>OY757312.1:109313943-119313943 GCA_963583905.1 Stenurella melanura
TTGGAGTTTCGTCAAATTTGACAGGTGCTCTGGTGTCATCGGCTTGTATCGGTGCAATAACACCGCGGGTGTACGTGGGAATCCGTATCTTTACGTCTAACGTATCTCGTAATGCTAAGAAAAGCAAAGCTGCGCATGCGCAGATGTCATAAGATACCTGTGTTTTAGATGTGCTGCCTTAAGTGTCTATCTTCAAGAAACACGTACAGCACCCACTACAATCAGCTGATAAATGGAATAATGCTCCCTTTACTGTGAACACCTCACTGACAATATGTATTGTAACGTCAGACTCTACCACCATACTGCGAATCTTATCGATTCCACGCGAAATAAAAATGTTTAAATTTTAATAATTTTTTTAAGCCCTAAATGTACTGAAAAAAAATATTGCGAGGTACAAGTGATTTAGTTGTTTATCTAGCTTTTATATAGAGGAATTTGAAAATTTATGAAAATTCCTTATTAAGCGTCTACAGGGGGTAATTGATGCTTGAAATCATTCGTTTGGATCAAAGAAACAACAATTGTAAGCAGTCTAGGACACGTTTAACCTATGCTAATGGGCTTATAAGATTTGAAAGTAATAATTTCGAGGTATAAACTAACCTAAATAATGCATTATAATTTTATAATCAAAGGAAAGTAAATTTCTTCGAGTTGGGAATCTTCTTACATGATTATTGTTATTATTATTATTATATCGTAATTTTTACTTCCACATCCACGTAGTGGATTGGAAGTATAGTAATCGCAAAAAAATTTTCAAAAATTTTTATTCGTGAAATAGGTTTAGAATGTCATGAAACGTCGAGATTTTAAATTTGAGCGAAAAAAATTTTCTGTCTGTCTGTCTGTCGGTCTGTCTGTAACTTTTTTTTGTCCGCACGCTTTCTCCGGAACGGTTTAAGATATTGACCTGAAATTTTGTACACGTATATATTATAACGAGATCTGGAACTGGATTGTTTTTTGAGGTAATCCGGTGAAGGGTTGGCGCTTAAATAGGGGTAAATAGGGGGAAATAAGTAAAGCAAGCTTGTAAGAGTACAGAAACTTGAAATTCGGTGTATGTACAAGAAGTTAAGGCCTCAGATTTTTTTATAATATTTTTCAACCCCCCCACCACCCCTACCCCATTAATGGGGTTGACAAAATAAAGTTGAGATATTCATTTGAAATTTCGTACACGTATGTATTATAACGACGTCTGGAATTAGTTTATATTTTGAGATGATTCCGTTGAAGGGTTGGGGGTTAATTTGGGGTAAATAGAGGAATATAAGTAAAACGTTGGTAAGACTACAGAAACTTGAAATTCGGTGTATGTACTAGAAGTCACAGCGTCAGATTTTCTTATAATATTTTTCAACCCAACCACCCCTACTCCAATATGAAAAGGGTTGATAAAATAAAATTGAGATATTCATTTGAAATTTGGTACACGTATGTATTATAACGACGTCTGAAACTAGATCATAATTTGAGATGATGCCGTTGAAGGGTTGGGGGTTAAATAGGGGCAAATATGGGAAAATAAGTAAAGCAAGCTGGTAAGACTACAGAAATTTGGGATTCGGTGTATATACTAGAAACCAAGGCCTCAGATTTTTTTCTAATATTTTTCAAACTCTACCACCTCCGCTTCATTATTAATGGGATTGATAACATCAAATTGTGATATTCACTTGAAAGTTAGTACACGTATGTATTGTAGTGACATCTGATTGAGATGACTCCATTGACGTGGTAGGTTGTAAATAGTGGAAAATAAGTACGGTAAACTAGAAACTTCATTTTTAACGTATATGGTAGAAACCAACTCCTCAAACTTTTCTATGACGTCTACCCCAAATATTATTAAAATTCTATGACCAATAATTTCCACATACTAGAGTGCAAATATAATCAAGATGTTTCCTTTAAAGTGACTTGGACGAATAATCTGGATGTGGAAGTAGTGATTCCTTAGGCAGCGGTTTTTACTTTTATGAAGACTCACGGTCATTTGAAGATTAACTAGGTTATTAAAAATGAGTACCCTACTTGCTTTTACAGATTCGTGTTCGGCGTGAAAAAATTAAATAACTTTTGTTTCGTGTCATTTTTTTTCACCAGCTCTCGTCACAAGTAATAGAATAATGTTCGCTATTCTAATATAAACTTATTTGTATACTATGTATTTATAAAGTATTCTAGTAGGATTCTATAACACTGTAACTTAGAGACACTCCGTGGATATATCCAAATAAATTTATTTTCTTTTCCATTTTAGGATATTGTCAAGGATTTAACATGCTAGCGGCATTAATACTCCAAGTAACGGATAAATGCGAAAGTGATGCTCTGAAACTCATGATATACCTAATAGAAGGAGTCCTCCCAGACTCTTATTTCGCTGACAGCCTAAGAGGATTATCGGTGGACATGGCAGTTTTCAGAGAGCTCCTGCGAAGCAGATTACCGCGTCTTTCAAAGCATCTCGATACATTGCAGAATGCCGCAAAAGATGGAAGTAGAAGTTATGAGCCACCGCTAACGAATGTATTCACTATGCAATGGTAAGTGCAAGAAATATTAAGGGCACAGGTGTTAATAAATGTAGTGGACTGATAAATTTCCATACCATACCATTTCCATAAGTTTTTAAGTAATTTATGTACTTAGTGGTTTCTGTCGAAATAAAAGGAAAATTAATTGTAAGATTCGAATGTACGGGGTCTCTGGGAAAAACGTTAGAAATTTTGAAAAATGGATGATTCATTCCAAAATAACAATAAGCGTGTTTCCTAAAGAAGCTACGATAACAGTTTGCAGATGGCACCCAAGATCCGGTTTTTATTTTACTTCCACATCCACGTAGTGGATTGGAAGTATAGTAATCGCAAAAAAATTTTCAAAATTTTTTATTCGTGAAATAGGTTTAGAATGTCATGAACCGTCGAGATTTTAAATTTGAGCGAAAAAAAATTTTCTGTCTGTCGGTCTGTCTGTAACTTTTTTTGTCCGCACGCTTTCTCCGGAACGGTTTAAGATATTGACCTGAAATTTTGTACACATATATATTATAATGAGATCTGGAACTGGATTGTTTTTTGAGGAAATCCGGTGAAGGGTTGGGGGTTAAATAGGGGTAAATAGGGGGAAATAAGTAAAGCAAGCTTGTAAGAGTACAGAAACTTGATATTCGGTGTATGTACTAGAAGTTAAGGCCTCAGATTTTTTTATAATATTTTTCAACCCCCCACCACCCCCCACCACCCCCCATTAAAGGGGTTGATAAAATAAAGTTGAGATATTCATTTGAAATTTCGTACACGTATGTATTATAACGATGTCTAGAATTAGATTATATTTTGGGACGATTCCGTTGAAGGGTTGGGGGTTAATTTGGGGTAAATAGAGAAATATAAGTAAAACAAGTTGGTAAGAGTACAGAAACTTGAAATTCGGTGTATGTATTAGAAGCCAAAGCGTCAGATTTTTTAATAATATTTTTCAACCCCCACCACCCCTACTCCAATTTGAAAAGGGTTGATAAAATAAAATTGAGATATTCATTTGAAATTTTCTACACGTATGTATTATAACGACATCTGGAACTAGATTATATTTTGAGATAATTCCGTTGAAGAGTTGGGGGTTAAATAGGGGTAAATAGGGGAAAATAAATAAAGCAAGCTGGTAAGACTACAGAAACTTGAAATTCGGTGTATGTACTAGAAGCCAAGGTCTCAGATTATTTATAATATTTTTCAACCCCCACCACCCCTACTTCATTATTAAAAGGGTTGATAAAATAAAATCGAGATATTCATTTGAAATTTGGTACACGTATGAATTATAACGACATCTGGAACTACATTATACTTTGAGATGATTCCGTTGAAGGGTTGGGGGTTATTTAGGGGTCAATATGGGGAAATAAGTAAAGCAAGCTGGTATAAGTACAGAAACTTGAAATTCGGTGTATGTACAAGAAGTTAAGGCCTCAGATTTTTTTATAATATTTTTCAACCCCCCCACCACCCCTACCCCATTAATGGGGTTGACAAAATAAAGTTGAGATATTCATTTGAAATTTCGTACACGTATGTATTATAACGACGTCTGGAATTAGTTTATATTTTGAGATGATTCCGTTGAAGGGTTGGGGGTTAATTTGGGGTAAATAGAGGAATATAAGTAAAACGTTGGTAAAACTACAGAAACTTGAAATTCGGTGTATGTACTAGAAGTCACAGCGTCAGATTTTCTTATAATATTTTTCAACCTAACCACCCCTACTCCAATATGAAAAGGGTTGATAAAATAAAATTGAGATATTCATTTGAAATTTGGTACACGTATGTATTATAACGACGTCTGAAACTAGATCATAATTTGAGATGATGCCGTTGAAGGGTTGGGGGTTAAATAGGGGCAAATAGGGGAAAATAAGTAAAGCAAGCTGGTAAGACTACAGAAATTTGGGATTCGGTGTATATACTAGAAACCAAGGCCTCAGATTTCTTTCTAATATTTTTCAAACTCTACCACCTCCGCTTCATTATTAATGGGATTGATAACATCAAATTGAGATATTCACTTGAAAGTTAGTACACGTATGTATTGTAGTGACATCTGATTGAGATGTCTCCATTGAGGTGGTAGGTTGTAAATAGTGGAAAATAAGTACGGTAAACTAGAAACTTAATTTTTAACGTATATGGTAGAAACCAACTCCTCAAACTTTTCTATGACATCTACCCCAAATATTATTAAAATTCTATGACCAATAATTTCCACATACTAGAGTGCAAATATAGTCAAGCTGTTTCCTTTAAAGTGACTTGGACGAATAATCTGGATGTGGAAGTAGTGATTCCTTAGGCAGCGGTTTTTTATTTCAAAAACTGTTTTGGCCAAAATAAGGAAATTTTGTATAATGGATACGTTTTTAATGGGAGGTCCATTGATTTTATCAAAAAAAGAGGGTAGACGACCCCGTGCGGGCTTGCAAGCTGTGGTAAATAAGCTATGACGGTTCAGGGTCAAAACAACGAGCTTCCTATGGAAGTTACCTTTAAGGGTGCATCATTTTACAGATTTGTACAATTGAGTGAACCTTAAAAATGTGTATGACGATCAATGACAAAATATTACCAAATAAATTTGTTAAACTACTAATACCGAAAAGCTATGCAGGTGTAATATTAAATTTTTTTTAAATCGGGGAGAGCAACGAAATTATCTCTCCCCGCACAATTTTCGAGGATTCTGAACACGATGACTGCCTTAATTTTACCCGTAGAGCGGGGAACCATCCCTAATCGGCTAATTAACCCCGTTTTTTGTTTCCTTTTTCGGGGAAAGCTTGTTCGGAGTCGAATTTTTTGCCTCTCTCTTTTTTCTTAATTTATGTGGAGGGAGGATAAGAGAGTAGAGGCCTGAGCCAAGGGCCACCATCAAGGAGGATGAAGGTACCCTACCATGGGGTGGAAAATTTATTACTATTTTGCTGTATTATGGGATTTTGAGGAATAAGTGTAGGAGATAATACCACCCCCACCTCGCCGCCCAGGTGACGGTATATCTTCATGATAAAGGAACAACACGTTTATAAAAAACATATTTTCCCTAGCTTAAATTAATGGAGTAAGCGTCACAATTTTCATGTATTTAATAGCCTAGTACACTATTTATCGTGAAAACTCGGAAAATTATAAAAAAATTCAAAAGACAAAAAATGTTTAGAAGGCCTCATAATGGGGTCGATCTGGGTTTCAAAGTGACGTTTTTTTTATTTGTTTTTTGGTAATATTATAAAGTCGGACCTCCCGAAATTTGTGGTGACCCATGTGGGCGACTCACGGGTGGTGGAGGGGTGAAATTTACATGTAAAAATCGAGGAAATCAGTTTTTCGGACATAACTCGCTTAGTTTGATACGGATCGAAAAATTGCATGGAGTAAAAATAAAGGGATCGCAAATGCGCGTAAACTGAATTTTGATTCGTCGAAATTGGTCCAGCGGTTCTCGAGGCATTGCAATTTAAATGTCCGATTTTGTATACGGATTTTCGCTGCGGCGGGAACGTACCGAGAGCCGTGTTCGCGTTCTTTTCGGGGAAGAAAGCAACTTAGCGACATGCTTTTTTCCCAATAGATAGTGGGGCCCAAACTACTGTGTTCAAATTTCAAGTCGCTATGTCGATTAGGAGAGGAGAGAGAGGGGAAAACGAAAATAAATTTAAAACTGCTCTAACTTCCGCAATTTTGGCCACATATCGCCCAGAAAACGCGACATTGTGTATTAATATTCCTACCTCAACTTTCTATCATTTGTTTATAATTTTCGGCATAAATAAACATATGGTTGCGGAAAATCCGAAGTTTTTTTTTCTTAGATAAAGTCGTTTTTCGCCAAGAAGGAAATGAGTTGTGCAAGAAATTTTTTCGCCATTGGATGCGGAATTACTTTCTCTTTGATTTGAGCTCGGCCCTATTGCAATCGGATGATCAAAAGGGGAGGGAAGTGAGCGCAAAGTTTTTAGAGCTGAGCGATATGTGGCCAAAATTGCGAAAGTTTAATTTGATTTTCGTTTTCCCCCTCCCCCTCCTCTCCTAATTCCTCGGGGGGTCCGATTTTATAATACCACAAAAAAAATTAAAAAAAACATTGTCACTTTCGAGAATTTTTCGTGCTGGGTCAACCCCACTTTCAATGATAAATCTAAATTCAAATTTTTAAACTACATATTTTTAAAGCCTTACTATTTCAAAGAAAGGGGTAGCTTTTCAGGTTTTTCCGGAAGAACTCGGTGAAAACGCACTTTACAGAAAAGTTGCAAATAATAAAAAGTCTTGTACTTCGACGATACATTCACCTGATTTTTTAGGATTTTTTTTCAATTTTTACATCCCCCCTCCTCCACTTTTATGAATTTTCGAGTGGCCATATCTCGAAAAATATGCATTTTGCGAAAAAATTCATAAGAGTAAAAACATCTTATTTTGGGCCGAAAAAGGTACATATATTTACCATTTTTTATCTAATTCTACCCCGATCATTTCCTATTCTAAATCTTTTTTTTCAACTTTTTTATTAACGTAATTACAAACGCATTGCACAAGAATTCATCAAAATATATTCATTAGCACTCAAATTAGAGGTGAAACCCCCCGTTAACTGCACTAGTAAGGGAATTTGAATATTTCACCCTTCGAGAGGGAGTAAAGGGTGAACGACATGTATTTGGGTTGGCCAAGAATTGATTTACCGTTGTATATTAGACCCTCATCAGATGGAACAGATCGCTTGTTTTCATTAATTCTAAGTTCACGACCCTTGTATTTTGAACATAAATGCTTTACCGTTATTTGCAGCAATTAATTAAGCGAACAATGTTTGTTTACTAATTCAGGCAAGTTTCATGGATTAAAAACGAATAACTTTTCCTTTCGTGTACGTGATGAACTCATTCGTACAATATAACTGTATAATAACTATTACCATAGGTACTCGTAAATTCGTCACCTTTTCCATAAAACTACATGTTTATAAGCTTTTAACCAACACTTATCGGACATGCAAGTTCCAGTACAAAGTAAATTTCCTAACTTTCTTCTTATTGTGCATGCAAAGCCATTTAATATTAAATAGCTTTGCATACACCAAAAAATAAAAGAGAAAAATATTCACATTGGCGTGGATCTCTTGGAAAATGAAATTTTCCAATGCTGTCTTTTCTAATTCAAATGAACCTATTCTACTATTTTGGCAATAAAGGAAAGCGAATAGATCTGACTCTCACTTTGTAAATATTGCCAATATTATAAAAAAAATTTAACTATAGTCCATATTCGGTTGACGTCACGCTGTCGGCGTTGAGGACACACAACTCATTGTTTTATTTTCTAGATATGGGTGAAAGCCGTTTAGATTTAAACTGCTTCTGGTATTTTGAAATAACAGTTTAAAAATCGCTGCCTAAAGCATCACTACTTCCACATCCAGATTTCTCGTCCAATTCACTTTATAGGAAACATCTTGACTATATTTGCACTCTTGTATGTTGATATTATTGGTCATAGAATTTTAATAATATTTGGGGCAGATATCATAGAAAAATTTGAAGCCTAGGTTTCTACCATATACGTTAAAAATAAAGTTTCTATCTTGGTCTACTTATTTTGCGCTATTAACAACCTACCACCTCCCACCCATTCAACGGAATCATCTCAATCAGATGCCATTACTATACATACGTGTACTAACTTTCAAGCGAATATCTCAATTTTATGTTATCAATCCCTTTAATAGTGGAGTGGAGGTGGGGAGGGTGAGGGGGTTGAAAAATATTAGAAAGAAATCTGAGGCCCAGGTTTTCAGTATATACACCAAATTCCAAGTTTCTGTACTTTTACCAGCTTGCTTTACTTATTTTTCCCTATTTACCTCTACTTTTCCCCCACACCTTCAACGAAATCGTGTCAAAATATAATCTAGTTTCAGATGTCGTTGTAATACATACGTGTGAAAATTTCAAGTGAAAATCTCAGTTTAATTTTATCAACTCCTAATAAGGGGTGGTGGGGTGGTAGGGGGGGTGGAAAATATTATTAAAAAAAACTGAGGTCTTGGGTTCTAGTAGATACACAGAATGTCAAGTTTCTGTACTCATACCAGCCTGCTTTACTTATTTTCCCCTATTTACCCCTATTTAACCCCCAACCCTTCAACGGAATAATTCCAAAATACAATATGGTTCCAGATGTCATTCTAATATATACGTGTACCAAATTTCAAGTGAATATCTCAATTTTATTTTATCAACCCCTGTAATAATGGAGTGGGAGTGGTGGGGGGATGGAAAATATTATAAAAAAATGTAAGGCCTCAGCTTCCAGTACATACACAAAATTTCAACTTTATGTACCCTTACCAGCTTGCTTTACTTATTTCCTTCTATTTACCCCCCAACCCTTCACCGGATATGTTCAAAAGACAATCCAGTTTCAGATCTCGTTATAATATATACGTGTAAAATATTTCAAGTCAATACCTTAAACCGTTCCGGAGAAAGCGTGCAGACAAAAAAAAGTTACAGACCGACAGACAGACAGAAAAACTTAAAATCTCGACGATTCATGGCATTCTAAGCCTATTTCAAGAATAAAAATGTTTGAAATATTTTTCACGTAGTGAATTGGAAGTATAGTATACTTCCGATTCACTACGTGCATATGGAAGTAAGAAAATGAAGTTTCTAGCTTGCTCTACTTATTTTGCGCTATTCACAACCTACCACTTCCCACCCCTTCAACGGAATCATCTCAATATCAGATGTCATTGCAGTACTAACTTTCAAGTGAATATCTCAATTTTTTGTAATCAATCCCTTTTATAATGGAGTGGAGGTGGTGGGAGTGGGAGTTGAAAAATATTAGAAAGAAATCTGGTGCCTTGGTTTCTAATACATACACCAAATTCCAAGTTTTTGTACTCTTACCAGCTTGCTTTACTTATGTTTCCCTATTTACTTCTACTTACCCCCACTCCTTCAACAGAATCACGTCAAAATTTAATCTAGTTTCAGATGTTATAATACGTACGTGTACAAAATTTCAAGTGAAAATCTCAATTTAATTTTATCACATCTTTTAATAAGGGAGTGGGGGGTGGGGGGATGGAAAAATTATTTAAAAGGATCTAAGGCCTTCAATTCTAGTATATACACCAAACTTCATTTTTCTGTACTCTTAATAGCTTGTTTTACTTATTTTCCCCCATTTACCCATATTTAACCTCCAACCCTTCAACAGAATCATCTCAAAATATATTGTAGTGCCAGATGTCGTTACAATACATATTTATTATTTTCCCCTATTTACTCCTAATTTAACCTCCAATCCTTCAACGGAATAATTCCAAAATATAATCTAGTTCCTGATGTCAATATAATATATATTTATAAGAAATTTCAAGTGAATATCTCAATCCCTTTAATAATGTAGTGGGGGGTGGTGGGGGGATGGAAAATATTATAAAATAATTTAAGGCCTTGGCTTCTAGCACATACACCAAATTTCAAGTTTCTCTACTCTTACCAGTTTGCTTTACTTATTTCCCCCTATTTACCCCCAACCCTTCACCGAATATGTTCAATAGACATGTGTACAAAATTTCAAGTCAATATCTTAAACCGGAGAAAACGTGCGGGCAAAAAAGTTAGACAGACGGACCGACAGACAGACAGACCGACAGACAGACATAATTTTTTTTTCGCTCAAATTTAAAATCTCGACGTTCCATGACATTCTAAACCTAGTTCAAAAAAAAAATTGAAAATTTTTTTTTTACGATTCCAATCCACTATGTGTATGTGGAAGTAAAATAACAGATCGCTGAGAAGTACTGGCATTCGCATATCGCAGCGCGCAGTTTGTAGTTTGAAAATTTTTCGGTCCCGTGACTTTGACGGAGCTGTCTGAAGAGCATACAAACCTCATTTTCTGTTTGTTTATCATTTATCAGAAGGTTTTCAGAGTATATTTCCAGTTTTCTTTAGTTCTTCAAGTAACGAAGCGTTTATTTTGGCAATAATGTCTCGTAGTGAGACTCAACGTTAGAAGCCGATGTCAAGTAGTCTATGTAATGAAGCATTAAAATATATATTGTAAATATATTGTGCAAAAACGAGACTACCTCCCCCATCTGTTTTCGAGGGTACTGAACACGATGCAAGTGGTGGGAGAAGTTTTTGACCGCCGCAAACCCCTGAAGCGACCAAACCCGGGTCTGGGGAGTGATTTATCGATGTTTTGTATTTGAAATAACATGGAAGGGGGTTATAGAGTAAGTGCAATCCAGACATTATGCCTAGGGGGTTGTTTCAACCCTTCCACGGGGTATAAAATTCATGAATTAAACTTTAGATCGTCATTACGCTTTCCTCCGTTGTCATAGGCGCTGATCACAATAAAAATATCGAAATATGTGAAAATTATACACAAGATGATAAAGATGTATGTACAGAAGAGAGAGCAGATGGCGATGACGATGGCGATGATGATTTTTATTTTAACTTAATCTCTGAAATTGGTTTAAGCCATTCCGATTCAGACTCGCTCACTGAAACGGCAGATGAAAAAGAAAAGATCGCGTGCGATGTACATTTTGAGGAATATGAGGATTGTAATGCTATTTGTAAACGACCTAGATTTTTTAAATTAATTGGAAGGAAGTAATTTATTTTGTCATAAAAATAATTTCATATAATTCTTTGAAAAAACAACATTTCCATTGACCATAAAATGTGTTATTCATTACTCCCCGATGAAGAAATCATTATACCCTACTCAGCAACCTACACAATCATTGCCACGGCGCTAACTGGTGGATGAGGATAAGTCTCCGTCCATTATTCATAGCGGTTGAGGAGAGTCGGAGATGATGGTGAATATTTGTATCGTGATCAGCGCCTGCGAAAACGGGGGAGAGTGTATTGACATTACATGTGTAATTAATAAATTTTACACTCCTTGGAAGGGTTGAAGAAACCCCTGGGGTCGCTGCCGCCTTCTCATCCGTGAAAATTGAAGGGATATGCAGAAGAATAGCGTGTCGAGAAACCTGTAAATCCTTGTGAGGGGTGGTTTCTGCCCGTTTGAGGGATGAGGAGGTGTTAGAGCTACAACTGAATATTCTTTCCATGTTCAGCGATCCCGGGAACGGGGGTTTACGCATTTGAACCGAATCATTTTAAAAAATATGATTTTCCACCCCTCGAGAGGCTTTAATGAACCCCCTAGGCCTGCTGTCTGGATTTCACTTACTCCATAACCCCCTTCCATGTTATTTCAAGTATATCCCATCGATAAATCTCTCCCCAGATCCATTTATATATGAGAACATACAGGGATCGTCCATAAAAGTGGTGGTTCTTGGCCGCTTCAGGGGGTTATGGCAGTCAACAACTTCTCCCACCAATTGCATCGTATTCAGCACCCTCGAAAATGGAGGGAGAAGGTAATCTCGTGTTTGTACACTCTGTCTGCCTTCATTACATAGACTACAAGTGTCGTCACGACGAAAAAGTGGCATTACTCAACGGTATCGACCCTTATACTCTTATAAGAAATAACAGTCTGTTAATGCTATTTACCAATAACAGTAATATAATAACAGGTTGTTAAATAGCAACTTGTTTCTAATTGTTTACATTTGCATTCCTGTGTCATTGGATGGGATTTTGTGTGCCCTCCAGACAGCGGCGTCAAAATCAGGTGAACGAAAACGGTCAACAAGCTAACCATTATACTCTTCGCCGATTTACTACACTTGTTATATAACTGTTGCACATTCTTGGCAGTTTTTTTATTAATGCTATTATTCAAACATTTTTTGTTTAATTACAAACCAAAAAAAAAAAATTTCTCGTTTAAAAAATTTATAACTTTTTTATTTATTGTTCGATTTTGTTCAAACAAAGGTTCTTCCTCTAGCTAACACTAACTTGCCCTCCAAATTTCAATACAATCGGACATTTCGTTCTTAAGTTATCGTGTTTACAAGAAACGTGACGGACGAACGGGCGGGCGGACGGACAGATAGACAGGCAGACAGACAGACGACCGGACATTTTGAAAGTTGTTCAGAATTCGATCACCAATACAGTAATGTGAATATTTTTTCTCGACGAGCAATATTGTCGGTTTTAGAAATGTGCCGATCGAATGCAATATACTCTTCGTTTTGTATTTGCGAAGAATATAATAAATACAAGATATAACTGTTTCTGTTTCAGGTTATAGATTATATTTTTAATTTCCCTATAGTCGTTTATTACATTTTTACCTGATTTTGTTCCATTATTTGCTTTAATTAAAGCCGTATGATAAAACTGTAACATATTTTTGTTCAATATCATTTTTAATATAAATAAAATAAGTAAAGAAAAAAATTAAGTTAAACGGTTTTATTGTAAAGAAACATAATAATGATGCGGATAAGGTACTAAAAGCTAAAAAATAATTAGGTAGGTACCGAGTACCAGTCATCACACCACTCTCCTCATCAATCTAGAGCATTGATCAGACTAAAATAAAATCGTGGGGCGAGTCGAATTTCTATTATCTACAGTCAACCGCTCATATCATTTTATGTATGCTTTGGATGCATCTTCTCCATGGACAACTTATGCTAAATGTGTGTAAAAGCAAATTCGTCACTATCATCCTGCGACATCGCAGAACGATCATTTACATATTTACTCAGGCCACGCTACTCCCCACGATTTTATTTTAATCTGATCAATGCTCTAGATTGATAAGGAGAGTTGTGTGATGACTGATACCTGGTACCTACCTAATTATTTTTAACTTTTAGTACATTTTCTGCATCATTATTATGTTCCTTTACAACAAAACCGTTTAACTTAAAAAAAAAATTACTTATTTTATTTTCAAATTTTTAGTTTTTTATTCAGTTGCTTAATATTTCTCATTCTATTTAGTTCATTTAGTGCCTCGTTGTTACAAGGTTTCTTTCCCGTCAGTTGTCTAAACTCTATGATCCGCCATTTTGTTTCGGACGCCATTTTGGATTAGGAATTTTTTTCTAAAGTGTACTGTGTTCTACTTGTCAAGCCCTTCCATTAGATACCCATATTGTGGGGATTGAAAAAAGAAAGTAATCCGCCACTTTATGGATTTTGAATTTTTTCATGGTGTACTGTATTCTACTAGTTAAGCCCTTTCATTTGATAGCCATATTGAGGGGGTTGAAAAAATAGATGTAATCCGCCATTTTGTGTCCGCGGCCATCTTGGATTTATAAAGATAATGAATATACATAATTGTATTGTCATCAGAACTGAAGGTGTGTACCAAATTTCAGATCAATCGGTCAACAGGAAGGGGGTAAAATTTCAATTACTAGATTTGACCCGCACAAGACACAAAGTAAGCTAAATAAAACCGTTTAAAAATGAATTTAACTCTCTTGACTCTTTGTAAACACAGAACACGGCAATAGTTTGGAGCCGCATTTAGATTTCATTCTCATAATATAGGCGAGCTAGGTTTTACCCTCAGACTAACTGCAACCTCAGCAAAAAAACACTTTATGTAGTTTGCGATATCTAGAAGACGATATTAATTTGAGAAAAAAATCTTTGGTGGAATTTCCAAAAAGAATTGCTAAAGGTCGCGAAAAACGCTTTTTCGCATTTTAAAGGAAACGTTGAATTTATACGAAAGAAGTGTTCAGGTAAAAAATGTGCGCAATAAAAAGCGAACAAAATGAGCCCCGGTGATATTCAATTGGCCCATTTCTGGCGTCTATGCTTCAAACTCGGATCGCGGATAAAAATATTAATATTTCTCAAACCTCGCATATTAAAATTGTACTTTAGCAAGAAAGCAAGAGCGAATGGGAACTCGGCTACTCCCATTCTTCGCCGCTTCCACGCGCCGCCGACGCTCAGCGCTGATATTAACGCAGAAAGTTCGTTTTTTGCAAGAAGCAACGGTTTGCAAAACCTACAAGTACTTTCAATTAAAATTTTGCAAATTTCGGCCCTTAATATTAGTCCCGTCATTTTGGCATTTTACTTCTCAAGAAAAAGGTACAGGGTTTTATTTTTCATTTTATCAATAATTTCTATTACTTTTATATTACCGGTTTTATGAAAATTGAGGTACAGCTAATCTGTTGCGGGAGTGTGCTGAAATTTGATCGATTAGTATTAAAGTATTTTTCTAATTTCTTTTCGATGCAAATGGAGAAGTAATTACCAAAAATATTAGCCACTTCTCGCCTATCACATTAATTTATTATTAACTTTTATGTTAAAGTTTACACTTTTGCCTATTCTATTGTTTATAATTTTCATAAAGTTTTATTTCATTATTTTCTCCGTATTGCGTTCAATTTTCCTTTTCGATATTGAGTCATTGATTACTTCTTTGTGTTTTTTATAGGAATTAAGTCATTCATTAGAGCCAGATTAGTTGGCGATATGATATTATAAGAATTTTAAGTTGTTATATTCACTCATAATGTTTGGGCCATAATAAGGATTAAGGGTCTTGGTTTTAATTTCTTTTTTTGGGCATGTAACATTCATACACCACTTAATATTTGTCATAAATTCATTGTAATAGTCGTCTATATTTTCCCATGACTGAAAAAAGATCGTATTGGTTAATGAAGACAGTTTCGAAATTACTCATATTTTGCTCAGAAAATGTTCTTCTCAACCCTGTGGTACTGCTTATCGAAGCGGGAATAACACTCCCTATGTTGCAAGTAACTAATTGTCCCTTGTAGTTTGATATTTGTGAGTCGATTACACAACATTTACTATTTTTAATGTTAGTTACAATATAGTCAATAGAAGTACAAGAGCCATAATCACCACTTAAGTTGATTCCGATCAGGTCACAAGGGAAACAAGATTAAAAGAATTTAGTACATCAAACAACATTTTTGTGTCTCCGGTCTTTTTAATACTATCTACATTGAAATCGCCAGTTAGGATGATATGATCAAAAGAAGGAATGACAAAATACAGGACGTCTGATAGCATTAATAACAGAATATGATAGTTTCCCTGGGAAGATCTATACACAGAGATAACACAAGTATGCTTGTCGAAAATAATCGCGCTTAATTATATATCTATTTCTAAACAATATTCTCTCACATCGAGTATAATCATGACTGAGAGAAGGGCAGACCGACAAACAGATTTTTGTAAATTGTTCATAATTCGATCACTAAATTGAAACATATTCTT
This sequence comes from Stenurella melanura, assembly GCA_963583905.1. Taxonomy (NCBI): domain Eukaryota; kingdom Metazoa; phylum Arthropoda; class Insecta; order Coleoptera; family Cerambycidae; genus Stenurella; species Stenurella melanura. The sequence continues at coordinate 109,329,728 of OY757312.1, forward strand.
TATAGGATTTTGCAAAGAGCAGAAAAAATAACTAAAAGCAAAACTTTGTGTAAAAATATTAATACAATGGTATGTTTTTCTTCATTTTTGTTGCAAAATGTTCAGAAAGGCATTTAGAAAAAACAGTACCTTTTGTTTTTTGGTGGAAATGTTTAGTTTCGTTTTTTGCCCAATAATTGGCCAATATTAATAGCCAATTGAATTAAATTAATTGAAAAATTTGTTGTCATACACAATGTGCCATAGAATTAAGCGAAAATAGTTACTCAGAGGTTTTTGGCGTCGTTAATCACGAATCCGAAGTCCAATTTGGGAAATTCAAAATGGCGGGCCGGAAATCGGGCCATTCTCCAGAAATAATGAGAATGGATATCTTGGCCTCGAGAATCAGTACTCGGGAGATTTTCAAGGTCGCAGCTTACGAATCCGAGGTCCAATTTGGTAAATTCAAAATGGCGCACCGGAAGTAGTGTCAATTTCTCAGGAAATACTCGTATTCTTTTCGTTCTTGGGCTGAAAATGAGTATTCGGGGGTTTTTGAGGTCGCTGATCACGAATCAGAGTCCAATTTACGAAATTCAAAATGGCGGACCGGAACGACAGTTCATTTCTCCGGAAAACTCGTATTATTTTCTTTTTTGTGCTGAAAGTTGGACTTCGGGGGTTTTTGTTATAGCTGATAACGAATTTGATGTCCAATTGGAGAAAACTTAAAATGGCGGACCGGAAGTAGTATCTTTTTCGGAAAATACTCGTATTTTTCATACTTTCAGCCCAAAAAAAAGTAAAAAATACGAGGTTTTCCGGGGAAATTGACTATTCTTCTGGTCCCTATTTTGAATTTTGTAAACTGGACCTCTGATTCGTGATCAGGAACCTCAAGAACCCCCGAGTAGGTACTCATTTTCAGCTCAAGAACGAAAAAAAAAATACGAGTTTTTCCTGACAAATTGAATCTACTTCCGGTCCGTCATTTTGAATTTACCCAATTAGACCTCGTGTTCGTAATCAGCGACCTCGAAAATCCCCGAATACAGATTTTTCAACGTCAAGATATCCATTCTCATTTCTTCTGGAAAATGGCCCAGATTCGTGATCAGCGACCCCAAAGACCCCCGAGCAAGCATTTTCCTGTTTCTTTTAAATGCCTTTCTGAACTCTTTGCAACAAAAATGATCTCACTTGACCCTGTACCTTTTTTTAGAGGTTTTCAGATTTTTCATGCTAAGATGACGCGACTATATGTATTTGAGCCGGTGGGGAGTTATGAATTTTTGAAAAACGTGCAAATTTAGAGGTTTTTTGCGAGGGAACCACTGGGCCAGTTGAGTTCCACCGGGGCTGATTTTGTTCATTTTTTTATTGTACACCTGAACACTTTTTTTTCGAATAAATTCAACTTTTCATTTAAAACGCGAAAAACCGTTTTTCGCGACTTTTCGCAGTTTTTTTGCAAATTCCACCAAAGATTCTTTTTCTAAATTAATATCATCTTCTTCCAGATATTGCAAACTACAGGTGAGTATTTTTTTGCTAAGGTTGCAGTTATTTTAAGATCTGGGTACCCCGTGAGCTAGCTTGCATACATTTTCATGGTTAATCTGGGAAAAACTAAGTATTCTGCTCTCCGCAATAACAAAAATTTCAGCGCATGTTATATTTCAGAATGTATATTACGGAGTTACACAAGACGAGAAATGTCTTCTAAACAAGAAGTTATACTAGAAGCCAATTTCTCAAAGTATTCGATTGAAATCTATTTCTCAATAAATGAGATTACAATAATTCTGATGTTTCCACAATTATTGTTTTCCTACTGGACGATTCATAATAAAGTGACAAACATGTAGTTGGCATCGATCGATACTTTTTGTTTTTTTAACACGCTTTTCGACCTGTAACTAACTATGTATAAAATATATGATCAAAACAAAGAAATTCAAAATGGCGGCGTCAACATGGCGGATAGGTTTTATCAGTTATCATCGAGGTTGCAAATTTAACAATTCAAAATGGTGGCGTCAAGATGGCGCATAGGTTTTGTAATTCATGATCTGATTCGTATGGAAATAGATATCTGAGGATTTTCGAAGTCGCAGATTATAAATATTTAGTCGAAATTCAAAAACTCAAAATGGCGACTTCATGATGGCGAATTGGTTTTATTTATTATATATACTCAAGAACCCCCTTGTCACTTTTTTGGTAACAGATTCCTGATTACAAGGAATAAACTTTGTGCAATGATGTATGTGCAGAATGTCACAATTTGTATTTAAGCAATAAAAGCTCTTATATTATCTAGAATGTTCACCTCCATTTACACCCTTCTATATGAAATATTGAAATGCGAATTTCGACATAAGTATCTCTATATTCTCATGACATGTCACGCAGCTGCTTTTAAAATTCCGAATATACAACTTCTTATACTTAGCATATCAATTTTTATTCAAGGCTATTTTGTATAGCAATAACATTTTTTATATAAAGTAGGCTATATATAAATGCGTGTGCTTTTCCGTAGGCTAAGAAAAAGAATACATATTTTTACATTCATTGAAACTTCGCATTGTGTATTGTGTGCCTCTTTTGATTCAGACAGAAAACATACAAAGTTTGCAGATTACGTGATTGTCGTTTGTCAAAAAATTAAAACAAAGTTAGTTATGAGTATAAGTTTATAACAGATTATGTTAAAAAGTTAGAATTACTTATTTCTGATCAATAATTTACTGTATTTTGTCTTTATTTAGACACATAATCTCTTGATAATAATTAGTTTGCTTATATTTTACTGAGGATACTTTAGCTAACAACATATATCTGTATATTCAATATCGGTAATTCCTGAAAAGTAGAATATCGAAGAAAAACACCAGACGATTTTGATACGTTTATTTTACATTTGTGATTATTTTCACATTTTCCTACTAATTTTAATAATTCATTGGGGCAGATGGCAATATTAACATTATAAAATTAAAAATATATGTTGAGACATACAGTTATATATAATTCTGTGGAATAATAGGGACAGATATGCAAACAATAAAAATTGTATGTTGACGCAATACCAGCATATCGGAGGCCAATGAATCTCAATTAAACATTTAAGCGACTCGTAGATGATAATTTTAAGTGACAACAATCTTGTATTTGTGACCGGAAATATTCAAGAACATGGCTCTTAGTGAAAACATTCTTAGATCTTATTATATAACCTCTGGCTACAGAGATCACTCTGGGAGGACACGTAAGACATCAACAATGCAGAACGACCGCAAATGAGTTACAACTATCAACACTAGAAGCGGCCCACAGTGGGAAATTTACCACTTTTTTTGACAAAAGTTCATTTGACACACAGTTCTTAACCAATTTGAATATTTTTTTCTTTAAAATACTCGTGAATGATTCTAGTTTACCCTCCGATTGCTACAGTTTGAATATCTATTCTTCTGATGAACGTATCTGACCCAATATCGGAACAAAAAAAAATCGCTGCCTAAGGAGTCACTACTTCCACATCCAGATTTTCCTCCAAGTCTTTTTAAGGGTAAACTTCTTGACTATATTTACACTTTAGTATGTGGAAATTGGTCATGGAATTTTAAAAATAATTGAGGCAGATGTCATAAAATTTTACAGAAGTTGCAATTTAGCAAGCTTCGTTAAGACATTGAAAATTCAAACCCGACATGATATATGCAAAATCTTCAAAATGTACAGGGGATAGAAATAATGAAAAGATTTAGGAATTTTCAAACTTGGTGGTAGTGCTCGGTTGATTGTTGTTTACATTGTGTTGATTTTTCATTATAAAGCATAACCTAAAAATTTTAAATTTAATTTTCTATTTTAAAACATATCTGCAACAGTATATTATTAACAAAAAACCATTTACATACTTTAGCTTACAGAGTAATTCATATTTAAACAAGTCAAATCCTAATAACAATAAGAATAATAGTTTGAAGACAATTAATATGACAATGACTCGCGTCGATACTATAACAGTAAACGAACGACGCACGTCGATTATTCCTCTATTTGTTAACTGCGCATGCTCTCACATCTGACGTCACCATTGGCGCCAATTCAAAATTTCGTAATTTGAATAATTAATTTAACCATTAAAATGAATTTGGAATGTAAAATAAAAAAATACGTGTCAAATAACATTTTATAAATCACTTGAATATAAAATTTTTAAAAAATGGTCAACGACCCTATTGTAATAGGCTTTTCATTAAATATTCCACAAAAAATGGGTTTCGTAAAAATGCGAGAACATGAATCTAGGTATCAAAATTAATTAAATACACAAGTTTCACAAAAAACGTAAGAATATGAATTTAGGTATCAAAATTGGTCAAATACACAAGTTTTAAAAAATCGACGGTGGAAGTCGGTCGGCGTCGAGACGTAAAAATGCAGGTTTATGAATCTAGATATCAAAATGTATCAAATACACAAGTTTCACAAAAACGTTAGGCGTCGGTAGACGTCGAGATGTAAAAATGCAAGAATATGATTCTAGATACCAAAATTTATGAAATTCCAAATCAATATTATTATTATTATTATTATATTTGGATATTTCAAAAAGTTTGCGATGTAACAGTACCGAACGCTCTCGTGTCCAAAAAAACAGCCGAATTTCCAAGCGTTACACAAATCGCTACTGAACCCCCGTATTACCGTTACATCTTCGATTTATTAAACATTTTCAATGTTAAAAATTAAGGCATTGGTTTCTAGCACATGCGCCAAAAATTAAGTTTCTGGACTCTTACTAGCTTGCCCTACTGATTTTTCTCAACTACACAACTCCCCTCTACCCCTTCAACAAAACATACATACGTGTACCAAATTTCAAGTGAATATGTCAAGTTTATTTCACCAACCCCTTTTAATGGAGTGGTGGTGGTGGGGGGGTTGAAAAATATTATAGAGAAATCTGAGGGCTTGGCTTCTAGTCTACAAACCAAACCTCAAGCTTTTGCACTCTACACAGCTTGCTTTACTCATTTTCCCCTATTTACCTATACTTACATCCCCACCCCTTCAGCGAAATCATCTCAAAATAAAATCTAGTTCCAGATGTCGTTATAATACATACGTGTATCAAATTTGAAGTGAATACCTCTATTTTATATTATCAAACCCTTTAAAATGGACTAGGGGTGGTGGGAGGTTGCAAAATATTATAAAAAAATATGAGGCCTTGGCTTCTAGTACATACACCGAATTTCAGGTTTCTGTACTCTTGCCAGCTTGTTTTACTTATTTACTCCTATTTACCCCTAATTAATCCCCAACCCTTCAACGCAATGATCCAAAAATATAATCTGGTTCCAGATGTCATTATAATATACACGTACACCAAATTTCACGTGAATTTCTCAATTTTATTTTATTAACCCCCTTAATAAGTGGTGGTGGTGGGGGGATATAGAATATCATAATAAAATTTGAGGCCTTGACTTCTAGTACATATGCATCAATTTCATGTACATCAATTTCAACGCTCAGGATATAATTTTCACAGCTCAAAAATATCCTAACCCCCGTTTTCGAGGATGCTGAATATTTAGTCCGACCCCTCCCAACTCCTCCAACGGCCAATAATCAACCCGGAAAGGGTTTTTTATATCGGCGGAAAAATGTATATTAAAGAAAGATTTTCACCCCTTCCGGCGGTGATTGTTGCGGGGGGGTCGAAAAAAGTATTCAGCATCACCATCGTGCTCAACATCCTTGAAAACGGGGGTATATACGTTTTGCCGCTAATATATAAAAAGACTGTTTTCCACCCCTTCCGGGGGTGATTATTGGCCGTTGGAGGGGTTGCGGGGGGTCGGAATAAATATTCAGCATCCTCAAAAACGGGGATATATACGTTTTGCCGCTGATATATATAAAAAACGATTTTCATCCCTTCCGGGGGTGATTATTGGCTGTTGGGGAGGTTTTGGGGGTCAGAATAAATATTCAGCATCACCATCGTGCTCAGCATCCTCTAAAAGGTTATTTTTGAGCTGTGAAAATTATGTCCTGGGCGTTTAACCCCGTTTGGGGGTGGTTATTGGCCGTTTAGGAATTTGCGCAAAAGAAGCTACTTGCAGTATTTTCGAAACTTTTCATCTATTTTTCGACTCTATAGTCCAGTCAACAAGTTTCACCTAATGAATAGATTTTGATGAAACCTTGTACAATGTGTTTTTAATGATGTCATTAAAGAAGTTGAAAAGGGGATTAGAGTAGGAAATGATCGGAAGGGGTAGAAAATACCCCTTTTAACACGGGTTCTGTAACATAGAATCAGGTCAAAAATGAAAAAAATATATGACTATATTTACCTTTTTGACCCGGAATAAGATGTTTTTCTCTCGTGAATTTTCTCGAAAAATGTATATTTTACGAGGTATGGCCACTCGAAAATTCCTAAAAGTGAAGGACGGGAAATGTAAAAATTGAAAGAGAAATCCGAAAAAATTCAGGTGAATATATCATCGGAATACAAGCAACTTTTCTATAAAGTGCGTTTTCACCGAGGTTTTCCGGAAAAACATGAAAAACTACCCCCTTCAATGAAATTGTAGCGCTTTAAAAATACGTATATTAAAAATTTGAAAAAATTCAGACGTATGCATTGAGGCCCTCCAAACATTTTTTTGCTTCTTGGAGTTTTTTGTAACGTACTAAGTTTCCGACTTGCAGACAGATTTTTACGATAATGAACTACAATTTTTTCACATTAAAAAATACACAAAAATTCGAAAATTGAGCGTGATTTTTATATACTTATTATAAAAAAATATGAAACCTTTATAGTTATATCATTTTTAAAGGTTCAATATTATTTTTAAATTGAAAATGTGGACTCTTAAACGTCTCGAAGTGGTTGGATTTGAGAAAAAAAGTCATTTAAAGACTGTGCATTAACAACAATTTGTTCATTGCGATTCTAATAAGCCTTTGGAAATCACAAAAATGTAAGATTCTTTCCACAATTCATTACAACAATAACGCAACTTGATTCAAAAGAATTCAAAGATTATCAAAAATTTCTTCGACAACTGGTACGCTACCAAACAACATCCTTTGCACCTTTAGGTTAGTATATCTCAAACACTTGAGGTGGAACGACATTTTCGGGTTCAAATTCATTATCAGCGTATCAAAATCTATGGGAAATTCTTCATTTACTTTAAGACCAAAAGAGACGCATTTTTTTATCCATAGTGAAATTATCTTTTCCCACAAGATATACATGGAAAACTATGATCTCGGAGCCACGTGTTATATTAACCTATTTGGAGATCAGTTTTTCGAGATTTCAAATCGAATTGAGGTTTGAAACAAAAAAATTAGAACTTGTCACCTTACAGTCCAATGTTTGACGGTAAAATAGGTTATCTCAAAATTATTTCAGATAACATCGATTGACGTGAAATTTGGACAGTACGTAGGGAATGGCGATTAATATGTAGGTAAGTAGGGAAAGGAAATTAGTACACTCAAAATAACCGCAAAGATCGATAGGGGGATAAATTCTAAGCAAAAAATGTTCTACGAAGTTTTCTCGACAAATCAATATTTTTTCGAGATAGATTGAAAATGTTGATTTTTCATCTAAAGAATGTATGTTTTAGAGCGATTTTTCACGAATAACTCGAACACCTTACGTTGTATCAAGAAAATCATTAGGAGCAGAACTTAAGCTTATAAGATTGGTTTCTTATTTCTATAGATGCAATGCGAACCGAGTTATGGCTCGTTGAAGGTGACTGTTTGTCGAAAACTAATTTCGAACCTTTCAACGTTAAACAACGGAAACGACGAATTTTTGGAGGAAAACTTGTGAGACTTTTTTTAAAGTACTTGAGAAGACCTTTGAAATGAGCAAATGTCTCTATCATAAAAACTCACAGAGTTATGATGAAAATAAAATGGTAGTCTCTTTTTTTCGGAGGAAAAATCAGCAATAAAACCACTGGCATAACCGCAGTTGAAATTATACGTAATCCATTTACAATTTACTTTATTTGTGTGCTAACAATATGCTTTAGTAATTTGAGCGGTTTAGAATGTCTAGATTTGCAAAAAAGTTTGATTCAATTTTGAAATGATTTTTTAAATTTTTGAAAAAAATTTCTTTTTTCACAATAACTCAAAAACTAAAGAATGCACGTAAAGAATGCAAACATTTAGGTTTTCTTTTGCAATAAATTTTATTTTTTTATTTCTCTAGGATGAAAGTTAATTGAGATATCACCGTTCTAAGTTCGCATTTGAGTGCGAGGACCACCTTCCCCGGAGCCCTTTAAACTCAAAAATCTCAAAAACGAGGGGATCCAGGAAGTTCAGTTTTGATATTTTAAAAATTGAGGAAGTAAAGCATTTGGTTTCGTTGCTGATTTTTCCTCCGAAAAAACGAGACAACTGTTTTATTTTCATCATGACTTCGTAAGTTTTTTATAATAACGACTTTTACTAAAACACGTTTTAAAGGTCATTTCAAGTACTTTAGTCCAGTCTGTAAAGTAAGAAATACACTAGAAGCTCGCAAAAAATATCTGAGATTTTCCTTCCGTAACTGTTAGTGCAAGGATTAAATACCACAAAACCACAAAAATCATTTGGGGGTGCCGCGCAACCTCCAAAAAAATACCCCTTTGGTGAAGAAAGCATTATTTTACTGATAACTCGTTAACCAATGAGGATGTAAAAAAATTACTCATTATAAAAAGGAATGCATATGCCATAGTTTTCGAGAAAATTGATATTGACAAAAATTGCAAAATTTGTATTTTTAATGCGCGCGAATTTTCGTTTATTTGAAATTTTTTGTGCGCGCCCTATAGAAAAAATTGAATTGCTCGAAAACCAAACAAGCTAGGAAGAAAACTCAAAAATGGGTTTTAGATGGGATTAAAATACACTTGTGTTGCCGTTTTCGAGGGCTATTGATATTTATTAGTATATAAAAATAACAATATAATACAGTTTTCTCTTGATTTTTTTGTGCATCTAACTATTCACAGGCCCATTAAAAATAACTGACTATAATATCAGTTATAAATGCATTATCTTTTAGTTCAAGTTCAATGCGGAAAAAGATAGGAATAAGAATATTCACATTTACAAATTTAGCAGCATGGTAAAGTTAGCCAAAAAATCTCAAAGAGCTGCATATTCAATTTTTTGATGAGATTTTTTCAATACAATTTTTTAACTATTAAATGACTAGAAACAATAGTTATATGATATATAAACTCAAAAAAAAAATTGAGCTAAATTTTCAAAATATTTGGGTCTTTTTTTTATTTTCAGAAAACAATAAAAAATTGGCCAAAATTTGACTAACTTCAACATGCTGATAAATTTGTAAATGTGAATATTTTTATTCCTAACTTTCTCTGCATTGAAGTACTACCTTGAACTAAAAGATAATGCATTTATAACTTGTATTAAAGTCAGTTATTTTTTATGGGCCTGTGAATGGTTAATAGTGCAAAAAATCAAGAGGTAACTATATTATATTGTTATTTTTATATACTAATAGATATCAATAGCTATCAAAAATGGAAACACAAAAGAGTATTCTATATCTCCTTTAAAACCCATTTTGATTTTTCTTCCTAGCATATTTGGTTCCCGAGCAATTGAATTTTTTCTATAGGCCGCGCGCAAAAAAACTCAAATAAACGAAAATTCGTGTGCATTAAAAATACTAATTTTGCAATTTTTTTTAATATCGATTTTCTCGAAAACCATGGCATATACAAGAAAATTACAAGAGGACTTTTTTTAGGCAATTAGTCAAATTTTCCTTTTTATAATGAGCAATTTTTTTATGGCTTCAACGGTTAACGAGTTATCAGTAAAATGTGGCTTTTTTCACCTAAGGGGTGGTTTTTTGCGGGGGTTGCGCGGTACCCCCAGAACTAATTTTTGAGGTTTTGTGATGTATGATCCCTCCACTAACAGTTACTGAAGGAAAATCTCAGATAACATTTTTTGTTATGGAAATCTTTATAATTATCGGACTAGTTAAAAAGGTCCAACAAGATTTCCTCAAAAAATTCGTCGTTTTTCCGTTATTTAACTTTAAAGGTCCGTCCGAATTCAGTTTTCGGCGAACAGTCACTTTCAACAAGCCAGAACTCGGTTCGTATTGCATCTACAGAAATAACGAACGAATCGATTTGTTTTCTTATAAGCTTCATTTTTGCTCCTAATGATTTTTTTGATAAAACGTGAGGTTAAAAGTCAACATTTTCAGTCGCGAATAACTCGAAAAATATTGATTTATCGAAAAGACTTCATAGAACATTTCTTGCTTAGAATTCATCCCCCCATCGATTTCTGCAGTTTTTTTATTTTAAGTATAGTAATTGCCACACTCGAGAAGGGGTGGCACCCACCCTCAGGGTAAAGGCGCACATCGGTACTACATAACTGTTGTTTCTTGAGCCATTCCCTAAGTACTTTCCAAATTTCACGACAATCGATTTTATCCGAAATAATTCTAAGCGAAAAAACATCAAACACTGAACTATTAATAGAAAACTGTCGTATCTGTATAAATTCTACTTAGACCACGGGTAAACGGCGGTTCATACAAAACTCATATAAATTTTGAATTCTCCCATTCAGGCTGAGGAGTTTCAGAGGGCCACCTTAATTTTATGTTTTCCATATAATATATTAACTTTTGTATTTTTTGTGAGTAATTTTTGTTCTTGGGATATACATAAATATTAATTATTAATTTGATGGACTTTTTAAGTAGGCCAAATAAATATGTGCAAATAAAAAAAATAATGTAAAAACTAATGCCAACGATATAAATTAACAAGATACCTACTTACAAAGGAAAACAAAGAACCATGATCTCACGCTATGCGTGAACAAAGTAAATAACAAATTATTATGTAGCATGCAATTCACTTTTTCCTCGCTAAGGAACGTTTCGCTTAGCAGCAAATTTGTATTGTACTAGGCTCGTACATATCCTTTATAGACCAAACTTCAGAGAATTTGTTTCGTCAAGTTGAGGTAGAATCCTACTTTTTTAGTCTCTAACTATTATGATTCATAATAAGTAGATTGGAGTATAGAAATCTCTTCCTACTTTTTTAAAGTCAAAAGATTTTGAAGACAGGTTTTTACGCGATAACTTTTTTTTGAAAATTTTAAAAACATATTTCAGATTAAGTTGTAGACAATAACGTTATCTATCGATTTGACTTCAAAATAGTGAAATCTAACCTCACAATTTCAAATAGAACATTTTTAACATGATTTACTTCTCAAATAAATGAAAATCACGAAAATTGGGATCGGACACCAATTTAGACGTTCCTAGATTCAAATTGTAGTGTGTTACAACCACCAGCGTAATCCGATGAGAAAATATTCCTTTCGTTCCTTTTTACAGTTTTTTTTTCATATTGAATATTTTCAATATTTTGCTTCTCTCGCATACCGAAGGGAAGTATTGTATTCGAGCAAAAATCACCATACGAGATTTTTTCGGATTTTGACGTTTCAGATCATGTAGATTACGAAAATATAGGTTTTTCAATTCCATCAGTCTGTCTGTCTGTCTGTTGGTGTATTAACTAAAAAGCTACTTGACGGAAAGCAGTCAAATTTGGTAGGTAGTTGACGTTATATACAGGGTGGGCCGTCTAAAGGGAATAATGAAAAAATATTTTTTTGCTCAAATTTAAAATTTCCACGTTTCATGACACGCTATACCTTTTTCAAAAAACAAAATTGAAAATTTTTTTCACCAACATTTTTGAAAATTTTTTTACCACTAAAATAGATGAAATTTTTTTACCACTAAAACAGACGAAAATTTTTTTCTTTGTTCAAATTTAAAATTTCCACGTTTCATGGCATTCTAAACCTATTTCAAAAAAAAAATTTTTTGAAATGTTTTTTACCAACATTTTTGAAAAAATTGTTACCACTAAATTAGATGGAAAATTAGGTTTTTCAATTCCGTCAGTCTGTCTGTCTGTATGGCTGTCTGTCTGTCTGTCTGTCTGTCTGTTGGTGTATTAACTAAAAAAAAACACTTGACGGAGAGCAGTCAAATTTGGTAGGTAGCTGACGTTATATACAGGATGGACCGTCTAAAGGGAATAAATAATGAAATTTTTTTTTTTTGCTCAAATTAAAAATTTCCACGTTTCATGACACGCTATACCTATTTCAAAAAAAAAATTAAAATTTTTTTCACCGACATTTTTGAACATTTTTTTACCACTAAAATAGATGAAAAAAATGTTTTTCTTTCTTCAAATTTAAAATGTCCATGTTTCATAGCATTCTAAACCTGAGTCTAAACCTATTTCAAGAAAAAAAAAATTGAAAGTTTTGAAAAAATGTTTATCACTAAAATAGACGGAAATTTTTTTTTCTGTGTTCAAATTAAAATTTCCACGTTTCATAGCGTTCTAAACCTATTAAAAAAAAAAATCAGAATTTTTTATTACCATTTTTCAAAAAATTTTACCACTAAAATATATGGAAACATTTTTCTCTTTGTTCAAATTTAAAATTTTCACGTTTCCATGGCATTCAAAACCTACTCAAATTAAAAAAAAAATTTAAAATTTTTTACCACTAAAAGAAATGCAAAAATGTTTTTTCTTTGCTCAAATTTAAAATTTTCTCGTTCCACGGCATTCTAAACCTATTTTAAAAAAATACCACTACTACAGAATAGAAGGAAACTCCTTTATGCCCAAATTTAAAATTTCCACGTTTCATAACATTCTAAACCTATCTCTTTTGGGTTTTCATAGGTTCACAAAGCTTCTTCTATATACATTGCTGGAACTTCTGTATTTTCATCCACAAAATAAATTTTTTACTGTCTTTCAAGAAAATTCTATTGACAAGTGACTTCGCCAACTTGTCCCAAAAAGGCATGCTTGTAGGCTCGGCAAAGCTAATTATTTTCAATCTTACAAAAACAAAGCCTCCCGAATCATATTAAACATAAATATAAAATCTGACAACGGAGCATAATGCATGGAAAAATATTATTATTAATGATTATTGTATAAGTTTATTTAATTCTATGTCAAGCAGACTTATAGAAGTTATAAATAGAAATGGTGCTATAACAAAATATTAATAGTTAGTTTCTTGTTAAATTGTATATCCTTTGTTGCCCTGATCAAGGATTTCTATTAATCATACCGTTTGTTCTTATTTGTTAAACACAAAATTTTTGTTGTTGTTATAATGTTATGTTATAATGCAGTGCAATATGTCTCATTGACAATCCATCTTCTGCTTTAGCAAAAACTACAGCATTACAATAAAAAATGTATTAAAAGTGCTATCCTTTTTATTTCGGCTACTCTTTACATATTCAAATAGAGATAGATTTACATTAGAAGAAAATAATGTCCAATTTTTTTTTTGCTCACGACAGTACAATATTATCAACATCGGTCTACATCACCTTCTATTGAAACATTTTTTCTATCTTTTCAAGAAAAAGGTTATCCCAATCAACCAATTTCTCTCTTATCTGTAACAAAATGAGCAGATTCGCCAATCTATGCACTTATTCAGAATCATAACATCTAGCGATTAAAGAAAAAAGCAGCCTACCTCAATTTGACGCAATTCGGTCTTTTTTATCTCTGGCGCTTGGTCTATTAGTTTTCATAAATAGGAGTAATATAATCGGGAAAACTAATAAACATTAAATTTCTTTTTCATTGTGTATTTTTCGTTAAACAGAAATAAAATGTAATTCATTGCAAAAGACAGCTTTCACTTTCTTGTCATAGAATTATGTAGTGTTTTATCCCAAAAGTGCAAACGTGGCCTATTAACTACATAAGAAACTAAGAAGTAGATGTTTGAAGTGTTTCTAAGCCAGGCTTAAGAGTATATAAAAGAGTTAAGAACCTTGTCACGAATGGAGTTTACTGATAAAATCCTGGCACATTTTACTCATTCCTCTCAACCGCCCTTTATTTCATAATGTCGATTATTCTCTTAGCGCGGAAAAAGGCAATTAGATTGTCAGGAAAAGCTAAAGATACTTGATATTCGCTAAAATAAAGTGTCAAACAGCGTAATTATTTTCATATTTACTCGAGCGACGAATTTATTGAGAATAATGAGAACGCGTCAAGAATTTTCAAACCATTGACATACCTGGGCTCGAACGTTATTATTTTAGAAGTAAATTTTTTTCCTCGAGAATTAATAATAATATTGATGAACGATTTTATTTATCGTGCACAATTGAAGTCCTGTTATATTTTTTACCGACATTTATGTATTTACAAGCAAAAGAATATTTACATAGAGACAGAAATAAAAAAGTTAGTCTGTATAATATCATAAGTCCATCCGACATTCTTATAAAAAAACATATATTTACATTTTCTGTTATTTGATTTCCCTGTCACAAGAACAAAAAAGTTGTACGAAAGCAAATAATTCACACATTCCAAATGTAACTTTAACATATTGTATTACAGGAATAAGAAAAATCTAATAAAACTTCACCTTCCCTTTCTGAATTCTGAACACGAACAAAACTTTGCCGCCTGTAAAAACTAGATGCCTAACAACGTCAAGCACTCATATTACAAATACTTTTCCTTTTTCAGGTTTCTCACTTTGTTCTGCAACTGTTTGCCTCAGCCCACGGTGTTGCGCGTGTGGGACCTAATCCTGCTAGAGGGAAATGAGATTTTACTTCGGACAGCTTTGGCGATTTGGCAAGTCCTGGCGGACAGAATCCTAACCGTCCGTAGTGCTGATGAATTTTACTGCATTATGGGCGTTCTAACTAGGGAACTTCTTGAATTCGGACTTGTTGACGGCAACTCATTAATTAAGGCTGTTGTTGCGATAGGGCCTTTAACAGAGTTGAAAACGCTTAGAGACCATTATTTGTATAATATAAATCCTTGGGGGCCATATATACCTCAGGCTGTAGTAGAGAAACAGCTGAAGTTGTACCCAAGACAAAGTCTAGCGTTGGATATAAGCGCTCTGAAAAAGCAATATTCAAAATTGAAACAAAGGCAGAGGCAAGCTCATATAATATTCAGTGCAGCTATCTCCCGACAACCCCCATCCACAGCTCCAGTTACAATGAACCATCTTTTACTTGGTAAAAGTGCCCTAGTACCTGCTAAACGTATAGGACCTCCTAAAGGAACTATTCCACCCGCTCGACAAGCACCGAGCACTTTATACTGGAAAGATGCACCAAGACAAACATCTAGTTCTAGCTCTAGTGACACAGAATTATGTGATGCCGAATCAGAGGATTCTTCCAATGAAGAGGAACCCACAGAGAAAGGTCAATTTGATGACAATCTACCCTCTGACAGTGATAATATTCTTATGAAAAATGACAATACCAGTGTTAAAACAAGTGTCAGTGAACCAGAAAATAATTTAGAAATAGAAACAGATTTAATAGAAGTAGACCTTGAGAGAAGTAGTACTCCAAGCCAAAATTTAATGACTGAGAATCCAGAAATAAGTGAAACAAGTGATACTTTTGATACCGCATCATTTAATGTTAAAGTTTCATCGGAATCCGACGATGAGAATTTCGATTTTGAACGGTTCTTAGCCGATCGCGTAAAATGCCTTAAAGAAAGTAGCCTTGAAGAAGAGGAACCTGATGAGAGGATAAACTACGCCAGACGGAACAGCACAAGAGCTCTGCAAATCATTCAAGAAAATTCTTTAATACTACATAGAATACTTCAGTGTCAGTCACGTCTAACCCCCTCTCCGCCCCTTATGAACTCTTCGGCGGATACGATAACGGATTTAGACGACACTTCTGTTACTTCTCCAAGCCACGATTTTCCATTATTAAATGAAAACTTTGAATTCGAAGCGATACAAACTGAAACGGATATGCCTTCTCCCGATGACAGGTATGGATATCAAGCAGCGATTGATAATCAAGAAACTGACCCCAGTTCAAAGTGTGAGGTAAAAGTCGATAGTATTGAAGAATTGAAATCACCAGAATATGGATCGAAGTATACCAGTATATTGGAAAAAAGCAAAAGTTTGGATGAGCGATACAATGCTCTGATTTTAAATATTCCTCCTATTAAACAGTCTGTGAGCGAAGAAAGAAGTATAACAAAAATATGCGAGGAAAACCATAACTTAAGTACAAATAACAAAAGTTGTAATTTTCGGCCGAATTTCGTCACTAGCTTCTCTGTTGAAGAATCTACAAGTGTAACTAAAGAAGATTTTTTGGAATTGAACAAATATAATGCTAATATCCAAATGAGAGAGGAAATTGGTTCATCTTGCAACCAATATAACTTATTGGCGAAGAGTTTTGAAGATAAAGCTTGTCTTCTATCTGATACAGGGAGTATAAAGTCTCCCCAAGAAATTAAAAGTCCTGTAACCATTGACAATATTGACATAAAGAAGACACAGTTCGAAAAGTATCAATATTATTTTCCAAGCGACGACAAACAAGAAGAAAATTCAAGTGCAATTTCTCTTAACTTAGACAAATTCTCTCCGTATTCACAAAAAGACAGAACTCCAACACATACATCTCCAATATTCGATTTTGATAGCTTTGTAATAAGCAAAATTGAGAGTAATGATTCTGCAGCAAGTTTTTTAGACAGTGCTGTATCCACAACCAATTTGTCTCCAAAAAAATCCCCTAAATACCCATTATCTGATTTTAGTGACTACAAATCTAAAGAATCCGGAGTATATTCTATTTGTGATGATTTTGCAAATATATCAAATACCAGTTTGTCTCCGATAAAATCCCCTAAATATCCTCCATCAGTTTTAAGTGATTACAAATACAAGGATGCAGATAGATATTCCACTTCTGACGGTTCTGTTGACACACCCAATCAATATTTACATTCGATCAGAGAGGAGAATTTAACTTCTGCTACTTTTAATGAAAATTCCTCACCTTATAAAATTACGCTGCCAGAGTCAGAGTCAAAAACTTGCTACAATTATCAAGGATCTCCCACGGATCCACAATGTGAAACAGTTTCCAGAGAGAATTCTACGGTTAACTTGTCAAACGATGCAGAACGAATATCGCCCACAGAAAGCAAATATTTGTTTTACTCTCATAGCGAACTGAAAGTTACGTCGCACGACCAAAGTACAAAACTTGATGATATTAAAGCTGTGGAAGAACCTAATAGGAAACCCTCGACGTTAGACGTAGGTGTCTTTGGAGAGAGCTCAAATTCTAAATCTCCAATGAAATCTCCGCTGAAGTCCCCGAGTAAGGCTTTCAACCCCTTTCCAGTCCCATTAAGCTCACGGCAGAACAAAGAAGTTCCATTGAAGTTAGGACTGTACAAGAAGTGACAACTTATTAATTTTTCTCAAGTGATTTGTGCTTTCTAACATTATAAAAGACTGCACTCCCAATTGTTAACTATGCATTTTATGAAATATTAAAAATATATACTAACGTATTAGTAAATAAAACACCATGTACTGAAAATGGCTATCTAGATCTAAGACCGTCTTTTAGTCTTTGATGTGTACTCATACTCTGAATTAAATAAATCTAAATTCAGGAAGCAGAATTGATGTTATAATTGTAAAGTTTGTGGTTAGTAGAAGATTATTTTTTATACTTGTCTATGATCTAGTTAGCTAGTTAGCAAATAAATATTGGTTTTGCATTTTGATGTGATGTAATAGGCCAGATTTTAAAATAAAATTTTTCTGCCCGAATACACTATTAGTACTGGCGTGAGCAAAAAAAATAGGACAAGACTTATAACGCATTTTTTCTAAAATCTAGTTGTGTACATCTAACTATAATTTTTGTGACATTGTCAGTTAGTTGTCAAAATTCATTGCACATATTCAAATAGAGACAGATTTACGTTAGAAAAAAACAATTGTCCTATTTTTTTTTGCTCACGACAGTACCAGCCAACCATGAAAGACATGGTAAATACCGATGTAGGCCAACCAAATGATTTTTTGTGTGGAAAAATAGGTTTCTTTATAACACATTTTCACTTATGGGAGTCATTTATTATCTTAACTTAAACATCAATTAACTTCGTTGAGAGTTCGTCCAATTAGTCCATTGAAATGTTACAAAATTGTGGACGAACCTTGCATTTTGGGTAGGACAAGATTTTTTCTTTTGATGTTTTGGGGGGTTCGTGTAGTGTAGTGAGTATTGACCATTTTGAATCACCTGATTGACACCCGATTTTACACAGTTTAGAGGGCACACAAACCTCATCCAATCACAGAGGAATGCATATGAAAACAATTAGAGATGAGTTGCTAGCAGAAGCAATTTAAACCTGTTTATAAAAAATAACAGCTTTTACCCATCTCTAGAAAACAAAACAATGAGTTGTGCCTTCCACACCACCAGCATGACGTCAATCAAAATGGTCGGAAAAACTCGGTTTTCGAGGTTGACACCCCCACCATTTGGCCGCCATCTTGAAAAAAGGGGCGTAAATAGTTCTTCCGCGATATCTTGAGAACCGTAAGTCTCACAAAAAGTTCTTTAAGACTTTTTTTGTAGAGAATTGAATTATCTACAATCTACAATGGTTTAGATACTTTTCACCGTAAAATTGAAAATGAAAAAGCTGTAATTAAAAACAGTCTAAAATTTTCACGAAAAATATCATTTAAGAGATATAACTTTTGCTATTAACTTTATCGAAAATACGCATCAAATGTTTTTGTGTACGGCATTTTATTGCGAACAATTTTCTTTACTCACTTTTAAATTTCTCTTTGGAGAGTTGTTAGGACGCTGCAAATGGGTCAAGTGCATCAAAAATGCCATTGGATAATTCTGAAAAATTTTGAGTACATTCCTGGGATGATTTCAAACTCTTTTTGCCTCCCGCAATTTTTGTCCAAACCTCTTCTTTTCGAACAATGGTAGTCTATTTTTAGTCAGACAAACCGAATTTGCAATAAAATATAGGAGTTCCCATTTAAAAAACCGTATTTGACCTTGAATGACCTTAACCCTTCCACTTAAAGTTAAAGTGACATATACCGTCGAACCGAAAAAGAAGAGGTTTGGACAAAATTGCAGGAGGCAAAAAGAGTTTGGAATTATCCCAACAATGTACTCAATTTTTTTCAGAATTGTCCAGTGTAGAGCATTCTGTAAGTCGGATAGGAATATAATTTTTTCCTAGCCTAACGAGACTGTCACTCCCCCATTCTCGAGGATGCTGAACACGATGGCGGCGGTTAAATCTCTCTTCGAGGTCACCCCACCCCCCCAAAATGCTAAGAATTACCCCCGAAAGGGGTAAACCGCGTATCCGCCGTCTCCTACCAACCAAACATGCGTTACCCCCGTTTTCGAGGAAGCTGAGCACGATAGTGATGTCGAGACCTTTCCTCGATCCCCTCTAACCCCCTCAAATAGCCATGAACCACCCCCAAAGGGGCTGAAACGCGGATAGGCCGTTTTCTCTCTGCTAAACCCATGTTCCCCCCGTTTTCGAGGATGCTGAGCATGATGGTGATGTCAAAGCCCCTCCTGGACCGCCAACCCACCAAACGGCCAGGTGAAATGCAGGTAGGCTGACTTCTCTCGGCTAAACCCATGTTACCCCCCGTTTTCGACGATGCTGAGCATGGAAAATATACCGCGACCTCTTCTCGCTCAACAAACGGACAAAAATATAATTACACTCTTACTTCTTACTAGACGGGCAAAATTATCATTATTCTCGTACTTTTTTGATTTTCTTACGGAAGAATTTAATTCAAAAGTACGCAGGCTCGCGGCGGCGAGGAGCACACACAGAGATGTTATCTGGTACACATCATCCCGCGCAGCATCTCCGCGTTGCCACTTTTACTGTAGCTGGTCCACGTACAAGATTCCTTCTCCACGTCCACTGGCATGAAAACAAGAACTCAGTTACTGTTAATGCTTACACGACTGATCTCTGGATAAGATTCAACATCACCATCGAACTCAGCATCCTCGAAAACGGGGGGTAATAAGTTTGGCTGGTAGGAGACGGCCTATCCCCGGTTACCCCTTTCGGGGGTGGTTTTTGGCCTTTTAGGGGTTGACGGGGGTCGAGAAGGGGTCTTAACAACGTCATCGTGCTCAGCATCCTCGAAAACGGGGGGTTTATTTCACCCCTTTGGGGGGTCGTTTTTGGCCGTTCTGGGGGTCGGCGGGGGTTGAAGGGGGATCTCGACATTACCATCGTGCTCAGCATCCTCGGAAACAGGGGTAATACAGGTTTGGCTGGTAGAAGACGGCGGATACGCAGTTTACCCATTTCGGGGGTAGTTTTTGACGGATTAAGGGGTGGGGTGACTTCGGAGAGAGATTTAACAACTGCCATCGTGTTTAGCATCCTCGATAACGGTAGAGGTCATAATCTCGTTACGCTAGGAAACATTTTTATTTTTGAGGTTCAATCCGACTCACAGAATGCACCAGTGTTTGATGCACTTGATCCATTTGCAACCTCTCCAAAGAAGAGAAATTTAAAAAATTAGTAGAGAAAATTGTTCACAATGAAATGGTGTATAAGAAACATTTAATGTATATTATGATATATAAAATCAATAAAAAAAATTTATGACCCTTAAACCATTTTTTTCTTGAAAATTTTAGTCTATTTTTAATTACAACTTTTTCATTTTTAATTTTACGGTAAGAGGTATCTAGACTAACATTGTAGAGAATTCATTTCTATACAAAAAAAAGTATAAAAAAATTTTTTGTGAGACTTACGATTCTCAAGATATCGCGGAAGAACTGTTTACGCCCCCTTTTTCAAGATGGTGGCCAAATGGGGAGGGGGAATCGAGTTTTATACTCACACTGACCACCCCTAAACAGTAAAAGAAGAAAATCTTGTCCTACACAAAATGCAAGGTCAATGTAATATTTCAATGGACTAAATGTTGTAAATTAAATTAGAACTTGCTTTTAATATCAGAAAAATTCATCCTGGTTTGCAACACACTCATTTTTTTATGATAGCCGATTGGAGTTATGCATGATATTAATGACAATAATGATAATCATATATTTATCCAACAGTACAAAACCAATGGCAGGGCAACGTAATACAGTGATGTCATGGAAACAAATACAACAATAAATTGATTGAAGGAGCCGTTACTCTGTGGTAGTTAATCATTTTGCACAAATAACTAAATAAAACACACTACTATGTTTTCTACCACGATGTATTTATAAAAATTGCGACTGCAGTTTCGACTTACAAAACCATTGTCAAGCAGTGAATCAAAAATGACTGATTTACAATTATACAGAAATGTTATATATAGACAATATTGGTTGGTTAGATAGGTACAATAAGGGCTTAGGCAGGTAGATGACAATAATAAAGTTAATTATGAATATTCAATTATGGGTCTGCCGGCTGTAAATAAAGGTGAATATATCAGATCTAATTGATCATTTAACAAATTATAATCCTTGATATTAATGTGTTTATGAATTTCCAGAGATTCTAAAACGTTTAATTTAAAGCCTTTTGTTGAGAAATGTAAAATTTCAATGTCGTTTAATTCTGGAAAACTATGGTTGTTTTCGAGGCAGTGGTTCGCGAAAGATGAATCAGTTTTCTGTAACCTATATGATCTAAGATGTTCTTGATACCGTATTTTGAAATTTCTACCGCTTTGCCCTATATAGATACTATTACACTCTGTACATTTTAACTTATAAACTCCAGATTTGTTAAATTTACGTGTTGGGTCTTTTGCATTGTATAATATGTTTGATAATTTACTCTGTGATTTAAAAGCTATTTTTAGATTGTGTTTAGATAGAACATTAGCTATTTTTTCGGATAACTGGCCACAGTAGGTAATTGTTGTGTAAGTACATTTTTTGGTTTCTTTTATTTTTGGATATATTAATTGAAAAGTGAATTTTTTCCGGATTTTGTTAATTAACTTTCTAATGACATCTTTACCAAAATTATTTTTAACTCCAATGTCCTCGATTATGTGTAGCTCTTCATTCAGATCCGCATTTTCACTACCTCTGTCTGATGCGGATCTGAATGAAGAGCTACACATAATCGAGGACATTGGAGTTAAAAATAATTTTGGTAAAGATGTCATTAGAAAGTTAATTAACAAAATCTGGAAAAAATTCACTTTTCAATTAATATATCCAAAAATAAAAGAAACCAAAAAATGTACTTACACAACAATTACCTACTGTGGCCAGTTATCCGAAAAAATAGCTAATGTTCTATCTAAACACAATCTAAAAATAGCTTTTAAATCACAGAGTAAATTATCAAACATATTATACAATGCAAAAGACCCAACACGTAAATTTAACAAATCTGGAGTTTATAAGTTAAAATGTACAGAGTGTAATAGTATCTATATAGGGCAAAGCGGTAGAAATTTCAAAATACGGTATCAAGAACATCTTAGATCATATAGGTTACAGAAAACTGATTCATCTTTCGCGAACCACTGCCTCGAAAACAACCATAGTTTTCCAGAATTAAACGACATTGAAATTTTACATTTCTCAACAAAAGGCTTTAAATTAAACGTTTTAGAATCTCTGGAAATTCATAAACACATTAATATCAAGGATTATATTTTTGTTAAATGATCAATTAGATCTGATATATTCACCTTTATTTACAGCCGGCAGACCCATAATTGAATATTCATAATTAAGTTTATTATTGTCATCTACCTGCCTAAGCCCTTATTGTACCTATCTATCCAACCAATATTGTCTATATATAACATTTCTGTATAATTGTAAATCAGTCATTTTTGATTCACTGCTTGACAATGGCTTTGTAAGTCGAAACTGCAGTCGCAATTTTTATAAATACATAGTGGTAGAAAACATAGTAGTGTGTTTTATTTAGTTATTAATACAACAATACATATTGGAATTATTATGAATATTAAGATCTAAAAAAGTCTGAATTATAATGAGTTACCTATGAATACAGCATTAAAAATTAACAGTTCTTCTAAATTAAGGGCGCATGCTTTTTAATTAAGAATTAAATGGAGAATGAAAAGAAAGCAGGTTCCACAAATACCAAAACTGTTGAACACAGTACTCAAATTCCAACATTCCACAAGCGTTTCGCTAGCCACTTTGGCATCATCGGGAGATTATTCAAACCAAAATAGATTGAGCTCGTTCAGTCATCACAATATTTTAATATAAATATGTTTTCAGTGTTTAATCTTCTCCTAATGATGCTAAAGTAGTTAGCGAATAGCGTGTCGACCATTGGTATTCGAGTGTTGTGTTCTAGAGTCTTGCGGAAACTGCATCTCCAGAGGAAGCGTCACACGGAAGTTTCCAACTCCCTCCAGGACAAGTATCTTAGTGAATTATGATTAAGACAAATCGTATTATTGGGAAATATTTTTGCTCAAGCCCCGTCTGTATAAGAACTCTGAGGGCTCTGTTTCATTACAAGTATTAATGGATTCCGAGTCTGTTTATATTTTCTCTACAAGACTGATGCGATTGAGATGAGCAGGACATGACCAGCAGATACCGAACGACAAAGATGCGGACAGAAAAATCTGAAGAAATCGCATCGCATCAGTAGGAGAACCGAAGCTTTGATAATGGGATACGGAAGAATGCTGAGAAAGCACTGGGTATAAAAAATTGAAGATCACAAGTGCATCCAGTTCTTAACGAACAGTTCTTTAGTTTGTTCTGGAAATGAGTCTTTATTAAGGGATGTCCGATGTCGATTTCCTGGAATATTTCTCCAGTAATTTTTGTGCGTTCCTGTTCCAGTTTTTCATTACCTCTCTTGTTGTGCTTTTGGTAATATCCAATACGGATTCTGGGCCATACAATATATTAGCTGCTCCTTGTCTGGCACGTTCGTAAGTGAATGGGGGATCTCAATCCATTTGCAAACACTTGTGTTTACAAATGGATTGTAATGTGGCTGTTAAGCATTGACACCAAATAATTTAATTGACTCAATATATTGGGAGAGTCAACTGTGTTATCTAATAGCTTATCTAAAAACTTTAAATAATGAAATTGTATCCTAACTCTAATGAACTGAAATTGAGCCTTATTGTCTTCTTCATAGCTCTGATGGCCTCCAAGGTGGATTCGTCGTCGATTCGGAAAATGGAAATCTTTCAAACTTTACTTTGAACAAACTGGATAGATCTGATATAGCTATCATAAATGAAATTCCAGAAAGAAATTTTACTAAGATAGACCCTACATACTATGAATGCACGAACTTCATCAAGTAAAAGGGACTCCACAATGGCATTAACACCCCATGCTGGCCACCATGATAGAAATAGAAATAGAAATAGAAATGTTTATTTGACAAAGTTACGAAAAAAAAATTGTTTTTGGCAAGTCATTACAAAGTGTGAACCTGAAATATAGATAATCTAAACACAAATAACGTTTAAATGTAAAAATAAAAAACAAAAAACAAGTACAACTGAATATTCACAACATAAAAATATAGTTACGTTAATTGTTGATGAAAAAAGTTGTATGAATACAACATCAATGAATAGTGATATATATTACATGTTACATATTACAATTGGAATAATCGCGTACATAGCAAATAAATTACAGAACTAAAGATGCCATGTATACAGCATGAAATGTTTGCTTCACAGTGCTTCTCAAAATGTGGGATAGAGTATACTGACGAGGGCAATGGGGTACAAAGAAAAAGAAACGAAATTTAAAGATTACATAATTGAACTCATAGAACAGGTATAAGTATTAAAAAACAGTATTAAAAAATTCTTCTTCTGAATAAAAGCAATAATTTAAGAAGTGTCTTTTCATCTTACATTTAAAGCCATTAAAATTGAGAGATTTTATGTCATCAGGAATATGATTGTATAATTGGAGATTTAATGTATTTTTTCTTGATTTTGTTAATCTAAGACGAGGCTGTCTGAGTTGTGAGGCAGACTTTGTTTCGTAATTGTGAAAAGCCGAATTAGTCGGGAATGCATCTTTATTTTTATGTATTTCTACTAACGTACTGTACTGTCCACGTAAGTAAGCCTTTTCCGTGGCGTACGGCTGTGATTCGTTACGTGCAGTAATGGGTGGCCGGCAATTTTCTTGCTGCCGGGTAATGGAGGCTAGGTTTGAAGTGGTCAGAGCCAGGAGTTGCGCTAATTGTTCATAAGTGGGTAGTCCCAAGCTCGGTTGGGGTTGGTCCGTTATGGCGGCAGAGGGGACTGGGATCGTTCCAGTCGTTTGGTTTTGGAGCACTATTTGTCTTTGGGGCGTAGCACTAGGTCTTGCCGTCTGGTACGGCGGGGTGACGTGGTAGGCGCCGGCCGACGAGGTAGGCGTGACGAAGTACTGTGCGTTGGGCGGCGTGCTTGGACTTGGGCTGGTTGCTGTTGGTGGTACCATGCAGTGAGGGGTGGCCAGCTGGCGGCGAGGTGTCAGCGAGGCGTCGCTGAAGAGTTGGGGCCAGTCGGGTGTGGCAGCGATGGTGTACTGACCGCTGGGCAGCCCTGAGCCTGAGTGGGAGGCTTCCCCATGTGTGGAAGCGAATCCAGCGAAGCGGCGATCTCCCAGCGTCGAGGAATCGTCGTTGGCCCGGGATGCTGTTGGGTCCACCATACAGCGAGGGGGCATCACCATGTCATCATCACCATCTAATCCCTGTTCCATCGCCGAGTTTTCGTGCCACGATGCTGCGTTGCGCTCCATGCAGTAAGGGGGCATCGCCTGGGAATCGTTGCTACTCCATTCCATATTTGTTGCCTGGGTTCCATGCCAGGTGGCTGCGCTGCGTGCCATGCAGCGAGGGGGCACCGTCGGGATGACGTCATGCGTGACCCCAGTGTCGTGTCCTATGTTGGTGGCGAGTCCTGCCTCGCTATGCCTAGGCGCGGAGCCCGGCGACGCACAGTAGTGGGGCGCCGTCGTCGCGACGCCATGCGTAGCACTTGTGCCTATGGAGAAATCAGAGGACATGCTTACCTCGCCGAGCCGGGTTGCTGTGTTGCTTGTCGTGCAGTGTGGGGCCACCGTCGTAGAGACGTCGGGCGTGACCCCCGTACCCCTTGTCAGGGCGTCGTGTTGGCGGAGCACTTCGTGGTCAGATGCTGTGAGGGGCGTCGTGCAGTGAGGGGGGGCCGACGTGGAGACGTCGCTCTCGACCCCAGTGCCTACTGCCTTGCCACTCCGGGTATGCATTGCCACTTGTCACTCAACACAATAAAACTCAAATAAAACACACTGTCTGGTTACAACACAAGAGGAAGGGATGACCTCGTCAGCATTGGCGTTGGCTTCTGTGCTCAACTGACTTCTGTTTCGGCAGAAGACTATTAGTTGCTGAAGGCTGGAACATTACTACTTGAAGGACCGATCACTACTTGCTCGCTGAGAAAAAGTGTTTTCTTATATAGACTTTTTTTGTGCTCAAATGACTTCTGCTTCGGCAGAAGACTATTTTTTGTGCTCAAATGACTTTTGTTTCGGCAGAAGACTAAAACATGAGCACAGCGCGCTAGACAAGTCATAACTTGTTCGCGACGCCGACGCCGATGACACCACCCCCCTTTTTTGTGACTTTATTGAACATTAATAAAGGCATACAGGTTATGTTTCAGTTCAATAATTTCAATTATATAATGTAAGAGTGAGTGGATACAATATTTTCAAAACTATAAACTAAGAGTAAGTGTTAAGATATTTCAACAACTAAGATATTTTAACATATATAGACTAAGATTAAGTGTGGTAAGATATTTTATATAAGTAACTAATAATAGGTCCATTAAGATATTTTAGGTAAAACAAGATATTTAAAATTAAAGTATTTTATGTGACAAATCATAAATGTATTCTAGTTTGAACAAAGTTTTCGCCCTGTGGCGTTGAATTATTTACAATGGTATATTATCGCACGTTTCGTTTTTTCTGGACGTCGTCTCCGCGACGCCCGGGGCTGCCTGATCCTGTTGTGAATTGGGGGCTGCTAAGTCCTGCTGTGTTGCTCGCTAAGGCAACGGGATTCTGGAGCGAACCTGTGAGGCTGCAACGTCCTGCTGTGTTGCTTGCTAAGGCAACGGGAGACTGGAGCGATTTATTGAGGCTGCAACGTCCTGCTGTACTGCGGGCTAAGGCAGTGAGATACTGGAGCGCCTCGTGGGGGCTGCTAGGTCCTGCTGTGCTACGTGCTAAGGTAGCGGGATCCTGGAGCGGTGCGCCAGAGCCGGCTGAGCTCGGGCTGGCGTTCGAGTTGACGAATACTCGTGTCCGGACTGGGACAGGCATCTGGCTGGCGGATGGCTGCTGTCGGTCGTGGCCAGGCGTGGTCACGGCCTTCGCCCAGAACGGCATCGGGAACAGTATCGGCGTCGTGTCGAGCGGCTGCTCTTGTCTTGACGTAGAAGGCCCAGGGTCTGCTGGCGGCGGCGGTGCGGCTGACAGCGCCGGGGACTTCTCATTCTTGTTTGTTTGTCTCCTCTTGGCTGAAGTGGATGGACCAGGCACGACTGGGGGCAGTCGGCGGGCTGGAAATTTTGGTTTAGCGGCGGCTGTGGTGCTATGTCCACGTAGATAGTCGCCATGTCCACGGAAGTAGGTACCAGGTCCACGGATGTAGACTTGTGCGTTGGCATCTGGCTTTGGGGCAGCGGGCACTACTGATCCTGTGATAGTAGGCGTGACTGGCTTCTGGGCAACGGGCGCTACTGGTCCTGTGACAGTAGGCGTGGTTGGCTGTTGGGCAGCGGGCACTACTGATCCTGTGATAGTAGGCGTGACTGGCTTCTGGGCAACGGGCGCTACTGGTCCTGTGACAGTAGGCGTGGTTGGCTGTTGGGCAGCGGGCACTACTGATCCTGTGATAGTAGGCGTGACTGGCTTCTGGGCAACGGGCGCTACTGGTCCTGTGACAGTAGGCGTGGTTGGCTGTTGGGCAGCGGGCACTGCTGGCTCTGGGGCAGCGGGCGCTACTGGTCCTGTGACAGTAGGAGCTGCGAGCCTTGGTGGGGCTGGATGTCCTGGATCCTCGGGATCGTCATCCTCGTCGTTGCTGTCGTCATCTTCGGTATCGTCATCTTCGGTATCGTCATCTTCGGGATCGTCATCTTCGGTATCGTCATCTTCGGTATCATCATCTTCGGTGTCGTCATCTTCGGGATCGTCATCTTCGGTATCCATGATTTGTTGCAGAGGTTGTCTGAGTAGGTCAGTCTGGCTGGACTGAATCCTGGGAGGCGGCTCGGGGCCTGGCAGGCCGAGTGGAGGTGACCTCGGGGGAGATGGCTTCGTGCTGACATCTCGGGTTTGACTTGGCGGGAATACCTTGTCGAGGAATACAGAGGCTATTAGTGGGGCAGTGGTTGGCAATACTGACCTTTTATCCTTCCAGGAAGGTCCAGCGTCCTGCTGTTCCGGGAAGGCGTCCATACAAGCTGCTTCCTTGGGTTCCTGTTCACCTGGCTGAGGCTGAGGAATGAGCGTGGTTGACTGGGCTGAACTGAGGGAGGTAGCATCTTGCGTCACGGTGTTGACTGGTGACCGCCTGTCCAGGCGGCCCGGGCAAAGGAAAGCAAAGGCGGCGGCTCTGTTGCTTTGTTGCCGTGGTGTCAACGGGCGTGGTTGATACGTGTCCTGCTCCTGCTTGGCTGTAGCTTCGTCAATCTCATTCTTCTCGGTCGGTGGTGGAGACACCAAGGTTGTGGCTTGTTGCTGGGCTTGTAGTTGCAGCACTGCGTCCTCTGTCTTGGTTGGTAATTCTAGGCTGTTAATTTCCAGCGGTGGGGCCGGGCGCCCTAGTTCTGCCCGACCCATTGGGAGTTTCCCGATGGCGGTGCATTGCGGGGTTCTTGCCGGGTGGTTGCCTGACTTCGTTGCTGCGGTGGTGCCGTGGATGTCTGTCCAGGGCCTGAGTTATTGGTTGGACCTGCTTGTTGGCTAGGGTTGTTCGAATTGGTGCCATGCCCTCGGAAGTTGTTACCCCCTGTCTGGACATTTTGTTGGCGGAAGTTAGGGTTTCCCTGTTGGTTGGAGTCGTGTCCACGGAAATTGGGGTTGGCTCGCTGGTTGGAGTCATGTCCGCGGAAATTAGAGTTGCCTTGCTGGGGCTCTGACTGAGTTTGGTTGGTGGGGCAGTCTCGGTGATAGTGAAATCCCGGGCACTTGCGGCACTTTGGTAGACTATTGGTAGTATTACTCGCAGGCGGGATGGTGGCTGGCCTCGGCAGCGGTCGGAGTTGCCTCTGAAATTCCCTGTAGTCACCCTCGGCGTTTTCAGCCACTCGGCTCAAGCTTTCCATCGTGGCCACTGGGACATTTCTAGTTGCGAATCTTAGTTCCGGTCGCAGGAGCTCGCGCACCTCCATAACCATCTCTTCTTCCGGCGTATACCGTTCTACTCTCAGCCAGAGTCCAATTTTGCGTTGTATAAAAACGGCGGCGGGTTCGTCGTCTTTTTGCCTCTCCCCGTGTAACCTGGAGCGTAGCTTCCCCAGGGTGGCAGTGTCGTTGAACTGCCGCAGGAGCTTTTCCTTTAAAAATTCGTATGTGATGTTGTGGGATTTCCACATCTCCAGGGTGCGTCTGGCTTGACCCTCGAGCTGTTCAATGGCCACTCTCACTTTATCTCGGCCGTGGATGTCTTCATGGAGCATCGCCTCCTCGAGCTCATCCAAGAAGTTGACTGGATCCTCCCATTCCAGGCCTGAGTAAGTGGGCAGCGCTCTCATTCTTCTTGTGGGCATCCTGTGATGACCTTGTATTGCGTGTATTGCGGCTTGAACGCTTCCCTCCATTAGTCTTGTCATGCTCTCTGCTAGGTTTTGTGTTGGGCGCCACTGGGGGTCCATTTCCCCAGAATCTGTGTAGTCGGGTCGTCGTGGATCCTCTTCCCTCCGGAAAGATCTGGCCTCACGCTGTTGGTCGCCATGTCCACGTAAGTTAGCCTTTTCCGTGGCGTACGGCTGTGATTCGTTACGTGCAGTAATGGGTGGCCGGCAATTTTCTTGCTGCCGGGTAATGGAGGCTAGGTTTGAAGTGGTCAGAGCCAGGAGTTGCGCTAATTGTTCATAAGTGGGTAGTCCCAAGCTCGGTTGGGGTTGGTCCGTTATGGCGGCAGAGGGGACTGGGATCGTTCCAGTCGTTTGGTTTTGGAGCACTATTTGTCTTTGGGGCGTAGCACTAGGTCTTGCCGTCTGGTACGGCGGGGTGACGTGGTAGGCGCCGGCCGACGAGGTAGGCGTGACGAAGTACTGTGCGTTGGGCGGCGTGCTTGGACTTGGGCTGGTTGCTGTTGGTGGTACCATGCAGTGAGGGGTGGCCAGCTGGCGGCGAGGTGTCAGCGAGGCGTCGCTGAAGAGTTGGGGCCAGTCGGGTGTGGCAGCGATGGTGTACTGACCGCTGGGCAGCCCTGAGCCTGAGTGGGAGGCTTCCCCATGTGTGGAAGCGAATCCAGCGAAGCGGCGATCTCCCAGCGTCGAGGAATCGTCGTTGGCCCGGGATGCTGTTGGGTCCACCATACAGCGAGGGGGCATCACCATGTCATCATCACCATCTAATCCCTGTTCCATCGCCGAGTTTTCGTGCCACGATGCTGCGTTGCGCTCCATGCAGTAAGGGGGCATCGCCTGGGAATCGTTGCTACTCCATTCCATATTTGTTGCCTGGGTTCCATGCCAGGTGGCTGCGCTGCGTGCCATGCAGCGAGGGGGCACCGTCGGGATGACGTCATGCGTGACCCCAGTGTCGTGTCCTATGTTGGTGGCGAGTCCTGCCTCGCTATGCCTAGGCGCGGAGCCCGGCGACGCACAGTAGTGGGGCGCCGTCGTCGCGACGCCATGCGTAGCACTTGTGCCTGTGGAGAAATCAGAGGACATGCTTACCTCGCCGAGCCGGGTTGCTGTGTTGCTTGTCGTGCAGTGTGGGGCCACCGTCGTAGAGACGTCGGGCGTGACCCCCGTACCCCTTGTCAGGGCGTCGTGTTGGCGGAGCACTTCGTGGTCAGATGCTGTGAGGGGCGTCGTGCAGTGAGGGGGGGCCGACGTGGAGACGTCGCTCTCGACCCCAGTGCCTACTGCCTTGCCACTCCGGGTATGCATTGCCACTTGTCACTCAACACAATAAAACTCAAATAAAACACACTGTCTGGTTACAACACAAGAGGAAGGGATGACCTCGTCAGCATTGGCGTTGGCTTCTGTGCTCAACTGACTTCTGTTTCGGCAGAAGACTATTAGTTGCTGAAGGCTGGAACATTACTACTTGAAGGACCGATCACTACTTGCTCGCTGAGAAAAAGTGTTTTCTTATATAGACTTTTTTTGTGCTCAAATGACTTCTGCTTCGGCAGAAGACTATTTTTTGTGCTCAAATGACTTTTGTTTCGGCAGAAGACTAAAACATGAGCACAGCGCGCTAGACAAGTCATAACTTGTTCGCGACGCCGACGCCGATGACAGTACATATACAAAGAAGGAACTGGCATTATACCTAATTTTTTGAAAATTGATTGACAGTGGTCTCGCCAGCCAGCATTATCAATTAATCTGACAGCTTTTTTTTGCAATCGAAAAATTTTTATTGACTGCGATGAGCCACCCCATAGGATAATTGCATAATTAATGTGAGAATGGAACATGGCGAAATAACAATTTTTAAAGTACTAGAACAAAGAAAAGTTTTTAGCCTACGTAAAAGAAAAATTGTACTTGATAATTTCTTGGATAGATCCTCTATGTGGTTGGACCAGCTTAGAGTGTCATTTAAAATGACGCCCAGAATTTTTACACTGTCATTATTAACAACTGCGTTATTAGTGGAAAATATAATCTTTTGAGTTTTATCTTCATTTAGTTTAAGTTTATTTGCAGAAAACCAATCACTGGCACGTTATACTGATTTATGGCTATCGGAAGTTAAATTACCAAGGTCAAAACTAAAATCCAATATGGAGGTATCATCGCAAAAGCCAAATCCATATCCATACTTCAAAATTCCTGTCCCAAAGTCATGGCAGGATTAAAAATATTTTCATTATTGCAATTCACGTAGCAAGTCAAAACAAAATACAAATTGGATGTTGTCAGATTTCATCTAGTATTATCCCCTTACTGTTGATATACAAATGATTGTTTGGTTTCGGAAACAATATAATTTAAAGTATCAATGAGTAACTGCTTTTGATAGCTTATTAAAGTAAATGTTTTAGTAACCAGAATTATTTGTTTAAAGGTATTGAAGAAGCATTTCTGGAGAAGAATATTCAAGTTTAATGACAATATAATACATTTGGCAACATTTTGGCCAACCTCAAATAAGTTGACGACCTATCATCGCGGCCAGTAGTGGGGGTATCAAAAATTTAGCCTGCGTTCTGAAGTCCAGATTACTTTATGAAGTCCTTGTATTAATGAGACTGTCGCAGAATTTGATAATTTCACTGTGTCACCCTTATCACATCATACAAGTAAAGAATTACTACTTAGCTGACTTACGGTGCAAAGGGGGCAGATTAGATAATTCTCACTTTAAAAATGCAGAGCATCAAATTTTACTTTAAAATCTGGTTAAACAGGATTGGTTAAATTTACATGAACGAAACAAATTCAAACTTGGCTTAACTTGAATGGTTATAAATGATTTGAACGCATTTCATTACCAAAAAATGTAAGACGGAATCTTTTCGAACATGTAAACCTTTAAATGTTGTAATTAAAGTATTACCTAATAATGAATATCCTTGTTGATACTATTTTGCGCTGTGCCAGGTCCGTTCGTTCTAAAAATATTTTGTAGCAAATAATATATTTCCTTAAAATTGTTATTTAAAAATATAATGTTGATTGAAAAAATGTTTTATTTAATATTCCCTTCCTAGATCAGAGAAAGTAAACTTTCAGTTTGAAGCAGTAATATCAAAAATATCTCTAGCTTACGTTCTTAGACATACTACTTAATATACAGGGTGTAATCAGTTTCATGTCATTAAAAAAACTGGTAGTGGGGGGCCGACTAGACTAACAAAAAACCTTTATGACTTTTCCCTCTAGGGGCACTTTAAAAAACACTGATCTAGGTTAACATATTTAGTATTATGGTAGACAACTATTGAGAACCACTGTTTTTCTTGGTCGATGGACTTGTGCTTCCGAACTATACAACTTTTAAATTGTCATAAAAAAGTGCTGGCAGGCACACGCGGTGTCAAAGGATCATCGACCTCCTTTGATGTACCGCCTCAACTGAACTGAGGCAAGTATAAAGAGGTAAATAATTCGTTCTCTCTTCTTGCACAATTGCAAGCAAATAATGGCCATAGAGGTTTAAACAGAGCATTTCTTTACATGTGTGCTTTTTAATTTGGAACAAAATATTGGATTGTTTATAATTTAGAAAATTTAAATGTGGTTTATTAACATTTGTTACATAAATGAGTGTCCTGGGTTAAAAGCTTACTACCTACCTAAATGATTCAAAATCTCTGCATCTGTATCAATACAGAGTTCGGTACGTCGAATTAAGTACATACGCACTTCGTTCTAAACTATCAACTAACGTTGTCATTAAAGAAAAATAAAATAAAAACTTGGTACAAAAGCCAAAAAGGAATAAAAAAAGAACGAACAAGTAAGTCGTGTCTGTACGTAATCAAGAATTTGATAACTTGAACGGTAAGTCAATAAAATAAATCTTAACTATAAATACACAATGACGCGAAATTCAAAAATAACAAAAACAACGAACGGCGGGTTGGACGTGTGTACATAACGAAACACCGACATGACAGTAACTAAGGGAGAGTTAGAGTATAGTTTTCTTCAGATCAGATCTAGATCTAAACCTACCTCAATATTCCAGCAGTTCTCAAAAATTTATTGAAAATTTGCGAAATGTTTGTTTTTTTTTCTCCAAAACTATGAGCTTTAGACCCCATGTTATATAAGGTTTTTTTGTTTGTCTTGTCGCTCCCTACCACCAGTTTGTTTTAATGACATGAAACTAATTACACCCTGTATATATTATAAGGAAAACGAGGCATCTTTTAAAATTCACAGAAATTTAGCACAGTTTGGTATATAATTCTCTAGCTCTCCTGTAAATATCAGAATGATAGCTAATCGCTTCCTTCACAAGAGCTGAAAATTATATATTTCTTCGGTGATGGAACGCTAACTCTTGGACGCGACTGCCAAGTAAATTTTATTATTCACACACTAAAGTGCGATAAAATAAACATCTGGTAATATAATACACAATCAATAAGAGGCAACGGGCTGGTTTTGTAGCGAGTGGAAGTAGTAACATAAGCAAAGCAAAGAATGCACAGATAAGGTTTATTTTTAAGTTCTATTTATTGGTTTATTAATCCTTGTCACAGGATAGTTCATTACACAACAGAGGTAGGGGTGAAAATGAAAAGGTATTAAATAGGTAATGAGATAGAAAATATCCGGAATTGGAAAGCGGCAGTTGAAAGTAATTACTGCAGAAACAAACTAATATATAGAGTGTGCAAGATATACTCTCGAGCCTCTTTCTTATAACAAACCGACCATAAAAAGTTTTTTTATCGCGAGATAAGGCACTTCCACCGTAAATGGATATTTACCTGTGGAACGGTTTAAAAAAGCTCCCTGCGGCGAGCGGATGCATGTAGGTTTTGGCAGACCGAAATGAACGCAAGCGGGCAGAAGGAGTTGCACACTGCTAGATTCAGAAACAGAAGACTTGAAGAAAGAATAAATAAGGAGATGATGATAGATGGAAACTTGAAAGAAGCATGGACACTAAAAAAAACATCTTGCAAACGCCTACACTTCCCTTCCGATGATGACAGATGGAAACTAAAAAAGAAGCATGGAAACTTAAAAGATGCTTCTCACAAACAACTACACTTCCCATCCTATATTCCTACCCCATGCGTCATGTGGCTCTCTCTGCTGACAACAAGCATATCCCATGTCCAACCCAGCGTATGCAGCCGGTCCGGCGGTATATAAAACATCTGATATTTAGTTCTGGCACGCGGTTTGACCATCCGTTGGGCGTGTTCGACGGACGACCAGGCTGGGTGTTGGAACGAACCTCCATGGATGCCCGGAATCGGCAGCAATGCTCACCTTACGCTGGCAAATCAATCAATCAATCAATACACGATTTAGTGTATGATTTTCTAGCTGCGCCCAAAGTGTGGCAGAGTGGAAAAAATTCGCTCTAAAGCACAATATTTAAGATATCGACTTGAAGTATTTTTAAATACTGCGGCTTTTTTTAAATGTTTTACTTTAATTTTGCATATTTCATCTCAAAAGCTCCCATGTATTTGTTGGCACCATTCAAAAGTGGTCTTATAAGCTAAAATTTTCAAGATTTTATTTTTTTGGTAAAAGGAACCATTTGACACCCATAGAGATTAAAAATAACGATGTTAAAAAAATACATACAGGTGGTTCACGTAGGCTGTTTGTAAGAAATTTTTCAACTTGCAGTTGCACTACAAACTTGAAACTTGGTATGCAGATATAATCGATCAGACCCGTTCTAACTAAAATATTTTCAGTCCTCCAGCTATACGGAGTATACTAAAAGTCGGTACCAACTTGCTTATTCTAAATGGAACACCCTATATATTTTCAACCTTTCGAGCATGTAATTCTGAGTATAAACATGTAGCACACTCTATACCTAAACCTAGCAGTTTCGAAGATATTTGACATTCTATAAAAAAAACACAAGATGACCTAGTATCTACAATAAAAATAAATTCCATAATAGTATACCAAGTGTTCTATTTTTCACGTCACATTTGTCAAATTCAAACCTCAAAAAAATTCGTCAATATCACAAAAATTAGAGCGAATTTTGTCCATTCTGCCACACTATGCGCCACCCCACGTTCCCACAAGAATATCAAAATAATGCCTCGTTTCTTCTATGGAATTTGAAAACCCTTGAACGGCAGCCATGTAAATTGTACTGTTAATGAAAGTTATAGCTATATATATACTACTTGATTTTCTGTGAATTTCCAAGTGATACCTCGTTTTCTACATGCGAATTGAAAATTACATATTTGAATAAATATTTATAGAATCTTCTGCTATTATTAATAATTGCTTAATTGTTGAATTGCTTAGATAAAAATATGTAGATTTAAAAAATGGCCCGTTTTTTAGATGCACATCTATTTAAGTTCGACCAGGTCCGACGAGGGGGGGGGTCGGGGATGTTTTCCCCCGTGCCCGGAGTTTTTGAGGCGGCCCGGACTCCACCCAAATTTCTGAAATCCGGAAAATAGTTGGAGATGCATATGCAAATTTTGATTGCGAACTTTAAAAATTATTTTACTGGTCCATCATCTATCAATCGTGGAAATATCTTATGAAGGCGGGCCGAGCTATACATCTCTATCGAGATAAATATTCTATTCCATGATAAATTGGTAATTATTTGCCTCATATTTTCATTACTTTGATACTCTTTTTTCAGTGTAGGTATTTATGAAAATGTAAGTTTTTTTTATTAGGAAAAAACTGACAGTTTGTTTAAAATGAACTAGACGTATACCTATTTGAAAGATTTATATGAACATTTAGATAAACATTCAATGTGTAAGTTCGTTGTTTATAGTTAGAGAGACGACAACCATAATGGCTGCAGCATTAGCAATGTATGAAATTTTTTCATGGAGTTTAGATCCCCCTCTACAACTTTGTTCTCTGAAGTAATGCTCTAGCGCCTTGCTGGGAGGCGCTTAAGCGCCTTAAATTTAAAAAATTTTAATTAATTCAAAAGTATTTTTAGTCATATCTGAAATTGATTTCACAGCATCTGTAAGACCCCAGAGTCAAGGGAAACCCATTTTCAGACAAGTCACCTTTGCAAAAAAATTTCCCAGTATATCAAAAAAAGAAAATGGAAAAATTCTAAAGTATTAAGTGACATGAGTCCAAGTGGGCTTGATCGATTTGTATTGACATGGAGATCACCCGAAAACACTTTACTGACAAAATTGGTCTCGCCAAAGTACGGCTTTTTATCGCAAAGTGCGCGGTTGCGCTATATCCCATGCAATGCGGAAAACCGGTCCACTTCTGATACTGCAATACAATTATACGTTGCTGTACGTAACCCACTGGGCATTGAAAGTTTCCTGCAATGTTGCGTTTAGTTAATTTTAGTATTTTTTAATTGTTCAGTTGCTGGAAAGCTTCAGCAAATTTAAAAGAAATAAGTTAAAATTTGTAAGTTTCTGTCAAAATACATTACAAGTTCAAATGTAAAATACAAATGAAACTTTGTCTCAATGTTAATTTTGCAAATATATTGTAAGTTAGGTCTGTAAATCACTATATATTTGATTTTAATTAACAAGAGTAACATTGCAAGCACAACTTTGTGGAACATTGAGTTAAACTAAAGATTACAAGTAACATGAAAATTGCAAAATCCAGTCCTTATTGTTTTTCAACTTGTTTCCATTTTTACAATTTAGTAGTTCCAAACGCACGCCATTTTCTAACTGTCGAATGTCAGTTCACTTCAGTTTTGGGAGTTTTGGAGGCTTGTCTCGGCATTTTTGTGAAAGTGAAAGCGTCGTTGAATTGGGTTGGAATTAAAAAAAAAAACATAAAAGCGGTACCTACGTTCATTTTATAATTTTTTTTAATGGAGTTTTCAATATGGAGAAGAAAAAAGTGAGTGATAGAACGGTAAGTTTGAGGTTAATAAAATTACGTCTCAATGAAATCGTCATTCTCTAATAGTTTAATGCTACTAAATATGTGCATCAATGAATGTCATTAAATCTAAGTTAAAGGCCTGCTTTTAAGCTATACTTAATTTCGTTGTCTTAATTAAACAAGTGCTTACTAATTTTCAAAACTGAGTGCTTGGTATGGATGGGCGGTCCGAGCAGACCCGTTCCAAGTGAACGAATCCGAAGGTGGAACGGGTCGGACCGAATCCACGATGTCGATCGAACCGGGTCCGCGGTCCAGTCCATTGATCTGTTATGGTATGTAAGTCCTGGTACTGTTCTGAGCTGAGCTCCTGAACTTCTGACCCTGGACTCTGACTGACTGCTTGGATAGTTTTTATGAAGTTTGAGTTGACTGTCGTCGCTCCATAAATAGTAAATACCCCACTTGCATACTTAATACTTAGGTGCCTGCGCCGTGATTTCAAGATTTTATTTACTATTTATCCAAACCCATTCGTATTACTGCAAAATTATTTTATTATAATATGACTTATCGAGGTAGTATAATTATACAATAATTAATAATAAGACTATTCAGTGAGTCACACTCACATTACACAGTCACACGTCACGATGAGGATATTTTGAAGTGCATCCAATCGAACGAATCCAGTTGAACGGGTCCACAAGCGGAACGGATCCAAACGGACCGAATCCACTAAAGGAGCCGGACCGCTCATCTCTAGTGCTTGGTCTAGAGACTTACTTCTCATCGTAATTTTCTACGTTTGGCCACTAGAATTTTTTTTCTGCAAGTGATTAATTTCAGTATGCTCTGAGATTGGATGTGTGTGGCACATCCCAAAATATGCTAACCTATGTCATACAAGGGGGTAAAGGATTGTATACCTATTACCTGTACAATATCTAAGGTGTCCAATTACTTTTTAAAAAGTCATATATTGTTTCGTACTGTAATAGTACTTTGATTATAAAGTTTTAAAATATTCACTGCAGTAGTTGGTAGCATAATAACCAGGTAGTTAATATTGTTATATTTTGCAGCTGCAGTAGGTACGGATATAATTCCCGAATTTAAGTGACGACCAGTTTGAAAGGTTTTCCATGGCGTGGCTCCAACATGCGAAAACAAGATATCTACGAAGTATAGTCATCAGTAGATAAAGATAGACTCCACAGATATGTTTTCTTGGCTTCTGTTATTGGTAACATTTTTTTTCTATAAAATTCGTGTTAAATAATACAAAAACTACAAACTAATTTGTAATAAAATTAGAAATGTAAGTTATTCATCACGTGACAATAAATAAATATATGTATAACATTTTGCATTTTATTTTGTATTTACTAAACAATTTGAGTTTATACTAAGACTAATTTTGATATCTACAGAAGCACAAAATAAATTTTTCCTTTAGATTCGGCATATGATTTGTTACCTCGGCCAGTTTCAGTGCTTGGGAATATTATGAACTAATGTATTCTGTAAAAAAAACAATCTCGTAGATTAAAAGTGGGAGTGCATGCCATACTATTTGAAAAAGAAAATTGTACTTTGTCAGTTACTTATTCAGACAAATGTATGGACTAAGAAAAGAAAAACATTTAACTTGTCCATATTTTGTTTATTTGATATAAACTTATTCAGGGTTGGATAGCCAAAAACTAACATTTGTCTTGAAAATGTAAGTATATCAACGTCTCCTATGCTTATGCAGAAAATTGTGGAAATTGGACCTAAAAAGGATATAAAAACAACTACCACGCGTAAAGTATTTTGTTTATTTTGCATCATCTTCAGGGTTTAATAGCGAAAAAGTGGATGTTATTTTTCCACAACGTAGTCTTGTATTACAAAAATACTGGTTAAAAATATAAATTGTATAAATAGAATTTGTCCCATGACATTCACTTTTTGCTTATTAAGCCCTGAAAAAGATTATGCAAAATAAACAAAAATACAGGCAGAGTGTATAGTTGTTTTTCTCCACTTTCTAGGTCCAGTTTCCACAATTCTCTGCATAAGCATAGAAAACGTTGATGTAAAGTTACATTTTCAAGACAAATGTTAGTTTCATTAGAACATTTCAGTAAAAAAATAATTGAAATGTACATGGAAATTATTGATGTAATCATATTGATATTTTAATTTTCTGCTTTGTAAAGTTTCTACAACTTTACAATCAAAAGTCATAAATCTTGCCGGTACTTTGCAATATGTAACATTGCACTGCAATATTGCTGCATGGCCGTTAGGGCTGTTGCATCAAAGTTGCGAGAACCTAAATATTCATTGCTCGTATGTTACAACTTCCAAGATAAGATTTCTAGAACATTGCTGAAATATTACTTTGCCCAGTGGGAATTTTTTGCGCTGAATCGATTGCGCAGGGTCCCAGCTCCCTCACCCTCAAGTTTCACCCCTATCGGCCTAAAACCACCCACCGAACGCGTTTTTCGCTGTTTACGATGCGGGAATGGTTCCTTTTTGTTTTTTCAATCAAAAATATGATGAATATGTCCAATACCAACTGAGCCAGTTGTTTTAAATTTTTGAAAAATACGTCCAACTATTGAAGAAACAGACTTTTGGGGATATCTTCGGTTAAAAATATCAGCTGTCTCTCTATTTTCGCCGTGAATTAAAATAATTTCATTTTTTTTTCTTTAGTAAGCATTTTTTAAACGATCAACAGGAACAGAAAAATTAGACATTAATAAAGCATCGATGCGTCAAAAGCTAGCATTTGTTTTCAAAACTTACTTGATTACCTTGCGTAAATTATTAAATAAATCCGTATTATTCACTTTTAAGGTTTTTGATGTACATTTAAATAGGAATTTTGAGATTCATTTATGTGAACTAAATTTGATTTAAATGAACAATGGTTTCTTTAATATTTAAGCCGATTATCGTGTAAAATTTCACAGTAAGGGTTCAGAATTTCTGAAAATAGTCCACGACGACTGTCCTTTTTTTGTAAAAATGTGTTTTTGCTATTATTAATTACATTTTAAAAAAAGATAAGCAACGTTTATATATTTTTGCATTGAAATATTTCAAATTAACACAACTATAAACAAAACATTTTAAAAAAGTTAAATGTTAAGTACATATTTTTGGGGAAGAAATGAAAACTAAAACATTGGAATTTTCAAACCAAACTTCATATTTAGATTCTTAATGTAAGTACAAACAAATTTTCCTTATTATACTTTTCCATATTTTAATAAATAAGGGCACTTTAGGCCATTTTAAAATTTCTAATGGCGTTTTGGAGACGTCATAAGTTGTGACATTCACCGAGTGATTCACCCCACGGTCTAACGACTCGGAAGAGTGATTTGTGTTTTTTTTTACTGCAGTCACATTTTGTGCATTAGCTGGATTGATCTGTATTAGGCCTAGTGAAGAGAGTTGCATAATCTCGAACTGAGCGGTTTGACTCTGATTTTTCCTCGAAACTACATCGGGAAATTACATCGAGAAAATGTGCATTGGACAGTGACATCGACTAATATTACGGATTATAATACAGTCCATTAAAATTGTGTGTACTCGAAGCGTTCTTAGATACATTGAGGTAGTGGATGTTCTACGTCGCAGTGTTTTTATTTTCATTTAATTCGATCGCAACATATCGTGCATCATCTGCAATGAACCCGGTGAGGAGAAAGGAAAAACTTTTACCCTCGAGACATTCAAGAAGTGTAGGGACATTTATAAGTTCCGGAAAGCTAAGGTGACGGGACGAAGATCTCAGTACAACAAGGTTGATATACCGGATGAATATACCTCTGATTATCGATAACATAGCCAATGTTATAAACTCTTTACGTCTATAAAAATTGGTGGAAAATCGGCGCAAGCAACGGATCAATTATGTCCCGAAGATTCTGTGATAGTTTTGGAGTCGACTCCGATTGCACATGCAGTATAAGCGGAGTCTGGATAGAAGAGAAGAGACCTCGACGACACCCCCCCACTTATTCAGACATAGATTCCATGCTAGATGATTCCAGCGGTTTACAAGATTCCACCTCGTCGACAAGGTAATTACCAATGACTCAATTTTTTTAATGCACCTAGCCATGGTTTTTCTCATTTCAATGAATTGCGCTGAACAAGTGCACGATGGGAGAGGGAATCCAGCTAATCAATCGAAATCAAGTGCGGGTCCTGGAATTGGCTTACCCACCGTAGTTTCCACCTCTTTATCACTCTTTTCCGATTGGTAAAACCGAGCCTCTAATTGCTCTGTGTTCTAAACCAGCGATTCAAGACTAAAAAACAAAAACAAAACAGAGTCGCACTATGTATTAGCTCGAGACCGTGTTTTGGGGGGTGGTTTCTCGCCAATAAGTGTAAATGGGGGAATGGGAGAGTTGAGCATTCATTGCACGAGTTGGGACCTATCCCAATCGATTCATAGGCCCAAAAACGTAGGGAGGTCATGTCTTGCTCGTCTTAATCACTAGTTGTCACTACTTTGGTTCTTGTCAGAACTAGCAATGTCCCATTTTTATGTTTTTTTTTTTTAATAATATTTGGATGTTTAAGAAAGCACGATGAAAATTTCAGACATGGCACAACCGTTTTGCGAATTTGGGCCCAATAATATTTTTAAAAATTGTAGAAATTAAATGGCGAGACCTGAAGCGACAATTTTTTTTCACGTAATCTTTGATATATAATGTGCAATCCTACCGAATTTCAACTTGAAATTCGCTTTTTT
This sequence comes from Stenurella melanura, assembly GCA_963583905.1. Taxonomy (NCBI): domain Eukaryota; kingdom Metazoa; phylum Arthropoda; class Insecta; order Coleoptera; family Cerambycidae; genus Stenurella; species Stenurella melanura. The sequence goes on from OY757312.1 coordinate 109,372,251, forward strand.
TTCTGTCCAAATTAGCCTTTTTTCTCAAATTTTTTGATATGCTGGGAAATTTTTATGCAAAGGGTGACTTGTCTGAAAATCTGTTTCCCGGGACTTTGGAGTCTTACAGATAGATGCTGTGGAATCATTTTCAGACATGAGTAAAGATACTTTTGAATTAATTAGAATTTTTTAATCTAAGACACTCCAGCGCCTCTCAGCAAAGCGCTAGAGCATTACTTCAGAGAACAGAGTTGTAGAGTGGTCCTAAGCTCCATGAAAAAAAAAATCATATATTGCTAATGCTGCAGTCATTATGGTCGCCGTTTCTCTAACTACCATAGACACTGCTGAGTCTTGGAATTACAAACAATATAAAGATGTTTTAAATTAGAGTAAATGTCTGATGTGTCTCTATGCTATCCCTTCAGTTGGTCAAATCACCTCTTTTTACCTACATATAAAGATCATGTTTAAGAAGAACATTAAGAAAATAAATGCTACTAATAATTAAGTGTATGTTTTATATAAAAATTAGTACATTATTAACAAATAATCAATTTAACATTTTTTTTATAAAAGAAATATCACAATCATTTCAATTTTGCTCATCACTTAGTAATTATATTCATCCAAAATCGGTGGACACGTGCATACCAAATGTTTATCTCCATAGATATCGTCAATTCTTGCAACAGTCGGCCAAATCTTAGTGTCAGGTTTGACAAAGTGTGCTGGAAAAGCTGCTTGTTCTCTAGTATATGGTCTTTCCCAAGAACTACTGATAACCTGTTCTTGAGTGTGAGGTGCCATCTTCAATGGGTTTACTCTGATATCCAGCTTGCCTTCTTCTATATCCCGAATTTCTTGTCTTATCGATATTAAAGCATCGCAAAACCTATCCAATTCTTGTTTGTCTTCTGATTCGGTTGGTTCAATCATCAGAGTACCAGCAACAGGCCAACTCATAGTTGGAGCATGGAATCCATAGTCCATTAATCTCTTTGCTAAATCAGCAGCTTCAATATTAGCTGTTTTCTTAAATTCCCTTACATCGATAATAAACTCATGTGCTACTAAATTCGAGGTTGCACTTTTGAATACAGTTACATAATACGGTTCTAGAACTTTAGACATATAATTAGCATTTAATATGGCTACTTGAGTAGCCTTTCTTAACCCTCTAGGTCCCATCATCTTTATATAAGCCCAAGAGATTGGTAGGATAGCACTAGATCCAAATGGAGCGGCACTCACAACTCCATAAGATGTAGAGTCAGCACCAAGAGGGTTAACAACTGGATGTCCAGGTAAAAATGGGGCTAAATGAGACTTGACCCCAATAGGGCCCATACCTGGACCACCACCACCGTGTGGAATACAAAAAGTTTTATGCAAATTTAAATGAGAAACATCGCTTCCATAGTCACCGGGTCTGCAGAGACCCACCTGGGCGTTCATATTAGCACCGTCTAAGTATACTTGCCCCCCATTTTTGTGGGTTATGTCGCAGATGTCTGCCACGGTTTCCTCGAAAAATCCATTAGTTGATGGATATGTTATCATAAGACAAGACAAGCGATTTTTGAAACGTTCTGCTTTCGATTTTAAGTCCTCTACATCTATGGTACCATCGTGCTTTACCTTCACAGGTTCTACCCGCATACCAGCCATTTGTGCACTAGCAGGGTTAGTGCCATGGGCGCTAACAGGAATTAAACAAACGTCTCTAAGTTTATCACCACGTGCTTCGTGGTAGCACTGTATAGCCCTCAGTCCTGCATATTCTCCTTGGGCACCGCTATTCGGTTGAAAACTGATTTTGTCATAACCAGTTATAGTACACAGATCTTTCTCTAGTTCGGCAAATAGCTGATGGTAGCCTAAACTTTGATCTAACGGAGCAAATGGGTGAATATCAGTAAAATGTTTAAATGAACAAGGCATCATTTCGGTTGTCGAATTCAGCTTCATAGTGCAAGATCCGAGAGGAATCATGGAGTGTACTAATGACACATCTTTATTTTCTAGTGTTTTCATATATCTTACTATTCTAGTTTCGGAGTGATGGGAATTGAATACGGGATGTGTCAAAAATGGAGACGTTCTTTTAAATTCGCTTCTGGAAATAGATTTTTCACGCACTCCAGGATCCTCCAACAAGTCGTGTACTTTAATTGGACTTCCGAAAATTTCGAAGAGGTCATTTATATCATTAAATGTTACGGTTTCATCTAAGGCAACACCCACGGATTCGTCATTATAGTATCGAAGATTGATTTCTTTCTGGATCGCTCTGGCTTTAATTTCTTCAATTTCTAACTTTGGTTCTATTCTTATCGTATCGAAAAACAGTTGATTGGTGATCATGTTTCTGTCATGTTTGAGTCCATGTTGTAGAATCTGGAAAAGAAAATATAAGAATTGATTCGAGACTGTAAGAATTCATAGGTACTTATTTATATCATTCTAATTTGTGTTTAATATTTTGGCAAGTAAATGAAATCACGAATTTCATGCAAGAAGTTCTTACGTTTTTACTTCCCTCGCATACTGAAGGGAAGTATTGTATTCGAGAAAAAATCACCCTCCGAGATTTTTTCGGATTTTGAAAAAAATTTAAGACTAGAATAGATCCAAAAACATTTTTTGCTCAAATTTAAAATTTTCACGTTTCATGACATTCTAAACCTATTTCAGAAAAACAACATTTTGAATTTTTTTTAGTGACATTTTTGAAAAATTTCAAAAAGAGTGAAATATTTTAACCACCACTATACTTCCACTTCACTACGTGAATGTGGAATTGGAAATGTAACAGATGGCAATAATATTAGGCATATGCACCTGTTTATACTTTTATTGAAAAACATACAGGGTGGTCATCCCAAGAAATAATTCAACCATGGTGAACATCTGTAAAGGTATTTGCGCAAGCCTTCCATATTTGGCACCTGTTATTTAGTATTGAATTTTTGATGTTGGATGAGCACTCTGTATATTCTCTTGACCAAAACTTATCAGGTACCCTTTGTAATTATTACAAAGGGGATCACTAATTAGTAATTACGAAATGACATCACTATATGTCATTTCGTAATTACTAATTTCCTAAAGCGACCGCCATCGCCATGTAAAAATAAATTTTTGAAAAAATTTTACCACTAAAATTTTTTTTCTTTGTTCAGATTTAAAATTTCCACATTTTCATGGCATTCTAAAACTATTCAAACAAATTTAAAAATGTTTTTGAAAAATTAAAAAAAAATTGAAAACATGTTTAATCTATTTGTCACTACTATAGAATAGACGAAATATTTTTTTGCTCAAATTTTAAATTTCCACGTTTCATGACATTCCAGACCTATTTCGGAAAAAAAATTGCAATATTTTTTTACCATTTTGGAAAAAAATTTAACACCAGAATGGAAAACATTTTTTTTGCTCAAATTTAAAATTTCCACGTTTCATGATATTCCAAACCTATTTCGGAAAAAAAAAATTGCAATATTTTTTTACCATTTTGGGAAAAAAATTAACACTAGAATAATAGATGGAAAAAATTTGCTTTTGCTCAAATTTAAAATTTTCGCGTTTCATGACATCCTTACCTATTTCAGAAAAAAAAAAATTTTTCACCAATATTTTTGAAAAATTTTAAAAAATATATATATTTTTCAACCACCACTATACTTTCACTCCATTACGTGAATGTGGGATTGAAAATGTGACAGATGGCAATAATATTTGGCATATGCACCTATTATACTTTTATTGAAGAATGTATAGGATGGTCATCCCAAGAAATAATTCAGTCATGGTGGACATTTGTAAAAGTATTTGCGCAAGCCTTCCAAATTTGACACCTGTTATTTAGTATTGAAGTTTGCTGTTGGATGAGCAGTCTGTATATTTTTTTGACCAAAATTTATCAGTTTTTCTTTGTAATAATAGCAATAACTATATTCCGATTATTATTCTGAATGTCATTTCTTAATTAATAATTTTTTAGAGTGACCGCTATGCACAAATAACGAGGAAATATCTCTGTAAATACCTTTACCGATTTTTTATATAAGTATTTCGAGAGTGTGAAAATGTATTTAACTTGATTGTCATAGTTTCACCAAGTTTCAGCACATTATATGATATGCACAAGTATTTAATACTAGAAAATTATACGCTTTATTACTTTAAAGAAAATGACAGCTATCACTTTTCAAATTACTAAGATAAATAACATATTTCTTCCTTACTTAAAACATTTTTTTTTAAATAAGACTGATTCCAAATACCGTTATTTCCTTTATGTTCCAGAATAGATAGAATTACAATTTTAATGTGTAGTAAGAAGTCACGTTAGTAAACTTCAGATCTTGCTGCATTTCTTAGCCTAAACATATTTACTCTTTCAGCATCTTTGATTTAGGTTTTCGGAGGAGGATGCTCAATGACCACATTCATCTACTGCAGAAGATTCCCCGCATTGTCCTTTCTTGAGATGATTCACAGGCATTTATCTAACCCAAATTCTAGATACCTATTTTTTCTGATGTTTGCAAAATCCTATAAAGAATATGTTTCAATGCATACTTTGTATTATATGCAATAGATATACATACGTATATAACAAAATCGCGCAAATGAATTGAAAATTCAGGATAATGTCCTTTTTACAAATATAACTTACCCCCAAAAGCTGATCACTGTCGAATAAATAGTTCCCGAGATATTGCTGCTAATTTGTTTTTCAGCGCGAAAAATGAAAAATAAGCTGGAAGCCTTAAGATGGCTTTTGATTTTCGGGAGAAATTTGACCAATAGATATTTGACTCTACAAACATGTTACGTTTTGAAAAATGTCGATAACTTAAAATTTGCATTGTTTATAAAGATTTTAGTGAGACCATGACGTTTTTACTAATATACAATATGCAATATAACTCTTGATTAGATCTTTCAAATTAATCATTTTGCACAAATAACTAAATAAGAAAACATAGTAGTGTGTTTTATTTAGTTATTTGATGTAACGGTGAAAAATGAAAATAAAAAATTTAGCATCACTTTTTGACCAAAAAGGTTTCCTTATTCTACACACAATTACCAAGCTATTAAAAAAAAAAAGAGCCGTCATCTGTCGATTTTCCACCTAGAAATATATCCCGCCAGAATTATATAGCCCAGTCGTCAGAGGTTTTAAGGCATCACTAAATGTTATATGGCTGGATTTCTCAAGATAAGTATTTTTTGTGTACAATACAATAGAAAAAATTTACAGCTGTAAGGTGCCGGCGACCCCTAAAAAAATCGATAATATTAGCCGAAATTCGGTTCTTGGCCAATAACTCGAAACATAAAAAATATATATCAAAAAACTAATAGCAGTAGGCGATAGATGGGGAAATTTCACATCACAAACGTATATGAATTTTTTTTGTACGATCAAATATATAGACCCCAGATATTTTTGTTTAACTCACGAAAATAGTACGTGGAGACACACAAGTACGGGGCACGAAGCTTGAGTGTTCTCGAACGCGCTACACTAAATTTGTTATAACGTTTGAACTAATTAATGAAATTGAGTTCAACAAAGCTTAAATGAAAGAAGAAACATGACGTGACTATTGAATTATTAATATAAAGTAGGAACGTAAAGAGATTTCCGACGAAATCTGTAAAAGCTCTACCATTTCTACAATTTTTAAGATAAAAACTTGAAACTTTCATAGTGGACTGAAAAACGGGGAAAAAGTCGCTTCCTTCTCGACTTTTTTTTTTTTAGGGTATAACCACATGGGATCTTTACAAAATGATAGATTGGGTCCCTGGCCATCTGAAATCGGCAATTACAACATTTTTTAGTAGGGACAACATTTTTTATTGCGAAATTTGTCAAAAATTTGTCAAAACTATGTTTTATTACTTTTCACACATACCTCGCGATATCTCCGGAACCCATTTAGATATTATTATTATTTTTTTTATAATCGATAAAGGAAGTGTGGGCGAAGATAACTGCGGTATTGTCGTTGGTATGAAAAATTTAGTTTTTTTGTGAAACTAGGAAAAACTTTGATATTTACTTTTTTGCAGCACTATTTTCAGTAAGCGAGAAACTTTTTTGTTTTAAGAAATTTTGCTATACTATCTGTGTACCAAACAAGGCTAAAGCTTCAAAAAAGTTTTTAAAAAAAGAATCGCTATTCTATGTCTTATAGTTTTCGAGTTATAGTCAGTTAAAGTTGAAAGTTTCCGCAGCCGCCTTTAATTATTGTGCATCGCCTTCTAAAGAACGCACCACGCCGGCCGGCGAGCAGACATATCCGCATCCGCATGCTACTTATACAGTCTTGATTCACTTTGCTAATAAGTTACAAACTGTCTTTGCGTGTTAATATTACTGCGATTATATATTATTGTGTATATTTGGAGGTGTGTGTCTACCCATATTTTTTTTTGTTAACAATGGAGTGTTTATTTTGTGAGCAGGCTCTACAAGAAAATGACAAACATGTGACACAAAATCCGAGATTGCAAGGATTAAAAACAATTATAAGTGCTGCAGAAAAAAGGAAAGACATTTCTGCTCAAAAGATTTTACAACAAAAGGAAGACATTCTAGGAGAAAAGGTTAAAGTAAGATTTCATTTAACTTGCAGACAAACAATTTATTAGTTCGCAAAATATTGGATATGTTTCCCAAAGGAGTGAAAACGAAAATGCGCCATCGTCTCGGGCAAGATACCATAAAGACGCATTTAATATTCGGAAAATGTGTCTAATATGTAACAGATCTGGAAAGAAAGTTCAAGAGCGCTTAACATCTGTGCAGACAGGTAGGTTAATAAATTTTTTTGGGGAAATTTTGTGAAAATATAATTCTTAGAAATATAAAAGCCAAATTACTTCTGCTTTAAAAAATCTTGCTTCACTATATGAATTTTTATAAATTTTTAAGGGGTATTTATTTATTAAACTCAAAAATACTTGATCACATTTAGGCAAAACACTTTTTTCCTCGTAGGTATTAGATTTTTTTCTCACAATCCGTTAGCTGTCAAGTAAAATGCTGTTATCTGTTGTTTTTTTTTTTCTATTTAGGGACCGGAAAAAATACGTACTCTAAGATAATCAAAGCTGCCCAAAATCGACAAGATATTGGCATGGTTTCTAAATTGGCTCGTTATGAGGACCTCTTTGCCTATGATGCTAAATATCACAAGAGCTGTTATTGTGAGTACATTGGTAAACGAAACATCAAAGCTTGTCAAAATAATTTTGATGCTACCACAACTTCCCAACCATTGAGAGATCAAAGTACTTTATCAGAATCAGAGTCAACTAGCTCAGACTCAAATGTCTCTTCTAAAATAAACCCAAATGAAGATAGGCAAGAAAACAGCATTTGATATGTTATCCAAAAATATTGATTATTTAAAAGATTTAGAAAATCTTCCCTTTTTATCAGAAGATAAAGCATTGGAAGTTAGTACTAAATATATACTTTACTTGTATAGAAACAAAAACAAAAATATTGTTTCCTTGAATCAATTACGATGGTACCTAACAACGGAATCAAATCGCCCAGCTTCTGAGTTGCCTCCTACTGATCATGCTTTTAGACAACATGTAAAAAGGTAATAATTATTTTTCTAAGTCGTTCATGCTTAATAGAAAATATCTACATACATCTATTATTGTTTTAGGTGTCTGTATCAATTAAAAATTTGGTACAGTAGCCACATTCAAGAGATGCCAGTAGAAGATCCGACTCTATACGGATGGACATTAGAAGAAAATACTTGGCAGGCCAATTTTTCTTCTCAAGAACCAGTACCCGATGATATAAGAAAAACTTTGTCGATACGATGTTCCGACAAAACTTGTAACAATAATAGGTGTACCTGTGTTTTACAGGGGTTAAAATGCTGCAGTGACTGCAAATATGCAAACTGCAGTAACAGCTTAATCAACGAAACTTCATCAGATGGCGAAGATTGTTAATCTAAACTGAAGTAATAGCTATAATAATATATTTTTAAAATGTTTAGGAAGTTTTATTTACAGGTGTAATCAAGTTGACGCTCCCACAATATCGCTGTATTTACCAACAGTATTTACACCTAGCCGCACGGCCCGGCCGGCTAAACCACACCGGCGGCGCGCGGCGGCCTGCAGTTAGTACTACATGCTTAAACGGAGGCGCAGGAACTTTCAACTTTAACTAACTATAACTCGAAAACTATAAGACATAGAATAGTGACTCTTTTTTTAAAAACTTTTTTGAAGCTCTGGCCTTGTTTCGTACGCAGATAGTATAGCAACATTTCTTAAAACAAAAAAGTTTCTCGCTTACTGAAAATAGTGCTGCAAAAAAGTAAATATCAAAGTTTCTCCTAGTTTCACAAAAAAACAAAATTGTTCATACTAACGACAATACCGCAGTTATCTTCGCCCACACTTCCTTTATCAATTACAAAAAAAAAAAAATAATATCTAAATTGGTTCCGGAGATATCGCGAGGTATGTGTGAAAAGTAATAAAACATAGTTTTGACAAATTTTTGACAAATTTCGCAATAAAAAATGTTGTCCCTATTAAAAAATGTTGTAATTGCCGATTTCAGATGGCCAGGGACCTAATCTATCATTTTGTAAAGACCACATGTGGTTGTACCTTAAAAAATTTTTTTGAAACATTTTTGCTGCTTTTTCAGTCCACTATCATATATTACTCTTGAAGTGCTGTATAAAAAGATACGATGAGTGAAAAGAATCTAAAAATTTATTTTTGAAGATGTGTACTTCCAAAATATTAAAATCTTGAGAAAGTGATAAAATTGGATATGTATAACTAAAGTTAAATTTCTGCAGGTGCGATTTTTAAAGCTTGAAATTTGTACTTTAAAATGCTTCAAGGGGATTTACCTTCAAAATTAAATTAGCCCTCTTTATTTACGAAAATAAAAAAAAATTCTTTGCTCCAAAATTCGTGAATCTGGGGGTAAAATAAACATTAATGACTTTTGTTTACAAAATTATTTAGCATACCTATCCATCGGATCTTTTTACACATTGCTTCAAGAATAATATGTGATAGTTTCAGATTTTTATCTTGAGAATTGTAGAAATGGTAGAGCTTTTACCGCTTTCATTGAAAATCTCTTTATGTTCCGACTTCATATATGTACTATTCCTACATACAATTATTTTATATTTGAAAACATGATAATCCAATAGCCACATGTTTCTCGTCTCATTTAAGCTTTGTTGATCTCAATTTCATAAATTAGTTCAAAAGTTACAACAGCGTCCGAGACCGCGCACGCTCGCGATCCGTACTTATGTGTCGCCATGTTAAATTCATACATTTTTGATCGTAGAAAAAAACTTCATAAACGTTTTTTATGTAAAATTTCACCCTCTATCGCCTAGTCTATTAGTTTTTTATATATTTTTTAATTTTTCGAGTTATTGGCCAAAAACCTAATTTCGGCCAATATTTTCGATTTCTTTAGGGGTCGCCGGCGCCTTACAGTTGTAAACTTTTTTTTATCGTATTCTACACCAACAAAAATACTTATCCTGAAAATTTCGGCTATATAACATTTAGTAACTGGTTTTTATCAATTTCTGTCTCTGACAACTAGGCTAATAGGGTATTTTGCGGTTCACGATTTCCGGAGACGTACAGATTTAGTTAATTCATATAAAATAGATGAGTGACATCATGCCTTCGGTTATTTGAAGTGAATCACAGTAATGATACCCGATACTTTGGTAGAGCCCAATAGAAAACGGCCAGAGGAATTTTCCTGTAAAACTTCTCTTCTGAATGCTATGCAATCAGCTGTACACCTGATGTTATGGAGAGATGAATGTTCTAGAGCAAGAGCAGTTGTTCTATCTCACGATTAGTCAGATATGTACAAACATATCTCTTTCTTCAACTTCTAGACATTTGAGTGAACGTAACACTAGCTCATGGCATGCTGTATCAAATGTCTTATGAAAGTCAACCCAGGTCATCGATAGATTTCGCTTGCATTGGAAAGAGTTCTGTATAAAATAGCAATTTATCGGCAGGCCCCGGCCGTCTTTACAACACATCATGACTTTTTTGACACGACGCTGCTTCTATATCTGCCGGAAGACTGAGTTGTCCTGCAGTGGTGCTCGAGCATACATGATATATGTAAATATCTTGTACCGATAGTTCAGATAGATGCTTGGCCTATATTTGTACAGGTCGGACAAATCCCCCCTTCGGAAAAAAGCCCAGTGCGTACCTCGCCAATTCAGTTCGAAAAATACTGTTCCTTCTTCAATTATGAATTGAAAACTTGCACCATTAATTACCATTACCATTAAATTATATTTGTTTTGTTTAACTAGAATACATATCAGATATTATTTCATTTATCTTAATTTTAAGTTCCGCCCGTTCACTTACGAATCAGAATACCGGTGGTACGCAAAGACAAGAACCCTATCTGTTCTTATAAAGAGTAGCAGCCACACAACATCAGCGTACAAATGTGTCTTTACTAGATAAGGATTATATGTCAAATACATAAAAATTAATTATATTATTAAGATGATTCGGATTATGTTTAGAATATACAGGGAGATCAATCTAAAACCCTACTGCAGATAATGCGTCAATCATTAAAATAGTATGTTATGAGGAAAATACTCCACGATGCATTGGATGTCAACAGGAAAAAGGGGAGTTTGGAGGGTAGACTGGTTATCATGTGTCGTTTGTTGTACGTCCATCATGTGAGTTCTATATAGGTTAGTTACGTCACCGTCTTACGCGAAAACGGGTAATCATTGGTGGAGTAGTTTGCGAGTCTCTCTAGGATCGTTAATACGTACATCCGTAACGTCAGTGATAAGCGCCGACAATTAAATTTTGGTGATTAGAAATTTGTGTGATAAATCGTCGATATAATCACATATGTAGGGTATATTTGTTGCTCTATGCAGTTCAATTATCAACGTGTACCGGTCTGCGTTTGTCTGAAGTCATAATCTAATTTTGAGTCACTTGAAGATGTATGCACTGGGTGTGCATTCCACATCATGCAGGCATACGTCATCAGGGAACTGAAGAAGGTCTTGTATAAAATGAGTTCATTGTCCATTGTTAGTTGATTACCTCTATTGACTAGTTTAGTTAGAGTCGCATATGTCCTGTTGATTGTATTAGTAATGTGAGGGGCGAAACTCAGCCTCTAAATAGTTGAAAGGGTTCCGCCCCTCAACTACCTGGTCATGCACTTTGAGTTTGGTAATTATCCGTATGTTGGTGTCTTCTGTGAAATGTTATCGTTTCGGTGTTTTGTTCGTGAATATTTACTTTCCATTTTTGAAAATATTCTTAGAGTTTTGTCACATGATACCGCAGTTTTTGAGCAGCGGTCTGTTCGTAGAAAGACTGCCCGTAAACTAGGGTATCACCTGCATACAGGAGTAGGTTAGTGGTGGGATGGGAAAAAACTTTCACTATATAATAGTGGGTGGACGACTATTTTCCCATTTCGCTGTTTATGCTGTTGGAGTCCAGAGCAGCGAAGGTCTTGTTCCAATAAGCGTTTCTTGAAGTTACTCCGTGATAATTACTGGTTTTTCAATAACATTATTATCCCAAAATTATATAACTGTCTGTAGAGAATAATATTTTTTCACTACATCTGCTTTAAAACTTAGTAACTTCTTGAAGTAGTAGGCGATAAGGATAACATATTTGGGGACATCCTAGACAGGATCTTACAACAGAACTCGTGAAAGTATGTTAATCATAATATACCGGGTGAGTCACGAATTGCGCTCGCCCCGATATTTCCTAAAATATTTGGAATAGAAAATTGAAATTAGGAGGCCTTATTACACGACTAAAATGCCATCCTTTCAATAAAAAAATCAAGTTTGGTGCACATCCGGTTTGACCGGAAATGCCCACAACTTTCGATTTTTAAATGGAACACCCTATATATTTTTACATTTTTGGAATCTAGAGGAAATTTTGAATTTAATACATCCATCTTGGTCACTTTTTGATAAACATTGAAAATTTTATTAAAAAATCTATTTCTGAATCCAGAGTGCTGTGGTGCCCAAAATATATTTTAGTTTGTGTGCTACGTTACTATAAAAATAAAAAGAGCAATATGATTGCATTACTTAATTCTCTAGAGGCGTTTAAAATTTTTAAATGTGATTTTTACCCACTAACTCGGTTTTTTTTAATGGGAATTTCATCGTTCACCAACATTTTTAAATACCTCATTTTCATACGAATCTAATGATACCAATATTTTGAAAATCCGCTCAGAAATATTTGAGATTTCAGCCAAAATACAATGCAACCAAGCTTTTAGAAACATGCGGCTAATAGATAATAGATTAGTGGGCTTTGGAAACTAAAATGGCACATTTCTGTGTAAATCTGGTAACCTAATAACATTGGAAAAATCATAGTAGCCAGTAGCATCATTGAATGTAATAAAACAATATCAGCTGTCAGACAGACTCGTGTAGTTATAGGCAATCTTGGAGCGGATTTTCAAAATTTTGGTATCATTAGATTCGTAGGAAAACGAGGTATTTAAAAATGTTGGTGAACGATTAAATTCCCATTTAAAAAAAACGAGTTAGTGGGTAAAAATCACATTTAAAAATTTTAAACGCCTCTAGAGAATTAAGTAATGCAATCATATTGCTCTTTTTATTTTTATAGTAACGTAGCACACAAACTAAAATATATTTTGGGCACCACAGCACTCTGGATTCAGAGATAGATTTTTAAATAAAATTTTAATGTTTATCAAAAAGTGACCAAAATGGATGTATTGTATTCAAAATTTCCTCTAGATTCCAAAAATGTAAAAATATATAGGGTGTTCCATTTAAAAATCGAAAGTTGTAGGCATTTGCGGTCAAACCGGATGTGCACCAAACTTGATTTTTTATTGAAAATATGGCATTTTAGTCGTGTAATAAGGCTTCCAAATTTCAATTTTCTGTTCCAAATATTTTAGGAAATATCGGGGCGAGCGCAATTCGTGACTCACCCGGTATATGGTGCAGACAATACAAGATGAGTCACAAAATGTCATTTGTTGTATAAAACTTTGAAATGGAGACGTAAAGTACATGCAATGTTTGTATTATCATATACCTGGATGCTAGTTTTTGATTCCAAAATGTTAAAATATTGTTTGTTGAAATTTGCTAATTATGTATGCTTACCAATGTAGAATTATGTATTTTAGTGGCAATATCCTTAAGACCTTGTGGCCCGTGGTAGACGGCAAACATAGCAGACATATTAGCCAATAATGCCTGAGCTGTGCAAATATTGCTCGTGGCCTTATCCCTTCTAATATGTTGTTCTCTTGTCTGCAATGCTAAACGGTAAGCATCCCTGCCGGAAGCATCGCGAGTAACTCCGATCATCCTACCTGGCATCAATCTAACCAATGACTGATTGCAAGCGAAGAACCCAGCATGAGGTCCACCATATCCCAGAGGAACGCCAAGGCGTTGCGAGGTACCTACAGCAATGTCTACTCCAAACTCGCTGGGAGGACGAAGAAGCGTAAGACTTAGTAGGTCTGTTGCACAGCATACCAAGGTACCTAAAACATTTTATATAACTATCAAAGTGTAAAGGTATGAATATACAGAATCCATAAATATGAGCAAATCATATAAGCACAACTTGGCACAACAGGTGGATAACAAAAGTAATAAATAGCCAAAACTAATCATTCCTTATTCTTTATTTATTCATAGGTCTAAATCTGCAGTAATCAGATTTTTACTTCCCTCGCTTACCGAAGCGGATTATTGTATTCGTAATAAAATCGCCCTTCAAGATTTTTTTGAATTTTCACGATTTAGACCGTGTAGATTACAAAAATGAAGGTCTCTTAATTCCTCAGCCAGTCTGGCTAACAGCTACTAACGCTACTGCCAGCGAAGAAATGAGTAGAATTTCACTAAAAATCAGCATAAGAGAATAAAGAATGAAAAAATGTGACAATGACAATAATATTTGCCATATGCTTAACACAACTGACAAAGAAAACAACTAATACTTTTAATGAAAAACAAATAGGTTGGTCTAGGGTGGTGTGTCATTTTTTATTTTGGAAATTTAAAAAGCCTGTTCTTGAAAAAGTTGTGTTTTAATAAAAGAGGGCTGATAGTTTAAAGAAAAAATTATTTGATAACCCCTTCCACCCCCCCAACACCCTCAAATGTGAAAAAATCTGTTTTTACGAAATTTGACAAGCCTGTAGGCATTAATTGTGTATGTTGAAGAAAGAAGCCAGCCAATTTTTTTTTAGAATTTTAAGTTAACCCCTTCCACCTCCCCGGCACCCTTAAATATTGTGATTTTTAATTAATTAATTTTAATTTAAGTAGTTAAAGATGCCTTGTCAAAATTTAAGTAAGCAGTAAACTTTAAGGATATACAAGATTTTATTTATTGTTTTCGTGCACAAATAATAAAAGAAAATTTATAATAATAAACTCTATACTTACTTAAATTAGGTAATAACAAAGTGTAAAAAAATGTATTAGGCAAGAACTTATTTGTGGTTGAAATCTCTCTTGGTTTCAAATTTTGGCATTGTAGTTCTGGATTCAAGTGTACTTCTGATTACACCATCTCTTCTGTTTTTGTCACACACTGTGTTCGAAACTTGAGTGACTAGCTTCACGGCCCTTTCAACAACTTGTGTGTGACAAAGGTAATTTTTAGTGTAAGAAATTATACAAGTATGGGGCTCCTCTACAATTTGCCATAACTGGTCTTCGGATATATCTTTGGTAACGGGAGGTTCCGTGTAATTAATATTGTGCCAGTCAATAAGTTCATAATACTTTGTAGCGGAAAAGTTAAATTTAGGGACGGTAAAACTTCAAACGTGCATGTTATTATCAGAAAGAGCCTCATTTCTTCGTGCTTTTAAAATTTTAAGACAAGCAAGTTTCCTAATATGAATGCAATTATCCCATAACATACTTAATAGTAGATTTTCGGGGTGTCCAAAATATCCGTTTCTTTGAATTATATAGGATAAATAATAATTTTTAGTTCCACTGGTAAGTATTGACACAACTGGATAGTTTCAAAACGATGCCTTGCTCCGTAAATGCAGGAAGACTGTGACTTGATGTTAAACCACATCTGTGCGTAAACTTTTATAATAAATGTGGTTAATATTATCAATTATTTTCATGACTTTCCACTGGCAATATATAAACGAAGAATCCTGTTTGCCGTAGTTAACCAACGGTAATGATTAAGTCTTCCTGAGTCGCGTTTAGACATGCCTTCGGAGCATATACCAGTTATGATTACTTGGCAGATATCAAACAAATATTTTTGATCTGTACCTAAATGGCTTCTAGAGATTTTAGGAAATGTAGAATTAATTACTTGAAACTTGTCAACAGGAAGCTTCTCGCACTGGGCTAAAGCACGTCCGATAGGTCCCTGAAATCCACGAGGGCAAGTTGTAATGCCATCAAAATTCTCTAGTAAATGACGTAAAGGCAATTCGTTTGCATGCAGTTGGCAAATAAACCATTGCGGGGGTCTTTTTAAGTGATTTTCCAAGAGTGTAATGACTCCACCTTTATGTCCCGTATTGGAGTTAGTTCCGTTACAACCGACTGCATCTAAAGCTTCTATTGAAATGGAAGACGACTGAAAGAAATCTGTCATACTTTTTACAATATTCCGTGCAGATCCAGTTAGAGGTGGAATGTGTCCAAGATATTTGGAATCCGGTTCCTGTATTAGAACTATATGTTCTTCCACGGTTGTTCTTTTTCTGTTGTCACAATACGTTAATGTTTTGTCTTTCCGACCATCAAAATAGAGGCTCTGTAAAACTATAGCTTTACTCTGTTTTATTAGAGTTTTTGATGTTCTTTATCGCGGGCTCTTCTAAACTACAAACTGCTGTGATCTAATTACATACAAAGGGAGGGGTTGGCGGTGGGGGTGGTGGCCAGTACATCCGCTTCTCGCACGATCTAAGAACGTTAGTAGGTACTTTCTACTCTACTTAGCGTGTTATATTATTAATAAATAGATTTTTCATATAATATGATAATATTTAATTATTATGAGCGAATAATTAAATTTTATAGTATTGGGGAGGCGGAAAACGTTAATAAAAAAATCTAAAAAAAAAACAGCTTTCTATTTTCGCCAAGAGAAAATGTTTATTTATACAGGCATTTCATTAAAAAAATATATATATATAGGTATTTTTATTTTTGGACCTATTGGGGGGGTGGAAGGAGTGGGAAAAAAAATCCAAAAAAAAGTTACCTTCACTTTCTTATCAAGACACAACTTTTCTACATACAGGCAATTTAAATTTCCACAAAAAAAATAAATGCGTATACGGACGCACCACCGGTCATCCTAAGAAAGAATTCAACTATGGTAATAATTTATAAATGCATTCCATTTTTAGCACCATTTTTATTTACATTCTCTGTCGGATGACCACTCTGTATATTTTTTTAACCAAAAGTTATCAGGTTTTTTGTAGCAATAGTGATAACTGCATTTCTTTTTCTAGTTCAGAATGTGTGCGGTAGGGTGGAACGAAAAACGAGATTTTCAAATTTTTTACGATAATTATTACCACATCGTTATCAAAAGGTGCATTTGGTGGTTATTAATAACTGTGCAAAAATTGAAAACGGCACTTTGTTATTTTCAGATTTTTCAATTGGTTCAAAATGTTATAAAAGAGCTCTCTTTAGACCATTTATTTTTTCTTAGTTATTTTTCCATTCTTAGGATATTGGTAATGCCATAGTCACCAAAAGGTGCCTTAATGTATCATAGATCACTGTGCAATATATTTAAATGTTATTATCCACACTTCAGTTTCCTCAAGGAGGTCAAAATATGCTCTTCTAAGGTATTTCTTCCAAAAACATAACGTATTGATCTAATCGTATTTATTATTTTTTTCTCTACATTCAGTAACTATAGAAGGATGAAAATCAAGTAAAATCAGACGTTTTATTTAAAAAACACACAAATAGACATGGAAAAACAAACAAAAACAGAACATGTTTAATATTTCGGTTATTATCCATTTTTAAAGTAATCTAATTTCGTTTCAAATGATAGCAATATTTGTTTTGATTCTACACAGGCTTGAATGAAGCCAGTTTGGTTTTTTGGCCACAGACAGATGGTGATGCCTCATTTGCAAGACGCACGAATCGTTCAACAGCTTCGGTATTGCAAAGACTATGAAAAATCAGAAAAACTTGTGTCTAACGCTTTGATAACACGCATTTCCATATTAGCAGTCATTGGCGGCTCAGAAACATTTACGTCATTCCAAGAACTTAATTCCCAGTAATGTTTGGCCTCAAAATGTATTTTAGGTATACTAAATTCTCGTGTAGCTGTTGTCTTAAAGGTTTGTGCCGTGAAGACACGTTAGATATCATCTTCCTTTCATCATTAATTTCACACTGCTAATAAAGCTGAACAGATGACAGGTGGTGCATCTTTAATAACGGTGAAGCTTGTGCATGTTTTTGAATGCTCTGGATGCTGGCATTGCTTTCCTTTCTTCTGTCATTTTCATTCTCTTGGTTTCCAGGGTCACAGTATTTTTTCTAGATTCTAAATTCTTCTGATATTCCTTATAATGACCATGAATTTTTTTAAGTTTATCCTTATGAGTAGGTAACACAAGGTCACTTAATACTTTAGATTGACCAAATACCTTGCAATGGAGTTGACTTATACTTACCATATTAACGTAAATATTCTAACACTCAACGAACAATCGGCACACAGCCACGAATCACGAAAAAACTCACAGAAAGCACTCAACTAAAAACAATACTTAATAGAAGTATTCACACAAATGAAAGTAGGCTTGAATTTGTTACCTTCCCACCCCAGTCATAGACGCATGTCGCTTGAATTGTGATTGTATTCGAGAGCGTTATTTGTCGCGCAATTCCCATAAGCGGCACGATTTTCAAAGACAACGAGGAACCGAAAAATATTAGAATAAATCAAATTAACTTCGAGGGGCTTCTTATCATATTTTAATAATTATTTTAAATACTGTGTTTACCAGGAATATATTGTTTTAAATAAACCAGGGCAGGTAATAAAAATCTATAAAATCCCAAAATTTCTATACTATCGGTCCCGTGAGGAATCTGAAGATGCTAAGATAGGTCGATAAGCTTTTAGGAACAATTTTTATTTATCCAAATGCACATTTTGACACCTATGTCAAAACAATTTAACAAGAAATAATTTTTCGTTCCACCCTTCCATGGCCCCTATATAATTTTTAATGTATTTTTATATAATAACAGATTACTTATTATTACTATTAACGTATTAATATTAAATTCTAATGTAACAAAGAAATTATATTACCGTGTGAATGAGCATGTTCTGCCACAGCGCTAAAGTCATGAACGTTTCCTTCTGTATCGGGATATTGAAAAAGAACTCCAGCAATATCTCTATTAGAGAAATCAAATTCAAAAACATCGTTTGTTTCCACAGTTAATCCTAAAGATTGACACCTTGTTTCCACTACTGAAATTGTCTGAGGATGTAACAAGTTCGATACTAATAATTTTCTTCGCTTATTTTGTCTGTAACACAAGGACAGAGCTTCAGCGGCGGCGGTTCCTTCATCCAAGAGAGAGGCATTTGCTACTTCCAATCCAGTGAGTTCAGAAACCATGGTTTGATAATTGAGAAGACCTTCCAAGCGTCCTTGCGCTACCTATGTTACAATACATGAGATGTAAATAAATAAGTAGGTATAATACAGTTTTAATTAAAACTAAATATTTGTATTCCTTATATTAATATTTTGAAAGATAATGACGGATAACGCCAAAGTACTTTCCACACACCCCAAAATACTCAGCGCTACGCTCGACGCCTATTTCGGCAATCAAGCTGGCCTAATCTGAAGATGGTTAATATTCACTTTTAATTGTCTCCTAGTGATCCCCACTTATTTGATGAAATGCGCTGCGAGTAGAGTGTTGAGTGATGAGTGTTTGTTGAAACATCTTCATCATCAAAGTCACATCAAAGGTTTCTTCCCTTGCTTAGGATGACAAGATCTATATATACTTATCTTATATTCGTACTATAGGTACGTTGAGCCCTCAATTTTCTTTCATTTCAAATCTTATATCTTATCTGTAAGTAAAACCGGAGAAGTTTTATGCATATATATGATCACATGTGAGAATATTATCACTTGCAATTTGTGTAATCACCTTTATTTGGGCTTTAAATGGTGTCAACTAGTGTGATATAGACGATTTAATGTAAAACAAAGGAATTAAAATATTGCCCAATTAATCTTAGACTTAGCCATAATAATACAGGGAATAAAGACATTGCAGAGAAGAATAGTTAGGGGAAAGCTGGATTTTTGCATGAACCTTCCTTTTGTGGTTCTGAACATTATCCCAAAAGTTTCCATCGATATGTGTGCCGCTAAAAACGTTACGCGTGGTCAAAGGTCACGACAAACGGTACTTCGCGAAAATCTCGTTAACGGTTACTTTCATCGAAAAACTAGCAGTCATCAAATTTGGTAGCTTCGAAAATTTCCTACAAAAAACATCTTATTACTTTCTTTCGTAAGACTAACGGTTCTCGAGAAAATTCGATTCAAAAGCTATAACGTTTATGTTCCTCATGATACGTGCACTCCTTTCCACACCACCTTTGATGCGAAAAAAAGTAATATTATGTTTTTTGTAGACAATTTTCTAAGCTACAAATTTGATGACCAGTATATTTTCGATAAAAGTGACCGTTAACGAGATTTTCGTGAAAAACCGTTTATCGTGACCTTTGACCACGCGTAACATTTTTATCGGCACACATATTGATAGGGGCTTTTGGGATGTTGTTTAGAACCACAAAAGGAAAGTTCATGCAAGAATCCAGCTTTCCCCTAATTTTAACAACAATTTGCATAATAATATGTCTTTCCTAACTAGCACATGTTGCTTTATAAGCGTTGTAATAGAAAACCTTTTTAATTTGAGTAGCTACTAATTTTGTTTTAAAAATTCTTTACTGGTTGCTGTAAGTGCGAAACAGGCACCTTATGCTAATTGATTTATTTCTAATTTCCAGACTATTTTAATTAATTGAATTGTATACACTATATTGTTTTCTCTGCTTCCACCACAAATAAGTGTCAACGTGTGCGTTCTTATAAATGTAATATATGGGATGTGTGAAAAGAAAAGCATGTTTGCAATAAATTCATTCTATTCTAAATTAAAAATTATTGCAATTTTGCCAATTTTAAAGTTCTTTGTCGACCCGAAAAAGTTTATACTTATCTAAAATTATTTCTTTATACGAATTTGATGACGTGTGTTAGATTTATTTTAGCATATGTTAAAGTAAAATGCAACATTGCAAGAAACCTTAATTCACAAAGTGAATAATTATGCAACTTATGTTAGTACTGGAGGCACATTGATAGACTAATGTGTGGTGTCGAATAATGTCCCGTATTTATTAAAAATCGACAAGTCTTGCAGCTTATGTGACTTCACCATCTCTTAGCTCTTACATAATGAGAAGATTTCCATCATTTACAGCAAGCATAGTAAAGACAGAAAAGTTGTAAATCTGTCTCTTTTCATTAATAGTATCACATTATCTAACACGACATCTGTCGATGAATTTCTTGTACTAGTACAGGTTAATTAAATGTATTAATTTGTAAACAGGGACTCTACGTTATTTCTAAATGGCGATCACTCCAAAAAAGTTCATGTAAATATCGGTGTCCCCCAAGGATCAATTCTAGGTCCGTTAATGTTTTTAATATTCGTCAACGATCTTCCTGATATAGAGAACTGTGGAAGAAATTTAACCATGTTTGGGTATTATAACACCCACTTGTGTAATGAATTGACTATCACAGATGCAATCACAGAGATGCAAAGAATGAATATTCATTTTAAAAATTGATTCACTAAAAATAAATTGTGTCTCAATACTTCCAAAACAGCAATTATGAATTTCACACATCGAACATCCACAATCAACGAAAGCTATTTGTTAAAAATTGGAAGTCAATAACTCAAGTACAAAGTACAAAGTTTTGTGGCAACCGTACGCCACTGTATAAGATTAAAATTATGCTAAGAGAATAATAACTACAAAGTAGCTAGGATAATAAAGTGGCCTGATCGGCGATAAGGATTTCGGCCACAATGCAATTCTGATGCGGACGTTAGCTCGCAAGATGCGAATCGGGGCGAAGGGAAGGAGACTCTCGTCGAAACCATGATGGTGAACAGTTCGTGAAATATAGTTTTTAAAACTAAAAATAAAAAGTTAATCATTTTCCTTTAAAATAAATTACTACCATCATTGGTGCGAGAGATATATAAATATAAAGTCAAGTGTTTAATTTAATCATCCTAATCAAAAATATAAACTAATTGGAATCTTTTCATTTAACAAAATCTCGAATAGTGAGTGCATCACGGACTAGAGACGAGGATTCTCCGGATTAGTACTCTTTTTCTATTGGTATTTTAAAATTGCTGTTTTATTTTATATTCTACGTGTAGGCCGTACGCGGCAGGTACAGAGTCCTCATGTATAAATTATAGTTGGTAAAATATAACCGTCAAGATCCTTCTGTAAATATTTTAAGTAGTTTGTTTTGGTATTTGGTATCACTTTGGTATCACAATTTCAGTTTCGATCGTTTATTTACGTTTTGTCAAAACCAATGATTGAATAAATGTTTGAACGTTTCTTGAACATTTCGATTTATTATTTTTTAACTCTATTTGAACCAAAAGTATTAACCTTAGGTGTAAGAAATCCTGGAGTCTTTTTATGTTATTCGTTAGCAGTGGCTTACCTAGGGCTACGAGTGCCGGCCCCGAAGGCCTCCGTTTCGGACACGTTACCAGCTATACCCCTCCCCCGAGGGGTTTGCAACAGTTTCTCGGATTACACATAGACAACATGCTTAGCTGGGATATAGATACTGAAAATATTGCAGCAAACTTTCGTCCTTTTGTTATGCACTGCTAAGACTAAAACATATTAGTAATGAGTCAACCTTAATGTCATTTTATCACGCTCAATTCGTATCACGTTTGCGTTATGGTCTGTTGTTTTGGCGCTCGTCTACTCATTTAAATAGAGTTTTTAAAATACAGAAAGGAGTACTTAGAATTAGAGTAGGTATGTCCTAGCGAACAGCATGTAAATCATATTTTAAAAAGTTAGAACTTCTTACTCTGCCATCTTTGTTCATTTACGAAATATTGGTATATGTAAAAAATAATCTAAGTGAGTTTACATTAAACAGTAACTTCCACAATTATGAAACAAGATCAGGAAATTTGCTATCTACTCTAGGACATAGTCTGTCACTATACGAAAGAAGCCCTAGTTATATAGGAGTCAAATTATATAATAAATTAATCCCAGAGTTAAAAGATATACCAAATATTAAATTGTTTAAGAAAAAATGAAAATATGTTTAACTGATAATGTCTTTTATAGTACTTTTGAATTTCTTAACATGTAACATATTTTGTCACTCTGTGTACTGTAAATACTATTATTGAGTTGTTAATTTTATTCCTTGTTTTGTATTCAAAATTAGTTAGTTCGTCTTTCCATTTTTTAATATTGTGATACGTAATTTTATTATCTGTAAAACTATTTTAATCTGTCTTTTGCTGACTTTTCGTATACTATGTAACATAGTCTTCTAGAATAAATGATATTATTATTATTATCTTCTAAATCACAGCTGTCTACTGGCAGTTTGTACATTCCAGGGAAGAATTTCATCTTATCCTGGGCAGTTTAAAAATTTTCTTGTTATATATTGTTATTATTATTACATTAGTAGCGTAAAACTAGTGATTGTTTCTACATCACGATTTCCCCACTACATTCCTTTTTCTTTCTTAATTCATTTAATTGTGACGAACATATTAATTATTTGAAGAAATAAAAAAATATTGTTCGACTTATTTCCCATTTTCTATTTGTATATGTAAGTTCTATGCAAACACCTGGTGAAAATAATGCTTATATCGTGATTTTCTTAAATGTTGTCTCTTTAAAGTTTCGACATCTTCAATTAACTTACTTCTGGTTGATAAGGAGTATACTGCGTGGTCCATCCAGGATTCTCAAAAATATTCCTCATTATTGTGTGTGGGACACAACAGTTGTGGTACCCCATTCCTATATATGACCTCCAAATTTTGTTACGTTCAGCCACTTTTCGTATTCTATTTATTAGTTCATATTCGCCTGTAAACAACAAATTATGTAAATGTTATTTTATTTAACAGTGCACATATCGTAAGACCCCCTATGGACTAATAATTGTTATCACAGTTTACATGACCCCCAACATGGTCAATAAAAATAAACGTTTTGAATTATTTCTCAATAAATTAATTATAAGTATTTGAAATGTGAAAATTGTTATAGTTATCATGAACATCTCGATAATAGGAATAATACATCATATTGTTTTCTATTTTTTAAACTGTTATAAACGTTACTATTAATACAGAGTGTGATACAGAGAAGACGGCTGCGGCTAACGGAATGCCCCTGACGTTTACGCTCTTGTCCGGTTAAATCGGAAATGTGCAACATCACCAACTTAAAAAAATTCCTCAGAAGGAGACCCCGGATCTCAGCGATAAATGACCTCAAAACCAGGGTTGGCTCTAACTGATATGTCTGATATGTTTTTAGGCATACAGTCTGATTTTAATTGACTGATTAGCCAGCGTACGGTAGGCATTGCTGCCACTTCCCGATATTCAATCTAGATATTTGTATATACCGCCGGACCAACTACGTACGCCGAATTGAATATGGGATATGCTTGTTGCAGCGACTGCTACATGACGCATGGTGTAGGAATATAAGATGGGAAGTGTAGGTGTTTGTGAGATGCTTCTTTTAAGTTTCCATGCTTCATTTAAGATTCCATCTATCATCATCTCCATGGTTATTTTTCTTATGAGTCTTATGTTTCTGAATCCAGCAATGTGCACATCATCCTGCCCGTTTGCGTCCAGATGTGGTTTCATGTTTCTTAGAAATTTGTGTTTTCGTTTCAACGTCCTGTAACATTGTTTCCATTTTGTTTGTTTGCCAAGACATATTACCTTGCTGTAAGAAGCTTTTATTTAGTAACCGTTCCATAGGTATAGCCATTTACAGTGGAAGTGCAAGGAGTGCTCTGAGAAAACATTTGAAATATTTTTTATACTGATCTGCTAATGAAAAATACAATAAAAAGTAAAATCTACAAAAATAAAAAAGAGATGCAGGAGAGTATTTGACACGTTCTTCATTATGTTGACCTGAGAAATATTATTATATTTGTAATGATTCGCCTCGTTTTATTGATTGCTAGTTTATCTTCTTAAGCTGATTTATACTTTCCAAATCCATTCCAGTTTGAGTCTTATTACTACATAATAGTTTATTGTCCACTTCACTTCAAATGTCTGTCACTGGTCCGTCCCTATTTTGCGGTTTGTTGTAGAACGTGTTAACTTTCTTTTAGCTGGTTATTAAGTACATACTAAAGAACACTTCACCGATAATTTTCAAATATTAGTTCCAAGTGAACTTTGTTATTCTATTAGGACACCTCAGTTTACGCAGAATTTTTTAACCTACCGATAACTTAAGTTTCATCGAGATTAACGGACGAACGAATTATTTCCGTGTTTTCCCCAGGAGCGTCTTACAGTACGTCTGCCCTTGACGTTATACGTCAAGTGGATAGGAAACGCGCGTTATTTCATGATTTTTCTTCTAACTATTCGTATTTGTAGTGTTAACAGTCACTTTAATCGCGATTAAATCATTTTTGATACTTAATATGGCGAAACCAAGATAACGGCCGAAATTTAAAAATATACATATCTAAAAATTTCGCATTGTAAAAACGGTACCAAGGGCAAGGCATTCGTTAGAAAGTGATATACAGGGTGGGACAATAGTGCGTCGGACCTCGATATCTCGAGTTCTACGATATCTAAAATTTTTTTAAAAAATTGCATGTAAACTAGATAAAAAAATCTATAACTGGAAATTATTTTCGAACATACAGGGCGAGCCAAGACGAAATTACAGGACCAAGTGCCTTTCTTTAAATAGAATGCTATGTATATCAGTACATTTTTGAAGCCTCTTTCTAGGCTCTATTTATTCCTATATTAGCATTGAATATCTCCCAACCACTTGGATGTAACGATTTTTTTTTAATTATTCAATCTGTAGATTGATATTAAATCATTTTCATTTCTTAAAACTGTATAGGGTGGCCTAAAATTATTTTTCAATAAAGAACTTTTTAAATTGAATTTTCTCAATTTTTTCAAATGGAACACCTCGTATATTTTTCAACGATGTGATGTAGACATGAAACACGAACATTTTTTGTAAGTACTTCCCTATGACTAATTGCAACCAATTTCGTTTTATTGAGCAATAATTACAAAATTCAAAAATAAACTAAAAAAAGAGGTTTCTTCAAATAAGTCAGTAGTAAAAATTGTAATAAATGTTCCACATGTTGGCCATTTTGATTGACACACATCTCTATGCGCTTTTGAAATGAGGTTCCCACTGTTACTAAAAGTGCCGGTGTGATAGATCTAAAGGCAGTTATTATTCTTTCCTTCATATTTTGTTCTGTTGTTGGTGTGTCTCTATAAACAATTTCCTTCACGTATCCCCATAAAAAGAAATCCATTTTTGTAGGATCTGTGGATCTAGTAGGCCATTTAGTGGGTCCATTTCTTCCAATCCATTGATGAGGGTAGGTATTAGGGTCTCTAACTGCATTTAAATAATGTGGTGGAGCACCATCTTGCTGAAACCACATCCTATTTCGAATTCTTTCAGGGAGATTTACAAATAATTGTGGCAGATAGTTTTCCAAAAAATGAAGATAAATAGCTCCAGTCAATGTACCATCAAAGAAATGTGGCCCTATTACATGTTCTCCAATAATTCCTCCCCAAACGTTTATAGACCATCTGTGCTAGTTACCAACTTGCATTTAAAAGTGAGGATTTTCCGAAGCATAATAATGGAAATTGTGCCTATTAACAAAACATTTTTATGAAAAGTTGCCTTATCAGTGAATAAAACATTATTGACATCATCTTGCATTTTACCTCTGGCCCAATTATAAAATTGTAGGCGCTTTTGAAAATCGCCATCAGATAATTCCTGGTGAATTTGAAAATGATATGCATGCAACTTATTTGTTTTTAAGATTCGACCCACAGACCGTCTACTTATTCCTACTAATGAGCTCACTTCTCTTTGACTAACATATCCTCTCAACCGTTGCCAGCACCACAGAAAACTCATTTTCTTCGCCTTCGTTCACAACGTTTTATTCTTTCACTTTTTTATATTCAACATTTCCAGTTTCCAGAAATCTATCTAGAAGGTTTTGGAATTCTATTGGCAAGTAAACAATTTCTGTCTGACTCGCCCAAAACAAAAGTCATGTCGACAAGTTCCGCTTTATTAAAATTCATATTGTAAAATTCCAAATATTTTAAAGTCAATACAGATAGTAACTAGCGACCGATAAGTGTGATAAATGCTCCATTGCACATGACAATTTACACAAAACTGAGGTTTTATTGCTTGTCGAATAACGAAAACGGAAAAAAAAATGTACAAAAAGCATTACAGTAAATGACCTGTTAAATACTATTTGCTCATTTCAATGGATTTGAACAAAATTTCATAAAGATGTGTATCAATCAAAATGGGCAACACGTCGAACACCTATTATAAATTTTTCTAATGAATTATTTGAGAGAACCTCTTTTTTAAGTTTATTCTTGAATTTGACACGTATTTATTTATAAAGCGAAAATGGTTGCAATTAGCCATAGGGAAGTACTTACAAAAAATGTTCGTTTTTCATTTCTACATCACATCGTTGAAAAATATACAGGGTGTTCCATTTGAACAGATGTGTAAAATTCAATTTAAATAGTTCTCAATTGAAAAATAATTTTGTTCACCCTGTACAGTTTTAGCAAATATAAATGATTCAAAAACATTAATTAGATGTCTCGTAACTGTTTTTCTTAAAACCCATAATTACGACCGTGATGATTTTTTTAATATCCATCTGCAGATTATACATTATTTCACCAAAAAAATTCATTACATCCAAGTGGTTGGGAGATATTCAATGCTAATATAGGAATGAATAGAGCCTAGAAAGAGGCTTCAAAAAATTTACTGATATACATAGCATTCTATTTAAAAAAGAGGCACTTGGTCGTGTAATTTCGTCTTGGATCGCCCTGTATGTTCGAAAATAATTTCCAGCTATAGACTTTTTTATCTAGTTTACTTGCAATTTTTTTAAAAATTTGTAGATATCGAGGTCCGACGCACTATTGCCCCACCGTGTATAGACAAGGCGAAAATCTCGCCTTCGTGTGAAAAAATTTCCCATTTGATTTTCCTTGCGTATTCACGTTCGGGACATGCCCATGAATAAGAATCAAGAGTTTGCCGAACGAAAATCTGGTCCTAATTTGTTTAAACATTTTTTTTTTTTAAGAAATTGAAAGAATCACTTTTTTGACCGGAATGGTTTTCCGGTTTTTTTAGTAATTTTAAACAAAAAAGATATCGTCATTTTGTTCGTAAAGTTGACCGTTTCCAACTTATAAACAATTTAATGTTTCAAGAAATGCAGAAACAGCCGTTTTCAAAGTTAAAACAAAATATTAAAAAATTAATTTTTTGAGTTCACGAAAATTCTTATATGTATAATCTTTGTACATCCATTAACAAAATTCTGAAGAGTAAGTGCATATTATTTTATTCTAAAGCTTAAATTTTCAATTATTAAATAAACGTTTTTAGCCAGGCGCGCGCTCTTTCGCAGCCGCGGGCACGCGCACTCCCTACTGTCCACTGGAACATCTTATGTGTTCTCGATACTTTGCTTTTACATCCGGTTTAGTTACTACTGCGGTATTTTTTATAAATCAACATAATTTGTAATAAACTCTTATAAATATGTATGGTAAACAAACAAAAAAAAGTTGAAAAATCTTGAATTAGCAAAAAATTTATTTAAGCATATTCTTTCATTCACTTATATTACAACTACATAAAACAAACGTGCGCGCCCGTGGCTGAGAAAGGGCGCGCACCCAGCTAAAAACGTTTATTTAACAATCCAAAAATTAAGCTTTAGAATGAAATAATCTGTACTTGCTCTTCAGAATTTTGTTAATGGACGTTCAAAAATTATATAAGAATTTTTATGAACTCAAGAAATTCATATTTTAATACTGTATTTCAACCTTGAAAATGGCCGTTTTTTGCGCCTTTTTTTAAACATTAAATTGTTTATAAGTCGGAAACGAAGAAATGACGAGACACTTTTCTTATTTAAAATGACCAAGTAAATTAAAAAAATTTATTCGGGTCAAAAAACGCGATTTTGGAAATTAGTTTAAACAAATTGGAACCAGATTCTCGTCCGGCGAACTTACTCCCAAACGAAATACTCATTTCGTGCTGTCGCAGGTAAAAATATATATTTAAACGAAAAAAATTGAAACCCTCTGAATAGATGATGATTAAAAAACAGATAAAGAGCGTATACATAATGTGTCGTGTTGGTTGCGTACAAACTTGACCTTCTCGGTTACCACCTACTGACTTCCAACGAAGGACCTTGACCTACCTCAAAATTTTGTACGCAAAACCTCATTTGGAGTTTTTTCTATGTAGGCAAATGAAACGTCCGCAAATAAGACACAATCGTACATAAAGTCGATATGTCATAATTTCGTCTTTTTTATTTTATTTAGAAACGTATCATTACATCATCGTATTGTATCTACGGAAGTTATCACGGACATCCAAGCTCCACGAATGAGTGTTCCGACAACACAAAATATATCATGACCGGAGTTTTAAACTGGAAGTGTGGAAATTTGAGTACCCTCATCACCGATAAATGAAAAGGAAGAAGTTAACTGGTACTGATCTAAAAAATGTATTGACCTTCCTGAAAGTCTTTATAAGTAGGCAACTCCTAACATTTTGCAATTACTAATAAAAACAGAGGAGTTAGTGCATCTTTCTAAACTTTTCTCTATTCCATTGTGCGTTCAGAACTTAGAATATACTTAAATATAAGAATTATCCCAAAGGAAAATATTCTATAGTAATATTTTTAAGAAATAGGTCAATATTTTTTCAAACAAACATTTTAACTCATAATATCGAAACCGAGATAAAGTTCCACTCAAACACACATCCCAAAATAGAATATTAACAATAGTTTGTAGCCGAAAAAGAAATCGAATTTACAATCTTTGAAAGATATAAACGTCATATAAACCAGTGAAATTAAAAATAATTATCTATTTGCTTAATATCACTGACACAATGTTAAAAGTAAATTGTACCGTGTATTCGTTCCACACATTAATCAAATAGATGTTCGCAGTTGGCCATGTCCGATTGTACCTACTTGTTTACATTTGTTTTGTTATATTTTCATAAAAAAAATATGTTTTCGTGTATGTTATCTTGAATCTAAACAAAGTATTATTATTACATTATTGACAATGAATATATACTTACTAACAGGTTCTTCGATGTCCAGTTGTTTAGTTAAGCTTATATTTTTAGGTACAGCCTTATCAGTTAGTTCGTCCAAGCTCTAAAATTAAAAACAATATTATATTTTTTTTAAATTGATGGTTCCCTGATTTAATTACAATTTTTATTCTTGCAAAACTGATTATACACGTAGAAACGATATGAGCAGTAATAAAAATGTTATCCCAAATTGCCTATATTAGTTAGTAAGTCACGATTCGTTGAGCCTGGACAAAGTCAAGGTAGGAATGGCAAGGTCCATTGACCCGTGACTTTAATTCAACGTAAATACAGCATACAGCAACTAGGTAGAATTCTAATGTAGAATTCCAGTAGAGTATTATTGATTGTAGATTGTTTAAAGGATGGCTCGGCTCTAAACAGCCCTTCTTTACATCGGCCCAAAAGATCTTTTGTGAATTACTCTACAATCAGTTGTTGCTCAGGATTCCCAAGATGTAAAGCTTGTGAATTTCCTTATGTCTTCAGGCATTGATTCCACTTTTTCTAAGTATATATGATCCGCAGTTTCCATTGCAGTATCATAGTGTCTATACGTATCATGATCTGCCCTGCCCATACTCTGAAGATGACATCTCAAAGATCAAGGGCCTGTTAAAGACCTACCATCAACCTTAAGTCGAACTTTTCAAGATCGAGAAGCTATGTGACATTCTTTGTGGAATAAGTTATGAACTATTTTGCTTGTCTTTGGCCTAGAGTATTCCTCCAGTAGGACTCTTTCTGCTCCTTTTCCCATTTTAGGATCTCCTCCATTATTATGTTCCCCTTAGATAAGTCACAAAATGGTTCGGGCGCAAAGAATGGGGCTTCAGCACCTTTTCTTGCAAAGGCGTCAACTAATTCATTTAATGAATTTCCCTCGTGCCCTAACATCCACGTCAAGGTAACCTTGTTATTTTTTGCCAGTTGCTTCAGGGATTGTCTGCATTCCCAGACAATTGTACACTCAACTGTGTAAGACCTGAGAGCTTTTAACGCTGCCTCGCCGTCTGAAAGTATATAGATCTTTGCTCTTCCAGTGCATTCCTGAGCGCATAGATCTATAGCATAAATTTTTGTATAGAAGATGGTTGGGGTCTTACCTAGGGCTCTAGATATACTGCAGTTAGGCCCAGCTACGCCTACGCCAACCCCTTCAGCCATCTTCGATCCATCTGTACACCAGATGAGTGATCTTTCCTTCAACTGCAGGACTTCGATTCTGCTCGTCTGACGGCTCTCAATCAGCACATCAAACAGACAGTCAAAATTCCGCTTGATTGGCATTGAGTCTTGATTTGGTCTTATATTCCAACTGGATTACTCCAGGATCCTTAAGTAACTAACCAAGTCACCTGGTTTGAGAGAAAGTATCAGCTGCAGCCTTAGATTACTTAGTGCTGCCTCCTTCCTTACGTAAAGATGTAGAGGAAGTAGGTTTAGTATTGCTTCCATAGCTGCTGTGGGACAAGAGCACATTGCTCCTGTAATCCCTAAGCGGGCAAGGTGTTGCAATTTTTGCAACTTCCCTTGTACTAATGTTTCTTCAGTTTTTGGCTACCATGCACATGATGCATAGGTTACCATGTGTCTCACAACCCAAAGATAAGACCAGTAGATCATTTCGGTTTTAGACCCCCAAGTCTTACCGAGCAGCCAGCGGCATGTCCAAAGAGCCGCATTGGCTTTGGTAAGTGTTCTTTGATCCAGAATTACTCCTAAATATTTAACTTCACTGAGAAGTTCAGTGTTCCATTTAACATAGGAGCTCTTAAACTTAGTTTCCTTCGTTGGTAAATGGAATGATAACTTTCTTGTTAGGATTGACACTAACGAGCACCACCTGGATATTATATTTAAGGCGATTTGCATGAGATTTGAAATCATGCCATGCCTACCTCTCACAGTAATAACCAGATCATCAGCATAACCCTGAACGTTGAAGTCAGAATTATGGAGGAGGAGGAGTTTATAGAGGAGGTCATCCACCACCATTGACCACAGCAGGGGCGATAGAACTCCACCTTTTGGACAACCTTTCACCGCAATCACTGTAGCGGACTCCTCCCTCACATTTGTAGTAATTATTCGGCTTCTTAGCATAGACCAGCGTACATTCTTGGGACCAACATATGAAGATATTACTAAATGTTCTTTAGTAAATTATTGCTGTGGGAAAATATAGAAGGTCCCCAAGTTGCATAGAAGTAGGTGGAGCCCACATCAAAAACTTATCTAAATTGTAGCAAATAGTTCATAAGAAACTCAGTGAGTTTGCGTCGTTGTTGTCACTCTTTAGTTTTACTTCCACATCCACGTAGTGGATTGGAAGTATAGTACGTAAAAAAATTTCAAACTTTTTTTTTATTGAAATAGGTTTAGAATGTCATGAAATGTCGAGATTTTAAATTTGAGCAAAAAAAAATTTGTACACGTATATATTGTAACGAGATCTGGAACTGGAGTGTGTTTTGAACATATCCGGTGAAGGGTTGTGGGGTAAAAAGGGGTAAATAGGGGGAAATAAGTAAAACAAGGTGGTAAGAGCACAGAAACTTGAAATTCGATGTATATGTACGAGAAGTCAAGGCAAGCCCTCGAAATTTTTTATGTTATTAAAGGGGTTGATAAAATAAATTTGAGATATTCACTTGAAATTAGCTATGAGTATATATATTATAATGACCTCTGGAACTAGAGTATATTTTTGGGTTGTTCCATCAAAGGGTTAAATATGAGTAGATAGGGGAATCTAAGTAAAGCAAGCCGGTAAGAGTACAGAAATAGAACTTCGGAACAAATTGTCGACTTTCTTATGGACTATTTGCTGCAACTTAGAGTAAATTTTCGATGTGGCCTCCACCTACTTCTAGGCAACTTTGATACCCTGCATCTTTTTCCACAGCAACAATTTACTAAGGCGTGTTTGGAAATATTCTCATATTAAAAGTTTAAAGAAGTTCTTAAAGAAATAAACATTTACTTGACAGCACTGAACACTTATTAATCAAATACAAAACAAATTTTCATCAAGAGAAGTGACAAAAATAAGTTTTGGCAAACAGTTAAATTTTTTTCACTTTTCAAAAACTTTGTGGGGTTCAAAAAAGCATTTTATACAAAGTGGAGGTTTTGAATATCCGACACATCCTGATTCACTAGACTTTTTTAAGTTATTTGCTGACGAAATACCTTGTAGAAGTTGAACTAAACCCACGTTGTGTACATGTAAGTTTCTTGATATTTTATTTTTCATAGGTATTTTGTTTTTCATTTTCTCTAATGTTTTATTTTCTCTGTATTGAAGTAAACATATTTGTATTACACTATCTTAGATTTTCATATTATAGCAAATAAATATTTGTATGTAAACATACGATGACTTATATCTAATCGGAAATAATTATTTATAGAAGTTAAAATTATTTTGTCTGGGCATGGCAATAATAAATGGTCATTTAGTAAGTATATATGCACAACAACCAAAATCACAGCTTTATCACGAGACAGTTTTATTTGTACAAAATTTGTAATACATCACATATTGCTTTTAACCCCCGACGCAAAGACTATGGGTGTTATAAGTTTGAAGCCTTTGTCTGTGTGTATGTGTGTGTGTGTGACTGTCTCTAACCACCTAGCTTCAAGACGGCTGAACCGATCTTGAAGCGATTTTTATAAGTGTGTATAATTGAGTATGCATGCCATTTCCAAGATTTTCAGGATTCTAAGAAATGGCGAAGGATCCGGAGTTATTTCACATGTTAAATTAATGTTCATCTCAAATATATTTAACCCTTTAGCTACTGGTATACCGGGTGAGTCACGAATTGCGCTCGCCCCGATATTTCCTAAAATATTTGGAATAGAAAATTGAAATTTGGAGGCCTTATTAACTACACGACTAAAATGCCATCGTTTCAATAAAAAATCAAGTTTGGTGTACATCCGGTTTGACCGGAAATGCCCACAACTTTCGATTTTTAAACGGAACACCCTATATATTTTTACATTTTTGGAATCTAGAGGAAGTTTTGAATACAATACATTCATTTTGGTCACTTTTTGATAAACATTAAAAATTTTATTAAAAAATCTATTTCTGAATCCAGAGTGCTGTGGTGTCCAAAATATATTTTAGTTTGTGTGCTACGTTACTATAAAAATAAAAAGAGCAATATGATTGCATTACTTAATTCTCTAGAGACGTTTAAAATTTTTAAATGTGATTTTTACCCACTAATTCGGTTTTTTTAAATGGGAATTTAATCGTTCACCAACATTTTTAAATATCTCATTTTCATATGAATCTAATGATACCAAAATTTTGAAAATTCGCTCAGAAATATTTGAGATTTCAGCCAAAATACAATGCAACCAAGCTTTTAGAAACATGCGGCTAATAGATAATAGATTAGTGGGCTTTGGAAACTAAAATGGCACATTTCTGTGTAAATCTGGTAACCTAATAACATTGGAAAAATCGTAGTAGCCATTGAATGTAATAAAACAATATCAGCTGTCAGACAGACTCGTGTAGTTATAGGCAATCTTGAGCTATCAAACATTTAATAATTGTGAACGCAAAGAACGTTACAATTAAATTTAGCATAGGTATGTGGAGGTAAACACAATTACATCCACAAGGACATTTGCAATAGAATGCGACATCAGTTCGGTTTTCAGAGTTTTATTTAAACGAACATAAATATCGGGCCTATAAATAAATAAAAATCAATTCCGTTTGAACAATTAAACTTAAACTAGGTAACAGTAGGTATCTTTAAAATAATTAATATAATTAAACCATAAATTTACATTTATAGATATTGTTCAAAATGTCCACCATTTTTTTCTATACACAATTCGGCTCTGCGTACAGTTGCTTGAATGGCTCTACGCAATTCAGCCGGCGTTATTTCATTAAGAGCCCGTACAACTTTATTTTGCAGCTCTTCACGGGTATTTGAAGAAGTTTTATAAACTTTATTTTTGAGGGTGCCCCATACATAATAGTCGAGGGGTGTTAAGTCAGGTGACCTAGGAGGACACCTGATATGACCTTGATTTGCGATAAGGCGTTCACCATGCAAGTTGTTTAAATATTCCATCACTCTTCTGGAATTATGTGGGGGAGCACCATCTTGTTGGAAAAACAGATTTTTTAAATAGGCAAGAGGAAGTAAGTCAAGAAATTCTGCTGTCTGGTTTTGTAAAAAGAGTAAATATCGTTGGCCAGTAAGTGTTCCATCAAAAAATATGGGTCCAATTATTCGATCTCCAAGTACTCCAAGCCAACAGTTAAACCCAAATCTTTCCTTAATATTCCCCCGCCCTACCAACCTCTGATTTTCTTGAGCCCAGTACCTAGTATTATTTCTGTTAAACATACCTTGGTTCGTAAATCTGCTTTCATCTGAATATAAAATATGAAAAGGAAAACCTGGGTTTTGTTGTACTGCATTTAAGAACCAGTTGCAATATACTAGCCTCCTGTCGTTATCATCTCCATAAAGATGTTGGTGTATTTGGTATTTATAAGACCGAAACTTATGTTTCTTTAAAATTCTGCAAACCGAAGACTGACTAATGTCGCATTCCATTGACAATTCCCTTGTTGATGTTGTTGGGTGTACCATCACAAATCCTAATACATCAATTTCTTTGTCCTCACTTACAATAAATGTTTGATGGTCATCTTGTTGATTGGGTTCGTTTCTTAATTCTTGTTCCACTCTGGCAAACATGTGTCTGCTTGGATGACGTCTGTTGGGATATCGTTGCTGATACAGTTCTGCAGCTGCAGTTGAATTTTTGAGACGCTCTCCATATATCAGTAACATATCGACCTTTTTATTTCTACTAAAATTATTCATTTTGTTTAATTTTTACTCAAAGAGATTTCCGCAACGCTTTATTTTGTATCTGTCTGACAGCTGATATTGTTTTATTACATTCAATGGCTACTATGATTTTTCCAATGTTATTAGGTTACCAGATTTACACAGAAATGTGCCATTTTAGTTTCCAAAGCCCACTAATCTATTATCTATTAGCCGCATGTTTCTAAAAGCTTGGTTGCATTGTATTTTGACTGAAATCTCAAATATTTCTGAGCGGATTTTCAAAATTTTGGTATCGTTAGATTCGTATGAAAATGAGGTATTTAAAAATGTTGGTGAACGATTAAATTCCCATTTAAAAAAACCTAGTCAGTGGGTAAAAATCACATTTAAAAATTTTAAACGCCTCTAGAGAATTAAGTAATGCAATCATATTGCTCTTTTTATTTTTATAGTAACGTAGCACACAAACTAAAAGATAATTTGGGCACCACAGCACTCTGGATTCAAAAATAGATTTTTTAATAAAATGTTTAATGTTTATCAAAAAGTGACCAAAATGGATGTATTATATTCAAAATTTCCTCTAGATTCCAAAAATGTAAAAATATATAGGATGTTCCATTTAAAAATGGAAAGTTGTGGGCATTTCCGGTCAAACCGGATGTGCACCAAACTTGATTTTTTATTGAAAATATGGCATTTTAGTCGTGTAATAAGGCCTCCAAATTTCAATTTTCTATTCCAAACATTTTAGGAAATATCGGGGCGAGCGCAATTCGTGACTCACCCGGTATATTCACAAATATGTCTGGCCAAACGCAAAAAAAAGAAAAGTAGTACAAATGCTGATACGTTCATGAAGTCGAAAAGCAAACATCCTTATAAGTGAACAAACTAAAACTCATACCTAAATAAAATTATAATAAAAAAATATCAAATTGAAACGAAATTATGTAACTTTTTTTTCATCAAAAATTGTTTCTGGCGTGATAAAGTTTGTAATATTCACCTATACAAAAGTCCTACTTTACATTCAGCACACCAAGTTGTAACATATTTCCGTTTTTTTTTTCATCTCAGTCAGTATTTGAACATACATTGTAAATTCTTTGCCCCTTTTATACAATCCCAGTAGGTGGAACATTTGCAGGGGAATGTCTTTCACTGCAGCTAAGCGATCTATTACTTCCGTACTTTATATCCCCGGTCTAGCAGCAGTCAGAGTTCCATGTTTCTCCAAAATTTGTTGCACAGCTTTTCTTATAAATATGTTCAGGCGTATTGAACATTTTTGCACTTTTTGCTTTCGCACGTTCCACGTGCCACCCGATGTAACAACTTTTAGAAATTTTCAAACCTTTATTAAACTGCGGATAAAAAATTTAAAAAGTTACACAACTGAGCAATTGTAATAGGCTTTACATCAATATTCCACAAAAACATAGGTCTCGTAGAACTTCGAATACATGAATCTATGTATAAAAATTTATCAAATACACAAGTTTTACAAAAAAGATGCTAGGCGTCGGTCGACGTCGAGACGTAAAAATGCACGAACAAGAATCTAGATATCAAAACTTATCAAATATACAAGTTTTACAATAACTACGCTAGGCGTCGGGCGGCGTTGAGAAGTAAAATGCAATAATTTGAATTTAGGTTTCAAAATTTATCAAATACGCAATTTTTAGAAAAACGACGCTAGGCGTTGGTCGGCATCGAGACGTAAAAATGCAGGAATTTGAATACAGGTATCAAGATTTATCAAATACACTAGTTTTACAAAAGCGGCGCTAGGCGTCGGTCGGCGTAAAGACATAAATTTGCAAGAGCATAAGTTTAGATATCAAAATTTATCAGAGACACAAGTTTTATAAAAACAACGCTAGGCGTAGGTCGGCGTCGAGACGTAACAATGCAAGAACATAAATTTAGATTTCAAAATTAATCAAGTACCAGTTTTACAGAAGCGACGCTAGGCATCAGTCAACGTCGAGACGCAAAAATGCAAGAATGTGAATCCAGGTATCAAAATGTATCAAATACACAAGTTTTATAAAATCGACGCTAGGCGTCGGTCGACATCAAGGCGTAAAAATGCAAGATTAATTTAGGCATCAAAATTGGTCAAATATACAAGTTTCACAAAATCGAGGCTAAGCGTCGGTCGGCGGCGAGAAGTAAAAATGAAAAATATGAGACTAGGTATCAAGATTTATCAAATTCAGACGTTTCACAAAAACGACGCTAGGCGTCGGTCGGCGTCGAGACGTAGAAATGCAAAAATATGAACCTAGTTATCGAAATTTATCAAATACACCAGTTTTACAAAAATGACGCTGGGCGTCGGTCGGCGTCGAGACGTAAAAATGCAACAAAAAGGTTTCTAGTATATACACCAAGTCCCAAGTTTCTGTACTCTTACAGCTTGCTCTGTTTATTCATCTCTATTAACTCTACCTAACCCACCCCCCCACTCCTTCAACAGAATCATGTTAAAATATAGATAAAATATAAATTAGATTAAAATATAAATAATAGTTTCAGATATCGTTATAATACACATGTGTACCAAATTTCAAGTGAAAATCTCAATTTAATTTTGTCAACTCTTTTAACAAGGGAGTGTGGGTGGTGGAGGGATGAAAAATATTATAAAAAAATACATAAGGCCTTCGCTTCTAGTATAACCCTTCAACGGAATAATCCCAAAATATGATCTAGTTCCTGATGTCATTATAATAATATATATGTATACCAAATTTCAAGTGAACATCTCAATTTGATTTTATCAACCCCTTTAATAATGGAGAGCGGTGGTGGTGGGGAGATGGAAAATATTATTAAAAAAATGAGGCCTTGGCTTCTAGTACATACACCGAATTTCAAGTTTCTGTACTCTTACCAGCCCGCTTTACCCATTTCCCCCTAATTACCCCTATATACCCACCAACTCGTCATCGGATATGTTAAAAAATAATAATAATAAGTTCCAGATCTCGTTATAATATATACGTGCACAAAATTTCTTAAACCGTTTCTTAAAAAGTTACAGACAGACCGACGGACAAAAAAAATGTTTCACTCAAATTTAAAAACTCGACGTTTCAGCACATTCCAAAGCTATTTCAAGAAAAAAAAATCGGTAAAGGTATTTACACAGAACTTCCCTCGTTATTTGTGCATGGCAGTCATTCTAAAAATTAATAATTACGAAATGACATTGAGAATAATAATCGGAATAGAGTTATTGCTATTATTACAAAGAAAACTTGATAAGTTTTGGTCAAAAAAATATACAGATTGCTCATTTAACAGCAAAAGTTCAATACTAAATAGCAGGTGCCACATATGGCAGGCTTGCGCAAATACCTTTACAAATGTCCACCATGACTGAATTATTTCTTGGGATGACCACCCTGTACATTTTTCAATAAAAGTATAATAGGTGCATATGCCAGATGTTATTGCCATCTGTCACATTTTCAATCCAACATTCACGTAATGGAGTGGAAGTATAGTGGTGGTTAAAAAATTTCATTTTTTTGAAATTTTTCAAAAGATGGTAAAATAATTTTCAAATTTTTTTCTTCTGAAATAGGTTTAAAATGTCAAAGGTAGAAATTTTAAATTAGAGCAAAAAGGAAAGTTTCCTTCTGTTCTATAGTAGTGCTAAAAAAAGTTTAAAAATTAAAAATGATGTATTTTTTTAAAAATAGGTTTAGAATGCTATGAAACGTGAAAATTTTAAATTTGAGCAAATAAAAAAAAATTCGATCCATTTTAGTGGTAAAAACTTTTTGAAAAATGTTGGTGAAAAAAATTATCAAAATTTTTTTTCTGAAATACCTAGGTTTAGAATGTCATTTAAATTTGAGCATTCTGGTGTTAAATTTTTTTCCAAACTGGTAACAAAATGTTGCAAATTTTTTTTTCCGAAATTGGTTTGGAATATCATGAAACGTGGACATTTTAAATTTGAGCAAAAAAATTTTTTTCGTCTGTTCTATAGTAGTGATACATAAATAGATTAAAAATGTTTTCAAATTTTTTAAAAAATTCTTCAAAAACATTTTTAAATTTGTTTGAATAGTTTTAGAATGTCATGGAAACGTGGATAGTTAAAATCTGAACAAAGAAAAATTCTATCCTAGTGATAAAATTTCAAAAAACTTTTTTTTAAATCAGGCTTAGAATGCCATGAAACGTGAAAATTTTAAATTTGAAGAAAGAAAAAAAAAATCATTTTAGTAGTAAAAATTTTTTTAAAAATATTGGTGAAAAAAATTTTTTTTTCCTGAAATAGGTTAAGCGTGTCATGAAACGTAGAAAATTTAAATTTGAGCAAAAACAATTTTTTTTCATCTTAGTAAACATTTTTTCAAAAATGTTTGAAAAAAATTTTCAAATTTTTTTTTTTCTGAAATAGGTTTAGCGCGTCATGAAACGTGGAAATTTTAAATTTGAGCAAAAATAAAATTTTTTTTCAACTTAGTAAAAATTTTTTCAAAAATGTTTGAAAAAAATTTTCAAAAAATTTTTTTTCCTGAAATAGGTTTAGCGCGTCATGAAACGTGGAAATTTTAAATTTGAGCTAAAAAAAATTTTTTTCATCTTGGTAAAAATTTTTTCAAAAATGTTTGAAAAAAATTTTCAAAAAATTTTTTTTCCTGAAACAGGTTTAGCGCGTCATGAAACGTGGAAATTTTAAATTTGAGCAAAAAAAAATTTTTTTCACCATTTATTCCGTTTAGACGGTCCACCCTGTATATTTTTCAGTGAAAATTCTACCAGTTCTTCGCTGACAGTAGGGCTAACTACCTACCAAATTTGACTGCTCTCCGTCAAGTAGTTTTTTAGTAAATACACCAACAGACAGACAGACAGACAGACAGACAGACAGACAGACAGACAGACAGACAGACAGACAGACTGACGGAATTAAAAAACATATATTTTCGGAATCTACGTGTTCTGAAACGTCAGAATCCGAAAAAATCTCGGAGGGTGATTTTTTCTCGAATACAATACTTCCCTTCGGTATGCGAGGGAAGTAAAAATTGAAATTTTTTTTACGATTACTATACTATACCAATCCATTACGTGGATATGGAAGTAATAGAAGTTAAATTAGAAAATTTAAAAATCCCGGCGCAAAAATTAGTTGTTATCCAGGACTCCCAGGCTTTTTACAAAGCTGGTGATTTTCCTAGCGGTACTTTCCCTATGTGTTCAAGCGTTAATTTCTCACCTTTTTTAGATACTAGGTCTAGCCTAGTGCTGACTAACATCTTGCATTTGCAAAGAATATGTTCTGCAGTTTCTATTGCAGTATCAGAGTATCTGCACAGATCGTTGTCTACCTTGTCCATATTCTTAAAATGATATCTCAAGGGGCAAATCGGACTTTTCGAGTTCGAGAAGCCTTGAGGCATTTTTTGTCGAATAAGTGATGAACTGGCTCGGTGGCGCAATGCTGAAGGTGTTTGGCTTGCGACCACGGAGTCCCGGGTTCGAATCCTGGCCAGGGTATGGATGTTAGTGGCGTTTTTTCATGTGTTACCGAGACGGTAGCAGTGACCTAGACCACTGTTGGGTGGCACAACATGTCTAGTCGCTGTTATCTCTCCTGAGTTCGAGTCTCAGCTGCGGTAGATGGCAATATCGCA
Organism: Stenurella melanura; assembly: GCA_963583905.1. NCBI lineage: Eukaryota > Metazoa > Arthropoda > Insecta > Coleoptera > Cerambycidae > Stenurella > Stenurella melanura. The sequence goes on from OY757312.1 coordinate 109,413,526, forward strand.
GGGAATGGTTGTTGTGTTGATGTCTATGTGTGTACTTGTCCTGGTTGAGTGGTAGAGCAGCAATAGTTGAACTCCGCCAGGACGTTAATATAAATAAGGCATTAAAAATAAAAAAAAAAATAAAAAAAAAATAAAAATAAAACTTTTTACCGTTTCTGTTCCTTTTCCCATTTTAGGATCTCCTCCCTTATGTGTCCCTTGGATAAGCCACAAAATGGTTCGGGTCCAAAAAATGGTGCTTCAGCACTTTTTCTGCAAGGGCGTCGGTTAGTTTATTTCCTTCTATTGCCCCATGCCCTGGCACCCACATCAAGGTAACCGGTGGTAACCGTTTTTTGCCAGTTGCTTCAGGGATTGTTTGTATTCCTGGGCAATTTAGATTCAAAGGCATAGATAGAACCTAAGTGCCTTTAACATTGCCTGGCTATCTGAAAGTTTATAGATCTTTGCCCTCCGAAAGCCTTTATTTATGCATTCCTGGACACATAGATCTACAGCATAGATTACTGCTTGGAAGATGGTTGGAGTCTTGCCTAGGACTCTGGATAGCCCGCAATTAGGCCCCGCTACGCCTACGCCGACCCCTTTAGCCATCTATGTACCAGATGAGTGACCACTTCTCCAACTGCAGGGCTTCGACTCTTCTAGAAACATTGGCTATTTACTTTTCTGTAAATTTATCGTTGGGTCGTGCATTAACTGTTTTCAGTTAAATGGATAGGTACATTATTTGTTTTACTACATGTGTCATCTTTATTCGAAAAAAATCATAAGTGCGCCGGGAACCGCTGAAATGAACAACTCTCATACTTACTAGACGCAACATAATGCATAAAATCAAATATGTACCTATATTATGTAGAGTAAGTTTCTATATGTGAATATTTATTTATTTATTTATTTTTTTAATCATACATCATCCAACAGCAGAAAACCATTTATAGGATGGAAATCTAAACTAACTTAACCTAACCTAACTAAAATATACAAATAGAAATTATGAAGGCGATTATACTGCTCGACAGTAGATTAAATTTCAGGCTGCTAGGCAAATATGTCCAATTAACTGCAATGAGTTTCATAGCAAGTACAAATATTAAACAAAGGAGAAAATTTTAATACGTTAGATCTAGGAGTGGATAAATAAAAGCTTTGAGAATGACGAGAATTAATCCGTGGGACATAAGAGTTCAGTTGGCTTAATATTTCACTACAATCTATTTTATTATGCATAATTTTATCTAGAAAACGCAAAGGAAAGGACTCACGCCTTTCGGAAAGACTGGTAATATCAAATTTTTCAAGTAATTGTTTTTGAGAAGGTCCAATTGGTGGATAGGTACCTTCAGTCTTCCAGTTTAAAAATTTGAGAAAGCGGCGCTGAATATTTTCCAATTTATCATTATGAGTATTATACCCAGATTGCCAGACCAGTGAAGCATACTCCAGTTTAGATCGAGAGAAAGCAAAATAAAGCATCTTTAAGATTTTCGCATCATTAAAATCATGGCTGTTACGCAAAATGAAGCCTAACATTCTGTGTGCATGCGAAATTACAGCATCAATATGGTTAGTGAATGTTAATTTTTTATCAAAAGTTACACCTAGGTCCTTGAACGTAGATGGTCCGTTCAGCATGTTGCCATTAACATTATAATTATATATAATTGGGGACTCCTTGGTTGTATAACTCATAACATTACACTTGCCAACATTTAGGTGAAGATCATTTTCATCGCACCAAGCCGATAACTTAGTTAAGTTGTCTTGAAGTTTTTCGCAGTCATTAAAATCATTAATCCTATGCAACATCTTGACGTCATCGGCATATATTAAGAAATATGTCTAAGTGATCACTGATGTCGTTAATAAAAATATGAAAGAAAAGGGGTCCAATTACTGATCCCTGGGGTACTCCTGACGTGGCTCGGTATTCAACAGATTTATGTCTATTATAAGATAGGAATTGAACTCTATCAGTCAAGTAACTCTCAAGAAATTGAAGTAAACCGTCAGATAATCCGAATTTGTCAAGTTTACAGAGAAGTTTCCTATGGTTCAGTCTGTCAAACGCCTTAGAAAAGTCAGTATAGACTGATTCTATCTGTATTTGAGAATCAATTGATTCAGCAATGTACTGAGTAGCGCAGATTAAGTTCGTTACGGTGGAGCGACCTTTCATAAAACCATGTTGTTGCGTAGATATTTTCAGTTGAACATGTGCATAAATGTTATCATGCAGTAGCATTTCGAAAGCTTTACTAAAGTTACATAATATGATTGTTATCGGTCTATAATTGATAACATCATTTCTTTCACCTTTTTTATACACAGGGCACACTTTGGAGTATTTCCAAATATCAGGAATATAGCATTTCCTAAGACATAAATTAAAAATTATGCAGAGAGGATATGCAAGAATGCTGGCACAGTCTTTCAGTAGAAATGCTGGAATTCCATCTGGGCCCGCAGTAAGTTTAGGTTTAATTCTTTTTAACGCCATGCAAACTTCCGCCTCGGAAAAGCGTTTAATGTCCAAGCAGTCAAACTAAAGATTATTAGACATGGTTACAGGGACGTCCGAGATGTTAAGGAAGTAAGATTGCTCAAAAAAGTTAGCAAATGCATCGACGACATCATTAGGGGTCTCCAGAGGTTCATTGTTATAAGTCATGTCTTTAGGTATGCTAGTTTTCCCTTTTTTTCCATCGATGTAAGCCCAGAATTTATTAGGTTCATATGTGATATTATTTTCAATTCGATTTGTATTTTGAAATGCAATTTTAATAGCCGACTTGATTTGTGATCTAAGTCTACAAAATTTAGTTAACGATTCAATATTACCATGGCGTTTAAATAATATCAATTTCTTATGCTTTAGTTTTATATTTTTTATAAGTTCACCGTTAAACCAAGGGGGAAACTGTCTTTTATTTTTTGGAGTTTTGTAATAAGTCAACACAGATGTTAACATCATCATAGTCATTTAGGAACGACCAGTTAATGTGCAGTAATTGTTCATACAGAAGAGGAAAATTTGCCTTTCGAAAGTTGAAAGAATTAGTAGATTTCATTGGAAATTTGACGTTCGGATTCACAAACTGAGTTTGGAAGTTAACAATAAGAGCAGGATGATGTATATCTTCAGAAACCAATAATTCAATTGATTTTTCCACAAGGCAATGTGCCTTACATATAACCAAGTCTAAAAGTCTAGGTATTGTTATTATTAAAAACAGAGTTGTATTGACGCAAGTTTTGAAGGTTTAGAAAATTGATAAGTGTTGATGCTTTAGGACATTCAACCCCATTGGATGTCTTGGATAAAATCCAAAGAAGAAATTGTTTCAAATAGAGTTTCATAAACATTAATACTTGACTCAGGAGGAATATACAGTACAAAAATATAAAATGATTGTCGATTAATTGTGAGTTTGGCAACTACTATATTAATGTTTTGAATAGAAAGGAAATCACCAAAACGTAAATTTAACTTTTCTGCATATAAGTTGGAATCAATCGCAAGTAAAACTCCTCCACCTCTGGACTTATTGACAGCAGTAAAATTTCTATCCTCCCGAAAAATATTGTAAGTGTGGTCGAATAACTCATTGTCAAACACTGAGGAATCAAGCCATGTTTCGGTTAATGCAATGATAGGGAATGTACAGGTGGCTACCGAGTTGAAAAATTCAAGAGTTTTTTTTTATGTTTCTAACGTTTTGATAATAAATGTCCATGTTATAACGAGAACGACGGTGAGTAGAATTAGTGATAAGATTATGAGTAGCAGTTAAGGCAGTGATGGCTGGAATGCTTGAAGATGTAGATGATTGCTATTTAACACCTATTAAGTCAGATCTCAACTTATCTCTAGCTTGAGTATAAAAAGTACAATTGTAGATATATCTAGTTTTTCGGCGTTCTTAAGACAGACACAATTTGTACATTTTAATACTTAATATAGACTTAATATAGACAGCAGCGGTCCCCGACGAACTTATGATTTTTTTCTCGAATAATAATGTCTGTAGTAAAACGACCCTATCTAACTGAAAACTATTAATCCATACGGTCCAACAATACATTTACAGGAAAAGAAATAGCCAGTGTCTCTAACCAGTGAATATAAATTATTTGTTTCTTTTAAAGGTTTATTTTTTGCGGTGGGGGTTTTTACATTTTCGGTTTAACTTTTAATTAAATAAAAAGGTCTGGTAAAGGTGCGTACGTCGAATGAAAAATTTTGCTCTGACGTCATTCCATTTGTCGCAGTTTTCAATTTAGCTGTAACATTAATTACGTGTATCTTTCAAACTGTGGTTTTAGTGTTAATTCATTTCACAATGTTTATAATATTATTTATGTTCCTTCCTTATTAAAGAATGTATGAAAATATTTTATAAAGCCCAGAGCGATAATCAGGCCCGGACTGGGAATTTTTTTCGGTCCGAGTTTGATGTCTTATATTGGGACACCAGTTGCGGATCTATAATCTGTGCTCCCACAAATGGCGCCGCAGGTGAAAATTTTGAAAAAAATTTCAAGGTCACGCGTTCTCCTGGCACCTTAGAATTTCAATGAAAATTCCATTTATACAAAAATATAGACTTTCACAGGTTTGTTTCAAGAAACAAACAAAAACTAAAATACTGGTAATAGAAACAATGTAAAAATTAAATAAAGATTCAAAACGTAATACTTATACCTAAGTACCTAACTGAAATAAAAATAAACTTTTAAGGCTAAAACTTCTTTGAGCAATCTCATAATGATTTCATCATTTTCTAATTTCTATCGACATAAATAAACATGTTTCCAAGTGATCTTGCGATAAGCAATTTCTCAGCCTAGTTAAAATACAGTTTAATTTGGAGAACCGGCCCACCGAGTTTTACTCGGTAACTCACGGTCCACTCCGGGCCATGCGATGATCGATCAAATATTGAAGTATTTGTAACCCCCTTCTGAGCTGTCTTGCCTTTGAATTCGGGAGATTGAATGATTGACTATAATTTCAAGATGAGTCCTTTTTAATATATAAATTTGAGATATGTTTTAGCGAATAAATTCATTTGAGAGCTCTTTGTTCTCTAGCATAGGTAACCAGATATGGGTTGTTAGTGAGAGAAGGATTAAACATTGATACTTTTAGCTTAAGAGTCAGTATGTAAAATCGACTATTTTGAATACCTGCTAACAATTGTGGTATACTGAGGAATATATTAGACTATATTCACCGTAGGTTGGGGGTCACAAGTCCCCAAAGTGGTCTGATTTTGGGCCCGGGGACATGGAATAAAAAATATTTTTTAACCGAATGAATACCTGCTAACAACTGCGGTATACGATGGTCTGCACAATTTTGAGTTGATAAAAAAAAAGTTACAATTATTTTCAGGTACAGGAAAAAGCGCGGCAAATTTAAAAATTCGTCATGATCCAACCGAATGAATACCACTTCTACTTTGCGGCAAAACAATTGTTATAAGTATTTGAGATCATGTACAAAAAGTTACAATTTTCCCATGGTCCAAAAGAAAGTTACAAGGCCATTTTAGACTCACAAGGCACCTATAAAATGGAAAGTTCTGGACGCAAAACGCTAAAAATTATTGGCATAGGCCTTCGGAATATCATAAGAAATGGCATACATAGAAGTTACACCTTTCCCCCCCCGCTCTGCTTCAGGGGGCCCATAAATACGGGTCCACAAGTCCACAAATTACTATTAGGTACTAATTTTTTGTGACACACACTTACGGTTCTCAAGATATAGCGCGGAAGAACTGTTTACGTCCCCTTTATCAAGATGGAGGCCAAATGGAGGGGCACTCAACCCCAAACACCGAGTTTTATACTCACACTGGACCCCCCTACACATAAAGAAAAATGTCCAAAATGCAAAGTTTGGCCTAAGGGACCCCGCACTTTTCTTATGAGTGTATTGTAAATAATATATTTCTTATTAAATGTTTCCATGGGCACAAGGTCGGAAAATGGACAGTTTTCCAGATATCGGGCGGTGCAGAGGGGGTGCTCATTTCTTATGGGAAGTGGTCCCCGCCCCGGTGAGATTCGCTGGAATCGATATGTTATTCCTCTCAAGGTCCTGATTAAGAATTCTTACTGGCACAAGGTCGGAAAATGGACAGTTTTCCAAATATCGGGGGTTGCAAAGTCGACTTTGTACCCATTTTCCGACCTTGTGCCCATGAAAACATTTAATCAGGATGACATTATCTACAATATACTGCGATTTCAGCCAATTTAACTGAAACCACTTTTTCCATAAGAAAAGTGCGAAGTCCTTTTGTAACATTTCAATGGACTAGGTAATGGTAATGGAATATGTGGTTTATAAATAAATTAAAGTGTGTTAATTTCTAGTACAACCAGAATGTAGGTTGTTAAGACAATGCAAAGATTGGAAATAAAGAATTTGTTGATAGATTTCCTTTTTGATTTTTCATACTTTGTTTCATGTTTGCAAAATTTTATAACTTTAAAAATCATAACTTCGAATCTATTAATCATAAATGTTTATCTTTAGCTCTTTGTTAGCTTTTGTTGATTAATGTTTAAATATCTTTTTGGTATTAATGTTACGTTTTGAATATTAAACATTTTTACTTATAAAAATGATTGTTATTTTCAAGAACGATCGATTCTTCAGCTGACTTTTGAAAAACCGGCGCTCATGAATGTATTTTTGGTTGCTAACTGTTAAGCTCATCTATATTGTTGACTGGCAATTCAAAGTTTTTCATTTTAACTAAACTATTTTTATTAAATAAAATGAGTAGCAGTTAATCTTGTTATTTTCTTACATATATTTTAATACATACTTTCCGTATTGTAATAACAAAATAACTTAAAATTTAAAAATTGTTGTTTTTTATCTGCATTTGCTGTTTTATTCCAGATTTAGGTTTCCATTTATTATTATTTATTTAAAAAAAATATAATTTGTCAATATGTTTGTCAAACACTGCGAACCAATTTTGTTGTTCGTGGTAAAACAATATGTTTCATATTCATTTCAAATTTTTGGTTGCCTTGTATATTGTATATGTATATTTTTATACATGTATTTGTTTAATGGAATGATCTAATCGATTTCTATGAAATATCTTACAAACTGTAGAGTATGGTCGTCCCCTTTTAGTGAATGCACCAGTAATAACTTTCCTTGGAATATCCTTAAAATTGGTAGTTAGGTATTTTCAGAGTAGCTGATACTGAATGTGATGTCAAAAGTTAAAAATTCAAAATGGCGAATCCAACGAGGCGCAGTCATAATCGCAAGATTTACATGAAAGGTAGATGGAGATCTAGGATTCTCTGTTTGATATTAAAATTGAAAAACACAAAATGACAATATGTTATTTTACTTTGTAGAACCTACTAAAATAGGTGAAAACAAAAATGAATCAACTTGTCTGTGAACTTAAGTTTGTTTACCTTTTCTTGAAAAGAACTGTCGCTAAAAATTATGAATTAAAATTTCACTCGGTTAGTTGACCCTTATTACCTAATACCAATATTAAGGTCGGTGTAAAAATGAACAAATAACAAGATCGAACGTATTTTTAACCGAACTCAATATAACTATTTGGCAATAAGTATCAATTAACCGGGAGAAGGTGAAATATTATTTCATAATTTTTAGTAACAATTATTCTATAGAAGATCTATTTAATTTTTTTTTAATAAAATATTCCCTATCATTACTGAACGAAGAATGAATTTTCGATTTGTACAGTATAATTCACTGATTTGAAAAGTATCAGAAGATATTTAATGTAGTTAGGATGATTAACAAGTAATAACAAAATTGAGAATTCTACTCACCTTAAAGCCCAATGTGTCCAACATCGTAATAATATCACTATCTCTAGGTCCAATGTGTCTGTTAGGAAATTCATCTTTATGTGGAAAAAGAGGACCATCATGCCTTGTAAAAAAACTAGTACTAAAATGTCTCAAATTTTTAAATTTTATAAAATTAAATTGCTTTGGGGTAAGCGCTACCGCTCTATACATTTTCGAAGTAAATAAACTGAGATGAATTAAAAATGTAAAGTTCTATTGTGACGCTTTATGATAAACTAATACAAAATTAGCCAGTCTCACATTATAAGAAATATGGACAAGCAGAGGTCATAATATTAATGATAATAACAGATAAGCATGATCCAAACCGTATTTTTGTTATTAACTTTCATAAAAGTAATTTTAATTTTATATTAGTAGATTTAATAAATTGAAATTGACTATTACCGGTAGAATTCGTTGAACAAAGGATTTGGTGCATAAAATAATACTTTATTGCATATAGTACTTTGCAGGCTTATAAGCAACATAAAACTCTCAAAGGATACCCCAAAGTAAGAGAGGAGACAAATATTTAATGAAGTAATATAATTTCCGTTACACCGTGTTATTCAAGACTTGCGCAATTTAGTTTGTTAATTTTTGTTTACTCACGCACTCCTAAGACACATAGGAGCTATTCAACAAATAGTTCGCTTTTAGGGGAAGAGGAAATCACCGAAAATGTGACAACGTGAACGATAGAGGGGAGGGGATTCACAAAAAGGGAACATTCGCAAAAAAATCAGCAGAATATTTTTTAAGTTTTTTATGCAAAGAACGTTCGTATTTTTTTTATTATCTTCCACAAGAGTAAATTTAATTTTATATTAACCTTCCACTCTTACTTCAAGAGTAATATATGAAAGTTTTTTTTATTTTTTATCTTAAAAATTGTAGAAATGGTAGAGCTTTTATCGATTTCATCGGAAATCTCTTTATGTTCCGACTTCACATATATACTATTTCTACATACTGTTATGAATTACAATTATGAATAAATGTAACAATACATTCATTTTTATATTTGAAAATAAAATAATCCAATATAGTCACATGTTTCTTCTTTCAATTAAGCTTTGTTGGGCTCAATTTCATTAATTAGTTCAAAAGTTACAACAAATTTAGTGTAGCGCGTCCGAGATCGCGCACGCTTCGCGCGCCGTACTTATGTGTCGCCACGTGGAACGTTACGTGTTTTAAACAAATGAAATCTGCAGCCTACATTTTTGATTCTACAAAAAAACTTTATATACGCTTTTGATATGAAATTTGTCCCTCTATCGCCTAGTACTATTAGTATTTTGATACAGATTTTTTATTCTTTGAGTATTGGCCAGGAGCCAAATTTCGACCAATATTGTCGATTTTTTTAGGGGTCGCCGGCCCCTTACAGCTGTAAGCTTTTTTTATCGTATTCTACACAAAAAAAAAATACTTATGCTGAAAATTTCAACCATGTAATATTTAATGACGCCTTAAAACCTCTGACGACTGGGTTAAGTACGCATATTCAGAAAAATGTTATTAAAATCACATTACATAAAATAGAGCAACCATATAAAAAACCACTGCCTAAGGAGTCACTTCTTCCACAACCAGGTTTTTCATCCAAGTTACTTTAAAGGAAATATCTTGACTAGATTTGAACTCTAGTATGTAGAAATTATTGGTTACTGGATTTTTTTATTATTTGTGGCAGATGTCATAGAATAGTTTGAGGCGTTGGTTTCTACCATATACGTTAAAAAAGTTTCTGGTTTACCCTACTTATTTTCCCCTATTCACAACCTACCACCTCCACCCCTTCAATGAAATCATCTCAATCAGATGTCATTATTTACCCCTATTTAACCTCCAACCCTTCAAGGGAATCTTCTCAAAATATAATCTAATTCCAGATGTCGTTATAATACATATGTGTACAAAATTTCAGGTGAATATCTCAATTTTATTTTACCAACCCCTTCAATAATGAAGTAGGGGTAGTGGGGGGGTTGTACATACACCGAATTTCAAGTTTCTGTACTCTTACCAGCTTGCTTTACTTATTTTCTCCTATTTAACCCTATTTAACCCCCAACCCTTCATCAGAATAGTCCCAAAATATAATATAGTTCCTGATGTCATACGTGTACCAAATTTCGAGAGAATATCTCAATTTTATTTTATCAACCCGTTTAATACTGGAGGGGGAGGGGGATGACACATGTTACAAAAAAATTGAGGCCTTGGCTTGTAGTACATACGTCAAATTTCAAGTTTCTGTACTCTTACCAGCTTGCTTTACATATTTCCCCCTATTTACCTCCAACCCTTCACCGGATATCTTCAAAAAACAATCCAATTCCAGATCTCGTTATAATATATACGTGTACAAAATTTCAAGTCAATATCTTAAACCGTTCCGGAGAAAACGTGCGGACCAAAAAAAAGTTAGACAGACCGACAGACAGACAGAATGACAGAATTTTTTTTTTCCACTCAAATTTAAAATTTCGACGTTCCATGACATTCTAAACCTATTTCAAGAAAAAAAAAATGAATTTTTTTTTACGATTACTATACCTACCGCTACGTGGATGTGGAAGTGATATGTGTCTTAACATTAGTTTTTACAGGTTGCGCTACGCCGTCGTAAAAACTTGAATTGTTTTAGAATTCCACATTCGTCGTGAGAAATGTTAAGTAGTTATCATCAATAATGCCAACGAAATAAGTATAATTGTCTCCATTTGTTTAATGCACACAAAAACGGCAATAAATACCAGCCATCCAAAAATCAAAAGCAGCGCTATTATTAGTAGTATCGCATATGTTCAAAATAAGGCACTCATGGGCTTGGAGTTGTGATTGAAGCAAGCGACGCATTTCATTGTTAAAGTACATCTAATATGGATCACTGAACCACTTCTTGGCCGGCTCAGCCACGCGTCGTTTACCCCCTGCACCCCGCCGAAGGGTGAAATCTTCAAATGACTGTATCTCGGTAACCATTTGAGATAGCGCATCCGTTCAAACGCCAGACGTTTGTATTTAAGAACTGATTAAAAATGTTCCTTAAAATATATACAGATTTTTTAGTATTTAGCGAGATATTTTTAGAACAACCCCTTTAACTGTTAACGAATAACTTCAAAACGGACAGCCCCAGTAGAAATATGCATCGAATAAAAATTATTGCCTATACTTTCAGCTTTATTTTGGTGTAGACATATCTGCACTTACAGTCATCCAAAGTGGTTAAAATAATTGAAATAGTAGTAGTTAACTTAATTATATTCTCTGTGTGTAATGTACATATCCATGAGATGTTATGTGGGCTCAGGCAGGGTTGTAGTTTCCGTCCATGCGTTGGTGATGATTTCTAGGGTTAGCTGCTTTATGTTGTCCGGTCCATAGTATAGTAGTTCGTTATTTATTTTATGTATTCCCAGGGCCGTGTTTGTCTTAGCTCTGGCCATTATTTCTAGTAGTTCGTCTTTTGACGGTGGCTTGCCCAGAGGCCAGTGGTTCATTTCTTGTATTGGTTCTATTTGACTTCTCTCTGCGTTTCCTTCTTCTAGTTTCCTGACCTAATGCTGCACTGGTATGTGTTTTCTTGGATGCGTATTGTTGTTTTTCCTGTATGTTTTAAGGTGTCTGAAAGTTTGGTTTAATCTCTGTGCTGCTGGAGTGGATTCTATGTTTTCGAAGAATTCCCTACATTTTTTCTGTTCGTGCCTCCTCTCTGCGTCTCATTTTTCCTTTCCAGCTTCTTTTATCATTTTATGTCTATGTTTGGTGTATATTGTTTTCCTGTGGTCTTTATTTCCTTTAATTTTTCGTAATTTCTGTTCGTGTCTTTTCTTGTTGCTCATATGGGATTTGTTCCTTTTCAACGTTTTTCTCGCCGCTATTTTGATTTTTAAACTCATTGTTGACCAATAATTTAGTTCCTTTCCTGTTAATTCTTTTTCTATCTCTTCCTGGTATTTCTTTTTGATTTCTTCGTTCTGTAGCAGGGAGATGATCCATGTGTCATTTCCTGTTTTGATGTTTTTTTTTTTTTGCTTCTTGTTTATTACTAGTGTTCGATATAATATTTTGTGATCTGTTTTGACGTTTGTTGCTTGTTTTGCCTTAATGTTTTTAAAACTGTCCCTTATTTTTCTATCCACTAGGATATGGTCTATTTGAGAGTTGATGTTTCTTTTACTCCAGATATTAAGGTAGGTTAGGTTCTTGCTCCATGTGTTTCTAACTGTTAGATCGAACAGATGTGCCAAGTTTTTTAGCTAGCTTTCATTATCTTATGTCCATGTGTGGAGTATGGTTTTTTCTATGATATTCTTGTCTTCATGTGTTTGGTCGTCCTTTCCTATATGCGCGTTGAAGTCTCCTAGTGTTATTATATGTTCATTTTTCTATTCCTATTTCTTCTAGTCTCTTAGGTGATCTGTCTGAATACTCGTCCTGACCGTTTGTCGGAGGGCACATGTACTCCTAATATGCATATGTTTTCCTTTCCAATTTGTAAGTTTGCCGTGGTTATGTTTTCGTTTACTTTTCTTGTCTTTATCTGGATAGGGGTGTTCCGTCTTATTGCCCATGCGACTCCGCTGCTGGTTTTTCCTTTGTCCCCTCCACTTAGATGCCATTTGTAGTTTTGAGTAACTGCGGTTCCGTCTATCATGTGTGTCTCTTGTATGCATGCAACGTGTATATATGTTCCATCATAAGAGCCTCATTGATTTTTTCTCTTTTCTCTCGTGTTATGCAGCCTCTGACATTCCATATGGCCAGAATGATGTCATCGTGTTGTGATTCTTGACTGTTGGCTTCTTCTGTTCTTTGTGACATTTGGTACATGTTTATGTGCGTTATTGCTTCCTCTAATTCTGGGCCACTGAACTCTACATATAAATGGAATGCCAATGTATATATAGGTACCTATTTGTACTTCAAATTGAATATCGCGCAAGTATGGCGACCCCGGGGTGGAGCGCAATCGCATTGTGTAGAAAGCGAGGGCCGGCTCTATTTTTATTGCAAGTATTTTTAATTTGGCTTTTTGTTCAGAAATCACCAAAAATATGAGTGTATAGATTGACATTTCTGATACAGTTAACCTTTGTCTTAATTTTTATTAAAGAACATAAAAGTTTTGTCATGCTCAAAACATACCTAATTATTAATTTTCATTTTTTTTCTAGTAAACATTCTTGATAATGTACGATCATATTGAGAATTGAATACAGCTAGAGTCCACCAAAAAAGGGAGTCATATTTTTTACCTCAGAGATCGAGATATAATTTGAATATGAATAAAAACTAAAAGTGAAACCTGAAAAATACTTTTTTGGTCAAGTTGTAAATACTAGTGAATTTAATATAGATAGACTAATATTAGTATTGCAAGATGACTAAGATCAGTGACAAAGTAGAAGGTATTTATTATTGGAGGAATAAAGAAATATACAGTAACAACTTACATTAAATACTTTATTGAAAAATCATGTATTTTATTAGATTCACACGTTTGTGTAGTCTTTGCCATTGATACAAGTAACTTAAATTAGGTAACGCAATAAAATGTAACAAAAAACAGAAAATATATAAACCAAAATAAGTAATATTATATAGTGTATTACCCTGTCCAGAATCATCGAACTACTGTTTATTAATCATTAAGATTTGAAAAAATTTAAATTTAAAACGAAACCCTTTCTGTAAAATATCTATATTTTCTTTATCTGCTTCTATGTACACCTGAGATGCCCTTTGACCATATGCTGAAATGCCAGATGAAGTACTACGGATATCTACATCAATACTAAAACAAATTATAGAATTATTCCATAAATCATGAAGATAGGAAATTATTATATCTACCATATGGCAGGCACTGGGTATACTATAGAAGATAACGGTTTTCAAGGACCTAATTTCAGGGTTGGAACTACATCAGGTTTCAGACGTTTCATGTCCCCCTAATACATAAAATCTGTATCAGCAAAATGTTCACTGCAAATCACATTTTGTTATGGCTCAGCTTCTCGATTTGAGGATTTCTGCCAATAGCCTTTAGCCAAGGTAAAATACCTTTTCGAAGTCAACCTGAAAATAATTTGAAAGATATTTTCTTGAGCAATAGGTATATTATTTATTCTTATTTACATGGTAAGTTTGCCTGTCTGATCACAATTTTGTATACAAAAATGTCCGTTTGGTTATGTTTTTTTTAATATAAGGGTACAAAGTACTCCGGCATATTTTTCCACTGCAGTTGCTGATTTTTAACCGATTGTTCAGTTTTCCCATATCAATACGAATTACTTTCTATTGGTTTATTTGCTTGTGTCACACAGTGTATGCAAGATAAAGTATAATATGTATAATCAATGTACCTACAAATGAACATAGTAAATCAAGCATGGTCTTTACTTCACATAGCGATAGTGGATGTGTCCCCCTTTCTTGTTGTAAGTCTGGAAAATGCTTACTGTATAGCTGTTTGCACAACTGACATAAGTATACATATATTTTCTTTGTGCAGGATTGAAATTAGCAAATAATATACACTGTGTTAATTACAGACTGACTTACATTGCTAGTGCAAGTTTTACATTCCATAAAAAGTCAAAATAACTGAGATGTCTTGCTACCCCATTCTATTATTTTAAGTATAATACATTTCAATGGTCATATAGTGCCAAGATTTTCAAATTTGACTATAGCCTCACGTTTTACAGTTCACGCTTACTTATTTGACAAAGTTATATTTATAAAAAGTACTTAAGGTAATGTAACATAATAATTTTTAAATAGATCAAGTCCATATCAGTAACGCACATAATTTGGATTGTTTAACATTATTTAGGTAGATTCATAAATAGTAAAATAAACTTTAAAATTCGCTGAAAAATTACGGAAAAAGGTGAGGTTAGACAATTTTGTATCCTGAATATCCAATGAATTCTATATATTTATCATGTAGAGTTCAGTATAGCCTAACGAAATTTTTTCAGGCAAAATTACCCACGGTAAGAGAAAAGATCCTAAAACTCGGAGTTGTCGCCGATATTTAGAGGATAGTATATTTTACAGAATAGACAAGAGCAAGGTATACTTACTCAAAATATAGGTAACAAACAGGAACAAGACCGGACCATATTGCTTTATTCTTTATCTTATCACAAATTGTTTATGTTACAATGTTACAAAGTACTACACAAGACAACCGCTAAAAAACGAGAGCACCGGCTCTGAAATTCTGCACTAATCCAAGACCTCCCGCTATGGGAGACAAATCAAAGAAAAATCGCGTCAGCGCATACCGTCCGCAAGAAGCATTCTGATTCAATCACCAACATACTTTTAATCCTAGATTTCTACTGCGGCGACGCAGAACCCCGGGACCTTCAATCGCATGTTTGAAGTATTTTGTTCACGCGCATATATCTGTATTGGTCTTCCATTTATTATGTATAGTTCAGTGTTCTGGGCGGTTCGAGCGTATGTTTCTTCTGGTTGTTCTGCTTCATGTTTTTCTTGTGCAATAATCACGCTATCGTAGTGTGCTGTCTTAACCACAAGAATTGAAATTAAACGTAATCCATTTACAATTTTACTAACTAACAATATGTTCTAGAAGTTTGAATGGTTTAGAGTGCCCAGATTTGGAAAAAAGTTTGATTCGATTTTGAAATGATTATTAAAATTTTTGAAAAAATTTTCTTTTTTTCACAGTAACTCAAAGACTAAAGAAGATACGTAAAAAATACAAGAGTAGAAAAATTTTCTTTTTTTTAATTTCTCCAGGATGAAAATTAATTGAAACATCATCGTTTTAAGTTCGCATTTGAGTGCGAGGACCACCTTCCCCGAGCCCTTTAAACTCAAAAATCATAAAAACGAAGGGTTCAGGAAGTTCAACTTTACTGTAGCCCTTGAATTTTCCTGAAAAATGGTTTTTGGAGCGACTAGATATCTTCAAAATTAGGGAACGTGAAACGGTCAATAACCATCCCTTTTATGGATCCCTTTATGTTTTCAAATATAAACGGGCCCGGGGAATGATTTATCGATGTGTTATACTTGAAATAACATATGGAAGGAGGTCACAATAGTAAGTGGAATCCAGACAGCAGGCCTAGGGAGTTGATTAAACCCCCCGAGGGGTGGAATACCTTTTTTTTAATGATGGGTTCAAATGCGTATATCCCCTCCGCATCCCTCAAATAGGCAGAAACCACCCTCCACTCACCAGAAAGCATGCTATCTAGGATTTACAGGTTTTTCGGGACATCATCCTTATTCCTGTGCATATCCCTTCAGTTTTCACAGAAGAGAAAGTGGTAGCGACCTTGGAGGTTGCTTCAACCCTACCAATGGGTGTAAAATTCATTAATTACACCTTGAATCATCAATACGCCCTCCCCCGTTTTCGCAGGCGCTGATCACGATAAAAATATTCACTCTCATTTCCGATTCTCCTCAATCCCTATAATGGACGGAAACTTACCCTTATCCACCAGTTATTCCTGGGGCGATGATTTTGTAGGTTGCTGAGTAAGGTACAATGATTTCTTCATCAGGGAGTAATCAATTTTGTGGTCAATGGCAATGTTGTTTATTCACGACAGCAGATGAAGGAGAGATCGCGTACGATGCGCAGTTTGAGGAATATGAAGATTGCAATGCTATTTATAAATGACTTAGGTTTTTTTAATTAAATGTAAGCACATTATTTATTTTGTCATAAAAATGTTTTCATGTAATTCTTTGAATAAACAACATTGCCATTGACCACGAAATTTATTATTCATTACTCCCCAATGAAGAAATCCTTATTCCCTACTCAGCAACCTACACAATCATCAACCCAGTGATGATTGATGTCTGACGGTAAGTTTCCATTCATTATTGGGGTTGGGGAGAGTCGGAGATGAAGGTGAATATTTTTATCGCGATTAGCGGCTGCAAAAACGGAGAGGGCAAATTGACTATCCAAAGTGTAATTAATGAATTTTACATCCCTTGGAAAGGTTGAAGCAATCCCCAAGGTCGCTACCACCTTCTCTTCCATGAAAACTGAAGGGATATGCACAGGACTAACGATCATACCCCGAAATACCTGTAAATCCTGGATAGCATAGTTTCTGGTGAGTGAGGGGTGATTTTTGCCTCTTTGAGGGACGAGGAGGGGTTGGAGCCAGAAACGAATATTTTTTTCCGCAATCGGCGACCTAGAAAATGGGGGATATGCATTTCAGCCGAATGATTTGAAAAAAAAAAACTCCACCACTTAAGGAGTGTTTATGAATCAACCCCCTAGGCCTGCTGTCTAGATTCCATGTTACTTCAAGTATAATCCGTCAATAAATCACTCCCCAGACCAGTTTTTATATGAAAACATAAAGGGATCCACAGGGGTGGTTTTTAGCCATTTCGGGGGCTTGCGGCGGTCAAAAACTCCCACCACTTGCATCATGTTCAGCACCCTCGAAAACAGCTCGTCTATGTAATGAAACATTCATTATATAGACTATAATGTAATG
Source organism: Stenurella melanura (assembly GCA_963583905.1). NCBI lineage: Eukaryota > Metazoa > Arthropoda > Insecta > Coleoptera > Cerambycidae > Stenurella > Stenurella melanura. Next base: position 109,430,943 of record OY757312.1, read on the forward strand.
CATGAAAAATGTGGTTGGAAATATAATCAAAATATTCCAGCGCCGATCAACATCACTCAGCCTCCAGCTTCACAAAATAGCCTGAAATCACTTTTCTCTAATTGCCAGAAAGGATGTTCAGCGATATCAGCTTGTAGTAGACGAAAGAGTGGACTGTGTTGCACACAAGTATGTACTGGATGACATGGCAGCAGTTGTCTCAATGCTCCCCGAGTATGGAAAACTTTGTGGATGAAGAGAGATGAAATAGACACAGATCAATAATTTCCTTCTGCAAGTAAAAATTTGTCCATTTTTGTTGCTACTTTGTAGTTAAATTGTTGCTAAATTATTTATAACAATATTCTATGAATTTTCAACTTGATATATGAAATCTGACTTCGAAAACCCCCTAAAAGCCATTTCTAAGTGGAATTCAAAATTTTATCTCATTTATTCATTTTGGTTGCCGATTCGTTGTTTAAAATCAAAAGCACACCTTCAGACCATGTAGACTTTGCAATACTATCAATTATGAATCGAATGCCGTTTATTTCATGAAAAACGATCTTTCCTAACTGGAGTCTCAGGTTTTGCACTTTTTTGTCTTTACTGATTGGACTATATGTATATAAGATATTTTGGACAGTTCAACACTGCCATCTTATTTTTTCCTTAATTTTAACCCTATCCCTAAAAGTGATTAATTCAAGCAACTCCTAAATCGTATTTAATTTTTCGGTAATTTTATGAGGATAACATGGATGGGCAAACCCCGTGGACAACTTAAATTCCAAACATTAACAAAATTAACCATTTGTACGATATGGAATTGGTATATAAATTGTACATTGTTTCTTTTCGTTCTCATTCTGTAATTACATTATAACGGTTAAATGGTTGTATAACAAAATAAATAAATAAATAAAAATAAAAAACAGCCTTTATACTAGTTTACCTTTACTGTATTTAGTTTAATAAATAATTTAAATTTAATGTACATGATATTAAATGCTTAAATGGCAGTTATCTAGATTCATTTAATAATTGCAATATTATTTGTTCCATTTACGTTCTATCTATTAACATAACATAAAGAAATCACATATTCAGAAAAAATAATACAAAGATTCTCGGGAAATCATTATCTGTATTTAAAATAAATTACATCTAACAACAAATAATAAACGATCAATACACAACCGTACTGCATGATGGAAAATGACAATGTAAAAAATAAAATGTAGTATGGACATCCACACATTATAAATATCTCTAAACGTTATAAACGCAAATATGTAAATATACAATGAAAAATATATTTTTACGGATTTTCTAACGTTTTTAGTACAAAAATTTGCACTTTATACAAAGTGGCAAATCTGTTACGTATAAATAGTAACTACTGTGGTCAGTGAGGTACAAACAAAACAAAAAATATTCACCACATTAGTTAGTACTTATCTAACAAAATCACAATATCAGTCAAGCTACAGCTTAAAGATATTTCGATTTCTAACCTAATTAGAACAAAAGGGCCCCCATTCCTCCCATCTCGCTTTGTTCTTTAACGAATATCTCGAAGTACTGATAAATTATTGTAACGGCCAATAAGATACCAGTACCAGAGCCGATAGCTCCTAGGAAATCGGCAAGCACAGACAGCGCTCCGATACAGAGTCCTCCAAAGGCAGCTGCTGTTGGAATGTAACGGTTAAGTTCGTGGATCATGGAGTGATCTCTATGACCCCTCATAACCATTTGTTGTTCTTTGAGCTGTTTAGCTACATCTTTGGCCGAGCTTCCGGAAACTTCAATCCAAGTTTTTGAGAAGAATGCGCATGACCCCAACATGAACACAATATATAAGAGAGCGTGAACTGGATCTTCCAGAATGTGGCTTACGCTTTCAGGTGGCGAGAGATAATAGCACAACCCCCCAATGGGGTACGATCTAGCCGGTCCACCACCTCCAACATCAGCCCACACACCCAATAAATTAATTAAGAAATTACCTTGAAATTTAACAGCTAACATTTGAGATATTACATATAAATTAGATACTAACGCAGATTGTAATATAATAGGGATATTTGAGGTATAGAATAATTTAATAGGATAGCTAGAGTACTGGCCACGATACCTAGCACTCTTGATAGGGAGATCCACTCTGAATCCTTGGAAGTATATTACTATAGCAAAGACGAGCACTGTGGCCAACAAGTTCATGAGATTAGGCAAGTTTTGACGGTAGAAGGCCTCACGAAGTCCACGAATTTTGTCTTGTCTTGTGGTGAGCAAGTGGAATAAGGCAATAACGGCACCTTCGAATTCGGTTCCTCTTCCAGTGTTGACGGTTGCTGGTGAGAAGGCTTTCCAGATGATAGTTTCGCAGATGTTGGTAGCGATGAAGAGCGAAATACCAGAGCCAAGACCATATCCCTTTTGGAGGAGTTCGTCAAGCAGAAGTACAATTAGTCCAGCTACAAATAATTGGATAATGATAAGAAGACACACTCCGGCTCCAATTTCGGCTGGATCTCCGTACATCCCTGTCATTACATATACGATAGCTTGTCCCACAGTGATAACCATGCCAAACACTGGAAAAGAGATAGAACGTTATTAGATAAATTATATCAAAATGAAAAAATGCAGAAATGGAATTGCATTTTTATATTGTTTCAGGAGTAAACGGAGCTGAGGATATACTTTAGTAGCCAGATAGTAATCATTTAAGACCATTATAGTGGCTACTAATATTTTGTCAGCACGGGACTCTTAAATTTATCTTCCTGTGTAAACAAGAAATTCTAGATTGGCAACTAAAATCTCTCCAGATCACAGGTAACATTACGCATATTCACTTTATACTTTTAGACGACAATTAACATTGCCAAAGTTGTAATAATAATCTTGTAACTTTTATAATTTTGCTAATAAAGTTCCAAATGTTTAATAGGTAAAATTTTTCTTAATTTTCTTTGGAGCACCCTGCCATTTTGATCTACGCTATTAAAAAAAATTACCTTTGGTATTTTTTAACTCAGCTTTAGGGGCCGCTACCAAGTCTCGAATTTTCAAGACAATCGAGAATTTTCGCAAAATTGCTCAAAATAAATCAAAGTGGTGAACATCAAAATTACATTGATAATCAATTAAATTAATAAAAAGGACAAAACATTGTCCCCTACTTTCATCTCAACCAATTAGGTCTTTTCACTATGTGCAAATTTGCCTTCTTAACATTATTAAAATGAAGTACTTGTTATACTAAAGCACTTATTGATATTTACCTAGTTTAAGTTTAATTGTTCAAACAGAATTGATTTTTATTTATTTATAGGCCCGATATTTATGTTCATTTAAATAAAACTCTGAAAACCGGACTGATGTCGCATTCTATTGCAAATGTCCTTGTGGGTAACGTTCTTTGCGCTCACACTTATTAAATGTTTGATAGCTCAAGATTGCCTATAACTACACGAGTCTGTCTGACAGGTGATATTGTTTTATTACATTCAATGGCTACTATGATTTTTCCAATGTTATTAGGTTACCAGATTTACACAGAAATGTGCCATTTTAGTTTCCAAAGCCCACTAATCTATTATCTATTAGCCGCATGTTTCTAAAACTTGGTTGCATTCTATTTTGGCTGAAATCTCAAATATTTCTGAGCGGATTTTCAAAATTTTGGTATCATTAGATTCGTATGAAAATGAGGTATTTAAAAATGTTGGTGAACGATTAAATTCCCATTTAAAAAAACCGAGTTAGTGGGTAAAAATCACATTTAAAAATTTTAAACGCCTCTAGAGAATTAAGTAATGCAATCATATTGCTCTTTTTATTTTTATAGTAACGTAGCACACAAACTAAAATATATTTTGGGCACCACAGCACTCTGGATTCAGAAATAGATTTTTTAATAAAATTTTTAATGTTTATCAAAAAATGGCCAAAATGGATGTATTGTATTCAAAATTTCCTCTAGATTCCAAAAATTTAAAAATATATAGTGTTCCATTTAAAAATCGAAAGTTGTGGGCATTTCCGGTCAAACCGGATGTGCACCAAACTTGATTTTTTATTGAAAAGATGGCATTTTAGTCGTGTAATAAGGCCTCCAAATTTCAATTTTCTATTCCAAATATTTTAGGAAATATCGGGGCGAGCGCAATTCGTGACTCACCCGGTATAGTAATTGTACTAAATTTTCATAAGGCCTGCCGAAATGTTAATATAATTATTTTGTAATGGTTCCAATAGGCATTACAAAATATCAACAGCGACTGAAATATTTTATAAGATGGTGCCAATTTTGCATTTATAGCTGCTGTGAAAACGTTATGAAAGTGTGTTTCTGAGAGTAACGTTGTTTTATAAAATTTGTGTCAGAAACATTTTTACAATTTTTATAAAATATCAAATTGCTAGTTGGGTCACTGAATAGGGACAGCCACACCCAGCGTTCGTGTTAAGACAAGAGTGTTTCATGTCCAGACGGGCGCTTGTCAGTGACATGCAGAGCCTCACTTGAGAGCTGTTTCCTGTCAGCTACTGTACTGTGAGGAGTGTTTGTGCAGCTGTGTTTCTTATAACTATGGTCTTTTTTAAATTATTCTAACTAAAAATACATTTAGTTCTCTGCAATAAAATATTATTACAGTTTATAACAATTTGTTAAAGTGGCTTTATTTCACTACTTTAAACTTTGTTTACCTTCAATTTTGTCAATTACATGGTTTTTTTAATCTAGTAGGAATGTTAGCCTTTTTCGAAATCAGAAACTCATCACTAGCAGCACAGTGAGCTGAATCTCTTTTATTTAAGTTTAATTCGTTTTTGCAATGAGAGAATATGCTAAGAACTTCTTTTTTATATGGCAACTATGTGTGGTTTAGTGATGTCGACATTTGACCAACAAGCCAAATACACGTAGATGTTCTCGTCACAATGGGTCCTTACTACTAGTTGCCATACTGAAACGTTTTAAAGTCCAAACAGTATTAAATAATTCCAAACCTGCCTACTTGACAAAATAATCAATGCACTGAAAGAAATCGACCAAATAGAATGTTTTGCTAAGATGATCTGCATTATCATAAGTATTTTTTTTGTTAAGACTATATTATCATTATCTAACCATAAGAAAAACTGTTCTGTTAATGAGATTTTGCAACAGTAAATCTTTGACTATTTGTCCCAATAGCAGCACTTACTTAAACTAGATAAAATATTTTTTAAGTTTTCTTCTTATTAGGGATAACTAAATAATTTCTTACGATAAATAAGTGCCTTAAGTTAAAGTTAACTATTTAATGGTTAAAACTCATAGACCTATGGTTGGTAAGTCATCTGTTAACTGTAAAGACGGGCTTATTTATTTATTTTTGTACTTGGCACAAGCGTAATTGAGTTTATATCATTGCGTGCCATTTCATCCACGCAGTGACCTAGTAAGCAGTTTGGTGTTTGATGAGACGGTTGTGTGAAAGGTTCTATGCAAAGAATTTTTGTAAAAAACTTGTTTTGTTTTATGTTATTGTATGTAGTAAATTGTGATTGTGTCTTATTCTTATACAAGTCAAAGTTCACTTCTTTTAAAAGGCACCCTTAATTGTTTATTAGTCCTTTGTTTCCTTAAATGAATCATTTATTTTAAATATTACTAACAATAATTCTTTGTCTGGGCCAATATAAGGTTTGTTCCAACTCGCAGTTTGATCGTCCATTGAACGATCAAATGGAGCATGGCATGAATATGTTACAGCGATAGATAGTTAGACGACTAAGCGACTGCTTTTAACCGTTCAACAGACGTTCAAACTACGTGTGGGAACAAACCTTAGAAATGTATTAAAAACGTGTTGTAATATGAAGTGTGAAGTTGTACATGATGAATGCCACTATCTTTCTAAAAATTAAAATAAAGAATTTAGAAGCAACGCACTTGCACAGTGACATTACTAGGTCAAAAAAGATTATTTGTTGTCATTATAATATAAGCTGCATAGCGATTAAAAATTCACCTATTAGCGGCAGTGAAGTTTTGTGAAGAGGCTGTATAGCCTCTCTTGGCCTAATATAATCAAACGTTCGGTCCACTTTAGTGCATTAAACAAAGATTACAGTAATGACATAAAGCCACTTTCACAAATGTTTGTAAGCTGCAATAATATGTTATTGCAGACTACTAAATATATTATCAGTTAGAATAATAGAAAAGACCATAGTTTTAAGAAACACTGCTGCACAAACACTTCTCACAGTACAGTAGCTGACAGGGAACTGAGCTCTCAAGTCAGGTTCTGCATGGTACTGCCAGGCACGCGTCTGGGCATGAAATACTCTTGTCTTAACATGAAAGTTGGGTGGTGCTGTCCCTATTCAGTGAGTTATGATTGGTTCAGATGAAAGTGGGGGACAGTGTACTGTCCTATTTATTAATTTAATTGATGACCAATGTCATCTGATGTTTATCACTTTAATTTATTTTGATAGAAATTTTGCAAAAATCCTCGATTATCTTGAAAATTCAAGACTTGGTAGCGACCCCTAAAACATTTCAAAATCTGAAATCTTTATGGAAGTCTTTTTTTATATCATAAAACAAAATAAGAGGGTGCCGCGGGTAAATTTTAAAATTTGGTTTTTAAGGACCACCTAATATTCACCCAATACAACAGTAAATCCTAGTAAAAGAGAAAATGCAAATAATCTAAAAGATCAAATTATATGGGATACTCTTTCATCCCCCAAATTTATTTGAATTTCCAAACAAATTATCTCCAGAATGGGTGTTGATATTAACAAGTTCATTTAAGACCATCATTTTTTCCATGGTATTCTTATGAGAGAGACATTATTTTCGTAAATTTATAACAAGTCGCAAAATGTAGTAAAATGAAAAGTCGCATGCATGTCCCTTCTTCAGAATTGTTCTGAGAATACGAATTAATAATTCCTTTTTATATTAATATTCTACAAGACAAAAGGAGGAGGATGGAGGATTAATTTAAAAAGGAATTACAGGGTTCCAAATTATTAATTAGTCAGATTATAGTTTATATTAATATTTCAATGTTTTTTAAATTGTTTAAATTATAACTTATTTAAACAATTATTTTGGTTTAAAAATGAATTATTATTTGTTTGCTTATAATTGTATTGAAACATTTTTTGATAGGATTTTGCAAACAGCAGAAAAAATAACTATCTATAACTAAAAGAAAAACTTTGTGTAGAAATATTAATGAAATCTTTGCATTCTTTCGATAACCTGAATTCTGGTTATGCTAGTAAATTAAAATCCTAAAATGAATTTGTCTAATTTCTTATTTGACAATTCTCATTCTAACACTAGCATCCACACAGTCCCCTACGGCCATGCAGATTAAACTAGTATCCACATAACCCCCTACGATTATGAAGATTCAGTTAAAAATGAGAACAAAGACCTAAAATGGCTTTATGTCTTTCTGATGAGCTCCAGAATAAGGGCGAAAAACGTTTCAAAAGCTAAGCATTTCCAGGAAACAGAATGATAGATTTCATGAAAATGTAATCCATTGGAATGAACAATTTTTTAAGACAAGGTAGATAAATAAATTCATTATTTAATAATAATAGGGGGCATTTATGAAATAAAATCGGTAATACATAAAAATTTTCATGTTCTAAAATTTATAATTCGAATATTTTGGTATATTACATACTGCAAATACTCACTAATTTTTTTGGTATATCTACTGCATATATAAAAATCATAAGAATTGGTTCCTCCTCTTAGTATTGCGATGTCAAGGTATAAATATCAGCCTATTTTCCTGAGAGGCATCCGGCCCATGCTTACCCTGCTACACTCAAGAACAAAAGTGTCTGGATAGTTAGTTAGAGGAAGAGCCCTATTGTTTTTGTACAAAATTGACTAATAAATAAAACATTTATTATTTATTTGAATTTCAAAAGGTAGGACATTCTTCTTTTTACTTGTTTCACCTACTAACAGTTTAGTAGGTGAAACATTTTTCAGTGTATGCCAGTGCATCATAAAATTAAAAATGTCTAAAACTAACATTAGGTATTTACAAAAAAAAACTGTGATGACTCCATAGAATGCGCAACAATTATATACACAGTTCAATAATTCGGTGAAGACTATAATGTTTACTCTAGTTTTGTTATAAATCAATACGAAAATATTGGTTTGTTTGATGTATGCCGTTTACTTTTATTCAGTCGAAACTATTTTTATTTATTACTGTTCATTTCAGTGTTTGTTACATAATACTAATAGAAGAGTAAAACTAAGGGTCTAAATCGCCTGGAAAGGAATTGCCTTACTATAGCAATTTTATTGATGGAACTTGTTGAAAACATTTCAAGAAGTGTAGTAAAAATTTTGGATTAAATCCGTGTGACGGTTTAAACAAAAGAATATTCAGAAGTCTGTTTTTTCGCAGTCTTTCTTAAATAAATATCTCTGGTTGTATAACCCGTATCACAATACAGAAAGAGACACAAATTATTCACAACGAAATTGCGAAAAAACCTAGATTTATCTGAAATTTTTTGGTTAATATGCCAAGTTGCAAAGCATGAAGACATTTTAGGGAGACCATTTTAAAACAATTGATAACTTGAACACTAATGCACATATTCTAACGAAACTTTAGAAGAATATACTCCTTGTGGTGTTACACCATCAAGCCAAGTTTCAAGTTAAAATGTTTACAATAACTCCTAAAAAACAATCGCAAAGTTGAAAATCGAATCGTCGACTATTTATGGGTATCAAGTCGTACATCAAAAATTTGTATTTCAGATTACAGTTGTTTTTATGTTCTTTGTGGTGGCATAAAGAAAAATAAATTTTAAAATTTTTAAGACCGAAAAAATGTTCACGTCATTATGTCTCTTTTCTTGCTTATAAATGGTCATAATGCAAAAAAGTGTCATATGTAGGGTCCCAATGGGTGTAGATAAAACTACTTCTTTTTAATAGCCTATTTTTTACGTACTTTTAATATATTCCAATAATTTTTGTTTTTGGGCAAAATATTATTGAGCCAATTCATTTGTTTAAAAAAAGGAAAATAGAAAAATTGAATAAAATTGGTTTTAAAAAATTTAAAATTTATTTTTGTTTATACCACCACAAAGAACATGAAAACATCTATAACATGAAATACAAATTTTTGATATACAACTTGATGCCCATAAACAGTCGACGATTGGATTTTCGATTTTGCGATTGTTTTTTAGGAGTTATTGTAAACATTTTAACTTGAAACTTGACTTGATGGTGTAACACCACAAGGGGCATCTCCTTCTAAAGTTTCGTTAGAATATGTTCATTAGTTTTCAAGTTATCATAAATTGTTTCATAATGACCTCCCTAAAAGTCTTCATGTTTTGCGACTTGGCATATTGACCAAAAACTTTTGGACAAATCTAGTTCTGTTCGCAATTTCATTGTGAATAATTTATGTCTCTTTCTTTATTGCGATATGGGTTATGGGAAAAAAATATTCATGTGAAACAGCATTACAAATTACACTATGCAACATCTAAACTAGCTTAGATGACAATAAATATGTTATTACTGTATTCCTGGACTTAAGGCGAGCCTTTGAGACAATCGATAGAAAGATATTGTTATGTAAGTTAGAGCAATATGGTATTGGTGGTAAGGTACTTGACTGGATTTGTGACTATTTAAAAAATCGCAAACAACGCGTCCGCTTTAATGATACAGTATCAAGCGAAATGGATAATAATGTTGGAATTCCACAGGGTAGTGTGTTAGGTCCCCTGCTATTTTTATTATACATAAATGATATTGAACTGTTTGTAGAATGTGAATTTATTAACCTCTTTGCTGACGATACCTTAGTAGCTTGTAGTGATGTTAACCTGGAGAGAGCTATCCAAAAAATGAATACTATCTTAGTATCTGTGAATAGATATTTAAATATCAATAAACTAAAATTAAATGTGGAAAAAACAAAGGCGTTGATATTTACTACAAAATATAAGTATAGTTTTCTTGACATTGACAACATAAATTTGAATATTAATGGTGAACAAATACAAATTGTCTCTACAGTAAAATATCTGGGATTTCAACTTGATAACTTTTTGAATTTTGACCATCACTTCGACTATATATATAAGAAAATTTCTAAAAAACTCTATTTCTTTAGTCGAATAGCGCAACATTTATCAACTGAAACTAAAATCACAGTTTATCATACTATTATTCAGCCACATTTTGATTATTGTGCATCAATATTATTCTTATTCAATCTTAATAAATTAAACATGCTGCAAAAACTGCAAAATCGTGGAATGAGAGTCATCTTAAAGGCAAGTCGACTTACTCCAATTTTCTCAATGTTGACATCTCTTAATTGGTTCTCAGTTGAAACTAGACTATACTATTTTACCATGATTTTTGTATTTAAAATAGTAAATCGTATGGCTCCTGAATATTTTCAGCATTTCATTACTTTCAACAAAGATATTCATACATATAATACGAGAGGTACAAACAATATTCATATATCAAGAACTAATTGTCATAAATCTATGAGTTCATTGTATTTTAAAGGTTTTCAAAAATTTAATGAGTTACCCGAATCTGTAAAAGATGCTACAACATTAAACACCTTTAAAACTAAACTAAAAGACTTTATTATGAATAGATTGTGATTAAAGCAAATGGAATATAAATAGAATATAATGTCTTAAGTATTATGTAATTAGTAAAATACTATTTGTTTAGTTCATTCATTCGTATTTATTTTGTTAGATCTTTTAAATATAAGAATTTCATTGTAAATTGTTATATCACATGGAATATGTCAAAAACATGTATTATTAGGTTGTCCTATTTTCAATAAAGATTATTATTATTATTATTATTATTATGCAACCAGAGATATTTAAGGTGGCCATTCCCTAGAAAGAGTCATCCGATAGGGAAATATTTATTATTTCTGGCCATAACTTTTTTTTCTTAGTACGTATATTTAAAAAAACTATACGAGTACCTAAGTAGAACCATAACAAGTCCATTACTATGAACTTTCACTCAGTAATTTCAGTGGTTTGCAAAATAGCTAGATGTAAATTTAAAAATTATGTTAATCTTCCTAGTTCGTAGTATTAAATCTAGCTATTTTGCAAACCACTAAAATTAGTGAAAATTCATAGTAATTGTTATGGTTCTACTAAGGTACTCTTCTAGTTTTTTAAATATACGTACTAAGAAAAAAAAGTTATGTGCAAAAATAATAAATATTTCCCTATCGGATGTCTCTTTCTAGGGAATGGCCACCTTAAGAAAAACTGCGAAAAAAACAGAATTCTGAACATTATTTTCTTTAAACAAAAGCTTTTCGATACACGGATTTAATCCAAAACTTTTTACTACACTTCTTGAAATGTTTTTAAGTTCCAACAAAAAAATTGCTATACAAAGACAATTCAATAAAATTTTAGTTTTACTCCACTATAATTACTTTTATAAATAAAAAACAATTTAATTTAAACATTTATAAAATAAATGTATAAAACCTGCAACTCCCAAATCCAAAGCTTAGGCCGTTCGGAAAAGGGTTAGACAGTCTGAGCAAGCGCACGTACCATCATCATAACAAATATTGTGAATTAAAATTCAGACGTTGTCTCCTCGTATCACGATCCGGAGCCAACCAGACAAGCAAGGCGTGCAGTGTCGTGGTGTGAGTGAGGTTGGACGGATCATGACCGGTTCAGCTCAATAAAATACTAAATAACAGGTAAAACACCTGCTGCCTGCGGTGGCTCAAAATTAACATTAAAATTGGATATATCTATGTTGTATATTTAAAAGAACTTGAACTAACATAAAATTAAACACTTGGATTTGAAGCACTCAATGAATTTTGATTGCTGACGGGAAAAAACTTTAACGGAAAAACCTGTTCGGGGCAACTGAGTCCCAACAGTCTGCTTGCCGTTAGGAAGATGTGAAGAAGGAAAGGTTAGAGTTTTAAAGTAGTTGAGATTTTTTTAAAAGTTTATCGGTCTAGAGTGAATTTGGAACAAAAAATGACAGTGACAAAAAGTACAAAAAAAAATAAACAGATGACAAACAAATGGGAAAGATGAAAGATTAAGTATAGTATAAAAGGTGTGAAAAGAAGAGTGTAGGATAGATAACAGTTTTTGTAAGTAAGAGTTTGGCTACAGAGGCTGCGAAAAGATAGGCAATGCCTGGTATGGTAGGGGGTGTTTTATCTGAAATGGAGCATTTGCATTCTGATTTGGGTTATGCGTTAGTGGAATATTGCCCAGCAGAAAGGCATTGAATTTTTGTGAGGTATAACTGCCGGAACCAGAAATGAGGCGTATAAATTTGTGCTCTAATATGAAGCTTTCACATTGTCGTGGCCAGGATGCTGCACCACACCGATGCCGCATATGTGATGGCCAACCTAATCACCATCGTATGCAATAATTTTTTATTTTAGTCCGCTACTCCTTGCCAGGAGTGGATAGAGACTCCTGGACACGGAGTAGACCTTTCGTAAGTCTCGTTAATATGTATGTTAAACGTAAGCCGTTTATCCAAGTTAACCCCCTCACACTTTCCACTAACATGCTTTAGCCATCTGACCTACTGTGCCGATACATCACAAATTCATCTGGAAGTTTAATCATTTTCAGAATATAAATTGTATGGTAGATGCATTAAAAAATTTTCCATTAGAAACAAAATTTGACAAACTGAAACTTTCTGCATGATTATCTTGCCAGTAATACATAAATTAAGTGCATCTTTTATATAAAAACAAATTTCAAAACATTTAAGTATTCAGACATGATAATTTTAAAAACAAATCGACATGAATGCATGTAAACTCTTCACTACTTATAAATTAAACCTAATGTTTAATGTTAGTACCATGTAACCTTGCTTGTACAAACATAATTAGAATACATAAATTATAAAAGCACGTCATTAAACTCCAAAATAGATACTCACTTAAGAATAAAACTAAAATGGACAAACTGACTCATCAAACTTACATTTTTGTGCACCATTAAAAAGAGCTCGATCCTTCGGAGTGTCACCAACTTCAATAATTTTCGCACCAGCTAACAACTGCATGATTAATCCTGAAGTCACGATAGGTGAAATTCCCAATTCCATAAGCGTACCCCTATTTGATGCCAGAATAACTCGAATCCAATAGAAAGGATCTGCAGAATCTGAACTCATGATGCCAAAAAGAGGAATCTACAAAACCACAAGTTAACCATTGTGTCGGATTAAATAATATGTATATTCTTTACCTGGCAGCATACTAAGAAAATAAATAATGTTATCGCAGTCCATAATACCTTCTCCCTAAATTGGATCTGTAACAAGAAACATGCCACATGTACTCAAAACAGCTGTTTGCAAATTATGAATGAAAAATCACACATTTTTATACATTGTTAACTATAATTCCTTGGAATATATCAGAGATATATTTTCCACTTGATTGTGGGCGTTATTTAAGCTACAGCTTTATGAAAACTTGAAAATAAAAAGTAGCACATACCTTCCTTTCTGGCTTGGCTATTTCTGGCAAAATACTGCAAAAAGGTTTAATAACCTCTAAAAATTTTACTGAAAAGAAAAAGAAATTTGTTGTCAAAAACGCATGTCTTCAAGATAAGTTTTACAGAAAAACAAACATAAGGCTAAAGGGGCCATAAACACAAGTACAAATACACTATATAGGTTATAAATTAGACATTTATTTTAACAGAAATGAAATATAAAATTACTTACTCCCCATTATGATGGGTTTATTATATTAACTTATTCACTACAAAATCACAGTTAATTTATTGGAACAATCTTTTCCCGAGATGTCACGTCAGTTATGTGGCCAAGTTTTAAAGAGTTACGGTACTTTCGAAGAGAATTTGGCTTACACGACGTACACGTAGCACTGTACACTGGTCACGTGACCGATGATGTTGGCGACGAGTGTCACTCGAAAGTGCAACGTAGCCGTATAGAGGACCTTGATGTATTACATGAGCACTGCTAGTTGCCTATATGCCTGCAGTCAAATTTCGAATTATGTTTAATTTTAGATACTGAATGTAAACTGCAATGCAATGGATAATTATTATTAGTAGCGCATCTAGGTGTGTAGGTATTGTTTACCAATAGTCTGACAAATTATTTTTACTATCTTCAATATGTATCATATGGTATACAGGTTTTTTACTCTTATAAATATAAAAATGTATTGTAATCATGATTCTTTTGGCTGAAATCTTTACCGGTGTATTTCTAAAAGCGGCTTTACATTTATGCAATGCAATGAAATGGATGGCATGCAAAACTTTGCATGATAATTTTTGAATGTCAAATATAATAAGTTTTTGTAGACAGAGTACGCTTTATAATCCTTTATTTAATTTTCTTCCTTTTAACAACCTTTTACATCTCTACTATTACATACATATATATCATCCATCTTATATTATTCTTACATTCTATCTTACTCTAAAAAGAACTATCTCTCTTCTCTTTTTACTCTACTTCTTCTTCTATAACTAGCTTATTGTTGAAGTGAGCATTGCTCAACTGTTTCTTAAACAAATAAACAACACCCTCTCTCAATGCTCTCTACAACAATAACAAAAACAAAGTAACTACAAAAAAAAATAAAATTTTACATATATTTCTCACAAAATGCCTTAACACTTTTCATATATAATTAAAACAAAAATTAAACAAAGTAATCACTTTCTGACAAACCTAACTTTTCTCGCATAAGACAAAATTGACCCTTAGGAACTCCCTTAGTTAGAACATCAGCCAATTGATTTTTACTTTGAATATAACATATTTCCACTATTTCATTTTTGATCATTTCGGATACAAATTGATATTTTAAATCAATATGTTTGACCCTTCTTACATTTCCCGGATTTTTTAATATTGCAATACAACCCTGATTATCTTCGAAAATCCTAAATTTCTCGACACTAACAGTGAAATCTTTCAACAATCTTTTAAACCAAAGGCAGTCTTGTACTGCTCCACATAAAGCCACCAATTCAGCCTCAGTAGTACTCAATGCTACACAATTCTGTTTCTTTGTTGTCCACGCTACTATATTTCCAAATACCTTTATAATGTAACCTGAGACAGATTTCCGATCGGTCTGGTCACTTCCCCAGTCAGCATCTACAAAACACTCCAGTGAATACTCATGTTTCCTTTTATATATTAGACTCATCTTGCATGTCCCTTTCAAGTATCGTAAAACTCGCTTTAAGTAAGTCCAAACCTCCTCAGAAAATTTATCCTGAAATCGACAAAAGAAATTTACGCTAAAACTTATATCCGGACGCGTACCTAACATTAGATACATTAAACATCCGACAACTTCCTTTATGGGTTTCTTTTCAACACATGATTCCTCCTTCAACTCAAGTCTCAATTTAGGATCGATTGGAATATCCGATGGTTTACAATCCTGAAATCCAAATTTCTTTAATATCTGTAACAAATACCTTTCCTGGCTTAATTTTAACAATCCTTTTTCCCTATCATATGTTATTTCAAGTCCTAGAAAATTTTTTAGCTCTCCTTTATCTTTCACTTCAAATTGTTTAATTAGTTTTCCTTTGCATTCATTAATAAAGTTCAAATCCAATCCAGCCAAAATTATGTCATCAACATAAATTAATAAGTAAACGTTACTTCCATCACAACATCTCCTATATAAACAAAAAATCTGTTTCTGACCTTGAAAAACCCATTTCCAACAAAAACATATTTATTTTATCATTCCAGCACTTAGGTGATTGTTTTAGTCCATATAAAGACTTGTTCAGTTTCAATACTGAGTTTGGTTTGCATTTCACCCCTTCAGGTGGATATATATACACATTTTCTTCCAATTCTCCATTTAGGAATGCAGTCCTAACATCTAACTGCCTAAAATAAAAACCCATCTGATTTCCAACAGCCAATAACGTCCTTATTGTTGTCATTTTTGCAACAGGTGCATAAATATTATCATGATTGAAAGAACTCCGCTGCGCAAATCCTCTTACAACCAATCTCGCCTTGTACTGATCTTCTTTTTCCACTTCCAACGGCTTAATAGTAAATACCCACTTCGTATCTAAAATTTCTTCATTTTCTGGAATTTTCACTTCCGTCCATGTTTCGTTATCATTTATTGATTTTAATTCCTTCTCCATAGCTCTCGTCCAATATGTTTCATCATCTCTTTCTTTTAGCTCTCTTACAGTTCTCGGAGTTTCATGAACATATGACATAGCATCAAATGCCATGTACATTTCATAATCATTATACTTTGACGGAATATTTATTTTTCTTCTAGTCCGTGTCTCTTCTACTTTTTCTATTTGCCTTTCGTTTCCTATATCTCCTTTCCCATTTCCTAATAGTTCTTCTTCTATTTCTATCTTATCCGTTTCTTCTTTTATGTTTTCTACCCCTCTCTGAGTATATTCCTCTTGTAAATCAAAACCACCTTCCACTTGACTATTCTTGTAGATAAAATCATTCTCATTGAAAACCACGTCTCTAGCGATCATTATCTTTTGCTTTTCAATACTCCAAACTCGATAACCATTATTTGCATAACCCATCATTATACATTTTTCAGACTTATAGTCAAATTTCGATCTTAATTCCTTAGGCACATGTATGAAAACTGTACACCCAAATACTTTCAGATTTGACACGTTGGGTTTCTTGCCATACCACATTTCTGCAGGTGTTTGCTTATTTACTGCATTTGGACTGCGATTGTACAAATACGCAGCTGTCAAAATTGCTTCATTCCAAAATTCTTTTGGTAAATTCGCTTCATATAGCATCGAACGTCCCTTTTCTACCAACAGCCTGTTAAAACGTTCAGACTTGCCATTTTGCTGTGGTGTGTATGGCACAGTATAATCTATAAAAGTTCCATTTTCTCGACAATAATTTTTAAACTCATGCGATACATATTCTCCTCCATTGTCGCACCTCAAACACGATATCTTGCAATCAAATTTTGATTGCACCATTTTCGAATATTCTTTAAAACATGAAAAAACATTATCTTTGCCTTTTAAAATATAAACCCACACAAAATTTGAAAAATCATCTATGAATGTTACAAAATATTTACCTTCATCATGTGAAATAGGCGTAATTGGACCACATATATCAGTATGAACAATTTCCAATATACGCTTTGCCCTTGTTCTAGTCCCAAAAGTTAATTTATGCATTTTTCCATTCACACAGGCTTCACAAAAGTCAATTTTGCCTACTGCTTTTATATCAATTCCTTCAACTAACTTACTTTTTACAAGTATATCCAAGTATCTATAACTAACATGTCCAAACCTTTTGTGCCATAGTTTAACATCATTATTTTCCATTTCTACATTTAAAGAATCACTTCTAATAACTTGAAAATTTATCTCATACAAATTTTCCCTGTATCCTATACCTATTAGTTCCCTATTCTGAAATAATTTGACTTGGCCCTTTTCAAAAACTACACTAACATCTGACAACTCTAATCTTTTCACCGATAAAAGGTTTTTTCTTAAATTTGGTACATAGAAAACATTTTGTATAGTACACTCAATTTGTTTATTTCCTACATGACTTAATACTCTTATATTTCCTATTCCTACAGCTTCAATAAAGTTATTATTTTTTGCTATAGCTATTTTAATTGGTTTTTCCAACATCATCAAATCAGTAAAATTCGACTTATCATTTACTAAATGGTCAGTACATCCAGAGTCAATAAAGAATTTTACATCGTCATTAATCTGTCCTGAATTAAACTCACCAAGAAAACACACACTATTCGTAGAATTTTCACTTACCAGCTGCTCTTCATTTTCAACATAGTTCCCATAATTTCGTCCACTACCTGCTCCATTTAATGATCCTCTTCCTCGACTTGCTCCACGTCCTCTATTTGAACTTCTACCCCCAAAGGATGTTCTTCCTCTTGAATTTTCTCTAATGTTACTCGTATTACCATATGCATGGCCTCGATCTTGATATTGACCCTCTCTAGTTTCATCATTTCTCTGTGAACTCCAACAATTTCTCTTAAAGTGACCCAACTTGCCACATTTAAAACAACTACCCCTCTGAGATGCAGAAAATGCTGCTGAATTTACATGTGTACTTCTTGAACTACTTGTGGCTCCTCGCTTTTCTGCTTCACTTCTCAGTTTTGTCTTAACAAATTCCAAAGTTAAATTGTCACTGGGCATATTTTCTAATACTGTCACAACTGTTTCATAAGATTTAGGCAACGATAATAGTAAGTTGCATACTATGTCTCCATCCTTTATTTCTGCACCGGTAGCTCTTAACTGACAAACTACATCTTCAAATTTTAACAAGAACTCGTCTAAATCCTCATTTTCTCTTAACCTCATTTGCATCATTTTTTTTCTTAAAACAAGTTGGCCCGGAATACCTTTCTTTTCATAAATGTCCTTCAATGCCTTCCACATGCTAAAGGCCGTATTTTTATTCCTCAAATGATCTATTTGTGAATCGTCAACGCACTGAACAATTATTGATTTACATTTGTTGTCTCGATTCTTTGCAATTCGTTTATTTTCGTCCCCTTCATACGCACTCTCATCAAATTCAGTTTCTATCATATCTATTACTCCTCTTTCAGTTAACAATGTCATCATTCTAAACTTCCATGTATGATAATTTTTTGTTTTCAGTGGTTCCACATTAAAACTATTCTTACTCAAATTCATCTTGTTTGAAATATATTTATTGCACTTCTGGGCACATAACCTAATAAGTTTTTGTAGACAGAGTACGCTTTATAATCCTTTATTTAATTTTCTTCCTTTTAACAACCTTTTACATCTCTACTATTACATACATATATATCATCCATCTTATATTATTCTTACATTCTATCTTACTCTAAAAAGAACTATCTCTCTTCTCTTTTTACTCTACTTCTTCTTCTATAACTAGCTTATTGTTGAAGTGAGCATTGCTCAACTGTTTCTTAAACAAATAAACAACAAAATACACTTTACACTACTGCAATATTTTGTGAAATCTTTTGGAACTACCAACTAGACGAGAAGAATAACTTTTATGATTATGTTTATTGTTTATTTATTTACTTTACAATCAGTGAATTACTATGAACAGAAATAGAGAATCAAGTGATAATACTGATTTCCCAAAAGAATTACAGAATAAGTTATGTTTGTTGCTTCAGTTCCTTTAATGCTTGGTTGGCAACCCAAATATTCCCAAATAAAGTAACTATATTGCATCTGCAATGCAATCAAATTAGAACACGCGCTAATTCAATGCAATGAAAAATATTGCCATCAGTTGATCGAACTAGCTCAATGTAGGTACGCATGCGCGCAATAAAAATTTGCATGCAATATTGCACGTTGCATGCAAAGTTTTATTGCGCGCATGCGTACATTGAGCTATTTCCATCAGCTGATGGCAATATTTTTCATTGCATTGAATTAGCGCGTGTTCTAATTTGATTGCATTGCAGATGCAATATAGTTATTTTATTTGGGAATATTTGGGTTGAAAAACCAAGCATTAAAGGAACTGAAGCAACAAACAACTTATTCTGTAATTCTTTTGGGTAATCAGTATTATCACTTGATTCTCTCTTTCTGTGCATAGTGATTCACTGATTGTAAAGTAAATAAATAAACAATAAACATAATCATAAAAGTTGCTCTTCTCATCTGGTTGGTATAGTCCCAAAAGATTTCACGAAATATTGCAGTAGTGTAAATAAGTGTATTAGACATGCAAAAATTATCATGCAAAGTTTTGCATGCCATCCATTCCATTGCATTGCATAAATGTAAGGCAGCTTTAAAGTGGCTTTAATACAACTTAGTTTAAAAAATAACTGTTTAAATTTTAGCTTTAGGAAACCTAATTTATAGCTTGAGCACGGTGGGTATTATGTAAAAAAGACTTATGCGTTAGCAGCATTTGATGTGGAGTTTTTGTAATACGTAATTAATTTTAGTAAACATTTTGCATAGTAACTATTAGTAGTAACACTATTTCGGTGTAAGGGACGCAAAAAAGTGTTATAATCATATATACATTAACTAATAGGTATATGGTTATAATACCTGACTTCAGCTGTTTTGCTTAAATTAAATATTTTTTTAAAAATACGATATTTTCAGGCAAACCAGCAATTAATTGGCTAGATCAGTAATGTGTTGAACTAAACCAAGGTACCTATATGTCATCCGACCTGCATTTGAATATTTTAAGACAATATGTCTCCGCGGTCGATGCACGCTCCATTTTAAAGATATTTAAATAAATTCTTTTATTTTTCACCTGCATATTATTTGTTTATTATACTTACCTTGGATTCGGTTACCATAAAAACGCTCATAATGACCACGGGCATAATGAGCGGGCGTTATGGCCATAACGCCCTGTTGTATGAAAAACAATAGTATATTATTCAACGAGCATATAATGATGGCTATTATTCACGAGGGTGAAGTTTAAGTCGTAAATCACCAGAGGGAATAATAGCCATTATATATGCGAGTAGAATACTATACTTTGTCCATGACCATTAAATATTAATATTTATTTAATTCATATTCATTTCATTTTTTCTATTTAAGAAAGATTCATATGATATCGATATCATATATTATTTTATCGATATTTTTCAGGCAACAAGTTTAATGAGGCGATTTCTGTAGTTTCCTTTATTTCTCGCAGTGCCAAAGAAATCTCATTTTCACTGTCGGTATCAATTTTATCTAATTATATTACTCTTTTTGAATACCTAATATGTAAAATTATTGTAAATAACGTTGGCGTTGAAATCGCACAAATTTTGACGTTTCAAATCAATTACAGAACTACGCTTTGACACATTGTCATGGCTTACTAATAAAATAACACAGTTTGTAGGCACGTCGATAAATGGTTTTAAAAAACAATGTTGGGGATTCCGCGTGTTGCCAATTGATGATGCTGTGAAAAAACTTACTAATGTAGTTTTTTAGTGTACCTCTTCGACATGTACCATATTTGAGTGCTTCCTAGAAAACTTAGAGAAACAACACTTGTCTTCTGGTTGCTGCAATTTTGACATTTTAAATTTTTAGTAAAAAGTCACTAACGTCATTTTTTATAAACAACTGACTGTCCTCATTATTCACTGCAATCAGTGAATAATGAAATCATTATTCACTGCAGGAAATAATGGATAGCATTATCCTTGAGGAAACACATACATAACGAGGACATTATTTAATAGTCGTGGACAAAGAAATAAATAAATGTTTCATATTCCTTATCGAATAATGGTTTGGATTTGACCGGCAGTACATTTTCTGTGGCTTTTCCCCAAAGAGTTTAACAAAACTCTTTGCTTTTCCCACACTGTTTCGAATATTTTGTGGTATAACTATATTAATTTTCCTTTTATTTTGTTAAACGTACCTATTACTTATCTACGTACAAAACAAAGCAACTTCAACAAACGTCATAATATCAAGAACCGTCATAGACTACTTGGTAAAAGCGTAAAAAAAGGTAGCAGCACTAGATGAAGTAGATACACACGTTACTAAATTTTAAATAACACAACACAGATACAATTAATAAACGTCAAAGTATCAACAAGTGTCATACTACTAAAAAATGTATTTAAAAAACGGGAAGTCCATTTTTCATTAAAAAGATATATTTTTCGTGAAAAATAAAACATTGTATGCACCACGAGCGTTATTAGATTATAACGCCCATCAGGCAGCATGCATCCCTCGGGCTGCATCATGTTACCGTTCGGGCGTTATAATCTATACAACGCACTTGGTGCATAAATAACTATTTTAAAATATTCAGGAAACATCAGAGTTTCACATAAGCCTTCGATTTTTTTAATTTTTTGGGGTTGGGAAATCTGTTAAATGTATAAAATTAATTTAAAACAATTAAAAGATTTTTATTTCATGATGACAAAAATGTATCCTAAATATTTTTTTAAGTTACTAAATAGGTTTTTTGGGTCGCTGATTCCTAAAGTCGTGATTCTGAACCACTAAAATATGGGCTAGCCCCCGCAATATGGGGTTTATTGCAATAATCTGAACATTAAATCTTAAATAATCCTATAAAAATTTGATTTTAAAAGGAGTTAAATTAGAGAGGGTGAAAACCACCCCCAAAACAATGTAAAATGAAAAATGCTTGTTTAATTTTTTTTTACTATTTACTTTCAATTTGAGTCAATGGCCATTTTTAAACAATAAAAAATTATTTTAATCCACTCAGTAACAAAATTTCATATTAAACAAAATTAGGTACTTCATAATATACCTTTAGAACATATTTTTATCTTCATAAAATGGAAAAATTTTAATTTATTTTTGTTTAGAAATGGCCATTGATTCAAATTGAAAGCAAATAGTAAAAAAAGTGTTATAATTTTTTTTTCAAGTCGATTTATAGGGTGGATGTTTTTGCCGCCTAAAAGGCTGAAAATATTTAGTAATTTTTTTTTAAATTGTTAACACATTTAAATACCATAAATATGCAAAAAACTAATATTTGAAACTTAATTTTTTTCATTGCACTTGAATTTAGGGGTTTTAAAGTGTAGTTAAGGGTAGTTTTATCCCCAAAAGTGAGTTAAAATAATTTTTTATCGTTTAGAAATGGCCATTACTTCGAATGAAAAGCAGGTAGTAAAGAATAAAATTTTAAACAAGCATTTTTCATATTACATCATTTTAGGGGTTGTGTGTGCCCTCTCTAATTATTAATATTCAAATTGGAAAAAACCTAAACGGGGTGTTTTCTCCATATTTGGGGGGTTGTCCCATATTTTAGGGGATGGGGACCACAATGTTCGGAATGAGCGACCCAAAAAACCTGTAACTTAAGTATAATAGATAAAAAGAAATAGAAATTATTTTCCATTTATAATGAGATTTTATTATTAGTCGTGTCAAGAAAAACCGAAGAAGTTTTGATTTCTCATAGACCTTACGGATCTTCCTAATTATTTTTGCAAAGTGTTCAGAAACACTTATTAATCAAGTTTGTCGTGTATTTTGGACCTGCATTTAATTTTTGGCTAATTACTTCCATATCCACGTAGCGGATTGGAAGTATGGTAATCGTAAAAAAAATTTCAAAAATTCTTTTTCTTGAAATAGATTTAGAATATCATGAAACGTCATGTCTGTCTGTCGGTCTGTCTGTAATTTTTTTTTGTCCGCGCGCTTTCTCCAGAACGGTTTAAAATATTGAGTTGAAATTTTGAACACATAAATTATACCAAGATCTGGAACTGGATTGTTTTTTGAAGATATCCGGTTGGGGGGTAAATAGGGGTAAATATGGGGATATATGTAAAGAAAGCTGGTAAGAGTACAGAAACTTGAAATTTGATGTATGTACTACAAGCCAAGGCCTCAGATTTTTTTATTATATTTGTCACCCACAGATTATATTTTGAGATGATTACGTTGAAGAATTGGGGGTTAAATAGGAGTAAATAGGGGAAAATAAGTAAAGCAAGTTGGTAAGAGTACAGAAACTTAAAATTCAGTATGTGTACTAGAAGCTAAAGGCTCAAATTTTTTTATAATATTTTCCAAACCCTCCTCCCCCTACTCCATTATTAAAGGGGTTGATAAAATAAAATTGAGATATTCATTTGAAATTTTATACACTTATTTATTATAACGACATCTGGAACTAGATTATATTTTGAGATGATTCCGTTGAAGGGTTAGGGGTTAAATAGGGAAAAATAAGTAAAGCAAGCTAGTATGAGTACAGAAACTTGAAATTCGGTGCATGTACTAGAAGCCAAGGCCTCAGATTTTTTATAATATTTTTTAACCCCCCACCACCACTACTCCATTATTAAAGGGGTTGATAAAATAAAATTTAAATATTCACTTGAAATTTGATACACGTATGTATTATAACGACATCTGGAACTAGATTATATTTTGAGATGATTGTGTTCAAGGGTTGGGGGTTTAATAGTGGTAGATAGGGGAAAATAAGTAAAGCAAGCTGGTAAGAGTACAGAAATTTGGGATTTGGTGTATATACTAAAAACGATGGCCTCAGGTTTCTTTACAGTATTTTCCATCCCACCACCACCCCCTTATTAAAAGAGTTGATAATTAAATTTAGATTTTCACTTTAAATTTGTTACATGTATACCGATATCTTAAACTAGATTATATTTTGACATGATTGCGTTGAAGGAGTGGGAGTAATTGGTGGTAAATAGGGAAAAATAAGTAAAGCAAGCTAGTAAGAGTATAGAAACTTGAATTTCGGTGTATGTCCTAGAAGCCAAGGCCTCAGATTTTTTAGTAATATTTTTCAACCACCCCACCACCCTTCATTCATTATTTATATAAGGGGTTGATAACTGAGATATTCACTTGAAATCTGGGACACGTATGCAGGTATTATAACGACATCTGAAACTAGACTATATTTTCAGATGATTCCGTTGAAGGGTTGAGGGTTGAACAGGAATAAATAGGAGAAAATCAAGCTGGTAAGAGTACAGAAATGTGGGATTTGGCATATATACTGGAAACCAAGGCTTCAGATTTCTTTCTAATATTTTTCAAACACCGCCATCTCCGCTTCATTATTAATGAGTTTTAATAACATAAAATTTAGATATTTACTTGAAAGTTAGTAGGTACACATATGTATTGTAATGACATCTGATTGAGATGATTCCATTGAAGGGGTAGGACGTGGTAGGTTGGGAATAGGAGAAAATAAGTAGGGTAAACTAAAAACTTAATTTTTAACGTACTTATATGATAGAAACCAACGCCTCAAACTTTTCTGACATCTGCTCCAAATATTATTAAGATTCCATGACCAATAATTTCCACATACTAGAATGCAAATCTAGTCAAGATGTTTCCTTTAAAGTGACTTGGATGAAAAATCTGATGAATCTTAGGCAGCGGTTTTTTTTATTAACAATTAATGAACAAATTACGGATTTCAGAAAATAATCAACAGAAATAGACCAAAATCTATACTCGGGGGTTTTCGAGGTCGGTAATCACGATTTTGAAGTAAAAATTGGAAAATTCAAAATAGCGGATCCAAAATGGCCGATTTCTTTAGGTTAACCTAAAGAAAGAGAAGATTATTATCGTTAAAAATGAAAATTTAAATTTTCATTTTTAACGATAATAATCTTACCATTGGACCAAAATCTATACTTGGGGGTTTTCGAGATCGCTGATTACGACTTTTATATAATAAGTTAACCAATACAAATATTTAAGAAGACAGTATGGTAAATGTTCTAGGTTAAATGTAAATACAAATGAAAATAAAGGATTACTAAATCTTACATGTTAATATATTTTTCTATACCTATTTAATTATATAACAATTATTAACATTAACAAAAATTGTAGTACCTATAATTCACTGTAGTGAATTATTGATTCATAATTCACGCATATATTGAATTTTTTAATTAAATATGTCGATTTTTTATGAAACCACCTACTTAGAGATTTTGTTCATTTCTGTTAATTATTTACATTAAAAATATCAGTTTAACCTGAAATATCGGCCATATTGGATCCGTCATTTTAAATTCTTCAATTTTTACTTCAAGATCGTGATCAGCGACCTCGAAACCCCCCGAGTATAGATTTTTATTTATTTTATTTTTATTTTATTTTATTCATACACCATCTAACAGTACAAAACCATTTACAAGATGGGAAACAAAAATTACTTAAATTACTAGCGTACATTTCAGTAAAGATATATAACAAAAGAAAATATAAAAATTAAAGAGAATAAAGAGTTGAATTTATTTACAATAAAAAGAGAGAAGAAAAAAATACACATATGATTTAGACAGAATCTCCTATTTATTAAAGATGTCGATATCACGCTGGCTGTGGTTATAGCTAGAGCACATGCTGTAGATTGGTGAAAACTTTAAGGTATTAGTCCGGGCTATAGCAAGGTAGAAAGTTTGGTTTTGTCTTGAATTTATTCGCGGAATATGGAAATTAAGTCTCTGGAGTATCTCACTACAGTCGATATCATAATGAATCACCTTTTTTAAGAAATTTATGGCAAATTCGTTGCGTCTTTCAGATAGGCTACGCATTGAAAACATTTGTAGTAAATCACTTTGTGGAAAACCAATTGGTGGATATATACCATGAGATTTTAGATGCAGAAATTTAAGAAAGTGGCGTTGCACGTTTTCTAATTTAACACTATGAGTGTTATAGCAGGGCTGCCAAACAAGAGACGCATACTCTAGTTTAGATCGCAAAAAAGAAAAATATAATAGTTTTAACGTTGAAATATTAGAGAAATCACGCCCATTGCGTATAGTAAAACCAAGTGTTCTATTTACATCGCAAATTAACGTATATATATATGATTGACAATGCTGAGTTTTTTGTCAAAAATTACTCCAAGGTCTTTAAATGAGGACGGTCGAGTTAATGGTTCGTTGTCTAGACAGTAGTTAAATGTAAAACTAACATCCTTTGTGGAAAATGTCATTACATTACATTTTTGCACATTTAATGTGAGACTGTTCCCGACACACCAAGCGCTGAGTTTAGATATATTATTTTGTAATTTACTGCAGTCATTTATGTTAGAGATTCTATGTAGTAGCTTGAGGTCATCTGCGTATATTAAAAAATGAACATCTAGTTAATATGTTATATCATTGATGAATATATTAAACAAGAATGGCCCAAGGACAGAGCCCTGAGGTACACCAGAACAAGATAAGTAATCAGTAGACCTGAATCCATTAAACGCGACGTACTGTTTTCTATCTGACAAGCATGATTTTAAAAAGTGTGTAAGATTCGATGACATTCCAATGTTGGACAGTTTTTTAATAAGAGAGTGTTATTATTAAGCCTGTCGAATGCTTTTGTGAAATCGAAATATATTACATCTGTTTGAACTTGCATCTCAATGGAATTTTGGTCTAATTCTGTTGATTATTTTGAGATTCGTAATTTGTTTATTAAATTGTTAATAAAAATTAAATGCAGGTCCAACGTGCATGTCAAACCTGATTAATAAGTGTTTCTGAACACTCTGTAAAAAAATTAGGAAAATCGGTAATGCCTATGAGAAATCAAATCTATTTTGCTGTCTTGACACGACTATACTATTCGTTTGCAAACATTGTAAACAACCGATAATATCTTAAACAATTATCAAATTTCTGTATCTAAAAATGTCTGTGTATTATAAATATGAGTAGGGTATCAAGGAAAACTTAAAATGCAGGTATTTAAAAGCTGCAACCCTCGTTTTATTCTGAAAAAATAAGTTAAATAAACAGTAACAAATAACTGTTTAAATAATTCGCAGGTTCCATTATCAAACTCTTCATCAGCTAAGTTAAATAACCAGCTTGTGGAATTAAAAAATAGGTTGAAATATTACAAATTTAAACAAAATATACTTATTCATTCATATAAATAAACTATGATTGTTCAAACAATATGAGAAATACTAAAATACTAGCACAAACCAGAATGAGACTAATTAATAATAGTTTGTGCAAGAAAAATAGCAAATAAACAATAATAAAGATAGAATATATGCGATGCTCTAGTTTTGATCTCACGGGGTCTTGGGGTCCTAGAAAAGGGTCTTATGACGGTTTAATTTAAAACGGAATTATTAATTTTATTCTTTGAACAATTCTGAAAAGTACCTATGTGCGATTTATATTTCACTACAATTTATCAATTCTATGGTAAATATTTACGAAAAACCGTTGCCTAAAGAATCACTACTTCCACATCCAGATTTCCCATCCGTCTCTTTAAAGGAAAACATCTTGACTATATCTGCATTCCGGTGTATGTGAAACTAATTAGTAATAAAATATAATAGTTGATGTAGATATCATAAAAAAATTTGAGTCGTTGGTTTCTAGAACATACGCCAAAAATGAAGTTTCTGGACTCCCATTAGCTTACTTTACTCATTTCCCCTATTTACCCTCTACCCCCACCCCTTCAATGAAATCATCTCATGCAATCAGATGCATGTCATTACAATACATGCGTGTACCAAATTTCAAGTGAATATCTCAATTTCTTTTTATCAACATCTTTAATAATGGAGTGGAGGTGGTGGGGAGGTAGAAAAATATTATGAAAAAATCTGAGGCCTTGGCTTCTAGTACATACACCAAATCCCAAGTTTCTGTACTTTTACCAGCTTACTTTACTTATTTCTTCCTATTTACCCCTACTTACCCCTACTTACCCCCACTCCTTCAATGGAATCATCTTAAAATACAATCCAGTTCCAGATGTCGTTATAACACATACGTGTGCCAGATTCCAAGTGAATATCTCAAGTTTCTTTTTTCAGCCCCTTTAATGATAGAGTGGAGGTGGTGGAAGGTGTTGAAAAATGTTACAAAAAAATTTGAAGCTTTGGCTGTTAGTGTATACACCAAATTCCAAGTTTCTGTACTCTTACGAACTTGCTTTACTTATTTACCCCTATTTAACCCTCAACCCTTCAACAGAATCATCTTAACATATAATCTAATTCCAGATGTCATTATAATACATACACGTACCAAATTTCAGGTGAATATCTCAATTTGATTTTATCAGCCCCTTTAATGAAGGAGTGGGGGTGGTGGAGGGGCTGAAAAATATACAAAAATCTGAGACCTTGGTTTCTAGTACTTTTACCAGCTTACTTTACTTATTTCCCCTATTTAACCCCCCCCCCCCCCTCTTAACGGAATCGGCTCACTCAAAATATAGTTTAGATCCAGATATCGTTATAATACTTACATGTACCAAGTTCTAAGTAAATATTTTGTCAACCCCTTTAATAATGGAGTGGGGGTGTAAAATATTATAAAAAAATCTGAGGCCTAGACTTCTAGTATATACACCAAATCCCAAATGCCTGTTCTCTTACCAGCTTGCTTCACTTATTTTCCCTTATATGCCCCTACTTCACCCCGAACCCTTTATGCCTTCACCGGAATTAACGTAAAATATAATTTAGTTCCAGATCTCACAAAAAAAAGTTACAAATCGACAGACAAACAGAAAAATTTTTCGCTCAAATTTAAAATCTCGACCTTTTATGACATTCTAAGCCTATTTCAACAAAAAATACATAATTTTTTTTTACGATGACTATACTTCCACTCCACTATGTGGATGTGGAAGTAACTAAACTTGATTATTTGAGACACACTACAGTTTGTGGGAGAACACGCCAATTCCAGGCACCTAGAGCAGACTTCTCGGTTTAGTTACTTCTTAGTGGAAGTCAGGAGTCGGAAGGACACGCAAGTATCTGCTACTGGGTCAATCTAGCCCCCCCCCCCCATTTTCGAGGATGTTGAAACCGATTCCGGGATCCAAAGGTTTTGATCCCGGCCATCCCCCAAAATCGCCCCAAAACCACCCTTAAAGTCTCTTTCCCGGCGCAGGCATCAATCTAACCCTGTATTTTGCTTGGCCCTCCCTATAAGTTAAGGTGGTAATTCTAGAGAGGGATGACCCTGTAGATGTACCTAGTATCGTTGGGTCTGATGGACACGACAAGGATTTTATATTAATTAGGCCGGAGCCGTGTCGCCGCTACGATTTCTATTAACTGTACTTCAGAAAGGGGATCCAAGTTACCCTTCACACTCCCCAAGACGAGAATAGACAAAATTATACTTACTGTGATTGCTACAGTCTGCTCTCTCCGTCGAAATCTGATGTCGCGCGGTGCACTTCTACTGAATATATCTCATAATTAGCACTTTCTCAGAAACAGTTCTTAATAAGTAAGACCGTCGATGGATTCTATGAGTATTCGGATAGGTACAACGTGACGGGATCAAGGGTGACCCATAGTAAGTAGTTATCCGACTCACGCTACAGAATCGTACGTCGGTCGCCAATCTTATAATTAGTGTATCAATAAGAAATAGAATTCAAAACATATTTTCATTTATTGAAATAATTCATAAAATATAAATATTCAACACTTAACTAATGTATATAAGGCAAACATCAGAGAGCACTATCACTTAGCAAGCCGTTACATCCCGTAGGATCTTAACTCATCCAGCATCGAGAGAACTATGACAATCGACTGTACCGAGAGATTCAGACTCCCAGTTAGTTATGATTGTAAAATGTATGACGAACTTTTTGAAAATTATTCACTTTTAACTTTGCACTGAATTTATCGAAATGCTTGAAATCCTTGTCAGGATGCTTAAAGAAGCTATCTATGAGTTCAATGGTTTTCCTGCTTGCATAAACGTACTAACGGCATTGAACCAAATATACTTTTTTTCCGTCGACTCGCCTTCGAGCGACTACTATGGCGATGTCCGCCTGAGCCTGGATTAAAAATATTTTGGGTCCGTCGGAATCGACTATCCGACTTCGGACAAGAATTATTCTCCCCCACTTTCAGAATAATTAAATGAGGATTTTGGTTTTTATTGGAAAAACCGTCCCATTGATCTTTTCTTAAATTTTGACGTTTAAAATAGCTACTCGCTACATCCTGACTTCGTGGTACTTTCGAAAATGTTGTCCAGAGGAGCGGTTTTCCGCCCTGTGCAATTCTCTTTATTATACTTTCAAAAAACCAAATTGAGTACCTTCGAAAAATATTCATTTTTCGAACGGCGGAGCCCAAAGGCGATTGACCGTCTTCCTCGAGATGAAAAATTTTTTGGTCATTTTTAGCGAAATAATTTTTTATGCAGATTTCGATGAAATGCGATGCCAAAGGTGGTTATCGGTCTTTTGCAAAGTGATAATGTTTCAAAGTTGATTTTTTCATGGGATTTTTTGGTCTGAATTTAATTTCTTAGTAATTTGGATATTTTTCAAATGGATCGTTTTACTGGGTTCAACAACAACCCCAATCACCCCTACCCTTCGCTCGATTCAACCCCTATAGGGTATGGAATTTTTTTTTGGAAAAAATGTTTACAATTTCTAAAAAGGGGGTTTGTTCAAGAGCAGATGAAGGTGACCAGAGTTATAACCAGGGATAGTTACAACACCTCCAGGTGGTGAATTTTTTCTTTTTTCGTACAAAATATTCAACATTTTCAGGGAGGGGGTTTGAAGGAGGGAAAATGAAAGATGACCAGGGTTGTAACAACCCTTAGAAGTGGAAATTCATCCCCTAGAGGGGTTGTAACCACCTCTAGTTATAACCCTGGTCACCTTCTTCTCTTCATCAAACCCCCTCTCTGAAAATGTTGAATATTTTGTTAAAAAATCCACCCCCTAGAAGGGCTGTAACCACCCCTGGTTATCATCCTGGCCACCTTCAACTTCCTTATAACAAAACACCTTTTTAAAAATGGTCGGGAAGAGACTTTAAGGGTGGTTTTGGGGCGATCTCGGGGGGTAGCCGTGGTCAAAAACTTATTTGAACCCCGGAATCGGTTTCAGCGCCCTCGAAACTGGGGGGGGGGAGACTATAGATTGGCCCAGTAGCAGATACTTCTAATTTTCGAGCTAAATCCCGATTCCTGACCTCCACTAAATAGCATCTGTTCGAAATTCAACGTTTCCCTAATCTTTCCGGTATGTCCACTAATGTGCCTGTTAGTATTATAGAGAAAACATGTTCATAGTGCACTTCAATAACGTAAACAAAAAAATAAATGCCACTGTCTTTATTGCCCACTTTATAAATAATAAATAAATTACCTTTTGATGGGCTAATTCTTTCGACCTGGAGGGAGCTGTAGATCTTCGGTGTCATGCTGTTTCTGAAGTAGTTGCCATAAATATCAAAACCCAAAAATCTTGTGGGAAAATAGGCGATTGAGTTGGAAATTTACCCAACTTTAACTAAAAAGCGCCCTCAAGAAGATGATACGGATCGATTTTGAAAATATTATTTTTATGCGACTTAACCTCAAAAGATTGAGATCCGGAAAATTGTTATAAATTTTGGGATGCCAATGTCAATCACGTTGATATCATCGGGAGACGTTTCTAATTGTCGCCCGATAATGCCAAAGTGGTGAGCGGAATGCAAATCGAGCAAGGAATATTCGAGTACAATATCTAAGCCTTTTGACGTTTTCACATTTAAATCCAAGACAAATGTTTGCGCAGATGCTAAAATGATCATAACCTCAAATAAAGACGCGCGGGTCCCGTTTGACACAGTATATACCGGTGGTATTAAATCAATTTATACAATAAATGAAATACGTATAACATATTGTTTTATACAATATCTATTTTGCATCTTCGCATCTCTATCTATGGCATATTCGGATAATTATTCCAATAATTTACAAGATATTCCAAGTATAGTTGTTATAATGCCATCAAATGATAATTGCGGAATAAATCAGGAATAACAAAATTAATATCCAGGATTAAACTGATCAACAACTGGAATTCTTCCAGGAATAATCTACGCATATTTTCAAAATTTAAAATTAACACCTTCTGGATATTGTAGCCAATATAATAAAATAAGTAATTTTATTTTTATAAAATGACTTGTTTCATTATATTGACTACATCTATAGGATAATTTATCGTGCGGAAAAATATATTTTCTGAGAATATATGATGTATTTCTTGTATATATTATTATATAAAAATTAAATGTGATAGTGGTATGACAAATATTCCTTTCGTAGTATTTTACAATGGATATTACCATAATGTTCTACAAAATGTGTATCTAATTATATTTTTTCTGGGGACATTAAAAGCACATATTTCTTCCGTATATTTAAAGAATTAACTGTAAGATATTAGATGAATATTCATTTCATAATACTTTGTAACGAATATTACAGTAATGTTCTACAAAATGCGTATATAAAAAAGCTATCAGGATATTGACACTGAATAATCTTTTCGGAAAATTTACAAATTATTCCACGAATATTGTGTGTTATTTGGGTTTCACTCATTTTCTTTCCTTTGCCAGTTTTTTTTTTTCATTCTTCTTTTCTTTTCTCTGTTCTGCTGTATGCTTTTTACAAGAACAGTTGCTGACTGACTGATATTAATATGCCTTTTACATGTATATTCTATTGTTAGTTGTGTGAACTTTGGTGAAAAAATGATATATTAGTGGACAATATTCAATAAAACAAATTAAATGTATTGTATACTTTTATTTTGTTTTGTACTTACATGATAGCTTTACAATGGTTTTTAAAAGCACAGCTCAGTTTCTATGAGTGGTTCGGGTAATTTTACTACCAAAGACTACCTAGAGGTAATAAATATAGTTTGTGCAGAAGATAGAAAAATATCTGGTTATCATAGAATTAAACAAATCAAAATAGATTGGACACGTACATGTAGATACATATTTACGTTGTTTTGTACTTACACGATAACTTTACAATGGTTCTTAAAAGCTTAGCTCATTTTTAATGGAAGTGGTGGAATCTAATACCAAAAATTACTTATACGGTAGGAAATATTTGTGCAGGAAATAGAAAAATAGTTCGGTATACTACTACTCGTTTAAAGATAGATAAAGATTTAAATTTCTAGTTGTATAAATAATTTTTGGTTAAACTGGCAGGATTTGTTTAATATAATTTACTAAGTACTTACATAGATGCTATGTGAAACTGACCGCTGACAAAAGGGTGTCATATGTTTTTCATAAAATATTATGCAGGGTCCGGCAACAGCTTGGTAACTGCTTTGAGTAAACTTTGAAATAAAATAATATTTAATTCCTCAACTGCGCCATTTTAAGCTCAGCAAACTTTGCAATAATGAACTGTTTTTTGCTGAAACGTTTTTCGAACACAGTATATTGCGTGGGCTATAGAACTTATATACTTAGATGTAACTTTCAAGTACGTAGTCGTGAAAGAATTCAAAGCGTGACACAAACGGGTTTCCAAAAATTAAAAATCCACGCAACTTTCTGAAATGTATCGGACATTTTCAGAAAAATTGAAAAGGGAGACACTTTTTAAATTTTGCATTAAAACTAACTGGAAGTCGGGAAAAGACTTAAAATCACTTAAATTGAATTTTGCCTGCACGTCAGATTTATTACAAATAAATTGCACATTTTCAACTAAAAGTAGAACATTCTGGAAATGTAGTAGTCGGTTCTAGTCAATTTACCACCTAAATGCAACGAATTGTCTTCTAAATAATTAGCCATACTAACAAGTTGATCGGAGAAATGTCAAACTGTTACCTTTTTCGGAAAAATTACTTAACATGTTTAAGGAAGTTTTTCTACTACCAGAAATAAGTGACTTGACCAGCAAGATTTCCTGACTTAGGTATTCCTGATTTCTTCTTGCGGGGTTATTTTGTCTAAAGTATATCGAAGCAAAGGTCATCACATTTTATTTTCAAATTTTCTTTTTATTGTCATTTCAAAATATACAAGGACGTTTACTACAACGCGTTAAAAACAGATACAACATATTGCCAGACCCTTTACTAAAACAAAAGTAGCTAAAACAGTTAGGTACGTTATCTTATATACACTTTGTTTAAACTTTAACAAAACATGGTATTCTAAAAATATCTAAATATTGCTAAACGTTAACAAATAAAATCTATAAATAATTTATTGCAAATATAAATATAAAATTTACCTATAATAAAAACAATTGAGTCAATAAGTTAAGTCGTCGTTATATTTTGCTCTACTTGAACACAATTAAATTATTAGCTTAGGAAGATTCTAGCAACTAATGTGACATTTCTTCCAATTTCCCATTTAATTTCGTTAACTATAACATTTGTTATATTTAAAACCAATGGCACAGCTTTCAAAATTGCACAACACTACTGATATGAAGGAGTCAGTATCTTTTGTGAAAAGTTTAACAAAAGTCACTGTTGCTCTATAATTTCTTAAACTAAAAACAAATTATGCAACTAGTCAATTTATGGCTACTAAACGTTCTTTAAGTTCTTCTTCCTCCTCTTCTTTATTTTTCCTAAATAAAAGTGGGCACATACCAAGAAGGCAACCTAGTGTGACACCTAGTACCCTACCTGCATTAGCTGCATTTCTCGAACAAGTCATATCTAGTTGCATAGGTGACAGTTTGGGAGGTTTGAATCCAATCCTGTTAGCTAGTCTTTCCACATAAAATGCGGATCCTATACCCAAAATATCAGAAAGGGTATTTCCCAGAGCTGCAGCGCCCATCGTCGTTAGACAGAAGTAGGAGCCAAGATACAAGTCGATATAATCGCCCTAAAACATTAGTATTAATAAAAGCAATTTCGACAAATTTGAGAAGCTTACGAAAATCAACATGAAGAAATTATCTAAGAAACCAAAACCTATGAATGGGATGGAGTTGGCGATGCCGACTGCAAAATAAAATTAAATGTTATATTTTTTTTTACAATTCACAACTTGTACAATTATGACAGCTTAAAATTAATGTCTACATGTCTCAACTTCGTATTCAACCCAGCTATCTTTAAGCAATTTTGGACCTTAAGTTGGAATATACCCGATCATTTTGAAATTCTGCAGAGATGTTTGTTAATTTAAACATTCACCTCAATACATTAAAAACGAAAGGCGAACCACCGACAGAAGTCGCTATATAAAAAAAGAAGTATTACTATTTTCAGTTCAGAAATTCAGCCTACCAGGATAAATCATTACAAAGCCTGCCTGTGGCTAAATAACACGGAAGCAGTGCTTTAGTATTACAAATGATACCCATATACGAATATAGTCAACCTGATATGTTATGCGCTTGCGGTAGTCGACTTCAAACGAAAATAGTCGATTGTCTACCTGGCTCACCATTATAGCCTTATATCTGGGTCTTGGAGGTCATATTTTATTTGTATAATTAATAAGAAGTTAATCCTCTAGTAATTAGCATCTCCACATATCCGTACCAGGCACGTGCCGTGAAAAGGCCCGCCTAAGGTGCGTATAAGCTTGGCGAACCGAACATGTAATGTAACATGCAATGCAATGCGCGTTGAAATTTCTCTCCCGCGATCACGCCACGAACATCTTACGAACCGTGGGATGTGACGAACACGCCGCGAGCAAGCGAGGTGAACTGTTTAGTCTATCCGATGGTAGCAGACCAAAAACATGTCCGACGGTAAAGCTAAGGTTTTAGGCAGTAGTGCCTTATTAATTATCGCAAATGTTTAAAAAAAAAAACGAAAGCCTCTACGATCTACTGGGAGTTTTGAAGTTCCAGCACAGTAACGGCCAATACAATAATTTGATAATAATCAACTTATATAATAAAACTAATAAATAAATCGGGTACGTCGGGTCCCAAAGAACACTATGTTGCTTGTAAATTTCTATTAACAGCAAAGCCGCTTCCTCGGACTACTCCATGTTCGTTAAACATCATTAAAACACCACGAATACCGTCCCACTACGCACTGCGAATCCCTTTGTGTTCGTCGGAAAAACCGACAAGCGGTGGATTGCAGCGCGCTCCGAAATAGCCATTCGTATCGTTTTCGCAAGACCGTCCCAATTTGACGAATCTGTTGCATTGCATGTTACATTACATGCTCGGTTCGCCAAGCTTATACGCACCTTAAAAAGCCTTTATCTAGTTCAAATTGCGAAGAGGAAGGGGCTTGCACCGATTGGATTTTATTATATATGGATGTGCTGGTAGCATAGCCGTAGGTGAAATGATATTTATTTACTTTTATTGAATCATCTACGTAGTTGTTCATTAAACTATTATTATTTATTATAAATAAATAATTTACATCATTTCTATCAATTAACATAAAATAGCAAAAGAATATTCGATTTATTTCAAAAATTTAAAAATGATTCTAGAATTTATCGGTCCGAACTTATGACATTTCTGGGATTATGAACACTTTGTCGTATTTTTTTATGATTTTCCAATTGATATTAGATAAAGTAATCAAACAGAC
This sequence comes from Stenurella melanura, assembly GCA_963583905.1. Classification (NCBI taxonomy): domain Eukaryota; kingdom Metazoa; phylum Arthropoda; class Insecta; order Coleoptera; family Cerambycidae; genus Stenurella; species Stenurella melanura. The sequence continues at coordinate 109,467,984 of OY757312.1, forward strand.
ATGTCTGGACAATCGCGGCAGTCCAGTCGTGCAGTCGCAAGTCTAGTCGGCACAGGCGTGGAAGTCAAGACAGTCTCGGCAGTCCGTATCTCAATTTTTACAGATAGTTGGCTCCTCGCTAATTTTTTTTTTCTTTCAGGAAGTGCAGTCGTTTTTATTTTTTTCATTAGTTTTCCGAAAGCTATTTTGGCGTCTAAAAACCAGTTCCTACATTTAAGTCTACCAAATGGACCTTTTGTACAATTAAGATTAATGTAACGAACACCGAAAAATATTAATCATTCAAACAGATCCACCACTGTGACTACATTGGCAAAAGTTGGGTCTAGAGAACAACCCGTAAGAACAGGATAACCATTATATTCTTCGGCGATTTACTGCACTTTTTATATAATTGTTGCACATTCTATAGCATACTCTTCGCAGTTTTTTTGTTAATAAAAACATATATGCAAATAGTATAATAATGTCAGTTTGTATTCGCGACTGACGGCCTTGTCTAACTGCGAGATGAATGAAAGCCGCCAATGCTTGACCCATATTCTTATCGCATTTGTGACACATTTATTGATCTTAAGTTGATATATGATATACGGAGTGTCCCAGATTTAAAGTGACATAGACCGATGAGAGATAGAGCACACTTTTCTGAGTTCAAAACATCCCCACACTTACCCTTGAAAGTGATTGGTTTTCGAGATACAGGGTATTTTTTGATTCTTGACTGAAACTAAAATTCATCATATATTTGGAATGGGCGGACGTATTTGGATTAAAGTTGGTACACATATAGTGCACTCTTAGTCCAATTAATAGCATAATTTAGATTGCAAAAATTCCAGGACAGGACTCAATTTTAATTATTTTGCATTAGGGTCAATTACATCACCCTGTATATCAGTTTTTTGTAAATGGCGGATAACTATTGAAATGTATATGGATTATTGTGCAAAACACTGTCATAATATTCGATGGCACGTGTATGGTTACTTCCTAGCAAATTTTCCAAAATAATGGTGAATGATATTTAAATTCTACAAAATACGCAAACAACCAATTAACGTCGCTGTTTTAATTTTACTTAAACACTTGTTTAATAATTATTTAATGTATTATTGTTACTTAAAAAGAAAAACGAAAAACAGAAAAAAGGAAAAAATAAAGAAAAACAGTTTGCTTAATCATAAATTACAGCACAAATTTTAAAAAGACACTATTTTATACACTGGTACAATTAATTAAAACTATAATAAATTTTCGAAATGAACACCCCCAGCGTCAATACATTTTTGTGAACGTTTAAAAAGCATTTTCACCGATCTATCGATCATAGCCGGATTGTGTCTAATATTGTCACATACATTAAAAAAATTTTGTTGTAATTGTCCACGGGTATTAATATTTTCACTGTACACTTGTGACTTTAGGTGGCCCCATAAAAAATAATCCATGGGGGTGAGATCAGGAGATCTCGGTGGTCAGTTAACTGCGCCCCCTCTACCAATCCATCTGTTGGTGTAACGTTGATTAAGATGCTCCTTCACGAGTACAGAAAAATGGGGTCCAGCACCATCGTGTTGAAACCACATACATCTGACATTGATGTTTTCTAATAAATTTGGTAACACATCTATTAAGAAATTTAAATAAACTTCACCCGTTAGTCTCCCTTCAAAAATATGTGGCCCTATTAGATGACTTGTATATTCCACACCAGACATTTATATTGAATCTGTGTTGGAAATTTTTCTGAAGCGTAGCATGTGGATTTTCAGTTGCCCAAAGATGCTGATTTCTGGTGCTGTTTATTCCATTACGCGTGAATTGAGCTTCGTCCGTAAACAGAATTTTAGAAACTGTTCGTCTGTGCGCAACTACCCACCTACAAAATGTTAAACGCGGAACGCTGTCACCGTCTTCAAGTCGTTGAACTACTTGAACATGAAAAGGATATAAATTTTCTTTTTTTAAAGTTCGACATACTCTTGTTCTGGGAATTCCTAATTGATGACTGATTTTCCTGACGCTTACAGTTGGATTCATATGAACAATATGTAATACTTCCTCTCGCTGTTGAAAATCTCTGAGAACATGTTCACGTTTTGCCTGTGAGGGAAATTGCCCATGTTCCTTACTAAATTGATACACCTCTGAAAATGTTGTACGATTTGGTGTACGACGATTTCTAAAATGTCTTTCATATTCTCTCTCTGCAGCTCTTCCATTTCCGTCGCAAAAATCATACACATAAATCATATCTGCATATTCTTCATTTGTAAATTGGAATGGCATCTTAAAATTATTATAGTAGATTTGTTAATACAAAACCTTATTTTAATGACTCAAACGACTTCGTTGAATACTTAGAATTCATTTCTAAAGGTGATTTACATTACTATGTATTAAACTATAAATGTCAGAATTGACACACGCCTACTTTTATTTTTAAGAAAACTGTTTTTCTATGGAATATTGCATATGGCCGTACAAATTTTAAGTGCAATTAGAATCAAATTTAAGTAACAATAATACATTAAATAATTATTAAACAAGTGTTTAAGTAAAATTAATAAAATAGCGACGTTAACTGGTTGTTTATGTATTTTGTAGAATTTAAATATCATTCACCATTATTTTCGAAAATTTGCTAGGAAGTAACCATAAACGTGCCATAGAATATTATGACAGTGTTTTGCACAATAATCCATAGACATTTCAATAGTTATCCGCCATTTACAAAAAACTGATATACAGGGTGATGTAATTGACCCTAAATGCAAAATAATAAAAATTGAGTCATGTTCTGGAATTGTTACAAACTAAATTATGCTATTAATTGGACTAGGAGTGCACTATATGTGCACCAACTTTAATCTAAATGCGTCCACCCATTCCAAATATATGGTGAATTTTAATTTCAGTCAAGAATCATAAAATACCCTGTACCTCGAAAACCATTCACTTTCAAGGGTAAGTGTGGGGGTGGTTTGAACTCAGAAAAGAGTGCTCTATCTCTCATCGGTCTATGTCACTTTAAATCTGGGACACCCTGTATAATACGAATAGGGACTATTTAGAGCAGTCAACAGGTTTCACCTTTAATTTGAGTGCTAGTGAATGGATTTTGATGAAACCTTGTGGAATGTATTTGTAATGACGTTAATAAAAAAGTTGAAAAAAAGATTAGAGTAGGAAATCATCGGAAGGGGTAGAAAACAGCCCCTTTGTTACGGGTTCCGTAACTTATAGAATTAGGTCAAACATGAAAAAAAACATATTTACTTTTTTTGGCTCAAAATAAGATGTCTTTACTCTTGTCAATTATTTTCGAGAAATGCATATTTTTCGAGATATGGCCACTCGAAAATTTCTGAAAGTTGAGGAGGAGAGATGTAAAAGTTGGAAAAAAATCAGATCAAATTCAGGTGAATGTATCATCGAAACACAAGACTTTTTCTTATTTTTCCGGAAAAATATGAAAAACTACCGCTTTCTTTGAAATTGTAGCGCTTTAAAAATATGTAATTTAAAAATCTGACGTATGCACTGAGGCCTTCTAAACATTTCTTGTCTCTTGGAATTTTCTTGTAACTTGCTGATTTTCCAAGTTACAGGCAGTTTTTCACGATAAAGAATGTCATAAAACGTCGAGATTTTAAATTTGAGCGGAAAAAAAATTTGTGTCTGTCTGTCTGTCTGTCTGTAATTTTTATTGCCTGCACGTTTTCTCCGGAACGGTTGAAGATATTGACTTGAAATTTTGCACGTATATATTATAACGAGATCTGGAACTGGATTTTCTTTTGAAGATATCCGGTGAAGGGTTGAGGGTAAATAAGGGTAAATAGGGGGAAATATGTATAGCAAGCTGGTAAGAGTACAGAAATTGAGATATTCACTTGAAATTTCGTACACGTATGTATTATAACGACATCTCAATGTTTCAATATTTTCTTAACCGCTTCTCAAGTCACCGAGGTAACTCCTTGAAAATCCAGAATGATTTTGTGTAGGTAAAGAGAAACGAGGCCCTACAGTTTATAGTGGAGTCCGAACCACATCTTGGGAATAATTTTATAATTAAAATTATTTCGCGGCGAGCAGGGATTGAACCTGCTTTGCTAGGTATGCCAGTATGTAAGCTAGACATCTGGAACTATATTTTGAATGATTCTGTTGAAGGGTTGGGGGCTAAATAGGGGTAAATACGCAATATAAGTAAAGCAAGCTGGTAAGAGCACAGGAACTTGAAATTCAGTGTATGTACTAGAAGCCAAGGTCTCAGATTATTTATAATATTTTTCAACCCCGCACCGCCCCTACTCCATTATTAATGGGGTTCCTAAAATAAAATTGAGATATTCACTTGAAATTTGGTACACGTATGTATTATAACGACGTCTGGAACTAGATTATACGATTTGAGACGATTCCGTTGAAGAGTTGGGGGTTAAACAGGGTTAAATAGGGGAAAATAAGTAAAGCAAGCTGGTATGAGTACAGAAACTTGAAATTCGGTGTACGTACTAGAAACCAAGGCCTCCGATTTTTTAATAATATTTTTCAACCCCACAATACTAGGGTATCATAAGGACATCTGGAACTAGATTATATTTTGAGATGATTCCGTTGAAGAGTTGGGGGTTAAACAGGAGTAAATAGGGGAAAATAAGTAAATCAAGCTGGTAAGAGTACAAACATTTGGGATTTGGTGTATATACTAGAGGGTTTCAGATGGCTTCTGATTTCTTTCTAATATTCTTCAAATTCTAACTCTAAAATTAGTACCCGTATGTATTGTAATGACATCTGATTGAGATGATTCCATTGAAGGTGTGGGCGGTGGTAGGTTGTGAATAGGGGAAAATAAGTAGGGTAAACCAGAAACTTCATTTTTAACGTACACGGTAGAAACCAACGCCTCAAACTCTTCTATGACATCTGCCCCAAATATTATTAAAATTCTATGACCAATAATTTCCACATACTAGAGTGCAAATCTAGTCAAGATGTTTCCTTTAAAGTGACTTGGATGAAAAATCTGGATGTGGAAGTAGTGATTCCTTAGGCAGTGGTTTTTCTATAATAATATATATAAATCACGCTAATTTTTCAAAATTTCATGTGTTTTTTAATTTAAAATGTGCAAAAATTGCAGTACATTATTTATCGTGAAAAACTGCCTCTAACTCGAAAAATTAGCAAGTTACATGAAAACTCTAAGAGAAAAAAAATGTTTAGAAGGCCTCGGTGCATACGACAGAATTTTTTCAAATTTTTAAAATACATATTATTTTTAAAGCGCTACAATTTCAAAGAATGGGATAGTTTTTTATATGTTTCCGGAAAAACTCGGTGAAAACGAACTTTATGGAGAATTTGCAAATAAAAAGGTCTTGTAATTCGATAATACATTCACCTGAATTTTTCCAGATTATTTTCTCAACAACAACAAGAGGTAAATATATTGTTTCTTTTTCTTTTTAGACCCAATTCTATAAGTTACGGAACCCGCGACAAAAGGGATGTTTTCTACCCCTTCCGATCATTTCCTACTCTAATCAATTTTTCAACTTTTTTATTAACGTCCTTACAAACATATCGCACAAGGTTTTATCAAAATCCATTCACTACCACTCAAGTTGAGATTTCAGTCATTTGTTCTCTAATGCTACGTTCCTTAATAGTAAGCCTGGTTGCTCATCAGATATCTGCCAAGACATATAAGGATGTGGCCAGAATTAATGTAGAAATCTATAGTTATCACAGATATCTGTGGATCCCCTCTTATGAAGTGGTGCGAAGATAGACGTTTTCCAATCATCGGGCCAGATTTCTGTTTCCATATTTTTTGGTGGAGGATTATCACTTCATCTTCTCGAACCAACTTAAGTGCCTCAGACGTAATATTATCGACTTCAGTTGCTCTGTCAGTTTTTAGTGTGTGTAGGACTGGGCTTATTTAGTATTGAATGTTCGCATTCGTAATCCTGCTAGCATTCATCTTCTGCCTCAGGATGGTCACCCTCGAAAAACTTTCCGCGGTACTGGCACAAAACCTCAATAATATGATCTCAGTCCTTAGAGTACCGGTGGAGTCCTTAAATGACCACGTTTTGGGTTTAAACATAGATTTAATAAACGAAAACCTCTTTGGGTTTAAATTACGTGCTGTTCCGAAAATGTCCTTGCTACTATTGTGAATAGCGTGTGACTTATGTTCTTTACAAATGTCTTGTAGATAAAGAATTTCTCACCTCCATAGAGTCTATATTCTTCGCGTTAGTCTATTATATTCTTTCTTTCAAAACAGTGTTAATACCTCGAGTCTTTAGTGTACTTCAGTTAGTCTCGGCAGTTATTTCACAGTTCCACATTTCTACGTGTCTCGCCTTGTATTTGTGTTGTCGCTCGTGTGATTTTCTTCTTTTTAAATTGCATAAACAAGAACTCTGGAAATGCATTCTCGGGCTTAGGTATCATTAAAAATTACCGAAAATATTAAAAAATTGTAAGATACATTTTTTAATCAAATGCTTATCGTTACAGATTTATTTACAGAGATAACGTAATATGTACTCAAACATGTTTAACAACGTTGTAAGCAAGCTAGCTATTTCAAAAATTGATTCGATCTGTAACACTCGGGATATAACAACTGAACATTTATTTTATTGACACAACTATAATATCCTATAATAACAATTTTATTTACGTTTTTATTCTTCTAAAGGTAAGCCAAATTTTGAATAAACAACCAGCGATAAGCATAGAAGCGTGACAAACCTAAATTTCATTTTATCTTTCTTCATCTTGTTTCAGCGATATCTCATTGCATGAAAAAACTTACAGTATCTTTTACTTTCTCTTCTGCAGATAAAGTATCCGAATACATCCGAATTGACATCCCGCCAGTGAGTCTGTCTGTGGGTGATACGTGATACGTTTTTCTCTAACACAGCTCAACGTGGAAACCTGAAATTTTACATATAGGATCTGGAAGCTCCAAGGTATAACGTCATTGTACATTAATGAAATCTGTGCACCACGGGATACTTCAGGCAGAGCCCAAACAGTGCATTGTTGAATCTTAAAATGTTTCGAATAAAATTTGTTCAAGACGGAAAATTGTATGGAAAAGATCCCTTTGACAATTTCTCGTCAGGCCACCAAGAAAAGTTCTAGGGAAGACTTAAAAATAAGTTTTCCTTGAACTAAAAAATAATGTAAATAAAAATTTAGGACGGAAAATTGTATCGAAAATGCCTTTTGCTTTCTCAGTGAACAAGGGAATACGTTAGACGGAATCTTAAAATAATTTTTTGTCGCATAAACGCTGGGGAAAAAAATGTTCTCTCTAAACAGTTTTAGAAAATTAAAAACATGTTCCGGATGAGGGAAGATAAGAAAAAAGTAGTGTCAGGTGTATCTACCCAAGAGCAATTTTCTACTTATTTTTTATAATAATATTAATTTTGATCCACTAAACAATTTTCGTGATATTTACGAACACTGTAGAAATATTTATTAAGATAGCGGCATCGTCCTTAAAGGCCTGAAACTACGTGTATTAAATACATGAAACTATGGTTTATAGTATCATATATTAAATAGGATGAATTAACATATTTATGTTTCAAAACTTTCGGATATATCCCGACCTCAAAATTGTAATCTAGCTGGGTTAATTATAGTATTCGCAAGTTATCGCTTCATTGGATAGCTTTTGAGATGATTTTAATTGCTTACGTATGTTTGATTTAATCATCTATTTTGAGATAGGAAAAACAATTAAAAATATAATTACCGTTTGGAAATATAGGTAATCAAATTCATTGAGCGTATTTTACCGAAACTAGCACAGATTGTTGTATGTCCTACACAGGGTGTATGGTGTATACAAATACCTTGCATGATTATGTCGGACGAACAGAAGTAAAAAAAACATAAAATGGTTGTGTCACTCCGACGATTTTCCTTAAATTACGTATTTTCTAAAAATACGATGTTTTCAGACCAAATAGTAAAACCTATAATACTGATTGGGTCAGTCGTACAAACTAAACAAAGTTAAATGTCTTTTTGCAATCTACATCCGGAATGGTAGACATTTTTAACAATTTCTAGGATACTTAATTCATGTGTTTAGTTCTTCCCGAGAATATTAATTTCTTCTTTTGAGACACTAAATTACTGTTATCAGTGACATTTTTCAATAAAGGTACAAGCAAATCCAAAGAATTTACCTGGACGGTCTATTTTTTCTAATAAATCCTATTGAGTAATTTTAATGTATACAAGAATAAAAGGAAAACTTTTATTATTTTTATATAACAGAATCGCAATAGACTAATTTTCAATAGAAAAAATAGGTTTATCATCGTACGAAATATTTGCACGTATAGGTAGGTACTCCAAACAAACAGAAATAATAAATGAAGAGATTTACCATCTTCTCTCTAATATTTTACCTCATTTAATACTAAAAAGATTAATATGTACATACTTCAATTGTGAAATTAATGTAAGAGAATGATAATTAAATTATTAAATTAAATACTTTCGAAGAAGGAAAGATTCATTTTTTATTAATTTGCGGTCAAAATGTAGCAGTTAGCAAAATATTTGTGAAATTTTTAAGGGGTTTTCATTAGAAAAAAAAACCGCTGCCTACGGAATCACTAATTTCACATCCAGATTTTACATCCAACTCTCTTTAAAGGAAAACATCTTGACTATATTTGCATTTTAGTATGTGGAAATAATTGGTCATAGAATTTTAATAATATTTGAGGCGGATGTCACAAAAAAAACGTATAAATATATAAATATTATAAAAATATCTGAGGTGCTTGGCTTCTAGTATATACACCAAATCCTAAGTTACTGTACTCTTACCAGTTTGCTTTACTTAGTTTTCCTTATTTACCTCTATTTAACCCCCAACCCTTCGCCAGAATTTGCGCAAAATATAATCCAGTGCCAAATTTCGTCATGGTACATATGTATACCAAATTTCAGTCAATGCCTTAAACCGTTGCTGACAAAACGTGACACCGATAGACAGACAGAATTTTTTTTCGCTCAATTTTAAAATCTCAACGTTTTATGACGTTCTAAGCCTATTTCAACAAGAACATTTTTTTACAATGGGCCTTTCCCGCATGACTGAATTTTACTACTTCACTATAATCAAGCCATATAATAAACTGCAATATAATTTTATTTTAATTTAGTTTCTTCCAATTTTTTACGTTCTACCAAATATTTACATTACAAAATCAGTTTTATTTCAGGTAATTTGAAACGTAAGTTTTAAGGCGCCATGCGTGACGTCAAACTGATTAGACCAATAAAAGTCGTATTCTTAATGAGGATCCTCTATATTGCCAGATGTATGTCTTTTCACATGAACATCGTATTTCCGTTATCAATTGTCTACTTTGAATAGCGCATTTTTTCGTTACAACGTATTCTTCGTTTCTCTGACACTAAATAAAAGCAAAAATTGTATCAACTTTTGACTGTATGAGTTTCTAAAATCTATATATCAGATTTATATTCTCTATTTTTGTGCATTTGGTTCACATATGGTATAATGCCAGTTTCATTTGGCAACGCTGTACTGAAATGTTCAAACTTTATTCGATAACCTCACTTTCTATTGTTTACGTTCGATACGAAAATTAATCTTGCTCTCTTCTAATTATAAAATGCCGCTTAAAAAGGTTTGTTTTGTACCAGTGTGTCCAAATAATAGTGAAAATAGTACGAAGTTATTTTTGCGAGTTCCAACAAATTTGGAAATTCGAAAATTATGGTGGAAAGTTACAAAAGTTCCAGGTATTGTTTATACTGCTCCTGGATTTTTCTGTTGCGAAGATCATTTTAACGTATGTATATATTGTTCTTTCTTTTAGTGGACCTTTTACAAATCTGTCTTCACATTTACTCATATTTTTAAAAGAAATTAATACTATAACACCAAACAAGAAGTAAACACGTTGGCTGCACTCTCGTGATTTATGACAGATACTTCTTGGCACTGTCAATGGGCGTCATAAACGCACGTTCTCAATTAAGCGTTACCACTTTGCAATATGAGATTCTATTGGTAGTTCCTCATAAATGTACTTCAGGCACCAATAGAATTGCAGGTTGTGGAAAGCAAGGCAGAGAAGTGAGGTTCTTTTTGAATGCACCTTCATAGCTAATTCTGACGGCCGTTTAATCTCATACTGATTGGTGCAGTTTATGATGACGTCACATTGGCGCCCGAAAGCTATCGTTTCAAACTGCTGTTCATTTACGGAACATTTGTATTTTTTTTGTGGTATTATATGCGCTCAGAAAAAAAATAAAAATTCATTTTTAGTAATATTTTGATAGGCTCTTTCCAATAACACAATAAAAAAAAATTGAGGGAAAAGCCCATTACTGCACCTCCACTCCACTACGTGGATATGGAAGTAACTTGTAGAACATTCAAAATTGATCGATTCATTTGAACACTTGAGGTTTTATATAAGATCAAATTTGACCTTTCAGAAACTAACTCTTTTACTGAACGTTCATTATTTTTTCTAGGCGAATTGAAATAAGATACTGCAATTTAATAAAATACTGTGCATGAGTTGCTGGTCGTCTTCACTTTTTAACCGTGCAACAAGTATTACAGCCACATCCACGTAGTGGAGTGGAAGTGCAGTAATCGTAAAAAAAAAATCAAAAATTGTTTTTGTTGAAATGGGCTTAGAATGTCATAATACGTGGAGATTTTAAATTTGAGCGAAAAAAAAATGTATGCCTATCTGTCGGTCGGTCCGTCCGTCGGTCCGACGGACTGCGCGCAGTCGTCATACCTAACCTAACGAACATCGCTTCTGTAAAACGAATATAAGTGAGGGTAAAACGAGGATAATTGAAGGTAGAACGAGGGTAATTAAGGGTAAAACGAGGGTAATTATGGGTAAAATAGAGGATAAATGAGGGTAATAAGATTACATCCCTACGGAGCTCGACCAACATAAAGAGGCTAAACACCGTCCGCCATTAATCCTAGACCCCACAGCCAATAGGATCTCATCCAATAGGATCTTACGTCTCACGACCAATAGCAAGTGCCCAGACACCTCGACCAATAGTATCTCACACTCCTCGACAAAGAGGAACTTCCAAGGGCGGAGCCTTGGGAAAATTGGTCAAAAATGTGCAAAATGAACCTCCATAAGAAATAACAGGAGATTATGAGTCAGAACTGTCAGAGCTATACTACTGGGCTGAGTAGAGGTAAATACGAAACAATAAATAAAGCAAGCTGGTAAGAATACAGAAACTTGGGATTTGGTGTGTATACTAGAAACCAAGGCCTCAGATTTCTTTCCAGTATTTTTCAACCCTCCACCCCCACTACCTCCACTCAATTATTGGAGAGGTTGAGAACATAAAATTGAGATATTCACTTGAAAGTTAGTACACGTACATATTGTAATGACATCTGATTGAGATGATTCCGTTGAAGGGGTGGTAGGTGGTAGATTGTGAATAAGGAAATAAGTAAAGCAAGCTAATAAGAGTCTACAAACTTTATTTTTAACGTATATGGCAGAAACCAACGCCTTTAATTTTTCTGACATCTACTCCAAATATTATTAAAATTCTATGACCAATAATTTCCACATACTAGAATGCAAATATATTAAGATGTTTTCTTTAAAGCGACTTGGAAGAAAAATCTGGATGTGGAAGTGGTGATTCCTTAGGAAGCGGTTTTATTTCTTCGCAAATACAAAACGAAAAGTATATTGCATTAGACCGGCACATTTCTAAAACCGGTAATATCACTCGTAGAGAAAAAAAATTCACATCATTATGTTGGTGATAAAATTCTGAGAAACTTTTAAAACATCCGTTCGTCCATCTGTCTGTCTGTCCATCCGTCACATTACTTGTAAGTACAATAACTTAAGTACGAAAAGTCTGATTGTATTAAAATTTGGAGAGTAAATTAGTGTAGCTAGAGGAAGAACGCTATGTTTTGGAATTAAACCAAAAATGTCTAAAACTACTATTATTTATGAAAAAACTGCGAAGAGTTCCTATAGAATGTGCAACAATTATATGAAAAGTGCAGTATATCGGCGAAGAGCATAATGGTTAGCTGGTTTCACTGATCATTTCAATTCGTATACCTACTTTGCAAAATTTTGTTAACTTCGCCGACTTCTAATTTTTTGCCAAACAAAATGGAAATATTTACAGAACCGTTTATTACAATTTTACTACTACTCAATATTTTTACAACATTGAACTATAACCAAAGATTATTTAAAAACATCCTCATTGAAGTATCTAAAGAATGCATAGACTTGTTTTGCAATCAAATAATATAAATAAACAAAATATATACTTACTATCAACGAGATTTCTTGTTGTAGGTCTAGGAACTGATTCGGCTGTAATTAAAATTGCGATTAAATGTCATATTTCTTAATAACTAATCTTAAGAGCTTCGTTGTGTACAGTTAAAATTAATTATAAATATTTTAATTTACAAAAATGACTCGTTCCACACAATTATTAAAATTCAGTTCTGAAACTCATTAAATACAAAAAGCGGAAATTGTCGCAGTCTCCCATCAACGAGTGTTCCTGCCGATTATAAGGGAATGTTGCTGCGTTAAAACAAATGCGGAGCAAAACAGGACCTACGTTCCCTACTCTGGTGTACTGTGTTATGACTCGATAATTATGTAAACAATATATTACTTTGAACAACTAAGTATATTATGTAAAAAGTAGTAACACAAAATTTCAGGTATTATACAGAGTGTTGGGTAAAGTAATACCGGCCCTCAGGTATTATACAGAGTGTTGAGTAAAGCAATGCCGGCCCTAAACAGGGAAGTATAAGAGGTTATTTGACATCTATATGACCAAACATAACTATATGAAAAATTTTATTAAAATGTCGATTTCTACATCTCAATTTATCATCGTTTATGGGGGTGTTACGCGCATCTACTTTAACTTTTGATATTCTGAAATACGTTTCTCCATTATCCGAAATAAGTAAACTTTGAACAAAAAAATAATATGTTTCTGTTTATAGGTAAAAAATCAAGTCGCCGAATTTCAATTCTTTTTTTTAAATTACATTTATTTTGAGACTTCTCTGTTTTACCATCTTTATGTGGTACATAAATATCAAGGTTTACCAGCAACTAAAAGAAGTAAAAAATCAGCAAGAACTACTAATCTAAAAAATCCATGTCCCAAAGAATCCCCGAGGTGGTAATAGAAGATCCTGCCTACTTCCTTCAATACAATACGAATCATTTTGTTCAGCTTGATAACCTTAAAAGATACAGAACATACAGGGTGTAATTAGTTTCATATCATTAAAAAAAAACTGGTGGTAGGGAACGACAAGACAAACAAATAGCCATATATAACATGGGGTCCAAAGCTCATACTTTTGGAGAAAAAAACTAAACAAAAATTTCAAAAATATATAATAACATAGTTTGAGAACTGCTGGCATATTGGGGTAGGTTTTATTGCCTCGCGTCTTGTTACAGATGATACTCTGACATTCGTGCAAATAAGTATGCCGACAAAGTAGTTAAAAGCAACCGACGAGGACACCGCCTTGTTTTTGCTTCTTCGCGGCCAAATTATCTTATTACGCGTGCTATACTCTCCCTTGTAATATTCTTAAGTAATAATTTCAGTTTGTGTCCTTACTTGGTAAACAACGTACGCACGACGCGACCTACCCGTTCCTTGGTTTTGTCTGTTGCTTTTGTTCTTTTTGAATTTTGTGCCATTTATGTTAAGATTTATTTTATTGACATCGTTAGTACTTGGTTACATAGGACACTACTTCTCGTTCGTGCTTTTTGTGTTACTTTTTGGATTTTGAACCAAGTTTTTCTTTTTGTTTTCTTTATTGATAACGTTAATTCACAGTTTAGTGTGGTGTTTTAAAACACATATTTTGGACATTATGGGAGATTACATTTATCCAGGGGCCCAATGGGCTTGTTCCATGATATTCTTTTTATATGGTTTTTATACTTTTTCATATAGTACTCGATATTCTCATTATACACTTAAAATTTCGTATTATTAACTTTTTCCGTTCTCGAGATATAAGGAGTTGAAATTGGTAATAGTTGCAAAAACCGAGCGCTCATATGTGACGTCACTATACGTAAGTGACGAAAGAAAAATGGCTTTCTGGGACCATTCAAATTTAACCTGAAAAGTCGAAAAACATGGAATTTTTAAACGCTGGTAACTAAATAAATACGTCGAGTGAAAGTTCGTTCTATGTCTCTAAGGAAAAGAGAAGGTCGGCGATCAATTCTAATAGTAAATTGTATGGTCAAAATCGAAAATTCGTTCCGGCAGGAGCGATAGAAAATTGTAATTATTTGACATTTCACCAAATTGTACTCCCCTACTGTCAAGTAGTAAACAAAACAAACAATACTTTGAAAACACTTATAATTATAACAAGTGAAAAAAACTACATTTTGATATGCTTTTTATTCAATTTGTTGGGATGATTCACATTTTCAGCAGAGGGTCGCAAGATGACTCAGTGCTTTGACATGTTTTATTTTTTTTTTTTTTTGCATTGACTAAAGTAAAAGCTAACTACATTTTGAAACACGGAAAGGGCATCGGCTCTATTTTTATTTAGTAAATGAAAATAAGGAAATGAATGATGATATTTTAAATACAACATTATCACTTATCAATTTGTAATATTTTTTAAAATAATTCTATGGAATGCACTTTCGTAAATAACTCGTTTATTATAAGTTTTTCGAAAAAACTCTATATCAGATTTTTTGTCCAAAAAGGTCCATGCCTTATACTGGTTATAGAGATAGATCGACGGAATAGTTAATTTTCGATTTTTATTAGGAAACTGTTCGGAATTTGTAGAATTTATCAAAAAAATCAAGTTTTCCAGGATTTGTAGATTCGCTTTTGTTTTGTCAAATTTCTCACAAACGTCAACTAATAGATCTAATCGAGCCCTACAATTTCCATTTTTGAAAATCAAAATCGGACCTTCGGTTCGGGAGTTATTAATTTCTTTGAAAAATCATACTCGGCCCTGGAAAACATACTTGCGGTCAACGGATTCGGGCCGCCAGCAATAGGCTTGATTTGTGGCCGGGTACCTTTCATCCCACCAAGTCTCATCGAAGTCGATCAATATTCTGGACAGTTATCGTGCTTCCTAGCCCGATTTCGAGAAAACCAGTTTTTTGCAAAAAAAATCGATTTTCATTTGTTTTTCGACATAGCCTCCGGTATACTTATTTGTAGAGCTTTGCCAGCGGCACCATTTCTTTTTTGAAACGTCTCGATCCGACTACCCGTTATCGAGTTATTCATTTTTTTCCGAAAAACTCGAAACGTCTATATCGGGTACTTCCGGTTTCCGAACGGAGCCGAGCTTCCGGCGTTAAGGTTTTCTAAAGACCTCCTATTAACCACCCAAGTTTCATCGCAATCCGAAAACGGATTAGGGGGGCTGGGCGTGACAGACCGACAGACAGACAGACAGACAGACAGACAGACAGACCGACTGACCGACGGACGGAATTTTCTAAATTCGCTCTCGAATCGATAGATATGACTTTCAAATCGATCCGACGTTTTTTTCGGGTTTCGACGGTCCACCGGAAAAATGCTAAACGTATACTACATTTTTTTTCAAAATGTAGTAACAAGTAAGGAGCATCAAGTCTATTGAGATCGCCGAGTCTATGCGTATAGTGACGTAGCCTCTGGCCACGCCCCATTTTCGCGAGATGGAGATTTGTAATAGTTTTTAAGATACTAAACGTGCGAATAAGATTCTAATTTTTTGCAGATCCATTAATTTATACTTGCACTTTCGATTTATGAAATTAAAAAAAAATGCTGAACAAGCCCATTCTCGAATACCGAACGAATTGATCGTGCACGAACCAACTCATGCAGTCTAGTTCGCATGCGAACGCAGTTTTTATAAAAATCAAATTCTCCAGTGATAGTCGAAAAGCGGCACACGAGGCGAACACATTCGTCGACCGTATAACGTACATCGTATCTTGGTTCATATATAGATATTTGTCAACTAATAGCAGACCGTGTAAATCGGGAACTTTTCGTTGCCGTCGTGGTGCAACAGTTGAGAAGTGTCAAAGTCAAAATACTCGTTGTTGTTTTGCGGTTTGCACAAGGATGATTGCTTGGTTGTAGGCGGTTTTGGGATTTTATTTTTGTGTTTTGGAGGAATTCTGACAAAAATATTCTTTGTAAATAGGAGATTGTGCACCAATGGTGCCGCGCAAGAAAATAAATACGTAAGTTGAAATCTAATGAGTTCTAACTGATTGGTTGGATCAAATATTCAGATAGTAAATTGATTAGATCCCGTGCTAGGTCCTTACTTAGTCGAAACATTCTTACGAATCTTATATCGGACATATTATTATCAAAGGCATCGTAAACACGATTATTATATTCCCTTCTGACTTCTGCAGCTGGCTCCATTTCTTCCAAGTTATTACTTGCTATTAAAAGATTCAGCTCATCCAAAGCAGTATTACAAGACTCTAACACAATTTCCAACCAAAATAAAGCCGTCTGACTGAAGGTTGACGTTAACTTAAAGGTTATGTTGACATGCGAATATGCTTTTCGGCACCGAAACACCGATCGAATACTTTCCGTGTACGAATCTGTTCGTTCATGTGTTAGTCGAGAGTTCGAGAATAGAAAAAGTACGTTCGTGTGCGAATTTTAACGCCATTCGTGCACGAATCGGGTTCGTCTAGTTTCGAGAATTGGGCCCCTGATCTTGCGGATATGCACTTGGTGTATGGAGAAAGTGGTGGAAATGCAGCTGGTGCGGAACAGCGTTATAAATTCGTTGAAAAAAAATCAGATTTTTCCTAACTATTTTCTGTTATCGCACTCGCACGTTTAACTGTTCGTTTTCCAATTTCATAAAATAATTACTAATTTTTTAAGCTTTTAACACAATGTTACAAATGTTAATAAACCACTTTTAAATTTTACAAATTCTTATAAATGACAATAAAAGCTACAATAACTTTGTTTCAAATTAAAAAACACATGTAAACAAATCCTATTT
Source organism: Stenurella melanura (assembly GCA_963583905.1). Taxonomy (NCBI): domain Eukaryota; kingdom Metazoa; phylum Arthropoda; class Insecta; order Coleoptera; family Cerambycidae; genus Stenurella; species Stenurella melanura. Next base: position 109,485,151 of record OY757312.1, read on the forward strand.
AAACCCCTACGGCCATGCTATGCTTGCGTTGTGTCGAAAAAAGGAATTATTTACATTTTCATAATTAGTGGTATAAAAAGTTCGATACAAGTAATTCCACCAAAGTGCCGCACTTCTTCCGGCGAGAACACAAGTCGGGTATTACAGTTGTTTATTATTTCCAATATTTGGAACTATAACATCCACTGACCCTGAAAAACAGTGGTTCTCAAATGTTTCCTACCTTAACATTAAAATGTTAAACCTAGGTCAGTTTTTTTCAAAGTGCCCCTAGCGAAAAAGCCATATAGGTGTTTTGTTTTTCTAGTCGGTCCCTATCAGTAATTTTTTTTTATGACATGAAACTAATTAGACCCTGTATAACAACTTTCCCTCATAGTGTATATACTGGCAATAATAATAAAAAATAATAATTAAGAAAACCTGAGGTAAGCAATGTCACAAAACATTACAGTTTCCTTCTACGGAAAATGTGTACTTAACGATGCTCTTAAGATATAATTAACTTTATAAATCATCATGAAGTATAAAAATGGCAAAGAACATTTTATATTTCACAATACGGAGAGAATGGTTATTCTTTGTAAATTATTATAATGTTTTAAATATTATATTCCACTGACATAAGACCTACTAGAATCTAGAATATAAATAATAAAATTCATTTGGCTATTGAAATGGCTAAATTATCTTCACTTTGTGTCACTTCGCCGTAGAAATCGAATGAGAGGAAAATTCATAGTTACTAAAATAAATAGGTAATGATATTTTCACTTTTCTCGCCTTGACAAGTACACGGGGTGTTCCCCTTTAAAGGACACCTAAATATCTAATATTTTCATTTTTGACATTAAGGACTCCTTGATAATTATTATCGAAAGGAATATAAGAGTAAAATTATTATTAATTAATGTTTCGAAAGTTAGAAATTCTAAATATTTGGACAATTATAATCATTTGAGAGCGGCATAAATACAAGGTAATTAAATGTTGGCATGTGCTTTCAAACCGTTTAATGTTGTCTTTTGGCAATCCAATGATTTAACAGGTTCTTCTATTTTAGGAACACAAAAAGTGCCACCTACTTTCTAGGTAACGTTTGATGGAATTTAGATGGAAACAAAACAATCGTCGGAAGTTGTAAATAGTATTACGTCTAATAAAGATAACTAAAGGTAAGAATGCAATTTATTTATTTACTGCCAACGGATATATAAATAATTACTGTATCATAAAGTCATAACATTCGCGAATGGATATTTTTACAAGCTGGATAATACAACTAGCATTTTCGTTATGTCTGCCAAGTAATATTAAAATCTTAAAACGTTCATAACTGGAATATCAACCACTAAAAAAGTACTTTCCTTTAACGAAAATTACATCTTGTATGAGTTAAAACTGTATATTATACATAATGTATCCTATTCAAGATTATTATGCCGTCTAATACAATGTGACTAATGTAGTTTCTATAAACATGAAAACGGTGAGGAGGAAAGCTATGGCTCTATGAAATAACACATTCAATAGGGGTAGCTCTAATATTGCAACAACTCTTATGTAGTCGTTACTTATGAATACATCTAGTATTTTATCATTGGAATATAATACTTTAACTAAATAACTAATACTGGTACTATTTATACAACTATATTTATAGTAAAAAAGCCACCACAAGCATTAAATCATGCAATATCGCAACTGCATACAAAAAGCAAAAAAAAAAAACAACAAACCAAATCAAAATAAATATTAAGACAACATATTTCTAAATTGTGTATATATGTGAATGAAACATTTGTTATTTGGTATGAAGTATCGTGTTATTAATGATTCCAGGTCCAGGTCCAGTAGATAAAACATCTGCATGATAAAAAATGTCTCCTACTTAATCCTTGTCGTAAATACTATACCAAGGACGTTTGACAATTTGTTCCATTTATTGATTTCATTATCTACATAGCTAAACTATCCAAAATATCTGTGAATCCCCAGTTGACCCTATACTCTGGTTACCGCTTACCAAAGCGTAGAACGTTACCCCTTCTACAGATTGACCATTCTAGAATGGCCGATGAGATTAGGATGCGCAGTGGTCAAAGCCCGCCCACCCCTACGAAGCTCACTTGTTTATGTTCCTTGCTCGTGTAAACATCGGTGGTATAGTCTCGAGAAAAATGCTTGTAGTGTATAACTTATATTTAATGCACAGGTACCTATTAGAAGTATTATACACATTGTTACGTGTACATACTATCACTAGCAGTACTTATAAAAAATATGGTATTTGAAAGCAAACATAAATTTTTGTCAAGAAATTATAAGTTTTGTTTTAAAATGTATGGAGCAGGAATCTACATCTGGAGTTTCTATTACACCATTTTGAAAAGTATGTGTACAAATCTATTATCAGTTGTGTTATGTATAGCAAAATATATTTTATTTTAATTGCATAAAAAATTGTATTAGAAATTGTGTACAAAGACAGAGTATAAAAAGGGACATTTTTTTAACCACGGCTAGCCGCCGGGTATCACGTGTTGAAGTGTCATCATCAGAATCATTATCATTATATTATTACGACTACTAGTAATATAATGTAATATTGTTTGCTGGGTTACTTCGGAAGTTGGACAGCGCAGAGGTAAATAAAAAATATATCGTAAGTATTTATCTCAAACTTTATAATTATTGTAGTCTCATTGCATTTAATTTAATATGTATTTATTTTGTAAGTTTGCTATGTCGTATTGTTTATTTGAAACTAAATCAATTACATATTATAATTTACAAATATTGCAAATATTGAAACAAAGAACTGTTGTTCATTCGAAAATACCCATTGACCTGTGACATAAGTATCGGGATTCTCGGTGAATAGAGAGCACCTTTTACTGAAACTTCTTCCCCGACTGTACCGCGTTCATAGTTAAGAAACTTGTCTCTTTCCAACAGCGACGATATTTCTTCTCTCTCTGCGCGGCTATCGGCCATCCTACATACGTTGAAAGTATGACAATGCTAACACCCCGAAGGTTAGACGAAAAGTAACTTATTTTCTCCCGTACTTACTTGAGTCAAATTATTATGAAATAGGGGGGGGGTTAATTCCGAAATACTTGGACCAACGAATGCGGACCCGCCTCTTTACAGTGCTTAATTTCGACCCGGCAATTGGCGTCCCCTACAGAACAATATGGGACAAAATAACTTCCAATAAACATAAAACATTATCTTAATAACAACTTAATCTATTCTATATACATACAGCTATCTAATTATTCTAGTGAAAGTGAAAAACCCCGTTTTGTATTTAAATCTATATCATAACTCTAAGGGAAAAAACACGTTACTGGTCCCTTTCTATTACACAGTGAGGTGAGGAATCTTTGGATCAATTATGAGTCTACCTGTGCCCTGACTAATCTAAGTATTCGCTTAAAGGGTGTCGTTTTACCCCGTTCCCGCGTAATTGACATTTCTAAACGATTTGATAATGACGGTACTGGAACTTTCCCAGGCTCCGGCGTTATTGGATTCTGAAGAGTATTATATGGGTTGTTAACTTGTAGTAAACCTATTCAGATTTGAAAAATATACTACATAATACTTTACAGTTATTGCCGAAAAAGTTCTTGTTATTGTCACGAACGACTATTTTATACAATCGTATTTAATTCTAAAAAATCCTCTAATATCGTATTGAGCCGACTCCTTTTCGACTTTCTAGGGCCCGTAAATTGGCTTCCTAACTTTCTACAAAATATCCTATTTTACGAAAATAGTTATAATTTCTTAACCCCCTTATTACATTTATTACAATGTCATCAGTAGTATATCAAATTGTACAGTGTACAATGTTATTTACGCATAAATGCTTCTCTCAAAATTTGGAACTGAAACATACCTGATGTTCGACCCATATGTCAGAGCAATAAATAAATTGACGTCAAATTGCTAAAGCTTCGATTCTCCATACAGAATTTTGAGTTATAAGTAAGACTTTTGAATTATAAATCAAAATTCTGAGATGGAAGTAAAAATTCTAACTTTTATTACATATTTTTGAACTACAATTTAGAATGCTGAGTTTTAAACCAAAATTCTAAGATATGCCAGAATTCAGAAAAAAGAATTGTTTTATCTATCTAAAGTTTTATTTCGAAATTCTGGGTTATAAGTCAGAATTCTGACTTAAAAAACTGTTACGGCTGCGCTTTCGAAGCCGACAAAATATAGCAATAAGAATGCTTGACTGCAGGGTAATTAATGTCCACGTAAGTAAGCCTTTTCCGTGGCGTACGGCTGTGATTCGTTACGTGCAGTAATGGGTGGCCGGCAATTTTCTTGCTGCCGGGTAATGGAGGCTAGGTTTGAAGTGGTCAGAGCCAGGAGTTGCGCTAATTGTTCATAGCTGGGTAGTCCCAAGCTCGGTTGGGGTTGGTCCGTTATGGCGGCAGAGGGGACTGGGATCGTTCCAGTCGTTTGGTTTTGGAGCACTATTTGTCTTTGGGGCGTAGCACTAGGTCTTGCCGTCTGGTACGGCGGGGTGACGTGGTAGGCGCCGGCCGACGAGGTAGGCGTGACGAAGTACTGTGCGTTGGGCGGCGTGCTTGGACTTGGGCTGGTTGCTGTTGGTGGTACCATGCAGTGAGGGGTGGCCAGCTGGCGGCGAGGTGTCAGCGAGGCGTCGCTGAAGAGTTGGGGCCAGTCGGGTGTGGCAGCGATGGTGTACTGACCGCTGGGCAGCCCTGAGCCTGAGTGGGAGGCTTCCCCATGTGTGGAAGCGAATCCAGCGAAGCGGCGATCTCCCAGCGTCGAGGAATCGTCGTTGGCCCGGGATGCTGTTGGGTCCACCATACAGCGAGGGGGCATCACCATGTCATCATCACCATCTAATCCCTGTTCCATCGCCGAGTTTTCGTGCCACGATGCTGCGTTGCGCTCCATGCAGTAAGGGGGCATCGCCTGGGAATCGTTGCTACTCCATTCCATATTTGTTGCCTGGGTTCCATGCCAGGTGGCTGCGCTGCGTGCCATGCAGCGAGGGGGCACCGTCGTGATGACGTCATGCGTAGCACTTGTGCCTGTGGAGAAATCAGAGGACATGCTTACCTCGCCGAGCCGGGTTGCTGTGTTGCTTGCTGTGCAGTGTGGGGCCACCGTCGTGGAGACGTCGGGCGTGACCCCCGTACCCCTTGTCAGGGCGTCGTGTTGGCGGAGCACTTCGTGGTCAGATGCTGTGAGGGGCGTCGTGCAGTGAGGGGGGGCCGACGTGGAGACGTCGCTCTCGACCCCAGTGCCTACTGCCTTGCCACTCCGGGTATGCATTGCCACTTGACACTCAACACAATAAAACTCAAATAAAACACACTGTCTGGTTACAACACAAGAGGAAGGGATGACCTCGTCAGCATTGGCGTTGGCTTCTGTGCTCAACTGACTTCTGTTTCGGCAGAAGACTATTAGTTGCTGAAGGCTGGAACATTACTACTTGAAGGATCGATCACTACTTGCTCGCTGAGAAAAAGTGTTTTCTTATATAGACTTTTTTGTGCTCAAATGACTTCTGCTTCGGCAGAAGACCATTTTTTGTGCTCAAATGACTTCTGTTTCGGCAGAAGACTAAAACATGAGCACAGCGCGCTAGACAAGTCATAACTTGTTCGCGACGCCGACGCCGATGACACCACCCCCCTTTTTTGTGACTTTATTGAACATTAATAAAGGCATACAGGTTATGTTTCAGTTCAATAATTTCAATTATATAATGTAAGAGTGAGTGGATACAATATTTTCAAAACTATAAACTAAGAGTAAGTGTTAAGATATTTCAACAACTAAGATATTTTAACATATATAGACTAAGATTAAGTGTGGTAAGATATTTTATATAAGTAACTAATAATAGGTCCATTAAGATATTTTAGGTAAAACAAGATATTTAAAATTAAAGTATTTTATGTGACAAATCATAAATGTATTCTAGTTTGAACAAAGTTTTCGCCCTGTGGCGTTGAATTATTTACAATGGTATATTATCGCACGTTTCGTTTTTCTGGACGTCGTCTCCGCGACGCCCGGGGCTGCCTGATCCTGTTGTGAATTGGGGGCTGCTAAGTCCTGCTGTGTTGCTCGCTAAGGCAACGGGATTCTGGAGCGAACCTGTGAGGCTGCAACGTCCTGCTGTGTTGCTTGCTAAGGCAACGGGAGACTGGAGCGATTTATTGAGGCTGCAACGTCCTGCTGTACTGCGGGCTAAGGCAGTGAGATACTGGAGCGCCTCGTGGGGGCTGCTAGGTCCTGCTGTGCTACGTGCTAAGGTAGCGGGATCCTGGAGCGGTGCGCCAGAGCCGGCTGAGCTCGGGCTGGCGTTCGAGTTGACGAATACTCGTGTCCGGACTGGGACAGGCATCTGGCTGGCGGATGGCTGCTGTCGGTCGTGGCCAGGCGTGGTCACGGCCTCCGCCCAGAACGGCATCGGGAACAGTATCGGCGTCGTGTCGAGCGGCTGCTCTTGTCTTGACGTAGAAGGCCCAGGGTCTGCTGGCGGCGGCGGTGCGGCTGACAGCGCCGGGGACTTCTCATTCTTGTTTGTTTGTCTCCTCTTGGCTGAAGTGGATGGACCAGGCACGACTGGGGGCAGTCGGCGGGCTGGAAATTTTGGTTTAGCGGCGGCTGTGGTGCTATGTCCACGTAGATAGTCGCCATGTCCACGGAAGTAGGTACCAGGTCCACGGATGTAGACTTGTGCGTTGGCATCTGGCTTTGGGGCAGCGGGCACTACTGATCCTGTGATAGTAGGCGTGACTGGCTTCTGGGCAACGGGCGCTACTGGTCCTGTGACAGTAGGCGTGGTTGGCTGTTGGGCAGCGGGCACTACTGATCCTGTGATAGTAGGCGTGACTGGCTTCTGGGCAACGGGCGCTACTGGTCCTGTGACAGTAGGCGTGGTTGGCTGTTGGGCAGCGGGTGCTGCTGGCTCTGGGGCAGCGGGCTGGTGTCCTGTGACAGCAGGTGCTGCTGGTTCTGGCGGGGCTGGATGACCTGGATCCTCGGGATCGTCATCCTCGTCGTTGCTGTCGTCATCGTCGGTATCAGCTGCGATGGCTCGTACGGCTGGAGGCACTGGAGGTCGCTTGTCGGGTTTCTGGCCTGGCATGGGCCTGATGTCATCAATGTGAATGGGCACTGGGATCTCGTTCCTGAGAATTTCGTACGTGTTATCACCCAGGGCTCGAATGATAACAAAAGGTCCCTCCCATGTGGGTCCAAAGCTGGTCCGGCGCTCCTTGAAGCCTCGGCACATCACTCGTTGCTGGGGTCGATACTCGATCGGGGCTGTCCTTGGCTCTGGGAAAAGATTCCTCTGGTAGACTTGCTGTCGTTGCGCCGCTTTCTCATGTCTGCTCCTAGCTGCTCGTCGAGGTTCTGGTAGCGGGCGGCGTTGCTCTGGGTGTTGCCAGTCTCCTGGGCGAGGTAACTCGGTCCCAAGCAGCAGCTCGCTGGGTGAGTAGCCGGTGGCAGCATTTTTTCTGTTGTGCAAGGAAAAGATGATCTGCGGCAGCACGACGTCCCATCGGTTTTGTCGTTTTCCCATCAGCTTTTCTCGTAGGGCCTTCTTTATCTCTTGGTTACGCCTCTCCACAGGATTGGCTCTCTGGTGGTAGATCGGCGATGTAAAATGTCTGATTTTATTCCGCTTGCAGAAGTTGAGGATCTTCTTGGCGGTGAAGGTGGGTGCCTTGTCGGTGATGAGTTCATCGGGATATCCCCATCGGAGGCAGACTCGTTCCAAGGCCCCTAAGATGTGGTTGGCATCAGCTTGGGGTGCAGCTTCGGCCTCGATCCACTTGGAACAGAGATCTGTTATCACGATGATAACTCGGTTATGGGTTGGTGTCTCTTCGTAGGGTCCCATGACGTCTAACGAGAGTACTTGCCAGGGTTTGGTGGGTGGTCTCGGGCGGAGTGGAGCGGCAGCTTGAAGGGGTCCTCGCTTGGTTGCAGCACATACCATGCATAGTCGCACATGCGTCGTGACGTTCTTGCGGAGTTGGGGCCAGTAGTAACGGTTGTTCACTGCCCGGTACGTCTCGTCGCGGCCTGGATGACCTGCATGTGGGGCGTCGTGGTAGTGGTGCAGAATGCGGGGCCTCAAGGCTTCGGGCACAACGAGGGCGGTCCTCTCTTCAGTGACATGCCATAAGCGTCCATCTTCTACCCTGAATTGTTCTTTCAGGCGCTTCTCCCAGGGGGCTAAGCCTCGTTCCTGATCCTGGATGTCCCCCCAATGTCCGATGGAACCAGAAATGGCGTAGTCCGCGAGTTGGGCGGCCTTGATCTCATCGAACAGAGTGGTTAGCTCCTCAGGTTCGGCTTCCATCATCAGAAGTTCCTCCGTGGTCGGGGTATCGATGATGGCCCTTGGCGTGGTTGGTTGTTTGGTTGTGGGTTCCTCGTCAGGAGGTAGCAAGCGGGAGTCATCGCCGGTATCAGCTGGCATGGCTTCTTGGGGATGACGCGACAGGAAGTCGGGCAGCTGGTTCAATCGTCCTGGACAGTGTTCTACGGTGAAGGTGTACTCTTGCAGCTGCAAGGCCCACCGGGTGAGCTTGGCCCTCTCGTCCTTGAACTGATGTAACCAGTGCAATGCTCGGCTGTCCGTGACAAGTGTAAAGTGCTGGTCCTCCAGCCAGTGGCGGTATCGACGACAGGCCCATACTACGGCGAGTGTCTCCTGTTCATTGATGTGATAGCGTTTCTCAGGTCCTGTAAACTTTGCACTGGAGCAGGAAATGATCCGTTTCTCCCCCTCTGGCGTTTTCTGATACAAAGCCGCACCCATGCCATGGTTGCTTGCATCGGTTTGGAGGTAGAAAGGCAGTCCTGGCTCCGGTCTGCAAAGGGCTAGAGGCTGTGATAGCTTCTCTTTGATCAGTGCGACCGCTGTCTCCGCTTCTGTGTTCCACTGGAACCTCTCCTTTCCTGTTAGGTTTGTCAGCGGGGCTGTCAGCTCGGCAAACTCGGGTACAAACTCTCGTAACCAGTTGGCGGTGCCTAGGAATCCCTGGAGTTCCTTCTTGGTGCGAGGAGTGGGAAAGTCTCTTATTTGGATGACGTGTTTCTCCTGGGGTTGATTTTGAGTGGTAGTTATCCTGTAGCCCAGGTAGTCCAGCTCGGAGGCTCCAAATCGGCACTTCGGGAGTCCACAGTGCAATCCATGTATCCTCAGACGCTCTAATACCAGAGCCAAGTGACGAAGGTGGTCTTGATGATCTTCAGAGTATACTATTATGTCGTCTAGATATACTTTCACGAAGACGTCTATGAAGTCGGCCAGCACTTCTGTCATTAACTTCTGGAACGTTGAGGGGGCGTTGCGTAGCCCGAATGGCATTACAAGGAACTCGAATGTCGCTCCGTCTGGGGTACTAAAAGCTGTCAGGGGTACACTATTCTCGTGCATCGGGACCTGCCAGTATCCACTCTTTAAGTCCAAACTAGTGAAAACCTTCGCTGCACCTAGCTCTCGGATCGTCTCCCGTATCGGCGGCAACTGGGACACTTCTTCCAACGTCTGGGTGTTCAGCTGGCGGTAATCGACACAAAAGCGGGAAGTCCCATCCTTTTTGTTCACAATGACGATCGGTGAGCAGTAACGGCTGTTACTGCGTCGAATTACCCCAGCTGCCAGCATCTTCTTCACTTCCTCAGTGATTATTGCCTTTTTATTCGCCGAGTACTGGTAACGTCGTATTTTAAATGGTTTGTCGTCTTTCAGACGGATTTCATGGGTAGTGAGTTGTGTAGTAGGCTGTTTGAGCGTCTCTTGAAATACATCAGAAAATTTAGTGATGACTTCCTCATACGCACGGCTGTGCGTCTCTGGTAGCTGCTCCGGGTTGGCTGTTACGGTGCGGGCCGAGTCCTCGGTCCTAACCTCCATGTCCCAGAACAGGGTGTGCCGTTCTGACACCCCTGCGTGTATGCAGTGCCGCGGAAAATCGATCACCACTTCCTGTTTCGCTAGGAAGTCTCTTCCTAGGATGATATCCTTGGTCATATCCTCCAAAATATGCATTTCGACCGAAACTGTCCAGTTTCCGATCTGCAGGGGCACTTCCACGCTGCCTTGGGTGTGCTTGATCTCCTTGGCGGCAGCCAAGAGCACGGGCATCGTCGGATGATTAGTCCTCGGAAGGTCCTCTACGTAGTTGCTGTGGATGAAGGAATGAGTCGCCCCGCTGTCCAGCAGGGCCAGTAAACGGCATCCGTTGGCCTCGACCCACAAGTGGGATGATGGGCCGGGACCGGCCGTCAGTCCTATTGACGCACTTAGTTCTGGAGCCGGGCACCCTGGCTTGGGCCGGCTCGCTGCTCGTTTCCCGCCTGGGGCTGACTGTTAGCTTGCTGCCGGGGGGCTGCCTGGCTTCGTTGCTGCGGTGGTGCCGTGGATGTCTGTCCTGGGCCCGGGTTATTGGTTGGACCTGCCTGTTGGCTAGGGTTGTTTGAATTGGTGCCATGCCCTCGGAAGTTGTTACCCCCTGTCTGGACATTTTGTTGGCGGAAGTTAGGGTTTCCCTGTTGGTTGGAGTCGTGTCCACGAAAATTGGGGTTGGCTCGCTGGTTGGAGTCGTGTCCGCGGAAATTGGAGTTGCCTTGCTGGGGCTCTGACTGACATTAATAAGAATCACGACTGCTTAATACGTAAGTTTTTTTAAGGATTGTTGCGGAAATTAGATTTAGTGCCATTAAATTTGTCTTTCTCACCCTCCAGATTTGTTCCAAGTCCTAAGAAAATTATCTCGAAATATGAGCAAAATCGGGTAATACTAACACGTGCCTGCGAGACCATAAAGTTTCCCATGTATTTCATATGAATAAAAGACATTCTTTTGTAAATTTCCGATAGAATTGTTAAAATAAATGTAGTGATATAGAAATCGCACACAGGTCTCCTCTTCAGAGTTGTTCAGAGAAAACGAATTAATAATTCCTTTTTAAAATAAACCATCTCTTTGATAGAACCACAAGATGATCCCCATGGGGTCATTTTTGGGGCCCTATAAAATGACTATGGAGGATATATTTAAAAAAGAATTATTAATTTGTACCCTCTAGACAATTTTCAAGAAGCAAACTTGTGTGAGACTCATTTCACAACCTTTTCACAATTATAAAAAATATGTTGAAACTTAGAGGTTGGTAAAAAAATCTGAAATAATTCTGTAAGCTGTATTGGATTTAAACGGTTTCTTTTTTAATTCTTGCACCTTTTCTCTAAAGTCGATAGTTCAAAAGTAAGAATTTATTGGATTTCTAAAATAACACAAATTATCTAGTTTTGATAAGCTGCGCCGCAAAAACTATTCATTTTGGACCCTTATCCATTGAGACTTTTCTTTAGAAACATAAGCACTACAATATATCAAAATTTCAGAACTTATCGCTGAAACCCAGATTCCATTTAAATTGAGCGGGGTGCTTTGGAAATAGACAAAAGTATCACATTTTTCACAAGCATAAATTTGAGTTAACTATGATACACATGATACCTAATTTGTGCAAAATTCGGAGTACAGTAGAACCAAATATTAGAGAATTAATTAACAAGATAGGACAGCCGCCGGAAAATCTTTTATTTTTTAGCAATGGCGCCATTGACGTCAACATTTAAATTGGAGTTATCGCGCAGTTGCCACAATGTGACGATCAGACAGAGAAAGTAACATTAGAAAGAGAGGTCAATAGTGAAAATTTGACAACACTGTCCCGATAGAACGACCGAACTCAGCTGACTGTCAGTACCCAAGGTCGCTAAAAAAACAGGTTGCTTTGTAAAATATGTCACATGAAGTATTTCTATGTTTATATGTAAGGTATCTATTTGGTTAGGATAGAATTGTACATTGAAACAATAATTTTGAAACATTTCTCTATAAAATGAGGAAAAAACAGCCACACGCAGCTATCATCGGGGTCTATACGTAACGTAGCACTTGTCGATTCTAATGAGCCAACCTATCTTTTAGTAAACTTGGTCAAATTCATTTAATGCGTACCCGACAAATTCCGAAACTGTTTCCGCTGGATGCCGTGTCCCTTTAAATTGGAGTTCACAACTGTCTTCGTCTATTTCGTCTTCTCCGTCTGACTGTCCGATCTTCTTAGTTCTCTAATCTTTGGTAGATTTATCGTTTTTTGTTCACTTTTGATTCAATATATCGGTTCTACTGAAAACATTTCGTAAACTAAGAGTTTACTGATTTTTGGCAAGACGAGTTACAGGATTCGTATGAATATTATATTTCAAATCCCATATTAACATAATAATAAATACTACCAAAATGAAGGCAAAATGTAGTTTTTATTTCCCCTAGATTCCTTTTATGGGATCATTTAAAGCATCCCTTTAGAAGATTGACGACAAAGCATCCCACACAAATATTGCCAATTTAACTGTCCAGAAATGTCCCATCACACTTTGAACAAAAACTTTATTAATCATAGGAGTTGTTGTAAAATATGTCAAACGTTTAATCAACTGACTCCTAAATAAATCATCTACTATGTTGAAATTTTTCTAACACATTTTCTCGAAAATTGATAGCTCAATTTTAAAAGATAGAAAATGCATGTGTAAAGATAACAGACCTGTAAAAAAACGCTTTTTTAACCGAAATAGGTGATTCCGAAAGTTTTTGACGTGCTGAACACGATGCCGTTGGCCATTTTGCGCCATAACTTCACAATGAAACATTTTCTTTATAGGATTTTGCAAACAGTGGAAAGAAAAGCTATCTATGAGACCTAAAGGAAAAACTATATATAAAAATATTAATGAAATCTTTGCATTCTTTCGATAACCTGACTTCTGGTTATGCTAACAAGTAAAAATTCTGATGTGCCATTCTCATTTTAACACTAGCATCCAACCTAGTCCCCTACGGCTAAGCAGGCTAAACTAGTATCTACATGATCCCCTACGATATCGTAGGGGACTAGGTTGGATGCTAGTGTTAAAATGAGAATGGCACATCAGAATTTTTACTTGTTAGCATAACCAGAAGTCAGGTTATCGAAAGAATGCAAAGATTTCATTAATATTTTTATATATAGTTTTTCCTTTAGGTCTCATAGATAGCTTTTCTTTCCACTGTTTGCAAAATCCTATAAAGAAAATGTTTCATTACTATAAGCAAACAAATAATAAATAATTCACTTTTAAACTTCACAATGTTGAGAAAACCTAACCTAAAAGTGCGAAAAAGTCCAGTTCTGTCTATGTTCGTGCTCTAATAATTAGACAACGACACGAGATTGAGTAAAACTGATCAGACCATCTTATTCAACTGTTCAAAATCATCAAAAACCAATAGTAGCGCACATTATTTTATTTCTGAGTGTAGCAAGAAATACTAAAATTCTTGTTGTGAGTATTTATACAAGTAAAACGGACCTGAATAGCTAATTCCATAGAATTTTGACGGGCTGAACACAACGCCGCGACATTACCCGTTTTGCTCTATGAAGTCAGGATTTTGAGAAAACATAACCTCAAGATGGATAAAATAATATTTTTATAATATTCAGGTTTCAATAACTGAGCGGAACAAGAGGTATTATTTCAGATGGATTTCTACGTGCTAGGCACGAAGCCGTTGTTCATTTTACTTTACCAGATTACGATACAGAGAAAGAAAACATAACCTCAGAGTGAAAAAAAGTCTGTTTATAATAGATTCAGGTGTTAATAACTTGAAAATCGGATAAGATGTAAATCGTGAAAATAATTACCAAATGCCTTTGTATGTTTAGAAGCTAAGCGGGTAAAAAGATACACTTAAGAGGTACTAAACGTACCTACACCTAATGAAACATTCATAAATAAGAGGACACACCACAAGCTTTAAGCCTAAAGGCGCAGTTACACGGCGCGTGATTAGGCGAGCCTGGCTCGACGAGCCACAAAACAAGCGCCGTAGGCAACTTGGCATAGCTTGTGGCTCGGGAGACGTGGCTCGCGTCTTCCATCTAGGAGTCGGTAAAGTTTGACGAGTCAAAGCCGCTGATACGCTGGCGCGTGCCTGATTCGTTAAATCTAGTATAGGATAGCCTTTTCGCGAGCCTCTCCCGAGTCATCTCCAGAGAATCGCAAATATTGTTTTATTGTGTATTATTAACTATGGCCTGGTCCACAGAGAAAACAGTTGAGTTTATCGAAGCGTTGGAAGAACACGAAGTAATATGGAATCCACGTCATTTAGAGCACGAAGATAGAAATGTTGTGTACGACGCATGGAACAAATTGCAGCAGAGATTTGAAACACCAGTGTAAGAATTAAAGAAGAAAAAATATGGATTACTGGCCAGTAACAGGAAATTAGCAAAGAAAGTCGTAGTCAGCAAGAGGAGTGGAAGTGGGGCTGACGAAATTTACAAACTGACATAGTCTCTTGTAGCAATTTACCACCATCACTTGCGCACAAAGTAGCAGCTACAACAAGCGTTTGCTTATTGGCATCGGCTGATCTTCCACGCAGTTTTGACGAGCCTACAACCCACAACCCCACACGCGATCTGCATTGGTCACGCGCCGTATTGACACCTCTGGTTCGCTATAAGACGCACCAACGCGAGTTGTGAGTCGAGCTCGTGGCTTGGCGAAACACGCGCCGTGTAACTGCGCCTTAACATAACCTAATAGGTGGAGTCATAAACGAGCAGAAAGTAATATAGTCTGAATCACCTTTTATGGCGTGTGCGTCACGAGAAGCGTATGGTCTATGATCTGAAGCGAGGGACAAACAGTGTCGGATCAACCAGTCAAAACGCGCCGCATGACTATACTATTGAGTTGGCACAAACGATGGCCCATTATCGAGTTTAACCGCGTGAAGGAAAGAAAGAGATGAACGTATAATTGTAGAAATCTTATAAGTGCAAAGTCGTAGGTTTAGAATAGCTTACCTCTCGATATGTGTATGAGTGAGAACAAATCTTAAAGCAAGGCGTAGCTCGAGCCGTACACACGCCACAAACGGTGATATCAAGTATAGAGCATATGCTCCAAACCTAATATAATCTAACAAATCTAGCCATAAACGAGCAGCAAGCAAAGAACTCGAAACCTAGCATTACCTAATGGGGCTAGCCATAAACGAGCAGAAAACAGTTCAAGCTCTTTACCTATCATAACCTAATTGATCTAGCACTAAATGAGTAAAAAGGAATACAAGAAAGTCTGTTTAATATAATCCCCTTAAGCATCACCCAGAGCTAAGAGCGTGCACGTAGGTAGACAAGAAAAAACAAAAATACAAAACCTAAATAAGAACAAGAAAGAACAAAAAATGGAATTTCGTAACCCCTACGTCCAGATGTTAGGTAGGCTCCAGGGGAGGTTATGTTTTCTCTATATCGTGATCTGATAAAGTAAAATGGACAACAGCTTTAGGTTTAGCACGCACAAATTAACTTTCCAACTACAGTCCACCGCTCTACCAACTGAGCTATCGAAGGCTTGAAATCTGAAGTAATACCTCATATTCCGCTGAGTGATTCAAACCCGAATTGAAATCATAAAAATATTATTTTCTCCATTTTGAAGTTATGTTTCGTCAAAATCCTGGCCTCATAGAGCAAAACGGGTAACGACATTATGTTCAGCCCGTCAAAATCCTATGGAATTAGCTACTTAGGTCCGATTTACTTGTATAATATATTCACGACAAGAATTCTAGTATGCATTTCTTGTTAAACTCAGAAATGAAATAATGTTTGCGAAATCTATAGTTACGTTTTTTTTTTATTGTTACTATTAGTTTTTGAAGATTTTGGACAGCTGAATAAGATGGTTTGGTCCGTTTTACTCAATCTTGTATCGTTGTCCGGTTATTAGGGCGCGAATATAGGAAGAAATTACCTTTTCAGCGCTTGTAGGTTAGGTTTTCTCAAAATTTTGATGTGATGGCGCAAAACGGCCAATGGCATCGTGTTCAGCTCGTCAAAAATCTTCAGAATCATTTATTTTGGTAAAGAAAAAACCTTTTGCAGGTCAGTGACAATTTAACGGGCTTTTATAATTATGTGTTACCTTACACCATTAGAGGTGATGACAATATAAGAAATGAATTAAGCGTCTTTAAAAATAAAATCAGCCTGTTCAAGAACTGTCTAAAGTTAAATCAAACCGTCCGGTATAAATTCAATTTCAAATGCTACATGAACACTATTTCTAAACTTAGATTTATTTTGATTTATATTGCAATATTTTCGCACATCACGTAAACACAGCCTGTAAAAATAAATTCTACGTCGTTTTATTCTGAGAAAAACATTTTTAGTATTATATCCTAAAGTGAAAGGATAATAATTCGTTATGTTGACTGTTCGACTATTGCCCGTTGAATTCAAATAGCGCGAAATCTTTTTCCTAAATTGTCTTTGGGATTTTACAGCAAGCGGAAAAATAATTTATTGTCCACTTGGGAATGTAAATACATATCCGTGAACTTCTGCGTATGTTGGGACTCTTTCAGACGTAATGACTGTCTGTGAGAGAAGTAGCTGTAAATTGGCACTTAATAAAGCCGTCGAGACCAAAGCGAGAACAGTCGCCGGACACTGAATTTCAGTCTGCCGATGTCTCGAATTGTCAGAATTTGTTTTCGCCTCGAATTAACTGCCAAGGCATTGGAAACTATGAATACGTTCAGTCACTTTTCTTCAATAATCGATCCGAAGTGCACAGTGACGTCACGTTCTGTATTTGATCAGAACAATTTATATCTTTATCATACGAAAAACGCTGTCATTCTTCCTAAAATATCATTCGAAGCTCACATCGAACTATTGAGAGTTTTAAGTATATTAAACTAATTGCCGAAAGCTCTTTAAACCTCTATTAAAAATCAGTTTTGTTTAGTTGGTAATGGAACTCTCCTTGTACTATTGCCGAAAAAATATTTTAGAAACTTTGAGATCTTATGCAGAGCATTTCATATTTTCTATACTATGAAATAAAGATTACCTAGTAGTTTCCATTCACCGACATACGTCTATATGTGATGGAGTTGTGTTTTATTTTCTGCTTAACATTCAAGGAAGTTCAGAAAAAAGCTTTTTCAGCAGTGAGATGTATTTGTACAATTTTTTTTTGCGTAATGACTTGAAGAGCCGTAGAAAAAGGTTGAAACTTATTCCATACTTAGTACTATCTTCAAGACCATTTAATTTCTTTCAACAAAATTTTATCATCGCATTTAATGGCCTCCTTGCTAAAATATTGTTATGTTGGTGGAACAAACCTAGACAAAATTAGTAAAAATCTAAATTTTTGCATATACGTTCTTTGAGGTATCCCAAACAAAAATCCACAAAAATCACAAAAATCCCAGCATGGCTACCCAAGATTTTGAAGGTCAAATTTTTTTGCAAATATCTTGCGTCATATGCATCGAATGCCCATGAGACCAAAGTGAAAGTTGTAGAGAATTAAATTATCTGCATTTCGCCTTTTCCATTTTTTCCGAACCTCTCACAACGTTTCGAGATATTCAAGGTCAAACTTTCAAAAACATGTTTTTTTGCGAATTTGTCGCGCCAAGACAGCAATAAAGTTATCATGAAAGTTGTAGAGAATTCAATTATCCACAAGACCGGTATTTTGCATTTTTTCCCAGAACCTCGCCCTGTTCGAGATATTCAAGGTCGAAATTTAAAAAACTATGTTTTGCAAATATCTCGCTTCCTATGCATCGGACGTACATGAAGTCAAAGTGAAAGTTGTAGAAAATTGAATCATCTACGAGATTGATCTCTTGCATCTTTCCCCCAAAACTTCGCCCTTGGCGAGATATTCAAGATCAAATTTACAAAGAAAACGGGTTTCCGCGAACATCTCGCTTCCTATGCATCCGGACGCCCATGAAGTCAACGTGAAAGATGCAGAGAATTCAATTATCTATAAGATTGAAATTTTGCATCTTTTCCCAAAATCTCGCTCTTTTCGAGATATTCAAGATCAAAGTTTCAAAAAACCGGTTTTCATCGAATAACTCGCTCTCTATGCATTGAACCGAGGCGAAGTCTACATACAAGCAGTAGAGAACTTGAATATCTGCAAGATTGGTACATTTACAGTTTCTAATTTTTTTTTTTTTAAATTACATTCGTTTTCATACCACCCACGAGGTAGAACGCATGGCGTGTTTTCTTTTACATGGTTTCCCCTGTGTATGTAGGCTTAACCCATGAAAATTGCCTCGATTATTATATAAGGTGCTCTATATACATTAATGCTACTCTGACTCATACTCAACATAATCGAGTTCCAACTCATTCTGTGAACTATCATCATCGCTAACATTATAATCATTACTATCATAACAATCAGAATCCTCATCATCATTGCTAATTTCATTATCATTAATTGTTACAATGTCGGAACATTCGAAATTATCTATTTCAACAATAGAATCTTCCAGTTCAAATATTTTCTTTTTGCCCACGATATCCCCCGACAATTGGTGCAAGCTTCGGAGCATTCAAGTCCGATTTGTCTACAATCACATCTTGCATTGCAACCTTTCCGGCAGAAGATTTCTTTCAGTACATTACCTGGTGCTGGTGGGAGTACATCAACTGTCTCCGTACTCGCAAGCGGTTTTGTACATATGAAACAATTTCCATGCATATGATCGAAACTC
This sequence comes from Stenurella melanura, assembly GCA_963583905.1. Classification (NCBI taxonomy): domain Eukaryota; kingdom Metazoa; phylum Arthropoda; class Insecta; order Coleoptera; family Cerambycidae; genus Stenurella; species Stenurella melanura. The sequence goes on from OY757312.1 coordinate 109,503,867, forward strand.
AAAATGCATCTGTCAAAGTCGGAACGAAGCACACTGGATAGATGAATTGCGAGGAGAATATTCTTGATAATAATAATAGGAACATAGGAAACGATGTATTCGCGGAAACCCGTTTTCTTTGGAAATTTGACCTTGAATATTTCGACAAGGGTGAAGTTTTGGGAAAAAATGCAAGAGATCAATTTTGTAGATAGGTCAATTCTAAACAACTTTCATGTTGACTTCATGTACGTCCGATGCATAGGAAGTGAGATATTTGCCAAATATCGTTTTTTTAAAACTTTGACCTTGAATATTGTCACATTAGAAAAGGGCGAGGGCCTTATCTGTGGACCCTACGCCCTATGCGACTTTGGGTTTTTTGGAGAAGTGTGTGTTAATAAGGGGCAACTTTAGGAATTTACATGGTTTTATTACAACACTCGTTTAAGGAATAACGAACAATCAACAGATATAAATAATCAACAACAATAATGTCACGCTAGAAAAGGGCTAGGGCCTTAACCATGGCCCTACGCCCTATGCGACTTTGGGTTCTCTGGAGAAGTGTGTGTTAAAAAGGGGCACTTTAAGAATTTACATGGTTTTATTAAAACACTTGTTTAGGGGATAACGAACAAATAACAGATACAAATAATCAACAACAATAATACACATAATAAAAATAGAATACATAACAACTTAAACGATCTTACCAATATACACAGTGGAGAGGAAAAGGTGTCACTTTCACTTAACTTAACTTGTGATTTCCAGGGTGGAGATCACTAAAACTACCTGAAGGGCCTGGGCCCCATATCCTAAGATGAGGGCCCCAAAACTAAGACTGACCGTCGACACTAAAACGTCGAAACTCAATGAAATGAAAATAACCGAGAACGAAGAACTAAGAGCCTCGTTTGTTTTGCTTATTCATTTTTTATACTTGTTTATTTGGCAGACCTTTATACCGGTCAATGTTATGTTTATATAAATTAATGTTTTATTATTAAACAATTCTACTCTAGGCATTGAAATTATTTAATTGTTTTTTAATTCCTAACTAGACTAGGGTCGAATTTGTTTAATTTATACAAACATTTGCTACTTTCCCGGATTTAGCTATTTCCTGCGTGACAATATCTCGAAAAGGGCGAGGTTTTGGGGAAAAAAATGCAAAATACCAATCTTGTGGATAATCTGTCTACAACTTTCATGATAACTTTATTACTCTATGAATTTTTTAGCGAGAGAAAATCGGGAAAAAACACATTTTTGAAAGTTTGACCTTGAATATCTCGAAACGTTGTGGAAGGTTTGGAAAAAATAAAAAAGGCAATTTATGGATCATATACTGTACAACTTTCACTTTGACCTCATGGGCATCCGATGCATAGGACGCGAGATATTTGCAAAAAACTTTGACCCTCAAAATTTTGGGCGGCCATTCTGGGATTTTTGTGATTTTTGTGGATTTGGGTTTGGGACACCTCAAAGAACGTCTGCGCAAAAATTCAGATTTTTACTAATTTTGTCCAGATCAAATGCTAATTTCCGTGGGCTATGTTCTAATGCATATAATGAACAGCTTCGAAATTCTAATTAATAAGCACAACGATGAAGTTTTAACTTATCGTCTATTAGTATTTTATTTTAACGTTTGAATTCTCGCGCAATGACGTATTTAGCCTCGTTTTCAAATAGCGCACACGAGTCGGCCCGATATAGCTCGGGCGAGGTAGCTAATTTTGTCTATAAATCTCAAACATGTTCGGAGGCAGCTGATTTATTTTTTTATGACTTCTCTGAAGTATAATTAATAAAATCATCTAAAGTTTGCATGATTTTCAGACCGGAAATTTAAAGAAAAAAAATCAAAAACTTTCTTTTTTGGTATGTTTTCAAAATTTTTAACATGAGTCGACGTAAGGGATAATAAAATATATTTTCAGAAAGAGCATACATTTCTAAGCAAAAAATATCTCTACAAATTTTTTTATTAAAGTCACAGGTTTTCCGCAAAAAATAGAAGTAGTGGAGCAAGCGTCGCGCTATATTCGAAAAATATTACCCCAGGCACGAAATATATTATGAGAATTGCACTATTAAATAATGTTTGTTGGAGAAAATAGTCATTAAAAATGATATTTATTCTATAATAAGTAATACACAACATAATGGCAGCAGTAAAACCGGAGTTGAGCGAAGCTGACGCCACCGCGCCGATACCTGAATACAGTGCTTTGTATTTTATAGAGGTAGACACATGTGCTATTCTACTATATTCTATGTATACGTGATACTCTTGTCTATTTATTCAGTAAGTATCAGAATTTATATTATATTTATTAGCGAACTAAATTCTAGAGACTGAAAATATTTATATTTTTGCTTATCACGTGATGCACTGAATATTTAGAAAAACATGCAGAATTATATAATTTTTTTCTTGACCATTTGAAAATCTGGTATCTTTTATTTGACAACTGCATTTTTTTTTCGCGTGCCAAGTACTGCAAAACGCGCGTTCGACCTTGCAATGCGCTTCATCCAATATCTCCACGTCACTAATTTTTTATGGAAAATCCGTAGCATTAGACGAAACTTTTGTAGATACATTTTTTGTGCGAAAATCTGTACTCTTTCTAAAAATATTTTTTATTTTCTCCTACCTCGACGCATTTTCGAAATATTGGGAAAATACCAGAAAAGAAAGTATTTAATTTTTTTTTTAATGTTGCAAAAATCATCCGCCTCCGATTTGTTTCGAGGTAAATGTCTCTAATGACTGGATTAATATTAAAGGCCGATGTATGTGTGTCAACCAGCGTTAGTTCTAGGTGATTTGTCATCGCATGTTTCAAACAATACCAGTATGTTGACAGTCCTGTAGTCAGAAATTAATTGTAGAGGGTGCTCATCGAATTTCAGTGGGTGTCAATTCCTTCATAGTTTAGAAAAACATGCAAAATTGGACGAACCGCAGGCGAGTGCTGGAATTCATCAAGTGAGTTATTACCATACCTCGGATGTAGCGGCCGGAGTTCAGGGCTGTCTTTTACAGATAGGTATTATTATATTGTAAACACCTACTAAAACATGCCCAAGCTACAAACATAGAAAGGCATGCAACGTATTAATTGAATTTTATTAATTTTACCATGGTAATGCGTTTAGTCGGTGACGCACTATACCTATGAAATACAAACGTAAGGCGTAATAGATCATTTTAACTTGTAGTGCACGTGCACTTTTCGCTACCTAGTCCGGCCAGTTTGGGAGGGAAGAAACTTACGACGCTCACGATGAAACAGTAGCAGACGTAACGTCGCATGTGTTGGTCGGTGACAAATATGAAGAAAATACGGCCAAGTTCTTATTATTCCTTACCGATTGAGTGAATTATATGAAAGTTGCTGGGAGAATTTTGAAAGAAACATATCGGAATATACTGCGTGTAAAATGTTTAGCACATGGGCTGCATAGGATTGCTGAAACTGTTAGGAGGTGCTACACTAATGTTGATAAATTAATACCTAGTGTAAAGAAAATTTCTCTTAAAGCACCAGGTCGTGTACAGTTATTTCACGATATTTTACCAAATATTCCATTACCTCCAGCGCCCATTATCACACGTTGGGGATCTTGGCTACAGGCCGCATCGTACTATTACTGTTATTTCGAAAATGTGAAATACGTAATACAACAGTTAAATCCAAATGACGCAGTTGTCATTTCACAGGCGCACCAGGCATTTCTGGATCCAACGGTTCAAAAAAATCTGGAGACCACACACAGATGTTTCTCACGAATTCTTCTAGACATATGGGACCTTCAACATCAGCCAACATCAGCCTTTACTACAGTTGATGCAATAAACGTCGTGTTCGATCTTCGACAATATATTTTTCAATTACAGGGAGACATTGCTGCGACAGTACAAAAAAAAATCATAACTCTGTTAACAAAATCCCGGATTTGTTACGATGACAGATGTAAAAGACCTTTTACAAGGCAAGGGAGTATATTTTGCTACATCTGGCATGAATGTGGTGACTTTGTGAAAGTTTCGATATTTTAAGTATTCCACAGTTACATTTGTCGACTTCGAGCGGTCCTTCTCGCAACATAAATCGATTTTTACCGAAAGGCGCCGAAGTTTAACTCCAAAACATTTAGACCAGATATTAGTGATATATTTTTATTCTTTAACCACCGCCACTGAAAAATACTTGTGTGTGTTAGTTTAGTGTGAAGTAAAATGGCGTTATACCTTCGGATACTGCAGAATTCGCTACAAAAGATTTCAAGGTAAGATATCGTTTTATACATGCAACTCTTTATGCGCTGACACATCTTCATCTAAAGCCAACCCTGATTTTACGTCTTATCTGGCCGCTAAATCCGAGGTCTGGTTATTACCAATATCGCAAGTTGAATACTATATTTTATCAACGATTATAACAACACATATTAACATAATAATAGTTAATTTTCACTAACCCAATTCATCATTTTTGGCACAATTATTACGTATATTTTATATCTAAAAAAACTAAGGATAACTTAATATTAATAATAAAACCAGTTCTTGATTTTTTTAAATCATGCGACCAAAGTCAAGAATGGGAATAGGAATGAGAATGTTCAGTCAGACAGGCAAAAACGAACGTATAAGTATCCAAACTATTCATTCTAAAATTTAACTTCTAAGGCTTTAGTGTCGGTCGTTATTGTGCAGAAAATGTAATTTAAAATTTACATACTCATCGTTTTGTGCCCAGGTTACATCTAACGTGTAATTATTCAAACTTTGTGAAATAATGGCTACATTATGAGATATTTATGTAGAATATACGCCTCTTAAGGGTATTTACCCGCACGTAGACCATTTTACTTTATATATTTCTTTCGTGCGTTATAAATATCGACTTTTGAGTGTCTACTACTGAACAAGTTTGGATTAACAGTTCGACAGTGGAATAAATAGACAACTACATCTGTTATGTTTTCCCAATTAAAAGGACATCACAAAAGGCACCAATGAAAGGTTCTTATAGTACGGGAGCCCTCGATCATGATTTTTAGCTTCATGGCAACATGAGAATTTTTCGGACAGTTTATACCCAAATCAAGAAAAAAGTCCTTTTTAGCGGAATTTTTCAATGTAGCTAAACGATCGAAAACCAATAATGAACATGGGCTAAAAATGGTTATCGCGAGTCGTCCGTTTCCTGGTTTTGTTTTTGTGTTGAAGTGGGATGTACGGAACTATGTAAAAATTGAATGGACATTTCCCGCCTTGTGCAAGCGGCGAGTGAAGGGAATATTTGAAAATTCTCCAATAAATATTGGTTGAATTTTTTTTTATCGCGACACGTCCGTTTTCGATGGAACTTGAGGATGATCGTGCGAGACAATCATGAAAAATTAAAGACGGACCATTTGATCGTTGCCCGTAACACTGAGTGGACGTTTTCTGCATTGCTGTTTCCAGAAAAACCATTTTCCGTCGCCTTGAAAAGTCGCAAGTAGGGTTTTTCGCGTTTTCATTATCTCTAATTTGTCGGGCCGTTGGAATGTACTTTGGATGCGTGAATAGACACAAATAATCACACTTACACACAGAAAGGTCGACTGGGAGGAAGAATACAGAGGCAAATCTACCTAACGTAACGCAGAGAAAAGAACAACCCCTTCGGTTCAAACTTCAAACTTTTTCCCCGTGAACTTTTTTGACTGATCATTTGCTTATTTCTAAAATGAAAATTTAAAATTAAAATATCGAAAATATGTTTAAATTTGTGACGTTGACACTGATTTTCATTGGAAAACCCCATATTTCTTAGTAAAAGTAGGCATTAAGATGAATGTTATAAAGAATTGGAAACGAAAATCGAAAATCCGGTTGTAGAAATTGATAGAGAATTTCAGAACCAACCTTTAAAAACATCGCCTTAAAAATCTTTAATTTTACGATCTAAAAGTTGATTTGGGTGGAACACTACAGTTTTGTCCCACTGTGCGTCGTTTGGATCTTCTTTATTTCTATAGCGCCTGATGACCGGAACACGCGCAGCGTAAGACGAGTAGATTTAATTTTTTCTACAACCGTGCAACACGGAAAATGTCTGTTTAGACTTTTTTTAGGATGTATAGACCCTGGTCAACCATCTAAAAAAGGTTTTAGCCATGTCGCTGTAACTCAGTCAAGTCATTTTTTAACAACTTATACTGCATCTACCATGTTTCTGCAAAGTAAAAAATGTCCGTTCTTCACGGGTTAGTATTTTTTTTACATTTTAAATAGAATTCCATTAAAAACGGACGAGGTGCTATAAAAAAAATTCCCGACGGAAAATGTTTTAGCAACGCCCAGAGCTTTATTTAAACTAAACATTGTTCATTGATTTGTCCATGTCGGGATAACAAGAAATTGTGGTCGAGGGCTCCCGTACTATTAGAGGTATTATTGTTGTACAACCCGGTGTGTAATGTTGAATGGTTTCACTGACAAGTTATTTGTAATTGTTAATTCTGCAAGGCATCGATTCTAATTATAGCTTCTGAGAAGGGAAGATACTACACTAAATAAATTAAATTATAAATTAAAAAACCCCAACACAAAAACTGACTAAATCTAATCTAAATAAATTAATAAAATTTTAAAAAGTATGAAATAATACGGAATACTATTGTTAATTGGAACAACAGTTTGGTTTTATTTATCTCAAAGAACAAAACATTTATCTGGCTACTAGTAAATATACCACGGAATTTGCAGCTCAAAATCCCTGCATTTTCTTGTGAAGGTTCATTTTGATTTTGAAACGAGGATGCCAACTTGGTGAGCGAAGCCGAAGTTGATCATTGGGTGTATTTCTAATAGCACAAAGAAAAATCTGGAAGGCCAAGTTGAGAACAATTTGTAAAATGCCGGAAACTCAGTCAGTATTGTTTTCAATCAATATTAAAAGACGTGCTACAAGCCTAACAGAAATAAACCATTCAAATACAGTGGTGGATCTGCAGACAAGAGAGATATAGCCCAGCTCATCAAATAATAAAAACGACTGTGGGTGACCAAAATATACAGGATCTATCCTACAACTTAATACTAAGATAAAGACATTGAAGGCAGAGATGACAGAGCAAAGAAATGTATTCATTCGCGACGAATTGTGTCAAAATGTAATATATCTATTTATTATTTTCTTTGTAAAGACAGCAATTGTAAAAAAAATTTTAGCTTTGAGAACACAAACTTACCCCTGAAACACTAACAGTCCCAAGGAAATAGTGCTTTCAATGCACTCAACATTTTCTGCAAAATTCAGCCTCTATCTCTAGAACTTTAAACTGAAGTGCAAAATTTCTTTTCTTCTTAATATAAATTGTAACTAAATAAAAAGCCGTTGTCTAAGGAATCACTACTTCCACATCCAGATTTTCCATCCAAGTCTCTTTAAAGGAAAACATCTTGACTATATTTGCACTCTAGTACGTGGAAATAATTGCTCATAGAATTTTAATTGCATATATGCCAAAAAGGAAGTTTCTGGACTCTTACTAGCTTGCTCTACTTATTTTCCCCACTTTAACCCCCCTCCCCCCCTCCAACGGAATCATCTCAGTCAGATGTAATTATAATATGAACATGTACTACATTTCAGGTGAATGTCTCAGTTTTATTTTATCAACCAATTCAATAATGGGGAGTGGAGATGGTGGAGACGTGTGAAAAATACGTCAAAAAAATTTGAGACCTTAGGTTCTAGTACATACAATCACAAGTTCCCACCCGGGAACTCAATTCTGGGACACCCTGTATAATGTCAAGAAATCAGGCATTACTGGAAATTCCATTGAATGAAATGCGAAAATTAGGCAACACACAAAATATTTTTCAAATTTGCCTTTGTTACCTTTCTTCACATTAGAGTATTATAGACTTTAATAATTGCCATTGCATGATGTTTAAAATTATCCTGAAACGAGTCCGTTGTTATGAGGTAGCAACGTTATCGTCGCCTTTATAACCATACCAATGGGCTAACATGTAATGATATAAAATATAACTATTAAACTAGTTATGTTTTATTATTCACATTAAATATTAATTTCTCTGCACTTAAATTTTAGTATTTTTGTCTAGGGAGATACAATTTGTACGATAAAATTAAATAATAACTACCACAATTTGAGTTAATAACTTCATTTGCAATCTCTGGTGAGCATCCTATTAACTTGAAATCCCAATGAAAGGGAACATAATTAAGCCACACATTTGGGATAGATGAAGAGAGGACCATTTATATTATATTAGCTATTAGCTGAAGCATTAGGAGACAACATCAGATATCAAGCATTCACTTGAGATAGAAAGCATGTCACCACTAATCACTTTATTTTCAATTTTACATAAAAAATATCATTCAACAAATGTTCGCCACTGATGTTTCTCATCAATTTTGAGATAATTTGGCAACTAAAAAAATATATTTTGGTTATATTTAGCTCTTTTAACAGAGCTGGACTCTGTCGATAAATTTTAATATAATTTCTTCAAAATACTTTGCATAGTATTTAAATTAAGCAAACACTTCTTAAAAAGTAATTTAAGGCTAAGATATTTTATTAAACAAATATACTTGTATTGTTGTACTTGTATATTTTTACAAAGACCTCCAATGTCTAAAAACACAATAAATAAATAATTGTTAGAATCGAACTTGAAAATTACCACATCGTTAAAAATAATTAAATGGAATTCTAGAGTTACACTTTACATAAGTAAATATAAAAGTACAAAATGTTCCCAACATAAAACACAAAAATAACAATTTAATTTTTCCCCAACGATTAACAAGAATTTGCTTTCTTTCAAAATCTGACGATGCTCGTCTCCTAGACATATTTTGAAAAGTTATTACATAACGCACGGATGCCACAAATAATATCTTAATAGTTTTAAGTATTTGTAAACATACTTCTTTGTGCTGAACAGTATTTTAAATACTCTGGAAGTATCTTAATATACTGTCAATTTGTAACACAGATACAAGTTAGATGGAAGGAGTTAGAATTTGAATTTGTAGTTAGAATTTAATTGGGTTAGGTACAACACCTATAAGGTACTCTCAGCGTATTTGAAACACTTAAGAATATTCTTGAATTTAAATACTCCAAACTCTGCCTCCAAATAACCATATTAAAACTATTCTTTCACTCCCACGACGTTCCATTTCTCCTAATTAAATAGGACCTGTCTCTTTAGAGGGAAACGTTTACAGAAATAACAATAATAATAATAAGCTACAGCAAGATATCGTCAAATCGTTCACACATTTGAATGGAATTTGGCTTAGACTAATGGGCTACAGGGATCCTCCAGCGAAGCAAACACGAGACAAGGAAGGACTAATATATTTAAAGTAATACCCATTCACATGCTGAATGATCAATCTGTGATACGAAGTTGGATCTAGGAGAAACATATAAGTGTCTGGGTGTCAAAAGAAAGACGAGGATAATCCTAACAATGCACAGTGGTCGGAAACGAGCCGAAATGGGGCCAAAACTATATTACGTGTATTTCTAGCAATATTGGTATCAGGTAAGACAACATAAATCAAATCACCTGTATCTTGTGGGTAATGTATAATAAATAAATAATATGTAATTTGTAAATAAATATATGAGAAAATACTGTGTTAGTACAAAACAGAAGAAATTATAATCGTATGTACCTTATCTCATAAGAAACTAAACTTACTCACTATCGCACTGGTGCGGTACGACAGCTGGTGTCGCTTGTGTGGCAATGTTTTCTCCAGGACGTAACATAGCAATAAGTTCTGAGGGAAGTTTCCTCCTTTTTGATTTTTGTATATATTGCTAATGCAAGGAAAATATCATAGGATCAGAGATAGCTAAAAAACGATTAATTAAGTCACAATTCGTGTGTTTCCTTTACATTTATCGCTGTATTGTTTTAAGTGTTTATTCCTTGATTCTTGCGCTTTTTCTGACATCATCCTAATTGGTAGCAACGCGGCTGAAATTATGGAAGCGCCATGTAGAAGTATCTTATGCACTGATGCAGGCATGTAATACCAAGGGGAGAGGTCCACAAAGAGTCTCGCTGTTTCTAGTGCATATTTCTGGAATTCAGCAAGATTTATTGCAAATCCACAAGACAAGTTATCAAAATAATCTTGAATCTGTGAATTAAATCTTTATTGAACCCTGTAATCTCCGCCGAAATATCTGCATTGTGGAAAAGACGCCTCGCTGTATTTCCATCATTTGTGTTTCCACTCCCGCCAGGTTTTGGTTGGTCCACAATAAGTCCCAATTCGCTCCTAAATTTGCGTTGGATTTCTGCTTTCCGAGTAGCTGCTGTTGTTCTATTTTCTTTTCCTCTCACTTGCCATATCTACACTTCCAGACGATAACTTATATGGAGTAAAGTTTCAAAACAGCGGTGCCAGGCATGTAATATTAACAGACCGAATCGAAATGTTGACGCATCAGCATCTCTTTTACTAACACCACTCAAGTCGTTCACCATTGCTCCACAAACGTAGCAAGTTTGTGTAGATTCTATGAAGTCGCCGCATTGCATATTTTTCCGTCTACCATTCTGAATGAAAGATTGTGACTAACTTGTATGTCTTTATTATTAAATACTGTAGGATTCAAGGCATTAATTTGATTTTGTATATACGACATTGCGTTTCTTGCAAGTTCGGGGCTTCCTTTTTGGAACTGCAATCTGACAGGTCGACAATATCTAGTAGACGATGGCTTCAGATTCTGCCATATAATAACTTTCTCAGAATGTTTATTCGAGTAGTACGATTGCAAAGGAACTAAAAATGTAAAATGTCGACATCAGAAAACCCCTCATCTTGAGCTCTTTGTTTGTATCGTACTTGTCCATTACTTTCATCAACAACCCATTTTGACAGCATGGCCATATTAGTCATTTCTGGGTCATCAATGGTAGCTAAGCCGGACTCTTGTATTGAGCAGATTCGGGAAACCGTGTAATCGAGCAAATCTTGAAGTTTTACTTCTGCTTGTGTTTCAGATACGGAAATCGACTGTGGATAGCAGCTTGTTTTAGCTTTAAGTATCTCGTCGTATGAAGGATATATATCTACCTCTTGATTCTTAGCACTTTGTCTTATGATATTATATTGATGTTTTGTAAAATCTCCTTCCAAATATAATACCAGCGCTTCCTCTGAACTGTTCTTTTTTATTTTGGTAGTAGCTGATGCAGCCTTCCAAGTTTCCCTGATTTTTTTAGCTCTCGTCGGAGATTTTTCGCTTTCGGCTAAAAGTATATTATGGTGCACAAATTTTCATAGTCTCCTTTTAAATTAGGTTATGGAAACCTGCTTTTAGGTAAATTGTTATCTTGATAACATCCGGTTTGTAAGGTAATTTCGTAGCGAACATTTTGGTAATTTTATGGTCGAAATCCGACAAATACAACCGGAGATATTCAAATAATAAAGGAAGAGAAATCGTACTTTAAAAAACACTTTGAAAACAAAATGGTTTGCGGTGTTCAGATTTTCCAGAAAATTTATGAGTCAACATATTTTGATGCCTTGAATAAGTTCAAAAAAACTCCTCCTTCTCCTTACAAAAGGATACTCTTCCTCGGCTATTTAGACTAAAGATGTTTTTGAAACTATGCAGGGTGAACTATTTTTGACATTTTCAGGAAAAGGCGGCAGACGAATAAATAATTTATGATGCAACGATAACAAAAAAGTCATGGTCCGATCTAAATTTTTCTCTATACAGTTCATAGAAGAAATGGTATAATATAATATATATTTGTATTGGGGAACCTTACTACTGAACATGTGAAAATAAAACTAACCTTATGTTTGAATAAGTACAAACTAATAAAATGTTAAAATTTCCAAGAGGGTTGAGAAATATAACCCTTGGACAATACCGAAAAGAACAACAGGTAGAAACGATTTTACTTGGAAAGTTGAAAAAAGGGGTTTTGACCACATTTTTCTTGGAATTCGACCACTGCGCAATGGGCGGAATTCATCATCCGAAAGCAAATGTGCACAGATTATACAGGGTGTAATTAGTTTCATGTCATTAAAAAAACTGGTGGTAGGGTACGACAAGACAAACAAAAAAACCTTATATAACATGGGGTCTAAAGCTCATAGTTTTGGAGAAAAAAAATAAACAAAACTTACTTATTTCGCAAATTTTCAATAAAAATTTTTGAGAACTGCTGGAATATTGAGGTAGGTTTAGATCTAGATCTGATCTGAAGAAAACTATACTCGAACTCTCCCTTGTGCAATATTTTAGTTACTGTCGATGTTTCGTTATGTACACACGTCCAACCCGCTGTTCGTTGTTTTTGTTATTTTTGAATTTCGCGTCATAGTGTATTTATAGTTAAGATTTATTTTATTGACTTACCGTTCAAGTTGTCAAATTCTTGATTACGTTCAGACACAACTTACTTGTTCGTTCTTTTTGTATTCCTTTTTGGCGTTTGTACCAAGTTTTTATTTTATTTTTCTTTATTGACAACGTTAGTTGATAGTTTAGTGTTTAGTGTTGAACGAAGTGCGTATGTACTTAATTCGACGTACCGAACTGTGTATTGATACAGATGCAGAGATTTTGAATCATTTAGGTAGGTAGTAAGCTTTTAACCCAGGACACTCATTTATGTTACAAATGTTAATAAACCACATTTAAATTTTCTAAATTATAAATAATCCAATATTTTGTTCCAAATTAAAAAATACACATGTAAAGAAATGCTCTGTTTAAACCTCTATGGCCATTATTTGCTTGCAATTGTGCACTAGGGGAGAACGAATTATTTACCTCTATATACTTGCCTCAGTTCAGTTGAGGCGGTACATCAAAGGCGGTCGATGATCCTTTGACACCACGTGTGCCGGCCAGCACTTTTTTATGACAATTTAAACGTTGTATAATTGGGAAGTACAAGTCCATCGACCAAGAAAAGCAGTGGTTCTCAATAGTTGTCTACCATAATATTAAATATGTTAACCTAGATCAGTGTTTTTCAAAGTGCCCCTAGAGGGAAAAGTCATAAAGGTTTTTTGTTTGTCTAGTCGGTCCCCATTACCAGTTTTTTTAATGGCATGAAACTGATTACACCCTGTATATCAAATCTGGAAACAGAAACCGCAACGTAGCCAAGAAAATTTAATTCATCATCGAGAAGAGGAAAATAACGGTACTTTGTGCAAAGCCCATGCATTAATTCTTTCTCGACCTCGACTGACTAGCAGTAGACAAGGAGGCATCTATAGAGTGGTCGTGTGACTCAAGCTTATAAATAATAAAAAGCTTAATAATAGCAGGAGAGGGTTAAGCGCTAAATACCAGTTACCACCCGAGAAAGATTCTGAAACAGCTTTTGCCAGTAAGTGCAACATATGCGGCCTGGCAGAGGCTTATGTCAGTCACGTGGTGGCTATATGTACCACTTTGCCACCAACGGAGTACACTCACCACCGACACAACACAGTAACCGGTTACCTCCATTGAGTTATGTGCAAACATTACGACATACCGATACCACAAAAATATTACGAATATGCCCATGAAAAAGTTGCCAACAACGTGATTACAACCGACAGGAAAATTCGCATAAATAGACCAGACATCGCCATACGTAATAAAAATGAGAAGTCGTGTTTGCTGATTGGTGTGTCCATTCCGAATAACGTCAACGTGAAACTCCAAGAAACTGAGAAGTTAAGCAAGTACAAAGATCTCCAAATAGAATTGCGCAGAATGTAGAATACAATGATTACAGTCGTACAAGTAATTGTAGGAGCCCTCGTGACTATTATGACGGGCCATAGTAGGCATCTACAACAACTGGCTGGTCAACCGAACGCGCAAGAAATGTAATGAGATCACGAATATGCCTCGTTCCCAAGAACGACGCATATTTTAAAGACAATCCTGAAGTACGAGTCTCTGTGATCTCTTGTTGACATCTGCACTCTGAGCAGTTTGAGATGACATTATTAATGTCGCAAATGGGGCCCAACTATTTATGTAGTAACTCCTAGGGTCCAGCAAACATTCCTCATTAGGAATGCGCTAGAAATAATAATAAAAATACATTTATTTTACTCAAAAGTAAATATAGTACAAATTGAACTATAGAGTGCTTCTTCCTTCTGCCCAATGACAGAAAACCCTAAAATGTAAAATTTTAAAAAGAAAGTATTGTCGCTTAATGTCGTAATTTCCTCCGACGGAAAAATAAAATAGGTTCAACTAATTGCTATTAGCTCATAATTAATTGAACTAAAATTGACTTTCAACGTTAATGGAAATAGTAATTTAATTAAAATGGTTCGACGGTTTAATCAAGTGAAATATTACACCGAACAACAAACATTAATTAAACTTTAGAAACTTTACTTACATACGTAGTGTCGGCAAACTATTAGTAAAATTTACAAGTATGTACAAGGAAAGACAATAACTTTAATGATGTTGAAGTTATTCTGTTACTGAATATAATCTTGGCACTTACTTTTGATGAAACAAAATAATTTGCTTCAGCGAAATTGTCACCCACGGGCCTACTTTGAGAGGTTGCATGGGTGTTCTTGAGGGTTCTTTGTCGGCCAAATTCTTATGGTCATATACAACAATCATCGATATGAAACCATTCATCGTAGTGTCCCGTCTGTGTAAAAGGTACTCTCCATAATATTATAGTACAAACCTTTCAGGAGGCATTAAAAAAATCACTCGCAAAATGAAATCTCTTGATAATATTTGATGTAAGTGAATGTAGGGATGAAACTACAGTTCCTTCTTTAAAATTGTTTGGCAGGTATTATAGTTGTCTACAAATATTTAATGGAAATTAAAAAACCATAAAAACCGACAGTAAATCACTACTTCTTGGCTCCCACAGAGCCGTAATTGAAATTATTTGCACTATTGTGCAACTCTGTGTACTGTTATTACAGTAGAAATACTGACTTGGTACAGCGATAAATAAAAAGAAAATTACTCTGTTTTGATTGTGTCAAGATAGGAATAATATCTTACATATTTGTGGAGCATTGACGAATTAGTAAGGGGCCCAAAGTTTTAAAAATTGAAATGTCCCATTCCAACAAGATAAATAATTTTTGGAAACGAATTCAGAAGGAGGGTCCTAAGGGATATCAGAAATGGCTTGTTGGACTTTTATTGGCGGTTGCCCAACTTCACCACAAGAAGAAAAATATGGCAGAATATTATTTCAAGATTTCGTTTTTAAACGTATACCTCCCACTAGAAAACTGGCTCACTGGCTGGAAATTGGCTCTTCATGCATTACAATTAGCCAGATAGTAGTAGACCAGAAAACAGCCGCTTGGTAATAGAAGTACCACGAATCTAAATTATGGTTTATTTTAAAAAGTCTATAACTCAAAAACTGTATACGATATTGAGCTAAAAAATTTACTGATCTTTAAATCATATTTCATTCGCATATAACATATAGAAACATTGAACATTTAATATAGTTGCCCAACACAAATTTCGTTCCTGTGATTTAGGATTTATTTAGAAAAACACCGTAAGTGATTTTGACATTCTATCAGTTAATTTTCTAGCGAGAGGTATGCGTTTAAAAACACGAATTCTTCAAATAACATTTCGCTATCTTTTTTTCTTGTGGGGAAGTCAACAGAAGTCCAACACGCCATTTCTGATACCCATTGGGACCCTCTTTCGATATGTGAGCTCAAAAATTATTTACCTTGTTGAAATGGGTTACCTGGCAATTTTGACGGCTTTCGAAGGCGTGGACCCTCTACTAAATTCGATATTCCATGATACACTGACAATATTAAGTTCGACCCTGTCGCGGATAGGGTTTACATACCTGCTGTAAACCGTTACTTCCTAAAATATTTTCGGTGGGAGCGAGTCGGGCAACTGTATCAAAATAATTTGTAATTATAATTGAAACAGGTGTGTCTCCATTAATTTCTTATTTTAATTATGCCAAAATATACTTTACATGAGAACAATGTATTAAATAATACACTACATTTATGATTTATCATTTTCTGCGAATAAATAGCATGCCCCCCTCTTCCTTCTATACGTAAGCGGCACAGCTTTGAGGTTTATTATGTGCAGTAATTATATGAAGACGAACTTTTTGCACAAGCCTCTAGTTCGTGTTAATATAGGCAATCCACCTAACCCCGACTTGATACCAAGACGACAAAACCGGTTGCCTTACTCATCGGGCTGGAAGTTTCTTCATCACAGACTGGCAAAGACATACATCATTCACTCAAATAATTAGAAAACATAATCACACCTGAATGAAATTTTGCACCAGTATTCAAATGACCTTGATCTAGGATTACGTTCAAACCGCAATTCGATATCTTGCTAAGTAGGGTCTCTAGAGCATCTCAAATGGGCTCAAAGAAAGGGTTAACATAATCCAGATAAAACCGTGGTCCAATTGCACGTATGTAGGCTCTAAAGAAACCTCACGACGTCCTCGACAACATGCATGGCGTCACATACATATAGGATAAGCTCGCGGACGTAATTTGAGATAAAAAACACCTGAAAGCGTCCACGAAGCAGCGTCCGATTAAATAATTCATCACGGCCAAGCCTCTTACAACAATGCCTCCAATATTACATAGCACATAGCCTCGACTACACATTATCCAACAAGGGTAGTTTCATCTCGATCCGACGAAGGGTTATCGAGAAAATAACCAAAGCATCATTGCATACCAAATTGGCGACATCTAAATGATCTACGTGACAAAAGCATCGTTGAGTACCAGAGGGGTTATATAAAAACCGTTGACCAGGTAATTAAACCCCAGACGCATCGGAGCCCCTAACTAGATTACATATTCGAGTAATGCAAGATCTTAAGGGAGTTCATCTATTTTCCGAGTATAAGACAGACGTCATTTACGTATCGTCGGCGCACCCGGATTTTTCTGGTGAAAGTTTCATTTTAGGCCATTATTTCTAAATTTTAAAAGTAATCAGTGAATTCTCAACACCGTGTCATTAAATTTCATTTACTCCAGTTAAATTACATTGTCTTTGGCGGTGCCGAAATTAATTTAAATTCATTTTTACAAGTGGCGTCATTCATAAGCATCTTCCAAGCGTCGTTTAGTGATTAAGTTTCGTAGTTGTCGTAGCTTTTATTACTATTATTATAAAGCACGTCTTGGTACCTGTCGAAAAGTAAATACGGAATTTTAATCTTTTGTACTCCGAAATTTTTATTCGTTAATTAAATTCATACCTTCAAAGTGCAACACAATTGTTTTCAAATTAAATAAATACTCGACTATCGTCTGTGTAAACTAAGAGTGGTAGTGAATGAAACCATTTTCAAAGGATACATCGCTAGAATTGGGTGAGAGATATATAATATAAAATTCGACATTCGCAGCTTGATCGTCGACTTTATTAATACATAGGTCATGCTATAATTTTAGTGTTTAATATTTTTTATAATTTCGTTTCTCTTCTACAAGCAGACTAATTAATCAATTATTCTATTTTACACTATCTTTACTTAAGATCACAATTAAAAAACAGTGCATATTTTTTTCCTGTGTAGGACTTTGTCGTTGAGAGAAAATAATTTGTCCTCCAGGTACAAGCCATTTTCGCTAATTTAGGTTTATTTTACACATTAATGCTTTGCAAAGTCATAATCCTTTAAACAGTTTATAGAGCGTTTCGTCACTGTAACCATATCGTCATAATAGTTTTGATAGAAATTTGAAGCTAAATAAGAAGTTAATTGAACTAGAAAGGGATGCCATAGCCCGCCATTTTTGCCGTTATAAAACAAGCCACGCTTTCGGATTGTAAACCCAAGACGAAAGCACTGGTACACGCGCTGCTATCGCCTCAAAAGGGTAAGATCGGGAACTAGACTCTCCAAGCGAGTAGCGTCTCGTTCCTGGTTACCGCGTCACTGAAATTAAATTACTCCCTCCTTAGCAACTTGTTCATCAAAATAATTTTAGGTGTCGGTTTTTTCATTCCCATACGCAAGCGTCAGTTAGTAACCCGACTATTTCATACATTAAGGCTTTGTAAATTAATAAGCTCTCAATTTTCAATAAAAGTTCATGACTTAACCGATCATTGAAAGCTCTTTTATTAATTTCTTTCTCGACGGCAAATACGCTGTAGAGGCTAAATTTTATCAAACAAATTACCATTGTCAGATAGTTCAAGTTCGAATAACTTCACTATTTAAGTTTTACACGATCAGTTATCACAATTATATCGTTAATGGTTTCTTGTCCGTACTTACATTAATGTTATTTGTTAAGAGTATTGTCAAAATATCACGCCTAGAAATCAAATCTAGATGACAGGTTTGAGTGGAACCCTAACTTGCACATCGAATAAAAAGTGCAGATACGGACCGGGAAAATTTGGGGCACCTATTGCTTTGTGTAATAATTACTACTGCCTAATAAGTTATCTGGTTCAGTGGTCATTGCTTTGATTTTCATTTCATTTCATTAATTTTCATAATATTTGTTTTCACTAAAATACATAACGGGGGTTCAATAATTCCGAACCTAGCCAACTACATCCGTGATTTCATTACCAGTAATTTCAATAAATACATTGTCAATTGTGACTTAAGTGAATAGAACGAAAGGTTACACAGGCACAGGGTTATTCACTCACACCCGGAGATCGTAATCTACGAGTACCTTATTTTTTTTATTATTGTTTTTATTTTACATTTCCTTTTTTTCAATTTTTTTTCTTTGTTTTGTCTTTTCTCATTTTTTTTGTATTTAGCTAATTCTACTTTTTTAAATAGCGCCCCTCTGCGAGGAAACACATATACGTTCCCCATTTTAATTGGTTTTTAAGACACATTTTCAATCCCTAATTCACACGAATTCCGCCTTTTATTTTCTGCATTCATGAGCGTGTCAAGGGGGGGGGGCACTAAATAATTCATCTATATTCATATCTAGTGGTTGGACGGGGGAATAGTCCTCCACCACTAGCACTCCCACTTCGGTAGTGACAAAGAACTCATCCCTGAGAAGCCGACAAGGAGGCGTTCGACATCACTGGATCACTGGCGCCCTTTTACAAATTTGTGATCTGTCACTAAGGAGTGTAAGGGGTGACTAGCCCTTAATTCTTCTTCTTCCCCTTCCACACGCATTCCGAACACCGCTAACGTCGACAGAGACAACTATAAAACACAAATTCGTCTGCTGCCTGAACCTCTCAAATATTTAGAAATATAGTCTTCTTCTCTCTTAATTTTCACTACAAAATTAATTTTGTATTAACGCCACAAAGCATCTCATTATTTTACTTTTAAAATAGTGAAATTCATTGCATAAATCAAATGAGTGGAATTAAATGGCTGTGCCCTAACGCGATAGATAAGAAAGTAAACAGATATTGCAAACATATCATTTTCAAAGCCCGAATAGCAGCGATAAATTCCAAATACGGCTTTTACGCAGATATAATATATTGTAAACAAATGAAACGATCCGAAATCATCCTTATCATAGGTATAATAAAATGGGTTTATAATGGGGTCTCGGCTGAATATTTCTTTGAGAATCTGGATTTCATTCGATTTTTTAATCACGATGTTAGATGCTTTTGATGTTCTTCTCCATTGCTTTTAAATCAAATTTATTTTTATTCATATCAAAAGTATATAAAAAAACTTAAGATATAGATTAAAGAATGTTGTTGTACAACTGAATGACCCTAACAATCAATTTTCGACTTGTTGCAATTGTTTTTTTTTTTGGGCATTATTATAAACATTTTATCTTGAAACTTGTCTTGATGGTTTAGCTCCACAAGAAATATATTTTTCTAGAGTTTCGTTAAAATATGTGCAGTATTGTTCAAAGTATCATTAATTGTTTAAAAATGGCCCCTGTCAATGTTTTCAGATTTTGCAGCTTGACAAATTGACCAAAAAATATTCGGTTTTCTTCGTAATTTCGTTGTTTCTCTTTCTTCATTGTGTTGCGGATTATACAAGCAGATATTTAAGAAAAACTGCGAAAAAGCACAATCTTGACCATTCTTTTGTTTAAATAAAAGCTTTGCCCCACACGGATTTAATACAAAACTTTGTACTACACCTCTTATAATATTTACAAGTTCCAGCAAAAAAAAATGCTATACTAATACAATTCCTTTTAAAGCAATTTAGACCCTTACTTTCATTCCATTAGTAGCTAACCGCTTGTTTTGTGAGGAAAATAATGATGAAAGCCTACAAAGTTTTTCAGTAACGAGAGTAGGTAATCAATAACCCGCAACCCTTAATTAACAATAATACGAATACACGCCAAACTCACTTAATAACGGAGAAATAGCGGTCGAAGTAAATGGATTCAACACCTACTATCACTGAACAAACACGACTCATGTGTATTGTTCTAAATAATGGAAAATAATAGTCATGATATTAAAATAAATTGAAAATAATAAAGATAAAACCCGCTAGGGTCTACTACTTATGGCCAAGAAAACAATTCACCCCCTTCAAATGTAAAGCCATCTGCGTCTGCGACACCCGAATAAATAGAAAGAATAAAAGAATGTCATATTAGACCATTAAAACCAAAGATTGATCAAAACTTTTAAATTATTGAAATTTTGTTTAACACGCAGAGCACCCAAAAATCAAAAAAAGAACTAACCAATTACCTGTTAGCTCAAGGTTTATTACAACAAAATTATCACAACACTGTTAGTCGAGTGCAATTAGGTTTTTACCTCGGAACCCAGTAATAATTAATGGAGTTTCATGATTTTTTTTCATTGAGTTTCTGAGTATAAAAAAGTTTACCCTTTATAAATTGCCACATTTTACTTGGGGCTGTAGAGGGGTGAGGTATGGGTTAAGTAGGGGTAAATAAGGGAAAATAAGTAAAGCAAGCTGGTAAGAGTACAGAAATTTGAAATTCGGTGTATGTACTACAAATCAAGGTCTCAGATTATTTAAAATATTTCCCAACCCCCCCATCACCCTACTCTATTATTAAAAGGGTTGACAAGATAAAATTGAAATATTCACTAGAAATTTGGTACACGTATGTATTATAACGACATCTGGAACTATATTATATTTTGAGAAGCTTCCGTTGAAGGATTGGGGGTTAAATAGGATTAAATAGGGTTAAACAGGGGAAAATAAGTAAAGCAACCTGATACGAGTACGGAAACTTGAAATTCAGTGTATACATATACTAGAAGCTAGACTCAAATTTTTTAAAACTGTTTTTCAACCCCCCACCTCCATTATCAAAGGGGTTGATAAAATAAAATTGACATATTCATCTAAACTTTGGTACACGTATGTATTATAACGACATCTGGAACTAGATTATATTTTGAGATGATTCCATTGAAGGGTTGGGGGTTGAATAGGGGTAAATATCGAAAAATAAGTAAAGCAAGCTGGTAAGAGTACAAAAACTTGAAATTCGGTGCATGTACTAGAAGCCAAGGTCTCAGATTATCAATATTATTTTTCAACCCCCACCACCCCTACTCCATTATTAAAGGGGTTGATAAAATGAAATTAAAATATTCACTTGAAATTAGGTACACGTATGTGTCATAACGACATCTGGGACTAGAATATATTTTGAAAAGCTTCCGTTGAACGGTTGGGGGTTAAATAGGGGAAAATAAGTAAAGCCAGCTGGTATGAGTACAGAAACTTGAAATTCACTGTATGTACTAGAAGCTAAAGACTCAAAATTTTTCACAATATTTTTCAACCCCCCCACCCCACCACCCCTACTCAATTATTAAAGGGGTTGATAATATAAAATTGATATATTCATGTGAAATTTGGTACACGTCTGTATTATAACGATATCTGGAACTAGATTATATTTTGAGGTGATTCCGTTGAAGGGTTGGGGGTTAAATAGGGGTAAATAGGGGAAAATAAGTAAAGCAAGCTGGTAAGAGTACAGAAACTTGAAATTCGGTGTATGTACTAGAAGCCAAGATCTCGGATTATTTATAGTAATTTTCAACCCCCACCAGCCCTACTCCATTACTAAAGGGGTTGATAAAATAAAATTGAAATATTCACTTGAAATTTGGTATGCGTATGTATTATAACGACATCTGGAACTAGATTATATTTTAAGATGATTCCTTTGAAGGGTTGGGGGATAAATAGTGGTAGATAGGGGAAACTAAGTAAGGCAAGGTGGTAAGAGTATAGAAATTTGGGATTTGGTTTATATACTAGGGGCGATGGTCTCAGATTTTTCTATATTTTCCATCCCCCATCACCCCCACTCCCTTATTAAGAGTTGATAAAATTAAATTTAGATTTTCACTTGAAATTTGTTACACGTATAACGATATCTTAAACTAGATTATATTTTGACATGATTGCGTTGAACGAGTGGGGGTAATTGGTGGTAAATAGGGAAAAATAAGTAAAGCAAGCTGGTAAGGGTACAGAAACTTGAAATTGGGTGTAGTATGTCCTAGAAGCCAAGGCCTCATATTTTTTAGTGAGACTTTTCAACCCACACCACCCTTAATCCATTATTAAAGGGGTTGATAAAATGAAATCGTGATATTCACTTGAAATTTGGGACACGTATGTATTATAACGACATCTGGAACTAGATTATATTTTAAGATGATTCCGTTGAAGGGTTGAGGGTTGAATAAGAGTAAATAGGGGAAAGTAAGTAAATCAAGCTGGTAAGAGTACATAAATACGGGATTTGGTGTATATACGAGAAACCAAGGCCCCAGATTTCTTTCTAATATTTTTCAAACACCACCATCTCCGCTCCATTATTAATGGGTTTGATAACATAAAATTTAGATATTTACTTGAAAGTTAGTACACGAATGTATTGTAATGACATCTCAACGCCTCAAACTTTTCTATGACATCTGCTCCAAATATTATTAAAATTCTATGACAAATAATTTTCACGTACTAGAGTGCAAATCTAGTCAAGATGTTTCCTTTAATGTGACTTTGATGAAAAATCTGGATGTGGAAGTAGTGATTCCTTAGGCAGCGGTTTTTTTATTATATATTTTTAATATCATACTGATTGTTTCTGACATATTTGAGATATAAACATTACATCTCGACTGATAAACTTTCGAACGCCATTTTTAAACTATCATTTTTAGAACTATTCATCGTACAGAAATAAACAAAAAATAAAAACAGTTGTAATTTCATAATCTTATTTTTTGTACCATACAACTTTTCCATAAATGTAAAACTTTTGAGTTATTTACGAAAAACAGCAGCAAGGTATCAATTTTAAACAGCTAAAATCGTAATCTTCAAATCGTTATAACTTCACAAACATAAATTTTCATGAGAAATTGTAAACCACCTTTCTCTTACAATATGATACTATATTAGATTCGGTGGTTTCTATATTACTTTTTTGCCAACCGCTCTAGAGGGAGTGGGAAACACCACCAAGTAAAAAGTGGCAATTATTATCTTTTGTACTCAGTATTAGAAACTCAATGCAAGGAAAAATCATGAAAACCCATTAATTATAACTGGGTTACGTCATTTATTACTTTTTGTGTCTAATTGTACTCGACTATATTTTCAAAATGCAAAAATTACATTATAGGCCTTCCAAGTTCTTTCATATTAAAAAAAAGGGCTTCAAGGTATACCATTTTGTTTCATCTATCCGTAACGTGTCTGGGTCGCTTACATTATCACGGTCTACAATCACAAATTTTATTATAATTTACACTTAAACCGTACTCAGAATTTATTTAAAGGTTTTCCAGCGGCAGTATGAGCTCTTCCTCGCTTGCTGAAATTAAGGTAGTATTATCGGCAAACCTTAAGTTCAGAATATTAGTTCCGTTTATAGTTACACCTCCCTGCCAGTCGTCCAACAAACGTGAGTTCGCTATAAATAGTTATTAATGAAAATTTACAGAACATAGCCTTGTCTGATGCCTTGGCCACTGTACATTTATTTTGTCGAAGTTAGTGTTGTCAACTTTCACCAAATAGTCGAGTGCAATTAGACACAAAAAACAAAAAATAAAAAATTACGAAGCCCAGTTATAATTACTAAAAAACAGTCTCGAGGTACCAATTTTTTAAAGTCAAAATCGAAATCTTTAAATCGAAAATATAAATTTATAAGAAAAATAGTTTACTATTTTCCCTTACAATTTGATTATATATCAGATTAGATGGATTTTTTCCATTCCACCAGAAGGGGTGGGAACCACCCCCAAGTAGAAATCGAGCGATTTTTAAATGGTGAACTATTTTGTACTTAGAAACTTCATTCACTATAGACGAGTCTCGAGGTAAAAACCTAATTGCACTCGACTAAAAGCAGAGTTCTCTTCATACAGTCGTCAAATAATAAATACTAACTGTATGAGTGTTCGCATCTGCAATAGTTTCCTCCTGCTTTTTGCACTCCTAGATCAGTCGCTCAATCTGGGTCAGGAGCTGGTTGTAGCCGCCTCCGCCTGCTTTCGGTCAGACGCTACTCTTAGTTCGCCCACATGATACCGTTAAAGTTAGTATCGAAATATTTTATAAAGCAAAATTAGGTAAACTTTATTACGCAGGACACAGGAAAATACATTCGCATTCAACGTATAAAAAATATGTTTACACCATCTTCACACAAAACGAAACCACATAAAACGTCGCGTCGAGTGCCATGTCAACTTGATCTTTCGCATCTTTCAATAGATCATAGCTTTTTGTCAATCGTTTCGCACATATTTCTTAAATTTTCGTTGCAGAAATCATCTCTGCCTCTGAAACTAACAGTGTGGAAACCTTGATCATAGTCATGTTTTTTATCATTCATTTATTATAAGTATTTTCCCCTTAGGTCGAAATGATTTCAATTAAAATCGATACCCGGAAACGGTTGCAGCAATGTTTTCGAACTATGCCATATATTTCTAACACTATTAAGATATGGATAAGTAAATTAATGTTTTGACTATTGATAATGTATGAATTTATGAGTAGCGAGAAAATATAGTTGTGCTGATAAGGCTTTCAAAACAATTCACTTGTAGATAAAATACACCTTATAAGTATTAAATAATTACATTTATTAAACATACACAAATTACCGTGAAAGTATGACATAAGATTCCACATGATGTAAAATTAAGAAATTCCGAAAAGTCATGCAAAAGCCCTTCAAACCCATATACGTTTCTTTAGAACTAAATCTACACCTGCCACCTCGTTATAAAATTGAAGTAAGTACCATTTACCGTTATAATAAAAATTTAACTGTTTATTGTTTATAACATAAACAGTAAATTAAATATACCAAAACTGAAGTTATTTAATTATAGAAATAAATTTAATTGTTATTGTAATCATGAAAAATCGGAAAAACTTACCGCATTATATCGTATACTTTAAAAATCTATAGAACATCTATTTTGTAAAAACAGAACATTTTTTATTCTTATCTGAAAAATAAATAAATATTAGTACTATTTTCTAAAATATATTTAAATTAAATATATTACTAGCAAAAAATACTCGTAATTATTTCAAACTCGTACTAAAAACTTATCAGAGATAAGTACTGAAACATATCTTTCTAAACAAAATACTTTGCTGGCTATATGCCACGGACAACATTGGATTATAAGAAAGAAATATGCACATTACGTACAGCGTAACTGTCACAATAATCTTATTTTGAATTATCCCGTTCAACAAAACCAAAAAACAACTAAAATTACTTTAGAAACTTTCACAGACACGTGTTTCGGTATCCTACACTAAGGATACTAACTTCAGAGCTACTTCTCTCAAAGTTTAAAATGAACTGAATAGTCATTTCTCAGGCAATAATTATTTATGCAATAATTATTTTTGGTTCTAACGAACATGATAGTTCGAAATAGATTTCGGAAAATTACCAACACAGGTATAATCATAAAACATAATTAAAAGCAAGTGCAAATTCCCTACAATGTAAAAGTACTCTAAAATAGAATCTGAAGAAATGCATTTGCATTATATTTTATGATTATACCTGTATTGGTAATTTTCCGAAATCTATTTTGGATTATCCTGTTCGTTAGAACCATAAATAATTATTGCAAACATAATTATTGCCTGAGAAATTACTATTCAGTTCATTTTAAACTTTGAAAGAAGTAGCACTGAAGAGTGTATCCTTGGTGTAGGATACCGAAACACGTATATGTGAAAGTTTCTAAAGTTGTTTGGTCTTTAGTTGTTTTTTGGTTTTGTTGAACGGGATAATTTAAAATTAAAAATAACGTTATTGTGATAGTTACGCTATACGTAATGTGCATATTTCTTTCTTATAATCCAATGCTGTTCGTGGCATATAGCCAGCAAAGTATTTTGTTTAGAAAGATATATGTTTCAGTACTTATCTACGATAAGTCTTTAGTAAGAGTTTGAAATAATTGCGAGTATTTCTTGCTAGTAATATATTTATTTCTTCAGATTCTACTATTTTCTATATAATAGCAATATACGTATAACAATTTGTTGAGATATCTACGAGTATATATGACGGTATTTGATTTTACTTACGAAAAAAGTATTATATTCTATTTTTAGGTCATAATGTCACAAACATTGATTGCTTCAAATATGATTTACACATTTTTAGCAATAAAAACTAAGCACTAGGACACTCACTCCAAAAATGAAGTACTTATTGATAAGTAAGTAAAAAGCAAGACATTGAAAGAAAACGTTTAAAGTGTCCTTCACTCATGTTGATGCAGCCATTCAATTTTTTTTTTTGGCAATGGACATCAAAAAGAAAAAAGGAAACCATCATTCCACCCGTATGTTTAATCAGCATAACGCTCACATTTGGGAGCACGGAAATATTCATGCATTATGAGGCAGCCATTTTCAATATAAATTTTCGGGCAACGTTTGGATGATATTGTGCAATGACTCACTCGCTTCAATTCTTCTGCCTCCACGCCTAAATGGTCCAACCTCTCTTCATTGGAAAATGATTATCAACCAATCTTAGACGCATGCCTTTAAATGATAGAGTAAATAGATGGTTCCAATTAGATGGACATCCAGCCCTTTAGACTCTACCAGTCCACCGATGGTTGCACGATTATTTTCCGGGAAGATGGATCGGTCGCGGTCGAGACTACCGCCCGTGGCCTGCGCGCTCTCTGGACATGACTCCTATAAACTTCTTTGTATGGGGTAAGATGAGGGAAGGAGCAAGAATTAAAAAAAAAACTAAAACCAGCTTGTTCAAAATTATTATACAGAGTATTACCACATACGGCTCCAAAATACGAGAATGTAATAAAAGGGATCATCAGAAATTACTAGCCCTTGAAATGGACTTTTGGAGAAGAAGTGCAAGGACTTCCAAATAAGACCACGTTAGAAATGAGAGAATACGTGAGATCATGAACGTGAAAGAAAGTATCCTGGAAACAATCGATACCAAAAGACTAATGGTATGGGCACCTCCAACGCATGGAAGGCAATAGATGGCCCAAAAAGTATTGAACTGGATACCACCAGAACACCGAGAACCTGAAAGAATGATGTGGAAGAAGCCATGGAAGCCGAAAGACTCGAAGGAGATTGGCAAAATAGGAATCATTGGAAGTTAAGATGCGAGAAGCCATAAAGACCGTAAAAATTTCGCTTTGTACATAAAAGATGAAGGACAAGGTATTGCGCAGCCCGTTAACGACGAAGTTGCCCTCCAGGAGAGCTGCTCAGTCTGTCGTCCGTAGGTGTGAGCGTTGCACTGGAAATGATGGCAGTCATTTCGAGCAGTTTTTGTGAATTTTCAAAACTTTTGTAATAATAGTCATAAAACGAAACTCATCTTTTCCCTTTTTCCTGTAGCTAGGAGGGGGGCATTTTTTTTAAACTTAATACATGAAAAAGGTATTATTTTAATCTGAAAAATCGATCCTGAACATTTGGCGCTTTAACTCTGCGCCACCATGTATGTGTACAACACAAATTCAAGATAATTCACCGATTTAATAAATGTTTTGAATTTGCTTTCAATATTATTCATTACATGGAAACTTTCCTCGTGGAAACTAGGGTATTCCTACTCATCTATCTGCTTAGGGAGTTTAAACAAATCATTAATCATAGAAATTATATCACGGAGAGATGTGCTTCAAACCAGTGTTGATTGATCATTAGGTAGTCACTTTAAAACAAGAGAGAGAAATGCCTCGATTATTTGACGTCATCGTTGTCATTATGTAACAGATTGTATGCAGACTTGCAGACTCCAACTTATCTAAAACGTTAATCACGACGACATCCTTTACCAGCTGGTGTTCATGATAGATTAAGTCATGTTCGACTTCAATAAATTTATTATATAGGTTAGCATTTTTTTAGATTTTTAGATCTGTGTACAGGATAACATTAGCCACCGTATATAGGGTTTGGTAGATAAGGGCGGAAACAGACAGAATATAATTTTGTCACGCAATTTTGTTATTTTTAGTATCAGCTTTTCTCATAGAGTTAGATGTTTGAGAAAATTTGAGTGTAGAGCAGTTTCGAGTTTGTTAGCTTTGATGCGGCCGTACACCTAACAAACAACCGTGACATGTGGCGTGATACTGTCAGACGTACCATACAGCAAAGGAAGACCAACTAGCAATACATGGATCACCAAACATCGGTTAAGACGTAGTGAATAAAGAACAAATTTTGTTTGCGTTCTTCGCGGAATTTTATTTCGTTAGTCTTGAGCACCCTTAATATCTAATGCGATTCTTCCGGAAATGACACTCTTAACACGTAGAGAAAAGTTAAAATGAAATGTACACTGACTATTAAATCTGAGAGTCTCAACATACAAAGAAAATTGATTATTATACAGCAAATGATATTAGTGTTGAAAGCATCTGAAGCTTCTACATCGATCAGACAATATTAGATTAAGTTCTGACAAAGATTCATTACAGCAATTTTTACTTATACAGGAAAGGTCTTTACCGATAACAAACAATGGGTTTCGTGTTCCTTCATAAAACCGAAATTTAAAGAAATGTATTGTATTATATTAAAACCTTTCGTAACAATACTCGCAGGTTATTCATAAACAATAGCGTACTAAATTATTGTGAAATTATTAACCATGATCTAAAGTTGAGTTGAAAGGAATCGATACATCTATCAAATTAATAAAGATAGAATAGGTCTGATTACTATGACATTCTTTATACAGGGTTGGGCAAATGTGGGGAAACACCTGATATCTGGATAAACTATAAGTTTGATTTGTAGTATCTTTATTCTATTCAGTGACGTACTTTGATGTCCAACAGCGACTCTATTTTTGGAGATAAGACGTCATATGGGCAATTTTTTTAAATTAATGCCCTGTATATATTCTTGTTTTTAGTCGAGCGCAATTAGGTTTTTACCTCGTAACCCAGTTATAATGAATAGATTTTTATGATTTTTTTTTGCATTGAGTTTCTAATACTGAGTACAGAAAAATGCACCCTTTAAAAATTTTCACTTTTTACTTGGGGGGTGATTCCAACCCCCTCTAAAGAGGTGGGCAAAAAAGTAAAATAGTAATCACCGAATTTGATATAGAATCATATTTTAAGAGAAAAAGGTGGTTTACAATTTTTCACGAAAATTTATATTTTCCAAGTTATAACGACTTGAAGATTGCGATTTTAGCTTTAAAAAATTGATACCTTGAGACTGTTTTTCGTAAATAACTCAAAAGTTTTGCATTTAATGCAAAAGTGGTATTGTACAAAAAATAATTCTAAAAATAAGTTTTGATACTATTTTTTTCTTCTATACGTACTGCTGGAGAAATATCGATGTTATGTGCAAAACAATGATTGCTTTGTAATATTTTTAAATAAAAAATTTAGAATTTTCCTGCTGTCATTGACCATAGAATAGAAATTCAAAAAATCTATACCAGTTTTTACATGTGTACTGTGTTACGTGTATTTGGCTAAAACGTTAACAATTGAAATATGTATAAGCCCTTGGTTCGCTCAGCGGCTGCGGTAGGGCGTGGGCAGTAGTTTTGAGGCGCCAAGTAATTTGTAAGTCCCTATACATATCCCTTTAGGTAGCTGAGATACAAATTACTAAATTATCTCTGATAATGAGTAGCCAAATATTGCTAATATATAAATAAAAGAGAGAGCGATATAGATATATACTAACAATTTATTAACACATTTGAAAAGACAAAAATATAGAATACCTAGCTCTGGCCAGAGAGACAGAACTACAATAAATAAAGAATACATATACATATACTTATATGGCTATTTGATGGCATGTAAAATTAAAATTATATGGCTTTGACATAAAGTTTAAGTGATTAAGTCCAAAAGCAACTAATCGTAATAAAACTAAACAACAAATAAATAATATAAAAGAAAATGCCCACTTTCGGGGGTACTTATACTTTTCCAGCGCCGGGTGTAGCTCTGCGGGGGGCGATCAGCTATATCCAAATATCCACATCAATTGACCTAGCGCGGCGGTAGCCGTCGAAGTACAACACCGGGGTGACAGGTAAAAACAAGGGGGAAAAGAAAACGCCTAATGAAGGAGAGAAAAAAGACGTATTACCTTACGGAATGTTATGAATGAACTATACTATAAATTAATTTTTACTATATAAAAATTTGATATATGGCTACTGTCCATTCTAGAATGAATACTAAATAATGTTCATACCAACCTCTAACATCCTTATTGTTGGAGGCGTTTCACTGTGTCATCAAAGAAAATCCGTGATTTCACGACTAAAGACGTAATTTAATATATTCAACAAAAATCCTAAACATTACGTCTTTTGGGCGACTCAAACATAGATCCGTCTACCACGGTAGAAAACTTTAAAACAAAAATTTGTTTGTAGTCGCTGGACACAAGACAGTCAACGGTGAATGCTAATATTCCGAGTTTTATTTCTAATCAATGGACGATTCGTTTTTTTTTTCTGTTACAATGACTCCACGCACTGCGCGTTAATTAGAATTGAAAGCTAGACACACACGTTACGTTCTGATTTAGATACGAAAATGTTTATAACGAAATATTCGTAGCAACTGTTATTTCCGAAACTACTAAGTCTACAAATATTTTAAAAAACAAATTAATATATCACTTTTTAAGCTTTATTTTTCTATATTGTCATATTTTCCTTTAATGCAATTGTTTTGGAGGTATTTACAAAAGAAAAAGGATTTTTTTCAGCAAAATCATAAAATTTGTCTTGATTTAAAGTAGATATCTTTTTAAAAACCACTGCTTTAAAAATGCCAAAAATTAGACCGTGTTAGTGATGTTATATAGTAATAAAAAACTGGTACAGATTTTTTAATTTCCATTATATGGCCAATAGCAGCAGGAAAATACAAAATTTTTCTTCGAAAAAAATTACAAAGCTCTCACTGTTTTGCACATAACATTGGCTGTACGGATATGAAGAAAAATCATATAAAAGAGTACTTCAAGCCCTTTAATTTCTATTATTATATTAAAAGCCGACAACAATATGTTAGTATGCAACACGTCACTGCCGGGAAAGTAAACAGGATCAATTCGGAGTGCAGTCTTTTAAGCATGGGGGTACCACAGGGCTCGGTATTGGGCCCTGTGCTATTTATATTATATGTAAATGGACTCGACTCCATGTCAACAAAAGATTTCTTTTCCATGTATGCTGATGACCTTTCTACCATTATTTCAGGTCAAATAAGCAGTAAATTAAAAATCAAATGTAATAACGTTATAAATAGTATCAAGTATCAACCTTTTTCAACCGACGCCAATTATACTTTAATGCAGAAAAACTCAGGTAATTCAGTCCATAATCGCCAAAAACAATATATTTCTCTAAATGTTAACAATGCATCTTTGACTAATTCTAATGAAATCTGATTTCTAAATTAACTTCAATCTTTTATCTATTCCGAAATATTAAAATGATATTAACCAAGCAACAGCTACTAAATTTGTATTTTGTCCAAGTGGACTCTACGTTACGGTACGATGTCTGTTTCTGGGGAAACTCCACTCTTTCACAGAATGTGTTTGTTACACAAAAACGTATATTACGTTGTATGGTAGGTATCTCTAGTACTCACTCTTGTAAACAACTTTTTGGAGAGTACAATATCTTAACTTTCCCAGCTCTATTTATTTTTAAAATTTGTGTTTGTTTTCAAAAATAGATAAATGTTTTATAAGAATAGGGAAATGCATAATATAAATACGCGAAACCGAGAGGATTTTCGTATACCATTCGCAAAACTTAATATTACTGGTAATTCCCCAAATTACGTAGGACCTAAAACGTTCAACAATTTATCCACAGAATGCAAGTTAGCAAGGAATTTGTTCGAATTTAAATCTAATTTAAAAGTGTTTTTGCATTCAAAATGCTTATATTCTGTGTTTGATTTTTTCTCTAATTAGTTTGTAAGGTACTGTGCTTTACCATTCCTATCCAATGTAATAATGTTGTCTTATGGAAAATAAATGTATTATTATTATTATTATTATTATTATTATATGTATTTTTAACATCATACTGATACTGATTGTTTCTGACATATTTGAGATTTAAACATTATATCTCAACTGATAAACGTTCGAGCGCCATTTTTAAATTATCTTATTTTTAGAAACACCTATTTATCGTACAGAAATAAACAAAAAATAAAATACTTGTAATTTCACAATCTTATTTTTTATACCATACCACTTTTTCCATTAATGTAAGACTTTTGAGTTATTTACGAAAAACAGTCTCCAGGTACCAATTTTTTAAAGCTAAAATCGTAATCTTCAAATCGTTATAAGTTGGAAAATAAAAATTTTCGTGAAAAATTGTAAATCACCTTTTTCTCTTACAATATGATTCAGATTCGGTGGTTACTATCTTACTTTTTTGTACACCCTTCTAGAAGGAGTGGGAGCCACCCACAAGTAAAAACGGCAATTTTTAAAGGGTAAACTTTTTTGTACTCAGTTTAAAAACTCAATGCAAAAAGTTTCCACTATAGCTGGGTTCCTTCATTTTTAATGACTAATTGCACTGCACTAATGCAGACACTTTTTCAACTATTAAATAAAATAGTAAAATAAAGAGTGCCTAATAAATATTTATTAGTTAATGGAAATTTAATTTGTCATTACAAAATATTGAGCACTTTAATATTGAGAAAAAAATAATAAATGTTGAAACTAGAGACCTGCACCAGCATGACAATATCCTAATCGACCAACGAACGCTCTTAAGAAGTTTTGAATAGCACGCTGTGATATTTCTTGAACTGCCATCCTAATTCGACCTTCCAACTCTTCTAACGACTGAGGATTGGTCTTATTATAGACAACGGATTTTAAATGATCCCAAAGAAAATAGTCTAAAGGACTTAAATCTGACGATCGCGGTGGCCATTCAATATGTCCTGTTCAACCTACCCATCTCTGTGGAAATATTTCATTTAGGTATTGACGCACGTTAATTTCATTATGAGGCAGAGCTCCATCTTGATGATAACAAATTTCATCAGAGTTGTTCGGGACATTTATTATGAATATTTTCTATTTTTCTCAATATCAACGTGCTCAACATTTTATAATAACAAATTTAATTTTCATTAACTAATAAATATTACACTTATTATTTTATTTACGGTGTGTCCAGGCTGCCGGTACTGGTAACCAATTTTATCCCGGTATAAATGACGAATAGGGGTGCTGAGTGTGTAAAAGGATGTAAGAAGAAAGATGTATTGACGCAAATTTGTTGTATTTAAGACTAATTTTTAACAGTGGAACAATGTTTTGTCTGCAAAATTTTGAGATAGGTCAAGGCCGTCCATTGAAAGTCAGTAAGTGGTATCCAAGAAGGGCAAGGAGCATTTGCGCCATTTTCGCATATTTATTTTCAATTGCAAAAACGGCGCAAATGTTCCTTGCCCTTCTCGGGTACCACCTACCACTTTCAACGGGCGACTTTGACCTAGCTCAAACCTCGCAAACAGAACGTTCCACTGCTCAAAATTACTTATGATAACTATGACGTTGTCATCAGCTGTTGGAAATCAAAGTAGGCCACTGAATAGAATAGAAAATACTATTAAAACCTTGTTACGAATATAATTTAATCGAACTTACAATTTAAGGTATTTCCACACATTTGCCCAACCCTGTATAAAATAGGACATAAACCACAACTTGTTCCATTGTTTCACTTTGCCTTTCACACTGAATTCGAGGGCGATTTGAAGGAAACGTGCGACTTTATAAGAGCAATTTATAAGCTGGTGATTTAGTATCATCTTTCAACGAAACAGGCCTCTTTTCTTACGGAGACTTCTACGGGTAAAGTATCCTAATTAAATATCAAGAGAATTCACGAAAGACAGCAGTTTATAGTAAATAGAGATTTTTCTTATTTACGACGCACGGGGGTCCATTTTCAAGTTCTAGACAGACAAATTTCGACAAATTTGCAAATGAGTAGAAAATATTCGTTAGAAAACAGGAAAAATATTGAAAAAAATTTAGACATTAAAGGGGTGGTTTTTGGGGGGGGGGGGTAAAAAAATTATTCAGTTCTAATATTCTGAAACTTTGTAGATACTTTACGTACAACATTGTTGAGGAACTTTAGACTAGGTAGTAATGGACGAAATTTAAAATATTGGATATCAAATTTCTGAAAGATGGCGAAAAAGTTGTAGGATTAAGGGCAAGTTTTAAAAACTAATGATTCCCGGTCGAATAGAGAATTAAATATGGTGAACTGGAAAAGTTGATAGTGGACACGCCTAGCAGCTTTTTTTCTTAAAATAATAAAGTAATAATAGGTAATTACAGTTCTTAAAACGACAACACTTAAATCAAAATGAATAAAACTATACAGCTGCAAGACTTTGTAGATATTCAGAAAATTACAATTCCTACTTTTACATCTCTCTACTTAGAGCAATTAATTTCAAATACAAGTTAGTTTACAACATATTTTAATAGGAATTGAAAAACGGAAATTAATACTGATTGCTTCACAAACAAACCAATATACAGGGTGTGCAATATTCCCTCGGACATCTTTCTCATAACCCACTAAAAATACCTAATATTTCACCGCGAGATAAGGCCCTCCCTTGCACTTCCACCGTAAATGGATATTTACCTGTGGAACGGTTAATATATAAAAGCTCCTTACGGCGAGCTAATGTATGTATGCCCTGACAGACAAATGAAGGAGAGGCACTGATGCAAGACGTTGAAACGAAAACAGATTTCTGGGAAACATGACCGCATATATATATGACCGCAAGCGGGCAGAAGGAGGTACACGCTGCTAGATTCAGAAAGAGAAGACACAGAAAACTTAGAAGAAGAATAAATAAGATGATGATAGATGGAAACTAAAAAGAAGCATGGAAACTGAAAAGAAGCACCTCGCACTTCTCATCCGACGATGATAGATGGAAACTTAAAAGAAGAATGGAAATTTAAAAGAAGCATCTCACAAACACCTACACTTCCCATCCTATATTCCTACTCCAAGCGTCATGAGGCTGTCGCTGCTGGCAACAAGCTTGCCCCATGTCCAATTCAGCATATGCAGCCGGTCCGGCGGTATTTAAAAGCGTCCGAGATTTGTTCCTATACCTACACCTATAATGTAAGTTTTTAGACGCAACCACATTTGATTTTAGCCAGAGGCGTCCGATTCTAGGATAAAAACTGAGGGGTCGATTTTCAAAGAAAAAGTATTATTATTTTTTTTAGAAAGAAACTAGTAAAATATTCTTAATATGCACCTTTAGAAACCCCTTCGTACAAGATTACATCGTAGTAGGTTCAAAGGTGTTTGAGACAGTGGCCGTCAAAAAAAACATTTTTTCATAATCTTCAATAAAGACCCAAGTCATGAATACAAAAGCTACTGTAAGTGTCAATTTATTTTTGAATGTAAATAAGTTTTTTAAAAATGGTAGGTATGTATGAATTTTTGTCTTATTAAACAACTATTTTTTTGTAAAATCAATTCAAACTAGTACAATACATTATTTTGAACAAATAATGAAGAATGTGAAGAATTATGTAAAAAGTGTCGTAAATCGGCGAACGATATAGTGGTTAGCCTGTTTTTAATAATTTATTATAAGTTTCCCAAATAAGAAATGCATCTCCAGGCTAAATTCACATGAGTAAAAAACGTTTGCCTTGAACTACGGCCAAACTGACGGGTCAAGTCTATTTTATCGTAATTTATGTTCCATAAAATTGATCAACTCACAAAAAGTTCATGTGACGACGAGTTTCCAAAAAAATTACCTAGCTCCCGAAACAATAATATTTTATGTGAAACTAGAATAACATTACGCTAACATCTTGTAATATTCTTTAGGAGAGAACAATATCAATCCTTGTTTGTAACTAACATGAATTAAATACGGGTGATCTAATAATAAGCCGTCATGAGTTTCAAGTAATTATCGTGAAACTTGGAGTCTTCCTGATGTTAGACGAATTTCTGATGAAAATGACTTCAACCCTAACCCATTAAGAGATTAAGATTATTTCTGTGAATGTAAGATGCTTATCAATCATTATAAAACAATGAATATGATGGAAATTATATCAACCTAATCATTAACACAAGTGTTATTCCAGAACAATAACCGTATATCTTGGGATTCTTAAAAATCCAGTGCGCAAAATAGTATATTAGTCCAAGTCAATCAATGGCCCAAAGAGTGGTGTAGAGTGCGTGAGCGGGGATCTAAGCAATTCCTTTAGAAAGTTGTTCAGGATGCTTAAGAATGAATATACTGAAAGTCCTGACGTCTAGGAGGTAAGCCGGAGTAGGGAGGAGGGGGGGGGCACTTCTGGTTTTTTCGTTTATATCTCGAAAACGGTGCGTCGTGAAGAAACATTTTCTTATACCAAATGAATGCTCTTGAATTTCTCTGCAACTTTCTTTTACATACTTTTTCGAATTCGCAACCGTTTTCGAGCTACACGCTCCGGAAAGTGAAAATTTTCGAAAAACAGATTTTTACCTCACATTTTCAACTTTAAGGAGAAGCAAGGTGGGCTTCTCAAAATTGTATTTTAAGTCAGAAATCATCAAGGAAGAGGTA
Organism: Stenurella melanura; assembly: GCA_963583905.1. Classification (NCBI taxonomy): domain Eukaryota; kingdom Metazoa; phylum Arthropoda; class Insecta; order Coleoptera; family Cerambycidae; genus Stenurella; species Stenurella melanura. The sequence continues at coordinate 109,541,130 of OY757312.1, forward strand.
GTGATCTTTGACAACCCCTCCTCCACTCAAGGCGAGATTGAAGAGGCTGGGAAGATTTGCTTCCTCAGATAGCATGGGGCATCAGCAAGACAGACCTCCCTCGACCAGTACCGTTTCCCGTCGTTCATGAGGTCAGTGGCAAATATTAAGTCTGACATCAGCTCCCTACCACCAACTGAGAGCTGAGCTAAACAGCATTCCCGGCGCACCTACCACCAAGTGCAGCAGTGGCTCGGGAATGAGCTGCCCCCTCAAGATTGGGGGTGGAAACATGTAGGAGACATCCTGGTGCCGATTACAACAGAAGATCCACCAGCCCCGGAGGTCCTACTGAAACGGATATTTTGCCGCTGCACCAAGAATTGTGGTAGTAGCAAATGCGGATGCTGGAAAGCAATGCTGAACTGTTCTGTGGCATGCCTCCACTGCCAAGGGAAATGCCTCAACGGAATGCCTGTTTACGACGAGGACGACGATGAAGACGACGTAGTGCCCCTTCAGCAAGAACCACCCACTACTGAGGATGAGGATGCCATGGACGAGGAACCCTTTCCAGAAGTCTCACGGCCAAAGCGGATGAAAACGTGAATCCAGAGAAAATTAAGAGTTTAACATTGAGAAGTTATTGAGAGAGAACAATGAGAATTATTGAAATCGAATAAAATTATTTACCTTATATGTGACCTTTTTGATCATCATTTAAAATACAATTTTCTACTTTTCAGGTAAAAATCTGTTTTTCAAAAATTTTCACTTTTCCGGAGCGTGTAGCTCGAACACGGTTGCGAATTCGAAAAAAGTATATAAAATGAGTTGCAGAGAATATTATGAGCTTTCATTTGATATGAGAAATTTTTTTCTCTAAGACCGTTTTCGAGATATAGGTAAAAAAACCAAAAGTGGTACTCTCTTTGTGCCCCCCTCCCTCCGGCTCACCTCCTAGACGTCAGAACTTTCAGTATGTTTACTCCCTAACCATCCTGAACAACTTTCTAAAGGAATAGCTTAGGTCCCTGCTCACGCACTCTACACCTCCTTTATTGACTAAACTAATATTGTTTTATTATATTATTAGGAGTAAAAGTGATACTTTTGTGACGAGTCTGTAGGTTTGCCGGACTCACTTCGTTCGTCCGGCAATTACAGACGAGGCACAAGTGGCTTTTACTCCGAATAAAACGTGCTATTTTTAATAAAGATAAAAATTTGGAATTTGCTTGGGTTGAGCTGCAAAACACCTCTTTCTGGTCTTGTAACGTAATCTATTATTTTTTTCGGCCATTTTCTGCTTGTAACACTTCAAAATCTGAATCCATATTTTCCATAACTTGCGAATTGACTTTTTAAAACTTGTAAAAGTTAAGTGTATTTATCTATTTGACACTTATCCCAACAATTAACACAAGCTCGTTTCCATGGCAACAAGAAAGCAAAAAGTAAAGGCACCTATACCAAAGAGTAGAGTATTTACATGGTATTTACCTATACCAAGAATAGGCAGCGTTTTTTACCTTCATGGATCGGAAAAGAGAATAACAGGGATTGGAAAAGCTTTTGACGATCTCTAATACCCACTTTCCGGTCTCGCTAGGGAAACGTTAATTTCTGTCTCCGAAAATTTCTCCAGAAGGGAGTATTTTCTGGTCAGGCGAAAAAAAAAGTACTATTACCTCCGCTGCTAATGGCAATGCACCGTCGTCTAAAATGTCAAACTTTAATATCATGAAATGGGTTACGAAATATCATGTTTTTCTGACGTTTGAAGAAAAAAGCTATTTTCTTGTCTTGAAATGTCAATACTTCAACGAATCAAATTGTCACCAGCGTCCGCGGCTGCCTTGGAAAATCTTAGGAACAAGTTTTTCCTGCTCTTTGGCACCCAAACTTCCTACTCTTTAACATTCGAGAATTTTACTAAGGATGTCGAACCCCCATAAAAGTGTTCATTTTTACCACCTCCTTCCGTGGTCTTTCTCCAAGGAGGCGGGATTTCATGAACTTGTATATCCCACGGCGCTTGGTCTATTGGTGAAACGTTCATGATTAAAAAAATATTATTTATATAGTAGCCTTTCCCAGTATCCTGGTAACACCTCATTATCCAGAATATTAATAGCATAAATATTTATAAACAAATAATCCAATTATTAACGGATACAAATATGCAATTTAAAAATATAACATAATCATAATGAATATTAAACACATTGATACTCTAACTAATAATTGCAATTGATGATAATTTTCAGTTTACTATGACGAGTTACACCAAATTATTAATGATTTATTTCGCAACATAATAAAAAAAAGGAATTAATTTTATATTTATTAATTTATTTATTGTAGATTCCATACGTTATGACGTATTCTTTTTTCCAAACAAGCAAAGAGTCCCAGTGGGAAATGGAATGTCACGTAAAATTTGGACGAATTTTTAATATGTTGTTCTGTCAGTCTTGATCAAATGTCTTCCGAAGTCCAACAATGGCCCGAAGTCCAAAAATTGGCAGTCTTGGATTAAAAAACAATTCAAATATACTATAACACTTAAACTAATATTGATATTTGAATTAATATATGCATAATAGGGTCATTAAATAACACAAGAATGATATTAAATTCAATACTAACTAGAAACATCATATAGATAATAAGAGAAACATTAAGAAAAACGATCGATTTATTAGGACCTCGTGGAGGCTGGAGCTGAACAGACATCGGGCTTATAGTCAGGGGGCTGTCGGCCTAAACACTGACCATTTTTTAACTTTGTACCTTTTTATTAGGTCCGAACAACAACATATGAGAACTGTAGCCAAATTGCCTGGGACCCATTTCCCATAAGAATTATGGCATTTACAATTGCATGTTTCATAATCTCTAAAAATGTAGTTTACTGGATTTTAACCAGACCAACGTTTCTTATACTGGCAATGTACCAAATGTGAATTCAACAAAAAACAAAGTCTTATGGATGCAGAGTTCAAGAAATCATTTTGACTAATTTAACGCAATTGTAACCAAGTAATTTAGACTTTAAATAAACTTTAAATCCAAATTGACGCCAGATTTAATGTAAACGTAATAATTACACAGGCACACACAAAAAAAAAATTGGCTTGTATAATACATTTATAGATATATCCTTATGTAATTTAACCAGCTGAAACCGAATCTGAGTTCAATACGGGACATAATATCTCTATTTCTACTAATCGAGTTGTCAGTCGCCAGGAGGCAAGTTATTGACTGTTGGATTTGTGAGTTTTATAATTTCTATTAAGGCAATTTTTGACTGTTATTCATGAAGCGAATTCATAATTTGGTGAAATATTTTGTTCACCAAATACAGCCGGTGACCGAGTAGTGGTAGAAATCGGTTCCCAACAGCTAATTGTAGATTTAAGTGTGGTAAATTTTCGTCTTGTAATAATTTCTTTTGTTATTCTATTATTTTGGTGTTTCATATGGATGATTTAATTCGTATTTTTATTTTATATCAAATCCTAGTAATCCTTTTGCATCGTTAAGTGAAAAACCGTTTATAAATATGTTCAGATTATCCAAGCAACTGTGTAATTTTTTAATTGATACTTTGGAGCCTTTAATAAGACCGAATAGTCCCTTCAAATTAGGAAAATTGAGGGAAATTTTTCCTACAGCTAAGCCACCCATATAGAAAGTTGTCTTGGGATTGTGTTAATATATTTTTCACCAAGCGCATGAAAACGAAAAGGTTGTTTTTTAGATATAGATACATATATATGTTTTTTGGCGATTTTGGCGGTTTTTTGCGTTTTGCTGCAAAACTATGCATTTTTGAGAAAATATGAACTGATTTGATATTGTAGATCTAGCGATTCTCTACAATTTCTGTTCTTTCCATTTTTTTAAATTCCGCTTAGTTGCGCCGCTAGAGCGCGCTGAAGTTTATGTAAATGTATAAATTTTTTCGGTGTTTGATTTTAAGCCAAAACTTTTATAAAAAAATATTAAGATACCAAAGTTGTAGACAAGAAAATTTTCGACAAAGTTTGTTCTGGTTTTTTTTCAAAGTCGCGTGGTTTTGCCGCTAGAGGGCGAAAAACATTTTTCAATACTCTTGAGCGTATAAAAAAAGATAGACATTGTAACATATACAAAAAGGCCCATCCAAGAAATGAACGATAGGTTTCAAAAAAAATAATTTTTTTTGCTCTCCAAATTTTTATATAATTGACGAGTACTCCAAAAAAATGCATAGTTTTGCCTGTATATCAAAAATATATGCGCAATATTTTTTTTCCGCTTAAGAGTATTGAAAAAAAGTTTTTCGCGCTCTAGCGGCAAAACCGCGCGACTTTGAAAAAAAACAAAGAACAAGATCTGTTGAAAATTTTTTTATCTACAACTTTGATATCTTGATATTTTTTTATGAAATGCATAGGTTTGGCTTAAAATCAAACATCAAAAAAATGTATACATTTACATAAACTTCAGCGCGTCTAGCGGCGTAACTAAGCGGAATTTCAAAAAAATGAAGAGAACAAAAATTGTGGTGAATCGTTAGATCTACAATATCAAATCAGGTTATATTTTCTCAAAATTGCATAGTTTTGCAGCAAAACGCAAAATACCCCCAAAATGGCAAAAAAACATATATATGTATCTATATCGAAAAAACAACACTTTTTTTCATGCGCTTGGTGAAAAATATGTTGACACAACCCCAAGACAACTTTCTATACGGGTGGCTTAGCTGTAGGAAAAATTTCCCAAAATCAGTGATTTTTCTTCTAATTTGAAGGGACTAGAAATTGCGAAACGCCGATTTACATGTAAAAACTAAGGTAACATATTAACCTCAAAAACATGAAAATATTTTATCTCTGCTAATTTTTTTATATGTACCTAGATATTAATCGCTGTGGTCTGTGACTTAACCATACTTTTGCTTCAATGAAAGTAAACATGTAAACAATATTATTCCGCAGGAGCGCATGTGCATTGCAACTTTGCTGCATAAATGCGCTAGTGTCAAATTTATTAATAGTTATATTTCGAACACAGATCAAGAAGTAAACATAGATATTGAAAACAACAAGGAATGTTGAAAGCCAAAATCTTATTTTTTGTGTTTATTATTTTATTTACGTTTTTCCGGCTTATGATTGGGCAATTTGAACCATCTGTGATTTCGAACGATCGAAATCGCATAGCAAACCCATTGAGTAATACGGATGTTCGCTATCGGAACTTCGCCAAGAAACAAAATCGCCAGTTTTCGAACGTTGTCAATAATTGGCCTCCTGGTATAAATAATGATAAACGATTTGCTTATTAGTCTGTAGTTTAACTGTTATAGACTTGACTCCTAGGTAAATTTTAGTTAAATGAATATACATCAACAAACTGTTATACATTTAGTAACATGAAATATTAAACATTTATTTAAGTTGCTTAACTAAATTACCGAATCACTGTGTAAATTTTCTTCTATTAACTAAATAACTTCAATTATTATTCAACAGTTAGTAAGTTTGTTAGTATAACCCTGAAACTTTAAAATCTCGTACCAAACTTCTTCTTCAGCCAGTCTTCCGGAAACGGGCAATACGACCCCGTGGGATCCACATCTCCTAGTCTCGGCAGCTTGCTGGGTCGTCCGAACTTACTTCTCCACCTTGAAGCTGCTAGCTGACCTTCAATCATGTTATAACAATCTTATCTAAATTAGTGTAAAATAATGCTAATATAAAGTAATTACCTATTATTTAAATAGTTTACTATTCGTAATATACCTGGTGTTAATGACGTAATTTATTGCCGTCATTATTCTGTCTTGAGTAAGTAAGTTTTTGTCTAAGGCATCATACGTTTAGATTAAGCCTCAGAGAATTATTTTGCGTCAAATGAAGGCTTTTTTAAATCGTTAGTTATTTTCACAGCCACACAAAGAAAAAAATTTCTTCTGGCTTGGGGATCTCACCATGCTCACTGTATGTTTTTGGGGTCGCTGAATCCGAATCCGAGGTCTATTTAACTCCATCACATCAAAATTTTGCCATAACCTCAAAAAACCCAAAATTTAAGCTATTTCGACACCTCTCCACATAAATCGCTGTAACTTTTTCTAGACCAAAATGACCCCCTCTCTTTTGCACTACATCGATTGCAAATTAAATTTCCAATCCGATGAAGTGGGACACGATTTTCTTCCGGCGCTTTTTAAGTGAGATATCGGCCGCCAAAATGAGAAGTACGAGGATTTTGTTTCTCGAGGGATACGGCCCCAGCTTCGAGGACCATTTCTGCCAAACTAAAGTTATCAAAAATCTGAAAAAATTCAGGGGTACGTAGAAAGATATAATAAATCGTTTGGCGTCAATCTGAGGTCGATGCGTGCCTTGGTTTTCAAGATATGGCCGCTTGAACTCACCGGAAGGTGAAAATATATTTTTTTTTACCGCTTCACGAGGCTATATCTCGAAGACTAAACGAGATGCAGAGCTGCGTTTTACTCTATTCAATTTCTCTCGCCTTCCTACATGTCTCTGAATTTTTTAGATGTTTTACCTTAGAAATTTTGCAAAAAAATAAAAGTGCCGGCAAGAATCCGAAAAAATTCAAGAACATGTAGGAAGGCGAGAGAAATCGAATGGCTTAAACCGCAGCTCTATATCTCGTTTCGTTTTCGAGATATAGCCTCAGAAAAGGTAAACAAATTCAATTTTCACCTTCCGGTCACTTCGAGCGGCCACATCTCGAAAACCAAGGCGCGCACCAATCTCCAATTAAAATACTCCGGAAAAATATCATGCCACACATCATCGAATTGGAAATTTAATTTGCAATCGATCTAGCATAGAAAAGAGGGGGCTCATTCTTGCTTAGAAAATGTTCCAGCGATTTATGTGAAGACATGTCGAAATCGCTTAAATTATGGGTTCTTTGAGGTTATGCCAAAATCCTGATGTGATGGGGTTAAACAAAATCCTCGGAATCGGATACAGCGACCCCAAAAACATATAGTAAACATGGTCAGAATACGCAGAAGAGATTTTTATTCGCTCATCTAGATACTTATTCAAAATTACATCTAGCGATTAAGAAAAAACAGCCTTCTACCTCAATTTGACGTAAATCGGTCTTTTTTTCGTCTCCGAAACTTGGTCTATTTACGAAATACTGTATTATTTACAGTCCTGTTGAGAAAGTTCTGAAATTATCATAATCTACATTTTGGATGGTAGGTGCGTTTCAGCATTAGTAAATATCACAAAAAATATTAATGTCAGGATTTCGAGATATTGCCCGAAGGTCTTAATATCGACAAAATTACGACTTTCTTCGGCCAATATCTCCAAATCCTGTCATAAATTTTTTTTGTGTCCATGGAGACTTGTTCAGAAAGGTACAACATACTAAAATTTGAACAAAATCCAGTGAAGGCCACTGGCCATTTACTTTGTGCGGGGTCCTTTTATTTCATAATTTATACTGACTCTTTTCACAAAAAATACTTTAATATAAAACGTTATGCTCCGTCACTTTCGTTTGAAACGTGTTTCGATGAAATGCTTCTTTTTCACGATGTAAGCGAAAAACTGTTTTTAGGGTGATTTTTATTTTTTTTCTGCTCCTACTGTGGCGCTTATCATTATGCTCAAATATATCTACCATTAAAAATGCAACCATCTGACGATTGTGATAATTTCTCGACTTCTTTGACTGGACTATTAATATAGCATCTTTAGATACAACCTTGTATGATTTGTTATGATAGAGTAAAGTTTATTTCCAGTATTGGTTTTTAAAATGGTAGTAAGAACTTTGTTTATCGACAGGAAGTCAAGAAAGTCACACATTCGGTAATTTTCTTATTCCTATATTTTAGGTTGTGAGCATTTTTTAAACACAGAATGAAAATATAAATTCTTTGCACAGTATTGACAACAAATTTCTATATTTAACTATATTTAATCGAAAAAGTAATAGTAGGAGACACATATACTTCCGTGTTATTATTGAGTCATACAATAATGTATTTCCCGGTGTTTTATGCTAATTTGTGACAGAGGGCTTGTATGATGTCAATAATCCAAAATGGCCGATACGAACACTAGTTTAGTTTTTGATCTGTAACTGTTTTTAAAATGGTCCTATCAAACACTTGCTAAATACCTACCTTTTTTTGTTAAACAGTAAAAAAAATACAACAACATGAAATTTATTTCCGATTTTCTATCAAACTTTGACCTTGAAATCTTGAAATAGTTTGCTATTGAGAGAAAAATTCTCTGGGGATTTTGCGGACAACTTTTATACAATTCGCCTAATATTTAATATGAAAAACAACAAATTACTTATTCATTATGTACACTGTTGATCTAATTCTGACCACGCTAGTATACTGACAAAGTCAATCAATGACACCATTCTGAAATTATAATAATACATTTTTATCTGCAAGACAACACTGAGAAACCTGCCCCTTACGACAGCCACTCTGTGAATCCTGAACATGCCTTTCTAGCTCTATATAAAGAACACTTGATTGTGTGGCAAACAACATCATAAACCAAACATTCATTTTCTATGAAAGTTAGGAATTATTAAAAAATAAAAATTGAATTATAAAAGTAGAGTCACGTTTGTCCTATCCAATAAAGTATTCCTTCACTGAACTGCCTGGAACCTATTAAGATCTTTCATTATTATTTGAAATTTTTCTAACATCCACGAAGACGGATCGGACGTATCTGTCCAATTCTGTGGCCAGCCAAGTTTTCAGATTTATATTACTGGGGATGCCCCAATGAAAAAGTTTACCAAAAAACAATCAATGCCAAAGGAGTATTACGACAGCGAATTTATGAAAGATCTTAAGAAATAAAAAAAAATGAGAAGCACACGACTATTTTAAAGATCGTTCTTGTGAAGATGTACCTGCACCAGAGCAAGAGGAAAAGTATTTGAGCATTTACGTTAATGTAAAGATTTAAAATTCATAAAATGCTACGATAAAAACATACCACTTCCATTTTACATTCACATTTAAACCCTAACTCTAGTACTTACTACGGCTTACTATTACTTACATCTCGATAGAACGAAAAACAAAGGAAACGAAATTGCAATACCTATAATTACCTTAGAATAACCCCCTGTTACTATCTAACGGCAATTAACTGTTCTTCGAAAAAGAATGTATAGCAACGTTTACACCAATCTGGAATCTGGACAAGGTGACTAGGTTTTTAAGTTAAATGTCCACTGATTTCTGTAGTACATTGTTTTCACGACCAAGGATCAAAGTTTGAGGAGGAAAACTTGACAGATCCAAATCTGAAATTAACTTTTTTTCTAGATCGAAAATGACTGCTATCGAAAATCTCTTTTGTACGTTTGTTAGTACTACACTTCAGTAACATTTAGCAGCAAAAGAATAACACTTCATTTATAGGAACTGCGAACCAAAAATTGACCAAATATAGTGATTTTTAAGATTATAAAAAGTGCCCATATATACCTTCTTCTTCTTCAAACAATTTATTAAAATTCGAAAATACAACATTGCCTCCCCGAATCGTGATCCGGAGCCAACCAGACAACCACATCGCATAGCGCCGTGGTGTGCGTAGGGTTGGGCGGATCACGACCAGTTCGGCTTATTAAAATGAACAAACAAAAGATGGTGAGGTCTTTACTAAGGTTTTGAGAGAAATCCTTCAAGTTTGAGAAAACTTGGACATCTAAAGGTACGTACGCACTTGTAATAGAACTTCGTCGCGAACCTCGTCGTGTACCTAACCGAGCGGACAGATCCCTGCGGCCTCGTCGCGTAACGTCAGAACGAACATCGGTGTTCGTGCCGCGGTTCGCAACTTTCCCATCACTTGTTGGTATTCCCATGGTTACGCACAGTCTGAACGTGTTCGAGCATGGTCGTGTATCTTCTTATGAAGTGTTAAATATTTTCTCATTGCAGAATAAACAGTCGTGTTGTAAACATTTAGTGGACGGTAGAAAATTCGATTCTTTTTTAATTACATGGATGCAAAGCAACCTCGCTGCTTTAATAAAATTAATAGAAATGATGCCTATGGGAGCAACTAGAGGAACAGATGGGAAGAACTGCTGACGAGTGTCGAAAAAAAAATGAAGTCATTTTTGGCCGCACTGAGACTTACAACCACTATTCTCCATTCTTCTACCAAGTTTTCGATTTTTTTTTGTCGCATAATGAATATACAGATATGTCCCAATCGCATTCAGTTTATTATTGTCCACTTTCCAAACACAACATGGAAATCAGAATGTTCGCGACGCAACGGAGTTCTGCTTGGGAAGAATTGTTCCGCTACATGTTAACACTAGCTTTGACCCTGTTGGCGGAGTTACGCATCGAGATTCTGTTACAAGTGCATAATGTACCTTATGAAACTTTAAAGCAAATATGAAAAGTTGATAGGATGACTTATTTGTGATATCTGCTCGCCAGGAGTAAGATTCCGAACATTGGTCAGCTGAACACCTGGTAAATGTTCATATAAAAAAGATGTGTAAAGTGAAAATCTGCCGCCGACAAGATCCTATCTAATATAACATTATAACAGACCCATTATCAGATGATGATGTGGCGACGAGAATCGATATTCTCGTAGTAGGCCAAGTTTCCACGTGCACCGCACATAATCACGTAGCTTGTACACCGTACGCTTTTGTCAAAGGGCGACATGCTGAGCATTACAAATGCCAACCAAGCTCACTGAGGTGTACAAAACTGTAGTAAGTATGATGACGAGCTATGTCATAACAATAACGTTGCAGATTATGTTAAGGGGCCGTCCATAAAATACATCACAGAATTTCACCTTTTTAGATCCCTCCCGCCCCTTCGTCACGCTGTCAAACTTTCAGTGGCCCCCCTAACAAATATTACGTCACAAAAGCTAGCCCCCCCACCCCCATAAACAATTTCTTGTGATTAAAAATAGTATACAGATGAATAATTTAAAATATTTCTTATGACCACATAAGTAAATAAATAAGTGTATACAATCTGAAACATTCATTTTCAACTATCCATATGTTTATTTACAGGCATGGCCGTCGAAAGAAAATTGGAGTCCGAGGGGCTAGTAACATACAACTCCCAGCAACAATTTTCAGTATACATTTCGAAGAGCGGGGGGGTGGCAATCCTGATAACAAATTATCTTAATAAAAATTTCGAACAGCGGAGAAGGATGATATTCCCTAAGAAATTTTAAAAAGCGGGGGGGATATCCCTTGAAATTAAATATTTATCTCGGTCGCAGTCCTGAAAAACAGGAGGGCAGCAATTTCATATTTAGTCATTCAAAACTCATTATTATTTACCTCACACTAATCATTTAAAAGTATACCTCTCTCATTTCACCTAATGCAAATGCTTCTCTAACTTCAAATGATACCCGGACCCCTCAAAAACCTCCGGGCCCGGGGAGAAACACCCCCCCTCAACGGGCCTGTTTACACTTTACAAGCTTTTAGTACTTAGGAATGACTTTCTATCGTAATGAAAAAATGTTAAAGGCGGTCAAATTAAGAGAAAAATGAAAGTAAAATTTGCGAATGTATTTTATGAACGGCCCCCAATGGATTGGAAAGATGACGTGTAAGGCTGTAAAACCCTTATTTTTTTTTGAAATATAAAAAGTCACCACTCAATTTTGATTAATAGTATATTTTAACAAAAAAATGTAAATTATTTTACATTTTTTAATTTAGTTAGAGTACCTACCCTAGAAGTAGTTACAGATCAATGATGAAATTAGTATTCGTAGCGCGGATATTAATTTGTTGGATTAAGGACGTCATCACATTCATTCTTTTACCTATACAAACTTTAAATGAAAAAAAGAAGTTTGTTTAATGACAAAGGTACAGTTATAAATTATTGATATTTCTCTATGTGGGAAGCTCAAGCTATCATTGCTGGTAGGACAGTAGTTATACCTCTTAAGGTGGCATTCCCTAGAAAGAGACTTTCGATAGGTAAATATTTATTATTTTTGCCCATAACTTTCTTTTCTTAGTACGCATATTTAAAAAAAAACTATAAGAGTACCTAAGTAGAACCATAACAAGACTATTACTATGAATTTTCACTTAATAATTTCAGTGGCTTGCAAAATAGCTAGATTTAAAACTACGAAATAGGAAAATTAACATAATTTTTTAATTTAAATCTAGCTATTTTGCAAACCACTGAAATTATTGAGTAAGCAAGTCTTGTTATGGTTCTACTTAGGTACTCCTCCTAAGAAAAAAAGTTGTGGCCAAAAATAATAAATATTGCCCTATCGGGTGTCTCTTTCTAGGGAATGGCCACCTTAACCTGTTTCAATTAAGTTATAATTACATTATGAAGAACACAAAATGATAAACCGACATATATTTACAAAGTATTATTTATCTATGTAATAAAAAAAACGTTTCCGAATATATATGAAGAAAATAGCAGAATGCAGTAAACAGCAAACCATCATTGAAAATACATCTTTATCTTTATCATAGCATTTAAATTATACAGGTTAGTATTGAAATACTTGTGGACTATAATTTTAAAATGTACAGACCACTTCAAATTTTCTCTTATACATTTCAAACTGAAAATCGATCGGTTGTTCGAAAATCTACTTACGTTTCCCTCTCAAATTTAAAAAAATATTTAAACATGTGCATTTTTTTTTCTAACTCGGAATTCACAATTGTATCTCGCAATTCGCAATTGTAATAATTAAATCAGAATTCACAGACGATAGAGTAGTTTCCACAACCACCACAACGCTCGAATACTATACTCAACGAGCGTTTCGCCAACCATGCCGCCATCATCTGGAGATGATTAAAGCTAAAGTAAATTGTATGCTGTATTTATAAAACGAATGCTATGTTACAACACATTCAACCAATCCCGCAATCCCTGCTTAAACTGTTTCTCGGCTGGTGACGGGCTGTTTGAAATAAAGGCCATCATACTATCTTTACATTTCGCTACTTCTAAGCATTCAAAAATGTCTATTATTTGTTACATTCCTAATTAAGCTTAACCATCAATCTTATTCATGATAGCAAACAAATTCGTTATAAGGATTGCAATTTGAAGTATGTTAGAAACGAAACATCCAATTATAACTACACTCAAGGAGCATACAGCACATGTCAAATACAGAAGAACGAAGTCTTATCTAGTGTGCGCCAACATGCCTTTGAAAACCATCATAACACAAAAGAAAAAAATATGCTCTAAGGACTAAACCTATCATACTTTAAGTATTTTTGTGTGCTGAAACCGAATTTTCGAGTAGAGGTGTTTCAGAATCTCATGAGCCGCGAAATGCGCAAAAGGCAAAGTTTAATCTGAATTATAAATATGTTTTTGAAGACACTGGAGGCTGCATTGCTGTATACATAAACAAGAGCTCGGGATAAATTGTAAACAATAAATATAATATTTTTAAGAAGTGTAACTGAGTCAATGGGACGGATTATGTCTCTGCGCATATGAAGGTCACGGCTCATGAGGTTTTAAAACACCTCTAAATCCCATTTATATTTTCAAAATACGGTTTTTTGCCAAATTTCGACGTAAAATGTGTTCATAAGTATTTACCCCAAAGCACAATAAAAATTACTATTTTCTATTTATTTTTGGGTGATGGTTACAAATCCGTCCTCAAAAAAGGGCGTTCTGTCCTCTAAAGGGCAATAAAGGGCAAAAATGGCAAAAACTTAATTTTATTGAAAAAAGAAATGGGGGTGTGTTCTCCTATGTGTTTTTGGGTGCTGGTTACGAATCAGCTATAAATAAGGGCGCCCTGCCTTTGCAAGGGCATAAAAGGGGTAAAAAGGGCCAATTATCGTTGGTTGCTCGAGAGTGTAGTGTTTTTAAAACTAGCCTAACCTGACCTAACTAGTGTAAACTCAGGCATGCAGCAAACATTTCGAAGGGTTTTAACCGTTCGTAAGGGCCCTATCAAGTTTTTATCCTTTCTGTGGTCAGCCACAAACCTTGGTTGGCACTAGTCAGGCTAGTCTTAAAACACACTACACCTTCGAGCAATAAACAATTAATATTTGGCCCTTTTTAGCTCTTTTTTGCCCTTTGGAGAGCGGAGTGCCCTTTTTTAACATCGGATTCGTGTTCATCATTAAAAAATATATAGGAAAACACACCTCGCACTTCTATTACTTCCACATCCACGTAGTGGATTGGAAGTATAGTAATCGCAAAAAAATTTTCAAAAATTTTTATTCGTGAAATAGGTTTAGAAAGTCATGAAACGTCGAGATTTTAAATTTGAGCGAAAAAAAAATTTCTCTGTCTGTCTGTCTGTGTGTCTGTCTGTCTGTCTGTAACTTTTTTTTTGTCCCCCACGTTTTCTCCGGAACGGTTTAAGATATTGACTTGAAATTTTGTACACGTATATATTATAACGAGATCTGGAACTGGATTGTTTTTTGAGGATATCCGGTGAAGAGTTGGGGGTTAAATAGGGGTAAATAGGGGAAAATAAGTAATGCAAGCTTTTAAGAGTACAGAAACATGAAATTCAGTGTGTGTACTAGAAGTTAAAGCCTCAGACTTTTTTTGTAATATTTTTCAACCCCCCACCACCCCTACCCCATTAATGGGGTTGATAAAATAAAGTTGAGATATTCATTTGAAATTTCGTACACGTATGTATGTATTATAACGACGTCTGGAATTAGATTATATTTTGAGATGATTCCGATGAAGGGTTGAGGGTTAATTTGGGGTAAATAGGGGAATATAAGTAAAACAAGTTGGTAAGAGTAGAGAAACTTGAAATTCGGTGTATGTACTAGAAGCCAAAGCGTCAGATTTTTTAATAATATTTTTCAACCCCCACTCAACTCCAATATGAAAAGGGTTGATAAAATAAAATTGAGATATTCATTTGAAATTTGATACACGTATGTATTATAACATCTGGAACTGGATTATAATTTGAAATGATTCCGTTGAAGGGTTGGGGGTTAAATAAGGGTAAATAGGGGGAAATAAGTAAAGCAAGCTGGTAAGACTACAGAAACTTGAAATTCGGTGTATGTACTAGAAGCCAAGGTCTCAGATTGTTCATAATATTTTTCAACCCCTACCACCTCTACTTCATTATTAAAAGGATTGATAAAATAAAATTGAGATATTCATTTGAAATTTGGTACACGTAGGAATTATAACGACAGCTGGAACTAGATTATACTTTGAGATGATTCCGTTGAAGGGTTGGGGGTTATTTAGGGGTAAATATGGAGAAATAAGTAAAGCAATGAGCACAGAAACTTAATATTCGGAGTATGTACTAGAAGCCAAGGCCTCAGAGTTTTTAATAATATATTTCAGCCCCCCACCATCCCCACTCCATTATTCAAGGGGTTGACAAAATAAAATTGAGATACATGAAATTTAGTACGCATATGTATTATAACATCTGGAACTAGATTATATTTTGAGATGATTCCGTTGAAAGGTTGGGGGTTAAATAGGGGTATATAAGGGAAAATAAGTAAAGCAAGCTGGTAAAAGAACAGAAATTTTGGATTTGGTGTATATACTAGAAGCGAAGGTCTCAGGTTTTTTTATTAGTATTTTCCATCCCTCCACCACCCCCACTCCCTTATTAAAAGAGTTGATAAAATTAAATTTAAATTTTCACTTGAAATTTGGTACATTTATGTACTATAACTATATCTGAAACCAGATTATATTTTGACATGATTGCGGGGGAGTGGGGGTAAGTAGAGGTAAATAGGGAAAAATTAGTTAAGCAAGCTGGTAAGAGTACTGCAACTTGAAATTCGGTGTATGTTCTAGAAGCCAAGGCCTCAGATTTTTTAATAATATTTTTTCAACCCTTCCACTACCCTTACTACATTATTAAAGAGGTTGATAAAATAAAATTGAGATATTCACTTGTAATTTGGTAGACGTATGTATTATAACGACATCTGGAACTAGATTATATTTTGGGATGGTTCTGTAGAAGGGTTGGGGTTAATAGGAATAACTAGGGGAAAATAAGTAAATCAAGCTGGTAAGAGTACAGAAATTTAGGATTCGGTGTATACACTAGAAACCAAGGCCTCAGATTTCTTTCTAATATTTTTGAAACTCCACCACCTCCGCTTCATTATTAGTGGGACTGATAACATCAAATTGATATATTCACTTGAAAGTTAGTACACGTATGTATTGTAGTGACATCTGATTGAGATGACTCCATTGAAGGGGTGGGAGGTGGTAGGTTGTGAATAGTGGAAAATAAGTAGGGTACACCAGAAACTTCATTTTTAACGTATATGGTAGAAACCAACTCCTCAAACTTTTCTATGACATCTGTCCCAAATATTATTAAAATTCTATGACCAATAATTTCCACATACTAGAGCGCAAATATAGTCAACATGTTTCCTTTAAAGTGACTTGGATGAAGAATCTGGATGTGGAAGTAGTGATTCCTTAGGCAGCGGTTTTTTTCAATAAAATTGAGTTCTTGCTCTTTTTTGCACTGCAAAGTTTTTAGTAATTGGAGCAGAATTTTTTTTGTATACCTGTGTAAGATACCTATACTTATGTAGCTTAAGATTGAAGAGGAATTTAACAACAGACAGCTAGATGCTTTTGAAAGTTTAGAAATCGGAAAATGAAAAATAGTATTAGACCAGTAACTTATTATAAAAGTGTTGTTGCTCTTAGCACACCGATTTTTTTTGTAAAAATAGTACAATATTGCGGGAAAAACACTCTTGATGTAATTCACCCGCCGGTAAATTTATTATTGCAAAATTACCACAAAATTCATAATTGTTTATAAGCCTTTTTCTTTTTAACTTCCGTTCGAATCATCGGATTTGAACTTTCCAAAGCTCATTTTACTGGGGAATACATGTACTTTTAAAGAAAATTGGTTCCATTATGCTACAATAATAAATACTATTTTTATATAGCAAAAACTGGCGAATTTTTGCAAAATCTGAGTTCCGTATTCAAAGTTGCATAACTATACGAATTCTTCAGTTATATTGCTCAATTTGTTTTGCATACACTTCACTGGTTACTAAATAGACTCCCGGTGTCCGTTTTATCATAAGTGCAAAATTGTTCAAGATATGACGTTTTGCAAAAAAAAAAATTAATTTGCTTATAACTTTGGACCAAGGCAACTTTTTATCATGATTTTTTCGGGAAATTAGATGGTTTGGTTAGTATTACCTATTCTTATTAATTAAAAAAAAATCAATAAACTAGGTAACATTATTTATTTATGAAATAGGTATAAAATTTGCAAGTAACAAAAATTGCAATAACTTTTTTAACTACGCTAATTTTAAAGGGATTCAAGCGGCATTAGATTTGTCGGAAAAAAATACGCTGATTTCGCCTTTTGTGGACCATTTTTTGACCATTTTAAGCATTGGTAAACATACGTACTGCTGTACGAATAGTCGTAGTTGTTCATAATAATTTTTTTTTAGTGTAATACGTACCAAAAAAAATACAAAAAATGTAACTTCAGATAGTAAAGAGGCTGACCTATAGCTTCTATTTCGAATTTTTCAAAAATGTTAATTACAAAAGTTTCAACAGTCCCAAAACTAAAGTCGTTGATATCTCGGTTTAAAATGATCTAAAAAGGGTCCACAAAAAGCAAAATCAGTGTATTTTTTTCCGAAGAATCTAATGCCGTTTGAATGTCATTAACATTTGCATAATTAAAAAAGTAATTGCAATTTTTGTTACTTGCTTTTATTTTTCATAAATAATGTTAATTTATTGAATTTTTTTAATAAGAATAGGTAGTACCAACCAAGCCATATAATTTAATGCAAAAATTATGATAAAAAAGTGCCTTGCTTCAAAGTTATAAGCAAATCATTTTTCTTTTTTTGCAAAACGTCATATTTTGCAAAATTTTGTAGTTATGATAAAACGGATACCGGGAGTCTATTTGGTAACCATTGTGTACGCAAAAAATTTTTGAGCAATCTGACTGAAGAATTCGTATAGTTATGCAACTTTGAATATGGAACTCAAAGTTTGCAAGAATTCGCCAGTTTTTGCTATGTAAAAATAGTATGTATTATTCAAGCACCATTGAACCAATTTACTTTGAAAGTACATGTATTCCTGAGTAAAATGAGCTTTGAAAAGTTCAAATCGGACGATTAGAGCGGAAGTTATAAAGAAAAAGGCTTATAAACAATTATGAATTTTGCGGTAATTTTGCAATAACAAACTTAACGGCGGGTGAATTAGAAGAGTATTATTCCTGTAATGTAGCTATTTTTTGTACTATTTTTACAAAAAAAATCGTCGTGCTAAGAGCAACAACACTTTTAATTTATTTTTTCGCCTAAAGTCACTGGTCTAATATGAATAGTAATAAAAGCTTTAGTCCAAATAGTCTGCTTAGTTGGTTGAGCCGAGACAGAGCGATTGAAGAAACTGCTTGATTCCGCTGAACCGTGGCATAAATTTAATATAAATATTAGTATATATTACTTTATAAATTTGCTTTAGTTTTAATAATCTCCAGATGACGGCGAAATGTTGGCGAAACGCGCCTCAGGCATAGTATTCAAGTGTGTTGTAGAAATTACTCCATCGTCTGTGAATTCCCGATATACATTTGTAAATTCCAAGACGCAATTGTTAATTTCGGGTTACAATTGTCAATTCCAAGTTAAAGACAATTGTATAAATAGCATAGCTATTTTACACTTTCGTATGTTTCCCTTCACTTGTTTCATCTGAAACTCGAGCAACAGACATCCCCCGAATACAAAATTTATAAATAGAAATTTTAGGCAACAGATATCCCCCGAATACATCATTCATACAGTTTAGAAATTTTAGGGTAAGCTTTACATTTACCCTCGCACACGAGGCCCGCATACCACGATTTCTGACGACCGAGGGATTTTCAATCTCAAAAGTGCAAGGAACAATTTGACGTGGTCTGTACATTTTAAAATTAAAGTTCCAACATGATCGATAGAATCGCTTGAGCACACCAGTATTATAACGTGAAGGTGCTTTCAGTTACTAATTTGAAGTGACAATATAAGACATGAAAATAAAGAAGAATGAATAATGGAAGTGTAGTAACCTCTTTGATGGCTTGTACATAACGATCAAAATTTTACGTTATGCTATTTTATTGACTATTATAGGAAAAATAGCGGTGAACACGATGGTGACATTGAAAAATTTATAAAACACAGGATTCTACGAAGGCGTGGAAAGGACATAGTAAAAATATTTTTATAATTGCCAGTTTAAACTTGCAATTATCCATAATTGCAACTTTAAACTTGCAATTATCCATAATTGCAACTCTAAACTTGCAATTATCTATAATTGCAACTTTAAACTTGCAATTATACATAATTGCAACTTTAAACTTGCAATTATACCTAATTGCAACTTTAAACTTGCAATTATACCTAATTGCAACTAACTTTAAACTTGCAATTATCTATAATTGCAACTTTAAACTTGCAATTATACATAATTTCAATTAGGTATAATTGCAAGTTTTGCATAATTGCAAGTTTAAAATTGCCAATTATGTATAATTGCAAGTTTAAAGTTGCAATTACGGATAATTGCGAGTTTAAAGTTGCAATTATGGATTATTGCAAGTTTAATGTTGCAATTATAGATGATTGCAAGTTTAAAGTTGCAATTAGGTAAAATTGCAAGTTTAAAGTTGCAATTATGGATAATTGCAAGTTTAAACTTGCAATTATAGATAATTGCAAGTTTAAAGTTGCAATTAGGTATAATTGCAAGTTTAAAGCTGCAATTATGTATAATTGCAAGTTTAAAGTTGCAATTATAGATAATTGCAAGTTTAAACTGGCAATTATAAAAATATTTTTACTATGTCCTTTCCACGCCTTCGTAGGATTCACTATTAAAAACAATGGTTTTTAGAGAAAATTTTCATTTTTTTTATGTGTTTTGACTTTTCAACGAAAACGGTGCGTCGCGTCGGACAAAAAGAAGTCAAGATATAAAAAAATTAAGATTTTGTCAATACGCGTCGTTTAAGGCTGTAGCGACCTTTTATCTTTGAGCGTTCAATTGTTATAAACAGATTAAGGGTTCTAAATTAACATTTTTTTGTGTTCAACAAAAGGTCATACGGATATTTTATTGTGATCAAAATGTTGCATTTTGTTCATAGAATTTCCAGGTTTTTTTTTCGTGTCGATATCTTGTATATTTTGCAATTGTTCAAAGAAATAAACTAATTTGTTTATTAAGGATTTGCGACTTTCCATGGCATTTTTTGCACTCTCCAGCCCCGGCAATCGATAAATATTGATAATAGCTACCATTTCTATGTGGTCTCGGCGCTTTTTTCTTTTTTTTACCCCCCGCCAATGTTTTTAAAAAAATTGCTTAGTAAACAAATGAAATATCTCAGCTCAGGAACGTCGTATCAAAATGCAATTTTGAGCCTAGATAGACCTCGATTTGTTAACTAGAACCGGAGATAAATACGATTTTGCGTTTACGACTGACAATTGTTTAATAATTAATTTTTTGAAAAAAATCTTACGGCAATGTGCACATGTTGTTTTAATTCCAGGTGTAAAATAATAATAAACTACATAAAAGACTAATAATGTTTTTATTAATGAAAAGCGAATATAAAGAAACTGGAAATTATCCCTCGTCATGCTCAATGCACATTGCACAAGTTACGTGTCTCCTTATAGTACGGCACATTATTAAAGGTAATATATTAAAGTACCTAGTTTTCAATTGTCACAAAAATCCATTGGTCCTTTCATACATTTATTGTTTTTATGGCAATTAATTTATGAACGCCGTACAACGTTTTTTAGTGTTTACACTCTGAGTAACTTGTGTAATTAGTTTCAGTTTGAATTTAATTGTTTCAATTAAGAACTGTGCGTCTGACGAGAAAAATGCAAGAGACCGTTTTCATGTAGCATTAATCAGGCTACTCAGGAAAAATATCCACATGGGAAAATATCAGTGGCGTACCACTTTTTTGTAAAAAAATATCAGAGGATAGGTTCGCAGGAACGCCACTGGTGGAGCGATAAAACAACTTTTCTAATTAAAATATGTGGTTTTATATCCTATTAATACATACCAAAATTGAAAATAATATCTAAAGTACTTTCTGAGTTATTAATAACGATTTAAAAAAAATCAAACCCTTTAGAAACAAATTTTAGCCGTTGCGGACATATGTTCATAAGAACTTTTCTTCATAAAATGACCTAAGGAATCGCACCCCGAAATATTAGACGTCATTAAGGAACACCCTGTATAAAAAATAATTAAACTTAAAAAAAATAAAGAAATAAAATAAAAATACCTTTAAATGACTCTTTAAACCACTTTAAACCACTTATAGCGCATTTAAGGCCGAGCGCGCTTTTAATTGATTATTGCGCAAGTCACTCGGAGCGTAAACACTAAAAAACGTTGTACAGCGTTCATAAATTGTTCTAAAAGCAAAAAATATATGGAAAAATTAATGGATTTTTGTGACAATCGAAAGCTAGTTAGTTTAATATATTAACTTTATATTGACACAAGATTTTTTTCAAAAAATTAATTAATTAACAATTGACAGTCGTTAACGCAAAATGGTATTTATCTCCGGTTCTAGTTAACGGATCGAGGTCTATCTAGGCTTAAAATTTTCGTTGTTTTATTATCTTTCATTTGCCGACAATTGCATTTCGATACAACGTTCCTGAGCCGAGATATTTAATTTGTTTACTAAGCAAATTTTCTTTAAACGTTTGGGGTAAAACAAAGAAAAAAGTGCGAGACACATAGAAATGGAAATTTTTATCAATATCTATCGATTGCCGGGAGTGGAGAGTAATAAACAAATTAGTCTATTTGTTTAAACAATTGCAAAATACATGAGATATCGACACAAAAAAAACTGTAAATTCTATAAACAAAATGCAACATTTTGACCACAATAAAATATCCGTATGACCTTTTGTTGAACAGAAAAAACAATGTTAATTTAGAACCGTTAATCTGTTTATAACAATTGAATGATCAAAGATAAAAGGTTGCTACAGTCTCAAACGACGCGTATTGATAAAATCTTCATTTTTTATATTTTGATTTCTTTTTGTCCGACGCACCGTTTTCGTTAAAACGACAAAAAACAAAAGAAAATGAGAATTGTCTCTAAAAACCATTGTTTTTAACAATGAAGGTGTGTTTGATAAATTTGTTAATGTCACCGTCGTGCTCAGCGTAATTTTTCCTAAAGAATAGAAAATTGCTGTTTTAAATTTCAAAAAGTTACCTACGACAATCCCCCTAAAATTATATTCTAGTAAACTAATTCTAGTGTATCCTGTGATTTATGTATCGCCGATTATATTATAATTAATACTGAATACAGAGGCGCTTTTATTAATTAATAATTTATAGCTCAACTCCTATATTCACAAACAAAATTGTAACAATAAATCTGAACGCTAGCAATCATAAATCAAAATTACGATTTTACTCTGCGGTAAATCATTCTCATTCAAAAACCTAATATAAAATCGGTGCTTTTTTTATAATTGCGTATCACGCGCTTCCATTGTGTTAATTCAAAGTATGCTTGACTTCCCTTTTGACGCCTGTCAATTCCCTTGATATGGACTGAGTCTTGCTTGTTCACAACAACACCTATAAAGGAAAAATTAGTTTCTCTTATATTTACCATTTCTGTGTACACATATTTGTGATGCAATTATACCACTACATACATTTTCAATAATTACCTAGACATAACTTCATAATTAGTAGTAATCACTTAGACTCTCAACAGTATAGGTATATGGCAATTACAGGGGAAAAGTATTTATTATTAACAATAAGAATTTCTATTATGAATTAATATTTTAACGATTTTCTATACACTAATTTTGAGGAATGTTTCTCAATAGTTCAAGCGACAGAACAATGCGTCAAAATGAGATAGAAGGTTAAAGGTTTGTAATTAAGGTGTCATAAAACCACATAGTGGTAAAAAACATAGTAGTGTGTTTTATTTAGTTATTTGTGTTAAAATGTATCGTTTGCATGCTGGTTTGACATATTTTCCATAAGACTACATGTAAAAGTTTTTTTAAATTTTTAACTATATGAGTTTCCTAATGACTGGATTTTTTACAGAAAATTTTGTCGTATAAAAATCTATTAAAAAAATGTATTTCAGATTTTTTCATTATTTTCGTCTAACGCCGCAACCTCCTTAAAACGGTGATATCTCAATGAATTTTCATCCTAGAGAAATAAAAAAAACACCAACTTTCTGCAAGGAAATCCTAAATTTTTGCACTCTTGCATTTTTTACGTATCTTCTTTAGTTTTTGGATTATTGTGAAAAGAAGAAAATTTTTTCAAAAATCTCAAAATTGAATCAAATTTTTTTTCTAAATCTACTCATTCTAAATCGTTCAAACTTCTAAAACATATGGTTAGTACCAAAATAAAATAAATTGTAAACGGATTACGTTTAATTTCAATTCTTGCCGTTAAGCTATTGGTTTCATTGCTGATTTTTTTCCCCGAAAAAACGAGACAATTGATTTATTTTCATCATAACTCCGTAAGTTTTTATGCTAACGACTTTTACTAAAGTTCATTTTAAAGATATTTTCAAGTACTTTAAAAAAGATCTAATAAGTTTTCCTCCAAAAATTCGTCGTTCTTCCGTTATTTAAAGTTGAAAGGTTCCTATTTAGTTTTCGGCAAACAAACGTCACCTTCAACGAGCCATAAGTCGGTTCTTATTGTATCTACAGAAATAAGAAAAAAATTGATCAATTTGTTATTTTATGCTTCACTTTTACTCCTGATGATTTTTTTTTTATAAAACGTAGGTTGTCGAGTTACTCGTTTTCAATCTCGAATAACTCGAAAAATATTGATTTTTGATTGAATTATTTTGAGTTTACTATTTATGCAAAATGATTACACAGAGTTGAACGGCTCCTTCAATCCATTTTTTGGTACATTTTAATTTTTAACAAATAACCAAATAATGTCAGCAGTTCCGAACTATGTAAAGCATTGATGTCTTACGCATATTTTAATATTGTTCCAATTTAATTAGGAGAATGCTAATAAATAAAAAAAATTATGAAACTTTTGTAAACTGTCAAATTTCTCATTTCGTTAATGATTTTTTACTGATTTTTCAATTATTCAATGATTTCATTTTAATCTTTAATGCTTCTCATCTTTTTTTAAATAATTACTGAAACAAATTTGTAAAATACCCAGATATTTACATAAATTTATTTTTTTTTCAAAAAGTTTACATAAAACATCCAAAAGTTAATTAAGGAAGTTATCGTTAAGAGACCAATACGAATGTTTTGTCAAAGCTACAGCAAAGAGTAAGAGGGCGGTCCAACTAAGTGCCTCCCACAAAAAACTAAGCAGTTGAACATTTGAAGAGGATCTTATTTACAAGTTCATTTGTGGTCTGGGAATCATGCAACGCATGAAAAATGTGGTTGAAAATATAATCAAAATATTCTAATGCCACGCCGATCAAATCGACTCAGCCTCCAGCTCCACAAAATATTCTGAAATCGCTTTCTAACTTCCTCAATTCTTAAAACATCTAATTGCTCCCAAAACCATTTTAAAGATCTTTTCAAGTATTTTAAAAAAGGTCTGATAAGTTTGCTTCCAAAAAGTCGTCGTTATTCCGTTATTTAAAGTTGAAAGGTTCTAATTCAGTTTTAAGCAAACAGTCACCTTCAACGAGCCATAACTCGGTTCGTATTGCATCTACAGAAATAATAAAAAACCAATCGATTTGGTATTTTATAAGCTTCATTTTTTCACCGGATGTTTTTTTTGGTAAAACGTAAGGTTCTCGAGTTACTCGTGAAAAATCGCTCTAAAACAAGCATTTCTTGGATGAAAAATCAACATTTTCAAACGCGAATAACTCGAAAAATATTGATTATCGAAAAAACTTCATAGAACATTTTTTGCTTAGACTTCATCCCCCTGTCAATTTTTGAGTTTACTAATTTCCACCCCGAGAGGGGGTGACATCCACCTCGAAACAGTAAATTATTTGCGCCACTTGGGATGTTTCTGATTTTGAATAATATTAACAAACACACATTTAAAAAAAATCATCAAAATCGGACCTGTCCCTGAGGACTAGGAAGTTTTGACGATTATTAGGCTTCATCGGCTCGAATATTTTAAAGAAAAAGTTTCGCGATTTAAGATGAACAAAATGTTCGAGATAAAACTATTCTATGTCAAGAAAATGAAATCTAACCAACAAAATTTCAAAGAAGCCAACTTACTCCTTTAAATCAATTTTTTAAAGAATATGTGATTGAGTTAAAAATTTAGCCAATTATAGCAAAGTATCCTTAAAAATGTGATGCACCCGAACGAAGAATCATGCTCAAAAATATGTATAGTATTGTATATACAGTGTGTCCACGGATTGAGTTTGGAAGACTTAATTCTTTTTTAAGTTTACGAGATAAGGTGTGTGTGTCCTTTGTTCTTTTAAAATATACACTACCTTTAAAAAAAGCCTGCTTTATATGAAAATTCCAAAAATTATACTATTTTCCAATAAATATACACAGGGTGCTAAATATTTGAATAAATGTAAAAAACTACTAAGAGGGACGTACGTACCTTTATTTGTAAAAATATTGAGAAATTATATTTAAAAGAACGTTATGGATTAAAAGTTATGGTCAATTATGAAATCTTGATGTCCTACTGCGAATTTATTTTCCTGTTCCTTTTCAATCGTTAACGTTTTTGCAAACAGTTTTTACCATCTTACTAAAATCGAATCTAGTATACATCAACAATATTTATTGTTATGCCAGTGTCATATCATTATATATCACGTAGCAAAATATTTTCCTAGAAATGGTAAGCAAAAAAGTTGATTGTAAAATCTTATGGTTTGGAAGAGGATATTTCCTATAGTGGAGTCACAGGAAAATTTCATGGGCCAGTGCCTTGGCCACCTGGGAGCCCCGATATGTCTAATGTAGATTTTTACCCATTTACAAGAACAATTTAGACAATTAAAAAAAAAGAATTAGAAAGAAATTGTTGAAAAAGAACACTAATTTTGCAATTAGAGGTCAAGATTTCATATAATTGGCTATAACTTTTAGTCTGTAACATATTTTCTAACGTTATTTTTCAAAATAATCACAAATGAAGTCACTGTACTCTTTGTAATTTCACATTCCTGCAAATACTTAACACCCTGTATACAATTTTTTTTAAATAGTAAGTATCATTTTCGGACCATTTATAAAAAGCAGGCTTTTTTATAAAGGATAACTTTTCCCTGTAAAAAATAGTTTTTCCTCTTTTGAAATCAATTCGTGGACACACCATTTTTTTTAATGTATGGGCAAGAGGTAAACATTTCAGGAATGTTTTAAACTCAATACCGAGTCGAAATGTTTCTTCGTAATAGGTTATTTCTCAAAAATATCCATATCTCGGAATCTCTCGAAATCCAAATATTAAAATATTTATTTCACTGAAGATAAACCACAATTGAGTCCTTAATTCCTTAGTCCGGGTACCCCTGGCTAACTCATTAAGTTACGTAACTATCACTGTGCTAATATCAGCAGCAACTTTGGTCAGAGGATTATTTGTAAACCAGTTGATATGTCCTCATTTTTTTTTAAATTCAAAGTTTCCTAGACAATTTTAGTAATTAATTGATTATTATTAAACGAAAGATTTTCATATTCATTTTCAAATTTTCACTTAAAATATTACCTGTAAACATTTTGTAAATTATATCACTTGTTGTTGTTTAATATAGTGTTTGTTTTTAAGTTGAGTTTGATTGTTTCCACCTGGACAAGTTGCAAGAATATCATTTATTTGTTTTGTTTGGACAATATTCCTTCTTGAATACGCTACACTGGCGCCTCAATTTTTTTTTCTTTGGCAATCAAATAAATAAAACTAAAAACAAAATTATTCAATTCGAACCTCGGCCCAACCGCAGGGCTAAGTTGGTTCCTACAGTCTCGCTCACATTTTTTGTTCAGCCGCCAACTGAGAAAAGGGTAGTGTTAAATTACATGAATCGAATTCAGCGAAACACGCACATAACTAAATTTTACTTCAAAAAGCGCTATTCAATATAAACTGTACTGTTTTAGTAAATGAGAACAACAACAATTGTTGACGTTTCCTCTGGGGTTTCATTTTTACAGATTTATAAAAAAAAATATGAATGACAATAGACGCAGAGCTGTTAGCCATTCTGTCTACATGACTTTCTAATAAAAATTTTATGTTTTATGTTATTCTCTTGATATTCTCGATGAGTTAACGAATATCTGGCAGCTTGAGGCGAAGGTGTTTGGGTTAAAACCCCCGTTACCAAACGTCCCCGTGGCCTTCTTCCAGACTATCGTTCCATTCGTCGACTAAATAAAAGGGATGTTATATAAAATAATTGATTAAAAAATCACGCAAGCTAAATGGATGCCTGTAAACGACAACAAACAAGGCAACAATTTTGATTTTAATAAAACATAATTTAATTAAAACATTTCGTTGGAATTTTAATTACTGATAGTGTTCTATATAATCTAAAATTTGACAATTATCTCGCCAGAACTATATTCATTATTATTTTCAACCTCAAGTACAACTACCGTGTATCAACTATATTACTGTATTATTTTCATTAAACCGACCAACTACAAACAATTAAAATGAATAAACTTAGATTGGTTGCTGAGGTTATTTTAAAAACAGGTAAGTATATAATTTACGAAACAGTGATTTTAAAAGGATTGAAAATCCGAGCTTCAGATTCCATTGTGATATTATCTAACTGAACCTTATTACCTACTCTCCGTATTAAGGTAGGTTCAAAAATCGTTCAATTTTGTCCATTTTTACATCGACCTCGCTATCAATATTAGATCATGAGGTTCAATAAACCGAAGCAAAAACCCAACATGGGCATGTTAGTTCAGAAGTAGTGCAGTGAACACCGACTGCTAGATGGAACTTCCTCTTTCGTAGTTTTATTACTTCGAAATGTTCATAGGGTGTGAGGAAGTCTCAGACCGATGAACCAAAGGAACCAATCAAAAAAGTAAATAAAAAGAGCCATAAAACACCAAAGAGCCAAACACAACTACTATCATACCCAAACACGCCACTAAAACAGTCATCAAGACACTTAAACAAGCATACACAGAACACCAAAAACAGCCAGAAACAGAGCACAGCCTTTCTCTAGTTTTAAAACACAAGGCGAGCATCTTCGGATGGTAGCCCGCGTCTAAGCGCATTCTTCACGAGCCAGTCGTTACAGATCTATCGCCAAGCGATAAGTTTGGTGATATCTTCTCATAGTACAGTAAAAAAGATCAAAAAACGATGAGATATACATAGTTTTGTAACAGCAAAATTAGGATTTCATACCTTCTGGGGTATCACCAGGAGCATATATCTGAGTTTTGGACTTTGAATTTTGAAAAATTTCTGGAAAATATCTGAAAATAAAGAGAATTGTGAGAACTGTAATTTAAAAGAAAAGTTAATTTTCGTCTATATCTAAAATGGCCGAAAAAATCCATTTGTTGTTATTTGGTTTATAAATAAATGCCAAAAAAATTGGCCAAAATAACTTTAAAAAAACATTTTCAATGTCAACGGAAAGCTGGTATCGAGATCTACATTTTGAAAAAAAAAAAAAGATTCATTTTATACTTAATGGCATAACATGGCGGGCAATTCAAATTTTAGATTACAAAATCATTTCTTTCAATATTTGAGCACAACAGTTTCAGGGTGTTTTGTTTTCAACAAAATGTGTATTTTCTAAAAGTTTAAAGCCGATAGGAACTCTTAACGTCTCTGGGCGTTAAAATGAAAGAAAACGTTTCTTTAGCCAGTTTATTCAATTTTGTATGATGACCCAGAACCAGCACAGATTTGTTGGAATTTAATTACGAAGATTTTGGTTTTCGTTAGTCCCGATCGGATCTCTAGAACCGGAGATATTCACTTTTTTACCTAAAGAAACGCTGTTCAAAAAACTAAATTGTTTATAAAAAAAAAACGCAATGCGCTTTGGAAGTCCAAAATTAAGATATACATATTCCTGGTGGATACCCCAGAAGGTATGAAATCATAATTTTGCTGTTACAAAACTACACTATGTTTAAAAGTGAATTATTTATTATTTGTTTGCTTATAGTAATGAAGCATATTCTTTATAGTATTTTGCAAACAGCGGGAAAAAAACTATCTATGAGAACTAAAAGAAAAACTATATGTAAAAATATTAATAAAATCTTTGCGTTCTTTCGATAACCTGACTTCTGGTTATGCTAGCAAATTAAAATCCTAAAATAAATTTGTCCAATTTCTTATTTGACATTATCATTATAACACTAGCATCCAACATAGTTCCCTACGGCTATGCAGATTAAACTAGTATCTACAAATATTTTCATATCACTGTGTTGGTGATCGAATTCTGAACAACTTTCAAAATGTCCGTCCGTCTGTTCGTTCGTCTGTCTGTCCGTCCGTCCGCCAGTCCGTCTGTCTGTCCGTCCGTCCGTCACGTTTCTTGTAAGCATGATAACTTAAGAACGAAAAGTCCGATAGTGTTGAAATTTGGTTAGTATGTTAGTGTTACCTAGAAGAAGAACCCTATTGTTTTTTAACAAAATCGATCAATAAATAAAAAAGTTATTAATTTTTGAAATAAAAAAAATTATTTTGTTTTGCAATTAAACAAAAAATGTTTCATCATTTACAGAAAAAACTGCGAAGAGTATCCTATAGAATGTGCAACAATTATATAACAAGTGTAGTAAATCGGCGAAGAGTATAATGGTAAACTTGTTCTTCTTATTTTCCATTAAAAATTATTTATTTTAACCCGTTTAACCCCCAAAATGACCCCTATTTTGGGGGTTATCAACCCCTAAATAAAAACCTTGAAAACCATGTCCATCTAGATTTTTAAATCACTTTAATTGAAGACTTGGCTGTATGGCTAATGGCCTTGATGCCAAAAAAAAAAAAAAAAAAATTGAAGACTTTTAACATTAAATTTGCTTTTTTTTGTCTCGAAATTGGAGGTTGTAAAAACGGGCTAATTTTACGGTCACTCTTTCACCGTCGCACCGTTCAGTTAATTGAACTTTATTACGTAATATCGATTTTGAGGTCGATGTAAAAGGGCCCTTACACGTCCAGTAATAATATCATTCCAGATCATTACAGAAACATCATTAGTAAAAATTTCCCCTTATCCCCCTCATTCCCTGTCATTATTTTTCGCACCTTACATGTTCATTATTACTGACATTATTTTTTTGATGTTATGTTTCAAGTGGCGATAGAAAGCACACCGATTTTGTTTGATCAGAGAATGGATTCTAAGAATAAAGCACGTCTATAGTCTGTTTTTAAACCAGAAGGAGCGTTTTAAATTTAACGCGCTAAATCTTACATCTGTAATACGCCATCGCCAGTTTTACACAAGGCAATAGTCGTAAATTTTGACATACTGTAAAAATTTTAATTTCACATCATAAATTATTTGGTTATAATTTCTATTTTATCGTTTGCACATTATATATTAGTTTTTAATCCCTTTTGTATAAATCTGAAGGTAAAAGTGGCTGATTACTTGCTGCCTTTATTTTGCGTAATTATATAACGTAATAAAATACACACAAGAACAATGTAATCGTGTATTGTTGGTTGTCCAAAACGCCAAAAAGGTTTTAGTGTATTTTCTGGTTACTTTTATTGTGTGAATGGAACTTCCATGTTTACTCCTGGTTTCAAAACATACTATAGCTATAATTATTACACAAGTGTGAAACGTCACGTTAAACGTCGTTATTGGATTAAAGAATGATTTGAAAAAACGCGAAAATTATTCATATCTAATGTTATTGAAGTAAATAAGTGATGCGAAGGAAGTGAATGATTATAAAAATTACTTTCGTATGGACGAAGAGACTTTTAATAAATTATTGTGAATAGTTGAACCAATTTTAATACGGAAAAACACAGTAATGCGGAGCAGTTTACCAGTTAACACGTTAAGCGCCACAATGATAGGACCAAAACCGTACCCTCTGTGCCAAATTTCGCTTTATCGTATTTCGAATTCATTTTACTACTAAGATGATAAAAATATAATTTACAAAATGTTGCGAAATATTTTTATACCTTTTTTTTGCAAAAATCTTTGTGGCACAACATTTGTACCTCGCTGCACAGACGTATTTTCTCTACACTTTCCACATGCAAAAAGACATTTTATGCCGATTGCTTCTTCAAAGTACATAAAGCTAATTTTGTATAATTTCAAATAAGTATCTATGAATACATGAATACATATTAGTTATATAATACATGTGTTTATTTTTCTTTATATTAGGTTTTTTATTTATCTTTTACATAAATTTTGCTTCAATTGACTATAAAATCCGAAACAAAAATAATTTTCTGGGGGTTTTTACACTGTCTGCATCATCTTGCCGAGCTTATTTCATTCCCATTTAATAATATGGTATCTGTGGTACTGCTGTTGTGTCACAGTCCAGGAAAGGATAATAGTACGTGAGGCACTACATTTGTGCCTCGAAGCGGGGTGGGATAATTCTGTGAGGCACATCACGTATGCCTCATGGCAGTTAACGTGTTAATGAAGGACTGGCTGTAACTCTGAGATATCCAGCCACTCGAAGAACCTTTGAAGATTTGAAATTTTCAGTTTCAATGTCATCGGTTTCAATAAATACAGCTGTTCTTGAAGTCTGCGAAGTACTTCATGACGAAATAATGATGCTTTCACTTTACACGACCTTTATTACGGACAGAATCCTTTCCGACTGCTAATATGATGCTTGAATATCAAAATATCCAGATATAGTCTAGGAAATGGCGTGCAAAATAGACGACGAAAGGTTACCGTCCGCCACTCAGTGATCGAAGAGAACATATAACTACAAAATGTTTTTCTCTGAAAATTTTTGGTATGGTGGGAGAGTATGGAGGGGAAGACATTTTCTTAACGAATGGTTATCGATATCTGTCCTCATAGGTCATTAATATATGTACTTGACATCTCGACATCCCAATTACACTGGCAGACGAAAATTTCGGTGTGGTGCGTGGTAGAGGGAAATAAAAAAAAAATCTCTTTTTAAAATTCCCTCTACCGCGCACCGAGCAGATTTTTCGATTACCATTTGTTTTAAAAAAAATGTCACCCCCCTCCATATTCTTCCTCCATATCAAACATTTTTAGAAAGAAAAAAATTTCGTAGTTATATGTTCGCTTCGATCACTGAGTGGCAGACGGTAACCTTTCGTCGTCGATTTTGCACGCCATTTCCCTAACTAATACGCTTCATTGCTACTTCATTTCTTGTTATCATTCCACATTTACACGCTCATTAATAATGTCATTATTTTCAGGTAATGACATTATTATTGAACGTGTAAGGGCCCTTTAAAATTAAACACATAACAAAATCGATCGAATTTTTAACCGAATCGATATTAAGTAATGAGATTCCATTAACCGAACGATGCACAGTGGGGCACATAGCTTATTTCTTTATCAAACGACAATTTCCAAGTTTGGAATTAAGAAAACCTAAAAAAAAATTAACTATTCGTTATAAAATTGCCTTTAACTCTATTGAGACCGAATTTCGAAATTTCAAAATTCTAGATGGCTA
Source organism: Stenurella melanura (assembly GCA_963583905.1). NCBI lineage: Eukaryota > Metazoa > Arthropoda > Insecta > Coleoptera > Cerambycidae > Stenurella > Stenurella melanura. The sequence continues at coordinate 109,573,974 of OY757312.1, forward strand.
ATCAGGACATAAAGGACCCCGCATCATTAGCATTGGAAAAATCATTTCGGTGGAATGTTCTTCAAACTTTGGGAATATGTATAGTACGGGAGCCTATCGACAAAATGGACCGGGCACCGCAGTTGCTGCCGCTTGGTGGAGATGGTGTAGGCATCTGTAGGTGTCATTTCCTCCAAACGGCAGGTCACGTGACCGCGCCCTCTTCGAGAGAGAGGCAAAAAACAAAGGGCCGCTTAAATATTGCCAAATAATTCTGAAAAAAATTCAGGCACATTTTTTGGGCAAAAATTAGTATCTTTTGTCTCTTGGTATTTTTTCTCCCGGAAAAAAATAACATAAAAGAAAATTAGTGTTTGTATTTTTTTTTTACGGGAGAAGGAAGCTTAAGAGGCAAAAGTTATTTATTATTGTCTAAAGAATATGCGTGGAATTTTTGGTATTTTTCTCAAGAAATAAAAAAAAATTAGGGAAATTCTTGGCCGAAATTATTTTTGTCTAAAAAATTCTGAAAACCGCCAGGCGTTCTTTCGACAAAAATAGGCCGTTTTTGGCTCTTGGAATTTTTCTCTAAAACGCTTCCTTCACCCTAAACTAATTAATCAAAGCCTATGAATTATTTTTTTGCTATTTTTTTTTTTTTTTCGGGAAAAGGAAGTACTTTGGGAAAAAACACAAGGAAATAAAATATGCTTATATTTGCCCAAAAAAATATGCCTAAATTTTTTCAGAATTTTTTGGCAACATTTAAGCGGTCCTTTGTTTTTTGCCTCTCTCTCTCTCTCTCTCTCTCGAAGAGGGAGCCGTCAAGTGACCTGCCGTTGAGGGGAAATTGTACCTACAAATGCCTACATCTCCACCAAGCAGCTGCAACTGCGGCGCCCGATCCACTTTTGTCGATGGAACAAAAAATGTCAAATGAAAAACTTGATTAATGTCTTCCCTGTAGAATTACAGTAACTGGAAGTTAAAAATTTCTGAATTTGAACTTCCAGAGACTGTAATTCTGCAAGAAAGGCATTAAATAAATTTTTTCATATGACATTTTTTGTTCGGAAGGCCAAAGTTTGAAGAAAATTCCACCGAGATGATTTTTCCAATGCTAATGGTGCCGGGTCCTTAATGTCCGGATTAGCCATCTTGAATTTTGATTTCGAAAATCGGTTTCGATAGAATTAAAGACAATTTTATAACGAACAGTTTTTAAAAAAAATTAAGTTTCATTAATTCCAGGCCTGGGAATTGTAGTTTGATCAAAAAATAAGCTATTTGGAAACACGCGACAGTATATAACAAAAACGGAGTTTTCAAAATATTTAAATAGTACTTACATGCATTTTATCACATTGTAGAATGTGAAATAAAATTTCACTGTGCGATGGTGAAATTTTATTTCACAATTTTTAGTGAACATGTTTTTAAAGGCGATTTTGTCCAAACATTTTTTTATGGTATTAACGAATATCTACAATGTGATAAAATAAATGCATGTAAGTGCGATTGAAATATTTTGAAAACTCCACCATTCAAAAATTATATTTTCTTAAATTGTGTTTATAGTGTATATTTTATTGCTTTTATCAATTTTAGTGACTTTACCTATGAGGCCAGTAAGCTGAGGGGAAAAATTATGAATTTTTATTATTACCACTTTACCTAACAAAATCATCCAGGATTTTCAAGGAGTTACCTCGGTGACTTGATAAGCGGCTAAGAAAAATTTGTTGGGGAAACTTTTTTTTAAATAAACTTAATTTATAGAATTAACAAATGTTAAATTTAATTTATAGCTTCAATTTTACCGAAAATTAGTATCGCATCTAATGTATCTCGTAATTAGAATATTAATATGTAGTTTGATATTTTCATGATGTACATGCTCATCTTTCCACTTGTATAAATATGTAGTATATCAATAGCGTCAATAAATACTACTTCCACTATTGTACTGTTGCATCAGAATTTCGTTTATTAGGATCAGTGCGGAACTACATAGGTAAATCCATCAAAACTTATTCGACATTATGTACGCTGCCTCTTCAAATCTCACGACTATCACATATGTTCTTTAGATGAATTTTTTTGTCTACAATGTCTCTTATTCAATTTCAAATAATGTCATGTAGAGCTGTGCGAGGAAACGAGGGAGAAATTTATGAAGGTTCTTGGGTTATGGGCCCAAATGTAACAGCGATTTAGCAAAATAAGGAACTTGTTTCAATATCCATTACAAAGTGAGTGCTCTATAAAGTTGTAAATTGGTAACAGATTTAGCACACACCGCATCTGCTAATAGTAAATTCCCGCCCCGTGCTCTTAACGCATGTATTATTTACGTGAATTTTTAAATACAATGAAACTCTGGCTTTTCTCTGTCATGTCGTCTATTATTTACTTGATATGGGCACTCAATACACGCGTGTGTAACTAGGGGCTGGCAAAGTGATGGCCTCCAAGGGCGCAAGCCTTCGTGGGATGCAAAATTCCGCTGTAGGTCCGGATGCATACAGATGTTAGGTTCCATCTTAGGTAACAGCCATGATTTTAAAGTTGCTTTATTTTAATTTGTCGCGATTTAAACTTGAGCGTGCGTCACTTGCCTGTTAGTCCGGTTATAATGCTTCCTGAAATTTTTAAAATCCAAGATACATATCCACCAATATCACAGGTCAACAAAAAAAAAGTTCCGTTCCAAAGACTAAACCTATTATTAAGTATTTTTGGGTGTTGAAACCAAATTTTCTATATATTTTGAGTAAATTCCGGTTTTTATTGTCAAAATACGGTTTTTGACAGTAGAAACCGGGATTTATTCGAAATCTGCGCGGTAAAGATTCGGTTTCGGCACCCAAAATTACTTTAGGCATGATAGGTTTAGTCTTTGGAACGGCACATTTTTTTTGTTGTTGATCTGTGTTAGGGTTCCCCAAAATCAATTACCAGAACAAACTGATATTACTAATTTTGCCGAAAGGCTTTGAGTGTTTTAGACAAAATTATGCAAAATAAAATAGATTGCAGTAAAATATTGGGTAAACTGAACCTTCATGTCCCTTCGCATTAATTCTTGCCATTCGCAGATGGTGTCTACCTACTTCTAAAACTAATGTACTAGAGTTTTCTCCTCTATACAATTTTTGTACTAGATACGAATCTCAACTGTAATGAATTGAACATATTTGCCTATCAGCCAGAAATTTGACTTACTGTATTATGATGCTCCAAATGCCTTCTAGTTGAATTTCTTATTTAGACATAATTAGATGCAAATGGGTCTTCCCGAAACTGTAAAAGACAGATGTCATACAAAAACTTAAGACCTTGGTTTCTAGTATATATACCAAATCTCAAGTTTCTGAAATCTTGCTATACTTATATACCTCTGTTTACCCTCCAACCCTCAACAAAACAAGCTAAAAATATAATCTAGTTTCAGGTCTCATTATAATGCATATGTGTACCAAATTTATCCCTTTAATAATAGAGTGGAGATGGTGGAGGGGGTGGAGAATGGCAAGAAAAGATTTGATACGTTGGCTTCTAGTATATACATCAAATCCCAAGTTTGTGGACTCTTATTAGCTTGATCTACTTACTTACTCCTATTTACCCCTATTTCACCGCCAACTCATCAACGGAATAAACGCAAAATATATTAGTTTTAGATCTCGTGGTGGAAAATGTCATAAAAAGTTTGAGATTTTTGCTCCTGGTATCTACAAGAAATTTCAAGTTTCTGGACTCTTACTAGGTTGCTTTACTTATATACCCCTATTTGCCTATTTGACCCCCAACCTTCAACGGAATCTGACCAAAATATAATCTAGTTCCATATGTCGTTATAATACATACGAAATTTCAAGTGAATGTCTCAATTTTAGTTTATTAAACCCTTTAACAATGGAGTGGGGGTGATGGGGGGATGGGCAGTATGTCATTAAAAAATTAGGCTTTGGTTTCTAGTGTACCGAGTGTAACAGGATGATGGTATACCCCCTTTTCCCCTTTAGTTTTGAAGATGATTGAAATTTAGGATATACTACATACATAATAAGCGGCACTTTTTGACATACAATTGATTTTTTTTTCACTTTCGGTTTTGCCGAAAGTGACACTAACTTTCAAATTTTAAATGGAACACCCTATATATTATTCCATTTTTGAATTCTGCATAATTTTCTGAATCCAACGATGCCAAATAAGTGACATTTCAAACATCTTTTTTTTTATAATATAACATTTAGTTTTCCATTTAAGTGTGCCATGACGGTTCCGATTTATTCTAAATGACCCGTGTAATGCTACAAAAATCGAAATCCCGTTAAAAGCACTAAACTACGTGATTTATGAGCAAACAAAATTCACCAAAATTGTTTTTGGGGCAAAACTCAATTTTTTCAAATGGAACCATATCGGTACCGTGGTATCATTTATTAGTATTACAATAGTTGTTCAAAATGCTGTTCATTCATCAATGCACTTCTGAACTCGCATAGCTGTTTCTCGAAGAACGTTCGCGAATTGCTGGACCGTTATGCTATTAATTGCTCCAGGTCTTCACGGGTTGTAACGGCGGTTGCATAGACAGTATTTTTTAAATGACCCCAAACAAAGAAATCAAGGAGCGTTAAATCAGGTGACCTTGACCACCTCACAGGACCATTCGTCGAAATTACGTTTTCTCCGAATCTCCGTTGAAGGTAATCAATTACTATTCTTGAATTATGGGGAGGAGCGTCATCTTGTTGGAAATACATTCCCTGTCCTAAATCTAAAGATAACTCATCTAAAATGTCCTCAATCTCATTTTCCAGGAATCTCAAGTATATGGCACCAGTCAGAAGTTCTTCAGATATTATTGGACCAATGATTATACTACCGATTATTCCAAGCCAAACATTGAAACCGAATCGCACTTGAAAGTTACGCTCCCGTAATAAATTTTAATTTTGTTGTGGCCAATATTTTGTATATTGTCGGTTAAATAATCCCAAATTTGAAAACCTTGACTCGTCCGAAAATAACATCAGTCCCAAAAAACAATTGTTTGGCTGCACGTTATTATGCAAAATCCAATTGCAATATTCCATCCTACGTTCGTAATCACTTTCGTACAAATGCTGGTGCAATTGGTATTTAAAAGGTTTATAGTGGTATTTGTGCAAAATTCGGCTTACTGTTTGGTGACTGATGTTCAATTCAAACCCAACTTGCCTTAAAGAAACAGTCTTCTCAACTTCTATTCGAGCCAAAACATTAATTTCCATTCCTTAGTCAACAATGAAGTTTTCTTCGGGATCATTGTTGGGCTCTCTTCGGAATTGGTTTTCAACACGTTTAAAATAATTGTTCGCTGGACATTGTCTATCAGGATATCGTCGGCCATAAAGGTCCATAGCTGCAATTGCATTTTTTTTTACTTTCCCCATAAATAATTAACATGTCCACTTGTTCATCTCTTGTATAAATTTGCGGCATTTTGAACACAATTAACAAGAATTTTAGACAATTTTTAAAGACACAATAAAAACACCGTTAAACCAACAAATGTTTGACAAGCTAAATATTTCATTGTTTTCAAAGCCACTTTAGTTACTTCTTAACATAGAAAGAAATTGCATTTTCTTATTTTCTTTTAGCTGTAATTTTGTTTGTATTTATCGCACATTTTAATACGACATATAAATAAATTCCTTATTAATAGTATTAATAAATGGTACCACGGTAATGATATGGTTCCATTTAAAAAAATTGAATTTTGCTCCAAAAACAACGTTGGTGAATTTTATTTGCTCATAAATCACGTAACTTAGTGTTTATAACGGGATTTCGATTTTTGCAGCATTACACGGGTCATTTATAATAAATCGGAACCGTCATGGCACACTTAAATGGAAAACTAAAAATTACATTATAAAAAAATGTCACTTATTTGGCATCGTTGGATTCAGAAAATTATGCAGAATTCAAACATGCAATAATATATATGGTGTTCCATTTAAAAATCGAAAGTTAGTGTCACTTCCGGCGAAACCGGAAGTAAAAAAAATCAATTGTATGTCAAAAAGTGACGCTTATTATGTATGTAGTATATCCTAAATTTCAATCAATTATCTTCAAAACTAAAGGAGAAAAGGAGGGTATACCATGATCCCGTTACACCCGGTATACACCAAATCCCAAGTTTCTGAACTCCTACCGGCTTACGTTACTTATTTTCCTCTATTCACCCCTATCTACCCCTCAACCGTTCACCAGAGTAAGCTCAAAATATTATCTAATTACAAATCACGTTATAATACATAGGCGTAAAAAATTTCAAGTTGATATCTATACCGTTCCAGAGAAAAAGTGCGCACAAAAAGTTACAAATAGACAGACAGATCGACCGATAGACAGACAAACAGAAAATTCATCTCGTTCATATTGAAAATAATGGTGATTCACGACATCTTCCAATTTCAATAACACAAAGTTTTGAAAATGTTTTATACTTCCACGCCACTAAGTAGATGTGGAAGTAATTATAAGAAATTATACCTAATATTTACAGTACAACTGCCATCATAATGTTATTTTTAATCTAAATTATCCTGTGCAATTAAACCAAAGACAAAACAAAACCACTTACTAAGATAGTTTATTAATTATAAACTTTAAAACATCTATAGACACATGTTTAGACATTAATGTATCGCCAGTGTGGTTACTTTTAAAGCTTAAAACAAACTGACAAATATTAAATACAAGGCGTGTATTCATATTAACGGCGACACACTGTATATCGTGCACTTACAGTGACTCTGTATATCTACAATTTGTTCATACACTTTCTAACTTTAATATTACAGCATGAACCAGCATGAACAAAGAAAATAATTTTATTTCTATTTTGCCTTTACCTCCTATGGACTATTACTAGTGACGCAAGTTCAAAGTGTATGCTCTACCGCAGACGTAAGCACACAAGTGGTCTGAAATTAAATTAACGTTCAATATCTCTGGTTATTCTAGTAGCCATTTCAGATTCCAGATTAGCCCTTTATCTACAATTTTATGACCTTATTACACAAATTGTGGAATTGTATAAATGGTAAAATGTAATTTTCTAGAATGTCAGTTCACTGGATCATTCGAATGCTTCCGTAAATGAGAATAATATGATTTATATGGTTTGTTTTCTTAAAATATAACCGCTTCTCCAGTCACCGAGGTAACTCCTTGAAAATCTAGGATGATTTTGTGTTAGGCAAAGAGAAACGAGACCCTACAGTTTATAGTGGAGCCTGAACCACTTCCTTGGCATAATTTTATAATTAAAATTATTTTGGAGTGAACAGGGCTTGAAACCACTTCGCTAGGTACGCCAATTTGCAAGCTAAACGCCAAATCCAATTCAAGAGATTTTATTATTATTGTCACAAATACAATGTTTTCCAGATACCCGTATCCGAAGCTTGCCAGACATCCACAGCACACAGCGCCGTGATAGTTGAAGGGCAGCACAGAGCGGGATCTGATCAACTTAAACTAATTTTATACTTAGCCTAAACTCTTTTTGCCAGAGGGCAAATTAAAAGAGGTGTTATAATTTTTTTCCAAAAAATTGATGTTAAAACTTAATATAAAACGAAAGTATAGTATATATGATCTCAATTGAGATAGCATAAAAATTAAAGCTCGGAGTAAAGTCGACATCTCCTTTATGGGACATAAGCGGCGGCGGCGCGCGGCGGTATAAATGTAAAAATGCTTTAATTACTACATAATTATTTTTTTATTGTTAAAGAAAGGAATTTCTATAATACCTTTATTCAAAAGAAGTGGTTAATGAAAGAGTATGTTTATCACATTTGACAAGTCACATACATGATATATTAAGGCTACGCCTGTTGTCTAGTAACCTACTTCTTGTTCTAACTTCTAGCGGCAAAGTTATGTAATCTTAGGCGGGAGTTGCATAGATAGTATATATTCCTTCCGAAGGGACGTAAAGCAGTATCATGATGTTAAGCGGGTAGAAAATTTGTACTATTCTATAAAGGAAAGATTCGGCAAAATTTTAAAGGGGGAACTCGTTTCCTGGCATCGGTAATTGGTCTCAGTAGCGGAAATAGGTCGACGTTAAATAAACAAATTTCAAAAAAGCGTTGTCTATGAATTTTAAATAAACACTATTTCATTCGTCACTATCCGAGGTTTCAGAACTTGAATCTGTATTTACATTAATAATAATTGGATTAATAAGTGGTAATATAGAATATTCATTTTCCTTTTTTATCACATGAGATACCCACTTCCTCCATATAACGCTTTTGCCTATTTCGACAGACTCACTTAATTGTGGGGATTGATTATATTGACGTAGTCTTGTTTTTACATCAGCCCACACCATTTCAATGATATAGAGGCAGATGTAAAATAGCATGATCGTGTGCTTCAAAAATTTTTTCAACGGCATATTCCTTTTTAAAATTTTGCTTTCCGATCAATTCTAATAAAGTCTTTTTTGTGTTTTTTTCTGGTATTTCCAAGCCTTTACCTTTCATAAATTCAATGATATCGCCTTTTCTTGTGTTGGTGTTCGGAATTTTTGTGTGTTGCCGCGAATGGTATGACGCATTGTCCATAAAAATTATAGAATTTGGTGAGATATTTGATAACAGTTGTTCCTTTGCCCACTTCTCAAATAATTCGGCTGTCATATCCCCGTGGTAGTCGGCAGAGGATTGCTTAATATTTTTAGCAGACAACAACAACGCATTTGGAATAAAACAATTTTTACTTCCAGCATGTAGAATTATAATTCTTTTTTCCCTAGAACATGGAGCACTTAAATTACACTTTTTGGTGTTATCCACCCAACCGTATTAAGTATAAGATAAATTATGTCTCTATTTGCATCTCGGTATTCTTTTATTTTACGCAGGTACTCGTGTCGATGATCAAAGATGCGTGATGATTCCATAACTACCATTCGTTTGTTCAATTTTTTGTACCTAAAACCGCATTCGAGCAAAACTTTTCGTAAAGTATCTAATGATTTATAGTTATAACCTGGATAGCGTAACTTATCCTTAATCATTTTTATGTGGGCACCTTCTGTTCATTGTAAAAGTCATACACAAATCGACGAATGACATCTCTGGACGCGTTATCAAGTTTTTTAAGTTTTTATCCAACTCTTTTCCGTTTAATAGAGTGATCAACTATATCCCCGGCTCTAATAACCCTATCAATTGTAGTACAGCTAAATTTGGTTTATTCACAAATCCTCTTCACAATTTGATTATATGAAGAATCAATATTTTGGCCTTTTAAAGATGAATAAATATTCAAAATAACCCTTTGAGTTTGAACGTGTAAGTCTTTATTTTCAAATTCCGCTTGTATAGGCTCTGTATCAAAATCGTCCGTTTCGTTGACACTGTTATCGAAAGGTGTCCAAAATACCATTTTAAACGGTTAATTGCAAAAAATCACCCAAACACAGTAATAAAACTAATAATTTGTTAAAATATTCACTAGAATTAAGTTATTTATAACGCTGCCTGGCTGTACTGCACTACCAGGTACAGATCATAAGATACCAATAGTTCATACGTATTTTTTGTTTTATATATTATGGCATGCAAATACTCTGAACAAGGTTGGTGTTGACAAATCAAATTCGCGAAGCATCTAATCCCGCCTATATTTCTGTGACAGGCGGATCACGTCCACGTGGACTGTAGACGAGGAGTGGTGAATATAAATCTGTAAAATTCTGTGCTCTCTCATTCAGTGTGAAGCGATATATTAACAATACCCCGCAAGATCCTCTAGTTCCGTGCTGCTCCAATTGACTTCGTAAATACTATAACGTGCACTGTTATTAAATTTTGGTATGCTAACACGGAAAAAGGAACTAAACCAAAAAAACCTACTGCAAGAAATAGTGATTTCTGCAGGGAGCAGATGCCAAGTCGCATAATTTATAGTTTAAGATATTGTTACGCGTTACGCTCCCTGGGAGCTGGTGGCTCATGAGTAATAGCCGAAATTAAGTAGCAATGGTTAGGCAACTGTAATTGGATTCATCAAGGTCTGTAGTTTACGCCATCTTTGAGACACTGGTGGTAATACGTTTTCTAGAATTTATAGAAGAGGATCGAGAGTTCTACATTGTTCTAGATTGCCCCCGAAAAGGATATAGAAGATTTATAGATGCAATTTGTGTGATACATAAGTCGAGTTTCACGGCGGAGAAGGACGTCTTTTAATGGAAAGTAAGGTTAGAAAACCGAAGTGAATACAAAGTGTAAATATCAAGTAACAAACATTGTTAAATGTTATTTTAGTCAGTAGAAGTGTATTTTAGTGAATAAAAGTATTGTGAAGTTTTTAATAAATTATTAAATAAAGTGTTTATCTCTTGTTATAATTTTCGAGCCCACGGATTTTAAAGGGTGGTTTCCAATGGGATGGAAACACGTGACAATATGATCAAATGTAGAAGTTAATGTAAAATAAAGATTATAATTAGGAACAAAAATTTAGAGAACAAAACGTAAAGAAACGAGAAGACAGAAAACAAAATGAGGTATGAGTGTTACCATTAATGAAAGGTTACAGATAGGAGAAGGTAAGGCTAGATGTGTTGCCTAAAGATGAGCAACGCTTGGTATTGCAGACACCCATTTTATTATAAAGAGGGCATTTGGGTAATGTTATTTGTTAGTGGACTATCACCCAGTTTTAATTCCTAGAATTTTTGAGAAAGTTAGATGTAATCTCCCAGTGGTGTTGCAAGATAAACGCGGTATAATCCACTGAGCTACCGTCCCTATTTAATGATTATGATCACAGATCTAGTGAATGTAAAAAGGAAGAGCGCTGTCTTAAATGTGCCAGTAAGGATCACAAATCAGTAGATTGTGTTAGTGATCATTTTAAATGTTGTAACTGCATGGAAGCAAATGAGAAATTACGGCTTAATGTAAAAATAGATCATACGGTATTTGATGTAAATTGTCCGGTATATTTAAGAAAAACAGGTGCTCAAAAACGTACAATAAAAACAGTACATGTTGATGAATAGCAATCAAAAGAAACAATGACCTCTACCACTAGTCGGAAATTTAGAATATCTCATCAAAACGTACAATGCATTAGGAACAAAATTGATCATCTGGAAATGGAATTAATTACAGAAAATGTAGATATTGCGTGCTTTTCTGAACACTGGTTGCGAAATCACGAAAAAGACATTGTTATTGATGGATTTAGTTTATGTAGTATGTTTTGCAGAACAACATATAATAATGGAGGAGTAGCTATATTTTGCAAAAACGAGATAAAACAGCATGTCAGGGAACTGAAATTTCTACAAAATATAAATAATGAAAAAATCATTGAGGTATGTGGGGTAGAAGTATCAATCTGTAAAACTACTTTTAGAATTATAACTATATATAGGTCACCATCGGCTAGTTTTGATTTATTCAATGAAATATTAGATACAGTTTTAAATTTAGCTTGCAGAAAAGTAAATTGCCAAGTTATTATTTGAGGTGATTTAAATATAGACTTTCTTTCGGACACAACAGCAAAAAGAGAATTAGTTGACACACTATCGTCTTATAGTATAGGAAATTTGGTAAAAGAACCCACAAGAATAGCACAAAATTCATCCACATGTATAGATTATATGTGCACAAATTTTAATTCATTTGATGTGTCATGCTCAGTCGTAGAGAATGCAATATCCGATCATACTTCTCAAATATTGTCACTAAGTTTAAATTCAAAGGATCTAAAAGATAAATATATATTTACTAGGTTACTTAGTACCATGAATTATAATACGTATGTATCCTATGTCAGCAAAGAAACATGGTCAGAAGTATATAATTGTGATAATGTAAACAGAGCTTTTGAAATATTTATTAACATATTAAAATTTTATATTGATGTTTCATTTCCCGTTAAAAAGGTAAACACAAATCAGACTAAAAATAAAAAAAGCTGGGTAACTAAGGGAATACGGATTTCTTCAAAAAATTTAAAAAATCTTCACTCTAAAATGAAAATGACAAATAATGGAAATGATATAGATTTTTATAGACGTTATAAACAAGTATATCGCAATGTAATAAAGGCTGCAAAACGTTACTATAATAATTCTTATTATAATCGAGAGGAAAATAAATCGAAAGCGGTATGGAATCTTATAAACAATAACGTAAATAGCAAAATTAACAAAAGGAATATATCAGAAATTCACACAAAAAATAATATTCTAACAGATATGAAAGAAATTGCTAATTATTTTAATGATTACTTTGTGGATGTACCAAAACAATTAAATAGCATATTAGGCAACAATAATATAGATCCAGAATTTAAATTAAATAAAGAATACCCTACTATGTTCTTAAACCCTGTTGATGAAGAAACAGTGTATAACACAATAATTGCTCTAAAAAATTCTAATTCTGTGGGTGTGGATGACATAAGCTCAAATATTCTAAAATCGGTAGCTCATTTTGTTGTGCAGCCACTTACATATTTAATAAATCTTTCATTTGAAAATGGTGTATTTCCAGACATATTAAAGGTAGCAAAAGTAGTTCCATTGCATAAAAAAGGCGACTTCCATTTGGTTGAAAATTACAGACCTGTGTCTCTTCTATCTACCTTGTCTAAAATATTAGAAAGGATCTTATATAATAAAATAATTTGTTTTGTATCATCTTTTAACATTTTTAACCCAACACAGCACGGTTTCAGAAAAGGAAAATCTACTACATCAGCCATTTTTGACTTTCTAAATATTGTTTATGAAAATATAGATGATAATAAAAAAACTTTTGGTCTGTTCATGGACTTAAGTAAGGCTTTTGATTTGGTAGATCATGCCCTTCTCTTACAAAAATTGGAAGCATATGGACTAAGGGGTAAAGTGAAAGAGTTATTAAAGTCGTATCTGAAGGGTCGTAAGCAGTTAGTAGAAATTGACAACGTAAAATCGCATACAGTGGAAATTAATTATGGTGTACCACAAGGATCGGTACTGGGACCATTACTGTTTCTAATTTTTGTGAACGACTTACCAGATATAAGTAATAATAGATCCAATATAATTATGTTTGCGGATGACAATAGTTATTTATGTAGTGAGGATAATATTTTGAATGCTGCCAAAAATATGCAAGTTATGCTTAATAAATTTATTTTATGGTTTAACTCAAATAGACTATTTTTAAATATTAACAAAACAATATTTGTTCATTTTACACCGAGACTAAAACAGATAAATGAGAGTTACCTTTTGAAATGCAATGGTAAAAGTATTGAATAAGTCAGTGAGACAAAATTTCTAGGTTTGCATATTGACAATAGTCTCAGTTGGGAACAGCATATAGATGTACTGTGCAAAAAAATGTCATCAGTCTGTTTTGCCCTTTATAGGCTAAAACAGGTTGGAAATTACCTTATTACTACGCAGCAATGTACTCGCGATTAAAGTATGGCTTAATATTTTGGGGTCGTTCACACCATAGTACCAGATTATTTAAAATTCAAAAGAAGGCTGTGAGATGCATTGCAAATGTTTCTAATAGTACGTCATGCTGACCCATATTTAGAGAACTAAAAATACTTACCTTGCCTTGTATCTATATCATGGAAATTTTGTTATTTGTAAAACTTAATTATGAGAAATTTATGACAAATAATCATTATCATACCTATAACACCAGAAGAGGTCAGGAGTTGTGTTTACCAATTCATAGCTTGGCTATATATGAAAATAACCCTGCATATATTGGCATACAACTATTTAATAAGTTACCTAATAGCATAAAATGTATTGAAAATATATATTCTTTTAAGAAAAGACTTAGAATGTTACTGATAGAAAAAGTGTTTTATAGTGTAGCAGAATACTTAAACGATAGTGATATGCAATGATTTATTAAAGTGTTTATTATTAGTGTAAGATGTGCTTTTATACTCTTTTAATTCTTTTAATTGTATGTTTTATTGTGTCTTTGTTGTGTGTGCACGATGTGCATCTCTGACTTGTTTTATACCTCTATCTTATAAGGTCTCTTAAATCAATAAACATTCATTCATTCATTCATTCATTCATTCATTCATTCATTCATTCATTCATTCAATGAAGCACATCTCATAGAATATTGTAGGTGTTATTATTTACCATTCAGATGAATACACGTAGAAACAACTTTCTAAAGAGGAAAATTCTTAGAACGTGTGTAAGAGTGTTTCTCATTTAACAACGGGGTGTAAATAATTAAAATTTTTAAAACCACAGGGTTTGAAACTTTTTGTGATTTTTTCAATTTTATACACTGGTCTGGACTTTTCAAAAAAGTGTCTATTTGCCAATCCTGCCATCCACAGATCAAACTTTATCATAATTTGTAATTCACGCTCGCGGATTTGCACCCATAAAAATATTACAGTAAATTAAGGGCTGAATCGTACGTATTTTGCTATAATTTGACCCTTATAAGTTGCTAGGTAAAACAGAGCTACTCAACTCATAAATTACCACGAAACCGCCTAATTGTCAGACATCACCTCACCAAACGTATTTTCTGCCACCAATAAAATTCTTGACGACCAGATTGAATCAAAAGGTAGTGAGAAGCTACTTAATAATATAATACATAATATTTAACCCTACATATTATTAAAAACACAGCTAATACAGTTTTGTCTCTATTTCGAAACTCCATCATTTCTAAATGTTCAGAGTAGCTCACAAATTGAAAGATGGTACGTACAGTAAACCCTAGTAAGATTAAGAGGATAAATTGCTTCGTCCCATTTATCTTCCTGTAAGACATTTTCAATATAAAAGGAAAGTTTTAAAGCCAAAATTTGATTAATGTAATATGTATAAACCGTATGTGTTTCTTTTACAGACTGCGGTCGGTTAGGGCATTCAATTAAAAATGAAGCATTTACAAATAGGATGATCCAGTGTGGAAGACTTCAAAGAATAGTGCAATCAATTTTCTAGACTAGACAAGTAAAGTCAGTGTCACTAACAATGATTTTGGAGAGGTTAACTATTTGTTCTACTTTCCTTAACAGTAGTAGCATTACACAAATTGATTGGCATAGCTTGGCGATATTTTAGAAATTCTTCGCCTTAGTTTTCTTATTAATATGTCTCTAAAACAAGCTAACCATTATACTCTTCGCTGATTTACTGCACTTTTTATATAATTGTTGCACATTCTATAGGATACTCTTCGCAGTTCTTTTTGGAAATAATATTAGTTTTAGACATTTTTTGTTTAATTACAAAACACATATGTATATATTTTTTTATTTCAAAAATTAATAACTTTTTTATTTATTGACCGATATTGTTCAAAAATAGGGTTCTTCCTCTAGCTAACACTAATTTACTGTTCAAATTTTAATACAATCGGACTTTTCGTTCTTAAGTTATCGTGCTTACAAGAGACATGACGGACGGTCGGACAGACAGACAGACGGACGGAAATTTTGAAATATGCTCAGAATTTGATCACCAACACAGTGATATGAATTTTTTTCTCTACGAGCAATATTACCGGTTTTAGAAATGTGCTGATCGAATGCAATATACTCTTCGTTTTGTATTTGTGAAGAGTATAATTATGTGGTTTCCATGAGTCCAGTGTGTAAACCACTCTACATGTCAGCTAAAATATTGATTGTTGACATTTTGTAATCGATCGTAATCACCAATCGCTATTATAAAAAAACTATTCATTAAAGTTATAATTTACTTAAAATTGATTGCTTTGCTGCATGTGCTGTCGCCAAAATCAGTGGACTGTTTTGAAAGATTAATGTAATTAAATTTTAATGAACTTCATTGTTTACGGTTACCCAAACACTTTCCCAAACTTCAACTCGATAACCTGTATGTCTTCTACTTAGTCGCTTTTAGAATTATGTGTTTATCTTATTGATATATTGTCCTCTTGGGGGATCATGACTTGATATATTTCCGCAGCATTTTCAAGGAGTCTGTAGCATGCAGCAGTAAGTATTTCCTACCACCCCTTACGTGCGGTCAGCTCTATAACGATTGTCTTAAATTATTCACGTATTCCGAAAGCGGTTACACATTTCGGGTGGATTTGCTGTCCTTTTTGATATATGTGTGTGTACCTATACCATAATGATCAGGTGTGGTCTTTGCAGAATCCACAATTCTTGTAAAACTGTAATTTAATTTAATAACCGTAGCGCTATAAGTCGAAAAAATCGTGAAACTTGTTTTAAAAAATTGGATCGCTAGTCTCCATAAAATGACTTTTTGCAAACAAAAAAAAACATAAATTTTAGTCAAAGCAATTAGGTTGCTTTAAAGGGAAAAACATAAAACATAAAAGTTAAAATTGTTAAAAACCCCCTATACAAAAATAAACTTTTAAAAAGGAACAAATAATTCACTGGCTCGAAATACTGGCTATTTTTTGTGTGTAAATTTACGTTGGACCGTGTATGAATGAAGTTTTCAGTTAGGTAGATGGGTACCTATCGAATTTGTTAAAAAGATATATTAATTACTTCCACATTCACGTAGTGGATTGGAAGTATAGTAATCGTAAAAAAAATTATTTTTTTTTCTCTTGAAATAGGTTTAGAATGTCATGAAACGTCGAGATTTTAAATTTGAACGAAAAAAAATTTCTGTCTGACTGTCGGTCCGTAGGTCTGTCGGTCTGTAACTTTTTTGTCCGCACGCTTTCTCCGGAACGGTTTAAGATATAGGTAGACTTGAAATTTTGTATACGTATATACTATAACGAAATCTGGAACTGGATTGTTTTTTGAAGATATCCGGTGAGGGGTTGGGGGGGTAAATAGGGGTAAATATGGGAAAATAAGTAAAGCAAGCTGGTACGAATACAGAAACTTGAAATTCGGTTTATATACTAGAAGCAAAATTCTTTGATTTTTTTATATTTTTCAACCCCCCACCACCCCTACTCCATTATTAAAGGGGTTGATAAAATAAAATTGAGATATTCATTTGAAATTTGGTACACGTATGTACTATAACGACATCTGGAACTAGATTATATTTTGAGATGATTCGTTGAAGGGTTGGGGATTAAATAGGGGTAAATAGAGGAATATAAGTAAAGAGATGGTGAGAGTACAGAAACTTGATATTCAGTGTTTGTACTAGAAGCTAAAGACTCAATTTTTTTCATAATATTTTTCAACCCCCCACTACCCCTACTCCATTATTAAAGGGGTGATAAAATAAAATTGAAATATTCATTTGAAATTTGGTACACGTATGTATTATAACGACATCTGAAACTAAATTATATATTGAGATGATTCCGTTGAAGAGTTGGGGATTAAATAGGGGTAAATAGGGGAAAGTAAGTAAAGCAAGATGGTAAGAGTACAGAAACTTGAAATTCGGTGTATGTACTAGAAGCCAAGGTCTCAGATTATTTATAATATTTTTCAACCCCCACCACCCCTACTCCATTGTTAAAGAGGTTGATAAAATAAAATTGAAATATTCACTTGAAATTTGGGACACGTATGTATTATAACGACATCTATATAATCTAGTTAGGGATTATATTTCGAGAAGTTTCCGTGGAAGGGTTGGGGGTTAAATAGAGTTAAATAGGGGAAAATAAGTAAAGCAAGCATATAGAAATTTGGGATTTGATGTATATACTAGAAGCGATGGCCTCAGGTTTTTTTATAATATTTTCCATCCCCCCACCACCCCCACTCCCTTATTAAAAGAGTTGATAAAATTAAATTTAGATTTTCACTTGAAATTTGTTGCACGTATAACGAGATTATATTTTGACACGATTGCGTTGAAGGAGTGGGGGTAATTGGTGGTAAATAGGGAAAAATAAGTAAAGCAAACTGATAAGAGTATAAAAACTTGAAATTCGGTGTATGTCCTAGAAGCCAAGGCCTCAGATTTTTTAGTAATATTTTACAACCCACCACCACCACCCTTAATCTATTATTAAAGGGGTTGATAAAATGAAATAGAGATATTCACTTGAAATTTAAGACACGTATGTATTATAACGACATCTGGAACTAGATTATATTTTGAGATGATTCCGTTGAACGGTTGAGGGTTAAATAGTAGTAAATAGGGGAATATAAGTAAATCAAGCTGGTAAGAGTACAGAAATGTGAAATTTGGTGTATGTACTAGAAACCAAGGCCACAGATTTCTTTCTAATATTTTTCGAACACCACCATCTCCGCTTCATTATTAATGGGTTTGATAACATAAAATTGAGATATTTACTTGAAAGTTAGTACACGTATGTATAATGACATCTGACTGAGATGATTCCACTGAAGGGGTGGGACGTGGTGGGTTGTGAATAGGGGACAATAAGTAGAGTAAACTAAAAACTTAATTTTTAACGTATATGGTAGAAACCAACGCCTCAAACTTTTCTATGGCATCTGCTCCAAATATTATTAAAATTCTATGACCAATAATTTCCACATACTAGAGTGCAAATCTAGTCAAGATGTTTCCTTTAAAGTGACTTAGATGAAAAATCTGGATGTGGAAGTAGTAATTCCTTAGGCAGCGGTTTTTTTTATAAAGCAGCCAATAACATGTTTAGTTCTTAGTTGACTTGTCAATTAATGAAGGTATCTTTTAGATATTTTAAAAACTGCTAAAGTTATCCCTCTCTACAAGAGAGGAGCCAGAAATGAAGTGGATAATTATAGGCCTATTTCCTTATTATCCACTTTATCCAAAATTCTGGAAAAAATATTTTTGCTAGAATTACAAATTTTCTTTTAAATTTCGACATACTTTCACCTTGTCCGTTTGGTTTCCAACAAAATAAAAGTGCATAATTACCGGTAGTAAATTTTTTAATGTCTGATCATGAAAGATTGGATAATAAAAATAAATGTGTTGGTATATTTTTAGACCTAAGTCTGTACTTAGGTTTGAGCTTCTTAATCATGAACTCCTGCTTGATAAGTTGAATATGTATTGTTTACGAGGTAAAGTAAATGAATTTATCGATTGGTACCTTCCTCAAAGGAGTCAAGTTGTTAAGATTTATGGTTACAGATCAAACAAACTAAATACTGAAGCGGTATACCTCAAGGTTCAGTCCTTGGATCCCTATTATTTATTCTTTACATAAATGATTTGCAAATATGGTTGATAAAAATAATTTAACATTGTTCGCTGATGATACTTATTTTCTTTGTTCAGGTCCATCTAAAAATGATGTTATTTTAAGTATCCGAAATATTTTAAATGTTTTTGTTGAGTGGTTAAATAAAAATAGAGTATTTTTAAATATTTCAAAGACAAAGTTTATGTTATTTAAGCTAAGACATTTTCTCGAAACTGAGAGCCATCTGATAAATATTAATTAGTTTTTAAATCGGGATGACCATATACGAGATTTGTGCTCAAAACTATCATCATTTTGTTATGTGTTATATATACTTAAACTTTTAACTAACAGCCAAATATTATTATCTTATTATTATGCACACCATAAAAATAAAAAAAGTATTTTTTTGACCGACACCGATATCGCGATGATATTACAATCCAATATCGGCCGATACCGACAATCGGCCACAACGCCGACATGGCTGATATACTTACCGATATCAACATCGGTATCGGTCAATCCCTAAATCTAACTTTTATTTTCAAATTTCTTTTATTACAAGATTCACTTAAACCTATTGTTACGCGTTACGCCCCCTAGGGGTTGGAGACTGATGGCTCATGAGTAGTGGCATTGGAGAGCAATCATAAGGGGCAACTGTAACTGGATTCATCAAAGCCTGTAATGCACGCCATCTTTGAGACACTGTTAGTAGTACGTTTTCTAGAAATTTATAGAAGAAAATCGAGATTTCTACATTGTTCTGGACTTTGATCTAGATGGTTCTAGAGAAGTTTTTAGAGTATAAAATGTAAACAGGCGGAAGGAGACGTTTTTAATGAAAGAGTAATGTTAGAAATCCGATATGAATAAAAAGTGTAAATATCAAGTAATAAAATATTCATTACTAAGTTTATTTTAGTTAGTAGAAGTACATTATAGTTAATAAAAGTATTGTGAAATTTTCAGTAAGTTATTAAATAAATAGTGTTAATGTTTATCTCTTGTTATAATTTTTGAACCCACTGATTTTAAAGGATGGATTCCTAGGGGTAGAAACACTTGACACTGCACTGTTAAGTTGAAGATAATTTCTAAAACCGTTTAAATACATTTCAGATAAACATTAATTTATTATTAATTTAATATGTGAATTGACACCCGGATCCTTCGCCATTTCTTAGAACACAACGTCCGTTACACTAAGTGTTTAACAATGAAACCTGAAAATTTTGGAAACGGCATATCCTATTTCTACCAAATATGGCTAAGAACCTTCTCGCAAATACCAGTTTTTCAAACAAAGAAAACCTCTTTGAAATCGGTTCAGTCGTCTTGGAGCTAAGATGCCACAGACAGACAGACACACACACACACGCACAGACAACGGTTGCAAACTTATAACACCCCTCCTTTTTGTGTCGGGGGTTAAAAGCCATTAAATGTAATATTTTGATTACAACATTTTATATTTTATTGTAATTTAAATAAACACGTGTGCCAAAAACATAACTGATATAATAGGCGAGTCTGCCTGGGATTTTCCCAAAAATTTTTGAGTTAGCCACGAATTCGTATAGGAAAAATTCCGCTGAACTAGATTTTCTTATGAAAAATTTTCCTAAACCGCGAGCTTCATGGTCAAATAATTGTTTAAACTATTTTTTTTTCTCGTTTTTATTTAATAAAATGAAAACGGTTTGACGGATCCGAAAAAATCTTGATCCAATCGAAAGTCATTTTCAATACGCGTCGTTTGGCGTCAGGCACAACTCATTTTGTCAACCCGTTCATTTGTTATAGCCAAAATAAATTTCTTAATTAACAAATTGATTACTCCGAAACTAATGGAGGTCAGTATATTGTTTTTCTCAAAATACATGCCTTTTATACCAAAGAATATACCATTTTTTGGCCCGATATCTTCAATACTTTTTTATTGTTTAAACAATTGGCATAATTTGTTAATTAGCAAATAACTTTTTTTTCGAAAGTTTGATCGACCTCAAACCAACTTTAGACGATAAATATTGATGTCGGGCATAACCCCCATAGAAATCTGCACGAATGCAACTTTTTGCTTTTGTTTTTTTAATGTTTAAATTAATTTTGCAAATTAACAAATGGAATATCTCGGCTCTGGGTAAGCGTATCGAAATGGGGTTTTGTGTATATGAAATATGCTTGGAAAAAGGAAATTTTGAGACCAGAAAGAACTTGATCGGATAACCGGAACCGGAAATAAAAGTGATATTGCGTGAGAGGCTCTAATTTGTTTATTAACAACTTTTTGAACACGAGGTTTGGTGCAAATGAAAGCTAACAAGTTTTTCCATTAACCACAAAATGTTGTACAAAAAATATTCAATCCCTGAAGAGTTATACGCGCTTTTGATCTTAAAAAAATCTCTCCTTCAACGAAAATAGTAAGATTTGACGCGCAATGGGGTGGCAGGTTCGATCCTCGGTGTGGGGAATTTTTTTCCGTCAAATTTGCTTTTTTTCTCATGTAACCAAGTATCTTTTATGATAATAAATATTTTTACTTTCTAAGAAATTTTTAAAGACGTAAACAATTTTTTTGCAATTCTGATTAAATAAATGTCTATCTTGCAACAAACATATGATTGTTCTTGTCTAACGAGGGTTTGTCGATAGTTTTTGTTGTTTTTTTTACTACTTTTTGTGAAAGAGAAGACTTGTTTTACTCTATTCGAGGGGGCTGTCTGCCGAAAAAAGACCAAAAATAAAAAGGAAACATTTTTTTTTTCACTTTTTTCTTATAATGAAAAAAGTTCACGTCTCATAAAAAAAACACACACTTTGTTATTTGTAAATGAGAAATAATCAAAAGATTTAACTATTTTAATGGCATTATTATTTTATTGTTTTAATTACAAATATTTACAATTAATAACTATTAACGCTAATAACTATTATAGTATTCCACCGTTCATTTCGACTATAAGAAATGTAGAGCATACAAAGCAGGTGCACAACATCAGCTCGAGAGTTACGAATTTAATGAAGTTCTCTAGAATAAATAATTATTTATAACGTTTTTTACAATTTAAATTATTTTATTATAGGAAATATTTTATTACACAAAAAGAAAGTGAATTTGACAAAAACAAAAATTTGCCCACTCCGAGGATCGAACCCGCCACCCCATTGCGCGTCAAATCTTACTATTTTCACGTTGCGGGAAAGATTTTTTTAAGGGTCAAAAACGCGTATAACTCTTCATCAGGGATTGAATATTTTTTGTAGAACTTTTTGTGGTTGATGGAAAAACTCGTCAGCTTTCATTTGCACCAAACCTCGTGTCCAAAAAGTTGTTAATAAACAAATTAGAGCCTCTCACGCAATATCACTTTTATTTCCGGGTCCGGTTATCCGATTAAGTTCTTTCTGGTCTCAAACTTTTCCTTTTTCCAAGCACTTTCATATGCACAAACCCCCATTTCGATACGGTTATCCAGAGCCGAGATATTCCATTTGTTAATTTGCAAAATTAATTTAAACATTAAATAAACAAAAGCAAAAAGTTGCACTCGTGCAGACTTCTATAGGGGTTATGCCCGACATCAATATTTATCGTTTAAAGTTGGTTAGAAGTCGATCAAACTTTCGAAAAAAAAGTTATTTGCTAATTAACAAATTATGCCTATTGTTTAAACAATCAAAAAGCATTGAAGATATCGGGTCAAATAAAATGGTATATTCTTTGGTACAAAAGGCGTGTATTTTGAAAAAACTATATTCTGACCTCATTAGTTTCGGAGTAATCAATTTGTTAATTAAGAGATTTATTTCGGCTATAACAAATGAACGGGTTGACAAAATGAGTTGTGTCTGGCGCCAAACGACGCATATTGAAAATTTCTTTCGATTGAATGAAGATTTTTTCGGATCCGTTAAACCGTTTTCATTTTATTAAATATAAACGAAAAAAATGTTTATACAATTATTTGACCATGAAGCTCACGGTTTAGGGAAATTTTTCATAAGAAAATCTTGTTCAGCGGAATTTTTCCTATAAGAATCCGTTGCTAACTCAAATGGTATACAAAATTTGTAAAATCACCTCTTTTTTACCCCAGGCAGATTAGCCTATAATAATTTTAACGTGTTTTAAAACTAGTCCAAAGTGAGTCTATCAATGTCAGGAAATGATCGATGATGTTATTTTTGTTATTATCACTCTATCCAATTAATATCTGTTTCAGTAGCATTGTTACTTTTAAATATTTAGATATCCCTAAGCTCGCCTTGATCTCGTTATCTTTCCAATAGAAGGGTCCTTGTAAATAAAATACAGCGAATGTTAAGGCCCCTTCTCGAAATACCGCTGATTTTCACGAAAGGGTAATTTCCTAAAAATTTGTACGAAACAGAATTTTAATTTGTAATCTTTCTACTCCTTATCTTGGATTATAAATGTGTTCTAGTGAGAAGGCATCTCACTACTGAATCAAAATTAAGACTTTAGAAACTCATAATGCCCTATTCGTAATTTCTTGAGCTGGGTTTTGGATCTGGAAAGAACGCTACAATTTTGAAAAAACGCAGACAACATCCATTATCCTTGACATTGCCAATATCAGGACTGGGATCTAAGCCAGTACATAGTCGACAATGTCGACCTAGGCGTGTCTAGTCGGTCGGGTGCTACAAATGATCTCGTATGCGTGCGCGTCATCATCACCCATGTAGGTGGTATCCTAGAAGGGCAAGAAGCATACGCCGCTTTTGCAAGTTATTTTCCATAGCAAAAACGGTGCAAATGTTCTCCCTGCCCTTCTCCCATATAATCTACTTACTTTCAACTGACGACTTCGACCTACCTCAAAATTTTGTAAACAAAACATTCCACTTCTCAAAATTACTTTTAAATACAATAAACTTGCATCAATATGTCACCTACTGCTCGCGCATATAAGATCGTTTGTAGCACCTGACCGACTAGACTCTAGTAAGCATGCTCGCCACACAACAAATTTTAGCCAGTTGCGCTACCGTGCTGATAGGTAAAATTATAAAAATTGTTAAATAGTAATGTGCTGACTTATACTAACGCTTCCACGACAAAAACAATTCACAGATAGCCACAAAACATACCGCAGGGAACTTTAATAATATCCAAAAGAAATAACATTTTTGGAGTGAAACTTCTTTAGTCACGGTAGTGAGAGTCCACAGGATGGAAATATAAATGAAACGAAAAAGTGAAACGCCTTAGAGGAGCGATACGGGTAGAGTCAGTACTGCAGATTTCATTATTTCATTTCGCTGTCGCGTCATCAGTAAAGCAATGTGGAAAGGGGAAAGAGACAGAGCAGCAGTGAGTGGACCACTGCTTTTGTAGACCCTGCAGTACTAAGTCAGGAAGAGAAGGGAAGGGAAGGAAATGAAGCTGTTAGCGTCTCCTCACATACTGTTAGTGGGGCGAGACTAGAGTGTTTCACATTTTCGTTTCCTTATCAGTGCGTCTCTATTTGTGAAGTGAGATTAACAGTAAAGTGAGGCTAGTGTGTTTCATATTATCGTTTCATTTACAGTTACTATTAAAACGTCGGATTGGCGGGTAAAATTACGTTGTTGTACTAGTGTAAAGTGCTATAATCATGCCGAAAAAAACCAGTACGGAGCGCGTAAGAGTATATCGTGAAAGAGAGCTTGCGCAAAGACCACTTAAAAAACCCGAAGACTGCCTTTGACATTTAACTTGAATACATATTTGTAATTACTACAATCATAATTCTCTGTAAATTCAATCATACCATTATTTCTACGCACTCACCGGAAGAAGTTTCACTTCTAGCAAGCGTGGCGACCACGCACTTATTTTTTTTTTAAATAATTTTCTGCGTTTGGTTCCACTGTGAGACAGCTGACGACCCAAGGCAGATCACTTTTTATGGGTTCAGTTGATATGAAAACGTGTAAATCTATCACAAACTAAAAATTGAATTTTTTCATCATATTATACTCCGTGTCCGCATATGGGAAAATAACAATTATTTTAAAATAATAATATATATTTCCTTCCTTATTGAATCTCTCCCTCTCTTGGATATAGCCAGCTTATGTTACTAATGTGAAAAATTATTGTCCATCCTTAAAATTAAAACGTAGTAGCACCGGGAATATTATTATAAAAAAATTAATCGTCAAGTTCGTCTAGGCGGTCTTAAAATATTCCTACAATTTCTAAAAATAACTTGTAAATATAAAATTTTCCGATTAGTTGGACTAGATGCATATTTCATTAGCTACAAGTCTAAAATTTCATCCTTTTTTTAATGTAGTTAATAATTATACCTTTTGTTGAGTAAAGCCATACAAAATCAATAGTTTACTATTACTTCCACATCCACATAGAGGATTGGAAATACAGTAATCGTAAAAATTTCAATTTTTTTTTCTTGAAATAGGTTTGGAATTTTATGAAACGTCGATATTTTAAATTTGAGCGAAAAAAAAAATTCTGTCTGTCTGTTGGTCTGTCTGTAACTTTTGTTGTCCGCACGTTTTCTCCGGAACGGTTTAAGATATTGACTTGAAATTTTGTACACGTATATATTATAACGAGATCTGGAACAAGATTGTTTTTTGAACATATCCGTTGAAAGGTTGGGAGTTAAATAGGGGTAAATAGGGGAAAATAAGTAAAGCAAGCTGATAAGAGTACAGAAACTTGAAATTCGGTGTATGTACTTGAGGCCAAGGCCTCAGATTTTTTTTTTGTAATATTCTTTTACCCCCACCACCACTACGGCAGACAAAGAAAGTGATATGAGAAATTTTCTGTGGTGAAACGTTGACCTGATGTCACAAAAGAGTTGAAGGGAAAGAGCTTTGGCGGACATGACTACAGTATGTATCACAAAACGTCTGTCAATAACGTGAATAAGAAGATCCTTACAATAAATGATTCTATATTATTCGAACTTAAGCATAGATTTGCATTCTACCAAAATCTCTAATTTGTTTTCACTCTTTTTAAAATTTCGACATATGAAAGAAGAGATCCGAGAAAATTGCAAGTTTCTATTAGAAGAGTATCCGCACGACTTGACTACAGCTTTAGAAGATTAATTAATGCAAAAGGCTATGACGCAACATTTACAGACTCCATGTC
Organism: Stenurella melanura; assembly: GCA_963583905.1. NCBI lineage: Eukaryota > Metazoa > Arthropoda > Insecta > Coleoptera > Cerambycidae > Stenurella > Stenurella melanura. Next base: position 109,600,290 of record OY757312.1, read on the forward strand.
TAATCTGTTTGCATTGTTAAATTCAATCCACAATCGAAGGTGTAACGGTAAATATGGGGTGGTCCAGTCGCGGTTTGTGTAACGCTGGGAAATTTTGCTGTTTTTGCGAATTTTTGCAAATTTTATGTATGCTAGGTGGATGTTTTTGGTGTCATTTTGAAGATCTCGTCAAATGTAAACTATTGGAAGTAGAAAGTTTAAAATCGAGGAGGCGAAAATACGGGAGTTGAAACGTTTTGTTGGACACGAAAGCGTTCGGTGCTGTTACATCGCATACTTTTTGTAAGGTCCAAATTTGATTTTGGTATAGTTCTAAAGAGGATGAACCAAATAATTCATATAAATAGAAGCAGATACACATTTACAAGTGTGTTGACAACATAGTTCAGACATTACATTTTATAATCATCTCTTTCTTTATGACCAAAATTACTACAGCCCCGTCTTTGTTGCAACCACCGTCATTTTGACACGACAAATAAATGTAAATATAACCTTAAACGCCCAATTTGTGAAGCGTTTTGATCTGTAAATAAACTATTTTCAAGTGCTGAGGAGACAAAATATGACTTAAAATTGCATCAAATAACGTTTATATGCTGTTTCTCTAATACGATGACAGTTTAAAGACAAAATATGTGTCGGTCGTCAACCTATTTTGAGCTGTATACCTACCTACATATTTATTTTCCTAAAATTAACACTTTTATTTACCGTAAAACTACAGCAATATAATTAATTTTAAGGAGCCATGGATTCAGAAAAAGATGTGTACTAGAGTCAAATTAAGTAGAGGTTGTTTCATTTAATAAGCCGATTCAGAAATTTGTTCGCACCCCTTACTAATCAGAAAAGAAGTACCTAACTAATTTACAGAAAATCATGCGGCAGTTCATTTCTTAGGATTTGAAGTAAATGGCCCCTTGGTTCATTTATATTTTGACAAATTGACCTAGACTTTTTTATTTAAAAAAAAAACCTATATACTGTGACAAAAATAAAACTACTTACGAACTGTTCTTAATTCCTACATGGCTATAAGTAGTGGATTGTCTAGTAAAATGGAGTTCTACCCGGCCACAAATTGGACTGTGAATTTGGGCATCTGCAAGGAATGTTAAGGGACAAGGGAATAAAACAATCTTTTACAATACTTATATATTTTTGTACAAAAATATTTGAACTAAACATGAAAATAATTTAAAGGTTAGCTGAGTCAAACATGAACAGCTGTTATTAAATAACTAGATTTAGACATATGTCTATACTACACTCATATACCACGGCCTTGGACAGGCGGCAACAGAGATAGCGTTAAGGGCAATGTTGTATCTTAGAAAGAAATGGCGAGAAAAAGGTATGTTGGACATGTTGGCAACAGTATCGTATGACTTTTACACTTTATCTCTGCTTCTATTTATATAAATTTTTTGGGATGAACAAGCGCTCATCGCATCGATTTTGGAGTCTGTGATGCACAGGGGTGTAAAGGTGAGGTAAGTTTTTAACCGGGTGATTTTTTTCTGCACTCCTAATCACAGTCACAGAAGGTGAGCGAGATTCAGTAAGCTTGCGAGTACCTAGGCTCCAAGAGCGATTGAATAGTTTGGCCTTACTTTCGATCGAACGCGGAATATAATGCAAAATTGACTTCACTGAAGTCGTAAGAGACTTTCCCACAATGAAAGACAAAAATCTTACAATTGATTAGCTTGCCATATTCAATATGTATTTTAGTGTCTAAAAAAGTATATTACATACTTGATAAATACACGAATGCTTAATAATAATAATAATTTCAGTCACACAAAAAAAAATCTGTACCACGAACCAAAATATATGGATTTGGTGTATTTCTTGACGTTGAATCCGAATCCATAGTCCAAAACAGGATATATCGTGTCAATTTTTTTAAATCAAAACATTCCTTAAAATGGCATAAACTCATAGAAATAATGTAATCACTGTGACATGAAGTGTTAAAAATGGTAGATGTTTTGTAGGCTAGAGTAGGGCCACAATAAGCTTCTTCCAAGATCCGCTCCTATGGGGGGTGAAAAGTACCCCTAAAACTCAAAAGATGCAAGTGAGTGTGAATAACATGTACAAACAAAGACTGAATTTGTGTATCTCTTATTACAAATTATCTGACTGGTGCGACAACCAGTTATTAGTCTCAAAGGTTTAGATTAGAATAGGAAGGAGGAACTGGCTGATTGGCCTCGACCACCGCGACTCCCATGGATCTACTGTGGTGATCCTGATTGTTTTCCTTACAGCTCCTTATCCAGCTTTGTAGACTCCGCAGTGTCCACAGCCTTGATAAGGGCTCCTTAGTGTAGCTACCAGCTCTTGGTTTTTCTCATCAAGTAGTTGGAATCTCAGTCTAGTAAGGCCTTCGCAATGGCACAATACGTGGACTGAGGTTTCCTCTGCCTTTTGGCAGAATCGGCATGGTGCGTCCTTTGCCAGACCCATTAGACTCAAATGTCTATTAAGTTGGCAGTGGCCGGTTAGATGACCCACAATTATTCTAATGGCCTTTCTGTTTTGGCATACTAGGTCCTCTGTAAATTTGGCCGATCGTTCTTTAATGAACTCTTTGGCCTGTCTCTGTCGTGGGAAATGTTTCCACCATTCCAGAGATTTGGTTTGCATCCATTTGTTAAGGGATGCTCGTATGCATGGCTTGGCCACACCACAAAAGGGTTCGGGTCCTATGAGGGCGCAACCCGCGCCTTCTCTGGCCAGTTCATCAGCCTTTTCATTTCCCTTGTGTCCTGGTACCCACGCCACGGTCATTTTATTCTAACTTCCTAATGCAGTCCCATACAAGTCTCGATTCGACTTGCATGGAACCGATTACTTTTAGCGCAGCCTGGCTGTCGGAAAACAGGGTTTGGTTTAATGTATAGAAACAGCTTATTGTGGCTCTACTCTAGACTACAAAACATCTACCATTTTCACACTTCATTAAGAGTTATTACATTATTTCTATGATTTTACACCATTTAAAGCGATGTTTATGACTAAAAAAAATTGATACGATACATTCTTTGGACTACGGATTCGGATTCAGTGTCGGAGAATACACCAAATCCACGAATGCTTGAAGAGACCAAAGGGTATAGCCCCCACCCAAGACCGTTTCGTGTGCAAAACAGCTTCCAAATTAATAGGTCCGTACCCTTATACAATACTGGTTTTCCAACTTGACATTAAAACACGACATACTTTATAAATATTACATATAACATTATCTAGAATGTCTCTACTAGTAAAATAATAGTTGTTCTCTTCATGCATTTTACAAGATCAATACATCAGAAATCTCAAAGGTCGACCGTGACACAAAGCAATATTGATGATATTTTATGTTTTATGGCTGGTCTCCTTGCTTTAAATTGGATTCATCGTTCCAGATTTGACATTGTTGCTCTCACGGTGTTGCTCCTTTTTATGACCAAATATAGTGTTTTATAGGTATTTCACACTTTGTAAAAGTCGTAGTGTAGTAAGAAATTTATAAAATGCAAATCTCGATAAAATCTCTCTCAGAGGAAAAGCTCTAGTTGTCGAGGTAGATTTTGTCGTCACGTCGAATCGGCGAGAAATTATAACCATAAGGGTGTTTCCTGTAGTTTTAACTGACTTAAAAATTCTTTAATAAGAAGGTTTTTGAGTCCAACACGTATGTACGTTTTTTTTTAATATTTATTCAGTCTTCACTCTGGAATAGCATGAGTGATGTCTATGAAATCTTTTGGCTCGGCGATGATCCCATATTAGTATGAGACGAGCAAAAATATGAAATACATTGTTCCATTCGAGAATTTGGTGAATGCGCCCAGTGATGAATTTCGTCGATATAGCATTAAAATTGGTAGTTAGGTATTTTCGGAGTAGCTGCTACTGAATCTGAGGGGGAGGATCTAGGTGTCACTTTTGATAGCAAGATTAGTTTTATTTATCACATAAACAACATCGCATCTTCAGCTTTTAAATCATTGGGATTCATAATAAGAAACTCCAAAGATTTCACGAATGTTGAAACTTTGAAGCTTCTATTTAACTCGTTTGTCAGAAGTAAATTGGAGTATGCTGACAGGGTCTGGAAAATAGGTATTCAAAGAAAATCTTTAATATACTTAAGCTACACCCAGGACAATATTTATCCACCTGTTGGAATTAGTAATGATATTTTGTTAAATAGATTTTCACTTAATTCACTTCAAACGCGCCGAGAATTACACGGAATTGTAATTCTGTTTAAAATATTACACAATAAACTCGACTGTTCAGATCTATTAAAACTCATTGAGCTGCAAGTTCCTTCCAAATCAACCCGACTCCACCAAACATTTCGCATTAAAGTTTCACGCACCAATCTATTAATGTCTTCACCTTAAAATATATCATATGCAGGAACTATAATCATGTACAGGATAATACTGATATTACTTCCCTCGCATACCGAAGGGAAGTATTGTGTTCGAGAAAAAATCACCCTCCGAGATTTTTTAGGATTCTGACGTTTCAGATCACGGAGATTACGAAAATATAGGTTTTTCAATTCCGTCAGTCTGTCTGTTTGTCTGTCTGTCTGTCTGTCTGTCTGTTGGTGCATTTACTAAAAAACTACTTGACGGAGAGCAGTCAAATTTGGTAGGTAGTTGACCCTACCGTCAGCGAAGAAATGGTAGAACTTTCACTGGAAAATATACAGGGTGGATCGTCTAGGGGAATCAATAATGAAAAAAAAATGTTTTGCTCAAATTTAAAATTTCCACGTTTCATGACACGCTAAACCTACTTCACAAAAAAAAAAAAATTAAAATTTTTTTCACCATTTTTGAAAATTTTTTACCACTAAAAAATATTTTTGTCTGTTCAAATTTAAAGTTTTCACGTTTCATGGCGTTCTAAACCTATTAAAAAAAAAAAAATTAACATTTTTTCACTATTTTTGAAAAAATGTTACCACTAATACAGACTGAATTTTTTTTCTTTGTTCAAATTTAAAATTTTCACATTTTAATGGCATTCTAAACCTATTCAAACAAATATAAAAATTATTTTGATAAAAAAAATTTTTGAAAAAAAAATGAAATGAAATTGAAATTTCGGAAAAGAAAATTTGCAACATTTTTTTTACCATTTTGGAAAAAAAATTACCACTAGAATAGATGGAATTTTTTTTTCATCAAATTTAAAATTTTCACGTTTGACATGATTGACATTCTAAACCTCTTTGAAAAAAAAAATTGAACATTTTTTTCACCAACATTTTTGAAAAAATTTTTACCACTAAAATAGATGGAATTTTTTTTTTCTTTGCTCAAATTTAAAATTTTCCCGTTTCATGGCATTCTAAACCAATTTCAAAAAAAAGAAAATACCACTGTAGAATAGAAGGAAACTTTCCTTTTTGCTCAAATGTAAAATTTCCACGTGTCTTCTAAACCTATTTCAGAAGAAAAAAATTTTGAAAATTTTTTTAAAAACATTTTTGAAAAACTGAAAAAAAATGGAATTTTTTAACCACCACTATACTTCCACTCCACTACGTGTATGTGGAATTGAAAATGTGACAGATGGCAATAATATTAGGCATATGCACCTATTATACTATGATTGAAAAATGTACAGGGTGGTCATCCCAAGAAATAATTCAGTCATGGTGGACATTTATAAAGGTATGTGCCCAAGCCTTCCATATTTGGCACCTGTTATTTAGTATTGAACTTTTGCCGTTGGATGAGCACTCTTATCAGGTGTTCTTTGTAATAATAGTGATAACTATATTCCGATTATTATTTTCAATGTCGCTTAGTAATTATTAATTTTTTAGAGTGACCGCCATGCACAAATAAAGAGGGAAGTTCTGTGTAAATACCTTTACCGATTTTTTTTATTGTAGAATTAAGTATTTAAAGTGTATACATGAACATTGTACATAATTTGTAATAGGTACTTCTGTTATTGTAGAACCTTTATTGTCACTATCCCGACTCTGTAATTGGGACATTTTTTTGTCCTGTTGAGTTGTGTAAATAAATAGATAAATAAATAAATTCGCTTTAAATCGTAAACGTTTTTACATGGAAGATAACTAAATGAAACCAAATTTTTGTTCAAATTAAGAATAATATTCCATATTATTTCATTGTTTTTAAACTTTTGTTTATTTATTTTTTAGTATTTAGTCAATTGTTTTGTGTCAGGGTTTTTAATTTGTAATTTAATTTTTGCTAAAATGGCGTCACATCTTCACTAAATAAATGTTTTCCTAACATTACTAAATAAGTTTAAAAGTTGCCGAGGTATAATTCGTTACGACAACTTACAAAGAAAATGCTCATAAACATTGCATTGCATAAATACGCAAAACGATCGAAGTTTTCCTTGAATTGGGCCAGCCAGATTACTTTTCGTCTGCAGGCTGTAAATTTAGGGAATAAAAAAACTGTAAATATCGACCCTTTTTGAATGACGCAAGGAGATGTAAGTGTGCCTTTTGCCACAGGTGTCTCAACATAGAACAGCAAAATAAAGAGGAGAATTCGAACACGTTGAGCATTCGAGTTACGACTTTTCTTTTATCGTTCGCTCTCTTTATATTTTATTTCCAGTATAAGGCCCTGAGTATAAGCAGAATATATTATAGGGTGCACTAAGACTTAGGCTTTACTGATATTTTATTTAATATAAGTGAAAAAATATAACACTGAGAACATAATCGAGTTCCCAAGAGTTATGAATTCGGAAGGAATAATCTCTATACGTGAAATTTTGCACAAAAGTAGGTCTTTGTTAGTAGAATAGTATAATTTTTAAACCACACAAAATACAAAACAAAATCTATCTCTTTGAAGCGTTTTCCATCCTTATTCCGGAGCTCTCCAGAAAGACACAAAGCTACTCTTAAGACGTTTCGTGCAAGAACCAAGATAAAAGTTTATGTAAACTTTATATAAACATGAAACGTATTAAAAGTTGCTGAAGGGCGAAATACGTTTCAAAGGCTAGGCATTTGCAAGAGATAGGATAACCAATCGTTCATGTAAGTGTAATTCATTTGAATATGAATTTTTAAAGACAAGGCATGTAAATAAAGGGTTAGGGCTTTTTTCTTATCTAGCACAACCAGATGAAGGCCATCAGAGAAACATAGAGCTTAATTTAAAGTAGATTTTAACTTTTTATCGAATACACTTCTTGTTCTCATTTTTAACTTACTCTTTATGGTCGTAAGGGGTTATGTAAATACTAGTTTACTTTTATGGTCGCAAGAGGCAACGTGAATACCAGTGTTACAATAGATAAATTCATTTTAGATTTTTTTAATTGCTCTCATAACCAGAATGCAGCTTATCACAGGCACACAAAATAAAAGTCGAGACCCAGAGGGTAGACCCCCTACCCCTATGTATTTTGGGACGCTGAAACCGAATATGGCGATTAAAAGAAGTTTCAATTATCCAATTTTCCCCTAGCAGCCCCTTACAACCCTCCTGGAGAGTTGAAATTCCAAAAATCTGAAAAAATTTAACAGTACGTAGGAAGAGGAGAGAAATCGAATGGCGCAGCTCGCTAGCTGCTTTAGTTTTCGAGATTGTAGCATTTGAAAAAGCTACACGATTAATGTCAGATTTATTTCCAGTAAGTTGACTCTAATTAATTCACTTCTTGGAGTATAGAGGTATGCAACCCACTCAACTTACGATCTAGACTTTGATAGTGGAAGGTTGCAGAAGTTTCGACGTGAATTTTGGGAAGTAAAACATGTTTCCTTTAAAATAATTTGAGTTGGTGGTGTTAATAGTTGTAGTTGGGGTATTAGATAATTACATAATTGTGAAATTCAGTATTTTGATTATTAAGCCCTTTGGTGGTGCATTATGATTGGTTAGAGAAAACGTTCTAAGAATGCGGAAGTTGGCAACTCGGGAAATTTGGGCAGATTTCCGGTGCTCTGGCTTGACAGAGACACGAGGTATGCGAACGGCGGTCCCGGTTTTGTTAAAGAATTTGGGTTTTGCATGGCTAACACTGTTGGGATTTGATTTGATGTACCCAGTGATCTTCACCGCTTTGCCGCAAGCGTTTTGCAAATTCCTGGAAGGAATTCTTTTGGTTGCCGTAATTCTGATTCCACGTGTTTCGTTAGGTTATGTAATACTCTCTATATGAGGTAAGCTTTTATTTTATTCAGTTCGTAGTTTTATTTAGTTCTTATTTATTGTAATTATTACAGAGTGTTTGGACAGGCTTATGTTTGGATAGGCATATATTTGGGACAGGCCTATGAATGGATGAGGCCAGAGACAATTTGTATGGTTCAAGCACATGGGTTAGGCTATTGTGGAGCAGTTTATGTAAGAGCACAGCTGTTTGGTGTTGTAATTTTGGTTATATGGGGCCTAGTATTTAGAGGAGTATTAATAGGAAGTAGTCTATTACTCAGAAGTTTAGTTATGTATGGGTCTTGCTGACATTCAGATAAGTTTTGGCTAGGAGAGTTGTTCGCAGCAGTCTACAAGAGATTTAATGCAGCACGGAGTCGCAATCGTAGTCAACGCCAAGCACGTCTAGGAAGTGGTGACAGGTCACGTTGTAGTAGTTACAGAAAATGCGAAGGATTTAATCAGGTTTGATTGCTTCATTTTGATTACATATTTTATTTCAGTTTTCTTCGGTCATTTTTTTGTTCAATTATTAGAGTAAATTACACTACGATTTTGCAACTACAAGTTAAACTCTAAGTTTATACCTAACATGATGAGATATCTTAAGATTTTTTTGCTGTGAAGCTACCCATGGTATCATGAGATGCTAATCTACCTTCAACTATGTTATACATGAAATATTTTAGAACATATTTATTTTAGATCATTCTTTAACGTTCTAGTGTACACAGCGAGCATTGCAAAAGTTGGATCACAGAATCTCGTTTATTATATTATATTTTAGTGATGAGCTGTAATTTTAACCCACAGTAGATCTTTAACCGGCTGTTGTAAATTTAAAACTCATTGTTGATATCACATAAGTCGTAGTTGCATTCCTGATACAAAGGTTCAAATCACTGAAACAATTTTAAATGAGATCATACACATATTTTGAATTTCTATTGCGTATAGATAGTATTTAGGGAGTAATTGTGAAATTATTTTTTTTTTTTTATACATCTCACTTGTGTCGTAATAACTGTTAAATGTCCACATGTTCTTGTTATTTGCACTAGTGCACCTGATACTTGCCTAGATTTTGAGATTTTATAGTAAAGTGTAAGTTTCGACATTATTAGTGAATTATAATATTTCCCTCGCATGATTGTTAGAAATTTATCTTGTTCCTTGGCTGGTAAGATAATACAATCATATTTTATTCTCAACCCAGAGGCGCCCTTTGAGTGTCCACAACAAGAAACTAGCTGCCGTTCGCACAGGTGAAGCACTTTAATATTAAGGTATTTAGGTACTGTTACACCAAAAGTAGCGCTGGTCAATGTGGGAGCTCGAGTGTTACATCTAAAGTAATAAAGTTTCATATTTTAAAAAGAGCACAAAGTGGACACAATAAACTTGCTTAGTTTTTATTTGAGTAATTTAGTAGTAATTCATTTATTTTTGATAACGTATCAGGAACGTGCGTAGACATTAACATTTTATTTTATGCAGGAATACAGTTCCCATTGATAAAGTTTTTGTGAGATTTACGATAAATAAATAAATTTCTTTATACTCCAGCGATTGATTTGCGACGTTGCCACTTCTAAAAAAATATAGATTACTTACATTTTCCGGAAAGGTACTGGTTGCGAAATTAAGACTGCAAATAGTTAGAAAATATTTCAGATTTTAAGATGAATTATTAAATAAATATACAGGGTGGAAAAAAATGTTTCCAAGATTTGTGATTAATTTTATTGATGGTAATTCTAGTTGCAGTTTTAAATTTTGTATTTGTTGCATTCAACAGCAATTGGTATTTTACTATATAGGGTGTAGAAAATCTTGAGGATTAGAAAATTGTTTGAACATTGTAGCTATTTTAAACAGGGACTCTCGAGTTTGGTTACTGATTGTATTTGTGATTGTTATTGCTCTCTGCATTTGAAGCTTAATTTAGTTAGAAATTTATTTTTTTTATTTTTGTTTGATCATGGAAGACACGTTTAAAACTAATCATTTATTGTTTGAGGAACTGGAATATGAATTGAACATCAGACATGTTTATTCCAATGGAAATCAAGAAGATAAGGGGAAAATTTTAAATAGATTATTGGATAAAGAACGTGTTAGGCCGGATTGTCTTATAAATTTAGACACTTATGAACTTATTTTTAATGCTGAGCAGCAAACTGTAACTGCTACTTTAGATTCGATTTAAAATTTGATTGCTGGTTTCGAGGGCACTTCCTCAGATTCATCGTTTAAGCGAATAAAGTCTCGTATTGCTCATGTTACCGGTCGTGTTCAACGCATTATTGTAGAAGGTGATAAAGCGGAAGCTGCAAATACCTTTAGGAATTAGAATTAGATGCCGATTACATGAAAGACTAAGAGCTACGGTTTCGAATGATGACTTAAATCAAATTATACAGAGCCTTCATTAATGACCGTAAGACACGTGACCAGTTAATTTGAATTTTATCTTTGTCATGTTTATGTCAGGTTTTCTAGGGATTTATCATGAATTTGTTGAATCCTACGTAGATCGCTCATTGCATCTTTACGGAGCCTAAGAAGCAAGCAGCGTCGCCCGATTTGACAATTCTCGAGCAGTCTCTAAAATATTAATGTCACATGACATCTAGTTATTTTCTAGGGCATAGACGTACGCACGGAAAGTGTTTATTTCGTTATTTCCAGTCCTTTTTCATTTCCAAGTGTCTTTAATTATTTTTACTATTGTAATTTGCGTATTTATCAGTTCTTTTCAGAACTACCTAATATACATTTGCTATTTTTGGTGGTAAGTAATAATAAAGAGAATGATAATTGATAATTTTAGGTTAAGTGTATTTCTAATGTTTCAGACGTGTGCAATTTGCAATGGCTTTTACGCCGGAACAAGATGCCTTTATTTTAATGGCCCATTTTCGAAGTGGATCTCGCAACGCAGATGGATCGTGGATGTATTCATTTCAATCGTGCATTGATCAATTTAGGGAAGAATTTCCTAATGCAAATATTCTATATGACACATTGGCCCATCGTAAGCACATAGTCCTTAAACGTTTTGCAGAAAAACACTGCATTTGCAAGGAAAAGCCAACTGGGAGGACAACTATTTTAACTGAGGTGGTTATGAATGACGTTCAGGAAAGAATGGATCAAAGCCCAACAAAGTCTGTATCAAAGTTATCTGCTCAAACAGGTAATTTATCTCTGACTTTTTTATCAATTTGATTACCTGCATTAAGTTACTGATAGCTAAAACTTTTGCTTTACACATGAAATCATAGTTTGAATAAAAATAAATTAGTGGGATTCTCTCAATAGCCGAAGAGCTCACAATATTTTCCCAATGTCATTTCAGCATAGGTAAGGACAATTCGTAATTTTTACTGTTACATTAAAGTTGGCGATTGCATTTCACAGTTTGCCGATGAGGAATACGAAACTTGCACATCTTTTTTATTGCATAAAAATATTCAAATATGTAAGAAAATTAAATATGTAAAATATGAGGCTTTAAATGTGAGTAAATAATTAAAGTGTTAAACTTCAGCAGGTCATTTAAAACAGTTCAGATGCGTGTGACGTTACGTGTGACACACTGTACGTAGAAGGCCTATGCTGCAGTGTTAGTAATGCGATCTGACGTCATGGCCGTAGGTAGTGAGTAATTTTTTTATACAAATTCTTTATAGGGTACTGTATAATAAGGCCGCATTAAATAAATTTTTTTTTATATAGGTCGTAAAAGGATTAAAATGCTCTAGGAACCCATAAGAAACCAGAAACTAAGTTTATTGCACAAATTTACGGAGTGCTCAACGTGAGGCCGGGTACGGGGGATTATTTGTATGTACTGTAAACGACTACCCCATTGCATATATTTATTGTGTATAAAAGTGTACACTAGCTCTATACATATCGTATTAATGAGTTATCTATAGATATGTTTTTTCGCTTTTTTTTAGCATAAAAAATTTTTATACGAATACAAATTTCTGCTGTTTGATTTTTGTTATTTGTAATACATCTAGGTATATGAAAAAAAAAACAGCAGATATTTTTATTACATATTTTTCAATATTTAAGAAAAGTTGCAGTTTTGTGAAAATTCGGTCTTTCAAAGCGCTGCCACACTTGCCCAAAACCACTTGCGTGCCTGCCAAACGTATTTTCCCATCCCTCTCATGAGCCCCACGATAGCTAACAAGGTTTTGAGCAGTTACCGGGACCTGTCGCCTCAATTCATGTAACAGTATCCGGCAAAATTCCAAAATGATGGTTTTTCGGACATATCTCTGAATCGCAACCACTTGCGAGCGTCAGACTTTGCAGGAGGTATGTTCAGAACCATATCTACTGATATATCAAAACGGCAGACAGTTACCGGACCTGTGACTTGGGGCACTACCAACAATTGTATTTTATGGTCAGCAGACAGTCCCATTACCTGTCGCAAAAACATATAGGCAGCTCTCTGACTATCATACTCACACATAATCTTGCCTTATGTAATGATTTATTTTTGTATTAATCGTTTAATAACTAGAAATAGCTTCAAAAAGTTTAACAATTATTTTGTGCTGATGGCTTTAGGGATGAGCTGTTGTACCCTCTAATAAATAGTAAGTTGGCGGAAAAATTATAAATTATTTTTGCTCAATTGACATTCGCTGGCTTTTCGACTATAAAATGACCTACTGCAAACAACAAATCAATGAATTTGAACTTTTTCAGGTCTTTCAGTTGGTACAGCCCATAAAGCTTTAAAAAAGCTACATTTACATCCCTACAAGGTAACAGTTGTGCAAGAACTACTACCCCTTGACTTTGGTAAACGAGAAAGATACTGTCGTTGGTTTAACGAAAATTTAAATAATGATGATGTGCTGGATTTGACCTTTTTCACTGACGAAGCATGGTTCCACCTAAGTGGTTATATCAATAGCCAAAATTATAGGACATGGGCTACAGAAAACCCTCACTGTTATGTGGAAACAAGTTTACATCCATTAAAAATAGGTGTATGGGTCGCAATATCCAGGAGAAGAATAATAGGCCCAATATTTTTTCAAGAGACCATAAATGGAGAAAGGTATCGAAATCTAATGTTGGAACCCTTTGTGAATCAGCTACATGATGATGAATTGCAACTTGGTTACTTCCAACAGGATGGTGCTACTGCCCATACAGCAAGAGCTACTATGCAATTTTTAGAGGAATTCTATGATGATAGATTAATCAGCAAGGGACTTTGGCCTGCACGTTCTCCAGATTTGACACCCCTTGATTATTTTTTATTTGGACACTTAAAGAGCAACGTTTTTAAAAATCGATTGCATGATCTTGACGAACTACAACAAGCAGTGGAAAGAGAAATTCGCAGTATAACAGTTGACCAGTTGAAAAATGTATTTGATAATATGAAGCGAAGAGTGCATATATGTCTAAATGCTCAAGGCCATCATTTTGAACAATTATTGTAATTTTTTGTTTATCGTCTTCTAAATTAGTACTTTTTGTACCGTACACTATAAAGAGGCAATAGAATTATCATGAAATATTTTTTTATCAAGTAACTGTTTTTACCTACTATCCGAGTTGTGTGATTCATATATTAAACCCATTGGTTGTTAACGTAGATTCAATACTTGTAATTTTATGTAGTTTATTATTGTTTTTGAACATGTTTTATTATTGCATAGTATTGATTAATCTTATTAAATATTATAACTTGATAAATAATACACTTATAGACGTTTGTGGAATTAAAGATTATTAATTTATTCTGAATTCTATATAATAAATTCATTCTTACGAGTAAGTTTTTGTTGACATTTATACAGGTCTTGAAAGCCATTTGTTGACAAATCTGCAAATAATTTACTGTATCTTTTGTAGACTATAGCAAGTTTCAAAAAGTTGCATATTAATAGAATTATGAAACATACGACATAAGACTTATTCCCCTCTTTACGTTGTTTTTTTTTCATTGTCATAAAAGGCATCTACCATTCTACTTTATTATTTTCAAAAACATATCGTTTGGTACAGAAGCCAGTATGCAATTACCCAACCATTTGTAACAGCTAGAAACATGGTTATTCCTTAAAGCACGGCGGACAAGAAAAGCGATATAAGAATGTTTCTTATATTGTCTATAATTGTTTATTTGTGGAATATTCAGATTTTCTTACTTTTTGTTGGGTATTTTGCCACTGAAAATATTTGAAAATTTTAATGAAAAAACCTCCGCCAAACGGATCAGATAGAAGTTGTTTCTTGAGTACTTGTTTATCACAAAATGTCTCGCACCTAAAAATATATAAACTAGAACAATGTTATAAACTAAAAAAATGAATATGAAAGCTAAAATCAGTTAACGTTTCGGAAGATTGTCTATATCCGTTCTCAAAACTTTTGGCTTAAAGGTTTGGTTTTTGATAAAACCGATCTTATAGCATGGAGCCCGCTTGAAAAACCATTCGTACGGAAAACCCCTTCCCAACTTTTCGTAATTTATCCGATGAACCATGTATATATGGAATTGCTGCCATAGGCCTAAAGATCTCAGGTAAGTAAGAAAAAAGAAAAGAATGTTTCTTAGTGGTGCAAACTTAATTTATAAATAAAATTAATTATTTAACGAAAAATCAGCTTGATATTTACTAATCATGCATAAAAAGTAGACCCCTTGCTGGTTCAACATATCTCAGAACTCTACTAACTGCGTAAGTCAATCGTATGTTTGTAATTATTAAGTGGTAATTAATCGACCACAAAGAAATTAGATCATATTTCTTTGTCACGTCTAGTGACATAGCTTGTAGGTCTGTCGCTGGACCTCCAGTAACCGGGATGTATGCTAGTTGTATTTTGTGTTCACTAAGTGGTAAGTAATCGATAAAAAAAAATATTTGCTTAAAACAAATACTTGCACCAATTGGAAAAGACATTTCGAGTTATTTACTGAAGTTTCTACCATTAAGAAAATGTATCGTATCACTTTTGTTGTCTGCTAAACTCGAACGAACAAGATTAATGTCTTTAGCGGTTACAAATGTGTCAGGTAATTGCATGCGGTTTCTGTACCAGTGATGTTACTTCTTTTCCTAAATTCGGTAGATAAATTAGTGACACATGAAGATTATCACATGAAAAACTGAAAACTTCGAAACCAGTCTGCAAATAAAAACACAAAAAGCATATCCCATAACCTCAAATTATACGTGTTTGTTAGTTTATTCTCATATTTTTAATGTTTTTATTCACATTTTTAGATTACAACCAGTGTAACATTAACAAACTCTTTCAGTTAAAATTCATATCATTTTCAATATTGTTGAATATTGATTCTAACTCAATGTTGAAAACAGGCCGCTAATTATAGGTAACCAACTTGTAAATATGAGTACTTACATCTTTAAAATTCAATAAGATTAATAAATTATGTGTATTTATCTAAGAGAGTTTATTAATGTTACACTGCATGGTTCCAATTTAGCAATGAGAATAAAGTTATAAAAACGTAAATATTGGGTTTAATTAAATTTATCCAACAGTAAACTTTCAAGTCGACGCCACTGGATTTAGGGATTTTTGTTAAACAGGCGCGCCAACAGTGTTTAGTGGGTTGCATACATTTTGCGGTCACGTGTCTTACGGTCATTAATGAAGGCCCTGTACATAGTCCGGTTGTTCACGTACCCACTCCTGTAGTGACGTGCGCGAGCAGAACAATTTCGATTTTGCAACGGGGAGTAAAATTTAGTGGGGATCCCAAAAGTGTCTATTCTTTTATATGGTGTTACTGAGTTAGTGCAGGCGCATAAGACTAGTATTGATAGCTGGGCCTCTTTAGTTTCTTTAATAAGGAAAGACTTTTTACCACCTAACGCGGAAGATGAAATTTGGGAGCCCATTAAGAATCGCAAACAAAATAAATGAAAACGTAACCATATTTTTTACACAAATGGAAAATTTGTATTGTCGACTTAGTCATGCTCCTCCAAGTGAAGTCACGAAAATTAAGCATATTCGGAATAATTTATTACCAGCGCCTCTTCCTACGTACTGTTGATTTTTTTCAGATTTTTGAAATTTCAACTTCCTTGGAGGATTGTAAGGGATGCTAGGGGAAAATTCTGAAAAATCTGAAAATATTCGACAGTACGTAGGAAGAGGAGAGAAATCGAGTGGCGCAAACCTTAGCTCCGTAACTGCTCCAGTTTCCAAACAATCAACGCTCAAAATGGCCGGAAAGTGAAAATCGAAAATCGCAGCTAGCTAGCTGTACTCCTCTTCCTACGCACTGTTGAATTTTTTCAGATTTTTTGAATTTCAACTCTCGAGGAGGGTTGTAACTGGGTGCTAGAGGAAAATTGAATAATTGAAACTGTTTCTTATTGCCATATTCGGTTTAAGCGTCCCAAGATACATAGG
The DNA here is from genome assembly GCA_963583905.1 of Stenurella melanura. NCBI lineage: Eukaryota > Metazoa > Arthropoda > Insecta > Coleoptera > Cerambycidae > Stenurella > Stenurella melanura. The sequence continues at coordinate 109,616,918 of OY757312.1, forward strand.
GGTAGGGGGATCTACTCTCTGGGTCTCTACTTTTTTTTGTGCCTGTGTTATCGATAGACTGCAAAAACTGGAAATTAATATGTTCCTAGATAGTTTTTCTTTTTATTTTTCATGTATTACTTTTATTTGCCAAATCCTATACAGAATATGTTTTTTTTTTTTAGGTGAACATGTCTACAGGATGGGTATTCCAATTACAGACAGTTGTCTAGCTTAATTTAACTACACATAGACATCATTACAACAACCATTCCCTGCGATATTGCCATCTACCGCAGCTGAGACTCGAACTCAGGAGAGATAATAGCGACTAGACATGTTGTGCCACTCAACAGTGGTCTAGCTCACGGCTACGCTACCATCTCGGTAACACATGGAAAAACGCCACTGAACACCCATACCCTAGCCAGGATTCGAACCTGGGACTCCATGATCGCAAGCCAAACACCTTCAGCATTGCGCCATTTTGATTTATATTGCATCACGGCCTTGACTTTTTTAAATATTTTTCTACTACTAAAAGCTTTCTTGTATGCAAAATTTTACATACTTTCCATCGTTATTTTCCTCTCAGGACTGGGTTCCCAATGATATTTCTTGTTATTTAAACAACAGTTTAAATCAAAAAGGCACTAATTATATTTACAAAACATTTTTTGATGTATAACCGAATAATTTAGAAACTATTGCTCAAATTTGAACTACCAAGGAAAAAATTCAAAGGTCCACCGAAAATACTAAGTCAGGTAATACAGGTTTGTCGATCAAATGGCATGCCCTTTTAGGTGAAACGGTGACCACTCAACATACCAGAAAATACCAAAATGCCAGGATGAAACATGATCAAATCAATAACATAGTAGTACAAGAAACGTACGCCAGCATTTGTTTTAATTTTATGATTGGAAGTGTAAGAAATAGACGATTTCCGGTCGTCTTCGTCGTCTTGGATATCTTGGATATCATTTACAATAATCTACCATATAACTGCGATTATCTAAGCTATGGCAGACTAATGTACTGTGATAGAGAAGATTGAACTTTTAAATAGTAAAAGAAAGAGAAAAGCTGACAGCAAATGACGTGGGTTCATGGCCTAAAAACGACTACTATATTCATCTAGTATATGACGAATGTCAACATATTTCATTAGTCGAGACTATGTCGAATGTGTCATTAAAACTTTGCTACCGTCTTGGAGGTGACACACTAATTTAGTTAAATGGAAAATTGTTTGAACTTTGAAATGGTATTAAAATAATTCTAACAGCGAATGATGTAGATAAGAGACAGGGAAGCTACCCTTTTATGCAGGTTTGTCAGGATGGCACACCAAATTTGTCTTCAACTACTACCCCCACAATCATCCTATGTAAGTATGATGCCAGCATCTTATCAGGTAGCATTTTGAGCAGTTATCTCTAGAACTATTGCTACCAGTTCCGCCACAGAAGTTCCTTTTGGACCGAGTTTGGACACTGTTATACTAATATACTTTATAGATAAAATTTATTTACGCATTCACGCACACCGACATTTGATCTTTACCGAAGTTCATTTCGACACGTTTGATACTAGTGTAAACTGTTATATCTATGAGGTTTATTATCGCCATTTTAATCGCTAAAAAAGTCGCTTCAAGTTCACCATGTATACCTACCACACCAGAGTATCTGTAGATAAAACTCAAGTAAATATCTCCAACACGATGTCACATCGAGTAATAAAACTGGATTATAGTCCCTAAAATCACGTAATTCTCGTCTTGTATTCTTTTTTTAGTACCTTTTAGAAGCATTGCATCTTATTTTCGTTGTTCAAATATACCTATTATTATTCTGCGTTTGTCACATCAACTTCAACTTTGTTAACAAGCGTTAGACATCCTATATATTTTCAGATTTTTAAGATAAACTTTCCCCTGATTTAATATGTAAGCAGAACAACATATTTTTCGACTGTTCATATTTGCTATTTTCGGCCGTTAGAAGGTTAATTTCTATCACATGTGGAGTTCAACTTTTTGTACGAAGTCACGAGATTCTCAACTATGAATGAAAATGTTTCTGTTTAATTGCAAGTAAAAAATCTAGAACATATTGGGTTGTAAAACTAGCATTGTACCGTAGAGGGATATCAGTGGTTTTAGGCAAGAAAATATGTTTAACTGTTTTGTTGTACTAATTAATACAAATGTTATAAAAAAAAACGAGGCCTCGGCTTCTGGTATATACACCAAATCCCAAGTTTCTGGACTCTTATACTAACTTGCTTAACTTATTTTCCTCTATTTATTCCTATTTACCCCTCATCCACCCCTCATCCCTCTCTTCACCGTAATAAGCTCAAAATTTCGATCTACAAATCCCATTATAATTCATACGTGTACTAAATTTCAAGTCAATACCTTAAACCGTTCCAGAGAAAACAAGAAAGTTACAGACCGACCGGCGGACAGACAGACCGATATAATTCTTGTTCGCTCAAATTTAAAAGCATGAATGGCTCTTGACATTCCACACCTATTTCAACAAAAAAGAATGATTCATAATTTTTTAACGATTACAATACTTCCATTCCACTACGTGGATGTGGAAGTAATTAATATTCACACCGTATCAAAACAAAGGCAAAAATCTCCTTAATACTTTATTAATAAATTAATGTAAATATTGTATGAATATGTAATATAGTGTCTATATTTAGAAAATGAATATTAAGCAGGCGGTATAGTTGCCTTCATATTTCTAAGGCACATAAAAAATTCCCGTCAAAGGAGTCCGCGCGGCGGTATCATTGAATAGGTAACGATGCCGCCTGCCCGCTTTGTAGTTACCGCATTTTTCATATACCTTAAAATTATGAAGACGACTATAGTAAACATCTTGATTCAAAATTGGGCACTAAGAATGGTCTAGGAATATTCAACGTAGGCGAAAAATGCTTTGGCGACATTATTTATTATTACTATCGGGCGATAATTAGAAATTTCAGATCTGTCACCCTTCTTAAATACTGGAATTATTTTTGATAATTTCCACCGTGACGGAAATTTGGAGGACCTTAGTGATAAGTTGAATAATATAGTAAGGGGTTTAGCAAAAACAGCAGCACAGTCGCGTAATATGAATGCGGGGATACCATCTGGCCCAGAGGTTAATTTAGGTTTGATTTTCTTTAAAACATTCAATACTTCAGGCAGTAAACAGTTAGATTTAAACAAAGTATATTTAAAGGTGAACTACTCTTAACAAACGTAAAATTTTGGGTGATATTTTCAGATTCAGAATAAGATTGTTGAAAAAAATTAGCAAAAGAATTAGTAATTAGTTGCAAATCAGACATGTATTCATTATTATAATTCATGAAGTTTGGCAAATCTGAGGAACTTCTTTTATAATTAATAAATTTCCAAAACGAGGACGGATCACCAACTATATTTTCCTCAATATGATTACAATATCTTCTATAAGACTCTCTGAATCTATTTTCACTTTTTGCCTTAAGGACAGGATCGAAATGTCAAAAACTCGTAAGCTAGTACTTATGTTAATCCTAGATGGCACAGTGTGTATCTTATCTTATTTTATTGGCAAGTTTCAATATTTATCGGAATGTTGTCCGCATTGCCACGTGTACAAAAATTTCTTTAGTATAAGATATAATTAATGTTACAAATTATAATTATAAATATTACTCAATTACATAAATTGTCGTAAAATAGCTAGTATGTGGTTAAGTAAATTCTAAAATGTAGTTGTGCATAATTTATGCCATGTACAACTAATATCATATAGGGATATTGTTTAAATTTTAAAACGAAATAGTTAACCACATTATTAATTTCGAATTAAACAGCAAGAACCTTTTATCCAAATTATGGGAACACATCAGTTTTAATTATTGAAAATGGCAAAGACAATGTGTATTTAAATTTGGCAACTGTTCATCACCTAAATTTTATTCTACCTAACAGTTGTAAATATGTCCTTGAACGTAGTGTGTATGACAAGCGTTTAGGTACACGAAGCTTTGACCTTGCGCAAAACGTGATATCATTTATCTGACTCTTTAATATTTATTCCTTGTTCTAGCGTTCACCGTCAGCCGAGTGGCTAGCGCGTAGATAAGGTCCCGGGTTCAAACTCCTACGTCCGCTGATTTTTTTTTTCTTTAATTTTGTAATGATTAATATATTTTTTCACTAATTCGTTTCTATGATTTTTTTACGTTAGGTTAGAGGTTTTTATTCTGCTTAAAATAATGGGAGTGACTACGCAACCGCCGCGGCGGATCTTTTGCACGACTTATTGAACCGCCGCGCAGAGAAATTGAAATATTTTATGCAATTTTCTGAAAAACAAGGCGGGGGGACACCCCCCGCATCCCCCGTTTTTGTCTGCGACGCTAATGCTGCCTGCGGCGCTGATAATCTATTAACAATTATTTAGCAATATAAAAATCAACATAACTAACCCAACTACCATCACATGAAAGAGATAAATTATTATATGAAAAAAAAAAAGAACATAATTTCTGTCGTCAAATCCAACCAGAATTTGTGAAAAAGGATATTAATCGTTACAAAATATTAAAAAAAAAAGTTCAGTTGCCAGCAGTTGAACCCGGGACCTGTAACTTCAGGGTTTTGGGTTACACGTTGTTTCCTTTCGGTGAAGCAGTCACACATTGAAATATAAGATACTCCTTTCTGCGGAAGCATAAACGAGATAAAGTTATGGACAGTTGATTAAAACACCAATGCCATGAACCATATTCAGGGTTCGAACCTAATTTATATATTTACATTAATTGAAAATTCACCCAATTTTTTACAAGAATTAACAGAATTTATTGTATATATTATATACTTGGGATATAGTGCCATTTTAGTGCTTGAATACAGTTGCAAACTATTGACCGTTTAATAATACTTTCATTGTTTAGTTTATTTAACAAATTTAAATGTGTCACTTTTCATTTCATTCATAAATCAAAATCATTACCCCCTTTCATTCATAAGGCTATTGGCGCCATCTTCTAGTTACATGCTGAACTTATTCTAAATATTCTTTACAATTATTCTGATGACTCATCGATTTGTGTTAAAAATTGATTTCATACATTACAATTTACAAAAGCAATTTTATGCAAATTTTTACACAGATGAAAGATAATGACTGTAAAACGCATCAATACGACCTAATTAAATGTACTTAAATAACTCTGATTATCTAATATAGCTACAAATGTATCGTCTGATAATTAGGCAATTTTAAAAATTTATTCCGAATTTATCGTGCACTTAAAAAAGAATCAAACAGGTCAGTCGTATTTGGCCGACTTCTGTTATAATACTGCCCACTTTAAAACTCCGTTTGAATTACTTGTAAAAAAGTTATTTATGAAATACCAAGTGTCGATTTGATGGAATTTTAATGATTATTAGGCAACCACATATACATTTTTTGACATTTCGATCCCGACCTTAATCTTTTAAATTCATTCTGAAAAGTGACATCACCTGTCTGCTTGTATTTATTCAGCGTCCTTTGCTTTTCTTTAATAGAGTTGATTAATGGATCATCAAACCAGGGTGGATATATTCTTTTTGAGGTTTTGGACTGAGGTACAGTATTAACAAATATTGAGCTTAACTTAGAATAGAACTGATCATAAGCGTCATCAATGGTTTCATAATTATTTAAAAATTCCCAATTAATTTCGGCTAATGTTTGATACAGAACTGGAAAGTTAGCCTTCTTAAAGTTAAGTTTATAGTTAGAATTAAATTTAACTTTATGACTTTCACGATCTTTTATGATACTAACAGCCGGTTTTACAATCGCAAGTTAACTTTCATGTTAGTTGACTCTTACTTGCAGGTTAACTACAACTTTACCGACACTTGAGTTTTTCAATATAAAGTTAAGTCATGATTTGTAAACGAGAGGTTGTGAATAAAATGTATAATGTTGGTACTAGAAAAATGATTAATATACATAAAATGCATGAATTTTTGTCAAAGTCACGTCACATACTAACAAATATAAATATCAGAAGCAATTTATCAGTTAGTGATTTATTATTATTTATTAAGTAAGTACCTATGTAGTATTTAATGTTTACAATTTTGTATAAATAATATCTTTATATAATTTATTCTACATTCTATGAAACATAGAAACGTTTCTTTTAACAATAAAAACGTGTTTTATTTTTTAAGTACTACATCATGGATAATTTCGTAAATTTCTTCATTCTCAGGCATTTTTATATATTGTTGGCGTAAACTCGCCAGAGCTAGCCTTACCCTTCTCACAACCAAACTGGCTGTAGATGTACTGATACCTGCAAAGTCACCTGCCATTCTTAAAAATGATCCACTTGAATAGAAATTTAATGCAAGTAAAAGTTGTTGTCTTGCAGGGAGACAATCGTTTCTAGAATATAACAATTTATATTTAAAGGCCCTATGTATTATTTTTACGAATCTATATTACCTATTTGTAGGATGGGCAATTAATTCCTCTATTTCATCTAATACAATTTCCACTGTTCTGGGCGACAGTCTGAATCGATTTAAAAAATCTCTTCCATCGTATTCTTCAAAGAAGTTGGGTCTATACCGGATTATTTTGGGTCTTCTTGGCTCCTCATCACTACTATATGCATTCACTTTATACATGTCCATTTTTGAAGGAAGTATCAAAATATTATTTTGTGACAGTTATTTTGAAGGTTATAAATTGCTGGTAAACTACCAACTTCCAGTTTACTCACACCTCATCTGCCAGTAAAGTTAACTTCCAGATAACCATCACCTTGAAAATAACCAGCTATTGTAAAACCCAATTTCTATAGTAACCTGAAAGTTAACTCTGACTGGAAGTTAACTAGCGATTGTAAAACCGGCTGTAAGATACATAAGAGCAGGATGATGGTCATCCTCTGCGATGAGAACATCACTAGCTTTTTCGACCTGGCAGATTTTATTGGATAGAAGTAGGTCTAGTAATCTGTTATTTCTATTTCTTATTTTATTAAATTGCCTTAGGTTAAGAAAATTTTGAAAGTTTATTAGTGGCTGAAGGGTACCCGAAGTAGGTGCATTAGTTGTACAGCTGCAGTACTCAGGTACATTAAAATCACCTAGTATTAAAACGTCAGAATTGTAAATAAAGTTCAAAGAGCAAAATGTATCGAACAATGCATGATACGTCTCCACAGATGCTCTAGGAGGAATATAAAGAGTAAATATATAAAAAGAGTAGTGATTTATAGTTATTTTAACGCCAACAATATCGACGGAGTGTAAATTTTTAAACAAGGTGTTACTTAATTTTCAGTCAACAGCCATTAGTAAGTTATTAACCGCCAACATAACTGCACCTCCCCCTTTAGTTGTTATAATTATAATTGTTTTCGAGGTATTGTTTGTGTTACGTACTTCTTGACAGTAGGGGAGTAAGATTTGGTGAATTGTCAAAAAATTACAATTTTCTTTCCCTCCTGACGGGACGAATTTTCGATTTTGACCCTGCAATTTACAATGAATATTCATCGCTGACCTTCCCCTTTCCGTAGAGACATAGATCGAGCTTTCATTTGACGTATTTATTTAGTTACCGGCGTTTGAAAATCCCATGTTGTCCGACCTTTCAGGTTAAATTTGAAAGGTCCCAGAAAGCCACTTTTCTTACGTCACTTACGTATAGTGACGTCACAAGTGGACGCACTGTTTTTGTAACTATTACCAATTTCAACTGCTTATATCTCGAGAACGGAAAAATTTAATACTATGAAATTTTAAGTGCATAATAAGAATATCGAGTACCGGAGTACCTACTATATGAAAACGAATAAAAACTATGTAAAAAGAATATCATGGAACAAACCTATTATATAAAAAGAACAGTAAATCGGCGAAGAGTATAATGGTTAGCTTGTTTATTTACTGTAAAGAGTTTCATGTTTCAGATCAACTTGAACTACATTAATTGTAGCTAATCCCGAAAGAGCGAGGATGATGCCTTCCTCTTGGGAGCGTTTTATCATTCACAAAAATTCACATCAAAATCGGTCAAATCGATTTTTGAGTCATACAAGTCACCGACACTCAGACAAGAACATAAGCGATAAACGTATACCTCCTTAAATCATCGAATATGAAATTGTATTGGGAGATGCTAATATGAATGATGCTGTATTAATTGGTTATGCTGATGCTGACTGACTGGGTAAATGATTAGACTGACCGAAAATAAAATATAAGTTGTTTGTGTCAATTAAATGGAAGCTTAATTGATTAGAGGTGTAAGAAACTAAGATGTGTAGGTCAATAACAGAAGCAGAAATTTTATTATCACTGGCATGTAAACAAGCTACATTTTTAATTGAACCATTGCAGAATTTTTATTTGAATATTAACTAGAGTGAATATTAGACTTTTCGCAGTATTCGCTAATTTATTAGACATTTTATATAATTGATGCACATTCTATGGAATAGTCTTCGCAGTTTTTTTGTAAATAATATTAGTTCCAGACATTTTTTGTTTAATTAGGAAACATCAAAAAACATATTTTTTTAAATTTAAATAAATTAACTTGCAAGAAAGTGACGGGCGGACGAACACACAGGCAGACAAATAGACAGACGAATGGGTGGACGGGAGGACGGATGGACGGACGGACCAACTGACATTTTGAAAATTGTTCAGAATTCGATCACCAATACAGTGATATGAAATTTTTTTTCTCTACAAGCGATATTACCGGTTTTAGATGTCCCGATCAAATGCAATATATTCTTCGTTTTGTATTCGCGAAGAGTATACTAATTCCGCATATGATAGACCAATCGTGTTTAAAATTATTAAAATGACTAAAAAATCATAAATAATATTATGATATAAATTAGTCGCGTCATTTTAGCATGAAAAATCTGGAAACCTCGAAAAAAAAAAGGTACAGTGCCAATTGGCTTCATTTTTTTGCAAAGAGTTCAGAAAGGCATTTAGAAAAAACAGTACCTTTTATTTTTTGGCGGAAATGTTTGGTTTCATTTTTTTTTTTTTTTTTCAATAATTGACCAATATAATGGCCAATTTAACTAAATTAATTGAAAAATTTGTCATCATACAAAATATGCCATAGAATTAGACGAAAATTGTTACTCGAGGGTTTTTGAGGTCGCTGATCACGAATTTGGAAAATTCAAAATGGCAGACCGGAAATCTGGCCATTTTCCATAAGAAATGAAAATGGATGTCTTGGCCTTGAAAATCTGTGCTCAGGTATTTTCGAGGTCACTGATTACGAATCCGAGGTCTAATTTAGAGTCAATGGGCTTGTTCCATGATATTCTTTTTATATGGTTTTTATACTTTTTCATATAGTACTCGATATTCTCATTATACACTTAAAATTTCGTATTATTAACTTTTTCCGTTCTTGAGATATAAGGAGTTGAAATTAGTAATAGTTGCAAAAACCGATCGCTCATTTGTGACGTCACTATACGCAAGTGACGTAAGAAAAATGGCTTTCTGGGACTTTTCAAATTTAACCTGAAAAATCGAAAAACATGGAATTTTTAAACGCTGGTAACTAAATAAATACGTCGAGTGGAAGTTCGTTCTATGTGTCTACGGAAAGGAGAAGGTCGGCGATGAATTCTAATCGTAAATTGCAGGGTTGAGATCGAAAATTCGTTCCGGCAGAAGCGAGAGAAAATTGCAATTTTTTGACAATTCACCAAATTGTACTCCCCTACTGTCAAGTAGTAAGCAAAACAAACAATACTTGAAAACACTTATAATTATAACCAATAAGGAGCATCAAGTCTATTGAGATCGCCGAGTCTATGCGTATAGTGACGTAGCGCCTGGCCACGCCCCATTTTCGCGAGATGGAAATTTGTAATAGTTTTTAAGATACTAAACGTGCGAATAAGATTCTGATTTTTTGCAGATCCATTAATTTATACTTGCACTTTCAATTTATGAAATAAAAAAAAATGCCGAACAAGCCCATTTATCAGGAAAAATTCGTATTTTCTTCGTTTTTGAGCTGAATTTGAGTACTCGAGGGTTTTTGAGGTAGCTGAACATGAATTAGAGGTCGAATTTACCATATTCAAAATAGCGAACCGGAGGAACAGTCAATTTCTCCGTAGAACTTCGTATTTTTTACTTTTTTGGGCTGAAAGTATGAGAAATAAGAGTATTTCCTGAAAAATATACTAACTGCGGTACGCCATTTTGAATTCTCCCTAATTGGACACCAGATTGGTTATCAGCGATAGGGAAAACCCCCCGAGCTCCCACTTTCAGCCCAAAGAAGAAACAAATGCCAGCTTTCCGGAGAAATGAACTGTTATATTTCAGTCCGCCATTTTTAATTTCGTAAATTGAACCTCTGATTCGTGATCAGTGACCTCAGAACCCCCGAGTACTCATTTTCAGCCCAAAAACGAAAAAGATTCGAGTTTTTCCTGAGAAATTGGTTCTACTTCCGGTCCGAAATTTGAAATTTACCAAATTAGATCTCGGATTCGTATAGATTTTCAAGGCCAAGATATCCATTCTCATTTTTTCTGGAAAATGGCCCTATTTAGGTCCGCCATTTTGAATTTCCCAAATTGGATTTCAGATTCGTGATCAGCGAGTCCAAAAACCCCAGAGTAACCATTTTCGTCTACGTCTATGACATATTCTGTATGATAATACATTTTTCAATTAATTTAATTAAATTGGCCATTAATATTGGCCTGGCTTGGACAAAAAATGAAACCAAACATTTCCGAACAAAAAAAAAGGTACTGTTTTTTTTTAAATGCCTTTCTGAACTCTTTGCAACAAATGAAATCAATTGACCCTGTACCTTTTTTTTTAGAGGTAAAATGCTAAAATGATGCGACTAAATATGTTAACTGATTTTTTAACAAAGCTGTTAAATGGGTAAAATAATGAAATAATATCTAGAATTGGTTGGAATTAAAAAATGTTTAGTTGTTCGATCGACATAATAAAATATAGTACAGTAGTAACAATAATGCGGATCAAGTAGGCTATTAAATAGTAGTATGTTATTATATGAGCGATTGTAAACTATGCAAATTAAATATTCATGAAAATTATTGCTATCATTTTTACAATATTCTTATTTACATTTATCACACTAACTAGAAATACAATCAATTGTCCATTAGTCTTTGCCTCTTTGGTGGCAGTTCTTCATCGTCAGATTCGATAAAACTTTCCGATTCTGGTGGATCTTTGAAATCTTTAATACCGCCATCTCTTCAAATCCAATATTTTGCCTAATATTTATGGGTTCATTGTCTATGATTTCTTCTAAATCACTTACTTCCTCGTAGATTGCTTTTTTAATATTAGAGCATTTTTCAGAACCATGGCAGTTTGAACATAAATTTGTGCATTTTAAACCGTATTTTCGACAGCCGCATTTTTGACGGTTACACCCACTTTCACAGTTGCAACAAATTGTTTTAAGCAATATTTCAGGAATCAATTCTTTACCTGTCAATTTGGGCATAATTCTATGTTGGTGTTGCTTCCAGCCCTAATCCGTTGCTGTTAGTTTGTTACCAAGCCAAATTTGAAGCTGATAGTATGCCCTGTAATAATGTTGTTCTGCTGCGTCTTCAGTTGGTGGAAGTTTTTCCAATTTAAAAGATGATTTTATTGTTGCTACTTGATACTTCTGGAATCTTAATTGATTCAAAGTCACATTTTTATTTTTACATTTAAAAATTTACTTTATTAATTGCAATCCATTTTCAGAGATGTATTTTTTGTCTGCATCTTTTTTATAAAAAATATTCGCCAAACTTGACAAATCGGCAATTGACAAGAGTATTGAAAACATGTTTTTCGCGCTCTATCGGCAAAACCGCGCGACTTAAAAAAAACAAATTACAAAATTTGTCGAAAATTTTTTTATCTACAACTTTGATATCTTGATATTTTTTTATGAAATGCATAGTTTTCACTTAAAATCAAACACCAAAAAAATGTATACATTTACATAAACTTCAGCGCGCTCTAGCGGCGTAACTAAGCGGAATTTCAAAAGAATGAAGAGAACAAAAATTGTAGAGAATCGCTGGATCTACAATATCAAATCATATTTTCTCAAAAATGCATAGTTTTGCAGCAAAACGCAAAAAAACGCCAAAATGGCCAAAAAAACATATACAGGGTGTTGCATCATGAGAGGGACATAGCTTAATAGGAGGTAGAGAACATCAGTGGTAACCGGAACCTCCCATAGAAATGTCTCATTGGCCCTTCACTACGAAATTACAGGGTGTTAAATAATTTTTGGCCAAACCTGTTTTTTGTCATAACTTTGGCAGGAAATGAAATAACGGATTCATATTTGGTACGGCTAATGTACAAACGAGCCCCAAGAGGTACATGTATAAAAAAAATATATCCAGGTCCGGACTCACTATAATTTATGTTTCTTCTTTGCATCAATAAAACATCACCCTGTATATATTTTTTTGAAATTTCGATACGATATTCGAAAAGAGCAAGAAAAAACAAACAAAATGGCCTATTTCATTTTTTTGTTACACCTTCGTGGTTATTTAAATACGTTGTTAAATGTGCAAGAAAATGGATTACAGAACCCTATTAAATGAGAGGCACGTGAAATAAATAGTTTTATAACTAAAATTTGCAAAAATTCTATTGAGCCTAGGTGGTCTGGGTGAATCCTAATTCCGGCACGTTTTAAAGGTCCATTTTGATAAAAAACTGTGGTCCTAATAAGTAATCGGGTATGAAATAACAAAATTTTTAATCAATCACAGTAGGCTTGTTCAAAGTGACAGATAATAAAAAGAAATCTCCTAAACAGTTGAATAATTGTTTGTTAGTAATTTAATGTGTCAATAATCCGCATTTAGTTAGTGAAAACTTGTGAAAATATTTTAACTATGCCAGTAAAATTTACAAACGGGGAATATGCTGACATAATATTCATCTATGGTTTCTGTAATGGAAATGGTAGGTCGGCGGAAAGAGAATATCGGCTGCGTTTTCCTGGTCGTCGATGCCCTAATCATAAAACCTTTAGTACGGTGTTCCAGTATGCAAGACAACACGGAAAGTTTCCTACTTCTGCAGTTGTGGAGCGTGTTTTACAACAAGGTGTGCAGGAACAAAACAATATTATAAACGTAGTTCAAGAAAACCCAAATATGAGCACTAGACGAATCAGTTTGGCAACTGGTATTCCTCATTGGCGAGTATGGAGAACCCTAAAAAGAGAACGTTACCATCCATATCATATCCAGCAGGTACAGCGTCTTCAACAAGGCGACGATATCCCCCGCCTGGCATTTTGTCGTTGGTTGTCTAATCATCGCCCAGTCATTTACAGAACCTTATTTACGGATGAGGCACAATTTACAAGGGATGGAGTAAACAATTCACGAAATAATCATAAATGGGCACAGGAAAACCCACATGCGGTACGCCAACGCCGTTCGCAACACAGGTTTTCTGTAAATGTTTGGGTCGGACTTGTGAATAGACATTTGATAGGGCCACATTTTTTTGAAGAAAGATTGAATGGTGAAATTTACTTTGATTTTCTTCCAAACATTTTACCGAAAATATCGGTATAAGAGGCATGTTGTTTCAGCATGATGGGGCCCCACCACATTTTAACCTTCATGTAAGAGAACACTTAAACAATGTGTATCCTAATAGATGGATTGGACGCGGGGGTCCACATGAATAGCCACTAAGATCTCCAGATTGTAACCCTTGTGATTACTTTTTATGGGGCCACTTAAAAAACGAGGTTTATAGCATTGAAATTGAAAGTAGACAACATTTAATCCAGCGCATCGTTACAACCTGCGACGAAATACGGAATAATCCAGAAATGATACGTCGAGCAATTGGTGACCTTTCTAAACGCGCAAGAAAATGCACAGAATTTGGGGGAGGACATTTTGAAAATTTACTTTAGTGTCAATTACGTTTTATTTTTAAACACATTTAGTTATTGTTTTGTTATTTATTGTTAATTGAATGGAAAATATTTTATTTATTTAGATTTTAGTTTGTTCTCTTCCAATTTTTATTAAGTATAAAATGTTGATGATTTTCTTGATCAAAGTAACTGGTTGCTTAGGCCTAAATGGTTTAAATTATCTGTCACTTTTATTCTTTGAACAAGCCTACTGTGATTGATTAAAAATTTTGTTATTTCATACCTGATTACTTATTAGGACCACAGTTTTTTACCAAAATGGACCTTTAAAACGTGCCGGAATTAGGATTCACCCAGACCACCTAGGCTCAATAGAATTTTTGCAAATTTTACTTATAAAACTATTTATTTCACGTGCCTCTCATTTAATAGGGTTCTGTAATCCATTTTCTTGCACATTTAACAACGTATTTTAATAACCACGAAGGTGTAACAAAAAAATGAAATAGGCCATTTTGTTTGTTTTTTCTTGCTCTTTTCGAATATCGTATCGAAATTTCAAAAAAATATATACAAGGTGATGTTTTATTGATGCAAAGAAGAAACATAAATTATAGTGAGTCCGGACCTGGATATATTTTTTTTTATACATGTACCTCTTGGGGCTCGTTTGTACATTAGCCGTACCAAATATGAATCCGTTATTTCATTTCCTGTGAAAGTTATGACAAAAAACAGGTTTGGCCAAAAATTATTTAACACCCTGTAATTTCGTAGTGAAGGCCCAATGAGACATTTCTATGGGAGGTTCCGGTTACCACTGATGTTCTCTACCTCCTATTAAGCTATGTCCCTCTCATGATGCAACACCCTGTATAGTGTATCTATATCTAAAAAACATCCCCTTTTTTTTCATGCGCTTGGTGAAAAATATGTTAAACAACCCAAGACAACTTTCTATATGGGTGGCTTAGCTGTAGGAAAAATTTCCCAAAATCAGTGATTTTTCTTCTAATTTGAAGGGACTAGAATTAATTTGTCAATTGACGGAATTAATCTGTCAATGACTAGATGTAATCTGCCAATTTCCAAATTTAAACTGTCGTTTGCAAAATTAAGGGCCATTCCTTTCGGCCTCCGTTAAACGTAAATTATGAATCAAATTGATTTTGAATTACCACGGAAACAATTGTACTTTCAATGATTTGACAGAAGGTTCAAGTTTAATGGAGACTGAAAGTAATGACCCTCAATCTGTTAACAGTCAGGTTTAATCTGTCATTTGCCAGATTTAAGCTGTTAATTATCAGATTTAGTCTGACAACTGACAAATTTAATCTGGCAATTACCAAATTTAATGTCAATTCACAGAACGAATCAACCAATTGACCCACTACAACTGGCAATGAAAACAATTATTTTCCTTTGTCGTGATCCATTACGTTGTCCTGCATACATGCATCTTAAATTTCAAATTATTAAAAATAAAGTGAATGGGTTTAATAATATTTCTATGCCAGATGGATATTCACAGTATCTTCCACCATGAATGGCGTTCGACGACGACAACCCAATCTTATTTCTGTATAATAGGATTACGACAGGCTGGCGCAACAGCTTGTGAATTGAAAATTCTAATAACCAAGCTCGTTTTCTTGTAATACGGACCAAACGGCTGGGAAGAAGCAATTTAACGCGCTATTGCAAAACCTAAATAATCCAAGTTAATTCTATCTGGCTCCTTATCCAGAATTAGATACGATTGCAATTATACCAAATATAAAACATACCAAAGTATCTTCATAAGTGAAACAATAAACAGAACATTCGATTTTCACAAAATATTTCATTTGAACCAAAACTTATGACGATCTATCTATCTATTTATCTATACTTGTAATATATGGCTGTGACTAAAAAGCCATTAGCACAACACCACTCAGTCTTCTCTAGAGCAAAATATTTCTGTTTTTACATTTCAAATTTCAATGTGTATCGAAGCAGGCGGTGATTTGCTTCCGTCTTTTTCCCTAATACGTCTCTGGAACGACCGTGTGCTATATTTACTATAGTTTCTTCTCTGTTTTCGTCTAACGCGCAACAAAACGCACCCTGCCCTTCTCGTTCTCATTGGTCTCAGCCCATTTGGCTAACTTTGTGAAACTCATCCCACCTATTCTTTAAATTCCCTAGTAAATGTCTCTCATTTCGAACAGCCGCCGCTAGAAGCGCTGGCTAATATTTACAAAAGTTACAGAAGTAAATTCCACCACAACGAGCTTTACAAAATTGTTGCTGAATAAGTTGTCTATAAATATCTAACTACTCTGTGATAAAACGAATATCTAGCATCCATTTTATATATAAAGAACTGTTTCTAGAAAACAGAACATACTTTTTGGAAAGTCTTATCATGTATTTACTTTACTTTTGTTTTTTAGAAATTATAACATATTTACATATAAATTTTAGAAGTTATTATTAAGCTTAATTAATTAATTTTCGTTTTCGTGATACTTTTCTATTATGCCTAAATCGGCCAATGATGCTTATTAAATCCAGTGTTTAGCGGTAAAAATAAGCTATTACCGCAGAATTCTTTCTGGTAACACCGATTTAAGTAGGGAATTACTCAAGAGACAATAGTTATATAGTGCCGATGTGCGCTTTTACCCTGGGTGTGGATGCCACCCCCTTTCGGGGGGGTGAAAATTAGTACACTCAAAATCGCATAAATCGATAGGGGGATGAATTCTAAGAAAAAAATGTATGAAGTTCTGCGATAGATCAATATTTTTCGAGTTATTCGCGATTCAGAATGTTGATTTTTCACTTAGAAAATTCGAATTCGAACTTTTCAACGTTAAATAACAGAGAAACGACGAATTTTTGGAGGAATACTTGTCAAACCTTTTTAAAAGTACTTGAAAAAACTACTAAAAATCGTTAGTATAAAAACTTACGAAGTTATGATGAAAATAAAATCTCGTTCTTTCGGAGAAAAATCAGCAAAAAAACGAATTCTGTTCTGATTATTTTGAGTTTAATTTTCACCCACGAGAAGGGGTGGCATACACTCCCAAGGTAAAAGGGCAACATCGGCACTGTATAACTTTTGTTCCTTGAGCCATTTCCTACTTACTGCCCAAATTTCACGTCAGTCGGTTTATCCATTTCTCCCCAACGGTAGGTCACGTGACCACGCCCTCTTTGAGAGATGCACAAAACAAAGGCCCGCTTCAATATTGCCAAGGAATTCTGAAAAAATGCAGGCATATTTTTTGGGCAAAAATAAGCATCTTCTGTATCTTGGTGTTTTTTTCCAAAGTGCTTCCTTCTCCCGGAAAAAAAAATAACAAAAAAAAATCGGTTTTTTTTTGTAATTTTTTTTACGGGAGAAGGAAGCACTTTAAAGAACAGGTTTAAGAGGTAAAAGTTGTTTATTTTTGTCTAAAGAATATGCATGATTTTTTTGGGATTTTTCTGAAGAAATTTTTTAAAAATTAGGGAATTTCTTGGCCGAAATTATTTTTGTCTAAAAAATTCTCAGTCGTGTTCTTTCGACAAAAATAAGCCATTTTTTGCTCTTGGAATTTTTCTCTAAAACTCTTCCTTCACCCTAATCTAATTAATCAGTCTATGAATTATTTTTTTTTGCAATTTTTTCAGAGAGAAGGAAGTACTTTGGGAAAAAACACCAAGAGACAAACGATGCGTATATTTGGCCCAAAAATGTACCTGAATTTTTTCATTTAAGCGGTGCTTTGCCTCTCTTTCGAAGAGGGTACAGTCACGTGACCTGCCATTGGGGGGAAATGGTATCTACAGATGCCTACAACATCTCCACCAAGCGGCGGTGCCCAATCCACTTTTGTCGATGAGCTCCCGTACTATAAGTACTTA
The DNA here is from genome assembly GCA_963583905.1 of Stenurella melanura. NCBI lineage: Eukaryota > Metazoa > Arthropoda > Insecta > Coleoptera > Cerambycidae > Stenurella > Stenurella melanura. The sequence continues at coordinate 109,634,800 of OY757312.1, forward strand.
TTTTTCTCTACATCGACAAAAACAATAGCAAATATCATTAAATAAAAAAGCGCAATCTCTTTTTTTCTTTTTAGGAGGGTAAAAGGCAAGGGTTACAAATTTTATTTAGTAATCAAAAACACTAAAATTAGAAAAAATACAAAAGATTTTTTTCAAAAACATGTTTTATTTGGATGGATTTTTTTAAATCAATGGATCAGTTCTTTCTGTTTTGAAAAGATTTGGGCAAGAATTACGATGAACCCGGTACACCTTCACACATAAACATTTTAACTCGTTGAAAAAATATCACAATTAAAACGAACACACTTTTAATTAAAATGTACATTACTGCCATGTTGCGTTGGCTGCGGTATAATATAAATAACTTTCATACCCGTAATTGCTGGAATGGTTACAATCATTTATAACATCTCTTGTTTGTACTTACGTAAGTATAAATACAGCATACATCATTTTATTCCTTGAGTAAGATATGCACGCTTTTTTTAATTCAACGAAAATTTGCATTTTAACTGGGTCGGAAGTAATCATAATTAATTACAATCGAGGCAAAATCTATGTAAATGTATTCGAAATCCTCTCCCGAACAACTAGTTCAAATTTACCACACCTAGTCGACGGACCAACCCCTCCCCTTGCCTCACTAGCGTAAAAACATGACCACCAATGATCCTTAGCTGATCCCATATTAAGTTCACTCCATATTTATACGGCACTTAAAAATCCGAAGCTGCCGACTGAGCTTAATATAAGGGAAGACAGGGGCATGTTGTATTTGTCTACACTTTACTAAGTAATAAATATAATGTACTGCTTAAAAGTTAAAACATCGATACTCTTATGTGAAGTGTGTTCTGTCATAAGTAAGATAAGAAATAAGCGGAAACAGTATTCTTTTAATTAAGATTTCTAACTCTTGTGATATAATTACGCGAATCACCCCTAACTAGAAGGTCATACCCAGTGAAGGGATAAATAGAGCCGTACTTTGAATATATCTGTCAATGTCATGAAGAACTGGCAATGCGCCCACCAATGCATACAATATTTCTATATTGACGCAAAACAAGATAAGGTTTTTAAATTTACCAGAAACGTAACGAAACACGATTTTTAAATGTCTAGTATTATTTTGTTTATTCTAATACGCAAAAATTTGAAGTACGGCTCTGTCCCAACTAACTCTATTTTAAGATGACAGTACAATTTTATTGTATTGCTGTTGCATTACTGATCTGCAAAAATTATTTTGTTTATTAAATCTGTCAAAGTGATTATTTAGTCTCCCCAACTAAATTGTCATATAAATAAGTGCTAAGAATGTTCTTACAGTTAAATTATAAAACATTTTGTAGAATTTGTTTCTCACTGTTTTGTAAACGTTTATACAGCAATTATTATAGGATATTTTAGCTCACGAAGCAAAATTGATTTATAACAGATTTATAATAATGACCTCTGGCACTATTTGGTCAATTTGCAAACATCTATAAAACTATTCTTTAAAAGTTTAGCTGAGCATTAATAAAACAATTTTATTATGACTCTTCTTAACACAATATTAGCTGGGAGCAACGTAGCTGCTAAACAATTGTTATGCAAATGAAGCATACATAAAATAATTAAGAATCTAAAAATTGTCTTTAAAGACTATAATATGTTCTGTACCATTTTCATAAAACATGGGTAGGTGTTTATGCGCCATATTGTTTTGTCATTCACAGTAGTTTTTTACAGGACCGCCCCCAAAGCTTTGAGTTTTCAAATGCATGAATTAAAAAAATATATGTTTTCTGTTTTAGTACATTTTCAATTTTCCTTTTTTTTTTAATTATTTTTTAAATAAAAGCTTTTTAATAATTTTACTTTTAACTCTTTAGTCTTTAGCTCTGCACATTTTGTAGCAACCAGATTGTGCAGATGTGTTGCACATATCGTATTCTACTCGTCAAACCCCTTCATTTGATAGCCATATCCAGGAGGTTCTCAAGAAAAAGGTAATCCGCCATCTTGGGGCATTCGCCATGTTGGATTTAGAATCTCTCATATAGTTTATAGTATTCTACATTTGTGCAATATATCAAAGCTCTAACTCAATTAGAACTACTCGAAATTTTGATTACAAAATTTGTTTACATTGTTACAAGTGAAGCTAAATAAAAACTATTAAAATAGTAACATATATGAAAGTATAGAGGAGGAATTTATTATTTAATTACTACTTGCATTTTATTTATTTCATAATGACCGTTGTTTTTTGACGGGAACTCCTCGTAGTTGATAAAAGGCAATATAGGGCAAACATTATTCGGAACATAATATTAATGGAAATTACCGTTGCTTTTTGCAATACGCCCCTGTCTAATTACAATAAAATTGATATATAACAACGCATCTGAAAATATATTTGTTCTATAAGTGTTTTCATAGCTACAAATATAATTTATACGATGGACGCCATAATGTTATTTATGTTTGAACTATTCGTATCGCGGCCATTTTGCACTTTAAAATTAGATTAGATTAGGTTAGATTAGGAAGGAGGAGCTGGCTGATTGGCCTTGACCACCGCGACCCCCATGGATCTATTGTGGTGCTCCTGATTGGTTTCCTTAGAGCTCCTTATCCAGTTTTGTCCTTTGTATCAGACTCCACAGCCTTGATAAGGGCCCCTTAGTGTAGCTGTCAGCTCTTGGTTTTTCCTCACCAAGTAGTTGAAATCTCAGTCTAGCAAGGCCTTCACAATGGCACAAAACGTGGACTGAGGTTTCCTCTGCCTCTTGGCAGAATCTGCATGTTGCGTCCTCTGCCAGACCCATTAGACTCAAATGTCTATTGAGTCGGCAGTGGCCGGTTAGAAGACCCACTATTATTCTAACAGCCTTTCTATTTTGGCATAACAGGTCCTCCGTAAATTTGGCCGATCGTTCTTTAATGAACTTTTTAGCCTGTCTCTGTCGTGGGAAATTGTTCCACCATTCCAGAGATTTGGTTTGCACCCATTTGTTAATGGATGCTCGTATGATTGGCTTGGCCACAACACAAAAGGGTTCGGGTCCTATGAGGGCGCTATCCGCGCCTTCTCTGGCCAGTTCATCAGCCTTTTCATTTTCCTTGTGTCCCTTGTGTCCTGGTACCCACGCTACGGTCACTGTATTCTGACTTCCTAGGTCTATAAGGGTATTTATGCAGTCCCATACAAGTCTCGATTCGACTTGCATGGAACCGATTGCTTTTAGCGCAGCCTGCCTGTCGGAAAAAATGGCAATCGACTGATTTACAGTTCCTTGCCTTATGATTTCCTTTGTGCGCCACTGTATCGCGGCCACTTCAGCCTGAAATATTGTGGCGTATTTTCCTAGACTTATTGGCATTTTCGTTTTTGACCTTTTGCACTTTAAAATAAAAATAGTTGAAAAATAAGAATTATTGTGATATAACCATTTTAGCAACAATCTATTATTGCGAAATATGTTACCTGCTAAACAATTGGTGCTATATCACAAAAAGACCGAATACAAATTTTTATTTTCACTTTATATGTTTAATTTTGATAAATATTCGTTATTTTTAGAGCCCTCAAAAATCTCATTGTATATGTACCACATATTTCAGGGAAAAATTTCGTTCGCAGCCCAAAATCGCTTTGCTGTTGGCGAAACGAAGTCCAAATCAGTTAACATTTATCTCATATTACACCAAATATGTTGCTAGTTACGCCGCCATATCCCATAGAATCTATATACCTTTGTAATATTTTAAAACTATTTTGAGAATTATTATTGTCTCCAAAAACATTTAAAAAATAAATGAGTTATGTTATTGGTGCTGTACATAACAAAAGAGTATCAATGGAAATAATAACACAATGCTTATAAAACTGTTTTGTCGTATCTCGAATAATTTTACAATTATCGTCTACTAATTTTTTTAATCCTATGTAAACGTTTATACAACTATTTTATAACACCCGTGAGAGCCATTAAAATGAAATAAATTAAAGAATTACTCTGTTTTATAAACTGTGCCCTGTGTCTATAAGCGTTGTATAAACGTTTTGAAAATGTTTATATCAAGAATCTTGTTTTATAAAAAATGTTCTGTAAACATTCTTCCATCTTCTACAAAACACAAATTGCTAGTCGGGGTGGTACCTAGTCAGCAGGTAATAGCGCCGTCGTTGATATTCTGATAGCTGGTTTTTATGGTCTTTTTATGTGCACTAAAGAAATTGAGACAACTATACCATACACACCTTTACGTGTGGTACAATATTGGAGTAAAACTAAAGTTCGTAGAAAATTGTCTTAAAATAACAATTATTTTGCTGAAACTTGTAAACATTACGTGTTATTACAAGTGAAGCAAAAAGTTATGGAATAAATACGAGTTGGTTAAACAAAATAGTTTTCAAAATAAGGTTTTTTGAGGTTTTTCTTAAATATATCTAGTTGTATAATCCATATCGCAATAAGAAAACAATTGTTTTTCTTACTTTTACTTCCCTCGCATACCGAAGGGAAGTATTGTATTCGAGAAAAAATCACCCTCCGAGATTGTTTCGGATTCTGACGTTTCAGAACACGTAGATTACGAAAATATAGGTTTTTCAATTCCGTCAGTCTGTCTGTCTGTCTGTCTGTCTGTCTGTCTGTCTGTCTGTTGGTGCATTTACTAAAAAACTACTTGACGGAGAGCAGTCAAATTTGGCAGGTAGTTGACGCTACTGTCAGCGCAGAACTGGTAGAAATTTCACTGGAAAATATACAGGGTGGACCGTCTAAACGGAATAAATAGTGAAAACATTTTTTTTCGCTCAAATTTAAAATTTCCACGTTTCATGACGCGCTAATCCTATTTCGGGAAAAAAAATTTTTGAAAATTTTTTTCACCATTTTTGAAAAAATTTTTTACCAAGATAAAAAAAATTTTTTTTGTTCAAATTTAAAATTTCCACGTTTCATGACACGCTAAACCTATTTCTGAAAAAAAAAATTTTTGAAAATTTTTGAAAATTTTTTTCACCAACATTTTTGAAAAATTTTTTACCAAGATAAAAAAATTTTTTTTGCTCAAATTTAAAATTTCTACGTTTCATGGCATTCTAAAACTATTAAAAAAAAAATAAAATTTTTTTTACCAACATTTTTGAAAAATATTTTTCTACTAAAATGATAATTTTTTTTTCTTCAAATTTAAAATTTCCACGTTTCATGGCATTCTAAGCCTGATTCAGAAAAAAAATTTTTGAAAATTTTTTGAAATTTTTTTTACCACTAAAATAGATTGATTTTTTTTTATTTCTTCAAATTTAAAATTTCCACGTTTGTAAGCGTTCTAAATCTATTTAAAAGAAAAATTAGAAATTTTGTTTACTATTTTTAAAAAATTTTACCACGAAGATAGAATTTTTTTCTTTGTTCAGATTTAAACTATCCACGTTTCCATGGCATTCTAAAACTATTCAAACAAATTTAAAAATGTTTTTGAAACATTTTTAGAAAAATTTGAAAACATTTTTAATCTATTTATCACTACTATAGAATAGACGAAAAATTTGGTTTGCTCAAATTTAAAATTTCCACGTTTCATGATATTTCAAACCAATTTCGGAAAAAAAAAATTGCAACATTTTGTTACCAGTTTGGAAAAAAAATTAACACTAGAACAGAAGGAAACTTTTTTTACTCAAATTTAAAAGTTTCACGTTTCATGACATTCTAAACCCATTTAAAAAAAATGTGTAATTTTTAAATCTTAAACTTCTTTTACCACTATTATAGAATAGACGGAAACTTTCCTTTTTGCTCAAATTTAAAATTTCTACGTTTGACATTTTAAACCTATTTCAGAAGAAAAGATTTAAAAATTTTTTTTTAACATTTTTGAAAAATTAAAATAAAAATGAAATTTTTTAACCACCACTATACTTCCACTCCATTACGCGAATGTTGGATTGATGTGACGGACGGCAATAATATCTGACATATACACCTATTAAGTATACTTTTATTGAAAAATGTACAGGGTGGTCATCCCAAGAAATAATTCAGTCATGGTGGACATTTTTAAAGGTATTTGCGCAAGCCTGCCATATGTGGCACCTGTTTATTAGCATTGAGCTTTTGCTGTTGGATGAGCAAACTGTATATTTTTTTGACCAAAACTTATCAAGTTTTCTTTGTAATAATAGCAATAACTATATTCCGATTATTATTCTCAATGTTATTTCGTAATTATTAATTTTTTAGAGTGACCGCCATGCACAAATAACGAGGGAAGTTCTGTGTAAAGACCTTTACCGATTTTTTATTGGGTATTTTGCCACTGAAAAATATTTAAAAATTTTAATGAAAAAACCTCTGCGCCAAACGGATCAGACAGAGGTTGGTTCTTGAGTACTTGACTGTTTCAAAAAGTCTCACACCTAAAAATATATAAACTAGAACAATGTTATAAACTAAAAACTGAAAATCAAAGCTATAGGTAGTTAACGTTTCGGAAGAGAATCTACTTCCGTTCTCAAAACTTTTTTGGCCGTCAACCATGACAGTTCTTTGTTTATGTATTTCCATAGTCACGTGAGACATTAAATTATATTTATCTTATTTTTACTTACTTCGTCTCTAAGGATCTAAATAATCGCGGATTCTTTAAAAACAATTGTTTATTATGAAAATTGCGAGGAAAACTGGACCCATCCATTTTTCGTCAATTGTTAAGATGTAAACAACTATACTTAACAGTTAATATTGACCATTTTTAAATAATGGCACATATTTTAATGAAATTCATCATTTTGCCAAATTTTAAGTCTAAATGTTTATAACAACGGTTAAAGTACAATAACGAAGTCGTAAATTGAATTGTGACTTGAATCGTGCGTCAAGCCATAGAACTATATTTTTTAGAGCTCACGCACCGGAGCCAGCCAAACATCCATGGTGCGAGACGCTGTGGGAATTGAAAGGCAGGCCGAGACGAAACCAGTTCAGATTACAAACAGTTGGAAAGTTAACACAAACTTCTATCGTAATGGAGCAAATTAGAATTTGTATAAGATTAACAAAGTATAAAGAAAAACAACTTAAGATAATATATGCGAAAGACGCTATTGTAAAATATGGATAAAAGTTTTTGATGGCCGGGGGAAAAATTTCTAATCAAAAAAACCTTCCTTTACTGCGAAATGCGTGATGTTAAATTATGTCGCATAATTCTCTGTTTACAATGTAGTACCGCATTTGCCATTAATGAATAGAACATAATTTAGAAAATTGGAGTCGAACTTTTCAAATTTGGGAAAGTTAAAGCTGTTAAGATAGTTCCAAAACCTGTTACGGATGATGGAGTGAATGAAGTAAATATATTAGCTTATTTTAATGCATTTCCTCACAGTTCCATAAGATCGGCTTCCCAAGATTCAGGACTTTCATATTCATCCGTAGAACGCATATTAAAGAAACATATAATGCATGACTTTTCTATAATTACACTACAGACGTTTCGTCCAGGGGATGATAACCGAAGGGTAGAGTTCTGCGAAAGAATGCTGATTCAAATCCAGGCAGACCCTAATTTTTTACAACAAATTATTTGGACCGACGAATCAAAATTTAGTAGAGAAGGAATGGTCAACAGAAAAAACTGGCACTATTCGGCGTCTCACAATCCCCATTTCATTCGAGAAGGACACTTTCAAGACCGTTTTAGTTTTAATGTGATCTGTTTGATTATGGATAATCGTATTTGTTTTGAAATTTATGACGGAATTCTAAGTGCAATGTATCTACCGCTATTAAGAGGACCTATTTCTAATTTTTTGGACAACTTGCCTCTAAACAGGTATGCTAATTGCTGGTATCAAATGGATGGTGCTCTAGCCCACTCCACGCATGCTGTAGATAGAGGCTGTGGCCTCCTAGGTCTCCTAATTTGACTCCACTCGATTTTTATTTATTGTGTCATACAAAAATCAAGTATATGCCATTCCGATCCATACGAGGGAAGAACTGTTAGAAAGAGTGCAAAGTAGTCTTAAAGAGCTAGATGGCAACCAAATTAGAAGGGCTAGTACTACTGAAGTAAATAGTAGAATGTTGTGTTGTTTAGCACAAAATGGACGGCACATTGAACATTTAAGATAAGTCACATAATCTATTATTAGTTAAAATACGTATTCATGTTTTTTTTTTTATACAACACTATGCCTGTATCCCATAGTACACTATTAGATATGGGACTATGTAATGTAGTTAGTAAGTTCTGCTAATAATTCTGTGGCATTCGCCGTGAATAAAAAATAAGTTTAAAATATCATTGTTTGAATATCCATTTCTATTATTCTCCATGACTGATAACCTTTTACCAAACTTATTTATAAAATCGCTATAAACACTGATGTGTTTGATAGATTAATAATTGCAACAAATGTGATTTGCACAGCCTACTATTGTAAGACATTAATACTTTGTTTGATAGATGCTATTAATTGCAACAAATGCTATTTCCACAGCCGACTATTATAAGAGATACACATAGGTACTTCGATGTATTTCGTGCATTAAAATACAAAATTATCAATAACACAAAACTGTAAAAGATGAGTATAAAGAACCCTAATACAAATCGATGCAAAATAAAATTCTACATCAGAAACTGCAAAAATATACAGGATGTTCCATTTAAAAAAATGCTTTTTGACGTTTGAAGTTTGCCTAAATTGGCAGTAAATTCTGACCACCCTGTAAGCAATTAGGTTACTTTCAAAGCACAATTAGGAAGCTTAAGGGTTCCACTATTCGTGTTGTATAAATGGTAACTTTCACTTTCATTATGTTACAGACAGCAAATTTCAAACTACTCGGTGTCAAGACACAAATTTTCCGAAAAGTCAATATATCTCGAGTAGGATTAGATTTAAGGATATGGTAGTATGATTAAAGTCCTCTTAAAATGACTAGTAGAATTCAAAAATGCAAAAAAATATTTCATTCCATTTAAAATAACGAAGTTGATGGTAACTTCCGGCATAAGCGGAAGTGCAATGACCTTGAAAATATTTTTAATAAAATGAGCATAAAAACTATGTAAATAACCAAATTTTTCAAATTAAATTATTGCTACAAGTCCCTAAACTTCTAATGAACGGTTTGCGTGAATCACCCTGTATAGTTTGTCAAAATAACACTATAATTTTTTCCCAGGCGCCCCCTTTAAGGGTTCTTCACCCTTAAGATATCATTTAGGCAAGTCTTACGTGAATTATCTGAAATAAATAAATACACACATGGGTACCGACCTATATTATTAATTCATTAAGATACCACATTAAAAATTTTGGTATTTTTCCTATCTGCAGTCAGTTTAAAACAAAATTTTAAAATTACATTTTTTTTTAGCTAATGAAGTTCAAGTTAATTTAAATCACCCGGACAACAAACGCCAGGTAAACTTAGCTCATCCTAAATAAGTCTCATATGACCTCGCATATAACGTTGTAAGGGGATAGGTATGTAGAAAGCTAGGAATTATACGACTGTAGAATTATTTATATAAGTGAGGGGTGAACAAATTTACGGCCGTAAGCAAAACATTTTCCCAGAATTTGTAATGAGAACTGTAGAAACACAATGAAACAAAGGGAATTAACAATACCATTTAATGAAAACCTTTGTAATTTTACATCGAGATTTAATATCGGTAGGTACCTAAAAAGATATACCGTCAACGGGCGAAATCATTTTGGTAACTTTAACAAGCCAGATTTTCCTTTCATTTTACTACAAAGACCATTTAGGTTTCAGCTTTTAGACATACTCCAGGCAAATAAGACAAAATAAGGGGCAAACCCCGGAATGGGAGGGAATAAGCTGTAAATTTGTTTGTCCACGACTATTAAATAATGTACTCAATATGTATGTGTTTCCTTAAGGATAATGGTATCCATTATTCTCTGCAGTGAATAATGATTTCATTATTCACTGATTGCAGTGAATAATAAGGACAGTCAATTGTTTGCAAGAAATGACATTAGTGGCTTTTTACTTACAATTTAAAATGTCAAAATTGTAGTAACCAAAAGACAAGTGTTGTCTCTCTAAGTTTTCTAGGAAGCACTCAAATGCCGAAAAGGTATTTTCATAAACACTCAAAAACTACATTAGTAAGTTCTTTTCAAAGCATCATCTATTTCTATTAGCAACACGCGGAAATCCCCAACATTGTTTTTGAAACCATTTACCTACATGTCTACAAACTGTATTATTTTATTAGTAAGCCATGATGTGTCAAAACGTAAATTGATTTGAAACGTCAAAATTTGTGCGATTTCAACGCCAACGTTATTTACAATAATTTTACATTTTAGGTACTCAAAAAGGGTAATATAATTAACCCGTAACTACTACTATCAGGCCCTAGGGACCCAGCAACATTTTAATTCGTGAAAATTTTACAGAAATATTAGAGTGGGGGAATAGCGCTTTCGAATATTCTCTAGTTAGTTAGTTCCTAGTTGAATACTGTATTGAGTTGTAGCAAATAATTTAAACTCGCGAAGCAATACGATAATTTGGTCCCTGGGACCCAATAGTAGTGCAAGCGTGAGTTTTAAAAGACGGCAATTTAGGTAAGTAGATGTGTAAACAAATGTAAACACGTGTAAAATTGCTAACTAGTTATTTGAATTGGGATTATAATATAAAAACGTATTCTTATTATTTATAGTTTAATCATGAGCACCTCAGACAAGGCTCTTTCGAAACAAGAGGTGGCAGAGTTATTAGAGGATGACGATTTTTGGACGGAGATGGATGGTGATGAAAACGTTGAAGCCTTACCAGAAGAAGAAAAAGGAAGCGCCCTTTGCCTCACATATGTCGGTACAGTGAGAAAAAATAAAACGCAGATCCCTCCACAGTTCCAACCTAATCGAAGTCGTCCTGTTGATTCCCCATTATTTGGATTTTCTGGGAAAACCACGATTGTTTCTCATGTACCAAAGAAAGGTAAAGCTGTTGTCCTAGTCTCTAGTATGCACCACAATAACACAGTCGATGCCAATAGCAAAAAACCCGAAATAATTTTATATTACTACAGCACTAAAGCAGGAGTTGACGCACTCGATGAAAAATGTGCCAATTATTCGACGTCAAGACAAACTTGCAGGTGGCCAATGACACTATTCCACGCCATAATAAATATTGCTGAAGTAAATAGCAGGGTCATATACCCGTTCGTCCAACAAGGACAAGAAATTTCTAGGTACCATTTCCTGAAACAGCTATACGTGAGTTGTACTCTCCATATATGACATCTCGAGTGTACAATTCAAATGTCCCGCGCAAACTTCGTTCAGTGACCGCAGATATTTTAGGAATCGTCATGGAGGAACCCCCTATACCTACAGAAAAACCTAGTAGATCGAAAAGGCCCAGATGCCGTGAATGTCCGCCAGGAAAAAACCGGAAAACGATCAACTACTGCGCGGGGTGCAAAATACCCATATGCCTAAAATGTGCCTCTACAATATGTCCAAACTGCATATAATAGTTTCTTATTTATTTTTTTATGTTAAATAATGTTTATGTTATCAATCTTCAAGAAAATATATATTTTGTTTTTTTAAATAATTGTATTTATTGTGATTTTTTAATGTTGGGTCCTAGAGACCCACTAGTAGTACTTGCGTGACATATTTTGGATAGTAGTAGTTACGGGTTAAATAAATCGGTACTGACAGTGAAAACTAGATTTCAAAGATACCGCCAGAGATAAAGGAAGCTGCAGAAATCGCCTCATTAAACTTGTGGCCCGAAAAATCGAGAAAATTATATATGATGTCTGATGACATATGAATTTTTCCTAAATAGGAGACATTGAACGAAGATGAATTAAATAAATATTAAATATTTAATAGTCGTGGACAAAGTATAGTATTCTACTCGCATATAATGGCTATTATTCACTCTGGTGATTTACGACACTCGCCATCATTATATGCTCGTTGAATAATATACTATTATTCACAATCATGCAGAAATAATCAAATTGTCTTGCATGTCAAAAGTTGGAAAGTATGATATTTCAACTTCATTCGACAATAATTGAATCTGAAATGTAACATTTCGGGTTGGAAAGTGATATTGCAGGTTGGAAAGTGGCCACTTTCTATACCAATATATATTAGAAACGACGCGACGTCACTTTGACATTTGTCCTTTGACACAAAAATTTTAAACGGTTTCTTGTTCATTGAGGAGGATGATTGTAAATAAAATAGTTTACAAACCTTGGTGAAAAGTTTCATTGCTGTTTCGAGATTTAGTTGACCTCGCCGCTTCGCGCCTTGGTCAATTATCTTATCTCTCGACAACAATGAAACTCTTTCCACCTCGGTATGTAACATACTAATAAAACTTTGTTTTGGCATTCTGATGACTGGTAGAAAAGTCTAATCTCGTGTCTGCGTCGCGAGATATATTCGAGGTCAAAGGTCATGAACATCGGTTCCTAGCAATTATCTCGTTTCCTATTCGAAATACGTCATTTAAGGCTATTATAAAACTTGCAGATCGTAAAAGTACCTACTTCGTTTCAAGCATTTTTTCATATCGTCAACCGTGGAGAGTGGCAAACGAAACACATTCAGAAAATCGACAAAATTTCAAAAATATGTAAGTTTAGCCCCTACAACGCCTTTACTAGAAAAAAGGGAATTTATTTTACATAATTTTATGTAAATTGATTTGGTATTCCATTTGAAATAAAAAAAAATTGAGGTTTGAATTTGACAAAATGTAACGTGAAAATATAGCCCAAAAGACGGTAACATTAACAGTACCGTCACCGCGGATTTTAAAAATTCTAGTGAAAATTGACTGTAGAAAACCATACGTACAAAATGAGCCCGGTATGACGAGGTTTCTCTAGCCGGAAGTATTTTTAATTAAATTCATTATTATCAAAAAACAATAATATTTTATCGTGATCGCGGAAATTGATTTCAATTAGAGCATTTTTTAGGAAATTAGATGCTCTTTCAGAAAAACCTGGCATGACAAACTCTACTCTGCCGAAAACGTCTGTCATACCTATTTGAAGGAGGTGGTAGGTAACAAAGTTTTACCATTATCGCCGAATTTGATTTCAATTAGAGCATTTTTTAGGAAATTTAATGCTCTTTCAGAAAACCTGGTACGACGACCTCTACTCTGCCGAAATGTCTGTCATACCTATTTGCAGGAGGTGATAGGTAATAAAGTTTCATCATTATGGCGTAGAAACATTTTTTTAAAATTTTTTCGTTTTGTGCGCTCTTTCAGAATATCATGGTATGACAGCCCAAAAACTGCCCGAAATACCGGTTGTATTTATGGTGGAGGTGAGGAGTCGGATGGACAAGCAAGTATCTGCTACTGCGCAATTTAGTACTCCCCACTCACCCGTTTTCGAGGGTGCTGAGACCGATTTCAGAGTTCAAGACACTGAATACCCTGGCTACCCCCTGAAATCGCCCCAACACGACGCTTAAAGTCTCTTTCCTGGAGCAGACATCAATTCAATCCTGTATTTTGGAGAATTGGCCCTCCCTATAACTTAAGGTGGTAGTTCTAGAGGGGATGACTCCAATCACCCCTACCCCTCGATTCAATCCCTATGGACTAATTTTTTTATAAAAACATTTGCAATTTTTAAAAAGTGGGTTTGTTGGAGGGAAGATGGAGGTGACCAGGGTTATAACCAAGGGTGGTTTCAATCCCTCCAGGGAGCGGATTTTTTTTGCAAAAAATATTCAATATTTTCAGAGAGAGGGTTTAGATGGAGGGGAGATGAACGGCGACCAGGGTTGGAACAACCCTCAGGAGTGGAAATCCACCCCCTGGAGGGATTGTAATTACCCCTAGTTATAATCCTGGTCACCTTCATCTTCCCCCCCCCCCCTCTGAAAATGGTGATTATTTTTTACAAAAAAAATCCAGCCCCTGGAGAGGTTCATCTACATATAATTTGTGGGATTTTGAAATAATTCATTCAAATCTTACTAAAAGAATTATGATACGTTTTTTCTCAAGTTGCGAATTATGTAAAATAAAACATCAAAAATCTTTCTTGAAATATTACACCCATACTAAAAATAAAATTCAAGAATAAGAAAAATCGATGCTCTTGCCAACAAGAGTAGCAATGAAGGTTATGTAATTAATAATTGTTCATTTTTGGGAAATACTATTTACTGATAATCGTCAAAATTAATATCATCACAATCATAACGTCTATCGTCGTCTGATTCTTCACTTTTGTCTTAATTCTCGCTATTATTAATAATTTTTTCAACTTTTAGTGGAGCTGCTTGCTCAACATACTATAATGGTTCAAGTTTATTTCTTTCATTAAGTTGCCATCCACACTCTGTCGGGTTATATAAACTACTGATTAGTTGTATGTAGAGAACTATACAAACCACGATACACTTTGTATCGTGATACAAACAATCTCGTTGTGCGAGTAGGAGGAGGCGTATTGATGCAAGTTTATGGTATTTAAAAATAATTTAAAGTAGTGGTGTTTTGTTTGCAAAATTTTGAGGTTTGTAAAGAGTTTTTGCAATTAAAAATAAATTTATTCACTTCGCTACTTTTTTTTATTTCCGAGAGTCAAAACTATGCAATAAATCGTTATGACACGTATTTCCGGCAGTTTTTGGACTGTCATACCATGATATTCTAAAAGAGCACACAAAAACTAACAAAATTTAAAAAATGTTTCTACTATAAAACGATAAACCTTTGTTACCTATCACCTTCTTCAAATAGGTATGACAGACATTTTCGGCAGAGTAGAGGTCGTCATACCAGGTTTTTCTGAAAGAGCATGGAATTTTCTAAAAAATGCTCTATTTGAAATCAAATTCCGCGATAACGGTAAAACTTTGTTACCTATCACCTCCTTCAAATAGGTATGACAGACATTTTCTGCAGAATAGAGGTTGTCATACCAGGTTTTTCTGAAAAAGCATCAAATTTCCTAAAAAATGCTCTAATTGAAATCAAATTGCGCGATAATGGTAAAACTTTATTACCTACCACCTCCTTCAAATAGGTATGACAGACATTTTCTGCAGAATAGAGGTTGTCATACCAGGTTCTTCTGAAAGAGCATCAAACTTCCTAAAAAATGCTCTAATTGAAATAAATTTCCGCGATAACGGTAAAATATTATTGTTTTTTAATAATAACTGATTTAATTTAAAACACTTCCTGCTAGAGAAACCTCGTCGTACCGGGCTCATTTTGTACGTATGGTTTTCTACAGTCAATTTTCACTAGAATTTTTAAAATCCGCCATGACGGTACTTTTGGGCTAATAGAACACTTGATATACTATTATGGAATTTATTTTTATGGCAGAGACTAGCTCATCTTATGTTCTTCCTACGTGCCAAAGAGCAAATAAGGATCTCCTACACGAAGAAAGTTATAACGACTATTGCAAACCGTTGCACCTGTCAATTTTTTTTATAAAATGTCAAATATCTTCGAAACTACTGTGTTTAGGTATAGGGTGTGCGAGATGCTTCGACTCAGAATTTCATGGTGAGTTCGAGGAGTCGAAAATATATAGGGTGTTCCATTTAAAATAAGCAAGAATCCGAGCTGCATCTCGAGAATGGTTGATGATACGAAAAAATGCTTGAAATGAAAATTGTAGATAATTTTATGATCGATGTACAAGTTTTATAATAAACCGATTTTCGTGACCTTTGACCTTGAATATTTCGCGGCGCAGACACGAGATTATATGAGACTTTTCTACCAGCCTTCAGAATGCCAAAACAAAGCTTCATACAAATGTACAGCGTATTCCTTCCCATTCCGAAGTTGAACCCTTATTTTCCTGGAGTATCAGTAGGATTTAAAACATAGCTGTTGCTGTTGGTGAAATGTGACTCCTAATCTTTTATCTTATAATTAGTACATGTGGTACAGGAGCTACGTCGACTTTTCTGCACGTCATCGTTTTATGTTATATCACATATTTTTATTATTTTATGAATGATAACGATTAGCAAATCCGACTTCTGTCAACGTACCTCCTGTTAGGAACGTCACGGTCGCCGCTTAAAAATCAGAGGAAACATGTCATCGTTAAAAGGGTTCCTACAAGCTTTTATTTTTCACGTGTTTGTATGTTAATTTTGAGCCACTTCAACTTGATCTATTGCCTTGAAATATTGCATACGTATGTAGTACCGATAGCAATACTATTATCTGCTAACAATGACCGGATGCTGTATCCAGAATAGCCAGCTCACTATGCAACTCCTCAACGGCCAATGGTAGATGTATCGTGTTTAAAACGGGCATAATAAAAGGATAACAACTCAACAGCAAGATTTGCAACGGGTAAATTAGTAGAAAATCCATTTCACTCAGTAATTCAGGCTGCTCGAGTAGTAGTGGTCGCCGGCGAGTAAGAGAATCGGAGCCACGCTGTCATCCAGCAGCACAGAAATACCTACTTAAAGCTGAACATAAAGAAGCTCGACTGGGATTTGCGCTTGAATTTTTAGTGCATGATGTAAATTTTTGGAACAATGTAATCTTTACAGATGAGAAAACTGTCCAGTCTACACACAGCGGTCGTATTCGTGTTTACCGACCTCCGAATACCCGATTCGACGAGAAGTATATATCTATCAATGACAAAAGTGGTAGATTTTTCGTTAACATGTGGGCTTTTGTGGCATATTAAAGAAAGATTTAACAGTGAAATGTATATTACGATTTTAGACAATATTATGCTCCCTTCTGTGTCACAATTATTTCAATAAGATAATTATTCAGTTCATACTGCTCATACCGTGACTAATTGGTTTCAAGATAACAACATTAATGTTCTTAACTGGTCCAGTCATAGTCCAGATCTTAACCCTGTGGAAGACGTACTCGTAAGAAGTATCCAAAAACGAAATGTGAGACCACGGAATGCCCAAGAATTACTGGAAGTAGTAAATAATGCGTGGGAAAATATTATTACTAACGATTATTGTCTAAGTTTATTTAGTCCTGTGCGAAACAAACTTATAGAAGTTATAAATAGAAATGGTGAAATAACAAAATATTATAGTTAGTTTTTTGTTAAGTTGGATATCCTGTGTTGCCCTGACCCAGGATTTCTACTAATCGTACCGTTTATTCTCCACTTTTTTAAAATGTTAAACACAGACTTTTTGTTAATGTTATAATGCAGTGCAATATGTCTCATTGACAATCCATCTTCTGCTTTAGCAATAATAGGCCAGTCAAATTACAATTTATCGAGGAATTAATTTCCAGTAAGCTAGAAATGGTTTTAATACCTTCATTTGGTCCTAAATGCGTGTAATCAGAGTTTGCACCATCCCAGGAGGTGAGTATAACTTTTGGGAACAAAAAAAACGCGAAATTTTTGCACTTTTTTCAGTTTTTGCTTATAGCTCGAAAACGGTGCGTCGGACGGAAAATGTCATCCCATTCAATATTAGAGAGGGTTAAATTCTGCGTCGAATGAACATCTAAAACTTTAAATTCGGTTCCGTGGTATAGCCGAAATCAAAAGTTAGGAACCGGGAAAATTTTCAATTTTTTTTTTCTGAAATAGGTTTAGAATGTCATGAAACGTGGAAATTTTAAATTTAAGCAAACCGTTTTTTTTTTTTCATTACTTATTGCCTTTATACGGTCCACCCTGTATATTTTCCAGTGAAAGTTTAATCATTTCTCCGTCAAGTAGTTTTTCAGTTATTGCACCAACAGACAGACAGACAGACAGACAGACAGACAGACAGACAGACAGACAGGCAGGCAGGCAGGCAGGCAGGCAGGCAGGCAGACAGACAGACAGACGGACGGACGGACGGACGGACAGACTCGCAGACTGACGGAATTGAAAAAACCTATATTTTTGCAATCTACATGATCTGAAACGTGAAGATCCGAAAAAATCTCGGAGGGTGATTTTTTCTCGAATACAATACTTCCCTTCGGTGTTTTCCACCATGCAGATGCTGATCCTGAGGACCTCATTTCAGCAGGTCTTCTCTTCCTGGTAGCTTTCTATTTACCTAAGGCCGATAAGACCTCCTTGGACAAAATCCGCCACGAGATATTCTCAAAATCCCTCATAAAGCCAATTTTCAATCTAGCCTCTCTACCCCCAAAAAATGGCTCAGCCACCGCCCAACATATTCTGCGAGTCTACCTCCAAATCCAGAGCTGGCATGATAGAATAAAGGATCCTCTCAGCTGGGGTTGAAGGAGGACGGACCTTGGCCTGCTCCCCACCATGGACACCAAAGATCCAGCTCCAGCTGAAATCCTCAACACAGTGTTCTGCGGATGTACGAAGGGGTGTACAGGGAAGTGCAGCTGCTGGAAAGTAGGCAAAAAATGTTCAACAATTTGCCTCAACTGTCACGCCCAATCGTGCTCGAATTCAGCACCGTTCGAGGATGAGGGTGTGTCCCACATGCCGATCGCCGTAGAGGCAGAAATAGATGAGGATAGTCCCTTTGAAGATGATACCGATGAAGAGGGCCTCGACATGCCATTGCAGCTTGAGAGCTTCGTAGATGAAGGGCTATCGACATCTAAGAAAATGCGAACATGAATGCTGCCTGTTTTGTGCTGCATGCCTATTGATTTCTATAACATATTTTATTCATATTTTATCAATGTCGTCAATTATAAATCTTTTTATTACTTCATTGCACCTAAATTATTAACAACTATGATAAATTACTTATTAATTAATTAATATTAATAATATTTACGAAGATTTAATGGCAATATACAACTTTGATAAAATTAAAGATGTTTTTCATTCGTACTATCTCGAATCTCTACTCAGGGTGTGTATATAACCTCCACATTGCAAAGCAATGGAAAGTACGAAGGCGTGGAAAGGACATAGTAAAAATAGTTTTATAATTGTCAGTTTAAACTTGCAATTATCTATAATTGCAACTTTAAACTTGCATTTATCCATAATTGCAACTTTAATCTTGCAATTAGACAATTATACCTTATTGCAACTTTAAACTTGCAATTATGCCTAATTGCAACTTTAAACTTGCAATTATCTATAATTGCTACTTTAAACTTGCAATTATACATAATTGCAACTTTAAACTTGCAACTATATCTAATTGCAACTTTAAACTTGCAATTATCCATAATTGCAACTTTAATCTTGCAATTAGACAATTATACCTAATTGCAACTTTAAACTTGCAATTATCTATAATTGCAACTTTAAACTTGCAATTATCTATAATTGCAACTTTAAACTTGCAATTATCTATAATTGCAATTTTAAACTTGCAATTATACATAATTTCCTTTAGGTATAATTGCAAGTTTAAAGTTACAATTATGTATAATTGTAAGTTTAAAGTTGCAATTATAGATAATTGCAAGTTTAAACTTGCAATTATGGATAATTGCAAGTTTAAAGTTGCAATTAGGTATAATTGCAAGTTTAAAGTTGCAATTATGTATAATTGCAAGTTTAAAGTTGCAATTATAGATAATTGCAAGTTTAAACTGGCAATTATAAAAATATTTTTACTATGTCCTTTCCACGCCACTGCCTGTTTTGTGCTGCATGCCTATTGATTTCTATAACATATTTTATTCATATTTTATCAATGTCGTCAATTATAAATCTTTTTATTACTTCATTGCACCTAAATTATTAACAACTATGATAAATTACTTATTAATTAATTAATATTAATAATATTTACGAAGATTTAATGGCAATATACAACTTTGATAAAATTAAAGATGTTTTTCATTCGTACTATCTCGAATCTCTACTCAGGGTGTGTATATAACCTCCACATTGCAAAGCAATGGAAAGTACGAAGGCGTGGAAAGGACATAGTAAAAATAGTTTTATAATTGTCAGTTTAAACTTGCAATTATCTATAATTGCAACTTTAAACTTGCATTTATCCATAATTGCAACTTTAATCTTGCAATTAGACAATTATACCTTATTGCAACTTTAAACTTGCAATTATGCCTAATTGCAACTTTAAACTTGCAATTATCTATAATTGCTACTTTAAACTTGCAATTATACATAATTGCAACTTTAAACTTGCAATTATATCTAATTGCAACTTTAAACTTGCAATTATCCATAATTGCAACTTTAATCTTGCAATTAGACAATTATACCTAATTGCAACTTTAAACTTGCAATTATCTATAATTGCAACTTTAAACTTGCAATTATCTATAATTGCAACTTTAAACTTGCAATTATCTATAATTGCAATTTTAAACTTGCAATTATACATAATTTCCTTTAGGTATAATTGCAAGTTTAAAGTTACAATTATGTATAATTGTAAGTTTAAAGTTGCAATTATAGATAATTGCAAGTTTAAACTTGCAATTATGGATAATTGCAAGTTTAAAGTTGCAATTAGGTATAATTGCAAGTTTAAAGTTGCAATTATGTATAATTGCAAGTTTAAAGTTGCAATTATAGATAATTGCAAGTTTAAACTGGCAATTATAAAAATATTTTTACTATGTCCTTTCCACGCCTTCGTAGGAAAGTGTTGTTTTGGTGAGAAATTTAGAAAACATTTTTTTTGCTTAAATGACTTCAAATTACTCAAAACGTCGAAAAACCGATTTTGAATTGATGCCAAATTTAGTCTTTCAAAATGACTGAATTTGAAAATTGAAGTGTCTATATAGCGTGAAATTTTACACCCTACAACTTTTGGTTTTTTAATAGGAGTATCTATATCAACAGTTCTATGTAAATAGTAAGTATCTATGGATATTGAATATAACTAACATTCTTAGAGCTGTGTATTTATCAGACACAGCAAAAAATATTTTTCAAAAAAAGGAAACGGAATAGATTTCCGAAACATCGGCCAAATATTTAGTTTCAAGTTTTTATACTTATTTGTGTTGTTTATTTAAAAAAAGCAACCTTTAACTCATCATTTGACGTAAAAGTCACAGGCGTAGAGGTTATTTACCAGTAATATACTGGTTAATTGTGATATTTTGTAGATTCCTCGAGCACCGCTTAAAAAGAAAACATACATGTGGCAGGAAGTCCCAAAGAATTGAAGAAGGAAAAAAATTAAGATAATGCCACAAATAACATTTAGACAATATTTAGGAGTATCTGTTTCAAAGATATGTGGTCTTGGAAAGTCGCAAAACGTAAGTTTGCACCGAAATGAGAAATTGTCACGGTTTCTAACTTTTGATTTCGGCTATACCACTGAACCGAATTTGAAGGTTTAAATGTTCATTCGACGCAGAATTTAACCCTCTTCAATATTGAATGGGATAATATTTTCCGTCCGACGCACCGTTTTCGAGCTACAAGCAAAAACTGAAAAGAGTGCAAAAATTTCGCAGTTTTTTGGCTCCCAGAAGTTATGCTCACCTCCTGGGATGGTGCAAACTCAGATTACACGCATTTAGGACAAAGTGAAGGTATTAAAACGATTTCCAGCTTACTGGAAATTAATTCCCTCTAATTTGATTGGCCTATAACTACAGCATTACAATAAAAAATATAATAAAGGTGCTAACTGCTTAATTTCGGCTGCTCATTACATAATTAAATAGAGACAGATTTACATTAGAAAAAAATAAGTAGTCCTATTTTTTTTTGCTCACGACAGTGCATTTTAATAAGAAAAGTTTATTTTACTTATATGTTATTGTTTCCATTTTAGCCACGGTATGTTTACACCATTGACCGTTGAGGAGTTGCATGTTGAGGTGACTATCTAAACTTCAGCATCCTACTGTCATCGGTACTATAGGTACATGTATGTAAAATTTAAAATTTAAGTGAATCAAAATTGAAAGGCAAGATTTGACCTAAAATTAACTGAAAAACATGTGATGTGGAATAAAAACTTGTTATAAATAAATTCAGATACAAGCAGACTAAAAATTCCTGTAAAATTTACACAATTCAGCTATCACGTGACTACTCAATTTTTTGCTGGAATCGCCGGTGATACAAACATGACGCTTTGCTATTCTTTGACTTTATAGTCCATTTTATCCTAAAATATTGTATTGTCATTCATACTTCATGAGTATGAAAAATTTCAAGGCAATATATAATTCCGAAGTCGTTCAACATCGACATGCAAGATTTAAACTAAACTGACTGACAAACATATGAAGCTGAATAAATGCCTGTAAAATGGTGAGAATATTTGTTTCATTTTTCTGGCAAATTCGTTAACTTTTCAGTTGTTCAATACTTCCAAAAATATACAAAAATGGCGGTAATAAATCTGGCCCGTTTTTAATTTATTTAGTACCTATATTTTCAAACGATATTTACTGTATTTTCAATAACGATATTAGTAAGAAAGAGAAGGAAGTCAAAGGTCATGAAACTTGAGATTGAACAATGTATCTACATTTCATTATCGGAGTTCGCATTTAAAATATTATTTGGAATATTTTCAATATATGTGCTTTCCATGTTTAGAAGTCCCTAGGGAACTATAACCACACCCGTATAAACCAACATTAATCTCTATACCTTAACAAAAATGTTAATAATGAAACCAGGATAAAATTTAACTCTTCAGGGACCTCATTATACTTTGCGTTAACTGTTTCACATATCTGAGAAAATATAAACTATAACGCGCTTACATAGAAGGTCTACAGATATAATTGTTTATTTGAAATGTTTGAAAAGGTTTATAACAGCCTTCCCGATCACCTCAACTGTAGAAACTTAGATATAGACCGATCCAAAATGGTCGAAGAGTACTAAAAAGTTCTTGCACACGCTTTGACCAATTACATGAGTAAAAACAGAGAGAGCACTGTTACATTGACTAACATCCCGCTCGTAGACATTACGCATGTATCCATGGTCATGATATCACAAATTGAAATGAAATATGTGTTTAGTAGCGCCATCTAATAATAATAATAATAATAATAATAATAATAATAATAATAAGGGTACGGAAAGCGGACCGGCAACCTCCCCGCGGTGTACCTGGACAGGCAGAGGTACCTCTGCCTGACAGATGTCGGACGTGGATCTCAGGGCCAACCACTCTGAGATCCAAGTCTCTGGTTCCAGACAACAGAGAAAGAGCTCCTCACAATCGACCCCGCTCGGATGGGGGTCGGAGACCAGTTGGAGGAGCTCAGCAGGACGGTCTCAATGATGATGAACTTGGCAATGAACGCGGACGCTTTAAGTGGACGAGGGAACTCCGGGATGACTTGCTGACCTGCTATGAGAGTAGCGAACCTGCGCACAGAGGGTACATGGCGCGATTGCATGAGATCTGGTGTGATATGCACCCAGAGCATCGCGCCTTCTCCGAACAACACCTCAGAGATCAGGTATCCTTCCTGCGCAGGACAGGTTATGTAAGGGCACCCCGTCAGCAGGAAGAAGTGCCAGCCGCACTTCCACCGCGGCAAATAGCAGCTGACGAGGGCCATCCGATAGAGTACACTGATGTTGACTTAAGGACGAGGGTTAGCCTTAACAGCAGGGCTGCCCTAAAGCCACAAGACCTGGCACGGATGGACGCTGTCATCGAGGAGGAATTACCAGAAGACGCCGACGTTTGGCAAATTAACTGTGCCGTGTACAACGCCGCCAGCCGACTTGTTCCCCGCGAGAGGACAACCAATGCCTCGAACGGTATCGAGAAGGCTAAGCGGCGTGTACAAAAAATCGAGGGCAAAATACAGTTGGCCAGACAACACGCTTCTCGAATCCAGAGTGTGGTGGAACACGTAGTAGCTGGCGAGGCTTTTACGCCAAAAGTTCGGCGTATAGCTGCAGGACTACGGCGCCAACACCACACTTTAAATCTAGCAGTGATGCTTACAATTAAGCAGCACTGTCTAGATAGGATTCGAGCGCTTATGGCTATTAAGAAGAAGCTAAAAAGGCGGGTCAGGAGTATGGAACAAAATTCGTTGTTCCGTACGAATCCTTCCCGCCTGTTTCAAGAGCCACAGCGTGTTGTAGATAATCCGCCAAGTGTAGCCGATGTCGAGAGCTTCTGGAAAGGAATCTACGAAACGACACGTCCATTCGATAACAACACACCAGCAATAGCACACTTTGAGGCTCTCTGTCACAGAACCTTTGAGGAGCCGGAAGAGGTGTGCCCGACAATCAGTTCGGAGGAAGTCCAACAAGCACTTGTTGGAACCAAGAACTTTGCTGCTCCGGGCCCAGACGGCATTAATAACTGGTGGTGGAAGAAATTTCCTTCCACCCACCGCCGCCTGGCTCGTGTTTTCAACACGTGGTTGAACGAAGGGCAGCAAATCCCGGACTGGTTTGTCGAGGGACGTACCGTGCTAATCCCCAAAAAGGGAGATCTGTCCGATCCAAGGAATTATAGGCCAATCACCTGTCTGAACTCCTGCTACAAGATATTTACACGTATCCTGTATGCACGGACACTACGGCAGGTCGATCCGGTCTTCCAACAGATTTATGAGCAGCGTGGCGCCAAGAAGGGCATGGCGGGTTGCAAAGACAGCCTGCTGATAGACCGCTGTATTACACAGGACTCTGTGCAGTACAAGCGGAATCTATCGATGGCCTGGATTGACTATCGTAAGGCATTTGATACAACGTCGCATCAACTATTGTTGCGTTTACTCAAATGTCTTGCGGTGGCAGAGCCACTAGTGAGATGCATAGAACAGCTGCTGCCACTCTGGAGGACTCGCTTCACCATAACATCCGGTGCACAGCGAGTTACGACAGAGCAGGTGGCATTCCGAAGAGGAGTTTTCCAAGGAGATTCCCTGAGTCCCCTCCTCTTTTGCATCTCACTACTGCCATTATCTGTTGAACTCCGCCAAACTCGCGGGTACTATTGTGGACCACCCAGCAACCGGAGGCATAAGGTCACCCATCTATTTTATATGGATGACCTCAAACTGTATGCCTCCGGAGAGCGTGAACTTCAGAATGCTCTAAGGGTGGTCGAGGAGTACACGCAGGCCATTGGCATGGAGTTCGGGTTGGACAAGTGCGCGGTCGTCCATCTCAAGAGAGGACAATGCGGGGACTTTGCTGAAGATGCGCAGCTCGCAGACGGAAGCATCCTAAGACATCTGGATGCCGGAGAGACCTACACATACCTGGGTGTGCAACAACATCACATCCAGGATGTGCAACAAGTTAAGGAATCTCTCCGCGGCAAGTACAGGTGCCTACTCCGAAAGATTCGGTCATCCGAACTTTCGGGGAAAAACTAGGTGTCTGCCACTAATATGCTTGCCGTTCCTGTTCTGCTCTACTCCTTCGGAGTAGTTAAATGGACTGTAGATGAGCTGCGCCAATTGGACAGAGGTACCCGCAAGATGATGAATATCCATAGGAGCATTCATCCTAGATCGTCCGTTCCTCGTGTGTACCTCCCACGAAATCGGGGGGGGGGCGAGGGCTCTTGGGGTAGGAGTGTATGCATGGCAAAGTAGCATTGGGCATGGCATGTAATGTCCTTAGGAGCTCAGACCCGCTCCTGCAATTAGTGAGAGATCACGAAAATGCAGGGGTGGGAGCAGGATTGTTCAAGGCGGCAAAAAGGGCCGCAGATGAACTTGGTCTCGCATTCGACGACAGGCGAGGAGGCCGGCGCGGTGCTGACCCAGAGTTAGTCACTGAACTTCAGCCACCTCGCCTAAAGGCCCAGATAAAAGCTGCCGAACAGGAACGTCTGTTTAGGCAGCATACCGATAAACCCATGCACGGGGTGTTCTACAAGAACCTAGACACACTGGGTTTATCGACAAGGCTGACATTCGCCTTTTTAAGGTCAGCTGGGCTAAAGTCGGAGACCGAGGGATTCATTGTGGCCTGTCAAGACGGTGTAATTAACACGCTGGTCTACCGAAGCCGCGTAATGGGTGTAGAGGTTCCTGATATAAACTGCAGAACCTGCCGTCAGGCGCCGGAATCGCTCATGCATTTACTTTCCGCATGTCCGGTGTATGCGATTTCGGCCTACATCCATCGCCATAACGCGGCATTGCGGGTGCTGTATTATCATCTTCGGCACTCGTACGGGATAGACCAGACACCAATGCTGCCTTACGTCCCTGGGGACATCGAGTCCGTAGTCGAAAACGAGCGGTGCCGAATTTATTGGAACTACTCGTTTCCGACAGTCAGGCTAATTCAAGCCAACAAGCCTGACATAGTTCTCCTCGACCATCAACGCAAGGTGATGTTTGTGATCGAGTTCTCGGCACCTGCCGAGCCAAACATCACTTTGAAAGAGGAGGAAAAACGGACCAAATACCGTGATCTCCAGTACGAGCTCCAAGTGCTATACCCAGGCTACTCAGTCAAGATGGTAGTCCTAATAATCGGTGTACTCGGTGGTATAAAGCCTACGCTACTCTCGGAACTTAAGACCATACCTGTCTGCCAGAAATCAGCAGAATGGCTGGCAGGCCAAATGCAGAAGGCGGTTATCTTGGGGTCCCTCCGCCTACTTAGGGCACACGATTCTGGTATTTATAGTCACTAACCCCACAGGTCGCGGGGAGTGGCTGTAATTATGGCCGGCGCGGCTACCGTGTGGTATCGGTCGGAAAACACGGTAGCCCTGTCCGGCAACGGATAAACCGGGGAAAAAAAAAATAATAATAATAATAATAATAATAATAATAATAATAATAATAATAATAATGGTTTATTGGTGGTAAGTATACAAAATAGTATTTCCACACGTCAAATAAATTGGATAATTATCAATGGTTAGTGTTTAATTAATACAAATATAAAAACATTTAGCAAAGAAAAGAAGAGAGGAAATTGAGAAACGCATGACATTGTTATAAAAAGAGAACAAACTGATGCAATCATATGTGTATATAATTTATAGTACAACAAAGATAAACATGTTATGTAGGGTATAGACCAAAAGAGGTGTGTGACGGATGGCAGCCGAAAATGTCCTAGGTTCCCACCCCAGTAATCTACATGTCGGAGAAATTGTTTGCAAGGTACTCCTCAAAATTGTAAAAGGCCTTTTTCTTTAAGTATTTCCTAATTTTAAATCTGAACTGATTAATGTCTAAGTCTTTTATATTTGTTGGAAGGATAAAAAAAGAACTTAATGCAGTAGTCTCCTGCACCATTTCTTGCCCCTGTGAGCCGTAGGAAGCTTTGTTTAATTTTTCTTTATTTCTTGTATGGTAATCGTAAGTTTCACTGTGTGTTTTATAGCTATCAAGTTTTGTGTTTGGTGTAAACAAGGCATTCAAGTATATAAACACATGGTACCGTTAGTACACCAAGTCTAACAAAATGCTCACGACAGTGATCACGATACTTAATTCCTGCAATAATTCTAATGCAATTTCGTTGCAGGCTAAAGATTAATGGTGTATGGGTTGAGTGTCCCCAATTAAGTATAGAGTATGTCATTATTGAATGAAAGAAGCTATGATATGCAGTTATTAGGACATCTTGAGACACAGAGGCCGACAGGTTGCGTATGAAATAGCATTTTTTTGATAACTGACTTGAGAGGTGAACAACGCGTTTGTCCCATTTTAATACAGGATCTAGATGTACACCCAGGAATTTGAACGTGTCCGCGTTATTTTGATTATCATTCGCTTGTCTCAAGGAGACATTGAGTGACTAGGTCTTGCTTTCGTTTAGGCATAATTTGTTTGTTGAAAACCAGTTTTTAATATTTGATTGGGTTCTTTCCATATTTTCAGTTACAATGTCTAGGGAACTATCGGATTCTAATATGGTGGCGTCGTCAGCAAAGAGGATGAATTGAGCATTTGCATCAGATCTGTGAATATCGTTTATATATATGAGGCAAAGTATGGGTCCAGAGACTGATCCCTGAGGAACTCCATGCATGATTTGTCTTTGTGCATATTGTGGGAAAAATATTGGTATCTGTGAGAAAGATAAGAATGAATTAGTTTTAGACTGTTATTATTGAAATTATAGTGCTGTAATTTTTTTATTAGTTTTATTTAATGCTGCTACTAGCACCATATTTCATAGAGTATGTACGCTAGAGAATTATTACTGTGGTTAAAGCTTTTAATGATATATATTTAGCTATTTAATCGTTATTTTTTTTATATAAGAAATTTTAAAACTAAGTTGAGGTTATTTATTTGAAAACATAGAAACTTTGAATAAGTTAGTCGTAGCAATTTCACCACTCATCCGAGATACGTATACATAGACATCAACACAACAACTCCCTACGACATTGTCACCTGCCGCAGCTCAGACTCGAACTCAGGAGTGATAACAGCTACTAATATACGATTCAAATGTATTGACCCCTCACTTTAACCGCGAATATCTCAGAAACGGACCAGAAAAAATTGAAAAAATTACGTATGTATTATGAGTCTATTCTAAATCAATCGCTGAAATTTAAATAATGTACATTGGACACTTTTGAAGTTCTGCTAAGTTATATTGAAAAATGTCCTGCTTTTTAAGGAAATTTTGACCATACCAGTTTTTAATCCATCATATCTTGGAAAATAAGCATACTATGTAAATAATATTTTAGACATCGATAAAGCACGGCATTTTTGCAGGGGGAAATACAGCGAATTGAACTCCAAAATTTGGAGGTGATTGATCGATAAGAAATATACCCTCTACTTTGCAAGGCATATTTTTCCAACAATAGTAATTGCAATAAAATGTCAATTGGATTAATATATCATTATATAAGAATACATATTAGCAAAATGAATTATCACTCTAACGACTCCCGGCAAAGATATGAATAAATATGTGGATCAACTGTACAAAAGTTTACTAAGCCATCTTCTAACACTTTTCATTTATGTTAAAATTTTTTATGAATTTTGTGATTAGTTCCACATTATAGCTGAGACTTTTCTCTACATTTCATGTTTTAATTTTTTTAGGGGCTCTGAATAGTAAGAATTATCGATAGATGAGGCCGGTCGTACGAAACTCCCGAAGAATTCTCATTTTTCACGCATTTTTTTTTAATTTTCCCGGAACTTGGAAGTGCAAAGAATGCATTATCTCATTCTCCAGGTTATTACCTATTTAAATCCGGGAGATGATCCTTTTATTAATTTTTGTTACCCTAAATGGCTAATTTGTCTATACTATATTTTTGTTGAAAATTAATTAAGAAACAGCGTTTTTAGCAATATTTTGCATTTTGTTAAAAAAACAAATTAACCGATTTTAATACGGTTGGGCTAATTTTGTATACATTTTCAACATTTGCAACATCATCTTAGGACGTATTTTCGTAAAACCTAAAATACGTATACAAGTCGAAAACTCGTTTTTCATAACTTCACTTGATAATTAAACATAGGAGCACTAATTTTCAGTTGTTGGATTTTAGCTACAATAGTTATTCTTATTGACAGGTTCACATTCCCGCTGCAAAACCCGATTGGCACTTTTTTTTTCGAAAACTCGTTTTTGCCTCGACAATAATATTCATAGATAATAATAAAGGATTATAAATATTGGATTTTTTGTTTGTTGAGTTGTGTTACAAAAATGTCCAAAGTTGATAAAATCACTTTTTTGGAATTTACTCAAAATTTTTTCATTGAAGCATATCACTTTCATACCACAGTTAAACGTAATTTTTTAATACTGTTATGCATTACACCCCCTTGAAACTGAAGACTGATACGCCCATGACTAATAGTGACTTTCTAGATTGTTCTGGAATCGCCGCCGAGAAGATTCTAGATGCATATTCTCGAAAAAAGCCTATGCTAGATTTTTCTGGGTGTATTCCTTTTGGGTATATAAAGCCCGATTCGCAACGGAAGAAGCCGAAGAAGGAAGTTGAAAAGTGACAAGTGAGAGGTTAGAAATCCGAAGTGACAGAAATACAACGTAGTAAACATTGTTGATTATTTTAGTGAATTAAACAGTATTGTAATATAGTTCTGAGAAGTTATTAAATAAAGTCTTAGTGGTTACCTCTTATTAAAATTATTTAGAACCTACGGATTTTTACAGGGTGTGTCCTAAGGATGAAAATACGCCACAATACTTTAACGATGGATCATAACAAAACACAATGTTCATTAACGTTACTGTCAGAACCCAAATCTGAAAATGTACTTAAACAAATGAATCATAAGTAGTACGCCTCGTGAGTTTGACAATTGTCACTATGTAAAATCTGAAAATGTATCAAGTATGCCTTGACAAAGTAAATTAAGACAAATGAATAAGTAGTGAGACTCGTGAGTTTGACAATTGTTTTATTGTTAATTTATTTAAGTTAATTTAGTTTTAAAATATTTTTTTCGATAACGGTTACATTTTCAGGAAGTGAACAAATCGATAGTGTAATAATTTATGGACAATGTGGCACGAACGCTGCAGAAGCCGAACGTGCGTTTATCATATCGGATAGTCTGCCAAGGCATAAGTACTTGATACATTTTCAAATTTTACATAGTAACAATTGTCAAACGCACGGGGCATACTACTTATTCATTTGTTTTAATTTAGTCAGCCAAGGTATGCTCGACATATTTTCAAATTTTGATTCTGGCAATAATTGCAAAGGAAAACGTTGATGAATATGTATTTGTGTTGTGGCATATCGTTAGATTCGTATTGAAAAATTGCATTTAACTGTAGTATGAAATTGATATCCTTCCAAATGAAACTTCCGAGTAATTTCGAAAAAATTGATAATCAACTTTGGGGCCTTTCTGTAACACAAATCAACAACAAAAAAATCGAATACGTAAATTTCTTTTTCATTATTTACGGTTAGAACACTTGCAGGTGAGTCACAGAACACTAGCTTAAAAATTAAAATTGGCTATGAAATTTTTAAAATGGCGTTAAATTAATACATATGTAGAATGATCTCTAGAGTCCAAAAATGTAAGAATATACAGGGTGTTCTAATTAAAGATCAAAAGTTAGGGATAGTGAAACGGAACAGACCCACCTATATTAATCGAAAATTTATTCCCGCTTTAATTAGTTCAAATTTACATATTTCCGAAAATTGTATATAATTCGGTACGAAATCAAATATCACCCAGTATTCACATAAAAATATTTTACGTGTATTCTTGCAGTGAAGATGTAAAGTTTCAAATCATTCGAATGCATACCGTTTTAAAAATCTCTAAAAACGTACATCTCGGGCGAAGTTAGGGTAGTTTGCAGCGTAAAGACACTTCAGATTATGTGGTCAACATAAACATTCGACGATAACATAAACACAGAGGTACGTTTTCTCGTGGGAGCTCAGCCAAGAAAGAGATGTGGGAATGCAACGTCACAGATTTTCGGGCATTTCTCAAGTATAAAAACTCGAGGTAATTTTCAAACGGGATCAATCTTATTATCATTTTTGATTGAATAAGAACTACGTTGCTCGGCTTTGTTCTTGAGCTCAGTTCATTAATTGACCAGTCTGCTGTTTCATCAAATTCATACTAAGTCGCTGGCTAGAATTCGCGCACAATTAATTAATTTAATTCTAATTGTCTACCAAAGTTGCTCGGCGGCGTTCTTAGAGCTCTGGTAGAAAACTATCACAACTTCGTTAAAAGGGAGAAATCTTCGCGATATATCTAAGTCCAGTAAAATTAACAACAATAAACCAAAAGACTGTGGTCAGCTTGTATCGGTTGTACCATTTAAATTACAACATGCTAAGAATCTCAGATGATGAAACGACTGGGGATGACCCGGGTCATCTCGCGATTTACACTCAAGGTATCAAATAATTAAAAGTCGCGGGAGAGTAACTGCAATGAATTTAGCTTATAGGGAAATATTGAAATTTAATAAAACCATGCTGGGAAAACTATAATAATATAAATCAAACGTAGGTTTTGTATTTCGGACATTTAAACTCACTACACCGCGGTTTTGACAGGATGGCACTATAAAAATGATTAAATTTTATTATTCAGTACTTTGCTACAATTATTTTGTCACTTTATTTAAATAAGGTTCTCAATATTTTTAGCTTGATAATAGGTTCTAGATTTTGTCACATTTTATTTTATTTTTAAAATATTTTACTTTTCAAACATCGACAGATTTTGCTGGTAAACAATTTCTGTTACGGTTTGCTTTGTCGTGTGGTCAATGAACTTCTACAATATTTGATGGTACGAATGGTTTTACAGCTGTTCGGACCTGCCGGTTTATTTATGTCCTACTTGAAGGGATGCTGTCGCTGGACTTTTGTGGGTCATCCACTGATAAGGCCTGTGATTTGCCCCCTGCTAGTAACATAATTATCCTTTTAAATATTACCACATGCTAAACTTTGTACTGGGTGTTTTACCTTTTATTCATTCACGATGACATATTTATGTCATGGGCGAGTTGAAATTGATACAAATTGCTTGTTCATTCAATTGTTTGGACAATTACAATCATCGCAACACAAAAACCTATTGGTGGCCAATTGGCTGGGTCTGTATCAAGTTTATTGATCAGATCTCATCATTCTACGCTTCGCAATCAAACTATGTTTGAATAGGCAATTACTTGAGATTTCAACTTGCCGTGCATTCAATTAAATAACTTATTGCGAGATTTCGCCACCCAAGTATGAACTTTACATGTTCCGAATTCAACATTCTTTCACTTCAGTTTTGAACGAGGATTCTCGTTATAATCATTATTATTTTTAGTGATTATTGGAGTTGTTTATTTGACCATTCGACAAACTTACACGTGACTGTTGTCCCAACGAAATCTGTTGCTGTAATATAAATTTGTGGTTAAATTACTCACATTTTGATTTATATGTAAGCAACTATTTTCTGGCCATTGCCACATCAATATTGTATATCTGATCTTTTCCTGACAATTGTCTGATTATACGTATAAAAACGTTACTTGTTTTTAATTATTTTACCTTTACCAGAAATTGAAAATAAAGTGCATAATTACCAGAAAAACTAGCCAAGTAAATATAAGATTTACTAGGGCTTAAATAAAATGAATATTCAAAACAAAATAAGTAAACATAAGGTTTACTTGAACATTACAATAGTGAATAAAAATGAGAACTAAAATATGATAAACTTAAACAAAAGTTAACATAAAGGTTAAAATAAAGAATGCGGTAAATTAAATAAAAAGAATAATTTTGAGTTTGAACTTTATACAGGGCATGATAAAAAATACTTAATTATTTTATCAATTAAATAAACAAGTGCCAAAGCAATATTCAGTGCTTAATTTGAACAATTAAATAAAGGACTATAATTAGAACTTTGCCAAATAAATTAATAGCAATAGTTAGTGTAAAGAACGAATCATTAAATGACATAATAAATAGTTAATTATCAATTCAATAGCTAAATAGAAACAGTAATATCAAACCTAGAAAAGAACTATGGTAACAATAAACTACAAATCACAAACGTAAATTTGAGTCCTACCACTAAACTAGACGATCACACAGCCAAATTAGTTTAATCAAGTTAATAATTAGACATTCAGGGGAGAGGGGAGGGAAATTGGTAATTAATCAAATCAGAATTTAACTAGAAAATTATAAAGGGTAGGGGGGGTGTGTTTCAATACAGAAACTTGACAGATAGATCAAAAAATGTTGTTTTGGTTTCATCTCGATCCTTAAAAAAAAAAAGTAAATGGTGACCAGTGTTGATGTTATTGAACCCTGTAAAATGATCCATTTTAAAAAATATCAAATTATTATGACAATTCAATTTAGACCAAAATTCCCGTGAAAAAGTCGACTTTGAAACATTATCACTTTATAAAAAAAAAACATAACCACCGTTGGCATCGTCTTTCATCGAAATCTGCATAAAAAATGATTTCACTAAAAATGACCTAAAAAATGACTTAGTCAACCGCCATTGGGCTCCATCGTTCGAAAAATATATATTTTTCGAAAGTACCAAAAAATTGACTTAGAAAAAAAAATTCAAGATGCACAGGGCGGCAAACCGCTCCGCCCTACAAATTTTTCGAAAGTACCACGAATTCATTTTTTCGAAAGTACCCGAAGAGAATTGCACAGGGTGGAAAACCGCTCCGCCCAACAAAAATTTCCGAAGTTCCATGAATTTGGTTTTTCGAAAGTACTACGAAGAGGATTACACAGGGCGGAATTTTCAGTTAGTGTGTAGCGAGTAGCTATTTTAAATGTCAAAATTTAAGAAAAAATGAATGGGACGGTTTTTTCAATTAAAACCAAAATCCACATTTAATTATTCTGAAAGTGGTGGAGAATACTCCATGTCCTCAAGAACGCCCATCAAAAATAACCGAAAAATTCAGATTCGATCCCGATGGACCCAAAATATCCTTAATCCAGGCCCAGGCGAGAATCGCCATAGTAGTCGTTTGAATGCGAGTTGACCGTATTTTTGGGTTCAATGCCGTTAGTATGTTTATGCAAGCAGAAAAACCACTGAACTTATATAAATAGCTTCTTGAAACACCCTGACAAAGATTACAAGCAATTCAAAAATCTCAGTGAAAAATTAAAAGTGAATAATTTTCAAAAAGTTCGACATACATCTTACAATCACAATTAACTGGGAATCTGAATCTTTTTGTAAAGTCGATTGTTATAGTTCTCTCGACGCTGGATGAGTTACGATCCTACGGGACGTAACGGCTTGCCAAGTGATAGTGCTCTCTGATGTGTGCCTTATATACATTTATTAGATATTGAGTATTTATATTTTTTACATTTTATGAATTATTTCAATAAATGAAAATATATTTTGAATTCGATTTCTTATTGATCCACTAATTATCAGATTGGCGGCCGACGTGCGATTCTGTGGCGTGAGTCAGATAACTACTTACTACGGGTCACCTTTGATCCCGTCACGTTTATGTAACGATCCGAATACTCATAAAATCCATCGACGGTCTTAATTATTAAGAAGTGTTTCTGAGAAAGTGTTAATTGTAAGATATATTCAGTAGAAGTGCACCGCTCGACATCAGATTACGACAGAGAAAGCAGACTGTAGCAATCACAGTAAGTATAATTTTATTTGTTTTCGTCTTGGCGAGTCTGACTTAAATCCCCCTCGTGAGTAATGTTGATTGAGATTGAGATATCGTAGCGACGACACGGCTCCGGCCTAATTAATATAAAATCCTTGTCGTGTCCATCAGACGCACGAACTAGGTTCATCTACATTGGCACATGGTATAAAATTAAAATTAATGTAGGAGTATTGAAAGCTGCAAATTAATAAAAAAAAGGAAAGAAGTACCCATTTCTTTGACTAAATAAATTAGCAGGCTAGGGAAAATTAAAATACATTTCATAGTCATCTTTTAAATACATACTTGCAACAGTAAGAAAATACAAGTGTATGTAATAGGCAGGTACTTATGTAACGAGCAGAGCCGGATTTACGGCACGGTGGGGCGGTGAATTTTTTTCAATTTTTCATCGTTTGTCCAATTTATTTACAGCTAATATAGATAGTGTTGTGCCACAATTAAAACTACTTTGCTGTTTTCTCTTGAAATATCTCGTAAACTACTAATTGGAGATCGAATTTTTTCTTGTTCGTTAGAGAATCGTTTAGTGACGAAAACTTTAAAGGGCCTCAACTTTCTTCACTGCCCTGGCCTTTAAATCCAGCTCTGGTAGCAGTGGCGTAAATAACGGGGGGGGGGGACAAAGCCAGGGGCGCCATTTTTACCGCAGCGAGTACGACTTCAATGTCTTTTTAATCAATATAAGCAATATGTTTTTTTTAATATCAGTACATTATCTTGAAATTCCATCATTTTTACCACATAAAATTACTTTATACAATATTTAATAAAGGTCCCATTTAAAAAACGCTTACTAGTGTGACATTTTTTACCAAAGTGTAAATACGAAAGACCAAGAAGAGTGCAAAACAGCAGGGCGCATTCAGAAATCTGCGGGAAGGCACACAGGAATAAGAAAAAAATGCAATGTTCATTAATACACATTTTCATGATATCCCCTTAGTCAGGTGCTGCATATTTTATTTATCTATGACCATACACAAATTTGAGATTTTTTCAAATCTAACTAACATATTCCCTAATTTGTTTTACAGAAGAGCCAAAAAGTGTAGACAGCAGAGCCAGGGGTGTACGGATTTACGAATTTCCTAAATTCGCACGTTTTTTTTATTATGCATGAGCTACCATATATCTTAAATTTAAAATATTATGCTTAAATCTGGCAACATTATCTCCAAGTATTATAGCACAGCAGCCGCAATTATTTATAAGTTGCACTGAAACCATTACTATTATAAATGTATATGTGGCGCCACTGAATGCGGTAAGCTAGGGTCGTGAAGTTCGTTTATGAGAGGTCCGCAGTAATTGAACAAACTATTAGGTATAAAGGCACCACATTCAAACATTTATTCTATTTGCTAGATTGTCAGAGGCGCGTTTAGACCTAGGCGCACTAGGCGCGCGCCTAGGGCCCCACGTTTCCAGGGGCCCCCATTTCCCGATTTATTGAGGTAAAAAAGCGATGTAAAAATGTTGTTTTTTTGTTATGTCGTTATTTATTTTCGCTTTTCCGATAGCAATAATGATAATTACAACTATCATGAAATACATTACTTGCCTTTTCCATATCATCCTCATCAGATCTCAATTGCAAAAAATTAACAAAATAAGAATGGTTCATGCGAGTATGTGTTCACGAACATTTCTCATTTATTTTTATATACTTCTTCGTTTCGATTTCAATTTTTTTCGTATTTCAATGTAGAATTCTATAGGAATTTATTGTTTGTGTTTATCGTCTTTGAATATTCTTGAATATTCATTTTTTTAATCTTATTCACTGTATCACACTGAAAAAAATATGTTCGTAATATTAATGAATCGGTTCTCGACTGAAAAGTGATGAATCCGTGTATTAATATAATGTACGTTTACATAGTAACAATAAATGTGTACATTGTCTTAATGAACATATACATTATATCAATAAACAGATTCATAAATTCTCAATGAACTTTCATTCATTGATTTCTCGAACATATTTTTTTTAGTGTATTAAAAAAATATGCAATCAATTAACAGACCAATTTGGCAATTCCTCAGGCGTTACTATTGTAAGTTTCGGCAGCCGGCACGTGCCAGATGACGAATCAGCTTTTCGGTATATTTCACATTAATGAAAATAAATCTACAGATAATGATGATGCGAAAATTCAAGAACCTGAGACAGAACAATCTAGAAAACCCGAGAAAATTACTGAGAAAATTTTGATTTTGAAACCAGTGATGAGGACTGCGAAAAGGAAGAACCATTAGGAAACGATTCTAGTGAATCTGGCGATGATGAACAAATAGAAAAAGAATCTGAAAATAAAGAAAATTTGGAAAAAGAGTATGACGATGCAAAACAAGCTAATAATCAGTGCACTACAATAATCAATGCATTAGTATCAACATATAGAGGCGACATAGATTCCGAGCTGTCTCCTGATAAATTGCATCAATTTTTGATATATGTCGGCTTAAGTCGCCTGCTGAAATGCATAAAGGACCCCGCAGTTTTTTATAGTAAAAATGTGTTTCGGTCGATAGTTCTGAAACTTGGGGAAAATGTCCTGGGCCCCCTGATTAAAATTCATTTTGACCACCAGTTCGACCAAATTCGATTTTTTGATTTAGAGACGATAAAAATCTGCGAAGGTCTGCTTAAATTTTCCATAAAAATTCTGAAAATATTCATACTCATTTTTTGGAGAAAGATAAACATCTTTTGTTTCTTGGTGTTTTTTTTTTTTCAAAATGCTTCCTTCTCCCGGAAAAAAAATAACAAAGAGAAAAAAAATAATTGTTTGCAATTTTTTTACGGGAAAAGGAAGCACTTTGAAGAAAGAGTTGAAGAGGCATAAGCTGATTATTTTTATCTAAAGAACAAGCCCGAATATTTTGGGATCTTTTTGAAGTAGAAAAAAATAAAATTTTAGGGAAATTCTCGGTCGAAATTATTTTTTTCCAAGAAATTCTTTGAACAAAAATAAGCATCTTTTGTCTCTTGCTGTTTATCTTCAAAGTGCTTCCTTTTCCCGTAAAAAAATACAAAAAATATTTTTGTTTGTTATTTTTTTCCGGGACAAGGAAGCACATTGAAAAAAATGCCAAGAGACAAAAGATGGTTATTTTTCTTCAAGAAATGAGCATGAATATTTTCAGAATTCTTATGGAACATTTACGCAGACCTTCGAAGATGTTCACAGTTTCAGTCGCCTCTAGATAAAAAAATCGAATTCGGTCGGACTGGTGGTCAGAGAGAATTTTAATCAGGGGGTCCAGGAGAATATTTTCCCCAAGTTTCAGAACAATCGACTGAAACCTATTCTTACTATATAAATAACTGCGGAGTCCTTTATTCTCAATGTGTTGCAGGCGACATTTTTTCATGTTGAAACCCTTTTGTACATTTACTTGACCATTCCGGTCAATAATCCCTCATGTAAACGCACTTTTTCGGCGCTCAAAAGAATTAATAACTACCAGTACTTCGGGACAACAGCGACTTCAAAATTTGTCTCTTCTGTATACTGTATCAGAGGAAACACAAAACTGTGATATCAAACGTTCAAATTGACAAGTTTGCTAACATATAAAGCCGGAAAAAAATAATATGATAATATGTATTTGTAAAAATATACTTGTCTTCAAATCTTTAGATCTAATATTTTTTTAATCGAGAGGCCCTCAAATCTCACAGCGCCTAGGGGCCCAATTTATCTAAACGCGCCCCTGAGATTGTACCAATTACACATGACCTAGTCGTGGTTTTCATCTCTGGTAGGCGAATAAAACAAACTTAATGTATTTCTCTAGATTGTGTGGAATTATCTCGGGGATTATATAAAAAGTGGTGCCGCTTAAGTATTACAAAAGAGCTACTATCCTTTTATTTTAAAGCCGCTGATTTTTTGCTCTACTGCCTACACTTATTGGCCTTGGTATAGTAATAGTTGGCAAAATTCGTTCATTACTTGCAAATGACACTATATAGGTACCTACTTCTACATCTGGATAAATGTAGAACAAATTGGCAGAACTTTATACCTAAATACCTATTAACAAGCCCATTAAAAATAATTTTCAAAATTGCCTTTCATCGTTCAGTTATAGGTATAACGTATAATAGACTTATGCATATACTTATATTGTTATAAATGAAATTTGATTTTGTCCAAAGGTAAAAAAGTGGACAAATTCACAACACTGAATTGCCTATATTATAGATTATTAATTTCAATTATTATAATATGGAGGTATGTAGGTATTCCTAATTAAATTACCTTTTCTACATTATAATATATAGAATATTATTAATTACCCAATATAGGTATACCTACATATTTTTTGGGTGTACACAATTTACACATACCTATATGATTTACAAAAATGGTAAGATATAAGAGAAACATAATTTTTCTGTCTTATTATTCTAAGAATATTCGGTGCATGACCACAATATTTGTTTTATTTATTATTGTGTATTTTGTAAAATTAAAAACAAAATAAAAAAATAAACAAAACGCAAAACACTTATTAATTTTTTAAGTAAATGCTACTTAGGATAGAGGTGAATATAAGTATAGTAGGTAATATATTAAATTGTTATGAAAAAAAAAGGGAAACATAACAAGGTAGGTACCTAACACAAAAATACCTGCTGCATTTTACCTTCGTATTCATCTTTAATTAGTTTTGACTGATATTCATGTAATGCTGTCATTAAAACACTTCTTTCTTCACCGTTCAGTCTCAAAATTAGTTCTTGTGCCTGTAATTTTGACAAACCCTGTGTAGTACTTGTTGTTTCGGCATGACCTGCAGTTCCTAACACTACCGAACTAACACTAAATTTACAAGAATTGCAAACATTTAAATTAGAATTTAAATTATTGTTTAAATAATTTGCACTTTTAACAAAATTTGTTAATTTAGTGTTTTGTGTAATAAATTTTGGAACTAATTTATTTAACAGGTAAGGTATGTCTTTACTTTTCACTAAATTTGTTGCCATATTTATTTAAAAATTTATATAGTCTGTTGTTGCTTTTATTTTTACATCACGTAAATTTAGGTTATATCAGGTAAAAACGTACACCTCACTCCTGCGAAACTAAGGAATGAGTTTATTTTGACAAGTGACAGCGATGTTTAATAATGCGCAAGACCATATTGTACCCCTACCTTTATGCCTAGACTAGGAGCCAACATACACTGCCCAAACATATAAATGTACGTTCCTGAGCGTTTATGAAAGAACTGCCTAACAAATTATTAGAATAGACATAGGCGTAATTCGGGGAGGGCAAGAGTAGGCAACTGCCAACTAAATATTTTGAAAGAGTATTAAATTGTTTAGGGCAAATCTGGCGAATTCCGAAATTCTTTCGGAAAAAATAATAGGTAGATACTTAGAGTAGGAAAGATATATATTGTAAGGAGTCGTAACGCTACTGCCAATGGTGAAGCCACCTGCCACCAGAGAGCAAGCGAAAGTGGCGGAACATATGTACAATATGTAGGTGTCAAGTTTATCACATCAAAGGAATAAAACGATACAAAACTGGTATTTTTCCAAAAACAGCTTCATAATAATACAATTAATATTCACTACCATAAATATATATACTCATATATTACATACCAGAATTTATTCTACATTCTATATAATATAACACCATAATCGATATATCTACGCCCATGGAAAAAGTGTCATTTCGGATGCACTGTTCTATATTCAATGAAGAAAAGATGAATGAAAATTTCAATCAAATAACGTGCAAATTGGATACCAGAAAATGATATACTATGCTTCTCATTATCATTGCATGCACACGGATATAATTAAGTAAATAATAGGCCTACAGTTAATTTAACTAGGTAAAGTGAAAACTGCATAGTATACTTTAACCTGCAAAGCGTCACTCCTTTCAATTTTTTCCCGCTGTGATTTTTACAGTAGTTTATAGAATATGATACCATCATGTAGGTACATTACATAAATTAGCACTAAATCACTTATAAATCACTTCTATCACTTCGAAAATTTCATTTTGCTCTCTACCGTTTGTGTGCCACCACCGCAATGGCGTCTTAGGCACAACTTGTTAGCGTGGCGATTATGCGCTGTTACGAGTCCTCACCATATATCTTTCCTAGTCTAAGGGTAGATATGACAATTACGTCAATCAAGTCAAAGGTTTTCAATACAATTCTAATGGGTAAGGTTTCTTTTCTAGGCGAACGGTTTGCTTAGGATGTTTTACAAATTTTTATACTGATTTTTAAAACCTGGTTTAAATTTTCATTTTTAGCGACATCGTCCCATGGGAACCCATTTTTTAATAACAAATCATAAATAACGCGCGATTTTCGATTCCAAAACACTTCTATCGTAGAATATGGATTAATACAAGAAAAATAGTCATATATGTTATGTCGGAAAGATTTATTGTTTAAAAGTTGTTAACGTTTAAACATTAAAAAAATGCGATTTTTAGTTTTTTTGGCCTTTAATAACTTTTGAATGGAAAGAAATTTTTAGATTCTGCAATAATAATTGGAAACTTCAACTTCAAAATGCCGAAAGATTTATAAAAATTACATCAATGGTTGCAAAATTATAGCATGCTATGATTACTATACTTAGGTTGTCTGCTGTCAAAGACATGGTCTGTAACCGCAAAGCATGGCGCGCTACGCCGGAATCTCCCAATTTTGAAATCGGTGTAACTTTTATATTGATGTATTTTTTTATAATTCTTTTGGCGTTTTGAACTTAAAGCCTTACACTTTCAGAATCTAAAAATTGCTTTCCGTTCCAAAGTTATTAAAGGTAAAGGCTAGAAACGCATTTCTTCAATGTTTATACGTTAACAACTTTTTAAACTTAAACCTTTTCGACATAACATACCTGACATTTTTCTTGTTTTGACTCATACTTTGGGATAGAAGTAGTTTGGAACCAAAAATCGTATTATTTACAATTCGTTTATAAAATTGCGAATGCTCATGGAGTTATCGCAAAAAATTCAAATTGTACACATCAGCGAACGCTCACCAACATATCAGCGAACGTATGCAAACGTCAGTCGTCTAGCGAACGTTCGCACAACCGTTCGGTGAACGATCGCCAAGGATTTTGCGCGAGCCTTATATTTACCGAATTGTTTTTTCGCATCACTCGTTTTCCTCCTTTTGAGTTTAATATTACCTGTGAAGTGATAAACTCGCTTTCCCTCGGTCATTTAGGTTTAGGGTTTCCCATCTACGGTTTAACTTTTTGCAGCACTCGCTTTCTCTCGGTCATTTGGGTTTTTTTAAATTTTTTTTTTAATTTAATCGTCTTATTTATATTAACGTCCTGGTGGTGTTTTAGCTAATGCTATTCCACCACTCAACCAAGACACGTATACACAGACATCAATATAACAACCATTCCCTGCGATATTACCATCTACCACAGCTGAGACTCAAACTCAGGACAGACAACAGCGACTAGAGATATTGTGCCACCCAACAGCAGTCTAGCTCACTGCTACCATCTCCGTAACACATTAAAAACGCCACTAAACATCCATACCCTGACCAGGATTCGAACCCAGGACTCCGTGGTCGCAACCTAATTGCCTTAAGCATTGCGCCACTGAGCCGGAATAGTGTTATCGTT
Organism: Stenurella melanura; assembly: GCA_963583905.1. Classification (NCBI taxonomy): domain Eukaryota; kingdom Metazoa; phylum Arthropoda; class Insecta; order Coleoptera; family Cerambycidae; genus Stenurella; species Stenurella melanura. The sequence goes on from OY757312.1 coordinate 109,677,578, forward strand.
TAAGAATTACTTTCCCTCGGTCATTTCGGTTTATATGGTTATCGTTTCAGAATTACAGGGTTCATTTTGCTTCCATCTATTGGGTTATCTGCGGAAAACGCTGAAATTATGCCACTGAGAATAGATGTATTGCGTTAACTTAGGTTCATTTTGTCCAGTTTCCCAATCATTCATCTAAGGAAATGATTAACTAAATTATAATTTAAAAATTAATTTTTCTGTAATTATACTTGTTTTTATGTGATTTTTGGCAGGTACATAGGTATCTAATAGTAATAATATTGTTTTTATGTTAACTACTACCTACTCTATAATTTGTTATAGATTTATATGAAATTAGGACGGTTGGATATCCTCATAGTCGGACATATTATGTAAAATATACTTAAGCAAAAAACAAATTAAGTTTTGGACATAAGTGCCAGAAAAAAATTTTATAAATAAAATGTTAGTTTCTAATGCCTTTGCACAATCAAAATACCAAAGATAAATATTTTTCTATCTACCAGGTCTGTAGCCAGAAACAAATTGTAGGGGATGTTCATCGGATCTCAGGTGGTACCAATTTCGATATGCTCAAATGTTCCCAGGGGGTTCTGGTCACTCCCTGGCACCCCCCCTGGCCACAGGCCTGCTACCTACCTTGTTTAACCTACATCTAGGGTTAGAATCTCTTTTTTAATGTTCCCTTTTTGTTTCTCAAGCTTTTTTACTGTTTTTACATGATGGCCATGATTATTGTAATAGCAGCCAGGAATTTGAATGCGAAGACAAGACTAACTGAATGTCACAATACATCACACACGTGCCAAAGGAGTAAGTGGAAGTGGAAAACTCCAATATCTTAACGTTGCAGGCAGAAGTGGCCAAGTGTGGAAAATAAAAAGATATAGTAGTTTTTGTACCTATCCTCAGTGGCACCACATAAAAGTAAATTGTGCCTTATTCGAGAAAAATGTTAATTGAAATTTGAGAATATGCAGATTCGATGGCGAAGCAACTAGGCTATTCTTTTCTATCGTATAACACATCGTACATCGAGCCACCTCCTTTCTGCACCACATGTGCGTGGGCATCTCTATCAGTGGTAGATACCTTTATTGTGGGCGGTCGGTTAAATCGTTGAGACTACTGCAATACCAAAACCAACATTTTCCGAATATGTATATCCATTTTGAGAAATGTTATGAACTTAAAACGTACAAATCCAGTGTAAGCTGGGATGACATTATATTTAGAACTCAGATTAAGAATGAAACAGATAAATAACCCCATTTAAAATAGACTGTAATTGTGTGTCACAAGGATTATTTTTAGACCATGGGAGAGAAGAGTGGAGCGAAAGGGAATATTTTGACAAGTACTAACAATTCAGAAGAGTAGATAGACAACTGGATCAAAAATTTAAAAATAAAATATTCAAATGATATTTTAATTCTATTTTGATAAAAAGAATAGCGTGATTAGAATAATTACAAAATAAGTTACTGAATAAAAACCCACGTTTTTTAAGCAAGTTTCTTTGCCTTAATCTAAGTTTGTGTATAAATGTGATGTACGACTATTAATGTAAATAATAAATAAGTTGTGTATATGGCACCCAACCGCCCAGAATTATTCCTCTATATTCCTCTCTTAATCTGAGATAAACCATAGTTCCCTCAGATAGGCAACCACACATGCACTTTTTTCATTTTTAATTTCTTACTTATCTCTAGATATCTTACACAAGAATTAACCATTTAAGACTTAATAATAATAAGCGACAAGAATTACAGAGTCCTTATCTTTGCAGATCTTGAACAGTTGTCCATCGACAGTTGAAACAAGTTATTATGATGAAGGCCAATTCTACGAATAACTAATACCGTTATCCAAATTTTGTTACATATGGATGAGTTGTGATTAAACTTTTATTTCAAGTGAATCGCAAGTGATCTGTACCCCTACATGTGTAACACTGAGGCATTGATCTACCGAATATATGAAATCATCCAACAACTCTCGATATTTCAACATTTTTTTTATTAGATAATGAAAAAAATTATTTCGTCACATAATTCACAAAAGTTGATTTACAAGATATTTTGTGATTTTTCAAAGTTCATTTTTTTTTACATGAGCTAAGGTGTTGTCACAGAACCCAACATAATTTCTCTGAGATGGAGTTAAGCAAGTTTAACGATATTGCACTTAAGCGAAAATTAAGCAACATTGGTCAAGTCCGGTATTTGATTGGATGACCAATGTATTTCGTCTATTAGTCGCTAGGCTATCAACTAAGAGCATCCCGAGCCGATAAGCTGCTTATAAGCCAGTGCCGATGGTACAGGGTAACTGTCTTCCCTGCAGAGAAGGCCCAAGGGCTATTGGTCTGCTAAAAAGGCGATGAGATGACCAGGGGTGGATTAAAGTTGGTAGCCGAAGACTATGGTTTGGAGTCCATGCACTTAATCGAACATTAAGCAACATTGGTCAAGTCTGGCATTTGGATAGGCTATCAACTGAGAGCATCCCGAGCCGTTAAGCTCCTTAGTAAGGCAGTGCTGATGGCACAGGGAGGGTAACTGTCTTCACTGCAGAGAAGGCCCCAAGGGCTATTGGTCTGCTAAAAAGGCGGTGAAATCACCAGGGATGGATTAAAATTGATAGCCGAAGACTGTGGTTTGGAGTCCATGCAAAACTGTAGATCGATCTCTTCAGCACAATTAATTAGTCATAACCTCAGAATAATTCGCGTGGAAAGTATGCAATGGTTTACCCTCAATTTGTGTATATAATAGCAACTTCAACCTCATATGTTTCGACAATATAAGGTATAATCAATTTTAACCTTTCAGAGGATTAATATGTATTGAAAACTGTAAAGAACAATCATCACCGGTAATTGTGAATATTGTTGCAAAACTGGCCTCCTTGTCACAACGTGAGGTTTCTGTCAACCTTGTCTGGATCGAGGCACATTGTAACCTGTATCAAAATGAAATGGTCAACAAAATGGCTAAGGAAGCCTCGATAAGTGGCATTCCCCTTTCAGTTAAAATACTAGCTACTGATTTATTTACCATATACAAGAAAAAGCTCTTTAAAAGATGGCAATATCAATATGATCAGAAGTACATGGAGCGAGGTACAAATTATTCTCTTAAACCCTCTGATCGTTGCATCTAGATGGCAGGACGGTTATCCAGTTCCAAGACCCTTTTATTCTACCGTTACACGTCTGCATCTTAATCACAGTAGATTTTCAGATCACTTATTTAAAATTGGAATTCTAAATAATGATCTGTGTGCTTGTGGACAGAAAGGGGACATTAATCTTATTTTATTCAATTGTTGTTTATACGCCCCTGAATCAATCAATCAATCAATCAAAATATACTTTATTGTCGTAAAGAAAAATCTTGTTGACAAAGCTTGAAAAAATATATAAAACTACAAGTATATACAACTATAGTACAATATAATATATAAAATATAAAATAAAATACAAACATAGAAACCACTAGTCATGATTTCCAGACAAACATTAAAAACAAACATATACACATATATATACATCAGAATGTATCGTCAAAGTATTCAATGAGCCTGGTAAGTGAACTAAGACATGGGTTTTCAGCTATCAATGAACCTTAACTATGTTCTTTCAAGCAAAAATGTAAATGCATATCGGTTGATTTATAATTTTGTATCTCAATGTGGTATAGTGGTTTAACAGTGGTTGTCGTCTATCAATTACGTATCTTTACTTGTGATATTTTTTTCCCAATATGCCTTCGTTTATATATCCTTTGTGGTTTAACCTACTATCTGCGGTTCAGTCTATGTGCAATTTTAAGTCGTCCTGATGGACCCCTGGACGTGAAATGTGTGTATCCTTATTAATTCCTCCTCTTTCCCTCATTTGTGTAGCTGGCTGATGGAACTCATCCAAGGCCAAAAATTGGGGGGAAAAAAAGGATTAATATCTCATGATGAACTATTATTTGAGGAAGGGTTATTTTTGGGGTCATCCTTTATTATATAATTAAAATATTCAGCAACATCAAATTAGAATTATGGAAGGGTGTAAGATTTCAATAGGTGGTAAATCCAATTAATATGAGATACTTTTTTACAACAACTCTGATACTCTAACTTTTTATGATCAACAATAAGAAACAATTTTAATTGGCAATTTAATTTCAGGTGAAAGCACTCAGGAACCTAAATGAAGAGATGTCCCACAAAACTGTATTCAATACTTCTTATTGCTTTTTATTTTATACTGGTAACAAAAGCCTTGTTGAAACAATTACTAATGAAATAACAATTTGAATGAAAATTAAGTTTATTTCAAAATAATTTACACGTTACAAACTAACCTATGAAATAAAACAAAGTATTATAGCAAATAGTATGGGTCAATATTTATCGATTTAAAACAAACTATTTTAAATTTGTTGCAACGGGGTTATTAGGGGTAACACTATTAAATAACCTATCTTTAATCATCTGAGCCATCAGTCCATGAATAATTTCAATGGTGGTCTTGCAACTATCTTTTGTTGCCTTAAGAAGTTTGTCTTCTGTTCTTTTCTCGTGTGGATCTGCACCCCCCACAATAAATCCTCCACGACCTAGAAAGTATTATTATGCATGATTCAGGTACACATAGTGGATGATCAAAAATATCAAATCGGAAGAGATATAAATCGACAAAAACTAATACCAATAACTTGTAATAGCTAATTCCACAAAGTAAGTAATCAGATAAATATACTAACAACCCAAAAACCTTTCAAAATTTAAAGCATATATTTCAATTGCAATAAAATATTATGTGAAAATCATTTAAAAATTAATAGTCCATTTACTAAAGATTCTAATTTAGGAAGAAAAGAACAAAAAAGAAAAAAAGCAAAATGAAACAAACATGTGTATACATATTTAGAACACAACAAATTTTTCTATATCACAATGGGCTTATTACCGATAATTTTCAATTCGTTATTTTCTTTTATGGTATTCAATCACCTAAATAAGCTGTTCAAATTTCAGTTTCATAAGTATATCCAGTCCTTAGATAATCAATGTTAAAGATTGGGTTTCAGTACAAAGCTGATTCGTGACGTCATTCTGCGTAAACTTTACAGCGAAAGAGGTTGAGTTTACTACAGTAGTTAGTAGTCCATTATAATCCGTCAAACTTTAATGTCATGAAATGAGTTAATCTGACGTTTGAAGAAAAATATGTGAAAATGTGTTAACCTCAAAGTAAAAAATTCGACTGTCACCCGATCAGTTTATGCAAAGTGACGTCACGTGAAGCTCCGCCCCGTTTTCGCACGATCCAACTTTGGTAATTTATTTGAGGACTTAAACGTTTGAATAAAAACCTAAAAATTTGAAAATTGTCTTAAAAAGTATTCCTCTTTCGATTTCTAAAATTTAAAAAAATGCTGAATGGGCCTATTAAGTTTATTTCTAAAATTCACTTTCGTGCGGTCATGTCAAAAATACCAGTTTTTCAACTTTATTAAACAGTATTCTGTAACGGCATAATTTTAGAACTTGAAAGGCATGGATTTTGTTCAGGAATCCCTATACGTTCAACTCATAACAATTATTTTTAACCTAGTTTTTTTCAGAAAAACTACGGGAGGTCTAAAAGTCTGTAAGAAAATGTGCTAAGTGTTACTGCTGTTGTTCTTACTCTCTGCCATATGTTCACCTATCGGCACACGTGACTTAATACCAGAACCTCAAACTATTAGAGCGAATGAGTAATTTCCGTCGTTCTATTTTTTTTATTTGTATTAATAATTACATATTTATACATACATATTCGGAAAAATTCTGGGAAGTAGTAACTTTTGTAACTTTTGAGAATACATTTCTGAACATGTCAGGAACAACACATACCAAAAGTTACCAATAATAGTCCTTGGGCATCATTTCTTATTAAACAAATTAGTTGCAAAATACCAGTTTTTGTCAAATATTTCTTAACATATTTTTTCTTAAAAAAACTTATTACACCATTCGAACGTACAGGAAATTTCACATCAAAGATGTTCTTTTGTCCAATCAAAAATGTAGGCTCCAGATTTTTTTTTAACGCACGAAAATGGAACGCGGCGACACGTAACTACGTAACTATGTGAAAGTTTCAGGTTCATATCTTAGAAATTGTAGAAATGGTAGAGCTTTCATCGGAAATCTCTTAATGTTCTGACTTCATATAATATGTACTATTGCTATATATGTTCATTTTTTAATTTGAAAATATAATAATCCAATAGCCACATGTTTCTTCTTTCATTTAGGCTTTGTTGAGCTTAATTTCATTAATTAGTTCAAAAGTTACAACAAATTTAGTGTAGCGCGCCCGAGACTGCGTTCGCTTCGCGCACCGTACTTACGTGTCAGCGCATTCCATTTTCGTGTTGAAGCCTACATTTTTGATTGTACAAAAAACTTCATATACATTTTAGATGTGAAATTTTCCGTACTTTCGCAATTGGCACGATTTTTTTTTTGAAAAAAAACTATTTATTTTAAGAGATATTTGACAAAAACTGGTATGTTTAAAAGTGAATTATTTATTATTTGTTTGCTAATAGTAATGAAATATATTCTTTATAGGATTTTGCAACCAGCGGAAAAAACTATCTATGATGACTAAAAGAAAAACCATATGTAAAAAATATTAATGAAATCTTTGCATTCTTTCGATAACCTGACTTCTGGTTAGGATTTTGATTTGCTCGCATAACCAGAAGTCAGATTATCGAAAGAATGCAAAGATTTCATTAATATTTTTTACATATAGTTTTTCTTTTAGTTATCATAGATAGTTTTTTTCCGCTGTTTGCAAAATCCTATTATGTTTCAAAAACTGGTATTTTGCAACTAATTATTTAATAACAAATGACGCTCAAGGACTATTGTTGGTAACTTTTGGTCAGGCGCGGATTCCCCCCCGGGAGCAAAGTTCAGATAAGAAAATCTGATATAAAAATAAATTTATTTTAATTCATTTATTTTATTTTTACCCATTAAATAATTGTTGCTCCCCCCTCAACAAAATGCTGGATCCGCGCCTGCTTTTGGTATGTTGTTTCTGACATGTTCAGAGAAGTTATCGCTTCCCGGAATTATCTCGAAATAATGTATATTTTCAGCCTCTATTGACTCCACTACATGTTAAATTTTTTCGCTATCTCAGGAAAATTATGTAACATTTCAATTTTCAAGTGGCAGTTTTTATTTAGTTTCATATTTCTTAAATTTGAAGCAAAATTTTCAAAGCGTAAGTGAAAATTTTACTAAGTTTAATTTTTTATTTTTATTATATAAAAGACCGCGATAGAAGATGTTACCATTGATGGTGAACTTAATAGAAAAAGAAAATGAAGAGGCCGAAGAGGAAAATTATAGCTGGCAAAGAAAGCTTTTAAGTATTTTCTTCAATGTTTTTATTCTTTTAATGCTTTAAAGATTTTCCCTCAAAATTATATCAAATATAATAAAACTACAGGTTTGCGTATATTAAACGACTTTAAGCAGAAAAATATAAAACATAATTTTAATTTGTACCTTTTTGAATTCTATTTTATCCAAAAACTATTTGTCCAAAGAAAATGCCACTAAAACTTTTTTCTAAATCTCTTCAAAAAATAATTAATTTTTTTGATCCTATCAATATTTCTCAAAATATTGAGAAAAATGGAATATGCAAAATTTAACTCAATTTTTTCGGTGACGGAACGTTTTACCTGTCCTAAGGGGTTCAAATCAAGCTTTGAATATGTAAAGAAAAACCGGTCATCTTGGTCTTTGCAGCGAGGCAGTTTCTTTTGTCTTCTTGTCGAGGGAAGTAAATATGATGAGGAAAAATTGAGAACTGCACTTTTGACTGATACGTCGAGTTACAAAGACCGAAATAATGACAAATAGCTACCTGTCAAAATTCTGGTTACCGCGGTGAGGCAGTTCTGCTCATTATCGAGTAGTATCGATGTCTCTTGACCAAAAGAAAGTTCAAACGGAACTTTGTGCTAGATCAGTTACAAGTGATTACAAATGCATGTTGCTTAATTTTGTGAGCTGATCAAGTCATCGCCTCTTATGTACCCTAGAATTTTTTTAGAATTTTTCAGACTTTTGCAAAATTTTGACTGGATTTCGACACTATTTCATATTAATCGCAGTAACTTTTTCCTGGCAAAATTGACCGTTGATTTTTTCATGCCAGCACACCAAACGTATATGCAACTAGCATTATTACAGCATTATTACAGCCAACTGAAAACGGCTATTAGCATTTTTTTTTTATCGTTTTATACACCCCACTCCATAAACAGAAAAAAGTATTAGCCTCACTGCTTTGATAATTTTAGCCTCCAATTTGATACAACTTTGATTGATATTATTGGAACTAAGGCCAAGTAAAAATGGCAGTTCTCGATTAATTCAAGTCTTGTTCAGCACTCTTAATGAGAATTAATCGGGGACTGCGGTATAAAAATTACATTGTTTTTGACAGGCGGAAACTCGTTTGCCAGCTGCCCATATCATTTTTCGAACTTTTGTCATATGAAAAAATGTCTTAGAATGTCATAATCTATAGTTTGCGTGAGATAAAGCTCGGTGTTTTGATAGGGGTTTTTGGTAACGGGCTGGATTAACAATAATTGCTAGTCTAGTAGTTCTCTACTTACCTATAGCAGCCTCAGACTGTTCCAACTTCTCTGACAAATCAAATATTTGACAAGTTGTATAATCAGCATTGGTTAATAAGCTAGAAGAGCTCAGAGTATTGACCCAATATTTATTCCAAAGAGAATCCAGTAATCTTCTGTCCAATGCCGACTTAAAATAGGATACTTCTAATGAGTAATACTGCTTACAGTGAACTCCAAAGTCTTCAATTTTATTCAAAGGGATTGTTTGATACTCTGAAGGTTCCTCATTTGCCGGTTTGTATCCCTAGAAGTTAAATTACTCTCAATCGGGGTTATAGATAGATAGATAAGATAGATAAGATTTATTCATCCACAAAGCTATACAAACATATAACTTATCTGACTAGTCAAAAAGAAGAACAATAATATGAAATAGAGTACAAATATAGTAAATACACAATAAAAAGAACATTGTAAAAATTTAAGGATTTAAGTTACAATAAGGTGACAGGTATAGTGAAATTGATCATACGATGGTGCGATGTGCAGCAAGACACCGAAGAAAGGGAAATGCATATCTCGCCCTTCTCCAGGTGAAACACACACCCCTCCCTCCCTGAATGATTCGCCACCATACAACAATTGCACTCCACTATTTAAACAGAGTTACAAGTACACATATAATAAATACTATTATTTTCGAATTAGTCTTCACACAGAGACACTATAATATAAAATTGATAAATTAGATATAGGTGAAACGAATTCAACAGTTTAGGAACTCATCAATATCATAAAATGCCTTATCACATAAAAATTTGAATACTTTATTCTTAAATGACATGATGCTGTCGGTATCGATACATCGATTAATTTTATTGAAACATTTAATGCCGATGTGTCTTGGAGAATTTTCTCCTAATGCAAGGCGGGAATATGGCTGATACAGATGTCCTCGTTTCTCGTATGATGCGTATGAATATCACTGTTTCTGAGGAATAGAGATTCGTTTTCTTTGATGAACTTTATTAATCGGTAAATATACAAGCTTGGTAAGGAAAGTATTTGCAAATCTTTAAATAACGGTTTACAGCTAGTTAAGGGGTGAGTTTTACACATGGTTCTTATAACCTTTTTTTTTTATATTGAAATGCTCTTTTAAAGTATGAATGAGCCCATATTGTAGTTGAGATTGAGCCAATCCATAGTAGAGAGTTTTCAGTGTGTTTATATCAACAGAATCTCTCAGATTTCTTATTATGTAGCAAATAATACTTAATTTTGAACAAACCATATTTATATGCATTTCCCATGTACGAATTAATTCACATTTTTCTAATGCCGAGTTGAATGCAAGTTGTTGGTTGGATAAAATAAAGTATTAAATTTTATCTGGCAACTGAGTAGTATGCAGCGAAATGTGAAGGAGAATGAGTCACCAAACCTAATTTGAGAATCTTCCGAACATAGTTTAGTCCAAGAAATGCACAGAAGAGGATGAGAGACCATACGCAACAGAGATTAGGGGCACTGTCTACCAAGCAAATACAGTTAATACAAGCCAACTTTCTTTACATGTATTTGGTTAGTTCTATTGAGACATTTTTGCGGGGAGGATTATTGACCTTGTTTGCCTTTTCTCTAGAATACAGCTCAAGAATCAAGAGATCACAAAATATTTATGTATATATATTTTTAACTTAATCTATGACCAGGTTGCAATCTGTTTGGAAATATTCGCAAATACTCTTGTTGCGCAGCACGTCCATTGTGATTCAGGTGACAATGAATATGAACCATATCTCTCATATCTGAGTTTGAATAATTATTATGTCTCGTCACGTTCTGGCTTTCATTAATTAACTGATATTACCAAAAAATAGATAAATTACAATTACATTACAATTTTCCAGTTTTCGGAAGCACCCTGTTATCTTTTCATCTTATGCCTAATTTGAACGCATATTTATGGGACATATTAAAACTCACTTTGGGATAGGTTCTGAAGGCCCCCAAACAAACTTTTCCTGCTGAGATGGTACGAACAGGATCAATTACAATAGCCACGAATGGTTCTTGGAAATTTTGGTTTAACATTTGAGTGCTGACATCAATACCCGACAACCAACAACCATAACCTGGATGACTGTGATACCATCCTATAGCATTTTCTTGTCTTCCAACCTATAAACGTGAAACATATTATGAGTAACCGTAACACCCTTCTTGATATTTATTAACTAAAACTAGTTTCAGATTTAGTCCTGTACAGGGCAGGTGCCCATAAAATCGGCCCCTAGGAATAGCACGTTCGTATTTAAATATAAGTTAAACAAAGTCATGATAAATAGGAAAAATAAAATCAGTTCAAAATGTTTAATATAAACTGTACATAGTATATAATTTAAGAGACCCCACATATTCCTTATGGAAAGTGACCCTCGGTTAAATTAGCTAAAAATTTTGTAAGTTAAAGTTTACGGCTCACTGACCAAAAGTTCTCATGACCACAAGGCTGGAAAATTAATTTTTTTTCTACAGTATTTGAAGCTTTCACATTCCGTCATTACATACACATCAGAAAAAATACTTTTCTTCTGTTTCATGAACATTAATACGTTATTCCTGAAGATTTTTTTATGACAAATTTATAAAAGAGTGCCATCACATATTATTTTTGAGATATTGAGGCTCAGACATAGCAAAAACACTTTTTGACCAAGGAGCCCCGCACTAATCTTAAAGAAATTAGATCCCAGTTGAATCGGCTGAAAATGTAGTATGTTATGCTTCAAGACACCTGATCAAAAGTCTCTATGCACACAAAGTCCAAAAATGGATAGATTAGAAGTTTTCTGGGTGCAATTTGCAAAAATTACTATTATATTCACAATCAGCAACCCAAAAAACACATAATCCCTTTAAAATTGTTTGTAAAATCATATTCTATTTAAAATAAGTTTTTGAAAAAATACAAAAATAGCATTTTTTTCAGCGGCTTTTTACTGACTCCACGCCCGATAACTTATACTCTATTAATTTTTGGACTTTGTGTCCATGGAGACTTTTGATCAGAATGGTTTGAAGCATAACATACAAAAAATGCTATTTCGATGACATTCACAGTAGATTTCTCGGTTCCAATCTTGTACGGGTGTACTTTTTTTAATTTAATTTGAACTTTTTTGCTGATATTTCTTAATCTAAAATTACATCATATTTATTTCTATGTGATCAACGGTCAAAAACTATAAAAAAGTAGAAATAATCTATGTCTAAGTTAATTAATTTATTCATGACTTCAGAGGCCTACATCATTATTCAGCACCATTAAAATTGTAGCCGACATAACTTTTCTACTTGTTGAATATAAATGTATTATTTAAAAAAATAATCAGCTTGTTACAAATCTGTCATGCCCAATGTAATATCACAGAGTAGATTAAATACAGAGTTTTCACTGATGACGTTTCATAGCTTAATTTTCTATCTCTCTCTCCTCCACTCGTGGCAGGTACCGATTTAGAAATGATCTGCGCATCATATCAATCAGTATTTGCTTGAACATCGAACGTCGTGATTAGGTTCTGTGACATTTCATAATTTCAACATTTTTCATAATATTTTTCTATGTAGGATTGTTTTTATACCTTTATAATAGTGTTTTTTAGTTGGGTGACTGTTTTCTAAATTAATGAATATCATATTATTCAGGTTCCCCAAGGATCATGAGAGGAAAAAGAAACTACTAATAAAAAATAAAAGCATAATTACAATTATATTTTTGTATTAGATGTTTAACCTGGACAAGGAATTATGGACGTGGAAATGTAATAAATTTATCCCACACTCGTATATAGTGCAGTAGTTACAGGGTGTGCAGCTTGCATTTCGGTGAAGAAATGAACGCTATATATACCATCAATTTTCAAATCTGTCATAGATTCAGAGGCAAGACTTTAGCATAAATTAATTACAAGTCTGTAATCAACTATTAAATACTTAACACAGTAAGACCATTAATAATTTAAGAAAAGTTTCGGAATTCATTAGGTACATAGTTTCATTTTCATTATTAAATGTTTAGTGGGGACATAAATGGCTAAAATTTTGTTTAAGTGCATAGATGTAGTTCAATTTAACTTGATTAAAACAAGCAAGATGTTAGAAATGTATAAACAAACAAATATTTTAGTAAGGTTAAGATCGGTTAAGCAAATTAAATGTGGTTGCTATTTTTTTTTTAGTTTAAATTACTTTTCATATGGCATGTAAATCACAGCACTGTATTCTAGCAGCATTGATAAAGCATATTTAAAACATGGATAATTGCAGAACTGTCATACAACCTATTACATCCCATTTGGTGATGACTACTAAGTACCGTAGAACAAACTGGATCGAGTACTGATTCTCTTGATGAGTCATTAATTTCCTCCTTTTAGTATATTATATTTTCGTTTCGAAAGAGTTAAAAATGTATACTGAAAGTTATTTGGTATTTTATGATTTTATTTTAATTTGAAATTCATCCTTTAAATATGTAAAGCAATAAATGATGAATATCTTAAAAAGTCCTTTTTAATTTCCTATCAGAAAAGAAAAAGGTATGTCTTATTTGATCCGTACATTTGCTTGTATATTTCTTTGTTTATGCACATCACTCTCTAATTCAGCCTTAACTGGTTTCGATACGGTTCATATTTCAACCATTTTTTATTGTTCTTGTATATATATATATATATTAAATAATTGTGGACGTATACAGTGTATCATAATAAAAATTCAATTTTTTTTGTTATTTTAGTTTGTGGATATGACTCAAATTTTTTCCAACGTACACCATTCACTTCAGGATAAATATTAGAAATAGAAAATGAAATAGTCGTAATATTTTTTTGACCAATTATATGCAACAGAAACTATTTATTGTCAGATACATCTGTTCAGATCCAGACTGCAATGTCTTTTTTACTTGCTATTCCCCATGGAAAACTAAATTTAGGGAAGAAGTCATAAAACTGAAAAGAAAATTATTTCATCAGGAACGTCAGTCAAAAAGGAGCAAAATGGAAAAAGATTAATTTATCTAATTTTGTGAAGATCACTTTTCGGAATAACATCTGCTACCATGAAAAAATGGCACACCTGTTGTCACACACACATACATGAAAATTTGTTTTTCCGAGAGGCATCCGAGACTGTCTTCTGTAACTCAGTCTATTTTGCAGTAACAATGGCAAGAATTATAAAAATATATATGTACTTTACCATTATTTATGAAAACTATTGTAATAACTTTTATTTTGAATATTTAGTTATCGACATATCTAAGTATATTTTTGTTGATCTGTTTTTTTTTTAATTTCATTTACAATCAATGTACTCTGTATATACCCACGTTCAGTGTGTTATATTGTTAACAATTGTATGATCTTTATGTATTTCTATAAATACATATTTTTTGACTTCTGAGTATTAATTTTAAAAATCAAACATAGACAGTTTATTCCTAGTTAATATTAGAAAGTATTAATATGAAAATGTTGGAATATTGCTAGGAAGATTTTCAGAAACTTTACTCACAAAACTTTATTCAATGCATCTTTTGAACAATTAGAATAAAAAGAAATACAACTTTTAATATTTCGTTATATTTTAGTATGATCACTTATCCTCGTAAAGAAATGTTCTTTTAATTTTAAGTTGGATAATAGATTTTCAATTTCATATATTGTCTTGTGGATTTTCCATGAAATATTTTTTAAATTATAAATAATTCAGTAGAGTTTGGTTTATTTTGGTTAGGAATGCATGTAAGTGCAATAAAAGAGAAAAGTAATTTGTTAACGTGAATGTTACAAAATTATGATTGATTAGAATTTATTTAACAACATTTATTTATCATATTCATAACATATCATGGGAATAAATACTTAATACCACCCCTGCCTAAAGTAGCTCTTGAGTTGAAGCCAACCCTGTCTATCGCAAGGAACATTTCTGCGCATACTCTGGGCAGGTATACGTCACACGACAAAAAAATAAACTGTGAACATAGGGAATAGCATTGAGTGAAAACTCTGTATTACTCTGGGGCAATATCGTGTAGATTACCTTTTTTGTTATCTTTAAATATCTTTCATTTTATTTAAACCCACAGTGAAATATGTCGCGGGTTACAGTTTCTGCCTCTGGAAACCCACCAACCGATATGTAGGCCAATCATATTTTTGTACTTGCCGTGTGATAAGTAATCGATAAAAAAAATATCAACTTTATACAAATACTTCGCCAACCATAAAAAACATGTCGACTTTCAAGTCATCTAATGAAATTTCCACCACCAAAAAAACTTCCCATCACTATTTGTCTGCCAAGCTCTAAAAAACAGGATTAACAATGTCTCTAGCTTTTACAAATGTGTCAGGTGATTACACGCTAGCGCCTGTATTATCGGATATTATTTTTTCTGTTTTTTGACTTCTTCAATGCCTACTGGGCAATGTATTGTTTTTTTTTCATGAACAAATAAACTGTCTATCTAAAATATTATAACACCTCCATTTTCTACACCGAATATTCTTTATTTGATGTGCGATAACAGATTTGTAAGTTATGTTGCGTCAAAGTTGGTCAAAAACTGGCCAAAACTGGAAAAAATCACAAAAAGTGGAAAAAACCACTGGTCAAAACTGGTTATGCAACTTATTGAAGGATACTAGTAATGCCCTAAATAAATTACAATCGGAGAGTGCTACCAATGCAGATGCTACCCATGACTTTATATTGCTACTTAATTGTGAAAATTTGCTCTCAAACGAAACTAAAATTAAAAAGCGATATCAGACTGAATTACAAATTATCACAAGTTGGCTTATATGCTCTGTTCTAAGTATTGTGGTGAAAAATTAACACTTGAAGAAAAGGTGACCATAAGAAATTTTGTTAATCAAGAATTATATACAGCATTCGTTTCATTCATACTGCAGTTTGACCTGGAATCATATCCTTTTCCTAAAACCACGTATGCAAATTCAGTTTTAAAAACGCTCACCCCTAGCCCGTGGTAGAAAAGCTTTAAAAAAACAATGTTTAGTGGAAAATCTCAATGAAAATGAAAAAAATGTTCTAAATATGCTTCTAGACTTTGGGGAACCTTTATTATGGTACATTGCATCTTCTGCCTCAATAGAGATAACATTTTCTAATTTTAGCCTAATCCAAATAAAAATACGGAATAGATTAGGAATGGGCACTGTTTCAATGTTTGTGTCTGTTCACAAAATGTTAAATGTAAAATGCCCTCCTGCAGATATTGAATTAATTAATGAATGCTAGGAATATTTTAAAAACTACCAATAAATAAATAAACTAAATATGTTTGTTCCTTTTCCTAAGACATAATTTTTTGTTTACTTTAATATGCAGTAGTGAAGATATGTTTGTTATATTTTTAAATAAGTTAAAGTTTTTGTTTTTATATATTGCAAAATGTATATTTTTTATTTATGATCATTACCTAGGTTTTTTCAATCTATTTTTTATTTATTGTTAGGGTTTATTATATTTATTATGGAGATTCGTTTTATCTTAAGTTTATATTTATACCTGCTTTTTTTGTTTATTTTTTTTTTAATAAATTTTCGTCATAAAGAGCATAAAACATTTATTTTGAATTTATAAAAAAATCATTTCTTAAAGTGAAAGAATTCACTTATTTATTATACTCTTCACAAATACAAAACGAAGAGTATATTGCATTCAATCGGAACATTCTAAAACCAGTAATATTGCTAGTGTTTGTGATCGAATTCTGAACAACTTTCAAAATGTCCGTCCGTCTGTCTGCCTGTCCGTCCGTCACGTTTCTTGTAAGCACGATAACTTAAGAACAAAAAGTTCGATTGTATTGAGACAAGCCAGCCTACCCTGTATTAATTTGCAATTTATTCCTGTGTCTATTAATCCAAATTTACATAATTCTGAAATTCTACATAATTCGGTACGAAATCAAATATCGCCCAGTATTTACATAATAATACTTTACGTGTATTCTTGCAGTGAAAACGTAAAGTTTTAAATCCTATGAATTCATACAGTTTTAAAAGCCTCTAAAAACGCACATCTCGGGGGAAGCTAGGGTAGTTCACAGCGATAATCCACTTCAGCTTTATATTGTTAACGTAAACATTGTTAAGATAGCATAAACAAATCTGCCTCATTTACACTAGAATGGGCGTTATACGCGGAGATCAATAAATAAAAGTTATTAATTTTGTAAATTTTAAAAAAACATTTTTTTGTGTTTTGTAATTAAACAAAAAATGCCTACTAATATTATTTAAAAAAAAGATTGTGAAGAGTATCATGTGGAATGTGCAACAATTATATAAAAAGTGCAGTAAGTTGGCGAAGAGTATAATGTTCACTCTAGTTATTTTGATCAGTCCTCAAAAAATCAGTTAAAACCACCAAGTTTTTTACAATTAGGTTTTTTCCATTCAACCCTGATTTCTGCCATGTTTGAGCTTCAATATCTAAAAAATGGTATGTGTTGGAGCATTTTTTTTAGCAAGGTTCAATTTGTCATAGAAAAATCTTCAGAAATAACATATTATTATTTATAAAACAAATAAATATTTTTTTTATAAACATTGTATAATGGCGAAATGTGAACCCTTCAAGTGACTGGAAAAAAACTATGAATTTTCGACTTTGTGGCCATGAGAACTTTTGATCAGCGAGTCCTAAACTACATGCAAAATGTTTAACCAATTTAATCGAGGGCTACTTTCCACAAGGATTGTACTGGATCCTTTGAATGTGAATAAGCAGATGTGTAAAAAAAATGAATTAATTTTCAAACAACACTTAACAATACAAAATGACAAAAAGATATGCAAACTAAGTATGGCCACAAAATTTTCAATATATAGGTACTCCTATGTTCATAAATTATTTGCATGTCTAGTTGTGCATTTTATGTAATATAAAAACTTACCAATTTAGCTGCTTCGATATAAGAACTCATATATTCATAAGCTTGCGCCTGTGCATTAACCCTCGTTTCAGTACCCTCAACAGGTAATGCAAAAGAATCCATAACAAACATCGTATTTCCATCTACCTTCCCTAAAATTAATCCCATAACCTCAAGTGTACCTCCTGATCTTGCATGCATAACCATCTTCAATAAAGCTAGAGCTGATATTTTTATGTCTTTGAAGAAATGAGGACTAAAAATAAGATAATGACTACAAGTTATTTTTACGTTGAAATAAAACTAACTCTTTATCCCAGGGTTTTGCAGCCAAAATATCCTGTTGTTGCTTTTTATCATATCGATATATTTCATCTACTGAACTTACAACTTCAACAGAATTAGCTAACTCCCAGTTTTTCTGAGCTATCTGTGTTTGGCTATCACATACTTGAACATCAGAAGCTGAGGAGCTACCAGGCTTTGACATTTCTGTAACCTGTAATTTTAGGTTATATTAATTAACTTTAATTTTCTACTGGTGATTTCACCTTAAAAGACTTTTTTGGATATTTTAGAATGATTCTGCAAGATTTAACTCACTTTATGTAAAATCCTATTTTACTCTTTACTAGCACCAAATGTCAAATTATCAAACAATCACAAAATAAATAAAACCCATTGAGTTATAAAACCTGACAAAACAAAACAATCATAAAAGCTGAAAAAATAGACAGGCAACGAGGTAGTGTCTAACAAAACGTATATACGGTGATGCTGATTGGCGATTGTGCAAATTTCAGGAACTGTGATTTAATCACCGATTGATTAGTGGTGATTGTTATCAAAGTTATTGCATGTTGTGATGTGATCACGGCATTGCGTTGCGTGAATAGAACACTGATGATCTTCATCACTGAACTACCAGCGTTGCCAATGTGTGAGTAATTGCTCACATTGTGATCGTTTGGAAGGTTGTGGAGGAAATGTGTGAGGAATGACCCAATTGTGAGGATTCTGTGAGGATTGGGTGAAGATGTCGGTATTATTAAATAAATAATCATATTTAATGAGATTCAACTAAACACGTTGACTCATTATTACGCTACAATGTGAAATGTGAGCTAATTAGCAACGTTGCGACAGTGGTCGTGCCCGTTTCCCACAGAGCGACATCTGTCAATAAACCACTTTTAGCTGGCCCCTGATTCTTGTCTCAGATTTAAAACTAAGTTCTTTTATTTTGTGTCCAGTGATGTCACAGTTACCGATTTTTTGGTAGATCTACCGAATTTGAATGAAGTCTACCGAATTACAGATTTATTCTGAAATTCTATCGAAAATTTAAGAGTGGAGGTAGCTTATGAACCGAGCTGGTCCGAAAACCTGGAAAAGTCCCCCCACAAATTTCCTAGTTATACTTACAGTGCATAAATTATTGATCTTATTATTCTTTTGAGATTTTATATTAACCTAGAATATCCCCCCCCCCCCCCGCTCTTAAAAACAGAAATCGCAGTCAAAGTTATTACAAATTTTGTTTTAAAAGAATTTTTAGAACATGATAGTCTAAAAATGTCCTTTTGAGGCTGTGAGGATTTTGTGGGGATTTTAAAGCTGCTGTGAGGAAAACGTGAGTATTTTTAATCATTTTGTGGAGTATTTTGGTAACTCGCATCTGGCAACACTGTGAACTACTGAACTCCAATATCGAGTTCAGTGTTCAATGGGATAAAGTACCTACACTGAATATTGAATATTGAATATCACTTATAACATAAACACGGACAAGAGTGCAACTATATTTTGAGTTAACTTTTGCTATATAGACAATGTGTAATGTGTATTAAAACATAGAGCAAGCGAATTTTCTCTTAGGCTTTACGTGTTATTACTTATTCTATTTATTTATGTTAGAGATAGTGTACCTCATAGCACTATTATAAATTAAGTAAATAAAAAGCTTCAATTCTTCAATAATAATTGAAATATAGCAAAGACTATAGGCATTTAGTTTTGTATTTACGATTTACCGTTCACCATCGTCAAAATGTCATAAATTTTAAAATGTTACAAATGTTTCTTGATCAGTAAGTAGGTATGCTAAAACAAATAATGAAAACAACGTTGAAATAATAACAGGGTAAGTAGGTATATTAATATAAATATAAAGACGATTTTCACAATAATATAGGTAATTATTTAAACGTAATGGTGTAATATGGGTACCTATATTTCTCATATAAACACACCAACTATATAAGATAACTCTGATAACTGAAACTTCCAAGAGCTGTTTAGATCATATTTTTATAAAAATGACAAAAATGTAGTAACCTAGTGTAGGTAACTCTATAATGTATAACTTACCAACCACTTGTTATTGAGTCTGAATTGCGATGTATAAGACGTGCTGCCTGTGGTGCTGCAGTGTGGCTCCATTTTTTGCAATAGTAACTCCAATGTAACTTTACCAACCATTTATTATTGAGTCTGAATTGTGATGTTTAAATTGACTAGACGTGCTACATAGCGTAACTTAGTTTACTTTGATTAATAAGTGGAAAAAATTATCTATTCACAATGACACTGACCAACATAAAACCAGAACCACTAAAACTCGGGGAGAAGATGTAGGACTGATACAGCGTGTAATATATATAGGTATAGAGAGAGAGGGTATTTACCTCCAAACTCTCCAAAGAACTCTTAAATAAATTAATGAACAAAATATCAGAAATAAAAAGTGGAAGTACTGGAAATATGGTCAAGGTACCTACATAGTGAAAAGGTTGAACAGCTCAATAACTATGAATGTCAACAAGGTATATGTAATTGATGACGAGGAACAGTTTTCCCGGCGTAATAACAAAGAATTAACTAACATCTTTCGTAATAATTTAAGAATTTATGGTTTGCTAGAGGAGAAAAATGATATATATGTGCAGAACAAAGTCTCCAAATTATTTATACAAAAACTTGGCATTGAATTATTCGCTATATATATAATAAGTAACTTTGATTTTGGCTATAGACTTTTAAAATTAGAGAAGAAACAAATAGGTCGGTTATGGTGAGATTTTGTAGAAATTAAGTAAGACAAGAAATTTACAAAAATAAAAGTAAATTAAAGGGTAGCAGAGTTGTTATAAATGAATACTTAACGAGGGAAAAAGTAGCAAGCGAGCTTGCGAATGATATGGGCCATGCAAAGAATGTTTGGAGCCCAAAAGGGGAAGGTGTTTTGCAAAGTAAGTAAGTATATAACAAGTTTTATAAACTTGGCATCACATTACTGGATTTGGATAAAGTGATTTAATTATAATAAATTACTGTTTCGAGCTCACCTTTAATATTGTATATATTGGTAAATTCCACTGTTTGGGGGATAACTGTATTATATTGTTTTTCTATATTTTTTTCTGTTTTTCATTCCATTGTATTTTTAAAATTAGTTTTTAATTTAGCCATAATATTAAGTAGAAATAATATTGAAGTAGGATATATGTATATTAATGTCAGGTCACTTGTGCCAGAAATAAATAAAATAAAAATTACCTTATTTTAAGAGATTATCAATACGATATTCTAGCTAGGTATGTCAGAAACTTATTGGTTATCAATTATCACAAAATATAAATATCAGGTAATTCACTATTTATTAGAGGATATATAGGTAAATAGTACCTGAATTTTTAAGTTTTATAATGCAATGATAACATATTAATCGAGGTACACCTACCCTATATAATAAATAAATAATTTACGTCATGCCTATATCAAATAAAGTAGTAATACAATATTTACAATAATTAAAATGTGATTCTAAAAATTGTCAGTTATTGGCGCTTATGACATCGCTTGTGTTATGAACTATTCCTTTGTCGGTTTTTTTATGATTTTCAAACTGAAACTGGATAAACTATAACGAAAAGTTGTGATACGTCTCAAACTTTGTGGTAGTTATATGGATTTATATGTGGTTATATCACATGTTATCTATAGTAACCTGTGTAGTAACGTAACACAGTAACAGTCAATGTTCATATGAAGAAACGTTGCACTATTATATCGCGACTGTTGTTAAATATAACGTACGTCGTGTGATTTTTCTAGTACCTAAGTCAGTGAGACAAAGAAATACTTGGTCTTGGTGGTACCTATAATGCGTGTTATGAATAACGTAAATGTTCCACCATAGAAGTAAATATTGTCAGTGGTCTTGTAATATAACTTATGAAATCAGAATCACAGTTCTGAGCTCTAACCATATGTAGAGCTCAGTGATCACATTTCGTGAAATATCGTTATTACTATATTCAAACAAGTCATGGTCGTACCACCACGCACCACGCTACAGTACTTACAAAGACCACATTAGACACATATATGTACCCTCTTTTTAAGTGTGACAAAGACGTATATGGTCTATACTTATTCTATAAAGATTAGAGAATTTCTCATCTTACATTTACGAAAAATTACGCTAAGTGCCCAGATAACTATCCGTCTTTGTTAGCCTGATCGTTTAAAAAAAGACCATGGTATTTGCAAATCGCTCGGAGTGAACTTTAGTAAACCCCTACTGTGGTCAAAGATTACAGAATTCTCTAACATTTGCTGTGGTGCCTGTGGTACTATAGACACTTCTTGTTTATGTTTACACAAGTAAATCAGTAAATGACAAATGTCAGTTTGAGTTTTGTGGAGTTGCTAAATCGTAAGTTTTACGTGTTAAGTGAATTCAGTGAAATAAAATATAATTACGAAGATAATTAAAAATGCAGTGTTTAAATATATATATATAATTGTATTTTTATTTTAAGTTACTGATCTTCGAAAGACCTAACCTAACCTCAAATTATAGACTCGAGGCAATAGAATATGGAACGTGATAGGACGATAAGTGACATGACACGTCCTTCAGCAATAGTTTAAAATTTTAAGAATTATAGGAATTGATAACAGTACGAAAATTGCTTCCATTCATACTTTAGCAATCAATCAAGCTAAAGGTGTTAGTCAGCAATAAAAATACAAAGTAAGTTATTTCTCTCTCCCCTTTGTTTTTAAAATATATTAATTATTTCCTCTACTCCAACGACCTTGTACGTTCAAATGTAAATCTCTGTTAATGATTATTATTTGTTGCAGAACTACATTAACTTGATATATACTTATATCATACAATGGAGGCCTTATCGAGAAGTTTACAGCCATACAAAGAAACTGTAGGACAAACTGCCAGTATAGTGACGATATTACAATTTTTCTCGGGTGTTTTTGTATGCAGGGACATTTACAAAAAAGGCACTACTCAGGGAATACCAGTTACCCCATTTATAGGAGGTATCGTTATGTGAGTACTTTATCATATTTTATATTTGCTTTGATAAAGCATTAAGAAACATTTTTCAAATTCAAATCTGTGTTGTCTACATGTTTATTATTGCTTAGGAAAGTTTATTAAAACTGTTGTACTTCATTTTATCTTTGAAAAATAGAGTTTAAGGCAGTTTTAAGTAGTGGGTTTATAATACTTTTCTTGAAGTCGCTTTTAATTCCTAACTTTTTACAAAATATTGTGTAATTCTTTGAGGAAGTTTTAGATATACGAACAAAATGATGCAATACTCACTTATTTTTGTTATTAACAATTTCATACGTTACTTTGTGTTAATGTTTTTCAAATTGTTTGAACAATTATAATTTACCTAGGTATATGAGTTATTATATTCTGAGATAACGATGTATTATTCTTTATTGACATCTTTTTTCGGAAAATACAGAACATTAATCAATAAACAATCGATAATTGTTTAAACAATGAATTGATGTAAGTACTTACTGCATTTTAAATATGAGTAGCCTTATTCTAAAAAATGCAGTAATAAATAATAATCCATTGTGGCATACGACAGACTATGGCTTCATGATCAAATGTTCTTATGAGCACGAAATTCGTTATTCAGGGAGCCATACTCTGTCGAATATCAGTTGTTCCAATATACACGAAAGAAACGCTTCTTAAAATTCAATTAGCCGCTTCTACACACCTTGGAAATATTGAATAACGGACTTGTGCCCATATTGACTTTTAGTCGGGAAGCCATAATTAGTTGAATTCCACTTGTATCATCAAACAGCACCAAAACCTAAAATTCCATAAATTTGATGCGGAGCTACTTTATGGTAAAATGTAATTGTTTAAATAAATTATTGTTGTACTCGAAAAGCATTAAAATATTAACACAAACCAGGATGTGACTAATTCACAGTAGTTGCAAAAAAATTGCAACTAAACAATAATAAATAACAAAAATACACAATATCCAAAAACATTAAAATATTAACACAAACCAGGATGTGACTAATTCACAGTAGTTGCGAAAAAATTGCAACTAAACAATAATAAATTTAATAACAAAAATACAATACCCTACTTTTATCCTTCCAAGGTCGTTTATTTGGGGTCCTATAAAGACGTCTTTTGTGGGTCAAATTTAAAAAGAAATAATTAATTCATATTCTTTAGACATTTCTAAAGAGGGGATTTGTGTCCGATTTTTATTTTATTACATATTAATTATTTTATCGGAAAAAAATGTCCTTGTAGAAAATACATGAGACTTCAAAGGTCTCAGAAGCGCGTGTTAATATTACCCGATATTGCTTAAATTTGAATATGTTTTTTTAGAATTGCGAACAAATCTGGAAAGTGAGATAAAATAAATTCTATATTTTTTGATCCACCCGAATAATCAAGCTTAATTGATCGAAACTTCATTGTAGTTTTTTGCATATCATATATCTTCTCTTATGGAATGAAGCCACATGTGTTGATACAAAGATTTATTTAGAAAGGAATCCAAGGAGGAAACATTGGTCATACACGTTTTTTTCTTTATACACACATTTCCAAAATACTGTCGTTTTTAAGATTTGTGTGTATTGAGTTCTTTACTGGATCACGTTCTCCCTTTCTATCTCCGTTCCTCTATCCTTCTGCTTGTTGAAACATAAAAATGTTATAAAAGAAATCGCTGCTTTAACACATGTGATGTGACACGTTCTTAAAATGAGAAGAAACATGAAATGCCAATGATAAGAGAATGTCTAGTCCAAAATCAGACGAATTGTTATTTGCAGTTATTAATATCATCATAAGTATCTGTATGACTTTCACATTTTAAAACCTAATCTCAACGAATGACATAAGAGTGTTGTGTATGATTTGGCATTCTTTATCTAATCTCAGAAATAAGTTGATAATGACGTGTAATTATTTAATAGGGTTATTATTTTATAGATGTATTATTACAATACTAAATAATTATAAAAGTTCGTTTTTTTTTTAATATATTAGCAGTATTGGGTTAATGTTTAGTACTAGATAAACATCTTTACATTAGTATATTTTCCATACTTGTTTAAGTAGAATTAGATATAATTCATAAATATTTAATTTCAATGACAAGCAAAAAAATATAGTACACCTTGCAGATGTAATCAAAATTCTCTGAGCCTGTGGTCCAGTCATTGAAGCATTTTACTTCTAACTCCGGTTAGGAAAGATCGATTTGCATGCAATGAACGGCATTCCATTTGTAATTGATAGTATTGCAAAGTCTACATGGAAATTGGTAAACTGAAAATAGAAAACAGAAATCAATAGAGGGATGAATTCTAAACAAAAAATGTTCTTTGAAGTTTTTTCGATAAATCAGTATTTTTCGAGTTATTTGCGATTGAAAATGTTGATTTTTCATCTTAAAAATGCATGTTTTATAGCGATTTTTCACGAATAACTCGAGAATTTTAACTTTTATCAAAAAAATTATCAGGAGCAAAAATGAACCCTTTTTACATTGGAAATGTTTATGTTCATATATGGTAGTCGAGTTATCAGTTTTCGTTCAAGGTCAAAAAACAGCGGTGTCGCGGTCGAGTGAGACTATCGTATATGCAACGGCTGATATATGCAAATGTAATATGGGTTGCATATAGATATATCACAGGGGGTCAAGTTACCAATTTTCATTTAAGGTCGAAATACAGTGGTGTCGCAATCGAGGGTGGATCGTAGCTGTTTATGTTTTATGTATGATATTATCATTTCCAATGTCCCGATGGTTGCAAGAATTGCGAAATCTGTGAATTTTTATTTCTGAAGATGCAATACAAACCGAGTTATGGCTCGTTGAAGATAACTGTTTGTTCGTCGAAAACTGAAATCGATTATTACAACGTTAAATGATGGAAATACGACGAATTTTGGGAAGAAAACTTGTCAGACCTTTTTTAAAGTACTTGAAAAGACCTTTAACATGAGCTTTAGTAACGTCTCCGTTTGGTCTTGGTAGTGATCCATTAAAGTTTGGCATGGGTCCCATGCTCTATTAGTAAGCTGTTGCTTACCAAAATTTCACGGGCTGCCGCTGGCCCACAAACAATCGACGATTCGATTTTCGACTTTGCAATTGCTTTTTAGGAGTTATTGTAAACATTTTTGGCTTGGTGGTTTAACTCCATAGGGAGTATATTCTTCTAAAGTTTCATTAGAGTATGTGTATTATTGTTCAAGGTATCATCAATTGTTTCAAAATGGCCTTCCTAAAATGTCTTCATGTTTTATGACTTGGCATATTGATCAAAAAGTTTCGGACAAATCTAGTTCTCTTTGAAATTTCATTTTGAATAATTTGTCTCTTTAATTTTTGAGATACTGGTTGTACAACCAGAGATATTTAAGTAAAACTATGAAGAAACAGAATCCTCAACGTTCTTTTGTTTAAACAAAAACTTTCCACCACACGGATTTTATCCAAAACTTTTTACTACACTTCTTGAAATGTTTACAACAAGTTCCAACAAAAAAAATTGCTATAGTAAGACAGTTCCCTAGAAATTTTAGTTTTACTCCACTAGAAGTTTATATCTATGATTAAACTACAGTGACTAGACTACAAATTGTTCTTCCACGAATTTGTTGTCGTAGTGGATTTACTTTAGCATGTATTGAACTTTATAAAACCAGTTTTAGAGTGTTCAAATTTATTTAAAAAATATTGTTAATTTCTTAGGATTACCTACTTCATGATGTAAATGAGAGATTTTATTAATAACTTAGTTTTTAGTATTGAAAATACTACAACGTATCGAGAGCGACAGATCTGTCTAGGCCGCTGCGCCGGCCTTGTAGTAGAGTAACAAGCTGCCTCTATTGTGTCATTCCATTTGCAATGTGTTGCTAAAAGCTACGAGCTATTTTAAACGATGCCCCATCAAAAGAGAAGAAGATTTGACTTGGTCGTTGAAAAATCGCCCTGTACAGGGGGTTGCAGGTGGCGATTTTCCGAGAAAGTAAAAAAAATTTTTGTTGTATATTTGAAATTTACAGCACGTCAGCTTTGTTTTCACGTAATATTACGTACATATCTTAATACTTAATAGTTTTTTCTAATTATTCAATATTGTCTGCGCTATGCTTTGATATGGAGCGCCCGAGGGGTCAACCACTAGTGAATAAATGTACAAGTATTGTACAATATTGCATAAGTTACTTGTACTGTTGCTACTGTTGACAATATTGTTCGTATTGTAGAGTACTGTATGTACTGGTCAAGTACTTTACAGTACTGGCCAAGCACTGTATGATACTGTACCGCGTACTCTGCGGTACTGTTTAATAATGTATGATAATGTGCAAGTACTGTATTTTACTGTATTGAATATAACTGTTTTACCGAGTGTTTTGTTGCGTACATCTGGCAACTTTAAGTAATTTTATTAAATTCTGTTAAACAGAATGAATTTTTGAGAAATATGTACTGGTATTTACCATACTCTAGTAACTAAAACCTCAGACATTGAATTATCATAGGTAATCTGTTTAAATTTAGGAATGTACACATTTATTATATTTTCATGTTTCATCCATTTAACTCTTTTTGTATTCCAGTTTTTGCTAACAGCTCTCGTAGAACACAGAGGCTTCGATCGCATAGTAAATATATCTATTTCACAGCACAAATTTCTTAATTATTGGTTAAACCAAATATACTGCAGGAAGTATTATGGGTTGCATATAACAACGCGGACCCATTCTTAGTAATTTTTAGTTTATAGTATGGTAATATGTTAATTGAGACTTGAGAGGGGATATCTCTTTTATTAGCTAGCTGGTAGCAGAATGGCCATTTCTGTAGCCAATTCTGCACCAGCATTTACTTTGACTTTTAAGTTTTTTTTGATAATCATTCAGTCGCGAGTTGTGACACTTCTGCTGTTATCAAACTTTTTCTTAGTGATCTATCTAATAAAAGGTAATTACATTTATTTATTTGATTCCTCTCATTAGTGTTTAACGGCCTTTAGCCATATTTTTCATTTCTGCTAACTAAACAACCATAATTCTGAAACATGTGCTGATAATATTTTTTTTTCTTCCCAAACGTAGAGTTTTGCTGCCAAATAGATGATTATATAACTGATTATTTTAACAACTGATTACATAGATAATTAATAAATAACTGATTAGATAGTTAATACAAATTATTTAAATCATTTACCGAAATAATTTGCATAATTAGTACAAATAGTCTACATAATTTACACATGGAAAATCGTTTTCGTTTGATGGATAAATGTCTGCTAGATTTCATAAGACGGATAGTCCAGTCAAACACAGTTTAGTAAAGTTCAGCAGTCGATTGAAATTCCGTTTAGTCAAGTCCAGTTTAGTCCAGTCAATCCCAACCAACAGCAAAACCCTAGCGTTATACAGGTTAGCAAGACGTCAAACCACGTCGAGGAGCAGTCTGTGTTCGGAGAGGCTGTTAGGAAAGGCTACCAGAACTCACCAGGAGCCCTCATCCACTATCTATCCATCATCAGGAGGATTGGTGAGATTCTGAGAATTTCATTGATATTTTTTGTTGTATAATATTTACTGTATAACTTTCATTGCACAATATATTTCTTTTCTTTTAATGATAAATTAATTAAGCTATAAATATTTTCTGTTGGAAATTGTGATAATATTACTTAATATTTCTATTTCATAATTGATAACATTATTTTATAATTTTTAAATTGATTAAAATCGCTGATTTGTTTTTACATTGATGATTTTTCTGAAGTAATTAATAAATAAGTATCTTTTATCGTAAAATTTAATTTTTCATTTTTTTTGTTTGTCTGTCCGCCATAAGATCAAATCTTTCCACGGCGGTTGGTTTCAACATCACAGGGGTAGCAGTAACTCTTAAATTTTCCGTGGATGGCGCTCATAATTTTTACATCATTTTAAGCTACCTTTGAGTGTTGGAATAAACTAGCTAGGCAAAATATCACAAAAATATTGGTTCACCCTCTGGCTGATTTAAAAAAATATATATTAATTGAACCCACGAAATCCCAGCCACGCACCAGATCAGCTAGCCGTTCGCCGTCACTATTTGTGTGTTGGTTGAATTGCCTTTGGTTATCACCTTAGCCGGTGATATCATTGTTAATTTTTCTAGGGCCAAGTAGTGATGTAACAGTTTTACATAATAATAATTAATTAGCTGTTAAAATTTGGAAATTAAAATTTAAAAATCAACTTTAACTTCAAATTTTAATGGACAGAGGCAATTTTAATTAAAGATTATAATGACACTATTCTAAAATAGGTATCTTTGTAAGCTTTTCCCTTGACTTTTAGATTAATAATGTACTTATTGGCATGATAAATAAAATTTACAATATTTTTTAAATAACCTTATTTTATTAATAAACATACAAATGAACATAAAATTTACCTTCTCAAATTTAATATATAATATACGAAAATAAAGAAAAAATTCAAATAATTGCCAATTAACTTAACCAAGGCAATTAACAATCTCTTAAATTAAAATTTAAAACGACGTTATAGAAGTAATAATAAGTAACAGTAATTCTATCAGTTTAATAATACATATGTAATATATTCAGTAATAGGTAAGTAAATAAGTGATTGATTATAATAATAATAATACTTTATTCCTTGGCGGAACCTCGCCGCCGGCGTCGCACAGTGGAGCATTTTCCTCGAAAAGCTGGACAAAATTCAGATTATTCAGTACATACACTAAAATTAATACCCTTATGTTTTTGGACTCACTGATTACGAATCCGTTGTAAGAATTTTCAAAAAACAAAATGGCGGATTCAATATGGCGGACTGAAACCTTAATATTTTAATTACGAAATTACAAGACCAAAAATATTTTTAGCATTTATTTCATACTGATATCTATTGGCAAATGTTTCGTGTTATTGAGTGTTTTTTATTCACCAATCATCTCGTCAGTCACCAATCACAAATGTCGGTTACACAGCTTTAGTGAACAGTTAAATAACTAAATGTAAACAATATACTCTTTGTCCGAGACTTTGTTCGTTTATTGAAGGTTTTATATATTGTCCGAGATATTGTCCTAAATATTGTCAGCATTCTATTTTATACTCTTCGCATTTTCTAAAATTTTACTATTAGTCATCTCCCGATTATGGCGACTTGATTGGTGAAATGCTCGTCAGTATACTATGAATTATTTTTGTTTTTGTAGAATCTAAGGCTGCAAAACCCTCATCAGATATATTTTTTTATATTTAATAAGTAACTTTTATAATTACCGTGATAATTACTGATCTATTTTTTTCTTAAAATAGTAAGCTTTTCCATTTAGCTAACACTAATTTATTATTCAAATTTCAATATCATTGATCTTCCAGTTCTTAAGTTGTTGTGCTTAAAAGAAAATGTCACAAACTAAAGGGCAGACATGTTGAAACTTGTTTATAATTCGATGACTAACAGTTATACGAATGGTTTTTAAAATGTTTTTAATATTAGGAATTAAAATCAAAGAACTTGAAGAGAAGATGACACGAGAGATAAATATAAAATGTGAGAATAATGCAGAAATAAAGAAAAGTACCGATCAAACTTAAAAGTGCACTTTAGAAAAATTATATACTTACCTAATCATCGCTAATCGCTAATCAAAAAATGAAAAGTCAGTAACTAACTATACGACGACCCTAGGTTGTTATCTTGGAGATACGCTTTTGAAAACTGTATACAAATGAATACATACTTACCAAAATAAAACTGCACTCGATTCACTTCAATGCGTCACTCACTGGATTTCTGTCGAACTGGCTATTGGAACAAGATTCTACAAACCTGACTGGTACTGTTTAGCGCATTGTACACACACTGTTTAATACTGTACATGAAATGTGGTAATGTACAGGCACTGTCTGGTACTGTACGAGTACTGTTTAGGTATTGTACAAGATCTGCGGTAATCTACAGGTACTGTCTAGTCCTGCGCGAGTACTGTTTAGATACTGTACACAAAAACATCCAAGTATTGTACACAGTGGTTGACCCCTCGGGAGCGCCTTAATGAATTAACGCTTGCTCTGAAACGTATCAATTCACAAATCCATTAACTCGAAGCGTGTACATTTTTCGAAAAATGCCCCTGAAGTAAACGTCGCACGCTTGTTATCAAGGATTTAGTTGTTTTTTTCAAATTTATAATAGGATTTACCGTTTGATTTGTGGACATTTTTTTGTGGACCATTGTCGAATCTCGCCGACCTGACCACGGACATGCGAGGAAGGTTCATAATTACCGAACGCCCCTGCTATACTCGTCCTTATGCTATTGAGCACGCATACAGTCGATTTTCGTCCGATAACTGTTTAATCGTTGCCTTCTGAGATCGTTTTCTTTCTAATTCTTTCTCTCAGTGGTTGTACCTATATTATCGAAAGTATTTAATATATATTTATTCAGTTTTTCGTGATATGATTAATAAAAATAATATTTATAAAGCAGGCATATCAATAGGACGATCCTATAGGACTTCGACCTAGAGCAGTATAGTTGCATCTGGTATTTTCAATACACTTAAGATACTTGCGAAAGATGCAAAATCTGTGAATTTTTTAAATTATATTCCACCATTTGTGCTGCAACTTTAACACAAGATAAATAGGTAGTAGTTGATTATACTTCTTTTTTTTTTTTCTAATCTAGAAAATACAAAATGTAGAACTATATTACACCCCTATAGTTTTGTTTTTGTTTCATTGAAATATCTTAAATAGTCAACGAGAAAAATTATCTTCAATTTAGGATTTGTCACTTCCATATTTTCTCTACTTGAAATTACTCATATGATAGTCCACGGAAATTAGCATTTGATCTGAACGAAATTGGTAAAAAATCTGAATTTTTGCACAGACGTTCTTTGAGGTGTCGCAAACCCAAATCCACAAAAATCGCAACATGGCTACTCGAGATATTGAAGGTCAAAGTTTTTTGCAAATATCTCGCGTCCTATGCATCGGATGCCCATGAGGTCTATGTGAAAGTTGTAGAGAACTAAATTATTATCTGTCTTTGTTCTTCATTACCCCCCCCCCTCCCCTTTTTTTATCGGGATAATCAAGATCAAAGTTTCAAAAAACATGTTTTTTTTACCGTGGAAGTTGTAGAGAATTCAATTATACACAAGATTAATCTTTTGCATTTTTTTCCCAAAACCTCGCCCTTTTCGAGATATTCAAAGTCAAAATTTCAAAAAATTGGTTTTCTCAAATATCTCCCTCCCTATCCATTGTACCGCGACGAAGTCTACTGCGAAATGCTGCAATTATTGAAATTTATAGCTACTTAATTTTGGACTTTTGCACACATAGATTATTAATTTCGACCAGTGTGAGACGGATGGATTTTTTTTTGTTCACGGAATTATTCAACAATGATTTCCTAGATAGCATTGAAGATATTACTTTGTCATTGAACAAAACTAATAATTATGAAAACATATTAAACAATATGGAAAAACATAACTACACATTTGAAAAGTTTAAACCACTCAATACCATACAATTAAGTGAAATTATGAAGAACATGAAAAATAAAAAGAGTAGTGTGGATGGAATAAATACACATATACTGAAAGTATCCTATGAAGCAATAAGTGACAGGTTCCTAGATGTCAATAACTCTTCTCTTGAGTCAGGAATTTTTCCTGAGGCATGGAAGATCACAACAACCATTCCGGTAGAGAAAAAAGTAAACTTTATACTTACTAGGACATGAACACCTTCCCCTAAATATGGTTCCCAGCTATGAGAAATTATTAGAAACTGTTGTTAATGAGCAATTAGTGGAATATTGTGAATCAAATAAACTGTTAACCAAACGTCAGGCAGGGTTTCGTAAAAAGAACTCGTGTGAAAGTGCTTTACAAACTATATTATATGACTGGAAAAGAGCAGTAAATGATAAACTTATTATTGGTGTAGTGTATCTAGACTTCCAAAGAGCATTTGAAACTATAGACAGAAAATTATTAATTTTAAAACTTGAAAGGCTAGGTATTAAATGTACAGTATTAAACTGGTTTAAAAGTTGCCTGAACGATAGATCGCACATCAACAAATATGAAGGAGTAATATCTAATTCCAGAAATACTAAATATGGGGTTCCACAAGGGACAGTCCTCGGTCCCAGTTTATTTGTCATATGCATAAACGATATGGTGCGACATAAACATAAATGTTATATCCAACTTTTTGCGGACGATACACTGTTGTATTTTATTAGTGAAAATGTTAACGAAATATTATTAACAATAAATGAGGAGATTAATGTAGTTCAAAAATGACTAAATGAAAATAATTTAAAAATAAATACTAATAAAACTAAATATATGGTGATAAAAAATAAATATAATGTGACAAATACTGAAAGTGACTTAGATGTGTGTATATATGGAAAAAGAATAGAACAAGTAAAAGAATATAAATATTTAGATGTGATAATAGATGACCAACTAACATTTCCAATACATGCAAGTTACATAACAGGTAAAATGGACAAAAACAGTAATATACAAATCAATCATTAGCCCGCATTTAAATTATTGTGCATCAATACTATTCCTGTTGAATAACACCGAATTATAAATATTACAAAAGAAACAAAATCAAGCACTGTGGTATTTGTGGCATGATGTGGAATTTCTATGTGTTTATTCTCAGAAGCATCAAATGCAGGGAAGCCTTTAAAAGCTTAAACATTCTTACTTTGAACTCTATTTACATTTATGAGCTGTCATGTTTTGTTTACAAAAATAGAAGTAAATTTAACGAGATTAGAACTGATCATCTGTATAGCACTAGGAATAAACATCTTCTTTTACCAAAAGAACACAGAATGGCTTTGTACCAAAAAAGTCTCTGTTTCATGGGCTGTACATTTTTTAACTGTTTGCCGGGGCATATTAAATCTATGACAACAATTTTTAAGTTTAAAAAGACTTTAAAGTCATTTTTGTTGGACATGAACAGCTACAGTGTTGACGAATTTTATGCAAAATGTGGGACTACTTTTCTATAGTTCTAGTTATAATATTTGTTTAATTGCTCACTGTTCACATGTTTTTTTTTTCTTTTGTGTGTATATGTTTTTACAATGTTATTTGTGATATTTTCTTTGTATTTCTACTGACAATGTTTCTTAACTGTACTTCTACATTTTCTGAAATTAATAAGTATTATTATTATTATTATTATTATCCTTCAATCAAGCACTGAGGATAATATTAAACTGCAACAAATATACTAATAGAAAAATTATGTTAGAAAATGTAGGTGTATTTAGTGTCAAACAAAACATAGCTTTTAATACGATGACATTTATATATAAAATTTTGCATGGCCAGTTACCTGCACATCTATTAGAATTATGTACTTATGTAAGAGACATTCACCAATACATGACCAGAACCAGAAATGATCTATATATACACACAGTTAGGACAAATTATAGACAGTATGATTTATATCACAATGGTATGGTAATGTATAATAGATTACCCATTGAAATAAAAACATGTCACTCTTTGCAAGCATTTAAATGTAGAAGTATAAAGTAGATTAATGTTAAATTTAAAGCTTTGTTTTGAATTTTGATTATGTACTTTTTTTGTAATTTAATTAGCTATTGCTAGTAAACCTATTATTATTATTATTATTGATGTGAAGATTTTAGCAATATTGCCGATTTTAGAAAAGTATGGATCGAATGCAATATACTCTTCGTTTTGTATTTGCGAAGAGTATAATAATACGATATGAAAAAGCTTGATTGATATTTAATTTATTTTTCAGAGGATCATTGATGTTAAAGCATGGAATTCTTTTGAATGACCCAGCAATGTTACAAGTGAATGTAGCAGCCATATTTTTAAACATGGTCTACACAGGATTTTATTATATATACTCGCCAAACAAAAATGAAGATGTATTAAAACCATTAGGAGTCGGATCCGCAATTGTAGCAGTATTTTTAGGTTACGCTGGATTGGAAGATCCTAGTAATCTTGAATATAGATACGGTTTGATAGTTACGATATTAATGTTGTTGCTATTGGGCTCCCCATTAATAGATTTGGTAAGTATATATTAGTATAATAATTTTATGTATAACACAGGCGCACACACAAAAAAAAAGTCGAGTGCAAGAAGGCAGACCTATGTATTCCCATGCATTTTGACCTGCTGAACACGAATCCAATGTTCGTTTTGCCCAATTGACTATTGCATTTTTCCTAACCTCAAAAAACACCATTATAATGCCCGAAGAATCTCAAACAAGTAAATAAAAAGCTTAAATGAGCTGACCGCCATTTCCATATGAACTCTTAGAGTTTGTCGTTTAGGAGCAGCGACCCACGAGGTTGGGTCGTGTCGTTCGAGGAGCGAGATCCTCGGACCTTTTACTTTGGCGGTTTGTATTTTGCGAAAAAATTTAATTTTTAGTTGATTTAACACAAAAAAAGGTAGGGCATTTTTGTCTGGAAAAAGTTAGTGCGTGAAATGTGAAGAGAAGTCAACAATGCATTTTTTAGATGATCCACCTTCAAAATTTTGGGAAAAAATGAAAGTGTCGCTAAAAATCTGAAAAAATTCAAGGGTACATAGAGAAATCGAATGGCGCAAACTAGAAGTCTGTAGCTTTTTTGGTTTCCGAGATGTAGTCTTGAGAACTGGAGGAAAAAGAGATTTCCTGCTTCTGGTGACTTTGAGCGGCCCTATCTCGGCAACTAAGTATCGAAGGGATATCTGGTTTGCTCCGTTGGATTCTTCTGTTCTTTTTGCGTATCTCTGAATTTTTTCATAATTTTATGCTCCCTCGTTCGAATGCAGTTGCTCCGGAGGCGGACCCATGTCGCCGGAGAAGCGAAATCCTCGAACCTTTGACTTTGGCAGTGTGCAGTGTGTTTCTCTCTTAAAAATGACCCTAGTGAGGAAGACTGCCATCTATTACAACACGACCTTACAAAAATGAACTCATGGTGCGAAAATAATAGACTATCCTTAAATATATCAAAATGAAATGCGATGACCTTTACGAGAAGAAATAATTCTATAAACTTCTCCTACAAAATAGGAGTCATTTTTGACTCAAAACTAACTTTTACTGCCCACGTGTATCACATTATTGCTAATGTCTATAGAAATCTAGGCTTTATTATGCGAAACTCAAAGCACTTTAAAGATACTTCCACACTTTCTTTCTTATTTCATGCTTTTGTTTGGCCAAAACTGGAATACGGTGGTATTGTCTGGAATCCACAATATAGCGTTCATATTCTTAATTTGGAAAGAGTTCAAAGAAGGCATGTTAAATATCTCTCCCTCAAAGGTGATGGAATTTATCCTCCCAGAAGCACCCCGCAATCTGACTTATTAGCCAGATTTAATCTAAATGACTTAGCGACACGTAGGGTCTATTTTTCTAGTTTATTCTTATACAAACTACTAACCATCACAACTAACATCAGTGTTCCATCATTTCAGACTTGCTCATATGCCCTATTCTACTTAGCTGCGCCAAGAACAAATGTACTAAAATCTTCTCCTATTCACAATATGTGCTCAAACTATTTAGACTATCAGTCGAACCTTGATATTTTTAATTGTAGCATTAATAATATAAAACAATGTATTTTAAATCACTCTTAAATTAACCTTTAGTTCCTACTATATCATTGTTTAGTTTAAACTATATTCTCACGTTACTTTGTATTTCCATTTTCAATTTAATAAGACTTATTCGCTGTAAAATACTTAGTTTTAAGTTTGTACTCTGTACTGTGTATATATTCGCTTGTATTTTTTTCCTGCCCTGTAATTGGATTCACATCTGTCTGAGCAGTTGTATTCATAAATACCTTCCAGTACATATGTAGTATTGAGCCATACTCAACTCAGGACTATTATGTGTGATGATAATAATAAGTGCGAATTATCTATTTTATATTTAGCAACTCTGTCTGTTTCATATGTCCATATCTTTCATTTTGTAAACTGTGACCTGTTTAATACATGTAAATGTGAGCTAAAACGGAATAAAACTTACTTACTTACTTAAATAAATAAGTTTTATTCATAGATCATCGCCGCCCACATTTGGTCTTAGTGCCCCAAAATACGTATGGAAATGGTGGTCAGCCCATTTTAGCTTTTTATTTATTTATTTATTTTATGGAAGAGCCGGCTGTCATGCTCCGACTCCGAGGGCACTGCAGCCTTGTAGGCTTATTGTTCCACTTCCCAGTCTTATCTACACCATGCCGGTCATTCCCTATAGACGTAGTTGTTACCTATAGTTCTAAACCGGCCCGTGCGAGTCTGTAAGTGGCCAGCATTCAGGTCAGCAATGACTTCGGCGTACCATGTATCTCGATGGTCCAGGACCAGTCACCCATCGAAACGGCAACCACTCCGGCCGTTGATGAAAATAATGAGATAAAAAATATTTTAATTTGTTCAATGAATGGAGAAAGTATATTTATTATAAGTTGGCTTAATGTAGGTGTTAAGTCGCTTAGGATCTGCGGCATATTGGTTGCCGTGGATGTTTGTTGGTTTCCATGATTAATATTATTGATATTTCGAGTGGCATTAGCATAGGATGTCCCTCGTATATAATTATTTGCATTTATTCTGTTAGCAGAGTTATTTATATTATTTTTATTATTATTTTGCGCTTGTGTTTGCATTCGCAATTTCTTAATTTTGACATAATAGGAGCAGCCTCTGTGTGATTTTCCCCACAGTTGACGCACATAGGTTGTTCATTGAATGACTTAGGGCACTCAGAATAATGATGAGATTCTAGGCACTTTATGCATCGTAGTTCTAGCTTACAATAATTTTTGGTATGACCATATGGCTGACGACGGGTGCATTGCGAAATACTAAAAGATTTTTTTCTAGGTTGTACTTCTACTACTGAGTACATTAAACGTTCTAATTTGAAGATATCTAACTCCCTGCCGTCTTTTATGATTTCTACTGCACATATTGGTATAGGTTTTTTATCCTTGTTTAATAATCTTGTGACTTTTTTGATGTTATAATTTACTTTTAGTTCGTTCTCGATTTCTTTTTCAGTTACAGAAATAGGAATATTGCGAATAACTACAGGCATATTTGTATTTCCCGGGTTTTGGTAAGTATAGTATTGGACTTTTTGTTTATCATAGTAAGCTGTTAAGTTTCTGAAATCATCTTCAGAGTTGAGATTAATTTTAAGTGAATCTGGATGATTTTGAGTTGTGAACTCCCCGGTAATATTTGATTTAATATCTTTTAGAATTTCTTGATAATTATTCACGTGGTGTAAGTAAATAGGTGGAATTTTTTGCTTTTTATTGTGTTCTTCCTCACTGTTTTTTTCGTTATCTGTTAAAATTTTTTCGATTTCTGCTGGGAGATAATATTTATTTTTTGATAACATAGCTTCAGTGTGGCTTAAAATATATTTTTTATGAGTATCGCTCAGTTCTGGAGAACGTGGTCGTTTCTTGGAGCTATGCCCATCTTGATGGGACATTATTCATGATCTCTCAAAGAGATCTTGCTTTTAAGTTAATTTTGTTGTATGAATTTGTAATGAAGCATCCTAAAGTCATACCTCATTACTAATAAGTTTCAGTGTAGTGCTGTGTGCACATTTGCCACACGACGGCGATTCATACTCGATATACTAAATTTGCACACCACCCGACCATGACCGTCTCAAAAAGGAGGGATAGTTTCGTGTATAAAAGCCCAGCCGCGAATCGAGAAGAGCACTGGGTACATCTCTCCGCAAATTGCCGATGGCGCGCTGAGCCCAAGACGCTTTGCTGATTTATGCACCAAGTGACGTGGCTCTCCGGAGCGGATATATCTTGACCTAGAGAAGTCTTACGGCGCGTTGAGCCGGGGCA
Organism: Stenurella melanura; assembly: GCA_963583905.1. Taxonomy (NCBI): domain Eukaryota; kingdom Metazoa; phylum Arthropoda; class Insecta; order Coleoptera; family Cerambycidae; genus Stenurella; species Stenurella melanura. Next base: position 109,716,572 of record OY757312.1, read on the forward strand.
CAGAACTTGTGCCGAATGTTATTTAGTCCAGCGATGTCCTGTCGCCCCGACAAAACCGACCCGGAGCAAATATAAATTAACAGAGGAGTGACCCGGCGAGTTGAGCCGATAGCTTGCTCGGGTTGACGGTTATTAGCCCGCCGCCGTTTCCGCCGTCAAAACCCCTACTCGTCGCATCACTGCATTACACTCTCATCGTCTCTCTCACTCATACGATGTAAATGCCACCTGATTGCCAATAACCGTAAAAGATACGGTCCTGAAAACCGATAACCTGTAACTGCAATTACAACTGGAACAGTGGAAGAACTCCGAAGTAGACTAAAAAGTTATTTACGTAGCGAGGCAGCCAAGAAAGTCGATGCCACGCTCACCCAAATAAATAATAATAATAATAATGTTTATTCATCCTTCGAAATGATACATTTATAGACAAGTCAAAGCAAGTGTACAAAATTTAGAACTAAGACAAAACATTTTATAAAACTCTATTTACTATGAAATAAATCTACAACACATTAAAATATCTTTTCACATTTAAATAAAATGAAATCAGTATCAGTGATCAGTGTGACCTTTGTGTATCAGAATCGTTTCTGTCATATTCAATATGAAAAAAATCATTTAGGTTATATAATGGATTCTTTGTTAATATGCCCTTTAATTTATTTTTAAATTTTCGCAGTGATAAATTACGCAGATCCAAAGGCAGAGAGTTGTACAATTTAATGCCGATGTTTCCCGTTTTTTTCAATCTGGTTAATGGAGGGACGATATTCATATTATTGCGTGTATCGTGGTGATGTACTTCTGCATATGTAGGATAATTCGACGGATACTGATAAATATTTTTCTGAATGTATAATAGGTTTTGATATATAATTGTAGAGAAAACTGTCATTATTTTCAGAGATATAAATATAGGCTTGCAGCTGTCATTCTGTGCAGCACTTACTATACTTCTCACAGCAGTTTTTTGAATAATTAATATTTTTTCTATGTGAGTATGTGATGCGTTACCCCAAGTCATTATACCATAACTCATAGCTGAATGAAATAGTGTATGGTAGGTAGTTAATGCCGCATTTTGGTTTACAGAATTACGAATTCTTTTAATTGCATATACAGTCTTACTTAATTTGCTAGAGAGTTTTTCAATTTGTTCTATCCAAATTAGATTTGCATCAATTTGAACCCCTTAAAATTTAACACTTTGGTCCGAGTTATTTGATTTTTTTGTCTCAAAATTTAATGTCTTTGTTTTGTTTTCATTTATCACAAGTTCATTAGATATGAACCATGATTTTGCCTTTTCTAAAATTGTAGTTATAATCTGGTGAGTATTTTCATCTTTGCTCACATTTTTGCTTAGTATTGCGTCGTCTGCATATAATGTACTATTTATACCAGATGAAATGATTGCATGTGGCAAATCATTTATATATATGAGAAACAACAGCGGCCCCAGTATCGAGCCTTGGGGCACGCCTCTGATTATTTCTAATTTACCACTTCGATTTTGATCGCATTCCACTAATTGATATCTATTTTCAAGGTATGAACGAATAATATCTAGACTTATACCTCTTATACCATAGAAATATAGCTTACTAATTAGAATTTGGTGATTTACACACTCGAAAGCTGCAGTCAGATCTGCGAAAACACCAACATATTTGTCTTTGTTTTCAAAGGCCTCATTGATGTGGTTTGTAAGATTATGAATTGCATCAGTTGTTGACAAGTTTTTTCTGAAACCGAATTGTTGAGGGCACAAGATACTATTTGATTCTAAATATACCATTAATTGTTCATAGATTACCATTTCCAGCAGTTTAGAAAATGTTGGCAAGAGAGAAATTTGCCTGAAATTTTGTGGATCAGAATTTTCACCTTTTTTATATACGGGAAGGACTTTCGCAATTTTCATCTCACTGGGAAAATGACCTTCACTAATACATGTATTTATTATATCAGTCAATGGATCAGCTAAATAGGCTATGCATTTCTTTATGACAAAAGCATTAATCCCCTTTAAATCCTCAGTTTTTTTATTTTTTAGTTTATGCGCTAATGTTCTTATATCATCTGGAATTATAGGTCTCAAAAACATAGAGTCTTTTAAGTTTAAACTTTCATTCATAAAGCTAACAGCATTATGTGACTTAGATGTATTTTCTACCATATCATTCATATTATTTACAAAGAAGTGATTCAACTGATCCAAAGTAAGATTTTCTGGGTTCATTGAATCTTTGTTTTTTCTGCCTGTTTCAGTATTTATTATTTGCCATACCGTTTTACTATAATTATCAGTGTTGTTCAATAATCTGTGGTAATAGTTTTGTTTTGCTATCTGTAACATGTTATGATATTCTTTTTTATTTTCTCTGTAAATTTCCTCATTTTGTTCCGTAGGATTTCGGCTTTTAAATTCATATATAAACATTAGATTATTTTTTGCAGCTGTTACTTCTGGAGTTATCCAATTTAGTCTACTTTTTTGTTTAATTTGTCTCTTAACCATTGGAAAACAAATGTTATAATAGTATATGAATGTATTTTCAAATGAATTATATTTATCCTCCGACGTTTTACTCAAATATACCTCAGACCAGTTCACGTTTTTTAGATAATCATTCAAAGCCTCTATATTGTTATAACTATAAAATTTAACCAATTTTGATTCAGGTATATTTATAACACTATCTTTAAATTCAGCTATTATGCCGTTATGATCAGAGAGACCTGATTGAATAACGTCTACATTTATACAGTCATTATTTAAATTACAGAAAATGTTGTCTAGGCAGTTTCCCTTTTTATGTGTTGGTTCATTTATTAAGTAAACCAAATGTCGACATTAATTGAGTAACCTTTTGTGTATTTGGGTCATTTATATTATTGAAATGTATATTAAAATCTCCTGTAAGAAGTACAGTGGTGCGACTGTCAAACGTCTCGGTAAATTCTAAGACACTGGTCATTTTTCCCAAAAATTCATCTATTTTTGTGTCCGGAGCTCTGTATATATTTATAATAACTAATTTGTATATTTTTAAATAACAAGCCGATATCTCACATACTCGTTCCTCTGATAATTTAGTTAGGTATATAAGTTCAGTTACTTTTATATCACTATGAATATAAATACCCGTTCCTCCATTTTTTTGATTCACTCGGCAAAATTACTGATGTTTCTAAAATTTTTTATACTATAGAATTCTATATCACCTTCATTCATCCAGTGCTCAGTAAAACAAGCTATTTTTACTTTGGGGTTAAGCATCAGGAAGTGTTCCACCTCGAGAATTTTATTTCTTAGACACTGGATATTGTGATAGTAAACAGAAACGCTTCTGATATCAATATTTGGAATTTTTACATTATTTGTATCAGAGTCTATACTTGAATTTGACTTTACAAAAAAGACTGAGGTTGAGTTGCTGAATTTTGGGATATCGCTTGTTTCCTGTGTGGTTGATCAAGGAATCGCTTTCCTAATCTGAAGTCAAATCGGTTGAAAGTTACTTTCCTTGGCCAAAAACTAGGTTCGTATACTTGTTGGATTAGTTGGGGTTCGACCCCTATCATGAACGATTGATTGTCAATACGTGTGCTAAACATTTCTAATTTTTTAACATATACGTTCTGAGTATCTGTACGTTGTTCAATATACTGTTTTATATTATTTTCAGTTATAGAATCCGGCACTTTAGATACGTATAACCATATTTTTTTCTCAGTTTTATCCTCACGTCCATGAAAATTTATATCTCCTTCTCCATTTCCAATTTTTGGTTGCTTTCGTTTATGTCTAATTTCACGAAAACCTTCATTTTTACCAGTGTACATATTAGTAGTATTTCTACTTACAATATCTTGGGTAATTGTATTCACCTTGGTCGTTAAATTATTGGTTACTCTTGAGTTATTTTTCCCTGGCGTTTTTGAGTTTGTCAAGGATTTTGCTGTATTTTGAGATATATCTACAGGAGAGGGTGTGCTAATATTCATAGGTGATTTTATATTAGAATATGTGTTCGTATTTGTTGGTGTTTTTGTGTTTGATGAGGATGAGGGTAAAGTGAGTGCAGCTTTGTATGGAAAAGGATTGCTGGCCAGAGTTTTTGCAGTGTTCATTGGTATCCGCGCCTCCTGTTTTTCTGCTTGCGTTAATAGTCTCACCATGTCTATATTACTGTCCCGTATTGCTTTTATTTCATTCCTTAAAAGAGTAATTTCTTTCTGGTATTTGTCTTGTTGTTTTACTATATTTGCATTTGTTTCATTTATAACTTGCGTAGATATTGCTTTTAATTCTTCTAGAGCCATTTGAATATTATTTTGAAAGTTATTTAGCATACCAGTACTATCTAATGATGATGTGTGTTCTAGCTCATTTTTTAGTGCAGTATTTTCTTCAATCAGTTGTTGATTAACTTTTAGCGTATTTTCATTTTCAGTGATACTGTCTAGACACTCTGGGCAATAATAGCGTAACCTTCTTTCCTTTTTTAGTTCTAGGCACTTAATTTCAGTGGGTGTAAGTTTTGAACATCCTTTACAGTGACCATTTAAACACTTGTCACATATAAAGATTTGTTTTATGTCCAAGTTTACATTTTTACACTGTTTATTATTTACACAATTCATTTTAGGTTTCTTTATCTAGGTTTTTTTTCCGCTAACATTTTTTCTATATCTAAATCCTACAATATCAAACATGCCATACGTTATACCAACACCCATGGGTACGGTTTTAACCGAAGTTCGCAAGTGGAACGTTCGTTTCGACGGCAGAAAAGACGTTTTCTCATTTCTAGAACGCGTAGAAGAGCTACAGTCTGGATACAATTTTAATGAACAAATGCTACGAGCCCTACCCGAACTACTACAAGGCGATGCATTATTATGGTACAGAAATAACAAGACGTCCTGGAATACGTGGGATCAATTTGTCACAAAGTTAACAGCATTTTACGCGTCCCTGCTCGGGCGCCAAATTATGTAACGGTGTTTTGCTCTGGGTAGCTGGAGTCGGAGATTAGTTCAGGATCCAGATTAGTTTAATAATACAACCCAATCAAAATTAACAATTTTATTATTTTCAACAGGTAAAGTATGCAGGTTTACATAATATACAATAGTTACAGGTTATCGGTTTTCAGGTCCGTATCTTTTACGGTTATTGGTAATCAGGTGACATTTACATCGTATGAGTGAGAGAGACGATGAGAGTGTAATGCAGTGATGCGACGAGTAGGGGTTTTGACGGCGGAAACGGCGGCGGGCTAATAACCGTCAACCCGAGCAAGCTATCGGCTCAACTCGCCGGGTCACTCCTCTGTTAATTTATATTTGCTCCGGGTCGGTTTCGTCGGGACGACGGGACATCGCTGGACTAAATAACATTCGGCCCAAGTTCTGTCCCCCGGCTCAACGCGCCGTAAGACTTCTCTAGGTCAAGATATGTTCGCTCCGGAGAGTCACGTCACTTGGTGCATAAATCAGCAAAGTGTCTTCGGCTTAGCGTGCCATTGGCAATTTACGGAGAGATGTACCCAGTGCTCTTCTCGATTCGCGGCTGGGCTTTTATATACGAAACTATCCCTCCTTTTTGAGACGGTCGTGGTCGGGTGGTGTGCAAATTTAGTATATCGAGTATGAATCGCCGTCGTGTGGCAAATGTGCACACGGCACTACACTGAAACTTATTAGTAATGAGGTATGACTTTAGGATGCTTCATTACAGATTAAGATTTTTATACTAGTAAAAACTTATCGCACTTACTGCTATAAGAAATAACGGCCACAGATAGTAAGGCTTTGACAACACTACTTCACTCGTCGAACGTTCACTTGAGACTACTCAGATTTGTTCTGTTAATATGTAATATGTGTATGTTTGTTCTGCCTCGTTATTACACTACATTATAGTTATAACTGTGTTTGTACTATACTTGACTAATTATATTTTTTCATTCTTATTTTAATTATCTAGCACCGAAATTTTATAATCTTTTACCTCCCTATATCAGGCAAATAAAAAATATTAAAAAATTTAATAAAATATGTAAAACATTCATCTTCGAAAATTATAATGTATTTGTAACATTTTTTTGATATCTGTACCCTATACATAAGTTTATCTTATTTTCTCCTGTTCTATTATTATATTTGTTTATGAATAGGTTTATGTATTATTGAGAACTCTCATTATTTAGTTTTAAGCGTATATTAGTTTATTGCTTCTTTTTAAACTTACTCCTGTCACGGCACATACAAGTGTTGAGTCACTTAGGTGCCGAATATAAAAGCCGTTTAAAATTGTCTTAAAGTTGTTATCTTAGTAATAATTGTTATGTATATTTTTTATAAGCTATGAAAATAAAGTTATTATTATTATCTCTGTACTTCTCAGCTCTTTCTATGCTGGCAATTTTTCATTAGGTGAGGGCTAAGCCAAGCACCCTCATGTTTGATTCAAGAACTTGCGGACTATTCTCGTTCCTAGAATCACAGCTTTTTGTAAGTTTATATAAGTATTTTTGTGTAAATTAAATTTTTTGATGTTTTCGTGTAAACTCATAGGGATGACGCCGGTGGTTAACAGTACAATGGGTACTATATATACATTTTCCATACCCCACATCCGTTTTATCTTTTCCATCAATTCCGTGTACTTCTGATGTTTTGCTGTTATTGATTTTTATTATTATTTTTTTTAATTATTATTATTATCATTATTATTATTATTATTTAATTTCTTTTAGAAAGAAATTATAGCAAGACAGGATGCCTCATCTATTCCATTTCCTCTCACTTTTATGGGAACGATTGTAACTTTTCTTTGGTTAATCTACGGAATTATCTTATTAAATAACTTTATGATCGTAAGTTAATTGTATTTTATTATGGTCAAATAGTAATATGCCCTATTTTTTAGGTTCAAAATGCAATTGGTTTTACGCTGTGTTTAGTTCAGCTGATACTAATAATCAAATTTCCTGGGGAAGGTCAGAGTATAAAAAAGAAAAAGGGTGCAAAAAGATATTAGCCGGGGAATATATTTTTTAATTTATTTTTTAACCTATTTTTCTTACATTCCAGGACACGAGGCCAACGATTAGTAAATTATAAGAACACATTAGTTATCATATTTAGAAGATTTCAATCCACGTTGTTAATGTTAATAGAATTAAATGATTATAAAGATGTTATATAGATTGAAATAAAAATTTTATACTATGGTCTTTTCTAAGTGTTTTCTAATGATATCATGATTTGTATATTTTCAATATGCATACAGACAGTTATTCATAATTATAATACTTCAAGGGTGAATGGTTGACAAAAATAGATTATAGGAGCTAGCCTTTGCCACCACGACCTCTATGGGTCTATTGTGGCTCTTTTATTTTTGGTTATTCCTTAGTGGTCCTTGTCCAGACTTCAACTTCGAAATGTGTTAATAAGGGCCCATTTTGGTATATTTATCAGCCCTTGGTTTTTTCTTCTCTTCCAGCACAAAAATAATATGTAGTTTGTTATATAGAACATAATCCGATATCTCATAAGAATGGGGCAAGCCTCCAAAGACACTTAAAGTCACGTTTTGGGTATTACTACTAGATAGCTTGAAATGTTAATCTGTAAAATGAAGTGTAATAATTCCTTTTTAAGGACTTTCGAAGTGCAAAAAACAAATTTTTGAAGGAACTTCTAAATACGAAATTTGCATGTATTTTCCTTGTCGAGTTTTATTTTAACAAGGTAATACATGGGAGGCCAGGCAACTTCATAACCTACGTCATTTCATCAAGACTGATTTTCTCAGGTAGTATACTATTATAGTCCACAAGTATAAAACCGGTAATCTGGCTGACCAGAGCTGGTGCATTATGGTATCGCAGTGTAAGAAATTTATAAATTGAGAGCAAGCAACGCCGCAACCTATATACCTAACTAACTTGCAACGATGTAACCCATGTCATTTCAGTAATGCTGATGGTGCCGTGTAGTAAGCTTACTAGAGGTTAGAACAAGTTGCTGAAATTATATATTTAGGTGTAATAGTGGATAATAAACTAAACTTTAAAACACATGTGCAATATATCTGCAAAAAAGTTGCAAAGAAATTTTTGTATCTAGAATTAGTAATGATATATCTATGTTTGCCAGGATAACTCTATATAGGAGTATTATTTCTCCTCATTTTGAATATTGTGGTTCAATTCTATATTTCTTAATCTTAAATCAGATGGATATACAGGTTTTACAGAAACTTCAGAATAGAGCAAAGCATGTTATTTTAAAATGTAATATAGATATACCTCCTATACGAAATATGATAGAAACACTGCAGTTTATGTCGGTAAAACAAAGAATATGTTACAATACACTAATTTTTATATTTAAAATAAGAGGGGGAATGTTGCCTGAATACTTACAAGATCATATCACTTATATATCCGAAAGACATAATCACAACACAAAACAACAAAATGATTTTTATGTACACTTTAGACAAAAAAAGTTTTGCACAAAATTATTTATTTTTTAAAAGATTAATAATGTTCAATGCTTTCCATAACAAGGTAAGACAAATAAAGAATTTGGCTACATTTAAACAAGAAATCAATAGATATGTTAAGGTTAGTTATTAAGTATCATTAATTCAATTGTACCAGAAAGTAGTCATAATCTGTTCGTTTTTTGTTTTTGTCTTGTTGTTTTTCTTATATTGTACAAAATGTTATATTGTCACTGCATTGATTGTAAATAGCAGGCTGCTAAATGAATACTTACTAAATTGTTTTTCACAAATAAGCTTGCTTCATAAATAAGGATAGAAGTGACTGTTAGAATATTATTTGTTTTGAATATAGTTCTGCAGGATTCTAGCGGAGCATATGAGTATATAAGTCTTAATATTCTTTTTTGTTGAACAGAAACCCTGTTTAAGTCTATTGCTTGACCCCTATACAAAATAAGATATTTAATATGTGAGTATGCTAGTGAGTAATAAATATTTAAGAAATATTCAACATCCATTATAGACTTAAGATTGCGAATTACATAATACGCAGAATTTAATTTAGCTATTACATGGTTAATGTGTATTCTCCAGGACAGGTAGACAGGAGCCAGTAACTTGACTTGGATTTTAACCGAACCGATGCCTTTGACCATTCGGAACCCGTTAGTTTAGTCGAGTGGAGTTTACGTAGGTGGCCAAGAGAGGAAAGAGGGGGAGTATCGGCTTCATGGTGTCGAGTTTGGACAGACAGATCAGATGCACCATCCCCCGAGATATGGAAGCAGAGCTGGAGGCCAAACCACAATCGGTTTCTATCCACGCTATTGCAGGATGTTGTTGGGGGTTGATATAACGGGTCAAGCGAGAGGGTTGACCCGCCTTCATCAGGGTGGATGGTCGGAAATTTGAGCAACGGCGCGACAAGCTGAATAATCGTCATTACGATATGTGGAGGACTATATGACGCCACTGACCGCAATTTCGTCGAATAGGCAGTTTCCAAGAATAAGAACGCTATAGTTTTAATTTTACACCTAGCAACACAAGTAGAAACTCTGGCGGGGACTATGGAGAAACTGTTGGTGGGGACTCATACTATATCGAAATGTAAAAGAAATGAGGGATGGGCGATCCGCCAAGGTCATTCCTTAGGGGCAGGGGAGCGGCACCAAACGAACTAATTAATTACTTGTACTAGACGTTTCGACAGATTACACAAATGAGCTGCTTTCGTTCGGCAGTGATTTGTAATCATGTTTCATATGTTGTCTCTGTCCTAGAGATGTATAACACTGTGTTGAATCGCACTTTTGTGCTGACACCTATTGGTGTGTCACATGTGTTGAAACAGTTTTGTATGACACAGTGACACTTTTATAACACTCAAGATGGCGGGAGCTGGAGGGTTCATGTGCGGTATCACAGATCACGCAGATACACGCGCAAGGTTCTACGCAGTTTAGTAGGTAAATGAAACAAAGCAATCACAAACATAAAAAATTTATTCAAAATAAAAGTATTTTCTTCGTCCATTTTGGGTATAACAAAACTAGAAATTTGCATCAAGCTTCACCAAAAATGAAAACGGACTAATCTTTATTGTTTAAATTGATATTTATAAAAACCCCTTGAAAATTTTTATTTGTTTTTTGTCTCTTGTTTTTCATTAACTATAATTTTTATTTCGCAAGCACACTTGTAGACAACAATCTCTAGATGGCAAACCTTTATTAAGCATTTTTTGTGTGGCTGTTAGTATAGCTCTCTGGGAATCCGCGAATCCCGCATCGTATTATTAAACAGTGCTGCTGTGTTGCATTTTGAACACTGACACTGATACTTTAGCGCCAATGACGTAATATACTTGAAACCATTTTGCTGTATTATGACACAATTGTGTTGATACTTTGTGTTAACACTTCAAGCAGTGTCAGTGTTATTGTTTCAACACAAGAAAATTTAGATTTTTACCCATGTCCCTACCATGCAATTTTGTATCATATGATTATTGTTCATTGAAATCCTGTTTAAAATGTTCACTGCAAACGAAAGCAGCTATGGCAAAGGCAAATGGCGGGTACCACCACCAAACAACATCTCTCCCAGCTTTGTCTGTACTATCCCCACTCCATATAGGTATATACCTATTTGAAGTGTTTTTGAAACATGACAAAAATTATCAATTTTTAAAATGTGTCAGAAATATAGCAGATACGTTTCTAAGAAATGTTTCATTTAGTCCTGATTAGAATTTTTTGGAAACGTTTCATATATATTTCGTGTTTAGTGGGATATGTTAGAAACATAACAGGTACGTTTCTAGGATATGTTTCATTTATTACTCATTACAATTTTTTGGAAACATTCATAATCGTAAAAATATATTTACCACTAAAACAAAATACCTATATGAAATGTTTCTGGAACGTGGCAAAAATTATGAATTTCTAAAATGTGTTAGAAACAACATATTCGTTTCTAGGAAATGTTTCAATTATTCCTAATTAGAGTTTTTTGGAAACGTTTCATATGTATTTCGTGTTTATTATTATTTTTTTTTTTTTTTTTTTTTTGTCGGTTAATCCGTTACCGGACAGGGCTTCCGTGTTTTCCGACCGATACCACACGGTAGCCGCGCCGGCAATAATTACGGCCACTCCCCACGACCTGTGGGGTTAGTGACGGTATATTCCTGAATCGTGTGCCCTAAGTAGACGAAGGGAACCCAAGATAACCGCCTTCTGCATCTGGCCCGCAAGCCATTCGGCTGATTTCTGACAGGCTGGTATTGTCTTCAGTTCTGAGAGCAGCGTAGGCTTCATACCTCCGAGTACACCGATTATTAGGACGACCATCTTAACCGAGTAGCCCGGGTACAGCACTTGGAGCTCGTACCGGAGATCACGGTATTTGGTCCGTTTTTCCTCCTCTTTCAAAGCGATGTTTGGCTCAGCAGGTGCTGAGAACTCGATCACAAACATCACCTTGTTTTGATGGTCGAGGAGGACTATATCAGGCTTGTTGGCTTGGATTAGCCTGATTGTCGGAAACGAGAAGTTCCAATAAATTCGGCACCTCTCGTTTTCGACAACGGACTCAATGTCTCCGGGGATGTAAGGCAGCACTGGTGTTTGGTCTACTCCGTACGAGTGTCGTAGATGATAGTACAGCACTCGTAACGCCGCGTTATGGCGATGGATATAGGCCGAAATCGCATATACTGGGCATGCAGACAGTAAATGCATGAGCGATTCCGGTGCCTGACGGCAGGTCTTGCAGTTAATATCAGGAACCTCTACACCCATTACGCGGCTTCGGTAGACCAACGTGTTAATTACACCATCTTGGCAGGCCACAATGAATCCCTCGGTCTCCGACTTTAGCCCAGCTGACCTTAAAAAGGCAAATGTCAGCCTTGTCGATAAACCCAGTGTTTCTAGGTTCTTATAGAATACACCGTGCATGGGTTTATCGACATGCTGCCTAAACAGATGTTCCTGTTCGGCAGCTTTTATTTGGGCCTTCAGGCGAGGTTGCAGAAGTTCAGTGACTGACTCTGGGTCAGCACCGCGCCGGCCTCCTCGCCTGTCGTCGAATACGAGACCAAGTTCATCTGCGGCTCTTTTTGCCGCCTTAAACAATCCTGCACCCACCCCTGCATTTTCGTGATCTCTCACTAATTGCAGAAGCTGGTCTGAGCTCCTTAGGACATTGCATGCCATACTCAGTGCTACTCTGCCATGCATACACTCCAACTTCAAGAGTCCTCGGCCCCCCCGTTGACGTGGGAGGTACACACGAGGAACGGACGATCTAGGATGAATACTCCTATGGATATTCATCATCTTGCGGGTACCTCTGTCTAACTGGCGCAGCTCATCCACTGTCCATTTAACTACCCCAAAGGAGTAGAGCAGAATAGGAACAGCAAGCATATTATTGCTCCTATTTGCTATTGTATAAATCAGTTAAGGAAAATTATTGACCAATCTACACTTCTGATGTTCTATTATGCTCACTTTCACTCTGTGATGTCGTATAGTATTATTGCCTGGGGTAGTTCCAAGGAAAGTGAAAGGGTGTTTAAAATGCAGAAAAGGGCAGTAAGACATATAGTCGGGGTGAACCAAAGAACAAATTGCAAACCTATCTTTATTAAGTTGAACATCTTGACATTACCTTCTGTTTATATACTGCAGTTGTTAATATATGCAAAGTCTAAAATCAACCAGCTAAATCACTTAAACAAAAACCATGATTATAATACACGAAATAGCTTATCACTGGAAATTCCTCCACATAATTTACATCTCCTTGAAAAAAGCCCAGAATACGTTGCCATTAAAGCTTACAATAAGTTACCGAACAAATATAAAAGTTCAAATGAAAAAATGTTTAAACAAAATACTAAAAAATTATTGTTGAATAAGTGTTACTATTCAATCAGTGAATATTTTACTGATAAGGATTTATGAATTTTGATTTCTTTGCTTTTTGTTTTCTGTGTTTTTTGTTAAGAAGTTTATTTTTCTATTAAGAAGTTTGCTTCTCATTTTGCAAGTTTGTGGAATTTTGTTTTTTTAATATTGTTACATAAACAACACAATACCGAACCGGTAATCTTATACAATTTGTGTATATGAATGACAGTTTTACCCAATGTAAACATATCTTTTATTTATAATTTAGTAGTAAGTTTAATTATTTGTTATTTGTAAACAGACTTACCATATATACATTCTATGTATCTGAAATGGTGAAGAAAGATAAAATCATAATAAAGATGATATATGTGTGAAAAATGTTTGTAATTACATGTGTGTATATGTGTGTATATATACATTTTACTTAACTTACTCTTATTTTATCAATTGTACACCATTTTTTAAATGTTTATGTATCTTATATTTTTGACTTATCCTATATTATTGTGTAATAATCAACTGGACCAATAAATATTATTATTATTATTATTATTATTATTATTAGTCGCAGACACCTTGTTTCTCCCCGAAAGTTCGGATGACCAAATCTTTCGGAGTAGGCATCTATACTTGCCGCGGAGAGATTCTTTCACTCGTTGCACATCCTGGATGTGATGTTGTTGCACACCCAGGTATGTGTAGGTCTCTCCGGCATCCAGATGTCTTAGGATGCTTCCGTCTGCGAGCTGCGCATCTTCAGCAGTCCCCGCATCGTCCTCTCTTGAGATGGACGACCGCGCATTTGTCCAACCCGAACTCCATGCCAATGGCCCGCGTGTACTCATGGACCACCCTTAGAGCATTGTGAAGTTCACGCTCTCCGGAGGCATACAGTTTGAGGTCATCCATATAAAATAGATGGGTGACCTTATGCCTCCGGTTGCTGGGTGTTCCACAGTAGTACCCGCGAGTTTGGCGGAGTTCAACAGATAACGGATTATTATTATTATCATTAAGATCATGTCCATACACAAATCGTTTACATTCGTCAACAACAACAGAGACATTACCTAATATTTATATGTAAAATTATCGGTTAGAAATACAAAAATTGTGATTAAAATTTTAAATAGAAAATATAATAACAATACTAAACACATAGAACACACTACAGTTTAAAAATCTACTAACATAAAGTATAAAAATAGGTGCACTAATCAACATGGAAATCATCATTTATCATTTCATTCAAAGAATAGAATGTTCTTTTGGTAAGGTATGCTTTTATTCTCTCCTTATATTGATTAGCAGGTAAGTATTTAATATGATATGGCAGTTTATTATAAAGTTTAGGTGCATAATAGTTTATAGAGAATTTGCTTTTGTTTACTCGATGAAACTCTATTTCAATCATTGCATTATTTCTCGTATTGTGGTGGTGAATATCATTATGATAGTTGAATAGATGAATATTGTCTCTTATCCATAGTAAACATTTCAGCGCATACACACAATAGAAAGTGGGAATTTTTAAATCAATAAATTTTTGTTTTATATCTTCACGATATCCTGATCCTGTGATAACTCTAATTGCACGCCTTTGAAGTTTACAAACATGCTCGGCGTGTGATGAATGTCCCCAAGCTAATATTGCGTAACACATATTAGAGTGGAATAGACCATAGTAAGCAGTTAATATAACTGAACTTTCTACAACAGGGTATAAATTTCTCAAAACGTAAGTATTTTTGGAGAGTTCTTTTGACAGTTGTTCTACATGTGTTTCCCATGAAAGCCTGGATGCACTCCAAGAAATTTTACTGAGGGCAGGTTATCAAACACGCAGTGTTTTAGTGTAAATATGCATTTCATAGTTTTACTTTCATTGAGGTGTAGTTGATTTGCTGTAAACCATGAGGCAGCATCTGATTGTGTATTATCAATTAAATTTAAGAGCTGATTTAAGTTGTTATGTTCATCCAGAGTATTCGTATCATCTGCATACAATACTAGATCGCTATTTGGAAGGCAGTTAGTTATATCGTTGACGTAGACGAGAAAGTAAAACACAGTAGTTGTAGTCAAGACACTAAAAATAAAATTGTTTGGTTTAACACAGAGTTAAGAGCTATGAGAGATAATTTAAACTTTCTCTACGACATTTCAAAAGCAATACCAGACTTTAAGTCAACATACACTAGACATCGCCTTCAATACAAGCATGCACTAAAAAATGCTAAAATTAATGCCAACAATAACTTTATCGTAAATTCTGCCAACAAGCAGAAAGCTATGTGGAACATCATTAATGGTGGTACAATAAAACGTAACACTATCAAGACACACCTAACAGCCAATGACCTCAATAACTACTTCGTAAACATTGCTCAGGATATTATTAATGATATTCCACATATGGAAAATACTGAGAACCATATAAATGACTTAGATCAGTCATATTGTACAATCCCTACTCTTGATTTTGTTGAGTTATCAATCATCGAAACAAGAGACATTATCTATAGTTTAAAAAACACACACTCAAGAGATATATACGGTTTAAACACACAAATTTTAAAATGTATCGGAAATGACATAGCTATACCGCTCACTAAACTTCTTAACCTATGTATAAAAAATGATATATTTCCAGATGCTTTTAAGCAATCCAAAGTAACACCACTACACAAAAAAGGTTCCTTAAATGATTGTAATAATTTCAGACCTATTACAATTATACCTATCCTGGGCAAAGTTCTCGAAAAAGCATTAAAAGAAAGAATCGTAACACACTTTGAGACACACAATTTATTCAACAAATCACAATTTGGGTTTAGAAAATCATTTTCGACAACTGACGCAATAAATAAGTTAATCTCCACTGTTGATGACGGCTACCACAATAAGGAATGTACAGGAAGTCTAATGTGCGACTTGTCAAAAGCATTTGACTGTGTCTCCTTTGATATTCTAATCAACAAAATGGCTCTTTACAAATTTTCCCCCAAGTGTCTCGACTTAATACGTTCATATTTAGTGGGTCGTAAACAATTTGTGGAACTGAACGGAGAAAGTTCATCCCTTCTACACACCACCCATGGGGTGCCACAGGGTTCCGTGCTGGGGCCAGTGTTGTTTTTGATTTATATCAATGACATCACTGGCTGCAGTCCCAGCACGGAATTCATACTTTACGCAGACGACACTAACATTATCTACAAACACCACCAAATTGACTCCATAGATGAAAAATTGAAGGAGGCCCATTCAAAGTTAACTGATTGGTTTTCAAATAACCAACTGTCTCTCAACGATGGAAAAACTACCTCTATGTATTTTACTTTGTCAAAAAACTTACCCGATAAAGATGCGTTTCTAAATAATGATGGGCCTGTGAAATTCCTGGGCGTTCATTTGGACTCAAAACTAAACTGGCAATATCACACAGAAGCTGTATGCAAGAGATTGGTTTCATCTGTATACCTGTTGCGGAACCTCGCTAGGGCGGCCCCCAAAACAACATTACTCACAGCATATTTTGCACTAATACAATCACATATATCATACGCCATTGTAGTATGGGGTCATGCAACATCAACTTATAGAGTATTCTCTTTACAGAGAAAAGCTATCAGAATAATCGAAGGTCTATCATATAGAGAGGATTGTAGAGCAGCATTTATAAAACTTAAAATCTTAACCTTCCCCTCTCTATACATATTTCACTGTTTGCTGCATGCTAGAGATAACACGACCTCATGCATCACTCACAAAAATGTGCATGAGTACGAGACAAGAAACAGGGATAATATTTACGTCACTTTTAACAGACTCAAGAAAACCCAAACAGGAACTAGATTTCTAGCTCCAAAACTTTACAATAGATTGCCACCCACTGTGAAGTCCCTTAATAGACCTAAATTTAAAACATTACTGAAAAACTATCTAGTCAAAAAATGCTTCTATACCATTGAAGAGTACTTTAATAACAATTTCGGGGACATGACAATAGGTCATGAATCTAACCGATGAAAATAGATTTTCACACACTATGCCTAAACCTAACTTCATTTTGTTCCTATTTTAACTTTACACTATATTTGTGATTTGTAATGTTTGTTTTATATATATATATATATATATATATATATATATATATATATATATATATATATATATATATATACATACACATATACACCTAGACTTATATACATATTTATATACATGTTATTATTCTTTTTTCATTTGTTTTGTACCTTGACTTGTGTAAGCGACAGCAATAACACCAATAAATTATTATTATTATTATTAGAAACAGCAATGGTCCCAGTATTGAGCCTTGTGATACTCCATATTTAATCGGACTTAAGCTAGAATTCATGTCATTATAGTGGACCATTTGTTGTCTGTTGGTTAGATATGTTTGGATCATTTTAGTGCTCAAGGGATTAAATCCATAAAAACTTAGTTTTAGAATTAGCGTATCATGTGCTACACAATCAAAAGCCTTGCTCAGGTCACAGAAAGTTCCACCTATATACGTCGCTTCATCAAATCCCTTGGAGATTTTATCTACAAGTGATAAAATTGCCATTTCCGTATTACGATTTTGTCTGAAACCAAATTGTTCATTAACAAATAAACTATTACTTTCGAAATACTCTGCTATTTGCTTGGCTAAAAGCCATTCCACTATCTTGGCAATGATAGGAACTAAAGATATCGGTCTATAATTACCTGGGTCATCGCGGTTTCCTTTTTTAAAAATCGGGATCACTTTAGCAATTTTTAGAGTCAGGAAATTCACCTGTCTTTATCGATAAATTTATTAAATGTGTTAAAGGTGATATTATCATATTTTTGATTTGTTTTATGATTTTTACATTTATACCATAAATATCCAGGGAGTTTTTATTCTTTAGATTATTTATTGCGTCCCGTACTTCATTGAATGTTACTTCACGAAATATGAATGTTTTATTAATGTTAATGTTTCTGGTCAAGAATTCTTCAGGCCTTACTTTTTGTAGTTGGGATACTAATATTTCTGCCTGATTAATGAAGTAATTGTTAAAATTAGTTGGATCTATTGTGTCATCAGGGGAAGCATGAACTTTTGGCTTACAATTATTAATTACCTCCCACATTGATTTAGAAGAGTTATTTTTGGACTTTATATACTCACTATTTATTCTTTTCTTGGTATTTGGAATTTCAGCTTTATATTGTCTTTTTAATTCCACATACATGTTTTTATTTTCATTAGTGGGAGACTGTTTGCATACATCATGCACTAACCCAAGAATATCTCTCATATTTTTTAGATGTTCATTAAACCACGATATTGTATGATGTTTTAGTGTATTAGTAGTAATTATTTTTACTGGAAAAGCAAGTTTTGTATTTTTTATAATCTCGTCTATGAACATGTCCCATTTATCATTAATTGTAAGGCTATCAGACTTAACAAAGGATATGTGGCAAAAATTATAAATTTCTAAAATGTGTTAGAAACAGAATAGATACGTTTCTAGGAAATGTTTCATTTATTCCTGATTACAATGTTTTGGAAACGTTTCATGTATATTTTGTGTTTAGTGGAATATGTTAGAAACATAACGGGGACGTTTCTAGGAAATGTTTCATTTATTACTCATTAGTATTTTTTGGAAACGTTTCATACACATTTCGTGTTTAGTGGGGGGCTTATAAACAATTATGAATTTTGCGGTAATTTTGCAATAACAAGAGTATTGTTTCCGTAATGTGGCTAATGTTTACTATTTTTACAAAAAAAATCGCGCGCTAAGAGTAAGAACACTTTTAGTTTATTTTTGGCCTAAAGTCACTGGTCTATTAACAAAATCCTGAAAGGTGAGTGCAGATTTTTCATTCTAAAGCTTGTTTTTAATTAAATAGACGTTTCTAGCCGGGCGCGGGCTCTTTCAAATGTCTGGTTTTCATTTGCATGAAGTGAAAATATAACAAAGTAGGTATATAGTGCCATCTCTCGTGAAGTAGCTCTATCTAATTGACTAACGCATTTGTATTCGTGCACCAAACACTATAGAATAAGATTTCTATATTCGCGTATCCATCCGTATTCGGAAAAATTATGTTTTCTTAAGAGTAGGTATGCCTCGACAAGCTGCTAAAATTTGCAACAGGGGAGGTGAAAGGGAAACTCCAGTGGGCGGTCCTTTAAAAACGATAAAATATTATTTTATGTATTTATAGTACTATGTAGTAGTAAATAGAAATGAATGACCGCGATTCCACTTACGTATAAGCTCGAAATTAGTTCATGATTGTATATAAATTCTACCTGCCAAGGCTCAAAGGTTATGCCGGCACATCATCTATCCTATCGTTCTAACCTAAATGCGTTTTTAACATATTATTATTCCTTCAATAAATACAGTATTTATAATTTAAGCGACTAGGTACTTCTCTAGAATTTTAATTTGTAATATGGAGTATACGAGTATATCTATATTTTTGCATAATGGAAAAGATATTCAATAATTAGTAATCTGCGTTAATTAATAATAATCGTCAATAAGGAAATAATAATATTAAATAAAAAGAATAAGAGTTGATGAGGTCCGATAAAAATTATAAACAAAAATTAGTGGTATGCATCAGCGTACCATGGCATAAATAATATTGTTATATTGTTAAAAGCAAGACCAACAAAGATAGGAAAGCACAGTATATTATAGGTACTCTATTTTGTACCTTCGTACCTCATGTGCCATATATGAAGAGCAATAACTCCGAAATACGTGTCCGTAGCTGCAGTCTTGTTTGTTATTATAGTACTAATTCTTGTTTATAACTAAATGGAAAACTTAACATTTTAATGTTGTTTAGTTTTCGTATGTGTAAAGCTTTAGCTGTCACATCATTCAACAAATCAAAATTTAAACTCTTGGATCCTCAGGGGATTCCTCAGGACTTCTTGAATTTTTATTTTGTAGTCTCCCTCAAATAATGGTAGTTTACCAATAAACAAAAATTAGCAACCATTGTTAAAATAAAAAATATACACCACGCAAGTTGTTTTATCCGATAAGTGTTATGCGTATAGTATTAGTTATTTATTGGTCTAATTTGTCTATACGCGATATTCTTAGAAACTGTTAAACAGAAAAAAAGTTTCAAATAAAAAAGGTGTCTCCATCTTTATTTCTTCTCAGCATAGACTTAAAGGGTTTTCCGTTCGTTAACTGATCCTTGCAAATACTCACATTTTATCGACATGGTTTTTGAAAAAAAACGTATTTTTTACAATTATTAAAATTTGACCTTCATATTACCACAGTTCATTAATAAATATGTAGTGATGACATAGTAAAATTGAGATCCATTAATGTTTTCGTTTTTTGAATTATGGCAAGTTAAACAAAAAAATAATTTTAATTATTATTGTTATACATCCAATAGACGCCGCGAATAAGAGAAATGATTCGCAGAAAGTCAGTGATAAGTAATTATTTATAAGCATTAAACTATTCAACGGATCATTATGAAATTCTGTAGTTGTCTATCGACAGGTAAACCACCGTCGGCACTCGTTCTCCGAATTTTAGGCAGGCTGTCGGCAGCCATGGCAGTGGCGGTCATATAATTGAAAGCCTCGCAAGTGCGGCTGGCTGGAGTTACGCAGGCGCCGCAGGCAAGGCAGTCTCGGCAGTTCGTGTAATTTCTACGAGTGGTTGACCTCTCAGGTACTGTTTTGATAGTATATAGTATAAAATAAGAATTTCTTTACAACCCTAACCTGAAATTTGCAGACGTAAATGTAGCAAGCAAATGCCAATTTTTCGAAGTCAGTAACAAGTAAATATATCGAGAATAAATAAAGATTAAGGATAGAGGCAACCTTTTATTTGAAATTTTATTTTCTAGGAGTAGTAGTTCTCGATTTGACCAAGGAACTAGTGTTATATACTTAGTACATATCACATATTAGCACATGTTATATAAAATAACTTGCCTGGTGTACACTTAGTTTTACGAATTATTACTCATATTTTCTTAAAAAATATATGGATGGGGAGAACTTACAAATTTGCTTTTATAGTAGACAAAAGTTTAATGATAGATGTTTTAAACTAAACCCCGCATCAAAATATCATTAATAACTTTAGACATAGTAGGTTATTTCTCAAAAATATGGATATATCTGGTTTTACTGGTTAGATTTTAAAAATCCAAAGCATCAATTATTTGTATCAATGAAATTTAATAGTGCATTTTTTTTAAATACGAATGTCAGAGTGATTCTAAAAATTTGCAAAATTTTGAAAGTAAAAAAAGATGGCTAAAATTTGTATTCAAAAATGTTTTCACTACAAATTTTGAAATCAGAGATAAAAACCTGCAACTTGAATCTTAGAACGTCTACATTGGTGCGCGATCTCAACAAGAAAATATTTTCAACATCGGTCCACATCACCCTCTGGACAATACTTTTAGCTCTGATTTGTTAAATTTTCACGAAAGTTGCTTTTTTCTGGAAAATATTTTTGGGTTTAAAGGAGTAAGTTGGTTTCTCTGTTTCTTTTTATATTTTGAGTCTAGATTTCATTATTTTGACAGATCGATAGATAACTTTACCGCCGACAGTTTTTATCCCAAACATTTCTTTCTATTTTTCTCAGAAATAAAAGTTATTATGAAAAAAATCCTGTTGCCTGGTCTAATGCAACAAACTGATGCGTGTGACTTGATGAGAAAATGGGAAAATGTGCGCATTACGTGTTTCTAACTCCTTTCATTGCAAATCGCATCGCCCCTTATAATTCTATATTCATGTGTTTACGACAAGAACACATCTTTAAAATTTAATGTCAATTGTATTGTCCAATAACTGTTTTCAAATATACCAGCATACCACCATTTTAAAAAGAAGAATTGAAATACAATTACACATTATTGATAGTGCATGGGTGGCTACATATAACTAGTTACTATATTGTTATAATTCCGTACTTGTAGTATAATCAAAGAGTAGAGTACCTGTTAAGTATAATAGTAAATTAATGGAATTTTGTATTTTATTGGGCGTCCCGTGTTATTAGAAATGGTTTGGTTCAATTTCTTATTTCGTTCCCTCGTTATATTTTCTCATTCATAAAATAATTCTGGGTGAAGGGCGGAGCTTAAACAATAATAAATCCAGAGGGAGCTCGTATCAGTGTAACATTTGTTGCAAAATGTGCCTTTGCACGGTTCCGTGCTATACATGTTTTTGCAAAAAGTATTATGTTTTTTGGAAAAATAAAAATAGTAGGATACACAGAAAACATGAATGAAGGTTTGTATCGAGTCCTTTTTCTCATATTTTGATTCTAAATATTTTTTAAAAAATCATAAAATCTCGCTAATTAAAACAAATCTTATTAATTAATACCAATTTTTTTTCAAAATATTAAAAAGATACAAACCTAGATTGATATGTTTTCTTCTATTTTTCGCCTGTACAAATTTCGTAATTGCAATGGTCTAATTATAATTTGTCGCGGACGGGGCGGCGTTTGAGAGTAATTTATTTCTGATTTTTAGACGGCATACCCACTCTTAAAATTGATCGAATTGTAATTAATAAAGGGTTTATTTAAGCAGAAACAAGCTAACCGTTATACTCTTCGCCTATTTACTGCACTTTTTATATAATTGTTGCACATTCTATAGGATACTTTTCGCAGTTTTTTTGTAAATAATATTAATTTTAGACATTTTTAGTTTAATTACAAAACATAAAAAAATGTTTTTTTATTAAAAAAAAATTCTAACTTTTTTATTTATCGATCGATTTTGCTCAATAGGGTTCTTCCTCTAGCTAACACTAATTTACTGTCCAAATTTCAATACAATCGGACTTTTTGTTCTTAAGTTATCGTGCTTACAAGAAATGTGACGGACGGACGGACAGACGGCCTGACGGACGTTTTGAAAGTTGTTCAGAATTCGATCACCAACATGATGTCAAAATTTTTTCCCTACGAGCAATATTACCGGTTTTAGAAATGTGGTGATCGAATGCAATATACTCTTCATTTTGTATTTGCGAAGAGTATAATAATATACGACTATGATGCCTTTCATTTTCTTGAATAACAAAAAAATAACAGCTGTTCGCTTGTGAACATATTTCTGTTAAACAAGAATTACAAAAAGTAAGGAAATGCCCACAAAAACAAATTCTCTAAAAAAAAAAATAGCGCCAAACACACTCTGTCGAAAAAAATATCTTTCCTCTCTACAATAACATAAAATGAGAAAATGTGATCTCCCCAAAAATATTTGAAATCAATTAAAATCGCCATGTATAAAAAATGTATATAAATAATTTTATAAAAATGCTTTTTACTTCCCTCGCATACCGAAGGGAAGTATTGTATTCGAGAAAAAATCACCCTCCGAGATTTTTTCGGATTCTGACGTTTCAGAACACGTAGATTACGAAAATATAGGTTTTTCAATTCAGTCAGCCTGTCTGTCTGTCTATCTGTTGGTGCATTTACTAAAAAACTACTTGACGGAGAGCAGTCAAATTTGGTAGGTAGTTGACACGCTACTGTCAGCGAAGAAATGGTAGAAATTTCACTGGAAAATATACAGGGTGGACCGTCTAAACGGAATAAATAATGAAAAAAAAATTTTTTTACTCAAATTTAAAATTTACACGTTTCATGACGCGCTAAACCTATTTCAGAAAAAAAAATGTTTGAAAATTTTTTCACCATTTTTGAAAAAAATTTTACCATGAAAAAAAATTTTTTTTGCTCAAATTTAAAATTTCTACGTTTCATGACACGCTTAACCTATTTCAGGAAAAAAAAATTTCAAAATTTTTTTCACCAATATTTTTGAAAAATTTTTTACTACTAAGATGAAATATTTTTTTTCTTTCTTCAAATTTAAAACTTCCACGTTTCATGGCATTCTAAGCCTGATTCAAAAAAAAAAAATTTTGAAAATTTTTTTTACCATTTTTGAAAATTTGTGTACCACTAAAATAGATGGAATTTTTTTTATTTCTTCAAATTTCCACGTTTCATAGCGTTCTAAATCTATTTAAAAGAAAAATTAGAAATTTTTTTTCTATTTTTAAAAAATTTTACCACTAAGATAGATTTTTTTTTCTTTGTTCAGATTTTAACTATCCACGTTTCCATGGCATTCTAAAACTATTCAAACAAATTTAAAAATGTTTTTGAAAAATTTTTAATCCATTTGTATCACTACTATAGAACAGACGAAAAATTTTGTTTTGCTCAAATTTAAAATTTCCACGTTTCATGATATTCCAAACCAATTTCGGAAAAAAAAAATTTGCAACATTTTGTTACCAGTTTGGAAAAAAATTTAACACTAGAATGCTCAAATTTAAAAGTTCCACGTTTCATGACAATCTAAACCTAGGCATTTTAAACTTTTTTTAGCACTACTATAGAATCGAAGGAAACTTTCCTTTTTGCTCAAATTTAAAGTTTCTACGTTTGACATTTTAAACCCATTTCAGAAGAAAAAAATTTTGAAAATTATTTTACCAACATCTTTTGAAAAATTTTAAAAAAATGAAATTTTTTAACCACCACTAGGCTTCCACTCCATTACGTGAATATTGGATTGAAAATGTGACAGATGGCAATAATATCTGGCATATGCACCTATTATACTTTTATTGAAAAATATACAAGGTGGTCATCCCAAGAAATACTTCAGTCATGGTGGACATTTGTAAAGGTATTTGCGCAAGCCTGCCATATGTGGCACCTGCTATTTAGTATTGAGCTTTTGCTATTGGATGAGCAATCTGTATATTTTTTTGACCAAAACTTATCAAATTTTCTTTGTAATAATATTTTTTTTTTGGTACTATTCATTCTTTATTTATTCTCATTGTAAACACTAGTATCCTCAAAACCCCCTACGACTATGAGGAGTAAGGTTCGGAACAAATAAGAACGACTTCATTTGAAGAAACGTCAGAAATGCAATAACTATATTACGATTATTATTCTCAATGTCATTTCGTAATTATTAATTTTTTAGAGTGACTGCCATGCACAAATAACGAGGGAAGTTCTGTGTAAATACCTTTACCGATTTTTTTCAAATATAAAGTAACTTGGTGCATTTCACGTATAGACAAATAGTCGCGTCAATGAAGGTTTTTACTTAGTCCTTAGGGACAGGTCCGATTTTGATGATTTATTTTTAAATGTGTGTTTGTTAATATTATTGAAAATCAGAAGCATCCCAAGTGGTGTAAATAATTATTTATTTTGTTTCGGGGTGGATGTCACCCCTTTCCAGGGGTGGAAATTAGTAAACTCAAAATATCCGCAGAAATCGATCGGGGGATAAATTCTAAGCAAGAAATGTTTTATGAAGTTTTTTCGAGTTATTCGCGATTGAAAATGTTGACTTTTTATTTTTTTAAATGCATGCTTTAGAGCAATTTTTCAGGAGTAATTCGAGAAACTACGTTTTATCAAAAAAAAGATCAGGAGCAAAAATGAAGCATATAAAATAACAAATCGATTAGTTTTTCCTTATTTCTGTAGATGCAATAAAAACCGGAGAGAACGACGAATTTTTGGAGGAAAACTTATTAGATCTTTTTTAAAGTAATTGAAAATACCTTTAAAATGAGCTTTGGTAAAAGTCGTTAGCATGAAAACTTACTGACTTATAATGAAAATAAATCGGTTGTCTCGTTTTCTCGGAGAGAATATCAGATATGAAACCTAAAGCTATTGGTTTCCTAGCTGATTCTTTCTCCGAGAAAACGAGATAATTGAAATTAAACATAATCCATGCACAATTTTCTTCATTTCGGCACTAACAATGTGTTCTAGAAGTTTGAACGGTTTAGAATGCGTAGATTTGGAAAAAACTTTGATTCAATTTTGAAATGATCTTTGAAATTTTTGATAAAATGTTCTTCTTTTCGCAATAACTCAAAAACTAAAGAAGATACGAAAAAAAATGGAAAAGTGCAAAAATGTAGTTTTTTTTTTGCAAAAATTTGGTGTTTTTTTTTTATTTCTCAAAGATGAAAGTTAATTGAGATATCACCGTTTTAAGTTCGCATTTAAGTGTGAGGACCTCCTTCCCAGAGCTCTTTAAATTAAGAAATAACTGAAGAACGACGAAATTTTGGAGGAAACAGGCCTGTAGCTAGAAACTGTTTTAAGGGCGGGCAAAAAAATTTTCAGAAGGGGCCCGTGAGCCTAAATATTTTATTGTTATCTTTAATTATAAACAACCCCCGTAAAAAAAATATCTAAATTTCTTAAGAGAAACGCTTTTTAATAAGTACAAAAAATTTATACTAATAATAATAATAATTTTTAAACAGTCCAGGATGAGATAAAATTCTTCCCTGGAATATACAAGACGTCAGCAAAAAGCTGTGATTTTAGAATAAGGATGATAATAATAATAATACTAGATTTATTGCCCAACAGAATTATCCTATTATAGAACAATGTAAATGACAAAATAGTTATAGAAAATACAAATATAAAAATAAAAACTAAGTTATAAATGAGTACCTCTGCATATACAACAAATTTAGTGTAGCGCGTCCGAGACCGCGCACGCTTCGCGAACCGTACTTGTGTCGCCACGGTCCATTCTCGTGCGTTAAAGAGAAAAATCTGGAGCCTACATTTTTGATCGTACCAAAATCTCCGTATACGTTTTGATGTGAAATTTACCCCTCTATCGCCTATAGTGCTATTAGTTTTTTGATACATATTTTTTAAATTTCAAGTTATTGGCCAAAAACCGAATTTCGGCCAATATTTTCGATTAGTTTAGGGGTCGCCGGCACCTTCCAGCTGTAAACTGTTTTTATCGTATTCTACACAAAAAAATATTTATCCTGAAAAATTCAATCATATAACAATTAGTGACGGCTTAAAACTTCTGACGACTGGGCTATTTACGCTTTTTTGCTAGCTGACAGACCAATTTTTATGCATAAAAAGATCTCAAACTATAAGTAAAAAAAAGAGAGGTGTTATGAAATGTACTTTTACTAAAATATTAATAAAATATTAAAGGAATTAATTAACAAAAATTGTCAGGCCGACAAGTTCTAATAGATAGAAGAGATCTTAAACTTTATTTTAAAACAAAAATTAAGGAGGTGAAATGAAGTGCACTTTCATGAAAAAGATTATGTATAACAAATCGAGTCTAACAAATTTATTAACAAAAATTGTCAGTCAGATAAATTTTTTCAAAAATGGTTCATTATTTACCAGAAATTGTGTAAATTTCAAGCAGGTGTTTTAAAAAGTAAAATCAGTATTTTTTCTTAAATGGGAAATTCATAAAAAATAACAATTAACAAATTTTTACTTGTCTGCCGGACGTAACATGATTTTTACATGTTTTGCAATCATTTTCATATTTTGATTTTTCGTTGGGAATTATTTCCATTCGCCAACTGTGGTTTGGGTGTACCCTGATTTTAATTATTTTCTGCAGTCGCCGCAGGACGGGCAAAAATTATTCCAGGACGGGCGTAGCCCGTCCTGGCCCACCCCTAGCTACAGGCCTGGGAGGAAAACCTATTAGATATTTTTTAAAGTAGTTGAAAATACCTTTAAAATGAGATTTAGTAATAGTCGTTAGCATAAAAACACATGGAGTTATAATGAAAATAAATCGGTTGTCTCTTTTTCTCGACGAAAAAAATCAGCAATGAAACCAATAGCTTAACCGCAAGAATTGAAATGAAGCGTAATCCATTCACAATTTACTTAATTTCGGTACTAACAATATGTTCTAGGTGAGAATGCCTAGATTTGGAAAAAAGTTTATTCAATTTTAAAACGAGTTTTGAAATTTTTGTAAATTTTCTTATTTTCACAATATCTCAAAAACTAGAGAAGATACGTAAAGAAATGTAAAAGTGCAAAAATTTAGGGCTTTTTGCAAGAAATTGGTGTTCTTTTTTATTTTACTAGGATGAACATTAATTGAGATATCACCGTCTTAACTTCGCATTTAAGTGCAAGGGCCACCTTCCAGAAGCCGTTTAAATTAAAAAATTTCAAAAACGATGGGTTCAAGGAAGTTCAAATTTACAGGCCCTTGTAGCCTTTGAAATTTCCTGAAAAATGGTTTTAGAAGCGATTAGATGTTAAGAATTAAGGAAGTTATCGTTAAAAAACCAATACGAATGTTTTGTCAAAGCTACTACAAAGAGCAAGAGGGAGCACAGTGGAGCTGAAAAAAAAATTAACATTCAAAATTCTGTAGGTACAGCCTTTAATTTTTGTCCAATCGCAATATTTCTTGTCTCTTAAATAATCGTCAGACTTCTGGCTACAACACAGTGGGGGCAGATTTTTTAGAAAAGTTGAAGTTGAACTTACTTAACGTCGCAGTGGGGCTGAAAGAATATTTACCATTCAAAATTCTCTACAGCCTTTCATATCGTTATGAATTACACCCCCTTGGAACTGGAGATGATACGCC
Source organism: Stenurella melanura (assembly GCA_963583905.1). Taxonomy (NCBI): domain Eukaryota; kingdom Metazoa; phylum Arthropoda; class Insecta; order Coleoptera; family Cerambycidae; genus Stenurella; species Stenurella melanura. The sequence goes on from OY757312.1 coordinate 109,745,054, forward strand.
TATGCCTACTAATTGTGACTGGAAGCTACCAGATAGAAATGGACTTTTCTGGAATGTGGTAAAAGAAGATTCTTGATTTCTTCTAGATGGATCTAGAGTGTCAAATTCGGAGTATATAAGGCGCGATTACCAGCGCGGAAGGAGAAGTTTATTTGTATAGTCAGTAAATTATCAAATAAAGTGTTAGTGGTGTTTATCTCTTGTTGAAATTATTTAGAACCCACGGATTCATACAGGGTGTTTCCTAAAAGGTGAATAAACGCAACAATATTTGTCCAGTCGCAATATATTTTGTTTCCAAATAATCGTCAGACTTCTGGCTACAAAACTGTCGAGGTATATTTTTGAAAAAAATCGAAACTGAACTTACGTCATTATAGTTGATCAAAATTGGTCGAATTAGCAGAAATATAAAAATAATTTCATAAATTGACCAAATTATGGCTACTTATTCTTTCTTAGTCGGTTTTGAGTAAATAAATAAGAATATATACTCTCTCCTGTATAAGTGTCCTCAGTGTCCTGAAGTTTTTCACCAAACAATGAGCCAAAATATGATCGAAATTAGTCAGTAGAAGTAGAAAATATTCCCGAATTTTAAAATATTTACTTCCTTTATAGAAATATATTATTTATAGCTCTATTTATTCTAAAATGCATCCCTATTGACAAAACGGCAAGCTATAAAAGCCTGCATAACTTTAAGACAACAAATAACATTTTTAAGTAAACTATACCAACGTATGTAAGTTCAATTTCGATGTAGAGAATTCTGAATGGCAATTTTTTTTTCAGCCCCATTATGTGGAGCGGTCCAACTAAGTGCATTGCCTCCCACAAAAAACTAAGCAGCTGAACATTTGAAGACGCTCTATTTACAAGTTCAGTTGTGGCCTGGGAACAATGTAACGCATGAAAAATGTGGTTGAAAATATAATCAAAATATGCTAACGCCGATCAAAATGACAGCCTCCACCTTCACAAAATATTCTGAAATCGCTTTTTAACTTCCTTAATTCTTAAGACATCTAATTGCTCCGAAAACCATTTTAAAGATCTTTTCAAGTATTTTAAAAAAGGCCTGATAAGTTTTCCTCCAAAAAGTCGTCGTTATTCCGTTATTTAAAGTTGAAAGGTTCGAATTTAGTGAGGCAGATCTGGAGGAAAAAAACAGTCGAAAAGTGACTGAGTAGATAAGCTATGGGCATTCTGCGCCAAAATCCCATGTTATTTCTTATGGAGGTTCATTTTGCACATTTTTGTCTGATTTTCTCCCCACCACTTTTAGGCTCCGCCTTCGGGGAAGGTCCTACCGGTCGGGTTAAACAGGTTTTTACAGCCTTTAAACAGGTTTGCACAGGTTTTAAACAGAATCTGTATACAGGTCTGTACGATTTTAAACAGGTTTGTACAGCTTTTAAACAGGGTCTGTATAGACCTGTATACAGATTCTGTTTAAAACCTGTGCAAACCTGTTTAAAGGCTGTAAAAACCTGTTTAACCCGGCCGGTAGGACCTTCCCCGAAGGCGGAGTCTAAAAGTGGTGGGGAGAAAATCAGACAAAAATGTGCAAAATGAACCTCCATAAGAAATAGCACGAGATTTTGGCGCAGAATGCCCGTAGCTTATCTACTTGACTGCTCCGAATGAAAAAAAATGTTTGCCAACTTGTAAAGTTAGGTCCCCTCCATCATTCACACAAGTCTTTACAGGGCGGAGTCGGCGGGGGGTGGGGAACACGGCCCATTAAAAGCAAGGAAAAGCAGTTTTTCCGACATATCTCCGTAGGTGTTAGTCCCACAAGAAAATCATATCCCACCAAAAGTAAAGAGCTTGACAAAACATGTAAGCTCATTCCAACCCGAACTCGATCGCACAATTAGTTCGCGAGATATCGCGATTGAAGTTGCTAAAAAACGAAATATTAAATTAATTATTTCTCGAGAGGCAGTGGAGTTGGGGCCTCAATTTTTTCTAAATATAAGGGTATTGATGAACCCTTAATAAGGCCGAGGGGGTGGGGGTGGTTGAACAATTAGGAAGGGAGATATGGGGAAACCAAAATTATTAAGGCGCTGATAACTTCCTAATTATTAGAGTTACAGCAATCTGGCCGGGGCCAATTTCCGTTTTTTTTATTTGTTAAAAGATAGCACTGATGAAATTTTTCTTTTCTTTGGAAATAAACGCCTGGCGCGCAAAATAAAAAATGATCCATTTTTTTTTCGGCATGAAGCAAGGGGGTGGGGGAAATAATTTTTTCATCAATTAATAGCATTTTTTTTCATCTTCAATTTCCGCCAGGTAAGATCGCGATTGGATGATTAGAAAGGGAGAGACAGGCCGGCAAAGTTCTTGCTGTATAGCGGGAGAATGGAGAGGGTGGGGGGTTCGGGCCGGGATGAAAATGTTGATAAAAGTCTAGTACATAGTAAGATGAGTTTTTATTTCATTATTTTTTGAAATTTTTAAAAATATTTGTAAAATTCAGGCAATGTACACTTTACGTCATTTTGTGAGGAATAATTGATCTCCCTTTGCAACGTCCATTTGACGTCGTCTATCGCCGTCAAATCACTGTGACATATCGTCATCTTTACGTCAAGAGGACGTCGAAATTTTGGTGATGTCTAATCAACGAAAATAACGTGTCTCTGCTAGCTGGGGAGTGCCTAATTTTGCAGCGGCGAGCTTATTGTTTATAGACTGCAGTACCAAGTAGAGTTTACAGACTGACGAAGTCTAACGCTGATTCGTCATCGCTATCTTCACATCTTTCACGTCAACAGCTTCTGGAAAGAAGGATAACGAAAATTGGAATCAGAATGTGCATATTGTGCATGCTCTCTCACAATACACCAATTATCTACAACCGTCTCGGCGAAGAGCTGTACGATGTTTATATATAAGAGAAATAAAAGATTGTCAATAGGACTCGCACTCCAATATTATGTATAGTAAGAGAAATCTTTATGCACCCGTATAGATCTGTCAATGGAATTATATACAGTTCACTGACAGATGAAGAGAGAGTAAGCGCCCCCGACGGCTCAACTGACTCGCTCGCCCGTTTTCGTTCTGTTTTTCCTCTTGTAACTCGCGCGGGCGGACAATGTATGGACATCGGGTACTTATAAAATAGAAAAGTAGAAAGAAAAGACTTTTCATCGCGGCCCAAACCCTCCACCCCTCTCCGCTCTCCCGCTGTACATCAATAATTTTGCCGGCCTGTATCTCCCTTCCTAATCATCCGATCGCGATCTTGCTGGGTGAAAACTGAAGATTAAAAAAAATGCTATTAATTGGTGAAAAAATTATCCCCCACCCCCTTCCTTTATGCCAAAAAATCGGCCATTTTTTATTTTGCTCGCCAGGCATTAAAGAAAATTGTCAGTGCTATTTTTTAACAAATAAAAAAATACGAAAATTGGTCCCGGACAGATTGCTGTACCTCTATTAATAAGGAAGTTATCAGTGCTTTAATAATTTTGGTTTCCCCCCCATATCTCCCCTTCTAATTGTCCAACCATCCCCACTCTCCGGTCTCATCAAGTGTTCATCAATACCCTTCTATTCAGAAAAAATGAGGCCCCACACCCCTTCTACCTACACCCCCACACCCCTTCTGGAGAAATAATTAATTCAATGTTTCATTCTTTCGCAACTTCAATCGCGATATCTCGCGAACTAATTATGCGATCGTGTTCGGGTTATAACAAGCTTACGTGTTTTGTCTAACTCTACATTTTTAATAGGTATGATTTTTTTGTGGCACGAAGACCTGCGGAGATACGTCGAAACAACTGCTTTCCCATACTTTTAATGGGCCGTTTGTCGGAATAATGGAGGGGACCTAACTTCATAAGTTGGCAAAAAAAAATTTTTGATTCTGAGCAGTTACTTTTCAAAACCCAGATCTGCCCGGCTAATGCAGTTGTCGGCAAACAGTCACCTTCAACGAGCCATAACTCGGTTCGTATTGCATCTACAGAAATAAGCTTCATTTTTGATCCTGATGTTTTTTTGGTAAAACGAAAGATTCTCGAGTTATTCGTGAAGAACTGCTCTAGAACATGCATTTTTTGGATGAAAAATCAACATTTTCAATCGCGAATAACTCAAAAAATATTGATTTATCGAAAAAACTTCACAGAACATTTTTTGCTTAGAATTCACCCCCCTATCGATTTCTGTGATTTTGAATTTCCTATATTTCCACCCCCAACAAGGGGTGCCATCCACTCTGAAACAATATAAATAATTATTTGCACCACTTGTGATATTTCTGATTTTGAATAATATTAACCGTTTCATTCCGGCACTGGTTTTTACATGTCGAGCCCGCAAAACGGCAGCGGGAGGCCCTTGCGGAACCGTACGGTTCGGATAAACTTATGCGCGTATACATGCTTCATTTAGCCATGTAAATTCAAATAATCAATCAAATAAACATGTATTTTTTTCAAAAACATAAGACAACACAGACTTTCACAAAAAAATGCAAAAGAAAAACAGATATGAACTACAGTGTAAATATGGCCTTGCGTAAATATCCGATTCCCATGCTGAGTGCACGAAAAATTTTTGCAGATTTATCCGGTTTCAGGAATTAAAGGGTTAAGAAACACACATTAAAAAAAACATCAAAATCGGACCTGTACCCGAGGACTAAGAGGTTTTGACGATTTCTGGACTTCATTTCCTCGACTAAACAGGCTGTTTTTGATTCACCAGTGCCGCACTCAGGCAATCTCATACATGATTATAATATTAATAATAATAATACTAATACTCTTTATTTAAGTAGACATGCATTACATGTATATAAAAAAACATCACAGTAATAAAATACTTTTTCTTTTTTTTAAGAAAAGAGTAAGAAAAAGACGACATACGAAAAGAAATAATATAAACACATAATACAATATTTGTCATCTGTGTTAATAATCCAACAATTATAAAGATTTCCATAACAAAAAATATCTGAGATTTTCCTTCAATAACAGTTAGTGGAGGGATTATGCATCACAAAACCACAAAAATCAGTTCTGGGGGTACCGCGCAACCCCCCCAAAAAACCACCCCTTCAATGAATTAAGCCCCATTTTACTGAAAACTCGTTAACCGTTGAAGACATAAAAAAAATTGCTCATTATAAAAAAGAAAGCTTGACTAATTGTCTAAAGAAAAGTCCTCTTGTAATTTTGTTGTATATGCCATGATTTTCGAGAAAATTGATATTGAAAAGAATAGCATAATTTGTATTTTTTATGCGCACAAATTTTCATTTATTTGAAATTTTTTGCGCGCGGCCTATAAAAAAACTGAATTGCTCGAAAACCAAACATGCTAGGAAGCAACATCAAAATGGGTTTTAAAGGGGATATAAAATACTCTTTTGTCTTTCCATTTTTGATGACTATTGATATCTATTAGTATATAAAAATAACAATGTAATATAATTACCTCTTAATTTTTTGCACTTTTAACTATTCACAGGCCCATAAAAAAAACTGACTTTAATATAAGTTATAAATGCATTATCTTTTAGTTCAAAGTAGTACTTCAATGCAGAAAAAGTAAGGAATAGAAATATTCACATTAACAAATTTACCAGCATGTTGAAGTTCGCCAAATTTTGGCCAGTTTTTTGTTGTTTCTTAAAAATAAAAAAAAAACCAAACATCTTGAAAATGTATCTCAATTTTTTTTTTTAGTTTTTGTATCATATAACTATTGTTTCTAATCATTTAATAGTTAAAAAATATCATCAAAAAATTGAATATGCAGCCTTTTTTGGATTTTTTTTTGCTAACTTTAACATGCTGCTAAATTTGTAAATCTGAATATTTTTATTCCTAACTTTTTCTGCATTGAAGTATTTACTACCTTGAACTAAAAGATAATGCATTTTTAACTTATATTATATATAGTCAGTTATTTGTTATGGGCTTGTGAATAGTTAGATGCACAAAAAATCAAGAGATAATTATATAATATTGTTATTTTTATATACTAATAAATATCAATAGCCTCATAAATGGCAACACAAGAGAGTATTTTATATCCCCTTTAAAACCCATTTTGATTTTTCTTCCTAGCTTGTTTGGTTTTCGAGAAATTCAATTTTTTCTACAGACCACGCGCAAAAATTTCAAATAAACGAACATTCGCACGCATTAAAAATACAAATTTTGCAATTTTTGTCAATATCGATTTTCTCGAAAAACATGGCATTAAAAAAATTAAGGAAGGCTTTTTTTAGGCAAATACTCAACCTTGCTTTTTTATGATAAGCATTTTTTTATATCTTCAACGGTTAACGAGTTATCGGTAAAATAAGGCTGTTTTCACCGAAGGGGTTGTTTGTAGGGTTGCGCGGCGCCCCATAACTGATTTTTGTGGTTTTGTGATGTTTAATCCTCACACTAACAGTTACGGAAGGAAAATTTCAGATAACATTTTTTGCAAACTTCTAGTGTATATTTTACTTTACTGACTGGACTATAAAGGGTAATACCAAAAAATTCTTGCAGACTGTAAATTGCTTTTTATAATAGTATTTTCTTAAATTTTAATTTAAACAATTTTAAACCAGCTGTTTCTTTCAAATAATTAGGGAGATGGTTGTATATCTTAATAGGCATAACTGTCACACCATTGCTAGCAGCAGAGAGATTCGCCATAAAGTTGACAGAACCTCATCTGACTGCCATATTATATAATACTTCCGATTATCAACATATGCAGGATCTGTAGAAACATGGAAAGTGAAACACGCCGATTTTTTGTATTTGAAAAACAAAATTTTTTTTATGAACATATACCTACTTACCGAATTTGGCGGTTTTAATTGATATCAAATATTTTTGGAGGGGATACATTTTTTCATTTTATGTTTATGTGGAGAGAATAAATATTTTTTGGACAGACTCTAGGTAAAATATAGATTTTCCGGGAATACCCCCTAATAGATGAGAAACGAGCGATAAGGGGGTGACAGCATGAATCATCTCCACATAGAGTATAGTTCAAATGACGTAGGTATACCAAGTTCCAGTCTTTGATCACAAAACGCAAAGTTCCTGCCTATAACCACCGGATTATTATATCTCAAGACACAAGACAACATGCTATTTGTCTATTGAATAACAGAAAATCGAAATATGCGGTTAACTCGTCTAAAAAAGCGAATAATAATTAAACTATTATTGTTTTTACAAAATTGTGTATATATAGCTCAATCTAAATATAGATACAGGTGCATAACCAATTAAAATCAGTTCATGTAATATATTATATCTATCTGATACACCTTTATAGGTGCTTGTAAATAAAAACTCTAACAAGGTCAAATCGCAAACCGTAAAGATGAAACCGACAGGCGAATAACAATAACTATCATCATTTATTTATGATTGTATAACTGCTAAGGTTATTTTCTTCACCGGAACAAATCGTTTATGGTTAAACACAATTGTACAAAAAATACCCACAGATTCTTAGAAAATACCTACGGAGTTTCATTACTCGCAAATCGTCGGATATCTTTTAAATAAATTCGGTTCATTGTAAATATTATATCACTTGTCACTAGAGCTTTAATAAAGCATGATGGAAATGTTGATAAAAAGTATATGTATGTTGTTAATAGTGGTGGTGCCTCATACGACTAGTGCAAAAATATCATGTCATATGGTGTCGTTTCAAATTGAAGACGCTTTATCCGGCTACTGCTGTGTCTTTGTGAAAAATAACAGTGAAATTCAACAACAAAGGGAAGAAATAAAGCAACAGATTTTGGAGAATTTTAAAAATGAAACTGCGGACGACGTTCCCAGTAGCACAGAAGTGTCTGAAGTTAGTGAAGTAAAGTCAGAGGACGAGGAATCCAGCGAAAAAACAGTTTCCCCGTTGAAAACACGTCAAGATAAAATTAAGTTTCCGGGTAGTACCAATTTCGAGCAGGATAAGAATATAACCGTAAAACATCATAAGAATATTGTGTCTGATAAAAATAAAAACGGTACTGTATTCCAAAACAATTTAAATCAAAGTGAAACTTACTTTCTTAATGGCACATCAAAAAATAACACATCTATTAACAATACGACACCTGTAATTACAATAAACAGAAATGCTGTGGATACTCCAGAAACATGTCCTGATGGAAATGAAAAGGATCATAATGGAGATTGTGTTCCAGTGTTTTAATTGTATCATTTGTTTGAATAAATTGAAGCATTGGACATCTTTACTTTGGGAGAGTACAAATGAGTTAAAGGAAAAATATTGTTTTATTGTAATTTATTATATATGCACGTGGCAAATAACTGCAGCAAAGTTGTGTAATAATTTGAATTTTGTAAGTATATCTGCTTATAAAGCAACTTCATTTTTATTACAAATTAATATAATAAACATTTTTTCTATTTTTAATTTTTATACCAACAGAAATATTACAATTATGTGAATATTTTTTTCCTAAATCCATGTATTTTTAAAGTTTTCTTGCATATACAAACTGTTCCAAATGTTGACAGCAACTGCATTTTTATTTTATAATTACAGGTTGTAAATAATTAGTGCTAGCATGTGACATTTATACGGTGGTTTAAAAAATTATTTTTGATATTTATATTCATGTTATTTGTTGTTTATATTTATTAAAAATTTTCCGACGATGTTAATGAGTTTAATAAATATATGTAATTAACTAACTTTAAGAAGCCTTGACCAATACATTAGAAGGCTTTACAAAAAACGATTGTTGTGTAGAAATTATCATGAGTATTAATCTAATTTTTGGGCAGGGCTTATATTTTTATTCAACGTATAAACAAATGTTTTACTGTGAAAACGTAGATATATTCGAACTTGATTACATTGTATGACATTTTATAGAATTTCGCATTTGTATGCCAATTGTTAAAATTTACAAATTTATGTTTTATTTGCAATATACGTATATGACGGAATATAAATAACCATGTACTTATTATATTTTATTTCTATCTGCGTATGCCGTATGTTTATATAAGTATTTAACAAATTATAATATATCAGTATTTGTTCTGTAATTATAAATTGTGATAATTACGTCCCATAATGTCAAAATTAAGATACAATGCGCACATGTTTCACGGTGACTAATTTCCAAATATAATAGAAAAATATATGCAAAGCAGAACACCGAATTTTATTTTTTTTAATCAGCATTTTTAATAGGTTCTTTCTAAAGGCAATCTGTTTTGTCATTTAGAAACAACCCATACAGATGGCTCAATAAATATTTAAAACAAATTATTTTTAAAATGTTTAACAAATATGAATATTTATATAGGTACGTCGGTAATTTTACTACTCAGTATATTATTAATATACTTTATAGAAACAAAGACTGAACGTGTTTACTTCAATAGAAATAATTTACAAGTGCTTTAACAATAAGCAAATATATATGTATTTTATTAATTATGTGCTACTAATAGTTATAAGTTATCTTTTGTAGTTTTTATATTTGAAATGTTTAATAAAGAATAAAAACAAAATTTTAAAAAATATCAAATATTTTTATTGTTTTGAAAGTGTCACATCATTTTGAAAAGGTACCTAATTGCCAACAGCTTCGCATTAATTACTTTTTATATATTAATGTTTTACCTACATTATACTGTCACGAAGGCTTTGGCGAGGGCCTTAAAACCAGAACGTAGTAGAGGAGGATCTACGGACTCGAAATCGACAAGGGGGGTCGACTAAACGGTATACAAAAACAAAAATTAGATTCATATGTAAAATTTCCTGCCGGATTCGAATTTCGAGTTCGCCAATTCATTTGGAATTGCGAAATTGTAGAAAAAGGCATTAATTAGCAAAAACTACAAAAAACATGAAAATATGTTTTTTATTATTTCTCAATCGATATCACGCTTGCTGTTGGAGATATCGAACTTAAAATTTAACCAAATATTCTTTCAACCCTTGTCTTAGGTATAGCGAAACTGAAAGTTCCTTTCCTGTGATATATTTTTTATAAAAAATATTAAAACCCGTACATGTTGACCAAAAATTGTAAACTGCATCGTAAAATGTAACATGCGACAAACTTTTTTATTGGTGGTGAACCGAAGTAAATAGTCCAGTGTACGACGGTAAAAATATGGTATTAGGTACCTCCGAATCCTATCAAGAAGCATGGATTTTTATGAAATCTTGGGATTAGGCTTTACTTACCTTCAACTTCATCCCTACCCTACCCCTTATTGCAAAAACATAATATTGATTTTGTCATGCTTCATATAATTTTCATCCCAACTTTTCAACCCTTAAAAATCATCCCTTATTATGAAAAAATTTAAAAAATCATTTACCAGCATATTTATATAATTTAATAAGTACATCATTTATCTTAATTTGGTATCTTATTACTATGTTCAACTTGAATAATGATTTATTGCAACTTTGCAACCCTTCAAAACTACCCCTCGTGAGGAAAAAAGTGTAAAAATTTTGCAAAAGTATGAAAATTAGAAAATTTAGAAAGACTTTATTATAACGTAATTTTTTTCATTTATTAAGTGTATTTTGCAACATACAAATTATTAAAAAAACAAATAAAAATATATACATAATATGAATTAAAAGTAAGGCTCATCGTCATCAATATCGATACTCTTTTCTCCTTCTTCTTGGTCTATGATTGGAGCACTATTGTGGCAGTTCTTACCATTACATCAGTTACAATTTGAGTTGCAAAAAAGTAGAAAGCTCATCAAAAAAACATTTTGTAGGAAATTTTGACCTAGGAGCTCATAAATGTTTCAAATTTCTTAAGCCCTTTATTTTTAAAAAGGCAACGTTTAAAGGGCTGCAAAACTGTACCAGTCACACGCTAATGCAAATTTTGAAAGGCCATTTCTCAGTTAATGTGTAAGCTACGATAATAAAAGAAAACAACATTTTGAGTAAAAAAATCCTTTTTGTTCTCTGGCAATTTCTCCGTATCTTCGATAGTTTTTTAGTTATTTTGAAAAAACGATTCTTTAAAAAAATTCCAAAAATGTTTTTTCCACTTTAACCATAATTCCTTTCAATATTAAGCATTCTAAATCAGTCAAACTTCTGGATTACATTACTAGTGCTTAAATAAAGTGAATTGTAAATGAATTACGTTTAATTTCAATTACGGTAGTAATGTAGCATTGTTGTTTCTTTCCAGCAAAAAAATTCACAGATTTTGCAATTTTTGCAACCATCGGGACATTGGAAATGATAACACCATACATAAAACATCAACTTTTTCCAGACTCGGCTTCGCCTCATCCGGAAACAGCTACGATCCACTCTCGATTGCGACACCCTATAGTTCGACCTTAAATGAAAACTGGTAACTTGCAATTGAATATTACATTTGCATATATCAGCCGTTGCATATACGACAATCTCACTCGACCCGACACCGCTGCCTTTTGACCTTGAACGAAAACTGGTAACTCTACCCCCATATACGAACATAAACATTTCTAGTGTTAAAATAGGAATTGACCTTATTTTCGTCATAACTCCCTTAGTTTTTATGCTAGAAAGTTCTGCAACATCTCATTTAAAAGGTTTTTTAAGTAATTTAAAAAAAGTATCATGCATTTTCCCCGTAAAATTGATCGTTTTCATGTTATTCAATGTTGAATTTTTTTAATTTTTCGTTCGATATACCGGGTGAGTCACGAATTGCGCTCGCCCCGCTATTTCCTAAAATATTTGGAATAGAAAATTTAAATTTGGAGGCCTTATTACACGACTAAAATGCCATCTTTTCAATAAAGAATCAAGTTTGGTGCACATCCGGTTTGACCGGAAATGCCCACAACTTTCGATTTTTAAATGGAACACCCTATATATTTTTACATTTTTGGAATCTAGAGGAAATTTTGAATAAAATACATCCAATTTGGTCACTTTTTGATAAACATTAAAAATTTTATTAAAAAATCTATTTCTGAATCCAGAGTGCTGTGGTGCTCAAAATATATTTTAGTTTGTGTGCTACGTTACTATAAAAATAAAAAGAGCAATATGATTGCATTACTTAATTCTCTAGAGGCGTTTAAAATTTTTAAATGAGATTTTTACCCACTAACTCGGTTTTTTTTAATGGAAATTTAATCGTTCACCAAGAGTTTTAAATACCTCATTTTCATACGAACCTAATGATACCAAAATTTTGAAAATCCGCTCAGAAATATTTGAGATTTCAGCCAAAATACAATGCAACCAAGCTTTTAGAAACATGCTGCTACTAAATAATAGATTAGTGAGCTTTGGAAACTAAAATAGCACATTTCTGTGTAAATCTGGTAACCTAATAACATTGGAAAAATCATAGTAGCCATTGAATGTAATAAAAGAATATCAGCTGTCAGACAGACTCGTGTAGTTATAGGCAATCTTGAGCTATCAAACATTTAATAATTGTGAGCGCAAAGAACGTTACAATTAAGTTTAGCATAGGTATGTGAAGGTAAACACAATTACATCTACAAGGACATTTGCAATAGAATGCGACATCAGTTCGGTTTTCAGAGTTTTATTTAAATGAACATAAATATCGGGCTTATAAATAAATAAAAATCAATTCCGTTTGAACAATTAAACTTAAACTAGGTAACAGTAGGTATCTTTAAAATAATTAATAGGTATAATTAAACCATAAATTGACATTTATAGATATTGTTCAAAACGTCCACCATTTTTTTCTATACACAATTCTGCTCTGCGTACAGTTGCTTGAATGGCTCTACGCAATTCAGCCGGCGTTATTTCATTAAGAGCCCGTAAAACTTTATTTTGCAGCTCTTCACGAGTATTTGAAGAAGTTTTATAAACTTTATTTTTGAGAGTGCCCCATATATAATAGTCGAGGGGTGTTAAGTCAGGTGACCTAGGAGGCCACCTGATATGACCTTGATTTGCGATAAGGTGTTCACCATGCAAGTTATTTAAATATTCCATCACTCTTCTGGAATTATGTGGGGGAGCACCATCTTGTTGGAAAAACAGATTTTGTAAATAGGCAAGAGGAAGTAAGTCAAGAAATTCTGCTGTCTGGTTTTGTAAAAAGAAAAAATATCGTTCGCCAGTAAGTGTTCCATAAAAAAATATGGGTCCAATTATTCGATCTCCAAGTACTCCAAGCCAACAGTTAAACCCAAATCTTTCCTGAATATTCCCCCGCCCTACCAACCTCGGATTTTCTTGAGCCCAGTACCTAGTATTATTTCTGTTAAACATACCTTGGTTCGTAAATCTACTTTCATCTGAATATAAAATATGAAAAGGAAACCCTGGGTTTTGTTGTACTGCATTTAAGAACCAGTTGCAATATACTAGCCGCCTGTCGTTATCATCTCCATAAAGATGTTGGTGTATTTGGTATTTATAAGACCGAAACTTATGTTTCTTTAAAATTCTGCAAACCGAAGACTGACTAATGTCGCATTCCATTGACAATTCCCTTGTTGATGTTGTTGGGTGTACCATCACAAATCCTAATACATCAATTTCTTTGTCCTCACTTACAATAAATGTTTGATGGTCATCTTGTTGATTGGGTTCGTTTCTTAATTCTTGTTCCACTCTGGCAAACAAGTGTCTGCTTGGATGACGTCTGTTGGGATATCGTTGCTGATACAGTTCTGCAGCTGCAGTTGAATTTTTGAGACGCTCTCCATATATCAGTAACATATCGACCTTTTCATTTCTACTAAAATTATTCATTTTCTTTAATTTTTACTCAAAGAGATTTCCGCAACGCTTTATTTTGTATCTGTCTGACAGCTGATATTGTTTTATCACATTCAATGGCTATTATGATTTTTCCAATGTTATTAGATTACCAGATTTACACAGAAATGTGCCATTTTAGTTTCCAAAGCCCACTAATCTATTATCTATTAGCCGCATGTTTCTAAAAGCTTGGATGCATTGTATTTTGGCTGAAATCTCAAATATTTCTGAGCGGATTTTCAAAATTTTGGTATCATTCGTATGAAAATGAGGTATTTAAAAATGTTGGTGAACGATTAAATTCCCATTTAAAAAACCGAGCTAGTGGGTAAAAATCACATTTAAAAATTTTAAACGCCTCTAGAGAATTAAGTAATGCAAGTTGTGGGCATTTCCGGTCAAACCGGATGTGCACCAAACTTGATTTTTTATTGAAAAGATGGCATTTTAGTCGTGTAATAAGGACTCCAAATTTCAATTTTCTATTCCAAATATTTTAGGAAATATCGGGGCGAGCGCAATTCGTGACTCACCCGGTATAAAGTCCACCCTCAATAAGTCATAACTCGGTTTGTATTGGGCCTACAGTAATAAAAAAAAACCGATCTCTGTTTTTTTATGTTGTATTTTTGCTCCTTATACTTTTTTCGATAAAATATAAAGTTTTTGAGTTATTCGTGAAGAACCGTTTGAAAACATAATTATTTTTAAGAAAGATTGAAAATTTCAATCACGAATAACTCAAAAAGTATTGATTTTTCGGAAAAACTCTATAGATTATTTTTTACTTAGAATGTGTTTCGCTATTGATTTCTGAGGTTATTTTCAATATTAATATTCCCACCCCCGAGTTGGGGTGGTAAGAAACTTCTCTATTGAAAATATTGTTTTATGTAACTGTTAATTTTTCCACACTAGAACTGGTAACAGAGCGCACGCTCTAGCACTGCTATAGCAGAGTATCTTGTTGGCTAGTGCACACTTTGATTTTAAGTATAAAAAACCGCTGCCTAAGGAATCACTACTTCCACATCCAGATTCTTCATCCAAGTCGTTTTAAAGGAAACATCTTGACTATATTTGCACTCTAGTATGTGGAAATTATTGGTCATAGAATTTTAATAATATTTGGGGCAGATGTCATAGAAAAGTTTTAGGAGTTGGTTTCTACCATATACGTTAAAAATGAAGTTTTTAGTTCACCCTACTTATTTTCTACTATTCACCTCCCATCCCTTCAATGGAGGCATCTCAATCAGATGTCACTACAATACATACGTGTACTAATCTCAAGTGAATATCTCAATTTGATGTTATCAATCCCATTAATAATGAAGCGGAGGTGGTGGAGTTTGAAAAATATCAGAAAGAAATCTGAGGCCTTGGTTTCTAGTATATACACCGAATCCCAAATTTCTGTACTCTTATCACCTTGATTTACTTATTTTCCCCTAGTCACTCCTATTAACCCTAACCCTTCTACGGAATCATCCCAAAATATAATCTAGTTCCAGATGTCGTTATAATACATACGTCTACCAAATTACAAGTGAATATCTCAATTTTATTTTATCAACCCCTTTAATAATGTAGTAAGGGTAGTGGAAGGGTTGAAACATATTGTTAAAAAATTTGAGGTCTTGGCTTCTAGGACATACACCGAATTTCAAGTTGCAATACTCTTACCAGCTTGCTTTACTTATTTTTCCTTATTTACCTCTACTTATACCCCCACTGCTTCAACGCAATCATGTCAAAATATAATCTAGTTTCAGATATAATTATAATATATAAATGTACCAAATTTCAAGTGAAAATTTAAATTTAATTTTATCAACTCTTAATAAGGGAGTGGGGGTGGTGGGGAGAAATAGAAAATACTAATAAAAAAACCTGAGACCTTCGCTTCTAGTACATACACCGAATTTCAAGTTTCTGTAGTCTTACCAGCTTGCTTTACTTATTTTCCCCTATTTACCTCTATTTAACCTCCAACCCTTCAACGGAATCATCTTAAAATATAATCTAGTTCCAGATGTCGTTATGATACATATGCGTACTAAATTTCATATGAATATCTCAATTTTATTTTATCAACCCCTTGAATAATGGAGTAGGGGTGGTTGAGGTTGAAATAAATTATCAAAAAATCTGGGGCCTTTGCCTCTTGTACATACACCGAATTTCAAGTTTCTGTAGTCATACCTGCTTGCTTTACTTATTTCCCCCTATTTACCCCTAAATAACCCCGAACCCTTCAAAGGAATCATCTCAAAGAATAATCTAGTTCCAGATGTCGTTATAATTCATACGTGTATCAAATTTCAAATGAATATCTCAATTTTATTTTATCAACCCTTGTAATAATGAAGTGGGTGGTGGGGGTTGAAAAATATTATAAATAATCTGAGACCTTGGCTTCTAGTATATACACCGAATTTAAAGTTTCTGTAGTCTTACCAGCTTGCTTTACTTATTTTCCCCTATTTACCCCAATTTAACCCCCAACCCTTCAATTTCATTTAATCAACCCTTTTCATATTGGAGTAGGGGTGGTGGGGGTTGAAAAATATTATAAAAAAATCTGACGCTTTGGCTTCTAGTACATACACCGAATTTCAAGTTTCTGTGGTTTTACCAGCTTGCTTTACTTATTTTCCCCTATTTACCCCTATTTAACCCCCAACTCTTCAACGGAATCATCTCAAATTATAATCTAGTTCCAGATGTCGTCATAATACATACGTGTACCAAACTTCAAATGAATATCTCAATTTTATTTAATCAACCCTTTTCATATTGGAGTAGGGGTGGTGGGGGTTGAAAAATATTATAAAAAAATCTGACTCCTTGGCCGTATACCGTATACCGAATTTCAAGTTTCTGTACTCTTACCAACTTGTTTTACTTATATTCCCCTATTTACCCCAAATTAACCCCCAACCCTTCAACGGAATCATCTCAAAATATAATCTAATTTCAGACGTCGTTATAATACATACGTGTACGAAATTTCAAATGAAAATCTCAACTTTATTTTATCAACCCCATTAATGGGGTAGGGGTGGTGGGGGGTTGAAAGATGTTATAAAAAAAATCTTAGGCCTTAACTTCTAGTACATACACCAAATTTCAAGTGTCTGTTCGCTTACAAGCTTGCTTTACTTATTTTCCCCTATTTTCCCCTATTTAACCCCCAACCCTTCACCGGATTTCCTCAATCCAGTTCCAGATCTCGTCATAATATATACGTGTACAAAATTTCAAGTCAATATCTCAAACCGTTCCGGAGAAAACGTGCGGACAAAAAAAGTTACAGACAGACAGACCGACAGACAGACAGAAATTTTGTTTTCGCTCTCGAACGTTTCATGACATTCTAAACCTATTTCACGAATAAAAATTTTTGAAAATTTTTTTGCGATTACTATACCAATCCACTACGTGGATGTGGAAGTAATTAAAGGTGCAGGCAATGAACTAGTGTTCTCTTCAGTTTTTATTATAGTTATATTGGAAAGTCACACTATAGAGTGTTTTATATAGGTGGAGAGCCGGCTGTATAGATTTCCTATGAATAAAATACACGAAAATCTTTATATGAGTGAGTAAGTACTACCACAAACATACAAGGAACCACTTTTCATTTTTGCAAATTTTGCCCGCGCCATGGAATTCTGACGTCACTTCCGGTCACGACTTTTTGTGCCATCGAATAAATGAATAAAACGTACGTCGAAATGTAGGTTTTGAGGTATACAATGAGATTGTAGTGGGGTGCCAGGCTTAATTTGTCAGCAACCCTGAGAAACCCTCGATTAAAGTATTTTTTTGTGTATTTTCTTAAGTCATCGAATATATGAATTATTTTTTTTAAGTTAAAGTACAAGCCTTCTAGTTATTAAAAAAATAGGTTGCCTCTTCTTATTTGCCCACATCCTCCCATTTTGACGTCACCTCCGGTAAAATTCCATGACGCGAGCGAAATTTGCTTATATGAAAAGTGGCTCCCTGTAGGTCTGTGGTAGTACTTACTCACTCATACAAAGTTTTTCATGTATCTTATTCATAGGAAATCTATACAACCGGCTCTCTACCTAATAGTAAATATTTAGAATCACTTGAATCATGGAAGTTTTTGAAATAATTACAGAAATATATTATAATAAGGCAATGTCTTACGTAAAAGATAGTATACCGAAACATTACAAAATGTACCGAGTGAGGCTTTTGATTCATTAAAAGAGACGGTAAATACAAAAACGGATTTGTATTCCATAACACGGGGCACAGAACTCCAAAACAAGCACTTACTTCTAAGTAAAAATCCCATGTTTCACGCACACTCTAGTAGTTCCAACACGCGAGAATTTTAGAAAAAAAAAAAAGAAAGAGAGAGCTGTCTCCAAATAGAACTGAACTACTTTATTTAAGAACTAAAGCAAGAAACATTTACATTATTTTTATAAAATATTATTATTAATATAATTCTGTGTGATAAAGAGGGATTTAAGGGGAAATAAGTAACTCATCCCAGTGCCCACTTTTAATGGACAAATACAAATTTTAAAAAGGGCTGAAAAGACATGAATAATTTATTACTAGATAAAATTCAAGGACATGGTGATACCTGTATAGATGTGATAGCTCATGAACTGAAACTATAAATATTGCAATTTTAAAAAATTAAAATCTAGATATTCTGTGTGTAAAAGGAATAAGAAAAACGCATGACGTTTAAATTTACGACACTTAAGGTGGCCATTCCCTAGAAAGAGACATCCTATAGGGAAATATTTACTATTTTTGGCCATAACATTTTTTTCTTAGTACGTATATTTTAAAAAACTATAAGAGTACCTAAGTAGAACCATAACAAGACTACTACTATGAATTTTCATTCAATAATTTCAGCGGGTTGCAAAATAGCTAGATTTAAATTTAAAAATTATGTTATTCTTCCTATTTCGTACTTTTAAATCAAGCTATTTTGCAAACTACTGAAATTATTGATTGAAAATTTATAGTAATAGTCTTGTTATGGTTCTACTTAGGTACTCTTATAGTTTTTTTAAATATACGTACTAAGAAAGAAAAGTTATGGGCAAAAATAATAAATATTTCCCTATCGGATGTCTCTTTCTAGGGAATGGTCACCTTAAGTGCAATGGATTCTTCACCTAATAATTGATTATAATTTCTTTTATGTATAAACACATCCAGTGCATTAATTTTTTTTTACATTATTCATACCAATGGGTAGTTCTCCTTATTAAGGATGTTAAATTTTGCCTACAATTATTTAAATTATTCTTTCCTCCAACAGAAAATTACTTCTTATATTATGCGAAAAGGGATTGCCTCCAGATTGCAATTTATAAAACATCCCATGAGATTCATCCACATCTGCCTAATAATTTTCATTTTGGTTAGTGTAAATTAGACAAGAGTATGGTTCCAATAATGGTGACCAAATAATCAAAGTCCAAAAGTTTCAATTTACATTAATTTCGTAAATGTAAAACGTAAAACTTACAACAACGGTCGTGTCATTGCCGTGCAGCAAAGAGTACGATGCGTAATTAGTTGCATTAGGTGCGAAGGAAAATGTTATTTGCAAGAACATAATATTTTAAAAGTTCATATGTGAAATCGAATATTTTTTGTGATTTTTTTTATCGACAATAGAAAAGCGTACATAGCCGTTAATTCTACAATTAACATTTTTTTTATAGGGAGACTATGATATTAGCAATAACAGCAAGTAGCTTAACACACAAATTAGATAAATAAGGTGTTTCAATTTTTGTTAAAATTGTACAGTAAATAGGTATACTGACAAATTTATGTACACTATGAATTTTTATGTCAAAATGTTGTATAATCTTCTTGCAAGATTTTTTTACAGATACTGTTATATTTTTGTTTTCACTTTTATATTAGCAATTAATTTGTTATGTATGTAAAGTGAACTTCATATTTCTAAGTCAAACAAAAAATTCCCGACAAAGGAGTGAACACGGCGCGAGACACCCAAAAAAAAGCCATAAAACTCGGCCATAAAAGTGTCAAAGCCGACGTAATTTATTGCGGCTCGGGACCGTACTTAAAATTATTGTGCCGTGAGTTACAATCTAATTAATTTAATGTATGGTTGATAAATAAATAGTTATTTGTTACAGTGATAATGATAAATTTTAAAAAATTGTTCTGTTTTGCTTGTGTTAAGATAGGAATAATATTTTATATATTGGTGGAGCATTGATGAATTTTATTAGTCTAAATTAAAATTATACCAAATATTCTTTTGTTGCTCAGTTTCGCCAATAATTTAATATACCTGTCGAATTATTATTGTTGCCCAGCAAGGACCACGAGGAGGTACGAGCAATTCCTTGCCAAAAAATGTGGGTTCAGAGTTAAGGTTACCGATATTATTAAAATAGGTCAAAGAAATAAAGTAAATTTTTAAATTCATTAAATAAAGAAAATATTGAATTTATGTCAATAATCCGTAATCCAATAAAATAAAATAAATAAAATTCTAGAAAACAAGCAAATAATTGAAATAAATAAATTCAATTCTGGACAGCAAATAAATAACTATAAAATAAATAAATTCAGTTTTGAAAAAGAAACAAATAAATAATTATCAAATAAAATATGTAGGTACACATAATATAATAAATAAAAATCACGTTATATTGCATTTGCGCGTATGTAAAACACTAATGAAACGATAAATTCACAATGTACACTAAATCAAATCACATATAACATTTTATTTAAAACTCTAATCACTACATTCACTCAACACTTCACAACCACTTTCTAAATCGGTATCATCGTCGGTATCTGAATCTATGGATATTAGTAAACGGTCTTGATTAGGGCTGATGCTTTTTTCTAACTTAATAAATTCATCTTCAATTTTAATGACATGCTGAATACACTTTTTCCAATTACTTGGTGTTATTTCTCCCACTTTAGCTTTAATAAGAGACTACTTTGGCATCAAATTTCGGGAAGGTGTTATTTTTGCGAATACTTCTTTTCAGCTGACTCCATATTAGTTCTATCGGGTTAAAAATGCAAAAATATGGGGGTAACCGTAAAACTGTATGTCCTTGTGCTTCAGCCATGCTATCAATCACATATTGTTTTGGGAAGTTTTGCTTCTTAACAATTTCCAAAAGATCTTTCTCCTTAAAATTTTCTACAAATTCCAAATTATGTTTTCGGAGAAATTCTTGAATATTTTTTTTCTTTGTTCCCGTATTTGGTATTTTGTCGCGAATGATACGAAGCATTGTCTAAAACAATTACGCTGTTTTCTTCTATATTTGGTAGCAATGAAGTCTGAAACCATGCTTCAAAAATATCCGCAGTCATGTTTTGGTGATAGTCAACGTTTGATTCTTCAATTTTTTTTCCCTTTTAATTTGAGGCCATTATACACCCATCCATCTTCTGATCCACAATGTACAATTACTAATCTGGTTCCTTTATTCGCAGGCATATCCACTTTATATTTCTTTGAACCATCTATCCAGCCTTTTTTCACTGTATCATGGGTATTATACCAAGTTTCATCTAAATAATAAATAGGTCGTTGTTCATTTCGAAATTTTTTTGTATTTTCCAAATATTCATTACGCCACTGCACAATTCTGAAGCTTTCCATAATACGTGCCCTTTTATTAATAATCTTGAAGCTAAATCCTATCTTTATTATCCAGCGCCGAAGTGTTGCTTGGCTAACTGACACAGCACCATTTGTCTTCAGTTTCATATGTATTGATTCCATCGTTGGCACCTTATTTTCCATATACTTGCTATAAATTAAATCTCTTAACAATTTCACCATAGGCGAATCTAATGCTCGTGCTGCTCCTTTATCCGATCTAACTTTTCGATTAGGTACCACATCCTTAATTATTCTATAGATAGACCGTTCTGAAATTTCTGTTAAGTAGGCCGTTTTTTCCACGGCTCCTTTTTCACCTTCACTTTCTTTTATATTTTTATAAACGTTTAAAACTACTTTTTTAGTACGTTCGCATAAATATTGTCTAGAACTTTTCTCTGTAATTTGCGAGCCATTACCATTTCCCATATCTTCGTTAAATTCTCTGCTGGTGCTAGGTTGAGGATCTTCCCAAGGCTGAACATTATCACAATATTGTTTTACCACAGCCACTAAAAAACAGAAAACACTCGAATATTTCACCATCCGCCGGAATATTTTTACACAACTACATAAAATACGCTTAAACAAAGAGCAATTTCACTTATCTGTTAAAGTATTATACATTCTAGGCACTCACAATCAAAATAAAATGTAAACACTGAACCACACACTGTATTATTGCATGAAGCACATAATCTATATATTCTAAATATAACAAAACTCGTTCGAAATATCGCGGAAGACTATGGTCCGTTTCTGCTTAACATCTATGCCGTTCTGCTTGCTCTTTTACAGCATTATGCATGTGTGTAAAAAATGAAGTAAACAGTAGTGACAGTTAGATCGTAAAATATTTTAGGAGTGAGTGGCGTAATTATTAGAAATTATAACTGATACTGGCGAGTTTCCCTTAATTTCTTATTTTAATCCATGCCCCGCTCTATCCTAGTAGTAATAGGCGGCAAAGCTTTGAAATTTTTTATCTGACTTAAAAATATGAAGCTTACTTTACTAGTTCATATTATCATTACTTTTAGCCATTATGGTATTTTATTTCTGATACTAAACTGAAACAGTTTCCTTTTAGTTTTGTGACTTAAAAAATCGAGTATTCATTCTTATAATTATTTAATTCTTGTATCTGTGTACAAATGTATCGAATCTAAATGAAATATTTGAATTTATTATTTTTAATGTGTGTTTCATAGTTAATTGAAGTGAAACAAAATAATGCGTGATTTCGATTAATTAATTTTATGAGAAGCAACAGTTATTCCGTACCCATTGTAGTGTAATCTCTCTCGAGCAGGCATAGTTATAATGGTTAAGGTGGCCATTCCCTAGAAAGAGACATTCGATAGGGAAATTTTATTATTTTTGGCCATAACTTTTTTTTTTCAGTACGTATATTTAAAAAAACTATAAGAGTACCTAAGCAGAACCATAACAAGACTATTACTATGAATTTTTACTCAATAATTTTAGTGGTTTGCAAAATAGCTGGATTTAAATTTAAAAATTATGTTAATTTTCCAAAACAAATGGCCCTATTAAATAATTTCCAATTATTCCTTCCCAGACGTTAATTTGGAATTATCGTTGGTGATGAGTTTGAATAATTTCTTGAGGATTTTCATCGTTCCAACTATGTAGGTTGTGAGAATTTATTACACCATCCCTGCGAAATCCTGCTTCATCCGTGAACAAAACACTACCAATAAACTTGCGGTCTTCCTGCTGCTTTTGCAGTAACCAATTAGCATACTGATTTCAAGCAGGGTAGTCGTCCGGAGACATTGCTTGAACTTTCTAGATGTGGAAAGGATGGAGAAGCTGTTCTTTAGAAATTCTGTGAACCACCGACTTCAAAATGTTATATTGCGCTGAGAGTTTCCTAACGCTTATTGATGAGTCTTCAGCAACAGCATCTAATACAGCTTCTTCTAGTACAACTGTACGAACAGTTCTAAGACCACATTCAGCTTCTCGCTTCGATTCCACGCTACCTAAAAATTAATAGGATTATTTCTTAAAATAGTTATTTAGTCTTTAATTTTTACCATTTTGTTTTTTTATTACTAAGATGGATATCTACCTGTTTCTCGTACTCATTTCTCGTACCCGTTCAACAGTTTTCCGGTTTGGAATAACTCTGTTAGGAAAGTGTTCCCCATAAAGCCGTCTGGCTTCCGAACCATTACCGGCGGCAAGTTCGTACATAAGTTGCATGTCAGCAAATTCACCAGATGAAAAATTTGCCTTGTCAAGAAACTACTATCACAGAACTAGTTACAACTTACTTATTACTTGCTACTCAAATTTGACGTTTAAATTTATTCAGTTGTTTCCTCACAGGTATCATGCGGTAGTTTATATTACTAGTATTCCTTAGTCCCTTATCTGTAAAATCATTTTTTCTCAAAAACGATCGCTTTATCGATCTCAAACAAGAATACATTTCTTTAGAAAATTGTTTAAGGAATTTAAAAATGTGACCTTAATTTTCAAACATTTTTTCTGTCAACATTTACGGGTAAAAAGCTTAGGGGTGTTCCACCCCTGGCTTGCTAGACAAGATACGAAGGGCGCCATATTTCTGGAATAAAGAGACTCATTTAATATATACACAGTCCAAATTTTATTAAAATCGATAAAACGGTTTGGAGGTAATAGGCAAAAACCCTTCTTGAATATGTAAATACCTTTAAAGGGTAATATCTCCGTAGGGGGGCGCCCTGAGAAAAATAATTATAGATACTTTTAGTGTTATTTGACCCAAACTATACGTTCCCGAAGTATTGTCCCATAGTGCCGGGACATCCTGTATATCGCGAAATTTTCATGCAGAAACTTATAATTTTAACATTGGAAATGTTTAAGGAATCAGTACTATAATGCAGGGGTAATTTCATGGGAGTGTTTTTGGTATAATTGTGGTTGCGCCTTTTTTTGTCTCATAAAGTTGTCAGGAGTTTCCAGGACTACAAGAGAGGCATCGAAGGAGGAGGAAAATGTTCTACTCCTACATTTTGCATATTTTTATAAGACTGTCGATGTTTAAATGCGTTATAAATGAACCTAGCGTGAAAATTAAGTTTTCCGTGGTGTTTACTGTATTTAAGGTGTAATTTTGTGCGTAGGGGTGGTAAGTCAATATATCGTATTCAATGGCGAGAAAGAAGGGAAATATATAAAAATTATCATAGTAAGCGTTATTAGCATGTGAAAACAACTGAAGTTTAAGATCTCTTCTATGCATAAATGTTTTTTTACGACTTTTACAATGGCCGCGTCAAAACACCACCTTGATTTTTGTTTGTAATTAAGTTTGAGATCTCTTTTATGCATAAATATTAGCCCCTCTATCTATAGATAGGTGTATTGTGTATGATATATGAATCTCATCATTCTTGTGTGTGTGTTTGATTATTTAATGGCACTGGTTGAAAGCTCATAATTTCTTCCTCATTCTTACTTAAAATCATAATTTCGTTAAAATAGCACTTAGCAAATGTAATATTTAAAGGCTTTTGTTTTCATAACTTGATTGTTACGGAAATAGAAACTAATTCAAGAATGAATTTTGATTGTCTTTTACGTAATTGGTATTTATATTATGTCATTGTGGTTTCACTATCATTATTCGTGCTATTTTTGTATACGAAGTAAAAATAAGAAATAACCTACAACTGCGTCAGTACCTTTGTTGTTTTAATTTGCAGGAATTTATCAAATTTTGTCTAAAAAAGCCGCTGCCTAAGGAATCACTGCTTCCACATCCAGATTTTCCATCCAAGTTCCTTTAAACGAAAAAATCTTGATTCTATATTTACACTCCGGTATACTTCTGCTCATCTATCTACGGGGTATAAAAAGTGTCGTCGCCTTTGACGGTGCGGTAAAGATCAAAGACCTACATTTTTTATACCGACAATTAGTCTGCAGTAAACCATACCTATGTGGAAATATTTTCTCATAAAATTTTAATAACATAATATTTGAAATCGTCTACCCTACGGTGGTAATGGGGGGTTGATATCAAGAAATTTTTTGAGAACTTTTGTTCTCATTCGCAGTAAATCCCATTTTTATTTTGTTAGCTCGTTTAACAATGGAGTGGGTTTGGCGGTGGGGGTGTCATACAAAATTTGAAGCCTTGGCCCGAGTCTCTGGATTGTTACTAGCTTGCTTTACGTATTTTTCCCTATTTACCCCCCATCCTTTCAACGGAGTAAGTTCAACGTATAATCTAGTTTCGGATATAGTTATAATACACACGTGTACCCAAGTCAATACAGGGTGTCCCGAATTGCATAGGCCAAACTTCACTAAGTAATACAAGCTTTCAAAATAAGAAAAAAAGTTCCTATAAACATGGGTCGGGAAGTGATTAGTTTCCGAGATAAAGGATGTTCAAGTAATTCTCCTGAAAATGTTTTTTTATGAATATTTTCGAAACGTCTAAATATAAACAAATGATACAGGAATTTAACTTTTTGTGTATTTTAAGAAAAAATGACAACTATGTACGAAAATCATTCAGAAGCAGGTGAAACTGGGGGGAGGGGCTAGGTATAATTTAGCCCCAACTTCCTTGTGTGACACTTTTAAATTCATTTATGAGCAGAACTTATAAATTTGAAATTTTCTACACAAAAAAAGTCTCTTGTGTTTTTTCTCTAAAATTATCAGTTTTTGAGTAAATCTTATCTGAATTTTATTAATTAGTAACCATTATTACCAGCATTCCTGGTATGCAGGAGTGTGCCGTGATTGTTATGTTTGTAATAAATGAAAAATAATCTAGCATGCAATGCCAGAATGACAATAATGACATTGTTGTTTTTTGGTTTTCTGTAGTTCATTGTTCTGCAGTTTTATTATTTCCTTTTGGAAAAAGTGTTCTATTGAAAAGTAAAAAATAGTCATGTTTAGTAATGTGGAGTACGCGGATATTCATTTTATTTATGGATATTGTAATGGAAACGCGAATGCCGCGGTACGTGAATATCGCAGAAGATTTCCTAATAAAATGAAACCATCTAAAGATGTTTTTATTCGAACCCACTTAGAATTTAGAAATGTTGGACTTAAAAGAGGTCCAAGAAATGAAGAACAGCGAAATGGGCGAATTAAAAACATAATTTTGGCCAAATTTAACAATAATAATAAATTAAGTATCAGAAGAGCGGTCCAACAACTGCGTACGGAAGCTGTGCGTGTTTCCAAAAACAAAGTTTTTCGGATTCTGAAAAAAGACCATAGAAAAGCGTTTCGAATGCAGCCAGTCCAAAGCGTTCAACCAGGTGATCCCGAAAGGCGTATCAATTTTTGTAATTGGTTTATAAATGCCATGGAACAAGATCCCGATTTCGAAAGTAAAATTATTTGGACTGATGAAGCTACCTTTAACCATAATGATTCGGTTAATTTTAATAATTTAAGAATCTGGGCTCATCAGAATCCTCATATAATTCGCCCTACGGCATTTCAATAGGAGTTTAGCAGTGGCGGCTCGTCAGGGGAGGCAGGGGAGGCTGAGCCTCCCCTTGGAAAAACCACCATATCTTCAAAAGTAATATCTTAAGAAATTTCTATTAGGTATATCTCAATTTTCAATATTTTTTATTGTCTATTATTCATTAATTAATTTTCAGTTTATATATAACATTTTTGCATTTCCTTTCCACAAACATACCTATAACGTTACAGTCGGATAGTCTTTGTATGCATATTTCCCGGTCGGCCGGTCTTTTACTGAATGAACACTGCGGTTCGCTGGAGGCTAATACGAAATAGCTTCCAACTTTACCGCATTTACTTATAACATGAATGAACTTGAATTTCTTTGCGCTGTGTAAAATAGCAACACTTGGAATAGCCAAGTATGAGGCTAGCCTCCAGATCTCAGTTCTTTATAGCGCATGTGCACAGGTCATTCAAGAGTTAGGTGATTCACAAAGAAAACGAACTGACGTCTGACAGTTGCGTTTAGCCGGTTATAAGAACAACTTGACGTATAAATACATAAAACATTTGATAGGCGGGCTAGAAATAAGTGCTCTAGGTGAAAATATTCCCAACAACATGTCTTGTTGTCCAGATGTGGTGGATTATTTGTTATTAAATGGATTTACTACTTTTATTTATGACGAAAAGGTAAGAATTCAAAGAAATGCCAGGCCTACACCAGCAATGCTTTCGTTAGTTTTTAAAAGTGGTAAACAAAACAGAGGGTTTTGTGATAACAATTATAAAAAAGTCGAGTGATTAACGGCATCAACAGTTAGAAACAAATTATATTGTTGGAGATGTTTATTATTTACTAATGATCAATCCTCAATTTGGGGCAGGGCCGGGTTTAATAATTTGCAAAATTTGTCGCGAGGTTTAGAAAGGCACGAAAAATCCCAGGAGCACATTTCATCTTGCATTAAATTCGAAATGTTTGGTAAACAAAATATTGTAAATTTCTTGGATTCTGCACATAAGGAGAGAAATAGAAAATGTTAACGAAAAGGTCCGTGAGAATAGGGAAATATTAAAGAGGTTAATAGATGCCGTTATATAGTTATCTTCACAAGAAAATTCTTTCCGAGGACGTGACGAAAAACGAGAATCGTGCAATAAAGGAAATTTCAAAGAGCTGGTAGATTTTTTTTAAAACTTATGACCCAAAATTAGAGAACTTTTTGAATAACGCCACTATTTTTTGAGACAATTCCGGTAATCTTCTATAGAATGATCATTTTCAGCATTTAAACGCATAAAAACATTTTTACTAGAAACAAAATGAGTTAAGACCGCCTTTCAAATGTATCGCTTATTTCAATAGAAAAACGTTTTTTGTCAGAATTGAGGAAACGCGATTCATTTTATGATGAAATAATCAACCATTTTGCTAGTTCCAAAAATCGCAGGTTACCACTCATTTATAAAAATATTCAGGCTTTAAAGCAGATATTAATATAGGTAGTTTTTATTTTAGAAAAAATATTTATTTGTGTTATTTATTTTTTAGGAAATATTTTTTATAATTCTCCATAATATAGAGTTCCGCGGTTATATTTTTTTTATATAACTTCTTTCTCAAAACTATTTTAATTTCTATTAAAACTTATAATTTTACACGCCTGGCAGTGATAATGAATACAATTTTTTGTTTGTAGAAAAACACTTTAATTTTTTTACCAAAACTATTTTTATTTTTATTAAAAGTTATATAATTTAATTACAAGTGGGATAGTAGGACTCCTTTGGATACCGATACTCGAGTCGTAGGAACGAGAATTTCATGAGAATGATTTTTTCATCTCATCATATTTTCTATTTCCTTTTCATTCTATTCTTTTATTAGTTCTATTCTCTCAAGTCGTGAATCGGTATCCTGGCGAACAACCCACGGCAAAAAAATGTAACGCGCCGTTGTAATACCTCAGGGGTGGTGGGGAAATGTACAAATTGTAGTCATATTGCACATGAGTTGTCTTTCAGAATATCAAGCCTCCTCTGCAGACAATATCACGAGCCGCCACTGGAGTTTAGCGTTAATGTATGGTGTGGTGTTATAAACGGGACTTTTTGTGGGCCCCACATCCTTCCTCCCCGTTTAAATGAACCATTATTTAATGATTTTTTAAATAACCATTTTTTTCAATATCTCGAAGATATTCCTCTTAATTTAAGAAATGAATGCTGGTTTCAAATGGACGGAGCTCCTGCACATTTTGCTATTGAGAACCGTTTGTGCGTAAACAATAATTATCTTGAACGGTGGATCGGTTTATTAGGTGCAAGAGCCTGGCCACCCGTTCACAGGATTTAACTCCAGTTGATTTTTTTCTCTTGGGCTATTTAAAGGACAAAGTCTACGCAATCCCTTTAAACACGAGAGAAGAGTTAATAGAAAGAATTCTCGAAGAATGTGAAAGTATGCGGACTAATCCTGATTTCATTCGTAAAGCTACACACTGTACGGCGCAGATGTCAGAAATGTGTTGAAGCTGGCGGAATGCACTTTGAACAACTCTTTAATTTTACTTCCACATCCACGTAGTGGATTGGAAGTATAGTAATCGCAAAAAAAATTTCAAAAATTTTTATTCGTGAAATAGGTTTAGAATGTCATGAAACGTCGAGATTTTAAATTTGAGCGAAAACAAAATTTCTGTCTGTCTGTCGGTCTGTCTGTCGGTCTGTCTGTAACTTTTTTTGTCCGCACGTTTTCTCCGGAACGGTTTGAGATATTGACTTGAAATTTTGTACACGTATATATTATGACGAGATCTGGAACTGGATTGTTTTTTGAGGAAATCCGGTGAAGGGTTGGGGGTTAAATAGGGGAAAATAGGGAAAAATAAGTAAAGCAAGCTTGTAAGAGAACAGACACTTGAAATTTGGTGTATGTACTAGAAGTTAAGGCCTAAGATTTTTTTATAACATCTTTCAACCCCCCACCACCCCTACCCCATTAATGGGGCTGATAAAATAAAGTTGAGATTTTCATTTGAAATTTCGTACACGTATGTATTATAACGACGTCTGAAATTAGATTATATTTTGAGATGATTCCGTTGAAGGGTTGGGGGTTAATTTGGGGTAAATAGGGGAATATAAGTAAAACAAGTTGGTAAGAGTACAGAAACTTGAAATTCGGTATACGTACTAGAAGCCAAGGAGTCAGATTTTTTTATAATATTTTTCAACCCCCACCACCCCTACTCCAATATGAAAAGGGTTGATTAAATAAAATTGAGATATTCATTTGAAGTTTGGTACACGTATGTATTATGACGACATCTGGAACTAGATTATAATTTGAGATGATTCCGTTGAAGAGTTGGGGGTTAAATAGGGGTAAATAGGGGAAAATAAGTAAAGCAAGCTGGTAAGACCACAAAAACTTGAAATTCGGTGTATGTACTAGAAGCCAAAGCGTCAGATTTTTTTATAATATTTTTCAACCCCCACCACCCCTACTCCAATATGAAGAGGGTTGATTAAATAAAATTGAGATATTCATTTGAAATTTGGTACACGTATGTATTATAACGACATCTGGAACTAGATCATAATTTGAGATGATTCCGTTGAAGGGTTGGGGGTTAAATAGGGGTAAATAGGGGAAAATAAGTAAAGCAAGCTGGTAAGACTACAGAAACTTTAAATTCGGTGTATATACTAGAAGCCAAGGTCTCAGATTATTTATAATATTTTTCAACCCCCACCACCCCTACTTCATTATTACAAGGGTTGATAAAATAAAATTGAGATATCCATTTGAAATTTGATACACGTATGAATTATAACGACATCTGGAACTAGATTATTCTTTGAGATGATTCCTTTGAAGGGTTCGGGGTTATTTAGGGGTAAATAGGGGGAAATAAGTAAAGCAAGCAGGTGTGACTACAGAAACTTGAAATTCGGTGTATGTACAAGAGGCAAAGGCCCCAGATTTTTTGATAATTTATTTCAGCCCCCACCACCCCTACTCCATTATTCAAGGGGTTGATAACATAAAATTGAGATATTCACATGAAATTTAGTACGCATATGTATCATAACGACATCTGGAACTAGATTATATTTTGAGATGATTCCGTTGAAGGGTTGGAGGTTAAATAGGGGTAAATAGGGGAAAAGAAGTAAAGCAAGCTGGTAAGACTACAGAAACTTGAAATTCGGTGTATGTACTAGAAGCGAAGGTCTCAGGTTTTTTTATTAGTATTTTCTATTTCTCCCCACCACCCCCACTCCCTTATTAAGAGTTGATAAAACTAAATTTAAATTTTCACTTGAAATTTGGTACATTTATATATTATAATTACATCTGAAACTAGATTATATTTTGACATGATTGCGTTGAAGGAGTGGGGGTAAGTAAAGGTAAATAGGGAAAAATAAGTAAAGCAAGCTGGTAAGAGTATTGCAACTTGAAATTCGGTGTATGTCCTAGAAGCCAAGACCTCAAATTTTTTAACAATATGTTTCAACCCTTCTACTACCCTTACTACATTATTAAAGGGGTTGATAAAATAAAATTGAGATATTCACTTGTAATTTGGTAGACGTATGTATTATAACGACATCTGGAACTAGATTATATTTTGGGATGATTCCGTAGAAGGGTTAGGGTTAATAGGAGTGACTAGGGGAAAATAAGTAAATCAAGGTGATAAGAGTACAGAAATTTGGGATTCGGTGTATGTACTAGAAACCAAGGCCTCAGATTTCTTTCTAATATTTTTCAAACTCCACCACCTCCGCTTCATTATTAATGGGATTGATAACATCAAATTGAGATATTCACTTGAGATTAGTACACGTATGTATTGTAGTGACATCTGATTGAGATGCCTCCATTGAAGGGGTGGGAGGTGAATAGTAGAAAATAAGTAGGGTGAACTAAAAACTTCATTTTTAACGTATATGGTAGAAACCAACTCCTCAAACTTTTCTATGACATCTGCCCCAAATATTATTAAAATTCTATGACCAATAATTTCCACATACTAGAGTGCAAATATAGTCAAGATGTTTCCTTTAAAACGACTTGGATGAAGAATCTGAATGTGGAAGTAGTGATTCCTTAGGCAGCGGTTTTTAATTTACCTTACTTTAATCTAATTTATTGTTGTCTAATACAAAATAATGTAATCACATTTTGTTTTATTGTCATTGTTTTTTCTGTTCTGCTAAAATTATTCATGAAAAACTATTCCCGAATAAAGTTCAGATAAGATTTACTCAAAAACTGATAATTTTAGAGAAAAAACACAAGGGACTTTTTTTGTGTAGAAAACTTCAAATTTTTAACCTATGCTCATAAATTAATTTAAAAGTGTCACACAATAAAGTTGAGGTTAAATTATACCTACACCCCCCGAGTTTCACCCGCTCCTGAATGATTTTCGTACATAGTTGTCATTTTTTCTTAAAAAGCATAAAAAGTTAAATTCCTGTGTAAATTATCATTTGTTTATCTTCAGACGTTTCGAAAATATTCATAAGAAAACATGTTCAGGAGAATTACTTGAACATTCTGTATCTCGGAAACTAATCACTTCTGGACCCATATTTATAGGAACTTTTTTCTTATTTTGAAAAGTTGTATTGCTTAGTGAAGTTTGGCCTATGCAATTCGGGACACCCTGTATATTAAACAGTTCCAGAGTAATCGTGCGCACAAGAAAAGTTGCACACCAACAGAAAATATCTTTGCGCTCAAATTTAAAATCTCGTCGTTTCGTGATATGCTAAACCTATTTCAAAAAAAAGAAGAAGTTTCGTAGCTATATGCCCTCTTCGATGACCGACTGGCAGACGGTAAGTTTTCGTCGTCGAATTTGCACGCCTAGACTATATGAAGTAACAACAATTTGGACAGATGAAGAAGAAAGAAATCCAAATTTAAAAAAAGTAAGATATCGCTTACAAATGTCTCACTATTATATTTTGCCAATTTGTAATTTACTGCAATTTTTGCAATGTAAGTGGCAAATTGTAGGTTTCTACATCCTGTTGATGACTATGCTCTCTGAAAATAAAACTAAATATAATGAACCGTTCTTCATTTTTTCTTTAATCGTTTTCTTAAGGGTGTGTTCACCCTATATATTTTTCACCAAAAGTGACTCAGTGGCTCAATGCTAAGTTGTTTGGCTTGCGAATACGGAGTTCTGGGTTCGAATCCTGGCCAGGGTATGGATATTTAGTGGCGTTTTTAATGTGTTACCGAGGTGGTAGCAGTGGGCTAGACAGCACAGCACGTTTTGCCGCCGTTACCTCTCCTGAGTTCAACTGCGGTAGATGGCAATATCGCAGGGAATGGTTGTTGTGTTGATGTCTATGTGTACACGTCCTGGTTGAGTAGTGGAATAGCAATAGTTAAACTGCACCAGAGGGCGTTCACATAAATAAGACGATTACAGAAATAAAAAGTGTATCAAGTTTCTTCCTTAGAAATTGACGTCAAATTTCTTTAATTAATTATTGTTTTAGGTACTTCATCTTGTACATTTTCACTAAAAGTATTTCTTCGTTAGCAATAGCGTCAACTATACCTACCAAATGCTATACTTTTCCGTCAATTAGTTTTATAGATACAGCGTCAAAAGACAGGCAGAGTCCAGAGTGACAGACAGGCATACTCTGGCATACTAACGGAATAGGCGGGTTCGGTTATAAAAGAAAAAAAAACATTTTTCTTGGCAGATGTGAAGTTATATAGTCAACAAAACACGTATGTGCAAAAAAAAAAATGAGAAAAAAAATTGCAGCGCCTGCAATTGCCAAATTAAAGTTCCGTGATAATGGTAGAGCCCACAACGGGATTGACGTCAGTGGCCTGATATAAGCTCCAGCTCCACCCTACGCGCACGTATCCCGCATAGCACAAGCAGCGAATTACTATAGTATTTAAGTTTTGGGACATTTATCGGTATTGTTTTTTAAAGTCCTAGTCGTACAATGCAACCGGGGTACCAGAAAGCCGATTCCCGAAACTTACCACATTTAAATGTGCAGATGGTCTTTGATTGTTTGACAAGTAATGCGAACCTAAATCAAACTCAAAGCAGTGGCGCTAAACGCTGTAAGTTCCATACTTGTGCATATTTTTTATTTGTACTGTATTTGTATTTATTATTTAGTGAAGTTTCGATAAAGTTTAAACAAACTAACATTTGAATACGTATATAAAACAAGCAATAGCAGATTGCAAGTAACTTTTCACCGTTTGTCTGTAAACTATTTTGTTTCCTGGCAATAAATTATTATTTTTTATGTATTTATTTATGTATATTTGTTAGAATGAAATTAGGCAGAGGTATAAGCAACTGACAAATATACGTCGACGCCTTCACGCTCCGACGTTTAAGAATTATAATTAATATGTATTTATATAAGTTTACCTTGTATTTACTAGATACAAAAATAAAAAATGCCGCATGTATAAAGCAGATTTAATGAAACCGCCGATAGGGACTCCATTGTGGGAATTTTTTATGTGACAAGTAAATATGAGGTAAACTAGACCAATTTGTGTATATGAAAAACTATAAACTAAAAAATAAAATTGAAGATAAACTTATATGAAAAGCATTAATTGCTAACAGTAGGTATATTATATATTATATTATTATATAGTGTGAGGTGCAAAAGCTCTCGAATAATTGCAAATAAATTTACACGTACCTACCCACTTTTTACACATCAGGAAGCGAAGATTATGGAGAGCGCTCAGCGCTGTCGGGCCACTGACGTCACAGCAGTAGCCTCACGCACAGGTACGTTTCTAGCCTCGCGGAAACGGGAAGATTTTCAAGTATCAATAAAACCTTTATTTTTGGACATTTAATTTTTAAATTTTACATGGTTGTTTTTTTCCATGATTTCTATCGATTTAAGCAAAAATTGAAAATTACCGAACCCGCCTATTAGAGTACTTTAATTTTCGCAATCTACGTAGTCTGAAACGTGAAAATCCGAAGAAATCTCAGAGAGTACATGTTCACGATTTTAATACTACCCTTCTGTGGATGAGGGAAGTAAAAATATTTTTCAACTTTTTAGTGAAAATATTTTAAGAATTCAATAGCCATGCCGCATGCCTAATACCTTCTCATGAATATCAACATTCATTTACTTTCATCAGAATCGTTTTTTTTTTATCGAGTAGTAAGTATAGATACAAGGTTATTCAAGGAAAGCGGGTATTAGTCATTTCTTGCAATCTGTTCAGATTAAAAATTTGAAAATTGGGCTAAGGGAATTTTTGAATATGGCGGATCTAACGAAAATATTTTCATGCATGTGTTACTTCCGCTTACACCGGATGTAGCACCTAAACTTTATTATCTTAAATGGAACGCCCTATATTTTATTTTATATTTGGATTCCTCATAAAATTATAGCTTTGGTTTATGTACCATAATATGCTCTTAAACCTACCAATTTTCGAGATAATTAATATTTTTGGAGATTTTTGACGGTTGCTATCCTTCTTAAAAATAATCGATATCCTCTATCATGTGACCGATTTAGAGACTCTCTTTTCAAACTCATGCAAGTACCCTCTGATCAAACTGAAAATTGTCTTAGTTTTTCACAATATTATACATAGTATTTCATTTTCACAGTCGAACATTGTTTTAGTTCAAAGGTTCGAAAATCCATTTTTTTAAAATGGAACCCCCCTGTATATTTTTACGTAATTTAATAGAATATTAAATTCTGCATCAACTCAAATTGGCATTCCCTATACCTATCTCTCTTTGTATTTTTATTATGGGCGAATTTCTGTTAAATGTACATGCAAAGTCAGCATTGTTTGTTAGTAGCCAATACAAGTCACCTAACTTGTTTCTTCTTTGTCGCAAACGAGAATAATCATGTAGATAATTGATAATTATTTGTTTAAAAACAGATTTATAACAAACACTTTAGAACAAAATTTACAAAGTAAATGAACACATTGAATATAAATATTTAATGCAACAACTGTTCAAAATGCCCTCCACTTTGCTGCTGATAAGCCAATATCCTGGAATTTAGGGCACCTACGGTAACTCAGTGAATTTATTTGCTGAAATTCAGCCCTACTCTTATCTTGAGAACTTCTTTGGTAGTAGCCGGAATGGCATATACAACATTTTTGATATTACCCCAAATGTAAAAGTCTAAGGGGATCAAATCAGGGGACCTTGCTGGCCATCTTCACGATCCTCAGTAGCCAAACCACCTAAATTCGAACGATGCTACTAATTCGTCATACACTTTCCATGTATTATGTGAACTGCAACCATGCATTTGATAATACATAGAATTATAAATATTTAAGGGCAAATTATCAATAAAAGTAACAATTACTGCCCACAAAATTTCTACGTATTTATTGCTATTTAAATTCTTCTAGTAGATACGATACTTCTACTTGTTATCTACTAATAAGTAGAAAACGTTAAAACTAAATTTGTCTTGACACGTTGATTCTCGCACAGCATGAGAATTTTGTTGGCACCAGTGGTGTACATTTCGTCTCTTAAAAATTACTACTTTGGAAAATTTAACTTCGTCAGTTCAAATAATCCTTTTTAAAAAATCATGATTATCTTGAAGACGTACGGTCACATGCTTACAGAAATCTGTTCTAAATGAACAAATACTACGTTCCTGGTACTATCGCTAATCCTCGACAACACTAACACGGTGTTTATATTGATAAAATAAAACATTCCGAAGCTTTTCATTGTCTACTATGTATGTAACTTTATGTACATTATACAGTGCTGATTGTATATCTATACATTTTACAAACCTTAAAATCCATAATAAAAAATCGAGAGAGATAGGTATAGGGAATGCTAATATCAATCGATGCAGAATTTAACAGTTTATTGTATTCTGTGAAAATTCATAGGTTCCATTTGAAAAAATTCACTTTTCGACATTTGAACTAGAAAATGTTCGACTGTGGAAATAAAGTACACTGTATGATATTGTGAAAATATAAGACAATTTTTACTTAGACATAGGGTACTTGTAAGAGTTTGAAAAGAAACTCTCCAAATCGGCCACATGATAGAAGATATCGATTTTTTTTCTTTTTTCGGAATCGTGGGAACCGTAAAAAATCTCCAAAAATATTAATTATCTCGAAAACTGGTAGGTTTAAGAGTATATTACGGTACATAAACTCAAGGTAACATTTTATGAGGAATCCAAATATGAAATAAAATATAGGGTGCTCCATTTAAAACAACAAAGTTAGGTGCTACATCCGGTGTCAGCGGAAGTAGCACATGCATGAAAATATTTTCGTTAGATCCTCCATATTCAAAAACCCCCTTAGCCCAATTTTCAAATTTTTAATCTGAACAGATCCCCAGAAACGACTAATACCCGCTTTTCGTGACGTGGCATTCTAAAAAATGGCGGAGGATCCGGTGATTCTCAAACCGAAAGTAGTTATGCCAGAGACGGTCTTCACACACAGATAAATATAACGTTTTGAATCGAGAATCTTATGATTTACATAAGCAAATAAATACATTATTTATAGGAAACAGATACTTTTGCAGTAAGAAATAAAAAGTATAGCATAAAACGCTACTTCCTGCACCATAAAATAATAAATACATAATTAATTATTAGAAATTTGGATAAATTATTATTTGGTATAGTTGAGCAAGTACAGTATTTACGAACTCAATTGGAACAGCACGGAACTAGAGGATTTTACGGGGTATTGTCAATATATCGCTTCACAGTGAATGAGAGAGCTCAAAATTTTACAATGAAATAGTACTTTCGTGGATTCAAGATTTTCTGGAACTGCGGTTTACGGTGTAGAGCTTTTCATGTTCCATATGAACGTATAAAAACCAAAATTTAGCATATTAATTACATGGATATTTGATGCCGGAGTTCAACTTCGGACCATTTAGAACAAAAGCAAATAATAGATTTTCATTCTTCTAATAAGGTATATTTACTAAGTGTTAGTGCATCCAACAATAAATCCATCAAAGTATGACTTCTAACCCTTTCGGAGCCTTTAAATATTTCGGAGTTCACTAGATACAATTATTTATTTATTTATTTATTTATTGCATACACTGTTCAACAGGTAAGATACCCAATTACAGAACAGGAATAAAGGCATACAAAGCATTAATTACATAATATACAACAACATAGAAAGAAAGTAAAATGAAGAAACAATTTACTTAAATGTACGAACTATGAATAACTAATGATACGAAGAAAGAGAAAAAAATAACATGGGAAATGTTTAAATATAAAAACTATATATACATGTTATATGCTGAGTAACTCTATATCTTTATCTGAGATAAGCGATAACAGCTTCCTGGATAAAACATTCCCATGTGAAACGCTTGCATAGCATTAAATTCTAAGAAATGCTTATGCCAGCGTCAGCAAATACAATGTTATAAATACGACCCATTGCCATATCACAGTCAGTCTACACATATTATTGTACTCAGATTTATATAGCATTATATACCATTGTATAATTAATTCAAATATTTAAAGTTAAATAAAAGTTCTTCAATTGTAACTTTTTGTGAAAATAAAATTTTTTTAAAAGTGAAACAGTAAATAAGTGATATAAAAGTGGCGCAGTCGGTAGGATCTGGAAAAACACCTGGTAGAAAAGCCTAACTGACGAAAACCTCCCCGAAGAACAAGGAGCACCCCAAAAAGGGCCTAACTTCAGGAAAGGATCGACGGAACAAGGAGACCTTTGACAACAGGTGGCGGATTCCAATCCCTTAAAACAGAAAAAGGACCAACGTCTAAATGAAGATTTACGTGTAAGTACCTATTGAATCATTCAAGTGCAAAACTTATTTTAATTATTAATCGTACTATTTCTTGCGTATTATTGTGGTAAAAACAGTTCTGTTGTCTCTGAATTATAAGTAAAATAAATAAGTCCTCAAAGTTCAAATTAGTTTATGCCAGTAACGACTAGAAATATGGCTCATCAACAGCAGCAACAACAACAACAACAACAACCAAATGAACCTCAACCAGATGTTGTTGAACCATATAAGTTGAGCGAAATATTTTCAATTGTCCCAGAATATGACGGTAATCAAATTAATTTAAATACATTTTTAAATTCATGCAAAATTGCTTACGACATGTCAATTGGCAATCAAACAGTTCTTTTAACAGTTCATGTAAAAAACAAATTAAAAGGTCGTGCAGCTGAACTAGTGAACTCTAGAAACCCCACTACATGGGACGAAATTAAAACACTCTTAGAAAATCATTTCGGAGATAGTAGAGACCTTACTTCACTAATACAGGATTTGCAAAGGATGCGACAGCTCCCCAGTGAATCCCCGCTTACTTTTATTGCACGCCTACAAACCCACGAAGCAAAAATGCATGCTTCTGTTCAAAAGCAAAGATTAACGGCGATGCAAAAACAAGCTCAAATACAGTTAACTGAAGGTATGGTTTTGAACACTCTACTCACGGGATTAGAACCTAAAATCGCACATGTTGTTAGGGCGAGTGATCCCCCAGATATGCTAACGGCAATAGCAAGAGTTCGAAGGGAGCTCCAATTAAATTACTTTGAAACGCAAAAAACTAATCGCAACAATAATGCCATTACACCTATGCGCAACCTAAATTCACCTTTAGCAGTAAAGCAATGTTCATTTTGTAAACGTGCGGGACACATCGCAAACGAATGCCGTCAAAGACAACAAAATGTTAGACCTCCAAATTTTGGCATTCCCCAAAATTACCCTAGGCCTAACTACTATAATCAAAATCCTGGAAATTTGCAAAATTTCCAACAACAAAGACCTAACTACTATAATCAAAACCCCGGAAACTCACAAAATTTTCAGCAACAAAGACCACCGGTTATTACACCAAACCCAAATTTTAATAATGCGAGACCCCCTGCGATTCAACCGAATCCGAACTATTTTAAACCAAATGTGAATAGGAAAACACTTCATTTTAATCAAAATACCGAACCCGAAAATCTAGAACAAAATCAAAGTTATTACTCTGACAACTCGTACGAAAATAGTAATGAGGGATATTATACGGATAATGACCCCCACGCGAGTCCGAATTATTATACAGCTAATACTTCGGAATATAGCAACACTAGTGAGGATTATTATACTGCTAATAACCCCTCCGAGAATTATTACGCAGAGGAACCAACTTTCGAAGCAACCCCTGTATACAATCGGGATTTTCGATCAGGCCCTCATGCCCAGTCGGACCCACCGTATCACAAAACCAGGGACTCCAATATGACAGTATTGCAAACCCAATTCGGCAACATGAACTTGGACAATTTCAACCCGAATCTCAATTTCCCGGAACAACAGTTTCTATAAGCCCCTTGTTGTCTGTCAAGTCTAAAAACTTATTTTATATCTATGATGCTACTAATACGCATAGACTATTAATCGACTCGGGAGCCGGATTGTCTATATTTAAACCAAAAATTTGTAGAAATTATAGTAGGAGATGCCCAGAAAATGTTACGATCCAAGGCATAACCGAACAAAAAATAATTATTAATGAATCTGTTTTTATCCCATTTGACAACAATGAACCGTTCAAAATTTACATATGCGATCTCGACATAGAATTCGATGGACTCTTAGGCTCTGACTTCTTAGAACGTTATGATTGCATGGTGGACATAAAAAACAAAGAACTTATAACAAATTTCAAAACAATTCCAATCCATAAAGTCACAGATCAGGGTCTATCAAATGTACAAAACTACTCAAGGCCGGACGCTCAAGATACCATTCGTAACATTTCAAATATAATTTCAGTTGAACCACGTACGGAAGAAATTACCAAACTCAAATGTCATTTAACAAACACGGAAGCTATACTGCAAGCTACCGAAGTAGACAAAGTAAGACTACCGAACGCGATAGTCCAAATAAACGACAAAGGCGAATTTATTACCTCTATATTAAACGCAAACGCAGTACCAAAAACTGTGAATTTTTCAAACATAAAATTAGAACCGATCCAAAATTTCTCATTAAATAATATAGGCGAAGAAAACTCCCAAATTTGCCTCGACAGAGTATGAAATAAAAAATCAACTCCGTCTGGAACACCTAAACGAGGAGGAAAACGATTTAATAACTCAACTTTGTTTAGAATTCGCGGACATCTTTTATCTTGAAGGCGACCAACTAACCTTCACTAACGAGATTAAACACGCGATAGATACCAATGACGCGAAACCAATTTTCACGAAATCGTATCGATACCCTCAGATACACAAGGAAGAGGTCAAAACGCAGGTATCCAAAATGTTAGACCAAAATATTATTCGTCCCTCAAATTCCCCCTGGTCATCCCCAGTGTGGGTCGTCCCTAAGAAGCTCGATGCTTCTGGTAAGCAAAAATGGCGTGTAGTCGTGGACTACAGGAAACTCAATGAGGTAACTGTAGGAGACAAATACCCCTTACCAAATATATCTGATCTCTTGGATCAATTAGGCAAGTGCCAATACTTTACAACATTGGACTTAGCATCTGGGTTCCACCAGATAGAGATAGATCCAAAAGATATACCAAAAAGTGCCTTCAGCGTAGACAATGGACACTACGAATTCGTTCGTATGCCTTTCGGTCTTAAAAACGCCCCTTCCACCTTCCAGAGAGTTATGGATAACATTCTCATGGGTATACAGAACGAGAGATGTCTAGTCTACATGGACGACATTATCGTATATTCCCCAACAGTCCATGAACACATTTCTCGCCTCACAGAAGTGTTCAAACGTCTTCGAAATGCCAATCTAAAAATCCAGCCTGATAAATGCGAATTTCTTCGTAAGGAGGTCGCATATCTAGGTCACCTCATTACCAAAGAAGGAGTGAAACCTAACCCCGATAAGATTCAGTGCATTCAAAATTTTCCACAGCCTACTAACCAGAAGGAAATCAAATCCTTCCTCGGTCTGGCAGGTTATTATCGCAGATTTATAAGTAATTTCGCAAAGCTATCCAAATCTCTCACCAAATTGTTACAAAAAGATGTTCCTTTTGTTTTCGACTCAGAATGCA
Source organism: Stenurella melanura (assembly GCA_963583905.1). Classification (NCBI taxonomy): domain Eukaryota; kingdom Metazoa; phylum Arthropoda; class Insecta; order Coleoptera; family Cerambycidae; genus Stenurella; species Stenurella melanura. The sequence continues at coordinate 109,787,139 of OY757312.1, forward strand.
AGAAGTCTTTCGAAGAATTAAAACAAGCCCTCACTTCCACACCAGTTCTTATCTATCCAAACTTCGACGAAACATTTCTACTCACCACTGATGCAAGCGCCTTCGCCATCGGCGCTGTTCTCTCACAAGGCCCCATCGGAAAAGATTTGCCGATCGCTTTTGCATCAAGAACACTTTGCAAAGCTGAGACCAAATACTCAACTATCGAGCGCGAGCTTTTAGCAATCGTATGGGCTGTAAAACACTTCCGTCCATACATCTTTGGTCGAAAATTCAAACTAATAACCGACCATAGACCACTAACGTGGCTTTTCTCAATAAAAGACCCCGGTAGCCGCCTAGCACGTTGGCGCCTGAAACTCGAAGAATACGAGTATGAAATTGAATATAAACCCGGTCGCATTAACAAAAACGCAGACGCTCTTTCCCGCATAAAAATAAATCACATACAAAATTTTTCTAACTTTCAAGCGGAATCCAAATTATTAACGTACCCTATCCAAAGGCCCTCGACTTCAGCAGAACCCGATTCTGATAGTCAAAGTGACGAAACCAACGAAGAGGACACCCTAAGAGAATTCGAAACTTTCATAAAACTATACAAAACAAAGTCGCTTATCGACTATTCCAAAATTGAATTCTTGAACGGGCAACTTCTAGACAAAACTAACAAAAATATCGTGACCTTTTTCCAACAAAACAATCTCAAAGATTTTCACAACACAATCATTGAAGATTTGTTCGAAGAAAACGCAGACTTCCGGAATTTAACAATAAATAAATTATCCAGTAAGTCGGTGCGACATAGAAATTACTTTATCGTAGCTCTACCGTACGACCCCGAAACTGTAATCCAGAACCTGTTTATCTCACTATACAACGGTCGGGAAGAATTCGATGACTCCAAAACGTATCATATTGAAAACAATATCGATCTCCCCATTCTCGAAATTTTGTCATTTCTCCTAGCAGAAAAAGACGTGAAACTCAAAATATGCCAGAACGTTACTAAGACACCTAGTGAAGACCAAATTCCGATGATTATCGATCAATACCATACCGGCAAAGCTCATCTGCACCGCGGAATAAATGAGACCATTAGGCGCATTCGACAAAAATACAATTGGCAAGGACTGACAAAGGATGTCGAAAAATTCGTAAAAACTTGCAAATGTTGCCAAGAAACAAAAATCTGTCGAAAGAACCTAGACTCACCCCTAGTAATTACGGAAACGCCTAAGTCCCCTTTTGAACGTATTAACATTGATCTTCTAGAAATTCCTACAAGAAATTACGCGCTTACAATACGCGACGAACTGACAAAATTCAGCCAAGCATATCCCATCAAAGATAAATCAGCGAAGTCGATCGCAAACACTCTACTCGTTTACTTCCAGCACTTCGGAACACCTCTTCGAATTCACTGCGACTTCGGTCGAGAATTCGATAACGCCATTTTAAGAGACTTATGCCTCCTCTATGACATCAAAATAACACATTCTAGTGTAGGACACCCACAATCGAATGGTTCCTTGGAAAGGTTTCATGCTACCTTATTAGAAATGATCCGAATACATATGACGGAGCACCCTGACGAACACCCCTTCAACATATTACCTTACGCGATAATATGCTATAACACCTCCACTAATAAAACACACGGATTTACACCCTACGAGTTAGTCTTCGGACACACGTCTAGCAGACCGCCCGAGACACTCTATAATCAAGAGGAACTAGTCACGAAATACGTCAGAGACTTAAATAATCGCCTCTCGCACTATTATAAAGTCGCACGCGAAAGGACTGAAAATCAAAAACAAAAAGCAAAGATTCGATTTGACGCCCATGTTTCAAAAGAAACCCCCGAATATCAAATTGGTCAAAAGGTATATGTAAAGGAATCCCAAATTACCGATAAATTAAGTAACAAATTTAACGGGCCGTTTGAGATTCTGGAACTTCATAAAAACTCAGCCACCCTCCTTAACAAAAAAACAAAACAAAAAACTAAAGCCAATTTTGACAGGTTAAAACCATATTTTGAAGCCTAAATTGCCTTACAGGTTCACCTTGCTGATCGGAGCAGCCATATCCCAGTACCAAATAACACCGATCAATAACACCGTCGGAGTCTATTACCACGACGAAACAAGGATAGTAATTTCCAATGATAAATGGACCCTGCTAGTCCATAAAAACCTATCAAGCCTTGAAGAAGCCTTCATCAACAACAACAAAATTTTAAAGTCAATTGTCGATATATTTGCCGTTGATACGCTTCTAAATCAGATATCGAACTCCCTTAATGTAAAGTTTGAGGAAGTCTTTGTTAACACTAAACGATTCAAACGCGGTATACTAAACGGAGTAGGTAGCGTATTCAAAGCCATTACCGGTAATTTAGATGCTGAAGATGGACAATTCTTCACAGACAGTATCAATAAATTAAATAATGACCAACATCAAATAGAAAACCTTTTGAAAAATCAAATATCCGTTACCTCTACCGTCATAAAGACTTTTAATGAAACATTTCAAGATATGCAAACCAATATAAAAACTTTTAACGAGGATATGAGAAAAATTCAAATTGCATTACATAATGTAAATGACAGAGTTGCACTGGTTCAAGCCGAGCTAAAATTTGTCGAAACATGCGAGAAACTAACTGAAAGTTACCTGTACCTTCAGAATAACTTAGATGACATTTTAAATTCAATTACCTTTGCCCGCCTAAAAATAATACACTCTTCAATCATTACACCCGAAAATTTGATTACCGCACTTCAAAAAATCTCTCAAAATCTAGTTAAAAACAATTTACCCCTTCCAGTAAAATATTCAGAAATTCCCCAATATTTGGAAATTATCGAACTGGAAGCCTTTCAATCAAAATCAGATCTCGTTTTCGTTTTAAGAATACCATTAGTAGAACAACAACTCTATACTTTGTATCATTTATACCCCATCCCGATTCTAGACAATAGAACTGGCCTACACCACGTTTTGTCATTCTCTCAAAAATTCATTGCACGTAACGATGATTCTTTAATGTACATCCCCGTCAAAGATCTGAGCACATGCAAACAACTAGATGCTCGCAAGAAGTTATGCTCTGACCTTTATGCCTACCCGATCGACAGCAGTGCAGCATGCGAGGCCCAGTTACTAAAAAACTTCAGGAAAATTCCCGAAAATTGTGAAAGTTCTCTCGTGTACGGACAAGGTTATAACGTTCAGAAATTACAAGACAATGTGTGGTTAATAATTGTTTCTGAACCCATTCATATCACCATAAACTGTAACCAAATGGACACAAAAATCACCAGTGTTAATAAGAACTCTATATTAAAACTTCATCCGGACTGTTACGCGTTTGTCGGTATAACGAAAGTGCAAGCAGAAGGCCGTAGTACTATCAATATTACAGACAATTCACACCCAGTGGTTATACCCTATGACTGTTGTAGTGACATCCCCGAAAAAATGCAACTACCCAAATTGGAACCTCTTCAATTCGATCATTTAAACATCGAAAATCTGGATATAGCCAACCACAAACTCGAACAATATTCCAGAGACTTGGATAAATTAATGAACGAGCCATTTATAACTAAACACTTTTCTATGAGCATGTACATAGTTATTGGTCTCGGAATCTGTATCCTCACCTCCTACATCGCCTGGAAGTGCAAAAGAAGATGCTGTTCCTGTAAGAAATCCAAAGACGCAACTCCTAACGAGATGCTGAACAGAATCAACACCCTCCTGAGAAGAAGACCCCATATACACACGGAAGAAGAAGAAATGCCCGATTTTCCCCAAAAAGTCGGCGAATAACACCGACTTTTCAAAAAAAGGGGGAGTTGTTATATGCTGAGTAACTCTATATCTTTATCTGAGATAAGCGATAACAGCTTCCTGGATAAAACATTCCCATGTGAAACGCTTGCATAGCATTAAATTCTAAGAAATGCTTATGCCAGCGTCAGCAAATACAATGTTATAAATACGACCCATTGCCATATCACAGTCAGTCTACACATATTATTGTACTCAGCTTTATATAGCATTATATACCATTGTATAATTAATTCAAATATTTAAAGTTAAATAAAAGTTCTTCAATTGTAACTTTTTGTGAAAATAAAATTTTTTAAAAAGTGAAACAGTAAATAAGTGATATAAAATACATATATACACATATGTGATTCAAAGTAAATTAAGAAAAACAAAGACACTCACTGGTTGTTTAATTTAGAACATTTTGTTTTATGTCATTAAGGCTGCAATTAAAAATATCGAAGTCGCTACATAATTTGTTAGAAGTACTGCAAATCGTATATAAAGGTGAATTATTCAGTACGTTGGTACGCGGCGTAGGTAAATAGAAAACTTGGTGATTACGAGAGGTTAATCTGGGAACGTGAAAATTAAGCTTACTGATTATTTCGGGTACGTCAAAATCATTGTGTAGTAATTTAAACAAAAATACTTGAGAAAAGTATGTACGCCTATCCTCAAGAGTAGTCATAGAATATCTTTCAAGCAAGTTACTTTGCGGAAACCCAATCACTGGATAGGTACCGTCGGATTTGAACCACAGCAATTTAAGAAATCTACGTTGAACTGCCTCCATGTTATTCTTGTGAACATCATAACTGGAACTCCAAATTAGCGATGCGTACTCAAGTTTCGATCTGACGAAGTATTGATAAAGAATTTTCAGAGTATCAGTGTTAGTGAACTCTCGACTAGTTCGAACGATGAATCCAAGGGTTTTGGAGGCTTCAGACACAATGGTATCGATATGATCAGTGAAGGATAATTTACTATCAAAAGTTACGCCGAGGTCGCGAAATGTTATAGGTCTTTGAAGTATGACATTATCTAACCTGTAATCAAAAATAAAAGGTGATGTTTTTAAAGAAAAGGACATTACGTTACATTTACCAGGATTCATGAATAATTTATTTACTATACACCAGGTGTTTATTTTGTCAAGAGAAGTCTGAAGTTGAAAACAGTCATCAATTTCATCAATTACTGTGAAAGTTTTTAGATCGTCGGCATATAAAAGGTGAGGCAAATTAATTTCGTTCACTATATCGTTAATAAATATGTTAAAAAACAAGGGCCCCAGAATAGATCCCTGGGGAACTCCAGATGTGGCAGCAAATTCGATCGATTTGAACCCATTTAATGCAACGTACTGACTCCTATTCATTAAATAAGATTTAAACAAAAGGAGCAAAGAATATGAGAAGCCGATTTTTTCTAATTTATTAAGTAACAACTGGTCATCAAGTCTATCAAACGCTTTGGAGAAATCGGTATATATGACATCTACCTGCCCACGTTCATCTAAGGATTCAGAAATATATTGAGTTAGGTACACATAATAAATTTGTTGTTGTTGAACGCCCTTTCATAAATCCATGTTGATTAATAGAGATTTTGGTGTTAATTGAATGATATATTCTATCATGAAGTACTATTTCTAAGACTTTACCGAAGTTACAAATTACAGAGATTGGTCTAAAGTTCTCAATATCTAGTTTGTTTCCCTTTTTGAAGCTGGGACATACTTTGGAATATTTCCATAGGCCAGGAAATTTTTTAAGATTAAGTTAAAAATTAGAGTTAGAGGATATGCAAAGATGATTATAAGGTAAGATATTGTATTATTGCACATGAAAATGTTTATATAGTTCATATAGGCCCGTCGAGAAGGGGACGGGTCGGGGGTGTTTCTCCCCGGGCCCGGTGGTTTTTGAGGGGGCCCGACGATCTTGAGGGGGCCCGGGTTTCGTCTGCAGTTGGAGATTTGCATTAGGTAAAATGAGAGAGGTACACTTATAAATGATTAGTGTGATGCAAATAATGATGAGTTCCGAATGATTTGTATTGTTGATAATGAGATAGATATGAAATTGTTAGATAAAGGAATATTCCTGTTCTCGCTTTTTAAAATTTGTACCGTGATAAATATTTAGTGCTAGGGAATATCATCCCTCGCTCTTCAAAAATTTCAATTGAGATAAATATTAGATATTTCAAGTTTCAGGAATATCATCCCTCCGCTCTTCAAAATGTCGACTGAGATAAATATTCAATTGAATGAATGTTACTTGCCCCGTTCTTCAAAATTTCGATGGAGAAAAATATCCTATGGAATACTCCTCCCGCTCTTCAAAATTTTTATAAAGATAAATAGTTTATTATTATGAATGCCACCCCGTGCTCTTCGAATTTATATTGAAGATTGGGGGAGTCGTATGTACAACCCCCGGGCCCCGATTTTCTCTCCACGGCCCTGAGTTCATATTGCGCAAAGCCGATTCTGGCTTTTACGTCATAACTACCTCAGAGCCGGGAGAGTTTGACGCGCGTTTATATGTCTGCGTCTGCTTATGGCCTCATATTGGTGCTCCATATCTTCATATTTTGAGAATTGACGTATTACGTATACCGAAAGATGAAACCACGCCTCATCAGAAAAAAATTATTGACGAGCCACTGGCAGTACGCAAGACGCCTGGAGTGGTCTGTCGGCAAGAGAGATTGATGTCAATTTCTCATATTAAAAAGCGATCATTGAAGAGGCATCATCCTTCTTATATAGATGCATGCCCACGTACATATTTACAGTCGTTCGACATGTTCCTTAAGGAGGTCCAGTTTCCTGAGAGAGACGTTTCAAAGGATTTACTGGCTCTTGTTCCATACGCTGACAACCATCATTAACAACTGCTTCTGTACGAACGGTTGACCTACCAGCGCACAGTGGTGCTTTTTCTGAAAACAGGTGACAACAGTCGTTAACCTAGCTAATTTTCGAGTATTTGGATATGCTAAATTCAGTGTTGTTGCAGAATTTTTTTTTAACATGGCAGTCAGGGTCAGAAGAAGCAAAAAGATGAAAGATACAATAAAATAACCCAGCCACAAAAAAGTCCTGATCCTGGAACTTGACCCAAGTAGTCCAATGTATTTTTAGACGCTGAATTTGAATTCGGCCTCAAAAAAGCCCAAACACCCTCAACATTTTGAGCTAGAGCGAGAAAACCACCCTTAAAATATGGCAAAATTGCCCATTGCTAATATACAATCCTAGGGGTTTTGAGTTTGCTGATTTTAAAATTTAAAATTCCAAAAGCCAAAAATTAATTCGTAGGGTGAAAATCGGCGTTGAAAGGGGTGTAAAAATTAAAATTTGACAAAATGCATGATTTTCGTTCTAAAAGTTTATTTCTAGGGCTTTTTGATGTTGCCGATTTCAAATTTCAACATGATAGAAGCCAAAAATTGATTCTTATGGCGAAAATCGAGTAAAATAGAGGCTGAAAGGGGTGTAAAAATGAAAATTTTGCCAAAAGAAAATTCCAAATCTTTGACCGTCAGTAAATTTCTTGGCGAGATAGTCTTTCAAACTATAACTATTAACTTTAAGTATAATATTGTTATGAATTACACCCCCTTGGAACTGAAGATGATACGCCTATGCCTACTAATTGTGACTAGAAGCTATCAGAAAGAAATGGACTTTTCTGGAATGTGGTAAGAGAAGATTCCTGATTGCTTCTAGATGGATCTAGAGTCAAATTCGGAGTATATAAGGCGCGATTACCAGCGCGGAAGAGGAACTTTATTTAGAAGTGACACGTTCGATAAAAAGTGAGGTTAAATAAAGTGTAAAGGTTATTTTGAATGTTTGAAGTATTGTATAGTCAGTAAATTATTAAATAAAATGTTAGTGGTGTTTATCTCTTGTTGAAGTTATTTAGAACCCACGGATCCATACAGGGTGTTTCCAAAAGGTGAATAAACGTAACAATATAAATTGTTATCTCAATATTTTCAGCATTTTGCAAACATTTTTGTAACTCAGATTAAGTAGTTTTAACGTCATATAATTAAGCTCTTTGGTCGACTATAGCATTACATGCTTATTTCCTCAGATCCATTAATAGACTCCCCAGGAGTTCAAAGGGATAAAAAATTAAAAAATTGGGAAACGATTCTTTCAGGCTATTAAAAGATTATGATAGTGAAGACGGAACAGATGAAGTAAATGAGTCTGACAGTTCATGCTAAAGTAAAAATTACATTTTTACACCCCTTCAATCCCTATTATACTCGATTTTCACCCTAAGAATCAATTTTTGGCTTTTAACATGTTGAAATTTGAAACTAGCAACGTCAAAAATCCCTAGAAATAAACTTTTAGAATGAGAATCTCGCATTTTGTAAAATTTCCATTTTTACACCCCTTTCAATCCTCATTTTCACCCTACGAATCAATTTTTGGCTTTTGGAATTTTAAAATTTGAAATCAGCAGACTCAAAAACCCTAAAATTGTTCATTAGGAGTAGGCGATTTTACCGTATTCTAAGTGTAGTTTTTTCGCTTCAGCTCAAAATTTTGAGGGTGTTTAGGCTTTATGAGGTCGGTTTCGAATTCAGCGTTGAAGATACGTTGGACTACTCGTGTGAAGTTCCAGGATCAAGACTTTCTTTACGGCTTTTACTGGATTTCATCTTTTTCACATCTTCTGACCATAATTTTGAATTTTGACAATTTTGACAAAAAATATTCTGCAGCAACACTGAATATAGCATATTTAGATACTTGACTCTACCAAGTTTCGTAAATTTGTATCGAGAATTGGCTAGGTTACCCACTTTTGTCGCCTGTTTTCAGAAAAAGCACCACTGTGAGAGGTTGAATTCTAAAAAATGGCGGAGGATCCGGTGATTTTCAAACTCCGGCACAAAAGGGAGTGTTATAAGTTTGACGCGTGTATGTTTAAATGTCTGCGTGCCTGTTTATTGTGACTTCATATGAGTGACACATATCTCCATATTTTTAGAATTGACGTACCCCGAAAGTTGAAACCACTCCTCAATAGGAAAAATGTCAAGTTTAGTCATTAAATTATTGACAAACCACTGGTAGTACGCAAAACGCCTGGGGTGGTCTGTCAGCAAAAGAGATTAATAATCATATAAATATTTTATAATAAGAATCAATCATTAAAGAGGCAATCATGCTTCTTATATAGATGCATATCCAAGCTCTTCTTTACATGTTCTGCATGTTCCTTAAGCAGGTCCAATTTCCTGAGAGAGACATTTCAAAGGTTTTACTGGCACGTTCCATAAGCTGATGACCATCATTAGCAACTTCTTCTGTACGAACTGTTGACCCATAAATATACACAATAAAGTAATACGCGCATAAAAATCTTGGTATCGCTGCTGTCTGGGAAGTGCTCATAAGAATCGTACAAACATAAGCGCCGACGCAAACTGTACTCCTAAATTCCATTAATTAGCAGACCAGTTCAAAAACAGGCTGTAATTATGTAAATTTTCTGCTCTATAGTGAGAACCATCATTAAAATGATTTAAAATCAGATTTTAAGATTGAACGAAAAAGAAAAACTTCAATAGAACTGTTTGTCAAAAAATGGTTTACATTATTAGAACAAACGATGATATAAGCAAAGACAGTAGTTTCTAATTCCTTGAGCATTTTTGACCAAGATCATTTTTGATATTACGGTAGTAATATTCAAAATATTCGTCGATGGAAGTAGGCTTAGACCCACGAGACCCGGACCTCGGGCGCCAAAACTTGAGGGACGCCAACATTTGAAGGGCGACTAAAAATTAAAGGCAATTAGTTTCTCTTTTCTCCAGTGCCTGTATAAACAAATTTTTGAGTTTTTTCCCATCGTTTCCATATATGGAAGATATTATTTTTTTAAGAGTATAGTTACTTTGGTTAAATAATTGAGTGTTTAATCCATAAAATTTCTAATAAAAAGTTTATTAAAAAAATATTTTTTCATGTAAGTTACATAGTACTTATCTATTTTTGAAACCAAATTCCTTTTTATTTCTTCTATCAAAACTACAGTACATTAAAAGAGCCAGCGAGGAATCGCGTGACACATTTGTAACAGCTAGAGACATTATTAATCCTGATATCCTGTTCCTTAGAGCTTATCAGACAAAGAGTGTGATATAAGATTTTTTATAGTGGTGGAAACTTCACTAGGTGATTCTTGAAACTCGACATGTTTTTCATATTGAAACATATTTTTTATAGGATTTTGCAAACAGCAGAAAAAATAACTATCTATAACTAAAAGAAAAACTGAGGCCTTTGTTCTAATTTTTAACTGAATCTTCATAATCGTAATGGCTTATGTAGATACTAGTTTAATCTGTATGGCCGTAGGGGTCTGTGTGGATGCTAGTGTTAGAATGAGAATTGTCAAATAAGAAATTAGACAAATTCATTTTAGAATTTTAATTTACTAGCGTAACCAGAATTCAGGTTATTGAAAGAATGCAAAGATTTCATTAACATTTTTATACAAAGTTTTTCTTTTAGTTATAGATAGTTATTTTTTCTGCTGTTTGCAAAATCCTATAAAGAATGTTTCAATACAGTTATAAGCAAACAAATAATAATTCATTTTTAAACATGTTTTTCATGGTTGATGCAAGTATTTGTATAAAGCTGACAGACAGACGGACCTAGAGACGGGTGGACATTTTGAAAGTTGTTCAGAATTCGATCACCAACACATCAGTAATATGAAAGTTTCTTTTCTACGAGCGATATTATGGATTCTAGAAACGTGCCGATCAAATGAAATATAATCTTCGTTTTGTATTTGTGAACAGTATAATAATTAGAGAAAGATTTATAGTTTTGATATGAATATTGTTACATTGCAATACCGGATACACATAAATTCCAATAGTCCTTAATGTTTATAAATTTAAAAGTAATAAATTAGTCATAAATGTGCTAAAATTATAGAGCAGGCGTGGCGGCTGAATTCATACTGCAGAAGATAAAACCAAGGCCACTCGCTAACATAAACTAATATTATTTATTTACACAATTGCGAAGAGCCAGCCCGACTAGAGGGGGGTCGGGGGTGTTTTCCCCCGTGCCCTGAGTTTTTGAGGGGGCCCGGATTCCACCTGATTTTCTGAAATCTGGGAAAATTTGGAAATACATATGCAAATTTTGCTTGCGAGGGGGGCCCGTATGTTACTACCCCTGGGCCCCGATTTTCTTTCGACGGCCCTGGCGAAGAGTATCCTTTATAATATGCAACAATTTTATAAAAAGTGCAGAAAATCGGCGAAGAGTACAATGGTTAGCTTGTTTTTTAATGTTTTAAATGAATTTTGTAGGAAATTTATATTTCTAATAGATACCTATATTTTCCGCAGTATTTTTGATAATGAAACTATATTTAAAATTTATGGTCCCCAAAAATTCTGAACCTTTCAGAAATTTAAGTTTTGTACACATAAATTACACTCATTAACCTCAAAGAAATTAATTATACAGATATATCATATAACACACTTATCAGAATGCATGTTGCATATATCATAAGTATTCGTTATCTTATAAACATTTGAATTTAAATTATCTTCTTTATACGACCACTGACATTGCCCAGACAGTTTTATCTTGCTACCAAGCAAATACTACTAGTTTTTCAATCGACTAAATTATCAAATTACTGTCAGTATAAGATAACTGCGGTAAAAGTTTATAGTTCATATCCACACGTTCACAGAGACATTTATTTTGTTTGCTTTCCGCCAAGATACTTTTTATTTAATGATGTAACATAAAAACAATCCATATTACCATATTAAATTAAATCTTTTACTTAGCTCTCTGTACATAAAGATGTCTTAATAGTGAAATAAAACAATTCCGTGATATGAAACAAGTAAGAAGTAAACAGGGCGCAGCTGTTACGGGCCATCTTAATTTTGTGCGGCTTCTTCATTCAGTGTTTTAGTTTCGTTTTTCATTATTTTTACTCGGATAGTGTGAAGTATGGCTGATCCAACTATTCAAACGTTTTGCTGTCATCATGGCAATGGTACAGATATGGCTGTAACTATTATGGAGGAGTTCGACACCGATGCTTACAACATAATTTGTTTGTTTTCATCAACTTTGGGTGTTCTAGGTGCTATTTATCAGGTACATATATACAGGGTGTTGTAAAATTAAGCAATTAACTTGTTTATAGAAAGTAGATACAGTGTGTCCCAAACTGCAGCCCCAATTTCGTTTACAATAACGGAGATAGCAATACTGCTATCTCCGTTTTTGTAAACGATAGAAAGTTGGTTAAATGGAGAAATTTTTAGAGAATTTTTGGGCATTTCAATGGTGCTTTTAAATTTCAGCTAGCGTTTTTGGTTTTTTAAATAATCGTGAAAACAAGAATTGTGCATTTTTGAAATTCCCTCATATTTCGTTCGTTTAAATTCTTAAGAAGTTTACAGCAGAAAGGGTTGACATTGACTACAACTTTGGTTTTTTGTGTGAACGCCATATTGAATTTTTTGTATATTTGACAGCACTTTCAATTCCCTTTTCTAAGATGTATGTTACAAATATGACAAAATTAGTTTATTAAATAGATAAGAACAAAGGAAACCATTTTTTACATTAGTATTTAAAGTGTAGTATCACTGTTTAAATACTATAATGTAGGAACTAATTTTTTAAATGCCATTATAACGTTATTTTATTCTAGGTTTAATAGCAAAGTGTACACACAGAGTACATACAGAGTTTTATCTGTTTTTTTGACGTTCGTTGCAACGCATCTTAGGTATGTTTGTTGTAGTAAACCATTGGGAATGATATATCTAGTCAAACTACAATGTTACATTATAGTTTACTACAATGGACCGGGCATAAACTCAATGCTTGTCTGTCCGAGTTGCTATTATTGATTACAAGGCGTGTCGATCTGACGATCGGTCTCATAATAATTGGGTGTTTACTGTTTAGTCTCGTGTATGAATGCCCTCTAGTAGGTTTATAATCTAGGCACAGTTAACGGAATAAGATAATTTCTGTCAAGATAATCGTTAGCAAGGGCGATGTTTTGTGGTTAGCAAGGTGCCCAGATCTAAGTCATCTTGATTCTATGGTACCATACAGAAATCGAAGTTTATTTCTGGGTAGTAGTACATTAAACAATAACCTATTAGTAAAAACATATTTTTTTAATTTTTAACTAATTAAGAAAACAAATTTGAAATATTGTAGTATATCATTCATAACAGAATTAAAAGTACTATCGAATACGTTCAAAATTCAATATAGCATCCATAAAAAACAAATGTTGAAGTCAATATACCAAAACAAAAAACAATATACCTTTTCTCTCACCATTACTATAAAGATTTTAAAAAGTACATATGAAATGTGCAGAGCAAATGTCAGAGTTTTTCAAGAATGCACGATTGTGGTTTTTCCCAAAAAGTTGGATCAAATTTAAAAGCAAATATCCAACAAAATCCCTAACACTTTCTACGTTTAACTGACTTTCTATCTTTTGTAATAACGTAGATAGCCAAACGTGCCCACAGCACCAATTTGAGACACACGATATACTGAACTCGATTTGCACATCGCGTTTTAAATTGTACAAATCTTTATAATATGAAATGTATTAAAATTTCTTTTTATATAGAACATTGGACTTTTACAGAAAGTTTCAAAACTGTTGTCGAAAAAGGTGGCAGTTAATTCTAGGTAAAAAAATTATTCATACAAGCATATGTCATTGTCTGATATTGCCTTCTAAGGGAGCTACTGTTCCCACCCCTCGAAGAAAAAGTAGTTTTTAACTACAACTCAGCAGCCTCAGTCGTCCTCTCCAATTTATATAGAACTATAATCTCGGGAGAAATAAAATTTATTTTTCTTCTCTTATTAACGTAAATTTCAAGCAAATGACACTCTAATTTTATTTTCCATTCACGTAGTGGAGTGGAAGTGCAGAAATCCCAAAAAAAATCGTTTTTTGAAATAGGATTAAAACGCCATGTAACGTGTCGGTCAGTTTGTCTGTAACTTTTTTTGGTCGCACGATTACTCTGGAATGGTTTATAATCGAGTCATTTTAGCATTTTACTTCTAAATTTAAGATGCAGGGTCAATTGACTTCATTTTTGTTGTAAAGTGTTCAGAAAGATATTTAGAAAAAACAGTACCTTTTTCTGGCGGAAATGTTTGGTTTCATTTTTTTCCAATAATTGGCCAAGTTTAATGCCGAATTTAATTAAATTAATTGAAAAATTTGTTATCCTACACAATATGCTATAAAATTAGACGAAAATGGTTCCTCGGGGGTTTTTGGGGCCGCTGATTACGAACCGAGGCCTAATTTGGTAAATTCAAAATGGCGGACCGGAAGTAAAGTCAATTTCTCAGGAAAACTCATATTTCTTTCGTTTTTGGGCTGAAAATTACTACTCGGTAGTTTTTGAGGTCGCTGATCAGGAATCCGAGGTTCAATTTACGAAATTCAAAATGGTGGGCCGGAAATACAATCAATTTCTCTGAACTAACTCGTATTCTGTTCGTTTTTGGATTCGTGATCAGCGACCTCAAAAACCCTCGAGTACAGATTTTCAAGGCTAAGATATATCCATTCTCATTTCTTCTGGGAAATGGTCAGATTTCCAGTCCGCCATTTTGAATTTCCCAAATTTGACTTCAGATTCGTGATCGGCGGTCCTGAAAACCTTTTAGGAGCTATTTTCGTCTAATTTTATGGCATATTGTGTATGATAACAAATTTTTCAATTAATTTAATTAAATTCGCCGTTAAACTTGACCAATTATTGGACAAAAAATGAAACCAAACATTTCCGCCAAAAAATAGAAAGTACTGGTTTTTCAAAATGCCTTTCTGAACTCTTTGCAACAAAAATGAAGTCAATTGACCCTGTACCTTTTTTTTTAGAGGTTTTCAGATTTTTCATTCTAAAATTACGGCGACGAACAAAAAAAAACATCAAATTTCCAACAAAAAATAAAAATTTTCTTAAAAGCTATTGTCATATCTTTTCTTCTCGTAGATTTGGTCACAGATGCGGGTCCAGTACCGGACCACCTTAAATAGAAGCGTAGCCTGGCGTTTATTTTAATCGGTGTCGCGCGACTTTCTTTTCAACTCGCTCTATCACTGTTTATCATTAATCGGTGTGAAACTTTGTAGAAATGATCCTTGAACACGATAGAACAATTCTGTAGATCGACATTTGTCAAAACTTGAAACTACCTCGATATTTTTTTCCTGAGAAGCACCGAAATGTGAAATTATTCGGCTGTTTGTTTATATTAAAATAACTATAAACAATTAATGTTTTTCTGCTTTTCCTGCAATCATATGGCAATGCTAGAGTTTAGGGAATCGTTTGAGCCCAAAATCGATCGTTTTGTTCACATCCAGCCGAGTAATGGCAATTTATGAAAACAAAAATGATCGATTTTCAATGATTGCGAGAGTGATATTTTCTTGGTTTTTATTTTTTATCTCGAAACCAAATAATTGGATTA
This sequence comes from Stenurella melanura, assembly GCA_963583905.1. Lineage (NCBI taxonomy): Eukaryota > Metazoa > Arthropoda > Insecta > Coleoptera > Cerambycidae > Stenurella > Stenurella melanura. Next base: position 109,802,563 of record OY757312.1, read on the forward strand.
AAAAATTTCTAATGGCAACTTTATGCCCCACAATGAGGGCTATATGCTCATATTTTTCATTTCTTATTCTGATAATATTTTTTTTAAGAAATATTTTTCGGTAATTTTTCAAGATTTCAGTAGGCTCCGAGCGCTCAGGGGAACGCGAGTTATATTGCATGGAGAGGCTAGATCAAGAATTAAAGAAACGATTGATGGCTTACGTAGAAATAGAAAAAATCTGAATATTCAAACTATTTGGACGAATGTTTTGCCGAGGAATGTATTGAATTCAAAAATTTTGTTGAAAACAGAAAATATCGTTAATGTTAGGGACTTTTTAGTATTTGTCAGGGAAGAACATGTTATAACCATGTTTCGTAACGTGGATATTGCATTAAGAATTTTTCTTACTATAGCAATAACAAATGCGTTAGGAGAAAGATCATTTTATACTTTGAAAAGAACAAAAACATATTTACGAAATGCCATTAGTAAAGCATGACTTAATAATTTATCTGTGTATCAATAAATCATGACAACTAGTGCGCTTAATTTTACTGATATTATAAATAGTTTCGCCAGTAAGAAATCCAGAAAACGTATATAATAGTTATTTATGATACAAGTGGTAAAAATGATGTTTTTTTATAACATATTTGTTGTTTTTGTTTTGTCCCCACTCAAAAAATAAAGCATCATTTCTAATACTTAATCCTAAATAACTATTATACCTATTTTTTTAAACTTTTTCCATTTAATGTTTTTTTTTTCATTTGTTTGTGCTGATTATATATTGTTTTTTATATTATATTATTTCATGTATTATAAATAAATACTTTAATAACATTTTAAAAGTTTTGTAGTGAAAGGGGGGGGGGGGGGGGCTATAACATAGTTGCCTATGGACGACGAAAGTCATAAGTCAGCACTGGGTACCCCGTGTGTATTATAACGAGATCTAAAACTAGATTATTTGAACTTATTCCGTTGAAGGGTTGGGGGTAAATAGGGGTAAATAAATAAAGCACGCTAGTAAAAGTCCAGAAACTTGAAATTTGATGTATATACTAGAAGCCAAGGTTTCAAATTATTTTTTTGGTATCTGCCACTATTATTAAAGCCATCGACTTGAGTAATGGTATACGTACGTTTGTTTTATAACGAGATCTAGAAACCGAGTATATTTTAAGCTTCTTCGGTTGAAGAGTATGGGGGTAAATAGGGGTAAAAAAATAAAGCTAGCTAATAAGAGTCCAGAAACTTGGAATTTATTGTATATACTGGAGTCAAGGTATCAATTTTTTTATGACACTTACCACCCCCACCACTTTATTAAAAGGGTTAACAACATGAAATTAAGATAGTGACTAGGTAGATGTATGTATTGTAATGAGATCTGGAACTAGATTATATCTTGAGCTTATTCCCATGAAGGGTTGGGTGATAAATAGAGGTAAGTAAAGCAAGCCAAGAAGAATCCAGAAGCTTGGAATTTGGTGTATATACTATGTCAGTCTCAATTGTCTTTATGACATCTGTCATCACCACCACCACTCCCACTCCACTATTATAGGGGTATACAAAATAAAATTGTAACTTGGATGTGGAAGTGGTGATTCTTTAGGTAGCGGTTTTTAAATAATGTCTCTTTTGAACTATTTATTAATATCACTTACTTAAATTGACTTCATGCAATCTGTTTATATCCGAAACAGTGGGACACATCTCATACGACGCGCGACGCGTAACGTGAAGGCTGAAGTGTGTTCTGTTACAACTTAGTGAACTTAGTTCGCTACAGCAGAGGTGCTTCGATAAAATTAGGTTTCTGGCTTGTAATTTGCAAGAAATCTCTACTAAACATTATGTTGTCATAAGAAGCCTTAGAGAAAAGAATGAGAAACAGAGCACCTTCGCCGCGCAGCCGAAGTGAGACCGAAATCGGCATAGACGCCATTAATTTAGTGACAAATTATAGGTTTCTATTTATTTAGTTGAACTAGAAATATATTTGTTGCCACTACTAAAACTATTAAGAATGAGATTAAGATTATTTATTTTATTATTACATATTATAGACTTACTAACGTAAAAACCACCATTTACAGGTGAACGTGTTCATTAATCGGGCATGCTCTTAGACTAGGAAAGATAGATGGTGAGGACTCGTAACAGCGCATAATCGCCACGCTAACAAGTTGTGCCTAAGACGCCATTGCGGTGGTGGCACACAAACGGTAGAGAGCAAAATGAAATTTTCCAATAGAAGTGATTTATAAGTGATTTAGTGCTAATTTATGTAATGTACCTACATGATGGTATCATATTCTATAAACTACTGTAAAAATCACAGCGGGAAAAAATTGAAAGGAGTGACGCTTTGCAGGTTAAAGTATATGCAGTTTTCACTTTACCTAGTTAAATTAACTGTAGGCCTATTATTTACTTAATTATGTCCGTGTGCATGCAATGATAATGAGAAGCATAGTATATCATTTTCTGGTATGCAATTTGCACGTTATTTGATTGAAATTTTCATTCATCTTTTCTTCATTGAATATAGAACAGTGCATCCGAAATGACACTTTTTCCATGGGCGTAGGTATATCGATTATGGTGTTATATTATATAGAATGTAGAATAAATTCTGGTATGTAAGATATGAGTAAATATATTTATGATAGTGAATATTAATTGTATTATTATGAAGTTGTTTTTGGAAAAATACCAGTTTTGTATCGTTTTATTCCTTTGATATGATAAACTTGACACCTACATATTGTACATATGTTCCGCCACTCGCGCTTGCTATCTGGTGGCAGGCGGCTTCACTATTGGCAGTAGCGTTACGACTCCTTACAATATATATCTTTCCTACTCTAAGGGCATGCTCACTATAGGATGGGTAAAAAAATCAAGTTAAAATTTTTCTCACGCTCCTGACTTGTTCGAAGTCCTAAGTCCTCCAAATTTGAGCAAAATCGAATAATATTAACAAGTGCCTCCAAGACCATGAAGTTTCCCATGTATTCCTTTATGAGTAAGTGACAACTCGTGCTTCGCACTTATTATACAGGGTGATTCGTGAGGAGAGGGTCGTACTTTACCAAAAGATAGAAAACATTCAGGTGATCTTAAATCCCCAAACAGTAATGGATAAAGCGGCCCGTTTTCGAAATACAGGGTGTTTTATATTTTTTGGAAGAATATTCTTTTCGCCATATATCTGTAATGCGTAAGCGGAATCCAATGAAATTTTGTATTTTGTTTACAGTAGTCATTGACCATCTAATGTCTGGGATATGAATAAAATATCAGGGCCGGACCCAGAATAAAAATATGTTTAAGTTATTCCTAGAAAATAACACTCTGTATACTGTTTATAAAATATTTGACAATAAAATATTAATTTGCACCTAGAAAGATACAACATCCCATAAAAAATCTTTTGGCACCATTTCATTGTTTAAATAAAAAAATTCAATTGTGGGTTCAATTTTTTCTTCTTTAAATAAGAAATTGAAAGAAAAAGTCACTCTAGGGATTAACTACATATTATTTCTTTTGCTCCCTATCTGCACTACCAAAAGGTAGTTCTCCAAACTCTGGTTTCAGCAATATTTAATTCATTGCAAGAGTAATTAATTGTTACAATCATCTAGTCTTGCCATTACATTTGTTTTAAAAGTTATGGCCACGTACTTTTTAATGATCAAGTAGGTACCTGTCAAAAATCAGTCATATTGTATTAAGAAGTGTCACGTCACCACAGTTGCTTTTACTGGTTACAATATTGTCTTGTAATCATTCTAAATCATGCCGTTTACATACGAGTACAGAATACGCAAATATGGTTCTTGTCTATGGATATTGCAATGGCAATGCAAAAGTTGCTGAGGGAATACAGACGCCGGTTTGGAAATCAACGTATATCAGATTATAAAACATTTTATAAAGTGTTTAGATATCTTTCTGAAACTGGAACCGTTCCCTCAATCATGAAAATAGAACGTCCTGTTAGGCAGACCCGGCAAGAAAAAGATTTGATTTTAAATATGTTTGACCAGAACCCAAAAATAAGCACAAGAAGAATTGGTCAACAATTAAATATTCCTCAAACCAGAGTTTGGAGAACTATTAAAGGCGAACAAATGCATCCTTATCATATCCAAATTGTCCAACGATTGGTGTCAGGTGATGAAGTATTTCGGTTAACTTTTTGCCTCTGACTTTTATCCCATAGACGAACTGTGTTAAGAGTATTGTTACCGATGAATCTCAATTTACGGTATAAATAATACTCGAAATTTTCATATTTGGAGTCACGAGAATCCCCGCACAATAATCCAAAAGAATTCCCAACATAGATTTTCTGTAAATGTGTGGTGTGGGATGTTCAATAATAATCTCATAGGTCCTCATATTTTTGAAGGTCGCTTAAGTGGTGACAATTATTTAGATTTTTTACAACATACTCTGCCAAACTTATTAAATAATGTAAACAAAAGAGGAATGTGGTTTCAACATGATGGGGCTACGCCGTATTTTTCGGTACGAGTCAGAAACTATCTGAATGAACAATATCCAAACAGGTGGATTGGTCGGGGTGGTCCCATTGCATGGCCTCCGAGATCACCAGATCTCACACCCATTGACTATTTTTTGTGGGGCTATTTAAAAACTGAAGTATATAAAGAAAAAATAAATACCAGAGAGCGGCTAATTGCAAGAATTGGGCATTTTTGCAATGAAATTAAAAACAATTTAGAGATTGTTAGAAAAAGCGTAAATGAAATGACAAATCGATCAAGAAAATGTATTGAATTTGGCGGTGGTCACTTTGAAAATAGACTGTGATTCAAAATAATTTAATTGGATTTAATAAGTTTGACTGATTTCTTATGTTCTAGTTAAATTGTTAATTTTTGTTATTTATGATTTTGTTAAGTTTATTAATTACACATTCATTACAAAATATTTTTTTTATTTCACCAGGTATATGTGATGAATTTTTATTCTCCCTATTTGCACTACCTTTTGGTAGTGCAGATGGGGAACAAAAAAAAATAATATGTAGTTAATCCTTAGAGTGACTTTTTTCTCTCAATTTCCTATTTAAAGAAAAAAAATTTTGAACCCTCAACAATTTAATTTTTTTATTTAAACAATGAAATTTTGCCAAAAGATTTTTTATGGGATGTTGTATCTTTCTAGGTGTAAATTAATATTTTAATGTCAAATATTTTATAAACAGTATACAGAGTGTTATTTTCTAGGAATAACTTAAAAATATTTTTATTCTGGGTCTGGCCCTGATATTTTATTAATATCCCAGGCATTAGATGGTGAATGACTGCTGTAATCAAAATACAAAATGTCATTGGATTCCGCTTACGCATTACAGATATATGGCGAAAAGAATATTCTTCCAAAAAATATAAAACACCCTATATTTCGAAAACGGGGCCATTTTAGCCATTAAGATTTAAGATCACCTCAATGTTTTCTATCTTTTGGTAAAGTACGACCCTCTCCTCACGAATCACCCTGTATTTTCATCGTGATATTTCGAAAAAAACTGTCGATAGTAATCAGCGAATCATTTGTTATATTACTCCTGCGGACGATTAGAGGTACTTATGATTTTCAAAATATTGTGAATTCTGTATTATTGAAATGTGTATGTGTATCATTTATCATTTAAAAAAGTGAAATGAAATTATAACCTAATAATCACCATGCAATTATTATAAGACAATATTTATTTTTATAGATTTTACCCAGAGAAGAGTTTTCAAATAACCACAGGTGGCTATCTTTTTCTGCTACACGAGGACGGAATATTATAATTTGGTTAGCTGTGGCCGATTTACTAGCAGCAATTGGTAAGTTCAAAATTGTGTCACGCGTCAAATCCCCTTTGGGGTTTAAAAGTGAATTATTTTTTGTTTGCTTACAGTTGTAATGAAACATATTCTTTATAGGATCTTGCAAACAGCAGAAAAAACTATCTATGAAAACTAAAAGAAAAACTATCTGTAAAATTATTGATTTACAATCTTTGCATTCTTTCGATAACCTGAATTCTGGTTCTGGTTAAAATCCTAAAATGAATTTTCTTTATTTGATAATTCTCATTCTAAGACTAGTTTCCACAGAGTCTCCTACGCCTATGCAGAGTAAATCAGTATCCACATAACCCCCTACGGTCATGAGGATTCAATTAAAAATGAGAACAAGGGCCTAAAATGAATTTATTTACATACCTCGTCTTTTGGAAAATTTTTCAATCAAATGGATTACATTTTCATGAAATCTATCACTCTGTTTCTTTAAAATGCTTAGCCTTTGAAACGTGTTTAGCTCTTATTCTGGGGCTCATCAGAAAAGCACAAAACCACTCACGCGATGTTTCATGCAAAAGACAATTACCAAGTTTTTTGACATTAATATTTGACATTGACTGAATAAAAAACAGATTTTCACCTATATGTATTACCTAACTGGTAATCGAGCCTATATACTCTATACATGTTTAAAAGTGAATTATTTTTTACATATTCCTCACAGGATTTTGCAAACAGCACAAAAAACTATCTATGAGAACTAAACACTGAACTCTACATAATAAATGGAAGACCAATACAGATATATGTGCGTGAACAAAATACGGCCTACATGCGACTGAAGGTCGGCGGCATATGCGTCGCCGCAGTGGAAATCTAATATTAAAAGTATGTTGGTGCTTGAGTCAGAATGCTTCTTGAAGACATTATGCGCCGTCGCCATTATTCTTTGATTTGTCTCCCGTAGCGGGAGGTCTTGGATTAGTGCAGAATTTCAGAGCCGTCGTCAAACAATTCTCTCGTTTTTATCGATTCTTTTATTTAGCAGGTATTTACACTTCGTGATAAGTTAATCAAACAACATGGTCCGGAATTGTATTGTAGATACTGTTTTGCAAGAATCGGGCCAAAGGTTTGTTATATTTTTAAGTAAGTACCTTGTTCTTGCCTATTCTATAAAATATACTACTATCTAAATATCGGCGACAACTCCGAGTTTTGGGATCTTTTCTTTTAACGTGGGTAAATTTGCCTGAAAATTTTTCCACAGGCTATACTTTCCGAGATATCTACTTAACTCTACATGATAAATATATAGAATTCAGTGGAAATTTAGGATACAAAATTCTGTAACCTCACCTATTTTTCATAATTTCCGTTGCAAATTTTAAAGTTCATTGCTATTTGTGAATCTACCTAAATAATTTTAAACAATCCAACATTATTTGCATTACTGATATTGACTTGATCTATTCTAATTTCAATTTCAAAACAAAATAAGAGACAAGCGTCTAGAGCGACCGAAATGCGAAAGCTTCGAGCGTGCGCATTACCTTGTAAATGTGTAATACATTCGTGCAAGTAGAGAAATTGAAATATTTCCTGTTATTTTGTGGAAAAAAGGCGCACCTCCCATTTTTTTGTCTCCGACGCTAATACTGCCTGCAGCGCTAATAATTATTAACAATCAGATATCAAAATAAAAACCTACTAACCTAACCTAAAGAAATCACACGAGAGAATGAAATTATTATATAAAAAGAAGGAAAACCTAAAGAAATCAGAAAAGAATTTGTAAAAAAATATATTAATCGTTACAGTATTTAAAAAAAAATTCTGCGGACGTATGAACTTGAACCCGGGACCCTTCGCGAAGTTAAAGCGTAACCTATGCGCTAACCATCTCGCTGGAAGCAAACGCTAGAGGCTAGAGCAAAGAAGAAATAGTCAAACTAATGATATCACGTGTTGGGCGTGTCGAAGCTCTCGCATTTCGGTCTCTCTAGACGCTTATAAATAACCAAGAGGTTATGTTTAATATATGCAATTATACCTATACTGTGTCCTTGTTGCTTTGTGTTTATACTTAAAGTGACCTTAACTCCCAGTAATTCTTATTGCATTATTGTTAGTATTATTTTCATTACCCAATCTTATTTTTTGTACTTATGTGTATTTTGTATTTATATTACCATCATATATTAATAATTATTTTGTATATTAATACTATGTATGTTACAATTAATTACTTATTATTTCATAATAATAATTAGAAAAAACATTTATCATCATAATAGCTTTTTTGTAATCTTTTATTACATGCGGGTAGGGTTGAAAATCAACTAAGCATGTTGAACCCTCATATCTTTTGTGTAACTTTGTAACACAATACAATTTTATTCTATTCTATTCTAAATTATATTTCGATCTCTGAGGTAGAAAATATGACTTCATTTTTTGGCGGACTCTATATTCAACTCTCATCAATATGATCGTGCATTATCAAGAACGTTTACTAGAAAGAATTAAATAATTAAGTTTTGGGAATGGCAACTTTTTTTGTTCTTTAATAAAAATTAAGACAAAGGTTAACTATATAAGAAATGTCACTCTATACACGCGTATTTTTGATGATTTCTGAAAAAAAAGACATATTAAAAACACTTGCAATAGAAATAGAGCCGGCCCTGGCGTGTTACACAATGCGATTGCGCCGAGACCTCCCGTCGCCATACTTGCGCGAGATTCAATTTTACATACAAATAGGAATAGACATTGGCATTCCATTTATATGGTACAGGGTACAGTTCAGTGGAAGTAAAAGAAGAACCACAGAGTAGATTTAAATACAGAGTTTTCACTTATGACGTATCATGGCTTAATTTTCTGTCTCTCTCTCCTCCACTCTGGGCAGGTACCGATTTAGAAATGATCTGCGCATCATATTAATCAGTATTTGCTTGAACGTCGAACGTCGTGATTAGGCTCTGAGACATTTCATAATTTCAACATTTTTCATAATATTTATCTATGTAGAATTGTTTTTATACGTTTATAATAGTGTTTTTTAATTGGGTGACTGTTTTCTAAAGTAATAAATATCATATTATTCAGGTTCCCTAAGGATAATGAGAGGTAAAAAGAAATTAATAATTAAATAAAAGCATAAGTATACCTAATTATATTTTTTTATTAGATGTTTAGCTGGGCAAAGAATTATGGACGTGGAAATATAATAAAATCCCCCACTCGTATATGTGCAAGGTGTGCAGCTTGCATTTCGGTGGAGAGATGTTTTCAGATCCTTTGAAAAACAAGTTTTAAATGAATAACATATTATATGGGTATACCATCAATTTTCAAGTCTGTCAGATTCAGGTAAGACTATCATAAATTAACTTACAAGTCTGTAATCAACTATTAAATACTTACACAGAAGATCATTAATAATATAAGAAAAATTTCGAAATTCATTAGGTACCTATACCTATACCTATACTTCATTTTCATTATTTAATCTTTAGTAGGGACATAAATGGCTAAAATTTTGTTTAAGTGCATAGATGTAATTTCAATTCAACTTTATTAAAACAACCAAGTTGTTAGAAATGTATAAACAAACAAATATTTTAGTAAGGTTATAATCGGTTAAGTAGGTATACTTAAATGTGTTTTTTTTTTTGTTTAAATTATTTTTCATATTGCATGTAAATCACAGATGTGCTCTAGCAGCATTGATAAAGCATATTTATTACCTCCCACTTGGTGACTACTACGTTAATTCCTTAATCTTTGCTACTACCGTAGAACAACCGGAATCGAGTTCAAGTACTGATTCTCTTGATGAGTCATTAATTTCCTCCTTTTAGTATGTTATATTTTCGTTTCTAAAGAGTTAAAAATGTATACTGAAAGTTATTTGGTATTTCACGATTTTGTTTTAATTTGAAATTCATCCTTATAAATATGAAGAGCAATAAATAAATGATGAATATCTTAAAAAGTCCTTTTTAATTTCCTATCGGAAAAGAAAAAGGTATGCCTTATTTGATCCGTACATTTGTTTGTATGTTTCTTTGTTTATGCACATCACACTCTAACTATGCCTTAACTGGTTTCGATACGGTTCATATTTCAACGTTAGGTTTATGTTATATCCACCATCTTTTATTGTTCTTGTATACATATTATATATGAAATAAAGTGGGCTATGCAAGGAAAATTAAAATGCTTTATATTTATTTTGTATAGACGTATACAGTGTATCATAATATAAATTCATTTTTTTTGTTGTTATTTTAGTTTGTGGATATGACTCAATTTTTTCTCGTGTATATCCAACGTACACCGTTTACTTCAGGATAAATATTAGAAATAAAAAACGAAATAGTCATAATATTTTTTTGACCAATTATGTACAACAGAAACTATTTATTTTCAGATACATCTGCTCAAACCCAGACTGAAACGTCTTTTTTTACTTCCTATTCCCCATGGAAAACTAAATTTAGGGAAGAAGTCATAAAACTGAAAAGAAGATTATTTCATCAGGAACGTCAGTCGAAAAGGAGAAAAATGGAAAAAGATGGATTTATTCAACTTTGTGTACCATAAAAAAATGGCACCTGTTGTCACACACACACACACATGAAAATTTGTTCTTCCGAGACATCCGAGACTGTCTTCTGTAACTTAGTCTATATTTTGCAGTAACACTGGCCAGAATTATAAAAATATCTATATACTTTACCATTATTTATGAAAACTATTGTAATAGCTTTTATTTTGAATATTTAGTTATCGAGATATCTAAATATTTTTGTTCATCTGTTTTTTTTTAATTTCATTTACAATCAATGTACTCTGTATATACCCACGTTCAGTGTGTTATATTGTTAACAATTGTATGCTCTTTATGCGTATTTCTATAAATATATATTTTTCTACTTCTGAGTGTTAATTTTAAAAATCAAACATAGATAGTTTATTCCTAGTTAATATTAGAAAGTATTAATATGAAAATGTTGGAAATAACCTATTACTAGGATTTTCAGAAATTTTACTCACAAAACTTAAATCTATGCATCTTTTGAACAATTAGAAACATTTATGTACAAATTTTCAACCATCAATTTTGTGTTAATCTACATTTTTTACAATAAACTGGAATAAAAAGAAATACAACTTTTAATATTTTGTTATATTTTAGTATGATCGCTTATCCTCGTAAAGAAATGTTCTTTTAACTTTCAGTTGGATAAAAATTTTTCAATTTCTTATATTGTCTTGTGGATTTTCCATGAAATATTTTTTAAATTCTAAATAATTCAGTATAGTTCGGTTTATTTTGGTTAGGAATGCATGTAAGTACAATAAAAAGGGAAAGTAATTTGTTAACGTGAATATTACAAAATTATGATTGATGAGAATTTATTTAACAACATTTATTTATCACCTTCATAATATAACATGGAAATAAATACTTAATACCACCCCTGCCTAAAGTAGCTCTTGAGCTGAAGCCAACCCTGTCTATCGCAAGGAACATTTCTGCGCATAATCTGGGCAGGTATACGTCACACGACAAAAAATGAAACTGTGAACATAGGGAATAGCATTGAGTGAAAACTCTGTATTACTCTGTGGAAGAACTATCAGTAACATTATTGATGTACTACGTTAATGGGGCTATAATTACGTCAAGGACCCGTTTTAAAATAAAACATGGGATGTCATCTGCCCCAGACGACTTTTTGTTTTTTAATTTTCCATTTAATAGGGTTAATAGTTCTCTTTCTGTGAAAGGTTTAAGATACAATGAATGCACAAATAACTAAATAAAACACACTACTATGTTTTCTACCACTATGTATTTATAAAAATTGCGACTGCAGCCATTTATCCGAAAAAATAGCTAATGTTCTATCTAAACACAATCTAAAAATAGCTTTTAAATCACAGAGTAAATTATCAAACATATTATACAATGCAAAAGACCCAACACGTAAATTTAACAAATCTGGAGTTTATAAGTTAAAATGTACAGAGTGTAATAGTATCTATATAGGGCAAAGCGGTAGAAATTTCAAAATACGGTATCAAGAACATCTTAGATCATATAGGTTACAGAAAACTGATTCATCTTTCGCGAACCACTGCCTCGAAAACAACCATAGTTTTCCAGAATTAAACGACATTGAAATTTTACATTTCTCAACAAAAGGCTTTAAATTAAACGTTTTAGAATCTCTGGAAATTCATAAACACAATAATATCAAGGATTATAATTTGTTAAATGATCAATTAGATCTGATATATTCACCTTTATTTACAGCCGGCAGACCCATAATTGAATATTCATAATTAACTTTATTATTGTCATCTACCTGCCTAAGCCCTTATTGTACCTATCTATCCAACCAATATTGTCTATATATTACATTTCTGTATAATTGTAAATCAGTCATTTTTGATTCACTGCTTGACAATGGCTTTGTAAGTCGAAACTGCAGTCGCAATTTTTATAAATACATAGTGGTAGAAAACATAGTAGTGTGTTTTATTTAGTTATTTGTGCAAAATGATTAACTACCACAGAGTAACGGCTCCTTCAATCAATTTTTTGATACAATGAATGTTTGTTAAACACACTTGACTCTGCCTTACTACCTATATTTTTAGGATAAGTTTGAGCTACTAATCGAATCGGCGTCTCAACAAAAAACTGATTAAAATCCGTTGCTATCTCGTATGGATCTGTCACTAAAATGTCGTTTTTAATAATATGAATATTAGAATGTTTTTTTTTATTATTCACTAGTTCAGACACCACATTCCATGAAGCTCGCGCTGTGTTGTCAGAATTAGTTATACGGTTTTGATAATACTGTTTCTTTTTACTATTCAATAAAGCAACATGCTCTTTTTTTGCATTTCTATATGTTTCGCTGAAAGCCTCATTAACACCTTTGAATACAAATAAATCCTTCAATAGCTGACTTGAACAAACAGCATCCGTATCAACCCACTTTTTGTTATCACTTTTTTGACATAGTCTTCGTTTAGGAAAGTATGTTTCAAATTTAAATAAAAAAGTGTTATAAAATAAACAAAAGGCATCATTAAAATCAATTCTGTCATCTCATCATCTCATATCTAATAAAACTGTTCGATGGTCAGAATATACATTATCAACTAATCTAAAACTGTTATCACAAGCATTTGTATATATTTGGTCAATTATAGTACAGGTACTATTGGTTATCCGGGTAGGCCAATTAACGATATTAGTGAGACCAAAGCAAGACAAAAGATTACACAAATTGATAAAATTAGAACACTTATGTACTTATCACAATTAAAATCTCCACATAAAAAAAATTTAATGTTTGGTTGGTACACATCACTGATTTTATTAAAAAATACATCAACTTCCCCACTGGGTGAACGGTAACAGTTTAAAATAATATTTACTTGTTTGTTTTGTAAGATATTGCACAGATCTCAAAATTCTGCCCTATGCAGAAACTGTCCAAGTCATTTTTTTTAATATTAGTGTTAAATTTAGACCATATACTAACCCCACCACATTTTAAGGTAGGGCGGCAGTAGAAACTAATTAAATTAAAATTATTAATATGTAAAAACTCTAAACATTCTTGCTTTACTTCTATTTCATTTAAACATAAAAATTCTAGATTTTCAAACAAATCTAAATCGGCTTCAATAAAATTAATTTTATCAGAATTTAAGGTATTAACATTAAGCAACATGATTTTTGGCCTAAATATTATGTCATTGAGGCATTCGTCTTGCGTTTCGATAAAAAACGACTAATACACGCCCCATAGGGCCATAAGCTCGAATCCATTGCATTTTTACTTGCCAATATTCTAACCTTGAAGGAAGAATATAGGTCCGGATATTTTGGGTTTAAAGATTCACATTTCACTTCTGGAAAATGTTTCTTCATATGGGCCGTGAGTTCATCAGCTGTAGTTTCGGGTTTTAACCTATACACGTGTAACATCGCGTAACTTGGTACAACTACGACACTCGCTGATTATTTGTTACTTCCAATAATGACTTGTCTTTTACGTTTTGTTCTCCCCACTGTATTCCAATTGCCATCTTTGGATGATGTCGAAGTTTCGTTTTAGCCAAATTGATGTAACCGTCCAATTTCAGTTGAGTTTCTGCTTGAGCAATAGCTGAAGATAGTTCCTTCGGTGTAATTTCCTTTTTTCAACATTGTCTTTCAGTTGTGGCTCAGCTGAATGCGATTTAGTCTGCACTTTCTGCACCATTCCGCTTTCTTTCGTCTTGCTTAGATCTTGTTTTCACGTGACATTCTGATGTCTCTTACTCTTATCTAGATCAGTATTAATAACTGTTAATTGTTCTTATTTAAGAGTTCTATATGTTCATTTAGAAGTCTTACTTTATCTTTAAGTTCTTGAATGATCGTGTCTTTTTGTTTGATAATGTAATTAAATATATTGACGTTTACTTTCTTATCGGGACCACTAATCTCTTCCAATGCGTCAAAAAATGCGGCATCACTGTTAGGGGATGCACTGTCACCACAACAATTTATCAAATTTTCATCTATTATTTTCACATTACGTAGTTTGCCACAACTGGAATGAAAGTGACATCCACATATTATGCACTTCCATCCGTTAACTACCTTGGCCTTACATTTTTTACAAGACAAACTAGATGCACTGTTACTTGCCATACTTAAAAGTTTTAATTCCAGCACCCAGACTAACAAGGTGATTTATCAAATCAGTTTTTGTGGTAGGAGTTTATCTACACCGTTTTTATTATAATTTCAGTTCTCATGTCAAAATTTTGTATTAAAAATTCGCTTTTTCCCTAATTTTTAGTCACTATACGACAATTCAGATTGTTGTATCAAATTCTATGCATCTTAATAACTTATATGTCTTGTCCAAACAGTAATATAAAATATACTAGAAACCACTTAAAAGCTTCAATAAAACGGAGGGTACATATACTCTCACTGACTCACTTACTAACACCACCTTGATATATGCCAACATTTGGACTCAAATATCTCGAAAACGGTTAGTTTTATGATATTTTTTTAGAACATAATCTGCTTAGAAATGCATTTTCTTTCACATAAACCCCATTTCAAAGTGTCTCCCATCGAAATTTTTATTTAGAGCACAACGCCGTTTATCCTATACTGATATATTAAAAAAACAATTAAATTCAAAAATGAAGCTCTCTTTATGCTCTACAAATTGACTTTTACATAATTAAAATATCTCTATTCGTTTCGAATATATCCGGCCTGGGAGTTTTTATTGGGACACCCTGTATAACCCATTGAAAACTAATGTTTTAGTATCAAGATGTGTCTTTTATGTCCTATACACCCGCAATTATCTTAAAAATAAATGTTTAAAAGTCGTGTCATCAAACTAACTAATTATGACCGCCTTTATATTGGCGCGAAACCACTGCGCGAGGGTGAAATTTTATTTCATAATTAATTTTTAGTAACCGGTTTTTTAAAGGCGATTCAGTTTTGAAAGATTGAAATATTTTTTGTTTCTTTCAGGAGTATTTACACGGTCAAGTTTATGGTTGAATTATAAAAACATAATGCCTGCAGTAGATGATGATCAAAGTGTGTTATTTTGTGCAATATCATCTGTAAGTATAATTTTTATATAGACACCTTTTATCCCAAGAGCTATGTAGCACCCAAAAGTTTGTTGCAAGTAAACCGACAGTCATTCTTATAGGCCAATTGGACTGGGTGCTTCTCCGAGGAATGCCGCTGTTACTTCGAGAAATTCTCTATAATGCTTTTCCTCAGGCATAATTTTAACAAAATTGATGATTCGTAATACAGCATTATGTTTTCAGTGTTTTCTGACTTTTTCGTACCTATTCAATTCCTAATTAAAAATTCCTGACATTTATTTGCGACCAAGAGTTCTGAAACCATCTGAAAATCTGTACCTTTGGGCTTGTCGATTTATTTATTTTTAGTTCGAAAATGCTTTTCAGAACAATCTCATATATTATTATATGATACCTATAAGCTAAACACAACAGATCTCTTTCTAAGTATTTGCTATTAAAATACATGTAACATTTAAATCTTCTCTGTTAACCGCTTTGATATCAAACATTAACGCTTTTACAAAATCTTGGAGACCCAATTTAGAAAGTGATTCGCACAGAGCAGATGCTTTTCAGTTGGGGTTTGTATAAAAAGTAAACTTAAATAATCCCCACTACAAGGAAACGCTGATAGGGAACACTATAATTTTCAATAGAGTTCCTTGATAGCTTTCTGAATCGGTCTATAAGGATGACTGTCAGTTTTAGGCCGGTAGTTAGCGACAGATTTTCAGGCGTGATTGACTCCAGTATGCCTCTTGGGATATATTAAGGTATGGGTATTCTGACGATAATAAAGTATATACATCTTTTCAATAAAAAATCAAGTTTGGTGCACATCCAGTTTGACCGGAAATGCCCACAACTTTCGATTTTTAAATGAGACAGACTCGTGTAGTTATAGGCAATCTTGAGATATCAAACATTTAATAATTGTGAGCGCAAAGAACGTTACAATTAAGTTTAGCATAGGTATGTGGAGGTAAACACAATTACATCCACAAGGACATTTGCAATAGAATGCGACATCAGTTCGGTTTTCAGAGTTTTATTTAAATGAACATAAATATCGGGCCTATAAATAAATAAAAATCAATTCCGTTTGAACAATTAAACTTAAACTAGGTAACAGTAGGTATCTTTAAAATAATTAATATAATTAAACCATAAATTGACATTTATAGATATTGTTCAAATGTACCATTTTTTTCTATACACAATTCGGCTTTGCGTACAGTTGCTGGAATGGCTCTACGCAATTCAGCCGGCGTTATTTCATTAAGAGTCCGTACAACTTTATTTTGCAGCTCTTCACGGGTATTTGAAGAAGTTTTATAAACTTTATTTTTGAGAGCGCGCCATACATAATAGTCGAGGGGTGTTAAGTCAGGTGCCCTAGGAGGCCACCTGGTATGACCTTGATTTGCGATAAAGCGTTCACCATGCAAGTTGTTTAAATATTCCATCACTCTTCTGGAATTATGTGGGGGAGCACCATCTTGTTAGAAAAACAGATTTTGTAAATAGGCAAGCGGAAGTAAGCCAAGAAATTCTGCTGTCTGGTTTTGTAAAAAGAATAAATATCGTTTGCCAGTAAGTATTCCATAAAAAAATATGGGTCCAATTATTCGATCTCCAAGTACTCCAAGCCAACAGTTAAACCCAAATCTTTCCTGAATATTCCCCCGCCCTACCAACCTCGGATTTTCTTGAGCCCAGTACCTAGTATTATTTCTGTTAAACATACCTTGGTTCGTAAATCTACTTTCATCTAAATATAAAATATGAAAAGGAAAACCTGGGTTTTGTTGTACAGCATTTAAGAACCAGTTGCAATATACTAGCCTCCTGTCGTTATCATCTCCATAAAGATGTTGGTGTATTTGGTATTTATAAGACCGAAACTTATGTTTCTTTAAAATTCTGCAAACAGAAGACTGACTAATGTCGCATTCCATTGACAATTCTCTTGTTGATGTTGTTGGGTTTACCATCACAAATCCTAATACATCAATTTCTTTGTCCTCGCTTACAATAAATGTTTGATGGTCATCTTGTTGATTGGGTTCGTTTCTTAATTCTTGTTCCACTCTGGCAAACAAGTGTCTGCTTGGATGACGTCTGTTGGGATATCGTTGCTGATACAGTTCTGCAGCTGCAGTTGAATTTTTGAGACGCTCTCCATATATCAGTAACATATCGACCTTTTCATTTCTATTAAAATTATTAATTTTCTTTCATTTTTACTCAAAGAGATTTCCGCAACGCTTTATTTTGTATCTGTCTGACAGCTGATATTTTTTTATTACATTCAATGGCTACTATGATTTTTCCAATGTTATTAGGTTACCAGATTTACACAGAAATGTGCCATTTTAGTTTCCAAAGCCCACTAATCTGTTATTTATTAGCCGCATGTTTCTAAAAGCTTGGTTGCATTGTATTTTGGCTGACATCTCAAATATTTCGGAGCGGATTTTCAAAATTTTGGTATAATTAGATTCGTATGAAAATGAGGTATTTAAAAATGTTGGTGAACAATAAAATTCCCATTTAAAAAAACCGAGTTAGTGGGTAAAAATCACATTTAAAAATTTTAAACGCCTCTAGAGAATTAAGTAATGCAATCATATTGCTCTTTTTATTTTTATAGTAACGTAGCACACAAACTAAAATATATTTTGGGCACCACAGCACTCTGGATTCAGAAATAGATATTTTAATTTAATAAAATGTTTAATATTTATCAAAAAGTTACCAAAATGGATGTATTGTATTCAAAATTTCCTCTAGATTCCAAAAATATAAAAATATATAGGGTGCTCCATTTAAAAATCGAAAGTTGTGGGCATTTCCGGTCAAACCGGATGTGCACCAAACTTGATTTTATTGAAAAGATGGCATTTTAGTCGTGTAATAAGGCCTCCAAATTTCAATTTTCTATTCCAAATATTTTAGGAAATATCGGGGCGAGCGCAATTCGTGACTCACCCTGTATACTGTACTGATGTTTATTTAATCTAACAGGTAGGTATTAAAGTATTTGAGATTAATAATTATCTAAGGCAATTTCCGTATTTATTAGTACAGGTATTTCACATCATTCACGTCGGCATCGTCGATCTAAGTTTGGACTTATGGTCATTGAATCAAAGAGATTGCACTCTTATTAAACAAATGGCCTTAACCTCAGCCTTGACTTAGTTCTGTCGACTGATAGAATGCACTGTACCATTTATTTATAGATAACAGCAACCAATAAACATAATAATAAAATGAAATTCACTTAAGCATATATCTAATTGGAGACACTTAAGTTCCTAAGTAGGTACTCGATAATATTTTAGGTTTCTTTTAAATACTCTTTAATTATCTGACGTCCATTATCATACGTATTTGGAAAATAGAAACAAATTGTTCACAACGAAATTACGAAGAAAACTAGATTTATCCTAACCTTATTGGTTAATTTGTCAAGTTGCAAGACATAAAAACATTTGAGGAGGCCATTTTTAAACAGTTGATGATAACTTGAACAACAATGCACATATTTGAACGAAACTTTAGAAAAATATAACACTGGTGGAGCTAATAGTCCAATAATTATAAAGATTTCCATAACAAAAAAATGTTAGCTGAGATTATCCTTCAGTAACTGTTAGTGGAGGGATTATACTTACATCACAAAAATCAGTTCTGGGGGTACGCGCAACCCCCCCAAAAAACCCCCCTTCGGTGAAAAAAGAATTATTTTACTGATAACTCATTAACCGTTGAAGATATAAAAAAAATTGCTCATCATAAAAGAAAGCTTGAAATTGCCTAAAAAAAAGTCCTCTTGAAATTTTCTTGTATATGCTATGGATTTCGAGAAAATTGATATTGAAAATAATTGTAAAATTTGTATTTTTAATGTGCACGAATTTTCGTTACTTTGAAACTTTTTGCGCGCGACCTATAATAATAATAATAATAATAAGAGGTATGAGCTCCAAGTGCTGTACCCAGGCTACTCGGTCAAGATGGTCGTCTTCATAATCGGTGTACTGGGAGGTATGAAGCCTACGCTGCTCTCAGGATTGAAGATCATACCGGCCTGTCAGAAGTCTGCTGATTGGTTGGCAGGCCAAATGCAGAAGGCAGTCATCTTGGGGTCCCTTCGCCTGCTTAGAGCACATGATTCTGGAATTTACAGTCTCTAACCCTGCGGGATGTGGGGAGTGGCTGTGGATATATTGCTGGCGCTCTTTCCGTGTGATGTCGGAGGCCACGGAGGACTGTCCAGCGTCGGGAAACCGAAAATAATAATAATAATAATAATACCGTGATCTCCGGTACGAGCTCCAAGTGCTATACCCAGGCTACTCAGTCAAGATGGTAGTCCTAATAATCGGTGTACTCTGTGGTATGAAGCCTACGCTACTCTCGGAACTTAAGACCATACCTGTCTGCCAGAAATCAGCAGAATGGCTGGCAGGCCAAATGCAGAAGGTCGTTATCTCGGGATCCCTCCGCCTACTTAGGGCACACGATTCTGGTATTTATAGTCATTAACTCGACAGGTCGTGGGGAGTGGCTGTAATTATGGCCGGCGCGGCTACCGTGTGCTATCGGTCGGAAAACACGGAAGCCCTGTCCGGCAACGGATAAACCGAAAAAAAAATCGGTGCCAATAATACAAAGGTATTTTACACAGGTCAGGTACAGAACAACAACAAGGTAACACCTTGCATAATACAACACGAAAAATAAAATAAGAAAGCTAGCTTGCTATCAAGATACACCCTAAAAAAATTTACGCAGTTATTGCTAATATTTATGCAAGAATTTCTTAAACAAAAACGATTGATGCCGTTTTAGATTTATTTAGGCTAAGTTGGTTTGCTGTAAACCAACCCTGGGCTTTCGACTGTGTATTTTTCATTATACCGCTAAGGGTGTCTAAATCTGTATGTGACTGAATGATTGTGGAGTCATCTGCAAATAGAACAAATGTTGATGAAGGGATGTTAGTTAAGTCGTTAATATAAATCAAAAATAAGATCGGTCCCAATATGGAGCCCGGCAGCACTCCATATTCCATATGTAGTACACTTGAATTTTGATTTTGATGATATCTATTACTAAGATATGACTCTATTAACTTACTACTGTTCACATCAAAGTTATAAAAGCGTAATTTATCAAGTAATATGTTATGTGATGCACAGTCAAAAGCCTTGGATAAATCTAGAAATTGAGTAAACACATATTCACCGCCATCAAAACTTCTACTTATTAAGTTTGTTAATTTATTTATGGCTAAAGTGGTGGATAAATTAGCTCTAAAACCAAACTGACTAGAGCTAAACAGATTTTTGGATTCAAAATAACAAGTGCTTTGAATTTTTAAAATGCTTTCTAAGATTTTTGAAACTAACGGTAGGATGGAAATATATAGAAAAAATTGAATTGCTCGAAAACCAAATATGCTAGGAAGAATAATCAAAATGGGTTTTAAAGGACATATGAAATACTCTTTTGTGTTTCCATTTTTTATGGCTATTGATATCTACTAGTATATAAAAATAACAATACAATATAGTTACCTCTTGACTTTTTGCACTTTTAACTGTTCACGCACATAAAAAATAACTAACTTTAATATAAGTTATAAGTGCATTCATTATCTTTTAGTTCAAGGTAGTACTTCAATGCAGAAAAGTTAGGAATAAAAATATTCACATTTACAAATTTACCGGCATGTTGAAGTTAGCCAAATTTTGGCCAATTTTTTATTGTTTCCTAAAAATAAAAAAAGACCCAAACATCTTGAAAATTTAGGTCAAATTTTTTTTTCAGTTTATATATCATAAACTAACTATTGTTTCGAATCATTTAATAGTTAAAAAATTGTATTAAAAAAATATCATCAAAAAATTGAATATGCAGCCTTTTTTGGATTCTTTTTTGGCTAACTTTAACATGCTGCTAAATTTGTAAATATGAATATTTTTATTCCTAACTTTTTCTGCATTGAAGTACTACCTTGAACTAAAAGAGAATGCATTTATAATTTATATTATAGTCAGTTATTTTTTATGGGCCTGTGAATAGTTAGATGCACAAAAAATCAAGAGACAACTATATTATATTGTTATTTTTATATACTAATAAATATCAGTAGCCCATAAAAACAGGCGCGGATTCAGGGGGGGGGGGGCAAAGGGAGTGTCGCCCCTCTCCCCTGGAGCAAAGTTTAGATAAGAAAACCTGATATAAAAATAAATTTATTTTAATGCATTTATTTTATTTTTACCCACTAAATAATTGTCGCCCCCCCCCCCCCCCTCCTCAACAAAATACTGTATCCGCGCCTGCATAAAAATGGCAACACAAGAGAGTATTTTATATCCCCTTTAAAACCCATGTTGATTCTTTTTCCTAGCTTGTTTGGTTTTCGAGCAATTCAATTTTTTCTATAGGCCGCGCAAAAAAAATTCAAATAAACGAAAATTCGCGCGCATTAAAAATAGGAAGTTTGCAATTTTTTTCAATATCGATTTTCTCGAAAACCATGTATGTGCAAGAATATTACAAGAGGACTTTTTTTTAGGCAATTGTCAAGCTTTTTTTTATGATAAGCATTTTTTTATATCTTCAACGGTTAACGAGTTATCAGTAAAATAAGACTTTTTTCACCAAAGGGGTGGTTTTGGGGATGGGGGGGTTGCGCGGTACCCCCAGAACTGATTTTTGTGGTTTTGTGATGTTTAATCCTCGCACTAACAGTTACGGAAGGAAAATCTCAGATAACATTTTTTGCGAGCTTCTGGTGTATATTTTACTTTACCGACTAGACTATAAATCGTCAAGCCAACTTTTAAGTTACAATGTTTACAACAAAAAGTAACGCTTAAAAAACAATTGCAAAGTCGAAAATTGAATCGTGGATTGTTTATGGACATCCAGTCATATATCAAACATTTTTATTTCAGATTATAGTTATTTTTATGTTCTTTTAGGTCGTATAAATAAAAATAAATTTATTTTTTTTTAACTAGTTTTATTCAATTTTTCTATTAAAGAAAACAAATGCATTTTAATTATCAATATTTTGCTCAAAAATAAAAATTACTGATATGTATTAAAAGTTCACAAAAAAACGAACAATTAAAAAAGTTGTTTTTGCGTTATGGCTATTTATAAACGAACTAACAGACATAATGACTTGAAATGTGCACTGAACATTTCCTAATATTTAAACTCTTTGTTGAACGTATACAATTTTTTTAGTCACAGAAATTGTTGAAGAATTATCGAGTTGAAGTACTTACTCGGTATAGTGTCGAGCGCAACGGAAATATCGCGCGCGGCTTCCGTGAATCGGTCGCCTTATATACCGTACGGATGGCCAGTTTCGAGCATTCTCCAACCTTCTAGAAGAATTGAATTTTCTAAAATGTCTCGAACCAATGTTTCTAGAACCCATTATTTAAATTATAGGAAACTATCAATAGATAAGCAAGCCAACGGACACATTAAGATTTGTAGAATATAACTCGGAAAATTTAAAATTTCAGACTACATTTAATATTGAAAATACTGTAATATTAATTGTTTTAGGCTTTCGTTCAGTATTTCTATACGGCAACATGGATATGGACGCTTTGTTATGCCGTAGACATGAGATTTGTTTTAACACAAAAGGAACATAAAATGAAGTACTACCACTTAGCAGCTTGGATAATACCTGCAATATTTACGGTGACAGGATTGTCTCTTTTATATGTCCCTGATGCTAAGTAAGTACAATTGGATTTTTACAGATCAGTCTAAAGGCGCGTCTCCACTTTAGTCGGCTTTGCCGATCGGCCATGCCGATCGGCAAAACCGACTATAATGGAGACGCGCCTTTAGACTTTCATAGATCCACGTGCCATTGTACTTGATTTATTCCAAACACAGTTAATCAAAATAACGTAAATTTGGGATAACAAGGTATAGATGGCAACACTCCAATAATTAAACTTTACAGCGCAAAGGAAAATGTTTAGTTTAAATTCTAACCGTATATGGCACATTGATCGATATCATATCAAAGACTATCTTTAATCATATGTTGACTAACTACATTTAGAATAGGCAATGCTCGCAGATTAATGGAGGACATATATGAATAATTGTACAGACATTATTGTATACATACAAATGCTAAATTGACAGATTATACTCTAATTATAATAACAAAATTGCATCGCACTGGATAATTTCGCTCCACCTTATTGTATTTAGTGATATGCTATCGTCCTATCGTCGTGAAAATCAAACACGAACATGTGTAAAAAGAGGGTACGTCCATGCAATATCCGCGGAGATGTTACTTCTTGGGCTAACACCATTAAAAATAGTTTTGTTTGTCTTATGCATTATAATCACATTTGAATAAATAACATAACCAGCAGTGTATAATGTATTTGAAGCCAAAGTAAACAATATCGTGATGGAAGGAGTTATGATTACATTTACTTGCCTACATATAGGCGTGTCGTTTGAATAGGGTCCATTATTTTAATCTTCCTTAGGAAATTTATAAAATTGTTTAAGAAATTTCAAAATGTCCCGTCCACTTTTAAAACCTAATTTCTCAAAATCTAGCGGTGAAAAGCATTAGGAATATTCTGGCTAGGAGAAAAATTAGAGCTACCTATAGGTATAGTACACGCAAACAAAATTCGGTCGGCTGGTTGAGACGCAAGACGCAAAACCATTTGTACGCGCCGGCTAATTCCTTTGTCGGCATACCTGGCTATACGGCGCTTTTGATATTTACTAAGAGGAAATACCTTATATCTATTACGTCTACTATACTTATACCGTTTTACCCAAACTATACGCTCCCTAACTATTGCCCCATACTTCTACGAGCCCCTGTATTTCCATATACATTTACGACATGTATAATATTTTTTACAAGCGAACAAAACATATGTTTCTTTATTTTTTTAGTTGTCACACATCAACATCTCTTCACACAGCCCTATTACGAATACTTCCAAATTATATAGCAACGTACATCCCCATAGCAACTGTAATGATTGCAAATCCTTTTCTTTACCGTCATTCCACGAGAGACATGGAAAGGATTATCACTAGCACCTCAGGCCAATTTACAAGCAGAGAAAGGGATATGATTGATGCTATAAAAATTAAATTTTCTGTGATAATTATGATATTTTATTTTTGCTGGATACCAAATTTAGTTAATGGTATTTTATTGTGGACTTTGTGGTTTCACTTACCAGTAAGTTGTGTAATAACCACATGGTATATCATGGTGAGTATACGTTTTTTTTCTACATTCTGTCGATTAAGTATTAGATTTGTTTTCAATGATTTACAGAAACATTGCTTTAAATTCTATTAGTTCAGAAGCATATTTTATTAAAAGTAGGTAAACATTTTGTAACTTTCAATTCGTGTTCGTAAGTTCGTCTCTGGAATAATTCCCTGGAATCCGCTTTCTACTAATGACTAAAGCAATTTATTTTAAAGAATGCTTAAATGATTCTCTGATTACTAAAATTCTGTTTTAAATATGTAATTGGTTGCTTGTAGTATTTATGTTGTTTCAGTTCGTTTTTCAATTTTTACTTTATAAGTGTAGTAAGTACCGGCAGTATTATTATAAAAATGTTTTGAATTTATATCTCTTGTTAAAGATGATTAACTTCCCTAAAGTTTGTGCCAAAATATTCGTCACTTATGCATTAAATTTTTCAAATATGAATATTCGTTACATCCCTATTACATAATGATATAGAAAGTAGAAATGATAATATATTGAGGCGACAAAATGCACTCTTGCTCCATGGGGTCATATCCAGGGCCGTCGAAAGAAAATCGGGGCCCGGGGATAGTGACATACGGGCCCCCCACGCAATCAAAATTTGCATATGCATCTCCAACTTTTCCCGGATTTCAGAAATTCGGGTAGAATCCGGGCCCCCTTAAGAACTCCGGGCCAGGGGGAAAACACTCCCGACCCCCCCCCCCCCCTCCCTCTCGTCGGGCCTGGTCATATCACCTTGAACCGACACTGACGTTTTTAGTAATCATGAGTATAATGTTACTAAAACTTCTGTCCTATCTTGTTAGTTCTCTAATCTTTGATTTAGTTATACCTTAATGGACATGTTATGTATAAATCATTATGTATATACCTCCAGCAATATACATTGTATGACACTGATGGACGTCTGTAGCTGAATATACATTTCATATCATATGTATATTTAACAATACATATTCAAATTCCAACATCTAATACATATGGATTAGACCAGTGCCAATAATTTTTGAAGAAAAAAAATTCTAAGCAGTATATGGGTGGTGGGAAAATTTAAAATTAATGGTGTATAAATGGGGAAAAACCGATTGGACCGCAACAGATAACCGGAAATGGGGTGGGGGTGCGAAAAGGTGTGTTCTCAGGGTTTTACGATTTCTGGCAAAAGTAGACTTACTATCGAAAAAAGTTTAACATAAAAGTTGTAAATAATTGAGAGATCTATAATTTTTGTTTGAACCATATTTTTACATAACCTCAAAAGATTGAAAAAACCGTCAAAAATCAATTTTTTGATTTTTTATTTTTATCTTCCACAAAAATAATTCGATTTTGAATAAATTCGCTGAAAATGTGCACTTTTATGCCCCAAAAAAGCTGTGATTTTTCTGAAGCGTAATATTCATTTGTTGATTTTTTGCGAATTTAATTTGAAGAAAAGGCCTAATTTTCATTAAAAAAAAGTTGATTAACAAAGTTTTGATTTTGGAAAATTTCAGGACGGTATTTTTTTCGTTGAAACCTCTACTTTAAGACGGTGTAAAAAAATCATATTATTACTGTGGAAAAACATTGTCAAAAATGGAAAAAACTAGACACTTTTTTTAAGATCGATTTTTCTGTGAATGTCACTAATTCTTCATTGTTCATTTAAATGAAGTCTTGATAGTGGTACAAAATGGTAATTTTAATGTAGTATGTAATAAGGAAACTTCAATTAACCGTTCCAGGTTCGAATTGCTGAAAACCAAAATGTTTAAAAAATAATTTTAACTAAGAAATTGCTCAAATTTACCATTTTTAGCTAAGAAACAAATGTTTCTATGCTTCATGGGTACTGTCACATTAAACATAAGTTTATTACGTATTTTACACTAAATCAATTTACAAAGTAGAAATACATAATAAAAATTTATAATAATCTCATTTTTTGGGAAGCTGCTCTACATCATCAGACTCAATACATTGTTTGGTCTCTTCAGGATCTTCGATAAGGTTTTCGACTTTGTCAAGGTCCTCAAGTTCATCAAGATCTTTATTTTCAATATTATTTTGAATATTTATTGTTGCTTAGTCATACATCTCCTCCGAATCGCTAATTTCTCCTAATGGTTGTATTTCAGAGTTAGAACAGTTTTCGGCCCCGTGACAATTCGAGTATAGAATGGAGTATTTTACTCCATGCTTTCGAGAACCGCATCTTTTATTATCACATACAGCTTCATAACTGCAGCAGATAGATTTCAGCAAACTTTCAGGAATTAATTCCTTTTCTGTCAATTTAGGCATTATTCCGGTTAGATGGTGTTTCCATCCCCAATCTGTAGCTGTAAGTTTGTTACCAAGCCAAGTTTGAATTTGAAAATAAGCCCTGTAGCAGTGTTGCTCAGCTGCTCCCTCAGTTGGTGCTGGTTTTTCTAAATTAAATAAAGTCCTTACCGTACCGGTTTGAGAGACTTAAAAGTTCAGTGACATATCCTTTTTTTTACATGTATAAATAGACGCTATTAGTTTCAATACATTTTCGGCTATTGTTTGTTTGTCTGCATTTATCAGAAAAAAATGCCTGTGAGCTTTGTCACATCCAGAAAAATAGTGGAGGAACGCAACAGTTTTCTTTCTTGATTCATGTTTGAAGCTGTTTGAGGTGTAAAATATATGTTTTGTATTACCTGAACCTGGTTTGTGAAAATAGAAATCGGAATTATTTGAATTTAATTGGTTTAACAGAACTAGAAGATCAATATCCTGACCCACAATTACTACGATTTTTGTAGGAATTTTAGCTAATTCAATGGCTGTATTAATAATTAGGGCATCAGCATCTTCTTCTGCTTGTTTATATAAAATTCGTTCCGATTGAAATTTTTCTGACAGTCTTCTATCAATTTTTTTTTATTTTGTTCATTAGACAAAAATTTCTCTGGAGTGAATGGAATTTTTGTATGACTACGAAACTCAAATATAGGGATACTTCCACCAGTTTTTCTGCGTGAACGTTCGCCTTTCTTCGTACTCATTGAACTTGCTGTTGAAGCGGTTAATGTTGACGCTGTCTTTGTAGTAGCCACATCAGCTTCAGGATAGCCATCAAATACAACGTAACTGTTTGGTGCGTAGTGGCTCTGTACGTAATGCAAATACTTATTGACGATTTCATCAATCATATCATTTTTTGCCAAACTACTTTGTGTAGCAGAAATCCACCGTGTACAGTATTACTGGAGATCGGCAATGCATCAGTGCTCGTAAACTCATTAACGTTTTTTTCTGAGGCCATTTTCTGTAAATAGTGACAATGGAAATGGAGCAAGCTCATACTCCATATACTTTTTCATGTCATATTTGCTGCTAATATTCAAAGAAATTCTTTGAAACAGTAACAGCTAGTGGTTTAATTATTAGTCTCGTATTCAATTTACTACAATAAAAATATATAAGCTTAGAGTTAAAATGATTGAGAATGAATACGTGATTACAAAAAAATTGATTTATTTGAATATTTAAAAATAATTAAAAACAATCTCTATCAAAAGAATTAAATTGAAAAGATCAACTGGTTTAACAATTTTATAATTTTCTTCTGACCAAGAAAAGCTATGACGATAGGTAATTGCTTACGTAACTTTGGGTGACGAGTGCGGAGTTCCAGTGTGTCAATTCCTGGAGATGGCCACAGGTACCTGGGTTTAAGGACTTATATTGTTTGTCCGGGTCTACGAGGAGGTTCCAGGATGACACTAAGTTGGAAATATTCTGCTAATTATAGTTCTCGTCCAGCCACTAGCAAAACTACCATGTGCTTGATCCAGAGTTGGTCGATCCAGTTATTACATGAAAACAGTGGTAAATCAGGAACCAGTTGATACAAATTGAGTTAAATTACACAAGAAAGAAAACAAATGATTTAGATTTAAAATGGCTCTAAATAAATTATTAATTAACTTTAAAACTTATAAAAAAAAAAAAATGATCTAGCAGAATAAAAATTGAATACTCTTGGTTAAGCCAAGGTCACAAATTTTATAGAAACTACAAAAACTAGGTATTAGAATTTGTAAAATTTAAGCAGTAATGTAAGAAAATGGTTGAGGACCGATAAAAAAACTCTACTACTAAATTATCACCAAAAATTTGGCCTTGAGGCTCTGAATCAAATAAATTACTATAAATTATGACAAAATTTTCAAAGCAGCATAAAAGAAATCGATATTAAAATATGCAATCTAGAAAAAAAATATAAGAAAATTTAAAATTTTGGAGATTATCTCCATACTATTACAAAAATTGATTTAAAGAAATCGACTTTACGTCTCGTATTTTAAGAAATTCAGAAATTAGTATATTAGTCGTGAAATGAGATTATCTAAATAAAAGTTTTAGAGCGACCCTATATACCAAAAAATATATTTATATATGTAAGTATATAATATAAACTACTGGCAAACAAAAATTATTGATATAGGTAATACATAAACATCCAGCAGGAACTGTCCCAAAATGACAAATAAACTGCTGGGGCAATCTACTAACAAGTGGTTTCTTAATTAACCACAAGGTTAACCTCAAATATATTAATAATTTAACTAAATGCCAGCTTAAATTTAATATAAATTCAAAATAACTAGGTTATTTAAGAAATTATAATTATAAGGTAAAAATTTCAACAAAGTATTGTAGGATGGCTCTAATAACTACAAATCTTTTAAGAGAAAAATTAGAATAGTCTCACCTCAACGACGTCAAGACGGAAAGTGCCGGTTTTCAATTCCTGTAAGTCCTATCTCTCTCTAATATTCCGCCCGCACATGCTCAGTTGCTTCTAACTTGGTTTTTATTTCGGTTATTGTAGCACGGTCGCTAAACATGAGTTTTTTGGCAACAAATTGAATTTATTTTTAGTACGGGTGCTGAATGGAAAATATTTGGCAACTAATTAAATAATTAACAAGTTGCGGAAAAAACTTGTTACACCACGCGAACTTCCGAAAAAAAAATATTTTTTTTTTGGAAAACTAAAAGTTTGAAAAAAAAAAAAAATTTTTTTGTAAAAGGAAACACCCGGTAAATCACGGTATTATCGTATAGTTTAACTAATCGATGAGAGACGGAAAAGACTAACAGAGAGAGAGAGAGAGAGAGAGAATTAAAGACAAAAAAATTAAACTGGTATAATACCTAATTATACAAGATACAACAATAAGTAATAAAAATGAATTTCTTGAGGTACTTTTCTTGAAAACAAAAAAAAATTGAAATATCCTACTACTTACGATAGCGATAAATTTAATCTAATAAACTTTAAGCATAAAGAAAAGATATGAAAGAGCAAAACAATTATCTAAGCCTTAATTACCAATGATGATAATAAACAACAATACCAAATGACAATAATTACATTCATGATGACGAAGAAAAACTAGATGGGACATACAAATTTCTCAGAACACTATATGAACAAGATAAAGATAAAAGATAACTGTAGAAACAAGATAAAGATAAAAGATAAAGCATTTTAGCAATTTACCTAGCCGAAAAAACAATAAGCAGCAGAAACACAAAGGTACTGTGATTTAAATTCAGCTATGACTCAACTAAATGAAAGCGAGAAAGGAAAACTACCTAACTTGCCACGAAGTACGTTGTACTATAGCACAGAGACAACCTGTTTAACAAACGGCACACGCCATACAGGAAAATATGTTCCCATGAACAAATTTCCTGCAAAGATACGTGGAACTAATCCACAAGATAAGCAAAATATGTGGACTTCCCACAAACCAAAATACGTAGGACTTAACCCACAACTAAACAATATGTCTACCAGACCACAAATTCAAAAGGTACAACTGGTAAATGACATATTATAAACAAAATCAAAAATCAACAGGTAGTAGTTTATTTCCTTACAACAAAAGACGAAAGCCTTTCACAAAATTCTAAACATTAGTTGAGGAGTACACACTCTAGCAAAATTGTCAAAAAGCTACTTATAATACAAACGACTAAAGTAGTCAACTAGGCAAAAGTCAAAATAAGAGATAGTGATCATAGAGAAATATAGGAAAATATAAAATAGCGAAAGAAAAGAAAGAGACAATCACAAAAAAGAATGACGTTGTCATGTCATATTTTTGACATCAACCATGCACAAGAAAATTCACCAAAAATGTCTATTAACTATAATAGACGAAACCTGTATTATTACATCCTGTATGTTTAATACTTAACTATTTTTGTTCCGCCCCTATACTCCAGTACTAAAATGCTTTTGCATGAGCTCAAACCTTTGGTAAAACATTATTCGCAAATTAGTATAAATGAGAAAGAAATACTAGAGATAAAAACTCATTTATAAAGATAAGAAAATATAAAAGGACTAATATTTGGTTTCTTTATACATACTTTTTGTGTGTATTAGAATAAAATATAAAATGTATTCATATGATATGAGAATGTTCTTATACTTATGAATGTACCTACATTAAATAAGATGTTCTTATAGGTCTATAGATATTAAGCTTAATGAAATCTATCATTTAAAATCAATAAATGTATTTAAATGTATTGTGACAGTGAACTTCGATAAACCACAATAAACTCGATAAGCAACGAGAGTGAGTCGTTTGTCTGATGACTAACTTGAAAAAAAAATAATTATGAATACATATTAAGACAGCAGATTCCTAACAAATTCAAAAATAAACCGATGAAGGATGATATTTGTCTAATATTTTACATAAAAATTATTATTCGGTAGTCACAGGTATCATTTTCATTAAGACAAGAAAAGAAAAACTTGGTGAATTTTCAACCGCGTAGTTGAAATCAATTGCTTGATTATAGACACCCAAGACGTATGCAACCAACAAAACGTGGCTTGCAAACGTCCGAAGTGTATACAATCCGCAAAAAGAAAGTGGCCCACCCTTCAACCCTTGAGTAACGGTTGTTACCCAGCCGGAACAACAGGTGTTACCCAGCCGGAACAACAGGTGTTACCCAGCCGGAAAAGAAAGATAACAAAAAAGAACAAAAGAAGATAAGAGACTTTAGGGTTTCGTAGGCCAGTTGGTTACTACTAATACGTCACGGTTTCCGTTTTTCGAACAGGGGTATGTACCTAGTAAATGTGCGGAAACAAGTTGAAACGGAAAATTTTTATTTTGACATAAACCCTTTAAACCAACTCTAGGTAAATTTGGGCTTTTATCCATTGCACAAACCTCACATCTTTTAACATAGAGGTACACATCTCTACGAATACCGGGCCAGTAATACAGCTCTAAAATACGAGAAAGAGTTTTGAAAACTCCAAAGTGTCTCGCATTTTTGTCAATATGATATGATTTTAAAATCTCACTACGATTAGCGGTAGGCACAACAATTTTCCACTTTGACAAATTATTAATTTTAGATGGGTGAGAAAAAATACGTTTGTAAATAATATCGCTCTCAACACGAAAAGCACGGTAAGACTTAGGTTTTTCTTGAATTTTCTTAAGCATATCAATATACCAGTTGTCCCGTTTGAAACTTGAGACATCTAAAACTGAAATGTTTGGAACAACATGAACTGCATTATTAAATTTTTTTACCTCAAAATCGGAACATAAATCGTGAGCTTTACCCACAAAAACAGAGTCAATACTGTTTACTGACTTGCTTGAACGATAAAATTTTCCAACATTGTTTACCCAACTGTCCCACTCTAACCGTGAAGTTTCAACCTTAATTTTGCTAAGTTTCTTCCTCTTTCTTTTACGTTGCCTATGCTCTTGCCTTTGACTTGGTTCGAGCCTATGTTGCGTAAAGTGAAGACAACATATACTAGACTTTAAGCCACTGTGACGAGGTCTAGTGTTTTGCCACCTGGTAACACGAGGTTTTGGATTACAACGAAAACATTTTGGCTTTATTACCTTTTTACGACCGCAACCATAACAAAAAATATTTTTTGGCTCTTTACAAGTATTAAAATGATGGCCAACCAGATTACAATTCCAACATCTGATTGTGGACATTGCAGCAATATTCGAAGAAAAATTTGTTCTAGAGGCATTAACATGACGAAAATTTTGAAATTTAGGAGAAAAATTTTTACTTGTATTAAAACTACTAGAGACATCTTTATTTACATCAGAATTAAAAGAAGTATTATTGTTGACATTAAAATTACAAGATATGTTTTGATTTACCGTAGAACTAGAATCTGCAAAAGTATAATTTAACTCAGGTTCTAATAAATTATTTTCCTCAGAAGGAGGTGGCTTATATCTGTCTGATATGGTGCGTGCTTCCTCTAAACGTTTACATAATTCTAAAAGTTCTAAAACAGTCTGAGGTTGTTTTAAAGCTAGACTTTCGATAAAATAAGGCAATAAATTCCTACGAATTTTATTAACTTTTATAATTTCGGAAGGTTTTTCAGACAGATTACGTAAGCAATTACCTATCGTCATAGCTTTTCTTGGTCAGAAGAAAATTATAAAATTGTTAAACCAGTTGATCTTTTCAATTTAATTCTTTTGATAGAGATTGTTTTTAATTATTTTTAAATATTCAAATAAATCAATTTTTTTGTAATCACGTATTCATTCTCAATCATTTTAACTCTAAGCTTATATATTTTTATTGTAGTAAATTTTCTAAAAAAAATTTTTTTTGTCATTAATACAATTGTAAAGTCTTTGTAAATTTTAAACTTTATTTCTTGTTAATATATTGTTATTTTGTTTAAATTTTGCTTTTGATTGTTTCCTCCTTAAACAGTTGCAGGAATATCAGTTGTATGAATACGTTGGGCGCCAATTTACAACCACAACTTCTCAGCGGAGTACTGAAGAAGCTATGAAAGCGTAGCAACCGGTTAGCTCAGGGGTTGGTCGAAGGTCACTCTGTGGCGAGAAGAGTTATTTAATAATTTGAATGTAACAAAACAAAAATAAACAAAGAAACTGGGCGCCAGCGTATTCATACAACTTGTAGGATGGCTCTAATAACTACAAATCTTTTAAGAGAAAAATTAGAATAGTCTCACCTCAACGACGTCAAGACGGAAAGTGCCGGTTTTCAATTCCTGTGAGTCCTATCTCTCTCTAATATTCCGCCCGCACATGCTCAGTTGCTTCTAACTTGGTTTTTATTTCGGTTATTGTAGCACGGTCGCTAAACATGAGTTTTTTGGCAACAAATTGAATTTATTTTTAGTACGGGTGCTGAATGGAAAATATTTGGCAACTAATTAAATAATTAACAAGTTGCGGAAAAAACTTGTTACAAGCATGTCCATTAAGGTATAATTAAATTATACGCGTACACGAATTTTATCTCATTATCTGATGCGCATGCGCTACTAACTTATGGCATACTGTAGCGCTCCAGGCATCATTTGTTCATTTGTTTACGAATTGTAGTTCGCAATAGCCGGCGCCAGCACCCATTAAGCGATTAAGCCCTGTAGTGTTGTGTGCATAGTGTTTATGTGTGATGAAAGTTAATTCTTTCTCATTCTCTGGATTTTATATTTGCTTATTGCTATATTATGCTGTTACATTTGCATGAAACTCCCATGATGTAAGAGTATATTTATTATAATGCAATTCTTTAGATTCATAAATACATACTCTTTTAGGGTTAGAAAATTTACAAGTTTCATATTTAACTGATTGTGGCAGGTGTGTGTTTGGTATAAAGATGGCAGAAAGTGACAGAGGCCTAAAAATTTGCAGTTGTCATATTGGGTATGTATTTTATAAATATAGTGAATAAAAATTACATACGTTCATATTATATAACTTATTACTGATGGTTGAGAATGTTTTAAACATATATGTAGGACATGAGTAACTATAGTAGGTATTATACATATGTTTACAATTTGTTAAACTACCGGAAGGTAAAGAAGTATACGTCAATATTGAAAATTTTAAATATTGTGTAGTATTAGGTTATTTTGTAAAGTTTGTGTATGTTTAAAATAGTTGTATAAAATATATTTCTTCTTAAGCTATCTGTCTTTTATTACCTCCTATATGGATACTATTGGATACCTCTGAAGTAGTTCCCACGAACATCAGAACACTTGAACACTTTCATTCGATGCGTGCTGCTCCAATCGTGTTGGTATCATCGAGATGATTAAAACTGTTCGTTTTAATCATCTGCCGATGATGCCAACATGACTGGGGCAACACGCGTCGGGTGCAGTATTCAATAAGCGTTTGGATGTCTGTGGAAACTACTTCAGAGATATGTAATGTATATTCATAAAATATACGATTGTGTATATGATGTGTGTTTCATATCCAGTGAATGTACATTGCATATGTTTATGTACATTCACTGGATATAAAATAGATATGGAAGTCGGCGACAAACGTATCTGCTGGGAATGTTAATTCCACATCCATTAGATGTACATTAGACATACTATCTCCATCTTGTGGATATACATATCCATAGATTGAAGATACACTGTATGTACATTGCATATCATTTTGTTACGTGGGTAAACTTTAATTCATGATCACTTGAGTATTTATATGTAGAATCTAAATCAGAATAATTTATGTTAACGATTGCCTGATCTACATCATCTGGATGGTATGAAGTATATATTTGATGTCTGCGTACTGATAGAATTTACAGAATTATATTTTCTCATATAGATCAAATGTATAAATACCTATCGTATATCACACTCTACTGGAGGAGTACTTACTTTGCTTGTTCTTGATGCTCTATGTTTTGAGCCCTAGTTCGAATTCTCCTTCTGTGTATGTTATTAATTGTTATTATTATTTTAGGCACTAGTGAATCCTCTTCAAGCGCTTTTTAATTGCCTTGTTTATAGAAGATGGAGCAGTGGATCTGAAAGGGTAATTTTACCATGGAGGCAACTAGAGAGAACTGAAATAAATCAAACTACTACAATAAGCCGCGAATCGTCCCAGAGTACAGCAAGAGAAGAAATCTACCCTCTTTTGCAAAGCACTCCCACAAATAGTATAAATGGATATAGGAGTTTCTCATAAGAAAATAATTTGCTAGTTTCATTTATACATCAATGTTTCTTTATTAAGTAACTCAATTGTAAATGTGTGTTTTTTTTAAAATAATTGTAGTGTAATTATTTGAGAAAGGTGTGTATTTATTATATTTTATTATATTTGTAATTTTATAATAATTATTTTAATCGATTGAATTTTGCATTTTGTTTTTTTTTTTTGCACATATGGATTCTTCAAGAACCTGCCAAAAACTGAAAAACTAGTAGAGGTAAAGAAAAAAGACAAAAATAGAAATTCTTGTTTTTCCAGGTCCTATATTGTAGTAGTGAGAATTGTGCTTGATATGCACAATTGTACCCACCTAAAACATATCATTGATATGTACATCCACAGCATGTACACTAGATGCTGGAATTTGAATATGTGTTTTTAAATATACATATGATATGGAATGTATATTCAGGTACTGACATCCATCAGTGTCATATACAGTGTATATTGCTGGAGGTATATACATAATAATTAAAACTTAACATGTCCATTAACGTAAAGTTAAATTATACATGTGCTCGAATTTTATCTCATGTGATCCGCATGCGCTACTAATTTATGGCACAGTGCATCGGCGCACCACGCCACGCCAACGAAGTGGAAGGGAAGACTGGAACGCTGACATCGTTACGTGAAAATGACACCCTGTGTTAGAGCGGTGCGGATGCTGCGGAGGGGTCAGCTATCCTTGTCTAACACATAAGGGCCTCATTTGCAAATGCGACTGTGTTCGCTAAAATGAATATTATACGTAATATTCATAATAGTAATATTATGACTCAATTAAATTAAACTGAAAATAATGCAAGGTTAATTTTAAGTACCATATATTTACAATAAAAGTACTTAATACTTGCCGAATGCCGAGTCGATAGTCGGTTAAAGTAAACTTAAAATATTGTAAATTCGTTTTTAAGTATAAGTAGTATATTTATAATAAAAGTAATACCTGTTGAATGCCAGGTCAATTAAATTAAACTTAAAATAATGAAATATCGCGGTTTTTGGTAGGTTTATATTATTTGAATATAAATAAGCAATGAAGAAATGTATAATAACAATAATAATAATGTTTATTACTCCTCTTAAATGTTACAATATACCTACAAGTATTTCAACATTATGGGATCGTCAGGTAAGATAACCCACATAGCACGCGATATGAAATGAACATTCAAAACTCATTGTCTACATTCAAACAATATTCAGAACTTCTTTTACATATATAGCCGTAATATACAGTTTGCGACGTACTTATATCAATATAGGAAAGATATTGCCAGTACGTTGTACGATATTTCTATATATACCTATAATATACATGAAATAATGTTGATTCTGCGGTATACAGAGAATATTGTACGAATCTTCTCAAAAATTTACTGATGTGCCAAATATTATATAGATATACAATAGGCAATATTTATGCTACGTACTTAATTCAATCTCTTTACAATTTACAAATGGAATATTTTTACAACATGATATTTTCGTATACCGTAGACATATACAAAAAGCTATATATTAATTTTGAAATCTTTAATAAATATCACATAAACATTTAAGGGATAATATATGTGTATCATCATATATATCCTGATAATGTACCAGTGGAACAACAATTCTGCAACATGGAATTCATGTTTGTATTTTTAATATTCAAAAAATAACATTCAAAAGTTGAACACATGTACACTACAGCTGTATGCAATAAAACACAAATTAAATTTTAGAATGGGAATTTTGAGCCAATCGTTGGCACACGTAAATTATGTGTACCCACCGATAAAGCAGTTTTAGCAACATTGCAACCGAAACTTGAAACAATATAGCCCTAGTAATATTGCACAGCAATGTTATATTTTGCAAAGTACCAACAAGATTATGCGGTTTCTGATTGATTTTGACAGCGTAATGCTGCATGCATTTGGGATATATTACATAAAAATTACGGTAAGTTAAATATTCATTCTACGGCAATAATGTTGAAATAGTGCCTTGTGCAGTGTTGGTATAGTACCTATCTACCTCATAACAAAAACAAATAGATATTTCTCTATCTAGGCTTGGTTTAAGTGCATTTATAATCATCCCCTGTGGTGACTGGCATACGTTTTATAAATTATAAATCGTTGGTTAAAATTGTAGATATGAAATATGATTTAAATTTTGAATCCAGACTTTGGACTTGTGATCGTATATTAAATAATAATGAATAATAAAAATGATAACTTATTCATCCCTTTTTCAATTTCCCTACTGTATTTAATTAATTAATAACTGTCGGCATTTCTTAAGCAGGTAGTTCGAACTTGAGAAATGATTATTTAATTACATTTTATCATTATAATTAGATTTCCGCTTTCCATGTCGTTACAATCGTCCCCTTGTCGAATTTTTTAAATGCGCGCCACGTCCTTAGATTAGTGCATAGATTAGTGCACATGCTCGCCACCACAGGGCACAGGCTGTCAAATGTCGATTTCAATTTGCGTTTTGTTTTCCCGTGATTATTAATTATTGTATAGGTACATTAATTGCATTGCAGTAAGTATTTTACAATTGTACACAATACAACTACCTACCACATAGTTTTAGGATGGCCCCCTTTGTTGTCATTTGCTATTTG
This sequence comes from Stenurella melanura, assembly GCA_963583905.1. Classification (NCBI taxonomy): domain Eukaryota; kingdom Metazoa; phylum Arthropoda; class Insecta; order Coleoptera; family Cerambycidae; genus Stenurella; species Stenurella melanura. The sequence continues at coordinate 109,841,077 of OY757312.1, forward strand.
CAGATATTTTATATTCAGATACTAAAGTTTAATGTATCCCTTTGTACTTACCTATATTATAATCCTAGCATAATTTATTAGTTGTTATAATAATGACGGCATTTGTAGGCACCAATTTTTTGAAAAGAAACGGAGGTAGTCTAATTCGGAATGGTAACACTCTGCGAAAAGGAAGTTTGGTGGTCACCATTCAAACGGAACCAATTTGACAAATCATTGAAAAACAGGAGAAATCCCAGATGAAACTTCGACACTTTACGGGGTGTTTAAATCTTATTTTTAAGAAGGTAGGTTCGATCTATTTCAATATTAAGGTGCTTTTGTTTATTTAAATCACAACCATTGGTTTTAATTACAACATACGAGTTGTTACATTTATTCGTATTTATTAACGTGCTTTATATCTATTTCAGAGGATTATAAAAAGCTGCAATTAGGTAAATGGAAAAGATCAGAAATCACATCTGATGTACGTGAACAGAAACAAATCAAGGGACTATGTGTACAAAAAGCATATTAGTCCTCCGAAAAGATTATTATTGTCAGATGAACATAGTGATAACGAAGAACGTATTGGAAGCCGTCGACTTCCCAAAGTGAAAGAAATGTTGTCCTTACTAGAAGCTGAAAGAGAATATGTTGTTCTTCTAATAACTCTGGTAGGCATTTAAAATCACAAACACAAACATTTCCGAATTCCAAAAAAATACCTATAGGTACCTGTTTTTTTATGATAATATCAATTTGTTTAATTTATTTTTGATTATTTTTTTCTGTAAGATGTGTTTATATTTATTAACTTCACCAAGGACAGTTTTTAAAGTAAAATACCTATTCAAATATAATTAATTGTTTTTTCTTTTATAGCTGGAACTAGCTCGTGTATCCCCACCTCCTCTACTCAGGAAAAAAATACCTTCTCCCAAAAATTGGAAAAGCCAAAAGAAAGTATTCAGCCAATAGGAGCAATCACAGGTGATGTGTTAAGAATGCCAAGTGGAGTTTCGCAATTACAAGTAGCACCATCGGCAACACCTGGACACTGGTTTTGAAAATGTAAGCCCTCCAGTTTTTACTATTTTTTACTTACTGGCAAAATATTTTTTATGGTAAAATACGACAGTTTATAAGTAACATTTTTTTGTTAAAAAAATATCGATCAGTTCATAAGTTGCAAAGCACTTTTTTTTTTGCTTAAAAAATGTCGATTTAAATTCTTGGCACAATTGTTATTTATTATTGCAATTCATTTTGTAACAAAAAATAAAAATATATTTAAAATAACACAACTGTTTTAATTATAACTCTTCCTATTTTATAATTTAAGATACATAATTGTTACGACGATGTAAAGTAGTTAAATAGAATAAAGTCATCTTTTGCTCTGAACAATTTAAAACATGATTTGAATTAGATAAAACTTTAAGGTAACATAATATGATTATCAGACTTTCGTAAATAACATGTTAAATATGACTATTAAAGCTGAAGTTTTCAGAGTGATAAATGTGTGATTTTAAAATGGTTTCTAACAGATCTTATTATTAACGTAAAATTATTTTTTTTGCATATGATATTCTTGGGCCTTTGTAAAGTATTGTTATGGCAAATGCAGTTTTATTGGTAGGTTTATTTAGCATTTGTGTGCTCCATTCAACAAAATTTGATCAATAAATCATGCTCGAGTTTAACTGAAAAGTAATGGTAAAAACAAATTTTCCATGCAGTGTACATTGTGAGAAGCAATAAATATATATTTCGAAATATCTTTACAATATTTTTTCAGCATAGATGCAGATCTACAAGACGTATGTGTACGATATGCTGTGGGATGAGAACAACCATTAGTATACAGGGTGTCCCAGTAAAAAGTCTCAGGTTGGATATCTTCTAAACAAATAGAGACGTTTTAATTCTGTAAAAGCCAGTTTGTAGCACATAAATAGTGCTTCAGTTTTGAATATTGAATGGTTTTTGAATATATCAATATGTAGATGGCGCTGGGCTCTAAATAAATCTTATTTCTTTGGGAGAAACTTTAAAATCTGGTTTCTGTGGAAGGGAAATACATTTCTAAGTACATTTTGTTCTTAAGAAAAAAGGCAAATCTAGCCGTTTTTGAGATGTGTCCAAATATTGCCATTTGTTCCTATTGAATAGTTGTAATCTCTGAAAGATTTCTTTAGTCTTTAAAGGGGACAATCTGTATTTCATAAACTTTGAAATTTTTATTTATATGAAAGTGCCTTAAATATGCTTTTCTTTTAAAATCACTTAAATAGTGAAATGTTTCGGAAATAATGATTTAACAGGAGCAAATGGCAACGTTTGGATACAAATATCTCAAAAACAGTTGGATTTTTTTTAAAAACAATATTTAGGTATTTAGAAATGCATTTCCCTTTACACAAACCACATTTCAAAGTTCCTCCCGTCGAAATATTTCTTGCTCAGTGTCATATATGTATTAAAAATGATTTATATTTAATACTGAAGCACTCTTTATGTACCTACTACAAACTGACTTTTACAGAATTAAAATATCTCTATTCATCTAGAAGATATCCAGCATGGGAGTTTTATTGGGACACCCTGTATAATCTATTTTGAATAAGTATTAAACATTTATTCAATATACTAATGTTGCCTTGCAATATTGAAATTATAAATGGATAATATTGCCTATATGTAGGGAACACATTTGTGTATATTTATAACTATATTGTAAAATAAATGTTTATTTCAGAATATGTTTATAATGTGTCACCAACGTGTGTGTATATTGCAGAAATATGTATAGTATGTGAAAACCTGTGACAAAACAACCAGAATATGTTTACAACGTGTCAGCAACATACATATGAATATTGCAGGAGTATGCATGTATACAATGTGAAAACCTGTGACAAAACAATCAGTATACAACTTATTTTGAATTAGTTTCAAATATTTATGCAATATACTAATTTTATTTTGGAATATGTATAGTATATCGTAGGAATATGAAAATGCTAATTGGGAAGTAAAATATAGTACTTAATCAGTAATTGAAACAAATAAAGTATAAACAATTATATAAGTCACAGAGTGATACAAACATACAACAATAAATATACATACAATAAAGACATACAAACATATCAAACATTATGACGTGGAATTATCATTAAAAAAATCGTCTATTGAATAATAGGATTTACATATTAAATTTTTTTTTAACTCGGCCTTAAATCTGGACATTTTTAAATTACAATCGATTTTTTATACATTTAACACCGAATTTTAATTTGTACGTATTACATAGTACTTATTAAAATTTTAATGTCTACCTATGCATACATATTATTACAATGATAAATATACATTAAATGAATCTAAACTTGATAAAATATCAGTTTTGTGCAGTTTTTGTCTTACTGATAATTTTTCAGCTCCTACAACTTGCATTGTTGTCTGTTGCATGTGTTTACTATTCTTATATCAGCATAATAATATGCATTTGCAATATATTTAATAATTTGCACTTCATGTGGGTCTTCCGAAATGCTAACTGGGTGGGATGGTAGAAACCAACATTGTTTTTATCTTATTTAAAACATGTTGCAAACCACCTTTAGGTTACGTTTTTTAAATCCACTTTTTCCATATACCCCATTAGAATTTCCGCTCTGAAAGCTTTTTCGCAATATTTTATAATTTCAAATACTACTGGATAAGGAAAACATAATTTACTTCTCGATACAAATTTAGTAAAACTTGCATAATCGTCCATATTTACTTTACCGAATACTTATGATCGTCATATGCCTATTTGTTATTAAAATTTTTTGTCAATGTGGGCACGAATTCTTAGCCAACATTTTTTTGAGGATAAAACCAGCAATGTAATATAAAATATTTTCCTGGAAAACTGATAGTGAAATTTTATCCAATACCTCCTAACTTAATATTCGATTCAATGTATGGACCCCTCACTTTAACCGCGAATATTTCAGAAACGGAGGATCGGAAAAAATTCGAAAAATTACGTGTTCATTATGTCTCTATTCTAAATCATTAACTGAAATTTGAATAATGTACAATAGACGGTTTTAAAGTTCTGCTAATTATATTGAAAACGCGCCCGTTTTCCAGCAGTTACTACGTATGTGGGACAGAGACAGATACCCACCCCACAGCATCCGTACTGCTCCAACACCTGGTGTCACTTTAGAGTTATATTTGTCTATGGTGTAAGCGTTCCAGTTTTCCCTTCACTTCGTTGCGCCACGCATCAGTTGTTTACGGATTGTAGTTCGCAACAGCCAGGAGCCATTAAGCCCTATAGTGTTGCGTGCATAGTGTTTATATGTGATGGAAGTTAACTCTTATTGTCTGGATTTTATATTTGCTTATTGCTATATCATGCTGTTACATTTGCATGAAGCTCCCATAATGTAAATTGCAATTCTTTAGATTTGTCTTTTAAGGTTAGAAAATTTACAAGTTTCATATTTAAGTGATTGTGGTAGGTGTGTGTTTAGTTAAGATGGCACAAAGTGACAGGCCTAAAAATATGCTTTTTTCAAGTCATATTGGGTACGTATTTTATAAATATAATGAATAAAAATTGCACACCTTCATATTATATAACTTACTGATGATTGACAATGTTTTAAACACAAATGTAGGACATGAGTTACTATAGTATTATACAAATGTTTACGATTTGTTAAACTAACGCGGAAGGTATAAAAGTATACCTACATAAATATTGAAAATTTTAAATATTGTGTAATAATTTAGGTTATTTTGTGAATGTAAAGTTTGTATGTTTAAACTAGTTATATAAAATATATTTCTTGCTAAACTATCTGTGTTTTATTACCTCTTATATGGATACCTCTGAAGTAGTTCCCACAAACATCAAAACACTTGAACACTTTCATTCGACGCGTGTTGCACCAATCGTGTTGATATCATCGAGATGATTAAAACTGTTCATTTTAATCATCTCCCGATGATGCCAACATGACTGGCACAACACGCTTCGAGTGCAGTGTTCAATAACTGTTTTGATGTCCGTGGAAACTACTTCAGAGATATGTAATGTACATTCATAAAATATGCGAATGTGTATATGATGTGTTTCATATCCAATGAATACATATGGTGCTAGGAATGTTAATTCCACAACCATTAGATGTACATTAGATATACTTTCTCCATCTTGTGGATATACATATCCATAGATTGAATATACAATGTATGTACATTGCATATCATTTTGATATGTAGGTAGGTACGTGAAAACGGACAGTTGTAAATTAGGTACTCGCTGGACAGCAGAAATGCCAGTTTGATCTCATTCAATTTACATTGGGGGTTTTATATTTTCTCCTGTTAGCATACGTGTATGCAATATGTGCAGTTGACTTTCGTGCGCGCTGGCAAGAGCCGACTTGAGATACGACAAGCTTGTGTTCATGTTCCGTGTAACCACATCTGGTAGAAATGTATTTTTTGGTATATTTTTACCATTTTGATTTTTTGTTAACAAAAATGTTTAATATTACTGGATATTGGTTGTTTGGAACATCTTTCCAATGGGTCTTTTCAGTAGGTGCTTAAAGTAAAGTATATTTATTCAAAAATTTAAACGTTACCACGCACTTTGAGGCATTAGGTTTAGAAAATTTTTGCTTAATTGTAGAAAAACATATTTATCTATAGAACGCGTCATGCACCGTCACTTAGGCTGCATTGTAAATTTAAGTTAACTATATCTCCTTTATATCTTGCTCATCTGATATCAAAATATTTTGAAATTTTGGTTTTGAATATATACCTATAAAGTGAATATTTAGACATAACCGGATTTGAAGTTAGCCAGAGGCACCCGACCCACATAACAAAATGATATGCAATGTACATACACTGTATGTTCAATCTATGGATACGTATGTCCACAAGTTGGAGAAAGTATGTCTAATGTACATATCTACATACTTAATGGATGTGGAATTAACATTCCTAGCACGTACGTTTGTCGCCGACTTCCATATCTATTTAATATCCAGTGAATGTACATAAACTTATGCAATGTACATTCAGTGGATATGAAACATACTTTATGAATATACATTACATATCTCTGAAGTAGTTTCCACGGACATCAAAATACTTATTGAGCACTGCACTCGACGCGTGTTGCACCAGTAATGTTGGCATCATCGGGAAATGATTGAAACGAACAGTTTTAATCATCTCGATGATACCAACACGATTGGTGCAGCATATGCGTCGAATGAAAGTGTTCAAATGTTTTGATGTTCGTGGGAACTACTTCAGAGGTATCCATATAAGAGGTAATAAAACAGAGATAGTTTAACAAGAAATATATTTTATATAACTATTTTAAACATAGACAAACTTTACACTTACAAAATAACATAAATTATTACACAATATTTAAAATTTTCAATATTTACGTACACTTTTATACCTTCCGGTAGTTTAACAAATTGTAAACATAGGTATGTATAATGCTATAGTTACTCATGTCCTACATATGTGCAGTTTAAAACATTCTCAACCACCAGTAAGTTATATAATATGAACGTATGTAATTTTTATCCACTATATTTATAAAATACATACCCAATATGACGATATAACAGCAAATTTTTAGGTCTCTGTTACTTTGCGCCATCTTAACTAAACACCCACCTGCCACAATCAGTTAAATATGAAACTTGCAAATTTTCTAATACTAAAAGAATATATATTTACAAACATCCTCTTCAAGAGAGTCAGAAAGCAAACTCCCACAGGACACGTCTCCTTGAACGGCGAGAATATTCAATGGCACGATACCGTCAAGTACCTTTGGCGTTATCATGGATCGAAGCCTGACGTGGAGACAGAACACGGAAGCGATAATACAGAAAGCGAGGACGAGGAGGACTCTACTTTACCCTATGATAGGTAGACAGAGCCAACTCAACCTGAGGAACAAGCTCACGCTTATCAGGACCATCATTGCACCTATTCTGGCCTACGCTTCCGTTGCCTGGGGATACCAAGCACCCACCCATCTGAAGAGGATACAAGCCGTGGAAAATGTCGCACTTCGGTGCGCCGTGGAAGCACTATGGTTTGTCAGAAATGCCGACATCTTCAGAGACCTGGAATACACCCCAATAACTGAAGTCATCCGGGGCAGAGCGAAGAACCTATACGCCCGTGCAGCAGAGCATGGGAATCCGCTGGTCAGACAGGCGACTGACTATGACCCCAACGACGCTCCGAGGCACAAGAGGCTGAAGCTCCAGATCCCAGATAATGGGTAAGTATAACTAACCCTTTATCTGTTTCAGCTCGATCTGCAAACCACATCGCAAGGAGACAATAACCAAAAACATCCAATTACCCGACCCCGGGGGTACCATCAAGCAAACAACCAGCTCGGTACACTTACCCTAGCCCGTGCCGGCCTCTGACGCTAAGAAAGCGTCTCTGGCCGAACACAATCCTGAACTACACAGTTCACACTTCCTTCCGACGAAATCGGAGCACATGATGCCAATTGGCACCCAGCATGGGCTTCCGAATCCGAATAGTCAACACCCCCCAAATCCCTTTCAAACTCCGAGAGGGCTCGTTAACAGCCGTTCCCTCTCACGACATACGAAAGACGCTCCCGGGAGCCTATACATGCTAGCGAAGAAAGAAGACCAAGACAGAAGAGCGCCAGAAGAAACGACCCAGCTGGCAGGGTCCAACAGCCAGGATCAGGGGAGGTTTGCTAACATCGCCAATACCGTCCGCATTTGCGGGGGGGGGATAGGCGAAAAAGCAGCAGGCCCACCCCTTACGAGGCAGGTTCAGGTCTACAGCGATGATTGGGGCAAAGAGCTCAAGCTCGACCCCTAATCATCCGAGACCGTCATGTTTAGTCAAGAATATTGGCGATATTTACAAATCTAAAGAATTGCATTATAATAAATATACTTTTCATTATGGGAGCTTCATGCAAATGTAACAGCATAATAATAATATAGCAATAAGCAAATATAAAATCCAGAGAATAAGAAAGAGTAAACTTCCATCACACATAATCGCTATTGGTCATAATGGCTGCCGGCTGTTGCGAACTACAATCCGTAATTAGTAGCGCATGCGCATCAGATAATGAGCTTAAATTCGAGTACGTGTATAATTTAATTGTACCTTAATGGACATGTTATGTATAAATTATTATGTATATACCACCAGCAATATACACTGTATATGACACTGATGGATGTCAGTAGCTGAATATAATACATTTCATATCATATGTATATTTAAAAATACATATTCAAATTCCAGCATCTAATGTATACGCTATGGATGTACATGTACATATCCATGAGATGTTGTGTGGGGATTCTAGGATGGAAATAGCGGGTGGATTTGCAAAATCATAGTGGGTTCAAAGGCAAAGCATCTAGTTCATACAAACCTACCATATGGTGTTGATTCGTTTAATCGGAGATAATGCCAGATCATTTAGACAAGCTGCTGGCGAATGAGCAATGGATATTCGGACATACAAACGTAAAGAATTATATAATTAAATTGACACTTGCAATAACTTAGGTCTTTATTAAAGATTACACAGCTCCACAAAAAAAAATCCAGACCAGCGAATAAAAGCCATGTATCCCTATGTATTTTGATCGCTGTATCAGAATCCGAGGTAAAAAAAATCGTACACATCCAAAATCATTAACTAGAGCCAAACGACACCCCTGGAATGGGGTAAAAAGAAGATTAAGCTAAGAGAATAGTTGTTATATCTTAATCAATCGAATTATACAAATTAAGATTAAGCAGCAGCGTACATACAATAGATATGAAACAGTACCCTCCACACATAAAAAATAATGTTCTAAAACTGCAATGACTGCTGAAAAAGCTCGAAATGTCTCAGTTTTGTTAAAGTGATAAGAAACTGCATCAGGACCCCAACGTGATCTTCATAAACTGCCCCTATAGCGTTGAGAACAACCACACCTAAGTTTAAAGGACGCAAGAAGAACAAGGAAAAAGTAAAATCCAACAGGATGTGTCTATTTTCATGGCTGAAATCGCATAGTACTCTAAAATAGAATTAGAAACTACCCCCCATGCATGTAAAATTTAACTATAAAAAGTTATAGTGACTTCTATATAAATTCGAAACACCTGAGTTGCGTGGAAGTAAGAAGAAATTATACTATGTCCGACGCTGTCCTTGAAAACCACCCTCACGGGGTTGCGAAATGCCCCCCTGTATCGATACGATGCTGGAAAAACAGAGAGAAACAAACTGGATTTACATTTTTATGGATGCTATGATTGGCAAAAATCCTCTTGTACACTTAAAGTTTAAAATTCATGTCCTATCACAATTTTATTAAGTAACACCCCCAGAAGAGATGTAAACTACCGTCCATTGGCGCCGACTTTTGAAATTTTGACCGGGTGCGCACCAATTCTTCCGCAATACTTACTAATAAGTAATAGTCCATGAGAAAATTTCAAAAAAGGGGTAAACTTGAAAAATGCTGTAACCAGGACGAGACCTGGGTGTTGAAGGTGATATTTTTAGGTCTCCCATCTCTCGGAAATTACCCCTAAAGGCAAAAAATCACCCCCTTTTCGCGTCTTTTTCATATTCTAGGCATGCGAGAACTTTTCAGATCGGGTTTCTCGGATAGACCGTATGGACTTTGATCATCTAACATATTATCTACCCCCCAGGTTTAAACTACCCCTTCCCCTGATGACTACTAAGATCTCAAAAATTTCAAAATTGACAAAAAATTTCCCACATACCCAGTGGTAGGATATATTACGAGAGGATGGTTTTGGGGATTGAGGGTGATTCAGCAAAGGGTAGGGGAGGAAATTATGTTGCCATTGCACCATCGAAAACGGGCATAAACAATTTTCACAAAGTTTGAATTTTTAGGAAGATTTTAGTATTAGGGGAGGGGGTAGTTTTTACCCCGGGGGCAATAGCATGTCTCGACACTCAACTTGCTTTACAATACCGAAATCTTGTCAAATTTTTGATATATTGTAGCTTTTGTCATCCTGAGCAAAAGTCTCCATGGCCACGATGCTCCATTTTGAATATTTTGGCGCCTATGTAGCACCAAAGTTCCATAGCTTCATCGTAAGTTATTACTTTGAGTAGTTTTATAACATTTTTATAACGCATATTTTGGTTATTGAATTATCTAACCCTATGTTTTTGCGGTTGCTGAATTCAAGCCTGATGTCAAATAGACGATATTGACAGTTGGCAGTTGTCAATTTATATTTAACATCAGATTTGAATTTAGCAACTCAAAAACATAAAGTTCTACATTGATTTTTATTTTTTTATAGTTTTATAGCTGATTGACAGCTGCCAACTGTCAATATCGTCTATTTGACATCGGATTTGAATTCAGAAACCTCAAGAACATAAAATTAGGTAATTCAATAATCAAAATATGCGTTATAAAAATGTTATAAAACTACTCAAAGTAATAACTTATGATAGAGCTGTGGGGCTTTGAAGCTCCATAGGCGCCAAAATACTGAATATGAAGCATCGTGACCGTGGAGAGTTTTGTTAAGGATGACAAAAGATACAATATACTAAATATTCAGACGATTCAGCCGAAACCCAATTTGCATAAGATTAGTACCAGTATGGAGTTTTGGTGCTCCATAGGAGCCAAAATATTCAATATCGGGGGGTACCCAGGTCTCGTGCTGGTCTCAGCACTTTTAATGTTTTTGCAACATTCTCATGGACTATAAAAATATTTCAGACAATTTTAAAACAAAAACGTTATTTCAATATTTTTACATTAAAATAAGTAGTATATATTAAACACCCCCAACCTGGGAAAGGGGCCAGCAAACTTCATTCATCGATATCACCTGCTCTACACAAGGGTTAGCCAAGCGTGTGGCCAACTGGGAAGTCCTCTCGGAGGAATCGCTAAGCGACCACCGATTCATAGGGTTCACTATAGGCACCACAAAAAAGCTAAAGAGGGAGAGAGCAAAAACCAAACCATTCATGAACATAGATGCCTTCAAGGCAAACCTGGCCCAAGAACTGTCAGGCAGGGGGGGCAGAGGCTCATACCCTAAACTCAGCCACCAAAATAATCAGCAACGCATATAAAGCCAGCCTGATTACCAGAAATAACAGGTCATCAGTTAACCTACCCTATTGGTGGAACGACGACATAGAGGAGGCAAGAACGAGGTGCATCCAAGCCAGAAGAGCGGCTATGAGGGCCAGGCAAGCTCGGCACCCGCAGGAAGAGATCCACAGAAAAATAGTGATCTACAAAGAAAAGAAGCAAGATTTGTCGAAAAAGATCAAGGCCTCAAAGCGCCAACTCTGGAAGGATCTATGCGAGGAGCTGGAACAAGACATCTGGGGACAGGGTTACAAAATCGCCACAAAAAGGCTGAAAGGACCAGACACTCCTTTCGACTTAACGGAGGAAAAAAGGATGGAAATTGCGCGACATTTATTCCCAAACACCGCAGACACGTGGGAAATCACAGAGGTGGATCCCCGAACAATCCCCCTGTTCACTAGCGAAGAAGTGAGTAAGGCAGTCCGCTGTCTTAAAAAAGGAAGAAGCCCCGGCCTGGATGGAATCCCCTCCGAGGCGTTAGTGGCAACGGTAGAGGTGGACCCAAGCGTGCTCACGAACTTAATGAATGACTTGCTTATAAAGGGAATCTTCCCAGCGAAATGGAAGACAGCAAGGCTCGTACTGGTGTGGAAAGGTAAGCACCCAGTAGATGCTGCGGGTTCTCAGAGACCCATCTGTCTGATCAACACCCTCGGGAAACTGTATGAGGAGCTACTCAGAGACAGGCTTGAGCAGGAGCTCCAAGAAGGAGAGAGCCTATCAGAAAACCAATACGGCTTCCGCAAGGGGAGATCTACCGTGCAGGCAGTAGAGCACATACACCAAACGGCAAGAGACCCGAGTCCCAAGCTCGCCTGTCTCATAACACTTGATGTCAGAAATGCCTTCAACTCCGCTTCCTGGAGCTTGATCATCCGAGAACTGAAGAGACGAAGGTTCTCCAACTACATAGTTAAAACAATAGAAGACTACTTCAAGGACAGGAAGATCGAAGTCTCAAAGGAACATTCCCTAGAGATGTCCACCGGGGTGCCACAAGGCTCGGTGCTAGGACCCACCCTATGGAACGTCCTATATGACGGGGTACTTAGGGTGGAACTACTCAGGGGAGCGACATCTATCGCATTCGCTGATGATCTCGCAATCATAGTAAAAGCCAGCACGGCTGACAGCCTGATGCGCAACGCAAACGCGGCACTCGAGAAAATCGACGAATGGCTCGACGCGAACAAACTGAAACTCGCCCCAGAAAAAACAGAGGCAATCATCCTCAAAGGCCACAGGAAGAATCAGACCATAAGGTTTAAGATTAAAGATGAGGTAATCACCCCCGCCAGAACTCTAAAATACTTAGGCATTATCCTTGACGTGCGAGGAACTTTTGGAGCCCATGTCAAAGAAACATGCGAGAAAGCAGACACGCGGGTATCAGCCTTAGCGAAACTGATGCCGAACATTGGCAGGCCCAGCAGCTCAAAAAGAGCTATGCTAAACAACGTCGTACAATCCACAATACTCTATAGAGCCCCCGTATGGCATAAGGCCTTAAGAATACGGAGGTATGCGGACATGCTCCAGAAAGCCCAAAGAAGGACTCTGCTGCGGGTAGTAGGAGCCTACAGAACTGTGTCCAATAGAGCACTCCAAGTCATTTCAGGGATCCCTCCTATAGAGCTACAAGTAGAAGAAAGGAGATACATCTACGAGGTCGGCGGTGGCCACTTACCGACAACGAGAAAGGCGGCCAGAATCAGGACGATGGAAAAGTGGCAACACATATGGCGGGAGGAGCATACGGTGGCGCAATGGACAAAGCGCCTTATCCCACAGCTAGCGCCTTGGGTCGAGTGTAAGCACAAAAGCTTAAACTACTATGTTACGCAGGCCATCTCCGGACACGGATCCTTCAGGCAATACACACATAGGATAGGGAAAGCTCTGGACGACCAATGCATATACTGCGGCATTCTGGACTCACCGGAACACACAGTTTTCCGCTGTGAAAGATGTGAAAGGCACCGGGAGGACGCTATAAGAGAGATAGGGCAGATGCTTACCCCAGAAAACCTCATCCCACTCATGCTGGAGAGCAAAAGATTGTGGCAAGTGATACAAACCCTATTGGCTACGATAATGTCCCACAAAGAAAGAGAGGAAAGGGAATACCAACAAAGCGAGGAAAGGCCATGAAGATGTGTAATCAAACACCAAGCCTGGCACACCCCGAAGATATGTCTAACGACGGTTCCGGGATGTACCATGAGGGCGGAGAAAGGGAGGGGTTTTAGCCGGTAGGAGTCCGGCACACCCCCGTGGCGATAGAGCCTAAGCACGGGGAGTCCATGATGGATTTCCCCTCCCAAAAAAAAAAAAAAAGTATATATTAAACAAATATTAACAGTATTAACAAAAATAAATTCTCCCTTCATGAACAAAATAAAGTACCTACTTAATATACTACTACTACTACTACTACGGAGCCCAGTTCTGCTAGTTTTGGAGTCAAAAATATAAATACAACCACAATATTTTTGCCCGGGGGCTCCACCCCCGGTCTGACTTCTGGCCGGGGACTCGAGCCTCGGAGCACCCGAGAAGTCGGCGCCTATGCTACCGTCGTTCAAGACTCAACGAAAAGAATCCCACTTAACAAAATGATATGCAGTGTACATACACTGTATATTCAGTCTATAGATATGTATATCCACAAGATGAAGAAAGTATATCTAATGTACATCTAATGGATGTGGAATTAACATTTCTAGCATATACATTTGTCGCCGTCTTCCATATCTATTTCATATCCAATGAATGTACATAAGCATATGCAATGTACATTCACTGGATATGAAACACATCATATACACAATCGCATATTTTATGAATATGCATTACATATCTCTGAAGTAGTTTTCACGGACATCAAAATATTGAATACTGCACTCGACGCGTGTTGTCCCAGTCATGTTGGCATCATCAGGAGATGATTAAAACGAATAGTTTTCTACTTCAGAGGTATCCATTCAAGAGGTAATAAAACAGATAGTTTAACAAGAAATATATTTTATGTAACTATTTTAAACATACACAAACTTTACAAAATAACCTAAAGTATTACATAATATTTAAAATTTTCAATATTTATACGTATACTTTTTTACCTTCCGGTAGTTTAACAAATTGTAAACATGTATAATACTATAGTTACTCATGTCCTACATGTGTGTTTAAAACATCCTCAACCATCAGTAAGTAATATAATATGAACGTATGTAACTGTTATTCACTATATTTATAAAATACATACCCAATATGTCTTGACATACAACAGCAAATTTTTAGGTCTCTGTCACTTTTCACCATCTTAACTAAATACACCTGCCACAATCAGTTAAATATGAAACTTGCAAATTTTCTAACCCTAAAAGAATATGTATTTACAAGTCTAAAGAATTGCATTTTAATAAATATACTTTTACATCATGGGAGCTTCATGCAAATGTAACAGCATAATATAGCATTAAGCAAATATAAAATCCAAAGAATAAGAAAGAGTTAATAACTTCCATCACACAAACACTATGCACGCAACACTATAGGGCTTAATGGCTGCCGGCTGTTGCGAACTACAATCCGTAAACAAATGATGCGTGGTGCGCCGACGTACTATGCTATAAATTAGTAGCGCATGCGCATCATATAATGAGATAAAATTCGTGTACGTGTATAATATAATCATACCTTAATGGACATGTTATGTATAAATCATTATGTATATACCCCAGCAATATACACTGTATATATGACACTGATGGATGTAAGTAGCTGAATATACATTTCATATCATATGTATATTTAACAATACATATTCAAATTTCAACATCTAAAAAGCTATACTGTTACTTATTCGTTTCATTTCCATACTTTTCCTCGCCTCTGGTAAGTGGCAATGACAGTAGCACACACACACACTACAGACCCTGATAACAACAAACGTCCCCAGGACGTACACTTAGGTCCTCGTTAGGTCTGAACGTTCCGGGTTTATATGGTTAGTCCCAAAGAGGTCCGTTTGCTATCGTCCCTAAAACGTTCTGAATAAAACGTTTTAAGGACATCCTGCTAGAGTCTAGTCAAAACAAACCGAAACACATTTGTGAAATAACTTCTAGGAGTGATGTTTTTTTTGAGCAGATGAGGACATGATTAAAAAAGAAAATTAAAAACTGTAAAAATGAAATTAAAATCCTTACAAAGTTTTACTAACAAAATTTCTTTTGATAACAAAATATTTTCATTTTTCATGGTCCATTTAAATGTTGTCAATTTGATTTTTCTGATTTCATAAATCTTATATTCGTTTGAACTATTTTTTTCATCTTGCGAAATCACATTAATTTGTACTTTTTGACAGTACAGTGTAGTTATTATACTACATCCTCTATATTAGTGTGCTACTATAATTTAGTACGAAAATATCGCAATGAGAATAAATGGAAATACTGGAATGAATAACAAAAATATGTTAAGTTCCTATAAAGCTTTTATTTTAAAATTCCCGCCAAATGTCGTTTTGTTTGAGATGTAGGAATTTCCGTTAGTTGCCGTCAAACTATGAGGAATTCAATTTGGAATTTGGCAGCCTTATGGTTATTGCATTGCATCATTTTTATTTCATCCGCCCACTAGTCACTTTTAACGGATACAAAAGAAAGTAGGTACCAAAAATAGGTAAGTGTATTTAATTGATTTATTAATATATAAGTATTTAGATCGATATTTTATTCTAGATAAATTTGGTACTGCTTATTTGTAGGTTATAGCCTATATATAATAACTATACTACCACCCACCTTATTTGGCTCTGTTAAAATTCTATGGGAGATCACCTGTGAACCTGGGTATGTAGTTTTTAGTTGTTTATCACGGAGCGAACTTATTCACTTAAAAGAAGATTGTTGGTTAAACATTATAAAAAATTGAAAAGAAGTACCAAGAAAATTATAACAATTTATTTTAAATATAATAAGCTTACCATCAGGTGGCATATATATATTAGTGTTAATGTTTTTTGCCAAGATTTCATATGAAATGTTAATTTTTCTTTTATTTGCACAGGGGCTGCTGAAGTCGCTAATGCTTCAAAGTCTTGGAAGGACACCGAAATGTTGAAGAGGGCAAAAGAAAGAACAGAGAAGGTGTCAAAAAAGAGAGAATATTAGAGAATAATATAAACTAAGAAAATTATAATAAGACGAAGTGTGCAAAACGTTAAGAGAAGGTGAGAAGGTGATCTTACGTTTTATTGCACACTTGGCTTATTTCTTATAATATAATATTCAATATAACATAATGTATATATGTTATATTTGTTATTTTGAAATAGACTTTTTAAAAAATATTTATTTGTTACATAGTCATCGATGACTCTTAAATGAAAAATAAAGTTATAAGTTTAAACGTTTGATGTAAATGTGAGTATAATACTGAATACAAAATCGTCTGCTGGTCATATTTATAATATTTCAAAAGCTTTGTCAGCTAGACGTTAAACAAAGGAAAAGCAAAGTTGCAATTTGGCATTACTGTGAGAATGGAAGTATAACAATGTGTGAAATATGATATGTGAGATAAGCAATTACCAAGAGAAGTCGTTATCAATTTATGTAATTTGACACTACTGAGAAGCTTACTTATAACTCAGTGTCGTACTGTTAATTTTTAATATAACAACTTCCCCCTTAATAAAAAAGTTGATTGTTATAAAACAACTTTTGAACAAAATGATTATTGAATACAATATAAAAGTAATAATAAAACAAAATGAATATAATGCAAAGATAATAATAAAATATTGAGTGAATAAAATAATAAGCATAAAATAGAAAGAATAAAAGTTTAAGTCAATAAACAAAAATTAGTGGTTCAGTGGAAAATCTACCATAACTCGATATCTTCTTCTTGAGGTTTGATACCGGGTCGCTTTCTTGGAGGGATTAAACTTGGGAATTTCATGAAGGTTTTACTTCGTCCTGGAGGAGGTGAAGGAGAATCGCCTGTAGAGGGTTCGATCTTCAGTAGACGTCTCTTCCTTCTACATTTACAAATCACGTAATAGAATTATGGAAATGATAAATGTGATGGTGAAATACGCGAACCAGGACATATGTTTGGTCACGAAAGGTTCGTTGATGAGATCGTCCAGATCTTTAGAATATTGCTCCAATTTGTTTTTGGCAATATCCAAATCTTCGATATTTAAATTGTTGAGTTTCAATGGTTTTAATTTAGGTAGTTGAATTTTGTCGGGCATCTGGTTACAACATTCAAACGGAATTTGCACAGGATGGGAGTTGTCTTTAATTTCGGAGAGGTCCTTGGCACTGGCTTGTATTCTGGTGATACCTGCGAAGGCGTAACATCCAGGTTGTAATTTTACAATCAAATTTTTATTAATCAGTTCCGTTGCTGGTTCTCTCTTCGGGCAGCTAATAGTAATATGGAGAGGTTCGGACTTTATTATGAGCCACGTGTTCTCTTCGAGTTCTTGAACTAATTGACTAATAATGAAAGAGGTTTGGCAATTTTCGGGAAGTTTCATTGGTTGTTTCAGAATCCTAGCTTCACATATGGCATTCTGATCAATAGGGTATGCAAACAGGTTTGAGCATAGCTTGGTTCCAAAATATAGGGGTTTGCATTCTTTTAGATTCGTTATTGGTATGTACATTAAAGAATCATCATCTCTCGCGATAAATTTTTGAGAAATAGATAGAATATGATGAAGACCAGTTCTGTTATCAAATATAGGGATAGAGTATAAACGATAGGTATTATAGTTTTGAGGTTCAGCAAGTAGTATCTTTAAAACAAATATTAAGTTGGAATCTACTTGAAATGCTTTTAATTCAATAATGTCTAAATATTGTGCAACTGCCGATAATTTGATTGGAAGGGGCAAATTGTTTCTTCGCAAACTCTGTGAAGTTTCTTGTAATGCTGTTACTAAGTGATCGGGAGTTATGATCGACGAATAAATGATTCCCAGTCTAGCAAATGTTATTTAATATTCTGCGCTTATATCTTTTTGTGTCTAGAAATACTTCATCAAATTTGGATTGTATAGTCTTGGAAATTTGTGTCAAAAGGTTAAGGTCTGTTTTGACTTCACTTCTAAACGTGATAATTTTTTGATGAGCACCGTCGAGGGTATTTAATATCATGTCTAGAATTTGTTGGTTCTTATCGAAAGCTAGTTTAAGGGATGATATATTTTTATGTACCAATAATGTCCATTTTTCGTTTGTCACCACGATGTCCGTGTCTTTGTGGTAAAATACACCAATAGTGTTGTTTATTGGTATAATTTTATATTGGGCGAGTGCCGATCCCAACAGCAGGATAAACCTGAAAATAAATTTAATTTTCAGTATATGGTTTCATTCTATCGAAATTTACTTTAGTTTCTTGATTTGTTTCAAGATTTAATAAAGTAGCAGAATTTTGGAAAATTTCTATGATTTTAAAAGGACCGTTAAATTTATTTTGAAGTTTGTTTTTAATTTGAGACTCTCACATATACTTTGTCACCAATTTTGAATTCAGGTCTATTTTTCGGAACATTTCTGTCAAAGCGAACTTTTGCTTTCTCCTTTTGAGATTGCGTTCGACTGCGAGCGATTTTATAATAATGAGATATTCTGTTGTTCAGATCTCTTACATATTTCGTTATCAATTCGTTTTGGTTATATAGAGTCTCGGGTGGTCTAACAGACGTATGTCCGAAAATAAGTTCATACGTTGTGAACCCGTGTGTTTTGTTAACAGAGTTGTTATAGCATATAATTGCATATGGTAATATTGAGAAAGGATGTTCATTCGGATTTTCAGTTTTGTGAACTCTTATCATTTCCGCTAGTGTAGCGTGAAATCGCTCGAGAGATCCGTTGGATTGGAGATGCCCTACGCTTGAGTATGTCAGTTTTATGTCATAGAGAGTACAAAGGTCTTTTAATAATTTATTGTCAAATTCACCGCCGTAATCACAATGAATTCTCAACGGGATACCGTAGTGTTGAAAGTAAAGCAATAAGGTATTTACAACTGATTTCGCGGATTTATCCGGAACAGCATAGGCTTGCGTAAATTTAGTTAATTCGCCGCGAATTGTAACAGCGTAATTTCGCGTGGGAAATTCGAATAGATCAACATTTATTCTTTCGAATGGCGTTTTTGGAGTCTCGGTGATTACCAAAGGGTTGCTAAGATTTTTACGACAGACTTTAGTTTTTTCGCATGTTTCGCAATTTTTTATAAAGTTTTCAACGTCTTTAGTTAAGCCTCGCCAATTGTATTTTACTCTAATCCTTCTAATATTTTCATTAATACCACGATGTAGGTTATTTTTGCCTGAATGATTTTGATCCAAAATAATTGGAATTTCGTCTTCATCGGGGGTTTTAACAATATTTTGACAGATAACTATTTTCAAGTCTTTTTCTGCAAAAATAAAAGATAGCATTTCGAGTACTGGAAGATCTAGATTATTTTCTACATAGTATGTTTTAGAAAGATCCAAAATGTCTTGTCTTTTGTACAATACCATGAATAAATGTTCGTTTATTGAATCTACATCAAAAAGTAAAGGAACAATAAAATATTTTCTATGCCTGACCGATTTGCTTGAGACAATGTTAATAGTGTTGTTATAAAATTCGGGATGTTCTTCGAACATGTCCTCAATAATTTTATGATGCAAATCTTCTAACTTATTCTGTTGAAAGAATGTTATAATATTTTTGTGTTCCCTGTCTAAAAGTTGCCTGCTTGAAGTTTGAATTTTAGAATAATCTATTAAGGATTTCGTCTTATACAAATTACAAAAGATATCAAATTCTCGAGAGATTTGTTCTTTAGTGATTTTGCCGTTATTGTTCGGGTTTTCCTCATTGTTTGGTTCGTCATCTTCTGATTCGTCGTCCTCGTTCGCGGCTAGAATTTTTGAATAAAATTTGGAACATTCCGAAAAGTGACTAATTTTAACTCGCGATAGCGCGTCCGCGTTTTTATTGGTTTTGCCGGGTTTGTAAATGATTTCATAGTCGTACTCCTCTAATTTGAGTCGCCAACGAGCAAGTCTGCTTCCTGGGTCTTTTATCGAAAATAGCCAGGTAAGTGATCGATGATCGGTTACTAACTTGAACTTTCCGCCGAATAGATATGGCCTAAAGTGTTTTACTGACCATACTATAGCTAATAGCTCGCGTTCTATGGTCGAATACTTAGTTTCCAGAGCACGGAACCAATGGCAAATGCGCTAGCATCAGTATTTAGGATGAAAACATCGTCAAAATTTGGATAAATAAGAATTGGAGTTGTTGTTAACGCTCGTTTCAAATTTTCGAAAGGGTTTAAGCAATCATTGTCAAAGTCGAAGAGTATGTCTTTTTGTAATAATTTTGTTAAAGGTTTAGAAATCTTTGAAAAGTTAGGGATAAAACGTCTGTAATATCCAGCTAAGCCTAGGAATGATTTTATTTCCTTAGGGTTTCTCGGTTGAGGAAAATTTAGATTCGCGTCAACTTTAGCGGGATTTGGTTTTACACCGTCTTTAGTAATAAGATGGGCTAAATATGCGACTTCCTTGCGTAAAAATTCGCATTTGTCCGGTTGAATTTTGATATTAGCTTTTTGTAGACGTTTGAATACTTCCGTTAATCGCGAAATGTGATCATCAATGGTGGGTGAATAAATAATAATGTCATCCATGTAAACGAGACACCGTTCGTTTTGGATACCTAAGAAAATGTTGTCCATCACTCTTTGAAATGTTGATGGAGCATTTTTCAGTCCAAATGGCATTCGTACAAATTCAAAATGACCGTTTTCTACTGTGAAAGCAGTTTTTTGAATATCTTTCGCGTCGATTTCTATTTGATGGAATCCGGAGGCAAGATGGTAAAATATTGGCACTTGCCTAATTGATCGAGAAGGTCAGAAATATTTGGAAGCGGATATTTGTCGTCAATAGTCAGTTCGTTAAGTTTTCTGTAGTCTACTACAACTCGCAATTTTTGTTTACCGGAGTTGTCAAGTTTTTCAGGTACAACCCAAACTGGCGATGACCAGGTTGAAATTGATGGTCTGATTATACCTTGGTCTAGCATTTTAGAGACCTGAGTTTTAACTTCCTCTTTGTGGATATGAGGATAGCGATAAGACTTTGTAAAAACCGGTTTAAAATTGTTCGTATCAATAGAGTGTTTAATCTCATTAGTGAAACTTAAATTGTCGCCTTCTAAATAAAATATATCAGAAAAATTTAGACAAAGTTCTGTTATTAATTCGGCTTCTTCTTCGTTGAAATGTTCTAGTCGTAGTTGATTTTTAATTTCGAAATTTCTGTCTGTATGTTGGGGACTGTCCGGATTCTGAGAGTTTAAATTAAAAATTGATCTAAATTTTTGAACTGGTTCCAGTTTAAGATTCGAGAAGTCGATTATTTTGGGAATTGCGTTAGTGTTTATAATTAATGTTAAAAATTCTCCGTTGTCGTCGATTTTAACAATAGCATTTGGTAAGCGTACTTTTTCATTTTCCTGGGCTAACAGTATAGCCTCGGTATTTCGTAAATTACATTTTAATTTGAATATTTTTTCCATACGCGGTTCAATTGAAATTAAATTTTGATTTTTCGTGTTGCATGGAATTTGATGCCGAATTTGATTTTTAATATTGGAATTTGTAGTTGGTTGCATAGGTAAATTTTGTGTATTTTCGTCACCCGTAGCTTTAAATATCGGTACGGTTTTGAAATTCGTAATTAGTCGCTTGTTTTTAATATCTACCATACATTCGTAGTGTTCTAAAAAGTCTGCGCCTAGTAGTCCGTCAAATTCTATATCCAAATTATGAATGTAAACTTTGTGTGGATTATTGTCGGTAAATGGTATAAGAACAGATTCGTTAATGTTAATTTTTTGTTCAGTTATGCCTTGTATAATAATATTTTCAGAAAATCTCCTTTTGTAATTTTCTGCCGTTTTTGGTTTAAAAATCGAAATTCCTGCACCAGAAACAATAAGAATTTTAAATTTATTTGTGATGTCTTTGATATAATAGAGATTATTTGATTTAGTCAATAAGGCGTGTGAAAGTGTTTCTACATGAACTTCTGTTCTGGCAAGTTCAGAAACGGGTCGAAATTGTTGTTGAGGTTCATATTTTGAATTTGGTGTGAAATTTGGTCCAATTCGCAATTCACTGCTGGAGCATCCGTGACATACTCCGGACTTTTGCAAAAATCCTGAGGATTAGCAGTATAATCCTCCTGCGGCAAGTCAGAATTAGCAGTATAATTCTCTTGCGGCATCTGAGAATTAGCAGTATAATTCTCGTACTGTTCTTCTGAAAAATTAGATACATAATTTCCCGAAAAATTTTGATTATCTTCTAAATTAGAATTGTCGTACATTTCATTTACATTTTGACATTCTGCAGAATAATCTTCATATTGATTAAAATTATATTGGTCATTAAAAGGTTCATAATTTAAATTATGAGTCTTTTGTTGATTGAAACGGTTAAAATTTGGATTTGGTTGTATCGCTGATGGTCTTTGCTGTATAAAATTAGGATTCGGTCTAATTGCTGAGGGCCTATTTTGTTGAATTTGATTAACTTGACTATTTTGTGGATAAGTTCTAGAATTAAATTGACTAGTTTGTTGGGCAAAATTTTGAAAACCTGCATTACCTAGAAAGTTTGGTCTTTGGAAATTTTGTGAAGTTGATGGCATAAATAATTGTTGTTGCCCTGTGCGACATTCGTTTATTATATGCCCGCTGCGTTTACAAAATGAACAAAATTTTTGTTGGAAATTTACGTTTGGCCGTTTTTGTTGAGGAGGCACTAGATTTTTAACATTATTATTATTATTTTTTGAAAATGTCTGTGATTCAAAGTAAGAGAGTTGTAATTCTCTTCTAATCCTATTAATTGCCTGTAACATACATGTTGGGTTTCCAGCACGTATTATTTGCCCTAATTTTGACTCTAAACCCGCCAACAAAGTGTTCAGGGTCATAGTTTCTATTAAATCCGATTGCGATTGTTTTTGTTCTCCAGATAGGCGTTGCTTCTGAATAGCCGCATGCATTTTCGCATTATGCGTCTGTAGACGCGCAACAAAAGTTAATGCAGATTCACCTGGCATTTGGTGAATACGCTGTAAATCTTAAATTAAAGATGTCAAGTCGCGAGAGTCTCCGAAATGAGTTTCGAGCAAGACTCTTATCTCTGCCCATGTATCAGGATTACGAGAATTTATTAATTCGGCAGCTCTGCCACGCAATTTATTTTTTATATGAAGCGTTAATAATATTTTCTGGTCGTTAATTGCCATGCCTTGTGCATAAATGCAAGAGTTTAAAAAGGTTTGTAAATTAATGACATTGCCATCGAATTCCGGTATGACAGAAAAAATTTCAGAGAGCTTGTAAGGCTCAGTTTGCTCTATCCTTGCGCTTTGTACTGTTTGCGTAGTTTGCGATGTTTCTGGCATTGTTGCTTTTATTTAGAAAGTACAGAAATTAAATTAAATGTTAACTTGAAATTGTTAAAAATGACCTTTTTGAGAAAAGGAAATTAGTTTTAAAAATTATTTAGGTAGTTTGTGTATTAACTGTATAATACACGGTGACGTATTAGCAGTATAATACGTTTCTTATATTAATTAAAATTAAATTAAACTTGTTGCGTTTATTTTGAGAAGGAATAATTATTCGATAATAGAACTGTATTTTATTCGCTGAGTGTATATAGCACTTTTTATAAAATAATTATGAAAAACAGTAAAATAAAGCGAGATAATTCTTAAAATGACTTACATTAATATCTTCATTGGTAGGTTTTTTCTCTAGTTGAAGGATTGGGATCCACCGTCACAGCTAGGAAGGTCTCCTTGTTCTTCTGGCTCTTTTCCGTGGGTTAGGCACCTTCTGCAGATGAACTCCGTGTTCCTCTCGGACACGTTTACCAGAAGTTAGGCTCCCGAACTTGTGCGTTTTTCTAGATCCGTTACGACTGCGCCACTGTTATATTTGTTATTTTGAAATAGCCTTTTTAAAAAATACTTATTTGTTACATAGAATCATCGATGACTCTTAAATGAAAAATAAAGTTATAAGTTTAAACGTTTGATGTAAATGTGAGTATAATACTGAATACAAAATCGTCTGCTGGTCATATTTATAATATTTCAAAAGCTTTTTCAGCTAGACGTTAAACAAAGGAAAAGCAAAGTTGCAATTTGGCATTACTGTGAGAATGGAAGTATAACAATGTGTGAAATATGATATGTGAGATAAGCAATTACCAAGAGAAGTCGTTATCAACATATGTAATTTGACACTACTGAGAAGCTTACTTATAACTCAGTGTCGTACTGTTAATTTTTAATATAACATATAAATATATATTATACTGTACTAGGTATTATAATATATAACTTTTAAATCCCATAAAAATGGTATTTTTGACACTTATTGACACTTTCAATAGCACAATAGAAATAAAATGTTCGCATAAATTTATCATTTGATGTTGATAAATAAAAATACCAAGTATTAAAATCAATTTATTTGAATAATTTTTCCAGATGGTAATTATATCATTTTTTTAACTTTTTGGCTTTTCTAACCACATTTATTCCTTTCGAAATAGAATCCAATCACTGTGGTTAGAAAACCCAAAAAGGAACATAAATACCCTCTGCTGTGAATATGAACACGAACGTGACTTTCGTTTTAGTCAGATTCGCGCACAAGACCACTGCACAATTTAATTTTGGTATGATTTTATTTTACTTGGCTCGGCGAAAAAGTAACAGCCTGTATCGATTTTACACGAATGATTAAAAGTCAAATTTTCTGGAGTCAAAATAACGTTATATTACTATTCACGTTCTAACAATACATTTGTTTATCACTAAATAGGTTTGATGTAATTAATTATGTTGAATAATAACACTTTAGAGTAGAAATTTGCCTTTTGTTGTTGTTGTTGTTTTGTCGCGTGGCTGGATCCCGAACTGACTGACTTACTGGCTCGACTCCACTGAATTCGATTGTCTTTACTCGACTGAATGCGTTGAGCGCGTCTCGGTTTATATAAGATAAATCAAAGCTTCTGGAAGTGTTCGAAAATCGAAGACTCCAGGCGTTCTAGTCGTTCTAGACGTTCCAGATTCTTCGGCGTTCCCGAAAATTCGATCGGTAGGGGAGAGTGGTTCGTGTATATTCTCCAGCAGCGAAGGCTTGCTTTTCGAATTATTCTAATAATGTAAAAAGTGTTTTTTCTAGCTCGCGGGCTTTACAGAGCGATAGAGGGACGTTAATTCTTAATTTTGACAATATGAATTACCCGATTTAAGAAAGGTACTTTGACAAATACACCTTAAAAGTGGTGTAGGGGGAGGTACCTATATGTTTTGCATAGTATGTCCCAACAACGTTTTCAGGACGTCCTCTCTAGACCTACATTCGTCCCACATAAGTCCTGGGTTGGACGTCCTCGGGACACCCCGTTTTGCTGACACGGAACGTCCCTCAAACGTCCTCGGTACGTCTTACGTCGGTAAAGTACGTCCTCGAGACGTTTTCATGTCCTGTGAATACGTTCTTGGGACGTCCATATATGCTATTAGGGGAGTAGCTTCCGGGAATGTTTAAATAACGGAGGATTCCAGCCGATGAAGCAACTCTGCTGAGTTCATCTTTAAAAGAAAAATATTTCCTTTTATGAACCGACGATGAGCTTTTTATCAATATATTGATATATTCATAGCTCATCGGATTTCTTTTTTACGAAATGCTATCACCGATATATTATAGATGATTACTCACTAGACAAAATGGGCAGAATGTGGTATATGCAAGACAGAGCTCCCCCTCGGATCATTTCTCCCAAGAGTTGTGGGAACAAATGCAAAACACATCAAATTTTATTAGAGAGGACAGAGCAAATAAATGTATTTTTTTAATACAAGAAGATCTATATTATCGAAAGAATTAGAAAATGCACAGAAGTGGGCGGAGGCCACATCGAAAATTTACCCTAAAATGCAGCAAACAGTTAACAAGAAAGTCAGTGAGTTTGCATAGTTGTCACTTTTTAGTTTTTACTTACACTTTATGTAATTTTTTCAATCAGTACTTTTCAAATTGAATTTGTTTTCAAAGAGTTCTAGAAATCTTTTGCAGCAGTTTTCTCGAAAAAGTTATCAAATGTACCGAATGTACACTTATTGAATTATGGCCTATTATTAATGGTCCACCCTGTATATTGCTCCTCTGTGGGCCATGCAATGCCATCATCGGATCGCACACATACATATTCAGATTGAATAGTACATGTTCTGACGTAGACGAAAACATTACATTCTTTTTCTTTCTCTCCTACAGTTTATGAAATAATTTTGTTTCACTCGAACGAATCAAATCAAATGTCAAAATGAGTAGAAGAGAGCTGTTTTTGTTATTTCCTAAATGTTTACATGATTAATACCGTGGGAAATAAAAACTAATTAACATCATTACCTAGTAATATTATCCATACTCAACTAATAACCATTGTTAACATGTACGATGCTACAATTTTGGAAAAAATCAGGTAAATAATTAAGGCGCACTTGGTTTTTTAGGTTAGTTCGTAATCTTTAAAAAAATTTTAGGTCACAAAATTCGCTCAAATATCTCCTCTACAAATTTCACATCAGTAGATAGCTCTGGTGTGCAAGAACCTTCAGTGGATAATCATAAATCGTCTTCAAGCAGTTCAAACCGTATTGAACCTTTGCCTTTAGCTTCTTTTGATGATGAAGGTCTTTTTGATATTGGTAAAGAAAAATTATATTACCCTAAAAATTAAATAATTTATATAAATTATAACAACTAGATGAGTTACTTTCTTATTTTAGGAGAATTTGAATTGTCCAAAGAAAAATCAAGATTATCGAAAACATTGCAAGAAATAATATCGGAAAAAAGTGCTCTCGGCTATTTTATCCAGTATATGGAGTCAAGAAATGCTTCTCCATATATTTTATGTTGGTTGGACATAGAAACATTTAAATCAGACTTAGGTCAGAGCAATGACGTAGTAAAAAAACATTCAAATTTTTCTCCGGTGCCAAATAGTCATATGGACCATGACAGTTTATCAGTTAGTACAGACTGTGATTCCTACACTGCAGATTCCAATAGCCTGTGTGATTTTTCGACAGCCACATTATCTGAGGTAAAGACACCTCATGAAGTTAACGGCTGTGATAGAGACAATAGTGATAGTAGCATTAAGTTAAAAAGTTTAAGCGAGGAGTTAAGTGTTAGTGAGAAAAAAAGTGTGCAAAATACAGTAGATAGTGCTTTAATTATATTTAAGAAATACATCGCCCAAGAAGCCCAATGTAATATAAGATGTACTGAGGATTTACGAAAGGAAATAATGGAAAATATATGCAACACCGAAAAAGTAGTCTCGGGTAACTGTTTTGATTCTGTACAAACTTATGTATATAATATTATGGAAAATGAGTACTTCTCAGCATTTTTAGGTACCGATTACTTTTGTAAACATCAAATTGATGTACTTACTAGTGGTAACGTAGTGCTAGAGGATATTTTGTATAACGAAACTGCTTTATTCTACTTTATGGAGTATCTAGAGCAAGAAAATCAACGTAGTTTACTGGAATTTTGGATGGCTGCATCGAATTTACAACAGCAACTGCAAGACCAAAAAGAATTTTTTGATCCTATGGAAGCCCAAAGTGATGCTGTCGTTTTATATGACAAATATTTTTCATTACAAGCCCACTGCCCTTTGGGTTTTAGTGATAAGGTGCGATTCGCTGTAGAACAAAATATTTGTGGTGAAAATGGTTTAATTCTTGATTGCTTTCACTTACCTTTGAAAATAGTCGAGAAAGTTTTAGACAAAAACTACTTAAAACCATTTTTGGCTTCCCAACTTTTTTACAAGTATTTATCGGACTTAATAAATACAGTACAAGCCAATGGATATTCTACAAATATTGAACGTAATAGATATTCCCCATCTGATTGTAGTAGTGAAAAAAGTTTTAGTCAAAGTACATTTCTAGCATTAGAAATACCATATAACCAACCAAAGAAAAAGGAAAAATGCAGAGACATGACTATAGATACACGAGAGTTGTATGACCCTGATGCCCTTTGGAAACGAAGGAAATGTCACAGACTCTCTTTGGGCCGGGTTAATGAACTAGGAAAATACGAAACTGATTTTGAACCTGAGCCTGATAGGAAGGAATTTAAATTGAAAGATGTTGTCAAAAAGTTTGTTAGTTTGGAAGATGAACACAGGAAAAAAGAGGAGATGGCATGGCAAGTAGCAGAAATGATAGTTAAAGATATTACTAATGTTACATTAAGTGATCATAAAACTTAATATATACCACTTCTTTGATTTTTATAATCGATGTTTCCATACAGTCATTTTTATTTATCTTTGCTTATATAGCTTACAGCTGAAATTGAAGTACAAATCACAACCAGGTGTTCTAGAGATTTATTCACCTTGCAGTGACAATATTACTTTTGTTTCTTTGATAATTTCAACAATTTGTATTTTTCTTTCCATTTGTCGCTTATGGAAATGTGTAAATTTGAACTGCAAATTATTTAATATTTTTCAAAAGTACGATGCAAAACAAGTAAAATATATTAGCTCAGGTGAGTTGCGCATTTTACGTCCACCTAATTAAATGTAAATATTGATTTATGTGTTTTTCACGTAACCTTGACCAATATATCAGAAGTCCTTTACGGTTATGTGAGCCACGATTTTCAAAGATGCGGCCAAATTAATGATAATAATAATTTATTTCTCACATATGCTGCTACATAAGGACAGATATGAAAGGCAAAAGAAAAATTACACGTAAATACACAATTAATAGTAAAACACAAACAATAGATATATAAAATCAAAAACAATAGACATTTACACAAACTCGTTAAGGCTATAAACACAGTTTTGAATTAGATATTGTTTTAGTAATGATTTAAAAAAATTAAAATTCTTGGCATTTAATACATGCATAGGTAATTTATTATACATTTTGTGTTCTTATAAATGGATGTAACATTTGACTAGTCGAAGAACAGTTTTCTTTTTTATAATCTGTTTAGGGTTCAAAGGAGATCTTTTTTTAATACTTTCAACTATAGCAACGAAATTGCAAAAAAGTGTGTTTTCTGATTTCATGTCATAACTTTTTAAATAACATGAAAATGAGTGGTTAAATAATGTTGGCAGAGTAAGAGGCACTGTTTTATTAGCTTTCTACAGGTACTAATATGTTTGTGTAAGTATTTCAGAAAGTCTGCAGATTGTGTTTAAATATTGTCTGTAATTGTTTATTTGTGGCATATTCAGATTTTCTTACTTTTTATTGGGTATTTTGCCACTGAAAGATATTTAAAAATTTTAATGAAAAAACCTCTGCGCCAAACGGCGCCAGTGGCAAAGTACCCAATAAAAAGTAAGAAAATTGTGTTTAAAAATCGAAAAATGAAAATGGGAAAGTACTTATGGTATATATCCTGCCTGATAAGTTTTTATGAAAACAATTTTAATTGAAATCAAATATCTGCTGTGAAAATAGTTTAAGTATATCACAACTTATATATGGCTAAGGGCCGGTTTATCAATGTGAGGATAAAATTATCCTATAGTTACATCACAGTTTGAGTAGGGTTATCGACGCGTGGACTACACTCGGTAGCAGAAGTGATCCTACATTATATAGTTCTAGAAAACGCTATAAATCGTGATCTCCAAGATCAGGTCCTTCAGTATTGCTGCAGCTGTTGTCTTTACAATCTATAAAATGTGGACAAGATATATAATCCTGCTCTTCTGCATTTACATCTTGGAATACAGTTCTTACATTACCATGCAATAAAGTTTAATAGATTCGGAGAAACCACTGGTAAAGTGTCGGAACTCAAAAAAGTCATCTGTGCTTCTTGTTCCATCCCCACTCAGTTAGATTTAGGTCATTTTCATACTATTGCTGTACTTCTAGATGTTATTGAGCAGTTCTTATTGGCAGTGTCAAGAATGCTAAATTAAAGATTGTAGGCAAATACTTTACAACTTTTTTCTATTTTTATGTCGCAGTTGTAACTAAAATTAAGTTGTGAAGTAATAATTAAAAACTAAACTAAAAGCTATTAACGTTTTGGAAAGATTTTTGCTTTCTGTTATTAAAATTCGAAAACTTTTACTAACGTCAAACTATCATGTTTGACATATTGAAAAATCATCATAGTTTTGATAACGGAGAGCGAAAATCCTCAATTTTTCGCAGAAGTTTCTTTCTTTAAATATTTTAATATTTTTACAGCAGTGGCACAATACCCAACAGAGAACAGAAAAGATTTTTTTACGTTTTCTGTAAAAAACATAATATCGCAACCTGTTAAGTACTGCATATAAAAATAGAATGTTTATTATTCGTTGGTCCCAGATTTTCGTAAATACATCTGACATTGTAACACTGGATCTTTTGGTTACCTTTGGCGAATTTTAAAATCTAAGAGCTGTTGGAATTATAAATATTACCAATTGAGCCAATAAATCGATGATAATTTCTTACGACACATATAGTTTTACCTTCTATCTATAATCTTTAAATCTCAAATAAATCTAAATATTAAATTTTGAAATGAAGAGAGATAAGATAAGACTAATAATTGTATAATTTCCAAACAAATCCTTCAGTTGAAATTCTAAAATATACACACAACATTTGTGTATATTGTTGGAAAGCTAATATAGCTATTAATTATAAAGCCTTCATCACAGTAGACTCACTCCTTATCTACTCTACGTGGAAAAAATGCGACCTGGTTTCATTTTTTATGCTCTAGACCAGACCGAGTGTGCGAGACCACGTGCACAGAGGCGAATGGCGCCAGTTGTAAAATCGAGTAGCGAACACCGGCGTGCGGCATGTCAAACTAAATGTCAAATTTGTTGGTTATGTCCTATGTTGTAATATAATCATATCACAAAATTCACATAATTAGGAAACAGTTTCAAGCATTAAAGAATATTGTCATGATGTTACACGCATCTGTTTATACAGGGTGTAATTAGTTTCATGTCATTAAAAAAAACTGGTGGTAGGGAACGACAAGACAAACAAAAAAACCTTGTATAACATGGGGTCCAAAGCTCATAGTTTTGGAGAAAAAAAATAAACAACACACGTCTAACCCGCCGTTCGTTGTTTTTGTTATTTTTGAATTTCGGGTCAGTGTGTATTTATAGTGAAGATTTATTTTATTAACTTTACCGTTCAAGTCGTTAAATTCTTGATTACGTACAGACACAACTTACTTGTTCGTTCTTTTTGTATTCCGTTTTGGATTTTGAACCAAGTTTTTCTTTTATTTTTCTTTATTGACAACGTTAGTTGATAGTTTATTGTTTAGTGTTGAACGGAGTACGTATGTCCTTAATTCGACGTACTGAACTGTGTATTGATGCAGATGCAAATTTCGAATAATTTACTTAAGTAAGCTTTTAACCCAGGACACTCATTTATGTTACAAACGTTAATAAATCACATTTAAATATTCTAAATTATAAACATTAATCCAATATTTTGTTCCAAATTAAAAGACACACATGTAAAGAAATGCTCTGTTTAAACTTCTACGACCATTATTTGCTTGCAGTTGTGCAGGAAAAGATAACGAATTATTTACCTCTTTATAATTGACTCAGTTTGGTTGAGGCGGTCGATGATCCAAGGCCTTTGCACTTTTTTATGACAATTTAAAAGTTGTGTAATTGGGAACTACAAGTTCATTGACCAAGAAAAGCAGTGGGTCTCAATTATTTTCTACATTAATATTAAAAAATATTAAATAGGTTGACCTAGGTCAGTTTTTTTCAGTGCCCCTAGAGGGAAAAGTCATAAAGGTTTTTTGTTTGTCTAGTCGGTCCTCATTACCAGTTTTTTTTAATGACATGAAACTGATTACACCCTGTATATTATATTGTTACGAGTTTTCACTCTTTAGGAAACACCCTGTATGAATCCGTGGCTTCTAAATAATTTTAACAAGGGGTAAACCAGTAACACTTTATTAAATAATTTACTGATTATACAATAATACTTCTTAATTAACCAAAATAACCTTTACACTTTGTTTACTTGATATTTAACCTCACTTTTTCGTTACCAAACTTCACTTTTATAAACTTCCCCCTCTTCCACCGGTAATCGCGCCTTATATACTCTGAAATTGCCTCCAGAATCCAGAACACAATCGAGAATCTTCTCCCACCACACTCTAGAAAACTCTATCTCTTTCTACAATTTTCCAGTCACTGTTAGGCATAGGCGTACCATAGGGGGGTGTAATGCATAACACTGCCCCCTCCTTAAGCCTGATCTTCCCGATCAGGCAATTCAGAATCATCAGTGTATTTCGCCAGTCTATCCAAATGCACGATCTTCATCTTGGACTTTTTGCTTCGTTGAATCTGATAGACGACGTCATTAATTCGGGTAATAACAGTATACGGTCCATCCCAAGGTGGTTGAAGTTTCGGTGACCTTCCTTTCTTTCGCTGTGGGTTGTACTGCCAAACCAGATCTCCTGCCTTGAACCCTTCTGAACTACCCTCACGGTCATATCGAGCCTTCATTCTGTCACTGGCTATGGTGATTTGGTCTCTAACTAGCTCATGGACATTCCTTAGCCATTCACTCACTTCATCTACATAGCTGTTCGCAGGAAGCCGTTCTCCGCCTGGTGTTCCAAACATCAAATCACAGCAGTCTGATCTCATGTCCAAATACTACACGGGCCGGTGTTTATTTTGTAGTCTCGTGGATGCCACGAGGAAAAACAGTATGGTCAGATCCCAGTCACGTTGATTTTTATGAACGACTTTAGAGAGATGTTCTTTCATAGTCTTGTTATGTCGCTCCACCATTCCATCTGATTGCGGGTGAAGGGCTGTTGTCCGTGCTTTGTGTACTCCCAATAACTTGCAGATTTGCTGAAATGAGCTTACCTCAAACGAAAGTAGTCGATTGTTTAACTGGCTCACCATTACAAGCTCGCTATAAAAAAATTCCTGCTCTTGGTTTATTCGTATAATTGCCGATAATAGAGCCGAAGGTTAAGTGATATTTATTCGCTTTTAATGAATCATCTATGGAGTTGTTCATTGCTCTAACATTATTCATTATAAATAAATAATTTACATCAATTAATATAAAGTAGCAAAACAATATTCAGTTTATTCTGATAGTTACGAAATGATGCAAAAAATAGTGGGTTGACACTTATGACATTGCTGGTATCATGAACTATTCCTTTGTCGCTTTTTTATGATTTTTCCATTGACATTGGATAAACTATAGTAGTTATGCCCATTTATAAGAACACATTCACATTAACGTAGCATCTTTGAAAATCGATGAAGCTTATGTAGTACAGCAGGGGAATTTGATTTGTTGTTCAACGGCACATGAAGAAACACTTCAGCTTGACAACCTTTTATGTAGAACTCGCCTGAGCTATATTAGCATATCATTAAAAATCGTCTGGAAATTGTATGTGATATTACAAGTAATTTAGTTTTGAAGCATAATTTGATACTCATAAGTAACAAAATTGAGCCCAAAAGAGACAACAGACATACTTACATACCACTAAGTTGTTTCACAGCCTTAGCTGTAATGAAGGGATGTCATCCAGTACCTATAGTTAGGGAAATGGCATGCAAATTCGACGACGAAAAGTGACTGTCTGCCAGTCGGTAATCGATGAGAGCCTGTAACTACGAAACTTTTTCTCTCTGGAATTTTTTTTTTAAATACCCTCTACCGCGTACCGACTGGTATTTTCATCTGCCAGTGTAACTGGGGTATGTGAAGCACATATATTAACTACCTATGCGGCAGATATCGGTAACCATTCGTTTAAAAAAAGTGTCCCCCCTCCATGCCAAAAATTTCCAGAGAGAAAAGTTTCGTAGTTGTATGCTTTCTTTGATTACTGAGTGGCAGACGGTAACTTTTCGTCGTCAAATTTGCACGCCATTTCCTAGACTACTCGCCAATAAATATTTATATAATAGAGAGTAAGCTTTTTACCATGGAATTCTTGAACAATGAATGGTTTTTTCTAATTCCTTCTGTAGTGTATTGTTAAGACTATGGAAATTAATGTTAAAAAAAAAATTCCCAATGTCGGCTTCTTGTTGGGGGTGATACCCACCCCTCTGGATCTATCTCATGGAGAATTAAATTGTAAGAAAATATGCTCTAACTTTTTAAGAAATCTTTAAAAAATATATTTTAAATTATAGAAAAATGTTGCGATTTTATAGAAAAAAGTCTTCAAACGGGATCATGAAATCTGTCGCTGCTCGAAAATTACAAAGTTTTGCTGTTTTTACAGCTTCATTGACTACACTAATATTATGAAATACAGACTTACATTTTTTAAATTGTAAAATGATTTCTCTTACTAAACCATAATAATATACATATTGCAAAATTTTATTTCTGCACATTGCTTGAAAGAGCAGTTTAATTAAGGGGTCCCAGATTATAATTTTATACTTCATCAGGACGTCTGTAAAGTACATATGTTATCAGTTCCCCACTCATCATCGCTACATTATGATGTATCATATAACGTTTTCTTTCTATCAACAATAATTCAAATCATTTCTGATACATCACAGTTGTGCCATATGTACAGAAATAAGATGTCGCAATGTGAAAATGCATTATTTACTATCGGCAAAATTTAATATCCAGAGGAAAAGCATAAAGCATTTATAGAACAAATATGAAACTATGCCGTTTTCTCCATTTTGCTAATATTTTTGTAACTTAACTATTAAGTTTTCTTTCCTTGAAATTATTTTTATTTAGAGCTATAGATTGTTTTTTTAAGTTTTCCACCAATATCAAAGTTCTACTTTATTTCCAAAATTTAATATTATTGTTCAGTGTTGCCTCAAATTTAAATAGGCTTGTCTAAATAATTAAATTACATTAATTTATATTATATTGTTGATTTTCTTATTATAGGTTATACAGGGTGGTTAAAAATATGCCATATTTCTTTAGGGTACATTCCTGTCATGAAAATAAAAAGAAGTTTATATTAACATGTTATAATTCCCTGTGCAGTTTAGGTGCCGGCAAGCGATCGGCAAAGTTAGGCAACGTTGGTCGGGTCCGGCACAAGGATGGGTGATCGAAGTTCCCGTCGGAAACCTCAGTCCATGTCATGAGCTGCCTTGACCGGACTCAGGTGGCTTGGCAAGAGATGGAGACTAAGGGCTGATAACTGTACCAAGGACCTCCTTATCAACAGACTCAAAGTCTAGTAAGGACCATGTCTAGATAAGGAGCTCAAAGGTACAATGAGTACCACAATAGATTCATAGAGGTCGCAATGGGCAAGTTCAATCGCTATTTCCTTACAGCTAAAATCTAAAAAAAATTAACATAGATTCATAAACGTGTATATGGGGTGCTGTTAACTATGTAAAAAAAACGTCTTTATTCGTTCACAAACTTCATCCATCCACAAGTGAAAGTGGGCTTCGTTAGAGATGAGCAAATGATTCACCATATCAGTCTTCTGTTAGTAACCCAAATATTACGTTACAGAATTGCAAATGCTCACTGCTTCATCTCTATACAAAAGTGTTTGTGTAATTTGGATCTTGTAAGGATCTGATCTGATCTTCAATATAAGGATTAAATCTTTTCTATTCATTTGTAAAATGTGGGATTGTGCTCGAGCTCAATGTTGCAGACCTAGTTCAAAAGCTTTCATCCTCACTAAGTTTTCGACATACATACAGATCCATTTTGACTGACGAATGGCCTCTACTCTCTGCCATACACATAGTGCCTCTAGGTACTTAACACGAAAGCCGACTGAAATTTTAAATGTGGGAGTTGGCACCACACTGTATAAAGTGCGAAGTAGCTGCCTGCATCTACAGCATTAGAAGGAAAAGCTGATTGCTATGGTCCACTTATGCCACATGAACATCCAGTGTAATTTTGAAAATTTAATCAATCATTTCAGACTAATTGAACAAAAAGGGTCATTACTGTAGTTTTGCAACGTGCATATTGATAATGAAGCAATAGAAGACACATATTAATATGAACTCATTTTTATTTTCAAGAGAGGAATACATGCTTGAAATAATGCTTTTTATTATTCCTGAACCACCCTGTATAAGTTAAGTTGGCTTCTAACAGTTGTTATCATAAATATTTTTCATGATATATTGTTTAATTGTAAAGAAAAAATAAACTGGTATGTATGATTTCTGTTATTTTGACTTGATTCTTTAAATTTATATTGAAAACGTATTAACATGTAATTAGGATATCTACAAACTGGAGCTCTGATGTCCCATATAATTGGTCTGGCTTGTTTAAATTATCTAGCAATGAAACCTAGTCATCTATTTTTATTTAATTTTTATCACAATTAATGAGTGCTTTTGTTTTTAATTAGCAGTGATAATTAATATTATAATTAACATATTTATAAATGCCCATTAAAACAAACTTCTAAGAGCAAAACACAATATCTTTAATGTTGTATTCCAATTTGTATTTAAAAATAATTATAGTACCACTTCCTGTAATATATGCTTACAAGATTCAAATACACATTATATTTATATATTTAGAATAAAAATGTCAATGTAAAGATGTTATAAAATTAAATAAATGTTTAATTTTGATACCTATTTTTCCTTCCGAAAAAACCGTGTAGTGCCTATAAGAATAGAAATACGGTAAATTTCTCATGTTGAAACTAGATTAGATAGGAAAATCAAAGGAACATCTATTGACCATTTTGGAGATTCATTTATTTATTTACACTGCACCACAAACAGATCAAATGAAATTACATGAAGAACAGTGAGATTTTGAACACCGTATAATGTGGCTTCTAAATGATAGCCCACAACAATTATACATAACTACCAATAATATAAAAGTATAGCATAAAGTCAATCACAAGTAATATGTAACACATTTCTTTTAACATTTCAGACATCTAAATCACTTAGAAAATTATTTGCTGCAAGCCAGGACCATAGGCTGAAATTAATTAAACATATTCTAGTCTTCAGAATATATTTTAAAAATGCTGTGTACCCATTACCATCGAGTAGTAAATGTATAGCAGAATGACCACACATGATGTCACCTGTCAATACACCACCACAATAACTTTGTTGCATAATGGCAATCAAATATCTAGCAATAATAACAATGTGACATTCCCACAACATGCAAAGAATTGCCAATTTCGCTTTTCCATTAAAAAATAAGTTCAGGAAAATACCTCAACAAAATTCATTATGCCAACACAATTGTAAGCAATTAATTAGTTCACCTACTAGGGTTTCCAATGAAAGTGAATCTCTCTTGGACATAATTATTGTTAATGACGATTTAAATATTGTCAAATCTGATGTAATTGATAATTTCAATGTCTGATCATAATGCGATATACTGCGAAGTTGCTCTGGAGGTTAAAAAAATTACTAAACTAACTTTTATATTCAGGACTTTTAGAGATTTTAATCTGAATTCATTTAATAGGGAAGCTGCTCAAATTGATTGGAACTTAATTTACTTAATCCCAGATATATCTACTAAAGTAGAATATTTTAATTCTTGTCTGTTATACCTCTTCGACATGCAAGCACCCCTCAAAACCGTCACCTCTTCTACCAAAAGACATAGACTCTGGTTCATGATAACCTTAGGACTATTTGGAAACTGAAGGGAAAGTCATGGTTAAGATACAAAAAATCTAAACTATCGGAACATAGATGTTATACTATTGTCAGCTAAGAAATTTATATAACGACTCCCTAAAATCTGAAAAACAGGCATATTTCAAGCATAATATTGACACTTGTACGAAAAATAATAAACAGCTATGGGATAACTTGAAATCTTGGGATATTGTCAACAATAAAGGTAAAACTACTTTCTCTAATGACCTGGATTTTAATCTCGATGCCAATATTGTTAATGACTTCTGGATTCTGTCCCAAATACTACTAGTGACCCTGACTATAAGTATAGTCAGGGTCATAGTGCCAAGTGGCTTTTTAAATCATCCACATTCAGGGAAAATTCTTATTTTGAATTTAACCTTGTTGGCACTGACATTGCTAAAACAGAAGTCTAACACTGGTCCCAACAGAATCTCATGCAAAATGTTGTAACTGTCTCTCGAATGGGTTAGAGATCCATTAACTCATATCATTAGCTATTCCTTTGAAACTGGTAGTGTTCCAGAGCAATGGAAAATAAGCTTTGTGAAACCAATACGTAAATGCAAAAATCCCCAAAGGCTGAGCGACTTCAACCTTATATGCCTGCTGCCTGTTCCCCTAAAAATTGCAGAAGGTGGCCTTCATTCTCAATTAATTGATTATCAAACTAACAATGGTATCATCCCCGACACACAGTCAGGCTGTAGGAAGGGATTTGGTACATCAACAACTATATATTCGGTAGTAGACGATGTTCTCCGTGCCTCTGACCAATCTATGGTTACATTAACCCTCCTAGATATGTCAAGAGCTCTTGACAGTACAGACACGCAATGCTTATTAGCAAAACTTCAACACAATGGTGTGACTCGTAAGACACTGGAGTGGTGTAAAAATTACTTACAGGGCCACTCTCGGTATGTCTGTATAAATTCTTCTAACAAAACTGATACCTCTGAAAGAAGAGTAATAAAATCGGGTGTACCTCAGGGTTCTATCCTGGGCCCTGCATTTTTTCGCTTTAATTGTGGATTTACAATTTGTCGCAAATTCACATGTATGCTGATGATATTCAGTTATACCTTCATTTTAACCCAAAAGACTCAAGAAGCAGCCAGAAAGCTTAATAACGATCTTTCCCTAATTAACAACTCAGGCCTGTAGCTAGAAACTGTTTTAAGGGCGGGCAAACAAATTTTCAGAGGGGGGCCGGTGAGTCTAAATATTTCATTGTTATTTTCAATTATAAATAACCCCACGTAAAAAATATATATCTGAATTTCTTAACAGAAACAGTTTTTAATAGAAAATAATAATAATAATAACAAAAAAGAAAAATTTTAGATGGTCCAGGATAAAATGAAATTCTTCCGTGTAAGACGCCAGCAAAAAGCTGTGAAATGAGCTATCTAGTCAACGTGGACTTCCAGGAGTGGAGTAACTGTTTCTTTGTCATAAAAGTTTGATGAAAAAATTTATTAATTTTTTCACACTGTTGTTTAAATAAATAGTTTATCTTGAAATTAAACAGTAAAATTAAGCTTTACAAAAAAAATTGTTAAAAAGAACATCACGATACGATGAAAATGAGAAACGGTTGCACAAGTATTCAAATCCCTTAATTTATTGTCTGAATTTGAAAATATACTTGAGGTCCAGTCCTGTGTGCTGCACGACTTAATGCCGGTGGTATACTAATCAGAAGCGGTCATTCTCTTTTAGGCTTTTTTGCGAGCTGACAGATCAATTTTTATGCATAAAAGAGATCTCAAACTATAAGTAAAAAAGAGAGGGGTGAAATGTACTTTTATTAAAATCATTAATTAATAAAACAAAATATTATAGGAATTGATTAACAAGAATTGTCAGGCAGACAAGTTAATTGTAATAGATAGAAGAGATCATAAACTTTATTTTAAAACAAAAAACAAGGAGGTATTATGAAGTGCACTTTCATGAAAAAAATTATGTACCTATAACAAATTAAGTCTGACAAATTTATTAACAAAAATTGTCAGTCAGACAATTCTTTTCCAAAATGGTTCATTATTAACCACAAATTGTGTAAATTTCAAGCTAGTGTTTAAAAAATTAAAATCTTTTTTTTTATCTTAATTTAAAAATTCCTAGGCCTGCTATGTCCTCTCAACAATTATTTTCATTCACCAACTGTGGTTTGGGTGTACTACGATTTTAATTATTTTCTACAGTAGCCGGAGGACGGGTAAAAATTATTCCAGGACGGGCTACTCCCGTCCTGGCCCGCCCCTAGCTACAGGCCTGTAACAACTGGATCAGGCAAAACACATTGGTACTCAATCCTAAAAAGAGTAAATGCACTAGGCACTAGGAGTAGGAGTAGCTTATAGGCAATGGCCAAGTTTGAACTGTCGATATATGGTAAAACAATCCCTTGTGTCAATACTATACACAACCTGGGACTTGTTATGAATAATAATTTGAAATTTACTGACCACGTCAGTTGTTTGTCAAAAAGCTTGCATTAACCTAAAAAAGCTTTTTCCATATAGAAACGTACTAGATCAAAAAACTAAAATAATGTTGACAGATGCATTGGTCCTGTCCCACTTTAACTATGCCGGCGTAGTATATGGCCAGTGTCTTTTAATCAGGAAGATAAATATCGTCTTAAAAAAAATACAAAATCATACTGTTAGATTCATAACTGATATTTCATCATATAACAACTCCCTTTTTAAAAGATTTACAAATAGGTACTTAAACTTGAGGATCGTCGTTTACTCCACACAGTCATATTTGCTAACAATACTATACTTTATAAAACCCCTAAATACCTATTTGCTAAAATAGAAAGAAGAAGTGATGATCATGAAAGAGATTTAAGACAAACTGGCATCTCTCTCAATTCCTCGATACAACAGTGCCGCATTCCGCAAATCATTTAATTTTCTGGCCTCTTGCTGCCTCTTACTTGCTGAATTGAAGCCTATTCTGAAGTTCCTACTCCTAAACGAGGAACTTTCATTCCTAAATCACCATTAACGATTGCAGACCCACTGTGTGCTGCACTCTATTTTAATCTTATTTCATGTACTTATGTTTTGTAATAATTTAAGGGATCTATTTATTTTGTCCTATTATCTTTTTTATTTTAGGGTTAGGTTTAATATCATTGTATCTGTATCTAATTCTTTTGTGGAAATGTATTTACATTTTGGACAATAAACTCTTATTATTATTATTTAAAAGAAAATGACTACAGTCCTGGAGCAAGCAGATATTTTTCAGTCAGTGAATTATATTTAAAAGATACATTTTCCTTTTTGTTTTATATTAGGTAGGTACATTAATTAAAGTTCCTTGTGTACAATATTTCAGGTTCATTACAATATGGCATATTATAAATAAAGAATTGACCACATACTGTGTGTACCTATATGATTTTAAATGTGGCTACACTCCATGGTTTTTAAAAAACTTTCTTTTTACTTTCCATCATTCCAATAAAGTGTGCGATAGTATTCAATATCAGGACATGTGAGGGTGATTTAAAAAATGTAATCCTTGATCTATTAAAAATAGTCCGAGAACAGAATGAAAAAATTATTTTTATTGAAAAGAGTATTAAAGAAATAAAGAATGGCAATAAAAGTGAAACATTAGGAGTTAGTGAAACTAAAAATAGGTCTTTTGCAAATACAGTTAGAGGACCAGCAATATGTATCAAACCAGTAGCTGAACAGAAAAGTGTTGAAACTAATAAAGAAATCAAAATCAAAGAAAAAATAGACCCATCGAGAAGTACACCCCAACCCATTCAGCTAAATCAAGTCAAAACAGCGATTATGCAAGCACAAACAACTGCTAAATTTAAGGAAATACAAAGTTTAAATGAAGGTAACAAATCGGAGGTTAGTAATGAATGGCAACAACAACGCAGCAGACAGAAACGTAATCGCAGGTTTGTCGTTGGAGGAAATAGCGATGCAAACACAGATATTCAAACAGTCCCAAAATTAATATCACTTCATGTGACAAGATTAAAGCCTACTACCAAACCAGATGACTTAAAAAAGATGCTAGTAAAGGAATTTCCAGAGGTTGTATGTGAAAAACATAGCTCCAAGTTCCCGGACTTGTATGCATCAATGAAAGTTACAATAAGACAGGACAATTTTAAGAAGGCATGGAGACGGGACTCTTGGCCCGATGGAGCTCTAGTGTCTCGTTTTTTTGTAAAAAAGAGGATGCTATCACAAGCACACGAGCAGATGGATCCTCAAGCATAATTTCCAACATCTACCATAAGCAGACTATAACATTATCGTGCTTCATCAACGAGGAAATCCCTGCATCAGGCATAACAGGTGATGCCGATTCTACAGACTTGGGTACACCTTTGTTTAAAAATCTGAACGATACGGATACTGCAGTTGCTCAAGCCGTAAAAACTATTAGTAATGTGTCAAACAATTCAGAAACATCGAACATAAATCTAATGCATTTCAATATACAAGGAATGTTAGGGAAAGGACTCGACTTAGAACTGTTGCTTAGTATATACCAAGTGGATATAATATGCATAACAGAACATTGGTTAAAATCATACGAAATAACATCATTTCAGTTAAGTGACTATGTACTAGTTAACAATTCCTGTCGTAAAGACTTTCAACATGGTGGTGTGTGCATTTTTTCTAAAGAAAAGTTTAAAATGAAACCATTACCATATAAAATATATATAGAAAAACATTTTGAAATAACTATCGCTATTGCAGATGTCATGAAGAGTGGAGTTAAATTATATATCATAACAGTATACAGGTCACCAAGTGGTAATTTGAAAATATTTATAGATAAAATGTATGAACTAATGTATTATATATACAAAGGTAATAGTTATTATATAGTATGTGGTGACATGAACATAAATTTTCTGGCACAGACTAGCGAATCAAAAGATATTATTAATCTCTTTAGTGAATTTGACATGCATAATCATATCAGTGAACCTACACGAATAACGGCAACATCAGCAACTTCTATAGATGTAATATTTTCTAATGTAACAGTAAAATCTAGTTTGGTAAAAGAGACACACTTCTCGGATCATTGTTTTCAAATATGTGAATTTAACTTACCGCTATTGAAGAAATGTGAAAGCGAAATTATATTTAAAAGAGATTTCTCTAGTAGTAATCTGGTTACGTTCAGAAATATAATAACACATGAGAGTTGGTCCGATATGTATAAATCTATTGGTTTAGATAATAAGTTTAACAGTTTTTATTCAACAATCATGTTTCATTTTAACAATGCTTTTCCATACAAAAAAATACAAACTAATAGAAGTAAAAAACCTTGGTTTAATTAATCACCAACTTAAAAGCTTGCATCAAACACTATGTGATGTCTAAAATATGTAAAAATACTAATAATGCCGTGATAAAGGATAAATATAACAAACTAAAGATTGTATATAGGGAGCAGGTAAAACAAGCTAAAGCAACTTTTAATAATAATAGAATCAGTAACACCAGTAACATTATGAAAGAGAGCTGGAAAATAATAAACGAAATGAAAGGTAATATAAAAAAATATGATTCATTTCACATAAATATTAATGGCGAAGAAATTGTAGATACAACTAGACTAGCCAACCATTTTAATAACTTTTTCTTGGATATACAAAGCTCTAAGCCTGATACTAATAATCTCAAATTCGCTCCTCATTCAGAAAATACGTTTTACTTATATCCTACCACACCATATGAGATAGAAGGGTTCATTATGAAAACAACTTTAAAGCCAGCTGCAGGTATTGATGAAATTTATGGTAATGCTTTAAGGATAATTAGCGACCTAATAAGTATACCGTTGTCCCATTTGATTAATGAATCATTTAGCGAAGGAAAATATCCAGATTCACTAAAGATATCTAAATCTGTACCAGTATTTAAAAATAAAGGGGCAAGAGATGATATAAATAATTATAGAAATATTTGCTTGCAAAGTCAGCTAGCCAAATTGTTTGATACATGCTACAATACAAGGTTAACTCAATTTTTAGAAGTACAAAATCTATTAACCACCTCACAACACGGTTTTAGATCCAAGAAATCTACCTTAACAGCAATCGCAGAACTCTGTAACAGTGTGTATGAATGTCTCAATAATAAGCAATTTCCAATTGCACTTTATTTTGACTTATCACGGGCCTTCGACACGGTTGACCATGACCTGCTCCTGGAGAAATTATATCGCATTGGTGTACGAGGTGTCGCCTATGATTGGGCGGCATCATATTTACGAGGGAGAAGACAGATTGTGGTCATAGATAAATATAAATCAGAGTCAAGAAATGTTAATATTGGGGTTCCTCAAGGTTCAATTCTGGGTCCTTTATTTTTTATCATTTTTATTAACGATATAATATATTCATGTACTTCTTCACAAAAAACAATAAATTATGCAGATGACACAAACCAATTAGTAACAGGAAACAAT
Source organism: Stenurella melanura (assembly GCA_963583905.1). Taxonomy (NCBI): domain Eukaryota; kingdom Metazoa; phylum Arthropoda; class Insecta; order Coleoptera; family Cerambycidae; genus Stenurella; species Stenurella melanura. Next base: position 109,885,665 of record OY757312.1, read on the forward strand.
TTAATACAATCAGTTGAAACAGCTAATATATCTGCATTAGAATTTTATCAATGGTGCCAATATAATGGAGAATAAGAGTAAACGTAAATAAAACATTTTTTATGGTATTTCAACCAAAGAACGGTAAAGATGAATCTAGTCAACTCATTAAGATGAATCATAACACCATTGAACAAGTGAATTTTATAAAATTTTTAGGGGTTGTAATAGACCAAAAAATGACCTGGGAGCAACATATAGATTATATTTCTTCAAAATTAAGTACTATGTGTTTTGTTGTAAGACAGCTGCGAGCTACAGTTTCTTTGTCCATTCTTAAATTGGCCTATTATGGGCTTGTGCAATCTATTTTAAGTTATGGTTTAATTTTTTGGGGACGTTCAGCCCACTTTCATAAAGTCTTTGTTATACAGAAAAAAATTATCAGATGTATGGTAGGAGCACATCCTCATACATCCTGTAGACAAATATTTATTAATTTATCAATTCTAACTTTGCCTTCCTCTATATATATTTAGTTATATTAAATATAAAAATGAGAGAAAATTCATTTATGAAAATAAGCAATGTGCATAAATATGATACACGTAACAACAGTAATTTATACCAACCATATTCAAGATTAAGTGTCTCTCAAAATTCGCATATTTATCAGGGCATTACATGTTTCAACAGGTTTTTAAATCTTTGTGGTGACGTTAGTATTATTCAGAATTTTAATCATTTTAAACAAAAACTGTATGAATACCTAGTGAGTAAGGCATTTTATTCTGTAGAGGAGTATCTAGGCCATTGACTATTTCGTTTATTGTATGTATGTTGAGTGTTAGATTGCCTTAGTGTATTTGGTAATGTTTATGTATGAGTGAGCGCATTGTGTATGTATATGTATGTGTAATGTACTATTTTGACTAGTTTGATAAGTTTTACCTTTGTATGTAAAATTAATGAATGAATAAAGTATCTATCTATCTATCTATCCAATAGGATTCCACAAAATACAAGCATACTAAAGTTTCGATCAAACGAATGAATTTAACAATCCAGTATGCTGTATTCTGGTTGGCTAAAATGGCCATGGACTGGTTAACAGCTCCTTGACTTATAATTCCCTATTGCGGATACTTCGGCTTGAAATACTGTGGCATATTTCCCTAGACTTACCGGGATTTTTGTTTTTGGACATATTTGGAAATGTTTATTGAAGTTATAGTTTGGACATTTCTAGAATGGGATCCGCCTTCAACTCTAATATAACTTCAGGTAGGTACTCTGTTCCATGCTGCTGCCTTATTGCTGTTGAGACGCATTAGCCTGTTCACCACAACGGAACCTTGGATACATTTTATAGTAGTGGTAAGTCTAGAAGGACTTCCAATACAGCTGTGGGAGCGAATTTTATGACCACCATGGCACACTGGCAAGGAGGCTTTTGTACACCACAGTTTTATTACTCTGCACTACAGACACTGCATGTATATAGTATGTAACCCTAGGGTCGTTTTGGGATTTAACCTCAAATTTCTCCTGCACCTGCCCAGGACTATTGTTGCCTTATGTGTGACTTTTTGGATGTGGGCAATCCATGTCAGTTTTTGGTCAAACTGACTCCTAGGTATTTTATCTCACTGCGGCAAATGAAACTTTCACGCCATTGGGTGCTAGGCGTTTTAGGTCTCCCAAGGCTCCTGTTCTTGTAAAGGTGACAAGTGTGAGGATTTATGGAAAGTTCTTCCTCGTTACACTACCTGTCGATAATATTTAGGCTTCTTTCTGAATGCTCTGATAGGGTGTTCACACCGTTTGCAAATCGCCACCACCAACTATTACTAGATTGTCAGCATATCCATATTGATTTTAAAGCTCGTAAGGATATTGTACTGTTGTCACGTGAATCACTCTGTGAAGTATCAACAGTAGAGGTTATCAATGGTAAATACATTATTATTTCACTTTACAGAACACCTAATAATGATACAAAAAAATTTGAATAATTTATTGATATTGTCTCTACCATTTTAAACAAATTAAAGGTACATACACATAAGATCATAATAACTGGTGACTTTAACATACATTTTCATACTCAGGATAAATATGACAAAGAATTTAAATATCTGTTGACGTCTTTTAAGTTTAACACGTGCATAACAGATGCAACTAGAGAAAACAACTGCTTAGACAACATATTAATAAACTTTTCAGGCGAGTACAGGACTGTGGTAACAGATTTACATATTTCTGATCATAATTCAGTTACAATTTATATAGATCTTCTAGAACCAAAAAATGTAAATATACGAAAAACGATTAGACCAATAACGGAACAAGGTTTATTTAAATTGCACAACATAATACAAACAGTTGACTTTTCCTTTGTTAAGTCTGATAGCCTTACAATTAATGATAAATGGGACATGTTCATAGAAGAGATTATAAAAAATACAAAACTTGCTTTTCCAGTAAAAATAATTACTACTAATACACTAAAAAATCATACAGTATCTTGGTTTAATGAACATCTAAAAAATATGAGAGATATTCTTGGATTAGTGCATGATGTATGCAAACAGTCTCCCACTAATGAAAATAAAAACATGTATGTGGAATTAAAAAGACAATATAAAGTTGAAATTCTAAATACCAAGAAAAGAATAAATAGTGAGTATATAAAGTCCAAAAATAACTCTTCTAAATCAATGTGGGAGGTAATTAATAATTGTAGACCAAAAGTTCATGCTTCCCCTGATGACGCAATAGTTCCCACTAATTTTAACAATTACTTCATTAATCAGGCAGAAGTATTAGTATCCCAACTACAAAAGGTAAGGCATCTACCTGAAGAATTCTTGACCAGAAACATTAACATTAATAAAACATTCATATTTCGTGAAGTAACATTCAATGAAGTACGGGACGCAATAAATAATCTAAAGAATAAAAACTCCCTGGATATTTATGGTATAAATGTAAAAATCATAAAACAAATTAAAAATATGATAATATCACCTTTAACACATTTAATAAATTTATCGATAAAGACTCCTAAAAATTGCTAAAGTGATCCCGATTTTTAAAAAAGGAAACCGTGACGACCCAGGTAATTATAGACCGATATCTTTAGTTCCTATCATTGCCAAGATAGTGGAATGGCTTTTAGCCAAGCAAATAGCAGAGTATTTCGAAAGTAATAGTTTATTTGTTAATGAACAATTTGGTTTCAGACAAAATCGTAATACGGAAATGGCAATTTTATCACTTGTAGATAAAATCTCCAAGGGATTTGATGAAGCGACGTATATAGGCGGAACTTTCTGTGACCTGAGCAAGGCTTTTGATTGTGTAGCACATGATACGCTAATTCTAAAACTAAGTTTTTATGGATTTAATCCCCTGAGCACTAAAATGATCCAAACATATCTAACCAACAGACAACAAATGGTCCACTATAATGACATGAATTCTAGCTTAAGTCCGATTAAATATGGAGTACCACAAGGGTCAATACTGGGACCATTGCTGTTTCTCATCTACGTTAATGATATAACTAACTGCCTTCCAAATAGCGATCTAGTTTTGTATGCAGATGACACGACTACTTTGGATGAACATAACAACTTAAATCAGCTCTTAAATTTAATTGATAATACACAATCAGATGCCGCCTCATGGTTTACAGCAAATCAACTACACCTCAATGAAAGTAAAACTATGAAATGCATATTTACACTAAAACACTGCTTGTTTGATAACCCGCCCTCGGTTAAATTTCTTGGAGTGCATCTAGACTCCAAGCTTTCATGGGAAACACATGTAGAACAACTGTCAAAAAAACTCTCCAAAAATACTTACGTTTTGAGAAATTTATACCCTGTTGTAGAAAGTTCAGTTATATTAACTGCTTACTATGGTCTATTTCACTCTAATATGTGTTACGCAATATTAGCTTGGGGACATTCATCACACGCCGAGCATATTTGTAAACTTCAAAGGCGTTCAATTAGAGTTATCACAGGATCAGGATATCGTGAAGATATAAAACAAAAATTTATTGATTTAAAAATTCCCACTTTCTATTGTGTGTATGCGCTGAAATGTTTACTATGGATAAGAGACAATATTCATCTATTCAACTATCATAATGATATTCACCACCACAATACGAGAAATAATGCAATGATTGAAATAGAGTTTCATCGAGTAAACAAAAGCAAATTCTCTATAAACTATTATGCACCTAAACTTTACAATAAACTACCAAACCATATTAAATACTTACCTGCTAATCAATATAAGGAGAGAATAAAAGCATACCTTACCAAAAGAACATTCTATTCTTTGAATGAAATGATAAATGATGATTTCCATGTTGATTAGTGCACCTATTTTTATACTTTACGTTAGTAGATTTTTAAACTGTAGTGTGTTCTGTGTGTTTAGTATTGTTATTATATTTTCTATTTAAAATTTTATTCACAATTTTTGTAGTTCTAAACGATAATTTTACATATAAATATTAGGTAATGTCTCTGTTGTTGTTGACGATTGTAAACGATTTGTGTATTGACATGATTTTAATAATAAATAAATAAATAAATAAATCCTAGGTAGTAAAGGCCTTGTAGCCCAAGAGCCGGTGACATTGAAAGTACTGTCATCGTGGATTTTAAAAATTCTAGTGAAAATTGACTATAGAAAACCATATGTATAAAATGAGCCCGGTATGACGAGGTTTCTCTAGCCGGAAGTATTTTTAAATAAATTAATTGTTATTAAAAAACAATGTTTTACCGTTATCACGGAAATTGATTTTAATTAGAGTATTTATTGGGAAATTTTATGCTCTTTCAGAAAAACCTGGTATGACGACCTCTACTCGGCCGAAAATGTCTGTCATACCTATTTGAAGGAGCGGATAGGTAACAAAGTTTTACCGTTATGGCGTAGAAACATTTTTTTAAAAATTTTGTTCGTTTTTGAACATCATGGTATGACAGCCCAAAAACTGCCGGAAATACCTGTTCTACCGGTTGTACTTATAGTGCAGGTCAAGAGTCGGAAGGACACGCAAGTATCTGCTACTGGACAGTTTAGTTCCCCCCTCTCCCGTTTTCGAGGGTGCTGAAGCCGATTACGGGGTGCAAAAAACTTTTTGACCCCAGCTATCCCCTGAAATCGCCCCAAAACCGCCCTTAAAGTCTCTTTCCTGAGGCAGACATCAATCCAATCATGTATTTTGGTGAACTGGCCTTCCCTATAACTTAAGGCGGTAATTCTAGAGGGGTATGACTCCAATCACCCCTACCCCTATTATAGGGCGTTGAATTAATTTTCTTTTTTTGTAAAAAATATTTACAATTTTTAAAAAGGGGGTTTGATGGAGGGAAGATGGAGGTGACCAGGAGTGGTTTCAAACCCTAGTGTAGGGAGTAGATTTTCTTGCAAGAAATATTCAATATTTTCAGAGAGGGGGTTTGATGGAGGGATTAATTAATGGGGGTTATATCGAGGGGTAGGGGCGATACCACCTTTATAGGGAGGAACAATTCACCAAAACATAGGATTGGATTGATGTCTGCGCCGGGAAAGAGACTTTAAAGGCGGTTTTGGGGCGATTTCAGGGGGTAGCCGGGGTCAAACGGTTTTTTGAACCCCAGAATCGGTTTCCCAGCACCCTCGAATAAATTGCCCAGTAGCATATACTTGTGTGTCCTTCCGACTCCTGACCTTTACCATAAGTACAGACAGTATGACAGGTATTTCTGGCAATTTTTGGGCTGTCATACTATGATATTCTGAAAGAGAGCACAAAAACGAACAAAATTTAAAAAATATATATTTCTACGGCATAATGGTAAAACTTTATTACCTATCACTTCCTTCAAATAGGTATGATAGACATTTTCGGCTGAGTAGAGGTAGTCATAACAGGTTTTCCTGAAAGAGCATGAAATTTCCTACCAAATGCTCTAATTGAAATCAATTTCCGCAATAGCGGAAAAACATTATTATTTTTTAATAATAATTGATTTAATTAAAAATGCTTTCGGCTAGAGAAACGTCATCATACCGGGCCCATTTTGTACGTATGGTTTTCTACAGTCAATTTTAACTAGAATTTTTAAAATTCGCGATGACGGTACTTTTAATGTCAGGCTCTTGGGATATTCCGCAAAAATTTTTCAGATAATTTTAAATTATAAATAATAATAATTTTAGTCCCAACTATAATCAAGATAATTTACCTTATTAAATTGTTTCAAGCAAAGAAAAAATATAATTATGTAAAAAAAGCTATTATCTGATTTCTAAAACAACGCTAACAATAAAACTACTACACTAAAAATTTAATTGCCCAATACCCAAATCTCACAATTTACGATGGATGGTCTATGATTATAAATTAATTGCTAAAAATTAATTACGTGGAATATGATATCACAATTTATCATGCTCTTAGCTTCGAGTTCCAGCTTCAGCAAATAACAGTGTTGTATGTTTCCATTTTTCCAAATGTAACCCCCTGTCATCCAAATGCTGATTCGGGATTTGGATATTATCTAATTTATGTAGCCTGTGTTGCACTTTAAAAAACAGTTAATCAAACATAAATTAAAAGAACACTTACCACTAATTTCTCAATTTGTCTCGATAGATTTTTTAACCTGAAGCCAAAGTTAAACTACTTACAAATGACCAAATAATTTTAAAGATATACAGGAAGCATATTGCTAAATGTCTAATAATTATTGTCATAGCTAATATTAATTAACTTCGCTGTTTAAAAATATTCTCTATAAATCTGTCAAGTTTGGAAACTTAAAAATTATTCACAATTTTTTTAAATAAAAACAAAAAAAAACATTTACTGTATTCTAGAAAGTTAATTTAAAAAAAAAACTATACAATTTTTAGTAAATGAATAATCTGGAATACTGTAATTTTTTGTTTTGCTGTACTTCAGCTTGAATTCGACAGCAGTCTAATTATAGAGTAAAATATATTTTTAGATTGAGAAACAAGTTGCTGCTAAAAATTATATAAAGAGAACGTAGTTTTGGGTTTATATTTATTTTTATTTACACCAATGAATCAGGCTTGCTGGAAGGTTGTTGAAAATGATGAAGGTACATTATTTAATTTTTTTTTCCATTTTACTTATATGTAATGTACACATAGGCTTTTTTCCACCTACATATTTTTAAATGACATTCATGTGACTTCATACTCATTTTATTATAATCACTGCCGCTTATTGTCATGCTTTATAAATCCAATAAACCATATATAGAGTATTATTTTATGACCAATATCATATCCAACTTTTGATGGAGAGTTTTGAAAATGTTGGTTATTTTTAAAAAAATTTTTTCTTTTCATATATAAAAGAGCTTTAAAGTATATTATTAATCACATTTTTTCATGTAAAATAACAAATGATTGTCAAGAATTGCAAAATATTTTCATTTATTTTTACATTCTGGGCAAGTTTTTAGAATCATTAAGTAGTTATTGATTAATATCACCCAAATACTATTTAGCACAAAATATATTCTGTTTTATTTAATTATAAAATTAACACATGTATTAGCAGAAATACACGTTGTACTCGAAGAAATAATGCAAACATTAAAAATCTGCTCAAAAAATCCATTTCGCTTCAACATAAACATAAAATTTTGAAGGTGTCAGAAGGCAGAATATAAATGATATGCTGATAAACACTTTGATTTTTATACAAAAGTTTAGAAAGTCAACTAAACTCAACCCTTTGGAGTGTCAAAACTCGCATTCAACCATGTCTCGAGTGTTGACTCGGTTTAAATAGACAGCAAGTAATACAGGCATCATTTTAGATTTTTCGTTACCAAATAACGAAAAAAGATAATAGATGGATTTTGGTATAAATGCTCTGGCCATAAAAAGACCTATAAAATCAGTCTCTTGCGTATATCTTGGGAACGGTGACGCCTAGAAAAATATTGTTCAATAAAAAAAAAATTGGAATTTTATTCTCTATAAAAAAGTCTCCTCTCAATTTTATTGCGAGACTACTCCTTCCACCTAAAATCCAGTAGAGGAAATTAGCTTTTGAAGAAATTGTGAACATGTCTTACAAAACAGTGTTCTACGAATATCTGTTGTATTAAGTAGCAAAAAGTATTATCACTCCTGTACCTTGAATGGGTTAAAGCGGTTTGAGTAATCAGATATAATAAGATGTAATAAATGAGCGTAAAAAAACATGTATGTGCTGCTCATGGATTGGCCCGATAAGTTGACGTTGACGTGAGACTAAATTTACCAACGGATTATGTTTGAAATTTTTTTTATGGAAGTTAAGGGGGTAAAATGAACAACTGAAACAAAAATTTTTCTCGAACACGACCGATTTTGATGAGAAAATTATGCAGTGAGCCCCGCCTCAAGAGGACACACCTTATTAATATTTCGGTTATTATTCGACAGATTGAATTCAAATTTTGATCAGCTGTTACAAACTCTTCAGGGCGCATCTTTTCATGATTTTCAATATATTTTTAACTGTCACACCAATACACTGTGTTCACTCAAAAGTTAGATTTTTCTATATTATACTTAGCGTTAGAGACGCAGCAAAATTTTATTAAGAAATGAATTTTACAACAGTACTTAAGTAATTGAATGTAGCCTTTTTCAACTAAACCAGCATCAATAGCAATACATTTCTCAATGTGTTTTTCAATTATTCCTTGCTAATCGTTGTAGTTCTTGCTAATCTAGTAATTTCTTGGTGGGCTCGACCAATTCTATCACAAAGCTCTTGCCTACTTTGGGGTCTCATTTTGAGGACTTAAAATAAATAAAAATCAAGTGGAGTAAGATCTGGAGATCTAGGAGGCCACTCGATTGAAGGGCTGTTTCGCCCTATCTATTTTTGAGGAAAATATGCATTCAACCATCGTATGACAATTATCTAGTTGGGAATCGATGCTCCATCCAGTTGAAAAAACATATGTCTTAGTAATGCCCGTGGAAAATCATCAATTACTTCCATTACTGTATTATTTAAAAAGTGTAGCAGACTTACTTACCGCATTTAAAGTGTGGACGAAAAAGAAAGGGCCTATTATCCTCTTACCTAAAAATCCGCATCACACATTCACTTTTTCCGACTACTGATGCTTATATTGATTACCCAGTGCAGGTTTTCTATTGTCTAATACCTACAGTTTTGCGAAGATACAACACCATTGGTGGTGAATGTCGCTTCATCAGTGAACATAATTTTTTTTCAAAAAATGTGTATCATTAAGAAAATTGCCTTGAGTCCAGAAACAGTATTGCAGCCTTTTGATATCATCACCTTCCTCCAAGGCGTGTAAAAATTTTGATTTGAATGGCTTCAATTTATACTGACGAAGACACCTTCAAATATTGTTGTGAGTCAAATTTAAGTTTCATGCCATATCTCATATGCTACTACGAGGATTGTTATTAAAGGCATCTAAAATTACTTGGTCTAGATTTTGCCAATTATTTCTTTTTCTTTTGGTTTTAATTACAGTACCACTTTGGTTGAAGTCTGTTCATTTTGACAATTGAGTAACTAATTTGACGTTGTCGATGTCTATCATTAAATTCTTGAACTACTGCTCTGGAAGAACGACTATTTTCGCCAGTAAGTCCAATGATTTCAACTTTTTCATTGCGATTCAACCATTGTTCACCTATTGTGCAAGAGAAAATTAAATACATGTATACGTTTGACGTTTTTAATGACGGTTATTGTCATTAGTTTCTTGTTTCTATGGCCATCTTTATTAAAGTCTCTGAACAATTTAAAATGTACTGTCAGGAGCAAAAAAAATTTGACAACTATTTTTTTCTTATGTAAATCTGTCTCTATTTGAATATCTAACGAGTAGCCGAAATAAAACAGCACTTTTATTATATTACTTCCACATCCACGTAGTGTTTTTTATTGTAATGCCGTAGTTATTGCTAAAGCAGAAGATGGATTGTCAATGAGACATATTGCACTGCGTTATAACATTAACGGAAATTCTGTGTTTAACATTTCAAAAAAGTGGAGAATAAACGGTATGATTAGTAGAAATCCTGGATCAGGGCAACAAAGTATATCCAACTTAACAAGAAACTAACTATTAATATTTTGTGATTGCACCATTTCTATTTATAACTTCTATAAGTCTGTTTGATATAGAATTAAATAAACTTATACAATAATCATTAGTAACAATATTTTTCCATCCATTATTTACCACTTCCAGTAATTCTTGGGCATTCTGCGGTCTCACATTTCGTTTCTGGATACCTTTTAAGAGTAGTCCCCATACGTCTTCTACAGGGTTAAGATCTGGACTATGACTGGGCCAGTTAAGAACATTAATGTTGTTATCTTGAAACCAGTTAGTCACAGTATGAGCAGTATGAACTGAACAATTATCTTATTGATATATGAATATATTATTAGGAAATAATTGTGACTCAGAAGGGAGGATCATATTGTCTAAAATCCTGATATACGTTTCACTATTAAATTGTTTCTCAATATGCCACAAAACACCAGGACCACGTGCCGATATTCAAACCTATATGTTAACGGAAAATCTACCACTTTTGTCATTGTTTGATATATATTTCTCATCAAATCGAGTATTCGGTGGTCGGTAAACATGAATACGACCGTGTAGACTGGAAAGTTTTTTCATCTGTAAAGATTACATTGTTCCAAAAATTTACATCGTGCCCTAAAAATGTAAGCGTAAATCCCAGTCAAGCTTCTTTATGTTCAGCTTTAAGTAGGAGCTGCTGGATGACAGCGTAGCTCCGATTCTCTTACTCGCCGACGACCAGTACTACTCGATCCAGGAAAATTAGTTTCTTCAGCAGCCTGAATTACTGAGTGGAATGGATTTTCTACTAATTTATTTACCAATTGCAAATCTTGCTGTTGTGATGATATCCTTCGTCGCCCTGAGCCAGGATTTTTACTAATCGTACCGTTTATTCTCCACTTTTTCTAAATGTTACATAGAATTTTTTAATATTATAACGCAGCGCAATGTGTTTCATTGACCATCTATCTTCTGCTTTAGCAATAACTTCAGCTTTAACTAAATCGCTTATATAAGGCATATTAGTTTTAGCACACTTGCAATGAATTCTGACAACTAACTGACAATGTCACAAAAGTTAAAGTTAGATGTACACAACTAGATTTTAGAAAAAATACTTGTCCTATTTTTTTTTGCTCACGACAGTACATTATTATTTGTTGTATCTCTAACACCAAGTAAAATATAAAAAAATCTCATTTTTGAGTGGACACAGTGTAGTGTGTTGGTGTGACAATTGAAAATATATTGGAAATCATGAAAAGATGCGCCTTGAAGAATTTCATAGCTGAGGGAAATTTGAAATCAATCTGTCAAATAATAACCGAAATATCAAGGAGTGTCCACTTGAGATAAAAAACACTGTATGTTATAGGTTTCCATGCCGCAACTCCCATAAGAAAAAAATTTGAAGCATAATATTTTGGGAAATTTAATCTCATAAAGTAACGATTTTTTAAAAAAAAAACAGTACTTAAGATATTCTTAATCGGCACCTTTAGAAACCCCTTTGTACAAGATACATTATAGTGAATTCAAAGGTGTTTGAGGTAGAGGCCGTCAAAAAAAAAAATTATTTTCAACTAAATATAATTTTTATCTGTAAAACGGATTCTCAAATGAAAAAAATGTATTCTTCATTTCTTGTTCAGAATAATGTATTGTACTCGTTTGAACTGATTGATTGATTGATTTGATTTGCTGCCGATTCCGGACATCCATGGAGGTTCGTTCCAACATGCAACTTGGTCGTCCGCCGAACACGCCCAACGGACGGCCGAACCGCGTGCCGGAACCAAACCTCGGATGTTTCATATACCGCCGGACCGGCTGCATACCCCAGGTTGGACATGAGACATGCTTGTTGTCAGCAGCAAGAGCCACATGACGCATGGGGTAGGAATATAGGATGGGAAGTGTAGGTGTTTGTGAGATGCTTCATTTAAGTTTCCATGCTTATTTTTTAGTTTGCATCCGTCATCATCGGATGGGGAAGTGTAGGCGTTTGCAAGATGCTTCTTTTTAGTTTCCATGCTTCTTTTAAGTTTCCATCTATCATCATCTCCTTATTTATTCTTCCTCCAAGTCTTCTATTTCTTCTGTTTCTGAATCTAGCAGTATGCACCTCCTTTTGCCCGCTTGTGTTCACTTCGTTTGTCTGACAAGGCATACATACATTCGCTAGCTACAGGGAGCCTCTTTTTTTTATTAACCGTTCCACAGGTAAATAACCATTTACGGTGGAAGTGCCCTATCGCGATAAAAAAACTTTTTATTGCGGGTTATGAGAAAGAGACCCGAGAGAATATTTTGCACACCCTGTATATTAGTTTGTTTCTGTAGTAATTACATTCAACTAACGCTTTCCAATTCCGGGTATTTTTTATTCCATTACCTATATTTAATACCCAATCTTACTTTTAAATTTTTTTCTCTGTTGTGTAATAAACTAAAAAATTAATAAAACAAATACAATTAATAGACTAGGGTAGACTTACCTGTTTGTCCCCTTTGTGTTTACGTTGACAGTCTTTCTTCTGTAGTATCCCACACTGCTTGCAACTCTTTCTCATCCTTCCTAAGCTTGTTGTCATTCACTGGAAATTTTATGATATATCGATTTTATGATCCCAGATGTTCTCAAGTGGTTTGTGTGATGTTGTGTTTGACTAATATAATTTTATCAAATATATGAGATATCCACACTCATGCTAATTTATATCAATCGATGTAGAATTATCCAATAAGAAAATAATAATTTATTTAATAAGGCAAAAATTCTAATCATACTTACCTAACAAATAACGTTCAATAAAGACCTAAGTAAGCCCTAACAATAACTTTTGTTTTCATTCAAATATCGTGTTTAAGAAAAACCGTTGGAGTAAAGCAAACATTTTATAAGACTGTTTTTACCTCTTTTGGGCCAATGTATTATCAAGTAACATATTTGCAAATATACACCAGACACCCTGTATTAACAATAAGCAATTTCTCTTTATCTTATATTTATTTATTTAGTTATAAATAAAAGATTATCTTACATGTTAATGAATATACAAGCACTAAATTGTTTGTTCCGCAAACTTCATTCTGACAACACTGAATAGTGAGTTGGAACTTGTAATGGTCAAGTTAAGATCATTATTCTGTACTTGAGCCGAAATGATACAAAACCGGCGTATTGTTACACCTACTAATTCATCCATCTACTTCGTGGATCATCAAAAGTCCATTGTATATCAGAAAATGGTGGCCATTCTCTACGGTCCTTAAGAATTATATCATTCATCTCTACTAGATTATTTTCTGTGTATAAATTTATATCACTTAATCCAAGATACTCTATATGTGGTTACTAAATGTCATCTAACATCACAAAATGACATGTTTGGGCTGTGACATTCTGACATAACTTTTATGTAAATTTTAAGTTGCACCAAAATGTCACAATGTGTATCTAAATAATGACATCAAAATGACGTTAGTCTGCTATCTGAAGTGGGAAGCAGAGCAAATAGTCTATATAATTGTCAACAAACTTGACAGAAAATCATGCATTATTTGTACACAAATTATTATGTAATTACAATAAAATAATACTCATACATTTTACAGTGCGCAAGGCAAAGTCAGATAGACACCATAATTTCTCGAAATATTTGTACACAAAATTGTACACATCAAAAAGTACTGGCTCAAAAGGTATTTTTCTAGTAAAAGTTTGACAATATGTATTTTAAAACTGTAGTGGTCACAGTATATGAAAAGTGTTTAAAAATGTGTTGAGGACACACTTTGAGGACACAAATTTTACTAATAAAATGTGTTATGAAATGCTAGAATTTTCTAATATTTTAGGTGTTTGATTGAGTTTTTGTACACGATTATAAAACTAAAAATGTGGTCACAGTCAGAAAAAGAACATAACTTCAAACATGAGTTATGGAACAAAATGTACACAGAAAAAAATACTGGTAGCAAAGGTATTTTTTAACTTAAAAACGTTCTTAGAAAGCTAAACTGTTTTTATATCACAGTCGTTTAAAAATCTGTTACTAATAGCTTGCCTGTTCTAACAATATTAGTGATGTGTTTTTTTTTAATGCAGAAACATCAACCATTGTTATAACATTAGATAGACATTTTAATTGTTTCGATTTTTCAGTGTGCTGAATTTGCTAAGTATATATATAGTATAGAAGTTAATACGACAATATTGATCTAAACGTAGAACTAATTCCCACAGAAGATTTAATGATTTTCCTGATTTTCAAACAGTGCAAAATATCAAAAATATACAGTTATGGATTCTTTCAAAAATACGTCATAAGGTCACGACACCGAGGGTGAAAGAGCTTTGTAAAATCTTCGAAAATGAGGGCTGAATAAAAATTTATTAGGTTATTTATTAGTTTATTCAAAAATAATGATCAGCGTGCACGCTGATAGAACAGCGAGCAGTCAGCTCTTATTTTCGAAGCGGACCCATGTCGCTGGAGAAGCGAAATCCTCGGACCTCTTACTTTACATATCATGCTCCACATCATCGGATTGGAAATTGAATTTCCAATCGAGCAAGCACAAAAAAAGGGAGGTCGATTTTGTCTAGAAAAAGTTAGAGCGGTTTATGTGAAGAGATGTCGAAATCGCATAAGGCTTACGCAATGTGGAAAGGCCCCTAAGAAGCATCAGTATACAATACAATACACCTTTATTTGTCTTTTAAGCTACATCCAGTGCAGATAAGATAAGTCAGGTGTAATACAAAAGATACAATAGTAAAAACTAGTAGGTATTGGGTAATAAAGTACATTTCATCAATAAATAACAAAATACATTAAATAATAAAATACATAAATGAAGAGATAAAATTAGTTGATGGGGGCAACAATTGAGTCCATTAGTTAGTGAGACAGTGTAGAGGTTCCATTAATGGCCTGGATGAACTCATCAATTGTGATACACTGAGGGGGATCATGACATACAGTAAAAAAATTAGTGGACAAAGGACACTGCCTTGAGGTGTGCTCCTGTTAATGGTATATTCTCTTGATGTCGTGTCGCCATGTTTTACCATAAATCTTCTGTTCGTTAAGTAGGATGTGAGTAGGGCGTTGGTGTTGCCCCTTGTCCCCATTCTTTCTAATTTCTCAGATACGAACTGGATATTAAGCGTGTCAAATGCACGAGACAGGTCAAAAAAGATAGATAGATAGATAGATAATATTTATTGGTGCTAAAACAAGAAATGTTATACACAAGTCAAATACATTGATAAAACACAGTAAGAAACAAATTGTCAAAATAAAATGTATACATTCAATAAATTATCTATTGATATTAAAAGCACATTTAAAAAAAAAGATGTCGGTGGTAATTTCATTGTGGTCAATTTTATTATGTATGTGTTGTACAAATTCCAGAGTTGCTGTTTCCGTAGAGTGATTTTTCCTAAACCCGTGTTGACCGTCAGTTAATATATTAAATTTATTAAGGTAGTCATTTATTTTTTGTGCAATTACCGTTTCGATGATTTTTGAAAATATGCTAAGTATGGCAATTGGGCGGTAGTTTTCAACATTTTGAGGGTCACCATCTTTTGGTATTGGTATTAGTAAAGCAAGTTTTAACAATTCGGGAAATTGACCTAGCTGGATGGATTTGTTTATGATATACGCGATTGGACCTGCAAGTATATTACTACATTTTTTCACTAGATCGACAGAGGCCTCATCATATCCAGTGGTTTTTTGTTGCGTATGGCAGCAATGACTTTCTGGACGTCGTTTTCCGTGACCGGTGTGAAAGAGAAACTATGTGCTGTGTGTTCTGCATATGTACAGGTTTTGGATAGTTCGCCATCAAAGTGACGGCTTAATTTGTCTTCTATGATATTGGAGAAACATTCGCCAAAATGATCAACTATTTTGGAGGTGTCTGCAATGGTTTCATTATTAATTAACAAGGAAATGACGCTATTAACTTTTCTGCCAGGATTTGTGTTTTCTTTTATTATTTTCCAGAGTGAACGGGTTTGGTTGTTGGAGTTTTTTATTTTGTCTTTGTAGTATCTTTGCTTTTCAGCTCTAATACAGATATAAGAAAATGAACGCAAAAGGTATTAGATAGGGTTAAGTATAAGGGGGTCCTGAACTAAGTTAAGGCTCACTAAGAGCTGTATGTAGCAAAGAGCAAAGAATTTTATAAAATACCCAGAGAGTGTTGTGAGTGTCATTAAAATAATGTATCTAAATGTTAGTAGGCCATTATTTACAATATTTCATGTGCACTGATTGGAATAAAAACAAATACAAAACCAAAAGACACTTAAATAACTACAAATACAATAGTTTTTTTTTTTTAATCACTTATTTAACGTCGGCCTATTTCCGCTACCAAGGCCAATCACCGACGCCAGGAGACGAGCTACCCCCAACCTGGAAATTTTGCCGAACCTCTTCTCTATCGAAGAGTAGGGATCTTTTACTTGCCTAACATTTAATAGACAAGGGACCGACTGCTTTACATCCCCTCCGAAGGATGGTATATCCACTATGTAATCCCCGCCTAAAGTTACATACCTTCTACGCATGCGCTGATATACAAGCCGTTAGAAGACGGAGCGAGAACGCTGTGTTTCCCTGGAGAGGCCACCCATCCAAGTACTAACCGCGCCCGACGTTGCTGCATTTGCGTATCGAAATACGAGTATATGCAGACGTCTCTACGCTCGCTCCAATACAATAGTTAAAAGAGCAAAGATGAACACAAAATTGAATATACATGAAAATTGTGTTTATATTATGGTTGGATTAGATAAATAATCATATAACGGGTGATTTTTTGAAAACGAGCCACCCTTAATAACTCGAGAACCATTAAAGATTTTTTTTGCAGTAAAGAGCATTTTCTTGAATGTCAAGAGGGACACATTTTAACGAGAAAAAGTGTGATCCAAAACTCACCCTCGCCCACCCTAAGTTTATAATTTCAAATAACCCCCCTTATTTTTTTCATCGGTTTCTAATGGATTTTTTTTTGAAATGCAATTGTAAAAAATAGTGTGACCTTGAAGAGGAAAATTCTTGAGAGAAATGCAAAACACTGAATTTTTATAAAAAAGTAATAATAGCCATAAAAATCTGGGTAATGTGATGTTACATTTGGAAGGCGCACACTGGCAATTGCCGGCCTGTTCAAAAAATCCTCATTGCCCTAAACTACCCCCACTTCAAAATTATTTAATGTGATGAACTTATTATTGAACTTTTAGGTAATTATTATTTTAAACATGAAACGCAACATAATTTTCAGACTCATAAGCTATTTTACTAACCTCATAAGTATTTGAAATGTTCGCCATTTCTCTCCATACAGTGATACAGCCGGCCATCGAATTCTTCTCGCACTTTCTGAAATGCGGGACTCGGAGTTGATTATGTTCCTGCGTATCTGCAATGTTTTCGGACGGGGTTTTGTATACAACTGACTTAAGGTGACCCCATAAAAATAAATCTGGACTGGTCCAGTCAGGTATCTGGCAGGGCACTCAATAGGTCCTCTTCGTCCGATCCATCTATTTGGGAACCTGTTGTTGAGCCATTGGCGAACCGTCATCGATAATGAGTTAGAGCCCCATCTGCAAGAAAGTAGAGCAGTTCTTCACTTAAAATCAAGTTCCCCTCTTCTCCACGCTGATTTTCCAACGTATCTACTATTAAAGGGTCAATAATATTTTCCAATAAATTGAGGTAAATATCGCCGTTCAAATTTCTGTCAATGAAGACTGGGCCAATAATGGTATCCTCAAGTATACCCGCCCATACAGTCAGCTTTTCAGGTGTTTGACTATGATCTTTTCTGAAAATGTGGGGGTTTTCATCGCTCCAGTAGCGACAGTTATGTTTATTCACAAATCCGAGTAAAAAAAATGTGCACTCATCACTGAAACAAATATTTTTCACTAAATTTCTATTATTGTCAATAATATTTGTCATCACTTCACAAAACTCAACTCTGTGGTTGTAATCGTCTTCACCAATCTCTTGATGGATATGAAGTTTAATTTTAGTTTTAGGTTATTTAGTTAGTTAGTTGATCGCCCAGTTATTTATGTTAATAAATAAACTGTTTATTGTTTTACAAAATGTGTTATATAGTTGTCGTTTATACTTAGTTTAATTATCTTTTGAGCATATACAGCTGTTTAATCAGCTAGGTGCTATATAAGAAAAATCCCTAAAATTAATGACAGTATTGTACATTAAGAAATCTGTAAGTATAATAAGTGAATTTTGAATTGAATAAATATAATTGAATTGATGGAATTTACGGAAAGTCCAGTTAAAGCGGAAACTTTCTGGAGTGAGCTGGTGGGATCCATACTGAAGTGCCCCAACACTTCATTTTCAGCTGCTTCATCCAAAACATTGTGATTTGTTCTCTCTTTGTTTGCCACAGAGTCAGCTTCCTTGAATTTTGCAACTAATTCTGTTACATACTTATGATGCACATTTTCACCTGCATTCCGCCGATTAAAAATATCGACCGTTTTTCGGGCGAGCTCTTTGTCAACATCATAAATTAAAATCATTTGTATTCTTTCAGCAAGAGTGTAAACCATTTTGAAAACATATAAAGTAACTATGAAGCGTTGCGATGCACAGTGAAAATAAATTAGTGCGTGTACGATTCAGTGCCACAAAAACAAACAAAATAGGCCTGCCACATATGATATTAGTCTAATCAATGTAAAAAAAGGGTAGCTAGGAGTGACTGGGGAAACGATTACAGAATTTTTTTACTTGAGAGATTGAAAACAAGCAATTGCATCGATTATGTATGCATTCATGTTCTACATACCCATTTATTAAAATAATTATTCCCACTTATATTCAGGAAGATATAGACAAATAATAATTAATGTGATAAAAATAATTCAAAGAAATACTTGCTACACTTACCTTCAATGTGCATTTGTTTACTGTCCAGTTAGTATTGTCAGTAAACTACCATATAAAAAGACACCCTTTTTTTGTTAGATTTTTTATGTCTGCTGCACCGTTTTACACAAATAACACGTGACGATCTTAATGGTTGTAATAAATCCTATGTAGTCTAATAAGTTAGTATCACATTAAATAATTCTGAAGTTGGGGTAGTTTGGGGTAATGGGGATTTTTTTAACATTAGCAATTGCCAGTGTGCGCCTTCCAAATGTAATTTAAAAGTGAATTATTTATTATTTGTTTGCTTATAGTAATGAAACATTTTCTTTATAGGATTTTGCAAACAGTGGAAAGAAAAGCTATCTATGAGAACTAAAGGAAAAACTATATATAAAAATATTAATGAAATCTTTGCATTCTTTCGATAACCTGACTTCTGGTTATGCTAACAAGTAAAAATTCTGATGTGCCATTCTCATTTTAACACTAGCATCCAACCTAGTCCCCTACGGCTAAGCAGGCTAAACTAGTATCTACATGATCCCCTACGATCAGTCAATGTCAATTATAATTATTTTATACCATTCATGGATAATGTCTTAGTTTTGCATGGAACATCGTTATGAGTGGCTTTAGGCTTTTCTGATGAGTCCACAATAAGGACGAAAAACGTTTCAAAGGCTAAGCATTTCCAAGAAACTGAATGAGATTTTATGAAAATGTAATTCATTAGAATGAAAAGATTTTTAAAGACAAGGTACGTAAATAAATTAATTTCAGGCCTTTGTTCTCATTTTTGACTGAATTTACATATCGTAGGGGATCATGTAGATACCAGTTTAGCCTGCTTAGCCGTAGGGGACTAGGTTGGATGCTAGTGTTAAAATGAGAATGGCACATCAGAATTTTTACTTGTTAGCATAACCAGAAGTCAGGTTATCGAAAGAATGCAAAGATTTCATTAATATTTTTATATATAGTTTTTGCTTTAGTTCTCATAGATAGCTTTTCTTTCCACTGTTTGCAAAATCCTATAAAGAAAATGTTTCATTTCCAAATGTAATATCGCTTACCTAGATTTTTATCGCTTTTATCACTATTTTATTTCTCTCAAAAATTTTCCTCTTCAAGGTCACACTAATTTTTTACATTCCAAAAAAATCCCAGTATTAGAAATCGATGAAAAAAATTAGAATGGACAAAATTCGCTCTGAGATCCAATTTTTGAGATATCGACCTGAATTTTTTTTTTTTAAATACTCAGAATGGAGTCTGGAATAGGGAGTCGCTACGGCTTTTTTGAAATTTTTTGTTTGCATGGAAGGGTTAAGGTCAGATTCGTATTTTTAAAAGAGGATCCCTATTTTTATTGCAAATTCGAATTGTCTGACTAAGAATAGACTAAGTACTTTTGTTCTAAACATTTTTTCTGAAATTGTCATTTTTTTCAGTTATCTGGCGAAGAAAAATCAAAATTTTAGAACTTTGCGATTTTTTTTACTCTAAAAAGAAGAAGTTTGGAAAAAAATTGCAAGAGGCAAAAAGAGTTCGGAAACGTCTCAGGAATATTCTCAATTTTTTTCGGAATTGTCCAATGCCCATTGCAGAAAACAGCATTGTGGAGTTTTCAAGTGCATCAAAAAGGGCATTTAAAAATTCCGAAAAAAATTGAGAATATTCTCGGGATAATTCTAAATGCTTTTGGCCGGGATAATTCTAAATGCTTTTGGCCTCTTGCAATTTTTGTTCAAACTTCTTCTTTTTCGAGTAAAAAAATCGTAATTTCTAAAATTTCGATTTTTCCTCGCCTGATAACTGAAAAAAATGACAATTTCAGAAAAAATGTTTCAAAGTAGTCTATTTTTAGTTAAACAATTTGCAATAAAAAATAGGGACTCCCTTTTAAAAATATGAATCTGACCTAGAATGATCTTAACTCTTACATGCAAACAAAAAATTTTAAAAAAGCCGCAGTAGCTCCCTATTCCAGACTCCCTTCTGAGTATTTAAAAAAAAATCAAGTCGATATATCAAAAATTAAGCCTCAGAGAGAATTTTGTCTATTCTACCACACTGTGTGCCATTTGAAATTATAAACTTGGGGTGGCTGGGGGTGAGCTTTTCTCGTTAAATTGTGTCCCCTTTGACATTTAAGAAAATGCCGTTTACTGCAAAAAAAATCTTTAACAGTTCTCGAGTTATTAGGGGTGGTTCGTTTTTAAAAAACTACCCGGTAGAGTATAGTAAGCTTTCTGGATAAGTGTTTACTTTAATCTGGACTTTAATGATTTAGTGGGAAGAATTCTTAGTTGTTCAAGCAGTTTGATGAACATTGATGATGAATATTTTAATTCATTGTTATTTTTCTGGACATACAAGAATTTGCTCGTAGCATTTATTAGTTAATGGTTGTTTCTTGTATTGTGATTATGAGATCTTTCTTCAAAAAATTATCTATTTTCTTTTACAAATACGACTGCTGCATATATGAAAAGAACAATGGAGGTAAGTAAGTCTTTGTTTGAAAATGTGCCTGCAACTATCTGTTTGTTTTAGATTTAGATTATTTCTAAGGCACTATTTCTGAAAAATAAAACAACACGACGAAATGTAAATGCAAAAGCTTAGGTGAG
This sequence comes from Stenurella melanura, assembly GCA_963583905.1. Lineage (NCBI taxonomy): Eukaryota > Metazoa > Arthropoda > Insecta > Coleoptera > Cerambycidae > Stenurella > Stenurella melanura. The sequence goes on from OY757312.1 coordinate 109,907,370, forward strand.
TTTCGTGTCTTGATTGATATCTCAAATGTATATATTAAAATGATCAATAAATCACACAACACATATTTTTATTATATATAAATAAGTTTTTTTGCGCAATAATATTGATACATATATTTTTAATATCTTGACTGGGATAATGTTAACAACTTTTAAAAAGATAATTATTTCTGTGGGAATTTGTTCCACGTTTCTATTTTCTCTACTAACAATGATTACTCACTCTACATAACCGATATTTTAAACGATATTGTGATTTTAGCTGTTTACATCGATTTAGAAGAGGAGAAAGACGAAGATGATAGTAAAGAATATTCAAAGTGGTCGGAATTGCCTGACTTGCTTTTGGAAAAAATATTTGCTTACCTTGGAATCAGAGAAAAATATTATGCAAGTTTGGTATGTAGGAATTGGTACAGAGCATTTCATTTACCCTATGTTTGGTACCGGTTCATTTTGGAAGATAGCACATTGACTAGAAGCAGATTTAACTATTATTCTGGTTGGCAGGTAAAATATAATATAAATAAAAACAATGTTACTGAGTTAAGTGACGCCACAGATATATTATTAACATAAAATACCTACTCTTGATTACTTTTAGTACACTCACCTTCACCTATACATTACATCTAAGGGTATCTGCAGAATTTCAAGTCAAATATACGACCAACCGCAGACAGTCGATTTATAGTTGGACGATAGTTTAGTCGGTCTCTATAAAGCCATGAACTTAAATGTAGGTGCGCACACAATCCAATTGAACAGCCACCCGATTATTTAGTCAAAAGCAGTTGGAGAAACTATATGATATTTTAATCGTTTAACTACCGTACAACTTATAAATATCTACTGCTAATAATGGAAATGTATGTCAACAACCAATTAAATGAAGTGTCACATTTCACCATACCTTTCCAAAACGATTTTCTACATATTTTCCTAGTGTATATTCATCCTACTTCAAACATAGAAGAAAATCTTTTTATAATGGCCGCTAGATTTAAATATGCCATTATAATTGGCGATTTCAACTTCAATCCCACTAAAAAGAAACAATTAAGTAATTTCTTAAGAAACTCTGACTTTGAAAAAGCTGATACACCGCCAACATTCCTAATGGCAAATAACAACGACACAACCCCCGATGCACTTTTATATACTAAGAATATTTCACAAAACTTCACCAAAATTGAACTCATCCCCGATGTCGGATCTGACCATCTCTCAATCAAGATTAATTTTGAGCTAAATACACCAGCCATCGAAGAGATCCATAAGAGATATAAGTTTGAGAAATGCGACATTGAAAAAGTAAATCATAAAATGCATAGGTTTATATCGAATATAGAACACAATACAATTACTACTGACACAATTAAGGAGTTTAATATGACTTTAAAGGAGTCCATCCTAGAAAACACACCTTTATTTACAAAAAAGAAATTCATGCATGAATTGCCACCTTACATTATTAAATTAATTAAAACCAAGAGAAAAATGTACCGTGATTATCAACAAAATCCCATCTTAGGCCTCAAGAGAAGAATTAATGAATTTAGTAAAAATATTCATAATATGATATTACAGTTTAGAACAATCAATTGGTTAGAGGCATGCAAGCAGATAAACAATGCACAAGGAAAGAATTTTTATCAACAAGTGAATAAACTATCAAAATATAAAAATATACAGAAAATACCCACAATCGAGGAAAATAACTCCGAATATCACACAGACGAAGAAAAGGCTAACATATTTTCTCAGAATTTTGCAGTACATTATACAGCTGACACACACCCTGACTTTGAACAAGTAAATTTTAATATGGTAAATGACTGGTACCGCACCTATTCTCAAGACCAATACATGACCGAGGAAATTAATGTAGACGAAGAACTATATTTTCAAATTTTAACAGCCCAAAAAAACTCAGCACCTGGCAATGACAACATACCCTGGAAAGTAGTAAAACAATTAGATTACGAGACACATTTATTTATTATCAAAATATTTAAATTCTGTTTGACATATGCTTATTTCCCGGATGAATGGAAGGAAGGGTACATCATTGTAATTCCCAAACCAAATAGTGATCACACCAAAACTAGCAACTACAGACCAATAACATTGTTACCTGTTTTAGGAAAACTAATGGAAAAAATCATAAAACACAATATTTTGCAGATAGTAGAGGAAAAAATTCCACCACACCAATTTGGTTTCAAAGCAAAATGTTCTACGATTCTTCCCATTACAGCGCTAGTCTCCAATGCACAATCTGCTAAACTAAGTAATCTTAAAACAGCAGCTCTATTTCTTGATATCAAAAAAGCGTTTGATAGTATATGGCACATAGGACTGTTATATAAATTAAAGAAGCTGGATGTACCTGATTACCTCATTCATCTCATTAAAAATTTTCTAAATTCTAGAACATTAAGGATTAAGATAAATAATGCAGTATCAGAAGAATTTACCGCAGATCAAGGAGTACCTCAAGGATCTCCACTATCTCCCTTACTATTTAATATCTACTGTTACGATATATTCACTCCTACAGAACAACTTACCAATGCAGCATATATGCTGCAATATGCTGACGATGCCGCCTTAGTGGCACATGATAAAACGGCAGAAAAAACAGTAAATAAATTACAAATACTTTGTGACGACACTCAACTATGGTTCAACAAATGGCGCTTACAAGCCAACCCGGCTAAATCGCACTTGATGATTTTTAATCACACACCTTCAAACTCCTCTCCATCAGTGACTATCTCTAATAGTATAATCCGTCCAGTAACAAATGCAAAATATCTCGGCATGAACTTGGATAATAAACTAAATATGAATCTCCACACAAAAATAATAAAACGGAAAATAATATCCAGAGCGAAACACTTCAGGGCACTAACATACAAAAATAAAGGCATCGATATCCCCACTGCTTCCAAAATCTACAAAACAATTTGCAGACCAATCATAGAATATGGACACACCCTTTACCTAAATTGTAGAAATCCTGCCTTAAAAAACATACAAGTTGCCGAAACATCTTCCCTTAGAATTATCACAAAAATTCGCCATCCCGCAAATCCGCTACATCACCCATCAAATGATTTGCTCTACAACAAAACCAAAATTCTGCCAATCATCCAAAGAATACCGACACTTTCTGCCAAATTTGCCAAACAAACACACAACATGGAACACCTAGAACCACTTTTAATAGAAAGAACAGAAGCGAGGCCCAAATGCAAATACCCTACAAGGACACTCCAAGAAATTCTCTTGTCCCTGGCACTGGAAAACTGAACATGTCATGAAGCAAATCCAGAATATAATTTATTTTTTTTTTTTTTTTACACAATAAGTACCTAAATTATTACCTTATTATTATTATTATTACTTATTAAAATGTATATAGTAACTTTTTGTAATACTGGCTGAAGGACTTCGGTCGATGGCCATTTGGTTTATCCAATAAAATACTTGTATTATTATTATTATTGGAAATGTATAGACAGCCAACTGTTTAGTTGTTGTTGTCTGTCTCGAGCGGGCTGTTGTGCAAAAATGGATGAGAATAATTCAGTCCCATCTACGTCAAAAGGAGTACTTTTAGATCATGTAGAGAGATTTATTGAATTAGTGGAGGCTCGTCCAGCCTTGTACATGAAACATTTAAAAGAATATGCAGATATAAATATTAAAAAAAAAATTGTGGGAATATACCAAGAAATATTTCCTACATGGGGAGAAATGACATCGGCTATAATAACATCTCCCTATATATAACAAAGCACAAATCAATGAATGTTTCAGCAATTTTAAATGAACAGACTACGACTAAAATCGCCTGTGTGTGCAAGTTGCCTGATTTCTTCCCGACTAAACTGTTTACTTGGTTAGAAATTTTAACATCAAGCAAACTCTATTAAACAGTTTAGTCGGGCTAATATCGACTGTGTGTGGTTGCCCCACCAGTCTTATTTTTTTTTATCGTTTTTAATTTTTTTGGCACAAAGGCTTAAAGACAATTTTTTAACACTTTCAATCGCATTTTTCTGCTTTGAATCCCAATTGCATATCTTCAAACATGTCGAAATTTAATGGTATGTAAGTAATTCAAATATATTGTGTAGGATACACGTCACACCATTAACATGTATTTTTCCCCTGGCATTGCTACTAATACGTATGCACAGTCTCTATGAGCCACTATGAGATATTAACCTAGAGCAGTCTGGGAAAGGAAAAGAAAAAAGGCGAGGTGTTACATAATAGAATTGTATAATAAGATTTCACAAATTTGTAACATTAAATACTCTTATGATTTTTGTTCTAATATCACAGGCATACGAAATTAAAAAAAGTGCTTGTACTTTTGACCAGAGTATGATACCCCCCTGTATTTTGAGCCGCTGAATCTGATGCCGCCATCAGAATTGCTCCACCATATCAGGATTGTTCCCTAACCTCAAAAAATTGCTAAAAATCAGTGAAAATCTTAATTAGGAGGGGATTAGGAAAAATCCTTACATGATGAAGTCATTCTAACAATGGCACGGATTCAGCGGCTTAAAATAGAGGGGGGTAGGCGGGTATCCTGCTCTACTCAAAAGTACATGACCATTTTTTTGTATGCCTGTGTTATTAAATAATACACTATGCACAAAAAAGGACCCTCTGTTGGCCGCTGCCAAGTGTCAAATGTCACTTTTGACATCGGAATTGGAATCAGTGACCATATTGCCCTACTGTATTATTTATGCTTAACAATAGTGAATTTTACAACTTAAAGAAAATACAAAATAAGGCTCGAAGATCCATATTAAATTGTAATTCATATACAAGTATACGTTTCATGTTGTATCAAGTCGAATTATTATCCGGTAAACAAATTATTATGTTAATTGTTTTTATATTTTTGTTTAAGCTATTAAACAATATGTTACCTGTATATCTACTCAATCATTGTTCGTTTGTCAATGGTATCCATGATCGTAACACACATAACAATCAAAACTTTTATGTAGAAAGAGTGAATACAAACTATGCACAAAATCACTTGTTTAATAAAGGTTTTCGTTATTATAATGATTTGCCCCAAGAAATAAAGAATTCCTGCAATATTGTTATTTTTAAAAGTAAATGTATGTAAAGGAAAAGTATTGTATTTTTTTGTCTATTTTGAATAATATTATGTTAAATAATTTTTTGTTACATTGTGTGTTATACATTTTATCATATAGGTGGTATTATTATTTATACATTTCTTTTTTTTACCATTTGTATTATTTAGCAGAGCTAATAAAGATCGATATACTTACTTACTTACTAAAAACCCCCCTGACATATATTCTGAAAGACATTTTATTAAAAATACAGTGATACACTGTTATCAACAAGATCCCGGAAAATCGAATTTGTACCTCCGATATCTGAAAAACTGTCCATTTTTCGAACTTGTCCCCATGAGAACTTTTGATCAGGAGCTCGAGAGGAATAACATATATCGATTCCAGCGAAATTCACCGGGAGCCATTCTCGATAGGGTTAGTGCCGGGTCCTTTTCTATGCAGTGTATTATTTAATAACGCAAAAAAAATGGTCAGGTACTTTTGAGAAGAGCATGATACCCCCTGTATTTTGAGCCGCTGAATCCGATGCCGTTGTCAGAATTACTCCATCATGTCATAATTCTTCATTGATTTTTAGCAATTTTTTGAGGTTAAGCAAAGATTCTGATATGGTGAAGCATTCTGATGGCAACATTAGATGCACTGGGGTATCATACTCTGCTTATTATTTTATTTTTAGTATGTTTTGGATCATTTACGATGTCAAATGTGCCTATCGACTGTTGGTAAAAATTTCAAATACCTAACAATCAACCCAATGTTAAATTTCTATAATTTATATGAGTTCATGAATATGATTTCATGGTACACCGAACAACGAGAACAAACAGAAAATGTAAAACTGGGTGTAGGTAGTAACATAAAATATTTAAAATTTACCTTCCCCTGCAACATGACTACCAGAGATGATTCGGAAAGAATCCGCCTGTTTGGTACTGGAGGCAAACTTTTAGCAGCTTTAAAACGACTTATGGGGAATTTAAAGAAATTGCAGGTTTTGGAGCTGACAGATTTAATGCTTGATCCTAAGGAGGCACAGTATTTATTGGATGAAGTATGTGAAACATGTTGCTTAACTCTTCGCAATTTGCGTATTGTAAATACTACCAGAGTACAGTATCAGATGCTTCATGTAGGAGTTTTTCTGAATTTACAGGTAATTAGAATACATGAATTAGATTAGAATGCAAATTTTGATATTATATTCATTTATTAGTAATAGTGAATTTTAGCATATAGTTTAGAATTTAGCCTTTCAACCTCAAAGTGTGCAGCTAAGATATTTCCTTATAACTAATTTATTGGTTATATTAATTAAGGTAGTTATATTGCGAGAGGTGCGACATCTGTTAGGAAATCGATAAACTTAAGATGAGAGAGAGAGTTGGGAAAGATTTGGCAACGCCGCATATAATTTCTGATGCCAGCTGATCGACTCATCACTAATGTCAATATATTTTTACCTCTTTTCACAAATTAAAGGAAAATATATTATTTTACATACAATGAATAAAATCGGAATGAAAATTTGTAAATCTTCTATTCTTTTTAAATATCTGGGCATTATAATTGATCAAATCTTAAAACGGGACAATCATATTAAAAAATTAGCATCAAACATAAGAAAACTAATACATAAATTCTGCTTAATGAGAGAATTTCTACGGAAAAAACTTTGAATAACGGTGTATAAGTCACTGGTGGAATCGTTAATTAGATATGGCATTATTACATGGGGAGGGCTTTACAACAATACACTAAAACAGCTAAATGTAATACAAAACTTATTTATCCTAAATATAAATTTCAAAAAGTCTAGCCTTTATCCTACGAATTTACTACATACAGAAGAGATTCTTAATGTCCGTTCACTGTACATCTTATCTTGTTGCTCATATTTACAAAAGAATAAGCATTTAAATTTCACATTCCATCAGCATGAAACTAGGGGTAAAGTTCATAAAAGCCTACAAATACCTGCTGTAAATAAAAATATTGGACTGAGATCATTTCAATACTAGTATCTAGTGTAAGATGTATTTAAATTAAAAAATCAAGGCACATGCAAATTTTAAGTCATTCAGGTGCCTATCACCAATTTAAAAAAATCTATAATTCTATTGTTTATTACCATTGTATTAAATGTGGTGTATACACTAATTTGAATAAATTTGATTTTGATTTGATTTTATATGATACTGCATTTAAAATAAATGCACAGTACTTTACGGTGAATCATCTCGATATTTATACATGTGCTTTGTCAGGAATTAATTTAAATTTACCTCGTTTTTGAGATCATTCTTAAATAAGGATCAGTCATAGGAGGAAAAATAGTGTCACGACATCAATTTATTTCGCATGGCGTCCATAGGCACAATGTTAAATGTCGATAAAAACTGCGAACTTTGAACGAATGAATCTCGGAATTGGAACGGTAGGTAAATGGAATTCAAATTTTATCAGAATGTTTATTGATATGTGAATTAAATTTGCCGTAAGTTTCATGACTTTCTTGAATAATGTGAATTGCAATATAACTACCTTAACAAAAATATTTATAAAAAATTGGAGATTGGAGAATAATAAAACTCACTTTGCAATTTTTTTTTAATACTGCTGGTATTAGAAGGTCAAAGTGAAGTTTGCCTTGTTTCTTTTTAAGAGTTTTATTTGGGAGTTAAAAAGAACACATTAAAAATATAAATTCTTGCTAGTCAAAAACTGCACTTAATTTTGCAATAGACGTAGTAAAATATGTTCAACCTACGCCCAAAATGGCAGAGAGCACAATTCAAATAAAGTCTCTCTAAATTCAATAAAATCTTATTTATAGCCAAACAAGGAGGCATCATTCAGACATTTCATTAGAAATAGACCTAGATATTCTCAAATCTGAAATCCTTTTAAACATTACAATATTTTTATTAAAAATAGGTACAAAATACATAAATAACAACCATCGAGTCTTTATAGATTCAAAGATTCGGAACATGGTTTTTTATTGCAAAGAAGGAAGCGGAACCCTGCTTTTTTTTAGATTTTCTTAAACATCTCGTGAATAAGCCTTTAATTGACTCGAGGTATACTGATCAAATTTGTTACTAAGAAAATTTCCTACAGGGATATAGACCAGTGACTTTAGGCCAAAAAATAAATAAATAGTGTTGTTGTTCCTCGCAGGCCGATTTTTTTTGTAAAAATTGTAAAAAAATTAGCCACATTACGGGAATAATACTCTTGATGTAATTCACCCGCCGCTAAATTTGTTATTGCAAAATTACCGCAAAATTCATAATTGTTTATAAGCCTTTTTTTTATAACTTCCGTTCTAATTGTGTGATTTGAAATTTCCAAAGCTCATTTTACTCGGGAAAACATTTTTTTTTGTAGACTTCAATGGTTACCAAATAGACTCCCAATATCAGTAAGTGTAAAATTTTGCAAAAAATGACGTGCAAAAAAATTTTAATTTGTTTATAACTTTGAATTCAGGCACTTTTTTAACATGATTCTTGCGGAGAATTACATGGGTTGGTTGGTACTACCATTTATTTATAAAAAAATAAAATTTGCAAGTAACAAAAATTGCAATAACTCTTTAATTATGCAAATATTAATGAGATTCAAACGGCATTAGATTCATCGGAAAGAAATACGCTGATTTCGCTTTTTGTGGACCCTTCTTAGACCATTTTAAGAGATATCAACGATTTCAGTTTTGGCACTGTTGCGACTTTTGTAATTAACATTTTCGAAAAATTCGAAATGGAGGCTATATGTCAGACTCTTTGCTATCTGAAGTTACATTTTTTATATCTTTTCATCGCATGTATTACACTAAAAAAAATAATTATTATGAACAACTACGACTGCTCGTATAGCAGTACGCATGTTCACCAAATCAATGCTTAAAATGGTCTAGAAAGGGTTCACAAAAGGCGAAATCAGCGGGGTTTTTTTTTCAACGAATCTAATGCCATTTGAATCTCATTAAAATTTGCATAATTAAAAAAGTTATTGCAATTTTTGTTACTTGCAAATTTTATTTCTCATCACAAACGATGAGAAAAAGTGCCTTGGTCCATTTTTTGAATACGGAACTCAAAATTTGCAAAAATTCGCCAGTATTTGCTATGTAAAAAATTTATTATTGAAGCGTAGTGAAACCAATTTCCTTTAAAAGGACATGTATTCCCGAGTAAAATGAGCTTTGAAAAGCGCAAATCGGACGATTAGAACGGGAAGTTATAAAGAAACAGGCTTATAAAAAATTATGAATTTTGAGGTAATTTTGCAATAACAAATTTAGCGGCAGGTAAATTAGACCAAGAGTCTTTGTCCCATAATGTGGCTAATATTTGACCATTTTTACAAAAAAAATCGGCGTGCAACAACACTCTTATAAATTAAAGTCATTGGCCTAATAGGCTATTGCGAAAATTCACAAAATTTGTTTACTACTGCAAAATTAGCAACAAAGGTGAAAAATATGAAAGATTTTGAATGCAATAACTAAAGTAGCTGTCATTGAAACTCGATTTTGGGGATAGACCTTGGGATGCCTCAAGAGTGCGCGCAACCCTGACTCTCTAATCCAAAATGGCGGCCTATCGCAAATCTTCAAAGTTGAAAATTGGAAGTGCTGCCATTTCGACAAAATAAAAAAAATAATAATAACGGATCGACACGAAACCAATTGGAATCGGTTCAATTTATCAGTATCTTCGAATGTACCCCAAAATTAAAAAATCTTTTATTTACAAAAAACGAAAAAATTACCATTGCTGGGGGATCGTACTTCCGTATTTTGAGTTTAAAGATTTGCAACCAAGTGGATTGAATTGCGCTTAAAAACACGAATTTAAAAAAAGTTTTTTCTAGGACCAATGGGAGCTGAGATACATCACTTTTACGTTTTTATCGATAACAACCGTTCTAATCAATATTTTTACTTGAAACTTGGTATGACGCAACTAGAATGCTTTCTTTATTTATAAATACAATTTTTTTCGATCCATTTTGACGAATTCTTCATTGCGAAACAGTCAATGTTAGTATCACTAATGTTATCTTCACAATTTATAAGCTGCAAGAATAATAACCCAAATTCTAGTTAAATTATATTTACCAACTATACTGTTGCTATTGTTTTAATAAACCAATAAAATCTTCTATTTTCCACTTTGGTTTAGAAAACAATCTGTTCAAATATCACACCATCAGATTTTCTATAGACAAATTTTGGTTTTAATGCACATAAAGTTTATCACTTTAATCAGTCACAGTTGAGTAACTGACCATGTAGTTAGGTAGAAGGCGTAAACGAATGGTTACCAATATCTGTCCACATAGGTAGTTAATATATGTACTTCACATACCCTAATTGAGGAGTTCGCGCGCAAACCCCGATAAATCCGCAAACACAAAGTTGTGGGAAATTGCAAAAAAATTCTCAAGCAAAAACCAATAAGTCTTTTTTTGTTTTTTTAAGTCAAAAAATATCTTTTAGGCTGTAGAATATAAGACCAAAAAATAAGAACAATGCTAATTTTTTAATAATTTTTTAAAATCTTTTCTTGTTGGATTTATCGGATTTTGCTATGTAAATACGAATTTATCGATTTTTGCTTTAAAACAAAACATTAAAGATGCAAAAAAATAAATTGACGACATTAATAATTTATTAAAAATAAATAAATCATTCATTGTTAACAAAAATTAATTCTCAATATCAGTCAATGTTATAATAAAAAAATATATACTATACTATAGCAAAATAAACTTTAAATTTTAAAAAATCAGCAATAACAAAAACAAAAAAACATTTTAAGCTACAAACACGACAGTGTATTATATAAAAATGGATTTATCTGCTTTTGATCCCGATATTGGATTTATCTGGTTTTGTTCGAAACGGTCAACTTTAACATTAGATTTATATGGGATTTGTCAAGTTTTGGTTACCAAAGATTATATAGGCTTGTATAGCTTGGTCTAACATACATGAAACCATTACAAACTCAAAATTGACATTATATGGTTTTATCAGGGTTTGCGCGCGAGCGCATCAATTACGCTGGCACATGAAACTTCCAGTCGCTGTAACCGCAAATTGAAAAAAAAAAAATTGTTACCAGACCAAACCTAGCACAAAATGTTTGTTTTGACGCTTACAGTATTGTACAGCAATGGTCAGGCGGTTTTTGAGCAATTTACCACCGAAGTGGCGAAAAATGTACCAAAACTTGATATTAACAACAAAATAATTATTTATTAAATAAGACAAAAATTTTAATTCGTACATATCTACTATTTTTCTAATAATTAATATTCAATAAAGCCTTAAGTAAGCCATGAAAACAAAAGTAATTGCAAGAGTCAATTTATTTCTGTTAATTTTTTTAATTTAATTTGTTGTAAAATCAATTCAATCTAGTATAATACATTCTAACAAAAAATGGAGAATACATTTTTTTCATTTGAGAAAAATTGTTTCTTTGAACGCCTTTGAATCCACTACGATGTAATCTTGTACAAAGGGGTTTCTAAAAGTTGATTAAGAATGCAAGTCTTTTTCTAAAAAAAATTGCTAATACTTTTATTTGAAAATTGACCCCCTTTTTCCATCCCAGAGTCAGATAACTCCAACTAAAGCCAAATATGGTTACGGCAAAATACTTACTATGTAGGTATATATCCACCACCACAATTTCAAAATATTCGGATATCAAATAAGTGAGATACGAGGGTGTCTTCATCCTCTATTACTAAGCAACTGCGCTTTTGAAAATATTTTAACCATAAAATTCTAATCAACAATAAATTTTAAGCAAGCTAAACTAATAAAAAATCAGTTATTGATTATATAGGTGAAATTGGATGGCTCTTGGTAGTCCCTACAACTTTTTCTCATGAAATTTTATATTATCATCCTTTTGAGCCACTTTTGTAGTAAATCGTAATTCTGAATATGAGTAAGAACTTTCTAAAATAAGCAGGCATTCTTATGGAAGGTAGCTTTTCGTCAGAAAATCACAATAAAATTTTTTTAAGTCCATACTTTAATTTACATTTTAGGAACTGATCATAAGTCCTCAAAACCTAGGCGATGATTTAGTTGAACTTTTAGCTTATACAAAGTTGAAACATCTACATATTTTACAAAACAGGTATACTCCAAATGATATTAAGATCAAACCTGTATCACCACACGTGTGGAAAAAGTGCCGTCAACATAATACAGCATTAAGTGTTCATTTACAACTTGAGAGTATGAAAGAAAAACCCATAATATGGCAGGAAAATGCGCCAGTTCGAACTGTTTTATATGATTCACCACATATTGGGGTAAGTAGAAAGCTAATATTCTCTCTATTATTTTCTTTATTACATTGGATCTCACTCAGATACGGCTCAGTCACTTATATTTGTTGATATTTTTGCTTATTACATGAAATAAACTATTGCAAATTTAGTTAAGAATAACTTCTAGCTAAACTTCGCCCATGTATTAAATAATTATATATTTAATTCAACTCAACTATTATTGTCATATATATTTAATCATTACACCCCATATATCACTCCGGATGTAAATAAATCATTAAATTCTGAGTTTGACAATGACGTAATTGGGTGTTTGCCTTTTGTTTTTAATATCAGCATGTATTATTATAGACCAAGATCCCAGATCCGCCAGACTTACGTCATTTTAGCAAAGTTGATATTTTGGCAATAAATAGTGTGATATGTAGTTAAGAACGTATGCATATTTGCTAGCTTGAAAGCAGGGCCCTTTTACAAATAACAGGTACAAAAGGTACAAAAAAACTTTACAGACCTAGGTTGAAGTATGATAGCTGGTCTTCATATATGTTTTACAAAATACTGTTAAAAACCAACAATTATTATTGCCAGACACTTTCCGTGGGCTCTAACTTCCGCCAGATGCTTTAAAGCTCGAAAAAAACGCAACCTAACTTTACATAGTTGGTAGTGGAGAAGGTTCCACAGTTATGTTGGGTTTGGTTGGGTTTTTTCGGGCTTTAAAGCGTCTGGCGGAAGTTAGGGTCCATGGAAAGTGTCTGGCAATAATGAATGCTGGTTTTTAACAGTATTCTGTGAAACATATATGAAACTCAGCTATCATACTTTAACATAGGTTAATACATTTTTTTTTGTACCTTTTGTACCTGTTATCTATAAAAGGGCCCCGCTCTCAAGCTAGCAAATATGCATACGTTCTTAACTACATATCACACTATTTATTTATTTATTAATATTAATTATATACTACTACCTAATATTAACTAACTAATACTAACCAATATCTACTAATAATATTAATGAACAGTAGTTAGAACAATGTTTTTAACTTAGATTTTAAACTTCCTTGGCTGATATTAAATATATCACAATTGCCTCGTATCTCATTATAAATATTACATATTCTATAGAGGGGGGAATTTATTTGATAGTTTGTACTAGCAAATGCTAAATGGAAGGTTCTCAATGTTCTGGTAGGATACTTGGATACATTTATACATATTGAAGATAAAATATTAAGATCATCAACTTTACCATGAAACTATCGCAATGCTTTATTTTGTACTGTTTCTATACTGTTTACATGTACTTGGTAAAACGAACTCCAAACGATGGAGCAATATTCCAACACAAACCTAACATATAATATAAATAATTGTCTAATAGCTCCTGCATTGTTAAACATTTTGGTATTACGTACTATGAAGCCACACATTTTATTAGCTTTATTTATCATGGAATGAATATGGGCGGTAAAGTTAAGCTGAGTTTCAAAAGTTATACCTAGGTCCCTCCCTTGCCAAAATTTTTCTAAAACCTTTTAATCACTTTTACATAACTTAAAGTAAAAAGTTATAAACATGTAGTTGTGAGGAAATTGTTTATTAATTATTTAAAGGGGAAAAAAAAACGAATTTGACTCTTTATTGATCCACTAGATTTAAGATTGACGACTTGCGTGCGAATCTGTGGCATGAATCGGATAACTGCTTACCAAGGGTCGACTCCTCCAATCAACATCGAGTCGATTTACCAAAAGAACTTGTTTTTTTTTTCAATATATCGTGAAAAGTATAGGTTTATATATATTTCAAAAATTCTTTTTACATCAGATTTACTTATTTTGAGGTCATACTAGAATATATACTAGGTAGGTATGCTAAATAATTTTTTTATAAAAGTTACTAACTCTTATTTAACCTTTAATTTTACAAATTTTGAATTTTTTATTTTTGTAAAATAAAGAGGGTTAATTTAAATTTTAAGATAAATCCACTTGAAGCATCTTAAAGTATACATTTCAAGCTTTAAAAATCATACTTAGAGAAGTCTAATAACGCGATTTAAACCAAAGTAATAGGTGGTTAAAATTAGTTATACATATCAAATTATATCACTTTCTCAAAATTTTGGAAGTCAATAATAAGTTTTTTAGATTTTTCTCATCGGATCTTTTTATACATTGCCGTAAGAGTAATATGTGAGAGTTCCAAGTTTCCATCTTAAAAATTGTAGAAATGGTAGAGCTTTTACCGATTTCATCGGAAATCTCTTTATGTTCCGACTTCATATATGTACTTTTCCTACATACATTCATTTTTATATTTGAAAGTATTATAATTTCTTTATGCTTTGTTGAGCTCAATTTCAAAGTTCAAAAGTTACAACAAATTTGGTGTAGCTTGTCCTAGGCCGCGCGCGCTACGCGCACTATACTATGTATTGCCGCGTTCCATTTTCCTGTGTTAAACAAAAGGAGTATACATTTTTGATCGTACAAAAAAACCTCGTGCACATTTTTTATGTGAAATTACCCATACTTTCAAATCGGAAAATTAGTATTTTTAAGAAAAAAATATTTTAAAAGACAAGACTGGTATCTTGCAACTAATTTGTCTAATAACAAATGACGCTCAAGGACTATTGTCGGTAACTTTTGGTATATTGTTCCTGACATGTTCAGACATGTTTTCTCAAAAGTTACCGCTTGCCGGAATATTTGCGAAGAGAAAATCTCTATTGACTCCACTATAAATGCAGAAATGTCTTTTGGCATTTAAACTTTTTAAATATTAATCCCGAACTGAAATAGCTAATTTACGCTCTTTATATTTGGAGATATAATACAAGATATAATACAACACAGTAATTGAAGAGATATGACCCATATGAAATGAATATTTAAAATGTTTAAAACCCACCTGCATTTATTAATATATCACTGTCAAACTTAGAATTCCTTTTTTAATTTTTTCTTTAATTATCTTATTTATATTAACACCCTGGACTTTAGCAATTGCTATTCCACCACTCAAACAGGACACATAGTCATCAACACAACAACCATTCCCTGCGATATTGCCATCTACCGCAGCTGAGACTCGAACTCAGGATGGATGACAGCAACTAGACATATTGTGCCACAGAACAGCGGTCTAGCTCACTGCTCAGTAACACATTAAAAACACCACTAAACATCCATACTCTGGCCAGGATTCGAACCACGGGTCACAAGCCAAATAACTTGCCACTGCACCACTGAGCCGATTTTAATGATTTATTTGTGACATGTTATTGTTTCCAATAAAACGAGAAATGATAAATGCTTTACTTACTTATATGTCAAATAATGTCTTTTTACCGGTATATTCACTATATTTAATTTCCCTAAGTCAAAAACAAATAGAGGGAACGAGCTATATCTCAGTGATATCCGGTAGTGATTTTTTTTTAAATCTAATTCTTGGTCTTACGAGGTTTGCATTTTGGCCACGAACCTAACTTTTGAGGTTTACATAATATTGACGCACATGGATGTGTGCTACACCTGAAAATAGATTAGGGTAGCTATATGTGCCCATATACACATACATGCGCATGTACGCATGCAAGCACATGCCAAGACACATACAATCACCCACAGCATACATATTTAGATGAGGAGAGATTGTTTGAAAACTTCATAGCCATACCTATGGCAATCAGCACAAAATAACAACAATGACAATTCAAAAATGCATGTGCAATGACAATTATTTACCTAACGGTAGCGATTTTGTAAAATATATCTTGCCACAGTACAACCTAAGCCATAGCATTAGTTAATTGAAAGTATGCCCCAACATAGAGTTTTTAATAAAACATTCCTTAATCTAGTGCAATGGAATGTTTTACTGTTGTTACTGAAATTAAAGTAATAATAATAATAAAAGTTATTTATTGATTGCATTATTATAGAATGTAATATAATACAATCAAGAGGCCATCGACCTAGGTCCTTCAAGAGATAATATTATATTTAACATTTTGTGTAGAAAATATCGTGGGAAACAAAAGGTTGATTACACAGATATATTGTAAAAAAAAAACCAATGTGAGGCGTAGTGCTTCAGTACTCCTGCGACATCAATAACATCTGGTCATAAATTCCGGATATGCGAATGTGGATGTATTGTTGTTTCGAGCAAGTATGAGCATTACTTCAATATTGTAGTTTCTCTGTGCAAATTTTTCGTTGAGGTGTAGTATTCTATCCTCGATAAGCAGTATTTGCACCAATTCATATGAACGTGCATTAGGAGGGTTGTGTAAAGAATTGTGAGCGTGCCGAATCTTTGTTTAGCAGTATTTAATTTTTTTTAGCTGGATTTCTGCTGTTCATGTATAACGTATGTCCATATTCTAAAATAGGTCTAAAAATTGCTTTGTATATTTTGGCAGCTGCTGTGGTTTTATCCCCTTATTTTTGAATGTTAATACTCTGAAATGTTTCGCTCAGGATATGCATTTTTTTTACCATTTTAGAATACATATTGAAGTTTAATTTATTGTTTAAATAATCCCACAAATACTTGACATTGGTTACTGGATGAATTTGGTGATTACTTATTTCGATAGAGGAAGAATTATTGGATATTGCATGATTGAATAAAATGAATTGCGATTTCAGCGTATTGATTTGCTGTCTCCATTTGCTTGTCCATGCTAGAGTATTGTTCAGCAATATTTAAAGTTTGTCCTTTGCCTTTGCAATCGAACGTTCCTGTGAGATTAAGGCTGTATCTTCTGCATATTTTAAAATGTATGACAGTTGTTCAGGTTGATTAGTAAATTTGTCATAACAATAAATGTTATATAAAAGTGGAGATAGTGAGGAACCCTGCGGGACTCCTTGTTAAGCTGTAAATTCTTGAGACATGATATCGTTTATTTTCACTGTTAGATAGATAGATAGATAGATAGATACATTTATTGGTCTTTGTGGCTACAATAATAGTAGGTAAGATAAGTCAAAAGTATAAAGTTGGAACTTACATATTACAGTTTGTTAAGTTTCTGTTCTCAAGGAAACTTTTCACGAAATTAAAATAAATTATGCAGTTACAGTGTTTTGTAAAATATAACCAACTCCACCACATGTGAATATTTACATTTTAAGTAGGTAATAAATATAAATGAAAAATTACCTTTATCAGGATATTTGGAATCGCTGGTCCACGACTATTCAAAATTAGTTCTATATATTTTCAAACATAAGCTCTATTAGCAGAGTTGGAGCTAGGAGCTGGCCTGGCGGGCGGCTGCCAGGGACGCAACCCTTAGGGGGCGCATCCACAGCCTGCGGGCAGGCCCACGGGGCACAGGCACACAAAATTAAAACATAAACACTTGATTAAGATAGGCGCCTCCACAGATTAGGAACAGCGCCCCTAACTTAACTCACAAAATTTTTACCGAACCCTAAATAAAAGATTAAAAAAAAAAATTACACAGCAAAATTTTGTGTTGTTTCTCTTCCTAGAAAATAAGCCCCTGGCGGCGAGGGGGGGAGGGGGCAAAATTCAAATCTCGCTTGTAACCCTAGATCCAAAAACGTTATGTATAAAGTCTAGAAAATTCAACGTCATTTGGTAAGGCTTCTCCATAAATAAGTTCACTATTCATATAAATATGCTTAGCACAATTGTTTTTATAACATTTAAGCAGCTGCACTACAAAATGCACTTAAGTACTAAAATTTCAATTTTATACGATAACACAAGTACACTGTCACAGCTTTGTAATCAAATTGATTATGTCTCGGTGCCTCTAATCCAGTAGGGGGACAAAGCGAGAAGTAAGATATGTGTAACATCCTTTGTTAGTTCTTGTATTCCGATAGTTAACCAGAATTGTTTTGTATCAGAACCACCGCTTAAGAAAAGCAATATCCTAATGAGAAGTGAGAAAATATTAGCATAACGATTGTATGAGAATTAATAATAAAAAATAATTATTAATTTCTCAATAAATATTGAACTTGTATTCAGGTAATTCATAGGTTCCGCAATATTTACCACATTTTTTGGAAGGCAGAATGCCGAGAGGAAAAATAAACACAAAGATCGTCACTGTCACCACTTTTACACGACTTCTACTATCATAACATAAACATTTCGATAACAACATTTTAACACAGAGCTATGGAATTTACATGGTATAGTTTGCCGATGACACTACATTACTTGCACAGGCAAAAAGTTTAACAGAGACTATACAAAATTGCAAACTCTAGCTGATAGTACCACAAAATGGATGTTTAAATGAATAGTAATAATCAACCATGACAAATGAGCATTAGTTATTATATATAAATTGTATTTGTTTCTTCTTTCTGTATGCACATTAGATATTTTATTTATACATGTATTGTCTTTATGTACGTTTTTAATTATTATTAGCTACTTTCTATATAATTACAAGTGCGCTATTAATGTAAGTAAATGTAATGTGAATTAGGTTGTACCTATTTAAAAAACAATAATAATAAATAAATAAATACATAAATCATTAAGTACAAATTAGGTTAATATAAAAATATCAAATGTTTCAAATTCAAGGTTCATATTTTTATTTAGCATTTTATTATAATAGTGATTTGACATACCAAATCTGTTATGAAGATCTTTTTAATATGTAGTTGTTATATGTACATTAGGCTTGCCTACTTTCAATAAAGTTATTATTAACTATAAAATAAATAACAGGCATACATCCAACTCAATAACACCTGCAAGAACTGTCCAATATATTTACAATGAGACCGATGAATATGGAAATGATACAACAATTCACAACCAGACGAGATGAAAACATCAGCAGAGTTCGAACTCATCTGACACAGCATTTACTTTAAATTCTGAATTATCTTTAAAAGTTCAATATCTATAGTTATATTAAATAAAGTTCTTTACATGTATATATTTATAAATTTGACATATTGAATTGTTATTACATAAATTATATTATTATAAACAAAATTATTCATAAACGGTCAATGGCCTTTTGGGAAACCAATAAAGACCATCGCTGTACTATTATAGGTTTGCAGAGATATACATATTTTTTTTTTAGATAAGAGCTGATGCTTTATTGAACGCTATGGAATTTTATAGAGAACATTTAAGAATATATGGACATAAAAATATACCTAGATTTCATAGATCCAAATCATTTGTTGAGAGAAATGATGAAAATTTAATGATGCTTGTCCAACAGTGTACATACTTATCTACACTAGTAAGTATTTAGAATAGAAAAAATAGATGCTTTTGTACCAATATATCAAAACAATCATTAAATACATATTTAGTACACTCAATCACTAAGACTCTTTGTAATAGTTCATTCATTAATGCTAATTTAAATGATGTATACCTTATTCTACATTCTACAAGTTAAATAATCGTTATTACAGTTACACAATTGAATTTTAATAATCCTTAAATTATTATCTATCCTTTGTATACGTGAATATTCACAAACATTAATGGTGTCACTTCTACTGGCACTATTGATTATGTTATAACAAATATTGTTACAGAAAGTTATCACTCAGAAATCATCAACCCCAGCTTGAGCGATCATTTTGCACATGTTTTCTTCTTAAATTTAACAAGCCATAATAAAGTTGAAAAGGTTATAACTTCATATAAAACTCGTGATATGAGATAATCCAATTTAAAACAGCTAGTATTTTATTTGGATAAAATAGAGTGGAATAACTTTTATACAAAATGTGATGTGAACGAGGCTTATGAAGAATTTCTGACTAACATAAGAAGTGGTATTCAGAAAACTTAAAAATTCTAAATAATCAGTAAAATAAACGTATTAATAGTAGCAACAAACTGTGATCAAGTTAAAGCAGCATATATAAGTTGTAAAAAGGAATACAAAAGGCAAATTATGGTAGCTAAACGAGACAATTGTAGTATCAATTTGGCCTCCAACAAAATAAAAGAATCATGGAAAATTATAAATGAGAACTTAGGTAAGCAAAGAAGTAATTCCAACATCTCGATCATGAACAACAATCATATCGTCACTGATAATAAACAATTGTCTGAAGTTTCTGCAAGTTATTTTTCTCATATATGTAACAAAAAAATTATTGAACGTTTTGGTCAAAACTTTTTTCTTCCATGTACTGTTCGTCAGCTCTTTAAACACAATTCTTTTATTGAAGATGATACTGCTGATATAATCAACGGGATGGAAAACAAAGGCTGTTATGGAATTGACTATATATCTCCCAAATTGATAAAGATAATCCAGAATTATATTATATGTCCCTTAACTAGAATTATAAACCTATCTTTGCAGAACGGTGAATTTCCCGAGCAGATGAGTGTTGCACTAGCTTTCCCACTATTCAAGAAAGGAGACACCTTACAAACAGATAACTATAGGCAAATATCTTTATCACCTGAATTTTCTAAAATCTTAGAATGCTGTGTTTATAACATTAATATAAAATTTGTCGAGCAAAATAACTTATTAACAACCAATCAACACAGGTTTCAAGCAAAAAAATCTGTAGAAACAGTAAGCTACAACTTCAATTACATTTACACTGAGCTGGACAAAGGTAAACTTGTAGTCTCAATTATGTTTGACTTAAGTAAGGCCTTCGATAGTATTAATATATCATTTGTATTGGACAAACTGTATTACTTAGGCATAATAGGTCCTCTGTTATCCTGGATCAATTCATATCTTTAAAACAGATTTATTATAATAAAAATGCAAGAACAATTTTCAATGCAGCATGATGTTCCCGATTGGAGTTCCTCAGGGGTCAGTTTTAGGTCCATTAATTTTCTTACTTTATGTTAATGATCTGCCAAGATTTATCACAAAAGGGAAGATCACTATGTTTGCGGATGACACAACTGTCACTGTGATGGCTGAAACTCATGAAGAGCTAGTGGCAAACATAAAACTGGTGTATGAAGAAATGGATACATAATGTTAAAGAAACAGGCTAATTCTCAATGAAAGCAAAACGAGTTACATTAACTTCTTTATTAGACAACAGCTTTCCACAGAAACGCAATTACAATTCAATTTAAATTTCTCTGACAATACCAAATTCCTTGGAACTTGGCTTAATTTTAATCTTTCATTTATTGCACATCTGGATTTTGTCTGCGCCAAATTAAATAAAGCATATTATGCCATCCTACAAATGAAACCGTGTTTGGATCAAAAGGGTCTTATGAATTAATATTATGCCTTTGCGTATAGTCATCTATCATTTAACGTTTTTTCCTGGAGACAGACTACAGGATGGGAAAGAATATTTATTTGTCAAAAAAGAATAATCAGACTATTGTTTAACCTAAGTTCTCGAGAGAGCTGCAGAAGTACATTTAGTGAAAAGCGAATATTAACGTTCCCATGCATTTTCATTCTAAAATGTGTTACTTATGTAAAAAATTACTATTCAGATTTTAAGAGCCAAAAAGATATGCATAATTATGAGACGGCATTCCAATACGCAATTGCTTAATAAATATAAAACAACTACATTCAGAAAATCGCCACATTATTTCTGTATTTCCGAAATAAAAAAATTTTTGATTGATGAATGTTTCTACCCATTGGATGAGTTTGTAAATAAGTTTAATTCTTAAATAGGTAAAAATATGCTAGGAAGAAAGGAAAAAGAAATTATGCATTATGTATCTGTTGTCCCATATATAATCTTATCTATTTTTTAACTGCTTATAGTAACTACTGTCATTTTTTCTTTTTCTTTTTTTCTCTTTTTTTAAAAATAATCTTACCTTAATATTTTAATTTTTTTTTGTGATCGGTGTTTTATAAACTGAGCTTTTATCTATGTACTAGTAATGTTGAATATTGTGACCTGCCCTTTGTACTGTGTATGGTAGTTTGGGCCAATAAACTATTCTATTCTATGTAGTGGTTTATTCCTTTGTAAGCAGTACCGGTTGTTTTAATACTTCAAATTTTATGAATTATTTTTCTTTGTATCTACAAACTAGCTTACTTTTTATAAGCCTTAAGTTTTTAAATAACCTGTTTTACAAGCCTAAATCTAATTGCAGAATAAAAGTCACTTAACCTTTTAACTGCTCCAGACATATAAATACTTTAGAATATCTTTATATTTATTTCAGTTATTTCATAATTATTTCAATAAATAAAGCTTTTGTACAAAATATTGTGTTTTATTGATTTATGAATAAGTAAAGTGTTTTTATATTATAAATTTAAAAAACAATTTAAATTGTGCTCTTTTTATCAAGTCCATATTATTGTATACTGCTCTGGGGGTATATATACGCATTGGTCCAGAAACTGCCATACAGTCGGCACGGTTCTGGGAGGTAATGCCACAGTGAAAGGGTTAAGGGAGCCATTTCCAAGGAGACACCCGATAGGGAGATATTTATTATTTTCGGCCATAACTTTTTTTCTTACTATTTATATTTAAACAAAACTATAAGACTACCTAAGTAGAACCATAACAAGATTATTACTATGAATTCTCACTAAAAAATTCCAGTCATTTCCAAAATAATTAGATTCGAAGGTACGAAATATGAAGATTAGCATAATCTTTAAATTTAAATCTAACTGTTTTGCAAACAACTGAAATTATTAAGTGAAAATTCATAGTAATAGACTTGCTGTGGTTCTACTTAGGTAGTCGTATAGTTTTTTTTAAATATAAGTAGTAAGAAAAAAGATATGGCGAAAAATAATAAATATTTCCCTATCGGATGTTTCTTTCTTGGAAATGGCCGCCTTAACAAATTACAGTACATTAAAAAAATCATTCTCACAAATGAGAGGTCAATGTTTGTTAGTAGAGAAATACATTGGCTCTTTCACTCGCCATAGTTTTTCCAATCCTCTACCTTACTAAATATTCATTTTGATGTTTATTTTGTTTTTATTTACAATTCTTTGCAGATCGTCACCGAAAGAATATCTACAGCAACAGTTCTGCTTCTTGCCTACCATGGAAGAAATTTGAAATGGTTGTTCATAAGAGGAAATGCTGTTATTATAAAATGTGATTGGAAGCAAGGCCTGGGTTGGACCGATGAATTTTATTCCTGGATTAAAACCAATAGTCGATCTTACGCATTGGTTGAGAAAGAAGTATCTCAAATATTAGGTTACAGATGGAAATTTTTGAGAGATAAGGATTTTAAGAAATTAAATGTCAATTTACATGATTATTGATTTTGGAGACGGTTCACATAAGAAATGTAAGGGGATTTTATTTTGAAACATCATTGATGAGTGATGATGAAACATCTTAAAGGGGTTCCGAAAATGGATAATACTGAATTTAATTTACGAAATACTTCTGTTTTTTTTTTAATGGAAAATAATTGATAATTATAAAGTAGTTACCGCAAACAATTTAGTAAAGAAAGTGGGACAGTAATAGAAAAAATAAATAATAATAATAAAATATTGGTGGACCGAAAAGGCCATTGACTGAGGTCCCTCAGTCTGCATGATTGCTACAAATATATATATGTTATCAATGTAAAATTTGAGATAAGTAATAATTCGCATTTTATTGCGAAAAAACCCTTGTACTATGTAAAAACTTTTAGAAATTATATTCTAATTTTGAAATTTAGCGTCAATGTGACCAATTTCAAGCAGATTTTTTTTAAATTTAGGTTTCTATTGATTTTCTCAATGACAGATATTCATTACCCGCTATTTTTTAGATATGCTGACTGTTTTTAAACTTTTGACGTGTTATTGTAGTTTTGTGATAGTTTTTTTATTAGGTAGGTAAGTGTCATTTTTACCTTTACGTGTTTTATTTTTATTTAGGTTAGCAATAATGGTGTTATCTCAATAAATATTTTCTTTAAATACATAACTTTTGAGAAGCTTTTATACATAGACAAGTTGATACGAGTTAAACCATAATATGCATACAATGCAAACACATTTAGCACTGTCTGGCAATGAATTGTAGAGTGTTACACTTTAAGTCTAATTTCAATTTCTTGATATTACTTTCTTATAAAATTTACTTTGTATGTTTATAGCAACTGTTGTATTTAGTAAATATTAAATTGCAGACCTGAATTTCACTGGATGTATGCTCATTTTTAAGACAACAAGCAAGTGTACTTCAACAAACGGATCTGAATTATTAAAGCTCACAGGGTGTATGACATTTGGATTTTTCTACTTTTTATTATTTGTTTTATTAAAATCAATAAAATGACACTTTTGCTGTGTATAGTATGTAAGAACTTTGATTTTATCATCACACCCACACAAATTTTTGTGTATCTTATTGTGCTCCATGACATATCAATAAGCTCATTACTGAGAAAAGCAAAAGATGATTTAATATAATTTTATGTTGATATTGGTACTTGATACTTTGAATACAATTTAAAAAATACCTTTGAGAAGGACTAAACTGGAAGTATTTAAATATATTGGCAGAAAATATTGTCAAAGAGACTCAGTCTTAAGTGAGTAGTTATATTTTAACCCTCAACATAATTCGCTGGGTATAATTGATTGACAGTGTTAAATCGATCAAAGTTTTTGGCTCCGAGCCACAAACAGTTTGGTGGTCACTGCAAGACTGTAAACATCGCCCAGCAGAACTACATGAATAACAGATGTGCAGCTTGTTAATAAACAATTTGAAATTATTCCTTACTACTCCGTTTTCAAAAAAAAAAAAATGAAATTTTTTTGCTTTGTTGACAAGCACTTTTCCATCATGTAAACAATAAACACATTTTAAATTTCATCTTCTTCCGTAATGATCTTAGTGCAGTAGCTTTGGAGAACAATACACATTTTGTACATTGGCAAAAGTAATTCTTTTTCATAAATAAGCACGATATTACTTACTAGGATGCAATTAATACAGCACAATATAAGTATTATTCACAAGATTGATCTCAGAATAAAAAAGTATAGATAATAGAGTGTAACATACTTGACGCAAATAATGCAAGCAACAGATACACGCGATTATCACAACAGGCCGGATCATCATATCTAGGTTAAGGTTAAAATAGAGATATACCCCGTGGTCATCACTAAGCCTGTGATTCAGTTGTGTGATTACTAAATTCCTGAAAACATTGCACTGTTTTCTTTTTCAATGAAGTCAGTATTGATGTATTTGCTGTACATAGTAAATTTTAAATTAGCTACTCAACATGACATTTTAAATAACTATTGCCTTCTAAATTTTTAAGCAATGATAAAACAATTTATTCAGAATAATCTACTGTAAGATTATTTCACCAGGGATAATGCAGATATTACCGCTAATGCTGATATTTCGTTTATGCAAAATATTTGGGTAAGTCTTAAAAATAAAATAAACCTGTTAGCTTGATAAACTCTGAGAGAATGAATAGTAAGGGAGTCCCGACCAGGATTTTAGAATCATCGTGGCATGAAGATTTCGATTATTTTTAAATAGTTTATCACTCCCTGAAGAAAAAGTTCCATTACTACTGACGTTTGACATTGCTAAAGGGGTAAATTCGTTTATCGAACATGTAAACATAAATGATCCATTATTTTTATCGTGGCACTTCAGTTTCCTTGTTTTTCTATTGAAGATAATGTTAGACAATGTAGGAAAAATAATAACTGACATTTCCTGCCTCGCCCACATCTCTAGTGGGGGGGAAAGAAATTTTGACCCACTTCTTCCCAGTGAATAGGTCAATTATTCATTGAAGTGAGTGATTATAGCATTAAGAATTATACAAATTTGGGAATAAATAACTACTGCATTGTAATACATATATTTATCTAATGTAATTGCAACAATGCGGCAGGCAACAGTGTGTTACACCAACAAACTGCTACTAAATACTATTTTTAAGTAACAAGCAGTTTCAAAACACATCCATAGCATTTCCTTTAAAAAAAAAAAACGAAAAATATACCCGGAATTTCAAAATAAAATATATTCACTTTCTATAGATGTCAAGGATAACATTTAAATATAACTACACATTTAAGACTCATCCGGTATATACTAATACCAATAATCGATAATCTTGCGAATAACCAGTAAGTATATCGGTATTAGTTTATCCCTAAAAACTGAAAATTGTAAACAAAATTTTGTAATAATTTATGTGCTTGGCATTTTGTTGGTGCATTATATTTTAAATTGTAACTATTAATTAATAACATGCACTGAGTGATGGAAAGTGGTTTGTCACCCTTAGGAACAATTTTACTTGTGATAATCGATACCTAATCGACACACACAATTGTGCATGTAATAACTATAAGGTTTCTCTCTCTAATAATATATTCTATCTATTAATATATGTCTGAATAAAGAATAAAAAATACAGAATAAAGAATAAAGAATAAGCAAAACATAGCATGAGATTTTTTAAGTAAATCAATGCACTCTTTTGATTACTGACCGTACTATAATAATTTATCATAGTATCTCTATTTTCCATCAAGCATCAAATTACGATGAGAAAATAAATATATAATAATTATGGTATTTATTAATTTGCTCTCACATTTCTGTATTAATTTTATTGATGTCTGAAAGATATTTAAAGAATTTTTTAAATGGGCACTTTGCTATATTTTAGACAGAAATGTGTATTAATATCTATAATACTCTAGAAAAATATTTTTTTGAACATAGCCTAAATATACGAACTGACAAAACAAAAATTTGTTTTATTTTTAAAACCTTTTCTTTTTATGAGAACGTCAGGGTGGACCCCTGCATGGATGGTTCTGGGGTCCCGTTTGCTTACCCCATACACATATAGTGCTGAATTTGTTTAGTTATAATTAAGGGGCCTCTCTCCAGTTTGCGACCCGGTGCAAACACTGAACTCTATATAGTAAGTGGAATGTCAATACAGATATATGCAGAACAAAATATGACACACATATGATTCAAAGTGGGCAGCATTACACCACCGCAGTAGAAATATAACATTAAAAGTATGTTTTTGCTCGAGTCAGAAAGATATTTACAGATGTTATGCGCCGACGCAATTCTATTTTTATTTATCTCCTGTAGTGTTGGTCTGGGATTAGTGTGATGTGAATATTCACATCACAATTAGATGCAGACTTTAGAGTTGGCGTAAAGCTATTTTCTCGTTTTGTGTTATAAATTGGTTATCTTGTGTAGCATTTTGTGACTTTTGTAAGCACATTGTGATTATATCTTAGCTAAGACATTATAGTGTAGTCTTCTATGATATTTGTTTGTAATAATCGGGATAAAGATAAATTAAGAACACTTACAATAAAAACAAGTTAACCGTTATACTGTTCGTTGTTTTATTGAGCTTTTTATATAATTGTTTCCTATTCTATGGGATACTCTTCGCAGTTTTATCGTAAATTATATTACTTTTAGACATTCTTTGTGTAATTACAATCATGAAAACTATTTTTTTAAATTTAAATAATTAATAACTTTTTTATTTACTGATCGATATTGTTAAATAACAATATATTGGTTTGCGTCATATCTTGCAAATAAAAATCAGCAGGTCTGTATTGAGGATGTTATATCAGACTCGCAGACTGTCAGAGTTGGAGTGCCTCAGGGATCTATATTGGGGCCCACACTTTTTATTATTTATATCAATGATATGCTGAATTATATTCAATATCCAGCATGTTTGACAGTTTCGTATGCCGATGATACGAACATTTTAATAATATCTAATACTCTTGCTGATGCTGAAAACTGTGCAAAAACTATATATGCCAAAGCCATATCGTGGACTGAAAATAATAAACTATGTATTAACCAAAGTAAAACAACCTGTATTCTATTTAAAACTTTGCAGTCTTCGACACTAATATCCTTCTATCTCCTACTACAAATGTGGAGTATGCCAAAGAATCAAAAATGCTTGGTTTGAAAATCGACTGTAGCCTTAAATGGTCTAATCACATTCATAATATGTGTGTTAAACTGTCAAAGGCCTGTTATGCTTTGGCTATAACATCCAAACAATGCAGCCTATCAATAATAAGACAGTTGCATTTTGCTACTTTTCATTCTTGCATAAAGTACGGTATAGTGCATTGGGGTTCCTCATCTGAAGCAGCATCTAGAGTTTTTTTACTACAAAAAAGGGCAATACGTATAATAGCCAATCTTGGATATAATACTTCCTGCAGGGAAGCCTTTAAAAGCTTAAACATTCTTACTTTGAACTCTATTTAAATTTATGAGCTGTCATGTTTTGTTTACAAAAATAGAAGCAAATTTAACGAGATTAGAAGTGATCACCATATAGCACTAGGAATAAACATCTCCTTTTACCAAAAGGCCACAGAACGGCTTTGTACCAAAAAAGTCTCTGTTTCATGGGCCGTAAATTTTTTAACTGTTTGCCGAGGCATATTAAATCTGTGACATTTTTTAAGTTTAAAAAGGCTTTAAAATCGTTTTTGTTGGACATGAACAGCTACAGTGTTGACGAATTTTATACAAAATGTGGGACTACTTTTCTATAGTTCTAGTTATAATATTTGTTTAATCGCTCACTGTTCACGTTTTTTTTTTCTTTTGTGTGTATATGTTTTTACAATGTTATTTGTGTTATTTTTTTTGTATTTCTACCGATAATGTTCTTAACTGTACTTGTACATTTTCTGAAATTAATAAATATTATTATTAATATAATAGGGATCTTCCTAGACCTAGACAATACTAATTTCCTGTCCAAATTTCAATACAATCAGACTTTCCTTCTTAACTTATCACTCTCTCAAAAAATGTGACAGACAGACGGACATTCATTTGAAAGTTGTTCAGAATTCCATCACCAACACAGTGATATGTAGTATTACTTCCCTCGCATACCGAAGGGAAGTATTGTATTCGAGAAAAAATCACCCTCCGAGATTTTTTCGGATTCTGACGTTTCAGAACACGTAGATTCCGAAAATATAGGTTTTTCAATTCCGTCAGTCTGTCTGTCTGTCTGTCTGTCTGTTGGTGCATTTACTAAAAAACTACTTGACGGAGAGCAGTCAAATTTGGTAGGTAGTTAACCCTACTGTCAGCGAAGAACTGGTAGAATTTTCACTGAAAAATATACAGGGTGGACCGTCTAAACGGAATAAATAGTGAAAAAAATTTTTTTTTGCTCAAATTTAAAATTTCCACGTTTCATGACGCGCTAAACCTGTTTCAGGAAAAAAAAATTTTTGAAAATTTTTTTCAAACATTTTTGAAAATTTTTTTACCAAGATGAAAAAAATTTTTTTTTGCTCAAATTTAAAATTTCCACGTTTCATGACGCGCTAAACCTATTTCAGGAAAAAAAATTTTTTGAAAATTTTTTTCACATTTTTTAAAAAATTTTTAGTTGAAAAAAATTTTTTTTTGCTCAAATTTAAAATTTCCACGTTTCATGACGCGCTAAACCTATTTCAGAAACAAAAAAACATTTTTGAAAAAATTTTTACCAAGATGAAAAAAATTTGTTTGTGCTCAAATTTAAAATTTCTACGTTTCATGACACGCTTAACCCATTTCAGGAAAAAAAAATTTGAAAATTTTTTTCACCAATATTGAAAAATTTTTACTACTAAAATGAATTTTTTTTTTCTTTCTTCAAATTTAAAATTGTCACGTTTCATGGCATTCTAAGCCTGATTAAAAAAAAAAGTTTTTTGAAATTTTATCACTAAGATAGAATTTTTCTTTCTTTGTTCAGATTTTAACTATCCACGTTTCCATGACATTCTAAAACTATTCAAACAAATTTAAAAATGTTTTTGAAGAATTTTTTAAAAAATTTGAAAACATTTTTAATCCATTTATGTATCACTACTATAGAACAGACGAAAAAATTTTTTTTGCTCAAATTTAAAATTTCCACGTTTCATGATATTCCAAACCAATTTCGGAAAAAAAAATTTGCAACATTTTGTTACCAGTTTGGAAAAAAATTTAACACCAGAATGCTCAAATTTAAATGACATTCTAAACCTAGGTATTTCAGAAAAAAAATTTGAAAATTTTTTTCACCAACATTTTTCAAAAAGTTTTTACCACTAAAATAGATCGAATTTTTTTTTATTTGCTCAAATTTAAAATTTTCACGTTTCATAGCATTCTAAACCTATTTTAAAAATACATCATTTTTAATTTTTAAACTTTTTTAAGCACTACTATAGAACAGAAGGAGACTTTCCTTTTTGCTCTAATTTAAAATTTCTACCTTTGACATTTTAAACCTATTTCAGAAGAAAAAAATTTGAAAATTATTTTACCATCTTTTAAAAAATTTTTAAAAAATGAACTTTTTTAACCACCACTATACTTCCACTCCATTACGTGAATGTTGGATTGAAAATGTGACAGATGGCAATAACATCTGGCATATGCACCTATTATACTTTTATTGAAAAATGTACAGGGTGGTCATCCCAAGAAATAATTCAGTCATGGTGGACATTTGTAAAGGTATTTGCGCAAGCCTGCCATATGTGGCACCTGCTATTTAGTATTGAACTTTTGCTGTTGGATGAGCAATCTGTATATTTTTTTGACCAAAACTTATCAAGTTTTCTTTGTAATAATAGCAATAACTCTACTCCGATTATTATTCTCAATGTCATTTCGTAATTATTATTTTTTTAGAGAGACTGCCATGAACGAGGGAAGTTCTGTGTAAATACCTTTACAGATTTTTTTTTCTCTACTAGCGATATTACAGGTTTTAGAAATGTATCAATCTAATGCAATATACTCTATCTTCATTTTGTGTTTGCGAAAAGTATGATAAGGCCGGACCTAGCATCTTCCATTATGCGATTGTGTGTCTCTGCCTAGTTGACATACTTAAGGAGATTCAATTTTACTCACAAGTAGGTATGAACATTGACGTTCCACTTACTATATAGAGTTCAGTGAGTGCAGATGTCTCCCTAGACCACACTACCCCTTGTGTGCCCGACCTGAGTGATTCCAACTAGCACTAAAATGATGGGAATATAGTAAGCATTACATATCTGTTAATAAATTTGAGACTTTGGTAAACAATCATACTTGTATGCCCGTGAATAACAATTACCTACATAGATTCTACTGAATTCAGAAAAATTTGTTAACTTATGGACAAAAGACGTTATGAATATTTGACACAAAGTGTAAGTCACTCTCCTAGTCATTTAAAGGGTTTAAAGGTAAAGGGTCGTATGAGGACAATCGGAAAATTGGCAACATCTATTACGGACTAAGAGTACTTTGGAGTGAAGATATTACTTTTGAAACATTTTGCACATCTTTACAAATCTACAAGATACCTATTAGGACGAAAATTTCTGTAACTACTGAATCCTTCTCTTAGCGTATATGATTAGACAATTACACTGATACACAAGGTTTTTTCTTAACCCAAATAAGTGACTGAAGATTTTTGATATGCTGAACACATTACCATTGGCCGTATTGCACCATCACGTCACAATTTTAAGAAAACCTAACCTAAACGTGCTAAAATAGCCATTTCTGCCTATATTCGTGCCCTAATAACTGGACAACGATACAAGATTGAGTAAAACCAGACCAGACCTCTAACAGCCAGTTTTTCAATGTCGAGTTAACTCTTGTACTGGAGTTAACTCTGGATTAAGCGCACTGTTGCGTATTTCAAATGCGAGTTAACTTGAAACCTCGAGTTAAATCGAGGTTAAGGTAACTCTAGACGAGGTATGAGTTAATTATAAATTTCGGCTTAAAACTAACCTAAAATTATTTTATGGTGTAAATAAATTATGATATTTTTCAAACACATCATGGATTATGATTTTAATGTAAATGCTTACAGCAGTGATGAAAAAGCTAGAAGACCCAAGGTAATCAGATATAGGCCAAACCACATGGAATAATGGGATCGACACGATGTTTTTTTGCGCGATTTCATTTGCCTTCAAGAACTGTAGATAATATATTAAAAGAAGTGCAATATATTATTTCGTATTCTACGAATATGTATTTGTTATCTTGTGTTGTATAAATATTAACCCTTAAGTACTGTCATACAATTCTAGGAACATATATACTGATGTGTCGTCTGAGAGACTACTTTAAAAAAATACAAATATATACATATTTGTTATGATGGTTTAAGTATAATATACTTCCCTATATTGGTATGTGATATAAATCATACACATTGAAAAAATAATACTAGGTGTTTGAAAAAAAATATATTTGATAACTATAGATAGGAAATGTAACAAATGCATATATACCGCATATTGCGATTATGGAATAAAGGCATGAATGCAAAACTAATCCAGCTGTTTTAAATGTTATTTAAATGTTAGAAAAATATTAAAGAAGCGTTGGAATGAAAAAATGATGAACATAGCAATACATTTACAAACGTTAAGAATATGCTTCTCACATATCTTCCACGCAGTGGACGCATACCTTTTTTGTACATTGAAGGCATAGGTATGGGCTTCTTACGTGTGTTACACAGGTATTTTGTCATTCTTCTCTTTTTACTTGGGCAAATGGAACATGGTTTTTCTAATATATCTTACTCAACCCCATCTAATGTTTTTTTCTTCAATACCCAAAACGCGGCGTATGCACAATTTTATTTCTCTAGGAATATGAAGATTGGCTTCTCTCCTTCTCATATGCGGTTCAGCTAGTTGTATTGCAAGTTGTTTTAGAAAATTTTATTTTTCTGGTATTTTGGGATTATTTTTATTATCTACACTCGTACTGACGTGTCGTCTGCCGGACGACGTTTTACTTTCAGTTTTAAGTAACTTCGGTACTATTCGGTAATATTTCTTTTATACGTGCTGTATATCTTTGTTTACCTTTCATTTGAGAGTACACTATAACATTTGGATTTAAATTTTGTTAAGTAAAAAAGATATCGACATTTATAAAATAGCGGTAGTCTGTCGGACGACATGTCAGTACTTAAGGGTTAACAATAACATGCAATGTTTATTTTACATGAGGGAACTGGTTTCCTCTCATCGCATGCTATGTTGTGGAGAATTGTTGTAACCGCAACTGTCTGTATGGTATCCATTTTAAGGCGCAGCCTTAGTGCTTATGCTCCTCTCCACTGTGTTTCTCGTTCTGATGTGGGATTAATTAAATAAATTCTCAACATTATTTCTGATCCACACAAGAGGCGTCATAAGGTAGAGTTTCACAGGTTGGCCACTATTGCCGATCAACAGACCATCATTAAAGTGACCTCGTTAAAATAAATTGTATAAACAAATATATAAATATTACATTTTACAAATAATATCACAGAAAGTTAGGTTAATGTAACATTTTTAACATCACAGAACTATAGAAGACATTAGAATACTTGTGTAAAATTCCGAAAATATGGTTAAAATTCATACTTCTCATGTCAACATAACAAAATATTTCACACAACTCGAGTTAACTAACTCGAATGAGAAATAGTAATGAAAAACAGTTGTAACGTTAACTCGAATTTAGCCTCGAGTTAAGGTGCGAGTAAGAGTTATCTAACTCGAACTTTAACTCAACATTGAAAAACTGGCTGTTAGATGGCTACTGTCCAAAATCTTCAAAAACCAATAGTAACAATAAAAAAACCATAACTGTAGATGGCCATAAACGAGCAGAAGTTCAAGCTCTTTACCTATCATAACCCAATTGATCTAGCCCTGAACGAGTAGAAAGGAATGTTTAATATAATCTCCTTTAGCATCACCCATCATAGCGTGGATGTAGGGGAATAAAAAAGCAAAAAAAGAACTAAAAATTGGAGCTACCTAACCTGACCTCATAGAGCAAAATGGGTGACGACATTATGTTGAGAGTGTCAAAATTCAATGGAATTAGCTATTTAGGTCCTATTTACTTGTGTAATATATACTCATGACAAAAATTCTAGTATTTCTTGCTAAACTCGGAAATAAAATGTGTGTGTTTTTTTTATTGTCACTATTATTTATTGAAGATTTTGGACAGCTAAATGAGATGGTCTGGCCGGTTTTACTCAGTCTCGTATCATTGTCCAGTTATTAGGGTCCAAACATAGGCAGAAATGGCCTTTTTAAAACTTTTAGGTTAGGTTTTCTCAAAATTGTGACACGACGGCGCAAAACGACCAAGGGCATTGTGTTCAGCACGTCAAGAACCTATTTTGGTTAAAAAAAAACAAAAAAAAAATTTTTTTTGCAGGTCTGTGTTATGGATGGCGAGAAAGTAGTATAGAGAAAGATCTAGCCGTAACCAATTTTTGGTCGTGAGAACAATTTCCTCTTACAGTTATTACATAAAATACAAATCCTACAAAATGCTTGTAGCAATAATAGCAATATATTAAAATATCGGCACAAACTTAACTAGGCTATTAATAGAAAATAGACAATACTTACAAAATAAAAATATATTTATTCGTGTTTAGGTACGTTAATAAACATCTGGGCATACATGTGCCCTAAAGATTTTATATTTCTCTGCATAATTATTCTTAAAGTATTAGTGTAAATTTCTGGTGGTCTTGCTATTATAGGGTCCCTCCAGTGTATTCCATTTGAATCACAACCAAATAAAGCAGGTGAAGGTATGTGATCTCTCATATACGACCAAACACATTCTCTTAAAATCGCCACAATCTAAAATGTAATCACAAGATTTTTTTAAATTGTGCTAATATTTTAGTAAAATAGGAACTCTGATTTCAGATTTTATTATATTTTCAAGTATATCGTAAACAATATACTACTTTCACTGAAGAAACAAACCCATATTATATTTTAAATAAATTGAAAAAATAAAAAACGTACCTCATAACACTTTAAAAGTGGTATGACATCCCTAATACTAGACAAAGGTGGAGGTAAAAGTTGTCCTAGGGCCATAACATCAATAACTTTTACTGTGGTATCCATCAGCATTTTATAATTTTCTGAATCATCATCTTTACTTTGTTCTCCCATACTCTTCCACTGGTGTATTAATGTAGCCGTTAATGCTCTTATTAAAACTGAACAATAACAAATCGCAGGGCGATATACTGCCACAAAACTTAACAGTTCCCATAGTAAAGGTGTATTGGTAAACATTCTCCTTATAAACAAATCTCTTTCCATTGTGACCTAAATAATAAATTATATACATATCGAGAATAAAAATAGGTATGTTTTATTAAAATTCTGTGACCAATCATTTCCACATACAGGATGCAAATACAGTCAAGATGTTTTCTTTTAAAGAGACTGATGGGAAATCTGGATGTGGAAGTCGTGATTCCTTAGGCAGTGGTTTTTATATATTTTATTCCGTCAGATCGCTGTATGTTTTTCTAATCAAAAGTTATCAGAATTTCTTTGTGCAATTCATTCTGATTATTATTCTCCTATGTGGTTTCAAATTGATACATTTTTAGAGTAATTAAAGAGAAAAGTTCTGTGTAAATACCTTTACTGATTTTTTATTATTGGCATACTGACTACAACTTTTGTATTTATATGAAGTGTTAAGCAGGTGTAAATAGGGAATTAACATACGATAAAACTCCAAAAACGATATGTCACATGACAAATACGATATTTGATTTTTATCAACAATACTTTTTTTAGTTAATGCAGTTTCGTCTTTTGAAAGATAGACAAAAAATTACAGTAAGACAACGATACCTTTCCCACATTGTCATTTGATATAAATGTAGTGTTATACTGATATTGTAGAAATTATTGGTGGGATTTTGGGAAACCTGAGGATGCAGTTCTTCATAATAATAACGAACCACCAAGGTCTCTTGCTTATGTCCACATCATTTAATTATTTGTATTACACCTTACATCAGCTTCAGAGATTTTGTGAAATAACTTCTCACAGTAACATCAAATCCTCATTTAGGGTAATTCTATGATGAATATCGGGGTTGGATTCTTTTGCCTCTTGAAGTGGCTCATTTCAATAGTAAAATAACACAAAATGAAAATATTTCACTTAAGAATACCTCTTGTCAATCAATAAAATAACCCTATCGTGAAGCAAAACAAGAATAGCACGAATTTATTGGGTTTTGATACAAGATCTATAATTATTCATGGTTATAACATATAATGTGCATGTGCCTTTTATTGTTTTGTATGTTTTTGCATCTGATATGTTATTGTGTGTTATTTGTCAACTCTCTAGTATGTTAATAATAGAGATTCAACTACTTACATCCAAGGGTCGGAATTTTTCAGCGTTAACAGAGTCGGATTTGACTTGGTATTTAATTTTTCAAGAAATATTATGACATAACAATGTTACAATAAATAATAAAGAAACGTTTATTATGGTCTGTTTTTAAACCAGGAAGAGCGTTTTAAATTTAATGTGCTAAATCTTATATCTGTGATTGGATACGCCCTCGCCAGTTTTACACAAGGCAATAGTCCTAAATTATGAGATATTGTAAACAATATAATTTCATGTCATAAATTATTTTTGATTATAATTTCTATTTTATCGTTTGCACATTATGTATCAGTTTTAATCCCTTTTGTATAAATCTGAAGGTAAAAATGACTAATTAATTGGTGCCTCTATATTGCGTAAATTATATGGATGCTGTATAAAATACCTAGAGGTCAAATAGAGGTCGATGCATTATATAATGTAATAAAATACACACAAAAATACTGTAGTCATGTATTATTAGTTGCCCAAAACGCCAAAAAGGTTTTAGTGTATTTTCTGGTTACTTTCATGGTGTGAGTGGAACTTCCACGTTTATTCCTCCTGGTTTAAAAACAAACTATAGCACTCTGCTATTTTTTACTTTTACAATTGCAAGATTGATGAATTGACAGCTCAGGGCATTGTAGATATTCTATGACATTTACTATATATTCAAGTTCTGTCTTTAGAGTTGCTTTTCAAAAATGTTTTGCACTTTACATATTTCAATAGATTTGCGGGAATCGAACGTGTTGATTAAACTAAATCAGGATATTTCTCTTGCTAGACCTTCCTCGCCATCAGTGACTAATAAAATAAACATGTTTTTATTGCATTACTCCGATTCCCGGTAGTTTTTTATTTTTTTCACGAGCTAACACGTCGCGTCATTACGTCTTTTAACTTTTGGCATTTTGCATAATCTAAACACAGTAAGAACTACGCAGAAACCGAGGAAAATTACTAGACAAATAGTTTTGCTAACGAATTACGTGTAATACTAAAGCACAGTTTAATATTTCTTTCTTGTGACTAAAGTCCAGCCTACTCACGGCAAACTACTAAAATCCAGCCCATACCGGTTGACTTGTACAAGTTTACGTGTAAGTCGATAGCGTCATCGAAACTCTATCACTTAGCTACATGTGTTTTAGTCGTTTGTTTTCTATATTAACCATGTTTTTGTCATTTAATAATTATTAATTTATTTTTCAAATATAAATACAGGTTGTAATAGTATTTGTTTTAGTTAAATTCGTTTTATAAATAGTAGGTATATAAATAATCCGACGCGATAGGTAATTTCACTTCCTATCTACAAGTTTTATGGATTTGTTGGTTTCGTAATTTGGCTAACAAATATTTTTGATTTGCATTATTGTCAACCGAAAAATACTTATTTTTTATGTGATATTGTGCTTCAGTGCATTTTTAATACTTTATTTAATGCTCCTGAGTGTGACCCTGTTATTGTTGAAAGATTCCGACCCTTGCATTTATCTGATTGTGATTAAACTTGTATAAATTACAACATAAAGATGAAAACCGTACTTACCTTTGAAAATTCCTCCTCTGGCCATGGTAAACCATTGTACATTACATCTGGACTAACAAATTGCACAAGCAATAATGACAAAAGTGTCATACTGTCCAAAGACAGATCGCTGTACTTATTTTCTTCAGGCAGAGAACAACATGCCTTTATGGCATTAATAAGTTGGTATGTATTGGACGAGACAACATCAGCATGTAATGCGTCTAAGCCTACCGATTTTCTTTTTCCGGTACCTATGATACCACCATTAAATACTGACGAGTGCTTAGTAAGAGGAATTGTTTTGTTCTAAACATAAAAAAGACAAAAATAAGTAATAAAACAACATCTTTAAAACAAAAACGAAAATTTTTTCAAAAACTACAAAAGAAATTGGCAATATTTTCTTATATAATACGCGTCTGAAATTAAGATTGCAGGGCCTCTGCAGTTGACATCGGAACTAATTCCTGTGTGATAGGTGTTTTGTTTACATTCAAATCTTTGTATTTTCGGTGATTTTGCTTGCTATAAAGAGGTATGTTATAAATAAATTTCAACGAAAATATATGTATAGCAATTGATTTTATTATGTATTTAAGCTATATTTTAGGACTTGAGTGTATTTACCGTAATTCTTCAGCGTAAATTCACGAAAACAAGGTGCATATTATGTTAGGTTAGGATATTGTTATTTTTTTTTCATAATCTGATTTAGTCCTTAAAATAACTATTATATTCATACTTTATTAACAATCAATGTTTATTATGGCTAAAACATGTCCCTAAGTGCGGAGAGTCCATAAAATCCTTCCCCCCAAAACTGTTATCCATGTTCACACGGCGTTTGCTGGCTTCGGGAAACAAATGAAAGCTTAAGTTGGGATTTTTTTTTGCCCAAGACGAACACTGAGGAACTGAACAATATTAATTCATATCGTTTTCAATTTTAATTGAATCCAATCGACAATAAAAACAACGCAAAACCATTATGACACAAGCAAACAATGAAAGTTTTCACTTGTCATCTCACACAAAGTAGTTCGTAATCGGCACGGTAGATGGCATATCGCTTATTTTAAATTGGCTATAGGGAGAATTAAAATAACAGTAAATATTTGAATCTATTGAGTTATTTGACTAAAATATGGAAAAGTAAGCAAGAAAAAGAATTACTGAATGGGGCCATTTAGTCAAATTTTATATTGCACTTTTTATTACAATTATACAAAGTAATAGTCAAATAGTCATTATACTGAAAATTTGAGGTCAATCTGATAAGTAGTTCCTGAAATCACTGTTTCAAAATCAAATTCTTCATAAACTCATACGCTCTAATGACGTCAAAGGTTCCAAGTCCTATCTCGATGAATTCCGCGATCGCGGAAGTCAGTGGGAGACGGTAGGATCTCTTACTAAAGCAGATTCGTCTAATCTCCCAGAGTGAAATCAAAGAAGTATTTACAGAAAATTCGCGGCCTAGGGTTTTTATTTATTTATTTATTTATTTATTTATTTATTATTAAGATCATGTCAACACACAAATCGTTTACATTCGTCAACAACAACAGAGGACATTACCTAATATTTATATGTAAAATTATTAGTTAGAAATACAAAATTTGTGATTAAAACTTTAAATAGAAAATATACTAGCAATACTAAACACATCATTTAACATTTCATTCAAAGAATAGAATGTCCTTTTGGTAACATATGCTTTTATTCTCTCCTTATATTGATTAGCAGGTAAGTATTTAATATGGTTTGAAAGTTTATTGTAAAGTTTAGGTGCATAATAGTTTATAGAGAATTTGCTTTTGTTAACACAATGAAACTCTATTTCAATCTTTGCATTATTTCTCGTATCGTGGTGGTGAATATCATTATGATAGTTGAATAGTTGAATATTGTCTCTTATCCATAGTAAACATTTCAGCGCATACAGTGGCGGTTTTACCACTGGGCACACTGGGCGAGTGCCCAGGGCGGCAACATTTTTTTCTTTTGAATGTTGCTTTAGTCATTTTTATGATTCCGCTAGTGCGACAGTTCCAATGAAACCATAAGCCATGCAATAATCAATAGATTAACCGAGGAGCTGCACAGACGAGGTGAAGTTTACAAGAAATCAGATTAACAATTTGGCTTTTGTTGAGAACTTAATATCTATTAGTGACCAAGACATAGACAAATCAGATGCAA
Organism: Stenurella melanura; assembly: GCA_963583905.1. NCBI lineage: Eukaryota > Metazoa > Arthropoda > Insecta > Coleoptera > Cerambycidae > Stenurella > Stenurella melanura. Next base: position 109,947,841 of record OY757312.1, read on the forward strand.
CATTAGCAACAAATTTTAGCCAAGATTTAGAAGAGGCCCTACTGCCAGAATGCGCTCAGTTCAAAATTCAACTGAACGATTTGACGAAGAAGAAATCTTTAAAAATTCTAGAATTGAGCAAGCTGTTGAGGTCAAACAATTTAGCAGACGTGTACTGCAATAACGACATATCGCTTCAGAATATTTCTAAGCAAACTCGCTACAAACTTTTCTGAAGATAAGAGTTTCTCGACCTTGCGACGGATAAAGAATTACTTACGGTCCACAATGACGCAGGAAAGGCTAAATTCACTAACAGGATTAAATATTGAAAGCGAAATTTTAGAAACTATGAAAATAGGCGATATAATCAATGAATTTGCTGTGAAAAAAGCAAGAAAAGTTCGTCTTGATCTTGTATAATTTTTTTTAAATTATTTTATTTTTAAATTTTTTTTATCTTTTCTTTATTTTTAATAAATAGGTGTTATACAGAAAAGTAATTTTATATACCACCCACCTCTAATGTGTAGTGTCCTTTGTTCTTTTCAAATATACAAGAAGGAAAAGTTTAATAAGTATTCTTTTTTTTGGGAAACATTTTTTGGGTAGTATACAGACTGTCTATTTTACGAGGGCCACACCAAATATCTCGCTTAATATTTATTGTAGAAGAATAAAGTTTTAGAAACAGTTATCCCATTTTTTGTGAGCTATATTTCAGTAAAAAGAAATTTGAAATCCATAGCCTACTTTATGAGATATATTACAAAAACCTGAAAAATAGGAAAACCACAAACGGTTATAGCTTCCTTATTTGAGGAGATACGAAAAAAGTTAAAGGAATGAAAGTTGACGGCAAAGACAATAAGAATAATAATGTGTAACAAAAAAATCGAAAAATGCAGTTGGCTTTGACATACGCTATTGTGCAAAAATGAAAAATACATATCTCAAAGTAGGCCATGACGCCATTAATTCCGTTATTTTTTTCTCATTCCAACGATATAAAACATGTCACAGAAATTTTAACCGATAGTGTCAATATTTAATATTTTACGAATACCACAATTAACGGCACTTTAAAGAGGAAGATTTATACTTTAAGATACTTTAAGATCCCATACATGGTTTTTAAGGAAAAAAAAAATTCGCAAAGCTACATAATCTCAAATATGTCAAAAAAACTGTTTTTTGCACTTTTAGGTTAGATTATCTCAAAATCCTGACTTGATAGAGCAAAACTAAAAATAGATTCGAATTCAGCGTCGAAAAATACATAAGAAACATATGATCTGACCCCAGATCCGAGCAACCTTTTTTTTTTTGTAAAAATGTGTTATTAAACAAACTTTTACTACCCGCTATATTACTGAGGATAACATAGCCAAATTTCAATATCTTTTATATAATACAAATTGGGATCTTATTAACAGTATGGACCCAACAAATATTGATGAAGCCTTTACAAATTTTCTGGAAATTATAATGAATAAATTAGATGATTCGTTTCCTCTTGAAACTAAGCCGATTACTAACAATTACAATAATATTACAAACACAAAAAACTGGGATACGCCCAACATCAAACGTGAAAGTGAATACCTCAAAAATTTGCATTGGCTTATCCAACCCTACAGCTCCCCTGACCTTGTTAACCTCTATAAGCATACGAACCGTGAATACAACAACCATATAAGAGATGCCAAGCATGAGTATTTCTCCAATAGAATTTTAAATGCACCAAATTCCACAAAGGAAATCTGGAGGCTCATCAAATCTGAACTACATACCAACAATTCTTCTCGAGCTGTTGTTAAGTTAAACATAAATGGTAAAGTCACTGACAATCCTAATGATGCTGCAGAACATTTTGCAAACTATTTCGCTTCAGTCGCTGTAGACAAAGTAAAAAATCTCTTTGGTGCTAATTTAATAGCAGGTTTAAACTACAGAGATGATTGCAGTGATAGTTTCAGAAATTTCAATATTCTCACTATGCCTTCAGCATACATACTCGAATGCCTTCTGTACATTAAACGAAACTTGCACAAATTTAATAGTCAGGGTGATTTACACATTTATCCTACGCGACTTAGAATGAACATAAAGCATAGCTTTCTTAGACTTACAAAAGCCAGAAACAGTGCAGGTTATTACTGTATAAAATTTTTCAATAAATTACCTGATAGTATTAGAAATTTAGACTTTCTCAATTATAAACATAAAATCAAACACTACCTTCAAAGGAAGGCCTTCTATAGCACTGAAGAGTATTTACAGGAAAATTTCAGGGACATCCAATTTTAATTGTACCATTATTTCAATATTGTTTTAACCCATCTGTTTGTGTATTGTATTTTAAGTTATTCATTTTATCTAGCTACATTTTATTTGTTTGTTTGTCCAAACCTATGCTACTGTACCAGTTGACTTGTGTAAACACATTTTTTTGTGTACTGACATGAATAAATGATTATTATCACATGCAGTTACACCAGATGAAGTAAGGCAAATTATATTTGAATTAAAAAATAAACAAGCTCTTGGTCCCGATGGGCTCTCCACTAAGTTTATCAAGTATGCATGTGATTTCATCATTGAACCATTTTGCATTTTGATCAACATCTTTTCATTCTGATGTTTTTCCAATCCGTCTTAAAAACAGCTACTACTATCCCAATATTAAAAAAAAATGATTCTTTGGAACCAGAAAATTACAGACCAATATTCATCTTAAGTGTTATTTCTAAAATAATGGAAAAAATTGCATTTAATCGAATAATGGCATTTTTTAACTCTCAAAATACTGACGGATTGCCAACATGGGTTTCGCAAGAATCATTCTACTGACACTGCTACAATTCAGATTTTGCAATTTGTTTACAATGAAATGGACAAAGGTAACCTCGTCATGGGATTGTTTTTTGATCTATCACGAGTGTTTAAGTCTCTCAATCTGTCGTTTATGAAAGAGAAATTATTTAAGCTAGGCATTCGAGGAGTTTTTTTACAGTGGATCATGTCATATTTAACGGATAGATCTCTCCAGGTAAAAATCAACCAAACAATTTCAAAGGAACATGGCGTTAGTCTTGGAGTACCACAGGGCTCGGTGCTGGGCCCTCTGATTTTTTTGATTTTTGTAAACGACTTACCATCATTCATATTAAAAGGAAACATCGTTATGTTTGCCGATGATAACTCCTTTGGCATATCTGCACCGAGCCTCACGGAGTTTCTCGATGATAGTATGGCTGTTATGACAGAATTTGATGACTATTACTGCAGAAATAATATCATATTAAACCTTGAGAAAACTGTGTGCATGTATTTCTCACAAAAAAATCTCTACCTTCCAACACTCAGATAAATTTTAACAACATGACCCCGCCATTTAGCCCGGATACAAGATTTTTAGGTATTTCAATAGATACAAAACTAAGCTGGGATATTCAAATCGATGAAGTATGCAAAAAAACTTAACAAAGCATATTACTGTATACGTAAACTCAAGAACTCTCTAAATACTGAGGCTTTATTGCAACTGTATTTTTCAATGGTTTATTGCCATATATTCTACAATATTATAATGTGGGGACGTGCAAAAAATTTGCAGCGAGTTTTTGTCTGCCAAAAGCGCATAATTAGATTAATTTTTAATCTTGATTTCACCACATCATGTAAAAACTCTTTTAAAAGTCACAGAATATTAACGGTACCATCCATATATCTTTTTTCTTTGTTAAAGTACATTAAAAGTAAAATTGATCGATTCAAAACTGTTGCAAGTTACCATAATTATAATACTCGTCATGATGACTTATTAGCTCTGCCTCATCATAATACCTCTCATTTTGAAAAATCACCTCATTTCTCAGTATCAGTTTTTACAACAAGTTACCTAGTGTGATTAAGGAGGTCAACAACTTTAACAAATTCAAATCTAGTCTCAAACAACTTTTACTTGAGAAATGTTTATACTTGTACAATGAGTTTTAATCTGTATTTGTGTCATGTTTGTTGTTTATAGTTTTATATTTACTACGTATTGTCCCACCTTGTATACTGAATTATATATATTTTTTATCTTTTTATTGACGTTCACATCTGTATTGTAACAGCCTAAGTGATTATATATAAATAAATAAATATCCATGTAAAGAAATGTTCTTTTAATTTTGAGTTGGATACATTTTTTTCAATTTCATATAATAAGATTGTCTTGTGGATTTTCCATGAAATATTTTTTAAATTAAAAATAATTCAGTATAGCTCGGTTTATGTTGGTTAGGTATGCATGTAAATGCAATAAAAAAGAAAAGTAATTTGTTAACGTGAATGTTACAAAATTATGAATGATTAGAATTTAGGAACATTTATCATATTCATAATATACCATGGGAATAAACACTTAATTCCACCCCTGCCTGAAGTAACTCTTGAGCTGAAGCCAGCCCCATCTATCGCAAAGAACATTTCTGCGCATATTCTGGGCAGGCATACGTCACGCGACAAAAAATGAAACTGTGAACATAGGGAATAGCATTGAGTGAAAACTCTGTATTACTCTGGGGTTTTACTTCGATATTTGCATTATTCATGATACAAACAGTACTTTATACTACTGCATTTAACAGATTGTTAGGCATCTAGGCAAGTGGCTTCTCTCCGCAATGGAACCTTTGATGTCCCACAGTTATAACACGAAAGCGCCACATGTTGATGTTCTTGATTCATTTTAAGGCCTATAGAGACTTTAGAAAATTGTTTTCTTTTGCATTCCGCTCTAGAATTAAAAGATCTTTCAGAAAATGTAATAAAAAAAATGCTAAATGAGCCCATTAAGTTTTTTTTTTTTTAATATAATTTAGATATAAGGAACTATAGGTTTAAATATTCATCTGTATTTCAAATTTGTCCTGTACTATTATTAGATCAGATTCAGTACTATAAACTAAATGAATACTTACAATTTTCTTATTCTGCTTCAAAAGGCTTTTTTCGCTTGCATCATCGTGCTCATTATTATTAGCTCCAAAAAGTACATTGTCACTCCTAAACAGTGCTCTTTCTAATAATTCTCGTAACGCTAACACTTTTGCTACTTTAGAATATGTGCAAAGTCTTCTAAGCATCCTTCCTACTTTTCTAAACCCCCTAAGTTTCCTGGAAGTACCTAAAACATAGTAAATTTATTAGCACCATTTTCTTTTATATCATACACCAAAGGTAGTTGTAATTTAACATCCTTACCGTCAGCTTTACAACAAGCATAGAAGTAATTTACAGTTGACTGAGTTAAATTGAGAATAACTTCAATCGGGGGACTATAAGAGTCATTGGGTATTGGGATTTCCATCGTGTCTAAAATGTCAGCTATGATATGCATATGAAGGACTTCACTAGTAAACAAAGAGGTCAAGTTGGTCAAATTTGCCTGCACGGCCCTTGACACTATACGAGAATTTAACAAGGATACTTGTTCACTCTTCTCCCATCTAAAAATAGTCAAATATTTTAAATCAATCGTGCTTTTCTAAGAGAAATAGAAAAAATGGCAGAACAATGTGGTATCAAAGAGGAGGTTGTGAAAAACTGTCAGAGGTAGGACACCAACCAACATAATAAAACTAAATTGGTGAGAGAGGTGAAACCACCGAAAATACATTTTCTTTGAAATCTCAGGAAATATGAGGCATATAAAAAAAGGTCCATACTTAATTCTCTACAAATTTGACCTCTACACATTTCATTGTATATAAGACAAACAAAATATTACAAGTTTATCAAAAATGGTGTCATGACAATACGCTTATTTTGAATATTGGCAAAACCGAATGTATATATTTTTCCCAACGAAGATTGCCTTCGGAGTACTTAATTAAAACACTACCTACTGAAAACTTCTCAGAATCAGTTAAATTTCTCGGGACAATGATAGACAGTAAGCTATGTTGGGATCACCAAATTAAACACATTTGTAAAAAAATAAATTATGCGTACTTGCTATGCGCTAAGGCAGTTGAAGAGTGTTCTTAACATTAAATCTCTGACAAATGTTTATTATACACTTGCATACTCACATTTGTCATACAATATCGTGTCGTGGGGTGCTACCTCAAACATAAACCGTGAGTTCATCCTGCAGAAGAGACTCATCAGATTATTATTTAACATAACATAGCGCCCAGAGAATCGTGTAGACCCTATTTTAAAAAAAAATAACATTTTGACCATCCATAGTATATATCTTAAGCACTGTTAAATTTGTAAAAAAGAACTTAAGAAACTTTGAAACAAACTCAGGTAATCCATATAACACACGCCAAGGGCATTTATTAAAAATAACCAATTACAACACTACTACCAAGAAGGGCTTAAGGAAGGTCAATTTTACAGGCCTTATAACTTTTGAAATAACCTGTAAAATAGCTTTAGGGGCGATTAGATATCTTAAAAATTAAGGAAGTTAAGCCATTGGTTTCACTGCTGATTTTTCCTCTGAAAAAGAGACAACCATTTCATTTTCATCATGTAAGTTTTTATGCTAACGACGATTACTAAATCTCATTTTAAAGGTCTTTAAAAAAGGTCTCACAAGGTTTCCTCCAAAAATTCGTCATTTTCCTGTTATTTAACATTGAAAGGTTCGAATTCAGTTTACAACAAACGAACAGTCACCTTCAAAGAGCCATAACTAGGTCCGTATTGCATCTACAGAAATTTAAAAAAACAATCGATTTGTTTTTTATAGCTTCATTTTTGTTTCTGCTGATGTTTTGATAAAACGTAAGGTTTTCGAGTTATTTGTGAAAAATCGCTCTAAAACATGCATTTTTTAGATGAAAAATCAACATATTCACAAATAATTCGAAAAATATTGATTTATCGAAAAAAACTTCATAGAACATTTCTTAGAATTCATCCCCCTATCGATTTCTGTGTTATTTTGAGTGTACTAACTTCCGCCCCCGAGAAGGGGTGGCATCCACCCCTAGGGTAAAAACGCATATTGGCACTATATAACTATTGTTCCTTGAGCCATTCACTACTTACTCTCCAATTTTTTTTTTATTATTTTTTTTTTTAATTTATTTAATCGTCTTAACACGTCAATCGTTTTTTTAGAGTTAGAGTTTTTAGCCTTAATTTTTTTTTCATATATTTCTATTTTCCAGGGGTTCAACCCTCCCAAAAATATTTACAACGAGAATGGAGAGTGATATTTTTATATGTTGATTTGTTGTAGATGTTTGTAACGACAAACTTCTGGCAATTTTTCGCAAAATTCCCTTAATGGACTCAATTAGTGTGACGTCACATAATTATGCAACCCCTATATACTAGTGTCATGACACACGGGTTGCCTGCCAAGCATACTGAAATTTGACACTTAATGCATATGTTTATAAGGCGACATTTTCGAGGCTAGAAACATAGCATACAATTTTATTTTATTTCTCCCGTGTAAGAAATATTTAAGAGATTTCAGTTATCATTTATTGCATGGACAAGGTATTGGTAAATATACACAAGTATAAAGTATTACAAAAACTGTAAACAAAAACTAAAATAAAGTTTTTCTAACTCATACATGGATATATACATTTTAATGTACTTTTTGAATGTGAAATAGGTATTCGAAGTCCTTAAATATGTCTTCCACAGGAGAAATAAAATAAAGTTCGCTGCTATGTTTCTATCCTCGAAAATGTCGCCTTATAAACATATGCATTAAGGCTCAAGTTCCAGCGTGCTTGGTAGGCAACCCGTGTGTCATGACACTAGTATATAGAGGTTGCCTAACTTGTGACGTCACAACTAATCTAGTCCATTACAGGCTTCCCGTCAAATCCCACTCTTATTATATTCACATATATACAGACTGTCTATTTTACGAGGGCCACACCAAATATCTCGCTTAATATCTATTGTAGAAGAATAAAGTTTTAGAAACAGTTATCCCATTTTTTGTGAGCTATATTTCAGTAAAAAGAAATTTGAAATCCATAGCCTACTTTATGAGATATGTTACAAAAACCTGAAAAATAGGCAAACCACAAACTTCCTTATTTGAGGAGATACGAAAAAAGTTAAAGGAATGAAAGTTGACGGCAAAGACAATAAGAATAATAACGTGTAACAAAAAAATCGAAAAATGCAGTTGGCTTTGACATACGCTATTGTGCAAAAATGAAAAATACATATCTCAAAGTAGGCCATGACTCCATTAATTCCGTTATTTTTTTCTCATTCCAACGATATAAAACATGTCACAGAAATTTTAACCGATAGTGTCAATATTTAATATTTTACGAATACCACAATTCATATAATTGAATCGTAACAATCAGCTGTGCCATAATAGTAAAAATTCACTTTATAATAATTATAATTCCGTAATTATTTATTACAATTTAATACAAACCAATAAATATCTCATAAATAAAAATACAAGTACAAAACGAACATCCAAAGAAAAAAACGAAAAACTATGTATAACAGTACTACCTACTACTATATTGAAAAGAAATTGTGTGTATTTATTTTTCTAACTACAAATGCTCAAATTGTGCACCATGCATTCTGACACATAAACGTGCTCTACGAGACACGTCACGCATTACATTTTGGAGCATTTCAGGAGTAATTGCCTCACATGCGTTTCGAATTCTGGTTTTGATGTCCTCAATATTTTCAGGGGCAGTTTGAAATACCTTGTCTTTAATGTAACCCCAGACGAAAAAATCCAAGGGAGTAATATCTGGTGATCGAGCTGGCCATAGAATGGGTCCATAGGTGCCTATCCAGCTATCTGGCATAACTTGATTTAAATAATTTGTACATATTACAGCAGTGTGAGGTGGAGCCCCATCTTGTTGAAAATATGAATAATTTAATCTTTCTGCCACTGTTAATTCATAAAGAAAATCTTGAAATTCGTTTTGCAGGAAATTAAGGTATCTACGAGCGGTTAATTTGCCATCATAAAAATAAGGTCCAATTACTTTAGTCCCTAAAAGACCCAACCAAACATTCGTAGAAAATCTTTCTTGGAAAGCAGTCTCTCTGCACCAATGTGTATTTTCTCGTGTCCACTTATAATGCATATTTCTATTGAAAAATCCATTATTAGAAAAATTTGATTCGTCCGACCAAAGAATTTTGCTACATATCAGCGCGTCATTCCTTTTCTTATTTAATAACCATCTACAAAATCTTACTCTCCTTGGCTTATCTCCCTCATTTAAATGTTGAACTTTCCTCATTTTGTAGCATCGAAATCCGTTTTTTTTCAATATTTTTCTTGCACATTACTCTATTCACTTTTCTTACATTATCCGCAACATGCGCTCGCCTTACTACTTTTTTTGAAAATGAACCGTGCGTTTTTAGATTTTGAACTAACTTCCTAAACATAGTTCGATTTGGCTGCGGAGCATCTGGAAATCTATCTCCGTAAACCGTGACTGCCATCTCAGCGTCAAAATTGCACTGACAATAAATGCTAATCTTATCGAATTTGTTATTATTGGTGTACACCATAATTACTGATATAAAATTTGTCTTAGAACTCGACAACGCAACATACAACATACAACAGTGACAATCTGTCAAATTTATTAATAGAGAGATATTGCAACTTCGGTTTACAGATTCTTTAATAAAAGTTTCCTTTAATTTGACATGTACGCATGCGCATTGAAAATATCGTCAAGCATTTTCTTTTAATAAAATACAGGCATCCCGTATTTAACTTAAATACGGGCAAGGATTTCCTTTATTAAAAGCACCTTAATTTTGACACATTTAGGAACTTTTTGCCGAAACTTGCATCAGACGAAAATTCCCTAAGGAAATTGTTATTTTTGTTGGCGATAATAGCACAAGAAAAAGATAAAAAACGTGTGAGATTCATATATGAGGAAGACGTAATTTCGCAATCGTATTATATCCCATCTTTGAAAACGAAAATTAACTTCTATTTCATCGTCAGTCATTATTTAAATCGAAGTTCACGGGGTCTACAGCGTTAATTTGTTCATTACCGATATAAATATCAATTATGTTAGTTATGTACTTAGAAGTAACATTTCAATTTCTTCATCATTAACACCAGCTAGGAGAGCTACTTCTCATATTCATTTTAAACTCGAACAAATGATAATAATACCGGCAATGCCCAATTTGGATTTTTTAGGTTAGGAAAAATTGTCAAAATAAAGTATCAACATAAGGCATGAGGAGAACACCGTTGCAATAACTCACTTTAAAAATGGATGATAAATTGGAATATAGGATACTTTATTTAAAGTTTCTTTTAATAAAGTCAGCCCCTTTTCGTTTTGCAATAACTCTCTACTAACTGTATACATTGTTTTTCACTAATTATGGCACAGCTGATTGTTACGATTCAATTATATGAATTGTGGTATTCGTAAAATATTAAATATTGACACTATCGGTTAAAATTTCTGTGACATGTTTTATATCGTTGGAATGAGAAAAAAATAACGGAATTAATGGCGCCATGGCCTACTTTGAGACATGTATTTTTCATTTTTGTACAATAGCGTATGTCAAAGCCAACTGCATTTTTCGATTTTTTTGTTACACGTTATTATTCTTATTGTCTTTGCCGTCAACTTTCATTCCTTTAACTTTTTTCGTATCTCCTCAAATAAGGAAGCTATAACCGTTTGTGGTTTTCCTATTTTTCAGGTTTTTGTAATATATCTCATAAAGTAGGCTATGGATTTCAAATTTCTTTTTACTGAAATATAGCTCACAAAAAATGGGATAACTGTTTCTAAAACTTTATTCTTCTACAATAGATATTAAGCGAGATATTTGGTGTGACCCTCGTAAAATAGACAGTGTATATTCATGCTAGTTAACAAAATGCTTACTTTAATAAAGTTAATAAGTTGATCCACATTTGCGATAAATCCGCATTTTCCTCATTAGATGTAAAAAACTTCTGTATATTTCTACTTAAAATTTGTTCCAGAACCACTGATAAATGTCCACCTTTTTCTGAGTATGGTACGTTGGTTTTATCAATGAGTTCGTTTGTTAATATTTTAAGTAGTAATGCTAACTGATCTGAAGTAGTAGCATTCTGAATCAAATAAGTAATGGATCTGATCAATGTAGAAGGATTGATGTGACCTAAAAGTAAATGAAAATATTACAATATTCTTACAACTAATTGTCTTAATTTTTCTTACCTAAAAATATAACAAGTTGTCCTGCGGTTTCATATACAATTAAGTTGGTATCTAGGAGCATATTATTGATCTCATGTACTTCTTTGGAAAAGGAGGACATTATACTGACTGCATTGTTGTGTCTAACAGATTCATCAATTTCTTGCATAACATTTTCTAAAAATATTTTTTTATATATTTAGTACTCTTGAAAAATAATTTCTTGCTTCAGAGGCTAAAAGTGTACCCCTAATGCTTCTTACCTTTAACTTTGGCATAGACATAACAAGCCTACTACTACTGACAACAGTACTTGTATCCAGTGTTACCGTCTGGTAAAGACTTCTCTTACCCCATGAGAAGACTATAATAGTGCGTGAATAATTTCATGTGAACGTTGTTTGCGTAACTATATAGCCCTGTTTTTAGACATCTCCCGTGTGTTTTGTGTATAAAAACCTAGTGTACGACTACCGAACCAGTCTATATTGAAAATATTAATTGTCGGGCCATTTTTTGTTATTAACTTTACGTACAGTTAGTAATATTTTCCTTTTGTGTCTATTAATTATGTTATTGCAAAAATTCTTTGTATTAGTTTACTTTATTTATTTACCATATACGGATTCTTATTGTGTACAGTTTGCTTCGTATTTTGTTATATGTCAGATGGACTAATGATTTGTTTATATGATCATTCTGACGAAAGTTTTTGTAAAGTTTACTCACAACCCTGATGTCAATGGCTCAGTTTGTTTGTGTATTTTTTGTAAATCATTAAAGTAAGTTAAATTCAATGATTTATTTTATTTTTCCTTAAGAAATTATCACGTATTATACTACGTAGCCGTTCTTCAAATTTTTGCGTATTGGAATGAACAAAATAATGAGATTTAAAAATCGTGTTTTCGACAGAAACTTAATGATGTTTCCGCCGCCGCCTATGTCCCATAAAGGAGATGCCGACTTTACTCTGAGTTTTCGTTTTTATGCTGTCCCAATTGAGATCATATATACTATAAACTTAAAAGAATTATAAACTATAAAAAGATTTGTTCATATGATATCATTTGGGACAGCATAAAAACGAAAACTTGAAGTCCACGTGGACTTGATCCACCTGTCACATTATGTCACATTGTGTTGACAAATCAAACTAGCTAGGCATCTATAGTCTGTTTTTAAATCAGGAGCAAAGTTTTAAATTTAACGTGCTAAATCATACATCTCTGATTGGATACGTCCTCGCCAATTTTACACAGGGCAATAGTTGTAAATTTTGGCATATTTTAAAAATTTTAATTTCATCCCAATGAACAATTTTTGTTTTGTAATGGTACTCTGAATATCACCATCACCGAATTATAAAAACTTTAGTAATGAATATTTTCCATGAAAACTTTACAATTACCACTTTATACCACTTAAAGAGCTTAAATGGCGCGCTCTATAAGGGTTCCCATTACCTATCTCCAAGTTTTATAGTAAGAAGTAATAGAAATGTAACTGTTACTCTTATAAACTTTCTTATAAACTTTAAATACAGAACCTCTCCTTCTCGCTCTTTGTTTCACCAGAGAAACCTCTTTCTCTTTAGTTGATGATGAAATTATTACATCTTTCTTTCTAACAATATGGATACTTTGACTCTGTATATGAAATATACGTACGTCAATTAGAAGTATATTATACATGACTTTTATTGCAAATATGCATCTGAAATTTTCATGCAAATGCATCTTTACTGTAAAATTGACATTTGTACCTCGAAAAAATAAAGGCGCCACCGAAATTTTACATATTTAAAAATTTTAACTAAAAAATTTCTTTTTAGATTTCTCAAAACATTCGATTCTTCATAAAAAACTGCACTTTTTAACTTATGGTACATATTTATATTTACATAAAATGTAGCATCAGCTGGGTATATTAAATATTCAACCTGTTTTTCAACAGTTTTCTTAAAACTATCAATATGGCGTCCACTGACAGGATCAAAAATAAGGCATCCATATTGAAAATACCAAAAGGACACTATAAATCTGAAAATAAACTTCTGGGATTCTTATAGAACTTCTGTGCCTCTATATAACCAAGAATGTGTGGTTGGATTTTTCCTTGCACATTTCAGGGGTGGACTTGAATAAATTTATCAATATCTAATAAAATGTATCAAAGTTCAATTAATTTATTAAAGCGTTTCCACCAAAATATGTAACGTCAGTGGTTCTGCTACAAATATAACTTTATGGATTGGTAATACTCATTAAAATGGCAGAAAAATCGTCGACCCTTTTCTGGACGCTCACAAACAGAAAGGCAGATATGCTGCAATTTCAAATGCTATGAAAGTGTGTATTCATTTATAGACTGATGTCCAGGTTTACCTACTTGTAGGTATTTACGTATAGTAAAGACAGTGGTTAGGTGTAGTTCTAAAGTGTAGCTTTTAGATTGCTTTAGTACCTGGTTATTTTCGATATTTATTGTTATTAAGTTTTATGAATTATTTCATCGTTATACTTATCTCGATCATTACTTTGGGGTAAAAGTAACTTAAATTAAATATAATTAAATAGCAGTAGAACGAAATCCGGCCCTGCAATGACCATGAAAATTCAGACTCTGAATGCTAATTATAAGTTGAATTTCCAACCTGTAAAAATCAACAATATTAAAAAATGTGTATACTATATGAGAGTTTATGAATGTCACACTGATTCTAGTTTAGAAATGTAAATAAAAACATTCAAAAGGAGAATAAACTTACAAAAATGTAGAATTTGCGGTTATGTTAACAATTATTGTTGTTATTGTGAGACGAGGAAGTTTTATATTCATCAGAGCCAACCCCTATAGAGGAATTGAAAACTATTAGTTTTATAAATTTGTGACTGCAACTTCTATAAAAACTCTTTATATAAATTATAGTAACCGTTACTAAAAGTTTTATAAGTCTGTGATGGAAATGTTTCCGTTGCCATTTTATAAAACCTAGTTTTAAAACTTTTAGTAATTTTACTACTACTATGTAACTTCGCAACCTACTATGTAACTTCGCAACTCTTTAGTAATCTTATAAACCACTTTTATAAACTCACAATTTTAATAAATCACCTATAAAAAGAACAGTTACTTTAAGTGAGCAAAATTGTTCATTGGGATGTCATATATTATTTGGTTATAATTTCTATTTTATCGTTTGCACATTATATATCAGTTTTTAATCCCTTTTATATATATATCTGAAGGTAAAAGTGGCTAATTACTTAGTGTCATATTGCGTAAATGGTATGCATGCTGTATAAAATACATAGAGGTCAAAGAGAGGTCAATGTATTAAATAATGTAATAAATACATACAAATACAGTGTAGTTGTATATTGTTGGTTTCCCAAAATGCCAAAAATATTCTAGTGTATTTTCTGGTTACTTTTATGGTGTGAATAGGACTTCTATATTTACTCCTCCTGGTTTAGAAACAGACTACAATCCAGCCCACATTTCTATGTGACAGGCGGATAAGTCCACGTGGACTACGAGTATTCGTTCTTATACTGTCCCAATTGAGATCGTATGAAGTATATAATCAAGTTATACGGCACGCAAAAAAGATGTATTTTGACAACATAATAAAAAACTCCACTAATAGGTCTAAAACAGTATAGAAAATAATTAACAACTCTGTAAAAAATAACTTCAATGAAAACAACGAAACCGCCGAAATTGAAATCAATAACGAATTAAGTAGAGATAAACCAAAAATCTCGAACGAATTTAATTCTTATTTAATAAATTTACCAAAGTCCTTTGACACCTTGCAAAGTAACATAACTGAAAATCCAACACTAATTAATAATGAAAATTCAATTTACCTAGAACCAGTCTCAATTTCGGAAATGGTTGAGACAATTAATAATTTAAAAAATTCAAATTCAGTAGAGCCTGATGATATTTCTATTAAAATAATAAAGCTCTGTGCCCACCAGTTAGCCAAGCCATTAACACATAGCATTAATCAATGTTTTAAGGAGGGTACCTACCCAAGTTTGTAGAAATTGTCCAAAGTTATTCCCGTATACAAAAAAAGGTGACAGCAAAAAAATTTGTAATTACTGACCCATAGCAATATTATCGGTATTTTCCAAGATATTCGAAAAGTTATTGTCCAAACGCATAGAAATATTGTTAGAATCGGGCAAAATTTTATCTCCAAATCAACATAGATTCAGAGAATATCGGTCAACAATAACATCGCTATTAAGTATTTTGGATTTTATATTATTATACAAATGATTTAGACAACTATTTATCCACATTTTATGGTGCTTTCGCTGACGACATTACTATTATTGAAAGTGATAAGCAAACAAACGATTCTACTAGCAAACTTAACCTAAATCTACTCACATTATCTCATTATCAGCAATAAAATACTAAAAACTTTTGTGCAATTTCATCCTACTGGAAAAAATATACATCAAGTGTATTAATTAAGCACAACAAGAAATCACTTCAGCAAATAACATCACATAAAGTTTTAGGAATTCATATAGATTTATCCTCATATGCCTATATATGCAATAATTCGCAAGTAATTGTTTTGCATTAAAATGATTACGCCATATCACCAGTTTAAACGCTTTTAAGACGTACTATTTTTATAATTTCAAATCTCGAATTCGATACGGAATTATTTTTTGGGGATATTCAGCATCTGCGAGCAGAGTATTTGTATTACAAAAAAGAGCCATACATTCCATGTTTGGAATGAATATTAGGGAATCTTGTAGAACATCATTTGTCCAAAATAAAATTTTAACCCTGCCCAGTCTGTAAATTTTTGAAATATTAAAATTTGTAAAGAAAAATATAGACAAATTTAATTCACAAAATATATTTCACAATTATTCAACATGTCATGGCTCTGATTTGCAATACGATATGCATAGATTAGAATTATACAAATCTAATCCATACTATATGGGATCATAAATTAAGTGTAAATATAAAAAATATTGTAAATATAAGAAAATATTTATCAACTTTAAAAACATTTCTTGTGGCTAGTGAATTTTATTCAGTGGAAAATATTCTAAATCATGTCAATTCATGTTTGCTTTCTATGGTATTTGTTAATGACGGTTGTAATAATAACGAAATTGTTGCTATAACTATTAATTTTATTTTTTTTTCGGGTGAATGTCTGAGATTATAATATATGTTCTTTAATGATTATCTACTAACATGTTTACTGACTTGTCCTATCTCATTTTATGATCACTTGGATTAATAGACGCATTCTATTCTGTTCTATCTTACGCTTGGTGGACGCACTGTCCTGACATTTACAGATAATTCAAAGTATGACTCTGTTTATCTGTTCTCTCGGTAAAACGATCTAGTTGTCTATT
Source organism: Stenurella melanura (assembly GCA_963583905.1). Taxonomy (NCBI): domain Eukaryota; kingdom Metazoa; phylum Arthropoda; class Insecta; order Coleoptera; family Cerambycidae; genus Stenurella; species Stenurella melanura. The sequence continues at coordinate 109,964,447 of OY757312.1, forward strand.
AAATAATACATTATACTTATTATTTAATCAAGTGTAGAGCAATAAAGCATGTCCTGGTATCCCTTTATTTTAGTTTGGTTGGTAGCTTTGAGTTTATGTGCCTTATAAATATAAACTAAGAATATTCTTGTTTCAAGTCGATTGGGGCCTATCCATTAATTATGTCACACTTCGAGGAGGGGGGGTCCATAAACTGTGACAGAGTGTGACAAGAGGGGAGGAGGGGTCAAACTTTTGTGACATCACATTATTTACACCTAAGCATACTGTTGTTTTAATTGAATGAAATTTAAAAAAATATAAAGATCAGACAATTCTACCTCAAAACTTAATGCGTGACGTCACAAAAGGGAGGAGGGGTTGACTCAAATGTGACAACCTGCAACATAGAGGGAGGGAGGGGTAGAAAAACGGTAAAATATGTGTGACGTAATTGGTGGATGGCCCCTTAAATAACTCTTTAAAAATTTATTTTACTGTTAAGGGATCTGGATTTTATCAAATTTTATATACAAGGACAGTATAATCACCTTGAGATGGTCAAATTAGCAAAAAATGTAAATTTGTAAATTCTCTATCACTCAACTGGACTTTTATTCAAAAAACTTGTGTATTTATGGGGAAAAGCTTAAACAAATACTAACGAGAATAAAGTTAAAGAATACTGGTAATGAATAAACATAAAATACAGCCTACTTAAAATGTAATAATGATAATTGCAGAACTAAATTTTTCATTGCGGCAAGTGACAATTTCTGACTGCAGCGGTAATTTATATTGAATAATATAACGTTAAATTGATCAAAATCACTTCTGAGGAACCTAAGATCTTTCTAGGGACCATTTTCCATAACTTTTGAAGATGTTTTCTAAGTGTCTTGTACGTTAACATTTGTCTAGGCTCTTCGAGACAAAATATGGGCCCAGAGGAAAAAGAAGTCCAATTTACAATATACAATAATTATATTACATGCTAGGATATCACGGAATAATTAAACCAAGAACATTATTGAGAATCCTTTTTTTTTTTAAGAAAATGCGTCTTTTCTCATTTCCTGCGCGAAAATCCATGCCAGAATCATCTCAGGGGTCGAGAATTTCCAAAAATATGATTAGTTGATTTTGCTATATTATGATTTCTCCTTCATCATTTCGAATCTATGTATGCAACGTAAATTCATCATAACATAAATTATTAAAGCAGAAATCATTTATAAAATCTAGAGCCAAAGTTAAGTAGTTCATGTTACATATGATTATTATTACCAAACCCCAGCGCAAAAATAGTTATGCCAGAGACGTTCTTCACACACAGATAAATATAGTGGTTTGAATCGAGGAATCTTATGATTAACATAAGCAAATAAATACATTATTTATAGGAAACAAATACTTTTGCGGTAAGAAATAAAAAGTATGGCATAAAACTCATAAAATTATAAATAAATAATTTATTATTAGAAATTTGGAGAAATTATATATTTGGTATAGTGGAGCAAATAGATGTAAGAGAGGTTTACTGAAAATAGTGGATAAAAAACACCAGACTTCGGCCGCACATTATGTATACCTGCAGCGTCAGCCTGATTGTGTAACAAAAAACTCGACATTTTAGCATATGCCGCTTCAACTTTTTCTATCAATTAAGGAAATGTAAACATCTCCTATATGTTTCTTCCCAACTATATTAAATAATTCCTAATTTAAAATATTATTTTTATCTCTGTACATAATATAAGGCACATATATATTTTAAAAAATAAAAGGAGAATTTCCGACACCACAAAGACACCGCCGCTCTTGTCTCTCTCTTTCTACTTTTATTTCTACAGCAAATAGGATACGGTAAACAAAAATAATAGTAAAAGAAACCGCAAATTGCATTTTATATTTTGCAGAAGGCTTTAAACATACAGAAAGCACTTGAAATAAAAAAGGCCCAACAATTATTATTATTATTATTTTATTACACAACGACCAATGTCATGTGAGCCTGTTTCATATGCACATATGCTTTATGGAGTCAACACTACAGATGTGTCAGTACATTTTCAGCTTTGGATAGAAGTGAATGTCGTGAATTATTATGGCGTCGGGTGGCTTTCCATTAAATGAAACAGTGCTTTCATGGATTCAAGATTTTCTGGAACTGCAGTTTAATGGTGTAGAACTTTTGTAGCAGCTGTGAAAATACACTTTCTTGGAGATGCAAGTCGAATATTTTAAAACATGTTTCATCTGAACTCTATAAGAACTAAAATTTAGCAGATATACATGGATATTACTCACAAATCCCTCTAACCATATGCAACCTTCAACATAAGCCAGAAACAGATCAGTATACAGTAATTGATGCAATGGACATTATATTCGATCTGTTTCAATATATTTTTAGAGCATCAGGGGGTATTGCTGATACAATGAAATACAAACTTGATAGGGTGTTTAAGAAACAACCCCGGTTTTTCAACATTTTTGTGTGGCAAAGAAGTGGATTGTTCAGTGCCGGACATAAATCTGCCATCTATGAGAAAATATACTTATTTTAAATACCCATTTAGAACAAATGCAAATAATAATTTTGTATTATTCTAATAAGGCATAGTCACTAATTGTTTGTGTTTGTTCATCCAACAATAAGTGCATCTAAGTATGACTTATAACCCTTTCGGAGCCATTTACCTTTAAATATTACGGAATTCACCGAATACAATTACAAGGTAAGATATTGAACTATTGGGCATGAAAATGTTTATATAGTTCACGTTGCGCAAAGCCAATTCTGGCTTTTACATCATGACTACCTCGGAGCCAGAGTCTGATTATTATACACGTTTTTTTATTTATTTTTTTTATTTTTCAATTTTGCTTTCAGATGCCCTAAAACAAAGGCCTTTTAAAAGATCCAGACGAGGGGGAATCACCTGACCGCCTCTCTCGTCAGACTGCATCTATCGATGGTTAAATCGCCATGACCAAAGTCCTTTGATATTGGTGACCGATTAAGAAACATCAGAGGCCCAGTTTTAGAAATTATGAAATGAGTAAAATTCTAGTAAACTTCCTTATATAAATAAAATGCACTTACGAAGGATTTCCTTTGCCTTTTCTATAATATCATGTTTCATCTGGTCATTTCCTCTTAATTTATTTACCAGAATACACTTTAATAATAAATTAATTATCTGAACACCTCCATTTTCACAGCGCAAAATTAAAGTTGTTATAAGTTCCTAAAACGAAATAAGAGATACTCGCATCAAGACAATTTTATAAATTCAAGTTTACTGTAGATAAACTTACTTCTAAGGCTTCAGGGGTTCCAAAATATTTGCACCAGTCATCTATAAAGTGATACAATCTTGCAACAATTTCCACTGTTACTAAAAATAAACATAGTTTTAAAAATATTGGAAGGGTTATGTGGGAACATAAATCGAATACAATATAGAGGTGTTTTAAAACCTCATGAGCCGTGACCTTCATATGCGCAGAGACATAATCCATCCTGTTGACTCAGTTACACTTCTAAAAAATATTATATTTATTGTTTACAATTTATCCCGAGCTCTTGTTTATGTATACAGCAAGGCAGCCTCCAGTGTCTTCAAAAACATACTTATAACTCAGATTAAACTTTGCCTTTTGCGCATTTCACGGCTCATGAGATTCTGAAACACCTCTACCAACATTCTTTACTTAATTCCTCTTTTTTAGATAAAGCCTCTTAAAGTAGGAACAATCTTAAGATATCTATCTTAAAAATGGGTTAATCATGTATCCAATATAATGTACCTAAATTTTATTTATAATTACTTACATGTATTTTTTATATCGGTACAAATAGATGACAATAAAGTTGATGATAAATAAATTAATTGCAAAATATATGGGACTGTTGCCTTTTTCTGCGATCTACTTGCATCTGTATCCTCAAAAGTCTCCCTTAAGCTCCACTGGAATCGAAACATTTATATAAATTTCAATAATGTAAGCTAGGTTCAATTCAAAGAGTAAAAAGTACAAAAGTGTCTGTTTTTATTTGTTTCGAAGTTATGGAATTATGAAATTTTGGTACGGCAAAAAGCAAACTAAATACATAAATTGAGTTTTTTTAAAGTAACCTTTATTGGAACAGTTACGGTTTTTATTTGGTTTAGCATTTGGTATGATTTTTATACTTCAAATGTTTCATGGTCTAGTAAACTGAAACAAATAACTACTATAGCGGCACCACTTGAAAATATCTTCAATGCATCATTTAGTCAAGGCATATTTCCGGACACCCTGAAATTGAATCTGATAGTTTAAATAATAATTAAGGAGTACTTCAGGGACGCATTCTAGGACCACTTCTTTTTGTAATGTTTGTAAATGATCTCATCAATGTTGCAGAAAAAAATATCAAATTAGCAATCATTAATTATGCAGCCGATATAAACCTTTTGATAGGGGGTTGCGCACTTGAGGAAGTTGCAAACCTTCTCTCACGACTGTGGCAAGATGTAAAAGATTGGTTTTATACCAATGAACTTATATTAAATGAAGCTTAATCAAGCTGTGTGATATTTAAACGGATTGTTCATTATTAAAAGTATCAGATTTGCTAACTGATAAGGTGCCAATTTTAAACATAAATTCCACTAAATTATTAGGTATAAATTTAGACAGCAATATTAAATGGTTTCTGCACATTGATAAAATTGTGAAAAAACATAACAAAACATGCTTTGCACTCAGAGTTCTATCACGCTTATTTGATATGCTGACTCTTAAAACGGTGTACTATGCAAACTTCTATTCCATCGCTAAGTATGCAACTGAGGAGTGGTTCTTCGGACCTCTACAAAATATTTAAAATTCACAAAGGAGCAGTAAGAATAATATACAAATTGAAATTTTATGAATTGTGCCGAGAATACTTTAGGAAAAACAAAATGCTCACAATACCAGGACTATATGTATACTCCTGATTAATATAATTAATAAATCATCAGCCGGATTTCAAAACATTAAACCTAAAAAAACATACCTATGATATTCGGCACAAAAGCAATTATGCATTTCCGATACACCTTTTAACTCTTACTGAGAAAGAACCATTCTATTCCGCAATCAAATTCTTTAATGTACTACCTGATTTTTCTCAAAAATAAAATTCTTCTAAAGGATTTCAGAGGACAAGTTTTCCAATATATCCTTGATATAGAATCATATTCAATTCAATAATTTCTCGATTTTTAGTAATTGTGACTATATTTAAGTTTTATCTTTACAATAAGTAAGTGTGATCTGTCTAGTTTATATTTTTTTAATGCTCACCCCTTTCACCTGCATTTTTTTTGTAATATGTCAAATGAAACTAAATCAAAACTATCTAATTATCTACATATCTAATAAAAATGTGTTTTACTTTTAGAATTGAATCTAATTTTCATTTCTAAAAAGAATTGTTATGTTTAAACAAACATAACGATTTTTACATAAAATTATGGGATTGACTACTAACCGTAAACATTTCTAATATGGCTTTTCTTATGTCCTGAACATGGCTACCTGCTAAATGTCCCAGTATTCCGACAACCGATTTAAGTTTTGGTGAATTGCATCCCTGATCATAGGATTTGTTTTGGCAAAAATCTTTTAGGCCACAAGACAAAACCCGCGTTATAACTGTATTTGGAAAACAGCTACCCACGTGGGCTACAACCCAATCAAAATTTGGAGAATGTTTAACAGATGTATCTGAAACAGATTTATAATAATAAACACACCACCACACATAGTAGATAATCTCCTAATTCAAGGCTGTTTGGAAGGGGGTTACACATTTGGAAAAAACACAGACAATATCCATTACCTACTGATGTTGCCAGTGCTGGGGCTTGATTCCAATACCCAGTACGTTATAGACATTAGGGGTTTACGAAAATGTACTATATATGCTCAGATAACTATCTCTGTCTTTGTTATTTCTATAGGTTTAGACAAAGAGAATGATATTTGCAATTTACACGGAGCGAATTTTCGTAAATCCTGAGTATGACCAAGCATGCTAGCGATTAATATGCCTTAATCCACAGAGCTACCATGCTGGTACATAAATTATTTATTGATGTAGGAAACGTAAACCAAACGGGTCACCAAATGAAGTTGTTCAGCATATCCTTTACAAAAACATTATGGAACGAAAAATATGAGTAAAATCATTTTGTTGTGTATTACCGATTCAGTTTCTTACATGAAAGTCATAGGAAAAAGTTGAAATGTTGAATGAAACACAATAATCATGAGAGTAAATCATAAATAGGAAACAGTACTGTGAATATATATCAGTTGCTTCTGTAGATGGTGAACAGTTCTCAGGGTAGAAATGAATATTTAGTGCAAGTAGTTGAAAGTTAACTATGACTTGTTTAAAAGCCATACATAACTTTGAATATTACAAAATTCACTAAATACTGTTAAGTAGACACTAAATTATTGTATTATTGATCATTATTGTTCACAACACCTAGCTAAAAACTGAACCTAATTTTGACATCATAACAACCTAAGAAATAAGCGCTCACTATCAGAAGGGCATATTTTTATACAATTAAGTACCTACCTAAAAGTGCACTAATACAAGCTTCAGTATCAGAATGTATAAGGCTCGATAAACATTTGGTATTAATATCAACCAAAGTTCTTGTAGCTCGACATGCCATCCATAATTGCAAAGTTTCATTTAAACCTGAAATAAAAACAAAGCTTAGTTCATATGTGCAAGTTTTAAAATAACTAATTACTTGAAGAAATATGTGCTCTTCCAGAATATTTTGTGGATATTTCTCCCAGTAATTCCAATGACCAAGTACTAATAGTTGGTGCCCAAGCTGTAGCATTTTCGGTTATTAATGTAACTAAAACCAGATGAATTTCTGACACAACCAATTCATCAGATTCTGATATGGGTGGTAATTTTCCCGTTTTAATTTCCGTCTAAAACATAATACATTTACAAGTCATGTCAAAGTTAATTTAGATAAGACATTACCTCAATTCCTTCGATGTAATTTAGTGAAGCATTATCGAATACCTTACAAAAGTACTCAAATATAGCAACTCTAGATGCGGGAAGGCATTTAAGTAACGTTAAAGCAGATTTTGTTAAATCCAAAGGATTGCATTTTTCTTTCTTGGTTGCCCCTCTAATGAAAAACCTCAACTCATTCATTAAATCTTGCTGGGGAACATTACGAATAACAGCTGACTGGGAAATCATTTTACAATATTTTCTAACCATTCATCTTTCTAAATTTGATAACATAACCTATCTTCCTATCTATTGTATACATCTGTTACTTCTTCTTCTTCTTCCGACAACATTAGCAATAAATCCATTGAGTTTATAAATCACACAGAAATAAAAATCAAGTAGGATAAACAATCAAGATTAAAGAGTGCTAAGTAAGGCGATAGCCAAATTCTTTTTAATGAGAAAATGGTCAAAAATATTGCAAAAGCAATCTACTCCCTCGTTTTCTAGGGTGGGGATGGGGACCACGATTGTGACAATATTTCTTTTCCTACCATCTTGAAGTACCTCTAAATCAAAAATACCTCCTCTTTTTTCGATTTCACCGTACTAGGCTTGCCAAATCGGGTCTCTTTCAGTAAATATGGATTAATTTAGTAATCGGTCCATGCAAACCCGGCGGTTGAAATGACCCCCTCCCCAAATCGCAATATATTCCAAAAACACTGCCTGTGTGCTGAAAAACATTTCCTACCGTTTTCGAAGACGAGGAAAACAATGGTGACAATGTATTGGAGTCCCTACCCTTCTCTAATTACCCCTAAATTGATAAACTACCCCCTTCTACACTTTACTGTACTATCACAGTACAGAGAAGAGTAGGCTTGTGAGGACTAGCCTGATCGGTTTTTCTTTTCGTCCATATGGGTAAAATAACTTATCTTCGACTTAACCAGCCCCAGGGGGTTGAAACAACCCTTCCGCAGGGTGGAATATTTTTACTTCGATTCATAGGGAACTGATTGAGAGGGGTTCAGGGGTAATACTTAGTATAAGGATAACATAACAGTTAACAGTAAACTCTAGTCTTTAAGTTTGTTCTGGTTTTGAGAAATACCAGTCCTGCTCGGATGTCAGGCACATGCGCAGTTACCAATTCCAGCACGCGTTTTATTATCTGCGCATGTGCCTGACGTCCGAGGACATCCGGACAGAGTATTTCTCAAAACCATAAGGTTTGTTTTGGTTCTAAATTTTCAGAGTTCTAGAACCGTTTCCCGTCTTGCGCAGTTTAAGAAATTATGAATTTTAGTGTACTGACTGACTGTTTCTTTACTGCGCATGATGGGAACTGTTCTAGAACCGTTCTCTTTAGAACCAAAACGAAGCTATTTACACCTATTTAAGCTGCTTTCGTTTGCAGTGAACATAATAAACAGGATTTCAATGAACAATAATCATATGATGCAAAATTGCATGGTAGGGACAGAGACAACACATGAAACATGATTACGAATCACTGCCGAACGAAAGCAGCTAAAATATAGCTGCTAAAATAAATAATAATAAAGCAGCTAAAATATAGCTGCTTTCGTTCGGCAGTGATTCGTAATCATGTTTCATGTGTTGTCTCTGTCCCTACCATGCAATTTTGTATCGTATTATTATTAGGTTTGTTCCAACAGACAGAAAAACCAGTTCTGGAACTGTCGGGAGTATGCGCAATAAGAATGTTGGAACGTTAATTTCTTATTGCGCATACTCCCGACAGTTCCGGAACTGGTTTTTCTGTCTGTTGGAACAAACCTATTATTGTTCATTGAAATCCTGTTTAAAATGTTTAGTGCAAACGAAAGCAGCTTATGTATATGCTCAAAACCAAAACAAACCTTCTGTCGATTTTGATTTCATAACCTAGAAAATTCAATTTTTTTTTAGGATATTTTTCGCGATTTACGTGGGCGTATTTCTTGATGGAGCAATATGAATTAACAAGTTATTAGAAAATAAAATGTTTTTAAATACTTACGTGAAAAATTATAGGAATTCAGCCTGGATTGAAGAGGTTAAGGTGGTGTTTATTCCAAAGGTAGGTAGGCAGGCGTCCATCAGAGAAACTTTAATCATATCGCCCCATTAGGTTAATCTCTTTTCTCCTCAAAACAATGGGGAAAATATTAGACGAACATATCAGAAGTGAAATCCGTCTACGTGCTCCGCATTATCTAAAATAGTTTGCCTATCCACCTGGCAAATCGGCAGAAAATGCTCTATATGGCCTGGCTAAAGGCATTGGAAAGACGTTTGCTGCAAAGGAAGTGGCTATGTGTGCATTCATAGATATAGGGGGTGTATTTGACAACACCTATTATGATGAATCCGTACAGGTCCGGAAGAAAAGGGGAATACATTCCTCGCCAATCAAATGGATACCGGTTTGGAGTTTTTGTTTGATCTTTGGCAGTAGGTGCAGGGTGGGGGTGAACAAGGCTTACTATGTCTGAGAGGTGGAAGTGGTCATGTGATCCGGTAAATTCAAATTGAAATTTCACATCAATGTTTTGTTGAGACTATTTGCTTGCAATGTGATATGTTTCCAGACATCGAGAACAATCCAAAAATACCCCTGCCAGCGTTTTCTGTCGTCAGGTTCGGCCCTAGGTCCAACTTCCGGAAATCCCGGAGAAATATCTTTCGGCCAAACGGTGAAATGGTGAGACTTTTCAATGAAATTTGGGATATAACTTAAACATGGTTTATCTATAGCTAAGGTGCTATTGCCAGGACTTTTTTGTGCCACCGGAACCATATGCAAAAATATGATCAAGTTGTAAAACCTTCTTTTGTATATTAACCCTTTCTGTGAAACAGAAAAATGCTGGAGAAATGTATGCTATAGATCTATTTACCCACGAATGCATAAAGGCACTAACGCCTGAAGACATAGAGAATATAGCCCCAGGAAAACACAAGCTTTGTAAAAGGCTTAGTAGTCCTGGGTAACAACTAATTGTACGATAATTCACAAAATATCTTCTAGGTCGGTGCAATGAGAAGAAGGGCTGAGAGCCGAGCAACCCCTTAAACAATCTACAATAGGAATCCAAATATAATAAGTAACACTATCAGTGCCACTTGCAGTAATGTTTTCCTATAATACCCGAGGGGTCGACCACTGGCCCAAAATTTGTACAAGTATTCCAGGAATACTGCATTCCCGCAGTATTTCCGAGAATATTGAGTATTCCTGAGTATTCCAGAGTATTCCCGAGTATTTCACATTATTTCCGAGTATTCCAGAGTATTCCCGTGGCATTTCTGAACATTTTAACTCATATTTCCGGTAGTGGTTAACCCCTCAAACCTATCAAATTCATATTGATTCATATTTTGTAAACCTGTTATTAGACAATTAATAATTACAAAACTACTAATGGTTTAAATCCAATACATCGATTTTAAAAAATATACAGGGTGTCGCAGATTTAAACGGACATACTCTAGTGGAAGGTAGAGCACAGTCAGCTGAGTTCATACCGTTGAATGTGAACCGTTTTTGAGGTACGGGGTGTTTTATGGTTTTTGACCAGAACTTCAGTCCGCCATATTTTTTAAATGACTGCACTTATTTAGATAAAAATTGGTATGCATGTTATACTCTTCTAGGTTAATGAATAGCTTAAGTGAATTTGACGTAATTCCAGTACCGACCTCCACCTTTAAATATGGCTCTTAGGGTCGTTAACATCACACCGTATATTATTTTTTGATAAATGTTAGTAAACTTTTAAAAAGCCTATAGACCAGTTTATAAAATAATGTTATGATATTAATTTGATGGCACGTTTATGGTCATTCTTCAATAAATTTTCAAAAGTATTGAAAGACCAAATTTGATTTTCTACAAATAACAATCCAGTTGCTAACATCATTATTTTATTAATTTTAGCTAAGTACCCTGTAAAAGAGGTTGCTACTTGTTTTTGTTTTGACATTCAGTGTTTTTAACCTTTTTTTACTTTAAATTTCATCCAAACTAATACATTCCATTTCTTTCATGAAAGAAAAATAATGTTAGTGGAGAGGTTTGAATTAACAAGCACAATTTAAAAAAATATTAGGTATACACCTTTTGAGAATAACTTGAAAATATTAAAGACAACAGTTTGCAATTTTATTTTGACAAAATAAATATATTTAGAACTTTAAATAATTGAAGAAAAAAATTAAAAACTGTGCAAATAATTAAAACTATAACAGGTTTTCAAAATGAATGTCCCCAGCATCAATACATTTACGAGAACGTTTTAATATGTTTTTCACTAACATATCAATCACTTCCGGGTTATTTCTAATGTTATCACATACAGTAAGAATATTTTCTATACGCTGTTATCGTGTATTGAACTCTTCATTGTACGCCTCTGACTTGAGATGACTCCATAAAAAATAATCTAGAGGTGTAAGGTCAGGAGACCTCGGTGGCCAGTTTACCGGACATCCGCGACCAATCCATCTATTGGTGTAATGCTGCTTCAGATGATCCCGGACCGGTACAGAAAAATGGGGTCCAGCACAATATTTTATTTTTAACTCGAAACGCACAGAACACTGAGAAGGAACCGACGATCTCAAGCGGAATGCGACCTTTGGTATGTTACGCGACCGTTTAAAAGTCGTATATTTCGAGAACCACATATCGGATTCATCTAAAATTTTCAATATCGCCTATTTAAGTAATGCTGTATCCACAACTACTAAATGAAATTCATTAAGTGAGCCAATCAATGTAATACATATTGTTATACTGTAATACACAATACACGTCATTGAAAAGTTAAAATAACTTTTATTTAATCTGACGTATTACACCAGAATACCAGAATTACCTGCTGATTTCTATTTTAAGAAGTAATGGTCTATTGCGGCCGACATCCGCATATGAAGTGAGGCGGTTTTAATATTTTGCGACGGTATTATATATTATACATAGGTACTAATCATACCATATATATAGACTATGAACCGGTGCATATCCTTGACTCGATTCTCCACTATTTCCAAAGTATTACGGAGCATTCCTGAGTATTGCCGGGGTATTCCTGAGTATTCCAGAGTATTGCCGGGGTATTCCTTAGTATTCCCGTGTATTCCTGAGTATTCCCGAGTATTCCCGGGTATTCCCATGGTATTCCTGAAAATTTGTACACGTATTCCCGGCAGTGGTTGACCCCTCGATAATACCTATTTATACCGTTTATATCCTGTATGTACACATTTACCAATTCACGAAAATGGTGTACACATTTTGTGGTTTATTCAGTTTATTTGCGATTACTTTGGAAATAATTATGTAATTTATTTTCATTACTGTTTTACAAATATCGTAAAATTTTATAGTAATATTTTACTAAATTTTTATTGTGAATTTTTTTATGCAGATAAACTATTATTATCATTATTTACAGAATGCGTTTTGTCATTACATATCATTAAATATACTACCGTATCCAAAGTAACGTTTCTAGCTTCTTTATTTAAGAATGTTAATGTACTATTGTTTTTTCAAAAAAAAATTGTTTTATTCATTACAGGGTGTAACAATTACTTTAGCCTTATCTTTTCTTACCATTCTCATTTTTGATTCAGTTTATTATCTGTATTAGTACCAGAGAAACACAATTTTTAGCACGTTTTTACTTGAAGGTAATATCGAAACAAAAAATTAAATGGAAATGAATAAGATGCAAAAAAGTAATGTTAATAGCGAATATTTCCGCCGATTCATACTTAAAATAATCGACCATATTTCATTTTGGTTCAGTTCTTCCCAAATTTGAACCAATTTCCGACCAACGTTGTATCTAATTGATTACATATCTCTTGTAATTTTCTGCGTTCCCATTGAGCCGTGGTCCAATTAACATGCTCTGTGGAAAAATTTAGCCTAGCCCTCAGGTGATCTTTAGTTAAAGCCGGACCTCGAGCAACAACTCTTGGTCTCAAATTACATGCCCTAAGTCGCTGGCTAATGATTTCCCCACTAATTTGTAAACCACTTACTTCTGGAAGTTGTATCTGCAACGTTGTCGCACAGTTGAGAGTGTTAAATATCGGTCATTAATTGGGGTTGTTACTCGATTTCTTCCTTATCCCGGTCTGCGAACATGACTTCCAGTCTCTCTATATCTTTGTATCACTCTTGAAACAGTTGTATGCGCCACATTAAATCGCTGTCCAATTTTTCGATAACTCCAACCTAGTTCAACCCATATTAATGCTTGAGGACATTCCTCACCACTAAGATTTCGTGTTTCATCCATATTGACGAAAATATTGAAAAAAATACGGCTATTACCACAGTAAATACACTCCTTTCAAATGTTTTTGACATTTAATCTACACGTTTTTTCTTTTTCCATAGCATGCTACTTACTTTTGTTTTTCTGTTATGCTATAAAATTGTGTTTCTCTGGTATGAATACAGATAAAGTGAGTAAAAAAAGAGCCTGTTAAGGTGGCCATTCCCTAGAAAGAGACATCCGATAGGAAAATATTTATTATTTTTAGCCATAACTTCTTTATCTTAGTACGCTTAGTTAAAAAAACTATAGGAGTACCTAAGGAAAACCATAACAAGACTATTATTATGAATTTTCACTCAATAATTTTAGTGGTTTGCAAAATAGCTCGATTTAAATTTAAAAATTATGTTATTCTTCCTCTTTCGTAGTTTTAAATCGAGCTATTTTTCAAACCACTGAAATTATTGAGTAAAAATTCATAGTAATAGTCTTGTTATAGTTCTACTTAGGTACTTTTATAGTTTTTTTAAATATACGTATTAAGAAAAAAAAGTAATGGGCAAAAATAATAAATATTTTCCTATCGGATGTCTCTTTCTAGGGTAATGGCCACCTTAAGAAAAGATAAGGCTAGAGTAGGATATGAATTCTAACTTGCTGATGTAACTGTTGAACTCCACAGGGTGTTACAAATTTTATTAAATTAAACACATCGCAATTATTGTTACACCCTGTAATGAATAAAACAAAATTTCTTTGAAAAAACAATAGTACATTCACATTCTTGAATAAAGAGGCTATCATACAAAAAAAAACCTTACCGAAACCGGACAAGAGTTCTAGACAGAAATTAACTTCAAACTTTTAGTTATTTCTTGGTGGTGCATTAATTTCTTGGAGTAGTGTATTTTGAAGATTCATCGAGCCATTTTAATTATACATTACTTATTTGCAGTCATTTGGTTAAAATGTAACCCTTGAAATGTTGGCATAATTGGTAAACAAAACGTAAAAAAAATCAGTTGTGAATAACCCTGTGGTATACAATGTTAAAATCTACATTAAACGGACAACATTTTTTGATAGTTGCTCAACTTTCTGTAGTACATTTTTTTTGTCAAAAATTAAAAGTTTTTATAGTTTTTCGGTTTTGGACTATAGAGTGTTCATTTCCAATTATGTTCTGATAATCTGTATTCGATGAAATGAAATTGTTCTTTAAGATTTGCCAGTTTTTCCACACTTATGTTGCCTTTATTCTCATTACAAACTGTTAGAACACTGCTCTTGAGATCTACCTCATGTCTTTCCTATTAATATAATAATAATAAAAGTACTTTATTGAGTAAAAACCCAAATGGCCATTGACCGAAGTCCTTCAGCCTATTTCCTATTATTTTAAATATTGTTGTTACGACCGCTAATTTATGACGGTCACAATACGGGGGGCTTCACTTGGCCTGCGAGAGGTTTTCCTAGTTGGAAATTATCAAACACAAATTAAACAGTAAATAATATTTATTAATCAAATAATAAATGGTTGCAGCCGCAGAAATACGCAAAATAAAAATTAAACAATAAACAAAGTTTCCTTACCAGATGCACATGTTGGGATGGGTCCCCAGAATGGACTGCCACTGCTCATTCATTCTGAGTTATTTATATGATTGATAAATGTTTAATCAGCATATTCACTACATAGGTAGAGTGCTCGGAAACTTATAGCGTGATGTTATTAATTAGTAATTTGCCACGCCAATCTAAGAGGTAAGTGCTCCTGACAAGGTTGTTTTTGTCAATTAGCAAGAGTCTCAGGGTTCTTTTTAGTTGGGGCATAAAATAAAAATAAATAACTAAATATATATAGCAAAAATGATTTATATTGAAAACACTCTACCATATATCAGATTCGAGTAAATAAACAAAAAAAAAAACTTAATTAAATAATAAAACAGATAGTCATAAAAGACGCTTAATTTAAAGAAACATATTTATACCAAATATATAAATATATGAAAGTATCACAGGTTTCTCCCCAAGTACATAACTATGTCTTGTTTACAGTGAGTATTCTACTCTAATATTAATATTTAAATGAATTAAGTGAGGGTTAGTAATTTTATCGTGGACAAATATGTATGATATTGGCAATAACAGAATGCTTAACAATCGCACGCAACTGACTGACCTTATCTTATCTGCTATATGCCTTTTTTTTAATGTTTAACTTCCTCGTGCGGTGTCTTACTCTACGGCGTCAAACTCAAGATGACACCGGGACGTTTCTAGGATAGTGTTACTCTGCGACGACGCCTGCCCCCAAATATGCTTCCCAGTACGAACTGCGAGTCCTGAGGTAACAGCTTACGACAATGCCGTCCACTAGCACACTCTGCTAGGCCCTTAGAAGCACGGTAGAATCAACATACCAGCACCATGCTACACCATAAAAGTAAACTCCGTACAAGAACCCTAAAATGCGTTATAACCCCTTAAGTAAGAGAAACAAATATCAAGGTGAAAGTTTGCTTACCTCTCTCGAGGGTAATTGTCAAATCACAAATAGAAAAATAGCACACGAACCCACTGTTGGTATGTGGACTGTGGTAGATTATCCTATCGACTGCAAAATTATGAACAATTGGTCAGAAGATACCAAATTTTAAAGAAAAGGTACTACTCACGTGCGAGGATAATGGGCACACACTAAATCCCTTTAAAAAGGCACGATTTTCATTACACTAAACGAAGACTTCAGCTTCTTCACCGAAACAATGAAAATCTCTAAAATCACTGTTGAAAAATGAATAGATCCCCGTAGGATAATTCTAAATTAAATTTTTCATAACAACAGAAAATGTCGACCCTTATCACTCGACAGCCGGAAACAGATACCTTCTAGAAGGATACCTTTTAAATTTTGACAGCACCCACCAATTAATTACTACCACACCAGAACAATTACTAACACAACATTAATCGAAGAAAATAGGCCAACATCGGGGAAGGGATAAGGGGTTTTACTTCCAAAAATTAATAAAACGGATATATTTTTATTTGTCATGTACATGTGTGGATAGTAGTAGTAGTTGTGTCTGTTTTGTTTAGTGCTCTGATAAAGTTCAAATTTAACAGTGATCCAACTGCTCTTCATTCTTCTGTTCTATATCAAACTGCATATAAAGCATCCAATTTCTCAAATATCCTATAATCAAACTGTGAAAACCTGCATCCAACTCACATTATTCGATTTATTGCTTGCAATCTCTGCACTTCTTCAACAAAAAAACTTATCTGTTCCTAAGAAAAACAATTCTACAAAAACTAATCACAGTTCAGTTTAAATCTACAGTACAGGCCTGGACATAGAAGATTTATATACTTACTATTTAAAGGAAATTAATTCTATCTCTCAAATTAACCACTGACATCAACTAAAAATGCCTAATAATACCCATTGTAAGAAATGTAGCGACATATTTGACACAGACACCCTTGCTGTATGTGACAACTGCAACACCGGCTTGTGCCAACAATGTGCAAAAATAACTTCTACGGAAATGAGAGCTGTTACTCTAAAAAAAAGAATGATACGTTATTGGTGTATCGACTGCAATCCTACTTTGGACTCCACTGCCAATTCCTCATCAAATACTGCACTGGTATTAGATCTGAGAAACGAAATCTCTAACTTAATTGACAATCAACTTAAAGTACACTATGCAGAAATCTCAAACAAGCTTGAAACTTTCATGAACGTCATCAAGGAATCCAATGTTGACCTAGTCAAACTACTGACAGAAAAGCCATGCCAACAAGCTGAAAAGATTCAAACCACCGATAATCTCTTTTCTGATCATGCCGCATTCAACGAACCTAATAAAACTTCCCATAAAGACTTGGAACAACAAATTAGGATTCTGGAAAAGGAAGTTAAGAACTTAAAGATCTCTCTTGGTGAGATCCGTGCCAAGCTCCCAAGGCCACTAGAAACTACAAAAACTACTAAAACACCAAACTCTCCAAACATATCACTGACTGCCGAATCTACCCAGAGACATGGTTTGCAAAAAAAAAAAGTAAACACGAACCGAAGTACCAACACCGGTCCAAAGCATCTTCCGAGTCTCAATACCCAAGCCAAGATAACTAATACAAAAAATGCTACTATCAATGGAATGACGAGGCCAGGAAAACCGAAGATCGCTGCTGCTGTTATTACCCAGAAAACCGCCATTTTCGTTGGAAAAGTATCACGTGATGTCTCCGTAAATGATATACATGAATACCTACAGGACAACTTTAAAGATGAAACCTTTGTTGTTAAAGAACTACCTGCAAGATCCGGGGAATACACTAGCTTTCGCATAGATGCCAAGAAAGACCTCGAAGACGAACTACTAAATCCAGACCTGTGGCCTGACTTGGTCGCCCATAAATTTGAATTTTTTCGATCAAGATCCAATTCATATAAACATTAATAGTAATAAACATGCCATTTTATCTAATATTAACAAGGTCAAACCTAATCACCTTAAACAAAAGATAAATATCTTACACCTTAATATACAGTGCCTGCGCAGTAAAACTATAGAGTTAGAAGCATATTTAAATGATACTACTCCTCACAATTTCCTTTGCTTAAACGAACATTGGCTGAATGAACTAGAACATAATGCAATAAATATTGAGGGCTATAGGCCTGTCTCTGCTTTCTGTAGGTCGAATAAAATTCATGGAGGAGCAAGCATTCTGGCTCAAAATCACCTTAAGTGCTTACCATTACCATTTGACATAAGTAACCTATGCATTGAAGTGCACTGTGAGATGGCTGGCTTGATATTTGAGAACTATCAAATTATCACAATATATAGGTCTCCCTTAGGGAACTTTGATATTTTCACTGAAAAAATAACTTTACTTCTAGATAAACTTTCTCTCTCAAATAAAAAAATCATAATTACAGGTGACTTCAACACAAAATTTAACACTAGAGATCCACAGGCACTTCATCTCTGCAATATTTTTCAGTCATACGGGCTCAAACAAACTGTTTTTAACAGTACTAGAGAAACCGCCTGCCTAGACAATATATTCACTAATTGCGATCTAAACACTATTTCTGTCAGAACATGTGATCCCAATCTCTCTGACCACCTTGGAATATCCATGGACATTATAATAACAAAAAATAATAAACTAGGTCATAAAACTAGAATTAATTACAGGCCTATAAATGACTATGGGCTGTCACAATTCCATAAACTAGTTGAACGCATAAACTGGAATTTCATTAATGATCCCACTTTAACAGTCGAAAGTAAGTCTGAAATGTTCCTGCAACACCTAATCAACGCTATTAAACTGTCTTTCCCATTAAAATCTAAACTTGTTGATCCCTCTCGCAGCAGCGCTAAAATACACTGGTATAATGAACATTTACGTGGCATGCGTGAACATCTACACCTTCTCAAAAGCCTACACAAGACTGACCCTAACTTAATAACCAATGAATCCATAAAATTATTCAAAGCGCAATACCGCTCAGAAATATCCAAAGCAAAAAGAAAAGCCTATGACGATCATATTAGAAACTCCCCAAACTCCCAAGCAGCCTTCTGGGATATTATTAAAAATAACAACCCCAACCAAACTAATCATAGTAGCGAATCACTATCTGCCAACGATTTCAATAATTATTTTACTGACATCCCTTTAAATATAATTAGTAACTTGCCCAAAAGCAATACTAATCACATTAATCATTTAACACCTGTCAATAATACAATAAATTTTAGTTTCAGGGAGATAACCCATGATGAAGTTCGCACTATAATAACTAATCTCAAAAATAGTAAAAGCAATGATGCTTACGGTATTAATGTAAAACTTATCAAGTGCATAGTAAACTTAATTATTGACCCCCTTGTTAAACTAATCAATTTGTGTATCGTAAACAATGTCTTTCCTGATGCACTAAAACTGTCAAAGGTTATTCCAATACATAAGAAGGGCTCATATGAAGATCTAAATAACTACCGTCCTATTTCATTGGTACCAATATTAGGCAAAATATTTGAATCGGCACTGAAAAACCAAATCAATGAATACTTTGAGCTTAACAACTTATTTCACCCTTGCCAATATGGATTTAGGAACAAACGATCGACAACAATGGCAATAAACAATGTCGTACAAACCATCCTAGATACTTTCGAAAGCAAGAAATTCACAACTGCTAGCTTTTACGACCTAACAAAAGCTTTCGATTGTGTATCCCATGAAATTCTCCTAGACAAATTAGTGGCATATAACTTCAATAACGGTAGTGTAACACTCATGAAAACCTACTTAACCAACAGGTTGCAGTATGTTAACTATAATTTTGCCACTTCTATAACCAGGAGAATTTCCCATGGTGTACCCCAGGGATCTGTACTAGGTCCGTTACTCTTTACCATTTATATAAATGACCTTGCCAACACCAGTGATGATACTGATTTCACATTGTTCGCTGATGATACAACGACACTAAACACGAATACTGTGCTTCGGGAACTGAAACTGAATGTTATCTCGACAAATGAGAGTATTAACGAATGGTTTTTATCCAATCGATTAAAACTAAACGAAGACAAAACACAAACTCTAAACTTCACTCTACGAAAACTTGACCCAGCAGACCAATTTATTCAAAGAGATAAAGTGGTAAAATTTTTAGGTGTATATCTGGACTCTGCATTATCCTGGGAGCAACACATTTTAAAACTATCAACTAAACTCTCCAAAAATATTTATTTTTTACGGAATCTAGCTAACACTTTATCTCAAAACTTCTTAATTATGGCTTACTACGGCTCATTTCATGCAAATATGTCATATGGTATCCTAAACTGGGGGCACTCAACTCATACCACTAAAATATTTGGTTTGCAACGCAGATGCATTCGGATACTCTCGCATTTAAGGTATAGAGATGATTGTAAAGATCAATTCATTAAACTTAAAATTCTAACATTCCCCTGTGTTTATATCTTAGAGTGTCTATTATACCTTAAACAACACGAACACCTATACGTTACACACAGTCATATTCATGAACATAATACGAGAAACTGTGATAAAATACATATAAATTTTCTTCGGCTCACCAAAGCAAGAAACGGAACAGGCTACTATTCTACCAGATTCTATAATGTTCTACCTAATTCAGTCAAAAACTTGAATTTTTTGAATTTCAAAATCAAAATCAAACACTACCTAAAAGTCAAAGCCTTCTACACGTTTAATGAATTTCTGGAGAATAACTTCTCTGATTTAACTTAATACTGCCTAGGCACTGTATACATGTACAAAGGTGTACTACTTATATGCAATACTTACATTTTACTAATATTCTTATATCTTATACTATTGTATGTTTTCTGTTCGTATATTTTATGTACCGAGTTATACTATTGTCTGTATTTTGTTTTCTTATTTTATACACTTCATTTACTCCAATTTGTTTTGACTTGTGTAAGCATTTTAATATGTATATTAGCACCAATAAATTATCTATAAGGTCTCGGCGCTAATAGTAATAAAAATATGCTATCTGGGGCATTTGGTTACATTGCTTCGTGTTATCTATGAGGTATGATATAAATTTTAAACGAATAACATTAAAGACAGCTTAGCGCGCGCCTATGACTCGCCTTGCTTGATAATTAGTGTAATTGATATTGATTATAGAAAGATAACGGCCAATAACTCAAGTAATGTGTTTCACTGGTTGCTTAAATTGAGGGACAACATACAAAATATTTAACGTTCAAAGCGAACCGTGACAAATTGTAATCGGATACTTTACATCCTTTTAATTATTATGTTAGAAATGTTTTAATTCTGTCTGTTTTATAGATTGGAAAATAAATAACATTGAATTTAGTTTATTCATTTATTATAGATAAGAATGGGCGATCTGCCCCCGATAGGAACTGCCTATAATATCTATGGTGTCGTGTAGGCAAGTCAATGGGTAAATGATGTATGTAGGTTCTTCAGTCCAACATTCAGCTGCTGCGGAGATATTTAAAAAAAAAATTTTAAATGGGGACTTTATTCAAAAAAGTATTTCTCGTATACTACTTAAATTAGAGAGATGAACAAAAACATGATTAAAAGCTAACATTGTGAAGAATATTATGCAGCTACTTAGTAGCGTTAAACTCTTATATACAGCAATAATGATAATTGAAAATGTATTCGAAGCCTTATTCTCAACTCGACTATTAGTAATGAAACTTATTCTTTATAGGATTTTGCAAACAGAGGAAAAACTATTTTTAAAATTATTGTTTTTTAAAATTAATTTGTCTTTTTTATTGGACAATTCTCATTCTAACACTGGTTACCACATAGTCCCCTACGGCTATGCAGAGTAAACTAGTATCCACATAACCCCTACGGTTATGAAGATTCAATTAAAAATGAGAACAAAGGCCTAAAATGAATTTACTTACATACCTAATCTTTTGGAATTTTTCATTCAAATGGATTACATTTTTATGAAATCTATCATTCTTTTTCTTGGAAATGCTTACGCCTTTGAAACCTTTTTCGCCCTTATATCACTTTTAAACAATGTAGCTTAGCTTTCTGTAATCACCTGGTTTGCGCTTCTTGCGTTTGATTTCTTGTACTTTACTTCATACATCTATCACTGGTGCCCTATAATTTGTTGTTGCAGGGTAATTTAAGAGTTTATGACATGGCCCCCTTTCATATCTAGCACTGGTTCACCGGTCGGTCCGATTGCATGTGTTTACTTTCTTTAAGCAGAGTTAAATTATATAACCAGATCTTTTCTCCTTTTTCAAATTGTTAATATACGCTTCTAATGATGCTATAATCAAATATCAGCTATATGAAATAGCCAGACTTATGCTAATTTATATCAATTAACGTAGAATTGTCCACGTTTCAATTCAACACAATTTCTCAGTTTTAACCAATTTTATTCGAAATTTTGTAGGAGGCATTTAAAAACGTGCCTCCCTTCGTTGCCGTCGAAACTCGAACTCCTACTTATCAAATTTGACTATTCTCCATTAAATAGTTTTTTAACTATAAAGCCAACAGACAGAAGGGCAGACCGACAGAACTGAAGGTCCTTCATTTTTGTAATCTACATGGTCTGAAACGTGAAAATCCAAAAATATCTCGGAAGGTGATTTTTTTACAAGAATTAAAATTTTTAAATCACTTGAATGATCACATAAATGGATATATTGTAATATGTAACTGTTTTATATTACTCGAATTTTATATGGTGAATAAATATTTCTATTTAAATTAAGAAAAGTAGAGGACCCAGAATTGTGCCCTGCAGATTCTACCTCATTGTCCTATAGCTTATGCAATTATATTAAAATTTAAAAGAAAATTTCGATATATAGATTTATTTATTTTTACGATTTCAGCACATATAAATAAGTAATAATTAAAAAATACATAGCATTCTATCGAACCTGTTCATTACTGTTCATGCTGCTCCTTAAGCGATGATCTTCGTACTTTCCTTAATTTTTTTGCTAGTGCTGGATTCGTGATTAGTAGTTTAAATAATGCTTCAAAAAGTAAATTTTCCTGGAAAAATGGTTGGAATGGCTGATTTTCCAATGAAAACATATGCACATATCCATCTATGTCCCCTACAACTAAACACTTTCCATTATCGGTAAACTTAAGTACTGTATTCCTCGATCCTGTTGGTGAAGGAGTAGTCGATTGAGGTTTATAAGCTTTTCTTTGTAAATCAAATATTAATATATACTGCCCAAGAATGGATACTAATAGTGTTGAATGTATGGGACTCCATTCCACCCCATGGACACTCTGCATGCTCATGAAACTATCAAAAATCGGATCTGCTATATCTATAAGCAAATTACAAAAATATATAGTTAGAAGATAAACCTGCAATCCAGTCAATTTTGCCACACAAATAATAATAAATTTATTAATCAAAATTTGTTAAAATAAATAAATTTAAAATTGGTAAATTATATTGCCATAAGGCAATATACAAACTTACATTCTAAAATATTCCACATAGATTTTATTATTGCACCTAGGTGATTTACTCATCACCTGTATATGCACTTACAATATATAATTAGTGTTTCATTACTTAAAATACTAGCAATAATAGAACAGTAATAATACTAGCAATAATAGAACAGTAATAATAATAACAATAGTAGATGGCTCGAGATACTAATGATAATAATAATAATAGAGATAATAATAGTTATAATGCTAATTGGCTAGAGATACACAACTTAATGACTCTACATTGCTTAGAAAGAATTTTTTCGAATAATTTTTGAAAAGTCAGAATAATTATGTACTACAAAGTGTTTACATTTGCGCTGAAATTGTTTTAAATTCCTTTCCTTTCTTATATTTAATGGTAACAAGTTATAAAATTTTGGAGCCAGGTATATTAAAAATCTTTGGTTGACATTTGACTTCTGGTTACTTCTAATTGTTGATCACTTCTTGCTCTAGTATCGTATTTGTGCACAATTTGTTGTCTGATTACTATCAGAAAAGTATTATGTTTATTTAGATATGCACAAGTTTCAAGTATGTAAAGAGTACGGACATTACATATTTCTTCAGAATATAGCAAAAGGTGAAACATATTCTTTATAGGATTTTGCAAACAGCGGAAAGAAAAACTATCTATGAGAATTAAAAGAAAAACTATATGTAAAAATATTAATGAAATCTTTGCATTCTTTCGATAACCTGACTTCTAGTTATGCTAGCAAGTTAAAATTCTAAAATAAATTTGTCCAATTTCTTATTTGACATTCTCATTATAACACTAGCATCCAACATAGTCCCCTACAGCTAAGCAGATTAAACTAGTATCTACATGGCCCCCTACGGTATGTAGATTCAGTTAAAAATGAGTACAAAAGCCTGAAATTAATTTATTTACCTACCTTGTCTTAATTTTTCTTTCATTCTAATGGTGTACATTTTCATAAAATCTCTCATTCAGTTTCTTGGAAATGCTTAGCCTTTGAAACGTTTTTCGCCCTTATTCTGAGTTCATCAGAAAGGCACAAAGCCACTCGCAACGATGTTTCATGCAAAACCAAGGCAATATCCACGAATAAGTATGAAATTTTTATATTTGACATTGACTGATAAAAAACAACAGATCTTTACCTATCTATTAGCTAACTAGTATTGGAGCCTATATACTCTAGACATGTTAAAAAGGGAATTATTTATTATTTGTTTGCTTATAGTAATGAAACATATTATTTATAGTTATACTAGTTAGCTAATAGATAGATGAAGATCTGTTGTTTTTTATCAGTCAATGTCAAATAGAAATATTTCATACTTATTCATGGATATTGCCTTGGTTTTGCATGAAACATTGTTATGGGTGGCTTTGTGCCTTTCTGATGAGCTCAGAATAATGGCGAAAAACGTTTCAAAAGCTAAGCATTTCCAAGAAACTGAATGAGAGATTTTATGAAAATGTAATCCATTAGAATGAAATTTTTTTAAGGCAATGTAGGTAAATAAATTAATTTCAGGCCTTTGTTCTCATTTTTAACTGAATCTACATATCGTAGGGGGTCATGTAGATATTACTTTAATCCACTAATTTGCGCCAAAAAATCCAGTGCCTAGTGACGCACAAGTTCATAAACAGGCACTGGGGGAAGCGCCAGCCACCACCTTGGATTTAAGGTGCTAAAAATTGTTTTTTCAAAATAATTCCTCAATGGTTGATTCTACAACAAAAATGTTTATGACAAAACTTCAAGAAGGTAAAATTCCTTACATTTTTAGTGTATATATTTTTTTCCTAACTCTAATATGTAATAAGTTACAGTGGCGGAAAAATTAACGCTTTTCCAAAAAATCGTCAATCTTCATTTGTTACATTACACTGGATATGAAACGTCTTTGCAAAAGGTTAATTTCAAATAAATAATAGCAATAACTATACATATACTTAGCAATAATAACAGAATTTAAACAAATACAATACAGACATAAAGGTGGAGTAAATATAATGCTTAATATATTATGATATAATATATTTTAAGTATATGATCAAATATTTTAAATGTAGGTATATTAATGCACAATAAACATTAATTAGATATTTACGATCCAAAAACGATTTGATATTTCTAATGGCAAAATAACCACTATTAAGCTTGCCCACTACATTGTTAATGTGATTTGTCCATGAAAGTTGTTCATCAATTGTATTGCCCAGAAATTTAGTGTGTTCGGATGGAGATATGATTTATTTGTTTATTAGGAGTTTTATTACTTTTTTTTTGTAGAAACAGTAATCTTTAACAATCTAGTTAATTAGGGTCCGGTGGGGTAAGTGTGTACGGAAAACGACGTTTCTTTTTCAACACCTATTTTCTTGGCCGTGGTAATCGTTATGGGATAGATAGTAAATCAGCATTACGAGTGATTATTGGTCTTTCGATGTGATAAATGCAACATCAATACGTACTGCCGTTATAGTGATGCCATTTTTTTTTAAAAACCCTGTCACTGTCTACACTAACCCCTCAAATTGGGGCAATTGGATACAGGCCCATATTTTCCGTAATGATCAATAATTATCTAAAGCTGGTAAATGTATACGAAAGTATAAATTTTGCTCTACACATCGGTATGCGAAACATATTTATTTTTTCAACAATAAGCAGTAAGAAAAACTTTTGATGCAATGAACTTTTATTTTCTTAAAGTGGAATATATGAGAGGTAATAAAAATAAACATTTTTGTTCACAGAAGTGTATAAAAAATAAACATTTTGGTCTTAAAACAAATTAAAAAAGTTTTTTGGATTCTTTTGTTGCAATCCACATCTTATTTATGCCTTTTGGTTCGGGAAATACAGAAATCTTTGAGTTAACTTCTGTAACTGCTACGTGAACGATAATTGAAGCTTTATTAACCTCGTCGATATCGGGCCGTTTTGGAAATCGAAATTTATCGTTCGTAATGCGTTCAAGAAATGTAATGGTCAATAAGTCTTCATTTATTTCAAGAATTTTACCGATATACCATTTCTTGATGTAATCAACTGCAAGGTAATTTCCGACAGTTAAAGAAGTGGTAACAGAAGTTTGTTCATTAGAAGTGGTATCATCTTCTTGACAGGTATCTTCGGCAACCACTTCATCTCCTTCATTGTCTTCATCACTTTCCTCCTCGTAGATAATCTCAACGTCGTTTTCGGATTCACTTGATGAAGATTGCTGGACGACAATTTTTTTTGATTTGTTTTTTATCTTTTCCCTTCTTTTTGTCTGCTATATTCTTCTGAGGAGTTACTTTAAGGTTTTTCACATTTTTCTTCATTTTCTTTGCAATTCTGTCAGCTTCCTCCTTCTGCAGACGTTTCAACACTTCTTTGCTTGTCAGTACCTCTCCGTACGAATCTTTTTTTACTCTAATCTGTTTTTCTTTATTTTTTTGTTCCGGAAGGACGAATTCAGATCTCATTTTATTTAAAAATACATCTAGAACGGACCGCTTTCCTGACGAGGTTGCCAGAGATGCCATTTCATCTTCAGTTAAATTGTCACGGCTGTTTTGCTGACCAGCGTTGTCATTTCCACGGTTGTCATTTTCCTGTGTTTTAGTCAATTCAATCCGAATCAGTGTGTTGTCAGTATTATCATTGTCTACTTTATTGCTGTTGTCTTCAACTGAAACGTCTACGTGATCTCCGTTATCATTTGGTTGAGGTTAAAAGACTTGTGGAGCTACTTCTGTATTCCTATTGTTGTTTCTTATTTGAATTTCTTTTTGCCTCTGAAGCACCTTGAAACGAGCAAGTTTTACTTGATCGAACTCAGCTTGGGGAAATTTGGCAGGATCTAAAGGAAAACATCCCGTAGCGCGGAATCCTGAAATTACGTTTTGTTTAGTAATATAAGTTTTCCAGGCGTCATTTAAGAGCGCAACAAAAACCTTCTTTTGGATTTTGTTTTGAGCTGTTATCAAAGTTTTTCCTCTGTACGCCACCAAAATTTTTTCCCAACCAGTTTTTAAAGGACCAAAAACTGCCCTATCGAGAGGTTGTAACAGGTGTGTAAGATGACTTGGGAGCTTCGCTAGATCAATTTTAGACTTTATAGCTGCGGTTATGAGGCGTAAACTGACATAATAATAATAATAATAATATAATAATAATAATAATAATTTATTTCCATAAGACCTGTAATTTACAAGTATTGAAATTGTCAGATAAAAATATAAATGAATATAAAAGTACATAATAAAAATGTCACTAAGAATATAAATGACACACAGACAACATCATGATAAATTTTCACAGTTTAAAAATTCATCAATAGAATAAAAACTATATTTTTGCAGCATATTACGAACTCTTGATTTAAATAAAACAAAGGTAGGTATAGCCTTAATAGATATAGGTAATTTGTTATATGTTTTAATAGCCATGATCAGTGGCCCTTTTGCTGATGCCGACATAGTATGCCTTGGTATACTTATATTAAGATTTGGTCTAAAGTTGTAAGATGAATTTGTGTCTCTGGTAAGAGTAAATTCATCAGGGTGGGACTTAACGTAACAAACGCAATTTAAAATGTATATATTAGTTACAGTTAAAAGGTTTAATTGCTTGAATAAATTTCTGCATGAAAATTTAGAGCGTTTGAAAGTCATTGTTCTTAAGATCCTTTTTTGGAGGATTAAAACCTCACTGACTCTTGTTGAGTTGCCCCAACATATTATACCATAGTTTAATGTGGAGTAGACGTAAGCATAGTAATATGTTATTAGAATATCAGTTGTAACATAACTTCTGAGCTGCCATAAGACAAAACATGAAGTTGATAGTTTTTTCAATATGATATCAATCTGATTGTTCCATGTCAAATGAGAGTCCATATACAAGCCAAGAAATTTAACCTGAGCACTCTGTTGAACACTTCTACTATTTACTTTTATTAGTATACTTTCATCCATTTTTCTTGGAGAGCACAATATTAGATCAGTTTTTAGATCATTGAGTATAAAACCAGTGTACTGACAATAATTTTTCATGCAGTGAATTACATCATTTGCTATGGTACTTAAATCATAAATATTATCTGAACTAACTGCTACTAAGGCGTCATCTGCGAAAAGAGACACAAAACTATGTGGAAAATAAGAGAATATGACATGACTCTTATGTCCGTCAAAAATGAGCAGTGCCTTTTTATTCGTCCCGATTTGTGCCCTTACGCTTTCAACGTGAGGGACAAAAGTATTCAGAAACCAGTTATAAAAGACATCTTCCTCCATGTAACCTTTATCCGATGTGGAATATGTTGTTCCGGGATATTCTTCTGCCCTATTTACCCAGCGGATTTGAACGGCTCCCTTTGCCCGAAAAATTATATGTGGCGGTAGGACAACTCCATCGGCTGAAATACAGCAATTAACGGAAATGTTCTCCCTGCCTGTCCCAGCCACTCTTCGCTGAAACGCTTTTCTACCTCTGGGACCAATAGCCTTTAATCTACTCGGGTCAGTACAATCCACTCTCATCGCAATTAAAAACCAATTGGGGGTTATTTTCTAGTTTATTTTTCTTTAACAGCTTTTGGAGATTTTTATAAAATTCATCTACAATGAATGGATCTGCAGCATAGGCTCGCTTTTGTTGTAACATTTCGGTTTTTTTCAGGCTTAAATTTTTTTTCCGACCCATAAAATTAAGATACCAATCTTCCCCAGGTCTACCATTCTTGAAGGGGGTCTTAATATTGTTCGTAGTCACATAGGATTCCACAAGGTCTAACAACTCCATCCGATCTACAGGAAATCCCCATTGTGCCCTGGCTAAGATGCACTGTTCCAGATCATTTTCAATTTCTTTAGGTAATGCAGGCTTCCTGCCGCCTCCAATAACATTCATATCCGTTTTCCTTCCTTTGAGTCTTTGGTATATCACAGATTTGTTAATATGGAAACGTTCAGATGCCTCTCTGTAGGTCATCCGCCTGTTTACTACAGCATCACATGCAGCTTTTACCTGTTCGGCTGTATAGGATGGTGGGGGCCTCTTCCGCTGGTATTTTCGAGGCATAGTGAATATTGTTAATGTTATCTGAAAGCAAATAATAGTACCTGTAGGTGATATTTATTTACTTACTGTAATGTCTACACTTAGACGCTATGGATAATAAGGCGTCATATGTAACTGTCTACGCATACCCCACATGTCTACACATTCCCCGGTATTTTGTATCCATTTTCCCCAATACATTTGTTATTTGGGGTATGTGTAGACACGTCAATATGTTTCAACTCGGATAGTAGAATTGTAAGCGCATAACCTTAATTTGAAAGTAAAAAGCCTGAGCTTAATATCCACACAAAGTAGATAATCCTACATCTATTTTATGTAAACATACTAAATTATAAGTCAACAAGTGCGAGAAAAGAAAATAACTTTTATTTTTACTTACTTTTTGCCGTTAGCGCCGACGAGATGGAAACGCGGTTGCTGTCAAGCAGTCGCGCTATTGTTACCCTACTATCCAACCTACTTAAGACTGAATATGGCGCGCCAGGACTACCAACCGACAAAAAGTTATTAACATTGTATCCCTTTACCCCAAATTACACTTACTCCCACGGACCCTATATGGACTCAAATAAAATACTATGCCCATATCAGTTTGGTTTCAGAAAAGGATTGTCAACAACTGATGCAATAGTGTCCTTAACAAACTGTATACTTGACGATTAATCTAAACGATACACATTTTTAAAAGTCTATATTCACTCCTATTTGCATCTAAATGCAGGATTTCATCAATTAAAGTTATAAGGTATATTGTTACATGTTTTCCACCCTTTAGGAAACACCCTATATGAATTCGTGGGTTCTAAATAATTTTAACAAGGGGTAAATTCACTTTATTTAATAATTTACTGATTACACAATATTTCTTAAATAACCTTTACACTTTGTTTACTTCATATTTAACCTCACTTTTGCTGGTACCAACTTTAAAACTTCTCTTTTATAAACCTCTCCTTCCCGCCATGGAATCTCGCCTTATATACCCTGAAATTGCCTCTAGAGTTATCTAGAAATAATCGAGAATCTTCTCCTACCACACTCTAGAAAACTCTACCTCTTTCTACAAATTTCCAGTCACTATTAGGCAGAGGCGTATCAATCTCCAGTTTCAAGGGGGTGTAATACATAACAACATATAAAAAACTTTGACTGTTTCCTATATTTAGTGCACTAAATACAGCTTTACAGTTCTGTAGCATGGAAACTAAGCATAGGATTGAGTTGTGCCCATAGAGATTTTTGTTCAGAAAGGTGAAAACTACAACATACTAAAATTTGAACAAAATCCACAGAAAGTCACTGACCATTTACTTTGTGCGGGGTCCTTTATAAGGGTGATTTTGTTGACATAAAGAACAATTTCCCAAAATTTCATTAAGATTTTTGAATCGCTTCCATACATCCTTAAATTAATTTGTAATTTATAGTTTTCAAAATAAGTTGTGTAAAATTCAACTACGTGTAAAATCGGCCTTTTTTTTTAATTTTTAAAAGGTAACAGGAATTTTTTATTTAATTTAACACAGATTTGAATGGCACAGGTTTAACTTGTGCGCAACCTGGAAGAAGTTGACCTATAACTTTTTTAACGCTGCACGGAATTTGCTACTTCTTGACGGCTGGTATTTTGCTACTGAATGCTAAAGCGAGATCCCTAGCTTATATACTATCATCGAATATTCAAAAACCGAAAATGACATACTATGGCTTGACCTAATTTAGATACGTGACTAATGATTGTGCAGCATATGGTTTAAAGGTGTTTAGACAGTATGATTCTTAAGCAGTGATGTCTATGATCGTGCCTTGAAATGAATCAACTCAACGACGTTGGAGACATGGCAGTCTGATCGATATACATTTTGCAGTACTTTCGTATTTTAATAAAAATGATTGCTGTTCTAGAGGCGAGTTCTGCTTGGTTTGAAACGACGTTCTTTATGAATATTATTGAATTGACGAGGCGTGTAGATAGGCTAAGATTGGATTTTTATAAATTTCATGGTACTATCGAAAAATATTAATATTTCTTGAAAAATGCAAAATATCGTATATACCGGGTGAGTCACGAATTGCGCTCGCCCCGATATTTCCTAAAATATTTGGAATAGAAAATTGAAATTTGGAGGCCTTTTTACACGATTAAAATGCCATCTTTTCAATAAAAAATCAAGTTTGGTGCACATCCGGTTTGACCGAAAATGCCCACAACTTTCGATTTTTAAATGGAACACCCTGTATATTTTTACATTTTTGGAATCTAGAGGAAATTTTGAATACAATACATCCATTTTGGTCACTTTTTGATAAACATTAAACATTTTATTAAAAAATCTATTTCTGAATCCAGAGTGCTGTGGTGCCCAAAATATATATAAAAGCCCACTAATCTATTATCTATTAGCCGCATGTTTCTAAAAGCTTGGTTGCATTGTATTTTGGCTGAAATCTCAAATATTTCTGAGCGGATTTTCAAAATTTTGGTATCATTAGATTCGTATGAAAATGAGGTATTTAAAAATGTTGGTGAACGATTAAATTCCCATTTAAAAAAAACGAGTTAGTGGGTAAAAATCACATTTAAAAATTTTAAACCTAGAGAATTAAGTAATGCAATCATATTGTTCTTTTTATTTTTATAGTAAAGTAGCACACAAACTAAAATATATTTTGGGCACCACAGCACTCTGGATTCAGAAATTGATTTTTTAATAACATTTTTAATGTTTATCATAAAGTGACCAAAATGGATGTATTGTATTCAAAATTTCCTCTAGATTCCAAAAATGTAAAAATATATAGGGTGTTCCATTTAAAAATAGAAAGTTGTGGGCATTTCCGGTCAAACCGGATAAATAAATAGATAAATAAATAGACTTTATTGTTCAACAGTATACACCAATTAATGAACAAAACAGTGCCCATGATAGTCATGGGCACTGTACCCACAAAATACATAAAACATCATATAACTAAGAACAAACAAAACAAAACTATAGCTGCCTCAGGAGATATTAAAATAGTAATAAGATTAATATGGAATTAAGCTCATTTTTGAATGTATCTCTTTTACAACAGAAGATATCAATTTCTTTATTACAAATGTTATTGTAAAGAATTATCATTTTAAATAAAGGAGAATTTAGTTGGACATTTGATCTAGGAGTAGGGCAGTAGAAAATATCACCCATTCTGCTATTAACAGATTTTGGGACTCTCAAAGCTAATCTGCTTAACATGAAGTCGTTATCAATATAACCATTTATCAGACCATGTAAATGTTGTAAACAAATAATGTCTCTACGACTCTTCAAGGTTTTAACGTTGTAGTACGATATTAAAAAATCACGAGCATTTATTAAATAAGACCCAGTTTCTCTAAAAAATTTACACTTTAAGTATCTACTCTGGATGGTTTCCAGACAATAAATATATTTCTCATATAATGGGGACCAGATAAGGGAGGCGTATTCAATTTTAGGACGCACAATTGATTGGTAAAGCATATCAAGAGATTTACATGACTTAAAAGATCTAGTATTTCGTATTATGAAGCCCAAGAGTTTCATAGCAGAATTAGAGACATTATAGATATGATCACTAAACATTAACTTCGAATCAAATGTGACACCTAAGTGTGTGTGCACCAAACTTGATTTTTTATTGAAAAGATGGCATTTTAGTTGTGTAATAAGGCCTCCAAATTTCAATTTTCTATTCCAAATATTTTAGGAAATATCGGGGCGAGCGCAATTCGTGACTCACCCGGTATATTCTATTCTATTCTATAAAATACAAGTATAGTCAAGATATACACTTGCCCCTGTGGTACTCATTCTTTTACCAAGCGCGGATCCACCATTGTGGGCACGGTGGGCATGTCCACAGCCCTAATTGAGGTTGATAGGCTAATGTTATATCTAATGCCTTAATAAAATAAAATTAAAAAAAAACAACGTAGCGCATTACACACACACACACATTGTGAACTAGCATATTGGTACATTTTGATGCTAGTCACTCAGTCGCTGCTACCAGCGATAAATGAACCACGTGATCTTTGTTGTAGTTCAGTAGTGCCGCGATAATCTGATCCCGCATTAATCCGGATACTTCTATAATCCGGATTGCTTTCTTGTCCTCTTGAAGTACTCTGTAATCCGGATTTTACTTGATTCTGTAATCCAAATTAATTCAGGTCGTTCTTCTTTAATCTTGTATAAAGTGTCTTAACGAGCTTAAACTTAAAACATGCTGTAGCTTGCTTCACAATGCTTGGGAAAATGTACCAGCCAGTTCCTTAGAAAAAATGCTGGAAAATGATTTTAAAACAAAAATATGAGAATGACTTAGAAGATGACTCCGAGGATTTGATCCCTTTAAGTGCTATGCAACAAAATATGCGAGCAGAAGAAATTAATGCGGATTTATCGATGCTTCATAGCATTGGGAATGTTGACATAGATGTCGGTGAAGCTATCGATTGGATTGATAGTGATGACAAATTGATTGACCAAGAAAATTTAATTCATGTATGATAGTGCTGATTCTGATGATGGAAATTGCCACTCCGGTCAGAATTAAAAATGAAGATGCTGTCAAAAGCTTAAATTTTGCTTTATAGTGGGCTACAGAAATGACATTCCCCTTTTTTATTTGTCTTGTTTTTTATATAAGTACGGTGCTTACTTTTGTTAGATACAGTCTTTTATTTATTTTTTTGCAATTTTAAAAGTTGAATTTAAAATATTTTGATAATCTGGATTAGCTTGTTTTTAATTGATCCGGATTATCGTGACACTACTGTAGTAGTAAAAATACATTGAAATATAAGCGGAGTAGTGACAAATCGTTTAGAATTAAACATTGTTTCCTTTTTTTCTGATGATCGCTGATCAGTGATCATTTTTTGTTTATTAAAAATTATTTTATTCCTTCATTTAATAATAAAAAGTTAAAAATGAATCGTAATATTCTTCATTGTGAAAAAATGAAAAAGCGAGTCCGTAGTCCGAGTCACACTTGGCCGATTTTCGGGTGGCCGTGACCACAAGTTTTCTTGGGGGTTGGATCCGCGCCCGTCTTTTACTAGAATAGATATGGCTGCATATTGCCATTTTAATTTACAGTTGCTAGTTCATTCTTTTATAAAAAAAACATGTATTATAAGGATGTTTTCTGTTAATAAAGATGTTTAAGAAAGTATTTCTCCATCTTACATATTTATGTTCATAAAAAAGAATATAAATGATTTTCTATTTACCTTCCGCCCAAAACTTTGTATGCCAATCGTCTGAACAGGTGCAGAAAATTTTCTTACTGAAAGGTGAAAATTGGACTGCATGTATAGGACCATCATGGGCATTGAAGCTATCCAAGTGTTGATTAAAATAATTTGTGGAGCATTTGTGTATTATACCCTCGTAGGAGGCAACAAAATATATTTGTTTATGAACCGGATGCGAGACGAGCACCGTAGCTGAAGAATATCGGGAAACAGGAACAGTTAAATTTGTACACTGCCTCATAGACTTATATCCTTTTAATACTCCATCACTCTTGGCAACCCGCATTATTTGTTGACCCTTATAAAGAAAATATTAAAAATAATATTGTGATAAAAATTATTAACATGACATAAGATATAAAATGGATGTGAACAACATTAAAACTAATTTCACCTACATACAAAAGAATATGCAATACTCAAAAATTAAAGTATTCAATAAAATCCATATGAACCTAAGATTAAGATCTTTGAAACACAAACTAACAAATATATTGATAAAAAAGGCCTACTATACTCTAGATGAATTTTACTATGATACAAACTTTAATTAGGAATGGCTTCCTAAGTAGATGAGAATAATTTAGATGTTCTGTGTATCACTGAACACTGGCTAGTGAGTAGCAACATTGATAATATCGCTTTACCTAATTATCATTTAAAATCTCATTTTTCCCATATAGACCATATTCATGGCGGAGCCTTAATATTAGTAAAATAATCTTTGCTCATATAACATTAGTAAAATCAATGAGTTATCTATTGAATGTCATATAGAAATGTGTGCAATATTTATTGATTTTGCTTATAAAAAAATTCTAAAATTAGCATCTAGAATGAGTCCAAATTATTCTTTGTGGCGATTTTAAATTCAATATCTAACTGCTCATGATAAAAAAAGAAACTATTATGTGACTTAATTGAAGCCTTTGAATTAATTCCAACTATAAACGAACCAACTAGAGTATTTAGAGATAGCAGGGAATACATTAGTTCAAAATTCATTGACTATATGATCGCAAATTCACCCATGGAAAACTTATAATGTCTGTGTTGTAAATCCTTTATTAGGTGATCATTTTGCTCGTATATTATCATATACACCTGTAGCTACAAATATGGTAAACAGTGATACGTTAACATTTTATAGAAGGGTCATCAACGAAAATAATTTAAGGGAATTTAAATATTATTTAACTTCCACAGACTGGAATGATATACAGGGTGTCCCGATAATGGTGGGCAATCTCTCGGATTTGGATAGAACTGGTGAAAATAAGGTCACAAGTTCGTATATTTTTCTTTCCTCCGAGGTACCCCTACGAAGATATTCGCTCTTGAAGTTAAGGGTTAAAAATCGATTTTTCGCGATAACTTTTTTATTGTTCAATCTATTTTAATCATTTTTGGGACAGTATCATATTATTTCAATCCAGTTAGGTCAGTGTATTAGAATCTTGGATAACATGCTTGGGGGCTCCGGGGCAGAGCACCCATTGCCTTAATAAGTTGTAAAAAAAACAATTTCAGACTATTTTGTTTTAGTTCTAAGATCATTTTCAACTTTTTGAGCCCTTTTTACGTAAAAAACGATGAAATTGCGATTTTCAATTGCACAAATAATAGTAATTTTTACTTTGTCATATTATGTATGACCTTCCCATCGATTATTCGAAAAAAAAAAAGACAAAAAATGGTATCACACACGCCGAAGCGAAAGTTCTGAACGTGTTAATATTAATTTTTTCAAATATTTAAAAAAACAGCTACATCATCTTATCTAGATAAGACGATGTAGCTGTTTATGTACAAAACCAAACGAGTAATAATGACAGTTTATGATTACCATAGATCAAAATATCAGATAATTGGAGTGGTATAATTTTTCAGTATTAGCTTAATCCAACTTTAATTTAGTAATTAATTGGTTGAAATATGGCTTACACTAACAATGAATATGCAGATATGCATTTAATGTATGGAATGGCTTTTTATAATGCCTTGAAAGCAAAAAGACTATACACTCGACGGTATCGCCATCGAAGGGTTCTTGATCGCAAAACTTTTGAACGTGTTGATCAACGGCTGAGAGAAACTGGTAAAGAATAAGATAATTTTTTTGAAAACTAAAAATCTAAGAATTCTATCTCTACTTAGGTCAATTTGCGCCAAATGACGTAAACAGGGGTGCTCCGCGGACAACATGTACTGTTGAAGTAGAAGAAAACCTATTGGACGCAGTCGCTGCGAATTCATCTGTCAGTATCAGATCAATATCATTACAAATGAATGTCCCAAAATCGATCGTTGGAAGAATTTTGAGAGAGCAACTGCTTCATCCGTACCATATACAAAAAGTACATGTATTCAGCCCAGCTGACTTTCCTGCTATGGTGCAATTTTCGCAGTGGTTTATATAGAACCATGAACAAAACCATGCCTTCATTCGATCGGTTTTGTATACCGATGAAGCGAGCTTTGGAAGTCATTAACTCCCCTAACGTACAGGTTTGAGCCAGGAAAGCCCACATGCCACAATTCAAACGTGGCATCAAAGGCAATTTCATATTAATGCTTGGGCCGGAATTATTGGCCAGTACTTGTTGGGCCCATTCATGTTACCAAATCAATTGAATGGGCAGCTTTATCTTGAATTTCTCCTACAGCAGTTACCACAACTGTTAGAAGATGTTGACATTGCATCTCGAGAGAACATGTGGTTTATGCATGATGAGACACCCCCGCATTTTAGTCTTATAGTGAGGGGTCATTTGAATAGAGCATATTCAAACCGGTGGATAGGCTGGGGTGGGCCCGTTTCTTGGCCACCCCGACCACCAGATTTAAATCCCCTTGATTTTTTCCTGTAGGGGGTTTTTAAAGAGTCTTGTATATGCCACACCAGTAGAGACAAGAGAAGAATTATATGAGAGAATTATGTACCATTCAAATGCAATTAGAGAAAACGAAGGAATGTTGTGGTGAGTCCAGCAATCGTCAGTTCGTCGTGGACATGCATTAGAGAAGGAGTTGCTCATATTAAGCATTTGTTATGAAATTTCATAAATCTTCATTTTTCCATGTCCCTAATTAGTTTTTTACGGTCAGGTTTCAAATTTTGTGTTTAGAGTGTTCAAGATTTGTTGTTTTTATAAGTGTAGGTAAGTACTTACTACCTCATAGAGAAATAAATGTTGTTTTGTACATAATTCTCGTGTTTGTTTATTTAAAAAATGACTATTATTTGTGCAATTGAAAATCGCAATTTCATTGTTAAGTGCATTTATCTCGAAAACGGTTCATATTACCGACATCAAACAAGTATACGCTTTCTACATAAAAAGGGCTCAAAAAGTTGAAAATGACCTTAGAAATAAAACAAAATAGGCTGAAATTTGTTTTACAACTTATTAAGGCAATGGGTGCTCTGCCCCCGAGCCCCCAATAATGTTATCCAAGATTCTAATACACTGACCTAACTAGATTGAAATAATATGATACTGACCCAAAAATGATTAAAATCAATTAAACATTAAAAAAGTTATCGCGAAAAATCGATTTTTAACCCTCAACTTCAAGAACGAATATCATAGAGGTACCTCGGGCAGTGGCGGTTTTACCACTGGGCACACTGGGCGAGTGCCCAGGGCGGCAAAATTTCAAGGGCGGCAAATTTGTTTTCTTTTCAATATTGCATAAGCCATGTAATAATCGATATATTAACCGAGGAGCTGCCCAGACGAGGTGAAATTCACAAGAAATTAAATGAACAATTTGGCTTTTTTGAGAACTTAATTACCACAGACAAATCAGACGCAACATTAGCAAAGATTTAGAAGAGGCCCTACCGCCAGAACGCGCTCAGTTCAAAATTCAACTGAACGATTTGACGAAGAAGAAATCTTTAACAATTCTAGAATTGAGCAAGCTGTTGGGGTCAAACAAATTAGAAGGCATGTACCCCAAAATCGATATATGCTTCAGAATATTTTTAAGCAAACCTTGCAGTATTAAAAATTGAAAATGACATTTTAAAAGCTATGCAAACAGGCGATATAATCAATGATTTTGCTGTGAAAAAAGCAGGAAAAGTTCGTCTTGATCTTTTATAATTTTTTTAAAATTATTTTATCATTTCTTTATTTTTAATAAATATGTGTTATACAGAAAAGTCATTTTATATACCATCACCTCTAATGTGTCCTTTGTTCTTTTAAAATATACAAAAAGAGAAAGTTTAGTAAGTATTGTTTTTTTTTGGGTAGTATATACATGTTATATTTTTAAGAGTAGGGGCGGCATCTTAAAATAGTGCCGGGGCGGCAAGCATGTTAAAACCGCCCCTGACCTCGGGGAAAAGAAAAACATACGAACTTGTGATCTTATTTTCACTAGTTCTACCCAAATTCAAGAGATTGCCCACCATTTTCGGGACACCCTGTATACTATCTGGAAATAAACACTGCCATTGAACATTTCGTTGAGTCATTACTATGGAGTTTCAATGTAAAACAAATAAATTAAATACACAAACAGAAAAAAAAAAGTATGAAAGAAACACAAATCTGCAAAGAAAATATCACCATTATTAATTGTATCTCTATATTGAATTCATTATTTAATGAATAAACAATCATTATTTTATTTCCTTATAGGGGAGATCATACATACATCCAGTGACCAAATTTTGCAAAAAGTTAACTAGCTTCAGTTTTATTTATTATTATTTATTGTGTTTTATTGGTTTCACCAAATGGTCATCAACCGAAGTCCTTCAGCCTCTTTAGTTTTAATTTTACAACTTTATTTTAGTTTATATATTCTTAGGTGCGAGACATTTTGTAACAATCAAATATTCAAAAATCAATCTCTGTCTGATCGATTTGGCACAGTGGTATCTTTCACAAATTTTTAAATATTTTTCTTCTCACACTATTTCAGAAACTACAAATTCCACAACTAAAAATTGTGTCGGAAAAAGTATCATTCCAACACACACTGAACAAAAGATATTTATTTCTATCTTCCCATTTGACGATTTGAGGTCTTTTTTCTACCATTTCTAAAATATTCTTAGATTTTATTTATTTATCGTATGGCTATTCGACACATTGGAAATTTGGAGTAAAGATGTAAACATATGTATATATACAGGTCATATAAATATAAAATAGAAACGAAATACCTAAAATATATAGATAACAACACACTTTAGTCACAAACAAACATCTAGTCCATTTATGTAGTCTATCGACTCTGAAGTCGCTGGCAGGAAGTCCTCGGGTCTGCCATTATATGCTCTCATGGGGCATTCTTCTATAATATATCTCACGGTCTGGATTTCTCTGCACTCACAAAGTGGGGACGGCTGCACGCCCCATTTGTGTAGATAGTATGCGCACCTACCATGTTGGGTTCTTATTATGTTAAGCGTGGACCATGTTTTACATGGTAGATCAAAACCAGGTGGTTTTTGGGATATGCATGGTATATTATTAGTCTGTTGTGCGGTCCATTCTTGGGTCCACGCATTAGTGAGGTCATTTTCCTCCATAATCCTTGTCGTTTTTGTTGGTGGTCGTCTAGAGCGGAGTCAACTATAGTTGGCATTTTGGATGTCTTGATGGATTGGTAGGCTTCTATTGCTCATGATCTCTTTGTACTAGCTTGTGAGGGCATTTATTCGTCGCAATTGAGGGGGTGAAATATGACTCAACACTGGTAGCCAGCTCGTGGGAGTTGATTTGATAACACCAGCAATCATTCTCATGGTACTGTTCAGCTGGAAATCTATCTTTTGTACATGCCTGCTGTTTAACCAAACTGGAGCACAGTATTCAGCAGCTGAGAAGACAAGCCCCAAGGCTGAGGAGCACAGGGTGGAGGCCGCTGCTCTCCAGGTTGTGTCGCACAGCTTTTGGATGATGTTATTTCTTGTTTTCAGTTTTTCAGCGGTCTTTGCTAAGTGTTTTCTGAAAGTTACCCACGTACATGGCAGGATGGGGATAACTTTGGATAACTTGGGCTGGCCAGGATTTGGCTGGCAGCTTATAAATATTGGAGACTGCGATGCTTCCAATTTTTACGACAACGTTATGGATTTCGTTGCCAGTAGACGTGGAAACAAGGCTGACGTTTTCTATATCCTGCTTACATATGTTGCTACGCCATATGATCTATGATACGTAGCGCCTAGCAGTTCGTAGCCCAGTAAAAGTAAAAGTAAAAAGTAAAAGTATATCTTTATTAGCTCTGCTAAATAATACAAATGATATAAAAAAAGAAATGTATAAATGGTATATGATAAAATGTATAACACACAATGTAACAAAAATTTACTCAACATAACATTACATAAATCAAAATATAAAAACACAATTCTGTTATATTGGCCACTTTTCCTTTACATACTCTGCACATTTACTCTTGAAAACAACAATATTGCAGGAATTTTTTATTTCTTGGGGCAAGTCATTATAATATCGTAAACCTTTATTAAACAAGTGATTTTGTCCATAGTTTGTATTCACTCTTTCTACATAGAAGTTTTGATTGTTACGTGTGTTATGATCATGTATATCATTGACAAACGAACAATGGTTGAGTAGATATGCAGGTAACATATTGTTTAATAGCTTAAACAAAAATATAAAAACACCTAACATAATAATTTGTTTAACTGATAATAATTCGACTTGATCTAACATGAAACGTATACTTGTATATGGATTGCAATTTAATATGGACCTTAGAGCCTTATTTTGTATTTTCTGTAAGTTGTAAAATTCACTATTGTTAAGCATAAATAATATAGTAGGGCAATACATAAAATGAGGGGCTATAATTGTCTTATATACCAATAACTTTGACCATTCACTTAAGAAATAACTTATTCTACATAGAAAGTAAACTTTCTTGGAGACTTTTTTTGTTACATAATTGGCATGACTAGAGAACGTTAAATGCTGATCTATAATAACTCCAAGATACTTAAATTCTGTAACTATCTCAATTTTTTGTTGATTTATCTCTACATTTCTATTACAGTTATTTTTTGGAGAATACTGATTACTCAAGAGCATAACTTTCGATTTTTCTGTATTAAGGGCTAAATTATTTTTTGTGAGCCATCTGTAAGTATGCTCTAAAGCTTCATTAAGTGTTTTCATTATAAAATCAATATCCTCACCAATTACATAAATCAAGGTATCATCTGCGAACATTTGTATTTCTACATTTGCAATCCGATTCTTTATAAATGTTACAATATCGTTTAAATACAATATGAACAATATTGGTCCAAGCACAGATCCCTGGGGTACACCGTGTAAGACTTCTAGAGGTTCGCTTACACTATTTTTATATTTACACACTTGCATTCGATTGCTCAAATATGATTTGAACCACTTCAAAACTGTACCCCTGAAACCCATTCTCTCCAACTTTTCCAACAACAGCTGTCTATTTATTGTTTCAAAAGCTCTTTTAAAGTCTAAAAATATTGCACCGACATATAACTTTTTGTTTAAAGCACTTTTCCACTGAACTAACACAGACTGTATTGCAGTTTCGCAGGAATTATTTTTTCTAAAACCAGCTTGGTAATTTGTTACCAGATTGTTATTCTCAATAAAGTTGCACAGGTCGTCTTTTACCAATAATTCTAACACTTTTTCATATGATGGCAGCATGTTAACTGGTCGGAACTCATGGCAATTTGAGGTGTTCGGTTTCTTTTCGATAGGAACTACTGTTGATATTTTCCAATCTTTTGGAACCTCCCCTGTCTCTAAAGATGCACCTATGACATCTAACAATTGATTTCCTACAATTTCAAATGCGTATTTTAATACTTTAATATTTGAAATGTACCTAACCGAATTAAATACTTCTCACAATCTGTCCTATGACATAATTTGTTTCACAGAAACCTGGATAACGGATAATGATCAAGCTGAATCCACGATCATACAAGGATACAAGGTGGGTTCTTATTTTTGTAGGCAAAATTGTATGCATGGCGGAGTTATGATACTGGTAAAAAGTAACATCGAAATTATTCAATTAACAGAGGTTAAACATTTTTCAATTGACATGGTATGTGAGGTGGCAGCAATACAAGTAGTGCAAATAGACCTTGTTGTCGTGACCATCTATCGCTCAAACGTAAATGATAATACCGAAAAATTTGACTTGTTCTTAAGCATATTAGAAAAAGTTTTTAACTATATTAAAGTATTAAACAAAAAGGTCATAATAAACGGTGACTTCAATATTTATTTTAATACTCTAAACCCTAGAAATTTAGAGTTTGAAGACTTTCTAAATTCGTTCGGATTAGCTCCAATAATAACGGAAAACACAAGGTTAAATAGCTGCTTAGACAACATAATAACAAACATTGAGCAGACAAAACTCGATGGCTACGTAAGTGAAACATATTTATCCGATCACAAATCGGTGTCAGTTAATATCGCACTCTCTGCACAACATAGCAACATACAAAAAGTAACTTATAGACCCATCACTGAAACGGGACTAAACACTCTGTACAATAATCTCGAAAAGACTGACTGGGACTTCTTAAACACAAAGAACATGAACCTAAATCGAAAGTTCGAAAGATTGTTAATGATACTTGTAAATGAAATAAAGGCAGCTTTCCCATTAAAAACAAAAAAAGCAACTACTCAAAATAAATATAAAACAGATTGGTTTAATAACGAGTTGAGGGATATGCGAGAAAAATTAAATATGATTAGGGAATTTCATATGCAAAATCAGAATAA
This sequence comes from Stenurella melanura, assembly GCA_963583905.1. Classification (NCBI taxonomy): domain Eukaryota; kingdom Metazoa; phylum Arthropoda; class Insecta; order Coleoptera; family Cerambycidae; genus Stenurella; species Stenurella melanura. The sequence goes on from OY757312.1 coordinate 110,008,009, forward strand.
TACTAATATTTTAGCCGAATATAAAAACTACCGTAAAGGGTATAGAACAAAAATTAAAGAAGCTAAAAAAGCTGCCAATGACAGATATATATTAAATTCCAGTAACGTAGCAAAGGGTACATGGAACATAATAAATAGCAAGCGTGAAGGGAACCTAGTAAAAACCGAAAGATTTTCTGACCAACTCCACCCCAATGATCTCAACCTATTCTTTGTAAATATCGTGAACGAAATCACGGCAAATATTCCCCATACAAATGTTGATCCAGTGAGCCTATTAGATTCGTTTACAAACAATAACCATCCTAACTTTCAATTTGACGAAATCACATTAGTCGAAATGAGGGATACAATTAATTCTATAAAAAACAAGCCTAGTAAAGACTATTATGAAATAAATATAAAAATTATAAAATATGTGAAAGATATACTTATCTCCCCTCTCACTAAACTATTCAATTTATGTATAAAGGAAGGCGTGTTTCCCGACTGCCTAAAAACATCAAAAGTCATCCCAGTGTACAAGAAGGGTGATATAAATGACATGTCCAACTATCGTCCAATATCGATTATACCCATTCTTGGGAAAATTTTTGAAAAATTATTATATAAAAGATTAATGCACTATTTTGAATCAAATAGCTTGTTTTTCGTAGGGCAGTTTGGTTTCAGATCGAAGAAATCTACGTCAGATGCCATAAATCAGTTAGTGAAACATATTATAGAAGCATTTGAAAACAAAGACTACACCGGCTGCACTTTTTGTGATCTTTCAAAGGCGTTCGACTGTGTTAGACATAATATATTACTTGGAAAATTGAATAAATATGGTATCAGGAAAAATGCGCTGAATCTACTAAGAAGCTACCTAGAAAACAGAAACCAAGTTACTGTATACAATGGTGTTGCATCGTCAATAAATAAAACGTATCATGGAGTACCACAGGGGTCCATCCTCGGACCCTTGTTATTCTTGATATATATCAACGATTTGCCTCAGTATGTATCACATGCCAGTTTTGTATTGTATGCTGATGATGCAACCAAAATAAATACCCACAAAAACATGGTAGACTTAGAAAATATTATGCGACGAACACAGTCGAGTGCTTCTGAATGGTTCCAATCGAACATGTTGTGCTTAAACACCAGCAAAACTGAAAATATAGTATTTTCCACTCGTGATTTTGGAAACTATCAAAACCCAGATAAGGTCAAATTTTTAGGTGTGGTTCTTGATCCCAAACTTTGTTGGGACCAACATGTCGATTATGTTTCTAAAAAACTATCTAAGTGTATATATATGATAATCAACCTAGTCAGGGAGGTGTCCCTTAATGTCGTAAAAACGGCATACTACTCTATGTTTCAAGGAACATTTTCTTATGCAATACTAACATGGGGACATACTAATCATCTAAGCAGAATATTTGGTTTACAAAGACGTGTAATTAGAGTGATGTCGGGTATTGGTTATAGAGATGATGTAAGGCATAAATTCAAAGAACTCAATATATTAACTGTGCCAGCTTTTTACATATACACGTGCTTACTTTATGTAAGGCTAAATTGAAATGATTATACCAGTCACCTGAGCGTGCATGATCACGACACAAGGTCGAGAAACAATATAGATCTGAAATACTTGAGATTAGAAAAAAGCAGAAACGGAATTAATTATTATGGTCCCGTCTTCTTTAACAAGCTGCCATCTCATATTATCTCTCTCCCAGAGCAATCATTTGCCCGCCACATAAAAAAATTGCTAATAGAAGGAACTTTCTACTCCTTTCAGGAATTTTTGGCGACTGACCTTTCAAATGAAACCCAACACATGTAATACACCAATTTATGTTTGTTTGTGAAACTGTTCTTATTTATATATTTGTTAGTGTCATTTACAAACTTTAGCGTATATTTTATTTTTTTACTTCTTTGTATTTTTATCTCAAAACTGTAATGTGACTTATGTAAAACTGTATTGTTGATAACATCAATAAATTATTTCTATTTCTATTTCTAATATTTTTGTTGTGATACCATTTGTACTGCTATTCTTATTAGGTAGGTTTTGTATACATTTCCGTAAAGAGCATATCGTTACTGTTGTAAATCTTTCAAAATGGTTCGAACTTACTGTGATATCTTCTAATATACTTTCATTGTCAAGATCTTTATTCAAATCGTCTATTATTTCCGTAATACTGTTTACAAAAAATCTGTTAAATTCCATAGAAATAAGTTCCTCTTTGTCTATGATGTTATCTCCAAAGACAATTTCATTTTTTTCATTTACTTTGCTACCATTTAATAATTCTTTTAAAGTCTTCCACATTTCTTTTGAATCATCTTTTGCTTCATCGATCTTTGTCATGTAATAGTTTGATTTTTCTTGCCTGATTGTCGTTACTACTTCGTTTCTTTTCTTCTTATAGTTTTCCCAGTCATTTTCTACTTTTGTTATTGTTGCTCTTTTAAATAAGTTATCTCTTTCTTGAATTTGCATTTTAATTTCATCATTCCACCATCCTTTGTTAATTATGTTGCAATTTTTTATTACCTTGCATGGTGCGTGCTTGTTTAAAGTTTGGAGTATTTGATTGACAAAATTATTTGACATTAAATTTATATTTTCATCCTGTTTCCATTCATATTTAATTAAATCCAATTGAAAATTTAATTCGTTAAAGTTTTTGTAGTCACGTATAACTTTGTACTCATTGATGAGATTTTTTGTGGTATCTACATTTATTGAAATAATACAGTGATCAGTAATTCTTGGGGTTAGGTGAACTTTAAATGTTATGTCTTTTATATTGGTAATGAGTAGATCTATAATTGTCGAGGTATTATCTGTTATTCTCGTGAACTGATTCATAACTTGATACAAACCAACTCTGTTTACACTTTGTGTCAATTTATGTTTATAAAAACTGTTTAATGCAACATTAATATTAAAATCACCAACAACTATAATTGTACTATTTCCAAAATTTAAATTTTCGATTATATTCTCAAATTTGTTTATAAACTGCATGTGACTTGAATTTGGGGAATGGTATACTGCTATTATTATATATGGTTTACTGTTTATTATAATTTTTATACCCAAGAACCAACAGTTAGAATCACTTATTTCGTGTATAATATTTGTATATTTATAATTATCCTTGATATAAAATAATACTCCTCCTGTATGTCTACTATTCGATAAACAGATTTCATGTTTATATCCCTTAATTTGTATCTCACTTTTATAAATATCTTCTGTAACATGAGTTTCTGAAAGACATATCACAGTGGGTTTATAAGTTATAATCAGCTCCTCAAGTTCATTTTTGTGTGTTGTTAAGCCTTGTATATTTAAGTATATAATATCATTGTATATCTGTAGTTGCTATGTATCAAAGTTTTTTATTTTTCTCCTCATTGATTCTATAATTCTCTCATAGCAAGGACATTTTTTATCAAACACTGAATGGTTAATATCCATTTTTAGATTAACTTTCTCCCCCATTTTTTTACAATTTATACATATTTCTTTTTCCGCCCTGCATGTTAGATTATCGTGATTTTCGAAACATCTTAAACAAACCTTTTCATTTTCACAGCTTTCTTTTTTATGTCCAAAACATCCACAGTTAAAACATCTTATTATGTGATAATGTTCATATATTTTACATGTTCTATATCCAATATTAAGCTTTTCAGCTCTTATTAATTTTTGCATTAACTTCGGGTTTAGTTCTAGAATTATATTACCAGAGTTCTTCTTTTTTTTTACTAGGAATTTTGTGATAACTTTCATCGTGTTACTTTCTTCCTTGGATATTTCATTTTGATCCATAATAGCTGTTATAATTTGTTCATCATCATTTTTTATTTCGTTTTCTTCTACTCCAACAATAATTATCCTTGGATTTTTTAAAGTAGATGTATTCACTGTATATTTATCACCTAACTCTTCAATGACCTTACTTTTCATTGTCTCTAAAGATTTCTTATTTGAACAACTTATAGCTACCCCTCCATCTCTAATTCCTTTTATTTTATCAATACCCACTGCTATTTTACAAGGGTCAATTTTATTTTTTATTTCACTAATAGTCTCCACACTTCTCTGCTCCACCACTGGTTTTACAATGATTGCAGGTTCTTTAACTATATTTGCATATGATTTAAAAGTTTCTTGATGTTCAGTGACTACTCCTGACTTGAAATTTTTATTAAGTTCCTCTATTGTTTTTTCCATTCTACAGATTTTTAAATTCTGTTCTTGAGAGATTCTAATCAATTCAACAATTGCCTTTTTTAAATCCACATCATTAAGATCATCATTTTTGTTAATACAAATATATTCCTCATCGCATTTTTGACAAAAAAATTTTAGTCGACGTTCACCTTTTAAAGAAACAGATCTTAACTCAGTCGAACTTAATTTAGAACATGAATGGCACACTAGGCCTTTACAAACAGCACATTCAATTAATTTATCCTCTCCAGGCTTCTTCTTACAGCTACTACAAATCATTTTACCATAAAGATCTTTAATGTATAATCATTCCCTTAACTAGGTCAATAGTGTCATTTTTTTTAAATTTTGATAAGTAGGTACTGGCTTTTAGAATGGTTTATGTTTCCTATACATATGTGGCAAATTCAGACTGAAGTTTTCTAGTCGGTGGGTCCTGGGAGGAACCCCATATGTCAAGAGAAAAAGTAAAAGGAAAATATAACACAGAAATGCGTCTTGTGGTCAGGAGATCCTAAGATTATCTGACTGCCCGCAGGTGCTAGCTCATTTAGAGTTACCCAGGGTGCACTACGTGGAGGCGAACTACTATTAGATGTTATGATGCTAGTAACTACAGGAATGTGAGTTTGCAAAGGTAATTGATTACAGCTTTAATGTGAAGTTAACAGAATTCATGGATCAGAAGAAGCTTATACCCAACTGCCAACATGGGCTTAGACAAAATAAATCCACTGAAACAGCTGTAAAAGAACTATATAATAATATATTTATACCTATCTTAATAACAAACAGTTTCCATTTGCTCTCTATTTTGATTTAAATAGAGCATTCGATACTGTTGACCATGATATACTTCTAGAAAAACTATATCGCAATGGTGTTCGAGGTGTCACCTATGATTGGGCATCCTCTTATTTAAAAAATAGAACTCAGACTATAGTTATAAACAATATCAGATGCGCTAGTTACAACAGGTGTACCACCAGGGTCAGTCCTGGCACCTTTATTTTTTCTAATATTTATGAGTGATATCGTGTTGTCATGCGCATCTGTAGATACCATGATTCTCTACGCTGATGATAACGGATTGTTACTTAATGGTGACAAAACATTTTTTATATTTCAACAAAAAAATGTCCATTAATAAAAATTAACCATAATTCAATCAAACAAGTTGATGATATAAAATTCTTAGGTGTAATCATTGGTCACAAACTAACATAGGAAAAGCATACTGATAGCCTCATTTTCAAACTAAGTAGCATCTGCTTTGTTAACAGACAGTTAATACAAACAGTTTCTACAGATGTTTTAAAAATTGTACATTCAATACTTAAATATGGCCAATATTTTGGGGAAATTCAGCTCACATGCATAAAGTATTTGTAATGCAGAAAAAGATAATAAGATGTATGGTGGGAGCAAGTCCACTAGAATCATGTAAACAAATATTTATCAACTTAGCTATCTTAACACTGTCATGTCTCCACATATATCTGGTCACTTTAGACATAAAAAGACACCGATCAGACTACATAAGAAATAATTATATAGACAATTATCACACACGCATTAGAAATGATTTACGACTACCATTTTTACGATTAACGGTTACCAAGAATCCACCAACATACCAAGGAATCATCTGTTAAAATCGTGCTGTAAGAATACCTGGTACTGTAGAGAGCAGTATTATTTCAACATTTGAAAAATAAAGGAATAGTTTTAATATTTATGTATTAGAATTATTCAATAATAATTATCATGTTTTTATTCTCATCTTAAGATTTTAATGTAAATCTGATTCATAATATTGCATGAATGTGTCATAGTGTGAATGTATTGTTGCAGGTATGTATGTATGTAAGTATATGTATCACTGGACTAGTCTGATAAGTTTTATACCTGTAATGTGTTAAACTTAAATTGATGAATAAAAAAAAAGTATAGTCTACACCACTTTTGGAATGGCATATAGAGAGCGTGCAAAATCTGACAGCTAACGAGAGTGGAGGGCATATAACCTCAATGTTCCAAATTAATTATCGCGAAATTCGCTGTTTTCGTTTGCTTTTTTAACTTTCTTGTGCTATCAGCTATTGAAATAAACATTTTTAAGTTTAATTTTCATTATATATAGACAATTATGTGTCTTGTACAATAATATTTCCTATTATTTGGCGAGATGTGCATTGTTTACTTATGTGTTTTTAGTTATTTTCTTCGTAATTAAACAACGTATGGGATTGATCTTATTGTTATATATAGAGCACATTTAGATTATTTAAAATTTTAATGCTGTTAATTATTCTGTTACCAGTTTACCACAAAAAACCATCATTGTATGGATGTGGTTGTCAAAGTTTCACTGAATGCCAGTTTAACCTTTAAAAGGTTATGTGATTATTACTTAACATTAGAATTTAATATTTATTAACATATTTAATAAATACATAGTAGTATACCTACCACATGCACGAAAATAAAGTTATACCAGTTTACATTAAGAGTTCAATGAGAAAAGTGGTTAAATGCTTTAAGGCTGCATAACCCATAAATTTATTTGTTAGTCATTCTAGACGAGTTACCTTACCTAGTTCATCAGGTTTTCCTAAAAATTATAGAGCATAAAATTTAAATGAAATTATTATCCATAAATATTATTCTCTAAGATAATGTCTGGAACTATGACCATATTTCATCTTTGAGTCAGTGAGATCGGATCTATTTAAGACTCTTTTCGCTTTGCTCTTTTGATTGAGCACAAACATTTCTTCTTTTGGTGTAAATCGATGGCATTTTGAAATAATTCATAATTTTATTTTCGTGCATGCAGAAGGTATTTACTGCTATGTATTTAATAAATATGTTATATAATAAACCCTAAATTCTAATGTTAAGTAGTTAAGTAATAATCAAATACCTTTAAAAGCTTAAATTGGCATTCGGTGAGACTTCGACAACCAAATACCATAGAACATGATGGCTTTTTGCCGTAAACTGATAACAGAATAATTAACAGCATTCAAATCTTAAATAATCTAAATGTGCTCCATATGTAATAATAAGATAGATCCCATACATTGTTTAAATACGAAGAAAATAACTAAAAACACATAGGTAAACAATGCACCTCTCGCCAAATCAAAGAAAATATTATTGTACAAAACACGTAATTGTCTATATATAATGAAAACTAAACTTAAAAATGTTTATATCAATAGATAATAGCACAAGAAAGTCAAAAAAGCAAAGGAAAACAGCGAATTTCACGTTAATTAATTTGGAACATTGAGGTTATATCCCCTCCACTCTCGTTAGCTGTCAGATATTGCACGCGCCCTATTCCACCCTCGCGAACCGTACAAATTTTTCTCTCGTGTGGAATTTGGGCCATTCCATAACTTGTTATAGAATATACTATTACAGCAGTGGCAAAATACTCATCAAAGAGTAAGAAAAACATTAGAATTGTAGTTGATGGTAAAAAAAGTAATATTATTAATATAATTCTTTTTAATTACCTGTAATTTTCTGGCTAAGGTGTATGCTACGATTCTTCCATCAGCAAATGTAGCACAAATTAATTCCTTTGTTGAATGTTCAAAATAGCCTGCTTCCCATGAGATATGCCAAACTGGTTCAAAGGTTGGCATATTATCTCCAACTATCAAAATATCTCTGCTAATAACATTCAGTACAACAATATAGCCACTGTAGAATCCAACAGCTAAAAGGTTCGGGCTGTGGTTTGAAAAATTTAAAGATGTCACAGAGTCTTGAAATGAGTATTGTCTTTCTGGTTGAACCGGATTTTTTATGTTCCAGATTAAAACCAAGCCGGGAATAATATCAGTAAAGTAGAATTTTCCATATCCCACTGCTAACAGATCTTTATTTTTTGGATTCCAGTGTAAAGCAGTTACACTTTTTCCTAAAAGTAATATGCCTGATGAAAAAGCAGACTCTCAGAATTTTAAAGTTAAATTACTTGTAAGTGTCCATATACACAGGTCCTGTCGGGGTTACAATTCGTTTTGATCTGATCAGAAGTTTGAGGTAAAAAATTAAATGTTAATAAGCCAATTTATTTTATTAATAAAAAACTCAACAGATCTTTTTTTCAAATATTTTGACTCATAATATGCTATTTTACTAAATTCAAAATCTTTTAATAAAGTGACACTTTACCACATGAAAATGTCACTTTTCTCCTTGGATTTTAAAGGAAGTAAGCTCGATGATGCTTCTCGAGCGGCATTTAAAATGTCTTCAGAACAATTTTCTAAATTGTTTTCAGTAGCAAGACTCTTTTTTATAATTAATATATAACTTAGAATCAATTTGACTCGCAAAAAATATACTTAACTGTTATTATATAAATAAACAAAGCCGTGTTACTAGGTTACGGAAATCCTACAGAAGTATCTACTATGAAATTTTTTAAATTTCAAACTTTGCAATGCTTTTATATCTACCACTATTTGCTACTAACACAAAATGCGAAAAAATAGTATAAACAAATGTCGTAAAAAAGCAGTTTTACTAAACTCATATAGTTCTTGAGTACAAGCGAGCGCAGTGAGCGATACTTCACAAAAATCTACCAATTGTTGGCACTTTAGTATCAGACAATGACAAACAAGAAACTGAAATAATTTTAAATAATGCGATGCACACTTTCCACTAACATTCTTAAAAATGGTCATGGTAAAGTGCTCGTGTTGCAATAATGATATCGATCAGCACAGAATTGTAAATTGTTGTGTCTGTAAACAATTATTTAATCATACTTCTGTTAAATTATCCCAGTCCGAAGTAAGAGCCATCAATGGTAGTAAAAATGTAAACTGGACATGTGCAAAATGTCTGCCTTTGGGAGCTGATATCATGGCATTAAAAGATGTTATTATCAAGTTACAAAAAGAAATATCGGACCGCAAAACTGAAAAATCTGAATGCAACTATAACGGCTTCGATGAATTTTAATTTGAGGAACTCATTCAAGAGCTCCATCAAAGAGAGCAGCGCAAGCGCAACGTGATTGTATATGGACTAACAGAACAACAAGCTATAAATGGAGCAGAGAGGGAAACTCGAGACAAACATCAAGTTCAATTGATTCTTAATGTACTCCATACAGAGACGGAAATAGTGAAACTAACTCGACTGAGGACATACGATCCTATTAAGCAATCGCGTCCATTAAAAATTACTCTGACGGATGTTGATAGTGTTCATAATATAATAAAACAAACCAAATATATTAAAATATTCAAGAATATAACAATATCAGAATTTCACTGGATCGCACACCGAAACAAATTGCACTGTTTAAAAAGTCAAGGCAGAATATGATGAGAGAGTCAATGAAGAAGAGAATAATATCAAAATTAAATACATTCCAAAAATAATTAAATCTGCTTTTAAACTAATTTTGCTTTTAGGTACTCATTTTCCTGACTCCCACATCATTGAAGGTGAACTAGAACAAACCTACCTGGAGGAGAATGTACATCGCCCCACCAGATAAGGAAAAAGGCTAAGGAACAACATTTTCACCTCTAATAAAATTAAATAGGCGGTGTCCAGTTTCAAGCCCTTTAAGTCACCAGGCAGGGATGGCATCTTTCTTGCCCTGCTTCAACATGGCATTGAGGAACTTATCTCATGCTTGAGAAGCATATTTAAAGCAAGCTTGGAGGGACAGATACTTTGAAAGTTGTTCAGAATTCGATCACCAACACAATATGATTTTTTTTTCCCTCTGAGCAATATTATCGGTTTTAGAAATGTTCCGATTGAATGCAATATAGTCTTCATTTTGTATTTGTGAAGACTATAATAACGTATGTTCGAGATATACACACACAGTTACAATACTCGAATGATCTATACATAGAAAGACTTCATTCATTGTTAGCTAGCAGATCACTTTCCTGTAAAGGCCTTAAAGAATATAGCTTACCAAATTAAATACAAAAATTTAATGGATCTTCTAAGCATTTTACAAACAAATGTATAAAATCATTACCAATGTAAACAACTAATTTCATTATTAAAACCTTTTCTTATTTATGTCTCTACTTTATAATTATTGTCAGTGTTTGGATCTGTTAATTATTTGTGTGTTGTATGTTGTACTATCTAATTATTGTTGTAATATTTTGTATATTGATTATTGTAATATTCTGTATAGATAATTGTATAGTTGCTAAATAAATGTTTCATTGAATCGTTTCGATGAAGCACCCCCTATACAGATGTAAACATTTTTATTTTTCAAACAGCAATGCTTTGAAAATATCATGCGCCAAATTTGATAACTAGACTATTATTATTGAAGTTTTGAAACATACCTTGCGTGCTTAGGTTACCGAATGTCCACAGCAGATTCAAATTATATTTATACTCTATGTTTTCTCTAAAAGGGTCTGGTTCACATAAGCCTCTAAATATTTTCTGTTGTTCATTAAAATAATTATTAGCAAGTAGTCTCTCGATAACGCAAACAGCTTCTAAAAATCTTGGATTCTTCATCAACTTGTTGAGCTGCTTTTCATCTGGAGCTAAGTGATAGCTATCAAGAGAACCTTTATCTTCAGGTCCTCGATATTCTGTGTCAGATGTGTCAGATTCTTCTTCACATTCCTCCTCTCCTTCGCCCATTGCTTCTTGGAAAGTATCATACATCTCCCAGAGAGAAGCATAAGAAAAGTCTCCACGTGTTTTAGGCTTTGGTGCATCTGTATTCTGAGTCTTTTTTAAAATGGGGACTGTTTGAACTTCAGCTTGTACCACTTTTCTGTTGCGTCCTTTACCTACAGTCAGATACTCATAATGTTCGTTTTGTTCTTCGACAATATTTCCTGAAAAAAGATATGATATCTGTATTGAGGTCTTCAATGAACATTTAGACAAGGCAATTCTACATCCTAAAATAAGGAAAAAATAAGCATGCTTATACTTTAAGTTAGAACTGGACAAAAAAGATTATTATATACCACAAAATAGAAATTTATTTGTGATTTGGTTATACAACAAATACTGGAGTTGTACTCTAGTGAATCAGATCTTACCAAGGCATTATCAAGCATCTTAATGAAGTTTAAACACATTTTTTTATTTATTTATTTAAGGGACAAGCCCTAATTACAAAAACATACAATATTTTTTATTTAGATTAAGGTAGTTTGAATACACATGTATCTAGACAGTCAGTGTAATAAATAATAATAATAATAAGGTTTATTGAATAGGAAATCCTAATATACAAATTCACTTTCTAATGTATTTACAAAGAATAATAATAATAATGTATACCTAAACAGATAATACATGCACTTACACATCAAACTGATATATACACAATTATACAAAAATACAATAAATAAATAGGGAGAAATATATAACTAAGTGGTGTTAATCAATCAACTTTATATGTTTTACGATTTTACGTTTGAATTCTGGTAGAGATAGATTCCTTTACATCATTTGGTAACTTGTTATATTGATCGAGGCCTTTGTATATTAACATTTTCATAGTTTGACTTAAATTTTGCCTTGGTATATAAAATTTGTTGTTATTTCTTGTATGGTATTGATGTATTTGGTTGGTAAAAAATATAAATTTAATTAAATACTCGGGTATTAAGTTATTCAAAATTTTGAAAATGAATACCATAGCCATGTACAACAATCTATCTTTTACAGACAGTCACTGAAAAGAAGAAAGCATAATATGTTGGATTGAGGTGTATCGGTTGCATTTCAAAATCACTCTCATTCCTGTATTCTGTAGTTCTTGAAGGGAAGTTATTTTATTTAAATCGAAGGAATACAATAGACTGGCACAGTAATCGAAATGAGGTTGGATAATGGTGTTGTAAACTGTAATTTTTGTCGTCACTGATAACTTTTGAGATATTCTAGAAAAGAAATACATTTTTTTTGCTATTTTTCTTTGTATATATACAAAATGCATTGAATTGTAGATGATTATCTAATATAAATCCTAAATATTTTACTTCAGTAACCACATCTATTTTATCATCATCAATTTTTAAACTAATTAGGTTAGTATTGATATTTTTATATTTATGTGGTGTGGTAATAATCATGGCTTTAGTTTTGGAAATATTTAATTTCAATTTATTGCTTTTTAAATACTGCGAAATTTTTTTGAGTGAATTGCGTAGTAGCTGCTATGGGTTACGATTTATGTCCACATACTGTAGCAATGAGATTCTTTTGAGTCTCTACTATGCAAATTTTCACTGCCATCTGAGGGGAAACATTGAATACATAACTGCATATTCCTTCTGCAGAAATATGCCTTAAGAATTATTGCGGAATTAGGATTTCATGAAAGTTGCCGTAATATATTTAAAGATTTTAACTGAAATTAGTTTGTATATTTTTGAAATATGCCTATATGTTTACAAGAATAAACATAAGATTATTATTTAAGTGAGTGAACAATTAAAACTAAAAGATCCTTGTTAGTATCAAGGCATTCAAAACAATAGTGCTAAAAAACCAAACGCAGAGGCGAGCATTCCGTTGGGCAACATAAAAATAATAATACTCAATTACGATAGAATTAAACTAATAATAATAGTGCTAAAAAACAAACGCAGAGGCGAGCATTCCGTTGGACCTCTGCACATAAAAATAATAATACTCAATTACAATAAAATTAAAATAATGTTAATTAATAGTGTTACGAAAATGTCAACTAGAAGCAGAAAGTCGTTCAACCCCACATTACTAGGCAACGAGGGGGACCTATTTGGGCAAGAAACACCCCCGCTAACCGACGTCAGTACACAATGACGACAGGCGCCGCGACGCCTCAGGCTAGCCCGATCAGCCAGGGGGGCCAGCGGTTCTCCGAAATTTCCACACCAAACTCCGGTGGCACCTAGGACGTCGTTAAAGAAATTATGCAGACGTACCTCGAATTGACGTCGCCGCCGCTCCACCTCACGCCGACGGCGGCGCGCCAATCTACCCAAACGCATGGAACCACCGACACAAGAATACAACAACTCGCCGTACCCAGTGACGGAATCAGCACCTCTGCCACCAGATCCACCGCCGCCGCGGGAGCAGCGGCACCAACTGCCTCTCTGCCCAGCTATGAACAGTTGGCTCATTTAATACCACTCACAACCACCAACTTGGATAGAAGAACCACTCAGCCGCCGATCAGCGCCGCCCCCTACCCTCCACGGAACGCTCAGCAGCCGGCAGCACACAATCAGGGTGAAATCCGTGGACATCATATAGTGCGAGAGACATAGCAACCCAGCAATAAGAATAAGAATAAGAACTTTATTTTCCCATTTGGATCTAGTATAAGATATTGGATGTGTCAAAATATACAATTATAATAACTATAAACTACAACTAAGAATAAGGCACAAACCAACATATAGTAAAAATATCACACACTAATACTCTTAAGACTAACAAATATAAAAATAAAGGAAGTTACAAAACATGTGAGCATAGTGTTTTGTATACAGTTTATAAAACAAAAATTTATTACAATGTATATATCATCATTTAGTGCATAGCAGAATTAAAGAGAATGTACATGTAATTGTGTGAATTTGTTGGCCGGGTAATTACATATTTAAAAATTCCTCTATACTGTAGAAACCATGTTTAAGTAGGTAATACTTCAAATGGTTTTTGAATTGCGTAATGGAGCGGTACTGTTTCATTTCGTTAGGCAGTTTATTATAAAGTAGAGCACCCTGATAGTATGGACTCATCCTGTATAGCTCAAGTCTATGAGTGTCATATTGTAGATTGCTATTTCCTCTGGTTGCGTAATCATGGTTCATGCAATGTTGGGTGAAGTTTTTAAAATTTAATTTCACATATATTAATATGCTGTAAATGTAGTGCGAAGGTAGGGTAAGTATCCTCAATGATTTAAATTTTTCTCTACAGCTGTCTCTTAGATTCATGCCCAACATGTATCTAATGGCCCGTTTTTGTAGTTTAAAGATCCTTTCAGACTCTGATGATTTACCCCATAAGATTACACCGTACGGTCCGTACGTCATAATAGATTCAAAATTTGCGTGGTAGTAAGTTTTAACAGTGGTGAGACTACACACTTCTTTGAGTTGTCTTAGTGCATAACAAATGCTGGATAATTTCGTACTCAGCAGGCTGATGTGTTCGTCCCATTTTAAGAGTTCGTCAAATACTACACCTAAGAGCTTGAAACTCGTTGTTTGTTTTATAGTCTTATTGTTGACTCTTATAAGTGCACTCTGCTGTGGTTTTACATTCGATGAGCGAAAGCTCATGTTAACAGTTTTTTCTTGATTCATAATTAAGTTATTCTTACAAAGATATGAAAACACATCATTAAGTTTTTGATTTGCCTCCTGTACTAGATCTGTATAATCACGTGATTCTGAGATAAGAGAAATATCATCGGCATACTCTACCACAGTACCTGGGAAAGTTTGGTCGAGGTCATTGGTGAATATAATAAATAGCACGGGGCCCAGGGTTGAGCCTTGTGGAACACCATGGTTATTGGTCATAGTTTTTGATTCTTGACCATTGCATATAACGTACTGTTTTCTTTCCCGAAGGTAAGATTTAAACCATCGATTGCAGGTTCCTCTGATACCAAGATTATTCAACTTGCATAACAGCATATTGTGGTTGACACAATCTAATAGCAAACTTAAGTACCCCAGCTGTAGTGTAGTTATTTCAGTCGTCTCTTCGTCCATGTAGGGAGAATGTTCCATTATTGCTTAAATAATGATGCATAATCATAACATTCTTATTAAAAAACTGTCCAACATTGGAATGTCAGAGAATCTTACACACTTTTTAAAATCATACTTGTCAGATAGAAAACAGTACGTCGCGTTTAAAAAACTCAGCTTTGTCAATTATATAGACACGTTAATTTGCGACGTAAATAGAACACTTGTTTTTATTATACGCAATGGGCGTGATTTCTCAAATATCTCAACGTTAAAACTATATTTTTATTTTTTGCGATCTAAACTAGAGTATACGTCTCTTGTTTGGCAGCCCTGCTATAACACTCATAGTCTTAAATTAGAATACGTGCCACGCCACTTTCTTAAATTTCTACATCTTAATTTAATTTTTTGTAGTTGTATTTTTTAACTTTTAGATTTCCCAAAAATGAAGCCCTGTGCTCTGCCTGGAAAAAAGCTTGTGGTTTAGATACTGTAGATCATGGTAATGAAAACACAGTGATGTGTTCAAAACATTTTCTGGATGATGATTATGATGATAGTTGGCCTACTAGAAAATTGCTTAAAACTGCCATTCCATCCCCAGCATTAAGGCATAAAACTGCAGGTAAATATATTTTTCTATAGATTAAAAAGAAGTAAAACTAAGGTAATTTAATATAGATATGGTTGCTGTCCATGCAGAACCATCCAAAGAAGCAACAATGTGGGAGATATCTATCTCAGAATGATCAGAAGTAACTAGTTCATCTAAAATAAAATCCCCTGCAGGTAGGTACCTAAATGGCTATTATTAATTTTGAAGGGGTAGCGTCTAAAATTAACTTTTCTTGCCTTAAAAGTCAACCCAGAAATTCAAACCTCTTTCCATTAACTACTTGATGAGGGTTCATTTAGTTGCTATATTATTAATATTTTAATTTAATATTTGGTGGATAGTTTTTTGTACAAGTGAAGAGCAAAGTATTAAAATATTTTATAAATGTGCCTCATGCATTTTCATTTTTCTTTCCAGAAGACAGTACACCACTCCGTGAAATGCATACTGTTCTTTATGTAGGTGATCTGAGACCAACAGACTTTGCTACTCCACAAAAAGCTAAACGACACCTGGACTTTGTAAAGGAAAGATTTGAGAGCCAACATGAAAAACTTAAGATGCTTGGTGCACAAAAGAAAAGACTAGAGACTCGCATATGTAATGTAAGGGATCTCTTGGAGCATTTGCAAAATCAGCAACTATTATCGGAAGAAGCATTCAGTACGATAATGGTACTGTTACATTAATTTATTTCCTGTTTACATTTGTCTTTCTTATTGTTTTTGTATGTGTCCAACCTTATAGTTCCTTGATTATTATTATTACTATATTCTTGCAGGAAGATATGCCAACAACATTGGAAGAAATATTAAAAAGGCAGTTACTTTCAAAAAATAGAAAGTACGATCCAAATCTACGCGCCTTCTCATTAACTTTGCATTTTTATTCTTCAAGCACTTATAATTATGTATGAAAACAATTTAATAATCTTCTGCCACATCCCGATACCATAAGGAGATGGTATATGATTGTGAAGGGTGAACCGGAATTCACAAAGGAACAAACAAATACGATAATAGTTAATATTATCATCGATGAAATGAGTATTCGTCAACGTGTTCAGTACGAATGTGGTAAGTATTACGGGTATGTGGATTTTGGTGCTGAATTACAAGGAGACGGGGATACTCGCCCATTGGCCACGAATGCATTAGTTTTTATGGCTGTAGCCTTAAATAGCCATTGGAAGATACCTTTAGGATATTTTCTGATACAAGGCTTAAATACGATGGAACGAGCAAATTTGTTGACTACATGCTTACAGCTATTACATGACACACAAATTAAATGCTCTTCTGTAACATTTGATGGCACTTCTACTAACATCGCTATGTGTAATGAATTAGATATATTTATGATGACAAGTTTCAAACATGGTTTGCACATGTAAATACTGCAGAAAAGATACATACTTACTTTCTGGGATGCTTGTCATATTATAAAATTGGTAAGGAACACGTTAGCTGACCAGGGAGTTATTTCCAGCCCAGAAGGCGAACCCATCAAATGGCAGTACATTGTGAAGTTATATGAACATCAAAAACAAGAAGGTTTACATGCAGCCACCAAACTATCATCTCAACACATACACTTTCAGAATAACAGAATGAAAGTCAGATTGGCAGTACAGGTCCTAAGTGCAAGCGTAAGTGCAGCCCTGTCATTTTACAAAAGTTTAAATATGAAGGATTTTCAAAATTGTGATGCCACAGCGACTTCCTGTTTGAACATGAACGATATTTTTGACATTTTAAACTGTAAATCACTGTATTCAAAACAGGAGTGGAACAGGCCTTTGTCGCCAACGGCTTTTAATACATTTAAAAGTCATATCGACGTATTCATAAAATATTTGACGAGTTGAGTGATTTTTGTGGCAAGTTATTAATTTATTCAAAGAGAAAAACAGGTTTTCTTGGACTCATAGTTTGCTTATCGAGTTACTTGGATATTTACCAAGAGTTAGTTGTGACTGGATATTTAAAATACATTTTAAGTTACAAATTTAGCCAGCATCACCTCGAAATGTTTTTTTCTGCAGTACGCCAGCGGGGAGGGTCGAATAACAACCCTACTGCACTTCAGTTCAGAACTGGATACATCCGACTTTTAGTAAAACACCAAATTACTGCAGTGAAAACTGGCAATTGCAGTATCCTGGATGCGACCACAATCTTACGTGTTGGGGCTGGTACTATTATGAGAACTAATGACACAATTGTTGATGATGATGAAGAGGAAGTGAACATTTTGGAAGAACATGACTATTTTGCTAATATATTTAATTTATCGCCATTTATTTCAGATATTATTAAATATATTAGCGGTTTTGCGGCTAGGCGTGTAAACCAACATATTTCATGTGAAATTTGTAAAGCTAAATTAATTAGTGATCAATGTACATCCCAACTGATGCTATTAAAGAAAAGAGGGAAATTAATTACACCTAGTGAAGATGTTATACAAATATGCTTGTATCTGGAGCGATTAATAAAGCAGTATAAAAATGTGTTGTTTTCAAAACGTAATATAACACAATTTTTCATTTCGAAACTGGTACATAATTTAAATGTCTTCAACAATGACTTATGAATGATCACATTTCAAATCAAGACATGTTCGATCATCATAAATTTCAATTGATCACAATGTGCTGTGTAAGCTAATTCTATATGAAAGGACGTTTACATTATGAGGCCAAGTTAAAAAACGATGCCACTAGTTGTAGATAAAAATTTACAAAATTAATATTGTTTCAACACGAATAATTTATTATTTTTGTACAAAAATAAAAATATTGTAATAAGTATTGTAAACTATTGTTTTATTCCCCTACCCCTTAACATCCCTTAGTTGCTAGATTTCACACTCCAATTTGTGGGTAGTACTCCATTTTATTAGGCAATCCACTACTTGTAAGAATTAAAAAGAGCAACAGTTGGTAAGTAGTTTTATTTTTGTCACGGTAGGTACATTATTATTTTTTTAATAAAAAAAGACGGTCAATTTGTCAAAATATAAATGAACCAAGGGGCCATTTAAGTACTTCTAACCCTAAGAAATGAACTGCCGCATGACCTGTAAATTAATTACTTCTTTTCTGATTTGTAACAACTTTCTGAATCGGCTTATTAAATGAAAGAACTTCTATATACTTAATTCGACTAGTATACATTTTTTTCCGAATGAATGGCCCATTAAAATTAATTTTATTGCTGTAGTTTGGCGGAAAATAAAAGTATTTGGGAAAATAAATATGTAGAGCTTAGAATTTGGTTGACGACCGACGCATATTTTATTTCTAAACTATTGTCGCATTATAGAAACATCACATAAACCTTACTTGATGAAATTTAAAGTCATATTTTGTCTCTTCAGCACATAAAAATGGTTTATTTACAGATCAGAATGCTTCACAAATTGGGTGTTTAAGGTTATATTTACATTTATTTGTCATCTCAGAATGAGGGTGGCTGCAACAAAGATGGGGCTATAGTAATTTTGGTCATAAAGAAAGAGATGATGATAAAATGTAATGTCTGAACTATGTTGTCAACACACTTATAAATGTGTATCTGCTTCTATTTATATAAATTCTTTGAAAGCAGGTAGTAAAGATGAACAATTGGGCACGGGGTTGAGAGGGTAATCTCACAAGGGTCAAGCCTAGACAAGACCTAAAATACTCGTTTTTTACCCTTCGGGGCAAAAACGTTTATATTTTATCTATGTTAGTTCCAACGAAGTGGAGGGGAAGACTGGAACGCTGACATCGTTACGTGAAATGACACCATGTGTTAGAGCGGTGCGGATGCTGCGGAGGGGACAGCTAGTCTTGTCTGACACATAAATCGCAATAAGGGCCGCATTTGCAAATATAAAATAAATACATATTATAGGTAATATTCATAATAGTAATATTAAGACTCAACTAAATTAAACTGAAAATAATGCTATGTTCATTTTAAGTACCATATATTTATAATAAAAGCATTTAATACTTTTTGAATGCCAAGTCAATTAAAGTAAACTTAAAAATAATGAAAGATCGTTTTTAAGTAAATATATATTTTAATATGAAAGTAAGCAATAAAGAATTGTACACATTTAATAGACCGAGAGCCAGCTGGAATCAATGACCTATCAAGCGGCACTGCAGTAAACCGTCTAAAATGTTAGAGGGAGGTATATAAAAGAGATCCGCATTTACTGCATCCAAGATGGCGCGCAACCGAAAGTGGCCCGGATCCAGTTGGGTGGAAATGCAGTAAAAGCTAGATATAGATTTTCTGGGTATCCAAGAACACAAAAATATCATTTACTGCATCCTGGGTCACGCAGCCCATGATCTATAAAAAATAATGACAGAGCCACCAGGGGGGGGCCTGGCACCCCAGGAGGTAAAATCACGGAATTGGGTGCAATCGATCCAGGGTACATCCTGACAGCCAAATATGCGATTTACTGCATCCGAATCCACCCGTGGGCTATGGGGAAGGCAAAAAAAGGGACGAAAAAAATTCGCGAAAATTGGAACGTCGATCGCGAAATGAAGGATTTAAAATTTGGCAACTTTTGTACCCATATATTGTTAATTAGGTTATAAACTAACAAAAAATTACTTTTAGTGCATCCTGCCCCCGCTTCCGATATAATGCATTTTCCGTCCTCATCATGCAGTATTCGATCCAAAAATAGTGAGAAATTATCATTCATCGCTGCCACAATATGAACTGAGGCTAAAAAGACCCATCCCGCCCTTCTTTCCCCCTTGTGAGTGGGAGGGGAAAGATTTTCTTTTCGTCGCAAAGGCTACTATTTTGCTCAAAAATGATTAGTACAAAAAAAAAATATATATTTTTTTTATGCAAATCAGATATTTGAAAATGAAATTGGCGGCAAAAATTTTTTTTTTCAAAGTCCAAAAATTTTTTCGGAAAATTTTTTTTTTTTTTCGTACCAATCATTTTTGAGCAAAATAATAGCCTTTGCGACGAAATAAAATTTTTTCTAACTACCTCCCAACGAGGAGCAAGAAGTGGGGATGGTCTTTTTTACCTGTTGGGGTGTCGGGGTCCCCATAGTGGCCCTATGCCATTATTGTTCATGGGTCATGGGTCACGTGACCCAGGATGCAATAAATGACATTTTTGTGTTCTTGGACACCCAGAAAATCCATTTCTAGCGTTTACGGCATTTCGGCCCAACGGGATCCGGGCCACTTCCTATTGCGCGCCATCTTGGATGCAGCAAAAAAAAAGTATTCGAGATTTTTCCCCACTTCCGCGCGAGATAGGTATAGGCATCGCAACTGCAGATCTCTTTTATATACCTCCCTCTACCGGATGCATAATTATCTGTATATATAGAAATAAAATTAAAAAGAAAATAATGAATGAACTGAAGAAGAAAAATAAATATAAATAATAAAACCCAAACTTAAAAACAACTTTTAAAAAACATAAAAAAACACGTACATCTCAGCTGGTGCGGAGGAAGAAGGGGTTGATAGAAAACGTGTGGGAAAGAAAATGTTCCCTGTTTTTCACAAACTACTGTATAGAAGGATTTCAAATTTTAAACTCTAAAATAAGAGGATAAGGAAACGTGCGGACAAGGTCAAGTTTTATTAAATCCGACAGTAAATCAGACACGCACCCTGCTGAGATTCGCTGAGGCTTTTCGAAAGTGTTTATATATAATATTTTAAATGTACTCACACATAATTGATTTCATATTTTCCTCTTGCCAACTGACACTCTTGACACATAAAATAACAAACAATATACAATGCAACGGCGAGATCCAATGCCCGGACAATTATGCTCAGCCAACTATACTATTAAAAAACGTTCAAATTTGGTGAGACTTGACTACCCGTACGAATAGCCTGTTCCGCGCGCATGCACCTATTCGTATGGCCACCCGTACAAATGCCCGGATGATTAGGCTCAGCCATTCAGCACCTGCTATTCGTCCGGGCACCCACTTCGAAAAAAAAGGACTAAAAAGAAAACAAATGTAAAATAATAATAATTATTATATTACGTAAAAGTGTGGGGCACTCAAAAAACAGAAAATTTTATACATCGGGCGCCCCACACTATTTAACATACAGGTAATAATAATTATTACTGTTATTATTAACTTAATGAATTTTTTTAACGGTTTCCGTTGATTATTAAGTTTTTTACAATTTTATTACATATATTTATTATGAGGCGAGTTGCAGGTCTATGTACATGCTTCTTTATTATTAGTGTAGGTGCGAATTGATATTTATGCATAAATGAGAAATGTTGTAGTGACAAACCTTCATCTGTATCTTTAACTTCAGTGGAACTGGGTATATCTAATAAAAAATAAGTACTGGTTTCGCTTAAAATCAAGCTAATATGTGTTGGTATTTTCTGCATTCTAGTCACAGTTATATCAGCATCATCGCTAGTGGTACAAATTGTATCAAGATATGATTCAGCTGATCTATCGCTAGAGGAATCTAGTAAAAAAACGTCCATATAACTACCACCATGACTTAAACTTCCTTTATACTGAACAGATTGCTCCATGTATTGTTTTTCCAAATCGTTTCGAAATCGTACTGTAGACTGCGATCTAAAAATTTTCAGAGAAGGGGGTTCGCTCACTCCTGAAACGGAAGGAGCCTCGGCTCCTTGCCAATCTCCAGTACCAGTTACTTCACCCAACTGTCTTTCTTTGCCCGCAATATATATTTCAGGGTTTAAAGGTTTTGGAGTAACATCCCTTCCAGCATCAATTATAGATAAAGCTCGTTCAGGAAGTTTTTTCTTATTTCTTACGAGTATAGTTTTTGGTTTCACAACTGCAGAATAAGGTTTCTTTCGTAACTTAAATTGGCCTGATTCATTCATGTTTCAATAAATTGAAATATTTTATTTGTATTTAATAAAATTGAAAACCCTCTAATGACATTAAATCTCACCAACTAGATTATATACTTACCTAGTTACTTTGAAAAGTTTCAGCCGAGTTATTTGGTAGTCTGTAGTCCAAAAAGATTGGATAATAAGCTTATCATTAACTATCGCATTTTGCATTTTAAAGTTGAACAAGAATCTGTTTGATCGAAAACAATAATCGTGTTTGATCAATTCTACCATTCTACGTATTTTATGTTCACCATAGGTTTGTTGATTTTGTGTTGCTGGAAGCAGATCTCAGCAACTAAATCATAAAATAAATATGCCATTCATTAGTGTCAGATCAAATGATCTGGTTCTCTGCATTTGTGTCGAGCAACTTGTTTGAGATCAAATAAATCACTGATTTGTTGCTAGAGCTTAGGCACAGTAGAAAGAAGACCTCTACTGTGGCTTAGGAGTCCCAGCAATAAAATCAGAGCAGAAAACATAACCTCTCAGTCCTTGGTAACTTGTCAGTTGTCAGCGAGTAAAATCGCCATTTGCAATAGCAACAGCAACTAGAGAAAAAAAAATCTAGTATATAGGTTTGTTCATTTCTGTTGATTTAAAGCAGCTTCAGGCAGTTAAATAAAGATAGTGCTATCACAAGTAACGTGAGTGTGAGAGAGATAACGTGTTTCAAATTTGCTATAAATCAACACAAATGAACAAACTGTTACTCTTTAATCTATGACATAACTCTTTAACGGGGGAGGGCACTTGAATCCGATATATCACAACACGATTTCTAGAGCCATCTGTAGTAGGGAGACATCACCATATTTTTCAATTCCTTTCTTGTCCAAAAGATGACGCAATGTTGTTTCCAAACTGACAGATCTCGGAGTGTCCACTGAACTCTACCTTCGAACTCTACAATGTATAGTTCAGTGATTTTAGTTAGAATATAAATTATTTAACATTGGTTGGCAACACTTATCATAGTGCAAAAATGGCGGACTCACAGAAAAGTATGTTTGTTTTCAGAATTATTTATTTTTAACTTAAAAACTGCGCTATTTAGTCATTATTGAAAGTATCTAACTATTAAATTCTTGTTTATAGACAATATATAATAGTTAATTTATAGGATATCATTTTAAACCATTACTTTATTTGTAGATGTGAGTGATAGTGTTGTAAAACCTGCTTCACTACAACCTTCTATAATTATGAAAATAGATGGGCCGTCAGAAGAACCAAATAACACAGGTAAGTTGTAAAATCAGGAATTTTAAATGTCACTAACTGGTTTGTATTTTAGAAATTGATAAAAATGAAAAAAATGCACGTTTATTGAAAAACAAAGAGGAGTTTAAAATGTGTAGTCCATCATTTCGATCTTTTACTACTACTTCAAACAATCCGTTTGCCTCAACTCAAAACAAGTTTGCTCGAGGCATCTTAAAGCCCCCTCAATTAAGTTTAAATAATAGTGTAACGGCACCTAGTAACAAAACTTTTATGTTAAAACCAAGTCAACTTAATCAATTTGCTGCAAAATCTTCTGACAATAGTGATAAAGCTAACAGTGAAAAAACTGATGGTAGTGATAAAAAGATAAGTCAAGTTAATGGTGAAACTCCTAAATTTGTACCTCTAATTGTGCCC
Organism: Stenurella melanura; assembly: GCA_963583905.1. Taxonomy (NCBI): domain Eukaryota; kingdom Metazoa; phylum Arthropoda; class Insecta; order Coleoptera; family Cerambycidae; genus Stenurella; species Stenurella melanura. The sequence goes on from OY757312.1 coordinate 110,032,186, forward strand.
GATAATAAAGTAAAAGCAAGTGCACCAGTAACCTCAAATCAATCTTCAACAACATCAAGTACAACTGTGTCGAATAGTTCGTTTATTTTTGGACAAAATTTACAGGAAAGAGTTGTTGCAAGTGAAGCAAACACAGAAGAACCAAAAGCATCAACTAGTGTAAGTTCAAATGGCACCACAGAAATGCTCTTCAGCAGTGCGATTAAGAACGAAGTAAAAGCTGATAGCACCACAAAAGAAAAAGAAGCGAAATCTTTAAGCGAATCAGCAAGGGAATATGAAGAGTCGAGAGCAAGTAAAAGAAAATATGAAGAAGTAGAAGTTATAACCGGGGAAGAACATGAAAACAATATTTTAAAAATTTCTTGCAAGTTGTTTTATTTTGATAAGGCCACAGGAAGTTGGCAGGAGCGTGGACGAGGAACTCTTAGGTTAAATGATTTTGAAATTGACGATACCCATATAGGGAGCCGGTTAGTTTTCAGGACCACGGGAAGTTTGAGAGTCATACTTAATACAAAGGTATCGTTTATTCTCATTAGTTAGTAAAATTTGTGATAAGCATCATGTGGTATTTTAATTCTTTGCACATACCTGATTTTGCCTGTAAACTGTTAATGGTGTAGCTCTCTAGCCAATCTTGTTTTTATTTATTTTAGTGTGTACATTGGTGAGCTTGTTCTGACATCGATGATTTTCCTTCATACCGGAAATAAGCTGTCTTTAAAAAATAGTCATTTTCAGGAAATTAGTACTAAGTAAAGTAAAGTTGATGTTTTTGATACAATTAAGATCATTACACAAGTCAAAAGTACAATAATACAGATTAGGATTAGTAGTGTGACATTAATTCTATAAAAACTGTATAATAATTTGGTATAATACATTATAATAAAATTAATAAAAACCTATAAAAACAATAAAACACAAACAGAGACAAATTTAGACAAACTCTACATATTATAGAAAAATGAAAACTCTTGCACGATTGAAAATATATATTTTTTTTTACACTGCTTAAAGAAATGTTTCACATTGTAGAAACTCATTAACGTTATAAAAGGCTTTTGCTGTTAGCATATTCTTGATGTTATTTTTATATTTATTAAATGGTAATGACTTTATACATATTACATGGTGGAATGGAAGGACCTAAGTAACAGATTACACAGATTTTTAACAAGGTCACCATTTGTTTTTCAAACTTGTTAGATTATATATTACCACAGCAGAATATTGACCTCAAACCGGCCTTGATAAATATTGATGGTCAAATAATCTACTGTTTTCTCATTTATACAGAGTTATTTAAGTAGTATATTTTTTCCCCATGATCGTTAATGTCAATGTACCTACCGTACACAGGGTTGAGATGATTTAAATCAGTGATTTTTGTTTAAAAATTCACAGATCTTGCATCTTTCGCAAGTATCTTCGGCGTATTGAAAATACCACATGCAACTATACTGCTTTAGGCCGAAGTCCTCTAGGATCGTCCTATTGATATGCCTGCTAAATTACACCAAATTATTTTCTGTATTTCATTTTTTATAAATATTATTTTTATTAATCATACTATGAAAAACTGAATAATTATATATTAAATACCTTCGATAATATATCTCTATAATATAGGTACAACCGTTGAGAGAAAGAATTAGAAAGAAAACGATCTCAGAAGGCAAAACAGTTATCGGATGAAAATCGACTGTATGCCTGCTCAATAGCATAAGGACGAATATACTGTCATCCTAAGCAAGATTCCCGTATGTGAAAATCGAAAAAAACTATATAAAACTATCAACCTAATTACCCGTATTTTCAATATCGGCATAAATTCCTTAGAGAAAGTTGTGTATTTCTACTATCCTAAGCAAAAACGTGCTATTTTCGCTCGAATACAGGCATTGTTCTTAGAATAAACAAAATACGGGGAATCCGCTCAGCACATTCGTGCAGTAAGTCAAAACGCCTGGGGTTTTTGTTTAGTATCGAGGGGTAACCGCCATCCAAATGTGTGTACACTAATTCCCCATTTGCCTGGTAATGCCCACTAATGTCCCGTAAATTTCCCATTAATGCTCCCAAAATTACCACTAATGTCCCTAAATTGTCACTAATGCCCCTAAAATTTCCACTAATTCCCCAAAAATTCCACTAATGCCCCCAAAATGCCACTAATGCCCCCAAAATTTCCACTAATGCCCCCAAAATTTTCAGTAATAATTTCTTCGTCTTTAACCCATTATTCCCTTAATTTTGTACCGGTGTATTATAATTAAAATGATTAAAATTAATAATTATAGGACTACTTAAAACATATACTTTACTGTTTTATAAAAGTTTTTCATTTTTATCTTGATGTTTACGAATAGGAAATATTGGAGTTTTAATAAAATAATTTTAGTTATTTAATAAAACAATAACAAAAACCTTAAAATTAATTATATGAATATAAGTATTAAAAAAATTAACAAATGTCAAAACGAGCACAAAAAAACAGTATTCATGAAACAAAACATTTTCTCTTATATTGTTATAATAAACTAAAATCAAGGTACAAAGTAATCTTGAATGTGCTTATTTTCGCTTAAAAGTTTTATATTTTTGCCTGTTGTTAAGCAGGTCATTTCGTTTCAGTTCTAATGGTTCAGTGCCGATCAACTTGACAGGGCCATAAAATATAAATTTTTCCTGTGCGCTGTACGCCCTCGTTCTTTGGCCAAATAATTGTCAAGTTCTGATTTTAAGAAGTTTGCTTTGTATGAGTTTTCATCACACCTTTCTATTACACGACCTAAGTACCAATTTGTATTGTAATATATGGCATAGTAGTTTTCTAGATTTATTTCACTAACGAGTTCAGTAAGGACTTCACTCGGGAATTCATTTTGAGCTTCATCCGCTGAATTGGTCATAGAAACGTCTGACGAAACAGAACATTGATCAGATTCAGACTCCTCTGTAGTCTCGTCTGTAGTAGCCTCTTCGAGAATCTCTTCTTCGCCAGAACTACTTGACCTCTTTCTTTTCTGTTTATTTTCTCTCTTTGCTACTTGTCTTGATGTTTTAGTACCAGTCAGCGCCTCTTTAGTCTTCGTGTTTTTGCCGGTAGTCATGAATCTGCGCAACCTGTCTGTGCTAACTCTGCAATTAGACTCGTCTAGTAGCCAACAATAAGATGATTTTTTTATTACAATGATCTTATCCCCGAGATTAATTTTTAGAAACTGGGATCCCTTCAAGTGAAGTTCACTCGGTTTTTCAGTTTGACGCGTACCCATATCAAAAATTATTTCCGCGATGCTGTCAATAACATTCTCGTTTGTATTCGTATCTTGTTGACCCCAAGATTGATTCTCGTCGATTTTCACTTCACTGTGTTGGTTGTCTTCATCTCTAGCTTCAAATTGTTGGTCTGACTTTTGGATTTCTCTGATTCGTTTAGAGGAATATCCACAAAGTTATAGTCATTTTTTTGCCAGTAATACCTAGTTTTTTCAAATCAGCTGTGGCATCAGTTTGAGCTTTCTCAACTACTTTTTTTTATGTCTAATTCGGTTATTTTTTTAATAGTGGGTGGTTTCTCTATTTTGGTTCTTCTTTTTAGTCGGTTTTCCTCCCGTGGAAATGAAAATACGCCCTGCAGGTCACTGATTATATCGGTGACAGTTCTTATTCTGGTAATTCTGTGAAGAAATGCCTTAATACTAAAGTTGATACTGGTGGAGTGAGTCGACGTCATTGAACGAGCGGCCCGAAATAATGCCTCACAGGGCTGGCTGCTGAAATGAAATATGTTAAACATTTCTGGGATAAGATCACCATCTTTAAGCTGCAGGATAAGTTTAATTAACGCATGTGCATTAAGTTCGATGCAAAGTTATGAGTTATTTGAGAGGAAATTTTCCCCGATGGTCCAAGGTTTGTTACTTTTTATCCATGAACGCCACACGCGTAGAAAAAATACCACGTACTAGATCTTATACAAACTAGTCTCTAAAGTGACGTTATATTCTAAAAATGAAGATAAGATAAATTGCATCAATTTTAGAAATGAAACAGTGCCTTCATTTCCAGGAGTCATCTTCAGGTACTCTAAAATTTTTTCCGAGCACATTATCTGCGCAGATGGAAAGTTCATTTTGTCCTCTGGCTTTAGATTGTAAGGTGTTAGAATTAGAAGATGTTTGTCCTTACCAACTTCTGACACTAGTTTGTGAAGATGATCTACTGTAGCTGTACATTTGCCAATCGGAAGAATTATTCTTGGTTTCAGTAATCGGGTACGCAGCTTTGTAAGAATATGAATTGAGTCCTGCACGTAACACCCTTCAGTTTAGTTAATGCTGCACTGAAACCATTCCCACTGGGGAAATGATGGAGGTTTCTGTGCTGGTAGTGATTTCTTCTCAGAAGTCTTTTCCTTCCTTTCTGCTGATTTAATTTGCATTGGTAAATCCGTACTCAATCTCATGAATTTCAGAAGACGCGTATCCCCGCCTGCAGAATATCCAGCAATAATAATATTAAATTTTTCAGCTTCATTTTTTATGTAGTTCCACCTTTCCGTGATATCTTTACTAGTAAAAGTATTGTCGGTACCAAATAAACCCAAGCAGTATGGAGATGCATCCATGGCCAACGGCTGTGCCATTATGACCTAGGCATAGGTCGCTTTTGTCTCATTTTCAAAATACTTTTCGATTGTCTGCGCCGAGAGCAATAAAATGGTTCTGTTTCGGATAACCGCTTTATATCGATTTCCCCTTCCTGTATTCCAGTACGTGTACCTTCAAGGTACCTGTTAATTGTTGTGATTGAGGGCAAACTATTTTTTAGATTTGCATACAATGTTTCGTACAGTAATTTGCCTCCAGTATAGAAAAGGTAAGATGCAAATTTTTTTATAGCCTCACTATCCTTATTGTTATTTTTGTATTTTGACTTTTTCATGATTAGTCTTCGACAAATTTTGCAACAGTTCACCAATAAAAAAGTAACTAGTAATTAATGATTTATTTTTAGATTGCCGTTTACGTGCTCGTCTTGTTCTTTGTGATCTTTGGTATTTTTGTCAAGCCCACTTAGATAACTGGTCTTCTAGTTCAAAGGTTTCTTCAAATTTCTCAGCTCTTGAAGTACATGGTATCTACTGTTTCCTTATTAATGACCGAGTTAGTGAATTTTTCAACATGTTCTTCGGTTGTAAGTAGGATGGTTTCATCCGAGATTTCGTGACAATCCATGTTTTCCGTATTGTCCTGTAGATGAATTATTTCTTGTGGCGTTTCCCGAGTTCCTACTACAGTGGGTTTTTTTGCTCTGTTCTGAAGTAATACTTTGGCGGAAAGAAATTCCCTGTCGAGTGACCAGTTAGAATAGAATAGAAAAATATTTATTGTGTTAAATATAAGTGTACACATAGATACAATATTCTACACAAAAGGTGACGTTCGTAAAAACGTTCTTCCACGCCACCAAACAAAGAAACAAAAAGAAAAACTTACTTCTAACCATCACATATAACTCAAGTAGCCCTAAAATTACATTATCTAAACAATCATATTTTGTACCTGCAATAAGTATTCTTTATAATTTTTTTTAAATGTACCAACAGATACACCCTCAATCATTTTATTATATACATCATTATTTAATAACTCAACAGATAAATATGCAAAGCAACACTGAAATCTTGCTGATTTATGTTTGTATATATTAAATTTGTTTAATTCCCTAAGATTGATATTATGCATCTCTTGTCTTGGTTTCAGGTACTCTTTTAGATATTCTGGTTTTCCTCTGGTATAAATTTTCATTAACAAACTGCCAAAAAATAATTTGTAACGATAATCTATTTTTAAGTACAAATGTTCTTTATATATCGGAGTGACATGATCATATTTCCTTATTGAATGAACAAAACGCAAACATGTGTTTTGAGCTAACTGTAGCTTGTTTTTAAATTCCATTGTCAGAAAACTATAGTATACAGTTAAACAGTAATCAATCTGGGGATACAAAATTGATTCGACAATTCTGTGTTTTACTTTTTCATGCAGCATATATTTAAATCTATGTAGTGCCTTTAATTTCATGTATAATATACACAACTTACTTGTCACATGCCTTTGAAAATTTAAACTATCGTCAAATATTACTCCTAGGTTTTTCGCATACTCTTTTTGTGGAATCTCTGTATTGTTAATATGCACTGTAGTGAAGTTAAACTTCATAACTTTATTTTTAACATTTGCAGAACCTATTAGTAAGAAGCAACTTTTACTAGCATTAATTTTAAGACCATTCTCAAAAGACCAATTGTTTATCCTCTCTAGATCAGAATTTACATCATTCAGGGCAATGTTTACCTGTGATGGTTCAAACGTTTTTAATAATTGAGTATCATCTGCATACATATAAGTGTTACAGTTATGTATTATTGATGGTAAATCAGATGTGAAAATGTTAAACAAAATTGGCCCTAATATGCTGCCCTGTGGAACACCTTGTTTCACTGCAATAGGATCTGACTTAATTCCATCTATTTCAACGCACTGCAATCTATTTAATAAATAGTTATTAAACCACACACAGACATTATCAGAAAAGTTATAAAATCTCATTTTAGCAAGTAGTAGATCGTGGTTTATCAAGTCAAAAGCTTTGCTGTAGTCCAATAGCACCAAGCATGTTGCTTTTGACTCGTCTATTCCACATGTAATATCTGTTGCCACTCTAGTCAGTGCAGTACCGGTACTGAAATTAGATCGAAAACCAGACTGAACATCTGGTAATATGTTATTACTATTTATAAAGTCGATCATCATATTACAAACAATCTTTTCGAACATTTTTGCTAGAATGGGAAGAATATTTATTGGTCTAAGTTCATTAAATGAAGTTACATTTGGTACTTTTGGCAGTGGTCTTATAATGGAGGTTTTCCAAATAGTTGGAAATTCTCCATTCTGTAATGATTTATTGAACAAATTTTTAAGAAAATCTGAGATGAATGGCAAACTCAAATCCAACATATTGTATCCGATGTCATCAATGCCCATACACTTTGATTTTATTTGTTTAAATGCTTTATATATGTCAGCTTCTGTTACCTGATTAAATGTAAATTTGGTTTCTCTGTTTGAGTGAGTGCCGTTTTGATAGAATGATATAGTCTCTTCACTTACTGGTGTTTCTAGGTGGCTTGAGTTTGCAAACGTTTTATTTAGTTCATTAGGGTTTTTTAGGTGCTGTGGGATATCAGCCACCACACTTGTAGTGACACCCCATTGTTTAAATTTCGACCACAACTTTTTTGAATTTTTTTCTATCTTGTTAATTTCAAAATTAAAGTAAGCAATTTTCTCACTCCTTATTGCAAATGATAAATAATTCTTTAGATCTAGATAAAAATGTTTGTGGTCTTGATTTCCACTTTTCTTATATTTGTTATATGCTTTATCTTTTAATTTAATAATCTCTTTTATTGTTTCAGTTATGTAAGGTCGATGGGGACGTGTAGGTTGAATATATTTTAAAGGGGCATGTACGTTAAAAATATCTAATATCAAATTATTGAATATATCAATTTTTTTATTTATATCAGCCTCTTCGGATAATCTGTACCAATCAACAAGCTCCATATCTACTTTAAATTGATCCAAACTAAAATTTTTAAAGTCTCTATAAATAAAGGTTTTAATTGGAGGTTTAATAACATACAGTTGAATCACACAATAAGTCAACCTATGATCAGTCATATTATACATTTCCACTGTTCCCGTTTCTAAAACACCCAATTTTGTATCCACAAAAATAAGATCGATAAGACTATTACTTGTTCTAGATACTCGTGTGGGTTCATTAATTACTTGCGTCAATTTGAAAGTAGCGGTAATGTCATTTAAAAACTTACTGTCTTTGTTTTGAATGAGAAAATCTACATTTAAATCTCCTAATAAGACAGTGTAATCAAACTGAATACTTACTGCAGCTAATACATTTTCTATAATACTTAAGCTACTATATGATACTGTAGGTGGTTTGTATAGAGCTCCTAATAATATTTTATCATTCTTAAGACTAATACACAGCCATAATTGTTCAATTGATTTTTCACCACCTTCTTCTAGGAAAGAAATATCTACAGTACTACACTTAAATATTGATAAAACATATACACAAATTCCACCACCTCTGGTTTGTCTGTCGCATCTAAACAATACATAATTTGGAATTTCTATTAATGTGCTTGGAAATTCTGGCGGCAACCATGTTTCACTCACAGCTACTATATGAAATTTTCTTTCTAGCACCATCGCTTTGAAGTCATCAAAAGAGGGAATGAGTGACCGCATGTTCACATGCGCTACCGCTAATTTCTCAATTTTTTTAATAGAGGAATTATTTATTTTTTGTTCTACTTTTGGTAGTGTTTCACTAGGCTGGTTGTTTTCTATAAAAAACTCCCAGTTTGTATATATGGTTGAGGATAGTCTATGTTTGCTTCCATCAGTTTGTATATTCTGTGATAGGCTGCACAGTTTGTTTTATCCCAGGCTGAATGATTAAATTTAACATTTGGAATTTTTAGTACCTCAGCTGCATATTTGCAATTTGTACAAATTTTGTTTTCAGTTTCACACGATTTATGTTCCGCCGCACAGCTCGGACAAATTTCATTTTTACTTTTACAATTATTGGACATGTGCCCAAATTTCCAGCATTTAAAGCATTGAATTATATTTATGTAATCAATAAATTTGCATGATTTCCATCCAATCGAAAGTGTTCCTTTATTATGGATAAATCCGTATGTAACTGGATCGACTTCTAAAACTATGTTAGTGTGTCTCTCATCTCTTGTTTCATGCTTATGTATTACTTTTATTTTCAGTCTGTCTGGTTCCGTTTTAATTATATTTTGTATTATAATTTTTTCAACTAATCTTTCTGTATCTTCCACATCTCTTTTATTCACTCTAAGGACTTTTATTTTAGGATTCTTTTTTTCTATATTTTTTACTTCATAGTCATTCCCCAATGTTTGTTCTATATTTTTAAGAATATTCTCCACTGGTTTTTCATTGTTACAACTGATAGCAACCCCACCATTTCGCACATGTTTGATATTGGATATACTAACTCCAAGAGATCCTGGATCTACTTTTTCTTGTAATGTTTGTCTTGTGACTGTACTTTTCTGTTCTATGTCTTTCTTTGGTTTAATTACCAATACCTCTTCATCATTTCTTCTTAGTACCTTACTGTATAGTGGTTTTGTTACTTCGCTATTATTTACCTGCTTATTTAGAACTCTAATATTTTCTTCCAGTAACTCTATAATTTTATTTTTGCTCTCTATTTCATTATTTTTATCTTGTATAGTGTTTTGCAACAATGTAAGCGAGTTAAAGCTTAGGCACATTTTGCAATAGAATTTTAGAATCCTTTCTTTCATTACCAGCACTTTTACTTCAGATGATCTAATATTACCACAATTTTTACACAAATGTTTATTGCATCCATCGCATTTAAATAAGTCCTTTTCTTCATCACATTCATTACACTTCATTTTTAAATTAAATAACTCCGGTCCTGTTCTGTTTGGGTTAAATTATTGTAATTTATGATCTTTTCCTTCCCATGGCCTGCCTCACTTTAAGGTTTATTGCACTGCACCAGTCATTTGGGTGCCAGATGGTATTACCTTTGTCCTTTTTTATTGCACCAGTCACTTATAAATGAAGTAAGGATTTTCTATGCACTGACTTTATCAATTAATTATGTTTAATTTTTCCTATTTATACTCCTATGTTAAGTAGCACCATTCTATGCAGAGACCCTCGTGTCACCTTTCAGTTAATTTTCGTCGCGTTCGCCAAAGTTTAGACCGCCTTTTTCGAATTTAATCTAGGAGCGCACTGCCGCACGTCCGCACGCGATGAAAACTATGCCGAAAACCAGTTCATATTCATTCGGATTTTGTATAGACTCGATAGGAGGAATGAAATCGTTACATCAATAACCTTAATTATAGAAGGACGGGTAGGAGCTTCTGACGTAATTTTTAGGTGCGTCATATACGACGTGATTAAACTACGTTCTGATGGAGGCCTTGAGTTTTTTTTGAGGGTTTAAATTTCGATTTAAATGTTTCCTAAAACAACATGTTGTTACCTGTATGTACTATGTACATAGTGGACTAATGGAAGCGAAGCATCCGCTGACATGACGTATACTCATCTGCGCGCATGCGTATGTAACGTTCGTGCATAATGCTCTCATAATAAGTTCCTCAACTTCTCAACTAATGTCCCAGTAATGTCTGAATAATGCCCTCTAATTTCCATCTAATGTTCACTAATTCCCCGCTAATGCTAGCTAATGTCTACTAATGTCCCCGTAATGCCCCCTAATGTCCCCGTAATGCCCCCTAATGTCCACCTAATGCCCCGGGTCTGTACACCAAAATTACCCTCGCGGTTTCCCCCTCGTTTAGTATCAATGATCATTTCATGCAAGTGATATGTGAATTAGTTTGAGTGAAAAATCTACTGGATTTTTTGTATTTTGCCAGACAAAAGTTTTATTCCATTCTGTCTGGGCTGCAGCCTCTTCGAGGTCTTCAGTAGTAGCGAATCTGACTAACGTGGGAGAAAAAAATCTCCATACAACAAAATATCGAACACTGAACTAGAGGCACATACGCCTTTTCACCCTCAATTTCGCATTATAGAAGGGAATAGCTATGCCCCAAACAGACTTTATCTACCCAGTAATTTAAGTGTGAGATTAATGTATGGAGACTTCAAAAAACAATTTCCTGTCTTTATTTACTCTTATGAAAAATATAAAACAGTGGTAAAATCCAAAAATATATCATTTTCTAAGCTGGGAAATGAGCAATGTGAACTCTGTGAATCATTTTCATTACATAATTCTCAGCACAAATCTGACAGTCTGGAATAAAATTGTGCTGTTTACTCAAGTTGGGATGTTCACATAAAAGCAACGAATGAATCTCGAGATAGATACAAAATTGACAGAGAAAAACTTTGAGAAAAATACAATTTGTGTTTCGGTCGATATGCAAAAAATTGTTATGCTACCGAGGATGGAGATGTTTAAAAAGTCATTTTTACTCGAAGGCTTATAGCCTACAACGAGGGGTGGCTCACTGTCTGAAATTCTGTACACCATATTACTGTTGGTATTATCTTACCAATATATTACCGACAATACCGAAATATTACCGTTAATTTCTAAATATTGCCGACAATACCGAAATATTACCAACAATACTGAAATATTACCGACCGAGATATTATCAATAATACCGAAATATTACCAGCAATACCAAAATATTACCGGCAATACCGAGATATTACCAACATTACCGAGATAGTAAAGTAAAGTATTTTATTCATCATAAAAGTTTATACAGTACAAAGGTATTAACTTATCAGACTAGTCATGAAAATATAATATTTCTGTCAGAGCTTTACATTACGATAAAAATCTGAGCTTTAAAAGTTACATGAAAAAAACATATTAAAAAAAGTGTATACAGACAAATGAACAAAATATAATGACATATTACATTTTATGTAATATTCAGATTTGCTTTATTATTATCACAGTATTGAAAGAACTCATTCACAGTGTAGAATGTGTTACTTAATAACATGTTATGTGCCTTAGTCTTGATATCTTTAACAGTCTTTACTTCTATCACAAGATTGATTTTATTCGTACATTTTATACCCATATACTCTGGAGAGTGTTGGCCAATTGACACGAGTAGGGTTGATATATATCTTCGCCTCTACGGGTGTGGTATGAGTGCACTTCATTATTTCTTATACACAAATTTTTGTTCTCAATTATATGTAACAGTAATAGATAAATGTACAAACTTGGTAATGTTAGAATGCCATACATTTTGAATAACGATTTACAACTTGAAAGTGGATGAGATTTATTCATACAACGTAAAATCTTTTTTTGTGCTGTGAATGCTTTTCCCATATGAGATGATGAGCCCCAAAATATTAAGCCATATTGTAATACTGAGTTTACCAGTCCATAATAAAGAAGTTTTATTACATTACGCGTTATAGTGTCTCTTAATTGCTTTATTATATAGCATGTTGTACTTATCTTTGAGCAAAGTTCATTTATACGCGGTTCACATGTTAGCTTTTGGTCTATGTTTAACCCTAAAAATTTTATAGTACTTGTTCTTTGTATACTTATGTTTTGGACTTTTAAAGGTAGATTGTAATTTGGAGTGATATTTTTTGGTAGAAATTGCATGTAAAAGGTTTTGTTTGCATTTAATAGATAGATAGATATAGATAGATAGATAGATAGATAGATAGATATAGATAGATAGATATATAGATATCTTTATTCATCTCCTTTGGTTATTTACATAACATGAGATAAGTCAGGTCATATTGCAATAAAGCACACTTTAGTACAATGAAAAGTAATTAAAAATGGCAATAGTATATAACAGAGATACGAGTAAACAAACATTAATACAGGACTAAGGACAGTTATGTGCGGTAAAATATTAAATATAGTAAAAATATTAAAATATTAAATAACATAATTAAATAATAGATAATTAAAAACATAATTCATCCATGGTTATGACCCAAACTGGACATACTCATCCAATGAATAAAAGGCATGGTGGATAAGAAATTGCTTCAGGTTTCTTTTAAATTTATTTCGGTCAGTCATTAATTTTAGGTTGTTTGGTAATAGATTAAAAAGATGGCCTCCAGCATACAGAGGTGATTTTTTGTGTTGCAGCCTATTGATTTGACACATATGGAAATCATCTTGTGCTCTGGTGTTATGGTCATGGTATTCATTATTTTTTCTTAGCTTTTCCATATTATTGAAGGTATACAACAATAGTTTGTATAAGTAGATGGAGCTGAATGTGAGTATCTCATTTTTTTTTAAATGTTTCCTTACATGACTCTCTATAGTCCAGATCAAATATAAGCCTTATGAATTTTTTTGAATTATGAGTACCCTGGGCTCCTGTGTTGCCCTGCCCCACACAATTATGTTGCAGCTGATAATGCTGTACACCAGGGCGTAGTATATATTTATCAGGTAATGCCTGTGAAAATTTGATTTTAAGGTGGTAAATGCATAATAGAGCTTATTTAGTTTTTTACAGATATATTCTATATGTTGGTTAAAGGTAAGTTTGTAGTCTAATTCCAGACCCAAGAATCTTGTTAGTTGGGATGAGATAATTTTTCCATCACAGATATCAAATGAGAGATTGCGGGGTGGTTTGAGGGGACTAGTGAATTCAATGAGGACTGTCTTATTGATGTTGTTAATAAGATGATTTTTGTCACACCAGTCTTTGAAGCTGTCTGTAACCGTTTTTATTTTGTTTTTTAATTCTAATATGGTATCAGCTGCAACAATAATTGTGGTGTCATCTGCATAAATGAAAGTTTGCCCATATTCAATATGATTAGGGAGGTCGTTAACATAGAGCAAGAAGAGTAGAGGACCTAAAACTCCGCCCTGGGGAGTTCCAATCGGAATGTCAAAGTTGTCCGACTGCTCTGCCTCAAGCTGCACCCTAATGGTCCTACCAGACATATATGACTCAATCCATCGTTGAATAGGGCCTCTTATGCCCATTGCGTCTAGTTTGATTTTTAGATATATTGGGTTAATAGTGTCAAACGCACGACTCAAATCGAGAAATATTCCTACCACGAGTTTATTTTCGTTGATGTTATCATAAATAAGTTGGACTAGGTCGGCAGAGGCTGTTTCAATTGAGTGGTTCTTCCGAAAGCCATGTTGGCACGGTGTTATTATATTGTATCTGTTTAGATAATTTATTAACTGGTCATATACAGCTGTTTCCATAATTTTTGAAAAACAGCTCAATACACAGATCATTCTGTAGTTTTCTACAGAGTGGGGGTCATCTTTTTTTAGCACTGGGATAGTCTTTGTAGTTTTTAGTTGGTCCGGGAATTGTCCTTCAGTTACAGAGAAATTAGTGATTAGTGCCATGATAGGTGCTATTTCATCAACACATTCCTTTAAAATGGTCGCTGGTATGTCATCTATTCCTGCTGAGTATTTCTTTTTCAGTCTTAAGATTATACACTTAATGTCATGTTCCGTAACGGGTGCAAAAAACATGGAGTTATAGCCTTGTATTTCTACTTTAGTACACATATTTTGAGGTAATTCTAGTTTCTCTAGTTTTTCAGTAATTGATGTTGTGAAGTATTCACCAAAAATATTCACAATTTCTGTATTATTAGTTTTTTGTTCACCATTATGGTTTAGAACAATCTTAGGTTTGGTTGTAGCTCGATTCATCTTAACGTTGACCAGGCTCCAAAGAGACTTTATTTTGTTATTTGAGTTGTGAATAATATTAGAATAATAATCTTTTTTCCGGTTGGAAATTTTAATGTCAAGTATTTTCTTTGATTGTTTATAGTGTTCAATTATATGGGGGTCGTGTGTAGTTTTTTTTAGCAGATGCAACTGTTTAAGATTATCAAGCTCTGCACGGAGTTCTCTTGAGAAGGGAACTCTACCATTCTCAATGGCTCCACGCAATTTTACTTTCTGTTTGGGGAATACTTTATTGAAACACCACTGGAAGTGCAAGAAAAAGTTACCGAACATGTCATTAGGGCTTTTTGTATGTGCATCAAACGTATAATTATTTTTCAGTAAAACCTTAAATTCAGATATTGACTGACTGTTTATTTTTCGCGTGTTGATGTATGCATCTTTTTTATGGCACTTATTTTCAACTGACCAAGTCATGATTTGACCTGCATGATCGGAGACTCCTAGCTCAGAGACCTTACAGGAGGCGGAACAAATGTTACTGACTATATAGTCGAGGCCGCTAGCTGTTGTATGATTGCCGTATTTCGCTACACGAGTAGGCTCATCATATAATAATTTTAACTGAAACATCTCAAATAAGTCAAAGAGGTGTATTTTATGGCGACTGTCTGTCAGGAAGTCTATATTCAGGTCACCACATACCACTAGGTCTGTGTATTTAGCTGCTATGTGATTTAAAACTAAGTATGAGACCATTGTTTAATGTGTAATTTAAAATTTCGTTTGATGCATCATTACTTTGTTTTACAAGATCTTGTATATTTTTGTCTTTTAACAGTATATTTGTATCGTCTGCATAGAGCACGATATTACTTGACGCATCACATATCTCAGTTATGTCATTTATGAATATAATGAAAAATAACGGACCTAAAATAGAGCCCTGTGGTACCCCCAGTTCATTTTTCATGGTGACAGACTTTCTACCATCCAATGTCACTGTTTGTGTTCTGTCTTGTAAATATGACACAGCCCATTCATGTGCGACTCCTCGAACACCAATGTTATATAGCTTTTGGGTTAATAGATTGTGGTCAATAGTATCAAAAGCACGGCTAAAATCATAGAAAAGACCTTTACTATGATCATTTAGTGCTGCGTGGATAAACTCAAGGCATTGTCGGATGGCTGTATATTATCAACAATACCAAAATATTACCGATAATACCGAGATATTACCAACACTGCCGTGATATTACCAACAAACCGAAATATTACCGACAATACCATAATATTACCAACAATACCGAAATATTACTGCATGATTCGCAAAGAACACATAAAAAGACTGACCTCTATACTGAATTTTAAACTCTGAATGATTAATTTCAATAAACTGTATTTATATGAATATTACTTACGAGACTACTTATAAATACAATTTGCAAAATTGAATTAAGATAAATAATTGTTTTAAAATGTGGGATGGTACATAGAAACAAGGAAGAAAATAACCATTTTTAATATATTTATTATACGACTAGATATTTAAAAATAATTTGAGAACAACAATAAAACTCTCAATAAACTACAAATAAGGAAAAAACAAAAAATATCAAACATAGAAAATATATACTTTAGGTATTCGAAGAAATGTATTAATTGAAAAATAAAATGTTTTTCGTATATAAAAATTAAGTATTCATGTATTTTATCATACTGTACAATAGGGTGGAGTGACCCACATTTTCTTTTCAATTTTTATAGAAGCATATTGTAGATCTCGATGTAGATAGATGCCATTTTGTAACGAAGTCTTTTCTTTTTGATGCCAAAAATGCAATTTAAATAAATAATTATGCCTCGTTACTTGTTCCACTTACGGTCGAAAACTAGGTATTGCAAATTATTATTATAGATTCCTCCTAATTTAGCTCGCTTAAACCGCGGAACAGAATTCTACTTTATACAGAAACTGTAACGAATCCATCCATGAAAGGGCTATCTGCAATATTAAAAATAATTACAAAATTTGCCACGATCGGCGTTTGGTCAGACCAGTGATAATCGTTCTCATTAAAGCCGATTTCGATCCGTGTGCCTAATAGTTAACCACGCGGTTATATTCCGAACTGACGACGCAGTAAGTACACACCTTATACAATCACCACCGTTTCTTGTCGCTGTTTTTATAGTAACACAGATAAGACTAATTCACTAAAATGTGTATATTAAAGCGATAATTTTAAAATAATTTCCGATTGAATGTAACACTAACTCCCTTTTAACTGTATCCGCTGTTATTTATCATTTTTCCCTGTTTTTATATATTAACCAACTACTGATATAGCCTAGCTTCTTTTTTAGTGTCATTTCCATTTAAAATCGAAACGTGCCTCGTGCTCTACTCAAATTTCTGATTGTACTTTCACAGTAAAGCAGCTTGTTCGTCTCTGTTCCACTATGGACATACTTCTCCCGCTGTCGAAGGCCAAGCTAGGAACGTTAAACAGTAGATGCAAATTAGCGCCCGAGTTCTCTATATTCTAACACTGCAAATTCAACAACTGATTGGTCACGGGAATAGCTAATTCCACAACACGCTTATCTGTCAGTGTGGATTTAAGTATGCCCTTATTGGTTTTTGTCCCGGTTTTTGTTTTGAAAACTGCTTTAATAGTCGTTACACTAACTAAACTTAAAATCCAAAGTGCTACGGCAACATTAGAATAAAAATAATTTTCTCTAACACTATTTCAGAAATTACAAATTCCACAACTAAAAATTGTGTCGAAACAAGTGTCATTCCAACACACTATTATGGTATATGTATGTATAATACCGCACGGCTTTCGACAAATCAAGAGCCGTCAAGTCACATTTAGTGCTTTGGTTGATATGATTACATCGAACAAAAGATATTTATTTCTAGCTTGGCATTTGACGTTTTGTAGTCTTTTTATATAATTTCTAAAATATTGTTAGAGAAAGTATAGTCTACACCACATTTGGAATGGCATATTCCACACTCGCGAACCATAGTCCGAGCCTTTGGTTCGGTCTACACACTTCTCTCTCGTATGGAATTTGGGCCATTTCATAACTTGTAATAGAATATATTATTCTCCCACATACCTACTTTAATAGTTCCAAAATGAATTGATAATGACGGTACGTTCAGTGAGACCATGCAGTTTATACGTGTTGAAAACCGCCTGCATTCTTGAAATTTGTTCATTCATGAATTTTTCCGTGCCCCAAAAAGTGGCGCGACTAGTGCAATTGCACCGAATGCACCTATAGTAGTTCTGATTCTGCTCTTATTTTTCATCTATGGACTGAGATGCGTGGAAAGTAGATTGCGTTAAAATCATGATGCAAATCTTTATAAACACATTAATTTGAATACAAATTGCTAAGTACTACCAAAATATTACTGAATAATACTGAATATTACCAAATATTATCGAATATTACCAAATATTACCAACTATTACTGACAATACTGGAATATTACTGATATTACTAAAATATTACCGATATTGCTGATATTACCAAAATATTACGAATATTACCAAAATATTACTGATAATACTAAGACTATCGGCAGGCTGTACACCATATTACCGGAGTGAGCCACCCCTCGGTCTACAGTGGAAATTTTGTTCCCGTGGGCAAGAAATCCCAACATCTACCCTATGATGCTTTATGGTATGAAGCCATATCGGGAAGAAATCAAGTACTTTTAATTCTTTTTTTTTTTTTTTACTTAACAGGGACATTGAAGAATTCATTATGTGGCTAGATAACTGTTCAAGGCAGAATAAAAACTGGGCATTGTTGTCTGTTGTTTTGTTCTTTGTACACATTGTAAATTCTCAAGAAATAGTGGTTAAATCTATACACATTAAGTACTTCGAGCCTGGAAGTACTTTTATGTCAGCCGATTGCCTCCATCACCAAGTTGAGATGTCCTTGAAACAACAAAAATAAACATATGATTTCGTCGATTTTGTAGCTGCAGTTGAGAAATGCAACAAAGGACGAGTATTTGTAAAAAAAAAAAATGGAGCTAAATAACTTCCACTTTTGGAGAAACATCTTCTGTTGCCAAAAAGAAAAAGCATAATCCATACCTTTCTAATATTTCAGAAATTTTAGTAAAAAGAAGAGGAATACTTTATTTACTATAAATGTGACAAAAAAGATGAATGGAAGAAGCTAGATTTCCTGCAAAAAAAGTTTGAAAACTGCATCTCGGTGGCTAACCAAAGACGACAGGCAACCGGATTAGAAAAAACAAAAATTGAAAAAATTGTTAAAAATTTAGGAGATATTATACCAGAGAATAGAAAAAAAAATTGGCTAGAACTCCCAGAAAAAAAAACCGATGCCTGAAAATATATTTTGTGTATTTGGTATAAAATAATATATGCATATTTCCTAATAATACATTCGTATTTTATTATTATATTGGTTTAGAAATGATAAACACCGCATGTAATATGCGGGGATTTGGCTTAGCTCATATATAAATTTAATTTAGCCAATATACCCAGACTTATTTCAAAGTATTCTAACAATATGTTTATTTTGACATAAACATCCGATTTTACACATAATTATTACCCTAATATGTGTTTATAAAATTCACATCACTAGAACTTTAAGCAGTGTAAGTAATTTCATTTCAAGAGCGATTTTCTCAGATTAATAAAATGTTCACATACGGGGGTCTCGCTTAGGACGGCAGCATAGCAGGGGCGTTCAGTAATTATGAACCTTCCTCACATGTTCATGGTCAGGTCGGCGAGATTCGACAACGGTCCACAAAAAAAATCCCACAAATCAAACGGTAAATCCTATTATAAATTTGAAAAATCCAACTAAATCCTCGATAACAAGCGTACAACGTTTACTTCAGGGGTATTTTTCGAAAAATGAACACGCTTCGAGTTATAATGAGTTAAAGGATTTGTGAATTGATACGTTTCAGGGCATGCGTTAATTCATTAAGGCGCTGCATAACGCAGACAATATTGAATAATTAGAAAAAAATATTAAGTATTCAGATATGTACGTAATATTACGTGAAAACAAAGCTGACGTGCTGTAAATTTCAAATATACAAAAAAAAATTTTTTTGCTTTTTCGGAAAATTGCCCCCTGCAACCCGAACAAGTCAAATCTTCTCTTTTGATGGGGCATCGTTTAAAATAGGTTGTAGCTTTTAGCAACACATTGCAAACGGAATGACACAATAGAGGCTGCTTGTTACTCTACTACAACGCCGGCGCAGCGGCCTAGACAGATCTGTTGCTCTCGATACGTTTTTCGTAAGATGGGTCCTATATCATGCGCCCAGTAGTATTTTCAATACTAAAAATCATGGTTAAAAAAAAAACGAAATTAAGCTCTAAATATTTTGTAAGTAAAATAAGAAATGTAGTTTCTATAAACAATATTTATTTACAAAAAATTAAACTTTGAAATGCTTTTAATACGAAATAGTAAAACGAATGCATTTAAAAGCAGCAGATAAAAAGTAAAATGTATATTATATACATTTAAAGTCAATAATTAATAAAAAATGTATAACTAGTTATTTGCATGCAAATATACTATTCATAATAATAATAATAATAATGGTCTTTATTAGTTTATGTAAGTAATTTAGAGTACTTATAGGGTGTGGAACATGTCATAGCGCTTAACTAATATAAAATTAATAAGATCTAAATCATGATGAGATTAACTAAAATAGGCGATATAACAATAATAATTAAAATAATATTTCCAATATAGAAAATACTAATCTGAGTACGTCTAACATAATAAAAGGATAAAATTAAATGCCAATAAAGGTAATATTACACAATAAGCTAAAAATAAACAAAAAATAAATGACGAAAAACAACAAGTAATAGTAAAAACAGTATAAATTTCAGAGCTATTAATCTCACAGAGAAATTGATGAGGGAAGACTTTGACTGAAGAAGTCTCTATTCTTGTAGTACTCATCAAGGCTGTAGTAGGTCTTCTGCAGTAATAATTGCTTAAGTTTGGGTTTTAATTTATTTGTAGGTAAAGAAATATATTTTCAAGCTAAATTCTGGACAAAAATGTAATGTATTGTTTGTAGTAGATAGTAAATTAGCTGGACACCAGATAACCAGCCAACTATTCGGCTTGAAATAGAGAGTGTTAAAGGTCGAATTAGCTCAAGATCACGCGCTTGATTGGCTATAAGTGGGTGGCGCAGCTTGATCGGATGACTTGTGGGTGTGGAAAAGTATGGGTTTTGTTTTGTGATTGTTTTAGACAACTAAATAAGTAAACAACTTGTTTACCACATTTGTCAAAGTTTTCAAAAATATACCTTTCACCCTCTTGTAACAGCATATATAGCGAGAGACTGTTTTCAGATGCTGTCAACGTATAAGAAAAAAACGCAATCGTCTATTGCCTCTGAAAGCTGAAAAACTATAGTCTTTATTCATCATAATTTCTCATTAGTAAACTTTGAATATTAAATTAATAAAATAACTAACCTATAAATAATTTAAAAATAATAAAACATTTATTTTCTACATACTTTTTTCATTTTTTTTAACTATTCAGTTTTGGCTGGATATCAGGTTACTATCCGGCACCCATGCAGATTGTAAAAAGTGGGCTGGATAGGCCGGATACCGAATAGTAACCAGATATCCGTTGCATCTCTAATATACATATATTTTATGAAATACCACAGTTTAGGGCACTTGGCTCTTTTTTTATAATATAGATTAGATTAGTCTTTATTAGTTCAATGTATAAATAATTGCAAAATACCCAGTGGGTGTTGAACATGTCATATGTGTACCTATTACTAAATTATCAAATCAAATCAAATATATATTTATTGTCCAGAAGAACATTTCTTGTTGACAAAGTGCTGTATAAACAGATATATAAAATAGAGACATATAAATGTGAATGAGTAAAAACAACAAAAAAACATACAAAAACTAGTCAAATAGCAACAATTTACAGACCAAAATTAATGTGCACTTTTGAACATATTACAGTGTGTCCTCAAAAAATTCTCTTAAATTATAATAAGGCTTTACAACAAGTTTACTTTTTACTGCCTTCCTGAAATGAATATACGAATTAATATCTTTAACATCATTGGGTAGGTGATTATACATCTTATAACCATTGTAAATAATAGAGTCTTTGACCAGGGAGGAAATCGGAATTGGCATAGTAAGATTATTGTTTTGACGAGTAATATAACGGGGAGAATTTTCACTTATATTACTTTTATGTTTCCAGAATGAAAATGGAAATAACTGTAAGGATTCCATGTGCCAAAAAAAGTGGTTTGCATGAATCACGAATTCTTGCTTTACACAAATAACGAACAGCACGCTTTTGAATTACAAGAATCCTATTTATCAAATAATTACTGCTTACACCCCAGAACGAAATACCGTATCTCAAATGTGATTCAATTAGTGCAAAGTATGCGGTTTTCGCAGTCATGAAGCCCAACACATTTGAAATGACTCTAATTGCATAGCAACCAGATGCTAGCTTGTTACTGAGGTTAATAACATGATCTTTAAACTTTAAGTTGCAGTCGATATTTAAACCAAGAAATTTTGAGCACGACTTATTTTCAAGTATATGGTTACCGAGTGGGATATCTATTAGATTACAACGGAAGGTCATTATATTTGTTTTGTTGACATTAAGAGAAAGCAAGTTAGAGTTAAACCAATCTTTGACTTTATTTACATCGGAACACATTTGCTCCCAGAAGGTATTCTCATCTTTACTATGCCACAATATTGTGGTGTCATCAGCAAATAAGGTAAACTTTCCATTAATGTCAATTTCAGTCAAGTCGTTAACATATAACAAAAATAAAATTGGACCAAGAACAGAACCTTGAGGTACGCCATGAGTTATATTTAGTTTGTTGGAGTATGATGAGTTTTTAACTACTTGGCTGCGGTTTGACAAATAAGACCGAAACCAGTTTAAGGTAGTGCCTCTGAAACCATAGTGTTCGAGCTTTCGCAACAATATATCATGTTGGACGCAATCAAAAGCTTTTGACAAGTCACAGAATACTGCCGCGGCACACTCTCCACCATTGATTTCAGTGTAGACCATCTTTAGAAAGGCAAACATGGCATCGTTAGTATTTTTATTTTTTTGGAACCCAAATTGCTGATTACTTAATATCTTGCATGAAAACAAAAATTCAACAACTCTCTTTTTTACTAGCTTTTCAATAATTTTTGCCAATGTGGGTATTAACGATATGGGACGAAAATTAGATGGATCTTCTAAATCCCCACCTTTGTAAAGGGGAATCACAATAGATGTTTTTAAGAGAGATGGAAATATTCCCGATTCAAATGATTCGTTAATTATCGAAACTAATACGTGAAGAGCAGCGTCTGGTAGATTTTCCAGTATTTTTACAGATATTTCATCTAGACCAGAGGATTTTTTATTTTTTATTTCCTTAATAGTTTCTTTTAATTCAATTATATTTGTATTGTGCAAATATGAAGTATTACAGTTATGCATTTCATTCATGTAACTCAATGGATCATTTGGAGGAATTATGTTTTCCGTGAGACTACCTGCAATCGAGCAGTAATAGTTGTTTAATGCATTGGGATTTAAGGGGGATGTAACCCGCATTTGACCTTTACCTCTAAGCTCATTTACGATTGCCCAAGTCTCCCTTGGCTTGTTATCCGCCTGTTCAATTTTGAATTTATAATGATTTTCTTTTGTCTTTTTTATTACTTTTCTGTAAATATTTTTATATTTCGTATAGTAATCAGAAAAGAATTGTTCATTTGTGTATTTTCGTATGTAGTGAAGAGATCTCAAGTTTTTTGCAGACATTTTTATACCTTTAGTTATCCATGGTTTCTTACTTTTTAATTTAATTTTTTGAATGGGGAAAGCTTTGTTAAATACATGTAATAGAAGTTTATGAAAACAATCAAAGGAATTATTTTCATTTAGAAGTTCCTCCCAGTCAAACTCTAGGCAATATAGAGAAAATTTATTATAATTAGTCCTGCTAAACAATCGTCCAAATTTGTACTTTTGACCAAAATTATTTGTATCTAATTTTACTGAACAGTATACGGCTTCATGGTCGGATAGGCCGGCTGATGTCACAGAACATGAAATATTTTCCTTATTTAAATTGCTACAAAAATAATCGATTGTAGAGGCCGAATATTGGTAGATCCTGGTATGTGAATTAACGTGCATATTAAGGTTCATCGAAGTTCGCAGGTTGAATAGCATTTGAGTGTCATTTGATTCTTTGTTACTAAAATCTATATTAAAGTCCCCGCCTACTATAATCGATGATTTTTCAGGTAGCCTAAATAAAAGTGATTCTAGTTTACCTAGGAAAAAATTTACATCCGATAAGGGAGACCTATATACACACACTACATATATATTAAGTTCATTACAGAAAATAATGGAAAACTCAAACTGTTTTTCTTCTAAAGCATCATCATACTTTTCAAAATTAACAAAAGGAAGGCTATCTTGCAGTGTGTTATTTATGAGAATTAATGTACCTCTGTGAATGGAATTGACTATACTAAATAACTAAGTTACTAAAATTTTAATACAGACAATGTATAAAGCAAAAACAGTTAAATAAAACATAATACAGTTTGCACAGACAAACAGAATTAAAATAATTGGGAATTGATATAAATATTTTATTTAGAACTTAATATCATTTTATATCACCATCATTGAAATTGAATTAAAATACTCGTCTATTGCATAGTAGGCTTTATTAGAATATTTTTTAATTGTAGCTTCAATTTTTTCAATGGGAGAGTTTTAATTTCATTTGGGAGCTTATTAAATATTTTTATTAGGGAAGACTGTACATTTTTTTGAATATAATTGAAGCTCTATTAGTTCATTTTTGTTTCTGGTATTATAGCGATGTATTCTATTGCAGTCATTAAATAGTGTTTTGTTTTCTGAGACAAAAATCACCGCTTCTAAGATGTACTGACTAGTAATAGTCAGAATTCATTTTTCTATAAATATTATTAGCCCAGCCAAAACAATGTTTAACCTCCTGAAAAATCCGAAAGTTTTGAAACTTCGCATACTTATTTAAAGGTACCTAAGAATGAATATACCGAAAGTCCTTATGAATATGAGGCGAGCTCTAGTGGCAATTAGCGAAAATAGGGCACTTTCTTTGGTTTTTCGTTAATATCTCGAGAACCGTTGGTCGGAGGCAAAAGTTGATTATATACATAATTAAGGCTTATTAAATTTGCTACAAAAATGACCATATACATTTTTCTCGTATTCCTAATGGTTCCCGAGTTATAGGCGTTAAAAGAGAGCGTTTTGTGAAAAACTACGCTAGGGCGTTACAATACGGCATTTCTAATAATATTTGACAATAATGAGTTACTAAATTAAATATAGTACTTACAATGCCTACTGCGACGAGCCGCTACTGCTATCGTCCCCCCCCCCCCCCACTACCTTTTTCCACAACTAAACCGGTGCGGCTATCCGCGTCGTTGCATCAGTCTGATTGAGGTTATTCGTATCTTTATTACATTTTCGTGCGTTCTTACCATTTTCGTTCGGTTAGTGTCTTAGTAGTTTTTCGCATAGTAGACGTATGTTGTGTTTACATAATAGACATATGAAATGGAAGAGAACTGTTTGTTGTGCGACAGAATTCTTGGTTCACCTTCTGGTGTAACGAAAGTTGGTTTGAAGGGAATCAGATCGTTACTGCTCGCTAGTGAGCAAAGGAAAGATGATTTGGGTTCTAAGCTTCGTGGTATTGAGACAATTAGATTACACACTGAGTGCCGAAAACAGTACACATGGGATGATTCTATAAAGGCTTTCCTGAAACAGCAGCCTGCTGCAGACCCCTCTTCATCAACACAAGGTAGCTCTTTGCCCCAAACAAGGCCGTCTGTGAAAAAATTATTTGAATTCAAAACAAAATGTTTCTTCTGTGCAGATGTTATTGATGAAGAGTATTTTAAAAAACAAATAAAGAAACCTATAAAAGCCCGCAGAGATGCATTCTATTGTCGAAGTAAGGAAATTATTACGACTGTGTTGAATTCTGCAGACAGGAGAAATGATGAAAAGGCAGAAGAAGTTAGGCTGCGTCTGTCTGGCATTAGCGATCTTGTCGCTGCTGATGGAGTGTACTACCTGGACTGCTACCAACAATTTGTGTCCCACAAGCCTCTCACACCTTCATCTCATGCATACTTACCTATTGTTTCAGGTAGCAAGTGTAGAAGCTGGCCAAGATAACCAAATTGCAGGGCCTTCTACGAAGAAGCGATTCAGAGCTGATTGATTTTTCTGTACAAAATTTTCCTTGGAATAACCTCAGGATTTTGTTTGTTCATATGTTTCATTGTTTAATATACCTACATCATGTGCCTCATCAATATACATCATAAGTAACATACATCATGTGCTTTTTATACAAAGTTGTGAAGGTCGTCTCCTCAATTATCCTTAGTATACAAAAATTTAGGTAAACCATATGTCAAATATTATTAGAAATGCCATATTGTACGGCCCTAGCGTGGTTTTCACAAAACGCTCTCTTTTAGCGCCTTTAGCACTCGGGAACCATTGGGAATACGAGAAAAATGTATATAATCATTATTGTAGCAAATTTGATAAGCCTTAATTATAGTTATAATCAACTTTTGCCTCCGACCAACGGTTCTCGA
The DNA here is from genome assembly GCA_963583905.1 of Stenurella melanura. NCBI lineage: Eukaryota > Metazoa > Arthropoda > Insecta > Coleoptera > Cerambycidae > Stenurella > Stenurella melanura. The sequence goes on from OY757312.1 coordinate 110,058,351, forward strand.
GATATTAACGAAAAACCAAATAAAGTGCCCTATTTTCGCTAATTGCCGCTAGAGCTCGCCTCATATTCATGAGGACTTTCGGAGTATTCATTCTTAGGTACCTCTAAATAAGTGTGCGAAGTTGCAAAACTTTCGGATTTTTCAGGAGGTTGGGTCATTTTTTGGGGTTTTTTGACTGGACTATATAGCTATCTGTCTGCTTCATATTTAAGATGTTTCTCAGACATCTCTTTTGCAGGATTTTATTTATATTTGTGGAGTTTCCCCAGAAAATAATGCCATATCTATGCGGGATTGTATGTAGGCATGATATGCAACAAAGGCAGTTTCACAGTCGATGTTTTGTGATATAATTTTAAGGGCATAGCAGTATTTTGCCATATTTGTTGATAAGCATTCTATATGGCATTTCCAATCTAGTCTCGAGTCTATTTTTATTCCCAAGAACGAGGTGTTTTTACCGCAGTCAGATATGTATTTCCATTCGAAAACGCTGTATCATTGTTTGATGTTTTGATAGAAAAATGTATTATCTGTGTTTTATCAGTATTTAGCTTGAGATTAAGTGGTGTAAAATATCGTTCTAATGTATCAATGCAGTTAAATATTTTATTTTTTAAGTCTGCCTCATATTCTTCACTAATAATTAGAGAAGTATTATCTGCATATTGAACTATATTGTCAATTGCTAAGGGTAAGTCGTTTGTATACAAAATATAGAATAACGGGCCCAATATGGATCCTTGAGGTACGCCTCTATGAATCAATACTGGATTGGATTTCAAGATATTGTTTTCATCCATATCAATCACACATTGGCTTCGATTACTTAGGTATGATTTAATTAGCTGTAGAAGAATTCCTCTAATTCCGTAATGTTCAATTTTTCTTATTAAGATGTCATGCTCGACACTGTCGAAAGCTTTTGACAGATCTATACTTAAGTCAACTGTATGTAACTTATTTTTCATAGAGTCTAGAATTTTACATAATGCTTGATATGCTGCACGTGTTGTGGATTTTCTTTTTCTAAAGCCATTCTGAGTATCTGATAGGACTTAATGATTTTCTAGAAAATTGATAAAGTGATTGTATATTATTTTTTCAAATATTTTGCTAACATTTGATATTAATGCTCTATAGTTGCTGATTATATCTTTTTCGCCTTTTTTGTATATTTCTTTCACTTGTGCTAATTTGAGAATTTAAGGAAATATGCCTGTGTTTATTGACAAGTTGATTATATGAGCCAATGGATGTGATATTTCCTCTGCTACATATTTTAATAATTTGACAGGTATTTCGTCAGTACCTACAGATTTCGTATTTTTTAGGTTTATGATAGTATTGTACACCTCATGGTGATTAGTTGGTTCTAAAAATACACTCGATTCTAAGACTCGACTGATATTTTCATGGACTATATTTGTTTGTACTGTTGGACACTGATTTACAAAGAAGTTATTATGTTATTTGAGACAGCTTTCTTGTCTTTATTATGTACATTTAGTATGGTATTCTTGTTTTGCCTTTTTGTGCCATTGTAATGTTTAACCAAATCCCAGATTGTTTTGCTCTTATTTTTTGAGTAAGTTATGTAGGAGATATTTGATAGTTTTTTAGCTTCAGTTACGACTCTTTTTAAGATATTTTATATGTGTTATATTCACCTCTAGATATTTCTCCTCTCAATAGCTGTGAGTATAATTTTCTTTTTGTTTTATACGAAATCTTAATTCCTTGTGTGATCCATACTCTGTGCTTATCTTTCATTTTTACAGCTTTTACTGGGAATATCAAGTCTAGTAAATTTGATATAACTCCGTTAAATTTTTCATAAGCCAAATTTGGATCTGCACAAGAAAAGATTTCATCCCAATTTCTGTTCTGGAGTTCATATTTATAGTGGCATAATTTCACCTCAGAATAGATTATCTTTTTCCCTACCTTATTAATATTACTAACTATTTCGTCTGATGTTTCTACTCTTAATATTTGGCCTTCATGATCTGACAGTGCAGTAGTAATTACTTCTCCTTTATAATCATTTTCAAAATTAAGAAATATATTATCTAATAATGAATTAAGAATTTTTTGTTATTCTCATAAATGAAAAAATTGTTTGGGTGAGGTTATAGGAGATTAATAGGGTTTGAAATGCTTGGGTGATATTGTTTACCTGCTCCAAATTTATATTAAAATCTCCACAGAGAATAACTTTATATTTTTTATAGCTATTTTGGCATATTTCTAGTGGTTCCGTTAACATGTCAAAGAATGTGTCTAAGTTACCTGTAGGCGGTCTGTAAATACATATAATGATGGTTTTTAAAGCCCTACACACAATTGACGAGCATTCAATATCTCCTTCTATACGGTTGTTTCTTATATCTTCGAATTCATCAACTTCTAAGTCATTTTTAACAAAAATGTAGGAGCCTCCATGCATTTGTTTTTTCGGGACCATGCCGATCTCATTGTATAGGTTTCTAGTTGCATTAAGTATTCTTCTGGAGCGGTATACCAATGTTCTGTCAGGCAAATAAATGAGGGTGTGGGGTTGAGGCTTCGTATAAATAGTTCCAGCTCTAGTATTTTATTTTTTAAGCTTTGCATGTTTTGATGGAAAAGAGTAAATATATTTAATTTTTGGGGATTCGAATTTATTTTAGTTGGATTTGAGTCTATTATGGTGTCTTTTCTGTGTCTGTCATCCTTGTCTCTTCCATAAAAAATCGTTCGGCCTACTTTCTTCTGTCGCTCTTTTTTGAAAATCTTTATACTTTTGAAAGTCTAACCTTCTAAATGCCACACCTTTTGGCCATAGCTGAGGATTGTAGACTTCCTCTTTAAAGCGTAGGTTTGTTCCGATCTTTAACAATAAACTCCTCATTTTCTTCTAGTTTAGAATATTTTCTGCGGTCACATTTTGCTTCACTCTGTATATATACATCCATATCCTAAATTCTTCGCCTGTAAATTCACTGTGTTTAGCCTGTCCTAAGTTTCTCACTTGCGTAGCTTTCATATTTCTTTTTTTTCTCTGGACTAACTTAAAACCATCATCTTCATTTTTTTCACTATCTGTGTCGTCATTCTGTGTCTTGCTTGTGGATGGATTTACGTTTATTCCCCTAGTCATTTTTTCGATTTGTTTACTTTGTCTCAATTCATTATTTTGATTTATTTGTTTATCTTCTGTTTTTGTTTCAGTGTTTCTTTGCGTCTCCGTTTTTTGTGTGGGATTATTCTTTGTTTCGTTAATAGTTTTTTTGTACTTTTCGTTTTTGTGAATTTGATTAGAAGCCTGAGCAATCGGACTTTTTAGTTTCAGTTTTTGGATGGTTTTTGTTTTCGCTTATAGCAGTTTTTTGTGATGCATTTCTTATATAAGGTTGTGAGTTACCCTCGTTACTGAAAAAGTTATTTAATTCTTCTGTCAGCATATTCTTAAATGAATCCATTATATTCTTAGATGGTAGGGTGAGTTCTGATGGTATATTTTGTGTCTTTCGGTGGTTTTCAATCTGTCTTTTAATATACGTACTTCATCTTTTAAGAGTTCATTTGTATCCTGTAGTTCTTTATTTAATTCCTCCAAGAGATTATTTTCAATTTTGAGGGAATCTAGTACTATTTCTATTGTTTGTTCATCGTCAATGTCCACCTTTGCAAAATTTATTGCCTGGGGTTCTTGTTGAATAATTTCTTGCTTTTTGCAGCAGATTTTTCTACTGGAGCAACTTTTGTTGCACCACATTGTACACATTCAACTTTATTAATAACTGTTCTTTCACAATAATTACAGAGAGTTAACATCTGTTTAACTGGCTGGTCAGCCATCCTGAAAACCCTCTAGGTAAAAATATGAAATAAAGAATACGAATGACTATGAAAATTGTTTAATAAATGTCACTAAATTGCTCTTACTACTTGGATCATTCTATAATAAGATCTAAGTTACAGTTTTGGCAGTAGGTTGGTGCTTTTTACTTAAAAACTGCAAAATGGCACTTGGTTCCTTTTGGAATAGGGCTATCCATAATATCCTAAGTATAATGTTTGAAAAGGAACACTAATTTCGTCGCCTTTTATTGTTAATATGAAAGATCCTTTTCGTTTAATTTTATAGCTAAGCATTTTTTGCGCGTTTTTACAAGTTTTAACGAGCCCACAATTTTGCAATCCGCCGAATAAGTATTGTTTTGTTTTCTGTTATTTATATTTAACCCTAATGATTGTGACTGACTAGACGGCAGCCGCATACTATCATACTGTCGACTCAAGTCGTTTCCCGTCAGGCAGACATGAAAATTTTATACGACTCCAGTGGTGTCCCGCCACGAAAAGATTAAATACATTTTTTTCATAAGAAATTGGACAAAACTCAGCATGAATATTTAGCAACAATAGTTGGCAAAATATTCTAGGGCATATCAATATTTTATGATATTGTAATTTATAAATAAATATTCATAAACATAAACATAAAAACGAGATTGTTTATTGCAATGGACAATGATATCCAAAATAGCATCTTTTGAAAAGTTATGATTTATAAAAAGAAATCGGCATATAATGCACTGTGGTGCTTTGACAAGTCAAATAATACAATAAATACAACAAAAAATAATTTGTTAAAATGTACAATCTCACAGATAGTTGTATATAACAAAAACTAAACATAGATAACAAATAACATTAAAAATTAAACTAAGTCAAGGCGTAAGTTATAAGTGTATATAACAATCACTAAACATAGATAACAAATAGTATTACAAATTTAGATATTTCATTTTATTACTCCCAGTTGTTCAAAATGTTGATTGAGATAAATATTTAAGTTTTAAGGAATGTCACTTCCCGCTCTCCAAAATTTCGATTGAGAAAAATATTTAATTTTAGGGAATACTCCCCCCTGCTCTTCAAAATTTTTGTAGAGATAAATAGTTTATTATTATGCATGCCACTCCCCACTCTTCGAAATTTACATTGAAGATTGGTGGGAGTTGTATGTTACTATCCCCGGGCCCTGATTTTCTCTCGATGGCCCTGCTAATATATTTATATTAAAAATAATAGTGGGCCCAATATAATGCTCTGTGGAACGCCATACTTCACAGGTAATAAATTCTTTTTCCACCTTTGCCCATTACACACTGTTGCCTTCCAGATAGAGAGGATGATAGATTACATACTCCTACATTTATAATGGGAGATGCAAAGTTGACCTTAAGATTTATGTATTTGATGACCGTTGACTTTAAAACTTAATAGCATCACATTCCTGTTAAAATAATAAAAGTAAGAGAGATTGGATGGGGTCATTCCATTATATTTTTTATTTTCTCATATGCATTGTTTAATATAAGAAAAAAATTAGAAAGTATGCTTATTTGCTCCTTGTGACATATTTATATCTCCAGCCTTCTAATTAGTTGTCGTTTGTCGCCGATAAAGTGGATACTGCTGACCCTGAAGGATTCAAATTAAGCTTTAAACATGTAAAGAAAAACCGTTCATCTCGCTTTTCTCAACGAGGCAGTTTCTTTTGCCTTCTTGTCGAGGGAAGTAAATGATGGGGAAAAATTGAGAACACGTGTGCACTACAAAATTGTATTCAACACTTTCTTTTAATGAAATTTTACTTCAGAAATATTGTTTTAAATTTGACGTTCATTTGCCAAATTAATTTTTATTTGCAAAAGTTGTAATTGGGAAGGTCATTGCATGGTTGCTATGGTGTTGATTGTTATGCTACTCCATTCGATTTCGCGCAGCTGCGGCCAACGGAAAACGAAGGAAAGTCGTTTGCCAGCCGCCAGTATCGTTTTTGGATCTTTTGTCATATGAAAAAATGTCTTAGAATTTCATACTCTATAGAGTTTCCCTGCAATAAAGCTCGCTGCTTTGATAGGGATTTTGGAACGGGCTGCCGTACTATATCTTGCTTGCCAAAATTTGAAGCTTCAGATTTTGGCACCCGGGCCCAAGCCTAAATCCATTGCTGTTTGTGACAATAAAAGAATATAATTTTATGATATTATGTGTTACTTACAAAGGGCTATTATACAAATTAAAAAAAGTAGGTATGCCTGATTATCTGATACACCTGTTAAGAAACTACCTGGAAAACAGAACACTACATGCAAAGGTTGGAAACGCAACTTCTGAAGAATTTATGATGGAGCAGGGGGTCCCACAAGGATCACCACTTTCACCTCTATTATACAACTTATACAGCTATGACATCGCCACCCCACAAAATCCATTGGAAGACACAACATACATACTACAATATGCTGATGACACAACTCTGGTGGGACATGACAAATCACTACAGAGGTTAATCCCCAAGATGCAGGATAAGATGAACGAGATACAATTGTGGTTCAACAAATGGCGTCTGCTTCTAAATCCCAGCAAATCACAATTCGTTATATTTAACCACGCTCCCTCTCCATCCTCCCCTTCAATAAGCATTGCAAACGAGCATGTAAAGCCAACTCTCACGGCCAAATATTTGGGAATTACCATGGATCAAAAACTGAATTTTAATCAACACACATCAATTATTAAATCCAGAATAAAAAGCCGAGCAAAACACTTCAAAGCACTCACATATAAAAACGAAGGGATATCAACAAAAACAGCTACAAAAATTTACACATCAATATGCCGACCCATACTTGAATATGGACACAATCTATATATCAACTGCCAAAAACCGGCCCTAAACAACTTAAAAGTTGCTGAAACCGCTTCGCTGCGCACTATAACTAAAATTCGGCACCCAAACAACAACCTCCATAACCCGTCAAATAATCTACTATATGAAAAAACCAGAATAACACCAATCCTGACCAGACTCCAAATGTTAAATTTGCCAATCGACCACACAACATACAATTGATGCGACCTCTCTGCCGGACAAGAAGCCCCAACACATCAAAATTCAAGCACCCCGAGATGACACTGATGGAAAAAATATCTTCGCTAACTCTAAACTAATCTAAACTTGTTTGTTTGCTTGTTTTTTTTTTTACAACAAAATAAATTGTATTCATCTTAAAACTATACAAAGAATATTGTAATATCAATAAAAAAGCAGGAAATACAGGCTGAAGGCTGAATATGTAATTTTTCTCTTATATATTCAATAAAGAACTTTTATTATTATTATTATTTATTATGTGCTACTTATATCAGAAATGTAAAGAAAGTATAGCCCCAAATTATCTCTTCGGTTTATATTCTACAGGCATTAATTAGGTATGAAACTGAATCAAACATATTTCCAATGTGACTTGCTGCTAACTTTACTAATGAATGTATTCTTAATAAACTTGTAATATTGTAGATTTGGGCAGAGATGACGATAGATAAAGCGAGTGATAGGAGTATTAGGTTAACAGCATTAGATGCCAATGGTGAAATAAAAGTTTTTCTTATTATGGTAAGTGATATTAAATTTATATTATAATTATAATGCAATGGTAGTATGCATAGAAAGGCTCAAAAATCAAGTTTAGTTTTTTTAAAGTCTCGTCTAGGCCTGTGTCAAATCCAAAAAAATTATCTCCAAATTTGAGCAAAATTGGGTGATATTAACAAATGCCTCCTCAAAGATTTTGAAGTTTTTCGTGGATTTCTTATGGGTAAAAGACATTTCTTTGTAATTTTGCGATAGAATTGTAAAAATGTATAGTTAAATAAAAATTGCACGTAAGTCCTTCTTCAGAATTGGTTTGAGAATATGAATTAATAATTAATTTTTAAATTAAACCCTGTTAAAACCTTTTTATAAGACCACAAGATGACCCCATGGAGCCATCTTGAGGAGCCCTTAAAAGGGTCTTAATTCTTAGAAGCGGTGCGCCATACTTAACGAAAAACTGTTACAACGTAATGTTTAGTGGTGATCACCATTGAAACTTTATGTATCCATATTTCTTACGTTTTATTCGTTCAGATACTGCCACTGAGGAAGAGGATGACAATCTCCAAAAAGTTGGTCAAGTAATCGTAATATAAACATCACCACCCCATTATGGTTGTTTGTCTTATTATTCATGGAAACGTAAATTGTTGACAAAAAATTGTATAAGAAAATTTTAAAAATGTTCACTTTTACTACAACCTGCATATATTATTTATGTAGGTACTAAATTATCTAGATAGATAGTGTCTCGTATTTTCACCCCAGAAACCACCTTATAGGATCCGTGGATTCCAAAATAATTTCAACAACAATAACACAAACAACTTCTTTCCCGCCATGAATCTTGCCTTATATACTCCAAAATTGCCTCTAGATGTATCTAGAAATTTTCAATTCCAGAACAATGTATAACTCTAGAGCCATCTACACGCTTCCAGAAGAGATGGCGTGTATTACTGGTTGCCTAAAAATTTCTACTTAATTTCAGCTAGTAATAGTCATGGGCGTATCAGTCTCTACTTTCTAGGCCTTAAGCTGATCGTCCCAGTCAGATAATTCAGAATTCTGAATGTCTATCCAGTTTATCCAAATGCACTATCTTCATCTTGGACTTTTTGCTTCGTTGAATCCGATAGACGACATCATTAATTTGGGTAATAACAGTGTACGGTCCATCCCAAGGTAGTTTCGGTGACTTTCCTTTCCTTCCCTGTGGGTTGTACAGCCAAGCCAGCTCTCCCACCTTGAACCCTTTTGAACTACCCTTCCGGTCATATCGAGCCTTCATTCGGTCACTGGCTGGTGATGGCTCCGCTATATCGTTAGCCAGCCTCTTGAAAGGAGCTGTGGCGTTGTACTGCTTCACTTCACCTTTACTTCCAGTCTGTGGTCCCTTACTGGCTGCACAAATCTTGCATTTGCAACACCAAGGCTCCACATCCTGACGACTTTTTATCCAATAAAATCGTTCTCGTATTTTCTTCAGGGTCTTGTTAACACCGAACTGTCCATTGTATGTTCCATTGTGTACTTCCTGAAGCATCTTCACTACTCGATACCTGAGAATCACTAGACGCATAACCACCTGCTTTCCATCCGGGCTTTCCCATGCTCTCCGCAACAGCACATTCATGGCTTTAAGTGAGTCCCACTGCGCCCATACTGCCTTCAGTCCCACTCTTTTGTCTGAAACGTTCTTCCATTTTGGACAAGTTCCCCTTTTTTGGGCTCTCAATATAGGCCCAATTTCCTCATCGTTCAGTTGCTCTTGTCTGAGTGCTTCATCTGTCTTGTCATCCGATACCTTCATCTTGACAGTGTTGACTGCTCCTGTGACCTGCAGTTTCTCCTGGTGGTAGTACTGGCAATCTTCCTTGCACCTTCTTCCAGTTAAAATGTCTGTATTTTTTTGAGGTTTCGTTTTATTCTCACATCCTTGTAGTGGTGGACTTCTCGAAACGCTTCGAAGCTGAGAAATCTTTACTTCTCTAGGGGCACCACGCTTCCTATCTGACACAGCCTCTCTGGTACTGGCTTGCTGCTCTAGTTTTCCCTTCGACTTCACAGCGCCGGCCTCTACTCTCTCCAAGCTCCTCCGTGGACATTCTAGCTGGATATGTCCTAGTTCTCCGCACCTATAACATTTCATATGCTGTCCACTTGGCCTTCCACTACCAGATAATCCGTACAATACTCGTAACAATGACATAATGCAGATACCTTACCATAAAACTTCTCTATGAACAATGTCCTAAATACCTAGCAATTAAAGCTTTAACCAACTGCCCAATAAATGTAAATCTCTTAATGAAACATAATTTAAGAAAGAGGTAAAAAATTTCTTACATGACAAATGTTATTACTCCTTTAATGAGTATTTAGAGGATAGATTGTGATTTGTTCTGTTTGCTCTTTTTCCAATTTTGTTTATGGCATATGTAATTTTTTTATGTATCATTTTATTGTTTTTTTATTCAATTCTAGTTTGTCACTATTTTTTATTGTTGTTTTTATAATATTTTTGTATTTTATTTTATGTTTTGTAGTTTATTAATTATGTCTGACCAGCTACCTGTTTGTAGTTCATTTTTAAATCCGTTCTATGTACTGTCTTTTATTGTTTTCTTGTTTATGCATTATTTTATAAATTTATTATGTATTGGCTTATTCTATATTGTGTAATCATAATTGACTGAATTAATAAATTATTATTATTATTATTACTTCTATTCTGAGTTTCTTCAACCGTTCCAGCATTTACTCTTCTCGAGTTCTGCTGTCGACAGTCTCGTTTGATATGCCCTACCTTGCCGCAGTTGTAGCATTTAATACCTCCACTTAGTTTTTTCCTATTTTGTTGGGTTTCCTGTCTCCTTGGAGGATTTGATTTAGCCAGTAATTTGACTGATCATTTTATTTATCTCCTACATTTGGGTCAAGATAGGGTCCTGGTTCTTCTTTTCTGGTTGCGATTCTTCGATAGTCACAGCTCACACTCTTGGACTCGGGGTATCCTGAAAGGCAGCTTCCACCTTGAGTGCACGCACCAACGCTTCGCTGCTGTTCTGGTAACGAGATAACCTGACGACTCGCCTGATCTAATCTTCCTGTATACCATCGAGAAAAGGGTCTACCGCCAGTTGGTCTTGGAATTATTTCGGTATATCTGGGTAAGAGAGGTGAGCCAGTCTCCACAAGGCAACTTCAAACTCTCGTAAGCTTTCCTCAGGCTCTTGAACACCTGGTTTCAGCTGGGTCTGGTACACTTGGGCAAGATGATGATCGACATATCGCAGATCTAAGGCAGCTTCTAAAACTCTAAAAAAGTTTGTACGTCTACCGGAATTGTCTGGAGCAACCCTGATGCTTGTCCTCTTAAAGCCAGGACCAATGCCATAGCCTTTTCTTCGTCATTCCAGGTGTTCGCACCTGCTGTTGCCTCAAACTGTCCTTTGTACGTTGTCCAAGAACTTTGACTATCAAAGGAGGGAGGTTTTAACCGACTACTTGCAGGCTTCCTCTATCCCTCAACTGTCGTTTAAGCCGGTCTATTTCTCCTTTTTCCTCTTCGAACTTGTTTACTTTTTCTTTGACTTCACTTACTTCTCCTTTGATTTCTTTTACTTCTTCCTCGACCTTGTCCATTTTTACTTCGATCTTATTTTTGAGCTCAGTGGCTGAAATGAAGGCATTCTATTGCGTCTCTATAGCTTTCCTTAATTCGTCATTTTCCCCTTACCGCGCTGCTTTTCTTCTTCTTGATGTTGTTTCTCCTGCTCTTGTTTTTCCTCTTAACGTCGTTTCTCTTCTTGATCCTCGAGAACTTTTCTTAATTCTTCTTGGCGTTGTTCTTGTTTTTGTCTTTTCTTGGTCTACCATCATCACGAAAAAAAAAGTCTTGTTCAGAATCTTTATCACTTTTCAGTTCTAAGGATTTAATTACTACCACTAATGTCCTAATAGAATGTTCCAGAAATGTCTCAAAAATGCACTTACCACTATTTTCCTGTTCGAAAATAACCCTCGAACAATGTCCAGTAAATTACTCCTGTGTTAGCACTACTTCCCGAGAATAATTCTGTCCAACCTTCTCGACACATCCGAAAATCCTCTTATTAAAATTCCCCTTCTGACACCAAATTGTCCTGTATTTTCACCCCTGAAACCACCTTTCAGGATTCGTGAATTCCAAAATAATTTCAACAAGGAATAAACACTAACGCTTTATTTAATAATTTACTGCAAACTACACAAGATTTTTATTATCTACTAAAATGCACTTTAACTGTCTAAAATAAACTTTACAATGTTTACTATTTTGTATTTCTATCACCTCCGATTTCTAACCTCTCACTTGTCACAGTTGTCACTTTTCAACTTCTTTCGCGTGAACTGTGTTGCTCCCCAGGTGGGGGATGCTTCGGTGTCCGCCGGCAGTAGGCGCTTGCCGTAGGTTGAAGTACTTTGTTTTTCCTGGACTTGCTCTTACTTGAGCTGGCTGATTGAGTTGTTGGATTTATGTCGTCGTTGTATGAAGTATTCTGGTTTTCTTGGTGTGATTTGTGGTTGAAATATTTGTCATTGATTGGTAATTGTTGTGGGTGAAGATGTGTTAGGTTCTGGCACAGTGTTCGTTTTGTTTTTGTTTGCAATGTTGAGCGGTGGATAGGGTGGGAAAGATGTGGCTTTGATATTTTGGGTTTCGGGGGTTTTTGATGCGTGCGATGAGGTTTATGTGAATAGGTGGATGATGGATTCTATGATTATTAGCATTTTTTCAAATGGGTCATTGGTATTCTTTATTTTTGAGATAGTTTTTGCGAATGATGATAAGATATTTTTAATGTTTAATTGTCTAATTAGGTTTAGTATGTCCCGAAGGGGGTTTATTAGGTCTTCGTCGGTTTGTTTGTTGTGGTTGTCGTTATTAAGAGTGGTAGATTGGTTGGATTGAAATTTTGGCCTTTCTGTGGATTGGTTTATGGTAGGGTTATTGGTAGTGAGTGGCGGAAATAAATCGTCTTGTGTGGTATCGATTACATTGTGTGGTGAGGGTTGAGGGTGATGTCTCCTGGTGTATGATGACTGTGATCTGGGGCGATTGGATTGTAGTCCCCTTCTTGCCGCCGCCGACCGGTAAGCCGGACACCCCCTGTAGCTTGCAGGGTGTGCTGCCCCACAGTTAGCGCATTTGCATACGTCTGTGTTGCATCTCACACCCTCATGTGTTAAGCCGCACCTTACGCAGTGCGGGGTGCGGTTACACAGCTGAGAAGAGTGTCCGAATTTCTGGCAGCGGTGACACTGGGATACAGCCGGACCCACGTACTCCTCGACCGTAACTCTGTATGAGCAAAGCTCGGTCAGGGAGCACGCAGCTTCCTTTTGTTCCCTAGGGATTGTTAGGATTCGGATGGCGGTGGTTGTTTTCTTTCCATTTAGAGTGGTAACTTTTCTGGTAATATTTATGGGATAGATGTGTTTGGATTGTAAATCAGATGTTATGACTTCGTTGGTGACGTCGCGTGGTATATATTTGATTGCTAGTTTTTCCGGCCTGTCTTGATGGGAGTAAAAAGAATGAAATTCAATGTCGTTTCTCTTAAGAAAGTCCATTATTATAGTAAAGTCGGTTTTGGATCTTGGATAACATGATAGGGCTCGTGAGTTGTATTTGTAGATGGGATGTTGCCTAGTGTGGCGATTAATTGAGTGAATTAATTGATCGTTATTTTCTGTATATATCGATATGACTGGGGTGACTTCTCTGTTAGGGGTGCAGGAATTATGTTTGTTGGAATTGGTATTTGTTATTGTCAGGTTAGTGGAGTTGGTTGTTGGTGGGGTGGTTGTGGGGGCGGTGGTCGGTGTGGTGTATGGGATAATGCATTCTTGAGCTGTTTGACTGAAGTGTACGCGTTGAGATTTTTTCCTTTTTTTTGAGGTGTGGGATATGTCGGTTGCAGCATCTGATGCAGTTGATGAGTGGGGGGATGAGGGTTGAAGTCCAAGGGAGAAGACGTTGGTTTTGGAAAGTTGTAACAATCGGTCCAATTGTATAGTCATGGGTGACGGGGAACTTGGCGTAGGGGTGGGTGCTATTGTGTTGAGTGGTGTGGAGGGGGTGGTGGTTGGTTGTGAGGGAGGTGTGCTCGCTTCAGAAGAGGCCATTCTAGGTGCAAGATTAATTGCGGACAAAGTAGGTGAGGTGCTTAGGAATGTGGAGGTGGTAGTGGTGGTTGTGGTGGTAAGGGTAATAGTAGCAAACGTCAGTTTGGGGTTATCTAATATTACGTCTGTGAAACATAAATTATCATAGTCAGAATCGTATACATAGTGTGGGTGTACATGTAGATTATCGATAAGATTAGGAAGGAATGTTGGTGCTTTTTTTGGATATCTACGTTTTTTATAAGTATTTTTATAAAGATATATGTTATTTTGCGGATTGGAAACAGTGGAATCGTAGGGTGGGAAGGGTAATTTGTCAAGGAAGGATCGCTCTGAGGGTATTTCTTTCTTACCCTTCTTTTGCTGGGTGTCTTCTGCTAGGGCTTTATATCTATTGTGGGTTGGGATTTGAAATGTCTGCGTGGTTTCAGCTTGTTCGACCATGTCAGCCCAGGATTCGGATTGTGGTAGCGCTTGCTATTTGTATTTGACTGATGGTTTTGGTTTGGATCTATTTTCTATGTTAAAACTCATGGTAGCGCCCGATATGGTTTGTGGAGATGTGTACACTATGCGAGCCGCTGTCGAACTGATTCAACTTCTTTCCCGCCATGAATCTTGCCTTATATACCCCAAAATTGGCTCTAGAAATTTCCAATTCCAGAACAACGTATAACTCTAGAGCCATCTACAGGCTTCCAGAAGAGATGGCGTGTATTACTGGTTGCTTAAAGATTTCTACTTAATTTCAGCTAGTAGTAGTCATAGGCGTATCAGTCTCTACTTTCTGGAAGGTGTAATGCATAACAATAGGTATATAGATTGTCTTTATTAGTTCTCACAAAACACCCTTACGGTGTAGAACAGGTCAAACATAATTAATAAAATGTAGTTACATGTATAAGAACAAACTTTGTGTTTCAATAAATAGAGCAGATAAACACATTACATTAAAAAATTTAAGGGTACAGTAATATAACATAACATTGATTATGGAAACAGACTTAATTAGGACAGAAATCATTATAAAATTCTCCAGTGCTAGGATATTATACAATATTGTTTTTACCTTTTTACTGGATTATCTAGAAATTTTAGGTAAATATATACAGGGTGTTCCACTTAAAATTCCCGGGCCCGTTTTGTTGATAACTAAAACAGATATTTGAAGTTTTTATTTTTTTTGAGTATGGCGCACCCCTTCTAAACATTTGAAAAGAATTGACAATAAACTACTCATAGCAGTGTATTTTTGCTAAAAATACTGTATACACGAATCATTATTTTCTTGAATAAATAATTATTTGATTTCTGCAATATATTTTTTTTTACGAAAGGGGCAGCAAAATCAGCACAATTTTTTCCTAAAATCACCAGTGGGCTAAAACTCGAGGAAAACGTTTCTTTTCCTACTGTCGATCTACTTACTGATGCTGAATTAGGTCCAAACTCTTCTGGGGCCATTTTACCTTACTTATTCTGCTATACCCTTTGAGCTACTCTGATATATACACAACATTGTAGACACAATACAAAGTGGTTACAGTTGTTGTTATACTATGTTAAATTGTATTATCTGGAGCTACCAAATGAGTAAAATGCGTGAGTTCTATAGTTTATCTCAGTTTAAAATGCAGTGCTTGTAAAGATAGGGAATGTGTGTCCTTGTCTCTGATTGGTATATTTGCAATTCAAGTTTATGCAAGGGAAATTTGTAAATCAGAACAGATTTCTTATTTTATTGACACTGCAATAAAATAAGAACATTTATTATTTTTGGATGACGGCCAAAAAAGTTTTGAGAACGGAAGTAGATTCTCTTCCGAAACGTTAACTACTTACAGCTTTCATTTTCAGTTTTTAGTTTATTACATTATTCTAGTTTATATACTTTTAGGTGTGAAACTTTTTGAAACAGTCAAGTATTCAAGAACCAACCTCTGTCTGATCCGTTTGGCGCAAAGGTTTTTTCATTAAAATTTTTAAATGTTTTTCAGTGGCAAAATACCCAATACAAAGTAAGAAAAGGTATATAACATGCTCTGGAACAACATTTATTCGTAAAAGCAAAATTGTTACAAATAGATCTTTAATATAACTGTCTTGTAAGCTAATAAGAAATAGCTATAAAATAATTCGAATGTATATTTATAACGGTGCTAAAAATGCTGCTGAACGATACTAAAAAATCGTTATAAAACGATTTAGTTTTATAAGCTTAAATATTTTATAACTTAGTCACGAAAACATTTATAAAATAATAATAATAATAAAAGTTCTTTATTGAATATATAAGAGAAAAATTACATATTCAAACGGCTATCGACCGGGGTCCTTCAGCCTGTATTTCCTGCTTTTTTATTGATATTGCAATATTCTTTGTATATTTTTAAGATGAATACAATTTATTTTGTTGTAAAAAAAAAAACACAAACAAGTTTATATAAAATAATTTCTTAACTCCATTATAAGGTAACTTTGATGTAGAAACGTTTTAATGATAAATTTATAAAATAGTTCAGTTGCAGACAACAAAATAGTAATTTCTGGAACTCTAATATACTCAATCGGTATTTAGAAGCATTAATAAAATTACAATAAAACAAAATAATCATAGAACATTTCAATTATAAAACAGATTTGCTGGTTGGGAAGAGAACAAAATTCTGTTTTTCTTTGGTGGCAAGGGACAATTTACCAACAAAAATGAAGTTTACGATTCTTTGGAAAAATATTCGTCTCTCCAGCTCCGTAACTCGTCATATATTAGACTTATAATAAAAATGTAAGGAATTTTGTCTTCTTTAAACTTTGTTATAGACATTTTTTTATCAGATCAATCATTGGGGAATTATGAAAACCTAGTTTTTACACCTTTCATCCAAGATGGCGGTTCACGCCTCTTAACTTGTCTAAACATTTTGTGATATAATTAACGTGAATAAATTTATTTTGTTGAAATATTTTATGTGACATTCTGGTTTTTACTGAAATTGTATAATTGTAAAATCAGTAACTTTTATATACATTTTCTTTATTTCAGACTAACATAGAAGATTCAAATAAACTCTATTTACATCTACAAACCCGTTTAGAACGAGAAATTACGGCACAAAAACGCAAAAAAGTGGATAATTGTGAAGAATCAGATTCGGGAGGTAACTGATTTAGATTTTAGTATTACATATTGTCAAAAAAAAATCATTTGCCTTTAAGTTTATACAAAATTGTTTATAATGCAAAATGATTCTCTTTTAATTTTGTTATTAAACCTAACATTTTATGGAAACACCTATTTATTTTGTCTAATAGACTTTTAAATGGCCTCAGGTGGGTTACCTGTTGCTGATATCAAAATGAATTAATATTGCATTGTAAACAGATTCATACTTATAAAGTGTGATGTAGATATGTTATAAATTTTTTATATAAATCAAAGCTAATACGTGTAATATTATGAATGTTAGATTTTGGCTTTTGCCCTACTAGGCAGATGTTTGAATGTATAATTATTATATTTTGTATTTCTTAGGCAATAAATTTTACTGATGAAAAAAACTGGTTACACAGCCGTTTTTATTTAGATCCATAAGGTATTGTAAATAAGAATTTTTTCATGGAAAAGTAAGGGTATAGTAGGTACAGAAATAATGTCAACCTAGAATTACCTTCTAGATATCAGATACCCAAATAGGGTGTTGGACATGTCAACAGTGTAAGAAATAGTAAAAATACATTAATCTAAAGTAAGAGAAAAAAATTAGACATAATTATCCAGGACTAACAAATTAAATCACAAACAAAAAGATTAGTATTCATAATATAATTATGTATGTTAGCAGTACATCCCTTCACCCTTCAAGGGCCTCTGTCTTAGTGACATCACTTAACTATTGGACGATCGTGCCTCTCCCGAACGAAACCGAGCCAGTGGCGTCAGCCAAGATGCGCGTCAAGCAGAATATAATATACCCTTGTCAATGAAGTACGCATGGCACTAAATTCGTACTAAATTGTGGTTTTTAGTCTTATTTGGCGTAGAAACCCTACAAACGCTAACATCAGAAGTGGGATGCTATCCAATGTGCCCGTGAAAGAGTTGAATAAGTTGTACGAACTCTTAATTTTATTTATTGTTACGTTATGATGTGGAAAATACCGAACATGACAGTGATAGTAATGTGAACACGGACAGGAAGAGCAGGAGATCTCATTACCAAAAAGTGTAAAGTTGCAGTGGCAAAACATGTTAATGGTTGTAGTAGCAACCCAACAGCAACAAGTGGCTGGTAGAGGTAAACTGAAACCATGGTGTAAAGATCCCTTCAGGTAAACTGAATCAAGGTATAAAGATCCCTTCTTTATTTCGTCGTTTTATTCCACTGAAAGGTAAAATAAAAATAACAATAATAATAAAAGTCGGTAGGAGTACCACTCGTAAAATAGGGGAATACGAGAGTATCGTACTGAACCGAAAACGGGAGCACCGTTCAGACAATCAGATATGATATTGACATTAAATAAAATGCGAGAGGATCGCAGACGTTTTAGAACAGAAAACGGGAGTACCGTTCAGAAAATACACGAGAGTATCGTGGTAATAAGCTTGAATAAAATACGAGAGTACCGGTGAGCTATAACAGCAATTCATGGAAAGATACATGTTGTGGTAGTCCCACATAAACAAATGCTTTTTACAGCCGCTGAAATCATAAACAAACTACAGAGACCTCAATCAAGGTTAACAGATGACATTGCGGGAACACTACATGAACACGTAATTGCCAAAGCAAAGAAAATGTGAAATCTGAGCTGGGTTACAATATAAACAAATTATTGTCATGTCAAATGAAATTTGAATCATGGTTTTCGTATACAGTCTTTCATAAAATCATAAGCAAATGTTTTGGAACGTACATGTGATGGAATATGAGTACTTATTATGTTTTTACATAAAGACCACTACAATTTCAGTCATTATTATAACGTTGTACTAGAGCAGCCGACTCTTTGCTCTGTTTTGTTACATTCTAGGTGTGTGGTAGTTTAATTCCGGTGCGAGGACGCACCTTTTGCAGAATGGCCGTGTTAGCAATACATCCCTTCACCCTTCAAGGGCCTCTGTCTTAGTGACATCACTTAACTATTGGACGATCGTGCCTCTCCCGAACGAAACCGAGCCAGTGGCGTCAGCCAAGATGCGCGTCAAGCAGAATATAATATACCCTTGTCAATGAAGTACGCATGGCAATAAATTCGTACTAAATTGTGATTTTTAGTCTTATTTGGGGTAGAAACCCTACAAACGCTAACATGTATACCAAAAAATTCATCTTGGGTGTAATAATAATAATAATACAATCTTTATTCCATGAAAGAGAAAACCAAACAGGTGTAGAACAAGTCAAATCAAGTAAAATATAAACAATTATAACTATAAGAACAAACATACAAGTAAATAAAAGAATTTAGAAACTAAAATTTATAGTTTAAAAACTTGTTAATTGAATAAAACGTCTTTGTACTTAGAAAATGTTCTTTTAAAGTCTATAGCAGATAAGGTTTTGTATTTGTTGGGTAAATTATTATAAATTTTTATTAATTCGGTGTTTTCACAAATTTTAAAATCTCTGACTGTGAAGATAATACTTAATTATGGTTAAAGAAAATTGAATTTTCCCAAGCAATCAATTTATTCCTTAAAATAAGCCCTTTTAAATTGGAATTTAAATTTTACTGCGAAAAACTGTATCCCGCACTGATGACGTCAGAGGTTACATTGTTGGTAAACAAACATGGGTTGTGTATTATAAATACCTGTTATTTTGCAAAACCTTAACGTTTTATAATGGAAAGTAAGTGGTGTTTTGTACCAGGATGCAAAAATACATCCAAGAACGCACCTGAAAAGGTTTTCGTGACTGTACCAAAACAAAAACAACGCAAAAAATGCCACTAGTCGTGATCCACAGAAGCTTCTAGGTACACCAATTTTGCAATTATTCGTGCATGCACAAAACGTGATATAATTTAACTGACTATTTATTCCTTACCCTAGTGTACAGTCAGCCGCCTGGTTGGTGCATAGATAACTCCCTCGCTTATGGTATGGAAAGTCCCGGGATCAAATCCCTATGCCAGCTGAATTTTTTTGCTTTAATTTTGTAACGATTAATATATGTGTGAATGTTGATATGTTTTTATTTTGCTCTATATATACGCTTTCATTGTAAGTCTTATGTCATAGAATTATGCTATAGTCTGCTATATTATATGTTTATTATAAGTTCATTATAAGTTCATCATAAGTTTATCATATAATTTCTTCTACAAATAATCATAGAATTATTGTATTATTGTATATAATTTTTGCCCTGTAATTGGGTGGTACCTGTTGGGCAAATAAAGTGTTTATTTATTTATTTATTTATTTATATTTTTCTCAGAAATTCTTTTCTATAATTTCTTTACGTTAGGTTAGTAGGTTCTTATTCTGCTTAAAATATTTTCCTTCTTTCGTGTGGTTTCTTTAGGTTAGGTTAATAGGTTTTTATTCTAATATCTAATCGTTAATAATTATTAGCGCCGCAGGCAGTACTAGGGTCGCAGACAAAGAAAAGGGGGGTGCCCGCCTTTTTTCACAAAATAACACGAAGATGCGTTCATCATGCATGAGTATTAATCTAAAATAATGAATAACTAGCAACCTAACCTTGTTTACATTACAAGTTGAGCAACATTTATAGACTCTTCTTTATTCATGTTACTACATTATATATTATAAGTTATGCTTATATAATATCAACCTTGTATGTATATTATATTGAGCAACTATATACAATAATGATAATATAGGAATCAATAGACTACATTAAAGTAATAATAGATAAATACAAAGAGAATAAAACATTAACAACTTATACGAACATGGTATATTAAATATGGAAGATCGTAGACGTGTTCACATGCTTACACTTATATGGCAAATTTATAATGATGACCCTCAATACTTAAGGCGCAAATTAACTTTTCGAGATCATGTGCATAATACAAGGCACATACAAAATTTCTTGGTACCCAGTTTTAATCCAACTTCCATAGTGAGTGGGTGTATGTTGTTTTGCTCTGAATTATTAATTCTTTTTATTAGAATAAATAGAAGTTATTTTTAAATAATGAGTGATCCAAGTGAAGAGAATGAGACCGAGGATATGGAATGGTTAATTCAAGAATACACAAAGAGAAAACGCAAGAAATCATCATTAATAACTAATGAACAAATAGCAGACATAATAGGTACAAATTCACAATCACAATCTCAAAACAAAAATTCAAGTGAAAGAAATCCTCAACAAAAAACAACTACAGATAACAGTTATCAAATACAAAGAAATGTCCAAAAAACAACAAGAGTAAACTACTCAGCCAAAATGAGAGAAATAACTAATAAACAATTTAAATTCCTATACTATGTCAACACCAATGATGAAATGAGCAGAGTGGAGATGGCCGACCTTTGGAATCAAGAATTCCCTTCAACCACTAATGACATTATTTTAAAAACTCAAAAAGGTTTTCTAATTAAGTCCGACACTGATAAATACAAACTACTGGCTGTCTTGGCAAAACTAACCGCAACGAAAAAAATTACTGGCTACAAAGAAACCTCAGCTTCAGCTACACCTAATAAACAAATCGCTACCCAACTCTCCTTTTCTGCAGTTATATCAAATGTAGAGACATACATAGAAGATAAACATATCAGTGAATATCTATTACAACAGAACATATCACATAGATACTGCAAGAGAATCAAATCAAGAGCTACAGGTATAGAAACAACATTAATAAGGATAATAACAGGATGTTCTACTTCATATCAACATCTACTAAATAATGGAGTATTCTATAAAAATCGACATTATCCTGTCTATGCAAGTAACCCTCCCCAACCAATTCCTCAACCCTGCAAAAAATGCTCTGAATTTGGACATACCATAGAAAATTGTACTAATCCGATTAAATGTGACAAATGCGCAGGCAATCACCACCCAAACAAATGTACCTCCAATGAAGCTCCCAAATGTGTGGCATGCGGTTCAGAAGACCACAAGGCTTGGTCTATCAAATGTCCCAGAAGGCCGACAGCACCAATCGAAGGAATTCCTAATACAACGATCAAACCATTAAACAAAAGAAGCAAAGACATAAACCAACAAATTACAAACAATACAAAAATTCACTCCAACATCACAATACACGATCTAATCATCAATACTTATGTAACAAAAATCAACAAACCAAAAAATACAAATAGAGATGAACTGTTAACTAAATTAAGAAAAAGGTTTATACAACTTTATAATATTGATACAACCGCAGCATTTTCGGGTAACAGGATGTATATACTAATGTTTGATCTAGATCAACCCAATTCAGACTCCCCAACACAACCAACAACAGGAGAAAATAATAGACAATACAATGTCTCAGTTCAACATTCTTTATAACAACATTAACAGTTACCACAGGAAAAAAGATTTGATTAACCATTTTGTCGAAAATAATGATGTCAGCTGCGTTCTGCTTGTTGAGACCAAAACCAAAACAGAGAGCAACACAACATATCGAGATTGGAATACTATTCAATTAAACGGAAACAAAATTACTAACCTCCCTAGAGGAGGTAGTATGGTCCAATCACATCCAAGATTAAAAATACGAAAAGAAAATTCACCCAGCATCAATAATTGGTTAAATGAAACGATACACTTCTCTATGCCTTTCCTAGAAGACAGACTACACTTGTTTTTGGTCTATATACACCCGAACTCAAAAATCGAAGAGAATATTTTCATAAAAGCATCCCTTTACAAATATGCTATAATCATAGGAGACTTTAATATAAACCGAGGCAAACAAAAGCAACTAAACAACTTCCTACAGAATTCAGACTTCAAAAAATATTCCACAGCACCAACTTTTATAATGCCAAACAACAGGGACACAACACCCGATCTTATTTTACATACCAAAAACATAACAAATAATATCAAGCAGGTAGAACTGGTACCAGATTTAGGCTCGGATCATCTCGGATTTAAAATTCAATTTGATCTAACACAAAATATCATTGACGAAGAAATTACAAAATACAACTTTAACAAATGTAACATCGATAAAGTCAATGAGGAAATTATATCATACATCGATTTAAATAAAGAAGTGGCACTAACAAAAGAAAATATATCCAAGTTCAACAATACTTTGTCCGATGCTATTATAAGAAATTCACCAAAAGCAAAAATAAACCACTATTCACATGAACTGCCACCATTTATAATTAAATTAATCAAAACCAAAAGAAAAATGTACCGCGAATACCAAGCTAATCAAGATCCCAACATAAAAAGTGATATCAACGCATTCAATAAACACATACATAAAATGATTCAGCAGTACAAATCACACAAATGGATGGAAGCGTGTGACAAAATCAATGAAAAGTAAGGTAAAAATTTCTATCAGGAAGTGAATAAATTATCAAGATATAAAAGAAAAACTAAAATACCGCCTATTGAGAAAAATGGAGTTGAATATACAGAGAGCAAAGAAAAGACGAGAATATTTAAAGAGCATTTCCAAAACTCATACAGTGAACAACCAAACATTGAATTTGACCAAGACAACTATGATATGGTAAATAACTGGTATCAGACCTATTTTAATATAATACAGCCAAATGATGTACATGAAATAAATGAGGAAGCCTACTTTAATATTTTACAAAAAACAAAAAATACTTCACCGGGTATAGATCACATCACCTACAATGTTATAAAACAACTAAGATATGAGATACATGAATATATTATAAAGATCTACAACTTCTGCTTGCAACATATGTATTATCCTCAGGAATGGAAACAAGGCACGATAATAACAATACCAAAACCAAATACGAACCATAAGAAACCTGCTAATTATCGACCAATCACTCTGTTACCAGTACTAGGAAAAATTTTTGAAAAAATAATAAAAGAAAAAATTCAAGAATCAATAGGAAACAAAATTCCAGGGTATCAGTTTGGATTTAAGGAAAAAACATCAACATTGCACCCGCTTGCTATACTTGTGTCGAATGTACAAGCAACAAAATTAAAGGGACAAAAATCAGCAGCTCTATTTCTAGATATAAATAAAGCATTCGATAGCGTGTGGCACATGGGCCTTTTATATAAGTTAAAGAGACTGGAGTGTCCAGATTATTTAATACACTTAATAAAAGATTTATTAGAACATCGAGTCCTACAAATAAAAATCGACAACTTCCTTTCTGACAAATTTACACCTGAGCAGGGGGTTCCACAGGGCTCGCCTCTGTCTCCGATACTCTATAATATTTATTGTTATGATATCTACAGCCACACTCCGGAATTTAACCACCAGTCATATATATTACAGTTTGCAGATGACACAGCCCTAGTATCACATAACACTACATTAAAGAAAACATCAGAAGAACTACAAAATCTAATGGACAAAACAAACAGATGGTTTAACTTGTGGAGATTGCAAGCTAATCCAACAAAATCTCAGCTGGTCATATTTAACCACCATCCTTCCCAAGCATCACCAACAATTAACATGGCAAATCAAATAGTCCATCCGAAGACATCTGCGACATATTTAGGAATACATCTAGACCACAAATTAAATTTGAATAATCATTCAAACAACATTAAGAAAAAAATAACAACTAGAGCCAAACATTTCAGAACTTTAACCTACAAAAATCAAGGAATTAACATATCATCTGCTACAAAAATTTATAAAACAATATGCCGACCAATTCTGGAATACGGACACCTACTATTTTCCAACTGTGGACCAACAGCAAAGAAGAATATCGAAGTTGGAGAAAGAAAAGCAATCCGCACCATTACCAAAATCCGACATCCACAAAATCCACTATATAATCCCCCCAACAATCTTCTTCAGAAAGTCAAAGTAGAACCGATCAATCTCAGGCTTCCAAAACTCCACAAAAAATTTGCCAATTTGAACAACATCGAGAAATTGAATCCATACTGTATATCTAGAGATCGTAGAACCCAGAGAAGAGCTAGAAATCCGAGCGACACATTATGGGAGCTCAATTTCAAGAGATAGAGCCATGAAATTTTAATACAAGCTTGATATATATATATATATATATATATATATATATATATATATATATATATGTATTTTTTTTTCTCTAAATGTTTTAATTATTTTTACCAATAACTCTGTTTTTTTTTTTTTTTTTTCTATGTAGTATATGCAATTTTCCTTTTTATTTAAATATTGTTAATGAAAATAACATTATTGTAAACTGGCTGAAGGACCTCGGTCGATGGCCATTTGGAGTTATCCAATAAAGAACTTATTTATTTATTTATTTTCTTGGTACCTCAGCATAGAACTGTGATTTTTCAAAGATCATTTACCTATTTTGCATCTCATCTTTGAAATGAACTTCCAAATGAACTTAAACATTATAAACTAAAAAAAAAATACATCAAGGCAGTCAAAAACCACATCCTAACCGGCCAGAGGTTGGCAATTTGATGTCGTGTTGTGGGTGTATATATTTCTTAGCTATAAATCGTACTCATCTTTGGCATTTTTGTTTTTATTTCGTCAGGTCAGCCTGTTCCCTGTGTCTGTTCGTGTTGCTGTGTGGTGCTATTGCTGTTATTATTATAAAATGTATCAATTACTAATATAACATTCATAAAAAAACAAATTAATATTTATTTTTATTGTAGTATTAGATTTATATTTTCTTATCCAAATCTTAGAATTAGATTTCTTTTGTATGGGGCAAATGGAAGAAGAGCTCTACAGTTCAATTTGTACCTTTTTTATTCTGAGTAAAATAAATGTATTATTATTATACCTAATTTAAAAAAAGCATATATCTAACACACAGAGATTAATATGACATAATAAAAATGAAAAGGACGCAAGGAGAAAAAAGCACATTCATTTAATATCTCACGAAAGCTTTTTTAAGACTATATAAGCTGGTACCAAACAGATCATATGCAGTGAAATTGTTATTATAGTTGGCGGCCATTCTATCGCAAAAAGCTTGTTGTACATAGTCCTATGAGGTCTGATAAAAAATAGTCTCCTGTGGCGGGTGTTGCATGGGGCAGCATGAAAATTAATTTTACTCAAGAGAGATGGACAGTCAATAGAACCATTGATTATTTTATATAAAAAATAGAGAAGGGCTAGTTTCCTACGATCTTCTAGCGACTTTAAACTCGTTGTGTCTAATCTTATGTGAGAATTGAAAGCTTGGTATGGCAGACCCATTTTATAAACATAAAATTTAGTGAATCTATTTTGCACAGTCTCTAAACGATATTATGTGAGAAGTATAGTGTGGAGACCATATGACACTATTATATTCTAATATACTATGCACTAGTGTTTGGTAGTCATTATAGCATTCAGGTCGCTTATCTGTTGTGTATGTCTTTTAATGAACCCTAATAGTCTCTCTCAGAGCTTTGAGCGTCACATTGTTAATATGTTCAATAAAAGTGAGGTCTTTATCGAAGGTAACACCAATGTCACAAATTGTGTTATAGGATTCTAAAATAATGTTATTACAATTATAGATAATAGGGTGCTGGCATTTATACAAACGGACCGTTTTACATTTGTTGCTATTCACACACATGTAGTTTTTCAGGCATCAGCTTAAAAAGTTATCTAGATCTGTTTGAATTTTGAGACAATCATCTAGAGATTTAATTACATAATAGAATTTTAGATCGTCTGCGTACATGAGAACTTTACAGGTTGAAAATACATTAATTACATCATTAAAAAAAGCAAGAAGATCACTGGGAGCCTTGAGGGACGCCTGATGTAACACTTATTATGTTGAACACTTTATCACAGCTTTTAACACGTTTCGTAATGATGGGCACAGTATCTTTTAATAATTTTCTTGTATCTATAGGTACATTTTTGTGTATCTTACACCAATGTCTTTAACTGCTTCAACGCCGTACGTCATCATTTAATTTCTCCTTTTAAACATAACCCAATATAAATACTCGTTTAATTCTATCCACATCTACTTCCAAGAATCCATTAAAGTTCATTAGAGTGACTAGACATACTTAAAAATCTTTAAAATAAGACTTAATTCAAAGCATATTAGTATCGACAATATTCTGCCATATCCACTAACTTACACCCATTATTTTAGGTGATTTTTATACTAAAATTTTCGATCAAGGTTGATTAGAATATTATGGATTCTCTGACGTATTCTGACATGAATAAATTATCTTAACTTTAACTTTTATTCCCAAGAAACTATACAGTTTATACAGGGATTAACATAATAACATACACATACATTTTTAAATGACAGTATGTGAATAAGTACTACAAACAATGCTTATGGATAAAAAATAATAACGATAACAGAAAGTATTTATAAACACATACACAATACATACATACATATATACACATATATACATACATGCACACATTCATATACATATATGCATATATATACACACACATACATAAATTATACATAATAACTTAATAATAAAATGCATAGTACAATCAATATACAAATAACTTTAAGTTAATAACATATTTTTTACATATTGTTATGAATTACACCCCCTTGCAACTGGAAATTGATACGCCTATGCCTACTAGTAGTGACTGGAACTTGTAGAAAGAGCCATGGACTTTTCTAGAGTGTGGTGGGAGAAGATTCTGGTCCAATCTAGAGGTAATATCAGAAGATATAAGGCGCGATTACCGGCGCAGAAGAAGAAGTTTATTATAAAAGTGAAATTAGTAGCGAAAAAGTGAGGTTAAATATCAAGTAAACAAAGTGTAAATGTTATTTTGAAGTATTGTATAGTCAGTAAATTATTAAATAAAGTGTTGGTGTTTATCTCTTGTTGAAATTAATTTAGAACCCACGGATTCATACAGGGTGTTTCCTAAGAGGTGGAAATACGCAACAATATGTTCTAAATTTGTTTAAATTTTTGACATTTTAAATTTTGGTTGGTAAATCATTATACAAAGTTATTCCCTTATAAAAAATTGAGTTTTTTCCAAATTTTGTTTTAAAAGGAGTTGTCATTATATTTTTTGCTTGCCTAGTATTATGTAAATGGATTTCGTTACTTTGGGTAAATGTTATATTTGAATGCGTATGCTTTTCTATTACAGAATTAATAAAAACACATATTTTTAGTGTATATGAGGCCACTAGATGCAAAAGTGTGTATATAACATCCAAGTCATTCCGAGATATTTACAGAAAACTGTTTATGAGTATAGCAACTGGAAGTTTATGGTGACTTCTTATTAGTAGATGGAATCACACACTCCTAACATTATGATACAACGTATTCGCCATTTTTTTTATTATTAGCGTCAAAATTTCACTTTAAAAATATCATATACACACTTTTGCAACTAACGTAATATTTTTAAGGGCATTTTGTAACAAAAGATAGCATATCTCGGAAAGTAAATTTTATTATTGATATCTAAGAAAAACGCTAACATGAAATATTAACAAAAAATTATTTAGTACATTAAATTCGCATATCAATTTCGTCTTCACACTCAAAAATGTCATTTTCTTCTTCATCTTCATCGTATATTTGATTAGGTTAATCTACAATCTTAAAAAATGCCAAATCCTCATTTTGTCTCCAATCTTCTCCATAATGTTTCTGTAGCAGTGAATCTATTGTGGATTTATTTCCCCGAAGTTTAATTTGAACAGGTAAAAGTTCTGGCTTGAACTGTTGAAATCTTCTATTTTTTTTCAGAAAAAACTTACCTTCACAAAGATCAGATTGGTAATTTGCCTCACCCCTCAAATTAACCGAATTTTTATTTTTAGTAAATATAAATCTTTTGGATGGATTGAACTTATAATGCCCTTGGGCTGGAGCTTTCGTCAATTTCTTAGTTTCCTGTTTCCAATCACATATTTTCCAATCTTAATTAACAACTTAATTAACAAGTTGAAACGATATTAATGTAAACATGAATCATATGAACAAATGTGTGCACAATGATTGGCTGAAATTCATATACAAACTTTTGCAACCGAACTGTCTAGACAAATACAAAGTTTTGCATCTGATATCAGTTTAAAATCTAAATTACTCAACAAAAACACACATTTGCATCTGACTGCTATGTCTTATCAGATGAGGATTGCTATAACGAATAAAATGGGATACAAAAGTCGTTTTTTGTATTTTATGCATATACACACTTTTGCATCTAGTGGCCTCATATGTCGAGTCAATATCAAGCAGATCATTTGGTTTATATAAATTAATTGTAGGTTCCAAATATGGAAAATTATAAATACATTTTATAGCTTTATTTTGTAAAGATTTTAAAGTTAAATATTGTAAGTGTGAATATAAGAGGCAATAATATATATTTTTTTAGATATTTTCGAGATATAGTTCGTATTCTAAAAAGAATTCCAATAACAGGAGATATTTTTTTCCGTAATACATCAATATGTGATGTTTCCATGATAATTTTCCGTCAATAAGAAGTCCTAAAAATTTTGTTACTTACACTTACAAATTTGCTAGCGTAAACCTCAGACTGCGCAATACTGCTAAAGCCCCTTCAGGTGTGACATCTTGACTTATTAGGTCTAAGGGAACCACCAGGTACTGCATGTCGGGCCTTACGCGCAAAAATATGGCTTACATATATAATTTTAATACATGACATGTAAATTTGATTTATTGGTTACAAAGCTTACTTATTTACCTGTCAAAAATTTGCAGTGTTAGATTTTAACGTCACTCATTATGATGTTGCAGAAATAGTCTGGAAATAATGTGGGAACATATTAATTTCCTTTTGACACAAAGCGGGAAAATATACGAACACACATGGCATGTCCACAGCCACACAGGGGTATAGTAGGCTGAATCAGCAATGGAAGGGTTAATGTAGATCCTTGTGGTACTCCTTTTTTGTATTTTTTCCATTTCTAAGATTTGCCATTCATAAATGTTTTGAACAGTACACTGTTTTCTTCTATATCGATCTAGTTTAACAGTCATTATTTCATAATTAACTTTATCAAAAGCTTTTGCTAGGTTAAGTAACACTACAGGTACATTAGCTTTTTTGTTTAGTGATTCCATAGTCTTCTATGCGTCATACTCAGGGTGAAATTTGTCAGTTGTCTATGACCAATGCAAAAAGATTGTGAATGGATAATAAATATTGATTTCGGAAAATAATGCTTTATTTCTTCAACTGAACAATTACAAAAAATTGTATTACACATGTATTTTTTAAATGAATGTAAATACTAGTGATTACAATTGTTATTCAGTTGTTTTTTGTCAACATAAACTACATTTCTTGGATTTTACCAAAATCCCAATTACATGGTTTATATTCAATATATTGCATCTGACCCATCTGTTTCAAGTATAGATGGATTCATAAACATTCTTTTTATTTGGTTTAATTACATAATAGAATTTCAGATTGTCTGCGTACATGAGAACTTTACAGGTTGAAAATACCTTAATTACATCATTAAAAAAAAGCAAGAGTACTGGGAGCCTTGAGGGACGCCTGATGTAACACTTATTATGTTGAACACTTTATCACAGATTTTAACACGTTTCGTAATGATGGGCACAGTATCTTTTAATATTTTTCTTGTATCTATAGGTAAATTTTTGTGATCTCGTATCTCTGCTTCAACGCCTTACGTCATCATTTAATTTCTCCTTTTAAACATAACCCAACATAAATACTCGTTTAATTCTATCCACATCTACTTCCAAGAATCCATTAAAGTTCATTAGAGTGACTAGACATACTGAAAAATGTTTAAAATAAGACTTAATTCAAAGCACATTAGTATCGACAATATTCTGCCATATCCACTAACTTACACCCATTATATTAGGTGATTTTTATACTAAAATTTTCGATCAAGGTTGATTAGAATATTATGGATTCTCTGACGTATTCTGACATGAATAAATTATCTTATCTTAACTTACACTTACAAATTTGCTATCGTAAACCTCAGACTGCGCAATACTGCTAAAGCCCCTTCAGGCGCGACATCTTGACTTATTAGCTCTAAGGTAACCACCAGGTACTGCACGTCGCGCTTTACGCGCAAAAATATGGCTTACATATATAATTTTAATACATGACATGTAAATTTGATTTATTGGTTACAAAGCTTTCTTATTTACCTGTCAAAAATTTGCAGTGTTAGATTTTAACGTCACTCGTTATGATGTTGCAGAAATAGTCTGGAAATAATGTGGGAACATAGTAATTTCCTTTTGACACAAAGCGGGGAAATATACGAACACACATGGCATGTCCACAGCCACACAGGGGTATAGTAGGCTGAATCCGCAATGGAAGGGTTTATGTAGATCCTTGTGGTATCCTTTTTGTATTCTTTCCATTTCTAAGATTTGCCATTCATAAATGTTTTGAACGGTACACTGTTTTCTTCTATACTGATCTAGTTTAACAGTCATTATTTCATAATTAACTTTATCAAAAGCTTTTGCTAGGTTAAGTAACACTACAGTTACATTAGCTTTTTTGTTTAGTGATTCCATAGTCTTCTATGCGTCATACTCAGGGTGAAATTTGTCAGTTGTCTATGACCAATGCAAAAAGATTGTGAGTGGATAATAAATATTGATTTCGGAAAATAATGCTTTATTTCTTCAACTGAACAATTACAAAAAATTGTATTACACATGTATTTTTTAAATGAATGTAAATACTAGTGATTACAAGTGTTATTCAGTTGTTTTTTGTCAACATAAACTATATTTCTTGGATTTTACCAAAATCCCAATTACATGGTTTATATTCAATATATTGCATCTGACCCATCTGTTTCAAGTATAGATGGATCCATAAACATTCTTTTTATTTGGTTGCCTATGACAGTCAATCTGTCGGCAAATAACTTGGTAAGTTATTCTTCAGTTACAAAAAATTATTTATAAATATCCTACAACAATCTGCGTTTGGGTGAACTTCCCATCAAAAACAACAACATAAGTAGTGAATAAAAATAAAGTTACTGTAACAAATAATATATATTTAAAATGAATAAGGTTGCTATTGATACAATTTGTAAAAAAATAACAATTTTATTTATTTTAAAGCTTGACCTTTTAAAACCCATTTCTAGCACCAAAATTACTATTAATCGATACCGAATGCTTCATTTAATTCCTGGAGGTTTTTACTATCTACTGCAGGTTTAAGGTCGCCTCTATTCATTAGAGATATACACATTCGTAAAGTGGACCATATAGTGCTCGACATCTGAGACATTGCACCCGAGTTTGCTATATCTTTTCCTCTTGCTTGCTGGTTGAGGGCTGTTAAAAAGTGCTCAGCCGCTTCCCTAAAATAACAAAATTGGTAATGTTTTATACTAATTGGTACTAATACACCAGTAAAATTAGAAAAGTTTGTTCCGGCAAGTTCCTAGTTTGTTCTGAGTTGCAACTTGCCTCTTATGTATAATAGAATAGAATTCATTATATCTGAGTGGTGCACCCATAATAATAATAACACAGGTACACAAAAAAAAACGGCAGACCTACATATTCCCATGCATTTTGACTTGCTGAACACGAATTTGATGTACGTTTTGCCCGATTGGCTCTTGAATTTGTCCTCTCCTCAAAAAAACACCGTCAGAATGCCTAAAAAATCTCAAACAAGTAAATAAAAAGCTTAAATGAGCTGAGCATCATTTCCGTACGTAATTTGGGGTGCTGAGACCGAATGTGGATGGCACGATGATCTATAGTCATTTTTAAGGGGAGGATACACACCGCCAAAGTCAAAGGTCTGAGGATTTCACTTCTCCGGCGACATGGGTCCACCTCGGGAGCAACTGCATCCGAACGAGGGACAATATTATGATAAAATTCAGGAATACGAAAAAATAACAGAGAAATCTAATGGTGCAAACCGGGCATCCCTACGATGCTTTGTTTCCGAGATAGGGCGGCCGCTCAAAGTCACCGGAAGGAGAAAATTTCTATTTTCCCCCACTTTTCGAGATTCTGTCTCGGAAACCAAAAAAGCTATAGACTTCTAGTTTGCGCCATTCGATTTCACCTATGTATTCCTGAATTTTTTCAGATTTTTAGCGACACTTCCTAAAATTTTGAAGGTGGATCTTCTAAAAAATGTACACTTTTCGACATCTCTTCACATTTCACGCGGTAACTTTTTCCAGACAAAAATGACCCCCCCCCCCTTTTTTGTGCTTAATCGACTCAAAATTAAATTTTCTATCCAATGGTGGGCGTACGATGATCTATGATTATTTTTTAGCGAGATATAAGCCGCCAAAATAAAAGGTCCGAGGATTTCGCTCCTCGAATGACACGACCCAACCTCGTGGGCCGCTGGTCCTAAACGAGGAATCCTAAAATTCTGAAAAAATTCAGAAGTACGTAAGGAGATGTGATAAATCGAATGGAGCAAACCAGAAGCCTATAGCATTTTTGGTTTCCGAGATGGAGTCTCGAGAAGTGGGGGGAGAAAAGAGATTTTCTCCTTTCGGTGACTTTGAGCACCATATCTTGGAAACAAAGTATCGTAGGTAGTGATATCTAGTTTATGCCATTCGATTTCTCTGTTCTTTTTGCATGTCTCTGAATTTTTTTATAATTTTATGGTCCCTCGTTCAGATGCAGTTGATCTCGAGGCGGATCCATGGCGTCGTAGAAGCGAAATCCTCGGACCTTTTACCGCGGCGGTGTGTATCTCCCTTAAAAATTACCATCATAGATCATTGTGCCTCCGCCCACATTCGGTCTCAACGCCCCAAAATACGTATGGAAGTGGTGATTAGCTCACTTAAGCTTCTTATTTACTTGTTTGAGATTTTCGGGTATTCTGACGGTGTTTTTTCAGGTTAGGAAAAATAGAAAAGCCAATCAGCCAAAACGGACATCAGATTCGTGTTCAGCAGATCAAAATGCATGGAAATACATACTGCCGTCCTAAGCCAAAAAGACGTATCTCAAGTTTTGGCCGAAATGCATATTTTTATACCTTAGGATAGCTGGAGCTATTTTCTATATATTTCCATAGCGAAATAAACGTATTTTAATTGTTAAGTATTTTTAAAGTGCTAACAAAGTTTGACGTATCTCAAAAAATATGAGAAAACCTAAGCGATTTAGGCATAACTCATTTTCCTATGCAAAATAGTCGCTTCTCAGAGATGCGTCTTATTCGCTTAGGATTTGTGATATTTGTTTTACCGACCTTTACAGACAATACTGATATACGTCTGAATCGTTTAGGAAGTTACACACTGTAAAGTTGTTGTCATGCAATAAATTAGTTTGTCATTTACGCGGGAAAGTTAGTAGTGGTGCAGTGAATAGTTCGTTATTTTCGGGGGATAATAAACTGTTTGCTATTACATTAAAAAAGAAGTTTGTAAAAGTGCGTTATATTTTAAATAGATGTAAGAAAGTTTATTGGGGATATCATCTGTCTACTAAATACCAAGGTAAGCTATAATTATTGATTTATCTAGCAAAGCATCACTTAACATGTAGAATTATTTCATTTGCTCCGTAATTATATAAAGAATAAAATAATACATATTATTTTTTGCTATCAATACAAAATTGGTTTTCAAACTATTTTAAATAAAAATAGTAATAATAATAATAATAATAGTAAAAGCTTCGGCTGAGAAAGTGTAATGCTTAAATCGGTATAATAATAATAGAATGTTTTTTTAATGCCGAATTATCTTGCTAAGTACCCGGTCTCGATAAAACAGATAATTATGTTTGGTTTTGTTTTTAGCTTTATAATGGATAAGTTCGAAAAATCTCGAGGAAAAAAATTGCTAATGATGGCTCTAAATAAGAAAACAAAGCAAGCTTTTTCTCAAAAGCGTATGGCCAGGAACACAAGTGACCAAAATTGCGATGATCCAGATTATCTTCCATATAGTTCTGGCGATAGTAGTAGGGACAGTTCGTGTATTACCGAGAGTGATGGCATGTATTCAAGTTTACCACAGGAAGAAAATTATATAACTGCAGAATATGCTACTAATTCTAAACTTGATGAAAGCTGCTGTAATAAACAAAATATTTTGGAGAATATTTCCGTTTCAACTGAGCAGGAAACTGGCCGTGATGTAGTAAACTCTAACCTTACTCGAACAGAGGAAACCTTACTTGATTTGATTACTACAACAACAGATCAGGGCGAGGAGGTTCTTACAACTAGTGACTATATGTTGCTAGATATTTCTAGCTTATGCGTACCAATCCATGAGGAAACCTTGCCTAATATAATAACACAAACTGCTCAGTTTAATGTATTAGAACATGAATTAATTACTGCAGTAGTTAAAGATAACAAAACAGCAACTCAGAGTGAAGTTCTTAATACTGATGACCATGTTTTGCTGGAGATTTCCAATCTTTGTGTACCAGTACAGGAGAAAACTGTTTCTACTCTAATAGCACCACCTATAACCCTTGAAGCAACAGAGCCTGTATTAATTACCACAGTAATTGAAAACAATGTTGTTAACAATGACATTCAAAATATTAATATCAATATGGAGGAAGCAGATTCTGTGACTACCAACAATAACAGCGCGGATGTTCAGTACACTAAAATGGGTACTATACGAAAAAGAAAGAAGTATGAAGTATCAGTGGATCGAAGAAAAAAAGCTAAATATGATTTGCATGTAGAAAAACATGGAGTAAAAAGCGGTTGTGGAGAAGAATGTGCAAAAAATTGTATAAAAAAAATATCAGAAGAGAGGAGACATTTTTTAAATTGTGAGTATTGGAAAATGAGTGACGAAAAACAAAGGAAATCTTTTATAATGCATCACGTTTCATCTGCCCCTGTGAAGCAGCGGACGACACATCCAGATACAAATGCTGAGAATTACCGAAGGAATAATTCTTTTATATACATGCTCAAGAATGAAAATGGCACTTCTGAAACCGTATGTAAAACATTTTTTTTAACGACCTTGGGTTATAATAGAAACAATGATAGAGTTGTGCGTACTGCTTTAATTAACGCGAAAAATTCTGTTGTTCCCGTAATAGACAAGAGATGTACAAAAGTGCCACACAATAAAATAGATGATGAAATCATTCGTCAACATATCACCTCATTT
This sequence comes from Stenurella melanura, assembly GCA_963583905.1. Lineage (NCBI taxonomy): Eukaryota > Metazoa > Arthropoda > Insecta > Coleoptera > Cerambycidae > Stenurella > Stenurella melanura. The sequence continues at coordinate 110,094,260 of OY757312.1, forward strand.
AATCCAAGTATATCCCATTACCGTAGGGAACACGCGCCATGTCGTCTCTATCTGCCAAGTGATCTCACATTTACTGCAATGCATCAAGACTTTCTAGAAAAAAATGCAAATTTGAAAATTTCATATGAAAAATACCGTGTAGTTGTAAAGACGATGAATATATCACTAGCAAACCTTGGGCACGAGGAGTGTGAGAATTGTGAAGTATTCAATCTACACCATGAAGGTCACACAAAGGATAATCTCGATGAAACTTGTAATGGTTGTAGAACGTGGCAAAAACATATAGACAGAGCCACAAAATCTAGAGCAAAATACCGCGAGGACAGTGCAAAACCTGAAGATATCAATAAAATAATGTATTGTGCAGACCTTGAAAAGGTTATAATGCTGCCAAGGCTCGATATGTTCAAGGCTGCAATTTTTACCCACCGTTTAACGGTTTACAATGAGAGCTTTGTGCCAATTGGAAAAAAAAGAACATGCAAACCATTCGCAGCTCTTTGGCATGATGCCTTATTTAAAAGAAATAAGGAAGAATTGATCAGCACTTTCTACCAATTCTTCATTAATAAAAGAGACGCGTCAAAAATTACCTTATGGCTGGACAATTGCACGGCGCAAAACAAAAATTGGACTCTTTTTTCATTTTTAATTTATATGGTGAATTCAAATGAAATATGTGCGAACGAAATTACCATAAAATACTTTGAGCCAGGCCATACTTTCATGGCTGCAGATTCTTTTCATCATAAGGTTGAAATGTCCATGAAAAAAATGGGTAATAAACTTTATGATTTCGAAGATTTTATTAAAGCTGTAAAGTCGGCTTCTCATCAAACTGAGGTATTTCCAATGGAGTTGAATAATTTTTATATTTGGGAAGATTATTCCTCGCAATACAAATTGAGCCACATAAATCCTAGACCATACATACACGAAATGGTGCAGGTGACTGCCAAGAGAGGGTCATTTAATATAACATACCAGAACGACTTTGACGGTCCATCATTTGACCTCAATTTTCTGACCGCCAAAATAATTAAATCTCGTAAACTGCCTCCCCCAAAAAAACAAGAAAAAGTGCTAGGAATATCGGCTGATAAAAAAAACAATATATTAAAACATTTAGGCGGAATTATGAAAAATAGGCTAAAGTTCTGGGAAAATCTACCAACATCGGATGATAATTAATAATTATTAAAATTTTAATTTGGTTGATATTTGTTTTTCTTGTTAAATATAAAAATATTTTACCACTAATATGTTTTTATTTAACCTGACCTCCAAACGAATTAGAAAGTTAAGAATAATTAATAGTTAGTAGTGCTCTAATGACGTATCTCAAATTTTTATATATCAATTCCTTGGCCAATTAGACGTATCTCATTGTAAAAAAAAACTAGTAACCTAATTAATATAGATTCATAACTACACCATTATTAACCTCTACATTAGTACAACTACAAAAAAAATATTAGTAAATATTTGAAAATATTGACGCGATTTCGAAAATTCAAAACATGCCTATATCTCAAAACAGTGAAACCTTGAGATATGTCTTTTTGGCTTAGGAGGGCAGCATAGGTCTTCTGCCTTCTCGCACTCGACTTTTTTTTTGTGTGTCTGTGTAATCTTTATTGAAATAGGAGAGCCTAATAATACATGTCTTCGACACATTAATAATAATAGCATACATTCAGTCATCTTTAAATATTGCACAATACAAATCATCAGACTTGTCAATAGAAGGTAAACACTAATCACTATAATACTAACATTATTCAAAATTACTAAAAACACAAACAATATATGCCGAAAATCAAACTAAACATTACAAGTTAAAAACTCCTCGACAGAAAGCCTTGCTTAGTAGGTACATATGCAATTTATGTTTAAACATTTTGTAGCTTAGTGAATCTACATCATCTAGTATTTGGCTGAGCTTATTGTAGCAGGTGATGCCAAGATAGACATGTGAATTTTGGCTCACTGACAATCTTGAAAAGGGTATTTGATTACATGTGCAGGTGTTGTAGTTATGTACAGTGTTGTTCCTTTGAAATTGATTAGTTTGTTTTTTTATAAGTGTAAGACTACGAATAAATAGTGACGGTAATGTCAGTATGCAAAGGTTTATAAAAAGGGGTTTACAGTGAGTTTAGAGAGTGGACATTCATCATACATCTAATTATTCTTTTTTGAATAATAAACACTTTATCAATATGTGCCGAGTTCCCCCAGAATATCAAACCATAGGACAAAATAGATTGTACCAATCCAAAGTATGCACTTTTTAACACCTCAACAGAAACAGTGTCACGAATCTGTCTCATAACAAAGCAGGCAGTGCTTAACTTTTCAATCATATTTTCTGTGTGATGCCTCCATGTCATTTTTTCCTCTATAGTAACGCCCAAAAACTTTGTAGACGTGTTACACGTTCTATAGTTTGGTTTTTAATTGTGATAAAAGGACAATAGTCCTGTTTGTTATTTTTGGTCATGAACTGCATATATACTGTCTTTTTGGTATTTATTTGTAATATTTATTGCTTGAGCACCACATTTCAAACTCATCTGCTGACAAGTTTGCTTGGTGTATTGTTTCATTTAGTGTATTTTTCGAAACAATATTGTTACTATCGTCTGCATATATAATCATCCTGTCTGTGGAGCGGCATGACAGAGGCATATCATTTATGAAAATTACAAAGAGTAAGGGGCCAAGTATCGAGCCTTGAAGTACTCCCATGTTTACTGTTTGTGGTTGCATTGCACCTAATATAACAATATCTAATGATATTCTTACAGTTAAAACTAAAACTAAACAAATAGTACTTTACAAATTACGTAATACTTAAGACATTATATTCTATTTTTATTTCTATTTCTATTTCATTTACTTCAGTCACACTCTAGTCCTAATAAATTCTTTTAGTTGAATTTTAAAGCTGTTTAATGTAGCATCTTTTATAGATTTGGGTAATTCATTAAATTTTTGAAAACCTTTAAAACACAATGTATTCATAGTTAGGATAATTAGTTCTTGCTATATGAATATTGTTTGTACCACTTGTATTATATGTATATGTATTCGAAAAAGTACGAGATTGTTTCACAAATTTAACAAACTTATTGCTAATATACAGAAAATATTTTTAAAAGCTTCTAGTGGGATAAAACACTTCCAAGAAAAATGTCCCAATTTGCCGCTTCTTCCAAAACCAGTGATCACACGTTGGGGAACATGGATAAAAGCAGCATGTCAACTCACTAAAAGAAGTTGTAGACACCTTAAATGAATATGCTACTGCGATTAAGCATGCAAAGAATTTAATGAATATTCCAAATAGACCAAGCAAATGGGTAGGTTAAGTCGCAAAATGTGTCCGGAGGGAGATCTCTACGGGAAAAGTTGTATTGAGCTGAGATGTAAAAAAAAAGCTTAATACACTACTAGCCCCACCCTTTCCTTAAGGGCAGAAAAAGGATGAAATAGTTTATTTTTGCGTATAAATCGAAAACGATGGTAGATATGGAAAAAGGTTTCAGATAAAAATTGTAGAGCTTAAAATTCTGCTTAAAAAAGGCCATATGCACTTATACCGTATTTCTGATGGTTTGGCTGTAAAACCTGTATGACGCTTAGGGGCTGAATGCAATTTTAAAAAAAATCGTAAAAAATCGAAAAGTTGATATTTTTAATTATTTTCTTTTTGAATCTCCTTAGAAAAATCCCCAACTTTCTTTCCAGAGATAAAGTATCCTTGTCTACTTGTTTATATAAAAGTTATGAATATCTGAATTTTTAAATTCACGATTAATCAGGGTTGAACGAAGCGAAAAATAATTTTTTAAGCAACGCTGTCTTCTTCGTGAAATTTCCTTACAAAAAGTCCTTTACAGTTTTTTTTTTATCTCACATACCAACGTTGATATCTAAATAAAATTACTATAATTCCTACAATTTTTATTTCACTCGACGCCACTGGAATATAGTCTAAGAGCTACTGGCCTCGACAACATACCCATTTTCACAAGGCTGGAAATATGCCAAGATGTTAGTTTAAGGTTTCCCAAAGAAGGAATGGCCGGTGTGGCGAAAGGATGTCGATGGGGTGAGCAGTGAGCACTCTTGCATCTTTTGAAATTGGTTGCCGTTTAAGTTGATGTTTATTTTTTACTTCTACAAAGTTTGCATTTTTAGATATCACATAGGAAGCCAGCGTGCAATCACCCAACATATTTGTAAAAGCTAGAGACATTATTAATCCTGTTCCTTAGAGCTTGGCAGACAAAATAGTGATAAGAGAAATTTCTTTGGTGGTGGGAACTTCACTAGATGACTGTTGAAAGTCTACATGCTTTTCATGATTAGTGGAAGTTTTTGTATGGAGCTGATATTTTTTATCGATTACTTGTGTCACAATGAGTACAAAAATACGATTGACATACATATCTGTTGGTGGGTTTCCAGAAGCAGAAACTGTTAACCTGCGAGATATTTCACTGTGGATGGCAGATTTATAACAAGCTGATTTTTTCTGTATCGATTAATTACCATTCGGTAATTAGGAAAATATGATTAGCATACATATCGGTTATTGGTGCCTATCTAGAGGCAAAAACTGTTCATCTGTATGGCAGATTTGTAACAAGCTGTTTTTTTTTTTTATTAATTCATTTATATTCTACAAGTAGAAAAATAATGGTGTCGAATATAGTGATATACGCCTCTGAAGTGGTGAACAAATTCATTAGCTTAGACATGGATTATTTCTATTTTTTTATAGTTTTTAAACGTCAATCGCATAAATGCGATGAATATAGGATAATAAATATCCGCCAAAAAGTTCAACATAAATTTTAAAAAGTCCAAAACAAATTTAAAAAGTACACCTGTACAGGATTCGAACCGAGAAATCCGCTATGAAAGTCGTCGCTTAACGCGATTTGCTACGGCCGGAATGGATTTGAAATTTCAAATAGTCTCGTTGGAGAATGCAAAACATGAAATTTTTAAATGGACATAACTAAGTAAATGCACCAGCAGGAAGGCTCCCGAATGTCGATATCGATACAGGTTAGGTTATGTCTTGAAAATAAAATAATGCAAGATAAGAACTGTGTTAAGTGACCTGGATATCTAGATAGATATATTTTATTGGTGTTACAATACATTAAAAATGCTTACACAAGTCAGAAATGTGAGTATAACATAGTTAAGTAGGACAATAACAAAATTGTACAATAATAGTATGAATAATAAATAAAACTGTTGTGTGAGATAGGATAAAATAATGTGTAGTAGTGACAATAAAAACAGTTAAATTCGTAAAACATAATAAATATAAAAACGAAATATACAGTTAAAATAAAATTATTAAATATGCACAGTGTCTAGGCAATTTTTAAATCTGAGTGATCGTTATCAAGAAATTCATTTAATGTATAAAAGGCCTTGGATTTTAAGTAGGCTTTAATTTTGTTTTTAAACTGCAAGAGGTTTAGGTTCTTTACAGAATTCGGCAGTTTGTTATAAAATTTAGCTGCATAGTAACCTGTTCCGTTCCTGCTTTTTGTCAGTCGAAGAAAATTTAAATGAACTTTGTCACAATTTCTTGTATTGTAGTTGTGTAGTTGGCTGTGCATTTCATATTGATTTTCATGTTGTTTGAGGTAAAGTAAACATTCAAGAATGTAAACACAGGGCAATGTCAGTATATTAAGTTTAATAAATTGATCCTTGCAGTCATCCCTATATTTTAGATGAGAGAGTATACGAATGCATCTACGCTGTAGGCCAAATACTCTTGTGGCATGTGCCGAATGCCCCCAGTTTAAAATACCATAAGACATGTTAGCATGGAAAGAGCCATAGTAGGCCATGAGTAGGAAGTTTGGGGATATTGTGTTCACTAGGTTACGTAAAAAGTAAATATTTTTCGAAAGTTTTGTTGACAATTTTAACGTATGTTGCTCCCAAGTTAAAATTGGATCAAGGTATACACCTAAAAATTTTATGACGTTACCATTTTGTTCATTACGATCTGTTGGGTCAATGTTCCGAAGGGTGAAAGTTAGTGATTGTGTTTTTTCTTCATTTAGTTTTAAACTATTTGTTAAAAACCATTCGTTAATCCTTTTATCAGTTATTAAGACACTTTGATGTAGTTCCCCAAGTGTTAAGCTAGTGTTAAGTGCTGTTGTGTCATCAGCAAACAATATGAAGTTGGTAACATCGTTACAATTGGGTAGGTCATTAATATATATGGTAAAAAGTATGGGGCCTAATACCGATCCCTGTGGAACACCAAGAGTTACTCGTTTTGTTTGAGAAGTGCACCGGTTATAGTTTACATATTGCTGCCTGTTGTTTAAATAAGATTTTATAAGTGTTACACTGTCAATATTAAAGTTATAATTTATTAGTTTGTTTAGGAGAATCTCATGCGATACACAATCGAAGGCCTTCGTTAGGTCATAGAAGCTGGCTGTTGTGTATTTCTTGTGTTCGAAGGTATCCAAAATGATTTGTACAACATTGTTAATTGCCAGTGTTGTAGATCGCTTATTCCTAAAACCGTATTGGCAGGAGTGATATAAGTTGTTGTGCTCAAAATATTCATCTATTTGATTTTTTAAGGCAGCTTCAAAGATTTTAGCCAGTATAGGTACGAGTGAGATGGGCCGATAATTATTTAGTTCTTCGTTAGAGCCATTTTTGTGAATCGGAATTACTTTGGACAATTTGAGAGTACGTCAGGAAAGATATTGTTTTTAATACATAGGTTAATTAGGTTTGTCAAGGGATATATAATTAAATTTTTGATACTTTTAATGAGTTTTACGTTGATGCCATATGTATCTTTACTTTTACTGTTTTTGAGATTGGATATTATAGTACGTACTTCATTGTAAGTTATCTCCCTGAATTTAAAATGTATTGCCTTATCAATCCTTTTTAAATAATTGTTTTGGTGGAGATTGGTTTTGGATAGATTATTAATAATATTGAGGGCAATATCAGTAAAATATGTATTAAAATCGTTTGCAGTTAGGGATTCGCTATTCTGATTATGTAGGTTAGGGTTGTTTCTTTTAACAATTTCCCAGAATGCGGCTTGAGCATTGGAAGAGTTTTTAATGTAATCATCATGCGCTTTTTTTTAGCTTTCGCAATCTCCGAGCGGTACAGTGCTTTGAAAGATTTTATAGACTCATTTGTTATAAGATTACGATCGGTTTTATGTAAACTTTTGAGATGATTCAGGTGTTCACGCATTTCTCTTAGGTGGTCATTATACCAGTTGAGATGGGTACCATTTTGGGATGTGTCTACTAGTTTTGATTTTAAAGGAAAGGATAGTTCAATAGCATTGGTTAGATGATGGAGAAATTTTTCGCATTTACTTTCGGCTGTTAGATTAGGATCTTTTATAAAGTCCCAATTTACACATTCAATTAGGCAATCGAATTGCTGGAGCCCGTGTTCACTGATTGGCCTATAATTTATTCTTGTTTTTCTACCTATTTTACATTTGTTTTTAATTTCCATAGATATTCAGAAATAGGCTTGCGAAAAAACGCTATTAGCTTTTTCATCCAAAATTTATTGAAAAATATATTTTTTAACTATAAAAATTCACATTGAAAGCACGAACAGGATGTAATTCATACTTTAATTATATAAACGGAAATGTTTTGAATGAGAAAAGTTGAACTTTACAAAAAAATCTTACAATGTCGAATATGTTTTAAATTACAATAATTGATTATATATTTAGAGATCATTTTAGAAGCAAATGTATAACAGTATCTTGGAATGAGGAAGAATTCTATAAAATAGAATTCCACAAAGTTTATTACCTGGAGACCTCAAATGGTGAACTTAAAGCAGATCTCATAATCTTTAAAGAATGTTTTTTTTCTGCCTTCGTTTAGACACCACTATTTTTGTCTGCCAATACAGTTACATTACTAAAACAACTGTGCATACATTTTTAAACAAATTTTGAGCTGAGTTAAAGGGTTGAAGGATATTCATTCGGTTCAAAAATATTTATTTTATGGCCCCGGGCCCAAAATCAAACCACTACATTATTTATTTATAATAAATAATGTTAGTTTATTGAACTCCATAACTGGAACATTTCCATCTATTTTAAAGATAGCCAAAGTTTTTTCTCTACACAAAAAATTAGATAACACATTACCTGAGAATCACAGGCCCGTGGCCTTTGTCAACTATTTCTAAAATAGTAGAACGTGTTATTTTTAACAGAATTGTACATTTTTCAGCAAAAAAATAAATATTGTCAAAATGCTCAATATGGTCTTCGTAAAAAAAATTCAACAGAGGACTGTTTAAGCGCCTGCGTCGGAATGCTTCCAGTTTGGAGTAGCGTGATGCCCTTAATATTTTGTATTAGTGAAAGAAAGTGTTTCTGATTAAAATGAAGTATTCTTAAAATCTGTAATTATACATTGCAAAAAGTTTAAGAAAAGTTCAAATATTATTTTCATTTTACGTTCCTTCGCATTAAAAAAAAATTAAATATTCAACCAAGGATCTTCAAAAACTTGACATATTTACACATATCACTTTAAAATTTTGGCAGTAGATGGTATACAAAATTATAGAGTTTTTTTTTCTAAGTTAACTCGCTCTATGGTTTTTCATATTGAGAAAAAATTAAATATTCAATTTTTCTAAGTTAACTCGCTCTATGGTTCTTCATATTGAGAAAAAATTAAATATTCAAAAAAATTAATTCAATATCTGAAACAATAAAAATATACGAAGATTTGATTTCGGTATGAAGTACCGTACTACGAGTTGATTCTTTAACGCAAACTCTTTATAATTGTGTGTACTATCGAGTTCAAAAATTTGAAAGTGATAACATGTCCAGTTTTTGAAAAATCCTAGTTGTCTTTTAGTGTTTCAGTTTATGAATTTATTTTATTGGGTATTTGGTATTCTTTATACGAAGAAACGTAGCGCAAGTTGACTTTTTAGGGACAACTCTAGATAGTTTTGTATAAACTATCGACAGAAACGCGGAGCTTACTGCTAGCGGTCGCGGCGGTCTAGTCAATAATTCATGCTTATCGCAAATGTCAAAAAGAGCCGTTTTTTATTCACTCGTGCCGAACTGAATTTCTGATTTCGCTGACGCAATTTATGATGCCGACAAAACGTCAATCACCAATCATATTTTTTCCATAGAGGCATTATACGAACTCCACTCGACGTATCTTTTTAGATATTAAGGTTTGAAAAAATGATGTTTGTGAGTTTTTACCTTTTCCGCTGAGATTACATTTAATATATTTTGTGCCATTAATTCGAAAATGGATCATTTTGTTTCAAATGTAGATCTCGATGCCAGCTTTCCGATGACATTAAACATTTATTTTTAAAGTCATATTGGCCACTTTCTTGAAATTTATATATAAACAAAATAACAACAAATTGATTTTTTGGGCCATTTTGAACTTGAGATATTTTACTTTTAGTATTTTGGCCAATTATTTTTAATTAACACATGGCTAATATTTGAACTGTATCATTTTGAAACATATTTATACTTCATATGAAACGTCCAAAAACATTTTAAACTTATAAAAACTGTTTTTCAAACATTTACATTTCATTGCTGTTATTTAGCGTGAATAGCTTTTTTCAAATTTATATATCGAGATTACCTCTTGTTTTGTTGCACTGTGCTCAATTGTTTCCGGCTTACTTAAGTTGATAGTAGTTAACGTATGTATTTAGGGGAATTTAATATTGTGCTAACTTATCTTTATAAAATTATAACCTTATTTTTCTTGGCTAATGTCAAATATTTGTTCTGTTCAGAGACAACTCTGTTTTAGCCCGGGAGGCAGCGACAGATTTTTCGCATTAATATCAATAAAGATAGATTTTTTTCCAAAGAGAGTTTAGATAGTATCTATCATGAAAGTGCAATTCTACCAAACTCTTAATGGTACATAAAAGAGTAAAGAATTAAACAACATGTTGCAAAAAAATAAATGGACAAAAATATCGTTTTTCGAATTGTCAAAAAATGACAATTCGCCTTCGCTTCTGCCGGCCCCAATTTTCGATTTTCACCTTGCGATTCATGTTGTACGATCATTGCCGACCTTCTCATCGTCATCGAGACATAGAACGGGTCTCCAATATCACCGTATTTGTTCAGTTCCTACGTTTGAAAAATTGATTTGCGGTCGTGCTAATCGGTGACTATTTTTAAGTGGTTTCCCGAGTTCGAATCCCGCCCGGGGATATTTTTTTTTTTTTCGTTTTCAATTTTTTGGCGGATATTTTTGATTCAATAATTGCCATTCGCTCCGTTCTATTGCATTTCTCGGAGAAGTTTTGCATTTTCCGCCACGGAATATTAATCTGCATTATTTCGATTAAGAATCACATTCTACCCCCCCTATAGGGTGGTTAAATCTTTGGTAGACGTTGCAAAAACGGCAATACGTAGTCAAATCATGCCAATTATATTCCTCATTAGTATTAATGAACAGACAGTATTTTTATAGATCTGTTAATAAGCTTTCATTACATGTTTCGGTAAGGAAATTTCTGATCTTTAATTGAAATAGTGCAAATTAATATTCCGCGGCGGAAAATGCAAATCTTTTCCGAGAAATGCAATAGAACGGAGCGAATAGGAATTATAGAATCAAAAATATTCGCCAAAAAATTGAAAAGGAAAAAAAACAGTATCCCCAAACGGGATTCGAACTCGGGAAACCACTTAAAAATAGTCGCCGATTAGCACGAACGCAAGTCAATTTTTCAAACGTCAGAACTGAATAAATACGGCGATCGGAGACCCGTTCTATGTCTCTATGGCGAGGAGAAGGTCGACAATGACCGTACAACGTGAGTCGCGAGATGAAAATCGAAAATTGAGGCCGGCAGGAGCGAAGGCGAATCGTAATTTTTTGACAATTCGTGACAATTCGAAAAACGAAATTTACGTCCATCTAATTTTTTACAACATGTTTAATTTTTTACTCATTTATGCACCTCTAAGAGTTTGGTAGAATTGAACCTTCATTATAGATACTATCTAAACACTCTTTGGAAAGAAATTAGCTTTATAGAAATGATTTCACGAAAACGGTCGCTGCCTCCCTGGCTATTTCTATGTGTATGTGTGTGTGTATTTATTGCTATTTATCTTTTTACAAGATGCTAAAAGTTAACTATCTCGAGTTCATATAGACGAAAATTAACTTTATTTTAAATCAAAGTTCTCGCAATTCTCTTTCTTTTTTGATAAAAAAATTTCAAAATGGCCGAAAAAATGTGTTGTTTTCAACAAAAGGTATATTTTCTGAAAGTTTGAAGCCGATCGTAATTCTTGACGTCCCTGGGCGTTAAAATGAAAAAATGACTTTTTAGCCAGTTTATTTAATTTTGCATGATATATGCATACTTAAATGACGCAAATTTCTTGAAATTTTAATTGCGAAGATTTTGATTTTTTGTTTGTCCCGATCGGACCTCTAGAACCGGAGATATTCACCTCTTTACCTAAATAAACGCTGTTCGAAAAACAAAATTGTTTATAAAAAAAAAAACGCAATAGGCTTTGGAAGTCCAAAACTCAGATATATACTCCTGGTGATACCTCAGAAGGTATGATATAATTTTGGTGTTACAAAACTATACACATCAATGTCCTTTTTCGCTCCACTATATGACTATTGGATTATTATATTTTCAAATAAAAAATGAATATATGTAGGAATGGTACATGTATATTGAGGTCGGAGCATAAAGAGATTTCCGATGAAATCGGTATAAGATCTACGATTTCTACAATTTTTAAGATAAGAACCTGGAACTTTCACATATTACTCTTGAAGTAATGTATAAGAAATCGCTGTAATTAGGTATGCTAAATAATTTTTTTTAAAGTTATTAATGTTTATCTTATCCCTAATTTCACGAATTTTAGAACAAAAAATACTTTTTTTTATTCTCTTAAAATTAAGAGGGTTAATATAATTTCTAAGGTAAATTACTTTGAAGCATCGTAAAGGACATATCTCAAGCTTTAAAAATCGCCTACAGAAATCGAATAACGTAATTGAAACCAGAGTAATCGATGGTTGAAGTTAGTTATACATATCAAATTTTATCATTTCTCAAAATTTTGAAATTTTGGAAGTGTAGGTACATCTTCAAAAATAAATTTTTGGAATTTTTTTCACTCACCGGATCTTTTTATACATTACTTCAAGAGTAATATGAGATAGTTCTAGGTTCTTATCTTAAACAATGTAGAAATGGTTGACCTTCTAAGTACAGATTTCATCGGAAATCTCTTTATGTTTCGATTTCATATATGTACTATTCCTACATACATTCAATATTTTAATTATAAGTATAATATGTTTCTTCTTTCAATTAGATCTTGTTGAGCTCAATTAGTTCAAAAGTTACAACAAATTTGGTGTAGCGCGCCCAAGACACCGCTCGCTTCGCGCGCCTTACGCATCGCCAAGTTCTGCGATCTGAAGCCTACATTTTTCATTGTAAAAAATTACTTCATATACATTTTTATGTAAAATTTCCCGTACTTTCGAACGGCGCTATTAGTTTTTATAAGAAAAACATATTTTAAGAGATATTTGACAATAACTGGTATTTGGCAACTATTTTGTTAACTTTTGGTATGTTGTTCCCGACATGTCAGAGATGTATTCTCAAAAGTTAACGTTTCCCGGAATTATTAAGTAATGCATATTTTCAGCCTCATTGACTCCACTAGGTATGATATGTCAATATGTTGAGTTTTTGAAAAATCCTGGTTTCATTTTTGATTATTTGAGATATTGAATTTATTTTATTATACATTTAATTTTTTTTCAGTGTGAGAAAACGTAAAATGAAAATAATGTATGAACTTTTCTTACCGTTTTCAATGTATAATTGTAGATTTCAAAAATACTTCATTAATCGAAAACACTTTCTGTCACTAATACAAAATATTATGACCAAGAAACATTTATAGACGTGAACTATAGGTAACATAATATTCGAGCAAGAGATTTGGGTCGAAAAATTTAAAAAAAAAGCAAAACATATTTTTGGCGCTACATAGGATTTGAACTCTTGACCTCTAGCGTGTTAAGTATTTCTGTTGCCGCTACTCTATTTGAGGTCTGTAACTCAAAAGTTTGTAGAAGTGAATAAATAAATATCGGAGGAGACCTAACCTAACATTTTAACATATTTCCAGCATTGTGACAATGGATTGCCGAGGCCAGTAGCTCTTAGACTATATAGCAGTGGCGTCGAGTGAAATAAAAATTGTAGGAATTATAGTAATTTTATTTAGATATCAACGTTGGTATGTGAGATAAAAAAAACTGTAAAGGACTTTTTGTAAGGAAATTTCACGAAGAAGACAGCGTTGCTTAAAAAATTATTTTTCGCTACGTTCAACCCTGATTAATCGTGAATTTAAAAATTCAGATATTCATAACTTTTATATAAACAAGTAGACAAGGATACTTTATCTCTGGAAAGAAAGTTGGGGATTTTTCTAAGGAGATTCAAAAAGAAAATAATTAAAAATATCAACTTTTCGATTTTTTACGATTTTTTTAAAAATTGCATTCAGCCCCTAAGCGTCATACAGGTTTTACAGCCAAACCATCAGAAATACGGTATAAATGCATATGGCCTTTTTTAAGCAGAATTTTAAGTTCTACAATTTTTATCTGAAACCTTTTTCCATATCTACCATCGTTTTCGATTTATACGCAAAAATAAACTATTTCATCCTTTTTCTGCCCTTAAGGAAAGGGTGGGGCTAGTAGTGTATTAAGCTTTTTTTTTACATCTCAGCTCAATACAACTTTTCCCGTAGAGATCTCCCTCCGGACACATTTTGCGACTTAACCTACCCATTTGCTTGGTCTAAAATATTAAAAATGATTTAAAATTTATATTCGAATGTTTTAAAATAGTGACAAAAATCATAGAAAATCTTCAATGTCCAAATTTGTCCTTGGAAGAAACATTTAACAAAATAGATACTGTTCAAAAAACAATTAATGAATTCCGGGTGCATCTGGTGAGGTTATATAAAAAAAGTGGGTTGCTGTTTTACAAAGGAATCCAGGCTTGGCATTAGCAAAAAAATTGTAACAGAACCAGATGCCTTCCTTGATCAGGTGCCTATGAATATCTTTAGGTATTCTTCCCTCACTTCTGTGGAATGCGAAAGATCATTTTCGACCTTACAGTGAATATTTACTGTCAAAAGAAATCGTCTCTCACATGAAAATTTAGAAAAAATATTCACTGTATACTTTGAAGCTAGGAACACTCAGTAAAGGTGCAAAATTTGAAACTTGAAAATGTGGTGCGGATTAATAACATTTTATGTGTGAAATATGTGTACATACATTTATTATGCCAAAATACATCATAAACTCATCAGGTAGGTTCGTATTACATTTAATTTTGTAATAGAGAATAAACTTACATTTAATATTTCGATATAAAATTTCATATCTGTGCGCCACTGAAATTAAACCCGAATTCCGAACACTGAAAATTTACACAGACTATCTAAATTATCCAATAAGTTCGCCAAGAATGACCACAACGTAAAAATACTTTGACCTCTGTGCAAAACAAGAAACCAAGAAAGACCCAGCAGCAGGAAGTTTCCGGACAAAACCCTGTGGGAACACATTTGTGAAATAAGGACCACATGATAAAAAGCCAATAATGGTTATAACATTGTAACATATTTACCTGATTTTTTTTCTCACATGCCATCTAAATGTTACTATTATCCATATTTCATATTACTAAATCTATTACAGTATTGTTAAAAAAAGGCCGAAGGACTTCGGTCAATGGCCATTTGGGTTTTTACTCAATAAAGTACTTTTATTTATTATTTTGATGTAAAATTTCATATATGTGCGCCACTAGAATTAAACCCAAATTCCGATCACTGGTGATAGCTGAAAGGGATACCCAATTATAAACAAGTGAATATTTCACTTTTCGGAGGGGTGCGGTAATTATACAATTTTCGACATTATGCTGTAAAAAACTTTTTTATTCTAGTTTAAATTGCGAAAATTTTGATGCATGAACGAATATGAGACCTTAAAGGGTTGCTGAGTTATAAACATGAATATTTCACCCTTCGGAGGGGTGCAGACGATGAACGACACGTATCTGGATTAGCCCAGAAGTGATTTAGTGTTGTATATTAGATCCTGAAGAGATGAAACGAGTCGCTTGTTTTCATCATTCCAAGCCCACAACCCACATATTTTGAATGTAAGCGGTAGGACTATAGGATTGATTTACCCGTTATTTTAAATAACTTTTTACTTACAGCATTTCCACGTAAGGAGGTAATTGTTATAAAATAGTGGGCCATAATCTACGCTGTTTCTCAATTCTTTAACCTTAAATATTTAATGTGGACGTTTGTATAGTCATGGACTACTGATACATCTGGTATATTTATAAATGTCTATTTGACTGTAAATTAAGCTTTGATAAATACAATGACTTGGCGTGCTTAATATACCAAGGCTTTTAGAATGATTTTTAAGATCTACTCTATACTCCAATACGAGTATAAGACTTATTGATTTTCTTTCAATATTAGAGACTCGCTGTGTGTAAAGTGGCTCTAGGCAAGTATTGCGTAGCTTATAGTTAGAGGTCGGATTTCCACGGCAAATCCGAGTAATTTATAAATTATTAGTAGGTAACTAATAAAATTTATCAAGATTCAATTAATATACTAAACGGTTCTATATACACGAAACAGCAAAGTAGAGATGCACAGCAGTATCGGGTCTTCACTGAACAATTCGCAAGAATTCGACCTCTGCTTATACTACAATGGAAAGAGGGCATAATGTCATCAAAGTTATCTCACATGTAGTTACTTGGATTAAAGATTTTAGCAGATATAAATGTTGATAATTTATTGCACATATAGTCAATATGTCTGCCTAAGTCTTTGACTATGTTTTCGAATAGGTTATTTATGGCGAGGTAAGTTCACTATCCTTGCCACATAGTCTATAATTTTGATCAAATAAAAGTAAAATTATAAACTTACTGATAGGCATTTAAATTTATACACGTAATTCCTACATTATATCTTGCCCTAATAAATCCTGGTGCTATATTTAAGGCATGGTGATAGGCTTCTACGGCTTCTTCTGGTCTGGACCCATTTGCTAGTGTTGCACCTAACCTATTCCATAATCTTGCATCCTGAAAAAATTGTTGAATCTTATACAATATATTTTTCAATCCAGTTTAACTGAGGTTACTGTGTAGCTATAAAAAATTTAATTATACGCTTGTGAATGGTAGTATTTTTATTACACTGGCTGTACTTAAATTAAGTACCAAAATGTTCCGGGAATTAAAGTCCTTAATCAATATCATTTCTCAGTTTGTGGCCGCAAGTGTAAAATAGCCGGTGAGATTTGTATTCCCGCACTGTGTCTATTGTATGCTGTAAATTATTGCAGGTAAGGATTTTTATAAACAAAGCTTAGACTATTTTACGGCTATTCACACCGTTATTCTGTTTTTATTTGCTTCATAATAATTGTAACAATTACTTCTAGAGAAATTTCAACCTTAATAACTGAAGACATGAAGCATCTAAGTATTTGTTTTCAAATAGAAAAATAATCATTTGTTTTTTAACTGAAAAGTTTGGTTTTCGTTACTAAAATGTAATTGTAAATCAAGTACAATAAATAGTTTGTATCATATACAGAAAAGGAAACATACCTGCACATTATATCCAAGCCCTTGTTCAACTACAGAAAACTGATTGTTGTAGAGTCATTAATAAGAGTCAGATATTGTGAAGAAATGTTAATCCCCTTTATTAATCAGCTTGGTGCCAATGAATTGACTTTTAGTATAGAAAAATAATGTTAATTTAAAATTTTTTAGGTCATCACTTTTTCATTTTTATCATATTTTTATAATCAGATTTAGCATATTTCCACAAATAAAGAATATGATTAATTATTTTCCACTACAAGCTAATTATATTTTCTATTATACAGGGTGTTTGGTAACGCGACGCCGATCTGGAACAGAGTGGTATAGGGGTCATTTGGCACCTATATGAACCAAACATATCTATATGAAAAATGCTACGTTTTTTTTTTATATTGCCGATTTTGTACTTTATTAAAAAATCTCGATTTTTCATCATTTATGTAAGTATTACGCACTAAATTAATCTTTTGATGTTCTGAAATATTTCCTTTCTTTATCTGAAATACATAAACTTATAATAAAAGAAAATATATAAGTTTTTGTCGTCTATAAAAAAAAAACAATAATTAAAAATAATTGTAATGGTATCAAAAATTAAATACTTGCGTTCTTTTAACAAAGACAAAGCTTTTTTTTTTCCTTCTTCAATTCTTTGGGACTTCCTGCCACATGTATGTTTTCTTTCTAAGCGGTGCTAGGGGAATCTACAAAATATATCACAATTAACCAGTTTGTTACTGGTAAAAAACCTCTATGCCTGTGACGTTTACGTCAAAGGATCAGTTAAAGGTTGGTTTTTTATAAATAAACAACACAAATGAGTATAAAAACTTGAAATTAAATATTTCGCCGACATTTCGGAAATCTAATCTGTTTCCTTTTTCAAGGCATTTTTGAAAAATCTTTTTTGCTGTGTATGACAAATACACAGCTCTAAGAATGTTTGTTATATTCAATATCCATAGATACTTACTATTTACATAGAACTGTTGATATAGTTAACAGTTTTTTAGTTTCTATACAATGTTAAGTTTGTGAAGTTCTTCTTTTAACATTGGCAGCCAAGTTGTACAGACATCTACGGAACAATTCGACATGCAATTATCCTCATTCAATAATATTATCGCGGATTCTTTAATTTTTCTTTTTTTGCTATCTGCTTCTTTTGTTAAAATTTTTGCCGAGTCCCAATTTATTCTATGTCCATTCTCCCACACGTGTTCGCAGATCTTGGACCTCTGAATTTCATTTTTTCTGATATAATTTTGATGTTCGCCCAATCTTACAGTAAAAGGTCTGGATGACTCACCCACGTATTGTTTGTTGCACTCACACGGAATACTATAAATGGAGTTTTTGAATTTTGCTCGTGGTTTGTTGGTTTCGTCTTTGTCAGAATAGATCTTAAAGTGTTGCTTGTTTGAAATACCGCCCTAATATCAAATCTATCACCGATGCGGCGCAACTTTTCGGATAATCCGCATACATAAGGAATTAATGCTGTGTAACGTATTTCAGGTTTTTGTCGTACCCGATTGTTATTTTCAATATTTATGAAGGTTTTATCGACGAAACCCCCAGGGTATTGGTTATTAATAAGAACTTCCTTTATAAACCGCTTCTCATTGTTTAGTATTTCATCATTAGAAGAAATGATTTTGGCCCTATCATACAAACATTTTACAACACCCCTCTTAACGTGCATCGACTGATTTGAGTTGAAATTTAAATATCTGTTGGTATGTGTTGGTTTTCTATAAACACTTGTTTCAATTGTACCATTTACTCTTTTAATTAAAACATCTAAAAATGGTAATTCATTTCTAGTTTCCTTTTCTAAAGTGAATTTAATAGAAGGTTCTTTATTATTTAAATCATCCAAAAAACTATCTAGTAACTCAATACCATGAGGCCAGATTGCAAAGATATCATCTACGTATCTCCACCAGATAACCGGTTTGTATGCACAATTTTGAACATGCCTAGTCTCAAAATCCTCCATAAATATATTGCTTAAAATTGGTGACAATGGAGAACCCATTGCCATACCAAAATCCTGCTGTTAGAAATCATTTTCTAATTGAAAATAAGTTGTTTTTATACACATATAAAAGTTCCATTATAATATTTACACTCAATTTAGTTCTCGCTTCCAAATTATTTTCATTTAACAATTTGTCTTTGATTATTTTTAATGTTTTGTCTACTGGGACGTTAGTGAACAGACTAACTACGTCAAAACTAACCATCAGATGTGTATTATGAATACTGTTTTCATAAACTTTTTCGATAAAATGTTTACTATTTTTTATATACGAGTCAGTATTTCCAGATAATGGATTAATAATTTTAAGCAAGAATTTTGCCAAATTGTGGCATGGCGAATTAATGGAACTAACAATTGGTCTTAATGGGACATTCTGTTTATGTATTTTTGGTAAGCCATGCGGATTATCCGAAAAGTTGCGCCGCATCGGTGATAGATTTGATATTAGGACGGTATTTCAAACAAGCAACACTTTAAGATCTATTCTGACAAAGACGAAACCAACAAACCACGAGCAAGATTGAAAAAACTCCATTTATAGTATTCCGTGTGAGTGCAACAAACAATACGTGGGTGAGTCATCCAGACCTCTTAGTGTAAGATTGGGCGAACATCAAAATTATATCAGAAGAAATGAAATTCAGAGGTCCAAGATCTGCGAACACGCATGGGAGAACGGACATAGAATAAACTGGGACTCGGCAAAAATTTTAACAAAAGAGGCAGATAGCAAAAAAAGAAAAATTAAAGAATCCGCGATAATATTATTCAATGAGGATAATTGCGTGTCGAATTGTTCCGTAGATGTCTGTACAACTTGGCTGCCAATGTTAAAAGAACTTCACAAACTTAACATTGTATAGAAACTAAAAAACTGTTAACTATATCAACAGTTCTATGTAAATAGTAAGTATCTATGGACATTAAATATAACAAACATTCTTAGAGCTGTGTATTTGTCATACACAGCAAAAAAGATTTTTCAAAAAAGCCTTGAAAAAGGAAACCGATTAGATTTCCGAAACGTCGGCGAAATATTTGATTTCAAGTTTTTATACTTATTTGTGTTGTTTATTTATAAAAAACCAACCTTTAACTGATCCTTTGACGTAAACGTCACAGGCGTAGAGGTTTTTTACCAGTAACATACTGGTTAATTGTGATATATTTTGTAGATTCCCCTAGCACCGCTTAGAAAGAAAACATACATGTGGCAGGAAGTCCCACAGAATTGAAGGAGAAAAAAAAATTAAGATAATGCCACAAATAACATTTAGACAAAGACAAAGCTATCGCTGCAAAAACTTTATTTAAAACAAAAATTATTATTTGAAAACAAGTTTATTATTTTTGGTGTTCAAGATGTGACCCATTATTTCTAATGCGTTTCCTCACCCATCTTCTAATTTCAACAGTAGTTGTCTTTAATTTTATTTCTTGTCGTAGTTGTAGAGCAGCTCCCTTTATTTTCGCTACTAGTTCAATAAGGCATTGTATTTACTTATTGTATACAAGTTCTTTCATCCTACCCCATATGTAATAGTCCAGTGGTGTTAAATCTGGGGACCTTGCTGTGGACGAAATCGTACCTGGTACAATGTTTCAGCAAGGTCAGCATTCCCATCTGCTTTACCATAGTAAAAGGGTATGTCAGCTTACTCACGCTCACTATCAGTAGCCATTGAAATTAATTTTACTCAATATGTCAGAAAGTTGAAACAAATTATCAGTAGAGAACGAGGATAGCTAAAAACTTCGGTAAAAACACAAGAAATACAAGATCGTGGGTGTTGATAGTTGTCAGTGATCTACTAATAAACAAATCTTTGGAACGATAGCTTCGTTTTTGTTAATATCTTACACAAAGTTTAAATCAGAAATAAAAAAATTTTTGATTGACGAATGTTTCTACACATTGGATGAATTTGTAAATAAGTTTAATTCTTAAATGAGTAAAAATGTGTTAGGAAGAAAGGAAAAAAAAAAATTATGTATTATGTGTCTATTGTCCCATATATAATTTTATCTATTTTATAACTAAAATAATCTTGTCTTAATATTTTAACTGTTTTTTTGTTTTTGTGATTACTATTTTATATACTGAGCTTTTATCTATGTACTAGTAATGTTGAATATTGTGACCTGCCCTTTGTACTGTGTATGTTAGTTTGGGCAAATAAACTATTCTATTCTATTCTATCAAATCAAATATACTTTATTGTCCAGAAGAACATTTCTTGTTGACAAAGTGCTGTATAAACAGATATATAAAATAGAGAAATATAAATAAACTACGTAAAAAATATAAATGTGAAAGAGTAAAAACAATAAAAAAACAATACAAAAACTAGTCAAATAGCAACAATTTACAGACCAAAATTAATGTGCACTTTTGAACATATTACAGTGTGTCCTCAAAAAATTCTCTTAAATTATAATGAGGCTTTACAACAAGTTTACTTACTGCCTTCCTGAAATGAATATACGAATTAATATCTTTAACATCATTGGGTAGGTGATTATACATCTTATAACCATTGTAAATAATAGAGTCTTTGACCAGGGAGGAACTTGGAATTGGCATAGTAAGATTATTGTTTTGACGAGTAATATAACGGGGAGAATTTTCACTTATATTACTTTTATGTTTATGAATTAAACATACCGTTTCCAGAATGAAAATGGAAATAACTGTAAGGATTCCATGTGCCAAAAAAAGTGGTTTGCATAAATCACGAATTCTTGCTTTACACAAATAACGAACAGCACGCTTTTGAATTACAAGAATCCTATTTATCAAATAATTACTGCTTACACCCCAGAACGAAATACCGTATCTCAAATGTGATTCAATTAGTGCAAAGTATGCGGTTTTCGCAGTCATGAAGCCCAACTCATTTGAAATGACTCTAATTGCATAGCAACCAGATGCTAGCTTATTACTGAGGTTAATAACATGATCTTTAAACTTTAAGTTGCAGTCGATATTTAAACCAAGAAATTTTGAGCACGACTTATTTTCAAGTATATGGTTACCGAGTGGGATATCTATTAGATTACAACGGAAGGTCATTATATTTGTTTTGTTGACATTAAGAGAAAGCAAGTTAGAGTTAAACCAATCTTTGACTTTATTTACATCGGAACACATTTGCTCCCAGAGGGTATTCTCATCTTTACTATGCCACAAAATTGTGGTGTCAATCAGCAAATAAGGTAAACTTTCCATTAATGTCAATTTCAGTCAAGTCGTTAACATATAACAAAAATAAAATTGGTCCAAGAACAGAACCTTGAGGTACGCCATGAGTTATATTTAGTTTGTTGGAGTATGATGAGTTTTTAACTACTTGGCTGCGGTTTGACAAATAAGACCGAAACCAGTTTAAGGTAGTGCCTCTGAAACCATAGTGTTCGAGCTTTCGCAACAATATATCATGTTGGACGCAATCAAAAGCTTTTGACAAGTCACAGAATACTGCCGCGGCACACTCTCCACCATTGATTTCAGTGTAGACCATCTTTAGAAAGGCAAACATGGCATCGTTAGTATTTTTATTTTTTTGGAACCCAAATTGCTGATTACTTAATATCTTGCATGAAAACAAAAATTCAACAACTCTCTTTTTTACTAGCTTTTCAATAATTTTTGCCAATGTGGGTATTAACGATATGGGACGAAAATTAGATGGATCTTCTAAATCCCCACCTTTGTAAAGGGGAATCACAATAGATGTTTTTAAGAGAGATGGAAATATTCCCGATTCAAATGATTCGTTAATTATCGAAACTAATACGTGAAGAGCAGCGTCTGGTAGATTTTCCAGTATTTTTACAGATATTTCATCTAGACCAGAAGATTTTTTATTTTTTATTTCCTTAATAGTTTCTTTTAATTCAATTATATTTGTATTGTGCAAATATAAAGTATTACAGTTATGCATTTCATTCATGTAACTCAGTGGGTCAGACTACCTGCAATCGAGCAGTAATAGTTGTTTAATGCATTGGGATTTAAGGGGAATGTAACCCGCATTTGGCTTTTACCTCTAAGCTCATTTACGATTGCCCAAGTCTCCCTTGGCTTGTTATCCGTCTGTTCAATTTTGAATTTATAATGATTTTCTTTTGCCTTTTTTATTACTTTTCTGTAAATATTTTTATATTTCGTATAGTAATCAGAAAAGAATTGTTCATTATCCGTATTTTCGTATGTAGTGAATAAAAAATAATATTTAGTTCTTGATTAAATGAAAATTTCTTGTCGACTGATAGTCTTTCACCTTTTTTAGTGACTGGTGAAACTTGATGGTATATATGATAATGTCACTGAAAGAGGATAAAATAGAAAAGTTTTAAAAGTAATTGTAATAGTTGATAGACTCGACCTTTACTTGGTGAAAATCCATTATCACTAATGAAATAAAAAACACTAAACTGTTTTTCACGTTTTCACATGTATTACGTCAACATGACGATCGTTTCGCTAAAACATTAGCTTCATCAGATGAGCGCACTGTAACACTACTCCCAAATTGAACTTATTGAACCTTAAATACATGAAATTGAATTACCTGAAAACTAATTTGCATAAAATTGTGATTATTTACTTATAATATAATATGTACTACTAGGAAATGGAATTAAAATAGATTAACAAGTGGAGAATTATTTATGTCTAATTGATCGTTAAGTAAAATATTATCGTTTTTATACCTATTAATTTCTAAGCTCTCAAGTAACGACAACTTTGATCCCTTACTAGCTGTATGAAGGATATCAAAATCGTCGTTAAATAAGTGCTTTTCTTCCAAAAGGTGATTTGCAAAGGTAGAATTATTTTTATTATTCAAAAAAGATTTTTTATGTTCCATTATCCGTTTTTTAAAATTTCTACCTGTTTGTCCCACATATATCTTAGGGCAAGTCCCACAAGTTAGTTTATACACTCCCGACAACTCTTCTTTTTTATTCTTATCTTTATTGTTTTTAATAATAGAGCCTAAAGTATTATTAGTTTTATAAGCTATATTCAGACCTTGCTTCTTTAAAAAGGTACTAATCTTTTCTGACGGGTCCCCAATGAATGTTAATGACCTGAAATTAGATTTTGAATTATCATGATCTTTATAGGTCGGATATACAGCATTTATCGCGTTATTGTACCGTTTTTTGTGCAATAAGTTATCTATAAAAGAGGCTTGAAATCCGTTATTAACCGCGATTTGCTTAATTAAGTTAAACTCCTTATTAAATTCGTAATCTGATAGTGGAATATTTATTAGCCTATGTAACATACTATGATAAGCTGCGTGCTTATGCTGTCTAGGGTGTAATGACATGTAATTTATCGTGGTATCAGTATGTGAAGGTTTGTGGTAAATGGAGAATTTGTGTGTGTTGTCAACTCTATTTATTGTTAAATCTAAAAAATTTAGTTTATTACCACTTTCTCTTTCCATAGTGAATTTAATATTTGAATGTAATGAATTAATGTAATCTAAAAAACTATCCAGTTGTCTTGTAGTGCCCACAAAACAGGTTAGAATGTCGTCTACATACCTATACCAATACAAAAAGCCTTTATGCAGGAGCATATTTTTATGAATAATTTGTTCCAGATCATCCATAAAGATTTCCGCTAGCAGGGGGCTTAATGGATTTCCCATAATTAAGCCTTCGGTACAGGTATAAATATTATTGTTGAATTGGAAATAATTTTGATTTAAACAAACTTTTAATAAATTTAATATGTCTTGTTTTTCTATTATGTTAACTCTATTTTTATCTAATAATTTTTCCACTATATTAATAACGTCTTTAGGAGGTATGCTCGGGAATAAGTTTTGCACATCAAATGAAATTAGTTGTGCATTATTAGGTACTGTCACGTTTTTAATTTTTGAAATTAGTTCATAAGAATTATTTATACCATACTTTGAAGAGAAATTACATTTTTCTTTAATAATATTAATAAGAAATTTAGAAATTCTAACTGTAGGGGCATTTACAAAAGAAACAACTGGACGTATTGGCAAATTATTTTTGTGTAATTTAATTAAAGAATATAACTTAGGTGCTTGAGGGTTCATCAAAACATATTTATATGACCTGTTGTTGTCTAAAATGCTAAGGGAATTATTAATTGTTGATTTAATTTCTCTTTGGAATTTTTCGGTTGGGTCTGATTTCAATAATTTATATTTCGAAGGGTCTAGAAAAGACTCTGTCTTGTCTATATATTCCTCTGTATTTATTGCTATTACTGTTTTGCCCTTATCTGCTCGTGTAAATGTGATGTTGTTTTCTCTAGCTTTCTCTCTTATAGATAATGCCGTAAAATGTTCATTCCGCTTAATAATATTATGTTTGTAATTTGGAGTGAATTGAGATTTAATAATTTGTGAAGATATATGTCTAATGGTTGTGATATTATCCACACCTTTTAAAGCCATTTCTGTTTCAACACCTAAATATTCAAAAGTTTTTCTAGAATAATTTGGCTGAATGTTATGTTGAAAACCTTTTTCTAATAATTTTGTTTCTTGTACTGAAAATTCAATATTTGTAAAATTTTTAAATCTATCAAAGAAGACATGGTCTGAATATTTGTTATTTTGTTTATTTATTATCGCGTGTTTTTTCGAAATTAATGATTTAAGTTTCTTTTCTTGTCTCAAGAATTTAGAATTAATTATTTTTCCTATTTGAAATCTAACTTTTGAATCCATAAACTCAAATTCTATACGATGTAATCTATAAGCTAACTCAGAGTGTATTACCTTAAGATAAATGTTGTAGACATCCCGTTTCTTGAATTGAAGTTTTCTATCTTCTTTCAACCATTTTTTCATCCCTGATTCTCTACCTATTTGGGCTGAATTACTCGCGTTTTTCGTTTTCAAATTCACGTATCTAGGGTACACATCGTTCTTCAGACAAAGATTAAAAAACCAAATGTTTTGGGTAGCTAATCTAATCTAATTGTAATATCTACTTGACTTTTTTTAAATTTTGTAAGATTTTGAAAATCGACATTTTTAATAAATAATTTTTTGTTTGGTTGCAAGTATTTCGGAGAAGAAAATATTTCAGAATATCAAAAGTTCAATTTAATGCGTAATACATATATACATGATAAAAAATGGAGATTTTTTTAAAAAGTACAATAAAAAAAAATAGTATATTAAAGTATAAGTGGATATCAAGGTCTCTAAAACACGTGCGATTATTCGAGCACGACGGCGCAGCCAAAGTGCTCGAAATAGAGCAAGTGTTTTAAAGACCAGTTATCCTCAAATACTTCACACTATTTTTTTTCTTGGTACACTTTAAAATCATAAATACTGGTATTATTAGGTACTACAAAAAATGGAAATAAGAATTAAGAATGCAAAATGGTTGAAATTGTGATGTGACATCAGGATACCTGTCAGTGTCATGGAAATGAGAAAAACAAAAATTAATTTGCAATCTGTCACATAGGATTAATTATTGTCACTACGTTATACTGATTGTTAAATATTTGAATAAAGCTTTTGAAACAAATATTAGTAATATTTTATTTGAGTTACAAGTTACTCCTGTCAGATCAATAATTAAAAAGTTGACATTTTGACTTCATGTTTCTCGGGTTGTTGATGTTGCCATGGTACCAATAAAAAAAGCGTATTTTTCATATAGGTATGTTTGATTTATATAGATGCCAAATTACCCCTCTACCACCCTGTTCCAGGTCGACATCGCCTTACCAAACACCCTGTATATTTTTTAAAGAGTAAAATACATACGTCTGGTTTTACAGAAAGGGCTGCAGTAAAACAATCCGCCGCTTTGTCATACTCCCCAGAAAGGTTGAATAAAACACCCAAACCACACTGTACTTCATAATCGACGTGCGTTGGCTGCCTTTGAGCTGCTTTTATGAACATATCCTGAACTAACTTATGTTGGGACCTACACAAATCAAGCTAGTTAAAATAGAGTCTACTGCTTGGAATAATATTTGAAAATCGCTGTTTATAAATTTAAAAAAAAATGTCTATTTTACTATAAGAATAAAAATTTGGGCATAAGTATGTTAAATTATGTAATGTGTCTATTATGTAATATTGTGCATCATACAGGATATTTCCAGAGGATTTCCAAATACGATTCTCAAGCATTGACTAATTTGGTAAAAAGTGTATATTTACTTACTAAATTTTTCCTGAAATAATTAAATTTAAAATATGAAAGGAAGAAACAAAGAGAACAGTAAATAGTTCATTCCATAAACATTTTTTTAGGTGATGTATAAGAGTTAAACAAAAACTAAGCACAAGCAATCAAAATACGAGTGACAAATTATAAATGCTTATATACAAAGCTTAACAAACTAAACGAAATAGAGTAAGCCAAATAATACAAGGTATGAACTAATCATATATTTTACTATACTGGGTTACCACGAAATATGGAAACCCTCCTCCATTTTCTTGGTATTTGAGGTAGACTTATGAAAATTTATTTATTACACATGCTTTTTTTTGGATGTACAAAAAAGTGCTCAACCCTTGGAAAGAAAAAAAAAAACAAAAACGGTTGAAATTCGGCACACAATAGTATATTACTTAAATAATACAAATGTTTACATTCTCTAGGAGGCTCTTCACTGAAAAAATTTAGTTTAAATTTAGTTTTCTTAATTATCTCGAAAAACATTGATCGGACGAAAAACGAGAAAGAATTCTTTTTTGAAGAGGATTTGAAAGAAAAAAAGGTTTGATGACACTTTCTTTATGACAAATAGAATTTAGATGACACGGAATTTAAAAAGGTACAAAAGTAGAATTTGTATATAATTTTTTATATTTTCCTGTTTAAATTCGATTAATATTGTAGGCCTCTAAATTTTATCCTATTTGGTATGCACTGATCTTATCTAATTATAAGTTACATAGCGTTGCAAAAATGTTTTCTTAATGATGAAAGGTGTTATTCCAAACACGGTTGGAATTTTTTAATCATTTTTACAGTTGTTAACAGTGCAAGACATGATAGGGCTAATAAGTACCTTACAAATTGAAATAAAACAGAAAGAGAACATAATAGCAACTTTAATGAGAAGATTATTTCCCAAATCACAGCAATCTATGCCCAAATACCAAGGTGAAATTATATTATGCAACCACGAATTTCAAGTAAAATGGACTCCACATTGGCTAGTAATATAAACACCTCTCATGCTGGCTGCCATGATAGATTGCCAAGGCCAAATCCACATCTATACTTCAGAATTCCTTCAAAATGTTTAGTTTAAAGTCATGGCCGGATTAAAAACATTCTCATTAGCCAGTCAAAACAAAGTACAAATTGGATGTCAGATTTCATCCAGTATTTTATTCCCTTACTGTTGATAGGTAAATGACTGTTTGGTTTTGGAAATAATATAACTGAAACTAAAGTATCGGTGAATACTCTTTATGATAACTTATTACTATAAATGTTATACTTAATAACCTGAATTTTCTGTTTAAGGGTATCGAGGCATTGAACTCTATATAATAAATGGAATACCAACACAGATATATGCGCGTGGACAAAATACGTCTATGAAGGTTGGCAGCATATGCGTCGCCGCAGTAGAAATCTAATATTAAAAGTATGTTGGTCTTGAGTCAGTATAATTCGTATTGATATGAGAAAACTGAAGAATCGGTAAAAGATCGGTAACTGCAGTGGAAAAATATGCCGGAGTATTTTGTATGCTTACATTAAGAAAAATATAACCAAACGGACATTTTTGTAAGCAAACTTACTATGTAAATAAAAATAATAATGTAAGTACCTATTGCTTAAGAATACATGTTTCAAATTATTTTCAGGTTGACTTCGGAAAGATATTTAACTTTGCTAAAGGCTATTGGCAGAAATCCTCAAATCGAGAAGCTAAGCCATGACAATGTGATTTGTATAGTAGCGCCAAAAAGTCTTGGCAATAGAGCAAAAAATCAGGGGCATTCTGGAAAAGGATAGTAGCTGTTGTGTAATACTTAAGCGCACCTCGTTCTAATATACAATCCTACATAATCGACAGAAGTATTTTAAGTTTTATCTGCCTACCAGAGATGAAAACCACGACTAGGTCACTATGTGTAATTGGTACAATCGATCAAATAGAATAAACGTCTGAATATGGTGCCTTTATGTCTAATAATTTGTTCAATACTTGGGAAATTCTGAAAACTGCCCGACGTCAACCTAAACATTCAGTGGCGCCACATATATATTTACAACAGTAACGGTTTCAATAGAACGGCCAAATATTTTCGGCTGTGCTGCTATAATACATGGAGATAATGTTGCCAGATTTAAGTATAATATTTTAAATTTAAGACATATGGTAGCTCATGCTTAATTAATACAATCCGAGTGCTTTCATTTCCTCAAATTACATATGTGCGAACTTACGAAATTCTTAAATCCGCACGCCCCTGGCTCTACTGCCTACATTTGATGGCCCTGGTATAGTGAACATTTTGCTGATGCAGATTTTATGTATGAAAGGGACATCAAACGTCTGAAACCTGATGCAGTTCCAACCCTGAAATTAGACCCTCAAAAATCTTTATCTTCTATAGTTCACCCAGTTCCATGGTAGATATAACAATTTTTTATCTTCATGATTTCTGGAATAATTCTATAATTTGATTTTGATATCCTTAGTACTTCATCTGTAGTCAAATGGCATCACAAGTGTACACAGAAGCAGATAAAGAAAATGTAGATATTTCACAGAGAAGGTATAATTTTAAATTTAATTTTTTTCAAATATTAATGATTAATAAACAGTAGTTTGATGATTCCTGACAGAGTAACACACAAATATATTGTTTTCGAATGTAAATTTTTTAAATAGTAGTTGTCCATTGAGTTCAATTCATAGAACGTTCCCTAATAAACAAGATTCTATCTCGCAAAATGTCTCAAATGTCTCTCGAACGTTTACTAGAAAAAAATTGAAAATTAAATACTTATGTTTTGGGAATGACAACTTTTATGTTCTTTAGTAAAAATTAAGACAAAGGTTAACTATATAAGAAATGTCAATCTATACACGCATATTTTTTATGATTTCTGAAAAAAAAGACAAATTAAAAACACTTGCAATAAGAATAGAGCCGGCCCTGGTATTTTACACAATGCGATTGCGCCGAGCCCTCCCGTCGCCATACTTGCGCGAGATTCAATTTTACGTACGAGTCGGTGTAGACATTGGCATTCCATTTACACGTAAAGTTCAGTGTATTGAGGTGGCTTTTCAGGAGAAGAGTATTCCAAGTTTAACGACAATATAATACTGAAACATATTCTTTACAGGATTTTGCAAACAGCAGAAAATGTAATCAATTAGAATGAAAAATTCTTAAGACAAGGTAGGTAAATAAATTCATTTTAGGCCTTTGTTCTCACTTTTTACTGAATCTTCATGACGTAGGGGGTTATGTAGATACTAGTTTAATCTGCATGGCCCTAGGGGACTGTCTGGATGCTAGTTATTGAATGAGAACTTTCAAATAAGAAATTATACAAATTCATTTTAGGATTTTAATTTGCTAGCATAACCAGAAACCAGGTTATCGAAAGAATGCAATAATTTCATTAATATTTTCACACAGTTTTTCTTTTAGTTCTCATAGATAGTTATTTTTTCTGCTGTTTGCAAAATTATATAAAGAATGCGTTTCAATACAATTATAAGCAAACAAATAATAATTCACTTTTAAACAATGTAATACATTTGGCAACATACCGTAAAATAATAAGTATGTTTAGATAACCAACATCACAGCAGTTGATAGTCCTAGCGGGTTTTGCAAACCCTAAATAAGATGATGACCTATCATAACAACCATCAGTGGAGGCGTCAATAATTTAACTTGGGAAGTGTGCGTTATGAAGTCTAGTTTATTTTATGAAGTTCGTATATGCAACCCTCATAATAAAACAAATTTTCTAGTACTTTATAGACCTAACTAATAACAGATAAAAATGGCTGATACTCTCTTTCTGAATCACCGAAGATATGCATAGAAGATTATTCAAGATCAGTCTAATTATTTTAAGACCCTGTGATTCTTGTTCAGTAGCCTTAAAAACCCTCGAAAGTAAATTTTTGTGACAAAATTATTCGAATAATCTGGGACATATCACGTTCAAAATGTTTCTGAGAAAAAGGTTTCTTTTTTCGAATTTCTGAGAAATCCAGAAAAGAGAGTGTTTTTAATGAGTAAACTCAGAACTGTTTAGAACATATGGGACAAGGTTTCATGTGAATATGGGATTTCTTTGGAAATACACATTTTTTTGCAATCCAGGGTTATTTAATAGTATATTATTATATAAGCAATTATGATAGCCATTATTCGTGAAGATGATGTTTGAGTCCACGAGTCACAGGCGAGTGGCACAAATCTTCTGAGTGAATAATGGTCATAATCGCGAATGTAATATTATGCCTATTCTACACCTATTAAACAAATAAAATAGACTGAAATTTGAAAGCATTAATCAGTACCTACTTGCCGGAAGTGGAAAACGTAAACAAACAATATGACGATACATTTAGTTGTCACTGTCAGCGAATTGATTGTCAGCTTCAGAGTTGATCGCAGTCAATTTAGAATATAAAAATTATAAGATTTTTCACACAAAAAATGTTAATAATAAAATTGTCATATAATTAAATAGGTGTAGAAAATAGCTATTTATTGTACTAGTGTGTGATTATGCACATTAGTCACATAAGAAAGAGTTTTCTTAATTTCCTTAAGTGACCAATGTGTAATTACACAAACGTGTGCAATATAAAATTTTATCAGACACTTTCTCTTAATAAAATTTAATTTGAATATTTTTTTAAATTTGACAATTAATTGAACAAAGCAATTTTTATATCTGTAAACATTGTAATTAGGAAGGTCATGGAATGGTTGCTATGGTGTTAATTGTTATATTTATTGTTTACTAGTTTATAAACATAAACAAAAAATAAAGGTAAAAAATAATAATTTGTTGTGAAAAATGGATGAGAACTGGTATGCCTCTGAAGAAATTAGAAAAAAAGCAAATGAAGTTTGTTTAAACTTACTACCTACAAAATCCCAAGCTTTTTATCACAAGGAATTCAGCGAATATAACGATTAGGCAAAACGCAAAGGTGTTCATGGTGTAAATAAGGATGCAATGTTGGCTTATTTTCTTAGCGTACAGAAAAAAATGTTCAGCTTCTTTAATGTGAAAAAAGTATTCGGTGCTGAAGGCAACTTTAAAGGTTTATAAAAATATTGATATTTCTAAATACGGAAAACTGATTGCTAATTTAAAAAGCGAGTCAAGAACTGTTAAACCAAATAAAGCTATCTTTATATTTTCTCACTGGTGTGTAATACATCACATTCTATATATAAAATCACCATAGTAATAGCCATATTCTATGCCCCTATTGAATTATAGTGTATTACTATGTGAGCACCTGTTAAAAAATAAATTAGACTGAAACTTGATAACAATAGGTTTGTTCATGTGTGTTGCTGGAAGCAGATCTGAGCAACTAAATCATAAATATGCCATTCATTAGTGTCAGATCATATGATCTGGTTGTGTTCTTTTGTGTCGAGCAACTTGCTTGAGATCAAATAAATCACTGATTTGTTGTTCGAGCTCAGGAGTCCGAGCAATAAAATCAGAGCAGGAAACATAAGCTCTCAATCTTTGGTAAACAAACAATAAACCAGCTGAGTAAAATAAGTTATATGTATTTATTGATTAAAAATGTCCAAGGAACAGGGAGATGTTATTTTAAATGTAATCGTAAGGGATGTGCAAGATGATCATTACATTCTGCAAACCGAGAGCGAGTGAAATTTGTAATATCGAGTAAAATATAGTTAACTAGGTATCTGCGATAAGCGGTTCTGGGTTAGAGGAGGGAAGAAAAGGGGTGGTTTTAGCGAGTATGCCAGGACAGAAAGTCTCACACAGAACTGGGGAAGAGAAAGAACAAGTACCCTAGATCAGTGCATAAAGCATTTCCACCCGTCAAAAAAAAAAAAAAAAGTACCTTTGCCTATTTACATTACTAATATTTATTGATACATATTTTTTACAAGGTGATTATGAATTAGCGGTAGGTGCAGTATTGTATAACCTTACAAAATTCGAAATCCTGCAACAAATACCACCTTTCACCTGTTCGTTTGTGTTTTGAATTGTTTTGATTGTAAATGCTGTCATTTGTCAAAATAACCTGCTAAAATGTGATTTTTTAAAATCAGTTTATCTCATTCTAGCAACACAAATGAACAAACCTATTAATCAGTAGCTACTCGTAAAAAGTGGAAAATGTAAACAAACAATGTGGCGGTACACTTGGGTGTTACTCGAGTTGATTGTGAATTATGAGTCAATAATTCACTACAGTGAATTATAGGTACGATTTTTCACCAAAAAATGCTAATTGTCATACAATTAAATAGGTGCAGAAAAAATTATTTATCTTATTTACTCTATCTGTCATATGGCAAATTTAAACAAATGAAGATCTGTAGCTATCTGTTATAAAAGGTCTTGATGTACAGTCAATACCATAACTACTACTGAAATAATAGTAGATTTTTTAAATAATTTTAATTATTTGAAAAATGAAAGTAAGAATTTGAGAATGAATTTCTTTATGGTTAGAGCTGAGGTACAATCATAAAAAATATATAATATGGGTAATTACACTTACTATTATTAATAATTGTTTCATTAAAACCAAATGGGTGCAACACTTCTAATAAATATTAAAAGCGGTTTTATGTACCAAGTTCTCGCTGTTTGGCAAAGGGAGACTGGAGCCAGAGGACCTGGATGGTTTCTCACCCAACAAGATTATCAGCTTTATTAAAAGGCTGAATCTGTTGGGTGAACTATAACTAGGAGTGAGCCACAATAGACCCGATGGTCGCAGTGGAGGGTCTGACAAGAGCCCACTCACATATCAACCTAACCTAACTTCTTATTTAATGCAACTATGTCATATACACATGCATAATAATATACAAAGTTACATTAAAAATTCACGTTAGACCTAAAGATCTAAAAAATATACTGTTAAATTAATTTTATTATAAAAGCTTCATATTTTATTCATCGTCGCTATCTTCATTGATGACTACAGGAAATAATCGTCTCCTGCATTGTACAGCTCAGCGCTCTGTACGTCAGTACTGCTGTTGAAACAGTTTTTTTGTGGTTTGTGCACCTAAGAAAAATGGAGTCTGTTTATTTATTTAAATACAGTTTTCATTTTTTAAATATGTGTTATTTAGAGTTTATACTAAAACAAAAATAAAGAAAAATATACACTTAACACAATGTTCGTTGTTAACTACTTAAGATTTTTCTGAGAGCGCTTACTGCGGCCGTACAGGCAGATCACCTAGTCGTAACGAGCTCCGCAGTGTAAGGAATTAAATCCATTTATCATTGGCCATAAGTACTATTGAAGCAATAGTAGAGGTGTTTCAGAATCTTATGAGCCGCGAAATGCGCAAAACCCAAAGTTCATTCTGCTTTATAAGTATTTTTTTGAAGACACTGGAGGCTGAATTGTTGTATACATAAACAAGGGCTCGGGATAAATTGTAAACAATAAATATAATAATTTTAAAAAGTGTAACTGAGTCGACAGGAGGGATTATGTCTGTGCGCATATGAAGGTCACAGCTCATAAGATTTTAAAACACCTCTACTCATGAATCTTATGACCGATTCTTAAAAAAAGTAAACCCGTTTATGATCGGTCATAAGTAGGTAATACTGAAATAATAGTAGATACTTATGGACAATCATAAAACGGATTAAATTTTTTTTCAAGTGTTGCATCCAATTTCATTACCCATTTCACATCGTCGTTCTTTCGGCTAAGTAAGCTGCCTGTATGGCCGCGGTAAGAGCTCTCGGAAAAATCTGCTTCCAGCAGTTACCCGTTCGCTGAAACATTTGCTTTCCGCAGTTAACAACCAACATTACGTAAATTGCATTATTTTTCGTTATTGCTATTTTAGTATAACACCAAACACTAAATAATATATTTAAAGAATAAAAATTGAATTTAAAAAGATAAATAGATAATTTTTCTCCTAGGCACACAAACCACAAAAAAGCTGCTTCAACCGCAGTACTGATGCACAGAGCACCGAACGGTACAGTGCGGGAGATGATTTTATCCTGTAGTAATCAATGAAGATAGTGACGATGATTTACATTTAAATAATGTTTTTTTTTAAGTCTTGAACCCATTTTACTTTAACGTGAATTTACACTATAACTTTATATATTATTATGCAGGTGTATATAACATATGTGCATTAAATAAGAGATACATAAAACCGATCATAAATGAACTTTTTTTTAAGTGTTGCACCCATTTGTTTTTAGTGAAACAATTAGTAGAAGTAGTAAGTGTAATTACACATATTATATATTTTTTTGGCAATTGTACCTCGGCTTTGTGAAATATTGAATCTCATGCAAACAAATTACCTATTCCATATTTACACAAAAAAAGACACTATACCAATTACCCATGCAAATAACATAGAAAAGTCCACACCTCATATTATTTGGAGAACTGTAGCACAAGCAACCTAAACCTCACTTACGCTTCTAACAAACTTGTAACTTGCCCAGATAGTGTCATGTTCCAGTTCTGTGGTACCACGTCACTGTATTTGGGATTGTGCTTTAGCCAGTTCATCAGTAACTGACACGCTTGATTATAATAACTTTCATTTGTGTAACTAACAGAAAGGGCCATTAATGCTTTTAGGTTCGTCGGCTCCAACTGAAGACAGGTGTTTAATGCAGGTATGGCACATGGATCCTTAAAAATAGAGAAAACTAATCAATATTATCGTTGATATATAAAAAAATGTAATGTTCAATAACTACAGAGTCTCACTGATACGATTCATTTACACACTGCATATCAACTAACGTGTCACTCTCGCAAATAAATAGATAATTTACTGTAATTTGATGGGCATGTAAAAGTCTATATAAACAAAGATTATTTACTTATCCCTACAATATTTTCTAAAAATATTTAAAATTAATGGGTAGTAATAAATAATTCTCTTGTTTAGTAAAAAAAGATAGGTGAGCAGTATTTATCAAAATTTTACAAAGTAAACAAATAGAAATCATTAACAATTCGTGCAGAATATTTTATTACATTTTGGTGCAGTAAAAAAATATTATATAAAGTATTTCATTCCAATTTGCTCAGCTCTTGTTACGTAAAACCATCTTTGCCCCAGGTTTATATGCCTATGGTGCAGCCTCTAACCGCTATTCACTTGGAATAGTTGCAATGGCGCACTTGGTACTTGTTAGTATAACAAAGGATTATTTTTGTTACTTTGATACAAATGACTGCATCTGATCTGTTTCTTCTCTAATTTGTAGTCTATTATTATAATTTTATACATTCTTTACAACTCTGGTTATCTGCCGTGCCATTTGGTACTCGTGTAAGTCCTACTGCTTTATTATTTCATATTTATTGTTACATGCTACGCCTCTTAGGGGCTGGTAGCTCATGAGCAGTAGGCGAAATTAAGTTGCAATGGTGGTGGGGCAACTGTAACTGCAGTACCATCAAAGATTGTAATATGCGCCATCTCTCGACGCTAGTAGTACGTTTTCTAGAAACTAGAAACTTATAGAAGATGATCGAAATTTCTACATTATTCTAGATTGCCATGCGAGAAGGTTATGGTTCTAGAGGCAATATTGTAAAGTATATAAGTCGATATAAACATGCAGGAAAGAAGTTCCCAATTAACTGAGGTTAGATAATTCGGAAGTGATACAAAGTGAAAATATTAAGTAAACATTGCTAAAGATTATTTTAGATTGTAAAGGTGTATTTTAGTTAATAAAAGTATTGTGAGGTTTTTAGTAAGTTATTCATAGTAGGAGATCTATGGTCTCGAAATCGACAAGGGGGGTGGTTGACTAAAGGGTATATAAAAACGAAAACTAGATTCATATGTAAAATTTCCTGTCGGATTCGAATTTCGAGTTCGCCAATTCATTTAGAATTGCACAATTGTCAAAATAGGCAATTTTTTGCGAAAATTACAAAGAACATGAAAATATGTATTTTATTATTTCTCAATCAATATCACGCTATTGGAGATATCGAACTTAAAATTTAACCAAATATTCCTTCAACCCTTGTCTTAGGTATAGTGAAAGTAAAAACTTTTTACCTATGGTATATTTTTTATAAGAAATATAAAAACCCGTACATGTTGACCAAAAGTTGTAAACTGCGTCGTAAAATATAACATGCGACAAACTTTTTTATTATTAAAGTTAGATGGGTGTCGAACCGAAGTAAAGTTGGGTCTAAAGTTCAAAGAAACTTTTTTATTTGAAATATTTCTGTATGTGATTGTTAATTTTTCCACACTAGAGCTGGTAGCAGAGTGCATGCTGTAACACTGGTACAGCAGTGTATCTTGCTGGCTAGTGCAGGCAATGAACAAATCTTTTCTTCAGTTTTTATTACAGTTATCTTGGAAAGTCACTTTAGACAGTGCTTTATAGCAAATATTTAGAATCACTTGAATCATAGAAGATGAACGTAAGTTTTTCAATAATTAATCTACTGTATTACTTATTATTTGATTCGAATAAATACTTCAAAAATAGATTATAAGGCAATGTCTTTGTGTCAAAATGATAGTGCCGAAACATTACAAAATATAACGAGTGACTTTTGATTCATTAAAAGAGGCAGTAAATATAAAAACGGATTTGTATTCCATAATACTGGGCACAGAACTACAAACCATGCACTTATTTTTAAAGTAAAAATTCTGTGTTTCACGCACAATCTACACACGAGAATTTTAGAGAAAAAAAAGAAAAAGAGAGCTGACACCAAATAAAACTGAAATACTTTATTTAAGAACTAAAGAAAACAATATTTAAATTATTAATATAAAGGTGTTCCTTCTGTGTGTAAAGACGGGGATTTAAGGGAAAATAGAAAACTCATCCCAGTTCCCACTTTCCAACAGACAAATACAAATTTTTAAAAGGGCTAAAAGACAAATAATTTACTACCAGATAAATTTCAAGGACATGGAGATACCTGTATAGATATGATAGTTCATGAACTGAAATATCATAAATATTGCATAACCAATTTTTTAAAACTAAAATTAAGAGATTCTGTGTGTAAAATGAATTAAGAAAAAAAGTACGATGCGCAATTAGTTGCATGTGCGAAGGAAAATGTTCCGAGACATCATTATTTGCAAGAACATTATAACATTTTAAAAGTGCATATAGGTGTGAAATCGAATATTTTTTTGTGATTTTTTTTTTATCGACAATAGAAAAGCGTACCGCGAAGAAATATTTGCGTTAATTCTCCAATTAATATTATGTTTATAGGAGACATTAGGATATTAGCAATAACAGTAAGTGGCTTAACACACAATATAGGTAAATAAGGTGTTTCAATTTTTATTAAAAATGTTCAGTAAATAGATATAGGTATAGTGACAAATTTAGGTCCACTTATGAATTTATGTCAAAATGTATAATCTTCCAGTTAATTTTTTAATAGATATTGTTATATTTTTGTTTTCACTTTTCTCTTAGCAATTAATTTGTTATGTACTTATGTACTAGTTCATATTACTATTACTTTTAGGCATTATGATTTTTTATTTCTGATATAAAATTGAAACATTTTCCTTTCAGTTTTGTTACTTTAAAAAATCGCATATTCATTCTTATAATTCTTGTGTTTGTGTACAAATATATCGAATCTAAACGAAATATTTCTTGTGTGTGTGTGTTCCTTTTCTATGAATTAATTCTTTGAGAAGCAACAGTCATTTTGTACCCAATGCAGTGTAATCTCTCTTGAGTAGGCATATTTATAATAGTCACTAATATCAAAAGCGAAACTCCGTGTTGCGGGTGCGCCGAATTTTAATAATTCATTTGGGACTAAACTAAACAGCAACAAAAAGAAATATAGTTTCCAAAAACTTCCTTGACCTTTAAACTTCACTTTTTGTCGTTATGCTATCTTTCTATCTTTAATAATAAAAAAGTCTCTCGTTTACTATATTTTACAATGCACTTTCGTATTTTTGCATTACATGTAATAGTTTATATTTTTTATCACGGTAAAACAAATTTGCTTCATACATCAATCAAGAACAATATCAGAGGAAATATGTTTATAAAACTTGAGATCAATATCTCACAAGGCTCGAGATACTGAGTGAGAAATGCTTTTGACAAAAATATGTTTTTTATCCGAATTCGCAATTCCGAATTAACTGGCAAACTCGAAATTCGAATCCAACAGAAAATTTTACATAAGAATCTGTTTTTCGTTTTTGTATACCCTTTAGTCGGCCCCTCCTCCTTTAAAATGCATCGTAGCGGGCTCTAGACTTTCTACTATCAGTAAAGTGTGTTAAGTCTTTATCTCTTGTTATAATTTTTGAACCTACGAATTTTTAAGGGGGGTTTCCTAAGGGGTGGAACATGTGACATTATTAATGTGCTGAACATTAATTATTTTTGTATTGAAAATATACTTAGGTATTCTGCTGAACATTTCTTTCAACTAAAGGATTATTAATTTTACTGAACATTTTTTTTGACCATGTATTATTAATAAACAATTATTATTTTTAAGGTCATATCTTGTTTTAATGGACGTTATCACTTCTTTACTGTTCACCTATGATTTTGACTAAACATACAGTACGAATTACTAGTGCGTGGATTGTCAATATCCCCTGATCATTTGATTAAAACATCTCAGATTACACAATATCAAATGAAACACCCTGTATGTTTTTACCTAAAATATTTCAGCGCCATAGTGACTACAGCAAATGCATTTTTTATCAGAAAAATCGGAATAACGCGGCAATTTGAAAAATGATGTACAGTGTGACTCACTTAGACGTAACCACATTTAATTTTAGTCAGAGGCGTCCAATTCTAGAATGGTAAAAGGGGATTGATTTTATTAGCAAGATATTCATTTTATTAGCAAGAAATCAGCATCTTTGGAAACCCCTTTGTACAAGATTACATTGTAGTGGGTTCAAAGGTGCTTGAAACAGGGGTCGTCAAAAAAACAATTTTTTTCAACTAAAAATAATTAGCAATTTTACCTTCAGATTGGTACAAAAGGGATTAAAAACTGATATATAATGTACAAACGATAAGACAGAAATTAAAACAAAATAATTTATTACCAGTAGTTGGCATATGTCAAAATCTACGAGTATTGCCTTATGTGTAAAACTGGCGAAGATATATCCAATCACAAATGTATGATTTAGTGTGGTAAATTTGAAACGCTCCTCCTGGTTTAAAAACAGACTATCATTACAACTAAAAATTAGCACTAAACCGCGCTTCCTAATTTATTTTAGTATAAAGAAGTTATAGCTATTGCTATTAATTTTAATTTGAGGAATAAATAAATATATATTATGCTATAGTTTATCTCACTTTAAAATGCAGTGCTTGCGCTGCGTACCAATGGCCTTGAGATGGCCTCGATGGAGATTAAACTTACTTGGGAATTTCCATGTGCCTGTGTAAACTGTGCTCTATTCATAACGTAAACAACTGCATTCTAATCTGAGATACTACTACTATATAATACTATTAATATATTCAGCATCCTCAGCCTTAATTACCATCTTTAGGTGACTACTGATCGATATGGTAATAAGACCTGAGTATATTTATTTCAACAATCTGAGAATAACTCAAAATTAATTTAAATTAAAATTTGGCCATTTACACATCATTATTTACAGGTTTTACAAACATTTGTGATATGGCTATTGAATATCGTTTTCCAGCATTCAGTTATTGAAACCTATATTTTTCAAAGTATAAAGTCTGATGCAATTAGAAAACAAGAATATGTCCTTAATAACATAAACAACTGCATTCTAGTCTGAGATACACTATAATATTATTAATATATTCTGCATCCTCAAGCCCTAAATACCATCTTCAGGTGACTACTGATCGATATGGTAATAAGATCGGAGTCTATTATTTTAACAATATGAGAATAACTCAAAATTAAAATTTGGCCAATTAAACATCATTATTTACAAGTTTTGCAAACATTGTGATATAAATATCGAATATCGTTTTCCGGCATTCAGTTATTGACACCTACACATTTCTGAAAGTATAAGGTCTGATGTAATTAGATAACAAGAATATGTACTTTCCTAAAATGACAGTAGAATGGAAAGGTTCAAATAAAGAGTTTTTTGGACATTTGTACTATCAGACAATGTCAATATTCAACATAATGGAATACCTGTTCATTTTCAGCTTGTGTGGTGCCAAGCAACAACCACGCTTCTGCATTTTCAGGCTCTTGCTTTACTGCAGCCTCAAAACACAAAACTGCACTAGGAAAATCGCCTTCTTCAAGTAACTGTTTACCTCTTTCTAATGGCTTTGGTAAATCTAACATCGGATTTTCCTCACTGAATTCATATTCCTTTAAAAAACATATATATATTACCTTGTCTGATAATTATTTTTATCTAAGAAAACTATTTACACACAAGCTTGAAAATATGACAATTTACTTTCTTATATTACATAAAATTCGCCAAATAAAGGTGGAAAACGACCAAGAGTACCTACTTAATTAATTAATACATACTTGATTAGTAAAACTACTGTGTGCACAATTTATGAAAAAATTCAAGTGAACGTTGACTGTTGACTAGATAGAACTTTGAGACGTAAACAGATATAAAAGGACAAGAACAAAAAACATGAATTTTAAAACTTAAAATTAAAATATTCCACAGCTGCTTTTAATTTGCAGATATTAACAAAAACATATTAGTTATTAGTTAGAAAAGATACTAATTCATTCTGGTCATAAAAGACGCGCTGTAACAAGATGTTCTTCAATTTATTTTTAAAGTTGATAGTGAATCGTGTATTCCTTAGCTCTGTGGAAAGCATGTTGCAATAAGAAGTTCCAGCATAAGGTGACTTTTTATGGTAGGTGTGAGAAAATGTATCTATATAGATATTATTTTTATTCTGTGTAGAGTATGGCTGAATGTCACTAAACTTTGTGAAATCAGCATGTTTGTTGTCAATAAAAATCATGAGTTTTAAGATATGTATATTCCTATTAGGGTAAGTATATTTTTCGAAATTAAAGTGGATCTACAGGATTCTGTTTATGGCAGATTGAACAAGAGTTGAATTATATATTATACACTGATATAATTTCGAAGAGCGAGGGGTGGTATTCCTTTGTGCCATACAAAATTACCAATTTGGAATATTTATCTTGCTTTCGCTAATGCAAATGCAATTGATATTTGCATGTGCATCTCCAACTTTTCCCTGATTTCAGAAAAGCGGGGGAATCCCCCTTCCCCCCTCTCGTCGGGCCTGTGTAGAGAACAGCATAATAAAAATTTAAGAGCGACTCTTCGTTAAGCATATTCTTTAAGGTTGATAGAGCAAAATACGATTTATTCAGTCTGGCACAATATAGATGTGTTCATTAAAGCTCATTGCTATACTATTTATGTAGGTTCCTATAAACTTCGTTGAATTGTTTATGGATAACATCTTTACTATTAAATTGTAGATCTGTAGATGCCTTTCTGTACAACCCTGTAATTTCTAGAGATGTGGTTTTATCTAGATTTATGAATAATCGATTTC
Organism: Stenurella melanura; assembly: GCA_963583905.1. Lineage (NCBI taxonomy): Eukaryota > Metazoa > Arthropoda > Insecta > Coleoptera > Cerambycidae > Stenurella > Stenurella melanura. Next base: position 110,136,966 of record OY757312.1, read on the forward strand.
ATGAACACCATTCAGAAAATTGTTTGATTATATTATTCACTTTTGTCTGTAGTTCGTCTTTGGACACCAATTAGGATGGTCATATCATCTGCATACACGAACACCCTGCCATTTCATATATAGAACGGCAGGTCGTTCATGTGCAACAAAAATAATAATGGCCCGAGCACACCCCCCTGAGGAGTGTCAATTTCATAGTCGCAATCGTCCAAGAATAAGCTTTTGATTTTAACTTTGAATGTACGATCAGTGATGTATGATATTAACCATTTATTAATAGGGCCTCGTTTACCCATTGCATCTAGTTTTTTGATACGAAGCTTGCATCCAGTCTGTCAAATGCACGAAATAAGTAAAGAAAGATTCCAACTACAGTCTCCATTATCATTGTTGTTTATAAATTAAGTTGGTTTTGTAGTAGCAAACTCTGTAGAAGCAGCCTTTAATGAAGATTTATATTTATATAATTTTTCTTTTTAATTTTCATAGATTACCACCTTTTCTGCTGTTTGCCAAATCCTATAAAGAATATGTTTATCATTATCTTAACATTCAAAGAAATTTTAAAATTTGTGAAAACACCGAAAGATCATTCCAACCTCTATCAGAAAAAATTAAAAAATATACAGTGTTATTTAAAATTTTAAAAGTTAGCAGTACCTCCGGTTAGACCGGAAGTGAGCCTTGTTATATCAAAAAATGTATTTTAACTTGAAAAACTTTAAAAATAAAGAAAAAATGAGGGTCATTCCAATTGCATTTACAAAAACCAACTAAATGCAACTTCTCATACTCCAATAAATTTAAGCTGCCGAGATCTAGTGTTTTTTTATTCAACAGATATACTATTTTATACCAAGTTCTTATTACTAAGATGAAATAGTAAAAATGCCATATTTTCAGGTTTACGTCTAAGGAATGTTCCAAAAATATGCACAAATTCAAGATCATACCTTACATCAAAATAAGAAAACAGATATTTCTCAGACGGGTCTGATTTTTGGAACATCCTATATGAAATATTTTGGTTTACCTTATTTGCCACATTATAATAATTACTAAATTCATCTACCCAGGGATAACTAGGATCTAATTCTGTTTCTGTAACTTTCTTCATTTCTTCTTGCATTTTTTCCCAAAATGACGAGTTAAATTCATCATCTAATAAAAACAGTGGAAAGATAAATAAACTTTTTAAATGTCTAAATGTTTAATACATATTTTGAAAACAGTGAATTTTACCATTTGATTTAAGATGTTCTTCTGCCCATCGTCCCGCCACAACCTCAGTATCTTCTTTTGCTTCGCTATTAAAATATTCACTAGTCCACGCTTCAGCTTCTTGTTCTGTTAATTTGCCATCCTCATAATTTACACTATTTTGTTCCTCATTTTTCATAAATTTCATAAACTAAAATTAAAGATAATTTACTTACTCCAAGCAAGGAGACCTAAAAAAGGATGCCTTGCAACAGGTCGGGTATTTTTAAAATTTGAAATTTTAAAAGTGTAATTTCCTGAACAGTATACTAATTTTGTAAAGAAATCATATGAATTTTTAAGACTCTTGAGTGTAGTGTTCTAGTATTTTAGTGTTATGAAAACATGCTAATGCGTTGTTCTTTCAGAACTGTTTTAATTTATTTGTTTTAAAATTATTGTTAATTTTTTAAATATATATTTGGTCAACCAGAATATTTATTTATTACCGCTAAAAGAAAAATAATTTATTTTCTTTATGCCCATAGAGATTTCAGATTTTTTTTTATTATATGAAATATTTTATTTTTACTAACATCATTTCCCCTACTAATACTTCGATTCCATTTTTTCCTGGCAAGAAATGCCCATACCTCCCCGTGGTTCTTGCTGATTGTAACAATATTAGTCTTTGATTTATTTTTCTGATAACTCATTGTTATTGACTGAATTGGGCAATTCATTTTTTGTTATCAGTTTCATTTGAGCCCGAGCCTATATACCCACAGTGTCCGCCACAAAGTTGGCTACATATGGGAAAAATTTGTATTATTGAGATTTCTAAAAAATACTATATTGCGGGTTCGTTTCCTTTTTACATGCAAATATCTTTATTTAACTAAAATACATAAAGTTTTTGTCAAAACTAATCATATATTTGTGAAATAGACACAAGAATTTATGATTTTTCATATAGTAATAATAATTAATGGTAGGGGTAAAATTTGCACTTTTTTATTTTCCTTATATCTGCTTCAAAATTGATATATGGAGTCCTTGTTGTATTCTATGCACTTTTTCTTAATAAAATTTTTCGATATCTTAATAATTTGACCCATTTTTTACAGTCCTGCCAAACCGGTGATCACATAACATGTGTCGAAATGTAATTTTTTGTTGTCGGACATGCATAAACGAATCCTCAATAGAGGTTTTTAGAAATGTCAATAATACAATTCTTTCCCATATGTAGCCAACTTTATGGCGGACACTGTATAATCAGAATTCTACTAAAATGACAAAGTTACTAAATTAACAAACCTAACATTTTAAGACGTTTTTCCAATTTTTTTTATAATTATTTATTGCTGTTACAGGAAAGAACTGTTTGAGAACTACTGGCATTTCTTATGCATCAAATAAAATCTTAGTTCAGACGTTTTAGAGGCCATGACACAATTAAGTCAGCTTAAATTGTACCCGATTCTACTACCCATTTGTAAGGTCAAACTTGAAATACTCCTCACTCATATGATCCCATGGATATGGTATATACGAAGGGCCATCGAGAAAAAATAAATAAACCATAGATATTTTGGACGTTTTATAAATATCTTACAGATATTCCTTGCTACTTGGGCACACACTTAAATATGTAGTGGGGTCAAAAAATAAACTGGGCGAGGGCCCACTGTGGCTCTTACGCCCTTGTATATACATAAACAATGTTAAGAATGTTGAGCACTATTTTGTTAACTACTTATGTTTTATTATTACAGATATTTTGGGAATATCCAATAGCTGTTTTAAAACTCAAATAACAAGTCGGAATCGTGAAAAATTTCATCTTTCGACTGCTTAAACTAAGTTATTACAGTTTATCCCTTTATAATTTGTATAAAAATTATAATCTACTGCAAGATAGACTTATTGATATATTCAACTGTAGAATTCAATCAATGAAACAGATTTTCACAGCTAAGCACATAAAATTTAATTGTTTAAATATTAAGAGTATTATTCATATAATTCCTAGACACACCAATTTTCTACGCACACTCTATTGAGATTTTGGACTGCTCCAATCATACAATCATAGTGGAGATGCCACTGCCTTGCTAGCTCTGTACAGTCTCGGCGTCGGCATTATATATTCTCCTGTGCTTGCTAATACTTATGGCTAGTACAGTAGATACAGAAAAGTTAAATTATTACCTTAGAATATACAAATTTTGAATCATCGGCCATTGGATCTCCTAATTTCCTATCATTTAATAGCAAATCACTTGGGCCTGGTTGGGAGTTTAAAATATCTGCAGTCCATACATCTGCTAGAGCTTGGAAGTCACGATCACTCTGTTCTTGTGAAATAATTTCTGCCCAAACTGCTTCATTGTTAACTTCCTTAAAAAATATATTAAGACAATTTAAATATTGATATAGGCAATTCATTATCGCTCTTGAAAAAGATTAACCCTTCAGGAGAAATTGTATAAGAACGAGGTTTGTGGTCGCCTTTATATATAGTGAAAAAATTATAAGAAAATGTAATCCTAAATTGGCTTACGGGAAATGTTTTCCCATCTTCTAAGTATTGCTGTGCCCATGCATCATCATGTAGTTGGTCTTTAACAGTTGAAGCCGGTATGGGAGGTACTGCGAACCTTTGCGATTCAATTTCATGCATTTCTCGCATCAAATCTAAAACAAACTTATAAAAATAGGTTCGAACATCATTCAATTAACATACCATCCATTCTAAACGTCTGTGGTAGAGCCCTGGTTTCTTGTAAAAATTGTTCAACCAGTTGATCCGAGCTACTTTGTAATACTTGCCCATGACTATCAGAAAATGTATGATCATGGGTTATATGCGAAGTTAATCTTGACAAAGGATTAGCTTGGCCACATTCAGCTTCTGTTAATGGTCTAAAGGCCATTTTTATGTAATTACACTTAGTTGATTAGAAAATTAGTCTGCATGTGGTGAAAAATACAAATCAAAACAAAATGACATGCAGATGACTTATGGTCTATGGACTTTGACAAATGACAGGATTGACAGGATAATGCGGCCTTGAAATTCATGGAATTCCTGTATGTTAATTTTTTATATTTTTGTTTACACAAATCCCTTCTTCTTCTGCTTTGTTGCAGTGCTGCCAATAACAGAATGTAAAAATATCCAGCAACTCTATGAGTTTCTTTCGTAACTTGACGCCAAGGAAAGCTTGTCTCTCTATCCTTTAAGAGTACTCAGGGTATGGTGCGCATGCCTTAGTAACGCGAGATTGTGACAGCTTAACTGAATATAGAAGGTAAATGGTCACAATCTAATCGGAAAAATTGACCACTGGCCTGTTACATATAGCGCGCTTCCTTACTCCTTCATCAGATCGTGTAGTCAGAGCGTGCGCGTTGGGTCCCAAGTTCCCCGCAGAGAGAGAAAACTATCTCCTTATCTAGCCTCAATTCCGTACATAGTGGCTTACAGTGTATTACCAGTATATATAGTTAATACATAGGTATATGGTCTTACCACACACCATAGAAATCTGTTATATAAATCTTAGATTAGGAAAGATATATATTATATTTATCTTTCCTTCCCACTAAACACGAAATGTGTATGAAACGTTTCCAAAAAATAGTAATGAGTAATAAATGAAACATTTCCTAGAAACGTACCTGTTATGTTTCTAACATATTCCACTAAACATGAAATATATATGAAACGTTTCCAAAACATTGTCATCAGGAATAAATTAAACATTTCCTAGAAACGTATCTATTATGTTTCTAACACATTTTAGAAATTAATAATTTTTGCCACGTTCCAGAAACATTTCATATAGGTATAAGTGGTAAATATATTTTTACGTTTCCAAAAAATAGTAATGAGTAATACATGAAACATTTCCTAGAAACGTACCTGTTAGGTGCCTAACATATCTAGTCTAAGATAGAAATAGAAAGAGTTCACGAGCAACAACTAACAAGCAATATCGCCAACTGAAATCAATTTTATTTAATATCCCTATTAATGTTATCCAAATACACGAAATTACACACTTTTCGGGCTTATTCGCTTGTTAGATTTTTACATACTTTTGTGTAATTTAATTACACACTTATTGAAAGTACCTACTGCTTTGATGTTAGTTTCCATGCTCAATAGGGCAACAACCAATCAAATGAAAACGAACGAAATTGATACCCAAATAGAGATTTTTAAATATTCTTCTATCCAATCAACGACTACTATGTTAATACACAAACACAAAACAATGAAAGATCTGTGCACAAACATGTTTTCCAAGTATGCGTCGTGTGTGTATATTCTGCATGTGCAATATGTGCATAATAGCTGTTTTCGATTACAGTGAACATAATTAACAGGATTTCAATGAACAGAATCATAAGATACAAAATTGCATGGTAGGGACAGAGACAACACATGAAACAGGTTCGTGTGATTAATAATCACTCTGCAGAATGAAAGCAGCTATATTCTCACAAAAATGATTCTGCTTTCGTTTTCGAGTGTTTTCAATTCGATCCGACAGATCGCGCTGTGTCCTGTGTAAGTTAGACCAAAGATTGTTAGTTCTCTAATCTTTGCTTAGTCTAGACCTTGTTTGGCATCTCTATCACTCTCTATATTCTCTATCTTTTATTTTGTCCGTGTTTTTGATATTCTGTGCTATAGGTTTGTTTTGGTTCTACATTTTCAGAGTTCTAGAACCGTTCCCATCTTGCGGAGTTTAAGAAATTATGAATTTTGGTGTACTGCTTAGTGATGGGCGATATATCACGAACTGTGATTTAATCACTGATATTAAAAAATTACAGGTAACGACTGTGATTAAAGTTGGTAGAAAAGCGTGACGTGATCACGACTTTTTGTACACAAATATATTTTTTACGATATAAACATATTATTACATTATAAGGCAGGTATGCGTTTTATGCTGTATTGATATTTATATGCATTCAGAGAGTTCGTTGCCGAGCAGAGGCAGTTACGTGGAGTAGATTGATGAAGAGGAGGATTTACAATGTTTGTTCGCTTTAAAAGTGTCGTTTGTTGAAAATTGTACGAATGAGGCATCAATTTTTCGACAGAGATATTTGTGGAATTGGAGAAATAGTCGAATTGATTGTTAATAGATGATTAAATAATGGTAAAATAGGACTATAAGTATTAGAAGTATGAGGAATCTCCCCCCCGCTCTTCAAAATTTTGATGAGGGTAAATATATAATTTTAAGGAGTATCACCCCCCGCTCTTCAAAATTGGTATCGAGATAAGTTCGAAGACTGGTGTGGGGCCGTTAGAGAGCAATTAACAATTTTTTCCAAACGCCGTATTACGAAAAGTCGTGATCACATCACGTTTTTAATTCACTGATATCAGAAAAATCACAGTACCGATTCACGTTGTGATTGAAAAATCACGATATCGCCCAACACTAGTACTGCTCATGACTGTTTCTTTACTGCGCATGATGGGAACTGTTCTAGTTAGTGTTGGGCGATATCGTGATTTTTCAATCACAACGTGAATCGTGACTGTGATTTTCCTATATCAGTGAATTTAAAACGTGATGTGATCAAGGCTTCACGACTTTTCATAATGCAGTGAATGGGATAAATTGTTAATTGTTCTCTATTCCTAAATAAGCGTCGACAGACTGTGAATGGTGAATTCGCTACTTTGGTAATATATGCGGCCGTAGATATGAAGATATGTAATACGTATGATATTTTATGAATTAATTATGATACATATTGAATGATATAGTCAACTAATCTAATTTGTGGATTGACGATAAAGCAAAAGCACTAAATTTTGAATGACACGCTTGTTTGAACTCCGTAATAGCATGTTTTTGTAAAATTACACAAATATAAACATTTCGGAAGCATCAATAAATTTTTATAGTTTAAATTTAGGTTGCTATAGTTATCAACCAGCGATTTAAATTTTTGCTGGTATTATTATTGTTTGTAACAGTATTGAAACCTTTTTAATATAAGCCTCGGATTGCAATACAAAGGTACAACTTAAATAGTGAATAAGAATAATATAATATGTTTATTTATATAGTTCTTAATAGTTTCTATTATTCAATGGGATTTTGATTTAATAGAGTAGAGTATTTCTCTCATTCAAATATATTTATAAAAAAATTGGTAGGTACCTAACTCTTCCATTCGATTTTGTTCAACGGCTGGCAGCACTTATATAAGGTAAACAAGCTAACTATTATATGTACATCCTTAATATCAGCTTCAAATTGATTATTTCAAATAATAATTTCTTTGTTATCCGTTGTTATGCAATACATTAGACATCCATCCGTAATCTCAACCTCTTCCAACAAAATGCGTATCTATCTAATAACGCTAAGGCACGGAATCGCTTGCTTTACCTGTTAATACATAGGGTAGCAAACAAAAATAGACTCAAATTACCAAAGCGATATATATCGTAAAAAATATATTGGTATATGGAAAGTCGTGATCACTTCACGCTTTTCTACCATCTTTATTAACAGTCGTTACCTGTGATTTTTTAATATCAGTGATTAAATCACAGTTCGTGATATATCGCCCATCTAGATCCGTTTTTGTTAGAACCAAAACAAAGCTTAGTAATCTATGCTTATGATTTCTATTTTATAATTTTATCTAATCTATGATTACTTGTTTCATGTTTCATAGGTGGTTGCTAAGAAACGTAAACATTACACACGTAACGGTATTATATTTAATTACTGTAGACATTGTTTTTATGAATGCTTAATAATGGGCTGCTGCGATTCTAAAGAAAATGAACAAGAAGAAAATGTCGAACGAAAATGCACAGATGTATTTTGGTTATGTTTATATATTCTGTTTTGGTTTTTGATGGTAATAATAACAATGTACCTTGTAAACAAGTTATTTATATCTTATTTACAGGTGGTTATAGCAGCATTTTCTTTTGTGTACGGAAACCCAATAAGAATTATAAATGGATATGACTCATTTGGAAATACTTGTGGCACAAATAAAAATAAACCCATGGGAAATTTTTCTCTAACTGGCATAGATACGACAGATAAACCTTATTTGTTGTTTTATAGCATAAGAGATATTAAACAATCATTAAAAATTTGTGTGAAGAAATGTCCAACAGAGACTTTAAATACTGTTCAGGATGTGAAGAGATATCACAACTTAAGGGTAGATTTATGTAAATATGACTTTAATTATGGAGAGCTAGATAAAAACGATGCAACCACACTTTTCGGCCCCTTAGGGCCTTGCCCTGTTTTGCCTATTTATGAAAGGTAAATAGCACCTATGACAAACCTATGTACAATAGGATATTATATGTAATTACTGTAATTTTACAAAATATCCATAATATCTTGCTAGCAAACTTTTAAAAAATTAAGATAGTTTTACATACAGGGTGTCCCAGGAATATGGGGCAATGCTCCTGGAGCATATTATAGTTTGGGTCAAAAGCCTATTAACCCTTTCAGATCGACAGAGTTTTTACAAATAAAACTAAATAAATTATAGTCCCTTTTAGCACCTTAGTTACTTTAGCAATATTTGGCAATATTCGGAAATACATGCGCTACCGAATTTGCTGTAAAATATTTGTCATTTGTTTGACAGGGGATATGCAATTAATTAGCTACTACAAATATGTAATCAAATTAAAAATGTATTGGAGAATTGTAAAAATGATATAGATATTGTCAGAGGCTAAATAATCCCTCTTATATAGATCGAACCAAGACAATAGTTTAAGGAAATAAATGGTTTGAATTTGTCATATAATTCGCTTTCTCATGCTAGACATCCTTCTAAATAGCAGACCCCAGTATATATTGTTTGTTTCATAATTCAGAAAAACCAAAAGACATGAATGTAAAAATTTGTTAGTAGTATTATTATGGTATATTTTATTTACCCTAGTAATAGAAATAGTGTTTCTCCCATTTCCTAAAATGGGAGAAACACCATTTCTATGAGATTAAAACAGTTAAAACAACCCCTATCATCTGACATTTATTAAACACGTGATGTAAAGGGAAGGTGCAGAGATGGTGTTGAGTCTGCACAATGTTTGAGAATAAATTGGTATTCACATTACGCTTTTTGGGACATTACCTGCCATGACGAATATTTTTAGTTTTCTTAATCTCATGGGTAGATGGCTGCAAAATGTTTCCTAATAAATACATAACAATGTTAGTTATCAGGTTCAGAGCAGATTAGTGTGGTCAAGTCAATATGGTAGCTTCTGCATCACGTGGTTTTGTTCGCATAAAAATTTGATTTTAATGTTGAATATTTAGGACATAGTATTTAGTGTTAATTTCTTGTATTATATTCTGAGATATACTGGGTGCAGTCCTTGGGAGACGAAACTGGATGAAACTTTAGTCTGAAATATTTTTTTCGAAAATACTTTAATTTCAAGTTATTCGCGTTTGTAATTGTAACTTAAATGCTGCACCCAATGTTATGGAAAATAATAATTCTGTACATTTTTTAAAATCTATGCGTCCTTATTGGCTGCCGATTTTTCCACGGGGTTGGTTTCACTTACCTATCTAATAATAAATTGTTAACATTGTATTGTTACATGTTTACACCTAGTAAACAACCCCAACCCATGGGTAGAAAATTAATTAATTTATACAACATCTAAGAGTAAAAGACTATTTGATTGGGAAACACTTAAACACAAAAATAACAGTTAACTTAGGAACTTATTACTTCAGTTATACAATGCTAAGTACTATTTCTCACTTGATATTAGAATACTCTGATCACTCGATTCCAGTTCCACTTTTATCATGTCTTAATCGAAATTAGAACTACTCTGACCCTCGCGCCTTTATATTCCCACAGAAGGTCTTTCTCAGATAGTTTGGCTCCTTTCTAGAATCCTGCTTCTAGCGCCATCTCCAAGATGATTGCTGAACTTCCATTCACAGAGTAGTACAATAGTCATCTCTTGGGTTATTTCAAAAGTATACAATTCTTAAGTGCGCTACTGGATGGCGTAGCAGTATATATCTTATTTGTTATAGTATTATCTGGTACTTTTTTAAATTTCAGTTCATCTGTATTAAACCGTTGCATTCCCAAGCAAGTTAAAGAAGTAACTGCGGATATTTTATCCAATTTCTATGCACTTCTAAACAGTTGGGACACTATAGAGCAGATTCTTGGTGATTTGTACAGTACTTGGAGAGAAATTTTGGGATTAACATTTTTGTCATTTAGTAAGTATAGAAATAAAAATTATAAATATATTAGTATACAACTTTTATTTTCAGTTATTTCACTGTTAACAATTACCATATTACATTGCCTAGCTCACCTGGTTTCTTATTTTATTATGATAGGCTTTTCTATAGCTAGTATAGCCGGTTGTGCTTTTCTATGGTATACATATTTTGATATAAAGTATCACTTGGATAAAACATCAAAAGTTACATTACTATCTGAATCTATTCGAAATGAAACCGCTTTCTTTTGGTACTCCATAATAGCCACTGTAATAACGGTAAGTAATATAATTTCTGTAGGACTATCTTAAATTTTTTATTTTTTTTTTGAGAATATTTGCAAAACTTCTTTCCTTAATTAGAAGGAAATTTGATTTCAAATTTCGTTTAATTGGTTTTTATGTGTTGCACCTTTTTGAATTTATTTTTGGATTTAGCAATAATAGCAATTAGTCGAGTGGAATTAGACACAAAAAGTCAAAAATGACAGAACCCAGTTATAATGAATGGATTTTCATGATTTTTTTTTGCATTGAGTTTCTAATACTTAGTAGAAAAAAGTTTACCCTTTAAAAATTGCCGCTGTTTGTTTGGGAGTGGTTAGTGGTTACCCTGGAGGGGTGGGTAAAAATGGTAGCTTGGTACTGTTTTTCGTAAAGAACTTAAAAGTCTGTAGGTATGCAATCCGCTAGGTGGAGCTATTGCCCCATTACCGGCCAGAGTTGTTTTCCTCTTGATGATCGCCTAGCTCCTCCAGCAGTATAGGCAATGATTAAGTTGAATCCTATTCATTCAGTTGGATCATACAGTGCACTCCATTTCTGATTTAGTGCTACCGATACCACCATCTACAGTGCACTCTGTTTCCAATATGGTGCTACCTAAAGCGCCGTCTGACAACCGACCACCGATGCCAGTCCTATCCGAGGGAACCCGACTACATGGAAATAAAATGGGTAAGCAGCTTGGCTAGGTCTAAGTACGGTTTGTTTATTAACCACAGCTTCCTCCGCCTTGAGTACGCGGAGATACTTTGGCTGACAACATCTTCCGTGTTTGCCCTCTGGCCTAGTTCCCAGCCAGCCACAGGACGAGGACCTGGAAGTTCACGTGAATGCCTTCTGGCCTAGTCTCCAGCCAGCCAGGAAGCCACGAAGGCCGCTAGCAGTCCAAAGTATTATCCGTGACCGGATACATGGATCCTGTCGATTTGATTCACTCCTTGGAATGAATTAAACCAGCAGGGTACCATAATCAGGAGTAAGCTAGTGTGCAAGTGGGAATGTGTATGATTAGAAAATTTTCTGCTGACAACAGGTTCCGTGGTTGCCCTTTGGCATAGTCCCCAGCCAGCCAGGAAGCCACGAAGACTCCTGTCAGCCCAAAATAGTGCCCGCGGCAGGATCCGTCAGCCTTGTCGGTTTAATCTGCTCCTTGGAGTAGACCACGCTGGCGAGGAACCGTGACCAGTGGTAGGTAACGCATGAAATCTGTGTAGGTACTACCCTTAGGCACTACGATCTAGCCAGATTGTGTAGATATTATTGCATGTGTCACATTTGATCATTGGTTCATTTCACCTGGTATCTGTATTGCCCGCCATTTTCATTTATAGTGGTAGCACTGGTTTGTCATACCGTTTTATTAATTCACTCACCGCTTTGCCTTGCACATTTAACCGTTTTTAACTGCCCTCTTACACCGTCTAACCGTTCACCATCACCCCGTTTTCATTGGTTCTGTAGTTGTACATGTAGGTAGCCCTAGGTATTGTAGGATATTTTAGAATTGTACATAGTGGGATAAGAAGTATAATAAATATGTGTATATGTGCTCTGAACTGTGGCTTTTAATTTGTTGTGTGTGAAGTTTACTATCCCTAGACTCCTGGATGTACCGTGTCTCCTCTGACGCTATCCCAGCCCTACTGAAACAGGCCGTGTTAAGAAGCTAGTGTGGAACTTTTAGCCCATGAATAATAATTATAAAGGTGGCGTCCGAGCTTACCGTACCGTACCGACCGCATAAAGCTCGGGTAAATAAAACGTCACAATATGTTAATAAAAACTGCTACAGATTTTTTGAATTTCCATTATATGACCAATGGCATAAAAGAGTACTCGAAGCTTGTTAATTTCTTTATATGTGTTTTTAACATCATGCTGATGTTTCTGACCTTTGAGATTTAAACATTATATCTCGACTTATAAACGTTTGAGTGCCATTTTTAAACCATCATGTTTTTAGAACTATTCATCATACAGAAATAAACAAAAAATAAAATACTTGTAATTTCATAATCTTATTGCCATACCACTTTTTCCATAAATGTAAGACTTGAGTTATTTACGAAAAACAATCTCATGATATCAATTTTTTAAAGCTAAAATCGTAATCTTCAAATCGTAATAACTTGGAAAATATAACGGACCTCACACCAAATGCGTGGGTAATTTTGTTGTTAACGAAATCGTTGCATATTCAAGGCATAGAATCCTTAGATCATTCTCAATGAAAACTCTTATGGATAAAGTTCCAAATGTCTGTTTTAAAAATACAGCAGGTCGAAGCACCAAAATTCAAAATTTTTCGACATACATTAAATAATATTATTAGGCTTTATTTATATTACTATATAGGCCAGTCATTGGGGATCAAAAGAAGGGCTTACCTGGAAATAACTCGGGAAGTTTTGAAATTTGGCAGGTTTGTTGGTTTGGGTGTGTAGAACTAAAATTCACAAAATGCACAATTCGAGACTTGCCGCCATCTCAAGATTGCTGCCAAAAATTGTTTTTTGCAATTCTCTCCAAAACTACGCGTTTTTAGAAAAAATATGTAAAGAGCAAAATTAAAGAGGAGGAAATTTCATACAAAAAATGTGCTTATCGTATATTCGCTGAAGTTAACAGTTTAGGCTCAGGACACGCCTACACTTGGGCAGTCAAAGGTCATCTTTTAGTCCACCGAGCTCTGGGACATTCTTTCTAATTTCGACAGATCGACGATCTTTGCAACGGATCACCAAGACCTACTTCAAACAATTACTGGAAAATTTAGAGAAGCACTTGCAAAACTAGAGGGTAGTGTACCTACCTCGAAAATGGTGACTCTAGTGAAACAGTTTATAGAAGCACAAAGAATGATTAACTGGCAACTCCACCTAAAAACTGTTCAAAAAATGCTCCCATACTTCCACGCGAGCGGCCACCACAATTATGCGAAATCCTGTCATTTATATTTGCAAGATAGGTTATCCCTACAGGACAAAATGCCACCTGATGAATACCAACAATTTTCGACGGCTTTTTCACAATCAGACGTAGCAACAAATTTTGGTCAGGTATTTGGGCAGACGTTACTATAGAACAAACCCTGATGAAATCTGTTGGTGGTCTCACTCATGGACGGGGATAACAGATAGCGTTTTAACAAAATGGACACTGGGAATGGTGTATTTGCACAACATATGTGATGAAATTGAAAAGTTTTGTGGCTTTTATTATTATTGTACAGAACAACACGTGGATAGGAGAAATTCACGCATTATTCGAGACGATAATAATGTGGAAAAGATGTTGTCTTGGCTTATGCAACACCCGCCTTTCCCAGACGTAGACGAAATAATGTTCATTTCTTCCGGCGTTGTTGGAGATCAGACAATAAATTGTTTTGAGGCGGAGCAAATTGCGAAAGTTGGAATAAATAATATAATTGGAAAAAACTTTGGCGATGTGTTACTGAGACGCAAAGACAAAGTACTGCCTCTGAGAGCAGTGAACTCGAGCATTTGAATTGATGATAAAGTAGTGCCCGTTGACCCACTACTTATTTTTCAGAGAGTTTGTGTTGCAAAATAGAGCAACGAAGAACTCGAACAGCATCTACAGTATGAGTTGGGTCCGTACCCATTGTCTCTGTTTTCTGAAGCCGGAATGCGGAAAACTGGAAGTCCCTACTGTAAAAAGCTTTTTTGCCAGTTACAGACATTGACTGAAACCAACAAAGTGTACATAATTGACGATGGGTACCTGTTGCATCGAGTCGTTTGGAGCCAAAATGCAACATTTACCTAACTTTTCTGCCTAAACGGTTAACTTTAGTGAAAATATGCTAAGGGACATTTTTCGTATGAAATTTCCTCCTCTTTAATTTTGTTCCCTACATATTTTTTCGAAAAACTCATAGTTTTGGGGAGAATTGCGAAAAGCCGTTTTTGGCGGCCATCTTGGCTAGATGGAGGCTCCGGCGGTAAGTCTCGAATTGTGCATTTTATGAATTTTAGATATGGACCCCAAAACCTACAAACCTGCAAAGTTTCAAAACTTCCCAAGTTATTTCCAGCCAAAAATCTCCTATGACTGGCCTATATAGTAAAGTGATGTGAATTTGTCCTGTGTTTTTTAAATATTATGCAATAAAAATGTCAATTTTACTTTGAAATGCCGGAATCACATCTTTTAAGCTAAAGAACTTTTTTGCCTAGAATCATTAAAACAAGGAAAAAGGTATATTTATTTCTTCAGGTCCAACAAAAATATACTGTTTTCTATTGTGCAAGCAAACTTTTTAAATTTTTAGTAATTTTTATAAATTTATTAGGGATACGAATCATACGATCTCGTTTGCATTTTGTTTGTTTTGCTGATTTCCATTGGAATAAAAATAGGAGGATTCTTCTTATTTATTTATTTATTTATTTATTTATTAAACGGGGTTGCCCCCAATGGACTCAATTAGTTGTGACGTCACAAGTTAGGCAACCTCTATATACTAGTGTCATGACACACGGGTTGCCTGCCAAGCACACTGGAACTTGAGCCTTAATGCATATGTCTATAAGGCGACATTTTCGAGGATAGAAACATAGCATTGAACTTTATTTTATTTCTCCTGTGGAATAAATATTTAAGGACTTCGAATACCTATTTCACATTCAAAAAATATGTTAAAATGTATATATCTATGTATGAGTTATAAAAACTTTATTTTAATTTTTGTTTACAGTTTTTGTAATACTTTATACTTGTGTATATTTACCGATACCTTGTCCATGTAATATGATAACTGAAATCTCTTAAATATTTCTTACACGGGAGAAATAAAATAAAATTGTATGCTATGTTTCTATCCCCGAAAATGTCGCCTTATAAACATATGCATTAAGGGTCAAATTTCAGTATGATTGGCAGGCAACCCGTGTGTCATGACACTGGTATATAGGGGTTGCATAATTATGTGACGTCACACTAATTGAGTCCATTGTACAAATAAAATGAAATAAACATACAAAAATGTATAAAACAATTAAATATAACAGAAATAATACAAGTATAATATTAAATCACATTAACTATTACACAAATATTTTTTAACAACATTAAGACTGACATGAAAAAAATCCAAATTAATTTCGTTACAAATAGTCATCATTCTATTAATAGGACTATTCATCCCATATAGAGTTCTGTGATGTTCCAGAGCAAAGCTGTAGATCATGCGAACTTGTCTTTGTGGAGTATGAAAGTTTATTAATGCTAACAAGTCAGGACAGTCAATGTAATTATTACACAGTTTATAGAATAGGATAACATCGGTATTGTATCTACGTTTCTCAAGACTTTGGATGTTTAACCTTGTCAATATAAAGTCATATGCCATTAATTCACTTGGTATACCCATTTTGAAAGAGATAAAGCGGAAAAAACGTTTTTGGACCCTTTCTACTTTATTCACCTGTGTTTGAAAATAAGGTGCCCATACACTGCTGCAATTTTCCACACATGATCTAACGTAACTAATATATAAGGTTTTAATTGCACTTATATTTGTGAAATCTTTAGTACTTCTCTTAATAAAACCGAGAGTCTTCAGGGCCTTGTTGCATATGTAATCTATATGGTATTGGAAATTTAGTTTAGTATCGAAATATATTCCTAAGTCTCTTATTAAGTTAACGTTTTCAATTAATGCATTTCTAATAAAGTATAAATTGGGTGAGTTATAGTTACCTTTATAAAATTGTATGTATTTACATTTTTCAGTGTTCAACACCAACCATATTTTTCTTAGAACACCAGACGTCAAACCGATCAAGGTCTTCCTGTAGTTCTAGGGATGATAAACTATCCTTTATTTCATGTACTATCTTTAAGTCATTGGCATATAGAATTACCATACTATGCACAAAACAGTTCTCTACATCGTTTATGAAAAGGTTAAACAACAATGGAGCTAAGTGTGCCCCTTGCGGTACTCCAGAGGTGACTTTTATTATAGTGGAGTAAAAATTTTTGATTTTTACTGTTTGTGTCCGATTATTCAGATAGGACTGCAGCCATGATAATAACTTACCACTGATATAATGAGAAAGCACATCTATTAAGAGCAAATGATCTACTTTGTCAAATGCCTTGGAGAAATCTGTATAGATTGCATCTACACAGTTTCCTCTCTCCAGGGCACTGACAATATAGTTTTCATATAGTAATAAATTAGTACTGATCGAACGCCCTTGAGAAAAACCATGTTGGTTAGTACTGATAACGTTTTTCAATTGAATTTTTAGATAGTCATTAACTAAGGACTCTAAAATTTTTGGAATGTGGGAGATTTTCGTTATTGGTCTATAATTCAGAACAGAGTCTTTATCGCCTGCTTTTTTATATATGGGAACTACATAGGATTTTTTCCAAACTTCTGGAAATATTCCAGAGGACACTGATTTATTAAACAAAATCCACAATGGCCTAGACAAAGCAAATGCACAATTTTTTAAGAAATGAGCTGGTATTTCATCAGGTCCAGGGCCCTTTTTAATATCGATTTTGTTTAATTTCTCTAAAACCTCTATAATTCCTATATACAATCCATTAATATTAATAGATGTGAGACTGTGGTCTAAAAATTTTACTGGGTTGCTATCAACATGGTCATTATAAACTGAAGAAAAATGTTTTGCAAATAAATTTGCAATTGATTCTCCATCAGAGGCCACTTCATCATAGTAGTTCAAAGATTTAGGAATATCATCTTCTTTCTGTTTAATACGTATATAATCCCAAAAACATATCGGGTCAGACATAATACTATTTTCAACTTTATTAATATAATTATTATAACAGATTTCCGATTGCTCTTTACAGAAAGCTCTTAGTTGACTAAATGTGTTGTAGTCATCTTGAGATTTTGATCTTTTGTATTTTTTATGTGCACTTCGCTTTGCTTTTATATTTTGCTTTAATTTTGCATCAAACCATATGGGAAATTTAAAATTACTTTTTAATTTGATTTTGGGAACAAAAATGTCAATACACCGGTACAGATATACATAAAATAAATCAACAGCACTCTCAATGTCTGCATGAAGGATGTCATCCCAGTCTAGGTTTAAAAGAAAGTTATTAATAGCATTGTAATCACAGTTCTTGATGTCATAAACAAACTCCTCATAATCTAAACTCTGGACTGGCACATCACATTGAACATTAATATTTAATGCTGGGTGATGTCTGTCACATTTAACTAGAGCTTCGTTTGCACATGTAATATTAATCTTAGAGTTGGTAGAAAAAACTAGATCTAATATAACATTATTAGTGTTAGCAATATTATTATGTTGATACAAATTCAGATAAGAAAAAGATTCTAATAGACTTTCGGCAGCCAGGTTATGACTTGAAGTAGAAAAACCAAGATGGTCATTGCACCAGGTTATACCAGGTAGATTATAATAACCTACTGTGAGTATTAACGAATCCCTAAATTCAGTGGCCATGTGTTCAGTAGCATCACAATGTAACTGATAACTCTCTTGACTAGATTGCGGCGGTATGTACACTGCACATAAAATTAAATTCTGTTTCCCCAGGTTAATCGATAACCATAATTCTTCAAATTTTTTTTTGAGCAATACCATAATTGTAGGTGATAGTATGAGCACGAAATTTCTTATGGACAGCCACTAAGACACCTCCACCACGCATTTTCCCTGTGGCTTCCAGGTCACGGTCTCTTCTTAGAACATTGTAGTTAATGAACCCCAGTTCAGAACTGTGAATATCTGTTGATAAGGATGTTTCCGTAATAATTAATATGTCATTATTAATAATAGGTATATTCTTAATAAGTTCAGGTATTTTTGTACGCAGGCCATTACCATTTTGGTAATATATAGTTATTCCTTCTATTTTATAAACTGATTGTTGACAATTTTCCGAAAATTTGTATCAGTGGCATTAACCCGCCCATTATCTACATCTTGACTCTCTGCTTTTTCTGTACCTTGCTCCCAATTTTGCTGTACTGCTGGAATTGCTGCTAGTTTCCTTTTAAAATTAAATCTCCTGAAGATTGTTCCATCTGGCCAAAAATCGGTAGAGTTTATCAGACCGAAATATCGATAATTGACTCCAACCTTAAAGGAGTTTAAGTGCCCCACTGTATTTAATTGTTCAACTATCAGGTGGTCCTCATTTTTTATGGATGCCTTTGTCTTTATATATTTTCTAACAATTTCAGTATTTACCTCTTTCTCCCTCTATTTGCATATGAATCCTTTATTTGTTTATATAAATATTAGAATAATGTATTTTTCTATGTTACACTGTACATCAGTATTATATTCTTAACGCAAATTAATTATTAAAAGTATTTATCATTTCAATAAAAAATACATAAATCGTGTTTTTAAAATTTTGAATTTTGGAACTTCGACGTGCTATGTTTTTAAAATAAAGACATTTTGCAGGGTCCTTTTCATGAAAAATTGTAAACCATCTTTTTCTCTCACAATGTGATTCTATATCAGATTCGGTGATTACTATATTACTTTTTTGCCCACCTCTCTGGAGGGGGTGGGAAACACCCCCCCCCCCCCCCCCAGTAAAAAGCGGCAATTTTTAAAGGGTAAACTTTTTTGTACTCAATATTAGAAACTCAATACAAACAAAGAGACATGAAAATTCATTCATTAATAACTGGGTTCTGAGGTAAAAACCTAATTGCACATGACTAAATACTAATATCTGATATTTTAAAAATGTTTTAGGTAATAATACTTATTATTATAATTTTTATGAGAAAACAAGTTGACTTCTTGGCTAATTTATTTAAAGAGACCTCAAAATGTTTGATGCATCTTCCTGGATTATTTGTGCAACCTATTCTAACTTTTATAGTACTTACACTTTTCTTCATGTTTTGGATTTTCGTAGTGGTAAGTTAGATTTAATTTATCATTTTATAATTTTGCAACAATTTCTTTTTAGTTATGTTTAGCAACAGCCTCCTACCCCGAACAAATAGGCTTTACGTCAAGAATCGAGAGTCCAGTTACCCCGACACCTCACACTACTCTCAAAGAAATAAAATTGGAGCCATCATTTTCTGAAAGGGTAAAATGTATGTCAGTGTTAATAAACTATTTGTGTTTAGTTATGTAAATTTCATACAACCATAAAGTAAATCATACCCTAGTAGCACAACATATTGAACCAATATGTAATCCATATAGGACCAATATATGAATATTGATCCTATATAGAACCTATACATTGGTGCAATATTGGTGCTACTAGGGTACCATCGGAAAATTAACAGACAACTATACTGTAATAATGTAATGTCTTCTTGTAAATGACATTGCATTAAGAAATGTAATGCAATGTCATTTACTAGAAGACATTACATTATTAGTTACACTTATAAAATAAACATATTGGCTAGGGTGAGTGAGATGGGAGATCTAGGTGTAGCATTTGATGGCCAAATTACCTTCAATAAACACATTACGAACATAACAAGTAAAGCTAGTAAAATATATGGATTTATTGTGTGTAACTCACAACAGTTTACCAATCTTAAGTGTATTAGGCAATGAGGTGTTTGCATGGTGTTGAGATAAACGTGCATATCAAAAGATCATGAAAAATAAAGTGACCCGTATTTTTATATACTTATTTTTTCAATAAATCAGTATTTTGTTCATAATTAACGTAAACCTGAAAATAGTGGGAGTATCGTGACGTACGAAAATTTATTGAATCTGCGCCATCTGTTATTAAATAGAACAGGTACTTTTTTAAATATTAATCTGGTCATCTTCTTATATTACACAGAGATATTACCAAACGCCAAACGTCATAATTCATAAATATAGAACGGTGATTTGTGAATGTTGTGATTGATTGTTTATTTTTGTATTTTTATCGGTCCTACTCTAGTTGATCCTCGAGATATTTGAAGAATAAATCAAATAAATTTGTTGCATACCGTTTTTCGTAAATATATTCAGATCTTAACATGTTGCATTTTTAGGTTATAAATATGAGTTCTTTTAAGAACTGCATTGTACCAGCTTCTTTTTGCATGAACACATCAGTGAATTCACCAGACAAAATATTTTTAACTGTCCCTAGAGACTTTAAATGCAGAACTGATTGGTTTAGTGCTGTAACAAATAATACAGACATTAATTTGGAGTGGTCGGAAGCAGCACAGTATTATATATTAGTAGAGAGTCTAGAGCCCACTACGATGCATTTTAAAGGAGGAGGGGCTGACTAAAGGGTATACAAAAACGAATAACAGATTCTTATGTAAAATTCTCTGCTGGATTCAAATTTCGAGTGCGCCAGTTAATTCGGAATTGCGAAATTGGAGAAATAAACATATTTTTGTTAAAACTCGGAAAAGCATGAAAATGTGTATTTACTTATTTTTCGGTCAGTATCTCGAGCCTGATGAGAGATATTGATCTCAAATCTTATGAACATATTACTCTGATATTGTTCTTGATTGATGTATGAAGCAAAATTGTTTTATCGTGACATCTTTTTTATAAAAAATATATAAACTATTACATGTTATGCAAAAATACGAAAACACATTGTAAAATATAGCAAGCGAGAAATTTTTTTATTAGTAAAGATAGAATGATAGTATAACGCCAAAAAGTGAAGTTTAAAGGTCAGAGAAAATTTTGGAAACTATGTTTCTTTTTGTTGCTATTTAATTTAGTCACAAATGAATTGTTAAAATTCGGCACGCCCGCAACACGGAGTTCTGCTTTTGATATTAGTGACTTAACTATTATAGTTATGCCTGCTCGAGAAAGATTACACTGCACTGGGTACGGAATAACTGTGGCTTCTCAAAGAATTAATTCATCGAAAGGGAACACACATTATTTTGTTTCATTTCAATTACTAAATGAAATGAAATACACATCAAAAATAATAAATTCAAATATTTCATTTAGATTCGATATATTTGTACACAAACACAAGAATTAAAGAATTATAAGAATGAATACGCTATTCCTTTACACCTCTCATTTCAGGAGCTAAAAAATCCAACGGTAAAACATTATTGTTTTTTAATGATAATTAATTTAATTAAAAATACTTCCGGCAAGAGAAACCTTGGCATACCGAATCATTTTGTTCGTTTGGTTTTCTACAGTCAAGTTCTAAAGTCATCTCACAAAATATTAATTCTGAAGCCGCCTTTATGGCATATCATGCTTATATATAATCAAGAATACAATATGGCATTATCTTCTGAGGCAAATAAAATCTTTGTTCTTCGGAAGAGATGCTTGAGAAATATACTAAATATGAGACAGACAGAATCCTCTAAACAAATATTCCTTCAAAATAAATTACTTACTCTAATAAGCCTCTACATCATTTTTGTAGCAGGAAATAGTTCTCTGTTTGAAAATTATGAAAGAAGACACATGCATCATACAAGAAATAAACTTGATCTGGTAACAAATGTTCCAAATTTTACATATGTTCAAAAAAATGTACCCTACTCTATTATAAAGGTGTATAATAAACTGTCATATGATATTAGGACTCAGCCAATCAAAGCATTAAGAAATAAATTGAAAATCCTCCTAATAAACAAGACCTATTATACTATTGAGGAATATTTCAATGAGAACCAGTTTTAATTTTTTTATTAATATTCTGCTGTTTTTGTGTTTATCTGTTTTTTTCTCTTACAGCCGATTTTACAATCGCTAGTTAACTTCCAGTCAGAGTTAACTTTCAGGTTATTATAGAAATTCGGTTTTACAATATCTGGTCATTTTCGATGTGGTAGTTATCTAGTAGTTAACTTTACTAGCAGATAAGGTGTGGATTAACTAGAAGTTGGCAGTTTACTGGCAATTTGTAACCTATAAAATAACTGTCACAAAATAATTTTTTGATATTTTGCCTAAAAATGAATATGTACGAAGTAAATGCATATAGCAATGAGTAGCCAAGGTAATCCTGTATAGACCTAACTTTTTCGAAGAATACGATGGAAGAGATTTTTTAAATAGATCGAGACTAAATACTACCTACTTACTTAGTAATAGACCACTAACTCATAAATTGCTTCTGACATTTATATTTGATAGCAGGTGACGTGACTTTGGACCAAAATTCATACATTTTATGTATATTGCCCATTTTTCCAGTACCAACATTACAAATTTTATTCACAACCTCTCGTTTACAAATCATCACCTAACTTTACATTGAAAAACGCATGTGTCGGTAAAGTTATAGTTAACCTGCAAGTAAAAGTCAACTAACATGAAAGTTAACTTGTGATTGTAAAACCGGCTGTTAATGATGTATTATGTATTAGAGAATTTTATAATGACTTTCGTATTATATTATGGCACCTGTTATGTTATACTACTGTAATTAATTATTTAATCTTTTGTTTGTTCTATTTACTTAACGTTCATTTAAAGTTTGTTTTTATACATATAACCTACATTTTATCAATTATTTTCTTTGTAACTGTTTGACATGTAGGTGTAGAACACCTAAGGGTATTTTTTTGAGAACTAATAAAGATAATCTATGTATTATAAACAGAAGTGACACCTAGGGCAATCATTTTTTGCTGGAATGTTGTATTCCGAATCTCGTTATATTTTTCCTGTGGGTTTATTTTTTAATTTCTTACTTTGAGGGCTCAAATATTTTTTAACATTTCTTAATAGAGGTTGTATCATGAATTATATCAGTATTTTCTACACAGAACCTGCCATTAAGTTTATGGCAGACATGTTTTTTGTTACACCTGGTATAAAATTTTTACTGTTATACAGTTTACATCTGATCTAAATAATAAGAGCAAAACACAGTTATATTATACATATTTATTTAATAAGAAACTTCATTATATCATCAGGCCATTAAATATTTTACCAACTATGTCCAAAATTGCAAAGAAGTTAATTAGCAGCTTAACAACCGTGAGTATACCTGGAAACTTACAATATAACTCCTTCTCTACAATCGGGTTTTCGAGAAGCCCAAGGAACGCAAACAGTTTTTAAAAAGTATTGAACGATAATTCAGTGGCAATGGATAACAGAATGATTACATTTTTGATACTGCTTGATCAGAGTGAAGCGTTTGTTGTGATAAATTTGTGGTTATATCAGTTAATGGTGAAACGAGAATGCATTAAAAATAAACCCCAGTAAATTGGTAATAATATGTATTGGAAACGAAAAGCTAAGAAATAGGGTGGAAGATAATAATGTTACAAGGAAATTATTAAATAATGAAGTTATCAGTTTGGCTGATACAGCAAAGGGTTTAGGATTATATATAGATAATAATTTGACATTTGCATCTCACGTTAACAAAGTTCATGAAATTAAATAATTTGAGAAAATTACTGTCTTGAATCTAACAGAAAATTAAATTTAAAAAAGAGCTTGATATATCCACATGTAGATTATTGTTGCAATACATATATACATTATTTGACTAAAATAATACATTGAAACTGAAGAGAATGAAGAGCGAAAAACAGTAGATAGAGCGAACTATATGTGCTGTATTTTCTTGAAAAAACTGATTGACACAAAAAAACCTTCGTATTTGTATAATTAGTTAGTAAAAAGAACAGATGTGCATAATGTGAACGTACGTAAAGACAATTATAGAGTGTCACAACACAATACGTCAAAATTTGAGGGATGCCTCTTACATGGTACACACAATTATAGATATTATTTCCTTGTCAAAAGAAACATTTTTAAAAAAATGTGAAACTCATGTTATTGGAGAGTTAAGTTTATTTAAATTTAGTTATATTTTATTTTGCCTCATTAGTGTGTATTTTCAGGGAGTAGTATGTTTTGTATATTTTTAGGAAGAGTGGAAGAACGGCTCTCCCGAACTCTTGCCTTTTGTGTAAATAATTTTGTAATTTTTACACAATAAATGTCATTCTATTCTATTCTATATTTTATTATTATATTTACAGTAACTGTTGTCGAATATGTGGATGCGTCATGGATAAAGGGAATGTGGTGGGTATACTTTATTGGTTTGATATGGACATCAGAATTTATTATGGGTTGTCAGCAGATGGTGATAGCAGGTGCAGTAGCACACTGGTTTTACAGGCATAAGTATAAAGACAATTCACATGTATGTTATGCAATTGGGAAGCTAATCAAATACCACTTAGGTTCAATTGCACTGGGATCTTTAATAATTACTATGTTTAAAGTTCCGAGGCTTATTTTGACATATCTTCATGAAAAGTAAGTACTTTATATTATTCTGTCTATTGAACTTGAACTTGGTGTATATGCTTCAATTAAGTTTTCTAGTAATCAAATATTTTTATTGACAATGTCCCATTCGAATGATTATTTTGTGAAGCAATTGGAAAAGAAGGATCGACTGATCACAATTTTATTATGATTAGGCCAGAGGTGTGCCGAGCATTGTTAAAAAGTGCTTCGAGCATTAAGAGTGAGCAAGGTGACAAAACGAATCCTAAATTCTGTGCCTAGATGGTGCTTATGACTACTGTGGTTATCTAGTTTATATTTTCTTTGCACTACAGCACACGTCTGAAATTCACTATTCGTCAAAAAATACTCGTTTTCTTTTGTTTGTGTGGGCTCGAAATTAACATTTCGCGGGTGAAATTTACGATGTGCCGAAAACGCCAATTTCGATCTTTCGATCGCGATATAATGTGTAACGGTCACGTTTTGTAAGAACACTCAGTACCTTAAATTAGATAAAGCGCGCGACTATTCTATTCATTATTTTAAATTGTAAGATACTGGTCTGAGCATTATACGCCTTTCAATTTTATCGGCTAGTCATGACAAATGCTTGACCAATAGCGTAGTAGCTTGTACAACCAAGTTTAGAGAATAGTAGACAATATGCACGCCGACTCTGGCTAGGGGAGATGCTGGAAAGATGGGGTAGAGGCAGGTGGTCGTATAGTGTACGACTACCGAACCAGTCTATATCGAAAGTATTAATTGTCGGGCCATTTTTTTGTTATCAATTTTACATACAGACTATAGTATTTCCTTTTGTATTTTCATGTAATTTAATTGAGCTTGTTTATGTTAACGTAAGAATTCCTTGTTTTACCGCTCTGGCCAGATCGTGTTTAGTTTAGTTATTTACTGTATACGGATTCTTATTGTGTACAGTTTTGCTTTGTATTCTGCTATATGTCAGCTGGACTTTAAATGATTTGTTTACATGATTGTTCTGACGAAAGTTTATGTAAAGTTTACTCACAACCCTGATGTGCTTTGTTTGTGTATTTTTTGTAAATCATTAAAGTAAGTTAAATTCAATGATTCGTTTTATTTTCCCTTAAGAAAATAACGTTTCAAATATGACCCTTCAGGTCGCGTATTCAGAAAGATCCGGTTGAAAAAAGGATTTGTCTTCAGCTCTTCGCCGCCTCGTCTTAAATTTTAAATCGTATAGAAGTGGTTCTATTTGAGTGTGAGGTTACGTTGAGTTTTTGTTGAGTTCTTAAAGAAACAAAAATTTTATAATGGAATTCAATTCTTGTAAGAATACAATGACAGATGATAAACAAGAAGTCTTTGTGCCGTATGCAAGAAATATTTGTGTCTAAAATGTTCAGAATTAACAGTTACTGAACTGCGTTGTTTAAACTTAAAAACCGAGGAACGGTTAAAATTTGTCTGGAAAGCATGTGAACTAAAGGAAGAATCAAATGAAGAAATAAAAAATATATTAGCAGAAGTTTTAAATATAGTAGGAGCACAAAATGATAAGAATTGCAAAAAGAGATCAATTCAAGTATTATGAAGCAGAAAGAGGAGAAAGTTGAACATGTTGGATATGCCCAAGTATTAAAAGAACCAGCTTTGATTATAAAACCAGTTATTGAGCAAAAGTCAGGAGAAACCATAAAAGAGCTCAAAATTAAAGTGAACTCAACAGATTTAGCACTAGGAATACAAGAACTTAAAGGTATAAGAAATGGGGGGATGGTAATCAACTGCACAGATAAAAAATCTTTGGAAAAAATTAAGGATAATGTAATAACAGAGATGGGAGATAAATATAGTGTAAACACAAACACATATTGGATGTCGTTCGTGCAAAGTGTGTCCATTATTCGCTGTTTTAGATGTGGAGCATTTGGTCATAAAAAGGGGGTCTGTAGAAATGAACAAATATGCTTCAGGTGTGGAGATATTAATCATATTTCAAAAGAGTGTGAATCTGAGGTAGAAGAGTGTGCAAATTGCAAAAATACAAACAAAAAGGTTAATTTAAGGATTAATATAAACCATTCAATAAACAATATAAATTGTCCATGTTATGTACGTATTAGAGATACAGTAATTAAAAAGACAAAAAGTTACGAATATTAATTAAAAGAAACGACGGATGCGTGTTATCTAAATATTGAAGGCTTCACCACACATAAAGATGAACTGGAACAGTTGAAAATGTTGTGATCCAATCATAGTTTGTCTCTCAGAACCACACATTACAGAAGATATTTTACCAAGTGAAGTAAAAATAATTGGATATACATTTCTGAAACTTGTGTGTCGTCTAGCCGTCACACGGGTGGTGTTAGTCTATATATAAAAAATTCCTTTAGATACATGAAAGTTTGTGAGGAAGTCCTGGATAAAAACTGTTAAAGTGAATGTGAACAACAAATCTTTTATTATATTAATTACCATTCTCCTAATGCTAGTCATAGTGACTTTTTAAGAAAACTCAAAAGTACTATTAAAGAAATTGACATAGGCAGCTGTTAATAATTACGAGGGACTTTAATATAGATATGGCAGTAAAAGGAATGAAACTCGAACAAGTCATTAACAGGTCAGGGTTGTATCAAATAGCAAAGCAGTATACTAGAATAACAAGACTGAGTGAAACGGAATAATTTTTTTATTTAATTTTAACATCTTATTAATTTTAATTTGAATGTTTTATTTGTTTTAATGTCCTGGGGAAGTTTAGCTAATGCTATTCTACCACTTAACCAGAAGGGCGAAATGAAATACGGTCACCCATCTAAGTGACGGAATCTCTTGGCGTTGCTTAACTTCGCCGAACGAGTTCTACTGAAACCGGCACCGTACCTCACTAAGAAGAAGAAACTTTAAAAATTTCAAAGAAGAGGATTTTTCAAGTGGAACTGTTAGCTCTGCCAGGGGACAATAGCACAAATGATGTAAATAACATCTCTGAGATTTTTATTGAGCAAATAACTCAATGTTTGGAGAAAGTTGCACCTGTAATAGAATATAAAATGCGTCAAGAGGAAAATGGTGATCAGATGAAATAAATAATGCAATAGCTGATAGGGATATTCATTATAAAAGAGCAATGCTAACAAAACAGAATGAGCACTGGGAAATGTATAAACAAAAAAGAGATGAGGTGGTTAATATCATCAAAAAAGCAAAATCTAATTTCTACACAGAGAAAATCGATGATGTGAAAAACGACTCAAAGGAAATCTTGAAAACATTAAAGGAAAGAGAATAGGAGAAAAATCTGAAATAAATCTTGAAAATAATGTGGTAACAGACCCAAACCTCATTTGTGAAATGTTTAATAAATATTTCTTAGAGTATAAAAACTATTGTAGCCATAGTATAAAAACTAATAACCAAATAAACTATATTGACCTTCTTTGTCATGTGTAAACAGCTGCCAATAAATTTACAAGTTTTAAAAGTCTGTCAATGGCTCATCTAAAGGAGATAATAAATTCAATTCCAAATAAGAACAGTAGCGCGGATGACATCACAATCAAGATTCTTAAACTTTCTTTTGTTGTAGTTGGCAACAGACTAGATGTTCTTACTCTTTCGTTTAGTGAAGGTAGTGTTCCGGACAAATGGAAAATTTCAACAGTAATTCCCATAGAAAAAGTTGACACTGTCAATGCCGAGGAGTTCCGCCCAATAAATATGTTACCATCATATGAAAAAGTTCTAGAACTTGTAAAAGAAGAAATCTTAGACTTTATAGAAAATAACAACGTATTAAGTAAATTTCAAGCCGGCTTCAGAAATAAGAGTTCATGTGAGACGGCCATTCGAACAGTGTTAGTAACTTGGAAAAAAACAGGAGAAGCTTTCAAAACAATTGATCATCAGTTGTTAATAAAAAAACTGCATAAAATCGGATGTGAAGGAGTAGTGTTAAATTGGTTTAGATTGTATTTATGTGCAAGAAAACAAAAAACGAGGTTTAATTATGTGTCTCCGGAAAACGATGAAGTAACAAATGGAGCTCCACAAGGATCTGTGTTGGGTCCTATATTGTTAATAATTTTTATTAATGACATTGTTGCTACATTAAAACAGCATAACCCTAATATTAACGTGCAGATGTTCGCAGATGATGCACTAATTTATGTAATGGGTAAAAGTATATCAGATATGACAAATGAATTAAACAATGCTTTAAAAACTATACATAGGTGGTTAATATCAAATTCATTGGCTTTAAATGTAACTAAAACAAAATGTATGATATTAAGTAATCGATGTAGCTCTGGTATAGATAGGAATTCTGTGGTAGTACAAATTAATGATACAAGAATTGAATGTGTTCATGAAATTAAATATTTAGGAGTCATCATTCTTCAACATTTGACATTATTATCATGCAACATTTGTGATAAAAAAAGTTGCAAAAATATATATTTTTTACATAGGATTAGTTATTACCTAAGTCAGTGGTCAAAAGTACTAATACTTTACAGTTCCTGTCTGTTTATCAAAATGTAATTTTTCGTTCATTTGTTTTGATTTTTAAAATTGTGAAATGCTTAGCTTCAAAACATCTTTTAGATAATTGTGTTTTTGTTGGAGGCATACATAATTATAAAACTCAAAACAACCACAACTTCTACATCGAAAATACATTAACTGACTATAGCAGAAATCATATTCGCAATTTTATAATCGACTGCCAGTTTCAATAAAAAATAGTAGTAGTCTATCTAGTTTTAAGAGAGAATGTGCAATTTATGTTAAAGCAACTTTTTAGTAAGTAAGGACTAGGTATTCATTGAAATTGTTTTTTTTTCTTATGTTTATAATGTGTTGTATCTTGTTAGCAACGCTAAATAAAGGCGATATATATCCATTTACTAAAACAGCATTGTACTAAAATTATGATTAACAATAAGCTGTGTTTGGCAAATTGGGTGATGTTATTTAACTGAAAATAGGTGTGAGCTGTACATAAATATATACTACAGGATTGATGAAGAATATTTTGCTAAAATTGGCTTATTAAGTAGATCTCCCTTCATTTGTTGCGTTACTCCTGGTTCCCCTGGATCTGGCCGCCTTGCTCACTCTTAAGCACTGAAAGAAAGTAGATACTTGTAATTACCAAGCACAAAGAACTTTAAAAAATAAATTGCACGTGATTACTAAGCTCTTTTAGATAGTAATTTAATGACATGCAGAATGGTTTACATACTCAGCTTATGAAAACAATATTATTTTATCGATATATTAATAAGAAAACTTGGGCGAAGAATTTCTGAAATAGAAGTCAGCAAATATATTTTGACTGTATATAAGCGACTCAGCCTTGCATCATCCAAATATACTGGTTCTCTTATAAGATATAGAAAAACAGGACGGTAGAGGGCACAATGTGGTGGTATCGTTTAAAAATATTTTAAAATATTGTGATCACTTTAGACGTGAGACATAAACTCATAGTTTTCTAAAACGAACACTATTTTATTACATATTTAGATTCTCTCTATAAAAATGCTTCAAATGATGTGTTGTCTGACGCGTTTGTGATGGGTTAGTACCAGAGGCATTCCTAAGCACTGTGCTTAGTGTTCGCTTAAACACTATAAGCACTTTTGTGCTCGGGAGTACTTTTTAAAATGCTTAATGCTTAGGGCTTCGAGCACTTTGCGAAAGGGCTTAGTGTTTAGTAATCCCGTGAAATGCTCGCGAACACTTCAAATAAAAGCTCCCAATTACTTCATAGCTCGTGAGCACTTTAAAATACTCGCAAGCAAGGAATCATCATTACATGAAATTTGTGAACTCAAATCCCATTCTGAAAAAAATTTTAGAAAAAAACTATTAAAAAAGATGATAGGTATAATGAAGAAAAAATATACGGGGTGTTTCACCGGGAACTGAATCGATCGATATAGAGAAAAGTACGCATCAGAAATTTTTGAAAATTCAGATAGTTACTAGTGTCGGTGTGGCCAATCCAACTAAAATAATTAGAAGCATGGGGTACTTCCGTTTATACCGGAAGTCGATACCAACTTGCTTATTTTGAATGGAACACCCTATATATTTTCGACTTTTCGAGATGACAGCAAAATTCTGAGTTCAGGCATGTAGCACACCCTATATCTAAACCCAGTAGTTTCGAAGGTATTTGACATTTTATAAAAAATTTGACAGGTGCAACGGTTTACAAGAACCGTTATAACTTTTTCTGTGTAGGACATCCTCATTTGCTCTTTGGCACGGAGAAAGAACATAAGGAGAACTACGTTTTACAACTGAAATAAATTCAATAAAATCATACCAAGTGTTCCGTTTTTCGCGTTACATTTTGTCAACTTCAAACCGTGAAAACTTGTTTTTAGGTCGAATGGAACACCCTGTATTTTTTTACGTCAAGTTGTGTAAAATTGAATTCCCTTTCTTCTGATATTAGCATTGAGGGGTTAAAGTTTTCAACTTTTTGAAATATTTGCGATTTTATTAGAAATTCATGAATTGTTGTAATCGTTTCATCAAAATAGCCATGATTAGAAACAGTCAGTCATTATCTTACGTCAAAAAATGCCAGCACGTTTAAATTACAACCACAAAGACTTTTTAAATTTGTTTATTATTTATGGAGAATGTGATAAGGTAATATCAAGAACTTGCAGCACATTTGCTACTCGATATCCACAAAAACGGAAAATAACACTAACACTGTAACATGCGTATTAATCGAATTGAAGATATGGCATGAACTAACATAGCAGAGATAAGATCAATTTAAAACATGATTCCATTTTAATTTAATAATTGCTCAAAATTCCGCGCTCGAACCTCGACACATTTTTCGCACCATTAGTTCCTCATGGGTAGCTCTTCTAATTGAATCCTGTGATATGTTTTGAAATGCATTTCTTACTCTCTGCATACAATCTTCAATGGTTGTTAATGGGCTCTCATAAACTTTATTTTTAATAGTTCCCCAAATAAAATAATCCAGAACTGATAAGTCGGGCGAGCGAGGAGGCCATAAGAAAGGTCCATTATTAGCAATCCATTGATCATAAAAAGTTTCTTGTAAATAATTATTAATTAAATATGTGTTATGTGGGGGAGCACCGTCGTGTTGATAAAAAATGTTTCTATGTTCGGCGAGAGGTAAATTTTCTAAATAGTTATTTTTATTCAAATTTTGTAAGATATTCAGATATCTTTCACCTAAAAAAAAAAACAAAAATTTACCTATACCTATTAGCAGAAGAGAAAATTTAATTTTCCGTTTAAAGTTTCCTGATAAAATTGTAATGCCACCACTCTATCGTTTCTTATGGCACAGTAAACATTGAACTGCCAACTTTCCTGAAAGTTTTGCTCTCTGACATATGAAGATTTGAGTCACTCCAATAATGCGAATTGTGTCTATTAAAAAGTCCATTTTTAGTAAATTTTGCTTCATCTGTCCATATAATATTTCCCAAATAAGAATCGTCACCCTCAGACCTTATTAGAATAAACTCACAAAAATTCTGTCTTCTTAGGAAATCTGTTTCTTTTAATCCTTGAACCATATGGGATGAAAACGGGTGAAACTTATGTTTTAATAAGATTCTGTGAATTGAATCCCGAATAGTCCCGATTCCAAAGCAGCTTGTCTTAATGACATCCTTGGAAAGGCATGAAAATATCCCACAATGACTATTTCAATGTTTTCGTCATCAACACTAAGCTTTCTTCTTTGCATTTTTGCCTTGACAGAGCCATAATTTTTAAAATTTTCCAGTATGCTTTTTACAGTGTTTGGTGATGGTTTCCGTTTTTCTGGATATCGAGTAGCAAATGTGCTGCAAGTTCTTGATATTACCTTATCACATTCTCCATAAATAATAAACAAATTTAAAAAGTCTTCATGGGTGTAATTTAAACGTGCTGGCATTTTTTGACATAAGATAATGACTGATTGTTTCTAATCATGGCTATTTTGAAGAAATAATTACAACAATTCATGAATTTCTAATAAAATCGCAAATATTTTAAAAAGTTGAAAACTTTAACTCCTCGATGCTAATATCAGAAAAAAGGGAATTCAATTTTACACAAATTGACGTAAAAAAATACACGGTGTTCCATTTGACCTAAACAAGTTTTGGCGGTATGAAGTTGACAAAATGTAACGCGAAAAACGTAACACTTGGTATGATGTTATTGAATTTATTTCAGTTGTAGAACGTAGTTCTCCTTGTGTTCTTTCTCCGTGCCACACAGAAAAAGTTATAACGGTTCTTGCAAACCGTTGCACCTGTAAATTTTTTTATAAAATGTCAAATATCTTCGAAACTACTGGGTTTAGATATAGGGTGTGCTACATGCCTGAACTCAGTATTTTATTGTCATCTCGAAAAGTCGAAAATATATAGGGTGTTCCATTTAAAATAAGCAAGTTGGTATAGACTTCTGGTATAACCGGAAGTACCCCATGCTTCTAATTATTTTAGTTGGATTGGCCACACCGACATTAGTAACTATCTAAATTTTCAAAAATTTTCTTATGCGTACTATTCTCTATATCGATCGATTCAGTTCCCAGTAAGACACCCTGTATAATTACATCAAAATTTTATTTAAATCACATCTCTTGCAATAATAATAATTCTTAAGAAAATGTTTTATAATAAATTGTTTTCTAAATTGAGTGTGTGCCAATGATGGTTTCATGTTTCCTTTTTACTCGAAAACGATTGGGATTGTTAAATTCTTTTGTACATTATCGTCAGTCACCATATTATGTTATATTTTACATTACAAGCATAATAAGCATACCAAATTCACGTAAAAGTGGTACCTTTATCACATTTTCTATATTCTATATCTAGCCAGAAATACAAAAATGGTGTACCTTCAGCCTTCTTGAACCAAACCATGGTACCAACCCATCAAATTACACTTTATTTGACATGTATATCCATTGTTATATGGCTTACATATGATTATTATTATTATTATAAAATGATATATTGTTTGAATTGTATGTTTATGACATTTATATGGTATTTAATCAGCAGAGATCTGGAATTTTATCTTGGTGCCAGAGACGGCTTTCATATAGACGTAATATTAGATTGCAAACATTTACTGAAACAATCAGAAAAACGATGAAGTGGTGAAATATTTAATTTTGCCAGCTGCATTGTATTTTTGGTAATAAGTTTAACTTAAAAACGGTAATAGTTCTTACAAAAACATGTAAAACATCTAGCAAATCGAAAAACAATTTTGAATCAAACACACACTTTCCTATTCCGTTTAATGTGTGGCGTGTTTATGTTGCTTATTTTCATAATAATTAAATATGAAACCCAACAACATAAAACATTTTTGCCAATAAAATAAACCATTTTTATATAATATTAAATCATACATCACAAAGTTAAGGATTAATGGCGTAAAACTGCCATGTACCGTTTGCATCACGTGATAAAGTGAATTTTATTTCATTTTAAAGTGTTAATATGTATAACCTACTTTTATCGAAAATCTACTACATTTGTGAAACCTACTGACAATTACCTAAAAACAGTTGATTTTTTATATTTCCAGTGTTAAAGACATTTGACCCCGAGTGTCTACATTAAATTTCAATGTACGGAGATACTTTTATGTTTTTTACTTATGTGGTTTTATCTCCTTTAATTATACGACGACGCCGAAATTGTGAAACATTGAAAGTAATTTTTTAACTTCACTGTGGCAATTATTGGCATTTAAGTCAAAAATTTAATAAAGGGAAAGGATAGACCAGCCCAGATCGCAATTTTGCAAACCATAGTGTAAATCTACCCATATCTATGTACATATGTATCTACAAACCTAGTGAAATTATACAGAGTTGGCGGTATACAAAAATGTCTAGTGCTTCTCAGGCTGCCACAAACTTGCGAAATCGCGATTTCCCAGAACTGCAATTTGATGGAAAAGATCTTTATTGTAGTAGTTGCAACAAAACAATTTTTTAGACATCTGAAACAAATGTTAATAGACCAAGACCTCACAAAAAAATATTAGTGCTAGTGGCTCTACTGACGGTGACAGTCAACGTAGTTTTAATTTAGATTTTGTGGAAGTGATGGTGGTCAAAGCTAGATAATCCACTTTTTAGACATTTTTGGAAAAGTGTATTAGTGGCAAATATAACAATGTTCAGGTGCCATCATAAACGACTCTCAGAAGAAAATATTTATCAATGGAGTGTGATAATGTTAGACAAAAAATTTCTCGAGAGCTTACTGGGAAATACGTCTGGGTTAGTGTGGATAAAGCCACCGATGCTTGTGGTGAAAAGGTAGCGAATGTTTTAGTGGGTTCATTGGAGGAAAATTGTTCAGTGAGTGGACATTTGATCACCTTTAAATTTCCCTAAAAATTCCTTAAAAAAGTACAAGGTAAGATAAACTGTATCATATTTGCATAAAAATCTTTCTGCATCGGCAGAGCCAACCTGACTTGGAGTTTGTGGGAGGGCAGTCACATTTAAGTGACCGCAGCACCTACCCCATTGGGCCCCTTGTACATCCTCCCGAGGGATACAAGATTCCACCTAGGCCTCCAACCATCCTAATCTTGTGAAGAAGGTGGTGATGCTGCCTAGGGGAATATCCCTCAAGTCGGCCAAAGCAGACCAACGTTCTCCCAAAATGGATTCTCTGCTAGAGGAGACTGCCGGGCACTCACAGCGTACGTGTTGGACAGTCTCGTCTTCTTGTTCACAACCTCTGCATAGGGGTGTGTCATTTAACTTCATGTTATAAAGGTGCTTCCTCAGCTGGCAATGACCAGTAAGAATTCCTGTCGCGAAGCGCAGATTCTTCCTGGACATTCCCAGGTAGATCATCGTTGTATCCTTGCCAGGGTATCTAAGCAATCCCTGGCCAACTGACAACTATGAGTTTCATCTCACAGTTTTTTTTAAATTTTCTGTGGGTGTTTTCTTTAATTAGCCAACCTGACTGTTACGCCATCGAAATAAAATTTCCGATCTCTGTTAATCAGTCATATTTTATTAATAACGCTAGCAATTTTGGGCATAGTAGTCTCGTCACTACTTATTTTTTTTTGGTAATACTCAATAATTTTTGAAATAATCATTTATATATATTCCAACAATATTTTAGGTGGTCTCGTGGTGAAGATAAAGGAAGTGAATGTGCATCTTGTGGCCTAAAATGTTGTATTTGTTGTTTCTATTGCTTGGAGAAATTCATCCGTTATTTGAACCATAATGCTTATACAGTTATTGCAATAGATGGCTCCAATTTCTGTAAAGCTGCTGGAACGGTAAGAAATGATTCAATATCTTAGAAATTTTTCCCTAAGTGCTATGTAGTGTGTTTAAAAATGAATTATTATTTGTTTGCTTATAATTGTATTGAAACATATTCTTTATAGGATTTTGCAAACAGCAGAAAAAATAACGATCTATAACTAAAAGAAAAACTTTGTGTACAAATATTAATGAAATCTTTGCAGTCTTTCGATAACCTGAATTCTGGTTATGCTAGCTAGTTAAAATCCTAAAATGAATTTGTCTAATTTCTTATTTAACAATTCTCATTCGAACACTAGCTTCCACACAGTCCCCTACAGCCATGCAGATTAAACTAGTATCTATATAACCCCCTACGATTATGAAGATTCAGTTAAAAATGAGAACAAAGACCTAAAATGAACTTATTTATCTACCTTGTCTTAAAAAAAATTTCATTCTAATAGATTACATTTTCATGAAATCTATCATTCTGTTTCTTGGAAATGCTTAGCCTTTGAAACGTTTTTCGCCCTTATTCTGGAGCTCATCAGAAAGACATAAAGCCACTCCAAGAAACAGAATGATAGATTTCATGAAAATGTAATCCATTAGAATGTAAATTTTTTTAAGACAAGGTAGATAAATAAATTCATTTTAGGTCGTTGTTCTCATTTTTAACTGAATCTTCATAATCGTAGGGGTTATGTAGATATTAGTTTAATCTGCATGGCCGTAGGGGACTGTGGATGCTAGTGTTCGAATGAGAATTGTCAAATAAGAAATTAGACAAATTTTAGGATTTTAACTTGCTAGCATAACCAGAATTCAGGTTATCAAAAGACTGCAAAGATTTCATTAATATTGTTACACAAAATTTTTCATTTAGTTATAGATCTTTATTTTTTCTGCTGTTTGCAAAATCCTATAAAGAATATGTTTCAATGCTATGTAGTGTTTTTAGTTCTGTCCAATCTGCGCTACCTATATGCTGTTTATTTTTTATTTCGATTGTGATTTACCCTTCTGTAGTTTCTGTCGAATTCAATATTTAATTTATGTTTATTTGGTTCCTCTTTTGTATTATTGCATTTTTAGGTATCACTGGTATCAGTTTTTAAATTACTAAGTATTTATTACAAAGGGCCGAGGCCCTTTCTGTATTCATTTTATGTTTACTAGGTATCCAAATGGAAAGCCTGCGTATCCAAATGGATACACAAAAGTACGTTAAAAGATGCCTTATATAATAACAATAATAAAACTATTTAATTGCTCTTGAAGCCTAGTTGCAATGCAAACTTCTTCCATAGATACATTCCAATTACTGTGAATTGGACTCAACGTTATAAGCCGATTAGAAATGAAGTCTGTAAATGTTGCTTCATAGACTTTTGCATTACTTAATCTTCTAATAGGCTTGGAAAAATATGGAGGAAACTAGGACCTTAGCAAGAATAATTTTTATTAAAATTATCTCTTATAATTACTTTATTTAAATCATATCAGCCCTGCCATTACAGGGCCCCCTTCCAGCTCAGAGTCAGGGTTAGATAACCTCCCCCCCCCCCCATTGTCGCCGGGCCTAAATCTTGTCAAAGTTCAGAGTTACACTCTTGAGATGAATGAGATATTTTACAAAATTTTTCGGGTCTTACAATTCCATGAGAAGTGTTTTTTTTTCCTTATGGTAGACAATATGAAAGGAGAAATTAAAGGAATTATGGCTGTCATAGTTTTTTATGTTTTAAAATTTAAACTAAAAAAATATGGGGTATGACCCTATTGCAATTACATCACAATTGTATTTAAAAGAACATTGTATTAGTTAATCTTAACTATTTGAAATAGAGTAATCTACCCAAATGTATTATGTTCTAGATTCTCCATTGTTATTTTCCTTATAGTTTGTGCTTTTCAGGCATTTGAAGTTCTAACATCCCACGCCTTACAAGTAGCAACGATAAACAGTTTGGGAGACTTTATACTATTCTTGGGTAAGTGCTTTGTGACTGCAGTTACAGGATGTGTTGGTTTGGCTTTATTTAGAAGAGATGCTGAATTAAAGTTTTATGCAGCTCCAACGCTTTTGGTTTGCATTTTTGCATTTTTTGTGGCACACTGTATCCTTTCGTTATACGAGGTAAGTAACTATTATTGAAATTGAAATGTGGTAAGAGAGCTTTACTAAATGTAGTGTAGTTGAGGGAAAAGTGTCTAATTTCTAATAAGCCATCGTTTGTTGAGAATTTTATAAAATCTGTCCTATACTTAAAAAAAGCTTCATGTTTTCTGGTACAAGCAAACATTTTAGTTTTGAAAAAAAGGCAGGTATTAGTTTTAATTCTGTCTAGCCCACATGAACTTGCAGTAAGTTGTTTAAAATAGGCCTCTACATATTCGTACCAACTTAAGAATGTATGGAGGCGATTCAAAAATGCTACTAAGAAATTAATGAAATTTTGGGAAATTGTTCTTTATGTCTTCATAAATCACCCCAATAAATTTCAAATCAATTTGCTATACCGTTTATGATTTGTAACGATTTTGATTTAACATGAGTTCTTACGGGAGATGTGCTATTAAATACAAACAAAAATTCAAAACCATGATGAAAGATTTTTTGATAAAAAACACATTCTTTTCATACGAAGATATAGAAAGGGAAATTTTAAACATCTGATAGGGATTCCTAAATTTCTCCCACAAATTATGTTCTGCATACAAACATTTAATTTTTATGATTTTCTATGTACCTGTTTTACCTGTGTTATTATTCCCATTAAGTACCGTAACTTTGTCCAAATTGATAAAATTTTGTAAATCTACTGTACTGTTTTTATTTTACTATTTTGCTTTGTTTTGTAATAAGAATGTTTGACGTGTGTACAAATTTTTAAAATTTTTTAACATGAATAAATCTATCTATCTATCTATCAAATATAACAAATCAAAAATCATTGAAAAAATATTAACACTTTTTCCAATTTTTTTATACATGCAGTTTAAGATCTTAGACCTTAGTAAGATAATTGCAGTTTAATTATTGTTCACTAATTAATTACCGTTCACTAAACGGTTCTCACAAAATAAATTATTATTGACCAAAAATACCACTTTTTATGAAATGGAGAAAAAAATGTGGCAACATGATAAAATAAAGTGTTGTGGTAACATCTGTCTTTCTTTGTCATTCGTCTTTATGGATAAAGAGATCAATAGCTTATTCTGTTTGTCTTACTTTGTTCTAAAGAGCATTACAAATTTTTAAATAAATACGAGAGAATATTGAACATTTGACATTTTATGCACAATGTATCCTAACCTAACCGATCTTAACTATACTCAATATTAGAGATGGAGATGGGTCGTTATTTAAGTAGCATTGTTGTGTAGCGATATTTTCAAGTAATTTAACGTCATGCTATGAAATGCTAAAATAACCAGTTACTTGCAACAAGCATCATCAGTCAGTTTACGTTTCATTGCCCTCTAAAATACCCGAGTTCAATTTTATTAAAATACGAGGCCAAGTTAGAATCAGGGCATTTTCAGTGTCAAAAGTTAGAAAAGCAGAAAAATAACTGCCTAATAATAAATATTTCAAGAATCGCTTAGTTAAATAATTTTCATCTATACCACACAACAGACACAGATATTAACGTGTATTAATCTGACATATGGCAAACTAATTATGTGACATTGTTTATATTATTTAGTGGCCATTGGTTTTCGGCAATGAATGAGGACAAGAAATAAAAATTTTACGATATTGAGGTCAGTTTTCACACAGCGTAGGTCATTTTATGCAATTATTTTGTTTTCACCACCATTAGTATAAAATTGATTGCCAGTGTTTTGTGATCACATGGCTTCTAACTATTTACGATGGCAGTTTGAAATGTTTTGTTATACTTAATTCCCCAATTTGAAGAAGTTTTGAGCTTTTCAAAGCATGATAATAGTTTCCATACTCTAGTTGATTTTGAGCATCATCATCTACATGATGAATTTCATACAATGAAATTGTAGAAGCACATGAAATTACACATTTAATATGAATAATTTTATTATTGAATTTGCAGATGGTTCTTGACACTGTATATTTATGTATGTGCCAAAGTGGTGATGCACCAGATGGAATTCAAATCCAAAATCTTGGCGTGAGTAAAAATGGTAATTTGGCTCCTCAAGAAAACACAGAACTTGAACGACTGGATTAAACAAAATATGTTTGATAATAACACTGTAAAAATGTGTGCATTCCCACAAAGTTGTAACAACACGCAAGTACTGAACACATAAATGGGTTGTAATATTTTGTTACTCTTATTATTCAGAGTATATTTTATACAAATTAGCAAATAGGTGTATACGTTAATTTTATTGAAAATATTCTTTTTTTAAAACAAGTATTATAATGGAATAGTTTTTTTAATAGTAATTTAGAATTAAGTTTTACAGTATGAACCAATGTTAACAGCACAAAAACTGGTCCGTTTTATATAATGTTTATATTCAGATTTTAAATCCATATATATTAATTTTTATATCACTTATTTATTAACAGTAACAAAGAATTTGTTATTTATTATCATTATTTTATAAATATTGCACTATGTATTTTTATAAAGCTTCAGGTCATATTAATGTCCGTCCTATATATTTTTATATCAGTTTGTTATATTTATTAAATAAAACTATGGTGGCTCAAATTGCATTGTGTTTTTGGTTATCTTAATGATATTTGTTGAAACTACCTTGGAAACTACTATGCGTTCAATATGTAATTAGGTTGGTATTATGTTAATTTAATGAATCTTGTGTAATATTTTTTTGGCCACAGGTAAGTTAGGAATATAAAATAGAATAACGAATGTTAAATTTTGCTTCTATAATTTACTTCTCAGTTAAAGGGACAATTTTTCAATATTGTTATGTATTACACCCCCTTGAAACTAGAGATTGATACGCCTATGCCTAATAGTGAGTGACTGGAAACTTATAGAAAGAGATAGATTTTTCTAGAGTGTGATGGGAGAAGATTCTTGATTGATCTAGAGGCAATTTCAGAGTATATAAGGCACGATTACCGGCGCAGAGGAAGAAGTTTACTAAAGAAAAGTTTTTATAAAAGGGAACAAGTTGAAAAGTGACGTTCGGTAACAAAAGTGAGGTTAAATATCAAGTAAACAAAGTATAAAGGTTATTTTGAAGTATTGTAGTCAGTAAATTATTAAATAAAGTGTTAGTGGTTTACCCCTTATTAAAATTATTTAGAACCCACAGATTCATACAGGGTGTTTCCTAAGAGGTGGAAATTCGCAACAATATGAAATTTAAAAAAAATTGGGGTTTGTATATGGAAACTTTCATGAATTTTAGTAGTTATACATGAGATTGAATGTAAGAAGAAACATCAAAATTTACTATAGAGAATGTTTAATTCAATCTTCGACAGTGCGTTTTGCAATCATGGGAGACATTGCTGAAATAGTATTAAAAAAAAGAATCCCGGATTTCTTAGGAAAAGTCCAAAAATGATACATGCCTGGATAGAGACCTAAGAGTCAAATATAAATTAAGGTTTGTCAGAGAATAAATCAACACGCAACTTGTTTTGGTATTTTTGCTCAGAAAACAACTCTATAGGATGCCGTTTCTTCACAGCAGTACAACTATGTCGGAAACCTTACATCAAGTAAAAGAAGATTAAATATTCTCCTGCTCTGTGAACTGTTGTGGCACACAATATATCATGTTCAAGTGACAAACTTTACTTTTCTTTTAACCAAATTAATTTGTTGGCGATGATGTTATCACTAAATCAGAAAAGCAAGTTAATACAATAAAATTATTATTATTATTGTTGCTAGCGATGCCTGTTAAAAAGAAAATAAAAGCGTATTCCTTATATTTACGGACTGTAAATAGTCCATTAAAATGTTACAAAATTTTGGCACAACCTTGCATTTTGGGTAGGACAAGATGTTTTTCTTTTGATGTTTAGGGGGGTCAGTGTGAGTATAAGACTCGATTTTCGGGGTTGAACCCCCCCCCCCCCTATTTGGCACCATCTTGAAAAGAGGGGCGTAAACAGTTTTTCCGCAATATCTTAAGAACCGCAAGTCTCACAAAAAATGTTTTAAGACTTTCTTTGTAGAGAATTGAATTCTCTACAATCTTGCTTGAGATACTGTTTATC
Source organism: Stenurella melanura (assembly GCA_963583905.1). Lineage (NCBI taxonomy): Eukaryota > Metazoa > Arthropoda > Insecta > Coleoptera > Cerambycidae > Stenurella > Stenurella melanura. Next base: position 110,179,541 of record OY757312.1, read on the forward strand.
GTAAAAATGAAAAAGTTATAATTAAAAATAGACTTAACATTTTCGAGAAAAATATCATTGAGGGTTATAACTTCTTTTCTATCGAGTTTATTGAAAATACACGTCAGATGTTTCTTGTACATCATTTTATTGCGAATAATTTTCTCTACACATTTTTTAAATTTCTCTTTGGAGAGGTGTTAGGACGCTGCAAATGGATCAAGTGCATCAAAAAGGGCATTGGACAAAGCTGAAAAAATTTGAGTGCATTCCTGGGATGATTCCAAATTCTTTTTGCCTCTTGCAATTTTTGTCCAAACCTCTTCTTTTTCGAGTTAAAAAATCACAAAACTCTAAAATCTTAATTTTTCCTTGTCGGATAACTAAGATATTGACAATTTCAGAAAAAAATATTTACAATAATAGTAGTCTATTTTTAGTTCGAATTTGCAACAAAATATAGGGGTTCCCGTTTAAAAAACCGAATTTGACCTTGAATGACCTTAACCCTTCCACCTAATGTCAAAGTGACAAATACCACCAACGATACACTCATCCAATTCCACAATTTTTGTTTGAAATATTTTTTCATAGAGTGCTAATTACTCGAGATATTTGAAAGTTTCCAGTTACAAAAATTACCCGGGTGATTTTTTTTACCCGAAAGTTTCAAATATCTCGAGTGATAAGCACTCTACGAAAAAATGATTCAAACGAAAATTGTAGAATTCTCATTCAAGGTCATATTCGGTTTTTTAAATGGGAACTCCCATATTTATTACATATTCGGATTTTCTGACTAGAAATAAACTACTTTTGTTTGAAACATTTTTTTCTGAAACTGTCATTTAATTAGTTATCTGGTAAGAAAAAGTAAAAATTTTAGAATTTTGCGATTTTTTTACTCGAAAAATAAGCGATTTGGACAAACACTGAAATAAGTTTTTACTTATAGATTATTTTAAAACTACAATTGTTTGTTACTTGGGTCCTGTACTATATGTAAATGTGTTTACCTATTTTATGTGTATAATTAAAAAATAAAACTGCCTGTTTACTTAAATATTTATATGTTATTAAAAAAACCAACAACAATATATTCATAGCGACAATTGCTAAATACTTTTATTCCACTTTTGTTTTTTTTACTTTTTTACTTATTTTCTTTATTTTTTTGCTTTTAACATTAACGGTTAGTTTCTTTTTAAGAACATGACTGGGCCGTTTTGATTTCTTTTTGGTCTCTATAATTTCATTGGCATCTGTATTATTTTGAGGACCACTTTTTAGTTTCTTTATTTTTTTCTTTTTCTTTGGATGCTCCTTTCCTGCATCAACTTTTTCTATTGCCTCCATTTCTTTTCTTTTCTCCAACTCTAATGCTTTTTCTAATGGATCACCTTGAAATATGTCATCTAGAGGTGTTAACTTGTAACTGTCCTTAGGTCTAGTAGCTTCAGCATGAGCCTTTTGCTGCATTCTGTTAAGGTATTTATTTTTAGCACTAATTCTTATTTGCTGTCTATATTTGGCCGGACTGATATAAGTAGGATTTTCCCATAAAGCAACTCCTCCAAAACTTCCAGAAAATATCTTCACCTAAATACATATAAACTTATCTTTAATTTACCATCTATGAAAAGTACATTTACATTTACACTAATAGTATTTTTGAACAAATACTGAAATGATTTATATGAGTCAGATTAAAACAGCACAATATTGTGAAAAGTATATCTTATTTTGCCATTTGTGACTACACCCCTCAACTTTCTAAGTGAGTTTTAATTTAATATTAGTATGTCATATTTTCCATTTTAGCGACCTCAAAAACCACTATACACTGACTTTCAGCTAAAAAAAATACTTTTTTAATAAAAAAAGTTAGCCATGTTGGATCCGCCATTTTGTTTTCTTTTGTAATTATATCAAAGTCTAAATTAGCGACCTTGAAAACCTGTATATACTAATTGTTAGCAATATTGAAATACATCTGAGAATTTTGGTCACGTTTTCGGGCAGCTTGCCCTCTGTGCGGCGTTTAAAAGAATGTTCCCGCTGTTGGCATCGGCATGGCAGTTCAAAGAGACTTTTAATTTGGCTCTGCACTGTATATTTATTTATAAAATTTTATAAAATATATAAAAGAAGTAATAAAGTACTAAAAACATACACAATAAATTAAACAGAGCAGATATTCTACCATATATGATTCAAGAGAAAAAAAAAACACATAATAAGCAATTATTATGGTCTTTTCCCATGTCAGTATCGGAACAATGCAAACCACCAAAAAATTTTCCAGCTCAGAATCAAAATTGCTTTTTGGTAACTTGCTAAGCGTAAGAATAATGTGACTTTTGCTATCATTTACGTTAGTACATTTGCTGTAAAATAACTTCTAACACTTGAATGTGAGTTTGATACATCGCTTTGAATTATTTCCAATGATTGACTTTGAATGAGTTCAGTTGTATCATCTGTGAACAGAATGGATATAGCATCATCCAGTCAAGCAGCTTGGTAATAATACTGGATATATGATGATTTAAGTATTACTGAAATTAAACTCTAACATTAGGGAGATTTTAGGCCACTTAAATTTGCTAATACGTTCAACGTAAAACATTATACTGAACATGCGCAATTAACTTGGAAATAAAGGATTCCCATATTAACGTTTTAAGTTTCTAAAACCATCTTTCTTGACGTTAAGTGATGTACCTAAACAATGTAAATATATATAACTTCACCCTCTGTTCACATTGAAAGATTTGGTATTTGTTAATTTGTTTGAAGTTTGTGTTATTATGACAGGATTGGACAACTACGAATATTTCTTTTGAAGTATATAGATACAATAACAAATAAATATGAAGAGAAAAGTCAGGTTATGTATACACTCTGTGACAAAAATAGCAACATTGCCAAGGATTGATTTCCATGCATTAATTTTATTAGATATTACGAACACAAATAAAAATATTTAAAAAGTGTGTTAAATATAGAGCCGGGAGTTATATATTTTAAATATAAGTATTAATATATTTATAAATTAAATGTTTAAATAAATGTGAATGACCTCCACCCGGCAACACTGAAAAACATAAAACTTTATCTGTTAATAAAGTATTTGGTTATTTTTTAACGATTGTGCATGAGCAGCATAATGGATAATGTAGATAAATTAGGGGGCCTCAAATCTTCCTATTAATTACTCGTAATGATTGTTAAACAAAGGGCCCGCACTAATCTTATGGAAATTGGGTTTCCGCCAAATTTGCTTATATTGCAGGATTTTGTAAATGTTGGCATCTTGATCAAAAATTCTTATGGGCACAAAGGCACAACGTCGGAAAATGGGCAGTTTTCCAGATATCGGGGTTCAAAGGGGGTGGCCCCTACCCCTGTGAAATTCGTTAGAATTGATAAGTATGCGTTATTCCTCTGGACAATCCTAATTAAAAGTTCTCGTGGGCACAAGATCGAAAAATGCACAGTTTTTCAGATGTCAGGGGTGCAAAGTCGACTTTGCAACCCCCCGATATCTGGAAAACTGTCCTTTTTCTGACTTTCTGTCCATGAGAACTTTTAATCTACAAAATCCTGCAATAAGAGCAAATATTTGGCCAAAAACCAATTTCCATAACATAAGTGCGGGATTCTTTGCATTATAATAAACAAAACGATAGTTGATTATTCAAAAATAAATTTTTTGTAGTTACGTAAAAATTTGGCAATATGGATTTTATATAATTACAGCGACAAGACAAGTGAACGCAATCACAATATTATTGTCTCTTTCTGAATAATTTTAATTAAAAACATATAAAAAAGAAATTATACGAATTTTTTGCTTCTTCCGAGCCAGTACATCATCATGGAAAATTATTGTACTTAGGAGCCATCCATAAATGATGTCATGCTTTAAGGGGGGGAGGGGGTTCTGAAAGTTGTGACACTTTGTGACAGGGGAGGGGGATGGGGTTAAAGCAATTGTGATGTCACAATACAAGAAAATAATTTTATGCCTAATATCTCGATTATTATCAGAGCACTCTTGATATTAGTAATTTACATAAAAGTTACTGTAACGTGACGGACAGGGGGTGGGTGGGGGGTATCGGGCGAGCGTGACGATGTGTGACACAAGGGGGGGGGGGGTCAAAAATTGGCAAAAAAAGCGTGACATCATTTATGGACGGCCCCTTATAATGTAGACACCATGTATATTCAGGCAATAGGGCGCGTGCATTGTATGACTAACATAATCTCAAATATTACATTCTTGTAAGTTTATACTCATTTTTAATGTTTTTATTCGCATTTCTAGATTGGTACCTGTGTAACATTAATGAACTCTCTCGGATAGGATGCATATAATTTTTGAAATTATTGATTTTTAAAAATATACCGATATTTACAGGTTGGAAATCCAACCTATAATTATATAGTAGTCTATTTTTAATATTCAATTTAAAAAAATTATATGCATCCTATCCCACAGAGTTCATTAATGTTACACAGATACTAATCTAGAAATTCGAATAAAAACATTAAAAATTTACAAAAATGAGGTTATATTAGTCATACAATGCACGTGCCCTATAACAACTAGTTTGGAAATCGCCACTAATGTCGTCCATTGATAAAATTAAATACAGATAACTACTTAGTTTTTTAAAGTTTAAAAAAAAAAATTATTAGATTAGATGTTTAATAAATGTTTGTACAGTACACGATTACTTACAGGGTTTAGAACAAATCTGGGTCCTATTTCCGCTAAAGCTCCATCCTCAGACAAAATTTGGAAGTTTCTGAACCATATCCTATTATCTAATATTGTGAATGTGTAGACATGGTCGAAGAATGGCTGGCTCTTAGGGTGGTGATTTGGAACCCCAAATATTTGACTAAGGAGTTCTTTTAACAACATATAATGTGGTTTTTCAGTAAAAACTGGATCAAAACTTAACAGAGGTCTAGACCCCCTTAAACAGTTGCCTGTTAGCTTAAGTTCGGCCATTGTATAAACTACAAGATAAAAATAAATTGATAACAGTGTCACATAACTATTATTAATTTGTGCTAGCAATAATGAGTTAGTTATTGCCAGGACAAGAAAAAATATAACTCAATAGTCTCAACTGTTAATTGTTGTTGCTTTAACATATTATTTCTTTTACTAATATTGAAAGTGATGAAAATTCTTAAAAGAGATAGGGACAATAGTCAGCCATACACATATACGTTGATCTGCCAATTTGGAACATTAATGTTTAAGTGAATGGATATATCTTCGCATCAGTTGATAACCGCCATACCAGATTTGATCAGTGACGCATTAAATCACCTGTTACAGTCCAAACCGGCAGATCACCCTCTGTATGTATGTCCTATGAACAGGTCACCATTCATGCTAGAAGTAAACATGAAAACACTCTTATCCATCACATACTAATGTAGTAAAAAACAAATTACCGTTTTCAATCAAAAATTTTACACTTGGTCCATTCGGGACATTAGACAACCATATATAAAGATCTTTCTTCTTCCGACCTTCAAACATAACTGCTTTGTTACAATTCTTCATTTCACACATTTCATTAATAACAGACAGTGTTTTAGAACGCTCCATTTTTGCCTCAGGTTTGTGATGGGGCATTAATTTCTTTAAATCTTCCATCAAGTGTCTATCTCTATGACTTATTCCTCTCGAAGCAAATACCAATATTCTCTGCTTATTAATCCATTTAGTCTAAAATAGAAACTTTAATTTTTTTATCCAGAATTAAATAAATGCAACTTATTCAAAACCTTTTTAACTATAGGTTCGTCGGAATGTCTAACACTAGGTAACGGTTCCAATTTCTTGTCAGCCTCAATAGCCGCGTATTTTCTTTTATTAGATTTTTTAGTCATTTTAAAATGAAAAAAGCACGTGTACCGCAAAATCAAAAACCTTTTCAAGGTACAAACTAACCTAACCTCAACTCAACGCAGCTGTGTTTTTGCAGCCGTATTTGGTCCGGAGTTCTTAACCGCATTACTACTGACATCACAGAGTCGACCAACGATGAAACGGTTGGTTTTGCACTAGCTGCTAGAACCCAACTATTTTCTTTGTTGATCTTAAATAGAAATACAAAAGAATTTAAAAAACCAAACAAATTCTTTTTATTAGAGCAAAAACATTTTTACTGAAATGTCATGTGCTTAGTTAAAAATGCCACCAAAAATGAAAATAATGAGTGGAAAAATCCACTGAAAAACATTTTGATAGTTTTTAATTGATATCTCATATTTTTAGAAATCCATTTAAATTTTTTTTGGCAATGGTTCACTTTTTTGTATATTGACCGCTCAGTCAGCAAGGTCTTTCGAATTGAATTCGATTCAGTAGATATTTCATATGCCTGAAATAGTATCCCCTATTTAAATGTAGATTACGAGGGGTAAAGAACTTAAGTGTTGCTCGAACAAATCTGTAACAAAAAGAATTGTCTGTGCATTTCCTCAAAGATTATAAGTTCTTGCGTTTTGGTTTTGTGTGTAATATAATATATAAATTTTTCTTATGCATGCGAAATATGTTTTCATGCGCATTCAACCATACTTTCTCTCAAAAATACGGCTCTCCGGCTCTGATATATGTATATGGTTGAAAATAGTGATGGGATCACTCGAATGAAAAATAACCGGTCACTCGGTTATTGAAATAACCTGCATCACTCGGTTATCGCCAACGAGTATTCAAGTGAAAAGAAACCTAACGTTAAACGGTCATTTAATAAGGCACCATGCCGGGACGCATGTTTCAATCAGCTAGATACCTATTTGACTCAACGCAACAGTAGATAAACATTGTAAACAAGTAATTACATAATTCGTAGAACTCAGAGTACTCATAACTTGAACCTATTGACCATATACTTTAGTTAATTCACTAAAATACCAAGTAATTGGTTATTGAAATAATTCGGTTATGCCCATCACCAGCTGAAAACACTTTGATCTTTACATCAAAATGCTCAAATATGACCGACGTGCCTGAAGACATTTTATAACCTGAATTAAACGAGGAAAGAACACTTTAAGCACGAAAACATTACGTTTAAAATGTTCTGCTTCTCTATCATTATATATCTACCGAACTCATTTAATGGAAAGTGAAAAGAACCAGGAAAAGTTTGCGCTAAAGTCAACCTTAGAAAAGTCTGCTTTAGGTAACGACATAATTAAAGCTCGTTGGCTTTAAGAGAAAATTTCCAAGTGTCAAATCTCCAACTCGACCAGTTATCATGCATCCAGTGAACTAGTATAGAGTTCACTGTCATGCATACATGAAATACGACCGGCCGACCGGTTATAAACATAGTTGGCTAAAACAATTCGGTTTAAATATTTTCGATACACGGATGATGTCACGCATTGAGATTTCGGTTTAATAGGATTCTATATTCTATGCGATATTGCCGATGAATCTCGCAAATTGAGGTTATATTATTATTTAAATTTCGATTTGCACGTGTTTTAGCTTTTAGGCGAAAAAATAAGGACACAATCAATCAGTATCATAGAAATAAAATGAGTTCTAGCGATTCGGAATTAAATGACAGTGATGCTGAGGTAATTTTGCAAAAAGCACTGGTAATTTATTAACTAACGTTTAAATAATATATATTTTTTTTAGTTGCAACAAGCATTTGCTGAAGGGAAACTCAAACCTGGATTAAATATAGTGGAACAAGCCCCGAAACAGTTTGTTAATAATGTGGTATGTATTGAAGATATATTAAAATCGATTAAATTAAAGTTTTACTGATTTTAAGAGTGGACTGAAACAGAAATTGAAGGAAGTAAAATTAAGCCTTCCATGGATAGAATTACTTGACTGCATTAATAAACAAGCTCCCTTAGCCCCAGAATTGGCTGCTCAGATGTTATCGGAAGAACAAAAACGTGAGAACCAACTAAAGAATAATAAAAAATTGCCACAATACACACCAAGTGAAGATCCTGTTTTAAACGACTTTAAAAGGGAGATGATGTTTCATAGACAAGCTCAAGCTGCAGTTACAGAGATAATTCCTAAATTAAAAGCAGTGGGAGTGGCTACAAAAAGGTAGCTTTTCTATATCCACCTAACATTCTGAATTAGCAAACTATTATCTGGTTACCTACTAACATTTTGTATACTCATTTAATTTTTGGAGTAATCAATGAATGAAGTGAGCTCTATGTACTGTTATCTAATATGAACATTATTGTGAATAGAGGCCCGAACCATAATAGTACGAGTATATAACCACATCAGTCACATCACTGATATTCACTGACTGCAAACATTGCTATAGTTGTTAAAAATTTAACATGAAAATATAAATCAACCGAGGTTATTGAAAGAATGTATCAAGATGAGTTTCATTCTAATAGAATATTTAAATAGGTTTTAATAATTTCCTTTTTAATGTTTGGCTATTTCCACTATCAAAATATATCACAGGCTGCAGGAAATAGATCTATGTAAACACTGGCATTCCTAACCTAGACAATTTGCAATGTTTTTAAAGACAAACAAAACAACAGAATCACACTCTAAACCTACAATTTCACTTTGTTTCGTCCATGGTAGGTAATTTTTTTTTTAAACTGATGCCTAAGAAATCCAGATTTCCCATTCAAGTCTCTAGTCTAGTCTCTAGAACAATGCGGATGGCTGATGTCAAGAAATTTCTTGAGAACATTTATTAATCACAAAAAACAGGCCCGAATAGGCTTTAAAATATATTTTAAAGATTTTTAAAAAGTAGACAATGTATTCAATGTATTTTTGGCTGCTGAACACGATACCGATGTCAGTTTTACTCCATCAGATCAGGATTATTTGTTAACCACGAAAAACAAGTTAAAACCGGCCAGAATATGATTTAAAATATAAATTAAAGGCTTTAAATTAGTAGATAATGTATTCAATGTATTTTTGACCGCTGAACACTATACCGATGTCAGTTTCAACCAATCGGGTCATGACTTTTTATTTATCCTGATTTATTCTTTTCTGTGATATCGTGCGTACTCTTTTGTCTTCAAATGATCTGTGTAATGAATTTCTTTTTCATTTTATTTCTTTCGTTTTCACATCCCTTTTCAATGCTCAACAGTAGTCTGCCAAAATATTAACATCCCATCGACCTTGATATCTAAGCCGCATTTCTTTTGTCTTGGTGAAAACATTCACCATGCTCTTCGCTATAATAACCTAAATTTTCTGGAAACTGGTCTAAATGAGAATGCAGGACATGAAGTTTCAAATTCGTTATACAACCTAATTTTTCGAATTTTCCTACCATGTTGAATACTATTTCTTTGTAGTTGTCGCTCTTATTGTTACTTAAAAGAGATTTTACTTAATAATGTATCAACAACTTCTTTAAGGTGGCCATTCCAAGAAAGAGACATCCAATAGGGAAATATTTATTATTTTTGGCTATAACTTTTTTTCTTAGTACATGTATTTAAAAAAACTATAAGTCTACCTAAGTAGAACCATAACAAGACAATTTTCACTCAATAATTCGTCATTTCCAAAATAGTTACGAAAAGCTACGAAATAGGAAGATTAGCATAATCTTTAGAGTGACCACAAAAAATGCTGTTTTTTCGCCTGTTTTTGGGTAGTTGATTGCGAGCTTGAAAAAAAATCGTAAAAAGGTTTAGCAGGTCTCAAATTAATCGTCATTAAAAACCAAAACGCCTGTTTTTCAAAATTTTTCAAAAAATCAAGAATAATGCCTGTTTTAGTTTTTTAAAGACGATTACTTTGAGACCTGCTAAACCTGTTTACGATTTTTCCTAAGCTCACAATTCGCTACCCAAAAACAGGCGGATTTTGCAGTCACTCTTTAAATCTAACTATTGCAAACCACTGAAATTATTGAGTGAAAATTCATAGTAATATTCTTGTTATGGATTTACTTGTGTAGTCTTATAGTTTTTTAAATATACACACTAAGAAAAAAGTTATGGTCAAAAATAATATTCCCTATCGGATGTCTCTTTCTAGGAAATGGCCGCCTTAAAGCTCTGCCAAGCTCCTTTTTCTGTATCTGACATTTGTAGTGATGAATTTCTCATCTCCTAACATTTTCCTTACTTGTAGACCATCAATTTCTTCAATATGGCTTGAAGAAGTAACATTTTAAACTAATGGTTTTGCTATGTAATACTATTCTTACCGATTTGAGGCAATGTTTTAGCATCTTTTTCGTGGTTAACAATGGAGGAAAACTGACATCAGGATCGTGTTCAGCAGTAATAAATACATGGGAGTATATATGTAAAACCTCAGAAAAATAGGACTTTTTTGTTTGTGTGCCTGGGTATGGATTGGGAGTGGCTAATATCATAAAAAAACTTGAGACCTTAGCTTCTAGTACATACACTAAACCCCAATTTTCTGGACTCTTTCTAGTTTGCTTTACTTATTTACTCCTATTTATCATCCAACCCTTCACCGGATTAAGCTCAAAATATACTCTAGTTCTAGATCTCGTTATAATACATAATTCTACCAAATTTAAAATTAATATCTAAAACCATTCTAGAATGCACAAAAAAGTTACAGACAGATAGAACTTTTTTCTCCCTCAAATTTAAAATCTCCACATTTTGTGACATAAACCTATTTCAAGAAAAAAATTCTTTTCTACGATTACTTCCATTGAAAGTAATTCAGCTACACTATCATTATTTTATATTTGTGTAAACAAATCATCTTGAACTAAAATTTAATTATTTTTTAGACCTGATGATTACTTTGCTGAAATGGCCAAAACTGATGACCACATGCAGAAAATAAGAGAACACTTGATGGAGAAACAAGAGCAACAGAAGAGGAGTGAAAGAGTAAAACAGCTAAGGCAACAACGAAAGATAGGAAAAATGCTTCAAGTTCAAACTAAATTACAAAGGCAGCAGGAGAAAAAGGAAATGCTTAATCAAGTTAAGAAAGTTCGCAAAGGGTTATCAAAAGATCTAGATTTCCTTGATGGAAATAAAAGTAAATCAATCTCTAGAAAAGCGATTGAGAAAAGAAAAATGAAAGATAAGAAATTTGGATTTGGTGGTAAGAAAAAAGGTATGAAGAGTAATACGAGAGATAGTGCTTCGGATATTAGTGAATATAAAAGAGCTGGTAATCCAGGAAAAAAGATAGGGAAAGGCAAAGGTAAACCCGGTAAAGGTAGACCAGGAAAAAGCAGAAGATTAAAAAATAAGACGAGAGGGAAGAAATGAAAATATATTTATATGTAAAATTGAAAATGTATTTATAATTTTGTATGTTTATTAGTAGTAAAATAGTTTGTTACTATAAAACATTATTTTAATTGTAGTAGTTGCGTTGGTAGACAACTTAACTACAAAAATATTGCATAAATGCTCATTCATACCCAATATCCTTTCATTATTGAATTAAGATTTTTGTTACTGAGGTGAAGAAACAAACATGCATGCGTAAAATTTAATTTTGAGAATATTTGATTGAAGGTACATGAAACAGGAGCAACAGGGAAATCGCATACTTCCAATAGTGTTATGGGCATATGACATGAGTTAATTATAGAAAGAGGCATTCATGATGAGAAAATGTAAGTTAGGCACATGCGGAACATATTAGAAAGGGTACCCCGGGATAAGACTGGTTAAATACCCCCTGACACGGATTTTGAAATAAACCTGATAGGATCATTACTTGGGCCTAAAAAATAGGATCAACAGGGTCCGTATATCAAACTTGCCCCCCTGCCCAAGAGAAGGCCCACCTCAGTTCTTATTTTTTTAAACAAAATAGAATTAATTTAAAATTCTGAAAAAATTCATGCATGTAGTAATCCCAAATACCTATAGGGGGCCATCCATACAATACGTCACTCAGAATGTCACCATTTTGGACCCCTCCCTCCCCCTTCGTCAGGCTAAGTCACACTTTTGGCGACCCCCCTACAAATATTACGTCACAAAAGCGATTTCTTGTAATTAAGAATAGCATACAGATGAATAATTCAAAATATTTCTTATGACCACATAAGTAAATAAATAAGTGTACACAACCTGAAACATACAAATACAGCGGGGCCGATGATCTTCCCTAAGTTCTTTACCTCCTCCTTCGGATTGAATATTTTCCTCGGTCAAAATTTTGAAGAGCGGAGGGAGATATTATTCCTTAAAATTAAATGTTTATCTTGGTCGCACTTCTAGATAACGGAGGGGCCAGGGGCGCGTTTAGGTAAATTGGGGCCCTAGGCGCTGTGAGATTTGAGGGCCCCTCGATTAAAAAAATATGCAAGATTTGAAGGCAAGTATATTTTTACAAATACATATTATCATATTATTTTTTTCCGGCTTTATATGTTAGCAAACTTGTCAATTTGAACGTTTGATATCACTGTTTTGTTTCCTCTGATACAGTATCCAGAAGAGACAAATTTTGAAATCGCTGTTGCCCCGAAGTACTTCGTAGGTAGTTATTGATTATTTTGAGCGTCGAAAAAGTGCGTTTACATGAGGGATTACTGACAGGAATGGTCAAGTAAATACACAAAAGAGTTCCAACATTAAAAAATGTCGCCTGCAACACATTGAGAATAAAGGACTCCGCAGTTTTTTATAGTAAGAATAAGTTTCAGTCGAATGTTCTGAAACTTGGGGAAAATATTCACCTGGATCCCCTGATTAAAATTCTCTCTGACTACCAGTCCGACCGAATTCGATTTTTTGATCTAGAGGCGACTGAAACTGTGAACATCTTCGAAGGTCTGCGTAAATGTTCCATAAAAATTCTGAAAATATTCATGCTCATTTCTTGAAGAAAAATAAGGATCTTTTGTCTCTTGGCATTTTTTTCAAAGTGCTTCCTTCTCCCGGAAAAAAATAACAAACAAACAAAAATAATTTTTGTATTTTTTTACGGGAAAAGCAAGCACTTTGAAGATAAACACCAAGAGACAAAAGATGCTTATTTTTGTTCAAAGAACACGCCTACCGGTTTTCAGAATTTCTTAGACAAAAATAATTTCGACCAAGAATTTCCCTAAAATTTTATTTTTTTCTACTTCAGAAAAATCCCAAAATATTCAGGCAAGTTCTTTAGGTAAAAATAATCAGCGTATGCTCCTTCAACTTTTCCTTCAAAGTGCTTCCTTTTCCCGTAAAAAAATTGCAAAAAAATTATTTTTCTCTGTTTTATTTTTTTCCGGGAGAAGGAAGCACTTTGAAAAAAAAACACCAAGAAACAAAATATGTTTATTTTCTCTAAAAAATGAGTGAATATTTTCAGAATTTGTATGGAACATTTAAGCAAACCTTCGCAGATGTTCACAATTTCAATCGTCTCTAGGTCAAAAATCGAATTCGGTCAAAGGGAATTTTAATCAGGGGGCCCAGGACAACATTTTCCCCAAGTTTCAGAACTATCAACTGGTCCTTTATATATTTCAGCAGGCGACTTAAGCCGACATATATCAAAAATTGATGCAATTTATCTGGAGATAGCTCGGAATCTATGTCGCCTCTATAGGTTGATACTAATGCACTGATCATTGCAGTGCATTGATTATTAGCTTGTTTTGCATCCTCATACTCTTTTTCCAAATTTTCTTTATTTTCAGATTCATTTTCTACTTGTTCATCATCGCCAGATTTACTAGAATCGTTTCCTAATGGTTCTTCCTGTTCGCAGTCCTCATCACTGGTTTCAAAATCAAAATTTTCTCAGTTATTTTCTCGGGTTTTCTAGATTGTTTGTCTCAGGTTCTTGAATTTTTGCATCATCATCAGTAGATTTATTTTCATTAATGTGAAATAGACCGAAAAGCTTATTCGTCATCTGGCACGTGCTGACTGCCGAAACTTAAATAGTAACGTCTGAGGAATTGCCAAATTGGTCTGTTAATTGATTGCATCTTTTTTTACTGAAAAAAATATGTTCAGTGAATGAAAAGTTCATTGAGAATTTATGAATCTGTTTATTGATATAATGTATATGTTCATTAATACAATGTACACATTTATTGTTACTATGTAAACGTACATTATATTAATAAACGGATTCATCACTTTTCAGTCGATGAACCGATTCATTAATATTACGAACATATTTTTTTCAGTGTGATACAGTGAATAAAGATTTAAAAAATGAATATTCAAGTATATTCAAACACGATAAATACAAACAATAAATTCCTATAGACTTCTACATTGTAATATGAAAAAAAATGAAATGCAAAGGAAGAACTATAAAATGATTTCAGGTTCAAATGATATAAAATGTAAATAAACGACAAATGTTCGTGAACACATTCTCGCATGAACCATTCTTATTTTGTCATTTTTGTTGCAATTGAGATCTGATGAGGATGATATGGAAAAGGGAAGAAATGTATTTCATGATAGTTGTAAATATCATTATTGCTATCAGTAAAGTGAAAATAAATAACGACATAACAAAGAAATAAAAATTTTACATCGCTTTTTTACCTCAATAAATCGGGAAATGGGGGCCCCTGGAAAAGTGGGGCCCTAGGCGCGCGCCTAGTGCGCCTAGGCCTAAAGGCGCCCCTGGGAGGGGCAGCATATTTAGTCATTCAAAACTCTGTTATTTAACATCGCGCTAATCGTTTTAAAGTGTACCTCTCATTTCACATAATGCAAATGCTTCTCTAACTTCAAATAATACCCGGGCTCCTCAAAAACCCACGGGATCGGGTGGGAACACCTCGGCCCCCCCTCAACAAGCCTGTTTACAGGCTTTTAGTACTTGGGAATGACTTTCTATCGTAATGGAAAAATTTAAAAAACTACCAAGTTAAGAGAAAAATTACAATAAAATTGATTAACTGTGAACGTCACATTTCCTTAGGCCCCCCCTTGTCACATCTCGTCACTCTAAGCAATACCCCTCCCTCCCCCCTATTTGCGAACGTATTTTATGAATGGCCCCTAGTCTCAATTTATTGGGCCCCACTAAGGCCCTTAAGAATTTTCTTAGTCGAATATTTTTGTTGATAAAGAGGTGTGGAAAATTTTAATCACGTTATTTGTGACTAAATAACGCAATTTTTAAGGTAATTCAGAAATTTCCAAACCTCGTACGTCCGTCTATGGATAGCCCGTAAACACGGCGACTTGAGCTATTACCTGACCCAAGCACTGACCGGCCATGGTAACTTCAACAGCTACCTGCACAGGATTGGCAAGAAGGCGAACGATCACTGCCTGTACTGCCCCACGACCGACACCCCGGAGCATACCCTGTTCCTATGCCCCAAGTGGAATGACCACAGAGACACGGCAAGCAGACTAACGGGACAGACTATTACTGCTCAGAATTTCACCACTATTCTGCTCTCCAGCCCCGACTCATGGTCGGCCATCAGTGCCATGTGCGACGACATCCTCAGGAGCAAGGACAATGAAGAGCGGATGCCAGGAATATAGGACGAATGATACCTCCGAAGTAATGTTAACACAGTTCCGGAGCAGGAAGAGGGGGGTTTTTTAGTGAGTAAGAATCTCACATATCCCCACACACTGGAACATCAGTGTGGGGAACCTTCTGAAGGTTTTTCCCCTCAAAAAAAAAAAAAAAAACCTCGTACGTCGGGTCAAAAATTCAATTTTTTTTATTTTTAACGAAAATTCCCGTTATTTAGATAGGAGGAGTAACTTTGAAAGCTTGATGGGTAATGAATCAACTTCTGGGGCAAAGGACCACTCTCCTCGGACGAATAGTCACCCCTTAGAATATAAAGATATCCCGTGGCTCAAAGATCACCTTCTTTCGTAGAATGTTATCCTGTTGGGGTCAAAAGTCACCTGTTGTGGTTGAATAGTCTCCCAGAGAGCAAGAAGTATGCAGAAGTCAAAAGACATGCCCTGGTGCCAAAGGTTACCTAAAGAAGCCCCCCTGAGGTAAGTAGTCATCCAGAATGGTAAATAGTAACCCCTAGGGTCAATATTCATATAGCATGTAGGCTAACTTTACAATAAATTACGTTATATTGCTATATTCTGTGCGAATGACCTACACACCGTAGCATGTTGCTCCCACGTAGCAGCAGTTTTCTGCTATTTATTCTATTCTATCAAAAATAATCTGCCCAGCCAAAACGAGTCTCTTCGATCTAAAGAATCTATCTTGTCATTGAAGACAGCGAGGAGGATTAAATATATCTTTAAATATTTAGATATGTATTATTTTTAAAGTTGACTTATTTTAATTTTTAAACCTTTACTATACTTAATAAAATTTAATTTTGGCAAAAATTGTTTCGTACTTTTAATTTCTTTACATCATAATGAATACTTACCTCGGTGGAAGGTTTTTTGGATGTCCTTTGACCCCAGTGCATGTCTTCCTGCTCTTTAGGAGACTATTGACACATGCCTGATAACTTTTGATCCAAAGAGGGAAACTTTTTACGAAAGAAGGTGGTCTTTGGGCCACAGGGGGTCAACTCAATGGGGTGACTATTGATCCCAGGGGAGTGTCCTTTGCCCCAGGGATTGATTCATTATCCAAGCTATAGGTCTTTGGGATTACTACATGCATGAATTTTTTCAGCATCGATTCCATTTTTGTAAAAAAAAAAATTAAAACTGAAGTGGGCCCCCACTTGGACAAGGAGGGCGATTTTGATATACGGGCCCTGTTGACCTTGTTTTTTATGTCCAAGAAACGATCCTATCAGGTTTATTCCAAAATCTGTGTCAAGGGGCATTTCACCTATCTTACCCCGAGGTATCATTTGTATATGACAAGATGTGGATAGCATAATCGATTTGCGGTTATCTCAAATAGCCTTATGCAAAATTTTAGCTTGATACCTCATATCGGGTGTTTGTTACTCAATTGTCAAATTTTTTAAATTCTTTACTTTTCGACTGGACCTGTATAAGTCGTTTACTAAAAAAGTAAAGTACTCATTCCACTTAAACTTAAAGGCACACTTTCACATAAGTGGAAGTATTTACACAATAAAAGGAGAAAGAAATCCTACTATATTCTTATATATGCCGATCATATTTTTGTATAATATACTAAGTGACAAATTAATGAATAATAAAGAAATCAGCTTCTTTGTCATGCCCAGTGATACAGCTTGCAGGTTTAAAGTGTCTCTCTTTCGACCTCCACTAACTGGCATATATGCCAACCATATTTTTGTATTCACTAAGTGGCAAGTAATTGGTAAAAAAAGTATTCGATTGATAGAGATACTTGCACTAATTGTAAAAGATACTTTGGATGTAGTGCAATCAGGGCCGTGCCATGCTATGATGTGGATAGGCGATCGGATCACCATTACAATTTTTACAAGACTGAAAAATCTGTATGCGACATTTTAGATGCAGTTTTTTTGGCTGGAATCAGTTCAGGAGACACTACCAATGATGAAAATCCATGCTACCAGAAAGTAACCTGGTTTGATATTGTTTAAAAGAATTTGGTTTATAACAAAAGAAAATATTACATTTTTTCAATAAAACGATTTTTTTATATATTTTGTGACCAATTTTCAACAAGAAATGATCGATAACTTTTAAAGTTGATATTATTTTATTTGAAATTAATGCAGTCTTGAAGCTATTGCAATTTGTAACTATTGCGTGCGGATGTTATCAGAAACCATACAAAAACTGAAAACTTATAGAAAATCTGGATATAACAATGAAAATTGCTGCTAATGAGATTGCAGAGGGTCTTGAATGCGGCACAGAATTTCCGACCAAAACTGAAGTTAGACCTAGAAGGATAAAGCGTCAATTTAATTGTGAAGCTGTTGATGAATCATTAACAAAGGGGAATAAATTTAATTATATTAGATTTAAATGCAACTGATCTTCAAGAAGAATTACAGGATGTATCCCTATGAAATCTTTTGATGTTTTAAATTATTTGTGCGAAAATGACTTAACTACGTTGTATCCAAATACCATTATAGTGCTGAGGATTTTATTAACACTCCCTGTCTCTGTAGCCAGCTGGAAAAGAAGCTATTCTAAATTAAAGTTAATAAAAAATTATCTGAAAAATTCATTGAGCCAAAAAAACTTAAAGATTTATCATCGATATCAATTGAATCCAAATTGGCTGCCACTGTAGATTACACAGCCTTAATTGACGAATTTGCCAAACTTAAAGTTAGAAGAGTAAAACTGTAAGTGAATGTGAATTGTACATTGCTGATGTTAATTATTTTTAAATTATTATTTTCGAAAATAAAAGCATCTGGACAATTTGTAATGTAGTTTTTTTAAATCACAATTCGAGGTCTTTATTTTTCACCTAAGGTTCTGTATTTCGATGACTCCCATCATACTGAAAAATTCTATCGCATGCCCTAACTGCAGTTCTCAGTATCTTCATTATCTGCCATTCTCTAGTTAATGATGTCCTTAACTGATACAAATGTGTCAGGTAATTGATTGCACGTTGGTGCCTATACTATTAATTCTGTGAAAGTTTCAAATTGAACATATCTTTCATTGCCAAAATACAAGGAATCAAAACCGACATTATGCACTAATTAAAGGTAGACCATTGCATACTTTCTAAGCGAATCATTGCGAGATTATGGCGAATAGCAAAAAATATTTCTGACGAAAGTTGTAGGGATGTTATGCAGTTACTTAATGGTGACGTTGATTTTACATTGAAAAGATCTAAAGTGAGCGCACTCGCCAGTTAGCGTTAAGATGCTTGGGCACTTGGGCTGTATAATATAATGTGACACATGGTAGGTAACTGAGCCAATGTTTTCAAAATGTACTTAGACTGAATAAAGGTTTTAAAACTACAGTTTTGTACAAATAATTTTGCAATTTTTCCTCATATTATGTAGTCATTTCATCAATCTCTCAATCTGATAGAACTATATCAGCATTGACTGATTGATTGATTGGCCACCGTAAGGTGAGCATTGCTGCCGATTCTGGGCATCCAGTCTGGAGGTTTGTTCTAACACGCAGCTTGGTCGCCGGACTGGCTATATATATATATGCTGGGGTGGACATGGGACATGCTTGTTGTCAGCACTGAGAGCCACATGACGCATGGGGTAGAGATGCTTCTTTTAAGTTTCCATGCTTCTTTTTTAGTTGCCATCTTCATCATCTCTTATTTATTCTTCCAAGTTTTCTGTTTCTGAATCTAGCCGTATACCCCTCCTTCTGCTCGCCTGCGTCCACTTCGTTTGTCTGCCAAGACATACAAACATTCGCTCACCGCAGGGAGCTTTTATTTATTAACCGTTCCACAGGTAAATTATCATTTATGGTGGAAGTGCAAGGAAAAGCCGTCATGCAGTAGAAACAACTTTTTACAGCGGGTTATGAGAAGGAGGCTCAAGAGAATATTTTGCACACCTTGTATATTTGTTTTTGTAGTAATTACTTTCAACTGCCGTTTTCCAATTTCGGGTATTTTTCTATTTCATTACCTATGTTTAATACCGTTTCAACTTATTTACTTTTAACATTTTTTTCCTATTTTTATAAAGGAATAAACTAGTAGGTACTGTTGTGAGCAAAAAAAAAAATAGGAGAAGTCTTATAACGTATTTTTTCTAAAATCTAGTTGTGTACATCAATCAATCAATCAATCAATCAAAATATACTTTATTGTCGTAAAGAAAAATCTTGTTGACAAAGCTTGAAAAAATATATAAAACTACAAGTATATACAACTATAGTACAATATAATATATAAAATATAAAATAAAATACAAACATAGAAACCAATAGTCATGACATTGTCAGTTAGTTGTCAAAATTCATTGCAAATGTGCCAAAACTAATATGCTCCATATAAGCGATTTAGTTAAAGCTGGAGTTTTTGCTAAAGCAGAAGATGGATGGTCAATGAGACAAATTGCACTGCGTTATAATATTAACAAAAATTCTGGGTTTATTATTTAAAAAAGGTGGAGAATAAATGGTACGATTAGTAGAAATCCTGGATCAGGGCTATGAAGGATATCAACTCAGCAGCAAGATTTGCAATTGGTAAATAAATTAGTAGAAAATCCATTTCTCTTGGTAATTCAGGCTGCTGAAGAAACGAATTTTCTGTAGTACTGGTCACCAGCGAATAAGAGAATCAGAGCTACGCTGTCATCCAGCAGCACAGAAATACCTACTTCAAGCTGAATATAAAGAGCTCGACTAGGATTTGCGCTTCAATTTTTAGTGCATGATGTAAATTTTTGGAACAATGTAATCTTTACAGACGAAAAAACTTTCCAGTCTACCGACCTCCGAATACTCGATTCGATGAAAAGTATATACCTAATAATGACAAAAGTGGTAGATTTTCCGTTAACATGTGGGCTTCGATATCGGCACATGGTCCTGGTGTTTTGTGGCATATTGAGGAACGATTTAATAGTGAAATGTATATTATTAGGATTTTAGACAATATTATGCTCCCTTCTGTATCACAATTATTTCCTAATAATGAATTCATATTTCAACAAGATAATTGTTCAGATCACACTGCTCATACCAAGACTAACTGGTTTCAAGATAACAACATTACTGTTCTTAACTGACCCAGTCATAATCCAGATCTTAACCCCATGGAAGACGTATGGGGACTACACGTAAGAAGTATCCAAAAACGAAATGTGAGACCATGGAATACCCAAGAATTACTGGAAGTAGTAAATAATGTATGGGAAAATATTATTACTAATGATATTCATAGAAGTCTATTTAATTCTATGCCAAACAGACTTATAGAAGTTACAAATAGAAATGGTGTAATAACAAAATATTAATAGTTAGTTTCTTGTTAAGTTGGATATCCTTTGTTGCCCTGATCCAGGATTTCTACTAATCGTACCGTTTATTCTCCACTTTTTTAAAATGTTAAACGCAGAATTTTTGTTAATGTTATAACGCAGTGCAATATGTCTCATTGACAATCCATCTTCTGCTTTAGCAATAACTACAGCATTACAATAAAAAATATAATAAAAGTGCTAACTGTTTTATTTCGGTTACTCATTATATATTCAAATAGAGAGAATTAGAAAAAAATAGTTGTCCTATTTTTTTTTTTTGCTCATGACTACATTAATAAACTAAAAATAATATTTAAAACTTACCTTTTTTTCATCCACAGCTGATATATTTATCTTGCCTTATAAACAGAGTTTTTTCACCATTACACTTCATTTTACACAGACTTTTTAATCTACCGATGACTTAAATTTTACTGAGTTTAATGGTGTTTTAACCGGTTCTTCTTGCGTTTTTTCGGGAGCGTCACTCACAACATGTCCGTCCTCGACGAAGATAAACCGACCTCTCTTTGCTGATAGAACTATATCAGCATTATTAACAAATTAAGATAGAAAAAAATCTTATTACTGGAAGCAGATAAAATATATTTAAATATATATTTTTGTAACAATATAACAATTTGTACAATTCACAATTTAATCACAATAAATAAATAAATCAGTCAACAGTTTGTCACAAATTACTTCTTAGGCAAAAATATTTAGTAACACACTTCAATTCTATAATCACATTGGTACTATAAGACAAGTATTTTCATTAAAAAATTAATGAAAATTACGTCCACTCATATTGCTTATTAACATTTTTTTATAGATTATTCAAGTTTATTTAGAAAAAAAATACATGACAAATTTCATTTAAAGCCTTAAGACACAAGTTACAATAGTTAATTCATACAGACAAAACTAATGTTTACCTTAACTTCATTAAACAAGCAAAAGTTAACTAACCAAACAAGTTCACTTATTTGAAATCTGTTGCCATAAGAAACTTTAACTTTAGTAAATAATCGCGCACAAAGAGCGATTCAGATACAAAATTCTTAATATTATATTTTATAATTGGTGCTAGCATATCAGTCCGACATTATATTGCACCCAAAATCATACACCTCATATCGTAAGGATAAAAAATGATTATTCCATAGTTTAGGTTAATGTAAAAGATTAATTCTGAATGAAATTACTTATAAGCAAAACGTAACTTAATTTGTTATTGTGAATATTATATCAATATAAATATTCGTGGTGTGAATCTACTAATACTGACTACTTTTTTGTACTGTTTACGAAATAAATGTTATATAGGAATTAATCGCTACACATTTAAAATTCTATAAGTCCCAAATAATGCGTAGTTCTTATGTCCCAAGTAATATTATTGTTTATTCTATTGTTTATACTTTAAATTATCCTAATGTCAAACTTCTACAAACATTATTTGTAAATTTTGAAACTGCTGATTTATTACTTTTCTTAATGTTTTTGATAATTTCGAACACAGTTTGATAAATTACCTAGAGTCTATGAAATTTTCAAAATTTGTAAATAACCATCATTCCATCTCGGGCAGCGCTTTAACTTAGTTATTAAACATTTGTAATAGAAATCTCCAAGTTTGGTGTTCTTTAATATAAAAAATCTGTAAATTATAATCCAAAATAATATAAAGTTCTTAAAAATTGGTTTTCAAGATCCCATATAACAAATTGGCGCAGTTGGTAGGATCCTGAAAACACTGTTTTGGAAAATTAAGAAGAATAGTTGTGAATTCCAATCCTTTGAAGAGAAGCAGACATTTCAAGAAGAATTTAATGAACAATTATTCCAATTATTATAACGAAGAGAAAACTGATTCGAAAATTATCCCAAAACGTTAGAATTCTGGTTCCTCGCCTCGAGAGTTGGTGTTTTCGACATTGAAGTCAATCTCTATTAGATGCAGAGCTGGCTACAGAATTAAAAAATGGTAAGGCGCAGTGAAAATTTTTTATGTAAAAACCCTCCTTACTATCTGAAAAGTACATAGCTCTGCAGCCAGAAGTCCATCTCGGGGAGGGAAGCGTGGACGGACGGTCAAACGCGTTAATTTTTAATTAAAATAAAATTTTTGAGTGCAGCTCTGAAATTTTGTGGTTATAGTTTTTCATTATATAAATAAATAAATAAATACAATGTAATTTTAGGATAAGAAATATCAGCCAAAAAGTTCAAAACAAATTAAAAAAAGTACACCCGTACAGGATTCCAACTGAGAAATCCGCTGTGAATGTTGTCGCTTAACGCAATGTGCTACGTTCGGGGTGGACTTGAAATTTCAATTGTCTCAATGGAAAAAGCAAATCATGCAAATTTTCATGTTCATAACTAAATAAATACATCAGCAGGAAGACTCCCTAATATTGATATCGAAAGATCGAAAATGGCATTTTTGTGGCATCGTTAATTGCAGGGGCGAAATTGAAAATTCGAGCCGACAAAAGTGAACGAAAAACGGCATTTTTTGACATTTCGCGAAAAATAGGGAGATTCAAAATATAAAACGAAAATCGTCAGAACTGCACCTTGACCAATGTCAAATTTCAATAATTTGAACAATTTTCTGGCAATAATTTTACATAAGTTCTACAGTTAAAAACTATAACTACACAAAATTTCAGAGCTGCACTCAAAGATTTTATTTTGATTAAAAATTAACGTTTACTGCGCGCCCACACTTTCCTCCCTGGGATGGACTTCTGGCTGCAGAGCTATGTACTTTCCAGCTAGTAAGGAGGGTCTCTACATAAAAATTTTCACTGCACCTTATCATTTCTAATTTCTGCAATCAGCTCTTAGGCTATATGTAGAAGGAATGCCCCTGCCAGTGGAAAGTTCGGTAGAGCAACGCTTACGAAGTTGCATTCAATTTTCACTTTTAATGAAAGTGAATATTATTTAATCATCTTTTATGTAAAGAAAAAATCTTTTTTATTATTTAATTTACTATTTAACTATTTAAGAATTTATTTATATTTTAAGAATTTTAGTTTAAGTCAATTAACACACGAAAAATAAACAAAAAAACAAACTAATACTAATCACTGAGATAGAATCTAGTATATATATAAAAACATTTACTAAAAAAAACTGTAGAACTTGAACCATATAAACTTTCCGAAATGTTTTCATTAATACCAGAATTTGACAGTGACCAAATTTTCCTCAATAACTTCCTAAAGTATATCTCAGATTAGAATGCAGTTGTTTATGTCATGAGTGGAGAACAGTTTACACAGGCATATAGGGTTTCCCAAGTGGAATCCCCATCGAGGCCGTCTCAAGGCCATTGGTACACCAAATAAAAATTAACAGTTTGAATTCACTTTCATTTCTCATTTGGCAATCTTATATACATTGAATTTATTTATTTTAAATTACAGCATAAATGTTCTTATTTTATTGCAGTAAGGATAAAATACACTAAATCCATTCTGATTTACTAATTTTCCCTGCATAAACTTGGCTTGCAAATGTACCAATCAGAGACAAGGACACACAATCCGTATCTTTAGAAGCACTGCATTTTAAACTGAAATAAACTATAAATGTGTGTAATCATTCTTATAGAATGCGCATTGAAGATCAAAAAACTTTGTTAAAATTACACATGAAAAATAAATTGAAGGGAAAAGCAGCCCAATTGATAAATGCTCATGACACACAAACTTGGTCAGAGATTATACAATTATTAACTGTACATTTGGCGATTCTTGTGATTTAACGCCTTTAATCCAAGATAAATTAAGATGTAATTTATTTAATACAGATGCTATTTTACTAGAGCAAGAAAAAGTATATTTACCAAATGCTTTAGGTAAAATAAATCAAAATAGAGAATTTTTTACCACTGCGATGAACGCAAATGGCACCCCAAAATCTATAGATTTTTCAAATTCACAATCAATTTTAAATATCATATGTATCATATGATAGGAAAATTCAACTACAGGATTCATTACGCTTAGAACATTTAAATGAAGAGGAGACTTAATTACGAATGTTTAAAATTTGCCGCCATTTTCTATTTAGAAAGTGATACATCAAGTTTAACAAATGCAATTAAACATGCAATACATACTGGTGAGTCAAACCAATATTAATCGCTATCCATAAACACATAAACAGGAAGTTAAAAAAGAAATTTCAGAAATTATAGATCAAGGAATAATTCAACATCTAGTTTCATCATGGTCATCACCTGTATGGGCAGTACCAAAAAAATTGATGCGTCAGGCAAACAAAAATGGTGTGTAGTAATTGATTATTGGAAATTAAACGAAATTAGGGTCAATGATAAATATCATTTACCTAATACAACAGATTTATTGAATCAATTAGGTCAATGTCAATATTTTTCCATACTAGATTTAGCCCCCTGGCTTTCAGCAAAAAACTACATTTTCCATACAAAATGGTCATTATGAATTTTTGCATATGCCATTTGGACTAAAATATTCACCATCAAGTTATGGATCATATATTACCTGGTTTACAAAATGAAAGATGTCTCGATTACGTAGACGATATAATTTATTCTGCAACGATACACGGGCATATTTCTAGACTTACAGAAATATTTACTAGACTAAGGCAAGTTAATTTAAAATTACAACCTGACATATGCGATTTTCTAAGAAAAGTAGTCACTTATTTAGGACATGTTCCTACAAAAGATCGAGTAAAACCTAATCTAGCAAAAATTTTCCTCAGTCAAAAACACATAAGGAAATAGTAATTTTTAGGTTTAGCAGGTAATTATAGACGTTTCATATCAAATTTTGCTAAAATGTGGAAACCATTAATAAAATTCCTTAAAAAAGATATTCCTTCTATTTTGACAATGTGAAAATTCGTGTCATGAATTAAAAAAGGCTTTAACAACCACTCCAATTTTAACTTATCCCAATTTTAATGAACCATTCCTATTAACTACTGATGCTAGTGCAATCACGATCAGCGCAATACTTTCACAAGGTCCTATAGATAAATATCTTCCAATAGCTTATGCTTCAAGGACATTTATGCCCTACAGAACCAAGGTATTCGGTAATCGAGCGTGAAGGGTATAATTCACAACAGATCTTTTAGGTCAATGTGAGGAAGGGCTGAAAGAGCCGAGCGACCCACTAAACAATTTACGATCGAGCGAGAGTTATTAGAGATATTATGATCAGCGAAGTATTTTAGGTCTTACCTCTTTGACAGAAAGTTTAAACTAGTTTACAGATCATCGATTCTTAACCTGGTTATTTTCAATAAAAGGTCCTGGAAGTCGATTAGCTCGATCGGGATTAAAATTAGAAAAATATGCTTAAGGTAATACAGCTACCCAAGCAAAGAACGTTACACCATTTATAAACTGTGCTCAACACCGACTTTTAATAACAGGACTTTTTCATATCTTAAGTATCTCTGAAAAATATATTGTTAAGACGATGATTCGCTAATGTTCATATCTTTCTCAACTTAAAAACCTAATTCCTAGATTAAAACTATGTTAAAATATAGTGCCTTATCTAATTGACAGTGATACAATTTGTGAAGCTCAAATTTTGAAAAACCCAGCAGTGTTACCTAAAACTTGGCGATCTTCCCTTGTACTTGTAAAAAATT
The DNA here is from genome assembly GCA_963583905.1 of Stenurella melanura. Taxonomy (NCBI): domain Eukaryota; kingdom Metazoa; phylum Arthropoda; class Insecta; order Coleoptera; family Cerambycidae; genus Stenurella; species Stenurella melanura. The sequence continues at coordinate 110,206,045 of OY757312.1, forward strand.
ATAATATTCGTGAATTAGAAGATAATGTTTGGTTAATTTCAATATCTGATCCTTTATCTATTACTACAAAATGTCAAAATTAAGGAGCTAATACTCAAATTATTTATAAAACTTCAATTTTACAATTAACAATGAATTGTAATGCTTACATTGGAAATACAAAAGTACAGCCAAAATTAAATCAGATCTGAAATAAAACCTAATTTTCATACTGTACCTTATGATTGTTGTGAACATTTACCTGATGTAAAATCAAAATGAAATTGGATCGATATTCTAAAGATTTAGATAAAATAACAAATGAACCTTTTGTAAAGAACACATCTTGTGGTTCACATATTTTATTATTATATTAACTATAACTCTTATATTGTTATACTTATGTTGTAAATGTAAAAATCGCAAAAATTTAAAATAGCAATTCAAAATTATGGTGATCAACCCCCTAGTCACCAAGAATAGAAGTCTGAGGAACACTGTCAAGTTCCTTCCTAGTTGAAGAGCTAGTATAGGAATTCAAGAAGACTATGAGGACATTGAATTAAATACTAATAACTGCAACAAAAATTATGCTTAAAAAGTTGGCATTGTAAGCATCAACTTTTTGTAATAAAAGTGAGCTGTTATATAGAAACTAATCTCTACATATTTAATAAAGTTCCAAATAATGAGTAGTTATTGTATCTCACATAATGCTGTTAATACCTTAAATTATCCTGTCAAACTTTCATAAACATTCTTCAATTAAACGCCAAATTTGTAAATTAGCATTATTCTATCTCATTCAACGCTTTAACTTAGTTATTAAACATTTATTTTGGAGAGAGATCACCAGGCTTGGTTTTCTCTAATATAAAAGTTCTGTAAATTATAATAAAAAATAAAAGAAGTTTTAAAAAAAATCATATATCATATATAATAAATGTTTATGAAAATATACAGATTGTAAAACAGCCTGTTTGCTATAGGGAAATGTTACATATTAACCCTTTTAATGCGGGAAATAGAAAACCGGGTTAAAATGTTCAGTAAAGAGTTAGGCGAGCTACTTCATGATTTGTTAATGAACAGAGAACTTCATGAAAATAATCTGCTGTATTTAGTTCAGACTTTCTACACTAGTAGCAATGTTCATATAGGACAAGTTGCACCATAACTCTCAGCAGGTATAGCACTCGGCTACTGGACATGTCATGTGCATCTTCCATTGTTTTTGAAGTTTTTGGATGATGTACATGTGCATGGAAATATTAGAATACTTAAGTACACTAGCAGTTATATAAAATAACCCACTAAAATTTTCAGTGTAATTTTAATTTTAAATTTTATTGGTCAGAAATCAGTTTGAAATTGATTAATACATGCTGTGCAAGTCTGCACGAGATGTACCTGTTTCACGCCATTAGGCATGGCCAAAGCAAGCAAGCTCCAAGACATGGCTCATTTTATTTGGCCAGCAGTATACATACAATCTACATATAAGTTTATGTCATGTCTTGGAGCTTTGGTCAAATAATGAATCCTTTTTATTAATGTTTCTATACACATAAATTATTTTGATCAAAAAGCAATGGCACCAGCAGTTATTGCATAGTTAATTTATGAATTTCAAATGACAATATCTCATATTCTAGCTAACACAAAGTTTGGATCTTGTTTTGATTTAGTGCAGTTCGACATAATAGTAGCTGTAAAAAATATATTAGTTTAACAGCAAAATATTGCGATGTATCAAACATTCACTGTAGAGAGAAAGGTTAGATCACGAACTTCATTACGCACGCTTTCCAAGCCAAATTTTTGACACATTCATGGTCACCATGATAGGTCGTCAACTTATTTGAGGTTGGCAAGACCCGATAGGAATATCAACTGCTGCAATGTTGGTTATTTGGACATTGTTATTTTCCGCCATGTTTAAATGTATTATATTTTCATTAAATTTTAACAGTTTTCTCCAGAAATGTTACCTCTAATGCTTCTAAACAGAACATTCATTAACAATGTGAGATTATTAAAACATTTATAACGAGTGCTCATTGATTCTTTAGTTTTAATTACATCGTTTTCAAAACCAAACAATTATTTGTGCATCAACAGCAATAGGATAATACTAGATGAAATCTAGATGACTATTCTGTATCGGTGGATGTGATACCATGTTTTCATGAGAAAGTACTTTTTGTAAATTTTCCACAGAAGCCGTAGTTGTTTTCCCACCTATGTCATCGAAAGATGTTTTAGAGCACCATTTATCAGGTTGGATTTTTGATGAAATTATCCTTAGACTAACAGACAACTATTTCACTTTTCCAAAATAATAAAAATTACATTGATTTTGCATGTCATAGAAACTCATATTTTGACAGGATGCATTTCCCACCATAACAAGCACGATTTTGATCAGACCACATTACCGCGTAGTCACTGTAGTTAAAGAATCATATTTTTGTTCCCCGTGGGAAAGGGACATGATGTGAGCTCTCTTCTCTTACGACAAAGGCTCACATTCACTGAAATTAGAGAATAGCCGTCCTAATAATAACTAATTTGTACTTTGTTTTGACTTGCTACGTAAATTGCAATAGTGAGAATAACACTTTTGACTATGGAAGTCGAACAATAAAACCTGACTGTTTCACGCAATCAGCTCATGGTCAGATAGACCAGTAGGCAGGGAAAAAAGTAATAAAAAGTGCATTTTTGTGCAGGGAGCAATGTTTTGATTGATTCTTATGTATTTTTTGCCACACAATTATCACTATGCGTACTTCGTAAACCATGTGCTTATTTTTTAAATTAACAATAAAAAAAAATGACTTTTTTCACGTCTTGCTTTATATCTCCTCTCCTGCGCATTTTTCGCCATATGTACCTTATTAGTTTTCTGTTTAACGCACTTTTATTAGCTTCACCTGTACCTATCAATCTATCGATGTAACGGAATCTTTCAACGTAATTTTCACCCATCTCTAATTGTTTTATCATCATAAAACTTGGCAACTGTGTGTAGCTCCGATGACAATACAATATAGTATACTCAATTTTATAATATGTTCAAAATCTGCCCCAAGATGGCGGATTATCATTTTCTTTACAACCCCCTTGATATGGGTATCAAAGGAAGGGGCTTGACAAGTAGAAAACAAATATGTCATCAAAACTTAAACAGGGTTCAGACTTTGCGAAGCTGAAAAAATTCCCTGAATTTTCCAGGTTTTCCATAACCAAAAATATTAATTTTCAAATATTTTTTGCGAAGTAAATTTTTATTTGACAAAATAATTCCTTGCGTTGAATTGAATAAGAGAAAATTCTTAAGAACTCTATGGTTTTTCATATCGAGACGCAGAATTCCCAGATTTTTTATACAATTTATAAAATTCCCTGATATTTCCAGGTTTTTTTTAAAAATTTTTAAATTCCGAGTTTTCTAGGTTCTCCAGGTTTTCCATATGAGTTTGAACCCTGTTAAAACTTCAAAATGGCTGCGTCAACATGGCGGATAGGTTTTATCAATTATCGTCGGATTCGACTGAAAATCGGTATCTGTGGGTTATCCAGGTTCCAGATTAGAATTATCTGGTTCAAATTTTTAATACTAAAAAGTAAAAAATAAACAATAGTTTTAAAAAACTAAAAAAAAACACACTTTAATAGCAAACCAAACTAAAAAGTAAAAAACATGACAATACTAAAAAGCGTGGGGTGCTTTATATCATCTGCTATAAACATTTCGTAGTAATAAGCACCCCATGCTTTTTTGTACTGTATTGTATTATCTTTTACTTCTTAGTTCGGTTTGCTATTAAAGCGTGTTTTTTTAGTTTTTTAAACTATTATTCCTCATTCAATTATCTAAAAATGAGACTGGTTTGAAGTCGCTAAGTGTTTTTCTTTTATTTGCAAATAGTGCTCAAAGTTGATAGTGTCTTTTTTTCGACATTAAATAGGTAACTCGGAAACAGCAACGCGTAGAAACCTGAAACTTTCAGAAATTGTTGATTACGTTGATTTTTAAGTGTTCCAAATTACAGCAAGATAGGTTTTCAACTTTTTTTTCAAGCCTTAATTGCAAATCGTGCCATTTTTTTTTTGTAAATAATTTAAACAGCCAAATCAGGCTACAAAATTCAAAAAACTATTTCAATTTAACATGCCGTTGGAATTTTCAGAAAAATATTGTTTTTGACCGATTTCATAATGATTTCTTTAGAGTGATTTTTTTTATGCGAAGTATAAAACAATGCAGCTTTTCTATTTTGCAATGTAGATTATCCGCTTTTTTTTTGTTGTTGAAAATTTGTCTTAAAAAGCGCTTTCAAGTTATCAAAAATAAAAAAGCTATATTGTTTTATACGTCGCGTAAAATAGGTCACTCAAAGAAATTGTTATAAAATCGGTCAAATTCAATATTTCTTGAAAATTCCAAAGGCATATTAATTTTAAACAGTTTTTTAAATTTTCTAACCTAGTTTGGGTAGTTTATATCATTTACAAAAGAAATAGCGCATTAAGGCTTGAAAAAAAAGCATGACTGTTTATTACTTAAAAAGTTAAAAACGGACCTTGATGAAATTTGGAACACTTTTTTTTATATCAGCAACAATTTCTGAAAGTTTCAGGCTTCTAGGTGTTTCCGTTTCAGTTATTTAATGTCGAAAAAAAGCATTTTTCCAACTTTGAACATTATTTGCAAATTAAAAAAAAAAACACTTAAGAGACTTCAAACCAGTCTAATTTTTTGTATAATCCAATAAGAAACAAAAAATTAAACTAAATTAATAATTAAAAAAATAAGCACATGGTTTACGAAAAACGCATAATGATAATCGTGTTTAGCGGCAAAATTCAATTAAAACATTGCTCCGGCTCAAAAATGCACCTAAAAATCTCTGCCTTCTGGTCTAACACTATAATTTTACATTTCGACTGATCCAACAGTTCACTTAACGTAACCTTGGCGATCTATCAAGGTGGCCAGCATGGGGGGTGTCAATATAATTAGCCAATGCGGAGTCCATTTTACTTTATGAAGTTCGTGGGTTAATAGGTACAGGAGTATATATACCAGGAATAAATGTCTCTCTAGCATTAAGGGCACAAGATTATTATTCAATTTGTTCCGTAGAAGTCATGGCTATCCAAATTGCCATCAAAAAGCCATATTGTTAGATCTTAAAGACTTTGTAATATTTTTGGACTATAAAAGTGCTCTGGATAGATTATCTAGAAATGGATTAGTAGCAGACAATGACTGGATTACATTAAGCACAAGGAAGTCATACTTTATAGCTAAAGCTCAAAATAGAAAGATACAACTAGTCTGGATTCCAAGCCATACAAATATTCAGGGCAATGATGGAACAGACCTCTTAGCAAAAACAGGTACAAGCCTCTATAGATGCAACTTAACGAAAGTAGATTTTAGAGATATTCTTCCCCACATTAAAGAAAAAATACATAAAGAATGGAAGATCGAATGGACAAATATATCGATAACTAAGAGGGCTCATTATGCTAGCATCTGTGGAGGAATAAAAACAAAAACATGGTTTCATGACTTGAACCTCACTAGGAAAGAAATCACAACATTTTCAAGAATGAGAGTTGGACACTGCCTAATCCCGACCCATCTGCACAAAATTGGAATCCAAGAGAACCCTAATTGTGATTGTGGAGAATTAGGTTCATTAAATCATGTCATATTTGAATGTACATTACACTATCAAAACTCTAATAGGTTGTATGCCTTACTAAATCAAAATAATGAAGCTCCCATGAATAGCAATTCAGTTTTAGCAAACCCTAATACAGACAATGCTAAAAATATCTTAAAATTTCTAGAAGCTGCGCATCTCAAAATGTAAGAAGTGTTACTATGAAGATTCAAACCCGCATAATCTAACCAAACACAATTTTAAATTCCTTCTTTCAAAACCCTAGGGTTCTTGATCCGAGGCGTCATTTTCGGTTGTGTTAATGGCTCTGCCGACGCTCCAGAGACAGAAGAGTTTTTTTTTTATGTTACCAAACCTAACAATCCTTTCTCTTCTTCAATAAGTTACTCAGTATAGAAACGTAATAAAGAAAAATCAATACAATGGTGGAGAAAAACAAGAAAAAAAAAGCAAACAAAATAAACTCAAAAAGAAAACTAGAAACTGGCTAGCCACGTAGCTAAGGCCAAGATCGAAAGAAGAAGAAGAAGTTCGTGGGTTAGAGCCATTCATAACCAATATATTTACTTTTTAAACGGAGGTTTTCTATTAAAAATGTTCAAGAATGTCTGTCTGTCCAGTGAAACATAACTGGAGAAGAATTAGACAATTTGACGTCAAATTAAATATCGCTTCTAATAAACATGAGATAAGTTATATTTTATCACACACGATCTTAAAGACTGATAGGTGAGACGACTATCTACGTCTAAGGTTCTTTCTCTATGAGAATCTATTGATAAACCAAAACTATAACTAAAATTTCTGCAGTTCAGTGTTACATTAGTTTCTTGTACACAAATAACCGATTATTACAACAATAAATAGTAGTCACTCAAAACAACCCAAAAATGAAAATTCATTACGAAATAAAACCTTACCGTCAGCACAATATAAAATATTAATATTTAATGTGGTTTTAGGTTAGGTTAGTTTTAAAAATTTCAATAGAATTCTTTTTGCTTATAAAAAAAATGGCAACAAACTTTTCCATTACAATTATCAACAAATACAACTTGGAAAACAATATTAAGAAATGTTTAGTGGAAAACTCCACACAAGTCAGTGTTGTTCTATTTAAAATGCATCCCCTGCATTTATAGAATGGTTAGTCAATTATTTCAAAAACAACTGCTATTATATATTCTCTCTTATATATGTATAAAATAATCAACAAAATCCCTACTGCTACTAATTTTAGCAGTCAAAATTATATATAAATCTGTTCATGTTATTTCTAAGCAGGCAAGATCTTAATATAATATTCGCTAATTTTAAATTTTGTTATTACAAATGGACAAACATTATTGCTAAAAAATCTGTTAAATTATCTTTTACTAAAACCATTCTTAATCTTAGTCAAGCTGCAATCTTCTGTCGTTAAATACGTAGGGTTCAACCTACGGCACAGACTTGCAGACAAAAATCACTCGAAACAGTGAAAATCTCACAAAGGAGCATCAGGAGGATCCATAAATTGCCTTCTATTTCAATTCAGCGAGGTGGTAGCATCCCTAAAAAAGAAAATTAGATTTTAATTAGTAACATACTCTAAGTTTAGGAGCTGTTAGAGTATTACGTAACATTCGCCAAAATGTTACGTCTTGTTAGAAGTGGGCAGGGGATCTTAGCCTATGTTCTTTTATATGAGAAAAGGTACGCACTGAAAAACCGTTTTCCTTTTCCACGTTTCTCAATAGCACACAAAAATAATCATAACGCCATCTTGTGAACACAAGGCGCTTTAATATGAGGGGTGTAGTATCAAAACGTACAATCTCCACTCTTTACTGAAATTAAGATGAAATATGCTTCTTATGAAGAATTTTAAACTGTAGCTAACTATAATTTCATACAGTTGCAAAACCCAAAATATACAATTGTATTTTGCATTTAAATATTAGATATAGTTTCAAAGTGTACAATCTTCACTGACAAGTGAGCTTCAAAACATACAAACAACCAATAGGAAGCGACGACTTAATCACACGTCTCATAACGGCATTTCTTGAATATTATCACCAACAGCGTACAAATTGAAATAAATATATATTTTTTTATTATTCGCTTATTAAACGTCGTCCATTTCCGCTACTAAGGACCACCACTTCTACGTATGTGCTGATATACAAGCTGTTAGAAGGTGGACCGAGAACGATGTATTTCCCTGGAGAGGGTCACCCATCCAATTACTACATTTTCGTATCGAAATACGAATATATATACATGCATACGCTCGCTCCTTGAAATAAATAATAATCAAATGTTTGCCTGTTTGTCTATTATTCTGTTTTTAATTTTGTAGACATTGACATTCAAGAAGTACAATCTCCACTTAGGCTAGGCGCTGACTAGAGACTTTTTGTCACCGTGACATTTTGTCATCGTGATGTGGCGTCAACATAATATAAAATTATTTTCGAATGTCTATAAGGATCTTCAATTAGTATTTCATTATCTATGTCTTCTTGCTGTATTGTTGAAGCCAACATTCACAAAAATAACCTAGATATTTTCAATAAACAAAAAATTCACATGTAGTACGTGACAAAAAATTGCCTAGTGAGCGCACTTCCATGGTAACGCCCGCACTGCGGTGATGAGACATCACAGGACAAAAAGTTTCGGATGTCGGTAACAAGAGGGTGACGTGACACGTTTTCTACGTTTCATTTTTTCGACGTATTTCAAGAGCGCAGATTATTGGGATATATTCGAAATTCATCATTTATACTAGCATTTACAATAATTTGACGCCAATGAGAACAGATATGGTGACATCAAGTGACACCGCATCACGATGACAAAATGTCACAGAAACAAAAAAGTCTCTAGTCAGCGCGTAGCCTTATTAGTTTCAAAGTGAACAATCTCCAAACTATTTTACCCAGTAGAGACCAAATCTGTAATTTTTCTTTGAATTTTCAAATTGACAGACATCCGACATAATTATATTAAGTTTCTAATTTATTGAAAATAATGTTTCTTTCAATATTCTGATAATTAATCGTATTTTTCGATTCTCTTAAAAGGACATTGCACGTTTTGATTCTAGACTCCTCATATGTACTGATATTGTCATCTTGCCTGGTCACTGGAGTAAAATTGGGTCGTCCAAACAAATGAAAATCTGCTTTTGTGTGTTTTTGTATCAATAAAAATAATGTCCAACGGCGAAAATTTGTATCAAAAATTATATGCAACATCCTGAAGTCAGGTGAAGTGTGTCAAAATATGATATTGATATATGATATAACGAATATTGAAAAAAAAAAAAAAATCAGTTGAAAATGGGTACGTCAGATTTTGACAAATGCATTACTGATAGCATAAAGCAATGGGGCGTTTGCATTTAAAAAAATTATATATTTTTAATAGGCTCATTATGTTCTTCAGTAAAAGTTAATGGGTTTTGTGTGGCTTCAGTTTATCTTTTACGCCCGATAAGTTTATTTTTGAAAATTAAATTCAAATAAACAATCTTGTGACACAGGAGAATTTTAAGCATATGTGTTGAATTTTGCAACTAATACCTCAGTAATGCAGAAATCTTCTTTGTAAATTTTGATCAAGAAAAACTACATCTTCTTCTTCTTCCAACATTACGCAGGAAATAAGCCATATTTTGAGGTTATAACAATAGAGTAAACAAGTAGAGTTTGAGATTTATAGTTCGTTTTTGCGTATGCTAATATAATAGTTAAAAATGGAAAGTGGCTATGAAAAGCATATTCTAACAACTTGCCATTAATTGCAATGGATATGATTCATGACTTACGTCAATAATATGGATTTTTTAGCTCCTGAAATAAGAGGTGTAAAAGAATCACGTATTCATTCTTATAATTCTTTCTTTAATTTTTGTGTTTGTGTACAAATATATCGAATCTAAACGAAATATTTCAATTTATTATTTTTAATGTGTATTTCATAATGAGTAATTGAAATGAAATAAAATGTGTGTTCCTTTTCGATGAATTAATTCTTTGAGAAACCACAGTTCTTCCGTACCCAATGCAGTATAATCTCTTTCGAGCAGGCATAATTATAATAGTTAAGTCACTAATATCAAAAGCGAAACTCCGTGTTGCGGGCACGCCAAATTTTAACAATTCATAAACTAAACAGCAACAAAAAGAAACAGAGTTTCCAAAAACTTCTTCGACCTTTAAACTTCAATTTTTGTCATTATACTATCATTCTATCTTTAATAATAAAAAAGTTTCTCTCTTATTACTATATTTTACAATGCATTTTCGTATTTTTGAATAACATGTAATAGTTTATATATTTTTTATGAAAAAGATATTATGATAAAACAATTTTACTTCATACATCAATCAAGAACAATATCGGAGGAATATGTTCATAAAATTTGAGATCAATATCTCTCACAAGGCTCGACATACTGAGTGAGAAATAAGAAAATATACATTTTCATGCTTTTCCGAGTTTTGACAAAAATATGTTTTTTTCTCCAATTTCGCAATTCCAAATTAATTGGCGAACTCGAAATTCGAATCCAGCAGAAAATTTTACAAACGAATCTGTTTTTCGTTTTTGTATACCCTTTAGTGGACCTCCTCCTTCTTTAAAATGCATCGTAGTGGGCTTGGGCTCAAGACTCTCTACTAATATGTAACACTGTGCTGCTTCTGACCACTCCAAATTAATGTCTGTATTATTTGTTAGAGCAGTAAACCAATCAGTTCTGCGTTTAAAGTCTCTAGGGACAGTTAAAAATATTTTGTCTGGTGAATTCACTGATGTATTCATGCAAAAAGTAGCTGGTACAATGCAATTCTTGAAAGAACTCATATTTATAAGCTAAAAAGCAACATGTTAAGATCTGAATATATTTACGAAAAATGGTACGCAACAAATTTATTTGCTTTATTCTTCAAATATCTCCAGGATAAACTAGAGTTAGACCGATAAAAATACAAAAATAAACAATCATTCACAAATCGCTGTTCTATATTTATGAATTATGACGTTTGATATCTCTGGGAATTTAAGAGGAAGAAGACCACCGAATTAATATTTAAAAATATATATGTTCTATTTAATAACAGATGGCGCAGATTCAATAAATTTTCGTACGTCACGATACTCCCACTATTTTTAGGCTTACGTTAATTATGAACAAAATACTGATTTACGGGTCACTTTATTCTTCACAATCTTTTGATACGTGCATTTATCTCAACACCATGCAAACACCCCATTGGAATTAGTTAGCAACAACAAAAAATAAAAGTTCTATATTTTGAACTTCTTGACGTCGGTAAATAACATTTTTTATTTTATAAAATTTAAAACGTGAAAATTTGTTTACAAAATTAGTAAAAATATAGATTATAAACAGGTGTCCCAACCCAGATTCACAAATATCACAAAAATCTCAACATGGCTACCCACAATATTGAAGGTCAAATTTGTTTGCAAATATCACGCGTCCTATGTATCGAATACCCATGAGGTCAATGTAAAAATTATCTACAAGTTGTCTTTTTTACCCCCCCCCCCCCAAACATGGTTTTTCGCGAATATCTCGCGCCAAAAAATCAGACAGCAATAAAAGTTGACATGAAAGTTGAAAGATATCTTATTTTTGAAGTGAACAGAGCAATACAGAATAGTTAGTTAGTCCAATAATGTGACAATTTAAAGTGGAAATATTCTGTTAATTCAGTTGTATTTTACACTAACATATAGATAAAGAATCATAGAATAATTAAGTGTGATAAGTTTGTTTATTAAGTGAACCACTGCATCATAAATTGCATCTTTAAAGTGGATATATTTGTGTTATCAATCAGTTTTTATAGTGGCTGAAATATAAAAACAACAAAAAAATCATAGCTTTTTGTTATGGTACTGACTTTTATCAGTTTAATCTAGTAAACACTAAATATACAGGGTGACCTATCTAAATTTGAGAAGAGTAATATGGAAATAAATTAACAAAAGAGAAAATGGAATGTGCAAAATGTAAAATAGAACTATCCACCGATGAACTGGGAAAAAAAATTAAGTGCGATCAGTGTAATGCCCGACTTTGTCAAGCATGTTCTGGTCTTAGAGAGACTGAAATACGAGTCATGCAACTTAACAAAAGATCATTAAAGTTAAAATGTGATGTATGCGAATTTAGCCTGCCTAATAGCTTAAAGCATTTAGAAGAAAATTTTAACAATAGGCTTGCCAAAATCCAAAAGGATTTTACAATTCTATTAAATTCACTAAAAAATGACCTTAATGAGGGCATATCACACACCAAGGCCGAGATTGTAACCCTTAGAGAAAGCAATATTGAACTAATTCATCTTCTGACCAATTTTGATAAATCTCAAATTACATCATCATATTCGCATGCTAATGCTTCCCTGTCACCAGCATTAGAGAGGGGACATGAATTGAGAGTTGATAAACCTGTTAGTGCAGATGGAGTATCCAATACTCTCAGACGGGACGACTTGCACTCGTCACGTAGAACACCTAAATCATATGCAGAAACTATGAGGAAGCACACAGAGTTTAATAAAAGTAATAAAAATATCCCCAAATTATCAACACAACCAATTAATCAGTCAGATTATCACACAAATAAAAACGGCACTCAAAACACCTATAACTCACAGAATGCCATGTCAGACACAAAAAGCCAAGATCTAATTGACGATAGTGCTCAACTAAATCCTACCCAGATGGAAGCTGAATATAAAGTTGTCCAAAGAAGAAGAAAAATTAATATAGGTAGTGGCGATGGAGATCAAAAATTTCATGGAAACATCAAGAAAAACAGAAAAATTTGGTTGTTCGTAACTAGAGTGCCAGATGATGTAGGAGCTGAAGATATTAGGAATTATATAAAAACACACACGAAACCTGTAAATTCCCCAGAACATACCCATATTGAACGGGATATTGAAGTTAAATTATTGAACACGAATAATACTAGACCCAATAACCAGTCTTATGGTTGGAGTTGAGCCCGAGTTCCAGGATGAGATCTACAATCCAAGTTTTTGGCCGCGAAAAATTGGCTATGAAAGGTTTAACTTTAGAAAAGGACAACGTTTTCTGAGGAATACACCAGAATCGCCTGACCCTAAACAACCATCGTCTTTTTTAGACAAAGCCATATAGAAATAACAACACCCAACTGCTCACCAGGTTTACACTCTAATGTCCAGAAATTAGCTGAATTAGATGCTAAAACCATTAAATTTCATAATGCTGCAGCACCATGTAATAGTGATATAAATAGTATTAAAATAAGTCATGTAAATGTAAGGTCTCTGAATAATTGTTTTGCTAGCTTTAAAGAAATTGTTCTACAAAATAACTATTCTATAGTAGGTGTTTCAGAAACCTGGTTAATGCCAGACTATCCTGATAAATTTGTGGCTATCCCGAACTACAGCGTATTAAGAACTGATCGCCATGGAAGAGGAGGTGGTGTTGCAATTTATTTGAAGGCTTCCTATCGGTTCACGAAACTTTTCAGTTCTACCTCGCAAAATGTCTTGGAACAACTATGGTTAATAATGACGTGTAGACGACGAAAAGTAGCTATAGGTGTAATTTATCGACCCCCAAATACAAATGTAGACATTTGTTTAAATGAACTTACCATTGTCATGGAGCAAGCATATTTAGAGTCCAATACAGTAATACTTATGGGTGATATAAATATTAATCTCCTACAGTTAAATTCTATAGACACAATTAGATTTAATATATTTCTGAATAACTTTGATTTATGTCAAATAATAAAAGATCCTACTAGAATTACTGGTAATACGGAGACACTGATAGATATTATTTGTATAAGTAACGACATTGTAGTAACTAATTGGGGTACTATGGACTTATTAAATATTACAGATCATATGATGACTTTTTGTGAAATAGACATTGAGGATGAAAAGGTATGTTCAGAAATCATTTATTATCGTAATTATACAAATTTTGACCCCAATAGTTTTGCTATTAATGCTACGTATAATACGCCCTGGGAGAACGTTTATACCGTTCAGGACCTTAATCATAAAGTAGAGTTACTTAATACCTATATAACAACACTCTTTGATAACCATGCCCCTGTATGCTCCTTTACAAAGAAATATCACTACCGTCCCTATATTACATATAATATCAGACAAATGATTAAAATAAAAAATAAAGCTCACTCAAAATACTTAAAAATGAAAACTAGGGCAGCACGTGAATATTATGTAAGTTTGAGAAATACAGTAAATGAAGCAATAAAACGAGAAAAGAAGGCATATATGCAATTTGTTTTGAATAAAAATAAAGGTAATAATAAATTGATATGGAAAAAATTGACTAATTGGGGAGTTCGTACGCAATCTGGTGCAGTAAAGAATAGTATTCCGAACGAGTTATTAAAGCCTCAAGAAATTAATGATTATTTTTTAAACGTGGCAGGTCCTTCCATGGTAGATGACAATTTATTGTCTTTTTACAACAATAATCGGCTAAATCCTAATCTCAGTTTTACTTTTAGACAAATTGATAATGACGATATACTTAATGCATTAAAAACTATAAAGAGCCAGGCTCTAGGTGTTGATAATATCAATATAAAGATGCTGCTGATTATTGTACCTTACTGTGTGGATATATTGAAACACATTTTTAATGAATCAATAACACAAGGTGTCTTTTCCAGATATTTGGAAAATTGCAAATGTTTTACCTATTCCAAAAATATCTATACCGTTAAGCTATAATGATTTACGACCCATATGCATATTACCGACATTATCAAAACTATTTGAAAAAATAATATCTTTTCAAATAAAAGACTATTTAGTAATGAATAATATATTACCCGAAACTCAATCAGGCTTTCGTGAAAAGCATGGAACAAACACTGCATTATTAAAAGTTGTTAATGATGCAGCTACAGCACTAGACAAGTCTTGTTGTACCATTTTAGTGTTACTGGATCAGAGTAAGGCTTTCGATCTAGTTAACTTTAATTTACTTGCAGCAAAATTAAAATATATAGGTTTTGAAAATGCAACACTTGAATGGTTATGTAGTTATATTAAAGGTAGATATCAAAGGGTTTTCCTTAATACACATACATGCTCTTCAACAAAAGAAACCTTATCGGGAGTACCACAAGGTAGTGTTCTGGGCCCTATCCTTTTTTCTATATACATATTTGATTTAGCTGCTGCTCTATCAAAATGTCAAAGTCATCTCTATGCAGATGATATCGAAATGTACTTATCTTTCTCATATAAGGAAATACAAATATCTATTGACTATGTAAACAGGGATTTACAGAACATCTTTATTTATTCAGAACGGCACGGATTGCGTGTAAACCCCAATAAGACTGTAGCAATATGTATAGGGCCAGAACGCCAAAAACTTGAGATCGAAACAAAATATAACTTGAATATCAACAATGCAAATGTTGAGTGGGTTGCCTCAGCAAAAAATCTTGGTGTAGTTATGGATGGAAGTTTATCATTTAAGGACCATATTGAACATATCTTTAAAACATCTATGTATAAATTAAAAACATTATATTCATTTAAGAACCAATTAAATCAGAATATAAAGCTAAAACTGGTCAAAACATTAATATATCCTCAATTAGATTATTGTTCATCAGTTTATTATAATTTTCTTCCACAATATAATAAAAATAAGCTGCAAAGAGTACAGAATGCATGCATACGTTTTGTCTGTTGCATTCCATATATGGCTCATGTGACTCCCTATATCAGAGAATTAAATGAGTTAAATGTGGAAAAGCGTATGCAATATCTAATCACAATATTTTTGTATAAATTAATTAAGAATAAAACACCAAAGTATCTATTTAATTTGATTCAAAGAAGATCAAATACACATGATGTAAATATAAGATTAGATACATTTACAATTCCTCAACATCATACCAATAAATTTGAAGGATGTTTTTCTTATATAGCACCAATGTATTTAAATAAAATTATATACAACTTAGATTTGTCCCTACCTAAGTTCAAAAGTAAATTAAAGATAATATTAAATAATTAGGACACCCTCTCGGAACTGTTATTTGTAGACTGATTTGTAGCTAGCATGTAGGCGTTTATATTTATACGTATTTTATATATTTTAATGTGTATGTTTATATTAATTCATTTACAACATAAGATTTTAAAATTTGATTTTTATACTTATAATTTATAATTTAATAGTAGAATATTTAGTTTTCAAATGTTTTAGGAGAGGTGGAAGAAAGCTTCGCTAACCTCATCCTTTTGTGTAAAATGTGTGTTTTCTTTTGCACAATAAACAGTATTATTATTATGATTATATTCAAGGTCAAAGTTTAAAAAAAAGCGGTTTTCCGCGAATATTTCGCTCCCCATGTATTGGATTGCGACGAAGTCTACAAACAGATATTTGCAAAAAAAACACGTTTTTTTAAAACTTCGACCTTGAATATCACAAAGAGGGCGAGGTTTTGGTAAAAAAATGCAAAATACCATCCTTGTAGATAATTGAATTCTCTACAATATTCACGTTAACTTTATAGCTGTATGTTTTTTTGGCGCGAGATATTTGTGAAAAACATCTTTTTGAAACTTTGACCATGAATATCTCAAGGGGGGAATAAAAAATGATAACTTGTAGATAATTTAATTCTCTACAACTTTCACATTAACTTCATCAACATACGATGCATAGGACGCGAGATATTTGCAAAAAACTTTGACCTTCAATATTTTGAGTAGCCATGTTGGGATTTTTGTGGACTTGGGACAGCTCAAAGAACGCCTGTGCAAAAATTCAGAACTATACTAATTTTGTCAAGGTTTCCTCCTTTTTTTGGCTAATTTCCTCAATGTGCAATTGCAATCAAGATGTCATCAGCAAACAAGTTAATTAAGTCACAATTAATAGCGAAATTTAAATCATTAAGATTTAGAATAAAGAGGAGTGGTCCAAGTACACTGCCTTGAGGTACACCAACGATAATTTGCATTGTACTTGATAACATATTGTCAACTTTTGTACATTGTAACCTATTAGACAATGTACAAAAGATTATATACATAATTATTACAGCGGCTCGATAAACGCATAACATTTTATGTAATAAATAGTTCTATTATTACTAGTGCCATGGCCTTGTACAGCTGTAACATATTAAAAATGCCACTAAACATCCATACCCTTGTCAGGGAATTCGTGGTCGCAAGCTAAACACCTTAGCATGCGCCATTGAGCTAACATGTTTTAACTTCAAACACAGATCTGTAAATTTAAAATTTTATTATTAATAGAGTAACATACCTTTTTTACCACTTATTTCGTTTGTTTGAAAGCCTACAGTACTGATCAAGATGTCATCACCAATTTGGTTCAAATACTGATGTCCAACATATTTAGGTAAGGTGCCAAAATTTTAACTGTGGTATCCCATGCTGGGTTCCTAGTTAACTTACTAATGCATCATTTCATTTAACGTTTACTTTTCCCCATTATTTTACGTAAAAAAAAAACTTAGAAACCTGCACATTTATGTGATATAGCTTATTTCATGCCTATCAAGCACAAATGCACGATTGAAAATGTAATTAACAAACAAGTAAAAAAACTTAAATATTACTCATTTTTTAAAATTTCCTGTACACATAAAATTTGTATGCTTTAAATTACTCACCATTATTGGTTGTTAACAATCGATACAAGTTAGAATTTTCCAGCTCTGTGGTCTCCATAAAATTACTATTATTTTCATTAATCGACAAGCGGCAATACTGCGAATCCTCCTCAATGGAGTAATCATCTATTTCATCATTCATTATATTACCGACGTTTACTTTTTCAAAATCTTGAGGTATACAATTTTCAACCTCAGGTCTTTGGACATTACCCTTGTTTAAGTTGGTATCGCTAACATCTTCTTCTCCTTTCGCTTGAGAAATATCACTGGCCATTTGGTCTGCATGCTTCTTCCTCTGGTGTTGGAGTAATTTTGCCTTGCTGGCATATTGCTTATGGCACCATTTACAACTCTGAGGTCTTGTAGTGATGCTTCCTACAGTTTGGGAAAAAGTTGGGTTAGGTAACCCCGAAACTTCTTGCAAGGAACCTTGTTTACGATTGCTCATTGGTAACGCTGCTCCGGGGTGGTTTTTTAGGATATGTGCTTTTCTTTTTGAACTACTCTTATACACTTTATCGCAGTATTGGCAATAATAGTCACGGGTTGTTTGGAGTATTGGAAGATTAAGTTCGGGTACTGAGTCTGGACGTATATCGGGATGGCGTTTAGCTAAATGATTTACCAGCATTCCTAAAATGAATTATTTTGTTTTAAAATAAGTTTATGTGAGAAGCAAATAATCATTTGTTGAAAGTTTATGTACATTTTCAATAATAAAACTATCAGTACATTGCAAATGATCCATAATTTACTACACAGTGTGTATTTTGTCAAAAATTTTTACAAACAAGTATTATATCTATAAAAACGTCACATTTAGATGATTTTTATGGATAGTCCATGGACTAAGTCGAAAAGAGGACTAACTTTCTTCTTTTGTCTCTTTCGACAAGTTTGTCTCGATAATAAACTATGCTTTTACTCAAACTCTCAAAAATGTATTTCAAATTAAGTCTATATATACAAGATGAACATCAATATCAAATGATTAAAAATAAGGTCATTTTGGTCTCATGTAAAACACTTCATCCAAGATTTATTATCTATATATTTATTACAAGTTTCCAATATCAGTCTTCCGATAGCCTCACATATAAATAAATACAGGAACAGAAGAGAAATATAAGAATCTTTCACCTTCACAATTTTGCAGCTTTTCTGATGATGAGTTTATGATAAACTTGCGAATTACAGAAAGTTCAATAATGTCACTACATAATTGTAATGAGGTATTCATAAAATTTATGTCACATTACTAGATGGCGGTTTGTCCAGCATTTTGCACACATACCCAATAATGGATCGCAAACGTACCAGAAATTTATGCACAAACCAAGGAAGCACTCCCGAAGTGGGTGACGTGTATGATTTCGGACATATAAGCACGACGAAATTCAATTGAAACCAGCGCTCTTCTGGCATTGGCCTACAGAGTGGTGAGCTGAGTTGATTACAGTTAGTACTTTATTACGACGTATCACGATGGACTTATATTAATTAATTAATATTAGTTGACTGCTAGAATTCTGCAGCATGCTGGGCTGGGATCTATTGCGTCGGTTAGTTATTTATCCAACGCCGGCGCGTAGCAAAAAGGTATCCAACACATGGTATCGAACTTATACGATGAATTACCGAGACGTTGTCATCGTTACACTCTCGTGCTCTTCGAAACCGTTTACTTTATTTCCAAAAATTTAGTCTTACACAGATCTAAACAGAATGAAAGGGCGTTATATTGGAAGTTGTGATTAAAATGAGCAATAGCTGCTATTTCGCAATTAATGTATATATATGATATGAACAGTATCCAACACTAAAACAGTTTACACATTAAAACATACGGTAAAAACCCAAATATAAAATGTTACAACAATTACACAGATTTATTACAAGGTATATGATTAACATTTAATTCGAATATTGCATATATTCCCTCACAGTGTAAGGTTCCATCTCTAATAAATATTTATAAATAGCTTTCTTGAAACACTTAAAGTTAACAGTATTTTTTATTTCATCATTTGATCTACATGTTGATGAGAAATAAACCGCTTATCTGGACTATTTTATTTACTAACTGAACACTGGAATAACATCTCCAAACCAGCTACCCAAGCAAAACATGTTACATAACCTTTATTCAATTAATAAAAATAAAATTTGTTGTTTCGCATATCAAATATCAGATGGGGTGTACGAAAGCTGCTTGCAAACTACCCAAAGAATGTTTTCTTCAATAAACTATGCGCAGAAATAAAAGATATTAGTTAAATACCAAAATTTCTCAGGCCATAAGAGTGCAGTTCATTTTCTTGTGCCAAATAAAATAATCAACGTAAAAGCGTGGGGCACTTAAAATACTTTACGTCCTACGCTTTTACATTTAGTAACATAATTACTGATATTATTAACATTATTGTGACATGTTTCCACCTCTCAGGGTAGCTATTCTGTATCGGTGTGATGTGAACACATGTTTTGACCACAGTATGTTACATCACACATCACTTCAGTAGAGCCACTAGCACTCATATGCTTTTGTGAGGAAACGTCTATTAACATTTGTTTTAATGTCCAAGAAATTGTTTTGTTGCAACTACTACAATAAAGATATGTTCCATCCAATAGCAGTTCTAGAAAATCGTGAATCCACAAGTATACTGTAGCCTGAGAAGCACTAGACATTTTTATATACCGCCGATTCTGTATAATTCCACTCTAGGTTTGTAGATACATATGTACATACTAGATTTATACTACGGTTTGCAAAACTGCGATCTCGGATTATTAAATGTTGACGTAAATGCCCAGAATTGCCACAGTATACCTAGGTAAAAAGGGATTTTGTCAAAGGAATGTTTCACAATTTCGGCGTCGTCGTCTAATTAAAGGAGATACTAAAACCGCATTAGTAAAAAATTAAAGTACCCCCATACACTGGAATCTAACGTCGACACTCGGTCAGTGTCGAATGCAATAACATTTTAAAATTAAATTAACATTCACTTTATCACGTGCATTTGTAATGCACATGGTACATGGCAATTTTATGTCATTAATCCTTAACTTTGTTTCTTATGTATGATTTAATATTATATAAAAATGGTTTAAATTATTGAGAAATATGTTTTATGTTGCAGCAGTCCATGGGTTTTTATATTTAATTATGAAATTAAACAAAATAAACAAGCCATACATATTAAACAGAACAGGAAAGTATACGTTTGATTCAAAATTGTTTTTTTATTTGCTAGCAAATTATACGTTTTTGTAAGAACCATTACCGTTTCTAAGTTATATTTACCAAAAATACATTGTTGCTGACAATAATCAATATTTCACCACTTCGTTGCTTTTCTGATTATTTCAGAGTGTTTGCAATATAATATTCTGTCTACATGGCGCCAAGATGAAATTCCTGAGCCTTGGTTATAATATTAAAAATTTAATTTACACTTTAAATACTAGTTATTTGATTTCATTCAAAATTTGATATACTGACAATAAAAATTGCAATTACAACAATGTACTCACCTCTTCGTTTGAATCCAACCAAACAAGCATGACATTTATAAATAAATCTATGGAAATCTGTGGGCTTCACTTTTGGAGTAAACTTCTTATTAGGCTTTTGTGGCTTTGGAATAGTATTTTCCCTTTCTTCCGAATGCATCCTTTTACAGTGCTCTTTTAGCTTATCTTTCCTTTTAAACTGCTTGCCACAATCGGCACATAAAAACTCCCGATGATCAGAGTGCCGCAACAAGTGCATTCGTAATTTATCCACGGTGGGAAACATTTTCGAACAATGTTGGCATGTGTGCTTCCTTTCACAGTGAAATGCTCTGATGTGTTTACGTATAATGCTGTATTTTTTAAAGATCTTCTTACAATGGGGGCACGTGAACGTATTGTTATGGCAATGTTTGGGTACATGTAATTTGAGTTTTAAGACATGATCAAAACTTTCTTTACAAATCGGGCATTCGAATACTCTCTGTCCTATGTAATGGGTTTTAATATGGCACGCCAATGCAGAGTTGTTAAGGAATCGTTTGCTGCAAGTTTTGCATTGTAAGGGTTTGGATTCCTCCGAGCCATGAACCAACATATGTTTCTGAAAACAATCTACAATTAGTTCTATACTATGCAGCTCATGAGTAGAAAATATTAGGTATAGTGTATACGATCCCAGTTGAGACAGCAATACTCTGAGTAAAGTCGGCATCTCCTTTATGTTGACAAATCAAACTCGCCAGTCACCTAAGCTCGCCTACAGTTCTATGTGCCAGGTGGAGTCCACGTGGACCCTAGACGGGAATTTATCAATATAATGGAGATGCCGACTTTACTCCGAGTTTTCGTTTTTATGGTGTCTCAACTGAGATTGAATATACTATACAAGTATCATTTGAAATAAAAAAATGTGATAGTGACTAAAACATGTTGTTACTTGATCTTTCTTCCTTCATTTAATACATATTGGTACTGATTTGATTACTATTTAAAGACCTGTTCACAAATGAAGAAACACGTGCGAATTTCAATAACAATAATAAAGAAGAGTAAGCAATACCGAAGCATAGCCAGATCTAAGGATGGATGAAGTTATGGCAATAATTTAGGAGACGGAAAATTACAAGGTTCCTGAACTAGACAGAACGCAAAATTTCTGGTTAAAACACCTAAGTATTTAATCTCGGTTACCAATTCTAACATGTTATTGTTAAAAGAAATATTAATACTATTTATATTCAATTTAGTGTAATTATATTTTTTTTGCACAAATCATCACTTTGGTTTTGTAAATATTTAATTTATTACTATTTAGATATTGAGAAAGTTTATCAAGTTCACTATTCATTTTACCCACGGCAACATTAATGTTAGTATCCGCAATCGAAATCAGAGTATCATCAGCAAATAAGTTGATAAAGTCACAGTTGATTGCTAGATTTATGTCATTAAGATATATAATAAAGAGAAGTGGCCCCAATACACTTCCCTGTGGTACACCTGTGTTAATTTGAAGATCGTTTGATGTTACATTATTAACTTTAGTACACTGAAATCTATTACTTAGGTATGATTTAATCCACTCAAGAACGGATCCCCCAATTCCATAATTCTTAAGTTTTTCAATTAGAATATTTCTATCGATTGTCAAATGCCCTCTTAAAGTCTAAAAATACTGCAACTACATACTTATTATTATCTATATCATTGTTCCAGTTAGCAATTGTTAGCTGTAGTGCAGTTTTACAAGAATGTTTTGCCCTAAAACCCGATTGATTACCTATGATTATATCATTGTTATTAAAATAAGCAACTAGTTGGTGATAGCTAATTGCAGTACCTTCTCCAAAGGGGGTAATGTGTTTATAGGTCGAAAATTGCAGGCTTGATTTGAGTTTTCAATTTTTGCAACTGGGACAATAATGCTAGTTTTTAATTGCTCGGGAAATTGACCTTTAGACAAACTAGTATTGATAAAATGAAGGATAACGTGTCCAATAACTTGAAAAATTCTTTTTCAAATTTTTGAATTCAAAATGAGACTCTCTTGTAGGACTGAGCTCAAACATCATCAAGAGAAAAACTTGTAATCTATTTAGAAAGAAGCATGTAAAATCCAGGAAGAATATCTGGAAATGGAAACCGCTGTCGAGAACATCAAGAAGAAAATATTATTTATTAGTCATAATTACAGTATAGTGCTTAGAAACGTCTCATCGTAGTACATTAAAAACAGAACTATAAAAGAAATATAAATATAATACTTAACTCGTTTAAAAATATATCTATACACAAACATATACATTCAAGTAAATGAGATCATATCATAAACATACATATAGAAAACACGAGTACTTTAGTTTAAGTTTAGCTGAAGAAGTTAAAATGGTTTACATCGTAATAAGCATTTTCAATTAAATTATATTTTATAACCAGAGATTGGGAATATTATCTTGGTGACGTAGTCAGGGCTGATTTTTATGCAAGTATGATACAATGTATCTTAGCTTGTACTTTGTTTAGGGAATTCCGTAATATCTAAAGTTAATTTGGTCAGTTTATTATAAACACTCACTCGAAGAGGAGGTAATGGGGGATGTAACATTGAACTAAAACACACACGTGTATTTTTCACTATCTTAAAGTAACCCACACATATGTAATTTTTCACAATCTATAATGAATATAAAAGTATATTATTAATATTTGTTCTAAATGCTCCGAAGTTAACCTTCGCCGCCTGTCATTAAAAATCCATTTATATCGAGAAAAAGACCCCTCAACGTCAACAGATCTCATCGGAGCGGATTTAAAATATGTGTAATTTCTCAAAGTTGCCATACTGACACCTGGTGTAGAAAAGCCTACTTCTTTAACATTTAAAAGATCTGTTACAGATGACATCGTTACAAATCCAGGATTGGCTTTTAAAACTCTTTGGAATTTTGTTTAAACCCTCTCAGCGATATCTCTAGGTAATTGAAAAATATATTGCCGGAGATCGAACACGATGTTTTTTGCATCATCTGCAGTAAATTTTGACTGTCACTATTAGTAGAGCCACTAGCACTAATATGTTTTTGTGAGGAAATATGTCTATTAAAATTTGTTTTAGATGTCCAAGAAATTGTTTTGTTGCAACTACTACAATAAAGATCTGTTCCATCAAACTGCAGTTCTGGGAAATCGCGAATCTACAAGATTATTGCAGCTGGAGAAGCACTTGTATACCGCTGACTCTATAATTTCACACCAAGTTTGTAGATACATATGTACGTACATATGGCAGTTTTGCAAACCGTACTATAACTATGGTTTGCAAAACTGCGATCTGGGATGGTCTACCCTTTCCCATTATTAAATGTTGACGTAAATGCCAATAATTGCCACAGTGTAGGTAAAAAGCGATTTTGAAATGTTTCACAATTTCGGTGGCGTCATATAATTAAAGGAGATAAATCCATAAAAAACATAAAAGTACCTCCGTAAACTGTAATTTATTGTTGACACTCGGTGAGGGTCGAATGTCTTTAACACTGCAAATATAAAAAATCAACTATGTTTTTAGGTAATTGTCAGTACGTTTGACAAATGTAGTGGATTTCCAATAAAAGTAGGTTATACGTATTAACATAAAATGAAATAAACATGCCACACATTAAACAAAACAGGAAAGTGTGTGTTTAATTCAAAATTGTCTTTTTACTTGCTAGATATGTTTTACTTGTTTTTGTAAGAACCATTACCATTTTTAACTTAAATTTATTACCAAAAATACAATGTAGCTGGCAATAATAAATATTTCACCACTTCGTTGTTTTTCTGATTGTTTCAGTAAATGTTTGTAATATAATATTACATTACAATTTTAGACCTACTCTCAATATGGAAATACGGAGGCACAGTATGTCTGCCTCAGCAAATGGGCCACTGATCATGACCGTTAAAATATTTAATAAATTGCCAACCTCTTTGAAGTCCTTACCTACTTTTAATTTATTTAAATCAGGTGTTCGTAATATGCTGCAGAATCATAGTTTTTACTCTATAGGGGAATTTTTAAATTGTGACAATTTTGTATTGTGATGTATGTATGTTTGTGTTGTATTGAATTGTATTTTGCTATTTATATACCTACTATATTTTATATATTTTTTTTTTACTACTGTCAAACTTGTAATATTGTATTTTTGCTTGTATCTTTATTGATTATTTGGTGACAATATTCTACACTTGTATTTACAAGTCTTACGAAAATAAAGTCTATTATTATTATTATTATTATTATTACATATACCGGATGAGTCACGAATTGCGCTCGCCCCGATATTTCCTAAAATATTTGGAATAGAAAATTGAAATTTGGAGGCCTTATTACACGACTAAAACGCCATCTTTTCAAAAAAATATCAAGTTTGGTGCACATCTGGTTTGACCGGAAATGCCCACAACTTTCGATTTTTAAATGGAACACCCTATATATTTTTACATTTTTGGAATCTAGAGGAAATTTTGAATATTATATTAAACAATTTTATTCCGATATAGGTTTTGTTTGTTTTTTAATATGTAAGGAGGCATTATTTTGATTATATTTGATTGTGCAGTCAAATGATCATGACATTCTTTATACTTGTACTTACTTGCAATCTTTCACGAAGCGCAAACATCTTATAGCAGACTGGACATTTTACTCTTTCTGGTTGTATTACTACTTTTGGCAATGCATGCTGCATAACATGTATAACTAATTGTCGTTGCGTAGGAAATTTCCTTTGGCAAGAGGGGCAAATGTGATTCAGTTGTTCCTCAGAGGAATCAGGATCATGTTCTAGATTATGTATCTTCAACAGCGCTTCTGATTTAAATCCATTATTACACGTATCACATTTATAGTTCCTGCAGAATAAATATTTTTGTTAATACTAAATGGAAATTTTGGAAAAATCACTGATAATTTAGGTCACTGTATTTATCAATGAGTCATCAGAAGTGTTATTTCACTTTCACAAAAAAAAAAAAAAAACCAATTCGAATTGGTATATTTTTGATTAACTGACTCTTGTTTCTTTGTTTATGTTTTTTCTTTCTTAAGATCGACAAGAACAACAAAAATATAATTACATGTATGTATTAATTAAGGAGACAATCAATAATTCGGTTGTTAGCAGAATCTGTGTTAAGCAATAACATTTCTAGCATCAGGTATATTTCCCTCCACAAATTAAAAATTTGAAGAATTCTTATTTTCAAAAAAGGTGGCCTTTCAACTGAAAACTGTTAAATTTCTAAGCCCCCAACCTTCTCTAAAATATTAAAATCGCTAATATCAAATTACCTATACGCCATTCAGTTCAAGAATGAAGCATTTTCTTTCCATAGGAAGCCAAGTTCCCACTACAGTCGGCCCTTGGGACTTATGGGTGACTTAAGCAGTGACCCCTGCAAATTCTAATTGTGGAGCATGTGGCTGTGTAAACCAGTGTCAAGATTACTTCATTCTTAAACTGAATAGACTATAGTAGTTTACTTAGAATCAAATAGAATATGCATGCAGCTATTTGGATTTAGGAAGGGCGTAACAACTTCAACAACAACTGATGCATTCATTTCATTAACAACCTTAAAAAAAAATACATTTCGAAATAAAAAACAATGCTGAGGTATTTACAAGATCTAATAGCTCATCTCGACAGAGCTGTCCATATTTTACTAAATAAATTAAGTGTGGAATTAGAACTATTTAGATTTTATCTAAATAGTAAAACCCAATTTAACATATTGGGGTAGATAAAAAAGTAAACTGCTGGAAATTATAAGCGGAATTTTCGAAAATTCGTCAAAAATCAAATTTATCTTTACCAGCTACAGTACATTTCTATGCAAATGTACTCACAGTGAGCTTTAATAAAATTATTGTGACAAAAAAAATATGCAAAAAGGAAGTTGCTGGCAGTAATTCCTTGGGATCTGACGGGAAGATTTCCACTTTGCAGCAAATCCATGCTGATCAACTGTTCAAAATGATAATGGCAGTGTTTACATTATTTCGGGATTTTGCCATCGTGAACGTATGGACAGAATAATAAAAATAAAAAAAACTAATATATACAATCAATTTTTACTAATAGCTCTTTATTTATTTTATACTAAATTGTCATTTTTGTAGAGGGCTGGTCGAGAGTTGAGTAACGTCGTGTATAGACGTATTGTAGGACACTCCCGAAAAAAGCGTAAAAAAATCGGTTAAAACCCCGTTAAATTCGATAAAATTTAAACCAACGGCAGGCCAAGAAATTATGCGTAAAATGAAGCATCACAATAAAAAAATAGTTCAAAGTCAAAGACTGAAAAAGAAAATGATAGATGGGAACTTAAAAGAAGCATCTCGCAAACGCCAACACTTCCCATCAGATGATGATAGATGGAAACTTAAAAGAAACATCTCACAAACACCTACACTTCCCATCCTATATTTCTACCCCATGTCATGTGGGTCTCGCTGCTGGCAACAAGCATGTCCCATATCCAATCCAGCATATAGCCGGTACGGCGGTATATAAAAACATGCAGATTGCATGTCCGGAAGTAGCATCAATGCCTACCTTACGCTGGCAAATCAACCAATCAATCAAACTATCACTTTTTGTGGAAGAATAACAAAAATATTATTATTTGAAGACCTAAGAAATAATTTTGTGGAAAATTTACCAAAACCCTTTCCTGCGAAGATAGTGCACATAATCAACCGAATGGGCCTTTTCAGCATATTTTTTTTATTGCGGAATCATAAATTTTATGAAAAATTAAAATACCCGCATTTTTTCAATTTCTATTTTGATGCAGATTAGAGCTAGAAAAAAATATTTAAACTCATCTACAAGTCTAATTTAAACGATTATCCGTAACGCGCCATTAATACGTCAGCAATCCCAAGCCAATAGTGTAAAAGGCGACTCGGCAACGTTGTACAAAATCAGCATTCAATTGACGTTTGTAGTGATGGGCGATATCGCGATTTTCCAATCACTCCTTAACGGCGACTTATATTTTTCACTTCCGGTGGTTTTAAACTAACGCCATCACAATCTGCAAGCTGATATGTTTACCGTTCGCCGTAATTTGTTTGTGTGAATGTATGGCTGCATTAAGCAGCACTGGACAAGTATGAATTGAAAGTAAAACGATGTAAATCACACTTTATAGAATAGAATAGAATATTGCTTTATTGGATCCTTTACATAAAACCCCTCGAGGGATATAGAACATGTCAACATTATAAAACTAACAATATATATAACACTTAACACAAAACGTAAGTATATTAATATTTTATATAATCACGGTGATTTAATCGCCGGCAGTGACATATCGCTCATGACTAGACGTTTGACAGCTTGTTGATGTTAACATTTTGGTTCTGAGGTTAGCGTAAATTGAAAGCCTCCGATTTCGATTAAAATGTCTAGCAAGCAGTGTTTTGTTCCATTCTGTGAAAATACGACCGAAAATGCCCCAGAAAAGACGACAGCTCAAATGAAAGTTTAAGGTTATCCGCTATCCGCACGCTCGGTGATCGCAATGTTGTCGGTTTGCAAGTTCTTCTGTTGTGTCCTCGATGATGATTGGTGGGATTACGTGTGCAACCAAGGCGCGTGAAACTCGAGCATTTGAAATACCCCGTGAAAGTTGTTGTATTTCGCTAATTTATTTCTCAGAGATTGCTGTTCTAAGACGCCTCATTTTTAGATGAAAAATTATTTTATTTTCCCCAAATGACACCCACCATATTTAAATGTCAAAATTCGAATGTACTGTAAAGGCCCATTTGTATATATATTAATCTAATGATTATGATCATTATTAGTAAACTGAAAAAAAAAAAATAAAAAATGCACACAAAATTGAGAAACAAACAAAAAATCTTAAATTACAAAGAACACACGAAATCAATTTAATGCTTAAATGTGCCGAGAGGAATCTTATCGTCAGATCCCAAGGAATTATTCCCTGCAACCCACTTTTTGCAGATAATTTTGTTAAAGGGCACTGTGTACTTACACAACTATTGAAAAATAATCCTCGACTACACCCTGGTTGAAATGATGTTTCTCAGAGAGATGATTCTTAAGGAAATTGTAATTGTACTGAAAGAACATTTCGGCACAAATATTGCATTCCACTGCTTCTGTCTGGCATTTTTTAAGCAAGCGTCGTTTGTTTCTTGACAACTTTCTTCTTGGCTTGGTATTCTCATCATGAAGATAAGCTTCATCATGAATATTCAAGTGCTTTTGTAATTCTTCAGACGATGGAAATTTCGCAGAGCATTCGAAACATGGCCAGTTACGTACCTCTTGGGGTTGCAAAACAGGTAAATCAAAATATTGTGCGTAAGTAGTACTATATCCAACCTGAAAATATGTTAAAATTTAATAAAACACTTACGTAACTTGTTAATTGCAGCAGTTAATTTTACTAAGTACCTAACAGGAGGGAAAATTTATATCAAATTTTAATTAACTTGAAACATAGACTAGAAAAGACAAAGTATGAAGACTGTAAGGCAAGTAACAAACATCAATTTGAGAGAATAAAATGAGCCATATGGTAATTTCTTTTGAGGAAGTATTACTGTACAATTAATTAGTATTAATGCGAGTGTCAAAAGTATAAGAATTGCAACTGAAAGAAAAATAATTTGGAATAAATCTCAGACATCTCAATATATTCTTCAAAAATAAATATTTTAGTATTAGATCCATAATTTTATGGTAAAGACTACATCTTTTTTTATTTTATACAGTTCTATATAAATAAAATCTATCACTGGTAGGTACACGTCTATTTTAAATGCAAGAACGAAATAAAAAAAAGGTAAGTAAAACATATCAGAGGTTAATCCAAAGATTACAAAGTTAAAAAAAGTACCTTAAGCTCTTGTTTTGGCAATATGTTAGTAGTAGTAGTGAAATAAATTGAGTTGTTCTCCTGAGTTATAACTAAGTTCTGTTCCTCGTAAGTATTTGCCTTTCTTACAAAACTCATCCAATTTGATGAATCTGAAAAAAAAACTTAATTATTTCCCAACAAATGTACAGTTAAATAGCCATACTTTCATCAGAGACATCCATTTTGTAAACTGTTCCTTCACTTTCAATGAGGAACATCAAAGATTCACTTTTTACGTTTTCAGTTTTTAAAGACAAGACCCCTTCAAGTGGACCAAATTGGGACCGTTTTGGTATGGATTTTTTTGCAAAGACTGCATTCTCTGTTAAAAAGAAAAGATTAAATATTGGCCTTATTACTATATAGCTATACTAATAACATTACCTTCATTAACTTTGTTAATGACTAAATAAGACTCGGGTAGAGATGCCTTAGCTCTACTTAAAACTGGCTTATCAGTGATGCTGTAAACACACGACACTGAAAAAAAAAAATTGACCTTAAAAGCATCGTGAATTCAAACTCTATAAAACAAAGTTTCATGAAAAAGTCTTCGAATTATTTAGTGATAAGAAATATTCTCGTATCACTTCTTTTGTCTGCTATGCTCTAAGGAATAGGATTAATAATGTCTCTAGTCGAATGTGTCAGGTAATGGTACGTTACTCCAATTTACATTTATAAACAAAAAGTAGATGAAGACGGCTGACCCTGTGTTTACATCATCAAACTCCTTGTGGACGACCTGCTTGTCATTATCTCCCTGTGGGAAGTCGAGATTCAGGCATATGCTGACAACCTATAGCCATTCTGGTTGAAGGAAAATCTGAAGAGGTACTTGGTAAGGTAAGATGCCATTCATATCTGGTGTGAGAGGGAGCAGATGTCTGTCAACCCTCACAAAATGGTAATTATACCCTTCACTAGAAAAAGGAAGCTGGACAACCCGGAGCCACCTTTCATATCAAGTGAAATCATTCCATTTGCGGAAGAAGTGAAATACCTAGGTGCAACCCTAGATAAGTCACTGACCTGG
Source organism: Stenurella melanura (assembly GCA_963583905.1). Lineage (NCBI taxonomy): Eukaryota > Metazoa > Arthropoda > Insecta > Coleoptera > Cerambycidae > Stenurella > Stenurella melanura. Next base: position 110,236,985 of record OY757312.1, read on the forward strand.
AATTCCCACTCGGAAAAGGTAATTCACAAAGCGAGACTGTCCCTGTGGACATCTTGGGGCATTGGTCCCCAACAAATATATTAGATATATGTTACGATCATTAGACCAACGATAGCGTATTCCTCAATAGTTTGGTGGTCGAAAGGGCTGCAACAAACGACCAAAGCCAAACTCTCTGGATTGCAGAGGCAAGCATGCTTGGTGCAATAAACACCACACCATCAGCTGCTCTGGAAGTCCTCCTGGAACTATCTTCTCTCCATATTTATCTAGAGAGAAAGGCCAGGTGGGCAACATACAGAATCCATCAAGCGGTAACTAATATGCCGCAAGCTAGCATCACAGAACACAACAGGCTGTTGGACGACTTAAATTGTCACAGTATCCTGGGAATGCCTTCAGATGTGCCTACCTTGAAAAACCATAAACTGCCCTTTAAAGTTCTGTTTCCTGGAAGAGACGAATGGGATTGGAACAAAACCGACCTACAAAGGGTAGACAGTTGATGGTTCACAGACGGCTCTAAAACTCCTGAGGGAACTGGAGCTGGTGTATATAGTCGCAAACCAAAAGTAAGGATAATTTCAAGCCTTGGTGATGTGACTATATTTCAGGCAGAAATCTATGCCATTGAGCTTTGTGTACAGAGGCTCGAACAGACGCAGCCTAGACACAAATCAATAAAAATGTTTTCAGATAGTCAAGCGGCTCTTAAAGCCCTTGGATTCCCCGTTGTAACTCTAAAACGGTTTGAAATTGCCAGGAAGCTCTTGCTCGACTGGGCAGAAACAATTAACTGACTCTGATCTGGATACCTGGCCACTCTGGCACAAAAGGCAATGAACTTGTTGATTCCCAGAGAAAAAGCGACAATCAAATTTATAGGTCTAGAACCGGCACTTGGCATATCTGCTAACTCTGCCAAGGCTGCTATCCTAGCCTGGGCTGAATTGAAAACAATCCAGCACTGGCAGAAACTACCAGGATTAGTTCACTCAAAGGAGTTACATACCCCTTTAAGTCAAGAACTAAAAAACTATTAGAGTTAAATAGGCTAAGAACTCTAATTGGCCTATACACTGGGCACTGGAGATTAAATCATCACCTACACAGAATTGGACTGGTGGAAAACACCCAATGCCATCTGTTTCTGAAGGATGGACATTGGACATTTTGTGTACCCGCTGAGGAAAGAACCAGGTGCTCGCTGTTTGGCAAAGGGCGACTGAAGCCAGAGGACCTGGTTGGTTTCTCACCGAAGAAGATTATCAGCTTTATTAAAAAGCTGAATCTGTTGGGTGAACTATAACTAGGAGTGAGCCGCAATAGACCTGATGGTCACAGTGGGGGGTTTGACAAGACACATATTAACCTAACCTAACATCATCACACTTATCCATGGAAAATTCATCATCAGTCTAATTATTTCAAGTTCTTGATCGTACTTAGGCAAATGAGAATTGAAGACGTTCTTCATTTTTAACATGACAAATGGCATTTCTGAGTTTATACAAAGCTGGTACAGAGGATGTAATTTCTACGTTGACTCTAAACTGAATGAGGTAATGTATGTAAATATTCTGAAGAATAACCTGTAAAATGAATATATATTCCAGTTTATGTCTCAGTAAAACAAATAATTTTATGACAAAATCGATTTCCATAAAAACTTTTCTTAAAATGAAAGTATGCTTACGTAATTGCTCTTCTGGATCCATCATATTCTGTCTATTTCCTCTGGTTTCCATTTTAAAAGGGTTTCCTTCTAAAGTTTTAAGCGCATTATTTGATAAACTATTTATATAATTATTTACAACTTGTGCTTCAACTGACGTTACTACAGTTGAGGAGATGTCAATATCATCATTCAATTCTGATTTTAACGTGCTATCATCTAATGTCAACAAATCGGATTCAAGTAATGGGTCAGGGTCAAGGGCTTCCAATAATTGTTCATCTTCTAAACATCGCTCCACTAGCAGTTCTTGTGCATTGACACTGTATGAAATGCCTAGAAGATATATTAAAGTAATACATAGACAATTATATATGGTGTAATATTGAAAACATAGTTAAATAAATATAGATATACTCTCATAATAATAATAATAATAAAAGAACATTACTGAAATGAGAAATAAAATATGTCATGATTTGTTGACTCCATTATTCGTGTTTGAAGTGATAAAGTACATATAGGTTTTCAATATTTTTTTACATTTTAATATTAGTGCAGTAAAAACAGTCCAAATAAACGATGAGATATGCATAGTCTTGTAAAAGCAATATTATGATTTCATAACTTCTGGGGTATCACCAGGAGTACATATCTGAGTATTAAACTTCCAAAGCATATTGCGATCCCTTTATGAAGAATTTTGTTTTTTGAATAGCATTTTCTTAGATAAAAAGGTGAATATCTCCAGTTTTAGAGATCTGATCGGGACAAACTAAAAACCAAAAACCTTCATAATTAAAATTTCGACAAATTTGCGTTGATTTTGGGTCATTTGAGTATGTACATAACGTACAAAATGAAATAAAGTGGATAAAACGTGTTTTTTTTTTTCATATTAAGACCCTGAAATTTTGTGCCCAAATATTGAACCTTTTGGATACAAATGAATTTGTTATCTAAAATGTGAATTGCCCGCCATTTTGTGCCATTAAGTCCAAAATGGATCTTTTTTTATTTAAAAATATGGATCTGGACGCCAGCCCTGCCATGACATTAAAAAAAATTCTTTTCAAGTCATTTTGGCCACTTTTTGGCATTTATTTATAAACCAAATGACAACAAATAGATTTTTTTGACCATTTTGAAAGCATTCTTGTAAAATTTTTATCAGGAAAGAAAGAGAATTGCGAGAACTTTAATTTAAAAATAAATAAATAAATAAATAAATTTAAGTTTATTGCATGAAGAGAAGACATACATACAAAAGGTGAGAGGTACCACAGAGTGTATTTTAACCTCTACCTGTACTAATTTAAACTTATTAGTAGAAAGTAACAGTAAATAAAATTACGAAATTAGCAGGTTTACATTTAACACAGCCTTAAAGTATACAACAAAATGAACATTATAATATAATCACAAAATTGGCATAAAATATACAAGTAAAAGAAAAATATCACATTATCACAGTAACAAGTTATCCCTAATAATGAGATCTCTGGTTGAGTATTTAAAATTCGCAAGACTGATGTGGCTTAGTCCTGATAACAAGTTAAAAATATGGGCTGCCTGGTAACTAAGCAGCATTTGTAAAATTCGGTTCTATGGGCCGGGATTGACAAAGCATCTTTATTTCTGATATTAACATTGTGCAAATCTTTACGTCTAACAATTAGTTCTCTTAAATAGTGAGGGGATTCTGTGTTTACAACCTTATATATTATACAGCTCAAATGTAAAAAACGCCTTTGGCCCATATTCAGCCATTTAGTATCTTGCAGATGCCGACTAACATGATCTCTTCTTTGCAGGTTGTGCACAAAACGAATACACGAATTCTGTATTTTTTGTAGACGATATTTATTAAATTCAGTTAGGTATGGTCCATAGACACAGTCCATATAATTGGCCTGAGATAAAACTAGAGCATCGGCTAGATTACGTTTTGTGTGCGTAGGTAAATAATTGCGAAATTCTGAGATGCTTTTTAACTTAAAGTATGATTTCTTACACCTGGCAGTTAAAAGTTAATTTTTGGTCCATGAGTAGACCCAAATTTTTGACCTCATGTTCCCATTTAATAATTTGACCATTTAACTTGATTACGAGGTTCTCTACTGCGAGAGCAGTACGTGTAAACATGATGGCCTGAGTTTTGTTAGGGTTAATAATTAAGGAGTGGTCAGTAGCATAGTTGTAAATATTCTGTAGGTCTGTGTTGATATATTGTATTGCTAAGTCGGTACTATTTTGTAACTGTGGATTAAAAGGTAAATAGAGCTGCAAATCATCGGCGTACATATGCCAAGAACAATGCTTAATAGCATCTGCAATATCAGCTGTGAATAATGAGAAGAGCAGAGGCCCCAGAATGGACCCTTGGGGAACTCCCGTACTTAACGTTAAAAAGTTAGATGTTGATATTTTATCTCCATCGTGGATTTTTACAGCTTGTTGTCGGTCAATTAGATAACTGGAAAACCAATTAATTGCAATGGGATTTAGTTTATAGAATGTTAACTTAGCAATGAGGAGTTCAATGTTCAGTGAGTCAAATGCTTTGGACATATCAATAAGGATCAAAGGTGTACATTCAGAATCATCAAAGCCTTTTGTGATATCGTTAGTTATCTTTAAGAGAGTTGTGTTACAGCTGAAGCCTTTACGAAAACCCGACTGGTAAGCGGGAAGGATGCTGTTGCGTTCCATATATTCGTACACCTGTGTTTTCACTGCCTTTTCTAAAATTTTAGAAGGAGCAGGTAATACACTGATAGGCCTAAGGTCATTGAGTGAAGGATCATTCTTTTTAGGGATAGGAGTTACTAAGGCCATTTTCCACAAGAGAGGAATAGCACCAGTTTCTAACGAGAAGTTTATTATATTAGTCAGGGGATTCAAGCAGTAGGGTATACATAACTTTAACATTTTGGCTGATAATTCATCTATACCCATTGCGTTACTTTTAATACTAATTAAGAACTCCTGAACATCTGCCTGTGTAACAGCATGCAACTCAAAGCAGTTATCATGATTCGACTCATTCAATAAATATTTATCTATGGTTTCAGAGCTAACTGATAATTTAGGTACGCTATTTAGAAAGTGTTGGTTGATTAAATTAGGGTCGCTAATGTTTTCAGGTATCGTGACTTTTGGTTTGTTAACGATTTTACAATTCTTTACTTTTTTCCACATCTCCTTTGAATTTTTCTCACACAGATTTAGCTCATATGTGTAATAAGCCTGTTTTTCCCGTTTTATTGCAGTGGCAACAATATTTTTTAAGTCTATATAATATTGTCTGTGAGCATGTAAACGAGTTAACTGATATCTTCGAAATGCGCGATTCTTTGCTTTAATCATTAGTTTCAAGTTATATGTTAACCAGGGAGTACTAGGTTTACTCACCCTAACCAATTTACGTGAAAAAATAAAAGTTAATTTTCGTTCATCTGAACTCAAGATACTTTTAGCATTTTGGCCAATTGGCAATTAACAAATGCCTATTTTTGGCTAATATTTGAACTGTATCGTTTTGAAACATATTCACTTCATATGAAATGCCCAAAAAACATTTTTAACTTATAAAAACTAATATTCAGGCATTTCCATTTCATTGTTGGTAATTAGCCTGAATAGCTTTTTTCAAAATGCTGTTGCACTGTACTCAATTGTTTCCTGCTCACTTATTTGATATCCTGTTAATGTTGTAGAGCACAATTTTTTGTAGGTATTTTTCAAAAAACTAGATACCAAAAAATGCCCATTTAATGACTCTATCGATCGCCAAACTCGTATCATAAATAAAAAGTCGTTTTCTAATTTTTCTAGTCACTTTTAACTAAAGACACAGGTAACTCTCGTATATGACCAGAGGGCCTTTTGCACAAATCGATTCATATTCCCGTCGACCTGTTTGATCAAGTCTTACGACTTAGAAAATTTTCTATTAATCTCAGGACATCCCGGATTATTACATTTCCACCCTGTAAGGGATGATTTCAATTTTTATACTTCGACGCGTGTTAACAATAAATTATAATTAATTGCTCTTAAAGCAAAAGTCCGCACACGTGCATACAAAGAAACGTTCATATGCATCCATCATCTGTCATAGCCCACGCGAATTTTACTAAAATTATTTTTGAAAACACCCTTAGAGAAATACGTTTACAAAGTAATCGCCGACTCACCCGTCAAGAAAATCATAACAAACATGCACCGCGCGTCAAAGCTCGCGTCAGATTTAATTAAATTATTACTAAGCCGCCTTTCAGAAAATAATTTTCAAAGGAACAAAGCAATGAATAGCAGTACACATTCGTACCCCTATAAATACAAATCGCACCCGCCGAGATAGCAGTAGTAGCAGAAAAGTGAAAGAGTGGTAGTCACCACAAACAGTTCTAGTGCGGCATCAGTTCGGTTCAAGTAGTGAGGTTCAGCGACTTCGCGAGAGACACAAAATTTCTAAATCAACCCTTAAACTAAATAACTCAAACGCCGCGTTAAATCATACACAATTCCGCGAATAAACCCTAAATGGATCTTCTCGTAGTATGGTTTTAAAATCATATCTGTGTTAAATTTCTAGACTTAGTAACTAATTGTGTTCAACAATCAAAAGCTGTGAAACTCGTAGATCTAAAAACAACCCCGTTTGTGTTTACAAACGGGGTTGTGTTGTGTTTACTCGAAGGCTGTGAACTATTCTTAAATAAATTTGTTACCAAATCAAGCGACGTTACTTTAAAATAAAGTGTTTCATTTCACTTCGACGAGGACATCAGAATCCTCCACAAATTCATAATTTGCTTCGCACACGTGAGCACCCGACCGACTAGCACCGGCAAACTAGCTCGCAGGGAAACTACCCTTGTTCAAAACATCCCCTCTTAGCTTGAGGAAAACAGTGACCAAGTTTCAACCCCATCCTGTACAAAATAAGGGAACTATAGGCAACTAAAGCACCTATAGGGAACAGGAGCACAGAAGTTGAACTTCTGTTCTTCGCCTAAACAACCCTCCAGAGGCTTCAGCTACCCTAACAACCATCCGGATCGACTTCAAGACCCAGCTAGAGAGCTCACCATTCAAGGTAGGGTAGTTTAAGTAAATATTTTTAGCAAAAGGGGTGAAACTTTCAATACCAAAAAACAACATCTTTAAACCAAATCAAAAATACCCGAAAGACCGAGCGTGTGTGAACATTAACTTCTCTATAAAATTATAACCTTATTTTTCTTGAGTAATGACCAATATTTGTTATGTTCAGAGACAACTCTGTTTCTGGGTGTGTGTATTTACTGCTATTCATCTTTATACAAGATGTTAAAAGTTAAATATCTCGAGTTCAGATGAAGGAAAATTCACTTTTTTTTCTTAATTAAAGTTCTCATAATTCTCTTTCTTTTCTAATAAGAATTTTTCACAAATGTTTTCAAAATGGCCAAGAAGATCTATTTGTTGTCATTTGGTTTATAAATAAATGCCAAGAAAGTGGACAAAATAACTTTAAAATAATTTATTTTTTAATGTCATCGGAAAGCTGGCGTCCAGATCTACATTTTGAAAAAAAAAGATCTATTTTGGACTTAATGGCACAAAATGTCGAGCAATTCAAATTTCAGATAACAAATTCATTTGTGTCCACAAGGTTCTACATTTGGGCACCAAAATTTCAGAATGTTTTGTTTCCAACAAAAGGTATATTTTCTGAAAGTGTGAACTCGGTCGGAACTCTTGACGTCCCTGGGCGTTAAAATGAAAGAAAAAAATAACGATTTTTAGCCACTTTATTCAATTTTGTGTGATATGTACGTACCTACTCAAATGACCCAAAACAATGCAGATTCGTTGGAATTTTAATCGCGAAAGTTTTTTGTTTTTAGTTTGTCCCGATTGGACTTCTAGAACCGGAGATACTCACCTTTTTACCTAAAAAAAAGCTATTCAAAAAACAAAATCGTTCATAAAAAAAAACTCAATAGGCTAAGATGTTCAAAACTCAGATATATACTCCTGGTGATACCCCAGAAAGTATGAAATCATAATATTGCTGTTAAACTATTCACATCAATGTCTTTTTTTTACTTCACTATATAGTGAATCTATACCTGCTTCATGCTGTCAGATAAACAAATAGAGAAGATAATCAAAGTACTCTGAACAGTTGATGATTTAAAAACAAGTAAAAGGGCATACATAAAGATGGTGACTCTGGCTAATGGAGAATGCAAAAAAAAAGATGTTAACTCCAAGATCTACACAAAATGATTCAACTTTAGTAGCCCTTGATTTTTAAAATTTGCTTCCAAGAAAAATGGAAGTTTATAATTTGCAAGAAAGAAAACAAACAATTAAATGGCATCACCCAAATAATATATTGACGCTAATAAGAGGACTATTTGCCGGAGCATTCGAAAACAGATTCATACCTTCCCTGTGCACTGTGCAGTCACTCAAAGTTTTGATTAGTACAGATGTCCCTCTCCTAACACAAGAAGTCACCTGTCATCGACTATGACAAAGAAATGAATGCTCTCAGAATTACACGTTGGTTTCGAACAAATAATGTGTAATATTTACTTAACAAATCGAAAGTGGGAAAACATGTAAAGAACTCCTCTTTTCAGATAAAACAGAAATATATGCCACTACTATTAATAGGATAGGACTGACAGCACTGCCCTATCCAGAGCTTCAGCTCAGTCTGTGCATCTCCCTCTCGACCTACAATTCGCACATAGCATTAATGCATTTCACAAACAAGCAGCGATTGATGTGATTTCCTCGCATATGAGGTGTTCACAATTTTCATTAGGATGGACTCGTCTGTATATGTTAAAATATAACAAATAAAAGTACAAATATATCTGGAAAAAATAATGAAAATCTTACCAGTTGCCTCGTCAGTAATAAGCAATTCAACCTCTTGTTCGTTCTCAGGATGAGTAAGCTGCATACCTTCTGCATTGCCTGCATTAACCATGTTAGTACCATTTTCGTCTACCATCTGAAGATATTGATTATTAACTTCTCTCATGTCACTATTGCAAAGAACGGTAGGCATACTTTCTAGTGAGGCAGTAGTATTTAAATTATTAACAAACTGTTCATTTTGAACATTCGACTCCTGTGTAACTAACTGATGAATTACTACAGGATTATATTCTGTAGTGGGTTCATTATACACAGGGCTGTATCTTGCTACAGAACTCATGTTTGGGTCTAAAGGGCTAACATGTGGATCAAAATCGGAATAAGTTTCTGGTTGTGCAGTAGATATATCTCCAGTAGAATCATCCATTTTATAGTCCTTAACATATTCAACCTGCATCATTAATGGAATATAAATTAGATTAGTGTACATACAAAATTTGTAAATATTTTATTCATGCATTTATTTTAATATACTTGGTGAGAGCAAAAATGTGCCTAAGCATTCTATAATGCTATCACTTCTAACACTGTAATATCCAATTAGACTCGTCATCAATTTACTGAAATGTTTACATAATTGTTGAACGTACTATGGGATACTCATTGCACTTTTTTTGGAAATAAGTAAATTTTTAGAAAATAAAGCTATATTTTTAATACTTAGGTGACGAAATGTTCGTCAGTATACTAATAGTCTAATGCACTTAGAACAAAGTTTTTGAAAAATGCACGATTGGAAATTTTTGCCCAGATTGGAAGGGGGACATGGAATAGAGTCTATAACTAAAAACTCGGCACTGTACTTGCTGGCTTCTGGTTGTCATCTTGGAAAACGCGAATGACATATCTCCATTCTTGTTCGCTTTTTCGGACAATTTATCAGAACTAAAGTTATAGAAAATCATTTTATCTTTCATTTACAATTTAACTGTTTTTTTTTTTGTAGCATTGATACTGTAAAAGTTACAACTGTTTGGAAAAGAAAATTTTTTCTTGTCAATTTTTCAACCATTAAATGAAGCTTCCGGGTGTAAAACTATAAATAAAACTTAATTACCTTTAATTTAAATACGTAATGAAATTTCTGTGACTAATAGTTCTAAAGTTATAGAACCGCAAAATCAGTCCTACGCATAATTAAGGTCTCACATGCACAACTGCTGTGCGCATTGGAGCCCATATTACCCCTTCATTGAATTTATTGTCGGTTCTCGTTCCACATTTCTGTGATAAAACAACTGCAACTGCTGAGATGTAATTAATAATTTCAGACAGTGAAAATAATTCTTTGGGAAAAATCGTCAAATTTACCTCTGTTGAATAAATAAGTTCAGCGATATAAACAAAAAAAAACGATATTGCTATAACGACAGTAGTCGTGTGTTCTTAAAGATTGATAATCGAATTCGGTCTATATAAAATTTGACACAAACTCTGGGAAATGTCCCATTAGTAATAAGAATGCAAAAAGCAACCACAAAATTTTATGGTTTTTACGACAACTGTCATATTTTGATTTCTTTTTAGCCCAACCAGAATCCCGGTTAAAGGAGTTACAGCGTTCTCGAAGAATGTTAGCTCATGCTTGCAATGACAATGACATGAGAAGAGACCACAGGTCCATGTAGTGAAAACCAAATAATATCTGTTTGCCATTCGGGAATATCCGAAAAAAGGTTTAATAAAAGGAGTTGTGTTCGAACCTTCAGCATATCTTGTACGGTGGCCATATTATATCAGAAAACTTAACCGACATCCGACATGTGCCTCTACAAGGAGCAAGTACCGACTATACACAAATGTAGGGACTACAAATGTCACTTATATCACTAAATATTACTCATTCAACAGAAGATAATAAACATTATACACAAAATTATCCGATAGTATCCTTTTGTTAACTTTAGTTAATAAAATTATTGAAAACTAAACAATTGTTCATTCTTATTTAATTAAATGTGCATTGAAGGAACTTAGTGCAATTATAGTAACATATTCTAAAATCAAGGTACCACAAAACGTGTCACGATCTTCTTATTTTAAACCGAAGATATAAAGTCTTGTTAATTTAGTAATATAATTCTACATTGGCACATACAAGTGTTGAAATCTGCTGGACTGAACTAGCGCGTCCACAGCTTAAGAACTATTAGTCACAGACATTTCATTGAGCATTTAAACTAAAGGTAATTATGCCTTCTATAAGTATTATTTATAGTTTTATACCTGGAAGTTTAATTTAAGGGTTGAAGAATTGACAAGAAAAAAATTTTTTTTTCAACCAGCTGTAACTTTTACAGTATCAATCCTACAAAAAAACAGTAAATTTGAAAATGAAAGATAAAATGATTTACTACAACTTCAGTTTTTATAAACTTTCCGAGAAAATGAACAGGAACGGAGATATAGTCATTCGTGTTTTCCAAGACGGCGACCGGAAGCCAGCAGGTACAGTCCTGAATTTTTCGTTTTAGACTCTACCCATGTCCCCCTTCCATTTCGGGCAAAAATCTCCACTCGTGCATTTTTTCAAAAAACTTTTTGATGTTTTCTGTCTAAATGTAATGGACTATAAGCAGTATTTTCATTTTTGTAGAATCTTAGCAACCATCTCCATATTTTCATTTTGCTTTATTAAAATATTTAGTAGGTAACTGATATTCACTATTCCATTTTCTCAAAAACAGTGTCCCTCCTCCATTTAGGTAAATGCAATATGCAAAGAGTAGAAGAGTAGTAGAGTACCTATAATAATTGCAGATTCAGCTACAAATTCAAATTGGCACATCACTATTACATTACCATATGAACATCAAAGTAACTTCACAAAAATACATCACAGGTATCCATACTGCAACTAAGTAGGTAATGACTATTGAAAACTTGTAATTTATTAATTTCAGTATATGTACCATAATCAATAGGTACATATTAACAGATAACTTTTAGAAAGTAGATGTAGGAACCAAATTACGTATTCTTAATAAAAAATAAACACTTATTTTTTAACCAGAAAACAATATCTTTAGAGCCTCCGACTTTGAATTTGAGTTGCACGATATGAATTGCATGATTAGAACCTATATAGTATTACGTGCGAGATATTGGCGCAAAGCTTATGAGTTCTTTAGGGAATTTAGAAATGCAATTTTTTAAATTTGTATTGACCTTCCATTCAGTTATACCTATAATAGATGCATTTATGATATTACAGAGGCATGTTAAAGTTGCTGATGAAAAAATTATAATCAACATAAAAACCAAAATCAATAAAAGTCTAGTGTTGTTCGTAACAAACAAATAATGCTAAATTCTATTTAATCTAGGCTCTGATTTGCCAGTTCGGTATGTACAGAGAAAGTTGCACGAGACTGACATAATAGGAGGCGCAATAAATTATTACTATGATTTAGATAGGTACAACTTTTTGTGCAGCCATCGGTACTTAGCTACCTAGTTTTTCTAAATATTATAAAATCATGCGATATTAGGTGATCATTCTAAATGCCTCTTTCAATTAATACTTCTATAAAATAAAAAATTAAATTATATCAGTACTTACGGCTATATACAAAAGCGTAGAATTATTATTGACAATTCCTTGGTTGTGGGTAGTCCAATTTGTGGTGTCCACAATATTAATATCTTGTACTTGGGCCCCATCATCCGGGGGCCCTTCTACAATAGTGTCCATTATAGTGGATATTATTGTAAACAAAAAATACACATCTAAAAAGACAAAATGTAACTGTAAGCCACTTTGTAAAATTTATTAGTGATTTATTTATAGACATTTCGTAATATCTGTATAAATCTACATGATCAAACGATTTAATAACGAAAAAATAATTAATTCGTCTATTCGTCTATGGGAAGAATCCATTTTGAATGGAGGAAGTCCAGTGACTATCCAACTGAAACTACTTCATAATTTTATCTATTAAATTATTTATAATGAGCGTTGTATACTTTAACCGCCAAATTGATGATAAAATCACACCTCCAGATTTTCTATCACCTTTAAATCACGTAATTATTTGTTATTGTTAATCCCTACTCACCTTTCCAAAGGCAACCATTTTCACTCTTGTTTCCCCCACTACGTTTATTTTGACAGCTTTGTGACAGTGCGCAAAACCGGGTAATTCAAAAAATAATTTCCTGGCAACACAAACAATCTAACAATTCAAACAATTATGATGATGACAGAAGATATAGAAAAAGATTTTTTTCAAGCGAAATATGATGAAAATCATACTCTGAGTAAATGTGACGATATCATATTAGAAGCTAAAAGGTATTTTTTCTACTTTTTTTATTTGGTTAAATGAGGAACTAGGAGATAGCTATTTTTCAAGTGATTAACACAGACTAGCCCCAATATTGTTTATTTCAATTAGATACATAATTAGGTACATGAATTTTTATATTAAATTTATAACATAATTGCAACTTTCAATTTGTTTGTAATGTTTTCTACAAATTTGCACAGACTAGCCCCAATATTGTTTATTTCAATTAGATACATAATTAGGTACATGAATTTTTATATTAAATTTATAACATAATTGCAACTTTCAATTTGTTTGTAATGTTTTCTACAAATTTGCAAGGTTCCCCAAATGACTCGTGAAAGGCTGGCCATTTTATGGCCACCAAATTTAAGTATATCCTTGTTTTAATATTCCTTACAAAGTCACGACTCAATATATTTTTTTAGAGTGCTGCTGAATGAAGAGCTGGATAAAATTGCAAATATTACATTATCTGAAGTGAATAATTCAAGAAGAAATATAGAAGATTGTATTAAACACTGTAAAGATAGCTTAAATTGGGAAAATGAGATATTTTGGAAGGAATTACCACATCCTAAAAAACCACTGAATAATTTAAAAAATAATTTAACAAATAACCAAAACGAAAGTGACATAAGTATTATCATTAATGATTTAATGAAAATTACTACCAGAGAAGTATTGCAGCCCAATGTTCAAATACGTGATAATGAACTAATTAATAAATATTTTAATATTTGGAAGAAATTTGTAAAAATGAAGAAGGAAAAATTGGAATTGCTAGACAATAAGATAGAGCAAAAAGAGAAATTAGACAAATTTATTAAAAAGCTAAAGAAATGCAAAAAACAGGAAGAGAAACGTTGTAAAGGAACTGAGCATAAAGATATATCAAAACAACCAAAACCATCAAGTAATTACAAAAATCGATTTATTGCCCAAAAAACTATTATTGACATGCAAAAAGCTAAACTAGAAGAACAAAATAAAATAATTGAAGAGTTGCAGCTGGGTATAATTAGAGAAGATCTATTAAAGTCGATAACAAACACAAAGACTGATATTCATGAAATTTTTAAGAACTGCTCTGCGCAATTAAAATGTACAGTACCGGTCATATTTATGGAAGAGAGGCAGCAATTTATGATTAGCTCTCAAAAGGCCCCAAAAGTAGTTCAACAGATGGAGCAAAGGGCATTACAGAGGGCTCATAATCGGCAGATAATATTAGAAAGGAAGCGTTTGATAGAAGAAGCAAGGCAAAAAATATTAGAAGAAACCATTGAAAAGAAACGAGTTATGGACGAAGAGGAAAAGAGAAAAAATTTAGAAGCAATAAAAGAGAGACGGAAAAAGGAATTAGAATTGGAAAAAATAAGACAAGCAAAGAAACAGCAATATTTGCAAAATTTAAATAAAGCTATTAAATATCACAACAAATTGCTTACTACACAATGTTTTAAAAAGTTGTACAATAATTTCAAGGAAAGTAAGGAAAACGAGTTACTGGCTACAAACCACTATGAAGTTAAATCAATACAGAAAAGTTTATGTTGTTGGTATGACTATATCGAAGATAAATACAGATTAAAATATCAAGTGGCAGAGGCACATTTTACATACAAAGTATTAAAAAGGACTCTTAAGATTTGGCGTGATGTAAGAGTTAAATATATCTGTGTTTATATACGTACCTATTTAATAGCTCATTTTATAAAGTTAACGGCAACTGAATCAACGAAAAATGTTCTTTTATTGTCTGGTTGTATTCTTAAATTCAGATTCACGCTTGTAAATGTAATAGTATATTATTTAACGAGAGGTAATGTAAGTAATAACACACGCAGATGAAGTTTGCTGCGTGAGCCACAGAGCGAGAGAAAGCAAATTTACACAAAAATATTTTTTTTGTAACAGGCTGACCTCAATCTAAACTCAAATGTCATGATTTAACAATTGAAACAGTTCATAAAGTGCACAGAGAAGCGTCTCAAATTCCAAAAATGGAAGATTTCTGTTCTGTCCTGATATTGGGCCACAAAATAATTTTGCAATAACTATTTTATACAAAATATAGTTGGTCCTACGATGTTTAAAAAAGAGGGCCATTTGTGTAAACTTGATCAGGAAAGCATATTCTGGTATCAAGTGTAAAAAAAAGTAACAAATAATTTTTGATTAGTGGACATTCCCCCTTCCTTGTGTATGAATTTCATGTTGGTCAATGACAAGGATGCATTTTTGAACACGTCTATAGGAACTTTTTTTATATTCTTGCAAAAACTATCATCACCTAAAGTTAACGACAAAACACCCTCTTATACGGACTCGGAAAATAACTTCTTGATATAGGGAATGTATATTCCCTCCCAGCAAACATTTAAGTATTATTTGACGTCAAGACTACCTAATTTATGTATAATAAATTTAGTCGCAAAATTAGAATTAACCATATTTTGGTAAAATTTACGTTGATGCTACGTGGAATCGACATAAGTGGAGAATAAGACGACGTCGAAATTAAGTTATATCAACTAAAATAGGTAAAATTACATATAAATCTTACTTGTAGTCGCACAGTACATTTGGTTACTAATACCTGTTTAGGTAAATTTTACTTGAAATCAACGTCAATTTGACATCAAGTTGACTAGTTTTAGGTAGAATTTACGGACATATGTGAAATTTAAAAATGACGCCAAGTGGAAAAAAGTAAGATTTTTACACTTATTTGGTATTTTTCTCTATAAGTAGTCGACATATGGTTGTCAGTCACTTACAAAACTGAAGAGATACCTAACTCACAATAACAATACAAGATGAATGCCGGTAACTAAAATAAATACAATTTATGAGGAAAGTATTTGCAGTTCTCGCTTATTGAAATCAATGCGCCGAAAATTTTTCTGTGAATAATAGCAGCTGTACTCCATAAAATACTAATGCGCCTCAAAAATATTCATCTATAAGAAAATTTATGTTACCAAATAAAAAAATTATTGTAATATTTTGAGCCGAAAGTATACTATACTTGTTAAATATTAGTTTACAGGTATAATTATGTATTTTTTTAAACTTTTCGTCAGTTTATTTCCATATACACTCATTTTACAAACTACAATTTGGAATCATACTTCAACTGCGCTGAGAAAATATGGCGTCTTGTGCTAATTAGACCTCCAAGTTAAAATTACCATGACAACCTACGTATTTTATAGGTGGAAATTATCACAGGTCAAGTTACACGAAAATTTACGACATTTTGGTTAACTTTACCTATTGAAAGTATTATTAACTTTGTTGTTATATCAAATAATTACTTGTAGGTAAATATAACCTATTTATATTACCTTATTTTGAATATACTACCTATTGGTAAATTCTACTTATTATGTGTAAATTTTAACTCGATTAGTGTATTGTGTTGACGAGTGAGTTGTCATAATGGAGCCATATGATACTGCCTTGGTATTCGACAGCGCCCGAAAGTTCGGCTGGCATTCCGCAATGCCCTTTTATTGAAATTCTATAGGCAATTATTTCCACATACTAGCGTGCAAATATAGTCAAGATGTTCTTCTTTAAAAAGACTTGGATGGGAAATCTGGATGCAGAAGTAGTGATTCCTTAAGCGATGGTTTTTTACCTTTGGCATACTTCATTTGTACATTGGCACCAACCATGCTACGTTAATGGCCCCATTTAATGACTGAAATAATTTTTAGATAATGACTATACCACCTAAGTACCTAATGGTTCAAATAACCTAAATAATATGAATTCTACAAACAGGTTAGACGGGGGTTAGCTTCTGAATTACTATTTTATAGTGAAGTTTACTTTGAGGTCGATTTGCCAGGTTACTGCGACAAAGAGGTTTAAAATGTATTTTTTAGAGTAACTTTAAGGTCAGTTTTAAGGGTAATTGACTTAATTGGTGAAATTAGGTAGATAATCTAGGTAGAATTTACCGATGTTGTCTACATAATGTTACTTCAAAGAAGAGTAATAAAAGTGACCAAATAAGTTACTATTTAGGTATATATTACGTAGGATTTCCAACAAAATCTACCTAGAAAGATATTCGACTATTAGAAATATTTTTAGTCGCTAAAAAGGTAAATACTACCTATTTATATTACCTATTTCGACCTTATTGGAAATTTACCCTTAAACGTCAATTTTGGTAGATTTTTTTAGTAGTTTTCCACTTGCTGTTTTCGTTAAATTTACCTTCAAAGAAAATTGTGTATGAGGTAGATTAATTGGTATTATTTACGTAAACTTAAATCTAAATTAAGACTAATTGGTCAATTTTTATCGGAGGTCTATTTTTCCAGTCAATTTTACGTTATAATTACTTTGGTAAGTAAATTTGTCTTGTCCCAAGTCGAATTGGAGCTAATTTTGACAAAAATGTTTGCTGGGCTATATCAACATTTGTTGATGTAATTGGGCCATTGAAAGCAGAATGCATGGGCTCGACGTGGTCAAGCGGTATTGGTATGAACGAATACCAATACCCTACGTTGATCTACGGACAAGGCATGGTTTACCTGCGCAGATACACGTTTACATCTCACGAACTTCAATTTCCGAATCTGTATAGGGATATGGTATGCAGAGATTTGTTATTAACTTTACCTCAGACTATTTGTGATATTACATCTGGTGTTCAATTGTGTTTGATAAAATTAACAGTTAACTCTAATCGCGGCACTGGCACAGTATTTGCTGACGTTCTTCATTGCTTGAGAAATTCCACTTCAATCATACATACTACTGGTTACTACCTGTTATCACAGATCTGCAATAATTAGACTGATTCTGAATGTTTTGTTATGGACAAAAATTCGATGTAAACAAAAGGTGTCAGCAATTTGTATCTACTTTTTGTTTAGAAATACAAATTGGACTAATGAGGTGCTATAGTTTGCTTCATTGTTGTTGCATAGTATAGAATAGAATACCTTTATTAATCCAAATGATCATAAAATGATATAGGGCACAGGCGCGGATCCAGCCCTCAAAATGGGTTGTGGGCACGGCTATCTGAAAATCGGCCAAGTGCGAGTCGGACTGCGGACTCGCTTACGATATATTGCATTCCTACAAAGGAGACACTTACAAAATGTATGATGCCTCGGCCAAGACAATGTTTTGCGTAAATGGCTTTTTTAGAGAGTTCCTGAACAGCACCTTTTACGTCGTATGCCATCACTGAACAGCTGTCAGTTTCTATCCCTACACAGAGAGATAAATCTACATCAAATTTGTGGCAAAGATTTTCCACGATTTTCGATAATGCGATGCCTATTAACCGTAATTCTTTTGTGCCGTTTGAGCTATCTCCTTCTTCACATTGAATCATTTTATAAGCGTCGCAAAAGCATACAAAATCTTCCGTAATAACACTATCATCCAAATATCTGAATGATAGACTCATCTGTTCGGTATGAGAAATATCTGTAGTCTTGTCAAACGGTCAAACAGAATAGCGAAAAACTTTGATTTTTTCACGCTTTGTAAAATGGTTTCCTGAATCTTTTTATTACAAATATCTATAAGTTCGTTTCGCATAGTTTTGCTTATGTATGTTGCTGTAGAATTTGTTGATGATAAATGGTGCTCAAGAACTGAGTCGCCTGCATCTATTCTAAATTTCAACAGAGCTAGGAAAAGACCCCGCAGTTTTTTATAGTAAAAATGGGTTTCAGTCGATTGTTCTGAAACTTGGTGAACATGTTCTCCTGGGTCCCCAGCAGTCCGCCCAAATTCGATTTTTTGATTTAGAGGCGATTGAAACTGTGAACATCTGCGAAGGTCTGCTTAAATGTTCCATAAATAGTTTGAAAATATCCACGCTCATTTTTTGGAGAAAAATAAGCATCTTTTGTCTCTTGGTGTTTTTTTAAGTGGTTCCTTCTTCCGGAAAAAAATAACAAACAAAGAAATATTTTTTTTGTAATTTTTTTTCGGGGAAAGGAAGCACTTTGAAGAAACAGTTGGGGGGGACATAAGTTGATTATTTTTGTTCAAAGAACATGCCTGCCTGTTTTCAGAATTTTTTAGATAAAAATAATTTCGACCAAGAATGTCCCTAGATTTTAATTTTTTTCTACTTCAGAAAGATCCCAAAATATTCAGGCATATTCTTTGGGTAAAAAATAATCATTTATGCCCCCCCAACTTTTTCTTCGAATTGCTTTTCCTTTTCCCGTAAAAAAATTATAAGTATAACCTCTAATTTATTACAATAAATGATACATTGCCATAAATTTTTAATGCATTTTTATTATAATCAATATTTACAAGTTCACTAAAATCCATTTTTTCACAATTAAGAATATTACGATTCATTTTTAACTTTTTGTTATTAAATGAAGGAATAAAATAATTTACGAGAAACAAAATTATCACTGATCAGTGATCATCAGAAAAAAAGAAGTGTTTGATTCTAAGCGATTTGTCGCTACTCCGCTTACATTTCAATGTAATTTTACTACTACTACGACAAAAATTTGATCACGTGGTTCATTTGTCACTGGTCGCAACGACTGAGCGACAAGCAAGAAAATGTACTAATATAATCGCTCACAATGTGTATGTGTGTGTAATGCGCTGCATTCCAAATTACGCACGGTTCATTGTTTTTCTTTTTTAATTTTAATAAAAGGCATTGAAAATAACATCGACCTCAATTAGGGTTGTGGGCATGCCCACCGTGCCCACAACGGTGGATCCGCGCTTGAT
This sequence comes from Stenurella melanura, assembly GCA_963583905.1. Classification (NCBI taxonomy): domain Eukaryota; kingdom Metazoa; phylum Arthropoda; class Insecta; order Coleoptera; family Cerambycidae; genus Stenurella; species Stenurella melanura. Next base: position 110,256,656 of record OY757312.1, read on the forward strand.
AGGGCAAGTCAATAAACATGTTAGTAGATAATCATTAAAGAACATATATATTATAATCTCAGACATTCACTCGAAAAAAAAAAAAATGAATAGTTAATAGCAATTATTTCGTTATTATTACAACTGTCATTAACAAATGCCACAGAAAGCAAACATTAATGGACATGATTTAGAAAATCTTCCACTGAATAAAATGCACTAGCCACAAGAAACGTCTTTAAAGTTTACAATTTTTTTTTACATTTACAATATTTTTTATATTTACATTTAATTTATTATATACTACTGATCCCATATAGTATGGATTAGATTTGTATAATTCTAATCTATGCATATCGTATTGCAACTCAGAGCCATGTGTTGAATAATTGTGAAATATATTTTGTAGATTAAACTTGTCTGTATATTTCTTTACAAATTTTAATATTTCAAAAATGTACAAACTAGGCAGTCAGACTCTCAGTCACTGTAATCATACAGGGAAGGCATTCAATCATTTTTTTCATTTGACATTTGTTCAGAAGCCCTTAAACTACTTATTCCCCAAGTTTGAAGAAATAATTTTTCCAATGCTAATGGTGCATTTGGTAAACGATTGTACAGTTTAATCGATAAATATCTATAAAAATTCATGTTCTTTGTTAATTGAAATTGTAGAGCGATGATTTGTTGGTGTCTGGTGTCGTAGCTAGATTAAAGTTGATGCTCATGTAGGTGCTCTTTAGCATACTTAATACATTCTGATATATACTGATTAGTACATATAAGTATTCCTAGTTTTTAAAAATTGGTTTACAAGTGTGCTTATAATTAGAGCTACTTATTATTCTGATTGCCGTTTTAAAATTTTAGGGGCATACATATCATCCCTCGAGTTGAATCAATTAATGTTTATAAACAAAAATTACATAAAAAAATGTAAAGTTGACGCTATGTTTCAATGACCAAACACATGTGCAGAGCTATCATAATCAGTTTAAGTATTTTAAGTCTGTTATAATGTATGTTTATAGGAAACACTTAAGGTGACAATTTCCTAGAAAGACACATTCGATAGGGAAATATTTATTATTTTTGGCCATAACTTTTTTTCTTCGTATGTATATTTTAAAAAACTATAAGACTACCTAAGTATAGAACCATAACAAGAATATTACTGTGAATTTTCACTCAATAATTCCAGTTGTTTCCAAAATAGTTAGATTTAAAAATACGAAATAGGAAGAGTAGCATAATTTTTATTTAAATCTAACTATTTTGCAAACCACTGAAATTATTGAGTGAAAATTCATAGTCATAGTAATGTTATGGTTCTCCTTAGGTAGTCTTATAGTTTTATAGGTAAATATACACACTAAGAAGAAAAGTTATGACCAAAAATAATAAATGTTTCCCTATCGGATGTTCCTTTCTAGGAAATGGTCACCTTAAGGAGGTTGTGGCGTTAGACGAAAATAATGAAAAAAATTTGAAATAAAGTTTTTTTTAATAGATTTTTATGACATTATTTTCTGTAAAAATCCAAAGTCATTAGGAAACTCATAAACTTCAAAATTTTTAAAAACTTTTACATGTAGTCTTATGGAAAATATGTCAACCCAGCATGCAAATGGTACATACAAATAACTAAATAAAACACACTACTATGTTTTCTGCCACATAGTGGTAGAAAACATAGTAGTGTGTTTTATTTAGTTATCTATGCAAAATGACTAACTACCATAGGGTAACGGCTCCTTCAATCATTTTTTTGGTACGTTTTAATTTATAGCATATAACCAAGTAATGTAAGCAGGTCTGAAAACTAAGTATGTAAAGCATTGATGTTTTATGCATATTTTAATATTGTTTTTAATTTAATTAGGAGACTTTTAATACATAAAAAAAAATTAAACATTTGTAAACTGTCAAATTTCTCTTTTCGTTAATGATTTTTGACTGATTTTTCAATTATTTAGGGCCGGTACTTTCATCTATAGTTAGCGACATTTATTCTGCAGAATAAGTCCTATCTAGAAGATAAGCAAAAAATCGGTATTTTCACCTACAAATAGTGATATCAGTCAGATAAATATGCTCATTCCTAGGATAAACTATTCGGCGCCCAAACCGATGAATAAGGCTTTTATCTGCCGGATAAATGAAGCCACGCCTACGCGCTTGCGCTCTGATTGGCAGTGCTATTCTATTTTCTAACCTAAGTTTTGAATAGTTATTTATTGTTTTGTGTTTAACAATACTTTAGATAAGGTTTGGCCAGTGGTGACTTTTATATAACTGGGTGATATTACGGACTTTCACAAGCCACAGCGGGAAGATTAATTAAAAAAATGTAATAACTGCTCTTTATGTATTTCCTCAAGTTATCCAAAAACATCACATGAAACACAGTTTTATTTTACATATACCGTTTAAAAATATGCAGACACAAAATCACACAATGAAAACTATTGTAAACACTATAATGACAATGACAAACAACTATGAAGAATAAAAATGACTCAAATGTCATAAACAGGTAATCAAGGGGATTATTTCTATCTTTATTTGAAGTTAGCTTCTGCATACATTTCTCTTGTTTTACCACATCTTAAGTTGGCAATTCTTACTTTGGGAAGTATCTAAAATCTTATCCATCGAATTGTTAACCGAAAAGTACAGATACAAGATATCCAGTAGATAGCAAATTCTGGTTATCTTATACTTCGAATTGTTATTCGCCGGATAAAGTATATTTATACTTAAGTGAAAGTACCGGGCCTTAATGATTTAATTTTAATATTTACTGCTTCTCATTTTTTTTTTAAATAATTACTGAAACAAATTTGTAAAATACACAGATATTTACATAAATTTATTTTTTTCTTTTCAAAAAGTTTAGACAAAACATCCAAAAGTTAGTTCATTAAGTAAAATAATTAAATCTACTTAAATAATAAATTAATAATAAAAAATGATTTATTTATGCCTTTATGACAATATTTATTGGTATCATCGACTTATAACCTTTTGTAATAATTTATTATGGAAAAGTTCCGATTTAGAATTCGACTTACTTTTGGTTGGGACTGTAACGCCTCAACCTCCTTAGCTATTTGAAAATTACTTTAAGAAATCATAATCACTTGAAATGCTTTCTTAAACTGCTCCAAGGCATTCACAACTCATTAAAAACATATCAGAAACATGTGCTTAAATTTTCAAAATATTTTAAAGAGCCAGTAACCAGCATTTATTTAGCCCCAAATTCTTTTGATATTTTAAATAGACATAGAACTCTGTTTGAAGATGGCGAATATGTACTCTCCTCATACTACATTGGCAGCTGCATGCCGTGTCAACAGTTAGCAACTAATAGTCAACTACCACCTTTATAAAATGGGCCTAGATTTAAGATTAAATACTTATTCCAATTTATTTTAGGATCATATTGAAAATGTAAGAAATATGCAAGTTGCTGAAGATTTTTTTGACTTTCGCCTTACCAGTAATATTTTTACTCACTGGTACAGATACGTTTGCACTCAAATTGTTTTACAATACAAACGAACTAAAATAGCCAATATCCATTATAATCGGTAATAACGTTAGTGTCCAGTTGCAAATAATTATATTATAAGCACTGTTTTTTAGGAGGATACTATTTCATTATTTTTACCTTTGGAGATCCTTACCTGCAGTTATTCAACTTGAAAAGGCTAAAGAGTTGAAAAAGCGAAAATGGCGAGAAAAAGTTTGGGAAGTCTTACCTGACTACAAACCTCCTGAAGATACTTAGATAAGAAAAATATTTTAATAGAATAGTTAGAACTGCTTTTTTTATATAATTATATTCTGTAAACTTAAAATCGTAACAATAAATATAATTTTTACAATTTTATTTAAATAAAGCTTATAACTTATTTCAAGGCAAAATCTGCATCAAAATCATAATTTTCTACTGACATATCTTTATCAGTATTCAAGGAAAAGTTATCTAAACCTGATGCTAGCTGTTGCGCTATTTTATCCCTCCTATTTCTTTGTTTCTTTTCTTTTTTGAATTGCCGTTTCTTGATTTGATTAAGTTTTTGATTTCCTTCCAACTCCATTTCTGGGTCCACTTTTTTTGTACGAGCTTCACCTTTCTTTTTTGTAATTTTTTTCACAGCAGCTACATTTATTTTATCACTTAACTAAAAATAAAAATGGTATGAATATAGTGCTTATAAGATCTATTATCAAATAAATTTCAACCATATAGTACGGCAGCCCGTTACCAATACTTTCCAGTTACTACAGCGAAAATAATTTCAGCGTTTCTCATCAGTTCTGGGAGAGCCGAGAAGAAAAGTTCAGGGTGACGGAATTTTTTACCTGTCCTGATTGTTCAAATCGAGCTTTGAACATGTAAAGGAAAACCGGACTTCTCGGTCTTCCCAGCGAGGCAGTTTCTTTTGTCTTCTTGTCGAGGGAAGTAAATGATATTTTTTTTAAATTTGACGTTCATTTGACAAATTAATTTTTATATATGCAAAAGTTATAATGTGGAAGGTCATTGCATGGTTGCTATGGTGTTGATTGTTATCCAGCGTATACATGCAACTTCATTCATTTTCGCACAGCCACGGCCAACGGAAAAAGACAAAAAGTCGTTTGCCAGCCGCCAGTATCGGTTTTGGATCTTTTGCAATATGAAAAAGTGTCTTAGAATTTCATAATCTATAAAGTTTCCCTGCTTTGATAGGGGTTTTTGGTAACGGGCTGCCGTACTAATAGATGAATTATGTATTATTTGTCTTTAAACACAATATCTCTCTCAACGTCTACTCTGGTCTGGTAGACTGCTGGCAGTCGCATTTGACGCGGTCTGGCAGAGACTGCCTGCAGTCGCAGGCGACTGTTTTTTATTATAATGGCTGAAACAAGTGCCAGCAGTCATTATTAAGAGGATTCGGGATTCAATCCCAATTATTTTCCATTCTTTCTTGATTTTTGAAGTCCTCATTTTTATGATCTGTTTGATCATGAGGTTGTCCTGTTGAGGACGTTTACTGACCTCATCGATCAGAAGTTCGTCTTCTGCTGCTGAAAATCTTTGAAATATTGTTACACTTTTGCACTCTATGTTATGGATTAGTCAAAAGTATTTACATACAATGTTTAAACAAAACATTAGCGACGGCTGCGACAGTTGTGTCTGAATGGTCTCAAAACAGACAAGACACAGCACTTAACTGCTCACAACCGAGAAGCGACAGGAAAACATTTGCCCCAAAATGCTTACATTTGCTACCATAAGATGAGAGAGTGACTGCCAGATCTTAGCTTCATTCGCTGTTGCCAGCAGTCCTACTAAAACCATACCTTTAAGCTATTCTTGATACTTCATAATTAACATAGAGATTTTCATAAATAATCATAAGACATGTAGCCACAAAATATATGCAACCAACTACACATCGTTGGTAGTTCAGAATAACAAAAATTCCTACAATATTCCAGTGGCATTCTGGCTGAGGGTTAAATGAATTTAGTATTAATTCTATTCTCATATTATTATTACTTTACTCATTAAATTTTTAAAAAGGCAACAGTACGAGAATTTGCAAATTTTAATAGTTAAAACAACTCGCTAAATGAATTAAAAACAAGAAGCAAAAATAAGAAACAACTAGATCATAGAGATTGCTGGTACACATTTGCCAATGGGCAACGTTGATTGACTCTCTACTTATTATGTTGAATATAATAAACATACCAAGTCATTAACTTCTACATCTTCCTCCATATCTTCTACAGATTCAACTGGTCCCAAACTATCCATTATAAAAGAATTTGTTTTTGGACCTGACTCCTTTTCAATTTTATTTAACACTTCAATCTCCATTTGTTCAAAACTATCTAAGTCAAACTCTTTGGCTTCTTCTGTAACTATCGAGGAACTTATGTGAACGTCCGTTTCATTTTGTTCAGGAGGTACCGTATAGTATTTAATTTTACCACTAAAAAATAAATAAGAAATTTTACTTTCACTAAGATACCAGGATACCCAAAAATTGTTTTCGTAAAAAACAAAGGAATTACATCATCATTACAAGGCTCACTTTTGTGAGTACAATTTTTAAACTTAAAATAAATAAAACAAAATCGCCAGAACAAGTGCAATGTCAGGAAGCGCAGCTAGAAAGGTTAAAGTTGTAAAAGAATGGAATTATTGCACATGATCATTACAAGGTTGTTTACAGGTTGATATTTATTTAAACATTTTGAGCATGGAAATCCCGTCGACTTTCTAGTCTGGAAAAAAAAAAGATTTCAAATTTCAAAGAAATTTAGACTTTTGTTGTTTTACTTTAATCTCAAAACTTTAAAATCATCGTCACAAGTTCTTTTTCTTTTTTAAAATGTGAATACAACTTTCCTTATCAAAACAGCTTTCGTAGAACATAATGATTGTTAATAAAGCTACCAAACATCCTTAAATATATAGGATTTTAACATTTTGTGCTAGGTTGCATTCACTCAGATAAATCATTATTAAAAAGTAATACTTATTAAAGAAGTTGATAAATAATAAAATTGAGATATTCACTTGAAATTTGGTATACGCATGTAATACAATCAGATTGAGATGATTCCGTTAAAGGGGTGGGTATGGGGTTATGTAAACTGGGGAAAATGAGTAGAGCCAGCTAATAAGATTCCAGAAACTTCATTTTTGGCATATATCCTAAGAACAACCGCCTCAAATTTTTGCATATCTGCCTCAAGTATTCTTAATAATAAATCATAAATATCGGAATAAGAAGTTACGTATCCCAAGATCAAGTTAGCACCACAATAATTTCTACATGTACATAAAACTAAACAAATGTTAGAGCATAAAAAGTTACCATACAGAATTTTAGTATTATCTGGTTGGGAAAAATTATAAAAGACAAACAGCATTATGCATCTTTCAGTAACTTTTATAAATATACTAGACAATAAAAAAACTGCTGCCTAAGGAATCACTACTTCCACATCCAGAATAACCATTCAAGTCTCTTTAATGTAAAACATATCAATATTTGCATTTCAATATGTGGAAAATAAAATGGTGTACTAGTTTTCTATGTGAGAAACCCCCTGCAAAATTTTAGAGTGATCCGAAATAATTTACATTTTTTTTGTATTAAAACTTGTAATGATACGCTACTGAACCATGGAATTTAGCTACCCTTATGCTTCAATTGTTTACGCATATTTATCCGTGTGCCGCTTCGTGTCTTGTTCAAGTGATCAGAAGTTGTTTACGACGTTTACGTATGGTCAGTTTCTTTCCGGCTTCCGATGGATTATTACGTTTTGAAAATTGTATTCGTAGATCGATACCGGTCAATATACCAGCGTGTACATCGCATGAATATTGCGATATGATTTTAACTTATGGCGAAGTGAATGAAAATCTTGCTGCCGCTGTACGAGAATATGAGAGAAAATTTCCTGGCAGGCGTGTGCCAAATGAAAGAACCCAAATATCATTCCTATGGATTTTTTCTTGTGGGGTTACATGAAGAGTTTGGTGTATGCTAAGTGAATAGACCCCCTAGAACAGTTACAATAAGCCATTGACAATGCCTCAAATCTAATTCCTGGTTAAAGAGACAAATGTGAACGCATACACGAAAATATTAGCTGCGCTTAGAACAGTGCATTGAGTGTCAATGGTCAAACAATCGAAAATTTTCTTTCACTTTTCGTTACTTTTAAGTTTTCTGGTGTGCTGTTCTACAAAAATTATTTTAATTTTTGCTATTTTTGTTGTGCGATTAAATCCAAAAAGTCACTTCTAACCCCGTCAGCTTTGCTGTTAGTCTCAAGTCCGATAAAGGGGGAGGGGAAGTGATATCGTTGCACTGCGTTACGTCAGATTAGTTGAAGTCATAGGCGATGCATTTCTACAAAAAAAATAAGGTAATTTTTTTGGTCATATTTTTTTTATTTTTTTAACTCCTTTCAGTGGGGACAACTTACTTATAAATTTTCCGTATGTTGTGGTAAGTCACCCTGTATATGAGGCAGATGCCATAAAAAAATTGTGGTGTTGGCTTCTCTCATATATGCAAAAAGTGAAGTTTCTGGATTCTTTAATAGAGGTTGAATAATATAATAGATCTGAGGCCTTGGCTTCTATTATATACACCAAATCCTAAGTTTCTGTACTCTTACCAGCTTGCTTTACTCATTTTCCCCTATTTACCCCTACTTACCCCCCAACCCTTCAACGGATACATCTCAAAATATAATCTAATTCCAGATGTCGCTATAATACATACGTGTACCAAATTTCAAATGAATATCTCAATTTTACTTTATCAACCCTTTTAACAATGGAGTTGGGGTGGTGGGGGGTTGACAAATATTATAAAACATTTGAGGCATTGACTCCCAGTATATAAACCAAATCCCAAAGGACCCCACACTTTTCTTCTAGAAAGTGGCTTTCGAACAAATTTTTTAAAATTTTAATATGTTATTCTTTGAACCTCGGTCGAGTGGGCTCCGGCCAATTAGTGTGTGCGTGAATGTGTGCACTTTCATGCATACATAGATATCTGCATATTGCGTATGTATTTCTGTAAGTCTATACTTGTTAATACAAGAAATATCATTGATATATTATACTTTGTTTCGTAGTTATAATGAAAAGCTTTGGTAGTATGTTAATTTAAAAAATTGGGGATTTTGCGACTTACAGAGATTGTAGAAGTCACGGAAATATAGTTAGAGCTTTGTACCCATGGAGACTTACTTGTAAGGGTTCAAAGAATAACACTAAAATTTTAAAAAATTTGGCCGATAGCTACTTTCCATAAGAAAAGTGCGGAGTCCTTTCTGTATTCTTACCAGCTTGCTTTACTTATTTTCCCTTATTTACCCCCATTTAACCCCCAACCCTTCACAGGAATTAGTACAAAATATAATTTAGTTTCAGATCTCGTCATGATACACGAGTGCACCAAATTTCATGTCAATATCTTAAACTGTTCCCGAGAAAACAGCGCACAAAAAAGTTACAGACCGAATGATAACCAGACAGAAATTTTTTCCACTCAAATTTAATCTCGATGTTTTATGACATTTTAAGTCTATTTAAAAAAAAAAAAAAATTAACATTTTTTACGATTATACTTCCACTCCACTATGTGGATGTGGAAGTAAATAGTAGAAATGTTAAATTTCACTCACTTATTCCAGTCTTCTAATAATCCTCTAGCTGCAGCAATAGCGTCTGGAATGCCGCCCTTTTTAAATCGACCTGTATGTTTTGCTTTCAAACTGTAAAACTCCTAAAACGGAAACATAAATAGTTTATCTTCAGTTTCCATGTCTTCAAATATTACAATAATAATTTTGACTTACATCTGAAGTACTATATTCAGGAATGTTATACATTTCCATCATCTGTTGTTTAGTTACCCTTTGTAAAATAGCATTTGCAGGAGTTATAGGGTCAGCGAGTGCAGAAATACGGACAGCATTCCTTAATGAAGCACTGCTATCATTTCCTGATGCAAAAACTATACCAGGAGAATCCAAAAGCTTTATTTTCGAATCTAACTGTACCTCTTGCATAGCCCTGCAAAATAAAGATCGGAAAATCTAGATCAAAAAATACTTATCTACATATCCAAATAATGTTCATTCTGTTTGTGTATACCACAAGTGCATATATCTACATCATTAGCATAAAAATCTGTGAAGATTTATAGATGGTACTGTACATATAACATAGTTCTAACTGCCTAAAAGAATGCTGTGGTAAGAATTTAAGGTATTGAAGGATGTATATTGATGTATTGAAAATAATAATATGGAAAGTTATTTGCATACAGCGCTGTCGAGAGTCACAGCGGACCCTGGAGATATTCAACAAATATTCTTTTAATATTTATTTCATAAAAATTCTAAACTAATGAATTTATCTATAAGAATTTAATGAAAAAGATTATAAGTGATTTTTTAATTACATGTATTCTAAACATTGAGAATTATAAATCTTGAATCGGAAATTGTAGAGCATTTTCAAGGTCTATCAATTTTCATCTTACGATACAAGAAAAATACAAATTAAAGGTAAATAACCTCCGATCAAAGAACTTATCCCTAGATACATAATGTGTACTCGATTGTTTGTCGCTGAGATAATCACCGTCTGAGGCACTTCCGTTGTAAACATGCCCAGAGATCCTGATTGGCTAGTCGATCTATTCACGGCTTTTATTTGACAAAATCCGCGACGTTTTGGAGACGATTGGTGTGTGTTTATGTACCGTAATGACAAATATCTATATTTACACGTCCGCCATTAATGGTAACAGGTGTTTTTAGGATTTCAGAGCGATTTAGTGGTGAAGAAGTGATATTTTGTAAAGTTTAGTGACAATACAGTTATTATAAAAAGATTTCCATTTGCAGAAAACAGTTTAGAAAAGATGTACATCGATCGTTTCACAAGTAAGTATTACCTTCATAGTCGTAACGTGATAGGGTTCTGTTTACGTTTCTAATAAGGTGAAATAGCAATTAAATTTTAATATCATCCTTTCAATAGATAATGGGGTCGTTGCACTATATCGAAATTGAGACTGATTTTGTATGGAAAATGTAACTGTGGGTTTGTTAATGTCCTATGTTACATGAATTGACCTATTGCCTAAAATTTAAACTACACCACTTTAAAATAAAGCGTGCCATCAGCAGAATTCCTTTGCCCCTGCTACATCATAAATTGAAAATGCTGATGCGCTAGCACCGGATTATTGATCGACACCTAGGTCTAGGTCATGGTCCACGTTCGGCTGCCAGGTTTTTGAATTATAGGGACGGGCATGAATAGATCGGTAAGGTCCGACTATTTTCGGAGGCATTTGGCGTTGTCCGCTCTACGTCATCATTTAAAGGGTTTAAAGAGCCACAGACCGAACTTTCATGCTAATTCACACCCTTAAAATGCATGTAACAAAAAAAAAAACACAAAAACAAGGGTCAAATATTTTTCATAATATTTTCAGAATATTCAATAAAAAAAAATACGTGCAATGACCCCATTCCCTCAGAATAAACTATGTGTACTCTCTATCTATTATATTTGTTAAATCCTCGGTAATGTTTCTAGAAATTTATGAAAATATAACCAACAATAATTATCTAAAATAACAATAATGTCGTTATTTTAATAAACACATATTTAATTTTTTTGAATAAACTTCAATAAGCATGGAAATTACACAAAAACAAATATATATTTATCACACAACACATGATGTGCCCACTATGTTAATTTTATTACTACTTTTTTAGATCCTGGACAGTAAAACAAGTAATTTATGTTTTTGCTGTGCTAATATATAAACAGAACATCATAATTAATAGTAATAATAAATTTGTTTTATTGGGAAAGAAGGTTTAAAGCAGGTAATGCAGAAATTACAATTTATTTTGATGAAAATATTTACCCTTCTACACATATCCGCCACTGTTGCCTATGGATTGTTATATCTATCCTTTTTTATGACTATAAAATGTGATGATGTTGGGAGCAAACAAGGTATGTATTGAAGAGATAGCTGTTAGGTATCTAAACTAGTTCTTTGATCGGAGTAAATAACCTATTTGGTTTAGTTTAGTTTTTGTATGGCTCCATGTTTACACATACCCACCATTTTTTAATGAAGCATGTGAAACATGGTTAAAACATGCTTCTTCGAAAACAGTGAAAAAGCGATGGCACTTAGACAAAAATATTTCTTGACAAATTATCATTGTACAAAGACTAAATAAAACCGAATTAAAAGTAATTATATTAGCTTTAAACATAGGGGTATTTTTCACTAAAAGCAATATTTTTATATATTAAAAAAACACTTAAGTTCATTTGTTAAATAAACAACTCAAGCAAATTGTAAAGACGGAACTTTTTGAATAATTATTTCTATTACATCCTCTCAAAATTTCAGCGACTGAGGACTTTTTCCGAAGTAAAAATCTAATTGCAATCTCCACTACAAAACTTCATTGAAATAATATGTGACGATAACAAACAATTATTCATGATTGCACATGATTTTCAATTTGAAAATTGAAATGAATTAAATACGTTTAGTGATCAAAGTATACAGTAAATATTGGCCGTAACTGATAGATAATTACCTGGTAACTCCTGGAGTGGCACCAACATTACAAGCTCTAGACCTCTTTAAGCTGTTAATTATTGAACTCTTCCCAACATTGGGTAATCCTACTATACCAACTTTGATTGATGTTTTGATGCCCTTATTCCGACAATAGTTCGCTAATAATGACATTAATAATTCAGCTCCTACACTGGATGAACCTTGTAGTCCTTTACTAGATTTGGAAAATTTTCTTTGCCCTAGGTTTTTATTCTGTGTTTGAGTTGATGCTTTAAAAGCTATAGTAGGCGTTGTTCTCTTAAGATATTTTAACCATTTGTCAAGAACATCTCGAGGAACTAAATCAGCTTTGTTCAGTACTAAAACGAGCTTCTTATTACCCTTCATATCTTTAACGGCCTGTTCGACTTGCGTACATCTGGTACCCATTGGATCTCTCGCATCCACGATTTCTAAAACTACATCGGCAGCCTCGATAACTTTTTTAAATTCCTTGTAATATTGCCTTAACGAATTTTCATTGTTTAGGTCATGTGATTTATCTGAGTGAGCTGGAGTTAAATGATCATGTAGTTTACCTCTAACTTCGGCATTTTCTACCTAAAATTATATTAATTTTTTGTTTATTAAGAAGTGCTTTGAAGCTACATCCACCACTTCACCTAACCACCCAAAACAATATGTCCCAATAACAGATCACTTTTTTCTGTGTGCCCGTGTAATCATGATATCGCCCATCAGTAATATTGGCTTGGAGCTAGTATTACTCTAAGCTAAAAACATGGACATAAAAGTAAAAAGTGAGAATAAACTTACAAATGTAAATGTAATGTAATGTTGAACTAGGAATTGGACACACTATATTAAATAGAATGGTCTATATTTACTTATTCATTTATTGTACACATGAAACATGGAATTGCACGATCTCTGGTTGCGTTCTTTTTTTTACATCTAGTCTTGGTGTACCTACTTTTACCCTAACACCTCAAACCGTATATTCGCTTTCCCAATATTGATTTCCACAAGCAAGAAAATATTAAAAAAAAATCACAATTCAGCAATAAGCAAAATTACCGTTATTCCTTGTATATTAGGTACACATAAAAATACTTATTAAGGTATAATTAATTCTTGTTTCTTACAAGTTGTTCTAAGCCTCCATTTAATTTAGCTTCTCTTTGCTCTTCCCGTTGTTTCTGTTTTTCTAATCTCGCTGCTTCTCGTTGTCTCTGTTTCTCTTCTTCCATCTGTTTTTTCAAAGCATCTACTTCTTTAAGGATGTTTTCTTTGAAAGGGCAAATGTTTGGGACCTGTATTAAACTTTGCTTGTTCTTCTTAGGATTCTTTTTAGCATCTCTTCTTAATTTTTTATTATGTTGACGAACTTTCTTTTCAACTTTATATCTCAGGCGAGCAGGTTGCCTCTTAGACTGTTTTTCTAAAATATTTAATTATTCATAAACAGCGATAACTTTGATTAAAGAAATGTACTTACTTATTTTGTTCTTTGCCATTATTAATATATTTGTAATATATGGTGGCTAAACATGCAACACTAAACACACGTGTTATTAAAATTCTAACCTTAAAAATTGAGGCATGAGGCATGTCATTTTATTTACTTGTCTTCTTCTTCATCTCGTTTGTCTCAATGGCTCACAAGGCAGTAGGCAAGAATGACTTACCGTGAATGTATTAGAGGTGTTTCAGAATCTCATGAGCCGCGAAATGCGCAAAACGCTAAGTTTATTTTGCTTTATAAGTATTTTTTTGAAGACACCGGAGGCTGCCTTGCTGGATGCATAAGCAAGAGCTCGGAATAAATTATAAACAATAAATATAATATTTTTAAGAAGTGTAACTGAGTTGACAGGAGGGATTATGTCTCTGCGCATATGAAGGTCACAGCTCATGAGATTTTAAAACACCTTTACTACCCGACATATATTATTTCGAACTATATATTATCAATAACGACACTTTGACTATTTTCGTCAATATTAAACTGTTACGCCGCCATTCAGTAGCGTAGCGGGTAGACTTATTAGTATAGAAACAAAGTGACTCTACTCTATAAGCCTGTATTGTGAAGTACTGGAGTTCAACTATCACTGCAGAGATGGCGCTAGGAAAGTAGCTTCCAAAGAAGGAAGAATCTAGATTATTCTAGAAAAGTTCAGCAAATTCTAGAGAACTGTGGATTATTCGAGGATCTAGTTCAGAAGGGACCAGAATGTTGGAAAAGCCAACTGTGGGGCATATAAGGACCAAGTTAGCGGCGGGGCAGTCAATTCAAGCCAGTTTTCGTTCGGTGAAGTTGGGGAACCCAAAATTTGTAACAGTTTGTCAAAATTTACCCAAGTGAAGTTTTAATACATATATAATCTTAAACCTCTCTAAGGGAGTTGTGTCCACTTACCTTTAACATACAGGGCTCACGAATTCACAGCCCCGAAGAGCACTACCTACCTATTGATTATATATTTCTCTGTTAAATCAGAGTGGTGACAACCAACTATTTGGTTAATTTCTTTTATTATTAGTCTTTATTTTAACTTACATTTCAAATTTTTGTGTGGTGTGTTGTGGGGTTAATAATAACCACCCCTCGTTTATGTACATTGGCGGCTGTGGTGGGATTATAAGAAAAGTACCCCTTTTCTCCCCCCACCCCTCCGTTTTCTACACACCATCATCTCTTCTGGAAGCTTGTAGATGCTCTAGAGTTCTATATATTGTTCTGAAATTAGAAATTTCTGGATGGATCTAGAACCAATTTTGGGATATATAAGGCGAAATCGACGGCGGGGAAAAAGAAGTTTTATAAAAGTGAAGAAGTTGAAAAGTGAAAGTGAGGTTAAATAACAAGTAAACAAAGTGTAAAGGTTATTTAAAAAATATTGTATAATCAGTAAATTATTAAATAAAGTGTTAGTGGTTTACCCCTTGTTAAAATTGTTTAGAACCCACGGATTCATACAGGGTGTTTCCTAAAGGGTGAAAACACGTAACAATACTTATGAATCAGCGGTAATATGAGAAAACAAGGGCAATTTAGTTTTACACATTTATGATATAACGATCAGGAATAATTAACGCCATAAAAGAAAATATTTACCTATGTATTTATTACTTAGAATACTAAATAGTGTAGGTACTTAATAATGTAGTGTTATGAATTACACCCCCTTGGAACTGGAGATGATACGCCTATTCCTACTAATTGTGACTGGAAGCTATCAGAAAGAAATGGACTTTTCTGGAATGTGGTAAGAGAAGATTCTTGATTGCTTCTAGATGGATCTAGAGAGTCAAATTCGGAGTATATAAGGCGCGATTACCAGCGCGGAAGAAGAAGTTTTATTAAGAAGGCAGTTTATAAAAGTGAACAAGTTGAAAAGTGAAAAGTGAGGTTAGATATCAAGTAAACAAAGTGAATTTGAAGTATTGTATAGTCAGTAAATTGTTAAATAAAGTGTTAGTGATTTATCTCTTGTTGAAATTATTTAGAACCCACGGATTCATACAGGGTGTTTCCTAAAAGGTGGAAAATACGTAACACTGGTGTCAGACGCGGAATTTTGACAAGAGGATTTTTCGGAAGTGTTGAGAAGACTGGGACAGTATTCTTGGACTTTGTGCTAACACAGGGAGGACTAATTTACTGGACATTGTTCGAGGATTATTTTCGAACAGGAAAATAGTGTCAAGTGCGTTTTTAGACATTGTAGAACATTTTTGTTGGACATTAGTGCTTAAGTGACAAAGACTCTAGATAAGACTTTTTTGTGCCGTTTTGAGGTTTTTCTGGACAGTCCCATTACCGATAGTGACGTAATAAAAGGAGAGCGGTATACAATGCCTTCATGCGTGTTTTAAACTATAAAGCCTAACCATGGATTTTATGTCATACATTTATTGAAATATAACATAATTATATAATTACTTACAAAATATATGATTTGTACCGTTTTTCTTTGGACGTTGTGTACATTTCAGGTTATTGTTTATCAAAAAAACGAGGATAGATGATCCATATATAACCTATCGTTAGGTAACCACCATGTTTTTCAAATGATACTAAGACCTAGAACCATGCAGGCGTGATTTCAGCATTTTTATTAGGTAGGCAGGGATTTTTCACAGATAACCCAATAGATGGAAGCAAAGCGAATCCTGTAATTCTTAAACGATAGCCCTATAAACTCAAATGACAGAGGGAAAGCGAATGTTGCAAAAAGTCAAATAGACGGGAAACCCTAAACCTAAATAACCGAGGGAAAGCGAGTTTATCACTTCACATAGGTAATATTAAACTCAATAGAGGAAAAGCGAGTAGTGTGAAAAACAATTTGGTAAATAAGGCTCACGCAAAATTCGGAAAACTTGGCGATCGTTCACCGAACGGTTGTGTGAACGTTCCCCAAATGATTGTCGTTAGCGTACGTTCACTAATATCTTGGCAAGCACTCGCTGATGTGTACAATTTGAATTTTTTGCGACAACTTCGCGAGCATTCGCAATTTTATAAACAAATTGTAAATAATGTTACGTTTATTCACCTTTTGGGAAACACCCTGTATGAATCCGTGGGTTCTAAATAATTTCAACAAGAGATAAACACTACTAACACTTTATTTACTTGATTTACTGACTATACAATACTTCAAACATTCAAAATAACTTTATTTACTTCTTATTTAACCTCACTTTTTACCGAACGTGTCACTTCTTAAATAAAGTTCTCCTTCCGCGCTGGTAATCGCGCCTTATATGCTCCGAAATTGACTCTCTAGATTTAACCAGAATCTTCTTCAACCACAAGCTAGAAAAGTCCATGGCTCTTTCTAGAGTCTTTCCAGTCACTATTAGTAGGCATAGGCGTATCATCTCCAGTTCCAAGGGGGTGTAATTCATAACACTGCCCCCTCCTTAAGCCTGATCGTCCCGATCAGGCAACCCAGAATCATCGATGTATTTCGCCAGTCTGTCCAAATGCACGATCTTCATCTTGGACTTTTTGCTTCGTTGAATCCGATAAACGACGTCATTAATTCGGGTAATAACAGTATACGGTCCATCCCAAGGTGGTTGAAATTTCGGTGACCTTCCTTTCTTCCGCTGTGGGTTGTACAGCCAAACCAGGTCTCCTGCCTTGAACCCTTCTGAACTACCCTTACGGTCATATCGAGGCTTCATTCTGTCACTGGCTATGGTGATTTGGTCTCTAACTAACTCATGGACATTCCTTAGCCGTTCACTCACTTCATCTACATAGCTGTTCACAGGAAGCCGTTCTCCACCTGGTGTTCCAAGCATCAAATCACACGGCAGTCTGATCTCGTGTCCAAATACTACACGAGCCGGAGTCTGTTTTGTAGTCTCGTGGATAGCAGCTCTATATGCCATGAGGAAAAACGGTATGTGGAGATCCCAGTCACGTTGATTTTTATGAACGACTTTAGAGAGATGTTCTTTCATAGTCTTATTATGTCGCTCCACCATTCCATCTGATTGCGGGTGAAGGGCTGTCGTCCGTGTTTTGTGTATTCCTAATTCCTGAATTTGCTGAAATACTCCTGACTCAAAATTTCTCCCCTGATCTGAATGCAGCTCCAGGGGTACACCAAATCGACATATCAAGTTATCTACCAAGACTTTGGCGACAGTAACCGCTTCCTGGTTTGGAATTGCGTAGGCTTCAGGTCATTTACTAAAATAGTCCATGGCAACCAGTATGTACTTGTTACCGTCCTTGGTTACTGGGAATGGTCCGGCTATATCGATCGCAATCCTCTCAAAAGGAGCCCCGACGTTATATTGCTTCATTGCACCTCTAATTCTATTCTGTGGTCCCTTACTGGCTGCACAAATTTTACAATTACGACGCCAAGCTTCAACATCTTGACGACTATTTACCCAGTAAAATCGTTCACGTACTTTATTCAGGGTCTTGTTACCGCCGAAGTGTCCACCGGATGCTCCATTATGCACTTCCTGAAGTACTTTCGGCACTCGACACCTGGAAATCACTAGACGCATAACAACTTGCTTCCCATCCGGGCTCTCCCATGCTCTTTTTAACAGCTCGTTCATAACTCTAAGTGAGTCCCACTGTGCCCACAGTGCCTTCAGTCCCACTCTTTTCCCTGAAACAGCCTTCCATTTTGGACGAGTTCCCCTTTCTTTGGCTCTCAATATAGGCTCAATTTCCTCATCGTTTAGTTGCTCTTGTCTGAGTGCTTCGTCTATCCTGTCATCCGGTACCTCCACCAATACAGTGTTGATTGCTCCCATGTCCTGCAGTTTCTCCTGGTGGTAGTGCTTGCAACATTTCTTGCACCTTCTACCGGATGAAATATCTGCAATTTTCTGGGGATTCATTTTACTTCCACGTCCTGGTAGTAGTGGACTTCTTGGAATGCTTCGAAGCTGAGAAATCTTTACTTCTCTCGGGGTACCATGTTCCCTATCTGTCACAGTCTCTCTGGTATCAGCTTCCTCTGATTTTCCCCTCAGCTCCACAGCTTCTCCGGCCTTCACTTTCTCCAATCTTCTCCAAGGACATTCGAGCTGGATATGTCCTAGTTCTCCGCACCTGTAACATTTCATACTCCGTCGTCCACTTGGCCTTCCACTACTTCTATTCTGTGTCTCATCCATGTTTCCAGCATTCACATTCCTCGAGTTCCGCTGTCGACAGTCTCGTTTGATATGCCCTGCTCTGCCACAGTTGTAATATTTAATACCCCCGCTTGGCTTGCCTTGTCTTTCTGCAGTATCCACTTGAGCCAGTAACTGATTGAACATTTTATGTATGTCGGCCAACATAGCGTTCTGGTTCTCCTTTTCCGACTGCGATCTTTCGAGACTCACAGCTTGTACTCTTGGACTCGGGGTATCCTGAAGGACAGCTTCCACCTCGAGTGCACGCAGCAAGGCTTCACTACTACTTTTATGTCGGGATAGCCTGAGGACTCGCCTGATCTCCTCGTCCCTTATCCCGTCTAGGAATGCCCCCACTGCCAATTGCTCTTTAAATTCTTTTGGCGCATTAGGATATGCTAAGTGTGCCAGTCTTTCCACCGCAGCTTCAAATTCTTGCAGACTCTCTCCAGCTTCCTGAACGCGCCCTTTCAGCTGGGTCTGGTATACTTGAGCAAGGTGTTGATCTCCATATCGTAGATCTAAGGCAGCTTCTAAAACTCTAAAATTCCGTTGTTGGTCCGCCGGAATTGTCTGGAGCAACTCCAACGCTTGGCCTCTTAAAGCCACGATTAATGCCTTAGCCTTCCCTTCATCATTCCAGTTGTTTGCACTCGCTGCTGCCTCAAACTGTGTCTTGTAAGTCATCCAGGAACTTTGACCATCACAGGAGGGAATTTTTAATCGCTGGCCTAATGATACCAGTTGCTGGTTTCCTCTATATAACTCAACTGTTGTTTAAGCTGGTCAATTTCTCCTTCTACCTGGTGCATTTTCTCTTCAACCTTGTCTACTTTTTCATTCACTTCGCTTACTTCTTGCTCGACTTTATTTTTAAGTTCTTCAGTGACGGCAAATATGGCACTCTGTTGGCCTTCTATAATTTTCCTTAGCTCGTCTCTTTCTTTTTGTTGTTTAATGTCCAAGTCTTGCATGATTTTTCTCAATTCTTCCTGACGTCGTTTCTCTTCGTCTTGATGTCATTTCTCTTCTTCTTGTTTTTCCTCTTGACGTCTTCGTTCTTGATCTTCTTTTTCCTGTAGGCGTTTTTGTTCTTTTTCTTGTCGTTTTCTTTCCCGTTCTTCTTTCTCTTCCTGGCACTTTCTTTCTTGGTCCATCATCATCTTTTGCATTTGTGCCATAAAGTCCTGCATTTGTTTTTCAGATGCCATGCTTCTGGTTGTTACTGGCATATAATTATCAACAAAATTTAATAATCACGTCAATATCGGTAATGGAATTGTCCAGAGAAATCGCAAAACAGCACGAGAAAGTCCTTTATTTAAACTACTGTCCAAAATGGAAACGTTCTAGAAAGTTCACGAAAATACACTTAATTAACTACACGAAAAAAAAAAGTCTTGTTCAGAGTCTTTATCTCTTCTTAGGATTTAATCACTATCACTAATGTCCTAACAAAAATGTTCTACAATGTCTAGAAACGCACTTGACACTATTTTCCTGTTCAAAAATAATCCTCGAACAATGTCCAGTAAATTAGTCCTCCCTGTGTTAGCAGAAACTCCGAGAATACTGTCCCAGTCCTCTCAACACTTCCGAAAAATCCTCTTGTCAAAATGCCGCGTCTGACACCAGTGTTGCGTTTTTTCCACCTTTTGGGAAACACCCTGTATGAATCCGTGGGTTCTAAATAATTTCAACAAGAGATAAACACTACTAACACTTTATTTACTTGATTTACTGACTATATAATACTTCAAACATTCAAAATAACTTTATTTACTTCTTATTTAACCTCACTTTTTACCGAACGTGTCACTTCTTAACTTCTCCTTCCGCGCTGGTAATCGCGCCTTATATACTCCGAAATTGACTCTCTAGATTTAACCAGAATCTTCTCCAACCACAAGCTAGAAAAGTCCATGGCTCTTTCTAAAGTCTTTCTAGTCACTATTAGTAGGCATAGGCGTATCATCTCCAGTTCCAAGGGGGTGTAATTCATAACAATAATACGATTTTCGATTCCAAAAAAGGTTTAATTTAAAAAAGTTGTTAACGTATTGTTGCGTATTTCCGCCTCTTAGGAAACACCCTGTATGAATCCGTGGGCTCTAAATAATTTTAACAAGAGGTAACTACTAACACTTTATTTAATAATGGACTGAATGATTACACAATACTTCTTAATTAACCAAAATAACCTTTACACGTTGTTGTTGATATTTAACGTTACTTCTTCGCTACCAAACTTCACTCTAATAAAACTTCTTCCCCTTCCGCCGGTAATCGCGCCTTATATACTCTGATATTGCCTCCAGAGTCATTCAGAACACAATCGAGAACCTTCTTCCACCACACTCTAGAAAACTCTATCTCTTTCTACAAGTTTCCAGTCACTATTAGGCATAGGCGTATCATAGGGGGTGTAATGTATAACAGTATAAACATTGAAAAAATGCGTTTTTTAGCCTTTTTACCTTTAATAACTTTGGAACGGAACGACGTTTTTAGATGCTGAAAAAATATTCTGAAAGCGTAAGACTTTAACTTCAAAACGACGAAGGAATTTTAAGAAATTACATAAATATAAAAGTTACACCGATTTTAAAATTGGGAGTTTTCGGCGCAGCGCGCCGTGGTTTTGTGTATTTTTTATAAATCTATTGGCATTTTGAAGTTAAAATTTCCGAATATTTTTTCAGAATCTAAAAATTTCCTTCCATTCAAAAGTTATTAAAGGTCAAAAAGTTTAAAAATCGTATTTTTTCAATGTTTAATTATATATATTATTAACATATATAAGACTTTTTTCTTGTATTAACCCATACTCTGCGATAGAATTGTTTTGGAAAAGAAAATCGCGTTATTTATGATTTGTTAATTAAATTATTATTAAAAAATGGGTTACCATAGGACGATTTGGCTAAAAATTTAAATTTAAACCAGGTTTTGGAAACTGGTATAGAAATTAGTAAAACACCCTAAGCACACCGTTCGCCTAGAAAAGAAACTCTAAACCCATTAGACCTTAAAGTATACCATATGATCATAGACGTGCCTCACCTGCCTATGATTTTACGAGTATT
Source organism: Stenurella melanura (assembly GCA_963583905.1). Taxonomy (NCBI): domain Eukaryota; kingdom Metazoa; phylum Arthropoda; class Insecta; order Coleoptera; family Cerambycidae; genus Stenurella; species Stenurella melanura. Next base: position 110,278,572 of record OY757312.1, read on the forward strand.
GAACTTGCTATCCGCCGGGAATCTGGGCTTTAAGTCGCCTGTCTGCGATTTACGAGGGCTGAACTCGCTTTCCTCCAGGCATCTGAGGTTTAACTCGCCTGACTATGGTTTTACGAGAATTGCAAAGAGGCCCCGCTCAAAATTTAGCCAGAGGCCCCACAAGGTCTTAATCCGCCCCTACCTAATTGTATTGAAATCTTTTGACTTTCGGAATTCGCCATATTTCAAAATATTGGGGGACAGTTGCCTATGTTGCCCATCCGGAATTACGCCTATCGCGTTTAGTACGAAAGCGTAGAAAGGATGGTGTAAAATATTTTATAATTGTCAGTTGAAAGTGACAATTATACATCATTGTTAGTTTAAAGTTGCAATCATACGTAATTGTAAGTTTAAAGTGGCAATTATACATAACTTTCAGTTCAAACTTACAATTATACATAATATTTGTCATTTTAATTTTACAATTATATAAAGTTGTAAGATTAAATTGACAATTATGATTATAATTGTCGCTTCAAACTTACAATGATAAGTACATAATTGCAATTTTAAAGTGAGAATTATAAGTATAATTGTCATTTTAAACTTACAATTATGTAAAATAATAAACACATCACACAGAGTAAACAACCCCCGCATCCAAAGTCTATGCCGTCCGGAAGGGGATTACACATTTGAAAAAACGCAGACAACATCCATTACTCACCAACATTGCTAGTGCTGGAGCTGGGGATCGAACCTAGTACACAATAGTCAGTCTAACCAAGTGCGCATGCCACTAAGACGCTTAGCTACCGTGGCGGTAATTGCAAGTTTAAAGTGACAATTATGTATAATTGTAAGTGAAACGTCAATTATGTATTATTGTCACTTTAAACTTACGTTTATGTATAATTGTAACTTTAAACTACACTGAGAAAAACCGCCTAGGTACTTTTTTTGCTAACAATAATTTGATGGTAACAAATATATCTTTTTTAATTCGGACAATCAGACAAGTCGATGTAACATTTCCTATAAATAAGATGACATTTCTAAAAACAGATACCTATTCCTATTAACGTACTCTTCTACAAGTAATAAACAGGTAATAAATGTGTTTGATAATAATTGCTCCAATTAAACTGTACTTAGGAGCAGTGGCGGCTCGTGATATTGTCTGCAGAGGAGGCTTGATATTCTGAAGGACAACTGATGTGCAATATGACTACAATTTGTACATTTCCCCACCACCCCTGAGGTATTACAACGGCACGTTACATTTTTTTGCCGTGGGCTGTTCGCCAGGATACCGATTCACGACTTGAGAGAATAGAACTAATAAAAGAATAGATGAAAATGAAATAGAAAATATGATGAGATGAAAAAATCATTCTCATGAAATTCTCGTTCCTACGACTCGAGTATCGGTATCCAAAGGAGTCCTACTATCCCACTTGTAATTAAATTATATAACTTTTAATAAAAATGAAAATAGTTTTGGTAAAAAAATTAAAGTGTTTTTCTACAAACAAAAAATTGTATTCATTATCACTGCCAGCCGTGTAAAATTATAAGTTTTAATAGAAATTAAAATAGTTTTGAGAAAGAAGTTATTTAAAAAAATATATAACCGCGGAACTCTATATTATGGAGAATTATAAAAAATATTTCCTAAAAAATAAATAACACAAATAAATATGTTTTCTAAAATAACAACTACCTATATTAATCTCTGCTTTAAAGCCTGAATATTTTTATAAATGAGTGGTAACCTGCGATTTTTGGAACTAGCAAAATGGTTGATTATTTCATCATAAAATGAATCGCGTTTCCTCAATTCTGACAAAAAACGTTTTTCTATTGAAATAAGCGATATATTTGAAAGGCGGTCTTGACTCATTTTGTTTCTAGTAAAAATGTTTTTATGCGTTTAAGTGCTGAAAATGATCATTCTACAGAAGCTTACCGGAATTGTCTCAAAAAACAGTGACGTTATTCAAAAAGTTCTCTAATTTTGGGTCATAAGTTTTTAAAAAATCTACCAGCTCTTTGAAATTTCCTTTATTGCACGATTCTCGTTTTTCGTCACGTCCTCGGAAAGAATTTTCTTGTGAAGATAACTATATAACGGCATCTATTAACCTCTTTAATATTTCCCTATTCTCACGGACCTTTTCGTTAACATTTTCTATTTCTCTCTTATGTGCAGAATCCAAGAAATTTACAATATTTTGTTTACCAAACATTTCGAATTTAATGCAAGATGAAATGTGCTCCTGGGATTTTTCGTGCCTTTCTAAACCTCGCGACAAATTTTGCAAATTATTAAACCCGGCCCTGCCCCAAATTGAGGATTGATCATTAGTAAATAATAAACATCTCCAACAATATAATTTGTTTCTAACTGTTGATGCCGTTAACCACTCGACTTTTTTATAATTGTTGTCACAAAACCCTCTGTTTTGTTTACCACTTTTAAAAACTAACGAAAGCATTGCTGGTGTAGGCCTGGCATTTCTTTTAATTCTTACCTTTTCGTCATAAATAAGAGTAGTAAAATCCATTTAATAACAAATAATCCACCACAACTATCAAATGTTTTATGTATTGATACGTCAAGTTGTTCTTATAACCGGCTAAACGCAACTGTCAGACGTCAGTTCGTTTTCTTTGTGAATCACCTGACTCTTGAATGACCTGTGCACATGCGCTATAAAGAACTGAGATCTGGAGGCTAGCCTCATACTTGGCTATTCCAATTGTTGCTATTTTACACAGCGCAAAGAAATTCAAGGTCATTCATGTTATAAGTAAATGCGGTAAAGTTGGAAGCTATTTCGTATTAGCCTCCAGCGAACCGCAGTGTTCATTCAGTAAAAGACCGGCCGACCGGGAAATATGCATAAAAAGACTATCCAGACTGTAACGTTATAGGTATGTTTGTGGAAAGGAAATGCAAAAATGTTATATATAAACTGAAAATTAATTAATGAATAATAAACAATAAAAAATATTGAAAATTGAGATATACCTAATAGAAATTTCTTAAGATATTACTTTTGAAGATATGGTGGTTCTTCCAAGGGGAGGCTCAGCCTCCTCTGCCTCCCCTGACGAGCCGCCACTGCTTAGGAGTAATTAAATATGTAGCTACCACAATCAAAGCAAATTTTCTAAAAATATATATTAGTAAGAATTTCTCTCCTATTTATGACAAAATAACTATTTTCTCAATCCAAATACTCGATTTCTTGTGATTATTAAATCATTTGATTCGTGCATCGTCGAGTTTCGTTCGGTATCGACTCGAGTGCATTTCGTCATACAGAATAAAGAATAATAGAATTCATTATTTGTTAGTGTGGTTCGATGCGTTAAAGGTGCAAAAGTGCTTTATTCATTATTACTTTTGATGTGCGTTGAATCATCATTGTGATTTGTCATTTAAAAAGTTTTAATACATTTTTTTAAACTGCATGTAAAATAGTTTTAATCATCATGATTACCTAACCATTTTCAGACAAAGAATTTATATAAATAGAAGCAGATACACATTTATAAGTGTGTTGTCACCATCTCGTACTCAAGTTCAGACATTACATTTTATAATTATCTCTTTCTTTATGATGAAAATTACTATAGCCCCATCTTTGTTGCAGTACTACTGTTTTTAACATGACAAATAAATGTAAGACAACAGGCTATTCTTATCCTCAATTACACCACAAACAACACATTTTTTCACCATTTTTACGATTCAACGAGAATAATTGTTTAAATTTACAAAACACGAAAATAATTTTAAGGTTAGAGTAGTTAAAACAGACACAGTTTTTAAATGACTAAATTCCACATATGTCTTTACTACACTCATACCACGGTCTTGGAGTGATTGCAACAGAGATAGCGTTATAGGCAATATTGTATCTTAGAACGAAATGGTGAGAAAAAGGTAGGTATGTTGGACATGATGGCAACAGTATAACTATTACACTTTATCTCGGCTTCTATTTATATACCTAGGTACATTCTTTGTTTTCAGATACCTATACAAAGTTTTCGCTAAAGGAAGATAGGTATCTTATACTTTTCCCTTAATGGAAAATCTATGCAATATAGAGACCATAGAATAGAATTTTTCGAAAGTCAACAAAATTATTTAAATTTGATCAAAATTAATTAAGATAATAATTTTGTCGAACTTTCAAACAATTCTACGAGATGTCACAAAAAAAATGGAGTCTTTATTTTTAGCGATCGAGTGAAAATATATGAATAATTTATAAAATTCAGCTAGTAAAACTAGAGTCGGGTACAATTTAAACTGACGTGTGTCATGGCCGCTAAAACGTCTGAACTAAGATTTTATTTAAAGCATAAGAAATACCAGTAGTTCTCAAACAGTTCTCAGCAATGATATCGCTAAATAATTTTAAAAATATATAAAAGATATTATCATAAAATGTTAAGATTATTAATTTAGTAACTTCATAATTTTAGTGGAATTCTGATTATACAGTGTCCATAAAGTTGGCTACATATGGGAAAAAATTGTATTTTTTACATTTCTAAAAAACTCTATTGGGGTTTTTTTATACATGTCCAACAACAAAAAATTACATTTTGACACATGTCATATGGTCACCGGTTTGGCAGGACTGTAAAAAATAGTTGACGGTGGTACCGAAAAATGGGTCAAATTGTTAAGATATCGAAAAATTTTATGAAGAAAAAGTGCATATAGAATACAAAAAGGACTCCATATAGTCGCGTTATTTTAGCATGAAAAATCTGAAAACCTCAAAAAAAAGATACAGGGTCAATTGACTTAATTCTTGTTGCAAAGAGTTCAGAAAGGCATTTTAAAAACAGTACCTTTTATTTTTTGGCGGAAATGTTTGGTTTCATTTCTTTTCCGATAATTGGCCAATTTAATTAAATTAATTGAAAAATTTGTTATCATACACAATATGCCATATAATTAAACGAAAATGGTTACTAGGGGGTTTCTGGGGTCGCTGATCACCAATATCTGAAGTCCAATTTGGGAAATTCAAAATGGCGGACCGGAAATCGGGCCATCTTCCATAAGAAGAATGAGAATGAATATCTTGGCCTTGAAAATCTGTATTCGGGAGTTTTCGGGGTCCCTGATTACGAATGCGAGGCCTGATTTGGTAAATTCAAAATGGCGGATCAGAAGTAGAGTCAATTTATCAGGAAAAATTCATATTTTTTCGTTCTTAGGCTGAAAATGAGTACTCAGGGGTTTTTAAGGTCGCTGATTACGGATCAGAGGTCCAATTTACGAAATTCAAAATGGCGGACACGGGAGGAACAGTCAATCTCTTCGGAAAACCTCGTATTTTTTACTTTTTCGGGCTGAAAGTATGAAAAATAAAAAAGTATTTCCTGAAAAATATACTACTTCCGGTCCGCCATTTTGAATTCTCCCTAACTGGACATCAGATTCGTCATCAGCGATAACGAGAATCTCCGAGTCCCCCCCACGTTCAGCCCAAAAAAGAAAATAATACGAGTTTTCAGGAGAAATAGAGTCTTATTCCGGTTCGACATTTTGTATTTCGTAAATTAGGCCTTTGATTCGTTATCAGAGACCTCAGAAACCCCCGAGTACTCATTTTCAGTACAAAAGCGAAAAAGATACGAGTTTTTCTTGATAAATGAACTCTACTTCCGGTCTGCCATTTTGAATTTACCAAATAAGACCTCAGATTCGTAATCAGCAACCTCGAAAACCTCCTAGCACAGATTTTCAAGGCCAAGATATCCATTGTCATTTCTTATGGAAAATGGCCCGATTTCCCGTTCGCCATTTTGAATTCCCCACATCGGACTTCAGATTGGTGATCAGCGACTTCAAAAACCCCAGAGTAACCATTTTCGTCTAATTCTATGGCATATTGTGTATGATAACAAATTTTTCAATTAATTAAATTAAATTGGCCATTAATATTGGCCAATTATTGGTCCAAAATTTAAACCAAACATTTCCGCTAAAAAATAAAAGGTACTGTTTTTTCTAAATGCCTTTCTGAACTCTGCCACAAAAATGAAGTCAATTGACCCTGTACCTTTTTTTGAGGTAAAATGCCAAAATGACGCGACTAATATATATATATTTTGAAGCAGATATGAGGAAAATAAAAAAGTGCAAATTTTACCCCTACCATTAATTACTATATGAAAAATCATAAACTCTTGTGTCTATTTCACAAATATTTGATTAGTTTCGACAAAAACTGTATGTATTTTAGTTGAATAAAGGTATTTGCATGTAAAAAAAGAAACGAACCCCCAATATAGTATTTTTTAGAAATCTCAATAATACAAATTTTTCCGATATGTAGCCAACTTTACGACGGACACTGTAGGTATATAGGTTCGGGCACAAATGAAACTGATAACAAAAAATGAATTGCCCAATTCAGTCAATAACAATGAGTGATCAGAAAAAGAAATCAAAGATAATATTGCTACAGTCCAGCAAGAGACACGGGAAGGTTTGGGCATTTCTTGCCAGGAAAAGATAGGATCGTAGTATTAGTAGGGGAAACGATGTCAGTAAAAATAAAATATTTCATATAACAAAAAAAAATCTGAAATCTCTATGAGAATAACGAAAATAAATTATTTTTCTTTTAGCGGTAATAAATAAAAATTCTAGTTGACAAAATAAAAAAAGACACATTTTTGGGGAAAATAAAGTTTTAACAAAACTCGAGGCGCAGTTTAATAAAATAAAAATTATAGAACGAAAATTATTAACTTTTAATAGAGCTTAATGAAATAAAAAAAAAAGTAGAAGTGCTGGGGATCGATCCCGCACCCACCACATTTATATTTGTTGCATCGAGGATCTTACCATCATCATCATCATAACAAATTTATTGAATATTCTGTTATTTACATGCATTGCCTCCCCGGATCGTGACCCGTGACCAACCGTACAACCACGTCGCTCAGCGCCGTGGTGTTAGTGCGGTTGGGCGGATCGCGACCGGTTCAGCTCAAGGAAACTAATATTAACAAGGGTTAGAACTCCTGCCGCCTGTGGCGGCTTAAATCTAACATTTTTGACTTCACTATCCACTTAGTGGATTTAAAACAATTTAGTTTATCACTTTTTAAGCGTTATTCGCGTTGTTCACTTTTTATAAATTTTGAGTCGGTAAGACGGGAAAAAGCTCAATGAAAAAACCCGTTCGAGATCATTTTTCGCCCAATAGTCTACTCGCCATTGGGAAGTTTTGATTTAGGAAAAGAAGTTTAGGAGTTTAGTAGGTCTTGATTTTGCAAGTTTCTCGGTCGAGAGGGAATTTATTAACAAAAAATGACAAAATAACAAAAATTACAAAAATACAAACAGAGTACAAACAACTAGGGGTAGGAAAAGGAATAGGTACAGATTAAAATTTACGGTGGTGAAAAGTGTGTGATAGTGAGAGGTTTTGGTAGAAAGCAGTTTGGCTATAGAGGTTGCCGAAAGATAGGCAACGCCTGGTATGGTAATGGGTGTTTAATTTGGAAAGGGGCATTATGCATTCTGATTTGGGTAATGTTGCGCGTAAGCGGACTTTCGCCCAGTTGAAAGGCATAAAATTTTTGTGATGTTTCCCGGACGAAGTCCGCTAGTGGTGTGATATCGTTGCATCGGTCATATAAATCTCTGAGTGAGGTGTATCTTCCCGAGTCTGAAATGAGGCGCATAAATTTGTGCTCCAAAACTTGGAGTTTGCGCATTGTCGTGGCCGGTATGCTACACCATACCGGCGCCGCGTATGTGATGGCCGGTCTTATCACCATCGTGTACAACAGTTTTTTATTTGTCCTGTTGAGTCCGCTACCCCTCGCCAGGAGCGGATATAGACTCCTGGACGTGGAGTAGACTTTTCTTACAGTCTCGTTTATGTGGGTATTGAAGGTAAGTCTTTTGTCTAGATGTACCCCCAGATACTTCACACAATTTTTGATTGGAATTTCTCTGCCCCTGATCGAAATTGGTGTTAAAATTCGGTTTTCGGTAAACCTACGTGTGAAAAGTATCGTTTCAGACTTCTCGGCGTTTACCCGAATCTTCCACTTGCTGTAATACTCCTCGGCACGAGCCATGTGTGCTTTCAGCAGCATGTTAGCTGCTTGAGCGTTATGTGAATGCACGTACATGGCTGTGTCGTCGGCGTACTTAGCAAGTTTGGTATTCGGGAATTCCGGGAAGTCCGCTATATATAGGTTGTACAGCTTTGGTGACAGACACGACCCCTGGGGGACGCCCGCGCGAATGTCCCGCCGTGTTGATAGTTTGTTGTTCACTCTGACCTGCAGCGACCTGTCTGTCAGGAAAGAGTGAATCAGTTTGGTTATATATAATGGAAAGTTTAGTTGGTTTAGTTTGTGTATAAGCCCCGGTATCCAGACGGTATCGAACGCTTTCTCAATATCTAAGAGCACCATGGCGGTGCTCTTCCTGAGGTTGCATTGCACCTTGACGTCATTTACGATCCTGACGACTTGGTGCGTAGTGCTCCTGCCTTTCTTGAAACCGAACTGACACTCATCATCGATGTGAAGTTCCTCCTGGGCAGTGTTTAATCTGACCAGGATGACCTTCTCCACCAATTTAGAGATCGCCGACAGTAACGAAATTGGTCGATAACTGCCGACGTGCTTCGAGTTTTTGTTCGGCTTTGGGATCGGCACGACCACGGCGCACTTCCACTGACTGGGCCAGTGTTGAAGCCGCAGGATCGCGTTCACAATGTACGTCAATTGTACAATGCCCTTCCTCGGGAGATACTTGAGTAGTTTATATTCGATAGCGTCTTTCCCCGGCGCTTTGTCATTTGGTAGCGTCCGGACAATGCCAGCCACTTCCGAGGGTTTGGTCATGACGCTTAGAAATTGCTGTCTGGTTAATTGGATGTCATGACCGCTCGTTGATGTCGTTTTCTATGCGGTCCTGGTCCAAATTGTTGGGTGGGTTTGTATTGTGGATTGTCTGGAAGAAGTCAGCTAAGTCGTTCGCTTTTTGCGAGTCCGTCAAAGCCGTCCGTCCGTTTGCGTTTGTCAAGGCGGGCATGGGCTCCCGCGTATTTCTCATTGCTCGCGTCAGCTTCCACAGCGAGTTGTCCTGAGGATTCAACGCCTCCAGCCTATCCCGCCATTTCTGGTTTTTTGCAGTGTTGATGGCGGTCCTGATCCGCCTTTGCAGTCTGATCATCTCGGCTTTAGCGTCGGCATCACGATTTCGCTGCCAAAGTCGCCTAAGTCGATTTTTTTCCCTTATATCTTGTCTGACCGCGTCGTCGAGTCGGTCCTTGTAGGGATTTATAGTAATGACATTTGCAACACTCCGTTTGGCATCCTGCAGTATTCGTGTAAACTCATCCACTACATTTTCCAGTTCGGCGGCTGTAGCGATTTCGTTTCTTAGTGTTAGGTTTGTGTTGATGTGTCTTTTATAGAGACGCCAATCGGCGTCTCTATATGAGGTGATTTTTTGTGTTATGTCTTCCCTGGACATATTGTTCAATTCCAGAAGAATTGGATTGTGGTCGGATGTGAGTTCCTCCAGAGCCACTGGCTGCGTGGAGTCTCTCACACCCTTGTTGACCACTATGTCCAGGGTGGTGGGTGTTGTACCGTTATCCGGAAAGTATGATGACATTACGATTACTCGCGTAATCGTACAGAGTGTTGCCATTGGCATTGTTTCGATGGCAGTTCCATGCGTTATGCCGCGCGTTAAAGTCGCCTATGAGCAGGCAGCGCGGGCTTGCGTTCAGTAGATTCTCGAGACAACCCGCTGTGAAGCCGTTCGCAGGCCTATTGTACGCGGCTACGATACTCACGCTGCCGTCCAGCGTCACACACACATGCTCCACCGAAGTGTTTCGCAGAGTGCGATGTGTGTGAGCAATGTCAGACTTAATGAGTACGGCCACGCCGCCTCCCCTGTTATTGTCGGCCCTATCTTTTCTGATTGTGGTATACCCTCGGACGCGGAGCTTGTCCCGTCTGTTTAGTTTTGTTTCATTCAGAAGCATAATGTCAATTTTATGCCTCGTTATAAAATTTATTAAGAAAGGTATTTTATTACTCACACCGTTTGCGTTCCATGAAGAAATTTTTAGCTTAAAAGCCATTGGCGGGCAGACTATTGGAGAAAGCTATCATCACCTGGTATTTCTCCCAGGTGGTGGTGCATCTCTCGAGCTTATCATTAAGCTCACTCAACCGTCTTACCATTGTGTCAAAGTCGACCAGCGTTGCGAGTCTGTCGGTTTGGATCTTTAAGTTGTGTAGATTGTCCATCCCTCCTCCGGCGCTGCTGGTGGCTGGTCTGGTCCGGGATGGGGGGGGGGACGTCTCTTGTTGCTTCCTCTCTTGGGCTGCTGGTGGTGGCAGCTGGGGCCATGCTGACTTTTCCTGCCTCGCTGTCCAGGCGTTTGTGGCTGGAGGCGGTGCTGCTACATACTTGGCTGTGGGTGGGGGAGGTACTCTTGTTGATTTTTGGCCTTGATAGTTGATCTTTTCCAAGTACACCCTGCATTTGATACTGTTAGCAGGGTGTGCACCCCTGCAGTTTGCGCATGTGGCTGGCGTGTCAGGAGACTTAGTGCACTGCCGTGTTTGATGTCCGCCAGCACATTTCAGGCATCTGGGGGCCGAGTGACAGTTCGTGGTGGCGTGCCCCCATTGTTGGCACTTGTGGCACTGTATGATGCCCTTAGTGTTGTACTGGCGTTCCCAGTACACGGCAGTATGATCGATGCTCCTGACGCGACTCTGCAGGGCTGCTAGCGTTATATCACTTGTTGTCGTTATCATGTACGAGGGGTTTCTGGTACCCCTCAATGTGTAAATTTCCTTTATTTGAATTTTATGTGTTTGCTCTAATTCCTCTTTAATTTCTTCCACCTTGATATCATGGTGTATACCCCTAATGATGAAGGCGTGCGCCTTCTCATCTTTAGGGGTATACGTGTGGTATTGCACCTCCCCCTCGTTCAAGTAGTCATTTATTCGCCTCCAGTCCTGTTTATTGTCGAGCTGCAGGGTCGTGTTCTTTGGGCTGTGCCTCCACAGGTAACCGCCTCTTAGTGTCTTCTTTAAGAAGGCATTTAATGCCTTGTGGTCATTTAGTTTACCATGTATGATAATCGGAGGCGGTTTCCTGGAGGCCGCCGGCGGTTGGGATGTACTTTGTTCCGGTTCTGGTTCTTTTTGTGGGGGTATTATGGTCATATCCTTTTCCACTCTCGCCTCTCCTTCATGGGGGTTACTCGTTTCTACCGGCTCTGGCGTCGAAGTCTTCTTTCGCTTGCCCGATCCAGGATGGGTGAACTTAGTGTTTCCATCCTCCTGGATGCGGGCAGCCTTAAACCTGAATATTTCTGTTATACTATTTTCGTTGTCTTTGTTTGTTGTGATTTCGTCCTCCGTTACCATTTTTGTGTGTCGTCTCTTCCTTATAGTGCCGCCTGTGCTGGCACAGGACCGGTCACTTTCATTCCCGCTGATCTCTATTGATTTTATGGTGTTTTCGGCGGCCTTGAGCGCCGCCTCTTTGCCTTCTCTTATGCGATTTACTAAATCCACTTCCATCGTGGACATTTTTAATGTTTCCTCGACCGGTTTCAACCAACCGGTCGGGGGATCTTTACTTTTGGTTTCGAACGCACTTGATTTTTGGATTTTTAGGTTAGAATTTAGAAAAATTTTTGTTTAGGGGTTCGAGACTATTTTTATAAAGTTTTTCTGTCAAAGTCACTTTCACTTTTAATTTATTGTTTTTTCAAAAACTCACCGTGTTTTTGGTTATTTTTGCTTCTTCACGGCCACTTGCCTTTCTTATAAACACTTTCCACTACTTTTCACGTTTTAATTCGTTGATTTTTTTGCCACTTTTTGAACTTTTTTCGCATACAGGGTTTTTCGACACTTGCGTTTCGAAAACCACGGTAAGACTGAGGATCTTACCGATTGAGCTAGGCTAGTTACTTTGTTCTGCTCTAAGACGTGTATTATGTACGTAATAGAAAATTGTAAGACTTGGTGGTTTGATATTGTTCGTTTAACGGATGAATATCCACTATTTACCACTAAAAATAACTTAAATATTTCATATAAAGACGTTTTTCATATTTAGAGTGGTGTCAGTTCACGGAAATAAATAATATTCGTCGTCAAATCACACAGTTTGAGAATCGCTGAGCTTATAACTATGTTTCTCACTCCTCAGTGTGCTTTTCATATTTCCATCTCAAAAGAAGTGGGAAAGAATCTTGGTAGACATACATTGACAATGTCTTTAGGCTATGGCTTTAAGTTTGTGTGCAAGAGATAGTGAAAACGTATGTGCAATATTAATTTATACAACGGTCTTTTTAAACTTGACCCGACTCTACTAATAGTACTTAAATTATGTACTTTCTGCAAATATGCTATTTACCTACCACAGCAAGTAGGTATATGTTTAATTGTCACTAATAAATTATTTATTTACAATAGGAAACTACTTTCACTTGGTATGTTTTATTTATGACAAGTAAACAGAATCAACAACTCCATTTTATCTAGTACAATTAAAGTGTTCTCTTGTCCCAAATGCAACTTTTTATTTGTTACAATTAAATTTTTATTTACCATTATTAAATTTTTCCCTCAGTGTAACTATTATGTACAATTGTAAGTTTGAACTGACAATTATAAAATATTTTACACCATATCCATTCTACGCTTTCGTAGTTTAGAATTATTGGATTGGTATGGAAAATACGAAATAAAATGGCAGCCTCCATATCGATTCTTTTAACATTAGTTGTGATTCTATTGGAGATTGGAGCATCGCCGTCCGCCACTGTTATCATAAATAATAAACTACACATGCAAGTAAATACATACATAGAGCGAACATTTTGCTGACTTACCTACCTGAGTATAAATAATAAAATAATTTTATGAGACAATTGAAGGACGCTGAGAATAGGTTTAAACGTGACCTTAGCTCACTCTAACGTGTCTTCGTACGTTATTTTCTGTACGGGTACCGTCCTAGCTATACTATATATTATATTTCATACTGTTTGAGAATCTTGGATAGGGGCCAGAATATTTGGTGTTTTTACAAACATAAATCACAATAGTAACACTGCATATAACAGGAGTTTCGCCAAACAAGATGAAATGATGATCAAAACTTTTCTGTTTCAAATACAATGGAAACAATGAAGAAGCTGCACAGAACGATAACTGCATATTTCAATTCTCAATGTGAAATACAATAGATGAGATGCGTTAAGAAGAATTGTTTTTCACAGATTCACCGAAACCGGAGTATACCGCAGGGCACTGTTCACCATTTAATTTCCTCCGATCTACCTAGGACGAACAACACCACCCAGGAGCTATATGCAAATGACTCCGTACTCCTACCCAGATTCTGGCACTAGAGACAGGCCACAAATTGCCTCCAGGAGGTATCCCCTCTAAACAAATGGTGTAATGGAGCGACACAGCCCAATGTCTAAGAGTGACCTGAAGGCTAGCGTGGAAGTATAACATCTTCATGGTAAGAAAAAAACAAGACGTTGAGAATGCTGTACTCCATGGTGGGCAGAACCAGCGAGTTCAAAATCAGGAATATGCTTACCCGTTTAAAGACGGTCGCAGCTGACCTACATAATAGTGACATGGGAGTGTGTTGCGATGCCGTGGAGGACATCACATATAAGGTGCGCCGCGGAAACACAATATGTAGTTTCGTGTTTAGAGTACTAAAGTAGGCCGCGGTTTTGAGCCAGAACTATACGTTAATATCAAAGAAAAACCTCTAGTCAGACAGGTGACGACTACAATAAAGTCAATGCTCCGAGGCATAAGTAGACTAAGGTTCAGATCTTGGGAAGTATCTACTCAGATATGTACGCTCTCGAGCCAACGATGCAGCAATAGGGCCCTCACACTTAAGAAGAAGATGACAGGACAAATAACCAAAACCACCTTCTATCCGATCACTGCTAGATGCTAAGTTATTGACAGTTCAGTGTCCATTTCTAGCCTTCAGTTGCTCCAAACGCTAACAGAAATACTAAGGTCCTGTGTGTCTTCTGAACTCCGCAGCAGAATAACTCCTCCCCACCTTACTTGACAAGCCGATGGTGGTTAAATCGCCCACACCATGCACAACTCAACTTTCCCCTTTCAAAGAGATGATGCATTTTTTTCGAAAAATAAAGTAATGAAAAAAGAACTAGATATAGACTAAAATTCTTTTTAGTGTTCCGTACCAAAACTGACAAAACGTTGAGCAAGAGTTGCCAATTTTCGAGAACGTCTTTTTATCGAAATCTCGAACACAATAAAAGATATCCTTAAATTTTTCAAAACTTTTTCGGCTTGTCATGAGCCACAGTTGCGGTTAACAGTAAGTATTTAAACGTAAATTTGTAAAAGATAGAGAGAAAACAAGAAAAGCCGATTTTTTACTGTTTTTACGATATATCTCAAAAAGTGTTATCGATATTGATACTTTAAAAAATAGCAATCGAAAGACCTTTTTAGCACCTACAACTTCCTCATTCAACTTTTTTCGATTAGAGTCATAGTTTTTTTTATTTACGAAAAACTGTTTTTTTCAACTTCTTCAATTTTTTAGGTCAAGTTTGCCCCTTCAGATCGAGTCCATCGAAACAAAAATCTGTCTTAGAATTTTCTCTTCTATACAACCATATTTTTTGTGTCCGGGTATTAATTTTGGTATACATTTCTACCTATTGATTGGGCTAGATATCGGATTCGTGTTCAGCAGGGTAATACATAGGTCTACCCATTGATTGGGCTAGATATCGTATTCGTGTTCAGCAGGGGAACACATAGGTCCTGACTACTTGCACTCGACTTTTTTTGTGTGTGTGCCTGTGTTATTTATAATTAGAAAATTAGTTGTCTTAAAGAATTGTGAATAATATTCATGGACTATAAAAACTTTAATGAATCGAGAAAGAGCGTATATAATGTCTGCATTTAGTTAATTCATACAATTTAAGATCAAGTAAAAAATAATAATTTGATTAAATTAAGTATATTTTGATTAAAAAGATTCTCTTTGTTTAACTAACCATATTATGAACATGCTATTCCCACGACGTGAATTTCAAACTGTAATTTTGTGTTTAGGTAGTAGGTAGATATATATTATATTATAATAGTCTAGAAATGGGAATTCATTAGGAGCAATTTCATTAGGAGAGACTAAGAGACATCAGGACCTTCTAAAGGAATCACGGTAGTGGCTAACAATAACATGCCTTATAAAAACGTGAGGAGTTTGAAAAAACTCCAAGAAGTTAAATTTTCTTGAAATATTATTTGTCAAAAGAAAGAACTAATTTCGATCAGACATAACTGGGAGAGATTTTGAGCTAAGTAACTGATTACGAACATACAATGTCATCCAACTCAAATATAAAAATAAAATAATATAATATAAAATTATACAGGATGTTTCAAAGTTAAAGGTACATGCGTTACTTGTGGATAGAGGCCACTTTGGCGGTTCCAAATTACCCGGCATTAATGCATCCATCGTCCTTCCTTACCGAGATACAGGATGTTTCATTGACTGGCCAAATCTTTCTTTGATCATAACTATTGAACCACAGTGTATATTCGGTTCATACTAGAATAAATGTTTCACTTATATTTCTTGATGAAACTTGATAATAAACCAAAAGAAATCCACGTCCGGCTTAATAAAAAATTGACAATGTGTTGCATGTCAAAATTAACACCCTGTATGACAAAATTTTATAGATCTGTTTCGATATTCGCAAACAGCGGAAACAACTGAATAGAGTACCGTACTTAATTTGTTTGCGCATTTCATTCATCAACCTTGATTACTTGCCGTAAATCCAATTTCATTAAAATGGTCCAGACAGTTGGAACTTGAATGTTTATTTCAGGGTTAATTAACAAAAAAATAAACTTGCAGCAGTGACAATTCTTTCTCGTCGTAATCTAATGTCGAACGGTGCACTTCTACTGAATATATCTTACAACTAGCACTTTCTCAGAAACACTTCTTAATAATTAAGACCGTCGATGGATTCCATGAGTACTCGGATCGCTACACAAACTTGACGGGATCAAAAGTGACCCGCAGTAAGTATCCGACTCACGCCACAGAATCGCACGCTGGTCGTCAATCTTATAATTAGTGAATCAATAAGAAATCGAATTCAAATTACACATTTTCATTTATTGAAATAATTTCATAAAACATAAAAAATATAAATACTCAATAGTTAACTAGTGTATATAAGGCCAACATCAGAGAGCACTACCACTTGGCAAGACGTTACGTCCCGTTGGATCTCAACTCATCCAGCCGCGAGAGAACTATAACAATCGACTGTACAAAAAGACTCCCAGTTAATTATGATTGTAAGATGTATGTCGAACTTTTTGAAAATTATTCACATTTAATTTTGCACTAAAATTTTTGAATTGCTTGTAATCTTTGTCGTGGTGCTTCAAGAATATATCTATATGAATTCAATGGTTTTCCTGCTTGAAAAAAAATGCCAAGGGCATTGAACCCAAAGATAACTTTTTTCCGTCGATTCGCATTTGAGCGACTACTATGTCGATTCCCGCCTGGGCCTGGAGTATTCTTCACTACTTGCAGAATAATACTTTCGAAAAAATAAATTCGTGGTACTTTCGAAATTGTTGTTGGGCGGAGTGCTTTTCCGCCATGTGCAGTTCTCTTCGTGGTACTTTCGAAAAGTCAAATTCGAAAAAATAAATTCGTGGTACCGGGCGGAAAACTGCTCCACCCTATGCATCTTGAAAGTCAATTTTTTGGTACTTTCGAAAAATATTCATTTTTCGGAAGACGGAGCCCAAAGGCGATTGGCCGTCGTCCTCGAACTGAAGAATTTTTCTAAATTATTTTTTAGGACATTTTTAGTGAAGTAATTTTTTATGCAGATTTCGATGAAAGAGCAAAGGCGATTATCGGTCTTTTGTGAAGTGATAATGTTTCAAAGTAGATTTTTTTCATGGGAATTTTGGTCTAAACTTAATTTTCTTAATAATGTTATATTTTTAAAATGGATCATTTTACAGGGTTCAATAACAACCTCACTTGAAAGAAGACAAAATTTGCATGCATTCCTGCAGTGTTTATGAAATTGCCATGTATATTAATTTGAAATGCTCGTAATATTCATACATAACTTTTTTCTTCAAAGTAAAATTGACTTTAAAAACTTGTAATATTCATACATAACTTTTTCTTCAAATTGAAATTCGACACGAAAATTCTCACGTATTCCAGTCTGAAATATAGAATTCTTAAATTTGAATCTCCAAATCATGATCAGCGACCAGAAAAACCCCTAGAGCACTTTTTTGTGGAAAAACGTTAATGTTTAAATTTTGGAATATGGAATTGCTCAATTTGGACTTCGGAATCGTGATCAGCGATCAAAAAACCCCCTAGAATACACTTCCGCAGCAAAATATTCATATTTAAATTTCCGCATGAAAAAGTGGAATTTTCATAAAAGAATTTCCATACTGGAATAAGGAATTTCTCAATTTGGACCTCGAATTCGTGATCAGTGACCCAAAAAACATAGAGCCCCATAGAGCCTATTTTCGAGGCGAAATATTACTTTTTCAATTTTTTTTATGATAGCTTCTTTTGGGGCACACAAACCCCCCTAACTTTATCATTTTCGGAGCTATTGCAGGGGTCAATGCTGAGAATCTTCCTGGGGGTCTACGCAACACGGGAAAAAACGGATTTTTCAAATCGGTGCTGTTCCACCATTTTTCCACATTTTGCACTTTTTTCCGGCTTATTTAGTAGACTAGTGACGATTAGTACCCTGTCATATTACTAATAGTTAGGGAAGCTAGTGGCATACATTTTTAAATCATCTGCTCACGTGGCAGACGTTGTTAATTATAAAGTCATAATCATAAAAAACAGTTATGATAATCTTTGCCATCACGACCCTTATGATTTTTTTAATTATCAGCTCATTAATTTTACTACGCACTGGCGTATTCACACTTATCCCTTAACATATTTATTTGGGGTAGATCTTCCTGTGCTAACAGAGTTTTTATCTTGCAGAAAAGAATAATGAGATTATTGTTTAATTTGGGTTTCAGAGAGAGCTGTAAGACCATATTTATAAATAAGAAACTTCTTACAGTGCCGAGTATTTATATATACAAATGTTTATTGTATGTCAAGAACAATTTAGAATCTTTTAAATGTTTATCGGATCATCATGTATATAATACGCGGAACAAAAATATTTTAGCCATCCCCTTACATAGGACATCAACATATAAAGAGTCACTTCATTATAATTGCATTGTATTATATAATAAATTACCAAGCAATGTGCAAAATATGGCTGTATCAAAATACAAAAATACTGTTAAAAATATATTATTGAAAAATGGTTACTACAGTATTGATGAATATCTAACACAAGAATTATAATTTGAA
This sequence comes from Stenurella melanura, assembly GCA_963583905.1. Classification (NCBI taxonomy): domain Eukaryota; kingdom Metazoa; phylum Arthropoda; class Insecta; order Coleoptera; family Cerambycidae; genus Stenurella; species Stenurella melanura. The sequence goes on from OY757312.1 coordinate 110,297,116, forward strand.
CTTTTTATATTTACATTAAATGTTGTTCTGTCTCAATCTCTGTTACAGTGCTAAATTTGTTGTTTTTATGTCTTAGTAAAATGACTACATTTACATGTAATTTAAATGTTGTTGACTATTTATTGTTAGCTGTTAGTTATACTTCATTGTTATGTATCTATTTTATTACTTTTATTATTGTCTTTATTATCTTTATATTTTGACTTGCCATATATACCAAAGTGTATCTTTTTAAATGGTGAATAAATTATTATTATTATTATTATTATTAAACTTGTTTAAAAAGAAGAATTCCTTATATTATGTGCTTATGTTTGTCTTTCGATCCAAATTGTTTATTATAAAATACACAGAAATGCATGAAGCAGAAGTTTCTACTACTGCATTAAGTAACTAAGTTTTGTTTGTAATTTTATGATATAAATCTTGTCTCTCCGTCTAGATGGTGATACATTTTTATTTAGCTACCTCCAGTAAGCGAAAATAGCAAAAACGATGTTTTCGTTTGTGAATTTTGTCAGTAGGCTAGCATAAATTCACTTTCTGTCGAAATTGCATTAAAATTGGTACTTAGGTATTTTCAGAATAGCTGGTACTGAATTTGACGTCAAAAGTTAAAACTTTTAAAATGATGAATTCAATACGTGTGCCATAATTGCCAAAACTATTTCAGGTTTACCTAAAATTGGATATATGAATATATGATAATTCTCTGATGAATTTGATGATAAAGTTTAAAAATAATGGATACTCTCTTTTACTTTGCGGAAACTACATAAGAGACCACTAAATGACGTGAAAAAATCAACAAATAGACATATCCAGTTTTTAATAAAAAATATAAAGAAATGGTCGCTAAAAATAATGAAATAAATTTCATTTACATCCGGTTAACTAAATCTTATCACCTAATATCAATATTGAGATTGGTGTATACATTAACAGACAAAAGACGTAAAATTAATGACAAAATTAATCGACCTAAGGCTCAAAATACTTATAACTATTTCTCATAATCGTGAAAATATTGCTCATGTATTTAAAAGATATGATTATTTAATGTGCAGATTAAGATTTAATGCTTGATATGTTTAAAATTACGCACATTTAAATTCAATTCAATATTTTGCAATATGTTCTGTCTTAGTCCTTTATATTACGGCATTATTGAATTAAATTGCCTATTCCATTTCTCCTCATTGCGGCCCAGACCATATTAGAGCAATGCGTATTTATATTGCTAAATTTGATGACCGGACAAATTAAGTCTCATCAACCCATAACTTGAACTCCGGACTAGGTTTGGGACATCAAAGTTCACAACAATGCAATGTAAATAGCCGCGACCAAAGAAGAATAAAGCGTAAATCAAGTATGACTTTAGAACGAACTCTATTTATAGATGTATGCAACGAGCATTATGGGTGTAATTTATTGTACATGGCGTCCGTTACAGGACTGATGCCTTGTTTTAATCGTGCGTGTGGCTTATCTCGATTCGTCCATAAAAAGATGTCTACAAAAAGTTCAAGATTATCTTTGCTTTAATTATTTCGAGACAAAATCGATAGAAGACTAATAAACAAACACAGAAAGCACGACAGATAAGATAAAAAATCATGTCTTACTTGTGACATTAAGAGTTCACTGTCCAATAGTAGGATGCCGAGATAACTTTAACGATAATGGAACTGGCAAGAGCTTGTTGGGCACACACGTGATAGGGTTCCGTAGTCATAATCACTAACATTCTCTTCAACTTTATGCTATATACCTACGTATTAAGAGCTACCTCACCTTGATCTTGCTTGTTCTCTAAAGAGAGTGATTTAAATTTTTTTCAGAAAGTACTTTTTCTAAAGCGTCATCAATGTTTGTCTATGTACGAAATTTCATCTGAATAGGTATAGAAATGAGAGAATGGAAGGGCTGTAACATACAGACGGGCGCACGGACATTCCGAAACTATACAGATTCCTACAGAATCCTAAAAATGCTCTCAACATCAAATTATGTAACTGAATAAGGAACTAATTCGTTAAAGCTATTTTATCTTTTCATATGTTCAATTGTACCCGAAAAATGATAAATCCACAAAGTGCTATTAAATTTAGGTTTGGATTTTTGAGAGCGGAATAAATTTGTCCACAATTAAGTTTTCTAACTATAACTCAAAAACTATGCATTTTTAGTAAATATACATAATACGAATTTTTGTATCGAAGTGGCCCTCTATAAAGTCAAAAAACTTGTTCTTCAACAAAATGAGTCAATTTCAATGTTTTGTTTTCTTTTTTAATTTTTGTGTATATACATATTACTTTTTTCTGAGTGGATTTAGGTATAGGCATTGGTTCACAAAAAAGAAAGCTGATGTAATTCCTGTTAAAATGGTGACCGATAAAAGCATTTTTGATGAAAATTGGCAGAGATACAGTCGTTGAAAGTTATCTACTTTTTTATGATTTTACCACTTTTTACCCTTATACCATGTTATATTTAATTTTTACACGCAAAAATTATTTTTATATTGTCTAAGTGTTATTTGTGGCATTATCTTAATTTTTTTCCTTCTTTAATTCTTTGGGACTTCCTGCCACATGTATATTTTCTTTTTAAGCGGTGCTCGGGGAATCTACAAAATATCACAATTAACCAGTATGTTACTGGTAAATAACCTCTACGCCTGTGACTTTTACGTGAAAGGAACAGTTGAAGGTTGCTTTTTTTAAATAAACCACACAAATAAGTATAAAAACTTGAAATTAATTATTTCGCCGACATTTCGGAAATCTGTTCTGTTACCTTTTTCAAGGCTTTTTTTGAAAAAACAATACGTGGGTGAGTCATCCAGACCTTTTAGTGTAAGATTGGGCGAACATCAAAATTATATAAGAAAAAATGAAATTCAGAGGTCCAAGATCTGCGAACACGCTCGGGAGAATGGACACAGAATAAACTGGAACACGGCAAAAATTTTAACAAAAGAGGCAGATAGTAAAAAAAAAAAATAAAGAATTCGCGATAATATTATTGAATGAGGATAGATGCGTGTGGAATTGGTACGTAGATGTCTGTACAACTTGGTTGCCAATGTTAAAAGAAGAACTTCACAAACTGAACATTGCATAAAAACTAAAAAAACTGTTAACTATATCAACAGTTCTATGTAAATAGTAAGTATCTATGGATATTGAATATAACAAACATTCTTCGAGCTGTGTATTTATCATACACAGCAAAAAAGATTTCTCCAAAAGCCTTGAATAAGGAAACAGAATAGATTTCCGAAACGTCAGCGAAATATTTAATTTCAAGTTTTTATACTTATTTGTGTTGTTTATTTAAAAAAAGCAACTTTTAACTGATCCTTTGACGTAAAAGTCGTAGCGGTTATTTACCAGTAACATACTGGTTAATTGTGATATTCCCCGAGCATCGCTTAAAAAGAAAACATACATGTGGCAGGAAGTCCCAAAGAATTGAAAAAGGAAAAAAAAAAAATTTTTATTCGATATAAAAATTATTTTCGGTTTACCAATGCTAATGATAAAGGTATTTGTTTAAAATTTTGATATTCATATGATCTTAGACATAAAAACTTTAATGTTGTACTAATTTATAACTGTTTTAAAGATACTTTTTTTTGAAGATCACATATCTATTATATTTATCCCATGTTTTCGAATTGAATATCAATAACCTTATCAACATCGTTTTCGACATCTTCTTGCGTAACTTCTGGTATATTAGTGTTTTCACGATTTAAGCCCATACATTCTTTGCAGAACATGGATCAGCTAATTCCTAATTTTCTGCAGCTGCAATTTTCTTGACAACCTTTTGTGCACCAGCAAGCTATTTGCTCCAGTATAGTCTGCGGTGCAATAGGTTTGGTTGTGCTAATTGACTAATCAATTTTTGGATTTTTTTCAACCCCACTTAAAAGGATTTAAACAAATATCTTTATCATTATCAATGATAAACCTAAAATAATATTTGTATTGAATAAGAATAATTTTTGCGTGTAAAAATTAAAAATAACATGGTATAAAGGTAAAAAGGGGTAAAATCTTAAAATAATAGGTAACTTATTATGTCACCTTTTTTTTTTTTTAACCAATGCCTATTAGCCCAGTCGTCAGGGGTTTTAAGGCGTCACTAAACGTTATACGGCTGAATTTTTCAGAATAAGCAGTTTTGTTGGTGCAGAATACGATAAAAAAGTTTACAGCTGTAAGGTGCCGGCGACCCCTAAAAAAATCGAAAATATTGGCCGAAATTCGGTTTTTGGCTAATAACTCGAAAAATAAAGGAAATATATCAAAAAACTAATAGCATTAGGCGATAGAGGGGGAAATTTCACATCGAAAACGTATATCAAATTATTTTCTACGATCAAAATGTAGGCTCCAGATTTTTAGTTTAAATGAAACGAGAAACATGTGGCTATTGGATTACCATATTTTCAAATATAGAAATGAATGTATGTAGGAATAGTACAAATATGAAGTCGGAACATAAAGAGATTTCCGATGAAATCGGTAAAAATTCTACCATCTCTACAATTATTAAGATAAAAATCTGACACTTTCACATATTACTCTTGAAGTAACGTATAATAAGATCCGATGAGTGAAAAAAATCTTAAAAATTTATTTTTATATCATGTACACTTCCAAAATTTCAAGATCTTGAGAAAGTGATAAAATTTGATATGAATAACTAACTTTAACCAACTATTACTCTAATTTAAATCGCGTTATTAAATTTCTGTAGATGCGATTTTTAAAGCCTGAAATGTGTGTACTTTAAGATGTTTTAAGTGGATTTTACGAAAATAAAAGAGAAATTTCTCCTTGCTCCAAAATTCGTCAAACTAGGGGTAAAATAAATGTTAATAACTTTTGTTAAAAAATTATTTGCCATGTCTATCCATCGGATCTTTTTATATATTACTTCAAGAGTAATATGTGAAAGTTTCAGATTTTTATTTTAAAAATTGTAGAAATGGTAGAGCTTTTATCGATTTCATCGGAAATCTCTTTATGTTCCGACTTCATATATGTACTATTCCTACATACATTAATTTCTATATTCGAAAATACGATAATCCAATAGCCACATGTTTCTCGTTAATTAGTTCAAAAGTTACAACAAATTTAGTGTAGCGCGTCCGAGACCGCGAACGCTTCGCGAGCCGTATTTACGTGTCGCCACGTTCCATTCTCGTGCATTTAACAAACAAATCTAGAGCCTACATTTTTGATCGTACAAAAAAACTTCATATACATTTTTTATGTGATTTTTTTTTTAAAACAGTTATTTTTACTTATTTTGTTGAAAAAAAATTGTTTGACTTTGTAAAGAGCCATTTCGATAGGAAATTTGATTCTCTACAAAAAATCGTATTATGTGTATATACTAAAAATGCATAGTTTTTGAGAACTATATTAAAAAACTTAAAAGTGGACTTTACTTCGTTCTCAAAAATCGAAGCCTAAATTTAATAGCACTTTGTGGATTTATCATTTTTCGGGTACAATTGAATATATGAAACAACAAAATGGGCACCTTTTACGAATTAGTTCCCCTGTTTTTTCAACATAGTGTTAATAGCTTAATAGGTCAAGAAATAACGAGATTTTGAATTACAGCGTAAAAATAATTCTGTCTGTCGGTTTTTTGTGCGCACGATTACTCTGAAACGTTTTAAAACATTGGTCTAAAATTTGGTACACGTATGTACTATAACGAGGTCTACAACTACATTATATTTTGGGCTTATTCTGTTGAAGAGTTGGGGAGAAATAAGGATAAATAATAATAGCTCATGCATTTAGGTACTTTCTGCATGTTAGGTGTATGCGATTTCGGCCTACATCGAATGCTGTACTGTCACTCGTACGGGATAAACCAGACATCAGTGCTGCCTGATCGACATCGAGTCCGTTGTTGAAAACGACAGGTGCCGAATTTATTATTATAACTATACGTTTCCGACAATCCTCCTCGACCATCAAAACAAGGTGATGTTTGTGATCGAGTTCTCGGCACCTGCTGAGCCAAACATCACTTTAAAAGAGGAGCAAAAACATACCAAATACCGTGATCTCCGGTACGAGCTCCAAGTGCTGTACTCAGGCTACTCAATCAAGATGGTTGTCCTAATAATCGGTGTACTCGGAGGTATGAAGCCTATGCTGCTCTCAGAACTAAGGATCATACCGGCCTGTCAGAAATCTGCTGATTGGTTGGCAAGCCAAATGCAGAAGGCAGTTATCTTGAGGTCCCTTTGCATACTTAGACCATACGATGGAATCTATAGTCACTAACTCAGCGGGATGTGGGGACTGGTTATGGATATTTTGCTGGCGCTTTTTCTGTGTAGTGTATGTCGGATATCACGGAAAGACTGTCCAACGTCGGGAAAACGAATAAATAAATAAATAAATAAATAAATAAATAAGAAGTAAAGCAAGCTAATATTTCAGAAACTTGAGGCTTGGTGTAGGTATATATAAAATATAAGGTCCAGGTCCGTCGAAAGGAGGGGGGAGGCAGGGCTGTTTCCTCCCCAGGCCCAGTGGATTTTGAGGAGCCCGGCGGATTTGAGGAGGCCCGGGTTCTACCCAAAGTTGGAGATTTGCATTTGCATTAGGTAAAACGAGAGAGGCATACTTTGAAATGATTAGTGTGATGTAAATAATGAGTCCCGAATGATTTGTATTGTTTAAAATGAGATGAATGTGAAATTGTTAGGCAAAGGAATATCCCCCCCCCCCCACTGCTTTTTAAAACTTCTACCCCGTGATAAATATTCAATTATAAGGAATATCACCCTCCGCGCTTCAAAATTTCCTTCGCGATAAATATTCAATTTTATGGAATATCACCCCTCGCTCTTCAAAATTTCGATCGAGATAAATATTCAATCCTAAGGAATACTGCTCCCCGCTCTTCGAAATTTTGATAGAGATATATAGTTTAATTATTATGAATGCCACTATTCGAAAAATTTATATTGAAGATTGGTGGGAGTCGTATGTTACTACCCTCCGGGCCCCAATTTCCTCTCGACGGCCCGGATAAGGTTGTCTCAAAGTTTAATAACATCTGCCACCCTTACCACCCTTACTCCATTATTAAAGGCTTTGTCAAAATAAAACAAAGATATTGACTTAAGATTTGGTACACGTACGTATTTTAACGACATCTGGAACAAGATTTAGTGGAGTCAATCATGCCTTAAAACCGGCAAAAACTCGGAATTTTCGAGTAGTGAATGACTTTTCATACTTCCTCCTGTAATGTCTTTTCAAGACATTAATGATAAAAGACTGAACTAAAATTGTCGGCTTTTTATTTGGGGGTGGTTTCTCACCACTTCTAGGGGGTGGAATAAAAAAAACTAGTGGGTCAGCTAATGGATCTGACAGAGAATTAAATTGCAAGAAAAAAAGATTGTATACAATTTTTCATGAGAATGGATATTTTGCAATTTATAACGAATCGAAAATTGCGAATGCACCATTGAAAAAGTGCTACTTCGAGGCAGTCTACAGTAAATAACTCATAGAGTGTTTCATATAATGAAGAAATAGTATAGCATAAAATAGAAGACTATAAAATGGCAAATAAAATGGTTTTTCCTTATTTATGCAGGGTGAGTTGTTCTAAAAACATGGTGTTTTAAAGTTGGCGTCCGAGCGTTTATAAGTCGAGATATAATATTTAAATCTTCTCGAGAATAATAATCAGTCTGACATTAATAATACTTGTGCTAGAAAATTTCGCGATTTTGCTGGAAAAATTATTAAGCGAAGAAATATTAGGCTACAAAAATAAAGCTTATAAAGCTATGGTTAAATTGTTTTGTTACGCTTTGTCTATTTTGTTATTTGTTTATTTTTACAACCGACCTAAAAACCCATATTAGGTAATAAGGTTCAATTATCCGCACCACGATGAAACTCTGTTTCATAATTCTTAGCAACCGTCTTTTCAAACAAATTATTTTCTACCTCTTTGGTGGCCTTATTTCGTGAAAATCTGCAAAGCTATACAATTTTATTAGCCATTTTGAATATTTAATTTCTGACATTAGATTCAGTATCAGCTGATTAGAAAAAAAATAATTAGTCATTTAATTGCAGTTGTGGTTGCGGCGCATCCGCCATATTTTTAAATATTCTCATAAAAATTGCTGCCTACGGAATCACTACTTCCACATAACAAAGAAAGACTTCTTGACTATATTTGCACTCTAGTACGTGGAAATAATTGGTCATAGAATTTTAATATTTGAGGCAGATGTAAAAAAAAAAATGAGGCGTTGATTTGTAGCATATACGCTAAAAATGAAGTCTCTGGACTCTTACTGGCTTGCTCCACTTATTTTCCCCAATTACTCCCCCTCTCAACCCCTTCAACGGAATTATCTCAATTCGACGTCATTACAATACATACGGGTACCAGATTTGAAGCGAATATCTTAATTTTATTTTATCAATTCCTTTATTAATGGAGTGGAAGGGGGGGTGTTGTTGAAAAATATTATAAAGGAATCTGATGCCTTGGCTTCTAGTATATACACCAAATCTCAAGTTTCTGTATTTTCCCTATTCACCCCTATTTAATCCCCAACCCTTCAACGGAATTATTTAAAAATATAATTTAATTACAGGTGTCGTTATACATGTACCAAATTTCAAGTGAAAATCTCAATTTTATTTTATTAGCCCTTTTAATAATAGAGTGGGGGGCGGGGGTGGTGGAGATGTTGAAAAATGATATAAAATAATCTGAGTCCTTGGCTTCTAATATATACACCAAATACCAAGTTTCTGTACTCTTACCAGTTTGCTTATTTTCTCCTATTTACCCCTATTTAACCCCCAGTCCTCCAACAAAATCATCTTAAAATATAATCTAGTTCCAGGTGTCGTTAAAATATATACGCGTATCAAACTTCAAGTGAATATCTCAATTTTATATCAACAACCCCTTTAATAATGGAGTGGGGGTGGTGGGGTGGACGGAAAATATAAAAAATATGTGGCCTTGGCTTCTAGTATATACACTAAATCCTAAATGTTTGTACTCTTACCAGCTTACTTTAGTTATTTTTCCGTATTTACCCCTCAACTCTTCACCGGATAAATTTAAAAGACAATTCAGTTCCAGATCTCGTTATAGTACACACGTGTATAAAATGTCATGTCAATATCTCAAACCGTTCTAGAGAAAACGTGCTCACAAAAAAGTTCCAGACAGACAGAGACCGACAGCCAGAAATTTTTTCCATCCACCACGTGGATGTGGAAGTAAAAATAGGTACTTCTTCCCATTTTGCTCCTCTCATACATGGCATCGCTTGATGAAATTAATATGGGATGACCGGCGAATCATACTATACAGTTTACAATAGATTTACAAAAAAATTGAGTAAGCCATCCCAGGGAAATAAACGCACATACATGAAAACATATATATACGGGTCGAATCGAAAACCTCCGCCTTTAAAAATTTTTTAGAAGTCGGTCCAAAAATAAGGTGGTGTAGTACAAATCGAACATTTTTTGGTTGCTGCCATAGGAAAATACGACTAGTGAAAAATTTACTAGTAATTCACTAATGTGAAATGAATGTACGTTAAACTGTTGAAATTTATTGAAATTCTTAGAGCTGTAATAAAATTGTCGTGGCCGACGCGCTGCACCACGCTAACGCTGCATGTGTCAGGGTCGGCCTCACTACAGTATAAATCAAATTTTCATTATTTCTATTGAATCTGCTATTCTTAACAAAGGGCGAGTACAGACTCCTTGATATAGAATAAACTGTACTGTACTCTATCGAACATAAATCATGACAAAATAAACTTCTGGCAAATGTAAGCCTGTCAATTTGGCTATAGTCCAAGATATCTTTCTTCTGTTTTTTTCTGTGTTCAAAATATTTAAATAAATATTCTCAATCTAAAAAATAAATCTTGTAACGATCACGTGCTATAACTACTGCATTTTTTGTTTTGTAACAACTTTGACAATTCGCGACGTACCTGACGTGACGTACGTGCTGGAAAAGCCAACTAGCTCCGGTACCAAAATGACTCATGTGCAACAAGTGAGGCATCCTTTGAACTAAATCTTTAGGAACAATTATTCAGTTATATAAAAACATTAAACTATTGGAAATTGAGATATCATCTTGCTGTTACCAAAATAAACACTACTGAGAATAACTCTTGGCGAGAAAAAAACTTTGGACCCAGTTTGACGATCTGGCAGTTATATGAAGAATGTTCCAAAACTTTAAGTAAATTTTACGCAATTGCAGCTTTTGCTCTTATTGAATGTTCTGAAAATTCATTGTAAAATAAAAAAATAGTGAAGGTAATATAGGTTACATATTTAAAAACGTTTTATTATATTAATCATATCGTCATATCCTACACGAAAATGCACATAAAATATTTAATTATTATTAGTTATTGGGAAAATAAGTTGTTCAAAAAATTATCAATAAAGTAGAACTTTTTTTAATAGAATATTCTTTCTTTGTTTTCCAAAGGATTTTAGTGTTTTTTCTGTAATTTCTATGGGCAATTTATGATAAAGTACAGCTATTTAATAATAACAGTGTTTTTCAAAAAGTTCTGTGGCATGGCAGCAGAATTAACTTATTATCATGACGAGCGTCGGAATTACTGAAAGTGTAGGTATATGTAAATTTATTTTTGTACACAAGTATCCTATGTCTCTAATTGTATAACAAAGATAACGTCAATATATCTAAATCCGTAAAATACGATTAGCAAAATTCAGAACGGATTTTAATTTTAGACATAATTGCTAGTGCCCATTTTGTATTATAAATGTTGATGCCCAATGAATAGAAATGCTAAAAATACCAAGTGAAATAAGATAACCAGTGACATACACTACTTAACTTTATATTTAATATTAGCATATGCTTTTATAATAAATAGCAAGTTGTCAGCAAATAATGTTGCTATTTATTCGACCGTATTTAGGGGTAGATCATTTACATAAAGTACACATAGTAGTGAGCCCGACATTGATCCTTGGGGCACCCCACTCCTTTTTCTACTTCACTATCAATGAGAAAAGAATTTGCAGCACATTTCTTTACTTAGAATAATGCAATGTTCTCAATAGGTAGGTCTTAAATCAGTTCAATGAATATCCTCGTTCTCCATAGATGTCAATTTCAGAAGAATTGTATCTAAATAATTTGTGTTTTATGATGAGTTTATTTATCTGCGTACATTAAAACAATATCCCTGTACCTGTCCCGAAATAAGAGATTACATATCTAACCTGAAAAATAAAAAGGCGCTAGGATTTGACAAAATTAAATCTGAAAGTCTTAAAGAAATATCAGAATATATTGCTAAGCCACTAACATATCTAATAAATAAATCGATTAGTTCGGGTACTTGTCCGGAAATTTTTAAAGTGTCTATTATAAAACCTATTTATAAGGCAGGAGACAAGTTGATGCCTTTAAATTACAGACCTATATCGCTAATAACAACTATAGCAAAAATATTTGAAATGACATTGAAAACAAGAATTATAAAATTTTTAAATAAACGCAGTATTTTGTCAGCACAACAGTCTGGTTTTAGAGAAGGTAAGTCGACTGAACATGCAATCACCCTACTTACAAAAAAAAATTACGAAGCTGTTGATAACTCTAAACCTTCGCTATGTTTATTCTTAGACTTAGCGAAGGCATTCGATACAATTAGCCACACGCTATTACTGCAAAACTTAGACGACATCGGTATTAGAGATACAGCACTCAAATTAATGCATAGTTACCTATCAAAAAGGAAACAATGTGTAGAAATCGGTAACTATAGAAGTCATTTCACAACAATTGAATTTGGTGTACCACAAGGAACCATATTGGGCCCCATTTTGTTCATCATTTACCTTAACAATTTGTTTGAAATTAACTCGGAGGGTAGCAATTTTCCATGAAAGTGATACCTGGAATAACTTGCGGGAAAAGGTGCAGAATGACTTTGAAAATATAAAAGCATGGTTCGATAATAAGCTTCTCTCGCTGAATTTTGAAAAAACAATGTTTGTACCTTTAACTCGTATAGTTGCTTCCTGCCACACTACAAATCCCTAGAAATAAAAGATGATCAACAGAATAGGTTTTTAATATCTTCTCAAACATGTCATAAATACCTAGGATTAATTATCGACTGTCATCTAAGATAGGACAAACATGTAAACTATGTTACAGAGAAACTAAGAATACATATCCATCTTTTTAAATTTCTGAAACAAGTACTAGATATTAAACACTTAAAAATAATTTACACGGCCCTTGTAGAGCCACACATTAAATATGGCATAATAGGATGGGGAGGCGTAATGAATGTACATTTAAATAAGTTAGAAATGACACAAAAAAGAATCCTTAAAATTATGTACAACAAAGATCATACCTATTCCACTGATAATTTATATAGAGAAATGTCAATTATGGATCCACGTCAGCTATTCTTCTTCACTCTGACCGTTGTTCAGTACTCTGAAAGTAAAAATATTCTACAACATGAATATAACACCAGACATAGAGGCAACCTAATACCTGTTAAACAAATATACAAAACAATTGGACAACGATCCCATGTATTCTTAGCACCTAAGGCGTTTAATTTTCTATCTGAAACATTAAAAAAATTATGAAATAAAACATTATTTAAGAAATATGTCAAAAAATTTATAACAGAAACTCCCAGAAATGAAATACGCAAATTATTAGACTTAAAAAACACTTTAAAAAAAAGCTAAATGAATGTTATACTTACCAAATTTTAGAAAACTGTATGCCCCATCAACCGACCATATACTTCGAACATAAAACTGTAAATGGAAAAAAAAGATGCTACGAAATTGTTAGAAATTGAAAAATTAAACAGTACCTAAAATATGAAACAGAGTATGATTGTCTATATTCTGCATTCTTATTATTTTATTTCCCAAATAGGATATCTTAAATGTATATTAATCCTTTTTAATTATTGCATTAATTTGTAAATTTTTTTCTTTTATGCCCCTTGTTATAGTCACACTCAAGGTTTAATTGAACCTTCTGTGATTTCTTTTCATATTTATTTGTATTTAGATGTAAGTGTTGTCTTATATTTATATTCTTATCTCAAATAAACATTATTGTTATTATTATTATTACTATTATTATTATATTATATACTATTCTTGATTCAATACATTATTATTATTATCTAGGTATATAGTTAAATTTATTTTTTATACTGAAGTAAGCCCACCTCTTCAGACCCCAAGGTGGTCATCCCACCTTGGGGTCTGAATATAACATATTTCTTGTTAACCATGAGAATTTACAATAATCTAATGAATATCATATTATCGTATTGAAGGATAATTTGAAATTAATTTTCACTTATAGTTCATTAATTTGCTCATGTCACGAATTAATCCTATAACATAATTTTCTAGTGGCTGTAATTCACATAAGATAAATGAGAAGAGAGAAGGACCTGACACGGCCTCACTTTTAACATTTATTTTCACAGGTTTTATGTACGATACCTATATATCATTTTGTATCGAGAACTTTTTATGTTTGTGAGGATCCGCAAGAGATTTATTTCGGGAAAATCTATCTACGCTGACCCTAATTATGAAGGAATACATTATACTATTACTTAGTTGTAGGCTTGTAGGTAGGCTGAGTCCCATGGGATTAATAAATAACCAATGTTTCTCTTAATACAAAATTCGTGGTGTTTTCTAATATTTCCTATCAGATCTAATTTCCAATGAACAAACAAGATAAACTGTAAGATAAGCTGCACGCCAAAGAAACAGGAAAGACAATTAGAGATATATGAAACAAGAAACGAGGGCGGCGCATTCTTGGAATGTTCGACTAGTTTTTGGTTTTTTTAAATAAACTTGTAGTTTTATTTGACGATGACTGATAAACCGAAGTGTAAGATATATCAAGTTATAACTTCTAGGAAAAATTGAAGTGGTGTAAATATTTTTGGATGTCAAAAGTTTGAACATTTCACAAATACTCCAAAATTGATGCAATAATGCAATTTTTTATATCTGTAAAAATAATATTATAATACAGATTTTCATGGCCGTTGTCAAATGAAGTAGCTTCTTCAGGGTTTTGGCGCAGTCATGGAATTTGACTTGACGTTTCGCTCATCATGCTGTCAGCTTCTCCAGAAGGGTTCCAAAGACTGAAATTGTTGTGTTCTGCTCCTAGTTATATAACTGGGCGCTGCTACGCTTGGTTGCACATACGTCGTGCTCCGTTGACCGTAACCGATTACACTACTGGTACTTGGCAAAGCCAGTGTCCATGTATTGCTTAGTCGATACCTGTCTTCTCTGTTGAAATTGTTCTTATGTTTCATAATTTCCAGTGATTCCCTAATAATTCCTAGATAATAACGTGCATTTCTGTCCAATATCCTAACGTTCTCGTATTTGACTTTATGGTTCTCATTGTGATGAACATGTTCTGCTACAGCCGACTTATCTGTGTATCCGAGTTTAGTATATCTCTGGTGTTCCTTGATTCTGCACTGTTTGTGATGTAACTTTTTCCACATATATATTCCAACTGGTAAACATCTTTTGTCAACAGTTTAGGGATGGGGTTCTTGTTTGAGGGAAGCAACTGTTGTATTTTCTTCACTGTTCGAAAACGTACACTTATTTTCTTTTTTGATAAAATTATTCTTAGCCTATCCGTGACTCCGGCGACGAATGGTAAGCACGCATATGTTGTAAATTGTTCCTTTTCTTCAGATATTGTTCTTCTCTCTTGTAACCATTCTTATTAACAGACAGAGAAGAACAATAACTGAAGAAAAGGAACAACCTACAACATATGCGTGCTTACCATTCGCCGCCGGAGTTACGGATAGGCTAAGAAGAATTTTATCAAAAAAGAAAATAAGTGTACATTTTCGAACAGTGAAGAAAATACAACAGTTGCTTCCCTCAAACAAGGACCCCATCCCTAAACTGTTGACGAAAGGTATTTACCAGTTGGAATGCATATGAGGAAAAAATTACATCGGACAAACAGTGCGAAGTATCCAGTGCAGAATCAAGGAACGCCAGAGATATACTAGACTCGGATACACAGACAAGTCGGCTGTAGCAGAACATGTTCGTCACAATGAGAACCATAAAATCAAATACGAGACCGCTGGGAATAAGAACAATTTCAACAGAGAAGATGGGTATCGACTAAGCAATACATGGAGACTGGCTTTGCCAAGTACCAGTAATGTAATCGGTCAATGGAGCACGACGATTGTGCAACCAAGCGTAGCAGCGCCCAGGTATATAACAAGGAGCAGAACACAACAACTTCAGTCTTTGGAACCCTTCTGTCAATGCTGACAGCATGATCAGCGAAACGTCAAGTCAAGTTCGACAACCGCGGCAAAACCCGGAAGAAACTACTTCATAAGTATAATATTGTCAAATTAAATTTTTTTTTTTTAGCATTTACAATAGTCTTATATCTAATAGAGATCAACATTATAACGTCTGTGAATACCTACTGGCAGTTCTTAGGATACTCCAGAATATTTCTGTCAGTAGCTTGTATATCCCAAACAGGCTCGGCAAATGGGAGAGTCTATAGTGGGTCATCTTTACCGGGCCCCAAGCTGGAGGTGAGTCCCGTAATTGCACGGTTGAAATGGTTTAAAGCAAGTGATTTAACAAAAAAAATTAAAAAATATCCTTACAATTAGTAGATTTCCTATTGTGTTTAGGTTTTCGCTCATGAAGATGATATCCGAAAAAACTGCAAGTTGCTACTAATGAATAAGTATCCAGAGTATCCAGTTGATCCTGACTTCATCTTTAAAAGAGGAAGTAATGCATCTGAAAAACTCTATGCATTAATATTAATTAAGTACGAACTCGATGTGAGATTAGCTTGCATTGTTGAATTTACAAGCTGTAATTGGAATGTATTTGTGAAGAGGTTTGCAATGTCCTAAATCACAGTTGCAGAAAATGAACGAGCATTCACCAAAACTGCCTTCCCTGAAGTCATCATAAGAAATTTTGCTCGGTGAAAGTGAAAAAAATCGTAACTGATTATTTACTTACCATACCCAAAATATTTTAAAGTATGTATAAAAGATTAACATACAGATTCAGCAAATTTAGTTTAAGGTACGTAAACTTGTTTCTGCGCAGATAAACCACGCCTTGTAAAACAATACAGGCATTTGTATAAAACAATAGCGCCATCGCTTGACCGCGTGGAGTTGAGAACAGCGCACCCATTCTGCTTTTAATAGCGTAGCTGTTTAGACGTGTGGGAATAACATAAATTAATCTCAATTTCGTTATTAAAATGCCGTGTGTTTATACAACTGCAGAAAAAGTGCAAATGAAGAAGTGGTACTTCGGGAGTCATTCCACTGAAGACACAATAAATGTATTTACTGTGGCTTATCAAGACAGACCAATCCCCTCAGCTAGCATAATTTCACACATTATTAAAAAATTTGAGAATTTCGGGTGTGTCGTGAATTATTGTAAAAATTGCTGTCAGCCCGAACCCCGTCATCAACAAAAGAGCGAAGAACGTGAAATTCGCGAAACTAATGTCTGTGCACTTGTTGAAACTAGTGAACCTTGTTCTAGCAGGCAAATTGCTGATGAAGTTGATATGAAGGAAAGAACTGTAAAAAATATGTTAAAAAGAAATGGGTACAGTTGTTTTAAAGTTCAAACAACGCAAGAAATATTTCCCGAGGACAATTTCAAAAGGATGGAATTTTGTGAAATCATGATAAATAAAGCGAATGAGAATGAAAACTTCTTAAAGAATATATTGTTTACAGGTGAATCATCCTTTTCATTACATAGGAAACACAATCCATCCGTAGTACGATATTGGTCTCGGAAAAATAAACATTTGAGTGTTGCTGTGCGAACTCAGTATCCTCAAAAGTTGAACGTTTGGACGGGAATTTTAGACAATCACATTATAGGCCCACTGCTAATCGATGGCAATTTAAATGGCAATAAATATTTAGAGCTTTTACAAAACCAAGTAATTCCTCCAGTTCAAAATCTTCCTGTCAACTTTGAGGACATTTGGTTTCAACAAGACGGCTGCCCAAGTCACAATACCTTAACTGTTATTAATTTTCTGGAAAGAACATTTCCCAATCGTTTAATCGCTACGTGAAGGATGATAAAGTGGCCCCCCAGGTCACCTGATCTAGCACCCCATGATTTCTTTCTGTGGGGCTTTTTAAAGGAAACCGCGTACAAATATGCGTTTGAACGAGCCAATAATTTACTTGAATTACGGGAAAAACGTATCCAACTTTGTGCAAGTATTACTTCAAATCAACTCAATGATATGAGAGGTTCATTGTATAATCGATTTGGCTATTGTTTGGCACAAGAATGTGGTTTGTTTGAATCCTTACTTCATTAATTTATTGTTTGATAATTATTAGTTGATTTTAGTTTCTGAGGGTTATTTAATTTTATTTTAATGTTCTGTTTTTGTACTTTAATAAGAATAATTTATTTTTTTGGTAATTATTAGTTGATTTTAGTTTCAGAGTTATTTAATTTTATTTTAATGTTCTATTTTCATTTCGGTTATAATAAGAATTATTATTTTATTCCTATAGCATTTACGGCTAAAAAAGAAACTGCAGAAATGCTTTCAATAGAAGAAATTATTTGTCAAAAATGTGACAAATAACTTCTTCGCTTTTGACGAAGAGATATTGTCTCGTTTCGTATTAGAAATTATTACCTACGTCCGCACCCATCCTCAGTTCATGCCGTACTAAATTCAATTCATTGTGTGCCTCTGCTTTCACGATTTCTGGAACTAGCCAGGCGTGGTCAATTACATCGTTATTCCTATACCCTAAACTGCATTTTCCGAATCTGTATACTTACAATTGCGTACAAATTTAATAATATTAACGATTTGCAAAGGACGCCGCGCCGTAGGATACATTGTTCTTGGGGAAAATGCGAATAGGTAAAAATTCGATTTTTTTAAAGGGGTGAAAAAAGACCATAATTGAAAATAAAATATAAGAAAAAACTCAAAAAATGCCTTTGTTAAAATAATTACGTGATTTGACTGGGGCAGGGCCGGTAACCTGATAAGTAAACCCAGTGCGGATGAGTGGATATTAACAATAAAGGTAAGTTAAAAATTATCAAATTAAACAAATAAACATTATTTTCAATATTGATGGCTTGACCTAAAAACTTGTTGCGGGAAGTTCATGCGTTACTTAGTTCGACAGAAATAGATTTTTTTAAATATATATTTCGCAACAACTTTTAGGTCCGATCATCAACATTGATACAATATTGTTATTTGTTTGATTAGTATCTAATTTTTAACTTTTAATCAATTGGAAGTGGTTCAAAACTGACCTACAACATTTGACCTATATTGACCGACGCACAGTGGGACAGAACCGTGCTGTTCCACCCAAATCAATTTTTAGATCGTAAAATTATAGATTTTAAGATACTTTTTTTCAAATGTTCCTTATGAAATTCTCTATCAATCCCCCTAGCCGGATTTCTCATTTTCGTTTCCAATTTTTTATAATTTTCATCTAAAAACACACTTTTACTAAGAAATATTGGTTTTTTTCAATGAAAACCAGTGTCAAGGTCACAAAATTATAAATGTTATCGATTTTTTAATTTTAAATTTTCATTTTACAAATAAGAAAATTGTCTGTCAAATTATATAATATAACATAATATAATAACTTTAAACACATAACATTAATCGAACCTTTTCAGGAGCCCGTCTTATTTTTATGATAAGAAAGTTGTTAAATTAACATTAATCAGCAAAACAAAATTAAAAAAAAGAATTTTTCTCCTAAAAATTTTGAACAATAACACATTTCTATAATCTGAGTCGAAAGACCAGTATGGATTATCAGGAATTTCGGACTTCGGGGTTTTAACTTCTGAAAATACATAAGAAATGACATTTTCATTAAGTTCACTGGAGATTTGACAGTTGCCAAAAGCATAATGTGATATATTTGACATTAATTTCTTGTCAAGTATCTCCTAAATCCATAGTAAATGAACAGTATAGCACTTTAAAATTTGAAAATACTTAGTAATTTGACAGACCATTTGCTTATTTGTAAAATGAAAATTTAAAATAAAAAAATCGAATATATTTCTAAATTTGGGACCTCGACACTGCTTTTCATTGGATAACCCCATATTTTTTAGTAAAAATACGTCTTTAGATGAAAATTATAAAAAATTGGGAACAAAAATCGAAAATCTGTCATAAAGGATCAATAGAGAATTTCAAGACGAACATTTAAAAAAGTCCCGAAAACTAAAAATTTATGACCTCTAGAGGGTGGCACAGTGGGAATTCGTCCCAGTGTGCGACGTCTGTAAATATGTGAAGTTGAATAAAAGTTCGTAAACAAACAGCCAATCTTGATTGAAAATGGAAGTAACTCAAATGAATTGAAATTTGATAAACTTTAAAAAAAGATCTTTTGCGAGATTTCGAGATATTTGGAAAAACTCCTCCTCTACCATCCACCTAAAAAGATTGCCCTTGATTCTGAGATAGATTCATCGATTCCTGAAAGAAAGTAAACATGAATATCAATGTAAAGTTTCATTGAACTGTCAAGTTCTTTCTTTTATATTGCTTTGGGACTATTTTTACCGCACTAAATAGAAATTAGTTGAAAGGATAAAAAACAAATTCAAGAGTTTGTTGTTAATATTTGACATGGCAAAAGTCCTACCGATGCGCGATGCACATTGCCATCAATTTTGTTTAATATGAGACTCTGGTAGAGTCCTGTGAAAAAACCTTAAACGTCTGTCTCACGTGAGTGCATTTTTCCAGTTGCCTGGATTGCAAACATGATCTCTGAAACAAATATAATAACAGCCCTTCCGTCGGCGCCCATGTAATACGCCAGACTGAGTTCAAGCTCCGAATGAACCTATGACGACCTCGCGCTGTTGACGTCACACTGAAAAATCAATCCACATAATTCATTATTAAACACGCTAAAATTTTTGCATTCCAAAACATCTGCTTTAAGGTATAGGTACTATTTATAAAACTAATTCTATCACTCCTCTGTCGTGGTCTCCGAAAATCGATTCGACTAAATAAACCAGAGAACATTTAAAAACTAGATAACGTTAGTTGCAGATTATAATTTATAAACCATCGATTTTAAACTTACTAGGAAAGAAATAAAAAATTGAATTGATAAGACGGTAGCAACAGCAACAAACAAATGCAGGTTTGCTGGCTGAAATGTCGAATAGATCGAAAATGTAACGTCACCGATTCAGTTGGTAGTCCAGCACAGGCATTAGGAGAAGGTGGATCATCAGTTCGTGCGTTGTGTTGTGTTGACGCCTCAAATGCAGTTTTATTACGTTTTCTGCCTAAACTGATGAATGTAAGTATGCATGCGGATATTGCGTCTCACTGTTTTTGTATAAAGTTGGTTTGCTGCGTTTCCTGTAGAGCACGCCCATTAGGCAGCCCTTGCACTCCTGTTTGTCGGTTTTGGCAAATTTATTTATGAAAACTAAAACGTTATCAATTTATTATTAATTGAAAAAACGTTCTCATTAAAGGCAATATAAAACAAACTGTGGTGAAGTGTCAGTGGACTAATTTCCATTGTTTTTTGTTTTGCTAGAATCTGCACCTTAATTTAGTTGGTAAATAGAATGATTAGATTAATTGAATGGTAAAATAAAGAACAAGTACATCAAGAAGGATAATTTGTTGTGTACGTTTTTAAACTTCTTGTGCTTTGTTTGTTAATGTTCGTGTGATTGTTGATGCAACCATAACACGCCGTTCCTTGTACCCAATACAAAGTGAATATTTGATCAAACAAAGTGGTTTTATATACTTTTTTTGTTATCCAGAGCGATGTTACGTTTCTGTGACTAAAATAAAGGTAGCAATTAAATACCCACGTTATATATTGGAGTATAAATAACCGTTTATTAAATATAAACAAGTTGACGTAGAGGAGTAAATTAGACAATAGTCAGATATAATTAGAATGAATTTGAAGTACTAGTGAAGTGCTTATTCTGTTACTAGGTAAGTATTTGCCGTACATGTAGAATAAGACATATATATATTTGTGTATAATTATTATTCATATTTTCTTGCTCTTTATTACGCATCTTGCCACTTTGTAAAAATATTTAAATATTTAATAAAAGAAGCCTTTTTGCGTCAAATGGAAGAGACAGGTGGGTTTTGAATACTTCTCGATTACCCCAAAATTCTCGGACCTACAAATATATAAATTAAAGAAATGAAATTGTTAAATAATAATCGCAAATGAAAAATAAAGGCTGTTAAAGTTTGGGAATATTTTTTCTCTGAGTTATCAAAACTCTGAAGGTGTCAAATATGACAGTTTGTGTATGTTCATAGCCTTGTGAGACATTAAATTATATTTATTTTATTGTTACTTACATCGTCTTACTTACAAAATTCTCGCCCAGTATTATTAAATTATATATTTGTATCCCACACGTGTTTACAAATTTTGGATTACTAAAATTTTCCACAAAAAATTGTATTTATAGCGTTTCTTGTGAGTGCGGGAAGTACCATAGATGGGTTATTTACACCTTTCAACGTAAGAACATAGAAATTATGCTGGATGGGAAGAATTCGAGGAACCTAAAATTTGTGAACACGAGAAATAACCATTACATAATCCAATGGGACTAGGCGAAGATTTTGGAAAAAGGAAGGACAGAACTAAACAAGAAACTTAAGGAATCCATCATTATTTTGTTAAACGAGATAAATGCGCATCCAATTATTCCATAGATTTTTGTATTATATAGCTGGTTGCTTATCCTCTGAGATGAATTAAGTACAAATAAAATAAGTATAATTTAATGTCACACGCAAGTATAAAAATACATAAACAACAAACTGTTATGTTTGATGCTTTCAAAGATTCCAAAAATTAACAGGCGTAAGTTTTATTTTCGAATTATTATTTAGCAAATTTATTTCAGTTTGTATATTTTTAGATGTGAGACCTTTTAGAGGACATTCAACAAATGCATTTGCAAAAATGTGCTATTTTTGACCGCCTTCCCCCATCTTGGTAACAGTTTGTAACATTTGTGTGACCCTTTTATACAAACGTTCGTTTGTAAAGTCCATCACTTCTACTACATTTATGGATGAAAAATAACATTTCTTTAAAAATATTCTGTTGATTTTTTGAGAACGTTCACTTTTCGTGAACCCTCTCTTTACCCATCGTTCACTTTGTCACATTTTTGGTGCCCCCCCTTAAAAGTGCACATATAGTTATATAGCATATATAGCCTCCCGATAGTAATAAAGAATTATTAAAAAATTCACCTCTGTATGATACATTTGGTGCGGAGGTTTCTTATATTAAATTTTTAAATATTTTTGCAGAAGTGGCAAAGTACCAAACAAAGAAGACACATTTTGCACCGACAAAATGACATTTATACAAAATTGGTTACTGTTGTTCAGGAAAGAAATAATAAAGGAGGAAGCTAGACTCAAATAACTAACTTAACTTTCGAATACTTTCGGCAGCAATAATACTTACTAGTCACTTTTCTATTATACAATCTTTGACTGTAGTTAAAATAATTATAGTTCTCTTCATATATTCAAGGCAAATAAAAAATATCGGAGCTTTTTACCGCAAAGTCAAACGCTCCGACACTTTTTATGTGCCTTAACTATATGGAGGCAACTTGCAGCAGCAGAGCAGCAGAGCAATATTTGAGAATATTAAATCTACAACAGAGATGAGTAGAGTAAAAAATACGGTAACCATTTGAAATATTGTTTTTTTGCAAGACTTGATTTTACCTTCTAATTTTATTAGTTTTTTTCCCGATGCATATGGAATGGAAACTCTATTCTAGTAAAAGCAATAACTTATTATTACTTTTATAAAAACCATAAAAAGAAAAATGTATCTTGTTCACCATTTCAGGAGAATCCATATTTACATCTTATATTTGAAATGCTTTGTGTGCTAATGTTATAACATGCCTCTTGGATTTTTTATTTATTACATTTTTAGAAGATGAAAATAAATGACGAATAAGGTAAACCTAAAATCTGAATTAAGCCACAGAATCTATCTTGGCTCCAAATAGCTTCAAAGAAGGTAGCTTTGCACTGCTAAAGATGTTAGAGTTTTATACCTATTAATTATTTTCACATGAAATATATTTTAAGTGCAGAACGGAAAATCCTTAATAACTCTTCAAGAAAAGGAGATATATGATTTCTTCCTCTTTGAATTTCATTTAAAAAAATATGCAATCGTACCAATATTTTAATAAATGTTTCCGACTTCTAAATCACCAAAGAAATCTTGCAAGTGGAAGTGTTACAGTTTATATCCGTTCTCGCCTCTTGATTGTTTTGATATCCAATCTAGTTATAAAAAACGCTGCCAATTCCATTAAAAGTTATCAACAAATGTTGTTGAACAATACAAGATGTCTAAGGAGATGCCTATCAAACTGTTTTGAAGTTAACAGAGGACATTTTAAACATTTGCTGTAAATACCTAATGTTTTTGGGTATTGTACAATTTATTTTTCTTACTTTATATTTTTTTACCTATTTTAACAGATTCAAAACTGATTTTATGTTGTTATTTGTAATTTATATAAATGAATGGTCGTCTACTGATATAATATATTGTCGCCATGAACTCTCCAGTAATTACCTATTTAAAATTATGACGTAAGCCTATTTGATGTAAATAATGAAAATACTCTGTAGTGTATAGGATTCAGTTCAATGCTCAATTGTAAAATATTTCAAAAGCGAATGGTTTTGGCGATTTAAAACAAGAATATTTTCTTAAAATTAGTGAATATATTATAATTTCGAAGAAAAATGACCACATAGCCGCTGTGAAATGAAATATGACACATTTTATTATTACTTCCACATCCACGTAGTGGATTGGAAGTATAGTAATCGCAAAAACATTTTCAAAAATGTTTATTCGTGAAATAGGTTTAGAATGTCATAAAACGTCGAGATTTTAAATTTGAGCGAAAAAAAATTCTGTCTGTCGGTCTGTCTGTCTGTAACTTTTTTTTGTCCGCACGTTTTCTCCGGAACGGTTTAAGATATTGACTTGAAATTTTGTACACGTATATATTATAACGAGATCTGGAACTGGATTGTTTTTTGAGGATATCCGGTGAAGGGTTGGGGGTTAAATATGGGTAAATAGGGGAAAATAAGTAAAGCAAGCTTGTAAGAGTACAGAAACTTGAAATTCGGTGTATGTACTAGAAGTTAAGGCCTCAAATTTTTTTATAATATTTTTCAACCCCCCACCACCCCTACCCCATTAATGGGGTTGATAAAATGAAGTTGAGATTTTCATTTGAAGTTTCGTACACTTATGTATTATAACGACGTCTGAAATTAGATTATATTTTGAGATGATTCCGTTGAAGGGTTGGGGGTTAATTTGGGGTATATAGGGGAATATAAGTAAAACAAGTTGGTAAGAGTACAGAAACTTGAAATTTGGTGTATGTACTAGAAGCCAAAGCGTCAGATTTTTTTATAATATTTTTCAACCCCCACCACCCCTACTCCAATATGAAAAGGGTTGATAAAATAAAATTGAGATATTCATTTGAAATTTGGTACACGTATTTATTATAACGATATCTGGAACTAGATTATAATTTGAGATAATTCCGTTGAAGGGTTGGGGGTTAAATAGGGGTAAACAGGGGAAAATAAGTAAAGCAAGCTGGTAAGACTACAGAAACTTGAAATTCGGTGTATGTACTAGAAGTCAAAGCGTCAGATTTTTTTGTAATATTTTTCAACCCCCACCACCCCTACTCCAATATGAAAAGAGTTGATAAAATAAAATTGAGATATTCATTTGAAATTTGGTACACGTATGTACTTATTATAACGACATCTGGAATTAGATTATATTTTGAGATGATTCCGTTTAAGGGTTGGGGGTTAAATAGGGGTAAATAGGGGAGAATAAGTAAAGCAAGCTGGTAAGACTACAGAAACTTGATATTCGGTGTATGTACTAAAAGCCAAGTTCTCAGATTTTATAATAATATTTTTCAACCCTTCCACTACCCTTACTACATTATTAAAGGGGTTGATGAAATAAAATTGAGATATTCACTTGTAATTTGGTAGACGTATGTAATATAACGACATCTGAAACTAGATTATATTTTGGGATCATTCCGTAGAAGGGTTGGGGTTAATAGGAGTGACTAGGGGAAAATAAGTAAATCAAGCTGATAAGAGTACAGAAATTTGGGATTCTGTGTATATACTACCAAGGCCTCAGATTTCTTTCTAATATTTTTCAAACTCCACCACCTCCGCTTCATTATTAATGGGATTGATAACATCAAATTGAGATATTCACTAGAAAATTAGTACACGTATGCATTGTAGTGACATCTGATTGAGGTGACTCCATTGAAGGGGTGGGAGGTGGTAAGTTGTGTATAGTGGAAAATAAGTAGGGTGAACTAGAAACTTAATTTTTAAAGTATATGATAGAAACCAACTCCTCAAACTTTTCTATGACATCTGCCCCAAATAATATTAAAATTCTATGATCAATAATTTCCACATACTAGAGTGCAAATACAGTCAAGATGTTTCCTTTAAAGTGACTTGGATGAAGAATCTGGATGTGGAAGTAGTGATTCCTTAGGCAACGGTTTTTTAAGTATTTTGTGAATTCGTTTCTAAGCGTGAAACACAAGAAAATATAACATTTTGTCCGTCACTGAATTAATGAATTGTCTCCTAATTTATTCCTATTTTTCCTATGAATTACTCGTTAGAACAAGGCATATTTCCTAAAATATTCAAAACTGAGAAAATTATTCTTTTGCATAAAAGAGCACTAGACATGTAATGGTAAATTTAATCCATTTCAGTAATGGCCTATCAAAAGTATTGGAAAAACAAATTTTGATAAAACTTGTCTCATTTCCAACTAAGCAATTTTGAGCAACTGTCAGCATAGGTTTCGAAAGGGCAAAGGCAATTCATCATGACTTTGTATGAAAACTTAAGGTGGCCATTCCCTAGAGAAAGAGACATCCGATAGGGAAATATTTTTTATTTTTTGTCATAACTTTTTTTTCTTAGTACGTATAGTTAAAACAATTATAAGAGTACCTAAGTAGAACTATAACAAAACTATTACTACGAATTTTCACTCGATAGTTTCAGTGATTTGCAAAATAGCTAGATTTAAAACTACGAAATAGGAAGATTAACATAATTTTTAAATTTAAATCTAGCTATTTTGCAAACCAGTGAAATTATTGAGTGAAAATTCATAATAATAGTCTTGTTATGGTTCTACTTAGGGACTCTTATAGTTTTTTTTAAATATATGTACTAAGAAAAAAAAGTTATGGCCAAAAATAATAAATATTTCTCTATCGGAAGTCTCTTTCTAGGGAATGGCCACCTTAAATAATAATAAAATATTCATTGGTTTCTTCATGAACCGAATCAAGGCCTTCGGCTTAGTTAATTTTGACTTGTTTATTGAAAAACTTTTTAAATATAGACTAAGAGGCAAGACTGGTGCTTAGTTACTATGTTACCTATCTGATCAGAAGCAAATAGATAAAATTGTTGGTGAGATGTCGAATGTGAAGGATACAAATATAGGCATACTACAAGGGTCCGTATTAGGACTTTTTTATTTTTGATATTTGTTAATGATGTACAGTATGTTTCACTTTTCATGACTCCCATATCACAGCTCTCTTATTTACAATGCGATTTTTTTTAAATGGGTGGAAGGTACTTATCCATCAGGAGATTGTAAACGGTAAAATATTTTAAAATCCCCCAGTGGCGTCCGTCGTTGTGAACAAAAATGTAACTAATTTTCCAAAAAAAGAAACCAAATTCTAATAACATAGTGTACTTGGTGTTCACGTAATAGGAAAATAAATCTTCCCTTTTTAAGGTACCAATTATTACAGTCATAACTTAATTATCGGAAGTAATTAAGAGTTAATTAAGCTAGAGGAATACTGGCTTTCCATTTAGAATTAATCACGTGACGTCAGTCAGTTTACTTAACAGTCAAAATCAAACATTAAGTGACTTGGAAATAAAAAAAAAGGTTCAGTTTTAGATAAATTTGATTCATGAACAATTCAATAAATAATACAATTTAATAGATAACTACCTAAATCACAGTTTGCTCAACATATCACATGATTAATTCTAAATGGAACGACCGTCTTTCTTCAGATTAATTATGCCCGAAAATAAAGTTAGGAATAATAATTGCTACTTACTTTAAAAAGAATTTTTTATTCTTATATTATTGATATTCGGTATCAGTGAGTTTTTGATAACAGCGAATAAGATTATGAGATTGTTTTACAGTTAAAACTTTGCCTAATATTTTTTGTTGGAAAATTAGGTGCATTTTTCTTCATAACGACGGACGCCACTGATGGATATTAAAATATTTTACCGTGACATAATTTCTTGATCGATAAGTACCTTCCACTCAATTTTTTTTAAAATCGTATTGTAAATAAGAGAGCTGTGACATGGGAGTCATGAAAAGTGAGACATACTGTATACACCTTGCATTGATACGTTCGATAATTTAAAATATTTGCTGATTATAATGCTCATTTAATGTCGGGTCCTTCGATATACTCAGCCATTAGCATGCATATCCGATGATCCAGCCCCTAGGAACACTCTTGTAATTCTTGAATGAAGTTGGTTTTTGTGTCGTTACCATGGTAAATTTTCATCCTTCAGGGTACCCTGAACGAAATTAATAAGTGGCAATTTTTCTATCAAATTATTGACATATGGTCATATTTGACATTTGCTTTTACATAAAAATGGAAATGTATTTTTCATATTAAACGAGATAGATAATTATAAAAGAAATCATGAAGCTTTGTGAAAAAACATTTTTTTTCGTGTTTAATTATGATCATGAATAACTACTCATTTTGATTTTCCCCCATATTACACTTCTCAGTCAGGTATGATAACTATTTCAATTTTTGATGGCTTTTTAACTTCACAAAGTTCTTCGCAATATGCGCATATTGTAATTATGTTCCTTTTCCATACTTTGTAATCCTATTCTTTAAAACAACTTCAACAATAGAAATATTGAACTTAAACTGGTTAAACTGTCAATGAAATAATGATAAATAACAAAATAACTAATGACATTTAGCTTCAAAGCCATCTTTGTCAAGTTAAATTGTGCTGAAACTTAGCTATGCCATGTGTATAAAACATGAAAATATATTAAGAAAACAACGTTCCACCTAGTGAATAAAACTTATTTAATTACACACAAATAGAGTTGTCCTAAGTAATTTTTAAATAACTTTTATACTATTAACTTTTGACACAACACTACTTACTAATTCCAATGCGTTTCTGTCACTTTGTCAACAAAACCCATTCTGGGTTTTGGCCTACTACTCTTTTTTGGCCTACTAATCTTATACCTTGTTATGTCTATTGAATAATCTTAATTTCAGATAAAATTAGTGTTTATTATACTCTTCGCAAATACAAAACGAAGAGTACATTTTATTCGATCGGCACATTTCTAAAACCGGTAATATTGCACGTAGAGAAAAAACTTTCATATCATTGTGTTCGTGATCGAATTCTGAACAACTTTCAAAATGTTCATCCGTCCGTTCGTCTGTCCGTCCGTCCGTCCGTCCGTCCGTCCGTCCGTCTGTCCGTCCGTCTGTCCGTCCGTCACGTTTCTTGTAAGCTCGATAACTTAAGAACGAAAAGTTCGATTGTATTGTAATTTGGACGGTAAGTTTCTGTTAGCTAGTGGAAGAACCCTATTGTTTTTAAACAAAATCTATCAATAAATAAAAAAGTTACTAATTTTTTAAATAAAAAAATGTTTTTAATGTTTTGTGATTAAACTAAAAATGTTTAAAACTAATATTATTTACAAAAAAAGGTGAAGAGTATCCCATAGAATGTGCAACAATTGTATAAAAGTGCGGTAAATCGGCGAAGAGTATAATGGTTAGCTTGTTTAATTTATTTTCGTGTGAAATTTTCTTACCGAGTCTCTCGCGTGCTTGAATTAATTGCAGACAATTTTTTTCTACATGAATTTTTTAAGAAAGTTACCCTCGTATGTGCGCGACTCGAGATAATTTTCAAAAAATGCATATACTCGAAAAATTTCCAGCAATAATTCAAGCACTTGGGAGATACAAGTGAAAATCAAATTTTTAAATGGAATAACTTGTAAATTTTTGCTTATTTGGATCCTGCTGGCCAAAATACATATTAAATAAATTTGAAATTAAAAGATAAATGTCTGGATAATTGATTTCTTGCAATAATTATTTTTAATAAGCTTACCTTGAGTAAGTTTGATTTATCAAAAGTACAGGTTCTTGGGGACCGCCTTTTCACATTTTTAACTACATCGTGGTCTTCTATAATTAAAACAAAAAAAAAAACGTTTTTTGAAAATTAAAATAATGTTTGAGGGTTGGTTCATTTGGATCACCACAAGAAAATTACCTACACCAATTTTAGTTTAATATTCAATAGTATTAAGTTTCAAGGTACATCCAAAAAGTATTATATTAAGTCAAAGTCAAGGATCTCCAATTTCTCTATGTTCCAATTTTTATGATCCACCCTGTATTAGGACTTTATATTGCATTTAAAAATTAGTGCTCACGAGACAAGAAAAAGTTCATGATTAGTTGATGAATCTTATTAGCCAAATCAATTGAAGTAAATTAATTTATTGATATTCAAGCATGCAAGCCGCAATTAAAAACGTCAAACGCAGTAATTGATCCGTTAATAGTCTTGAAATGGGGCGAATATAAAGTGAGAAAATTGTTCCTACCCAGAGGCGTAGCTTTAGGGCCTCGGGTTCTACGAAATATTTTAATTCGTGTTGTGTTCGCATTCGCAGCGGAGATTAAGCCAATTGGCTTTGTTGTCAATGAAATCAAAGAGTGCTTCCATAATGGATTTAACTTACGTTATTAATAACTTTTCCAATGTCAAAGATCGAAACATAGAATTTTAATAGAGAATTATCATTATTTTTCTATAAGTGGTTAATCGGATCTCGTTTATGTTGTTTATGTTTGAGAATATATTTCTTATTATTTGAGAATTTTTATATTAATGTTTATTTATGTTAGTTTAAAAATAACACATTTTCTTTTTTTTGCGTATCACTTTGTCTATATGGGGCTCCAAAATACAGGGTGTATTTAGTTTAATGTCATTAAAAAAAACTGGTAATAGGGACCGACTAGACAAACAAAAAACCTGTATGACTTTTTTTTCTAGGGACACTTTGAAAAAACTGACCTGGGTTTACATTTTTAATGTTGAGGTAGGAAATTTTTTGGGAATCACTGTTTTTCAGGGTCAATGGATCAATAGTTCCGAATATTAGAAATAATAAAAAACTGTAAAATCCCACTTGTGTTCCCGCCGGTAGAAGTGCGGCACTTTCATGGGATTATTTGTACCGAACATTTTATACCACTAATTATGAAAGTGTAAATAATTCCTTCTCTTTCGGCACAACGCAAGCATAGCATGGCCGCAGGGGTTTAAATAGGATTTGTTTACATGTGTTTTTTAATTTGGAACAAAGTTATTGTAGCTTTTATTGTCGTGTATAAGAATTTATAAAATTTAAAAGTGGTTTATTAACATTTGTAACATTGTGTTAAAAGCTTAAAAAATTAGTAATTATTTTATGAAATGGGAAAATGAACAGTTAGACGTCCGAGATACGATAACAGAAAATAGTTGTGTATTTTAAGTTAGGAAAAAATCTGATTTTTTTAACGGATTCAGCGCATAATTTTTCCCAATCAGGTATCGAAAACTAAAAATCGAGTCTTTGGTCTCTATGAAAATCAATGTAAACATTAATAAACAGATCAAGATAAGACAGCGAATAATAACAATAATAATAATAATCATACCTTTAATGCCCGATAGGTAACACCCAATAAATGAACAATTCTTTTGAATTTTTCACAAAAATTGTTCGAAATTACCTCCATCTCCACGTATACATATTTCGGCACGTCGAACCAAGGACATACGCACTCCGTTCAATACATTTGGTAAATTAGGATCATATGGTTTCTATCCACATTAAAATACGTTGTTGCAATTGTTCTAAAGTGTCAATTGGATCACGGTAAACCAGAGATTTAAAATGCCCTCAAAAATAAAAGTCAATCGGATTTAAGTCGGGCAATCTAGCAGGCTATGCTACTGGTCCGCCACGTCTAATCCATCGTTGAGGAAACTTTCTGCTAAAAAAATTTCGAACAACCAAACTAAAATGGACTGGCGCGCCATCGTGCAAATACCACATTCTTCTGCGCGTAGCCAAGGGTACATCTTCCAGCAAATTTGGCAATGTTTGTTGCAAGAAATTTAAGTATACATTACCATTTGATCCAGCGGGTAATTCTATAGGTCCAATTATTTCATTACCGCAAATTCCTGCCCACAAATTAACGCTGAACCGTCGTTGAAAATGTGCCCTTCTTATTACACTTGGATTTTAGTCTGCCCAGTAGTGCATATTTTTAAAATTAAACACTCCGTTTCTGGTAAAACACGACTCATTGGAGAAACACAGAGCGTTTAAAAAATCCTCATTTGCCGCGTGTTTTCTTAAAATCCACCTACAAAATTGCATTCGCTCTGCAAAATCTTGAGGTTCTAATGCTTGGACACGTTGATAGTGACAGGGATGTAAGTTCATATCTCTCAATTTCCTACATACCACAAAATGGGATACTCCCACACGATTCGCGATATCGCGGGTGCTTAAAATTGGATCCTCTTCTACAAGTTCCAAAATTTGAACCTTTGAGTCAATTACCCTTTCTTCACGTTGTGGACCTCGTTCTCCTCCATGTCTATCGAGACGACGTGTTTCTCGAAGACGCTGGTCAATACCAACAAAAGTATGTACGAGCACAAGGATGACGTCGATTGGGGAACCTTAAACGATAAAGCTCTTCCGCACCAACTGCATTTCCACCACTTTCTCCATACACCAAGTGCATATCCGCGAGCTCTGGATAAGTGTAATCTCCCATAATGTCCAAAATCTGCGTTTTAAAACACCACACTAAACTGTGATTTAACGTTATCAATAAAGAAAACAAAAAGAAAAACTTGGTCCAAAATCCAAAAAGTAGCACAAAAGCACGAACGAGAAGTAGTGTCTTATGTAACCAAGTACTAACGACTTGAACGATAAGTCAATAAAATAAATCTTAACATAAGTGGCACAAAGCCAAGGAACGGCTAAGTCGCACGCCGTATGTGCGTTATTTACCAAGTAAGGACACAAACTGAAATTATTACTTGAGAATATTACAAGGGAGAGTATAGCACTCCCAATAAGATAATTTGGCCGCGAAGAAGCAAAAAACATGGCGGTGTCCTCTGTCGGTCGCTTTTAACTGCTTCGTCGGCATGCTTTTTGATGGTCTCTTAGACGCACCATACTTATTTGCAGGAGTATGCCAGCAGTTCTCAAACTATGTTATTAATTATTTTGTCAATTTCTGTTTATTTTTATTCTCCAAAACTATGAGCTTTAGACCCCATGTTATATAAGTTTTTTTTGTTTGTCTTTTCGTTCCCTACCATCAGTTCTTTTTAATGACATGAAACTAATTACACCCTGTATATGTCGGCTCAGGCCCTCATGTAGCCTAGTTCCGCCACTGTCCATACCACATGTGCATATAAACATATTAAGTAAAATATCTGATGTGAAAGTAATTATAACTTATAAGGAATTATTTTTTAATTATAATTAAGCAAGCCAATGTTCGTATTTCTTTTGTTTGTTACATAAATTAGGTGTATTTTTATAATCGGGTATTGTTTAAATAAAACTAATATACGATTCAAATGTATCGACCCCTCATTTTAACCACGAATATCTCAGAAACGGAGGAGCAGACAAAATTAAAAAAATTATGTGTTTATTGTGAGTCTATTTTAAATCAATCCCTGAAATTTGAATAATGCACATTGGACACTTTTGAAGTTCTGTTAAGTTATATTGAAAAATGTCCTACTTTTTAAGGAACTTTTACCATACCAGTTTTAAATCCATTATATCTTGGAAAATGTGCATACTATCTAAATAATATTTTAGGCGTCGATAAAGCACGGTATTTTTTGTACGAGGAAATTTTTTCATAATTTTTTATTTTCAAATTTTGCAGTTATTGTCAAAAACGTGACATCATGTTTATTCGGTTATTTATCAATGAATTAAAATTTTTTTGATAAAATAGTTAATTATATAAAACACAAGCATTTTCAGAAAAAACAATTGGTATATATCAAATATTAATTTAGTTGTCAAGCGTAAGGTATAATATCATTGCAAGTTTGCAATAATATTATCTATTATGCTTGATAACTAAATTAATATTTGATATATACCAATAATTTTTTCTGAAAATACTTGCATTTTATAAAATTAACTATTTTAACAAAAACTTTTTAAATACATTGATAAATATCCGAATAAGCATGACGTCACGTTTTTGACAATAACTGCAAAATTTGACAATAAAAAATTATGAAAAAATTTCCTCGTACAAAAAATACCGTGCTTTATCGGTGTCTAAAATATGATTTACATAGTATGCATATTTTCTAAGATATAGCGGATTTAAAACTGGTATGATCAAAATTTTCTTAAAAAGTAGGACATTTTTCAATATAACTTAAGTAGCACTTCAAAAATGTTCAATGTACATTATTCAAATTTCAGTGATTGATTTACAATAGACTCATAATGAACACATAATTTTTTCAATTTTTCTGCTCCTCCGTTTCTGAGATATTCGCTGTTAAAGTGAGGGGTCAATACATTTGAATCGTATAATAATTGACAACATGCATCGTTACAGTGTACTTGTTATACCACGCTCAGAGCGGGAGAGTTGTGACAGATTTGGTAAATGTACACAGAAATTGTAGATACAAAATAAGTTAAATCAAGGTAGATAGTAACTAAACTTAGAAATGATAATACATCAACACATGTATACAAATAAAATTTACAGTACATAAACTAACGAAACAACAGAAAACAAAAAACATATTTTATGAATATCTAATATACCCAAGCAAAAATGGAAGGCTGGTCACTTTCATAATAAGTTTTCAGAGCGCCAAGGTTGCAATTAAAGATGTCATTAGTTTGTTGTACATCCTGGAATTTTTCGGTCAGTCTAAATAAAAAAAAATCAAATTTCTTTACATTTCGATTTATTTATCATCGTGAGTGGAACGTTTACAAGAAAAACGATTTTCTTATGTAATTTTACAACCTGAATATGCATTATTATTTACAGTTATTGTGATTTTTAAATATTTATACACTATTATAATATTGTTCTATGTTTGCTGAACTTTTCCCCTTTGTAGTAAAAATGGCCTGTACGTATTTCATCCTTTCATATAATATGTACACAATATTTGTAAATACCTGGAAGACAACCCATCCACATGCAATTCTTCAGTCATCTTCACCCCTTTCTGCCCACTTCCTTCATTTCCCCACTGGCTTCTCTTGTACTACCTTATTTTGCAATAGTACATCTAGATGACCCCATTAACTTCACACAAATCTTCTTCATCTCTCCCTAATAATTCTCTCACTTAAAAACCTCATGTGATACTATTATCCTCTCCTCTCCCACATTCGTGCTTGCCATCCACATCACTCAGTCAGGTGTCTCAGAGAATTTCCGTGCCCTATCGCCATCTACACCCATTTAAAGGATAATCCCAGGACAGTGTAAACTACTTCCGAGCATACGACGAAAAGGATTCCTCTGTTACTCTCTCCTAATTCAAACTTTTTCACCTTCTATTTCTTCTCTCATCCTTGCCTTTTCACGCCCTTTCCCACTTTTTTCTTCCATCTCCGATCTTCCTCATTCACTCGATCATCAATTTCACTTCAAGTATCTTCTTTTCTCTCACCCCTTCTATCTCCAACATCACTTCCTCTTCATTCATCTTTCTCTTAATCATCTCGATGATTTCTCTCAAGGTAAATGTTTTTCGCCACTTCTATGGAGATACCATCCACGATTCCTTCTTTAATTCTACCTTCTCCAAATATTTCTTCTGTCATCCCGACTATTCTCACACTTCCTTCTTTGCAAAAATATTTGTACAATCTTTTAATAAGATTACAAGGATCACATTATGATGACAGGCTTTTTTGGTTTTTATTTTCTTTAAGGCCAATTTTCTGTCAATTTCTGTGAAATGCCATATGTGAATTTCAGAGTTATTGCTGAAGCTGGACATTTAACATCCCTTTAGGAATAATTATGCATTATATATGAAAATGTTCCTTAACCTTTTTAGGGCTCCGTAGGGACCTTTATAGTTTCGGTAGACCTGTCCGTCCGTCCGCCTGTACGTCGTAGACCTCCTATTCTTTCATTTCTATGCCTATTGAGATGAAATTTGGTATACAGACGTAAATTGATGACAAAAACAGAAATGAAGGGATTCTTGAAAAGAAATGTTTTGGACAGTAAAAAGTGAACCAAAAAAAGTTTACGCTTACCTCATCGAGTCGTGTGTCGTTGGGTAGGTCTCTTAAAATACAATAAAAATGCTTTGAGACCTTATCATTTTAACCGAGAGTCACGAGAGAATCGGTTTTAAAGAAGTTATCAACGCGTGTGCCCCCCTTTAGTTTATAAACTATGATGCAAGTCTGAGAAAATTCCCAAATGCAGCTTTTAGTTAACGATTTCAATAAAAACTCTAACGGATGGTCTAGCAAAAGTACTTTCTGAAACATTTTATAATCACTGACATTGCGATGTGAATAGTTTTGTAACAGCAATATTATGATTTCATACCATTCCAGAAATATGTATCTTAGTTTTGAACTTCCAAAGAATGTTGCGTTTTTCTTATGAACAGTTTTGTTTTTTAAACAGCGTTTTTTAGCTTAAAAGGTGAATATCTCCGGTTCTAGAGGTCCGATCGGGACAAACGAAAAAATCAAAAACCTTTGCAATTAAAATTAGAACAAGTCTGTGTTGGTTTTGGGTCATTTAAGTACGTACATAACATACAAAATGGAACAAACTGGATAAAAAGCGCTTTCTTTTTCATTTTAACGACTAGAGACGTTAAGAGTTCTGATCGACTTCAAACATTCAGAAAATATACCTTTTGTTGAAAACAAAACACCCTGAAATTTTGAACTGCCCGCCATATTGTGCCATTAAGTCCAAAATGGATAATTTTTCTTTCAAAATGTTTGGACGCCAGCTTTATTTAAAAAAAAAATCTTTTAAAGTCGTTTTGGCTACTTTTTTGACATTTATTTATGAACCAAATGACAACAAATGGATTTTTTTCGTCCATTTTGAAAACATTTTTATCTGAAAAGAAAAACGAGAACTTTAATTTTAAAAAAAGTTAATTTTCGTCTATCTGAACTAGAAATATTTAACTTTCGCATCTTGTAAAAAGTTAAATAGCAGTAAATACACACACAAAGAAACAGAGTTGTCTCTGAATAGAATAAATATTTGACATTAGTCAAGAAAAATAAGGTTATAATTATGTAAAGAATAGTTCGCAGAATATCAAATTCCCCTAAATACATACGTTAACTACCAATAATTGAGTACGGTGCAGCAAAACGAGAGGTAATTTTGATATATAAATTTAAAAAAAGCTATTCAGGCCAATTAACAACAATGAATTGTAAACGCTTGAAAATTAGTTTTATAAGTTACAAATGTCTTTTGAGCGTTTCATATGAAGTACATATGTTTCAAAATGATACAGTTCTAATATTAGCCAAAAATACGCATTTGTTAATTAATAATTGGCCAAAATGCTAAAGGTTAAATATCTCGAGTTCAGATGGACGAAAATTAACTTTTTGAATTGAAGTTCTTGCAATTCTCTTTCTTTTCTGAAATTTTTTCAAAAACGTTTTCATTTGTTGTCATTTGGTTCATAAATAAATGTAAAAAAGTGGCCAAAATGACTTTATACGAAATAATTTTTAATGTCGTCGGCAAAATGGCGTCCAGATATTCATTTTGTAAAAAAGATGATCCATTTTGGGGTCCTTTGTTTTCAACAAAAGGTATATTTTTCTGAACGCTTGAAGCCGATCAAAACTCTTCACTTCGCTGGTCTTTAAAGTTACAAAAAAGACACTTTTTATCCAATTTATTCCATTTTGAAGATTTGTTGAAAACTTAATTGCTAAGGTTTTTTGTTGTCTGTTTGTCCCTAGCACACCTTCAGAACTGGAGATATTCACCTTTTTACCTATAAAAATGCCGTTAAAAAAATGTTCATAACAAAAAACGCAAGAGGCTTTGGAAGGTCAAAACTCATATATAATCCTGGTGATACCCCAGAAAGTATATCATAATATTGCTGTAATTTGTTCCATAGATATGCATGGTCTTGACCATGCATATCTCATCGTTTATTTGGTCTTTTTTTTACTGCACTATCAAGGTGAGCTCTCAATACGTAGGTACATACATAAAATTGGAGATAATATTACTGAGTATGGCTGCGGAAGCCTATCATGTGCGTGCCCTGTTTTTTTACTATTTAAAAATACCCAAAAACGCTGCTGCTGCTGTTTCTATATGCATATTTATAATTTGATTTTAATTCTCAGTTGTTTCATGACATAATGTGTTATCACTTTCTCTAATTAATAGGGCTTTCGTTCCTTCAACTTGATAATTTTAATTATATTATGAGAGAACCACGGAGGATAATTCTTAGATTTTTTAATTCAAAATTTCGGTACGTAAGTATCAAAAATTTAATTAAATAGATCCTAGAAATTTAAGCAAGCTCTTACACATTGTTACACGATCCCAAACCAGTAGACGCGAACAAGATTTTCATACAACAGTTGAAAATTTGTTTTACGAAAATTATGTACACATCACGGTAAAAACAGATAGAGACGACAGAAATATATTTTGTAATTTAAAAATGTACTAGATTTTAATGTAGTCGTATCCAAGGAGGAAAGTAAATAACATGTTGAAATGTAATTTCACTTCAGTGACTTAACATACCGAGTTTATATAAATGGAGATTTAAACGTTTAAATTGATTTATTGTGTGAAATGTCGCATACATGTGTAGCCGATGTTCATGTCGTATTTGAATCATAGCAATAACATATAAAAATCATACCTCTCTTCTTACCTTCAGTAATAGACCAAACCAGAGACAAAAAAGTCCAAAATGAGTCAAATTAAGGTCGTAGGTTCCTGTTTAATTTTATTAGCTAGATTATATCATTAAGATTGGCGTATAAATGCCTCATCTGCTTATTTTTTGTACAGCCAAAAGAATTTTTTAAAAACATGTTTTTCTTGATAACTTATTTTCTTGTAAAGATACAAAAAACTGTTTCAGATAAAAGTTGTAGACAATAAAGTTGTCTGTCGATTTTTAAACCCGATGTCACGATAATGAAATTTCGCTTCAAAATAGTTTATTAAATTTCATTGAAATAAATATTTTAAGTTTTGAACTTTTGAAATCCGACCGGCAAAACCCGAAATACCTATATTTTTGACAAATAACAAATAGGCTAAACCTCGCGGCAAAATGCTCTTATCTTTTTCCATAATAGATTATTCTTTTAAAATATCAATATCTCGGGTGTTATTGTCCAGATTTTAAAAATCCAAAGAATAAATAAAATATTTATTTCCATAAAATTTAATAAATCACTGGAAAAGAAACTAAGTTTTGAAAATGTATGAATTTTAGAGGAATATGAGCCCAAATGTCTACATTCGTGCCTAATTCCAAAAATAGAGGGATTTTTCCAATTATCACTGTATTGTGATTAAGTCACGAACAAATAATACTTTCAAAATCGAAAGTTTTCTTGGTTTCTTCGAAGTTTTGAGGTTAGATTTCATTAGTTTGACATCGGATTTAAACTTTTATCTGCGCCAAGTACACTCTGTCCAAAAGAATATCTCTACAAAAACATAAAATAAGAAAATGTGGTATCTCCAAAAATATTTGAAATCAATTAAAATGGCCAAGTCCGGTATCTATTTATAAAAAGAAAATTTATGAAAAAAAAAAAAAATTCAAATACAAAAAACTTGACGCGTTTCACTTCCATGTTTCCGTAGACCCTGCCTGCACATGTTGATAATCGAAAATAATATGTAATACTGCAGTGAGAGGTTAACGGGAAAATTTGTATAAGATTAACTGAGTGGCACTAGTGAATCCAAGCAGCGTTTTACCTCTTAGTGAAAAGCGCCAAGTTTTCCGTATTTGAAATCTTTTTTTTCATAAATTTTCTTTTTATAAATAGATACTGGACTTTAATTAGATTTTAGGAGAATCAGTTTTTGTGGTCATTTCACTAAGTACTTTTTGTAGATATTTTTCTGCAAAGATACACGCGTGCTTGCTTATTATTTCTGTGAGCGTGGAGGACGTTGGAGTGAACTTGGTGCGAGACACTACCGTGTAGCAGAGCACGCTTTTATTACACATTTAGAAAAACTCAGGATTTCATTAACCACTTTTCAAGTGACGCGCTGGGGCCCAATTCTCGACTATCACTGGAGAATTTGATTTTTATAAAAACTGCGTTCGCATGCGAACCAGACTGCATCAGTTGGCTCGTGCACGATCAATTCGTTCGGGATTCCAGAATTGGGCCCCAGAGGTGATCGATTTCTGAACAACTTTCAAAATGTCCGTCCGTCCGTCCGTCTGTCTGTCCGTCTGTCTGTCGGCCTGTCTGTCCGTTCGTCACGTTTCTTGTAAGCACGATAACTTAAGAATGAAAGGTCCGATTGTATTGAAATTTGGAGAGTAAGTTAGTGTTAGCTAGTGGAAGAACATTATTGTTTTTGAAGAAAATCTATCCAGAAATAAAAAAGTTATTAATTTTTGAAAATAATTTTTTTTTAATGTTTTGTAATTAAACTAAAAATGGCTCTAAAACAAATATTATTTACAAAAAAAACTGCGAAGAGTATCCTATAGAATGTGCAACAATTTTATAAAAAGAGCAGTAAATCGGCGAGGAGCATAACGGTTAGCCTGTTTTTTTAATTTTATTGACTTGAAAAAATGTACCCACTGATATTTACAGGTTGGAAATCCAACCTATATATTATTAGCCCTGTGTTTTTAATATTCAACGATATTACAAAATTATAGATATTCTATATGAGGTTAAGTTAGTCATATGGTGCCACTGCTTTATTATCTCCTGATCCGTTAACTAATGAAGATTTTCATCACCCTGCTCTGATCATATCAACTGAAATAAGTACTGTTAAGAACCTTATTAATAATTTTCCAACCAATCATGACGTTAGTTATAATTTCCGCAAATGTGATTTCTCCAAATTGTATGAAAACCTTCTCAACATAGACTGGTCCTCCCTCTCTTCTTTTAATGACGTCAATGATGCATGCACTCATTTTTACAACAAACTTGACTCTGTATTTGAATCTTGTGTACCTAAGAAATCGACTTCTCGTAGCGGCAGATATCCTCCGTGGTTTAATGGCAGTATCATAAAAAAAATTAGCCTTAAAGAACGTCTTAGGAGACAGTATGCAAGAACCAGTGATCCACTTATACACAATAACCTCAAAAACATCAGAAGGGAAATAAAATATGATACCAATTTAGCCTACAGAAATTTCGTGCAGAACTCTGAAGACAATATAAAAAATGATCCCAATAAATTTTGGGCTTTCATCAAAAGTAGAAAAGGGTCGGCCAGTGTATCTGAAGAGATGTTCTTCGAGGGATCAACATGGATTTATGAAAGGGCGTTCAACAACAACAAATTTATTCTGTGTAACTCAATATATTTCTGAATCCCTAGATGAACGTGGGCAGGTAGATGTCATATATACCGATTTCTCCAAAGCGTTTGATAGACTTGATCACCAGTTGTTACTTAATAAATTAGAAAAAATCGGCTTCTCATATTCTTTGCTCCTTTTGTTTAAATCTTATTTAAGGAATAGGAGTCAGTATGTTGCATTAAATGGGTTCAAATCGATCGAATTTGCTGCCACATCTGGAGTTCCCCAGGGATCTATTCTGGGGCCCTTGTTTTTAAACATATTTATTAACGACATAGTGAACGAAATTAATTTGCCTCACCTTTTATATGCCGACGATCTAAAAATTTTCACAGTAATTGATGAAATCGATGACTGTTTTCAACTTCAGACTTCTCTTGACAAAATAAACACCTGGTGTATAGTAAATAAATTATTCATGAATCCTAGTAAATGTAACGTAATGTCCTTTTCTTAAAAAACATCACCTTTTATTTTTGATTACAGGTTAGATAATGTCATACTTCAAAGACCTATAACATTTCGCGACCTCGGCGTAACTTTTGATAGTAAATTATCCTTCACTGATCATATCGATACCATTGTGTCCGAAGCCTCCAAAGCCCTTGGATTCATCGTTCGTACTAGTCGAGAGTTCACTAATACTGATACTCTGAAAATTCTTTATCAATCCTTCGTCAGATCGAAACTTGAGTACGCATCGCTAATTTGGAGTTCCAGTTATGATGTTCACAAGAATAACTTGGAGGCAGTTCAACGTAGATTTCTTAAATTACTGTGGTTCAAATCCGACGGTACCTATCCAGTGATTGGTTTTCCGCACAGTAACTTGCTTGAAAGATATTCTATGACTACTCTTGAGGATAGGCGTA
This sequence comes from Stenurella melanura, assembly GCA_963583905.1. Lineage (NCBI taxonomy): Eukaryota > Metazoa > Arthropoda > Insecta > Coleoptera > Cerambycidae > Stenurella > Stenurella melanura. Next base: position 110,339,139 of record OY757312.1, read on the forward strand.
CGTACTTTTCTCAAATATTTTTGTTTAAATTACTTCACAATGATTTTGACGCACCCGAAATAATTAGTAAGCTTAATTTTCACGTTCCCAGATTAACCTCTCGTAATCACCAAGTGTTCTATTTACCTACGCCGCGTACCAACGTACTAAATAATTCACCTTTATATACGATTTGCAGTACTTCTAACAAATTATGTAACGACTTCGATATTTTTAATTGCAGCCTTAGTGACATAAAACAAAATGTTCTAAATTAAATAACCAGTGAGTGTCTTTGTTTTTCTTAATTTGCTTTGAATCACATATGTGTATATATGTATATATAGTTTTTATATTTAAACATTTCCCATGTTATTTTTTTCTCTTTCTTCGTATCATTAGTTATTCATAGTTCGTACATTTAAGTAATTTTTTTCTTCATTTTACTTTCTTTCTATGTTGTTGTATATTATGTAATTAATGCTTTGTATGCCTTTATTCCTGTTCTGTAATTGGGTATCTTACCTGTTGAACAGTGTATGCAATAAATAAATAAATGCAATAAATAAATTAAAGAGGCCACAGAATGAACAGGAATTCTTGTGGGCCCCAGAGTTGGAGATGTCAAGTCCTACGGCGGCCCCATTGTGAATGGTGAAATGGAGTCCAGCAAAGTCCTATAGGGGCCCAATAGGGGGCGAAATGGGGCCTAGCGAAGCCCTATAAGGGCCACTACGAAGTCCTGCGGGTCCGTCAAAGTGTCGCAATACTTACTGTGCATCTTTTGGATCCGATCATCCGTGGGGGTAGGTATTTTTCCTGTAAAGATACATGGGTGCTTGCTTATTATTTATGTGAGAGTGGATGTTTCAGTGAATTTGGCGCGAGACAGTGTATCTTGATGTCAACAATTCCTTCATAAGAAATGAGGTTTCTTCGAGATGATTATAGGTTATATTAGATTTTAAGGTTTCGTAGCCATTTTGAATCGGCCATGTAGAATTTCGAAATAAAATATGTTGACAGGTTTAACAGCTGAATATTTTCGATCCTATTTTATATCGGTCATATTAGATTTGTTAAAATTGTCGAGATAAAGGGTTGCGACGTAGTTTTCTTGAGAGTGTTCTTTATGAAAGTAGACTTCTCGGATTGGAAGACCTCTTTGATGCCTTTCAAGATTCCGAACTTATGGGCCTTATGTCTTGTATTGTTGCATGGATTATGTCCATAGTTGCCTAGAGAAATATATCTAGTACAGGTTTCGATTAGTGTTTTTGAAAGTCCGTTTAACATTTTCAAGAAAAACTATTTGAGTTTATGACTGAAATTCATTAAAAAAATTAATATTTGCTAAAAATGAGCCTTACCGGAAACTGACTTTGTATCCAATGATTTTCATTAACACCAAGTAGACTCACACAAAACTTCACGATGAAAAATTAATTTTTTTATTGCTCCAAAATAACACATAAAAGATAAAAGTGGGAAACTCGTTCGAAATTCGGGATCCCTCTTATACAGCGACATGTCCTTCGTTACCTGGACTATTTTGTCCCTTTTAAAATGCTTTGAGTAGATTTTAGGTTGAGATTTTTTAATCTTTAACTTTTTCTGTAACCTGTTTGATTCTCAAGGTATTATTAGAGCATGGGAACTTTTTTATGAAATGACTCTATTTTGATAATGAAATAGGATATTTTGTGGTAATATTTACTGGACTCTAATCTCATGTTGCGTGGATGGAATTATTTCATAAAGACCCTTTTGTCACTTTCTGAAAACCTTAATCCTGTGAATTATATCTAGTGTGGTATCCTACATTTATATTAAGAATATAAGCCTAAAGAAAGACGAAATAGCTAATCTCTTTTCAGGCTGCTAGATTTTCTTTCAGTTCCGTAATCTTTAATCCTTATCCTTGGGACATCGAAATTAATAAAAATTTCATAAAGAGAATTTTTAACATATCGACATGCGACTGTTTATGATACACGAACGTAAGTAAATTTCCTATGTTATTGGCAGGCTAAATAAGCATTCTATACAAAGTACAACACAGTGATATGTTGTTTTGCTGTGTGTATCTTGTTAAGGATTCTCTTTGGGAATAGATTACGAATAATAATAAACTATATACCAAAGTTACTAGTTTTAATACTTTGTATGTTTGATTTAATGTCAGATTAGGCTGAATGATTATCGAATGATTTTTAGTACCTATATTAAAAAATATATGAGTGTGCGTGTTGGCGTAATACACCCAAATTTCTAGCCCTCTTTGAGAGAGTGTTTACAATAAGTTGTATATATTACACATGTCATACAATAATTATAAATTAACTTTACGCATTGCGGAAATTGCCAAGGAAGCTCCGGGTGCTAGGTGGCCCTTTTAGAAATTAATCGTTATATGAACTTTGTGCGAGTTAATTAATTGTATAGTATAATCACGACAAAATAATCTTCTGGAATAGGTCTGCCCGTCGCACGTCGGTTTGGCCATATTTCAAGATATATGTTTCTCTCGCGTAAATTCGTATATTTCTCGCTTTTAAATACGTGTAGAAAGTATTCTAATAGGAATTCAGTCTTGAGATGCCTAATATTATTATCCAGCACTATCACAGATTATATGATCTTTTAATAATACAGGTCTAAAAAAAAAATCTGCTCCAAAGACTAAATCTATCACGATTTAAGTACTTTTGTGTGCTGGAACCGAACCCTCAATTTAAAAATTTTTTTACCGTGTAGATTTCAAGTAAATCCCAGTTTTATAGTTAAAATAAGAATAATAATAGTCCTTATTCCTCAAATACGTTTTTTTGCCAAATTTCGACGTAAAATGTGTTTACATGATGGGTCCCTACCCCAAAAGATAATAGAAATTACTATTTTCTATGTATTTTTGAGCGATGATTACAAATCCGTCCCCTGTCCTCCAAAGGGCAATAAAGGGCAAAAAGGACAAAAACTCAATTGTATTGAAAGAAGAAGTACGAGGTGTGTTTTCCTATGTATTTTTTAATGTTGAACACAAATCCGACGTTAACAAAGGGCATCCTGCCGTCTAAAGGGCAGAAGGCAAAAATCAATTTCATTGAAAAAGAAGTGCGAGCTGTGTTTTCCTATGTATTTTTTAGTGTTGAATATGAATCCGATGTTAAAAAGGGCACTCTGCCCTCCAAAGTGCAAAAAGAGGTGCGAGGTATGTTTTTCTGTGTATTTTTTTATATTGAATACGAATCCTATGTTAAAAAAGAGCGCTCTGACCTCCAAAGTGCAAAAAGGGCCAAATATTAACTATTAATTATTAATGTTTTTTAAGAGGAGGGGAAACCTTCAGAGGCACCTCTGTCTGGGATGTGGTTTGTCGGAAGATGTGTGGGATTCCCTCCCTGATGTGGAGGACGTACCCACTAAAACCACTCCCCTTCTTCTCTCTTCTCCCACCGGAATCCACGATTTTATTTTAGTCTGATCAATGCTCTAGATTGATGAGGAGAGTGGTGTGATGACTGGTACCTGGTACATATCCAATTATTTTTAGCTTTTAGTACATTATCAACATTATAATTATGTTTCTTTATAATAAAACCGTTTAACTTAAAAAAACATTTTTACTTATTTTATTTTCAAGTTTTTAGTTTTTTTTTTAGTTACTTACTTTTTTCTAAAGTATACTGTGTTCTACTTGTCAAGCCCTTTCATTTGATATCCATACTGAGGGGATTGAAAAAAAGTAATCCGCCATTTTATGGTGGCGGCCATCTTGTATTTTGAATTTTTTTTCAAGGTGTACTGTATTCTACTAGTTAAGCCCTTTCATCTGATACCCATATTGAGAGGGTTGAAAAAAATGCAATCCGCCATTTTGTGGCGGCGGCCATCTTGGATTTAAAATGATAATGAATACACATAATTGTATTGTCATTAGAACTAAAGGTGTGTACCAAATTTCAGATCAATCGGTCAACAGGAAGGGGGTAAAATATCAATTACTAGATTTGACCCGCACAAGACACAAACAAAGTAAGCTAAATAAAACCATTTAAAAATATTTAAGACATGATAGGTTTAGTCCTTGGAGCAGATGTTTTTCTTTTTAAACCTGTGTAGTGATACAATACATCTGAGATTCGCTAGAAACTCAACTTAGCGCAAAATATTAAGTTCTACAGTTGAGGGTATGTGGTACATTTTGTCACAACTATAACCTGCTTATGAAGGTTATTTTGTTGTTAAGGGAGCATATATTTGAAGAAAAGAAAGAATTTGTAACAATGTTTAGAGTTCTGAAATAAAATATACATCTGAATTTCTTTTAATGGACGGATTTTCTCCGACTAATTAACTGACAAGACTGACAAGAGGTTCTTTCTTCGAATAGTTCTTTGTGTTCTAAATGTTTCAATAAATATTGCCAATCTAAACAAAATTTTGTAACGATAATATGCTCATATTACTCTATTTTTTAAATAATTTTGACCACTCGTGATGTTCTTGACGAGAAGTGCCTCACCAGAAGTCGATATTGTGAATAGTTGGCATTCATAAACCCATAAAAATATCTGAGTTGGCATAATACAATGAAAAGCCACCCGGCTCCTTTACTATGATATGTTGCGTCACATATACATGAGCATTTTTATCACGGTGATGCCGTCACTTAGGACCGATTTATCGATACGAGGATACCCTATGGTTAAAGCCTTTGCCTATGTCTATGCTTTAACCATAGGATAACTTTAACATCGCATTTATAAACCGTCCCTTACAGCCAACCCTGGTTTTGACGCCATTTATAGCTGGGATGCGGACCTTACTTGTAGTATAGAGTATACATCTTTTGAATCACTTTAAACTCTATCTACTCTAAATCGCTAACAAAACAATGCGTAAGCTAAATTTTATAATCAGTTTTTAAAATTATTAAACTTTTTATGTATTTCAGCTTCAGAATGATTAATTACATTTTTCAACCCTTTTGTTACTGCTACCCAACAGTAAAAGCATATTTTTAATCGTAGTGACCTGAAGAGATGGGAACTTGCATTTATTAACTTCTTTTTAATAAAATTGTTCATGTATGAACACTCAGTCGATAGTGAAAATGATTGACTATGCCGCAAGTTACGTTCTGTTCGTTGTCAATTGGAAATATTTAAATCTAGCCAATATAAAAACGGTAACGTCAAATTTTTCATTACACGTTAGCGAATTCAACTGAAAATTCCGGACGAAATGTTGGACAAATCAATTTAATCAAAGAGTTTTTATGAATCAGCCCGGAAAATATGTTTATATTAAGGAATACTGTTTTACTTCAAATGATTCCACAATTCTACGCGTACCATTTTAATTTTTTCGGTGTGCAAGGCAAAATACCAAATATTAATATCACCGAAAGTTGTAACTAAATCCAAGAATTGTTCATTTATTTAATGTACAACAGATATTGCTCATCTATAGAGCACACAGAAAACAGAAATATTAACTAGTTGGAATATAAAACAAAATTTTATAAATTACACGTACAGGAAGAACATGATGTTAAATTAAATCTCAATAAAAGCTGAACACAAAGGAAAACAAAGTTTCAGTGTTCATAGTTTTTTATATAGTGACGTCCTTAAGGAGGTTGAGGCATGACAGTCCAAACCAAAAGTAAGTCGAATTCTAAATCGGAACTTTTCCATAATAAATTATTACAAAAAGTTATAAGTCGATGATACCAATAATTATTGTCATAAAGGCATAAATAAATCATTTTTTATTACTAATTAATTATTTAAGTAGATTTAATTATTTTAATTAATGAAGTAACTTTTGGATGTTTTGTCTCAACTTATTAAAAAAATGTATGTAAATATCTGTGTATTTTACAAATTTGTTTCAATAAATAATTTAATAAAAATGAGAAACAGTAAAAATTAAAATTAAATCATTAAATAATTGAAAAATCAGTTAAAAATCGTTAACGAAAATAGAAATTTCACAGTTTACAAATGTTTAATAATTTTTTTATTTATTAAAAGTCTCCTAATTAAATTGGAAACGATATTAAAATATGCGTAAGACATCAATGCTTCACATAGTTAGTTTTCGGAACTGCTAACATTATTTGGTTATTTTCTATAAATTAAAACGTACCAAAAAATTAATTGAAGGAGCCGTTACTCTGTTACCACATAGTGGTAGAAAACATAGTAGTGTGTTTTATTTAGTTTTTTGTGTTAAAATGTACCGTTTGCATGCTGGGTGGACATATTTTCCATAAGACTACATGTAAAAGTTTTAAAAATTTTTAACTTTATGAGTTTCCTAATGACTTTTTTACAGAAAATTGAGTCATATAAAAATCTATTAAAAAAACTTCATTTCAGATTTTTTTCATTATTTTCGTCTAACACCTCAACCTCCTTAAGTAACGGATAAATTCGTTATGTACCTAATTTACAATATATGAGTAGAATCCTAAAACACGTCAATTTTTGTTTTTAAAATGACATTTTTTGAGCATCATTTTATACCTCCTTCTTCAGCCCACTTGGAGTAACAGCTTCTTTACAATTTTTAAAAAGCACGAAGGTGTGTCTGATAGCTCATTTGAAAGGGTTTTAACTCTATCCAGCAGTGTAAGGTTTTTTGAATTTTATATATTTTTCATCAAGAAAATTAAATTTGATAATTTTAAAATGTATTCGAAATGTATCCTAATATAAACTATTTATGCCTATTTACCAAATATCTGTCAAATCTGATTTCTCTAATTAAATTTGTGTCATGTTATAACATTCAATATAAATGTATCGTTTTTACTTCCCTACTTTTTTTCTGATACGCAGGTGGCAAAATACCCAACAAAAGAAAGAAGTAAAAAGGGTTTCTTTTTACACATCACAAAAAAATTAATTGCCTTATTTGCTACATCTGCGCAAACTTATGATTCTAGTTATTTATCGCTGATTGTCAAGTTGAATATTATTTTAACAATGAGTCTTTCGGTTACCAAAGAATTGAAATTTTTGTACTATTACGATGTGGTGATAAAACACGAACGCAGAAGCAGGACGAAATCTTCAATACTAAGTATCCTGACCGTCGCACTTCTCAGTCTACGATTAGTAGAGCAGAAAACAAATTTCGTAAACTTAGAGATATTCATAAATCTGGCAGGAAACGCATTTTAGACGATGAAAAGAAATTGGATATTGTTAGATATTTAAGATAATCCACATAAACCTACAAGACAAGTTGCCACCGATAATGATGTTAGTAGTTATTGCGTCTTCTAAAAAATAAAAAATACTCCCCATGTAAAATTAATTTCGTTTAAGAACTTAACGACGATGATCCTGATTGCTGATTGGAATTTTGGCAAATCATGGCAAATAGATGCCAAGATGATCAGTTATTTACAAAATACATAATTTTTTCTGATGATGCAACATACGTCTTAAATAGAACAGTCAACAAACAGAACTGTAGATACTGGAGTACAGAAAATTCACATTGGTTGATGGAGGCCAATACCTACTCAATATCCTCAGAACGTTTGGACTGGAATTATTAATTCTCAAATTATCGGATCACATTTCTTTACAAAATTTCTTAGTTCCACAGCTAAGAATACTTTTCCCAGATGATGAAATGAAATTGATAGAAATATTTGGTATTAGCAGGACGGAGCTACAACACATTTTGCACTGGAAGTAAGAACCTATCTCAATCAAGTTTTTTTTCAATAGCTGGATCGGTAGATGCGTTGAAATTGAGTGGCCTGCTCGTTCTACCGATTTGACCCCGCTTGACTATTTTTATGGAGTTACTTAAAATCGAAAGTCTGCTTCAACAGACCAAATAATGATTTAATTCTTCACCTCTGCAAATTCATTATTTTTATGAAATGTGGACTAATGTGGCAACGCCGCACAGTAGGGTCAAACCGAGCTTTTTCAGACAAATTAATTTTCTGAAGGCACTTTATGGCTAAACTAGCTATTTTTTTTTAAATACTCAGAACCAATTTCCTAATCGATCCCTCCAAGAATCCGTCTACCTCTTGTCAAAATACAAAATCTGTATATTTCTCAAACAATGGTATCTGAGTTAGGAACAAAAACCCTATTTAGAGGCTCTTGAGAATTCTGATCAAGAATTCAATATCAGTATAAAATATTAAGACTTGACAGCTGCCAAATTTGCTGTCAATCTACTGTCAAAATACAAAATTAGGGAAGTTCCCACAAAAAAGCCGATTTAATGGAAAAATCCTCTATTTAGGAATTTGAAGAATGCGGATCAGAAATCTAATATCATAATGCAACCTTGACTCTTGGCAGCTGTCAAGTCTGCTGTAAGTATACTGTGAAAGTAAAAGATCTCTTCCCGGAAGTGGCCGTTTTAAAAGAACAGCCTTTAATTAAGTTTTTCTTGCAATTAACGTTTAATTAATAACGTTTTAAAACAACATATCTCAAGAAGTATAGGTCCCCTTGCCTTGAAACTTACAGGGAGGACGACGGTCAATTAGTATCAATATTGCTCAAAATTTCAAGTCAAAATGTTAAACATTACCTGAGAAAATCTATTTAAAAAAAGTAACGCTCTTTATTTTAAAAATTATGATGAAAATTTCACACGTCTCTTTTTTAGCCAATCAGACCTTTGTTTTTGTGTCGTTACCATGGCAACTCAAAAAATTTCCGGAAAGTTTCATCCTCCAGGGCACCCTGAATGAAATTAATAAGTGGAAATTTTTCTGTCAAATTATTGACATATGATCATATCTGACATTTGCTTTTACATAAAAACGGAATTTTATTTTTCAAATTAAACGAGGTAATTATTAAAAGAATCATGGAACTTTGTGAAAAAATCATTTTATGAGTATTTCAATTTTGGATGGTTTTTTTAACTTCACAAAGTTCTCCGCAATGTGCGCATGTTGTATATCATGTTCTTTTTCCATACTCTATAATCTTATTCTTTAAATATCTCGAAAACAACTTCAACAATAGAAATATTGAGCTTAAACTGGTTAAACGGTATAGTCCCTTCAAATTAGAAGAAAAATCACTGATTTTGGGAAATTTTTCCTACAGCTAAGCCACCTGTATATATAGAAAGTTGTCTTGGGGTTGTGCTAACATATTTTTCACCAAGCACATGAAAAAAATAGGGTTGTTTTTTAGATATAGATACATATATATGTTTTTTGACCATTTTGGCGGTTTCTTGCGTTTTGCTGCAAAACTATGAATTTTTGAGAAAATATGACCTGATTTGATATTGTAGATCTAGCGATTCTCTACAATTTATGTTCTTTTCATTTTTTTGAAATTCCGCTTAGTTACGCCGCTAGAGCACGCTGAAGTTTATGTAAATGTATAAACTTTTTTTGCTGTTTGATTTTAAGCCAAAACTATGCATTTTATAAAAAATATCAAGATATCAAAATTGTAGATAAAAAAATTTTCGACAAATTTTGTTGTATATTTTTTTTTAATGTCGCGCGGTTTTGCCGCTAGAGCGCGAAAAACATTTTTTCAATACTCTTGAGCGGAAAAAAAAATATAGCGCATATATTTTTGATATACAGGCAAATCTATGCATTTTTTTAGAGTACTCGTCAATTATATAGAAATTTGTAGAGCAAAAAAAATTTTTTTTTTGAAACCCATCGTTCATTTCTTACACAGCTGCGCATAGAACGGTGCATCTAATAGCATGCACAACGCGCATTCAGCTGTAGTGGTCGTGATGGGCCTTTTTGTATATGTCATCCTTAATGTCATCTATATTAGCTTAGCCGGTAAAAAATATTGAGTAGAGGGAGATGGAGGGGCAAAATACTACATCTGTTCACGATGCCTATATTTTTTTATCCACTCAAGAGTATTGAAAAAATGTTTTTCGCCCTCTAGCGGCAAAACCACGCGACTTTGAAAAAAAAACAGAGAACAAAATTTGTCGAAAATTTTTTTGTCTACAACTTTGATATCTTGATATTTTTTTATAAAATTCATAGTTTTGGCTTAAAATCAAACACCAAAAAAATTTATACATTTACATAAACTTCAGCGCGCTCTAGCGGCGCAACTAAGCGAAATTTAAAAAAAATGGAAAGAGCAAAAATTGTAGAGAATCGCTAGAGCTACAATATTAAGTCAGGTCATATTTTCTCAAAAATGCATAATTTTGCAACAAAACGCAAGAAACCGCCAAAATGGTCAAAAAAACATATATATGTATCTATAACTAGAAAACAACCCTTTTTTTTCATGCGCTTGATGAAAAATATGTTAACACAACCCCAAGGCAACTTTCTATACAGGTGGTTTAGCTGTAGAAAAAATTTCCCTCAATTTTCCTAATTTGAAGGGACTAGTAATTGAAATAATGAGAAATAACTAATAGCGTTTAGTTTCAAAGCCAAATCTGTCAAATTTAATTTTAAATGCGCTGAAACTTAGCTATGCTAAGAAAACAACGCTCCACCTATTTTAGTGTATAAAACTTATTTCATAACACACAAATAGAGTTGTCCTAAACAATTTTTAGTAATTTATTCAAACTAAAATGGTTGGAAAATATATTATTTATCTTATAACACGCATATGGGTATTTCATTTTCAAATACATCTTATACTTTTACTTTTGACAGAACAACACTATTTACTAATTCCGATGCGTTTCTGTCACTTTGTCAACAAGACCCATTCATGGCCTACTAATCTTATACCTTGTTATGTCTTAGAATAATCTTAGATGTCAGTTGAAATTAGCGTTTATTTAATTTATTTTCGTGTGAAATTTTCTTTCCGAATCCCCCGTGTGCTTGAATTAGTTGCAGGAATTTTTTTTCGTACATGAATTTTTTAAGAAAATTACTCTCGTCGCTGCGCGACTCGGGATAATTATCAAAAAATTCATATACTCGAAAAATTTCCGGCAATAATTCAAACACTTGGGAGATTACAAGTGAAAATTAAAATTCCGCCAGGAGGGATCGATTCGGAATTTGGAAAGAAAAAAATCAGCTCCTTTGGCCATAAAGTGCCTTCAGAAAGTTTGTCTGAAAAAGTGCGGTTTGGCTCCACTGCGCGCCGCATCTTAAGTCCAAAAATAATATATGGCTAGACAGAGAATTATGAGTCAAATGCAAAAGTATTGTGTGTTCCATTTAAAAAATCCAAGTATTAGCTTGCTACTACTACGTGAAAGACTCTTGATCTCCTATAATTTTTATCTAAGACATTTTTTCAAATTTCAAACGGTTGACGAGATATTGACAGTACACGCACTACTGACCTACCCTGTATATAGGGTGCGATTTAATAATCAGAAGTTAATACCGTTTCCGGTTAAATCGGAACTGAGAACATCGTTTTTTCGTATTATCCGTTATATTGCCAAATTTCAATTTTTTATTTCTAAAAACAATCGAGAAATTAAATCGGGACTAATCTCGTTGTCACCCGGTATAGTTATTTTCCACCCAGCGCATTATGCGTCATTTACCCCACTTGGTGCTACATAACTGTTATGTCAATCGATGCAGAATTTTATGTGGAATCTAGATATGTAATTAGATTTGAACGGCCTACCACCGTACCGTTTAAAATTTTAGTAATTAATTATGACTGGCTCCTCCGCCATAACTTTAATATAATTAGGTATTCTCCATAAAACACGCATATACATTTATCAATCTGCTTAATTTTATAGCAAATACGTAATATAATATATTCAAATCTGCCAGTTTGATATTTTGAACCACTTGAATAAGAATTTTACTTGAATAAGAATTTTACGAGATTTTAAGAAGCACCGGATCCTCCGCCATTTTTATAAAAACAAGAAAAATATTAAACTGATTTCCATGTAAGGAGCAGAGCTGGGCAGTAACTAGTTACTTTTAACTAAAGTTACTAACTAGTTACTTTTCGGTAACTACAACTTAGTTACTTTTATAATAAGAGTAACTGTCCTTTTTTGGAAGTAACTAGAAGTTACTCGTTTTTTTACAACTAAATTTATTTTTCGATGACTAAAGTTACTTTTGACAACTTAAGTTAGTTTTAGTAACTAAAGTTACTTAGAATAACTAAAGTTATTAGAAGTAACTATTTGCTAAAGTTACTTTTTATAAATAAATAACGATAGAATTGTTGGTACGATTACTGATAATGGCAGCAATTTTGTAAAAGCATTCCAAGAATTTGGCATAGAGCTGAAAAATTACGACGACGAACGACTAGAAATCGACAGTGATGATGATGATGATGAAGACGAGGACGATACATTAAGTTGTTTAAGTTTAACAACAGAAAACGATAGAGTATCGTTGTCAAAACATCTTCGGTGTGTTAGTCATATTTGAACTTGGTGGCAACTACAGTCGTAATTAATGCCATTAATAAAAATGCAATTTTGAGATCAAAACATGACGAAACAATTCACAAATGCCAAACTTTATGGAATAAGGCGAGAAGACTAAAAAGCTCAGAAATTATACAAAGTGTTTTAGCCACACGTTAAGTTACTCTATAGTATTACTAGGTGGAATTCTTTTTACAAATCTATCAGTCAAATTATTTCAGAAAGAGATGAACTTAAAGAGCTATGTGATAAACTAGAAATAAAAAACAATTTCAAGGGTACAGAAATAAAATATTTAGAAGAGTATAGCAAAATATTAGGACCCATTGCGCATACTGTAGATTATTTAACTAGCTGTTGAGGCAATAATTGCGGCGCTGACGATACCAAAAATAAAATTAAGGTGGCTAAATATTTTTAAAGAGAAATGTTCAGATGTAGATGAAAAAGTAATACATACCAAAATTATAAATTGTGCCAAAAATATAATTCCAAATCCAAATAAAGTGCTAACAGAAGAAGACATGGGATACAATAATGTAGATGAGAGTGATGATAATGATTTTTTAGATTTGAAAGAAAATGAGTTACATCCCCAAAGTGATGATAACATTGTGGTTAATATAGACAGAACAGAGAAAAAAAATTGGAATTGAACTTTTCAATTATCTGGATGACAGCAGACAAAATTTAAATATGCTAGATGACTATAAAGTTATTAAAAATATTTTTATACGTTTCAATACTAATTTACCATCGTCAGCTCCAGCCGAACGGTTATTTTCATTTGCAACGCACATAAATGCTCGAAAAAGGCACGCACTATCAGATTCGCTTTTTGAAAAACTGGTGTTATTAAAAGCTAATGAGAAATTTATTATTAGAATTAGAAAGGCATTTTATATGATCTCATCTTCTGTCTTCATTATTAAGTACATCTTAATAGACCTAACTAACCTAAGATCCTATGAATCCAAAATCCAAGTAACAAACGTAGAGTGACTAGAAGCACTGACAAATTTAAAAGTAACTTATAAATTTAACTAGTTACTTCCGTAAAGTTACTAGTAACTTAGATACTTAAAAAAAGAAGTAACCAAGTAACCATGTAACGTAGTTACTTTTTTAATCAAGTAACTGTAACTAATAACTAGATACTTTTTTTAAGTAACTTGCCCAGCTCTGGAAAGGAGGATGTTAATATTACTTGAATAAGATTTTAATGAGATTTTAAGAAGCACCGGATCCTCCGCCATTTATTAGAAATCAACTACAATATTAAACCGATTTCCATGAAAGGGGGATGTTAATTTTACTTGAATAAGAATTTTACGAGATTTTAAGGAGCACCGGATCCTCCGCCATTTATTAGAAATCAACTACAATATTAAACTGATTTCCATGAAAGGAGGATGTTAATTTTACTTCAATAAGAATTTTACGAGATGTTAAGGAGCACCGGATCCTCCGCCATTTATTAGAAATCAACTATAATATTAAACCGATTTCCATGAAAGGAGGGTGTTAATTTTACTTGAATAACGGCCACTTGTACCGTTTTCATTTTAAACGAAGAATCCAGGTTTAATTTTTAAACCAGGATTAGCTCTCGTCTTGTTGCACCGTACTCAATTTTTCTCGGTTTACTTAAGTTGATAGTTAACGTGTGCATTTAGGGGAATTTGGTCTTTATAAAATTATAACCTTATTTCCTTTGAATATTGTCAAATATTTGTTTAGTTCAGATACAACTCTGTTTCTGTGGGTGTGGGTGTGTATTTACTGCTATTTACCTTTTCACATAATTTTTAAAAATATGAGAAGCCATAATAATACTAAAAGAGCTATAGTCGTGGTGTGCATGAAAACCTCAAAGACAAGAAAGAGATAATGTAGCTAGCAAATAATTATACCTTATAATTATAAAAAAGAAACAAAAAAGAAATTGTAATCCATTATGTTTTTTATTTAGTTACTTCATGGAAACTCATAAGAATAGTAAAAGAGCAAGATCCGCCAATTTTTCACTAGATTCAGATTATCTACATTATTTAAATGGTCACATCTTTCACATATTTTTCTAGGGAATTCTAAATCTATTACCTTAGTTATATCTAAATCGTCATTGAGAATATCATTGTGGGAGTCAGTCAAGGAGGATGTTAAAAATGTGACTTCTGTCCCCCAGTGTAAAGTGAATAAATGTTTAAAACTTCATTTTCGGGTCCTAAAGGGACAGGAAAATACATTATTATTGTTTAGAGGTGATGAGAACATTGCTATAATGGCCTAAGTAATACAGAGTGTCTCACCGGGAACTGAATCGATCGATATAGGGAAAAGCATGTAACAAAAAATATTGAAAATTTTGGTAGTTACTAAAGTCAGTGTGGCCAAAATAATGACAAGCATTTGGGACTTCCGGTTATATCGGAAGTCGATACCAACTTGCTTATTTTAAATGGGATCAGAATACGGCGTCAGTTGTGCCCCACCACATCACAATTTCTTTCTATACTCAAAAAACAGTTAGAAAAATGCAAAAAGGGAAAATTGCATTTTTCTCACGATTTTCTGAGGATAGAGAAAAATTGTGACGTAGTCACGGATTCGAATTCAGTAAGCCAAAATACACTGGAGATGATTGGTCTGGTCCGTCTAATCGACAATTTATTTCTTGTGTGTTTCAATATATGAATTTAATTTTTTTAATCAAGAACTGTGTGTCTGACGAGAGAAACGCAAGAGACCGCCTTCATGTAGAATTGATCAGGCTAATTAGGAAAAATATCGATATTGAATAATGTCAGTGGCGTACCACTTTTTTGGTAACAAACATCTGAGGACATGTTCGCAGGGACGCCACTGGTGGAGCGATACAATTATTTTTCTAATTAAAACATGTGGTGCTATATCCTATTAACACATACCAAAATTGAAAATAATATCTAAAATACTTTCTGAAATATTAAAAAATAATGATTAGACAAAAAAATCAACACCCTGTAGCAACAAATTTAAGCCGTTGCGGACACATGGTCAGATGAACTTTTCTTAATAAAATGACCTAAGTAATCACACCCTGAAATATTAGCACGTCATTAAGGAACACCCTGTATTTTCGACTTTTCGAAATGACCATAAAATTCTTAGTCTAGTAGTGTAGTGTAGTTAGTGTAGTATACCCTATACCTAAACCCAGCAGTTTCGGAGATATTTGACTTTTTATAAAAAAATTTGACGGGTGCAACGGTTTGCAAGAACCGTTGTAACTATTTTATCTCTTTTTCAAGTTGCATTTTGTCAAATTCAAACCTCAACAACTTTTTTAGTTCAAATGGAATACCCTACATCAGGTTATGTAAAATTAAATTCCCTTTTTCTAGTATAGGCATTGTAGGGCTTAAAGTTACACTGTTTTGAGATATCAGTGATTTTCTTAAATGTTTAAGAATTTTTAGCAAAAATTGCTATCAACTTAACCATGATTAGAAACAATCAATATTGTCATTCTTTTTTGTCAAAAAATGCCAGGACGTTTAAATTACACTCACGAAGACTTTTCAGATTTGTTTATTATTTATGTAGAATGTGATAAAGTAATGAAACATATTCTTTATAGGATATTGCAAACAGCAGAAAAAACTATCTATGAGAACTAAAAAGAAAAACTACGTGTCAAAATATTAATGAAATCTTTGCATTCTTTCCATAACCAGAATTCTGGTTATGCTAGCAATTAAAATCCTAAAATAAATTTGTCTATTTATTATTTGACAGTTCTCATTGTAACACTAGTATCACATAGTCCCCTACGGCCATGCAAATTAAACTAGTATCTACATAACCCCTACGGCCATGAAGATTTAGTTAAAAATGAGAACAAAGGCCTAAAATAAATTTATTTACCTACCTTGTCTTAAAAATTGTTCATTCTAATGGGTTACATTTTCATTCTGTTTCTTAGAGATGCTTAGCCCTTGAAACGTTTTTCGTCGTTATTCTGGAGCTCACCAGAAAGACATACAGCCACTCATAAAGATGTTTAATGCAAAATCAAGACAATTTCCATGAATAAAGTAATTAGAATTTATATTTTACATTAACTGATAAAAACAACAGATCTTCACCTATCTATTATCTAACTAGTATTGGAGCCTATACAGGGTGTCTCACCCGGAACTGAATCGATCGATATAGAGAAAAGTACGTATCAGAAATTTTTGAAAATTTAGATTCTTACTAATGTCGGTGTGGCCAATCCAACTAAAATAATTAGAAGCATGGGGTACTTCCAGTTATACCGGAAGTCGATACCAACTTCCTTATTTTAAATGGAACACCCTGTATATTTTCGACTTTTCGAGATGACAATAAAATTCAGAGTTCAGGCATGTAGCACACCCTATATCTAAACCCAGTAGTTTCGATCATATTTGACATTTAATAAAAAAAATATGACAAGTGCAACGGTTTGTAAGAACCGTTATAACTTTTTCTGTGTAGGACATCCTCATTTGTTCTTTGGCACGGAGAAAGAACACAAGAAAAACTACCTGCTACAACTGAAATTAATTCAATAATATCATACCAAGTGTTCCGTTTTTCGCGTTCTATTTTGTCAACTTCAGACCGAGAAAACTTGTTTAGGTCAACCGAAACACCCTGTATTTTTTTACTTCAAGTTGTGTAAAATTAAATTCCCTTTTTTCTGATATTAGCATTGAGGGGTTAAAGTTTTCAACTTTTTGAAATATTTGCAATTTTATTAGAAATTCATGAATTGTTGTAATCATTTCATTAAAATAGCCATGATTAGAAATAATTAGTCATTATCTTATGTCAAAAAATGCTACAATGCCAGCACGTTTAAATTACACCCAAGAAGACTTTTTAAATTTGTTTATTATTTATGGAGAATGGATAAGGTAATATCAAGAACTTGCAGCACATTTGCTACTCGATATCCACAAAAATGGAAAATAACCACTAACACTGTACCATGCGTATTAATCGAATTGAAGATATGTCATGAACTAAAATGTAGAGATTTTAATTTAATAACTGCTCAAAATTCCGCCCTCGAACCTCGACACATTTTTCGCACTTTCGGATTAGTTCCTCATGGGTAGATCTTCTAATTGAATAATGTGGTATGTTTTGAAATGCATTCTTATTCTCAGCATACAGTCTTCAATGGTTGTTAATGGGCTCTCATAAACTTTATTTTTAATAGTTCCCCAAATAAAATAATCCAGAACTGATCAGTCGGGCGAGCGAGGAGACCATAAGAAAGGTCCATTATTGGCAATCCATTGATCATAAAAAGTTTCTTGTAAATAATTATTAATTAAATATGCATTTTGTGGGGGAGCACCGTCGTGCTGATAAAAAATGTTTCTATGTTCGGCGAGATGTAAATTTTCTAAATAGTTATTACTCAAATTTTGTAAGATATTCAGATATCTTTCACCTAAAAAAACAAAAATTTACCTATACATATTAGCAGAGGAGAAAATTTAATTTACCGTTTAAATTTTCCTGATAAAATTGTAATGCCAACACTCTATAGTTTCTTAGGGCACAGTAAACATTGAACTGCCAACTTTCCTGAAAGTTTCGCTCTCTGAACATATAAGGATTTGAGTCACTCCAATAATGCGAATTGTGTCTATTAAAAAGTCCATTTTTAGTAAATTTTGCTTCATCTGTCCATATAATATTTCCCAAATAAGAATCGTCACCCTCAGACCTTATTAGAATAAACTCACAAAAATTCTGTCTTTTTAGGAAATCTGTTTCTTTTAATCCTTGAACCATATGGAACGAATACGGGTCAAACTTATGTTTTAATAAGATTCTGTGAATTGAATTCTTGCATAGTCCCGATTCCAGAGCAGCTTGTCTTAATGACATCATTGGAAAGGCATGAAAATATTCCAGAATGACTATTTCAATGTTTTCGTCATCAGCAATAGGCTTTCTTTTTTGCATTTTTGCCTTGACAGAGCCATATTTTTTAAAATTTTCCAGTATGCGTTTTACAGTGTTTGGTGACGGTTTCCGTTTTTATGGATATCGAGTAGCAAATGTGCTGGAATTTCTTGATATTACCTTATAACATTCTCCATAGATAATAAATAAATTTAAAAAATCTTCGTGGGTGTAGCTTAAACATGCTAGCATTTTTTGACATAAGATATTGACTGATTGTTTCTAATCATGGCTATTTTGATGAAATGATTACAACAATTTATGAATTTCTAATAAAATCGCAAATATTTCAAAAAGTTGAAAACTTTAACCACTCAATGCTGATATCAGAAAAAATAGAATTCAATTTTACACAACTTGATGTAAAAAATACAGGGTGTTCCATTTGACCTAAACAAGTTCTCGCGGTTTGAAGTTGACAAAATGTAACGCGAAAAACGGAACACTTGGTATGATATTATTGAATTGATTTCAGTTGTAGAACGTAGTTCTCTTTGTGTTCTTTCTCCGTGCCAAAGGACAAATGAGAATGTCCTACACAGAAAAAGTTATAACGGTTCTTGCAAACCGTTGCACCTGCCAAATTTTTTATAAAATTTGAAATATCCTTGAAACTATTGAGTTTATATAGAGGGTGTGCTACATGCCTGAAGTCAGAATTTTATCGTCATCTCGAAAAGTCGAAAATATATAGGGTATTCTATTTAAAATAAGCAAGTTGGTATCGACTTCCGGTATAACCGGAAGTACCCCATGCTTCTAATTATTCTAGTTGGATTGGCCACACCGACATTAGTAACTGTCTAAATTTTCAATAAATTTTGATGCGTACTTTTCCCTATATCGATCGATTTAGTTCGTGGTGAGACACCCTGTATACTCTATGCATGTTTAAAAGTGAATTATTATTTGTCTGCTTATAATTGTAATGAAACATATTCTTTACAGGATTTTGCAAACAGCAGAAAAAACTATCTATGAGAAATAAAAGGAAAAACTATCTGTAAAAATATTAATGAAATCTTTGCATTCTCTCGATAACCTGAATTCTGGTTATGCTAGGAATTAAAATCCTAAAACGAATTTGTCTATTTGTTATTTGACAATTCTGACTAGTATCCACATAGCCCTCCTACTACTCGCAATTCAAAAATAGGCGGCTTTTTGCAATCACTCTTTGTAATGGTATTTACGTAAATATTCTCTAACTTTTTAAAAATTGTTATTGTTTGCTTCCGATGACCTGAATGTATATTTACACAATTATCGGGTTTTCTTTAATAAGGATAACTACATTCCGATTGTTATTCTCATATGTCGTTTCTTAATTAATATTTTTTAGAGTAACCGCCCTGTATAAATAAAAAGGGAAGTTCTGTGTAAATAAATACCCTTACCGATTTTTTAAATTTAATTTAAAAAGAGTTAAAACCACAGTGCGTTGTGCTTACTGCTCGTGATTTTAAAGGACTACCTAAAAGTGCTTAGTAATCGCGAGACCTTCATTATTTAAAGTGCTCAGTGCTCAGTAATTATAAGCGATTTTTTTCAGTAGCTTATAGTTCTTAATACCTGAGACACTTTTATAAGTATTCGGCACAGTTCTGCATAACAATACTTTATCACTTCATCGTTTGCAAATTCTTTCACATATCTGTATATACTTAACATTATTATTTGTGCGTAAAAGTTGTATCTAGAATTTGTTGCTGCCTCGCAGTGTCTGGAAATGAAGCTAATTGTTTAGTTAATTTGTAAGTATTGAATGATGACTGTTCTGAAAAAAATGATATCTTATCTCAAAATGTTGTACGGTACGTTAGTGGTCTCGTAAGCACCTTCTGCAAAACCAGATGACTCGGATGAAATATTAGTTATGCGGCAGTTCAGCTGTTTATTACTATAGCTCCGCAAACTCAACTGCATTAAATAGCAGATCGGCAACATAACTCCTCGCCTTATTTGGCTAGGGTGCAGTACAGTATATTAGAATTTTCGTACACACAATAAATGAAAACGGTTTTACTTGTATTAATAAAATTTGTATTGAATGAGGTCAACTCGTTTTCACTGAATTTCAACAAATAAAAATTATTTTTCACCAATAACGAATATTATACTTTTCATTTCAACCGCAAATAAACTGAAATTAAATTATTGTCTATTAATATTAATTATTTTTTAAATTTTTATTTTCTCCGTTAAAAAAATATACAGGGTGAGGTGGTAATCATAAAAAATAGTTGATTAAGTAATTCTTGGAATATAGTTGATACTATTACTAGTTAAAAAGTTATACATTATATTATACAGCGTGTCCCAGGATAGATGTGACAAGAGGTGTAATGGACCAAAAATTTTGGAATTGTATTGGGGATCTATACCAAATTTCAGGAATATAAAATTATTTTTCTGAGACTTCCCATTTTTTCAATAAATTAGTATTTTATTTTGAACCGTTCAATTAAAACTGCATAGAAATTATTTTTTGTGAATTAATATTTACAGTTATGTAGAAGCTAAAAGTAGGCTATGAGAAAAGCATTTATCATTTATTATTGACAAATTCGTCAAACGTAATCAATATTATCCTTAATTTCTATTTCAAATTAACGAGCAAGCATAATTTAATTTGAAATTTTCAAACACTGCCTTGTCACGTACTCAGGTTATGAGAATAATTAAAAAGTTTCTGGCTACTGGTAGTGTTCTTAACATGAAAAGAAAAATAAAAGCATATGATGAAGACAATGTTGGGGCTATTATAGCTCATGCCTCTATTATAGAAAATCCTAGGATGCCACTAAGAGAGAGGTCAGCTCTTATTAATATTAGCAAGTCTGAACTCCAAAGAATTTACAAAGCAAAGAAAATTAGGGCATATAAAGCAAATTATAGACATACGCTTGATGAGGGAGATGACGGCCGTAGGTTGGATTTTTGTTTGACCATTGGAGAAAAAATCATGGAAGAGAGATTTTTTCATCATTTTATAATTTTCTCAGATGAATCCACATTCACCAACAATCGTTTTATCTCTGTCGGTTTTGGGCTTCTGAAAATCCAAATTCTAGACTTCATTGTAAAAGACAATATTATAAAAAAGTGAATGTGTGGTGTGCCGTTTCTTATCACGCTGGAGTTATTGGACCTTATTTCATTGAGGGAAGGTTAAACCAGCACACTTATTTACAGCTTCTTGAAAGATTTTCTGAAGAAAATTTAAATATTTTAAGAGATATGCGAAGGATCGAAATGTGTGTGGATGTGGGTTGTAGCTACGTCGAATATTAAAAAAAATTGTAAACATTATTTTGTATTGATCAATAATTAATTTGTTTGTGAATCTGTTATGTTTTTGACATTTATTACTTGTTGTAATTTTTAAACCTCATTAATCTTCTGTTAGTAATTGTTTCTTGTTTTACAATTAGTTCGATTAACATTATACCTTCTACATCTCATATATTAAATTTTTTATTTACCAATAGCCTACTTTTTGAGATGATTAACATTTGCTCCTACACAACTTTAAATATGAATTCAACTCTTAATTTGCAAAAAATGAGAAGTTTCAAAAAAATTATTTTATATTCTTAAAATTTGGTACAGAAGGATAAAATTGCATTCTAAATAACTTTACTTAGTGGAATTCTTTCATATTTTGAAAAATAAAGGTACTTTATTAGTGATGATTTTTACAACTTTGCTAATGTCACCAAATCAAGTCATTTTTGGTATACTTTAGCTTTACAAGAAGCAGGACTCAATCCTCAAATACCAGTCCAAGATTCCAAAATTTTTGGTCCATTACACCTCTTGTTACATCTATCCTGGGACACACTGTGTATTATACATTATATACATATATTATACATATACTGTCATCCAATAGAAAATTTAAATTCTTTTACCTTGTTACTACAATTTAAAAAAAATGTAGTATGGGTTTTGCATTTTTCCTGTGGACCATCAAAACCCGAAAAAATCGTCGGACCGAAATGAAAATCACATCTATCGACTCGAGAGCGAATTTTGAAAATTTCGTCCATCGGTCAGCCGATTTGTCTGTCTGTCCGTTTGTCACGCCCAGCCCCCCTAATCCGTTTTCGAATTTTGATGAGTGGTTAATAGGAGGCCTTTAGAAAACCTTAACGCCGGAAGCTCGGTTCCGTTCCGAAATCAGAAGTACCCGATATAGACGTTTCGAGTTTTTCGGAAAAAATTGAATAACTCGGTAACGCGCAGTCGGATCGAGATATTTAAAAAAAAATGGTACCGCTAACTACAAGTAAGTATACCAGAGACTATGTCGAAAAACAAATGAAAATTGGTTTTCTCGAAATCGGGCTAGGAAGCACGATAACTGTCCACGATATTGGTCGATTTAGATGAGACTTGGTGGGATCAAAGGTACACGATCACAAATGAAGTCTATTGCTAGCGGCCCGAATCCGTTGACCGCAAATATTTTTCCAGGGCCGAGTATTTTCCAAAGAAATTAATAACTCCCGAACCGAAGGTCCTATTTTGATTTTCAAAAATGGCGATTGTAGGGCTCGATTAGATCTATTAGGTGAGGTTTGTGAGAAATTTGACAAAACAATAGAGAGTCTACAAATCCTGGAGAACTTGATTTTTTTGATAAATTCTGTAAATACCGAACAGTTTCCTAATAAAAATCGAAAATTAAGTATTACGTCGATCATTCTCTATAATTAGTATAAGGCACGGACCTTTTTGGACAAAAAATCTGAGATAGGGCTTTTTCGAAAAATTAAAAATAAACGAGTTATTTACAAATTGATAAATTGATAAACTCTCCGTGCGATATAGGTGCAAAATAATAATGTAATGTTATATTTAAAATATCATCATTCATTTCCTTATTTGGTTAAGTAATGGTGTTAAATTTTTGGGGTGGCGCAAAGTAGTCTTTAAGTTTCAATTATTGTAGCTAAAACAATTCTAACTTTATAAAGTAGAAAAACTGATTATGATAAATTTGTATATTTTGTACAATTTAGATATTTTAAATAAGTTTAATCAGAAAAAAATAAAGTTTTTACTATGAAACAGATTTTGATATCGTGCCTTCTTGAAAAAGTCTCTATTTTAGTTATACACGAAATTATCTATAGGTGTCCTAACAAAAAAAAAAAAATGAAGATCATACCGGAGAAAATTCTATCTCTATAAATATTTGATCGATTTTCATTTACTAAATAAAAATAGAACCGATGCCCTTTCTGTGTTTCAAAACGTAGTTACTTTAGTCAATGCAAAAAGAAAAAAAGGAAAAATAAAACATGTCAAAATGTACTGAGTTTTACGACCCTCTGCTGAAAATGTACTGAATCATCCCAACAGGGATAAAAAGCATATCAAAATGTAGTTTTTTTTAGCTTATTGTATAAAAAACTACATATCAGGCAACTAGAAAGGGAGAAAATAAATATTTGAATAAAATCGAACCTTGGTACTAAAAATATCGAAATAAAAGTTTACTTCCGCTTTCTTAATTAAACTTTATTATGTAATATCAATATTGAGATCAACGCAAAACTTAGCAAATAAGAAAATTGTACATATTTTTACCCGACCTCAATATTGATATTAGATAATAAAAGGTTCAATTAATGGAGAAGCGTCGATATTATATTTCATAATTCTTGGTGATCGTTTTTTCGTTTTTTTATTTTCATGTAGCGCTTGACTCCAAACTATGGCTTTCATATTTATAAGTGTCTAAAATTTTCATGTTACATTAACCCGTTTTTCAAATTTTGAGCGGGGAAAAACTAAAATATTCATTGTCCTTAATCTTTCTCGTAGACCAATCATATTACCCCTTTTCTCGCATTTAGAATAATGTCAAAGAATTATAAATCTTTATCATCACCTGCAGTGTTTCTTGCTTAGGTTATTTTAAATAAATAGAATGCAAATTGACTAATTTGAAAACCCAGGTTGAGGTATGTTGGATATCAAAGCTGATCTTATGTCACAATATTAACGAGAGATCAGTAACAAGGATATGTACACAAATAAAACACATAAGAGTATTGTAATATAATTGATTCCATCGCAAAATAAATAACATTGATCATGCGGCTTCAAATTTAACCTTTCCTGAAGATAAAGTTGCAGTCTCTGAAAGTTCTGTCAATTATTGGTCGACATAATATGAACATTATAACTGATATTTTCTTTTCACGTTTTTAACAAACAATAATTTAAGTAAACGCAGTACATACATTATTTCAGAGTGTTTTCAGTTGGAAACTTAATTAAAAATATTGCGCGTTACAAGAATCAGTGAGTGTGTAAGCATATGGGTTTAAGTGGACCAGATGTTCACGTTTTTAGTTCCCTCATGCATGTATTTAAATTGACGTATATATACCTTCCCTTCGATCAATTACGCAGTGCTTATTAATGTCTAAATTGCGGAAAATATTGTCCATCATTTATCACAGTTCGTGAAACTGAAAAACTGAAGTAGTACTGAACAGAAGCAAACCAAAACGTTTGACATTGTATACGCAATATAATATTTACATTGAATATACAACAGCAGTTAAAATTATACCTTGGGTAACTATGTTCTATATAATATTAAATACAAGAAGTGCATACATGATTTAATTGAAATATTCAAGTAAGATTTGTGTTTGAAAATTTATAGATAATATCAAAGATATAATAATATCTTGTCACAATATTTTTTTTAATTTCTGGCAGATTGATTAATAATACAAAAAAGTTGTAGTTTTATTATTCAAAAATATTTTTTAGTATTATATAATTATAATTCTAGATCTGAAAATGTATTTTATAACTTAATTTATCTCGTGAATTGGGCTTGACATTTTCCTATTTATCAATCAAATTTTTATTTAGTTATTAATCATTTCAATATATTTGTCGTTGACATCTGTTAAGTATTAAACTATATAATAATTCTTTTTAACCTCTCCACCCATAAAAATTTGGAGGTTACTGCCATTGGCCCAAAATCTAAAATTGAGATAAGACCAGATCATTACGTTTTGGGGACCCAGGAACAAGAAAAAGTGACTTGTAAAAAATGTCTGTGTATATATATGTGTGTATCTCTACACGATAGCCCCAGCGATTTGATGAAATTTGATATAAGGGTAATATTGATACCAAACACGAGCTGAAAAAGTTCAAATTAAATGTCGGGTAGCATACAAAGTATCATATCTATCGCAATAGTCGTTAAATACCTACCATTCAACTTCAAATATGTTTGTAAAAATAGGCTTTATAATTTTCGACCCCCTTTTTATCACTTTCTAATATTTGTAACTAGGTTCAACGATTAATAAGGGTTAATAAACTAATACATTAATAAACTAAGTAGAACTTATCTTTTTCGTCCGTGTGTATGTTGGCAGCTTCTCTCTCCGTTCTGTAGGATTCCCACACTCCACCCTCCAAAAACAGTTGCAGTTGGGGTTTTATTACTTTTAGGTCACGACATAGTTATTACGTCTACACTGCTTTATAAACACATGTCTCTCACTTGACACTAAAACAACCATTTAACATTCAGTTAATAACCATCCACTTGAAAGAGTCCCAGGTATACATGTATGGATCGGTCTGTTGGCCCAACTAGGCACTGCACTAGGCACGTGTTTACTTATGTTTGGTACTATTAACAAACGATTTACCAGAAATTTCAAATTATTAATTCGGTAGGTAATTTGTTCTTCTATTATGACACTTCACTTTACACAGAATTTTTTGACCTATCGATGGTTTATATTTTATCGACTTTAACGGAGTTTTAACCGATTCTTTTTGCGTCTTTTTCGGGGGCGTCCCACGGCACATCCATCCTCGACTATCGTTTAATTATCACTCACCTCCTTCATATATTGAAATAGAATTTATACATTTATAAACAAATATTCTAGGAATTTTTCTACCCTGTAAAATTATCTGTATTTTTGCCCATATCTTCAACTGCTTTGAGGTTATTCTACTTCAACCACAGGTATCATTTTTAAGGTGTATTTTACCACTTTTTTTACTCTCCCAACAAGCAGACACAAGTTTTGTTATTATTAATGCTAGGTACTGAATACGACTTTGTATGATAACATTTCTACTTAGAATCCATGTTGATTAGTCTATTTAAGTAATGACGTAAGAGGTATCTTAAATCTGTTACATGTATTTCTTAAACTGTCTACGATACTTTTAATAATTAAATTTTAACGCCAATTTGGTGGAAGCGAATCATGAATTATAGGACTAACAGCGAAGAGATTGGAAACTTCTGAAACTTGTTTTACTTTAGAATCTATACCATTAATACTTGCTAAGTTTACACTAACCGAACAACAACTACTAATTTAATCATTATGAACCTGAATAGACGTTTACGCTGATTAGGGTTTAAGTTTGTAAGATCAGTGTTACCTTCATATAATTTACATGAACATATAAATACACATTCCTACAAAATTATTTCAATAAATATTTTATCTCTTTATAACTATATTTACTATCAAATTTGCATTTTTGTGCTTCTCTCAAAATGTTCGTTACTATAATTAAAAATATATGACACATAATATTTGTAGGCTTAGAAAGTTTATTAAGAATTATATTTTGATCCACATTTTTTTTTCACGTACCTGTAAGTGCTTACTTCAGTCTAAGAGCTAGTGGCCCATTTTTACTTCACATTTTTAAAAGTGAATTATTTATTATTTGTTTGCTTATAGTAATGAAACATTTTCTTTATAGGATTTTGCAAACAGTGGAAAGAAAAGCTATCTATGAGAACTAAAGGAAAAACTATATATATATATATATATATATATATATAAAATTATTAATGAAATCTTTGCATTCTTTCGATAACCTGACTTCTGGTTATGCTAACAAGTAAAAATTCTTATTTGCCACTCTCATTTTAACACTAGCATCCAACCTAATCCCCTACGGCTAAGCAGGCTAAACTAGTATCTACATGATCACCTACGATATGTAAATTCAGTTAAAAATGAGAACAAAGGCCTGAAATTAATTAATTTACGTACCTTGTCTTTAAAAATTTTTTCATTCTAATGAATTACATTTTCATAAAATCTCATTCAGTTTCTTGGAAATGCTTAGCCTTTGAAACGTTTTTCGTCCTTATTGTGGACTCATCAGAAAAGCCTAAAGCCACTCATAACGATGTTCCATGCAAATCTAAGACATTATCCATGAATGGTATAAAATAATTATAATTGACATTGACTGATAAAAAACAACAGATCTTCACCTATCTATTAGCTAACTAGTATTGGAGCCTATATACTCTATGCATGTTTAAAAGTGAATTATTTATTATTTGTTTGCTTATAGTAATGAAACATTTTCTTTATAGGTTGGAGCCTATATATAGGCTCCAATACTAGTTAGCTAATAGATAGGTGAAGATCTGTTGTTTTTTATCAGTCAATGTCAATTATAATTATTTTATACCACTCATGGATAATGTCTTAGATTTGCATGGAACATCGTTATGAGTGGCTTTAGGCTTTTCTGATGAGTCCACAATAAGGACGAAAAACGTTTCAAAGGCTAAGCATTTCCAAGAAACTGAATGAGATTTTATGAAAATGTAATTCATTAGAATGAAAAAATTTTTAAAGACAAGGTACGTAAATTAATTAATTTCAGGCCTTTGTTCTCATTTTTAACTGAATTTACATATCGTAGGGGATCATGTAGATACTAGTTTAGCCTGCTTAGCCGTAGGGGACTAGGTTGGATGCTAGTGTTAAAATGAGAGTGGCAAATAAGAATTTTTACTTGTTAGCATAACCAGAAGTCAGGTTATCGAAAGAATGCAAAGATTTCATTAATAATTTTATATATATATATAGTTTTTCCTTTAGTTCTTATAGATAGCTTTTCTTTCCACTGTTTGCAAAATCCTATAAAGAAAATGTTTAAATACTTCACATGTATGAGGTCAAGGTGAAAGACATTTCAGCTCTTGTTTTTTTATTTATACTTAACAATTCAAAATGGAGGCGTCAATATGGGGATAAATTTTGCAATATATGGTCTGATTCGTATGAAAATCGGTATCTGGGGATTCTGGAGGTCACAGAATATATATATGTAGTTTCGAAATAGCGATTTCAAGATGACGAATAGGTATTGTCATTGATATTGATTTTTTTAATTAACACTTTCTTCTTAGATATTTTATTTTTTCGGATTTATTTCCTTGAAGGTAAGAACATTCTTTTTATTTTTAATTTTGAAATTTATTTATTTGACTTTAATTAATTTCTTTTATGTTCAGTGAATTCTAAAAGTTAAACTGTTGCATATGTATTATTTAATATCTGTGGAAATATTATATAAACATTTTCAAACATGCGTTCGCAGTGATTTCTAAAAGTTACCGAATACCGAGTTCTAGAATCTTAAAAGAATTCGAATCTTAATCATTAATCTAAAACTAAGTTTTGCGTTCACAACTTAGTTGATCTTGATGTAACTTTCAGCTTATTAGAAAGGATTTGTCGGCGGGGTAAAAATCATATCAACTTCCAAGAGGTAAAGATTTGGTACAGTCATTGACATGAACAAAGTTTCAAAACCTGACAAAGTTTTACACAAAATCATTGATTGATTGAATGGTCTTCTATTCCCATTTTGGTTCAAGAGGAGCGTACATATTTTAAGCAATAAGAAAGTTGAAATAAAATTGTAAAGAAAAGGCGCCCTAAAAGATAATAAAGAATCACTAAATTATACAATACAACTTAAGTCAGTATTGCATATGATTATCTATTTATTAATGAAAGATAACAAAGTAGTTTTACATGACCTCACTCAACCTTCCAACCACTTGCATATTGTTGTATACGCAAAAGCTGTGCGATATTGGACGAGGGTTGCGTAATAGATTATACCCTCCTTCGAAGAGAATGTGAAGCAGTTGGTTCATTGGGTGTTAGGCAAGTCAATACTCCCTACTCTTCTTACGAGAGGAGGTTCGACAGAGTTTCCATGTTGGAGGGTAGCTCGCCTCCTAGCGTCGATGATTGGCCTTAGTCGTAATTGAAGCACTGTAAAGAAAATGAATAAATAACGGAACTAACCGTATTTTTGAAAACTTTTCTGCTGATGGTGTGCGCTCAAGACTATGGATGGCAAAACGAATTATTGACAAATTCCCGTGAATATAAGCTAGATTTTCTCGAGTTCAAGGATATATGAAAGCTTGCTGCGCACGCGAAATAGAAACTGCATAGATAGTATTTAGTTGTTGCACTTTATTTCCTTTCTTCAAAATTAATGTAATAGTAAGATGCAGCCTGTATCCAAGTGCTCCACCGCGTCAGACTAGGAGCTGAAGGTAGTAGCGTCGCGGGCGGAGTATCATAAAATAGTCTTCTATACTCTGTTTCTAAACACTTGTTCTACACTTGACATGCGTCTGTTGACATGTAGATAACATACTCTAACTCTGAAGTTCATGTGCCAAACATGATAAAATTGTTTCAAAAGCCTACCAGCTCTACAAATACAAAACTGCATCAGATGGAAACAGCTATACCTTTCCCTTATTTGCTTTGTGATTTTCTTTCCATAGCTCTTTTAAAATGGTGGTCACGAGGGTAACGATTGTCTGGAAATTACATTTATATTCCACTTTTGATGGTATCAAATGTAGTCACTTCACAACATTTTCCTCCATGCGACTGACCGATACAAGAACTACCTTCTCACCTCTAGTATTAGTCTTTTCATATGCGCTACCCCGTACGTATCTGTGTCTGAAAAAATGTTACATTTAATACTCTCATACAATGATACAGTTTTGTTTATTTTTATCGTCGGATTCTTCAGAAATGCTAATGTTTTCATGTGTCTCAAGCATGAAACATTGAATGAATTCCTTAAACAGCCGATTGTTCAGTTTGTTCCACGGAATATTACATCCGGCAATCATCTTCGTTAAATCTAAGTTAAATGTTTTTGTCTTTCAAAATTACTGACATTACCACTTACAGTTTGGATAATTTTCCGACGCTACATGTTCTAGTACACTGTTTTCTTCTCAAAACCAGAACCTCTTGACAACTTTCACAATAAAGCTGTGCACCATGGAACTTCAGACCGGGATGTCCTTTATCCATAGTTTTGGGGTAGGTTGAGAAGGAACCCAACGAAACATATCATAAACGTCTCTTTGTAGATTTTTTATCAATTTTGTTAATATTTCTACAAATGAGTGTTAATATTAGATATTAACTAAGAGCCCAGTTACAAATTCTATGTTCTGTCAAAAATGCAAAACTCATCCCTGCATGCATTTACCGCACTAATATGAAAATTGGCATGATAAAATGATGTTTTTACAGTTGTTAAATATTAACGATATAAACAAGTTTCCTTTTTTATGCTGTCTGTAAAGTTAAGTAGTTAAAGCCAGCTGATATGAATAATTTAATAAATAAACTTCCTCCTTATTATTCGACACAGTAAATTAAGAAGTCAATAATTTTGCACTAATAAAGAACGCCGCGCAATCATTTATCCTAATGTTTTAATAATTATTATAATTGGTCTCCCGACATATAAAAAAGGCATACGATTTATAACAGTATTATAGACTCGTTGTAGTAACTCAACCGGCGTTTTCATTGTAATAGTGCGACATAAATCAATAGAACCGAAAATGGACGAAATCATATAGATGCAACAAAAGCAATGTGTTGATGATTGAGTTCTAGGATTTTATTGTTCGTCTGATGTCCAACATAACCATACATGATAAATTTTATCACTGAAAAGCTTTTCACTTCAAATGTAGTGTATGGAGTATGGATAGCAGACACAGGCAGTTTATGTTGGCATTTCAATATTGCATTGTCTTCCTTTTAACCCTTGTCTGTGTTCGGGCGCAATCTCCCACAAACTTGTTGAAATCCCAGTACAATCGGAAATACAATAATATTAGGATTATAATTCCTAGGCTCTTTGCGTTTGGGTTCTTGATCTCTATAATAGACAAAAACATCGTTGGTAAAATCTAAAGTGTACGCCCCGCAACTTGTTTTATTCAATAAGTGCTATGCGTACAACATTAGTGTATTGGTGCAATTTTTTTACTTCCATTTTCTCGAAAGCTGCTAATCCTAGAAAATAAAGGTTTCAAATGAAAAAGTTGCCTCCGTCCTTTACCTCGATTTCTTTTCAATATGCTTGCTATCTTAAAACTTTACTTTCATAATAACACATTTTATTAACACATGTAATAATGATATATTAAAAATTTGAGATCCATCAGTTGTATCGTTTTTTAGCCCAGAGCGAGTTGAATAGAAAAATAATGTTCTCCTTTCAATTTAAATTATTATTACTATACTCTTCACAAATACAAAACGAAGAGTATATTGCAATCGATCGGCACATTTCTAAAACTGGTAATATTGCTCGTAGACAAAAAATTTTCATATCACTGTGTTGTTAATCGAATTCTGAACAACTTTCAAAATGTCCGTCCATCTGTCCATCCGTCTGTCCGTCCGTCCGTTTGTCTGTCCGTTCA
The DNA here is from genome assembly GCA_963583905.1 of Stenurella melanura. Lineage (NCBI taxonomy): Eukaryota > Metazoa > Arthropoda > Insecta > Coleoptera > Cerambycidae > Stenurella > Stenurella melanura. The sequence goes on from OY757312.1 coordinate 110,371,108, forward strand.
TCCGTCCGTCTGTCTGTCCGTCCGTCCGTCACGTTTCTTGTAAGCACGATAAGTTAAGAACGAAAAGCCCGATAGTATTGAAATTTGGAAAGTAAGTTAGTATTAGCTAGACGAAGAATCCTATTAACAAAATCTATCAATAAATAAAAATGTTATAATTCTTGAAATTAATATAAAAAATTGTTTTGTAATTAAACAAAAAATGTTTGAAACTAATATCATTTACAAAATAAAAGAGGATCCTATAGAATGTGCAACAATTATATAACACGTGTAGTAAATCAGCGAAGAGTATAATGGTCAGCTTGTTTCATTTATCCAATATGCATCAAGAACGAGAGAAATGGTCCGCAAAGACGATGATAAATAATTATTATAATGGATCATGTTGATATTAAATACAGTTCTACACTGATAGTAGACGGAGCGGTTAAAAAGGCACATAGATTCGTTAATTATTGCGACCTATAGAATATTTCCACATCTAATAGATCAACTGATAGAGACCCATTACAATTAAATAATAATTTTAGAATTTACCAAAAGTTCAAATCAGTCTAAAAAAATGATGGAATTTGCCACTCGAATTTAGAAGTTCCGTCCGTATGCAAGTATGTGTATAGATGTGCCCGCATACCTAACTCGATTTGAATTGGGTTTTCATTAATCTGGAGAGCATACGCTGGAAAAAAAAAATAATATGATAATAATAATAAACTTGAAAAGTCCGACTTAGGCTGATGATAGGCCTTTAATAGGCCATTGCTCCTTGAAATATTATTTTAAGAATATGGGCAAGGCAGATGATGATACGTGCAGATACTGTGATACTGCAGTAGAAACTGCGGAACATATTCTTCGCGAATGCAAGATGCTGGTCCACACTAGGCTAAAATACCTAGAAAAGGTGGAATTAATGCCTGAAGACATATTGAAATTAGCCCCCAGGAAAATCACAAGCTTTGTAAAAAGAGTCCTGGGCGACAACTAACTGCAGCGTAATTTTCAAAATATCTTTTAAGTCGATGTGAAGTAGGGCTGCTCAGAGCCGAGCGACCCCTTAAATAATCTACAATCTGCAATAATAATAAAACATTTATTTTCCATAAAACAACATTACTTCGTATAAGAATGGCCAAACACGTACCTTACTAATTAGAAAAAATAAATCAGACACAGGATATAAACATTTTGCAGGCAAAAACACTTTTAAATTTGACTTAAATTCGAACAAATTTCTTGCTAACTTGCATTCTATGGGTAAATTATTGAACATTTTAGTTCCTGTATAATTTGGGGAATTACCAGCAATATTGAGTTTTGCGAATGGTGTACGAAAATCCTCTCGGCTTCGCGTATTTACATTATGTATTTCCCTATTCTTATTAAACATTAGTCTATTTTTAAAAACATGAAAACAAATTTAAAAAATAAATAGAGCTGGTAAAGTTTAGATTTTGTACTCTCCAAAAAATTCTTTACAAGAGTGAGTACTAGAGAGTCATAAAACGTAATATACATTTTTGTGAATAAACACATTCTGTGAAAAAGTGGAGTTTCCCCAGAAACAGATACCGGACCTTAACCTAGGGTCTACTTCGAGAAAATACAAATTTAGTGGTTGTACCTTGAATAATATCATTTTAGTATTTCTGAATAGAAAAGAAATTGAAGTTAATTTAGAAATCATATGTGCACAGTGCGAGTTCCAGTTTAAATATTCGTCTACATATAGCCCCAAAAATGTTATGCTTTCCTTAGAATTAGCCAAAGATGAATTGATAATATTTAGAGAAATAGATTCGTAATGTTGCTATTATGGAATTGAATTGAATTGAGTTTTTTCTGCATTAAAGTATAATTGACGTCTGTTGAAAACGGTTGATACTTTATTTATAACGTTATTACATTCGATTTTTTATTTACTGCTTATTTGGTCTGAAGTAATGGTAGAAAGGTCATCAGCATACATAAAAAAGAAATTTTCGGTTAACATGGAGTCAAGTCCATTTACATATAATATAAATAGCATAGGACCCAATACCGACCCCTGTGGAGCCCCCATGTTTAAAATACTGCACTCTGAATTGATCCTTTTTACTTTCCCGGCACTAACGTGTTGCGTACTAACATATTGTTGTCGGATTTCTAGAAACAATGTAATCCAGTTTAAGGACTTTTCTCTAGCCATAGTTATATACTTTTAGCACATTTAATCTTTTCTCAATCTTTCGCCAATAAAAAGGTTGAGAACTTTGAAATGGAATCTTGCAAGATGTCGTATCGACTTGAAATTTGGCATGTTCACATGACAGTACAATTTGACATTTTTTATAGAAAAATTCAAGATGGCGCTTCAAAGTTGGCGGACAGTCTATTTTCATTTAATATCCGATTCTACTAAAAATTGATATCTGGGGGTTCTTGAAGTCGCAGATTACAAGTATGTGATCAAAACTCATAAATTTAAAATGGTGGCATCAATATGGCGGAAAAGTTTCATCATTCACTTTCTGATACGATTGAAAATCGGTATATGAGGGTTATCGAGATTGCGGATTATAGAAACAATTCAAAGTGGCAGCGTCAATATGGCGGATAAGATTTGTATATTTATGGTCTGATTCGTATGAATATCGCTACTTGGAGACACTCGAGATCGTAGATAATAAATATTTGGTCGAAACTCAATAATTCAAAATGGCGGCTTCAGGATGCCGAATAGGTTTTGTCGTTTATAGGAAAGGAATTTTATCTAACAAACACAGTATTCTAATTGGAACAAAACTAAAACCGCTGCCTAAGGAATCACTACTTCCACATCCAGATTCTTCATCCAAGTCACTTTAAAGGAAACATCTTGACTATATTTGCACTCTAGTATGTGAAAATTATTGGTCATATAATTTTAATAATATTTGGGGCAGATGTCATAGAAAAGTTTGAGGAGTTGGTTTCTACCATATACGTTAAAAATTAAGTTTCTAGTTTACCCTACTTATTTTCCACTATTCACAATCTACCACCTCCCATCCCTTCAATGGAGTCATCTCAATCAGATGTCACTACAATACATACTATGTACTAACTTTCAAGTGAATATCTCAATTTGATGTTATCAATCCCATTAATAATGAAGTGTAGGTGGTGGAGTTTGAAAAATATTAGAAAGAAATCTGAGGCCTTGGTTTCTAGTATATACACCGAATTCCAAATTTATGTACTCTTACCAGCTTAATTATTTTCCCCTAGTTACCCCTAGTTACTCCTATTAACCCCAACCCTTCTACGGAATCATCCCAACATATAATCTAGTTCCAGATGTCGTTATAATACATACGTCTACCAAATTACAAGTGAATATCTCAATTTTATTTTATCAACCCCTTTAATAATGTAGTAGGGTAGTGGAAGGGTTGAAAAGTATTATCAAAAAATCTGAGACCTTGGCTTCTAGTACATACACCGAATTTCAAGTTTTTGTAGTCTTACCAGCTTGCTTTACTTATTTTCCCCTATTTACCCCTATTTAACCCCCAACCCTTCAACGGAATCATCTCAAAATATAATCTAGTTCCAGATGTCGTTATAATACATATGCGTACTAAATTTCATGTGAATATCTCAATTTTATTTTATCAACCCCTTGAATAATGGAGTAGGGGTGGTGGGGGGCTGAAATACATTATTAAAAAATCTGAGGCCTTAGCTTCTAGTACATACACCGAATTTCAAGTTTCTGTACTCATACCAGCTTGTTTTACTTATTTCCCCCTAAATAACCCCAACCCTTCAACGGAATCATCTCAAAGTACAATCTAGTTCCAGATGTCGTTATAATTCATACGTGTACCAAATTTCAAATGAATATCTCAATTTTATTATATCAACCCTTTTAATAATGAAGTAGGGGTGGTGGGGGTTGAAAAATATTATAAATAATCTGAGACCTTGGCTTCTAGTACATACATCGAATTTCAAGTTTCTGTAGTCTTACCAACTTGCTTTAGTTATTTTCCCCTATTTACCCCTATTTAACCCCCAACCCTTCAACGGAATCATGTCAAATTATAATCTAGTTCCAGATGTCGTTATAATACATACGTGTACCAAATTTCAAATGAATATCTCAATTTTATTTTATCAACCCTTTTCATATTGGAGTAGGGGTGGTAGGGGTTGAAGAATTTCATAAAAAAATCTGACGCTTTGGCTTCTAGTTCATACACCGAATTTCAAGTTTCTGTACTCTTACCAACTTGTTTTATTTATATTCCCCTATTTACCCCAAATTAACCCCCAACCCTTCTTTGGAATCATTTCAAAATATAATCTAATTCCAGACGTCGTTATAATACATACGTGTATGAAATTTCAAATGAATATCTCAACTTTATTTTATCAACCCCATTAATGGGGTAGGGGTGGTGAGGGGTTGAAAAATATTGTAAAAAAATCTGAGGCCTTAACTTCTTGTACATACACCGAATTTCAAGTTTCTGTACTCTTATAAGCTTGCTTTACTTATTTTCCCATATTTACCCCTATTTAACCCCCAACCCTTCACCGGATATCCTCAAAAAACAATCCAGTTCCAGATCTCGTTATATCATATACGTGTACAAAATTTCAAGTCAATATCTTAAACCGTTCCGGAGAAAACGTGCGGACAAAAAAAAGTTACAGACAGACAGACAGACAGACAGAAAATTTTTTTTTTGCTCAAATTTAAAATCTCGACGTTTCATGACATTCTAAACCTATTTCACGAATAAAAATTTTTGAAAATTTTTTTGCGATTACTATACTAATCCACTACGTGGATGTGGAAGTAAAAGCAAGAAATAAATAAATAAATAATTTTAAAAAGTTAAAAAACACTCTTTTAAAAACAAACTAAAACTTTTAAAACATACACTAAAAAGAAGGAAATTATATTAATTTGTCTATTGTTAGTAAACGTAATAGTATAGGGCGCTCAAAATACCTGGAAAACAGAAAATTTTACTCATCGGCTGCCCCACGCTTTCACGTTTATTAACATCATTATTGCTAGTGTTAACATTATTTTTTTCTTTTTAGTGCACTTTTTAACAGTTTTAGTTTGTTTTTAAAATCCCGTTAATAACATATTTTTTAAATTATTTATTTCTTAAAATGAAGCGCCTAAGATCCTGGATCAAGAAGTCTTTAATGTGACACTGCCTCAGAAATGGTTTTCACCAACATCAAAAAACTTGACTACAATATTTGAATACAACACTCAAATACTTACACTCGTCGTACGTTTCGCTAACTATGTTGACATCATTGGGGAATGTTTAGAATTCAGTTTTGTCTTCGTGTTGTTTTTCAAGCTTCTCCTCGATTCTGTTATAGAGTACTTACCAAGTATTACTTCAGAAATAAAAACTTGCATTATCGCAATTCCTTCATGAGGGTGACTACGTTATTTCTAAAATACATCGCGAACTTTCCTCCTTAACTCACATTCCTTTTCGTGCATTTTTAGAGGCAGACATGACAGGAATGACTTTTCCTCGTAAACTTATAAATAAAAAAGTTTTCCCTCTTCGGAACCTAATCCATGAACACATTGTATATATTTAAGCATCTTAGTAATTCTTCGATCTTCGTAAGTCTGTTGGTGTGTAAGACGAAAAGGCAAGTGCTAAAATATTTTACGAACTATTGGCTAATGAAATTGGTCTTATTAAATGATTACAATTTAATCATAATTACACAACGATATCTACCCCAACATTAATAGTCACTTGGTAATTTAAGCAATCTTTCGCTCCCTAACTTTGCGAGGCATGCCCAAAGTTATAGCAGAGCCGGTGTCTTACGATTTTCTCGTTTGTAGCCGAGTAAATGTTTATTTACAGGATCTGAACTGCGGAGGGGTCGAGTTGGTAGCCTCAGATAAAAAAAAAACATTACTCGCAGCCTTTAAGGTGCTGGTCATTCACAGGGTCTGTTTTTCATTTTGAGCTTCCACCAGTAACGCCCGGCAAGTGCAAACTCCCGTGTATTTGGTAAATAACTTCACTAAGGCCATTTTAACTCAGTTTCCGTGATAAAAGAGTCTTGAAATTGCGTATTCTTAATTTGATTATTCTTTGAAACATTATTCTTTATTATTGAACAGATTAGGGCGTTGCTTGATGATGCTATCTTTTGTGGAGAGAACTGGCCTTTTCTATAAAATCCTACGTGTCATGAATCTACGATGGACAGACAGAGTATTGCGAATATTGCATTCTTAATAAAGAATAATAGGGAAGATAACTTATTAATTTTTGATTTTCACTTTATTTTTGTCAACAATAATTGTTTTGTCACATAGTACCTTCTTCGGTTGTTGTATACTAATACTACTAATAGTTTATGCATTGTAAAATTAGTATACCAGTACTCAACATCCGAAGAAGCCACCGTGTGGCGAAACAATTTTCATGTTGGCAAAATTAAAGTAAAAATCAAAAACTAATATAATTTTCTTCCCAATTATTCTTTATTAGGAACGCAGTATCTGTCTGTCTATCCATCGTACATTCATGACATGTAGGATTTTATAGAAAAGACCAGTTCTCTCCACAAAAGATAGCAGTCCATTCCAGGATAGATCTCTTAGTTACTCTGACTGTAAAAAATGCCTTATGAAATACCTATAACTTGATGGTGTAGCAACATTTGCATAGAATATAAAAGATATCCGACTTTCAACCTCACTGTATACAGATGCTTGTTCAGAAGATGGTGTACTGTTATTAGGTCTACTCCATCTTATTTTATCAAGCCCAAGCAACCACTTGAGTCCACGGTTGAGTCAGCTGAAGGCCCCTTTACATGGAGCATTGACTGCCTTATTCCAGGGATTTGAGCCTTTGTTAAATTGTTCATAACTTATTCAGCAAAGATTACCAGATTACTTCTAGAACTCTAAGGGCCGGTACTTTCACTTAAGTATAAATATACTTTATCCGGCGGATAACTATCCGAAGGATAAGATAACCAGAATTTGCTATCTACTGGATATCTTCTGTCTGTACTTTCATTCAAATCACACTTTCGGTTAACAATTCGATGGATAAGATTTTAGACACTTCCCAAAGTAAGTGTTGCCAACTTAAGATGTGGTAAATCAAGAGAAATGTATGCAGAAGCTATGTACTTCAAATAAAGATAGAAATAATCCCCTACTATTATTGCTTACCTGTTAATGACATTTGAGTCATTTTGGTTGTTTGTCATTGTGAGTATAGTGTTTACAATGGCTTTTATTGTGCGATTTTGTGTCTGCATATTTTTAAATGGTATATATAAAATAAAATTGTGTTTCATGTGATGTATTTTTGGACAAAGTGAGGAAATACATAAATAGCAGTTATTAGATTTTTTTAAATTATTCTTCCCACCGTGGCTTGTGAAAGACCGTAAAATCACCCAGTTATAAAAGTCACCACTGGCCAAACCTTATCTAAAATATTGTTAAACACAAAACAACAAAGAACTTTTCAAAACTTAGGTTAGAAAATAGAACAGCACTGCCAATCAGAGCGCAGGCGCGTAGGCGTGGCTTCATTTATCCGGTAGATAAAAGCCTTATTCGTCGATTTGGGCGCCGAATAGTTTATCCTAGGAACAAGCATATTTATCTGACAGATATCACTATTTGTAGGTGAAAATACCGATTTTTTGCTTATCTTCTAGATAAGACTTATTCTAAAGAATAAATGTCGCTATCTATAGATGAAAGTACCGGCCCTAAAAGTTTGATTTAAGGCTGATGACAGGCCTTCTGATAGGACGTTGCTTCTTGAGATATCATCTTAAGAATATCGGCAAAGCAGAAAATTGTAAATGCAGATAATGTGATACTGCAGAACACATACTTTGCGAATGCAAAATGTTGACCCGCCAAACACAGGAATCATTTTTATTAAAATCTCGTATAGTACAATAATGTAATCTTCGGGTGACTGTAGTGACGAAACTAGCCATAGCAGAGGTCTATGCCCATTAAGACATTTAATCAGCATCAGGTCAACTACAATATACTAAAATTTCAGCCAATTCGATAGGTACCGCTTTGCTATAAGATTTATGGTCCTCTATAGCAAAATGTAATTGTTTAAATAAATTATAATAATTATGAAGAGCATTAAAATATTAACACAAACTGAAATGTGACTAACTTAAAATAATTTGTGCAAAAAGAATCGCAAATAAATAATAACAAACGTCAAGAATATGTGATACTCTACTTTTGACCTTGTGGGATCATTTTGGGGCCCTTATGGGGGTGTAATTTGAAAAATAATCATTAATTCGTATTCTTTGGACAATTGTAAAACTAAAATAAGGTGGAAGTATTGCAAATTTATTGTAAAATATAATTGTTTAAATAACTTATAATTGTTTACACAATTTTAAAAACATTAAAATATAAACACTAATTAATAATAATTTATGCAAAAAAAGCTCTAAAAAAAACAGTAATAAACGTAAAAAAATATTGTCTAAATGTTATTTGTGGCATTACCTTAATTTTTTTTTCCTTCTTCAATTCTTTGGGACTTCCTGCCACATGTATGTTTTCTTTCTAAGCGGTGCTAGGGGAATCTACAAAATATATCACAATTAACCAGTATGTTACTGGTAAAAAACCTCTACGCCTGTGACGTTTACCAAAAATACATAAACAGAATGTCCCATTAAGACCAATTGTTAGTTCCATTAATTCGACATGCCACAATTTGGCAAAATTTTTGCTTAAAATTATTAATCCATTATCTGGAAATACTGACTCGTATATAAAAAATAGTAAACATTTTATCGAAAAAGTTTATGAAAACAATATTCATAATACACATCTGATGGTTAGTTTTGACGTAGTTAGTCTGTTCACTAACGTCCCAGTAGACAAAACTTTAAAAATAATCAAAGACAAATTGTTAAATGAAAATAATTTGGAAGCGAGAACTAAATTGAGTGTAAATACTATAATGAAACTTTTAACTATGTGTATAAAAACAACTTATTTTCAATTAGAAAATGATTTCTATCAGCAGGATTTCGGTATGGCAATGGGTTCTCCATTGTCACCGATTTTAAGCAATATATTTTTGGAGGATTTTGAGACTAGGCATGTTCAAAATTGTGCACACAAACCGGTTATCTGGTGGAGACACGTAGATGATATCTTTGCAATCTGGCCTCATGGTATTGAGTTACTAGATAGTTTTTTGGATCATTTAAATAATAAAGAACCTTCTATTAAATTCACTTTAGAAAAAGAAACTAGAAATGAATTACCATATTTAGATGTTTTAATTATAAGAGTAAATGGTACAATTGAAACAAGTGTTTATAGAAAACCAACACATACCAACAGATATTTAAATTTCAACTCAAATCAGTCGATGCACGTTAAGAGGGGTGTTGTAAAATTTTTGTATGATAGGGCCAAAATCATTTCTTCTAATGATGAAATACTAAACAATGAGAAGCGGTTTATAAAGGAAGTTCTTATTAATAACCAATACCCTGGAGGTTTTGTCGATAAAACCTTCATAAATATTGAAAATAACAATCAGGTACGACAAAAACCTGAAAAACGTTACACAGCGTTAATTCCTTATGTATGCGGATTATCCGAAAAGTTGCGCCGCATCGGTGATAGATTTGATATTAGGACGGTATTTCAAACAAGCAACACTTTAAGATCTATTCTGACAAAGACGAAACCAACAAACCACGAGCAAAATTCAAAAAACTGCATTTACAGTATTCCGTGTGAGTGCAACAAACAATACGTGGGTGAGTCATCCAGACCTTTTAGTGTAAGATTGGGCGAACATCAAAATTATATCAGCAAAAATGAAATTCAGAGGTCCAAGATCTGTGAACACGCGTGGGATAACGGACATAGAATAAACTGGCACTCGGCAAAAATTTTAACAAAAGAGGCAGATAGCAAAAAAAGAAAAATTAAAGAATCCGCGATAATATTACTGAATGAGGATAATTGCGTGTCGAATTGTTCCGTAGATGTCTGTACAACTTGGCTGCCAATGTTAAAAGAAGAACTTCACAAACTTAACATATTATAGAAACTAAAAAACTGTTAACTATATCAACAGTTCTATGTAAATAGTAAGTATCTATGGATATTGAATATAACAAACATTCTTAGAGCTGTGTATTTGTCATACACAGCAAAAAAGATTTTTCAAAAAAGCCTTGAAAAAGGAAACAGATTAGATTTCCGAAACGTCGGCGAAATATTTAATTTCAAGTTTTTATACTTATTTGTGTTGTTTATTTATAAAAACCAACCTTTAACTGATCCTTTGACGTAAACGTCACAGGCGTAGAGGTTTTTTTACCAGTAACATACTGGTTAATTGTGATATATTTTGTAGATTCCCCTAGCACCGCTTAGAAAGAAAACATACATGTGGCAGGAAGTCCCAAAGAATTGAAGAAGGAAAAAAACGTCAAAAATATGCGATACTTTATTTTTGATCTCACGATGTCACTTTGGGGTCCTATAAAAGGGTATTGTAAGGGTTTAATTCAAAAAATAGTTATTAATTTGTATTCTCTCGGTAATTCTGAAGAGGGAACCTGTGCGTGATTTTTATTTCACAATATTTTAATGATTCTATGGCAAATTTACGAACAAATGTCCTTTACCCATAAGAAATACATAGAAAAATTCACCCCTTTTGAGGCGCGGCAAGGGGTTGACCTAGCTACCCTAAATTTGGTGTACATTTTTTTCTTTTATTTCATAATCATTTGAGAGGGTGACACGCCCAAAAACGGAATCTCGAATTTTATCTTGCGCATATGATGATTACTTTCTATTTTGGATCCACTTGAAACACTGAAAATTTAATTAAAAAATATTAAGATTTAGAGATCGCTAGTGTGAGTTTTTTTAAACTCGTCCTGGCATTTTAATTCTCACGGTTTGAATTCATTCGGATATGAAATTTTCGAATAAAGTACACGCTCCAAACATGAGTCCTTATATTTTTGGGGCCGCTGAACACGATGGCTATGGTTATTTTTCTATACAGATGCTGCATCTCTTCGTATTAGTCAAAATGTGTTGAAAAATAGCAGAAAACGGGCCATAGTTTAAGCTTAAGTGAGGTAAACTTTGAGAAACATTTTTTTTTCTCAAGCTTAAACTAAACGACATTGTAGTGGGAAAACATACCGAGAAATTAAGAACAGGCACGATGGTTCAGGATTTTTTTTTCAGAAGAAATGAGCGAGAGAAAAATGAAAAACTCCTGAAAACGGGCAAATACCTAGGCTTGAGTAAGTAGAACTTCGAGCATCCATTTTTTTTTTCTCAAACTCGAACTAATCTACGTTGTAGTGGACACTTTTGGAGTATAATTTCCAGGATTCAATCTCATTCATGTATTGTTTGAAATCGGGCAAATAAATAATCTTATCACAAATGATCCTGAAAATTATACCCCAAAAGCGTCCACTGCAAAGCAGATTAGTTTGAGTTTTAGAAAAAAAAAATGGATGCTCGAAGTTCTTCTCACTCAAGCCTAGATATTCGCCCGTTTTCAGAAGTTTTTCATTTCTTCTGAGAAAAAATCCTAAACCATCGTGCCTGTCTCGAATATTTTCCCACTACAATGTCGTCTAGTTTAACCCTAAGAAAAAAATGGTTTCTTAAAGTTTACCTCACTTAAGCTTGTTTTCTGCTATTTTCCAACACATTTTGGCACATACGGAGTAATGCAGCTTCTGTATAGATAATTATCCTTGACCATCCTGTTCAACGGCCCCAAAAACATAAGGACTCATGTAATAGCCCAGTTGTCAGAGACAGAAATTGATAAAAACCGGCCACTAAAAGTTATATGGCTGAAACTTTCAGGATAAGTATTTTTGTTCGTGTAGAATACGATCAAAAATAGTTTACAACTGTAAGGTGCCGGCAACCCCTAAAAAAATTGAAAATATTGGCCGAAATTAAAATTTTGGCTAATAACTCGGAAAATAAAATATATATATCAAAAAACTAATAGCACTAGGCGATAAAGGGGGAAATTTCACATTAAAAACATATATGAAATTCTTTGTACGATCAAAAATGTAGGCTCCAGATTCTTTTGTTTAACGTACAAGCAGGCGCTACACTAAATTTCTTGTAACTTTTGAACAAAATAATGAAATTGAGCTCAACAAAGCTTAAACGAAACGAGAAACATGTGGCTATTGGATTATCATATTTTCAAATATAAAATAATTGTATGTAGGAATAATACAAATATGAAGTCGGAACATAAAGAGATTTCCGATGAAATTGGTTAAAGCTTTACCATTTCTACAATTCTTAAGATAGAAATCTGAATCTTTCACATATTACTCTTGAAGTACTGTATAAAAAGATGCGATGGATGGGAATGCCAGTTATTAACGTTTATTTTACTCCTAGATTCACTAATTTTGGAGCAAAGAAAAATATTTCTTTTATTTTCGTAAAATAAAGAGGGTTAATTTAATTTTTAAGATATATCCCACTGATGCATTTTAAAGTATAAACAAGCTTTAAAAATCCCAGCTACAGAAATCTAATAACGCGATTTTAATCAGAGTAACAGGTGGTTAAAGTTACTTATACATATCAGATTTTATCCCTTTCTCATGATTTTGAAATTTTGGAAGTGCACATCTTCAAAAATAAATTTTTAAGATTGTTTTCACTCATCGTATTTTTTATATATTTCTTCAAGAGTAATATGTGGAAGTTCCGGGTTTTTATTTTGAAAATTGTAAAAATGGTAGAGAGCTTTTATCGATTTCATCGGAAATCTCTTTAAGTTCCAACTTCATATATATACAGGGCGTAATTAGTTTCATGTCATTAAAAAAACTGGTAATAGGGACCGACTAGACAAACAAAAAACCTATAAAACATTTTTCTCTAGGGGCACTTTGAAAAAAACTGACCTGGGTTTACATTTTTAATGTTAAGGTAGGAAACATCTTGTGTTCCCGCCGGTAGAAGTGCGGCACTTTGATGGGATTACTTGTACCGAACTTTTCATACCACTAATTATAAATATGTAAATAATTCCTCCTCTTTCGGCACAACGCGAGCATGGCATGGCCGCGGGGTTTAAATAGGATTTGTTTGCATGTGTCTTTTAATTTGGAACAAAATTATTGTAGCTTTTATTGTCGTTACACTTTTCATAAAATTTAAAAGTGGTTTATTAACATTTGTAACATTCTACTAAAAGATTAAAAGATTAGTAATTATTTTATGAAATTGGAAAACGAACAGGTAGACGTCCGAAGTGCGATAACAGAAAATAGTTGTGTATTTTAAGTTAAGTAAAAATCTAATTTTTTTAACAAATTGAGCGCATAATTTTTCCCAATCAGGTATCGAAAACTAAAAATCCAGTCTTTGGTCTCTATGAAAATCAATGTAAACAATGGTAAACAGATTAAAACAAGACTGCGGATACTTATAATAATAATCATACCATTAATGCCCAATAGGTAACACCCAATAACTGAACAATTCTTTTGAATTTTGACAGGTGCACTCCGTTCAACAAATTTGGTAAATTAGGATCTTTTTTTATGGTTTCTATGCACATTAAAATACGTTGTTGCAATTGTTCTAAAGCTCTTCCGCACCAGCTGCATTTTAACCACTTTCTCCATACACCAAGTGCATGTTCGCGAGCTCTGGATAAGTGTAATCTCCCATAATGTCTAAAATTTTAAAACAACACACTAAACTGTGAATTAATGTTATCAATAAAGAAAACAAAAAGAAAAACTTGGTCCAAAATCCAAAAAGTAACACAAAAAGCACGAAAGAGAAGTAGTGTCTTACGTAACCAAGTACTGACGACTTGAACGATAAGACAATAAAATGAAACTTAACATAAGTGGCACAAAATTCAAAAAGAACAAAAGCAACAGACAAAACCAAGGAACGGGTAGGTCGCGTCGTGTGGTACGTTATTTACCAAGTAAGGACACAAACTAAAATTATTACTGGAGAATATTACAAGGGAGAGTATACCACGTGTAATAAGATAACTTGGCCGTGAAGATGCAAAAAACATGGCGGTGTCCTCTGTCGGTCGCTTTTAACTGCTTTGTCGGCATGCTTCTCGATGATCTCTCAGGTGCACCATACTTATTTGCACGAATGTCAGAGTATACCAGCAGTTATTAATTATTTTGGAAATTTTTGTTAATTTTTTTTGTCTCCAAAACTATGAGCTTTAGACCCCATGTTATATCAGGTTTTTTTGTTGGTCTTGGCCTTCCCTACCACCAGTTTTTTTTAATGACATGAAACTAATTACACCCAGTATATAAATACTATTGCTGCATGCATTCATGTTTATGTTTGAAAATATAATAATCCAATAGTCACATATTTCTTCTTTCATTTATACTTTGTTGAACTCAATTTCATTAATTAGTTCAAAAGTTACAACAAATAGTGTAGCGCGTTCTCACGCTTAGCACCTCGTACTTACGTGTCGCCACTATCCATTTTCGTGAGTTAAACAAAAAAATCTGGAATCTACATTTTTGATCGTACAAAGAAACTTCATATACATTTTTTATGTGAAATTTCCCTCTCTATTTTCTACTGGTATTACTTTTTTGATGTATACTTTTTATTTTTCGAGTTATTGGCCAAGAACCGATTTTCGGCCAATATTTTTTATTTTTTCAGGGGCCGCCGGCACCTTACAGCTGTAAACTTTTTTTATCGTATTCTACACCAAATAAAATACTTATTCTGAAAAATTCAGCCATATATCATTTAGTGACGCCTTAAAATCCCTGACGGCTGGACTATAACCTTATTCAAAAATTTTATATCCGAATGGATACAAATCGTGAGAATTAAAATGACTGGATGAGTTTAAAAAAACTTTCTCTAGTGACCTCTAAATAGTAATATTTATTAAATTTTCAGAACTTCATGTTGACCCAAAATAGAAACTAGTCGTCATATGCGCAAGAAAAAATTCGAGATTTCGGTTTTGGTTGGGTCACCCTAATAAATATACATACAAACACACCGACATTTTTTATTCGATATTTGAATTCAACCTGTTAAAATATAATATCAAATAGGTATAATGAAATCTCAAAAATTCAAAATAACGTTTTTCTTTAGATAATGATGTTCAAGTTAACTCAAGTAATCTGGGCAACGCCGGATAAACTTAGCTAAGTAGTAGTATAGAGGATTTTCGGGTTGGGATGGTGCTATTATATTCTTAATGTCTCGCACTCGTCCCATTAGTCAGAACTCTAGGGATCCGAAATCACATATCTTTAATGATATCCAGAGGGTAAGTAAAGGAATTACGATGATTCCTTTCTAAATAGATTATGTAATGCTTGGTCTCAGTAAGATAAAAATAAAATGATCATTATCTAAGTGGTTTAATATTTCTGAAATTGCAGTTGTATATAAACAATGCAAGAAGTGACTGAAGTAATTAATTCCTTATACTTTAAGAATCAATATTAGGTACTTATATAATTTACATATTTAAATAAATTAATAACGGAATGGCTTCGTGCCAAAATTGTCATCTTCGAGTACATAAGCCATAACCAGATTTCAGTTGAGAGTTGTGATTTTTTATTTTACTCTTCGCAAATACAAAACGACGAGTATATTGAATTCGATCGGTACGTTTCTAAAGCCGGTAACATTGTTCGTAGAGAAAAAAAATTTATAACCCTGTGTTGATGATCGAATTCTGGACAACTTTCAAAATGTCCGTCCGTTTGTCTGTCCGCCTGTCTATCTGTCAGTCCGTCCGTTACGTTTCTTGTAAGTACGATAACTTGTATTGAAACTTGGACAATAACGTTTTTGTGCTCTCCACCCAACCATATGTAAGAAAATCTAAGATGTAATTCTTACCACACCCCTATTCCTTACATAAGATAATCATTTTTTCGAAATTCTTTATTTTAGGGGTAAAAAGATGTATATGTATACATACTGTAATTTATCTATTATAATGTATATGTAAAATAAGGTCTCTATCTCATTCTATAGATATTAATAGTAGTTTAGGCAAATAAAAGTCATAAGCAATGAAAAAATTATATAAAAAAAAATCTTACGTAAAATCCTTTTCAAATACCCACCCAACCCCATATAAGATTTTATAAGATATTAGCAGAGACCCACCCACCCTCAAATACCTTACGTAATTTATGGATGCTCCTTAAGTTAGTGTTAGCTAGAGAAAGAACAATCTTGTTTTTGAACAAAATTGATCAATAAATAGAAAAGTTATTAATTTTTTAAATTAAGAAAAACTTTTTTTATGTTTTGTAATTAAACAAAAAATCTCTGAAACTAATATTATTTACAAAACAAAACTGTGAAGAGTATCCTATAGAATGTACAACAATTAGTATAAAAAAGTGCAGTAAATTGGCGAAGATTATAATGGTTAGCTTGTATATCTTATAGTACGAGATTCCATCGACAAAAGTTGATCGGGCACTGCAGTAGGCGCCGCGTGGCGGAGATGTTGTAGGCATCTGTAAGTACCATTTCCCCCCAACGGCAGGTCACCTGACCTCTACCTCTTCGAGAGAGAGACAAACCACATAGGGCCGCTTAAATGATGCCAAAAAATTCTGAAAAAATGCAGGTACATTTTTTGAGCAAAAACAAGCAACTTTTGTCTCTCGGACATTTTCTCCAAAGTGCTTCCCTCTCCCGGAAAGAAATTACAAATAAATAAGTCATAGACTTTTAGTTTAGGGTGAAGGAAGCGTTTTAGTGAAAAACTTCAAGAGCCAAAAGTTGCTTATTTTCGCCCAAAAAATATACCTGAATTTTCAGAATTTTTTCGCCGAAAGCAATTTCGGTCAAGAATTTCCCTAAATTTTTATTTTTCCCCTAGTTTCTTTTTTTTGTTCAGAAAATTCCCAAAAAATTCAGGCATATTCTTTAGATAGAAATAAACAACTTATGCTTCTTAAAATTTTTCTTCAAATTGCTTCATTCTCCCGTAAAAAAAATTACAAAAAATGAATTTACAGACCTTCATTAATCCGTTTAGGGAAAAGTAAGCGTTTTAGAGAAAAACCCAAGGGCAAAAACCTGCTTATTTTTGCACAAAAAACACGCCTGACGTTTTTCAAGATTTTTCAGCCAAGAAATAATTTCGGTCAAGTATTTCGGCGTTTCTCGTGGGTCACCGCAGTATTGTGTTGGCCCGTATCTCGGAGACGGTCAAGGTTGATGAAAATAGATCTATTGTAGAACTTCTTTTTTATTTGAGAGAAGAAAACGTTTTAGAGAAAAAGTCCAAGAGGCAGAAGTTGTTTATTTTTGTGTAAAGAATAGACCTGCATTTTTTGGTATTTTTGTGAAGAAAAAAAATCTAGGGGAAAAAATAAAACTAGGAAAAATCTTGTCTGAAATTATTTTCAGCTAAAAAATCTGACAGACATGTTCTTTGGGCAAGAATAAGCAATTTTTGGCCTAAACTAATTAATAAAGGTCTATGACTTATTTCCTTTGTAATTTTTTTCCGGGAGAAGGAAGGACTTTGGAGAAAATGTCCAGGAGACAAAAGTACCTGAATTTCTTCAGAATTTTTTGGCAACATTTAAGCGGCCCTTTGTTTTTTGTCTCTCTCTCTCTCGAAGAGGTAGAGGTCACGAGACCTGCCGTTGGAGGGAAATGGTACCTACAGATGCCTACAACATCTCCACCAAGCGGTGCCAACTGCGGTTCCCGATCCACTTTTCTCCATGGCATCTCGTACTATTATATTTCACTTCTTAGATATTTCCACGTCATAATTCTTGTGAGATTTTCGTCTCTTCGTAGCCTGTGCCTGTCTTTTAATTTGATTATATCCAAAAATGAAATCGTTGGAAATCGTAGCAACTGAAATATAGATGAGATTAAACATCTTATCTATTTTTCAATTTCGGTTAACGAAGTCTAATGACCTAATGTAAAATGAACAAAAATTTGAAAAACATGTGATATTACCAGCTTATTCTACCACTAAACCGATTTCAATCAATTTTTCACTATAACGTTGCAGAAAATAGTCTACGTAAAGAGACGGTTTCAAAAATACCTACATATTATGTATCTATTTCAAAGATTCTCAACATTTGCCTTGTTCGAAATGTTTGCATATTGCATATTAGGGGGACAGCAGCTTAGTTGTTAGCACGTTTAATTTGCAAACTCTGATACCTAGCGAATAGAGTTCGAACTCTGCCTACCACAGAATAACTTCTCCCAAAAAGAAGTTCGGACTCCACTAGGAATTTTTATTTACCACTAAAATCCTGGATTTTCAAGGATTTATCTCAGTGACTTGAGAGGCGGTTAAGGCAACATTACCTTATAATATAGGAGAGCCAGCTGCAATCAATAACCTAATCAAGCGGCACTGCGGTAAATCGTCTAAACTGGTAGAGGGAGGTATACAAAAGAGATCCGCTGTTGCGATGCCTACACCAATCTCGCGCGGAAGTGGGGGAAAACCTCGAATACTTTTTTTCGCCCTTTCCCCAGAATAAGCAAGTGCAGTAAATCCCTGGGGGGGGGATGTCCCAAAAAGGTGTTTTATCGCATTTACTTCAAGATGGCGCGCAACCGGAAGTGGCCTGGATTCCGTTGGGTGGAAATGCAGTAAAGGATAGAAATGGATTTTCTGGGTGTCCAAGAACACAAAAATGGCATTTACTGTATCCTGGGTCACGCGGCCCATGACTCATGAAAAATAGTGACATAGGGCCACTAGGGAGGCCCCGGCACCCCAAGAGGTAAAATCACAAAATTGGGTACAGTCGATCCTAGGTACATGCTGACGGCCAAATATGCGATTTACTGCATCGGAATTCGCCTGCGGGCTTGGGGGGGGGGGGGTTAAAAAAAAAAGGCGAAAAAAATTCGCGAAAATTGGAGCGTCGATTGCGAAATAAAGGATCTAAAATTTGGCAACCCACATATTCTTAATTAGGTTATAACCTAACAAAAAATTACTTTTATTGCATCCTGAAAGTCCGCCCTCCCCACAATCCCACACTTTTGCCCCCGCTCCCGACATAATGCATTTTCCGTCCTCATCATGCAATATTCGATCCAAGAATAGTGATAAATTATCATTCATCGCTGCCACAACATGAACCGAGGCTAAAAGAACCCATCCCCTCTTGCTTGCCCCCTCGTGGTGGGGGGAGAGGGGAAACATTTTTTTTTCGTCGCAAGGGCTATTATTTCATCAGAAATGATTTGCATGAAAAAACAATTTTTTTGGACTTTTCTCCAATTCCAAAAAAAATTGAACTGGTTTGCATAAGAAAAAAAATTGTTTTTCATATACAAATCAGATACTTGAAAATGAAATTGTAGAAAAAAATATTTTTTTGATGATGAGGACGGAAAATGCATTATGTCGACAGCGGGGGCAAAAGTGGAGGGTCGTGGGGAGGCGGACTTTCAGGATGCAGTAAAAGTAATTTTTTGTTAGTTTATAACCTAGTGAACATTATGTGGCTACAAAAGTAGTCAAATTTTAAATCCTTCATTTCGCAATCGCGGGCAGATTTGGATGCAGTAAATCTCATATTTGGCCGTCAAGATGTACCCAGGATAGATTCCACCCAATTCCGTGATTTTACCTGTTGGGGTGCCGCCCCCCCCCCGTGGCCCTATGCCTTTATCTTTCATGGGTCATGGGCCGCGTAACGCAGGATGCAGTAAATGACATTTTTGTGTTTTTGGAGACTCAGAAAATCCATTTCTATCCTTTACTGCATTTCCACCCAACGGGATCCAGGTCACTTCCGGTTGCGCGCCATCTTGGATGCAGTAAATGCGTTAAAACACCTTTATTTTGGGACATCCTCAAACACCCCCTCCCCCCAGTAGTTTACTGCACTTGCTTTTCTGGGAAAGGGACAAAAAAAGTATTCGAGATTTTCCCCCACTTCCGCGCGAGATAGGTATAGGCATCGCAACAACGGATCTCTTTTATATACCTCCCTCTACCGTTTTAGATGGTTTACTGCAGTGCAGCCTGTTTAGCAGTGTTGCCTATTCAAAATGCTCTGTTTCGCCCCCACTTCAAAATCCTCTCAATTATCCTCGCACAAGCAGAGCCGTCGAGGGAAAATCGGGGCCCGGGGGGTTGCAACATACCGACGACTCCCACCAATCTTCAATATAAATTTCGAAGAGCGGGGGGGGGTGGCATTCATAATATAAAATTTTCCTCGACCGAAATTTTGCATGGGACGTATTCCTTGAAATTGAATATTTACCTCAGTCGAGAAACCCCCCAACCCCCCACTCAGCAGGCCTACCCACAAGGAAGACGCACCAAGTATATGTATTCTCAGTAGCACATTATATGTGTATAGATAGATACATTACATGTGTATAATTCTCTTCATATACTTAAGGCACATAAAAATTGTCGGCACCTTTGACTTTGCGGTAAAGATCAAATACCCCGACATTTTTTTTTGCTTTAAATATATGAAGACAACTATAACATTGTTGCCAAACATTATTTATAAACCTATTAAAGATTGTCGCTACCTACTTTGAGCTTGAAATGCTCCCAATTGCTCCCCAAATAAATTTCGCTCCGCCTATAAATGAAATGCTCACACGTTTTCGCTCGTATTGGCAACACTGCTGTTTAGGTTATTGATTGCAGGTGGCTCTCGGACTAATATTTTCATTCGCTCTGTAGGTATATGTTAAAGTAAGAGTCTTTTAAAAGAGTAAAAACCTTTTCGAAATAATTCACCCAGTTTCCCGGTGTAAAAATGAACAAATAAAGACACCAAACTGATTTCAATATCCGTATTAGACAGTAAGGCCCAATTAACCAGGTAATGGGGTGAAATTATTTCACAATCTTTAGTGATCTTTCTTAGGAGAGCGCTCAAAGCTTCATTTTTTACAATAGGAATTTTAACTTAAATACAGAGTAGAGTTTAGAAATTCAGAAATGTGCTAACAGGATTAAATATCAGCTATCCATATATCATTACAAAAATTAATATTTACCGAATTATTTGACGCATGATCAGCTACTCCTATAATGTTGACAATAAGTCATTTAGTAGACAAACACTGATAAAGTAATCATTAAAATAAGACCCAATAATACAACGTGGACTAAAGCTGTTTATCCTGATATCGTGTTGCAACCTTTTTACGCTCCATGCTCTGTTTATTTTATGTTATATTGCATGTTCTATAAAAAGAATCATTCGAGATTCAACTATACTGATAAGGGTTCTATAACTGTACAGATTGTCCCGAATTGCATAAGCCAAAAGACCACGCACTAATAATATGGAAAAGCGGTCCCTATCGAATAGGCTGAAATTTTGGTATATTGTAGTTCACGTGATGCTGATTAAATGTCACAATGGTACAAACCTCCTGTATAGCTAGTTTCGTCACTAGTCACCCGAAGATTAAATTATTGTACTATACGAGATTTTAATAAAAATGGTTTCGGTGTTTGAGTTTTCCTTAAAAGTTCTTAAAAGTGTAATATTAAGGTGTAACAAGAACATCCCCGAAATAGTGAAAAGAAATAATAATTGAGTAATAATTACACAGGACGTTAAAATTTTTTTTAACGGTTATTGTTTAATATTTCAGAAAGTACTTTAGATATTATTTTCAATTTTGGCATGTGTTAATAGGATATAAAACCACATGTTTGAGTTAGAAAAGTTATTTTATAGATCCACCAGTGACGTCCCTGCAAACAAGTCCTCTGATATTTTTTTAACAAAAAGGTGGTACTCCACTGGCGTTTTTTATGTGGTTTTTTTTCTGATTAACCTTGTCAATTCTACATGAAAACCGTCTCTTGCATTTTTCTCTTTCTTGATTAAGACAATTAAATTCAAATAGAGACTAATTATTATTAACACTGATAATTGGTGATCGGAATTTGGGTTTAATTTTCAGGTGCGTCGTTACAAGGATTATTGAAATATAATAAATAAAATAAATAAGAACAGCTGTTTAGTTCTCTGGAAAATAAATATTTTGATTTATTTTTCATGTAATAAAAATTATATAATCTATTTACACAAAAAACGCTATTTAAGTTAAAGAAACAGAGCGCGTAAACAGTGCACACCTGCAACACGTGGCCGACACGCTTGGAAATTGCATGACTTTGGCCTAGAGCCTAGCTTATAATTGTGTTTCGTGAAAGAAGGAGTTGTTGTGAATTAATATGCTGCGTTTTAGCCCGAGGAAAAGTACAATCGAAAAATGGATTAAGCCTTATAATGACCTACATTTTGATGGCGAAAAAATAATTTGTAATATTTGTGATGTCACAATAAGGTTTATACAGAAAAATGCTGTTTTAAAACATGTAAATAACTACACACACGAGTGTAATACAAAAACGGAAAACAGAATTTCAAAGAACGAGTTTTATTTCGATTTGGCTCTTTTGTTAATACGTTTAAATCTTCCATGGAGTATACTAAATAACGTTCATTGTACAAATTTTCTAAACCAATAATGCGTGGGGCAACATGTTCCAAGTGAAAGCTTGCTTCGTAAAAAAAATTCTCAATGAATTATATGAAGAAAAACTGAAAGGTATTCGGAGTGATCTTCGAAATGGCTGGTTTTGGGTTACAACAGACGAAACGGCAGACTTTTTTGGAAATAAAGTTGCCAATTTATTAGTTATTAAATTACTTGTTGATGGCCTGGCAAGTACCATTTAAAATCTTCCAAGGTTTTAGAAACAGTTAATGGCTAATCAGTGCATAATTTTTTTGAAAACACTTTAGAATGGCTTTGGCAAGACTTGGCTGAACAAAATTTAAAGAAAGTTGTTGTTTTTACTAGTGATTCAGTGTCGTATATGTTAAGAGCTGGAAAGAAAATTAAAAGGAAATATCCACAACTATTACATGTTACTTGTTTAGCGCATGCGTTACATGGCTTATGCGAAAAAGTACTAGATTGTTTCACAAATGTTGACAAACTTATTGCTAATATAAAGAAAATTTTTCTAATAGCTCCTAGTGGGATGAAACATTTTCAAGAAAAATGTCCTAATTTACAGCTTCCTCCAAAACCAGTGATCACACGTTGGGGAAGATGGACAAACACGGCATGTTACTATCATGTTATCTTCAACACAGTAAAGGGAGTTGCAGAAACCTTAAATGAAGATGTTACTGCGATTAAGCATGTAAAGGATTTAATGAATATTCCAAATATTAAAAATATGAATATTTTTACTAAATGTTTTATTTGTAACGTAGAATTGACAGTTTGAAAGCTGACATCTATCAATATTGACCAAAGTCTCTAATAAGTATAAAAAATATAAAAAACCATGAATATGTTCAATTTACTATTAGAGAAAATATACAGTGTGACTCATTTTGAATGGAAACACTCCTGTAAAAAATGTGTCTGATTTTAACGGAGCTTTTTGTAAAAGATAGGCCATCGAAAGCTCTACTTTTCAAGACCTACTATGATTTTTTTTCAATGTCAAAAATGGACAAATTTGATTAGCGATTTTTTTAATAAAATCTAACTATACCACTGGATTCAGAAACATCTCAAATGGGTAAATCCAGAATTTTGTGAAAAAATATTAAATAATGACAGATTTATGACAAACTTAATGTAGGTAATATTTTATAATTTTTACATGATTTTTTCTAAAAATCGAAGTGGCCCAGGAAAAATAAACAATAGGAAGATAAATTAAGTGGATAGTTTTAATAAATATTGTCTTTTAAACAAACTTAGTCATATTTGACTTAAAAACATGTATGAACAATTGAAAGTAATAATTAGGTATTTAATAAATAAAATAACAACACATTACAACATTACACTAAAACTAAAACACGATAATAAAATTCATCTTAAATTTTTGTATCCTCTACAAGGCCGCCGTTTATTTCGATGCACTTGTCGAATCGTTTTTTAATATTCTTTACGACATTCTGTAATTGTTGCCGGGTAACTTCTGCACAAGCTTGTTTTATTTTTGCACACAAATCTGCTCTATTACTCAGACGTGACCTGTAAACTTTAGATTTTATTTAACCCCATAAAGAGAAGTCCATCGGTGTTAAGTCCGGGGATAGGGGTGGCCATCCAATTAACGGGCTACCTCTACCTATCTATCGATTAGGAAAGTTAGCATTAAGCCATCTGGTAACCACTCTGGCATTATGGATAGGGCTGCCATCTAATTTACTCTTTCTTGTATTGAAAGTTCATGTAGCATTTTCCAAAATTCGTTTCTTAGGGACTGTAAAAACTGAATACTATTCACATTACCTTCAAAAAAGCGAAAATTTATTTTCGAACGTTTTAAAATAATAACAAGAATGATAGAAAACCGTCAATGTCCAAATTTGTCCTTGGATGAAACATTTAACAAACTAGATACTGTTCAAAAAACAATTAATCAAATTCCGGGGGCAACTGGTGAGGTTATAAAAAAAAAGTGGGTAGCAGTTTTACAAAGGAATCCAAACTTGGCGGTCGTATTTTGCCATTACCAAAAAATCGTGAAAGAATCAGATGCCTTCCTTGATCAGGTGCCTATGAATATCTCCAGATATGCTTCCCTTACTTCTGTGGAATGCGAAATATCATTTTCGAACTTACAGTGGATATTTACTCTTAAAAGAAATCGTCTCTCACATGAAAATTTAGAAAAAATACTTACCATATACTTTGAAACTATGAACACTCAGTAAAAGTATAAAGTTTGAAACTTGAAAGTACTGTGCAGATTTATAACAATTTATGTGTGAAATATGTGTACAAACAATTAATATGCCAAAATACATCATAAACTCATAAGGTAGGTTCGTATTACATTTAATTTTGTAAGAGAGAACAAACTTACATTTAATATTTTGATGTAAAATTTCATATCTGTGCGCCACTGGAATCAAACCCAAATTCTGATCACTGCTGATAATGATGTTTTATAGAAATTTTTGGAAATTGCCACCTTTAAAAAAAATGTTGAGATTAGAAGATTTTGCTGACCGTTATTGACGTCCTCCGTGACCATATACGTTATGATGATGTCGCTATTTCCGCATTCCTATAATTTATCATATTTACTGAGATATTCGAATAAAAACAATGAAAATATAAAATAAAATACATTCAATGAAACTTGTTTTGAAAATGATTTTGTAAAAACGTCATTTATTCCAGGAACACTACGAATGATTGTCGTACAAAATGCTTATTTTGCCTTATAAAATATAAAAATTAAATAACTGTGAATTATCATTTGTTTATCTTGAGACGTTTTGAAAATATTCATAAAGCATAATTTTCAAGACTTTGACTTGTGCAACCTATATTTCGGAAACTAAACTCCTCTCAACTTATGTTTATAGAAACTTTCTTCTTATTTTGAAAAGTTCTGTCACTTGATGGAGTTTAGGCTATGTAATTCGGATACCCTGTATATAAAATACATTCCTATAAATCCTCATCCATCAGCTATTTAAATTTACAATTATAGATATGTGTAGACTTATCGCATTATTTGGAAACACACGTGTAACTAACTCCATTTTTACAATAATGCACAATTCGTTGAGTCTAATTTACTTGACAAATTACTTTTATATTTTTGGTTGGAAGTAATGAGGGGACGTTGAACCACAGGGATCATGCGTTTTTAACGTAGGGATATTTACTTGAATTAGTTTGTTTCGAGTTGTGGAAATTTTCCAATTCCCTCGACACGTTATGCGTTTTTAGCGTAGGATTGTTTTTACTTGAATGAGTTTGTTTCAAATTGTATGAATTTTCCAATTCCCTCAATCTATAATGGTGCGTTCGAGATTTGTTAAATCGAATTACTTATTGGCACTTTATAAAAGACTGTGTTAGTGAAATTCGAAATAAAAAATACAAATGTTACTGTACATTATTGCAATTCATGTACTCTTTTATCCGAGTTTCGGATAGCGTTATCATTGATTACATGGACTAACTCCATAGTCAACAAAATACATAAAAAAATTTAACAAATACTCAAAAACCACATTGTTGCAAAAAGGCGTATATGATAATGTAGAGTACAAGTTTATTGAATTCTTCCGAACTCAGTGACGAAGACTTTTTATTATTTATTCAGTGCTCGTCTGTAGAAAATCCAAGGGCACTGCAGCCTCCTAGGCTTATTGTGCTCTTCCTATCATGCTTCATTCTACCCACTTCAGTACCCCTGTACTCCTAATCATGTCATACAGGGCGATTACTAATGGATTCCAGGTCTGTTCGTATTTGCCCGTAGATACTGTATTTTCTGCGAACTAATGCCTCAGAGTTGAATATAATGTGATCAACCGTTTCCGGCTCCTTGCCGCATGGTCTGTAGTCTAAATTTTCCGATTGCGTTTAGGTACTTCTTGACAGGAAAACATCCTGTTATTGATATTAACTGCGTCCTGTTCCTTGAAAGCAGTTCTTCAGTTTATTTTGCACATGAAACTTTGATGAGTGTCCTCCCATGTTGATTTCCTGGAATGTTCCTCCAGTGGTTTTTATGTTTACTCTTGATCCAGTCTTTAATCGTCCTTTTGGCTGGTCCTCACCAGCGCAGGTTTTAGGCCGAAGAATATATTAGCTGCTCCTTGTCTAGCAAGTTCATCAGCTATTTAATTACCGTCTATTCTGGAGTGTCCTGGCGCCCAGAGCAGTTGTACCTTAGTAATATTTTGCTGTAAAACTATAATATAACACAGTTTATATAAGACGTGATAGTCTACATGCCTCTAAATATCGCCCTGTATCACGGGTACAGCTCAATAGGAAGTATTTAACCATGCTATTTTACATACATGCGTTGCCAGATAAGCATGGGTTAACTGCCCCTTCTTGGATTTGGTTCATATTTGGGAGGTAAGTTTTTACCATTACGAGAATGATTTACCTCAAATGCCACTCGAATTTTTTTTTACCAAAGTTATGAAGGAATTTTGAAAAATTGAAAAATTAGATTTTCTCAAATGTGAATGAACCTAATATCTGGTCCAGGGCATTATCTCGATTATAAAAAAAAATTGATCCTCAATGAATCAAACGAATAAGGGGTAAAAAAATTATTTTAATTTGGCAACAATTTTTTCTTTATAAACTATTTGATGGACCCCCACTATTTTTTTTCTGTGATATGCTCATATCCTAAGTAATAACATATACTTTTTGGAATGAGATTGGAGGATTACTTCATGGTGTAAAAAAATCAAAAATAAATTTGGCCCCTAATATTTATGCAATTCAGTGGGAATCAGGAACCAACATTAATTTCACTAACAGACAAATTTAAACTTTTATTTTGTATCGGTAACCAAAATCACTTATTTGTATTGTTTTGGTCCCAGCTACGTCTAACATTGTCCTAAAAAAATGTGTTGGCTCCAAAAAATGTAATAACTTACTTAACTCACATATTATGGGATAATTTTAATAAAAAAAGTAATTGATTACATCATGCGAAAAAATTTTGCCATTTTGATATGTATTTCAAATACATGCCACATATTATATATTTCATTAGAATACAAGCTCCTTAATCAGAAAATTAATTATTCTTCTCGCGCTTCTTAGCCTGTGTCTTATAAGTTACTTCTGGAGATTCTCTTATACATGTCCAACAGTATATGTATATGTATAAGAGACATACATGTCCAACAGTAGTCTGCTAACATCGCAGAAGTCCATTTGCCCTGATATCTTTTTGCCATATTTTGAATATCCTGGTGGAATCTCTCTCCATGCTCATCACTTACTGCACCACAGTTTTCTGGGAAATAATCTAGATGTGAATGTAGAAAGTGGATTTTTAAAGATATTGCATCTTAATTTCTGGTAGCAAGAAAGAAGATTCCCAACAAGGTCTCTATAGTTTTCTGTTCTTTTGTTACCGAGAAAGTGTGTTGCTACCGTTTTCAAGTAATTGAAAGCAGCTTTTTCATTACCTTTTAGAATGTTGTCAAATTCAGCATCTTTGAAAAGGTTCTTGATTTGAGGACCCACAAAAATTAATGTTCGCATCACTAACTCTGGGAAATTTTTGTTTTAAATAACTGGAAGCACGTCCAAGTTTTTCACAAGCACCAGTTTTATGTGAAGTGCGGGCAGTATTACCTTTTGTGAATCAACGAATGGAATATCAGTAAAATTTTGTGCTCTTAGTTCAAAACCCAGTCTTGGCGTCCAAATTTTTATTTTGTAATGTTGTAATCGCGCTCGACTGTACCACTCACAAAGGGAACTGCAATATTTGGTATACCCTTACAGCATACCAAGTAAGATAGCTATCACTTTTAAGTCTCCAGAAATCTGCCACTTATATTTGTTATATTCTATAGTTTGTAGCAATACATTCATGTTACTGTAATTTTCCCTCATGGACAGCATGGGCGATTGGAATTGATGGCAATGTATTTGCATTGTGGAGTAGCCTTTAGACTAAGTTTCGAGGCGTCGATAAAAAGTCACTAGGATCATGGGGAATGTGTAAAGCACTCATTAAACCGTCAATGTTCTTGCAGGCACCAAGTCATTTTCCATTTTGAAAAAAGGTAAAAAATCTTTTTGAGGACTTCGATACATGGAAACTTTAACATTTTCTTGTAGTGAATTCCATTGTTGTAATGGAGATGCCAAAAGCTCCGCTTTCACCTTGGATAGATCAAGGTCTCTTATAAAATCACTCAATTCGTGTTTAATTTTTGTGGTTCCTCACCGGACACTTCGGCCGAGAAATCGGGTCAATCGGGATCTTGTGATGTTGGCTCTAAAGGGCCGGTTTTTCAATGTCCAGTTAAATAGCTTAACTGTCAGATAACATTTATCTGGCAGGTAAGCTGTTTTTCAATGTGTAGGTAAAATTTATCGGAAGGTTAAACTCACTATTTGAAAGTAAATTTAGCAGAGAGTTGAAAGTGCCAGTTAAGAATTTATTCTAGTGTTAGTGGATTTGCACATGCGCATTTGGTTCAATTTCTGACAATTCTAAAACATTCTAACCTAGAAACCAATGTGGTTCATATATTCGTTTTTAATTTGTGATTTATATTAAATATATTATTGTCAATAATATATTATAATAATAAAATTCTGAATATTAGTGATGATGACGACGAAATTATAGAATTTATAGAGTATAAAAGGAGACCCTATACCATAAGGGAACGAGAAAATAAATTTAAGAATTATGAAGACAAAGATTTTTCTATAAGATTTCGACTGCATAAAGAAACTGTTTTACAAATCGTCGAGATGATAGAGGAAGAAATTAAAACCATTACGGACTGGTAGGGATACTCAGCATTCACATCATTGCTTTTTACGCTCTCCATCGCAATTATTGCTGATACACAAACGCAAAAAATCAAAAACAGAACATCAATCAACACGCTACACACAGAATTTATATAAATAGAAGCAGATACACATTTACAAGTGTGTTGACAACATAGTTCAGACATTACATTTTATAATCATCTCTTTCTTTATCACCAAAACTACCATAGGCCCCATCCTTGTTGCAGCCACCGTCATGTTGACATGACAAATAAATGTAAATATATCCTTAATCGCCCAATTTGTGAAGCATTTTGATCTGTAAATAAACTATTTTCACGTGCTGAGGAGACAAAATATGACTTAAAATTGCATCAAATAACGTTTATATGCTGTTTCTCTAATACGACGACAGTTTAAAGAAAAAATATGTGTCGGTCGTCAACCTATTTTGAGCTATATATATATATATATATATATTTTCCTAATATTAACACTTTTATTTACCGTTAAACTACAGCAATACAATTAATATTAAGGGGGCCATGGATTCGGAAAAGATGTGTACTAGAGTCGAATTATGTAGAGGTTGTTTTGTTTAATAAGCCGATTCAGAAATTTGCATCCCTTACATAAATGGCCCCTTGGTTCATTTATATTTTGACAAATTGACCTAGATCTTTTTTATTAAAAGAAAAATAATATTCCTACTGTGACAAAAATAAATAAATAAAATAAAACTACTTACCAACTGTTCTTATTTCCTACAAGGCTGCAAGTAGTGCATTGTCTAGTAAAATGAAGTTCTACCCGGCCACAAATTGGACTGGGAATTTGAGCATCTTCAAGGAATGTTAAGGGGCAAGGGAATAAAACTATCGTTTACAATACTTATATATTTTTGCACAAAAATATTTGCTCTAAACATGAAAATAATTTAAAGGTTAGTTGAGTCAAACATGAACAGCTGTTATTAAATAACTAGATTTAGACATATGTCTATGCTACACTCATATACCACGGCCTTGGACAGACTGCAACAGAGATAGTGTTAAGGGCAATGTTGTATCTTAGAAAGAAATGGCGAGAAAAAAGTATGTTGGACCTGTTGGCAACAGTATCGTATGACTTTTACACTTTATTTCTGCTTCTATTGATATAAATTCTTTGGCTACACAACGCAATGAATTTTGAGGTTAAATTAGATAAACTGTCACTAAAACACGCGTGGAATTTGAATTAAACCAATTGAAAGAAACTACCTACAGCTGGACATTGAAAAACCGGCCCTTAATCACGTAAGTATAATAAATAGTCATTAGTAGGCCATAATAATAATTTTACATTTTCCCATTTGGTCTTGAAATGATACAGTTGTCAATAAAGATTTGGATTTGCTTTATCCTTAGCTTTTAAGGACTTCAGCTGCACTTTAGAAATAAATATATTTATGCAAAAACAATAAAATCTCTAAAAAACAAAGAGACATTAATTAATTTATCGATTTAAAATTAATTGCGGAGTTTCACTTCAGGACATTAAACTTGCTGATTAACCCACATAAATGCATTGCGGATATTTTATACAGACCAGCAGAGGTTAAAATGAGACGGTGCGCGGTGGTTCATTAATAAAATCTGAATATAAATGTATAAATTTCGGCTTATGTATACACTATAGCATGACTGGAAGTAATTAACAGGAAATTATTCATCTAATTGCCACAAAACACCGTTTTTACATTCAAAAACTTATTTCGAATTCTTGACCGTCTAGAGAAACGTAAGCGTGTCCAGCGGTCATTCACAGGTAATACTTAAAACCAGCAATTATTTGTCACTGTTTCATTGAATTCATCATGTTTTTTTAAAACCATTTATCTAGCGTCGTCTTATTTCCGTTAATAAGGTCAATCACCGACGCCGACGCCACGAAATAAGTTCATTAGTAATTATTTCAATTATGATTATGATGATATAATCACCCAGACATGTTAATAATGGGCGACAGAGGTATAGACCAGGTGCCCAGGTATGTTAAATTTACTAGCGTTGTTATATTACATTATTTTATTGTTTATAATAATCTAAATCTGCTGGTACTGAGCTAACTTAGCTTATGTTTCCCTACTGCTCCATGAGGCGCAACTTACCATGTATACATACGCATTTTATTTTAGTGTAATGTATATATATATGTTTGGGAATAAATTCTGTTCTATTATTCTATTCTATTCTATTCTATAGGCGCATGCGTTTGCTCCACCACGTCATAACTTTTTTCTAATTTCAAAGAAGTTAGAAAAATGCAACCAACGCACTATATGGAGTTCAACGTGTTTTAAAGTCAAATAATAATAATAATAATAATAATAATAATAATAATAATAATAATAACAGGAGCCACAGATGAACTTGGTCTCGTATTCGACGATAGGCGAGGAGGCCGGCGCGGTGCTGATCCAGAGTCAGTCACTGAACTACAGCCAACTCGTCTGAAGGCCCAAATAAAAGCTGCCGAGTAGGAACTTCTGTTTAGGCAGCACGTCGATAAACCCATGCACGGTGTATACTACAAGAACGTAGAAACACTGGGTTTATCGACCAGGCTGACATTTGCCTTTTTAAGGTCAGCCGGGCTAAAGTCGGAGACCGAGGGATTCATTAGGGAATTATTGGACGTGCAATAAGGATAAGCAGTATTAAAGTAAGCGTTATTTTGACATGTACGCCTGCGCAGTTTGAACCGCAAATAAGGGATCCCTTATTAAGGATAGTGCTTATTGTCCTTATTTGTGAAGGAATACTGCAATGCGTTAAATTTACAGTATTTTGACATTTGGCAACTTTCAATAATACATAGATAATATAACCTATAAGTATCTGATCCGATTCCATATTGAATTTTAATAAAACTACACACGCACCAGAACACAAAAGATAGAAAAAAATATATACACACATTATTTATTTATTAATTTTGTAAGGTTAGGGAATGAGTGCGCAAGCGTCGAATTGCACAGAAATAATGACACGAAAAACGAAGCAGGTGTTCCAATAACTAACATTTCGTTGATAAAATAAGGATGATGCACTAATAAAATAAGGTAGCCCCTTAATACACGTTGGTCTACCGCAGCCGCGTAATGGGTGTAGAGGTTCCTGATATAAACTGTAAGACCTGCCATCAGGCGCCGGAGTCGCTCATGCATTTACTTTCTGCATGTCCGGTGTATGCGATTTCGGCCTACATCCAACGCCATAATGCGGCGTTACGGCTGCTGTACTATCATCTACGGCACTCGTACGGGATAGACCAAACACCAGTGCTGCCTTACGTCCCCGGAGATATTGAGTCCGTTGTCGAAAACGAGAGGTGCCAAATTTATTGGAACTACTCGTTTCCGACAGTCAGTCATCTTGGGGGTCCCTTCGCCTGCTTAGAGCACATGATTCTGGAATCTACAGTCACTAACCCTGCGGGATGTGGGGAGTGGCTGTGGATATATTGCTGGCGCTCTTTCCGTGTGATGTCGGAGACCACGGAAGACTGTCCAGCGTCGGAAAGCCGAAAAATAATAATAATAATAATAATAATAATAAATACTTCATTTACAAACAAAAAATCCATTACATAACTTGTATGAAATCTGGTACAAAAAGTGTATTTTCGCCCGTTAACTCCGAATCCAATGTCAATTTTGCCCTACCACGTCAAAGGTTATGGCCTTTACCATTTTAGGATTAGCCATTATTTACGGGACACCCTGTGTAGGAATCAGTGTACAGTACATAGTATAAGGCGTATTCCTGAATTTTACCTGAAAAACACAACTATATCAATATCATTCACACACCACAGCAATTGGTGATAATATGAGGATGTATCCATCGTAACATGAAGGGTCATTTTAACCATGCCAAGTAAAATGAATTGCAATAGCGCATCGGAGTAGCTGCTGAAGAAATCAGCCGATCTGGATATTCACGCCATTTAAAACGTTCCTTTATTAAAAGGTGCAGAGTCTGTATCAGGGTTGGAGGAGAGTAATTCGAACTTTATTATAAGTTGTTTGACTATTTATTCTTAATAATGTTTAATAAATGCAGGCGAAATTACTTTTTATTTTATTTCGATCTTTCTTCGTCCTCTAACCTCAGAATTTTAAAACATTTTAGAATATATTAATAAGTGGGATAGCTTTTATAAGTGATAAGTTTCGCTTGGCATTTTTCTTTACATCATCAAATGTAAAGTCAGCAGACGGAATCTTGGTGGAACTTAAACTGATTTTTTTTTCCAGAATAGTGTCGTCGTTATCTAAAAACCCCTATACACGTTTGATAGCACAACTGGTTTAGAATACTCACCAAAAAAAACAGAATGAAAAAATCTTTGCTTTGTGGCAGTTGCATGCAAAATACTATCCTAGAATAGAAATTTGAAAGATTTCAAAATGTGCCCATATCTCGAAAACCGTAGAGTTTTTAATAAGGTCAAACTGATAGGTTTATGGCCTGGCCTATTACCATTTTCAGGATTATCCATTATTTACGGGATACTCTGTATATAAAGCTAAGTGTCCCAACAGATTCATAGATGCGCAGCCTAAACTGCAAGAACTTGTGTAAAGAGATGTATCTAAGAAAAAACTCTTCCGGCTATAATGATGAAATTTGGTAGGGATATTCATAATATTAATATTAGAAATTCTAGAGAACTCTTTTCACTAGTTCTTTCACACACAATACGTTTGAAATATATAATGATTAAGAAATAAAACAAATTCTCTGAACAGCTTTTGTCTTAAAATATAAACCGTTTGTTTTATATTTCATATTTATTTTCAGAATAACTATTGTTTCTACTGCATGGTTGAGTAAAGTAACCTAGGCTAGACTTCTCCATCATCTTTATAATATTATTTTGTATTACCATACCAAAATAAACAGTTTATTATTATTCTTATTACACGACCTAGACACTCAGTAAAAAGCGATTTTTCGAAATGCAACTTCAGGGATGTAATATCGTTTGATAGTATATGAACAAATATGGCGCTTCCAAACCTTTAAAGCTGAAAGCCGAAAATATTGCTTATATTCGCAAACTAACCTCTTAGAAATAATTTTCTTATTTTACTTTAAGGTGGTATACTGAGGGAATAAAGTTTAAGAACGGGTCTACTTAACACTTAAAGCAGAAACCTAAACTTATTGGAAGATGGCGTTCCATTGTAGTTTCATCAAGATTGTGTAAGATAGGCAAAACTTGGAAACATAGTTTTTACACTACAAGCATTTTCGCAAATTTGGCGGATGCGCCGGTCGATTTTAATTAAAATTCTAGTTTTATTTTCTACAATGGAGTATTATCGGCCGGTTAATTGGACCTTATTAAAAATGTCAAAATCAAACGTAATTTTAACCCACTAACTTAATTTTCAATTTTCATATAAAAAATTTATAACGCCTCTTAGCAAACATAGAATATTTTGTGTTGAAAGGATTAGCATATGTAAGCTGCCCCCGCACAGATTTTGGCGAAATTTTGAACATAAGGTGATGTGTGAGATGAACTTTACCGAAATATTATAATTAAAAAATATTTTTAAGAAAGAGTAAGAAGCAAAATTTACGAGTATGAGTTTCTTTTCTCTATTATCACTTATATTAATTCCTATTCTCTCTTTCTAGTATAAATTCAATAGAATATCTTCTATTATTAATGTTTTCTAAAAAGCTATGTCGTCTCCACCCGGGTTGTATTATGCAATTTTAAATATATCTAATCTCAAAATTGCTTAAAGTTGTTGACAATGGGCCCCATTAATGTACCGAAATCTTGCTAACAGAAGTCATTTTCCAATTGAAAATAGGTTCTTTTAATACACACCGTTAACAGTTCCATTATGCTATTTACACTTGATTTAGTTTATCTACTGCGACATTAGTAAAAAACATGAACTACATCAAGACTCACCATCAGGTGAGTACCAACAATGAATATTGTTTCCAAAAATTTTCCCTATAAAGTATATACTATTCTTCATGTAAGAGTCGGTATTTGTAGATAACAAAATGATAATTTTAATTAACAACTTACAGAAGTAACAATTAATTTAACTGTGTATAGTGTATAAGTACAGTCTGAACCTAAAGAAACCACAAAATTCGTATCTTTGGTATGTGTCATTTGTCAAAAAAATTCTCGAACAGGTCAATTTTAGTTTTGTAAATGCTACATTTTGTCGCTATACCAAAATTTATGACGTCATTGGTTTTTTAGTTATGACGTCATCATAATTTTCTTCTAATGGAAACAGACATTTTTGTTTACTGTTTTTGGTGGTATATTTCTTTAGCTTTCTGTTGATATGAGAAATTGATATTACCTAAGTCATTCTTTTGGAAAAATATATTTTTATTGATTGATACCTTACATAAGTAACTGTGAGAAAAAAATCATCTCCATTGCTCAAATTCTTGAGTTCTGCAATAATGGAACAGGTGTAATTGTTATTCATCTAGTACTCATAAAGCACTTTGGTGAGATATATCCATTCATAAACCTATTCTAGTACTTATCGTAGAATCTTCCATTACAATATTTAATATTTCTTCTTCAACGTCAACAGTTATTGCGTTTCTTGGACGGCTGGCGTCTCTGTTTTCCGCTTGAATACTTCCTGTTTCTCTAAGTCGACGTTCTGTACTTAAAAAGGTTTTGGCATCAGGAATATTTCTGTTCTCGAATTTATCTTCATAACATTTTACAGCTGCAGCAGCATTACCAAAACATTCAAGTCAAAACTATGTGTGTTAATTTATAGAACGTGTAATCAACCATGTTTAAATATAGACTCACTCATGTCTTATTCAATAAAATACTCCTTCATTGTATAGCTTCCTGAATATTGTTAATAAAAACCGTTGCCTAAGGAATCACTACTTCCACATCCAGATTCTTCATACAAGTCACTTTAAAGGAAACATCTTGACTATATTTGCACTCTAGTATGTGGAAATTATTAGTCATAGAATTTTAATAATATTCGGACAGATGTAATAGAAAGGAAGGAGGTGGTTTCTATCATATACGCTAATAATGAAGTTTCTAGTTAACCTACTTATTTTCCACTATTCACAACCTACCATCTCCGACTCCTTCAATGGAGTCATCTCAATCAGATGTCACTACAATACATACGTGTACTAACTTTCAAGTGAATATCTCAATTTGATGTTATCAATCCCATTAATAATGAAGCGGAGGTGGTGGAGTTTGAAAAATATTAGAAATAAATCTGGGGCCTTGGTTTCTAGTACATACACCGAATCCCAAATTTCTGTACTCTTACCAGCTTGATTTACTTATTTCCTTTTACGGAATCATCCCAAAATGTAATCTAGCTCCAGAAGTCGTTATAATACATACGTCCACCAAATTACAAGTGAATATCTCAATATTCAATCAACCCCTTTAATAATGTAGTAAGGGCAGTGGAAGGGTTGAAAATATTATTAAAAAACCTGAGGTCTTGGCTTCTAGGACATACACCGAATTTCAAGTTTCTGTACTCTTACCAACTT
Organism: Stenurella melanura; assembly: GCA_963583905.1. Taxonomy (NCBI): domain Eukaryota; kingdom Metazoa; phylum Arthropoda; class Insecta; order Coleoptera; family Cerambycidae; genus Stenurella; species Stenurella melanura. Next base: position 110,408,116 of record OY757312.1, read on the forward strand.
GCTTTACTTATTTTTCCCTATTTACCTCTACTTACCCCCACTCCTTCAACGCAATCATGTCAAAATATAACCTAGTTTCAGATATAGTTATAATACATAAATGTACCAAATTTCAAGTGAAAATTTAAGTTTAATTTTATCAACTCTTTTAATAAAGAAGTGGGGGTGGTGGGAGGATGGAAAATACTAATAAAAAACCTGAAACATTTGCTTCTAGTATATACACCAAATCACAAATTTCTGTACTTTTACCAGCTTGCTTTACTTATTTTCCCCTATTTACCCCTATTTAACTCCCACTCCTTCAACACAATAATGTCAAAACATAATCTAGTTTCAGCTATAGCTATAATACATGAATGTACCAAATTTCAAGTGAAAATTTAAATTTAATTTTATCTACTCTTTTAATAAGGGAGTGGGGGGTGGTGGGGAGATAGAAAATACTAATAAAAAAACCTGAGACCTTCACTTCTAGTATATATACCAAATCCTAAATTTCTGTACTTTTACCAGCTTGCTTTACTTATTTTCCCCTATATACCCCTATTTAACCCCCAACACTTCAACGGAATCATCTCAAAATATAATCTAGTTCCAGATGTCATTATAATACATATGCGTACTAAATTTCATGTGAATATTTCAATTTTATTTTATCAACCCCTTGAATAATGGAGTAGGGGTGGTGGGGGGCTGAAATATATTATTAAAAAATCTGAGGCCTTGGCTTCTAGTACATACACCGAATTTCAAGCTTCTGTACTAATACCAGCTTGTTTTACTTATTTCCCCCTATTTACCCCTAAATAACCCCCAACCCTTCAACGGAATCATCTCAAAGTATAATCTAGTTCCAGATGTCGTTCTAATTCATACGTGTACCAACTTTCAAATGAATATCTCAATTTTATTTTATCAACCCTTTTAATAATGAAGTAGGGGTCGTAGGGGTTGAAAAATATTATAAATAATCTGATATCTTGGCTTCTAGTACATACACCGAATTTGAAGTTTCTGTAGTCTTACCAGCTTGCTTTACTTATTTTTTCCTATTTACCCCTATTTAACCCACAACCCTTCAGCGGAATCATCTCAAAATATAATCTAGTTCCAGATGTCGTTATAATACATACTTGTACCAAATTTCAAATGAATATCTCAATTTTATTTTATCAACCCTTTTCATATTGGAGTAGGGGTGGGTGGTGGGGGTTGAAAAATATTGTAAAAAAATCTGACGCTTTGGTTTCTAGTACATACATCGAATTTCAAGTTTCTGTGGTCTCACCAACTTGTTTTACTTATATTCCCCTATTTACCCCAAATTAACCCCCAACCCTTCAACGGAATCATTTCAAAATATAATCTAATTCCAGACGTCGTTATAATACATACGTGTGCGAAATTTCAAATGAATATCTCAACTTTATTTTATCAACCCCATTAATGGGGTAGGGGTGGTGGGGGGTTGAAAAATATTATGAAAAAATCTGAGGCCTTAACTTCTAGCACATACACCGAATTTCAAGTTTCTGTACTCTTACAAGCTTGCTTTACTTATTTTCCCCTATTTACCCCTATTTAACCCCCAACCCTTCACCGGATATCCTCAAAAAACAATCCAGTTCCAGATCTCGTTATAATATATACGTGTACAAAATTTCAAGTCAATATCTTAAACCGTTCCGGAGAAAACGTGCGGACAAAAAAAGTTACAGACAGCAGACAGACAGACCGACAGACAGACAGACAGACGGAAATTTTTTTTCGCTCAAATTTAAAATCTCGACGTTTTATGACATTCTAAACCTATTTCACGAATAAAAATTTTTGAAAATTTTTTTGCGATTACTATACTTCCAATCCACTACGTGGATGTGGAAGTAAAATAAAATTAAAGATCTTATATAAATTTTAGATGGTTCACTGAAGGAGCATTTTCTGGATAAGACATAGGTGAGTATTTATATAGTTTCATATTAATTTTTATAATGATTTCTAACTTTCGGAGGAAACTAATGTTTTGTTTATGATGTTTTCCACGTTTTGCAAAAAGAATTGTTTAAAGTCAAACACTTAATTTACCCATTCTCGCTTTGTTATTGTTTCTTAGTTGAAATCATCCATAAAGATCCGTCAGTCTAGTTTTGCCTCAAATAAACAATACTAAATGTATTAATAGAATTTGAAGTACCTACTTCATTAAATATATTTTATTTACACATAAATAATACATTGTATAGATTATTTCCTTCATTAGCACATACCATCCCGTTGATTGCTGTTGCAGGTTTAAAAAAATGTTCATGCGATTGTATGAAACATGCAATTATGTTATTAATTATTCTAGCTGATATGCTGCATTCCCCCAAGAGATGTATATTTAAATGTTTCATTGTAATGTCACATTTAATGGAATTTATATGCACATAAAAAATTGTATGATTTTCCTTGGAAAAATTAAATTCCTTCACACTTTTTTATTAACATAAAGTTGATTAGATCTTCGTGTGTTGGTGCCTTTATTGAGCATGCTAACATACTTGTTAGGCAAAGAGAACCTAAAACAACACATCATTGGAAAATCAACCAAAACAACTACTTTTCTTTCTATCTATTGCTACATGATTATTTGACAGAACTCCTAACATTTTAAAGTAAAATGAAATTGAAGATATCCAAAATATTTATACTCCTCATTTTACAACAAATTTTTAACTTGTACAAGTACTTCCCAACTCCTTGGTTCCCTGTAGAATACACAGACTTTTAAAACAATGAGGAAGAACTTAGCAAACAAATAGCAATAAAGGAAGGGACTTATAAAATTGAATTAATGTTTACTGTTTGTTTTCTTCAAGTTTTTCAACTCCGACCTCCAAATTCTAAACTTGACCCGAACTCGAACAATTTCGAATATGTCAGAAGATTTTCAATTTAATATATAATTTTTAAACAGTCCCTATAAGTACCTTACCGATGAGAACCAAGGAGTTCGAGAAATTCTTAAGATGTTTTTAATGGTATGCAAAATTGATTTGTATGCAAACTGTATGTTGAATACTCAAAATTGAATTATTTATTATCTGTTTGCTTATTGTAATGAATCATTTTTTCTTTCAGTTCTCATAGATAGTTTTTTTCCGCTGTTTGCAAAATCCTATAAAGAATATGTTTCATTACTATAAGCAAACAAATAATAAATAATTCACTTTTAATCATGCATAGAGTATATAGGCTCCAATACTAGTTAGCTAATAGATAGGTGAAGATCTGTTATTTTCATCAGCCAATGTCGAATATAAATATTTTATACTTATTCATGGATATTGCCTTGGTTTTTCATGAACATCGTTATGAGTGACTGTACATTTCTGATCAGCTCAGAATAAGGTCGAAAAACGTTTCAAAGGTTAAGCATTTCCAAGAAACTGAATGAGAGATTTTATGAAAATGTATACACAATTAAGCTCCGTGTTCTTTAATTTTGACATCATTATAAATTTGCAACTCAGATTTATTTAGTGATTTTTGGCTGAGCTATCATAAATTTCAGTTAGGGTAATATTATTATGTAAATCACTTGGCGCCCATTAGTATTCACTATTTTTATTGGTTCACTAAGATCTTCGATCCACGACCCTTATCACGAGCAAGAACATTATTTGCCGAACTTAAACCTTTAAAAAAAACATTGACGTTATCACCTGTAAACAAACAAACACCCAGGTGGGCGTTATAAGATCTTTAAAAAATGAGACAAAATTGAACAAATAAATAACAGCCATTCATTCATTTGCATAATAAATCGTGGAAGAAAGTTCGCAGTTTGTTACACTCAAATTGTTTAACTCCTAATTCCGATTTCGAAACTCGAACAACTCCGTGGTAGTAGTTTTCCACTTAAATTTATGATTTTTTTTTAGATAACCTCTATACCGTACTATTGAGACTTGTTATTTTTAGGGTTGAAATTATTTGAAATGGAGTGCGAGATTGATTTGTTGTATATGATTGATATTCGGTATATGTTTAATTATTTTTTATTAAATTTTTTGCCTTTTAATTTGATACTGGTAAATACTGCCGGTGTTTGTCTATTCTCAATTCTATCCAAAGCTCTTTAATAACCTTCATTTGGAAAAAGGAATACAATGAAATAACAACGATGTCAACGTCATAAGGTTTTGATACTGTGTTGTTACTGGTAGTCGGATGTGAAATATTTTAGCATTCGTATTACTAAAATACAGAGGTTTTTCCTCAGATTATTGGCCTTATAAACAAGGTGTTTTGACCACAAACATATAACTACCTACAAAGAGACAAAAATAAACCGAATTAGAGGATATAAAAAATTACACATGTATGCTGTATACGTAAATGTAGAAATACCGAGGTACCCATTATCGAGACCTAATTGTGCCTTATAACTTTAATAAAAATAGTAAATTACTTAAAATTACAGCCCTAGCAAATTTTGTAAGTTAAAAAAAAGAATAAAATAAAATTTAAAAAAAAACTCTGGCGCTACTCGTTTATAAGAAAGGAAGGTTTGTAAGGAATTCACACAAGGAGGACTCACTTCCCGCCCAGGGGTCTCTCAGGTTATTTAATAAGACGAACATGGGTGGGCCACGGTTGGAAGGATTTAATAAGCGAAGGGAATAAAACAAGGGTTTTGGATAATTTAACTAAATGTCAATATTGGCGTCAAAAAATAAAGAGACAAGTTTTTTCATTAGATCAGGATTTTTTAGACTTAAAAAATATGGTAAATCATTATCATGCAGGAATTTAAGAAAATGTTTTGATGTAGGTTTTGTTAATGGACAATTAAATATAATATGATTTACTTCACCGATTGCGCCACAGGAGCAGTATGGATCTTCACGTACTCCAATTTTATATAGGTGAACGGGAAATTTACCATGATTAAGTTTAATTTTACTTATGGTAGATATGGTTTAGGTACAAAGATTAAACAGGGTTATCCACTTAAATCTCCTGGGGCCATTTTCTTGATAACAAAAAGAGATACTTGAATTGTGTAAAAAGCATGCACTTGAATATATAAATAACTTAAATTTTGAGTAAAAACGACCTTTATACAAATTGAAGTGTGGATGGCCTGCGATGCAAATTTTTTTTTAAATTGTAAAAACCTTGAAAAGGGAGGCATGTGATGAAGCATTGCACTCTAAGCAACTTTTGTAAAATCTCCGGTTTTCGAGATATTCGAAGTTTTTTATGTAACAAAAATGCCATCTTCTTTGTATCCCAATGCCGTCTATACCTCGATCTGTAGAATGATCGTTTTTACTAAAAACTGAAGTCATTTATATATTCTAGTGAATACGTTCACCAGAATCAAAATATCTCTTAGTTATGAGGAGAATGGCCGCGAGAGTTTGAAGTGGGCACATGAAAATGCGATAAAAGATTTCTCGAAAAAACAGTTTTTACTCAATAAAAATACTAGAGTCTGTCCTTATTACTAAACTGTAATACTTCCATGATACTGTATGCCACATTTTCTGCCGTCTAGTGCTTTTTTATAACGGGTTACTTGACTTATATTTCGATCGATCTTCTTATATCAATGAATATCTTTTCAAAACAAGACCTTGGTATAAAGTTTAAACAAAAGTAGTAGCACAATCCCAAAACTTGTAGACATAGACGCTCAAAAAATATGCGTCATGAATCCCAGTAATAGAAATTAGTATTTTATTTGCAATCAATAATTGTAAATAGTTATGATACACTTTACCATTAAAATTCAAGGACCGTGCGGGAACACAACCTTCCACGAACTAACACCACCATTTTAATTGCCTGCTACCACTAATTTCTTCTTAGAAACCCCATTATATTTACATGTATTTAAAGTAAAATATTACATAACATGATTAAATGCTTGCAATGAAACTAATATACGGTAACATAATTTTGTTAGAATTTTCTTTTGTGTGCCACAAATTCCACGAACAGATATAAACTTTGGGTAAAGATAGCAGAATTCAATCACTACATCATTTAATTTTGTATAAAAGTACATTCTTAGTTTTAAACATCTCTAGGTGATGTCAATATCGTGGGTGAAACGCGCATCGAATATTCGAGTGTAGTGTTCAAGTATTTTGTTGTCTGTAGATATTACTTCAGAAGTAAATGACGCCATTTAATTACTACCTATAAGTATGTAAGCATACAAAATTAGAGAAAGTAAATTATTGTCTACAGATATGTTAAAAGATGTAAAATAAATAATTGAGTTATTAGGTTTAAAGAAAATATGAACACCAACGAAGTGGATCCAATTGGATTTTTGCTTTAAAAAATTCCCAGTCGCTGAAATTTTGGGAGTATGTTTTTAGTAAAAGAAATAATGTTATAATGTAAATGGGAAATACACGGAAAATATTTTACAGTTCCATTTAAATCGATGCATACTGCTGCACCTAGTCATTAGGGTATTGCAACGTTTGTGAATTATTGAACTAAGTGAAAATCAATTTAATGGACGTTGTTTGTACAGTGTGGGTAAGATTCAAAACAGAATGCACGAACTTTGTAAATGTTGACAAAAAAACTATAAATCATATAAAACAATTTGTATGTTATGTACGCAAAGCATCAATTTCCCTGTCACTGTCAAAGTCGTACAATGTGGTAGAATGGACAAAATTTGCTCAATTTTTGAGATATCCACTTGAATTTTTTTTTTAAATACTTCGAAACGGAGTCTGGAATAGTGAATCACTACGGCTTTTTTGAACTTTTTTGTTTTTGTTTTGCATATCCCATCCCATAAGTTCCCATGTATTTGTTGGCACCATTCAAAAGTGGACTTATGAGTTGAAATTTTAGGGATCTTATTTTTTTGATAAAAGGAATCATTTGACGCCTATAGAGATTAAAAATAATGATACCAAAAAATACGTACAGGATGATTCACGTAGTGTGGCTAAGAAAATGAGGTTTTAGTCTGCCCAACTTGTTCTTATATGGGCCATCCTACGAGCGACGTGGTTAGCGTCACTGGTTTAACCTGGCTAGCACAGTAAAGATACGGGGAGTCTAAGGGCATTGAGTTCAAGGCTTGGGCGTCATTGATTACTTAGTATAATTAAGAAAAAAATAATGATAAAGATAAAGAAAACAAAAGACAAATGTTACATATATACAATAGCACTATATTACTTTGTGTGGCTAAGAAAATTGTTGAGTATTATCAAGGAAAAGTGAAGATAAAGATAAAGATAAACAAAATGCAAATGTTACATATATACAATAGAGCTATATTACAAAAATACTATATTACAAAAAATGAAACTATCACAGCATCAACGATACTGTATAGCAAAATACCAAACAGAGATATGTACAAAATAAACTATATTACAAGATACACTATATTACAATTTGCTCAACAGCAAGATAAAGAGGCGTCTACGAAACAAAAAATATGTTACAAAAGATACGTTTCGTAACGTTATCTCTAAAAATCATATATTACAGCAAAATATGAACATTTACGAGATTTAAACCGAAATATATTACAAAGGTATCTCGCAAACGAACCGACAAACAAAATATTTACAGCATTAGATATACCAAAATGCAACACAAAATACACACCATTATATATACTAAAATGGCGACACAAAATATATTACAAAGATAATAAAACTTAACCTAATAAAAGATAAGCAGTTTCACTCGAACTTGATATTTATTTGAGCCTACCAGTATATGGCCTCCCCGCTGCGTAATGCCAAATACTCAAAAACGGGACACCCCAAGTTATACAAGAACTTATCTCTAGCAGATAAAATACGGGACACCCCAAGTTATATAACCACAAAAAGAAGTAGGATTCCTAGCAAATAAATACACATTTCACCGCGCCCCGAAGATCCGAATTCCTTTAATTAAATAATCCGCATAAGTGATGCGACTTGATAAGTAAAATCTAGGAAATTTCAGATCACACGACGCGTATTATGTGCAAATAATAATCGACATGTCTAACCACTGAGACACATCCAAAACAAAAGTACTTTGACATAGCGAATTTGCGACACTGGCAAAGTTCAAACAATATCATGTTATCAAACAACTACGATTACGTTAAGCGTTGACAAGGAATCGATACTACGACGAAATATTTGTAACAGCGAATTTAAGATATAGGTAACTACGAATTAATGTGCAGCAATAGATATGTGAAAATAATCCCTTTTACATGTAATAATCAAAGGTACTTACTTATCTTTTGTTATAATATCCTGATGAGAGAAATTGAGAGAAAATGAGAGATTAAAAGTTGCATAGATATGTTTCACACGTGGCTGCCTTAATCCCATTTTGAGGTTATGAAATTGTAGAAACATACTCATACAAAATTTGTCACCAAGACAAAATGAAGAAAATCTCTTCGCCCAGAATTTTGTTTACTTGGTAGAAAATGTTAAATACGTGTTGTAAGGAAACATTTCGTGGTAAAAACAAACGTAGTATTCTTATCGAAAAAGTTATTCTCAAGAAAATGTATATAAAAATGCGGTATCAAAATTGAACGTAGATAATCTTGCTTAAAGTAAAGGTGTAAGTAACATCGAGATACTTAGACGTTGAAAAGAAATTTGTTCTTATATGGAAAAAAAAGCGTTGCGTTGAGATGCTTCGACGTAGAAAATAAATTTGTTATGTTTTAAAAAAAAACCTAAAACAATATTTTTAAACGTTAGATGGTATTTAACGATATATAGTTATTTAACTATTACCTTATACGTCTATAAGCTTCCTTCAAATTAATATCCCCTTTAGGGTCTAACCAAATTTCAATTACGTCCATCTCGGAGGACGGCTCGAGTGAAAGAGAAGGACCGGCAATCACGTTGCTCCACCCAAAAGTAGTTCTCTTTTATTAATTAAATACTAAATTAAGTAAAGGATCTATATTGTTACTGATAGTTCTACGTTTCATGTGACTATCCGACTTTATTATAAATATAAATACTCGACTCAACTTCATTTTTCAGTTAGTTCGATTTATTTATTTAATTTAATTTGAAGATTATCGAGCGTGCGCTGTTCAAAATAGTGATACGTAAGCATAAGCTACTGATAATTTCAAATCAGGAATAGTTCGTTATAGTACCAGAGCATAGGAGAATAAAATGTTTGATTACTAAAATTTTTCTAATAAATATTAGAAAATGTAACGAAGGATGCTTTTGCGCATTCCGCACGTTACAGCAGGCCGTTCGTTAAAAGTTTTCAACTTGCAGTTGGATTACAAACTTGAAACTTGATACGCAGCCATAATCGATCAAGCCCACTTTACCCAAAAGTCGGTACCAGATTGCTTATTGTAAATGAAACACTCTGTATATTCTCAACTTTTCGAAGTGACCAAAAAATTTTGAGTCCAAACATGAGGCACACTCCATACCTAAATCCAGCAGTTTCGGAGATATTTGACATTTTATTAAAAATTTGACAGGTGCAACGGTTTGCAAGAAGCGTTATAACATTCTTTGTGTAGGAGATTCTCATTGGCCCATTGGCACGTAGAACGAACACTAGATGAGTTAATCTCTACAATACAAATAAATTCCATAATAGTATTCAACTATTATGGTAGCCAAGCATGAATCTTACCTCGCAGTCCATATTTTAAAAGTTTTTTACTAAGCAAATCATAATTAACTAGATCGAAAGCTTTACTTAAATCCATGAAAAGATCAATACATTTTTTACTGTTGTTTAGATTCTCATGTAAATTCATGATGAATTGTCAAATTGCAGAGTGTGTGTTTTTGCCTCTCCTGGAACCATGCTGACTATTATTCAAAATGTTACATTTTGTTAAAAATAAGACGATTTTTTCAGAAATTATTTTTTCCAATATTTTTGACAATGTACATGTAGTGAAATGGGTCTATAGTTTTCCATTAATAATTTATCGCCTTTCTTATGTAACGGGACAACTTTGGCTATTTTAAATATTTCAGGGAAAATACCTTCTTCCAACAAGCAATTTATAAGAAAAGTCAAGGAATATACTAAATAGTTAACGCTTACTTTCAATAAATTAGAAGATAATTCATCGATTCCATATGAATTTGAATTCTTTAAACCCATTATAGCATGTACACAGCATTTTCCGTCACAGGCTCAATAAACTTACTAGATCTTTTGCACTAAATATTATATTTTCTTCTGTTTCATACTCAGCATTTATTTTAAGTGGCAAATCCACAAAAAAGTTATTGAAACTATCCAAAATTAAGTTAGGGTATTTTATCAATTTATCGTTAGATTTTATTTCATATAAGTATGCCCTTATCTTGATTTTTTCTTATTGAGTTGTTAATTAGTTTCCAAGCTTCTTTATTTTTATTTATTGCATATAAAACAGTTTTTCATTTTGTAGCTTTTTTGCGCTCCTAATGACTTTTTTACTTCCCTCGCATGCCGAAGGGAAGTATTGTATTCGAGAAAAAATCACCCTCCGAGATTTTTTCGGATTTTCACGTTTCAGATCACGTAGATTACGAAAATATGTCTGTCTGTCTGTCTGCCTGTTGGTGCATTAACTAAAAAACTGCTTGCCGGAGAGCAGTCAAATTTGGTAGGTAGTTGACGCTACTGTCAGCGAAGAAATGGTTAAACTTTCGCTGGAAAATATACAGGGTGGACCATCTAAAAGGAATAAATAATGAGACAATTTTTTTTGCTCAAATTTAAAATTTGCACGTTTCATGACACGCTAAACCTATTTCAGAAAAAAAAATTGAAAATTTTTTTCAACAACTGAAAAATTTCTTTACACTAAAACAGATGGAAAAAAAATTTTTCTTTGCTCAAATTAAAAATTTCCATGTTTCATGGCATTGTAAACCTATTAAAAAAAAAGATCTTTTTTTTCCAACATTTTTGAAAAAAAATCTACCACTAAAATAGATGGAAACAATTTTTTTCTTTGTTCAAATTTAAAATTTCATAGCGTTCTAAACCTATTTAGAAAAAAAAAACGTTAGAAAATATTTTTACTATTTTTGAAAGAATTTTACCACTAAAATGGATTCTTTTTTTTGTTGAGATTTAAAATGTCCACGTCTCCATGACATTCTAAACCCATTCAAACAAATTAAATTTTTTTTTTTTAATTAGAAAATTTTTGTTTTTATAGAATAGATGAAAATTTTTTTTGCTCAAATTTAAAATTTCCACGTTTCATGACATTCCAAATGAATTTTGGAAAAAAAATTTCAACATTTTATTACCATTTTGAACAAAAAATTACCACTGGAATAGATGGAAGAACATTTTTTTTACTCAAATTTAAAATTTCCACGTTTCATGACGAGCTAAACCTATTTCAGAAAAAAAAAATAGAAAATTTATTTCAACATTTTTGAAAAATTTTTTACAACTAAAATAGATGGAAAAAATGTTAATCTTTGTTCAAATTTAAAATTTCCACGTTTCATGACTTTCTAAACATTTCAAAAAAAAAATTAAATTTTTTGAAATTATTTTTTACCAACATTTTTGAAAAAATTTTTACCACTAAAATAGACGGAAATTTTTTTTTCTTTGTTCAAATTTAAAATTTCCACGTTTCATAGCGTTCTAAACCTAAAAAAATTGGAATTTTTTTTTTTTATAGAATAGATGAAAATTTTTTATTTGCTCAAATTTAAAATTTCCCCGTTTCGTGACATTCCAAACCTATTTCGGAAAAAAAAATTTGCAACGTTTTATTACCATTTGGGATAAAAATTTTACCACTAGAATAGCTGGAAAAATTTTTTTTTACTCAAATTTAAAATTTTCACATTTCGTGACATTCCAAACCTATTTCAGAAAAAATTTTGAATTTTTTTTTCACCATTTTTGAAAAAAAATTTACCACTAAAATAGATGGAAAAAATTGTTTTCTTTGCTCAAATTAAAAATTGTCACGTTTCGTGGCATTCTAAACCTATTTATAATGTTTTTTTACCACTACTATAGAATAGAAGGAAACTTTCCTTTCTGCTCAAATTTAAAATTTCCACGTTTCATGATGTTCTAATATGTTTACACAAAGTTTTTCTTTTAGTTATAGATAGTTATTTTTTCTGCTGTTTGAAAAATCCTATAAGGAATATGTTTCAATTCTAAACCTATTTCAGAAGAAAAAAATTTTGAAAATTTGTTTACCAACATTTTTGAAAAATTAAAAAAAAAACGAAATTTTTTAACCACCACTATACCACCACTACGTGAATGTGGAATTGAAAATGTGACCGATGACAATAAATTTGGCACCTGTTATACTTTTATTGAAAAATGTACAGGTTGGTCGTCCCAAGAAATAATTCAGTCATGGTGGACATTTGTAAAGGTATTTGCACAAGCCTTCTATATTTGGCACCTGTCATTTAGTATTGAACTTCTGCCGTTGATGAGCACTCTATATATGTTTTTGACCAAACCTTATCAGGTTTTCTTTGTAATAATAGTGATAACTATATTCCGATTATTATTCTCAATGTCATTTCGTAATTATTAATTTTTTAGAGTGACCGTCTTGTACGAATAAAGAGGAAAGTTCTGTGTAAATACCTTTACCGATGTTTGTACATTTTTTTATGCCTCTTATAATAGTATTCATCCGCCTCGTTCCTCGTTTGAGTCATTATTTTATACAAAAATTTTAATTTTTGAGAAGAAATTATAATACCACGTGGTTAACACGTGGAGTTTACTATTTTTATTACTATTTTTTAACTTCTTGTTAATGCTGCTAGAGTATTTGAAAATAATTCAAACCCTTCATCAACACTGACAATTGTACATATCGACCCACGATTCCCTACTTAAATAGATTAGAAGACATTTGCCCAAGGTGGACTGAGGTGACATTTCAGTATAATTTTTCCCATTCTATTACTAACCCTTTGGTGGAAAAACCATATGCCGAATGTTCCTGACTAATTGATAGGATCATTTTTGTAATATTTATCATAGTATTTAGATATATTTAGTTTCATTCTATGGATATTTTCTCAAACAATAGGAATAAAACTGAAATTACCTACACTCCGCATAAGTAAAGAAAAACAGTAAAAATCTATAGCAGCTATACTGTAGTTATAAAGGCAGTTAAGTAGCGTGAGGCATACAGTCAACAAAAATCCCTAATTGCAAAATCGTTACTTTTACGCGCAAGAACTCTATACTTTTATATTAGCTCTATATTAAACAAATAACTTTTAGCTTGTACCGAGCTAACCAACTTTTAGATTTTGTTTGCTAATAAAAATACGGTGCTCACTTCATACACCAACTTCTATCGACATCTGTGGGGCTGCAGAATTTTGTGGAAAAGTAAGACACATACTAAGGAGCGATTGCTTATGATAGGTATCCATTTAATTAACATTTAATTACAGATTAGGTTAAGTAGTCTTAACATATAAGTCAGGGCTAGAGTTTGGGTAAATCCACACTAATATACGATTCACTTTAACCGGGAATATCTCAGAAACGGCGGAGCGGAAAAAAATTAAAAAAATATGTGTTCATTGTGTGTCTATTCTAAATCATTCACTAAATTTGAATAATGTACATTGATTGGTTAGTTTTGAAGTTCTGCTAAGTTATATTGAAAAATATCCTACTTTTTAAGGAAATTTTGACTATACCAGTTTGAAATCCATTATATCTTGGAGAATAAGCCTAATGCCTACTATGTAAGTAGTATTTTAGATAGATACCGATGAAGCATGGCATTTTTTATACGAGGAAATTTTTTCAATTTTTTTTATAAAATAAAATTATATAAAATGTAAGCATTTCTAGAAAAATGAATTGGTACCTATATATCAAATATTAATATAGTTATCAAGCGTAATAGATAATATTATGTTTGCACTACGTGAAATTTACTACAAATAAATTCCTATTCATTTTTTTCCTAGGATCAATACTTTACGTGATACAAAGGGTACAAAAATGGCGAATTTAAAAAAATCGAGCTTTAATGACATAAATGAAACTTTAATACTGATTGAACTCAAAAAACTGAAAAACTGTAATATATGAACATTATCTTAAATCTAAACATTTCAAAAGTCAGCTGAATTAAAATCGTCGTCGTCGTCGTCCACATTGTGGTCTCTTAGTAGACGAGTAAAATTGGAAAGCAAAGTCGCTTAGTTTCCGAGAAAAAAAAAAACTGACGTAGAACCATACCAGACTTGATGCGATTCTTTAATTCGGTGATCGTGTATATGAAACCACTTTTCACGACATTTTCTGGTAGTCAGGAACTTTTTTATTTCGAAAAAACTGTAAAAAAATGATTTTTCCATGAAACATGTTTTTTAACGTCCCCACCGTTAAATCTAAAAAATAATTGTGCTATGAAACTGATTTTTTTTTTAAATTGAAGTAGACACAATAACGCTTCTAACTATGTACAATGTGATTGTAAAATATATATTTTTTAATTGTTAAAATAATAACAAACTTAAAGTTGTTATTTTCGTGAATGTATTTTTCAGCAATCGAGAAAAATTTTTATTTATGAAAATATGTATATACATGCTGTGAACAAATTTGAGCCAATATATGAAAAAAGATTTTAGAATCATAATTTTTGATGTGCAGGTTATAGTATGTAGTCAGCGATTTTTTTAAAACGGGCTAAAACATATTCTTGCACGCCCGGCTCTCATTATACTGCTTACCGCCGGTGGACTACGGTTGTTGGATTCATGTGTACTAATCGGGCTTTTATTAACAGCTCCAAAATAGGTACGCACCTAAGGTATAAATCTACCTTTTGTTGTTTTAAGGTAAAAAATATTTAAAAGCAGGTAAATATAAATCATTGTTATAAAGTAAGTACCTACCTAATAAGTAGGTTATTACACATTTTTGATTGAATTAAACCAAGACGTGGAAAGGACATAGTAAAAATATTTTTATAATTGTCAGTTTAAACTTGCAATTATCTATAATTGCAACTTTAAACTTGCATTTATCCATAATTGCAACTTTAAACTTGCAATTATCTATAATTGCTACTTTAAACTTGCAATTATACATAATTGCAACTTTAAACTTGCAATTATACCTAATTGCAACTTTAAACTTGCAATTATCCATAATTGCATCTTTAAACTTGCAATTAGACAATTATACCTAATTGCAACTTTAAACTTGCAATTATACCTAATTGCAATTTTAAACTTGCAATTATCCATAATTGCAACTTTAAACTTGCAATTATCTATAATTGCAACTTTAAACTTGCAATTATCTATAATTGCAACTTTAAACTTGCAATTATACACAATTTCCTTTAGGTATAATTGCAAGTTTAAAGTTGCAATTATGTATAATTGCAAGTTTAAAGTTGCAATTATAGATAATTGCAAGTTTAAACTTGCAATTATGGATAATTGCAAGTTTAAAGTTGCAATTAGGTATAATTGCAAGTTTAAAGTTGCAATTATGTATAATTGCAAGTTTAAAGTTGCAATTATAGATAATTGCAAGTTTAAACTGGCAATTATAAAAATATTTTTACTATGTCCTTTCCACGCCTTCGTAAAAACGTGACCTCATGTTTATTCGGTTATTTATCAAGGTATTTAAAAGATTTTTAATAAAATAGTTAATCATATAAAATGTAAGGATTTTCAGAAAAAAGAATTGTGTATTTCAAATATTAATTTAGTTATCAAGTGCAATAGATAATAATGCAGAACGCGGGCAATAATATTATCTATTGCACTTGATAACTAAATTAATATTTGATATATACCAATTCTTTTTTCTGAAAATGCTTACATTTTATATAATTAACCATTTTATCAAAATTTTTGTAAATACCTTGATAAATAACCGACATGATGTCACGTTTTTTAGAATAACTGCAAAACTTTAGAATAAAAAATTATGAAAAAATTTCCTCATACAAAAAATACCATGCCTTATCGGCATCTAAAATATTATTTATATAGTAGGCATATTTTCAAATATATAATGGATTTAAAACTGGTATTGTCAAAATTTCCTTAAAAAGTAGGACATTTTTCAATATAACTTAGCAGCACTTCAAAACTATCCAATGTACATTATTCAAATTTCAGTGAATGATTTACAATAGACACATAATTTTTTCAATTTTTTCCGTTCCTCCGTTTTTGAGATATTCGCGGTTAAGGTGAGGGGTCAATAGATTTGAATAGTCTATTAGTTAGACGCATCTCATCCTACCTTCCATACGCGGTGTACGTACCTAGATTGTGAGCCGCAATAATACATATGACTAATTTAGCGCGCTTTAAAAAAAATCGCTGTTGCCAAACGATACACATTGGGAAAAAAATAATTATATCACAAACTTTTCTAATGTTTGGACTACATTTGCTTCACTGTATGTGTATAAAAATTTTCAAAAATAAAAAAGTTTATCGATTGGTGAAAATTGTAATACGTAAAATTCAAATATCTAGTTTTCCTAATTTTTAAGGAAATGAAAATGAGAACTATGTAAAAACCATTAGTATAGTTAAAAGCGCTATTGTGTGTACTTTAATTGAATAAAAAACAGCGTCGATAGCAACATTAGTTTTGAAGATATGACGGTGGAAACAAAAAAAAACACATTTTATTTAAAATACAATATTTTCCCTTTTTTTAATTTAAAAAGGTCCAGACCACGAAAAAATGTCGTGAAATACGATTTCATATGCCCAGTGACATGCTTAACAAACCCTACCATGTTTGACCTGGTTCTACGCCAGAAAAAAAAGACGACACGATAGAGTCTCGAATTCGCTCCTCTATAGTTCATTCATGCATGTACCATGGCATGTGCCGCACACCATGGAGCATGGAATGCCGGTTTTTTGACAGCCACTACGTCCCCCACACCCAGTAGAACATGGACAAAAGATCTAGTCCAAGATCGCTTCAGGAGCTACTGGGTCTTTGGTGGTAACCGGGCTTAACAGTCCATCTTCTCGGTTCCATCCCTACTAGTTCGGGGGTAGGAGGTTGTTGAGCCATTGTTGTATCTGTAAATAAGTAAGCGAACCAAGGCGAGGTAAGTAAAAAGAAATATTGGTAAAAAACAGTTAGTATACCTACCTGTAATTAAACTCTAAAAGAGTGTTGTTGCGCAGCTCCTTGGGTGGTGGCAGTGTGGTTAGATCAGGTTTTGGCTTGGTGGATGATTTTAGCAAAGCAGTATATCGATATTTATTTAAATCCCGCTAATCTGCAATCGCTTGGTAGATCGCTAAAAACAGCTTCTCACCAGCCTGTGCGACCTTGTCTGGTAGTGTAGAGGGGTTAGTGAAGATGTCGAATATTTGCTGAATAGTTTAACCATTCCTCCTTTGCTTCTACTATAATTGGCGGAGGTGATTTCGAATCCGCTAAAGTCATGGAGAAGGAGAATAGTCTCAGCAAATGGAAGTTGTTGGAGTTTGCTCGTTGAAAATAATTTTGATTCTACCTACTCCTTTCCAGGCTTCATGAAATATATGTTACTACCTGTTGGTGCCAAAGAAACGAGTAGAACAATCAAGTAGTCCACATTTATTTTATTTTTTTAATTTTTTATTTAATCGTCTTATTTATATTAACGTCCTAGCGGAGTTAAGCCAATGATATTCCACCACTCAACCAGGACACATGCACATAGACATAAACACAACAACCATTCCCTGCAATATTGCCATCTACCGCAGCTGAGCCTCGAACTCAGGATAGATAACAGCGACTAGGCATGTTGTGCCACCCAACAGTGGTCTAGCTCACTGCTACTATCTCGGTAACGCGTTAAAATCGCCACTAAACATCCATACCCTGTCCAAGATTCGAACCCAGAACTCCGTGGTCGCAAGCCAGACGCCTTAGCATTGAGCCACTGAGCCACATCTTCCCTTATTATTGTGACAGTAGGATGTACAGCAGCTTTCTCTAACCCACATCTTATAATAGTGCCATCATCGTCCCCTATAGCAATTCTAGTGTCTACTTCTCTTGCTGTCATTTTGTGGGTGAGGAGTTGGATAAGCGTGGTTTTGTCCTTTTCGTTTGCAAGACAATGCTCCTGTTGAACAGTAATATTCGTGCTTTCATTAAAATTAATGTTAACTGAAGTTTTTGTGAGGCCTCTTCGCTTCTGCTCTGCTAATTTCGTACTGTTGACATCACCGTAACTATCAAAAACTACAGTACAGTTTTGACCGTAATGTTTGGGTACATAAGCTATGTATCGATCGCATGTTGAAGAAATATTGGTGCCCACATTCCATTTCACGCGGTGAAGTAAGAAACCACCATCTATTACATTGGTGCTCGTTGTAAGATCATGAGTTGCATAAGACTTCCTTCTCCACCATCAATGAAGGGAACCAATGGGTATGGAAGTAATTCATACTTCATTCGTAGATTTAAACATGTGTTTATGTGTTAAATAGTTTTAATGTGTTATTTGTTTTTTATATACAGGGTGATTCTTTAGTAAGGGATAAAAAAATTACCTGAAGATGTTTTGAAAAAAATAAAACAAAACTGGTTCGCAGTAAATGTCTTTCAAAAATATCATATACTCTTGAGGAGCACTGGCTTGGTTACGTTATCAATTTAAAATCATTTCCACTTCAACATAAAAAGAACCGCTGCCTAAGAAATCACTACTTCCACATCCAGATTTTTCATCCGTCACTTTAAGGGAAACATCTTAACTAGATTTGCACTCTAGTACGTGGAAATTATTGGTCATAGAATTTTAATAATATTTGGAGCAGATATCATAGAAAAGTTTGAGGCGTTGGTTTCTACCATACACGTAAAAATTAAGTTTTTAGTGTACCCTACTTATTTTCTCTTATTCACAAACTACCACGTCCCACCCCTTCTATGGAACCATCTCAATCAGGTGTCATTACAATACATACGTGTACTAACTTTCAAGTAAATATCTCAATTTTATGTTATCAAACCCATTAATAAGCGGACATGGTGGTGTTTGAAAAATATTAGAAAGAAATCTGAGACCTTGATTTCTAGTATATACACCAAAGATTTAAAATCAGATTTAAATCTCGACGTTTCATGACATTCTAAACCTATTACAAGAAAAAAAAAATTGATTTTTTTTTTACGATTACTATACTTCCAATCCACTACGTGGATGTGGAAGTAATTGAGAAAAATTTTAGAAACGATGTTCAAATGAATTGAAAATTCTTACAGTATTTTTTTTTTAATTTGTCAAATCATAACAATGATCTATCTATAACGTTACAATGGATTCCACATTATTTATTCCAAGTCTTTATGGGTGGTGTCCTAAACAAACATAACTTGTTCAACACTATTGCACTTAAATGTTGTACAGACATTAATATTCGGTCTAAGCCTACCTCATTTAACATCAGACTGTTATTTTACACCATTAAAACATGATTTTTTTAATTCGCGATTTTTCCACCCTCTGTATCTCGTAAAGTATTGACCCTATGAAAAAAGTGAATAGGAACTTATTTGTAGGAAATTGCATGTAGTTTAATATTGTATACAGATATTTTTTCACTAGAATGTGTAGTTTTCGAGTTATTCAAGAAAAGCGAGAAGGAGACCTGTAAACTACCCCCCACCCACCCCCACGCACCATCTACCGGTCAGGACTTTTAGTATGTTTATCAGGGCACTCTCCTCGACAACCACACAAAAATCGGCCTTTTTTAGGCTTCGTTGACTGGAGTAGTTGGGTTTTAGTATTTCGGCATCTTTTTCTTCAAATTGTGGTGTGAAGAAAGACCACGAAACGCATGAGAGTCAGACTTCTTAACATCTTAAACTTCTTTATTTTTCTTTACTTCTCTGAGACATGAACTGTTACCCCAGACATATGGCGAATTGATGTTTTCAAAATATGGATTTAGAGACGCCGCTTGTTATGAATTCCCTGAACGTTCTCCAAAAGACTGGGCTGAAATCACTAAGGAGTTGATGGAAATAAACGTCAAACAGGCAACCGCGACATATGGTTTGGTGCTACCATACGTACCATGCAGCAAAGGGAGAGCAACTAGAATAATGCATGGACAACAAAATGTGTATTATGATAAAGAGGAAATATTAATTTTAAAATATATTTTTTAAGAGTCTGTGGGTATGCCATAAGTATGTGTCATTAAATACTCTTTACACTCTTCCTCGCAGGATTTTTTTAGGAATGTTGTAATTTAGGACCAAATCTCATTTGCTTGAGTCTCACGGATCATAACGGAAATACAACACTTTATAATGAAACCTAAAGAAGCCGCCATTGTGTTAATATAATTATTTAAAAGCTTAAATATATTAGTCGGTAAGGTCAACATTCTAATATAACGCATACGTAGTAATATTAAGTCATCGTATATTTGAATATCTGTTCAAGAATACAAAGCATAGTAAAAATTACAGAAAAGTTTAGAGAAGATTTTTATTAAGGCAGGGCCGGCTGAAATAAATTTGTGTTCATTTTGATACTTCCTTTTATAGATTAATGATTAAATTAGCAATATGTTATATTTTTAGATATTTACCAGTCTTGAAATAATTTATTGTACGTATGTAATTAATGATTTTTATTGCGGTAACAACGAAACCGTATTTCAGTATCTATTAATTTTTACACGATACTAATTAATATCGAACCAAATTTTACTTTCAACTTATCTACATTATTAAAATATCTACAAATAGCTTTACGAAATTTTCTGTTAATCAGAACCGGCATAAATAAATTTCATTGACCAATTTATTTATTTCGGAAGTCTTTATTAAATTTACATTTTGTCTTTTTGAATTTACATACATAGGTGCCTTTTCCGTTTTCTTATTTTTGTTTATCTTTATTAAACGTCTCTATTACTTTTCAATTTTATATTGCTTCGTAATTGTTGCCTCGCGACACTATGGTAATAGGTATGTATAAAGTTTCGAATTAAAAATGTTAAGAGTAGTTTTAAGCATGTATTGATATAACTCGCACCTACAGTATGGGCTTGTTCGGCATTTTTTTTTTATTTCGTAAATTGAAAGTGCAAGTATAAATTAATGGATCTGCAAAAAATCAGAATCTTATTCGCACGTTTAGTATCTTAAAAACTATTACAAATTTCCATCTCGCGAAAATGGGGCGTGGCCAGGCGCTACGTTACTATACGCATAGAGTCGGCGATCTCAATAGACTTGATGCTTCTTACTTGTTATAATTATAAGTGTTTTCGAAGTATTGTTTGTTTTGCTTACTACTTGACAGTAGGGGAATACAATTTGGTGAAATGTCAAAAAATTACAATTTTCTCTCGCTCCTGCCAGAACGAATTTTCGATTTTGACCCTGCAATTTACGATTATAATTCATCACCGACCTTCTCCTTTCCGTAGACACATAGAACGAACTTCCACTCGACGTATTTATTTAGTTACCAGCGTTTAAAAATTCTATGTTTTTCGACTTTTCAGGTTAAATTTGAAAGGTCCCAGAAAGCCATTTTTCTTACGTCACTTGCGTATAGTGACGTCACAAATGAGCGTTCAGTTTTTGCAACTATTACTAATTTCAACTCCTTATATCTCGAGAACGGAAAAAATTAATACGAAATTTTAAGTGTATAATGAGAATATCGAGTACTATATGAAAAAGTATAAAAACCATATAAAAAGAATATCATGGAACAAGCCCATTCTCTGACACATTTGTATCAGCTAAATACATGGTTAATCATTTGCCTTAGAGCATGACAGAAAACAAAAATTATATGAGAAGTTCTCTTAGTGGTGCAAACTTAATTCGCAAATGGATTTAGTTATTTAAAAAAGTCAGCTTAATATGTATTAATTGTGGCTTAAAAGTAGATACCTTGCAGATTCAAAATGTACCTTCACTAAACACGATTTAACCTGCCTCTAGATCGATAACAAACAAATTAGCTTGACACTTTTTTATCATTTAGAATGTCTGTCTCTGAATCTCCACTAACCGAGACATATACCAATCGTATTTTTGTAGTCATCGAGAGAAAATATTCGCATGATACAAATACTTGCACCAATTGTAAAATACATTTTGAGGTATTTAGTGAAGTTTGCACCGCTAAGGGACGGTGGCATATGCATAGACTAACCATAGGATAACTTTTATCTTCGCAAAACCTCGCATTGATAAACCGGCCCTAAAAAAATTTCGTATATCACTTTCGTCTGCTCTAAGGGACAGGATTAATATGGTCGTTAGTTGATACAAATGTGTTAGGTAATTGCATGCTGGTGGTTGCTGTGGATTATAATAAATCTAAATGTATTACACCTCTCAACAATAAAGCATTAATTACGTCTTATAAAAAAATCTATCATATTTAAAGGAAGCTGATGTTCCACCACTAGCGGTTATTCCATTGTGTATAATATTCCTTTTATAAATCCAATAGAAGCATAATATAATATTAATTTAATGGCGAGCCACATTCATTCAGAGCAGGTAAACAATAGCCATATTCTCCATTTAGCTACAGAGATGACTAAAAATCAATTTTGAGGTAGCTAATAAATGTACGTTGTCTTAAAGGCAGACAAAGGGGACACGTAACTGACTTCTGTCATGTCAAGGCAGTACGGTATTGTTAGAACATGATTTTAAGTTGATAAAATCATTATTCTGCAGACTGCACTGAAACGTTACATTATTTATTCATTAAATAATTGCATACAGAAGGTATAATTGTATTGATTTTCGCTTTACGATTTTACTTCAAAATAAAACGTGTATATTATCATGATGCTTTATAAAAACATATATCTGAATGTAAAATACATATGCAATGTCTAAGTAAAATAATGTCTATCTTGTTTTCTTATAATAATACAGTTTGCAGAGCAAAAAAAATGAAAGGTACCTGCAAACAAATTTTCATTAATATTGCCACAATCATGATGTAAAATTTCCCACAATACTATCGTTGTTTCCATGGATGCCGTGTCGGAAAAATAAGGGTCAAAATAAGTCTTTCTCGATTATCTCCTTTTCTCTTAGTTCTACTCTAAAATTAAATTAGTTATTACCAATATTGTAGGGCATAAAGGAGGCTACAATTCCCTGCACTTTTGGCAATTATATTTGTCCCAATGTGCATTATTTTTGCATCTTTGCCGGAGAACTAAGAGGTAACAAAAAGAAAACAATGTAATGGGCTTGTTCAGCATTTTTTTTTATTTCATAAATCGAAAGTGCAAGTATAAATTAATGGATCTGCAAAAAATTAGAATCTTATTCGCACGTTTAGTATCTTAAAAACTATTACAAATCTCCATCTCGCGAAAATGGGGCGTGGCCAGGGGCTACGTCACTATACGCATAGACTCGGCGATCTCAATAGACTTGATGCTCCTTACTTGTTATAATTATAAGTGTTTTCAAAGTATTGTTTGTTTTGTTTACTACTTGACAGTAGGGGAGTACAATTTGGTGAAATGTCAAGTAATTACAATTTTCTATCGCTCCTGCCGGGACGAATTTTCGATTTTGACCATGCAATTTACTATTAGAATTGATCGCCGACCTTCTCTTTTCCTTAGAGACATAGAACGAACTTTCACTCGACGTATTTATTTAGTTACCAGCGTTTAAAAATTCCATGTTTTTCGACTTTTCAGGTTAAATTTGAAAGGTCCCAGAAAGCCATTTTTCTTACGTCACTTACGTATAGTGACGTCACATATGAGCGCTCGGTTTTTGCAACTATTACTAATTTCAAATCCTTATATCGGAAAAAGTTAATAATACGAAATTTTAAGTGTATAATGAGAATATCGAGTACTATATGAAAAAGTATAAAAACCATATAAAAAGAATATCATGGAACAAGCCCATTGTAAGCATTCTAAAATGATGTGAATTCTAACTTTGTTGTGCTGGAATGTATTAATGTTTCACATCTTTATTGGCGAACCATAACGTGGCAGACGAAAACAATATAATCGCAAACGATTGTTAAGAATATTTTGTTCGATGTTCCAATTTTGGAATTGTGACCTCAATTTCTCAACGACTATTGCGTCGCAAACGACGCTTATTTTCGCGAAAAAATCGTAAATGATTGCAAACCGAATAGTCCTAAATCTTCAAAATTGGGGCGCCAAGTTTACTCTACTCTAATTCCAGTAATAAATGACCACTTAATAAATGGAATGTTTTGCTAAAATTATCGCCTTGTCGTCATAATTACTAAATATTTTTCATTGGTGCTCTTTGAAATTGATGATTCGATACGCGTTTAATAAATTATTGGCCCAAATTTAAAAAAAAATGTATGTTATAAATAGAGCATACATTATATGTGAAAGATCCAGTGAACATGATGAATGAAAATTGGGAAGAGATAAAGTATTTGGAAATCTTATATTGACATTATAAAGTTCTCTTCGGTAAATTTATTTTTCACGTAATTTTTGTTTTTTTTTATTTTAATGCCTTATTTATATTAACGTCCTGGCGGAGTTCAGCTATTGCTGCTCTACCACTCAACCAGGACACGTACACATAGACATCAACACAACAACCATTCCCTGCGATATTGCCATCTACCGCAGCTGAGACTCGAACTCAGGAGAGATAACAGCGACTAGACATGTTGTGCCACCCAACAGCGGTCTAGATCACTGCTACCTCTCGGTAACACATGAAAAAACGCCACCAACATCCATACCCTGGCCAGGATTCGAACCCGGGACTCTATGGTCGCAAGCCAAACACCTTCAGCATTGCGCCACCGAGCTGGTAAATATGGTGCAGAGGATGTAAGAATTAGGTGATGCACAAAGACACTTAAATATAGTTTAAAAGTTTCAAATAGAAACTTAAATCAATTCTTTTAAGAGATATATAAATCTGCAAGAATTATTTTGAATTTCTTGTAGACGATATTCTGTACTTTTGTCTAAACATGGATAATATACGGTTTTGCAGTAATTTATAATGAACAAGGCAAGTGTTTTAACCATGTTTCCCTTACTTTGATTAAGAGACAACATTTGTAGGAAATTTTATGCTCTACAACTTTGCTCTCCTAATATTTTTCGCCAAAATGTATATATAAATATTTTTTCGCGTCCTCTAGTGGCGAAGCTATGAGGAATTCGAACAAATGCTACGTAGACCAAAATGGTAGTCTATATACAATGCCAAAATGCATAGCGAGTTCTCCGCACTGGCGGAGAGAAACATTGTCTTGAAGGAGGAAAAGCGGACGAAGTATCGAGATCTCCGGTATGAGCTCCGGGTGCTATACCCAAGGTACACTGTCAAGATGATCGTCCTCATTATCGGCGTAGTCGGAGGAATGAAGCCCACGCTGTTCTCGGAACTAAGAACCATTCCGGCCTGCCGTAAATCGGCCGAATGGTTGGCAGTTCAAATGTAGAAGGCAGTCATCTTAAAATCTCTCCATTTGCTTAGGGCACTCGATTTTGGAACCGGTGGTCACTGACCCCACGGGAGGTAGTTAATGGTCAAGGGTAATTGCTGGCGCTTATCCCGTGTGATTTCATCGGAGGCCACGGAAAAACTGCCCAGAGTCAGGCAACCGAAAATTTATATATATGTATATATTTCTTAAAAACCACCCTTTTTTAGACCTGCGGGGGAGTGAAAATTATGCTTAGGCAAACCAAGTGCTTGACTTTTTACAGGTCTCATAGCTGTAGGAAGCTTTGTGATGCCACTAGCGTTTGAAATAAGTGTATTTTATGAATTGTTATCGTACAATTAATTTATACTTTTACATGTTCCTAACGATTTTTACGAACAAATGTTATTGTTTAAAATAGATTCTGCTACTTGGTGCAACAACTGGACTGTGACGACATCTAGTTGTAGGGTGCTTAATTTGTATTAAATGAAATTAAACTACATTAGTAGCCTTTATAAACAAATAATATTATTGACAGATTTAAGAATTGTCGATTAACTTTGTTAAACTTTATATTGTTGTTTCAGGGGGCCACGGTGTGATGGATGTCGGCGTCGTGGTCTTGGGGGATGGATAATGAACAACCCCACCAGGAGTTGGTTAAGTGCGTGGTGGTGGGCGACACGGCCGTGGGAAAGACACGGCTGATATGCGCACGCGCATGCAACAAACAAGTGTCGTTAGCCCAACTGTTGGCGACCCACGTCCCTACAGTATGGGCTATAGACCAATATCGCATCTACAAGGATGTGCTGGAACGCTCCTGGGAGGTGGTGGACAGCGTCAACGTCAGCTTGCGACTTTGGGACACCTTCGGCGACCACGAAAAAGACCGACGATTCGCCTATGGACGCTCAGATGTGGTACGTATTTTTGTATATGATTGAGTAAAACCATGGATAATTGTTTAATTTAGGGTGAGGAAAGAATTGTGTCAACTTTATTAGTGTGGTATACAATACTAAAGGTCCAGGTAAGATCAGGCGCCCATGCGATTCGTAACTGCATTCGACTAACCTATTTATTTGATAAAAGGAATACGAATAATCGATTAGTAGCGTTAGTCAAATCACATAATTTTCGTTATGGGTAATTTCAGACTATTCGACTAATGACATATGGTCATGGAAATACAAAAAGCATTATGTATTGGAGTAAACCTAAGATATAATGGGAATTGTCTCTCTATAGCAATATTCTCGTTGAGACTTGTGAATATTACAAATAGTAAAAAGTTTTGAATTAAATCTGGGAATGCTCTTGTTGAAACAAAATATTGTTCAAAATTATGTTTTTTCGGAATGTTAAATATCTGTGTATTGTTCATATAACAATAAAAAAAAGTATTTACAACAATTGCGAAGAAAACTAGATTTGTTTGAAATTCTTTGGTCAATTTGTCTGGTCGCAAAATATAATAACAGTTGTGGGAGGCCATTTTTAAACAATTTATGATAATATGTACAATAATGAACACACATATTAAGGAAACTTTGGAGTAATAAGCCCTTAATGGAGCTAAATGCCAAGTTTCAAGTTGAAATCTTTATAATAATTCCTAAAAAACAATTGCAAACTCGAAAGCTAGATTGTCGCAGCTTAAATATAGGTCTCTGGGCCCAAACAGAACTAATGAGGCTTTGTTAAGAAGTTCTAGGCCTTTAAAAAATTATCTTGGATATATTTTCCAAACGAAGCAGATTCATACACTTAAATCAATTTTTTTACTTATTCTTTCTCGACTTGTAGAAAATAAAAGATTCTCAAAAGACACATCATTTTTTCCAAGACATTTTTTACGGTGTCTTCTGAAATTTTGTCTCACTAATAAATTATTTAAATTTATTTCTAATTTCATTTCCTATCTATCTGACATACAGTTGGTTGGATCTTTTCACTCCAGTTCTACCTTTATATTGCTCTTGACAAGAGAAACACATAATCTAATGGAAATGCATAATCAAAACGGCTAAACTGGTTCAATAGTATCAGATTGACCGACGGTAACCTAATCGATTTCGTATTACCGATACAAATGTAATTTAAGTTTGACAAATTTTAACTTGATGAAATACTAAGTTGCGTGACAGCGTTTAGCAAATGCACTGAAATGTTTAAATGCATTTTAAATAAAAATGGTGCGTATTATCATCATGAAATCAGTAAATCTTATATTTGTCAAATTATTTGCCTAGTCATACCAACCGAAATAATATTCATAAATTGGTGAAGGTACTTTCATAAAACTTTCCTTTTTGTTTGGCACCCTCTATGTATTAATCATTTTTTAAGTTAGATGACCACCCTAGTATGTCTTTTTATTGAAAGTTTATAAGATTTTCTTCCGAATAGGAAAATACCCGAGAGTTTATTAATTAAGCACTACAAAAAACATGCCAATATACAGGGTGTGCGGGGGTTCCTCTTGGGCCTCTTTCTCATTTGCAACTTGCTGTAAAAAGCTATTTTACCGCGATACAGATAACATAATAAAAAAACTCTTTTACAGCAGGTTAATATAGGTCTTGAAATACAAAGCAAATAAAATGGACACACTAATACACGACGTTAAAACGAGAACACACCAATTACTGGTGCAAAATATCGACGGTGATGGGACCTGCCTATATGGAGCATTAAGCCACCAACTGGAGGGAGAAAATATAACATCACAGGCACATACCAATGCAACGAAAATTCTATGAAAATAAGTAGCTGATTATATCGAAAATCATTTAGATCATTTCATACCATAAATGCAGGCCTCTATCCATGAACTAGCACCCCGTTACAACAGATACAACTCTAATACGGGAAAAATAAACGCGTTCATTCGAGATTTGAGAAGAGAAGGATTTTGGGAGGGGGGCGCAGGAAACAATTGCTGCAACAGCAAATATGAAGAACAGGACGATAATAGTACACCAAGAAGAAGGAGAGCATATCATCTTCCATCCTACTAACCAACAGGTAAGAGAGAATACACCACTAGAGATAGTACATAGAAAACACGGAAACGAAATGAGCCCAACAAGGAAAGACACAAAAAAAAATACGAAAAACTAAAGAAAATAGAGGCCACAGGAAAACGGCATGCACCAAACATAGACAAAAAGATGAAAGAAGCGGGAAGAGAGAAAAGAGACGCAGAGATAAGGCACGAACAGAAAAAATGCAGAGAATTCTTCGAAAACATAGAATCTACTCCAGCAGGACAGAGATTAAACCAAACTATCTGACACCGCAAAACATACAGGAGAAACAACAATACGTAGCCAAGAAAATACATACCACTGCAGCATTGGGTCAGGAAACTAGAAGAAGGAAACGCAAAGAGAAGTCAAATAGAACCAATATAAAAAATCTACCACTGGCCGCCGCCAAAGGACGAACTACTAGAAATAATGGCCAGAGCTATGAGAAACACGGCAATAGATAGAATAAATAACGAACTACTACATTATGGACCGGACAGCATAACGCACCTAACCCTAGAAATCATCACCAACGCATGGATGGAAACCACGCCCCTGTCTGAGAAGTGGAACACAACCATACAGATACTGCTCCCTAAACCCAAATCACCACAAGACGTGGACAATTACAGTGGAATAACACTCTGCAGTATAGAGTTCAAATACTACGCACAATTCCTCCCCAGACAAATGGAAAAGTACATCGGCGAACTACCAGATTATCAAACGGCATTCATCAAGGGCAGATCAACAGACGACCATATGTACACCACTAAACGGATCCTGGAAGAAAAGTGGAAAAAAGGAACAAAACTATATATAGTCTCAATTGACCTCTAAAACGCATTTGACACCATAAGCATGAGGCTGTAATCAACACTTTATTCATCAGGGGAGTAACGCACTACTTAATAAACAGGATAATAAAAGCATGCCTACACGAAAATACCGCACTACAATGGTTTGGACAGACGACGGAATCAAAAATGAAGAATATAGGAGTCAAACAAGGATGTCGGCTATCACCCTGACTATTCTCCACGGTACTGTATCAAGTGATAGAAAGCACAATAAAGGAGAATCAGAATTTCAATAGAACCGATGGAACGATAAAGCCCCCCATCGTGCTTGCATACGCCGACGATATACTTATCATCACCGATGAAGAACAAGACATCTTTAAATTTCTAAGAAACATGATACCACACCTGGATTCCTCTGGAATGAAAATAAACTTCAAGAAGAGCCTAAAAATGGTCCGAGACACATTGACAAAAACAAGTCCAACAAGTGGGGAAGAATACAAAATAGGAGACTACACCCTGAGAAACACGAATAGAATGAAATACCTAGGAACATACCTAACAAATCAACTAAAAAGCAGGGAAACAGTAAGGGAAAGAATCAAAACGGCCTACATAGTCACAAGAGCTCTACTACCCTTCATTGAGGAAAATAAACCACCATGGAGCCTAACCAAAATAATATACTCGACTATCATAATGCCTACGATGACATATGGAGTCAAACACGTAGCAACGACAAAGGCCAACAGAAGAAGGAAAATAAGAGCTGACAGGGACATTATCCAACTGCTAGCAAAAACAGGAAAACCACAAAAACGACAGAAAACGTCAACATTACTAGAGGGAAAAACAATAATGAAAACAATAGAATCATCCGCAATGAAATACTGGGGACACGTCCAAAGATGAGACACGACACACCTACTAAAGAAAGCGCTAAGACTGAACGGCAACAAACTGAAAATACGGAGGACATGCTACACACATGGATAACAACAATCCAGAGGATTATGAATAAGCTAGGAAAGGATTATACACACTGGGAAAGAACGGCACAACAAAGGACGGAATACAATAAAGAAATATCAAGGATATACACACTGCCAGACTCAGAAACAGAAGAAACAGAAAACTCAGAATAAGAGAGAAGGTGATCAGATAGAAATTAAAAAGAAGCGTCTCACAAAAACCTGAAAGTTAAAAGAACGAAAGCACGAAAACCTAAAAAAAGCATCTCACAAACGCCTACATTTTCCATCCGATGAAGACAGATAGAAACCAAGAAGAAGCATCTCACAAACATCTGCACGCTCCATTCTATATTCCTACCCCACGCGTCATGCGGCTCTCGCTGCTGACAGCAAACGTGTCCAATGTCCAATCCAGCGTATGCAGCCGGTTCGGCGGTATAAGAAAGCATCGGGGATTTGTTCCGGCACACGGTTGGATCGTCCGTTAGTCGGTCGGGTGGAGCCTTCAAGTCATCGCATGAATATGTAATAGACGACAGGGCGACTGCAGTTTGCCGTTCGGAGGGCGATCGGGCTGCGTGGTAGAACAAATCTCCATGCCCGGAATCGGCAGCAATGCCCCCCCTTACGCTGGCAAATCAATCAATCAATCAAATCAGTCAATCAAACTTCTAACATTGGGCTTGATGTCTATTTTTAGTTAAAATAGTGTGGTGTGTAAAAATTAATAGTTTATAGGTATACCTATTTACTATTATTGTTTTCTCTCTGGGTTGAGTGGGAGAGCAGAGAATCTATTTTAAATTCACTGAGCTCTGCCCTTTATAATCAATTTGTCACTTATTTTATAGTATTGTAGAAACATTTTTCTGGATTGTAATAAAAACGATTACTATTATTATTACTATCTTACAGACTATATGGGGTGTGTCATATGACTTTAAACTATCTGCATGTCAGTGTTATTTTTTAATGAAAATTTGTATGATTTGGGTGTAGTCATTAAAAAACTTAGTTATGGCATATTTTTCAAAAGTAAATTTAGTAGCATTTTCTGACAACCCTCGTATTTGAATCTGTACCATTCTAGCAAAAGGAAAATTTGACTTAATTAACACCTGTCTTTTAGCATGTGTTACTCATTTTTAAAATTCGAAAAAATCACCATTACAAAGTACATAAAATGATATTCGAATTAAGTAAAAGGTGAAAATATTTTAGTTAGGCAGAGCACCATGGAAAACTTGTATATAACGAATTTATGTCCACCGATTGGATTAGTTCTATTGATGGAGAAATTATTCTATATCGCGGCGCGTCGTGAAGAGAAGTTGGCAAAAACTGAAGTGAAACTTTAAATCTATTAAATTTTGAAAATCACCGGCACCTCCGCCACTTCTTAAAATGCAATATCTACAAATGTAAGAAGCATTTCTATTGTATTTTATTAATCTATTCCTCGAAAACCACTTTTGATGAAACTTTCATTAATTAAGTCTTAATGATCAGCAGAAGGTTTTAGACATATTCATATCAAGAGTTCTCAAACTTTTTCCACTGAAAAAGTTGAAAAAATAAATAAGTCGTTTTCAAAGAAAGTCGCTAAAACTTATGAAATGAAATATCACCCAATCACCGCGTTAATTGAACCTTGAATATAATAACATATAGTGGTGTTGAAATTGGTGTAGAAATAAAAACGTCTTTTAGTATGTGTTCTCATTTTTAAAATTCGGAAAAATCACCATTACAAAGTACATGATGATATTCGAATTAAGTAAATGGTGAAAATATTTTAGTTGGACAGAGCACCATGAAAAACTTGTATATAACGAATTTATGTCCACCGATTGGATCTATTGATGGGGAAATTATTCTATATCGCGGTGCGTCGTAAAGAGAAGTTGGCAAAAACTGAAGTAGTACTTTAAATCTATTAAGTTTTGAAAATCACCTGCTCCTCCGCCACTTCTTAAAATGCAATATCTACAATCGTAAGTAGTATTTTTATTGTATTTTATTAATCTGTTCCTCGAAAACCACTTCTGATGAAACTTTCATTGATTAAATCTTATTGATCATCAGAAGGTTTTAAACATATTCATATCAAGAGTGAAATGAAATTTCACCCAATCACCGCGTTAATTGAGCCTTGAACCTAATAACATACAGTGAGCAAGTAAATGATGGAATAAATTCATTAAAATAGTTACAAAACAAGTGAAAAAATTCGCTCAGACCGGTCGATTTTTAAATACATTTCTCAATCTGTTTATTTGAAAAAAGAAGTGCTGCAAACATTTTTTTTAATTTATGACGTCATCGCCATTTTTTTTAAATGGCAACCGCCATTTTTTTAAATGTCATTTGAAAGAGCACATTGTTCTGCATACAGTACGTTAAATTCCAGGGAGTATTGCATGACCAAATTATCGAGAAAAAAATCTGAACTACTTATAACAATGTAATAAAACAAGAATTTAAAAATACAAGAATTTAAGGATACAGCAAAAAATAATTAGATTAAATGTTCAAATTGCGCGCCATTTGCTTCTTGACAATGTCCAAATCGAAACTGAAATTCTCACAAAACGTTAATAATTGTTTCGGGTCCAATTCTTCCAATTTCGTAAGTAATTCTGCCTTTTAAGTCCTCAGTATTGTTTTGTCTATTAAAATACTCTTTGGATTTAAGGTAACCCCATAAAAAATAATCCAATGGGGTTAGGTCCGGAGATCTAGCTGGCCATTCTATTGATCCGCGTCTACCAATCCATCTATGCGGGAAAATTTCGTTTAAATAATTACGCACTATTACCGAATAATGTGACGGTGCGCCATCCTGTGGAAACCATATGAAGTTTTCCGGTAGATTAGGGTTTTCACCATCTGGATACAGTGCGACAAGTTCTGGAATTATGTTTTCTTGGAGCAGCTCCAAATATTTTTCGCCATCTAATGAACCTTGAATAAAAAATGGACCCAATATTGTAGTCCCAACAATTCCAGCCCACACATTAACTTTCTGTGGAAACTGAGTATGGGCCTCCACCATCCAGTGTGGATTTTCACGTGACCAATATCAACAATTTTCCCTATTCACAGTGCCATTTAAATAGAAGGTGGCCTCGTCAGAGAAAAGTACTCGACTTAAGAAATGTGGATTGATATTACATCGTTCCATCATCGTTTCGCAAAAATCTACTCTGCGGTCGATATCATCTTCGTTAAGCTCTTTAACTAAATTCACTTTATATGGGTGCCATTTATTCTTCTTCAAATATTTTAAAACAGTCGACTGACTAATTGACTGTTCTGCTGCGACTTAGCGACTTGGTTTGTGAGGATTCTCCTCCATTGTCAGTAAAACATCTAACTGCATATTTTCTGAAATTGTAGGACCACCTTTCGTGAAATTATGACCACAATCTCGGAACTTCTTTTCTGTTTTGCTAACAGTTGATTGTGTAATAGGTCGATAGGGTATTTACCATTAAATAATTCACAAACCATAGTTTGTTTTCGGGACTTGTCTCCATAGCCAATCGTTATCAAAATTTCAATTCGTTCTGTCTCACTTAAACCTTGCATTATCAGCGCTTTCAATACGATATCACAAGTAAATACTAATGAATTGGCCTACCCCTTTCAGCGTGGTGAGGCTAATATAATTTAATGAACTGTATTTAGGTATAATAAAAAAAAAGAATGTGTCAGAAACTTACACAGTAGGTTTGATGGATTCTCCGTCGTCCATGTCGGCCCAGGCAATAGGAGGGACAAAGGGAGGGGCAAAAGGAAAAGGAACAAATCTCCGACACACATATAATTAACGTAACAATTATTAAATTAATTTAAGAGAGGACAATTATAATTCACTTATCACTGATAAATAATTATAGCGTTCTGCGGCGTAAGTGACTATTGTCTTACTTACTATCATAGTACTGTCTCTATGCGGGTCGCGCTCGACCCACACGGCGTTAAAAAAACTAGCTGAAAAAAACTTCTTAGTATTACCATAAAGAACTCAAAACATATATTTTTCTAGGTAAAATACAAGGCGCGTAACCAACCAATATGTTAGAGCCAGGTCAGCGTTACTAAGTAAATGAAAAAAAGGTTCGACGATAAGTAATGAATGTGTTCTATTAATGTTAAATGTTTTTTTTATCGATAATTTCGTCATGCAATACTCCCTAGAATTTAACGTACTGTATGCAGAAGAATGTGCTCTTTCAAATGACATTTTAAAAAATGGGGGTTGCCATTTAAAAAAAATGGCGATGACGTCATAACTTTTAAAAACATATTTGCAACACTTTTTTTTAAATAAGCAGATTGAGAAATGTATTTAAAAATCGACGGGTCTGAGCGAATTTTTGTCACTTGTTTTGTAACTATTTTAATGAATTTATTCCAACCTTTACGTGCTCACTGTATAGTGATGTTGAAATTGGTGTAAAAATAAAAACGTAACGTATCAATTTCAATATTCAATTCGGTGGCTGAAATTTTATTTTATAATTGATAATGACGGTTCATTTTTAAAAGTATTGTTACGTATTTTCCACCTTTTAGGAAACACCCTGTATGAATCCGTGGGTTCTAAATAATTTCAACAAGAGATTAACACCACTAACACTTTATTTAATAATTTACTGACTATACAATACTTCAAACATTCAAAATACCTTTATTTACTTCTTATTTAACCTCACTTTTTACCGAACGTGTCCCTTCTAAAATAAACTTCTTCTTAATAAAACTTCTCCTTCCGCGCTGGTAATCGCGCCTTATATACTCTGAATTTGACTCTCTAGATCCATCTAGAAGCAATCAGGAATCTTCTCTTACCACATTCCAGAAAAGTCCATTTCTTTCTGCTAGCTTCCAATCACAATTAGTAGGCATAGGCGTATCATCTCCAGTTCCAAGGGGTGTAATTCATAACAGTATTTATATAGATTAAAACAGCAAAGCGCCCAAAAACGTAGCCGCCTCGGTATTGTTCAATTATTTGTTCAAGAGCTCGCTTTATGCTCTAAGAGTTACTCCTATCGTTTTATGGAGGACACACCAATTCACAAAATCGATTTCTGACGGAACAACTCTATCAGGCACTTCTCCCGTTTAAAAATCAGTGGGATTATATCATTATTACATGACTGGCTTTTTGCGCAAAAAAACTTTTTATGTATTACGTAAATAAAATAAGATGTCAGATGCCAGAAATGTCCGTGGTTAGGAAGCGCAGCCAGAAAGGTTAACGTTTAAACTAAATGCAGTTATATCACGGATTGTTACAAGGTTTTTTAGATTGAGATTATATATTTACAACACTTTGAGCACAGAAGACTATTCTATAAAATTTTGATAATAATCTAGATTTTAATCGTATGTATTATCCCTGACCTCTAAAATCGTCGTGATAAGTTTACACTCTTTACTAAAATATAAATATAAGCTTCATGAACAACAAAGTAACTTTCCCAGACGTTATGATTGTTAACAAAACTACCACACACCTTTAAGCGCATAGAAATTTAACATTTTTCGTTAAGTTGAGTTTCTACGATATCTCAGATGTATTGTATCATTATGAACAGACCGTTTTTATTTTTTAAAATTTATTAGTTTCCTTACCAAGAGATTCTGCAACCGTGGACCAAATTCACATCCAAATAATTTCTACACGGGTGCAAAAATGAAAAAATGCTATATTATACGCGAAATCAACGTTACCGTTAATCTCAAATGTTATAAATTATTGTTAAAAGTTCTTTCTGTTTTTTGTTACCTCGATATAAATCTTCTTAAAACAAAACATGCTTCCCAGAATGAAATATCCGTTAAGAAATTTGAAGCACAGAAGAAGGTACTGCCCATTCTAGCAAAATTAATGCAATTTCGAGTTTACGAAGTATCTCAAAGTTCAGATATCATTGTTAAATGTTCTGCCTCTTTTTATTAAGATAAGTTTTCTTAATAAGAAATTTACACTTTTTCAATTTTATTTATTTTAGGAAAAAAATTGTGTACACACAAAAATTGAGCCTTTTAATGATGTACACATGTTGAATAGAATGACTCAACTCAGAAAATACTTATAATGAGTTTTTTAAAAAGAGATCTAGCTCCCGGACTATACATGATTACTCTGATTTACTCTATGACGAGACCATGTCTGATAGTGTGACACAAGAAAGCTTTTGTTCAATGACAAAATGTATTGACACATGTCTTTAATAGATGCACAATGACAAAGCGAATGTATCTGAAGGACGTAGTTGAGAATTTTAGCGAGAGAAATGCAACTTATGAGTATATTTATCGAGCATCAAAAAGCTAATTTGTGCTCTCTGTCTATTCCCTATTATTTTTATTTCACGCTAATCAAAGCAGCGAGGCTTGATGTTTGATCGACCTAAATCCATCAACATCCGCAAAAGTTGGCTCCTATTCCCTGAACAAAAATTCAGCTCATAGTTATTGTGTTTGCTACACTTTATTAGTGTAGTTTTCTGATGGTTTAGGTTACGAAAGCCATCCCTTGTTTTTAGCGTCGGTGACATTTCGTTATAAATGACTAAAGAAACAGAGACAAATGATCAGCTAATTCTGCTACGTCTTCGACAATTATTGGGGATCAATTTTCCGTAGCATGGCTCCAATTTAACACCAATAATATATTTATCTCGATTTTACTGACTTAAACAAATAAATAAGGTTCTTCAGTTACCTTGTAAATAATAGTAATTTAGTACGTTGAAAATGGTAAATATAATGAAAAAAATTAGAGGATCAATGAAACTGCGGAAATTTTAACTTTTACTTACAGTTTTAGAAACCTTTGACTGTACCGCAAAATCGTAAATATATCGAAGAAATAAGTGTTTTAGCGAAAATTGTCGAGATTTTTTTGACTATATAGGGAGATATAAGGACATTCAATCAGCTTTAATTCAGGACTTATTACATTCCTTTATGATAAGAATTAACCAAATTACGATGGACAAAGTTCCCGAAAAGTGCATATTCATAGAAATTAAACTTTGTTAAGTATTTCTTTTATAATGCATCCAATCAAAAAAGAAAATGGGAAACTTTTTGGTATATGCCATTGTAAGGATCATCAATTTTTACTAAAAAGAAAACAATATCTTTATAATTTGTCATAAAAAAATTGGGGTGTGAACAAATGGAATGTCTAAAATTTTTATTGTGCACTAAAATCCGATAAATCTCTCAAATGCCGCTCATTCATTAATCTCCATTATAGCTACAGATTAGTAATTTGATTTGATATAAGCGAACCTTGCAAAAAAAGTGAAAATTTTACAATTATCGCAATAAAATTAGGTTTCCTCTTTAGAAAAAACGCATTCTATCTTTTCTAACCCATTTGTGCTTCGAACAATGTCTATTTTAAATTAGATTCTTTTTACAATTTTCGATAAATTTTGCTATATTGATATTATCTCGAAAAATTCAGTCTTTACAGAAAAACATCAAGTGAGGTAAAGCTGATAAAATCACTTTTCATTTGGTGTTTCTTATAGTATTAATGTGGCGAAAATTAAAGACTTTTTTACACTAATACCATTATTAACTTTATTAAATGGAAAATTAAATTTAAAAAAATGAAACAGATACTTAACACTTCAAGCTTCCTTTTAAATGTGATGTAGTTATAGCCACATTAACATATATAATTAATTGATCCTTTGTTTATGGCATATTTCCATAAAATATAAAGATTGGCGAAATTACCCCACTGCTGTATTAACAGTAGAATATATTTTATTTACAAGACCAGTTGTCATTCTATTAGGATTTTCAACTTTTCGTAAAACTTCGTATCTTCTAAATGTATTGTTGCGTTTTTTCCACGTTTTAGGAAACACCCTGTGTGAATCCGTGGGTTCTAAATAATTTCAACAAGAGATAAACACCACTAACACTTTATTTAACAATTTACTGACTATACAATACCTCAAAACCAACTTTGTTTACTTTCTATTTAACCTCACTTTTCAACTTGTTCACTTTTATAAACTGCCTTCTTAATAAAACTTCTCCCTCTGCGCCGGTAATCGCGCCTTATATACTCTTAAATTGCTTCTAGATTCATCCAGAAACCATCAAGAATCTTCTCCAACCATACTCTAGAGAAGTCCATGGCTCTTTCTAGAGTTTTTCCAGTCACTATTAGTAGGCATAGGCGTATCATCTCCAGTTCCAAGGGGGTGTAATTCATAACAGTATTAAAATTGGACATCCATATTAACACATTTTCTTAACAGATGTGTAGTGATAATACACCAAAAATTAGAGATCAATTTAGTAGCCAGATTTTTATTTACAGAGACTTAAGGTAACCATTCCCTAGAAAAAGACATCCGATAGGAAAATATTTATTATTTTTGTCCATAGCTTTGTTTTCTTAGTACGTATTTAAAAAAATACATAAGAGTACCTAAGTAGAACCATAACAAGACTATTACTATGAATTTTCACTCAATAATTTCAGTGGCTTGCAAAATAGCTAGATTCAACTCTACGAAATAGGAAGATTAACACAATGTTTAAATTTAAATCTGGCTACTTTGCAAACCACTGAAATTATTGAGTGAAAATTCATAGTAATAGTCTTGTTATGGTTCTACTTAGGTACTCTTATAGTTCTTTTAAATACACGTACTAAGAAAGAAAATCTATGGCCAAAAATAATAAATATTTTCCTGTCGGATGTCTCTTTCTAGGGAATGGCCACCTTAAACGAAAAAACTATTTTAAATACTCTACAATTCTGTTCACATTTTTACCTTTATATTATGTCTCGTGCAACCAAGAGTCGTAACTTGTTATTCTGGCGAAGAATAAGCCGTGAAACTTTTCCGTTAAGGTAACATCTTGCTTTTAAATTCGTTAGAATTTCAAAAATGTATAGAGGGCGCTGGGGGCAGCTTAAAAATAAAATTCGCTTCAGATAAACTGCCATTTCTGTGCAAGATATTGAAAAATTATATAAGAAAAACTTACTCAAAATTTAAAAGTATGAAGTTGTACCAAATTTTATAACTATACAGGGTGATTCACGTAAGCCGTTCTTTAGAGAATTTTTAACTTTTAGTACACCCTGTATAGCTGGAGGACTAAATATATTTTGGGCAGAATTGGCTAATCGATTATAGCTGCATACGAAATTTCAAATTTCTAATCGTAACTGCAAGTTGAAGAACTTCTAACGAAAGGCCTACGTAAGTCACCCTGTATAGTTATCAATTAGGTACAACGTCATATTTTTTCATTTTAAGCAAGTTTTTCTCATAGAATTCTTCAATATCTTGCACAAAAATGGCAGTTTATCTGAAGCAAAGTTTATTTTTAAGCTGTGACTAGCAACCTCTATACATTTTTGAAATTCTAAGAAACTGAAAACAGGTTTCAGGTCAAGCGCGCCAATATTCTTAACTAAAGATGACGGTCTCGGATGATTAGGGGTCGAGCTTGAGCTCTTTGCCCCAAAATCGGGTCAAGCAAGAGCAGAATCCAGATAATTGCGTTCATAGTAAAAAAAAAATGTTATTTACACCTATAATATCGCTTTGCCATGGACACATTTTATATATGTATATAATTTTTTTTAATGTACTTGTGTTTATGTGATTAATATTACTTGTATTATAAAAGGTATGCAAAACTATGCTTTTTTATCATGTTTAGATTTGAAAGTGATAAAGATTATTCTGAGTAAAGATTCTGAACTATACAGAGTGTTGTAAAATAACTAACACTTTACCAATAGAGGGGAAACAGAAAGGCGACAGATAATAAATATGAGGAAAAGAGAGAACGTTAAAAGTAATAACGCAAGTAGGAAATATTTTCTGTGCATACTTAATTAACATTTAGTCACCCAAAAATAACGTTTTTAGAGTGGGTAAATGAATACAGAATTTCTACCATCAAAAGAGGCCCCAAAGTAAAATTCGTACCAGAATTTGAGGATAGCATACAGTATCCTTCACATGTGGGGCATTGTAAAAAGAAAAGAGGAAACCGTACCTATATGGTCATAATTTTAATTAAAAACTAAATGCAGAAAACATTTATCTTAAAGACTATGCTTACAGTTAGATATTTCATATGCCTGCATTTAAAATCATAACATTTACGTGCAATATAAACATGATTCACGAAAATTATTACTTAATAACGAAAATGAGGAAATTAATTTCCACATTAAAAAACATATTTACTCAATTAATGATATTAAGCATACATATTTCATTATGTAATTATTTTTGAAATTTCAACAATCTCCGTCTGGGCTTATTAAGGTTTTATAAAGATAACTTTACTACAAATTACAAACAATTTAATATTGTGTTATATAAATTAAGATATATAGTGTTTTTCGTACTAATATCACATTTCAGAATAAGTGACACATTTTTACTTCTTTAGTAGAAATTAAAACATTATCATTTTAATAAGTATTCTCGTTTTAAATTATACACGAGATTAACTTAAAGGAAATGTGAATAATTTACAAACATCTCAAATTGCATCAAAAATCTTTCAACATCTACAATGTGATCTCGACGACGGGGGCCATCGAAGTATAATAAATGGAACAAACGACTTACCTGTAAGGATGTTCGTTCCATATTATATGAGCGGTCCTTTCCAAATAGAACACTCTGTAGTATCATTTGTCTGTACCAAACATGCACAGTTTTTAAAGCCTGACTCAGCGTTGCCGCTTCTAATTGCATCGCCAGCACATTCATCCAACTCAGCCC
The DNA here is from genome assembly GCA_963583905.1 of Stenurella melanura. Lineage (NCBI taxonomy): Eukaryota > Metazoa > Arthropoda > Insecta > Coleoptera > Cerambycidae > Stenurella > Stenurella melanura. Next base: position 110,449,234 of record OY757312.1, read on the forward strand.
TCAGAACATGATTTGTGACTTACCATCGCTTTTCGAGGGCATTGTGGGGATGGGAGGGTTTCGTTCTATTTGGAAAGGACCGCTCATATAATATGAAACGAACATCCTTACAGGTAAGTCGTTTGTTCCATTTATTATATTTCGCGTTGTCCTTTCCAAATAGAACACTCTGTAGATGTTTAAAGAACAAAAGCGATTTTTAACTATTATTAATTGTGTATGAAACTACAATGTGTAGTAACTGAACTCTTATGATATATTATGTGAATGTCTCGATTTATTTAATGAAACGATTTATAATTAATAAATGTTAAATAAATGTGTTATATTATGTTATATATGATTATCTTTAATATTCAATATTGCATTAGTAAAGTTCTCCTCCTTTTGGAGAGACAGATTATATTTTTTTTTTTTTAATACTAATGAATTATTTGACCAGTACACTGTGTTCTTAATACTGTCAATATTTATCCCTGTCCTGCTGGTCGCTGAAGACACAGCATGTCGGACACTGTGGCTACCAAAAGCCGTAACATCTATGCCACTTTCCTTGAGGATGGATTTAATCCATCTACTTATGGTGTGCTTGGATGCTGGTCTATGAGGTGATTTAATAGTAATTATTAAGTAGTTATTGTCACATTTTTAATTGTTTCATTAGTATTATGTATTGTAACACTGTTCGCCCAACACATATTTTCTTTGTTAGCATTAAAGAATTTAAATTTTAAAACGGGCTGGTGTTTATCTAGAGCAGAGGTTTTGATTGTGTCTGATATAAAAAATGTATTCCTTCTTCACTGCTTATGATATTATTTGTTTCAATTTTCGATATGGTCTGGGCACGGAGAGCTGTAGTGAAGGCCTATAGTACATTTTTTTTGTGTGTGAATTTCTGTAAATTCAATGATTCTGTTGAATCTAGACTCCCTATGTACATTGTCTGCTGTTTGTATTGAGATTTAATGGTGATCTATGAGTGTGTTGTACTAAAAATTACTGTTAAATAAGATATTTAGAAAAGTAATTATTGATTTTGTAGGTGGTTGGAATATATCTATAGAATTTTTCTTACGGAATTTGCACCACTAATACTTATCTATGGACGTTGAGTGAGTTTGCGAAGAATTGCTGGTAAACATGGCATTTAGAAAGATCATTATTGAATTTCTGTGTGATTGGAATGTATATGTCGATTTTTCTTATACAGTTTCCACCACTTGTTGATCGTGGTTGAGTATTGTTTAAATGTCCATTTCCTTATAGAAGCTAGGATAGCTGGGATAACTCTCTCAGATACACCTCTCTTCTAATGAGCTCGCCTGATAACTTTCCTGCTATTAGAGAAATCTTCCATATTATGTAGCATAGCTAGAAGTTGTACCAATTCCAATGTCCATGTGAGAAACAGAATTATATCTTTTTCGCTATTGCTATCGATGGTGGTTAAAAAGTTATACCCGTGCCGATGCGAACAACACAATATTGTCAAGTACTCAGTAGTTAAAAGTTGTATCAATTCCAATGTCCATGTATGAAACAAAATTATATCCTTTTCGCTATTGCTATCGGTGGTTAAAAAGTTATACCCAAGCCAATGCTGTCAAGTAATCGGTGGTTAAGAGTTATACCAATACCAACTTCTATGTGAGAATCAGAATTATTTTGCAATCGGTGGTTTAAAGTCATACCTGTGCCTATGCGAGAGTACAATTTTGATAAATAGTAATTGGAAACACCAGTGGATTCACAATTGATGCGACAGATGATTAGTAGATTAGTTTTACAGATATGCGAGTGAGTGTAGGTTTTTGTTGAACACTCTGTATATGTCAGAATATTTTCTCAAAGTATTGAAATACTAATTTAAAAGCAATAGCTTGTACCAAAGGGTACGAAATGATGATTTCATGACACGAATATTTAAAAGAACTGTTTATATTTTAGGCACTAAGGAAATAGACCGAAATTATTGTATTCATACAATTTACCTGTGAATCTAAACCTTAGATATGTTTTAAGTTTTTTATTGATTGGCAGGTATCATGTAATAAAGGTCCTTTAAATGTATTGTTGCTAAGAATGATTCTTTGGTTATCGTGTTACACGTTGTGTAATTTTCTAATTTGAAATGGGCATGTTCATGAATTTATTTTTTGAGGTTTAGTATAATCCGGTATTCGCAGTTCGATTTTCTCCTCGGAAAATAGGAAGATTAAAATTGGTCGTCGACATCACTACAGCAATTGGATATGATTTGCTTCTAGATTTTTTATTAATATTTGTATTTTTTCTTCATTATTTTTTGACGACATTGTATGAGGATCATTTAGTTTCCTTATAAACGAAATGGAGTATCCTTTTATAACATTAAGGATATTCTTATATTCAATAATGGTGGATCAATTTCAATTAAGGTACTTCAGCCTACCACTGACTTCGTCTATTGCCTTCGCCTCTGGTACTGCCTGGAGAACCTGCTGGGGGCCTGCTGTCCGCCCCTCCTTCTGGTTGTCATGCCGAGGTTGGTATGCCCTCAAGAAAGGGCGTTTCCATTTTAAACGTTTTTCCTCAAGCTTGAAATTCTTTATTGTAAATTTTTTGACTTCATTATTGATTTGGGTCTCATTAGGTCGTCTTTTTTAAAATTTTTCTCTAAAGTTTCTTCCATACAATAGTTCATCGGGTTTGCTGCCCTCCAGTATTTTCTTGGTGTTGTTTTTTTAAACTTGGAAGGATTTTGTATTGTTTCTAAGTATTTATATTTCCTTTGTAAGTGTTTGATATCAAGGTTTCTATTTCGGAGTTGATTAATGAACGGTTGAACTGACAGTTCCCGGAAGTAGGGTACTTTTTATTTATAGTGTCCCTAAAGTTTTTTTTTCTTTCTTTTTTCTAATTGGTTATGGGCCCAGAGAAGTTTGTTTCAGTTAGATTCTGAATTTTTAAATTGAGAATAGAAATACTATAACTCTGGAGAATTTCTATCTATTACTTATGTCTTTATGAATGTTTGCACCATTTTGGTCATATGACTCTGTTGGATCTTCCATAATAATTCTGTCCGCTTTCAAGGACATATTGGGTTTCTGCAGCACTGAGGTCTGCATTCACTAATGTTTGTGATCCGACAGATTCTTCGTCCGGTGACTAAATAACAGGCCCTACGTCATCTTTTGAATCATCTTAAACAATGTTCCTTTAAGGAGATTGTACTGTCCTGTTAAAAGGTTTACTAATAGCATTAGTATAATCGGTGGTTACAAATTATAACCGTACCGAGTTATAAGCAATTTTGTATACTTCCCACTTGTTCAATATTGGTGATTTCAGAATCGGTGGTTAAAAATTATACCCGTGCCGATCTCTGAGAAAGCAATTTTATATTCTTCCTACTAGTGCAATATTGCTGATTTCAGAATCGGTGGTTAAAAATTATACCCGTGCCGATTTCTGAGAGGCAAATTTATATTCTTCTCACTAGTGCAATATTGTGATTTCAGAATCGGTGGTTAAAAATTATACCCGTGCCGATTTCTGAGAAAGCAAATTTATACTCTTCCCACTAGTGCAATATTGGTGATTTCAGAATCGGTGGTTAAAAATTATACCCGTGCCGATTTCTGAGAAAGTAAATTTATATTCTTTCCACTAGTGCAATATTGGTGATTTCAGAATCGGTGGTTAAAAATTATACCCGTGCCGATTACTGAGAAAGCAATTTTATATTCTTCCCACTAGTGCAATATTGGTGGTTCTAAAATCGGTGGTTAAAAGTTATACCCGTGCCGATTTCTCTGTGAAAACCATAATTATACCCTTTTCGCTAATGCAATCGGTGGTTCAAAATTTATACCCGTGCCGATGCGAATAGCACAGTCATAAACAACACTCTGTATGTCAGAATATATATTTTTAAGAAGATTAAAATTCCAGTTTAAAAGTAATAGTTATAGCAAAGGGTACGATGTGATGATCTTATCATTGAAATGTTTATATTAGAATTCAGGCACTTGCAACGTATAAACAAACGGTGCCGTATTGAAGGGGATAGTACATATAAAGCAATTCATTAGAATTCTATTAATTGTAGGTAAATGTTTGTTTACTTACTTGAAGAAGTTTGTATTCTGCGTTTTAGTCTCTTTATCTTTTGTTGATTTTTTTCACGTTCACTAAAATTCACTTTCTGTCAATAATTTTAGGCATTTTTCACTGCACAATTTTTCTTGCTACTTGTCTGTCTGGCACAAAGAAATGTTCTGAGGGCTGAGTTGGATGAATGTGCTGGCGATGCAATGAGAAGCGGCAACGCTGAGTCAGGCTTTAAAAACTGTGCATGTTTGGTACAGACAAATGATACTACAGAGTGTTCTATTTGGAAAGGACAACGCGAAATATAATTAGAGGTTAAACGACTTACCTTAAAGAAGTTGAATCCTCAATTATACGAGATGGCCCCCGTCAGAAGAGATCACACCCACCCTCCACTAAAACCCAAAAATAAATCCGCGATTTGAAAAAACATAATGATCACAGACTGCTACGTGACAAGGGACCTATGGATATGGAAATAAATCAGTTTATTTATATTTCTATAAACATAACGCGGAAAGGAGCAGAGAAACATATACTACAATGTGATCTCTTTTTTTGACATTAATAGCATAACCTACAATAGTAATAAATACAAATTTGCTGTCTAGATTTGAGGAGACTAAAACTTATTTTTACAGATTTAATGCAATAATTCCCAAATAAATTGTAATTAAATTCATTCTTTTACTTATTTGAGTCGTTTTAATGCTTTGATTTTGCTCGTCTTTCAAGGTTGTGTTCCGCACAGGAAACACTAACATAACAGCCTGGAACACAACAGCCACTTTTCATATAAGCAAATTTTGCCCGCGTCGTGGAATTTTGAGGTCACTTCCGGTCACAATTTTTTGTGTTATAGAATACATTGAATAAAATTTACGTCAAAATGTAGGTTTTGAGGTGTACAATGAGGTAGTGGGGTGCCAGGCTTAATTTGCCCGCAATCCTGAGACACCCTCGATTAAGTTTTTTCTTGTGTTTTCTTAAGTCATCGAATACATGAATTATTCTTTTAAGTTAAAGTACAAGCCTTCTAGTTATTAAAAAAATAGGCCGCCTCTTCTTATTTGCCCGCATCCTTCCATTTTAACGTCACTTCCGGTAAAATTCCATGACGCGGGCATTTGCTTATATGAAAATTGGCTCCCTGTAGGCCTGTAGTAGTACTTACTCACCCATACAAAGTTTTTCATGTATCTTATTCATAGGAAATCTGTACAGCCGGCTCTCTACCTATTTAGTTTATTATCGAAGAACACTATTAAAATATGACTCTCCGCGTTCAAATAACAATTTTTATTACTGAACAGATGGAAAAATTAAAGCTATGCTCACCGCAAGCGCTCGGGTCGAATTTAGTAGTAACACCGCTCCCTCGCACATAGTCTATACGTAACAATATGTATGCAAAATTTCAAGTAGCAGTGGTTCAAAATTGACTTGACTTGACAGGATTTGACCTAGACTGACTGCGACATGTGACATGTGAAGTTGAATAAAATCTTGTAACAAAAAAAGAAATGGTGAATTAAGATGTCAACAACAAAATTTCATGTATAATTTACCCAATTCAGCTGTCACTTGATTTCTTATTTCTATATAGTCCATTCTCTGTAGATTTTAACCTACAATATTGCGTTGTCATCGATGCTACATATGTATGCAAAATTTCAAGGCAATATATCATTTGTAAGTGGTTTAAAGTTGAACTAAACTGACTGACGCCTGCCTAATAAACATGTGAAGTTGTAATGACCATATATGCAAAGTTTCATTGAGCATTTAATTGTTCCGTTTATGTTTCAAATAGGTTATTTTTAATGAAGTTTTTCAAGACCGTAAATTAATTTTATTTTAATTTGAGTAGTATATTATATTTATTTTACATTATATTTGATATTGGGCGAGAAATATTTTCTGAATGTGATCCCCACTCACATAAAATTACTATATAATTTCCTTAAAATTACACTTTCTTGGTCATTTCCTGCTGTGCTGACGATGTTATAATATTTTACGCATAGCACGAATAGACTTTGATATAATGTTGTTTTTGCTAGAACCTGAACCCAAAAATAAACTGTACTTTTTGTTACTAAAGTCCTTATCCGTCATTAATATAATGGAGTTAATAATTACTACAAGATATCCTTGTGACCCACTCAAAATGACGAGAATATTAATTAAACTGTTATGGTAATTATCAACGGTACATTAGTCATTAGTTCAGAAAATAAACATCTGTATTATTACGTCTTCCATTAGGGTGATATAACAGAATCGAGAAGGAACATTCCGATAACAGCAAATTAATCGTGTGGAAGATAAACGGCTCAAGATGATTTCTTTTGAGAATAGTATATATAACCACCACCTACATCTTAAAATACTTTATCCTATACTGTTACTGTCATTTTTGTCATATGCTTTTCGGTGACATCAACGAACATTTTAAATTTTTTTAAATCAATTTTATTTTATTCATCTAATTTTTTTTTAAAACAAATGCATTTTACTCATCAATATTTTGCCCAAAAATGTTATTACTATACAGTGTGTCCCAGGATAGATGTAACAAGAGGTGTAATGGACCAACAATTTTGGAATTTTGGAATGTTATTTGGGGATTGAGTCCTGCTTGTTGTAAAACTAAAGTATACCAAAAATGACTTGATTTGGTGTTATACAGGGTGTTTTGTAAGCAAGGTTGTAAAAATCACCACTAATAAAGTACCTGTATTTTTAAAATATGAAAAAATTCCACTAAGAAAAGTTCAGGAATATAAAATTATTTTTTTGAAACTTCCCATTTTTTCAATAAATTGGTATTTTATTTTGAACCATTCAATTAAAACTGGATAGAAATTATTTTTTGTGAATTAATATTTAATGTTAAGTAGAAGCTAAAAGTAGGCTATGAGAAAAGCAGTGGATATACATTTATCATTTATTATTGACATATCTGTCAAACGTAGTCAATATTATTCTTAATTTTTGTTTCAAATTAACGAACCAAGCATAAAAAATTAAGTGAAAATGGTACTCACAGTGCGTGAAAAAATTTATATTGTGCAATGCTACGGAATTGACGGTGAAAACTCGCTAAGAGAAGCCAATTTAATTTGAAATTTCCAAACACTGCTTTGTCACGTACTCAGGCTATGAGAATAATTAAAAAGTTTCTGGCTACTGGTAGTGTTCTTAACATGAAAAGAAAAATAAAAGCATATGATGAAGACAATGTTGGGATTATTATAGCTCATGCCTCTGGTCAGCTCTTATTAATATTAGCAAGTCTGAACTCCAAAGAATTTACAAGGCAAAGAAAATTAGGGCATATAAAGCAAATTATAAACATACGCTTGAAGAGGGAGATGACGGCCGTAGGTTGTATTTTTGTTTGACCATTGGAGAAAAAATCATGGAAGAGAGATTTTTTCATCATTTCATAATTTTCTCAGATGAATCCACATTCACAACCAATGGTGTTGTTTCATCTCAGAATTGTCGGTTTTGGGATTCTGAAAATCCAAATTTTAGAATTCATTGTAGAAGACAACATTATAAAAAAGTGAATGTGTGCTGTGCCGTTTCTTATCACACTGGAGTTATTGGACCTTATTTCATTGGGGGAAGGTTAATCCAGTACACTTATTTGCACTCATTTGCTCTTACACAACTTTAAATATGAATTCAACTCTTAATTCGCAAAAAATGGGAAGTTTCAAAAAAATTATTTTATATTCCTGAAATTTGGTACAGAGGTATGAAATTGAATTCTAAATAACTTTTCTTAGTGGAATTTTTTCATATTTTGAAAAATAAAGGTACTTTATTAGTGGTGATTTTTACAACTTTGCTTATAAAATACCCTGTACAACACCAAATCAAGTCATTTTTGGTATACTTTAGTTTTACAACAAGCAGGACTCAATCCCCAAATACCAATCCAAAATTCCAAAATTATTGGTCCATTACAACTCTTGTTACATCTCCTGGGACACACTGTATATTAAAAGTACACATAAACCCGAACAATTTTAAAAAGAGTATTTATATCTGCACCAATTGGGAGTCGAGTTATGACGTTTTATGCGTTATGGCCATTTATAAACAAACTAAGAGACATTGTAACTTGAAGTTTGCACTGAATATTTCAAATAAATACTTACTTGAACATGTTACAATTTTTTTAGTCGCATAAATTGCTGGAAAATTATCGAACTGAAGTTGCTCGACACTATCGAGCGAAACTAAAATATCGTGCACGGCCTAGAGTCGGGTACAGTTTAAGCCGACTTGTGTCATGGCCGCTAAAACGTCTGATCTAAGATTTTATTTGATGTATAAGAAATGCCAATAGTTCTCAAACAGTTCTCTCCTGTAACAGCAATGACGTCGTTAAATAAGTATAAAAAAATAGGAAAGATGTTATCATAAAATGTTAAGATTATTAATTTAGTAACTTCAGCATTTTAGTGGAATTCTGATTATACAGTGTTCGCCATAAAGTTGGCTACATATAGGAAAGAACTGCATTATGGACATTTCTAAAAAACTCTATGGGAGTTCGTTTATACATGTCCGACATCAAAAAATTATATTTTGACACGTGTCATGTGATCACCGGTTTGGGAGGACTGTAAAAAATAGTTGACGGTGGTGCCGAAAAATGGGTCAAATTGTTAAGATATCGAAAAATGTTATTAAGAAAAAGTGCATAGAATATAATAAGGACTCCATACACCAATTTTGAAGCAGATATGAGCAAAATAAAAAAATGCAAATTTTACCCCTACCATTAATTACTAAGTATATGAAAAATCATAAATTCGTCTATTTCACAAATATTTCATTAGTTTCGACAAAAGCTTTATGTATGTTAGTTGAATAAAGGTATTTGCATGTAAAAAAAGTGAACCCCCAATATAGTATTTTCTAGAAATCTCAATAATACAATGTTTTCCCATATGTAGCCAACTTGTATCAAGTGGTATCAAGGTTCCTTTGTTTTGCCTTTCTTTTATAAAATAATTCATTAAATTTAATACCAACTTTTGTAACTGTTCATTTAAGACTCCCACTTTAGTTGCCATATTTATCAAATATTTCTACATTATTTTTATAATTTCATGTTTTTCCAAAACTAACGTTACATTCGCGATCTGGTAAATCACTAAATACTTACCTATCTAAAGAGGATCATACACTTAGTGCTCGATCCAAAATATTGGCGGTGGGAACGTGTATTTATTGGTTAGAATTTAGATAAAGCAGACCCATATCATCAGGTGATGGGAACGAGACGTTAAAAATGCTCCAGAAGCCCGGCTTTCTTTGGCATACCGCTCCACCACAGAACTGTGGGTTCAATTATGTATTTATTTAACAAGAAATAAATACGAAAAGTTGTATTCTATGTAATGTATAATAAATTAAAAATAAAGGCCGTAGACATCCGTGTGACAATCGAATAAATAATCAGACGAAAGAAAGTCGATTTTATTAGAGATAAACACGCGCTAGTAGTAACAAGAGACACATTTTTGGGGAAATAAAGTTTTAACAAAACTCGCGGCGTTTTAATAAAATAAAAATTTTAGAAAGAAAATTATTCACTTTTAATAGAGCTTAATCAAATAAAAAAAAAGTAGAAGGGAGGATCGGACTAGCGACCACCCCATTTACAGTTATCGCTGCTCGAGTATCTTACCGATTGAGCTACGCAATCCTATGTCCATTCTATTCTAAAACGTGTAATATGTACGTACTAGAAAATGATAAGACTTAGTGGTTTGACATTGTTTCGTTTGACGGATGGATATTCACTATTTACCACTAAAAATAACTTAAATATTTCATATAGAGACGTTTTTCATATTTACAGTGGTGTTAGTTCACGGAAATAAAGAATGTTCTTGGTCAAATCACACAATTTGAGAATCGCTGAGCTTATGACTATGTTTCTCACTCCTCAGTGTACATTTCATATTTTCGTCTCAAAGGAAGTGGGAAAGAATCTTTTGCTTTAAGTTTGCAAGAGATAGTGAAAACGTATGCGCAATATTAATTCATACATCGGTCAATTTAAACTAGACCCGACTCTACTTCCGTAGTTTAAGACACTCGATTAACTTCATCGTATCACGACGTCCTTTTTCATTTTAAACAATTGCATTTTCTTGCAGATATTATCCAGAAGAGTAAAATTTTAATTCCTATTTTTTCTTAATTCCTCCTAAATACACAAATTTTCTTTTCCTAATTTCAAACTTTAAAAAAGTATAACTAAAGAGCCACAACAAAACTTGCAACAAAAAGCTATGACATTTTATGTTGAATTCTGACCAAATAATGTAAAAAAATGTTGGATCCAAAATATTGTGCCTCTTTTGAGCAGGCCACTCTGTATATCGCCATTGCCCATTGGAAGAGATATTCCTGTGGTAAAAATGGATTATCCATTCAAAGCCTACTTTGAGGCTTACAAGCAACACATTTTAAAAGTGTAAATTTGGCGAGATAGGTTTAAATCCGTTGATTGCAAAAATGAGACGAATAGAACTTCACAATTAAAAATGTTCTTACTTTACGTTTTTCCGGCTCAATGGCGCAGTACTTACGTGTTTAGAATTGCGACTACAGTCCCGGGTGCGAATCCTGGCCAGCTTATGGATGTTTAGTGGCGTCTTTAATGTGTTACCGAGGCGATAGTAGTGGGCTAGACTGCGCGAGTGAAACAACATATCTAGTCGCTGTTAAAGTGAACTTCATATTTCTAAGTCAAATAAAAAATTCCCGACAAAGGTGTGAACACGGCGCGAGAAACCCAAAAAAAAGCCATAAAACTCGGCCATAAAAGTGTCAAAGCCGACGTAATTTATTGCGGCTCAGGACCGTACTTAAAATTATTGTGCCGTGAGTTACAATCTAATTAATTTAATGTATGGTTGATAAATAAATAGTTATTTGCTACAGTGATAATAATAAATTTAAAAAAATTATTCTGCTTTGCTTGTGTTAAGATAGGAATAATATGTTATATACTGGTGGAGCATTGATGAATTTTATTAGTCTAAATTAAAATTATACCAAATATTTTTTTGTTGCTCAGTTTCGCCAATAATAATTTAATATACCTATCGAATTATTACTGTTGCCCAGCAAGGATCTCGAGGAGGTACGAGCAATTCCTTTCAAAAAAATGTGGGTTCAGAGTTATGGTTATCAATATTATTAAAACAGGTCAAAGAAATAAAGTGAATTTTTAAATTCATTAAATAAAGAAAATATTGTATTTATGTCAATAACCCGTAATCTAATTAACACAGATTAAATAAATAAATAAAATTCTAGAAAACAAACAACAAATTGAAATAAATAAATTCAATTCTGGACAGCAAATAAATAAGTATAAAATAAATAAATTCAGTTCTAAAAAAGAAGCAAATAAATAACTATCAAATAAAATATGTATACATATAATATAATAAATAAAAATCACGTTATATTGCATTTGCGCGTATGTAAAACACTAATAAAACGATAAATTCACAATGTACACTAAATCAAATCACATATAACATTTTATTTAAAACTCTAATCACTACACTCACTCAACACTTCACAACCACTTTCTAAATCGGTATCATCGTCGGTATCTGAATCTACAGATATTATTGAACGGTCTTGATTAGGGCTGATGCTTTTTTCTAACTTAATAAATTCATCTTCAATTTTAATGACATGCTGAATACACTTTTTCCAATTACTTGGTGTTATTTCTCCCACTTTAGCTTTAATAAGGTCGACTACTTTGGCATCAAATTTGGGGAAGGTGTTACTTTTGCGAATACTTCTTTTCAGCTGACTCCATATTAGTTCTATCGGATTAAAAATGCAAAAATATGGGGGTAACCGTAAAATTGTATGTCCTTGAGATTTAGCCATGCATCAATGTATCAATCACATATTGTTTTGGGAAGTTTTGCTTCTTAACAATTTCCAAAAGATCGTTTCTTCCTAAAATTTTCTTCAAATTCCAAATTATGTTTTCGGAGAAATTCTTGAATATCTTTTTTCTTTGTTCCCGTATTTGGCATTTTCTTAATTTGTCGCGAATGGTACGAAGCATTGTCTAAAACAATTACGCTGTTTTCTTCTATATCTGGTAGCAATGAAGTCTGAAACCATGCTTCAAAATATCCGCAGTCATGTTTTGGTGATAGTCAACGTTTGATTCTTCAATTTTTTTCCCACTTAATTTGAGACCGTTATGCACCCATCCATTTTCTGATCCACAATATACAATTACTAATCTGGTTCCTTTATTTGCAGGCATATCAACTTTACATTTTTTTGAACCATCTATCCAGCCTTTTTTCACTGTATCATGGCTTTCATACCAAGTTTCATCTAAATAATAAATAGGTCGTTGTTCACTTCGAATTTTTTTTATATTTTCCAATTATTCATTACGCCACTGCACAATTCTGAAGCTTTCCATAATACCTGCCCTTTTATTAATAATCTTGAACCCAAATCCTATCTTTATTATCCAGCGCCGAAGTGTTGCTTAACTAACTGACACTGCACCATTTGTTTTCAGTTCCATATGTATTGATTCCACCGTTGGTACCTCATTTTCCATATACTTGCTATAAATTAAATCTCTTAACAATTTCACCATAGACGAATCTAATGCTCGTGCTGCTCCTTTATCCGATCTAACTTTTCGATTAGGTACCACATCCTTAATTATTCTATAGACCGTTCTGAAATTTCTGTTAAGTAGGCCGTTTTTTCCACGGCTCCTTTTTCACCTTCACTTTCTTTTGTATTTTTATAAATGTTTAAAACTACTTTTTTAGTATGTTCGCATAAATATTGTCTAGAACTTTTCTCTGTAATTTGCGAGCCGTTACCATTTCCCATATGTTCGTTAAATTCTCTGCTAGTGCTAAGTTGAGGATCTTCCCAAGGCCTGAACATTATCACAATATTATTTTACCACAGCCACTAAACAACGGAAAACACTCGAATATTTCACCATCCGCCGGAATATTTTTACACAACTACATAAAATACGCTTACACAAAGAGCAATTTCACTTATCTGTTAAAGTATTATTATACATTACATTCTAGGCATTCACAATCAAAATTAAATGTAAACACTAAACCACACACTGTATTATTGTATGAAGCACATAACCTATATATTCTAAATATAACAAAACTCGTGCGAAATATCGCGGAAGATTGTGGTCCGGTCCGTCTCTGCTTAATATCTGTGCCGTTCTGCTTGCCCTTTTACAGCATTACGTATGTGTGTAAAAAATTAAGTAAGCAGTAGTGACCGTTAGATCGTAAAATATTTTAGGGGTGAGTGGGGTAATTATTAGAAATTATAACTGATACTGGCGAGTTTCCCTTAATTTCTTATTTTAATCCATGCCCTGCTCTATCCTAGTGGTAATAGGCGGCAAAGCTTTGAAATTTTTTATCTGACTTAGAAATATGAAGTTTACTTTATCTCACCTGAGTTCGAGTCTCAGCTACGGTAGGTAGATAGCATTATCAAAGGGAATGGTTGTTGTGTTGATGTCTATGTGTACATATACTTTCTGGCGAAGATGCTGCCGATGGGTTATCTCGTCGGCGTCGTTAAATAGCAACGGAGACATATATAGTGGCCCACATAAAACAGGCACACTGTATTTTAATACCTATAGACAGATAAACAGATAACAGACGACAGCCGACTGACGTAATTTAAATTCCTTAATTTTCGTAAACTATATAGTTTAAAACGTGAAAATCCGAATTTTCGTGAATATTTTTTTACGATTTCAATTCGTCAAACGAGGAAATTCATAAGGGAAAAATCCCAACATCTTTAAAATTTCAACCGAAGAGTGAGATACGGAGGAGGAAAAATATTTCATCCATGGATTAAATCAAATTTGGCAAATATTACTTATGTGCCCAATATAAAAGAGTAAATCAAAAACTCATAATACATAAGAGTTAAAATTCGTTTTATTCACGAACAAGACCAGATTATTTTAATGCAGTTTACTAATAATTCTTTAAGGGTGTAATTAAACTATTATCTATTTTCCCCAGCAGTACACACAATTAAAAAATTATGATATTTCATGTTTGTTAGACCAGTTTTGCGATTTCTTAATTTTTTTTTATTTTAATTTAAATTCATCTTGCTATTTGCATCTTAATACTATATCATTGATTCAGACAATTAAGGTTATTTATTGCACTATGCTCTTTTCTACCTATTACTTTCGGTGCTCATATGGTAAAAATCACTTTTCTTCACAATACTTGAATTTATGTCGAAATCCAGATGGTCGAAAAAAATTACTAATGTAAATTTTTACAGATACATAAACTTGGAAAAGTTCATTACTCTTTTTTACTTGCAGGTATTAAGGTATATCTCCAACGATTAACCTCTGTTAATAAAATTATTCTACTGAATCTCATCCACTAATAAACCAAACAAAAATATGAAAAGTACTATTTTATATTACTAGCTTGGGGTCGCTCCTGGTAAAATCGGAAACTGTAAACAACTAATTAGTAGATTATTCATTTATTTCTACAAATCTGTCTACTTTAAATTAGTCTTTAAATAGATGCATATCATATATCTTTATTTTCAACTTCTCTGTCCTGTATATTTTGGATAAGACTTTTAGTAGATATTAGCACAAATATATTCAATTTACTAAATAAGGGAATATTGAGTTTATGAAACTAGTTATGTGAGTAAATTCTCCCTCCTTTGTTATCCGATGTGTTATTATATCCAGCTGGCTAAGCTTATTCAGTTATAGTACCCAAACGATAATTTGTCATCATCTCCTTGTAGTGGAAACAGCTGGATATAAATTCAATTAGGCGTTATCAGGTCGTTTTTTTATTATCTTCTTAAAGGTGATGTTTTCATACGGCACAATGCTAGGAGTAGGTAAATAGGGCTTTAAATGAATTTAATTTCTATATAATCGCTAAATTACCGTTGTTTCTGCTACTAAAGCCATTACCTATGTCAACAACTGAGCTTGTTAGTACTTATGTAAATACTAGTATCTAAAACCCGGAAGTACTTCACCATCCTATGAGGTAAGTTAATGGGCATTTTCAATTGGTGCTCAAATCTTAAACTAAACATATTTATTTCAAAGTTTAAACATTACAACGCATTTTGAGATATTAGGGTTCGCACTTCATACGCATGCTCTCTTTTTCCAAAATCTTAGCTGAAAGAGAGAGCAACGGAAATAAAAGAAAACTTAAGGAATCGGCGATTATTTTATTAAACTAGGATAGATGCGTTTCAAATTATTCTATAGTTGGTTACTAGTTGGTTGCCCATCCTTAGAGACGAAGTAAGTAAAAATAAGATAAATATAATTTAATGTCTCACGTGACTATGTAAATACATATAAACAACGAACTGTCATGGTTGACGGCCAAATAGTTTTGAGAACGGAAGAAGATAATCTTCCAAAACATTAGCAACTGTCTTTAGTTTTCATTTTCAAATTTTAGTTTATAACATTGTTTATATATTTATAGGTGTGAGACATTTGTAACAATTAAGTATTCAAGAACCAACCTCTGTCTGTCCATTTGGCGCAGGGTTTTTTTCGTTAAACTTTTTAATATTTTTCAGTGGCAGAATACCCAATAAAATGTAAGAAAATCTGAATATGCCACAAATAAGCAATTGTGTATCTGGAATGTAAAAATTGAACCTAATAATATTTACATTATGAACTGTCAGAAAGAGCTTATGCTTCCTAAACATACCCGGAAAGGACCCCGCTCATTGGTTATGGGAAGTAGCCCCCGGTCCTGGTGAAATTCGTTGGAATCGATATATGTTATTCCTCTCGAGCTCCTGATCAAAAGTTCTCATGGGCACAAAATCGGAAAATGCACAGTTTTCCAGATATCAGGGGTGCAAAGTAGGCTTTACAATCCTCGATATCTGAAAAATTTTCAGTTTTCCGACATATGTCCATGAAAACTTTTGATCAGGAGCTGGAGAGGAATAACATATATCGATTCCAGCTAATTTCACCGGGGGCCACTTCCCATAAGAAATGAGCACCCCATTTTGCATCCCCGATATAATAATAATAATAATCTTTATTGAGTAACAGGAAAATCCCATTTACAAGACAATTAAGGAGAACAGTACAATTAAGAACATAATAATTGAATAAGTTACAATCAGTTTAAAAATTAAGAATAAAAGATTATTAATAGCCCAACCGCCTTCTGCATGCATACAACATGCATTACTAACCATAATTCTGAATTATGAGTGGCCGTTATTGACTAGATAAAATCAATTATTTGACTTTATTAGAATATTGACAATGATCATTGTGGTAAATGTCTAAATGGATTCATAGGTGATTATAAAGTGAGCACATGCGATAGAGGGGGGACCTAAAGCCCAAATTTGTATTATCCCTAGTAAGGTAAAATAGTGAGGTATCTGGGAACCAGTAGGTTAAGTTGAGCATTCAGCTCAGCACAGTCCATTTGATTGTTACACAACTTGTATAAAAATTGTAGGGAAAGATATTTTCTTCTAGCTTCAAGTGAGGGAATGTTAAATCTGCTGAGAAGAGCTGATTGATCTGTACCTTGATGAGGATAAACCCCATCCAATTTCATAGCTAGGAATTTTAAGAATTTTCCTTGGATTTGCTCTAGTTTAGATATGTACTCATTATATATAGGACTCCATACTGTTGAACCATACTCCAGCTTAGATCTTACATAACAGTAGTATAAAGTTTTAAGTGAAGCAACATTAGAAAAGTATCGACAGGTTCTGAAGATAAAACCTAACATTTTTAGTGCGGACTTGGTAACAGTTTCTACGTGCATATTGAATGATAACTTGGAGTCAATGGTGACACCAAGACCCTTAAGCACTGTGCAGCGCTCAAGGCTTATCGACTGAAATGTACAGTTGAATAAGATTTTGTTGTGCTTTAGGCTAAAGGTTATGACCTTACATTTTTCAATGTTGAGGGGCAGTCTATTTTCTAGACACCATTTATCAACTCGGTACAGATCCTCCTGTAGATCCAGACAGTCAGCCAGTGACTGGATAGACCTATAGATTTTTAGATCATCAGCAAATACGAGCATATTGCTACTGATTTTCCTACCGATATCGTTGATGCATAGGGAGAAGAGCAGAGGAGCGAGGTTACTGCATTGAGGGGTACCGCTGGTAGCGGTAAATCGAAGTGATTGGTGGCCTCTGTATTCCACAAATTGTTCCCTGCCTGATAAATAAGAATGAAGAAAGAGTAGGAGTTCCTTGTCGAATCCTACGATACGTAGCTTATTTAAGAGTTTGGTGTGATCCAATCTGTCGAAGACCTTCGAGAAGTCGGTGTAAACTGTGTCAAATTGATTATGAGCATCTAGGGTTGAAGTTGCGAATTCTGTGAATGAAACAAGGTTACTACGGTGCTTCTTGACGAGTAGAAGCCATGTTGCGATGGGGAGATGGTGGATTTAACTTAAGGAAATATTTCATCATATAGGCACATCTCGAAAACCTTTGCAAAGTTGGAAAGAATGCAAATTGGTCTATAATTGTCAACAAGGCCCGGGTCGCCTTTTTTAAGGATTTGCCTGATTCTTCCGAGTTTCCAATTATTTGGGAAGGTATTTGTTTTCAGAGAGAGATTGAATATGATACATAGGGAAGTGGCAAAAGCTTCGGCACAGTCTTTAATAATAAAACTCGGAATGTTGTCTGGGCCTTGAGTTAATTTGGATTTTAGATTTTTTAGTGCCTTAAGGACATTATCTCTGGTTAAGTAATTTACCACAATATGTGGACTGTTAATAGAGTCCTCAACAGACATATACTGACAGCATTTGATGGCGCGTTATATACGCTCATAAAGAAGTTGGCAAAGGCGTTTACTATATCATTTGGGGTCATGTAATGCTGATCTCCAGAAAATAATATGCCTGGTATATCGGAGGTGGCTTTTTTTGACTGGATGAAAGACCAAAATTGACTAGGGTCAGATATTGTATTTGATTCAGCTTTAGTACAATAATTCCTGTATGCTGTGGCAATTTGCTGCTTTGTGAGTGCACGAATCTCATTAAATTGATCTTTGTAAATGGGCAATTTGGTTCTTTTCCATTTCTTGTGTATCTTATGCTTCCGCTTTATGTTTTTTATGATATCTGAGGTGTACCACACTGGAAATGTTCTTTTATGAAATATCGATAGAGGAACGCATCTGTCAAATAGTGGGTATAATATCTCATAAAAAAGTGACCATGCTGTGTTGGCACAGGTACAATTGTTTAATATGGATATTAGGGTGGAACGAAAAATTATTTATATTTAAATAGTTTTGACATATGTGTCCATATTTACGTTATTATGGCAACTATAAGCCAACTTCGTTGCAAAATATTTGGTCAATCTAAAATACTAAGTGACCTTGTGTTACCTACTCATAAGGACTTTACTTTCATTATTTATTTGTTTAGAATGGTCTAAAACATAAATATGCTGGGAGAGATACAAGTC
Organism: Stenurella melanura; assembly: GCA_963583905.1. Lineage (NCBI taxonomy): Eukaryota > Metazoa > Arthropoda > Insecta > Coleoptera > Cerambycidae > Stenurella > Stenurella melanura. The sequence goes on from OY757312.1 coordinate 110,467,951, forward strand.
TTCATGAAATACTCAAAAATGTTGTTCCGAAAATTTAAGGGATTTGGCAAAGTACATCAATTCCTACCGAATTTTACTTCTGGGATAATCTAAAAGAATTTCATGGACGTTATAAGCAAAATCAGAAGAATTTAAAATCTAGAAAAATACTGTGACTCTGGAAACCAAGAAAATGAAAATGAGAGAAGAAAAGAAAGCAATGCCAGCATCCAGAGCATTGAAAAACATGCAGAAGCTTCACCGTTATTAAAGATGTAGATGTTCAGCATTACTAGCAGTATAAAACTAATGATGAAAAGGAAGATGATATCTAATGTGTCTTCACGGCACAAACTGTTAAGACAACAGCTACACGAGAATTTAGTATACCTAAAATACATTTTGAGGCCAAACATGACTAGGAATTAAGTTCTTGGAATGACGTAAATGTTACTGAGCCGCCAACGACTGCTAATATGGAAATGTGTGTTATCAAAGCGTTAGACATAAGTTTTTCTTATTTTTCATAATCTTCGCAATACCGAAGCTGTTGAACGACCCGTGCGTCTTGCAAATGAGGCATCACCAGCTGTCTGTGGCCAAGAAAACCAAACTGGCTTCATTCAAGCCTGTATAAAATCAAGACAAATATTGCCATCATTTGAAACAAAATTAGATTTCTTTGAAAATGGATAATTACTGAAATATTAAACATTGTCTGTTTTTGTTTGTTTTTCCATGTCTATTTGTGTGATTTTTTAAATGAAACGTCTAATTTTAATTGGTGTTCATTCTTCTATAGTTATTGAAGGTAGTGAAAAAAAATAATAAACACGATTGGATCAATATGTTATGTTTTTGGAAGGAAAGAAATAGCTTAGTAGAGCATATCCTTGAGGAAACTGAAGTGTGGAGAATAGCATTTAAACATGTTGCACAGTGATCTGTGGTAGGTACATTAAGACACTTTTTGGTAACTATGGCATTACCCATATCAAAAAAATGGAAAAATAACTAAGAAAAAATAAATGGTGTAAAGAGAGCTTTTTTCTAATATTTTGGACTCATTGAGGAATCTGAAAATAACAATGTACCGTTTTCAATTTTTGCACAGTTATTAATAACCACCTTCTGATAACTATGTGGTAATAATTCTGGAAAAAAAAATTGAAAATTTCGTTTTTTGTTCCACCCTAATGGATATGTGGAAAACTGTCCATTTAACGACCTTGTGCTCATACGAACTTTTGATCAGGGGCTCGAGAGGAATAACATATATTAAATCCATCGAATTTCACCGGAGCGGGGGCCACTTCCCATAAGAAATGAGTACCCACTTTGCACCCCCGATATCTGAAAAACTGTTCATTTTCTGACCTTATGCCCATAAAAACTTTTGATCCGGAGGTCAAGGGGAACAACATATATCAATTTCAGTCAATTTTACCGGGGGCCGCTTCTCATAAGAAATTAGTGGGGTCCTTTTTACTGATTTCTTACTAACTCGCCTGGTCTACATGGCCGAATTGAAAAGATAAATTCTGTTTAAAGTATATATGGCTCGCCATCCAGTGCAGGTATTTGTTTACAAAAATCTATTTTGAATTATTAAAATTAATAGAAAAAGTTATGTGATAAGATGACTTGGATGCTTTTGTTAAACAATTCGAATAATTAATTCTTTATCATTTTGATCTCATGTCAGGATACTGGAAATCCCGGATCCTCCGCCATTTTAAAAAACAGTAATTAAGAGTGGGTATGCCGTCTAAAAATCAGAAATAAATTACTCTCAAACGCCGCCCCGTCCGCGACAAATTATAATTAGACCATTACGAAATTTGTACAGGCGAAAAATAGAAGAAAACATATCAATCTAGGTTTGTATCATTTTAATATTTTGAGAAAAAATGGTGTTAATTAATAAGATTTGTTTTAATTAGCAGCAAATTGCTGATTTTTTTTAAAATATTTAGAATCAAAATATGAGAAAAAGGACTCGATACAAACCTTCATTCATGTTTTCTGTGTATCGTACTATTTTTATTTTTCCAAAAAACATAATACTTTTTGCAAAAACATGTATAGCACGGAACCGTGCAAAGGCACATTTTGCAACAAATGTTACACTGATACGAGCTCCCTCTGGATTTATTATTGTTTAAGCTCCGCCCTTCACCCAGAATTATTTTATGAATGAGAAAATATAACGAGGGAACGAAATAAGAAATTAAACCAAATCATTTCTAATAACACGGGACGCCCAATAAAATACCAAATTCCATTAATTTACTATTATACTTAACAGGTACTCTACTCTTTGATTATACTACAAGTACGGAATTATAACAATATAGTAACTAGTTATATGTAGCCACCCATGCACTAACAATAATGTGTAATTGTGTTTCAATTCTTCTTTATAAAATGGTGGTATGCTGGTATATTTGAAAACATTTATTGGACAATACAATTGATACTAAAATTTAAAGATGTGTTCTTGTCGTAAACACATGAATATAAAATTATAAGGGGCGATGCGATTTGCAATGAAAGGAGTTAGAAACACAAAAGTAAAGCGCACATTTTCCCATTTTCTCATCAAGTCACACGCATCAGTTTGTTGCATTAGACCAAGTAACAGGATTTTTTTCATAATAACTTTTATTTCTGGGAAAAATAGAAAGAAATGTTTGGGGTAAAAACTGTCGGCAGTAAAGTTATCTATCGATCTGTCAAAATAATGAAATCTAGGCTCAAAATGTAAAGAGAAACAGAGAAACCAGCTTACTCCTTTAAACCCGAAAATATTTTCCAGAAAAAAGCAACTTCGTGAAAATTTAACAAATCAGAGCTAAAAGTATTGTCCAGAAGGTGATGTGGACTGATGTTGAAAATATTTTCTTGTTGAGATCGCGCACCAATGTAGACGTTCTAAGACTCAAGTTGCAGGTTTTTATCTCTGCTTTAAAAATTTGTAGAGAAAACATTTTTGAATACAAATTTTAGCCATCTTTTTTACTTTCAAAATTTTGCAAATTTTTAGAATCGCTCTGACATTCGTATTTAAAAAAAATGCACTATTAAATTTCATTGATACAAATAATTGATGCTTTGGATTTTGAAAATCTAACCAGTAAAACCAGAGATATCCATATTTTTGAGAAATAACCTACTATGTCTAAAGTTATTAATGATATTTTGATGCGGGGTTTAGTTTAAAACATCTATCATTAAACTTTTGTCTACTATAAAAGCAAAGTTGTAAGTTCACCCCATCCATATATTTTTTAAGAAAATATGAATAATAATTCGTAAAACTAAGTGTACACCAGGCAAGTTATTTTATATAATATGTGCTAATATGTGACATGTGCTAAGTATATAACACTAGTTCCTTGGTCAAATCGAGACTACTACTCCTAGAAAGTAAAATTTCAAATAAAAGGTTGCCTCTATCCTTAATCTTTATTTATTCTCGATATATTTACTTGTTACTGACTTCGAAAAATTGGCATTTGCTTGCTACATTTACGTCCGCAAATTTCAGGTTAGGGTTGTAAAGAAATTCTTATTTTATACTATATACTATAAAAACAGTACCTGAGGGGTCAACCACTTGTAGAAATTACACGAACTGCCGAGACTGCCTTGCCTGCGGCGCCTGCGTAACTCCAACCAGCCGCACTTGCGGGGCTTTCAATTATATGACCGCCACTGCCATGGCTGCCGACAGCCTGCCTAAAATTCGGAGAACGAGTGCCGACGGTGGTTTACTTCTCGATAGACAACTAGTGAATTTCATAATGATCCGTTGAATAGTTTAATGCTTATAAATAATTACTTATCACTGATTTTCTGCGAATCATTTCTCTTATTCTCGGCGTCTATTGGATGTATAACAATAATAATTAAAATTATTTTTTTGTTTAACTTGCCATAATTCAAAAAACGAAAACATTAATGGATCTCAATTTTACTATGTCATCACTACATATTTATTAATGAACTGTGGTAATATGAAGGTCAAATTTTAATAATTGTAAAAAATACGTTTTTTTTTTCAAAAACCATGTCGATAAAATGTGAGTATTTGCAAGGATCAGTTAACGAACGGAAAACCCTTTAAGTCTATGCTGAGAAGAAATAAAGATGGAGACACCTTTTTTATTTGAAACTTTTTTTCTGTTTAACAGTTTCTAAGAATATAGCCTATAGACAAATTAGACCAATAAATAACTAATACTATACGCATAACACTTATTGGATAAAACAACTTGCGTGGTGTATATTTTTGATTTTAACAATGGTTGCCAATTTCTGTTTATTGGTAAACTACCATTATTTGAGGGAAACTACAAAATAAAAATTCAAGAAGTCCTGAGGAATCCCCTGAGGATCCAAGAGTTTAAATTTTGATTTGTTTAATGATGTGACAGCTAAAGCTTTACACATACGAAAACTAAACAACATTAAAATGTTAAGTTTTCCATTTAGTTATAAACAAGAATTAGTACTATAATAACAAACAAGACTGCAGCTACGGACACGTATTTCGGAGTTATTGCTCTTCATATATGGCACATGAGGTACGAAGGTACAAAATAGAGTACCTACAATATACTGTGCTTTCCTATCTTTGTTGGTCTTGCTTTTAACATTATAACAATATTATTTATGCCATGCTACGCTGATGAAGAGCAATAACTCTGAAACGTGTGTCCGTAGCTACAATATTGCATACCACTAATTTTTGTTTATAATTTTTATCGGACCTCATCAACTCTTATTCTTTTTATTTAATATTATTATTTCCTTATTGACGATTATTATTAATTAATGCAGATTACTAATTATTGAATATCTTTTCCATTATGCAAAAATATAGATATACTCGTATACTCCATATTACAAATTAAAATTCTAGGGAAGCATAATACCTAGCCGTCTAAATTATAAATACTGTATTTATTGAAGGAATAATATGTTAAAAACGCATTTAGGTTAGAATGATAGGATAGATGTGTCGGGTGTCGGCATAACCTTTGAGCTTTGGCAGGTAGAATTTATATACAATCATGAACTAATTTCGAGCTTATACGAAAGTGAAATCGCGGTCATTCATTTCTATTTACTACTACTACATACTATAAACACATAAAATAATATTTTATCGTTTTTAAAGGACCGCCCACTGGAGTTTCCCTTTCACCTCCCCTGTTGCAAATTTTAGCAGCTTGTCGAGGCATACCTACTCTTAATTGTTACATTTTGGTGACGGGCAACACATGGTGATTTTTCATGTCGCAAATTGTTACTGTAATTTTTATTATCAGTGATTTTAAAGCGTATGATATCACACACCAATAATTTAAATTTAAGACAAAATCGTCTTCTCTAGATTTTACATATTAGTATGTGCGATTGAAACCAAAACAAGCTAACCATTATACTCTTCGCTGATTTATTGCATTTTTTATATAATTGTTGCACATTCTATAGAATACTCTTCGCAGTTTTACTGTAAATAACAGTAGTTTTAGACATTTTTTTGTTTAATTGCAAAATATTTAAAACATTTTTTTAAATTTTAATAATTAATAACTTTTTAATTATTGATCGATTTTCTTCAAAAATCAATAAGGTTCCTCCTCTAGTTGACACTAACTTATTGTCCAAATTTCAATACAATTGGACATTTCATTCTTAAGTTATCAGGCTTACAAGAAACGTGACGGACGGACAGACATACGGACGGACAAAGATTTTAAGAGTTGTTCAGAATTCGATCACCAACACAGTGATATGAATTTTTTTCTCTACGAACAATATTGATGGTTTTAAAAATGTGGCGATCGAATGCAATATACTCTTAGTTTTGTATTTGCGAAGAGTATAATAAACAGCCGAGTAGCCGAACAGAAAGAAAATTGAGACCATAACATAGCTTTATCTCAACTTTAGTAAGTCATTACCAGTAACTTTTTAATATAATTAATTAAATCACAGTTCGTGAGATATCATTATTACTATCTTGCTATTGAAGTCAGTATACAAATAAAAATGAGTAAATAATGTAACTAAACGTATTAAAAGAATACCGCTGCCTAAGGAGTCACTACTTCCACATCCAGATTTTTCTTCCAAGTCGCTTTATAGGTAAACTTCTTGACTGTATTTGCACTTTAGTATGCGGGAATAATTGGTCATAGAATATTAATAATATTAAGGACACACGTCATAAAAAAAATTACAGAAGTTGCAATTTAGCAAGCTTCGTTAAGACATTGAAAATGAACTTGGCTAACTTTCAAGCCTGACACGATATTTACAAAATCTGCAAGATGTAGAGGGGATAGAAATAAAGAAAAGTTTAATATTACATTAACATTAATACTCCACAAAAAATGGGTTTCGTAAAAATGCGAGAACATTAATCTAGGTATCAAAATTTATCAAACACAAATTTTACGAAAACGACGCTAGGCGTCGATCAGCGTCGAGACGTAAAAATGCAAGAATGTGAATTTAGATATCAAAATTAATCAAATTCAAGTTTTACAGAAACGACGCAAGGCGTCGGTCGGCGTCGAGACGTGAAGAAAGAATATGGGTATTAAAATTTATCAAATTCAGAAGTTTTACAACAACGACGCTAGGCGTCGGTCGGCGTCGAGACGTAATAATGCAAGAACATATATTTAGATATCAAAGTTTATCAAATACACAAGTTACACAAAAACGACGCTGGGCGTCAGTCCAAAGGCGTAAGAATGCAAGAATATGAATCTAGGAATCAGAATTTATCAAATATACGAGATTTACAAAAACGACACTAGGTGTCGGTCGGCGCCGAGACGTAAAAATGTAAGAACATAGGTTTAGATATCAAAATTGATCAATAACACAAGTTTTACAAAAACGACCCTTGGCATCGGTCAGCGTCAATGCGTAAAAATGCAATAATAAGAATCTAATATACAATTCATAAAGGATAATATCATTGCAAGTCTGCAAGAATATTATCTATTACGCTTGATAACTAAATAAATATTTGATATATACCACTTATTTTTTCTGAAAATGCTTACATTTTATATAGTTAACTATTTTAACAAAAAATGTTTAAATATATTGATAAATAACCGAATAAACATGATGTCACGTCTTTGAGAATAACTGCAGAATTTTAGAATAATAAATTATGAAAGAATTTCCTCGTACAAAAAACGCCGTGCATTATCGGTGTCTAAAATAGTATTTACATAGTAGACATATTTTCCAAGATATAATGGATTTAAAACTGGTATGGTAAAAATTTCCTTAAAAAGTAGGACATTTTTCAATATAACTTAGCATAACTTCAAAGGTGTTCAATGTACATTATTCAAATTTCAGTGATTGATTTAGAATAAATTCATAATGAACACATATTTTTTTCAATTTTTTCTTCTCCTCCGTTTCTGAGATACTCGCGGTTAAAGTGAAGGGTTAATACATTTGAATTGTATATTAGGTATCAAAATTTATCAAATACACGAGTTTTACAACAACGACGCTAGGCGTCGGTCGGCGTTGAGACATAAAAATGCAAGAACATATATTCATATATCAAAGTTTATCAAATACATAAGTTATACAAAAACGACGCAGGGCGTCAGTCGGCGTCAAGACGACAAAATGCAAGAATATGCATCTAGGAATCAAAATTTATCAAATACACGAGTTTTACAAAAACAACGCTAGGCGTCGGACGGCGTCAAGACGTAAAAATGCAAGAACATAGATTTAGATATCAACCAAATACACAAGTTTTACAAAAACGGCGCTAGGCGTTGGACAGCGTCGAGACGTAAGAATGCAAGAATATGATTCTAGATATCAAAAGTTATCAAATTCAAAATCAAATTTGGATCGTTCAAAAAGTGCGATGTAACAGCGCCGAACGCTTTCATGTCCAAAAGATCAATCGAATTTCCAAGCGTTACACAAACCGCTACTGGACTTCCGTACTACCGTTACATCTTCGATTTGTTAAACATTTTCATTATTAAAAATCAATGCATTGGTTTCTAGCACATACGCCAAAAATGAAGTTCTAGACTCTTACTAGCTCACTCTACTGATTGTTCCCAATTACATGCTCCCCTCCACCACTTCAATAAAAAATACATACGTGTACCAAATTTGAAGTGAATATCTCAAGTCTATTTCATCAAGTTCTTTATTAATGGAGTGGTGGTGGTGGGAGGATTGAAAAATATTATAAAGAAATCTTAGGGATTGACTTCTAATATAGGTACGCACCAAACCTCAAGTATTTGTACTCTATATAGCTTGCTTTACTTATTTTCCCCTATTTACCTATACTTACATCCTCACTCCTTCAACGGAATCATCTCAAAATATAATCTAGTTCCAGATGTCGTTATAATAGATATGTGTACCAAATTTCAAGTGAATATCTTAATTTTATTTTATCAACTTCTATAATAATGGAGTAGGGGTGGTGGGGGGATTGAAAAATATTATAAAAAAATCTGAGGCCTGGGTTTCGAGTACATATACCGAACTTCAAGTTCCTGTACTCTTATCAGCTTGCTTTACTTATTTTCCCCCATTTACCCCTATTTGACCCCAAACCCTTCAACGGAATAATCCAAAAATATAATCTAGTTCTATATGTCATTATAATATATATGTGTACCAAATTTCAAGTGAATATCTCAATTTTATTTTATCAACCCCTTTAATAATGGAGAGGGGTGGTGGTGGGGGGATAGAAAATATTATAAAAAATTTTGAGGCCTTGCCTTCTAGTACATATACACCAAACATCAAGTTTCTGTATTCTCACCAGCTTGCTTTACTTATTTTCCCCTACTTACCCCTATTTAACCCCCAACCCTTCAACGGAATAATCTCAAAATATAATCAGGTTCCAGATGTCGTTATAATATATACGTGTACCAAATTTCAAGTGAATATCTCAATTTTATTTTATCAACCCTTTTAATAATGGTGGTGGGGGGTTGAAAAATATTATAAAAAAATCTGAGGCCTCGGTTTCTAGTACATACACCGAATTTTAAGTGTCTGTACTCTTACCAGCTTGCTTTACTTATTTCCCCTATTTACCCCTATTTAACCCCCAACCCTCCAACGGAATAACCCCTTTAATAATGGAGTGGGGGGGGTGCATTGGAGGGATGGAACATATCATAAAAAAAATTGAGGCCTTGTCTCCTAGTACATACACCAAATTTCAAGTTTCTGTACTCTTACCAGCTTGCTTTACTTATTTCCCCCTATTTACCCCCCAACCCTTCACCGGATATACGTGTAGAAAATTTCAAGTCAATATCTTAAACCGTTCCGGAGAAAACGTGCGGACAAAAAAAGTTACAGGCAGACCGACAGAAATTTTTTTTCGCTCAAATTTAAAATCTCGACGTTTCATGACATTGTAAACCTATTTCAAGGCAAAAAAAAATTGAATTTTTTTTTACGATACTATACTTCCAATTCACTACGTGGCGTGGGTGCGGAAGTAATAAATAAATAAATTCCTTAATTACTTCCCCATTCACATAGTGGAGTGGAGATAAGTATAGTAATCGTAGAGAAAAATTCAAAAAAACTCGATTATTAAGGGAATTAATAAAATTGTGATTTAGTGCATATGACAACAAAAAAGTTTGTTGACGTCAGCCACCGCCATTACCACTTTGGAGGAGATGATTTCTAATTATATTAATAAAATTCTGTAAGCAATTATTTTCACATGCTGGAGTGCAAATATAGTATCAAAATGTTTTCATTTAAAGAGACTTGGATGGGAAATCTGGATGTGGAAGTAGCAATTCATTAGCAGCTGTTTTTTTATAGTTGGGCTGAGCGTCACAGATTAGTTGAAAATGATTTAGGTTAATTCCGTCACGGATTATTTGCGTTAAAATTGCCTTAGTAGTTCTTAAGGTTACCTAAGCAGGTACCTAGTTTCTGTTCGTAGATCGATATAGCATGTCGGCTGTTCACTACCCGTATCAAAATCGTTTTATGGATCATATAATATTTACAAACATTAACAAGAAAAACCACATACCCTGCTGTAGGTTTACTAAACAATAAAATATACAAAAGAATTTAAAAAGACCACTGAGAGGTATCTTTCCAAATTTAATTTAAAACTAAATACAAAATAAGACGATCGGATATTCCTATTCAATATTAGAGATTAGATATCTTTTCATATGGTGGAATGATACGAACAAATTTAATTTTAAATCTACGATATATTTTGAATCAAGACTATTTTACTAGATATGTATGTACAGGGTTATTCATTATATTTTGAAACAAGTTGAAATAGAGTCGGGTACAGTTTAAGCTGACTTGTATCATGGCCGCTAAAACGCATAAGAAATACCAGTAGTTCTCAAACAGTTCTCTCCTGTTACAGCAATGATGTCGCTAAATAATTATAAAAAAGTAAGAAAGACGTCATAAAATGTTAAGATTATTAATTTAGTCTAGGGGAATACGCCACAGTATTCCAGGCGGAAGTGGCCGCAATCCAGTGGTGCGCAAAGGAAATTATAAGGCAAAGTATACTCACTTCTTATATTTAATCAACTTTTACAATTTATTCTTGATATCAATATATCTGGATTGTAATTTTCTAACCTTCAAATTATTCACCACTTTTCTTCTCTTTTCAATTTATTAATTATTCGAGGATGAATATTTTTCGCAGCTCGCTGTTCAGCGGTGTCTGATCAACTGATTTGTTATTTTTAGTCGTTTCAATGGGTTAATTTCCAATATTTCAATTGTTTTTTTCTATTTTGATCTAATATTTCAAAATTTAATTTTAATTTAAAATTTAAACTATTCAGTTTTGTTTGTTTTTTACCTTAATTGAATACTGTTTTTAATTCTTTAATTTTCCTGATAAGTTTCTTATTCTACTTTTCAGGATTAAGTGAATAATTGTAATTACTCGAAATATATTGACATATTACATATACTTTCTTAAAATATACTTATAACTACAATTAACAATTCCAATCTCAAATAAATACTATTTCATACATTTAGATGAACAGCAATGATAAACACAAGTGTAGTGTATTCGACGCAGTCGAAATCGTACGATGTTTTAAGTGCAACGAGTTCAATCACTCGTCTAATTTCTGTAAGAAATCTTACACGTGCCCCCAGTGTGGGGAAAACCATGCTGTTAAAGATTGTAAATCGGACAATTTTAGTTGTGTCAATTGTATTGGACTTAAAAGCAGGCAAAATTCTGATATCTCTGTTACTCATGCAGCATGGGATACAAACAACTGTACGGCGTATATTCTAGCGAGAGATAAATTACGGTCTGATCTCTTAAACCTTCAGTCTGTTCAATAGCAATCACCGCCAGCCCAGTCACTCTCTTCTAGCTTATCATGCAATACTCTTGCTAATAGTTATGAAAATTTAACTATATATTATCAAAATGTTAGAGGTCTTAAAACGAAGACAGTCGAGCTATACAACACTGTGGCTACTTGTAACTGGCCCATTATCGCATTAACGGAAACCTGGCTAGACTCATCTGTTTTTGATGCTGAAATAATTGATAGCAATTATATTATTTTTCGTAAGGACAGGGATTTTGCTGCTGTTAATCGTAGTCGAGGTGGAGGTGTACTACTAGCAGTACATGAAAATTTTAATTCTGTACAGATTGATTTGAGCGAAACAAACTTTCATACAATACCGCGAGTTGATGTTCTTGGGGTTAAAATTACAATTAAACACGCCGCTGTCTACATATTCGTCATATATACCCCTCCTGATATCAATGCTGCAGAATACGATATAATTTTTGACATAATTGGGTCTCTAAACTGCATCTATGATAGCGATATATTGATAATAGGTGACTTTAACATACCGTCATACTCATCATTTGTTTCGAATGGCTGTTTTAGTGCAGAAGTTATAGCACTCAATAATTTTCTAAATTTTTTAAATCTCACTCAATTCAATTTCATTTACAACAGTAACAATAGACTGCTCGACTTAGTTTTATGTAACACCAATTGCATTGTTGATAAATCCTTAGAAGTATTACTAAAAGAAGATACTCATCATCCCGGACTTGTGATTTCAGTAAAATGTAGTGGTAAAAATTCTAATCAGAAATTCCCAGCTAATTACACCAGTTTATTTAATTTTCGTAAAGCCAACTTTCCCCTATTATATCAGCAACTGCTCGAGGTAGACTGGTCTTTTCTAAATGAATATAAAGAAGTTAATACTGCCTGCCAACATTTTTATGATAAGCTAACTCAAATTTTTACCATTTGTGTACCAAAATTTACACATTCTAAAAATAAAAGAAAATTTCCACCATGGTTTAACTCTGAAATTATTAAAAACATAAGATCCAAAGAAAAATATCAAAATATCTATAAACGAACGGCAGATGTCAATGCGCTAAATGAATTTACAAGACTTAGATCAAAAATTAAATTGGATATCAAAACTGCCTATAAAAACTATACCGAGCGAGCTGAAAACAATATTAATCAGGATCCAAATAAATTCTGGTCATACATCAACAATAAGAAAGGAATGACAAATATCTCTAAAGATATGTATTACAATGACGAATATCTTGACAACCCAGAGGATATTGTTAACGCTTACGCTAAATTTTTTGAAAAATCGTTTTTACCAAGTGCACCGGATAACATAAATTCAGATGATAATAGCTTCAATAACAATAGCATTAATTTAGTTTCCTTTTCTGAAGAAGACGTCCTAAAAGCATTAAAAAAAATGAAACCGAAGCTCACCATGGGGCCGGATGGTATACCTGCATTTTTACTGAAAGATTGTGCTAATATATTCGCCCATCCACTAAAAATTTTATTTAATTTGGCTATAAAATGCTGTTCTTTTCCTGATATCTGGAAGTATGATGATTATAGTGATAGTGAGCTGGGTTTAGTTAGTTACGATGTTTTTAGGCTTGATCGTGACCCTATTCGATCAGGTATGGCTCGTGGTGGAGGTATCCTTATAGCTGTCAAAAAAGATTTATCTGCAAAATTATTAAGCATACCTACAAGTAGCACAGAACAACTATTTGTTCAAATCGTTGTAAATAATAATACAATTGTATTTGGAGGAATTTATATTCCTCCAGTATCTGATGAGATGAAATATATTGATCATGTTAGTGCTATTGAATATATCTCAAACAATATAGTTGATGTCAAATTTATTATCTGTGGTGACTATAATTTGCCTCATGCCATCTGGCGTAACGATGATTTGGGCTTGAATGTAGATTGTCCAGCTAACTCCCATGCCATCACTTTACTAAATGGATTTAGTATTTACAACCTTTACCAAATAAACACCATACCAAATAGTAGAGGAATCTACTTGGATCTCATTTTTTCAAGCTTTAGAGACATACATGTGCATGAGTCCATTGATCCCCTACTAATGAATAGTACACACCACACTTCAGTAACTTTTGATTTAAAATTAAACTTAGAGAACTATCTCCAGTATGAAGAGTACTTTTTTGACTTTCGTAATGGTAATTACTTGGAATTAAATAATTTTCTAGCCAGTATTGATTGGGAAGCGAGGGGTAAACCGCCATCCAAATGTGTGTACACTAATTCCTCATTTGCCTGGTAATGCCCACTAATGTCCCGTAAATTTCCCATTAATGCTCCCAAAATTACCACTAATGTCCCTAAATTGTCGCTAATGCCCCCAAAATTTCCACTAGTGCCCCAAAAATTCCACTAATGCCCCCAAAATTTTCACTAATAATTTCTTCGTCTTTAACCCATTATTCCCTTAATTCTAAAAAAAATTAATAATTATAGGACTACTTAAAAAATATACTTTACTGTTTTGTAAAAGTTTATTCATTTTTATCTTGATGTTTACGAATAGGAAATATTGGAGTTTCAATAAAATAATTTTAGTTATTTAACAAAACAATAACAAAAACCTTAACAATTAATTATATGGATATAAGTATTAAAAAAATAAATAAATTTAAAAACGAGCACAAAAAAACAGTTTCATGAAACAAAACATTTACTCTTATATTGTTATAATAAACTAAAATCAAGGTACAAAAATAATCTTGGATGTGCTTATTTTCGCTTAAAAGTTTTATATTTTTGCCTGATGTTAAGCAGGTCATTTTGTTTCAGTTCTAATGGTTCAGTGCCGATCAACTTGACAGGGCCATAAAATATAAATTTTTCCTGTGCGCTGCACACCCTCGTTCTTTGGCCAAATAATTGTCAAGTTCTGATTTTAAGAATTTTGCTTTGTATGAGTTTTCATCACACCTCTCTATTACACGACCTAAGTACCAAGTTGTATCGTAATATATGGCATAGTAGTTTTCTAGATTTATTTCACTAACGAGTTCAGTAAGGACATCACTCGGGAATTCATTTTGAGCTTCATCCGCTGAATTGGTCATAGAAACGTCTGACGAAACAGAAAATGATTCAGATTCAGACTCATCTGTAGTCTCGTCTGTAGTAGCCTCTTCGAGAATCTCTTATTCACCAGAACTACTTAACCTCTTTCTGTTCTGTTTATTTTCTCTCTTTGCTACTTGTCTTGATGTTTTAGTACCAGTCAGCGCATTTTTAGTTTTCGTGTTTTTGCCGGTAGTCACGAATCTGCGCAACCTGTCCGTGCTAACTCTGCCATTAAACTCGTCTAGTAGCCAACAATAAGATGATTTTTTTATTACAATGATCTTATCCACGAGATCAATTTTTAGAAACTGGGATTTTTCTGATAAAGTGTTGCTGTGAATTTTTGCAGAATAATTCTTCAAGTGAAGTTCACTCGGTTTTTCAGTTTCTGGAATACCCATATCAAAAATTATTTCCGCGACGCTGTCAATAACATTCTCGTTTGTATTCCTATCTTGTTGACACCAAGGCTGATTCTCGTCGATTTTGACTTCACTGTGTTCGTTGTCTTCATCTCTAGCTTCAAATTGTTGGTCTGACTTTTGGATTTCTCTGATTCTTTTAGAGGAATATCCACAAAGTTATAGTCATTTTTTTGCCAGTAATACCTAGTTTTTTCAAATCAGCTGTGACATCAGTTTGAGCTTTCTCAACTACTTTTTTTTGTCTAACTCGGTTATTTTTTGAATAGTAGGTGGTTTCTCTATTTTGGTTCTTCTTTTAGTCGGTTTTCCTCCCGTGGAAATGAAAATACGCCCTGCAGGTCACTGATTATATCGGTGATAGTTCTTATTCTGGTAATTCTGTAAAGAAATGCCTTAATACTAAACTTGATAATGGTGGAGTGAGTCGACGTCATTGAACGAGAAGCCCAAAATAATGCCTCACAGGGCTGGCTGCTGAAATGAAATATATTAAACATTTCAGGGATAAGATCACCATCTTTAAGCTGCAGGATGAGTTTAATTACCGCATGTGCATTAAGTTCGATGCAAAGTTATGAGTTATTTGAGAGGAAATTTTCCCCGATGGTCCAAGGTTTGTTACTTTTTATCCATGAACGCCACACGCGTAGAAAAAATACCAAGTACTAGATCTTATACAAACTAGTCTCTAAAGTGACGTTATATTCTAAAAATGAAGATAAGATAAATTGCATAAATTTTAGAAATGAAACAGTGCCTTCATTTCCAGGAGTCAACTTCAGGTACTCTAATGTTTTTTCCGAGCACATTTTCTGCGCAGATGGAAAGTTCATTTTGTCCTCTAGCTTTAGATCAGAAGGTGTTAGAAGATGTTTGTCCTTACCAACTTCTGACACTAGTTTGTGAAGATCATCTACTGTAGCTGTATATTTGCCAATCGGAAGAATTATTCTTGGTTTCAGTAATCGGATACGCAGCTTTGTAAGAATATGAATCGAGTTCTGCACGTAACACCCTTCAGTTTAGTTAATGCTGCACTGAAACCATTCCCACTGGGGAAATGATAGAGGTTTCTGTGCTGGTGGTGATTTCTTCTCAGAAGTCTTTTCCTTCCTTTCTGCTGGTTTAATTTGCATTGGTAAATCCGTACCCAATCTCATGAATTTCAGAAGACGCGTATCCCCGTCTGCAGAATATCCAGCAATAACAATATTAAAATTTTCAGCTTCATTTTTTATGTAGTTCCATCTTTCCATGATATCTCTACTAGTAAAAGTATTGTCGGTACCAAATAAACCCAAGCAATATGGAGGTGCATCCATGGCCAACGGCTATGCCCTTATGACATAAGCATAGGTCGCTTTTGTCTCATTTTCAAAATACTTTTCGGTTGTCTTTGCGTCGAGAGCAATAAAATGATTCTGTTTCGGTACGCCTTCATCCAATGGTAGAACAAAACCGACTGTTTTATTTGATTTCTGATCATATTCGATTTTACCCGTTGCTCTGGTTCTATCTTTGGAAATTCATACAACTCTAGGCAAGTTCCTTTGTATCAAAAACTGGGATAACCGCTTTATATCGATTTCCCCTTCCTGTATTCCAGTACGTGTACCTTCAAGGTACCTGTTAATTATTGTGATTGAGGGCAAACTATTTTTTAGATTTGCATACAATGTTTCGTACAGTAATTTGCCTCCAATATAGAAAAGGTAAGATGCAAATTTTTTTTAGTCTATACTTATTGTTATTTTTGTATTTTGAGT
Organism: Stenurella melanura; assembly: GCA_963583905.1. Classification (NCBI taxonomy): domain Eukaryota; kingdom Metazoa; phylum Arthropoda; class Insecta; order Coleoptera; family Cerambycidae; genus Stenurella; species Stenurella melanura. The sequence goes on from OY757312.1 coordinate 110,484,646, forward strand.
TTTTTAAAGATAAATCTAATAAAGATTTAAAAAATCGTGGTATTATTTGTTCTTTAGTTTTGTCGCCACTTCCTTTAGGCGATTCCTCGGGTAAATCTGATTTGTATTCACTGAAAACTTTCAAAAGTCTTTGTTTAATTTCATGATTAGTGTTCGACAAATTTTGCAACAGTTCACCAATAAAAAAGTAACTGGTAATTAATGATTGATTTTTAGATTTCCGTTCACGTGCTCGTCTTGTTCTTTCTGATCCTTGGTATTTTTGTCAAGCCCACTTAGATAACTGGTCTTCTCGTTCAAAGGTTTTTTCAAATTTCTCAGCTCTTGAAGTACTTGGCATCTACTGTTTCCTTATTAATGACCGAGTTAGTGAATTTTTCAACATGTTCTTCGGTTGTAAGTAGGATGGTTTCATCCGAGATTTCGTAACAATCCATGTTTTCCGTATTGTCCTGTAGATGAATTATTTCTTGTGTCGTTTCCGGAGTTCCTACTGCAGGGTTTTTTTTTTGTCCTGAAGTAATACTTTGGCGGAAAAAATTCCCTGTCGAGTGACCTGTTCACATTCATTCGGATTTTGTATAGACTCGATAGGAGGAATGGAATTGTTACATCGATAACCTTAATTCTAAAAGAACGGGTAGGAGCTTCTGACGTAATTTTTGGGTCATATACGACGTGATTAAACTACGTTCCGATGGAGCCCTTGGGTTTTTTTTGAGAGTTTAAATCTCGATTTAAATGTTTCCTAAAACAACATGTTGTTACCTGTATGTACTATATACATAGTGGACTAATGGAAGCGAAGCATCCGCTGACATGACGTATACTCATCTGCGCGCATGCGTATGTAACGTTCGTGCACAATGCTCTCATAATAAATTCCTCAACTTCTCAACTAATGTCCCAGTAATGTCTGAATAATGCCCTCTAATTTCCATCTAATGTTCACTAATGCCCTGCTAATGCCAGCTAATGTCTACTAATGTCCCCGTAATGCCCCCTAATGTCCCCGAAATGCCCCCTAATGTCCACCTAATGCCCCGGGTCTGTACACCAAAATTACCCTCGCGGTTTCCCCCTCGTTGGGAAGTTACTCTAAATAAATCTGATGTAAACACAGCAGTGGAACAATTCTACAACATATTTTACGATGGTCTTCACATGTTCATTCCTGTCAAAAAATTTAAGACATCTAGCTATCTCCGCTGGTTCAGCACTGAACTTAAAAAAACCATTAGTGAGAAAAAAAGAATACATAAACAGTTTAAGTCGACTGGTGATATCCACCACTACCATAATTTTTGCCATTTAAGAGCAGAGTGCTCTAGATTAAAAGACATTTGTTTTAATCGCTATATAGCCAGAACCGAGAACAATCTCGTTAACAACCCTAAACATTTCTGGTCCTACTTCAAAAACAAAAGAAATCAGTATAATCTACCTACAGTTATGCACTACGATGATGCATCTGCTGAGAATACTAATGATATTGTTAATTTGTTTGCATCTTTTTTCTCCTCAGTTTATGGCATCAAGCAGGTAACTCAAATTCCTAATTATGACCACTTACAAAATCATGTGGACATTACCTATTACACAGTTACCTTAACTGAAATAATAGATAGAGTTCTCCAAGCACCCTATAAATTATCATTTGGGCCTGATGGCATTCCACTGTACGTTCTAAAAAAATGTATATTTACATTAGCGATACCACTACATAAAATCTATAACTTGTCACTGCACACTGGCATTTTCCCTGAGTTCTGGAAAAATAGTTTTTTATCACCAATTCACAAATCTGGTCCAAGAGATGACATCAAGAACTATCGAGCCATTTGCATTCAATCCGAGATACCCAAGCTTCTTGATTGCTTGATTACTACTAAACTATCATGGGATACTGCACATATTATCAGCAATGAACAGCACGGTTTTATGCGTAAAAAGAGCACCTCAACTAATCTACTTCTTTATGAACATTTTATTCTCAATGCTTTTGAACATCGATCACAAGTAGATTCAATTTACACTGACTTTACGAAGGCATTTGATCGTGTTGATCACGTATTACTCATAGCCAAACTCGAGGCATTGGGTTTTGAGGGTTGCATGCTTGAATGGATTCATAGTTATTTATATAACCGAACACAGTTTGTCAGATGCTCAGGAGCCGTATCATCTTCTATTAAAGTTACTTCCGGCGTTCCTCAAGGATCGCATATTGGTCCATTATTATTTAACTTATTTGTTAATGATATTAGCAAGGAACTTATTAACAGTAATTATTTAATGTTTGCTGACGATTTGAAGCTGTTTAGAATCGTTGACAACTCTTACGATGCCTCTCTTTTGCAAAGTGATCTCAATAATTTAGTTCGTTGGTGTGACATCAATCTATTAAAACTTAACCCTGCCAAGTGCAATCAAATTTCTTTCACAAGAGGCAATAATCCTGTAATATTCGACTACCATCTAAATAATGCTACTTTAAACAGGGTAAATTCCATAAAAGATCTTGGTGTAATATTCGATTCAAGGATGACATTCAAACCTCATATATCAAATATCACAGCACAAGCACTGAAAGTGTTAGGTTGCATCAATAGGGACTCTACCTTTTTTTCTATTGACATATATAAATTGCTCTACTCTTCTCTGATAAGGAGTCTGCTAGAATATGGCTGTGTGATATGGAATCCAGCATATGTTGTCGATAAACAATCCATTGAGAATGTCCAATCTAGATTCCTTAGACAATGTGCATTCAAGATGGGTCATCCAATAGGCGAATATTCCCACATTGATATCTTACACGAACTCAACCTTCTATCACTTGAGTGTAGAAGAGTGCAACTCGATTTATGCTTTTTGCATAAATTGATTAATTGTAATATAAACTGTCCAGAGTTACTTCAGTTGATCAGCTTCAACTTAAACGACCGCAGAACTAGAAATTCAGAACTCTTTAAAGTACCTTTTCATGTTACAAATTATGGTCAAAATGAGCCCATATGCAGATTACTCCGCACAGCAAACTCTTTCCATAAAAATATAGAACTCTTTGGCTCGTCACTATATACATTTAAAAACCAAGTTAAATCTTGTATAAGTAATTAAAGCTTGTCTAAGACATGGTGTAGCATAATATTGATTTTATTGTATTTACAAAAATTTTATTTGTCTTGTTTTATTCATTATTCTATACTATTTTAATTATGTTCCTATTTATTGAATTGTAAAATGAAAATGGCTCTGCCGTATAATAATAATAAATAAATAAATAAATATTCTAAAGTCTGTCCAGTTTATAAAAAGGGCAACAAAAATGATATAACAAATGTCCGACCAATCACTATCATTTGTAACTTTGGCAAAGCTTTTGAAATTTTGCTGCATAATTGCATATATCCGCATGTCAAAAACAGTATATCCTCTCAGCAGCATGGATTTATGAAAGGTCGATCTACAACCACCAATTTAATATGCGCTACCCAATATATATCTGAGTCCATTGAGATGCAAGTTCAAACAGATGTAATATATTTCGATTTCACAAAAGCATTCGACAGGCTTAATCATAACATTCTTATTAAAAAACTGTCCAACATTGGAATGTCACCGAATCTTACACACTTCTTAAAATCATACTTGTCAGATAGGAAACAGTACGTCGCGTTTAATGGATTCAGGTCTACTGATTACTTATCTTGTTCTGGTGTACCTCAGGGGTCTGTCCTTGGGCCACTCTTGTTTAATATATTCATCAATGATATAACATATGAACTAGATGTTCATTTTTTAATGTACGCAGATGACCTCAAGCTACTACATAGAATCTCTAACATAAATGACTGCAGTAATTTACAAAATAATATATCTAAACTCAGCGCTTGGTGTGTCGAGAACAGTCTCACATTAAATGTGCAAAAATGTAACGTAATGACATTTTCCACAAAGGATGTTAATTTTACATTTAACTACTGTCTAGAAAACGAACCATTAACTCGACCGTCCTCGTTTAAAGACCTTGGAGTAATTTTTGACAAAAAACTCAGCTTTGTCAATCATATAGACACGTTAATTTGCGACGTAAATAGAACACTTGGTTTTATTATTCGCAATGGGCGTGATTTCTCTAATATTTCAACGTTAAAACTATTATATTTTTCTTTTTTGCGATCTAAACTAGAATGCGTCTCTTGTTTGGCAGCCCTGCTATAACACTCATAGTCTTAAATTAGAAAACGTGCAACGCCACTTTCTTAAATTTCTACATCTAAAATCTCATGGTATATATCCACCAATTGGCTTTCCACAAAGTGATTTACTTCAAATGTTTTCAATGCGTAGCCTATCTGAAAGACGCAACGAATTCGCCATAAATTTCTTAAAAAAGGTGATTCATTATGATATTGACTGTAGTGAGATACTCCAGAGACTTAATTTCCATATTCCGCGAATAAATTCAAGACAAAACCAAACTTTCTACCTTCCTATAGCCCGGACTAATACTTTAAAGTTTTCACCAATCTACAGCATGTGCTCTAGCTATAACCACAGTCAGCGTGATATCGACATCTTTAATAAATAGGAGATTCTGTCTAAATCATATATGTATTTTTTATTCTCTCTTTTTATTGTAAATAAATTCAACTCTTTATTCTCTTTAATATTTATATTTTCTTCTGTTATATATCTTTACTGAAATGTATGCTAGTAAATTTAAGTAATTTTTGTACGATGTATGTGTTGTTTCCCATCTTGTAAATGGTCTTGTACTGTTAGATGGTGTATGAATAAAATAAAAATAAATAAATAAAAATAAATGCTAGTAGTTAAAAACGTACTGCCGTTTTTTATACTGACATAATACTGATATTATAAACTAAAACAAGAAATTGATACGCCAACAAACATTTCACATCATACTATTAGTCCTTTCTTTCTGCATGATGTGAAATATCATTTACAAAACACCTTTCTGCAATGATATTTGAAAATATCTGAAAACTTAAAATGTCATTCAGTGTTTTGTAATCTATGGACTTACTATTTCTAAAATAATCACGCTGCAATGCAACTACTGTTAATAGTCTTTCATCCAATATTCATTTTGTGTAGATTTACAATGTTTCTACACAATTTATGATTTTCAGCCCTAAGTTTTGACATAAATGTCAGATTTTATAAATTTACTTTTTTGTCATTTTAAATGAGATTGTGATTCTCTATAAGTTCATGTTTTATTATATACTATTTAGAATAACCTTGTTAAACTAAAATAACTTCATTTTATGTTTATTTAAATATTTTGTTCGTATTCAATATCAAGTTTCATTCTCTGCATCCTACTCGCTGAGAATAAGTGAACTTGAATCAATTAAATAAACCACAGATATTCCTGCTTCTGTATGATCCGTTAAAGTAAAACTGTTATGATTATTTTCTAAAATACATACAAATTTGTGAATTTTATTTATGATTTCAAACACGATACTTGGGTAGTGTTCCACAGTGTGGATACACAGCATAAAACCCCCTAAACTAATAGAATTTTGACATGTGAAAATTTTGTTAGTTTTAACAACATGATGTGATATTCACACTGTCAAAGTTTATTTACAATTTAAAACTGATCTACTCAGGATCATTTGGATAACTTAAGAGTAATCTATCCTGGATCATATGGATAATTTATCCCCATGTGACAACTTCCCGGTAATGATTCTTCATTATTATAGTTTAAAACATTTTCGTTTTCATTTAAAATATTACCTACTTCAAGTTGTTGCGCATAGCCCTTTGCTATTGTAGGTTCATAATCTATTGAATTTTTGTATTTTTGAGACAAATTTTTAAATATTTTATCATATTTGGAGTAACAACTTATCAGAAAAGTTTCAGGCTCCTTATCATTATTTATTTGAACACATGTGGTTCCCACTATATGCTCACCGCAAAATTCATTATCATTATTGGACTCTATGCCATTTGATACATTAATTATTTCGGCATCATTGCCATTCAATTCATTAACTATTTCGGCACATTTGCCATTTAATTCATTAACTATTTTGGCACCTTTGCCAGTCAATTCATTAACACTACAGAAAGGTATTCTTTCACCTTCTACTTTTAGGATTCTTTCTCCTAATACAATATTTGCCTTTTTTTCTGATAAGATGTCGTCTCCCAATATAACATCATTTTCTATACAGTCGCCTATTTTTTTACAATTATTACCTACATTTAAAACAACTTTATCTAAAAATCCTGATTTCTATTTCTATCATTTAATTGTGCTGTTTCTATTTTATTCATATTAGAGTGCGTGTTTTCATCTACTCTATTTCCCCTATGAATGTTAGTATTAGCAACTTGTGCATATGACTCATTATTTTAACCATAACCCCCTCTCTCTCTCTGCAATCATTATCATATTGACGTTTCTCAAAACCCTGCTTTTCACACACGGGAAATGAAAAGGCTGATGAACTGGCCAGAGAAGGCGCAGGTAGCGCCCTTATAGGACCCGAACCCTTTTGTGGTGTGGCTAATGCATACGAGCATCCATTAACAAATGAGTGCAAACTAAATCCCTGAAATGGTGGGAAAATTTCCCATGACAGAGACAGGCTAAAGAGTTCATTAAAGAACGATCGGCAAATTTACGGAGAACCTGTTAGACTAAAATAGAAAGGCCATTAGAATAATAGTAGGTCTTCTAACCGGTCACTGTCGACTTAATAGACATCTCAGTCTAATGGGTTTGGCAGAGAACGCAACATACAGATTCTGCCAAGAGGCAGAGGAAACATCAGTCCATGTATTGTGCCATTGTGAAGGCCTTGCTAGACTGAGATTCCAACTACCCCACATAACATCTCATGGATATGTACATCTATAGCATATGCATTAGGTGTTGGAATTTGAATATGTATTGTTAAATATACATATGATATGAAATGTATATTCAGCTACTGATATGCATCAGCGTCATATACACTGTATATTGCTGGAGGTATATACATAATGATTTATACATAACATGTCCATTAAGGTATAATTAAATTATACGCGACCACGAATTTTATCTCATTATCTGATGCGCATGCGCTACTAATTTATGGCAATAGCCGGCGCCAGCAGCCATTAAGCGATTAAGCCCTGTAGTGTTGTGTGCATAGTGTTTATGTGTGATGAAAGTTAACTCTTTCTCATTCTCTGGATTTTATATTTGCTTATTGCTATATTATGCTGTTACATTTGCGTGAAGCTCCCATGATGTAAGAGTGTATTTATTATAATGCAATTCTTTAGATTCGTAAATACATACTCTTTTAGGGTTAGAAAATTTACAAGTTTCATATTTAACTGATTGTGGCAGGTGTGTGTTTAGTAAAGATGGCGGAAAGTGACAGAGGCCTAAAAATTTGCTGTTATGTCATATTGGGTATGTATTTTATAAATATAGTGAATAAAAATTACATACGTTCATATTATATAACTTACTGATGGTTGAGAATGTTTTAAACAAATGTGTAGGACATGAGTAACTATAGTAGGTATTATACATATGTTTACAATTTGTTAAACTACCGGAAGGTAAAGAAGTATACGTCAATATTGAAAATTTTAAATATTGTGTAATATTAGGTTATTTTGTAAAGTTTGTGTATGTTTAAAATAGTTATATAAAATATATTTCTTATTAAGCTATCTGTGTTTTATTATTACCTCTTATATGGATACTGTTGGATACCTCTGAAGTAGTTCCCACGAACATCAAAACACTCGAACACTTTCATTCGATGCGTGCTGCTCCAATCGTGTTGGTATCATCGGGATCATTAAAACTTTTCATTTTAATCATCTGCCGATGATGCCATCATGACTGGGGCAACACGCGTCGGGTGCAGTATTCAATAAGCGTTTTGATGTCCATGGAAACTACTTCAGAGATATGTAATGTATATTCATAAAATATACGATTGTGTATATGATGTGTGTTTCATATCCAGTGAATGTACATTGCATATGTTTATGTACATTCACTGGATATAAAATAGATATGGAAGTCGGCGACAAACGTATCTGCTGGGAATGTTAATTCCACATCCATTAGATGTACATTAGATATACTATCTCCATCTTGTGGATATACATATCCATAGATTGAAGATACAATGTATGTACATTGCATATCATTTTGTTATGTGGGACTTGGTGAGGAAAAACCAAGAGCTGATAGCTACACTAAGGCTGTGGAGTCTGACACAAAGGACAAAGCTGGATAAGGAGCTGCAAGGAAAGCAAACAGGAGCACCACAATAGATCCATGGGGATCGCGGTGTTCAAGGCCAATTGGCCAGCTCCTCCTTCCTAATCTAATCTACCCTTTCCGTATAGTTCGACTACTATTAAATTTCCATTCATTCCCTTCTAAGTATTGCCGAGCACTAATGAAAGTATACACGCGAGAAGATTGGATTTTGATCACTTGAGGGGGTAGGAAGGGTTGAAGTCGCCTAAAAGTATTTTATTCATCATCAGATCCTCGGAAACGGGGGGTAGACGTTTCAAAGAGAAGAGATATATTTTATCATTTCACCACCCCCTGGGAGGATAGATTTAACTCTCAGGGGTGGTCACGGTCATGTCTATGACATTAATCTTCGTCCTTTATCACATCCCGGTCAAATCTGCAGAAATTCGCATTAAAACCCTTGCTGTCGGGTGTCCGTGCACGAAATCCGATGAAAGGAGTGGTTTTTTACCGTTCGAAGGGGTTGCCCTGGAAAAAAAATCACAAATTTCGCAATTCTTGCAACCATCGGGACAATGGAAATGATAACACCATATATAAAATATAAACTTTTTCCTGACTCGGCTTCGCCTCGTCCAGAAACAGCTACGATCCACTCTCGATTGCGACACCGCTGTATTTCGACCTTAAATGAAAACTGGTAACTTGACCCCCTGTGATATATGCAACCCATATTACATTTACATATATCAGCCGTTGCATATACGACAGTCTCACTAGACCGCGATACCGCTGTCTTTTGACCTTGAACGAAAACTTGTAACTCGACCCCCATATACGAACAAAACATATCCAATATTAAAAACTTTTTTTACCCTCATATTCGTGTTCAGCATCCTCGAAAACGGGGGCGTAAGGTAGTCTGCTTGTGTTCCTAATTTGTAACAAAATCCGGTCAAAATTCGGACTCATTGACTCCACTGACTGTGCTAAGAAACGCCATAATACATTTTGTAAAACACACTAGAAAAACAATTTTGTTGAAGATGTTTCGATGTTAAAACTAAATACATTTAAGCGAAGCTCAACAGTAGATTGTCTATATACGGGGTGAGTCACTAGTGCGTGAACTTTCATTATCTCCTCAACCGTCTGAAATTTGAAAAAAATTGTATGGCGAATAATAAAATTGTTTTAAAATCTATTGGTGATGGAAACCTAATTGTAGAATTTTTTTTATTTAATTATATTTGAGTTTTAATTCTCTATCTAGGCGTATATAATTGTTCGACTATACTGCGGCGTTGCCACATTACTTCGCTTATTCCGAAAAATAATGCATTTGCAAAGATCGAGAGTAAAGTCTGTAAAAAAGGTATTTTCAAAAAAAACCATCGTTCCACCTTGAATGTTAGCCAAAGTCGTATATCAGTTTCTAGGCCTCTCAAAGACGAACCTGATTCTACATTTCAAGTAAAATCATATATGGTGTTCCATTTGAAAAAAAAATGAGTTATGGCCTCACCCTGTATAAGTGGACTAAATCGTAATGTTCTTTTTTAATATCATCGGTATATTTTTCAATGATTCAATTGCTTGCTCTTTTTATCTGTTCCTTAGGTATGACGTTTTAGTTAACTATATATCACAAGAGTTGGAACCCTTAATTAAAAGAGGCGTGTTTTCGATTATTTCTTATCCTAATCTTGCCAGAACATATTTTACATGAGAGTAATGATGTTTTATCTATTAAGTAATACACATTATGTTTGTTATTTAATCTAGTCTAGAAAAATTAAGTATGCTTCGGTCTCCCTATACAGGGTGTAATTAGTTTCATGTCATTAAAAAAACTGGTGGTAGGGAACGACAAGACAAACAAAAAAACCTTATATAACATGGGGTCTAAAGCTCATAGTTTTGGAGAGAAAAAATAAACAAGAATTTCGCAGATTTTCAATAAATTTTTTTGAGAACTGCTGGAATATTGAGGTAGGTTTAGATCTAGATCTGATCTGAAGAAAACTATACTATAACTCTCCCTTGTGCAATATTTTAGTTACTGTCGGTGTTTCGTTATGTACAGACACAACTTACTTGTTCGTTCTTTTTGTATTCCTTTTTGGCTTTTGTACCAAGTTTTTATTTCATTTTTCTTTATTGACAACGTTAGTTGATAGTTTACTATTTAGTGTTGAACAAAGTGCGTATGTATGTACTTAATTCGACGTACCGAACTGTATATTGATACAGATGCAGAGATTTTGAATCATTTAGGTAGGTAGTAAGCTTTTAACCCAGGACACTCATTTATGTTACAAATGTTAACAAACTACATTTAAATTTTCTAAATTATAAACAATCCAATATTTTGTTCCAAATTAAAAAACACACATGTAAAGAAATGCTCTGTTTAAACCTCTATGGCCATTATTTGCTTGCAATTGTGCACGAAGTGAGAACGAATTATTTACCTCTTGCCTCAGTTCAGTTGAGGCGGTACATCAAAGGCGGTCGATGATCCTTTGACACCGCGTGTGCCGGCCAGCACTTTTTTATGACAATTTAAAAGATGTATAATTGGGAAGTACAAGTTCATCGACCAAGAAAAGCAGTGGTTCTCAACAGTTGTCTACCATAATATTAAATATGTTAACCTAGATCAGTGTTTTTCAAAGTGCCCCTAGAGGGAAAAGTCATAAAGGTTTTTTGTTTGTCTAATCGGTCCCCATTACCAGTTTTTTTTTAATGACATGAAACTGATTACACCCTGTATATTAGATCGGTCGGCAGCTTGGAGTTTTTATATATGTGCAGTATAAATATGGAGTGAACTATACCTATTATTTCTTTACTAGATTTAAGAAAATGCAATAAGTCGAATTTATTAATATAATTGAATAAAAAATAATTATTTAATCAATAACGTTGTTTTAGTATGTATCTGGATTAAATCATTTTAAATCAAATACATTATTTTGGGACGAATGGTTCGAATAACAGAAGAGAAACATCATAGACCAAAAAAATCATGTGATATTCAAGTCCATGAAACTTCACTCCTTGGAGAAAGACCACGATAGGAGGTGGTTAAAATGAACACCTTTAGGGTGTCCCAAGTAGAGGACTTTAGCCGAAGTCGGGGCTCCCCCCACCACTTTTTGTGACCTTGACCTTGACCGTGAACGTGTATGCCGCTATGGCGTGACCTTGAGCCGTAGCCGGTGCGTACCCTTGAAGCCGGGTTGCATTTGACCTTGAGAAGCCCTCATGACCTTGGCCGTGAACGTGGAGGCCGCTCCGTGGCCTTGAGCTGTAGCCGGTGCGTACCCTTGAAGCCGGGTTGCATTTGACCTTGAGAAGCCCTCATGACCTTGGCCGTGAACGTGGAGGCCGCTCCGTGGCCTTGAGCTGTAGCCGGTGCGTGTCCTTGAAGTCGGGTTGCATTTGACCTTGAAAAGTACATTCGTTCTTTAAATAAACGGTAAAATGGGGCGACTCTTTCCGTTTTGTGACGTAACAACTCTTCTCTATAAAAGAGAATAGGCTATCAGGGCAAGTATCATACTTAGTCTGATTCGGCTACAGTTAATAAGTGAGTAGTGCTGTGATCTTGAGTATTCCAAGTGAGTTAAATTCTGTAATATAATTATTTGTCATTCTTTCACTATACATAACCGTTCAAATATGAATACCAATATCAATTTATCAGCCCTTAATGAACGTATAATTGAAGACGTAGAGGTTCTAGAACAAAAACCCATTTCATCATTAACTTTAAATAAGATTTACGTCATAAAGAAAATGATGGTGGTTAATACACGGTTTGGTAAATCGATTTTAGTACATTTGTTTGATGAAGGTTCAAATAATACCTTCAAATCATTTTTACCTAAACGTATTGTAGAACTTTTAAATGTACCTATTATAGATGAAATAAATTCAGTTGATGGTAAATACGCTTTGATTTATTTAGGTCAGAGTTCTCCCATATATATCGGTGCCAAATCGAGAACACTACTAAAATTCGAACTTATTTTTTGAATATGTTATCGAAGTTTCAAAACATTATCTAGTTAGTAAATAGAATATAGTAAAAGAATGGCTGTGGTAGAAATATTACAAAATATAATCTTTTTTAGATTACTCATTATCTCACATCAAATCAGGCTTAGTTCTAGTAGGGTCTTGTCATCAAAGACTTGTACCACAAGTACTTCGATTCAATTTGTTTACTTTCCATCAATAGCATCCATGTAAGTAATTTTATAATTAAAAAATATATATATTTCTAAATTTATTTATGTAATTTCCAGCTTTACTACAACCAACAAATATGTGGATGCAATATTCGGCACAAAGGTGGACAAAGGAGGAAGATATTAATTCGGCCATTGATAGACTGTCTTGTAAACTGAGTGACCTAAGTTTGCATTCTCTACATTCTATGAACTATGATCTAAGTGTCAACTTCGATCCTGAACTAGTTGAACGTCTTAAGGAAGATTCTGAAAGGTATAATGCCGGTGTTAACCTGTGTGGCAAATTTTCATGTGGTCTCTTAAATTTAGAAGAATTTTGCGAACAAATGGTACAAATAGATTTAAAATGTTTTTTATATGATATAGAAAAATATCTACCTAAAAAAGTAATTTTAAAATGCCAACTCGAGCAATTTGATGAAGAAACTGTAGACAACTCAATTAGTAGTTAACCACTTATTGTTTTTTCATTTTGTATCGAAATATTTATAATAATAAATATGTATATTAAAATGTATTAATGAACTATATCTATTTTATTGTAAGGATAAAATGAAATAAATGAAACACATTACTTGATCATACTTTTATTTTCCTATTCCTCTGATACATGTATAAAAAAAAAAAATGTTATTAATACTAAAAGATATTTATTGAAATTTTATATCTAAATCTACAATACATTTATTAAGATAATGAACGTTTGCAAGAGCACAATGACTATAATTGGGTTGAATATGTTCCATACATCTTGGTACAGTCAATGATTTTAGACTAGGTATGCAGGGGGAGCTGTCATCTAGGTCTATGATTCGATTCCATCTTAGATGTTCCAATAGAATGTTTTTCTTTAGTCTGCCTTTGCATAAAATTATAACATCCTGTGGTGATATATGACGTTCATAATTATTAGCTATATTTTGACAAAGCCGTAGAAGTATCGTCGGGAATTCTGACAGTTGAATATATCCATCACTCCATTTTACGCCACCGTGATAGTTGTTCTGTAGCCATCGATACTGATTCTGTTCCCCTCGGGTTAGCGATGAAAAAGGATATGGAGGCTTGAAAAGGTAATGTGCTTGCTGATTAGTGTTACAGCACAGCACAGCCAACTCTTTCACTGTAAACATATTTTCTTTATATTGAAACCCTTGTAAGTCAACAATCAAAGTAGGCAATTCGTTACTTGATGACGCCATTATAATAGTAGATTTTTATTTAGCGCCGGCAATTCCAGACTGAACTGAACCATCCAATGCACTATAGCTTAAATATGTATCGTGAAGTATAAGTGCATATACACGAGTTTGTTCGGGGAACTTCGTCTTTCGGGTTTCAAATTCTATCTTTATATCGACAGTAGACGATTTCGTTGCATCTGGTTGGTGAGAACAATCTATGACAAACAGTGGAGATTTTCTGAATTCTGCAAGATCCATCATAGGTTCACCCATATCTTTATCATAGTAACTACGCTGGAAGTTTTCATATGCGTAGTAAGCTGCAGAGTCAAGTTTCTTATCGAAATTTAAGTTCCAACGCTCATAAGGAAATACTTCCGCATTTAGATATAGTCGAATATTATTAATATCCGCATGTATAAATTTTGTCACATCTTTACTTCTATCATCGGAATGACTATTGTTTTGAAATCCAATAATTATGTATCGAGGTCTCTCAAGACTGTTAGTGGTTTTAACGGCCCAGACATCTGAAGCAGTATCGCGCAGAGTAGGTAGCTCATAGAGATCCCACATACGGTAAGCCATCTTAACTCTAGCATTATTACTACTTTTATTAATTCTGTTTAATAGTTTAAGCTTTTGTCTATCCTCAGGCACAATATGCCTAATCTTCCATTCAATTTTGTTAATTTCTAAATCTGCATCAACTTCCCCAATGTAGGAATCTTTGAAGGAACGAGCTATTATTAAAATTAATTCCTGCTTCACATTTAAAATACCTTTGGTGTAGTCTTCTGCAAAACCCATAAGGTATTTAAGAGGTAGTCTACCACTAAACACATGGCTAGTACTATCTAAAATATCTTGTTTCTGTTCGCTGAGGCCCCAACCAGTAGTTAATAGTGATCGCAGATGTGTTTGCCCATATGATACCATAGTCTTCATTGTGGTAGTGATGCCAGGCTTCCTAACGACGGCCACTTGCTCACCGCCCATTTCATATCTAATCTCTTCAAAGAGGAAAGCTAAAGCATTATTGGATAAATAACACCGCTTGGTAACATCGTTAGGTGTAAATTTCCCTTCTATATAGATGTAACTTTCTGCAATATCGAGTATAAGGTCTTGAAAATTGATAGGGATACGTATTTCATCGGAGTTTCTATAATATGGTGACCCGTACGGCTTGTATGTATGCTCGTGTAAACTGAGAAGTGACTGATCAAACACAGGTTCGTCGAACACTTCGAGTTTTTCACTAGATGTAGTAACTGTCATTATTAGTTAATTTTCTCTCAGTTTTAATCCAATAGATTGAAGAAATGCACGGTCCTTTGCCGACAATCTATGTCTTAACTGTTTAAGAGGTATACGCTGAATGAATCGGTTTCTACAATCACCCTTCTTTTTATCGTTAAACACTTTATGGCGGTAATGTGCTAATCTTTCCTGATTATATCGAAAACCCATTTCTTTTGCTCGAAATATTAAAATTGTTTTAATTCTAGCTTCACAAAAATCTTTTCACCTCGAAAATTAATTAAATCTCCGTTGTCATCCAATATGCGTACAGTAATGTTGTCGATAAACTGGCGTCCTTCAGGTTTAACAGGCAAATATATGATGTTAGCTGGCTCCCTGGTAAGTTTGAATCCAGGTTCAACATCAATATCAAACTCGAAGAGTGTGTGGGATTTAAGAGCATTCAGATACGCTCCGGAAATGATGTTGCAATCTACACGTATCATTCTTACTTTCATTATATCAATGGGGAGTGTCGATTCGTGAGTCTTGTTTGGTGCTAAATATGTCGGTTCAAATCCCAACAGACTACCAATAGAGTTTGCTTGTGTAAAGTCAATTCCGTATTTTGACCGAATCTCACATTTCATTGTATTGTTGTTTGCTCGCAGTTGAAATAATTTTTCTTTTTCTTCATTTTTGTTAGTTGGCATAACTTTCAGTATTGCATTATATATTTCATCAATTTCATAGACTCCGTACGGTATGTGGATAAATGTGGGAGCTACTTTCGGTGAAGTCCTATAGCAAAAACCATTGTTTGTCTCATCTATATTAAATATAGAATTGTATGAATAAAATCCGGTTAATCCCAGACCATATCGACAGCTCATATCTAGTTCAATCGGGGGATAAAACTCTGCACTGAGCACGCTTGAGCGGCTTGATAAAGTGAAAGTGCGTGACATGACTGATGTTTTTGGAGATTGTGTGTGCCTTTATTGCGATTTGCAGCAGTAGTTGTGTATTAATCTTCTTTTCTTGGGCGGTGATGGAGATAGATTCATATCATTATTTGACGCCACGTTCACCCCGTCCACTTTACAGTAGCAGCAAAATATTTTTCGAGGGGACGGACCATCGTTAACATCAACATTATTTTCGCCTTCAGGAGAATAATGTTCTTGACAGTACTGGTATTTTAAAATATCAATGTCATCCTGAAGATGTTTGGGTAGTTTATCCCACACTAATGCAATTTCATAAGGGGCGCATGCAATCATTACTTCTTTAGGCATATCTGAAAGTTGCTGTTTACTCATCTTCAACAAGCTGCGTAGTCTAGAGAAAGCAATCAATGAGTGGCCCATCCGTTTAATTGCCTCTCGATCCATCGATGGGGTCACAGATGCCATTTGGATAGTTTTATTTAACTTTCGAAGAAAGAAACTTTAAGCACAAATGGCCACACCACACTGTGTTGAAATTTTGTTGACGCTCATAATTGTAGTAGATTTTATCCGTAAACGTTAAATCATTGCGCAAGTACAGAATTAATTCTCTTGGTGGGGGTAAATCGCCAAAACTATCGAAATATGTGACCAAACTACCACGTTTTTTATATGCCACCCAATGTGTTCCCGGGCCATCTATAGTATCCAAATTTATGATGGCGGATTCATTACGATTTGGCCCGGAATTTGGTAAAGTATCGCGCATAAATATACCCCGAAAATATGGCACCTTCATCTTCTCAGCATAATATTTAAGATCGATGTTGGTGAGAGGTTTTCGAGGCAGTGTGTCTAGTAGTTTTTTGAACTTTGTGATTTTAGATAGAGGCCCAATCCCTTACGATATGGTTTCAAATATAGTCCCTTGCCACTTTTCCCAACAGCAATTGCCTCCATATGTCTATTATGGCGGTTTGTTTCTGCCAATTCCTCTCTGCCTTTTTTCACGTCATTTATAGCCTTGGCTAAGCCTACTGCAGAGCCTGCTAAACTACCTAACGCCGATAAACCAGCAAAAATAGGTATTAAGGGTAGAATTCCACCAACTTTCGGAATCGGTATTATGCGAGGTGTACGGATATTGCGTTTTCCTCCAGCTGATCTCATGTGTCGTCGTGCAGCTTGAAGCGCTACTTGCATAACTTTTCTAGTATCCTTAGCTACAGATCGCTTACCACCGGCTTTACGCAGATCATCACGTACCTTGCGTACTATTCCAGCCCCGAATGCTACCTTTCTAACATTATTCTTCCTGCTTTTATTCTTCTTTTTATTTCTTTTTGTAACACGAGATGTGGTTGATTTACATCCCATACCAAGACGTTGTTTTCCCTTCATTATAGTCGTAACCAACCACGCGGCAGCCTTTTCTTTTAAACTTGCCTCTTTGGATTTAACTCGATTCCACGCAGCTTGTTCAAGTTGATAGTCTGCTCTATGTCGGGCTGATAAATCGTTCGAGTTTTGATCGTATGCAATATCGTGCTGCTTGCATGCAGCGTCGAGTTTATTTATACCTGGATCTCCTCGTGCTAATCTTTTTTTTAATTTAGTACCTGGACCACAGTACTGGTAACCGCCGGGTAAATGTAGTTCAAATGGAAACTTATTTATTAGAGAATTAACTACCCCCTTACCGACCTTTAAAAATCGGCTGTTCTTACTTGTGCGCTGCTTGACTAACAACATTTAAATAACAATTGTAATGCATACATCTATTTATATAGTCTTCAACCGTGCTACGATGCGCATTGTGAAGCAGAGCCAGAATTTTTCTATAGAAAATTTAGATGAAAAAGTTGGATGTGGATTGCAAATTGAATCGCGTCATGGGCCATTACTTCCATCAACTGTTCGTGGACTACTTATCGGCCCGAGTAACTGTGGCAAGACGAACTTGATGATATCTTTGCTTACTCACCCCCTTGGATTACGTTTTGAAAATGTATACCTATATTCAAAGTCCTTATATCAACCCAAGTATGAGTTCTTACGCACCATACTATCACCGATTAAGGGATTAGGGTTTTATACATTCAGTAATAATGCGGAAATAGTACAACCGTCTGATGCCAAGCTCAATTCTATTTTTATATTCGATGACGTTATATGTGAAAAGCAAGACGTAATTCGTGCATTTTTCTCAATGGGCCGTCATAGAAATGTAGACTGTTTTTATCTCGCACAGACATATTCTCGTGTAAATAAACAAATCGTAAGAGACAATACTAACTTTTTAGCTGTATTCAAACAGGACGAAATGAATTTGCATCACGTTTTCTCTGATCATGTCTCACCAGATGTATCTTTTAAGCAATTTCAAGAAATGTGTGCCCAGTGTTGGAAAGACAAGTATGGTTTTCTTGTAATTGACAAAGATAGAGATGTGAATGAGGGGAGATATAGGAAAGGACTTGATAGTTTCATATATCCATAAAGTATAACAATTAAAGTTTCAATCGACCTGTGGACGGCGTCGGGACTACTTCGTTGAGGCTAGACATTGGAAAAGAAAATGAAAGACCATAGCAATATCGATGGAGACATGGCAAGGGAAGTAAACCTCAAACGGCAACTAGTTGAAGCTACTGATTCTGTACGTAAAAAATTTAATTCACTGAAGAGTAGAAATGTTGAGAGTCAGTTAGCACTTGAGAAGATCTATGAGCCCATAACAAAACCTTTAAAAGTTATGTCATCTGCCTCACAGATAAAATCACATAACCAGACACCACCAACACCGACACAATCTCGAGATAGTAATAAAGCTACGACCAGTATGTTTAAAGCGACACCTGAAACCAGTAGCGACGATGGCGAGAATAATGCAGCATATTATATGGAAACACCACCAAGATCGTCGTTAATGAGTACCCCAGGCTCAGAAAGATCCATTGGCAGTGTAGAAGAGAAATGTGCTGTAATCAAACAACATCTAGAAAATGTAAAGTCCGGCAACTATAAATATGACACTGTATATGGTGTTCGTCTAGACCCCCATACAGGCAAACTACATATGGGTAATGTCGAGGTGCGGTTTTCTAGTGGGGATATTACGTTGTGGAATGGTAATAAGTCTCTAGGAACGTATTCTGGCAGTCCTAAGTTGTACGATGTAATATTTTTGAAGTACCCATTAGTTCTACGCAGCGATGAAGTATCTCTTTTTGACGAGGAGTATCAAATATATGGCGAAATATTAAAAAAGACGAGAGCAGCATATAAACACTATGATATCAAAAAGGGTTTGAATAAAACTAAATGGAAAAAATTCAGTGACATTATAGAACCACTAACATCTTCTACAGTAATGACGAGATCCAGAACTGGTTTGGGCTTTCCGCAAATGCCACTTCAGAAAATATACAATAGTAAAGGTGTCGACTATGTTTATTGGAATAAGCCAAAAGAGTTGGTAGATCGTCTACGTCTGCTGTATAGCTCAAAAATGGCAGGTAACAGTGGCGTTAATAATGAAATAATTAGTTTGTTGGAGGAAATGAGAGAAGAAAAAATAATCTATTAACATAATTATAATGGGGAAGTATAATATACTGTGAAATGCTTAAATCAGATCAGATGTAATTAGAAATGCTACCTGGTCACAACACAATTGATAAATTTGGACGCAGAAGAGGCGGCGCTAATAAATCATTAGTCGTGCGTGGTCCACCAGGTCTTGGCTTTAAGCTAACTACAGATAATCACTTCGACATTCAGAATAAACGTTTAAAGAACATTGGAGAACCGGTAGATAGTCAGGATGGGGTAACACGCAACTATGTTGAAGAGCGACTTACTACCTTCTTTGCAGACATCCGCAAGGCTATGGATGAGGCCACTAACTTAATTATCACAGCAATGGAAAAGTATGTTAATGGTCAAATGGAAAAGTATGTTAATGGTCAAGTTTTGTTAGCTGTTGCCACTGCAAAAACTTATGTAAATGAGGAAATTCCGAAAAAAATTGATAAAGGAAATGCACGGGTTGTTGCAGAGATGAAAAAGTATATTAATGAACAAATACGAGCGAATATTGATAAGGAACATAAAACAGTGGAAAATTCAATTTCTCAGCAAGCTAGAGAGCTTCAGAAAATAATTGACAAAATTAATAAATTAGAAGAATTAACTTATTAGAAATTAGTCTATCGGCAAACATGTAACAGCTTAGTGTATTCTCTGCACACCCAATCGATCCAATAAGTTAACATGGAAATCAGTGCTACAAAGAAGGCCATTGTGCAGGAACTGCACAGGTTACCCCGAAAAAATGTTCGTAGAAGAAGAACAATCATCAAAGGGTATGCGGATTTATGGCAAATGGATTTGGCTGAAATGCAGCCATATGCGAACCTTAATAAGGGCTATAGATATATCCTCGTAGTGATCGACTGCTATTCAAAATATGTGTGGACAAGACCCCTAAGAAATAAAACGGGTATAGAAATTACGAAGGGTATGAGGAGCATTTTGCAAAAATCAAACTACTCACCTAAGAATCTTCAAAGCGATCAGGGTACGGAATTCTACAACAAAAACTTTTCCACTTTAATGAAAAAGTATGGCATTAATCATTACTCTACATATAGTACGAAAAAAGCAGCAATTGTGGAGAGAGTGATACGAACATTAAAAAATTGGTTATATAAAGAATTCTCAGCCAGAGGTAAATACAAATGGTTCGATATTCTATCCAACGTCACAAAAAAGTACAACAATAAAGTACATCGAACTATTGGCATGAAACCTGCTGACGTTAAACCAACCACATGTTTAAATGTGTATAATCACATTAGGATTGCTTTAAAACCCAAGTTTAAGGTTGGTGACATAGTTCGAATAAGTGCATACAAAGGTGTATTTGAAAAAGGTTATACAATTAATTTTTCAACTGAACTTTTTAAAATTGTGAAAATAAACATAACGAACCCAACAACTTACCAGCTCGAGGACATGCATGGACAACCAATCAAAGGATGTTTTTATGAAATGGAGTTACAAAAAACTAAGTATCCTGACATATATCTAGTGGAGAAGGTTTTAAGAAAGAAAGGGAACAAAATATTTGTCAAATGGCTTGGACTTTCCAATGAACACAACTCTTGGATTGACAAAATGGATGTCGTTTAATTTATTAAATGTAAAATATGCATAATCAATTTATATATTTACTTATGTATCAGTAATATGGAAATAAAATATGTATACGATATTAATGTGTTTTATTTAAACGTATAAAATTCATTATTGAATTGCTTTATTTCACTGTAACAGTATTTAGATTTTATATTTCGTTAAGTTAAAGAGAAGAAAAAAACAAATTAATATAAATATATTTTATTTTAAGCAAAATATGTAAAAAATACAAATTATTGTAAAAAAAAATTCTTCATGAAATCCCACGCCTTAACATTCGAATTTCTCGATTCCAGGACACCAGCATTTTCTATTGTGATGCAACATATCCACATAATAGTGACCGACATTTTCACACAATAGTTTATTATGTCTACACTGGCTGCATATATTATTCCAGCAATTGCTCTCGAATTTATCACATGCCATACACCGCTGCCTTAAGGGATGGTCCACCATGCAAACACCACAAACATCTCTCATTATTCCAAAGTTGCTGCGAGCCAACATTTGAAGACATTTACGACACTGACGTTCCCCAGCTTTTCTTCCTTGGAACCTCTGAATTGACACAGGATTCTCCCTTACACAAATTCCGCACAAGCCCGTACATGGATTGAAATATTCCTTCGGCCAGGAAACGTAGCAGTTATGACACACCAGTTGGTCATTCATTCTAAAAGGATATGCTGCAATGGTTGGTTTTGACTGCCACTCTTTTGGAAAAGGCATTTTTAATACTTCTTAATACTTTACAATATGTACAGATGAAAGCAGAATAATAACTGTGCTCCTCATTGTGTTCATTCTCATTTAAGTAGATGCTGAGGGCGCTGACGTCAGAGGTGACATGACGTCATCAACTGTATATAAACGAGGAGGTGACTCGATACAAGTCAGTTGATTTTCAACACTACACTATCTGTGTCTCTCTACACTGACGTTAATTTCTTAAATCTTCAATGGCTGGTTTCCGAAAGTTTATGGTTGGTGCACCCACGGGATACACCAATTTTGAATTCCTTGACTGGTTGGCGGAAGTTGATTTAATTAATAACCAATGGGGTGATGAATTGGATGCCGAAGTCGAAATTCCTGATGCCGAAGTCGATATTCCTGAGGTCGTTATGGGCGAGGTAGAAGAAGAAGATCTGCGCTCCGATGACGAGGGAGATATCCTCGAAGACGCAGGCGTAGATGAAGAAGCTGTGGTTGAAGAACAGGAAGTCGTCCGACATGATATTGATACGGACGACGATGGTATCGTGGCTGATGTATCGGACGAGGAGAACGAAGTAGAACAGGCCCACAGGTATCTACAAAGAGGGCACGATAATGAGGCATTGTTTTGTACAACCATGGCATATGTAGCTATAGATGTAAGAGGTGGTACAGATTACGAATTATGCTACATGTGTTACATGGACTACCAGAGACGTGTCGATCAGTCACTCCATCGGCACATCGACATACATAGTACCACACGATTGGCCGATGGTGTGAGAGATGACTGTAAATCGTGTAGAAATCCACTACATCAAATAAGGCCTGTGGAAATTTGCAATATATGTAACAACAATAAAAAAACCTAATTGTAAATATGTAAATAGTTAAGTTAGTTTAGTTAAGTAAGTTTAGTTATGTTGTATTTTATTGTAAATATATATATATTTTTACTTCCTTTTATACTTCTTTTTTTTCTAAATATACTTCTTTTTTTTTGTAAATATAATTCTTTTTTTTTTTTTTTGTAAATAAATATTTCTGTAATATGAAAATGTCGTGTTTTTTTTTACATCTTGTAAAGTCTAAAAAAAAATAAGATATAATTTAAAATATCTGTCTATGTGGTGGAAATGCTGCTATGAAAAAAATAATCTGTGTATAAGAAACAGTCTACCACCTCACTCTTAATGTACGTTGTGGTGGTTGAATGGCACTAGTATAAAATGAATATGGGGTTGGTATAGGCTAGACTGCTATAGTAAAGCGATATTATGCTACTCAAGTGAAGAAAAATGTACTAATTTCTTATTATGTAAGTCAATTTACCCCACTTTATTTTGCACTTAAAATAGAGAATAATAAACAAATAATTTCTTAGAATCGATATATTTATTTACATAAAAAAACATTTGTATAAATTATTAATTACAAAAATTAAATATCTTCATCGTCCATATATTCATGATCGGATACCTCGTCACTATCATAGTCGTCCACATTTGGAATGGTCTCCAGACTCCAGAGTGACGGTGACCGATCCATCGACCCCATGGGCTCCACTGTACTGTCTCCACAGTCCTCGGTCGTACTATCAGGCACCTGTGGGGTGTCCTCAATATCATCCAATGATGGTAGCGGTGGTGGTTCGTATCGTAGAAAGAACTCTGCCCAATAATCTGGTCCACCAAGTATCGGATCACTGCTGGACGACACGGTGGGATCTTGAATCTGAGTATTCATGGTGAGAGCTCTCTAATACAGAACTGATAAAGAATAGAGGATTCTCTCAGTTTTAAGTATGTCAGTTTACCCCCACTTTCTCTCCCACGTTTACGATAGTGGTGGCGACGGCAATGTTACCATGAGAAAAATCCGTATATGATGAACCTAGTACCCACAATTCTTGCAAATGTTGGTTATAATATAGAGTGGGGGTCCATTTATATAAGAAACTCCCCTCATCATGTTTCTCAGTTAAACTGCAAAGTTGCAAGAAATGGCTGCTCAAGACAATATAATAAGTTCCAGCGACTGCGCAGAGTCGACAATGCCATTCTGGGAATACGAATACAGAATGGCCATGGAGTACAGAGATAATGGTAACATGCCAGACAGTAGTACTTGGTCTGTGCCGTTAGTACGCTACTTGGATGATCTAAACCAGGATGGTCCTGATGGTTCAGAATGGTGGAGACCATTGGGAGTTGAGCCACCCAGTAGTCCTAGCTCATCTATAGAGGTAGAGCCGCCTAGCAGATCTAGTTCACCGAGTGAATGGTCACTGAACAGTGGGTCAGAAGACGAAGAAGAAGAAGAAATAGATGTATAACTTTTTATGTTATGTAATAAAAATAAATAAATTTGTAATCTTTCTATTTTTTTTTTTTGAGTTATATAATAAAATATCAGCACAGAAAAAGTATTTTTTATTAACAAATATTTGCTTAAATTACCAAATTATACCATTATAATTTTGAGTTGAGAATAATGTAATCAAAAATAAATACAGTAATTAAATATAAAAATAATGTAGCATACAGTGCGCCACTGACGGATTGGCAGCTCGATACAGAAATACAATTATTCTACCGACCTCTAAATGTCACCCAACGAAATATACATCTGAAGTAAGTTGTTTTTGTAGACATCTAGGCAACTCTATACAGGAATACAGTTATTATTCTAGCGACCGCTAGATGTCTCACTAAGACGTATGAAAATAAAATAACGTTTACAAACCAATACAATACATTCATAAAAATAAATAATGATACAAAGGTATGTATAATTAATAATAATTGTTAGAACGCGCGCATGTAAATGAAATGGTAAAATAGGTAGTGTAATATTAATTTCATACACTCTGTTTTAGAGGTATGTATATTTTTTTCTCTCGCAGGAGTATAGAAATAAAATAACACTATTTGTGCATAGTAAAATGCACACCTAAATAAAGTTAGAAATTATTTTATTTTTTTGTAAAAAATATATAGAGGTATGTATCATTTTTTTTTTCAAGGGAGTATAGAAAAAAAAAACAGTATTGGTGTGTTTTGTGTGCATGACTTAAAATTTGGCCGAGCTATTAGTGCATTTGCACCTACAGTTTTTTTGATACTTTCCCAGTGAGTCACTAACTTTATATCTTTTCTATTATCTACATTTTCCATTGTTTTTCCAAAAATTGAGTTGTTCATCAACTTATACTGGTCTCTTTCAAACTTATTGGTTGCATTGTTTCGCATTTCTGTATTCAAATCGATGTATTTTTTTAACCACGCCGACTGATTGAATTTAAGCACTCTATGTGTTTTTAACACCATTAAACCATGTTTAATGGCTTGTTTCAGGTTTCTGTAATGTACAACATATCTCTTTTTGTCATTCAAATTTGGAATTAATTTCGAGGATTTTGATTTTGACTCCGGTGGTATAATGCTTTCTACCAAAAAAGGGAGATCTGAGTGCAAATCATGTAATTCTTCCGGGTAATGTATGTCTACTTCAAAAACATACCCGATGGCGCTTTGATCTGAAATGTTGGTAATATCTAAATCGAGAATTTCTCTTTCAGACAACCACTCAAATCCGCTAGATGGCACCATCTGACACATACTATGCCCATATAGATTCGTGCTGTCGAGATATGTAATAAATGAGGAAGGTTCTGTACAGTCATAATTAGGTAGGAATTTATTGTTTGCAATATGCTTCCTTTCTGAGCACTGACTTATCCCGCCACGTATACCCCTTTTAAAAAAGTGAATCATGTCAATGTCTGTTAATAGCTCAAGTTCTACTTGTGTTAATTTTAACATAGCATCCCATGATAAACCAGGACTCGTGAAATAATGTGCCGGATCCAATTTATACTTGTCCAGGCAAATTTCACGAAAATTTTCAAATACGTCACATAAAAGTAGCACGTCTGTGGTTAAATAAATATCTGAGTAAGATCCCAAACTGTTACACTCAAACAACCTCCACACATTTTGAGCTCTTTCGTAATCTTCGTCTGATATGTGTGTTTCATTTAGGTTATCATAAAATTCTTCTTTCGAAGGCAAATTTTGATTATTTAGCTTCTCTAAACTATCTACAAAGCTATATGGAAATACGCCTTTCCGACGCATTAAATTAAATTTTACGTCATCACCACAAAAGTTTCTAGTCATAGCCATTTGATCGTCTGATAAATTTTCTCCTAAATGCTGTAGTGATGCTGACATAAATTTGAAACTATCAATGAATCGTAATTTTAAAAATTTATTTTTATTTTCTCCCTTGCTGTTAACATAATCATGCATATAAAGGTGTTTTGTGAAAGATATATATTTCTCCTTGTTTTGTGGTATTACTTCAATTTTATCTTTATGTGCACACAACTCTTTGACAAATAGATGTATGTCATATCCACTCATATTGTGAAATATAACAGGGATAAAATTTGGAATTTTATAATTTAAATTACAGATAGAATGAGCAGCACCGAATCTTATTTTACCAGTTATGTGGCAATGATCTTTCACTTTTACGTCACCTTCTTTAAAGGGTTTCTCACATATACCGCAAACGGTTGCATTGTTAAAATTTTCTATCTCCGATGGTGTTAGAGGAGCCATCGGTGTTACATCTTTCAAATATGTATTATAAATTTCTCTTACATCACATTCTATACGTGATACAAAAACCTTAGCAGCATCAGATCCTCTATATAGCTCAAACTTGGAAAGGGAATTATCAAAAGAACATTTTATGAAATATGCGAAAGAATACGGCTCATGAATGAAGGTCTTGTTAGTGTAAGAGCACTGAGGATTAGGCTCACACGTGTTTATTGGTTTAAGAATTGATTCAAAATCAGCATATACTACGAATGGTACTTGCATTTGCTTTTCAAAATTTTCAAATTTTAATATATTTTCCGGTACCTGTTTTCCATATTTATCAAGCCGAAATTGTGTCGATGGTGTTGTTGTATAAATATGATTACAATCATTTTTCTGATGAAGCATTAACTGGCGCTCATTGCTAAAATACAGCAAACATCCGTCACAGAAATATTTTTTATGTCCGTGAGCAGAAATTTGATGTGAAACTAACCCAGATAAATTCTTTATCCAACAATAGTGAGTTTTGGCACAGTCTATTGAACAATGGTGATCTTCATCACATTCCGAGGAAATTAATAACAAATTAACATGCATACGTAATTTTTTCTCAGAGTAACGCAAAGGTCCGACAACATCATACTTTATTCTATTATTCTCAAATTTCTTTTCTAAACCATATACGTTAATCGATATATTATTCAATTCTTCAAATTTAGAAATATCGCGCAATTTAACTGGAAAATCCATACCTGTCAAGTTTAAAACTCTTGAATAATGCGGATAAGATGACATGTCAGATGTATGACCATTTGCAGGATACAGTGCTGAAGTTACAGCCCAAGCAAAGCAGCATTGATCCTGGTTTTCTATATTCACTACGGCCCTTTTGTTTTCTATGTACTTTGGTAGTTTAATATATGATGAACCACGTAGTGGACTGTACTTATTCACATTTATTTCAACAAATTTTATTTCCTCAAGGGCCCATCCTAAAAATAATATGCAGTTATTAATCATTATTCTACACTTCGATAAATATTTACGTACCGGAATCGCGTTCTTGGAACTCTGTAGTTTGGGCAACCATCATATCCACAAAAGTATCGAGAAAGCTGCCTAAATCCATACCTTGATCCAAAATTTTATTGCAGGTGTTAAATGATTTCATTTCAGACACTTCTTGAGTTTGCAATATGTATCTGGCAAATGTCTCCATGTTTATCTTCACTATTTTGTGAAGCATCAGGACTTCATGCAATAAATCCAATACTTTATGTCTAATTTCGTTGAAAAACATTATATAGTCCAATTTTTCATTTTCACTATGCACTCGGTAACTTATTATTCTATATTGGAAAGCACTTCGGACAATTTCTACGCCATTCATCAAAGGTACACACGAATTTGTTCTATGCTGCAATGTTCTCTTATGAGATTTCATCTGTCTAGCTGTTAGAGTCACATTACAGCTGTAACACGTTTGCAGATTTGTAGATGTCGAAGGAGTTGAATCTAATTTTGGTTGTTTTGCCCCAGGCCCATTATCATTTCTATTTTTACATGACTGTCTCTGATGACGTCGCATATTATCACCTCGCGTAAAACTAGCACCGCAAGTACACGTATACATCTTGGATACTTTACTGAAGGAATCTAACTTTAAGAATGATAATACAGAGACTCCTCTCGCTCTTTTATAGCGTTCTGCTACGCCACAAAGCCTTCCCCCTCTTCAATTACAAACATACCTTTCGAGGTCAAATGGAGTGGTGCAAGTCGAACTCAACAACTGCCAACGACCTTTCAAGGTCAAGCTTTACAACAGTACTTTTCAAGGTAAAATGCAACTCGACTTCAAGGACACGCACCGGCTACAGCTCAAGGCCACGGAGCGGCCTCCACGTTCACGGCCAAGGTCATGAGGGCTTCTCAAGGTCAAATGCAACCCGGCTTCAAGGGTACGCACCGGCTACAGCTCAAGGCCACGGAGCGGCCTCCACGTTCACGGCCAAGGTCATGAGGGCTTCTCAAGGTCAAATGCAACCCGGCTTCAAGGGTACGCACCGGCTACGGCTCAAGGTCACGCCATAGCGGCATACACGTTCACGGTCAAGGTCAAGGTCACAAAAAGTGGTGGGGGGAGCCCCGACTTCGGCTAAAGTCCTCTACTGTCCCACAACCAGCAACAGGGACCGCGGGCCTTACGGACCGTTCCAAAAAATTTGCAATCATTATAGTAACCTCCTTGGATGTTCAAAAGTAAAAAGTTTGGGTATAAAGATTAAGAAGAACTTGGTCCAAGGATTTTCCATGGCCAAGTGTTCATTTTTACTACACCTCCTTCCATGGTCTTTCTTCAAGGAGGTGATGTTTCATGGACTTGAATATCACACGGCTCTTGGTCTATTATGTACAACGCGGCCTGTGCTTCAAGCCATATTAGACACTGTAATTTTGGCTGTAGAACATTCTATTGACCATTTCAGAAAAATATATTCTATGTTGTAAAATGTATAACTTGTATCAACAAACATTTTTTCACAAAAATATATTTTATGAACTACAATAGCTGTTTGCAAAATCCTATAAAGAATATGATTCATTACTATAAGCAAATAAATAATAAATAATTCACTTTTATACAATAGCAAATATTTGAAGTTTATTTTTTTAAAGGAAAGGGTCTTAAAGTGTCATATTTACATAAATAATAAATATTTATTTCAAGAAGTCAATTTCAGACGCTGCTATGCCGACAGAGCCATTCTTTTTCACATAAAATAGCTGCATATCGATCTATAGTTAATAGAGCTTTCGCTGCACCCTTGTCAAAAGAAAATCTGAATAAGAAAATATGACTCATAAAAGAAATAGCAACTAACAGTGTTATTTTTTCAGAAAATATAATAGATTACTTAGTCGCAAAAAACACCAATATTTTACAATTCGTAAAATCGATCCTAAAGGTATAAAGACAAATCGGGGAAAAGATGTATATGTCTAACATAGTTTATCAGAAAGATTTCATTTTGTCGCAAAGATTTAATAATAATAATAATAATAATACTTTATTTATCCAAGAGATCATACAATGATATAGGATACGTCAAATACCAGGGGCGGTTTCTCCATTAGGTCATTTGGTCAATGACCTCCCGAGACAATCTTTACAATATGTCAAAATTATGTAATATATTAATTCAATCGTAATTTCATATTTTCGTTCCATAATTCAGTGCGTTAATCTTGATTATCCTCTCGTATTCTGTATTCACGTATATCATATGCAATCCGCGGCGCGCGGCATGAAGAAAGTCGAGTTCGGCCGGGTCAACATTAGCCCATGCCCATGCTTATTTCAAATACGCCCGAGTGGTAAAGGCAAATGCCAACACTCGCGTCTATATCCCACACATAGTGAAATTTAAATGCGCATGCCCTAACTAAATTGCTGCTTTTCTGTCAGCTCGTCAGCTGTCAGCTTTACCTTATTCCGTTCTCCTTGCGTTCTCCGTTGTTCCGTTGCACGTGGTCTTGGCAGACTGGTAGTTGTTTTCGTTAATTTCGTTTGTTTTTACAGCAGAACTTAGAATATCAAATTATAGGTACTCTTAAATTATTATGCTCTATTTTAATGCAATTTTCTATTATCTGTAATGTTCTGACCTTTCCTATACCATTTGTCTACCGGAAAAATAAATATAAATAAATAATCAATTTAAATTTGTATTATCCCAATCCTGAATGTACATATATTTATACCTATTTTAGCTTATTGTACATAATTATGTACTTACTTAGTCCACACATATTTTATAATGTTTATATATAGTCAAAAATTACGAGTAAATTACATAATAAATACCCCCTTTACATAAGAATAATGTTTATGGTAGGTATTTTTATTTTTTTAATAAAATATGCGGGACTGTCCTTTATTTCAAGGTTCATCCCTAAAATTTTTGTTTAGATGTGCAAGAGCCTCGTATTCTCTTAAAATATCCCTTCCTAATAAAGAAAATATAAAATACTTATTAGGTAAAATAAGCAAATTACTTGATATAGGTACCTAGTACTTACCTACATGTACCTAGGTGGCAATGGGGTATTTTCCCAAATTTTTTTAATTTGAAAATTGAAAACTAGAAATAAAATTAAGGAATACGTGTTTTTTCTTTCTTTTTTACTTTTTTTTTAAGCCGGAAAAAAATTAGTTAAACTTTCATGACGTCATTAAGCGATAATTCAAATAGAGCGCCAAATGTACTTATTTCTAGGGAGTTTCAAGTTGGTGATTTGTGATTTGACATTTCATGTAACTATAACCTTATTTTTTGTTTGTTTCATAAACAGATGTTCAGTTTTGTGTAGCACCTAATATCTACCTGTGAATGAGTGTAAAATTTCATTAAAAACGACGTTTGATCTACCTTCTACGTAATTAGTTTCCATATTTGTATGCTTGTATAGAATGTTTTCACACACAAAACAAATAGCTAAACAAACAAAATATTGAAAATTAATGAGTCACACCACTGTCACCAGATTAACAGTGTGGTGTCAGTGTTGCCAATAGTTTTTTGGTGATTTACCTAGTTTTCGCTTAGTGACGTCATTATGAAAAATTGAAACTTCTAATTAAAATTATAATTTTATAGTTTGATATAACATATTTTTTTCTGTGCCAAAAATATTTAAAAAATATGCATTTTTCAAATATAAGCATTTCCACTTTCATCTCAGATTAATGAAAATACCCTATTCTCAATTCTGTAATAATTTAATATATAACATGTTCAGAAATGAATGACAAAACTTTATGTGAAAAAATTCAGAACAGTGACAAGTACGTCAAAAATAGTATCACGACAGATTCCAATAAATGTTTGCATTATTTAATCAATTTATTATTCAATGTTAATTGTGATTTTTTTGTATGTGTTGTTAAACGTTTTGTTTCAATGTATTAAATATTTTTCTTTGGAGCTCACTTGCTGCCCCAAAAGCAGGATCTGTCACTATTTCCTATGTTCTATCCTCTTATTATACAAGAAAACTATTTCTAAGGATGTTCCGTATTTTACAAAAACGAATATGGTAGGCTTAATTTTTTCTTATCTCATTATACAAAAGCAGGTAAACATTCGTACGCCGGTATACAAAGCTCTTATCTACTTAATCAATGCTCTTATTATCAGTTGCTGTAAATAACCCAAGATATCTCTCAATGTTATACTCAATAATGTGTTGCACTGAACCACTGCGTATTCAAATTACGCGCCAATCAGCATTAAATCGCTCGCGCATGCGTATTTGCTATGAACTATGTGTGGGATATAGACGCCAGAGAGAGAAAAATATATTGGAACTTTGCTCATGTTAAACAAGGAAGCGTCACGTCCTATGTCGGTATTTGCGGTCAAGAGCCGGCCAGCATTTCGACCCAGAACAATCTGAGCGTCGCAATATACCTATCTTTTACTATCACAATATATACATAGTTAAGGATAGAGATGATGGGAAGTCAGGCGCCGCGCCGTGCATGATTTAATTCGTACAGTTTCAGTTTTAAGTTTTGCAGTTGACAGTTGATGCCACGTTGATGCTTAACCTACATAAAGTTATTTACAACAGGTGTTTTCGAGGGTGTTTTATATATCTTTAATTAACTATGTCCGGAATAGTGCAAATAATTAAAGAACTAAAAACTATTAATGGTTTAAATTTTGAGAAACGTTTAGAGATTAAAGGAAATGGTCGTCCAATGCCAGAACTTCAAATTAGACAAACCAGCAAGGACAAAAATAAAGAAGTGCATCGTAATTTTCGTACATCCATGTACAATTTATCAGAGTGGATTTGTGGATGTGAAGTGACTAATGCGTTTTACTGTTTTGTATGTGTAATGTTTTCAAATGATTCATTGTGGTGTAAAAACGGTGTTACAGATTTAAAACATTTAAAAGAAAAAATTAAAAAACATTCCCTATCAGCAGACCACATGAAAAATTCAATTAATTATGCTACAATCGGGCGTGTAGATATTCGATCACAGTTAGACAATGCTTATAGGAAATCGATAGAAAATTTTAACGAAAATGTAATAAAAAATAGGTACGTTTTGAATAAAGTAATAGACTGTGTTAAATTCTGCGGTGCATTTGAATTAGCATTAAGAGGACACGACGAGGAACAGTCATCTGAAAATCCAGGAGTATTTCGTGGACTGATAGACTTTGTTTCAGAGTTAGACTCAATTTTTAAAGAATATTTAGAGAAGAGTACTGTTTTCAAGGGTACATCTAAAATCATACAAAATGATTTACTCGAGTCGATGCTAGCAGTCGCCCAAGAAAAAATTAAATTGGAAATTCAATCAGCTGATTTTATCGCCGTGCAAGTAGATGAAACTACCGATAGCTCAACAAAAACTCAAATGGTTTTTGTAATACGTTATGTTTTAAGCGGCATTGTTCATGAAAGGTTTCTAAAGTTTATAATTCCTACAGGCACCACAGCTGAACAATTGGCAAATGTTATACTTAGAGAATTAGAAATTTTAGAAATAAATAAAACACCGGAAAAATTAATTGCACAAAGTTACGATGGAGCCTCCACTATGAGTGGAAGGTTAGGGGGCGTGCAAATCAAAATTAAAGAGAAATATCCGGCAGCTAATTTTATTCACTGTTATGCTCATCAATTTAATTTAATTTTGCAAAAAGCAGCGAGCCAAGATAAAAACATAAAAATTTTTTTCGCCAATTTACATGGTTTCTCAACATTTTTTAGCCGATCTGCGAAGCGCACAGCAGTTCTTGATCAATTCGTTAAAGTTTGATTACCTAGAGCTGCGCCGACAAGATGGAATTTTAACACGCGTTGTGTAGAAGTAGTATTTTCATAT
This sequence comes from Stenurella melanura, assembly GCA_963583905.1. NCBI lineage: Eukaryota > Metazoa > Arthropoda > Insecta > Coleoptera > Cerambycidae > Stenurella > Stenurella melanura. Next base: position 110,518,007 of record OY757312.1, read on the forward strand.
CAGTCCGATATCCTAGCTTCACTAGAGAAAATAATAGACACTGATGATGATTCTAATACCATTAATCAGGCCATTGGTTTAAAAAATTTCTTACAAAACGATAATTTTTTGTACTGGTTGAACTTTTTTCATCTGATAATGCCCAGTTGTGAACTTCTGTTTAATAAACTTCAAAATCGTAACATTGATGTTATATCAGTTAAAAATTCTATAGCTGCTTTTAAAACCTCGATCCAAAAATTAAGAAATGATATTCTAAACGAAATGGCAGAAGATTCCTTGCAGACACCTACATCTTCCACTGCCAGTGACAACAGAAAAAGACCAAGAAAGGCAAGAAATGAAGATTCTAAACGTCGTATTTCTCTGGAAGTGTGTGATATAATAATTTCGGAAGTTAATGACCGTTTCAGCTTCAGTGACCATTTAATAATAGCGCAACTATTTTATAGTGATAAGTTTGAAGAGTATAAAACAAGTTTTCCGGAAGATATTTTAAAATTGATCAAAACAGACTTTCCGTTCATTAATAGTTTAAAATTAAAAACTGAATTAGAAGTAATTTACGGGCGAGATGATTTTCGTCAGAGTGCTGGAGCTATAGCAATTCTCCAACTATTTATAAACAATAACCTTTGTAACACATTTTCGGAAAGTGTCAAATTACTGAATGTATTGTGCACATTGCCCATGACGACAGTAGAGAGTGAGCGATGCTTCTCTACATTGAAGAGAATAAAAACATTTTTACGAAATACCATGGGGCAAGAAAGACTGTCCGCGTTGGCTATGCTAACCATAGAGAGATCGTTTATTAAAAATATTCCAAATTTTAACGAACTCGTAATTGACCACTTTGCCAATGCTAAAGAGAGAAGAATAGACCTAAAGTTAAAAACCGTTTAAATTAAAGGCAAGTACTGTACTGTTGTATTACATATTAAAAACGTTTTATTTTAAGAGGTTGCATGCATTAAATTTTTCCCTGTAATGTCCTCCCACACCTAAAACCCACGAGCCGCCCCTGTCAAATACATTACCAGAATAAGATAAACATATTAACACGTTAAGCGCCACAATGATAGGACCAAAACCGTACCCTCTGTGCCAAATTTCGCTTTATCGTATTTCGAATTCATTTTACTACTAAGATGATAAAAATATAATTTACAAAATGTTGCGAAATATTTTCATACCTTTTTTTTGCAAAAATCTTTGTGGCACAACATTTGTACCTCGCTGCACAGACGTATTTTCTCTACACTTTCCACATGCAAAAAGACATTTTATGCCGATTGCTTCTTCAAAGTACATAAAGCTAATTTTGTATAATTTCAAATAAGTATCTATGAATACATGAATACATATTAGTTATATAATACATGTCTTTATTTTTCTTTATATTAGGTTTTTTTATTTATCTTTTACATAAATTTTGCTTCAATTGACTATAAAATCCGAAACAAAAATCATTTTCTGGGGGTTTTTACACTGTCTACATCATCTTGCCGAGCTTATTTCATTCCCATTTAATAATATGGTATCTGTGGCACTGCTGTTGTGTCACAATCCAGGAAAGGTATGGTGTCACGTATGCCTCATGGCAGTTAACGTGTTAATACATTAAGAATTCATCTATCGAGTAGAATGCATTTTTTAACAGAAATTTTTTTAATTCTGACAAAAACTTGTTTACATTAGGTATAGTTTTAATTTCAACGGCTAACTTATTGTAAAGTGTACATCCTATGTAATATGGTTTTCTTTTATATAATTCAAGTCTGTGTATATCGTATTGCAAATTGGATCCATGCCGTGTAGGATAATTGTGATTAGCATTTAAGGAATTGAAGGTGGATAAGTTTTTTTTTACAAATTTTAAAATTTCATATATGTACAGACAGGGTAATGTAAAAATATTATGTTTGATAAATGTCTGCTTGCAGGATTCTCTATAGCTTAAATTAAACATATTACGAATAGCTCTTTTTTGCAGCAAGAACACACGGTTAGATGACGGTGAGTTTCCCCAAAAAATAATACCATACCGTAGTCTGGACTCTAAATTAGTAAAATAAAACATCTTCACAGTCTTTAAATTGGTTATGTGACGTAATCTTTTCAGTGATAAATGAATATACAGACCTAATAATTTAAATGTTGACACTTGTTCAATGGATCTACCATTAAGCTGTAGAAGCAAACTCGATATGTAATGAGCTCTAACAGGATGAAACTGTAACGATAATCTTTTTTCTTGGTTCATTACCAATTTTTTTATAGTGACATAATTATTTATATTAAGTAGGGTAGAATTTAACTTATCAATCAATTCTTGAATGTTTTTTGTACCTACGGCAACAGTAATATCATCAGCAAAGGAGCAATAAAATTCATTTACATAATTATCTAAGTCGTTAATGTAAAGGAAAAAAAGGAGCGGTCCCAAAACACTACCTTGGGGTACACCAATATCTATTGTTTTAGTTTCTGACCTCGAACCTAAGAAATCGACATACTGCTGTCTGTTGGATAAGTAAGATTTTAATAACATTTTGCATTTCCCTCGTATACCATATTTTTCAATAGTATCCAAGAGAATGTCGTGATTAACACAATCAAATGCCTTTGAAAAGTCAATAAACAGTGCCATAACCTCATGACCTCTGTCAAGATTTACATAAGTATAGTCCAGAAAACTTACTAAAGCTGATATAGTTGATCTACTCGCTCTAAAGCCATGCTGACTTGTTGCGAGGACTGAGTTAGTATTTAAAAATTCAGATATTCTTATTGCGATTAGTTTTTCAATTACTTTTGAAAAAACTCATAAAATTGCTGTTGGTCTATAATTACAGAGCTGTGTACGGTCACCTTTTTTAAACAATGGAATTACTTTGGATAATTTTAAAAGATCTGGAAAAATGGCATCTGAAAAACATTGATTTATGATATCGGTTAATGGTGTAGGCAATTCTCTGGAACAATTTTTAACAATTTTAACCGGAAAATAATCAGAACCGGAAGAATTAGAATTTTTTAAACCGTTGATTATATTTATAACCTCGGATGTATTAGTGGGTTTTAAGCAAAGTGAATTTTTAATAATGCGCGTATGTGTTCTATTCCTATGATTAAGTATATTATTGTTTGGTATTGCTAATTATTTAGTTATATTTAAGAAACATAAATTGAATTCGTTGGCGATGACTATTTTATCTGTAGTTAGTTCATTATTTATTGATATATCAGAACTATACTTATTTTTCCCCTTTTCAATGATTGATTAATTATATTCCAAGCAGCCTTCGATTTGTTCGAGGAGTTTATTATAATATTGTCAAAGTACGTTTTTTTCGCCTCACGCATAACTCGTCTGTAAATTACTTTATATGATTTATAATATTGTACACTGATCAAACCAATTTGTTGCATATTGAACAGTTCTTGGACCGATGACACTTTAATTCCAGCAGTTACCCAATTTTTGTTTTTTTTGTCGTCAAAATTTTTAGTAATAAACTTAAATGACGCGTTATAATAACAGTGCAATGTATTATTAAATTCATGATACTTATTTTCTACTGTTTGTGCGCTAAAATAAAACACTATGCCATGACTCACTACTTAAATGTTTTTAAATTTTAATATGTTTTTTTGTGAAAACGATCTAAATGTGTGACTGGCATTATTTTTCGGTTTATTCACCTCAAAAGAAATTTTTTGACCACTATGATCAGACAGACCAATGTGCATGACATATTTTTCTAATAAAGTGTTATTAAAATTGGTTAAAATATAATCTGGTGCCGTTATACTATTGTTTTGCATACGCGTAGGTTGATCGAAAACAGGGTACATACAGTAGGATTTTAGAAGGTCCAGAAGCTCGGTAACACCGATTGAGTTCTTGCATAAAAAATTTATGTTAAAATCTCCACATATTATTACATAGCTAGGCTGGTTTTTATTGAACACAATATTCAAGGATTTCTCAAATTTTGACATAAATTCTTTTAAATTAGAGTCAGGAGCTCTGTAAATGCACATAATATAATAAACACTTCCATATAGAGTAATTTTGACTGCCGCACACTCGAAAATTTTTTCTACACTCACATTCACTAGATCAGAGATTTCCACTGCATCCAAGGAGTTTTTAACCATTATTAAAGATCCACCATGTATGAATGAGTTTCTAGAAAAATAGCTTGATATATCGTATCCTGGAAACTTTATGTACTCAATTTCCCCAGGTTGAATCCAGGTTTCAGTGACACATGAGATATCAATATTTTCTTGAGATAGGAGTAATTCAACTTCCTCAATTTTGTTTTTTATACACTGTAAATTGTGATGGACAATACATAGTACATTGCTTACTTTTAGTTGCTACTCTTGTGTGACAGACTGTAGAGTCCGCTGTTTGACTAAATTCAATTTGTTTACATAACTAGGGCACTTATTGTCTTTAGTTGAATAGTTTATATCATAGTCTGTTTTAAGATTTTTGTTTGATCATATACAATTTGCACATTGTTTATAGGTGGAGCTACACATTTTAGGTTCGTGGCATTCAGCACATAAATAGCACACAGGGAACTTATTTTGACAATGATCAGAAAGATGACCATATGTAACATCAAGTGAAAACCACATATATTACAAATTTAAATCTAGCCAAAAATGTGAAATATTTTTTACAGTGCCAAACAAAAATTACATAAACATAAAAAATTAGGGATTTCTAAGCTCTCTTGTAAAGAATGCAACAGCTCCTACGTCGGTTAAACAGGAAGAGCACTTAATATAAAATACACAGAACATTTACAATCATTTCACAGTAGAAAAAGTAGTTCATATAGTGCAAATCATTTTTTAGAAACCGACGTTAATACATACACTGGAAGTTTTATATTATGCAACAGAATTTAGAAAATAGAAGCAACTGAAATCTACAAACATTGAAATAATCCAATAACGCTTTTTAATGTAATTGATCATTAATCTAGGAAATCCCTCTTTATTTACCGCCCCGATGTAACAATAGGCGCACCTTGCATTGCCCGTTTAATAATAGCTAATTAATATAATCCTTTGCAATATTTCAATATACGGCGATTTAATTTGTATATTCACTATACTTGAGAATGAACTTCAGAAACTATGAAATTGGAATCGCAAGGAGAACAAATAATCTGATATTTAACATACATTTATTCTTCTTGTTTGAAGTATGTATTAATTCAATCGAATTAAGGGTATACGGGATAATATTTTTATTATATAAAATTTTGTATGAAATTATGGACTTTAAATTGCTAAAAAAAAACATCCTTATTCTTTCTGGATTAAAATCAAAGTTGGCGAGTAGAACACGATTGGACGTTTTCAATTTCTAAGTGTTTTTTCAGGGGTAATTCGTTTACCTAATAATGCATTTGCTCGAGCAAAGACAATGTGTAAATCTGCCATTGCGACATTGACAACAACGTAATACTGTTTCTTAGATGATATTCAAAACTTCCTACAACTTCTAAAAAATATACTCTTTAGGATGATTATCAAATAAATCAAATTAACATCATTCCCAATGAAAAAATGGCATTAACAAATGATTTTAAAATAATCTATAGGATGCCTTTATGATTTCGATACTTATTAATAAATCTTAAAAAGAACGTGAACGTTGTTTATTCACAGCTTATTACTCCTTAATCTGCTCAAGACTTAGCTATAACATTATTACCTGGAGTCAGCCACAAGAAATCAATAGTCTTTGTTTTGCAAAAGTGTTTAATCAGAATAATGTTCAATGTTTCTGTCAGACCGACCTGACGTGATATTTTCAGAAAATAATTATCCTCGTAATTATCTTAATTACGACCACACCCTGTATAAATTTATTTAAAATTTTATGTTTCATGCACAGTAATCAGAAAAACAATTACAGGTTTAGTAAATATAAAAAAATCTCTCTACTACGCTGGTGCTTATCTATACAATACAGCTCCTGATAAATTTAAAGCTATACCAAAATTTAAATTGTTTCAAAATAAGCTAAAAAATTACTAGATAGAAGGCTCTTTCTACAGCATAGATGAATTCTGTACCTCAAGCTCTTGACCAATGTTCGTAATCAGAACATATTTTTTGTTTTATTTTAGCATATAAACGTTTATATAAGGTATGAATGTTTATTATGTTATATTTTTACTTTTTATATTTTATATTTGTACATTTGTATTCGTATTATATATTTATTTATTATATTCTTAATATATATATGATATATATGATTCTATGCCGGGACTCCTGTGTAATTTTGTACAATATTGAAGGTTAATAAATTCTATTCTATGCATATATCCCTAATATAAGCGTAATGTCCAAAATAACTTTTCTGTAAAATTTCTTTGGTACAGTCGTGATCACAATAAGATTTCTACCGCGTACCGTCAGTATACCTTCAATGAGTTCGGGAATGTGGGTCAAAGTGATTTCAAATACTGGAAATTTCTATTAAAATGGGGGGAAAATAGCATGCTAATAATATACTAAAAATTATAAGCGACATTATTTTATATAGTATCTGTTTAGCACGGTTTCCTTTGGCAGCAATACGTTTTATAACACACGTCATGTCCCAGACAATGGGTCCAGAGAGCCACATATGGAAGTGTAAATAGCTGAATTAAAATAAAACCAATATATTGTACTGTTTAAATGTGTAATGATATATTAAAGTTTACAGGTGAAATTTTGTTGTAGTTGTTATTGTTGGGTGCCAGGTGATTTTTGAAAAACCATTAAAATTCACATCTAAACAGTACAAATAAATGGCGCCCAACGTGGGTCGCCATTTATTTGTACTATTTAAATATTTTAAAAGAAAGACATTTTAAAGTTTACAGATGAAATTTTGTTGTAGTTGTTATTGTTGAACACCAGATGGCTTCTGAAAAACCATCAATTTATCATATACATAAAACACAACAAATACTTTAAAATTCGAGCACTTTCGACTAACTCCGTCTCAAGACCGGGAACAAAATGTACTCAATCATGAACTATCACCTTCAGTTTGTCGATCGAAATGCAAAACCTAGAAAACGATTTTTTCTTCAAAATTCAGGTTTTATATGTAAATGAACGTAAATAAGCTTCAATTTAAATGAACAGCCTTTTCTAATTTGTTGCTTTACCTGCACTCATCGCGTCGAAATGCTACCACTATTGGTAGCAATAAACACCTGATGCCTTCTATTTCTTTTTCTAAATATACCAAACCTCCTTTCATCTGAAACTTTGAAATTCCTCGATTTGAACTCCAAACTTCAATCGTCAATCAACCTATCTGCCTGTTGATCTTTAAAGTTGGGCCAATACCTTTCACAATCTCACCTAGAAACCTCTTTGAAATACCAAGAATAACTAGTAGTAATAGTAGTAATAATAGTAATATTCGACGAAATTACTTTTTGCTAGTAATCTGCTGTCTTAATAAATATTTTTTTCTGACATCCTTTTTCATTTCGTTTTCTTCTCACTTGATTTTATTAGAATATTCCCTTGATTTTTCTTAATGTTAACGTTTACCTAAAATTAAATACAACTTAAAACTTTCCTTCTGAATAAACATTACTAGTTTCTTATAATTTCTTAATTTAAACGCATTTTTTAATATTTTTCAAATAAGTTTATACTTTTCAAACCTGGCTACCAGAAAATATTCTATCATTGTGAATAGCAGTGAAAACTTTGTCAGTTATCTTAAATTGAATTATAATTTTCCTAACCTAGACTAACTTTTTACTAAACAAAAAACTTTCTTTTCCTTTTTGCATTTCAACGTTTTCATTTTAATGTCTGATGTGGATGGCATAGCGATATATACGTTATAGGCGCTCATAAGGCAAACAACGCCTTAGTAGATGCCGACCGAAAGAAAAAGTCAGCGAATGCACCACTTTCAATCGTAAGAACTTCTAGTTGCGATGCGGGTACGGAATTCCCTACCGCCTATAGTGGTATTAATTTCAGAGGCACTCGACGACGGCAGCCAATTGGATTAAGCTTAAAACTACCAAAGGAAATCATAGGAAGAATTTTTAAAATAAGCTGTATAAATTGAAAACTTTTTTATGACCACGACTGTACCTTCATAACATTGATATTCTAAGTAAATATTATACTACACATACTACAAATACTACACATATTATACTACACATAAACATTACTTCTATTTAAGTAGGAAGAATTTGTAAAATAAGCTGTGTAAATTTAAATCTTTATTATGATCACGACTGTACCTTCATAACATCGGTGTTCTAAGTAAGTAATATAATACACATATCCGCGTGATTCTGTCTTTAATAATTACGGATATATTTGTTAACGCTCATTATTATCTTTATCGAGACATGATTAATTCTATTTATTCCTCTATTTCAGGTGTTGCTCTGCTTCAGCGTCAACAACCCCATCTCCCTACGCAACTGTCGGTTAATGTGGTTCCCGGAAATCCGCCGCTTCTGTCCCAGTACACCCGTTCTCTTGGTAGGATGCAAGAACGACTTACGGTACATGTACCGCGACGAAGCATACCTCAGCTACTTCCGAGACCGCAGCCCCTTCGTACGCGCCACAAGAAAAAGCGACCTTGTGATGCCCGACGAGGCCAGGGATGTAGCAAGAGAACTAGGTCTTTACTATTACGAGACCTCGGTACTTACCTACTACGGAGTTAACGAAGTTTTCGAAAACGCCATACGGGCAGCCCTCATCGCCAGACGGGCGCAGCGTTTTTGGATGACGAATTTAAAAAAGGTGCAAAGGCCACTACTGCAGGTGAGATTGTGTAACCAGTTATTACATAGTTAAGATACGAATGCATCAGAAATTTTCATAGTTAAGCTCGGTGCTCAATCACAAGACATAAAAACTTTTCATTGGCTATAACCATCGGAGTTGCACTAACAATCCTGATAACTTTCTTATGATCATATCAGTTCTTATCCCGATCTTTATAACCGTCAACATTTTAATTTATATACAGGGTGTAATTAGTTTTAAGTCATAAAAAAAACCTGGTGGTAGGGAACGACAAGAAAAACAAAAACACCTTATATAACATGGGGCCTAAACCTCATAGTTTTAGAGAAAAAAAATAAACAAAAATTTCCAAAATAATTAATAACATAGTTTGAGAACTGCTGGCATACTCTGACATTCGTGCAAATAAGTATGGTGCACCTGAGAGATAATCGAAAAGCATGCCGACAAAGCAGTTAAAAGCGACCAACAGAGGACACCGCCATGTTTTTTGCTTCTTCACGGCCAAATTATCTTATTACGCGTGGTATACTCTCCCTTGTAATATTCTTCAGTAATAATTTCAGTTTGTGTCCTTACTTGGTAAATAACGTACCACACGACGCGACCTACCCGTTACTTGGTTTTGTCTGTTGCCTTTGTTCTTTTTGAATTTTGTGCCACTTATGTTAAGATTTATTTTATTGACTTATCGTTCAAGCCGTTAGTACTTGGTTACGTAAGACACTACTTCTCGTTCGTGCTTTTTGTGTTACTTTTTGTCATTTGGACCAAGTTTTTCTTTTTGTTTTCTTTACTGATAACGTTAATTCACAGTTTAGTGTGGTGTTTTAAAACGCAGATTTTGGACATTATGGGAGATTACACTTATCCAGAGCTCGCGGATGTGCACTTGGTGCATGGAGAAAATGGTGGAAATGCAGCTGGTGCGGAAGAGCTTTAGAACAATTGCAACAACGTATTTTAATGTGCATAGAAACCATAAAAAATGATCCTAATTTACCAAATGTGTTGAACGGAGTGCGTATATCCTTAGTTCGACGCCGACGCACAGTGGGAAAATTGCCCGAAAACGTGGGAAAATTGCCCGAAAACGTGGCCAAAACCCTTAGATGTAGTTCAATATTACTGGCAATTGGTATATACGGGTTTTCGAAATCACTGATTTCGATTTTGGTATATTTTTTAAAAATGGTGGACTTAATAAGATCGACTAATTTATTAAAAAATTACTTTCTTCAGCTGAAAGTCAGTGTATAGATTTTAAAATGAATTATTATTTGTTTGCTTATTATAATTGTATTGAAACATATTCTTTATAGGATTTTGCAAACAGCAGAAAAAATAACTATCTATAACTAAAAGAAAAACTTTGTGTAAAAATATTAATGAAATCTTTGCATTCTTTCGATAACCTGAATTCTGGTTATGCTAGCAAATTAAAATCCTAAAATGAATTTGTCTAATTTCTTATTTGACAGTTATTGTATTTAAGATAGTAAACGTGCGAATAAAATTCTGATTTTTTGCAGATCCATTATTTTATACTTGCACTTTCGATTTATGAAATTAAAAAAATGTCGAACAAGCCAATTTAAGTTTGAATGAATTTTATTCTTTGAAAATATCTACAAGTACTCATTTTTCGATTTCTAAAAAAAATATTAAAAGAACTCTAATGTGTAAATGTTCGTATACCACTGCTGGTATTTCGTTATAAAAAATAAAATGGTAGTTTAATAAGAATATCTCACTTTATTCTATACTCTCTTTCTTGAATTTTGCACAGCATAATTTTTTTTAACAAAATATGTAAGTATGAATTACTTCTTGCTTTAGGCACCGTTCAAACCACCTCCTCCTTTAAAACCAGATACTCACATATCGCCTAGTTCGTACACGGAACACATGCGACACTTATGGTTGAGTAGGGCTCACACAGATATTGTGTTGGTTGTCGGATCTATGGGATTCCCAGCACATCGTTTTATCTTGGCTGCGACGAGCAGAGCTTTTTGTAGGTAAGGCCGCAAACGCATACTATACACATATCATATATTAAATAAATTTATCATCAACAGAGCTCGTATCTCAGCGGACGATTTTACAATTGTGAGGGGTTTACTTGGACGGGTTTGGAAGAACGTTTTTAGTTTGTATGTATTTCATATGCAATAATGATAGAATATCATACCTTGTCAATGTGATGATGCTAAAACTTAGTAGAATAAACACAATACAATACAATACATAGAACATCAAAACTATTCTCCGATCAAAGAACTTATTCTTTGATCCCAAGTAATAGTGGAGTCAATGAAGCTTCTTACTTCGGAATTCTGGAGCAGTGTGAATAGATTTCCATGATTCTTTCTGCAATATATTTTTAAGACTATATAAATTAATGTTAAAAAACTCTCATTGTCGACTTTTCATGTGGGGGGATGGTCCCCACTCCTTTGGTGGGACAAACAAATAAAAAGTAACTAGTTGATCTAATAGTGAATTAAATTGTAAGAAAAATATACAATTTTTCATGAAAATGGATATTTTCCAAATTATAATGATGTGAAAACTGCTATTTTATCATTGAAAAATTGGTGCTTCTAGATTATTCTTCTTAGAGAAATCAAAAGTGTTAACACATTGTTACATGTTTACACCGCCCAAATCGTGTCTTTGAAAATTATGACACAAAGGTAACACTAACACTTATTTATTAACTTACTGATTACTTACAATACGTATTACTTCACTTATACAGTGGGACCCATTTGTTTTGAAGTCACCCTGTAAAATCTTTATTTAGTGTGCGATTTTCAGTTTTTTTTTTAATTGTAGAGCTTGTTGAACTGCGTTTTTGGAGCAAATAGCGCCAGATTCCTACAAAATCCCAGGCATACTACTTCTGTTTTTATGAGTAAAATTTTAATAATTCATATTAGCGATTTTTTTTTAATCTGTACACGCCACTGGATTCACCACCCCTCAAAACGGGCCTGTACGATATTTTGTCGAACATTTTTTAATTATAACGTTTTTGTACATATTATTAAAAATGCACAATAAAATAAAATGCATCATTGTCATGGATTGATTAATAATAATAATAATAATAATAATAATAATAATAATAATAATAATACCTTTATTAATCCAATAGATCATACAAGACGATATAGGATAAGTCAATAATTGCATAATTATAAATAAAGAGTTTACATATTTGTGAGCTTACAACACAAAACAATAATTTTTCTACAACCTGTTGTCATTAAGTATTCATCAACAGAATAAAAAGCCTTTGAAATAAGATAAGTTTTAACAGTTGAAACAAATTTTTTTACATTTACAATATTTTTTACTTCACTGCCTAATTTATTGAAGAGAACAGAGCCCACGTAATATGGGTTAGCTTTGTAGAGTTCCAGCCTGTGAATTTCATGCTGCAAATTCAAGCCATGACGTGTCGAATAATGATGATGCTCATTCAGCACGTTAAATTTAGATGGATTCTTTTTTACCAGTTTTAAGATTTCTAGTATATATAAGCAAGGCAGAGTCAAAATGTTTTGTTCAATGAATGTTCTTTTACATGATTCTCTAAACTGTAAACCAAACATACAGCGTATGGCTCTTTTTTGCAACACAAAAATCCTATTTGAGGATGTAGAATTACCCCAAAAAATAATGCCGTAACGGAGCCTTGATTCCATGTTGGTGTAATAGAAGACTTTTACTGTTGTACTACTAGTTATTTGGCGAAGTCTTTTTAATGCAAAGCAATTGCTGGCACATTTATTAAAAATAAAATTTATATGTGATTTCCAGTTTAGAGAAAGGTCAATATGAATTCCAAGAAGTTTAAAAGTGGTTACCTGTTGTATTGATTTACCGTTAAGTTTTAATAGAGGACTGGATAGATAATTTGCTCCTATGGGGTGGAACTGCAATGAATAGGTTTTGTCTAGATTCATTAGTAAATTTTTTTTATTAAAATAATGGTTGAGTGAAAGTAAGTTTGAGCTTAGCTTGGAAGTTAACACTTCCAAATTAGTTTCACCTGCAACAATTGTGACGTCATCTGCAAAGGTACTGGAAAAAATTGATAAAATTGAGTTTAAATCATTTATGTATAATAAAAATAGTAGCGGCCCGAGTACACTTCCTTGCGGCACCCCAATATCAACAGGCAATTCCTCAGAGCATTCTCCGAGATAACTAACAAATTGTTTCCTATTATTTAAATACAACGAAATGAGATTTTTACAATGACCACGCAGGCCATAATGTTCAACATTATTTAGTAGAACATCGTGATCTACGCAGTCAAGAGCCTTAGAGAGGTCGATAAAAATTGCCATAACTTTTTTTCCTTCATCTTTGTAAATGAAATGTAAAATGTCCATTAAGGCAGAAATTGTAGACCTGTGTTTTCTAAACCCGTGTTGGTTAGGAGAATATAGTTCATTTGACTCTAAAAAAGCTATTATTCGTCTTGAAAGTAGTTTTTCAAATATTTTCGAAAAAACAGATAATAACGCAATTGGACGGTAATTTTTAAGTTGGCTGTTGTCACCTTTTTTTGGTATAGGAATAATTTTTGACATTTTCAGGAGATTTGGAAATTTGCCGTTTTTAAAGCATTCATTGATTATGTGAGTTAATGGTTTTGCAAGTTGTCTTGCACACTGTTTTATTACTTTTATAGAATAGTCGTCCAGACCAATAGCCTTAGAATTTTTCAAATTATTAATTACGTCTATTACTTCAGATATTGTTACAGGTTCTAAATAAATTGATTTGTTAGTTATAGGTATTGTAGTGGTGTTTGTGCGATTTGTTTTATCTTGTGGTACTAAAAGTGATTTAGGTAGATTAACAAAGAAGTTATTAAATTCATCAGATATTTATTTTTTTGTCAGAGATTGTATTTCCTCGTATTTCCATGTCCGTGTTATTTTTTGAAGTTTGGCCATTTTCGAAAGTACTATTAATTACTCTCCATACAGCACTAGATTTGTTTGCCGAGTATATTATTAAATTATCAAAATACATCTTTTTAGCTTGACGTATAACCGCATTGTATATTTTCTTGTATATTTTATAGTGTTCTTTTCCAATTATATTATTTTTTTGATAAACAAACAGTTCTTTTAATCGTACGGATGATACCTTGATACCTGCAGTTATCCAGTCCCTATTTTTGATATTCAAATTTTTAGTAACAAAGGCAAAACTTAGGTCATAGTATCCATGTAGTGTATTATTAAAAATTTCGTATTTTTCATCGATTGTAATGCCATTCAGAACACTGTGCCAGGATTCAGTTTCTAAAAATTCCTTAAATTTTAAAATATTTTTCCGGGAAAAGGATCTAAATTTGTATGGCTGTTTATTTTTTAGGGCAAATACATCAAATACAATTTTTTGACCAACATGGTCTGACAAACTTGTATTAAGTAGATTTTTTTCTAAAATCCTATCATGATAATTTAGTAATATATAGTCAATGGCAGTACCTGAGTTGTTTTGAAAATGAGTGGGTTCATCAAAAGCTGGATGTGGATATATACAATAAGAGTAAAATATATCTAGAAAGTTTGTAACGTCGTTAGATTATGACAATTTAAGGTATAGAAAAGTCATTACTTACTCTAATATACGATTCAAATGTATTGACCCCTCACTTTAACCGCGAATATCTCAGAAACAGAGGAAAAGAAAAAATTGAAAAAAATATGTGTTCATTATGGGTCTAGTCTAAATTAATAACTGAAATTTGAATAATGTGCATTGGACACTTTTGAAATTATATTGAAAAATGTCCTACTTTTTAAGCAAATTTTGACCATACCATTTTTAAATCCATTGTATCTTGGAAAATGTACATCCTAGGTAAATAATATTTTAGAAACCGATAAAGCACGGTTTTTTTGTATGAAGAAATTTTTTCATAATTTTTTATTTTAAAATTTTGCAGTTATTCTCAAAAACGTGACGTCATGTTTATTCGGTTATTTATCAATATATTTAAATAATCTTTGATAAAATAGTTAATTATATAAAATGTAAGCATTTTCAGAAAAAATATTTGGTATATATCAAATATTAATTTAGTTATCAAGCGTAATAGATAATATTATTACAAACTTGCAATGATATTATTCTGTACGCATGATAAATAAATTAATATTTGATATATACGAATTCAGGAAATGCTTACATTTTATATAATTAACTATTTTAATAAAAAAAAATTAAATATATTGATAAATAACCGAATAAACATGACATCACGTTCTTGAGAATAACTGCAAAATTTTAGAATAAAAAATTCTAAAAAAATTCTCCCCTACAAAAAATGCCGTGCTTTATCGATGTTCAAAATATTATTTACATGGTATGCATATTTTCCAAGATATAATGGATTCAAAACTGGTATGGTCAAAATTTTCTTAAAAAGTAGGACATTTTTCAATACAACTTAGCAGAACTTCAAAAGTGCCCAATGTACATTATTTGAATTTCAGCGATTGATTTAGAATAGACTTATAATAAATACATACATTTTTAAATTTTTTCTGCTCCTCCGTTTCTGAGATATTCGCGGTTAAAGTGAGGGGTCAATACATTTGAATCGTATATTAAATTAATATTTGATATATATCAATTCTTTTTTCTTACATTTTATATAATTAACTATTTTGTCAAGAAAATTTTAAGTACATTGATAAATAACAGAATAAACATGACGTCACGTTTTTGAGAATAACTGCAAAATTTTAAAATAAAAAATTATGAAAAAATTGCCTTGTACAAAAAATGCCGTGCTTTATCGGTGACTAAAATATTATTTACGTAGTATGCATATTCTCTAAGATATTACGGATTTAAAACTGGCATGGTCAAAATTTCCTTAAAAAGTAGGGCATTTTTCAATATAACTTAGCAGAACTTCAAAAGTGTCCAATGTACATTTTTCAAATTTCAGTGATTGAGTTAGAATAGACTCATAAAGTGAGGGTCGATACATTTGAATCGTATATTGGTATTATTAGTCATGGAAAACCTCACTGTAAGAGATAAAATAGAAATTGTACGTCTTGTTGGCGATAATGTGCGTACGACAAGAGAAGTTGCGATTAAATTCAATAATAGACACCCAAATAGACAAGTAAGTCGAAGCAATGTACAATGCATTAATGCAGTTTTCAATGAGACAGCTTGTGTTTCAAGAAACTAATTTAAACCTTAATATCCCCAGAGAAAGTATTAGAAGATGCCTGACAAAAAAACAATGTAAAGGCTTACAGGCCAAAAATTGTGCATACACTGGAAGTGGGAGATGAGGAAAGACGACTAGAGATTTGTTATTGGCTACAGGGGGAATATCTAAATAGTCCTATTTTTTTAAATACAATTTTATTTATTTTAGCGATGAAGCCTCTTTTATTACAAATGGGGTGGATTGAAGTCAAAATTTCCGTCAACTGAGAATCTGGAATTCGTCATAAATGCAAAGAGACAGTATTCGCAAAAAATTTACATTTGGTGCAGAATAGTAAATGACAAAATTATTAATCTTTTCTTCTTTGAGGGCGAACGTGTTTTTAAATTTTCTTCAGAAGAAGTTTGGAATGCATTAAATGATTTTCCACTACAGAATCTCCTTAATTTAAAGTTTTAGTTAGATGGAAGTTCTGTTCATAACGCTGTTTTGACTTGACGCCACTTGATTTTTTCCTTTGAAATTGAAACAAAAAGTTTACAAATCATGGCCACAAACTGTACAAGAACTACAGGCTAGGATAATGCAAGCCTGCGCAGAAATTACTCCAGAACAAATCCGAAAGGTTACTATGAATGTGTGTAAAAGGATTGACAAGGTATTGAAATAAATGGTGTAACTGAATTGGTAGAAGAAACAAAAATCTTGTAGTTTTTGTAACGGAATTCTCTATTTTTTTGTTTTTTTTTCAGTTTTGTTCCTATTTTTTTTAATTTATTAAAACTAGGCAAAAGAATAATAATACTAGGTTTCAATTTTATTTTAATTTTTTTCTCATGGATAACTTAACTTTTAGAATTTTATGAAAATGATGTGTATTGTAAATTTTTAATAATGTCTAGAAAGACGTTATTATTTAAAAATCTTCGACAAAATTTCGTACCCATTTTGAGTTGTGGTGAATCCAGTGGTGTGCATAGATTTTTTCTTAAAACATCGCTAAAATTTTACTCCTAAATCTGACGTAGTAGGCCTTTTATTTTGTAGGAATCTGGCGCTATTTGCTCCAAAAACGCACTTCAACAAGCTCTACAATTTAAAAAAACTATGAAAATCGCACACTAAATAAATATTTCACGGGGTGAATGGATCATACTGTATAATGTTATGTACTATTTCTCAATTGTTCTAAAAATAAGGTAGTTAGAGATGGCGCTCGAGTGTTTATAAGTCGAGATATAATGTTTAAATCTCAGTTATCTTAAAAATACTAGTCTGACATTAAAAATATATAGGATAAAAATTCGCTTTCAAACGTGTTTCTTATAACACTACAGCTTTAAAAATAACGAAGTTAATGTGCAAATGAATGTTTGGTAATTTTTATTTTATTTTAAGTTGGGGGTTTTCTCTAGTTATTGGCACAGTACTACCTATGATACAATATTACTAACATATGCTAATTGTTTTGTATTTTTGAAGCACTCATTTTAGAAAATATTATACTTCAAATTAAAGAAAACATTCGCGATATTACTTTAAAATTTCTTTTTTCTGCAAATAACAGAAACATGTTGTAAGTAAGTATACAATATGAATTAAACATCGCTTCATAAGCTTTATTTTTGTTTCTATTATTTTTTCGCTTAATACGAGTCTTTCAGTTATTTGCAGGAAAAAAATGTTCTTCAGCAAAATCGCGATATTTTTCTACAATTTAAAGTACAATATTCTCTAAAATAAGTGCTTCAAAAATATTAAAAAATTAGAGTATGTTAGTAATACAGTGTATTAACAAAAACGAATAAGGAGCTTTTAAACTTTTAGTTTATGGCCAATAGAAACGGAAAAACTCCAAACAACAAAACGGTCTCATTATATTGAGTACATTTGGAATTATAAACTGCCATACTTTTAGAACTATTAACCATATAGAAATAAAGAAGAAACCAAAGCATGTTATTTTATAGTCGTCTTTTTCTGTTATACCAGTTTTTCATTATATGCAACACTTTTTGAATTATTTACAAACAACAGTCACGAGCTACCAATTTTTCAATGGTAAAATCGCAATTTTCAAATCACTATAACTTGGAAGACATCAATTTTCATAAAACATTGTACACTATGTTTTTTTCCTTACAATGTAGTTCTCTATCAGATCCATTAGTTAGCTCTTTATTTTTTTTACATCCCACCTCGCCCCCCACCCCTCTGAAACTGGTGGGAACCACCCCCCAAATTGGGAGCCAGCGTTATGAATTTTTTTGCATTAATTTACATAGTCTGGTTGGGAATTAAGAGGTTTTGCCATTTTTACGGCTTCATTGACTATATTATGAGGATTATTGTTTTAAATGTTCAGACTTGTTGAGATGTTTCTTATCAAGAATCTAAGAATATCCCGAAAACGACCTTTTAATGTCCAGATGCAGTAGGGGAATATTTAAAGTAAGTACCTATACTTGGCAGGTGCATATTGAGTAATGAGAAGTCTACTTCTTTTCTTACAATTTACAATGCGAGAGAAAGTGATAAACCCTCGGTTTCTGAGTAAAACTCTTTCAAATTTGTGTTGCCCTTGTTTCGCAGAACTGAAATCTTTTCTGTTGCTGGTATCCATTCAAAACTACAAATGGCTAAAGGAATTGTTGAAAAATGCCCGTGAATATAGGCTAGATAATCTTGAACCAGAAGATTCACAGAAGCTTGCTGAGCGCGCGAAATAGCAACTGCAGTGTTAGCATTTATTTGTACTTTTTTGTTTTCTCAGAATTTATGTAGTAGTAAGATACAGCCTTTATGCAAGTGTTCTACCCCGTCGAAATGGACTCTTAGTATTGGTGTTGCTGGCAGAGCATTACAGAGCAAACACATCGATGTATATTAAAATAAGTTTGCTTCGAAAACCTCCCTGCTGCTTTTATGTACGAAACCATACTGATGTACTGTAAATAGCATAACTCTTTCCTTATTTGTTCAGTGATTTTCACTCCATGTCTCATTTGGACTGGTAGTTGTGAGGACAGCTATTGTCTGGAAATTACATTTATCTACCATCATTGATGCTATCAAATGCGCTTACATCGTAATATTGTTCTCCATACCACCAAGCAATACATAAACTCCTAGCGTTAGTTGCTTCATCTGCACTAACCTAAACGTATTTGTTTTGAAGTTCTGAGAAAATATTTCCTTAACACTCCCTTACAACAATGAAATATTAATTGTACTTACCATTGAATTCACAGGAACACTAACGTTTTCATATTTCCCATGCACACAATTTTGCAAGAATTCTCAAAACAGCAGATTGTTCAGTTTCTTTCAAAATTATTTAACACTACGACTTATACACAGTTTCAATGATGTTCCGACACTACATGTTTTAGTACACTGCTTTTTCTAAAGACGAGAACCCATTGACAACTTTCACAATAAAACTGTGCACCATCGAACATCAGCCCAGGAATTTCCTTTATGCAGCGGTTTGTGATATGTTGAGAAGGAATCGAACGAAATATCAGATATACAAACTTTCGCAACATTGAACAATCACAGCGTTTGTAATTTACCAACTTGATCACCATTACAGTTCTGAACGTTCAACGCTGGTGGCTACCTTATTCAATGCATACAGTATACAATAATCGTCTCTGTGCTCTGACAGTGGTGGTGGTCTCACACGCTGCTATTCACGAAACGAAATACGTTTCTGTAATAGTAACCTGAGATACGGACTCTGTTTATCATGTACAAATACACACATAATAAATTCAGTGTTAGTATTAGTATACCAAATATTAATTTCGTCCCCCTATTATTTTACAGACTTCTAACAGCAGATTTGATGGCTCGCAGCACAAGTGATTCCAGTATGGTGAGTTCCTTAGGCGACTTTGCTGATGAAACTGAGTGCCTGGTAAGAGCTGAACAGAAGACATGTAAGAGAAGAGCTAGTTGTCAAGCATTACCAACCGCTAGAGAACTAGATCATCCGGCTTTCCAGTGTATTAGAAATGTCCAACCGGAAGGACAGACAGTTGTAACACTTAGTAAATTAGTGTCTCCTGGTGCCATGCAGCAGTGCCTGCAGTTTGCTTACACCGGCACTGTTGATCGCAGTGCACTTAACTTACGGGTAAGTAATATGTTACGTAATTTTTTAGTAAAGAAGTTATATGCACATTAGGGTGGCTCAAAAAATCAAGTTTTTTGTTTTTATCTCACCCTGCAGATTTTTTACAAATACTGAAAAATAATCTTCAGATTTGAGCAAAATCGGTTAACATAATCACGTGGCTCCGAGACCATGAAGTTTCCCATATATTTCATATAAATTTGCAACCAAATTGTCAAAATGCATTGACATAAAAATCTCCTTTTCAGAATTGACCAGAGCGGACCCCAAAATAACCCTATGAGGGCAAGAGAAGAGTATACATTTATTATTATTTATTCACGGATTTACACAAATTATTAATTAGTCTCTAGTTTTTGTTAACAGCGTCGAATTGTACCACCGGGAAATTTCCCTTTATTTTTTATTCTTCACTTTCAGCCCGTGTCCATTAGTTTATATACTCTAAAAATGCTAAATCCATCCATCTAGAAATCTTCTAAACCCTTCTCGGCAGCAAGCCAGAACAAGATAGGAACCTTGATCCTTTTCTATAAGCTTCTGGAAGTCGTACTACTACCAGTGTCTCAGAGATGGCATGCATTACAGGCTTTGTTGAATCTAATTACAGTTACCTATCATGATTGCTATCACACTACTCGTGAACATCAGTCTCCAGCCCCTAGGGGGCGTAACGCATAACACTAATTTGTGCAAAAAAGTCAAAGATACTATTGCCCTCATGGGGTCACTTTGAGGTCCTATAAAGGAGTCTTGAGAGTGCTTAGTTTAAAAAGTAATTATTATTTCAATTGAGAGGGGACTTATGTGTGATTTTTATTTCACTACATTTCAACGATTCTATTGCAAATTTCCAAAGAAGTGTCTTTTGCCCATACATGGGAAACTGCATGGTCTTGGAGGCACATATTAATGTCAATCGATTTTGCACAAAGGACCCCGCACACTCACCCCTGTAAAATGGCTTTCGGTCAAAATGCTTCAAATTCTAATATGTTGTATATTTCGAAGTCCTGATCAAAAGTCTTCAGGGACACGGCGCTCCAAATGCCTTACTTTTAGCTCCAGAGCCTTGAGATCGTTGAACATGACGTTTTCAGCAGTATCGATGAGACATATGTTGGAAACTGTATATTATAAGATTATTATAAGGACCATTTTGTGTGTATGTGTATTGTGTGTGTGGGTGAGTGCGTGTTGTCGCGCAAGCGTGTTTATTAACCTTCAATTATTCGTGGATTGTTGAGATGTATATCTGCGGGGTCGGTGTGCTGCATCCATAATTGTATTCAATAGAAAAAATAGATGTTTTGTGTTTTATACTTTTCAGTAATACTGCTGAAAATATATTTCTTAATTATTTTGCCTTTTTACAATATGAAGAAAATTGTTACTTTGTAGTTAGGTGCTATTTTGAGACTTTTAACTCAACATTAGCTATTTTCCTAGACCTAAGCAAAGCATTTGATTGCGTTAACAAAGAAATTTTATTAAATAAATTAGAATTTTATGGTTTTAAGGGAGTAGTTCTTAAATTGATGTCATCGTATTTATCGGACAGATATCAATGTGTGTGTTATAATGATAAACTTAGCAACATGCTAGCAGTGGAACACGGTGTGCCGCAGGGTAGTGTACTAGGACCGCTGCTATTTTTAATTTATATTAATGACTTACCTAATGCTCATTCAGCATTAACTGTTCTTTTTGCAGACGACACTACTTTCGCGGAACACTTGAGAGACACTGGTACTAATGTTGTTGATTTGCAAACCAACATTTTAACCAAGTCTTCTGACTGGTTTAATGTCAACAAGTTATGTTTAAACACCAACAAAACACACACATTACTTTTTTCCACCAAGAAAAATAACCTCCAGACTGTAAAATTTCTGGGATTAACATTAGACAATAGATTAAGTTGGCATCCACATATTAATGACCTAACAAGTAAATTGTCCAAAAAAGTATATGCCATCAGACAAATAAAAAATAGAGTTAATCTAGACGCAGCACTTGTTGCATATCATGCTTTGTTTCATAGTGCCATGGTATATGGATTGATAAACTGGGGTACATCCAACCAGGTACACAACATTTTCATTATTCAAAAGAGAGCAATTAGAGCTCTGGCTGGTTTGAGTCAACTTGAAAGTTGCCAATCCTGGTTCATAACATTTAATATATTAACTTTGCCGTCCGAAATTATTTCTTGTAATTTACTTCACATAAAGGAGAATTTGAGCGAATATGCTAGAAATGGCGAAAATCATGAATATAATACTCGTAATCGCAATGACATACAAACACCTTCTCAGAGATTAGAGTCAACAAAAAGAAACAATTTTGGTATTGCTCTGTTTAACTCGTTACCACAAGAATTGAAATCTTTACCTAACAGACAATTTAAAGCAAAGTTAAGAAAGCATCTTTTGGCCAGTGCTTACTATAATGTGTCAGATTTTAAATATGTATAAATTTAGATTAATGTTTGTTCTTTGTTAGTGTACTTGAATTAATTGTCCTGTACTATATTACACAAACGATATTAGGATTGTCATTTACACATATTTGACTATACTAGAATTAGGTCCTAGTATTCAATACAATTATATTATTTGTTTGTTTGTTCGCTTGTTTGTTTGTTTGTTATTTACTTTGACTACATTAGTATCATGTCCTAATGTTTTATACAGTTATATTTTTGTCTACTATTTATATTTACATTTATATTTTTTCATTTTACCTATTTATGTTGACGTGTCAAAACACTACGGTGTATTTTTTTTTTAAATGACCAATAAATTATTATTATTATTATTATTATTATTATTATTCCTTTATGTTGTAACACATGATTAAAAGCGCAATTCGCTAATCGAACAATTTAAAAATTAGTCCCTCTATCCAGCACATAGATATTCTTTTTTTTAATTATATTTTGATTTTCTTTATAATCTGTCATTATTAATTATAGTTGACTGCCTTGGGCATTAAATTTTTTTTTTTTTAACCATCAACTGGCAGAAATATGGCATTACAGAATATGAGTCCTTGTTTTGTTTGCAATCTTGCTTTACCTCAACGACAGTTAAGTCGGCTCGACGACGACGCCAACATAAATAAGAGAGGAATCTCCATGGCAAGACGGAATGTAATAGATTTGCCCCCTCTCGAGATGGATGATTTAGCGAGATTGTGCATTAATGTAATCGATCAATAATCGAAGAGATCAGAGCTATTGAATTGGATCCTGCCTGTATGCGTTTGAATGTACTCACACAAACGTCTAGCCATACATGCTTTATTTGTGGTGGTATTGCTGATCTGCGGAGACTGACTTTAAAAGCAAGAGTGAAAATCTTTGTCGATCGAGAGATCTACATTCCCAAGGGAGTGAGATCTTGTCAGCAGCATTTAGATGATGAAGCCTGTGTAACCATTACTTCATTACCAGGTTTGAGGTTTGTAAATAGACCTTATGTCATTAAAGGCGTGGAATTGCAAACCTTTCTGCAAGGTCTCCGCCAAGCATCCACTAAAATCCCTGATTTCTCGGACGAAAGTAACTTGAATGATGCTGATTTCAACTGCTTAACATCGCTGACAAAGGGTCAGTTCAATCTATTGTTAACTTATTGTGATACAATCCCAGAAAATGGTAAAATCAAACATGTTTATAAGAAAGATCTTCTAACATTTCTATGTAAAATGCGCCAAGGAATATCAGATGAATTCCTCGAAGTTATATTCCGCTATTTGCTGGCAAGCGGTCAGCTTGGCAAATGCCAACGTACGAAAGTCGTTGATGCAGAGATTTGCCACTGAAAATGTAGGACATCAGGCTATAATTAAGGAAGACATGTTACTTCCTTTGCGAATGAATTATATAATTCCAATCCTGAAGTTCCAAAAGCGATTGCTTGCGTGGATGGTACATATTCTTATATTAACAAGAGTTCAAACTTTCGCACATTACGACAATCTTTCTCCCTGCATGAAGATCGTCACTTGGTAAAGCCAGCGCTACTAGTTGCTCTGGATGGATATGTTCTTGCTGTTCATGGACCTTACTCTTCTGACAGCAGGAATAATGATGCTCAAATGTTGATCAATGAATTCGAGAACGATGTGAATGGTATTCGACCATGGTTTCAGGAAGGAGACATTCTTATAGTCGATCGCGGTTATCGCGATGCAGGAGATTATCTCGAGGCATTGGATTCTTATAGAATGCCGCACGTACTCCTCTGAGGACGAACTCACTACTGAAGGAGCAAATGAGACTCGTTTTATCACGGAAACAAGGTGGGTAATCAAATCCAGGAACGGTCATATAAAGAGCCCCCAGTAAGCACATACACGTGTATTTTACGTGAAACTAACGTAATTTGGTTAAATACACGTTAATACGTTGATTTTTACACGTGTAGTAATTGGTTGAATTTTCAACGTCATTTTTTAGACGTTTTTTTAACGTTAAGTATGACGAAACTTTAACTCTACAACCTTATTTCAACGTTGAAGAAACACGTCGTTCCATGATAGTAATTTGACGTTCTATAAACGTTGATAATGCGTGTTAATTTACCAACAGTTCTACTTATACGTGTATTATATGTGAAATTGATCACTTAGTGCAACGTTATATTCATTAGAATTTTTACAAGTACGAGTACACGTATATATCACGTTCAAAAGTTACGATTATAATAGCAAAGAATTACACGTTTCATAAACGTAATTAATACGTTTCTTTTAACAATCGTTGCACAAATATTTCATATTACTTACTTTTGTGTTTTTTCAGTGTCACTTTTAAGTGTATAATACGTTTAAACGTGAATGCTTAATGACGTTATAATCATTAGAATTTACACGTGTATGCCACGTTGGGAAATCACGTTTATATTGGTAAAGAATTACACGATTTAGAAACGTCGTTAATACACGTCTCTTTAAAGAACTCTTGTACAAATATTTCATATTAATTTTTGGTGTTACCTCACTGTTGGTTTCACGTGTATAATACGTTTAAATGGAAGCCTACTTTAACTTTATACGTGTATTATACGTGAAAATGTTCTCTTAGTGCAACGTTATATTTATTACAAAATACACGTATGAGAGTACACATATATATCACGTTAAACGTTACGTTTATATTAATAAAGAATTACACGGTTCATAGACGTCATTATTACGTTTTTTTAACAAACGTCGCACATAATTCGTATTACTTACTTCTGTGTTAGTTTCAAGTGTACAATAGGTTTAAACGCGAATGCTTAGTGCAACGACGTTATAATCATCAGAATTTACATATGTATGTCACGTTAAGAAGTCACGTGTGTATTAATAGAGAATACGATTTAGAAAAATCATTAATACACGTCTCTTTAACGAGCTATTGTACAAACATTTCATATTAATCTTTGGTGTTACCTCACTGTTGGTTTCACATGTACTTATAATACATTTAAATGGGCGCCTACTTTAACGTTATACGTGTATTATACGAGAAAATTATCTCTTACTGCAACGTTATACATATTACAAATTTATACACGTACGATAGTACACGTATATATCACGTTAAAGGTCACGTTTATATTAATATAGAATTACACGGTTCATAGACGTCATTAACACGTTTTTTTAACAAACGTTGCACACATATTTCATATTACTTACTTTTGTGTTATTTCAGTGTTTATTTTATGTGTATTATACGTGTAAATGCTATAATGTTTAGTGCAAAGTTATAATCATTAGAATTTACACGTGTATACCACGTTGAGAAGTCACGTTTATACTCATTAATAAAGAATTATTTAGAAACGTCGTTAACATATGTCTCTTTAGCGAACTCTTGCACAAACATTTCATGTTATTTTTTGCTGTTACTCACTGTTGGTTCCACGTGTATAATACATTTAAATGAACACCTTTTTGAAATTTGAATTAAAACAAATAAGCGCGTGTTAAACGGTCGATTCCATTCCACAGAGTGGTGGGTGTTTGGGTCCGACGCTAGAGTATTGTACAGTATTGGTCGGATTCTGACACGTGATCAGTTCCAATTCGTTTCTCGGATCAGTCCATTATTATTTGTGTACATTTTAAGGGGGGGTCAAGACGAGCTAGACGAAGACGGTGTATTTTATCTGGCGGTTGGCGGTTGGACCACGTTAGACGTTAGACGAAAGAAGCAACGCCATCTTAAAAGTTAGCAATTAAAACAGCGTGTCTTCATGTATAAAGTTGTAGTGGTCTAATGTTATATATTGTGTTATTCTGTGCAAAATGTTCCTGTAAAATAGGTATGTGTATTTTATTGTTAATTCTTGTTAATTATTATTTGATTTAAAACGTAAATAAGTATCAGAACTGGATCGATGTTTTGTTTTAAACAATGTTTACTCTTGTACTGTAGCGTGTAGATACTTTTAGTAATCGAGTGATACTTAACTGTACACAATTTATACGCATATTTCATTATATTATTTCTTCAATAGTGTATTTCATTTACAGAAGTAAGTAACCAGGAGAAACAAGAGTACATAAATATTTGGTTTAAAAAAATAAGTACCACTCAAATGTTTAACATAAACTTTCTATTCGTATCTAAAAAGGAATATAAAAGAAAAACGTTTGGTCAGTAGACGACAACTTCAGCGTCGTACGCGAGACAATATTAGGAAGTTTCGTAGAAATCTGTTGAATATTTCAGACGGTATCTCCCTGCAATTGTTAACAACTTAACTTTTGATTCATGCAACAATTATGTAGAAAAGAAGGATTTGTAAGTTTTTATGAAGAATGATTTTTCTCTTAATATGCGAAATAAAAAAGTTTGCAAGTCTTCACAAGCAAAAGGTTTTTTATGGGTACTTATTATCTTGTTCATCAATTATGTCAATATTGTTATTATCGCTATTATTTTGTAATTTATATCTTTATATAGTATAAAATATTTAATTGTTTCAGAAAGTCCTGGTGTAAGTGCTGCTAGTGATTCCACAATCGCATCCACTGATACACACATGTCAGCAATAATTCCCAACATAGCGGTATATGATTTAAATTTTAAAATATTTTACATTTCTTTTACCGTTTGCTTTGTATTTTCAGACTTTGAAAAATATATGATGGAAAGCATAGAAAGAATAATATGCCATATTGATCAGCATTCAATCATATTATCCGAGTTGGTCAGAAATGTAAGGCAAGCCAATGAAATGACAACCGGGGCTCCACCAGAAAACACACCAACGTTCCCGATACAATCTACAGCTGATTTCATTGAATTTGACAATTCATTAGGAACAGACGAATGTCTGGCCCAATATATGGTGAGTGATCTTTTATAGTTAGACGTGTTTACATCAATAAATTTAAATGGCTTTTAGAGAACAAGATTATCAGCAGTGGGTGGGGCAGGTCTAGAATCTCTAACCAGGCGCATGCTACGATATTTAATCACTGACTCGGTAGCTCTAGCCTACAACTGGAGTGGAAGAGACAAGCTGTCATTCAAAGCTACAAAAATATGTCCTATATTAAAGGGTAAGTCAATTAATTAGGTAATATCCATAAATGTAGCAAATATTATTGTAGATGCTGCTAAGAAAAATTTTCCTACATTTGAACAAAATGATCATGTGGTAGAGAGAACACCATAAAGGAGTGGTTGAAGCATGCCAAAACTAGGCTGAACAGCAAAAAGCAATAGATAAAGGAGGAAGTGGAGAGAGGGAAGATAGTGCAGTAAAAGTGAGCCTAAAAGAGAATTGTAGTATATACTATAGATTTTTTTATTGGAATTCGTGGAAGCGTTACAATAGGAAAGCATTTGTTTAAACAAAAGAATTTTCAAAATAGTGTTTCCGCAGTTTTTCCTAAATATTGTATAGCTCGTACCACAACTAAAAAAAAAACAATATGAAAAATTATGAATTGAACTAGATTATTATGAATCTCATTTTTGGTGATTTTTAAACAATTTACGATAATTTAAGTAATAATGCAAATATTGTAACGAGATTTTAGAAAAATATGCTTCTAATGGAGCTAAATGTTTATGCCTAACTTCAAGTGGAAACGTATTTATCAAAAAAATTAAAATTTAATCGTCAATTCCTTTAAGTGCATCAACATGTAGAGCACCGAATTTTTTGAAAGTAGGTTTTTCATGTTCTTTTCAGTGGTACTGACGAATGACATTTTGGAAATATTTAAAGCCATTTTTTTAAATGCTTTAATTTCATTTTTTCAAAACATGCAAATTTCAATAAAAAATCTGTATGTAAAAAAAATTATTAAAAAAAGAAATCTTTTTTTTTTCAAGTTTTTCAAGCTAACAGGGGATCGATATGATATCTGTTTTCGTGAAAAATTGCATTTGTTTTTTAAAATAAAGTAGAAATAGCTATAATTAGCTTTAAATTTTAAATAGGTATTTAAAAATGTTGTATGTTGGTTCCACCAAAAAGTACATGAAGAGATCTAAATATTAAAACGATTTTTTTCTACAATTTCATGCATAAACAATCGACGATTCAGTTTTCGACTTTATTTTATTATTATTTTTTTTAGGCGTTATAAACATTTTGGAGTGAAATTAGGCGTGATCGTTTAGTTTCACTAAAAGAATCTTCTAAAATTTTAGGATGTATGCATTATTATGCATTGAGTTATCGACAATTGTTTAAAAATGCTTTAATTCTTTGTAAGTTAACAAATTTACCGAAATTTTTATTCTAAACTATTAATTTTATTATGTACAATTTGTTTTTTCTGCTCATTGCGATATGGCCTACACAACTAGAGATATTTGAGAAAAATAGAAAAATACAATGTTTTCCTTTGTTTAAACAAATGCCTGACAGGATTTACTCTGAACCTCTTTTCTGCACTAAATTCCCTACAAATTTTAGATTTACTTCACTAAAAATAACATATTGTTCTAACTTTTTGTTCTAATTTTGCATAAATTGTGAGGTTTATTGATCACTGAATTAGAGATTTTTTTTATTATAGATTGATGAATATTATTATTTTATTAATATTTGATATATGCCTCATTTATTTTAATATTTGAGAATGTTTTATTTTTGTTATTTTAGTTTTGTGTTTCTGAAATGAACCAAAAATATTTTATTATGCTTAACTTTATTTTACATTGTTATTTTTATATTAAAATGTAATAAAATATATACTTTGCATTGTACCTTGTTTATATTTTTCAGTTAGAGTCAAACGTCGATGTGACCCAGCCTATATTCACGTCTAAATTTACATAGTTACGGATCAGTATCGATCACATGATTGTGAACACCAATGGAAACATACGTTTTAAAATTGAAGTTTTCTCGATCACGTAGTCGAAACGGATTCGTAAGTATTGATCGATGAGTGTGGGTGCAACCTCAGAATAACGTACATATTACGTTATTATAATTATGTGCATTGCACGTTATAAGAGCAATTTTTCAGGCAGATAATTATGTAAATTACACGTTATGAAAAATAGTGTTTTATCAGTTCCATAATCACGTACAGAACACGTTATAAAAAAGGTGTTTTTAACCACATTGCTAAATGGATTGTACGTGTTAAATACATCTAAAGGGTACCTAAAACTCACGTTATTTATTTACGTGTTTTTAACGTTATAAATTTACGTGAAATTAACTAATCAAAGTTGAAATTTCAGTTGAAGCTGGCGACATTTGATCGTTGATTCAACGTTGCTTCGTTTTACGTGTTATTTACGTTATAAAAAACAGTGTGTTTACAGTCATATACTCACGTATATTGCACGTTATAAAAAAGGTGTTTTTTTCTAGCCACATTGTTAAAAAATTGTACGTGTTAAATACATCTAAGGAGTGTCGAAAATACACGTTATTTGTTTACGTGTTTTTAACGTTATAAATTTACGTGAAATTAACTAATCAACGTTGAAATTTCAGTTGAAACCGGCGACATTTCATCGTTGATTTAACGTTGCTTCTGGTAAATAATTTCACGTGTTATTCACGTATGTGTGCTTACTGGGCCTGTTCAAGTTTTTTGATAATGTTATTGAAATGCCACATGTCAAGAATCTCAAATGTTTTTACCTTATTGCGGCAACATTATTAAACAGGTTTTATCCCCTAATCCAGATGACAGGTGCCGATGTGCACATGGTGAGGAGAATGCTGAATAAATCCCGCGAACCGAACGTTGTCCAAGCGAGGGTCGAAATCGACAACCTTCAAAGAAGACGAGGTCAATGGGCTAGACTAGAAGATTATAATATTGCTTTTCCTCGACTCTCCTTGGATTATTTGAGAAATCTCACATTCGGTATATATCAAATATCTTTGGCACCATCATATGTTCAAGAAAAGTTGCAACAAGAAGAAAATGAAGAATTCCATATCGATCCACGAATAATTGAAGGTTAATAAACACTTTTGCGTGACAACAGCGCACTCATCCACATACACAAACACATACACACAAAATGACCCTTGTAATAGTCTTTGAACATATGTCTCATTGATACTACTGAACACACCATGTTCAACGATCTCAAGTCTCTGGAGCTAAAAGCATTTGGAGTGCCGTGTCCTTGGAGACTTTTGATCAGGACCTCGAAATATACAACATACTAGAATTTGAAGCAATTTGACCGAAAGCCATTTTACAAGGATGAGTGTGAGGGGTCCTTTGCAGGAGGTAATTTTTTTGGGATTTCGAACAAATCTGGGGGTGAGACAATCGGAAAATCGAAATTTATTTCTCACAAGTAAAAGGAGCCACCCTAATGCACATGTTAGGAACATCGATATCTGATAAAGGGATACAAAGTTTTTTTGCATTTCTACCAAACCTGCGATAATTCTTTATATCTTATAAATATTAATGCTGCCAAAACATTGGTTCTTATTTATGATTACAAATAAATGAAAAGGCAAAGAATTTAGGTCTTTAGTCTTTGACAGTTCATTAATATTAAAGAGCCAGCGTGCAATTGCTTCTGACCCATTTATAACAGCTAGAGACATGATTAATCCATTGCCTGCAATACTCTATTGCAGACAAGAAAAGTGAGACGAATTTTTTTTTTAGTGGTGCAAACTTAGTTTATAAATAAAATGAATTATTTTGGGAAAAAAACAATTTGACATTTATTAATCATGGCCTTGCATGTCTGCCACTGATGCTTGCATTGATAATTTTAGAGAAGTAACTTTTAACCAAGTAAGCCAAACCAAACTAAAAGACGACCCATGCCTTTCATACAAATTTCAGTATGTGAGCTATATAATGCGAGTACATCCAAGGGGTAGTTGGTGAGGTATGGCATGCCACAGGGCTCTGTCCTAGGACTCATTCTCTTTATAATGTACCTCAATGACTTACCAAACTATTTCCCAGGGTCCGTATCTACTTTGCTCGCAAATGATACAATTGAATTTATTAAAAATCAAAATATGTTTTCCATGTTTTCAGAATCCAAAAAATATTTGTTTCAGATTTGCATTTTCTTCTTTACTGTAAAGCAAGGGCTAAGTGGTAGAGCACACTTGTTGTGCATTTCCCCTTGAGATTTCCAAGAATTATACTATGTAGGACTTCACTGTACTATGTAAATATTACCGAAAATAAAGACATTTATTACTATTATCATTATTATATATTTCTTTAATTTTTTAGTCATGGCGGCAAAAATCAGTTTCTGGGAACTGTATCTTTTTTAATTAGGTATACGTATTGTAGAATATAAATCTGTACATCTTTTATAAATTCATGTCAATTTTATTTCTTTGTATAGTATAATCTTTTTGTACAAATACTTTTGTATAGTAAAATCATTAAATGATTATTATTCTTATTAATTCATAAATGCGGAGGGACCTCGGTCGATGGCTTTTGGGTAATACCAATAAAACACTTTTATTATTATTATTATTGTTGTTATTATTATTATTATTAATTTATGATAATTAAGTACTTGGTCGATCTAAGAGTGTTTTTCTATTTTCAAGGAAACATGTGAAGCTGCCGAATTTTTAGAACTGCCTCAGCTATTAGTTTTGCTTACGAAGCACCCTTTCGTAGCTCCAGATCCCCCGGATGAAAATTACGAAAACTTTCTTAAGAGAAGATTGCAAGATATTTGTTTGGACCAAGGACTCTTTGCTGACGTCATATTTGAATTAGATGACGGGGCTTGTGCAGCTCATAAGTCGATGTTAGCTGCACGATGTGACGTCATGAAAGCAATGTTCAGTGGAGATTTTCGTGAAAGTCAAGCGAAAGTAGTAAGTATAGAATTGCAGGATCGATGCAGGCTACTTTATATATAAATGTTTCAAATGGGTAGGTATGACAAGTATGAATCCAAGACAACTGAATTTACACGAAAGATTTAACACAGAAAGAACTACTTCTGAAGTAATTTCCACAAGTACCAAAGAACTGCTCAAATATTATTACCCAATGCGCGTTTCGCCAACCATGTTAGCATCATCTGGTAATGATTAAATCATCTCCAGATGATGTAAACATGGTTGTCAAGTAATAGTAGTATACGAATATATTAGCAATTTTGAGATCGTATTTAGAAACTCTTTTTAGAGAACATATCTATGTTAAACATATAAATTATATATTTATAATAGTCAGATACAATGTATCCATCACCAGAGCTTTGAGTTGATTTTCCCAAGTAGCATTTTTACACAATTTCGAAAGAATAAATTTGGTAGTGGGAAACAGTTTTGTAATTTTTTTAATCTTTTTCTGAGATACAATGATTTACATTTTACATATATGTCCAAAATTTTTCTGAACACTTTTCGAAGAGTAGAAAGAAATACATGCTGTACAGCCATAAAATGTATGTGTCGAAAATATATCGCAACATGTTGCAAACAACTCCCATTTTATACTTATAGACACACTTGTCAAAAATGTTCCTTAAAATTCTACTTAGGATTGTATTATTTCATATGATTTTATCACCGCCATCAGATTTTTAAAAATTGTGCATTATATTTACAGATTGAGTTTCCGGGCGTAAGGGAGTATACTTTTCATAAGTTATTATGTTTCTTATACACTGATGAAGTACCGGCAGTGTCCGCAGTACGTTGTGTGAACCTGCTGGAACTAGCAAATAGGCTGTGCTTACCTAGACTCGTCAATTTGGTGGAAAGGAGGGTTATTGAAGATCTAGAACGTTTGCAACCGTCTGAAGCCATCGAACAATGTTTAAGACTGTTAGAACCTGTTAAGGTCAGTATAATAATAAACATACCTATGTATAACACCATTAGAATTTACCATTGATAAGTGGCAAACAATTTTAGGTCTGTGAAGTAATTTACAGGGTGTCCCAGTTAATATGTTATGCTTGATTGTCTTCGTAGTTTTCGAGTAAAAATTATGGTTCAAATGCCAATTTAATGCAGTTTTTTCCGAGAAATCTGAAGCCGCTCAGTTACAAACAATTGAGCACTAAGAAAAAATTATGGCTTTTTACTTCCCGCACTTGCCGAAGGGCAGTATTATATTGATTGATTGATTTTCCAGTGTAAGGTAGGCATTGCTGCCGCTTCCGGTAAACCCAATCTGTGTATTTTTATATACCGCCAGACCGACTGCATACGTTGAATTGGACAGCGAGAGCCACATGAAGCATGGGGTAGGAATATAGGATGGAAAGTGTATAGGTGTTTGTGAGATGCTCCTTTTACGTTTTCATCATCTAATGGGGAGTGTGGGTGTTTCTGAGATGCTTCTTTTAAGTTTCCATACTTCTTTTAATTCTTCTTCTGAATCTTTTATTTCTGCATCTAGCAGTGTGCATTCCCTCCCACCCGCTTGCGTCCATATAGACCATGCTTCACAAAAACTTGTGTTTTCCGTTCAGCATTCAGCATCAGTGCACCCATTTTGTTTATGTACCAAAAGATTGGATATGGGGCATGCTTGTTGCTCGCACCGAGAGCCACATAACGCATGGGGTAGTAATATAGGATGGGAAGTGTAGGTGTTCGTGAGATGCTTCTTTTAAGTTTCCATGCTTCTTTTAATTCTTCTAGCAGTGTATTTTCCCTCCCCTCCACTTTCGTCCTGATATGTTTTCTTGCTTCCCAGAAAGTTGTGTTTTCCCCTCAGTGCTTCCTTTTTTTTGTTTGCCAAGACATATATTACATTAGCTCGCTGTAAGAAGCTCCCATTTATTAACCGTTCCACAGGTAGACAGCCATTCACAGTGGAAGTGCAAGGAAGAGCTCCGAGAGAACCTTTGAGACACCATGTATACCATTCTGCTGAGGTAAAGCAAAATAAAAGGTAAACTCTGCAGTAAGTAAGATTCTAGCAGAACATTTGGGACGCCCTGTATGTCATTTCACTTTTTTTAAATTTTTTTCTATTTTAAGAAATTCAATTAGATTAACGATGAATAAAGGGTTAATAAACTAATACACTAATTTAAGTGAATAAATTAAATTAATATAGCTTAGCTTTCTGTAATCGCCTGGTTTGTGATAACTGGCTTATCCTCCCTTCTTGGGCTAATTTCTTACACTTCACTTCATATATCTGTCACTGGTGCGTCCCTATGTTTCTTGTAGTACAATAATTTATGAGTTTATGACGCACCTGACGCCTAGCACTGGGTCGGTCCGGTTGCACGTATGTATTTTCATTTAGTATAGTTATATTATGTGGCCAGATGTTTGTGTCCTTTTTCAAACTGTTTATACACGCTCTTAGTGCTGCTACAGTCAGCCATCCGAACCCGACTCCTTTCCCGAAGGGGAGTATTGCATTTGTAAAAAAATCATTCTCCAAGATTTCTTTCGGTTTTCATGTTTCAGCCCATGTAGATTACGAAAATTAAGGTCTATCAATTCCGTCAGTCTATCTGACTGTCAGTCTGTCTGTTATTTGTCCATTGGCGCTGTACCTAAAAAACTATTTTATGGAGAACAGACAAAGGTGGGTAGTTGACGTTACTGCAGGTGAAGAAATGGGTAGACCTTCACTGGAATATATACAGGGTGGACCGCCTAAAGAGAATAAATAATTTAAAAAAATGTGACAAATGGCAATAATATTTGGCATACAGTTAACATAATTAGTGAGAGAGAATAATCCTGAAAAATTCCTCGTTTAATTTGCATGTTTCCTGCCCTTCTGTAACTTTTCGAGTGGTAGAGACACATCTCCGTTTTCCATCCTTTTATTTTTGTTTTCACGAGGTCTGTTATTTTGGGATATGCATGATAAGTTTTGAGAAATTTAGCGATCCATGTGTGCGGAATGCTTTCAAATACTTTTTGTAGTCCACCCACGTCATACTAAAATTTATGCATCGGTTCTTTGTAATCTCTGTGATGGTCCCACTCATGAGTAGCTGATCCTTACAAACTATCAAATCCTTTCTGCAAATTTTCTGTTCCTCTGTGATTCTAGTATTTTAACCAGTGTCAATTTGTACGTCATCAGCAGGCAGGTTATTGACCGGTAGTTTTTAGGATTCTTCTCATCCTTGCCTTTATACAGGAGAAAATTATTGTTATTGTTATTATTGCTAAGGGTATGAGAGAAAAATATTGTCTTTAGTTCTTGAGATATTGAAAACAACTTTTGTTTTTATTTGGACACCATATTGGATAGTACTTTTAATTCTCTTTTCAACGATGTACTACAATATGACAAAATTGGTTTTATAATTAGGTACTTGTGTATTGATATTATGAATAATATTTAACAGTTTAACTACTGATAAATATGCGTTGGACGGAGAATAGAACAACAATTTACTCTGTGACTTCATTTTCAACTATCTTTCACAAGCTTACTCTGTCTAGTAAAAGATACAACTTTTTTTGTGATAAGAACTTTCGAGTTCAGGTAATATTTACTATATTTTTAAATTGATACAGTAAAAGTTAGTAAACTAATATAAACAGCCAAAGCAAGCTGAGTAAGCCCACATATACCCAAAAATGGCCATCTTGTCACTCTTAGGTTAGGATATATCAAAATCGTGATGTGATAGCCAATTTTGGTGGCAGATTTGGATACAGCTCATCAAATTGGAAATGACCCTGTGTAGGTCTATGTTATCTTGCCAGTAAACTGCCCGTTAACTATAACAAAATTATGGGCCTGCTAGTGGTCTCATACATAAAAAGTAATTTATGAGACTGATAAATCGTCATCGTCATCGACATACCTTCTGCTAGAAACTAAAGTCGGTGACAGAGACGAGTTGAAATAAAGCATGTTAGGTACGTCTGTTGTAGTAAACCATTGTGTTATAGTGTTGTGGTCTATCCAGATATATTAATCTAAATAGCTTACTGTAACGGATATACCTAATATTATTGCAATGCACTTTAACTTAACGCTTGTCTGTCACCAGCCTAAAAATGAAATAAATACCTTTTTCATGCATTATTTTCAATGATAAATAAAACTCTGTGTAGATTCCTGGCTACTGAACCTAGTAGACGGAGAGCTGGCTACGGAAATTAAAAATGATAAGGTGCAGTGAAAATTTGTGTAAATGTAAAAACCCTCCTACTAGCTGAAAAGTACATAGCTCTGCAGCCTGAAGTCCATCCCGGGGATGGAAACGTGAGCGGGCGGTTAATTTCTAATTAAAATAAAATCTCTGAGTGCAGCTCTGAAATTTTGTGTAGTTATACTATTTAACTGTAGAAATAAATAAATAAACGCCACGTAATTTTAGAATAAGAAATATCAGCCAAAAGGTTCAAAACAAATTAAAAAGTACACCTGTACAGGATTCGAACCGAGAAATCTGCTGCGAGTGTCGCCGGAAAAAGCGAAAAATGGAATGTTCATAACTAAATAAATAGGCAGGAAGGCTTCCTAATGTCAACATCTAAAGTTCGAAATTGGCATTTTCATGGCATCGTTAATTGCATGGACGAAATCGAAAATTCGAGCCGGCAGAAGTGAACGAAAAATAGCATTTTTTGACATTTCGCGAATTTGATTTGATTTTTATTCCATTATTGTCACTGGTACGTTAATAACCGGAAAACACGAAAAAATAGGGAAATTTTAAATATAAAAACAAAATCGCCAGAACTGCACCTTGACCAATGTCAAATAATAATAATCTAAACAATTTTCTTACAACTTTACCGACTTCTGGCAACGTTTAATCCCCGACCTAGACTTCTGGCAATAACTTTACATAATTTCTACAGTTAAGAACAATAACTACACAAAATTTCAGAACTGCACGCAAAGATTTTACTTTGATTAAAAATTAACGCGTTTGACCGCTCGTCCACGCTTCCCTCCACGGAATGGACTTCTGGCTGCAGAGCTATGTACTTTTCAGCTGGTAAGGAGGGTTTTTACATAAAAAATTTCACTGCACCTTATCATTTTTAATTTCCGTAGCCAGCTCTTAGACTAAGATATAACAATGTATTAATGACATTTGAAACATTAGTCCTATACTATGGTATAAAAACTAAACGACAGCCTCATAATAACAGAAATGCTTTTTTATTACAGTGTAAGATAAAATGACGTAACAATTAAATTAAGAAAAAATTAGATGTATTCAAAAACCGCAATTACAGTTTTTCAATTATTTCAAAAACTAAAAAATCAAGTCGAAAATCTAAAAGTGCCATTAAAATAAGCAAAAAACTTTAAATTTTTCCCATTTAACTTACTCTCTATCTTTTATAACAACAGAGATAGCAACACATGCAGCCTCAACTTGGGACACGCTGTGTCAAGAAAAAATCTGACGCTCAGTATACTTCATATAGAAATTCATTTTTGAAAATAATTTTTATGCAGCATAGGTAGGTACTTTTATAATTTGGGATAATGAATCAAGTTAAAGCAAATAATCACCTTAATAAAATATTGCAGCAGCTTTAGAAACATAAAGCAGTTTGTTTAAATGCTACTGTATAATATGACAAATTTTGAAAAAATTAAAAATAAACACAGGTCTACAAAAAATAAAATTTTTGATGTGGGGTTCTGATAACCTATGGTATCCTATGAATTTTGATACGCTGAATCCGATATTAGCAAAAAAGTCTAAACGAGACGTTTTAGTTCCGCAGCCTCTCAGTGGCCCCTGTGGGGGTGGAAGGTGAGAGAAATATTCGAATACAAACACTGACACTAGAGAACGTGTATGGGGGTTTTCGAGGTCGTTGAACACGAATTCGACATGACATTCCGCATGGAATAGAATAGAGTAGAATAGAATTTTATTGCGTAACAGTGACAATAAATTTTACAATAGTACAATTTAAGTTTGTTACATGTCCAAAAATCCTGCAAACAGTAAGAATACATGATAAAAACAGAATAAAAAGTAAGATACTAAAAACTAAAAAAACAATTGCTACTAATAGTACAAGAAATACAAATTACAAATTAAAGGAACAAATACTATCTTACTTAAAAGTTGTCACATTCACTTCCTCTAGGGTATAGGGTTCTGCACATATTAAGTGGTTTTTTATATTATTTTTGAAAATCTTTATAGATGTAATGTTTTTCAGTTCGGTAGGTAACATGTTATAAAAATACAGACATCTATAAAAACAGCCTTTTTCTAAGACTGTAGTGCTATGAATTGGATAAGACAAAGTATTCTTGTGCCTTGTTCCATTACCAATTATCGGGTAAGAGAGTGCATTAGATTGATATTTTAGCCTTTCTGAGTACAGCCTTGAATATTGAGATCCAGGGCCAGGACAAAGCATCTACCAGCCTGGGGAGATCAAGTTCCTCACCACAGTGTATGAAGGGGTTCAGAGCTCCTCTCTTCCAATTGACAGGTATCATAACGTCGGGATCAATTACTGAATCATATTCCATGAAGGCAAAATATAAGAGTTGGGACCGTATCTTGCTGGCCCGATGCTTCCACAGCTTTTGACAGCTGACATCGCGTCACAACTAATTCTAAGGCATGGTTCGTGTTCAGAGATGTTGAATTCACTTTGGACCTGGAATTCGTGCTCGGTGCAAAATACATAGATTCAAATCAAAAAAAAATTTTTTGTAAATCTCTGTAATTGTTTAAAACACATGTATTACGAAAATCCTCGTCGAAAAACCAGTCAAAAGCTTCAACTAATTTTATTGACTGGATTCTTTACAAAACGAACTTTTCGCAATATTTGGGTAATTTCTATTGTAAACAGGTTTCAAATTAAAGGTAATGCCATTTTTTATGTAGGACGCATATCTTTGAGAAAACTGTAATGGAGCGTAAAAATGTTGTCTTCAAAGGGGCGAAAAAACGTTATAACTTCAAAACACTGTATCTCAGTCAATTCTGATTTTCTGATTTTTCAAGATATTTGCAGAAAACTCAAGCCCGCCCCTATAAAAAAAAAATTGTTTTTGTTACCGAGTTAGACTGAATGGTAATCTATGTAATTTCATTGATACCCTGATCTCTTTACATTGCAAACTTGAGGACATTTTTATTGCACTGTATTAATTAATATTTTAAAAATATTCTACAGCTGCACAATGGACATCAACTAGCAGACTGGTGTATGAACCATCTATGTGTGAACTACAACAAGCTATGTAGGATGTCGCCTCGAAGTTTACGCTTGCTGCACCCTGACAACCAGGCATATCTGGTGGAACACCGCTGGCCACCAGTTTGGTACCTCAAGGACTATGATTACTACCAGAAATGTCTGGCAGAACGCGATAAAGAACTAAAACCTACGATCAAAACGAGTTCGGGCTGTTTATGCTTTTCTCGTAAGTCAGAGTCCGATCCGGCACTGTCCTCCAGCCAACTCTGACCGTGACTGTGACTACTTTCAAAATGCATTTATCCATTTCATGTCACTTTTCATAATTGTCTAACATTATACGTAGAATAAGAGGTAAGGTATGTATGTGCAAGTGACATAGAATATTTGCTCGGAATATATCAGGTAACTCAAGTAAAATGTCTCATAAAACATTAATTTAAAAAGAAGAATGCCTCATATACATGGTAATAACTGAAACTTTCTAGATAACAAACAAGTATAATGCATCCATAATCATAAGGGTCCTTCTATTTAATTTTTTTTAATAATGGAGACCTCTCAAAAATAAATACTAAATATTAGACAGAAGTAGAAATGAATAAAACAGAAGCAAAAGTAACTTTACAGAGTGGTAAAAAAATACCACTAAACTTTTGTTTCTAAAAATATGTTAAAACATTTTCTTTTCCAGTGGTAGCAAAATAAAACTATTTTAATTGGATAGAGTATCAGGAAAAATCTTTGCATAAAAAATTTACTAGCTGTACTCTTAACAGTTTTAGAAATGCGGATAGTTTACAGTCATGGTGACAAACTGTGTAGTTACTCTGTTTACGAAGTTACATGTAAAGTTATTATCAAAGTTGTGACTAATAATAACTTAAAACTTCAAATGTGTAGGCGTAAAGGTGATTACTGTTTCGTTCATTTCCATACAGAATATAAGTTGTTTATTAATTCTCTGCTGTTTTCGTAACAAACAGATTCATCTAAAAACAAGTTTTATACCGGATGAAGCTATGCAGGGTGTCCCAGAATTGAGTTTCCAACTTATCTTAGTCAAAAAATGCATCCCTGAGGAAGTACATTCTCTCAAAGTGAGACAGAAAATGTTTCCAATAATTTCCGTTATATTGAAGATACAATTTTCAAGTTTTCGTGGGACCTGTATCTCTATAAGTATTCTATGTAAGCTTGATAACAACTAAATATCTTTATTTCTCAAGTGCGACAGGTTTCCTGTTTCACAAGCACCTATGACCTACAGAGAAAAATTGATAATTCTTGATTTTTCGTTGATATTACACAAAATTTTAAAAGTGTTAATTTGTGTACTGAAGCAGGTGGACGTCATGCGGAGCATTTGTTATTAATGTGGTTTTTAGCATAAAGTGTAATTTTCTGTAAATACAACATTTCATTCTAGAATTGTAAATAAATGTTAAATATAAATGGAGGATTCCGTAATTTTACAGGGCGATCAAAAAAATATAGTCAATCAAATATTTATTATGTAAAAAAAATGAGAAACAAAAGATATTTGGTTGTTGTCAAGTTTACAGAGTACTTATAGAGATGTAGCTTCCACCAAAATCTGAAAATTTTATCTTCAATATAACGGTAGTTATTGGAAAAAAATGTTCTTTCTGTCTCACTTTAAGAGGATGTACTTCCTCAGGGAGTCATTTTTTGATTAAGGTAAGTTGGGTTATACAGGCCCAATATTAACTCAAGAATCACAGGTTCCCGTCCGGGAACTCAATTCTGGAACACCCTGTATAGTGTGTTCTGTTAGTCTAAGATTTGCAGAGGATAGTTCTCATTTGCATACCCTCATAACACTTCGAACAGACTATCTCTGCTATGATACCAACAAGAAACAACTCATACAGTTCAGTTTTTATTTTCACTACTTATATATCGTTTTCATTGATAAATGTGTCTCCAGAAGACAGTATCGACCACAATTTTTTTGTTAATTCATTGCAATTTTTTTATTTTTTGACAACCGTGTTTTGCTTTTTAGCCTATTGGCTATCGCTGTATCAAAAGCATAATAACCTTCATTATACAGATAATTTTGTGATGAAATTTTTTTTATTGAAACCATTCTTTGATAAATCGTGTCGTTTTTTAAATAAA
Source organism: Stenurella melanura (assembly GCA_963583905.1). NCBI lineage: Eukaryota > Metazoa > Arthropoda > Insecta > Coleoptera > Cerambycidae > Stenurella > Stenurella melanura. The sequence goes on from OY757312.1 coordinate 110,559,951, forward strand.
ACCGCAAATTGTTTGTCAATTATTAATATTTCTCCTCCTTTTACCCCCTTTGAGGTGATACCAGTTATCTCGATGGTTCATAAACAGGTAATGGTAGAGTTAGATTTCATAAAATTTCATGCTGGTATTCAAACATGAATTATCAAAAAGCAAAATATGCTAATATGTTACATTATTCATAAAATAAATAAATAAATAATAAAAAATAAATATATAAATATAAAATAAAATAAATAAAATTCATTATTCATTCATTTTTTTTGATCAAGAGATCACCTGAGTGAGATAGGTATAGTACTTTTTTAGCAAACTGGTATTTATGAAATCACCATAATATAGCAAAAAACTTTTGTCACTGAATTTTTTTTTATGTAGCCTGCATATTTGGATAATCGTCATTTATTTTCTGTGGAGAAGACTATTGTAGTCTAATGAGCCACGTTGAGATTGGGCACCAGATCAAACATGCAAAAAATATCAAAAAAAGAATCAATCTGTAGTGAGGCAGCAGAAATTCGGATGGTAACTACCTAATTTTTCTGTTAGTACCAATGACATGGTAAACTTACCATTACGTAAACTTCAGTTCCATGAAGATGAAAATATCGATAAGTACTTTGTTTAAAATTACTTTTTGTTACTAGAAATAGAGGTCTCTCAGTTCAGTTGTAGGTGTTTAGTTTATTTTATCTTGTGGATACATTCTGATGCATCAACCAACGACTATTTGGAGCAACGGCTAGTATATATTTACTATTTTCTAGATTCACGTTTTGTAATTTTTTATTTACAGATTTGGAGATGGATGATTATCTAACAATAAGGCACATATTTTCTTAGAATTTGTTCATATTGGTCTAGACTCTATTTGTTATCCCTGGAAAAATGTGCTTGTGTTTGGTACACAGGCAGATTTTGTTGGACAAACCCTGTTGTGAACAAAACATATATTTAAGTAATATGCCTTGAACTTTGAGTGTTTTACTTTAAAAAAAATCACACATGTTAAACTGAATTAACAGCTATCTACAGGTTCATAGGTATAGATAAGTACCCAGATTTGTTTATAATCAACTTATCGATTACCTATATTTATTATAACACACAGCATCTTTGAAATCCACATACAACATTAACTATACAAAATAATTATACTGATTAATCACACATTATAACTCTCCAATAATGCACCACCACAATTTTTATCATAAATTTGAGGTTTTTATTACTTATTTCATTCATATACATGCACATCCGCACATAAGTTTTTATAAATAGCTCATACACGCAATATCCACCAAAATGACATTTAATTAAACAATATAGATTTTAAACAAGATTTGCAGCATTCAATATTTGTTTAAATGAGATATTTTACCTTTGATGCTTGATGTACTTGCACACTTTAGATTATAAGCATTTTTATAGAAAAGCTAGACTGACCTGATAAAATCTCTTTTTGAAACTATTCTTATAAACTGTTTAAAAACAAAATATTCCATCGGTATAAATAAGGGTCAATTTTTGCCAATATAGATTAGGCTAGTTTTAAAATAACATCCTTATAAGTTCTAAAACTAAATTAAGTACATTGAAATTAAAGAGCATTGCTTGAAAAACAAACAATTTTCTAGAGAAACTCTGCTTAATTACAAATTTGCACATTTACAAAATCATTCACTATCGCATTTTAATTTGTTAAAAACTTATGGTCAATATTCAATACTAAAAATTCACATTTCGAAAAGCAAGATATCAATAATACTTAGGATTATTGCCAATGTTTTAAAAATAGTTAAGCATAAGAAAATACCATACTATACTACACAACTATTGTGCGTATCTGCTATATAAGTCAGGGTGTATTAATATTATTAACTGACCATATGTATTAATAAAACATGTAACATGATTTACTGTTGCCAAAAATACAAAGATTCTATGTTCTAATCCATAGAGAAATTCCTCAAATATATTATGTACAACCACCATAAATATATAAAAAAGAGTCTCACTTGAGATTATACCACTTTATAATTTTTTAGTTTTTATCTACTTTAGACTAAATTGATCTCTAATAATAAAGAACATAAGGATCTGCTTATGGCCACAAAATAATTTACCCTCTTTATATATGTAGAGCCACCTATGTAGATTGTTTATGCATCAGGTATATTTTAATTAAAAAAATGTTATAACAAAAGTTGTTCAGAATCATCCAAATATCTGGAATCTAAAGCTTGAATCAACATATGAAAAAAATTGAAATTTTGATTACAATTATTTACTATATTGGTTGTTTATAAATTTAAAAATATATAATCACAATATATAATTTGATGTAGTAAATTTATTTTGGAATTCTTTGTTTTTATATAATTGGCAACAATAAATTATCTTACATTTATTATAATGCATATGGTGAATTTATTAATTATATAATTTAAAATAACATAAACACTAGAGTGGCTCAAATTTATACTTGAGAAAAATTTATTTCGATTTTTTTCTCTCACCCTTCACAAGGGCAATAGTATATTACATACCGAGGTGGAAAGAGTTTCATTGTTGATCGAGGCGCGATGGCGCGAAGCGGCAAGGTCAACTAATTCTCGAGACAGCAATGAAACTTTTCACCAAGGTTTGTACTTATACTATTTTCTTCACAATCATCCTCTTTAATGAAAAGCCAAAAATTTAAGAAAAAATGTCATTTACCCATAAGAAATACATGGGAAATTTCATGGTCTCGGAGGCGCGTGTTAATATTACCCGTTCAAATATGGAGATAATTTTTTTCTAGAATTTGGAGCAAATCTGAGGTGACAAGAAATTTTAAACGTGATTTTTTGAACCACCCTAATAAATATGTTTGAATATAGACAACATATAATTTGTTTTGTAAAATGAGTATCCAAGTAGAACAAAATAAAGAATTAATGTTTTGCTACTTTAGGCTGATTCTTTCCTGAAGTTTATGTGATATAAACACAATTTTTTTTATGTGATACAAATACAAATTTTTCTATATATATAGGAGTTGATTTTTCAATATGGGTATCTTGCGGTAGTTCTACAGAAATTAATATTTTTCTATATATTTAAAAAAATTATTGATATACATTAACCGAACGAAGCATTAAAGACAAGTAAGGGTAAATAACTAGACTACTTTCTTAAATACAAACTGAAACATTCTATTTTAAGGAAACTCGTTAACTGCAATTCTATCATCTCATTTCTGATGAAAAAAATACACAGCAACCAAATGAAGTTATTTTACCTCTGCTTATCTTTAATCCTCTCCGACATTATACATAAGGGTCCGTCTAGTTCTTCAATTATTCATTCTTATTAAAAATTTCTATTCATATACGAATATTGAAGATCAGTGTCTCACTGTTTTTTATGTATTCGTTTAGGACCAACTTTTTGATGGCAGAATAGGTGCTCCCTAATTTTTTCTTCGCATTTTATATGTGTGTTTGTTTTTTAATAAACTTATTTTATATATATATTATTTATGTATTAGTGTGGACTATACCAGTAAGCAACTAGGAAATGGAAATGGAGATAGTGTAGAAGTAAATATTGTCTAGTCCCTGTTGTAGTATTAGACCAAAGTAGAAAATATTGTGTTAATGGAGCAGTCATTTTGTGAAATCGAAGGTAAAAATATAGTAAAAGCAAGAGTGTATTTGTAGTACTAAACCTTCTAAAAAATATACTATACAGGCCGCCCATTTTATCAGGGCCCTCAAAAATATCTCACTTAATATTGATCATGCGAAAAAATTGTTTCTACGAAAATTGTGCCAATTTTTATAAGCTACAAGATGGTTTAAAGATATTTGAAATTCATGGCCTACTTTAAGAGTTATGACGGAAAACATCGAAAATGCGGAATATATTTAAGCAAAATATCTCAGTTATTTGAAGAGATACGACGAAAATTCTAAGGCGACAATTATTTGCAAAACAGTATTTCAATGAGGTTTGATCAAAATCTTGTCAAAACCACTGTAGTTTGAGATTTACTCGATTAAACGATTAAAAAATTCAGTGAGTTCTTCAAATATTTACTACAATCAAATATTAATACAATTAAAAAGAATAAATTCAGCTAACAAAAAAAATTAATATTCTGTGTTATATTCTTTTAAATTGTATTAATGTTTGATTATAGCAAAGTTTTGAGGAACTTCCTGGTTTTTTAATCATTGTATTTCATCACACTTCTCCATGACAAGTATGAAGCTAGTTAAAAAAAATTATTGGTTCAAAAAATATTTCTATAATTACTTGCTTATAAATATGGCATGTGATGCATCGTTGAAAAGGTAGGAGAATACTCTATTTAATGCCGTCAGTTTTCACCAAAAAAATTTGATAAAACCTCGTTGAAGTACTCTGTCTTGCAAAAATTGTTGTCTTAAACTTTTCGTCGTATCTCTTCAAATAACAGAGATATATTGCTTAGACATATTCCGCATTTTCAATATTTTCCGTCATAACTCTTAAAGTAGGCCATGGATTTCAAATATATTTAAATCATTTTGTGCTTAAAATTCAGCACCATTTTCATAGAAACATTTTGCATGACCGATATTAAGTGAGATATTCTTGAGGGCCCTGATAAAATGAACAGCCTGTATATCTCGAAGATTAACTTTGTCCAGCCAATTTCCGGTTTCTGCATATTAATTATTTTTAAACGGATTGACAGGGAGCACAAAGGTGTAGAGTTAAAAAAATATTATGAAATACACACCATGATCCATATATGCCTAAAATTTTCCCCATTTAATCACCTATTTATATTTTATAATAAAGGAGATAGAAATACATGCCCTCAATTTGGGAGCCAATATAGTCTTGAGATTTGTATTCTAGTCATTAACGTGTTTAAATATGTGAAAACGAGTTTTATATGCTCTTAAACTTTTATCAGAACATAAAATTTATTGTCTACAACGGTGTAAAAGTAAGTAACATGGAAAAACAGAAAATCAGCAGCAATTTCTCAAAATGGCGGCGATAACACAAGGTTAATCTTGGGGAACTTTTATAGTAACTTCTTAACAAAGGCTCGTAATACCTTTGGCTAATACAGCTACACCAAGTCTCTTGCTAGTACCATGTTTGCCCCTACCTGATTTTTTGTCGTAAAATGACTGCAAGATAAGTATAGCCTACATTAATCAAAAAGTATGCTTTGCTGGTAAATATGAGTTTTAAATTAGATAGATTAGGTGGTGGCTCATTTTGCAGTTCATCACACCTATCTATTGAAAGACAATTGTCAATTTAATGTTATGTAATTGTGGGAATTGCGATAATTAAATTTATTTAATCCAGCAAAATTTATAATTCAATAAAAAATAAGTATATGTATTATTAGTGTAAGATATTTTCAATGTTTTATTGTCAAAGAAAATCATGAAAACGTGTGCATACATATCAATTTATATCTTATTTGAATCACTGTTACAGTTAAATTGTTGTTATATTATTAAAATTTTACATTTATGTGTATGCTAACTTTAAATTAAAACATTATAATTCTAAAAGAAATGTTTAACTTTAACTATTGTTATTTCTTTTTAATTTCAATTAGAAGTATACAAATTAAATTACTATGTCTTAAACCTGTGATTAAACTTTAGAGATAGTTTTTGTTTTCTAGAAAACTTGCATTGAATCATAAATTTTGCCTATTTCCTATAGATTTAAAGACAATCGAGTTTAAAAACTTTATTGTTTATTTTATATTATAATTTTACATTTCCTAGGGAGATAGGTACACATATTTCAAAATACATTTACCTACTCAACAATCATGTATGTGTGCAATAATTTGCTATTCTAATAAACATTTGTATTAAATATTTTTTATTGTTTTATTTGCAAGCGAAATTTGTTACGATTTCAACTAGACACTTTATTATTAACTTCTATATTAAAAATGGGCATCAGCTAGTGAAAGAGGCTGGAACCTCCTCATCAAATGTTTGCGAATATTCTTTAATCTAGTTAATTACCGTGTTTCTTACTGCTGAATTATGCGGATGCAGGCCTCCATTTCGTGGATGTTGGAACCTTTACCTAATGATCTGCAGAACTTGGAACTTGCATATCCAACTTTTATTAGGTTCTTAACAATAATTTCAAATTATAAAGACAATTGTGTGACACAGGAAAAGACCAATGCATCTACCTATAGAAGAAGAATGGCATAAGGAATTTCTGGAAATATCTATCTTATCAATACATAAAAACAACTTTTCGTATTTATGTTTTGTATAAAAATTCAAAATCTTATGGTCTAGGTGCCCGCCTACAAAAAATGAATTTATACATATCCGCTTGTAACTTCTTGTATGGCTTAATTGCGCCTAATCTACAACTTTTTTCCTCAGCGAAAATTTTCGAAAACGCCCCCCTCCACTTCTTCCGAAAGATTTCCATGCGTCGTACTGGAAAATCGGGAAATATATTTTCCCACACAGCACATGACATTCCTAGGATATCCTCATTTGGTCCCGTATATCCCAATCGAGAACAACATTCCTCAGGATATCCTTAGGATATCCCAATAAAATATATACAACCTGAGAATATCCTAAATGGGGATATCCTAGACAAATCCTGGCAGGATGTCCTAGTAATATCCTGCAAAGATATTAAAAGCCTAACAAAATATCCACTGTGGGAATATCCTGGGCAAGTCCTAGAGTCGTCCTATTATAGGTATTATTATTTAGGAGATTTCAAAAATAAAAATAATGAAAAGTATATTGTATTATTTTGAGGCTGTTTATTTATAGTGTTTTATTGGTTTGTAAAATTTGCTTCTAAAAACTTGTTTGTTTGTTCTATCCTCCAGTACAAATAATTCATTAAAAATGTATATCTTATTTAAATAGCAGTTATTTATAATTTGGTTTTAATACATTTACTTTGTTTTTAATTATCCGCCTTTTTGTGACAAGTCGAGAGTTCTAAGAAATCCGCCGGGCGTCGATGTCTTTTCCACGTTCATTTTAAAGTTCTTTCGACAAATAAGATTATGTTAAATATTTCATAAATATAATGCTGCTATGTTATATCTTTGCATTTATTATATTATCTAAAAGGGGAAAATGTGATTAGTTATTGTCCGCAGATGTTATTGTCAGATATGAAATCCTTTATATTTTTCTGAGTGAATAGAATTTTTTTTTAATTCATTATAACTTTTTAGCACGCTATGATTTTTTAAAGTTGTACATATCATCTCTTATAACTTCTAACCACCCTGAACTTTGTTGATTTTAATAATACCAAAAAAGGGTAAGAGATCATTTTTATGTAATATTTCATGCTTTAACAATTTTTATTTGAAACTTTTTTTACTCTCTTTTACACATTTTGAGTAATTTTGAAAAAACACTTCGTTATATTTTTTTTCACCACATCTCGGAGTTGAAAAAATTCTTTCATTAATCATGTTCAAATACTTTAAACTAACGTATCAAAAATTCAAGTATTTACCTTAAAATTTTGATTTGTCGACCTATTTCATTGGACTATATATAACCTCTATTATAATTTGGTAAATTTACTTTTAAAGCGATATAAGCCAATTGATAGATACAAATATGTGTATGGAGTTGTTCATAAATGTATCACATTTGTCATTTTACCTCTGCCATTATATAAACTTGTATTTTTTGTCTTCGCTTATTGGCTCAGTTTAAAAGCAATGATCTTATAAAATAATAAGTATTTTTTGCTGTCTTTAGAAATATCCAATAAACTCTAAAAGAACTGGGGATGTCCTATATAAAGTCCAATCAAGGTTGTTGTTGGTTGTTCATAGTAAAGCCCAGACATTACCCATATAAGAGCTGATGATGTCCTGTACACACCCGTACTGATGTCCTGAGGACGTCATCAGCAAAGCCCGAACTGTCCCATTTGGATATCCTACGGACATCCTAAGGTGATAATGGGATCTTCCCAGGATATCCTATATGTCCTGAAAAGTTGTCCCCAGTATGTTCTGAGGATGTCCTTGTACTGTATGGGTTGTCGGACAATTCGGAAAATGGATTCTACATGTTACTATTAAGCAATTTTAAAAGAATCTGCTGTTTATCAAAAAATTTGTAAAAGTTGATAATTCGGAATTTTTATAAAAATTACAAATTAACAAAGTGGAGGGGGAACATCGCGTTTTCGAAAATGTTCACAGAGGGAAAACATTGTAGATTAGGCGCAATTAACCCATACAAGAAGTTACAAGAGGATATGTATAAATTAATTTTTGGTACGCGGCACCTAGACTATTAGGTTAAAAGTCCCATTTCGTGTAAAAATTAAGGAACCAGTAAATTATTCATATATGGATGGCCAAATTAGAACAACAAAAAATGCCTAGTTGGATTACATGTAGTTCTTATATAATATATGATATTAAAGGCATAAAAACTAATAGTCCACAGTACAGCGCCGTTCCTTATTAATGATTACTAACAGGCTGAATCTTTTCGTGAATAGCTTTGGGTGATTGTCCATATTTTAACTACCAAAAGGTAGTTCTCCAAACTCTGGTTTCAGCAATATTTAATTCATTGCAAGAGTAATTAATTGTTACAATCATGTAGTCTTGCCATTACATTTGTTTTAAAAGTTATGGCTACGTACTTTTTTTTTTTTTTTTTTAACAGTTCCTTGTACTGTCACCGGTTTAGGTGCGGGCACTCGATCGACGAAGTTAAGCTACGTCGGTCGGGTCCAGCGCATGGATGGGTGAGTTCTCATTCAGGTACGTCAGTCTATGTCATGAGCTGAATAGCCTTGGCTGGACTGAGACGACTTGGCGAGACAATAAAAACAAGGACTGATAACTTTACCAAGGAGCTCCTTATCAACAGACTCGAAGTCTTGTGAGGACCATGTCTGGATAAGGAGCCCTAAGGTATAAAATGGAGTACTACAATAGACCTATACTGGTCGCAGTAGGCAAGGCCAATCGCCAACTCCTCCATCTAAAATCTAAAAAAATCTCTACGTACTTTTTAATAATCAAGTAGGTACCTGTCAAAAATCAGTCATATTGTAATTAAGAAGTGTCACGTCACCACTGTTGTTTTTACTGGTTACAATATTGTCTGTAATAATTCTAAATCATGCCGTGTACATACACGAGTAGAGAATACTCAAATATGGTTTTTGTCTATGGATATTGCAATGGCAATGCAAAAGCTGCTGAAAGGAAATACAGACGCCGGGTTGGAAATCAATGTGTACCAGATTATAAAACATTTTATAGTGTTTAGACATCTTTCTGAAACTGGAACCGTTCCCTAAATCATGAAAATAGAACGTCCTGTTAGGCAAACCCGGCAAGAAAAAGATTTGATTTTTAATATGGTTGACCAGAACCCAAAAATCAGCACAAGAAGAATTGGTCAACAATTAAATATTCTTCAAACCAAAGTTTGGAGAACTATTAAAGGCAAACAAATATATCCTTATCATATCATATCTATAACCATAATAAGTCAGTCTTACTTGAAACTTAGACATCTCTACCAATTCAAAGACATACTGCAAACTAGGATTAAAGTACAACTTGTAGAAACCTTAGTTCTGTCGATTTTTAACTATGGAGACTGTTTATATGGTCCGTGTTTGAATGTAGTGGATAAAAGGAGACTTCAAGTCATTCAAAACTGTTGTGTAAGATTTGCATGTAAAGTGCCAGTTAGAGAGCACATAACTCCCTATTATAAGGAGTTAATGATGTTACGGCTAGACGAACGTCGATTTATTCACTACTCTTGCCTAATAAAAAAAATAATGGATACTCAAAATCCCAGTTATTTGTATAATAAAATAGAATTTAGACATAATGCCCATAGCAGAGTTATACGGAACTCTAATGATATCAGTATACCTAGGCACACCACTGCTGCATTTGAAACATCATTGTCATATCTAGTTTCTTATATATATAATCAGCTATCACCAGAGGCATTTCAGACAAGCCTTGCATCCTTTAAAGAAAAATTAAAAAATAAATTGCTATGTAATGATTTGAGCTGTATGGTTATTCAAAAATTCTAATTCTTTATTTGCTTTCTGTTATGAAAATTTTAGTTACTACTATGTTAGGGTGAGGTTTATATATCAGTTTTCTGTATCTTGTCCTTTTGTATGTTTGTATTATATTGATACTGTACAATAAATTTATTTATTATTATTATTATTATTATTATTATATCCAAATTATCCAACGATTGGTGCCAGGTGATGAAGTATTTCGGTTAACTTTTTGCCGCTGGGTTATTTTATCCCATAGACGAACTATGTTAAGAGTATTGTTTACCAATGAATCTCAATTTAGCCGTGATGGTATAAATAATACTCGAAATTTTCATATTTGTGTGGTGTGGGATTTTCAATAATAATCTCGTAGGTCCTCATATTTTTTAAGGTCGCTTAAATGGTGACAATTATTTAGATTTTTTACAACATACCCTGCCAAATTTATTAAATAATGCAAACACAAGAGGAAAGTGGTTTCAACATGATGGGGCTACGCCGCATTTTTCGGTACGAGTCAGAAAGTATCTAAATGGACAATATCCAAATAGCTGGATTGGTCGGGGTGGTCCCGTTGCATGGCCTCCGAGATCACCAGATCTCGCACCCCTTGACTATTTTTTGTGGGGCTATTTAAAAACTGAAGTATATAAAGAAGAAATAAATACCAGAGATCAGCTGATTGCAAGAATTGAGCATTTTTGCAATGAAATTAAAAACAATTTAGAGATTGTTAGAAAAAGCGTAAATGAAATGACAAATCGATCAAGAAAATGTATAGAATTTGGCGGTGGTCACTTTGAAAATAGACTGCGATTCAAAATAATTTAATTGGATTTAGTAAGTTTGACTGATTTCTTATGTTCTAGTTAAATTGTTAATTTTTATTATTTTATTAAGTTTATTAATTACACATTCATTACAAAATATTTTTTTTTATTTCACCAGGTACATAATATGATGAATTTTTATTCTCCCTATTTGCACTACCTTTTGCTAGTGCAGATAGGCAACAAAAAAAATGATATGTAGTTAATCCCTAGAGTGACTTTTTCTCTCAATTTCTCATTTAAAGAAAAAAAAAAATTTGAACCCTCAACAATTTAATTTTTTTATTTAAACAATGAAATGGTGCCAAAAGATTTTTTATGGGATGTTGTATCTTTCTAGGTGTAAATTAATATTTTAATGTCAAATATTTTATAAACAGTATACAAAGTGTTATTCTCTAGGAATAATTTAAAAATATTTTTATTCTGGGTCCGGCCCTGATATTTTATTAATATCCCAGGCATTAGATGGTGAATGACTACTGTAATCAAAATACAAAATTTCATTGGATTCCGCTTACGCATTACAGATATATGGCGAAAACAATATTCTTCCAAGAAATATAAAGCACCTTGTATTTCGAAAACGGGGCCACTTTAGCCATTACTATTTGGGGATTTAAGATCACCTCAATGTTTTCTATCTTTTGGTAAAGTACGACCCTCTCCTCACTTATCACCCTGTATATATAAAAGGTCCCCTATATATCACATGTTTGACAGTTATTCTGAAGTTGAAATAAATTTAGATATTTTATTCTGTAATGCTAGTAGCATCAAACGCCTGTATGAATACTCTGATCCTGGTTAATCTTTCTTGAAATTGTCTAGTCTTGTATACTTAAATCTATGATTGTGCACATAAGTAGTGCTCCTTTTTATTGTTCACTTTTTCTCTCTTTCTCACTTTTTTCATTCTATATTTTCTTTGTGTTTTATTGTAGTTTATGCTCAATTGTATTCTAATTGTATTGCTATCAGCATTAGCATTCTTTTTTAATGCTGATCCCTTTGTAACAACCTTATCCTGTAACTGGGTTTATATCCCGTTGGATAATGTACCGAAATAAATAAATAAATAAATAATTGTTGCACATTCTATAAGATACTCTTCGCATTTTTATCGTAAATAAAAATTTGCGAAGAATATGATAGTGTTAGTTTGTATTAACGAGTGAGATGAATCCAAGCCGCCAAAGCTTGGTCGATAATCTTATCGCATTTGTGACAAATTTATTGCTGTTAAGTTGATTAGTATTAGGAACTATTGTCTAATTAGCCGGTTTTGCAATGTAACAATATTATATAATAGTAAAGAACCTAGCCATCTGAAAATCGGCTGTAAAAAGAGGCCTATACGACTTAAGGATCTACGAAAACTGAAAATGGTTTCCCATAGAAAATCACCTGCCGCATTCGAATTTTGAGGTCGCCTTAATATTCGGAATTGCGAACACTGAAAGTCAATTTTATCCCAAAATCGGAAATACACATTTTTTAATACTTCTCAAGTCATATCTTCGTTTTTAAAAAAGTTATCGAACAAATTTTTTTTGCTAAATGATTGTTTGTATCTGGCTATAATACTGGAGCTGTTAAATTGTTTTAATAATAATAATAATAATAATAATACTTTATTTTCCCAGTACATAGGCCAAAAAAATTTTGAGCATTGGATGTGTCAATACAAAATACAGAAAGTTTAAAAAAGTATATAAAACAATCACAATAATCCTAAAAAATTATTTATACAAAAACTACAAAAAAAACAAAAATATACATACGTCAAATTCAATTTAAAAAAATGAGACAAAAAGATCAAGAAAACACACTAAAAACAAATATTGTAAAAACACCTAGCGGGCAGTAATTCCAGAGATTCAGACCCAGGAAGATTTAGCCATTAATATATTCGTTAATTGAATAAAAAGTTTTATCTATAAGGTAAGTCTTTTAGCCTCTTTTTAAAACAGTTTACGGAAGGGGCCTCTTTAACATGATCACCTAACTTGTTGTAGAGTAGTGCACCTTGATAGTAAAGGCTCATCTTATATAATTCCAGACGGTGGGATTCATATTGTAAATTGCTATTACCTCTAGTAGCGTAATTATGATTATAGTTATGTTGTGTGAAGCTATTAAAATTCTTTTTAACAAAGCATAACACAAGGTATAAATATAAACATGGAGTGGTAAGTATATTGTGTTCTTTAAAAGCTGTACGGCAACTATCTCATGAGTTCATTCCTAACATTGCTCGTACGGTATGTTTTTGTAATATAAAAATTCTTTCAGCTAATAGTGATTTTCCCCATAATATAATTCCATACACCATGACAGACTCAAAGTTGGCATGAAATAAGTCTTCAGTTTTCCATTGCTTTTCGTCTTGAAGTTAATTACAAGTTTATAAGACACTGTCGTTTTTGTGCAGTGATATTTTGTGTCATCGAGGAATTTGTTGAAATTTAAAGTCAGTGGCAAAATTTCTTCAAAAATACCATAATTGTTTTTAGTGAAAAAATTGTGCCTCTAACTTCACTGTAAAAAAAGTTATAAGTTAAAGCCAAACGTCTTTTGCGCGCTCTCTGCTTTTCTTGCCGTACCAAACACTTAGCATTGCACGTTTCTTGTAAGCATGCAAAATCGAGAACGAAAAGTCTGATTGTATTAAAATTAGGACAGTAAGTTAGTGTAAGCCCTGTTATTATTTACCAAAATTCATCAATAAAAAAAAAAGTTATTATTTAAATGAAAAAAAAAATGTTTTATAATTTTTTAGCAATATATAAGGTACCACTTTTTTTGTAGGACAGTAGTAAAATCGTGTTCCACACTTTATTCCCAAAAGAAAAAAACAAAATTAGGTTGTTAGTAATGAGAAAAGAGTTACCGTGAAACTGACAATTTTCGAGCGTAGGACTGGGAAAACATACCAGTTAATTTGTAGGACAATGTGGCCATTTAATTATACAATCATTTACCAACAGTAACAAAAATCAGCTGGTTAGTAATAATTTCTTATGACCTCGTTATTTGGAAACATTGGAAGTGAGGGACGTTCAGTCAAACTATCCATTTTGTAGGACAAAAGTTTTTTTTGAGATTTTTATCAAATTATCTCAAGATTTAACTAAAAAACTGTTAGGAATAAAATTTGGACAATCACCCAATCGACATATTTTATGCCTACGCACTTTATTAGCTACCACTATCGAGAATTTTTGTGGAGAGAAGTTGGTCGTCTCATCAAAACGAAGCTACTCACGAAGATTCAGCCTGTTAGTAATCATTAATAAAAAACGGAGCTGTACTGTGGACTAACTCACGCATTAAAGATTTCTGAAAGACTATCCTACCCTTCAATAATAGAGGTTATTGTGTAATGCTCTCTTACTAAAGGTCCGACACCAACTCCAATAGTAGAACATTTGGGATGGGTAGGTGCACTGTGGCCTATGTAGATGAAATAATAATATTCTAAAAGACCAATTGTCGCAGAAGTTGAACAATTCTTTTTTGATGGAAAAGGAACGAGAAGAGAGATGTGTGATATACCGCTGAAATCAAAATTACATCTACTTTCAAATGGTAAATAAGAAAGTTTATGTTTCAAAAGGGTAGTAAACGTCATCTGATTTGCGCCAAAACATTTTCAGCTCAAGTACATTATTAATATTATCCCTGTATCAAATTTTATAAAATCGGTTAATTAGTTGCAGAACTATTGTCCACATACACAAGTGCATAATAAATATATGGACTTTTACACACTTTTCCGCGTTCTTGGTATTATACCTCTAAATATAAAAACTTGGTTTTATTTCAGTTTTCGATACTGGAACAATTGCAGCAACCTGCACATTTTTAAGGGTGGGAAGGTGAAAATAGACATTTGTTTACTTTAATCACATTGTTAGTTATAGACACTGTATGAAAAACTAGAGGAAACATTATACTCTTTGCCAACTTACTGTAGATTTCATATAATTGTTGCGCATTCTATAGGATAGTCTTCGAGTTTTTTTTTTTTTTTTTTGTAAGTAATATATTTAATTCAAGTTATCAAATTAGTATAGTGCGTCCGAGATCAAGCACGCATCGCGTGTCGTACTTACGTGTCGCTGCATTCCATTTTCGTGCGTTAAACAAAAAGATCTGGACCCTACATTTTTCATCGTACAAAAAAACTTCATACACGTTCTTGATGTGAAATTTTCCATACTTATTATTATTTTACTGCATATAAGTATAAGGAATAGGAATAGCTTATAATTGGTTCAGTCCATATCTTACTTTTTACTAGTTATCTGGTAAAAATATATAGTCCCGTGTGACTCCGACTGATTCTAAAATTTCTAGGACTTCGAGCACGAACACCTTCTGTTACATTAATTTAATAATTTCTTCGTCGTCTTCAGACAGAAAATAATCAATATTTCGAATACCTCCATCATCTTATATATAAAAACAAGGACGTTTTTCAATTATGAGGTTATGAATACTTTGAAATCTGAAATCTCCAGTTTAAACAGTCTCCATCCAGCGTTTGTAGTTTAACTTTACCGTGACGTATCTAATTTGCAAACGGAAGATTACCAACATTATAAAACAGGCTTTTTTTCAAGGCCGTAGTTTAATCCACACTCCGCGGTTTAATCCGGCATTATAATACTGGCCCTAAAGAAGCAAATATTCTAATTTTTGACAAAGATTATAGTATAAAAACTAAAACAACTAACATGGTACATACCTATAGCACTCCATCTAACTCTAATGTGAAAAAAAACAATATTTTCATTCTATTTGACTTGATATCACTATCCTAAAATGAATTGCGAATGTCAGAAAAACTTTGTCAATTAATGATTTTAATATTTCAAAATTCATAAAATACTTTAGTATTTTATTAAGATTAAAAATGTTTAGTTGAAATACAAGCAAAATAAAATTTGAACCATTTTCATTTTAAAAGAAAGTTTTAGAAATCTTTCTAATTTCTTAATAACCATATAAATGGAACACCTTACTACTTTTGGTGGTTATAAGTATGTATCAAATTTAATGTCTCTCCCTCAATGTGCCAATGATTCTAAATACTATTAACGCACACTATTTTTGAATTAATAAACATCAGAAGTCTACTTATATACATCCTTATCAGAAAGTAGCAGAAGTTTTCTACAAGATTAGAAGGAACCCAGCAAACATTTTTGTCAAAATTAGCTCCAATTCGACTTGGGACAAGACAAATTTACCTACCAAAGTAATTATAACGTAAAATTGACTGGAAAAATAGACCTCCGATAAAAATTGACCAATTAGTCTTAATTTAGATTTAAGTTTACGTAAATAATACCAATTAATCTACCTCATACACAATTTTCTTTGAAGGTAAATTTAACGAAAACAGCAAGTGGAAAACTACTAAAAAAATCTACCAAAATTGACCTCAAGGGTAAATTTCCAATAAGGTCGAAATAGGTAATATAATTAGGTAGTATTTACCTTTTTAGCGACTAAAAATATTTCTAATAGTCGAATATCTTCCTAGGTAGATTTTGTTGGAAATCCTACGTAATATATACCTAAATAGCAACTTATTTGGTCACTTTTATTACTCTTCTTTGAAGTAATATTAGGTAGACAACATCGGTAAATTCTACCTGGATTATCTACCTAATTTCACCAATTAAGTCAATTACCCTTAAACTGACCTTAAAGTTACTCTAAAAAAATACATTTTAAACCTCTTTGTCGCAGTAACCTGGCAAATCGACCTCAAAGTAAACTTCACTATAAAATAATAATTCAGAAGCTAACCCCCGTCTAACCTGTTTGTAGAATTCATATTATTTAGGTTATTTTAACCATTAGGTACTTAGGTGGTATAGTTATTATGTAAACATTATTTCAGTCATTAAAAGAGGCCATTAACGTAGCATGGTTGGATAATTCGTGGTGCCAATGTACAAATGAAGTATGCCAAAGGTAAAAAACCACCACTTAAGGAATCACTACTTCCGCATCCAGATTTCCCATCCAAGTCTTTTTAAAGGAGAACATCTTGACTATATTTGCACTCTAGTATGTGGAAATAATTGCCTATAGAATTTCAATACAAGGGTATTGCCGAATACCAGCCGAGCTTCCAGAACTTTTGGACGCTGTCGAATACCAAGGCAATATCATATGGCTCCATTATGACAACTCACTCGTCAACACAATACACTAGTCGAGTTAAAATTTACACATAATAAGTAGAATTTACCAATAGGTAGTATTTTCAAAATAAGGTAATATAAATAGGTTATATTTACCTACAAGTAATTATTTGATATAACAACAGAGTTAATAATACTTTCAATAGGTAAAGTTAACCAAAATGTCGTAAATTTTCGTGTAACTTGACCTGTGATAATTTCCACCTATAAAATACGTAGATTGTCATGGTAATTTTAACTTAGAGGTCTAATTAGCACAAGACGCCATATTTTCTCAGCGCAGTTGAAGTATGATTCCAAATTGTAGTTTGTAAAATGAGTGTATATGGAAACAAACAGACGAAAAGTTTAAGAAAATACATAATTATACCTGAAAACTCGTATTTAACAAGTATAGTATATTTTCGGCTCAAAATATTACAATAATTTTTTTATTTGCTAATATAAATTTTCTTATAGATGAATATTTTTGAGGCGCATTAGTATTTTATGGAGTACAGCTGCTATTATTCACAGAAAAATTTTCGGCGCATTGATTTCAATAAGCGAGAACTGCAAATACTTTCCTCATAAATTGTATTTATTTTAGTTACCGGCATTCATCTTGTATGGTTATTGTGATTTAGGTATCTCTTCAGTTTTGTAAGTGACTGATAACCATATGTTGACTACTTATAGAGAAAAATACCAAATAAGTGTAAAAATCTTATTTTTTTCCACTTGGTGTCATTTTTAAATTACACATATGTCCGTAAATTCTACCTAAAACTAGTCAACTTGATGTCAAATTGACGTTGAATTCAAGTAAAATTTACCTAAACAGGTATTAGTAACCAAATGTACTGTGCGACTACAAGTAAGATTTATATGTAATTTTACCTGTTTTAGTTGATATAACTTAATTTCGACGTTGTCTTATTCTCCACTTATGTCGATTCCACGTAGCATCAACGTAAATTTTACCAAAATATGGTTAATTCTAATTTTGCGACTAAATTTATTATACATAATTTAGGTAGTCTTGACGTCAAATAATACTTAAATGTTTGCTGGGAAATCACTCTTGTACACAAATAGGCAAGTAATTTCTTTTTTAATTTTGATATTCATTTTCAAGATGCCACAACAGATGTTAAAAATCACCGTTACTCATGAACTATTTATTCATTCTTAAAACAATTATATAAAAGAGGGTACCTATTAAAGTTATAACGCAATACTAAGATGATTTATTTCTTCCTTAAGTTCATTAAACTCCGCTTGATAATCATTATGCAGTCTCACCAAAACAGTTAAACAACCACGTTTAACCCCTAATGCCGCTCCAAGATCTTTTCGGCTGGGTATGAAAACATAGGGAATATTTTTCTCTTCACAGACACCTGGTAAATGACACATTATGTCGATGGGTGTTACATCACCAGCAAATAACACTATTCCAGTTTCGCCTTTTCGAATTCTTGTTTGAACGTCTCTTAAACCACATCTAATGTATGTCTTTTGTTTTATTGCTGCAATCGACACAAAGAATATATAATGAATGAATTAATTAAAAATATTCTATTGGGACCTACCCTTTTTTACCAATTTGTAGCATTTCTTTGCGAGTTTCTTAGAGGCCATTGGTTTAGCAATAACACTACAATTTGCTACTTTTTCTTCATATGTAAGTTCGGTGGGATAAGTTTTTGTTGATTCAACGTCTTCAGGTTCCACTTTAATTTCACCCATTTTGTTCTATGAATAGATGATCTTACCGCAAAAACAATATTCACATGTGCGTTACTTTGTATTTGTTAATAAATTTGAGATTTGAGGTTAGATGTTATGTTCTTCTTCTTCACAAGAGTCTAGAGAGACCGAAATGCGAAAGCTTCGAGCATGCGCATTACCTTGTAAATGTGTAATAAATTCGTGCAAGTGGAGAAATTGAAATATTTCCTGTTATTTTGTGGAAAAAAGGCAGGGGGACACCCCCCGCACCCACCATTTTTTACCTGCGACGCTAATACTGCCTGCGGCGCTAATAATTAACAATTAGATATCAAAATAAAAACCTACTAACCTAACCCAAAGAAATCACACGAAAGAATGAAATTATTATATAAAAAGAAGGAAAACCTAAAGAAATCAGAAAAGAATTTGTAAAAAAATATATTAATCGTTACAAAATTTAAAAAAAAATTGTACGGACATATGAATTTGAACCCGGGACCCCTCGCGCCATAAGCTAAATAGTAGAGGTGTTTTAAAACCTCATGAGCTGTGACCTTCATATGCGCAGAAACATAATCAGTCCTGTTGACTCAGTTACACGTTCCACTTCTTAAAAATATTATATTTATTGTTTACAATTTATCCCGAGCTCTTGTTTATGTATACAGCAAGGCAGCCTCCAGTGTCTTCAAAAACATACTTATTACTCAGATTAAACTTTGCCTTTTGCGCATTCCGCGGCTCATGAGATTCTGAAACACCTCTAACCTATGCGCTAACCATCTCGCTGGACGTAAACGTTAGAGCACAGCTAGAGCAAAGAAGAAATAGTCAAACTATGATATCATTGATATCATGATATCACGTGTTGGGCGTGTCGAAGCTTTCGGATTTCGGTCTCCTTCTTCTTCCTCTTCTACTTTCATTATAATCTTAATATGCTTGGTCTTCGAATCAGTACCAAACTGGAATACTCACTTAAATGCTTTAATTATACGATATACGACCATACCAAAGAGAATTAACAAGATATGACAGTCAGACAGACGAAATAGACGATCGTTGTTATCCAGCTGAAACGATTTATCGGGTACGCATTAAAAATCAATTTCACCAAGCTTACTAAAAGACAGGTTGGCTCATTAGATTCGACATGTGCTATATACCATGGTAGAAATATATACAGGTATGCTGTTGCGCAGCTTTTGCAGTAACCAATCATATGCTTTGGAACCAACTGGAACCATATTGATAATCGGACCAATAGCGTTTCGTGCGCATATTTCAAATAATGTAGTGTATTCTTTTGTACAAAAGGAGATGATTCCACATACCATTTAAAAACAAATGCCTCATTTTGGAAATAAGGTTAAAATTTGACGAAATATTACTCATTTGGAAACATTTTAGAATGGTTTTGAATAATAATGTAAGATTGTACATACATACATTTCAACATTGATGTAGCAAATTTTCATTGTAATTTTAGTGCTTTTTTACTACCGTGTAGTTATGGATATGCAAGACATTCTTTGTAAAAAATATGGTAAAAAGGTACTTCTTTCATGCAGTATATAGGTATATATTTTATATGATCTAGTTCGGCGATTTAAAGAGTTTATAGATTAAGTTATCAATACTAAAAAAATTAACGTATATATATATATATAGTTCTACATATATAATCAATATTTATCAAAGGGCTCATGAATACTATATTAGTTTTTAGTATGATTTTATATGTCAATTTTTTAATATAAAGAATATATTATATATATGTAATATATAATAAGTTATTTGTACAACAATATTAATCTTTTTAGTTACAAATGCTATCGTCATAGTAAATTTTAACCAATATTTACGAAAAATACATACACCACACAGGTAATATAACTTCTAATTGTATTGACACCTTGTGAGGGTATACCGGACAGTCATGCACACAAGAAATCATACACTCATCGTCTTATTTTATACTTTTATTCTATAACAAAATAAACATACTATACTTAATAAATAAAATAAGTATTATACTGAGGCTTTTTACAACATATAGAGTATATTATAGAGTATCTTGACAAGAGATGTAAGCGCCATTAATCAAATTTTACATAATAAAATCTAAATACTCCTATATACAGTTTTAGATATCCTAGATTTATATGTATCATACTGCATATACTAACTTTTCTTTGAAATTAAACGATATGCATGAATATGTTTATTTGTTCTTACTTTTTGCTTTGTACGTTATATCTTGTGTAACAAGTTTTTTCCGCAACTTGTTAATTATTTAATTAGTTGCCAAACATTTTCCATTCAGCACCCGTACTAAGAATAAATTCAATTTGTTGCCAAAAACTCATGTTTAGCGACCGTGCTACAATAACCGAAATAAAAACCAAGTTAGAAGCAACTGAGCATGTGCGGGCGGAATATTAGAGAGGGATAGAACTGACAGGAATTGAAAACCGGCACTTTCCGTCTTGACGTCGCTGAGGTGAGACTATTCTAATTTTTTTCTTAAAAGATTTGTAGTTATTAGAGCCATCCTACAATACTTTGTTGAAATTTTTACTTTTATAATTATAATTTCTTGAACAATAACCTAGTTATTTTGAATTTATATTAAATCTTAAGGCATTTAATTAAATTATTAATATATTTGAGGTTAACCTTGGTGGTTAATAAGAAACTACTTGTTAGTGGATGCCCCAGCAGTAGTTTATTTGTCATTTTGGGACAGTTCCTGCTGGATGTTTATGTATTAACAGTTTCAATAATTTTTGTTTGCCAGTAGTTTATATTATATACTTACATATATATATATATATATATATATATATATTTTTTGGTATTTAGGGTCGCTCTAAAACTTTTTATTAGATAATCTCATTTCACGACTAGTATACCAATTATTGAATTTATTAAAGTACGAGACGTAAAGTCAATTTGTTTAAATTAATTTTTATAATAGTACGGAGACTATCTCCAAAATTTTAAATTTTCTTATTTAATTTTTTCTTAATGTCATATCTTAATATCGATTTCTTTTATGCTGCTTTAACCATTTCATCATAATTTAGAACAATTTTGTTGATTCACAGCCTCAGGGCCAAAATTTTGTGATAATCTAGCAGTAGAGTTTTTTTTTATTGGTTTAGTTTTTTTGTTTTTTTTTTTCGATTCATTGCTTAAATTTTACAAATTCTAATACCTATTTTTTTGTAATTTCTATAAAATTTGTGACCTTGGCTTAACCAATGGTATTCCATTTTGTATTCTGCTAGATCATTCTTTTCAGTAAGTTTTAAAGTTGATTAATAATTTATTTTAAATTTTAACCGATAGTTTTTTCTTTGTCTGATTTAACTAAATTTGTATCAACTGGTTCCTGAATTATCATTGTTTTTCATGTAATAACTGGATCGACCAACTCTGGATCAAGCACATGGTAGTTTTGCTAGTGGCTGGACAAGAACTATAATTCGCTGCATATTTCCAACTTCGTGTCATCCTGGAACCTCCTCGTAGACCGGACAAACAATATAAGTCCTTCAACCCAGGTACCTGTGGCCATCTCCAGGAATTGACACACTGGAACTCCGCATTCGCCACCCAAAGTTACGTAAGCAATTAACTATCATTGTAGCTTTTCTTGGTCAGAAGATAACTACTAAATATAATTGTAAACCAGTTGATATTTTCAATTTATCTTTTCAAATTAATTTGTTTTTCTCTTAACAAAATGTCATCACTATAAACCTTATATATATATTTTTTTATTGTAGTAAATTTTGAAATTTTCATTAATTCTCACATTTATAATTGTAAAGTCTTTGTAAATTTTAAACATTATTGTTAATATATTGTTATTTTGTTTAAATTTTGCTTTTGATTGTTTCATCCTTAAACAGTTTCAGGAATATCAGTTGCATGAATACGCTGGCGCCCTTTTTCTTTGTTTGGTTTGTTTAATAACACTCAAATTATTTATTAAAAAAAAAAAAAAAAAAATAGATACGTAAATAACTCTTCTCGCCACAGAGTGACCCTCGACCATACCTGAGTTAACCGGTTGCTACGCTTTCATAGCTTCTTCAGCACCCCGCTGAGAAGTTGTGGTTGCAAATTGGCGCCCAACGTGGGGCCCGAGTTAGAGATTTTGAATTGCTTTTAAATAATTGTGTTTTTGAATTTATTACTCTTTCCTAAATACTGATATTCTTGCAAATTCAAGGAACAAACAATCAAATTCTGACCAAAGAAAGACTCTGCTAAATTTATCGATATTTTTCTTATATTTTGTATTTTGATATTGTCACACTTGCGTATTCGGTGTACAATATTTTATTATAGAAAATTTCTAGTTATCTGATTTATCTATTTGTTTTTGATATTGAAAATTTATTTATGCCTATCTTAATTTTTTTGCTGATATTTATCGCTGTTTTGGTATATCTTTTGCTAATATTTTGCGGCGTATTTTGCGAAGTTTTCTCCTCACATTGACTTTTGACTTGTAATTTGAAAATATTTTATAAAGTTTAGAGTTATCGTAGTCTTACCGTATAATTTTTTTTTTTTTTGGTTATTTAAATTATCGTAGAGTTTACTGTCGCATACCTTTTCTATTAACTTCTGGTCAACTTATAAACCCAAAATGGAGCCTAATCACTTAAAAACTAAAGAAGTTACTTATGAATTAATGATAAGAAATATTGAACCTACCGGGGATGCCGATAGAAAAAGAAAAATTTTAAGGGGGGCCTTGCATCAGGAAGATGCCAATCGTAGTTTTAGCTATGGTAACGTTAATCCTTTTGACCATAAGTCAGATGTCAAAGAAATCAATGAAACAATAACTGACTTACAGTCTCTTATTGATAATTTTTCTGGCACAACTGCCGATGCGGCTTATAAAAGAATTTCCTCAAGGTTGAGCCATATTTCAGGTAGAGTACAGCGATTAAAAGCTGATATTGAAGCTGAGGAAAATGTTAAAAAAACATTACAACTTGAAATTTTGGGTTTAGAAGGGGACATAGCTTTAAAAACTATACCTCCTGCGGCTACGTCTTCACCGGGCCCTACAGTTTCTACGGCACCAGATCGGTTTCCGGCGAAATATGTTGCTCCATATAAATGGAACCTACAATTTAGTGGCTCGAGCCAAGAATCAGTTAATTCTTTTTTGGAAAAAGTTAACATGTTACGTGAATCTAGAGGTGTAAGTAAGTCAGAATTGTTTTTGTCGGCTTGTGATTTGTTCAGAGATGATGCGTGGACATAGTTCTGTAGTAATCGACATAGATTTGATGATTGGGACACTTTAGTTGATCACTTAAGAAGGGATTTCCTCCCATATTTTTATGAAGACGACCTGTGGAATGAAATAAACAATAGGTCACAAGGCTGTGACGAACGAGTCACAATTTTCATTGCCTCAATGGAAAATCTTTTTAATAGACTGTCTGAAAAACCTTCAGAAATTACGAAAGTCAATAAAATTCGAAGAAATCTCTTGCCTTATTATATTGACCGTTTAGCTCTGGAGCAGCCTAATACTGTCTCCGAACTCTCAAATTTGTGTAAACGTTTAGAGGAAGCACGCACCATGTCTGATCGATATAAGCCACCCCCTTCTGGGAACACTATTTTATTAGAACCAGAGTTAAATTATACCTTTGCACCGTCTAGCTCCACAGTAAACAAAAATACTTCTCGTAATTTTAATTCAGGTAAAAATGTTTCTCGTAATTTCAATACAAGTCAAAATATGTCCCGGGATTTCCGAAATTTTAGTAGAGCCAATGCCGCTCAAAGTAATTTATCTTCTACTCTGGCTGCAGTTTCCACATTGCGATGTTGGAATTGCAATCGGGTTGGCCATGCCTATAATTCTTGTAGACAACAAAGAAATATTTTTTGCTATGGTTGCGGACGCAAAAATGTTACAAAGCCAAACTGCAATTGTACTCCAAAAAACGTAGTACCTGGTGGCGGAAACCTGGACGCTGTCACTGCTGCTCAAAGTCCAGAACCTGTGGCCTCTACTTCTCGAGGCGCAGTTACAAACCAAGGCAAGGGCAAAGGCAAAGGGAAAACTTCCGCAAAATAAAGTTTCAAACGTCACGATTAGAGTGGGACACATGGGTCAATACTGTTAAAAATTTCTATAAATCTAGTAAGTCGGTAAACAGTAGTAATCCAGTTTTTGTGAGTAAACCTCACGATTCACGTCCATATGTAGATATTAAAATTTTTAATAATTCAGTCCGTGCTTTAGTTGATTGTGGTAGCAATTCGTCAATATTTGGCTCTTCTGGTGTAAATTTATTAACAAAATTAAATATTTCTGTATCTCCTGATCAGAGTTTACATGTTACAACGGCAGATGGGAACAGTCAGAATGTGTTTGGTTACGTAAAAATTCCGGTTACCCTTGGTAACATTTCAAAAACTATGAAAATATTAGTCATTCCTTCTTTAACACACGATTTAATTTTGGGTGTAGATTTTTTGAAAACTTTTGAAATTTTTGTTGATTTTAAGAAATTTACTTATAAAGCTCAAGCTTCGAATGTATGTTCAGTCAATACTATACAACCTTTGGCAAATCTTACCTTAAGTGAAAAGTCTCGGTTACAACAAGTTATTGATTTATATGAGACAATTGCTCCTAGTGATAGGTTAGGACGGACACATTTAATTACCCATTCCATAGATACTGGAGACAGTAAACCTATTAAGCAGCGGCAATATCCATTGTCGCCTGCTATGCAAAAACATCTTAATAAAGAAATTGATGAAATGTTACGTCTTGATATTATCCAACCTTCACAGTCACCGTGGTGTAGTCCTTTGTGGCTAGTGCCAAAGAAAGATCCGGGGGAATATCGTGTGTGTTTTGATGGTAGAAAATTAAATCAAGTTACTGTAGATGATGCTTATCCTATGCCATTGATTGATAATATATTAAGTAAATTAAAAGATGCTCGTTTTCTTAGTTCTATAGATTTACGTCATGCGTTTAACCAAATACCTCTTGACCCCTCTTCTCGCCCTAAGACTGCATTCGCTGTCCCAGGGAGAGGACTTTTTGAGTATGTCGTAATGCCGTTTGGTCTTTCAAATAGTCCAAAAACTATGGTTAGGCTGATGGACCAAGTAATTGATCCTTCATTAGAGCCTTTTGCTTTTGTGTATTTAGATGACATAATTATCGCTACACCAGATTTTGCCACTCATATTGACGTTTTGAAAAAGGTTTATTATCGACTTAAGTCTGCCAATCTGACAATTAATTTAAAGAAAAGTGAATTTTGTCGTTCTTCGCTTACATATTTAGGTTATGTAGTTGATGGTGAAGGTCTACGTACAGCCCAGTAAACACACATACGTTAAAAAAACGTTTTGAAATTACGATAACCGACCGTTACATCAACGTGAACAATAACCGTGGAATAAACGCAAAAATGTCGCCGAGATCCACGGTTTTTTCAACTACTGAAAAGATGTCCAATCAACGTTAATTAATAACGTTATTTTAACGATTGTCTTTTCGGTGAATAATACATAATATTACCTATACGTTTCGTAGTTAACCTACAAATGTTAATAAACATTTTAAAATAACGATAACCGACCGTTACATCAACGTGAACAATAACCGTGGAATAAACGCAAAAATGTCGCCGAGATCCACGGTTTTTTCAACTACTGAAAAGATGTCCAATCAACGTTAATTAATAACGTTATTTTAACGATTGTCTTTTCGGTGAATAATACATAATATTACCTATACGTTTCGTAGTTAACCTACAAATGTTAATAAACATTTTAAAATAACGATAACCGACCGTTACATCAACGTGAATAATAACCGTGGAATAAACGCAAAAATGTCGCCGAGATCCACGTTATTCTCCACTACTGAAAAGATGGCCAATCAACGTTAATTAATATTGTTATTTTAACGTTTGTCTTTTCGGTGAATGACACGTAATATTACTTGTACGTTTCGTAGTTAACTTACAAATGTTAATAAACGTTTTAAAATAACGATAACCGACCGTTACATCAACGTGAATAATAACCGTGGAATAAACGCAAAAATGTCGCCGAGATACACGTTATTCTCCACTACTGAAAAGATGGCCAATCAACGTTAATTAATATTGTTATTTTAACGTTTGTCTTTTCGGTGAATAACACGTAATATTACTTGTACGTTTCGTAGTTAACCTACAAATGTTAATAAACGTTTTAAAATAACGATAACCGACCGTTACATCAACGTGAATAATAACCGTGGAATAAACGCAAAAATGTCGCCGAGATACACGTTATTCTCCACTACTGAAAAGAAGGCCAATTAACGTTAATTAATAACGTTATTTTAACGTTTGTCTTTTTGGTGATTAACACGTAAAATTACCTGTACGTTTCGTAGTTAACTTACAAATTTTAATAAACGTTTTAAAATAACGATAACCGACTGTTACATCAACGTGAATAATAACCGTGGAATAAACGCAAAAATGTCGCCGAGATGCACGTTATTCTCCACTACCGAAAAGAATGTAAATCGACGTTAATTAATAACGTTATTTTGACGTTTGTCTCTTCGGTGAATAACACGTACTATTACCTGTACGTTTCGTAGTTAACTTGCAAATGTTAATAAACGTTTGAAATAACTGCAACCGACCGTTACATCAACGTGAATAATAACCGTGGAATAAACGCAAAAATGTCGCCGAGATCCACGTTTTTTTCCACTACTGAAAAGATTGCCAATCAACGTTAATTAATAACGTTATTTAACGTTTGTCTTTTCGATAACTAACACGTAATATTACCTGTACGTTTCATAGTTAACTTACAAATGCTAATAAACGTTTTAAAATAACGATAACCGACCGTTACATCAACGTGAATAATAATCGTGGAATAAACGCAAAAATGTCGCCGAGATCCACGTTTTTTTCCACTACTGAAAAGATTGCCAATCAACGTTAATTATAAACGTTATTTTTACGTTTGTCTTTTCAATTAATAACACGTAATATGTCATTTATTTGAAAAAAACAGTTCTTACTGATGTTTACGTACAGATCGGTTATCTTAATTTTAAAAGGTTTAATGTACATGGATTTACTATAAAGCATATATATTGTATAGGTTGTGTTCACCCACAAGAAGGCCATTGAAATAACTTAAGCAGCTTTGATTGGTAATCTACTTCACAGTAGAAAAATCCGCGCATGTTGATAACTTTTTGCATTTATATAACTATTATTATTCACGTTTATATAAAGTTGCGTTTTTATAATTTCAAAACATTTTTTAACGCATGCGAATTAACTACGAAACAGATACCACGATAAGACCGACACGATATCACAAAAAAAAACGGTTAAAATAACGTAGGTAATTAAGTGCCATTGATTGACAGTCTATTTAGTAATTGAAAAATTCGTGTATCGGAGACGTTTTTGCGTTTACTCAACGGTTGCTATCCACGTTTATGTAACGGTCGGTTATCGTAATTTTGAGACGATTTTTAAATGTACATTAGAATTATAAAATAGGTAAGCAATATGTGAATTTTCACCAAAAAGGTAAACGTTAAAATAACGCCATTAATGGATTTCGGCGACGTTTTTGCGTTTATTCCACGATTATCCACGTTTATGTAACGGTCGGTTATCGTCATTTTAACATATACTTATGTTTCTTAGTTAACTTACGTATGTTAAGAAACATTTTAAAATGACGATAACCGACCGTTACATCAACGCGAATAATCGTGGAATAAAGGCAAAAATGTCGTCGAGATCCACGTTTTTTCCACTACTGAAAAGATTGCCAATCAACGTTAATTAATAACGTTATTTTGACGTTTCTCTTTTCAATGAATCACACGTAATATTACTTATATGTTTCTTAGTTAACTTACTACACTTAAAACGTTTTAAAATGACGATAATCGACCGTTACATAAACGTGGATAATCGTGGAATAAACGCAAAAACGTCGCCGAAATTCATTAATGGCGTTATTTTAATGTTTATCTTTTTGGTGAAAATCACATATTGCTTACCTATTTTATAGTTCTAATGTACATTTAAAAACCACCTCAAAATTACGATAACCGACCGTTACATAAACGTTGGTAGAAACCGTTGAGTAAACACAAAAACGTCTCCAATACACGAATTTTTCAATTACCAAATAGACTGTCAACCAATGGCACTTGATTACCCGTTATTTTAACGGGTTTTTTTGTGATATACACGTCATTTCGTGGTATCTGTTTCGTAGTTAATTCACATGCGTTAAAAAACGTTTTGAAATTACAAAAACGAAACGTTATATAAACGTGAATAATAATAGTTATATAAATGCAGAGTCAACATTCACGGATTTTTCTACTGTGAAGTAAATTACCAATCAAAGCGGCTTAAGTTATTTCAATACTTTTCTTGTGGGTGAACACAACCTATATTATATATCTGCTTTATAGTAAATCCATGTACATTAAACCTTTTAAAATTAAGATAACCGATCTGTACGTAAACATCAATAAGAACTGTTGTAGAAACGTAAAAATAGCAGTGGAAGAATACACGGATTTTTTCAAATAAATGACATTATTTTAGCACGTTTATTATTAAGTGAAGAAACGTAATATTATATAGTAAATTTTTTCAGATGGATCACTTTGTGTATGAAACACCGTTTCATACACAAATTGATCCATTTCAAAACTAAATTAATTAAATAGTATATAATTAACGGTAAATTTTACAAATATCCTATACTTAATTTATTTTCCAATATTACGCTTTGTTGCATTTTTATTTACGAAAGTTTAGTAAATTTTTTTTGCATAAATTTTATGTAGTTACGTACTTACCTACATAAAACGTTATTTAATTTTTTTATAAAATGCACTTCGTCAGTAAAAGATATTCATATAGTTTTGAAATCTCTTTCCTGTAGTTCTTGGTTTTGAAATCGTTAGTCTTGGAAAGCGTTGAAGTCTTTGGTGACACTGCTTCTGGTGTAGTTTCCATAAATACTTGAACTTTACACCCAAATACTCCACTCGACGTACCTTTCGCTAACCATGATTAAAACTATTCAATTATCCTCAAAAGAGGTTGGTAAAACTAATTTAAAGATTATGTAGCTTTAGAAAGTGAAATTACAAGAAAAATGTATCTTGTAAAATCTCATTAAATAAAAATCTCTAATTTCCTTTCATCTATTAACAAAAAAAAATTAAGCACGATTGGAAAATAATTTTAATAAATCTGCATTTTGTTTAGAGATACCTTATCGCTTTGTTTTCGCTTTCAGTTATTACGAACAAAGTAGAAAAAAATTAGAACTGTGGTTTTTATAGTTTTGTTAGGTAGCTGGTGGAAACAAAACGAATAGTTATTAAAGTTAGAAATCAATACAAATATTGTTACATATGTCATATATTTTCCTTATATAAAAAAATAAACAAAATAACTTTTACTTAGGAAGTTTACAGTACTCTAAACTAGCATATAATAAAATAAATATTTGACACCCATGTGAATAGGTACATTACCTATAATAAGTAAAACTACTTCTTAAATATATTTCTAACTAAAACCTAATTACTTTTTTTCTTTGATGTCAGTTTTGCTTTGCCGTCAAATTCCACAAAAGCGGGACACTCGATTTCAGGGGAGTCCTGTTCCTATATTTTTGACTTGTTTATCTATCAAAAATATGGCTTCATGAATTTTTTCATGTTTTTTTAAGCTTTCCAACATATACCAGCGGTTGACATTTTTTATTGTTTTTATCATAAAATTTGAATTTTTACTTTTTAATTGTTAATAAGCTGTGAATTATGAAACTTTTACTCGAGAAAAAATTTACGAAACACATTAAATGTAAAATTTCCCGCAGAATTCGAATTTACCATTATTTTTAATCCACGACCTATAAAAGAGTCGCTAATTGCATAAAATTGATATAAGCCTAAAAAAATCCTGAAAATTACGTTGTCTCTAAAGGCTCCAAGAGCTTTCTATCCACGAAAATTCAAGTTCGTCTAACGTGCTTGAAAAGTGATAAACACTTTCCAAACACGTAAAACCTATTTAAATGGTTAAAAAGTAAAATTATCGCCAAAGATCGCTTTTTTGATGAACTTTTTTTTTAGCAATTTTGTCATATTCAATTATTCAAAGTCAGAAACATTCCAGCTGTCGCACTCAAATATTTATATTGTTTAAACAATAAGAATATACGAACATTTTTATTAACTTACAAAAGACGAGCAAAATTTAATTTTTGGGTTTTTTGCTAAAACGTTTTTTTTTGTGATAATTTGACTTTTTAACCATTTAAATAGGTTTTGCATGCTCGGAAAATATTCGTCACTTTGATAGATAGTAAAAATCTTTTAAATATAATTAACATGATACGTTAGACAAACTTGCATTTTCGTGGATAGAAAGTTCTAAATTCCGTGCCTTTTGAGACAATGTAATTTTTAGGCTAATTTCAGTTTTATGCAAATAGCAAATAGATTTTTTATAGGTTGTGAAGTAAAAATAATGGTAAATTCGGATTCTACAGGAAATTTCACATCAATGGTGTCTTCCGCGTATTATTTCTTGAATAAAAGTTTGATAATCCACAGCTTATTAACAATTAAGAAGTAAAAACTTTAATTTTAACATAAAAACACTAAAAAAATGTCAACTGCTGGTAGATGTTGGAAAGTTTAAAAAAATGTGAAAAAACTCAAGGTGTCATATTTTTTTATATACAGTGTGTCCCAGGATAGATGTAACAAGAGGTGTAATGGACCAAAAATTTTGGAATTTTGGAATGGTATTTGGGGATTGAGTTCTGCTTGTTCTAAAACTAAAGTGTATCAAAAATACCTTGATTTGGTGTTCTACAGGGTGTTTTATAAGCAAAGTTGTAAAAATCACCACTAATAAAGTACCTTTATTTTTCAAAATATGATAAAATTCCACTAAGAAAAGTTATTTAGAATGCAATTTTATACATTTGTACCAAATTTCAGGAACATGAAATTATTTTTTTGAAACTTACCATTTTTTTCAATAAATTAGTATTTTATTTTGAACCCTTCAATTAAAACTACATAGAAACTATTTTTTGTGCATTAATATTTAAAGTCATGTATGCAGAAGCTAAATTTTTTTATTTACCAATAGCCTACTTTTCAAGATGATTAACATTTGCTCCTACATAACTTTAAATATGAATTTCACTCTTAATTCGCAAAATGGGAAGTTCCAAAAAAATAATTTTATATTCCTGAAATTTGGTATAGAGGTATAAAATTGCATTTTAAATAACTTTTCTTAGTGGGATTTTTTCATATATTGAAAAATAAAGGTACTTTATTAGTGGTGATTTTTACAACTTTGCTTATAAAACACCCTGTAGAACACCAAATTAAGTCATTTTTGGTATACTTTAGTTCTACAATAAGCAGGAGTCAGTCCCCAAATACCATTCCAAAATTCCAAAATTTTTTGTTCAATACACCTCTTGTTACATCTATCCTGGGACACACTGTATAAATTATGTTAAAAAATATATAAGAGTACATTTTGCGAACTCCCCTAAAATCGAGTGCACCACTTATATGGAATTTGCTGGTGCTATATTTCAGCCAATTTTTAATTTTAATTTCGTTAGATGTCATATATTTTCCATATACGAAAAATAAACAACACTGCCATATATTAAAAATAAATATTTGAGATTCATATGAATAGATACAATATAAAATATTTCCTAAATACAAATACCGAAGTTTCTAAATAAAGTCTAATTACTTTTCTTTTTCCCTGCTGTCAGTCTTGCTTTGCTATATTTCAGCCAATCTTTCACCGCATTTGCCACTACCAAATCGTTTCGTTCGTTTTTCGGATAATTTATTTTAGTAGCATCTGTAAAATGTAAAACTGCAATAACTCTTAAGGACTTACATTTTTTGTAGAAATATTACCGTATATAACGCCCATAATTTTAGTTTTTTCAAAAGAAATTTTGTCTCTGCCTTTCCAGTTGAAGAGGCATGCGAGGTCATTTGTTATTAGAAACCTTAGAATTCTTCTGGTATGAGAGTCTATTCCGCTACCCCCAACTGCAGCTAGTCTCGTAACCTTAAAATTAAAAATAGGGACTATTAGTTATTTATCAACAATGAATATTTTAAATTTTAACTACCATGTATTTGTATTGAATTGAGTTCTTGTCTATAAGCTTCCCGTCTAGCCGTTCGAATTCTTCTAATGAATTTATTGGGAATATCGGTAGGTCAGCAGGAGGGAGTACACAATTTTCTTGATTATTATTCCTCACTGTCCTCACTAATTCCTTCAGCATTATTGAATGTTGATCGATATGTTCATTTATTTTACTTAAACTACTCAGTACCGTTATTTGAAAATCTAAAAAAAAAAATATACCGACTCAAAATACATTACGGAACGTTATATTATTATTCATATAATACATGAAAAAAACAAAAGAATTGTTTACTTTCGATTTTCGAAAATAAATAATTTTTTATAAGAAATTTAGGTACTCAATCCCAGACTACGGTCAAAAACATGAACTAGAAGGCCAATAATCTTAAAAACGTAAAGGTCAAGATACCATTATCCTTGTTCTATACTTTTAGAGCAAAACGTAATTAAAGAAATGTGTGAAAATGACGATAGTTCTCTTAAGCTATTTTATGTTCTCCAGGGTTTTGGCCATCTGTATATATATTATATATTTTTGAAGCAATTTAAAACCATGTATTACATGTATTTATAATATAGATTCATTTATTCATAACATAAATGCATTGTCGTCACTCCGATCACATACATATGTCTAATACAAAATTACCTGAGGTATTACTGCTAGCTTCAGATGAGGCGGATATGTGAGAAGACGCTCCCGAGTTTATTGTTGCTGATAACGGTGAAGAAGGCAAATTTTCGTATACAGGACTCAAAACTCTACCGAACGCACTTGAAGCAGTGAAATTTTCACTATTGGTTGTGTTTGGTGAACCACTAACCATTACATCTTTGATAACTATCGGATGTGTTTGAGATATGTCTTCTACATTTGCATTAGAAGTCACATTTTTTTTCTTTCTAACATGTAATTCTACTTCCGAATCTGAACTGTCTGAGTTATTTTGAAATTCTTCATCGGGATGCGGCTTCCTGCTTATACTCTTATTACTAGTTCCAGTAGCTTCACTTTCCAAATTATTATATTTTAAAATATCATCAATTTTTTCTTCTGCCAATTCATAGCTCTCTAAAAATTGAACTTCATTAGAATAAATAAATTTTTATTCATGTACACTCAAAATTATATGTACATATAAACATTATTAAATTTAAATTACAGAAAAAAATAATTCTTTTTGTCCACGACTATTAATAATGTACTCATTATGTACGTGTTTCCTCAATGATAATGCTATCCATTATTCCCTACAGTGAATAATGATTTCATTATTCACTGATTGAAGTGAATAATGAGGACAGTCAGTTGTTTATAAGAAATGACATTTGTGACTTTTTGCTAAAAATTCAAAATGTCAAAATTGCAGCAACCAAAAGGCAAGTGTTGTCTCTTTAAGGTTTCTAGGAAGCACTCAATGGTACATGCCGAAAAGGTACTTTAATGAACACTCAAAAACTACATGAGTAATTTGTTTTTAAAGTATCATCTATTAGCAACGCACGGCAATCCCCAACATTGTTTTTGAAACCATTTAGCTGTGCCTACAAACTGTATTATTTTATTAGTAAGCCATGACAATGTGTCAAAGCGTAATTCTGATTTGAAACGTCAAAATTTATGCCATTTCAACGCCAACGTTATTTATAATAATTTTACACATTAGGTACTCAAAAAGAGTAATAAAATTAAATAAATGGATACTGACAGTGAAAACGAGATTTCTTTGACACCGCCAGAGATAAAGGAAACTGCAGAAATCGCCTCATTAAACTTGTTGCCCGAAATATCGAGAAAATGATATATTATGACATATGAATTTTTCTTAAATAGGAGAAATGAAAAAAAGATGAATTAAATAATTAAATATTTAATAGTCGTGGACAAAGCATAGTATTCTACTCGCATATAATGGCTATTATTCACTCTGGTGATTTACGACACTCGCCTGCGGCTCGTGTCTTAAACTTCACCATCGTGAATAATAGCCATCATTATATGCTTGTTGAATAATATACTATTATTAATGCAAAATACCAAGTTGAAGCTTTTATATTAGGTTTAATCGACTACGAAAAAAAATATTCTACGACACTAGTTTCTGTGCTAAAGAATTTCATTGATAAAATATTGATTTAGCGAACAATGTCCATCTTCCACACTCATCGGGAACTATCCTTTTGCTTACGAAAATCTCCAAAATTAAAAGTTAGAAGCAGTTTCCGATGGCGGTAGAATATTGGAGTTTTTTTTGCTAAATGAAATGTTAATTAATGTAATTTTTAAGACAAACCAGACTGCATATATTATTATTGATTATAATAAGATATTTTTTTATTTTTGGTTATTATAATTAGAAAAAGTGTTTGTAATTTTATATTGGTGATAATAGAGTAATTTCAATGAGAATAATAAATAATTTGATATACTTATATAGCTACTGTGGTCAAGAAGGTATGTTATTTTTACAAATACTTATGCAATATCTTAGAACTAACCTGTTTTGAAATGCACTTTAAAAACTTTATAGACAGGCCATGTCTTTTTGTAATTTGTTTGGTTTTTCACAAAATCTTCAAATTTCAGACCTCCTGTTCTAATAGGCCAATAACATTTTCTATCATTTTTGTATAGCCATATTAAGGGAACTATAGCAATTTCATTGCTTGTTTCAGTTTCATCGGATCCAACAAATTCGACGACAGCATACATTTTGCACACTATACGCATTTGGTTATATCAAATATATACATATATATATTGCAATAAAATATGTTTGCTATCAAAGTGACAATAATACCACAATAATTACAACAAAAATATAAATGTTGTGATATAGTTCGATTTCAAAATTCAATTACTAAAGAAAACAGTTTATTACTTTTTTTAATTTATATTAAGTACTTTTTTTAATTTAGAGATTAACAAAAAATAGTTTATTGCATTCAACGTTCACACAATCATCTTCTGTATTTGGACAATATTTTGATAGTCAATATCAACCTTCAGGCAATTATTTCACTGACAAAGTATTCTTAGGAATACGGGACACGTGCTACAATAGACTGATTAAGATCAAATAAATACGTAATTTTTCGAAAAACTTATTAGCGAATCTAATTCCATGATCTTGTCTAGCGTTCTTATAAACCCTCCGACACAAAATTTGACAAAAAATACGCTTATATTATATAATTTTTGACATCGTATTACTTTACACTTAGCATGGATTTTTTTTTTAGGACCTCCAATTTCTTTTTGATGCAATAACTACCTCCTATATAATTTTCAATGTTTGGTTTTGATACTCTTAACAATCACTACATTAATTATACATTAACATTGTCAAACATAAAATATATGTCATTACATCAAAAGGTAGGTATAGGTACATCATTTCCGAAAAATCGGAAATTCTCTTTAAATTTGTTTGTAGCTTAGGATAAACTTTATATCACACAAAGATAATTAATAAAATGCCTAGTGGAAAAGGTCCATATTAGTCATTCACTTAAGGAAAAGGCTAAACAAAATTAT
This sequence comes from Stenurella melanura, assembly GCA_963583905.1. Lineage (NCBI taxonomy): Eukaryota > Metazoa > Arthropoda > Insecta > Coleoptera > Cerambycidae > Stenurella > Stenurella melanura. The sequence continues at coordinate 110,596,645 of OY757312.1, forward strand.
GGAATCGAATGATCAATATGTTTATCTAACAATCAACAAAAAATGCTTATTTAAAATAGACCATAGTAGGCCTGTCTCGTATCTCGAAGATATTGAGTCAGTAAAATAATGGTTTTAGAAATTATCTTTCTAGTTGATCGATATTGAACAAGCTAAAGTGGTAAAAATCTAATTTTTAATATAAATTAATATTTTATACTTATTTAATTTTGAATGTTATGTATCAAAGGAAAAACAGCAAACCCCTTTTTATAAGGAATTCTAAAGCATTTGAACAAAATATCTGTTAATTTAAAATTTATGGCACTATTGTCATCAATCTTTATTACGTAGTAAATATTAAGATGCGATGATTCAATAGGTTTATTATACAAATTATAACGGTACCGAAATATAACACCTTGTAAAACATATTCATTATTAAGAAATCGAATGTTCTTTACTAAACAAACGTTCTTATTTTTTAAAATAACTGTATTATTAGATTTCTTTGTTGACAAAAAATACTTAGAACAATACAAGTGAGAACAAGTAAATGACAATAATTTATCATGTTCGTCATAATTTTCTAAAGAAATATTCTTTGGAACTGGTTCGTCGATACGTTTGTTGCCATAACATAACTCTGAATTAAATCTAGAACAATTATTGTCATATTCTTCTAATCTCCTATGAATTTGCTGCAAACAAAATTTTTTAGAACGAATTTGTTTTTTCAAATATCCTAAGTAAGTTTCAAAAGGAAAGCAACTGAATTCATTTATGGAACCATGCAACTGCACTTCATCACATAAGTGAAGTAGATTATGCACATTGTAAACAACAAAATCATTTCCATAAAGTTTAGAAGAATTAATAACAAATTGTTCCAGACTTTCTTTAGCAATATCTATATATTTTTCAATCAAATAGGTGTTTGATAATATGTATAACGAGCAATGCAGCAACATAAAATGATTGTAATTAATGTTGCTTAATGCGTTCTTCAGTAATACAGGACCTGTATATAAAATAAACATCCTAAACTCAGTAGCTTTCCACCTCTTAATTTCTTTAAATATTCGTGGTTTTCGTACAAAGTCAAACGGAACATACGGCTGAATTTCTAAGGTTTTCAAATTAATTTCCCTTAATAGTTTTTGAGATAATTTATAGCAAGGACTCTCAACAAAATAATTCACTAACAGTCGTTTTACAACCCCTAGAAAAATTAAATGCATTGGATCAAGAGGTATTTCTGAAACCATTTTAACACCAATCTCTAATAAAGGAGATTTATTTTTAATGTGATCAGTTTTAGATCCCAAAAGAAAGTCTGAATCTTTTCTTTTCGGAAAATATTTTAGAGTAGTTTGAGCAAAATTAGTTCTTTTATTTTCACGTTTACCGACAATGGTACACTTTTCGCATGCAAATTTACTCGCATGACCCATTGTTTGTTTGATAAAGGATCGAGCAGGAGCATCGCATAAAAAACATGCAATTTTGAAGTGATAATGTGTGTTGTTAAAATTAATTCCTTCACGATTTAACGTATTTACTTCATTAATAAAATCTCTTAAATATATTTCAATAGGGTCAGGTTTTCCTGAACCACAGAAGACTGCAATGGCAAATGGACCATTATCAGTAAAATCCTTACACAATCCCAAAATAGGATAAAATTCTGTAGAACTGCTTTTGAAAAGGGGTATACCATCAATATTAATTTGCAAGGCAATTTTACGTACGCCTGATTTTATTCCACTTTGCATTCGAAGTATAATTTTATTAAGTAAACCGAAATAAACCATTTGACCATTAGTTAATTTCGTTGTTAACGTTATACGAGGTGTTTTCAACAGACTTCTATAATCAAGTGGCAGAAAGTTTAAAACTGGATGCAATATTTTTAATAAATGAGACAAAGAATTTGAGGTTATATTTTCAGATACGGCCCATTGCCGAAGATTATTTTTTAACGTATATTCGGCTCCATCAGAAGCGTGATTGCTTTCAGTGCTTGCGAGTATTTTAGCACATTTTAGATTCATTTCATAATTATCATTAGTATCGGATGTAGTAGCGTTTTTTTCAATATTTGTGGGAAACTTATTCACGTCTGTTTCGATTATTTTTTCATTATCTCTATGATCCTCGACACGATCTAATATTTTCACATTTTGAGCTATATTTACTTCATTTATTAACATTTCTCCGCTTTCCGTGGTTCGTATTATTTCTAAATTATGATTATGTGAAGGTAACAATTGTGAACATAAACCAGAATTTGTAACTGATTTTGTAATATATTGTAGTTTTTTTAAATTTAATTTTGTACGACGCTGAATTTGTCGCCTACTCAGTACTTTTGCTTTATTATTATTCATTTTGAACAGAATTACTGATTATATGTAAGTTTAATTATGTATAAAGAATTAATGCAGGTCACTGTACAGACATGTATATATATATACATACATAACCAAATGAATTTAGCGACAATTAGTAGGTACGTTCATCAGCTGAATCTGTAATAAACAAAAACTCGGTTACATGTTAAATATTTCACTTACCTGCAAAAAAAAATGTATACCTATTTAAGGTGGCCATTTCCAAGAAAGGGACATCTGATAGGGAAATATTTATTATTTTTGGTCATCACTTTTTTTTCTTACTACTTATATTTTAAAAAACTATAAGACTACCTAAGTAGATTCATAACGAGACTATTATTTTACTATGAAGTTTCATTCAATAATATCATTAAATAAATGAAGAGAATGCTAATCCTCCTCTTTCGTTATTTCTTAGTTTTAAATCTAGCTATTTTGAAATAAACTGAAATTATTGAGTGAACATTCGTAGTAATAGTCTTGTTATGGTTCTACTTAGGTAGTCTTATATATATATATATATATATATATATATATATATATATATATATATATATATATATATATATATGTATATATATATTTTTTTTTAATATAAGTAGTAAGGGAAAAGTCATGGCCAAAAATAATAAATATTTCCCTATCGGATATCTCTTTCATGGAAATGGCCACCTTAATCAATTTAAATAAAATACGCATACAATATACCTACAATAAATGTTTTAAAAACTTAACTTTACGTTAAAAACCTAACTTCATTTCGGAAACACAAGGTATAACTTTCCATGCCTTTACATTTACAGTTGTGTTCTATTCGTAAAACATATTGAAAAGTTTCAAACAAATGCTGCATCCATAACACAAGACACAAATCAAAAAAAGTTGTCTATGCCATGGAGCAAACCAATCATTTCCGGTGTATTTTGGCTTGCTGAATCCGAATCCGGTGTTGATTTTGTCCCACCACATTTTTTTTTTCTATCCTCAAAAATACAGACAGAAATATAATTTTTGCAATTTGCAACTGTTCTTTAAGGATAGAAAAAAAATTGTAACGTGATGGGGCAAGACTGACACCGGATTCGGATTCAGCAAGCCTAAATATACCGGAAATTATTGGTTTGGCCCGTGGAATTGACGACGTTCTTTTTATTGAGTGTCTGTGTAATTATTAGTGAGACATCCTATGCTGGAAATAAAGCATATAATCATTTGTCCGAAAACATAAGGTTAATAATCTCCTTGCATCAGTTTAAGAAAAATTAAATTACTTTTGATTAATAAATCTTATTTACTCAATATTACCTGAATGGCGAGTGACGCAATTTTGCGATAATTAGTTATATTTAAAGTAAGTATTTCTATATATCCTTATACTTAAGTATCTTTTTTTACCTGTCGGCCTGCCTGATATCATGTATATTGATTATTATTATTTCTGAGTGAAACGAATTTTTGTTTTAAAAATGAAAAACGATTCATAACTTTTTACATTTTCTCATTCGAAAATTAATTTATTTGCGATGAAACTCGTTTTTAATCTCATCTATCATAGTAAGTAGGTACACGACAAAGTACAAACATTTTTATTTGCAAAAAAGTGTTTCTACCTATACAATTTATACTATACTCATACATTTTTCAGTACTTACCTATATGCCAGTGGTCATGCGACAAAAATGTTTATTTTTCTATTACCTATAACTCGTAAATTTATTTTTTTTTTTTATCAACTTTTGATGTTCAATTCGGGATGCTAAAAAGTAAAAACTGGTGTTCTATTAAGAATATTTTCAATATATAGTGTGCCCCAAATTGGTTTTCTTAGAAATGGTCCGTTTTTGTTATTGCCGAGCGAGGAGGTGAGATCACACACCTTACCAGGAAAGGAAATGCTCCTTGTTCTTTTTGGATACCGCCTACTGACTTTTAACCTGGTTATCAGTAATGAGTGGTATCCGAGAAGGGCAAGAAACATTTGCGCCTGTACAAATGTTTCTTGCCCTTCTCAGATACCACTTATTACTAATAACCAGGAAGAAAATTAGTAGGTGATATCCAAGAAGAGCAAGGATCATTTCCTTTCCTGGTAAGGTATGTGATCACCAATTTAGGACACACTATATACTGAAAATATTCTTAACAGAACACCAGTTTTTAGTATTGGCTAAGGATGATCATAAAAGTATGCTTATTTAAATTATATATTTAATTTTTTCAAGTTGGTACTGTCGTGAGCAAAATAGAACGTCTTACCTATAACCCCATTTTTTCTAAAATCTAGTTGTGTAGGTATATCTAACTTTAATTTTTGTGACATTGTCAGGTTGTTGTCAAAATTCATTGCACATACTCAAATAGAAACAGATTTATATTAGAAAAAAACAGTTGTCCTCTTTTTTTTGCTCACGACAGTACCTAGGTATTACCAAATCTTCTTCAGGGTATTTTGATTCCCATGCACAACAACCGTATGGCTGATGTGTCAAAAATGGAGTTTTGATAAATAATTTTTTATTTACCGTACCTACTGTTATGAAAAAGGAATTTTTTTGCAGTGTTTCAAAAAGTGCATTTTTCTGAAAAGCACTTAGGTACATTGTGAACAAGGGATCCGAATCGGCCTAAATCGAGGTGTTTTTAGTGTTTACAGTGACAAAAAGTTCGTGCTATGGCGGAAAATTTCAAAAATTTTTTTTTTGAAAAGATTACATTTGCATTGAAAATAACCGACGTGTTCTACGACCCCAAATTGGTATGCCCTGAAAAAACTACGCGAAAATTCCAATGTCCCGTTATTCTCCACAATTGCCAAAAATTCTGACATAATTCTCTGTTTTAATAGATCAAAATAAACATTTATATCATTTTCTCTAAAGTTGGTGGTTTTGAGTAAAACATTCTTGAGAGTCTAAAAATCTCTAGTTATTTTATTTAATATCTTGCAATTTCAAAAGTTGATTTTTTCCTATAAGGCTATAAAAAATGCGCTTTAATTCAAAAATACAAAGTTGACTTTGAAGTGGCCTTGAAAGTGTCTACGGAATTGAAAAATAAATAATGCCGTTGTTTCCCCCTCCAGACCAAACTTTAATTTTTTTCTTTCGAAAATTCGTTGTCTCAACATGTGGTATGGCAGTTTTTTAATAAAATGTCAAATAGCCGGCTCCTCCTTATATCCTGTCTATTATAGGTACCTACCTACTTTCCGGGAAAATTATCTATTTTATTTTGATGAATTTGATACCATTAAAATCAAGACAACTCCGCCTTTGTACAAGAATTTTAACTATGCAAGAATGATTCTTTTATTGGCAGATTTTCATATCTTTTAATTAGTATTTTCCAAATAAAGCGCAATATTGGCTGGAAATAAACTAAAAACAATGTTTCAGTTAAGTAGGTAACATATTTATTTATTGTGAATAAGTGGGTACTGAATGCCATGTCTATTCCAAAATGAAAGAATGCTTAAATTAATGAAATATTTCCCTTGTTTATAACGTTCTTTTTTAAATTCAATGGTTTGTTTTAATTAAATCAAAATGCTAGATTTAAGACTAATTATTTTATAAAATATAAAGAAATATCTGTTTGCCCAGAAATAATAAAACTATTCTACCGTCCTACAGTCTACGAGTCTACACTTGTTGCTTTCATATTTCATCATTGAATAAAAAATGAACCGCCGCGCCAGACGGGGCCGACCAGCCAAATACTCGGCTTTCGGAAATAGAGAAATGTGCACTACGAAAATGGCGACATTGGATCTGGACATCTAACATTGCGTAATACCTACAGGAACACAGTTTGCACAAATAACATGTTGAGATAGATATCTAAAATTCGTTAGCATTCAGTTTTACTGTATAAACATAATACGGCTAGAAATAACACAGGGACCTCATAAATATCAAAGTTTCAAGAAGAGCTAATTAAATTAATCAAAATATGTTTTTTCATTTTGTTCTTTTTTGCCGTGCACCAATAGTATTAGTTGTTATATAGATAGAAATAAACACAAACTTCTAATTTAGTAACTATCGATCCTTTGTACTTATGATTAAATGAAAACGTCCACCGACGCCATCATTTTAAAGATGCCAGTTAAAACTTACCTTCATTCAATCGACACACAAGACACAACCACATATTTCAATCACTTATTTAAAACTAAGACAAACGAAGGAAGCATAAATTAGAGTCGGCGGATGAGAGATGCTGATTGCCGATTGGTGAATTGTATAACTGACGAGTTGCGCATACATGTGTTCTCTTTCTGTAAAAATTAGTCAGGTGACACCGTAATAACAACGTTAAAAAATTGTTATGAAACAACTAATATTTTACCACTCATAATTTACCTATCTTTAGCCATTTATTATGATTATTTTATAATAACTAACAGGTAATAATTATTAGTTAATTGCTTATATTTTTTTGTCATCCTGCTTGAGGACACGTAGATACCTTAGCACATACAAACCTTATATAGCTTAGATTGGCTTCAAATGTAAGTTTACAATCTTGTACAATGATTCAGGAAATATATACGATTTCTCTAAAAATGAAAAAGTCAGTTCATCAGTCATATTTTATAGGTATAGGTATATATTAGCATATTAATTACAATCTAAAACAGAGACCTGAATAATATTAAAGAAGATAATGTTGACATGGACTATACTTACCTATAAGTTTTCCCTGAAATATTTTCAGAAAGTAATATAAAAAAAAATCGAAACTCTCGATTTTTTCGAATGTGACCCTACTGATTTTACTCAAATTATATATGATGATAAATCAGTACATTATTTACCCAAACAAGATGTCATATAAAATATTTTAATTGAAATAAACTGACAAATTTTTTTCTACAAAGTGTTATACCAGTATGATCACATCATTTATTATATTATATAACATGAGTAATTTTAGCGAGAGAAGGTTTACGCCACCATAATCAACAATAATACTAAAGTTGAGTTTGTATTTAAACTCAACGTGCCTTTTAGTTTTATGAACCCCAAACTTCTATAATTCGGGAATTTCTCTATGCAGTTGCCTTAAGGCCAAGGCATTTTACATGTATTTTTAGACGTGGTCGATCTTATTTGTATGCGAGATTAATGTTGCTATAAAATTAAAGGTTAGAATATTCCTTTATATTAATCTCGAAAAGTATTTTTCTACGTCATAATAGTACGTTTAATCAATGTTTATTAAATGATATACACTAACGGCTAGTTGTAAAAAAGATTTAGGATATAAGAGGATCAACGCCGTTATTAAAGTGAGTTTAGCATGTCACAACTACGTTGTATTAATGTTGCTATAAACCTAAAGGTTAAAATATTCTATTATATTAACGTCATATTAACATCGAAATGTAAACTTTTGTTACGTCGCAACAGTACGTTTAATAAATGTTTTCTTGAATAATATATACTAAAGGCTAGTTGTAAAACGAATTTAGGATATACGAAGATCAACGTCGTTTTTTAAAAGTGAGTTTATTGTGTCACAACTACGTTGAATTAATCTTGCTGTAAACTTAAAGGTTATAGCATATTCTTTTGTATTAACGTAATATTAACGTCGAAGGATACACTTTTTTACGTCGTAATAATACGTTTAATAAATGTTTAATAAATAATATGTACTAAAGCTAGTTGTAAAATGATTTAGGATATACGAGGATCAACGTCGTGTTTTTAAGTAAGTTTAATGTGTCACAACTACGTTAAGTTAATGTTGCCATAACCCTAAGAGTTCGAATATCATTTTATATTAACGTAATATTAACGTTAATAATTAAACTTCTTTTACGTCGTAAGAGTACGTTTAATAAAAGTTTATTAAATAATATATACTATAGGCTAGTTGTAAAACGGATTTAGGATATGCGAGGATCGACGTTGTTTTTTAAGTCAGATTAACGCGTCACAACTACGTTGAATTAATGTAGCTATAATCCTAAGGGTTAGAATAGTATTTTATATTAACGTAATGTTAACGTTGAAAATTAAATTTCTTTTACGTCATAACAGTACGTTTAATAAAGATTTATTAAATAATATATACTCAGGGCTAGTTGTAAAATGGATTTGGGATATAGGAGAATCAACGTTGTTTTTTAAGTGAGTTTAACGTGTCACAACTACGTTGAATTAATGTTGCTATAAACCTAAAGGTTAGAATATACTTTTGTACCGACGTAATATTAACGTCAAAAAACAAACTTTTACGTCGTCATAGTACATTTAATAAAATTTTATTATAATATAGACTAAAGGCTAGTTGTAAAACGGTTTTAGGATATACTAGGATCAACGTGGTTTTTTAAGTGAGTTTAACGTGTCACAGCTACGTTGAAATAATGTTGCTATAACCCTAAGGGTTAGTATATTATTTTATATTAACGTAATATTAACGTTGAAAATTAAACTTCTTTTACATAGTAAGAGTACGTTTAATAAAAGTTTATTAAACAATATATACTAAAGGCTAGTTGTAAAACGGATTTGGGATATACGAGGAACAACGTTGATTTTTAGGTGAGTTTAACGTGTCACAACTACGTTGAATTAATGTTGCTATGAAGCTAAAGGTTAGAATATTCTTTTGTACTGACGTTATACTAACGTCAAAAAATAAGCTTTTTTTACGTCGTCATAGTACATTTAATAAAAGTTTATTAAATAATATATACTAAAGGCTAGTTGTAAAACGGATTTAGGATATACAAGGATCAACGTTGTTTTAAAATGAGTTTAACGTATCACAACTACGTTAAATCAATGTTGCTATAAACCTAGAGGTTAAAATATTCTTTTATATTAACGTAATATAAACGCCAAAAAATACACTTTTTTTACGTCGTCATAGTACGTTTAATAAATGTTTATTAAATGAAATATACTAAAGGCTAGTTGTGAAACGGATTTAGGATGTACGAGGATCAACGTTGTTTTCTAAGTGAGTTTAACGTGTCGAAATTACGTTGAACTAATGTTGCTATAAACCTAAAGGTTAAAATATTCTTTTATATTAACGTAATATAAACGTGAAAAAATAAACTTTTTCTACGTCATCATAGTACGTTTAATAAATGTTTATTAAATAATATATATTAAAGGCTAGTTGTAAACAGGATTTAGGATATACGATAATCAACGTTGTTTTTTAAGTGAGTTTAACGTGTCACAATTACGTTGAATTAATGTTGCTATAAACCTAAAGGTTTAAATATTCTTTTATATTAACATAATATTAACGTCGAAAAATTAACTTTTTTTACGTCGTAATAATACGTTTAATAAATGTTTATTAAATGAAATATACTAAAGGCTAGTTGTAAAACGGATTTAGGATGTACAAGGATCAACGTTGTTTTCTAAGTGAGATTAACGTGTCACAACTACGTTGAACTAATGTTGCTATAAACCTAAATGTTAAAATATTATTTTACATTAACGTAATATAAACGTGAAAAAACAATTTTTTTCTACGTCATCATAGTACGTTTAATAAATGTTTATTAAATAATATATACTAAAGGCTAGTTGTAAACAGGATTTAGGATATACGATGATCAACGTTGTTTTTTAAGTGAGTTTAACGTGTCACAATTACGTTGAATTAATGTTGCTATAAACCTAAAGGTTGAAATATTCTTTTATATTAACATAATATTAACGTTGAAAAATTAACTATTTTTACGTCGTCATAATACGTTTAATAAATGTTTATTAAATAATACATACTAAAGTCTAGTTGTAAAACGGATTTAGGATATACCAGAATCAACATTGTTTTTTAAGTGAGTTTAACGTGTCACAACTACGTTGAATTAATGTCGCTATAAACCTAAAGGTTGAAATATTCTTTTATATTAATGCAATATAAACGTCAAAAAATAAACTTTTTTTACATCGTCATAGTACGTTTAATAAATGTATTAAATAATATACACTAACGGCTAGTTGTAAAACGGATTTAGGGTATACGATGATCAACGTCGTTTTTTTAAGTGTATTTAATGTGTCACAACTACGTTGAATTAATGTTGTTATGAAGCTAAAGGTTAGAATATTCTTTCATATTAACGTGATATTAACGTTGAAGAATAAACGTTAATTTACAACCAATAAAAGACGTTGAAATGTTCAACCACTAACGTTATTTCCACGAATTTAACGTTATTTCTACGTTTAATAAACGTAGCTGTGTTTACTGGGAGACCCTTCAAAAGTTGAGGCTATAGTTAATTATCCGATTCCAAAAACCACTACCGGAATTAAAAGATTAATTGGATTAGTCGGTTGGTATCGTAGATTTATTAAAGATTTTTCTGCTCTTTGTGCACCCCTAACCGATTTAATTCGTGGTAGGAAAAAGGGTCAAGCTATTTCTTGGAGTCCGGAAGCTGATGAAGCTTTTCGGGAAATAAAACATAGATTAACAACTGCTCCTATTTTAGCTAGCCCGGATTTTTCTAAGCGGTTTATTATTCAGTGTGATGCGTCTAATACAGCTATTGGATATATTTTATATCAGGAATGTGACGGTATCGAACATCCTATTGCATATGGTAGTAAAATGTTAACTTCATGTCAACGTAAATACACAACAAGTGAAAAGGAATTATATGCCTGTCTCGTGGGAATAGAAACCTACCGAAGGTTCATTGAAGGGACTCACTTTAAGGTCGAAACCGATCATGCATCGCTGATCTGGCTTCATAATCTTTCTAACCCTTCAGGTCGATTGGCCAGGTGGGCCGTTAAATTATCGCAATATGATTTCGAAATTGTCCATAGGAAAGGTTCACTTAATGTGGTAGCTGACGCCTTATCACGTGCTGTTCAGGATATTTCAGTTTTAGATGTATCAACTTTCCAACGGGATGACTGGTATAATGATTTGCTTAAGAAAATCCGAGAAAAGCCTGAGTCCTACCCTGCTTTTCGAGCTGAGAACGACATTATTTATAAACATGTTTTTTGTAACCAACCAGAAATTAATAATTTGTCAGATTGGAAAATTGTTGTGCCTACTGCTAATCGTGCCGAAATTTTTAAATTATATCATGATGACGAAACTGCAGGACATTTTGGAGTCTCCAAAACTCTTTCTCGTATTCTAGAACTTTATTATTGGCCTGGTATTCGTAGAGATGTATATCGTTATGTTAAAAAATGTACTATCTGTTTGGCTAGTAAAAGTCCAAATTTACCTAGAGCTGGTTTAATGGGGTCATATAGAAATATAAATTTTCCCTTTCAACTTATTTCTGCAGATTTGTTAGGTCCATATCCTTGTTCGAAAAATGGTAATCGCTATGTTTTAGTAGTAGTAGACTGGTTTACGAAATATGTCTTAGTTCATCCTATGTCAAAAGCCACGTCCAAAGGTATCATTAAATTTTTAGAAAATCAAGTTTTTCTTATTTATGGTTGTCCGCAGATTTTCTGTTGTGACAATGGTAGTCAGTTTACTAGTAAACAATTTCAAACTTTTATGGAAAATTATAAAGTACAGAAAGTTTTTCTAAATGCATTATATCACCCTCAAGTTAATCATACAGAGCGAGTAAATAAAGTAATTGTAACTGCACTTAGATCCTATATTCATGGTAACCATAAAACATGGGATACTGCTATTTTTAAAGTTGCCCAGGCTATTAGATTAGCTAAACATGAGGTAACAGGTTATTCTCCAGCATTTTTGAATTTTGGTAGGAATATTCCATTAACTGGGGATTATTATGGTAAAATATCTGAAAATGCAGATAATATGATATCTATTAATGAGAAAAATAAATTAATTAATGATCTACAGGAGTTACCTGAACTATATATTGATGTTCGCGCACGTTTGTATGATGCTTACCTTCGTAATGCTAAACAGTATAATTTAAGGAAACGTGAAGTTAAATTTCATGTGGGTGATAGAGTGTGGAAGAAAAATTATACTTTATCTAGTAAAACGAAAAATTATTCTGCAAAATTGGCTGCCAAGTATATTCCTTGTATTGTTAAAAAGGTAATCTCTAATTTAGTTTATAATCTTAAGGATACCGATGGTAATGACATAGGAAATTGGCATGTTAAGGATCTTAAACCAGACTACGCGAATTTAGACTCGGACGATGACTCCGAACCAGGGGGTTCGAACTCGGAACACTTAGATTAAAAAAACATATGATGTTTTCTCTATCTTTTCTTTTTTATGTTCTTTCTTTTCCGGCTGAGTAACAACAGTTACTCAAGGGTTGAAGGGTGGGCCACTTTTTTGCGGATTGTATGCACTTCAGACGTTTGCAAGCCACGTTTTGTTGGTTGCATACGTCTTGGGTGTCTATAATCAAGCAATTGATTTCAGCTACGCGGTTGAAAATTCACCAAATTTTTCTTTTCTTGTCTTAATGAAAATGATACCTGTGACTACCGAATAATAATTTTCATGTAAAATATTAGACAAATATCATCCTTCATCGGTTTATTTTTGAATTTGTTAGGAATCTGCTGTCTTAATATGTATTCATAATTATTTTTTTTTTCAAGTCAGTTATTAGACAAACGACTCACTCTCGTTTCTTATCGAGTTTATTGTGGTTTATCGGAGTTCGCTGTCATAATACAGGTTCGTCTCTTATAGTTAGTAGACATTTTTGGTGAATTTTCTTGCGCATGGTTGATGTCAAAAATATGACATAACAACGTCATTCTTCTTCTTTGTGATTGTCTCTCTCTTTTCTATCGCTATTTTCTATATTTCTCTAGAATCACTATCTCTTATTTTTACTTTTGCCTAGTTGACTGCTTTAGTCGTTTGTATTATAAGTAGCTTTTTGACAATTTTGCTAGAGGACTCTTCAACTAATGTTTAGAATTTTGTGAAAGGCTTTTGTCTTTTCTTGTATGGAAACTACTACCTGTTGTTTTTGATTTTGTTTATAATATGTCATTTACCAGTTGTGCCTTTTGAATTTGTGGTCTGGTAGATATATTATTTAGTTTGTGGGTTAAGTCCTACGTATTTTGGTTTGTGGGTAAAGTCCACGTATTTTGGTTTACTTGTGGGTTAAGTCCACGTATCTTCTGGATTAAGTCCACGTATCTTTGCAGGAAAATTGTTCATGGTAACATATTCTTTTTCCTGTATGGCGTGTGCCGTTTGTTAAACAGGTTGTCGCTGTGCTATAGTACAACGTACTTAGCAGTGGTTTAGGTAGTTTTCCTTTCTCGCTTTCATTTAGTTGAGTAATAGCTGAATTTAAAATCAGTAACTTTGTGTTTTTGCTACTTGTTGTTTCTTCAGCTAGGTAAATTGCGAAAATACTTTATCTTTATCTTGTTTATTATCTTTTATCTTTATCTTGTTTATATAGTGTTCTGAGAAATTTTTGTCCCATTTTGTTTTTTTTTCGTCATCATGATTGTAATTATTTTCGTTTGGTATAGTTGTTGTTCATATCACTATTGTTGTCTTGATGGGTAATTAAGGCATCAATTATTATCTTGCTCTATGTTTACTCTCTAGTAGGTAAACTTTTTTAACATTATCCTATTTAGTAGGATATTTTAGTTACCATTAGGGAACTTGCCTCGGGATGGGGATGAACTAGTTTCGATCGGGCTGTCTTCAATGACAGAGGGTCAAGGAGGGTCGAGCGGACACATAGGCAAGGGGGCTTGTCAGTCAGGAGTGGCCTAGGTCGTCTGACGTTCCTCGAGAGACAGGTCTTCCTCCCCGCTTCACCTCAGCCCTTGATCTATCGCCTGATCGAGGCACTGTTCATCGCGCCGGAAGCAGGAGTATTCCCAAATAATGGTCTTTTTTGTCACCTAGTCGCTACGTACTTCTAGTATAAGCCTCTTGGAGCTATATCCAAAGTTTTTTTTTTCTGATGTTACGTACTTCTAGTTTAAGCCCTTGGAGCTATATCCAAATTTTTTTTGTTAACAGTTAGGACATTTCTCCTACTGTTGTGTCTAGGCAGGTAACTTGTTTCCTGTATCGTGGTCTAGGTGTGCTTATGCCTCTACCAATTTTAGCACTGGCAGCCGCTACAACGCTGCTCAGGCATTCCACCACAGTGTCTGTGGGGACTGATCCCTAGAGGTCCTCCCCTAAAACATTTCATCTTTTCCTTTTCTTATTCTCTTTTTCAGTTTCATTTTACTCTGGGCGAAGCATTATCTCTTCCGAGTGGGATTTTCAAAAGTTTTCGTGTGCTGTCGAGCAACACTCATTATCGAGGCTCTTCATGCAACTTGAATTAGCGCAGAATGGGTGTGAGTCAAATTACCTTCTATCTTTTCATATCTTTTTGACTATACGTGGACTTTTGTTGAATAATTTCGGAATTGGTGATGTTGATGACTTTGTCCAGTGGTAAAACGAACTTTTTCTGTGGTATGTTGTATAATTAGGTATCATACAAGTTTAATTTTTTTCTCTCTAATTCTCTCTCTCTCTTCTCTCTCTCTCTCTTAGTCTTTTCTGTCTCGCCTCGATTAGTTAAACTATACGATAATAGCGTGATTTACCGGGTGTTTCCTTTTACAAAAAAAAATTTTTTTTCAAACTTTTAGTTTTCCAAAAAAAAAAATTTTTTTTTTTTTTGGAAGTTCGCGTGGTGTAACAAGTTTTTTCCGCAACTTGTTAATTATTTAATTAGTTGCCAAACATTTTCCATTCAGCACCCGTACTAAGAATAAATTCAATTTGTTGCCAAAAACTCATGTTTAGCGACCGTGCTACAATAACCGAAATAAAAACCAAGTTAGAAGCAACTGAGCATGTGCGGGCGGAATATTAGAGAGGGATAGAACTGACAGGAATTGAAAACCGGCACTTTCCGTCTTGACGTCGCTGAGGTGAGACTATTCTAATTTTTTTCTTAAAAGATTTGTAGTTATTAGAGCCATCCTACAATACTTTGTTGAAATTTTTACTTTTATAATTATAATTTCTTGAACAATAACCTAGTTATTTTGAATTTATATTAAATCTTAAGCTGGCATTTAATTAAATTATTAATATATTTGAGGTTAACCTTGGTGGTTAATAAGAAACTACTTGTTAGTGGATGCCCCAGCAGTAGTTTATTTGTCATTTTGGGACAGTTCCTGCTGGATGTTTATGTATTAACAGTTTCAATAATTTTTGTTTGCCAGTAGTTTATATTATATACTTACATATATATATATATATATATATATTTTTTGGTATTTAGGGTCGCTCTAAAACTTTTTATTAGATAATCTCATTTCACGACTAGTATACCAATTATTGAATTTATTAAAGTACGAGACGTAAAGTCAATTTGTTTAAATTAATTTTTATAATAGTACGGAGACTATCTCCAAAATTTTAAATTTTCTTATTTAATTTTTTCTTAATGTCATATCTTAATATCGATTTCTTTTATGCTGCTTTAACCATTTCATCATAATTTAGAACAATTTTGTTGATTCACAGCCTCAGGGCCAAAATTTTGTGATAATCTAGCAGTAGAGTTTTTTTTTATTGGTTTAGTTTTTTTGTTTTTTTTTTTCGATTCATTGCTTAAATTTTACAAATTCTAATACCTATTTTTTTGTAATTTCTATAAAATTTGTGACCTTGGCTTAACCAATGGTATTCCATTTTGTATTCTGCTAGATCATTCTTTTCAGTAAGTTTTAAAGTTGATTAATAATTTATTTTAAATTTTAACCGATAGTTTTTTCTTTGTCTGATTTAACTAAATTTGTATCAACTGGTTCCTGAATTATCATTGTTTTTCATGTAATAACTGGATCGACCAACTCTGGATCAAGCACATGGTAGTTTTGCTAGTGGCTGGACAAGAACTATAATTCGCTGCATATTTCCAACTTCGTGTCATCCTGGAACCTCCTCGTAGACCGGACAAACAATATAAGTCCTTCAACCCAGGTACCTGTGGCCATCTCCAGGAATTGACACACTGGAACTCCGCATTCGCCACCCAAAGTTACGTAAGCAATTAACTATCATTGTAGCTTTTCTTGGTCAGAAGATAACTACTAAATATAATTGTAAACCAGTTGATATTTTCAATTTATCTTTTCAAATTAATTTGTTTTTCTCTTAACAAAATGTCATCACTATAAACCTTATATATATATTTTTTTATTGTAGTAAATTTTGAAATTTTCATTAATTCTCACATTTATAATTGTAAAGTCTTTGTAAATTTTAAACATTATTGTTAATATATTGTTATTTTGTTTAAATTTTGCTTTTGATTGTTTCATCCTTAAACAGTTTCAGGAATATCAGTTGCATGAATACGCTGGCGCCCTTTTTCTTTGTTTGGTTTGTTTAATAACACTCAAATTATTTATTAAAAAAAAAAAAAAAAAATAGATACGTAAATAACTCTTCTCGCCACAGAGTGACCCTCGACCATACCTGAGTTAACCGGTTGCTACGCTTTCATAGCTTCTTCAGCACCCCGCTGAGAAGTTGTGGTTGCACTTGGAGAATGATTCTTGCCAAATGTTCTATAGGTAATGCATGAGGCAGAAGGACACGGATATTCGTTGGAGAATAGTTTTCAACATTTTTTACTCTGGAGACGCTTTAAAATCTGCCCTCTTAAAATGCACTGAACAAATGCGAGCTGTAAAAAAAACAATTTTTATTTCTGACCACATTTGTGTTAAATAACAAATGCAAACTTTTATATCGTAAATAGGTACATCTTTTACTAATACATATTTTGTAATTGTAAATAAGCCAATGTATTAAATAATTATTGTTTTTATAATTACCGTTTTTGAAATGATCAGGTTTTACTGGACAAATTTCTAACCATTTTCTCGATATTCTTCACTTTTTGGGAACCGAAAGAGACATTTTCTTTCAGTTGAAGTTCCACTCCTATTTTTGCAACTGTTTATACTGCACCCAACCATGTCTTAAGTTTATTATAAACTAGAATGGGCTATCGCCCATTCTAGCTCCTCCGGAGGGGTGACAGCTAAAGCTGTCAATGCGAGTGCTCCGCACTCGATTAGGTAACGTTTGAATCATTGTAGAAAGCTTGATTTTTAGTTTTCAATTTTCACTTTTTTTGTGTTTTTTAAATTTTAAGTTTTCAGTTTTTTAATAATTTTCAGTTTTTTAGTTTTTCGGTTTTTTATCATTCAGTGTTTCGGTTTTTCAGTTTTTAATTTTTTCAGTTTTTCAGTTTTTCAGTCTTCAGTTTTTAATTTTTTAGTTTTTCAATTTTTCAATTTTCAGTTTTCACTTTTTCAATTTTTTAATTTTGTTTTCAATTTTCAGTTTTTAGTTTTTCAATTTTTCAGTTTTTGTGGTTTTCCGTTTTTAGTTTCATTTTTCAGTTTGTCAGTTTTTCAGTATTTCAGTTTTTCAGTCTTTTAGTCTTTCAGTGTTTCAGTTTCTCAGTTTCCCAATTTTCCAGTTTTTCAGTTTCAGTTTTAAAGTTTTAAAGTTTCGAAGTTTTGAAGTTTTTAATTTTCTAAGTTTTTAAGTTTCTAAGTTTTTAGGTTTTTAAGTTTTTAGGTTTTGAAGATTTGCAGTTTTTAAGTTTTGAAGTTTTTAAGTTAAGTTTTTCAGGTTTTCAGTGTTTCAGTTTTTTGTTTTTCAGTTTTTCAGTTTTTCATTGTTCAGTTTTTCATTTGTCAGCCTTTTATTTCAGTTTTTCGGTTTTTCAGTTTTCAGATTTTCAGTTTCTAGTTTTTCACCTTTCGATTTTTTAGTTTTCAATTTTTCAAGTTTTCAAGATTTCAAGTTTTCAAGTTTCCAAGATTTCAAGTTCTCAATTTTTCAAGTTTGCATGTTTTCAAGATTTCAAGTTTTCAACTCTTCAAGTTTTTAAGTTTCCAAGTTTTCAAGATTTCAAGTTTTCAATTTCTCAATTTTTCAAGTTTGCAAGTTTTCAAGATTTCAAGTTTTCAAGTTTATCAGTTTTTCATTATTTCAGTTTTTCAGATCTTCAGATTTTTAGTTTTTCAGTTTTTCAATTTTTCAGTTTCAGTTTTTCACTTTCATATTCGATTAGGTACTTCAGCAACCTTCACATTCCGAGTTTCAGCTGAATCGGACGGCAAATAAGAAAGTTACAGTAAATAGCGGATATTAGGCTATGGGGACGCCGCCATTTTGAAATTTTCAATGTCGACGTCATATTCACAATCAACTACTTCAGTAACTTCAACATATCGAGTTTCATTTGAATCGGACGATAAATAAGGAAGTTACAGTAAATGATGAATATTATGCTACGGGGACGCCGCCATTTTGAATTTTTGAGTTACGATAACATATTCGTGATCTGTGACCTCGATAACATATACATACCTATTTTCAGACGAATGGCACCGTAAATGGTAAAATAGGTCCTGCAACTCCGCCGCCATTTTGAATTTTTCAATTTCGACGTCATATTCACAATCAGCTACTTCAGTAACTTCAACATACCGAGTTTCATTTGAATCGATTGAAAAATAAGGAAGTTAAAGTAAATGATGAATATTAGGCTATGGGGACGCCGCAGTTTTGAATTTTTGAGTTACGATAACATATTCGTGATCTGTGACCTCGATAACACATACGTACTTATTTTCAGTCGAATAGCATCGTAAATGGCAAAATGTGTCCTGCAGCTCCGCCGCCATCTTGAATTTTTCAATTTAGATTTTGGATTCGTAATCGGCGACCTCGAAAACCCCCACATACCGATTTTGAGCGGTGTGACGCCATAATCGACAAACCTCGTCCGCCATTTTGGCGCCGCCATTTTGAATTTTGCGATTCCGACGTCACATTCGTGAGCACCGTGGTCGATAATCCCCGAGTACCAAATTTCAGGCCAATCGGACGACAAATAAATTTAATTCGATAAATTTGGCTCACCCTATATCGAGATTTGTTTTGGGCACCCGACTATTGGCATTCTATTTAATTTGTAAAAATTTTACATCAAAACTTATTTCCGCGTTGCTGGCAACGCCGTGTTGCCAGCAACGCGTGCTAACTTCACACACATAATTTTTACCACCTATTACAGTGGTCTGCATTGTCGACAAAAATTTATGTCTGAAAGGAAAACATGGACTTTAAAAACTGTGATTTTTCAGGAAATAATGGGAGTTGAGAGGCTTTTTAGGTCTCAAATTAATCGTAAAGGACGATATTTTGTTGCGATAGTGGAGTGTGCGGGCCAAATCGGAAATTCGGCCCGACACGGGCGTGTGAAAGTTGGGTTTTTTGTGAGAAAGTGAAAAACATCTACGTACAAAAAAATTCATAATTAAGCAAGTACATAGAATAGAAGCTCGTTCTGTGTCTCGATGGAAAGGGGGAGCTTGGCCCTTTCCCGCGATACCAAATTGTACAGGGAAAATCGAAAATTCGGCCTCACAGGGGCGAGACAAATGTGACAAATTTGACTGTGTTAAAACGTAACCTAGAAAATTGTAAAACATGAAATCTTAAAACATTCATATTTTAGTTAATACTTGATCTAGAGGCTCGATCTTAGTCTCTATTTGAACACGGAGATTGGCATTTTATCCGTGCAGTACGTGCTCTTGGTTAAATGAAAAATTTAGTGTAGTTCTGTGCGAAATAAGAATGGATATTTTTGTAAAAATTGAAAACCGTAAGTATTTTAAAAATTCATAAGTAAATAAAAATCGGGAATGAAACGGCGTTCGACGTCTCTCTGGAAAGCAGAAGAACGTAGCTTTCTGGCGATACCAAGTTGGACCGGAAAAATGGAAAATTAGGCCCGCGGCGAGCGCGACGAAAGTAGCTTTTCCGGGATCTTTTAAATTTAAAATATCACATAATTACGAAAAATTCTTCCACTTTGACCGCCCGTAGCTCGTTAATCTTTGAAGCCGGAGAAAAACAAAAAAAAAGACTAATTCATTTTTCTACATTTCGTTAGGGCGAAGTATTTTGCTCTAGGAGGCCCCGTTTAGAAGTTATGGAGGTTTAAAGGTGAAAATGTCCAATTTTTCGCCATTTTGCACCGACGCACCTTTCGGCCGATATCTCCGAAACGAAGACACGTATGGAAATTTTGAAGATACCGGAGGAAGCGGAAAGAAACGCTCTTGTCCTTTGAGATTTTTTTATTTTGAGCTAGCTCCGACCGTTTTCGAGTTATAGGCGAAAAACCGAAAAAATGAGTCTCGCTTCGGAGCCGAAACAGTGCAAAAACTTGCAATCTTAAAACGTCCGTATTTTTCGAAATACATATTTTGGAGTGCCGTACGGCGTCGCGGCGGAACGGGGAGAGGTTCTAGTTATCGCTAGCCGCAAACTGCGAGGTCGAACTCGAAAATTAGGCCCGGCAGGAGCTAACGAAAATGGTAAATTTTTGACGTTTATGAAATACCAAAACGCCTTCCCCTATTTTCTCTCGTCCCCCTCGACTCCTCATTCCCAAAAATAAGAGGCGAGAGAGATAGGCGATTTTCGTCCGGTAATAAAGAAAAAACCCGGAAAAATACCGGAACCGAGTATAGCCTATACACTACAGAATTCCCTCCCGAAGCATCGGAGGCGGGCGCGGACCGGCGAAATTAAGCGCGTCTTAACATCTCGAATTTTTAAGATCGCAAAGAGGAAGGGGCTCGCACCAACTGGATTCTATTACTATGACTAGAATGGGCTATCGCCCATTCTAGCTCCTCCGGAGGGGTGACAGCTAAAGCTGTCAGGCGAGTGCTCCGCACTCGATTAGGAAACGCTTGAATCATTGTAGAAAGCTTGAATCAGTGTAGAAAGCTTGGTTTTCAGTTTCGATTTCAGATTCGTCATCAGCGACCTGAAAACATCTAGGTACCGATTTTCAGTCGAATCGGTCCATAAATGACATATGTTGTCAGCCATTTTGTTTGCCGCCATATTGAATTTTGTAAATCTGATGTCATATTCGTTATCGGCTGCACTAATTACCTCTACATACCAAGTTTCATTTGAATCGGACGGTAAATAAAAAAGTTACAATAAATGGCTATGGGGACGCCACCATTTTGAATTTTTTAGCGACGGTCACAGATTCGTGATCTGTAGCCTCGATAACACCCACAGACCTATTTTTCGTCGAATGTCACCGTAAATGGCAGATTGTGTCCTGCAATTCGTGCCGCCATTTTGAATTTTTCAATTCCGTAATCATATTCGTTACCAGCTACTCTAATAACCTCCAAATACCGAGTTTCAGCCGAATCGGTTGGCAAATAAGAAAGTTACAGTAAATAATGGATAATAGGCTATGGGGACGCCGCCATTTTGAATTTTTAAATTTCGATGTCATATCCACAATCAGCTACTTCAGTAACTTTATAATACCGAGTTTCATTTGAATCGGACGGTAAATAAGGAAGTTACAGTAAATGATGAATATTAGGCTATGGGGACGCCGCCATTTTGAATTTTTGAGATACGATGACATATTCGTGATCTGTGACCTCGATAACACGTACATACTTATTTTCAGACGAATGGCACCGCAAATGGCAAATTGTGTCCTGCAACTCGGCCGCCATTTTGAATTTTTCAATTTCGACGTCACAATCACAATCAGCTACTTCAGTAACTTCAACATACCGAGTTTCATTCGAATCGGTTGGAAAATAAGAAAATTATAGTAAATAATGAATATTAGGCTATGGGGACGCCGCCATTTTGAATTTTTGAGTTACGAATAGATATTCGTGATCTGTGACCTCGATAACACATACATACATATTTTCAGACGAATAGCACCGTAAATGGCAAAATGTGTCCTGCAACTCGGCCGCCATCTTGAATTTTTCAATTTCGATTTCGGATTCGTAATCGGCGACTTCGAAAACCCCTAAATACCGATTTTGAGCGGTGTGGCGCCATAATCGACAAACATCGTCCGCCATTTTGAATTTTGCGATTCTGACGTCATATCCGTGATCAGCGTGGTCAATAACCCCCGAGTACCAAATTTCAGGTCAATCGGACGATAAATAAATTTAATTGCTATTTTCGATGAATTTGGCTCACCCTATATCAGCATTATTTTTCTCACCCTGTAAAATGACAAATTACGCAGAATTGCTAGTATATTGTTATGTACGTTATTTAAAATGGCGGAAGCAAAAACATGGACTTTAAAAACGGTGATTTCTCAGGAAATAAGTGGAGTTGAAAGGCGTTCTATGTCTCAAATTAATCGGGAAGGACGATATTTTGTTGTGATAGTGGAGTGTGTGGGCCAAATCGGAAATTCGGCCCGGCACGGGCGTGTGAATGTTGGTTTTTTTGTGAGAAAGTGAAAAACATCTACGTACAAATAAATTCATAATTAAGCAATTACTTGGAATAGAAGCTCGTTCTGTGTCTCGATGGAAAGGGGGAGCTTCGCAGGGGCGAGATAAATGTGACAAATTTGAGTGTGTTAAAACGTAACCTAGAAAATTGTAAAACATAACATCTTAAAACACTCATATTTTAGTTAATACTGGACGTAGAGGCTCGATCTTAGTCTCTATTTGAACACGAAGATTCGCATTTTATTCGTGTAGTACGTGCCCTGGGTTAATTAAAAAATTTAGTGTAGTTCTGTGCGAAATAAGAATGGATATTTTCGTAAAGATCGAAAACCGTAAGTACTTTAAAAATACATAAGTGAATAAAAATCGGGAGTGGAATGGCGTTCGACGTCTCTGGAAAAAAGAGGAACCCACACAGCACAAGGCTGTCCGAGGGACGTACTATGGCAAAGACCATTTAGGATTTGGGCTTGCCTATGGACGTCCCAATATCCCAATATGTATGCTTTTCGGCACTCTTTTGGTCATCCAAATGTCACAACTTGGTACCAGATAAAGGCAATACGACGGACGTCCTGAAGGATGTCTGAAGCTCATAACTAGGGACGTACCAGGATATCTCGGGATATTTCGGGACGTCGTTAGTACTACGAATGGGCATCCACAGGGACATTAGAGGACGTACAAAGTACACACTGAAACGTCCCAGTACATCCTAATATTATATTTTCTTATATTTCAATATGTTAACCATCGCCAAAGAAACCACATTTTTACAAAAAAAATAAACTAAAAATATTTTCTATGTATGGACCGAAGTGCTACCTAGTTATAATTATATATAAGTAGGTAGCGCATAAATCCACATGTATATTTTTTGTTTTTTGTAAAATTGTAGTTTCTCTGACGACGGTTAATACACTGAAACAATAGAAAATATTATATTTGTCATTTGAACTGACCGAAAAACCCAAGGATTTACTCATCTAGTTATTTGATATAAATGGTCAAGAAAATAAAATCAAATATATAAGGCAGACTTAAAAACAAACTCACACTTGTAATGTCAAACTACTCAAAAAAAACTACTTCGAAAAAACAGAATGACAAAATAAGTATGTTGCACATAACTCCATAAATATTTTGTTTTTTGTAAAATTTTATTTCTGTCGAAGGTTAATAAAAACATTACACATGAAGCTATTTGAATTATTAGTCAAGAAATTAAAAACACCTAGGGGTTATAAGAAGCTAAATATATTCAATATTTAAAGACAAAACTCATTTGTAACACCAAAAAGCAAACTTCTTAAAAGAACATAAAATAACATTTTTCAAACTAAATTATATAAAAACACATTTTTTAATCAAGTAATGTGTTCCTACTTCTCTACTCTCTTCATTGCCTCGCTCTTCTTTTTGCCCTGCTCGGATTCTTTTAAACACTTCTCTGCTTTGTACCTATTTCATAATATTATAGGTACCCATTCATGGTTGCATCTAAAATAAACATTTAGGTACTTATTATTTGAATCAGCATTATCAACAAAAATTGAGTCTATATGAAAACTGGGTAAGATAAAGATAATATAGAGAACATCGAGGGATACAGGTTTAAATTGAAGCACTAATAAGAATAATTTGTCGCATTATAAAATGCGATCCTGTATTACGACTTCATTTTAATGCATACAAGTCACATATGGCCGTGGCTGCAAAGCCATTTACATAACACCATTCATAAACCAATAACAGTTTTGTGCAATTTACTCAAAAGGAAACAATACATCAGGACAGATTTGCAAACTAACTGAAATTTATCCACGCATGTCCTGTCTGATACATATTTCCCTTTAAGAGTGTAATGAAAGTTTCAAATAATTATCTTGAAGCAAAATTATTTTTACTTACCTATTTTCATACACTGTTCATCGTCAAACTTCACAACACTAAGTACGACCTGGTTCACATTCTCTCTCCAACCTGGCTTCGTAACATTCAATTCTTGGGCCAAATAAGCTTCATTTCGTAGGTTTGTTGGTCATTGAAAATAAGGTAGCCAGAATTTTTGTTTAATACTGTAAGTTTTCTATAAAGTTTCCTCTTTTTAGTTTCCCTTGGCATCCTGAAAGTTTACAAAATTGCATTAAATTGGGGAAATTTTATAGGTTATGTTATTTTTAAATGGCTTGTACTTACTTTCTATAGTGTCGAACAAAAAAGTCTCAAATAAAACTGAATTAAACAGATAAAACACAATCAAAAGTGTTAAAAATGTTTCCTACAAAAACTAATAATTTATATTATTTGATGTAGATAAATTAGCTGATATTCCAAGCTTGTTTTGAGTTTACACTAAAGAATACCAGATACAATAGAAAGCACAGGTTAGTGAAATTGGATATGGCCGCCGGAAATCGTAATGGCGCCTTATTTGAACATATTAAAGAAGTATATTGGGTTACATTTTAAGGAGATTTAGGGCCCTTCACTGGACGTCCTTTTTCAATCCCCATGTCAATTTACAGTTAATGCCAAAATGAAACCAGTTCAGGATATCCCTTTTGAAGGATATCCTGGGATATCCTAAATGGGACGTCCATTTCACTATCCACTTTACGTACTGGGATATCCAGGTACTTCAATTTGACATTCCATATCCCGATTGTGCTGTGTGGGAACGTAGCTTTCTGGCGATACCAAGTTCGACCGGAAAAATGGAAAATTAGGCCCGCGGCGAGCGCGACAAAATTAGCTTTTCTGGGATCTTTTAAATTTAAAATATCACATAATTACGAAAAATTCTCCCACTTTGACCGCCCGTATCTCGTTAATTTTTGAAGCTGGAAAAAAACAAAAAAAAAAGACTTTTAGATAATTCATTTTTCTACATTTTCGTTAGGGCGAATTATTTTGCTCTAGGAGGCCCCGTTTAGAAGATATGGAGGTTTAAAGGTAAAAATGTCAAATTTTTGGCCTTTTTGCACCGCCGCACCTTTCTGCCGATATCTCCGAAACGAAGAGTCGTACGAAATTTTTGAAGATACCGGAGGAAGCGGAAAGAAACGCTCTTGTCCTTTGAGATTTTTTTATTTTGAGCTAGCTCCAACCGTTTTCGAGTTATAGGCGAAAAACCGAAAAAATGAGTCTCGCTTCGGATTCAAAACAGCTCAAAAACGTGCAATCTTAAAACGTCCGTATTTTTCGAAATACATATTTCGGAGCGCCGTACGGCGTCGCGGCGGAACGGGGAGAGATTCTAGTTATAGCTAGCCGCAAACTGCGAGGTCGAAATCGAAAATCGAGCCCGGCAGGAACGAAAAGAAATCGAACATTTTTGACGTTTACGAAATACCAAAACGACCTCTCCTATTGTCTCTTTTACCCCTCGACTACTCATTCCCAAAAAAAGCAGGCGAGAGAGATGGTGGACTTTTACTCGTTAATTACTAAAAAACCACGAAAAATACCCGCCCCGGATACGGCCTAAGCGACGGAAAATTCGCCGGCGAATCGAACGACGCCGGACCCGCGCCGAGAAACCTCCGCCCCGCGGAAAACACTCCGCGGTAAAACGGCAATTTTAGAGGGGTACAGATCAACTCCCTTTTCATATATACGCGGCCTCGCGCCGGCCGTGTTGATATACGCGGCCTCGCGCCGGCCGTGTTGATACGCGGCCTCGCGCCGGCCGTGTTGATGATAAAATAAATAATGAATAATGATAATCGTTTCTTTTTTAACCTCAAAAATATCACAACATAGAGAAACCAAACACAAAAATGATATTACGCAATTACGCACCCCAATACGGCTACTTTTACACCTGGTTGCAGGGGTACAATGTTGAGGGATAATATTATAAAAACTTGAAATGTGTAATATCACAGAATATTACGATTCTCTGTCAATACTGTGATATATCCAACATGGTTCCCGTTGGTTCCATGCGCAGAAAAGTCAAATTCTGGTAGCCCGGAGGAGCATACCTTATACATGTTTCTACCATGCTATATACCTCATGTGCAGACCTCGATGACAACCGCGTGTGACAGTTGTTTCTTCATTAAGTTTCAAAATTATTCTGTCGATGAACATATTGGAGTATATAAGCTATGACCAAAGATTAGAGAATCAACAAGATAGGACAGCCGACGGAAAACCTTTTATCTTTTGGCAATGGCCATTGGCGCCATTGACCTCGACATTTAAATTGGAGTTCTCGTGCAGTTGCTACAATGTGACAATCAGACTGAGAACGTAATATTAGAAAGAGAGGCCAATAGGTAAAAATGACGACCCTTAGAGTAGGAAAGATATATATTGTAAGGAGTCGTAACGCTACTGCCAATGGTGAAGCCACCTGCCACCAGAGAGCAAGCGCCGCAGTGTCAAGTTTATCACATCAAAGGAATAAAACGATACAAAACTGGTATTTTTCCAAAAACAGCTTCATAATAATACAATTAATATTCACTATCATAAATATATTTATTCATATCTTACATACCAGAATTTATTCTACATTCTATATAATATAACACCATAATCGATATACCTACGCCCATGGAAAAAGTGTCATTTCGGATGCACTGTTCTATATTCAATGAAGAAAAGATGAATGAAAATTTCAATCAAATAACGTGCTAATTGCATACCAGAAAATGATATACTATGCTTCTCATTATCATTGCATGCACACGGACATAATTAAGTAAATAATAGGCCTACAGTTAATTTAACTAGGTAAAGTGAAAACTGCATATACTTTAACCTGCAAAGCGTGTCACTCCTTTCAATTTTTTCCCGCTGTGATTTTTACAGTAGTTTATAGAATATGATACCATCATGTAGGTACATTACATAAATTAGCACTAAATCACTTATAAATCACTTCTATTGGAAAATTTCATTTTGCTCTCTACCGTTTGTGTGCCACCACCGCAATGGCGTCTTAGGCACAACTTGTTAGCGTGGCGATTATGCGCTGTTACGAGTCCTCACCATCTATCTTTCCCAACGAAGTGGAACTCTTCACTTCGTTGATCTTTCCTAGTCTAAGGCATAACTGAACTCAGCTGACTGTCAGTACCCAAGGTCGCTAAAAAAACAGGTCGCTTTGTAATATATATATGTCACATGAAGTATTTCTATGTTTATATGTAACATATATATTTGGTTAGGATAGAATTGTACATTGAGAGAATAATTTTGAAACTTATTTCTATAAAATGAGGAAAAAAACAGCCACACGCAGCTGTCATCGAGGTGTATACGTGACGTAGCACTTGTCGATTCTATATAATGAATCAACCTATCATTTAGTAAGCTTGGTCAAATTTAATGCGTACCCGACAAATTCCGAAGCCGTTTTCGCTGGGTGTCGTGTCCCTTTAAATTGGAGTTCACAACTATCATCGTCTATTTCGTCTTCTCCGTCTGACTGTCCTATCTTGTTAGTTCTGTAGTCTTTGCTATGACATAGTTCTAACCATATAACTATTATAACTATATACTGGTAATACGCTATAAGCCACTATATACGGAATTGAGGCTAGAGAAGGAGATAGTTTTCTATCTCTATAGAGAACTTGGGTCCCAACGCACACGCTCTGACGACACAAACGCGCTCTTGTAATTGCATGGTCGGTGGCCATGTGGCCAATTTCTCCGATTAGATTGTGACCATTTACTTCTATATTCAATTGAACGGTCACAATCCCGCGTCACTAAGGCATGCGCACCATACCCAGAGTACTCTTAAAGGATAGAGAGACAGGCTTTCCTTGGCGTCAAGTTACAAACGAAACTCATAGTATATAGTTAATATGTATATGGTTCTAATTCAAAATCCCATGTTATTTCTTATATGGAAGGTTCATTTTGGATTTCAATGTCGTTTCTTCGCCAGCCCCGCCTACCTGCAGCTAACTTCACAAGGCCGACGAGGGAGCGTAGCTAACTTATTGTCGCTCAAAGCTCACCGGTGATGAATTTGCTATTATTTACACTGTGGCGGTTCTCATATTAGCATATTGTTATATACAGGGATAATTATTTCCATATTTTCAACAGTATACGTTATGAATATATTTATTATTTCCAATGGCTTATACATGTTTAATGAAAAAACTCTTCCCACTATTATTGTCCCTTCAAATTGTTTAAAAAATCGCTGTTTTGTGGGAAACTTCCCACTGCTATGAGACCTGTAAGAAGTGAAGCATTTGGGTTGTCTAAACATGATTTTCACTTCTCGCAGTTCTAAGAAAGGGTGATTTTTGAAAAATATGTACATATACAGGGTGTCCCAGATTTTAAACGGACATGCTCTAGTGGAAGGTGTAGAAGTTTCAAAACATCCCTATATACCTACTTACCGTTGAATGTGAACCGTTTTTGAGATATGGAGTGTTTTGTGGTTTTTGATCAGAACTTCAGTTCGCCATATATTTGAAATGACTGCACATATATTTATTTGTGAAATTACATATTTGACATGTGTCTACTTGGGATTTTTAATGCCACAATGTCGTGTGTTAATCGCATCGTTTTATTACTTATTTTTTATTCGTGAAATAAATGGAATATATGCTTTACTTTGGACGGAAAAAACAGTGAATGTCAAAACAAAAACAAATAACAACCTCTTTGATAAAATTGATAAAACAATATGATGTTAGCAACTGGATTGTGTTATTTATAGAATGTCAAATTTGGTCTTTCAATACCTTTTGTTATGTATGTTAATATATTTCTTTATTGATTAACACCATCCATTTCTAGTTATCATTAAAACAGAGTTTTTTGTATATATAGTTTTAAGTAGCCAGTCATGTAGAGTCTTTGTATACGCTTAGTATTGGATACATATGTGTTTATTACTAGTGTGTTTAATTCATATTAATTAACCACCCTAAGTTAATACGGAACACCTTTGAAAATGTATTGAAGACTAACCATAAACGTGCCATCAAATATTATGACATTATTTTATAAATTGGTCCATAGGCTTTTTAAAAGTTTACTAACATTTACCAAAAAATAATATACAGTGTGATGTTAACGACCCTAAGAGCCATATTAAAAAAAATAGAAGTCGGTCATGGGATTTTTCCAAAATCACTTAAGCTATTCATTAACCTAAAAGAGTATAATGGTACAGGAAAATTAGCCATTTAGGGTAACAAAAATTAATAAAAGGATCTTCTCTGGGATTTAAGTAGATAATAACCTGGACCATGAGATGATGCATTCTTTGCACTTCCAAATTCCGGGAAAATTCAAAAAATTTGGAAAAACTTTTTTATTTTCGGTTCTCTTGCTCTACCGGCCAAAATAATGAATATAGAGAAAAAAAGTTCACAACAAAAGTTGTAGCTCGTCTCTTTCTCTACAGAAAAGGTGTTCACAGATTTTTGTCTTACTTAAGCGGTTTAGAAGATAAATCGAGTTTTCCACTTATAGTTTTAAGCCGCTTCGAAATGCGCGAAAGATGAGAATTCTCCGGGAGTTTCGTACGACCGGGCTCATCAATCAATAATTCTTACTATTCAGAGCCCCTAAAAATTGAAAATAACGTAAAATGTAGAGAAAAGTCTCAGCTTTAATGTGGAACTAATCACAAAATTCATAAAAAAATTTATCATACAGAAAAAGTGTCAGAAGATGGCTTAGTAAACTTTGTACAGTTGATTCACAGATTTATTCATGTCTTCGCCGGGAGTCGTTAGAATGATATAATTCATTTTGCTTGTATATTCTTATATAATACTACGACATACTAATCCAATTAACATTTCATTGCAATTACTTTTGTTGGAAAGATATGCCTTATTGCGATCAAAGTAGAGGGTATATTTCTCCATCGATTAATCACCTCCAAATTTTGGCTATTCAATTCGCTATATCTTAATTAATAATAATAGCACAGTCTTAATTTTTAGATTATAAGTACAATAAAACATATTGTTGCGTGTTTTCCACCTTTTAGGAAACACCCTGTATGAATCCATGGGTTCTAAAATAATTTTAACAAGAGATAAACACTAACACTTTATTTAATAATTTACTGACTGTACAATACTTCAAAATAACATTTACACTTTGTTTACTTGATATTTAACCTCACTTTTTCGCTACTAATTTCACTTTAATAAACTTCTTCTGCGCCGGTAATCGCGCCTTATATAATCTGAAATTGCCTCCAGATCAATCAAGAATCTTCTCTCACCACATTCTAGAAAAGTCTATCTTTTTCTGCAAGTTTCCAGTAACTCACTATTAGGCATAGGCGTAGCAATTTCAAGTTTCAAGGGGGTGTAATACATAACAATATTCTCTCAAATGACTTCAGAGCTTTTTAAATGCGTGCAGTAGGTACTTTTTGAATTTGTCTACATTATTCATACACGTTCAGAAAATGCACAATTATACAGTAAAACATATACAACTTATTTGTTTCTTAACATTCTTCAATGAAATTTTCACTAAATATAGATTAAAGTGCCTGGAATCGAGTCCATGCAGTGAAAAAGCACCCATTGTTACGGGAGGAATAGGCGGGATGCATAAAACTCAAAGATATGAATAAATCAACTGTATAAGTATACTAAGCCATCTTCCAACACTTTTTTCTCTATGATAAAAATTTGTATGAATTTTGTGATTAGTTCCATATTAAAGCCGAGACTTTTCTCTACATTTTATGTTGTTTTCATTTTTTAGCGGCTCTGAATAGTAAGAATTATCGATCGATGTGTCCGGACGTACGAAACTCCCAAAGAATTCTCATTTTCCGCGCATTTCGGAGCGGCTTAAAACTGTAAGTGGGAAACTCGATTTATCTTCTAAACAGCTTAAGTAAGACAAAAGTATGTGAACACCTTTTTTGTAGAGAAAGAGACGAGCTACAAATTTTGTCAAAAACTTTTTCTGTATTGTTATTATTTTAGCCGCTAGAGCAAAACAATCGAAAATCAAAAAGTTTTTCCAAATATTTTTAAATTTTCCCGGAACTTGGAATTACAAAGAATGCATCATTCCATTATACAGGTTATTATCTACTTAAATCCCGGAGATGATCCTTTCATTAATTTTTGCGAGGTTTTTACAAAA
This sequence comes from Stenurella melanura, assembly GCA_963583905.1. NCBI lineage: Eukaryota > Metazoa > Arthropoda > Insecta > Coleoptera > Cerambycidae > Stenurella > Stenurella melanura. The sequence goes on from OY757312.1 coordinate 110,628,461, forward strand.
TTTTACCTTCATTGCCTGTGCTATAATGTGTATACCAAATTTTATCTAAATAAGTGGTCATTTCAAAAATATGGCGGACTGAAGTTCTGATATCTCAAAAAAGGTTCACATTCAACAGTAAGTATAGGGGTGTTTTGAATTCAGCTGAGTGTACGCTACCTTCCACTAAAGTACGTCCGTTTCAATCTGGGACACCCTGCCTTTTCCTGTATTTTGAGGAAAAATTATGCATTTTGGTTAAAAAGATCACGAGAGCAAAGTTGTAGAGCATAAAGTTTCCTACAAATTTGGTCTCTACATTTTTGTCCAAATTCCGCATAGTTTCGCCGTTAGCGAAAGAAATATATAAAGAGACTTATGCGACTTTTTTAGATTTTCAGTCAAAATTATGCATTTTGGTGAACAATGTTAGGAGAGCAAAGTTGTAGAGCATAAAATTTCCTACAAATTTTGTCTCTCCAGTGTATTTTGGCTTGCTGAATCCGAATCCCACCACGCCACCATTTTCTTCCATACTCAAAAAACTGATAGAAAAAATGCAAAAAGGGAAATTTGCATTTTTCTAACGATTTTCTGAGGGTAGAGAAAAATTGTGACGTCATGGGGCAAAACTGACACCGGAATCGGATTCAGCAAGCCAAAATACATTGGAGATGATTGATCTGGTCCGTGTAGAATAGATCAGGCTAATCAGGAAAAATATCGATTTGGAACAATTTCAGTGGTGTACCACTTTTTTGGTAAAAAATATCAGAGGACACGCTCGCAGGAACGCCACTGGTGGAATGATAAAATAATTTTTCTAATTAAAATATGTGGTTCTATATCGTATAACACATACCAAAATTGAAAATAATATCTAAAATACTTTCTAAGATATTAAAAAATAACAATTAGAAAAAAAATTTCAACACCCTGTAGTAAAAATGTGAAGGTTGCGGACATATGTTCATATGAACTTTTCTTCATGTATGATGGTGAAGGTGTTGCTGGACACCCCCAAATAGCTAAAAAATAATCGATAACTCAATTTTATTACTAAAGGATATAAAAAATTAAACTACTCACTTTTCTATAAAGTACACCCGTAGATTTGTAGGTGGCGTATTTCGTTATTTCACATAAATCGTGGAGAGGGGGACAAGATGGTGGGGGCGTTCTGGGCGCTTCCAAATAGCTGAAAAATAATCAATAATTTTGTGATTTTATATTTAAAAAAAAAAGCAAAACATGAGAGAATACTTATAATTTTATGTGAAAAAATCTATACCATGCTGGGTGGAGCGACCGCCATTGCCTGGTGGAGTATGATGACAAGGGTGTGGGCTTGCGCGCCCAACATAAAGAACTCACACCAAGTTCTAGTAAAAAATTCATATTTAAATTCATAAATATAAAAAACATTAAATAGTACTTATTCTTCGAAGAGACATATGCATAGGTCCCCATATTTATCCCCACACTTTTCACACTTATTAATTTCCAAATTTCTGAGAAATAATAAAAATTTTATGTTATCAAAGAAACAAAAAAAACTAATTGAACTCACTTTACACTCATTTTAACTATGACAAAACTGTACACTCTAAAATGTTTTACAAAATTAAGCTGTATAATAATATGGATGTTTCTTATTTATTTGCAATCGGCTATAGCAGGACATCCGTAAAAAGTATAATCTTAATAAAGTGGAAGTTGATTAAATAATATCGCAAGCAGGAAGCGAGCATCCAGATTAGGGCATCCGGAAAAAGTGTAATCTCACATCCTCAAAAAGTGATCGTTAATTAATTATATCTCAAGGAAATGAAACCGAGACAGTCTTGATATATTATTATAAAGGAAACATAAAAAATGATAAGCCTGCATATATGGCAACATAGGCGTAATTCGGGGGAAGGGGGGGGGTGAACAAGGGTAGGCAACTGCCCACCCAATATTTTGAAAGAGAATAATTAATTTGTACAAGGTAAATCTGATGAATTCTGAAATTCTTCTGGAAAAAATAATAAGTATGATAATTAGATGTTTTCACTATATATGCAAATTAGCTTTTTCGATATTATTAAAATGAAGTACTTAATGTATTAATTAAAGCATTTCCCTGTATTTAAAAAGCAACCCGTGTCGTCTATTAAATTAATATTTCAACAAATAACATAAAATTTGACTATATTTGAACAGCTGCGCGAAACACTCCATTATTGGTGGTAACATTGGTGACGTCATCGATTACATCAAACAGTAATATCGCATGTACGTAGTATTAAACATAGCATTTTAAAGATTTTTTATATGTTTTTACCTGTGATTTAATTCGAAATTGATAATACAAGATTCGTAAGAGCTACTTCAGGAAATTTACCGGCAGCGGTGGATGTGTTCATGATCGCGGAATTTATGAAGAAAGATGAACGTTTCAACATAGCAGTAGTGAGGGGTTCTAAAGCTGCAACATAAGTAGGTACTAAACTTTTTTATTCTCTTTGTATTTATCCAATTAACGTAGTCTATTGATTCCTATATATTACGATTATTGTATATATACCTACTCAATATAATATACATACAAGGTTGATATTATACTTATAAACAGAGCCTATAAATGTTACTCATAAACTTGTAATATAAACAGGGTTAGGTAGCTAGTTATTCATTATTTTAGACTAATACTCATGCATGACAATGAAATTTTAAATTTACTTTACTTACGCAACTTAGGTACTTTGAAATGATCCTCATAGCAGAAAAATACTGATACTGTTGTAGGTGGATCACGTCTAGCGGCTTTAAGTCACTTTATTTTGCATTGTTTTTGTTTTGGTACTGTCATAAAAATCTTTTCAGGTGCGGTCTTGGATGTATTTTTGCATCCTGGCACAAAACACCACTTACTTTCCATTATAAAACGTAAAGGTTTTGCAAAATAACATGTATGTATAATACATATCCCATGATTGTTTATCAACAATGTAGCCTCTGACGTCATCAGGTAAAATTTGAATTCAAATTTAAAAGGGCTTATTTTAAGAAATAAATCGATTGCTTGGGAAAATTAATTTTTTTTAACCATAATGTGGGCATTCCACATATCAAACACTAATTAAAGTAGTAATTGCTTTATGTTATATTGATATCTTGAGGGAAAATTAGATTACATTTTTTAAGATATATATGTATGTGTCAAAATATCAAATATTAAATTTGTTGTTTTGTTATTTCTTTTTTTTCTCTCTCTTTTCTTGCGACTTGGATCTCATTCTCCTTGATGATCGGTGGTCATATCAATATATGTCGGCGTTCCACATAATAAAACACTAATTAAAATAGTAATTGCTTGATGTTATCGATATCTCGAGAGAAAATAATATTATATTTTTTAAGATATGTGTCAATATCAAATATTTGTTTTGTTTTTTTTTTCTCTTTTCTTGCGACTTGGATCTCATTCTCCTTGATGAGTAAGTGAACTGTTTGCCACACATAATTAAGTATTATCTTCTCAGTCAGAGATTTAAAAATTTGTGAAAACACCGAATTACGTTATCAAATCAAAGGTTTTCATTACATTTAGGCACGGGCGGATTAAGACTTATTTGTGGGGGCTCCGGCTAAATTTCAAACGGGCCTTTTGCAATTCTCGTAAAACCACAAACAGGCGACTTGAACCCCAGATGCCCAGGGGATAGCGAGTTCAATACTCATAAAATCATATACGCTACTAATTATACATTTCTTTTACGTGGCACGTGTGTATGATAATATATAGAATACTTTAGGGTCTAATGGGTTTAGGGTTTCTTTTCGAGGCGAACGGTTTGCTTAGGGTATTTTACTAATTTTTATACCAGTTTCTAAAACCTGGTTTAAATTTAAATTTTTAACAAAATCGCCCATGGGAACCCATTTTTTAATTCGATTTGAATCAAACACTGATCTCAAAAAATGGAGAGGCCACCAAGGTTTATATAAGACTACTAGATCACTTTCCATCTTTAAATATAATCTACGATACTAAATTCAAAAACCCTCCGAAGTTTACTTAAATTCTAAAAAAATGAGGTTTAGATGAAAAAAATCCTTTTGAGGCATTTAAATAAAAATTATTTCTATATTATTATTTTTTTAACAATTTACATAAATGAATAATAAATACAAACAAAATAATTAAACATGTTCTATTAAACCTCCATCAGCCCTAATATATGCCTCAATTCGCTTTCTGTTATTGTTCATACCTTTTCGGAGGGTTGCAAAATTTAACTAAACCTCGGATTCAGGGTTTTTGAACGATTTCGAACAAGTTTTGTTAACAAATTGTTTTTACTAAAAAATTCTTACTGTGATTTTTTTATTTTTTTCATACAATTTAGTATCGTAGACGGCCTTGCATTTAAAGATGCGTAGTGATTTTGTGATCTTAAATAGACCTTGGTGACCTCTGTATCTTTTATGACAAGTTTCATTCAAATTCGGACAAAAAACAAAAGAATTATTACACTGTTACACTCTTAAGTGAGACACACTGTATATGTTATGTCGGAAAGATTTATTGTTTAAAACTTATTAACGTTTAAACATTGATAAATGCGATTTTTAGTCTTTTTGACCTTTATATAATAACCTTTCTGAATAAAAAGAAATTTTTATATAAATTCTGCAAAAGTAATCGGAAACTTCAACTCCAAATGCCGAAAGATTTATAAAAATTACATCGATAGTTCCAATGTTAGCATGCTATGATTACTACACTTAGGTTGCCTTCTGTCAGAGACATGGTCTCTGATGTACCTAATCACAAAAGCATGGAAACTCTCAATTTTCACTTTCAGAATATTTTTTCAGAATATGTCGTTCCAAAGTTATTATATAAAGGTAAAAAGGTTAAAAAACGCATTTTTCAATGTTTATACGTTAACAACTTTTTAAACTTAAACCTTTTCTACATAACATACATTTTTTTCTTGGTTTAACTCAAACTTTACGATAGAAGTAGTTTGGAATCGAAAATCGTATTATTTAAAATTTGTTTATAAAATTGCAAATGCTTGCGGAATTATCGCAAAAAATTCAAATTGTATTGGTACACATCAGCGAGCGCTCGCCGACATATCAGCGAACGAATGCAAACGACATTCATCTGGGTAACGTTCGCACAACCGTTCGGTGAAAGATCGCCAATTCTTCCGATTTTTGCGCGAGCCTTATTTACTTAAGTAATTGTTTTTTCACACCGCACGCTTTCCGTCTTTTGAGTTTTATATTACCTGTGAAGTGATAAACTCACTTTCCCTCAGCCATTTGGGTTTAGGCGGGGGTTTCCTGTCTATGGTTTAACTTTTTGTAGCACTCGCTTTCTCTCGGTCATTTGGGTAATTGGGTTTATAGGGTTATCGTTTAAGAATAGGATACAGGGTTCGCTTTGCTTCCATCTATTGGGTTATCTGTGAAAAATCTCTCCCTATCCAATAAAAATACTGAAATTAGGAACGCCACTGCATGGCAAAATGAGTTAAAGGAAGTTGGTATTTCATTTTGGTTTTTGGTTATCTGAAATAGTACTGACGTAGTTGTAGATATTGACGGGTATAAATAAACAGATCGAGATCGGTCAATTATTATTTTCCAAGTGTACTTATTAGGTACCTAGTAGTGTAGTTTATCACTCTGTGGTTTATCTATGGTACCTAGTTTGTGTTCGAAGTGTTTGCTATTGAAATCATTGATCATTTACTTAGCAAGTTTTAAGTTATAATTTTGTTAAGTGTGTACCTACGTCTACGTGTTTGTGATAAATGTAAGTTCTATTTATTTCTTTCTTGTAATTTATCTCACCAATGTATAAACATTTTTTTAGATGGATTTTAAAAAATTGAACGATGTATCACTTCTAGAGGTCAAGCCCAATATTAAGTTGTCGGCATTTCCGTTAAACGTACCTCTACCAATATATTCGGCTAAACTGGTAAAAACGAAATTCTGTGAGACGGTTTTATTGGAGTTTGAAGATAGGACGACGTTTCTACCGAAACGGGTGGTGCCTTTAATAAGAGATAATTTAGAAAATTTCACCTCTGGGAAGTATTGCCTGGTATTCCGAGGATTGAAAGATGTCAATAAATCATCGTTAGGGACAAAATTTGAATTTATTGAAAACGAAGATTGGTCCCAAAGCGCATGTAAGTAAATTTTTATACATTTTGAAGATTTTTACTAACAAATACATAGGTACCATAAAAATAGAGAACACACTCTAAATAAATAAGTGAGGTGTTGTGAGGTTAAAAATTTAGATCGAGTAAATAGATTTTGAAAATCATAAAATATCAAATACCCCATGGTTAAAAAAATATCTATTTTTAGCAGATATTCAGGTCTATTCTGTAACATTTTTGTTAAGTTTTAACGGCAAGGTTAAAATAATTAGCGGAATGAAGTTAACGGTCGGTCGTATTCTGTATACTTTTTTTAAGGTTAAATTTACCCAACATCGTTTCAAATTAGAGGCGACTTTGGATCTGCCACTAAAATTTAACGGTACCGTTAAAGGGGCAAAAACACCGTATTTTATTTTTGGTTCATAAAATTTTGTATATCATTCAGTATTCTACATGGCACTTTGTTTAAGAAATGGCAGGACCATTCAAAATACAGAAACAAATATTTAATCTAAACTTTGAATTGATTTGCCAACCGAAAACTTCAGAAATTTTTTGACTTTTCACTAGAATAAAATGTTTGTCAATGAGTTTGAGATTCTTTTGACGACACATTTTCTCATTTATATCCAGTAATTATTTTTCCGCCTTCAAATAATCGTAATCATAACCTCAAATAGAAACGCGGGTGCCGCGGGTCCTGTTTGACAATAATTTTAGGGACTGTCTACAAGGACGCCGCGGCGGACGTCTATCATTTTCTTAGCTGTCCGCCGCGGCAATTAGTTTGGTTAGATACTATTTATTCCGTGCTATAGCGGTGTTTTCCACGTGGATCGCTGGCCTATGCGTAACGTTGTCGCGTTGTGGAGCGACAGGTCCCGGGTTCAAATACTGCCTACTGGACTTTTTTTTTATATTTTGTAACGATTAGTATCCTTTTTCACAAATTCTGGTTGGATTTGACGACAGAAATGTTCTTTTTTTTCATATAATAATTTATCTCTTTCATGTGATGGTAGTTGGGTTAGTTAGGTTGATTTTTATTTTGCTAAATAATTGTCAATAAATTATCAGCGCCGCAGGCAGTATTAGCGTCGCAGACAAAAACGGGGGGTGCGGGGGGTGTCCCCCCGCCTTCTTTTTCAGAAAATTGCATAAAAACATTCGAATTTCTCTGTGCGGCGGTTCAATAAGTCGTGCAAAAGCGAATGCGCATGCGCGGCGGACAGCTAAGAAATGGTATATGTCCGCCGCGGCGTCCATGTAGCAACTCCCATAATTTTATGCGGTAGGTATTCAATTTTATCTGCGTGTATTATATATTTTGTGGGATTATTGTCCGTCTTAACTTAATACTTACTCTACTCATTGTCAACTACTTTCATTCAATGACTTCCTTGCTCTCATTAGGTTTGTTTTTAATTTGATCTTGAGCATATAAGGGAAAGAAATAACCGGTCGTTAAAAACTTATGACTTTAACAGGTCCGTTAAATGGTCGCATACAGAATAGAAAAATCAGTTAAGTATTATTTTTAGCATTCCGTTAAAATTAAAATTTTAGCAGGGCGTTTATTTTTAACCAAAAAATTACAGAATAGACCTGATGTACTGTTTTCTTTCATTTGCCCTTTATAAGTAGGTACACCCTTCAATACATGTGTGCTCCTGTTCTTCAAAAAGTAAAAAATTGAAAATATTTTTAACCCACAAAAGTAGGTATATAGTAGTTAAAAGTAAAAAAACGTTCCTATATAAGCATCTAATGTTTAAAAGAAGTAGTTAAAAATGAAAGATGGTACCCTTTATCCCAAAATTTTTCATCAAAACGTGTATTAGTCTAATGTTTAAAACAGTAGTTAAAATTACGACAGACCCCTGTACAGAATTGAATAGCCGGCAAAACAGGTCCTGTATAGCACCCCCAAAACCCTAAAATTGGTTCTTGTGTAAAATTGTATATTGAGTATCAAGAACAGTAAGGGACTGTAATGTTCAATTTTGCCGGAGACCATAGTACAACCCTTAAGATTCGTGATGCTCATAGTGTTTTTTGCACGAGTGTATTGAATACACTTCAATTAAAATGATTTAATTTCTGAGAAATAAACAAAAAGTCAAAAGCGTGACAAGTCCAATTTGTCAAATGTGATATTTTTATTTTGTTATAAAATTAGACGGCTGTGCTATATGTTTCCAAGACAATATTTGGTGTTATTTACAAACATGCAATCACATTTACTTTGACATTAAATTTTTACTGTATTACTTTCTTTACAATGAGTGATTCCGTAGGCAATAGTGAAATAGAAAATGCATGGGAGATCGGATGTGCAGCATTAATTCCAGAAAAATCCAAGGATCGCTGTGAAAAAGTCTATAAAATGTTCAAAAAATGGTGTGAGGAGAAGGATGGTGCTAGCATCAATGGAAAAGTGTTGTTGGCGTATTTTGTTCATCGGAATAAGGCATTAAAATCGCCTGGTAGTCTCTGGGTGGAATATTCAATGTTAAAAAGCACAACTTTTCTTAAAGATGCTATTGATATTTCAAAATTTTCTACCTTGATTGCTTATCTGAAAAGAAAAAATATTGGACACAGGCCTAAGAAAGCTAGTGTGTTTACCAAAGAAGACATAAAACAGTTTTTAAATGAAGCATCCGATGTTGAATTTCTAATCCTCAAGGTATTTATGATTATATTAGTATTATATAACAACAAAAGTTAAATATAATTGTATTTTTAGGTAGGACTGATCCTAGGAGTAGCAGGGGCATGCAGAAGGGACGAATTATATAGTATGACGATAGATGACATAGAAGATCATCAAGAATATGTCATTATAAAAATTCCAAATACCAAAACCAATATACAACGGTCTTTTACCATAACAAATAAAATAGATGACGAAATCCACTATGTAGAATTTTTGAGAAAGTACAGTAAGCTCCGACCAACTCATACGAATAGCAAACATTTGTTTTTAAATTATCGACGTGGAAAATGCAGTACGCGGGTGGTAGGAAGGAGGACTATTGGAAGTTGGCCATCAAAAATTGCCAAGTATCTGAAATTAGAGCACCCTGAAAGTTATACTGGCCATTCTTTTAGAAGGACCTCGGCAACACTGTTGGCCAATAAAGGTGTTGACATATTAGGGCTCAAAAGACACGGGAGGTGGAGATCTTCGGCAGCAGAGAGCTATGTGGAAGATTCTCTACAGAATAAAATCGAATTTGCCAAGAAAATTCTACACGATGGTGTCTCGTTTTCCAGTACTGCAGTTTCGCTGAATACGCTGAAAACCAACACGCCAAGTACGAGCAGCATTACAATTAATAATTGTACCAATTGTACATTCAATTTTAATGTGTCTTAATAATGTTTGTGTGTTTTTTATATAATTATTATTTCAATAATGTTCGTTCTTTAAATAAATGGAAATTTCCTTATTTTTTGTTCTTATTTTTGTGAAATATCATTAGCCCAGTTAAGATATTGCTAAATGTTATATGGCTGAATTTTTCAGAATACATAGTTTTGTTAGTGTAGAATACGATAAAAAAAAATACAGCTGTAAGGTGCCGACGACCCTTAAAAAATCGAATAAATTGGCCGAAATTTGGTTCTTGCCCAATAACTCGAAAAATAAAAAAATATATCAAAAAACTAATAGCACTAGGCGATAGGGGGGGAAATTTCACATCAAAAACGTATATGAAATTTTTTGTACCATCAAAAATGTAGGCTCTAGATTTTTTTTAACGCACGAGAATGGCAATGGCAAAGCATGCGCAGTTACAGACGTGCTACACCAAATTTGTTGTAACTTCTGAACTAATTGATGAAATTGAGCACTACAAAGCTTAACTGAAACGAGAAACATGTGGCTATTGGATTATCACATTTTGAAATATAAAAATGAATGTATGTAGTAATAGTACCTATATGAAGTCGGAACATATAGAGATTTTCGATGAAACGGGTGAATTTTTAGGATAAAAATATAAAACTTTCACATATTACTCTTAAAGTAATGTATAAAAAGATCCGATGAGTGAAAAAAATCTCAAAAGTTTATTTTTGAAGATGTACACTTCCAAAATTTCAAAATCTTGAGAAAGTCATAAAATTTTATATGTATACCAACTTTAACTACCTATTACTTTGGTTTAAATCGCGTTATTAGATTTCTGTAGGTGCGATTTAATGCTTGAAATGTGTACTTTCAGATGTGTTAAGAGGATTTACCTTAAAAATTGAATCAACCTTTATTTTACGAAAATAAGACAAATTTTTCTTTGCTCCAAAATTCATGTAACTTGGGGTAAAATAAACGTTAATATCTTTTATCACAAAAATTATTTGGTATACCTATCCATCGGATCCTTTTATACATTGCTTCCAGAGTAATATGTGAAAATTTCAGACTTTTATCTTAAAAATTGTAGAAATGGTAGAGCTTTTATCGGAAATCCTTTATGTTCCGAACTTCATATAGGTACTATTCCTACATACATTCATTTTTATATTTGAAAATGTGATAATCCAATAGCCACATGCTTTTCGTTTCATTTAAGCTTTGTTGAGCTCAGTTTCATTAATTAGTTCAAAAGTTACGAATTTAGTGTAGAGCGTCCGTGACCGCGCACGCTTCACGAGCCCTGCGTTAAAAAAAAAATCTGGAGCCTACATTTTTTTTTTAAATGAATTATTATTTGTTTGCTTATAATTGTATTGAAACATATTTTTTATAGGATTTTGCAAACAGCAGAAAAAACTAGTTATATACCTTTTAGTTACAGTTATTTTCTTTCTGCTGTTTGCAAAATCCTACATTTTTTATCGTACAAAAAAATTTCATACATGTTTTTAATGTGAAATGTTCCCCTCTATCGCCTAGTGCTATTAGTTTTTTGATATTATATTTTTTATTTTTTCGAATTATTGGCCAAAAACCGAATTTCGGCCAATATTTTCGACTTTTTTAGGGGTCGTCGGCATCTTAAAGCTGTAAACTTTTTTACTTCCCTCGCATACCGAAGGGAAGTATTGTATTCGAGAAAAAATCACCCTCCGAGATTTTTTCGGATTCTGACGTTTCAGAACACGTAGATTACGAAAATATAGGTTTTTCAATTCCGTCAGTCTGTCTGTCTGTCTGTCTGTTGGTGCATTTACTAAAAAGCTACTTGACGGAGAGCAGTCAAATTTGGTAGGTAGTTGACGCTACTGTCAGCGAAGAAATGGTAGAAATTTCACTGGAAAATATACAGGGTGGACCGTCTAAACGGAATAAATAGTGAAAAAAATTTTTTTTTGCTCAAATTTAAAATTTCCACGTTTCATGACGCGCTAAACCTATTTCAGAAAAAAAAAATTTTTGAAAATTTTTTTACCAACATTTTTGAAAAAATTTTTACCAAGATGAAAAAAAAATTTTTTTGTTCAAATTTAAAATTTCTACGTTTCATGACACGCTTAACCTATTCCAGGAAAAAAAATTTGAAAATATTTTTCACCAATATTTTTGAAAAATTTTTTGCTATTAAAATGAAATATTTTTTTTTCTTTCTTCAAATTTAAAATTTTCACGTTTCATAGCATTCTAAGCCTGATTAAAAAAAAAATTTTTTGAAAATTTTTTATACCATTTTTGAAAATTTGTTTACCACTAAAATAGATGGAATTTTTTTTTATTTCTTCAAATTTCCACGTTTCATAGCGTTCTAAATCTATTTAAAAGAAAAATTAGAAATTTTTTTTACTATTTTTAAAACATTTTACCAAGATAGAATTTTTTTTCTTTGTTCAGATTTTAACTATCCACGTTTCCATGGCATTCTAAAACTATTCAAACAAATTTAAAAATGTTCTTGAAAATTTTTTAAAAAAATTCGAAAACATTTTTAATCCATTTATGTATCACTACTATAGAACAGACGAAACATTTTTTTTTGCTCAAATTTAAAATTTCCACGTTTCATGATATTCCAAGCCAATTTCGGAAAAAAAATTGCAACATTTTGTTACCAGTTTGGAAAAAAATTTAACACCAGAATGCTCAAATTTAAAAGTTCCACGTTTCATGACATTCTAAACTTAGGCATTTCAAAAAAAAAAAAATTTTTTTCAACATTTTTCAAAAAGTTTTTACCACTAAAATAGATCGATTTTTATTTATTTGCTCAAATTTAGAATTTTCACGTTTCAACTTTTTTAGCACTACTAAAGAATAGAAGGAAACTTTCCTTTTTGCTCAAATTTAAAATTTCTACGTTTGACATTTTAAACCTATTTCAGAAGAAAAAATTTTGAAAATTATTATACCAACATCTTTTGAAAAATAAAAAAAAAATCGGTAAAGTTATTTACACAGAACTTCCCTCGTTATTTGTGCATGACAGTCACTCAAAAAAATTATTAATTACGAAATGACATTGGGAATAATAATCGGAATATAATTAATTATTGGTATTATTACAAAGAAAACCTGATAACTTTTGGTCAAAAAAATATACAGAGTGTTCATCCAACAGCAAAAGTTCAATATACTAAATAACAGGTGCCAAATATGGAAGGCTTGCGCAAATACCTTTATAAATGTCCACCATGACTCAATTATTTCTTGGGATGGCATTATTCAATAAAAGTATATGCCAAATATTATTGCCATCTCTCACATCTTCAATCCCACATTCACGTAATGGAGTGGAAGTATAGTGGTGATTAAAATATAGAACAAATTTTCAAAAATGTTTTCTGCCTATTCTAGTGTTAAATTTTTTTCCAAATTGGTGAAAATATGTTGCAAATTTTTTTTTCCGAAATAGGTTTAGAATGTTATGAAACGTGGAAATTTTAAATTTGAGCAAAAAAATATTTCGTCTATTCTATAATGGTGATAAATAGATTACTAAAACATGTTTTCATTTTTTTTTATTTTTCTACAACATTTTAAAATTTGTTTTAATAAATTTGGAATGCCATGGAAACGTGGAAATTTTAAATCGGAAAAAAGAATTCCATCTATTTGTGGTAATATTTTTCAAAAATTTTAAAAATTTTTTTTATTTTTCTTTAAATAGATTTAGAACGCTACGAAACGTGGAAATTTTAAATTTTGAGAAAAAAAAATTCATCTATTTTGGTGGTATAAATTTTTTCAAAAATGTTGGTAAAAAATTTTCAAATTTTTTTTTCTCTTAAATAGGTTTAGAATGCCATGAAACGTGAAAATTTTAAATTTGAACAAAGAAAAAAATTTTTTTTAGTGGTAAAAATTTTTTCAAAAAATTTTTTTTCTGAAATAGGTTTAGCGCGTCATGAAACGTGGAAATTTTAAATTTGAGCAAAAAAAAATTTTTTTCACTATTCCGTTTAGACGGTCCACCCTGTATATTTTTCAGTGAAAATTCTACCAGTTCTTCGCTGACAGTAGGGTTAACTACCTACCAAATTTGACTGCTCTCCGTCAAGTAGTTTTTTAGTTAATGCACCAACAGACAGACAGACTGACGGAATTGAAAAACCTATATTTTCGGAATCTACGTGTTCTGAAACGTCAGAATCCGAAAAAATCTCGGAGGGTGATTTTTTCTCGAATACAATACTTCCCTTCGGTATGCGAGGGAAGTAATATGCGAGGGAAGTAAAAATGAAATTTTTTAACCACCACTACTTCCACTCCATTACGTGACTGATGGATTGAAAATGTGACAGATGGCAATAATATCTGGCATATGCACCTATTATACTTTTATTGAAAAATGTATAGAGTGGTCATCCAAGAAATAATTCAGTCATGGTGGACATTTGTAAAGGTATTTGCGCAAGCCTGCCATATGTGGCAACTGCTATTTAGTATTGAACTTTTGCTGTTGGATGAGCAATCTGTATATTTTTTTGACCAAAACTTATCAAGTTTTCTTTGTATATTCCGATTATTATTTTCAATGTCATTTCGTAAATATTAATTTTTTAGAGTGGCCACCATGCACAAATAACGAGGGAAGTTCTGTGTAAATACCTTTACCGATTTTTTTTATTGTATTCTACACCAACAAAACTACTTATTCCAAAAAATCCAGCTATATAACATTTAGTGACCGGTTTTTATCAATTTCTATCTCTGACAACTGGGCTATATGTATTATATTAATTTTACTTACCGTTCAGACGTCGGTAAGTAAATCACTTACCGACGTGTTAGGCCTAGTAACCAGTAAACATAACCTTGGAAACAGATCCTGTAAATAAACAAAAAAGCTCGATCGTGCAAAAATATAATTGTTTAGCCGTACTGACCCACTTGAATATCTTGAATATCATGCAAATATCCCAGAATTTCGGTTCCATGAGGTAACATATATCGAGGTGAGAGATATAATAGACTCCTTAAGAAACAGTCAAAGCAAAGACATATATGGCTTAAACATCACTCTAATAAAAACCATCAAAGATCTAATACTAATTCCTCTCACCAAATTAATAAATGATTGTTTAAATACTGGTATATTCCCAGATGCTCTTAAAATAGCTTCTGTCGTGCCAATATTCAAAAAAGAAGAATTGGATGATGTTAGCAATTATAGACCTATATCATTATTACCTATAATATCAAAGATTCTTGAAAAAGTAATAAAAAATCAAATAATTGATTATCTTGAAAACCATAATTTGTTTAACAAAACCCAATTTGGTTTCCGAAAGAAATTATCAACTACAGATGCTATTTTAAACTACACTAGACTGTTTTGAAAAAGGTTTGTACTCTGCCTCGATATTTTGTGACCTCAGTAAAGCTTATGACTGTGTCTCACATGAGTTATTATTAAAAAAATGTATTAAATATAATTTCTGTCAAGAAGCCATACATTTACTTAAATCTTATCTCAATAACAGACAGCAGATAGTCTGCTTTCATAACCAAAATTCCGACATGCTAAATGTAAGAGCAGGTGTACCACAGGGCTCTATTTTGGGCCCGGTGTTATTTCTAATCTATATAAACGATCTACCGAATGCTGTAAAGAACGTCAACTGCTTGTTTTATGCAGACGATACAACACTTTCCGTATCAGGCGAAAATATTAAAGAGCTAAAGATAAAACTTGCACAGTTAAGTGCAGAAAAACGGTTCTCAACAAATTTGCTAACACTAAATAAAAATAAAACAGTTACGATGACATCTTCACTAAGAAATGACACTCTGGAGGAAAACTCCAAATCTGTAAAATTTTTAGGAGTCTACCTAGACCCAGTTCTCAAATGGGATGAACATACAAATTATATTGCAAATATAATAACCAGAAACATCTATGTACTCAGACAAATGTCCACAAATCTCTCAAAAAATATATTAAAAACAGCATATTATGCACTTATCCAATCTCGTCTGTCCTATGCTATATTAGCATGGGGGCATGCTGCAGGTAAGCATAGGCTATTTGGTCTTCAGAGGAGAGCAATAAGAATAATAGGCAATGTAGGTTATAGAGACATTTTTCAAAAATATAATATCCTCACATTATCATGCATTTATGCATTAGAATGCATTACATATGTCAAAAATAACATGTCGATATATAATAGAAATAAGGATTTCCACGATCATCTAACTAGAGGTAATAATGACCTCAGAATTAATAGTATCAGGCTTTCTAGAGCGCAAACTGGTATCAACTCTTATGGAATCAAGTTATTCAATACACTACCCAATACAATAAAAAGCCAGCCTCCGTCTAAATTCAGATTGACTATTAAACAATATCTCATCAAATATGCTTTCTTCACACTTGAAGATATTGAATATGGTTTTAAAAATTATCCTGTGATGTAATATGCCAGTTTCCTTTTTTTTATAATTGTCATTTTATAATATTTCTAAAGATTTTAGTGTTTGTATTTTTAATATTTTTATAGTTTCCTTATTAAATATAATCATTTATTATGAATTTCGTCTCACATGTTTACTGTTTGTATTTTAACTATATTTAACAAAAATACCTTTTTGACGTTGTAAAATATTTTATATGATTACAATAAAGTCCTATTATTATTATTATTACTGCTTGGTATCTAATAAATACACTCTGCGTTTAAAAATTGTATAGCATTTTCAAAACGGAGTTTGTGGATTTGCAATAAAAGGGGAACGAGTGCTTAATATATTGACAATACAATTTTGATGATGGAGTACCAGTTTTCATTCACACTTTTCAACACAGTTTCTGCCGGTGGCTCTAGGGTGTTGCGAAAAATATGCTATCCCACAAGCCTCTCGCACTTGTAACTTGTTTTTAGTTGCCATTCTTTCGGAAACATTTTGATGTTCACTTTAGCGCAATACATATATGAATAACAGAATAACAACCGAGTGGTCCGGTCTAAATTATGTTTTAAGTTAGTTTTCATTTTGGTTTAAATCCATTTCAAACCATAACTAAATTTTCTAATAGAATGTTACATTAGAAATTGTTATTAATTTCTTTTTATAAGGTGTGAAGTAAAAAATTGTATCCTATCTTATCTAATAAACAAATCTTTAAAAATGTATTAATTAATGGGTAATTGGATTTTCGGGTTTAGTCCTACGTACTCATTAGATTCCTAGAGGGGCCCCAAGATGTCCAATTTACGGCGAAGTTTCGGCAAAATTATATTTGCCGTCTTCAGATGCCCAGTTGCTCAAACTGAGTTCAACTCGTTGAAAAATGGGTTTTTGGAAATATCTTGAAAATTACGAATTGTCAAAATCTGTTGTTTGTACAACTTGTAACAGGAAGTTACCTTTTTCTTAAATTTGAGATTAGTCCCGTTCATAGATTGTTCGAGATATGATTTTTTTAAGGTTTTGTGTTTTTTCATCCCTTTCTAGAAGTCAAATTTCAACATATATTTTTCGTGAATAACTTAATAACCCAAGCCTCTACGTAAAATTGGTTATTATAAAGTTGAAGGGTAATTCAATTTCCTACAATCTGGTTCTTCTATGATAAAAATTGGCAAAGTAATGGGTGTTTGTTAAAAAAATATTGTTTTAATTTAAAATCACAATTGGAGTACTTATTACTTTAAATTGTATTGTGACAAAAAAATTGATTTAAACTTAGTTGTAGCTTTTGAAATAATAAATCAAAGGGCATTTATATACTATTTTCATTAAAAATAATTTATGTTTCTATCCGAATTTGTTATAAACAACTTTAAAGAAATAACATATTGTATATTTCTATTGTGAAATGTAGTTCATTTAGTTATCCTTAAAATGGAATCCATAGTGTCATTTGGCAAAATTAAGCATCTTCTATGGCCACTTCTGGTAAAAATTATGGAAGAAAACAGTTTATAATTATTGTAAAAAATGTTTTGTAAGTATATTAGTACAGCTAAACAATCACGGAGGAATTTCCTTTTTTACTCTTTAGTTTCTTGCTACACGATTAAAAATAACTTTTTCCGTCTGCCTGTTCGTCTGTCTGTCCGTCCGTCTGTCCCAAAGTTCTAGATTTTATTATGAGCTTCCCTAAAAAGAGAACAAAAATTTGTCATCTTCATTTTATATGATTTCAAGGTAAGTATTAACACAAACTCTTTAGATTTTACAGCCTCTTAAAGTGTATATAATGCTAATTTTCAATTGTCAATATTTCAAAAATGTACAAGTATAATACAATAAAATATGTATTGAATTTTACATAGAGTTTAAATGTTTAAAAATATTTCATTAAAAAAATATGACTATTTGATGTGGCATAACTTTGTGGAAGAAAAAATATGAGGAGAGTCTTTTAATAAAAACAAGTACTGGTACTATTAGGCAAGAGCAAACTGTAAAATTTCTAGGTCTATATATATTAGACAGCTGTTCATGGTCTACACATATTGACAGTATTTGTAAACGTATTGCTCCAGTTTGCTATTGCTTAAATCAGTTACATGATGTTGTTGACAGGTCTGTTTTAATTATGTACTACCACGCACATTTTCACTCTTTAATCTCTTATGCAATAATTGCCTGGGGAGCAGCAAGTGACAGTATTAGAGTATTTAGATTGCAAAAAAGAGCCGTAAGATTTATTACCGGATCAAACAAGCGTGATAGCTGTAAAACGTTGTTTAAACAATTGGGAATATTAACATTACCCTGCACTTTGTTATTAAATTTATTAATGTATGCTAAAACGGAACTAAATATGAACACTCTTAATAATTATCATTCCCATAATACAAGAAGTAGCACAACACTAGAAATACCAATACATAGACTGACAAAATATGAACAAAGTCCCAAATATCTGGCTATAAAAGCTTACAATCATTTGCCAAGTAAATACAAGGACATGCAAGTTAAATATTTTAAATTAGAACTTAAAAAATTATTAATAGATAAGAGCTATTATTCTTTAAATGAATATTATGCTGATAGAAGTTTGTGATTGTACATTCTCTCTTGATCTTTTTTTTAATATTATTATTGCCGTACTCAACGTGTATTTGTTAACAGTTTTTTTCTTCCATTGTTTTTATACTCTGTGCGTGTTCGTAATTGTACCCTTATTTGGAGATATTTTTTAAGTGTTTATGTATAGCTTTACATACCGTTTTATTTAATGACATGCTTTATTAGTGTATACATTTTTTATATTCTATTTATATTATATTTTATACTTATTTTATATTCTATTATGTAATATTGACTTATCCTATATCATGTATTTGTGATCGACAGGATTAATAAATTATTATTATTATTATTATTATTATTATTATTATTATTATTATGACAAATATTTTTAAATTGCCGGCATTTATTGCACTATTCATACGAAGTTGGCCACAGTTCTTGCTATCTTTATCTAAGAAAACACAGAAACACAGAAATGACTAAATTCGGGACTTTGGCCTACCATCATGTAGGTAAAAATAAACTAAAAAGGCAAAAGTATCAAATCAGCACTGTATCTGTATTAATGACATGCTTAATACAAAATGTGGATGATTACAAAAATAGATACCCAAAATGTGGAAGGTTCTAAAAACAGATTATCAGACAGTTATGGGAAACGTTAAAATAATATGTTGAAATGGACCATAAAAATAGGGATAGTCCTATCGTGCGTTTTGTGACCTAAGAAACTACCTGCTAAGAAATATATCAATACAAGTTAATAACATAACAGCGTTGCCAATATATCGGACGTTGAGTGATCCCCTAGAATGATTCTATATTTACGTGACTGATATACACACTGCAACCGCAGCACGTCACGGTGAGTTATCGCTGAACCAAAACATAATCATTTATCGTCGTAAAGTCAAATTAATGTCCAGCAGATTATTTGTTCAATGGCTATTAATGAACATTTCTAATAGTTCCCAAGCATTTTTAGAGTTGGGCCATTCAGCGTCCGGATATCGGCCGCCGAGTGACTCCGGACGCACGGTGAACCTAAAAATTTACATAGGTGGACGCTGAGTGATACCGTGTATATCTATCTATATCTAAAAAACAACCCTTTTTTTTCATGCGCTTGGCAAAAAATATGTTAACACAACCCCAAGACATATAGAAAATATGGGTGGCTTAGCTGCAGGAAAAATTTCCCTCAATTTTCCTAATTTGAAGGGACTATATTATGCTGTTACATTTGCATGAAGCTCCCATAATGTAAGCGTATATTTATTATAATGCAATTCTTTAGATTTGTAAATATATACTCTTTTAGGGTCAGAAAATTTGCAAGTTTCATATTTAACTCATTGTGGCAGGTGCGTGTTTAGTTAAGATGGTGCTAAGTGACAGAGGCCTAAAGATTTGCTGTTCTGTCAAGTCATATTGGGTATGTATTTTATAGATTTAGTGAATAAAACTTACATATGCTCATATTATATAACTTACTGATATACAATTTGTTAAACTACCAGAAGGTATAAAAATATACGTAAATATTGTGTAATAATTAGGTTATTTTGTAAATGTAAAATTTGTGTATGTTTAAAATAGTTATATAATATATATTTCTTGTTAAACTATCTGTGTTTTATTACCTCTTATATGGATACCTGTGAAGTAGTTCCCACGTACATCAAAACACTTGAACACTTACATTTGACGTGTGTTGCACTAATCGTGTTGATATCATCGAGATGATTATAACTGTTCGTTTTAGTCATCTCCCGATGATGCACATGTTTGGCACAACACCCATCGAGTGCAGTGTTCAATAAGTGTCTTGATGTCCGTGGAAACTACTTCAGAGAGATATGTAATGATGCGATTGTGTATATAATGTGTTTCATATCCACTGAATGTACACTGCATATGTTTATGTCTTAATCATCTCCGATGATGGCAACATGACTGGCGCAACACGCGTCGGGTGCTGTGTTCAATAATTGTATTGATGGATGCTACTTCAGAGATATATGTAATGTATATTCATAAAATATGTGATTGTGTATATGAGGTGTGTTTCATATCCATTGGATGTACATAGCATATGCTTATGTCGGTCTTGGGTCCGTTGATTTTTCTACTTTTTGTTAACGATTTATCTCACTTTATTAGTAAAGGTAGAGTCAGAGTAACTCATACTAAACTACTAGGCACCTGGCTTGACTCTGATATGAGTTTCCGCAACCAAATCACACATGTATGTGGAAGGCTGAATAAGGCCTTTTATGCGATTCTACAGATGAAGTCGTTCTTAACTGTAAAGTGTACAATAAATCTTTATTATGCTTTTGCTTACTGCCATCTTTCCTATAATATCATGTCTTGGGGTCCTGCCTCTGATCTCAGTAGAGTTTTGATTTCACAAAAAAGAATATTAAGATTAATGTTTAATTTGGACTACCGGGCAAGTTTTTAAAGAATATGCAATTTTAACCGTGCCATCTATATACATTCTGAAATGTGTTTTGTTTACCAAGAGACACCTAATGGACGTTATACACCAACACCCGATATTCACAGCTACAAGACAAGAAATATAAACCTACGATTGCCTACTTACAAAACAACAATGTTTCTTAAATCTCCACGCTAGAACTGTATCATCCTCTATAATGCATTACCTGATGACATTAAATTATTAGGGAACTATACTACTTTCAAAAAAGGCGTTAAATCTTTTTTAGAAGTAAACGCTTTCTACTCCGTTAAAGAATTCTTGTTTCCAGTAGGGAATTAAGGCCTGCAGCTTGGGTTTATATGTTTCATCACTTGTATCATATTTTATTTTATAATATAAGTAACTGATTTTTATTACTGATTATTTTAATGTAACTATTATTTATTGCTGTTTATATACATATATTCTTTTCCTGTAAATTTTTTTATACCGTTATTTTATGACTTGCCTTTGTAACTTATGTTATGTTAATTTGTGGTTAATAAACTTATTATTATTATTATTATTATTAATAGATATGTAAGTTGGCGACAAACGTATATACTAGGAATGTTAATTCCACATTAGATGTATATTATATATACTATCTCCATCTTGTGGATACCCAGCTACCAATTTAGGTGTCATTCGACTGCACGTTGAACAGGTGACGCCACCAATTTCGATAGTTGATATAGAACATAAATTCGATGTCGATACAACTTAAATGGTGTTTGTTGACACGTCGTATTGACGTGCAAAATAAGTTAAACAAGTATATTTGACCTATTAGGTTAGGTCGCCAGACACCCATTCAATGTCGAGAATATGGAATTACTTGTTTCTCACTATTCACACCTTTTATTCACCTTCAAGATTCTGTTTGGTCAACAATCTAACTTAATATGACAAAATGGTTCATAATATATTATAAGATACATGATTTTATATGACAGGTTGTTTCGTTTGCGGCGCATTTTTTCGCATGATTTGCGTGAATTTAAGCGGAAAGGAAAGGTTTTTTTCTGTTAATATTATATATTGTACCTTGTAATATTACAACGCCCCTCCTTAAAAACATCAATTTATATAAAAATATATAATACATAAATATATAATACATAAATATAAATTGTGACAACTTAATTTTTCAATTCTCATTTTTGTATGTTTTTCGTAATCGATTTTGTTTTAATTTATAATTTAATAAATGTTAAATAAATATGGTTGCTCTCTGCCTATATTACTTAATAAGATAATAAGTGACAATTTCTATCAATAGGTTCCAATAACTTATTGGTTGAATAACGAAGTCGTTTTGACTTTTTGATGAAAATTTAAGGACTTCTAGAATACTTATAAGGTACATAAGAAGTCTTGTTCAAGAAATACAATGATAGGACGAGCTGACATCGAAGGATCAAAAAGCGACGTCGCTATGAACGCTTGGCCGCCACAAGTCAGTTATCCCTTGCTGAAAACTCCTATAATAATAATAATTCTTATAATAATAATAATTATAATATCTTTATTTTCAGGACCCTATGAAGGGTATAGAAATGTAGTCATAAAATTGTAAAATATAGTAAAATACGTAACTCTAGATGAAACCATAGTGTAGTAAACAGAATACAGAACAATAAATGTAGAACTAGTACAACTTAAATATACTTTTATGGAATAAAAGCTGACTGATTAAAGTGGCTCGAACTGTGCTCTTAAAGAAGTGAATGCTATTTATACTTTTTATGTTTTTAGGGAGTTTATTATATAGCTTGATGGACATGACATTGGGACCATTTGCTACTATTGACAGTTTGTGTTGGGGAATCGTCAGATTTTGACTGATCCTTAAATCGTCCTCAGTAAAGTTATCCCTGGGAATATAGTTGTCATAATGAGGACTTTACATAGGACACACATCTGAGTATGTAAAGGGGAGTTCTTTGAATAGAGTTCTGCAGGAATGACGTATATTATTAACACATTCGCAGACACTCATTTTTATTGATATGTGCCTAACGTGACACTGCCGGCATAAGCCGCATCGCCCACAGTGCCCCTAGGGACACTGACGTTATATGCCGCAAAAACTTAGTGCGCTCTAGATACACTTGTCGTTATGACACGTAAATTTTGCATGTAATAGGGTATGAAGTGTCCCACTAGGCACCTTGGGTAAAAAAATAATGACAAAATTCCTAATAATTTGTTGGTGATGAAAGAGTTTAGTCAGGCGATCTAGGGACCATGTTTGGCGCATTTCTGTCTGATTCCTGTGCATATTTTATAATTTATTCGTGTGTGAAATGGAAAAGAAGCAAGAAAAGCAACTACTTCGTTGGTATGAAGAGTTTGAAAGTGAGGATGGAGATTCCGCCGGATAAAAGTGCACGATACGTATAGTTCAGATGATTCCATAGGGGATCCAGAATACACGTTTATGTATTGTAGTGATGATGATTAAGGTGGCCATTCCCTAGAAAGAGACATCCGATAGGGAAATATTTATTATTTTTGGCCATAACTTTTTTTCCTTACTACGTATATTTAAAAAAAACTATAAGAGTACCTAAGTAGAACCATAACAAGACTATTACCATGAATTTTCTCTCAATAATTTCAGTGGTTTGCAAAATAGCTAGATTTAAATTTAAAAATTATGTTAATCTTATTTATGGTTGACGGCCAAAAAAGTTTTGAGAACGGAAGTAGATTCTCTTCCGAAACGTTAACTTCCTATAGCTTTGATTTTGAGTTTTTAGTTTATAACATTGTTCTAGTTTATATATTTTTAGGTGTGAGACTTTTTGAAACAGTCAAGTACTCAAGAACCAACCTCTGTCTGATCCGTTTGGCGCAGAGGTTTTTTCATTAAAATTTTTAAATATTTTTCAGTGGCAAAATACCCAATAAAAAGTAAGAAAATTTAAAGCTATATGTTGCATTTTCTTATGTGTACTAATAATGATTTTAATCATCGTGTCAATTTTAGCACAACTCAATATTTTTAAGTGCCCTGCTAGAGCGAAGGACAATGACGTGATATGACGTCAATGTCCGTCAGTGTGTTAAAGGTCATAGTACGTCAAATCTTTTTCTGCAATATAAGGATTTCATTTATGCGACTGCAGTTACCCCATCAGATAACACAATAATGGGCTTGTTCCATGATATTCTTTTTATACGGTTTTTATACTTTTTCATATAGTACTCGATATTCTCATTATACACTTAAAATTTCGTATTATTAACTTTTTCCGTTCTCGAGATATAAGGAGTTGAAATTGGTGATAGTTGCAAAAACCGAGGGCTCATATGTGACGTCACTATACGTAAGTGACGTAAGAAAAATGGCTTCTGGGATCTTTCAAATTTAACCTGAAAAGTCGAAAAACATGAAATTTTTAAACGCTGGTAGCTAAATAAATACGTCGAGTGAAAGTTCGTTCTATGTCTCTAAGGAAAGGTGAAGGTCGGCGATCAATTCTAATCGTAAATTGCATGGTCAAAATCGAAAATTCGTCCCGGCAGGAGCGATGGAAAATTGTAATTATTTGACATTTCACCAAATTGTACTCCCCTACTGTCAAGTAGTAAACAAAACAAATAATACTTTGAAAACACTTATAATTATAACAAGTAAGGAGCATCAAGTCTACTGAGATCGCTGAGTCTATGCGTATAGTGACGTAGCGCCTGGCCACGCCCCATTTTCGTGAGATGGATATTTGTAATGGTTTTTAAGATACTAAACGTGCGAATAAGATTCAAATTTTTTGCAGATCCGTTAATTTATACTTGCACTTTCGATTTATGAAATAAAAAAAAAATGCTGAACAAGCCCATTAAGGCTAGATTGTACATATGCATAATAATACCTTTTTAATATATCTATATTGACAAATTTTCTCATCTGCCATATAAGAAAGCAATGTGTAGATAATTTGGATAGTAACGAGTCAATGTGATCATTCCATGTTAACGGAGAGTCGATATGTACACCAAGGTACTTTATAGCATCGTTTTGTATGATGGTTTTATTATTAGCTCTTACTAATAAGTTGATGTCAAGCTGCTTTGTAGAGAATACTATTAGGTTGGTTTTTAAGTTATTTAAAGCTGAGCCGTTAGTCGAGCAATAATTCTCCATCAGGGAAACTGTGATATTTGTTTTTGTAGATAATAGATTCTAATAGGTTCAAATAAATTATTGGTTGAATAACGAAGTCATTTCGACTTTTTGGTGAAAATTTAAGGACTTCTAGGATACTTATTAGGTACCTAAGAAGTCTTGTTCAAGAAATACAATGATAGGAAGAACCGACATCGAAAGATCAAAAAGCGACATCGCTATGAACGCTTGGCCCTCATTGATCCTTGTGGAAACTTTTCTGACATTTCTTGCTGAAAACTCTTCAGGCCAAAAGGATCTATTTAGTCGTTTCAATACATTTCACCTATATCTTCTATTAGGGGTCTAATGATAACTTAACTAAAATTGTCTCCTTATTAAGTTTACCAAATTTTTCCAAATAGGTCACTTTCTACCTACTTACCCTGTTAGGTTATTAAGGCCGTGTATTCCCTACCACTTAATTAGTGTGTTTTAATGTACACTACCTATTAGGTAAAAATAGTAACAAAAATATTTTTCATAACCTATTAGAGCATTAATTTTACCAATAATTGACCTGTACCTGATAGGTACCATAGCAACTTCCACCAAGTCAACTTAAACATTATGTAATTTCAACCTGTTTTGGTCAAATTACCTTTAGCTGAAGTCGCCGACACATACATTGTTAGCTGGCTATACATATCCATAAATTGAATATGTATGTACATTGCATATCATTAAGCTATGCGGGATATGAAGTACTTCATTTTAATATCATCAAAGGAACAAATCAGAGTTTTATTAATGAAATCAACTAATACAATGAATTAGTGAATCTTAATTGAAATAAGTATCTATTTTTTATTTATAACATTCATATTGTTAAATAATTAAATCAAAGTAAGATAATGAAATCAAAATTAATGTAAATGAATTTAATTCACTCCATTTTATGCAGGTATATTAAGCACCCACTATTAGTTTTTATAATAGTTTGTAACTTGTTATAATTTGAAACTTCATTACTTAAACGTACCTATGATTAAGTTAAGCAGAATATGTTCTTTTTCAGTTGAAGCAAAGTGAAAAAACTATTTAAAAACTGTAGTTACTTAATATGTATGTGGTTAACTAAAATAATACACAAGTTTAAAAAAAACACTAATATTTTAATAAAATATTTATAACTGTTAGAAACATAATTTGTGCTTATTCTATAACCACCCTTGTTTGTTCATTTGGTTAT
Source organism: Stenurella melanura (assembly GCA_963583905.1). Lineage (NCBI taxonomy): Eukaryota > Metazoa > Arthropoda > Insecta > Coleoptera > Cerambycidae > Stenurella > Stenurella melanura. The sequence continues at coordinate 110,654,885 of OY757312.1, forward strand.
ATTTTAATACGTTTACCCTAATTGACGTAGATATATCAGTTGCAGTCCTGTTCTGTCCATAATAATCTACAAATTCGCCATCTGGGTTAACTAAATACATGATAATCGTGTGGTCCACCTACAAATCAATAGTAATTCAGTATATATAATTACAAAAACGCAAATTCAATAAGGTAAGTAAATAAGGTACAGTAAATATCAATGCGTCGAAAAATAGCAATAGCAATCAGGTCAAGATATGCTGCCACCGTTAAAATTCAATTCTCAGTGGAACTAAAGGAGGTAGAATTTAGATAGTAAATTTTGCGGATCTGAATTTAATCATGGTGGTACACTAATTTTTTTAAAAGACTCATTTGTATATTTCAATCTGCAATATATTAATAATCAGTCCACAGAAAAGCACTGCGAGGTATGCGCTGTAAGAACAAAAAATCCTGATATAAGTATTATAAATTTCTATAGATCTCCAAAAGGTGACTTTACAACTTTTATGAACAAACTTGAGGAAATTCTCCACCTCATAAGCACTGATTCTCGAATAATAATCTGTGGTGGCTTTAACGTCCAATTTAACACAATGCACCCTCACAATGTCTCTCTGTGTGACTTATTACAATCATTTGGCTTTATACAGTGCATAATGGAAAACACTAGGGAAAATAACTATAGATAACATTTTTCTAAATTTTTCTCTTGATAATTTTGTTGCATATTCTGTAGAAGCTCTTCTCTCAGATCACGTGCCAAATATTAAAAAACTCAGTCCTCGAATCTCAAATTCAAAAAAATATAAGAGTATATATATATATATAAATTTGCATTAAAAGAAACCAAAATCAGACATAATGATAAAAAAATACAACAATCCAGTAATCCAATAAAAACCATGTGGGGAATCATATAATCCCAAAAAAATGAGCAAAAGACACTCAATACATCTGAAAAACCAAATATTGATCCCATGGAATTTAATGAGTACTTCACCAGTGTTGCCAATGAGCTCATAGAAAACCTTCCCAAAATAAATCATGACCCACTTGAATATCTTGACAATCATGCAAATATCCCAGAATTTCGGTACCATGAGGTGGCATATATCAAGGTGAGAGATATAATAGACTCCTTAAGAAACAGTCAAAGCAAAGACATTTATGGCTTAAACATCACTCTAATAAAAACCATCAAAGATCTAATATTAATTCCTCTCATCAATTTAATAAATGATTGTTTAAATACTGGCATATTCCCAGATGCTCTTAAAATAGCTTCTGTCGTGCCAATCTTCAAAAAAGGAGAATTGGATGATGTTAGCAATTATAGACCTAAATCATTATTACCTATAATATCAAAGATTCTTGAAAAAGTAATAAAAAATCAAATAATAGATTATCTTGAAAACTATAATTTATTTAACAAAACCAAAACCCAATTTGGTTTCCGAATGAAATTATCAACTACAGATGCTATTTTAAACTACACTACATATACACTATATAGACTGTTTTGAAAGAGGTTTGTACTCTGCCTCGATATTTTGTGACCTCAGTAAAGCTTTTGACTGTGTCTCACATGAGTTATTATTAAAAAAATGTATCAAATATAATTTCTGTCAAGAAACCATACATTTACTTAAATCTTATCTCAATAACAGACAGCAGATAGTCTGCTTTCATAACCAAAATTCTGACATGCTAAATGTAAGAGCAGGTGTACCACAGGGCTCTATTTTGGGCCAGGTGTTATTTCTAATCTATATAAACGATCTACCGAATGCTGTAAAGAACGTCAACTGCTTGTTTTACGCAGACGATACAACACTTTCCGTATCAGGCGAAAATATTAAAGAGCTAAAGATAAAACTTGCACAGTTAAGTGCAGAAAAACGGTTCTCAACAAATTTGCTAACACTAAATAAAAATAAAACAGTTACGATGACATTTTCACTAAGAAATGACACTCTGGAGGAAAACTCCAAGTTTGTAAAATTTTTAGGAGTCTACCTAGACCCAGTTCTTAAATGGGATGAACATACAAATTATATTGCAAATATAATAACCAGAAACATCTATGTACTCAGACAAATGTCCTCAAAACTCTCAAAAAATGTATTAAAAACAGCATATTACGCACTTATCCAATCTCATCTGTCCTATGCTATATTCGCATAGGGACATGCTGCAGGAAGGCATAGGCTATTTGGTCTTCAGAGGAGAGCAATAAGAATAGTAGGCAATGTAGGTTATAGAGAAGAAACCCGTCCCATTTTTCAAAAATATAATATCCTCACATTACCATGCATTTATGCATTAGAATGCATTACATATGTCAAAAATAACATGTTGCTATATAACAGAAATAGGGATTTCCACAATCACCTAACTAGAGGTAATAATGACCTCAGAATTAATAGTATCAGGCTTTCTAGAGCGCAAACTGGTATCAACTCTTATAGAATCAAGTTATTCAATACACTACCCAATACAATAAAAAGCAAGCCTCTGTCTAAATTCAGATTGACTATTAAACAATATCTCATCAAATATACTTTCTTCACACTTGAAGATATTGAATATGGTTTTAAAAATTATCTTGTGATGTAATATGCCAATTTTCTTTTTTAACTGTCATTTTATAATATTTCTAAAGATTTCAGTGTTTGTATTTTTAATATTTTTATAGTTTCCTTATTTAATACAATCATTTATTATGAATTTCATCTTACATGTTTACTGTTTGTCTTTTAACTATATTTAACAAATACCTTTTTGACGTAAAATATTTTATATGATTACAATAAAGTCCTATTATTATTATTATTATTATTATTATTGGCAATTCAGGCAATTTGCAATCTGATAAAAAATGTATAATATAAATGTAGATAGTATATTCTACATATTTTGTAATGGATGTTTGTCCATAAGTAAAGTAGGTATTCTTCCAAGAATCAGAATCTACCGATTCTTTATTCAGATTCTGCCTATCACTACTTTTCACTGTATTTGAACTACACTGTCACTTATCAAGTATTATATGGATTGAATATACTACAGCATGTTTCTACTTGTCGTAGTGTTTATTCAATCCATATAATACTGGTTTGATGATTTAATTATTTTTTCTAAAAATAATTAAACCATTATTACAGTAAGCAAAAGAGAGTGATGTCCTGTACTCATATAAATCGATAGATAAACAAAACATTTTCGGTTAGTATCTCTGATTTATATATCTAGAGCCTTTCATTCAGGTTCATACAAGAGTGGTGTCCTGTACTCATCTAATTGATAGATAAACAAAACATTTTCGGTTAGTATCTCTGATTTATATATCTAGAGCCTTTCATTCAGGTTCATACAATACTTACAATATAATCACTATCTGAATCCTTTGGTCCCGCGCTGAAGTAAACCCTATATGCCTTACATGCCTTCCCAACTTGTTCCTCACTTCCAGTTAGACCTAGCAGCTTGGGAGTAAACTCTTTACAATATTTTCCCACAATTTCAGGTGTGTCTCGATTCGGATCAACCGATATAAATAATGGCTGAACCTTTGGCATTTCCTCCGCTGCATCTAGAATGTTAAATTTATACGTTAAAACTAACATGGTTAAATTATTTTGTTTCATAAAATTATCTGTATCATAATTTATTTGAAAATACTTGGACCAAACTTTACACCGAAAAGGCAGACAAATCCAAATTTAAAATTATTGGAATGTCAAACCAATGTGATTTATCATCAAATTTTATAGAGTAAGATCCCAGAGCCGCCAGACCTACGTCATTTTAGCAAAGCTAATATTTTTGCAATAAATAGTGTGATATGTAGTTAAAGTAAATACAATCTCAGTTGAGACAGCATAAAAATGAAAACTCTGATATTCACCACTTCTCGTCTACAGTCCATGTGGATTTGATTTGCCTGTCACTTGCGTGGGCCGGATTAGATGCCTAGAGTTTGATTTGTCAATTAAAAGAGACACCAACTTTACTCCGAGTTTTCGTTTTTATACCTACTGTCCCAATTGAGATCGTATATATTATAAGAATGTATGCATATTTGCTAGCCTGAAAGCGGGATCCTTTTACAGATAACAGGTACAAAAAACCTTATTAACATGTTAAAGTATGATAGCTGGTTTTCATATATGACGAAAATTCTAGATTTTCTGTGGACGTCATTTGTGAATGGCCCCTTGGTTATATATTATATCCTCTAATTTTTGTCAAATCCCCTACCGCATGCAACCTCATATTACTAAATACTTTAGAAAACCAACAATAACAAGGTGTGAGTTTCTGAGATTGTGTCTTGCAGTTTTTGTTAATGTTTTTCTTATAGATAATAATAATAATAATAAAAGTTATCTATTGATTGCACTAATATACAATGTAATACAATACAATCAAAAGGCCACTGACTTAGGTCCTTTAGCCAAGGACATAATAATATTATATTTAACATTTTCTATAGAAAATATGGTGGGTAACAAAAGAGGAAACAGATAAATTGTAAAAAAAAAACCAATGTGAGGCATAGTGCTTCAGTACTCCTGCAACATCAATAGCATCTGGTCAAAAATTGGTCTTCCGGATACATGAATCTGGGTGTATTGTTGTTTCGAACAATTATGAGAGATAACATTACCTCAATATTGCAGTTTCTCTGTGCAAATTTTTCGTTGAGATATTGTATTCTATCCTCGATAGGCAGTATTTGTATCAATTCATACAAAAGTGCATTAGGAGGGTTGTGTAAAGAATTGTGGGGGTGCAGAATCTTTGTAATTTTCATAATTGTTGCACATTCTATAGGATACTCTTCGCAGTTTTTTTTGTAAATGATATTAGTTTCAAACATTTTTTGTTTAATTACAAAACAAAGAAAATGTTTTTTATTTAAAAAGTTAATAACTTTTATATTTATTGATCGATTTTATTAAAAATAGGGTTCTTCCTCTAGCTAACACTAACTTACTATCCAAATTTCAATGCTATCGGGCGTTTTGTTAAGTTATCGTGCTTACAAGAAACGTGACAGACAGACGGACAGACAGATAGACGGACGGACATTTTGAAAATTGTTCAGAATTCGATCACCAACAGAGTGATATGAAAATTTTTTCTCTACGAGCAATATTACCAGTTCTAGAAATGTGTCGATCGAATGCAATATACTCTTAGTTTTGTATTTGCGAAGAGTATCCATATATAATAAAATCCAATAGGTGCGAGCCCCTTCCTCTTCGCGATTTGAACTAGATAAAGGCTTTTTAAGCGGACTTTTTTATGGCACGCGTCCGGTACGGATCGACGCGGGAAGACGGCAACATTGCGCCGTATATGTGGGGATGCTAATTACTAGAGGATTGACTTCTTAATTAATGGATTAAATTCGACCATCTCTTTCTAGGTGTGCTTTTACGACCCTCAAAATTATTCGCGATACTCCGACGTGCGTCTACTAATTTTATTAAAACCTCAAATACTCGATTAAAACATAAAAAAATTCCTGTTTTCGTTCGCTCCTGTAGCACCGAATTTTCGATTTGCACCGAGCAATTTACAATGTGGATTAGCTAGAGCCCTTCTTCTTTCCGTCGCGACGCCGTACGGTCCCTCCGAAGGTGTATTTCGAAAAATATGAACGTTTTAAGATGACACATTTTCGAACTTTTTTCGCCTTCGAAGAGCCCGTTTTATTTTTGCGGTTTTTCGCCTATATCTCGGAAACCGTTGGAGTTAGCTCGAAAATAAAAAATCTCAAAGGACGAGTTCATTTCGTGAGCGATCGTCCGGTTCCATCGGCATTTTCCAGCGATTCTTCGTTTCGGAGATATCGGCCGATATATGCGGCGGTGTAACGCGGGAAATTGGACATATTTCCCTTTAAACCTTCACAACTTCTAAATGGTGGCTCATAGAACGGAATACTATGACTCCAACGAAATCGTGTACAATTAAACGAACTAAAAGTCGTTCTCTTTATTTTCGTCCCACTCCAGAAATAAGCGAGCCGCGAGCGGTCAAAGTGGACGCCCATCCCTGCAGTGATGATGTCACAGCTTTGTAGAGAAATTAATTTCATGGTATACGGTGTGTGTGAAAAATTTACTGAAATTACGTAATAAATTTTAGTTATTTTATATTTGAAAAGTTTAACTCATTTTATTTTAACGTGGCATTTACATTTTGCGACAGACAAGTCAGAGTTTAATTTTATAGGTTATTAAATATTTGACATTACAAGTCAGTCAGTTTAGTCTCATAGGTCTTATGTAGTGTTGACATTATTTAATTCTGTCATTAATTTGAAGGTGTCAGGGTTTAGATATTTTAAATATAAATTTTAGGAAAATGTGAAGAGAGAATCGGGTGATGGAATACTTTTAGTTTTGGACAGCAGAAACATGAAATTTGATACGAGGTGAAGAAAAGTACATAATAATTAAAATAAGGATAAAGTCCCGGAAAGTTTTTTCAAGTAGGACATATACTTAACACGTTCATTGCCGATCTAATATTAATGGTGCTTCTGTAAGGCCTGTGAGCAAAATTTTCATTGGAGAGGTTGTGATAAGTAAAATATGTAATGTTAGGTATGTCTTTATTGAAAATAATACAAATAATATGAAACATCGTTATTAAAAAAAATACACCTATAGGTGTAGCCGGCCACTTTATTGAAAATTTCATTAGCAATGCCGATTACACCTATAGGTGTAAGTCAGCTTTGACTTTATTTTATGGCTGATGGAACTTGAAAAAACATTCTTCCTTTAGAGGACGAGGGTGTTGATATTTTGAAAGTCTCATTCTTTTTGTATTTAAACCAGAAGGTCCATTTTGTTTTTTATTTTTACAATTATGAACATAACACTGACATGCAACACTTTCTTTATTTTAATCTTTTTTGTGAAAACGATGTTCACTTTCACACAAGCAACCGACCATACTGACAGTGTACATTAACACTACTTATGGCAGTCATAACATCATTCAGTTCCAGTGAGCACTGGAGATTTGTTAACTGCAACCAATAATTCAGATCGTTAGTACTTGGTCCAATAAATGTGCCGACTGCTATTCGATCTATTCGTAAACAAGCCAATGTTACAATAGTAAATGGAAATTCATATTAGTGCTTTACACCTATAGGTGTAATCGGCAGGGCCGGTTTTAAGCAATTTTTATGGGAGGGTGTGAAATTGTTATAATGCCGAATGACTTCTTCTCATCTGGTCCTCTGTTTTGTTTATATAGATAGATAGATAGATAGATAGATTTTATTGGTCATAAAACGCACCGTGGTGCGTTGACACGTCAAATAGTACAATAAATAGATACAATAAAAAATAATTTGTAAAAATGTACAATCTTACACATAGGTGTATATAACAAACATAAAACATACATAACAAATAACGTTAAAAATTTAACTAAGTCAAGGCGGAAGTTAGAAGTGTACATGACAATCACTAAGCATAGATGACAAGTAGTACTAGAATTTTTGACTAAGTCAAGGCGTGATTAATTTTGTATAATTACAAATCTGTATAGTTAAATTCATTGATGCTATAATAAGCCTTGGCTATAAGATGGATTTTCAGTTTCTGCTTAAATAGTGTCAATGGTGCATGTTTTAGTGATATTGGAAGAGAGTTGAAGAGTGAAATTCCGAAATTGTTTCTTTTTGTATATGTTAATCTTTGCTGTGGTATCTGTATATCATTTCGATTGCGAGTGAGGTAACTGTGGTTGTCACAATTTCTAGAGTATTCATCAAGGTGATCTTTGATGTATATTAAATTGTAATAAATTATACAAGATATATAAAGGTCATTTAATTTTTGGGATACAAAAAAATGTAGATCTGATTGAAGAAAAAACCTTTATTTTAAAGTAAAATGCATAATACAAAAGATAGAAAACGGTTATTCCTTATGTTTTTTGGGTATTTTACCACTGTGAAAATATGTAAAAATATTGATATTATTGATGCAAAAAACCTCTGCGCCAAAAGGATCAGACAGGGAGTGGATGGTTCTTAATATTTTTAGTACAAAATGTCTCACACCAGTCACACCTAAAAATATATAAACTGAAAGAAAATTGTTAAATGATAATGAAGTAAATGAAATCGAAGGCTGTTAACGTTTCGGAAACTGTTCCTTTTTCCGTAATCAAAACTTTCACTTGTGTGACATTTTGTGCTAGAATGATTAAAAACCAGCCTCTCTCTGTCTGGTCCTTTTGGCGCAGAGATTTTTTTTATCAAAATATATTATTATACAACTTAATTTTTTTTAAGCAACTTTAACTCCTCTTTCTTGTAAAGTGGCCCATCGTGCAACTAAAATTTTGAAAGATATTTGTTCCAGAATGATGATAAGATTAATAATAAGTCTAAACGCGAATCGGTCATTGTTGTTCTAACAAAATTTTTTATGAGTTTTGGTTTGCTGAAACTCCTTTCATTTGAAGCCACACTCACCGGCACCGTTTGAATTAAAGTACATAATTTGTAACACAATGGCAGAATGATCTTTAGTTCATAAGAGATGTAAGTTCTCGACATTGGTCGCTAAATATTTCTAATTCAGCCTGAAGGCCCTCCAAGTCTACATGGTTATCTGGAAGTAACTTTACTGCCACCTCTACAAGTTCTAAACTGCAATTGTGTCGACTAAAGCGAACTTTAAAGATTTGGTAAAGTGGCTGTACAATCTCTAAACATTTTTAGAAATTATCTTTCATTGGGCTGATAAGGGCATCTAGTACCATTTTAAATTGCCACTACATTTTACACACTGAATTTTAACACGTTTTCTGTTTTTTGGTGGTGTCAGCCATTTATGTATCTATCAAAAATTAGTGGAAAATCGAAAATACAATTATTTCTATATCAGAAACATACACTTCTGCTATTGAGTCATATACAGATGATCACAGGCTGTTACCTACTTGTTATTCTATTGACGAAAAACTAGGTACTAAGTCCTAGTGTGCAATTTCCGCGGAAACTCGCGGTGTTGTACTCTTGATGAATCGAAGTGTCCTGTTCTCCTGTTTATTATATTATTACATTTCCAGCAATTATGACAGGGTATTATAGATGCACATATACTCGTGATCAACGCTAGAGGCTAGAACAAGCAGATTTGGCCTCGCTGTTGCGAGCTGCTGTGTTTAGAGGATGATTTTAAGTCAAATACAAGATACAAGATAGGGGTTGCTCGACAGGTAATAATTATTTATGACATTGAGTTTCTATTGTTTTGAGTTTTTCTATGATTTTATGTACATAATTGCCGAACGCTGAAAGTGCCGAATGGTAAACGATTTGCCGAATTAGCTTCAAACTTGGGGGGGTGTGACAACCCCCCATACCCCCCCCCCTATATCCGGCCCTGGTAATCGGCCGGTTTATAAATCTTCATAATACACCTATAGGTGTAATCGGCAATGAACGTGTTAATGAAATACGAAACAAAACGGATCAAGGGAGAGTTGTATCGATCAAGATTCATTAAAATTAAATTCTATAACATTAATATCCAAACTTTGATCAAACTGATTTTAGTTGAGACATATAACTAATATAACCAGTTCCAAAAGAAAATTATATACAAAATTAATTAAGATATTTCTAACGGTTTCCCCATGTGTGTATAGAATTACATATGTGACCATAGTACTGTTAAAGCAATAATGACAAGAAACTTCGTTTATAGAAATGCGAAGAAAAATCAGTGTGCGCCGCAAATTGACTATGATATTAACAGAATTAAGGATCCACCTATTTACTTCACGGTTCTATTTACAATTCATCCACATTTAGGATTCCCGCTGAAGATATGATTCGGCATTATCACTCCTTCCTTATTTTTCCACACTATTGTAAATACATGTTTCATAAAATAATTACACATGAATACGTGTGCATATTACTGAAAATGAATTTATCGGAATTTACATAATCAATTTTAGTTAGTTATTTTATATTTGAAAAGTTTAAGTCATTTTATTTTAATGTGACACTTCCGACATGCAAGTCAAAGAACTTAATTTTATAGGTTATTAAACATTTGACATTACACGTTAGGGACTGTCTACAAGGACGCCGCGGCGGACATCTATCATTTCTTAGCTGTCCGCCGCAACAATTGGTTTGGTTAGATACTATTTATTCCGTGCTATAGCGCTGTTTTCCACGCGGATCGCTGGCCTATGCGTAACGTTGTCGCATTGTGGAGCGACAGGTCCCGGGTTCAAATACTGCCCACTGGACTTTTTTTTTTTTAATATTTTGTAACGATTAATATCCTTATTCACAAATTCTGGTTGGATTTGACGACAGAAATGTTCTTTTTTTTCATATAATAATTTATCTCTTTCATGTGATGGTAGTTGGGTTAGTTAGGTTGATTTTTATTTTGCTATAAATAATTGTTAATAAATTATCAGCGCCGCAGGCAGGATTAGCGTCGCAGACAAAAACGGGGGGTGCGGGGGGTGTCCCCCCGACTTCTTTTTCAGAAAATTGCATAAAAACATTCCAATTTCTCTGTGCGGCGGTTCAATAAGTCATGCAAAAGCGAATGCGCATGCGCGGCGGACAGCTAAGAAATGATATATGTCCGCCGCGGCGTCCATGTAGCAACTCCCTACAAGTTAGTCAGTTTAGTTTTATAGGTTATATATGTAGTGTTGACATTTAATTTAGTTATTTTATATTTAAAGTTTAAGTCATTTTATTTTAATGTGATATTTACACTGTTAGTTCTGATAGGGAGTTTATTTTTATGTTTTTAAATATTTGACACTTTAAGTCAGTCAGCTAGGTTATATTACGAGCGTTTAAGAAAAACCAATAATTTCATCATTTACCGGAAATTGATTTAAATTAAATTTCCTTATTTGTCGTCCGATTGGGCCAAGATTCGGTACTCGAGGGGTTATCGACGACGTTGATAACGAATATAATCGCAAAATTCAAAATGACGGGCGAAATTTGTCATTTATGGTCCCATCCCGCTCAAAATCTGTATGTGGAGTTTTCGACGTAGCTGATGACGAATCTAAAATCGAAATTAAAAAATTCAAAATGGCGGCATCAGCTGAAGGACAAATTTTCTCATTTATGGACCGAAAAACTGATAACTGAAAAACTGGAAATTATAAATTGATTGCGTAAGCAATCAAACCCCTCCGGCAGGAGCTAGGAAACGCGCAGCGTTTTCTAGTAATTACATAAATATTCAAAAAAAAAGTATTTAAAAATAACATTTACAGAAACGAAAAAATTCAAAAAAAAAAAAACTTTAAAATATTAAAACAACTATATCATAGTATGCTTTTTTATATAAAATTTCTTTCACTTTATACTTAAATGTTTTCAAATCTATCAGTTTGATGTCGTGTTTTTATTTTTTTCATGTATGTTCAAACATCTCTGATATTGAAAATAAAAAAATGGCGAATCTAATATCCAATCCAATAGAGTTTCCACAATAGGTTTGTTCGGCATTTCTATTTATTTCATAAATCGAAACTTCAAGTATAAAATAATGAATCTGCAAAAAATCTGAATTTTATTCGCATGTTTAGTGTCTTAAAAACAAATACAAACCTCCACTTCGCGAAAATGAGGCATGGCCAGGCACCACGCCACTATACGCATTAGTGTTGGGCGATATCGTGATTTTTCAATCACAACGCGAATCGTGACTGTGATTTTCTTATATCAGTGAATTTAAAATGTGATGTGATCACGACTTTTCATAATGCAGCGAATGGGATAAATTGTTAATTGTTCTCTATTCCTAAATAAGCGTCGACAGACTGTGAATGGTGAATTCGCTACTTTGATAATCTATGCAGCCGTAGATATGAAGATATGTATGATATTTTATGAATTAATTATGGTAGATATTATGAATGATATAATCAACTAACCTAATTTGTGGATTGATGATAAAGCAAAAGCACTAAATTTTGAATGGGACGCTTGTTTGAACTCCGTAATAGCATATTTTTGTAACGTTATATACAACTATAAACATTTCGGAAGCATCAATAAATTTCTAGTTTAAATTTAGGTTGATATAGTTAGCAACCAGCGATTTAAATTTTTGCTGGGGTTATTGTTTATAACAGTGTTGAAACCTTTTTAATATAAGCCTCGGTTTGTAATACAAAGGTACAACTTAAATAGCGAATAATATAATGTTTATTTATATAGTTCTTATATTTGCTATCATTTAATGGGATTTTGATAATAATAGAGTAGAGTATTTCTCTAATTCAAATATTTATCAAAAATTTGGTAGGTACCTCTTCCATTCGATTTTGTTCAACGGCAGGCAGCACTTTTAAGGTAAACAAGCTAACTTATTATACATCCTTAATCTCAGCTTCAAATTGATTATTTCAAATAATAATTTCATTTGTTATCCGTTGTTATGCAATACATTATACATCCTTAATCTCAACTTCAAATTGATTACTTCCAACAAAATGCGTATCTATCTATAGTCTGTTTTTAAACCAGGAGGAGTAAATATGAAAGTTCCATTCACACCATAAAAGTAACTAGAAAATACACTAAAACCTTTTTGGCGTTTTGGGCAACCAACAATACACGACTACAGTGTTTTTGTGTGTATTTTATTACATTATATAATGCATCGACCTCTATTTGACCTCTAGATATTTTAGATAGCATCCACACAATTTACGCAATACAAAGGCACCAAGTAATTAGCCACTTTTACCTTCAGATTTATACAAAAGGGATTAAAAACTAACATATAAGGTGCAAACGATAAAATAGAAATTATAACCAAATAATTTACGACATGGAATTAAAATTTTTATAATATGTCAAAATTTACAACTATTGCCTTGTGTAAAACTGGCGGGGGCCTGTCCAATCACAGATGTATGATTTAGCGCGTTAAATTTAAAACGCTCCTCCTGGTTTAAAAACAGACTATAATAACGCTAAGGCACGGAATCGCTTGCTTTACATGTTAATACATAAGGTCGCAAACAAAAATAGACTCAAATTACCAAAGCGATATATATCGTAAAAAATATATTTTTATATGGAAAGTCGTGATCACGTCACGCTTTTCTACCAACTTTATTAACAGTCGTTACCTGTGATTATTTAATATCAGTGATTAAATCACAGTTCGTGATATATCGCCCATCACTAATACGCATAGACTCAGCAATCTCAGTTAACTCGCTGCTTTTTAGTTGTTATTATCTATATACTAATCGTGTTGATCTGTGCCCCTCTAAAACTGCAGATCAGATCTATCAAAGGCTTTTCGTGGGGGCGGTTTTTCGGGATGCGGCTGGTGTCATTCGATTCGGGAATTAATTCTACATTTATTTATTTATTTATTTATATATAATCACTTGGGCTGTTACAATACAGATGTGAACGTCAATAAGAAAAAAAAAATACATAATTCAGTATACAATACGGGACAATACGTAGTAAATATAAAACACAATAAACAACAAATATGACAAATACAGATTAAAATTCATTGTACGAATATATACATTTCTCAAGTAAAAGTTGTTTGAGACTAGATTTATATTTGTTAAAATTGTTGACCTCCTTAATCAGACTTGGTAATTTGTTGTAAAAACTGATACCAGAGAAATGAGGTGATTTTTTAAAATGAGAGGTATTATGATGGGGCAGAGCTAATAAGTCATCATGACGAGTATTATAATTATGGTAACTTGCAACAGTTTTGAATTGGTCAATGTTACTTTTAATGTGCTTTAATAAAGAAAAAAGATATATGGATGGTACCGTTAATATTCTGTGACTTTTAAAAGAGTTTTTACATGATGTGGTGAAATCAAGATTAAAAATTAATTTAATTATGCGCTTCTGGCAGACAAAAACTCGCTGCAAATTTTTTGCACGTCCCCACATTATAATATTGTAGGATATATGGCAATAAGCCATTGAATAATACAGTTGCAATAAAGCCTCAGTATCTAGGGAGTTCTTGAGCTTGCGAATACAGTAATTTGCTTTGTTAAGTTTTTTGCATACTTCATCGATTTGAATATCCCAGCTTAGTTTTGTATCTATTGAAAGACCTAAAAATTTTGTATCCGGACTGAATGGCAGGGTCATGTTGTTAAAGTTTAACTGAGTGTTGGAAGGTAAAGATTTTCTTTGTGAGAAATACATGCAGACAGTTTTCTCGAGGCTTAATATGAGATTATTTCTGCAGCAATAGTCATCAAATTCTGTCATAACAGCCATACCATCATCGAGGAGCTCCGTAAGGCTCGGTGAAGATATGCCAAAGGAGTTATCATCGGCAACCATGATGATGTTTCCTTTTGATATGAATGATGGTAAGTCGTTTACAAAAATCAAAAAAATCAAAGGGCCCAGCACCGAGCCCTGAGGCACTCCAAGACTAATTTCATGTTCCTTTGAAATCGTTTGGTTGATTTTTACCTGAAGAGATCTGTCCGTTAAATATGACATGATCCACTGTAAAAAAAACTCCTCGAATGCCCAGCTTAAATTATTTTTCTTTCATAAACGACAGATTAAGAGAGTCAAACGCTCGTGATAGGTCAAAAAACAGTCCCAGGATGAAGTTAATGGATAAACCATTTCATTATAGACAAATTGCAAAAGCTGAATTGTAGCAGTGTCAGTAGAATGATTTTCCAATCCACCACGTTGGCGATCTGTCAGTATTTTGAAAGAGTTAAAAAATGCCATTATTCGATTAAACGCAATTTTTTCCATTATTTTAGAAATCAATCACACTTAAGATGGATATTGATCTGTAATTTTCTGGTTCTAAAGAATCATTTTTTTAAAATATTGGGATAATAGTAGCTGTTTTTAAGACAGATGGAAAAACACCCAATTGAAAAGATGCGTTAATCAAAATGCACAAGGGATGAAATCACATGCATACTTGATAAACTTAGTGGAGAGTCCATCGGAACCGAGAGCTTGTTTTTTTAATTCAAATATAATTTGCCTTATTTCATCAGGTGTAACTGGATAAATAAAGATGGATTGATCATTGAGTTCACTGGAAGTGCAAGCATGTGATAAACTAGCACCAAAGTGATTTTTTACTTTGTCTACAGTGACAGGAAAATGTTCTGCAACATCATTAGGATTGTCAGTGACTTTACCATTTATGTTTAACTTAACATCACCTGGAGAAGAATTGTTGGTATGTAATTCAGATTTGATAAGCCTCCAGATTTCCTTTGTGGAATATGGCATATTTAAAATTCTATTGGAGAAATACTCATGCTTGGCATTTGTTATATGGATGTTGTATTCACGTTTCGTACACTTATAGAGGTTAACAAGGTCAGGAGAGCTATAACGTTGAATAAGCCAATGCAAATTTTTGAGGTATTCACTTTCACGTTTGATGTTGGGCGTAACCCAGTTTTTTGTGTTTGTAATAAATTAAAGGCAACTTTTAAAAGCAAGGCACATTATTGTAAATTTCTAAAAGTATCTAATCTAGGCCTGCAGAGATAGTGAATAAACATTTAATAAATACATCTAATAATGAAGATATTACTCTCTCTTACCAAGTATATCGATAACGGCAGCCATTTTCTCTAACTCATCTGGACAGATGTCCGGACAATGTGTAAATCCAAAGTAAATAAGAAGCCATTTACCCAAAAATTCATCACTACTTCTCAATTTTCCACTACTATCGACTAGTTCGAATTTGCCACCTATTGCTGCTTTTCCTAACATTCGTTTTCTTTCTTTCATTTGGGCTTTAAATGAGATAACTTTAATATACGATTAATTACAAGTGATTATACATTATACCTTCTTCTTTCTCTTTTTTTACATACCACACAAAGGCCACAAGGCCGCCTCCTAATACTGAAGTAATGGCCAAATTCTTCCATGTTACCGGGCCTATTCCTTGTCCTGGAGCTCTTTCTTTTGAAAAACGACCCCGGTTACTATATTTTCTAAAATTTTCGAATACTTTACTCTTCAAAAAATTCTGAGAAAAAATTATAAATAAATATGGGTTAATGATCAGTTTGGGTTATCTTACTTCAGGAGTATTATATTTAGTTCTAAAATATCGTACGTTTTTTGTAATAATAAATCGGCCCAAGTTAGACATGATTTTTGAGGTTATGGAACCGTATCACCACTCACCAGTGTTGCCACGAAGTCAAAACGAAATTACTGGGGAAACTTGATTGCATTCCTGACATTTCCTGGCAAAATTTCGCAATATTATATTCCCAGGGCCGTCGAAAGAAAATCGGGACCCGAGGGTGGTAACATATGCAAGCACCCACTCCCAGCTTTTCGTTATAAATTGTGAAGAGCGGGGGGTGAAATTCCCAAAGGAATGAATTCTTTGGCGATTCCTTAAACCAGAGAGATACTATTCCGTATAAAAAATTATATATTACTTCTCGTCATCCTTAAAATCTATCGCGGCAATCCGTGATTCATATGTAATATTAATTCCTGGCAAGTTTACTGGCAGGACCAAAGAGTTTAACAAATAGAGGAGACAAGCTCCGTAAGCCTAATGTATAAGCAGCCGGTAGACTGTAGTCTTCTCATCCTTCTCACACAGTTCGTTTTCTCTTTGTCGCACAGTACATGAGGGGAGGTAACGATTGCAATGCAATGACAGTATGAGTAGTATGACGTGCGCTGATGTCATAACTTTTCAGACCTGAGGGAAAACAAATGGCCGACATTGTGTAATTCGCCGATCGAAGGTGTTGTTTTAACTGTATATTTTGTGGATTCTGTGATGTTTTAAAACTTAATTTTGGGTTATTTAACATCTACAATTATGTTTAATCAATTCATGTGGCGAATTTTGTTTGTTAAGATGGAGATGAGTTTATATTTTACGAAATTACCTTATGATGTACAGGATCGGTGTATGGAAGAAAGTTGGTGCTATCAATTTAAATCGCTATATATTTAAATAAAGAAGACCTTAGTACAGATGCCGATGTATTTCCGAATATTAGACATACATACATTGTAATTACATGATTTTTGAAAGGAGTGCATAGTTAAAAGAATGAGTACAAGGTATTCAAAAGACGAAGTTTATAACCAATTTGTTAGTAGTTGGGTGAAAGAAGTTCTCTCCAAGAAATTTACAAGATAACAGCTTATTATCGCAAAGGTAAGGATTAGTTATAAATTATAAATCATTTTCGTCATGTACTTGCATAATTTAAGGTTTTATGAATAATTACTAACACAGATCCATTTTTTAGGTTATGGTCTCACTACATCGTCAACAAAAACATCATTCCTTGGATTATTGCGGATCCAGTCGATCCAAATGAGTTGTTAGTACTCATTGTAATTGTGTTGCAGATACAGGCAAAACACGTTCGCTAGCCTGATTTGCAATTTATAACGTACAGAGTGAGGCGATGAGACGTCACTCCTTTTAGTTTTTTAGCAGTAAAAATGGCTATGGCTAAGCAGTTAACCATTGTGCGATACAATCCGTAGATTTTGTAAAATTACTCATGAAAAGAAACAAAGGACTTAGTTATAATAAGGTAGACACAATTTATCTGACGGTTCACTCATCGTCTATGGTATATTTATGCACAGAGCTGTGCAAATCATTGTAATTTCTGTAAGAACTTTTTGTCATGTCATATTAATGTTATTATTGTCTAATTTATGTATTTTATTAAATATTCTCCTTTCCTTTTATTGTTTTATTTATCAGTCATTACTATATCATTAGCAGTAAGTTGAATGCTGACTACTCTGAACTTCTACATTCATGTCATGTAAATGAGAATTAAACAAAAATATATTTACTAAATATATAACTGTTTATTATCAACAAGTTTAACATTTCTAATATAACTTAGATGGCATTTATACTAAATTCATCGAGTGATCTGTATTGTTTTAAAATATATCGTGTGGTGTTTAAAAACTACTCAATTCTGTTGTTTTACATTACAAAACTGTGAAAATGGACTTAAAAGTCAGTGTTTAGACTCAGGTTTCAAATATTAAAAAATTCAGCACTGAGTAGTTTTTAAATAACCGCAATATATAGTTTAAAACAAATAAAACAATAGGTACATTTAGTCCGCAGATCATCGATGAAAACTATACTTTGAACTTTAACTCTTAATTTATAAACTTCAACAGATCTTTATATAATATGTAGCTTTTCTTTCAAGTTTTTCTTAAATTGTACCATATTTAAAATTAATGTCTCAGCAACATTTTTCGTGATAAACAGATATTAAACGTTATAAACAGAAGAAAAATTTGAGAAAACACTACTTGTAATTGTAAATAAAGCCGAACGCTATTTAAAACAAAGATTAAAAATTGACGGTATTTGTGAAATCAAAACGCTGTGTTGCTTTGTAAAACAGAGTGGAGAGAGAGGGTACGAGGTCTGCGACAAGGACGAAGAGCCTAACGTTTCCAAGACAACCAAATCACAGCATGCTGTGACCAAATCGCGACTCCCGGCAAATCCACGGCTTGTCTTCTCTAGTTATTAAACTCTTTGGGCAGGACTCTCTGTTCCTGGCAAATGCCAGTAATTACTGACAAAACGGCAACACTGCGTATGGGGCGATATGTCGGTCACTGTGATTCATAACCGGTGATCGGATTATCACGGTGATTGATGTAAGACCGAACCGTTATTTAAATATTCATGGAGTGCGGAATGTGCGGATCGCTTGCAAACTGGGCAGTGCTGTGCATTGAACTCTATATTAAATGTTTAATATAGAATGATTATAATGATGGTGTTGGGCGGCCCAACGCTTTTTCCAGTACGCAAGCGATCCGCAATTGAATGTTGGGCGATATTATCGATCACCGTCATTCAAACACAGTGAGCGGAGCTACCAGTGATACAGGTATAGTTGACTACATATTTATAATGCACATAAAAAAATTCAAACCTGCCGACCGAGCTCCGGAGCCAGGGCCGTTCCTGACGGGGGTGCATTGGGTGCAGTCGTACGGGGCGGCATTTTAGCCTATTTACCCGCGTATATAGTCTAAGAGCTGGTTGCAAAAAACCTGGCCGATCGGGCAACAGAATGAAATTTTTTTAAATGTTCGTACTCACATAAGTGACCATAAGAAAAATCATTGTGTGCCTGGGCAGAATTTATTTATAAGTCTTGTATGTGGTGTCTTCGGAGCAATTTTCCTACAGCAATTATACCAATGGTTCATTACTGTACCTATCTATAGTAACGCAGCTTGAAACTATAATAGAACCAAATTAAAGTTTAAATATTTTTATATTAGAAAAAACATGTGTGTCATGTCTGTGCCTGTTCGAACTACCTGCGTCACAAAAGTTTCTGATGCCTCGGCGCAAAATTGTTATTATTATTATTTTGTTTATTAATTACACTGTACCTATATATCAAGTAGCGCAGTTTCAAACTACAACCAAATTAAAGTTTAAACATTTTTATATTAGAAGAAACATGTGTGCTACGTCTGTTGCCTGCTCGAATAACTACCTGGCACAAAACTTTCTATTTCTGTGTGGCAGTAGCAACGTGGTGTACGAGCCCTAGCGAGTTTTAAAGACACGGTGAAAGTTCTGTGTTATATAAAATCATTTATTAGTATTTAATAGATAAATTACCTGGTGTTTTATTCCTATATCTGGCTAGTTAGCCTCTGCTTTTTGAAATTACCATTTGTGCCTATTTTTTATGTATATTATTCATAATTTCAAATTTTTATTCCTCTGATTAACTTATTTACCTATCTGGATTTACCTGTAGGAGTTTTTGTTCTGATAAAAAGAGGTTTGGATATATAGCATCTGTCATACGCTACAGAGGTGGCGTCCAATAATTAAATCTTTTGTTTATACACCCTCCTTTCATCAGCACAAATTGTGTGACAGGTACTGGTTAATTTGTGCAGTGTACTTTCCTCCGGTGATTAGGTAAGCCATACAAAAGGTAAGACAAACCCACGCATACTCACAGCAAGTAGCTAGCCAAGAGCATGGGTTCCTCGGTTGCCCGTTTATCTCAGAAATTTGTCTGGGAGATAGGGGGGGGAATCAGAGTGCACCGAAAAGGGCGACCACTCCCTCTACTAACATCAGAAGGAGAGGGGCCGCTACAACTTTGTAAAATATCCAAATAAATGAAAAATGCTCTTTTGCAATCATTATGATTGTTTATTGGATGATTATTTGTTTATCTCTGAATACTACTGTAGTAGGTTTTGTTAGTAACACCATATAAGAGTTTGGGAAATAGAAAAGTTTTGTGCCCGGTATTTCTAACAGGCAGAGACGTGGCACAAATGTTTTTTTTAATAGAAACATGTTTAAACTTTAATTTGGTTGTAGTTTGAAACTGCTACTTGATAGGTACAGTAATGGACAAAAAAAATTATAAAACATTTTTTGTGCTAATAATAAGGCATCAGAAAGATTTGTGGCAAGTAGTTCGAACAGGCACAGACGTGGCACACATATTTTTTCTAATATAAAAATGTTTAAACTTTAATTCGGTTCTAGTTTCAAGCTGTTACTATAGGTACAGTAATGAACCATTGGTATGATTGCTGTATGAAAATTGCTCTGAAAGACACCACATACAATACATGTGAACAAATTCTGCCCAGACACACAATGATTTTTCTTATGGTCGCTGTGAGTACCAATATTTAAAAAGCATTTCATTCTGTTGCCCGATCGGCCAGGTTTTTTGCAGCCAGCTCTCCATCTAGTAGTGTTTGTTACACTCACACGAAATATTGTAATTGCAGTTTTTTGAATTTTGCACATGGTTTTTCGGTTTTTGTTTTTGTCAGTATAGATCTTAAAGTGTTGCTCGTTTGAAATACCATACTAATATCAAATCTATCACCTATGCGGTGTAACTTTTCAGATAATCCGAGTACATAAAGAATTAACGCTGTGTAATGTTTTTCCGGTTTTGTCGTATCTGATTCTAATTTTCAATATTTATGAAGGTTTTGTCAACAAAGGCTTCAGGGTATTGATTGTTTATAACGAGTTTGATTGAAGAAATGATTTTGGTACTATCATATAAACATTTTATTATAACACCCCTTTTAACATGGGTGGACTGATTTAAATTAAAATTTAAATATCTGTTGGTGTGTTGGTTTCCTATAAATACTTATTGTACCATTTACTCTTTTAATTAAAACATTTAGAAATGGTAATTCATTTCTAGTTTCCCCCGCATCTAAAGTAAATTTATATAATGAAAGGTTACTTATTATTATTTGAATTTTCCATAGATTTAAAACCTCTTTGGAATTTTCTAAAAAACTATCTAGTAGGTAACTCAATACCATGAGGTCAAAATGTTAAGATATTGTCTACATATCTATACCAGAATACTGGTTTGTATGTACAATTTTGAATATGTTTAGTTTCAAAATCCTCCATAAACATATTGCTTAAACTTGCTGACAATGCAGAGGCCTTTGCCATACTGAAATCCTGCTGATAGAAATAATTTTTCAACTGAAAATAAGTTGAATTGATACAAATAGTTAAAAGTTTCATTGTGGTATTTACACTCAATTTAGTAATTTTCCTAGTTACTGGTTAACTGTGTTATTTTGTAGATTCCTCGGACGTCAGTTAGAAGCAAAAATACATATTGCAGGAAGTCCCAAAGAGAAAAAAGTAGAAGAATTAAGAAAATGCCACAAATAACATTTAGGCAATATTTAAAATATACTATTTATATAATATACTATTAGTACCTACTATTTACACAAAAAAATTTATTTTGAAAAAATATATTTCATAATTTATGGGGTGGCAAAATTCCTTTTTGCACGGACAGACAGACAGAAGGACGGACATTTTGAAAGTTGTTCAGAATTCGATCACCGACACAGTGATATGAAAATTTTTTCTCTATGAGCAATATTACCGATTTTCGAAATGTGCCGATCGAATGCAATATACTCTTCTTTTTGTATTTGTGAAGAGTATAATAAGAGTATATTGCATTCGATCGGCACATTTCTAAAACTGTTAGTATTGCTTGTAGAGAAAAAATTTTCATATATCACTGCGTTGGTGATCGAATTCTGAACAACTTTCAAAATGTCCATCCGTTTGTCTGTCTATCCGTCCGCCCGTCGCACGTTTCTTGTAAGCACGATAACTTAAGAATGAAAAGTCTTATTGCATTAAAATTTGGAAAGTAAGTTAGTATTAGCTAGAGGAAGAACCCTATTGCTTTTGAACAAAATCAATCAATAAATAAAAAAGTTATTAATATTTTAAATAAATTATTTTTTTGTTTTGTTTTGTAATTGATCAAAAAATGTCTAAAACTAATATCATTTACAAACAAACTGTGAAGAGTATCCCAGAGAATGTGCAACAATTACATAAAAAGTGCAGTAAGTTGGTGAAGAGTATAATGGTAAGCTTGTTGAAATATTCATCCGAGACATAGGTTTATTAGCGATAGCTAATTAAATTACAAAAATGATACATAATCAAAGTTAAATTCAAAGTTTTAAATTTAACAGTAATATGCATGATATGTATAATATTTTCTATTAAATCTTTGCAAAGATCGACATGTTTTTATTTCAATGGGTAATTTGTTGTACATTACCATTCCATTATGATATAAATCATTCTGTCCATAATTTGTTCTAACTGTGCATATATAGATCATTTCTGCTTCTTATCATATATCGGTGGATGTCTCTTACATAAGTATATATAATTCTAATAGGCGAGCAGGTAATTAGCCCTGCAAAATTTTATATATAAATAATAATAATAATAATAATAATAATAATGCATTTTCTAACATAAATTTTCTATTAGTATATTTGTTTCAGTTGTGTGCTAATGACTGATTTGTATATTATTTGTATTATACTGTTCGCAAATACAAAACAAAGAGTATATTGCATTCGATCGGATTTCTAAAACTGGTAATATCGCTGGTAGAGAAAAAATGTTCATGTCACTGTGTTGGTCATCGAATTCTGAACAACTTTCAAAATGTTCGTCCATCTGTCTGCTTTTCCACCCGTCATGCTTCTTGTAAACACGATAACTTGAAAATGGAAAGTCCGATTGTATTGAATTTTGGACTGAAAGTTAATGTTAGCTAAATAAGAACCTTTTGTTTTTGAACAAAATCGATAAAAAAAATAAAGAAGTTATTAATTATTTAAATATAAAAAAACATTTTTTTTGTTTTGTAATTAAACAAAAAATGTCTTAAGACTAATATCATTTACAAATAAAACTCCAAAGAACATCTTATAGAATGTGCAACAATTATTTAAAAAGTGTAGTAAAATCGGCGAAGAGTATAATATGGTTAGCTTGCTTTACATAGATTTCTTTTTACTTTTAATCTGAATATCACCAAATAACAACTGTTTTTATTTATTTTTGTTAAATTTTGATAGTTAGTATTTTAATATTTTCTATTAAGATTTATTAATAAATACACTTTTAAGCAATTATTTGCAAAATATGGGTTGCTAGTAAGAAATCATTATTAACTAATCAGTGAATAAAATCCTATACCTAACATTTTATACTAGGTACTTAACAATTCCTATCTTTAAAGGAATATTGTATATTTTAAGCACAGTTTAATGTATTTTTCTTTACCATAATTTTAAGTAATACTCAAAAGTTAATCAGTCACTGAGCTGATTAAAATCACTATCAGGAATCACCAGTGTTTCCTAAATTCCCAATACTACTATATTGTTATTACCTATTGTTATTGTACATGGGCTTTTTGGTGAAAAAAGTAAAAGAAAAAAGAAATGAGTTCTATAGAAACGAAAAGTGTGTTCAACTGTTCAGTGGTGGATTGTGATAATACTAGCTCAAGTTCGGCATTTGAGTTTTATACATCCAATTCATTATTTCCACATAAAGTAGCGAGGTGTGTAGTACAGAGGCAAGAGTATAAGTTTAAATAAATCTTGTATTAAGTATTTGAAACTTTTATCAGAGGTCATAATATATAATAATTGTATTTCAATGATCATTGATCTTTTATTTTAGTTGCGAATATAGAATAAGGTGTGACAATACGTCCCGCATTATGGGGGATATTATCCCTAATTTCTAGAGTGTGTCACAAGAGACCCACGTTTAAAAATCTTACCCTATGGAAGAAGTATGGCAACATTACTCATAAGAAATATCCAAAACCGAGATATGAGACCATGGAATACCCATAAGAATTACTGGAATTAATAAATAATGCATGGGAAAATATTACCGATGATTATTGCACGAGTTTATTGAATTCTATGTCTGACTAATAGAAGTTATAAATAGAAATGGTGCAATAACCAAATATTAATAGTTCTTCATTATTTTAATAATATTTCTCATGAATGAATTAAAGTGTATTTTCTCCACGTTTTAAAAATATTAAATACCGAGTTTTTGTTGAGGCGCCAACCAAACACTGAACGAACACCCTTTCTTATTTGAGATCTACCACATCTCAAGAACAATTAAATGGACTAGCTTTGATGGCTATTGAAAATGACATTCTCAATAAAATGGATACTAATGCAATATTAAGCGATTTTGCCAAATTGAAAGGCATCAGGAAAGTCTCTTTATAACATAAATTTTTGAGGAACAAAACAAGAAATTAAGTTGATAATTGACTTAATTCTATATTTCCATCAGTAGAAAATACCATGTAAATCTAAATATGCTTTTTATCCCTTAACTGGTCCAGTACCATATTTGTTGCGAAATCTGTCTGGCGTAGTCTTGAGAGACTACTTACTTTGAAAGGCAAAAAAAAAACGAAATGCATACCCATAAACTAAATCTTTTATTAAACATGTATATTAAACATTATTAAACTAGAATATGTAAAAATAAACATAATTAAAACAAAAAAATACAATATCAATATAAATTATACATGCGGAAAAATTTAAAAAAAGAACTTGTTTGTAAAATAAGAGCTATAAAATATAGAAAAAAAAAAAGTGAAAAATCCATTAGTTCTTAATATTCATTTTTAAAGTATTAAATGCACAAAGAATTAAACGAAAATAAAAAATTAACAAAAACGGAGGTCCAGCATTAGTCAAATTTCTTTATTTTTGAAGTTTTTCTTGCTTTTAGAATGGGAACTTTTATGATATTGTGTTTTTGGTTTCTAGATGAAGGGAGGATTTCTAACGTACACCATCTGTACCTATTTTTGCCATATTGATAAGTTTTGTCACTGTTAGCTACGATCAATATATCATTTTCTTCAAGG
Organism: Stenurella melanura; assembly: GCA_963583905.1. Taxonomy (NCBI): domain Eukaryota; kingdom Metazoa; phylum Arthropoda; class Insecta; order Coleoptera; family Cerambycidae; genus Stenurella; species Stenurella melanura. The sequence continues at coordinate 110,680,246 of OY757312.1, forward strand.
TCCTTAGAATAAGACAATTCTGAATTGGTATCATGTTCTGATTCAATGTTATACCCTTCTGACACATCATCTTTATCACTATCACTGTCATTTCCCTCCTCAAACAAATTTGAACAGTTTTTTCATAATTGGGATTGTCAAAACGCACCTGTTTCGATGGCCCGGCCATATTTTGCGAAATCTTCATTCCGTCCAGCGTCATCTGAGAGACTATGGTTGAACTAATTCCTGTTACAACTTATACGTAAATAATGCAATTGAGTCGGAAATATCCCCACGTCTTATACTGTAATAGGGGGAGGATTAGATGGAAAGACAGGTTTGTAATTACCACAATCATTAAAAAAGAATTATTTAAACTGCATAGTCTCTGACACGATGCCGGACCAGTTAAGGGTTAAAAAACATATCAACATCTACATTCAAAGTTGTGTTAGTATTAGAGTGGAAACGTATGAGAATAATTGTATGCTTCGACTTATGTTTCAATTGTACTTGACAGAATACATTTTAAGTATCTGTACATCTCAGTTGTGTTTATTATTTAATATAAATTGTTCAATTAATTATTAAATAATAAGATATTTTCGAAATTTAGCTACAACTCTTAGTTTTCTCTTCACACACATTTGTGATACAATACTCCTGACGTTTATTTCTCCATTATTATTTATTTTTGTCCAAATTGTAGTAGTCCTTTTGTCCACGTATTTTACACGTAAATGTTATTTTATCTTACCTTATAAATGTCTACTTAAATTTATCCACACTGTATATTTTTGTTTTTAATTATTAACTAATTGTGGGATTTAGTTTGATATATTTTATGGTTCATTTACTTTACATTATTAGACTATCTTAGTCAACCTTTACCTTTTTTTGACGTGTGTACCTAAGCACTTTTGTGAATATTTTATAATTTTAAGTAGCTATTATATATTGTTTGTCGTACGCTTGTGTCTTTTTAGCATTTAAACATTTTACATCATATATCTAATTTAGTGTTTTAATTTTATTTATGTATACCTTTTTATCCTGATTATACATGTTTTATAAGATTCTATTGTATCTACTATTTTTTGCTTTATATATATGTATACTATTTTTTGACATGTGTAAACACTTTTGTGTATCTGACATTAATAAATGATTTTATTCTATTCTATTGACACTAATAAAGTATCTATCTAAAATTAAAACTTTGTACAATATTCATTCATAGTTATAGTTTCGCCATTGGTCCTTAATATTCTTGGGCAAACTATGGATGTTGAAGAAAACTGTAGTTGTAACAATTATTTATTAACAATTGTTTCGCTACTAGAGCCAATCACCAACATCAGGAGATTTGGCCAAACCTCTTCTCTATCGAAGAATATGGACTTCTTACTTATCCTCTCCTATGGATGGTATATCCACTATACAATAGCTGCCTGGAAGTGTATATTTTCTACATATGTTCTGATATACAAACCGTTAGAAGTAAAAGCAGTTCGCTGTTTCCATGGAGAATCACCCGTCCGACTACTAACCGCTTTCCAAGTTGCTTAACATTTCATATCGAAATACAAGTATAGCCAAGACTCATCTACACTCCTATTTAAAAACAATAAACAGTTTTATTTTTAACTAGTTGAATCAACATTAAATTGAAAACACTAACTGATTATTATTAATTTACTTATACTCGTTTTAGCACTATTTCACAAACATCAATACATTTAAAGTAAACGAGTTAATTACTTCGACAACCAAGAATCTTCCGAGAATTTTAAAATACAAAGCGATATTACTGTTCGTATTTTAGGTAGAGCGCAAAATACTTCTATTGCAAAAAGCCCATACTGACAAATTTTTATCTAACTGCAAAAAAATTTTAATGGGAACAAAACTAATTTTTTATTACAATGCAAATTTGGTGAACCACTGTCAATTAATAACCGTTAATTTAATTTAAATAATACTTAAATCACCATCTCATACTCAGTTGTTAATTTTTATCACTTTACCTAAAAACCCGACAAATCAGACACACTGATAACACTGTATGATTCTTGAGCAGCGGTATAGGCTGCAACTAAATAACGTAAGGCTGAAAAGCACATGAAAGTGAAAAATAGCTATCAACATTCATACAGGTCAGGCGGCACTCATCTGTCATCTTTCTTTGTTTGCATTTTTTATTCCTTGCGGATGTAATTAACTTTATAAAAAAGGAGATGCAAGTCGCAAAAAGACCTTGAATTTGGCATAATATAGATATGTTACTGACTTAGTCAGTATTATAAGCAGATATCGAAAATTTTATCTCATATAGACGTAATGTTATATTGCAAACATTTACTGAAACAATCTGAAAAACGACGAAGTGGTGAAATATTTATTATTGTCAGCTGCATTGTATGTTTGGTAATAAATTTAACTTAAAAATAACTATAGTTCTTACAAAAACATGTAAAATATATTTAGTAAATAAAAAGACAATTTTGAATGACACACTGTTCTGTTTCTGTTCTCTTTAATGTGGGACGTGTTTATTTTGTCTATTTTCATAATAATTAAACATGAAAACCCAGCTGGCAACAAAAACATTTTTTCCAATAAAATAAACCATTCTTATATAATATTAAATCATACATAATGAACAAAGTTGAGGATTAATGGCATAAAACTGCCATGTACCATGTGCATCACATGATGAAGTGAATTTTATTTCATTTTAAAATGTTAATACGTACTTTTATCGGAAATCTACTACATTTGTGAAATTTACGGACAATTACCTAAAAATACAGTTGATTTTTTATATTTATAGTGTTAAAGGCATTCAATCCCGACTGAGTGTTAACATTGAATTCCAGTGTATGGGGGTACTTTTATGTTTTTTACTTATGCGGTTTTATCTTCTTTTATTATACGATGCCGCCGAAATTGTGAAACATTTCAAAATCGCTTCCTACATTGTGGCAATTATTGGCATTTACGTTAACATTTAATAAAGGGAAAGGGTACACCATCCCAGATCGCAGTTTTGCAAACCATAGTATAAATCTAGCCATATGTATGTACATATGTATCTACAAACCTAGTGTGAAATTAAACAGTCGGCGGTACATAAACATGTCTAGTGCTTCTCAGGCTGCAATAGACTTGTGGATTCACAAGCTGCAATTTCATGGAATAGATCTTTATTGTAGTACTTGCAACAAAACAATTTCTTGGACAATCAAATGTTAATAGACATATTTCCTCACAAAAGCATATTAGTGCTAGTGACTATACTGATAGTGATAGTAGTTTTAATTTAGATTTAGTGGAAGTGCAATAATGTTAGACAGAAAATTTCTACTGAGCTTACTGGGAAATACATCTGGGTTAGTGTGGATGAAACCACCAATGCTTCTGGTGAGAAGGTAGTGAATGTTTCAGTGGGTGCATTGGAGGAAAATTGTTCAGTGCATGGACACTTGATCGCCTCTAAATTTGTAGAAACGACAAATTGTCGCATTATAGTGAAGGCAGTGAATTCAAGTCTACAAGTTATGGGGCATCAAATATGTAGAAAATAAGGACAAGGTCTTATTATTTCTTACTGATTGAATGAATTATATGAAAGGTGGACGAATTATAAAGGAAACATATCACAGTATGCTGCATGTAACATGTCTAGCACATGGACTCCATAGAATTGCTGAAACTATTAGACGGTGCTACGCTAATGTTGACAACTTAATGTCTAGTGTAAAGAAAGTTTTCCTGAAAGCACCACATCGTGTACGGTTATGTTAAGACACCACCCGCCTCAAGGAAGTAATTAATATTATTTCATGTTTATTCAATATTCTTGTTCAATGTTTATGTTACTCAAGTATCGCTGAGTCTCAGGACTTGTGTATCAATAAGAAATATTTTAGGGCATTAAAAATAAATCGGTTGAAGCGAGCGTACGCGTTTCATTTGCATCCTGATTGTTTATAGTATTTTTATACCTCTAACATTTCAGTGCGTGGGATTTGAAATCCATTATACGTCCACATTTTTTTAAAAGAAAAATGAGTGACAGTGAACAAAGTGATTCTGGTGACAGTGCCGTGAGCCGGTTTAATAAACGTATACCTGGTCGTGGTGTGCGTAGGCCATTGTCATCGTCTGACGAGGACAGCCCTGCAAGTAGTGAGTTAGCCAAAATAGTTGCGCAGAAAGTGAAAGAAGCTTTATCTCATAAACATGGCGATAAACGCAAAATAGCTCCCAATCTGAATCTCATTCCTATTTTTGATCCCGAAAAAAATGTGCTTGCTGCTAAAAACTGGCTTAACAAGATCGAGCAAATGGGTAAAGTGCACGATTGGAATGAGCAGATGATGTCCTATGGCATGCAGTCTCGTCTAGGAGGAATAGCTCGTATATGGTTCGAGAATTTATCAGATTATGAAATGTCCTGGAATGATTGGAAGGGGGCCTTGATAAAAGCATTTCCAGCCTCGGAAAATTACGCAGAATCATTAAAGAAAATGCTTAATTATAAAAAATCACAAGCAGAGACAATGAGGCATTACTATTATTATAAACAAATGCTGGTAACAAAATGTAGAATTTTTGGCTCCGATGCAGTGTCGTGCATTATAGATGGCATCCCATATGACCTTCAGGCAAATGCCAACGCTGGAAACTTCGAAACACCAGAGCAACTTTTCATTGGATTCCTCAGCAAGTTGGAAAGAAGTGACCTAGAGGCCAGTACTTCATCGCCCAAAGTTGATCAACATCTTCGGCCCAAGCTGTGCCACGCCTGTCATAAACCTGGTCATCTAAAATCCCAGTGTAATAAGAGGTTTCTCAGGCCAGAGAGGACAACTGACCCAATTCCCCGATGTTCGATTTGTCAGAGAAAGGGCCATGGCGAACAAATCTGCTGGTTCAAGAATTCTAAGCAGATCCACACTTTGACAAGGCAAGTTAATCCTATGTATCAAATTAATGTTTATATTTATAATAAATTATTTAGGGGCTATATTGATACTGGTAGTCAAGTTAACGTTGCGCAGGTAATCATAGCACATGATCTTGGGATAAAACTTCAAAGCACAGATATTGTTTTAAAATCATTCGGTGGGGGACTAATATTTCCAGTAGGTATTGGTAAAAATATTCCCTTGATAATAAATAATATTTCTTTTTGCGTTAACGTGATTTTTGTCGAAGCAAATATGGAAGGGGTGGACATAATAATAGGACAGCCAATTATTAACGACGAACGGTTGAAAGTTATCATCAATGGTCCGGAAGTTACTTTATCGACTGTTGAACAACCTATCTCTTTGTCATCATGCCTAACCCCTGCAGTTAGAAGGCTTGTAGTGAGAACCTATGAAGATACCTATATTCCACCTTTACAGGAAGCACGCGTTGTGGTTACTGTTGATGGAATTGGCGACTCAGCTCTTTTTATTAGTCGACTTCATGCTCACGAAAACGAGAAGTACAATATACCTACTCAAATTCTGGAGGGACCAATTTCTACGCTGAACATCATTAATTTGGCCCACACGCCTATGATTTGGGGCAAAAATCGTATAGTAGGTAGAGGGGATCAAATATTTGTAAAAGAAGTAGATTCTTCTTTATTGTCCAGTATTTTTACTTCATTAAAAATAGACATTTCAAAAATTAATTATGGAATTCTGCAAGACAATGATAAGGAAAATTTAATTCGCCTACTTAAAAGTTATGAAAATTGTTTTGCTTGCAATTCAAACGAATTAGGTTTCACAGACTTGGTTGAATTTAATATCGCTCTGACAACGGATAACCCAGTATTTTACAAACCCTATAGATTGTCACAACAAGAAAGACTTATTGTTAGAGATAAAATAAAAGAATTATTAGATGCCGGTATTATAAGAAACTCTAATTCTAATTATTCAAGTCCCATAGTACTTGTTAAAAAGCGAACTGGTGGATACAGGCTCTGTGTAGATTATTGGGCTCTTAATAAAATTACAGTCAAGGATAGGTATCCTTTGCCACATATTGAGGACCAAATTAGCCGATTAAGTGGTAGTAAATTCTTTTGTAGTTTAGACATGGCTCAAGGATATCATCAAATCGCAGTCGGTGAAAATTCAATATCAAAAACAGCTTTTGTAACACGGCCAATACGAATACCTTAGAATGCCATTTGGGTGCTCAAATGCCCCTGCCACCTTCTCCAGGCTGATTAATCGTATTTTAGGTGATTTGAGACATACTAAAGTTCTCGTGTATCTTGACGACATACTCATCCCTTCAAAAACCATAACAGAAGGTCTTGAGATATTAGAAAAAGTGCTTAAAATATTTCAAGAGGCCAATTTAAAGTTTAATTTGGATAAATGTTTTTTCTTTAAGGAAAATATTGACTACCTAGGTTATGAAATATCACAGGACGGAATTAGGCCTTGCCAGCGTAAAATTACTGCAGTAACTCATTTTCAAACTCCACGGAATGTTCATGAACTTCGACAATTTTTAGGTTTGTCATCTTATTTTAGAAAGTTTGTTAAGAATTTTTCAAAATTAGCCGCGCCACTGAGTCAATTATTAAAAAAGAATGTAGAATGGAAATGGAGTGCTGAACAAAATGAATCATTTGACAAAATCAAGTCAATCTTAACTACAAGACCGGTACTTGCTATATATAATCCAGACGCAAAGACTGAAGTGCATACTGATGTAAGTAGTCGAGGTATCGCGGGAATTTTACTACAGTGGCAGGATAACAAACTTCACCCTGTGTATTATTTTAGTAGATTAACAACTCGTGAGGAAAGCCTGTATCATTCTTATGAATTAGAGACCTTAGCCTTAGTAGAATCTTTAAAACGTTTTCGAGTATATCTGGTAGGAATTCCTGTAAAAGTTGTGACAGACTGCAGTGCAGTTAGGTCTACGTTTTTAAAAAAGGACATGTTGCCACGTATTGCTAGGTGGTGGTTGGCAGTACAAGACTTTGATATAGATATAGAGCATAGGCCCGGTGAACGCATGAAACACGTGGACGCCCTGAGTAGAAATCCTGTTTCTATATTTATGTTAAGCGAAGAAGATTGGATAGTTACATTACAAATGGAAGATCCTAAAGTGTGGAATATTTATCGTAGCCTACAAAAAAATACAGCACATAAAAACTTAAAAACAAACTACGTGATTGAGAACAATAGAGTATGCAAAATAATTCACGATGGTAGTCACAGACCAGTTATACTGAAGTCATCCCGATTTAGCATCATGCGCAAATATCATGACGATATTGGACATACCGGTCTAAGAAAATGTGAGGCCCTTGTGAAAAGTAAATACTGGTTTGAAAGAATGACCCAATTTATCAAGAAATACGTCAAAGCGTGCATAGACTGTCAATACAAAAAAGGACAGTATGGAAGAAAAGAAGGATATTTGCATCCAATTCAGAAACCAGACCGTCCATTACATACATTACATATTGACCATTTGGGGCCATTTGCTAAAATCAGAAATAAGGGCTTTTGTTATATTTTAATGATAACGGATTCCTTTTCAAAATATATTTTTTGTAGGCCAACAAAAAGTGTAAAAGCAAAAGAGGTCTGTGTCCACCTTAAAGATTTAGTCTCGGCAGGCCGCAAAGAATTATTTCCGATCGAGGTAGGGCCTTTACTAGCAAGAGATTCAGAAATTTCGTTGTTCAGTATCAGATAAAACATATTTTAAATGCAGTAGCATCTCCTAGATCAAATGGACAAGTAGAAAGGTATAATCGAACCATACTTGATCGATTAAATGCATCGGTAGATCATGAGGAACAATGGGTGGAAAAGGTTCCTGATGTTGTATGGGGAATAAATAACACAATAAATGCTAGTACTGGGCGTGTACCTCATCAGTTGATGTTTAATTGCGACCAAAATGGGGAACAAATACAAGACGAAAAAGATGTAGTAGCTATGAGACAGGAAGTGAAAAGAAAACTGAGTCATGTGTCTGAACAAATGAAGAAAAGATTTGACAAGAAAAGAAAAAAAAGTGTTACTTATAATAAAGGTGATCTTGTTCTGTGGGCTGGTGCAGCTACAGACGATAAAGAGGTAAGCAAGAAATTAAAAATAAAATACGGTGGACCATACAGGGTTACTAAATCCTTGGGAAACGATCGCTATGAGATCAGGCCGATTAAAGGTATTAAAGGTTACAAAAAGTTTAAGGCTGTGGCAGCAGCAGATAGTCTGAGAAGGTATACAAATAATTTAGACATTAGTACTGACAGTGAGGTAAATAGTACGGACGAGTTAATTGATTTATTAGAAGGCTAAGAAAATTCAATTGGTAGACTATATTTTATGTAAAAACTAACAAAATAATACGTATAAATTTCTTCTTCTTTTATTTTTCAGGTGGTTTCTATTATAACTGTATACCTACCCATTTAAAACTAAACACAAAAAAAAAAATAAAAATATTTCACAACTTGTAAATACAAGTGTGTGTAACAATAAAATGATGAATGTCTAAACAATGAAATTAAATAAAAGGTAAATAATTTAGGTTGGGAAATGCGTGTATAGCGCCCATACCACATAAAGGAATATTATCTTGAGAGATGATAGAAAGATTTTAAAATGTATGTATATATAATGATTCAAACGACTTGAAAAAGGTTGTATATATTACGTAAACTACTGAGGCAGTAGAGTATTAATTACACTGTTTATAAATCAGAATTTTTGGGTAAAAGACAAGTGTTGCAGCCGAGAAATGCGGGAATAGCGCTCGACTGGCAAACACAGCATAAAGTGTCGCAGCCGAGAAATGCGTGCATAGCACTCGACTGACGCTAATACTGGCTGTACCTGAAAAGAGAATTGCGTGTATAGCGCTCTATGGTACAGCCATATTTTGAAATATAGTTGCAATTATACCCATGGAGTTTAATGGTTTCAGGTATCATCCCTTTGTCAACAAGAGGGGTCAAGAACATTTCCGTCGAGGCGACAGAAGCACAGGAAGGCCGAATGTTAAGACACCACCCGCCTGAAGGAAGTAATTAATATTATTTCATGTTTATTCAATATTCTTGTTTAATGTTTATGTTACTCAAGTATCGCTGAGTCTCAGGACTTGTGTATCAATAAGAAATATTTTAGGGCATTATAAATAAATCGGTTGAAGCGAGCGTACGCCTTTCATTTGCATCCTGATTGTTTATAGTATTTTTATACCTCTAACAGTTATTTAAAGAAATACTTCCAAATACAACATTACTTACTTACATTACTTTACTTTCTTACATCAATATATCATGTATAATATTTGTACATACACACCAGACACCCTTTATAAATAAAAACATTAAAAGGAAACACCATAAAAAAATTGTGATTATTTATTCATATGAATGTTAAATGGATACATGGATACAATCCATTAAATAACATAAATATTACTGATTTGCAGTTGACAGAGGTTTAGACCAATCAACACTAAGAATAAGATGATCATAGCCATATCCGTTTAAAATAGAAATAGCTTTAGCAGCATCGTTTCTAAATTTGAAGTGAATATATGCAAAACCTTTGCAGAGTCCAGTTTGCTTATCTTTTGCCAAGTAAAGTTTTTGAATGGGGCCGAATGGTTTTACAAGATCCTCTAAGTCAGTTTCGGTGGTAGAGTCACTGAGATTAGCAATACGAATGGCAGAGTAACTATCATCTCGTCTTGCCATATTCGGACCATCAGTTCTTTTTACTGCTCCATCTCTCATGCTGGGAGGGACATATTTGGAACCTCCTGGTTTACCACTATCACCACTTGGCGCAGCTAGTAAAATAAAAAAATTGAGTGTAATGTAACTGCATTTCCATATTTGTAGAGTAAAGAAAATTGAATCACACCATACAGCAAAAATATCGCCCTGTATGAGTACTTGAGATCAATATAATAACAATTTGCTTATCCGTTTTCCCTCTATATCTTTACACCTCTTATACAGACTGTCTATTTTACAAGGGCCACACCAAATATATCGCTTAATATCTATTGTAGAAGAATAAAGTTTTAGAAACAGTTATCCCATTTTTTGTGAGCTATATTTCAGTAAAAAGAAATTTGAAATCCATAGCCTACTTTATGAGATATATTACAAAAACCTGAAAAATAGGAAAACCACAAACGGTTATAGCTTCCTTATTTGAGGAGATACGAAAAAAGTTAAAGGAATGAAAGTTGACGGCAAAGACAATAAGAATAATAACGTGTAACAAAAAAATCGAAAAATGCAGTTGGCTTTGACATACGCTATTGTGCAAAAGTGAAAAATACACATCTCAAAGTAGGCCATGACGCCATTAATTCCGTTATTTTTTTCTCATTCCAACGATATAAAACATGTCACAGAAATTTTAACTGATAGTGTCAATATTTAATATTTTACGAATACCACAATTCATATAATTGAATCGTAACAATCAGCTGTGCCATAATTAGTGAAAAACAATGTATACAGTTATTAATAAATTTGACAGATTGTCACTGTTGTATGTTGCGTTGTCTAGTTCTAAGACAAATTTTATATCAGTAATTATGGTGTACACCAATAATAACAAATTCGATATGATTAGCATTTATTGTCAGTGCAATTTTGACGCTGAGATGGCAGTCACGGTTTACGGAGATAGAGCCAAATCGAACTATGTTTAGGAAGTTAGTTCAAAATCTAAAAACGCACGGTTCATTTTCAAAAAAAGTAGTAAGGCGAGCGCATGTTGCGGATAATGTAAGAAAAGTGAATAGAGTAATGAATTATGTTAACCAAAATGAGGAAACCTCTTTGAGACAAATTCAGAGAAACTGTCGCATAAAAAAAGACAGTGCAAGAAAAATATTGAAAAAAAACGGATTTCGATGCTACAAAATGAGGAAAGTTCAACATTTAAATGAGGGAGATAAGCCAAGGAGAGTAAGATTTTGTAGATGGTTATTAAATAAGAAAAGGAATGACGCGCTGATATGTAGCAAGATTCTTTGGTCGGACGAATCAAATTTTTTTAATAATGGATTTTTTAATAGAAATATGCATTATAAGTGGACACGAGAAAATACACATTGGTGCAGAGAGGCTGCTTTCCAAGATTTTCTACGAATGTTTGGATGGGTCTTTTAGGGACTAAAGTAATTGGACCTTATTTTTATGATGGCAAATTAACCGCTCGTAGATACCTTAATTTCCTGCAAAACGAATTTCAAGATTTTCTTTATGAATTAACAGTGGCAGAAAGATTAAATTATTCATATTTTCAACAAGATGGGGCTCCACCTCACACTGCTGTAATATGTACAAATTATTTAAATCAAGTTATGCCAGATAGCTGGATAGGCACCTATGGACCCATTCTATGGCCAGCTCGATCACCAGATATTACTCCCTTGGATTTTTTCGTCTGGGGTTATATTAAAGACAAGGTATTTCAAACTGCCCCTGAAAATATTGAGGACATCAAAACCAGAATTCGAAACGCATGTGAGGCAATTACTCCTGAAATGCTCCAAAATGTAATGCGTTTATGTGTCAGAATGCATGGTGCACAATTTGAGCATTTGTAGTTAGAAAAATAAATACACACAATTTCTTTTCAATATAGTAGTAGGTAGTACTGTTATACATAGTTTTTCGTTTTTTTCTTTGGATGTTCGTTTTGTACTTGTATTTTTATTTATGAGATATTTATTGGTTTGTATTAAATTGTAATAAATAATTACGGAATTATAATTATTATAAAGTGAATTTTTACTATTATGGCACAGCTGATTGTTACGATTCAATTATATGAATTGTGGTATTCGTAAAATATTAAATATTGACACTATCGGTTAAAATTTCTGTGACATGTTTTATATCGTTGGAATGAGAAAAAAATAACGGAATTAATGGCGTCATGGCCTACTTTGAGATATGTATTTTTCATTTTTGCACAATAGCGTATGTCAAAGCCAACTGCATTTTTCGATTTTTTTGTTACACGTTATTATTCTTATTGTCTTTGCCGTCAACTTTCATTCCTTTAACTTTTTTCGTATCTCCTCAAATAAGGAAGCTATAACCGTTTGTGGTTTTCCTATTTTTCAGGTTTTTGTAATATATCTCATAAAGTAGGCTATGGATTTCAAATTTCTTTTTACTGAAATATAGCTCACAAAAAATGGGATAACTGTTTCTAAAACTTTATTCTTCTACAATAGATATTAAGCGAGATATTTGGTGTGGCCCTCGTAAAATAGACAGTCTGTATATTGACCCCCTTTATTTCTGTTAGTACTGAAAATAGAAAAAAGTTTTGTATAAAAGTTGTAGGATCTTACCTATATTTTATTAAAACGTGATAAAAAAAAATTATTTCATGTATAGGTCACGTGATACGAAATAAACAATTTTTTAAAATGGAACACCCTATATATTATTGCATTTTCGAGAATCCCTTTTCCCCTGATTTCAAATATATAACATTGTATAGGTCTATCTTAAATACTTTTGGACATATAGGTATTTGACTTTCAAAATGCAAATAAGCTATCTACTAAATATAAAATAAGATAGTTTTCCCAGTGTACAGTGTGTTGAACTGAAATATTGATATATTTTGTGTGTACGTCATTTCTCTGAGTGTAGTAAGACATATTACTGTCACTTCGAGGTTACAGAAATCCAATGAGTAAGAAAATCAGGTCTCTTGATATCAAAGGTACCGTGGCCAGCTTTCGCTTCTGTATAGTTCCTGTATTTTGTGGCTTGGTTCTCTTAGTATTTTAACTGAGTTGTTATCAAGTTGACTCAAAATCAATTTTGGCGTTTGGATCATTTCTCATCATCTCCATTCATATAAAAGTAAAAGCTGGACCATATAGATTCAAAGTCTAAGATATATTTGCTATTACAATGATCGGAATAAGAATAGAAATATTTTAGATTAAGTTATACCTATTTAAAATTATATCAAAATTGTTCGCTGTTCAATAATTACTTACCACCACCACTAACTGGAGGAGCTTTCTTATCATCTGGAACCTTCCCACCAGCCAACATAGTATCTCTCCACGGACACTTAGAAGTCCAATGGTCTCCATTACATGTACGACACTTAACAACATTTTTGTCACCCAAAGCTGAAATTAAATTATTAACATAACTATAAAAATATTTCAACAAAATATACCTTTCAATTTATCTAGTCCTTCATCTTCTTGCTTGTTATCCTCCTCTTTGCTGGTAATGTACTGCATATAAACATCTTCAGCAACAATCGTTGTAGCAGGATTAGGTCCAGGTTTATCATTTGCACATTCTCCAAATTTCTTCCAAGTTTTTCGTAACGCAATAGATTTGGACACAATTCGTTTTTCTATTTTGTATGTACGTACGATTTTAATTTTTTTATCGTCTTCATTGTATTTGTATTCTGTAACAATCTTGTACCCATTTTCATATACTTCCGTTGAAGGAGGTAGCGAACCTCCCTCTAATTCTACTTCATCTGCCCAACTGGACTTTACTTCTTCTGCTGCAGGCATTACTTTTTAAATATGCAATACCTAATAAATTTGCAAAAATATGTTTCACACGTTATCAACAGTAACCTCAATTAATTAGGGTAAAAAGTAAAATGACAAATGAAACTGTTTGACAAGCAGGATGCCACGCATTTCACTAACATCCATAGATGAAATTAGATATACTAGATCTCCCATTACCATGATCACCATCTTAGAAAATAACTCTTTGAAAGTGGTTGCCTTGTTGCGTTTTAATTTGTTTAACAGCCTTATCAACCTTCATGTGTCTTCTTTGTATCAGTTTGGCACAGATTAAACAGTACAATTTTTATTCCTCCCACCAAGTAAAGGACGTTATGCGTTCAGTGGCGTAGCTGAAAATCTCGGGGCCCCCCCGCAAAATGTATGGTCGGGGCCCCCACAGAAAACTCACTTAAATTATAAAGTTTTTCGGCAGCGGCGTACATTCTCTTTAGCAAAGTCTTCGATGCTGTGATCAGTATCTAACTTCCTTGCTCTCTCTTTCTCAATTCTTAATACACATAATGCTGACAGTCTTTCTTGAGTCATTGAATTTCGTACAAACGTCTTAATAAGCTTAAATTTTGAAAATGACCTTTCAGCAGTAGCAACAGTAACTGGTAGTGTTAAAAATAATTCTATGGCAATGAAAACATTTGGAACACGTAACAGTAAAGATTTATGATTTTTTATAGGGAATATAGCAAAATAAAAGACCGAAGAATCCGCAATTTCTATTATTTGTGTTCTCAAAAATTTCTTAGTAACAGAAGTTCGCGGGGAAAATCTGCCGATAAATCTTTAGAATAATTTTCAGCAAGATTGCTAGCTTCCAAATAAAGCTGATCGTCATTCATTTGATAATGTTTTGGGATTTAAACAGGAAAATCTCTTTACCAATTCGCTCATCACAGAAAATCGGCTAACGATCTGTTGAATGACAATATCAAGGTTGGCATAAAATACCTCTACTTTAAAAGATGTTTCGGAACCTGTAAGTCGTTCATCTTCTGCTAATTCATCAAAAAACTTTTTAACACTACTTTTTCTCTTTTTTTTAAATTCTTGTTCTATACCCCATTTATTTGACAAATCCGAGGCCTCTACTAAAATTCATTATGTACGAAATAACTTTTTTATCAACCATTATTATATTAAAATATTTATATATAATATTGACTATTGAATATTGATGTTTAAGACGAATGTAATTTTTAATTTCGATGATATTTTCGCGTAATAAATTTCAAGACTCGGGGCCCCCAAGTGCTGGGGGCTCCCCCGCACCGCGGGCCCTGCGGGCCCGTCCGCTACGCCACTGTATGCGTTTGTTGTATTTTATTTGTTTGTGCGTTCCTACCTACGATGTAAGTCTTTAACGGATCAATTATTTTAAGTAAGGTTACCTAGGAATAAGGTTTTGAATGAAATTTGCTAGCTGACTATATACATATTTTTGTTTTTCGATTAAATTTTTTATCAGAGGATTTTTAAATTTTCAATTGTAGTTTTATATGACGCAATAGTTTAATGCTGATAAAAATCACATTTACCCAATTCTCTGAGATTAGAAAACGTTCCAAATGTGAAAATGAAAACTTCAAGAATGACAAAATGTGAACATTTAAATTGCAGGAAGCAAAATATAATTTTATATTTTAAGAATCTTTAAACTAACTTCTGTAATTTTGAATATGCAGTATTATTATTGACATGTAATTAATAACATATACCGAAAATACGTAATAAAACGAGTGTTGCTTAATAAACACGCCTTGTGTAATGCTTTAGTCGTTTAGGCCAAGCCTCGGACTTGATAGAGTTGACTGAAATGAGACATCTACTGTAAAATTATTATCCGTGAATTTTAGATTTGGCAATTCTGACTGCTACCAACAACTCAACAGGAAATAACCTAAAACATGTTCTTTTTCTGGTTTTCGTATTTTCATTTGGAGGGAACTAAAGAATGTGTAATACCAAATTCTAAAATAAATTATAATATTTCTAATCATGTCAAGTGTATTGCAACCTGTGAATGTAAATATCGGTAGATCACCTGCTCGGTAAGTGGAAAATTAAGCTAGGTTTAATTCAATAATTTACCTATCTTATTGCAATTTATTAGCAAACGAGCAAGGTATGATGATGATGAAGTCAATAAAAGTGGTAGATGGAGTTTGAATAAAAGCGAGGTAGTTTTGCATGAAGTATATGATCATGGGGTTGGACGTTTAGACTGTGACTCCGAGGAAGTTCTAACTGATGACGATACAATATTTAATAAAAATGAGCCAGGAGCTATAGATGTCTCCTGTTCCTCTATGACACCAAATAGTAGAGATAAGCAGGTAAGAATAAGTTAATATTTCATGAGTGTAGTCTCAAGTGTAGCTCCTGAGCTACTTTCCAGTTTCATTACCAGTAGGTATCTCATCCAGCACTTGGTCAGCATTGACCTTACAAATATAATGTTTATAAAATAATATATTAGAATAGTGACTGGAAGTTAAACATTTTTGAAAATTCAAAGAATTCTAACTTCCAGTCACTGTAATTCTGCAGGTAAGCCATTAACCCTTTCACTGCTCAAGACGAATATACTCGCCGTTGGGTTAACTGCTCCAGACGAGATAACTCACAGTTCAAAATTAAATAGGATCTGACTGCTCTAGCCGGGTTTACTCGCGTGTTTGTTTCATATCTATGGGAGGGAGTCGGCCGATTGCAATTGTGCGGCAACGGCGAATACGTCTAATCTTGTTTAGTCACTTAGCAGTATGCTAGTACCCAGCACAACGTTAGCCTACGCACAGACAGCACAAAGTTATCCTACTGCCATCCTACGGATATGGAAGTTAGGATTAGCAATATCCTGAGGATATCTCAAAATACGCCCAGGAACATCCCTGGGACCCAGAATTTACACTGTTTTCCATATCCTCAGGATATCCCACAAACGTATTTTTATATATCCGTAGGATTAACCTGGGACCCTTACAGGATCTGTTTTATGCCATCCATAGGATATCATTGTAGGATTTCAAGGCTGTAATTTACTTAAATAGCCAGAATGCAAGTTGCTTTCAAACAGTGTTTACAACTTGGTACGCTACTAATTCCTCCAGTCACTATTGTATAGGAAAATGCTAGCATTTCACTCCGAAATAATATTTCTGCTACTTGTAAGCTTATGTAGGAACTACTGGGGCATCTAAGTTTAAAAATATGTAGTAAAAATATTATTTTGGCATAAAATGCTAACAGTTTCCCTCGAGGATTTTTTTGACAAATGACATACCAAAGATATGAATTTTGTGCGTTTCTTTAGGTTCACACTGTATAAAGCTGTCAGCCGATGTTAGCCAATAAAATTGATTTATTAAAAATTTTTTAGGTTATGTAACACATATTTGAATATATGTTCGCAAAAGTATTTTCTCTATTTTCTATCTTGAGATTCCCTTACATAACATTTATTGCGATACTAGATTCATTTGGTCTAGATAAAAATTTTGTATAAAAATTGTCTATTATTATTTTCGATTTTTTGAGTTATGTTTTATTTATTTCAAAATTGTAGCAGTCGTGCGTTGAAGCTACATTCCTCACGAGCATTAAAAAAAAATATGTATTAAATTTTGCGAACATTTGAGCTGTCAGGAGATTTCTGTCCACAAATGTAGCTTTTTGCCCCACTGTGTGGCGTCTATAAGCGCAATGTTAAATGTCGATAAAACCTGCGAACTTTGAGCGAATGAATCTCGGAACCGAAACAATAAATGGAGTCCATATATTACCAGAATGTTTATTGATATGCGAATTAAATTTGCAGCAAGTTTCGCGACCTTGAATAATGTGAATTGCGATATAACTACCTGAACAAAGGTTACACATTTTTATGATCTGAATTGAATTTAAAAACCAGACTGACGCTCTTAATTTTTTTAATCCTGAAATAAGCAATCAATATATTTTAGTCACCATATAGTTTTAATTTAAATAAATTGTAATATTTAGTCCTATATTCTAACTCTCATTTTAAATTATAAATAAATTTTATAAGTAATTTCAAATTAATTACTTAACAACCATGCTACAGCTAAAATCAGCAATGTATACATTTGCATGATATTTTTAAATTCAGAAGATTATAAAGAACAAAATAATAAGCAAGATCAAATCAAATGACAATAATATCATTTCTTTACACTTTTGTAACTACCATCATAGATGTCTGCCTTGAGTAGGTATGTACTTGATTTTTGTAATGTATTTATTCATTTCACCCAGAGGCAGATATAGTATTACACCCTTCTTCTTTTTCTGGCGATCTTGAATGGCGTCCCAATGAACAATTTTGCTCACGTAAAGTAACTGTTATTTTTATAAGTGGTTTACTAAGATTGTGAGTTTATAAAAGTAGTTTATATAAGATTACTAAAGAGTTGCGAAGTTGCATAGTAGGTATGTCAAATTACTAAAAGTTTTAAAACTTTAGGTTTTATAAAACGGCAATGGAAACATTTCCATCACAAAGTTATACAACTTTTAGTAACTGTTACTATAATTTATATAAAGAGTTTTTATAGAAGTTGTAGTCACAAATTTACAAAACTAATAGTCTTCAATTCTTATATAGGGGTTGGCTCTGATGAATATAAAACTTCCTCGTCTCACAATAACAACAATAATTGTTAACATAACCGCAAATTCTACGTTTTTGTAAGTTTTTTTTTATGTTTTTATTCTCATTTCTAAACTAGAATCAGTGTGACATTCATAAACTCTCATATATTATATACATTTTTTAATATTGTTGATTTTTACAGGTTGGAAATTCAACTTATAATTAGCGTTCAGTCTGAATTTTCATGGTCATTGCAGGGCCGGATTTCGTTCTACTGCTATTTAATTATACTTAAGTTACTTTTACCCTAAAGTAATGATCGAGATAAGTATAAAGATGAAATAATTCACAAAACTTAATAACAATAAATATCTAAAATAACCAGGTACTAACACAATCTAAAAGCTGCACTTCAAAATTATACCTAACCACTGTCTTTACTATACGTAAATACCTATAAGTAGGTAAACCTGGACATCAGTCTATAAATGAATACACACTTTAATAGCATTTGAAATTGCAGCATATCTGGCTTTCTGTTTGTGAGCGTCCAGAAAAAGGTCGACGATTTTTCTGCCAGTTTAATGAGTATTACCAATATTTCATCTCGTTGCCATATGATTCGTCAATCCATAAAGTTATATTTATAGCAGGACCGCTGACGTTGTATATTTTGTGGAAACGCTTTAATAAATAATTGAATTTTGATAAATTTATTCAAGTCCACCCCTGAAATGTTCAGGGAAAAATCCAACCCCACATTCTTGGTTATATAGAGGCACAGAAGTTCTATAAGAATCCCAGAAGTTTCTTTTCAGATTTATAGTGTCCTTTTGGTATTTTCAATATGGATGCCATATTTTCGATCCTGTCAGTGGACGCCATATTGATACTTTTAAGAAAACTGTTGAAAGACAGGTTGAATATTTAATATACTCAGCTGATACTACATTTTATGTAAATATCAATATGTACCATAAGTTAAAAAGTGCAGTTTTTTATGAAGAATCGAATGTTGTGAGAAATTTTTAAAAAATTTTTAGTTAAAATTTTTAAATATAAGTATATAATTTCGGTGGCGCCTTTATTTCTTCGAGGTACAAATGTCAATTTTACAGTAAAGATGCATTTGCATGAAAATTTCAGAGGCATATATGCCATAAAAGTCAAGTATAATATATTTCTAATTGAAGTACGTATATTTCATATACAGAGTAAAAGTCTCCATATTGTTAGAAAGAAAGATGTAATAATTTCATCATCATCAACTAAAGAAAGAGAAAGAGGTTTGTGGTGAAAGAAAGAGCGAGAAGGAGAGGTTCTGTATTTAACAGTTACATTTCTATTATTTCTTACTATAAAACTTAGAGATAGGTAATGGTGACCCTTATAGAGCGCGCCATTTAAGCTCTTTAAGTGATATAAAGTGGTAATTGAAAAGTTTTTACGGAAAATATTCATTACTAAAGTTTTTATAATTCGGTGATGGTGATATTCAGAGTAACTTTATAAAACAAAAATTGTTCATTGGGGTATTACATAAGGATTTTCTGGACATCATAACATAGAATACCATACCCATACAGTGTGAAATATGATCAGGTCATATGTCAAAAATGTTACGAGCCCATAGACTATGGTGGAATTTATAGTAATTTTTACCTTGGCAATATTATAAAGATTTAATCGTTTTGGTTAACTTCTCAAAAATTCTGGGAAATTGGAGAAATGACAAAGTTGATGATTTTCTTTGTATAATATACATGTGGCTGCTACTTTCATTCTTATTTAAGATAGATATTTCACAATTATCACAACAGCAGATATTAACCTAGACGCTTCTAGGCAGCTGCCAAACATATTGTCGATTTCTGTTTCCTTAAATGGTATTCCTATTTGTTTTAAAAAAATATATAAAAAAATTGCCAAAAGCAAAGTCAAGCCACAAGATATATTGCCAAGAGTAGAATTTGTAAACTACAAAATCCAGTTTGTAAGAAAAAAAATGAACAAATTGCTTCAGTCATTAAATATATTGTTTTTTAGAACCGTTTCTTCCGTAATTATACAGTATCATCATAAAGACAAAATTGCACTTAATATATTGATCATTTATTAGCTTTCATTTATAATTTGGGGAAAACAGACTGATATAAATGAAAAAGAAGCTGTAAACATAAGCAGGCAAATCTTTTAAACAACAAACATGTGACACAAAGAAATAAATATAGCTTTAACATAAATGTAAATACGCCAGATATAGTGGGTAACGACACCAGTCCTAAATCAAGGCGGCTCGGAAGGGGGGTACACAAACAATATTTATTGAATCCCGTCCCCCCACATTCCTAGTATCAGAATTTGGTATTGAACCCAGCATTCGATGGACAGTGTTGCCAGGTGTGTATGCTACACAATGCACTAACCCACTGCCCACATGCCTTGCACTCATTACTCATGTTTCACGTATTTATCCAAATTTTCAATATGTATAGAATATCCAGGCCCATTCCTAGAGGCGGGCAACCGCCCGGAGCGCACGATTTTGGGGGCGCAAATTCTGTCCTCTGCGTCAGAAATTTTAAGGGTAATATTCTTATTATTCAAGTTCAATGTTTATTTATTTAGTACTAAAATTGTGGAATTGTGCATGTGGCGTATCTAGTGAGGATCACAACCAGCTTCCTATTCGTGAAAATAATTTTTAAAACAGCCTGCATAATTTTTTGAGACCTGTTTTTGTGTTGATTCCGCTTTTTTACCTTCGATTAATCCATGTGGTTGCCACAGTTTAAATTTGGTCATAGGAGATGCATCAAAGTCTTCCATGAAATCAGTTTCCCTCTTTGGAGCACTTCAGAGACTGTACTCTATTTGCGGCCTCTATAAAACGGTAGTGCATTGTTACTGATCATGTTGAAAGCTAAAAATGGTCTTCGAAATAAGGTGGGAGTGTAGAGTTGAAGCTCTTAAAATTGTAAGATACACGTTTGTTGAGATACACGTAGCTCTAGCGTTGAACAGAATGGTAATGATCCCGTATTCTCCTCAGAGGCAGTCTTTGGCTACTTATTTGGAAGATTTTGCTTTTATTGTGACTATCAGTTGGTACGATCTACTATTCCAAGTGAACCTAGTCAGGAAGTCAATGCAATCAAAAGATATGGATCTCACTGAATCTAACCGTCTTTTGAATAACTGCGTAACATTTGTAAAGAAATATCGAACCTCCGGCTATGTTTCTGCTGTTATAACAGCAAAGGAAATAGTGTCAAATATGGAAGTTAACAGTATATTCAAAGCGTCCAATCGGCATAGAAAGAAGAAGTCTGCAAAATGCAGAAAGAAAACTACACGGCTACAGTGTTTTATCCTCTTGCAGATGACATGTTATAAGATCATTAGGAAGAGGATTTAATCAACTCACTACGAAACTTGAGGATTCCTATACAACATAAGGGCATTACCAGAGAACGAACAACGTCTCAAGCTCTGCAAAAACTTAGAACTCACACTTTGCAAAGACAAAATCAAGAAATCAGATTCAGACATCAATGGAGCCCAGTTGTCAGATGAATTAAAGAAAATACAGCCCAGTATTGCACGCAAGACATCCACCTGACCTGACTGGATGTGTTAAGCATATCAATAAATCACAAACGCATGGATTGTTTTCAAACATATGGATACTTTTTTTTTTTTTTGGCATAAAGGCTTATAGCCATACAGCCAGCTGCAATTTAATAAATAAAAATGAATAACTAAAGTATAAACCTAACCAATAAGAAGCATGACATGTGTGTCAGCCACACAGTTACAAAACAAAAGATGTACATGGGTTACAAACTTCTCGTCCAGGGGTCTATCAGGACCTTTTTCTGACACACAACACAAGACCACGGTTAGGAAGGTATGTATAACATGATGATGTAGAACATAAGGAACAAAGCTAACCTACTGACACTGACCTATAACTTAATTTTCGTCTCTTCCAAAAAACCAATTAGACAATCAAAAATATTTTTCTTATTTGAGGATAACAGATGAAGTATGTTAAAGGGTGACGAGATTTTACCATTTTTTATTATATTATTATATAGCTTATCAGATGCTTCTGTGTGCTTTTTACATTCGAGAAATATATATTCTAGGTCGCCTGTACTATTACAATATTCACAAATATCAGAATTGTAAACGTTTATTCTAAACAAATGTGCAGGGTAGCATGCATGACCAAATTTTAAACGTATAATCGTTGTTATATATTTTTTGTGCCAAAAGTCATGAGGCAGTTCAGATTGAATTAATGAATATTTGGTTGGTTTAATAAAGGATGATTCTTTCCACATATAATCCCAATGATTTCTTAATTTAGATCTAAGTATATTCGTTGCATCCGGGAAACATAATTTATGATTGGATGTAATTCCTACATCTATGCTGTTCTTGGCTAGATAATCAACATATTCGTTGTCCTTCAATCCTATGTGTGTTTTCACCCATACAAAATATACCTCTTTTCCTTCGTCAAAGACATTTTGAACTAAGTTCTTCATGTGAATAATAAGGGGATTATCATTAATTCTAAAGGTAGTGGTGTTTTGTAACGCCTGTAGAACCGATAATGAATCAGAAAGAATAACAGTTTTCGGAAATTCTGAGGTTTGTATAAACTTGATGGCTTCATAGATGGCTGTTGCTTCGGCTGTAAAAATAGAGCACTCTTGCATAAGTTTTATTTTGGTCTCAATATTTTTAGAAGGTATATAATATGCACACACTGTTATGTTTAGAGAGTTTATACTCATCTTCAGATTTTCGCTATATTGTGGTACATATACTGTCAGACCGATAAACAGAGAAAAGCAGTTGAAGTTATTGAAGTAGTTAGTATTATTTTGAATTTTTGAGACTAAATAAGAGCGTTCACGGAATGCAGACACGAGAGGTGGACAGGTTTTTTTAATCCAATACTTATTTTGAAGATCGAAGGTGTTGATATATATTTTTTTAAAGTGGAGGATTGTTAATATTAACGTTTAATAAAAGTTTCTCGCTCAACAAATTTCTTCTGAGTTTTAGTGGGGGTTCTAGAGCTTCTACCTGTAGGGCATCAATAGGCGTCGATTTCATAGCACCAAGACAAATCCGAAGGGCATTATTTTGTACCATGTCAATACGCTTAAGGAGATGCTGACTAGCAGACCCATAAAGAATACAGCCATAATCGATTATTGATCTTATGTAAGCCTTGTAAAAAAGACGTTTGTACGTTAACACCCCACCACGTTCTAGTAGTCATCTTTAAGAAATTTAAACCTTTGTTGCACCCATTTACTATTTCCTCTATAAAGGGCTTCCAACTTAATTTTTTATCTAGTACCAAGTGCTTTACGTGCTGTTGAACTGGGAAAGTGTATTTCCCCAGTCTAATAGATTCGATATTAGGCGTGTTGTGTCTAGTGAAAATACAAACATTAGATTTATTACTCGCAAGTTCAAACCCATTTCTATTTAACCAGTCACCCAATTTATGTGTTATCAGATGCAGCTGTTCCAACGATGTATCATAGTGTTTATTTATAATATAAACACAAAAATCATCGGCATATTGTACAATGTTATAGTTCGCGTCCTTAATGGCATGAATATCTGCTGAATATAAATTAAACAGCAATGGGCTAAGTACAGATCCCTGTGGTAATCCCAAATTATTAGTACGAGGCCCAATTTTATTATTGTCCTCGCCTCTGATGTAAATTTGTCTATTAGAGAATAAATTAATTATTGCCCTTGCAATGTGACATGGTATACGAAATCTTTCCACCATTTTTTCGTTCAATAAATCTAGATTTACTGAATCATATGCACCCTTAATATCTAGGAACAAGGCTGATAAATAAGAATTATGCGAAAAATTATTTTGTATATCCACTACCAAGGTAGAAACTGCGTCGACAGTTCCAAACCCCATTCTAAAACCGAACTGGTTGTTTGGAAGTAAATTTTCTGTTTGAAGCCACCACACAGGTCTAACTTTAATCATTCTTTCAAAAGTTTTAAGAATACACGATGACGGTAAAATCGGTCGATAAGAGTCGGCCAAATTTGAGTTCTTGCCCGGTTTAAGAATGGGGACAATTATATATTTTTTAAGATCTGCAATGGTTGCACCTGATAGTAAAATCTCGTTAAAAATTTGTAACAATAACATTTTAGCGTTTTCTGGTAGCTAAAAAATCATGGAGTATTTAATATCGTCATAACCAGGGGCAGTACCCGAAGTTTGTTTTATAGCAGCATTTAATTTATTTAGAATAAAAGGTTTCGAGAGAAAGTGCGTTGTATCTAATTCTTCTGGTAAGGAGCCAGGGTAGTTTGCTGCAGATTGCAGGGTTACTTTATTAAAAAATTCCTCTGACCATTACCCGTCGCTTTACTGTTATTGTTTGAGATTCTTTGCATTTTTTTTGTTTGTTGCCATAACATAGTTTGGAGAGTATTTTTATTCAAATTAGAACACCAATTTACCCAGCTTTTTGCTTTAAAAATTTTTTAGTTTCAGCATTAATTTTTTTACATAGTAGCAAATTTTTCTCGGTGGAAAATCTTTTATATGTGTCAAGGGTCGTTTTTCTTTTAGATATAGCATTATCGCATGATATGGATACCTCTTCAGGTTCTTTTAACAATACTGATTACCGTGGCCGGAGGGGAGCGAAGGTTTAGCAAGCAAAAACTAATAAAGAAATACCTAAGGTCGACAATGGCAGAGGAACGGCTATCTTTGCTAGCTATTTTATCTATAGAAAATGATATTTCTTCTATCATCGATTATAAAAACAGCTTCATTTGTGGCAATAAAGTCTAGAAGAGTAAACTTCACATGAAGACCATGTAAAAATCATTTTCATACTCATGTAATAGAACCGTAATTACCTTTACTCTTTATTTTACTTTTCATTATTCATACAATAATCGGGGGAATAGACCTTTTTGTTTTTCGTGGTTCTATTAAGTTGAAGGTGGATTTACGATTTTTGGGGGATGGGGGCGCAAAATACTTTTGCCTTCTTTCCGAATTTTCTCTAGAAATGGGCCTGAGAATAACTTAAATAAAAAGCCCTATTAGGCAGTCAGTGAAAAGTTTGTTACTTACATCAAAAACTTGTTATTTTTGAGATAAAGAGACTACACTCCTATTAGTAGGTTAATTTAACTTCTTTAATTTCAGTTTTTATTGATTTTGGAGTTCGACAAGCATAATTTAAGAGTTTATTCTTATTTTAGCTAGCTATATTAGAATCATCTCTTACAAAGGAATCTCTAGATAAGTTGACTTTAGGAGAGTGGGATAATGTACTATCAGAAAAACCAATGATTCGACCAACAGATAAAACAAGTAAGTACAACTAATGTGGTCTCATTGAACATATGCAATAATGCAATAACTACACAGCCACATATGAAAAAAAAATTCTTTCTGACCAGGGTTAGGTTAGGTTCAGTTCATATGTGAGTGGGCTCATGTCAGACCCTCCACTGCGACCATCAGGTCTATTGTGGCTCACTCCTAGTTATAGTTCACCCAACAGATTCAGCTTTTTCTGACCGTGTTTTCCATATGTTTTTGGGGTCGCTGGATCCGACTCCGAGGTCTACTTAATCCCATCACATCAGGATTTTGCCATAAGCTCAAATAACCCACAATTTAAATGATTTCAACATCGCTTCACATAAATCGCTTTAGCTTTTTCTAGACAAATGACCCCCATTTTATACTAGATCAATTGCAAATAAAATTTCCAATCCGGTGATGTGAGGCACGGTATTTTTTCGGCGCTTTTTAGGTGCGAAAACGAAAGCTAACAAAAATCTAAAAAAATTCAGGGGTATGTAGAAAGATGTAAGAAATCGATGTGCTCGGAGGTCGGTGCATGCCTCGGTTTTCGAGATATGGCTGCTCGAAGTCACCGGAAAGTGAAAATCGAATTTTTTACCACTTCCCAAGGCTATATCTCGAAAACAAAATGAGATACAGAGCTGTGAAAAGATGTCAAAATTGCTTAAATTATGGGTTTTTTGAGGGTATGGCAAAATCCCGATGTGATGGGGTTAGGTTAGGTTAATATGTGAGTGAGCTCCTGTCAGATCCTCCACTACGACCATCAGGTCTAGTTTGGCTCACTCCTCGTTATAGTTCACCCAACAGATTCAGTTTTTTAATAAAGTTGATAATCTTGTTGGGTGAGGGTCCTCTGGCTTCAGTCGCCCTTTGCCAAACAGGGAGAACCTGGTTCTTTCTGCAGCAGGACAGGTACATAAAACGTGCTCTGCCGTTTCATCATCCTTCAGACACAGACGGCATCCGGCATGTTCCACCAGTCCAATTCTGTGTAGGTGATGATTTAATCTGCAGTGCCCAGTGTATAGGCCAATTAGAGTTCTTAGGTGTAGCTTATTCAACTCTAAAAAGCAATTATGCATTTCCGATGCACCATTTAACTCTAACTGAGAAAGGACCATTCTATTTCGCAATCAAATTCTTTAATGTATTGCCTGATTTTCTCAAAAACAGAATCCTTCAAAAGGATTTCAGAGGGCAAGTTTTTCAATATGTCTGTGATATAGAACCATATTCAATCCAAGAATTTCTTGATTTTTAATACTTAATTGTAATTAATTTTAAGTTTTATCTTTATTACTCTTAGTGTAGAATTTTATCTTTTTATCTCTGCAATATGTAAGTGTTATGTGTCTAGTTTATATTGCTTACCCCTTTGACCTGTTTTATACATATTTTTTTCTGTAATAATATGTCAAATGAAACTAAATAAAAACTGAACTGAACTAATAGTTTTTTAGTTTTCGACTTCAAGTGGTAGGTATGTAATAAACTCCATTGAGTGAACTAATCCTGGTAGTTCCTGCCAGTGCCGGATTGTTTTCAATTCAGCCCAGGCTAGAATATAGCAGCCTTGGCAGAGTTCGCGGATATGCCAAAGGCCGTTCTGGACCTATAAATTTGGTTGCCGCACCTTCTCTGGCCAAGGAATCTGCAACTTCGTTGCTCTTCATGCCAGAGTGGCCAGGTATCCAGATCAGAGTCAGTTTGTTGTTTTTACCCAGTCGGGCAAGAGCTTCCTGGCAATTCCTAACCGTTTTAGAGTTACAACGGTAGGATCCAAGGACTTTAGGAGCCGCTTGGCTGTCTGAAAATATTTTTATTGATCTGTTTCTAGGGTTAGATAGACCTTGGATTCGGATTCAGCGATCCCTAAAACATAGAAAACACGGTCAGACCCCCTGGTCAGAAAGATTTTTTTTTTTTAATTGTTTGTGTGTATGTGATTAATATTTTTCATATTTCTTTAGACTATTTTGATATGCTGTCAGATGAAGTTATCTTGCACATACTTAGGTGGTTACCAAAAGCGTGTTTAATGGATATAGCGCTGGTATCTCGAAGATTTAGTAGGTTAACTCATGATGAAAGCTTGTGGACTAGAATGGATATGTCAAATAAACATTTAGAGGCCGGAGAATTGGGTAGAATTCTCAGCAAACAAGTCATTATATTACGATTGTCCAGATCAGAGGTAAATAAATTATATTTTCCAAACTGAGTTAGTTTATTTAAATTCTATTTGTAGTTATGATGCTTATGTTGCCTTACTTTTTCGTTTTAATTTTTAGATCTGTTATCCTCCGATATTACCAGAATTCAAGGCCGCACATCCGGATTTTAGATCACGTTTACTCTATTTAGACCTAAGTATGGCATACATTTCTCCTCAGAGTCTTACAATATTATTTAATAAATGTAATCGTTTAAAAAAGTTAAGTCTTGAAAATGTACCTGTAAATGATGACGTTTTAATAGCTCTGTCAGCAAATAAGGATATTGAAATTATTAATTTTGCAATGGCCACTGGAATTCAAGAAGATGGATTAAGATATTTATTAACAAATTGTAGAAAGTAAGTGCCTCGTATTAGCAGGCCTGGTGATGGATTGGGTGCTACTGAGCCTTAATATGGAAAGGGGCCCATTAATTATTCTTCTATTCCATTAGTCTGTTTGTTGCAGAGAGGACCCCAAAACCATCAGTGTGCCAGGCCTCAAAATTTCTATTGCTGGGCCTGCGTATTAGATATAATTATTGTATATTATAATAAAAATTTATTTTTTATCATAAAACAGTTCCTGGCAAATAAGAAAAAACTTACAATAGAATAGAAAAAATGTTTATTGTCAATACAGTGTACATACAAAACAGGTGATATTCATACAAATATTCTTCCACACTGCCTTAAACTTTATAATAATAAAAATAGGCAGTACAGTATAAAAATACACAATACACAGTACAATTACATGAAATAGGGCAAGTAGAAAATCAAGCATAATTGCTTTTCTATAATAAAAAATAATAACCAGTCATGTGTCAGTTGTAGTGTTGGGCGATATCGTGATTTTTCAATCACAACGTGAATCGTTACTGTGATTTTCTAATATCAGTAAATTAAAAACGTGATGTGATCACGACTTTTCATAATAAGGCGTTTGGAAAAAATTGTTAATTGCTCTCTATTCCTAAATAAATGCCGACAGATGATGAATAGTGAATACACTACTTTGGTAATCTGCGCAGCCGTAGATATGTGTTACTATGTGATATGCAGGGCAGTCAAAAACATCAGGGCCCGGAAGTAGTAACATACGGCCCCACACCAGTCTTCGAACTTATCAATACAAATTTTGAAGAGCAGGGAGGGGGGTGATACTCCTTAAAATTATATATTTACCTCAATCAAAATTTTGAAGAGCGGGGGGGAGATTCCTCATACTTCTGGTCCTATTTTACCATTATTTAATCATCTATTAACAATCAGTTCGACTATTTCTCCCATTCAACAAATGTTAAAAAATTGATGCCTCATCCGTACAATTTTCAGCAAACGACACTTTTAAAGCGAACAAACATTATAAATAGTCTTCATCAATCTATATCAATACTGTATAAAACGCATACCTACCTAATAATATATTTATATCGTAAAAAATATATTTGTATACAAAAAGTCGTGATCACGTCACGCTTTTCTACCAACTTTAATCATAGTCGTTACCTGTGATTTTTTAATATCAGTGATTAAATCACAGTTCGTGATATATCGCCCATCACTAGTCAGTTGTAATCAGCTGATAATAGCACAGACAAAATTTAGGTGGGACAGTGCAGTTTAATATTTATTTATTTATTTAATATAATCGTGGTAGTACAAGAGGAAAATGTTTACATTCGTCAGACACTCCAATAGTTAAAAAATAAAATAGAACACACAAAGTATACAAACAGTAAATTTTGGTAAAAAAATTAGAAGATACTGACATATGTGCAGATAGAGAACCTAAAATTAGGGAGAGATGCTAAGCAGTTTCAGTTCAAATATTCACACTCACAGTGCAGTGTGTACGCTCTGCGACACATGTTTGGCATATGAAGATGTGACGTGTTTTGTTTAAACTTTCACTAGTATAGCTTATATTGTAGGAGCGTAAGGAGCGTTCTCAAACAACATGAAAATGAATATGATGAAATATTTTTAATATTTCGTTGCCTTGTGGCATCTTATCCATCTTGTATAATACATATAAATTGTTATTTGTAATGGATCTGCTGAAGGTGGATATTTTTGTGGAAATCTTGAATCATTGGCTTTAAGAGATTGTTTACATGTTTTTTTAATCTAGAACTTTCTGATTTAGTTCTCCATTGTACCATCTAACATTAATTTATATTTCCGAAGATTTATGTTCTGTAGCGACCCCTATATTAATGTCTTATTGTGAAGCAGTCTTAACGATTGCTCCTGTGTGTGTCATACCGATCAGGTGGCAGCACTGCACATTTTCCGCTGAAGCCAAGCTTATTTTCTTGTATTCATTTCACTAGTTAATTAAATTGTGTTTCGGTGTAATTAGTGCTTTATTAGTTATCATCTTTACATAAAATATTTCCATTAAGTTGCTTAAATACGCCGTTGAAAATGATGCATATATCTTCGTTATAAACAAATGGAATGACTTTGTGTCAAGTATTTGTGAAGTGGATATTCACTAGCTCTTCAGGACTTTTTTTTTCAAAAAATTCCCAGACCTTATTTTTTAACTTACAGCATTGAACTTGCAGGTATTGCACTCTAATACCTCAATTTTTGATAGAAAAATATAAGCGATTGTTTCACCATCTTTTTTGATAGCATAGTTCATGTTAAAGTGAGGCGCTCACACCAGCTAGTTGATCCAGCACGCGGGGCAAAGTGGAAGGAGAGTCTGCAGCAGCGGTGTCTCTAATGTCAAAAAGTTAACTCGTGTGTTCAAAATCATTCGCGAGAAAGAACATAAACCAACGAAAATAGCAAATTAATGAAATTTTTGCGTTTTGAGGGCTTATTTAACATATTATTGAAAAATAAATACGATATTTGTGTTCCTTTCATCGAACTACCCCGAATTAAATACAAAATGATTTTTTAGGTACACCAGACGCCAAGATATAGACGATTTTTCAAGCGCGAACGATTTTGAACGTGCAAGTCAACTTTTCGACATTAGAGACACTGTTGCTGTAGGCAGCCCTCCCACTCATCTCCGAGTCCTGAAGGTCGGAGGAACTTCTTTTTTTTTTTAATTCGTATGAAAATATCAGCTACACGAACATCCACTTTACATTTCGATACACATACAATTGACACAGTTATTCCATTTGTTTGTAATGAAGAAATATGCATCATTTTTAATGACATGTTCAAGCAACTTAATTGAAATATCTAACTTCTACTTTGAGCTCAGTGATAGTACAACTCTCGAAGAGTAGAAAGCTTTTTGTAAAATTGAAATCGGACTGCTTCATTTTGGGGAATTCAAATTTTACTAAAATCACTTTTTTAATAAATAATTGAATTTCTCGGAAACAGTTCATCTGTTGGAATTCGGGTTTTGGCCACTTTTTAAGCAAATGATGAAGCATGTTTCCTAAGATTGTTGGTACCATTAATTAATAATTGTAAAAGTTATTGCAAAATTAAATAATGCCATTTTCCGATGTTTTTTTATAATTTCCGAGAAATCTATCTAACAAACGGATTTTGATTCAGTGGGCGCCTACAACTATTGTTTGAAACTTTTTTCGATGAAAAAGTTACATTCGCAGATGAAAGAAAAAAACCGATTTATTCACAATTTTTTATACCTAAAATGTCCGCCATTTTCTTTCTGTAACTTTGTTTTGGATGCACTCGATTGAAAATTAATATTTCACATGTACTGAATATAATCTTTGAGTTATTTTTTCTAGTGGGAATTACCTCTAAAAAAGATCTCCTGCTTAGTTTGATTGACCTAATTAGTTGCTCATAGTCTATTCAATTTAAGACTGAATGCTTGCTTTTATGACCTTGTTCGTTGTAATTTATTGTAAACTGAACTGGTTTCGGTTCCATGTTGTTTCACTTTAAATACTTGTGTACAATTCATGTACGATTTATAAGTGTGATTATAAATCTTAGTCATTCTGTGTCATTCAGTTTTGAATTTATTCAGATATTTACCCACATATAAAGTGTATGGCACAATAGGAAGATTTTGTGACTAGAATGAGGGGACTCGGACAGTGGCCGATTCAGATTTTAACTGTGTTGCGTGTGGCTGTGTAAACCGGTCTCAGGATTACTTCACTCTTGAACTGGATAAAGTAGTCCTTTTTTCTAAAAAGTAGTAAACTTCTGCCCCATGGACAATAAAAATCTGAATTTCTTCTTGGTTTTTTTTTCTTAACCCAAATAGTGACTCCGAAAGTTTTTGACGTGCTGAACATGGTGGTGGCCATTTTGCGCCACTCCAGCTCAGATACTATATCTTGTTACTATAGTCAAAAAATGGAAGTTTTTAAAACCAGAATTAAGCACTAAATGGTTATGTCCAAGTTTAAGCTGTCGTCACCATATTCGATACAGTTTACAACAAAAGTTTAAATAATATTTAGACATTTAGAATCCGGTTAATATTACTAGTTATAATGTGAGGATATATTGAATGGTAATATGGTGTAATTTATGTACTAATTTGTTACTTTTTATTAATTTCAGAATAAGAGAATTAAATATTGCATGGACTTATTTAAATAGTGCTAGTATTGAATACATCTGTGAAAATTTACCATCTACAATGGACAGACTGAACCTTTCAGGATGCAGGAAATTGCTATCTGACAAAAGTGGGTATACTGTGTTTGAATAAAATATATTTAAAAAATGAACGTAGTTGAGTAAATTGACAATGTTAATTTTTAATATTGCCCTAAGAGCTGGAACATGAACCGGACCCTTATTTTTCAAGAACCGTACCAGAACTCTTGTCTTACATTAAGTACCGAAACCGAACCGGTCCTTTGCGGTTCCATTTCGATGCACCGCGGTGTGTATTTGTGTGTACTTTGTGCGGTGGTTATCCGAATCTATTACGCATTACATACATGTCATTTGTTATTTCAATGTATAATCTAAATGTATCTCAGTGTTGCAATGCGGATATACTTAGAAGCATTGCAGTAGTTGAATGTTATAGCCTTGATATTTATTTAGTGACATCATTAAATGGTGGGTCACACTCATTTTAGTTATGCTACTATTGACATTAAGATATTGTATCTTTTCATTTCAAGTCGACATTATAAGTTATGATATATTCTCAGTTTTCTCTTTACGTTATATATTTTTTCGTTTACACCTTTCAATTTATTTATCAAAAATGTTTTCCAGATGTTGCTGATTTGGTTTCTAATTGTCCTCGACTGAGAGAACTAGACTTATCGGACTGTACATCTATAACTGGTGAAGCAGTAAAGCAGATAACGGTGTTAGAAGATATAAATTTTCTTGCACTTTCAAGGTGTTATTTAATACCGTACAAATCATTACTGTGAGTTTTAATTTTGTTTTAATAAAATCCCAAACTCCCGAAAGGGGTTGAACCATTAATTTAACAGTCTAGTGATGGGTCGTTCAAAGTAGCAAGTTAGTTATTGTTAGTTATTGCAAGTTAGTACATGCTTGAAGTACTGTACATTTTACACATCGTTCAAATGAACAGCTCTTGATGTATGACTTCTGAATGAAATGAGCTGGTTAACTAAAAGTATATGAGCGACCCATCACTATTTGACACTCACACGGGTAATTTCCACAAATATGAGAACGATACGTCAAACATGAAGCAATGCTTGATTCGATAAAATATGGCTACCAATGAAAAAACATTATCATAGAAGACGAGAACTATACAGAAGCGACAGGACCAAATTCGCCTTGTTATAACATAACCCCTACATCCGTCAAAATAAAAATCAGTTGACCATTTTCGGTCACCTGATTTTGACGCAATCTGGAGGGCACACAAACCTCATGTAATCACAGAGGAATGCAAATGTAAACAATTAGAGATGAGTTGCGAGCAGAAGCAGTTTACGCTTGTTATTAAAAAATAACAATTTTTACCCATCTCTAGAAAACAAAACACTGAGTTGTGTGCCCTCCATGCCACCAGAGTGACGTCAATCGAAAATGGTCTATTGATGATTGTTTTCTCAGTATAGGGTGCTAGACATCTAATGCAGTTGAATTATGTCTGTGAGTCACTTCTCTCAGTATAGTGACACATATTACTTAGTTCAAGGTCACCAAAATCATCCTCCGATATCAAGATTTCATTTCTGTATAGTTTCTCCTCTTCCATGACCCTACTAAACTACTAAATGGTCTCTTTGTATAATAATACTGGTGCATTTTTTCATGTACAAGCCCTAAATTCTCCAGTAAATAAGCTAGAGAAAAAAGTGCCAAATGTGTAAAAGTTGGGAAACAGCAACGATTTAAAAAATTTCTGCTGCGTTGTGTTCCATGAACCTTCGGCCTGGAAATCTCTACTCAGGGGTTTTCGAGGTCGCTGATAACGAATCTGAGGTTCAATTTAGGAAATTCTAAATGGCAGACCGGAAGTAAAGTCAATTTCTTAGATAAAACTCGTATTTTTCTTTTTTGGGCTGAAAGTGGGAACTTGGGGGTTTTCGTGGTCGCTAATAACGAATCCGATGTCCAATTAGAGGAAATTCAACATCGGATTCAACCCCCTAGTGTCATCTCCCATTGTTCGAAAACCATTGTGCCTTTCGGCAATATGCATAGGATCTTATTTGTGATAAATTATATATAGAGCTATGACAGGAATTCCTATTTAATAGTGGCTGCATGGTCCAGTGAAATCAAACAATCTTCTTTGAATTAAATGGCTAAGTTTCGAAATTTTTATTTGAGCCTTTCAAGATGAAATAAAAATTTCGAAATGTCTACATTTAATTCAAAAAAGATTGTTTGATTACACTGGACCTATGAACCCATTATTAAAAAGGGATTCACATCATAATTAAAAAGAAGGTCACAAAATTCCCATATTATATCTAGAATATTTTCAGGAGGACCAAAATGTGAAAAATTGCGAAAATCCATGGCGAGGCTCGTTGGGGGTGGTTTTTGACCACTTGCGTCATGAGAATTCTTTTACTTCCAAGAAGTAAACATCTTGAGCGAATTATTTCCAAATGACAAAACATATTTTATTTCTCCTGTATTTCCTAATTTCAATGTACGCGAAGCATGTGTCTATCAGAAACCAACCCCCTAGTTTGATCGTTCATTGCTTAAAAACCATTGTCTATCAGTAATATGGAGTGCCACAGGGCTCTGTGCTGCGCCCTTTGATTTTTTTGATTTTTGTAAACGACTTACCATCATTCATATCAAAAGGAAACATCACCATGTTTGCGGATGATAACTCCTTTGGCATATCTGCACCGAGCCTCACAGAGCTCCTTGATGATGGTATGGCTGTTATGACAGAATTTGATGACTATTGCTGCAGAAATAATCTCATATTAAACCTCGAGAAAACTGTGTGCATGTATTTCTCACAAAGAAAATCTTTACCTTCCAACACTCAGTTAAATTTTAACATGACCCTGCCATTTAGCCCGCATACAAGATTTTAAGGTATTTCAATAGATACAAAACTAAGCTGGGATATTCAAATCGTTGATGTATGTATCCTACAATATTATAATGTGGGGACGTGCAAAGAATTTGCAACGAGTTTTTGTCTTCCAAAAGCCCATAATTAGATTAATGTTCAATCTCGATTTCACCACATCATGTAAAAACTCTTCTAAAAGTCACAGAATATTAACGGTACACTTCATGCAATCTCAATTGGGACAGCATAACAATGAAAACTCAAAGTCCACGTGGACTTGATCCGCCTGTCACAGCAATGTGGGCTGAATTAGATGCCTAGCTAGTTTGATTTGTCAACACGATGTGACATATTGTGACAGGCGGAGCAAGTCCACGTGGACTCTGGGTTTTCGTTTTTATGCTGTCCCAATTGATATCGTATGAACTATATCTTCCATATATCTTTTTTCTGTGTTAAAATACATTAAAAGTAACATTGACTAATTCAAAACTGTTGCAAGTTACCATAATTATAATACTCGCCATGATGACTTATTAGCTCTGCCTCGTCATAATACCTCTCATTTTGAAGAATCACCTCATTTCTCTGGTATCAGTTTTTACAAGTTACCTAGTGTGATTAAGGTCAATAATTTTAACAAATACAAATCTAGTTTCAAACAACTTTTACTTGAGAAATATTTATACTCGTACAATGAATTTTAATCTGTATTTGCGTCATATTTGTTGTTTATTGTGTTTTATATTTACTACGTATTGTCCCACCTTGTATACTGAATTATGTATTTATTGACGTTCACATCTGTATTGTAACAGCCTAAGTGATTATATATAAATAAATACATATGTATAGGACCTTATTTGTAGTAAATTTTATAAGAATTTTTTCAGTCAGTATTTGTGGGACCATCTGTTTCCTGGGAAAATGCAAAGAACCGTACTACGGTGTGCTAGGGAAGGTTTTTAAGATACGATAAGATTTATTGGTGTTCAATATACAAGAGTGTTTACACAAGTAACAAAAATTTTGAATACGAAAATACATATAGTAATAGTAATAGCTCAAAGGACACTAAAATTATTAAAAGCTAAGTATGTAATATTGGGTAAAATTAGGTAAAAAGGATAAAATTATTTATATATTTAAAATAGGTGGGAAACATGAAACATTTTCATTTTCAATAATTTAGTGTTATTATATAGTGGTTAATTCACTATTTAAAAACTCCTGTATAGAATAAAAATCATTATGTATAAGAAACTCCTTAATCCTGCATTTAAAGTATTTCTCTGTCAGGAGTTTGGTCTCTGGAGATAGCATTATAGAATTTCAGTCCCCAGTATGCAGAGTGCCATCTCTTGTTTTAGTCAATCTTAAATAGTTAGTAGCCAAGTTGTCTCGGGGTCACGTTTGGTATGAGTGAATTTCACCACGAGTTGTGTATGTGGTTAAGTTGTTTTTTATGTATATTATACATAGCAGGATATACGTACATGGGACAGTTGAGATTTTCAATTCCATCAGTTTGGATTTACAGTTGTCTCTAAATTTAAGTCCTGCTATTAGTCTTATTGCTCGTCTTTGCATGGAAAACACACTAGAGGCAGAGCTTGCATGCCCCATTACAAGGATATCATAAGATATTACCGAGTGAATGAGGCTGTGACAAAGGTTTCTGTTGATACCCGATGAGACAAATTGCGAAGTAGGTATATATGTTTTGAAATTTTCTTCCAGATATAGTTTGTGTGAATTTCCCATGTAACTTGTCTATTTAAACACCGAGAAACTTTACTGGATCTGGATGTTCTATTTGGTTCATATTTCTAAGACCAAAAACCATTGTCTCCGTCTGTGCGGTGTTAAGACTTAGTTGATTTGAAAGAAAGGAATTTTGTATCTTAGATTCGGTTTCCAACATTCCTTCTAATAGAGCGTCTAAGTTGATATTATGTTCAGTAAGGCTTGTATAGTCAGCAAATAGGATGGTAGAAGTAGAACCACCTGGTGAAAGAGGTAAATCGTTTATATAAATTATTTTTTCTTCGACTTCGATGCTTGTTGGCCTTGGCTAATGCCTCGGCCAACAATTTACATCGTTCTCCCTGAATGTATTGCTTTTCCTAGTAGATACACAATATACTATTTTCTGAAATCGGTCAAGAATGTCTACTTTCTCGGGGCAATTTCAGATCCCAAAATGCCCTATTCTAGTATTTTAGTCCGTTGCTAAGCAACCGTCAGAAAACAGTCCAGGAAAGTTTTTTTTTAGTCCGTTGCTAAGCAACCATCAAAAAACAGTACGGGAAAGTTTTTTCCATTCTAGGCCGGGAAAGTAGGTAACTTTCCCATACCAGTTTAATGTTATGCATTTATAAAAATTCCTTAATTTATAATATTTATTGCGATTTCAGAAAAAATGGTATGTGTATCTCGTAGTAAAAGCACATTCCCGGACTTTGCTTTGACAATTTACATCGTCGTCCGGTAATGTATTGCTTTTCCTTTGTGTATCTACAATATACTTTGACTATTCGCCAATTTTAAATCTAATTTCAATGGACTAAGGATTATTTATTATGTTTGTACTTTTGTTCATGTTTGGCCTGTAATTGGATTTGTTTGTCTGTTGGGCAATAAATCTATTATTATTATTATTGAATGGAATAGTAGTGGGTACACAAACAAGTATCGGCTGCCGCAAGATATTTGTGATTACAGGGGTGAATTTAGAAATGAACGGACCATTGATGTATTCGACATCACTGCTTTCTGGATGGCTGCAATCTTATCGGCAATTTCAAGCTTTGTTAAATTGGCACAAGAGTTTTGGGACTACTCCGGTGGTAGATATTATTAATGGGATTACAGTCACTCTTTCTTGATGCCACATTTGCTGCATCTCTTGCCCAAGTTGCTGATATTTTTCTTCTTATTATTATTATTATTTACACATACTCTGCTTTTGTATTTTAATAGAGAGGGTAACAAAGAATTTTTCTGTTCTGAATTTTCTTCTAACTTTGCTTTACATTGGATGAGATATTCTTAAAAAGTTAACCTCTGTTATTATTAATTTGACGCTGTTTATGGATCTTCATATAAAATTAAACATTTGCCCGCATAAAGAAGTTTATAAACCAATAGGTAAATAACTACTTACTCACAGATGAGATTAATTATAATTCAAAATGTGGCAGTTCCTAAATAGTGCAAAGTTTTGGTATTTGTGGAACTACTCCATTATTAAAATATCACACATATGTAATTTAAAATTCTATTTTAGATATCTGAGGAAAGTGTATTCATTATCATATTTGGACATACATGGAGGTTATATAGACGCAGATGAGCTGAGAGTCGTACAAGAGGGATTGGGGGCTAAAGTGCAAATAAATAAATTCAAGTTTAGTTCAGTAGCAAGGCCTACAGTTGGTTTAAGAAGATCTAGCATTTGGAATATGAGAGTACGTGACTAATACATTTATTTTTGTGCTAAGTTATTTGTTATTGCATTGTGATTTTATTTTTTAAGTCAATAGTTTTTGGTAGATTAGGTCTCAAAATGTTAATAATTATTCATTTAGAATTTGTTACATCTGTTTTATTATTAATTAAAAACATACATAAGCAAAAGTAAAATGTAATCACATCCTTTACAAATAATCATGCAATGCTATTAATTGAGATATGCAGTAATCATTTAATTTTTATCAGAATTGAGATTACGGAAATATAGAATTTTTTTGTGAACATAACTACATATTTAGTAGCATCACTTTTAGTTTTGTTTATTTTTAACTATTGCAAATTTACCGAACATAAGATAACCGAACATTTGTTAGTTTGCCTAACAGCTCTGCACCTAACAAAAAAATAACCAATTTTAGTGTATTGCATGTTTCATTTACAATTATTAACTACATTGCATTTTTAATGGCAGATAATTCTAGATAATCTATGAACAAAAGAAAATTTAGAAACTGGCACTTATCCATTTAAATATTGTTAGAAATGATTGTTTATAATGTTAAATATAAATATAAAATTTATTATTTAACGAATTTTATAACATTTTTCCATGTCAATAATGAATTCAGTTTAAAATTTGAAAATTGCACAAAATTGCAGTCACTTCGGGCAACTTTTGAGAAGACCAGGTTTTATGAATCATTTGTCGCATTTTATTTATGCTTGAAACAGTGTAATGAATGAAGGCTTTAGTGACATTTTTTCCGAAAATTTTATTATCCATCATAAATCTATTTTATTAAATTCAACATTGATTTTTTTTACTTTATTAAGTCTTTTAATGTCTTCCACATTCATTGATTAACACTTTGACTGCTTATGACATCTGGAGGTGTCATCTCCCTACTACTTTTCAATGCTCATGACGCCTTCAGGCCTCATGATGCCCAAGGACGTCATGAGCAAAAAGTGTAGATTTCTTAACGAGTGCATGTGATGCCTTTGGGCGTCGTGTTTTTTTTGTTAATGTTTGCTTCCATTTTTTTTTTAATATTATATATTTGGCAATATTTTGTCAAAACCAGTACACAGAAAAATAAGTTTGATTAGATTAGCCACCAGGTCAAATAGGCCATATTACGTCAGCAGTGTTAATAAACCTATTTGGATTAATTTTATTGCAGCAGTAGATTTTCTTTTTATATATCAATAGATTTACCACATCATTCCTGATGTGGTAAATCTAAATCTGATAATTTAAATATGACTCCAAAAATTTCATTTTTCACCGAATTGTATCAAGAGCGACTATTACGCTGCCATTGTATGAGCCACTGTCATAGTAAATACTCATATTTTTGCGAAAATTGATCTTCGGCTTTATCATATATTTTTATATTTTCCAATTTCATCCTCGTCCTCTTTAACAGAAATTGACTTAATCGAGGTATCAGCTGAATTATTTTCCCCATTTGCCTTTCTTTTTTCTACTTCGCGTCGTTTTGTAATGTATTTTTCTCATTTTTCCCTCCTAATCTAAATCTGATAATTTAAATATGACTCCAAAAATTTCATTTTTGACCGAATTGTATCACCGAATGTGTTCTTTTTTCTACTTAGCGCCGTTTTGTAATGTATTTTTCTCATTTTTCCCTCCTACTATTACCACACACCATCTATGTTTAACTGTCGATAGTCCGGCATCTTCAAGTGTTTCACTGAAAAATGAGCAAGCAATGAATTTCGGACAATTACTATTTTATTTTTCATTCTGATGGATAATGGAAAAAGAATAGTTAATTGTACTCTTGGTTGTATTGTTGTTGGAGATGGTCCTATTTTTCATCTTACAAACTTGAATTGCCTTTTTGATTTCAAAGAGGCAATTCAAGCCTTTAAAATATTTATTTTAAATTGTTTTGCATATAATAAGTCTTTGAAATATAAAATAGGAAATGTGGAGAAAAACAAAAACTCCTGTTTACCTTTTCCTGTTATTTAGGATAAAGCATTCAACTCACTCATATTTTGTAGACTTTTTTTGTTCTTAATTTTCATTGTCCGGCTCTACTTCATCTGTGTCCTCTTATTCGGAAATTTAAGATAGCTGCAAATTCAATTGGAAGAACTGCAGCTTTTTAAAATTTTATTCTACACTATTTGCTCACTTGGCTGCTGGGAAATTGACGTGTTGAGTAAAATCGATCAGTTTTTATTCCGTCTTGTTCCGCCATGTTTTTTGAGATATATTTTGTTAATGTAGGGTTTTACCTCGATCCTCTTACTTTCATATAACAGTGCACGAAGCTTTGACCGCGACTCTGCATGCATAGTGGTCATTTGAAGAACTAAAAATTTTAAACAGTGGAGCAATGTTTTGTTTGCAAAATTTTGAGGTAAGTTGAGGTCGTCTATTGAAAGTCAGTAGGTGATATTTGAGAAGGGCAAGAAGCATTTGTGCCGTTTTCGCAATTTATTTTTAATTGCATAAACGGCGCAAATGTTCCTTGCCCTTCTCGAATACCGCCTACTGATAACCAGAGATAACCCCAGACAATTGACAAAACAAAATATGGTGTTTTGAATTTAGAGCCAACAAACGTTTCTAGTTCTTCAAATGACTACTATGCACGCATTATCATGGTGAAAGCTCCGTACATCACTATGTGTCTTACTTTTACTTTCTCTCTTACTTCTACAACCTCATTTTTTAAAACAGGTATGAAATTTGGATGTCACTTAAGGTAGTTATATCGCGAGAGGTGCGACATCTGTTAGCGAATCAATAAACTTGGGTTGCCGAGAGACAGAGAGAGAGATAGTAGGAAAAGATTTGGCAACACTGCATATAGTTTCTGACTCCAGCTGATCGACTCATCACTATTGTCAGCCGGGTAAAAGCAGACAATACCTGCAAGATTTCATTGTCATTGTACTTTTACCATTGTTTTTTGTGTGTATTAGGTAAATTTTACTATCGGATGATCGGTTCCACTTCACTAGGTGAATGTAGAAGTTATTACTAATTACAATGTCATATAATAAATAAATAATCAAGTATTCTATGATGAAGGTGCAATTCTACCAAACTTTTAGTGGTGCATAAATGAGTAAAAAATGAAACAATATGTTGCAAAAAAATAGATGGTCGAAAATTTCGCTTTTCGAATTGTCACGAATTGTCAAAAAATGACGATCCGCCTTCGCTCTTACCGGCCCCAATTTTCGATTTTCACTTCGCGATTCACGTTGTACGGTCATTGCCGACCTTCTCCTCGCCATCGAGACATAGAATGGGTCTCCGATCGCCATGTTTATTCAGTTCTTACGTTTGAAAAATTGACCTGCGTCCCTGCTAATCGGAAACTATTTTTAAGTAGTTTCCCGCGTTCGAATGCCGCCCGGGGATACTTTTTTTTTCATTTTCAAGTTTTGGCAGATATTTTTGATCCTATAATTGCTAATCGCTCCGTTCTATTGCATTTCTCGAAGAAGTTTTGCATTTTCCGCCGCGAATATTAACCTGCACTATTTCAATAAAAAATCAGAAACATCTTGAAAATAGTTGTTAATTATAAATTAAACAGTGTTTTTAGATGAATCAATCAATATATTATAAATACTCTACATATGTTTCGACTTATTAGGCCTCCATCAAGAGTATATAATGAATACAGTATTCACTATGTAATACTCTTGATAAAGGCCCAATAAGACGAAACATATGTAGAGTATTTATAATATATTAATTGATTCATCTAAAAGCAGTATTTGATTTATAATTAACAACTGTTTACTCATTTATGCACCACTAAGAGTTTCATAGAATTGCACCTTCATTATAGATACTATCTAAAGAGTCAGGTATCTAGATTATTTTTGACAAATTAAAAAAAATATTTTTATCTCATTTAATAAATTAATGGAAAAATATATTATTATATATACAATAAATAAAGTCGGAATGAAAATTTGTAAATCTTCTACACTCTTCCATGATACTGCATTTAAAATAAACGCAAAGTATTTTCAAATATCTGCGCCAAATATTAGAAATAGTGCGACGTTGCCACGTCTACTACTCATGTCCCCATTCAATAATTTCAATAATTTTCGGGTAGCTGCCATTACGTTACTAGATGGTAAATCATCTCGATATTTATACACATGCTTCCACAGGAATCAATTTAGGTTTGACTCGTTTTTGAGATCATTCTTAAATAAGGATCAGTCGTAAGAGGGAAAATAGTGTCACGACATCAATTTATTTCGCATGGCATCCATAAGCACAGTGTTAAATGTCAATAAAAACTGCGAACTTTGAGCGAGTGAATCTCGGAAACGGTATGGTAAACGGAGTTCATATTTTACCAGAATGTTTATTGATATGTGAATTAAGTTTGCTGAAAGTTTCGTAACTTTCCTAAATAAGGTAAATTGCGATATAACTACCTTAAAAAACACAGGAACAACAAATGTTATGTTAGATTTTTAAAATTTGCAAAATGAAAATAATTATAAATGAACACTATGAAAATTTGTCTCTGTAAATGAAGTAAAACAAGTCAAACCTGTCGTATAACCCCGTGTACTTTCCTAAGTGTTGTCAAATTTTGATTTAAAAAATAAAAATGGGCATAAAATTAAAAATATGAACTACTAACTTATACATACATGACTGCTATGACTTCTGGTACGACTGCCACAACTGCCAACTAGACTGCAATCTTACAATTTGTACAGTGACTGCCGATGGTGGTTTACCCCTCGCCTCAATGTCAATACCAATAACCATTTATAAGGGCGAGTTTTCGCAACTATATAAATTAAAACCAAAATTAACTTCTAATCAAAGATCAAAATCCTAGGTTACAATTATTACAATTGTAAATTTGGAATTTTATTTTTGACAAGCTAACTTTGGTTTTAACTCGGTTAATACAATCCACCCTTAAAACCTTTTATTTATTACTACAGTTAATGCTATGCTTGACATAGAATCCTTCCTCTTGGACTAGAAATTGGATATTTTAAAATTAGAAGTGTGTTCAGTTTTGCGGATAAGAGCCAGTCCCAGTTCATTACATTAAAATAAGTGTTGATTTGTTTTGTTCCATTTTTCTGCAATAATCTGTTACGGAGAGTAGTCTTAGTGGGAGATTAGTCGGACAAAATTGATCTCAAAGTTAATATTAGGAAAAGACTGATTGTTTTTTATAGTTTCTTTAAAAAAGTGGTTTGAGAAAATATCTCTCACAAGGTGTGTTGTTTGAAAAGTCTGCCATTAATTGATTTTTTGCATGTTTTATTAACTTAATTATTAATTTTATTATTTTGAGACCGAACTAGTTATTGGGTATGTTAATCAATATATACTCAATTTCTTGTTGACACTGCCGGTATCTACCAGTTTTGTATTGAATGTTTAATATGAGTTATTTATATTGTTTATTTATAAAAGAACTGTATACATTTGTTTTGTATGATTGGAAATACTTATTAAAGTGCCTTCTAAAACTTATACTTTGTTTGATTTTTTGATCCCTTAAATCAATGTATTATTTTGTGTTAAAGAATATTCTCTCGAAATTTTATGATACCAACTTGTATGAGTTCAA
Organism: Stenurella melanura; assembly: GCA_963583905.1. NCBI lineage: Eukaryota > Metazoa > Arthropoda > Insecta > Coleoptera > Cerambycidae > Stenurella > Stenurella melanura. The sequence goes on from OY757312.1 coordinate 110,724,637, forward strand.
AAATAATTATAATATCGTGAGCCCAAAAATGTATCCCACGATCAAGAAATGTTCGAAGGAACAATAATCTTAGAAGATTGTTGTCAATTTATTTCAATGAAACATTTTTATTTCAACGAACAAAAGGAAACAAATTAACTTTTAACAGAAAGGTGCAAATTGGTTTATATATTATGTCGGGCCATGCAGTGAGAAAGGTATATAAAGGCAGAGAGGCTCCAATCGAAGAACTTATCCCTAGATACATAATGTATATTAGTTTGTTTATCGCTGAGATAATCGCCGTCTGAGGTACTTCAGTTGTAAACATTCCCGTCGTCCTGATTGGCTAGTCGATCTATTCATGGCTTTTATTTGACAAAATCCGTAACGTTTCGGAGATGATCGGTGCGGGTTTGTATACAAAACATCTCTATTTACATGTCCGCCATTAACGGGAACAGGTGTTTTTAGGATTCCTGAGTGATTTAGTGGTGAAGAAGTGGCATTTTGTACATTTTATTGACAATATAGTTATTATAAAATTGTGAAGTGCTATTCCATTTGCAGAAAACAGTTTAGAAAAGATGAAAATTGATCGTTTCATAAATAATAATAATAATACTTTATTAGTCTTTGGGGCTACATTATTTGTAGATACGATAAGTCATAAGAAAACTAAGGCTGGAAGACCTCGGTCGTTACATATTGGAATTTCCAATAAAGCTATATACTACTAAGAAAACTAAAATACAAAAGTTAAAATATACATGCACATACAAAAAGAGAGAACACAATACAATAAAAAGATCTAAAAGCTACATTAAAGGAGAAAGTAGTTTAGGTAATTTAAAATTAGATTAGAGATATTTGTTCAGTTTGAATCTTTGAAACAAACTCGCCCATTGGCTTGACCTAAAACTTATTTTCAGTAGGTACGCTAGAATTTCAAAAATGTATAGAAGGCGCTGGTGGCAGCTTAAAAACGAAATTCGCTTTTTTTACTATGAACACAGTTTTATATATTCTGCTCTTGCTTGACCTAAAACCAAAGAGTTCTATAACTAAAGGAGACAAGCCGTTGATTTGCTACACGACGCGAGTATCTGTTGTTCCTTGTTCCCTCTCCACTCTGTTTTACAAAGCAGCACAGCCTTACTTCGCGAGAGAACGAACTGTGTGAGAAGGATGAGAATACCCCTGCCGTTTGCTGCTTATGCAACTTGTCTCCTCTAGTTATAGATCTCTGCCTAAAACCCATTTACAGTAAGTCAGAATTTCAAAAATGCATAGAGGGTGCTGGTGGCAGCTTAAAAATAAAATTCGCTTCAGGTAAACTGCCATTTCTGTGCTGGATCTTGAAAAATTTTATAAGAAAATCTGGTTCAAAACTAAAAAATATGACGTACCAAATTTTATTACTATACAAGGTGATTCATGTTACATTTTAGGTTCCATGGTGGATGGACTGATTAAAAAAAAATAAATACAAAAATATGCATACAGTTATCAAATCCGGTACAATGTCCTATTTTTTAATTTTGAGCAAGTTTTTCTTATAAAACTTTTCAATATCTAGCACAGAAAAGGCAGTTTACCTGAAGCGAATTTTATCTTTAAGTTGCCACCAGCGCCCTCTACGCATTTTTGAAATTCTAATGAAGTGAAAATAGGTTTTGGGTCAAGCAAGAGCAGAATACAGAAAATTGTGTTGATATTTAAAAAAATGGTTATTTACACATATAATAATGGTTTTCCGTGGACACATTGTAGATACATGCAATTGTCACAGTTTTCTTCTCTTTAAAAACCTCTCTACAGGAGGCACGACTATTAAGGTTTGTATATTAGTCTAATAACTCGTTTTTGTAAAATGAACACTCTTTCTACATGGGAGGATCTACCCCATATAACGTTATAGCTAATAGCTGAGTAAAACAGCATAATATACTGGCAATAGACAATCTGGATTAAGTTTATCTTTTAATTATTTAATTACAAAGTAGGCTTTATTCCATTTTTTCGATAATTTGTTCTTCCCATGCTACACTCAAAGAAAATGATAGGTGAATTCAACTGAAAAGAGCATATGAAATCGCGCCTATCTAGTTTCATAGTTAAATCAATCAGAAAAGAATAGTAGATAAAATTTTGTCACCATACAATTTTTATTGTCATTTTGAACATGAGGTTTAGTTGGTTAAGTAAGTAATCATTTTTTTAGTTCTACGACAACTTTATTTGTTCTCATAAACAAATAGTAGTTTAGTAATCATATCATCTTGTAGAACAACAAATTAAATAGTATGATGAATTTTTTTTTTGTTCACTAACCATTTTCAGTTTGATTTACAATTAAATAGTACAATGACATTTATTTTGTTAACTAACCATTTTTTTGGTTTCCTAACCATATGACAGTGAAGGTTATATGGTGACTATTGATCTACTATTCTTTTCTGGTTGATTTAACTATGAAACTAGATAGGCGCGATTTGATATGCTCTTTTTGGTTGAATTCACTTATCATTTTCTTTGAGTGTACCTACCTACCAATTAACAGAAAAATAGCGATAAAATTGCCTTTATAAAATAGGGTGGTTTTAAGGGGTGCAACAGTGGTGGTTTACTTTGGAATACAAAGAAAAGAAAATATACATTTTAATTGTTTATTTATTAAAATAAAGAAACGCGCAAACTGCTGTAGGTTGCGTAAACTATAGTTCTTCATATCCAAAGTTTTTTTATGAAGTTCTGCGGCCTTTCTACGTTTCGATTTTTCACTGCTTTCATCCAAAGACAGTTTGATTCTGCCTTCTAATCCAGAAGTGCTGGGTAAATCATTTTCCACCTCAAACATTTTGATTAAAATTAAATTTTTCTTTCAGCCAGTCAGCATTATTACTCAGAAACCGTTCTTGTACTCTTTCATTTTTGTTACCTTGTTCTCCAATTTTGCTACAAACTCCATATATATATTATGTCGTACATCATTTTGAATATTTTCTGGAAGTTCCGACATATGTGGCTGGTTTGAAATTATATTTACAACGTGCTGACACATTACAGAAGAACCATAACCAGATTTTTCTTTCCAGTTTTGAAAAATATAAAAATTTTCGTCATTTGTTTTACAATGTATAAGGTTCGTATAGTTAAAAAATTAGTGGGGGTATAAGCGGATCTAATTTTATAACTCAACGGAAGTTTTGTTATTTAATAATCTCTATGGGACAAGGTCATTGAAATAAAGAAATGGTTGTACATTTATATCAAACAATATTATCCATCAATGTTAAGTAGCATCAAAGGGTACATACCTTGAGGATTTTGATTCATGTTGAAGACATTTTTTAAAGCACAAAGTCCAACGTATGCACACACATAAACTTTATTAAACTTTCAGATCTACAATTCCAAATGAACAACACTCTGTCACAACTTTAATTAGACTAATCTTGTGTATGTGCTGCAAATGGTGTTTCAAGTAGTAAGGGTAGTTTTTTATTCTTGGAACTATTGCCTAACTATGTACGTATTAGTACGTAATTTTAAGAAGTTGATTTTTGGGCATTTTGGCCAAGTTTTAAAGTATTCTGACCTACTGTGCAATGCTTAGATCTAACAACCTACTACTGTCAATGTGTCAATACACGAAATGAAACGGTTAGATTTACTATGAAAACTAAAACGTATAAAAGTGGGATGCGTAATTGCGCAATGCAGAGCATCATCAGCAAGCACTAACAGTTAAAAACAATTCATCAAAGTGAACTCAATGACGATGCTATGTTTACGTAAACAGAAAGGAGGGTTAATTGTGCGATAATATTGGTTTGTCTACCAAGTATAATACTACAGAAAACGAATACTGGGTTAGAATTACAATCCGAAAATACTTAAAAATATAATGTACTAGTTATCTGGATTGATTTGACAAAATTCAACAAATTGTTAGTATGATGAACAAATTATATAGTCTTATGCACCTATTTTTTAAGTTAATGTTTATTTTGTTTTTTATTTCAAAATACTATTCATATAGTTCCATTTAACAAAATGAACAATATGTCTAGTTAAATATTTTTTTGGTTGATTTAATCCAGTAAACAAAAGCGCTGACGTCTTAATCAATTCATCAAAGTGGATTGCAGGACGACGTTATGTTTACGTAAACAGAACTGCAGTTTAATTCTACAATAATATTGGTTTACCTATCAACTATAATAGTAAAGCGAACTACTACTCGGTTTGAAATTACAATTCAACTGTAGTTAAAAATTAAATATACTATAATCTAGTTTAATTTGAGAGAATTCAACAAAATAATAGTCGGATGAAAAAAATAATAGTTTTATTCACCTATTTTTTTAGTTAATGTTTGTTCTGTTGTATGACATTTTTTTATTAATTAAAATAACAATCGCCTTTTGTTTAAAATTACCATCATTATAATTTAGTTAAACAATATTAACGATATTGTAAGTTAACAATTTTTTTTTGTTGAATTTACACATACTATTTCTTTGAGTGTAATTGGTTGTCATCGTTTTAATTCTTCTTCCGCTTTGAAATACATGTATACATATAGGCATGGTAAAGGTTAAAGTTTTCGAGGATGCTGAATACGATGCTGATTGTTTAGGCCTCCCACCCCTCGGGAACTACTCCTAGACGCGAAAAACCACCCTCTTCGCGTTTTCTCCATTCTAGACATGCAAGGGCTTGTCGGATCGGGTTTTCGAGTAGGCCGTATGGACTTTGACCATCCAACATATTACCAACCTCCGGGGTTGAAACTACCCCCTCACCTGATACTAATTATTGGGGAGATTTAATTTCCCAAAAATTTCAAAATTGATAAAAATTTGTTTCTATTCGTTTTCAAGGCTGCTTAACACTAACTAACATACATTTCTCCACTAACCACCCCCAAATCCCCGAAACCATTTTTTACATTTCTTGCTACTGGACATGTGGGGAATCGTTGGATTGAGATTTTTGACAACATTTTGGTATTGTAAAGCAAGTTCAGTGGCTGAGTGCCGTGATATATGCAATTACCCCCGGGGTTAAAATCTCCCTCTCTCCTAATACTAAAATCTCAAAAATTCAAACTTTGTGGAAACTGTTTATCCCCGTTTTCGAGGGTTCCTCCCCCACCCTTCACTGAATCACCCTCAAATCCCCAAAACCACCCCCTCATAATATTTCTTGCCCAGTAGTAAAGTTGGAAGGTTTCATTGATAAATTTTAGAATAGGTTCTGTATAATTGTTATAAATTTCCCGTCGATAACGATGAATATATATAGCATCTTCATCGAATGGTTATATGCGGGCTACACTCGAAGTGCATTTCTTCAACCAATAAGCTAAGTGGACATCACTGGTGATGCCAACATAGTGAAACGTACCTCGAGATAATACTTTTGTCAAAATTACCGAAAAGATAATAATAAGCACCACAAAAATTATACAGAATAAATAATAAATAGTTTACACTATTGCATAAGTACAATTATTATAACATCCAAACATACTGAGCGTCAAGAAAATTGTTTACATTTTTCATATTTTTTTATCATTACATTTTGTTGAATGATTCTTGATAGGTACTTACAATGTTCTTCCAATATTGTAGCATTGAGATGTAATTATTATAATAATCACAAGAATGTTTACTGGTTTACTACAGTGTTATGTAAAAATATTACTTTTAAATTGAGTGTTTCATTTTATATATTTATTATATAAAACTGGCATAATTACTTTATATTAATATGTTTTTCCAATTTTATATCGGGGTTATGTAAAAATATTACATTTAAAATAAGTGTTTCATTTTATATACTTATTATATAAAACTGGGATAACTACTTTATATTAATATGTTCTTCCAATTTTATATCATGTTTATGTAAAACTATTACATTTAAATTAATTGTTTCATTTTATATCTTGGTTATGTAAAAATATTACATTTAAATTAAGTGTTTCATTTGATATTTTTATTATATAAAACTGGTATAACTACACTTTATATTAATTTGTCCGTCCAATATTATGTCGTTCTTATGTAAACATATTACTTTTAAATTAAAAGTATTTCACTTTATAAAAGTGACATAAATGCTTTATATTTATATGTTCTTCCAATATTATATCGTTGTTATGTAAACATCACAAGAATGTTTACTGGGTGGCTAATTGTAAACACTTCTCTTCTTTTGCTATGGAACATATATTTTTGGTATGATGAACATTTAGACTGAGAGCTGGCTCCCATTTGATTTAACCGGAGAGATCTAATTCTGTTTAATATTACAGTTTCGAGTATTGTCCGCATGAAATGGAAATCCGGCGGTCTGGCACTCCAAAACGGTCGGACATTAAAATGGCGACCCACCGATTTCGGAAAAAATACTTCAATTATAACTGGGAAGATCTATTTTTGTTTTAGAGTTTACTTGCTAGTTTACTACCTCCTAAATTAATTTTAACTAGTCTGTCACTCGAAATCGGTCGTAAAATGGCGGCCAGATCAACTTACACTTTAAAAAAATTGATGTCAATTTAACCGAAAGTATCTAGTTTTAATTTTTCAACCAAATTACAGGTCAGTGCGTGACTTTTACGAATTGCTCGGTCTGGCAGTAAAAACCAGCCGGATCCATGATGCCAGATCGGTTATTGTAAGGTAGCAAAGCTTGTTAATCGTCAATTACGAGTGAGCTACATTATTTTTCGGTTGATGGTATATTAAAAAATTGATGGAAATGTGATTTTATTGTATGAAAAGAATTATAAGTTTTTTGTCAACATTAGTTTTGACATTGACACTCAGATTTGTCAGTGATGCTATAAAATCCAATATTGTAATATTTTGTGTTCTCTACCACGTCACGAGTATTTTTGTTATTCTTCGTTTATGTCCCCGTCATCTTCCGAAGGGAAATCAGAATTGGTATCTTCGTCGTCTAAAAAGAGTTAAAAATTAGGTAATTATTACTATATTGTATTCAACATACCTGAAGCCTCCTCAATTTCGTCGATAACAACAGGTGGAGTAACGTCTCCATGAAACCACACAGGTTCGTATATCCCAGAAGGACCTATCTTCCAGCCATAGTCTTCGGAATTTAATGGCTGCATCAGGTCCTGTTTTTCGGCGTTCATCCATACATATGTTTAAAATATACTTCTTTTCACCTCCAGCAGCAGTGATGATTGGCACGGGGGAATTGATAGGGAATCAAATGTGGCGAAGCTCTTAATAAGAGGCTCATTCATTTTTCTGGGCTTGTAAGCCATCTCAAATTTTCTGTACCTTGCCTCATTACCTGTTGGACACCTAGGGAGATTATACATGAAGCAAACAAATTTCTCCGCCGTAGTTATGGGAACAGAATCTGGTTCCGTATCTTGGTAGAATGTTTGAAAATATTTTTGAAATTCGGAGCTCTTTTCCATTTGTGTAAAAGGATTAACTTTACCCTTTTTATAGAAGCAAGATGTGGTGTCACATCCTGTGAAGGCATGCAGACTAGGCAAGGCAAGACATACATCAGGACCGAGTTCGACGAACAATTTCCCTACGTCTAAATAACGAAGTGAGTTGTTGTCATAAAATCCAACCTCCATCAAAATTTTGGATTCAGCATTAATTTTGTGGAAATTACCCAATAAAATAACAAGTACATCGGTGCCATTGCATCGCACTACAATATTATTTGGAAACTGGAATTTAGATATTAGATACAATATTCTCGTGTCCGCTTCTTCGTGATTGCAAGAATAGTCATCAGAAATAGCTCTGATGATAGTATTATTTGAACTGGTGAATTGGTAGCATGAGTTTTTACCATTGACATAGACAGTCTTGTTTCTAAAAAAATCAGATATAGAAGGGTCCTGCCAGTGGTTAATAATAAATTCCACGAAATTTTCTTTAAATTCGTTGCTTCTTAGGCAGTTTATAAAATTTGTGGGTTTCGTCTGATCGGCTCCGCGTATTGCATTAACTTGTTTCTCTAGATGTCGCACTGTCCTTTGCCTTTCTGCGTCTTTAATACTTGGATTAAAACATTGGTCGAATATCACATTTCGCTTTATGTTTCGTGACCATCTGAACAAATTTACGAGATATTAGACCCAAAGTTCGAGGCACCTCTCCAATAGTGTAAAGTTTAGAAGAATCCATCGATTATGGCCACATCAATAGACCCAGAATTTTCTGCTACGATCTCTTTTTCTAAATGATTCATCAGTGCCGATTTGTCGGTTTTATTGAAAAAAATTTCCATCCGAATGAATGAAAGCCCTATGAGTTGCCATCAAAGGATACTTTAGCATTTCAGCAATATCAATTTTGTACTATGATGATAAGTCCAACATCCTTGCGAATAGATTTTTATTAATAATTTCCTCTTGCACCTTGTCATTACTCGCTTTCCGGGTAGGGAAGAGCGGGGCGCAGTGGTCACTTCTTTGCATTTTATTATTTTTTTAAGGCACTGTTAACATTTCTGCAACTTTTTTGTGCAAGACTAAAGTAACATGTATTTAGAGGAATTTCGTATAACACCACTTTCAGAATCAAACGTTTTACATATGCCAACAAAATAAAATTTCTTAGAAAATATGGCCAGTGTGCCCCGCAGTCGGGGTACACTGGCCACGTTAGTGAGGTTCACTGGTCACTGCTTAGACAGATAAAACAAATTGTTATTTTACTGAGCAGGTACAAAATTATGTTTATAAAAATATTCGGCCTTAGCCCATATTAAAGTTCGATACATTTATGTTAAATGTGAACATATTTTGAGTTTGGGTTGTTCCACCAGATTGCATAGGTTTGGGTAAGTGACAAACAATATTACATTTTTCTACAACCCGCCCTCCCCTACATTGATTTGTACGTTATTCGTCGTTCAACGAAATGCAGCGTTGCAAAAAATTTGATCTGGCACCCAGTATCCGGCTGCTTTTGATTGCCATACTTAACAATTCATGAAAGCCATTCAGTGAGCTGTAATTTGGTTCCAAAATAAACATTAGATACTTTCGGTTAAATTGACTTCAATTTTGTTTAACTTTGGATTGGTCTGGCGGCGAATTTGCGATCGATTTCGAATGGCAAACCAGCTCGAATTTATTCAGGAGGTAGTAATCTAACAAGTAAACTCTGAAACGAAAATAGATCTTCCCGGTTAAATTGAAGTAAATTTTTTCGAAATTAGAAACGCCGCCAGTTTAACGTCCAACCGCCTTGGACTGCCAGACCTCCAGATTTCTATTTCATTCTAGCACCAGACTTGAGTAGTATACGTAACTGTATTAGATCTTTCCGGTTATATCAAATGGGGGCTACCTCTTGGACTAATTTTTTTGTGAACTGTTAGATATAATTTTTCTTTTATATTAAATATGGTAATTGTTTTTATGTACTATACTTGAGATATCTTCTTACCATGGTGAATCTATGGCCAAGACAAATCAAGTCAAATGTCTCCACCATCTTAATTCTCTTCCTTAGGCACAATATTTCCTCCACCTCTCCCCTACCTACCCACTACTTCTGATTTATAATAGTCTATTCTCCAAATTGAAAATATTTCTAGACATACCTACACAATTTTATTAAAGTATATTGAGCCCTTTTCGTCATAGTGGAACAAACTTTCAGACGAACCAAAATGCTATACTTACCTTTTTTTTTAATTCACTTATGTAACGTCAGTCTATTTCCGCTAAGACCAATCACCCACGCCAGAATATGAGCTACCACTAATTTTAAAATTTTGTTGAACCTCATCTTATAAGAATAGGAACTCTTTACCTGCCTAAAATCCAATAGGCAAGGAACCGACTACTTTACCTCTCCACTACCCAGCTGCTGCCTAAAATTGCATAGCTTCCAGGTATATGTGATATGCAAGACAGAAGGTGGGAAGAGATTGCTTTATTTCCCTAGAGGGTCAGCATTCCTAGTACTAACTGTAATTATTGTTGCTTATCTTCTCATATCGACATACGAGTATCTGCACTCACCCATTTTCAGATCTATTTGCACAGATTTTAGAAGTTGAAAACTGCCGAAAATTATACAAAATTAAAATTTTCTTAAAATATTTATAACATCAGTGAACAACTATATTTGATTGATTGACTGATTTTCCAGCATAAGGTGAGCATTGTTGCTGATTCCAGGCATCCATGGAAGTTCGTTCCAACATGCAGCTTGGTCCTCCCTCGAATATGTCCAACGAACAGCCAAACCGCATGCCGGAACCAAACCTCGAATGTTTTATATACCGCCAGACCGGCTGCATACGCCATTGGACATGCTTGTTGTCAGCAGCGAGAGCCACATGAGGCATGGGGAAGAAACATAGGATGGGAAGTGTAGGTGTTTGTGAGATGCTTCTTTTAAGTTTCCATCTGTCATCATTGGTTGGGAAGTGTAGGTGTTTGCGAGATACTTCTTTCAGTTTCCATGCTTCTTTTAAGTTTCTATCTATCATCATCTCCTTTATTTATTCTTCTTCTAAGTTTTCTGTTTCTGAATCTAGCAGCTTTTATTTTATTAACCGTTCCACAGGTAAATATCCATTTACGGTGGAAGTGCTGGGAAAGGCCCTATCTTGCGGTGAAAAATATGAGCTTTTATATCGGGTTATGAGAAAGAGGTCCGAGGGAATATTTTGTGCACCCTGTGTTTTTTTTTTAAACAATCAATTTTAATTTCCGTTTTCCAATTGACCTCTTTTCAATTCCGGGTATTTTTCTATTTCATTACCTATATTTAACACCTTTTCAATTTTACTTTAAAATTTTTCTGTTGTGTAATAAGGGGCCGTTCATAAAATACGTTCGCAAATAAGGGGGAGGGAGGGGTATTGCTTAGCGTGACGAGATGTGACAAGGGGGAGGGGGTCTAAGGAAATGTGACGTTATCAGTTGATCAATTAATTTTCCTCTTAACTTGGCTTTTAAAATTTTTTCGTTACGATAGAAAGTCATTCCCAAGTACTAAAAGCCTGTAAACAGGCCCGTTAAGAGGGGGGAGCGGGGGTGTTTCCCTCTGGGCCCGGAGGTTTTTGAGGGGCCCAGGTATCATTTGATGTTAGAGAATCATTTGAGAGAGGTATACTTTTAAATGATTAGTTTGATGTAAATAACAATGAGTTTTGAATGACTGAATATGAAATTGCTGCCCCCCCGTTTTTTCAGAACTGCTATCGAGATAAATATTTTTATTTCGAAGTAAATATTTAATCTTAGGGAATATCACCCCCCCCCCCTCCCGCTCTCCGAAATTTTTATTGAGATACATAATTTATCATCAGAAATACCACTTTCGAAATTTATGTTGAAAATTGTTGGGAGTTGTATGTTACTACTCCCACGATTTTCTCTCGGCGGCCCTGTCTGTAAATAAACATATGGATAGTCAAAAATTAATGTGGTCATAAGAAATATTTTATATTCATATTATTCATCTGTATTTTAATCACAAGAAATCGTTCATGGGGGGGGGGGTGGCTACCTTTTGTGACGTAATATTCGTAAGGGGGGTCGCTGAAAGTGTGACTTAGCGTGACGAAGGGGGAGGGAGGGGTCCAAAAAGGTGAAATTCTGAGTGACGTATTTTATGGACGGCCCCTAACTAAAAATTAATAAACAAGCAAACAAACACAATTAATAAACTAGACTAATAAATTGGGTTGTTAATAAATTAAGTTATTATATTAAATTAATATAGCTTAGCTTTTTGGTTGCTGGTCTATCCTCTAATTTCTTTATTTACACTTCACTTGGCATGTATATCTCTGCAGGATAATTTACGAGTTTATGACATGATGCACTTTATACCTGCACTGGTCCCATTGTACATGTTTATTTTCTTTATCTTATGTTGCCAGATGTTTGTACACTTTGTCGAGTTGTTTATATACGCTTTTAGTGATAATAATGACCAAATATCAAATACCAGCTATATGAAATAGTCAAATTTATGCTACACTTTAATTCAACCCATTTCCGCACATTTTTCACCGTTTTACCCAAGTTTATTGGATATTTCATGGGATCCACTTAAAAACGCGTCTACCTTCGTCGACGACTGAACTTAACTCAGTGAACTATATTTGGTACTTAATCCAGTAAATAGAATTCAATTAATTCCAAATCAGTTTTTTGACTAACTACATGCTACTCTCGATTTAAATTTTTAATACAGAACTAATGCCCTGCTATTAACATATTTTCGTGTTACGAATTTATTTTTTTTAATGGCTTCCTCCACTGAACAACTCTATGCAAAGGACACAGCCATTATAAAAAGAGGTTGATTCCTCTTATAACGGCAGTTATCTTTGTATAGCGCTGTTTAGTCGCAGAGATGCAAAATTTCATAAAACTTAAGATTTGAGATATTTCATTGACATTTTTTATGACAGCAGCACATTTTTTAAATTAAGTTATAATACTGTAGAAACAAACAATGCTACAATACTGACAAAATCTTTTATTATATTTCTAGCAGTTTCCAAATGAATAATAAAAACAACATATAAATATATGAAGATACACTTCAATTGACATAAAAATTATATAAGTATAATATAATTATATTGTGACTTTCAATTAATTATCAGGAATGCATCCTTATTTATTTGTAGGTTGAAGTTCCATTGTCTTACAAACCCAACCTGCAATACAGACATCTTCAGACTCTGCTTTTTTAATCCACGTGTGGTTCATGAGAGTTTTCAAGTCGGCACGTTCATCTGGATTTTTTCTTAAACAGCGGTCAACGAAATCTTTAAATTCATCAGTAAATATGCCTGCGGGCAATTTTGGTGGAGGCTCGTTAACAATATAATCAAGAAGTTCAAAAATTGCCATTGGACGAGGCCCTTTGGTATGGTCTGGAGAATCCGAATCATTTCTCGGTCCAAATATTGCTGCTAACGTTTTTGCATCTGGTGGAGGAATAGGATACATACCAATGGCCATTTCCACCAAAGATAAACCTAGTGACCATATATCACTTTGAACAGAGTAATGTGTTCCTTGAAGCCTTTCTGGCGACATGTAACTCCTTGTACCAACAAATGAATTTGCCATTGAATCGATTAACTGTCCAGAAACTCCAAAATCACAGATTTTGATTTCCCCACTGCTATTTACTAAGATGTTACTAGGTTTAACATCTCTATGCATTATGGCATGTTTATCCCTTAAGTAACTTAAACCTTTCAGGACCGCAAGCGTTATTTTCCCGAGTATATTTTCCGGTATGCGGCCTGCTTTTTTAAGTATTAAATCAAGTGAACCAGCATTCATATACTCCATGCAAATGCTTATTTCGCCGTCGCTGTAAAATGCACCATAAAAGCCAACTATATGGGCAAAATTACATTCATGCAATACTTTCAATTCACGGATTATTTGTTTTTTGATAGCCGGCTTGACTTCCAGATGGATTAATTTCTGGGCCATAATCAATCCGCTACTCTTATGCCGAACTTTAGTTACGACTCCTCCATTTCCGGAACCCAGCTCCCCAAGCTTTTCGAAATCATCATCAGACAAATCGCCCCCTATTTCTTCTTTTTGGCACAAAAAGACTTCGATTCTTTTTCTCTGAGTATCATCCATGTCTAATTCTTCCAACCGTGCTGTTAAATGATCTATACTGTTGCCTTTTACTAAATTATTAGAGACTGCAGACTTATCATGGAACGAAGACGTAGGTGTTACGGTTGGTGTTTGATCTATCGAACCAGGAGGCAGAGTCAGATTTAACTTATTTTTGGACATTGTAAATATCTTTTCATCACATTCCTACAAAGTACGATTGATATTTATTGATTCCTTCTATGTGTATGTTAAAAAAGGAGCTATGTGAACTTAAATAATACTTATGAGGCAACTGATAAATGTACAAGAAAATAATGTTTAAAATAACTAAAATTATAGCAACCGGTGGTTGTTGGTGATATTTTTAATTTAGAACATTTTTATTTTCTGAAATATAAAATTAAACATTGAGTATGTACTTATCATGCAACTTTCAATTTATAAAATTTAACTGAATAATTCCCAATTATTATGAAAGTTAAGTGAAATTTCATTGAAATATTTCATGAAATGATGAACTTAAGTTCTATGTAACACAACTTTTTAAACTTTCGAGATAATGACTAATAAATCTTGACCTAACTTTTTCTTGCGTGACTAATGTGCATAATTAATTATTATTATAAATTACACACTAGTACAATAAATAACTATTCTTGGCTATCGTAACTTCAAGCTAACATAACCCCTAAAATAAATGTCAAATCGTCAAAACCTTAATCACAGATCAATAATCTGTGACCTTAATCCTCATTGGCTGAAAACAAGCTAGAAATTCAAAATTTGCGCGAAGTTTCAAAACTGTGGTAATTTTCAGATTAATCTGACTTTCAGAAATTTTAAATTGAAAGTTTCAAAGAGAAATTTTGCATTACAGGTTCAGTATCGAAATGGGCATTCAAAAAATTCATTGGCAAGAGAGGGACTTTTTACCTTTTCCTTGCACAGTGTAACATTTGTGAAACTCCTCCCTTACACGAATGTTCATTTGCAATCTTAGGTCAGGCGGTGTAGCTAATTTTGTCTATATATCTCAAACATGTTCGGAGGTAAATGATTTAATTTTTTATAAGTTCTCTGTGTAATTATAGTAAATAATAAGATTTTCTAAAGTTTGCATGATTACCAGACCGGCAATATTAAAAAAATAATCAAAACTTTTTTTTCGGTATTTCTGCAAAATTTTTAACACGAGTTGATGCATGGAAAAATACAAAATATTTTCAGAAAGAGCATATATACATTTCTAGGCAAAAAATGTCTCTACAAAATGTTTTATTAAAGTCTCAGGTTTTCCGTAAAAAATTATTAAAGCAGAGGTAGTGGAGCGAGGTGCGAATCAGCATCGTGCTATATTTGCAAAATATTACCCCAGACGCAATATTCCAATATACTTTGAACATTTCATTATTAAACAATATTTGTTGCAGTTCAGTACCCGGTTTAAACTTAATATTCCCTTTCAGCTTTAACCGTGTACAATTTGTGCATTAATAAAATCAAGTGCAATGGCAAATTTCTATAAAATACTTACTTACGTTGTGCGAATAGTGAATGTTGTTCAATTAAGCAGTAGATATTATGTTCATATAGGTGTTAAAAATTATCAACCACTACCAATCTATTGTGTTTCACTCAACATCTTTCCGAAAACATTGGCATGCGAGGTCAGGTGGATGTGATATACACGGACTTCTCCAAGGCATTCGATCGCATTGATCATTGCCTATTATTATCCAAACTTCGACAGTATGGCTGCTCTACCACTCTTGTTCAGTTCTTCTCATCGTACCTGTCAAACCGTCATAATTATGTTGCTTACAATGGTTACACGTCTAACCCATATACCGTAACATCAGGAGTACCACAGGGTTCCAATTTAGGTCCGCTATTTTTCGCTCTTTTGTCAATGATCTCAATGACAATCTTTGCTGCAAAAAGCTTTTTTTCGCAGATGACCTGAAAATCTTTGCGTCAATAAATTCCAAAGACGACTGTCATATGCTACAAAGGGAACTTAACAAAGTGGCACAGTGGTGTCATTTAAACTCTCTGGCTCTAAATATAACCAAATGCAAGGTTGTAACTTACTCACGAAAAGATGAACCCATCGACTACGATTATCGTATCGGCACACAATCTTTGCCACGTACTGACTCAACCAGAGATCTAGGAGTCTTTTTTGATGACAAATTATCATTTGCCAAGCATATCGAGTTAACGGTCTCCTCGTCTATGAAAACCTTAGAGTTCATTTTAAGACTAAGTCAGGTCTTCCGGAACAATGACGTCTTAATCAAACTATTTTATTGTTATATACGGTCTAAACTCGAGTACTGCTCACTTACCTGGAGCCCTATCTATGATTATCAAGTTAAATCAATCGAGTCTGTTCTGAGGAAATTTTTAAAATTTCTCTGCTTTCGCACTGATGGTAATTATCCAAACAGAGGCTGCGACCAGACGTATCTGTTAAATAGGTTTGACTTCGACTCACTACAATTTAGAAGGCAATTCTATGCTATAAAATTCCTATATTCGCTCATACACAACAGGGTTGATTGCCCTCCTGCACTAAGCCAGTTGAACTTCTTGGTTCCAAGAGCCGGTAGTCGCAAACCGCTCACATTTTATTGTCAACCAGCACGAACCAATATAATGCTGAAGTCTCCTATATTCGTTATGTGCTCTACCTACAACTCAATTTGTGATACTTGTGATATATTCGACTGTTCGATAAATACAATTTATACTTCTCTTAAGAATTGCAGCATCCCATAGTATTAAAACAACAAACATGTAGTGTACTTGTAATTAATTTTAGATTGTCACTCATATGTATGTAAGAAGCTGTGTATTTATATATATATATATATTTTTTTTTGTATTTTGTTGCCTTCTTGTCCTGTAATTGGTTCTTTTGTACTGTTGGACAAATGTATTAAATAAATAAATAAAAGATGAACATATAAAAAAAACTGCATTTGACCGTTTACATGCATTTATACAATATCCAAGACATAAACGTGACTCAAAAATGATGCAATAACAACGTTCTGTCTATGACTTTCTAAAATGTGACGTAACTTTGACGTCATTTTTAAATCCAGTGTATGACGTCAGAAAATGACTCAAAAATGACGTTATAACAACGTTCTGTCAACGACGTCTCTGCGACGTACTCAAATTTAACGTAACTTTGACATCATTTATTTGGCAAATGATGTCGTAGACCGATACTGACCTTAAGCTGATATCTGATGACGGCAAATTGACGTCAGTATGCTGGCTGGGGACATTATTTAAGTTTATGAAAATAATGTGGAATCAAAACATTCCTCTAGTTTTAAAATTTTTCACTGTAAAATTCGTAGTTCATCACATAAGTTTGAACACCTGAGCACATTACTTTATCAGGCCAAAAATGATTTTGATTGCATAATATTAACAGAAACTTGGAAAATTTTAACCTGTTTAACATTCCAGAGTATAATATGATTTACAATAACAGTCCAGTGAACAAGAATGACGGATTTGTATTTTTTATTAAAAATAGATTTAACTATAAATACAAACTTGTTGAGATAGGTCAGATTTTGGTTATTAACCTGGAGTTGACATTAGAATGCAATACATTAGTATAGTTAGAGCGATTTATAGATCACAATGTCCAAATGAATTTAATATAAATTTATCATCCTCTTTGAAACAAAACATTAGAAATAACCATTTTTACTTAATTGCAGGTGATTTAAACATAGATCTTATGTCAATTAATGAAAATTATTGTCAGATTTATTTGAATACCCTTTATGAAGAAGGGTTCACCTCCGTTCTAAATAAGCCAAATCAAAAATACGTATGTATCAATTATATTAAAGTCACATATAACAGATCATTTTATAGTACTATATTGTTGTCTGTGATATCCTAGATAGTACCACAGGACGTAAATTAAATCCGAAAATGAAATCTATAGTAAATTATAAATTATTTAAGGAAAAAATGGCCACAATTAACTTCGAAAATATTTATAATGACTCTAATCCTGATACAACTATGAAAATGTTTATAGAAATAATACAAGATAAACTAGTTGAAAGTAGGACACTTGTAAAGGCAAATAAAAAATAAAAATCTGGATTGCGGAGGGACTTATAAATTCAATGAAAAAACGAGATTCAATGTACAAAAAGCCGGAACGCGACAAAAAAAATACCAATTTATTAAATGAGTTTAAGAACTGCAGAAACAAATTAAATCTGCTTATTAAAACAGCAAAAGCTAACCATTATAAAAACAAAATTTTAGAAAACAAAAATAATCCTAAACAAGTATGAAACACTATTAAGCAAGTTAGTATGGAACAAAGGAATAAAATCGATAGAAAAGAAATTAAATTGACAAGTGGCACCCTAATAAATGATCATAAGCATATAAGCAAAATTGTAGGAATTATAATAAATGTAGGTAAAAATTTAGCAAGTCAAATAAAAAGTAACACCAATAATATAATACCAGCAAATGAAAGGCAAATAATAAATTCACTATACTTTATTGATTTGATACTAATGAATAGGAAATCAAAGATGTAATTTGTCAATTACGGAATAACAAGTCCCCTGGTTATGATGGTATTATGGCTGAGGCTGTAAAGTCAGCTGCTTGTTCATTGATTGTGCCATTAGTTTATATAATTAATCTAGTATTAAACACAGAAAAATTTCCAACAGTCCTAAAACAAGCAGTTGTAATACCCTTATACAAAGGTGGTGATAAAACAGAATGTATTAGTTATCGCCCAATCTCGTTGATGTCCAGTTTCTCAAAAATTGTCAGATTTTCAGTTCGGATTTAGAGAGGCTAGATCCACTCAGGATGCGATTAGTCTACTTGCAAAAAATATATACAAATGAATGGACGATGGGAATCCCAGCATCTGCATTTTTGTGGATCTAAGTGTTTGATACGGTAGAGTATAAAAAACTATTAGATATTATGGAAGAAGAGCTACCTGACAAATAGGCACCAATGTGTCAATATAAATGGAACCTATAGTGAATTTACAATTGAATATGGTGTTCCATAAGGCACAGTTCTGAGTCCTATCTTTTTCAATATCTATACCAATGACTGGCTTTCGCTGCCTTTATTAGTTTATTAGCTTTGCGGATGATACGGCCATTTTTTATACAGGACCTTCATGGGAAGTTGTAATAGGAACAGCACAACAATAAGATTTTAAAACGATAAAACAGTGGTTTGATTTTAGACTGTTAACAATTAATTTTAATAAAACCATGTACTTGCCATTTCTTACGAGTAATAGTAACTCTTATGATTTCAAACTACTGGAGATTAAATGCGGTAATTCGACATATCAGATCCCAATAAAGTATGATGCTTAGATACTTGCTTGCTAGAACTTATTAAACGATCTTCCACTAGTCCCATTCACCAAGTCATTTTCAGAGTTTCTCCCTAAAGTAAGTTCCAACATATGTTTTAAATTCAGAGAAGTCTCTTACAATGAAATGAGAGATGTTATTGATAATCTAAAAAATAGTAACAGTAAGGATGCATACAATATTAATGTGCAAATAATAAAAGTACTTAATTAAAAATATTATAGTGTGTACCCTGACAAATATAATTAATCAGTGTATCAGGCTTAACATTTTTCCAACGATACTTAAATTATCCAAGGTCATCCCAATTTTCAAAAAGGAATCTGTTGATGACGTTTCCAACTACAGGCCCAGTGCTATTTATCATATATGTAAACGACCTTGCCAATTGTGACAACACGCCCCTTATTTTATTTGCTGATGATACAACAGCTCTCAATGTTGGTAAAAATTCTGATCATCTCGTCGAGCAGATTGTGAGTACACAATTGAAAATTAAACAGTGGTTCCTAGCAAATAAGCTTACCCTAAATCTAAACAAAACACAAACAATGACGTTTACTCTTTGTCACACTGTCGTCAATCAGACCTCAAATGTTGACTCAGTGAAATTATTTGGGGTATACATCGATCCATTACTCAGTTGGGATAAACATGTTTTGAAGCTATCTAAAACTTTATCAAAGAAAATATTTCTGCTGCGAAATCTAACAAATACTGTTTCAAGGCAAGTTCTTGTCTCAGCTTATCATGGTATTTTTCACTCCACTATGACATATGCTGTATTAATTTGGGCACACTCATCCCACAGTAAAATAATTTTTAGTATGCAACGCAGATGCTTGCGAATTATGGCAGGTTTGAACTACAGAGACGACTGCCATGATAAGTTTAGAGATTTTAATATCCTCACCATGCCATCAGCCTATATACTTGAATGTCTTCTGTACATTAAGAGTAATTTGCAGGAATTTAATAGTCAGGGTGATTCGCACGTATATCCCACTCGTCTTCGTAATAATATTGAGCAGAATTTTTTTCGACTTGCAAAATCAAGAGCTAGCACTAGCTATTACTGTATAAATTTTTTTAATAAGCTACCTGACAATGTCAGAGGCTTGGATTTTAACATTTTTAAGGAAAAAATTAAAAAATACCTTCTCAGGAAGGCCTTCTACAGCTGCGATGAATATTTAGAGGAATGTTTCTGCGACATTTAGTTATAAACATTTTTTTTTTTTTCTGTTTTTTAATTTATTTTTAAGATAACTGTGTATAATGTTTTAAGCTGTCACTGTCTATTTTAATGATATACTTTCTACCCTGGACTTGTGTAAACATTTTGATGTATTAACACCAATAAATGTTGATTATTATTATTATTAAGCTTCCTTCTGAAATGAAAAACCTAAACTCCACAAAATTGTTTAAAAGTAAAATAAAAAAATGGATATTTCTCGGTACATTGCATGTACATCAGTTAATGGATAAAAAACACTTACCTTTTTAATAAAAGACACCACTAAACTTAGCCATTCTGCTCCATGAACTTTATTGAAATTGTATCAACTTTGTTTAAATTGGAAAATCATATCCTTTATACCCTGCGTACAAAGGGCATAGCCGGATAAGTAGGGTGAAACGGCCCCCGGCCCTATCTTCATTGAGAGAAGGAATATAGTTAGCAATAAGTGAAGGGAACAATTTTGCAAAATATTAATGCAAAAGGATGGCGCGTTTCACGGGGTGACGAGGGGGATGAAATCTAAAGGACCAATTTTTTGTGCCAAAACGCAGCAACCGAAAATTTTGGAAAAAATATATGATGGGCATGTATTGGAGAGGATTCTCAGAAAAAATTGTCGCTCAATTTGGAAATGAACTAAGGGCGAGAAGATATCGGTATACTTTTCAAATATTTCTAAGGGTAACTTCCCCTCGTTGCACCACATTCAAAATTTTTTCGTAGCATCTACTTTCATCCCCATATAACATATTTTTTTCACAGCGTGGTCGGAACATTACGTCATAGTGAAAAAAAATCACGTCTGTGGTCTTCTGAGACTAGTGGTATACATACGCGTATTAGCCGTATGATGTGAACTGTTCGCATAAAAATAGCCCGTATAAGTTGAGAAAATGAGACATTTAGAACCGCAGCAACTATTTCGAAATGCTAGTTGTTAAATATACACCAGCGTAAGGAATTAAATGTAGCGCCACATTAGTGCCTTGTCGATGAGAAAGTCCTACTATTTACACGTATATACAGTTATCACTAGTGATGTGCGTCACTGTCACGATGCTTTCAATTATTAGTCACACGATGAAACTATAATTGTTTTTACAGGCGCTAGTCTTCATCACTGTCAACGGACCAACGGGTTACGTCCAACCACAACACATCTCTACTGAAGAGCTGGAAAAGAAAATCTTCCAGGATGTTCTTCGACTGTACAGCCACAAATAGAAGACACGTCCTCATCGTCATCAAGTGCAGGTGATGCGACTATGCAAATGCACGTTCAGTTAAAAACACAGGGGGATGTTGAGTATATGGAACTTCCCATTAAGAGAACTGTCGCCATCCAAAAACGCTGTTGTATTTGTTATAATACGAAGGCATTGATGGTAATACCTGACGAAGCCCGTATGCAATCTTTCATAAAGAGGAGAATTTATATCCCCAAAGGTAACAGATGCTTTCGTACCTATGCAATAAAAAACTACTTTTATGAAGATGATGTCAGCTCTTTGGAAGTGTATTCCAATTACACATCACTGAAGGAAAGTGAAGTTAGTCAGATAATGGAGCAATCTGATATTCCAATATTCAATAGAATAGGAACGACGGGGCTTTCAGAAGAGCAAATGCGGACTTTTACGGAATTCACATGGGAAAATGTACTAGAACTAGCAGATATAATGCCGTCGATGCGTAACAATTCTAGTTGGTTGGTGATGCAAGCAATTGTGGTGTTCAAACTTCGAGCTGGCAACTCTAATGCGCTAATTGCTTCAATTCTTCAGTTGGAAGGAGAACAGCTTGTGTCAGAATATTCAGCATCAGTGTTGGCAGCATTTCAAACGGATGTACTACCCAAGCGGTTTGGCTTACATGCATTAACAAGAGCGATCTGATCGACAGACACACACCGTGATCGCAAAAGATCTGTATAATCTTGAAGATCAGTTAGTCCTAATATGCGACGGAACATATGCTCAACATCAAATAAGTTCCAACAATAAATATCAGCGAAAGTCAGTTTCAGGACAAAAGAAAGTGCCCTGTGTAAACTATTTATGATTTGTACCATCGATGGGTATATCCTTGATATGCTGGGTCCATTTCTAGTGACACAGAATGATGCCGCAATTATGCGTCACGTTATACACGAACCTAATGGTCTCCAAAGATTGCTGCAGGCAGGAGACATTTTCTTCCTAGACTGAGGATTTCGAGATGCCAGAGTCGCTAGAAGCTAAAAGGTATCGAATTTTTGTGTCTTCTTTTAAAGGAAAGCGAAAACAATTAACCACCAGTGAAGCGAATGAGTCTCGTTTTTGACTAAGGTGCATTGGTCCATTGGCAATGATGAAGACTAGCGCCTGTAAAAACAATTATAGTTTCATCGTATGACTATTAAATGAAAGCATCGTGACAGTGACGCTCATCACTAGTAAGAACTGTATATACGTGTAAATAGGACTTTCTCACCGACAAGTCACTAATGTGGCGCTACAATTAATTCCTTACGCTGGTTTATATTTAACAACTAGCATTTCGAAATGGTCGCTGCGGCTCTAAATGTTTCATTTTCTCAACTTATACGTGCTATTTTTATGCGAACAGTTCACATCATACGGTTAATACGCGTATGTATGCCACTAGTCTCAGAAGACCACGGACGTGATTTTTTTTCACTATGACGTAATGTTCCGACCACGCTGTGAAAAAAATATGTTATATGGGGATGAAAGTAGACGCCACAAAAAATTTTTGAATGTGGTGCAACGAGGGGAAGTTACCCTTAGAAATATTTGAAAAGTATACCGATGTCTCCTCGCCCTTAGTTCTTTCCCAAATTAAGTGACATTTTTTTCTGAGAATCCCCTCCAATACGTGCCCAACATATATTTTTTCCAAAATTTTCGGTTGCTGCGTTTTGGCACAAAAAAATTGGTCCTTTGGATCTCATCCCTCTCGTCACCCCGTGAAACGTGCCATCCTTTTGCGTTAATATTTTGCAAAATTGTTCCCTTCACTTATTGCTAGCTATATTCCTTCCCTCAATGAAGATAGGGCCGGGGGCCGTTTCACCCTACTTATCCGGCTATGCCCTTTATTTTTGCAAGGTTTATTATACCTACATAGTATTATACTCTAACAGAAAATAAATATTATATTAAAATATTATATTATATATATTTTTTTGAATATTTGAAAAACTATAACATGTATATATATTTGTTCCACAAATTCTGAAATTACGAAATCATAATAATTTCAGAGGTAGATTAACTTAAGCAAATGTAAGTTAATGGGGTTTAAACAAATGTCTCGAAAGTTTCCTGTAGACCAAAAAAAAATTCGAACAGAAAGTCATTTTTGAAATATAATATACAGGGTGTCCCAATAAAAACTCCCTGGCCGGATATATTCTAAACGAATAGAGATATCTCAATTCTGTAAAAGCCAATTTGTAAAGCATAAAGAGAGCTTCATTTTTGAATATAATTGTTTTTTTAATATATCAGTATATAGATGGCGCTATGAGGCGCCGTTTAAGACATTATTAAGAGTACAAATATATATAATAATTATCGAAATATATGTATTTTTTCATTAAATATATTTATTCCGCTGAAATATTTATGTTTTGCGAATATAAATATATTTTACTTACAAATATATGTTATGTTTGCTAACACATATTTATATAGAAATGATCTTCTATCGTCGTACGGTAGGTGGCGCGATCTCCGTGCCCGAGTTAAAATTTGGCAATGGAATGAAATAACCAGTATTTTATTTTAGACAGAAACTGTACAAGTCCACAAATCACAAATTAATGAAATGGACAACATACCGTTTCATAATTTAATACAAACAAATCAGAGCACGCCCCATTGCCAAATTTAATGCGGGCGTTTTACCTACATTTAACCCGCATGGCGCCATCTAGCGAACGACAATAAAAGGTCGTTTCTATATAAATATATGTTAGAAGAATTAATATTTATTTGTAAACGAAATATATTTATATTTTTATGAAGACACATATATTTTTACAAAGATAAATATATTAGCAAATCTTATAAATATTTTAACGAAATAAATATATTTAATGAAAAAAAATATATATTTCGATAATTATTATATATATTTGTAATACTAATAAAGTCTTAAACGGCGCCTCATATGGCGCTGTGCTCTAAAGAAATATTTCGATGGGAGAAACTTTGAAATGGGGTTTATGTGAAAGAAAATGCATTTCTAAGCAGATTATGTTCTAAAAAAAAAATACCATAAAACTAACCGTTTTCGAGATATTTGAGACCAAATGTTGGCATTTGCCAATATTAAATAAGTGTAATCTCTTCAACATTTCAGTCCTTTAAGTGGGATAATCTGTATTTAATTTACAAATCTTAGAAGAAATATTTAAAGAATTTTTCATATAATTGCTTTGTTATTAGGTTAGATTATAATTAAAAACTAGAATGGGCTATCGCCCATTCTAGCTCCTCCGGAGGGGTGACAGCTGAAGCTGTCAAAGCGAGTGCTTCGCACTCGATTAGGTAACGCTTGAATCATTGTAGAAAGCTTGAATCAATGTACAAAGCTTGGTTTTCAGTTTCGATATCAGATTCGTCATCAGCGACCTGAAAAACATCTAGGTACCGATTTTCAGTCGAATCGGTCCATAAATGACACATGTTGTCAGCCATTTTGTTTGCCGCCATATTGAATTTTGTAAATCTGATGTTATATTCGTTATTAGCTATACTAATAACCTGTACGTACCGAGTTTCATTTGAATCGGTCGGTAAATAAAAAAGTTAGGATAAATAATGGCTATGGGGACGCCACCATTTTGAATTCTTTAGCGACGGCTACAGATTCGTGATCTGTAGCCTCGATAACACTCACATACCTATTTTTGGACGAATGCCACCTTAAATAACGAATCGTGTCCTGCAATTTGTGCCGCCATTTTGAATGTTTCAATTCCGTAGACATGATCGTTATCGGCTACTCTAATTACCTCTAAATACCGAATTTCAGCCGAATCGGTTGTCAAATAAGAAAGTTACAGTATAATAGGCCATGGGGACGCCGCCATTTTGTATTTTTCAATCTCGATGTCATATTCACAATCAGCTACTTCAGTAACTTCATCATACCGAGTTTAATTGGAATCGGAGGGTAAATAAGAGAGTTACAGTAAAAGATGGATATTAGGCTGTGGAGACGCCGCCATTTTGAATTTTTGAGTTACGATTAGATATTCGGGATCTGTGACCTCGATAACACATAGGTACTTATTTTCAGACGAATGGCATCGTAAATGGCAAAATATGTCCCGCAACTCGGCCGCCATTTTGAATTTTTCAATTTCGACGTCATATTCACAATGAGGTACTTCGGTAACTTCAACATACCGAGTTTCATTCGAATCGGTCGGTAAATAAGAGAGTTACAGTAAAAGATGGATATTAGGCTGTGGAGACGCCGCCATTTTGAATTTTTGAGTTACGATTAGATATTCGGGATCTGTGACCTCGATAACACATAGGTACTTATTTTCAGACGAATGGCACCGTAAATGGCAAAATATGTCCCGCAACTCGGCCGCCATTTTGAATTTTTCAATTTCGACGTCATATTCACAATGAGGTACTTCGGTAACTTCAACATACCGAGTTTCATTCGAATCGGTCGGTAAATAAGAAAGTTACAGTAAAAGATGGATATTAGGCTATGGAGACGCCGCCATTTTGAATTTTTGAGTTACGATTTGATATTCGTGATCACTGACCTCGATAACACATACGAACTTATTTTCAGACGAATGGCACCGTAAATGGCAAAATATGTCCCGCAACTCGGCCGCCATCTTCAATTTTTTAATTTTGATTCCGGATTCGTAATCGGCGACCTCGAAAACCCCCACACACCGATTTTGAGCGGTGTGAGACCAAAAATGACCTAAGTCGCCGGCCATTTTGGGGCCGCCATTTTGAATTTTTGAATTTCAATATCATATTCGTGATCACCGCGGTCGATAATCCCCGGGTACCAAATTTCAGGCCAATCGGACGACAAATAGATTTAATTGCGATTTTTCTATGAATTTGGCTCACCCTATATATATTTATTTTGCTCACCCATAAGGTTGACATTCTATTGATTTTTATTTAATTTTTATCATTTATTTCAGTGAACTGCATTGCCGGTCGAAATTTGTCTCGCAAGCGAAAACATGGACTTTTGAAACGGCGATATTTCAGGAAATAATGGGAGTGGAGAGGCTTTCTAGGTCTCGAATAAATCGGAAAGGACGATATTTTGTTGTGATTGTGGAGGGAAAGGGCCAAACCGGAAATCCGGCCCGGCACGAGTGTGTGAAAGTAGGTTTTTTTGTGAGAAAGTGAAAAACATCTACGTACAAATAAATTCATAATTAAGCAATTACTTGGAGTAGAAGCTCGTTTTGTGTCTCGATGGAAAGGGGAAGCTTGGCCCTTTCCCGTGATACCAAATTGTATAGGGAAAATCGAAAATTCGGCCTCGCAGGGGCGAGACAAATGTGACAAATTTGAGTGTGTTAAAACGTAACCTAGAAAATTGTAGAACATGAAATGTTAAAACGCTCATATTTTAGTTAATACTGGACATAGAGGCTCGATCTTGGTCTCTATTTGAACACGAAGATTCGCATTTTATTCGTGCAGTACGTGCCCTGGGTTAATTAAGAAATTTAGTGTAGTTCTGTGCGAAATAAGAATGGATATTTTCGTAAAAATCGAAAACCGTAAGTACTTTAAAAATCCATAAGTAAATAAATATCGGGAGTGAAACGGCGTGCGACGTCTCTCTGGAAAGAAGAGGAACGTAGCTTTCTGGCGATACCAAGTATGACCGGAAAAATGGAAAATTAGGCCCGCGGCGAGCGCGACAAAATTAGCTTTTCTGGGATCTTTTAAATTTAAAATATCACATAATTTCGAAAAATTCTTCCACTTTGACCGCCCGTATCTCGTTAATTTTTGAAGCTGGAAAAAAACAAAAAAAAAGACTTTTAGATAATTCATTTTTCTACATTTTCGTTAGGGCGAAGTATTTTGCTCTAGGAGGCCCCGTTTAGAAGATATGGAGGTTTAAAGGTAAAAATGTCAAATTTTTCGCCTTTTCGCACCGCCGCACCTTTCGGCCGATATCTCCGAAACGAAGACACGTACGGAAATTTTGAAGATACCGGAGGAAGCGGAAAGAAACGCTCTTGTCCTTTGAGATTTTTTTATTTTGAGCTAGCTCCGACCGTTTTCGAGTTATAGGCGAAAAACCGAAAAAATGAGTCTCGCTTCGGAGCCGAAACAGTGCAAAAACGTGCAATCTTAAAACGTCCGTATTTTTCGAAATACATATTTTGGAGCGCCGTACGGCGTCGCGGCGGAACGGGGAGAGGTTCTAGTTATCGCTAGCCGCAAACTGCGAGGTCGAACTCGAAAATTAGGCCCGGCAGGAGCTAACGAAAATGGTAAATTTTTGACGTTTATGAAATACCAAAACGCCTTCCCCTATTTTCTCTCGTCCCCCTCGACTCCTCATTCCCAAGAATAAGAGGCGAGAGAGATAGGCGATTTTCGTCCGTTAATAAAGAAAAAACCCGGAAAAATACCGGAACCGAGTATAGCCTATACACTACAGAATTCCCTCCCGAAGCATCGGAGGCGGGCGCGGACCGGCGAAATTAAGCGCGTCTTAACATCTCGAATCTTTAAGATCGCAAAGAGGAAGGGGCTCGCACCAACTGGATTTTATTACTATGACTAGAATGGGCTATCGCCCATTCTAGCTCCTCCGGAGGGGTGACAGCTAAAGCTGTCAAAGCGAGTGCTTCGCACTCGATTAGGTAACGCTTGAATCATTGTAGAAAGCTTGAATCAATGTAGAAAGCTTGGTTTTCAGTTTCGATTTCAGATTCGTCATCAGCGACCTGAAAAACATCTAGGTACCGATTTTCAGTCGAATCGGTTGATAAATGACACATGTTGTCAGCCATTTTGTTTGCCGCCATATTGAATTTTGTAAATCTGATGTTATATTCGTTATTAGCTATACTAATAACCTGTACGTACCGAGTTTCATTTGAATCGGACGGTAAATAAAAAAGTTAGTATAAATGGCTATGGGGACGCCACCATTTTGAATTCTATAGCGACGGTGACAGATTCGTGATCTGTAGCCTCGATAACACTCACATACCTATTTTTGGACGAATGCCACCTTAAATAACGGATCGTGTCCTGCAATTTGTGCCGCCATTGTGAATTTTTCAATTCCGTAGACATGATCGTTATCGGCTACTCTAATTACCTCTAAATACCGAGTTTCAGCCGAATCGGTTGGCAAATAAGAAAGTTACAGTATAATAGGCCATGGGGACGCCGCCATTTTGAATTTTTCAATTTCGATGTCATATTCACAATCAGCTACTTCAGTAACTTCATCATACCGAGTTTAATTGGAATCGGAGGGTAAATAAGAGAGTTACAGTAAAAGATGGATATTAGTCTGTGGAGACGCCGCCATTTTGAATTTTTGAGTTACGATTAGATATTCGGGATCACTGACCTCGATAACACATACGAACTTATTTTCAGACGAATGGCACCGCAAATGGCAAAATATGTCCCGCAACTCGGCCGCCATTTTGAATTTTTCAATTTCGACATCATATTCACAATCAGCTACTTCGGTAACTTCAACATACCGAGTTTCATTCGAATCGGTCGGTAAATAAGAAAGTTACAGTAAAAGATGGATATTAGGCTATGGAGACGCCGCCATTTTGAATTTTTGAGTTACGGTTTGATATTCGTGATCACTGACCTCGATAACACATACGAACTTATTTTCAGACGAATGGCACCGTAAATGGCAAAATATGTCCCGCAACTCGGCCGCCATCTTGAATTTTTCAATTTTGATTCCGGATTCGTAATCGGCGACATCGAAAACCCCCACACACCGATTTTGAGCGGTGTGAGACCAAAAATGACCTAAGTCGCCGGCCATTTTGGCGCCGCCATTTTGAATTTTTGAATATCAATGTCATATTCGTGATCACCGCGGTCGATAATCCCCGGGTACTAAATTTCAGGCCAATCGGACGACAAATAGATTTAATTGCGATTTTTCTATGAATTTGGCTCACCCTATATAGATTTATTTTGCTCACCCATACCGTTGTCATTCTATTGATTTTTATTTAATTTGTATCATTTATTTCAGTGAACTGCATTGCCGGCCGAAATTTATCTCGGAAGCGAAAACATGGACTTTTGAAACGGCGATATTTCAGGAAATAAGGGTAGTGGAGAGGCTTTCTAGGTCTCGAATTAATCGGAAAGGACGATATTTTGTTGTGATAGTGAAGTGTGCGGGCCAAATCGGAAATTCGGCCCGGCACGGGCGTGTGAATGTTGGGTTTTTTGTGAGAAAGTGAAAAACATCTACGTACATATAAATTCATAATTAAGCAATTACTTGGAGTAGAAGCTCGTTTTGTATCTCTATGGAAAGGGGGAGCTTGGCCCTTTCCCGTGATACCAAATTGTATAGGGAAAATCGAAAATTCGGCCTCGCAGGGGCGAGACAAATGTGACAAATTTGAGTGTGTTAAAACGTAACCTAGAAAATTGTAGAACATGAAATCTTAAA
Organism: Stenurella melanura; assembly: GCA_963583905.1. Lineage (NCBI taxonomy): Eukaryota > Metazoa > Arthropoda > Insecta > Coleoptera > Cerambycidae > Stenurella > Stenurella melanura. The sequence goes on from OY757312.1 coordinate 110,754,623, forward strand.
ACGCTCATATTTTAGTTAATACTGGACATAGAGGCTCGATCTTGGTCTCTATTTGAACACGAAGATTCGCATATTATTCGTGCAGTACGTGCCCAGGGTTAATTAAAAAAATTTGTGTAGTTCTGTGCGAAATAAGAATGGATATTTTCGTAAAAATCGAAAACCGTAAGTACTTTAAAAATCCATAAGTAAATAAATATCGGGAGTGAAACGGCGTGCGACGTCTCTCTGGAAAGCAGAAGAACGTAGCTTTCCGGCGATACCAAGTTCGAGGGGAAAAATGGAAAATTAGGCCCGCGGCGAGCGCGACAAAAGTAGCTTTTCTGGGATCTTTTAAATTTAAAATATCACATAATTTCGAAAAATTCTTCCACTTTGACCGCCCGTATCTCGTTAATTTTTGAAGCTGGAAAAAAACAAAAAAAAAGACTTTTAGATAATTCTTTTTTCTACATTTTCGTTAGGGCGAAGTATTTTGCTCTAGGAGGCCCCGTTTAGAAGTTATGGAGGTTTAAAAGTAAAAATGTCAAATTTTTCGCCTTTTTGCACCGCCGTACCTTTCGGCCGCTATCTCCGAAACGAAGAGTCGTGGGAAATTTTTGAAGGTACCGGAGGAAGCGGAAAGAAACGCTCTTGTCCTTTGAGATTTTTTTATTTTGAGCTAGCTCCAGCCGTTTTCGAGTTATAGGCGAAAAACCGAAAAAATGAGTCTCGCTTCGGATTCGGAACAGCGCAAAAACGTGCAATCTTAAAACGTCCGTATTTTTCGAAATACATATTTCGGAGCGCCGTACGGCGTCGCGGCGGAAAGGTCAGAGATTCTAGATGTAGCTAGCCGCAAACTGCGAGGTCGAAATCGAAAATCGAGCCCGACAGGAACGAAAAGAAATCGTACATTTTTGACGTTTACGAAATACGAAAACGCCTTCCCCTATTTTCTCTCTTACTCCTCGACTCCTCATTCCCAAAAAAAGCAGGCGAGAGAGATAGCGGACTTTTACTCGTTAATAATTAACAAACCACGAAAAATACCCGCGCCGGATACGGCCTAAGCGACGTAAAATTCGAAGGCGAATCGAACGACGCCGGACCCGCGCGAAAAAACCGCCTCCCCGCGACAAACACTCCACTGCAAAACGGCAATTTTAGAGGGGTACATACCAACTCCCTTTTCATACAACGCGGCCTCGCGCCAGCCGCGTTGATATTTGATATCCAGTGAGTATAATAACCGTTATATGTACCTTATAAATTAATTACTATGATATTTGATATCCAGTGAGTATAATAACCGTTATATGTACCTTATAAATTAAATACAATTAAAGTTACCTTTGGAATAAGAGTTTGACATTTCTCAATTTCAATCACATGTTGTTTATTGGTGTGTCAATGGAACTTGTATTATTGTACCTTTTCTTTGTGAATATTTATTATTAAATATAGTTTTAAACATGATTTTAATTTGTGGGGAATGTCGTAAAAATGCTTCAGGAACTGTAAGTTTATATGAAATACGTTTTCCTGACAGACCTTTACCAGCCCAATGAACAATTTTTGTTTTGTAAAGGTACTCTGAATATCACCATCACCGAATTATAAAAACTTTAGTAATGACTATTTTCCATGAAAACTTTTCAATTACCACTTTATACCACTTAAAGAGCTTAAATGGCGCGCTCAATAAGGGTCCCCATTACCTATTTCCAAGTTTTATAATAAGAAGTGATAGAAATGTAACTGTTACTCTTATAAAGTGACAGTATGCAAGAACCAGTGATCCACTTATACACAATAACCTCAAAAACATCAGAAGGGAAATAAAATATGATACCAATTTAGCCTACAGAAATTTCGTGCAGAACTCTGAAGACAATATAAAAAATGATCCCAATAAATTTTGGGCTTTCATCAAAAGTAGAAAAGGGTCGGCCAGTGTATCTGAAGAGATGTTCTTCGAGGGAATAAATAAAATGAGCAAAAACATATTTGTCCTAAGAATGCTGAACAATATCGTACCCATAAATATTTTAATAATAGCATACCATTCATTAATTGTATCACAAATGGCGTATGGTCTGATAAGCTGGGGCCACGCACCACAATCCACTAGAATATTTGGTTTGCAAAGAAAATCAATTAGAATAATCACCAACTTGGGCTACAGAGACGAGGTTAAACAAAAATTTATTCAACTCAAACTTCTAACATTTCCTTCATTGTATATATACACATGTTTAATGTTCGTCCATAAAAATGTACACTTGTTCGAAAAAAAAGGAGACAATAATAAACACAATACTCGCAACGAACAAAACATAAAAATTAAATATAATAGGTTAAAATCCAGTGATACTGGGTACAATTATTATGGCCCAATATTCTTTAATAAAATCCCGGTATACATAAGAAACCTCCCAGAGTTGAAATACAAACAAATAATAAAAAATTTCTTAGTCAAAAATGCATTTTATAACATAAACGAATTTTTAAATTGTGACGTTTCAGACATGTGATATTCGTGATATTTAATGTAATAATTATCGTAAGCATTAGTGTATTTTATGGAATAATCATGACACGTATTTTATATATATATATGTATATATTATTTTTTTGTCATATTACAAACTGACTTGTGTAAAACATCTTCATGTTAACAGCACCAATAAAATGATTTGATTTGATTTGATTTGGGATCTTCGCTAAACAATCCCTCTGATATACTAAATGCATTTGCCAATTATTTCGGTCAATCTTATAATGAGTCTTCATTAGATATCGAGGAACATCACTTTGAGACCGATATACCTAACAATAACCCTATTGTTAGCATAAACTCTTTCAGTGAAGATGAGGTTATTCGGGCTCTAAAACGAATTAAACCCAAAATGACGACCGGTCCTGATTCCATTCCAGCTTTTTTATTAAAGGATTGCGCTATCATCTTTGCATATCCTCTAACTCTAATTTTTAACTTAATCTTAAAAAACTGCCTATTTCCTGACCTATGGAAATATTCCAAAGTATGTCCCATCTTCAAAAAGGGAAACAAACTAGATATTGAGAACTTCAGACCAATCTCTGTAATTTGTAACTTCTGTAAAATCTTAGAAATATTACTTCATGATAGAATATATCATTCGATTAACACCAAAATCTCTATTAATCAACATGGATTTATGAAAGGGCGTTCAACAACAACAAATTTATTCTGTGTAACTCAATATATTTCTGAATCCCTAGATGAACGTGGGCAGGTAGATGTCATATATACCGATTTCTCCAAAGCGTTTGATAGACTTGATCACCAGTTGTTACTTAATAAATTAGAAAAAATCGGCTTCTCATATTCTTTGCTCCTTTTGTTTAAATCTTATTTAATGAATAGGAGTCAGTACGTTGCATTAAATGGGTTCAAATCGATCGAATTTGCTGCCACATCTGGAGTTCCCCAGGGATCTATTCTGGGGCCCTTGTTTTTTAACATATTTATTAATGACATAGTGAACGAAATTAATTTGCCTCACCTTTTATATGCCGACGATCTAAAAATTTTCACAGTAATTGATGAAATCGATGACTGTTTTCAACTTCAGACTTCTCTTGACAAAATAAACACCTGGTGTACAGTAAATAAATTATTCATGAATCCTAGTACATGTAACGTAATGTCCTTTTCTTTAAAAACATCACCTTTTATTTTTGATTACAGGTTAGATAATGTCATACTTCAAAGACCTATAACATTTCGCGACCTCGGCGTAACTTTTGATAGTAAATTATCCTTCACTGATCATATCGATACCATTGTGTCCGAAGCCTCCAAAGCCCTTGGATTCATCGTTCGTACTAGTCGAGAGTTCACTAATACTGATACTCTGAAAATTCTTTATCAATCCTTCGTCAGATCGAAACTTGAGTACGCATCGCTAATTTGGAGTTCCAGTTATGATGTTCACAAGAATAACTTGGAGGCAGTTCAACGTAGATTTCTTAAATTACTGTGGTTCAAATCCGACGGTACCTATCCAGTGATTGGTTTTCCGCACAGTAACTTGCTTGAAAGATATTCTATGACTACTCTTGAGGTTAGGCGTACGTACTTTTCTCAAGTATTTTTGTTTAAATTACTACACAATGATTTTGACGCACCCGAAATAATTAGTAAGCTTAATTTTCACGTTCCCAGATTAACCTCTCGTAATCACCAAGTGTTCTATTTACCTACGCCGCGTACCAACGTACTAAATAATTCACCTTTATATACGATTTGCAGTACTTCTAACAAATTATGTAACGACTTCGATATTTTTAATTGCAGCCTTAGTGACATAAAACAAAATGTTCTAAATTAAATAACCAGTGAGTGTCTTTGTTTTTCTTAATTTGCTTTGAAACACATATGTGTATATATGTATATATAGTTTTTATATTTAAACATTTCCCATGTTATTTTTTTCTCTTTCTTCGTATCATTAGTTATTCATAGTTCGTACATTTAAGTAATTTTTTTTCTTCATTTTACTTTCTTTCTATGTTGTTGTATATTATGTAATTAATGCTTTGTATGCCTTTATTCCTGTTCTGTAATTGGGTATCTTACCTGTTGAACAGTGTATGCAATAAATAAATAAATAAATAAATAAATAAACTTCCTTATAAACTTTAAATACAGAACCTCTCCTTCTCGCTCTTTCTGTCACCACAAACCTCTTTCTCTTTCTTTAGTTGATGATGATGAAATTATTACATCTTTCTTTCTAACAGTATGGAGACTTTTACTCTGTATATGAAATATACGTACTTCAATTAGAATACTTGACTTTCATGGCAAATATGCCTCTGAAATTTTCATGCAAATGCATCTTTACTGTAAAATTGACATTTGTACCTCGAAAAAATAAAGGCGCCGCCGAAATTATACATATTTAAAAATTTTAACTAAAAAACTTTTTTTTTAATTTCTCACAACATTCGATTATTTATAAAAAAACTGCACTTTTAACTTATGGTACATATTTATATTTATATAAAATGTAGTATCAGCTGGGTATGTTAAATATTCAACCTGTTTTTCAACAGTTTTCTTAAAAGTATCAAAATGGCGTCCACTGACAGGATCGAAAATAAGGCATCCATATTGAAATTACCAAAAGGACACTATAAATCTGAAAAGAAACTTTTGGGATTCTTATAGAACTTCTGTGCCTCTATATAACCAAGAATATGTGGTTGGATTTTTCCCTGAACATTTCAGGGGTGGACTTGAAATTTACCAATATCTAATAAAATTTATCAAAATTCAATTAATGTATTAAAGCGTTTCCACAAAAATATGTAACGTCAGCGATCCTGCTTCCTGCTACAAATACAACTTTATGGATTGGTAATACTCATTAAAATGGCAAAAAAATCGTCGACCTTTTTCTGGACGCTCACAAACAGAAAGGCAGATATGCTGCAATTTCAAATGCTATTAAAGTGTGTGTTCATTTATAGACTGATGTCCAGGTTTACTTACTTACCTATAGGTATTTACATATAGTAAAGACAGTGGTCAGGTGTAATTTTAAAGTGTAGCTTTTAGATTGTGTTAGTACCTGGTTATTTTAGATATTTATTGTTTTATTAAGTTTTGTGATTATTTCATCGTTATACTTATCTCGATAATTACTTTGGGGTAAAAGTAACTTAAATATAATTAAATATAGCAGTAGAACGAAATCCGACCCTGCAATGACCATGAATATTCAGATTCTGAACGCTAATTATAAGTTGATTCCAACCTGTAAAAATCAACAATATTAAAAAATGTGTATACTACATGAGAGTTTATGAATGGCACACTGATTCTAGTTTAGAAATGAGAATAAAAACATTAAAAATGAGAATAAACTTAAACAAAAACGTAGAATTTGCGGTTATGTTAATAATTATTGTTGTTATTGTGAGACGAGGAAGTTTTATATTCATCAGAGCCAACCCTTATATAGGAATTGAAAACTAGTAGTTTTATAAATTTGTGACTACAACTTCTATAAAAACTGTTTATATAAATTATAGTAATAGTTACTAAAAGTTGTATAAGTCTGTGATGGCAATGTTTCCGTAGCCGTTTTATAAAACCTAAGGTTTTAAAACTTTTGGTAATTTTACATACCTATTAAGCAACTTCGCAACTCTTTAGTAATCTTATAAACCACTTTTATAAACTCACAATCTTAACAAACCACTTATAAAAAATAACAGTTACTTTAAGTGAGCAAAATTGTTCATTGGGAGATCGGAAACCTTTCGTAAGTTTGTGTTCTAATTAGAAACATTATGGAGGTTTTAAGAAACCAAAAACAAGAATAAAAAGAACTGCAACTGATGAAAACATTGCATTGGTATTACACCAAGTAGAAAATAACCCAAACATGTCAATCACCTGCTACAGAATTCTTAAAACAAACAAATTTTTTCCATATAAAGTTCATTTAGTTCATCATTTGATCCCTGGAGACAATGAGCGGAGATTAGATTTTTCTTAGAAGAAAGTCCAAATCTTTTAGATACAATTATGTGGAGTGATGACAGTCGATTCCACAACAATGGAGTAATCACAACACATAATTGTTGTTACTGGTCTCAAGAGAATCCTAGGTGGAGAGACATACCAGAACCCAGAATCATTTTGTAGTAAATGTTTGGTGTGGTATCGTTAATGGTTACATTGTTGGCCCATACCTCTACCATAAGATTTAACAGGTGAAAGATATTTACAATTTTTGCAAAATGATTTACAAGTACTATTAAGGAATTTGCCTGCTCAGTTGGATAATATGTGGTTTCATCAGGATGGAGCAGGCCCACATAATAATCTCAATGTTGTTAATTATTTAAATCAAACATACCCAGGAATATGGATTGGTAACAATGGAGTACTTAGATGGCCCGCTCGATCTCCTGACATTACTCGATCCATTAGACTTTTATTTATGGGGATTTTAAAAAAGTGAAGTGTACAAAGAACCAATAGAAGACATGGCAGATCTTTATAATAAAATTTATGCTAGTGTTGCCACCATTAATCAGCATACATTATTAAAAATTTGTAGACCTGAACTAATTATTAGGTTTACGATGTGTGTTAATTAAAATGGCAATAATTTTGATCACCTATTAAAATAATGTTCGTAATTGTTTTTTTTATTGCTTAAATGTTTGAATTATATGATAAATAATATTTTTAGTTTTCTTTTCCAAGGGTTACTTCAAATATATTTAATTCATAAGATATGAAAAATTCTTTAAATATTTTCTTCTAAAATTTGTAAATTAAATACAAATTGATTAAAGGACTGAAATGTTGAAGAGATTACAATTATTCAGTATTGGCAAATGCCAACATTTGGACTCAAATGCTTAGTTTTATGGTATTTTTCTTTAGAACATAATCTGCTTAGAAATGCATTTTTTTTCACATAAACCCCATTTCAGTTTCTCCCATCGAAATATTTCTTTAGAGCACAGCGCCATTTACATACTGATTTATTAAAAAAAACAATTATATTAAACAATGAAGCTCTCTTTATGAATGAAAATATCTCTGTTCGTTTAGAATATATCCGGCCTGGGATTTTTTATTGGGACACCCTGTATACATATATTGATTCCCTGGGTGTTTTAATTTGTGTAATTTTTGTTAGGGTGCAAAGGGTTTTTCTCGCACTAAATCTGATTAATACCTCTCTAGAATATGGAAAATTTCCTGGTGATATAAAAACATCCACAATAGTACCAATACCAAAAGTTAAAAATACAAAAGAGTGCAATGAGATGAGACCTATAAATATGCTGCCAGATTTGGAGAAGATTATTGAAAAAATTGTTTATAATTATACAACCCAATATGTTAAGGAGAATAACATACTAAGTAATGCACAGGCAGGGTTCAGAGAAAAACATTCCACCGAAGGTGTAGTGCAACAAGTTATACAAGAATAGAAACAGAACAAGGATAAGAATATTAGCACCATCGCGGTTTTTCTAGACTTGAAACGTGCATTGAAACAGTGGATAGGGGTATACTCCTGAAGAAGCTAACGGCATATGGTTTTTCAGGCAAAGTTGGCGATTGGTTCAAAAGTTATTTAGATGACAGAAACCAGATGGTTAAGTGGCAGGGGCGTTGTCTAATAAAGAAAACGTTATACATGGTGTTCCACAAGGCAGTATACTCGGACCACTCCTGTTTTGTCTGTATATCAATGATTTACCTGAAATATTGAAATACTCAGATATTAGACTCTTTGCAGATGATGCGTTGGTGTTTCCTGCTGGAAAGGATATTAATGAACTGACCATGAATATGAACGAGGAATTACGAAATATTTCCAGCTGGTTGAATTGCAATAAATTGAAGCTGAATATCAAAAAATCAAAAGCAATGGTGATATCCTCAGATGGAGAATACACGGAATTAAAACGTAATAACAAACAAATTGTTATTGATGGTGAGCCGTTAGAGTGGGTTGAAGAATACAAGTACCTAGGTGTTATCATCGACAGAAAGTTAAAATTTAAAGAACATATTAACTGTGATTAAAAAAATTGGTGCTAAAATTGGCTTCATGACCCGTGTTAGCAACAATCTAAGTATGGAATTGAAAATTAAAATTTATAACGCAATAGTACTACCACATTTTAACTATTGTTCGACATGGCCAATAGCGCAGAGCTAGATAGGCTGCAAGTTTTGCAGAATCGAGGAATACGAGCTATTTTAAAGTGGGATCCCTATGCACATATAGACGATATGTTGAAGACACTGAAATGGTTAAATGTGAGGCAGTTTTGCCAATATAGTATGCTTGTCTTTATTTTTAAAATATATAATAATTTAACTGGACTAGGTTTAAGGCATTTGCTAATAACAAATCGTGAAAAGCATGAACATTACACAAGAACTGACGAACACTTTCATATACCGTCAGTTAAAACAGAGCTATTAAAGAACAGTATATTTTTCAATGGTGTAAAAGATTACAATGGTTTACGAGATGAGACAAGCTGGAAATTTACTTGTCTTCAAGAGGAAATTAAAGAATGACTTGGCAAATTAAATGCAAATGTGCAATTTATTTAGTTGTTAAATATCGGGACCAAAGTTATTGTTAGTTTATTGTTTTAGGATAAAAAATAATGGTTACTATATGTTAATATCATTGTTTGTATTAGTTTTCTTTGCTAAATAAAGTTTCTATATATACTGAAGAAAACCACACCCCGTGTATTAATTTAAAAATTTATTTCCGCTTCTATTAATCCAAATTTACGTAATTCTGAAATTCTGTATAATTCGACACGCGATTAAATATCACCCGGTACGTACCTAATAATATTTTACCCCAATTTTCATGCTAGAACATAAATGTTTTAGAATTGGTTTGATTCGTATAGTTTTAAATATTCGTCAAGTCTTCCTAAAACGTACAAAACTTGGTGTAAAGGCCAGTTCGAAGAGGCGCATATCACTTAAAATTTTACGATGTTAATATAAACAAAGATAAGGCATAGGCACAGCTGGCTCGGTTCCCGTGAGAATAGTACCAAAAACTACGCAGTTTTGTGTGTAACGTCATCGCTCGTTCGGGTATAAATACGCGCGAGAAGTTTGTACAGGGGTCACTTCTTTGAGACCGCTACTACGAATGATAATTAATCCTCGAATACGAGTCTGATAATTATCAATGCTTTACTTGCTGACCACTGACGTCCAAAGCTCACTTCTTTGAGACCACTATTCTGAATGATAATTAATCCTCGAATACGAGTCTGATAATTATAATTACTCTAGTTGACCGCCATCCACTGGTCAAGCCGATTCCGAAGCATTGTCCTTACTTTAACAGCAAACTTCAATAAGCAGAGTGATAATTAATCCTCAGTCTCTTCGAGTCTGAGTGGGATAATTACTCCTCGCACTACGAATTGACCGCTGCTGACCACTGGTCAAGCAACTTGCTACAAAGCCGTACTATTATTGTATTGCTGAAGTCTTAGCAGATTAGTACGACACAAGGGGACGATGTCCAGAACTAATAAGACACCGCCGTCCAGCTATGACTCGCTGGACATGAGCGAGCCATGTGATAACATCCCTAATGACACTGGTCATTTAGCGGTCTATCAATTACCAGGTAAATCAATATGATTATTTCGGTTTTTCGGTATTTACATGTAGTTATGTGAACTTAATCTGATTCTATATTTCGGATACTCGGAATCGCGAGGGGATCTTTTTTACTGTGGCACTTTGACTAGTTAGAATTTTATTATTTAGAAATTTTCTATAATGTTAATTTTTATTTGTAGCATAATTAGCTGTTTGCTGAATTTCAGACTATGTTAAATCATGTCTTATTTAAAACAGTAACTTTTAAAATATTTTCAACAGCAGCAGATTTTTTGTTGGTAAACAATTTCTGTTGCGTTTTGTTTTGTCATTTGGTCAGTGAACTTCTGCAATATTGATTGTTCGAAGGGTTTTACAGCTGTTCGGACCTGTCGGTTTATTTATGTCCTACTTGTAGGGATGTGGTCACTGGACTTTTGTGGGTCTTCCACTGATAAGGCCTGTGATTTGTCCCCTGCTAGTTTAACATAATTATCCTTTTAAATATTATCACATGTTAAACTTTGTACTGGGTGTTTTGCCTTGTATTCATTCACGATGACATATTTATGTCATGGGCGAGTTGAAATTGATACAAATTGCTTGTTCATTCAATTGTTTGAACAATTACAATCTTCGCAACACAAACACCTATTGGTAGCCAATTGGCTGGTTCTGTATCAAGTTTATTAATCAGATCCCATCATTCTACGCTTCGCAACGTCAAACTATGTTTGAATAGGCAATTACTTGAGATTTCAACTTGTCGTGCATTCAATTAAATAAACTATTGGGAGTTTTCGCCACCCAAGTATGAACTTTACATGTTCCGAATTCAACATTCTTTCACTTCAGTTTTGAACGAGTATTCTCGTTATAATCATTATTATTTTTAGTGATTATTTGAGTTGTTTGATTGACCATTCGATAAACTTACACGTGACTGTTGTCCCAACGAAATCTGTTGCTGCAATATAAATTTGTGATTAAATTATTCACATTTTGATTTATATGTAAGCTACTCTTTTCTGGCCATTGCCACAACAATATTTTTGTAACTGATATTTTCTGACAATTGTCTGATTATACGTATAAAAACGTTCCTTGTTTTTAATTACTTTACCTTTTACCAGAAATAGAAAATAAAGTGCATTATTATCAGAAAAACTAGCCAAGTAAATATAAGATTTACTTGGGCTTAAATTAAACGAATATTTAAAATAAAATAAGTAAACATAAGGTTTACTTGAGCATTGCAATCGCGAATAAAAATAAGAACTAAAATATGATAAACTTAAACAAAAGTTAACATAAAAGATAAAATAAATAATTCAGTAAATTAAATAAAAAGAATAATTTTGAGTCTGAACTGCTATACAGGGTATTATGGAAAATACTAAATTGTTTTCTCAATTTAATCAAATAAGCAAGTGCCAAAACAATATTCAGTGTTTAATTTGAACAATTAAATAAAGAATTGTAATTAGAACTTTGCCAAATAAATTAATAACCATGTCTAGTGCAAAGAACGAATCATTAAATGTCATAATAAATAGTTAATTATCAAATCAATAAATAAATGGAAACAGTAATATCAAACCTAGAGAAAGAACTATGGTAACAAGTACTACATAATCACAAACGTAAATTTGAGTCCTACCAATAAACTAGACGATCACACAGCCAAATTAGTTTAATTGTTTTAATAATTAGACAATCAGGGGAGAGGGGAGGGTAACTGGTAATTAATCAAACCAGAATTTAACAACAAAACAATAGGCGTAGGGGGGGTGCGTCTCAATACTAAGTACTTACTGCAAAACGCGCGTTCGGGCGCGGGAAACCTTGCTTCATCCAATATCTCCACTTCACTAAATTTTTATTTAAAATCCGTGGCATTAGATAAAATTTTTATATACATTCTTTGTGTGAAAATGCATGCTCCTTCTAAAATTATTTTTTATAATCACCATTCTCAAAATTTTGGGAAAATACAGGAAAAAGTAAGGTTTGAATTTTTCTTTAATGTTGCCGGTCTGGAAATCATACAAACTTTACATGCGTTATTGCTTACCATCCAAAGAACTCATTAAAAAAAAAAAACCATCCACCTACGATATGTTTAGAGGTAAATATCTCTAATAACTGGGCTATCTCCCCACTCTCCCCATTGCACTTGTTCAAAAAAATATTCCGTCAATTAGATTGGCATGAAAGAATGACCTTTAAATGTTAAATGCAGCTATTTTCTTATTGACAATTTTTTCTGAGAACATTCACTCTTAGTGAATCCTTCTCCATTATGAATTTTTGGTTATTACCTCCTCCCCTAAAAACGGATCTATTTTTTGAACGGTCTTCAAAGGAAAATTAGGATGGTGGCAAAATAAAACGTCTAAATAAAAAAATCGGTCTTTATTATAAGAAATTAAAGCACACTTGGTACATAAAATTTCCATCACTATTTTTACTCAATGCTAGCCACATGCTCTTGTAGTAAAAAAACGATGTCATAATCAAAAGTTTAACAATATTTATAATTCTGTAATTCTTATAAACGACCCAGTATGAAAAAATAAAAGGAAATTGCAAGATCATACTGAGCAGTTTATAATAAAATATAAATAGAAAGAATGGCACTCAGCAAATTAGCCATTACATAAAATTTTATGAATATAATCTGTTTTTGGTATAAACTGATTGGAAACAGATGGTACTGCAGAAGTACAATAATAAATGCCTTAAAATAATCTTAGAAAAAACAATACTCCAATCTGTAGGGGTCTACAATTTAGGGGATATCATTCATTCTTAATATCACAAACATATCAACATTCATACGGCACGAGACCTTTAACATCTCGCCCTTCAAACGATTACAACCCTGAGTGTTGGAAGTAACAATCACCAAACTGGCAGGAGAAAAAATGTAAAGCACTGGGATTTGTTTTTTTTAATGATTTTTTTTTTACATAGCCTGCCAATTTGGTATTTGTTTAAACGCGCCCTGGTTTGGATACCACTCCGATCATTATAAAGAGAAAACTACCCTTGAGCATTACAAAATCTTAAAAAAATATCCAAACTTATATAGGACTCTTAGAATACAAATGGACTGTCAGTACGTAACAGGGCCTACGCCCCTCAAATTTAATGTTCCGTATCTCACTGAACTTAAAGCAGGTACGGCGGTCTACAGTCTATCGTGCGGCTATCTCGCACGTCAGATGCTTACTTATTATCACAAATGTAGACTGACTTCAATCTACCTCAACACATACAAAAGTATTAAAAATCAAGCGCAATATCTAAAACTAGGCCCAAGCTGAACCATCAATGTATATTGAGGCATCACCACTTGTTTTTTATCGCTAAATTGGCTGGTTGCAAAATATTATCATTGCTGTCGTTTTTAAACTCAAACCACAACAAAATATGCAAAACTACATAATGAAGACTAAGAGGTACATTAATAGTAAGTAAAAATTAATATTATGAGTGTTAACTTCCATTTATTTTCATTATGATGTGATTAATTCACTAAATGAATTATAAACGATTGTGTTCCATAGAAAGCCCATGTTGATAATGTAAAAAATTAATTTTAATTTACATCATGGAAATACTAAATACTGTTCACACATAGAGTTATATTTTTATTAGAACTAGCTAAGGTTATCTAAAAATTAATTTATGCAATTTTTTTTTAAAAACCCATAAATTAATTTTGGTAATTTTTTTCTGTTTTATTCTTGTTAGAAAGCTTTAACTTTTGAAGTTAAAGTTGTAACCGGAAAATATTCATATTTATACCGGGTGGCGTAAAAGTTTGGGAACAGCAGGGGATAACTTGAAAGATGCGATCGGGGGGGGGGGGATATTCAAGGTCATTCGAAGGTCAAGCAGATTTTTTCCCAAATGCACCCCCCCCCTACTTTTAACATGACCTTCGGCACTTACAAAATAGTCCTCTAAGGTCATCTTTAATCTTGAACTTCAATTTTGCAACAGCGAATAATAGATGTGTGCGCTAACACTAAGAAGTACAACTGATAATTTTTCTATCCGTCTAGCGCACCGTCAAACTGTCAATGACGAACAGTTTGAACATCTGCTGTAATAACAAGACATGTACGGGAACAGCAGAATAATTTGAAAAATACGAATCCTAGAAAAAAAACTTAAATACAGAAGTTGTAGGAAATTTCTCTGACTATCTGACGGTGACCTTGGATTTGACCTTGGCCGTAAGGTCAAGTCGCTTTTCCCAAATGGGACCCCCTACCTATAATCCCGGAAATGAAACAAATGTAAATTTTGGAGATGACCTTCGGCACTTACAAAATAATGTTGTAAAGATGACCTTTAGCAGTCAATTATCATATCCGAACATAACATTTTTCGCTCCTTGAAGGTCACGGCCGAGGTCAAATCCAAGGTCACTGCCAGATAGCCGGGGAATTTCTTACAACTTTTATATTTAAAATTTTTCCTAGGATTTGTATTTTACAAGTTATCCTGCTGTTACCATACTTTTATGGCACCCAGTATAGAAATATTAAAATTTAAAATAAATCCTTATATATACTCAGAATTACGATACCGTACGTAAATAAATTTAATTTTCAGAGACGTTGACTTGCTAATGTTATGCACAAAACGATTTATACAGTTTTCTAGGGAAACCTGCCTAGTAAAACTATTTCGATCAATTCATGTTAGAGAACATCAACTTCTCAAGTTAAAGACTAACATCTTTAAAGTATTGTTTTTTTCCACACGGAGCACGATATTCACGCTTGATAACTGAAATTGAAAAACCCTATATTTACCATACGACAAAACGTTTGCAAAAAAAACTAATTCCAATTTGTAATCGTTGAATGTGTTGCCAGTGTATCATCTTTTCCTTTGAATCTACTACTCCATAACCTTACTAAAAATCTGCTATTTTACTTGTGCAATCTTTAAAAATAAATTACTGCACCTGACTAAAAAAACAGGAACTCTATTTGTTTATTCTGGCATCATATATTAATTTATTTTTGAAGAATTTGCTAAAGTGCAGGGGGAGTTTTGTACTTGTACAATCATTCCGACTACAGCGAAAGATGCAAATATGCTATTTTCATAATCTGTAGTAAATGAAAGATAAAACCGGTCATGTAATTGTAAGATCCAAGGAACCAAATGAAAACATTACAAAGGATATTTGTACCGCTTCCGACGCTTGTCCATATAAACTACTGCAAAATAAAGTTACTACATGATACTAGAGGTGGCAGGCAATAATTTTTGAGCACATTTATGGATTGATTCAAAATATTTTGTCATTTACTTGAAATTACACTAATACATGTTTAATTAATAATTAATTTTCAAAAGACTGAAATTACGGAGGCAAAATAAATAAATTGCAATTTTACAACTTTTTATAAACAAGAACGATGGAAGTATTAAAGCTGCGGCAAAGTTATCGCTGCCTAATCTTAGAGCAAATCACCAATTGCAAACTAGCGAAAAAGCTAGATTAATATTAATATATTAGAAAACACTGTGAAAACCACTGAATAATATAACGGTATCGATCAAGCACTGCTTAACCCCACTAGTAGTGAAGTAGTGAAGTTCCTCCCCTATTAAATTAAAAATGCTATGCACAGGGTCGGCTCTAGGGTGGTGAGATCGCATCGGGCGCTGCCATAGAAGGGGGCTGTAGCGTACTCATTTTAAGATAGAAGCTACATGTACATTTCATATAGAACTCCCCAAAAAGAAATGAAAAGCGGTAACCAAGAAAGAAAATAGAAAAATACTTCAAGAATATTATTCTGACAAAAAATTATTAATTTTTTGTCAGAATAATATTCTTGAAGTATTTTTCTATTTTCTTTCTTGGTTACCGCTTTTCATTTCTTTTTGGGGAGTTCTATATGAAATGTACATGTAGCTTCTATCTTAAAATGAGTACGCTACAGGGGCGCCAAAAATGATAGACCTCCTGCATAAATAGCATTCAACACTTTCTGCTAGTTTGGGATGAATTCAAAAGAGGCCCGACGGAGGGGGCCCAGAGTTTAACTGAGATAAATGTGAATACATCCCCCCAGTCGGAATTATAAATGCCACCCCCCCCTCCGCCCTTTAAAATCATACCAAAGAGCATAGGATTTACTGGATTTATGAATAAACAGTAGCATCAGTGTTTGAAAAAAAAAGACGTTTGATAGCGGGAGGAGGAGGCGCCACAATGAGAACTCCCACCACCTGTAAAACTTGCTAGAGCCACTGCTGGTTATGTAGGCCTACACTGTTTGAAGCACTCTAAAGGCCCCGATAGACACATTCTTAACATTTTAAGATTCAATGTTACAAGGTGTCACTTGTTATTAAATTACATAAATTTATGTCACGCAACTAGACTTAACCCTTATCAGTTATTGTCACACCATTCAATTATAAATTACAAAAACTTGAAAAATTTAAATGGATTTTGAAAAAATGCTTAAGACTTAAAA
Source organism: Stenurella melanura (assembly GCA_963583905.1). NCBI lineage: Eukaryota > Metazoa > Arthropoda > Insecta > Coleoptera > Cerambycidae > Stenurella > Stenurella melanura. The sequence continues at coordinate 110,771,303 of OY757312.1, forward strand.
CCCGACCCTTGATTACAAGGGTCATCGGCTCCTGTGACGATATACAAGAGGAAAATATGCCTCAATATCTTGATTTGTCCAGCCTCACAATAGAAAAGTACAAAACAATAACTTGTTGTGCTTTGACCAAAAACAGAACACAACAAATGATATAATAAACCAATTTAAACTTTCTGTAATATGCCAAAAAAAATTTGAAAAACTTAAATTTATTTCAGGATTTAATGATGATGAGATTGGCAACTTCAACCGCTTGGACTGGGAATGGCTGGCGCTGGCGTAGACAATAAAAACTGGCAGGATCTTCCTTTCACCCGCCTCTGCATGAGATCGCTCTCGCTCGGTGGGCTCAATCCAAACATCTTAACCGATGCACAAGTTTTTAAAGACTTATCCTTAGGATAAACATTTGGCCTTTCCAGATAGTCCAGATTCATGCTGAAATGCTGTTGCACAACTCTATTCACAGCCATAGCAGACTCCGCAAACTGGGACAATTCCAGTGCAGAGTTATTCTTCTTAATAACGGCGGGTGTAGTAAGAGCAGCCGCATCACTTGCATACCGCAACCACGAATGCTCCAGAACCTTTTCGGCACTAATACGTTGACTGGCATTCTTAACAAGCAGACAGGAGATAAGATCCTTGGCCTCACTGGAGATTAGGTTCCATTCTGCGTCTGGGAAATCATATCGTCCCTCCTGAATGCTCTGGAAGAGTAACTCCTGACAAGCATTACAGTTGTCCCCCTTCTCCCAGCCACAATCCCTACCACACTTGCCGTAGAAGGGGGGATAACCACAAAGAAGAATGTACATGATCACCCCTAAGGACCAAAGATCACACCGTTTATCGTACGAAGTGCTTTCAGACTCTCCGATAAATGCCTCCACTACTTCCGGTGCCATGAACTCAGCACTGCCAACCTGTAACAATATTTTTAATAAGTAATTATCTTGTGCTACAGACAGTAGTAAAACGTAGATAATAATTGAAAATTTCCCACACGACTCCTAGTAATATAAATGGGTGGATATCAAGAATTTTTTAAAATTAATATTTGCAATATACATAATTCTCTTTTGATCAATTTATTTATTCTAAGTTTACTCTACTAGTGATGACTTAATTGATATATCAAGACATCATGATTTTAAACGGTTATAACCGGTATTTACTCTAGTCTATCTGTTTTATTATTGGTTATTATATTCCTTCTCTCTTTAACCTCGTCTCATTTGGCAAGTTGTCAATTATCTTATTTCTGCGGTGCATAAAATATTGAAGTATTTGATACTTTCAATAAGGAACACATCGATTATTGACTTTTTTTAATGCTACATTAAAACACAAAAGTGCAGATTTTTATAATCTCATGATAAATATAGAATGTAATGAGATCTCCAATTTTTTTCAATGTTTTTTACCGCATGCTTTTTGTATAAGTGAATAATGAAAGAGTAAATTTTAACATGAATTTTTATGGAAATGATACTATACACGTCTTAAAGTAAAAAAAACAAATGCAAAAAACACATTTGTATTGTTCAATAATTGAGGAAATATAGTGTAAAAATTGAGAGTACGTTACCATACATTTTAGTAAATTAATTATCAAATGGAAAATCCTGTGATAATATCCCTGGGCAAATGACAAGCGTGATTCAACCCGGCAACAGCACACATTTATTTATGTTTTTCAACCGGCGCAGCATCTTGTGTTGTCAAAGGTTATTAATTTTAGACACAGTAAGTTAATAATTAGCTAGTAAGATGTTAATTTATCTACATTTTACATTTTAGGAGTTGCCTGATTATATTTCTAGACTGGGATATATTAATAGAGTTAATCAATATGGCTTAAAAGTGGAAGATCCAAATTGCACCCTTGGATATCTCAAAAATTTCTAAATGTATAGTAGTAAGTATAGTGATGAATTATTTCGGTTCTTGCTAGTACCATATGACGAATAATGAGATTAGAGCATGTAATAATCGAGATCCCTTTATTCAGCTTGCATATAAATGGATAGTGACTAGCTGTGAAGAAAATTAACGAGATGAAATATCTTGCAAAGTAAATATAGATCTACATGAAATTTAGAGTATCATCAAAACAGTATATTTAGGACCTACCCATGAATATGTCTAATCATAACTGCATAAATGGAATACCAAGTGTTTAAAACGGTTAAAAATCAAGTAATTTTTGTTTTTAGGTTCGACATTTTAAGGAGCATCAGTCTAACCATGGATTGTTTCAGGTCTACCAATATTATGCACGCTGTTGGCATATTTTCTTTGCAATCATGTCCTCATTTTCATTTTATTAAAATAAAAATTTTAATTAAATAGTATTTTTTTAAAATTAAATATATTTAGTACTGGTGTATGTTTATTGTTTTGAAAGACTTTTTATAATTTAAAGCTGTTTTTAAACATTGTTTATTTTTTCTTGTGATTGGCATTATCTCGAACTTCCCATGTTACAGCATAGGATGCTCTCTTGCTCCTCAGTCTCTCCGCTGGCCCACCCGAACCTACTTAAGCTAACTATCTCTGTATCTAATTTTTCTGATATTTTCATTTTGCATGTTCATGTAAGTCATAAGCCACAACAAATTGAATAACAGTACTTGGGATTAAGAGGAATCCTCGCATGCGGGAAATATACGTGAAATATAACAAACGCGCTGAGCTCTAGCAGCTTTATTTTTACAAGTATCACACTCATTTTTTTTCTAGAAGAAGTTAGCTACTAGTTCTACAATGTATCCATTGCTTTTTCAAATCCGGTGAACCAATCTTAAGAAAAAAAATCACAAACTTTATCATTTGATTGTCTGATATTTATTTAATTTTCACATACTTCTAGATATCATTCTCAAAAAAGCATCGGTCAGATAATTCTATCATCTTTTGTTTACACATTCGTTTAAAAATAATTCAAAAATGTCAATTTTTTAATGAGTTATACTTCAGGGCAATTACGCATGTAATTTAATAATTGTTTAGGCATGTTTTCCATCTTCACCTAGCCAGAGAGGCGGATCATATACGCATTGGCTCTTTGTCTAACTTGAGACTTCTCATTCTCTAGGCTTTGACTCTTACTACAGTAGAGAAATATATAAACTGGGCTTGTTGCGTACCTATTTTAATTCAATTTTTACTGGAACACATTTAATCGCGTAATGGGTATAAACAATAGTTAAAGGCGCAAAGTGTATCAATATGGTACAAGAAAAAAAAGAGGAATTACTTCCACATCCACGTAGTGGATTGGAAATACAGCAATCGTAAAAAAAATCAAATTTTATTTCTTGAAATAGGTTTAGAACTTCATGAAACGTCGAGATTTTAAATTTCAGCGAAAGAAAAATTTCTGTTTGTCGGTCTGTCTGTCTGTAATTTTTTTTTTGTCAGCACATTTTCTCCGGAACGGTTTAAGACATTGTCTTGAAATTTTGTACACCTATATATTATAACGAGATCTGGACTAGATTGTTTTTTGAACATATCCGATGAAGGGTTGGGGGTAATTAGGGATAAATGGGGGGAAATTGGTAAAGCAAGCTGGTAAGAGTACAGAAACTTGAAATTTGGTGTATGTATACTAGCAGCTAAGGCCTCCAATTTTTTATATTTAGAAGCCGAGGCCTCAGATTTTTTAATAACAAATTTCAACCCCCCCACCACCCCTACTCCATTATTAGAGGGGTTGATAAAATAAAATTGACTTATTCACTTGAAATTTGGTACACGTATATATTATAATGACATCTGGAACTAAATTATATTTTTAGTTTATTCCGTTGAAGGGTTGGGGGTTAAATAGGGGTAAATAGGGGAAAATAATTAAAGCAAGCTGATAAGAGTACAGAAACTTGAAGTACGGTGTATGTATTTGGAGCCAAGGCCTGAGATTTTTTTATAATATTTTTTAACCCCCCACCCCCTACTCCATTATTAAAGAGGTTGATACAATAAAATTGAGATATTCGCTTGAAATTTGGTACATCTGTATTATAACGACAATTGGAACTAAATCATATTTTTAGATGATTCCGTTGAAGGGGTGGCGATGTAAGTATAGGTATATGAATAGGGGAAAATGTGTAAAAGCAAGCTGTGTAGAGTATAAATACTTGAGGTTTGGTGCGCACCTATACGGGAAGCCAAGCCCTCAGATTTCTTTAAAATATTTTTCATCTGATATCTAAATCTATGTTCTCGCATTTTTACGCCTCGACGCCGACCGACGCCTAGCGTCATTTTTGTAAAACTCGTGTATTTGATAAATTTTAATTGCTACATTCATATTCTTACGTCTCGACGCTGACTGATGTCTAACGTCGTTGTTGTAAAACTTGTGTATCTAAATCTATGTTCTTGCATTTTTACGTCTCGACACCGACCGACGCTAGCGTCGTTTTTGTAAAACTCGTGTATTTGACAAATTTCGATTCCTAGATTCATTTTCTTGCATTTTTACGTCTCAGCGCCGACCGACGCCTAACGTCATTGTTGTGAACCTTCTGAATTTGATAAATTTTAATACTGAGGATCATATTCTTTCATTTTTTCGTTTCGACGTCGACCGACGTCTAGCGTCGTTTCTGTAATATTCTAATTTTAATAACAATAGGTATGGATATATTAAATACCATGTGACAACAAGACTACCTTATTTGATTTACCAATACTTTCATTTTAATGAAAATCAAACTAGAAATAACCTTAGAAAAATGCAATGGAATATAATTAGTCAACCGCCCAACCGCACTAACACTACGACGCTGCGCGACGTGGTTGTGCGGTTGGCTCCGGCAATGTTGTATATTTTAATTATTGAATAAAATATGTTAAGGCAGTATTTTTTTGAGAGATATTTTATAATATTTTTCACTAAATGCAAATGTGAGCTTTGGCAATTTAAGTAATGTCTGGCGGCTTATTTGAAATATAAAAAATATTTAAGAAAACGGTAATAAATTAATTAAATTGCGAAAACTGACATGTTAAAGCAACAAACATGATGAATATCGAAGCTTGCTTAAGAAAAATCCAGATGCCGCCTTTTTTCCAAGTAGCATGTGATGTTGCATTTTTACGAAAACTATGCATAGACCTATATTTTTGCTAGATACGGTACAATAAGGGTCTTTATATCTATGGTTTTGGTGGTACATACGTCATTCTTGTTAAGTTCTATAGATAGAAAACTGAATTTTAAGCCAGTATATGCCAAAAAATATATTGTTCAAATTTTTTGTAGATATTGCACTTTCACTAAGCACGGCAGGATAGCATATTGCCCTCAACGAAAAAGATATCTAAGAATAATAACAGTTTTTTTATCAATGTTCAATCATGTTGGATTTCATATTAATTTGAAATTTTAACTGGTAAATATCATTTAAATACAAGCGTACTTAATAAAATGACAATGTTGACACAAAGGTATAAGACCAAAGGCATAATCAAAGTAATTACCAGTAGATGGCTTGAAATTGACTCATGGCAGAAGTTTATCATTCCATGACCATCTTCGACCAAGATAATTTTTGATATCACGATATTATAAACCAGAACATTGAGGCTCTACCTTCGTTAAGTTGATAATGATACAAAAATAAGCATTTATAAAGCTAAATTAAAAGAATACCCAATAACCCACACCAAAACCTACACCTACCTCAAAATTAATGCGACCCACTAATGATCAGTCTTTTAATGCATGTCTAGAATTGCATGATAAACATATTGATTCTAAGCGTGACAAATTATGCTATCAACCTCATGCAACTGCTAAATCAGAGGAGAGACAGAATTATTAAAACATCTCTATTTTCACAAATTGTGAGGTTTCATTTTTCAAGGAAATTTTTTTAAAATAGAAATTTACTTCGAAAAGTGATTTTACTTTGAGTATGCAGTGTTTTACAGCGAACTCTTGATTTCACAGTTTAAATTAATTTACTTGTCATATATAAAATGAAATAAATTAATTATGAATTATATTTAAATACATAATGATATTAGAGGAAAAATTCTGGAGTGAATAAGTAATCAACAAAAAAAGGTCCAAAATATTAAAACACTACCAACCGAAAAAATTGTTTTTATTATTTTTTAGCCTTATTACAACAAAACGAAAATTATAACTGTTGACAAGGCAAAGGAAAACCATCAACACACATTGAGGATTGGTGGCCATTGTAATTAAAATGGGTACACTTTGAAAATATTGAAAATACAATGACAAAATTTGAATTGACAAAAGTATCATGACACACTGATCGGCTTTTTAGTTTTCTGCATATTTCTTTATGCTTCTGAGTTATGAACCGCTAAAGGCAGGCAGATGATATGGATTCTTCACCAGGTCAATTTAAAGAAATATGGCTACATTAACTAGATAGTACAATATAGAACAGTGTAATGATTCAAGGAAAACAAGTTTATAAGCGGCGAAAAGGAAGGTTGATGTTATCAAGATATAGATGAGACGGAACTTCGGTGAAGTCGTGCGCCTAACAGGCAACCGTGACATATGGCGTGATGCTGTCAGACGTTCCATAGAGCAAAGAGAGACCAAATGGAATCGTGCATGAAATTTGGAACGCAAAATGGTAACAAAACCAATAGGAAGTAAATTTGTTATGAGTTTGATACATTTTAGGTTGTGTAAAATACTGCAGTCTGTAAACCAGTTCAAGTAAACAATAACCCGATACCTCATTTCTAGTGAATGAAAGTTACTTACCGGTGTCAATAACTGAGGTGTCGCTAACGGACTGGAAACACTAGACTGGAAGCGAATACCAGAGCCCAAGTCAAAATCGCAGATTTTGATGGGACAAAGGCGGTCCTTGTGAACGCAGAGAATATTCTCTGGCTTGAGATCACGATGTGCAATACCTTTCGCGTGCATGAATTGTAGAGCTGAGGCGATCTCTCGAATAATTTCAGCTGCTGCCGCCTCACTAAAATATTTATATTCTTGAATTCTCCTCAAAAGTTGACCTCCATTTATCTATGACAAAAAAATTAAATTAATAATAATAATTTGTCCTTATAAGGGCAAATTAAATCTTCGTTCCGGTAAATTTGCCAGTGTGTGTATAAACAAAGAAAAAAGAAGAGGTGGGTAATTTACCTTTTCAAAAACCAAATAAAACTTTTCTTCGTCCTCAAAAAACTCAGTTAATTTTATTATATTGGGGTGACCTTGACAGTGGTGGAACGTCTCAACTTCCCTAAATACCCTAGCTCTAGCATGGCCAGGAACCTTGTCAATGATCTTAACGGCAAATTCCTGGTCGGTGTACATATTGACGCAAGTCTGGACACTTGCATATGCTCCTTCACCTAAGATCTCACCGGTCAATTTGTACAGATCTGCAATAAAGATTCAAATCAGTTACATGCTTAAAATTAAATTAAGTACATAGATTTTGGGGCTATTCAACACAAAATATTTTTCCAAATAAAATATTACATTTAGCGCTATTTTCAAAATTTGTGTTACTTAAATACTTATTATTTAGCAGATTGTAATTGTTAAGTGAAAAATGGTCTGTGTCTATTACACAAAATATAATGCCTGAAAAGGAAGACTGATTGCTAGTACAGACGATGAATTAATAATTATTTAAATTTTTTCTATTTATTTATCGAGTTTCATAAACATTATTATTAATATTATTATTCACTAACTGTTTTGGGTTTAAATAAAAATTAAACATTAAATTCATCTTCTAATCTATACACAATAACACAATGTTTTTATTTTTTCGATTTAAATGAAAGTTTTAAATTATTATCAAATAACTATACTTACAAAAACAATTACATCTTTATGTTTTCATAGTATAGGACATATTGTATTACCAACAATTTGTTTTTTTTTAAAATTTGTCTACACACTAGTTTCAGTTGCGATAAGACACTCCCTAGCCCTAAAACGTAAAACTAGTTTCTAAATTGTGATTTGCAAATAACGAGACCTTACTTGCAGCAATTGAAGACAAGCTAATACATCTGCTAGACAATCTTCGGACATTAAGCTATGAGTACGGTTTTAATTCCAGAAACCCAATTATTTTTTGGGCACACTAACAGGAAAGAGAACAAGCCGTCATACGGATGAGCTGATGTCACCCAGAAACTGAAAGATTTTTAGTGAAGTCGTGCACTTAACAGACAACCGTGACAGATAAGAAGCTATCAGACGTGAGATAGAGCGAAGGGAGTATAATTAACATAATATAATGGATAATAGGATGACAAGGGCCTATCAAAAAAAATTGAATACAAGACTAATTAGTTAATTAGCTTAGTTATTTCTAGAAATTTATTTCTGCGGAGCAGTGTGTTTCAAATACCGTGTATCAGCCAAGTTTCAATTCAATGAAGTCACAATGTTTTTATTGCGTGGGTTGTTTGCGTATGGGAAAAATTCCGAGTCAAAATAAACGTTGCCTATTAATTTCGGTGAATTATTCTTCTTATTATTAATATCACACGCACGCTCTAAATAATGTTTAGAAAGTCTACTTTTCCATTTTTATTCAGTAACTGAAAATAAATGACCGTTGGATGTTGTCAATCTCTATAAATAATTAATTTTGAAAATGACACGGCTTAATGTAAAACTATAAAAATAAACGAGTGGAAATCATCTGGTATGGAACGCAGAGTGAGATATCAAAAAAAACAAAACCTAAGTATTTTTCTCGTATGCGATATCAACTAGTGCTTATAATATTATCGGTAAAATGTTTCAACGCGTAACTTACTACCAGGGCCGTTGAGAGGAAATGTGGGCCCCAACTCCTATGAGTGATAATCCTTGCGATACAATTTTTTACCTCCATTGCGATTTCGAAAGGCGGGAGGTAGTGCTTCTTACGATTCAATATTTTCAAATTTTCTACATTAAAAATTTATATATTATCTCTTACAATTTGCAAGAAAATATGCCTTCTCTTGCTTTAACTAATAAAAATACAATCGAAATTTGCATATGCATCTCTTTGAATCCGGGCCCCTCAAAAGCTCCAGGGCCGAGGGGGAACGCCCCTGACCCCCCCTCGACGGGCCTGCTTACTAGTAATATAGTGAATTATTGGCAGTTTATTACCAGGTATAATCTGTGATATAAACTGTCAATTTGCAGGAATCTTTGACAATTTAACTTTAATTAATTTATAAATAAAATTTAAAAGCACAAGCGGTATTTGAGGAGAATATTTCACGATAATAATTATTTATATAAATAAAAATATTAAGTTTTTGCTTCCAGATGCTTTAAAAACGAAGTAGGTACAAATATTTATCAAATGCAGCCGCAGAAATTTAAAAATTCCTGGAATTCGCCTAATTTTAAATCTACTGGAGTGAGTGACAAGCAAGAAAACAAACTAAAACGTTAACGTCAGTCTATATTAGACTAACCTGTTGTTGAGAAGTCTACGGCAAAGAATGTTTGACAATTGCTTTTGTCGCTTAATTGCTTTATCAGCACGCTTTTCGAGAACTGCCTTACCCCCCCGGCCACTCTACATATCTATCCCCACTATTATACTTATGGTATTATACATCCATTTTAGCAGTGCCACCTAGTGCTGCTACTAGATACTACATAATCCAGGCAGTATTTGCGGCAGCGATGACGCAATAATAAACAAATGATAAAAGTTTAATAATAACATATTTCCCTATTTAATTTTAATTTTTAATTTGAAAAATTTAGAAATGAAGTTAAAGTCATTTAGTTAACCAGATAATACTTTCTGAAATGACAATATGTGCTGTCTGCTACGAGCAATTGCAACGATGAATGCAAGTTTTGATTCCCGAATTATTATAATTAATTAGCAATACTAAATCCCCCAAGAGTTAATCCTCGCTACTCCCAGATTGTGATTATGTCAGTAAAACATTGTAAACCGAAAAATTAAAAGACCAAATACATACATGTGCTTAAAATCAATAAACAAATCTAAAGTTAGACAAGTAAATATTTATTGTTTTCCAACATGATAAAAGTAATAGTTTTAATTACTTAATAACTGCAGTAAGTAAATAATAAATCATACGATTCTTATTTGCTTTTAGTAACATTATCGTTCGATTTTCCCATGTATATTGCTGATCTAGCATATCTGACATAAATATTTATGCTTCCTTTAAAAAAAAAAAACTCACTTGGAAAGGGCTAAAAATCACAATATTACACACGTTTCATAAGAAGAATTACAGCAGCTACATGCCTGGAGGAAATTCCTTCTTATTTGCAAAACGTGTTTAGTAGGTATTCAAGATGCAACTATGTTGCAGTCTCGGTTGCAGTAAATGCGTATATTCTGTTATTTAATAAAAAAATTTCATTACAAAAATACGTAGAATTGTTCATAGCGTCGATCATGTAATAAATATAATTAAAGTCGCCATCATTAAGAGATAAGAGAAAGGTGTGAATCGATACAGACGCTTGAAAGTTGAAGTTATGATGAGCAAAATACCTTCTCCAAAATTTAACCTTAAAAGTCGACCCTGTACTGTCATAAAATGATGCATACATGTAGGACTGCAAGAAACGACACTGTTTTATACTCTATCAAATACTTTTATCGTTAACGATTCACAAAATGGAATTCTGGCGGAGTACCTCCTGTCGGATGTCTCAAGTTGTTACAGTTGTAACAAACAAAAAAAAAAAAGGTTTTTTTTTTTTTAGATTGACAACATTTATTTTAACATAGACAAGTATTCCCAGAAAGAAACTCGTGAGTTAATTAGTCAGAAAGTAAGAATGTTTCCAAATTTAGAAAAAGTAAAATTTTTATTGCATGTTATCTAAAATCATCTTTGTGTAAATACTTCTTGTTAGACGTAACTTCACTTAACTGCACTTCATACTTATGTAAAATAGCATATCTTTTTAAATATAAATCCATATCCGTCATACACGGTGATCGCCAGAGGCGTGTAAACTGTCATATTTTCTATAAACTATTTTGTTATAATTTTAAAGCAAACTGTTACTAAAATGTTTGACTAATCACACAAAAATACGAAGTTGTGTACAAAGTACAGAATCTGTAATATGCTGTGTCTCTCGGGATTTTAAAGATTTTTACGAATCGTAAGTGATATATCAATTTCACTTTATATTGTTACAAACTCTATAATTGCAAAACATAATTTTCATTACACGTCTATAGGAGTTAAATTTCCAGAATTAGTTTCGAGAGAAATATAAATTTAACACACAAAAGAAAGCGGCTTAAATATTGGAATGTGCTCTAATATATGAAGTACTTTACTATAATTTATAATTCCAAAAAATTAAAATTGAATACAGATCGGAACAGCCGAATACGAACACCGATGCAATGCGTCTAGTTGACTTTCGTCCACTGGCAGGTCAATTCGAAATACGACGATTTCCGACGCGCCACGATTAGTCATCAGGTTCTGTATAAAACTGTATTGTGTTGTTTCAGAGGCCTTCTATTTGTATATCTTTCTCTCGACTTGCAATTTGAGCAGGGCAAGTAATAATGTTTTTAACGGGCAAGCGTCAGTTGGTATAATTTCATCGCAATTTAGGTGCTCACAACGTTCGTATTAAGATGGATCGATCTGTATACTGAAAATATTAGTTGCAAAATTATTCCCAAGTGGTTCGGATTCCACTATAAACTGTAGGGTCTGGTTTCTCTTTACCTAACACAAAATCCCGAATTTTCACTGAGTTGTCTCGGCGATTTTAGAGGCGGTTAAAAAACATTTGTATTATAGGTAGAAAGCCGGCTGTATAGATTTCCTATGAATAAGATACATGAACTACTTTGTATGAATGCCTAAGTACTACCACAGACCTACAGGGAGCCACTTTTCATATAAGCAAATTTTGCCCGCGTCATGGAATTTTATCGGAAGTGGCGTCAAAATGGGAGGATGCGGGTAAATAAGAAGAGGCAGCCTATTTTTTTTAAATAACTAGAAGGCTTGTACTTTACCTTAAAAAAAAATCATGTATTTGATAACTAAGAAAACACACACAAAAAAAACTTTAACCGATGGTGTCTCAGGGTTGCGGGCAAATTAAGCCTGGCACCCCATTACAATTGTATACCTCAAAACCTACATTTTGACGTAAGTTTTATTCATTCACACAAAAAATCGTGACCGGAAGTGACGTCAGAATTCCACGACGCGGGCAAAATTTGCAAAAATGTAAGTGGCTCCCTGTATGTCTGTGGTACTACTTACTCACTCACAAGATTTTCATGTATCTTATTCATAGAAAATCTATACAGTCGGCTCTCCACCTATTATGAATATTTCTGGCCTGCAACCCCTCCGGTCAGATCGACAAAGATATCAATAATGTCAGGGGTCAGAAACCTTAGGTTTTTATGCTTGTTAATCAACTCTACAATTACAGTTCGCTGCATATATTTATCGCGCATAAAAAAGTCATAAAAACCGACCATAAATTACTGTCTCGTTAGGAAAAGAGCTGTGCATAATAACAATAACAGTAGAAATTTGAAAGTATTGTCTTTGGTAAATAAATACAGTTATTTGGTACAGTGATAAATTAAACACTATTACTCTGTTTTGCTTATATCAAGATAGGAATAATATCTTATATATTTGTGCAGCATTGACAAATTCGATATTCCATGATACACCAACAATATTACATTCGACTCTGTGGAGGGTAGGGTTTACGTACCTGTTGTAAACCGTTGTTACATCCTAAAATAATTTCGGTAGGAGAGTCGGGTAACTATATCAAAATAATTTGAAAGGAGGATTTGGGTGGTTTTTGCCCCAAATTATTTTTGAATGAAAAAATCAGAAAACATTTTATTTAATGTCTACTAACAATAATAAGTCAATTTAACTCTAAAAAGACGATCCCCCACCGAGACCCCTGATTTAAATCAATGATTCCAGATGCCTACATCTACTGTATGAAAATACAAAGCGTCCTTTAGCTCAACCTTTAAGTTCGCCTTGAAACTACCTCTAGCTGATCCCCTGATTCGGCTACCTCAAAAACATAAAGTGATTCAAGTTCAAGTTCATTACACGGCATTTTCTTCAGTTTCACTTAACCTTGAAATGACCTCTAATTGACAGCGAGAAATTCAAGAAATCCTGAAATCGAATACAGAGACGCCTAAAACGTATTTATCTATTTTTCTGGGTTTTTGTCATATTTTTTTCAATTTGACCTTCAAATGACCTTAAACTTGATGTGATATAGGTTAACGGACTTCGAGTTCGGAATCAGCGGCCCCAAAAACCCCAGAATACCCTGGTTAAGGCTAGTGAGCAAGCTTGGATATTTTGCATTTATATTTCCCGCAAGTGAAAAAATAGTAAAACCCCCAGGGAGGCTTAAGAAACAAAAAAATGATAATTGAGAGTGGATATAGTTAAAAGGGAGTTAGTGTGGCAGTGTGGTATTTTATCAAACAAATATAAGTTTGAAAGCGATATATCTCCCCAAGAACGCCTTTAGCAATTCATGGCATATTCAGGAGGGAGAGGGGGGGGAGGATAGTCGTAGACATTAAAAAAAAGTTTTCTGATTTTTTCATCCAAAAATAATTTGGGGCAAAAACCGACCCTCCTCCTTTTAATTGAAATAGGTGTTTCTCAGTTAATTTCTTATTTTAATCATGCCAGAACATATATTTTACATCAGAACTATGTATCAAGTATAGTTCACTCCATATTAGTACAGTACCTACATAAAAAACTCAAAGCTCCCGACCGATCTAAATATATAGGGAGACCGGGCATACTGAATTTTTCTATTAAATAACAAATATAATGTATTATCTAATAGATAAAACATCATTAACTCTCATGTAAAATATGTTCTGGCACGATTAAGACAAGAAATAATCGAAAACATGCCTCTTTTAATTAAGATTTCCAACTCTTATGATATAGTTACCATAAGTAAAACGTCATACCTAAGAAACAGATAAACGGAGAAGTACTTTGAATTTATTTGTCAGTGTCGTGAAGGACGAGCAATGTGGCGACCAATGCATTAAATATTCCTTATCTTGATGCAAAACACAGTAAGATTTTTTAATTTACCAAAAACGTCATTTTCGATTTTTAAACCTCTAGTATATTCTGTTCATTGTAATGAGCAAACATTTGAAATACGGCTCCGCAGTACCTTGTCGGCAATAATGGTGCGTCTTTGATATTTGGATAGCTGGTTTTTATTGCCTTTTTTATGTGCATTAAACAAATGGAGACAACAAGAATATTATGATATCATTTTCTACGAATATAGCATGCACCGCTCTATTTATACGTAAGCGGCCAAAGCTTTGAGGTTTTTTATGTGCCTTAAATATATGTATTATAGATAACTATAATACATATGATTTTAAAATGTTTCATTGTTAGTAGGTACCTCTACTGAAAAAGGTTAAAGGTCACAAATTACAATATTCTCTGCTTAAATAAAAAGCGTCTTGTGGTGTGAAACCTTTAATTAATGACAAACTGGTTAATAATGTTTATTAGTATATAAAACTAACGAGAGAGCGTAAAAAATGTCTGGTTGAACAAACACGCACAAATGAGTTGATGAATAAAAACAAAAAGTCCTTGAATTAGCAATACATCATAAAATAAAAATTTAAATGAGGTCGCAAGATAGTCATACTATATGGCTCTATTATTCATATTATTTCCTAGTGGAGATTTTTTATTCACAGAAAATCTTACTGTCATTTTGTTATTATTTATCACATCACATGGACAAGGATTGCAGACAACACAATAATAATTATTACTTAATCTGTGTTTACAGTAAAATTATTTATATTGGGCTTTCTCAGCTAAATCACCTTACACAAAATAATTCCGCTTCAAGTTTATATAAATAAATAAACAGTGTATGTCAGATATTACGCTGTGTGTAGGTAATCATGAAATAACAGTTTACATTTTCACGATGTTGACATTATATATAAGTTCATTGAAAATAGAGAGTTCGCAGTTTTAAAGCGTACATCGCATTTTTCATCAGTACAATAATAATAACAACATAACAAAATATCTATTTTGAGGCAAAAAAATTGCGGATCAAAAATTACTTTTTTAAACGCTTTAGGAATATTCCTGGCTAGGCAACAGCACTGCTATTTGAGATTGTGATTATGGTTGTTAGCTTTTTAGTCGAGCGAACATAAATAAAAAAACAAGTCCTAAGCAAATATTTAACCAGATAATATAGAATTGACGCAGACATCACATCAGCTACTATGGAAAATTTTGCTTTAATATATTTTTATCAAACAACTCACAGCTGTTGTTTTCTAGACTTGAATGTCGAATGAGAATAAAAATGTCTAGTTCATAGGGCTCTAGATGGAGGGCTGAAGTAAAATTGTGTGCAGAGAATCAGTTCGTTATATTGCTGTCAACAGGGAGCTAAAATTAGGCTTACCCTGAAAAAATAGGGGAGATTTGAAATTTGGCAGGTTACCACAGCTTCGTACCCTGAATAATTAAATTTACGCTCTAATAGCGATGTCAACAGTGCCGCCATAATGGCAAAATGGTGTCAAACAACAGGCAAAAAAGCAGTTATCATTAAAAAAATCTTTGTAAAACAGTTTCTGAATTATGTTCAAATGATAACATACCTTATACTATTATTATGTAAATTACCTTGGAAGCAGGACGAAACTAGCGATGAGCCGGTACGTTTCTTCTTGCGGCGTCTCCTCTTGGCCTCCTCCTTGCGGCGGGCGAGTTCTCGTTCGCGGGTATCTGCGTCCATCTGATCTCCGCTATCGGAGGCGCTACCCCCGCCCCCATTACACCTTCCGATGCTGTCACCATTGTTAATAACGCCGCCGTTGCAATCTGAAAAAAATTAAAATATAAATACAGTTGCCCTTTTCACACGATACTGATGAAGCAATGTCGCAGTTACGTAACACATGGAGTTTATGTGAATACTTTGCTGTATACACTTTGAGGATCATAAGAACATGTAAATGGTATAAATTAAATATGTACAAAGACTCATTTTGAGTCGAGGACTCGCATTTCCACTTTTATAGACACCTCTCAGCACTTCTAAATTCTTGTTACTTTTGCAGCAGTTGAACCCTTTCAAGTAGTTTCTACAAACACCAAAACCGTTGACCATTACACTGGACGCTCGTTTTGTCAACCATGTTAGATCACCAGATGATTCCAACATGCTTGACAAACCGTGTTTTGGAGTTTGTAGAAACTATTTCATAGACAGTTTCCGCTATTTGCTGTAATTTTCTATTCTTTCCTAACACGTGTGGATATGTGAAGAAGTTGTTCTTATATTTGTTGTTCCCATTTACCAACTCTGATGGTCCCTATTCTGTAATATTAGTGATACCACATGATACGTATATGTACATGCCATTAGAACAGAGGAAATATTTTGCTTCTATACTTTTAAAATATGAAATCCATCGTTTATCTGGCAGATCACTATAAGAAAACAAATTTTCAAGGAAAAACAAACACATATTTCAATAACAAAATCAAATTCCGGGAAAAACAAATGTGTTAGTAAATTCCCGAATATTGCAACTCAAATGTTATATGATTAGTGACAGTCGAGTGAAGACGACACATAGCAACAATTCTGATTGCTATATTCATAATGGAAAAAAAGTTCAGATGACATTCAGAACCAGACTGCACCTATTCTAATTTTATTCACTTAAGATATGATTGTAAATAATGAACTTTGAAATATAAGGCCCACAACCTACGATTACATAATATAAGTACTGTGAGTGGATAAAAGCACAGATAAAAACAAATGAGATCGAATGACCTTCGTCTGGCAAAATGCTAACTTTTTTTGTGGAGGCACACGGCACACTTATTTATATTTTCTAATAAATCATTTATTAAAAGCTGGAAATGTGCCAGTAATTGTCGTTGTAACTACTACTGTCTACGTCTACCGTCAATATTCAAATGTCTTTCTAAACGTAAAAATAACCAGAAATCAGTTTTTAAATTAGAATAGGTCTAATAACATGAGAGCCAGCATTTTCTATAGAACGCAAGCCACGTGGATGTCATGGATTTTATCCTTTACATTTGTAATATTTTTCTTTATTTTTCATCTATATATTTAACGTCAGAAATTTTGCCGAATCTCTTCTTTATCGAAGAGTAGATCTTTTACTTGCCTAATATTTAATAGACAAGAGACCGACTGCTTTACATCCCTCTTCAAAGGATGGTATATCCGCTATGCAACCCCCGTTCTACGTATGCGCTGATTACAAGCCGTTAGAAGGCCGTTGAAGCAAGACCGTTTTTCATTTCCCTGTACTCCCATCCAAGCTTTAAATTTTTATTATACACATTTTTATACATTTTCATTTCGGCCAATGCATTGACAGCAGATCAATTTATATTTTTATCTAGGTATATATCATAGAAATACGCATTTGTGAACTTGGCACCACACAAAGAAGAAATTTAAAATCTTAAAATGACGTACTAACTTATATAAGCTATTTGAATAGTCAACCATCATTTTAAGTCCCATAAAACATTCACCTCGATTCCACCATTTGAAGAATTTGGATCTGTTGATTAGCCGGATATCGCTTTCCGCACATTGAAATCTAATTGGTTGGTTTGAATTATCGAAGATCAATAAAGCTGTAGCACCATATGACTAACACAACCTCAAGTTTTACGTTTTTGTAAGTTATTCTCATTTTTAATGTTTTTATTCGCATTTCTAGATTGGAACCAGTGTAACATCAGTAAATCCTCTCATACAGAATACAGTTTTCTAGTATGGTTGAATATTAAAAACAGATCGCTAATTATAGGTTGGATTTCCAACCTGTAAATATCAGTACTTTCTTAACATCAACAATATTAAAATATTTTGTGTATAATATGAAGGTTTTATTAATGTTACACTGGTTCCAATCTAGAATTGCGAATAAAAACATTAAAACAAGAATAATTTAAAAAACGTAAAATTTGAGGTTATGTGCTACAGTTCAAGTTGTATAGACCATTTTCGGTTGATATCACGCTGTCGGCGTGGCGTAAAGGGCACACAACTCATTGTTTTGTTTTCTACACATGGGTAAAAGCTGTTATTTCTTAATAACAGGTTTAAACTGCTTCTACTGACGAAAAGGTTAATACGAAGTGAGGTTGTATGTCAAATAAAAATAACATGACATAACCTTCTTCGAGTCTTTCGACTCTCATTAATTTATTTATACTCAATGTGTATGCCTTGTTTTTTAATTGACAGTAGTTTTTATAGCAGAATAATTTAGCCTTGTCTACTACAACTGTATTTTTAAAATGAAGAATAGCACCTAATCGAACTAGTTATTGGATACCAGTACATATTTCCCCAAAAAAAGGAAGTGTGTCGTTATTCATTTTATTACCTAAGGACGAATAATAGTATTAATGCTGCCGAAATAAGAAGCATGCAGGCAGAAACGTGATGCGTTGTCGGCTCAGTGGCGCGGTACAAACGTGTTAGGCTTGCTATGATAAAAAGTATTTCACATCGGAACACATCGGAACATAACCTCCAAGTTGACAGTTTTGACGTTGATGGTCTAATGAATACATTGCCAATTTTTTTCACGATAAAGCATTTATCAACAGGTATTTCAGTATATACCTGAAATGTGACTATTTTTTCAAGAGGTTCATTTTAGTTTTCAAGACCATTGACATCATCTGCCGCTACCGTCAGGCAGCGCCCTGGGAATGAATATCCCTAGTAGCACCAATATAATATAATCCATATAGGACCAATATTCATATATTGGTCCTATATGGATTATATATTGGTCCAATATGTTGTGCTACTAGGGATACTGAATATAGATTTTTACGGGTTATATACAGCTTTTAACAGGCCGGTACATTAACTTTTACCACCATATATTATCTTACCATTATTACCGTTTTATCACTATTTATCCTTTTAAAGTACAAAACCTGTTAAAAGCTGTATTTAGATATATTAAAACTATATCCGTTAAAAACTATATTCAGGGTACCTACCACATTCCCCACGAGTCGAAGCGTAGTTCACTCAACGTTAGAGGGCACTGCCTGAAGTTAGTTGCAGATGGTGTCAATGACCTGAGCCTCAGCTGATGTAAGACCCCACAAGAGTCGAGGTCTGGTCCAGTCGACGTTAGAGGGCACTGCCTCAGTTCATGTAAGAATGTCTTTGAAAACCAGAATGAACCTCCATAAGAAAATACATGCGATTCTGTCACAGCCTATCTACTCGCTTCCAAAAAATGAATTTAAGATTCCTTCTCTAATGCATCATATTCCCACTATTACCGAGCTTGAGTGAAACCAATCTTTCAATCGTAAGTCATTACAAATTTTGCTAGTGATGGAAATTCTTTAGAGCTAAATCTAAAAAAAATATTGGTATTGGATTAGGTAAGTATAACTAACCTTCTTTTCAGCCCGATCTTCAAGCCATGTCGCAAGGAGACAATGACCAAAACACCCAAATCACCCGATCCCGAGGGTATCCAGCAAGCAACCCGCTAGGTACCCTTACCCTAGCCCGTGCCGGCCTCCGAGGCTAAAACAAGCGTCCTTGGCCGAGCACAATCCTTGAGCTACACAGCCCAAAACTTCCTTCCGACGAAATCGGAGCACATGATGCCAATTGCCACCCTGGGCTCCGACTAGTCACATACCCCCCAAGCCCTTCCAAACTCCGAGAGGGTGCGGCAACAGCCATTCCCTCTCACGACAGACGAAAGACGCTCCCGGGAGCCGACATGCCAGCGAAGAACAAACTCAAGACAGAAGAGCGCCAGAAGAAACGACCCAGCTGGCAGGGTCCAACAACCAGGACCAGGGGAGGTCTGCTAACTTCGCCTACACCGTCTGCATTTGCAGGTGGGGTAGTCGTAAAAAGCAGACCCACCCCTTACGAGGCCGGTCCAGGTCTACAGCGATGATTGGGGCAAAGAGCTCAAAGCTCGACCCCTAATCATCCGAGACCGTCATCAAAGTCAAGAATATTGGCGCGGTATTGGATGACTGATATTCGAGTCCAGACAAGTAGGTACTATTTTGTGAAAATTTCAACATATCCAAAGGATATTATCGAATTCCACTAAGCGAGAATACTCTCCTACGAAACCTATATTATGAAGGCCTTCTTCATAGAACCCAATATCTTCCGTAGGAAGCATATCCGATCATATTTATTGGAACTTTGCATATAACTAGCCTCTAAGTGGACCAGAGGTATTTAATTTAGTAGTCTGCATTTCATGGCTATGGCTAGAACTTCTGGAATTATGAAGGTTCGTAGGATATTTAAATATAATTATTATTAATACTATTCGTAATTCCAATAAAAAAACTTTCATGTCTAATTATCTATTCTAAAAATAAAATAAATTATATAAACCATGATTAAAACGTTTATGGTTAATAATTGACTGTTGTTTATCAGTTTATTTTTACACTATAACGGTAATTAATTTCACTTGTAATTTGTTTACCACAATCACGATGGTGTCAAAGATTAATTGGTAGCGTAACAAAAAAAAAAATACAATCTGAGTGGTCATCAATGCAATCATATTTAAACGTCTAAAAAAACTTAAACTAAATTAAAATTATTAAAACTGCTATTACAACCGATGTAATCAAGTACAAGCAGAAAACATTATGTACGTTTAAATACTACTAACGAAGTGTTATTATAAGGTCAACTTTCAAGATTTTGAAAATGGAGACGAAAATGATGGTGGGATAGTGGGGGAATTTAGTTCGCCCGACTGGTTGAAATTCTTGGGCGGAAAAATACATTGTGGCCTCGTGGAATCCTCCGCTCACCTAATTACTGAATCGTCTTCGATTTTATGATTTTAGAGACAAACGTCGATAAATTAAATAAAATCTTATCGATCATAGCGCCATCTGTTAATGAGTAATAAAGAAAAAAAAACAGATGGACGAAAATTTCGTTTTTCGAATTGTCACGAATTGTCAAAAAATGACGATTCGCCTTATCTCCTGGAAAAATTTGCGATGAACGTTATAATGTGCACCACACGCTACAAAACAGACGACCATTTTAAAGTCTTGTTCATCACCTATTATACCTTAAACTCTTTAAATTTTACAAATTAATAAACTAATCGTGGCTGAATGGGCTTAGCCCAAAGCCAAAGAATTGGAAAAAAAATTACAAAATCATTTCTTCCATCTTTTTTCTTAGCAAAGTCCAGATTCACTTTAATATTCTTGGTGTTTCACTTTCAATGTTAATGTGTAATTTGTTGTGATGTTATCATATTCTCGCGATTCTTCAAGGGGTTTGGTCCCTTAGGTCCTCCTTGGAGCCGCGCCGAAAGTTCTTACATTTTCTTGACTTATTCAAAAGAAGACACGTTATCTACTAATAATTCGTACTATGTCGTACGTTATCACAATTTCTTAGTGTAATTAAAAATTACTGCTTTGGCCACCACAATGATCCCACACAAACTAATAAAAATCCCTACTTCCCGTTATGCCTACACGTTAATTAATTATGTTTACATATTCACAAGGTTTCATCTGGGTTATTAAGAATCATTAATGGCCTATTTATTCCTAAGAAGCTTCCAAAACATTCCACACGAATTTAGAAATATTGAAGACAACTGCTTTTGGTTGTATAACAGAATCGGTGTTTTAAAAAAAAAGACCTGAAGTAGTTCCCAGAAATACTGCGTTTCGAGAAAACAAGTTGTTATCATATGGAAATCGATGAAACTTTAATCCTAAGGATGTGTTTGCACGCCACAGTAAATTCGAATATAGAAAAAGCGAACTAATGGTTCCGCCGATATAACAGGAACCATAAATTGGCTAGCTATAAGTAGTGATTTCATCATCAGTTGTTGGCAACAGAATTGTGCAGGGCCGTACGGGCACTATTCGGAAGCCTTGACTAGATTTACAGCAATGAATAAAAATGATTCAGATCTTATTTTACTTTGTAACTTTTGAAATAGGATTTGATGTTTGCAAATAATTAAACAATTCATTGTAAAGTTCGGCGGCAGTCACCGCAACTATCTACAAAATCTAATAACGCAGTAATAGTTTCAATTATTGTTAGATATTGTTTCTTGTGATTTTCTTTTTCAAATTTTAATGGTTATTCATCGGTTTTCGTGGGCCCCTATTCAGAGAAAGAGCACAGATGGAAAACTCCGGTGTCCACTAATCGATTTTTCTCCGCTTACTGCGTATATCTGTTTTTTTTTTAATTTTTCTAAAACATCGAATTTTTGTCACCCGATGATGACGACTTTCACACCGAAAGGAACATTTAACGAAAAACCTGCAAACATGGAAAATGTGACGAATTTTCATATTTCCGAGGGCCCTATTCAGAAGAAGAACGTAGATGGAACACTCAGCAGGTGTCCGCCAATCGTTTTATCTCGCCTTCCTACGCACTAGAGGTGCAGATTTTGCAGATTCCATAAACATCGAATTTTTGTCACCTGATGATGATCACTTTCACGCCGAAAGTGAAATATCACGAAAACACATACACACGCCACCCAATTATAATGTTTGAAAAAGGAAATTACAAAAACCAGAGGAAAACAATGGAAAGACCTTTTGCGTGCTTGAGGAAATGAAGAAATCGGAATTCTTCAAAACAATATTTCTGTACTGCTAGTTTAGTTATCATTTTCAAAGTGTCACTTTTGCTCCCAGAAAGAATGTAAGCTCTCCTTCGAGAAGTAAAAGAGACATTTTACTCTTTCAAAAGAATAATTTAATATCTACAATCTACACTATTAGAGTGTATGCAAAGACAGTTTGTCTATATGCCACAAGATTAAAGTTCTTTTGAATCCCGCGTGGCATTGGTTTCTCACAATCTGGATTAAAAATAGGTACCTACATTTAGTCCATATAAAAATTACTTTTTATAGTAATGATATGTTACTGTTAGATATGCTCCTGATTTATTAGCAATATTACTAACAAAAAGTTATTGAAGATGTAGAATAAACTAGAAATGTAACAATTCAATTGGTAAGTAAGTTTAAATTATTTTAAATATTTCAAACGGTAGAGAAAACAAAAAGTTCGACCCTGCAGTTTTTAGTGATTTGAAGCATGGTTGGTACTCGAACAGCTACTGCTTCGCCCTCTATTAGTAAACTGTCCAATTAAATTGGCAAAATTTAATACATTTTTTCTAACATATTAATCTTCCTTAGGAGCAAATATTAAGCTGACTTTTTTTCACATTTAATATATTTTATTTGAATATTTGAGTCCCATTAAAGGATACAAAAAAATCGGTAAAGGTATTTACACAGAACTTCCCTCGTTATTTTTGTGCATTGCAGTCACTCTAAAAAATTAGTAATTACGAAATGACATTGAGAATAATAATCGGAATAGAGTTATTGCTATTATTACAAAGAAAACTTGAGAAGTTTTGGTCAAAAAAATACACAGATTGCTCATCCAACAGCAAAAGTTCAATTTCAATACTAAATAGCAGGTGCCACATATGGCAGGCTTGCGCAAATACCTTTACAAATGTCCACCATGACTGAATTATTTCTTGGGATGACCACCCTGTACATTTTTCAATAAAAGTATAATAGGTGCATATGCCAGATGTTATTGCCATCTGTCACATTTTCAATCCAACATTCACGTAATGGAGTGGAAATATAGTGGTGGTTAAAAAATTTCATTTTTTTTTAAATTTTTCAAAAGATGGTAAAATAGTTTTCAAATTTTTTTCTTCTGAAATAGGTTTAAAATGTCAAAGGTAGAAATTTTAAATTAGAGCAAAAAGGAAAGTTTCCTTCTGTTCTATAGTAGTGCTAAAAAAAGTTTAAAAATTAAAAATGATGTATTTTTAAAATAGGTTTAGAATGCTATGAAACGTGAAAATTTTAAATTTGAGCAGATAAAAAAAAAATCGATTTATTTTAGTGGTAAAAACTTTTTGAAAAATGTTGGTGAAAAAAAATTTTCAAATTTTTTTTCTGAAATACCTAGGTTTAGAATGTCATTTAAATTTGAGCATTCTGGTGTTAAATTTTTTTCCAAACTGGTAACAAAATGTTGCAAATTTTTTTTTCCGAAATTGGTTTGGAATATCATGAAACGTGGAAATTTTAAATTTGAGCAAAAAAATTTTTTTCGTCTGTTCTATAGTAGTGATACATAAATGGATTAAAAATGTTTTCAAATTTTTTAAAAAATTCTTCAAAAACATTTTTAAATTTGTTTGAAATAGTTTTAGAATGTCATGGAAACGTGGATAGTTAAAATTTGAACAAAGAAAAATTCTATCTTAGTGATAAAATTTCAAAAAACTTTTTTTTAATCAGGCTTAGAATGCCATGAAACGTGAAAATTTTAAATTTGAAGAAAGAAAAAAAATTCATTTTAGTAGTAAACATTTTTTCAAAAATATTGGTGAAAAAACTTTTCAAATTTTTTTTTCCTGAAATAGGTTAAGCGTGTCATGAAACGTAGAAATTTTAAATTTGAGCAAAAATAAATTTTTTTCATCTTGGTAAAAATTTTTTCAAAAATGTTTGAAAAAAATTTTCAAAAATTTTTTTTTTCCTGAAATAGATTTAGCGCGTCATGAAACGAGGAAATTTTAAATTTGAGCAAAAAAAAATTTTTTTCATCTTGGTAAAAATTTTTTCAAAAATGTTTGAAAAAAATTTTCAAAAATTTTTTTTTTCCTGAAATAGATTTAGCGCGTCATAAAACGTGGAAATTTTAAATTTGAGCAAAAAAAATTTTTTTTTCACTATTTATTCCGTTTAGACGGTCCACCCTGTATATTTTTCAGTGAAAATTCTACCAGTTCTTCGCTGACAGTAGGGTTAACTACCTACCAAATTTGACTGCTCTCCGTCAAGTAGTTTTTTAGTAAATACACCAACAGACAGACAGACAGACAGACAGACAGACAGACAGACAGACAGACAGACAGACAGACAGACAGACAGACAGACCGACAGACCGACCGACAGACAGACAGACAGACAGACTGACGGAATTGAAAAACCTATATTTTCGGAATCTACGTGTTCTGAAACGTCAGAATCCGAAAAAATCTCGGAGGGTGATTTTTTCTCGAATACAATACTTCCCTTCGGTATGCGAGGGAAGTAAAAATTAATGGTGAATTACCGACGATTGAGTGGCACGTTCGCGTATAATAATCCAAAGGAAATATTTAATTTTATTTAGTTTTCAAATATAAAATATAATACGTACTAGATTTAAATTAACTAGTTTTAATAATGAAACCAAATCTGAATTTTGTTGGTTTGTTTTTTAGAACAATATGTTGAAAAATTTACGACTGTGAACGCGGTATTTTGACATTGATAACACAGCTTTAAACTGAAAAAATGCATCAAAATTGGTGCATTCGTTTTAGACTTATGAAGTAATTGACAAATAGACGGATTGACGGACTGACAGACAAACGCTTTCGTCGAGGACAAAAATACAATTTCGTGAAATTGTATTCTTTTTTCAATCCAAAGCAATTTATGTTGGATTTGGGATTGTAAAATAATGAAAACAAAATTTGGACACTGCTAATGGCCGTAGTTTAACGTTGAAAATAGAGGAAGCCTGGGCAGCTTCGACTGTATTCAATTTATCTTTCCTTCTATCGGAGCTAGGTACTTGGTTTTTCTTTCTGGATTAAAAGTTTTAGTAAGTACAAAATACACTTGATTTTAGTAAATATGGTTTTATACGGAACTTGCTACTTGTCTCTCAGATTCACTACCCACGAATCCTTTGTGGGCAACATAAAAAACTACAATACACAATTTCCTTTCAGAAATGGATTTGTTCTACTATTGTTTATAATTTAATTTGAAATTAAATTTTTCAATTAGAACAAATTTAAACATTTTTCCGTAACATACAGTAATTACATTATTAACTAAACTATGCTTCAGAAATTCATTAATCCGATACAAAATAATACAATTATAAAAAACTCGAAATCCAAAGTTTTAGCTGGTAGGAAACAGTTTTTTTAAATATCCGGCGGCAAAAATGTGCAACAATAACACCACAATAATGCACATTTTGCAAGAGAACGACAGCGTCGCAAACGAAAATATTGTTTTCGCAATCATTCTCAAACGAATCGCAAACGATTGCAAACATAATTTTTTCGAAATTCCAACTCTGAAATGATGAAAATATATTATTACTGCTGCACTCTTGCAAAGTCAGCGAACGATTACAAACATTTTCTGCTGTAAAGTGCATTTTAATTTTTGTTCAATGATCTCTTATACATTTTTACACATTCCTTTTCCCCCTGCTCCATTTTACTTATAGTCTCTTACCTTCGCAAACTCATTTTACAAGTGAAATGTTAATTTTATAAGAGTTTCATATTTCCACCCATTGTACTTTAACAAAATGGCGAACATCCTCACATAATTGACTCAATTGTTAAGCTTGTTTACAAGATATTTAAATGCGAATTTCATTCAAATCAATGTATCATAATATTCATAATACACAGCCCATGACAATTTCAGAAAATTGAAGAACACCTGTGGGAGTTTTACTGAAATCGAAGCAGTAGCAGTTAGCGTGTACATACGAACAAAGTAAGATAAGCATAGAACTTTAAATTTAATCGCACTCACAATCTGAGTTAGAATCGATATAAGAGATTAATCAATAATAAATAATGTAAACAATCATTAAAATTTACGAGAAATCGATAAACAACAAACAAGCACGTGCTAAATCCTTTTCAAATAAGTGCAAATTTCTTAGTTATCATCATTCATCACTCATCACACAGATATCTATTTTTAGTTTATTAATTCTATTGTACTTTCTTGCTTTAATCAAAGGTTTTAGAAAGGTAATGGAAATTATGTCAGAAGTTATTTATTATATATATTTAGGAAGAAGGTAATAATTATGTCAATCTAAAATGTTAAAAACACGAAGATAACACATTCTCTAACGTCGCACATGTCATTAAAATTTACGCAGTTATGTTAACAAAGTTCCACTAGTAAACACAGCCGCAAATCCAAATTGTATATTTCTTTTCAAAACTGTTTCAGGCTAACAAATTCAAGAAAAAGATAGCCTCACAACTATAAGACGACGATAAAATAAATCCGGTTTCAAAACATGTGTTTAAAGATAATACTGGTTTTTAAAATAAATCATAAGTTATATAAGCAAGTGGAAAGAAATACCATGTTAAACTCGAACGAAAACAACTTCAGAAATTTTATATTCCATGCACACCGAGTCGACAAGACGTCATGCTTATAATTATAATAAAAACGCGTTTGCGGTATATACACTGTCTAGGAATTTGTAAATATGGAGAGAGCAGACACAACCTTATGTATTATGTTTCACTTTTAGGTTCCTTCGTTTTGCTATGTGGTATTAAAGACCCTTGTACACGTTTGGCCAACTAATTGGGCCAACGTGAACAAGACCACTTGGCGTAACTTGGTCGTTGGCGGCCAGCGTTTGCCGGCCAGCCGAATGTTGTCGGTTTTTCGCGCACTCACCAGAAGGATCTTGGCTCAATTCGCCAACAGCGTTCATACGTTCGCCTGTTCTTCAGTTCGTAGTTGCCGTTAAAGTGGAAACGGTAGTGTTGTGGCGTAATAATTGTATTTACGAGATACGGCGGCGGTATGGAAGTTTTGAAGTTTATAGATTTATACCAAAATTGCCGCGGCTGTGGTAGCTTCCACATCCATCCTCGTCAAATGGTCAATGCAGAATGAGCAACAGAGAACAGAGCAACGCCAACGTGTAAGCAGTGTCCTTATTTTTGGCCCAACAGGTGGTCAAACGTGTAGAAGGGCCTTTAGAAACATTGAAAACTTTTATATTGAAAATAAATGTTTACTGAAACTACTGTTACGGATTTCCACCTTTTTGGGAACACCCTGTATGAATCCGTGGGTTCTAAATAATTTCAACAAGAGATAAACACTACTAACACTTTATTTAATAATTTACTGACTACAATACT
The DNA here is from genome assembly GCA_963583905.1 of Stenurella melanura. Lineage (NCBI taxonomy): Eukaryota > Metazoa > Arthropoda > Insecta > Coleoptera > Cerambycidae > Stenurella > Stenurella melanura. The sequence goes on from OY757312.1 coordinate 110,799,468, forward strand.
TGTTTACTTAATAGTTAACCTCACTTTTCACCGAACGTGTCACTTCTCAAATAACCTTCCTTTTTCCGCGCTTGTAATCGCGCCTTATATACTCCGAAATTAGCTCTAGATCAATCCAGAATCTTCTCCAGCCATAATCTAGAAAAGTCCTTGGCTCTTTCTAGAGCCTTTCCAGTCACCATCAGAGGCATAGGCGTACCATCTCCTTTTCCAAGGGGTGTAATTCATAACACTGCCCCCTCCTTAAGCCTGATCGTCCCGATCAGGCAACTCAGGATCACCAGTGTATCTCGCCAGCCTGTCCAAATGCACGATCTTCATCTTGGACTTTCTGCTTTGCTGAATCCGATAGACGACATCATTAATTCGGGTAATAACAGTGTACGGTCCATCCCAAGGTGATTTCGGTGACTTTCCTTTCCTCCGCTGGGGGTTGTACAGCCAAACTAGCTCTCCCACCTTGATGACCTCCTTTGAATTACCCTTCCAGTCATATCGAGCCTTCATTCGGTCATTGGCTGGTGATGGTTCCGCTATATCGTTAGCCAACCTCTTGAAAGGAGCTCCGGCGTTGAACTGCTTGTTTTCACCCTTACTTCCAGTCTGTGGTCCCTTACTGGCTGCACAAATCTTGCATTTGCGACACCAAGCCTCCACATCCTGACGACTTCTTATCCAATAAAATCGTTCTCGTATTTTCTTCAGGGTCTTGTTAACACCGAAGTGTCCATCGGATGTTCCTTCGTGCACTTCCTGAAGCACCTTCGCAACTCGACACCTGGGAATCACTAGACGCATAACCAGCTGTTTTCCATCCGGGCTTTCCCATGCTCTCCGCAACAGCCCGTTCATGACTTTCAGTGAGTCCCACTGCGCCCATAGTGCCTTCAGCCCCACTCTTTTGCCCGAAACATCCTTCCATGTTGGACGAGTTCCCCTTTCTTTGGCTCTCAATATAGGCCCAATTTCCACATCGTTCAATTGTTCCTGTCTGAGCGCTTCATCTGCCTTATCATCCGGCACCTCCACCTTGACAGTGTTGACTGCTCCCGTGACCTGCAGTTTCTCCCAGTGGTTGTGCTTGCAACCTTCCTTGTACCTTCTTCCGGATGAAATGTTTGCATTTCTCTCAGGTTTCGTTTTATCGTCATATCCTTGTAGTGGTGGCCTTTCTGTAATGCTCCGAAGCTGGGAAATCTTCACTTCTCTAGGGGCACCACGTTCGTTATCTGTCACAGCCTCTCTGGTAACGGCTTCCTCTGGTTTTCCCCTTGGCTTCACAGCATCTCCGGCCTTCACTCTCTCCAAGCTCCTCTGTGGACATTCAAGCTGGATATGTCCTAGTTCCCCGCACCTGTAGCATTTCATACGCCGTCCACTTGGCCTTCCACTACTTTGTTTATTCTGTGTCTCTGCCCTGTTTCCAACATTCACTTTCCTCGAGTTCCGCTGTCGACAGTCTCGTTTGATATGTCCTATCTTGCCGCAGTTGTAGCATTTAATACCCCCGCTTGGCTTGCCTTGTCTTTCTGCAGTATCCACTTGAGCCAGTAACTGATTGAACATCTTATATATGTCGGCCAACATAGCGTTCTGGTTCTCCTTTTCAGACTGCGATCTTTCGAGACTCATAGCTTGTACTCTTGGACTCGGGGTATCTTGAAGGACAGCTTCCACCTCGAGTGCACGTACCAACGCTTCGCTGCTGTTCTGGTATCGAGATAACCTGAGGACTCGCCTGATCTCATCATCCTGTATACCATCCAGAAAAGCATCTACTGCCAGTTGATCTTGGAATTCCTTCGGTACATCCGGGTAAGCCAGGTGAGCCAGTCTCCACACGGCAGCTTCAAACTCTTGCAAACTTTCCCCAGCCCCTTGAACACGTGATTTCAGCTGGGTCTGGTACACTCGGGCAAGGTGTTGATCGCCATATCGTAGATCTAGGGCAGCTTCTAAAACTTTAAAATCCCGTTGTTGGTCTACTGGGATTGTCTGGAGTATTTCCAATGCTTGGCCTCTTAATGCCACGATTAACGCCATAGCCTTTTCTTCGTCATTCCAGTTGTTTGCACTCGCTGCTGCCTCAAACTGCATCTTGTAAATGGTCCATGAACTTTGGCCGTCAAAGGAGGGAGGTTCGAACAGCTGATCTGATAATACCACTTGCTGGCTTCCTCTATCCCTCAACTGTCGTTTAAGCTGGTCTATTTCCTCTTTGACTTCTTCTTCGAACTTGTTTACTTTCACTTTGACTTCACCAACTTCTTCTTCGACCTTATTTACTTTTACCTCGGCCTTGTCCATTTTTCCTTCAACCCTATCTACTTTTTCTTTGACTTCACTTACTTCTTGCTCGACTTTATTTTTAAGTTCTTCAGCGACTGAAAATATGGCACTCTGTTGCGTCTCTATAATTTTCCTTAGTTCGTCTCTTTCTTCTTGTTGTTTAATGTCCAAGTCTTGCATGATTTTTCTCAATTCTTCCTGACGTTGTTTCTCTTCGTCTTGACGTCGTTTCTCCTCTTCTTGTTTTTCCTCTTGACGTCGTTTCTCCTCTTCTTGTTTCTCTTCTTGACGTCTTCGTTCTTGATCCTCAAAAATTTTTCTTAATTCTTCTTGACGTTTTTGTTCTTGTTCTTGGCGTCTTTTTTCCCGTTCCTCCTTCTCTTCCTGGCGCTTTCTTTCCTGATCCATCATCATCTTTTGCATTTGGGCCATAAAGTCCTGCATTTGTTGTTCGGATGCCATGCTTCTGGTCGTTACCGGCATACAATTACGTTGAAATCAAATAAGTTTAATATAATTACGTCACTATCGGTAATGGGACTGTCCAGAAAACCCTCAAAATGGCACGAAAAAGTCTTATCTAGAGTCTTTGTCACTTAACCTCTAATGTCCAACAAAATGTTCCAAAAATGTCTCAAAAATGCACTTAAACACTATTTTTCCTGTTCGAAAATAAACCTCGAACAATCTCCAGTAAATTAGTCCTTCCTGTGTTAGCACTAACTCCGAGAATACTGTCCCAGTCTTCTCAACACTCCCGAAAAATCCTCTTGTCAAAATTCCGCTTCCGACACCAAAATGTTACGGATTTCCACCTTTTTGGGAACACCCTGTATGAATCCGTGGGTTCTAAATAATTTCAACAAGAGATAAACACTACTAACACTTTATTTAATAATTTACTGACTACAATACTTGTTTACTTAATAGTTAACCTCACTTTTCACCGAACGTGTCACTTCTCAAATAACCTTCCTTTTTCCGCGCTTGTAATCGCGCCTTATATACTCCGAAATTAGCTCTAGATCAATCCAGAATCTTCTCCAGCCATAATCTAGAAAAGTCCTTGGCTCTTTCTAGAGCCTTTCCAGTCACCATCAGAGGCATAGGCGTACCATCTCCTTTTCCAAGGGGTGTAATTCATAACACTACACTTCGTTTTTTTAAATCGATATTTTTAAAACTAAAAATTATTCGATTAAAATCATGATTTTAATCAATTGATTCAATTCATTTCAACCCAGAGAGGCAGGTTGCAATTTTGCGGAACATAAAACATATAGGTATATTGCCTCATATGCATATACTGGGTGTCCAAAAAGTCTGGACACGGTCTAATATCTAATATTTCCAGGAAAGTAAGTTTTCGCGAAACAAGTTGTTTGATTTTGAGAACGACATCCTATGAACACAAAACCAATTCTCATCTCCCGGTGGGGGGTGACTTCAAAATTTGAAATGGCAACCCCCATTTTTTTGCGCGGATTATGATTTTCTAGAGAAAAAATATCAAACTTTTGTCTAAAACATGTTTTTATTCGAAGTCATCCCAACCCTTCAAGCGCCTGTTGTCAAAAATCCTCGTTCTTGCAACTTCAATCACTTCACAATGTCTCAACGACGGTCTTGCAAGAGACAGCAGTTGCTTGGCTTTGAAAATGACATCTTTTGAACACCAAACCACTTCTCACCCCCTCACGGGGGATTAGGAGTGGCTAAGATTTTAGATAGCGACCCCCATTTCTTGGCGCGGATTATGATTCTCCGAGAAAAAATATTACTACTGGCTTTAGGCGTTTTTGGGTCTTCAGGGCCCAAAAAAGCTCAAAAACAGGTTCAAAATGAGCTAAAATGCCTAAAAACAGAGTAACCATAAAATGTGACATGTCACCCCCACCCCCCGCGAGGGTGTGAGAAGTGGTTTGATGTTCAAAAGATGTCATTCTCAAAACCAAACAACTTTTGTTTGAAACTTTTTTCACGAAAACTTACTTTTCTGGAAATATTAGGCAGTGTCCAGACTTTTTGGACATCCGGTATATATATTGAGAAGACGTTTCGAGCAAGACTTCGTCATATTAAATAAGTAGGTATCTATAAATCAAAGAAACTACAACTTAGCCACATTTTTTAATAAATGAGGAATAAAATAGTAGAAAATGATAACTGCAAAATATAGTACTAGATCTAAAGTTGGTGATAAAGAAAAATCTAATCTTTATGCTATTATCCATTCATCTTTGATGATAGCTTTTAAGTTTAAGTATCAAAGAAAACGTACTTACACAAGTATATTATATTTATATGAAAAACAACAACAACCTGTGAAGCGTAAATTAAAAAGTGCAAGTCAATATACTTAAAAGGAATACAAGGTTGACCGCTAAGTCGCATATAACGGACACGCATTAGATGCAATATGAATTTACAATTAGATGTAACATAACTCTGTGGGTATCAAAGCTCCTATATAATTGCTAAATATTCCAAAGGATACTTTCCGTAGTTTTTTAAAATTAATTAATTTCTAGGTTTAATCGTTATATTCTTAAATTGGATCACCTGATGATTCTACGTTGGTTGGTGAAATTCTCGCCAGTACATTATGCGGTACTTTTGTTTTACATAGTATCAAGGATTGCCACTGTCTGCATATACGTTTTTGTGTCAAAACGTTTAGTAATTCTTATTCGATTTTTTTCACGAACTATTTATAAGGTTTTTTTCCTATAACTTACTTGAATTCGTCCGAAGTTCTCCTTCTTTCGTGGTTACTAAACTGTTGGGTGGACGGACAGACAGACATTTTGAAAGCTATTCGAATTCGATAACTTACACAATGGTACGAAAAATTCTCTTTTCCGTGTGATATTTACAGTTTTTGAAATGCAACTAGCAAACGATATATTCTCCGTTTATGATACTATACATCACTCTCTTACTTTATATACGATTTAGTTTACATAATATGTACTCAATTTGCAAAAAATGAACGACAATAATTAGGTAGATTGAATTTACGTCTGCAGGTTGTGGAGTACTTTCCAGATGTGAATGGTGTTGGTCTGCCTGCATTAGATGGTTGCGTTTCAGAGATATGGCGCCCAGAAGACGCAATATTATGGTTTCAAAAAAATGAGCGGTAAATAGAGTACCTAGCTGAATTTATTTATGTCTATAGGTTGTGGAGTACTTCCTCGATGTGAATGACGTTGGCTGTCTACGCGAAGAGGTTGCGTTTCAGAGGTATGGCACCTAAAAGATGCATATTATGGTTGCAAAAAAAATAACGATAAGTAGGAGGGCTGAAAGAGGTATATAGTATCTCGAAGTACCAGGTCTACACGTGTGAATTATAAAAAACAGAGCAAATAGTCAGCTGCGTTTAGTAGCTACGGCCAGAGTTGGAGCTAGGGCCATAAGCGCCCCTGGCAAGATTTGAATTATGCGCCCCCATCAAGACTTATTTTCTAAAAACGAAAAAAAAAAAAAAAAACGCTGACTTTCGCCAGAAAATTGTTAACATGCTTAAAATTTTAATAATTACTATCTTCTTAGGGAGCGATTCGTATTACCTATACATTTAGTAAATTTTCAAATGCCACCTCCAGCATCAAAATATACATCGGAAAATACTTTTTTTTTTAATTTAATTTGCGGCGTGTGTGCCGGAGACTGGAAAAACGATCAATGTTAATGTGCGAGTGAGATAAAATTTTGGTTTGTGTGTAAAGTTTTTTTTTAAATCTTTTATTTAGGTTTATTTAGGGTTCGGTACACATTTTGTGTGTTCAGTTAGGGGCGTCGTTCCTAATCTGTGGGGGCGCCTATCATAATCAAGTGCAAGTTTTTTTTTTTGTGAGTTAGCATCATGTTTTAATTTTGTGTGCCTGTGCCTCAGCGGCCCGCATGCTGTGGGTCTGCAAAGTGCGCCCCTCTGAGGACTGCGCACTTGGCAGTCCCCCGCCTGGCCAGCCCCTAGCTCCAACTCTGGCTACGCTCAACGCGTTATCGTTAAATAAAAAAGTAATAAAATCCAATCACTTAATAGAAAATTCAGTTAAAGTGGGTATTAGAATAAATTGTTGGAATCAGATTAGCTTTGCATCAAGCGTATGTCAAATTTTTAATAGAGCATTTATGTTTTTCGTAGAAAAATGAATTTAAAACACTGAGGTGATGACTAGTAAAAATAAATGATTTGATGCAGGTTCGGGTAAATTCAGTTAAGTTAAAAACTTATTGGGGTTTAAAAATCGGCAAAAGAATAAAAGTTTTACTAGAGGGTTGAATATTGGTATATGTGCGAAATTAAAAAAATAAACAACTTAATAGAATGAATCCCGTGATTGCTTTTGTGCACGTCATTTGGTAGCAAAAGCTATTGTCAAAATCAAAATTACTGTAAATTGAATAAAAAAACTGTTCCCACATGATGCGGAATTTATTGGAGACACTGTATATTAAAATGAGAAATTTGGCAATGTCCCTTAACGCTCCCCTGTCCTACACTTTTTTCAATGTTGTACAGGTTTAATAACAATTATTACGGGGAGTAGAAATGTTTGATAGGAATAATAGAAATTTTAATTTTTGTTACATTACATATTCTGTTGCTAAAACAGAACAAGCTTCCACGTCCGCGGCCCTTAATATGATTAAATTTCTAAAATAAAAACGTGGAGGAATCTTAACACCAATTATCGACATACAACATAGAACAACTTTCGATTTTACTACTAGGCTTGCTGCTAAGTAAAAAGTAGTGTTCCTAAACTGCGCGAGTGCTGTAAATACACAGTACAATGTCATTGAACAATTGTTTAATTAAAAATCTCAACGTGAATTTAGATTCAACATAAACAGTCCATAAACAAAATTTCAAATCTGGTTCCAAAGACGCTATATTTTTTGGCATAGACTCTTCAAATTAAATGCGTCAAAACATTTATCGAAATAACTTTCTTTCTATTTTTAAGAGTTTATTGGCCAGTGCTCTTTGTTCCCGTTTTACGTGTTTATTTTTCTTAAAAACATGATAGTACGGATTTTAACTAAATCATTTTTTTTTTTTTCGAAAAAACGTCAGAACGAAAACAATTAACACTTCTATTTTTGATTGAGACTTCAGTAAATCTAAATGGAATATTTTTTCCCGTTCTTTACAAGGTTAATTTACAAAATTGAATATGTCAGCATTACCTATACGTTTTTGTTGAAAGATGTGAAACTAGGCAAAGCATGAATTAACTAAAGACGAGGAAAATAAATAGAGCAAGCTAATAAAATTATATAAAAAAATTATTTTTGAGAAAAAGCTTTACTTGAAAAACTATACTAAAAAATAAAAATTGTTTTTTAAAATTCATACACCTGGAAACCAAAAGCTTTGGGGCCGGTCATATAGAACTACTGCATAGTTACTTTGTTCAACTGACCGACCCCAAAGCTTTTGGTTTCCAGGTGTATGATTATCTTTTAGTATAGTTTTTTCATTTGATACCCATGGCAAGTGAGGCGTGAAGAAAAAGATAATTTGTCATCCGCCATATTTGATTTAGAATGACGTTACTTAGTTTATCGTATTTTACTCGTCAAACCCTTTCATTTGATACCCATATCAAGGGGGCTGTGAAGAAAGAGGCGATCCGCCATCTTGGGACGTCTTCCATATTGAATTTTGAATGACGTCACATAATTTATCGTATGTTACTTGTCAAACCCTTTCATTTGACACCCATATCAAGGGGTCTGTGAAGAAAAAGGCGATCCGCCATTTTGGGACGTCCGCCATATTGAATTTTGAATGACGTCACATAATTTATCGTATTTTACTCGTCAAACCCCTTTCATTTGATAGCCATATCAAGAGGGTCGTGAAGAAAAAGGCGATCCGCCATCTTGGGACGTCCGCGTCCGCCGTATTGGATTTGGACCGATAATGGCTATATTATGTTGCATTGTCACCGGACTTATACACGTGTGCCAAATTTCAAAGCTCTAGCTTAATTAGAATTAGTCGAAATTCAGCTTGCAAGATTTGACCAAAACAAACTAGGTAACTAACAAACTAACCAACGCCGCAAATTTTCCTTTAGAGACTTGGATGAGAAATCTGGGTGTGGATGTAGTGATTCCAGCGGTTTTTATTTTAGTTGTAATCGTAGTCAGTAAAACAGACCTGGTTAACCACTATTTTCAGATGAAATGACGTTTTATTTAATTTGATTTTTTTTTTTGCTGAAAATATGTTTTAAATTTTAAGCATTACTTACTTACAACAGTATTTATGTGGAATTATTAGATAGAAATTCGCCAAAAAAAGTCCATGTATTTAAAAATTTTCGTATTTTTCCTACTTGCTTGTTATATTTATTTATAGACACTTTGGGCCAGGTCATGATCCAGAGGAGGTTCAAAACATATTTATATAAATACGAATTTCGTTCGTAATAAGTAATAAACGAAATAGGTATGTATTGTATATTATTGTATACCTAGTAAGAATACTTATTTTTCATTTTCAGTTTCAGAATAATTCGCAGCATGTGTACAGTTAATTGCCATTTAATACGTCTGTCTTGCTGAATTTTAGTGAAAATACAGCCAACATTTTACTTGGACCAATCCATATCTACTAGTCTGCTAAATTTACAGGAAATGACATGGCACAATATTACTATATCTTATTTAAGCATGCAGATGTCTATCTGAATGGCTAAATTTAAACTATTAACCTTCACTTAAATCTTAAATATATTAGAAAATATGCAAAAGTTAATACACGTTTATATATTGGTAGTCAAATAATACGCTTATAATACCTATTTATAATATAACTGTCACTCAGCGTAGGTTTTTGGAACAAGGAGTGTAGAAGAAAAGAAAGCGTGTGTCTGCTAACCTGACAAATCAAAAATGTATGCAAATAGGTAGGTATTCGAGATAAATATATACCAATAGATCAGATATACTATAATAGATTAGTAACTATTTATATGATAATATATTAATTTGATTTTGAGCGAATAGAATGCCCTCAATAATAATCAGCATGCGTGGCAGAGGGGTTTGTTTATATTAAGAAATTTCTTAACAAATTGTTAGATCGAGAAAAATTGTGTACAGCACAGGCGCCAATATTCTTGACTAAAGATGACGGTCTCGGATGGTTAGGGGTCGAGCTTGAGCTCTGCCCCAATCATCGCTGTAGACCTGGACCGGCCTCGTAAGGATACAGCACAGGTCATACTTTCAATCATTTACTCTTTGGTAGTACCTTGTTTTCTTTTTTTTTTTAATATGTATTTTACATCATTTGTGCACCATATTGTGAACAGGTTAACCTTTCGGGTTAAATTGTAAATAATTTACATTTTGTAACACCAATCTTCTAGCAGAAATGTTATACATTTAAATGCATGGCCACGTCGGCGCACATCGCACCGCACATGACACATCGCACAGTAAAATTAAATAAAACCATTATTTTAGATGAGAGTGGTCATATCGGCGCCCCCCTCACATCCCTCTGTAAAATTAAATACAACCATTATTTTAAATGAGTGACCAAATCAACAACTTGAGCCTCGCACAACAACTCTTTCAGCATAAGTAGTTTTATTAAGAGTTGTAACAACGTCCTAGAGGCTGAGTTTTAATCAAAGAGTTTAACAAATAGAGGAGACAAGCTCCATAAGCGTAATGTATAAGCAGCGGGAGGCTGTAGGCTTCTCATCTCTCTCACACGGTTCGTTCTCTCTTTGTCGCATAGTACATGAGGGGTGGCGACGATTGACGTTATTTGTTGGAAATCAAAGAGCGCCGGGTAAGGCTGTGTTGCTTTGCAAAACAGTGGAGAGAGAGGGTACGAGGTGTGCCGGGTGTGTGACAAGGACGAAGAGCCTACCGTCTCCAAGGCAACCAAACCGCGACTCCCGGCAAATCGCCAGCTTGTCTTCTCTAGTTATTAAACTCTTTGGTTTTAATACCATTTAGCATTTGTTTTAATTCGAGTCTATTGGCATTGGTTTTATGGTGGTGGTCAGCACTACCATAATAAAATCATTTGGTCTAGGAAACCAATCTACCTTAGAGATAACGTTCATAAAACCAGTATGAGTTTTGAAGGGGCACCTGAATACACTGATCATAAAACTGCTATAAAGCTGTATTGGCTTGTATAATGCCAAATGTAACATAAGAACCATTTAGTCTGGACAAATTCCTTCATAAAACCGCAAGTTCCAATTTGACAGGTGGACAAATGGATTTTACTTATGTTAGGTTAAATTATTTGTGTGCATATGCGAAGTACTTCAAGAAATGAAGACACATTTTTCACAAACGTGGAGTGGTTATTTTAAAAGAAAAGCCAGAAATAACTCTTGAAAATAGTAAATAACACACCATCAGTTTCGATTAGTAAAGCAGAATATGATGATTTGTCACCAGCGAACACTCAACAATTGATAATTAAAACCACCAGGACTTATTGTAAACAATTTAGAGCCACGCCACACATTGACACAGTTGACTATTCAAAATATTCAAATAAATGTGAAAGGTTATCTTCTTCTTATTATTATCTTTTTGGGCAATAGGTTTTATGGTGGTTGTGAATAAATTCAACAAATCTTAATATAGGTCAAATGATGTTACACAAGATCAACTGGTAGACTATACCAAATGGACTCACATAAATGTAAGAGGGCTTAAATTGATTATAATTACTAGCAAATGCACTTGTACGAGAGGATTGTGACAATACTCTTATTGTGGTATTGCCGGCAACCAACAGGTTTTATTCAAAAATCGCCATTTTTCTACAAAGATATTTTTGTAGACAAAAACTGCAATGTTGGAATTATTCAAGTTGCAATTTTTGCAACAATTTATGAGTAATAAGGACTAAAATCATGATTATTATTACTAATGTGTGATATAAGTTGATATCAACAAAAAATTAAGCTTTTTAAAAAAACTGAATTTTAAAACATTTTTTAAAATTTCCAAAATTTTCAATATTTTTGAAGGGCTTCCGTATTTTTCAACTTATTAAGTAACTTGCTAAAATCTCATACCAAAAATATATTTCATAATTAGTTACTGTTGCCATAAAAATTATAAGAAAATTAAGTTCACGTTCTCGAATATGTGATTTATTAACAATTCGCGTGCAATGAAACTAATTTAAACTCCATAATTGAATGACTCACAGGATAAAAAAAGTTATGATACAACAATGAAATATATACATATAAAGTACCTGTCCTATATAAAAGAAACCTATGACTAAATCTCTAAGTTTGTTAAAAATTGACTTAAAAAAATTATAATGCAAACAACTTTCAACACAACATGCACCTTTCACACCCTGAACAAAAAATCGCATACAATTTATTTATATAGACACGCAATGGAGATTATGGGTTTACACGTCAAAATTACCAACGATTTAAAGCAAATCATTCACAGTTCAACCTGTAGGATTAAGTTGTAGTATGGTTTATCCAGTGTTAGTTTGAAAATCATAAAAAAGACCGACAAACAAATACTTCATAAGCGCCGACCGACAATTTTCAGAATCACTTCTTAATTATTGTAAATATTGTTTTACTACTGTAGGTATATTAATTGATAGGCATGATTGCAAATCATTTTTTTATAATAAATAATGTTATTTTAATGAACAACTCCATAAATAATGAAATAAAAGTAAATAAATATCATTACAGTACGGCTATTCAACAGGCAATATTAAGAATGAACCAAAAGCAGATAAGGAACTTGTAACGGTGAGCCAGGTAAACAATCGACTACTTTTGTTTGAGGTAAGCCCATAATATATCTGATTAACTATATTCGTATACGTGTATCGTTTGTAATATTCAAGTATGGTCTCGGTGTTATTCTATCACAAGGAGGCTTTGTAATGACTTATCCTGGTAGCAACAATTTAGTCTAAATTTTTTCAACTGACAACAGAAATACTATACTACAGTCGGATGCGTGCGACCCCTCACGCTTGCACAAGGGATCCAACTAGCTGTTCCAACCAGTCCTCCTTGTATAATACCTTCTCGCGGTGTTAAAAAATGTTAATTAAAAATATCCTCATTGCGCATAACTATTAATAGGAAGTCGAAAATGATGGCACTTTGTATAACTTACATTTGCTCGAGTTCCACAGACACCTGCTCTCTCTATACCTACGCTTCGATAAACTCTGACAAACCTGTATTGTCCATAGTGAAACATAAATTAAATAAAAACAGAAATCCATTAAGGTGGTCATTCCCTAGAAAGAGACATCCGATAGGGAAATATTTATTATTCTTGGTCATAACTTTCTTTACTTAGTACGTATATTTGAAAAACTATTAGAGTACCTAAGTAGAACCATAACGAGACTACTACTATGAATTTTCACTCAATAATTCCAGTGGTTTGCTAGATTTAAAACTACGAAATAGGAAGATTAACATAATTTTTAAATTTAAACTCGTTATTTTGAATTTTCAACTTTTGACATCAGATTTATTCCCAGCTACTTCGAAAATACCTAACTATCAATTTTAACGCAATCTGGCGAAATTTTAATTTTCTTCAGTTTTTGATCAAGCATACTGATTGTAATGAAAAAACCACAATGGAACCACCGACTAGCAATAATATATAATACCCCATAACTAAAAAAAGATCGTTTAAAAAAGAAACAAATACTTATGGCCATTTTATACAATTAAATTTACATTTAAGATCAGATCATCCCTCAAATGTGTTTAGTTTTAAATATATAAAGTTCTTCCAAATAGCAAGTGATAAGAACGGTCATAGTACCGTACCTACTTTAAACTTTAGATGGGTACTCTGGTAGATACTTTAACTTTATGGTATTTACCTACTTTTAATAAAACACCCCTCGAAATACCCTAAATAAATTTATTTATTTAGATAAGCTAATATATGAATTAATGTTAGTACTGGAAAGTATAAACAAAATTCTCAATATTTTGATGACTATGTACTTGATTGTTTGAACGAAAATAACTAATATATTTGATTATTTATGTAATAAAATAATAAAACCTATCAGTTTTAATGCAGGCTTAAGCACAGTTACGGAATTTTCCACACCACATACACAGCAGACAACCCACAAATTCAAAGCCTAGGTTGTCCGGAAAGAGGTTACACATTTGAAAAACGCATCCATTACCCACGAACAATGCCCGTGGCAGAGCTGAGAATCGAACCCAGTGCACAACAGACAGTGTGACGCTAAAGTGTCACGTGTTTAAATCATGGTTTATATGTGTATATCGATATCAAAAGTACCGCTGCGTAAGGAATCATTGCTTCCACATCCAGATTTTCTATCCAAGTGTCTTTAAGGAAACCTTCTTGGCTATATTTGCACTCTAGTATGTAGAAATGATTGGTCATAGAAAAATATCATAAAGAAATCTGAGACCTTGGCTTCTAGTATATACACCAAATCCTACTATACTTCCACTCCACTACGTGGATGCGGAAGTAATAATACCGGTCCACCATGGCATATTAGGCATTTTATTGTTTTATACCTACTAGATGAGTAAATAGATTGTTTGAAATCTTCCCAGTCTCGACCCACTCAATACTATACAGGAACAGTTTTGAGCCTGTTTCCTGATCAGACACTAAAATTGTAATTCCGTAAAGAAAATCGAAGATAGCAACGACATACCGACTACTGTAGACACTCAGAAAGATATTTAGGACATGGTTTTAAGTGGCCATTTCCTAGAAAGAGACATCCAATAGGGAAACATTTATTATTTTAGGCCAGAACTTTTTTTCTTAATACGTTTATTTAAAAAAACTATAGGACGACCTAAGTAGAACCATAACAAGACTATTTCTATGAAGTTCCACTCAAAAATTCCAGTCGTTTCCAAAATAGTTAGATTTAAAACTACGAAATAGGGAGATAAGCATAATCTTTAAATTTAAATTTAACTATTTTGCAAACCACTGACATTTTTTAGCGAAAATAGTAACAGTCTTTTTATGGTTCTGCTTGGGTAGTCTTAAGTTTTTAAATATACGTAGATACTAAGAAAAAAAATTATGGCCAAAAATAATAAATATTTCTCTATAGGACGTCTCTTTCTAGAGAATGGCCACCTTAAGGAGCTCCAAGTCGCAGTGCAGTGCAGTCATGCATCAACCTAATCTTCCACAACTACATTGACTTCCATATCAAGGTTAAGTTGTCGTACATTAGTGTACATTTCTTATATCTCTACAATGGACTGTAGGTACACGTATCACTTCTAATATGGATATGATTTTTAGATCTGGTTACGTAAAAAAAAAATGTATGAAATATTAATTCTGTACTCTAATTTAAAAAATTTTACGTTAAAAACAAAGAAAAATGCGAGGTGTACCTGGTCTCGTAGGCACTAAGTATATACAGAACAAACAAAAATCAGTATTCACCAAGGAGATTGAAATCATGCATTATTGTAGGTAATAATATGATTTCAACTTCACAAGCTCGTGAAGATATTGCAGGATTATAGTATCTATAGTCTAAAGTTTAACTGGTTCACCATTAGAAGTCCTTATACTTATACCTGCTCTTGGTTCATTCTTAATATTGTCAGTAGCATAGCCGTAGGTTACATGATATTACTTTTACTGAATTATTTATGGAGTTGTTCATTACGACATTATTTATTATAAATAAATAATGCATTATAAATAAATAATGTACATCATGCCTATAAATTGTCGGTCGACGCTCATGAATGACATCGTTGGTAACTATTCCTTTGTCGGTCTTTTTTTATGATTTTCAAATTGACACTAGATAAACTTATACCTATCTAAAAAACGTGTCCTATTTCCAAGGCAATTACCGTCTGCGCTTACGGACTCAATTTTCAGTAACAAGTAATAATAAATATGACGCCAGACTTTTAAGTCTCTTAAATATTCTGCAAGTAAGCAGACAAAACATTAAACTTTACTATTTCGACGAAGGTACTTAAATAAACAATAAATGTTAAAATCGTACATTTTTTTCAATTTTAGGAGGGTGGATATTTATTATGTTCGGTATACATATTATTCCCCATTATTACCTACATGGAAAACTTACGAATCTTAAAAAATAAAAATCTGTCTAATTTTTACACGTGGCGATGACTCCTTAATAAGTTAACATGAATTAGATTGTTATTCATCTCTGTGATACTGTGATTAATTTAATGTTTTTATATTCACATGTACTTATGCACCTATCTATATAAATTGCAGTATTAACGCATATGCTTTTAACAGCGCATTAATTAATTTATAAGTAGTTAATGAAATTAAATGCATGCAAAGTGAAACCAACAAATAGAAAATATATATGGTTAAAAAGAGCAACAGCGAAGGCAATAACCTCTGCAATGTTTCCCAATAAAACGACTATATTACAACAGTTCGTGAGTAATATTTGTTGTCTAGAACACTCCACAATTAATTTTTATTTAAATAAACCAATATAACGTAATATTTCGGCAAAACTAGTAGAATTCATTTTGATCGTAGGGATATCGATCAGCTGATGTAATGCAAATCAACATAGGTATAAGAAGAATTCTTATCTACCAGTCTAAATGAATTTTGTTGTCATACATCGGTATAAACAAATTTACATATTTATATCCACATATTTTCAATTTTAAGCCGTCCAATCAGCTAACCAAATATTTTTAATAATGCAAAACCGGTTCTTATGTTGTTTATTTACTTTAGAAAACGAGATGACGAATTATTCCTAATATAGGTTAAAGGAAGAAGTATAAAAAAAACATTACCGTGTCGTCCGCGAGCCATAAAAACACCCCGTAATAGCGTTATGAGGGTAAACATGACAGCATCACCAGGAACAAAGAGATCTCTCAACTTAGAATGGGAACAAAGCAACATGTATTTAAAACAAAAGAATTTAGGTTAGGCATCTGTGATATTTAAGCCGGCTATGTTTAAATCAAACGATTCGAGGTGTAAAGAATTAATTTTATACGTAAGGTTATAAGATTTATTGTGGGTACTCACCGTAATTTTCAGATTCCTCTATTATCCTTTCGACCATGTTTGTTGTTTTTTGGGTTGTAAATATAGCAAAGAAAGTAAACAAAAACCGGGTAAACTGCACCGTGAAATAGGCTGACAATTAAGATACGAACGGCCGGTCACTTAAATTATTTAGGCACAAAGAAAAGATTCGTTGGTTTGCACTATCTTCCCATCGTTGCTTCTACACTCCACAGATGTTAAATTCCGACTGCTTCAGCGTCATTTCATTTTGCTTGTTTCCACTCGCATCTGTTGGTCACGTAGCCAGTTTTACTGCGCAGACGCATTGAATAGCTTACGTGGATCGTATGATTTTTTACGATGTTAGTTTGTTTCGTTTCGAGAAGTTTTAATATTATTGCCGGAGGGTTAGGGTTCTAGGTTCTAGATTATTCTTATTTTGCACATTTGCACAATATCACAGATAATGACGGGAATTCAAATTGTAGTATTGAAACTTATAAATTATTACATCATTTTTGCGTAATAAACAGGTACCTACATAAATCATTAATTACTCATTCATTATATGAGGTATAGGTAACCTATCTATTTCTGTTAAATGTTCTTGTGTTGTTTCTTCTGCTCTTTTTATGTACCTACATATATAGAGCCTAAATAAATACCTAATAAATTGTTTATTCCTCTTTAGGGATGATAACGTTGAAGTCTTTAGGTTGTATATAAATTTCTGTTATTGGATTTCTTATTTTAAACGTCTTTTTATGAGTGATACGATACCTACCGACCAGAATCCAGAGTAATTTATTAAAGTTATTACTGGAAACTAGAGATATGAGGTATAGTAGACGTAATAGATATAAGGTATTTCCTCTTAATAAATATCAAAAGATCGGGTACAGCCAGGTATGCCGACAAGGAATTAGCCGGCGTGTACAAAGGGTTTTGCGTCTTGCGCCTCAACCCGTCGACCGAATTTCGTTTGCGTGTACTACCTACATCTATCGTAATGTTTAGATTAGAGTTAATTCTCTAATCTTTGGTATCTGTTTAGTTCAGCATGAGTAGATGCCATACATGAGGATGAAGTAAAGTAAGAAGATATCTTCAAAAAATAAATACATTTTAAAAGATGAAAATCTAAAATAAAAACAGTGATATGATTACAACGGTCACGAGAAATGTTTATTACATTATCTTTACTATTTTTAATTAATGGATCTTTTCCTGATTTGGGTTCACAAGGAACAAACTCTCACCTCGCTACAATATCTCCGCGCAGTCTCGTCACACCTTTAGTAGGTATTCAGTGCGACTTTGGGCCCCTGACGTGTATTATTCCAATAACAACATTTTAAACTAAGCGTCAGGATACCAAAAGAAGAGAAAATGGCTCAAATTGAGGTAGAAGGTTATTTTTTTCAATCGCTATTATTCTGAACATGTAAACTAAACTGGCGAGCAGGGCCGTTAGGAGAAAATATAAGGCGGGGGGGGGAGGACGTTCAACTTACGGTCCCCTTATTACTTCCACATCGTATAGTGGATTGGAAGTATAGTAATCGTAAAAAAATATTCAAAATTTTCTTTTCTTGAAATAGATCTAGAATTGAAACGTCGAGATTTTAAATTTGAGCGAAAATAAATGTCTGTCTGTAACTTTTTTTTGTCCGCACGTTTTCTCTGGAACGGTTTAAGATATTGACTTGAAATTTTGTATGCGTATATATTATAACGAGATCTGGTACTGGATTGTTTTTAAACATATCCGATGAAGGGTTGGGTAATAAGGAAAAACGAGTAAATCAAGCTGAAAAGAGTACAGAAACTTGAGATTCGGTGTATATACTAGAAGCGAAGGCCACAGATTTTTTCATAATAAGTTCCATCTCCCCTACCACCCCACTTTATTATTAAAGGGGTTAATAGAATAAAATTGAGATATTCACTTGAAATTTGGTACATGTATGCACTATAACTACATCTGGAACTGTATTATATTTTAAGATGATTCCGTTGAAGGGTTGGGGGTTAAATAGGAGTAAAGAAGGAAAAACAAGTAAAGCAAGCTGGCAAGAGCACAAACATTTAGGATTTGGAGTATATACTAGAAGTGAAGGCCTCAGATTTCTTTATAATATTTTCCACTCCCTCCCCCCACCACCACCCCCACTAAATTATTAAAGGGGTTGATAAAATAAAATTGAGATATTCACTTGAAATTCGATACATGTATGTATTGTAACCGCATCTGTAATTAGATCATATTTTATGATGAGCTCGGGGGTAAATATTATTATACTCTTCGCAAATACAAAACGAACGAGTATATTGCATTCGATCGGCACATTTCTAAAACCGGTAATATTGCTCGTAGTGAAAAAAATTTCATATCACTGTGTTGGAGATCGAATTCTGAACGACTTTCAAAATGTCCATCGTCCGCCTGCCCGTCTGTCTGTTCGTCTGTCACGTTTCTTGTAAGCACGATAACTTAAGAACGAAAAGTCCAATTTTATTGAAATTTGGACAGTAAGTTAATGTTAGCTAGAGGAAGAACCGTATGGTTTGTGAACAAAATCGTTCAATAAATAAAACAGTTTTAAATTTTTTAAATAAAAAAAATGTTACATGATTTTTTTTTATGTTTTGTAATTAAACTAAAAATGTCTAAAACCAATATTATTATTTACAAAAAAAACTTCGAAGAGTATCCTATAGAATGTGCAACAATTATATAAAAAGTGCAGTAAATCGGCGAAGAGTATAACGTTTAGCTTGTTTTTTTACCGTCAAATGAAATGCATTTTGAAAAACCTGATTTTTTTGTGAGATAGAAAAGAATGTTTCACAGAAAAGCCGCATCTATACAACAAATTTACTTGTCGATATTCAATATGAAAATAATGACATCTAACATAAGAATTGAAAAAAAAAGAAACCAACTTACCTACGTACAAACTCAAATCTTTCCGAAAAAAAAAAAAAATTGTTCGATTTAAAAATTTAGATAAATTAGAGACAACAGCGTTCGGGAGGGAATGTTTTTTTTTCATTTTTAAAATTTTAAAGTCGCTTCAAAATTCACATTATTTTCAAAATTTATTTATTTTTCCAATGGTTCATTAAATTTTTAACGACACATATTTTACACTTTGGATTTTTAAAATCCGACCAGCAGAACCTGACATATCAGTATTTTTGGAAATGAAAAATGTAATAATATTCGACGCGGGGTTAGGTTTAAAATATTCTTTAAACATTTGCTGACTAGAAGGATATTTTATTTCCACATCCAAGTTGTGAAGTGATACATAAGGTAATCGTACAAAAAATTGAAAAATTTTGTTGTTATTGAAATAGGTTGAAATTGTCATGACACGTTGAGATTTTATACTTGAGCGATAAAAAAAACATTCTGTCGGTCTGTAGCTTTTTCGTGTGCGCACGTTTTCTCTGGAACGGTTTAGCATATTACACCATTTAGGTAAAGTTTTTAAGCATATGCATATTTAATACCCGAGTTTACTATTTATTACTACTAGTATTTTAATTCAATATTCTAACAAAACAACCAAAAATTAATTTTGAAAAATTATGCAATTTCTAGTAAGAAAAAAAAAGTGTAATTTTTATTCGTAAATTAAATATGTTGATGTTGATGTTTGTTTTTTTTTCGCATATATATTCAAAAAGTATATTTTTACTCATTAAAATTGCATTTAACAATGTCTTAGATGCGTGTTCCAAAGATTAATGAATTGCATCATTCTTTGAGTACCTAGAAGTAGAAATAAGCTCAGTGACGCACCCATTTTACCTTAAAATAATGAAAAATAAATATCGACTACACGTACAACATTTAATTACATTTATATTAATTAAGATTAAAGTCGTATTTAAAATTTGACGCATCGTCGGTGTAAAAATATGTAGTTTGATTATATTGTGCGTTTACACCATTTTAAATGAATATGATTCCCTCCATTTTAGCTAAGTAGGTAAGAATATGTAAAATGAAGTAAAATTATAGCATGCTTTTAGTCAGTGGCGTGGCGGACGGACCCGCAGGGCCCGCGGTGCGGGGGGGCCCCCAGCTTTTGGGGGCCCCCGAGTCTAGAAATTTATGACGCGAAAATATCATAGAAATTAAAAATTACATTAATCTTAAACATCAATATTCAATAGTCAATGTTATATATACATATTTTAATATAATAATTGTTGATAAAAAAGTTATTTCGAAAAAAGATAAAAAGGCGTGTTAAAGAGTTCTTTGATGGATTAGCAGAAGATGAACGACTTACAGATTCCGAAACATCTTTTAAAGTAGAGGTATTTTATGCCAACCTTGATATTGTCATTCAACAGATTGTTGAAGATTTTCCTGTTTGAATCACAAAACATTATCAAAGTTTAATGACGATCAGCTTTATTTGGCAGCTAGCAATCTTGCTGAAAATTATTCTGAAGATTTATCAGCAGATTTTCCCCGCGAACTTCTGTTACTAAAAAATGTTTTGAGCACACAAATAATAGAAATTGCGGATTCTTCAGTCTTTTATTTTGCTATATTCCCTATAAAAAATTATAAAACTTTACTGTTAAGTGTTTCAAATGTTTTCATTGCCATAAAATTATTCTTAACACTACCAGTTACTGTTGCTACAGCTGAAAGGTCATTTTCAAAATTAAAGCTTATTAAGACGTTTGTACGAAATTCAATGACACAAGAAAGACTGTCAGCATTATGTGTATTAGGTAGTGAGAAAGAGAAAGCAAGGAAGTTAGATACTGATCACATCATCGAAGACTTTACTAAAGAGAATGTACGCCGCTGCCGAAAAACTTTATAACTTAAGTGAGTTTCTTATTTTGTGGGGGCCCCGACCAAACATTTTGCGGGGGGGCCCCGAGATTTTCAGCTACGCCACTGCTTTTAGTGATCTTTTTATTGCTGAGTGAATGTTCTATTCTCGCTCAATGAGCCAACGGTCAGTTTCGCTGCAAAAAGTAATTTTTAGTTGGTTAACGAAGTTTGTCGTTAAGCTTCCTTTTATGTAGCAAAAAAATTATGTAATGTAATGTAAATAAAAAATACATGAAAATAGTATATTATTATATGAGCGATTATGATAGTCATTATTCACGAAGATGATGTTTGAGCCCACGAGCCGCTAGGCGAGTGGCGCAAATCTTCTGAGTGAATAATGGTCATAATCGCGAATGTAATACTATGCTTCTTCTACACCTATTAAACAAATAAATTAGGCTCAAATTTGATCAAATTAATCCGCACCTACTTGTAAGAAGGGGAAAACGTAAACAAACAATATGGCAGTACACTTGGCTGTCACGTCAGCACAAAGCACCCAACCTCATTTATGCACGTCAGTTGATTGTCAGCCGCAGCAGCAAGAGTTGATCGCGGTGAATTATGGAATTTGTATTTGTGATTATCCGGATGCAGTGAATTATGAGTCGATAATTCACTGCAGTTAATTATAGGTACGATACACCATAAGTTGATTAATCACTGGAAATACCCCATAAATTAAATCCTATAGAATATAGTTAGATAAGGAGTTGTAAGATTTTAAAATGTTTTTTACTTATTTGAAAATTATTTAATTAACTTCGACGGAAACAGCGGATTTATACAGGGTGTCCCAAAAGTTCCGGAACGGTCAAATATATCGCAAACTGCTAATCTATTCGGAAAACAAAAAAAAACACGTGTTCAATATTTCAAAAAAACCTATCCAATGACACCGAAGTTGACTCCTCCCACCCCCCTCTGCAGGGGGGGGGCAACTTTGAAAAATAAAATTGGGAAACCCCAATTTTTTAATGAAGAATCGGATTGTACAGCTGAAGTTACATATAGTTCGTCTGCAACATTTTTTTGGATTCGCTACAGATGGCTCTGTAATCGCAAAAAGTTAACGTAAAGGCGTAAGTTTGAAATAGTCGGTTTACACCGGAAACAAAAAAATACGCGTTCAATATTTTTTTAAAAACCTATCCAATGACACCAGAGTTAACCCCCCCCCCATCCCCCTGCACGGGGGGGGGCAAAATACCTATCCAAAGGTATAGAATACAATATGTGTCAAATGAAATAACTCCAGAGGCATTGCAGAAAGTTATCGATGAATACTTTCGGTTAGGACTGGAGGTGTTTATCAATTTGAGTACGAAAAAAATTAAAGATGGTTACGTGAGCCACCTAAAATAAGCACCACGTTTTTACAAAAAATGGGGGTTCCCATTTAATTGTTCAAAGTTGCCCCTTCCCCCCTGCAGAGGGGGGTGGAGGAGTCAACTCTGGTGTCATTGGATAGGGTTTTTTTAAATACTGAACACGTGCTTTTTTGTCTTCCGAAAAGATTAGCAGTTTGCGATATATTTGACCGTTCCGGGACTTTTGGGACACGTTGTATATTTATAATATAATGCGATCTTGCTTGTATGTCTATTTTCTCATACCTTTAAAGGTAATGCACCAATTTTGACGCAGTTCCCGGAAACCACAGATGCATTTTCCTGTAAATGTTACATAAGTGAAAAGTGTTCTTTTGGATATTTAGCAAACTTTCATACACTCAGCCACTCAGTGTCTAATATTTAATAGGAAAACATTAATTTCTTATTCATATGTATACTGTTTAAATTCTAACCAAGCTAGCATACCAATAGTTAATCAATGATATTCTAAAATTACAATAATATACTTTTATCTGAAAGGCCGCACTGAGAGACCTATGAGGATCTTTTTGCAATTTCTTTCTTAGCTTCGAATAATATTAATTTATATTTACTAGGGTTTAGCTTTAGGTTATGCTCTTGATACATGTTTAATTTTACGTAAGTTATTGTTTAAATTACTTTGAGTTACTGATGAATCTCTTATGTGAAAATTGTTGTATACCTGAGTCTACATTTACTTGTATATTGCAGTTTTCCACGAAATGCAATATATTAGAAATATTAATACTAAACAATACGGACCTAGGATCGAACCTTGGGGCACTTCAGATAAAAATTTTAGAGACGGGGCAGTAGAATCATTAAAAACACTTTTTGGGATCTGTTATTTAAATCTGGACTAGAGAAAGCAATGCCCTCATGATCAAGACTGCCTGAAAATCAGAAGTAACGAATTGTTACACATTACGCCCCCTGGGGGCTGGAGACTGATGCTCACGAGTGGTGTGGCGGCAATCATGGTTAGGTAAGGTTAGAAGCTTATAGAAAAGGATGATGATTTCTACATCGTTCTGGAATTGTAGCCGACAAGGGTACAGCAGATTTCTAGATGAATCCAGAGCCATTTTTAGAGTATATAAGGCAAGATGCACGGCGGGAAGAGAAGTTTTGATTGACAAGTGAGGTTAGAAATTCGAAAGTAAATACAAGGTGGAAATATCAAGTAACAAACATTGTTAAAGATTATTTTAGTCGGTAGAAGTGTATTTTAGCTAATAAAAGTATTGTGCAGTTTTCAGTAAGTTTCTGGAACCCATGGATTTTAAAGGGTGGTGGTATCCTAGGAGTAGAAACACGTGTCAGAATGATAAGAAATTTAAAAGACCTATAACTTTTTAGAGAAATAGGGAGCCATTTACGCAATTCATGGAACATTCTTTAGATACAATAACGCTGGATTCCTAATCCTATGCTTACTAATTCACAATTGGAACTGGTTTGATACATCTACTAATTTATTATTTATCAGTCGATATTTCAAAATTCTACTATTGTGACTGACAGTTCTGTAGATTACTCAATTAAGTTATTGTTATTCTGCCAAAGGTAAATCCACCGACCGACTAAATTAACTGTAATCATAGGAAGTATATGAATGTACCATATTTAACAATAATCTACTTATAAATTATAAATTATTATTTTTATAAATAAAAAATGAAATATTGTAGGATTATAAGATTCTTCATGAATCATGAATGGGGAAGTAAGTAGGTACTTTATTTTTAATATTTTCCCATGGAAAAAGATATATAGAATATTATCATTGGCATAGAGTATACAAGGCGTACAAAATATCTCGACTCAAAGTAAGAGGACGATATTACATCAAGCAAACAAACAATAAATAATGGTCTGGTAACGAAGAAATGGCAACATAAATAATATTTGTGCCATAACATTGGAAGAAAGAATGGTATGTTTAAAAAATTAAACCGGAAGGTCTGATTAGGTCAAAACATGTATTTTTGTGCCAATTATCATGTACCCCAACGTGAGATGTTTATAATGAAATATATTTAAAAAGGTGGTGTGCCTTATCTCGGTACCACCCGGTATACCAAGTACAAAATTCAAATTTAAAATTTTCAACAGAAACGTGATTTGTTGTTTACTTGTTAGGCAATTGACTAATTTATTCATGTTCAATTGTACCCGAAAGATGATAATTCCACAAAGTGCTATTAAATTTAGGCTTGAATTTTAGAGAACAGTAAAGTCTACTTTTTAGTTTTTTAAATAGAACTCAAAAACTATACATTTTTAGTATATACATCTAACACGATTTTGTAGAGAATGAAATTTCCTATCGATGTGATATAAAGTCAGAATATTTTTTTGAAACAATTTAAATCAAAACCGAAACATTTTAATTTTTGTGTATACATTTTTTCTGAATAGATTTAGGTACAGGCATTGGCTCACAAAAAAGAAAGCTGACGTAATTCCCGTCAAAATGGTGACCAATAAAAGTATTTTTGATGAAAATTAGCTACAGTTGTTCAAAGTTACCTACTTTTTACGATTTTACCACTTTTTACCGTTATGCCATGTGATTTTTAATATTTACACACAAAAATTATTTTTATTCAATTCAAAAATTATTTTCGGTTTATCAATGATAATGATGAAGGTATTTGTTTAAAATTTTGATATTTATATGATCTTAGACATAAAAAAATTAATGCTGTACCTACTGATTTATAGCTGTTTTAAAGATACTTTTTTGAAAATTACATATCTATTACTTGTTTATTATTTGTTCGTATTGTTGCGTATTTTCCACCTTTTAGGAAACACCCTGTATGAATCCGTGGGTTCTAAATAATTTTAACAAGAGATTAAACACTAACACTTTATTTAATAATCTACTAACTATACAATACTTCAAATTCGAAATAACACTTTGTTTACTTGATATTTAACCTCACTTTTCACTTTTCAACTTGTTCACTTTTATAAACTGCTTTCTTAATAAAACTTCTTCCTCTGCGCCGGTAATCGCGCCTTATATACTCTGAAATTACCTCTAGATTGAACCAGAATCGTCTTCCACCACACTCTAGAAAAGTCCATGGCTCTTTCTACAGTCTTTCGAGTTACTGTTAGTAGGCATAGGCGTATCATCTCCAGTTCCAAGGGGGTGTAAATTCATAACACTGCCCCCTCCTTAAGCTTGATCAGGCCCGATCAGGCAACCCAGAATCATCGATGTATTTCGCCAGTCTGTCCAAATGCACGACCTTCATCTTGGACTTTTTGCTTCGTTGAATCCGATAAACGACATCTTGAAAGGAGCTCCGGCGTTGAACTGCTTCTTTTCACCCTTGCTTTCAGTCTGTGGTCCCTTACTGGCTGCACAAATATTGAATTTGCGACACCAAGCCTCCACATCCTGACGACTTCTTATCCAATAAAATCGTTCTCGTATTTTCTTCAGGGTCTTGTTAACACCGAAGAGCCCATCGGATGTTCCATTGTGCACTTCCTGAAGCACCTTCGCTACTCGACACCTGGGAATCACTAGACGCATAACCACCTGTTTTCCATCCGGGTTCCCATGCTCTCCGCAACAGCCCGTTCATGACTTTCAGTTAGTCCCACTGCGTCCACAGTGCCTTCAGTCCCACTCTTTTGCCTGAAACATCCTTCCATTTTGGACGAGTTCCCCTTTCTTGAGCTCGCAATATAGGCCCAATTTCCTCATCGTTCAGTTGCTCTTCGTCTATCCTGTCATCCGGTACCTCCACCTTGACAATGTTGACTGCTCCCGTGACCTGC
Source organism: Stenurella melanura (assembly GCA_963583905.1). Lineage (NCBI taxonomy): Eukaryota > Metazoa > Arthropoda > Insecta > Coleoptera > Cerambycidae > Stenurella > Stenurella melanura. The sequence continues at coordinate 110,825,889 of OY757312.1, forward strand.
AGTTTCTCCTGGTGGTAGTACTTGCAACCTTCCTTGCATGTTCTTCTGGATGAAGCATTTGCATATTTCTGGGGTTTCGATTTATCGTCAAATCCTTGTAATGGTTGTCTTTTCGTAATGCTTCGAAGCTGGGAAATCTTCACTTCTCTATGGGCACTACGTCCATTATCTGGCACAGCCTCTCTGGTACCGGCTTCCTCTGATTTTCCCCTCAGCTTCACAGCTTCTCCGGCCTTCACTCTCTCCAATCTCCTCCGTGGACATTCAAGCTGGTTATGTCCTAGTTCTCCGCACCTGTAACATTTCATACGCCGTCCACTTGGCCTTCCACTAATCTGTTTATTCTGAGTCTCTTCAATCTTTCTAGCATTCACTTTCCTCGAGTTCCGATATCGACAGTCTCGCTTGATATGCCCTGCTCTGCCGCAGTTGTAGCATTTAATACCTCCACTTGGCCTTTCTCTATTTTGTTGGTTTTCCTGTCTTCTTGGAGGATTCGATTTAGCCAGTAATTCACTGATCATTTTATTCGTTTTGAGAATCGCGTTCAAGATAGGGTTTTGGTCTCTCTCTTCTGGCTGCGATTCTTCAAGCGTCATAGCCCGCACTCTTGACTTTGGAGTATCCCTATAGACGGCTTCTACCTCTAGTGCATGCACCAAGGCTTCACTACTACTTTTATGTCGGGATAGCCTGAGGACTCGCCTGATCTCCTCGTCCCTTATCCCGTCTAGGAATGCCCCCACTGCCAATTGCTCTTTAAATTCTCTTGGCGCATTAGGATATGTTAAGTGTGCCAGTCTTTCCACCGCAGCTTCAAATTCTTGCAGACTCTCTCCAGCTTTCTGAACGCGCACTTTCAACTGGGTCTGGTATACTTGAGCAAGATGTTGACCGCCATATCGTAGATCTAAGGCAGCTTTTAAAACTCTAAAGTTCCGTTGTTGGTCTACCGGAATTATCTGGAGCAACTCCAATGCTTGGCCTCTTAAAGCTACGATTAATGCCTTAGCCTTCTCTTCGTCATTCCAGTTGTTTGCACTCGCTGCTGCCTCAAACTGTGTCTTGTAAGTCATCCAGGAACTTTGACCATCAAATGAGGGAATTTTTAATCGCTGGCCTGATGATATCACTTGCTGGTTTCCTCTATCCCTCAACTGTCGTTTTCTAACACTTGTTTTTCCTCTTGACGGCGTTTCTCCTCTTCTTGATGCCTTCGTTCTTTTTCTTGTCGTCTTCTTTTCCGTTCCTCTGTCTCTTCTTGGCGTTTTCTTTCCTGTTCTTCTTTCTCTTCCTGGCGTTTCTTTTCTTGGTCCATCATCATCTTTTGCATTTGGGCGAATAAGTCCTGTATTTGTTTTTCGGATGGTATGCTTCTGGTCGTTACCGGCATACAATTACGTTGAAACCAAATAAATTTAATAAAAATATGAACCTCAAAACGGCACAAAAAAAGTCGTATCTAGAGTCTTTGTCACTTAACCACTAATGTCCAACAAAAATGTTCTATAATGTCTAAAAACGCACTTAACACTATTTTCCTGTTCGAAAATAATCCTCGAACAATGTCCAGCAAATTAGTCCTTCCTGTGTTAGCACTAACTCTGTCCCAGTCTTCTCAACACTTCCGAAAAATCCTTTTGTCAAAATTCCGCGTCTGAAACCAATGTTGCGTATTTTCCACCTTTTAGGAAACACCTGTATGAATCCGTGGGTTCTAAATGATTTTAACAAGAGATTAAACACTAACACTTTATTTAATAATTTACTGACTATGCAATACTTCAAATTCGAAATAACACTTTGTTTACTTGATATTTAACCTCACTTTTCACTTTTCAACTTGTTCACTTTTATAAACTGCTTTCTTAATAAAACTTCTTCCTCTGTGCCGGTAATCGCGCCTTATATACTCTGAAATTACCTCTTGATTGAACCAGAATCTTCTTCCACCACACTCTAGAAAAGTCCATGGCTCTTTCTAGAGTCTTTCCAGTCACTATTAGTAGGCATAGGCGTATCATCTCCAGTTCCAAGGGGGTGTAATTCATAACAGTATGTATTATTTATTAATTCACATTATGTAATTAATAAGTTCTTAGAATAAAATTATTTGTTCAAAGTTTTGATATTTAGAGCCCAAAATTTTCTCTAACCCATTTGCCACCAACTTCTGATGCCACTAAACAGCACGGCTTATAGACGTAGTACCACCAAATTCAACAGTGGAGAGCAAATATTTTAAATCCTTTTGAGTGGGGTTGGAAAAAATCTAAAAATGGATGTATGCCAATTAGCACAACCAAACAGAAAATATCAGGAACAAAAAATATGGAGGAATTTAGACCTGTCAATATGTTACCTACGGAGGCAAAATTTTTAGAAAAAGCAGTTATATACAAATGTTAAACCATGTAAATGAAAATAAAATCTTAACAAAGTATCAGTCGGGTTTGAGAAAAGGTTATAACTGCGAAACAGCCTTCCAGTATATACTTCATGAGTGGAAGCAAAGTTTGGATGAAGATCAAGTAATAGCAGTAATATTTTTGATTTTAAGCGTGCATTTGAGACCATTGACAGAAACAGATTATTAGAAAAATTATCAAAGTATGGGTTAAGTGATGTAGTTTTAAAATGGTTTAGTAATTATCTAGCTGATAGAAAACAGAAAGGTAAATGTGAATACGTTGAATCCAAAGAAGAGTTGATTGAAAACGATGTCCCACAAGGAAGTATATTGGGTCCCCTTTTGTTTATATTGTATATAAACGATATAGAGCAGATTATAAAATACTGTTAATTCCACTTGTTTGCAGATGATACTATGATCTATATATTGGCAAGGATAAATATGACATTGAAATAAAAATACATAAGACATAAACAATATAGCAAATTGGTTAGAAATAAATAAGTTAAAATTGAATGCAGAAAAGACAAAAGTAATGGTTTTAGGAAAACAGACTGTTACAAGACGAATGGTTGGATACTGATTTTAAAATTTTTGTTGAAAGCAAGCAAGTTGACATATTCAATTCTATCAAATACTTGGGTATAACAGTTGATAGAAAATAAAGTTTTAAAGAACATGTCATGTAGACCATACCTGCACAAATATTTGAGTTATTGGACCAGACGTACAGTTTATAACACGATTATACTGCCACATTTTTATTTTGCTGGAACAATTTTGTATCTGTAAAATACATTGGATATGGAAAGACTGCAAAGATGCCAAAATAGAGCAATGAGAATAATATTGCAATGTTCAAAATATACTCCTGTTAGAGAGATGCCGCACAAGCTGCAGTGGGTAGGGGTTAGGGACTTAAGTGAAATCAATGCCCTAATCTTTATTCACAAGATTACAAAGGGAAATGTGCCTGATTATTTTCAATGGATTTTGCAAGTTTTTGACCATTCATATAATACAACAAATCGTGATAATTTTAGACTAGATCTTAAGAAGTACAAATCTACCCGAAATTCAGTTTTTTTTAGAACTCTAATTAGTTATAATAACTTACCAAAAACCGCTGCCTAAGGAATCACTACTTCCACATCCAGATTATTCGTCCAAGTCACTTTAAAGGAAACATCTTGACTATATTTGCACTCTAGTATGTGGAAATTATTGGTCATAGAATTTTAATAATATTTGGGGTAGATGTCATAGAAAAGTTTGAGGAGTTGGTTTCTACCATATACGTTAAAAATGAAGTTTCTAATTTACCGTACTTATTTTCCACTATTTACAACCTACCACCTCAATGGAGTCATCTCAATCAGATGTCACTACAATACATACGTGTACTAACTTTCAAGTGAATATCTCAATTTGATGTTATCAATCCCATTAATAATGAAGCGGAGGTGGTAGAGTTTGAAAAATATTAGAAACAAATCTGAGGCCTTGGTTTCTAGTATATACACCGAATCCCAAATTTCTGTAGTCTTACCAGCTTGCTTTACTTATTTTCCCCTATTTGCCTCTATTTAACCCCCAACCCTTCAACGGCATCATCTCAAATTATGATCTAGTTTCAGACGTCGTTATAATACATACGTGTACCAAATTTCAAATGAATATCTCAATTTTATTTTATCAACCCTTTTCATATTGGAGTAGGGGTGGTTGGGTTGAAAAATATTATAAGAAAATCCGACGCTGTGGCTTCTAGTACATACACCGAATTTCAAGTTTCTGTAGTCTTACCAACGTTTTACTTATATTCCTCTATTTACCCCAAATTAACCCCCAACCCTTCAACGGAATCATCTCAAAATATAAACTAATTCCAGACGTCGTTATAATGCATACGTGTACGAAATTTCAAATGAATATCTCAACTTTATTTTGTTAACCCCATTAATGGGGTAGGGGTGGTGGGGGGGTTGAAAAATATTATAAAAAAATCTGAGGCCTTAACTTCTTGTACATACACCGAATTTCAAATTTCTGTACTCATACCAGCTTGCTTTACTTATTTCCCCCTATTGACCCCTAAATAACCCCCAACCCTTCAACGGAATCATCTCAAAGTATAATCTAGTTCCAGATGTCGTTATAATTCATACGTGTACCAAATTTCAAATGAATATCTCGATTTTATTTTATCAACCCTTTTAATAATGAAGTACTTAGTGGTGGTGGGGGTTGAAAAATATTATAAATAATCTGAGACCTTGGCTTCTAGTACATACACCGAATTTCAAGTTTCTGTAGTCTTACCAGCTTGTTTTATTTATTTTCCCCTATTTACCCCAATTTAACCCCCAACCCTTCAACGGAATTATCTCAAAATATAATCTAGTTCCAGATGTCGTTATAATACATACGTGTAGAAAATTTCAAATGAATATCTCAATTTTATTTCATCAACCCTTTTCGAATTGGAGTAGGGGTGGTGGGGGTTGAAAAATATTATTAAAAAATCTGACGCTTTGGCTTCTAGTACATACACCGAATTTCAAGTTTCTGTATTCTTACCAACTTGTTACTACATTTTGAAAAAAATGTAGTAGGGGAGAGTGTTGTATACTGGGACAAAAAGTTTCAAATAACTATAAAAAATTCAAATGCAATATATTTTAAAGTTTTGCTGTTTCATTAATTTGGAAATATAAAAGTGTTTTAAAAATATATATTTAATGCTTAAAATATTACTTAATTGACTCAGAAAAAGTCTGTCCCACTATACACCCTAGTCCCACTATACAACAATCCATTGTTGCATAATGGGACAAAGGCCTGTGCATACTGGGACAATAATAATAAATTGACATTTTTTTCTGGAAAAAAAAACATTCAATTTAATTTTAACTAATACAGTTTATTTATGAGTCAAAGGTACAAACTTATTATTCACTCATCAAAATTTATCATTTAAACATCAGATCCTATAATTTAGACACACTCAAAATAATACAAAAAAACTAAAAGTAAATTATTATTTAAACAACAAAATAAAATTAAACGTAACCACTGAACTATAAAAATTAGTAAAATAACACCTGTCCTATATTATATACAATGTGATATTATTCAATTGGCAATGAAGAAAAATCATAATCAAGATGCCATTGTTTTGAAACCCTTTCCGTTCCACCAGTTGTAAAGGGTGTAGGCAGTTTTAAAACAATGTCATTTTTTAAAACTAAATCTTCATCTCTCTCCTCTGGAAACAAAAATGTATCATTCCTGGCCTTTCTTAAAAAATTTACTAGATATTCATCATTATTTATTTTGTTCACTTGGCCGACGTAATATTTTACTCGCTTTTTTAAAGGGTACTGAACAATAATGAAGTCATTTAGGCTTATTTTTTCCATTTTATCTTCTGCAAATTCATCGGAAAACTCTGATATATCGTCACATATTTCGTGCAGAGATACATCGCTATCACTGGAGTCTTGCAATATTTTTCTCTTTACATTCAGAGATTTTTGCTTTTTTTTAAACAGTTTTTCTTCTTCCTTTCGTTTTTTTTCTTCAATTATCGGCGTGTTAGTTAAAATAGTGGAAGTTACTTTTTTTCTGTTCTGCTTCTTCTTTCTAGTTACAGCCTTTAAATGGGGTCTTATTGCTTCTGGAGTGACAATATTCTTTTTAGGAGTTAATAAAACTATAATATTATGTGTCTTTCGCGTGTCTGATTCGGTATTATCTTTAGAACAACCTGGTTGAGGTTCATCTAAATTAGCTGTCGAAACAATTTCTTCAGAAATATCATGCTCGCGATCGGTAACATATGAAGTCAAAAAGTCAGAATCCTGGAATTTTTCAGAATTAAGTGGACAAATTCCAGTTGTATTAAAACCTTTAATTATGTTGGTTGGTGTAAAAGCAATGGGAAAAGATTTCCCAACTATTTCTGCTACATTATATAAAGTAACTGGAATTCCAGGATGAGTTAACATCCATTCGTCCATGAATTTATTGTAACAATTTTTAAATGGTCCAAAGCAAGCTACATCTAGTGGCTGTAGTTTGTGGCTACAGTGTGGGGGCAATGAAACCAATACAATACCATTCGACTTGCAATATTCAAGAATTTTCACATCAGTGTGACTTTCATGATTATCTAGAATTACTAATATTTTATTATTATTCCCACAATGTAATGTGTCTGTAAGGTGTTTTAAGTATTCTAAAAAATTTATTCCAGTCATCCAGCCACTGGTATTGAACCAGGTGGAGCTCCAGTAAGCATGTGCTCTTTAAAATATTTTCTTGGGAAAACAAAAAATGGTGGAATAAATGTGCCATTGGCACAAATGGTAGTACACATTGTTACCAACACACCTCTTTCGGCACTCGTGACTTTACCTACTTGTTTTAGACCACGAGGAGCTATAATTTTTGGCGGCTTATGAACTGTTGTAACTGCAGTTTCATCGCAGTTAATAATTTTGTTAGCAGTAAAACGATGTTTCTTCATAACGTCACTTAAGTTATTAAAAAACAATGAGACGTTGTGTTTATTAAAGCTGGTGGCTCGGCCGAGGCTTGTTGCTTCAGGCGAACGCAGACTTAGCTTGTGTCTGGATCGAAAAAGTCTGAGCCATTCTTCTCCCGCACACTTATTTTTGTGCCATGACAGTGGCATTAATTTATTATTGGCCACTCCATGTCTATATGCAAATATTCTACAGTCTTTAGCTGATAAACCATAACACATGGCCGACGCACTAACCAAGTACTCAGTAAGCAAGGTTTCTTCTTTCTCTGAAAAGACTTGTACAAAACCATGATGCCTCTCAAAACTAAAAATTTCTTTTTGTTCCTCATCAGTATTTTTATACTTCGTCACATATCTGTGCAGCGCTGATTTGCTTACATTGAATTCACTGGCGGCTTCTCTAATTTTTGTTTTGTTTTCTATGACGGCTAGAACTGCTTTCTGCATTTTTGTCGAGTTAATCGAGTGAGTTTCTTTACTTTTTTCAAAAATGGAATTATTTTTCCGTGGCCTCTTCTTTTTGTTATTCATTTTCTATAACAAGAAAATATTTTTTATTTTGTTTATCGGCAGAAGGATGAACAGTTGGAAATTAATATTTTTAATGGCTTTTTAAAGTTTATAAATTGAAATAAGTTACTAGATATATTAATAAAATCAATAAAATCCAACATTGGCATACATATACCTATATATCTATTTTAAAATTTGTAATAAATTTGTTAATTAAAAATATGTGTTGCATAGTGGGACAGTCCCAGAATACAACACATATTTTTGTCCCACTATACATCAGCATACATATTTTAGGTTATGATTCTATATCTCGAGAAAAAAGGAAGGTATCGTAATAACTAAATAGACTTACCTTAGTAATACTACAAATAATACACACACCAAATTTGAAAAGTTTATCTTAATAAATAAATGGAATATAAACTTTAATTTGCGCATAAAAATAAAAACTTTGTGGCTCACAACAGAGTCAAGTAACGCTAGCTGATGACTGAGTAATTCCCAACGTATTATTTTTAGTTGTCAGTAGAGGGCGGCAGGTGTATATAATCCTGTAATTTAATTAGAATTTTAACCGTTCAGTTTCGGCGGGTTTTCAAAAAGTCCCAGTATACAACATGTCCCATTATACAACACTCTCCCCTATACGTTTAGCATTTTTCCGGTGCACCATCGAAACCCGAAAAAAACGTCGGATCGATTTGAAAGTCATATCTATCGATTCGAGAGCGAATTTAGAAAATTCCGTCCGTCGGTCAGTCGGTCTGTCTGTCGGTCTGTCTGTCTGTCTGTCTGTCACGCTCAGCCCCCCTAACCCGTTTTCGGATTGCGATGAAACTTGGGTGGTTAATAGGAGGTCTTTAGAAAACCTTAACGCCGGAAGCTCGGCTCCGATCGGAAACCGGAAGTACCCGATATAGACGTTTCGAGTTTCTCGGGAGAAATTGAATAACTCGATAACGGGTAGTCGGATCGAGACGTTTCAAAAAAGAAATGGTGGCGCTGGCAATGCTCTACAAATAAGCATACCAGAGGCTATGTCGAAAAACAAATGAAAATTGATTTTTTTTGCAAAAAACTGGTTTTCTCGAATTCGGGCTAGGAAGCACGATAACTGTCCAGGATATTGATCGATTTAGACGAGACCTGGTGGGATCAAAGGTACCCGGCCACAAATCAAGCCTATTGCTGGCGGCCCGAATCCGTCGACCGCAAGTATGTTTTCCAGGGCCGAGTATGATTTTTCAAAGAAATTAATAACTCCCGAACCGAAGGTCCGATTTTGATTTTAAAAAATAGGAATTGGCAAAAAATGGCAATTGTAGGGCTCGATTAGGTCTATTAGTTGACGTTTGTGAGAAATTTGAGAAAACAAAAGCGAATCTACAAATCCTGGAAAACTTGATTTTTTTGATAAATCCTACAAATTCCGAACAGTATCCTAATAAAATCGAAAATTAACTATTCCGTCGATCGATCTCTATAACCAGTATAAGGCACGGACCTTTTCGGACAAAAAATCTGATATAGAGTTTTTTCGAAAAATTTAAAATAAACGAGTTATTTACGAAAATGCATTCCATAGAATTATTTTAAAAAATATTACAAATTGATACATTCTCCGTGCGATATAGGTGCAAACAAATAATGTAATGTTATATTTAAAATATCATTCATTTCCTTATTTTCATTTACTAAATAAAAAGAGAACCGATGCCCTTCCCGTGTTTCAAAATGTAGTTAGCTTTTACTTTAGTCAATGCAAAAAAAGAAAAATAAAACATGTCAAAGCACTGAGTCATCTTGCGACCCTCTGCTGAAAATCTAATGAATCATCCCAACAAATTGGACAAAAAGCATATCAAAATGTAGTTTTTTTCACTTGTTACTACATTTTGAAAAAAAATGTAGTATACCTTTAGCATTTTTCCGGTGCACCATCGAAACCCGAAAAAAACGTCGGATCGATGTGAAAGTCATATCTATCGATTCGAGAGCGAATTTAGAAAATTACGTCCGTCGGTCAGTCGGTCTGTCTGTCGGTCTGTCTGTCTGTCTGTCTGTCTGTCTGTCTGTCTGTCACGCCCAGCCCCCTTAATCCGTTTTCGGATTGCGATGAAACTTGGGTGGTTAATAGGAGGTCTTTAGAAAACCTTAACGCCGAAAGCTCGGCTCCGTTCGGAAACCGGAAGTACCCGATATAGACGTTTCGAGTTTTTCGGGAGAAATTGAATAACTCGATAACGGGTAGTCGGATCGAGACGTTTCAAAAAAGAAATGGTGCCGCTGGCGAAGCTCTACAAATAAGTATACCAGAGGCTATGTCGAAATACAAACGAAAATTGATTTTTTTTGCAAAAAACTGGTTTTCTCGAAATCGGGCTAGGAAGCACGATAACTGTCCAGAATATTGATCGATTTCGATGAGACTTGGTGGGATCAAAGGTACCCGACCACAAATCAAGCCTATTGCTGGCGGCCCGAATCCGTTGACCGCAAGTATGTTTTCCAAGGCCGAGTATGATTTTTCAAAGAAATTAATAACTCCCGAACCGAAGGTCCGATTTTGATTTTCAAAAATGGCAATTGTAGGGCTCGATTAGGTCTATTAGTTGACGTTTGTGAGAAATTTGACAAAACAAAAGCGAATCTACAAATCCTGGAAAACTTGATTTTTTTGATAAATTCTACAAATTCCAAACAGTTTCCTAATAAAAATCGAAAATTAACTATTCCGTCGATCGATCTCTATAACCAGTATAAGGCACGGACCTCTTTGGACAAAAAATCTGAAATAGAGTTTTTTCGAAAAATTTAATATAAACGAGTTATTTACGAAAATGCATTCCATAGAATTATTTTAAGAAATATTACAAATTGATAAGTGATAATGTTATATTTAAAATATCATCATTCATTTCCTTATTTTGATTTACTAAATAAAAATAGAACCGATGCCCTTTCCGTGTTTCAAAATGTAGTTAGCTTTTACTTTAGTCAATGCAAAAAGAAAAAAAAAAGAAAAATAAAACATGTCAAAGCACTGAGTCACTTGCGACCCTCTGCTGAAAATGTAATGAATCATCCCAACAAATTGGACTAAAAGCATAACAAAATGTAGTTTTTTTCACTTGTTACTACATTTTGAAAAAAAATGTAGTATACGTTTAGCATTTTTCCGGTGGACCGTCGAAACCCGAAAGAAACGTCGGATCGATGTGAAAGTCATATCTATCGATTCGAGAGCGAATTTAGAAAATTCCGTCCGTCCGTCCGTCCGTCCGTCCGTCCGTCCGTCCGTCCGTCGGTCGGTCGGTCGGTCTGTCTGTCTGTCTGTCTGTCTGTCTGTCTGTCTGTCTGTCTGTCTGTCTGTCTGTCTGTCTGTCTGTCTGTCTGTCTGTCTGTCTGTCTGTCTGTCTGTCTGTCTGTCTGTCTGTCTGTCTGTCTGTCTGTCTGTCTGTCTGTCTGTCTGTCTGTCTGTCTGTCTGTCTGTCTGTCTGTCTGTCTGTCTGTCTGTCTGTCTGTCTGTCTGTCTGTCTGTCTGTCTGTCTGTCTGTCTGTCTGTCTGTCTGTCTGTCTGTCTGTCTGTCTGTCTGTCTGTCTGTCTGTCTGTCTGTCTGTCTGTCTGTCTGTCTGTCTGTCTGTCTGTCTGTCTGTCTGTCTGTCTGTCTGTCTGTCTGTCTGTCTGTCTGTCTGTCTGTCTGTCTGTCTGTCTGTCTGTCTGTCTGTCTGTCTGTCTGTCTGTCTGTCTGTCTGTCTGTCTGTCTGTCTGTCTGTCTGTCTGTCTGTCTGTCTGTCTGTCTGTCTGTCTGTCTGTCTGTCTGTCTGTCTGTCTGTCTGTCTGTCTGTCTGTCTGTCTGTCTGTCTGTCTGTCTGTCTGTCTGTCTGTCTGTCTGTCTGTCTGTCTGTCTGTCTGTCTGTCTGTCTGTCTGTCTGTCTGTCTGTCTGTCTGTCTGTCTGTCTGTCTGTCTGTCTGTCTGTCTGTCTGTCTGTCTGTCTGTCTGTCTGTCTGTCTGTCTGTCTGTCTGTCTGTCTGTCTGTCTGTCTGTCTGTCTGTCTGTCTGTCTGTCTGTCTGTCTGTCTGTCTGTCTGTCTGTCTGTCTGTCTGTCTGTCTGTCTGTCTGTCTGTCTGTCTGTCTGTCTGTCTGTCTGTCTGTCTGTCTGTCTGTCTGTCTGTCTGTCTGTCTGTCTGTCTGTCTGTCTGTCTGTCTGTCTGTCTGTCTGTCTGTCTGTCTGTCTGTCTGTCTGTCTGTCTGTCTGTCTGTCTGTCTGTCTGTCTGTCTGTCTGTCTGTCTGTCTGTCTGTCTGTCTGTCTGTCTGTCTGTCTGTCTGTCTGTCTGTCTGTCTGTCTGTCTGTCTGTCTGTCTGTCTGTCTGTCTGTCTGTCTGTCTGTCTGTCTGTCTGTCTGTCTGTCTGTCTGTCTGTCTGTCTGTCTGTCTGTCTGTCTGTCTGTCTGTCTGTCTGTCTGTCTGTCTGTCTGTCTGTCTGTCTGTCTGTCTGTCTGTCTGTCTGTCTGTCTGTCTGTCTGTCTGTCTGTCTGTCTGTCTGTCTGTCTGTCTGTCTGTCTGTCTGTCTGTCTGTCTGTCTGTCTGTCTGTCTGTCTGTCTGTCTGTCTGTCTGTCTGTCTGTCTGTCTGTCTGTCTGTCTGTCTGTCTGTCTGTCTGTCTGTCTGTCTGTCTGTCTGTCTGTCTGTCTGTCTGTCTGTCTGTCTGTCTGTCTGTCTGTCTGTCTGTCTGTCTGTCTGTCTGTCTGTCTGTCTGTCTGTCTGTCTGTCTGTCTGTCTGTCTGTCTGTCTGTCTGTCTGTCTGTCTGTCTGTCTGTCTGTCTGTCTGTCTGTCTGTCTGTCTGTCTGTCTGTCTGTCTGTCTGTCTGTCTGTCTGTCTGTCTGTCTGTCTGTCTGTCTGTCTGTCTGTCTGTCTGTCTGTCTGTCTGTCTGTCTGTCTGTCTGTCTGTCTGTCTGTCTGTCTGTCTGTCTGTCTGTCTGTCTGTCTGTCTGTCTGTCTGTCTGTCTGTCTGTCTGTCTGTCTGTCTGTCTGTCTGTCTGTCTGTCTGTCTGTCTGTCTGTCTGTCTGTCTGTCTGTCTGTCTGTCTGTCTGTCTGTCTGTCTGTCTGTCTGTCTGTCTGTCTGTCTGTCTGTCTGTCTGTCTGTCTGTCTGTCTGTCTGTCTGTCTGTCTGTCTGTCTGTCTGTCTGTCTGTCTGTCTGTCTGTCTGTCTGTCTGTCTGTCTGTCTGTCTGTCTGTCTGTCTGTCTGTCTGTCTGTCTGTCTGTCTGTCTGTCTGTCTGTCTGTCTGTCTGTCTGTCTGTCTGTCTGTCTGTCTGTCTGTCTGTCTGTCTGTCTGTCTGTCTGTCTGTCTGTCTGTCTGTCTGTCTGTCTGTCTGTCTGTCTGTCTGTCTGTCTGTCTGTCTGTCTGTCTGTCTGTCTGTCTGTCTGTCTGTCTGTCTGTCTGTCTGTCTGTCTGTCTGTCTGTCTGTCTGTCTGTCTGTCTGTCTGTCTGTCTGTCTGTCTGTCTGTCTGTCTGTCACGCCCAGCCCCCCTAATCCGTTTTCGGATTGCGATGAAACTTGGGTGGTTAATAGGAGGTCTTTAGAAAACCTTAACGCCGGAAGCTCGGCTCCGTTCGGAAACCGAAAGTACCCGATATAGACGTTTCCACTTTTTCGGGAGAAATTAAATAACTCGATAACGGGTAGTCGGATCGAGACGTTTCAAAAAAGAAATGATGCCGCTGGCAAAGCTCTACAAATAAGTATACCAGAGGCTATGTCGAAAAACAAATGAAAATTGATTTTTTTTGCAAAAAACTGGTTTTCCCGAAATCGAGCTAGGAAGCACGATAACTGTCCAGAATATTGATCGATTTCGATGAGACTTGGTGGGATCAAAGGTACCCGTCCACAAATCAAGCCTATCGCTGGCGGCCCGAATCCGTTGACCGCAAGTATGTTTTCCAGGGCCGTGTATGATTTTTCAAAGAAATTAATAACTCCCGAACCGAAGGTCCGATTTTGATTTTCAAAAAATGGCAATTGTAGGGCTCGATTAGTTCTATTAGTTGACGTTTGTGAAAAATTTGAGAAAACAAAAGCGAATCTACGAATCCTGGAAAACTTAATTTTTTTGATAAATTCTACAAATTCCGAACAGTTTCCTAATAAAAATCGAAAATTAACTATTCCGTCGATCGATCTCTATAACCAGTATAAAGCACGGACCTTTTTGGACAAAAAATCTAAAATAGAGTTTTTTCGAAAAACTTAAAATAAACGAGTTATTTACGAAAATGCATTCCATAGAATTATTTAAAAAAATATTACAAATTGATACATTCTCCGTGCGATATAGGTGCAAACAAATAATGTAATGTTATATTTAAAATATCATTCATTTCCTTATTTTCATTTACTAAATAAAAATAGAACCGATGCCCTTTCCGTGTTTCAAAATGTAGTTAGCTTTTACTTTAGTCAATGCAAAAAAAAAAGAAAAATAAAACATGTCAAAGCACTGAGTCATCTTGCGACTCTCTGCTGAAAATGTGAATCATCCCAACAAATTGAATAAAAAGCATATCAAAATGTAGTTTTTTTCACTTGTTTTACTTATATTCCTCTATTTACCCCAAATTAACCCCCAACCCTTCAACGGAATCATCCCAAAATATAATCTAATTCTAGACATCGTTATAATACATACGTGTACGAAATTTCAAATGAATATCTCAACTTTATTTTATCAACCCCTTTAGTGGGGAAGGAGTGGTGGGGGGTTGAAAAATATTATAAAAAAATCTGAGGCCTTAACTTCTAGTACATACACCGAATTTCAAGTTTCTGTACTCTTACAAGCTTGCTTTACTTATTTCCCTCTATTTACCCCTATTTAACCCCCAACCCTTCACCGGATTTCCTCAAAAAACAATCCAGTTCCAGATCTCGTTATAATATACACGTGTACAAAATTTCAGGTCAATATCTTAAACCGTTCCGGAGAAAGCGTGCGGACAAAAAAAAGTTACAGACAGACCGACAGATAGACAGAAAATTTTTTTTGCTCAAATTTAAAATCTCGACGTTTCATGACATTCTAAACCTATTTCACGAATAAAAATTTTTGAAAATTTTTTTGCGATTACTATACTTCCAATCCACTACGTGGATGTGGAAGTAATAATATAAAGGCAATGGATATAAATACATTTAAAATAAAACTAAAAGAGATATATTTAAATAATTTGATAAGATAATAATGTGATAAGTGTGATAGGTATAGTAGTGGAATTTAGTATTTTTTTTATAATCACTAATATATTTTTTATTAACATCTATTTGTTTGTATAGCAATTTTCTTGTGCTAAATGAAGATTATATTATTATTATTATACCTCCTGCACAGCAGACTTTACTGGAGCAACTAGCTTGCGGGTGCATAAAATGTTGTCACGGAAATTGCAGCTACAACAAGTTAGGAATTAGCTGGTCCATGTTCTGCAAAGAATGTATGGGCTTAAGCCGTGAAAACGCTTATTTATGTTCCAGAAGTTACGGAAGATGTCGAAACGATGTTGATGAAGATACTGATATTCAATTCGAAAACATTATAAATAAATATAACAAATATACGTAATTTTCAAAAAAGTATCTTTAAAACAGCTATAAATCAGTAGGTACAGCATTGATTTTTTTTATGTCAAAGATCATATGAATATCAAAATTTTAAACAAATACCTTTACCATTATCATTGATAAACAGAAAATAATTTTTGTATCGAATCAAAATAATGTTTGCGTGTAAAAATTAAATAACATGGTAAAAAGAGGTAGAATCGTAAAAAGTAGGCTACTTTGAACGACTGTATCTCAGCCAATTTTTACCAAAAATGCTTTGATCGGTCACCATTTTGACGAGAATTACGACAGTTTTTTATTTTTTGAACCAAAGTCTATACCTAAATCCACTCAGAAAAAGTTATACACAAAATATAAAAAAAAAACAAAAATTTAGCTTTTTTTTATTTATTTTGTTTAAAAAAAAATTTGAATTTATAAAGTGCCATTTTGATAGGAAATTTGATTCTCTACAAATATCGTATTATGTCTGTATACTAAGAATGTATAGTTTTTGAGTTATATTTAAAAAACTAAAAAGTGGATAAATTTATTCCGTTCACAAAAACCTAGGCCTAAATTTAATAGCACTTTGTAAAATTATCATGTTTCAGGTACAATTGAACATATGAAACCTACCTTTAACGAATTAGTTCCTTATTCGATTATATTTATTTATTTATTTAACAATACACTACCCAACAGAAAATTCCAATTACAGGGTAGAAAATAGTAAGTATTTACAAATATGTAACGTATAAGTGTAGATTACAAAGTAGACAAATAAAAACAAAGATAAAACAAAACAAAAAATTTTAAATTATGAAGCTAATCTTTTTATCGCAGCTACATTGCAGTGGAATATATCAAACTGATCTTGTAGTTTATTATAATTTTCACACATTTTGTATAGCGGCGAAAATTTCTGGACGTTGGTTCGGGGAGTTGGTAAATAGAACAATGAATTATGCCTAGAACCAGGTCTAGGAGTTCGAAAATTTAGTAAGTTTAAGATAGCGCTGCAATCAGTTATATTATGTATTGTTTTAAAAAGAAAAATTTGCTGTGAAATAGTTCTAGGAGCCTCCAGACTCGAGAGCGAGAATCTATTTAACAGTTCAGTCTGAGGAAAGCCAATAGCAGGATAGACACCATCTTCCTTATGACTGAAAGTCTTTAAAAAACGCCTCTGAATTCTCTCTATGCTCTGTATATGTGTGTTATAATGGGGCGACCAAATAATTGACGAATATTCTAATTTGGATCGAACAAACGATTGATATAGTAGTTTCAGTGTGTTGATGTCGTCAAAATCGCGAGAACATCGTATTATGAATCCCAGCTATTGTCTGTAATTGTTTATTTGTGGCATATTCAGATTTTCTTACTTTTATTGGGTATTTTGCCACTGAAAAATATTTAAAAATTTTAATGAAAAAACCTCTGCGCCAAACGGATCAGACAGAGGTTGGTTCTTGAGTACTTGACTCTTTCAAAAAATCTCACACCTAAAAATATATAAACTAGAACAATGTTATAAACTAAAAACTCAAAATCAAAACTATAGGTAGTTAACGTTTCGGAAGAGAATCTACTTCCGTTCTCAAAACTTTTTTGGCCGTCAACCATGACAGTTCTTTGTTTATGTATTTCCATAGTCACGTGAGACATTAAATTATATTTATCTTATTTTTACTTACTTCGTCTCTAAGGATGGGCAACCAACTAGTACAAAAATCTATTGAATAATTAGAAACGCATCTATTCTCGTTTAATAAAATAATCGCGGATTCTTTAAGTTTTCTTTTAGTTCCGTTGCTCTCTTTTTCCAAAATCTTCGCCGAGTCCCATTTAATTCTATGATTATTATCCCACGCGTGTTCACAAAGGGGAGAATTTGAAAAATCCAAAATTTGTGAAGACGCGTGGGATAATAATCATAGAATTAAATGGGACTCGGCGAAGATTTTGGAAAAAGAGAGCAACGGAACTAAAAGAAAACTTAAAGAATCCGCGATTATTTTATTAAACGAGGATAGATGCGTTTCTAATTATTCAATATATTTTTGTACTAGTTGGTTGCCCATCCTTAGAGACGAAGTAAGTAAAAATAAGATAAATATAGTTTAATGTCTTACGTGACTATGGAAATACATAAACAAAGAACTGTCATGGTTGACGGCCAAAAAAGTTTTGAGAACGGAAGTAGATTCTCTTCCGAAACGTTAACTACCTATAGCTTTGATTTTCAGTTTTTAGTTTATAACATTGTTCTAGTTTATATATTTTTAGGTGTGAGACTTTTTGAAACAGTCAAGTACTCAAGAACCAACCTCTGTCTGATCCGTTTGGCGCAGAGGTTTTTTCATTAAAATTTTAAATATTTTTCAGTGGCAAAATACCCAATAAAAAGTAAGAAAAAATGAATCCCAGCGTTCTGAAACTTTCATTAGTGATGGTATTTATATGACAATTAAATGATAGTTTGGTGTCAAATGTTACACCTAGGTCGCGGAATGTTGATGGACGTGTAAGCACTGAATCTTCTATACGGTAATTAAATTCTACATATTGGTGTTTATTAGTAAAAGTTAGGACATTACACTTTCTTATACTCAACTGTAATTTGTTTAAATCACACCACTCATTAATTTTATCAAGGGCACTTTGTAATACCACACAGTCACTCACATCATTTATTTTATTGTATAACTTCATATCATCTGCATATAAAAGACAAGTGACACCCAATTCCTCTGCAATGTCATTGATGAAAATGTTGAAGAATAATGGGCCCAAAACAGAGCCTTGAGGTACACCGGAGGTAGATACGAATTCCGCAGATCGTTGTCCACGGTATTCAACATGGTGATGTCTATTTTCAAGATATGATTTGAAAAATAACAACAAATTTCTTGAGAAGCCAAATTTTTGAAATTTATAACATAAAATACTGTGATCTAGTCTGTCAAATGCTTTAGTAAAGTCTGTGTAAATTACGTCAACCTGTGAGTTGTCGATAGCATTAGATATTATTGAGTTATACAAAAGAGATTAGTTGATGTAGATCGTCCCTTGAAGAAACCGTGCTGGTATTCAGTAATGCGAAGAAAATGTTAGTTCATGTAACAGAATATAGTCAATAGCCTATGTGTTTTGTTGTTTAAACAAAAAAGTGTCGTTTTATTGTTTTTTTTTGTATGTAGGCTACTGAAATTGACAATACTATGAGGCATTAATTAGCGAAATGGATCAAAATGAATGGGCAAAAACATTCAAGTTCATCCTCTGTCCTAGCCCCTCTCACACCCATTTTGGGTTGAGAGAATGAGATTTTCCTATTGTAAGTAACTATTTTCTATTGATTTTATGGAAAAAATACGAGATAGAAGTTGTTCTAAATATAATTTTCTATCAAAATAGGCATACTTTTATATTTTTTAATTAGTTTGTTATATTGTTGAAAATTAAATAAATAAAAATACAATATTTTTTAAATTGTCAATTTAAATAGAAAATTTTTAGTATTATTAAG
This sequence comes from Stenurella melanura, assembly GCA_963583905.1. NCBI lineage: Eukaryota > Metazoa > Arthropoda > Insecta > Coleoptera > Cerambycidae > Stenurella > Stenurella melanura. The sequence continues at coordinate 110,844,511 of OY757312.1, forward strand.
GCAGATATCAAATTAAATAACGATAAAAATATATAATTATAATTAGTAACTGTATATAATAATATTACGTGTTACGCCTTCTAGGGGCCGGTGCTGAGAAATTGCCGAAATTAAGTAGCAATGATGGTATACAACTATAACTGCAGTACCATCAAAGCCTGCAGTGTGCGCCATCTCTGAAACAGTGGTATAGTTCTCTACATATATTTAATGCAAATAAAAAATGTTGAAGGTCTTTGATCTTTACCGCAAAGTCAAAGGCGCCGACACTTTTTATGTGCCTTACATATATGTAGAGAACTATAGTACGTTTTCTAGAAACGTAAAGAAGGGGAAACTCGTCCAAAATGGAAGGATGTTTCAGACAAAGGAGTGGGACTGAAGGCATCGTGGGCGCAGTGCGACTCACCGAAAGTCATGAACGGGCTGCTGAGGAGAGCATGGGAAGCAAGTGCTTATGCGTCTAGTGATTCCAGGGGTACTTCAGAAAGCGCACAATGGAACATCCGGTGGACACTTCGGCATTAACAAGACCCCGAAGAAAATACGAGAACGATTTTATTGAATAAAAAGTCGTCAGGATGTGGCGGATTGGTTTCGCAAATGAAAGATTTGTGCAGCCGACCACAGACTGGAAGTAAGGGTGAAATAAAGCAGTTCAACACTGGAGCTCCTTTCAAGAGGTTGGCTAACGATATAGCGGATCCGTCACTAGCAAATGACCTAATGAAGGCTCTATGTGGCCGTAAGGGTAGTTCAGAGGAGCTCAAGGCGGAAGAGCTGGTTTGACTGTATAACCCACAGCGAAAGAAAGGAAAGTCACCGAAACTTCAACCACCGGGACCGTATACTGTTATTACCTGAATTAATGATGTCGTCTATCAGATTCAACGAAGCAAAAAGTCCAAGATGAAGATCGTGCATTTGGTTAGACTGGGGGGAGGGGGGCGGGAGATATATCGATCATTTTGAATTACCTGCCCGGGATGGGATGATCAGGCTTAAGAAGGAGGCAATTACGCGTTACACCCCCTAGAAGCGGGTGCTGAGAAATAGACGAGATTAAATAGCAATAGTGGTAGGCAACTGTAACTGCAGTACCATCAAAACCTGTAGTGTGCGCCATCTCTGAGACAACAGTAGTACGTTTTCTAGAAACTTATAGAAGAGAGTCGAGATTTCTACATTATTCTACATTGCCGCGGAAGGTTCTGGTCTGGTCTTTGCTGGATGGTTCTAGAGGCAATTTATAAAGTACATAAGCCGATGTAAACAGGCGGAAAAGAAGTCTCTTAATGAGATGAGGTTAGATAAAATCCGAAGTAATACAAAGTGAAGAGTAATATTAAGTAAATAATAAACATTGTTAAAGGTTATTTTAGTCAGTGAAAGTGTATTAAAGTTAATAAAAGTATTGTGAAGTTTTTAGTAAGTTATTCAATAAACAGTGTTAGCGTTTATCTCTTGTTATAATAACACATATGTACTATAATGAGATCTGGGATTGTTTTTTGAACTTATGCTGTGAAGGGTTAGGATTAAATAGGGGTAAAGAGGGGAAAATAAGTAAAGCAAGCTTTTAAGAGTACAGAATCTTGGGATTTGGATTATATACTAGAAGCCAAGGCTCCAGATTTTTTTATAACATTTTTCAACCTCTCCACTACCCGACTCCATTATTAAAGGGGCGATTAAAATAAAGTTGAGATATTCACTTGAAATTTGGTACACGTATGTATTATAACGACACCTGGAACTAGATTATATTTTGAGATCCGCTGAAGGGTGGGGGTAAGAAGAGGTAAATAGGGGGAAATGAGTAAAGCAAGCTGCTAAGAGTGCACAGATTTGAGATATGGTATATATACTAGAAATTAAAGGGGTTCATCGAATAAAATTGAGATATTCACTTGAAATTTGGTACACGTATGTATCGTAATGACATCTGATTGAGATGATCCCATTGAAGGGGTGGGGGAAGTCTGCCTCATGTACTTTTCCAGAACAGACACTATATTGATGATAGAGGATAGTGCGTAGGCCTCCAAATCAAATACAAGTAGGCTGGAGCCCTGCAAAGTCAACATCCACCGCTGTCAATGATATACAAAGTGTTCAGTTATGTTCAATTATGCGAGGATAAACAAATAGACATATATACAAAGAATGTAAACAAATACTCATGTCAAACTTAGACCACTCTCGTTTTTAATTTTCGACCTCTTAAAAATACAGAAAATTAATACGCAGAGGATATATTAAAAATAAAACCGTGCTAAATTTGAAACTTAAACATGATAACCTTAAAAAAATAAATATATTAGAAATTTTGTACATACTCTGCGTAGATAAAACAAACAAAATAGTTTTAATCCGGTTTGAACTTGATTTGCATGTAGAACTAAACCTATTTTTAAATACACTTGTGAAGCATCCATTCCTTTCATATACAGGGTGTCCCATAATTGAGTTCCCAGACGGCAACCTGTGATTTCTGAGTTCATATTGGGTCCATATAATTCAACTTACCTTAGTTCAAAAAGGCATCCCTGAGAAAATACATCTCTCTTAAAGTAAGGCAGTATTTTTTCTTATAATTTTCGGTATGTTGAATATACAATTTCCAAAATTTGATGAGAGCTGTAACTCTATAAGTACTCTATGTAATCTTGATAACAACCAAATATCTTTTGTTTCTTAATTTTTTTCCATAATAATTAATATTTGACTGGCTATATTTTTTTAATCACCCTGTAAAATTACGGAATACTTGAACAATTTTGCAGGGCATTGAAAGGGCTGCAAAAAAGGTACTCTTAAAATGTTTTGTAATATTAATCAAAATATAGAAACTATCGTTCTTTCCTTTATTTGTATTTAACATTTAATTATAATTTCAAAACAAAATCTTGTAACAGAAAAGCAGTTTATTTAAAAACAGTTACATTCATATCATATGCTTGCTCCACATGATGTCCACCTGTTTCAGTACACAAATTAATACTTTTAAAATTACGTCAACCAAAAATCAAAAAATATGTTTTTTTCACTGTAGGTCATAGGTGCTTGTGAAACAGAAAACCCTTCGCGTTGTCATGACAATTCAAAAATTAATTCATTGGTGACGTCAAAAAGTAGCAAGTGTATGTTTAATTTCGATAATCTACCAGTAACGAGTTGGGTTGTAAATTTTGTATTATGAATGAATTTAATAATGAAGAATCTGTTGATTAGCTTAAGAGCCAGTGTGCAAAATCGACTATTTTGAATACGTGCTAACAATTGTGGTATACTGAGGAAAATATTATACAAATAGAATAGAATAGAATAGAATAGAAAAATATTTATTGTGTTAAATATAAGTGTACACATAGATACAATATTCTACACAAAAGGTGACGTTCGTAAAAACGTTCTTCCACGCCACCAAACAAAGAAACAAAAAGAAAAACTTACTTCTAACCATCACATATAACTCAAGTAGCCCTAAAATTACATTATCTAAACAATCATATTTTGTACCTGCAATAAGTATTCTTTATAATTTTTTTTAAATGTACCAACAGATACACCCTCAATCATTTTATAATATACATCATTATTTAATAACTCAACAGATAAATATGCAAAGCAACACTGAAATCTTGCTGATTTATGTTTGTATATATTAAATTTGTTTAATTCCCTAAGATTGATATTATGCATCTCTTGTCTTGGTTTCAGGTACTCTTTTAGATATTCTGGTTTTCCTCTGGTATAAATTTTCATTAACAAACTGCCAAAAAATAATTTGTAACGATAATCTATTTTTAAGTACAAATGTTCTTTATATATCGGAGTGACATGATCATATTTCCTTATTGAATGAACAAAACGCAAACATGTGTTTTGAGCTAACTGTAGCTTGTTTTTAAATTCCATTGTCAGAAAACTATAGTATACAGTTAAACAGTAATCAATCTGGGGATACAAAATTGATTCGACAATTCTGTGTTTTACTTTTTCATGCAGCATATATTTAAATTTATGTAGTGCCTTTAATTTCATGTATAATATACACAACTTACTTGTCACATGCCTTTGAAAATTTAAACTATCGTCAAATATTACTCCTAGGTTTTTCGCATACTCTTTTTGTGGAATCTCTATATTGTTAATATGCACTGTAGTGAAGTTAAACTTCATAACTTTATTTTTAACATTTGCAGAACCTATTAGTAAGAAGCAACTTTTACTAGCATTAATTTTAAGACCATTCTCAAAAGACCAATTGTTTATCCTCTCTAGATCAGAATTTACATCATTCAGGGCAATGTTTACCTGTGATGGTTCAAACGTTTTTAATAATTGAGTATCATCTGCATACATATAAGTGTTACAGTTATGTATTATTGATGGTAAATCAGATGTGAAAATGTTAAACAAAATTGGCCCTAATATGCTGCCCTGTGGAACACCTTGTTTCACTGCAATAGGATCTGACTTAATTCCATCTATTTCAACGCACTGCAATCTATTTAATAAATAGTTATTAAACCACACACAGACATTATCAGAAAAGTTATAAAATCTCATTTTAGCAAGTAGTAGATCGTGGTTTATCAAGTCAAAAGCTTTGCTGTAGTCCAATAGCACCAAGCATGTTGCTTTTGACTCGTCTATTCCACATGTAATATCTGTTGCCACTCTAGTCAGTGCAGTACCGGTACTGAAATTAGATCGAAAACCAGACTGAACATCTGGTAATATGTTATTACTATTTATAAAGTCGATCATCATATTACAAACAATCTTTTCGAACATTTTTGCTAGAATGGGAAGAATATTTATTGGTCTAAGTTCATTAAATGAAGTTACATTTGGTACTTTTGGCAGTGGTCTTATAATGGAGGTTTTCCAAATAGTTGGAAATTCTCCATTCTGTAATGATTTATTGAACAAATTTTTAAGAAAATCTGAGATGAATGGCAAACTCAAATCCAACATATTGTATCCGATGTCATCAATGCCCATACACTTTGATTTTATTTGTTTAAATGCTTTATATATGTCAGCTTCTGTTACCTGATTAAATGTAAATTTGGTTTCTCTGTTTGAGTGAGTGCCGTTTTGATAGAATGATATAGTCTCTTCACTTACTGGTGTTTCTAGGTGGCTTGAGTTTGCGGGGCCATGGAATAATAAATATTTTTGAACCTAATAAATACCTGCTAACAACTGCGGTATACGATAGTTTGTACAACTCTGAGTTGATAATAAAAAAGTTACAATTTTTTACTGGTACAGTAAAAAGTGTGGCAAATTTAAAAATTGGTTATACGGTGATTAGTATAATATTTTCCTCATTACACTACAATTATTAGCAGGTATTAAAAATATGTCGATTTTGCACATTGGGCTCTTAAGCTAGATATGCATTTGATATATGGAGAAATGAAGTATAATTCTCAAGCCTCTAAGCGGCGATACGGGCAAAAGAACCCAAAGTGAAGAACACCATCAGTCACCATGAAAATTCAATCTTCAATATAACGGAAATTATTGGGAAAAAACATTTTTTTCTATTTCACTTTAAGAGGATGTACTTCCTTAGGGATACAATTTTGGACTAGGCAAGTTAAGTTACATGAACTCAAGAATCATAGGTTCCCGTCCGCTAACTCAATTCTGGAACGCCCTGTATATATAGAATTGAAATCCTTATTAAAATAAATGTTGATAATGTTAAGATAAACTCGAGGATAAGTTATAAGATTGTGTCCTGTCGACATAGCATTCAGAAACCTACGGTATTTTTTTAACTCACTGCATCACGAAACAAAAAGCTACTACTCCCCTTTTCAATGATGTATTTAATTTTTCTCTTGGCGTCCTCGTTAGTGGTTTCAGTTCCCAGATATTCTTGCATTTTACGTGCTTCTATCTGAATAGAGTTCAAGTTTTTCTCCTGATCATGTTCTTAACTAGTCGTGTAAATTTGTCCTTCCCTTATCGGATATACGCGCTCAGTCCTACGATAGACGAGTCATAAGCAGATTCCAACTCCATTCATTATTATTATCATTATAAAATATAACACCTGTCATACATCAACATAGTTATATCAACCATAATAAATACGCCTAGTAGCAATAAAAAGTAAAAAATACACGATATCAATATCGATGTAAATTACTATACTTCCAATCCACTACGTGGATGTGGAAGTAAAAGTAAACGCCCTTTCTGTAAAATCGTCCTTAATACTGATATAAAAATGAATTAAAATGTCGATTAAGTTTATTAATCTTGTTTGATTTGAATTCTAATAAGTTTGTCCTTGTAAAGGCAATAGTCATTAGTTATAGTTATTCATGTAAAGGCCATTTCCGTTTGAGATAGGTCAGGTCTGTATATAGTTAGTTGTTATAATATCCTACATTACAGCTGTACATAGGAAAACTATTTAATTAACTCTTAATAATCCGTAACGTATTGGAAATTGCTGTCATTACTTGATTCCATAAAAACCACACTTTTAAAAATTGGACCTAGTAAAACAACAATCTAACTTTCTTTGGTTACAAAAATGGAGTAAATATAATAACAAAGTTGAGCTGCCTTTGTCACTATGGAGAGCCATATTATCTACCGGGTGGCCACGAGTCAATGTACGCCCCCAATATTTTGGTTGTTTTTATATTTAAAATTTTGGTTTTTGGTACAAATAAATTAGACAATAATAGGCTACTTTTAGACTAACAGGAATGGAAATATCACCGGAAGTGACGTCAACTTTTTTTTCTTAAATGGAATGACTATATTTTTTTGATGGTTTCTCATCAAGCATAAATTTCTAAGTGCAACAGTTTTTTCATATGTAAAGAATTCCAAAAAATAAGTGAGATACGAACTATTTTTTAATTTTTTCAAAATGGCCGCGTCAGATGAATGCGATGTAAGAAAATTACTAAGTAGGCTATGGAAATTATTAGTAAGGTTGTAGACTTGTCTGTAAAGCAGAAAATAGTTGTTTGAATTTCTGATAGGTACCAGTATTTTTAGTTTTTTTTTCAAAAAAAAAAACGGAATTTCATTTTCATTTTCATTTCTGTAGGGGTCCTATGGAATTTTTTTTAATGGAACTGTGCTATTTCTTTTATTAATCACAAATAATGATTCATAAACTATAATTTTTTCGCCATTAATCATTTCTTAACGATATCCTTCGTAATAATAGAAGTATTTTTAAAAAGTAAACACAAATTAAACAAGAAATAATTTTAATAGGTATAACATTACAACCATGAATAAATTACCAAGAATAACAAAACTATTTAAAACCTAAATTATAATAAACCATTATAAAAATTGTTCAAACTGTTCACCGTTATGATTAATACACAGAGTAGCGTGACTTATCGTTGCACGTCTAACATTCTGTAATTGTTGAGGTGTTATTTGTGCAATTTCGTGTCCAAGTCTTTCTTCCAGATCTTGCTTTGTGGTTGGAGCAGTCATGTAGACTCTATTTTTCAAATGCGCCCAAATAAAAAAATCGAGTGAGGTTAAGTTAGGCGACCTTGCAGGCCATCTGACTGGACCATGGGTCCCAATCCAACGATCTGAAAATAATTGATTTAAGTAACCCCTAACGATAATAGCATTGTGTGGTCCAGCCCCGTCTTGTTGGAAGTAAACCTCGTCAATATTGGTATTGGGAATTTGATTAATCTGTGGAATTATTATATTTTGGAGAAATTCTAGATATCTTGGTTCAGTTAGAGTTTCGTTAAAAATTATTGGACCTATGATATGGTCGCCCAGTACGCCTAACCAAACATTGAAGCCAAACCGCTCCTGAAACCGCCCCTGTCTCATAATGTGAGGATTATCAATTGCCCAATATCGAGTGTTGTTTCGATTAAATACCCCAAGGTTTGTAAATCTCGATTCATCAGTGAACAAAATGTTTTTGATAAAATTTTCATTTCTTAATTGGCGTAACTGTAACCAATTACAAAAGGTTATTCTTCGTTGATAATCATTCTCATACAAAAATTGATGCAATTGATATTTATAGGAACGATAGCCGTGTTTCTTTAAACTTTTTCTGGCTGATTCTTTGGAAACTGGTAATTCATGTTCAATTTGTCTTATCGAAATGGTTGGGCCAACATTCACTAAAGCTAATACTTACATTAATTTCCGTTTCTTCATCCACAATAAATATTTCTTCAATTTCTGCATTAGGTTCAGTTCTAAATTGTTGCTCCAACCGAGAGAAATAGTTTCTCGGAGGTTGTCTTCTTTCTGGATATCTCCGTCCATACAGACTTTGTGCTCTAGTTGCATTTTATATTAATTTTCTTGTTTATAACAACTTTAATACACTTGCTTCAGAAAATTAGTGAGTAAGTCAAGACTAATTCAATTGTTGCGAATGTCGGATCATTTTCATGGCTATCTGCAATTTTGGATTTAAATTTACATAGGTACCTTATTAAAATGATTTGTTGGCGCTTACTTTTTAAAAATACTTCTATTATTACGAAGGATATCGTTAAGAAATGACTAATGGCGAAAACATTATAGTTTATGAATCATTATTTCTGATTAATAAAAGAAATAGCACAGTTCCATTAAAAAAAAAACCATAGGACCCCTACGGAAATGAAAATGAAATGTCGTTTTTGTGAAAAAAAAGACTAAAAATACTGGTACCTATCAGTAATTCAAACAACTGTTTTCTTCTTTACAGACAAGTCTACAACCTTACTAATAATTTCCATAGCCTACTTAGTAATTTTCTTGCATCGCATTCATTTGACGCGGCCATTTTGAAAAAAGTAAAAAAAATGTTAGTATCTCACTTATTTTTTGGAATTTTTTACATATGAAAAAACTGTTGCACTTAGAAATGTATGCTTAATGAGAAACCATAAAAAAATATAGTTATTTCATTTAAGAAAAAAAAGTTGATGTCACTTCCGGTTCAACCGGAAGTGATATTTTCATTCCTGTTAGTCTAAAAGTAGCTTATTATTGTCTAATTTATGTGTACCAAAAACCAAATTTTTAAATACAAAAACAACCACAATATTGGGGGCGTACATTGACTCGTGGCCACCTGGTATACAGGGCAGTGGCAGATCTACAGGGGTTCCGCGGAACCCGGGCCCGGGAGCTTTAGGGGCCGGAACGGACCAGCTTAGATACTCCAACACCTCACACTTCACAAAACGAAAGTCAAGTCAAATTAATCACAAAATAAAGAAAAACGTAATTAAATCTTAGTTAACACATTTATGCAATTTTTTTCTGAGTACTACCCTGTTTAGTTATTCTTATCCTGTAGTGGCCATCATTCGTATATTGGGTTGTAATATTTTTTGCTGTTGGGTAAATTTTTACTTGTTCTGAGATTCATTACAATATCTTAATCCTACTTATAACACAGTAAATTAATAAAAGTTGTGTGCTTACCTAAAATACGAGACAGCTTCAATGGTGTCCCTGTTAAGACAAAAAGGCATAATCATTTTTAATGAAACTATGCAAGTCAAAATTTGTCTAATAATGTTATCACATACGTCGAAAATTAGGCGTTTAATTTTTTAAATCTTCGGCGATGCTGTTATAGGCTATTAAACAAATTAATATGAGTTTCGCTAGGAGCTTTATTACCGATCTATTTTTTCTAAGAGTGGGAATGGCAGAAATTAAACCAGAATGTGTTTATTTCGAACAATAAGAATGATAACATTTATTCTTTATATAAATTGATCTCAAACTACATCGGTCACTTTGTTAAAGTTTAAAATATTTTGACTTATTTTGAGTTTTATATCAAATTTTATGGTATTTGTTTGCCTTGTATTAAAGCTTAATATTTTCATTCTCTAAGATGAAATACTGAACAATGCACGATTGACTATTATAGCTCTACGAAACTCGATTGATTGCGGCAGAACCAGGCCTGTAGCCAGAAATAAACTGCAGGGAGTGCATAACATCGGATTTCAGGAGTGCTCAGGTGTTCAAGGTCACTTATTTTGTGGTACTGTCAAACGGAAGAATTATGGCGAGCGATGGGAGTTGCACAGAAGTTCATTTCGATTTTTATAATTTACGAAAATATTCAAAATAGTCAAACTAGGTAATGTTGGAATTTCTTCATGGAATGCTCAAATGTTCCTAGGGGATTGCGGACACCCCCTGGCATCCCCCCTCATTACAGGTTTGGGCAGAACTCGGCCTATCGTCTCGTTCTGGCAAACACCTCGTTAAAAATGCCGCAACCAAGCTTGTATCGTTAGTATATTAAGATATAAGGTTGGTAAATGCATTATAACGCGATTGAGGAAAACGAGGCTGAGCTGAGTGTTCTCAAATGTTTCGAATTGAATTTCACTGAATTGCATTAGTTGAACCGTTTTCGGTTTTATTCCCGGCAGCGGATTTCTTATACACCGTCCTCTTACGAAAAGTAAATTAAAAAATCCTTACCGTTGTTTTTCTTCCTATTTCGCGTATTATGAACTTATGGCTAGACGTTAATGAGATCCCAGAATTAAATATAAATTGGGATTTAATTACCATTTCAAGTTTAACAAAAAAAGGCATGTGGCTTCTAACAAGTAAAGGCTCTACCGCCCCAGTTTATACCCCAAGCAAATAATAATAAACTCCTTAACTATTGGACGATATTTCTTATCGAACTGAAACAACAAAGTTGCATAATTATTTCCTATTCTCTTTAGGATTTAAGTCTCCGCGTTCATGTTATATAATAAGCTCCTTTTACGTAAAGGGGTTATTAAATAAAAAAAATCGCTGAATAAGGAATCACTACTTCCGCATCCAGATTCCTCGTCCAAGTCATTTTAAAGAAAACATCTTGACTATATTTGCACTCTAGTAGGTGGAAATTATTGGTCATACAGCTTTAATAATATTTGGGGCAGATATCATAGAAAAAATTGGGGCGTTGGTTTCTACCATATACGTTAAAAATGAAGTTTCTAGCTTGATCTACTTATTTTGCGTTATTCACAACCTACCATCTCCCACCCCTTCAACGGAATCATCTCAATCAGATACCGTTACAATACATACGTGTACTAACTTTCAAGTGAATATCTTAATTTTATGTTATCATTCACTTTAATAATGGAGTGGTGGTGGTGGGGGTGCGGGGGGTGAAAAATATTAGAAAGTAATCTGAAACCTTGGTTTCTAGTATATACACCAAAACCCAAGTTTCTGTACTCTTACCAGCTTGCTTTACTTATTTTTCCCTATTTACCTCTACTTACCCCCCACTCCTTCAACGGAATCATGTCAAAATATAATCTAGTTTCAGATGTCGTCATAATACACATGTGTACCAAATTTCAAATGAAAATCTCAATTTAATTTTATCAACTCTTTTAATAACGGAGTGGGGGTGATGGGGGAATGGAAAATATGAAAAAGAACCTGAGGCCTTCGCTTCTAGTATATACACCAAATCCCAAATTTCTTTACTTTTACCAGCTTGTTTTACTTATTTTCCCCTATTTACCCCTATTTAACCCCAACCCTTCAACGTAATAATCCCAAAATACAATCAGGTTCCAGATGTCATTATAATATATACGTATACCAAATTTCAAGTGAAAACGTGCGGACAAAAAAGTTACAGACAGACAGACGGACGGATAGACACGCAGACATTTTTTTTTCCACTCAAATTTAACATCTCGACGTTCCCTGACATTCTAAATCTATTTCAAGAAAAAAAGAAATTTGATTTTTTTTTACGATTACTATACTTCCAATCCATTACGTGGATGTGGAAGTAAAAGTGCACATATACACTTGCAAAGGCTAGACTCACTATTTGTATCAAGGAATAGAGTCGGGTCAAGTTTAAAAAGACCGTTGCATGAATTAATATTGCACATACATTTTCACTATCTCTTGCACACAAACTTAAAGCCATAGCCTAAAGACATTGTCAATGTATGTCTACCAAGATTCTGTCCCACTTCTTTTGAGACGGAAATATGAAATGCACACTGAGGAGTGAGAAACATAGTCATAAGCTCAGCGATTCTCAAACTGTGTGATTTGACGACGAATATTATTTATTTCCGTGAACTAACACCACTCTAAATACGAAAAACGTCTTTATATGAAATATTTAAGTTATTTTTAGTGGTAAATAGTGGATATTCATCCGTTAAACAAACAATATCAAACAATTAATTCTTACAATTTTCTATTACGTATATAGTACACGTCTTAAAGCAGAACAAAGTAGCTAGCCTAACCCAATCGGTAAGATGCTCGATGCAATAAATATAAATGGGGTTGGTGCGGGATCGATCCCCAACTCTTCTACTTTTTTTTTTATATTTAAGCTCTATTAAAAGTTAATAATTTTCGTTCTATAATTTTTATTTTATTAAACTGCGCCTCGAGTTTTGTTAAAACTATATTTTCCCCAAAAATGTGTCTTTTTTTATTTTGTCAACTAGAATTTTTATTTTTACCGCTAAAAGAAAAATAATTTATTTGCGTTATTCTCATAGAGATTTCAGATTTTGTTATATGAAATATTTTATTTTTACTGACATCGTTTCCCCTACTAATACTACGATCCTATCCTTTCCTGGCAAGAAATGCCCAAACCTTCCCGTGTCTCTTGCTGGACTGTAGCAATATTAGTCTTTGATTTCTTTTTCTGACTACTCATTGTTATTGACTGAATTGGGCAATTCATTTTTTGTTATCAGTTTCATTTGTGCCCGAACCTATATACCTACAGTGTCCGTCGTAAAGTTGGCTACATATCGGAAAAATTTGTATTATTGAGATTTCTAAAAAATACTATATTGGGGGTTCGTTTCTTTTTTTGCATGCAAATACCTTTATTCAACTAAAATACATACAGTTTTTGTCGAAACTAGTCAAATATTTGTGAAATAGACACAAGAGTTTATGATGTTTCATATAGTAATTAATGGTAGGGGTAAAATTTGCACTTTTTTATTTTCCTCATATCTGCTTCAAAATAGATTTTATTTTTTAGCGGAAATGTTTGGTTTAAATTTTGGACCAATAATTGGACAATATTAATGGCCAATTTAATTTAATTAATTGAAAAATTTGTTATCATACACAATATGCCATAGAATTAGACGAAAATGCTAACTCTGGGGTTTTTAAAGTCGCTGATCACCAATCTGAAGTCCGATTTGGGGAATTCAAAATGGTGGACCGGAAATCGGGCCATTTTCCATAAGAAATGACAATGGATATCTTGGCCTTGAAAATCTGTGCTAGGAGGTTTTCGAGGTTGCTAATCGATTACGAATCTGAGGTCTGACTTGGTAAATTCAAAATGGCGGACCGGAAGTAGAGTTCATTTATCAAGAAAAACTCGTATCTTTTTCGCTTTTCGACTGAAAATGAGTACTCGGGGGTTTCTGAGGTCTCTGATAACGAATCAAAGGCCTAATTCACGAAATACAAAATGTCGGACCGGAATAACACTCTATTTCTCCTGAAAACTCGTATTATTTTCTTTTTTGGGCTGAACGTGGGGGGGGGACTCGGAGATTCTCGTTATCGCTGATAACGAATCTGATGTCCAGTTAGGGAGAATTCAAAATGGCGGACCGGAAGTAGTTATATTTTTCAGGAAATACTTTTTTATTTTTCATACTTTCAGCCCGAAAAAGTAAATAATACGAGGATTTCCGAAGAGATTGACTGCTCCTCCCGTGTCCGCCATTTTGAATTTACCAAATCAGGCTTCGCATTCGTAATCAGAGATCCCGAAAACTCCCGAGTACAGATTTTCAAGGCCAAGATATCCATTCTCATTCTTCTTCTGAAAGATGGCCCGATTTCCGGTCCGCCATTTTGAATTTCCCAAATTGGACTTCAGATTGGTGATCAGCGACCCCAGAAACCCCCGAGTAACCATTTTCGTTTAATTATATGGCATATTGTGTATGATAACAATTTTTTTAATTAATTTAATTAAATTGGCCAATTATCGGAAAAGAAATGAAACCAAACATTTCCGCCAAAAAATAAAGGGCACTGTTTTTTTAAATGCCTTTCTGAACTCTTTGCAACAAGAATTAAGTCAATTGACCCTGTACCTTTTTTTTGAGGTTTTCAGATTTTTCATGCTAAAATGACGCGACTGTATGGAGTCCTTGTATTCTATATGCACTTTTTCTTCATAAAATTTTTCGATATCTTAACAATTTGACCCATTTTTCGGTACCACCGTCAACTATTTTTTATAGTCCTGCCAAACCGGTGATCGCATGACATGTGTCATGTGTCATGCATAAACAAACCCCCAATAGAGTTTTTTAGAAATGTAAAAAATACAATTTTTTCCCATATGTAGTCAACTTTATGGACACTGTATAATCAGAATTCCACTAAAATTATGAAGTTACTAAATTAATAATCTTAACATTTTATGATAGTATCTTTTATATATTTTTAAAATTATTTAGCGATATCATCGCTGAGAACTGTTTGAAAACTACTGGTATTTCTTATGCTTTAAATAAAATCTTAGTTCAGACGTTTTAGCGGCCATGACACACGTCAGTTTGAATTGTACCCGACTCTATCAGAATATTCGCACAATTGTAATTTTATTACTGTATTAATTGTTCTGTAAAAATCAAGTTAACGTATATTTTAAAAAGGGCAATTTAATTATTGACATGCAGCGTGTTCCAGGCTTACGTCATTCAAATATCCTCGCTCTCTTATAAAAGGTAACGAAATTTTTTTAAAACGGGATGGCAGAGGACATAAAGGAGTATAGTTTATAATATTTTAAAATATGTAGGATGGTCCACTTAGACACGTGGCGTCATAAACTTATATTGTACGCGTTACGCCCCCTAGTGGCCGGTGCTGAGAAATAGCGAAATTAAATAGCAATGGTGGTAGGAAATTGCAGTCCTTCAAATCCTGTAGTGTACGCCATCTCTGAGAAGCTGGTACTACGTTTTCTGGAAGCTGGTAAATGGATCGAGATTTATACATTGTTCTGGTTTGCCGCACGCGAAAATGATAGATGGTTTTCGGAGGAATTTTGTGAGATATATAAAGCGAAATTCACAGCGGGGAAGGAATCTTTTAATGAAGTAGGGTTAAATCTGAAGTGATACAAAGTGAACAGTAGAGTAAAAATATTAAGTAATAAACATCGTTAAAACTTATTTTAGACAGTAAACGTGTATTTTAGTTAAAAGAAGTATTGTGAGGTTTTCAGAAAGTTATTCAAGAGTGTGTAGTGTTTATATCTCTTGTTATAATTTTTGAACCTACGGATTTTAAAAGGGTGGTTTTCCAGGGGTGGAAACAAGCGACAATATATTTTTTTAAATGAAATATTTAAATACATTACTGCAAAGCTGAATTCTCCTTTTGAAGAGGATTCGATAGGTTGGCACCATGACATGGGTAAGTTTGTACTATTATCTATTATAAATTAATAGGCTATTATATACAGAGTGAGTAAGGAAACATTAAATTTACTTTTACTCAATCATTATTTTTGAGATATTAAAAAATAACGTAATTTTGAATCCTTATGCTCCAAAAGAGTCGCCCTAGTTTCAGCTACAGATACATTTTCAACCATGCCTAATTATTTCCACATCCACATAGTGGGGTGGAAGTATAGTAATCGTAAAAAATGCCAACAATTTCTTTTGTTGAAATAGGTTTAGAATGTCATACTTAAACCGTCGAAATTATCAATTTAAAGAAAATAAAAATTTCTATTAGTCTGTCTGTAACTTTTTTGTATTCATGTTTTCTTTGGAAAGGTTTAAGATATTGACTTGTTTGTTTTTTTACATGTATGTATTATAACGAGATCTGGAACCATATTATATTTTGGACTTATCAGTTGAATGGTTGGGGGTAAATATTGATGAAGAGCAGGTGCTGTCACCTGAACTTCACCTATGTAAACAAACTCTGTTCGTTTAATAAAATCATGTGTTATTATTATTATTATTATTATTAAATAGGGGTAAATAGGGGAGAATAAGTACAACAAGCTAGTAAGAGTCCAGAAATTTGGGATTTGATGTTTACACCAGAAGTAAAGGTCTCAATTTCTTAAATTTTTTATTAATATATTATTTTATTTTTTATGACGTCTGCCGTTCCCACAAATATCCCCCACTCCATTATTAAAAGGGTTAACAAATAAAATGGATATTCACTTGAAATTTAATATACGTAGGTATGTATTATAACGACATCTGGAACTAAGATTACATTTTAAGCTGATTCCGTTGAAGGGTTGGTAAGTTAATAGGTTAAAATAAGTAAAGCAAGCTAGTAATAGCCCAGAAACTTGGAATTTGGTGTATATACTAGAAGCTAAGGCCTCAATTTTTTTAAAGACATCTGTCACCGCCACCCCCCACTCAATTATTAAAGGGGTTGCTAAAATAAAATTGCGATATTTTTCAACAAATATTGAATTATGTCAAATATCTCAGCACTCATGACTCATGACAGATACATATACTTATGATACCAAATTTATTGGAAAGTTCTTCTTTTGGTATTATAGTATACCATTTGAAAAAAAAAAATGGGAAAAGTAAATTTAGTGTTTCCTGAGCCATTCTGCATAAAGTAACCGATTTCTTCAGATCCGATTACAGTATTGTAAACTAGAAGTGTTTAGACAATTTTTTGCAAATACTAGGTCTCAAAATGTTGCTCCATTACATCACGGTGCACGTTTAAATAAATCAACGTGTCTATTTTAAAATATTTTTTAAATTATACTCCTTTGTGATCTTTACCATCTTGTTTTTAAAAATTTCCGATATCTTTTTAAAGAGAGCCAGTATATTTGAACAACGCAAGGCTCAGACATGCTATATAATTTACAATTTTGAAAAGTTTAATTCTATATTAATATATACAACCTAAAAATAAAATGATAAATTAATCTACACCCTGTATCTAATGGTCTGTGGCAAAAATCCCATGAATTATATATAATAATAATAATAATAATAATAATAATAATAATAATAATAATAATAATAAGGGTACGGAAAGCGGACCGGCAGCCTCCACGCGGTGTACCTGGACAGGCAGAGGTAACTCTGCCTGACAGATGTCGGACGTGGGTCTCAGGGCTAACCACTCTGTGACCCATATCTCTGGTTCCAACGGGCAGAGAAAGGGCTCCTCACAATCGACCCCATACGGATAGGGGTCAGAGACAAGTTGGAGGGGCCATACCGGATGGTCTCAATGGTAACAACCCACGCAATGGACATGGACGCTTTAGGTGGACGAGGGAACTTCGGGATGACTTGCTGACCTGCTACGAGAGCAGCGAACCTGAGCGCAGGGGGTACATGGCGCGATTGCGCGAGGTCTGGTGTCAGCTGCACCCAGAGCATCGCGCCTTCTCTGAACAACAACTCAGAGATCAGGTATCCTTTCTGCGCAGATCAGGTTATGTAAGGGCACCCCGTCAGCAGGAGGAAGCACCAGTCGCACTTCCACCGCGGCAAATAACAGCTGTCGGGGAACAACCCAGAAGGTACACCGATGTTAACTTAAGGACGAGGGTTAGCCTTAACAGCAGGGCTACCCTGAAGCCACAAGACCTGGCACGGATGGACGCTGCCATCGATGAGGAGCTACCAGAAGACGCCGACATTTGGCAGATCAACACTGCCGTGTACAACGCTGCTAGCCAACTCGTTCCCCGCGAAAGGGCAACCAGGGCCCCAAGCGGTATCGATAAGGCTAAGCGGCGTGTACAAAAGATCGAAGGCAAGATACAGTTGGCCAGACAACATGCTTCTCGAATCCAAAGTGTGGTGGAACACGTCACAGCTGGCAAGGCATTCACGCCTAAAGTCCGGCGAATAGCAGCCGGCCTAAGACGCCAGCACCACACACTAAATCTGACAGTGATGCTTACCATTAAGCAACACTGTTTAGATCGGATTCGAGCGCTCATGGCTGTCAAGAAAAATCTAATAAGGCGGGTAAGGAGTATGGAACAAAATACATTGTTCCGTACGAATCCTTCCCGCTTATTTCAAGAGCCACAGCGTGTTGTCGACAATCCGCCAGCTGTAGCCGATGTCGAAATCTTCTGGAAGGGAATCTACGAAACGACACGTCCATTCGATAGCGACACTCCAGCAATCGCACACTTCGAGGCTTTCTGCCGCAGAACCTTTGAAGAGCCAGAAGAAGTGTGCCCGGCAATCAGTTCGGAGGAAGTTCAACAAGCTCTTGTTGGTACTAAGAACTTCGCTGCTCCAGGCCCAGACGGCATAAACAACTGGTGGTGGAAGAAATTCCCTTCCACCCACCGTCGTCTGGCTCGAGTTTTCAACTCGTGGTTGAACGAGGAGCAGCAGATTCCGGACTGGTTTGTTGAGGGACGTACCGTGCTAATCCCCAAGAAGGGAGATTTGTCCGATCCAAGGAATTATAGGCCAATCACCTGTCTGAACTCCTGCTACAAGATATTTACACGTATCTTGTATGCTAGGACACTAAGGCAGGTTGATCCGGTCTTCCAGCAGATTTTCGAGCAGCGTGGCGCCAAGAAGGGCATGGCAGGTTGCAAAGACAGCCTGCTGATAGACCGCTGTATTACGCAGGATTCTGTGCAGTACAAGCGGAACCTATCTATGGCCTGGATTGACTATCGTAAGGCATTTGACACTACATCGCACCAACTACTGGTGCATTTGCTCAAATGTCTTGCAGTAGCAGAGCCACTAGTGAGATGCATAGAACAACTACTGCCGCTCTGGAGGATTCGCTTCACCATAACATCCGGTGCACAGCGGGTTAAGACAGAGCAGGTGGTATTCAGAAGAGGAGTTTTCCAGGGAGACTCTCTGAGCCCCCTCCTCTTTTGCATCTCACTGCTGCCGTTATCTGTTGAACTCCGCCAAACTCGCGGGTACCATTGTGGACCACCCAGCAACCGGAGGCATAAGGTCACTCATCTATTCTATATGGATGACCTCAAACTGTATGCCTCCGGAGAGCACGAACTTCAGAATGCTCTAAGGGTGGTCGAGGAGTACACGCGGGCCATTGGCATGGAGTTCGGGTTGGACAAGTGTGCGGTCGTCCATCTCAAGAGAGGACGATGCGGGGACTTTGCTGAAGACGCGCAACTCGCAGACGGAAGCATCCTAAGACATCTGGATGCCGGAGAGACCTACACATACCTGGGTGTGCAACAACATCACATCCAGGATGTGCAGCAAGTTAAAGAATCTCTCCGCGGCAAGTACAGACGCCTACTCCGAAAGATTTGGTCATCAGAACTTTCGGGGAAGAACAAGGTGTCTGCGACTAATATGCTTGCCGTTCCTGTCCTACTCTACTCCTTTGGGGTAGTCAAATGGACTGTAGATGAGCTGCGCCAATTAGATAGAAGTACCCGCAAGATGATGAATATCAATAGGAGTATTCATCCTAGATCGTCCGTTCCTCGTGTGTACCTCTCACGTCAACGGGGGGGCCGAGGACTCTTGGGTCTGGAGTGTCTGCATGGCAGAGTAGCACTAAGTATGGCATGCAACATCCTAAGGAGCTCAGACCCGCTTCTGCAATTAGTGAGAGATCACGAAAATGCAGGAGTAGGTGCAGGACTGTTTAAGGCGGCAAAACGAGCCGCAGATGAACTTGGTCTCATATTCGACAACAGACGAGGAGGCCGGCGCGGTGCTGACCCAGAGTCAGTCACTGAACTGCAGCCACCTCGCCTGAAGGCCCACATAAAAGCTGCCGAACAGGAATATCTGTTTAGGCAGCATGTCGATAAACCCATGCACGGGGTGTTCTATAAGAACCTAGAAACACTGGGTTTATCGACTAAGCTGACATTCGCCTTTTTAAGGTCAGCTGGGCTAAAGTCGGAGACCGAGGGATTCATTGTGGCCTGCCAAGATGGTGTAATCAACACTTTGGTTTACCGAAGCCGCGTAATGGGTGTAGAGGTTCCTGATATTAACTGCAGGACCTGTCGTCAGGCGCCGGAATCGCTCATGCATTTACTATCTGCATGCCCGGTATATGCAATTTCGGCCTACATCCATCGCCATAACGCGGCGTTACGGGTGCTGTATTACCATCTACGGCACTCGTACGGAGTAGACCAGACACCAGTGCTGCCTTACGTCCCCGGAGACATCGAGTCCGTTGTCGAGAACGAGAGGTGCCGAATTTACTGGAACTTCTCGTTTCCGACAATCAGGCTAATTCAAGCCAACAAGCCTGATATAGTCCTCCTCGACCATCAAAACAAGGTGATGTTTGTGATCGAGTTCTCAGCACCTGCTGAGCCAAACATCGCTTTGAAAGAGGAGGAAAAACGGACCAAATATCGTGATCTCCGGTACGAGCTCCAAGTGCTGTACCCAGGCTACTCGGTCAAGATGGTCGTTTTAATAATCGGTGTACTCGGAGGTATGAAGCCTACGCTGCTCTCGGAACTGAAGACCATACCAGCCTGTCGGAAATCAGCCGAATGGCTAGCAGGCCAAATGCAGAAAGCGGTCATCTTGGGGTCCCTTCGCCTACTTAGGGCACATGAATCTGGAATATACAGTCACTAACCCCACAGGTCGTGGGGAGTGGCTGTTATTATCGCCGGCGCGGCTACCGTGTGGTATCGGTCGGAAAGCACGGCAGCCCTGTCCGGCAACGGTGAAACCGAAAGAAAAAAAAAAAAAAAAAAAAAAAAAATAATAATAATAATAATAATAATACCAGCTGCTGACGCAGAACATCCCCTGGATGACGATGTCACCCTCAGGACGAGGGTTAGCCTTAACACCAGGGTTAACCCAAAGCCACAAGACCTGGCAAGAATGGATTCGTTAATCAATGAGGAACTTCCAGAAGATGCCAACATATGGCAGATCAACAGTGCCGTGTACGCTGCCGCCAGACAACTCGTCCCCCAGCAACGCCTGGCAAGCGTGTTGGACAAGGTCGAGAAGACTAAGCGGCGCGTACAAAAAATCGAGGCGAAAATTAAATCGGCGAGACAACACGCGTCTCGAATCCAGAGTGTGGTAGAGTATATAACGGCAGCTAAGCCTTTCACGCCGAAAATCCGGCGTATAGTTGCCGGGGTAAGACGACAACACCACACTCTCAATCGGACAGTGCTGCAGACGATCAAGCAGCACTGTCTAGATAGGATTCGAGCACTTAAGGTTATTAAAAAATCTTTGGTCAGACGAGCGCGGAGCATGGAACAAAACCATCTGTTCCAAACAAGCCCTTCTCGTCTGTTCCAAGAGCCACAGCGTGTTGTCGAAAATCCGCCGTCTGTTGAGAATGTCGAAGCCTTCTGGAAAGGAATCTACGAGTCCATTTGACAATGACACTCCAGCGATAGCACACTTCGAGGCCCTGTGTCACAGAGTTTTAGAAGGGCAAGACGAAGCGTGCCTGGCAATCAGTACGGAAGAAGTCCAACAGGCGCTTGTTGGCACTAAGAACTTCGCTGCCCCGGGCCCAGATGGCATAAACAACTGGTGGTGGAAGAAATTTCCTTCCACTCACCGCCGTCTGGCTCGAGTTTTCAACTTGTGGTTGAACGAGGGGCAGCAGATTCCGGACTGGTTTGCCGAAGGGCGAACTGTACTGATCCCCAAAAAGGGGGACCTGTCCAACCCGAAAAACTACAGACCGATCACTTGCCTCAATTCCTGCTACAAGTTATTTACACGTATCTTGTACGCCAGGACTTTGAGGTCAGTTGAGCCTGTATTCCAAGAGATACACGAGCAGCGAGGCAGTAAAAAAGGTGTGGCAGGCTGCAAAGAGAACCTATTGATAGACCGCTGTATTGCTCAGGATTCTGTGCAATACAAGCGTAATCTATCAATGGCCTGGATCGATTACCGTAAGGCATTCGATACAACATCACATGCATTATTATTACACCTGCTCCAATGCCTTGCGGTACCTGCCCCAATAGTGAGATGCATTGAACAACTGATGCCACTCTGGAGAACCCGCTTCACCGTAACATCTGGTGCTCAGCGGATTTCGACAGAGCCGGTATCATTTAGGAGAGGAGTTTTCCAGGGCGACTCGCTCAGTCCTCTCCTATTCTGCATCTCACTGCTGCCGTTGTCTGTAGAACTACGTCAAACCCGCGGATACCAATGTGGATCACCCAGCAACCGGAGGCACAAGGTCACCCATTTATTCTATATGGATGACCTAAAACTGTATGCCTCCGGAGAGGGCGAACTCCAAAACTCTCTTAGGGTGGTCCAAGAGTACACGCGGGCTATTGGCATGGAATTTGGGTTGGACAAATGTGCAGTCGTCCACCTCAAGAGAGGACGATGCGGGCTATTCCCTGAAGATGCGCAGCTGGCAGACGGAAGCATCCTAAGACATCTGGATGCCGGAGAGACCTACACGTACCTGGGTGTGCAACAACATCACATCCAGGACGTAAAACAAATTAAGGACACTCTCCGCGGCAAGTACAGACACCGACTTCGAAAGATTTGGTCTTCCGAACTTTCGGGAAAGAACAAGGTGTCTGCGACTAATATACTGGCCGTTCCGATTCTGCTCTACTCCTTTGGAGTAGTCAAGTGGACAGTAGATGAGCTGCGTCAATTGGATAGGGATACCCGCAAGATGATGCATATTCACAGAAGTATTCATCCTAGATCGTCCGTTCCTCGAGTGTACCTCCCACGTCAACGGGGGGGCAGAGGACTCTTGAGCCTGGAGTGCATGCATCGCAGAGTAGCGCTGAGTATGGCATGTAACATCTTGAGGAGCTCAGATCCACTCCTGCGGTTAGTGAGAGATCATGAAACCGTAGGAGTGGGCGGATTTTTATTTAAGGCAGCACGCAGGGCCGCAGATGATCTCGGTCTCGTTTTCGACTTCAGGCGAAGAGGCAGGCGAGGTGCTGATGCACAGTCAGTAACTGAGCTTCCGCCAAATCGCCTGACAACCCAAATTAAAGCTGCCGAGCAGAGAAATCTGTTCAGGCAGCACGTCGATAGACCCATGCATGGAGTGTTCTACAACAACATAGAGACACTGGGTTTATCGACAAAGCTGACCTTCTCATTCCTGAGGTCAGCAGGGCTAAAGTCGGAGACCGAGGGATTCATTGTGGCCTGCCAAGATGGTGTTATTAACACCTTGGTCTACCGCAGTCGTGTTATGGGTGTAGAGGTCCCCGACCTAAATTGTAGGACCTGCCATCAGGCGCCGGAGTCGCTCATGCATTTACTATCTGCATGTCCGATTTACGCGACTTCGGCCTACATCCACAGACATAACGCGGCTTTACGAGTGCTGTATTACCATCTTCGGCACTCGTACGAGGTAGACCAAACACCAGTGATGCCTTATGTTCCCGGAGAGATCGAGTCCGTTGTCGAGAACGAGAAGTGCCGAATTTATTGGAACTACTCGTTCCCGACCGTCAGGCTGATTCAAGCCAACAAGCCTGACATAGTCCTCCTCGACCACCAGACCAAGGTGATGTATGTCATCGAGTTCTCGGCACCTGCCGAGACAAACATCACCTTGAAGGAGGAGGAGAAACGGACCAAATACCGAGATCTCCGGTATGAGCTCCGAGCGCTATACCCAGACTACTCGGTCAAGATGGTCGTCCTGATAATCGGCGTTCTTGGTGGGATGAGGCCTACGCTGCTCTCAGCATTAAAGACCATACCGGCCTGCCAAAAATCAGCCGAATGGTTGGCAGGCCAAATGCAGAAGGCAGTCGTCTTAGGGTCCCTGCGTCTACTTAGGGCACACGATTCTGGAATCTACAACCACTAACCTTGCGGGATGTGGGGAGTGGTTGTAGATAATTCGCTGGCGCTTCCCCTGTGAGAATATCGGAGACACGGGAGAACTGTCCAGCATCGCTAACGCGAAAAAAAAAAAAAAAAAAATAATAATATTTATTTACCATATATATCTACAGAGTTTGTACAGTTAGAGTTTTGTACCTAAAAAACAGCACATAATATATGAAGCTTTGTTGGCATACTAAATGCTATAGTAAACAAATAAAGTTGGAGTTCCCACAAAAATACAAAGTACTGTGCGTGGGCTTCAATATCTACTTTATTATAACTAATTATGCATACAGTTTTATTAGTACTACATTATCTTCTGTGCGTATCTCAAAATTACAATTACAACACTGTTAAATAGAATGTGTGCAACTTAGCAGCAAACAATGCTATGCTAAAACTATATCTAAACGATAAACTAACTTACATCTATCTGTATTGTATAATACACAGATACTTCTTTTTCCATATAAACTAAGTTCCTATTCTCAATAAACATTTAAATGTTGTTATAAGTAATAATTATTTTTAAAATCAATCTGTTTATGTACGTACCATCTGGGCTTTGACAATAGCCATTGCTTAAGTTTATTTTTGAAAAGGATCAGTGAATTAATATTTTTTAGACTAGCGGGAATTGCATTATAGGTTTTTGGTCCAAGGTAGGTGAAACACCGCTGCCCTATTGTTTTAGAAACTTTAGGGATTTTAATAGCATCTATCTTATATCGTGTAGGATGCCGATGAACAATGGGATTTTCATATCTAACTTTTCTCTGTTGGTAAACTATAGTAACATAAAATAATTGCTTCAAATCAAAAACGTTTGCTAAATTATAAAGGGAATCACTCGAGTATAGAATATTTTTGCTGTATGTGATTTTTAATATCCACTTCTGAAGTGTATCTAAACATTTCAGGTGAGTATTATAGGCTCCGCCCCACGCAACTATGCCATACCTCAATTGAGATTCCACCAATGTGCATAATACAGTATTTTTAGATGTGGGATGTCCAGAATTTGTTTTAGATATTTTAATTTACATAGCAGACTTCTAATCTTTCGGACCACTGCATTTATATGTATATCCCATTTTAAGAAACTGTCTATGGTTATACCGAGGTATTTCATTTGGGTTGCTGGTAGGATCTCAAACTTTGTACTTTCATAGCTTATTTGAAGGGGTGGTAGATGACTTGGAAAGTTCGGAAATTTCGTCTTATGTGTAGCAAAAGGTATATATTTAATTTTATTGAAGTTAATAATTAGCAACCGCGAATTGAACCAGGTTTTTATATTTTGAAATCTTCTTTCCCTGTGTTTATAACATTATTATAAGTATTACCTGAGTATAATATAGACGTCTCATCGGCAAAACTAATAATTTGTCCTTTAATTTTTTGCAAAAAGAGATTATTATACGTAAATGTTGAACAGAACTGGACCTAATACCGTCCCCTGAGGTACGCCGTACTCCACGGTTTTAAATTCACTTAACATGTCATTAACTGATACGCATTGTTTTCTCATTGATAAGCAACTTTGCATTAATAGCAGAATGTTTCCCCGTAAACCAATTTCTTCTAGTGATACCAGCAATTTTTCATGCGACACAGTATCAAATGCTTTTGCCAGATCTACGAAAATGCCTGCCTTCATCTAGTGCATTATAAGCATTAGTAATCAGAGCGGCGATTGCATCCTGCGTAGATCTGGCTTCTCTAAAACCATATTGGGATTTACTTATTATATTATATTTATCTAAATATGTAACTATTCTAGTTTTTAACACGGTTTCTAAAATTTCGCAATATTAGATATTAATGACACAGCTCTGTAGTTTACACACTCCAGTTTATCCCCTCCTTTGTACAGTGGTTTTATCTCTGCTGTTTTTAAAGCTGTGGGCCATACGCCTAAATTTAATATTTTATTAAATATAAAACACAAAGGTGATGATATATAGTCGACAATTATTTTCAGTGTAGATGTTTGTATCTCATCTATCCCAGGTGCCTTTTTAGACTTCAGACTATTAATAATTTCTTCTATTTCCTGTTCTTCTATATTGCATAAAAAGAACGAATTTTTCAATCATATTTTATCTTCTCCAAAATTTGCAGGTTCTTTTATGTCGTTTGCTAAATTTTTTCCCATGTCAATGTAATGATCGTTAAATTCATTTGCTATTATTTTATTATCCACTATTATATCATCACCTTTTTTTATTTCTTTAATTTGGTGTTTTATTGTTTCCTGGACACAAGCGTTTTACCGTTCCCCAAAGATGCTTTGTACTGTTCTTGTTTTCATTAATTATATTTTTATAATAATCATTTTTGGCTTTTTTTATCAAATTATTTATTCTATTTCGATAGTCCTTACATTTATTGAGTAAGTTCTTATTATTTGGATTTGTGTTACTCTCCCTATATAATTTGTCACGAGTGTTTATTGATTGTATTAAACCTGCAGAGATCCATGCATTCCTTTTTTTATTCGGTTTTATTTTAATCTCTTTGGAACAACCACTAATTTTACTTTTAATTTTTTCGATTAACTTATTTGTTGCCTTTTTGACATCATTTCCACACAAATAAATGTCCTCCCATGTCTCCAAGGCCATTTTTTCTTTTAAGTATACGTTATTAACTATCTTTTTATATAAAATATTATTCTTATCTTTTATGGGCCTTTTTGTTTCAAATTGATATGCTAAGGAGAAATGGTCCGTGATGAGCCCCTAGTAGCACCAATATATATTCCATATAGGACCAATATATGAATATTGGTCCTATATGGATTATATATTGGTCCAATATGTTGTGCTACTAGGGGCGTTTTAAGAATTACCGGAATTTGTTTACTATGGATATTTTTTGTGAAAATATTACCTTGCATTTTCTTAGCAGTGCTCTATATACAATTCATTTCAGTAACCTAAACTTGAAGGGCTACAGCTCAGGACTAAATTGTTAGAAAACATTGTCGAAATGCAGTGGTACTCACTCACTCACTATCAAGTCAAAGATCGTGCAAATGCTGTTCTCTTGGCGTAATTGATGACCATACCATGATATGACGAGATCCACACCAAAATGATAAACGCGTTTGAAATTCCATTCGTACGGTGTTTAGGCAATTTACATGGTGACTTCCATGAAAGCGATTATGAAGGTGAAATTATAAATGAGGATAATGATGATAATTCTGAAATGAAAAAGACAGAGCGATGAAGAAAGTTTTATTAATAGCAGTTATTATTCTTATGATATCGTTATTGGACAAAACAAAAAAGAACAGAAATATGATATGAAATATGAGTTACCATGCTCGAAGTACCTAATTTTAAACACCAAATAAAAAATTTAATACAAATTTCATTATTTTACTCATTTGGTTTATACATGGAATATTACAAAAAGAAAATGAGTGGTCTCCCTTGTTTATAGAACTTACATACAGATTTACACAATAGAAATTCCTACAAACAGGATTTACCGATATAATTACTTTGTTGTTATTGTTTTTTATTGAATAGCTATATTTCATTGAAATAATATTGGAAGTGGCAATATTTACTATAAAAATAAATTTTGATAAATCTAAAAAAAATTGCTAACCATTATTGCTACAAATGTTCATATGTAATAGTAGTAAAATAAAGACTATCTATCAATGCTCTTGGTCGATTTACTGCACTTTATATATAATTGTTGCACATTCAATAGGATACTCTTCGTTAAATAAATAATGTTAATACACTGAACTGAACTTGTGGTAGGTTCCTTGTGAAACATCTTGAAAATAATTGTTAATAAATTAAACACTGCTTTTAGATGAATCAATCAATATATTATAAATACTCTACATATGTTTCGGCTTATTAGGCCTTTATCAAGAGTACTACATAGTGAATACTGTAGTATTCACTATGTAGTACTCTTGATAAAGGCCTAATAAGCCGAAACATATGTAGAGTATTTATAATATATTGATTGATTCATCTAAAAGCAGTGTTTAATTTATTAACAATTATAAATAATGTTAGTTTATGTTAGCGAGTGATTCTGGCTTTGTTTACTGCGAGGTCAATTAAGCCGCCAAACCCTAGTAAATAATTTTATCGCATTTGTGACAAATTTATTACTTTTAAGTTTATAAACTAGAGACTATTGCGTAACTTATTCGTAACCGATATCTAAACTTTAAAATTTTCTCTAATTATTATGCCTTTTTCTCAATTTTTTAACGACTCTTCCCAGAGAGGTGGGATTGTTTTCGTTTTAGACATTTTTTGTTTAATTATAAAATATAAAAAAATTAATATTTTTTAAATTTAAATAACTAACTTTTTTATTTAATAATTAATTTTGTAAAAAAACAATAGGGTTCTTCCTCTAGCTAACACTTACTTACTGACCACATTTCAATACAATCGGACTTTTCATTCTTAAGTTATCATGCTTACAAGAATGTGACGGGCGGACGGACAAACAGACGGACAGACAGTCAGAGACATACGGGAGACAACAGACAGACCGACAGACAGACGGCAGACAATAAATAGACTAACGGACGGACATTTTGAAAGTTGTTCCGAATTCGATCACCAACATAGTATTATGAAAATTTATTTTGAAATCAAAATTTTATAAAATATACGAAAATTACAAAAAATGTACAGAACATTTTTAACTACCATAGTATGGAAATCTGACACAGAAGATCTCAAAACTAACGGAACTCATTACATTAACTAGGATATTTCAAGATATTGATATAATGTAATGAATTAGATAAAAAAAATTGCATTTAGTTTTCAAAATAACAAATAACAAATGTTGTAATTAAAATATATGTTAATATATGTAGTAGTAATAACGACTGCCACTTTGTCCTTTAAAATATTATTTCTTTATTATGATCCCATTATTTCTTCAAGGAGTCGAGTTCGGTTGGCAACGCGTTTAGGTGGCTCCTAGGAAATCTCAAATAATCTCGGTTAAGACTGTGGGAAACCGTGTGAAATTGTGTTGAATTAAAGCGTGGACAATTCTACATTAGTTGATACAAATTAAGATAAATATGGTTATTTTATATTGCTGATATTTGATTATAACATCACTAAAAGCGTATACAGTGGGTTCTAGCACTATGGGGCAATACTTTGGGAACGTATAGTTTCGGTCAAAATAACACTAAAAGTATCTATATTTTTTTTCTTAGGGCACCCCCCTACGGAGATATTACCCTTTAAAGGTTATATATTCAAGACGGTTTTTTGCCTATTACTTCCAAACCGTTCTATCGATTTTAATAAAATTTGGACTGTGAAGGATGCAAAAATAGATGACCTAGCGACTGCATGTGATTGTTCGGCGGGAGACCGAGCTGCGTGTAGGAACGAACCTCCAGATTGGATGCCCGGAATTGGCAGCAATGTCCACCTTACGCAAATCAATCAATCAATCAATTACGATCCCATTATTTCTTCAAAAGAAGAGATGTTCCTGCGTTGGCTCGTGACGCCAGAGAATCGTTATATGTACGAAATTTTATGTAAAAAAATTTTTTTTATAGAATGTTGTGCTCTTCAATATTCATCTCTACGATAGTTTTTGTAAAAAATCAAAAGTTAAAACGGATTAATTACTCTTTCTTAGATTTTGTCGTTATTTTTTCCCTAGGAACTCGGATAATAAGATGCATGTGAATAATTTTTAATAACTCACGAAACAAATGACAAGTATCGTTTTTGAACATGTTTTGACCATTCCATTGGCATAATACCGGGTTAAACGGCAATTTTGGAGGGTGTAACTTTATTAACAGTGAAATATTTGTAGGTCCCATATAGTTTCTCAGTCATTTATCTAATATTCTACTTGTCCCCTCCCCCCCTTTTGCTGTACAAGGTTACCAAAGCTTCACGTTTTCCACATTAGCTCTTTGATAACATCAGCTCAGCGTTTTGGAGGTCGTCATTATCGCTTCTTTTTCTGGTTCTGGTTTATCTGGTTCTTCTCCAAACTATCAACCCTTGTTATTGATTCCCTTAGAATTGAGCAAGATATAGAGTACACATGTTCGAAGTTTCTATTACTTAAGAGAAATTGTATTTTATTGTCAGTTTATAGATCTCCTGTCGGAAACTTTGACGTATTTTTAAAATCACTGGAAGAAATTCTAAACCGTATATTTTCTATGACAAATTTCATTATTGTTTGTGGAGATTTTAATATTGATTTTAAACCTAATAACAATCAATTAAATAGTGCACTGGCGCTGCTGGGCACTTTTGCCACGTATGGGTTGAATGCCCATGTAAATTATATTACCAGAAATGCAACTAATATTATAATTGATAACATATTTAGCAATATACGTACTAATCTATTAAATTGTGAGGTTATTCTTTATCCTTTGTCAGATCATAATCCTCAAACTCTCATATACAAAGAAGCTTTGGCGAAAACGTGTACAAAAAAGTATGTAGTAAAACGGTTATTTAACGAAGATAACACTAATATATTTTGCAACCTTATTCGTTCTGAGAATTGGGATGCAGTTTATGCAGAAAGGGACCCAGATGGTAAGTACAATTCTATTTTGAACATATTTCTATATTATTTTGATATTGCATTTCCTAAAAAAAAAGAAAACTGTCAATGTTAATAGCAATAAATGTTGGTTAGCCACTAAAATTAAGCAATGGTCTCTCTATATTAGGGATTTATATATGTTGCACAGCAGCACAAATTGCAATGAAGTTCTAGAGTTGTACAAGAGTGAAAAAAAAAGATACAAAAAATATATCCGAGATTATAAAACTCAAGTAAATAATAATACAATATCAAATGCTGGTAATAAATCAAAAGCTACTTGGGATATATTTAACAAAAGCATCAGTAACAAATCCAAACAACACGAAACTGATCTTACTATAAAGGACCAGCTAAATAATAAAATAATGGATCCGGAAGCCATAGTGCGTTTATTTAGTGAACATTTCGCTCTTTCTCCAACCCAACTTGTTGGGGAGAGAACAAGTATAACTAACCGGAACCAAGAAAATCTATTTTTAAACCCTACTAATGCTTAAGAAATTATCAATATTGCTCTTGCAATGCCAAATAAAAAATCTACTGGTCTAGACGAGGTACCCATATATTTAATTAAAATAGTCATCGTAGATATAGCAGAACCACTTCCTCATATAATAAATAATTGTTTTTTGGAAGGAATATTTCCTCATAACTTAAAAATTAATAAAAAGTTTCCCATATATAAAAAGGGCGATAAGGAAAATGTCGAGAACTACCGCGGCATATCTCTCCAAGATTATTGAGAAAACCATCTATAATAGAATGATTTCATTCTTTACTAAACATAAAATAATTAAAGAATGTTAGATCGGCTTTATGCCCCATTGTTCCACAGAACAGGCCATCTATCAGTCAATATCTAGGATTATTACCGCACTCGATTCCAATTTAAAAGTAGGTTGCCTCTATTTTGATATGTCAAGAGCCTTCGATACCATTAATCATTTTATTTTATTAGACAAGTTAGATTGGTGTACGAGGTACATGTAGCAAACTACTCCAATCCTATCTTACCGATAGATCTCAAGTCACTGCTGTAACAACCTTTAAGAATGGAATACTTCAAACTTATTTTTCTGATAAAGTTGATGTATCACAAGGAGTGCCTCAAGGATCTATACTTGGGCCCCTTTTGTTTATCTATATACCAATGATTTAAAAGAAAATATCAATATAGATGGTTTATATCAATACGCTGATGATAATTCCTGTGTGGCAACTGAAGAATCTGTGGTGGCTTGTGCAAGTAAACTTTCCATAATATCATCAAATATTGTGACTCGAATGGATTGAACTTAAATGGAGGTAAAACTACTCTTGTTATGTTTTCTCCAACTACTGAACCAGATTATTCATTATATGTCAAATTAAATGGTTCTTCAATCACACAAGTGTAAAATTTCTTGGCGTAACGCTAGACAGTAGGTTAAACTGGGAATCGTACACTAATACCTTGATATCGAGATTAAATTCGTCTTGTTATGTAATACGATTTAGGAGAAACCAACTCTCCATCGATTGTTTAAGAATATTCTACTTTGCGTGTGTACAAAGTGTTCTAGAATATGCGATAATATTCTGGGGCTCTTCCGTGCACTGGCAGAAAGTATTTATCAATCAGAAACGCATAATTAGATGTATAATGAATGTCTCTTGCAGAGATTCATGTAAACCTTTATTTAAAGAATTGGAAATACTTACCATCCCGTCTTTGTATATATACAAATTAGTGTTATTCGTCAAGCTAAATAGTACTGAATTTACAAGAAACAACGATGTATATCGAGTTATGACAACGAGGAACGGGCCTGATCTCAGAGTACCAGTGCATTATCATAGCTTTTATGAAAGAGGCCCATGTTATAACGCTATAAAGGCCTACAATGCTCTGCCGGGAGAATTAAAGTCTATAAATAATATCCACTCCTTTAAAAAACATCAAAAATTGTACTTACTAGAAAATACATTTTATTCATTCAGTGATTTTTTAAATGCATAAGAACAAATGATTTTATTAATCAATTGTACATGTTAGATAATAGTATATTGTGTTATTTTACCTTTAGTTTTAAGCTAATTTTAAGTGTATGTTTTTTACGTTGTTAACGTTGTTCTCCTTTTATATATTTTACAAATTTTAATGTGTCTCTCTTATCTTATTTTATTTTACCTGGATATTTTGTAATCACTTTTTGACAATGCTAATGTCTTTTCTTTGTACGATCTATAGCAATAAAGTTTTATTATTATCATTATTATTCCGTATTGTCCTCTCTCCGGTTGATATGGTCAAAGAATAAGAATACGATGCTGGAGAGAGAGAATAGCTCTGGGGACATATTCCTTGAAGAATCGAGCTGTTGGTGAGATGAACTGTCCAGAGAATTCATGGCAAACGCTTCAAGAGTTTTTCTTCTATATTTCTAAAGAATTAATACTCGTCGTCCGCCTCCCTAACAGTCCATGACTCAGAGAAATAATAAAAAATGGAAAAAACTTGATGGTTAGCAAGTCGAATCTTTGCCCGCCTGGCATGGCAAGATTATTATTCCTGCTACGCCAAATTTTGCTCAACTGGCAAGTATCCGATTTTATCGTTTGTATTCTTATTCGAATCTCATGCTCGCAGTTTTCGGTATTATCCACAAGGGCTTTTGTTTACTACCTCATAAACCTTAACGTATTTGCAAATTAAAATGAATCTGTTCGGTCTACAAACATAATGTTTGTTATGTTGTAATTTATACCCAAACTGCACCCAGAGCTTATTGTCTGGAGGTTGTCCAGCAGGTGCATGAGCTCATCCTCGCCAGCTGCAAATAAGGTGGAATCCAATGCTGGTTTTAGCAAAATCGGCGCCCTGGGCGAGATTTCTACGGCACTCCAAATCACATAAATGTGAAAAAGTGAAGAAAAAATGATATATTTATTTATTTTTTTGAAATCACAATTCTTTTTATAAAAGTTTACTTTCCTGGCCATCCCATCAGCAAATTTTCTTTAGTCAGCGAAATCCATGTTCTCCACAATTTCATTTTCGATTGATAAACTTGCTAAGTTAATCAGTCTGAGATTGAAAGGTTTTGCTTAGAGAAACTCCTCTCTCTACCAGCTACTATTACAGGTATAGCTATTAATATTCCCAATACAATCCATACATTTGGTTACAGTTCCTGAATATTGCGATCTTTAATAAAATTCAAAACGTAGCTGTCTACGTTACTTTTGTGAGTAACATCATCTTGGTCGGATAAAAAGGATTTCAGGGTTATCAGTTCATCACACAACAAACAATAATCTATATCTGATTTTGACTCAACAGTTAGATCTAACTGAAGATCATCATTCATTACAGAGGCAGAGTTTGTGAAGTTCTGGTTTTTCTGGAATCTTTTTATTACACAAAAAAGACCAAGATTCTGAGTAATCATTTTATTGTACAAATCTTTCATTGAGTATTATTAAGGTAGTGTCAAAAAATTCAACGTCCTTTTCTGGAGTTTAGACAGGCTCATCGATGGCAATTTCACCAACCTGGGGCGTTTAACATGTTTCTTTGTTTTGTGGCCTTAAAGACAGGTCCAATTTGAAGTTCTTCAGCCGAATTCTTCAGTGTATGAGTTAAAACATCACTAAAATTAAACCAATATTTTGTAATTGAGCCGCACAGTCACCGCGGAAAGTATACCAAGTTATAACATGTAAGGACGGCCAACCGCGCCCTACCCTAACGCCACTACTCGTGGAATAATTTGCAAATCTCCAATTTGCCAGTTTTTCAGCACACGTCGTATAATGTGATCATATTAAGGAAGATTGGTGGCAGAACCCAGACCCCTCTGACGCGCTTGCCAATTTTAGATTTGTCGGAGGAATTGGTATTGTCAACATTCACCAAGCCGAAACAGCTACGATCCGTCTCAAAAAACATGATTTTAGGTACTTGTTACAAAAATAACTATTCGCTATTTGTCAAACTTTGTGAATCCATGGCGACTACGATTGGCGCTGACCACAACCGCATTATAACTTCATGTTCTCCGCGCATACTGTGCACACTTGCTCAGTATTACGTCATCTGATCTCGACTCTTTCATGTCGGCGGCCTTGGATAAAACTCGCAACTTTGACCCCATATACGAACATTAAAGTTTTCAATGTTAAAAGGCGGTGGGAGACCCCCCGCACCCCCTTTTTTGTCTGCGACGCTAATACTGCCTGCGGCACTGATAGTTATTAACGATTAATAAAAACCAACCTAACTAACCTAACCACCTAACAATCCCATGAAAGATTGAAATCATTATAGGAAAAAGAAGGAAACCATTAATTCTGCCGTCAAACCAAACACGAATTTGTGAAAAAAATCATTAATCGCTACAAAATAAAAATAAAAATTCGGCGTGCCCAGCGCTATAGCATATCAATCGCCGATGACCGACTACACCGCATCGCTTCCCACATAGTAATAGGCTCTCGCTCAGTATTACATCATCTGACCTTGATACTTTCATGTCGACGGCTTTGGAAAAAACTTATAACTTTTGTCCTATACGCGAACATTAACATTTCCAATGTTAAAAACTTATTTTGAGTAATTTTCTAAGCTTCAACTTAGGGACGAGTGAGAGAAAATTGCAACAATGGAAACAATCCTATTTTTTTTCTGACTGACCAGAAAATACACCTTTTCTGGAGAAATTCTCGGACAGAAAGTAACGTTTCCCGGTCTAGATCGGAAAGTGAGCATCAGAGATCGACATAAGCTTTTCCGCCTTCTGTTCTCTTTTCCTATCCATGAAGGTAAAAAAATGCTGTCAATTTTTGCTATAGGTGGCTATGCTTTCTTGTTACTATGGGAACGAACTTGTGTTAATTATTGGAATAAGTGTCAAATAGATAAATACGTTGTATTTGTTAGAAAATTTATTAAAAAAATAATAAAATATTGATTTTGTATCACAGTGTTGGTCGAAACAATAATATTGTACGTTACATGACCCAAAAACAGAGTTTTGCAGGTCTCTCAAAGCTTCCAGGACTCGCCTGCGGCTCGCCCCTTGCTTGGGTTGATCTGCAAAACACTTCTTTCCAGTCTTGTAACGTAAATTACCATTTTTGGTTATAATTGGGCTAATTTGTTAAGATTTTGTATCTGTGATACTTTTTCGAGATAGTCGCGAAAAACAAATATTTCCACCATTTCTTCCAGTTGGTGATTCTTCCACGTCCTAGGCTTAAAGAAAACAGTACTGAAATGATTAAGCGTAAACAAGAAGACAGTCTTTAATCCGAAGAATTGTAAAGATATTTACACTATTTATAGTGCCAATCATGCAAAATTGAAATTTGTTCTCTACCACTATGGTATTAAAGAAAAATCATTGAAGGGGATTAAAAAAAAATGGCAATATGGAAACAAATGTAAATATGCGATTAATATATGTAATTGAAATCGTTCGTTTAGGTCAAAGGTTGCTGACGTACCAAATGTTTATCAACAAAGTCATGCTAGTTTGTATACCTTGGATACGTCGGCGTCGATAAAGTTTATAAACATCGTCTGTGGTTTACCACCATATAGTGGGAGTGGGGGGAACAAAATTTTGTTGCAATAAGTCAGTGACTAAATGCCACAAGAATTTTTGAAATATTTAATAGCATTTGTTGGCAACACTGTTGGCAACAAAATTGCTGTGTTACTGAACGGATCTGAACACTGTAATAATAATAAAACCCTATTTAGGTCCGACAACAGACTATATTAAGTGCTCTAGCTTCTGAAAAATGTTATGCTTTTCCAGAAACCGTATAAATCTGGAAATGACTACTAACTTTTTTATTTTAAATAGCGCTCTTTTTTTTTACTAATCTCATTGAGATTTGAATTATCTTTACAACAGTTTTTTCAAAATCAAAATCAAATCAGAAATGAGAATGAAAATTTATGTAATTACTTGGTGGTCTTGAAAATCATATTCAAGTTTATAATACCTAATTACCTAGTAAATAACCACAGTTCTTAATGGAAATAAGTATTTCATAAAAATAAACGGCCCAAAACTCATTTTTTTAATGACATTCTGTACATTTTTTCACTCTGTCGGTATTAAATTAGCTTTCGAACGCAATTTTAAAATTTAAAATCGACCCATAAACGGATGCGAAACTATAGCTTGACATTGGAGATGACACAATGAGGATTTAGCATTTTTGTTAGTAATGAACAACAAGCATAGTATTTTAGAAAGTCATTTACGATTCGATTTTGATTTAGAAAAATCTGTTGTAAAGGTAATTCAAACCTCAACCAGATAAAACAAAAAAACATATAGCAGATTTACTTTTTGGGTCCGGTTATATAAAAAAAATGTGTTTTGTCTCAAACATCCTGTACCCTTATTTCAAACCTTTATCTTGAAAAATAAAGATAAAAGTGAGTTGTACCGGATCTGGGGGTGCCCGGTATATTTAGACCAGAGATGGGCGCGTGACGTGAATTTCACCGCGTCACACCGTGTCATGGCGTGAGCGTGTAACATTAAGTTACCAAATCACGGAAAATTTCGTGAGTGTGCGTGAGTCAAAAGATTCCGTGCGTGAGCGTGCGTGAGATAATATTTATTGTGTCACGCTCATGCCGTGTCAGGCCGTGACACGACACTCATCTCTGCTTTAAAACTTCAACCTG
The DNA here is from genome assembly GCA_963583905.1 of Stenurella melanura. NCBI lineage: Eukaryota > Metazoa > Arthropoda > Insecta > Coleoptera > Cerambycidae > Stenurella > Stenurella melanura. Next base: position 110,881,705 of record OY757312.1, read on the forward strand.
TCGTGTCGTGACTGTCGTGACAAGAATAAGAAGCGAAGCTATAGACGGAAGACGGAACATGAGCGCGAGAGGGGAGGGGAAAAGACGGGAGACAGGATGGATGATGCAACATTCAAATCAAACTGCGTAATTGCAATCTCTCTTTGTTGCATTCGCCAGTCGCCTAGACCTCCTGGTCTGGTCTGGTCTGGTCATGTATACTGTATTATTATTATTATTATTAAATGCAACTGTTTTTATTAACTAAGTTTTATTTATTATGTGGTGTGGTGGTGGTGTGACTGTGGACACTGTGGCCAGGGCACAGAGCACCAGGGCACCACGTGCCGTGCGACTGCCGGGTGCACATGAATGAATCATGGGATAAAGTTAACTAGCTTCGTGTGTGAGCGAGCGTGCGTGAGTAAACTTTCAGAAAGCGTGAGCGTGCGTGAATTTGCCTTAACATATATCAATCGTGCGTGAGTGTGCGTGAGCTAAAGCTTTAAAGTCGTGAGCATGCGTGAGCGAGTCAATATAGACTCACGCGCCCATCTCTAATTTAGACATTTGAAGACTAGTTAAATTAGGTAACGTAAGATTATCTAACTTTCAATCCCTTTACTGGCCTTTACTTAAAAAGTTATCTAACAATAGCTATGTTCATTTCTGCTTTTTAAAATAAACTGCTATATAACAGTTAAATAGTTAAGGATATATTAGACAATAAACGGGAGATATCCTCTAAATCAAAAAATAATCACAACTTTTCAATTTATATTTCTTTAAACTAACAAATAACTCAATAATCTTGAAAAGTAAATAGTAGGGGAGCCCTGAACCATGATTTTAGCCTCATCGCGGCATGAAGATTTTTTATTATTTTTCAATAGTTTATCACTCCCTGAAGAAAAAGTACCCTTACTACTGACATGCCTGGCGTCGCTAAATGGGTGAATTCGTTTATCGAACATTAGTCACATCTTGTTGCTGTCGGCGATCTCCAAGTTGGTGGAGAAGGTTATCCTGGTCAGATTGAACGCTGCCCAGGATGAGCTTCACATCGACAATGAGTGCCAGTTCGGCTTCCGGAAAGGCAGGAGCACGGTGCATCAGGTCGTCAGGATCGTGAATGACGTCAAGGTACAATACAACCTCGGGAAGAGCACCGCCATGGTGCTCCTCGATATTGAAAAGGCGTTCGATACAGTCTGGATTCCAGGACTTATACACAAACTCAACGACTGGACTTTCCAATACATATATCCAGACTGATTCACTGTTTCCTGACGGACAGGTCGCTACAGGTCGGATTGAACAATAAACTATCAACACGGCGTGACATTCGCGCGGGCGTCCCCCAGGGGTCATGCCTGTCACCAAAGTTATACAATCTGTATGTATCCTACTTCTCGGAGTTTCCGAATACCAAGCTTGCCAAGTACGCCGACAACACGGCCATGTATGCACATTCGCATGCACAAGCAGCGAACATGCTGCTAAGGGCACACATGGCCGGACCGTGCCACGGCGCATTACGACAAGTGGAAGATTCGGATCAACGTCGCGAAGTCGGAGACCATTCTCTTCACGCGTTGGTTCACTGAGAACCGCATTTTGACACCAATCTCGATCCAGGGTCAACAAATTCCAACAAAAAGGTGCGTGAAGTATCTGGGGGTGAACTTGGACAAACGACTGACGTTTAACATTCACATCAACGAGACTATACGTAAGATCTAATCCGTGTCCAGGAGTCTGTATCTGCTCCTGGCAAGGGTAGCGGACTGGACAGACGAAATAAAACATTATTGTATACGATGGTGATCAGGGCGGCAATCACATACGCGGCGCCGGTGTGGTGCAGCATCTCGACCACGACAATGAAAAAACTACGGGTCCTGGAACATAAATTTATGCGCATCATCTCCGATTCGAGCAGGTACACCTCCCTCAGAATTTATATGATCGTTGCAACGACATAACGTCACTAGCGGACTTCGTTCGGGAAACATAGACATTTTATGTCTTTCAACAGGGCGACAGTCAGCTAACACGCAACATAACCAGAATCAGAACGCATAATGCCCCATTCCAGATCAAACACCCCCTTCTATACCAGGCGTTGCCTATCTTCCGACAACCTCTCCAGCCATACTTTCATTAACCATAACTTTTTTCTATCACACACTTTTCCCTTCACACCTTTATGTATTTATCTATCCCTTCCCCTTTTGCCTGTTTGTCAATTGTTTGTCTTTTTTGTTCTAAATTCATTTTAGACCAAAAATCCCTTTAAAAATTGTAACTATTAAAAAATCTTAATTCTTCGCCTTCCCTACGGCGGCGCGGCGGCGGGTAGACCGTTGGGTCCAACTGCTTCGAACGGGTTGAGTTTTTTCCTCCGTGCCAGAAATCAAAATTTAATAATGTTTGGTATGTTGTGCCCCAATAGTTTTTAGAGTGTTAATTTTAAATGCTTTAAATCTGTAGTACAGAAATTACTCATTCTAATGTTAATTTTAAGAAGCCACCGACGGCAGGAGTTTTAACTTTTACTATTGATTTTATTGAGCCGAACCGGTCGTGATCCACCCAACCCTACGTACATCACGACGCTGATCGATGTGGTTGTCTTGTTGGTTCTAGGTAGCGATCCGGGGAGGCAATGTTTGTATTTTAAATTTAAATAAAATTTGTTATGATAATGATCGAACTTTAGTCTAATGCATTTAGACAGAAAACTATACAATTTTTGAAAAAATGCATGAATGGAGAGAGAAAAAAATTGGGCCTGTATCTGCTGGCTTCTAGTCCCCATCTTGGACAACGCGAATGACGTTGTATCTCCGTTTCTATTCGTTTTTTCGGAAAATTTATAAGAACAGGAGTTGTAGAAAATCATTTGATCTTTAATTTTTAATTCAACATTTTTTTTTCAGAATTGATATTGTAAAAGTTACAGCTGTTTAAAAAAAGTTCAAAAAGCATAACATAACTGAATACGTAGAATGGAAGGTCGTTTTAAGCCTCCATGGAAAGATGAAGGTTGGCATTTGATTCTGATACCAAATCGCAACCGGAAATGCGGCTCGTCACAAACGAAGGAAAAATGACTAAATTAAAAAAACTAAATAAATACGTCGAATACAAGGGCGCGCCACGTCTCTATGGAAAGAGGAAGACTGGTGCTTTATCCTGATATCAAATTGGACCAGCAAAATCAGAAATTCGGCTCGGCAAGAGTGAAAGATGTATGGCCTACTTGGACCTCTCAGAAAATTTTGAAATTTAACCTAAAAAGTTGAAAAACATGGAATTTTCAAACGTTCGCAACAAAATTAATATTTTGAGTGGAAGTTCGTTCTAAGTTTCTATCGAAAGAAGAAGATGTATCGACATCATAAATTGCAGGGTCAAAATCGAAAATTCAATTCGACACGAACGAAAAGAAAAATGGGTATTTCTTTACGTCTAGTGAATTTTGAGCGGAATGAAACCGACTGAAAATGAATTTTCACCCCTTTCGCGACACTTTAAGACTTTGCTGCAAGGAAAAAAGTTGTTTTTATTTATATACAACCTGTATATTAGTGTATATGTATATATCTTTACCTCAAATTCTCAATGTGCCTAATAGCCATACGATAAATAAATCTAGAACGTGACGTGATTTCTATACAAACCATAGAGTATGGCTCGACGATGTTCTCATATTAGTTTCATCAATTTGTCAATTATAAGTTGAGCAAAGACCGAAAAAATAGGTTTGTCTATTCGAAAATACGCGAGAATGTCAAAAATCCGAGGTCAAAATTAACAATTCCAAATAGTGAATTCAATAAGGCTGTCATCGTTGCAAGGCTTTTGCAGATTTATATGAAATTTATTACTACATGAACATATTTATTTTACTTTTCAGAAGGTAGATAAGTGATCACTAAAAAGGGCGAAACGTATTTTGAAACAATTGAACTATTGCCTTTAAGAAGCGGTAACCAAAAATTATGAAATCAAATTTCGTCGTGGTTCAATAATTATTACCTAATATTGGTCGGTGTAGGTGGCAGATGTCAAAAAAAGCTGAGACCGTATATACTAGACTATATACCGTACGTGCTGGTGCCCATTGTGGCGTGTGACGTTTTCCTTACATCTCACCGCCACAAATTTTGGCCCACTAAGTATACATATACGAGCGGCCATGTTCAGTTCGTTGGAACAGCGTATAAGGCAGTGGCTACTCCAGCCTTACTGACGAGTTCACGGAGTAGCCACGGAGCGAAACGCTAATATTACCAAGTTCCACAATTGGTGACACCGACGTGATCTGAACTCGCAACGTGATTTACGACGTACTCTACACCTACTGTACACCGGAGATGGAGGCACGCGAACGGAGACACGCGAACAAGCATGTTCGAGTTTATCCTCGAGCATTGCATTGCTTAGCCACTCTCCTAGGATTGTGCTGATGCAGGTAGAGTGCGTCAAGTAAAAAGTTTATCCATCGTTCTTCTTCTACCATCAGGTTTCTCGTGACTTTGTTACTGGTGGGGGAATGATGTGGCGTGTGACGTTACATCTCATCGCCACATCATTTGGCCCACCAAGTTATATATACGAGCGGCCATGTTGAGTTTGTTGGAAAAGCATATAAGGCAGTAGCTACTCCAGCCGAGATCACGAAGTAGTCACGAAACGAAACGTTAATATTTTCTAACCTCGCAGTCTGCTACTACCGTACAGTACTGTACACGCCAAACCAAACATTTTGCGCTAGGTTTGGTCCAGTAACTAATTTTTTTCCGGTACTGCGCATCCACTGGAAGTTCCGTCTGCCATCATAATTGGGATATGTGAAGTACATATGCTAACTACCTATGCGAAAAGATACTTTGTCACTGGTGGGGGAATGATGTGGCGTGTGACGTTTCCCTTACATCTCACCGCCACATGATTTGGCCCACCAGGTATATACAGATTCAGAAATTAATCAAGTCGACATTGAATTTACTACACCGTATGAACTGAGGAAGGATACGTCGTTAATCATTTCTACACGGAAAGAGACTAATATGTCGTCAAAAGTTACTTAGAAGTTATTAGTCACATTTTTGACAAATAATTTCTTCCATTGAAAATATTTCTGCAGATTCCTTTTTAGCCATAAAGGCTATGGGAATAAAATAATAATTCTTATTAAAAACGAAATAAAAATAGAGCATTAAAATAAAATTAAATAACTCTCAGAAATTAAAATCAACTAATAATTATCACAAATAAATTAACGAAGTGGAGGGATTCTTGAAATGCCACAGTAAATAAATTTATTGTGTCTTCAATGGAATGGCCCTCTAAGTACCACTTCACAATTTGCACTTTGTCAGCAGTTGTATAGATAGCCGGCATTTTAATCAAATTGAGGTCAATTTATCTTATTCCTACGTCTTTACGGTTAGGCTATTGAAAGCAGAATGTGTGGGATCAACGACGAGGCCAAGCAGTGGTGCTATGAACGAATACCAATGGTCTGCGTTCATCTACGGCAAGGCGTGGTTTACCTGCGCAGATACACGTTTACATATTACCAACTACAATTTCTGAATCTGTATACGAGCGGCCATGTTGAGTTCGTTGGAAAAGCGTATAAGGCAGTGGCTACTCCAGCCTTACTGACTAGTTCACGGAGTAGCCACGGAACGAGACGCTACTATTATCAAGCTCCACACCCATCTATTCAATCTACTTCCATATATATTAAAATTAGTAAACTCATACAGGTTATTATTTCCGACAGAACTAAAAAGTTATTTAATAGCAAACTGCTTTTATTCCATTGACGAATTCTGCTCGTCAATGACTGTATTCATCACATTGAATTTAGACTTTGATTAGTTAATACATTAAGATCGTGTTTTGTTATATACAAGGTCTTTTATACGTACACTTTTTTAAATATAGGTATTTCTGTAATTATAGTTGACGAAACCTTTTTCTGTGAAAACAGTTTTTATGGCAAATAAATGTGTCTATTTCTATTTCTATTCTATATACACCAAATCCCAAGTTTCTGGACTCTTACTAGCTTTCTTCACTTATTTACCTCTACTTACCCCCCAACCCTTCAAAAGAATAAGTTCCAGATCTCGTTATAATACATACGTGTGCCAAAAAATTTCAAGTCCATGTATTAAACCGTTCCAGACTAATCGTTACAGGCCGAACGACAGAATTTTTTTTCGCACAAATATAAAATCTCGACATTTCATGACATTCTATCTATTTGGAGAGGTGACTCAGTGTGGACCATGACCCATACTGACCCATCCTCACTTACGCCCAGCCTATAGAATTACAAGAATAATATTCAAATTTAAATCTAACTATTTTGCAAACAACTGAAATTATTGAGTGAAAATTATTCATAGTAATAATCTTGTTATGGTTCTACTTAGGTAGTCTACCCTTATGCCTCTCACATTGATGAAACAAATGACGTCAAATTTAAAAACACCGTTTCTAGTGAATACATGGATATTTGCCTTAAATTTGTCAAGCTATGCTGCTATATTAAAAATCGTTGGCAAATAGTCTGTGAGAATGGAGCAGAGGGCAACAATATACCATAAATGCAGGTGTATTACAGGGGTCCATATTAGGGCCATTAATTTATCTTATCTTCTTCACCGATCTTACTTTATATATACAAAGCAAAAACAATGTTCATATTACGTACAACGCCGATGATCCAAAACTTCAAGTCGTTCAGGAAAGTCCTCCCATAGTAAAAAACGTATCGAAACATTTGTACAAATATATTATAATCTGATCAGAAAAAAATAGACTTACACTCAATAAACAAATAACAGCTACTGTGTCATTTAGGTACAACATTGAGCCGAATCATGAAAATGAATTTTTAATAACAAACTACTCACACAGATAGTTTGTGTGAAGCTCAGTGGAGGTCGTTACGAGGTGCGCAACCTAAAAAATTATGTAGTAAAGATGCTTACTACTCAAATGTACCTTCCAATCTGCGTTATGGGATTATGTTGTGGAGATTGAGTGCTAGTTATGTTCGTCGGGCTATTATTTTGCAAAAACGTGTTATTACAATTATGGAGAGTTTACATAACCGAGAATAATTCAGGGAATCCATTAAGGCCTTAAAAATATTAATTTTGACAGATATACATATCTACGAGATTTGTTGCTACGTTTTTTAAAATAAACCTACTCTCCTTGTAAATCAAACAAATCATATTTATTAAACAAGATTTAAAGATTAATCAATTAGTCATCAGCACTCAACAGCATTATATAAAGCCAGTGCCTTTTATAACGGCTGTAAAATTTATAATCATTTACTAGCCGACATAAAAAATTCCAACAGCATGTTTATTTTTAAAAAGAGAATAAAAGAATTTGTTAGTAGAAAAATGTTTGTATAATGTCAATGAATTTTATTTAGTCTCACCATTTATTTATTTATCTGATTATTTATTTTTAGCGTGTTTTACATTGTTATGCCATTTATTAACTTAAGTGATTTTGACGCACCCCTTAATTATTCTATGTAAATTATTATTTAATTTTATCTGTCATTGGGAAATAAAGATTATTATTATTATTATTATTATCTTTCCTTTCTCTCGCACTGAGCGGTACTTTATCTCATGCACATCGGCCTGACGGCAAGATGTGCAATAAGTCAGTCATATCTACGCGAGAAACTTGCGGACGATGCTACAGGTGTTCAAGATCACTGATTTTTGAATATCCCTCACGACACTAGGATTTATATTTAATGCGGTCAAGCTGTCTTTTAAATTATTTGGAATATGGGCACCACTCGGACGTTATCTTGCTGCCACTGTTGCTGGATTTCAATGGCAAGATCCATGTACTTTGTAACTTTTGCTGCGTAAGTGTCACGGAGATTATTAGTGTTAGGTACCGCAACATCTATGATAATGGTCTTTTTATTATTATTATTATTATTTTTTTAATTTATTTTTTTTTCGCGTTAGCGATGCTGGACAGTTCTCCCGTGTCTCCGATATTCTCACAGCGGAAGCGCCAGCGAATTATCTACAACCACTCCCCACATCCCGCAGGGTTAGTGGTTGTAAATTCCAGAATCATGTGCCCTAAGTAGACGCAGGGATCCCAAGACGACTGCCTTCTGCATTTGACCTGCCAACCATTCGGCTGATTTTTGGCAGGCCGGTATGGTCTTCAATGCTAAGAGCAGCGTAGGCCTCATCCCACCAAGAACGCCGATTATCAGGATGACCATCTTAACCGAGTAGTCTGGGTATAGCGCTCGGAGCTCATACCGGAGATCTCGGTATTTAGTCCGTTTCTCCTCCTCCTTCAAGGTGATGTTTGTCTCGCCAGGTGCCGAGAACTCGATGACATACATCACCTTGGTCTGGTGGTCGAGGAGGACTATGTCAGGCTTGTTGGCTTGAATCAGCCTGACGGTCGGGAACGAGTAGTTCCAATAAATTCGGCACTTCTCGTTCTCGACAACGGACTCGATCTCTCCGGGAACATAAGGCAGCACTGGTGTTCGGTCTACCTCGTACGAGTGCCGAAGATAGTAATACAGCACTCGTAAAGCCGCGTTATGTCTGTGGATGTAGGCCGAAGTCGCGTAAATCGGACATGCAGATAGTAAATGCATGAGCGAGTCCGGAGCTTGATGGCAGGTCCTACAATTTAGGTCGAGGACCTCTACACCCATAACACGACTGCGGTAGACCACAATGAATCCCTCGGTCTCCGACTTTAGCCCTGCTGACCTCAGGAATGCGAAGGTCAGCTTTGTCGATAAACCCAGTGTCTCTATGCTGTTGTAGAACATTCCATGCATGGGTTTATCGACGTGCTGCCTGAACAGATTTCTCTGCTCGGCAGCTTTAATTTGAGTTGTCAGGCGATTTGGCGGAAGCTCAATTACTGACTGTGCATCAGCACCTCGCCTGCCTCTTCGCCTGAAGTCGAAAACGAGACCGAGATCATCTGCGGCCCTGCGTGCTGCCTTAAATAAAAATCGGCCCACTCCTACGGTTTCATGATCTCTCACTAACCGCAGGAGTGGATCTGAGCTCCTCAAGATGTTACATGCCATACTCAGCGCTACTCTGCCATGCATGCACTCCAGGCTCAAGAGTCCTCTGCCCCCCCCCCCCGTTGACGTGGGAGGTACACTCGAGGAACGGACGATCTAGGATGAATGCTTCTGTGAATATGCATCATCTTGCGGGTATCCCTATCCAATTGACGCAGCTCATCTACTGTCCACTTGACTACTCCAAAGGAGTAGTGCAGAATCGGAACGGCAAGTATATTAGTCGCAGACACCTTGTTCTTTCCCGAAAGTTCGGAAGACCAAATCTTTCGGAGTTGATGTCTGTACTTGCCGCGGAGAGTGTCCTTAATTTGTTTTACGTCCTGGATGTGGTGTTGTTGCACACCTAGGTACGTGTAGGTTTCTCCGGCATCCAGATGTCTTAGGATGCTTCCGTCTGCCAGCTGCGCATCTTCAGGGAATAGCCCGCATCGTCCTCTCTTGAGGTGGACGACTGCACATTTATCCAACCCAAATTCCATGCCAATAGCCCGCGTGTACTCTTGGACCACCCTAAGAGAGTTTTGGAGTTCGCCCTCTCCGGAGGCATACAGTTTTAGGTCATCCATATAGAATAAATGGGTGACCTTGTGCCTCCGGTTGCTGGGTGATCCACATTGTTATCCGCGGGTTTGACGTAGTTCTACAGACACCGGCAGCAGCGAGATGCAGAATAGGAGAGGGCTGAGAGAGTCGCCCTGGAAAACTCCTCTCCTAAATGATACCGGCTCTGTTGAAATCCGCTGAGCACCAGATGTTACGGTGAAGCGGGTTCTCCAGAATGGCATCAGTTGTTCAATGCATCTCACTATTGGGGCAGGTGCCGCAAGGCATTGGAGCAGGTGTAACAATAATGCATGTGATGTATTGAATGCCTTACGGTAATCGATCCACGCCATTGATAGATTACGCTTGTATTGCACAGAATCCTGAGCAATACAGCGGTCTATCAATAGGTTCTCTTTGCAGCCTGCCACACTAAAGATTATTATTATTATTACTATTATTATTATTATTATTATTATTATGAGAGAATGCGCAAAGACATTTATTGTATTCTTGCATCCTGTTTTTTTTAAATTTAGAAAAAAATGTAACAAAAAATGCAAAAGATGTAATTTTATATATTTTGTAATGTCCCTAAATTTTAAGGAGTTTAGTTTGTAAAAGGTACAGTGAAATAGCAGAGGTGACAATCAATAAAAACTGAGAGAGATGGAAGTGAATCAAAAGGTTTTATGCAACGCCGATGGATGAATGTACCTTATGTCATGCAGCAGGACGAATACTGCTAACAAGATCCTTTATCCCTATCGACCGGAATCATGCTGCTTTTATAAGCTTTCACTCAATTGGAAGCGCTAGGGAATTAGGTTTAATGAAATTAGCGATAGGATATGATGCAACGTTCTTCTTATTAATTATGTAGGTAATATATTTTATGATTCACGGTTGGCATATAGTAAATCTATAGAACTATGGTGATATTTTACTTCTTGGCATTTTTTAGTAAGTACTGAAATGCCCCATGTCCAGGCCTTATATTTGATACATAACAAAGGCACGATATATCACACACCATTTTTTAGAAAATCGCGAAAATAACACAGAACCACAAAAAAAAAAGAAAGTTGGCTGTTCTTTAAACCAGAGAAAGGATTCCCTATGTCTTTTGGCAAGCTAAACATAGATCTAATCTCTAAATTTAGAGTCAAGGGGACTCACGGTCAAAAAACATCCCGAAGTGAGAAGCAAGGGGACTCACAGTCAAAAAGAACCTTAAACACCGAGATAAGATAACTTAACTTATAAAAATATTCGGATTAATTTACTTAAACTTCAATACCATTGATCCTATCAAAAGAATCACCCACAATCTTACTTCACGATTGCTATAGATACAAACAGGTATTTGGTTAAGATTGTTGGGTTTTTCGTTCTGCCGTGTTAAATCTTGATTCGTTTAGAATAATTTGATTCAGATTGTTGGGTTTTCCTTGTGTTGTGTTAAATCTTGATTCGTTTGGAGTCGTTTGGTTAAGAGCTTGCTTACTGTTGGGCTAAATTTAGATTCGCTTAGTCTTTTGTTTAAGAGCTTGTTATGTTATGCTATCTTTTTGTGTTAAATTTTGAATCGTTTGGTTTATTTCTAAACCTCATTTTCGTGTCCTAAAAAATATGCCTAAAGTATCAAGGGCTGCATTGGCCACCAAGGCATTCGTTCGTGCTATAGAAATTTCATTTTTTTTTTCTAAAATATTTAGATATATCGCGTTAAAAGTCTTTTTAAGCGCAGAACGCATATAAGTTTTCATATCAAGAATTCAAATTTATTATTCACGAAATTCGGTAAATTTGAGGGAAAGAAATAAGATTTTCGCGAAATCCTTAGCTGATGGTAAATTTAGAGATTACATCCATGTTTAGCATGCCAAAAAACATAGGAATACCTTCCTCTGATTTAAAGAACGGCCAACTTTCTTTTCCTTGTGGTTCTGTGTAACTAAAGAAAATTAATTTTTTAGGTTATTTTCGCGATTTACTAAAAATTTGTGGGCGATGGAGCTGAACGGAAAGCGTATTTAGCGCGTCGAAATACATAGGGGTTACCCAGAAGCAGACCACTTTTGCTTCGTGTGCCTGTGTAATTTTCTAATTTATGTATCAAAATGTACTTATTTCAGGACTTTTGAAAAATGTATATACTAAATTAAATATCACAAGATAACACTTGAAAACGATTTTTTTCAGATATTTCACTTAAAACCTCAAGTTCAAGTTTTTCTACGGAAATATTTTAATATTCGTTATTATTTGGGAAATAATATTACATACAGTCTGTGGATAGATCCAAAACACTGCCAAGGAAGCGAACATTCCCACATGAAATCAAAGAGTTAGGGTTGTAAATATAAACAAATAACATTGATACCATGAACAATAAAGAACATCAGTAAAATAACCTTACGCTTCAAAGTCTGTTGGTAACAAATAATTTATAGTTTAGGAATCTTAATTTTGTATATAAATATGTATAACAACGGTGCAGGAAGCTGCGTGGAATTCGAGAAGGCAGCATGGTAACTTTCTTGTCCCTTAACACAGAATATAATATGTATCGATGCTTTCCATATAAACAGCTGGAAATTTTAAAGATTGGACGTCAGTCTTGAGTGTCTGAGCCGAGAGATAACTAGATCCGCCTAGAGATCAGAATCCTGCGCGACATTCAAGCTGATCTCATGCTGCCCACTCTTGAACGTTTGAGCGCAGAAATGACTAAATCCACCTCGAGATTAGTGTCAATTGTTGATCACCCGAAGCAAACAATGGCTCGTTCTATTATTTTTTTAACGATTTTCTCTTGGATTATGAGGCACTGCAAGAAACAGGGGTAAGGGGAAAATGGGCAATCCCGTCGTATATCAAGCACTAGGAAAGTTACTTAAGTATTAGCAAATCAATGCCATTTCATTTTTAACTAAACTGGATGGATGGTATATAGAATCTGACGAGTCAAGGTCTGCGAAGCACTAAGGCCATGGCTTTACCGGTAAAAGAACAGGTCATCACTCAGTCAAAGAAAGACCATTGTCTCTCTGTCTATAAGTTCACTATTCCATATATTGTGATGTTCCCTAGTGGAATTAACTAGAAACGCGAGTCCCGGAGGTTTGGAATTGTACACAGATGGTGTTGAAGCGTAAGAACGCAAGCTAAGGGTACGTATGTGGGCGTCACTTGGCAAGTATCCTAGTATTTCCAAGTAGAGGCATGTGTCATTTTATAGCAAGCGAATATCTCAGAGGTTTCGTTGACGAGGATATTTATACATATAGTGACTGCTCGGTAGCTTTGAGGGCTCTTGCATCAAGTAAAGTGTCCTCTAGGGTGGTTCTGAACTGTCAAAATATTTGGACTGAGCTGTTAACAAACAACTCAGTTAAAGTCGTTTAGGTGCAAGGATACAGTGACGTGGAGGGTGAAAAGAAATAAACCGTTTGGCAGAAGAAGCAGCAAAAACTTCTTTCCCTGGCTCTAAGCCAGCCTTCGATTTGCCAAGAAGTCTGATTCAATCAGAACTACGAGATTGGGCATGGCACAGTTCAACAAGCCCACGGAATGACGCAGTCAAGACTTCATCCAAAGGAGCCTCCAACTGACTCCACTATAAAGTGGTTGGTTGCTTAGGGTCGACTAAGACAGAATGAGATGAGTGGCAGGCCTGATAATGGGACACTGTTCTCTGAACAACAATTTTCGTATAGCGAAGTTGAAGATGATCTTATTTGTCAGATGTGTAGGGTGGAGGATGCCACCCATACTCATATTCTATGCAATTGGCACCATTAGTAGCATCAAAGTATAGGTATGACGAAAGGCAATCTTTGTAGGTCACAGTGGACTAGAATCCAAAATTTCTGGTCAAAATTCTGAAACTCTGCATATATACTTATTGTGCATAGGTCATTAAGGGAAAAATAGTAAAAAAAATTGACACCCTCTGGGGGTGGGATATAGGGGTTGAAAATATAAATAACCTTCGATATTTTTGAAACTCAGTTTACGTACTTTTGATGCCTAAATTTCTATGAGAAAAATAAGGAAAAAATATCTACCCCTAGGTGGTGAGTTCTAAGGGTTGAAAATATAAATATCGCAAGATTTTTTCAAACTTGGCGTACGTGTTGATTGCATTTAGGCATTTATGAGGTAATCACTTTTTTCGCCCTGCTTCTTGCCGCGTGTATGAGATGAGTTTATGCTTTTCATGATGAATCCACTCTTCCCTGATTCTGAAACATATTTCACGAAAAATTGAGACACCCTATAATTTCCCTTTCAATGGTCAATAGTGTACACCAGTTATATACATGTTCCCCCTTGGTTGGGACTTACTATTGTACCGGAAATGAATACCTGCTGTGACCCAGGTATAATTAGAATTGTTCCGAGAACGCTCTATTGGACGCGCCTTTCTATTTTTGCATATTTCACTGAAATAAGCAGTTTCTAGCAGCTAATTTTTATGAATTTCTTATTCCACAAACATTTCCCATATGTTAAATTGTGAATTAGAGTTAAATCTCTGTACATACAAACTATTTTCATACTTTTGTTTTGCTACCTTAACACGCGCGCTTGTATTACAACATTTATTTTTCATAATAAGAAATTAAAAAATTGAACTTCTATGCACAGATGATATTTTACATACTTTCAGGAGCAGCTTCCATTTTTTTAAAGCCAAAAATACCCTGTGATAACAAAAATTCACAACACACGAACGTTGAGTATTTCGGGACCGATTCTGGTACCGTTACGCACCCAAGTTCCGTCTGAGGTAGAACGGCAGGTGCAAAACCTAGGTAGCTGTCGTTTCAGTCTTACACGCAGGGAACCCTGCTTTATAAAACCATGTGAATTAAAACGGAATAAAACGATTTTTGGCCAGGATCTTGGGATTCAAGTCCACTGCCCTGGAATAGACTGGTACTATTTGTTGAGAGCATTGGTCTTTTCTCTGGAGATCCTACAATAGATATAAGTATTGCGGATAAAATCTGCAAAAATAAAAATAACGTCCTTTTCTAAAAATAAATCTCCAATAAATCCACAGAATAATAGAATTACTTAGTATACTATTGAGAAATAATCTTTACCCCTATGACTTTTGCGTCAATAAAACAGTTACAAAACGTTCTTGGCTTTTTCACAAATAATATAAATGAGAATTAAAGACATAGTTTTCAAAGCTTGAGTTTCCCAAATATACTTAGAAAACCAATGTCTCAACACAGTACCTCCATTTCTCAATATACAAAACAGAGAAAACTAAACCCAAACATCGATAATAAATTACAAGTAAATAATTTAATTAATACATTCGACCTTCAAAAGTTTAATTTTTACCAAATAAGAAAAATAAGTCGTAGAAACACGAATGGTATTTAATTAATTTATTGTAATGTAATTCTAGTTTTTTCTGTCGCCTACTTACAATTGAAATTCCCGCATTTACATTAATAATAATAATTATTAATTATACGTTTGAATATACATACTTCACATCACACAGACAGTTGTCATGTGATGGTCGTCCGATGAACTACATATTAGAAATCCAGTAACGTCACAAATATTATTTATTTATCTATTATTGAACTAGTCTATGAAAATTTAAATAACATTAATAAGTGATTGTATACTTTGTATCGTGATTTCACTTTGTATCTCGTAAATATAATTATTTTATATGCGTATTGATAAGAGGCATAGCATGGTAGAAGTTAAGAACAAAACATGCGAAATATGAAACGAGTAAAAGTTGCAATCTGGCGTGGCTGACTCCGAAAACCTATTTGATTAAGATTTTGCTCGAATTAGTCAGGGATCCAGTAATCGAAATTCCGCTTATTACACTCTTCGAAAATACAAAACGAAGAGTATATTGCATTCGATCGGTACATTTCTAAAACCTGCCTGCCTGCCTGTCTGTCCGTCCGTCACGTTTCTTGTAATCACGATAACTTAAGAACGAAAAGTCCGATTGTATTGAAATTTGGAAAGTAAATTAGTGTTAGTTAGATGAAGAACCCTATTGTATTTGAATAAAATTGATCAATGAATAAAAAAGTTATTCATTTTTGAATGAAAAAATGTTGTTTTGTTTTGTAAGTAAACAAAAAATATTTGAAACTAATATCATTTACAAAAAAACTGCGAAGAGTATCCTATAGAATGTGGAACAATTTTTATATAACAAATGTAGTAAATTGGCGAAGAGTATAATGGTTAGCTGGTTTCTCCATTGCTGTGCAACTTTTGGACATACTTTTTTTTTTAAATTAGGTCTGTATTATGTAAAATTGTCTGCCGAATCCATTTCCGGAGGGCGATGCGATATATCACTCGTCCTATCTCGAAAACTATAAAAGCTATAAGGATCAAATTTTAGACAGAGGTTAAATAATGTATGGCGATTACGATGGCAGCATATTATATTCCTTCTCTTGAGTTCTTCGTTATGTAGTGTCAGTTATCATTTATTGCTTGTTGCTATTTTATTGTATTCTTAACGAGCTTCTATTTTCGTTTGACCATGTGTGAAGTAAGGTTTTGCTTTTAATGTTCTTGTCCTCATGTAGTTGGTATATGTTGTTGTTTTTCTGCGGCTTTCATCTTCTTTAGTTGTTCGTATTTATTGTATGCTCATTGATGATTTCCTCCGCATCAGCGCCCGCACCCCGTCGTTGTTTTTATTTTTGAATTCATTGTTGGCCAGTTAAGTTCTTCTCCTGTTTTCAGTTTCCTCCAGGTATTTATTTTTATATACTTCTTTCTATAGTAGGAAAATGTGCCAAGTGGTATTTGCTGTATCCTTTACGTACTTCCAGTTTCTTTGTCTCTAGTTTTCCATATTTTATTTAATGGGCTGTGTTGCTTTTTGTTGTTCTTCTTGCCTTAATATTCTTAGCTCTCTCCCTTATTTCTCTATCCACCAGGATATGGTCTATTCAGGAGTTGGTGTTTGCGTTGCTCCATGTATTCAGACAGGTTTAGCTCTTGCTCCATGTGTTCCTTATTGTTGCATGGGAGAGCTGTGTGGCAAGTTTTTAACAAACTTCCATTTACGATTGGCTATGTGTGAAGTAGGGTTTTCCAATAATCTTCTTATCTGTAAACGCTAATACGAATATATTACTTTGTAAACACATGTCACCCATTTCACGCTAAAATCACCACGTCTGCTCTCGTCGGCGGAATAAGAATCAGGCAAAGGTATCAACTATTTACAAAATATAATTTTTTATCACCAAATAGTTTTGTTGACATAGCGCCAGAAGACAGACATACACAATCAGGTGGTTAGGCAGGCAGATGAACATACAGATGGATGAAATTAATAGATCTTTATTCTCATAATGGACATAGTCGTGAAACGTGAAAATCTAAAACAATCTCGGAAACTGCTTTTTTCATGATTACAACATTCCAAAAGAAAACAGTTAAATTTTGCTCTTAAATTATAATAAAATAATATATACTAAATCTGACTATTTACACGACTCTGATGATCACGCTGGATAAGAGTTATCGCTCAATTTCAGTGAGGAGCATTCTACTATGCCACTTTCCATAAATTGTATTTCACCTCACGCCTACTTATCCTCGTATCGTATTCAGTCCTCTTCAGATACATTTCAAATTTTTGTCAGTTATGCAATCAACAAAGTTGATTACTTTTTGTCAAAAAAAATTACTTCGTCCACCATGACCTACTAAGAACGGATAAAGAAATATGAACATTTAAAAAGACATAGTAGGCTTTGTTTAATCGAAAAAGTTAATTAAGAAAAAATGTTCAGAATTGCAAACATAGCCTATATACCGCTTTTTGGGAAATACTCATTTTTAATACTCAATTTATGCAAGTAGTTAAAATATTAATTAGTCATATTTACAAATTCACTAATACACTAGTTTTAAGAAACTTAAATAGGATCAACTTAATTAGCTAATTTGTTCTCGGCTCCGACAATGTATTTTTGTGTGTTTAGTCAAAATCCTAAGTAACATTTTACTCTAAAATTACGATATAACACAGTTTATATCAAACATGATAATTTATACGACTTTAGCGATCGCCCTCTATGACAGATATGAACCAGTTCTACCATACTGTTTTGAATAAGTGCCAAATTTGAAACAAACATTTTAAGTCTAAAAGAAATAATCGTGTTTACAAGAAACGATCTACACATATACAAACACACACATACGCATTTTTTATTTGAAATTTGAGTTCAGCCTGTTATGATTTATGTTAGTATTTATATTGTCAATTTAAAAATTCAGTCTAAAGCGTTGCTACTAGGATAAATCTTTACAAAGCCTGTTTGTGATACAATAACACCCGAGACCGTGCTTGAGTATTGTAAACGATATACGTATACGAATATAGTTAATCAGATATGATATGCGCTTACCTCAAACGAAAGTAGTCGATTGCTTATCTGGCTCAAGATCACAAGTCCGTGATCTGCTCTTGGTTCATTCTTAATATTCCCGGTAGCATAGCCGTAGGTTAAATGATATTATATAAATTTATTGAATCATGTATGGAATTGTTCACTAAACTAACATTATTTGAATGAATATATACTTTACAGTATGATTATCAATTAATATAAAGTAGTAAAACAATATTTACAATAATTAAAAAGCGTGTCTAAAAATTGTCGGTCGGTGCTCATGACATCGCTCGTATTATCAACTATTCTCTTGTCGTTTTTTTTATGATTTTCAAATTGACTTTAGATAACTTATACAAAATATTTTTTACGATGATTATTAAAACATTTTGTCCAGGTATAATGTACCTGTTTGATTAAATGAAGTAGGTATAATAAGACATTTTCAACGAAAACAATAAAGAAACTACCTCTATATTACATAGGTGGTAAGCAATTAAAATTTAACAGAAAAGTGTTTGTGATGTTGAAGCAGATATTGCTGAGTAATTTAATGATTATAACTCTAAATGAGCCTAAGTAGTACTTTATCCACATACGTTTTTTAACGAGAAACTTTCACCTGTAAATTATACTGTCGTTCAGACGTTCATTAACCTAACCTATCTTAAGACTAGACAAACTAAGATAAATCCTGCAAGCTGCGAGGAAAAAATATAATGTTTTAAAACGTTTCGATAAAATGAAATTCAAATAAAAACGGTGGGATGTTTGTACACATAAACGTAATGAATTTAAATTATGAGTTAGAAATGTTAGAATGACAAATAAATCTGGATTCTCAAAATGTATTTTCATTCATAAATTTTGTTCCTTGATGCAGTTTTATGTTTTATTTCTAAATATCCGTTGGCACTATAATTAAAAATAAATAAAAGAACTTTAACTGCGTTTAAAAAAGAGATTACTTACTAAAAAAACGATGTCTAAGGAATCACTACTATCCAGATTTTCCATCCAAGTCTCTTTAAAGGAAAGTATCTTGACTGTATTTCCACTCTAGTATGTAATCGGTCATATAATTATAATCTTTGCGGCCGGCCATGAAAGAATTTGAGGCGTTGGTTTTTAGCATAGACTCCAAAAATGAAGTTTCTGGATTCTTATTAGCTTGCTCTATTTATTTTTCCCAACCCTACAACGGAATCATCTCAAAATATTATAAAACAATCTGAGGCCTTGGTGTCTAGTATATACACCTTTCAAGTTTCTGTACTCTTATCAGTTTGCTTTACTGATTTTGCCCTATTTACCTCTACTTACTCCCCACCCCTTTAACGGAGTCATCTCAAAATATAATCTAGTTCCAGATTAGTTATAATACATACGTGTACCAAATTTCAAGTGAATATTTTAATTTTATTTTATCAAACCTTTTAATAATGGAGTGGTGTTGTGGGGAGATTAAAAATATTATAAAAAATCTGAGGCCTTGGCTTCTAGTATATACACCAAATCCTAACTTTCTGTACTCTTACCAACTTGCTTTACTTTTTCCCTATTTAACCACAACCCTTCAACTGAATAATCTCAAAATATAATTTAACTCCATCGTTATAATATATACGTGTACCAAATTTTAAGTGAATATCTCAATTTTATTTCATCAACCCCTTTAATAATGGTGTGGTGAAGGGGTGAAAAAATCTGAAAAAATCTGAAGCCCGCGCTTCTAGTATATATACAAGAAATCCCAAGTTTATGTGCTCTTACCAGCTTACTTTACTTATTTTCCTCTATTTACCCTTATTTACCCCCTAACCCTTCACTGGATATGTTCAAAAACAATCCAGAGCTCGTTATAATACATACGTGTACAAAATATATTAAACCGTTTCAGAGAAAACGTGCGGGCAAAAAAAAGTTACAGACAGACAGACAGACCGACCGACAGACAAAATATTTTTCTCTCAAATTAAAAATCTCGATGTCTTATGACATTCTAAAGCTATTTCAACAAAAAAAATTAAATTTTTTACAATTACTATACTTTCAATCCACCACGTGGATGTGGAAGTAATGATGATATGAGATAAAATTTCACTTTTGCTCAGTAAACTAAACCTTAATTAGTACCTAATATTGATATTGAAGTCTATTAAGAAACAATTAATTTTATTATTTCTGTACCTCAGTAAGGAAGGACGATGGATGCATTAATGCCGGGTAATTTGGAACCGCCCAAGTGTCCTGTATCCAAAAGTAACATATGTATCTTCAACTTTAAAACACCCTGTATATTGTTCTCTCTCCGGTTGATGTGGTCACAAAACGAGAGGATTCGAGAAAAGACGATGATTGCTTTAAGAAACGAGAATTGAACTGATGGTGCGATGGGCTGTCCACGAACTCGCAGCACACGAAAATATTATATTGTGGATATATTTACTAATTACTTGTATAGGTTCCTTTTCATTATCATGAAATAACCATTTTAACAATGTTTGTTTACATTGACAAGTAGTTATAAATAATCCAATATAAAATTTATTACAATAACTGCATTTTTTCCAAATAACATACGAATGATAAATAAACCAACAATAGCTACCTTGTTTTGTATATTTCCATGTTTATATAAACCGCAATGAGGAAATATTAATGATCTGAATTATAATTATTACTCTCATGGCTTTATTCATTAACATGCATGTTTATTACATTTTGTTATAAAATGCGTACAGAAATTTATAAGTGATAACGATTGACAGTCTGGTCGAATACAGGTACTCATTAGTAGAAGCCAAATAGGTTCACGAACAGGGCCGGATGAACATGAATGTCATCGTATAGGCACAAATGTAGTGGGGGGCCTGCTCATGGCCGGTGATTTTCGAAAAATCGATTCAAACCTTTATACCATTTTTGAATCTGGGGTGCAAATAATCAAGATCTTTTATCATAGTCCAGTCGATAAAGTAAAAAATACATCAGAAGCTCGCGAAAAATCTTATCTGAGATTTTTCTTCCGTAACTGTTAATGCGAGGATTAAACATCACAAAATAACAAAACTGTGCCGCGCAACCCCCCAAAAAAACCACCCCTTCGGTGAAAAAAGCCTTATTTTACTGACAACTCGTTAACCGTGGAAGACATAGAAAAATTGCTCATCATCAAAAAGAAAGCTTGACTAATTGCCTAAAAAAAGTCCTCTTGTAATTTTCTTGTATATGCCATGGTTTTCGAGACAATCGGTATTGACAAAAATTGCAAAATTTGTATTTTTAATGCGCGCGAATTTTCGTTTATTTGAAATTTTTTGCGCGTATCCTATAGAAAACATTGAATTGCTCGAAAACCAAACAAGCTAGGAAGAAAAATCAAAATGGGTTTTAAAGGGGATGTAAAATACTCTCTTGTGTTGCCATTTTTGAGGGGTATTGATATTTATTAGTATAAAAAATATAGTATAGTTATCTCTTGATTTTTTGTGCATCTAACTATTCACAAGCTCATAAAAAATAACTGATTGTAATATAAGTTATAAATGCATTATCTTTTAGTTCATTGCACAAAACGGCTGTGCTTAATTTCTTGATTCATCGTCTATTAAGTTTCCTTCTGAATGAGCAGAAATACAATGGTATAAAGTTGAACTATGCAGAGGAATAGATATGGGTCGATGTGTTTTTATGTCTGGTACTTATTTTTCGATAAATAGGTTTTTAATGCAACAAAGTGATCACATTGATAGATATTTTCCATGGAACTGTATTTAATTTGATCATATTTTAGATGTTTTAAGCTATAAAAATGAAGTTGTTTACATATTTCATAACTGGAAAATTTGGCTTCAATAAATTATTTATCAATAAAATCTTAACACGGCTTATATTAAGGATTAGTATAAGGTAGGATTTTGAAACTGTTTATGACATGACACATGTCGGAAATATTATCAATTTATCTTATATAATAGCTTATACTAATAATATAAAGCCAAGTCAAAACATTTTACAAAATACCTGTATATACTGTACCCCCCTCCATTGTTATCTTATTTTCTTTTTTCTTTTTAAATACATCTTTATCGGGCACAAACTCTTAACTAGTGATAGTTATACAAGTTATATGTTTTAGATTAACGTATAGAAAACAGAAACGTAAACACGGAATAATCTGGTGCAGGCCTGCGCTATTTTATATACAGGGCCTTCATTAATGACCGTAAGACACGTGACCGCAAAATGTATGCAACCCACTAAACACTGTTGGCGCGCCTGTTTAACAAAAATCCCTAAATCCAGTGGCGTCGACTTGAAAGTTTACTGTTGGATAAATTTAATTAAACCCAATATTTACGTTTTTATAACTTTATTCTCATTGCTAAATTGGAACCAGTGTAATATTAATAAACTCTCTTAGATAAATACACATAATTTATTAATCTTATTGAATTTCAAAGATGTAAGTACTCATATTTACAAGTTGGAAATCTAACCTATAATTAGCGGCCTGTTTTCAACATTGAGTTAGAATCAATATTCAACAATATTGAAAAATGATATGAATTTTAACTGAAAGAGTTTGTTAATGTTACACTGGTTCTAATCTAAAAATGTGAATAAAAACATTAAAAATATGAGAATAAACTAACAAACACGTATAATTTGAGGTTATGGGATATGCTTTTTGTGTTTTGAGACTGGTTTCGAAATTTTCAGTTTTTCATGTGATAATCTTCATGTGTCACTAATTTATCTACCGAATTTAGGAAAAGAAGTAACATCACTGGCACAGAAACCGCATGCAATTACCTGACACATTTGTAACCGCTAGACATTAATCTTGTTCATTAGAGTTTAGCAGACAACAAAAGTGATACGATACATTTTCTTAATGGTAGAAACTTCGGTAAATAACTCGAAATGTCTTTTCCAATTGGTGCAAGTATTTGTTTTAAGCAAATATTTTTTTATCGATTACTTACCACTTAGTGAACACAAAATACAACTAGCATACATCCCGGTTACTGGAGGTCCAGCGACAGACCTACAAGCTATGTCACTAGACGTGACAAAGAAATATGATGTAATTTCTTTGTGGTCGATTAATTACCACTTAATAATTACAAACATACGATTGACTTACGCAGTTAGTAGAGTTCTGAGATATGTTGAACCAGCAAGGGGTCTACTTTTTATGCATGATTAGTAAATATCAAGCTGATTTTTCGTTAAATAATTAATTTTATTTATAAATTAAGTTTGCACCACTAAGAAACATTCTTTTCTTTTTTCTTACTTACCCGAGATCTTTAGGCCTATGGCAGCAATTCCATATATACATGGTTCATCGGATAAATTACGAAAAGTTGGGAAGAGGTTTTCCGTACGAATGGTTTTCCAAGCGGGCTCCATGCTAAGATCGGTTTTATCAAAAACCAAACCTTTAAGCCAAAAGTTTTGAGAACGGATGTAGACAATCTTCCGAAACGTTAACTGATTTTAGCTTTCATATTCATTTTTTTAGTTTATAACATTGTTCTAGTTTATATATTTTTAGGTGCGAGACATTTTGTGATAAACAAGTACTCAAGAAACAACTTCTATCTGATCCGTTTGGCGGAGGTTTTTTCATTAAAATTTTCAAATATTTTCAGTGGCAAAATACCCAACAAAAAGTACGAAAATCTGAATATTCCACAAATAAACAATTATAGACAATATAAGAAACATTCTTATATCGCTTTTCTTGTCCGCCGTGCTTTAAGGAATAACCATGTTTCTAGCTGTTACAAATGGTCGGGTAATTGCATACTGGCTTCTGTACCAAACGATATGTTTTTGACAATAATAAAGTAGAATGGTAGATGCCTTTTATGACAATGAAAAAAAAAAAACAACGTAAAGAGGGGAATAAGTCTTATGTCGTATGTTTCATAATTCTATTAATATGCAACTTTTTGAAACTTGCCATAGTCTACAAAAGATACAGTAAATTATTTGCAGATTTGTCAACAAATGGCTTTCAAGACCTGTATAAATGTCAACAAAAACTTACTCGTAAGAATGAATTTATTATATAGAATTCAGAATAAATTAATAATCTTTAATTCCACAAACGTCTATAAGTGTATTATTTATCAAGTTATAATATTTAATAAGATTAATCAATACTATGCAATAATAAAACATGTTCAAAAACAATAATAAACTACATAAAATTACAAGTATTGAATCTACGTTAACAACCAATGGGTTTAATATATGAATCACACAACTCGGATAGTAGGTAAAAACAGTTACTTGATAAAAAAATATTTCATGATAATTCTATTGCCTCTTTATAGTGTATGGTACAAAAAGTACTAATTTAGAAGACGATAAACTAATTTTAATACAGATCGATTATGAAAAAATTACAATAATTGTTCAAAATGATGGCCTTGAGCATTTAGACATATATGCACTCTTCGCTTCATATTATCAAATACATTTTTCAACTGGTCAACTGTTATACTGCGAATTTCTCTTTCCACTGCTTGTTGTAATTCGTCAAGATCATGCAATCGATTTTTAAAAACGTTGCTCTTTAAGTGTCCAAATAAAAAATAATCAAGGGGTGTCAAATCTGGAGAACGTGCAGGCCAAAGTCCCTTGCTGATTAATCTATCATCATAGAATTCCTCTAAAAATTGCATAGTAGCTCTTGCTGTATGGGCAGTAGCACCATCCTGTTGGAAGTAACCAAGTTGCAATTCATCATCATGTAGCTGATTCACAAAGGGTTCCAAAATTAGATTTCGATACCTTTCTCCATTTATGGTCTCTTGAAAAAATATTGGGCCTATTATTCTTCTCCTGGATATTGCGACCCATACACCTATTTTTAACGGATGTAAACTTGTTTCCACATAACAGTGAGGGTTTTCTGTAGCCCATGTCCTATAATTTTGGCTATTGATATAACCACTTAGGTGGAACCATGCTTCGTCAGTGAAAAAGGTCAAATCCAGCACATCATCATTATTTAAATTTTCGTTAAACCAACGACAGTATCTTTCTCGTTTACCAAAGTCAAGGGGTAGTAGTTCTTGCACAACTGTTACCTTGTAGGGATGTAAATGCAGCTTTTTTAAAGCTTTATGGGCTGTACCAACTGAAAGACCTGAAAAAGTTCAAATTGATTTGTTGTTTGCAGTAGGTCATTTTATAGTCGAAAAGCCAGCGATATTTTTTTCAATGTCAATTGAGCAAAAATAATTTATAATTTTTCCGCCAACTTACTATTTATTAGAGGGTACAACAGCTCATCCCTAAAGCCATCAGCACAAAATAATTGTTAAACTTTTTGAAGCTATTTCTAGTTATTAAACGATTAATACAAAAATAAATCATTACATAAGGCAAGATTATGTGCGAGTATGATAGTCAGAGAGCTGCCTATATGTTTTTGCGACAGGTAATGGGACTGTCTGCTGACCATAAAATACAATTGTTGGTAGTGCCCCAAGTCACAGGTCCGGTAACTGTCTGCCGTTTTGATATATCAGTAGATATGATTCTGAACATACCTCCTGCAAAGTCTGACGCTCGCAAGTGGTTGCGATTCAGAGATATGTCCGAAAAACCATCATTTTGGAATTTTGCCGGATACATGAATTGAGGCGACAGATCCCGGTAACTGCTCAAAACCTTGTTAGCTATCGTGGGGCTCATGAGAGGGATGGGAAAATACGTTTGGCAGGCACGCAAGTGGTTTTGGGCAAGTGTGGCAGCGCTTTGAAAGACCGAATTTTCACAAAACTGCAACTTTTCTTAAATATTGAAAAATATGTAATAAAAATATCTGCTGTTTTTTTTTCATATACCTAGATGTATTACAAATAACAAAAATCAAACAGCAGAAATTTGTATTCGTATAAAAAAATTTTATGCTAAAAAAAAACGAAAAAACATATCTATAGATAACTCATTAATACGATATGTATAGAGCTAGTGTACACTTTTATACACAATAAATATATGCAATGGGGTAGTCGTTTATAATACATACAAATAATCCCCCACCCCCCGGCCTCAAACGTTGAGCACTCCGTAAATTTGTGCAATAAACTTAGTTTCTGGTTTCTTATGGGTTCCTAGAGCATTTTAATCCTTTTACGACCTATATAAAAATAAATTTATTTAATGCGGCCTTATTATACAGTACCCTATAAAGAATTTGTATAAAAAAATTACTCACTACCTACGGCCATGACGTCAGATCGCATTACTAACACTGCAGCATAAGCCTTCTACGTACAGTGTAACGTCACACGTAACGTCACACACATCTGAACTGTTTTAAATGACCTGCTGAAGTTTAACACTTTAATTATTTACTCACATTTAAAGCCTCATATTTTACATATTTAATTTTCTTACATATTTGAATATTTTTATGCAATAAAAAAGATGTGCAAGTTTCGTATTCCTCGTCGGCAAACTGTGAAATGCAATCGCCAACTTTAATGTAACAGTAAAAATTCCGAATTGTCCTTATATACCTATGCTGAAATGACATTGGGAAAATATTGTGAGCTCTTCGACTATTGAGAGAATCCCACTAATTTATTTTTATTCAAACTATGATTTCATGTGTAAAGCAAAAGTTTTAGCTATCAGTAACTTAATGCAGGTAATCAAATTGAGAAAAAAGTCAGAGATAAATTACCTGTTTGAGCAGATAACTTTGATACAGACTTTGTTGGGCTTTGATCCATTCTTTCTTGAACGTCATTCATAACCACCTCAGTTAAAATAGTTGTCCTCCCAGTTGGCTTTTCCTTGCAAATGCAGTGTTTTTCTGCAAAACGTTTAAGGACTATGTGCTTACGATGGGCCAATGTGTCATATAGAATATTTGCATTAGGAAATTCTTCCCTAAATTGATCAATGCACGATTGAAATGAATACATCCACGATCCATCTGCGTTGCGAGATCCACTTCGAAAATGGGCCATTAAAATAAAGGCATCTTGTTCCGGCGTAAAAGCCATTGCAAATTGCACACGTCTGAAACATTAGAAATACACTTAACCTAAAATTATCAATTATCATTCTCTTTATTATTACTTACCACCAAAAATAGCAAATGTATATTAGGTAGTTCTGAAAAGAACTGATAAATACGCAAATTACAATAGTAAAAATAATTAAAGACACTTGGAAATGAAAAAGGACTGGAAATAACGAAATAAACACTTTCCGTGCGTACGTCTATGCCCTAGAAAATAACTAGATGTCATGTCACAGATTAATATTTTAGAGACTGCTCGAGAATTGTCAAATCGGGCGACGCTGCTTGCTTCTTAGGCTCCGTAAAGATGCAATGAGCGATCTACGTAGGATTCAACAAATTCATGATAAATCCCTAGAAAACCTGACATAAACATGACAAAGATAAAATTCAAATTAACTGGTCACGTGTCTTACGGTCATTAATGAAGGCTCTGTACAAGGGAGATAAGATTTAAAAACGTTGCTAATAATGATTTTTTTGCAAATTGCAAACACAACAACGAAATGGTTAATTATATAACCCACAGTTACATAATACTTAATGCTATATTTAGTAACATGGATACCTAAATAAAACAATTTTGGTGCGTCCATCAATCATGAAAGGAAGTAATTTAGTTGCAAATAAAAATTTTCAGTACATGTGAGTGGTCAAGCGAAAAGGGACCCAAAAGATAATTAACACATTTCGAGAACGCGTTTAAAATTTGAAGACGTGTACGTTGAGTGAGAGTAGAGCATGTCTGTACTTCCGACTCGGGTCAGAAAATAATAAATAAAATAAAACTATTTCACTAATTACTGTTCTGTTTAGACTAAAATAAAGTTGAGAGTCCAACGATTCAAAATTACAAAAAATCAAAAATTCAATCTCTTCAGGTCCCTTTGCGCGTGACCACTCACAAATATGTCCTATTGATTGAACTTTTAAAATATTCGTGCTCTCGTGAAAAAATGCTAAAAAAAATTAAAAATGGTCATTATTTTTTCAATTATAATAATAATTCAAGAACCTAATTTGGTTGGATTCACAAAAGTTCTTAAAAGTAAAAAAAAATGTGAGTCAGATTTCGGACCACTTATTTTATGTTTTTTGGGGCGTTGAACAAAAATAAGTCAGAATAGCATGGTCGGGTCAAATTGGTAAAACATCCTGGAAAATCGATTTATATTTTTGCGAAAAATCGAAAACCGTTCAAAAATTTTCAAAAAAATTCACAAACGTTAAGGATAGGGTAAGGAATGGACGGTGTGAAACACAAATCGATATCTCGATCGATTTTCGGGAAATTAGCGGTCAAAGTAAAAAATGTCAGGCAAAATTCTGAAATAACTCATGCGTATGGAACTCAACAAGAAAACAAATGGTGCAAGCGAGAAGTCGATATCTCGATTAGTTTACGAGACACGACTCGTCGAAAGGGAGAGAAAATGGAAAATGTACCTTTTTTTTAACTTTGATGGACTGTTTCTCGAGAACGAGTCGAGATACGGACTCCAGGTTTCCTTCCACCGTGTGACTTTTCATTCAATGATTTTTTTATAATAGGAGTTTTTTTCTGCTCCATATGAGAGGCCGTTTCGGAGAGAATTCGATCGGAAAGGCGACGCGACCCGGTTGCGAAATTCTTGCATCTACGACTTTGTATATTAGTTACGATGTTGCTTCTCAATTCGTCTCCTAGGTAGAGAGCCGGTTGTATAGATTTCCTATGAATAAGATACATGAAAAACTTTTCATATAAGCAAATTTTGCCCGCGTCATGGAATTTTACCGGAAGTGACGTCAAAATGGGAGGATGCGGGCAAATAAGAAGAGGCAGCCTATTTTTTTCAATAACTAGAAGGCTTGTACTTTAATTAAAAAAAAATAATTCATGTATTCGATGATTTAAGAAAACACACAAAAAAAAACTTTAATCGAGGGTGTCTCAGGTCGGTAGCGCGTAGATAAGGGAGGGGGGTAGAGGTGGTAATTACTCCCCCCCCCCCCCCAGGAAGGGCCAGAACATAAAAAGTCAGGCGAGTTAGTGTGGCTTATCTGCAGATAAGTATAAGATTGGTATAAGCTTACGCTTTATTTTGGTTTGTAGCGAGCATTCTTAAGTTTTTATGTCATTTGACTCTTCATAAAAAAGAGAAAGCAACCCCTCATAAATTGTAATTCTGTCCCGACCCATATGATAGGTACTCAGGTCAAATATTTTGTATAATGGTTTTAAAGCTATTAGGTTTATCATAAACACGTGATTGACACATTTTGTAAACGATACTAGTATTTAAAGATTTTTTTAAACCAAATGAATGAATGCTAAATGCTACAAGTTTATTTTGGCTCTGATCTTTGATGTGATCAAATGATTAACCTCGACACATTCATTCTTTAGTATCTACTCCGTGTGCCTTTGATATTTACAGTTTGTGAAGGAAACTTGTTGCTTTTTACTTTGTAGGTAGGTAAAGGCAGTTTATTTTTATTAAGTTGTGAGGAATTACAATAGGACAAATTAGTGAGTGCAATTAGTCATTAATAATGAAAAATGACGGAACCCAGCTATAATGAATGGATTTGAATTTTTTTTTTTGCATTGAGTTTCTAATATTGAGCACAAAAAATGTATTCTTTAAAATTTACCGCTTTTTACTTGGGGGGAACCTCTTTCTGGAGGGGTGGCCAAAAAAGTAAAATAGTAACTACCGAATCTGATATAGAATCTTACTGTAAGAGAAAAAGGTGGTTTACATTTTTCATCAAAATTTATATTTTCCAAAAGTTATAACGATTTGAAAATTACGATTTTAGCTTTAAAAAATTGGTAGGTACCTTGAGACTGTCTTTCGTATATAACTTAAAAGTCTTACATTTATGAAAAAAGTGGTAAGGTACAAAGAATAAGATTATGAAATTACAAGTATTTTGTTTTTGTTTATTTCATCTGTACGATGAATTCTTCTAAAAATATAAATAGTGTTAAAATGGTGCTCGAATGTTTATGTATATTGCATTCGATCGGCACATTTCTAAAACCGGTAATATTTTTCGTAGAGAAAACAATTTCATATCACTGTGTTGGTGATCGAATTCTGAACAACTTTCAAAATGTCCGTCCGTCTGTCCGTCCGCCCGTCTGTCTGTCTGTCTGTCTGTCCATCCGTGTGTGTCTGTCGGTTCGTCACGTTTCTTGTAAGCACGATAACTTAAGAACGAAAATTCCGATCGAATTGAAATTTGGACAGTAAGTTAGTGCTAGCTAGAGGAAGAACCCTATTGTGTTTGAACAAAATCGATCAATAAATAAAAAAGTAATTCATTCTTGAAATAAAAATTTTTTGTTTTGTTTTATAATTAAACAAAAAATGTGTTAAACTAATATCATTTACAAAAAAAAACTGCGAAAAGTACCTATCCTATAGAATGTGCAACAATTATATAACAAGTGTAGTCAATCGGCGAAGAGTGTAATGGTTAGCTTGTTTTTTTTTTATCTGTCGGCTTGAAAAATAACGATGTGAAAGACAATGAGTGCTTTGTAATTTTTTTAAATAAAAAAATTTAGGATTTTCCTGCTATCATTGGCCATAGAATATAAATTTTACAATTTGTAGCAGTTTTTATTAATATATAGCTTTACCAATAGAGCTTCAATTTGTTAAAAGTTTTGAAGAAATATGAGATTTAAATTTACTTATTTCTTTGCCACTAAAAATTCAAACCACATTTGTACTGCCATATTTTCGAAACTATTAATTCTACAAATATTTTAAAACACAAAAAACAAATTAATATATCGCTTCTTAAGCTTCTTTATATTTCTATATTGTAATGTAATGCAATTGTTTTGGAGTTATTCACACAAAAAGAAATTTTTTCAGCAAAATCGTAAGCAACTGCTTTAAAAACGCCAAAAAATTAGAAGATGTTAATACTTAATGGTTAATTGGTACAAATTTTTTGAATTTCCATTATATGGCCAATCACAACAGCAGAATAATAAACGTCTTTAAAAAAAAATTACAAAGCACTTATTGTTTTTCACATTACGTTGTTATATTTCAAGCTGCACGGATAGAAAAATAATCCTATAATAGAGTACTTCAAATCCTTTAATTTCAATATGTATTTTTGACATCATACTGATTGTTTCTACGAGACGCTAATAGACCAAGCAAATGGGTAGGTTAAGTCGCAAAATGTGTCCGGAGGGAGATCTCTACGGGAAAAGTTGTATTGAGCTGAGATGTAAAAAAAAGCCTAATACACTACTAGCCCCACCCTTTCCTTAAGGGCAGAAAAGGATGAAATAGTTTATTTTTGCGTATAAATAAGTAAGAAAACGAAAACGATGGTAGATATGGAAAAAGGTTTCAGATAAAAATTGTAGAGCTTAAAATTCTGCTTAAAAAAGGCCATATGCATTTATACCGTATTTCTGATGGTTTGGCTGTAAAACCTGTATGACGCTTAGGGGCTGAATGGAATGTTAAAAAAAATCGTAAAAAATCGAAAAGTTGATATTTTTAATTATTTTCTTTTTGAATCTCCTTAGAAAAATCCCCAACTTTCTTTCCAGAGATAAAGTATCCTTGTCTACTTGTTTATATAAAAGTTATGAATATCTGAATTTTTAAATTCACGATTAATCAGGGTTGAACGTAGCGAAAAATATTTTTTTAAGCAACACTGTCTTCTTCGTGAAATTTCCTTACAAAAAGTCCTTTACAGTTTTTTTTATCTCACATACCAACGTTGATATCTAAATAAAATTACTATAATTCCTACAATTTTTATTTCACTCGACGCCACTGGAATATAGTCTAAGAGCTACTGGCCTCGGCAACCCATTGTCCCAATGCTGGAAATATGTTAAAATGTTAGGTTAGGTCTCCCCCGATATTTATTTATTCACTTCTACAAACTTTTGAGTTACAGACCTCAAATAGAGTAGCGGCAACAGAAATACTTAGCACACCAGAGGTCAAGAGTTCAAATCCTATGTAGCGCCAAAAATATTTTTTGCTTTTTTTTTAATTTTCGACCCAAATCTCTTGCTCGAATATTATGTTACCTATAGTTCACTTCTATAAATGTTTCTTTGTGATAATATTTTGTATTAGTGACAAAGTGTTTTCGATTAATGAAGTATTTTTGAAATCTACAATTATACATTGAAAAAGGTAAGAAAAGTTCATACATTATTTTTATTTTACGTTTTCTCACACTGAAAAAAAATTAAATGTGTAATAAAATAAATTCAATATCTCAAACAATCAAAAATGAAACCAGGATTTTTCAAAAACTCAACATATTGACATATCATACCTAGTGGAGTCAATGAGGCTGAAAGCATTACTTAATAATTCCGGGAAGCGGTAACTTTTGAAAATACATCTCTGACATGTCGGGAACAACATACCAAAAGTTACCAATAATAGTCCTTGAGCGTCATTTGTTATTGAACAAAATAGTTGCCAAATATCAGTTATTGTCAAATATCTCTTGAAATATGTTTTTCTTATAAAAACTAATAGCGCCGTTCGAAAGTACGGGAAATTTTACATAAAAATGTATATGAAGTTATTTTTTACAATGAAAAATGTAGGCTTCAGATCGCACGAAAATGGAACGTGGCGATGCGTAGGCGCGCGAAGCGAGCGGTGTCTTGGGCGCGCTACACCAAACTTGTTGTAATTTTTGAACTAATTGAGCTCAACAAGATCTAATTGAAAGAAGAAACATATTATACTTATAATTAAAAAAATGAATGTATGTAGGAATAGTACATATATGAAATCGGAACATAAAGAGATTTCCGATGAACTCTGTACTTAGGAGGTCAACCATTTTTACATTGTTTAAGATAAGAACCTAGAACTGTCTCATATTACTCTTGAAGTAATATATAAAAAGATCCGGTGAGTGAAAAAAATTCAAAAAATTTAGTTTTGAAGATGTACACTTCCAAAATTTCAAAATTTTGAGAAAATGATAAAATTTGATATGTATAACTAACTTCAACCATCGATTACTCTGGTTTCAATTACGTTATTCGATTTCTGTAGGCGATTTTTAAAGCTTGAAATATGTCCTTTACGATGCTTCAAAGTAATTTACCTTACAAATTATATTAACCCTCTTAACTTTAAGAGAATGAAAAAGAGTATCTTTTGTTCTAAAATTCGTGAAATTAGGGATAAGATAAACGTTAATAACTTTAAAAAAAAAATATTTAGCATACCTAATTACAGCGATTTCTTATACATTACTTCTAGAGTAATATGTGAAAGTTCCAGCTTCTTATCTTAAAAATTGTAGAAATCGTAGAGCTTATACCGATTTCATCGGAAATCTCTTTATGCTCCGACCTCAATATACATGTACCATTCCTACATACATTCATTTTTTATTTGAAAATATAATAATCCAATAGTCACATAGTGGAGCGAAAAAGGACATTGAAGTGTATAGTTTTGTAACACCAAAATTATATCATACCTTCTGGGGTATCACCAGGAGTATATATCTGAGTTTTGGACTTCCAAAGCCTATTGCGTTTTTTTTATAAACAATTTTGTTTTTCGAACAGCGTTTATTTAGGTAAAGAGGTGAATATCTCCGGTTCTAGAGGTCCGATCGGGACAAACAAAAAATCAAAATCTTGGCAATTAAAATTTCAAGAAATCTGCGTTAGTTTTGGGTCATTTAAGTGTGTATATATCATGCAAAATTAAATAAACTGGCTAAAAAGCCATTTTTTCATTTTAACGCCCAGGGACGTCAAGAATTACGATCGGCTTCAAACTTTCAGAAAATATACCTTTTGTTGAAAACAACAAATTTTTTAGGACACTTTGAAATTTTTTTTATCAGAAAAGAAAGAGAATTGCGAGAACTTTGATTTAAAATAAAGTTAATTTTCATCTATATGAACTCGAGATAGTTAACTTTTAGCATCTTGTAAAAAGATAAATAGCAATAAATATACACACACATACACATAGAAATATCCTGGGAGGCAGCGACCGTTTTCGTGAAATCATTTCTATAAAGCTAATTTTTTTCCAAAGAGAGTTTAGATATTATCTATAATGAAGGTTCAATTCTACCAAACTCTTAGTGGTGCATAAATGAGTAAAAAGTTAAACATGTTGTAAACAAATAGATGAACGTAAATTTCGTTTTTCGAATTGTCACGAATTGTCAAAAAATGACGATTCGCCTTCGCTCCTGCCTGCCTCAATTTTCGATTTTCACCTCGCGACTCACGTTGTACGGTCATTGTCGACCTTCTCCTCGCCATAGAGACATAGAACGGGTCTCCGATCGCCGTATTTATTGAGTTCTGACGTTTGAAAAATTGACTTGCGTTCTTGCTAATCGGCGACTATTTTTAAGTGGTTTCCCGAGTTCGAATCCCGCCCGGGGATACTGTTTTTTTTTCGTTTTCAATTTTTTGGCGGATATTTTTGATTCTATAATTGCTATTCGCTCCGTTCTATTGCATTTCTCGGAAAAGATTTGCATTTTCCGCCGCGGAATATTAATTTGTACTATTTCAATTAAAGATCAGAAATTTCCTTACCGAAACATGTAATGAAAGCTTATTAACAGATCTATACAAATACTGTCTGTTCATTAATACTAATGAGGAATATAATTGGCATGATTTGACTACGTATTGCCGTTTTTGCAACGTCTACCAAAGATTTAACCACCCAATAGCGGGGGTAGAATGTGATTCTTAATCGAAATAATGCAGATTAATATTTCGCGGCGAAAAATGCAAAACTTCTCCGAGAAATGCAATAGAACGGAGCGAATGGCAATTATAGAATCAAAAATATCCGCCAAAAAATTGAAAACGAAAAAAAAAAGTATCCCCGGGCGGGATTCGAACTCGGGAAACCACTTAAAAATAATCACCGATTAGCACGACCGCAAGTCAATTTTTCAAACGTAAGAACCACAGGCTACTGTGGTAAGAACTGAACAAATACGGTGATATTGGATACCCGTCCTATGTCTCGATGACGAGGAGAAGGTCGGCAATGACCGTACAACATGAATCGCGAGGTGAAAATCGAAAATTGGGGCCGGCAGAAGTGAAGGCGATTTGTCATTTTTTGACAATTCGAAAAACGATATTTTCATCCATTTATTTTTTTGCAACATGTTGTTTAATTCGTTACTCTTTTATGCGCCATTAATAGTTTGGTAGAATTGCACTTTCATTATAGATACTATCTAAACTCTCTTTGGAAAAAAAATCTAGCTTTATTGAAATTAACGCGAAAAATCTGTTGCTGCCTCCCGGGCTAAAACAGAGTTGTCTCTGAACAGAACAAATATTTGACATTAGCCAAGAAAAATAAGGTCATAATTTTATAAAGATAAGTTAGCAGAATATTAAATTCCCCTAAATACATTCGTTAACTACTAACTACTAACTTAAGTAAGCCGGAAACAATTGAGCACAGTGCAACAAAACAAGAGGTAATCTCGATATATAAATTTGAAAAAAGCTATTCAGGCTAACAGCAATGAAATGTAAATGTTCGAAAAACAGTTTTTATAAGTTTAAAATGTTTTTGGACGTTTCATATGAAGTATAAATATGTTTCAAAATGATACAGTTCGAATATTAGCCATTTGTTAATTAACAATAATTGGCCAAAATACTAAAAGTAAAATATCTCAAGTTCAAAATGGCCCAAAAAATCAATTTGTTGTTATTTGGTTTATATATAAATTTCAAGAAAGTGGCCAATATGACTTTAAAAATAAATGTTTAATGTCATCGGAAAGCTGGCATCGAGATCTACATTTGAAACAAAATGATCCATTTTCGAATAAATGGCACAAAATATATTAAATATAATCTCGGCGGAAAAGGTAAAAACTCACAAACATCACATTTTCAAACCTTATAATATCTAAAAAGATACGTGAAAGAGTGGAGTTCGTATAATGCCTCTATGGAAGAAATATGATTGGTGATTGACGTTTTGTCGGCATCATAAATTGCGTCAGCGAAATCAGAAATTCAGTTCGGCACGAGTGATTCAAAAACGGCTCTTTTTGACATTTGCGATAAGCAAGACTTATTGACTAGACCGCCGCGACCGCTAGCAGTAAGGTCTGCCTTTCTGTCGATAGTTTATACAAAACTATCTAGAGTTGTCCCTAAAAAGTCAACTTGCGTTACGTTTCTTCGTATAAAGAATATCAAATACTCAATAAAATAAATTCATAAACTGAAACACTAAAAGACAACTAGGATTTTTCAAAAACTGGACATGTTATCACTTTCAAATTTTTGAACTCGATAGTACACACAATTATAAAGATTTTGCGTTAAAGAATCAACTCGTAGTACGGTACTTCATACCGAAATCAAATCTTCGTTTATATTTTTATTGTTTCAGATATTGAATGAATTTTTTTGAATATTTAATTTTTTCTCAATATGAAGAACCATAGAGCGAGTTAACTTAAAAAAAAACTCTATAGTTTTGTATACCATCTACTGCCAAAATTTTAAAGTGATGTGTAAATATGTCAAGTTTTTGAAGATCCTTGGTTGAATATTTAATTTTTTTTGAATGCGAAGGAACGTAAAATGAAAATAATATTTGAACTTTTCTTAAACCTTTTGCAATGTATAATTACAGATTTTAAGAATACTTCATTTTAATCAGAAACACTTTCTTTCGCTAATACAAAATATTATGGGCATCACGCTACTCCAAAATGGAAGCATTCCGACGGAGGCGCTTAAACAGTCCTCTGTTGAATTTTTTTTATGAAGACCATATTGAGCATTTTGACAATATTTAATTTTTTGCTGAAAAATGTACAATTCTGTTAAAAATAACACGTTCTACTATTTTAGAAATAGTTGACAAAAGCCACGGGCCTGCGATTCTCAGGTATTGTGTTATCTAATTTTTTGTGTAGAGAAAAAACTTTGGCTATCTTTAAAATAGATTGAAATGTTCCAGTTATGGAGTTCAATAAACTAACATTATTTATTATAAATAAATAATGTAGTGCTTTGATTTTGGGCCCGGGGCCATGAAATAAATATTTTTGGACCGAATGAATACCCTTCAACCCTTTAACTCAGCTCAAAATTTGTTTAAAAATGTATGCACCGTTGTTTTAGTAATGTAACTGTATTGGCAGACAAAAATAGTGGTGCCTAAACGAAGGCAGAAAAAAAACATTTTTTTAAAGATTATGAGATCTGCTTTTAGTTCACCATTTGAGGTCTCCAGGTAATAAACTTCTTCCTCATTCCAAAATACTGTTATACATTTGCTTCTAAAATGATCTCTAAATATATAATCAATTATTGTAATTTAAAACATATTCGACATTGTAAGATTTTTTTGTAAAGTTCAACTTTTCTCATTCAAAACATTTCCGTTTATATAATTAAAGTATGAATTACATCCTGTTCGTGCTTTCAATGTGAATTTTTATAGTTAAAAAATATATTTTTCAATAAATTTTGGATGAAAAAACTAATAGCGTTTTTTCACAAGCCTATTTCTGAATAGATATCCAGGTCACTTAACACAGTTCTTATCTTGCATTATCTCATTTTCAAGACATCACCTAACCTGTATCGATATCGACATTCGGGAGCCTTCCTGCTGGTGCATTTACTTAGTTTATATCCATTTAAAAATTTCATGTTTTGCATTCTCCAACGAGACTGTTTGAAATTTCAAATCCATCCCGGCCGTAGCAAATCGCGTTGAGCGACGACTTTCATAGCGGATTTCTCGGTTCGAATCCTGTACAGGTGTACTTTTTAAATTTGTTTTGAACTTTTTTAAATTTATGTTGAACTTTTTGGCGGATATTTATTATCCCATATTCATCGCATTTATGCGATTGACGTTTAAAAACTATAAAAAAATAGAAATAATCCATGTCTAAGTTAATGAATTTGTTCACCACTTCAGAGTCGTATATCACTATATTCGACACCATTATTTTTCTACTTATTGTAGAATATAAATGAATTAATAAAAAAAACAGCAAATCTGTCATGCAGATGAACAGTTTTTGCCTCTATATAGATAGGCACTAACCGATATGTATGCTAATCGTATTTTCGTAATTACCGAATGGTAATTAATCGATACAGAAAAAATCAGCTTGTTATAAATCTGCCATCCACAGTGAAATATCTCGCAGGTTAACAGTTTCTGCTTCAGGAAACCCACCAACCGATATGCATGTCAATCATATTTTTGTACTCATTGTGACACAAGTAATCGATAAAAAATATCAGCTCCATACAAAAACTTCCACCAACCACGAAAAGCATGTAGACTTTCAACAGTCATCTAGTGAAGAAATTTCTCTTATCACTATTTTGTCTGCCAAGCTCTAAGGAACAGGATTAATAATGTCTCTAGCTTTTATAAATATGTTGGGTGATTGCACGCTGGCTTCCTATGTGATATCTGAAAATGCAAACTTTGTAGAAGTAAAAAATAAACATCAACTTAAACGGCAACCAATTTCAAAAAATGCAAGAGTACTCACTGCTCACCCCGTCGACATCCTTTCGCCACACCGGCCATTCCTTCTTTGGGAAGCCTTAAACCAACATCTTGGCATATTTCCAGCCTTGTGAAAATGG
Source organism: Stenurella melanura (assembly GCA_963583905.1). Taxonomy (NCBI): domain Eukaryota; kingdom Metazoa; phylum Arthropoda; class Insecta; order Coleoptera; family Cerambycidae; genus Stenurella; species Stenurella melanura. Next base: position 110,920,524 of record OY757312.1, read on the forward strand.
GTATGTTGTCGAGGCCAGTAGCTCTTAGACTATATTCCAGTGGCGTCGAGTGAAATAAAAATTGTAGGAATTATAGTAATTTTATTTAGATATCAACGTTGGTATGTAAGATAAAAAAAAACTGTAAAGGACTTTTTGTAAGGAAATTTCACGAAGAAGACAGTGTTGCCTAAAAAAATATTTTTCGCTACGTTCAACCCTGATTAATCGTGAATTTAAAAATTCAGATGTTTATAACTTTTATATAAACAAGTAGACAAGGATACCTTATCTCTGGAAAGAAAGTTGAGGATTTTTCTAAGGAGATTCAAAAAGAAAATAATTAAAAATATCAACTTTTCGATTTTTTACGATTTTTTTTAACATTCCATTCTGCCCCTAAGCGTCATACAGGTTTTACAGCCAAACCATCAGAAATACCGTATAAATGCATATGGCCTTTTTTAAGCAGAATTTTACGCTCTACAACTTTTATCTGAAACCTTTTTCCATATCTACCATCGTTTTCGATTTATACGCAAAAATAAACTATTTCATCCTTTTTCTGCCCTTAAGGAAAGGGTGGGGCTAGTAGTGTATTAGGCTTTTTTTTTACATCTCGGCTCAATACAACTTTTCCCGTAGAGATCTCCCTCCGGACACATTTTGCGACTTAACCTACCCATTTGCTTGGTCTATAAAGACAGCAAAGTATTCCATTTCACTGCGCATGAGTAGGCATCATGTATTTCATATTTGACAGTTTGACGTTTGTTGGGTATTTTTTCCCGCCACACAGAGTGGTTCGTGTGACGCGATTTTATTTAATAAATAATAAAGTAAAATAACCATGAGTTTTCTGTGTAAAATTAACAATAAAGTTTTTAGAAAAATATTACATTAAATGTTAAAATGTGCACCCGCCTGCAATATCATATGACAAAACTGTTTTCAAATACTGGAACTGTTGTTCATTTAGGATAAATGCCGATTTAATTGCCCATTTAAAGAACAAGCATGCATTTAATGTTGGCGTTGAAGAGCTGACATTCCATAATGTTGAAGGTAAGTGTATAAGTACCTATATCTACCAATATTTTCATTGTTGAAGAAATTATAATGTAATTCATGTTCACGTAATATGATTATTACAATAATATAAATTCTCTATACCTATTATGATCTTTGTTTTATATTTTAGAATTCAATAGTTGGAAGCAGGATGATGTAGAGAACAAGGAAATGTGTAAATACGTAATGCCTCGTAGCAAAAGAATACACTCCACATGTCCACATCCAGCAATAATCTTTAGGTATTATTATGTGTGTAACCGTACAAATACACTTAGGTAAGCTATTTTAACATTTTTTTATACGTACATGACTGCATTTATAAGAGTATTTTTGTTTTAAGCCAAATCGCAAAAAAATATGGGTAATAATACCTATTGCGTATACGTCTTACAAAGCAACAAAGCGTTTCGAAACTAAACTAAACTTGCATAAGCCGAATAAAAGTAATTATTAAAGAAGATGGAAATATCTTCCAGACCCAGAACCGACTCAGAAGATGTCCAAGGGGAACAGCCTAACGTCGATACCGTCTACTCCCGGAACATTTTGAGTCAGCAACCAGAGGACAGGGTTGGGGAAAATTGTAAGAGAGGGTACCCGGCTAGGCAATATGGAATCAATTGCTGAATGTAGGTCCACAACAATGGGAAGTCGAGTAGCCAAGGTGACGGTTAGACGGATGATCCAAAACGATACCTGGAATATATTAGAAATTACCGCTGTCAGCTTCATTTTATTATTATTTATTACTTTTGTGTCATTTTGTCATAGTTTAAGCGTTTTGAGTAGAGAGTTATTTCATTTTGTTATAAATAACGATCTCTTTTTGATATACTTACTACAGTCCTGTTTGTAATAATTAAATTACTTTTGATGCTACAATTTGTGTTTGCTTTGTTACTTATTTACTTATGCTTACATGTACTTATGTTTTATGTAACACCTACATACTTATGTTGTTGATGTGCATATAAATTGTCAAAATTTCTATTTTGGCAGGATTTGTGGAACAAAACTTTATACCTATATTTTTATATTTAAAAATATATACTTACTTACTATTATTTTTGTTCTTTACCAATTGTAAATAAATATTAATATTCTAAGCAGAAAAACATTTGTTATAAAACCCAGTTTATTGCCTCTCAAATATGATATAAAATTATTGTCCTGAAAAGTTACTTTAGCACCCATATTAACCCCGTTTACTAATAAATATATTATATTTTCATCTTCATTTAGTTAAATGACAAATTATTTAATAAAAATCATGTATTCACACACATCGTTGCAATTTATTTAATACTCTAAGAAGAAAGAGTACCTACCCTGTGATTGACAAGCAGAGGTTATAATTACCAACACAATTTGCGCCAAATTTTAAAACTGTTCAATTGATTGCGCATGCGTAGTTTAACACATTTCACATTTTAATATTGCACATGCGCAGTCAAATGGAATGCTTTGCTGTCTTTAGCTTCTCGTATTGTTTCTGACACATTTGATATTTAAACATACCTCGACTGGTAAACGTTCGAGCGCCGTTTTCAAACTATCATATTTTTAGACCTATTCATCGTACAGAAATAAACAAAAAAATAAAATACTTGTAATTTCATAATAATGTTATTTTTTCTACTATACTACTAATAATAATCCCTAATTAATGGTTAATTAATTAACTGTTATTTTATTCGGTACAAATGACACGATATAGTTTTTCTGTGATATAAAATATTTAAAAAAAAATTGTTTTCGTATTATCCAGGGTTGCGAGCAAATTAAGCCTGGCACCCCACTACAATCTCATTGTATACCTCGAAACCTACATTTTGACGAAAGTTTTATTCATGTATTCGATGACACAAAACATCGTGACCGGAAGTAACGTCAAAATTTCATGACGAGGGCAAAATTTTCAAAAATGAAAAGAGGCTCCCTGTATGTTTGTGGTAGTACTTACTCACATGAAGATTTTCATGTATCTTATTCATAGGAAATCTATACAGCCGGCTTTCCACCTATCAGTTTGTAGACACATCCACCGAAGAGAACAATGTAGATGGTTTGATTGTCTAGGGAAAACCAGATGGCAAAAGGTGATGAGGAAGATCACCAAAACGCTGAGTTGATGCCACCATAGAGCTAATAGGAAAGAGTTTTGGCGAGGCCATGCGTCTAATAGGTAGCTACGATGGATGGCGTGAGGCTGACAGACATGTTATACAGCAAAGAGGAGCCAACTACAACATTACATGAATCATCTGTCGGGACGTTGTGAATAAGAAGACGATGTTGGTTACAAAGATGCTCTCTCCATAAACATATTGCATACTGATAAAAAAAATGTATTTATGTAGCCTCTATAGGTTATTTACATTCGGTGAAGCGGGACTTAAATATGGAGCAAACGTCGCAGCTCGCCTCTCAAGATTTTTAGAAGTGAAGTAAAATTCAAAGTAACCTAACAAGCTTTTATTAAATTCATTAAGACAGGTTCGTTAAAATTTTTGCTGTTGTCGGTCATTTAAATGATGCAACGCGGCGGTACATTTGCATTCAATCGCATTTACTTATTCCCAGTTTCCTGCTACTAAATCAGACTACATTAACATTACATGCCCACATCTATGCATGCACTTGGAATATCAGCTAGTGTCATTGAACATGTTTTGCTGTTATGTAGTTTAATTACGACTGTTTACATGTTGTAAATGTTATATGATAATGATAATTTTAAATTGCGCCTTAGCCGTATTTAGTATTTACATAAACATTTTCATTATGTGCTAGGTTATTTTTGAATTTATTTCACAATCCTCATTGTTTACCCACTCGTCAATTATCTGCTGATTACGTAACGAGACAGCTATTATCAGTATGCGATATAAGTTTGTTATTGATAAATAAGTAGTATATTGTACCGACGAGCCCCTTCATTTATGCAAATATTGCTAAAATCGTTTAGATATAATTACAGAACTGAGAAAAAGATAAGCTTAGACGAATGGTGGGCCGTGGAATACTTACTTATCAACGTTTACCAAGAGGTTTTGTGTCGTGTGGCAAAATAAATATCCACTTATAGAATTAAGATTGCAGGAAATTCAAGATCGACATCAATATAAGAAGTGTTTGGTAATTCAAACTGTTGCGTTGTTGCATGAAATACATGTTAAATGACTAAAAATGACCCTCGCCCCGCATCAGGTGGGATAGTCCTGTTTTTCGAGGAGCTATCCTACAAAGTGAACGTCCCTCAAGACAGTGTCGTAGCTACGAACCATGGCGCCCAGGGCAAGCACCCTAATTTTGCGCCCCCACCCTCCCTAATGAAAATTGTTGATATATGTTTGATTTATGATTTTTTTTATTCGTTTCAAGAATCAGTATATAATATCTTTACCTATTTAAAAAAGATTAAAAAAAACACTCCTTTGTTACACATGACGCAACTTTTCTTGATTTTTCACCGGCAAATGTTTCTATAGTGTCATCGTAATTGTTTTTTTCTGCAATTTCATACTCGATCGACATCATGGCTAAAATCGTCAACCGCTCTTGCCCTATTTGCAATCTAAAGTACGTTTTTACAATACAAATTTCAGCTTGCTAAAGGATCTCTCGCAAGACAAAAGAACAAGCTTGGTATTTAAAACTTTAAATCTCCAAACTTAGCTCGTTTGCATCGAGATCTTGTTTATATTTTAGTGCCAAGTCAGCTGCTGCTTTTTGAAGATATTCAGTAGGTTTTTTCCAAAAGACAGGGTCCTGTTAGAAAACAAAAATCCGAAGCTATCTGTGACAGTTTTAAATCTCCAGTCCATCTGAGATATTAACGTATCAAGTATATTATATAGCTGGATTTTAAATTTCTTCAAGTCTGTAAAAGTCTGAGCTTCATCGTCGGCCTTCTCATCGAACATTTTTTTTTATTTTCCGTTTTCTTTTTTCTGGAAATTCTGGTGTTATATTAATCCGCTGAAAAAGATCCTTTGCGGCGTCTATAGCTTTGTCAATCTCGTTTTCTCTAAAATTCTTTAAATACCTATGGAGACCATCAAAATGTGTAGCTGCTCTTTCAATTGACTGCGTTTTGTGTGGTAAAATGCTGTTTACCTTGTCGATATTACTAAGAATTTGATTCCACACAGTTAATAGACAAATAAATTGAAAATCAATAAGTTTTATCAAACTCTGGGCTGATGAAACAGAGTCTGTGGAATAGGTTATTTCAACTTATTTCATTTTCATTTTCACCTGTTCCTTCAGAAATCGCATGTAGAACTTTTACTTCGGGTAAATGAGAAAACAAGGAGTGAACTGACCGATACTTTGATGACCATCGAGTATCAGAATCACCTTTTAGAGTCAATTTCAAATTTGACAAAGCTTCCCAACGCTGTGTTGACCCCGAAAAGAAAGTAAATATATGTTGCAAGGTGCCGAAGAATGTTACCATTTCTGATGTTACAAGAGCTTGCTGCATGCACCCCAACTAAATTTAAAGAATGGGCTGAATATAGTAAAAATGTCGCATACAAATTTGAAACTAATAATACGCAATTTCGGTTAAAAACGTTGCTTCTTATCAGGTATGTTCATTTGTGTTGATAGCAACTTTAAACTGCATTATCTCTCTTGCACTCACATTATTTGCGATTGCATTATCTTTAAATGCTCAAAGTAGCTTTAAATCAGCACAAATGAACTAATGAACATACCTATCACTTGCACTTGCTCAAGCGCACTGCGCTCGACGCAGGATCATATCCAGTGTCGTGGCGTGATTTCAAGTAGCGATATTTGTCCGCCTGACATATTGCGCCCCATGAGGCTTGCGCCCCTGGCTTGGGCAGCGGTTGCCCTGCCCTAGTTACAACACTGCCTCAAGATATCCCACATCACAAAAATTTTTACTTGTTTAAAAAAATATTTTTGTAATTATTATTTGCTTAGTTTTAATGAATAAATATAGCATGTGACATACAGTTGAAAAGAGGCAAAAAGTTAATGAGTACATTTCCCGCCATTTTGTATGCAGGGTGGGGCAATAGTGCGTCGGACCTCGATATCTCGAGTTTTACGATAGCTAGAAATTAAAAAAAAATGCAAGTAAACTAGATAAAAAGTCTATAACTGGAAATTATTGTTGAACATACAGGGCGAGCCAAGATGAAATTACAGGACCAAATGCCTTTTTTAAAATGGAATACTGTATACATCAGTACATTTTTTGAAGCCTTTTTCTAGGCTCTATTCATCCTACATTAGCATTGAATATCTCCCAACCACTTGGATGTAATGAATTTTTTTGTTGAAATAATGCAATCTGCAGATGGATATTAAAAAAATCACCACAGTCACAATTATGGGTTTTAAGAAAAACTTATGTGAATACCAGTTACGAGACATCTAATTAATGTTTTAGAATTATTTTCATTTCCTAAAACTGTACAGGGTGGAGAAAAATTATTTTTCAATTAAGAACTTTTTAAATTGAATTTTCTCAATTTTTTCAAATGGAACACCCTGTACATTTTTCAACGATGTGATGTAGAAATGAAAAACGAACATTTTTTTGTAAGTACTTCCCTATGGCTAATTGCAACCAATTTCGTTTTATCGAGCAATAATTACAAAATTCAAAAATAAACTTAAAAAAAGAGGTTTCTTCTTGGTTATCAACTTGCATAAAAAAGTGAGGATTTTCCGAAGCATAATAATGGAAATTGTGCCTATTAACAAATCCATTTTTATGAAAATATGCCTTATCAGTGAATAAAACATTATTGAAGAAGTTGACATCATCTTGCATTTTACCTCTGGTTCAATTACAAAATTGTCGGCGCTTTTGAAAATCGTCATCAGATAATTCCTGGTGCATTTGAATATGACATGCATGCAACTTATTTGTTTTTAAGATTCGACCCACAGACCGTCTACTTATTCCTACTAATGAGCTCACTTCTCTTTGACTAATATGGGGATTCTCAACCGTTGCCAGCACCACAGAAAACTCATGTTCTTCGTTCACAACACGTTTTATTCTTTCACTTCTTTTGTATTCGACATTTCCAGTTTCCAGAAATCTATCGAGAATGTTTTGGAAGCTGCTAACAGCAGGAATCCTTCTTTCAGGATAACGTTGGTGATAAATTTCATTGGCAAGTAAACAATTTCTGTCTGACGCCCCCAAAACAAAACCCGATAAGTGTGACAAATTCTCCGTTGTACATGACAATTTATACCAAACTAAGGTTTTTTTGCTTGTCGAATAACGAAAACGGCAAAAAATGTACAAAAAAACATTACAGTAAAGGACCTGTTAAATACTATTTACTCATTTCAATGAATTGGAAAAAATGGTCCCACTAAATGGCCTAATTTCAAAATTGCATAAAGACGTAGGTCAGTCAAAATTGGCAACACCAATTATAAATTTATCTAATGAATTATTTGAGGGAACCTCTTTTTTAAAGTTTATTCTTGAATTTGACACTTACTTATTTATAAAACGAAAATGGTTGCAATTAGCCATAGGCACACATCGTTAAAAAATATACAGGGTGTTCCATTTGAAAATATTGAGAAAATTCATCAATTTAAAAAGTTCTTAATTGAAAAATAATTTTTGGCCACCCTGTACAGTTTTAGGAAATGAAAATGATTCAAGAACATTAATTAGATGTCTCGTAATTGGTATTCACATAAGTTTTTCTTAAACCCCATAATTTATTTATTTTATTTATTTATTTATTTGAATACAACCACCCAACAGGTAACCAATTACAGGGTGGGAACATTACAATAGAGAATACGAAAAAAGTATAATAAACTAAAAACTAATTAAGCTAATTAAACTATCAGGACATAAAACATTGCATATATGTAAGTAAAAATATTATAATAAAATAGATATAAGATAATTATAGGAGAAGTACAAAAAGAGAACGCTATAAATCATAAATTAAGTTGTTTAATTGAATTAATATTACAGTTAAATATATCTAGCTGATCTTGCTGTAGATTGTAATTTTTACACATGAAATATAAAGGTGAAAATTTTAGTAAGTTAGTTCGAGGGGTAGGAAGATAGAAAGTATCACGATTCCGACTTGTTATACGAGGTATGTGAAAATTTATTTGTTCTAAAATGAGAGGGCAATCAAACATGTTATGAATAATTTTATAAAGAAAGACTATTGAATGTATTATTCTTCTATTTTCCAAGTTAGACATGTGAAATCTGTCCAGCATAATATTTTGCGAATAACCAGTTATTGGATAGGTACCATCTTCAGCAAAGCACAAATACTTAACAAAACGGCGCTGAACATTCTCAACATTATTTATGTAAATTGCATATCCTGGAGACCATATCAACGAGCAGTATTCCAATTTTGATCGTACAAATGAATAGTACAGCAACTTCATAATATCAGTGTTGCTGAATCCTTTACAGTTTCTTATTATAATAATAATTGTAACTATGGTGATTTTTTTAATATCCATCTACAGATTGCATTATTTCAACAAAAAAATTTATTATATCCAAGCGGTTGGGATATATTCAATGCTAATACAGGAATGAATAGAGCCTAGAAAGAGGCTTCAAAAAATGTACTGATATACATAGCATTCCATTTTAAAAAAAGGCATTTGGTCCTGTAATTTCGTCTTGGCTCGCCCTGTATGTTCAAAAATAATTTCCAGTTATAGACTTTTTTTTATCTAGTTTACTTGTAATTTTTTTAAAAATTTCTAGCTATCGTACTACTCGAGAAATCGAGGTCCGACGCACTATTGCCCCACCCTGTATATCCTAAAAAATAACTCTGGAAAACCAGTGATTCTCAAAAAAAAGAAACGATTAACCCATTAAAACACTCTATTTTGCATAAAAATTCCGTCTAAAAAGTTTTTTCGTAACACTTCAAATAATGGATATATGGCATAAGTGTAGGTGAGCTAGGTTTTACCCTCAGACTGACGAGCAAAAAAAAAAATACTCACGTGTAGTTTGCGATGTCTGGAAGAAGATGATATTAATTTGGAAAAATAATCTTTGGTGGAATTTGAAAAAAAATTGCGAAAGGTCGCGAAATACGTTAATTAATACTAAAAGTGTTCATATAAAAAATGTGTACAATAAAAAACAAACAAAATGAGTCCCAGTGGAACTCAATTGGCTCAGTAGTTACCTTCCAAATTGCAAAAAACCACTAAATTTGCACGTTTTTTCAAAAATTCATAACTCTGGTTTAAATACAAAGGCTAAATTTTGCAAATGTTGGAGTTTTAGTAGTTCTTAATCTACTCAAAATTTCAATTGAAAATACCGTGCAGTTTTTGCAAACCGTTGCTTTTTGCAAACAAGCACTTTTTACACAGAGCCGCGAAAGCCCTGTGGCGCGGCGGTCGGACTGATATTTAACCAATGCGGTTGTATTCTTCGAGAATAGAGTAAATACTCTACAACGCTTTTTTTTTGTTTTGCCAAAAGTCGATTGGAAGCATGCGAAAAAACACGATCTAATACCGTTAATTTTAGCGCCCAGCGTAAGAATTATAAATACCCGACTTACGGTTCGCGAGATAAGTAAGTCGTATATTGATGATTCTTACGCTCAGCGCTGAAATTGATGGTTTTCAATCGTTTCTAATCGACTTTTGGCAAAACAGAAAAAAAAAACACGTTGTAGAGTAAATGAATACAACCGCGTTGGTTAAATATCAGTTTGTCCGCCACAGAGCTTTCGCGGCTCTGCGCAAAAAAGTTCCTTTATTTGCGAAAAGCAACGGTTTGCAAAAACTACAATAAAATTTTGAGGCTAGGTTCAAGACACCTAAACTCCAACGTGTGCAAACAGCCTTTAATATGTATTTGAACCAGAGTTATGAATTTTTGAAAAAACGTACTTTAGTGGTTTTTTGCAATTTGCGAGGGAACCACTGGACCAATTGAGTTCCACCGGGGAGTTATTTTGTTCGTCTTTTTATTGCGCACATTTTTTACCTGAACATTTTTTTTTTCGTATAAATTCCTCTTGTCCTTTAAAAAGAGAAAACCGTATTTTCGACCTTTCGCAATTTTTTTGCAAATTACACCAAAGATTCTTTTTCCAAATTAATATCCTCTTCTTTCAGACATCCCAAACTACATGTGAGTATTCTTTTTTGCTGAGGTTGCAGTTAGTCTGAGACCTGGGTCCCTTGAGAGCTAGTTCGCCTACACTACATAAACATATTCCTCATTTTCAAGATATTCCGTCACAATATTTAAAGTAGGCTATCGTTTTCAACTATCTTTAAACCATCCTGTAGCTCGTAAAAATCGACATGTTTTGTATAAACAAAGCAACTATTTTGTACCTTCGATTCACTTTTATCAGAAAATTTGGTCATTTTTATTATTGTTTCTTGCTCTTCATATTAACACATTTTGTTAATGAATATATATCCGCTCATACAAACCAACTCACAGAGACGTATGACAATTTTAAATATCAATTTTAAAAGTCAATAAAAGGTCAAGTCAAAATATGGTACAATTTATTCTTAGAGTAGAATCATCCCGTTTTCAAAAGCTATAATTAAAATTGATCCCTTGAAGAATTACCACATAAAAGTTACTTTTATCAGCGAAACTGAGCGCTTCTGGTGCGCTGTGTGAGAATGAAGCACACACCCAGCGGGGTGTACAAATACAGAGTTCGTAATAATAATGAGTTGAGTGCTTTACAATAGTTTATTTCTACTGGTGCTTTTTCTGATCATATTTTGAGTTCTTATGAAGAAAGGAAGCAGCTACATATCTGCTTACTAGGTAATTCAGTTAGTCTTGATTCTGGGAACCCCTCTATTTTTCGTGAAGAAGTTTTACAAAACGAATTGATAAGAAAAGTTCAGTTGTCAGAAAAATATTGATAAAATCAAAATGTTTATTATATGTATATAGAAATGTATCCAATAAACAAAATTCTGTTCATTTAATTTAGAATAAAATGTAATTAAAACAATTGATAGCAAAGGCCCACAAAAAAGTAGTCTGTGCTGGGGTACTGACCATATCTATCCCCTGTATTTTGAGCCGCCGAACACGAATCTGATCTTCGTTGTGTGCCAGCACGTCACGGTTTTTTAACACTAAAAAGTCTGGTCACAATTTCACAAGAAATCATGATCAGTGTTCTTACACTTAACCATAGGAGTACTTGAGTATCATACATCCACAATCCCATGATCCCATAACCTCAGCATCCCGTAACCCCATAACCCAGTAATCCCTTAACTATAAAGATTCAACGTAAGAAATGGAGACTCTAAGTAGGGGAATTTGTGTCATTGTGACAACACAATCTTGGAATCCAGCACACTACGGTGCCATAGCTCTTCAACGCCAAACTCTCTAATCTCAGAACCCCATAACCCTGAGGATTCAATGAAAAAATAGGAGGTTCTAAAAGAAAAAACTATTTGTAAAATTATTGATTTACAATCTTTGCATTCTTTCGATAACCTGAATTCTGGTTATGCTAGCAAATAAAATCCTAAAATGGCTATGCAGACTAAACCAATCTCCACATAACCCCCTACGGTTATGAAGATCAGTTAAAATGGATTACATTTTCATGAAATCTATCATTCTATTTCTTTTGAAATGTTTTTCGTCCTTATTCTGGAGCTCATCAGAAAGGCATAAAGTCACTCAACACGATGCTTCATGCATTTTATTTGAATAAAAATGTTTCCAAAAGACGAGGTATGTAAATAAATTCATTTTAGGCCTTTGTTCTCATAGCCGTAGGGGGTTATGTGGATACTGGTTTACTCTGCATAGCCGTAAGGGACTGTGTGGAAACTAGTGTTATAATGAGAATTGTCCAATAAGAAAGACAAATTCATTTTAGGACATTAATTGCTAGCATAACCAGAATTCAGTTATCGAAAGAATGCAAAGATTGTAAATCAATAATTTTACAAACAGTTTTTCTTTTAGTTCTCATAGATAGTTTTTTCTGCTGTTTGCAAAATCCTATAAAGAATATGTTTCATTATAACCCTATAGCGTTCCAGCAGCTACTACATAACCTAATAACCCCGCGAACCCATAACACAACTCTGGGGATATAATTGAAGAATATGAAGAATGTGAACAGGGGAATTCATGACATTGTGTTCTCGGAATGTTGAAATCGAGCAGCCCCTGACCCCTTAGCTCTTGAACAGCAAATCTTTTAGCCGTTTAACCCCTTGATTCTGGGGATTCAATAAAAGCCCAATCTTGATTCTTCAATCGAGAGCCTCCTATTTTTATTGAATCCACATGTTTACGGGGTTGTGAGGTTAGAGAATTTGCCGTTGAAGAGCTATAGCGCCATAGGGTGCTTGATTCCAAGATTCTAATGCCGTAATGACACAAATTCTCTTACTTAGAATCTTCATTTTTTTTTCGTTGAATCTTTAGAGTTCAGGGGTTAAAATAAAACTGAGACATTCATTTCGGTACATTGGTATTATAACGACATATGGAACTAGATGATATTTTGAGATAATTCCGTGGAAGTGTTGGGGGTAAATAGGGGAAAATAAGTAAAGCAAGCTAGAGTCCAGTTAGGATTTGGTGTATATACTAGAAGTCAAGGTCTCAATTTTCTCTATGACATCTGCCACCCCCACCACCACATTGAACATCCCCACTCAATTATTAGAGGGGTTATCAAAATAAAATTGTGTTTCAGTGAGTATATAAAAATAAAAGTTCTCAAAACATATTTTTTACATGAACGACCCCCATTAACACCTCGGAGTCGACGATTTAAAATATTATGTTATTAAATATGTGCAATTATTTCCACTTACCAGAATGCAAATATATAGTATTAAGATGTTCTTGAGATTTGGGCTTGGATGCGAAATCTGGATGTGGAAGTAGCGTAGATAACAGTAAGTTGTTTCTAAAGTAGTATTATTACGCCTGTAGCCCCAAATAAATTGTAGGGGGCTCATCGGATTCTAGGGGAGGTCAATTCCTACCTTTATAATTTAATAACATATATGAACTAGTTCCACCCAAATGATGTTGGAATTTCTTCAGAGGGTGCTCAAATGTTCCTAGGGGGTGTCGAACCCCCTGATTCCCCCTGGCTGCAGTGTTATAGAAATATTAACTCACCAGCTTTGAAGATATTCAGTTTGATCATTAAAACTATTTGATAATTTGTTTTGAGTGCCCTAAAGACTTAATATTCTGCAGTTATACATGTAGGCTTTGAAGTCTAATACAGTATATTACTGATATTACTTTGGCCTCGAAAAACTATGAAACATGGACAAAATGACACGACTATGGGTCTGCCACTCTATAGACAATAAACGGAGCACCATACTTTCATGTAGGCTCCTACACAATCTTATTGATATGTCAGTATTATCTCAACTATCGTTTTATGTTCCTAATTAGGTTTTTCATTTGGTGCACTAACCAGGGCCTGATTGGTATATAGCAGCTCATCGGGAAAAGGCTCATATAGTCCACAATTTTCCATAAAAAAAATCAATTCATTCATCTTAAAATAAACAACAAAATTAAATAAGTTAGTAAATAAGCAATATTTAAATGTAAAGAATATGTGCCTATTTCTTACTAAAATGGGCTGCCGGTATTTTGGATTTCTTCTGAAATATTTTGTTCAAGCCATCAGATAAAACAGAATCTCTGTATTATAATATATCAAAACTTATCGAATATAATAGTAACATTTCAGATGAATATTATGTATAATGTTTTACCACCTAAAATTAAGTTAATAATCAATAATCCTCACAAATTTAAAAAAGAAACTAAGATTTATATTATGAAAAATTCTTTCAATTTTTACAAAACACTCCGCGATCGTCTAATCTAACCCTACAGAACCATTAATATGATATATATTGTCGCGTATTTTTACCCCTGAACCACCCCTTCAGGATCCTTGGGTTCCAAAATACTTTAACAAGGGATAAACACTAACACTTTATTTAATAATTTACTGATAACTTCATAATACTCTTTCTTAAATAAACTAAAATGCACCTTTACAATGTTTATATTTACATTTTGCATTTCTAACCTCACTTTCACTTTTCAACTTCTTCTTCTACCGCCGGGAATCTCGCCTTATATACTGTAAAATTGTCTCTAGAGTTATCTAGAACACAATCGAGAATCTTCTCCCACCACACTCCAGAAAACTCGATCTCTTTCTACAAATTTCTAGGACAGTCAATATTGGATTATGGGCGTATACCCCCGGTAAACTCGGTAGCCCGCCTGTCCAGTCCAGTCCTGGCATTATTGTTAATAAAATGTTTGAACTTTGTGATATTAGTAATTACAGTCTACATCAGTTCATTAATATATCTAATAAGTGTTTCTCTTGTAGCTGCGAGCTGTTACTGATACTGTTATTGCCACTTGGTAGCTGTATAGATTGTTGTCTTTATTTTGAATTATTTTTCTATATTACGTTAGGTATTATACAGGGTGGATCATTAATAATAGGCCATAATTCAAAGGTGGGTACATTTTTTGGACCAAAATATGAGGATATATTCAAACATGGGTTAGTAAATTGTTGCTGTGGAAAAAGATCCAGAGTGTCAAAGTTGTATTTTTTCCCTTTTATTTGCAATATCACAACTACCTCTTGACCAATCTTCTCTAAATTTGGTAAGAAAACATTTTTTAAGCTAAGAATCATATTATATTGCAGTTAATTTACACTACTTATCGATAAGAAAGTTATATTTTAGAACAATTCACGAAGTTTCAGATTTTCTAAATTAAATTCATTTCCACCCCTACAAGAACTACCCCTCCCACCTAAAATTTTTCTACAATTTTTCCGGTGTTTCATATTTTTGGTCACCGAAAGTTGAATCTAAACCCATAGTGAGTTGTAACGAATCACCTTGAGAGTAGGAAGAAACTGCCAAAAGTAGCAGATTGGTGCCTTTACCATATGAAATATGGTAAGATTGCCCACAGTTACATGATAGTTCTGCAGTTAATTGTATAAACGTATCAATCGTTAGAAAAATAACAAATCAAGTATCATACATATTTATTACATGCTTAAACCTCTACTCCCCCTAACTTTACGTCAGTACATTGATGGATAAAACGAAGTTGTTTTTGCATAAATGTTTGGGCTAAATCTAAAGCTTTATACCTATAAATAAACACCGAATGTTCCATTTGGCTCAGAGTTCAATTTAATAACAATCTTTGAATATTTGTTTGTTTGCTTGGAGAGATTAATTAGATTCTCAAGAGTATAGAATACATTTATTAAAATTGAAAAGAAAAGCGATTAACGAAAACTTCTGATACGTAGATCTAGTTTGTTTTTATTGATAGTTATCAACAAACATTTCAATTTTTTTTTGAAACACTAATACAATTTATTATTTCTAATGTTTGATATTTTTTTCTCGACATGTCTCTTTATATTTAGAAGGTTATATCCACAACGTAAAATAAAAAATCTGATATTAAAACATGCATCTTTGAAAAAATAAATCTGAGTGTCTCAGATTTGCTATGAATTTTAATGAATTTAGTCCATACTTTTGAGAAACATTGTAAGCAGTCATACACTACTTCGACCATTACTATTGTATGTACGACATTTCGTAGATTTATCTGCAATATGAAATTTTACTCTGATTTCACGCCTACACTCATTAGTTTTATGTTGCAAATAATAAATCGCAGATGTTATCGGTAATTAACAGTTTTAACTCAATTAATAGCAGCTGGTATTTGGTTTAAAAATCAAAGGGCATGTATATATTCACCCGAAAATAAAAAATTATGAATAAGTATATGAATTTATGATGATAATGATAACACAGGCCCACAAAAAAAGTGATCTGTAGCCGGGACCCGACATAGTAAACCCTATGTATTTCGATGTGCTGAACACGAATCCGATGTCCGTTTAGTTCCATCACCCACCAGTTTTTTGTAAATCGCGAAAATAGCCTTATAAATCTGATTTCGAAATACATAGAGATCATTATGTCGGGTCCCGGATTCAGATCACTTGTTTTTGTGGGGCTGTGGACAGTTCCCCGGGGAACAATTCCTCATCGCCTACTCTCGGGAGACTTATACCAAGTGGAAGAAAGCAGACGTCATCATGATTCCCAAACCAGGTAAGAATCTAACCTTTCCTTCAAATTACAGGCCCATCAGTCTCCTACCTGCGATGAGTAAAGTAGCAGAGAGGATCATCCTGAAGAGACTTAAAACCCTGACCGATGAGCTCCAGATCATCCCAGATGAGCAGTTCGCCTACCGAACAGAACATTCCACCCAGCTCCAAGTACTTCGTCTAACGGAGTACATCACGGGGTCGATGGGTTACCCTCTTGGCATAGTCAAACTTGTGAGATCCTACCTTCGTCGGAGGCAACTCCGTGTGAAGATTGCCGACAAGCTGTCAAACTACAGGCCCATGGAAGCAGGTGTACTGCAGGGATCGGTACTCTCTCCCTACCTGTTCACTATCTACACCTCCGACATGCCAAGAACCGCAAGGACCTCTTTGGAGCTCTACGCAGACGACACGGCCATAATCGCAAGATCATGGAGTGCAAGACTGGCCACCCGCAACCCTCAGGAAGCTGCATCCCTTCTGGAAGAGTGGTGCAACAAGTGGAAAGTCAAAATCAACGCGGAGAAGAGCAAAGCCATCCTGTTCAAGAGAGTCAGGAAGCAAACTCCCACAGGACACATCTCCTTGAACGGCGAGTACATTCAATGGCACGATACAGTCAAGTACTTTGGCGTTATCATGGATCGAAGCCTGACGTGGAGACAGAACACGGAAGCGATAATACAGGAAGCGAGGACGAGGAGAATTCTATTTTACCCTATGATAGGTAGACAGAGCCAACTCAACCTGAGGAACAAGCTCACGCTAATCAGGACCATCATTGCACCTATTCTGACCTACGCCTCCGTTGCCTGGGGATACGAAGCAGCCACCCATCTGAAGAGGATACAAGCCGTGGAAAACGTCGCACTTCGGTGCGCCGTGGATGCACCATGGTTTGTCAGAAACGCCATCTTCAGAGACCTGGAATACACCCCAGTAACTGAAGTCATCCGGGACAGAGCGAAGAACCTATACGCCCGTGCAGCAGAGCATAGGAATTCGCTGGTCAGACAGGCGACTGACTATGACCCCAACGACGCTCCGAGGCACAAGAGGCCGAAGCTCCAGATCCTGGATAATGAGTAAGTATAACTAACCCTTTATCTATTTCAGCCCGATCTGCAAGCCACACCGCAAGGAGACAATGACCAAAAATATCCAATACCCGATCCCGGGGTACCAAGCAAACAACCAGCTCGGTACCCTTACCCTAGCCCGTGCCGGCCTCTGACGCTAAGAAAGCGTATCTGGCCGGACACAATCCTGAACTACACAGTTCACACTTCCTTCCGACGAAATCGGAGCACATGATGCCAATTGGCACCCTGGGCTTCCGACTAGTCAACACCCCCAAATCCCTGTCAAACTCCGAGAGGGCAGACGAAAGACGCTCCCGGGAGCCATGCCATGCCATGCCAGCGAAGAAAGAAGACCAAGACTGAAGAGCGCTAGAAAAAACGACCCAGCTGGCAGGGTCCAACAACCAGGACCGGGGGAGGTTTGCTAACATCGGCAATACCGTCCGCATTTGCGGGGGGGATAGGCGAAAAAGCAGGCCCATCCCTTACGAGGCCGGTACAGGTCTACAGCGATGATTGGGGCAAAGAGCTCAAGCTCAACCCCTAATCATCCGAGACCGTCATCTTTAGTCAAGAATATTGGCGGGAGACTTAGTTGGTATTCTTGAACACGAGTGAACGTGGCGAAACCATAGAACGTAGTAGTAAACGTTGCCAAGTGTACCATGAAAAAGCAGCCAATAAAATTATAGTAAATGTTGACACTTTAAGGATGATTCATGTTTGTTGCTTACTAGTCGAGCGGTCGTGTAATAATTTTTTTTTTAATGGACAAAGAGGCTAAACGTTTAAATTGTACAAGTTTAAACGTTAGTCGAGTAGAAATAATCGCCAACTAATTTTGGAACGAAAAATATCGGTCAAAAAGTTGAAAATAAATTGAAAAAATTATTTCCTTAAATATTACCCAAGAATAGGGAAAAATAATAAAAATTCTAATTCTTACCCACATATTTATCGCGTAGAAATAAGCGAAAGACAATTTTTGAACAAGAAAAGTGTGCCGAAAAGTAAAAAAAAGAAAAAAAATTAAAAAGTAGTCCGTTACGGGATTCGAAGTCGGAAGTCCACTTAGGTAGCCGTCGCTTAACGCGCTGGACCATCGCGGAAAATTAATTTAAATTTCAAATAATACTAAAACTCCAAATGTTCAATTGTTCGTAACTAAATAAATAAATAAAATAAAATTTGACTGTAAGGTCGTACTATGTCTCTATGTAAAAAAGAAGATTGGCATTTTATCGGAATCGTAAATTGCACGTGCGAAATCGGTAATTCAGCTCGGCAAGAATGAATGAAAAATTTTTTTTTACGATTTTTGTGTGTAAACTTAGAATTTTCGCTCAGCATCTTAATCTGCAACCTCTATTGCTTGCAAACTTGGTCTGCTAATAAAATTTCATATACATCCATTTTCTTTTAAAGACCTAGGTAATCAACATGTCTTAATTGTTGCAGGCCTGTAGCTAGAAACTGTTTTAAGGGCGGGCAAACAAATTTTCAGAGGGGGCTCGTGAGCCTAAATATTTTATTGTTATTTTCAATTATAAATTACCTCCTAAAAAAATACATATATCTAAATTTCTTAACAAAAACAGTTTTTAATATAAAAAATTTATAATAATGATAATAATCCTGCCAAATTGATGATTCGTTGAAATGAGCTATCTAATCAACGTGGAATTCCAGGAATGGAGTAACTGTTTCTTTGTCACAAGAGTTTAATGAATAAATTATTAATTTTTTCACACTATTGTTGAAATAAATAGTTTATCTTGAAGTTAAACAGTAGAATTAAACTTTCCAAAAACAAAATTGTTAAAAAGAACATCACGAAACGATGAAAATGAGAAAAAATTGCACAAGTATTCAAATCCCTTAATTTATTGTTTGAATTTGAAAATATATTTGAAGTCCAGTCCTGTGTGCTACACGCCAGAAGCGGTCGGTCTTCTTTAGGCTTTTTTGCGAGCTGGCAGACCAAATTTTATGCAAAAAAGAGATCTAAAACTGTAAGTAAAAAAAGAGAGGTATTATGAAATGTACCTACTTTTATTAAAATCATTAATTAATATAAGAAAATATTATAGGAATTAATTAGCAAAAATTGTCATTCAGACAAGTTGTAATAGATAGAAGAGATCTTAAACTTTATTTTAAAACGAAAATCAAGGTGTAATGAAGTGCACTTTCATGAAAAAAATTATGTGTAACAAATTAAGTCTGACAAATTTATTAACAAAAATTGTCAGACGAATTTTTTCAAAAATGGTTCATTATTTATCACAAATTGTGTAAGTTTCAAGCAGGTGTTTTAAGAAGTAAAATATTTTTTTAAATCTAAACTGAAAAATTCATAAAAAATAACAAATGTTTACTTGTCTGCCGGCCGAAACATAATTTTTACATGTTTTGCAACCATTTCTACATTTTCATTTTTAGGTGTTCGATGGGGTACCATTTTTGCAGTGGGAACTTGGTCTACGTCCTCTCAACAATTATTTTCATTCACAAACTGTGGTTTGGGGGTACTGTGATTTTAATTATTTTCTGTAGTCGCCAAAGGACGGGCAAAAATTATTCCAGGTCGGGCGTAGCCCGTCCTGGCCCACCCCTAGCTACAGGCCTGAATTGTTGTTCGATTAGGTACTAATAATTTGTAAATAATTTATAACAAATGAACAAAAAATTATTAGATAGGCAGATACATTTCTTTTTGAAATTGGCCATTCACCAAATACTCTGTACGCTAACGTTCATTTACAAATCCCCACTATATTTAGAGATAAAAAATGACCTTAAAAAAACTGTTCTGTTGTATATGTTGAATGGCTCCATATTAATTTTTATATTTTCTTTAACAGTTGCGCTGCGCTGGTGTGTACAAAGCTTTATATGTGTGAAAAAGTTATGTAGAGTAGTATTATTATGAGAAGATGCTCGGGGCGGAGCTAACGTGCGCGAATATTTTTACCAGTGACACATCATCTGGGGTAGAAGGATATATAATAATTGTAATCAAATTTTCGAGGTCGAAGAGCTGTGTAATGTAGAATATTAAAGCTTGTCACATTCTGGTGTTACCGATGAAGACATTTTTCACTGAAAGTAAGGTTATATCACTTAATTCAATCAGAAACGGCGAACACAACAAGTATATCGCAGCACAGATCCTGTGACAGCAGGTTAGCGGTGCCACTGGCTTCGACGTCAAATATGACGCAATTCGCTCTCATTGGCCTAGAACAATGGAAGCACACAAACTCGTTTCTGCGCATTATTTTTTGCGAGCATCTTCTCATAATAATACTACTTTATTACCAATTTATAGTATGGGTAACCAGTAAAAGGGAGGCGCAAGAGACGCAAGACGAAGTAAAAGGCGCCGATAACATCCTCCGTCTTTCACCTCTTACTTTATAAAGCGAGACAGAAGGTCACGGGCTGTTCACGTCGCGTGCCAAAGCGTTCAAACAATAGTCAGGACTGTCTCACTGATGTATTACGTTCTTGTGCTCACATCTGAATAGCCCAACCAGCCTGAATAGATTCAGACTGTTGTTAAAAGAATTTCTACATCAAAATACATTTTGTTTAAAAATGAATTATTATTTGTTTGCTTATAATTGTATTGAAACATTCTTTATAGGATTTTGCAAACAGCAGAAAAAATATCTATCTATAACTAAAAGAAAAACTTTGTGTAGAAATATTAATGAAATCTTTGCATTCTTTCGATAACCTGAATTCTGGTTATGCTAGCAAATTGAAATCCTAAAATGAATTTGTCTAATTTCTTATTTGACAATTCTCATTCTAACACTAGCATCCACACAGTCCCCTACGGCCATGCAGATTAAACTAGTATCCACATAACCCCCTACGATTATGAAGATTCAGTTAAAAATGAGAACAAAGACCTAAAATGAATTTATTTATCTACCTTGTCTTAAAAAATTGTTCATTCCAATGGATTACATTTTCATGAAATCTATCATTCTGTTTCCTGGAAATGCTTAGCCTTTGAAACGTTTTTCGCCCTTATTCTGGAGCTCATCAGAAAGACATAAAGCCATTCATAAAGATGTTTCATGCAAAACCAAGACAATTTATATGAATAAGTGTAAAATGATTATATTTGACATTGACTGATAAAAACAACCTCACCTATCTATTAGCTAACTAGTATTGGAGCCTATATACTCTATGTATGTTTAAAAATGAATTATTATTTGTTTGCTTATAATTGTATTGAAACATTCTTTATAGGATTTTGCAAACAGCAGAAAAAATAACTATCTATAACTAAAAGAAAAACTTTGTGTAGAAATATTAATGAAATCTTTGCATTCTTTCGATAACCTGAATTCTGGTTATGCTAGCAATGAATGAACAATTTTTTAAGACAAGGTAGATAAATAAATTCATTTTAGGTCTTTGTTCTCATTTTTAACTGAATCTTCATAATCGTAGGGGGTTATGTGGATACTAGTTTAATCTGCATGGCCGTAGGGGACTGTGTGGATGCTTGTGTTAGAATGAGAATTGTCAAATAAGAAATTAGACAAATTCATTTTAGGATTTCAATTTGCTAGCATAACCAGAATTCAGGTTATCGAAAGAATGCAAAGATTTCATTAATATTTCTACACAAAGTTTTTCTTTTAGTTATAGATAGTTATTTTTTCTGCTGTTTGCAAAATCCTATAAAGAATGTTTCAATAAAATACATTTTATTCAACAGATGAATTTATTACCGCTCTACAAAATACCTAAATATTCTGTATATTTGTTGTTATAACTGATTATATCTTTTTTTTAGCATGACACATTTATGTATATGTGTTCATATTATATGTATATTTTGTATTTGAGTTGTCTATCCAATGTAAATTGGCGAAAGATAAATAAACTTCAATCAGTCAATCAATCAATAAGCTAATGTTTAGCGAAACAATTGTCGTGTTGACAATACATCAGTTAAAATTAAAAAAAACAGTTCAGTGTTAGTCATGATATAAAATATGCCTTTTGTCCTATGGCTCAATACCAAGATACTACCAATCAAAATTTTACAAGACTCCGCTGACAAATAATACCTACATGGAAATAGTAATCGAGCAAACAATACCGGTAATCCGGCTCTGCCTTTTACCTCTTGCGTCTCACCCGTCCTTTAACAGTTGGCCTCTTAGCAATTACGCATACTATACATTTTTTTTATGATATAAGGTATTAATTAATCTTACCAAAAATATTTTTTAAAATTTAGAACCTCAGAAATCAAAAGATTATCTCCTAAGGCCAACCTGGAAAATTGTTTCACCTCTTTCGAAAAGGTAGGTTTTTCATTGAACTAAAAACTATTATTTAAATTAATAAAGAGCTACATTACAAGGCGAAATTACTACGTGAATCCATCTCAAAATAACCATCTATTTTTAAAATTAATTTGGCATTAGTACTTAACAGAATCTGAAGTTTATTGACGTTGGTTTGTATTAATAAAGTTACACAGTGCAAAAGTTTGCATTGCGTATTAACAGAATTTGCGCATTTTCAACGCTTTAAAGTTTTTGTTCCATTTTTAGATAGCAACTATGTCTAGCTTCTTTAAAGAAAAACTCTATAAATTCTTATCATATAAATATATTTTGCCTTCAGCAGTTTTGTCGATAATTTTCCCTAAGCATTTATAACAATTTAAAACCAGCATACCTTTAGTTCTTGCATGCTGATGTAACATAAAAAATATTTTAGTTATTTATAATATTATCATATGTTAATCGAGATATCACATACATATGTCAGCCACTAATGTATTAAATACAAACATGTATATCTTAAACTAGGGTAAACATTAGGGTGGATCGAAAAAACTAACAACTTTTTTTCAAGTTGTAATACCGCGAAAAAGTTGCAAATACTGGAGACCAACGAGGGGTAAAAAAAGAAATAAAAGCGGTTTATATCTTTCGGTCGCGCAAGTGCTCTAAAGTTTGCCGAAATTTGGAAGAATTAACATATTTACGATAATGATTTTTAAAATTAGCCTCTTCCCGAATATAATAGCTCAAATTCTTATATATTATAACCACAGGAAATAATATTATTTAAATCCATCAACATCTTCCTGTCGCGCATTGCCTCCAAAGTTAATGATATTTTGAAAAATATTTACAAATAAAGGTAAATCACAGTTTAAGGAAAAAAATACTAATAACTTACATGATTTTTTTTTGTTTTGTTTTCTTTATTGAATACAAGGTTTAAATAGTATATTAAAGTATAAGTGGATATTGCTCGATTTCGAGCACTCTTATTTCGAGCTGCGCCGTCGTGCTCGAAAAATCGTGCGTGTTTTAAAGGCCAGTTATCCACGAATACTTTACACTATTTTTTTTATTGATGCACTTTGAAATCATAAATACTGCTATTATTACTACAAAAATGGAAATAAAAATTAAGAATGTAAAATGGTTGAATTCGAGATGTGACATCAGGATACCTGGCAGTGTCAAATGAGGGATGCAAAAATTAATTTGCAATCTGTCACATAGAATTAATTATTGTCACTACAGTTGTTACTGATTGTATATTCCTTTAAAATGAGTTCTAACATTGATTACTTAAATAGAAAAGCAGATTCGCGGTTAATAGCGCAAAAATTCCTGTCAGATCAATTATTAAAAAGTTGACATTTTGACTCGGGTTGTAGTTGTTGCCATGGTAACTTTAAAACACGCGTGCTTTTAAACGTTGGATTTAAATACTCTGAGGCGTACTTTAAATAAGCAAAATAAAAAAAACTTAGTTTTTTCAATAAAAAAACTGTTTTTAATATTACTAATAGTCTAAAATAATTTGTTTTTAAACCATGTATTTAATAAAGAAAACAAAAAAAAAAACATGCAAGTTGTTAGTATTTTTTTCCCACGAACTGTGATCTACCTTTATTTGCAATTTTTTTTCGAAATTTAACATTGAAGACAATACGCGACCGGAAGATGCTGATGGATTTAAATAATGTTTAAACATTATCTTCTGTGTTTAAAAATGAATCATTGTTTGTTTGCTTATAATTGTATTGAAACTGTATGCAAAATCCTGTTAAAAATATATTTCAATACAATTATCTTCTGTGGTTATAATATATTATAAGAATCTGAGTTATTGCGTTCGGGAAGAGGCTAATTGAAAAATGTTAAAAATTATCGTAAAAATGTGAATCTTTCCAAATTTCGGCAAACTTTTGAGCACCTGCGCGACCGGAACATATAAACCGATTCTATTTCTCTTTTTACCCCATTTTTTTTAGTTTCCCCTATTCGCAGCTTTTCCGCGGAATTACGACTTGAAAAAAAAAAAGTATTGATGTTTTTCGGCCCACCCTAGTAAACATACTCTTCGCTGCCTGTGATTCCTGAGTTCATACTGGGTCCGTATAACCCAACTTACCTTAGGCCAAAAATGCATCCCTGAGGAAGTATATTCTCTTAAAGTGTGCAATAATTTCCATTATATTGAGGATCAAATTTTCAAATTTTCATGGGACCTGTATCTCTATGTACTTGATAACAACTATATATCTTTTGTTTCTCAAACGCTACAGGTTTCCTGTTTCACAAGCACCTATGACTTATAGAGAAGAAATGATAAATCTTGATTTTTCGTTGATATTACGCAAAATTTTAAAAGTATTAATTTGTGTACTGAAATAGGTGGACGTCATGTCCGTTGTTATCAACGTATTTTTTAGAATAAACTGTATTTTTCTGTTATTACAACATTTTATTCTAGAATTGTAAATAAATTGTAAATACAAATGGAGGAAAAAACGATAATTCCTCGTATTTTGATTAATATTACAAAACATTTTAAAAGAGTACCTTTTTGCGGCCCTTTCAATGCTCTGCAAAAATATTCGAGTATTCCGTAATTATGCAGGGCAATTAAAAAAATAAAATATTAATTATTCTGAGAAAAAATTGAAAAACAAAAGATATTTGGTTGTTGTCAAGTTTACATGGAGTAATTATAGAGATACAGCTCCCATCAAAATTTGAAAATTTTATCTTCAGTAACGGATACTATTGGAAAAATTTTTTTTTTCTGCCTCACTTTAAGAGGATGTATTTCCTCAGGGATGCATTTTTGGACTAAGGTAAGTTGGGTTATACGGGTCCAATACGATCTCAGGAATCACAAGCTCCCATCCGGGAACTCAATTCTGGGACACCCTGTATAATAATTGTTGCCCATTTTATGGTATACTTACCGTTCAAAAATTTTTTGTAAATAACATTAGGTTTGGACATTATTAATTTTATGATGCCAACATAGATGGTGGAAGATTCCTCAGTATAAAATTTAAAAAAGTATATAACACGGTAAAAGTTGTAAAGACCAATTCATCGTTCCGTTTTTGAGTTAAGTTGAGCGAATTAAGGAAAAAATAATTATTCTCTTATTTTAATATTCACTATTGCTACTATTACTTATCCAATAGACGCCGAGAATGACAGAAATGACCCCCAAGAGCGGTGTGTGACCAAAATCCCATGTTATTTCTTATGGAGGTTCGTTCTGAATATTTTTGCCCAACTTTTCCTCACCACTTTTAGACCCCTCAACCAATACGATATACTCCTCAAGCAATAGGATGTTCCCGAGGGCGGCGCCTAAAAGTGGTGGGTAAAAACTGACAAAAATATGCAGAATGAACCTCCTTAAGAAATAACATGGGATTTTGGTCCAGAATCCCCATAGCTATACTACTTTAGTGTACTATTAATTTTTATAATGATTCGTTTATTAATTCAATGATTATAGATGACACAGGCATACACTAAAAAAGGTTATGTACATTTGAGCAGCACGATACCCCTGTATTTTGAACCGCTAAATCCGATGCCGCCACCAGAATTGCTTGATCACGTCAGGATGTTCCCTAATCCCCTCCTAATTAAGATTTTTACCAATTTTTAGCAACTTTTTGAGGTTGGTGAAAATCCTGACACGATAAAGCAATTCTGACGGCGGCATTGAATTCAGAGGGTCAAGATACAGGGTGATATCCCTGTATTTTCAGCAGCTGAATTCGATGGCGCCATCAGAATTTCTCATTCACGTCAGAATTTTTTCCTAGCTATTTTTGAGGTTTGAATCAGCGGCTCAAAGTATAGGGGGTATCAGCTCTACTTAAAAGAAGAAATAACATGTAGGTGATGGCTAGAGATAAAAACGTTTCATACAGGGTGATTTACCACAACATGCGGGAAAAAATGGTGTACTAGTTTTCTATGTGGGAAACCCCCTGAAAAATTTTAGAGTGATCCGAAATAATTTAGTACATTTTTTTTGCATTAAAACTTGTAATGATACTATCAGATGTTGTTTACGACGTTTATGTATGGATCAGTTTCATTGAGTTAGAAGGTAGGGAGAAGCAGTCACGTGTTCAAAAACGGCATCATTTCGCCATCTACTTTTCCGTCAAATAGTGACAGTTTGCTTTCCATGCAATTTATTGTGATTCTAGAGATGGTGTTGACAAGAAGAAATTACCGGGAATAACATTTCATTTCAACAAACAGAGCCGTATAAAAAAAAACAGCTAATTAAATGTCTTTTTTATATACTCAGGTTATATATTTCGTAGAATAGAAAAAACGGTTTACTTTATGATAACATTGCACATTTTATATATCAAGGTAAATAAAAACTGTTACATATTTTGCCTATATTTTTTTAAATATTAGAAAGTTATATCAAAAGATGTTTTATACAAATCATTTTTTGTCGTTCTCCTTTTACCTACAAGGTTGGTATATATATTTTTACTACATTTAGCCACGCCTACTGATGCCGTTTCTGTATAGGAAATTTGTATAGGATATCGTCTCCCTACCTTAGAACTCAATGGTGAGTTTCTTACCGGCTTACGTTTGAATATTTACGTTTTGAAAATTGTATTCGTAGATCGATACCGGTCAATATGCCAGCGTTTACATCGCATGAATACTACGATATGATTTTAACTTATAGTGCAGTGAATGAAAATCTTGCAGCCGCTGTACGAGAATATGAGAGAAAACTTCCCGGCAAATGAAAGAACAAGGAGCCCTTATGGAATTTTTTTTGTAGGGTTACGTAAAGAGTTTGATGTACGCTAAGTCGATAGGCTCCCTAGAACAGTTAAAACAAGCCATTGGCAATGCCTCGAATCTAAATTTTGATGAAAGAGACAAATGTGATCACATACACGAAAATATCATCTGCGTTTAGAACAGTCCATTGAGTGTCAATGGTCACATTCGGACATTTTGTTTAACTCTTCGTTACTTTTAAGTTTTCTGGTGTTCTGTGTTCTACAAAAATTATTTTAACTTTTGCTATTGTTGTTGTGTGATTAAATTCAAAAAGTCTCTTCTAACCCCAGATTGGTTAAAGTCCTAGCTGGCGCATTTCTACAAAAAATAAGGTTATTTTTTTGTCATATTTTTTTAATTTTTAATTTTCTTAACTTCTTTCGGTGGGGACAACTTACTTATAAATTTTCCGTTGTGGTAAATCACCCTGTATAATGAGCTCAGTGGAGCAAATAATTTTTAAGATTTCACCACCGAGTCTGAAAGATGAAAGATTCAAAAGAATGTTATTCAAAAATAATATAAACTACAAGCGCTTGTTTGCTGTAAATAAATGTTGACGATTATTGTATGAATCACAGACATAATATTTCACTATTTATTGGTACTAATAAAATTGTTATAGAGTATAAAAATGTAATTATCCATTATTAACGATTAATAGTCAAAGCTAACAAGCTATTATACTCTTCGGCGATTTACTGCCCTTTTTATATCATTGTTGCACATTTTATAGAATACCTACTCTTCGCAGTTTTTTGTAAATATTAGTTTTAGACAGTTTTTGTTTAATTACAGAACAAAAAAAGAATGATTTTTTAAAATTTACGTAACTAATAACTTTTTTGTTTATTGATCAGTTCTGTTCAAAACAATAGGGTTCTTCCTCTAGCTAATACGAACATCACCAAATTTCAATACAATCGGACTTTTCATTCTTAAATTATCAGTCTTACAAAAAATGTGACCGACGGACAGGCATACAGACAAATGGACAGACGGACAGATGGACATTTTGTAAGTTGTTCAGAACTCGATCACTAACACAGTGCTATGAGAATTTTTTCTCTACGAATGTTATCGGTTTTAGAAATGTACCGAACTCTTCGTTTTGTATTTGCGAAGAGTAAAATAACTAATATCTGATTATTTTCTCATGTTTAGACCACCATGCAGAATTTTTAAAATTTGAACCAATGAGAAAAATTCAGCACCGTGTGTGTCCAAACCAGCTTTTTTATTATTTTTGTCAAATAAAAACAACCATTATACTCTTCGCCGATTTACTGCACTTTTTATATAATTGTTGCACATTCTATAGGATACTCTTCGCAGTTTTTCTGTAAATAATATTAGTTTTAGACATTCTTAGTTTAATTACAAAACATTAAAATTATTTTTTTTTAATTTAAAAAATTAATAACTTTTTTTTTTATTGATCGAGTTTGTTCAAAATAGGGTTCTTCCTCTAGCCAACATCAACTTACTGTCCAAATTTCAATACAATCGGACTTTTATTTCTTAAGTTATCGTGCTTACAAGAAATGTGACGGACGGAACGACAGACAGACGGACGGACATTTTCAAAGTTGTTCAGAATTCGATCACCAAAACAGTGATATGAAAATGTTTTCTCTACAAACAATATTACCGGTTTTAGAAATGTGCCGATCGAATGCAATATACTCTTCGTTTCGTATTTGCGAAGAGTATAAGAATAATGATCATATTTTCATCAGTTCTGCATAATCAGCTTTACCTTTGATTAAAAACTTTTATTCAGGATCCAGTCACTTTGGATTTTACTTTATTCTAAAAATTTGATTTTTAACCTTGTTTTGTTCGATAGCTATATTTTCAAGCACATTACTAAATTCTATGCTTGAGGAGCTTACTCTTTCCTGGAAGAAAAATGAAGACAAGGAACAAAACTACAGTCTCAATTGACCCCCAAAAAGCATTTGATGCCATAAGTCATGAGGCTATAGTCAACACCTTATGCAACAGGGGAGTACCGCACTACTTAATAAACAGAATATTAAAAGTATACTTACACGAAAACGTCGCAATACAAAGGTTTGGACAGACGACTAAATATAAAATGAAGATCATAGGAGTCAAACAAGGATGTCCGCTATCCCTTACGACTATTTACCACAGTCCTGGAACAGCTACTGTGCAACCTATTAAATTTTAAGATCTTAATAATAGTGCGAGATCCATTAATTAAAACGTGCCCTGTCAACGGAGAATAATACAAAATAGGTGACTATGCCTTAAAAACCATGAAGAAAATAAAATACCTAGGAACATATCTGAAGACCACCTAAAAAGGAGGGCAACAGTAAGGGAAGAAAGAAGCCTACAGAGTTTCAAGAGCTCCGCTACCTTTCATTGAGGAAAATAAACCACCATGGAGTCTGATTAAAAAGATATACATGGCTATTATACTGCCTGCGACGACATACGGAGTTAAAAATGCGGCAACAACAAAATCATCGTCCAATTACTTGCAAAAAGTGTGGAACCACAGAAACGAAAAAAAACGAAACACCTACTAAGGAAAGCGCCAAGACTGAACATCAATAACTGAAAATAGAGGGGGCATACTACACATGGATAACAACAATAGAGAGAGGATCGTGAACAAATTAGGAAATTATTATACATACTGGGAGAAGAATGGCAAAGCAAAAGAAATACAATTAAGAAATCACAAGGATATATACGTTGCCTAATTCAGAAACAGAAGACTGAAAAAAATAGGCAAGACGATCATGCATAGAAACTTAAAAGTGGAGCATAATAACTCCATTTCACAACATAATGCAACAAGCATTTCACAAACACCTACACCTTCCATCCTATATTTCTACACCATGCGTGACGTAGCTCTCGCTTCTGGCAATAAGCACATCCCAAAGCCAATCCGGCGTAGGTCCAGCAGGCTCGACGATATATCTTGGAGTGGCAGCAATGCATACCATACGCTGGCTTTTGCAATCGAGAAAAAATCACTTTTCGAGGTTTCCTTGGATTTTCACGTTTCAGACTATGAAGACTACGAAAATTAATGTAAAGGAGGATAAGCCATAAATCACAACCAGGCGATTACAGAAAGCTAAGCTGAATTAATTTCATTCATTAACTTAATGCATTAACTTAATTTATTAACTCTATTAACTTTACTGACTTAACTTAATTTATAAACTCAAAATCTAATTAAAGAAGCAGTCGAAAGTGGTACTACAAAAACAAACTAATATACAGGGTGTACAAAACATTATCCCGGGCATTTTTCTCATAACCCGCTGTAACAAGCTGTTTCTACCGCGAGACAGGGCTCTTCCTTGCACTTCCACCGTAAATGGATATTTACCTGTGGAACTGTTAATAAATAAAGGCTTTTTGCGGCGAACTAATGTATGTATGTCTTCACAGACAAACGGAGTGGACGCACTAACGCAGGACGTTGAAACAAATACAGATTTCTGAGAAACATGAAACCATATATGGACGCAGGCAGGTAGGAGGAGATGCACACTGCTAGATTCAGAAACAGAAGAAGAAGAATAAATAAGGAGATGATGATAGATGGGAACTTAAAAACCGCTGCCTAAGGAATCACTACTTCCACATCTAAATTTTCCATCCAAGTCTCTTGAAAGGAAAACATCTTGACTGTATTTGCACTCTAGTATGTGGAAATTATTGGTCATAGAATTTTAATAATATTTGAGGTAGATGTCATAAAAAATTTGAGGTGTTTGTTTCTAGCATATGCCAAAAATGAAGTTTCTGGATTCTACCTGCTTTTCCCAATTTCCAACCCCCTCCCTTCAATGGAATCATCTCAATTAGATGTCATTAATTGTAATGGCATACGTGAAGTGAATATTTCCATTTTATTTAATCAACCCCTATAATAATGGAGTGGAGTTGGGGGGAGGAGGTGGTGGTAAAAACTATGTGAGGCCTTGGCTTCTACTCTACACCAAATTTCAACTTTCAGCTGGCTTTACTTATTTATTTTTTTTACTTATTTTATTTACCTCTACTTACCACCCACCACTTCAACGGAATCGTCTCAAAATATAATTTAGTTCCAGATGTCGTTATAATACATACGTGCACCAAACAAGCGAATATCTCAAATATATTTTATTAACCTCTTTAATAATGGAGTGGGGGTAGTGGAGGGGTTGAAATATGTTATAAAATATCTGAGGCCTTGACTTTTAGTGTACATCAAATCTCAAGTTTCTGTACTCTTACCAGCTTGCTTTACTTATTTTCCTATATTTGTCCCTATTTAACCCCAACCCCTCAAGGGAATCATCTTAAAATATAATCTAAATACAGATGTCGTTATAATACATATCATGTATCAAATTTCAAGTGAA
Source organism: Stenurella melanura (assembly GCA_963583905.1). Classification (NCBI taxonomy): domain Eukaryota; kingdom Metazoa; phylum Arthropoda; class Insecta; order Coleoptera; family Cerambycidae; genus Stenurella; species Stenurella melanura. The sequence continues at coordinate 110,952,422 of OY757312.1, forward strand.
AATGTCAATTTTATTTTATCAACCCTTTTAATAATGGAGTGAGGGTGGTGGGATGAATTAAAAAATATTATAAAAAAATCTGAGGCCTTGACTTCCAGTATATACAGCAAGCCCTAAATTTCTGTACTCTTACCAGCTTGCTTTACTTATTTTCCTATATTCACCCCTATTAGAGATATCGTGCGCACAAAAAATAAGTTACAGACCAGACAGACCGACAGAGAGAAATTTTTCTTTTCGCTCAAATTTAAAATCTCAACGTTTCGTGACATTCTAAACCTAGTTTAACAAAAAAAAAATATTTTTTTTTACGGTTACTACACTTCCACTTCACTATGTTAATGTGGAAGTAAAGGAAGCATGGGAACTAAAAAGAAGCATCTCGCAAACGCCTACACTTCCGCTGGAAAATCAATCAATCAATCAAATCAATATTCAGAAGTTAATTGGAAGGAACCTGCTATTCTTTTAGTACAAAATGTACAGGGTGATTACTCCAAAATATAATTAATTAAGAAACGGAGAAGGAAAACAATATTTGGGATGTAGTTGTCACTACTGACAGGAAGAGAATGATATACTTTTAGTAAAAAAATATATGCATGGTCCTTTTTCAACAGGAAAAATAATTAACAAATAAAGGACGCCAAACAGAGAAAGAGAAAAAGATAGAGAGAGAGAGAGAGAGAGAAGTTTTGTGTACATACCTTTATAAATTTTTTGTGGGATTGGTTTATTAGTCGTTTTGCGGTTTTACATATTTCATTGGGTTCATATGTGTACTCATATTATCAGAATGTGAACAATTTAAATTTGCAATAAATATACAAAGACTATAAAATATTGGAATATTTGTATGAAAATTGTTTCTGCTAAGGCGGGGTACTAAACTATAAGGGAGAAAAACAATTTATAAATAAAGTTAATAGGACCTTTGTATATAGTTTATAATTACTTACTGATCTACTATTGAAAGTTTATTTTATTTAGAATCGTAGTTGTTTTTATGTCGTTTATAGAATGTTACTAAGTCAAATCACATTTTTATTCATGATATTGGATTCTGGGTCATCGGTTCTCAAGAATATTCAGAATTAATTTCATGCACGTCAGTGCTTGTTATTGTACTCTATTGATAAACAAACAAAATCAATAACTTGTATCGGTTATTGCATCTTTTCGCGATCCTGTTATAATCAATTATAATTGATTTGCCACATCTTAGACATTAAGTGTTGCAAACAATGTACCTATCACTAATAATATTTATGTTTTATTTGAAATTGATATACTGATTTATATTGGGTTTCATAATAACACTAATAACAAGGGCAGTGCGATTTGACTTAGTGTTTGATCAAAATTTTATTAATTCTTTCTTCTACCGGTCGAGAAGTAGACGTTTTTTGGGCTGTTCTTCAGAAGGATGGATTACGGTACTAGATCTGTTAATAACAAGTTTACAAGTTAAGATGAAAAGTAAAGATTTTTTGGCCTAAAAATTTTACAATTCTAACACATTGCTAGGTCGTTATCTATACATAAAAGGGGTTTTACCTATTTCTAAAGTGTTGTTGTTACTTATTAGTAATTATTATTTTATTTTTCAATATATTGTCGGAAGAAAAATCACGTATAGTATTTCTATTATTAATTTGGAGATTCAGTCTAAAGCGTTGCTACCAGGATAAGTCATTACAAAGCCTATTTGTGATAGAGTAAGACCCGAGACCGCGTACTTGAATATTGCAAACGATATCCGTATACGAATTTAGTCCACCAGATAAGTAATGCGCTTACCTCAAACGAAAGTAGTCGATTGCCCAGCTAGCACACTGACGTCATAAGTCCCAATATACGTCTAAATGACGGTCTAATGTCACATCCTAATGACGTCATATCCTGACGTTACAGTCACGTTTAATATGACCTTAATTTGACGAATATGGCCCCAAATAAGAACCCTTTCCGTACGTCAAAATGATGTATCAAGGTTCAATGCTGACGTCAATATAACGTTTAACATTGCCTTGATTTGACGAATACGGGCCCAAATAAAATTCTTTTTTCACTTGAGAACATTATTTAATGTTTCAGTTTTTATTCATTTTACGTTTTCATTAATTAGGAATGGTTTGAATATACATATATTATTATAAATAACACTGTAACAGAATTTTAAACACTTACCTTAAAATCATACATCAGCCTCTCGCTTGGTAGTCTATTTCCTTTTTAACATTTTTTAAATTTTATTTTTACTATCGGACATTGTAGACCTAGGCCTACCTAGTGGATACTAAATATTTCATATCTACATTTGATAGTTTTTGTTATTATAAAAATAAACAAAACATGCCAACCGCCAGGTGGTATGGCTGGAGACCTAGTGTTCATCTCTTTAAGATTATTCCTGTCGCCGGGAAAAGACATTTGTTTCAGATCGATGCCTATTTATGTAATTTTATCTTTGAAAAGATAAAAAAAATATAAAACAAAAATTTATGGATGAGAGAGGACTGTTGCGCTTGGTAGTCCAGTACGCTTCCTCTAGGCTATTGTCGTTCATGTAAATTTTGCTTTAAAGAGTGTGTTTATTGCTTGCAGTTGAGTATCCGGTTTAAACATAATATTCCCTTTCAGCTTTAACCGTGTACAATTTGTGCATTAATAAAATCAAGTGCAGTGGCAAATTTCTATAAAATACTTACGTTGTGTGAATAGTGAATGTTGTTCAATTAAGCAATGGATATTATGATGTTCATATGGTTGCTAAAAATTATTCATGAAAGGGAGTTGGATGTTTTAAAATTAAAAGAAAAAAGTAAGTTTTCATTTAATGTAGATGGCAGCACTCCTATTTTGCATTATGGTCAAATATAAGAGTTAATTTTCTAATGTTTGCTATAGTGTTGGTATACTGCCATTGTAATAACCCTTTTTATTTAATTCGCCCTGCGCTTTGAAATAAATGTAAACATATATAATAGGTATGTTAAGGTTGAGGGAAATACAGGGCAGCGGTCAGCTACCTATTTCCAATAAGGTGGCGATAAAGATGTATACTGCAGTTGTGACAGAGACGCAGTATAGTTTGAATTTAAATGTTATAAATACCTAATAAAGGTAGAATAAAAATTACATGGCATATATGCGTTAAAGAATTCATATGAAGCTGTGGTATCTACTTACGCGATACAGTAAGAACAAAGGAGTTGTTGTGATTCAATACAGCTAATATTTAAGGTAACTCTAATATAAAATATGAAAATATAAAAAAAGGTATTTAACCGTTTATATCTAAAACATAAACGTGACTTAAAAATGACGCTATAACAACTTTCAGCCTGCGACATCTGTGACGTTCTAAAATGTGATATAGCTTTGGAGTCATTTTTAAATCCAGCATATGGCGTCAGAAAATGTCTCAAAATGACGTTATAACAACGTTCTGTATACGACGTCTCTGCGACGTTCTAAAATGTGAAGTAACTTTGACGTAATTTTTAAATCCAGTGTATGACGTCAGAGAATGACTAAAAAATGACGCCATAACGACGTTCTGTCTACGACGTCTGTGACTTAATTATGACGTATTTTTAAGATCTGATATATTTATAACTCAAGAATGACGTGATAACAACGTTCTGTCAACGACATATCTGCGACGTACTGAAATATGACTTAATTTTGACGTCATTTATTTGGCAAATGAAGTCGTAGACCGATACTGACCTTAAACTGACGTCTGATGACGGCAAATTGACGTCATTGTGCTGGCTGGGTGTTTACCTGGCTCACCAGTACAAGCCCGCTGCCTGATTTGGTTTATTCATATAATTTCCTCTAGCGTAGACGTAGGTTAAATGATATTTATTTACTCTTAGTGAATCATTTATGGGGTTGTTCATTAAATTAACATTATTTATTATAAATAAATAATTTACATCATGCCTATCAATTAATATAAAGTAGTAAAACAATATTTACAATAATTAAAAAGTGATTCTAAAAATTGTCGGTCGGCGCTTATGACATCTCTCGTGTTATCAAGTATTTTTTTGTCGGTCTTTTTTTATGATTATTAAACTGATTCGGATAACTTATACCACGCCTAGAAAGTAATTTTACTAGATTCTAGTGAACTTAATGAATAGGAGTCAAACACTTTAATTCCATTGAAAAAATAGAAGTTGAAAACTCTTTAAGAGGTGCTGATGAGTAAAAAATTATATATTAAGATTTTACCGGATAAAAAATATGACAAATATTATTAAGTATGTAGCCGTAAAAATGGCAAAACCTCGGAATTATCGAGCGTTGAATGATTTTCATAATTTTGTCTGTAAATCTTTTTAAGACTATTCAATTAATGTTTAAGAATTCCCAATGTCTCTTTCTATTTGGGGGTGATACCCACTCCTAGGGGAGGAGGCTGAAAAAAAAATAAGTAATGGATTTGATACAAAACTTTGTACAAAGAAACGGCAGTATGCCATTTTTAATGAAAATTGATATTTTCCAAATTACTTATAATGATTCGAAAATTGCGATTTTACCATAGAGAAATTGGTGCTTCAAGACTGTTTTTCGTAAATAACTCAAAAAGTGTTATATGCGATGAGAAAATGGTATAGCACCAAAAATAAAACTATAAAATGACAAACACTTTGGTTTTTCGTTATTACTGTACTGCGAACTGTACTAAAAATAAAGATGGCACTCGAACGTTTATAAGTCGAGATATAATATTTAAATTTCAAATATCTCCAAAACAATCAGTCTGACGTAAAAAATACATGTTTTGTGTATAAGCCTTTGCTGTGTAGACCTGTCGCAGACGCAGACTAATGTATTGATGTCATCTTCTTAAGGATTGTAAACAACTGAGTGTCTTGAGTATTGATAACTGGAAAGAACAATTGTCACCCGTGATTGCGAATATTGTTGCAAAACTGGCTTCCTTGTCACAACGGGAGGTTCTTGTCGACCTTGTCTGGATTAAAGCCCATTGTGAGCTGTATCAAAATGAAATGGTCAACAAAATGGCTAAGATAGTCACGGTAAGTGGCATTCCCCTTTCATTTAAAATACCTGCTACTGATTTATTTACCATATATAAGAAAAAGCTCTTTAAAAAATGGCAATACCAATACGATCCAAGGTACAAGGGGCAAGTACAAATTATTATCACTTAAACTCCCTTGTAGCTTAATCACAGATTTCCAGATCACTTATTTAAAATTGGAATCCTAAATAATGATTTATGTCTTTGTGGACAGAAAGTTGGCATTATTTAAATTTTCTTTAATTGCTCTTTACAACGATCCTTGTAAGTAAACTAAGACATGAATAATTTTTTTATTTCGATGTGGTATAATAGTTGTTTAACATTAGTTGCCGTTTGTCAATGGCTTATCTTGACTTGTGATATTCATTCCTAATATGTCTTTGTTTATATATCCTTTGTGGTTTAACCTACTATCTACGGTCCAGTCTATGTGTCCTGATGGACTCCTGGACGGGAAATCTGTGTATCCTTATCAGTTCCTTCTATTTCACTCATCTGTGTAGCTGGTTGATGGAACCCATCCAAGGCCAAAAATCAAGGGGAAAAAGAAGCCTCTAATTCTTTCGATGTGGAGAAAATAAACAGCAAATCATTGTGTTAATCATCGAATTTTAAACCACTTTCAAAATGTTGTGCGTCATTTTTCGCAAGTGCGATAATCCAAGACAGAAATATGGATTGTATTGAAATTTGGACACAAAGTTAATATTAGCTAAAGCAAGAACCTTATCGCGTTAGGAAAGAAAAATAATCAATAAATGATATGAAACATTTTCAGAAAAAAAATCTACATGAAAAATATTCTACAAACACAAGAATTCTGCATTGTATACTGACAAGTGTATTGTCAATCAAGATGTCATATCCGGAGACGGTGCCTTAAAATGATAAATATAGCAATCATATCTAAAAAATTAACTTATTTTTTTAAAACTATGGTATGTTCAACAATTATAGGAAATTCAATAATCCAATGAAGAGTAAGTATAACGTTTACATTTAGTTTATTATGAATTCTACAGTCCGAATTTTTTGATAATCTAATCTGGCAACTTTCTGTTCAGAATATTCAGGTATTACTATATTTCATAATTATATTCACTTATCTTTCATAATACTAATTGGTATAAGAATCAATATTTTAGATTAATTAATAATAAGAAATAAACATTTACAAGATATGTTTTGGTACAAGAATAAATGACGTGTAGATGTGAATTTGAAATTCAGTCTAAAACAATATATTTGCCATACATCTTGCTATTCCTCATAATATCAATAATTATTTTTTCTAATTTGATTCATAATAAATAATTTTCTAGCAACGGTTAATTACTATAATTTACTATAAACATTTGCATGGTTATGCACTTAATTAGAAAACAATTGACTTTTAAGTTTTTTTCACAGAAATCCGATTTAATATCGATGATGTAAAATGAAATGCATTTGGATTATAGTCTCAAATACTATTGTTAACAATGTAACGATCGAGTATTACCTTACATCTAATCGAATAGTATACGCATTAATTAGTTAATTAATTAACATCTAGAAATAGTTCTTTCCTTCCGCCTGGAAACAAGCCATATTAGTAACAAAACAGCCAACTTAAAAATCAATAGCAATGTGACTCATTGATACACCTGAATATTTCCTCATTGTTTTATTAAAATTTTAGAAGAAAATGATGTACTTACAAGAACATTTTTGGTTACGTGGAACGTTATAAAAATTAATTATTACTTGAATTAGAGCAGGTGGTATGGGTGTATGAGTTTCGAATACATTTCGGATGCAGTTTCTTTGTTGGAATCAGTTCATGAGACACTATCAATTATGCTTAACTTTCTAACTTTTTGAATCTCCTAACGGAACAAATTATTATGCCATACGGTTTTTTAATCAATTGCCTTCAGAAATCAAAGAACTTGAGTACAATTTATTTAAGAATACTGTAAAAGCTTTTTTAATAACCAATGCTTTTTACAATTTTGAGGAGTACTTTTCTTCAAATTTTCATAATATGTGTGGATTATCATTTTTATCTATATATTGTATTAATGTACATAGTAACTGTTTCATGTTTTTAATTTTATATACAGACACCATTGTGTTTTTCTTTTTTTTATATATATATATATATATATATATATATATATATATATATATATATATATATATATATATATATATACTTAAATTTGTTTTACATTTCTGTTATAACATGTGTATTGCTTTTCTGACTTGTGTAAATACTTTTGTATGATAACACCAATAAAATTATTATTATTTTAAACAGTGTCGACTTTGTCGGGCGGAAGATATAGACAGAGGAAGAATTCACTTCATCCTACTATATTGAAAGGAATTTGCGAACCAGGTAACATGTCTGCAAAATGGCGGCTTTCTGCATAAGGTAAATTATATTATTATTATTACTATTATGAAAATTCATGTTACCAGACAGTAACTTGGTCTGATATTGATTAAAACAATTTTGTTTATAATAAAACAAAATATTAATTTTTTTCAATTTAATACATTTTTTTCATATTACTCATTTCCAACAAGAAATTTTCAATGACTTTTTTTCGTAAATATATTTGCCAACGTTATTAATTTTTAAAAACTGGAAAATCGTCAATTTCTAGTTCTTTGATACTCTAAAAGTATAATAAAAACATTTTTTTCCACTACATAATTATTTCCACATCCACGAAGTGGAGTGAAAGTATACTAATTGTAAAAAAAGTGAAAATTTGTTATTGTTGAAATAGGTTTAAAATGACATGAAACGTCGAGATTCTAAATTTGAGATAAAAAAAAAAATTCTGTCTATCTGTTGGTCTGTCTGTCGGTCGGTTTGTATGTTTGTCTGTAACTTTTTTTTGTGCGCATGTTTTCTTTGGAACGGTTTAAGATATTGACTTGAAATTTTGAGCACGTATGTATTATAACGAGATCTGGAACTGGATTGATTTTTGAAGTGAAGGGTTGGGGGGTAAATAGGGTAAAATAAGTAAAGCAGGCTGGTAAGAGTACAGAAACTTGGGATTTGTTGTATATCGTAGAAGCGAAGGCCTCGGATTCTTTTAGATATTTTTCAAAAAGGCCTAAGATTTATTATAATATTTTGAGACGATTTCGTTGAAGGGTTGGGGGTTAAATAGGGAAAAATAAGTAAGCAAGTTGGTAAGAATACAGAAACTTAGGATTTGGTATACCGGGTGAGTCACGAATTGCGCTCGCCCCGATATTTCCTAAAATATTTGGAATAGAAAATTGAAATTTGGAGGCCTTATTACACGACTAAAATGCCATATTTTCAATAAAAAATCAAGTTTGGTGCACATCCGGATTGACCGGAAATGCCCACAACTTTCGATTTTTAAATGGAACACCCTATATATTTTTACATTTTTGGAATTTAGAGGAAATTTTGAATACAATACATCCATTTTGGTCACTTTTTGATAAACATTAAACATTTTATTAAAAAATCTATTTCTGAATCCAGAGTGCTGTGGTGCCCAAAATATATTTTAGTTTGTGTGCTACGTTACTATAAAAATAAAAAGAGCAATATGATTGCATTACTTAATTCTCTAGAGGCATTTAAAATTTTTAAATGTGATTTTTACCTACTAACTCGGTTTTTTTAAATGGGAATTTAATCGTTCACCAACATTTTTAAATATCTCATTTTCATACGAATCTAATGATAACAAAATTTTGAAAATCCGCTCAGAAATATTTGAGATTTCAGCCAAAATACAATGCAACCAAGGTTTTAGAAACATGCGGCTAATAGATAATAGATTAGTGGGCTTTGGAAACTAAAATGGCACATTTCTGTGTGAATCTGGTAACCTAATAACATAGGAAAAATCATAGTAGCCATTGAATGTAATAAAACAATATCAGCTGTCAGACAGATACAAAATAAAGCTTTGCGGAAATCTCTTTGAGTAAAAATTAAAGAAAATGAATAATTTTAGTAGAAATGAAAAGGTCGATATGTTACTGATATATGGAGAGCGTCTCAAAAATTCAACTGCAGCTGCAGAACTGTATCAGCAACGATATCCCAACAGACGTCATCCAAGCAGACACTTGTTTGCCAGAGTGGAACAAGAATTAAGAAACGAACCCAATCAACAAGATGACCATCAAACATTTATTGTAAGTGAGGACAAAGAAATTGATGTATTAGGATTTGTGATGGTACACCCAACAACATCAACAAGGGAATTGTCAATGGAATGCGACATTAGTCAGTCTTCGGTTTGCAGAATTTTAAAGAAACATAAGTTTCGGTCTTATAAATACCAAATACACCAACATCTTTATGGAGATGATAACGACAGGAGGCTAGTATATTGCAACTGGTTCTTAAATGCAGTACAACAAAACCCAGGTTTTCCTTTTCATATTTTATATTCAGATGAAAGTAGATTTACGAACCAAAGTATGTTTAACAGAAATAATACTAGGTACTGGGCTCAAGAAAATCCGAGGTTGGTAGGGCGGGGGAATATTCAGGAAAGATTTGGGATTGGACCCATATTTTTTTATGGAACACTTACTGGCGAACGATATTTATTCTTTTTACAAAACCAGACAGCAGAATTTCTTGACTTACTTCCTCTTGCCTATTTACAAAATCTGTTTTTCCAACAAGATGGTGCTCCCCCACATAATTCCAGAAGAGTGATGGAATATTTAAACAACTTGCATGGTGAACGCCTTATCGCAAATCAAGGTCATATCAGGTGGCCTACTAGGTCACCTGACTTAACACCCCTCGACTATTATGTATGGGGCACTCTCAAAAATAAAGTTTATAAAATTTAGATACCTACTGTTACCTAGTTTAAGTTTAATTGTTCAAACGGAATTGATTTTTATTTATTTATAGGCCCGATATTTATGTTCATTTAAATAAAACTCTGAAAACCGAACTGATGTCGATTCTATTGCAAATGTCCTTGTGGATGTAATTGTGTTTACCTCCACGTACCTATGCTAAACTTAATTGTAACGTTCTTTGCGCTCACAATTATTAAATGTTTGATAGCTCAAGATCGCCTATAACTACACGAGTCTGTCTGACAGCTGATATTGTTTTATTACATTCAATGGCTACTATGATTTTTCCAATGTTATTAGGTTACCAGATTTACACAGAAATGTGCCATTTTAGTTTCCAAAGCCCACTAATCTATTATCTATTAGCCGCATGTTTCTAAAAGCTTGGTTGCATTGTATTTTGGCTGAAATCTCAAATATTTCTGAGCGGATTTTCAAAATTTTGGTATCATTACATTACATCTTAAAGAGCAGTTGGTGCGAGCCCCTTCCTCTTTGCGATCTTAAGGTACATGCCGTCGAGACGCGCTTCATTTCGCCGGTCCGTGCCCGGCTCGAAAGTGTTCGGGACGGAATCCTACAGTGCTTAGGCTATACTCGGTTCCGGTATTTTTCCGGGTTTTTCCGTTACAATCGGACGAAAGTCGCCTATCTCTCTCGCCTGCTTTTTTGGGGAATGAGGAGTCGAGGGGTAAAAGAGAAAATAGGGGAAGTCGATTTGGTATTTCGTAAACGTCAAAAATGTACGATTTCCTTTCGCTCCTGCCTGGCTTAATTTTCGATTTCGACCTCGCAGTTTGCGGCTAGCTATAACTAGAATCTCTCCCCGTTCCGCCGCGACGCCGTACGGCGCTCCGAAATGTGTATTTCGAAAGATACGGACGTTTTAGGATTGCACGTTTTTTCGCTTTTTCGTTTCCGAAGCGAGACTCATTTTTTCGGTTTTTCGCCTATAACTCGAAAACGGCTGGAGATAGCTCAAAATAAAAAAATCTCAAAGGACAAGAGCGTTTCTTTCCGCTCCCTCCGGTATATTCAGAAATTCCGTACCATTTTTCGTTTCGGAGATATCGCCCGAAATGTGCGGCGGTGCAGAATGGCGGAAAATACGACATTTTTTCCTTTAAACCTCCATAACTTCTAAACGGGGCCTCCTAGAGCAAAATACTTCGCCCTAACGAAAATGTAGAAAAATGAATTATCTAAAAGTCTTTTTTTTTGTTTTTCTCCAGCTCCAAAGATTAACGAGCTACGGGCGGTCAAAGTGGAAGAATTTTTCGTAATTACGTGATATTTTAAATTTAAAAGATCCCAGAAAAGCTACTTTTGTCGCGCTCGCCGCGGGCCTAATTTTCCATTTTTCCAGTCAAACTTGGTATCGCCAGAAAGCTACGTTCTTCTGCTTTCCAGAGAGACGTCGAACACCGTTTCACTCCCGATTTTTATTTACTTATGAATTTTTAAAGTACTTACGGTTTTCAATTTTTACGAAAATATCCATTCTTATTTCGCACAGAACTACACTAAATTTTTTATTTAACCCAGAGCACGTACTGCGTGGATAAAATGCCCATCTCCGTGTTCAAATAGAGACTAAGATCGAGCTTTTACGTCAAGTATTAACTAAAATATGAGTGTTTTAAGATTTCATGTTTTACAATTTTCTAGGTTACGTTTTAACACACTCAAATTTGTCACATTTGTCTCGCCCCTGTGAGGCCGAATTTTCGATTTTCCCTATAAAATTTGGTATCACGGGAAAGGGCCAAGCTCTCCCTTTCCATTGAGACACAGAACGAGCTTCTATTCTATGTACTTGCTTAATTATGAATTTTTTTGTACGTAGACGTTTTTCACTTTCTCACAAAAACCCAACTTTCACACGCCCGTGTCGGGCCGAATTTCCGATTTGGCCCGCACACTCCACTATCACAACAAAATATCGTCCTTTCCGATTAATTTGAGACCTAGAAAGCCTCTCAACTCCCATTATTTCCTGAAAAATCACAGTTTTTAAAGTCCATGTTTTCCTTTCAGACATAAATTTTTGTCGACAATGCAGAGCACTGTAATAGGTGGTAAAAATTATGTGTGTGAAGTTAGCACGCGTTGCTGGCAACACGGCGTTGCCAGCAACGCGGAAATAAGTTTTGATGTAAAATTTTTACAAATTAAATAGAATGCCAATAGTCGGGTGCCCAAAACAAATCTCGATATAGGGTGAGCCAAATTTATCGAATTAAATTTATTTGTCGTCCGATTGGCCTGAAATTTGGTACTCGGGGATTATCGACCACGGTGCTCACGAATGTGACGTCGGAATCGCAAAATTCAAAATGGCGGCGCCAAAATGGCGGACGATGTTCGTCGATTATGGCGTCACACCGCTCAAAATCGGTATGTGGGGGTTTTCGAGGTCGCCGATTACGAATCCGAAATCTAAATTGAAAAATTCAAGATGGCGGCGGAGCTGCAGGACACATTTTGCCATTTACGATGCTATTCGACTGAAAATAAGTACGTATGTGTTATCGAGGTCACAGATCACGAATATGTTATCGTAACTCAAAAATTCAAAATGGCGGCGTCCCCATAGCCTAATATTCATCATTTACTTTAACTTCCTTATTTTTCAATCGATTCAAATGAAACTCGGTATGTTGAAGTTACTGAAGTAGCTGATTGTGAATATGACGTCGAAATTGAAAAATTCAAAATGGCGGCGGAGTTGCAGGACCTATTTTACCATTTACGGTGCCATTCGTCTGAAAATAGGTATGTATATGTTATCGAGGTCACAGATCACGAATATGTTATCGTAACTCAAAAATTCAAAATGGCGGCGTCCCCGTAGCATAATATTCATCATTTACTGTAACTTCCTTATTTATCGTCCGATTCAAATGAAACTCGATATGTTGAAGTTACTGAAGTAGTTGATTGTGAATATGACGTCGAAATTGAAAATTTCAAAATGGCGGCGTCCCCATAGCCTAATATCCGCTATTTACTGTAACTTTCTTATTTGTCGTCCGATTCAGCTGAAACTCGGATTGTGAAGGTTGCCGAAGTACCTATTCGAATATGAAAGTGAAAAAACTGAAAAACTGAAAAATTGAAAAACTGAAAAACAAAAAATCTGAAAATCTGAAAAACTGAAATAATGAAAAACTGATAAACTTGAAAACTTGAAGACTTGAAAACTTGAAATCTTGGAAACTTGAAAACTTGCAAACTTGAAAAATTGAAAACTTGAAATCTTGAAAACTTGGAAACTTGAAAACTTGAAGAGTTGAAGACTTGAAAACTTTAAAACTTGAAATCTTGAAAACTTGCAAACTTGAAAAATTGAAAACTTGAGAACTTGAAAACTGGAAATCTTGGAAACTTGAAAACTTGAAATCTTGAAAACTTGAAAAATTGAAAACTAAAAAATCGAAAGGTGAAAAACTAGAAACTGAAAATCTGAAAACTGAAAAACCGAAAAACTGAAACAAAAGGCTGACAAATGAAAAACTGAACAATGAAAAACTGAAAAACTGAAAAACAAAAAACCGAAACACTGAAAACCTGAAAAACTTAACTTAAAAACTTCAAAACTTCAAAACGTAAAAACTGCAAATCTTCAAAACCTAAAAGCTTAAAAACCTAAAAACTTAAATACTTAGAAACTTAAAAACTTAGAAAATTAAAAACTTCAAAACTTCGAAACTTTAAAACTTTAAAACTGAAACTGAAAAACTGGAAAACTGGGAAATTGGGAAACTGAGAAACTGAAACACTGAAAGACTGAAAAACTGAAATACTGAAAAACTGACAAACTGAAAAATGAAACTAAAAACTGAAAATCACAAAAACTGAAAACTGAAAAATTGAAAAACTAAAAACTGAAAATTGAAAACAAAATTAAAAAATTGAAAAAGTGAAAACTGAAAATTGAAAAATTGAAAAACTGAAAAACTAAAAACTGAAGACTGAAAAACTGAAAAAATTAAAAACTGAAAACTGAAAAACCGAAACACTGAATGATGAAAAACCGAAAAACTAAAAAACTGAAAATTAAAAAACTGAAAACTTAAAATTTAAAAAACCCAAAAAAGTGAAAATTGAAAACTAAAATTCAAGCTTTCTACAATGATTCAAGCGTTACCTAATCGAGTGCGGAGCACTCGCATTGACAGCTTTAGCTGTCACCCCTCCGGAGGAGCTAGAATGGGCGATAGCCCATTCTAGTTCGTATGAAAATGAGGTATTTAAAAATGTTGGTGAACGATTAAATTCCCATTTTAAAAAACCGAGTTGGTGGGTAAAAATCACATTTAAAAATTTTAAACGCCTCTAGAGAATTAAGTAATGCAATCATATTGCTCTTTTTATTTTTATAGTAACGTAGCACACAAACTAAAATATATTTTGGGCACCACAGTACTCTGGATTCAGAAATAGATTTTTTAATAAAATTTTTAATGTTTATCAAAAAGTGACCAAAATGGATGTATTGTATTCAAAATTTCCTCTAGATTCCAAAAATGTAAAAATATATAGGGTGTTCCATTTAAAAATCGAAAGTTATGGGCATTTCCGGTCAAACCGGATGTGCGCCAAACATGATTTTTTATTGAAAAGATGGCATTTTAGTCGTGTAATAAGGCCTCCAAATTTCAATTTTCTATTCCAAATATTTTAGGAAATATCGGGGCGAGCGCAATTCGTGACTCACCCGGTATATACTAGAAGTCAAGACCAAGATTTTTTATAATATGTTTTAAGTCCCCCCCACCACCCTCACTCCATGATTGATAAAATAAAATTGAGAATTTTACTTGAAATTTGATACATGTATGTAATAAGACATCTGTAATTAGATTATATTATGAGATGATTACGTTGAAGAGTTGGTGGTTAATTAGGGGTAAATAAGGGAACATAAGTAAATCAAGCTGGTAACAGTACATAAACTTGGAACTTGTGTATATACTGGAAGCGAAGGTCTCAAATTTCTTTATAATACTTTTCAACCCACCTACCACCTCCATTTCATTATTATAGGGATTGATAAAATAAAATTGAGATACTTATTCACTTGAAATTTGGTACATGTACTTATGTATTATAATGACATCTGACTGAGATGATTCCGTTGAAGGGGTGTAGATTGGGGAAAATAAGTAGAGTGAGAAACTTCAGTTTTGGCGTATATACTAGAAATCAATATCTCAAATTTTCTGTGACATCTACCTCAAATATAGTAAAAATTCTATGACCAATTATTTCCACATACTAGAGTGAAAACACAGTCAAGATGTTTTCCTTTAAAGAGACTTGGATGGAAAATTTGGATATGGAGGTAGTGATTCCTTAGGCAGCGTTTTTTTTTATAATATTGTTAAGCCTTGCATATAGAAAAAAAATTGGAGGTATTTAATTTTATACCTAGCAGCGACCACTTTTCTTCGATGGTTTTTGAAAAATTCATATGGAAAATTGTTATATGGATTTCACAATGTAGGTAATTGATTCCTGAAACATTTTAAGTCAAAGCAACACCATCTAAATATGCCTTTGTAAAAGTCACAGGTGTACAGGTTATTTTTCAGTAATATATTGATAATTGTTTTATTTGTAGATTCCGCGGACATTATTTTTGAACGAGAATATTACATATGGTAGATAATGCCAAAATGAAGAACTTTTTATATAGGTACTTACGGTTTTTTATAAAATTTTATTTCGTTAAGGTGGCCATTCCCTAGGAAGAGACATCCAATAGGGAAATATATATTATATATTGTTAGAAATTATAATAAAACTAGTACTTTAGAAAAATAACAATATATTCCGCGAAGTGAAGAAATAATACAAGTTGAATAGAAAATATTAATACATGCGTATCTATTGATAGTTTGGAACCAAGTGTCCTCATTCGTCATTCCCTCCGTCAAATCCCCTCGGCTCCGTTGACATCATCGAACGTGTCTTTTCCATAAACATATCTAATGGTGCCTGGCATTGTTCGAGTGCTGCCGATTCTTTGACAGAACGAATTAATATATTAACAGCTCCAATTTGTATACCATCCGCTAGTAATAGCCGAATCAGCACATTTCTGGCCATATATTTTTGCCCATAACTATAAGAGTAGAATTATGTTAATTTTCCTATTTCGTAGTTTGAAATCTAGCTATTTTGCAAACCACTGAAATTATTGAGTGAAAATTTCTAGTAATAGTTTAGTTATGGTTCTACTTAGGTACTCTTATAGTCTTTTGAATATACATACTAAGAAAAAAAGTTATGGGCAAAAATAATTACTATTTCCCTATCGGATGTCTCTTTCTAGGGAATGGCCACCTTAATTTTTGTTTAAACATATTTTGAATACTTTAAGGTGTATTCTTGCAAAGAAAAATGATATCTTAATCATTGTGTTCAATTTTGAATTCTGAATAAAACCTTTGATTTTATACTACTTAAAATCAAAGATAAAACTTGTAATTTTTATCTCGTGGGTTTAGACGAACGATCAGCCAGTAGCTCTTGATTATTGCACAAGAATAAAATCGATAATTTTGATTATATGATTTAAATCAACTCGACCCTGAGCACTACCTATGCGTAGTAGAACGATAGATACTGTCAATAGTCTCAATCGAGCACAGGACTGTGTAGTGAGTTAATTTAAGAATAGAAATTGGGATATCAACTACGTAATAATACAGTGATAATAAATTATTATTGGACATTAATCCTGATATTAACACATGTCATTTAGTGGTGTTCAGAGTCTTTCATGTTGTTTTAAAAAAAAATAAGTTTAATGCACTTTGAAAAAAAATGGCCAGTCATCTAATTTGCATTTGCTATGTGTGTGTGTGGGGTAATAGTTTACATAAATAACAATATTATATATGTGGAAATTCAGGTGAATCATTCGAACTAATTAAAGCAAATGTCATGCCGTGGACACGAATATAGCTTAGGGCACGAATATTAATTATTACTACATTCTTACCAAAAAATGTCAATGTATTAATACAAAGCCAATATAGTTTGATTTTATGTTGTGAATAATTGTGCAATTTATATTAAGAGGAAAAATTTATCGGTATATTTTGCCTATTATATTATGTTTGTCTGTATTACCACATAGTTGTGGATGCATTACACAGTAATCGTTAAAATTTGTTCTGAAATAGGTTTAGAATGTTATAATCCGTTAAGATTTTAAACTTGTACGAAAAAAAATTCTGTCGGCCTGTCTAACTTTTTTGTGTGCACGTTTTCTCTGGAACGATTCACGACATTAACTTGAAATTTGATAGACATATGTACAACGAGATCCAGACCTAGATTCTATTTTGAGCTTATTCCGTTGAAGGATTGGAGGCAAATAGGGGTGAAAAGGGGTAAATAAGTAAAGCAAGCTAGTAAGAGTCCTTGAATTTTGAATTTGGTGTATTTACTAGAAGCAACGGGTCTCAAAATTTTTTACACTTATGTGTTAAGTATATAATGTGATCTGGAACTAGATTATAATTTGAGCTTATTTCATTGAAGGGTTGGAGATTAATAGGGGTAAATAGAGGAAATAAGTAAAGCAGGTGTTCAGAAACTTGAGATTTGGTGTATATACTAGAAGCCAAGGCCTCAATAAAAAAAAAACGCTGCCTAAGGAATCACTACGTCCACATCCAGATTTTTCATCCAAGTCATTTTAAAGGAAACATCTTGACTAAATTTGCACTCTAGTATGTGGAAATTATTGGTCATAGAATTTTAATAACATTTGGGGCAGATGTCATAAAAAAGTTTGAGGCGTTGGTTTCTACCATGTGCGTTAAAAATGAAGTTTCTAGTTTACCCTAATTATCTTCCGCTATTCACAACCTACCACCTCCCTCCTCTTCAATGGAATCATCTCAATCAGTTGTCATTACAAAATATAATCTACTTCCAGATGTCATAATACATACGTGTACCAAATTTCAAGTGAATATCTCTATTTTATTTTATCAACTCCTTTAATAATGGAGTAGAGGTGGTGCGAGATTGAAAAATGTTATAAATGATCTGAGACTTTGGCTTCTAGTATATACACCGAATTTGAAGTTTCTGTACTCTTACCAGCTTGCTTTAATTATTTTGCGTTATTACCAATATTTAACCCCCAAACCTTCAACGAAATCATTTCAAAATACAATCTAATTCCAGATGTCATTACAATACATACATGTACCAAATTTCAAGCGAACAAATATCTCAATTTTATTTTATCAACCCCTTTAATAATGGAGGGTTGAGAAGTATTATAAATAATCTGAGACCTTGGCTCCTAGTACATACACCGAATTTCAAGTTTCTGTACTTTTACCAACTTGCTTCACTTATTTTCCCCCATTTACTCCTAATTAACCCTCAACCCTTGAACAGAATCATCTCAAAATATAATCTAGTTCAAGACGTTATAATACATAAATACATACGTGTACTAAATTTCAAATAAACATCTTAATTTTATTTTATTAACCCCTTCAATAATGGAGTAGGGGTGGTGGGGGTTGAAAAATATTATAAAAAAATCTGAGGCCTTGGCTTCTAGTACATACATCGAATTTCAAGTTACTGTACTCTTACCAACTTGCTTTACTTATTTTCCCCAATTTACCCCTATTGAACCCCCAACCCTTCAATGGAATCATCTCAAAATATAATCTAGTTCCAGATGTCGTTATAATACATACATGTACGAAATTTCAAGTGAATATCTCAATTTTATTGTATCAATCCCTTCAATAACGGAGTAGGGGCAATGTGGGTTGAAAAATATTATTAAAACATCTGAGGCCTTGGCTTCTAGTTAATGCACCGAATTTCAAGTTTCTGTACTCTTACCAGCTTGCTTTACTTATTTTCCCCTATTTACCCCTATTTAACCCCCAACCCTTCATCAGAATAATCCCAAAATATAATTTAGTTCCTGATGTCATTATAATATATACGCGTACCAAATTTCAAGTGAATATCTCAATTTTATTTTATCAACCCCTTTAATAATGGAGCGGGGGGTGGTGAGGGGATGAACATTTTGAGGCTTGGCTTGTAATACATATATCAAATTTCAAGTTTCTGTACTCTTACCAGTTTGCTATACATATTTCTCCTTATTTACCCCTATATACCCCAACCCTTCACCGGATGTCTTCAACAAACAATCCAAACAATCTTGTTATAATATATGCGTGTACAAAAGTCAATACCTTAAACCGTTCCGGAGAAAACGTGCGGACAAAAACAATTACAGACAGACCGACAGACTGACCGACAGTCAAATAGGCAGACAGACAGACAGGCCGACAGCCAGGCCGACAGACAGACAGAAACTTTTTTTTCTCTCAAATTTAAAATCTCGACGTTTGATGACATTCTAAACCAATTTCAAGAAAAAAAAATTGAATTTTTTTAACGATTATTATACTTCCAATCCACTACGTGGATGTGGAAGTAATTGAGCCTTGGCCCACCTCCATGATTTTCACTCCATTATTAAAGTTAACAAAAAAAAGATATTGGCTTGCTTGGTACACGTATGTAGCATAACGAGATCTGGACCTAAATTATATTCTAAGCTTATTCTGTTGAAGGGTTGATTGACTGATTTATTGATTTGCAAGCGTCAGGCGAGCATTGCTGCTGATTCCGGGCATCCAATCTGGAGATTGCAACGGACGACCAAACTGCGTGCCGGAATGAACCTCGGACACTTTTATACACCGCTGGACCGGCTGCATATACGCTGAATTGAACAAGGGACATGCTTGTTGCCAGCAGCGAGAGCCACATGACGCATGGGGTAGGAATATAGGATGAGAAGTGTAGGTGTTTGTGAGATGCTTCTTTTAAATTACCATGCTTCTTCTAAGTTTCCATCTGTCATCATCGGATCGGAAATGTAGGCGTTGGCGAGATGCTTCTTTTCAGTTTCCATGCTTCTTTTAAGTTCATTTGTCATCATCTCCTTATTTATTCTTCTTCTGAGTTTTCTGTTTCTTCTGTTTCTGAATCTAGCAGTGTGTACCTCCTCTGCCTGCTTGCGTCCATATATAGTTTCATGTTTCCCAGAAATCTGTGTTTTCGTTTCAACGTCCTGCATCAGTGCATCTCCTTCGTTTGTTTGCCAGGACATATATACATTAGCTCGCCGTAAGGAGCTTTTATTTATTAACCGTTCCACAGGTAAATACTCATTTACGGTGGAAGTGCAGGGGAGGGTCCTATCTCGTGATAAAAAAAGGATTTAGCGGATTATGAGAAAGAAGTCTGATTTTGTACACCCTGTACATTGGTTTGTTTTTGAAATAATCAGTTTTAATTTCCGCTTTTCAATCCCGGCTAATTTTTCTATTTCCTTACCTATGTTTAATAATAATCGGAAAGAAGCCTCTTTTAATTAAAATTTCTTAATTTCTGATATAGTTGCGCAAATCACCCCTAACTAGAAAGTCATACTCAGGGAACAGATAAGCAGAGCCGTACTTTGAATTTATTTATCAATATCGCGAAGGACGGACCAGTGCGTAAGATATCCCATCTTGGCGCAAAACAGAGTAAGATTTATTAATTTACCAAAAACGTCATTAAATTTCTGCCGAAAACATGGTTTTTAATTCTGTAGTATTTTGTTTATACTAACACTCAAAAATTTGAAGTACGGCTCTGTAGGTCCGCCTCGGCAGGTAAAATTACCGACTTTGATATTTTAATGGCCTGTTTTTATAGTATTTTTTATTTGCATGAAATTTGTGGAGACAACTATACTTACCTGGGGAGGTTTTCACCCGGGTTCTCATAGTTCTTTTAAAAAGTCAAAATGACTCTTTAATTATATGTATAAGCTACAGAAGAGATCACTACTAGAAGTGGAGTAAACATTGAAAGAATCGACTTCAATATCGGCTAAGTGATAAAGTCCAATTTAATGGGCGACGGTGAACTTTTTTTTCCTAATTTTCAGTGACCTTTATTTTTTCCAGTTTCTTTATTTGAATGAATAATTAATAATTCATTCCATCTTATATCTTAAATTTTAAACACGTATAACAATATTATCATTTATTATTATATAACTATAATGCTAAGTATTAATATTTCAACAGTTGCTAATTTATGTGCAATGTAATGACGTGTGTAGACAGACATCTTCGGTCATCCATCTCAAAATATGTAATCATTTTACGATCGTTTAAATTTCAGTCAATATCTTAGGTATATATCGAGGTATAAATAAACAAAATATCATCTCAACAATATACGAGAGCACTGTCACAGCCGAGTACAATATAATTCATTTAAAAATTTAAACATTTCCTTATCAGGAGATACCACTTAGCGACTTATACCAAAGATCATCTTTAATTATATGTACCTTACCTTAAATATGTCTCATACTAATGATTAATAAACAATGAATTTATCTTAAAGTATTAGATCACGTCAGCGCTGACAAAATGTATCATTGATTTTGCAATTTAATGGTTAAAGTCCATTTTTTAATAAATCGTTTTATTTCATCGCTTCGATGTGGAAAGTAATGTAATCGCTAAATAATTTGTAGTTTTTCGGTAACTAATGTCGTTTTCATTAAATCATCAAATCATGGGGAATATTTTGGAATATTCATCAAAAAGAATCTGTGTTGTCGATGTTGTTGGCTATTTATAATCTTCACGAAATATCAGAAATGGCTGATGTAATTTTAATCAATTTTACATATATTTTTGATACCAAAATAGTTGCTTTTTTTTCGGGAGAGGCTTCTCTTATAATTAGACGCCTGGGCCATCGTAAAACTGAAAACATTTCTACAGCCTAAGACCTGCATGAACCTCAAACTGTTTTAAATGTGTTTTGAAACAATCTTCCTATTTTTTCATGAATAAAATTCACATTGTTAAGGAATTATAATTTTACTTTTAAGACAGTTTGATATAAAATACCGCTGCCTCAGGAGTCACTACTGCCACATCCAGATTTTTCAACCTCTCTCAGCCTCTTTAAATTATATTTGCACTCCAGTATGTGGAAGTAATTGTAACTTCTATACTTTTTCGACCGGCCGACCGTCCGACGGACCATCCGACTCACCGTCCGACGGACCGTCCGACCGACCGATCGTCCAACTAACCGTCCGACCATCCGACCGACCACTCGGCCACCAAACGTCCGACCGATCGACAGTCGACCATCGCCATTGACAGTATCTAATAACCAGAGATCGAGAAGTTCATCTCGGTGCCAGAGACGGCTCTCATATATACGTAATATTATATTACAAACATTTACTGAAACAGTCAGAAAAATGACGAAGTGGTGAAATATTTATTATTGCCAGCTACAATGTATTTTTGGTAATAAATTTAACTTAAAAACGGTAATAGTTTTTATAAAAACAAGTAAAACATATCTAGCAAGTAGAAAGACAACTTTGAATTAAACACACACTTTCCTGCTCTGTTTAAAGTGTGGCGTGTTTATTTCATTTTCATGTTAATACGTATAACCTACTTTATTAGAAATCTACTACATTTGTGAAACGTACTGACAATTACCTAAAAACATAGTTGATTTTTTATATCTGCAGTGTTAGTCATTCGACCTCGACCGAGTGTCAACAATGAATTACAGTTTACGGAGGTACTTTTATGTTTTTTACGGCTTTATCTCCTTTAATCATATGACGCCGCCGAAATTGTGAAACATTTCAAAATCGCTTTTTACCTACACTGTGGCAATTATTGGCATTTACGTCAACACTTAATAAAGGGACAGGGTAGACCATCCCAGATCGCAGTTTTGCAAACCGTAGTATAAATCTAGCCATATGTACGTACATATGTATCTATAAACTTGGTGTGAAATTATACAGAGTCGGCGGTATACAAAAATGTCTAGTGTTTCTCCGGCTGCAATAGACTTGTGGATTCGCGATTTCCCGGAACTGCAGTTTGATGGAACAGATCTTTATTGTAGTAGCTGTAAGAAAACAATTTCTTGGACATCTAAAACAAATGTCAACAGACATATTTCCTCACAAACGCATATTAGTGCTAGTGGCTCTACTGATAGTGACAGTCAACGCAGCTTTAATTTAGATTTAGTGGAAGTGCCCAGTAAACACACATACGTTAAAAAAACGTTTTGAAATTACGATAACCGACCGTTACATCAACGTGAACAATAACCGTGGAATAAACGCAAAAATGTCGCCGAGATCCACGGTTTTTTCAACTACTGAAAAGATGTCCAATCAACGTTAATTAATAACGTTATTTTAACGATTGTCTTTTCGGTGAATAATACATAATATTACCTATACGTTTCGTAGTTAACCTACAAATGTTAATAAACATTTTAAAATAACGATAACCGACCGTTACATCAACGTGAATAATGACCGTGGAATAAACGCAAAAATGTCGCCGAGATCCACGTTATTCTCCACTACTGAAAAGATGGCCAATCAACGTTAATTAATATTGTTATTTTAACGTTTGTCTTTTCGGTGAATAACACGTAATATTACTTGTACGTTTCATAGTTAACTTACAAATGTTAATAAACGTTTTAAAATAACGATAACCGACCGTTACATCAACGTGAATAATAACCGTGGAATAAACGCAAAAATGTCGCCGAGATACACGTTATTCTCCACTACTGAAAAGATGGCCAATCAACGTTAATTAATATTGTTATTTTAACGTTTGTCTTTTCGGTGAATAACACGTAATATTACTTGTACGTTTCGTA
Organism: Stenurella melanura; assembly: GCA_963583905.1. Lineage (NCBI taxonomy): Eukaryota > Metazoa > Arthropoda > Insecta > Coleoptera > Cerambycidae > Stenurella > Stenurella melanura. The sequence continues at coordinate 110,976,171 of OY757312.1, forward strand.
GTTAACTTACAAATGTTAATAAACGTTTTAAAATAACGGTAACCGACCGTTACATCAACGTGAATAATAACCGTGGAATAAACGCAAAAATGTCGCCGAGATACACGTTATTCTCCACTACTGAAAAGAAGGCCAATTAACGTTAATTAATAACGTTATTTTAACGTTTGTCTTTTTGGTGATTAACACGTAAAATTACCTGTACGTTTCGTAGTTAACTTACAAATTTTAATAAACGTTTTAAAATAACCGACTGTTACATCAACGTGAATAATAACCGTGGAATAAACGCAAAAATGTCGCCGAGATGCACGTTATTCTCCACTACCGAAAAGAATGCCAATCGACGTTAATTAATAACGTTATTTTGACGTTTGTCTCTTCGGTGAATAACACGTACTATTACCTGTACGTTTCGTAGTTAACTTGCAAATGTTAATAAACGTTTGAAATAACTGCAACCGACCGTTACATCAACGTGAATAATAACCGTGGAATAAACGCAAAAATGTCGCCGAGATCCACGTTTTTTTCCACTACTGAAAAGATTGCCAATCAACGTTAATTAATAACGTTATTTAACGTTTGTCTTTTCGATAACTAACACGTAATATTACCTGTACGTTTCATAGTTAACTTACAAATGCTAATAAACGTTTTAAAATAACGATAACCGACCGTTACATCAACGTGAATAATAATCGTGGAATAAACGCAAAAATGTCGCCGAGATCCACGTTTTTTCCACTACTGAAAAGATTGCCAATCAACGTTAATTATAAACGTTATTTTTACGTTTGTCTTTTCAATGAATAACACGTAATATGTCATTTATTTGAAAAAATCCGTGTATTCTTCCACTGCTATTTTTACGTTTCTACAACAGTTTTTATTGATGTTTACGTACAGATCGGTTATCTTAATTTTAAAAGGTTTAATGTACATGGATTTACTATAAAGCAGATATATAATATAGGTTGTGTTCACCCACAAGAAGGCCATTGAAATAACTTAAGCAGCTTTGATTGGTAATCTACTTCACAGTAGAAAAATCCGCGAATGTTGATAACTTTTTGCATTTATATAACTATTATTATTCACGTTTATATAAAGTTGCGTTTTTATAATTTCAAAACATTTTTTAACGCATGCGAATTAACTACGAAACAGATACCACGATAAGACCTGTATATCACAAAAAAAAACCGTTAAAATAACGTAGGTAATTAAGTGCCATTGATTGACAGTCTATTTAGTAATTGAAAAATTCGTGTATCGGAGACGTTTTTGCGTTTACTCAACGGTTGCTATCCACGTTTATGTAACGGTCGGTTATCGTAATTTTGAGACGATTTTTAAATGTACATTAGAATTATAAAATAGGTAAGCAATATGTGAATTTTCACCAAAAAGGTAAACGTTAAAATAACGCCATTAATGGATTTCGGCGACGTTTTTGCGTTTATTCCACGTTTATGTAACGGTCGGTTATCGTCATTTTAACATATACTTTTGTTTCTTAGTTAACTTACGTATGTTAAGAAACATTTTAAAATGACGATAACCGACCGTTACATCAACGCGAATAATCGTGGAACAAAGGCAAACATGTCGTCGAGATCCACGTTTTTTCCACTACTGAAAAGATTGCCAATCAACGTTAATTAATAACGTTATTTTGACGTTTCTCTTTTCAATGAATCACACGTAATATTACTTATATGTTTCTTAGTTAACTTACTACACTTAAAACGTTTTAAAATGACGATAATCGACCGTTACATAAACGTGGATAATCGTGGAATAAACGCAAAAACGTCGCCGAAATTCATTAATGGCGTTATTTTAATGTTTATCTTTTTGGTGAAAATCACATATTGCTTACCTATTTTATAGTTCTAATGTACATTTAAAAACCACCTCAAAATTACGATAACCGACCGTTACATAAACGTTGATAGAAACCGTTGAGTAAACACAAAAACGTCTCCAATACACGAATTTTTCAATTACCAAATAGACTGTCAACCAATGGCACTTGATTACCTACGTTATTTTAACGGTTTTTTTTGTGATATACACGTCATTTCGTGGTATCTGTTTCGTAGTTAATTCACATGCGTTAAAAAACGTTTTGAAATTACAAAAACGAAACGTTATATAAACGTGAATAATAATAGTTATATAAATGCAGAGTCATCAACATTCACGGATTTTTCTACTGTGAAGTAAATTACCAATCAAAGCGGCTTAAGTTATTTCAATACTTTTCTTGTGGGTGAACACAACCTATATTATATATCTGCTTTATAGTAAATCCATGTACATTAAACCTTTTAAAATTAAGATAACCGATCTGTACGTAAACATCAATAAGAACTGTTGTAGAAACGTAAAAATAGCAGTGGAAGAATACACGGATTTTTTCAAATAAATGACATTATTTTAGCACGTTTATTATTAAGTGAAGAAACGTAATATTATATAGTAAATTTTTTCAGATGGATCACTTTGTGTATGAAACACCGTTTCATACACAAATTGATCCATTTCAAAACTAAATTAATTAAATAGTATATAATTAACGGTAAATTTTACAAATATCCTATACTTAATTTATTTTCCAATATTACGCTTTGTTGCATTTTTATTTACGAAAGTTTAGTAAATTTTTTTTGCATAAATTTTATGTAGTTACGTACTTACCTACATAAAACGTTATTTAAATTTTTTATAAAATGCACTTCGTCAGTAAAAGATATTCATATAGTTTTGAAATCTCTTTCCTGTAGTTCTTGGTTTTGAAATCGTTAGTCTTGGAAAGCGTTGAAGTCTTTGGTGACACTGCTTCTGGTGTAGTTTCCATAAATACTTGAACTTTACACCCAAATACTCCACTCGACGTACCTTTCGCTAACCATGATTAAAACTATTCAATTATCCTCAAAAGAGGTTGGTAAAACTAATTTAAAGATTATGTAGCTTTAGAAAGTGAAATTACAAGTAAAATGTATCTTGTAAAATCTCATTAAATAAAAATCTCTAATTTCCTTTTATCTATTAACAAAAAAAAATAAGCACGATTGGAAAATAATTTTAATAAATCTGCATTTTGTTTAGAGATACCTTATCGCTTTGTTTTCGCTTTCAGTTATTACGAACAAAGTAGAAAAAAATTAGAACTGTGGTTTTTATAGTTTTGTTAGGTAGCTGGTGGAAACAAAACGAATAGTTATTAAAGTTAGAAATCAATACAAATATTGTTACATATGTCATATATTTTCCTTATATAAAAAAATAAACAAAATAACTTTTACTTAGGAAGTTTACAGTACTCTAAACTAGCATATAATAAAATAAATATTTGACACCCATGTGAATAGGTACATTACCTATAATAAGTAAAACTACTTCTTAAATATATTTCTAACTAAAACCTAATTACTTTTTTCTTTGATGTCAGTTTTGCTTTGCTGGCAAATTCCACAAAAGCGGGACACTCGATTTCAGGGGAGTCCTGTTCCTATATTTTTTGACTTGTTTATCTATCAAAAATATGGCTTCATGAATTTTTTCATGTTTTTTTAAGCTTTCCAACATATACCAGCGGTTGACATTTTTTATTGTTTTTATCATAAAATTTGAATTTTTACTTTTTAATTGTTAATAAGCTGTGAATTATGAAACTTTTACTCGAGAAAAAATTTACGAAACACATTAAATGTAAAATTTCCCGCAGAATTCGAATTTACCATTATTTTTAATCCACGACCTATAAAAGAGTCGCTAATTGCATAAAATTGATATAAGCCTAAAAAAATCCTGAAAATTACGTTGTCTCTAAAGGCTCCAAGAGCTTTCTATCCACGAAAATTCAAGTTCGTCTAACGTGCTTGAAAAGTGATAAACACTTTCCGAACACGTAAAACCTATTTAAATGGTTAAAAAGTAAAATTATCGCCAAAGATCGCTTTTTTTGATGAACTTTTTTTTTTAGCAATTTTGTCATATTCAATTATTCAAAGTCAGAAACATTCCAGCTGGCGCACTCAAATATTTATATTGTTTAAACAATAAGAATATACGAACATTTTTATTAACTTACAAAAGACGAGCAAAATTTAATTTTTGGGTTTTTTGCTAAAACGTTTTTTTTTTTGTGATAATTTGACTTTTTAACCATTTAAATAGGTTTTGCATGCTCGGAAAATATTCGTCACTTTGATAGATAGTAAAAATCTTTTAAATATAATTAACATGATACGTTAGACAAACTTGCATTTTCGTGGATAGAAAGTTCTAAATTCCGTGCCTTTTGAGACAATGTAATTTTTAGGCTAATTTCAGTTTTATGCAAATAGCAAATAGATTTTTTATAGGTTGTGAAGTAAAAATAATGGTAAATTCGGATTCTACAGGAAATTTCACATCAATGGTGTCTTCCGCGTATTATTTCTTGAATAAAAGTTTGATAATCCACAGCTTATTAACAATTAAGAAGTAAAAACTTTAATTTTAACATAAAAACACTAAAAAAATGTCAACTGCTGGTAGATGTTGGAAAGTTTAAAAAAATGTGAAAAAACTCAAGGTGTCATATTTTTTTATATACACTGTGTCCCAGGATAGATGTAACAAGAGGTGTAATGGACCAAAAATGTTGGAATTTTGGAATGGTATTTGGGGATTGAGTTCTGCTTGTTGTAAAACTAAAGTGTATCAAAAATGACTTGATTTGGTGTTCTACAGGGTGTTTTATAAGCAAAGTTGTAAAAATCACCACTAATAAAGTACCTTTATTTTTCAAAATATGATAAAATTCCACTAAGAAAAGTTATTTAGAATGCAATTTTATACATTTGTACCAAATCTCAGGAACATGAAATTATTTTTTTGAAACTTACCATTTTTTTCAATAAATTAGTATTTTATTTTGAACCCTTCAATTAAAACTACATTGAAACTATTTTTTGTGCATTAATATTTAAAGTCATGTATGCAGAAGCTAAATTTTTTTATTTACCAATAGCCTACTTTTCAAGATGATTAACATTTGCTCCTACATAACTTTAAATATGAATTTCACTCTTAATTCGCAAAAATGGGAAGTTCCAAAAAAATAATTTTATATTCCTGAAATTTGGTATAGAGGTATAAAATTGCATTTTAAATAACTTTTCTTAGTGGGATTTTTTCATATATTGAAAAATAAAGGTACTTTATTAGTGGTGATTTTTACAACTTTGCTTATAAAACACCCTGTAGAACACCAAATTAAGTCATTTTTGGTATACTTTAGTTCTACAATAAGCAGGAGTCAGTCCCCAAATACCATTCCAAAATTCCAAAATTTTTGGTTCAATACACCTCTTGTTACATCTATCCTGGGACACACTGTATAAATTATGTTAAAAAATATATAAGAGTACATTTTGCGAACTCCCCTAAAATCGAGTGCACCACTTATATGGAATTTGCTGGTGCTATATTTCAGCCAATTTTTAATTTTAATTTCGTTAGATGTCATATATTTTCCATATACGAAAAATAAACAACACTGCCATATATTAAAAATAAATATTTGAGATTCATATGAATAGATACAATATCCAATAATAAATAAAAAATATTTCCTAAATACAAATACCGAAGTTTCTAAATAAAGTCTAATTACTTTTCTTTTTCCCTGCTGTCAGTCTTGCTTTGCTATATTTCAGCCAATCTTTCACCGCATTTGCCACTACCAAATCGTTTCGTTCGTTTTTCGGATAATTTATTTTAGTAGCATCTGTAAAATGTAAAACTGCAATAACTCTTAAGGACTTACATTTTTTGTAGAAATATTACCGTATATAACGCCCATAATTTTAGTTTTTTCAAAAGAAATTTTGTCTCTGCCTTTCCAGTTGAAGAGGCATGCGAGGTCATTTGTTATTAGAAACCTTAGAATTCTTCTGGTATGAGAGTCTATTCCGCTACCCCCAACTGCAGCTAGTCTCGTAACCTTAAAATTAAAAATAGGGACTATTAGTTATTTATCAACAATGAATATTTTAAATTTTAACTACCATGTATTTGTATTGAATTGAGTTCTTGTCTATAAGCTTCCCGTCTAGCCGTTCGAATTCTTCTAATGAATTTATTGGGAATATCGGTAGGTCAGCAGGAGGGAGTACACAATTTTCTTGATTATTATTCCTCACTGTCCTCACTAATTCCTTCAGCATTATTGAATGTTGATCGATATGTTCATTTATTTTACTTAAACTACTCAGTACCGTTATTTGAAAATCTAAAAAAAAAAATATACCGACTCAAAATACATTACGGAACGTTATATTATTATTCATATAATACATGAAAAAAACAAAAGAATTTTTTACTTTCGATTTTCGAAAATAAATAATTTTTTATAAGAAATTTAGGTACTCAATCCCAGACTACGGTCAAAAACATGAACTAGAAGGCCAATAATCTTAAAAACGTAAAGGTCAAGATACCATTATCCTTGTTCTATACTTTTAGAGCAAAACGTAATTAAAGAAATGTGTGAAAATGACGATAGTTCTCTTAAGCTATTTTATAGGGTTTTGGCCATCTGTATATATATTATATATTTTTGAAGCAATTTAAAACCATGTATTACATGTATTTATAATATAGATTCATTTATTCATAACATAAATGCATTGTCGTCACTCCGATCACATACATATGTCTAATACAAAATTACCTGAGGTATTACTGCTAGCTTCAGATGAGGCGGATATGTGAGAAGACGCTCCCGAGTTTATTGTTGCTGATAACGGTGAAGAAGGCAAATTTTCGTATACAGGACTCAAAACTCTACCGAACGCACTTGAAGCAGTGAAATTTTCACTATTGGTTGTGTTTGGTGAACCACTAACCATTACATCTTTGATAACTATCGGATGTGTTTAAGATATGTCTTCTACATTTGCATTAGAAGTCACATTTTTTTTCTTTCTAACATGTAATTCTACTTCCGAATCTGAACTGTCTGAGTTATTTTGAAATTCTTTATCGGGATGCGGCTTCCTGCTTATACTCTTATTACTAGTTCCAGTAGCTTCACTTTCCAAATTATTATATTTTAAAATATCATCAATTTTTTCTTCTGCCAATTCATAGCTCTCTAAAAATTGAACTTCATTAGAATAAATAAATTTTTATTCATGTACACTCAAAATTATATGTACATATAAACATTATTAAATTTAAATTACAGAAAAAAATAATTATTTTTATTAATGCAAAATACCAAGTTGAAGCTTTTATATTAGGTTTAATCGACTACGAAAAAAAATATTCTACGACACTAGTTTCTGTGCTAAAGAATTTCATTGATAAAATATTGATTTAGCGAACAATGTCCATCTTCCACACTCATCGGGAACTATCCTTTTGCTTACGAAAATCTCCAAAATTAAAAGTTAGAAGCAGTTTCCGATGGCGGTAGAATATTGGAGTTTTTTTTGCTAAATGAAATGTTAATTAATGTAATTTTTAAGACAAACCAGACTGCATATATTATTATTGATTATAATAAGATATTTTTTTATTTTTGGTTATTATAATTAGAAAAAGTGTTTGTAATTTTATATTGGTGATAATAGAGTAATTTCAATGAGAATAATAAATAATTTGATATACTTATATAGCTACTGTGGTCAAGAAGGTATGTTATTTTTACAAATACTTATGCAATATCTTAGAACTAACCTGTTTTGAAATGCACTTTAAAAACTTTATAGACAGGCCATGTCTTTTTGTAATTTGTTTGGTTTTTCACAAAATCTTCAAATTTCAGACCTCCTGTTCTAATAGGCCAATAACATTTTCTATCATTTTTGTATAGCCATATTAAGGGAACTATAGCAATTTCATTGCTTGTTTCAGTTTCATCGGATCCAACAAATTCGACGACAGCATACATTTTGCACACTATACGCATTTGGTTATATCAAATATATACATATATATATTGCAATAAAATATGTTTGCTATCAAAGTGACAGTAATACCACAATAATTCGGGATGCTAAAAAAATAAATAAAATGTATAGTAGGTATATATATTGAATACCGAAAGTCGACAAAAAATTCGGTAATTGTGGAGGATAAAGGTGCATTGGAATTTTCGCGTAATTTTTTCAGGGCATACTAATTTGGGATCGTAGAACACGAATCTGAAGTCGGCTTTCAATGCAAATGCACAGTTTTTCCGAAAAAAAAAAAAAAAATTGCAATTTTTCGCCGTAACTCGAACTTTTTGTCACGTAAACATTAAAAACACCTCGATTTCGGCCGATTCGGATCCCGTGTTCACAATGTAAGTGCTTTTCAGAACGCTGCACTTTTCATATACTGCAAAAAAATTGCTTTCTCGTAATAATAGGTGCAATAAATACTAAATTATATATCAAAACTCCATTATTTGACATATTAACATAAGGTTGTTGCGCATGCGTATCAAAATACTCTGAAGAGTTGTTGTCTCAAGGCACAACAAAGAAATTCATTTTATAAATATACCAACTTACAATTTGAAAAAATAAAAACTAAAATTTAAATAAGCATGCTTTTATGATCATCTTTAGCCAATAGTAAAAACTGGTGTTCTATTAAGAATATTTTCAATATATAGTGTGCCCCAAATTGGTTTTCTTAGAAATGGTCCGTTTTTGTTATTGCTGAGCGAGGAGGTGAGATCACACACCTTACCAGGAAAGGAAATGCTCCTTGTTCTTTTTGGATACCGCCTACTGACTTTTAACCTGGTTATCAGTAATGAGTGGTATCCGAGAAGGGCAAGAAACATTTGCGCCTGTACAAATGTTTCTTGCCCTTCTCAGATACCACTTATTACTAATAACCAGGAAGAAAATTAGTAGGTGATATCCAAGAAGAGCAAGGATCATTTCCTTTCCTGGTAAGGTATGTGATCACCAATTTAGGACACACTATATACTGAAAATATTCTTAACAGAACACCAGTTTTTAGTATTGGCTAAGGATGATCATAAAAGTATGCTTATTTAAATTATATATTTAATTTTTTCAAGTTGGTACTGTCGTGAGCAAAATAGAACGTCTTACCTATAACCCCATTTTTTCTAAAATCTAGTTGTGTAGGTATATCTAACTTTAATTTTTGTGACATTGTCAGGTTGTTGTCAAAATTCATTGCACATACTCAAATAGAAACAGATTTATATTAGAAAAAAACAGTTAATTGTCCTCTTTTTTTTGCTCACGACAGTACCTAGGTATTACCAAATCTTCTTCAGGGTATTTTGATTCCCATGCACAACAACCGTATGGCTGATGTGTCAAAAATGGAGTTTTGATAAATAACTTTCTATTTACCGTACCTACTGTTATGAAAAAGGAATTTTTTTGCAGTGTTTCAAAAAGTGCATTTTTCTGAAAAACACTTAGGTACATTGTGAACAAGGGATCCGAATCGGCCTAAATCGAGGCATTTTTAGTGTTTACAGTGACAAAAAGTTCGTGCTATGGCAGAAAATTTCAAAAATTTTTTTTTTTAAAAGATTACATTTGCATTGAAAATAACCGACGTGTTCTACGACCCCAAATTGGTATGCCCTGAAAAAACTACGCGAAAATTCCAATGTCCCGTTATTCTCCACAATTGCCAAAAATTCTGACATAATTCTCTGTTTTAATAGATCAAAATAAACATTTATATCATTTTCTCTAAAGTTGGTGGTTTTGAGTAAAACATTCTTGAGAGTCTAAAAATCTCTAGTTATTTTATTTAATATCTTGCAATTTCAAAAGTTGATTTTTTCCTATAAGGCTATAAAAAATGCGCTTTAATTAAAAAATACAAAGTTGACTTTGAAGTGGCCTTGAAAGTGTCTACGGAATTGAAAAATAAATAATGCCGTTGTTTCCCCCTCCAGACCAAACTTTAATTTTTTTCTTTCGAAAATTCGTTGTCTCAACTTTGGATCATGTGGTATGGCAGTTTCTTAATAAAATGTCAAATAGCCGGCTCCTCCTTATATCCTGTCTATTATAGGTACCTACCTACTTTCCGGGAAAATTATCTATTTTATTTTGATGAATTTGATACCATTAAAATCAAGACAACTCCGCCTTTGTACAAGAATTTTAACTATGCAAGAATGATTCTTTTATTGGCAGATTTTCATATCTTTTAATTAGTATTTTCCAAATAAAGCGCAATATTGACTGGAAATAAACTAAAAACAATGTTTCAGTTAAGGTAACATATTTATTTATTGTGAATAAGTGGGTACTGAATGCCATGTCTATTCCAAAATGAAAGAATGCTTAAATTAATGAAATATTTCCCTTGTTTATAACGTTCTTTTTTAAATTCAATGGTTTGTTTTAATTAAATCAAAATGCTAGATTTAAGACTAATTATTTTATAAAATATAAAGAAATATCTGTTTGCCCAGAAATAATAAAACTATTCTACCGTCCTACAGTCTACGAGTCTACACTTGTTGCTTTCATATTTCATCATTGAATAAAAAATGAACCGCCGCGCCAGACGGGGCCGACCAGCCAAATACTCGGCTTTCGGAAATAGAGAAATGTGCACTACGAAAATGGCGACATTGGATCTGGACATCTAACATTGCGTAATACCTACAGGAACACAGTTTGCACAAATAACATGTTGAGATAGATATCTAAAATTCGTTAGCATTCAGTTTTACTGTATAAACATAATACGGCTAGAAATAACACAGGGACCTCATAAATATCAAAGTTTCAAGAAGAGCTAATTAAATTAATCAAAATATGTTTTTTCATTTTGTTCTTTTTTGCCGTGCACCAATAGTATTAGTTGTTATATAGATAGAAATAAACACAAACTTCTAATTTAGTAACTATCGATCCTTTGTACTTATGATTAAATGAAAACGTCCACCGACGCCATCATTTTAAAGATGCCAGTTAAAACTTACCTTCATTCAATCGACACACAAGACACAACCACATATTTCAATCACTTATTTAAAACTAAGACAAACGAAGGAAGCATAAATTAGAGTCGGCGGATGAGAGATGCTGATTGCCGATTGGTGAATTGTATAACTGACGAGTTGCGCATACATGTGTTCTCTTTCTGTAAAAATTAGTCAGGTGACACCGTAATAACAACGTTAAAAAATTGTTATGAAACAACTAATATTTTACCACTCATAATTTACCTATCTTTAGCCATTTATTATGATTATTTTATAATAACTAACAGGTAATAATTATTAGTTAATTGCTTATATTTTTTTGTCATCCTGCTTGAGGACACGTAGATACCTTAGCACATACAAACCTTATATAGCTTAGATTGGCTTCAAATGTAAGTTTACAATCTTGTACAATGATTCAGGAAATATATACGATTTCTCTAAAAATGAAAAAGTCAGTTCATCAGTCATATTTTATAGGTATAGGTATATATTAGCATATTAATTACAATCTAAAACAGAGACCTGAATAATATTAAAGAAGATAATGTTGACATGGACTATACTTACCTATAAGTTTTCCCTGAAATATTTTCAGAAAGTAATATAAAAAAAAATCGAAACTCTCGATTTTTTCGACTGTGACCCTACTGATTTTACTCAAATTATATATGATGATAAATCAGTACATTATTTACCCAACAAGATGTCATATAAAATATTTTAATTGAAATAAACTGACAAATTTTTTTCTACAAAGTGTTATACCAGTATGATCACATCATTTATTATATTATATAACATGAGTAATTTTAGCGAGAGAAGGTTTACGCCACCATAATCAACAATAATACTAAAGTTGAGTTTGTATTTAAACTCAACGTGCCTTTTAGTTTTATGAACCCCAAACTTCTATAATTCGGGAATTTCTCTATGCAGTTGCCTTGAGGCCAAGGCATTTTACATGTATTTTTAGACGTGGTCGATCTTATTTGTATGCGAGATTAATGTTGCTATAAAATTAAAGGTTAGAATATTCCTTTATATTAATCTCGAAAAGTATTTTTCTACGTCATAATAGTACGTTTAATCAATGTTTATTAAATGATATACACTAACGGCTAGTTGTAAAAAAGATTTAGGATATAAGAGGATCAACGCCGTTATTAAAGTGAGTTTAGCATGTCACAACTACGTTGTATTAATGTTGCTATAAACCTAAAGGTTAAAATATTCTATTATATTAACGTCATATTAACGTCGAAACGTAAACTTTTGTTACGTCGCAACAGTACGTTTAATAAATGTTTTCTTGAATAATATATACTAAAGGCTAGTTGTAAAACGAATTTAGGATATACGAAGATCAACGTCGTTTTTTAAAAGTGAGTTTATTGTGTCACAACTACGTTGAATTAATCTTGCTGTAAACTTAAAGGTTATAGCATATTCTTTTGTATTAACGTAATATTAACGTCGAAGGATACACTTTTTTACGTCGTAATAATACGTTTAATAAATGTTTAATAAATAATTTGTACTAAAGCTAGTTGTAAAATGATTTAGGATATACGAGGATCAACGTCGTGTTTTTAAGTAAGTTTAATGTGTCACAACTACGTTAAGTTAATGTTGCCATAACCCTAAGAGTTCGAATATCATTTTATATTAACGTAATATTAACGTTGATAATTAAACTTCTTTTACGTCGTAAGAGTACGTTTAATAAAAGTTTATTAAATAATATATACTATAGGCTAGTTGTAAAACGGATTTAGGATATGCGAGGATCGACGTTGTTTTTTAAGTCAGATTAACGCGTCACAACTACGTTGAATTAATGTAGCTATAATCCTAAGGGTTAGAATAGTATTTTATATTAACGTAATGTTAACGTTGAAAATTAAATTTCTTTTACGTCATAACAGTACGTTTAATAAAGATTTATTAAATAATATATACTCAGGGCTAGTTGTAAAATGGATTTGGGATATAGGAGAATCAACGTTGTTTTTTAAGTGAGTTTAACGTGTCACAACTACGTTGAATTAATGTTGCTATAAACCTAAAGGTTAGAATATACTTTTGTACCGACGTAATATTAACGTCAAAAAACAAACTTTTACGTCGTCATAGTACATTTAATAAAAGTTTATTATAATATAGACTAAAGGCTAGTTGTAAAACGGTTTTAGGATATACTAGGATCAACGTGGTTTTTTAAGTGAGTTTAACGTGTCACAGCTACGTTGAAATAATGTTGCTATAACCCTAAGGGTTAGTATATTATTTTATATTAACGTAATATTAACGTTGAAAATTAAACTTCTTTTACATAGTAAGAGTACGTTTAATAAAAGTTTATTAAACAATATATACTAAAGGCTAGTTGTAAAACGGATTTGGGATATACGAGGAACAACGTTGATTTTTAGGTGAGTTTAACGTGTCACAACTACGTTGAATTAATGTTGCTATGAAGCTAAAGGTTAGAATATTCTTTTGTACTGACGTTATACTAACGTCAAAAAATAAGCTTTTTTTACGTCGTCATAGTACATTTAATAAAAGTTTATTAAATAATATATACTAAAGGCTAGTTGTAAAACGGATTTAGGATATACAAGGATCAACGTTGTTTTAAAATGAGTTTAACGTATCACAACTACGTTAAATCAATGTTGCTATAAACCTAGAGGTTAAAATATTCTTTTATATTAACGTAATATAAACGCCAAAAAATACACTTTTTTTACGTCGTCATAGTACGTTTAATAAATGTTTATTAAATGAAATATACTAAAGGCTAGTTGTGAAACGGATTTAGGATGTACGAGGATCAACGTTGTTTTCTAAGTGAGTTTAACGTGTCGAAATTACGTTGAACTAATGTTGCTATAAACCTAAAGGTTAAAATATTCTTTTATATTAACGTAATATAAACGTGAAAAAATAAACTTTTTCTACGTCATCATAGTACGTTTAATAAATGTTTATTAAATAATATATATTAAAGGCTAGTTGTAAACAGGATTTAGGATATACGATAATCAACGTTGTTTTTTAAGTGAGTTTAACGTGTCACCATTACGTTGAATTAATGTTGCTATAAACCTAAAGGTTAAAATATTCTTTTATATTAACGTAATATAAACGCCAAAAAATACACTTTTTTTACGTCGTCATAGTACGTTTAATAAATGTTTATTAAATGAAATATACTAAAGGCTAGTTGTGAAACGGATTTAGGATGTACGAGGATCAACGTTGTTTTCTAAGTGAGTTTAACGTGTCACAACTACGTTGAACTAATGTTGCTATAAACCTAAATGTTAAAATATTCTTTTACATTAACGTAATATAAACGTGAAAAAACAATTTTTTTCTACGTCATCATAGTACGTTTAATAAATGTTTATTAAATAATATATACTAAAGGCTAGTTGTAAACAGGATTTAGGATATACGATGATCAACGTTGTTTTTTAAGTGAGTTTAACGTGTCACAATTACGTTGAATTAATGTTGCTATAAACCTAAAGGTTGAAATATTCTTTTATATTAACATAATATTAACGTCGAAAAATTAACTATTTTTACGTCGTCATAATACGTTTAATAAATGTTTATTAAATAATACATACTAAAGTCTAGTTGTAAAACGGATTTAGGATATACCAGAATCAACATTGTTTTTTAAGTGAGTTTAACGTGTCACAACTACGTTGAATTAATGTCGCTATAAACCTAAAGGTTGAAATATTCTTTTATATTAATGCAATATAAACGTCAAAAAATAAACTTTTTTTACATCGTCATAGTACGTTTAATAAATGTTTATTAAATAATATACACTAACGGCTAGTTGTAAAACGGATTTAGGGTATAGGATGATCAACGTCGTTTTTTAAAGTGTATTTAATGTGTCACAACTACGTTGAATTAATGTTGTTATGAAGCTAAAGGTTAGAATATTCTTTCATATTAACGTGATATTAACGTTGAAGAATAAACGTTAATTTACAACCAATAAAAGACGTTGAAATGTTCAACCACTAACGTTATTTCCACGAATGTAACGTTATTTCTACGTTTAATAAACGTAGCTGTGTTTACTGGGTGATGGTGGGATGTAACATACCGTGGTCGGAAGTAGATAATCCACTTTTTAGACAATTTTTGAAAAACTGTATTAGTGGCAAATATAACAAGGTTCGGGTGCCGTCGGAAATGACACTCAGAAGAAAATATTTATTAACAGAGTTTGATAATGTTACACAAAAAATTTCTTCTGAGCTTAATAGGAAATACATCTGGGTTGGTGTGGACGAAACCACCAATGCTTGTGGTGAGAAGGTAGCAAATGTTCTAGTGTGTGCATTGGAGGAAAATTGTTCAGTGCGTGGACACTTGATCGCCTCTACAGTTGTAGAAACGACAAATTGTCGCATTATAGTGAAAGCAGTGAATTCAAGTCTACAAAATTTATGGGGTGACAAATATATATAAAATAAGGACAAGGTCTTATTATTTCTTACTGATGGAGTGAATTATATGAAAGCTGCAGGACGAGTTATGAAGAAAACATATCACAATATGCTGCATATAACATGTCTAGCACATGGACTCCATAGAATTACTGAAACTATTAGAGGGTGCTACGCTAATGTTGATAACTTAATATCTAGTGTAAAGAAAGTTGTCCTGAAAGCACCACATCGTGTACGGTTATATAAAGAAATACTTCCAAATACACCATTATCTCCATCGCCCATTAAAACACGGTTGGGAACTTGGCTAGAGGCGGCATCATACTATTTTTGCCATTTTGAAAACGTCAAACTAGTAGTACTGCAGTTGAATCTAGATGACGCAGTTGTTATTGCACAGACTCAACAGCCATTTATGGATCCAACTGTTCAAGAAGAAGAAACTTTTCTACACCAGGCGTCAATACGGTAACTTTAAGAAATTACACATATTTTAAATACGCTCCGATGACATCTGTTGACGTTGGGCGGTCTTTTTCTCAATATAAATGGATTTTTAATGACAGGCGGCGAAGGTTAACTTCAGAACATTTAGAACAAATATTAATAATATACTTTTATATTCGTTATAGATCGTGAAAAATTACATATGTGTGGGTTATTTTTAGATAGTGAAAAATGCACGTGTGTATTTTAGTTCAATGTTACATCCCCCATTACCCCCTCTTCGAGTGAGTGTTTATAATAAACTGACCATATTAACTTTAGATATTACGGAATTCCCTAAAAAAGTAAAAGGTAAGATAAATTGTATTATACTTGCATAAAAATCTTTCTGCGCCGGCAGAACCAACTCTGACTTTTACGTCACCGAGATAAAATTACCGATGTCTGCTAATAACTTAGCTATGATATTTTATTCTGTAAATAACAGGAGGTGGTAATGGGGGTGGTTGGCTTATGCTAAAACATTTATTGAGAATTTTGGTTCTCGTACACATACTAAATCAAAATTTTATTTTGTTAACCCCTTTAATAATGGGTGCCAGATGTCATAAATAACTTTGAGACCTTGGCTTATAGTATATACACCAAATTCCAAGTTTCTGGACTCTTACTTGCTTGCTTTACTTATTTATTCCCTATTTACTCCCAATGAGGGCTTCCAAGTCCCGGGACCACAGGGACGTTCGGGACCTCGGGACCAGGACTGCAAAGTCCCGGGACAAGTCCCAAGGTCCCATAAATGCTTAAAATGATGAATTTTCGACTTATTTTCAATACGAAGAATTTTGCACTAGGTGCGAATGGTAAAAAACATTGAAGTAGGTAGGGAACTTAAATTTTATTATACCAAAGTAACATAATTATAAAATAAAACAACAAACATCGGTCAATTCGGCCATATAACGTAACATGGAATGTATTGTATTTATTTATTTATTGTAAGTCGTGTAATGAATAATTAATAATAATAATACATATTTATTATGTATTAATAAAACAATACAATTATTGTGATGACGAAGAAAAATTTTGGGCAACTAGGGCATTTAAAGAGTCATTCCTCAATGATGACTGTATTTTCGTAGCGAAAGAGCCTGCCACTGAGAAGGCACTTTCTGACTCCACGCTAGTTGGAGGAATCGTCAACAAGTATTCGTAGGCTAATTGCAAAAAATGGCCACGATTACCACAATTTTCAAATAGGGCCATTTCCTTCTCCACAATTTTCCTCAAGTTTTCAGGTGGATTATTTACAGGTTTTGTGGAGTTCACTGAGTAACTGATTTGATTTCGATATGTGCAGGTAGAGGACCAGAGACTAAAGGAATTGGCATGCACATTGCGAGCTCTGCTGCTGTGAGCTGTGACTGCTGTGTCGCTGTATGAATGCCATGCCATCATACATGCGGTGCGCGCAATTTTGAGAATTTCGGGACTTCGGCGGTTCCGGGACCTCAGCAATGGTCCCGGGACCAAAAATACTGTAGTAAAATCCCGGGATCCCCTGATCCCGGAATCCCGGGACTGGAAGCACTACTCCCAATAGGGGGTAAATAAATAAAACAAGCTAGTAAGAGTCCTTCAACGGAATAAGCTCAAGATATAATCTAGTCCCAGATCTCGTTATCATAATACATACGTGTACCACAAGTCAATATCTGAAACCACTAGAGAATAATTGTGCGCACAAAAAAAAAGTTACAGACAGACTGACACACATTTTTTTTTCTCAAATTTAAAATCTCGACATGAACCTATTCAACAAAATAATTTTTGAACTGTTTTTATGATTACTAACAATATTACGTACAGTATACGAATATTACAAAACACCGGACATCTGATCCAGGAAAATTTGAGTGGGGAGAATTTTTTTTCAAGAATTCTTAATAAGTATCTGCTATCTATCAAAACTGCTTATATACCTATCTGTTACTACTTGCCCCATATCAATGGAAACAAAGTTAATTTATTGCAATTACTATTTAAGTACGACACTGTAATTATAATATATGTAATCATATGTTTTTCTCTGTGAATTAAAGCTGAAAACATTTTAAGAAAATGGTAATATCATTTGAATGAGCACTTGCCAATAAATGTAATAAAAGATTCCTACTGAAATAACCCATTATAATGAACATCAATTATCTCATTTTATTCTAGTCTGGATATAAATTGTCAATGAAATAATAATAATAAAAATAACAATTGAATATTGAGAAATTATCAATATTCAACCAAAAAGTTTAATAATCGTATCCAAATTATCTATTATTAGAAACGAAGTGTTACACAAGAAGGAGTTAGGTATTTATCCTCATTATTTGAACCGAAAATCTTTTTCATTAACTTCATAGAATACAAACTGTAGTATAAAAAGTACAAGTTTAGAAATATAAGCAGTTTTGTGACCGAGCTGCCGCTATCTTTGATGACGTCATAGTAGGAGAACGTATAGTAGAGGTGTTTTAAAACCTCATGAGCCGTGACCTTGATATGCGCAGAGACATAATCCGTCCTGTTGACTCGGTTACACTTCTTAAAAATATTATATTTATTGTTTACAATTTATCACGAGCTTTTGTTTATGTATACAGCAAGGCAGCCTCCAGTGTCTTCAAAAACATACTTATAACTCAGATTAAACTTTGCCTTTTGCGCACTTCGCGGCTCATGAGATTCTGAAACACCTCTATCTCTACTTTCAATTTGAAAATTCAGTCTAAAGAGTTGCTACCAGGATAAATTATTACAAAGCCTGATGTGATAGAATAAGAGCCGAGACCGTGCTTGAATATTGCAAACGATATCCGTATACGAATATAGTTAACCAGATATGTTATGCGCTTACCTGACCCACCATTACAGGTCCCTTATCTGCTTTTGGATCATTCTTAATATTGCCGGTAGTATTGCCGTAGGTTAAATTATATTTATTTACCTACTTTTATTGAATCCTTTATGGGGTTGTTCATTAAATTAACATTATTTATTATAAACAAATGATGTATTATATATAAATAATTTACATCATGCCTATCAATTAATATAAAGTAGTAAAACAATATTTACAATAATTGAAAAGTGATTCTAAAAATTGTCGTTCGACGCTCATGACCATCGCTGGTGTTATGAAGTATTCCTTTGTCGGTCTTTTTTTATGATTTTCAAACTGACTTTGGATACCCTATATCAGGTGGCGAATGTCCACCCAAGTCAAAAATGTTTGCTAAGTCACATAAGTCACATAAGTTTTTCTAAAATCTGCCTAATCAAATTTTCCTACAGAACCAGGTACAGCTACAGGACTATTTGTCAAAAATCAAATACTATCGCACACAAACGACCAAGAACTAATAATCAAGTAAAATTACGCTTTATATCCGTAAAGTACGAAAATTTGTGATAAATATGCAATGACTATTTTTTTTACGTTGAGGCAAACAAATTAACTCATTAAAAAAAAAAACAAGTAATATCAAACTTTATGAGAGAAGTTGTTCTTTTACTATCACAACGAAATTGAGTTTCTACTTTCAAAAAAAAAAATTAAATAAAAAACGAAAAGCTTTTATTTAAAAAACTGTACTAAAAAGTAAAAAATAATGTTTTAAAATTCATACACCTGGAAACCAAAAGTTTTGGGGATGGTCATATAGCACTATTACGTAGCTACTTTGCCCAATTGAGGTTTTTTCTTAAAAATACTTTTTTACATAATTTTTTTTTCGACATAAATGCACTTTACTCTTGAATGATTTTCATATTTTTTGCCCTACCCTGTATACTTGAAGCCATTCTAAGTGCATCTGAAATGGTTATCAGCAATAACTTTTGGCGGTATTTAAACTTTGGATGTGTAACTAAAAATAAGAAATTCCATTTGTTGCACGCTTAATCGAGCACACTCTATATCCTGGGTGTAGAATCAGGCCATGTCTGCCATAAAAATGCATTGTCATCGAAACTGAATCAACGTGTAAAATTTCAAATCCGTAGGATAAGAGGAATGGTTCTATTCATCTTGCAAGATTTGACCTAATAGCTTAAGCGGTACGCATAAAGATCTGACGAATAATGCAGAAAGCAAGTCCTTTGGCATGTGTGCTTTGTATATTTATAGAAGTAATTTGACCCGCAGCACTTTGACCCCTGACCTCACAGACAAAAATGGCAGCGATTTTCAAAAATTCGGGTAAAATGTTTAAAAATAAAAGAAGAATATATCCAAAGACTGCTTTCAAACCGTAGGTGAACGCTTTAAGGTTAGCAAATGTAACAAAAATAGTCATAGGTAGTGCAAGAATAATAGAATTTGTTTAAAAACTCGGCGGCTATTTTAAACTTATAACATTTTTTTTAAATAATGCAATATGTCATGTGAGGTATCGTTTAAGTATAATTTGAGGTCGCTGATTCCAATGGTGATGAAATACAAGATTCTTAAGGAATTATAACAAAAATACAATTCTGAAGTTAGAAAGATGGCTTTCATTAACAAAATACAAAATAAAATCATAACAGTTTCCTCGTCATCCCTACTGGAATCAGATGGCTTGTAAAAAAAAAGAAATTACCAAAAAAGTATTTTAATAAATGTAGAAGGCCCTATACCTTTTGCTGCTACATTTTCCTTTGCATTTCTTGCACTTAAGGGTGCAGGAGAAATCATTTTTTCTGCATAGACAACGCATGGTATTACAATCGCTTGAACAACCGCATTTTTCTAGCTCTCTACAACCTTGCCAGATTCCTGGCAATTTGGACTAGATGGGCTTCCATCCATTTTCAAAAATTTTCCACCCTTATTCACTTGACTCTGGTGGAGTTTCCAAAACATCAGCTCTGTCCCAGATTTCACCTGCTTGATATGCTGCTCTAAGGGCCAGTTTTACAATACCGGGTTCAGCGTAGGTTCAACTGAGCCACGGCTCAAGCTGAACTGGAGCTCAGGTATATTCCCGTTCTATAAAGCGTAATTCATCTGGGTTCAGTAGTGCACACTGTAGATTTTGAAGAATTTGTGATGTGACATTAGTACAAACTAGTGGGTAGTTTGTGGACATTAGACATTCGGCATTCATGATAGTTACCTGTGATTCATATTAAAGAGTTTTACAATACAAACGTGAACCTTAGTTTTTGTTTTGAGAGAATATGGATGATAGAAAAAGATCTGCAAACTTTTCTGCCAAAGAGGAGTCTATATTAATCTCCTTGGCAAGAAAATATAGAAATATCGTCGAATTCAGCATTCTGATTCCCAAGCAAATTTCCAGAAAGGAGAGACTTGGCGAAAAATAGAAAGTGAATTTAATATTACTTCTGGAGAGAATCCTCGTAATCATAAAGTTCTAAAAAAAAACGATAATATTAAAAAGAGAACGAAAAAGAAGTTCGCTGATGAAAAATTGTATGTGTGAGGTACTGCTGGTGGTCTTTATCGAGAAACCAAAGTTACGATACTGGATGAGGAAATCAAAGAACTTCTTGGCTCGAGCAAAGTTGATGACATTTCACAGTTTGATGGAGATACAAGTAAGTTGATACAAATATACTTTGAACAAATCTGTTTAAAAATTGTTAGTCTACAATAATACGTTTCTTTTGCAAATCATTTTGAACATTTTATTCCAGCAATAATGGAGCAGTCCGATGGAGAGAGTCAAGCTCTTAAGTCTGTTTTAAGCCAAGAAGACTTGAACGACATAATTATTGAAGGAGCTGTATCTCTGGACGTTTTAGAAGACCACAGTAAGTTGTTCGCATTACTTGTATAAATCCATATTCGAGTTATTTCCTTTTCAGTATATGCCTGCACTTCAAGCCCATCGCAGCTCCATACCTAAGTTCTACCCGAAAACAAGAAAAAAATTCAGCCACTGATAGAAAATACAGTAGAAATTAGCAAAAGTAAATAATAAGTACCTACGCCACAGATTTTCTTAAATTTTTATTTTACTTTTGTAGTGTCTCAAAGTCAAAATCAATCAGGAAATTGGTGAAACTACAGTCCAGCCATGCTAAGGGCAAGTAAGTCTAAAGCACTTAAGAATAATACTCGATGCAGGTCTGAAGCTGCAATTAGCAGAATTTCCCAGTGGGCAGATGCAAAATCTGCTGTAGAAGCAGCAAAGGCACGTTTTATGGAAGAAGAACAAGGCCAAAAACTCAAATTTGTGAGAGAAAAGCATGAATTGGAGATAACGAATATGAAGAGAAAAGCAGATGTGGAAATGGAGCTTATGAGACAATATCATTGAGCAATAATGAAAATATTATAAATTCAAAAGGCGACGTTACTTAACAGAAAGTTGTAAATTATCTACAAATTCATCTCTTATAATTGCAGAGGCCGTGTTCTAGAAAATTACCTTTATTTTATATTTTTTCATTATATCAATTATTTATTTGTATTTACACATTTTATACGATATTAAGTAAAAGCTAAGTTTTCTTAAAATAAAAAATTAATTTTTAAAATATTTCTTTATTTTTTACACACACGAACAAACATACTCGTCACCATATGATGTACAATGAGTGTTAGGAGCCTTTATAACCCAAAATACTGTTACATAACATTTTTCACAGAAATCCATTTAAATAGTTTATTAACTGTAATGTGACTGTATTATTGCCAATCACCCTGTTATCTCCCATATTCTCCACCATCACTTCATTGACAATGTTAATAGCTTCTTGCTGTTGGTCACAAACATGCTATATTGTGCAGTATGACAGTTGCTACAACAATGGCTTTTAGTTTCTCGATCGTCAGTCGAGTCCCCAAGGAAAGAACAGGAAATCGCATTTTCCAAACACCGATGCACCTTTCAACTGGATTTCTTGTTCTTACTTAGGGGTAGACCTGGGCTAGCAATATACTCAAATGCTTCTATTATATCATCATATCATCACCCCAATTATAACGCAATTTTTACATCCTAATAAAAGTTACTTTTTTACAAATTGACCGCCATTTTGGATTTACATGTCCGGAAATCGAAGTGCTGTGGGTAAATTTAATACAATGAATGTGTACAAATCACATGCAAATCTTCATGCTTTCTGCATTAACCGTCAGATTATGCCGATTTTCTCGATGTGCCGCTTAAACTATAAACAAACTAACACACTAACTTGCAAGTTAAATAAAAGTTTTTAAAAAGTACATGATCACGTAACCGCCAACTTTGTATGTTTTTCTATCTCAGTAAAAATAAGGACATAAACAATGCTAGTGGGTAGGGCCGTTTCAACTTCTATTGCCACAAAGCCACGATGAGGGTAGCTCGTGAAGTTCTGAACCTGACTCGCTTCCCTAATAATAAAATATGTATATATTTTAACATCCTGAACAAAAGTAGTTCATTATTAATTCAATTCCTTTTTGAGCGATATACATGAAATACGTCAAGGAATTAGAATCTAATTAATTATTTGTATGTCAACCAACAAGTAAAATTATAGACCTAACATTATAATACTATTCACAAGTAGAAGTTGTGTAAGCAATGTATTTATCCAGTCATTTTCACCCACTGATATTTTTGTGGGGCCACTTTAGGGCTTGAAACTAATTTCCTTATCTTTCAAAAACCACGTTTCACACACCTTTCATAGTAAAATCAGAATACATGTAACATAATAAGTTGGAACTGGGCTGTATGATGATGACTAATGAATTATGAAAAACATTCACTAATTAATCATATATTATTATGTTCCAGTTCCGCGACCGCCATCTACTAAATCTAACTAATAAGGCTGAAATCTGACAATTTTAAGGGAAAACAAGCTAATCATTTTACTCTTCGGCGATTTACTGCACTTTTTATATAATTGTTGCACATTCTATAGACTACTCTTCGCAGTTTTTTTGTCAATAATATTAATTTTAGACATGTTTTGTTTAATTACAAAACATAAAAAAAATCATATATTTTTTAAAATTTATGTAATTAATAGCTTTTTATTTATTGATGAATTTTGTCCAAAAATTGGGTTCTTTCTCTAACTAACTCTAGCATATTGTCCAAATTGCAACACAATCGGATTTTTAAGTTATCGTGCTTGAGAGACGTGACGGATGAATAGACAGACGGACGGACATTTGAAAATTGTTCGGAATTCGATCACCAACACAGTGACATGAATTTTTTTTTTCTCTACGAACGATATTATCGGTTTTAGAAATGTATCGATTAAATGCAACATACTCTTTGTTTTATATTTGCGAAAAGTATAAAAATGTTATCTGAACATAGGACGGCTTAGCTAAATATTTTAAATAGACGTTTAAAATATGCCATAAGAAACTTGGGAACTTGACCTTTAGTATACAGTGAGCACGTAAAGGTTGGAATAAATTCATTAAAATAGTTACAAAACAAGTGACAAAAATTTGCCCAGACCCGTCGATTTTTATATACATTTCTCAATCTGTTTATTTAAAAAAAAGTGCTGCAAATATTTTTTAAAAGTTATGACGTCATCGCCATTTTTTTTTAAATGGCAACCCCCATTTATTAAAATGTCATTTGAAAGAGCACATTTTTCTGCATATAATACGTTAAATTCTAGGGAGTATTGCATGACGAAATTATCGAGAAAAAAATCTTACCTACTGATAACAATGTAATAAAACAAAAATACAAGAATTTAAGAATACAGCAAAAAAAAAATTAGATTAAATGTTCAAATTGTGCGCCATTTGCTTCTTGACAATGTCCAAGTCGAAATTGAAATTCTCGCAAAACGTTAACAATTGTTTCGGGTCCAATTCTTCCAATTTCGTAAATAATTCTGTCTTTTAAGTCCTCAATATTGTTCGGTCTATTAAAATAAACTTTGGATTTAAGGTAACTCCATAAAAAATAATCCAATAGGGTTAGGTCCGGAGATCTAGCTGGCCATTCTATTGATCCGCGTCTACCAATCCATCTGAATGGGAAAATACGTTTAAATAATTACGCACAATTGCCGAATAATGTGGCGGTACGCCATCCTGTTGAAACTATATGGAGTTTTCTGGTATTAGGGTTTTCACCATTTGGATCAGTGCGACAAGTTGGAGCAGCTCCAAATATTTTTCGCCATCTAATGAACCTTGAATAAAAAATGGACCCAATGTGGTAGTCCCAACAATTCCAGCCGACACGTTAACTTTCTGTGGAAACTGAGTATGGGCCTCCACCATCCAGTGTGGATTTTCACGTGACCAATATCGATAATTTTGCCTATTCACAGTGCCATTTAAACAGAAGGTGGCCTCGTCAGAGAAAAGTATTCGACATAAAAAATGTGGATTGATATTACATCGTTCCATCAAGGTTTCGCAAAAATCTACCCTGCGGTCGAAATCATCTTCGTTAAGCTCTTGAACTAAATTCACTTTATATGGGTGCCATTTATTCTTCTTCAAATATTTTAAAACAGTCGACTGACTGATCTGCTGCGACTTCACGACTTGGTTTGTGAGGATTCTCCTCCATTGTCAGTAAAACATCTAACTGTTTATTTTCTGAAATTGTAGGACGACCTTTCGTGAAATTATCTCTTACATGACTACAATCTCGGAACTTCTTTTCTATTTTGCTAACAGTTGATTGTGCAATAGGTCGATCAGGGTATTTACCATTAAATAATTCACAAACCATAGTTTGTGTTCGGGACTTGTCTCCATAGCCAATCATTATCAAAATTTCAATTCGTTCTGTCTAACTTAAACGTTGCATTGTCAACACTTTCAATACGATATCACAAGTAAATACTAATGAATGGGCCTACCCCTTTCAGCGTGGTGAGGCTAATATAATTTAGTGAACTGTATTTAGGTATAATACAAAAAAAGAATGTGTCGGAAACTTACACAGTAGGTTTGATGGATTCTCCGTCGTCGATGTCGGCCCAGCCAATAGGAGGGACAAAGGGGGGCCAAAAGGAAAAGGAACAAATCTCCGACACACACAATTAACGTAACAATTATTAAATTAATTTAAAAAAGGACAATTGTAATTCACTTATCACTGATAAATAACTATAGCTTTCTGCGCCGTAAGTGACTATTGTCTTACTTACTATCATACTACTGTCTCTATGCGGGTCGCGCTCGACCCATACGGCGTTAAAAAAACTAGCTAAAAACTTCTTAGTATCACCATAAAGAATTCAAAACATATATTTTTCTAGGTATAATACTACAAGGCGCGTAACCAAATAATGTGTTAAAGCCAGGTCCGCGTTGCTAACTAAATGAAACAAAGCGTAAACACAAAAAAAGTGTAAGTTGTAAAAAGGTTCGACGATAAGTAATGAATGTGTTCTATTAATGTTAAATGTTTTTTTCTCGATAATTTCTTCATGCAATACTCTCTAGAATTTAACGGACTGTATGCAGAAAAATGTGCTCTTTCAAATGACGTTTTAAAAAATGGGGGTTGTCATTTAAAAAAAATAGCAATGACGTCATAACTTTTAAAAGAATATTTGCAGCATTTTTTTTAAATAAACAGATTGAGAAATGCATTTAAAAATCGACGGGTCTGAGCGAATTTTTGTCACTTGTTTTGTAACTATTTTAATGAATTTATTCCAACCTTTACGTACTCACTGTATTGACCAAATCCCATATTTCTGGGCTCTTGCTAGCTTGCTTTACTTATTTTCCTCTATTTAACCCCAACCCTTCGACAGGATCATCTCAAAATATAATCTACTTCCGGATGTAGTTATAATACGTACGTGCATCTAATTCAATCAAGTCAATATGTATCTGTCTATACCTCCAAAATTACTAGAGATATTTTAACAAAATTTGGCACAAAGGGGTTTTGAAGGATGTCCTATGAGAGGCTGGTAATCTTTTTTTTAAATTCCCTAATACAATTTACCTGAAAATATACCCCATTTTTATTTTGTTAACCCCTTTAATAATGACGTGCTGGTGGTGGTGGCGGGTGCCAGAGATTAAGAAATTTAGAGGCCTTGGCATCTAGTATATACACCAAATTACAAGTTTCTGGACTCTTATTACCTAGCTTTACTTATTTCCCCCTATTTACCCTTAACAGTGCAGGCATAAAGACAAGAAAATAATGAAACTTCGGAAAAAATCTCGTTAACTGTCACTTTTATCAAAATAAGTGGTCATCAAAGTAACTTAGAAAACTGTAACGCATCTTGTACTCTACATCAAAGGTGGTGTGGAAAGGAGTGCACGTATCATGAGAAACATAAACGTTGTAATTTTTTAATCGAATTTTCTCGAGAACTGTTAGTCTCACGAAAAAAAATAATATTATGTTTTTTGTTGGCAAGTTTTCTAAGCTACAAATTTGATGACCACTATTTTTTCGTTAAAAATGACCGTTAACGAGTATCGTGACCTTTGTCCCCGCGTGACATTTTTAGTGGCTCACATATCGATGGGGACTTTTGGGATGTTGTTTAGAATCACAAAAGGAAGGTTCATGCAAGAATCCAGCTTCCCATAATTTTTCTTCTCTGCAATGTCTCTATTCCCTATATTATAACCCTACAACGGAATTATCTCAAAATATAACCTAGTTCCATATGTCGTTAAAATGCTGTCTCGAGTTTCCACCCCTTACGAAACCCCCTTAAGAATTCTTGATTAAAAAATTATAACAACTATTATAACACTAACACGCTGTTTATTGATTAACTTAACCCTATTTACAGCACACGTTTTTTAACTAAAATAACCTTTAACAATGTTTACTACTTAATAGTTTCACTCTTTTGTTCACTTTATATCACTTCGGATTTATCTAACCTCAATTCATTTAAAAACTGACTTCCCGCCGTGAATCGTCACGTCGTCTTAAATATCTTACAGCATGCATCCGGAAAATTCCAGCAAGGTCCATAACCTTTCTAGTACAGTATCTAGCAAAATCTCGATCCGTCTTCTACAATTTTCCAGAACAGTCATCCTACTGATGCCTCAGAGATGGCATACAGAGGCAACACATTACAGGATTCTATGTAGTGAATGAATCCAGGTGTATATGAGACATGCTACTCCTGCTATTAGTCCCCAGGGAGCATAATGCGTAATAATACATACTTGTACCTTTCAACTGAAAATCCCAAATTTATTTTATTAACACCTTTAATAAGGGAGTGGGGATGTTGATAGAAGGTGGGTGGTGGAAAATGGTACTTATTTGCCCCTATTTACCGTTCAACCCTTCAGCGGAATCGTCTTAAAATATAATCTAGTTTCATATGTTGTTATAATAAATACGTGTTCCAAATTTCAAGTGAATATCTCAATTTTATTTCATTAACCCCTTTAATAATGGAGTAGGGGTGGGGGGTGGCAAATGTTATTATAAGATGTAAATCCTATATTCTAGTAGATACACCAAATCCCAAGTTTCTGGACTCTTACCAGCTTGCATTGCTTACTTTCTCCTACTTACCCTCCACCCTTCACCGGAGTAATCTCAAAATATAATCTAGTTCCAGGTTATAATAGATACGTGCATCAAATTTCAAGTCAATATCGTAAACCGTTCCCGAAAAAAAGTTATAGACAGACCGACTGACAGACAGAAATTAGTAAATAGTGGATATTCATCCGTCAAACGAACAATGTCAAAGCACTAAGTCTTACAATTTTGTAGCACGTACATATTACACATTACAATAGAATGAACATAGGATCGCGTAACTCCATCGGTAAGATACTCGAGCAGCAATAAATGTAAATGGGGTGGTTGCGAGTTCGATCCTCACTTCTACTTTTTTTATTAAGCTCTATTAAAAGTTAAAAATTTCCTTCTAAAATTTTAATTTTATTAAACCGCGCCACAGGTTTTGTTAAAACTTTATTTTCCCCAAAAACGTGTCTTTTATTACTACTAGCGCGTGTTTATCGGTAATAAAATCGATTTTCTTACGTTTAGTGCGGCCTGATTATTTATTCGATTGTCACACGAATATCTACGGTCTTTATTTTTTATTTATTATGCATTACATAGAATACACCTTCAACTTTTCGTAGTTATTTCTTGTTACATACGTACCTAGTTAAACCCACAATTCTGTGGTGGCGCGGTATGCCAAAGAAAGCCGAACTTCTGAAGCATTTTTAACGTCTCGTTCCTATCACCTGATGATGTGGGTGTGGTTTATCTATATTTTAACCAATACAAAAGAATTTCTGCAGCTTTATACATAAGTCTGAATACAGTTGGCAAAATTAAGCACAAAAAAATTAATGTATCCTTGGCAAAAGAAACGAATTAGAAAGAAACCAAAAACATTGGATGTATGTGAAGGTGTTAAAATGCAGATAAGGAATGTAATTTATAATTTTTATGAATCGAAAACCCATTTTACACTAGTTACATTGAAGGCAACGATGAAGAATAAGGGAATTATAAGGTAAGTCTCTGAAGACTATTAAAAGTTTATTTATTTAGGTATAGAAATATTGTAACCGTCGCTATTTATGTGAATAAATACGAATAGTTCAGGAAAGTGTTCAATTTTTAAAAAAATATATGGAAAACTATAGCAGTAACCTTCGAAAGATTGTATTTATAGATGAAACATAGGTATTTGCCAATGGAAGTGTTTGAAAATCATGTCAACATTTATCAACAAAAAGCGCCTTACAGAAGAAATCAACTGTAGGAAAACGGTTTATTATTTTGCACGCTGGAACATTAGATATATGGCTTTATTCCGGGAGCAGCTTAATTTTCTCTACTACCAATAAAAGTATGGATTATCATGATAACATGAATTGTGACAATTTTGAGGAATGAATACGACGTCAATTACTACCAAATCTTGAAGAACCAAGTTTAAATGTAAATTGCAGAATGGTTAACTGAAAATGATATTCCTTTTCCTTCCACACCGTTGAAAGTGTACTTTGTTGACGAACTTCTGCTCGAGAATGGACATGAAGTTATTCGTTTGCCACGTTACCACTGTCAATTTAACGCTATAGAGTTAATTTGAGCTAATACGAAACGATATTATGATAAACATTTAAAAATGGATGAAACTTTTTATAATTATTCAGCGACATCACTGCTGCAAGACAGAACTGTTTGAGAACTACCGGCATTTCTTATGCATCAAATAAAATCTTAGTTCAAAGTTTTAGCGGCCATGACATAAGTCAGCTTAAATTGTACCCGACTCTATAGGGAATAAACTTCTATGTAATTGGGCTATTGAAAGCAGAATGCGTGGGGTCGACGCGGTCAAGCGGTGTTGGTATGAACGAATACCAATGCCCTGCGTTGATCTGTATAT
The DNA here is from genome assembly GCA_963583905.1 of Stenurella melanura. Classification (NCBI taxonomy): domain Eukaryota; kingdom Metazoa; phylum Arthropoda; class Insecta; order Coleoptera; family Cerambycidae; genus Stenurella; species Stenurella melanura. The sequence continues at coordinate 111,006,469 of OY757312.1, forward strand.
CGATTCCAGCAAATTTCACCGGGGGCCACTTTCCATAAGAAATGAGCATCCCCTTTGCGCCCTCGATATCTGGAAAATTGTCCATTTTTCTACCTTGTGCCCATGAGAACTTTTGATCAGGAAGAATTAATCTACAATACTGCGATTTCAGCCGATTTAGCTCGGAGCCATTTTCCACAAGGATTGTGCGGGGTCCTTTGTTTGACTGAAAAAATGTAATACTTCCCTTTGTTATAAACAATATTAGACTGGGTTACCATTTGGTAATATGAATTTTCTTAATCGGTAGTGCCTCTTGAACTGATTCCATTAATGCGCCCATACAGCCTGGCTTTATAGGTCAAATTGAAGTAATTTTCTCACTTTCAGTTTTCCAGCCTTTTCTAAAGTTTGAATTCAGTAATTTTTTTTTGTTCCAAAGGAAGCATTTTCAATTTGAGAAGTAAAAAAAAATCGCTGTAGTAAATGGTCTATATAATTATACGTTCGCAATCATATGCATTTCTTCGCGTTTTCTGTTAATCTCTCAGTACATGTAACATAGTAACATCTTAATATTTATTCATATATATAACTACCTATCTTATTTATTTATGATTACACTTGAATCGATGTTTTGTAGCTTTGTAACCAAAATGCCAAAATATATTATTATTTGAACAGGTGCAAGACCTACTTAAAAAAATGTCCATGCAATCTACCCTACTAGAAGGTCGTACAGTGTGGTCCATATGTATGAAATAAATTCATTTTAGGAAACATTCTAAAACAGGTCGAATTTTAATTTGAAATTTCCATTTTTTTAGCATGAAAATAATATAGTTCACTCCATATTGGTACGACATATAAAAAACTCAAAGCTGCGACCGAGCTAATATATAGGGAGACCGGCGCATGCTGAATTTTTCTAGGCTGTATTAAAAATAATAAATATAATGTATTACTTAATAGATAAAACATCATTACTCTCATGTAAAATATATTCTGGCATGATCAAGATAAGAAGTTAACGAAAACCCGCCTCTTTTAATTAAGAAATTTAACTCTTGTGACATATTTACGCGAATCACCCCTAACTAAAATGTCATACCTAAGAAACAGCTAAACAGAGATGTACTTTGAACGTATCTATCAATGTTGTGAAGGACGGGCAATGCGTCCACCAATAAATCAGATGTTTCTATCTAGGTGCAACACAGAAGATTTTTTAATCTACCAGAAACATCATTAATCTCTAGTATTATTTTGTTCATTCTAATACGCAAAAATTTGAAATACGGCTCTGTACTACCTTGTTGGCAGGTAATAGCGCTGTCTTTGATATTTGAATGACTGGTTTTTATTGCCTTTTTTATGTGACTTAAACAAATGGAGACAACAATATCTCCCGCATTCATTCTCTCTGAATTATGGCTACCGCCCGAAAATTTTAAATTAGAAAGCGAGTCGTGTAGCGTCGCACTTAAAATTTAGCAGAATGCAGTTTTTTAAATTAGATGCAATAATTACGGAGAAAATTTATTTTGAAAATGTAAAATTTTGTTAATGTCTTGTAAACTCAGTTGAGATATTTCTTGCTAAATTATGGGTTTTGAAGAAAAGTTGAAACTAATAAATTATTGCTTTTAAAGTTTTTAATATAATATTCATCAATCATCATCAATTCATCAATTTTTACATAAAATGAAGCGCAGAGTCACAGATGTATTGAAAATGTGTTTCTAATTTATTTGAATGTATTTGTAATTTATTTTATCATTAAATTAAATATTCACAATGACCACCAGTCGTATCTTGACAATAAGGAAGAAGATATTTGAATTCTTGGATGACATTTTGTATGACCTCAAGGCTTATTTTGTTAATTTCTTCAGTTATCTTATTTTCTAAATTAGCAATATTGCCTTTTTTATTTCGGGTATTATTTATTAATTTATTTTTGGAAGAGCCTAAAACGACTGACCAGTCAGAATCTTCGTCAGCACCCTCATTTACACCACAGAGATATCCACTTCGAATGAGAAGACCCGTTTCAATGAGTTTTGAAATTATATTTATATATTGTTTCTTTAGTTTTATGTCTCTTTTTATTTTATTATTTACAATGTTTTGTTTTGATTTGGTAAGGGAGAAATGTAATATAATAGCAATGGCATAGACGTTATACGCTATTGATCTAACAAGTTGGATGAAGGAGAGACATCAAATGAAGATGAGAAGAGGCGGAAGAGGCTATAGATGTTTTTTTGCTTGTATGTCAATAAATTTGTAAAATATATATACATAGTCCTTCTGCCTCTTCTCGTCTTCATTTGATGTATCTCCTTCCTCCAACTTCCTCTTTAATTTTAACGTCGTTGCAAATGTTCAAAAGGGACCATTGATTACCGCCTTGTGGTCTATTACTTTTATGTTATTGACATTGATTTTGTAGTCCGCAACAGTGGAATCCTCTTGGGCAGGACGTTCGGAATTTGTGTTTGTTGATTGGTCATTACATGTTGCTTGCTCTTCTATGTGCGTGTTAATTAGTGGTGTGGATTCGGAATCAATGTTTTAAGGAAGATAAAGAGGAGTGAAGGTCATTTTGAATTTGTTAAACATTTAAGATATTTATCCTGAAATTAAAAAGCGTCCCTTGTTCCCTAATTTGTCTCTTGAGCAACGTCTGTTCATAGGTTAACTGTTTCACCTTTGTCTCCCTTTGACGTAAATTCGGATTTTAACCTCACATTCTTGATGCGTGAATAATAGCAATTTAGCCTCACGAATTCTGCAAGCCTCCATGTCGACTCACAAATGATACATTTGTTAGTTTAACAGATCAAATGAGATAAATTGAGCTTAAGTTGAGCTCAATCTTCCATCAGGAGGCTCACAAATGGTATATTTGTTAGTTCAACAGATCAAGTGAGGGAAACTGAGCTTAAGTTGACCTGAGTTTTCAATCAGGAGGCTCAGAAATGATAAATTTGTTAGTTTCACAGATCAAGTGTGGTAAATTGAGCTTAAGTTGAGCTCAATCTTCAATCTGGAGGCTCATAAATGATAAATTTGTTAGTTGCACAGGTCGAGTAAGGTAAGTTGAGCTCAATTTTCAATCAGGAGGCTCACAAATGAAAAATTTGTTAATTCAACAGGTCAAGTGAGGTAAATTCAGCCTACGTAGAGCTCAAACAGGAGGCTCGCAAACGATCAATGTGTTAGTTTAACAGGTCAAGTGAAGTAAATTGAGCTTAAGTTGAGCTCCTACAATTTAATATTATCAGCCCCTTTAATAATGGAGTGGGGGTAATGGTGGAGTTGAAAAATGTTTTAAAAAATGTGAGACCTTCAGTTCTAGTATATACAACAAATGACAAGTTCCTGTACTCTTACCAGCTTGCTTTACTTATGATCCCCTATTTACCGCTATTTAACCACCAACCCTTCAACGGAATCATCTCAAAACACAATCTAATTACAGATGTCGTTATAATTTATACATGTACCAAAATTCAAACAAAAATCTTTATTTTATTTTATCAACACTTTTAATAATGGAGAGGGGCTGATGGGCGGGAGTTGAAAAATATTATAAAAATCTGAGGCCTTGGCTTCTAGTATAAACACTATATCTCAAGTTTCTGTACTCTTATAAGGTTGCTTTACTCATTTTCCCCTATTTACCTCTACTTACCCCCCTTCAACGGAATCATCTCAAACTATAATCTAGTTCCATATGTCGTTATAATACATACGTGTAACAAATTTCCAGTGAATATTTCAATTTAATTTTATCAACATCTTTAATAATTGAGTGAGGGTGGTGGAGGGATTGAAAAATGTTATAAGAAAATCTGAGGCCTTTCTGTACTTTTACCAACTTGCTTCACTTATTTTCCCCTCTTTACCCCCCCAACCCTTCACCGGATATGTTCATAACACAATACATTTCCAGACCCAAATTACCAAGAAATTTGGATATATTGAAAACAACTATTTTGTACCCCATAGTACTGTTTACTCGACTTGTTAATTTCATGAACGTTACCCTAGTAGCACAACATATTGGACCAATATATAATCCACATAGGACCAATATATGAATATTGGTCATATATAGGACCAATATATGAATATTGGTCCTATATAGGTCCCATATAATACCAATATTCATATATTGATCCTATATGGATTATATATTGGTGCAATATTGGTGCTACTAGGGTAGATTCACGAAATGCATCACTATGTCCAGTCAAGGGTGGTGTAGAGTGCGTGAGCAGGGACTTAAGCAATTCCTTTAGAAAGTTGTTCCGGGTGCTTAGGGAGTAAATATACTGAAAGTCCTGACGTCTAGAAGGTGAGCCATAGGGGGGGGGGTCACAAAGAAAGTTCCACTTTTGTTTTTTTCGCTTATATCTCGAAAACGATGCGTCATAGGGAAAAATGTTCTTATACCAAATGAAAGCTCACAACTTTCTCTGCGGCTTTCATTTTATATACTTTCTTCGAATTCGCAACCGTTTTCGAGCTACATGCTTTCTCAAACGGTATGGGGCACCAGCAAGACAGACCTCCCTCAACCAGTACCGCTTCAAGTCGTTTATGAGGTCAGTGGCAAATATTAAGTCTGATATCAGCTCTCTCCCACCAACTGAGTGGGCAGCTAAACAGCATTCCCGACGCACCTACCACCAAGTGCAGCAGTGGCTCGGGAATAAGCTGCCCCTTCAAGAGTGGGGGTGAAAACATGTAGGAGACACCCTGGTGCCAATTACAACAGAAGATCCACCTGCACCGGAGGTCCTACTGAAAACGATATTTTGCCGCTGCACCAAGGATTGTGGTAGTGGCAAATGTGCAATGCTGAACTGTTCTGCGGTGTGCCTCCACTGCAAATGTCTAGGCTTGAGTGAGTAGAACTTCGAGCATCCATTTTTTTTCTCAAACTCAAACTAATCTACATTGTAGTGAACACTTTTGGGGTAATATATATATTCCATCACCCAAGATCCTTTGTGATAAGATTATTTATTTTCCCCATTCCAAACACTACATGAATGAGAATAAATCCTGAAAAGTATACCCCAGAAATGTCTACTATAACATAGATTAGTTTGAGTTTGAGAAAAAATGGATGCTAGAAGTTCTACTCACTCTAACCTAGATATTTGCCTGTTTTCAGGAGTTTTTCATTTTTCTCTCGCTTATTTCTGCTGAAAAATCCTGAACCATCGTGTCTGTCCGGAATTTCTCGGTGTGTTTTCCCACTACAATGTCGTTTAGTTTAAGCTTGAGAAAAAAATGGTTTCTCAAAGTTTACCCAACTTAAGCTTAAACTATGCCCGTTTTCTGTTATTTTCCAACACATTTTGGCAAATACGAAAAGATGCAGCATCTGTATAGAAAATTAACCATGACCATCGAGTTCAGCGGCCCCAAAAATATAAGGACTCATGTCTGGAGAGTGTACTTTATTCGTTTATTCGAAAATTCCATATCCAATTCATCAAACCGTGAGAATTAAAATGAGTAGACGAGTTTAAAAAAACTCACACTGGCTACCTCTAAATCTTAATATTTTTTTATGAAATTGTATTTTGTCTTAGATATTGTCAAGAAGTACGTGGAAGATAATTTGTATTTAATTTTTTGTTTTAACGATTGCATTTATATTAAATAAATTATCGTAAATATTTAAAACATTTTTTTTAACGAAATTATTATGTAACTTACCATACCTACTATCTTTACTTTCATATGTGAAAAAATGTGAGCTTTTATACAGCACTCTCAGAAATAAAAGTTGTACCATTTAAAAGCAATACTTTTAGCGACACATTCTGTACAAACACACGAAAATAGAGCACTTTGAAAATTACCATTCTTCTGGAAATTCAGATACGCAAAGATCAGTTCCGCTCAGGCACCGAGACTATTGCAGCAGTATTTCTCAAACGACTTTTTCATATTATTAATATAACCAACGAGGTATTTAACTACCCGAAGAAGTAAAAAAAAAAAACAGAAATTGATCGATTACATACCATATCTGGTGTTTTTGTCCTTCTGATTGCTGTCTGCCTCCTGTAATAACAAAAAAATTATATGTAAATTGTTTGATTAACACAAGTTGAAAAAAAAAACAATTTTTATCAAACAGTAAATATGACTATTAAGCAATATTTACGGTTTTATTGGCACAGATAACATTTTTAAGACGCATAATATACGAAAGTTTTTCCTGTATTACATCATAAATAAATTTTGACAATAAGCTGATCCAAATACACCTTAATTAAATAAAATAAACACATATATGTTACGATCATACGATCCACGATATAAGCATCATTACTCATTTCAGAATAATCTTTGTCCCGAAAAGAAAACTAACTTCCAGATATTCTACAAAATTGAAATTTATTATATTTCTGGACAATGTTCTCAAACTAAGTAATGGAAAATTTTAAAATTGAAAAAAAATTGTTAGTGGAGAAAATTAGGTGGAGGGGGGCGTTAAGATAGCTGAAATATTATGGGTCGACTTACGCGTATAAAGTGTTCCTGTTTTAAGTAAACCACTTTATATATCTCCGTTGCAATTGAAGATATCAAAATGTCTTCGTACTACACATGCAGCTTTCATCAAAGCCGGAGTTCCCCAGGGAAGTCTCTTAGAACCAGTCCTCTATATATAAGTATTCAGTATTACTTCTGATCTACCAACAACTGTACAAACAACAATCGGAACGTTTGCCGATGATCTTAGCTGTCCGCGAGAATCCAGCTACAGCTTCTAATTGTATTCAAAATCATTTAAATGAACTGTAGACCTCGTTAAATAAATGAAAAATTTGAATAAATGAAAATGAGTCCAAACGAGTAGACTTCACTCTAAGGATAGTACGATGTCCCTCAATAAACTTAAACAATATAGTAATACCCCGCTGGGAGATACGAAATATCTAACATTCCATATGAACACCTGAATAACATGGAGGGACCACATCGTCAAAAAAAGAAAACAGATCGACTTAAAGGTTAAAGATTGCTAATAAAGATTTTTTTAAACATAGCACTTTACTCTTTACCGTTTATTTTTCGTAAAAAAAAGAAGCGTCCCTGTCCAGCGATGGAGGGTCGTTAAGTATATATGGTATGGCCTTCTCGAAGCGGGGATCTACATCGTATTGCACAGCGGTAATAACACCAGTTAGTAACTAAGTTAATGAATTCTTGTTTTAATCAATATGTACAATTCTAGCCTTGAAGTTTACACATGGTATAACGAAACAACAGCGAAAGAATACATTTCTTTTATTGCTCTGGACTGACAATCTCGTGACATCCACATTAATAATATTAAAGAAACCTACGACTCGTTCCGGGGCGGTTAATATGTTACAGGCAAGTAACTCCTAGGATGTCGCTAATTAGTTCGCTTTGACACAGTCCATTGTGAAAGAATATATAATAAAAATTTGACGTAAAAAAAATTATGGTCTAATTATAATGTTGCTAAGATTTCGGTAAGGGTGACGGGGGATGGAGGGAAGGTTGGAGCCGGGAGGGGGTTGTGCGTATCTATCTAAATTAGAGAGAATAGCTGAGGCTGGGGGTTGTGTGTAGGTTATGTTTTGCGTAGGTTATTGATTGGAAGTCTACACATGTGGGTATGTCGAGTATGACTTCACAGTTCTGTATTTTATTCGTAAACGGTTTTTGTGCTGTTCTACGATGTTGTCGATGTTAGTCCTTTATAGTCGTAGTCGTTTATGTAGGTTTGTGTGTACTGGTCCACTGTCCGTATGTATATGTTTAAGTTTGTCGATAATTTAATTAGTTCTATGTATAAAATGTTCCAGACTTCGAACGCATATGGTGCGAAATATGATTTTGTACAAGGTCAGTTTGTTGTCTATCTATAGTTTACTTTTCCTGTTGTGATGTACGATGTACGTCATGTTTATGGCGTATTGTAGTTTATTGTTTGCCGTATGGGTGGGGACATCGAATGTGTATAGGTTAAAAAGTTTGAGGGCCAGAATTGCGTCTTGTGGGATACCTACTGACAGTATATTTGAAGACGAGTAGTTGTTCCATACATGGCTGATGTAGTTTTTTAATAGTCTTGTAACTCTGGTGGGAGGGAATAAGGAATGATAGTTGGTTAGAGATATTTTAAGAAAATGTCGGAGATGGAATTGGGATAGGGGCTTTGCTATTATTGGTACTTAATGACGTTTTTATCTCAGAGGAAGTTGTGAGGAGTGAGTTTAGGAAAGTTGCTGGGAAGGATGGGCTTCAGAAATGACATTGTAGTAGAAAGCCGTGAAATTAGGTAAAGTAGTGTTGGTGGGACTTATTTAATATCTCCCTCGCGTTTTTCTTACGCACGCGTTGCAACCAATGAAACTGCATAAACGGATATACCTTCATAGACTTATAAATAGGACACGTCATAAAATGTTTGTAAAAGTGGTACGTTAACCGATTTTACCCGAGTAACCCTCTGACATGCTAGCTTTCTACTGATAATTAAAAAAAGTCCCGACTTTGATTAGGCTATTGCTGAGCATTTGCATGATATTTAAAAATAAAACGTGAACAGTCTTAAATCATCACGTGTAGTTTTAAGATATTATTTCATCATTTAATTACGTTCAGATAGTACCGTATGATATGGCGTGGACTTATGCATGATACAGGTTAATGGTGTCATGTACACAAACACCTTATTTGACTAAAAATAAAGATTACACCAATTAATTACATGGTAAAAATGTGACATAGTAAAAGTAGGTACTCGTAATAAAATATAATTTATCAAAACATTTACACTATGACAAGCGATAACGATACGTACAAAGGAAGTATTTCATTGACATCTGTGAATTCGCTTTTTCATGTAACATAGCATTATGAAAATAGATGGGTGCAGTGTACTCTTTTGAAGAAAATAATTGAATTCAGACATTTAATTCACCCTCTACTTCAAATTAGTGAGTGTCAGAGGTTTCAAGATGCAACAGCGCACACAAGATGATTACGAACTTGTGTAAAACTTAACTGTACTTATATCTGACATTTTAAAACAAGTGCACACTATAAGCAGTTTCATCATTATAGCTTTTTAGCCCATTCTCAGCCGTTATGTTCTCTGGTAGATGTTTCCATATCTCTCTACCCTGTGTCTGTTTTCCCCACCTGCGTACTCCTAATATTATCAATCTCCATACCATGTCGCCCTACCGTGATCAAATATTTTGGGCACATGCCTTATCCATAGACTCATAATTTGAATATATTAGGCTACTTATACTCCTAGTACAGTTCGAAATTATAACGTCTGCGCCATATTCAATTTTTGTTTATTGAGATATATTTTCCTGGCCATGTTCCATTCAAAATGGAAAGATATCCTTCACAACCTTTTTGTGCAGTGTCGGATTGTGGGCGCAAGGGCCCACCGGGAAAAATATGTAGGGGAGGCGGACAGACGAGAGATATAGAAAGTCTGGAGGCATAACCTCCAGCGCTAAAGGTACAATTTCAGAAAATTAATGTTAGTCTGTAGGAAAATCTAAGGCTAGGTAGCACGAAAATAATTTTTGTTTTTTTCTCTGAATATCAGTACTTCAAGTATTATTTTAAAATAAAGTTACATAACATACATAAAATAAAAAAACAGGAAACATGAACAAACAAACCATTATACGCATAAAAGGCATAATAAATATATTAGACATCTCACTAACATAAACTTAACATTTCGTTATTTTCAAACTGAAAGTAGTGCAGAATTTCTTTAGTTTCTTAGCAAGGGTATTAATTAATTCATAATCCAAATTCTAATAAATATCATTCAACACTCATAATTAGAAATGCTTCTTACCTCTGCTGACTCAATACCGCTCTTAATCTATTTAATATCATTTTGAGCTTGCTAAAAACTCTTTCGCAAGACACTTGTGTGCAAGAGAGGGTTAAAAGATTTATAGGAAATATACAAATTGGAGTATGCCGCACAGTGAAGATTATATTTTTCTAAAATTTTTAGACAGCAGACAAAACAGCCCGAACAAGAATCAATTAAATGAATATATTTTTTTAATCAGCACTATTTTCATTTTCGTTGACGCTGCTAATAGTGCTTGAAGCATCATCATCACTATGTACATATTTGTCATCTTGATTTTGGGCTGATGATGAGCATGACTGATCTTTTAAAAATTTCAAGTTATTAAAATTTTGTGCAAAACTGATGATGAGCTCATTCTTAATTAAAGATGCATCAAGTCCTGTCAATTAAGATATTGTCGTGAAAGATTCTGATTCAAATTGTTCAGGTGTAGTTTATTGAATTTCTTTAAAATTTCGTGGATCAAAATAATAAAATTGTTTGTAGGTGTTTTGGTGATTTCAAATCTATTTTTAAACTTTGCGTAACTTAATTAATAATTCATTTAAATATTTTTTAATTTTTTTTTGCTAGTCCGTTTGACTATTAATTATATTGCTATCATCGTACTGTTCACCATGCATTTTTCTCTTCTTCTATTTCGAGTTGCAGGAAATTATGTTTCTATGTATATGTCAGTATCTTCAAATTGTTGGTTCTCATTTACAAAACTTATTAATTAATTAACTTTACATACAATTTCTGGAAACCTTACATATAATTTGTTTATACTTTTAAAAGTGAATTATTTTGTGTTTACTTATAATTGCAATGAACATATTGAACATATTCTTTATAGGATTTTGCAAACAGCAGAAAAACTATCTGTATATGAGAACTAAAAGAAAAACTGTTTGTAAAATTATTGATTTACAGTCTTTGCATTATTTCGATAACCTGAATTCTCGTCATGCTAGCAATTAGAATCCTGAAATGAATTTGCCCTTCTTATTGGACAATTCTCATTCTAACACTGGTTTCCATATAGTTCCCTACGGCTATGCAGAGTAAAGCAGTATCCACATAACCCCCTACGGTTATTAAGATGCTGTTGCCTTTTGGAAAAACGTTTCATTCAAATGATTTACATTTTCATGAAATCTATCGTTTTATTTCTTGGAAATTCTCCAGAATAAGGGCGAAAAACGTTTCAAAGACTATATAAGTATTTCCAAGAAACAGAATAACAGATTTCATGAAAATGTAATACATTTGAATGAAACAATTTTCCAAAAGACGGGGTATGTAAATAAATTCATTTTAAGCCTTTGTTCTCATTTTTAACTGAATCTTCAAAACCGTAGGGAGTTATATGGATTCTGGTTTACTCTTCATAGCCGGGGACTATATGGAAACCAGTGTTAGAATGAGAATTGTCCAATAAGAAAGACAAATTCATTTTAGGATTTTAATTGCTAGCATAACCAGAATTCAGGTTATCGAAATAATGCAAGATTGTTTTTCTTTTAGTTCTCATAGAGAGTTTTTTCTGCTGTTTGCAAAATCCAATAAAGAATATGTTTCATTTGTTTATATTTTTTTATGGCATTTTCAATTATCTGAAAAGCACGATTAAAATCAAGCCCTGCTGTTTGTAAGTAATTAAATGCAGGTGTGAGATGCTGAAAAAAGCTTCTCGACGCCAAAGGCCTCAGGGGTTCCAAAACTGGTAAGTCGAGGGCCCACAGGTTTCCCGGCGGTACAATCCGACGCTGTTTTTGTGTCTTTTGACCCATATATCTCATGTACGTTTAAGCAGTGAGGTGAAAAAATTATCCGACGGTGATCTTTCGCAGCCAAATTGATAGATAAAAACATTAAAACTTTTTTTTTCATAAAGTAAAGGTGCACTTTCTAAGTCATGAGGTATGTATAAGTGATGATAAACTAATGTCATCTAATTGTATGTATTATGCCATGCTTTGTCGTTAAAATTGTATATTGATTATTTACGTGAAAATGATATCCCTAGAATAGCATTCATAAAACAATTATCTTATCTTGTCTTATTAATCACTCAGTTAAATAAATATAATTGTAGTTTTTTTAGAACTCATCAATTATATTATTAACTTTATAAATAGATCGTTGGTCTCTACCCTACCGAATGCCATGTTTACTCAATTAAATAACTTACTGTGACGTCCTGTATTATACGATACGATGGTGTATGAAACGGGTCATTAGTTCATCACCCTACTTCTTCTTCATCAATCATTGGCTATCGATTTCCCTCATCGCATCTTCAATCTAACGCCTACAATGATTTCAATTTCACTAATACAAGTTTGTTTCTCGATTATTCAGGTCAAGATCAAATTGTTAGTGGATAAAAAGTATTTCTGGACCTTTCTTAATTCCAGCTGTTAACAAAAGATTTTAGGTCCTTTTTAATCGCTAATGCATTCTAGGGACAATAATGCTGACTTTTATTATTTATATATTATTATCTTAAACTAGTTTCTCAATTCAACGTACAACACCACTCGATTGTCTAAGAAATACATCCCCAGGACGGCTCCACAGCATCATATTCTCGCACATCTTATATATTTTTTAGCCACGTCAACCAGGGAAAGAATAACATAGAACTATTAATGGTTTAGAGAATCCATATGGTAAGAGGCTTGGAAAAGTTGGGTCGATATTATCAAGAAACTGACGGAAAAATTTGTTGAGGCCGTACGCTTAGCAGGCTACCACGGCAGATGACATACCGTAAAATCAAGGAAGATCGCTGGAGGAAGATTCCAGTAATTCGACATGGGAAAACACTAATTAACGGACCTTGCATAAAACAAACTAAAGAACTGCTCATAAATAACAGATGCAACTGAGAATTATAACAGGAATTCTAGTAGGAACCTTTCCAAGGAGCACCTGCACACAATCGGGTGATTCGACGGTGACCTAGAATACGGACTATGCGGCAAGGAACCAGTAGTAACGGTGGATCACATTATATTCAACAGCGTGAGATTGGCCCATAAGATAAAGTATCTACGGTGAAACACAAACAGACTCGGAATACGCTAATACTCACTCAGACCTGTATCATATGATCGGTGGCACAGGGGTAACAAAGTGAGCAGGATGGGGAGAATACAATAAGCGCAGGACACTAAAAAAGGAGACCGACTAGAATGCATGACGTTATGAATAATAAGTAATAAGTAGTAATAAGTAAGTACTATGTCAGTTAACTTCAACATGATATTAATTAAGGTCTACAACGTGCTTACATTGTCTAACAAAGTGAAACCTTGAAGGCCAAACAGTTTTCAAAATTGCACCATATACCCCAAAGAAGAAACATCAAAGTGGGTACAGATGTAGAACGGAACGGCTTTCAAAAAAACGAAAAATTGATAAAATCTACCAATGAGTTTGTTTTCTTTTTTTTTTTAGGTGACTGAAAGAACACTTACGAGGTCACTATAGCGGGGAAAGCGATTCCTGTTAAAGGTAGAAAGCACTCGATTTTTTTTAGAAATCTGTCAATATCTTCCATTTGCGCAGGCGCTATAAAAAAACACATTTTTGGTTTGGTTTTTATTTGTACACGTAGAGAAGTTACATTTTCTCTGATAGGCACACTGTCCACGAGTCGTCGCGGCATAGATGCGTCAGCGTAGCGTACATGAAGTGACGATACGCTTACGCTTGAGATCTGTCTAAGAATCGTAAGGAATGCGATGCGTTTATATTCGGTTAACAAGATGTCAAGCGACGAAGAGGATGTATATGTTTTGTATAACTATATTAGAAACCTACGAAGAAGAAAAAAATATTGGTTACACGCATATATTGAAAGGGAATATTAACTGTCGGCTTTTGATCGCTGCCAGAGTATTATCTGAAGATGATTATGTATTTCACATGTTGTACAGAATGAGTAAAAATGTCTATCAAAACCTAATAAAAAAAACCGCTGCCCAAGGAATCACTACTTCCACATCCAGATTTTTCATCCAAGTCACTTTAAAGGAAACATTTTGACTATATGTGCACTCTAGTATGTGGAAATTATTGGTCATAGAATTTTAATAATATTTGGGGCAGATGTCATAGAAAAGTTTGAGGAGTTGGTTTCTACCATATACGTTAAAAATGAAGTTTCTAATTTACCCTACTTATTTTCCACTATTCACAACCTACCACCTCCCGCCCCTTCAATGGAGTCATCTCAATCAGATGTCACTATACGATACATACGTGTACTAACTTTCAAGTGAATATCTCAATTTTATGTTATGAATCCCATTAATAATGAAGCGGAGGTGGTGGAGTTTGGAAAATATTAGAAAGAAATCTGAGGACTTGGTTTCTAGTATATACACCGAATCCCAAATTTCTGTACTCTTACCAGCTTGATTTACTTATTTTCCCCTAGTTACTCCTATTAACCCCAACCCTCCTACGGAATCATCCCAAAATATAATCTAGTTCCAGATGTCGTTATAATACATACGTCTACCAAATTACAAGTGAATATCTCAATTTTATTTTATCAACCCCTTTAATAATGCAGTAAGGGTAGTGGAAGGGTTGAAAAATATTATTAAAAAATCTGAGGCCTTGGCTTCTAGGACATACGCCGAGCTTCAAGTTGCAGTACTCTTACCAGCTTGCTTTACTTATTTTTCCCTATTCCCTCTATTTACCCCCACTCCTTCAACGCAATCATGTCAAAATATAATCTAGTTTCAGATATAGTTATAATACATAAATGTACCAAATTTCAAGTGAAAATTTAAATCTAATTTTATCAACTCTTTTAGTAATGGAGTGGGGGAAGTGGGGGGATGGAAAATACTAATAAAAAGCCTGAGACCTCCGCTTCTAGTATATAAACCAAATCCCAAATTTCTGTACTTTTACCAGCTTGCTTTACTTATTTTCCCCTATTTATCCCTATTTAACCCCCAACCCTTCAACGGAATCATCTCAAATTATAATCTAGTTCCAGATGTCGTTATAATACATACGTGTACCAAATTTCAAATGAATATCTCAATTTTATTTTATCAACCCTTTCCATATTGGAGTAGGGGTTGAAAAAATATTATAAAAAAATCTGACGCTTTGGCTTCTAGTACATACACCGAATTTCAAGTTTCTATACTTTTACCAACTTGTTTTACTTATATTCCCCTATTTACCCCAAATTAACCCCCAACCCTTCAACGGAATCATCTCAAAATATAACATAATTCCAGACGTCGTTATAATACATACGTGTACGAAATTTCAAATGATTATCTCAACTTTATTTTATCAACCCCATTAATAATGGGGTAGGGGTGGTGGAGGGTTGAAAAGTATTATAAAAAAATCTGAGGCCTTAACTTCTAGTACATACACCGAATTTCAAGTTTCTGTACTCTTACAAGCTTGCTTTATTTATTTTCCCCTATTTACCCCTATTTAACCCCCCAACCCTTCACCGGATATCCTCAAAAAACAATCCAGTTCCAGACCTCGTTATAATATATACGTGTACAAAATTTCAAGTCAATATCTTAAACCGTTCCGGAGAAAACGACAGACCGACAGACAGAAAATTTTTTTTCGCTCAAATTTAAAATCTCGACGTTTCATGACATTCTAAACCTATTTCACGAATAAAAATTTTTGAAAATTTTTTGCGATTACTATACTTCCAATCCACTACGTGAATGTGGAAGTAATTGTAGGGTCACACATTCAATTTATGATTAAACAAACACGGGTGCTTTTCCACTTCTTGCACAAACTCTGATGCAGACATAATATCAACTATGCAGCATACGCTTATAACGACTGCAAATGAGTACGCAAGGAGACGAGACGATAACGTGCTTCAACGAAAACGCGCCGATGCCGCTTCATGGACAGATACCAATGCTTATACATTGCCTGCGACACGCAAGCGTACACCAATCGTATTTTTGCCGAGTACGCGACGATGACGCGACGATACATGGACAGTGGGCCTTATTTTTCCTGAATAGCTAGTTTGAATTTAGCTTTATTAGAAAACTCTGGGATTATGGACCTTGATAGCAGAGTTGATCTCTATTCTCCGCACCACAGACTTTGCCTGATGCCTCTGTGAGAAGCTTTACACATCGCTCCACAGCTTGTGTGTGGCAGGGGAAGCTTCTTATGTTCCAATTCGGGGCAGTCACACATCGTATTAGAGATAAAATAGTATCTTCATCAATATTCCACAAAATAGGTGGAGAGAACAACTTTTAGGGACTCCAGTCAATTATTTCAAACTAGTTTTCAGCATCAAAGTTTAGTTTTAGAGGAAAAAAGGACCGAATTGATTTTTCTTTAGCAGATCGTTGCCATGATTTTATTATTCGTCTCAACCCAAGATCCCTGATGTACTTTCTGTCATCCATGACCATAGAGATGAGCAGGTTTTCAGCATGGGCAAAAAATGAATTGCGCTCGATTACAGGTTCTACTACTTGACGCAAGTTAGCAGGTAAGTATCGTGAAGTTTGTATTACCTTAAAAACACGCTATGGTCCATCGGTAAAAGAACTATTCTTCTTAGTATCAAGCCAAACAGTGATTCCTTAGGAGGCGTTTTTTTTTCAAAAAAATGTTTATTTAACTCTGTTATCTCCCATCTATGTTTTTTACATAAGAGGTGCTTTGTTATTACGGAACAAATTTGACCAAAATTCGCAGATGTTACTTTATCGGATCTTTCGCATTTATTTAAATATAGTCATATTAATTATTACGTTAATTATTATTAATGATTCAGGCGAACCATATAAATTTGACATTCAAAATTAAATTATCATTCCGATTTTTTTTAACTGTAATCTTTATAGTTCTCTTCTATTTGTGCAAATATATTTTCATTTATGTTTATAAATATCTACATTAATACTGATTGACTTAAGTAATAATTGGTCCTAAGACGCAGGTTTGACTTAGAAATAAACCCTGAGCTTCGTTTACAAATTATATATCTGTAGTAATAAAAAAATATACATACATGCCAATTTTTGTAAGTATTTTCATAATTTAATAACAGTAACTTAATTGCAAACATTGTGTAAAGAATGTGTAAATCAGAAATTAAATTATATTATTTATAAAAAGTAGTTTTCCACGTGTTAAATATGTTAATGTTTATTTTCCATTCGTAAACAAGCGAGTGGAAAATACCCAATACCTGAACATTTTCTGAAGTATTCTCCGAGGCATTTTCCATAAATTCCATTTTCGTCGAGGTGGATGAGGATTTAATTTAAGAGCGTACAGAAGATATTCATATACCTATGTATAACACAGAATTTTTTTTTAGTTATTTTGACTTTTCAAATGGGAAATTGGAAATTATTAGTCAAGTAGCGTGGATAGATGAAAATTTTCGAGAAAAGGAAAAATAGAAAGATTTATTTAACTTTCTGGACATCGTATACGATCTGTAGACGAATTATTTATTTTATCCGTGACACGAAAGAGTTTTTTGAAAAAGCGCTTTTATTTTGTTCTTTCTGCATTGCATTTTTAGAATGTCAGGTTCTATTAAGGTTTCTTCCAACCCGCAGTTTGATCATCCGTTGAACAGTCAAATGGAGCCGCCCAGTCATGGCGTGAATATGTTACAGCGATAGAAAGATGGATAGACGACTGCTTTTGATCATTCAACGAACGATCAAACTGCGTGTTGAAATAAACAGTAATGGGTCAAAACCAAATTTTTCGAGTTTTAACTGTAAGTGAACATGTAATCTCAAAAAATTTAAAACTAGTTCGTCCAGTTATACATATTTTTTTAATTACTTAGCTTATAGTGCGTATAAATATATAAAATCTTTGGAAATGATATGGTGGTAGGCATGGTAGAAACATATACAGGGTGTCCCAGATTTAAAGTGACATGGACCGATGAGAGATGGAGCACATTTTTCTGAGTTCAAAACACCCCCACACTTACCCTTGAAAGTGAATGGTTTTCGAGATACAGGGTATTTTATGATTCTTGACCGAAACTAAAATTCACCATATATTTGGAATGGGTCGGCGTATTTGGATTAAAGTTGGTACACATATAGTGCACTCCTAGTCCAATTAACAGCATAATTTAGTTTGTAAAAATTCCAGGACAGGACTCAATTTTTATTATTTTGCATTTAGGGTCAATTACATCACCCTGTATATCAGTTTTTTGTAAATGGCGGATAACTATTGAAATGTTTATGGATTATTGTACAAAACACTGTCATAATATTCGATGGCACGTTTATGGTCACTTCCTAGCAAATTTTCGAAAATAATGGTGAATGATATTTAAATTTTACAAAATACGCAAACAACCAGTTAACGTCGCTATTTTATTAATTTTACTTAAACACTAGTTTGACAATTATTTAATGTATTATTGTTACTTAAATTTGATTCGAATTGCACTTAAAATTTGTACGGCCATATGCAATATTCTATAGAAAAACAGTTTGCTTAAAAATAAAAGTAGGGGCGTGTGTCAATTCTGACATTTATAGTTATTAAACTACATAGTAATGTAAGTCACCTTTAGAAATTAAGTCTAAGTATTCAAAGTCGTTTGAGTAATTAAAATAAGGTTTTGTATTAACAAATCTACTATCTAATAATTTTAAGATGCCATTCCAATTTACAAATGAAGGATAAGCAGATATGATTTATGTGTATGGTTTTTGCGATGGAAATGGAACAGGGAGAGAATATGAAAGACGTTTTAGAAATCGTCGTACACCAAATCGTACAACATTTTCAGAGGTGTATGAATTTAGTAAGGAACCTGGGCAATTTCCCTCACAGGCAAAACATGAACATGTTCTCAGAGATTTTCAACAGCGAGAGGAAGTATTACAGATTGTTCATATGAATCCAACTGTAAGCGTCAGGAAAATCAGTCATCAATTAGAAATTCCCAGAACTAGAGTATGGCGAACTTTAAAAAAAAAGAAAATTTATATCCTTTTCATGTTCAAGTAGTTCAGCGACTTGAAGACGGTGACAGCGTTCCGCGTTTAACATTTTGTAGGTGGGTAGTTTCGCACAGACGAACAGTTTCTAGAATTCTGTTCACGGACGAAGCTCAATTCACGCGTGATGGAATAAACAGCACCAGAAATCAACATCTTTGGGCAACTGAAAATCCACATGACACGCTTCAGAAAAATTCCCAACACAGATTCAATATAAATGTCTGGTGTGGAATATACAATAGTGATCTAATAGGGCCACACATTTTTGAAGGGAGACTAATGGGTGAAATTTATTTAAATTTCTTAATAGATGTGTTACCAAATTTATTAGAAAACATCAATGTCAGAGGTATGTGGTTTCAACACGATGGTGCTGGACCCCATTTTTCTGTACCGGTGAGGGAGCATCTTAATCAACGTTACACCAACAGATGGACTGGTAGAGGGGGTGAGTTAACTGGCCACCGAGATCTCCTGATCTCACCTCCATGGATTATTTTTTATGGGACTACCTGAAGTCACAGGTGTACAGTGAAAATATTAATACCCGTGAACAATTACAACAAAAAATGTTTAATGTATGTGACAATATTAGACACAATCCGGTTATGATCGATAGATCGGTGAAAACGCTTTTTAAACGTTCACAAAAATGTATTGACGCTGGGGTGTTCATTTCGAAAATGTATTATAGTTTTAATTAGTTGTACCAGTGTACAAAATAATTAGCGTCTTTTTAAAATCTGTGCTGTAAATTATGATTAAGCAAACTCTTTTTCTTAATTTTTTCCTTTTTTCTGTTTTTCGTTTTTCTTTTTAAGTGACAATAATACATTAAATAATTATTAAACAAGTGTTTAAGTAAAATTAATAAAATAGCAACGTTAACTGGTTGTTTGCGTATTTTGTAGAATTAAATATCGTTCACCATAATTTTCGAAAATTTGCTAGGAAGTAACCATAAACGTGCCATCGAATATTATGACAATGTTTTGTACAATAATCCATAGACATTTCAATAGTTATCCGCCATTTACAAAAAACTGATATACAGGGTGTTGTAATTGACCCTAAATGCAAAATAATAAAAATTGAGTCCTGTCCTGGAATTTTTACAAACTAAATTATGCTATTAATTTGGCTAGGAGTGTACTATGTGTGTACCAACTTTAATCCAAATACGTCCACCCATTCCAAATATATGGTAAATTTTAGTTTCGGTCAAGAATCATAAAATACCCTGTATCTCGAAAACCATTCACTTTCAAGGGTAAGTACGGGGGTGTTTTGAACTCAGAAAAGTGTGCTCTATCTCTCATCGGTTTATGTCACTTTAAATCTGGGACACCCTGTATAAGGTATGCTCGTCCGGGCTACCAGAATTTGACTTTTCTGCGCATGGAACCAACGGGAACCATATTGGATATATCACAGTATATTGACAGAGAATCCTAATATTCATTAGATACACATATTTCAAGTTTTTATAATATTATCCCTCAACATTGTACCCCTGCAACCAGGTGTAAAAGTAGTCGTGTTGGGGTGCGTAACTGCGTAATATCATTTTTGTGTTTGGTTTCTCTATGGTGTGATATTTTTGAGGTTAAAAAAGAAACGATTATTTATAATAAACTTAAGACATGGTTGGGTGCAGTATAAACAGTTGCAAAAATAGGAGTGGAACTTCAATTGAAAGAAATGTAATATTCCACAAGGTTCCATTATTGGACCGGTTTTATTCCTTTTGTATGTGAATGAACTACCAAATATTGCAAACCACTTAACATCATTATTTGCCGATGATACATCTATTGTAATAAGAACCTCAGAAATCATGGAAGAAAAAATAACACAAGTATTAGAAAAACTACATGATTGGTACCTAAGAAATAACCTTAAACTAAACGTATCGAAGACAACCCTATTAGAGTTTAACAAAAATAAAGACTTACGAGTCAATTTTGAAAATGAGGTTCTCATGGCAACTGATAACACAGTGTTTCTAGGAATAAATATAGATACCAAATTAAACTGGAAAACCCATATAAACTACATCTCAGCTAAATTAAGTGGTTTCAACTACGCATTAAAAATGTTATCGTCATCGATAAATGAAGAAGCAAGTTTAAACGCATACTACGCATATATCCACTCTCGCATAAAATATGGCATCATCTTTTGGGGTAACTCAGTAGAAGCACATCGAATATTTAAAATCCAAAAAGCCTGCATCAGAAGCATATTTCACCTAAAACGCTATGAATCATGCAAAAACATATTCCAGGAAAAGAACATCCTTACCTTACCATCCATTTATATCTATGAAAGTGCATGTTTTGTAAAAGCTAATTACGAACTGTTCAGCAAGCAAGAACTAGTGCATACATATGACACCAGAGGAACAACAAATCCATATTTAAATCCTATCCAAACAACAAGAACTAAAGTACAAAAAAGTGCCACATATCAGTTACCTCGCATTTATAATACTCTTCCAAACCATGTGAAACAGTTGCCATTTAAACATTTTAAAAAATGCTTAAAAGACGTTCTGTGTAAAAACGCAATTTACAAAATTGAAGACTACTTCACTACTGCCTTTGATTAAATTACTTTGATTAAATTACTGTAACAATTAAATTAAGTTAGGTTTTTAAAGTTTTTTAAAGTGTATTTTATCAAGTTTTTATTTTTTGTCTTTTAAACAATTATTTATATTTTATATCAAATGATAATGATACTTACTAATTCAAGAAATGTTTATTTGATCATTTTGTGAATTGTTATAACTTTAAACCACATTTACTTTTTGACGTGTTCTATACATTTTGTACTACTGAATAAATAATGATTCTATTCTATTCTATTCTATTCTATTCTATTCTATTCTTTCGGTTCCCAAAAAATGAAGAATATCGAGAAAATGGTTAGAAATTTGTCCAGTAAAACCTGATCATTTCAAAAACGGTAATTATAAAAATAATAATTAGTTAATATATTGGCTTATTTACAATTACAAAATATGTATTAGTAAAAGATGTACCTATTTACGATATAAAAGTTTTCATTTGTTATTTAACACAAATGAGGTCAGAAATAAAAATTGTTTTTTTTACAGCTCGCATTTGTTCAGTGCATTTTAAGAGGGCAGATTTTAAAGCGACTCCAGAGAAGGTATCTCAAAAATGTTGAAAAATACTCTCCAACGAATATCCGTGTCCTTCTGCCTCATGCGTACCTATAGAACATTTGGCAAGAATCATCCTCCAAGATATAACGTACAAAGCAAAAAGTAAGAACAAGTAAACATATTCATGCATATCGTTTAATTTCAAAGAAAAGTTAGTATGCAGTATGATGCATAAATCTAGGATATATCTAAAACTGTGTAGGAGTATTTAGATTTTATTCTGTAAAATTTGATTATAATGACGCTTACATCTCTTGTCAAGATACTCTATAATATACTCTATATGTTGTAAAAAGTCTCAGTATAATACTTATTTTATTTATTAAGTATAGTATATATTTATTTTGTTATAGAATAAAAGTATAAAATAAGACGAGTGTATGATTTCTTGTGTGATTGTCCGCTATACCCTCACAAGGTGTCAATACAATTAGAAGTTATATTATTATTACCTGTGGTGTGTATGTATTTTTCGTAAATATTGGTTAAAATTTACTATGACGATAGCATTTGTAACTAAAAAGATTAATATTGTTGTACAAATAATTTATATATTACCTACCATTATATTATATAATATATTTATTCTTTATATTAAAAAATTGACATTTATCATAAAATCATACTAAAAACTCATATAGTATTCATGAACCCTTTGATAAATATTGATTATATAGAACTATATACATATATACGTTAATTTTTTTAGTATTGATAACTTAACCTATAAACTCTTTAAATCGCCGAACTAGATCATATAAAATATATACCTATATACTGCATCAAAGAAGTACCTTTTTACCATCTTTTTTACAAAGAATGTCTTGCATATCCATAACTACACGGTAGTAAAAAAACACTAAAATTACAATGAAAATTTGCTACATCAATGTCGAAATGTATGTATCTACAATCTTAATTATTATTCAAAACCATTCTAAAATATTTCCAAATGAGTAATATTTCGTCAAATTTTAACTTTATTTCCAAAATGAGGCATCTGTTTTTAAATGGTATGTGGAATCATATCCTTTTGTACAATAGAATACACTACATTATTTGAAATATGCGCACGAAACGCTATTGGTCCGATTATCAATATGGTTCCCGTTGGTGACAAAGCATATGATTGGTTACCGCAAAAGCTGCGCAACAGCATACCTGTATATATTTCTACCATGGTGGTAGGTATAAACTATGAAATTTGTATCCTTGAAAACGTGTTTTTTGGTTACTCGTGTTGTTTTCTCTTTTTTTTTTTCGATTGAGTGCTGTAAAATATCTACTTTTTTTAATAATACAATGGGTAATTACTAAAATATAAGAACAAATTTGAAAAGTACATGAAGAATACGCAATTTTCAATAAAACTTTACTACCTAATAGAATCCAAGATATTCCGTTTGATAATGCGCAGTGTTAGATTATACAATCTCTCCTGGAGTTAGTGCCCATATTTTCTTGGTAAACATAGCTGAAATCTCATAAACAATTAACTGAAAACTCTTTATTTCCAAAGGTGAAAATTAATCGTTAACAAAACAAAAAATTCAAAATAATCGCCTTCGCTTGGAACTTATCTCCACATCGTCTGACTAATCATCAGTATCGCTTTTTAATTTTCAAACGAAAATATAACATTTTTACGACTTATCTAGTCATCATGATCAATTATCAATTATGATTTCCAAATGTAACTCATGATGTACGACGTAATACTTGCAGAGTCATTACATTCTGGCAATCGTTCTGTATCAAAATGTGCTTCAAATTGTAGATCTGAAAGTTTGTTGTTCAAATTTTCTTCCTCATGTATATAACACAACTATCTTCGCAATTTAAACATTACAGTGTTTGTATAGTTTGATACATTCTAGTCCCATTTATTGCAAGAACATGCATTGGCTATTAGACAGTCTTGCATTCTCAAGTTATTGAGGAGGGATTTCTGTATTTGTAAGTACACTCTTAAAGAAAATGTCCTAAGCAACCTCTTTACTGAGAAAGAAAATTTTTCATTTATCTGCAGTAGATGAGATGTGTTTCTGGAAACATCTATGTCTGAAAATATCTAAATCTGTAGCGTTCCTTAGGAGCCGTACAATGAAGCCATACACCTTTACCTGAGGCAAACGTGCTTGTTGTCGTTGCTTATATGAGTATCATAAAAAACAAACAAGTGTCTTAATATATTTTTTAACATTCACTTTCAAACATTTTTAAAAAGAGGTTATCAATTCGATTAGATAGATAGATTAGTTAGATACTGTGTTTCACTTTTCATGCGTACGCCCTTTTATCTCTAGAATTAAAAAACGAATATATTTAAAATTTAGGTAAGTTGTACACTTCTTCTAGATAACTTGAAGCGCATATACTTATTTAACTTATTCCATAGACGCGCGGATTAGGGGGTGAAAATAGGATAAAAATTCTTTATACTCTCAAACGCCGTTGTTCTCTTTTTTATTTATTTTATTTTTCTTTGGACTTTTTATTCTTTTTTTAAACAAATAATGACAGAAAAGCTTCCATTATTGTCAAGTTAAAAACTTTGTTTACGATTTCAAAGGTGACTGAACTGAATAGGGTCCTGCGTACATCGAATTTTTTAGCGAGTAAGATGATGTGTTTGAGTATTACTTCAAATTTGTAGCAGACACTGTGAGATGGCTTTGTTCAAAACTTCAAAACTGCTTGAGATACTTTAACAAAATTTGGCACAAATCTGTTTCAAAGGTTACCCTATGAAATGGTGTTTTTTTTTAATAAAAAAAATTCCTAATACGATTTACCTAAAAATTTACCCCATTTTCACCCTCTCATCCGCGCGACTATGGAATAAATTAAATATGTAATTGCGCTCTAAGTTTCCTTGAGAAAATGTATAACGTACCTAAGTTTTAAATGAATTCGTTTTTTAATTCCGAAGATACAAGGGTACTCAGGAAAAATTAAACACAGTGTATGTGTTCCTTTCATGTTTGTTCAGTGATTACTCAGGAACAGCTTAAGCGATATCGATGGAAAGTTTAGCAAACTGTAGAGTATGACTCGACGTTGGCTTCATGGTAGTTTTATCAACCTGTCTAGTACAAGGTGAACAAAAATTATAAGAAAGTTTTCTATTCGAGAATATAGTGAATGCGCCATGAATAATATTGTATTAAAATTAGTAGTTAAGTATTTTCGGAGTAGCTGATATTAAATCATGTCGAATGATAGTGGGACTGCCATAATTGCATAACTTTTGCAGATTCACATGAAATTTGGTACATGGAGATATTTCTTTTACTTTGTAGAAGCTACATTAGAGGCCACTAATGTGACGTGCTTTCTTCCAGTTGCCTAGCGCATAGGCAAGTGGAAGCGTCACTTTGGCGCTGAACTATATTCCGGTTAAATTCGGTAATCTCGAGCGCCACCTTTGCAATTTTTACGTGGGGCAAAGGTCCCACATTAGCCTCCTAAACGCAACCTGTTGCAGTAGGGCTGGGATAGCTACAGTGGAGACACGGTATGTCCAGGGGTCTGGACGGCAGATTAGACTTTCACTCACATTCAACAGTAAAAGGCGGATGTCGATAAATAACAAAGTTTATTAACATACAATGAAATTTTTACAAAACAATAAAAAACGGTTAGGTACCAAAATACGGAGTTTCTGATAAATACAATAACAAAAACTTAGGATATGTCATTTTAACTTAATTTGAATTAGGTAGGGCGCCATTTTGTGACGTACGGGTAAGAAGCTAGTTAGCTACTCATTAATGCGGAAGCAAGCGGTGGTAAGCAAGCAGACGGTGAAAGCGGTGAAAAAAACAGTAGTAAAAGCGGTATAAAAAAACAGTAAACGGAAAAAAACTACACAAGTAAGTAATTTAAAAAAAACGGACAGCGTGCAAATACCAGGCAAAAGCAAGCGGTTATCTACAGCAATAATCATGCCTACATGGACGGTCAGAGTGTAAGTGTGAAGAACTTGGCAAAATGAAATAAAACTGATACCAAATAAATAAAACGGTTTTCGGATTCGGTGCGGTGTGTAACTTAAGTCACACTCGGATCGGAAAATAAAACGGTTGTCGGATTCGGTGCGGTGTGTAACCTCGGTTACACTCGGTTCGGAAAATAAAACGGTTATCGGATTTGGTATCAGCTTACGGCGGAGATTATTCTGCCTAGACGGACAGACAGTAATAATCAGAACGGCGGTATTTCGGTTCGGTTCGGATATGTTGAAATTACATCAACACTTGATGCGGTGTTTGCCAAGCGCCTCAAACCCCACAGCTGGGTGCCTTCATTAAATGCATTTCGGTTCGGCCACGTGGTATCTTGTCGGATTTTATGCGGAAAATGTCTATGTATCAGATTATAATGTTAGTTAATTTATTTACGGTAGCCTAATTTTATTCTCAATTTCTGGACTATAATAAATTTCTATAAATTATTTCAAAGTAAGGAATTTTGTTCCATTTCGTATCAATACGAAATATTGGGAACAAAATGAACGGTAAATTAAGAATAACACTACAATAAATTTCACAAAAATAATTTTTGCAAATACTGATTTTATTTTGCTACGCACTAGCTAAAATAAAATATACGGTACATATAACTTCTACACATTTGGTAGAACAACATATTATTTTATCGCAGTACCATCACAAATGGTCTGGATTAAAATAATATAAACGGTAAACGGTACACAGCTTTCTCTCGAAATATCATCCATGTTCTTTTTCCCATTTGGAAATTCTTGCGAACATAGCTATTTGGATAAAATCGGAGAAGTTGACAGGTCCTAACTCGGACTCTCTTACTATATTGTAATAATTTAATAAATTTATTTAATTTCGGCTAAGTCGGGAAATAATAATTATATTCTGATACACTTAAACGGAATCGGTTTCAAGTTATTGATTTAAAACACACATTTCAGTGAATTATTCTTATCGGTGTTAATATAAAAAGGTCGACAAGAAACCAGCGGCGATGATAAAACGGTGTACTTACATGTGCTGGATATACGGAATAATACCCGACTGGGTTGTTTGACGGATCGGGCAGAAGTGATATTCAAATGTGCTCTAATGAAACTGATTTACGCAGCTGACTTACCAACGCCATCAGTATCAAATCTTGTAATTAATGTTAATATTACGGACAGCCCTCTCACTACCAGATTTATCAAAATTTCTATTTAAAGTAGAAATCTGTTTCGCGGTTTCAGCTAGCTAAATTAAGAGAAATCTATAATATTAATTTACAATACCTATGATTCGAATGTAAGCGGAGCAAATGACGAAGTATATTATTAATGTAAACTGCATTTTTGGCAATGGAAAATTTACCTCGTTACACCAAAAAGGAACAAAAAATTGTGTTTGGAAAATATTATGAACAAAAATGTTACGGCTAAATGAGCCTAATAAAGTTCAATTAACGAAACGTCATATCAGTGAAAATTTATTTAATAATTTTTGGTAATCGTTTCTTTAAAGACGGTTCAATTGTTTTATCTTTTGAAATAGATAGGTATTAGGAAAAAAATAAAGATAAGGGATGGGGGAAACTTTTACCTTAGCAGTTCTCGAGAATCACGTGGCAAATTATAACTAGTAAACTAGTGTTATGCGGCGCATAGCACTTATTGGATAAAACAACTTGCAGGGTATGCACTTCCAGTTTTATCAATTTTTTTTTTGTTGCGTCTTTCCCTTTTTCTATTTTCTAGAGTTGTCATTATGCCTTATCTCAAAAAAATGTGTGAAAAGTCAACTGTAGTAAATTTCACTATCTATTTTTCTTATTGGGGAAATGATACTTTTTCAGAGAATTATTAGTTGCATTAGTGATAATCAACCGCAATTTTCTCAAGTCATTATTACACAAGGTTGTTTAACAAGCCAGCCGCTTAGAAATGTATGTAAATAATAAAATGAGTCACACTTAAAATGTTCCTAATGATAATTTCAAAAATGTGAAGGATATATTTCCACATAATTTGCACAAATTCATAAATAAGAATTATAATTTTAAGTTTCATGTCGTTTGTATGTTTCTTTACAAAAAAACTGCTGCCTAAGGAATCACTTCTTCCACATCCATATTTTTCATCCAATCACTTTAAAGGCAACATCTTGACTATATTTGCACTTCAGTATGTGGAAATTATTGGTCATAGAATTTTAATAGTATTTGGGACAGATGTCATAGTAAAATTTGAGGCGTTGGTTTCTACCATATACGTTCAAAATGAAGTTCTAGCTTGCTCTACTTATTTTCCTCTATTCACAACCTACCACCTCCGACCCCTGTAACGGAATCATCTCAATCAGATGTCATTACAATACATACGTGTACTAATTTTCAAGTGAATATCTCAATTTTATGTTATCTTTAATAATAGATGGAGATGGTGGGGGTGGGGGGGTTGAAAAATAATAGAAAGAAATCTGAGGCCTTGGTTTCTAGCATATACACCAAATCCCAGGTTTCTATACTATTACCAATTTGCTTTACTTATTTTTCCCTATTTATATCTACCTAACCCCACTCCTTCAACCGAATCATGTCAAAATATAATCTAGTTTCAATTTAATTTTGTCAACTCTTTTAATAAGGGAGTGGAGGTTGTGGTGGGATAGAAAATATTATTGAAAAAAACCTTCACTTCTAGTATATACACCAAATTCCAAATTTTTATACTCTTACCAGCTTGCTTCACTTGTTATCCCCTATTTACTCCTATTTAACCCCCAATCCTTCAACGGAATCAACTAAATATATAATCTAGTTCCAGATGTTGTTATAATACCAAAGTGTACCAAATTCCAAGTGAATATCTCAATTTTATTTTGTCAACCCCTTTAATAATGGAGTAGTGGTGGTGGGGGTTGAAAAATATTATAAATCTGAGGCCTTAGCTTCTTGTACACACACCGAATTTCAAGTTTCTGCACACCAGCTTGCTTTACTTAATTTCCCCTATTTACGCCTACTTAACTCCCAACCCTTCAACGGAATAATCCCAAAATATAATTTAGTTCCTGATATCATTATAATATACAGGGTGTTCCTTAATGACGTGCTAATATTTCAAGGTGTGATTCCTTAGGTTATTTTATGAAGAAAAGTTCATATGAACGTATGTCCGCAACGGCTTAAATTTTTTGCTACAGGGTGTTGAAATTTGTTTCTTCTAATCGTTACATTTTAATATCTCAGAAAGTATTTTAGATATTATTTTCAATTTTGGTATGTGTTAATAGGATATAGAACCACATATTTTTATTAGAAAAATTATTTTATCGCTCCACCAGTGGCGTCCTTGCGAGCACGTCCTCTATTTTTTACCAAAAAGTGGTACGCCACTGACATTTTTCCATGTCGATATTTTTCCTGACTAGCCTGATCAATTCTATATAAAAACGATCCCTTGCGATTTTCTCGTCAGGCGCACAGTTCTTGATTAAATTCATATTGAAACTAATTATACAGGCACACACATCAAAAAAATTGTCGATTACGCGGACCAGACCAATAATCTCCACTGTATTTTGGCTTGCTGAATCCGAATCCGGTGTCAGTTTTGCCCCACCACGTCACAATTTTTCTCTGTCGTCAGAAAATCGTTAGAAAAATGCAATTTTCCCTTTTTGCATGTTTCTAACTGTTTTTTGAGTATAGAGACAAATTGTGATGTGGTGGGGTAAAAATGACACCGGATTCGGATTCAGCAAGCCAAAATACACTAGAGATGATTGGACTGGTCCGTGTAATCGACAATTTTTTATGTGTGTGTGCGCCCATGTAATTATTTTCAATATGAATTTAATTGTTTTAATTAAGAACTGTGCGCCTGATGAGAAAAACGCAAAAGATGGTTTTCATGTAGAATTATTATTAGATACTTATTTCCCCCTATATACCCCTATTTACCCCGAACCCTTAAACGGATATGTTCAAAAAACAGTCCAGTTTCAGATCTCGTTATAATATATACGTGTACAAAATTTCAAGTCAATATCTTAAACCGTTCCGGAGAAAACGTGCGGACAAAGTAACAGACAGTATGTAAAAGTATTTCACAAAAAACTTTTCTCGCTCAATTTTTTAAAGTCTTTGTACATGGAGGAAAATATAAGATACCAAAAACTATTATTATCATTATTTTGTTATCCAGCTAGAAATTTTGTCGATCGATGTTACTCAAATTATGTACGTTAATAGTAGTACTTATATTACAAACCTAACAATATAACAACATGCCATTGGTTTTTCCCGTGATGAAGTGTAGTGTGGCAGTATCATATATTTTTTACATACATATAATTTTACAAATCTAAAATTACTTTTTACAGCTCCCCCGAAATATTTTTGATAAATAGTTTCTATTTTTGTCCAGTGTCATTATTGTATTTGTTACTTAATGCATGTAACAAAGGTCAGATGCAGCGTTCCAAAGATCGACTTGCACATCCAGTTTCAACCAGATCGCAGGTATTTCGCAATAAAATATGATCAGAAACGAGAGACGACAAAATTAGATGACCCTCATCTAGCTACTTCCGTATTTCTCCTAAATTTACATCGCAATGCTTTTGTTAACAAGGTAGGTCAGTAATTATTCACTGAGAACTCCATAAGTAGCAATAAATTCGAAAATTTAAAGAAATGTCATAAGGTGCCACACTGACATTTAAATTCAAGATGGAGCTTATTATCTTACAAGTGCTAGACTGAACAAATGTGTTCTATACGAGGCAAATTGCAAGGATAGCCTGACGTACACATTGCAGGAAATCAAGAGGAAATTGAGGGAAAATCAGAAAAAATCAAGAAGAAATTTAAAAAAATCAAAATAAATCAATGAAAAATCATTAAATTTTCTGACCTTTTTCTTGAGAGAGGTACAAGTTATCGAAATGTGGGGTTGTATAGACCTCGTCTTTATATCCCGATTATGGGTCCGACCTCACTTGTCGGTATTATACAGGGTGTCTCACCGGAAATTGAATCGATCGATATAGAGAAAAGCACGCATCAGAAATTTTTGAAAATTTAGATAGTTACTAATGTCGGTGTGGCCAATCCAACTAAAATAATTAGAAGCATGGGGTACTTCGATCCCAGCTTGCTTATTTTAAACGGAACACCCTATATATTTTCGACTTTTCGAGATGACAATAAAGTTCTGAGTTCAGGCACGTAGCACACCCTAAAACCCAGTAGTTTCGAAGATATTTGACATTTTATAAAAAATTTGACAGGTGCAACGGTTTGCAATAACCGTTATAACTTTCTCTGTGTAGGGCATCCTCATTTGCTCTTTGGTGCGGAGAAAGAACACACACGTAATTAGTTTTTTTTTATTGAGTTTTCGTATTTAATATGTTTGATGTTAGTTTATTATACTTTTCGCAAATACAAAACGAAGAGTATGTTGCATTTGATCGGCACATGGCACATTTCTAAACCCGGAAATACAGGGTGTAATCAGTTTCATGTCATTAAAAAAACTGGTAATGGGGACCAACTAGACAAACAAAAAACCTTTATGACTTTTCCCTCTAGAGGCACTTTGAAAAAAACTGATCTAGGTCAATATTTTTAATATTATGGTAGACAACTATTGAGAACCACTGCTTTTCTTGGTCAATGGACTTCTAGTTCGCAATTACACAACTTTTAAATTGTCATAAAGAAGTGCTCGTTGGCACAGGCAGTGGTCTACGGTGTCAAAGGATCATCGACCGCCTTTGATGGACCGCCTCAACTAAACTGAGGCAGGCATAAAGAGGTAAATAATTCGG
Organism: Stenurella melanura; assembly: GCA_963583905.1. Classification (NCBI taxonomy): domain Eukaryota; kingdom Metazoa; phylum Arthropoda; class Insecta; order Coleoptera; family Cerambycidae; genus Stenurella; species Stenurella melanura. The sequence continues at coordinate 111,038,419 of OY757312.1, forward strand.
TCTCTCTTCGCGCACAATTGCAAGCATAGAGGTTTAAACAGAGCATTTCTTTACATGTGTGTTTTTTAATTTGGAACAAAATATTGGATTGTTTATAATTTAGAAAATTTAAATGTGGTTTATTAACATTTGTAATTGTAACATAAATGAGTGTCCTGGGTTAAAAGCTTACTACCTACCTAAATGATTCAAAATCTCTGCATCTGCATCAATACACAGTTCGGTACGTCGAATTAAGGACATACGCACTTCGTTCAACACTAAACACCAAACTATCAACTAACGTTGTCAATAAAGAAAAATAAAATAAAAACTTGGTACAAAAGCCAAAAAGGAATACAAAAAGAACGAACAAGTAAGTTGTGTCTGTACGTAATCAAGAATTTGAACGGTAAGTCAGTAAAATAAATCTTAACTATAAACACATAATGACGCGAAATTCAAAAATAACAAAAACAACGAACGGCGGGTTGGACGTGTGTACATAACGAAACACCCACAGTAACTAAAATATTGCACAAGGGAGAGTTATGGTTTTCTTCAGATCAGATCTAGATCTAAACCTACCTCAATATTCCAGCAGTTCTCAAAAAATTTTATTGAAAATTTGCGAAATTTTTGTTTATTTTTTTCTCCAAAACTATGAGCTTTAGACCCCATGTTATATAAGGTTTTTTTGTTTGTCTTGTCGTTCCCTACCACCAGTTTTTTTAATGACATGAAACTAATTACACCCTGTATTGACCGTAGAAAAAAAAATTCACATCACTGTGTTTGTGATTGAATTCTGAACAACTTTCAAAAAATCCGTCCGTCCGTCACGTTTCTTGTAAGCACGATAACTTAAGAATCAAAAGTCCGATTGTATTGAAATTAGGACAATAAGTTAGTGTTAGCTAGAGGAAGAAACCCTATTACGTTTTAACAAAATCGATCAATAAATAAAAAAGTTATTAATTTTTTTAATTGTGTTTTGTAATTCAAGAAAAAATGTTTAAAACTAACATTATTTACAAAAAAAAACTGCGAAAAGTATCCCATAGAATGTGCAACAATTATATAACTGGTTCATTATTAGAATTATTACTTGTAGGATTGCATTTTTTGCTTCCATTCGGTTGCAACTGATTTCTTAAGTAAAGGGTGTCCTAAGTGGACGATCAAATGAAGAGGGGTGATAGGGAAGGTCATTTCCAATCAAAATAGTCATATATGCGGTTATCGGATAATTTTTCATGGTATAGAACTTATTTCAATTTTTGTATTGTTTACTGAAATCGAGTAATGCGCCACTAAAAGAAATGTTTTTAAAAATATATGGGTTGTTGGTTTTTATAAATAGGCTTTTAGTTGGTACACCTTTCCAATAAAAGCATTTTCACTTACTCTGTTATCTTCTGTCAAATAAAAACAACGGTTTTGCGAAAAAGAAAGTGACTCCGACAGAAAAAAATGTTTGACCATCAATACCGGGGATGATTCGAATTAAAAATATAACGACAATACGTAGAAAACTAATTTATTTTCAAAAACTTGGAAGAGTATAATGGTTACATCCAGTTCACTTTTATATTAATGTAATACAAGCAATTTAAAGCATTAAAACCAAGTATAACATACCATTAACGCCATTTCTTACAATTTTTCCTTTTTTCCAAATCTTATTCAGATCGTTTTATTTTTGCGAATTTGTTTATCTAGTCACTACTGTTCATATAGTACGGCACTTTATTATTACTTATGGCACAACTAATAGTAAAAAATATGATGAAATTCATAAGCCCACAATGCAATATTAAAAATCAATTAATTTACTTAATTTTGATAACATTTTACGATGTGTAATTAAGAATACTGATGTAATGTAACATTAGTATGTCAAATCAGCTGATTAATTTTAACAATAAGATAAAATGACACGATTAATATTTTCCACATAGGTACTCGAAAATTATTTCAATAGATTTATTATAGTTAAGTATACTTAGGTATATGAATGTGCTATGTATATGCCACAATATACGTAAGGAAGTATAGCCGCAAACTTAAAAGATAATGATTTGTTTATATATCCAGATAGTTATTATGGTTGTAGTTGACATATCGAGGATGACTGAATTCTCCTGATGTAAGATAAATAACAATCATTATTCTCACTTTACGCGTTCGGCTTTTATTAATTATTATCATTGTCATTGTAATTTTTTTTCAGTAGTCCCATGTCAGACAGTGCTTCCGAACTCCCCGACATTACACAGTAGACGCGAAAACGATTTTATTACATTATTACAGTCATTCCTCACGACCAGTAGAGTTAGTTACTGTAGATACCCGAATCGTGTGCCCTAAGCACACGAAGGGATTAGGACGCTAACCTTGACCAAGTAGTCTGGGTAGAGCACTTGAAGTTCGTGTTGTATCACTGTATTTCGTCCGTTTGTCACTCTCTTTCCAAGCGATGTTTGTCTCAGTAGGTGCGGAAAACTCGATGGAAAATATCACCTTGTTCTGATGGTCGAGGAGGACTATGTCAGAATTGAAATAACCTGACAATCAGGATCAAGTAGTTCCAATAAATTCGACACCTCTCGTTCTCGACAATTCACTCAATATCTCCGGAAACGTAAGGCAGCTTTGACCCCTGGTTCCTCATACGAGTGCCGTAGATGATACCCATAGCACTGCATTATGGCGGTGGATGTAGGCCGACATCGTATATGCAGAAAATAAATTCGATTCCGGTGCCTGAGGCCAAGTCTTGCAGTTGATATCAGGAACTCTTGCACCCACTGAGCGTCCTCGGTAACCCAAGAAGTTAACTACACCATCTTGGCACGTCCTCGGTCTCCGACTTAAGACCAGTTAAAATAGCGAATGTCAGCCTAGTCGACAAATCGAGTGTTTCCACGTTCTTCAATGGTTCACACTACTATCCTCAGCACAATTTCTTGATTTATCGTCTGTTAAGTTTCCTTCTGAATGATCAGAGATTTGCAGAAGATAAAGCTCTGATTAAGGAAGGAGTTAAGAGTAATGAATACCCAGTATGTTAATTAATAAAATAAATAGGAAACTTAGATTTACATAAATCCTCTGACACTCCTCGACACTTGAAACAATTTTTAAAGCGTTGAATAGGACAGTTGTTCATACATCGGGAACTAAATTGCAACAACTTTTAGACAACCCCAGGAATAAAACTGATGTAAACCAAATGTATAAAATTTACAAAATTGATTGAAAATATATAATTTAAAGTACGTTGGACAAACGAAAAGTCTATAAGAAGATAGAAAAATCATTTCTAAAATTAAAGAACTTAAAAGTTTAATGTTGCCTTTCATAACAATAATAGAATAAATATCAGTAACATAAGGTGAATTAGAAATATAACAACTAATAAACAGCTAGCTTTTGATAGCTTATAAATTGTAAAATATAAAAATAGTATAGTTGTCTACAAATATTTAATGCAAATAAAAAAAGCCATAAAAACCGACCGTAAATCATAACCTTGTTAGCTCCGACAGAGCCGTACTTAAATTTTTTTACACTATTGTGCAACTGTGTGTACTGTTATTATAGTAGAAATACTTACTTATTTGGTACAGCGATAAATTAAGAAAATTTACTCTTTAATAATATTTTATCTATTTGTGGATCATTGACGAATTAGTAAGGGGTCCAAAGCTTTAAAAATTGAAATAACCCATTCCAACAAGGTAAATAATTTCTGGGAACTATATTAGAAAGAGTGTATCTACTAAGGGACATCAGAAATAGTTTGGTGGATTTTTTTGGCGGTTGCGCAACTTCTCCACAAGAAAAAATGATGGTGGAATGTTATTTCAAGATTTCGTGTTTTTAAACGTATACCTCTCGCTAGAAAACTAATTCTATGCTTATTGTCAATGCTTACTTATATTTGTAAAATGCTATCTATGACTTATCATTTGTACCACAGCACAATAATGGTATACTTAATAAGTAATATCTCCACCACCTTATATATCTATACATATATCTAATAAATGCTCTACCAAATGAGCTTCATTTCATATTAATAATTTTGTAAAATTGTAAAAATAATAACGCAATTTCAAAAATGTATTGGTTCACTATCTTCATGCATTACAGTTGGCCAGATAGCAGTATGACAGACAACAAGCCGCATGCTAATAGAAGTACCTACCACGGAATCGAAATTATGGTTTATTTTAAAAAGTCTATAACTCAAAAACCCATAGGATATCGAGCTAATTTTTTTTTGTTGATCTTTAAACCATATTTCATTCACACATAATACATAAAAAAAATGAACATTTAAAACACGCAAATTTCGTTCCTGTGATTTAGGATCTATTTAGAAAAAACCCGTAAGCGGTTTTGAAATTCTATCAGTACAGATAGATGCGCTCATGTCAGTAGTACATACATATAAAAAATCACATCAATATCGTACGTAGTTAATTTTCTAGCGAGATGTATACGTTTAAAAACACGAATTCTTGAAATAACATTCCGCCATCTTCTTTTCTTGTGGAGAAGTTGTGTAACCGTCAACAAAAGTCCAACAAGCCATTTCTGATGCCCGTTATGGGAGCTCAAACATTATTTACCTTGCTAGAATGTGTTACTTGGCAATTTTGACAGGTTTCGAAGGCATCAACCCTCTACCAAATTCGATATTTCATGATATACTGACAATATTAAGTTCGACCCTGTCGCGAATAGGGTTTACATACATGCTGTAAACCGTTACATCCTACAATATTTTCGGTGGGAGTGAGTCGGGCAACTATATCAAAATAATTTGAAATTATAATTCAAACAGGTGTGCTAGAACACGCTTTACATGAGAACAGTGTTGTTCTATGTATTACGTAATACATTATATTTACGATTTACCATTTTCTGCGAACAAATAGCACGCCCCGCTTTCCCATTTATAAGTGCGCGGCACAGCTCTGAGGTTTTCTATGTGTAGTAAATATATGGAGACAACTATATGAATAGAGTGATAAAGCTTCCGTCCTAAATATCTCACTTTATTGTTTATTAGGTCATAATTTGTTGAGCCGTGACGTGACGTAGTTTAGGTAGGGATAACAGAATTAATTGAATTCGTTTAACTATGATTATAATTTACGATAAAGATAGGCACTTTTTTAGTTGTTGGCATCCCGATGATGCCAACGTGGGAAATGGTATTCGAGTTAGTATTCGAGTATTATGTTCAACCGTTTCTGCATTTGTGGAATCTACTTTAGATGCAAAACACTATACAGTATTTTAAACTGTTCATTTGTTAACTAGGCTGTATATTTGAGAGTCAAGGATTTTAAAACTCAAGCAACGATATATTTTTTAACCTCATTTAAGAAATATGGAATTTTTAAATTTTTTTGTCGTTAACAACGTCAATAAGTATAATAATAATAGTAAATAATGGAAGAAAACAGTATTTGCGTTATAACCATTTTATAGGCCAAGGTATACTTGTAAATTAATTTAATAATAATTACCGGCTGTACACAAAAAATATTTAACCTAATAATAACTGTAGTAATTACAAATGAAAAACAATTTTACATACCTAAGTAAATACATATTATTAATTACATACTAAAACAACTTTTATACCTTATCAGATTAGCATTTAATAATCTGTTTGAATTAAGTGATGACGGACTCTTTGTCCTCAAAAAATATGCAAGTAATATTGAAAACATATTTAATTTTCTTTATATCGGTGGCAAAAAATGTCACGGTTTATTAGTTATTTGATTGTTTAACGAAGATTGTTTCAAGCTCTAGTCATATAAAAATATTTAACGTCGATATAAAAAACTGTAGAGGAGTTCGATAGAAACATCAAAAAGGTCGTTTGACGTTTTCAAAACTTTTGGCGACCTTCTTATCTTTCTATTCGCAACGTATGTCAAGTCATTTAAATTAATTTTCAATTGCATAAAAGTACACGACTGGCTGACTTTGGATTCGGAGGTACTACTCTCCAATACATGTGTGGTGTGTTTATGAGTTTACATTTTAAATCAATTTATACTGGAGGTCCTATAGCACCTCAACTGTGATGAAAGCGAATATCAATTAAATAATTAAAATATATTAATAAATGGTTTGATAGCTTAGCAGACACTAATGTCAATGAATATGATCAGGCATCGGAAACGGAAAGGGTCTAAAACCACAATTACTGTATACACTCGTTTTATAGGCCGATGAAATTAGATTAAAATTTGTTACAGGTTGAAAACTACACTAATTTACAGGGTGTTCCGAAAAGACTATACCGGGTGATTTTTTAACCTGATACTTTCATATACCACTTTGTGAGTTTCTTGTTTATTTGATTCTAATATATGTCCACGTGTATTGTGTACTACATTATGTACCTACTTGATCAGCTGAAAGTCAATCAGCTTATGAGGGAGTATCTTTTGAGCATAAAATTTTTCCCCTCCTACCCCCGTCCGGAGGTGGAGGCAGCATTGAAATTTCAAATAGCAACCCCTACTTTTTATTACATATTTCGATTTTCGAGGAAGAAATAGACATCTCTTGTCCCAACTTTTTTTCTCCGCACCCACCTTTCGCCGCTAATGAGCTTCGAAATATTTAGTCATCATTTTGTACCGCAAAATGATGGACTTTAAGAAAAAAATTCCAGAGACAAGAGAGACAAGCTCATTAACGGTGAAAGGTGGGTGTCGAAAAAAAGGTTGGAACAAAAGATGTCTATTCTCCGAAAATTGAAACCCCAGGGGGGTGGAGGCGGGGAAAAAATTGTGCTCAAAAGATGCTCCCTTCTAAACTGAGTAACTTTTATCTCAAACGTTTTTTTCGGAAATTACCTCCCGATTGAGATATTTGAAAGTTTCAAGTGAAAGAAACCACCCGGTATTGTGAGGTTATAGAGGACACCAAAACAAGCAATTTTTGTTAACATACCGATAGTCTAAAACGAGCCATTTTTCACAATACTGTTGGAAAATTGTTACTGGTGTCTTCTAAAGACAATAGTATAATGATTTTCATCGCTCCAGACGTGGCGGTTTCGATTGTTGAAATAACCATCCCAAGTGAAATATGGCTCATCGGAGAACAATATCGAAGATAGGTAAATCCAAATTGCAACCAAGAACCATTGGCAGAACGCGATCCGATGAGAGTAGTTCAGAAGTCATAGTTTGTGCTTGGTAGGGACGAAGGAATTGGTCATGCCCAACACCATACTATCGATCTAGAAGCTCCCACTGATGTGCACTTGCGCGAACACATGTGAACGGTTCTTGTACTACGCGGGTTAAAACTAATTGTTCGAACGCGTGCTATTCTTGGACGACCACTACTACTACCACGTTCCGGGTGCCACTTTCTCGAAGGCGGTGATGAATGGAATATGATATGATGAAACTGACTGCGATAGGGATATTTGTCTTGGTACAAGTGTGCATCCTCTCTTCTCAGATTGATCGTGGAAAGAAAAATTATTGTCCATTTTCTTCAAAATGGACAATAGCATGAATTGAATCGACTACATATTCGCTATTCTTGGAAATAGAGGTTGACCGAGGAACAGACAATATTTTCACATTACTTTCCGTAAAAAATCTAGACGGTACGCTGTTAATACCATACACCTCCTTCTAACAAACTTTACCAATATCAGAAGATTACGCTATATAAATTAGGCAAATCGTACTATGTTAAATATATCATCAGTTAATTAAATATCAGGATTGGACAGATGGAAATCAAACCGGGGGGCGGACTCAAATACCTCGATATCTGGGTAGACCCGAAGCTAACATATAGGAGGCACATCATAGAAACTGCCGAAAAAGCCAGGAAGTCGGCAACTGCACTGGGACGAGTGATGCGTAGAACGAAGGAGCCAAAGGCCAGCATAAGAAGAGTGCTCAACAGCGTGGTGCACTCAATTATTCTATATGCCGCATCGGTTTGGGGACGCGCCTTAGATCAAAGAGTTAACGCCTAAGAAGGATCCAGCGACAGATGGCGATCAGGATATGTAGTGGATACCGGACCGTCTCCTATGAGGCAGTGCTGGTTGTAGCAGGGATCCCCCCATTGGACCTGCTGATCAAAGAGAGGGCAAATGTGTACGAGTGAGAAGCGAAAGGAACTGCCAGGAAGAGGCTGATGGAAATATGGCAAAATAGATAGGAGAACTCCCACAAAGGGAGATGGACCTACCGAATGATCCCGACAATAAAAAAAATGGGTGAAAAGGAAGCACGGGGAGGTAGGGTACCACCTTACGCAGGCCCTGACAGGTCACAGTTTCTTTGCCGATTACCTGCTGGTAGGGAAGCTGGACTCCCAAGAATGTGCATACTGCGGGGAGCTAGATGACGCAGAACACACAGTGTTCCACTGCAACAGATGGACGGACGAGAGGCTGAACATAAACTATCTAAGACCAAAAGAACTAATTGAGTACATGCTGCAGTCCGAAGACAACGGGGCAAAGGCCGAGAAAGCGATCAAGCGAATCATGGAGCGCAAAGGAGAGGATGACAGGGACCCCGACCTATACCCCTACACTGTTAAGGGGAGCAAGGCCTCTGACTGAAAACAACAACTATAGATTGATTGGCGTGTATCCTGAAGTGAAGCGAGAGCGGTGCCAAGATGCAGTCCACACTGAACAGGGGTGGTTTCTAGTGGGTATGCCTCTAAAGGTGAGTCCCACACTACCGCATAGGTGTCCATAAAAGATTTCCACCCCGGGAAAAAAAAGTTAATTAAATATATTGCAATCGAATACGCTCTATTGCAACTGTTATCATATTTAGTTGCGACATAAGTAAAAAATATTAACTGCACATCAATGGTGCAGAAAATTTATAAAGCCCTAAAAAATAAAATATGAAGGGCAAATGAGGCGAAAACAGAAAAACTGCTTAAAGAACGTCATGGTTGTCTATAAAATCCAAGGCGGGTAAAACCAGGAAGAAAGATTTATTAGTTGCATTTAATGAAAAACGTACCGCGTCAAATCTAACCAGAAAAAGTAATAAAATTAGATTGTAAATCGTCAATTACAGGTATAAATTTATGGAACTGGAAATATTTTCAGACGCAATAAAGATTTATTTATTTATCTGGGTGGCACATTTTGATTGTAAGATAAAGTAATATTCACGCTGTGATTGGAAAAAACTGAAAAAATAAATAAGTGCAAACATTCCTAAATGAGAAATACGCAGCTGCAGATGTCGATGCTTTTCAATAAGTATTACTTCCTTTTAGTATATCTGAGGGTCAGAATATTAGAAATGTACTCAGATTATATATTGAAATGACATAAAAAACTATTTTGGAATAGCCATTTTACTCATAATATTTGTTCTGGGCGTCTCAAGAAATATGGGAAAATGTTTGGATAAAAATGGGCAATTGCTTCATATAAATAAAAATAATTTATGCCGCAAAATTCAATTCCTTGGACGTTATTTGTACATAATTCATGTGCACTTTCTCACTGAAGCTAAAAATGTATCGAAGGAAGATACAAAAACGTTTTCCCACCATAACTGATGGTTCGGCTTTCCAAAACAAATTCAGGGAATAAATAATTGGTCAATCCTCTACATGACGAAAAGCCAAATGCCTTGTGGGATTCCCTAAAAGAGAATATCATACGAGCGGCAACAAGAGCATAAAGCGAGACACGTAAAAATGTTAAATAACCATGGAAAACTACGGAAACTCTATTGAAATATAAGCCAAAAAGAAAATGAAAGCTCAAGTTATCAACAATGCTTTGGAATTGGGAAAAATTATAGATTAATGCAGCTAATTCAAACTCTTTGTCGAGGACACAAGAATTATTATTTAAAAGTCTGAAGTTACACGCTGATCAGAATAATAGCAAGAACCTTTTCCTAGCAGTAAGGGTGATTGTATACAAATTTAAACCCAAAACGTGGTCAATAATTGATCCCACCGGTACACTAAGAACTGATAGGAATCAGACAATTGGCGTTCGGAGCCAATACTGCGAAAATCTTTTCGAGGGTGACCATCCTGAGGCAATAGACGACGGCAGAAGGATTATAAGCAGAATTATGAACACGAATCTTCAATATTAAAATCAGAAGTGGAAGCAGCCATACAAAAACTAAAAACTGGCAAAGTAGCCTAGAATCTACAATATTACGGCTAAGGCGCTTAAGTTAGTTGGCGACGATGAAGTGTCCACAGAGTCCACAGAATATGTCAAAAAGTATGTGAAACGGGAGTCTGGCCCAATGATAGAAAACGTCAATCTTGGTACCACATAACCACGTACCTACATAAGAAAGGATCGACAGATATTTGTGACAAATATTAACATTAATATCACAGCTGTGTATTCTTCAATCCAGACTTCAGTATTATCAGCCTTGGCAAATATCTCCTGAGCCAGCAGGCGTCGACAAGGGACGTAGTACGAGAGAACAAATACCAAATTTACGTCAACATCGAGAAGGGGCAAGAATACCACCAAGATATCTAATGTTTATAATTCGTCGACTGTAGGAAGAAAACTGTACTTTGGTGAGGGTTCAGATCTCCGACATCCAACTCCAACTCCGACAAATATAAAGTTGGCAAAGGCGTCATTTTTTTTTTTACTGACAAAGAAATTACACATTACATATGTAATACTGTTATTGACGAAACCTGATGCTTCTTATTAGTTTGAACAGTTATACTAATTTTCAAGTAAAAATAATAAATTAGATTGTTAACTTTTTAATGCATCAAGTCGTATGACAACATTATTCAATGTAGGTTTTTGTACGCACTCTAAGGGATACCCACACTTCTTTCAATATATTTTTCATTGCGTTTGTCAGGCCTAGTATTATTAACAATAGTCCAGACATGTTCTGGGTTTTAGTTGTTTGAAAATGAATAAACGTTGAAATTGGGCAGTGTGGTCTCCAAACGATACCATACTGACGAAGACAAAATATCAAGTGACCCCAGAACAAAAGTTGAAGTTGACTAGCCAATAACAAACTTAGGCAGCACGATAATAGCATTTTAAACGTATGCCACAGCTGTGGAAGACTGCTATGCACGAGAAATGGTATAGCTGTCATACACTGATAAAAGATTCCGCATGATCACCGGGAGCCAGGTAGCTCTTAAAGCTTTGGAAACAGTAGAGTTGGATTCCAAAACAGTAAAACACCGTCTTGAATTCCTGGCGAAACTGACTCATCACAACAGGATACAATTGGGGTGGACACGAGAACACTAGAGCAACATAAGCAATGATAAACTAGACATGCAACAACATCGATGGGATCCGAATCAACCTGCGGGATATCAAAAATTTCCTCTTCTGATAAGTATGCATATGCAAACATTATTTTTAGAAAGAAATCTTTCCAATATCTTCAATTTTCACACAACCGCATAAAACTTGAAACCTTCTCAAGTATTGCTTTTGATAATACTGTATTGATTGATTTTGATTGATTTGCCAGCGTAAGGTGGGCATTGCTGCCGATTCCGGTGCAGGGGGATTTGTTCCACCACGCAGCCCGATCGCCCACCGATCATCCCACCGTGTGCATACGCTGGATTGGACATTGGACATGCTTGTTGTCAGCAGCGAGAGCCGCATGACGCATGGTGTAGGAGTATAGGATGGAGCGTGTAGGTGTTTGTGAGATGTTTCTTCTTGTTTTCCTTCTGTCTTCATCGGATGGAAAATGTAGGCGTTTGTGAGATGCTTCTTTTAGGTTTTCGTGCTTCTTTTTACTTTCAGGTTTTTGTGATATGCTTCTTCTTAGTTTCTGTCTGTGATCATCTTCTCTCCTATTCTACTTCTGAGTTTTCTGTTTCTTCTGTTTCTGAGTCTGGCAGTGGGTATATCCTTGATATTTCTTTATTGTATTCCATTTTTTGTTGTGCTAACTGTTCCCAGTGTGTATAATCCTTTCCTAGCTTATTCATAATCCTCTCGATTGCTGTTATCCATGTGTAGCATGGCCTCCCTATTTTCAGTTTGTTGCTGTTCATTCGCAGCGCTTTCTTTAGTAGGTGTGTCGTGTCCCGTCTTTGGACGTGTCCCCAGTATTTCATTGCGTATGATTCTATTCTTTTAATTATTGTTCTTCCCTCTAGTAATATTGACGTTTTCTGTAGTTTTTGTGGTTTTCCTGTTTTTGCTAGCAGTTGGATAATATCCCTTTCAGCTCTTCTCAGGCTTCTTCTGTTGGCCTTTGTCGTTGCTGCGTTTTTGACTCCATATATCATCGTAGGCATTATGCTGGTCGTGTATATCTTTTTGGTTAGGCACCATGGTGGTTTGTTGTCCTCAACGAAGGGTAGTAGAGCTCTTGTGACTCTGTAGGCTGTTTTGATTCTTTCCCTTGTCATCAAATTAATTGTGTCACCCACAATGTTATCGTACAACAGGAAAGCAGGCAGATTGAACGGCAGACCGATGGAGTACAGACAGACGAAAAAATAGACGTGATTGGAAAATTGGTCATAATGAATTGAAAAAAGGTAAAAATATAAACAGTAGTTAAAACCCTGTCGTTCAAAAAAATTATCATTACTATACTTATCTACTTTTTTATGAAGGTATAAGGAAGTGAAAATAAAATTCGTTTGTTTTTTTTAAGTCTATTTTTTTATTATATTCAACAACATATGTCCAATAAATGTTCCATCCAGATATTTAAGCTAAAAATTTGTATCTAGATAAATAAATTATCTTTACTAATCATGAAGCTACGAATTATTTTGGCAGACGTTGAGTACATCCAGTCATCTCGCTGTAACCTAATTTTGTTGTTATCTCGTCACAAGGTCTAGCTGGGCATTCTTAAAACTGTGTTTATGACTGTATCTGATCATTCTATTACTTTTTTATAAGGGGGTATAAAATAATTGTATGGATTAAAATTGGCATAATTAATTAAACAGGAGATCAGGTACATCCTGCTTAGACGCAGATGCTTTTACGGCGTGTGGTTTTATTTGAAGGCCATATCAGTGGAAATACTCCAATTTGCACTGATACATGCACTACACTTTCAATACGGAGATCACACAAGCCACTAAGTAACATTGTTACTAATGATAATATTTATCATCACCATCAATAATACATGTTTTCTCCATGGTAGCAATAGTGAAAGAGAGATAATCGGTGACATTGAATAAATTTGTATATGATCGATTTCAAAACAATTTGCGAGACTCTTCTTATTGACAATGTCTTGTGACCCATGTATAATTCTAGTTGGCTGACATTTGTTGAATAACACGTCTGCTAGCATTACGCCATTTGTTGCGATTGTTTTCTAAATGCACGGCCCCACTAAAGTTCTTTCCTATCAGTTCCTTAATGAGGGCATTAAACAGTCAAGATAAGTAATATAAAGCAACGTACAACTAAAAGTTAATAGTGAATGATTCCACACCTGATAAGAATCAGGGGTGGAATCATTTTTAAGAAAATATTCTCCACATTAACTAATTTAAGTGCTTCTGCTGTGATATCGCTCCAAGCTGCTTTGTTAGTTTTTACTTTTTCAGATATCTCAAAAATGTAGACAAAATATCACTTCGTATATGAGAAGATACATATCATTGCAACATTGCACCAAAAAAGTGCAGAAAAAGAACGCACAGAAAGAACGAACGTAATTTATACAAGAGTGGACTTCTTACCATTAAAGACACTATCGAGGAATCAACTATCAACTATTAGAATTAACGGCTAAAGCTAGAACAATATACTGCACTTACAATAAACAAAATAAAACACGAATAGTGATCAACCGGAAAGGCTAAAGGAACAAATCCTTGAAATTATCACCAGAGCATGGATGGAAATCATATCTCCGCCTGCAGAATAGATCACGATCTTACAAATATTCCTCTCCAAAATCAACTCACTATAAAATATAGACGATTACAGAAGAATAACACGCTGTAGCGTACTATACAGTGATATCCAAAATTATTTTTTCTACACCTATTTAATTATGACAATTATTATTATTTTTTGGTAAAAAATCGTACCTATAATTCACTGTAGTGAATCATCGATTCATACTTCACTGCACCAGACCAATCACAAATACAAATTCAAAAATCACTGTTTCGCTGATTCAATGATATTTTAAATCGACCGCGATCAACTCTTGCTTGCGGCTGACAATCAATAACAACCAAGTGTATCGTCATATTATTTGTTTACGTTTTCCAACGTATGCACTTCTTATTGTAGGAACCGATTTCAGTCTAATTTATTTGTTTAATAGGTGTAAATGAAGCATTACATTCGCGATTATGACCATTCTTAATGGCTATCATAATCGCTCATATATTATAATAATATACATCTACTCTTATTAGTGTCCACAAACAAATAGCATGATTTATTATAACTCCCCAAAAATTTACTTTTACACCAATCACCTTCAACTTCATGCCTAGCCTATCCAACCGATTTAACGCGCAAAATAGAACGGTCTATTATTATTGAGGGAAGGAATGTGATTTGACATGTTTGAATAGTATGGACGTTGTCAAACTATTATATTAATATTTATTTTTACAATCGTAGATAAAATATAATATTCAACTTGAGATAATGGTAATAACACACTTGATGATTTACAGCACTCGCCTACGGCTCGCGCTGCACATTTCATCTGGGTGAGTTATAACTTACATTATCGCTCCTTAAATAATACATTATTGTTTTAAAGACGGTTATGGAATTGAAAACTGCTGCATCAACTAATGTTACCCTTTTGTGATGATTATGTCGTTTCCATTTGTGTTTGAAATTCACCAATTATCAAAAAATATAATGTTTCGTTCACACCAGTGGGTTAGAATTTACTATCTCATCTCTGTAATTTCCGATTTCATTAAAATGCCAATTTTCAATATCGATATCACAAAACATTCCCGGTCACGTATTCAAAAAGATCTCTTCGGTTAAAAATGTAATGTTTTACCTTCTTCGCTTTATTCGCCGAGAAATGTTTTCTGGTGTTGATGTTGTGTTTCCTATTCTTGGATGGCTAAACAATTTACGAGGAATTTCAATCTTTCTGCTTAACGATTCTTCGATGTAGCCTTCAGCTACAGTCGAGGAATGCCAACCTCCATGTCTTTTTAGAGTAAGCAAATCCCCTCCGCCTTCGATCAACATAGATGCTGAAGACGGTCTTAAGCCTTGTCCAGTATATTCTTCAGGATTTTGTATGTTTAGGTATTCAGCAATTTGTTTTGTTGTACCACTTATATATAGTATGACAACCTACATGTTGAGAATAACATCTGCCATTGCGATCTGCAATAAGTAATCTACTATCCATATTTGTAGGTCTTAGATTAATATATTTACGATAAAAACTGAATAGATTAAAGGGACATCCTTCCTTTGTAATTGTGAAATTTCTTGGTTTGTGATTTTTGTCATCACGAAGAAATACCACCAAAGAACGGCCATTATCTTCCACGTCTTTCAAAGATAAACGAATTAAGTCATCTCTTCGGCATGCACCGTAAACACCAAATATTAAAATTACTTTAGTTCATAACCACTTCTCATCTGGTGTTTCAATTATGAATTTGACGACTGGTCTACAGTTAATACTTTGGGCAAAGACTAAAGAATTAACAAGATAGGACAGTCAGACCGTCAGACGGAGAAGAAGAAATAGACGAAGACAGTTGCTAACTCCAAATTAAAGTGACACGGCATCCAGCGGAAACGATTTCGGGAATTGTCTGGTACGCATTAAATGAATTTGACCAAGCTCACTAAAAGACAGGTTGGCTCATTAGAACTGGCAAGTGCTACGCCACGTGTAGACAACGATGACAGCCGCGTGTGGCTGTTTTTTCTCCATTTTATAGAAAAAAGTTTCAAAATTATTCTGTCAATTACCAATTCTATCCTAACTAAATAGATCCCTAACATATGAACATAGAAATACGTCATGTGACATATGTTACGAAGCAACCTATTTCTTTAGTGACCTTGGCTTCTGACAACCAGCTCAGTTCGGTCGTTTTTTTAGGGCAGTGTTGTCGATTTTTCACTATTGGCCTGTCTCTCTTTCTCTCTCTCTCTCTCTCTGGCGCCATTGCTAAAAGATAAAAGGTTTTTCGCCGACGGGAAAATTTTTCCTGTGTAGGCGCACAGGAAAATCCCATTTTCCGTGCGCTAAATAGGTATGTAAACATAGTGTTTTCAGAGAGGTATAATGAAAAATTAGTTTCTTGTGCAACAAGCAATACTGGCGAGTCCGAAAAGACCAATGAATCAACGCGCACAAGCTTTGAACTTTTCTGAAATTATCCATGTCTAGTTCGAAGTAAACTAAAAATGTATGAAAATATCGATAAAACACCGTATTTCCGTTACTCCTAAGTATTATTTTTAAAAACGTATTTTGCGTGTGTTGGCAGAGAAAATATAAGTTATTTCATTCATAATAATTTTATACACAGAAATAAACGTTTTACATCTTCATTTTCGTCACAATAAAAGTCAAGGCTGATCTTCTCATTTCAAATACTGAACTATCTCGTTTATTTAACATTTATTCAGACGAAACAAATAAATTTAAAAGATTTAAATTGTTAATAATGGTTTATTTATCTGGATACGCTGGAGTCTGACATTGAACCAAAAATATAATAAACATATTGTGAAATTCCAAAGAATACTTAAAATCCATATCGAAAGATCATCGTACCTGGTAAAACTAACCTAAGCCTTAAAGTTGGCCATACAGCAGCGTTGTATGCCATATGGCTGAGGCCACGCTTGTGGCATAATAGGTGTTTTCGATATATGCAAATTAGCTTTTTCGATATTACTAAAATGAAGTACTTAATGTATTAAAGCATTTCCCTGTATTTAAAAAGCAATCCGTCGTCTATTAAATTAATATTTTAACAAATAAATAATACAGAATTTAAATATTTGAACAGCTACGCGAAACACGCCATTATTGGTGGTGACACTGGTGACGTCATCGATTACATCAAACAGTCATATCGCATGTACATTGTATATAAACATAGCATTTTAAAGACTTTTTGTACGTTTTTACCTGTGATTTAATTCGAAATAGCTAATACAGGATTTGTAAGAGCTACTTAAGGAAATTTACCGGCAGTGGATGCGTTATGATGCGGAATTTATGAAGAAAGATGAACGTTGCAACATAGCAGAAGTGAGGGGATCTAAAGATTCAACATAAGTAGTAAACTTATTTATTTGTATTTATCTATTATTACTTTAAGGTAGTCTATTGATTTCTATGATTATTGTATATAGTTGCTCAATATAATATACATAGAAGATTGATATTGTATAAACATAACCTATAAATGTTGTTCATAAACTTGTAATGTAAACAGGGTTAGGTAGCTAATTATTTATTATTTTAGACTAATACTCATGCATGATAATGAAGTTTTAAACTTACTTTGCTTACTCAACTTACTTTGAAATGATCCTCATATAAAACGTTAAGGTTTTGCAAAAAACATGTATTTATAATACACAACCCATGTTTATTTACCAACAATGTAACGTCTGACGTCGCCAGTGTGAGATACAGTGACGTACGGTAAAATTTAAATTCAAATTCAAAAGGGCCTATTTTAAGGATTAAACCGATTGCTTGGGAAATTTCAATTTTTTTTTAACTATAATTAAGTATTATCTTCACAGTCAAAGAGGTTTTAAAATTTGTGACAACACCAAATTTCCTCGTCACTTTTGCTATACGAGTCGGCACACCAATACCACAGGAACGTGAAAGCAGCAGTTTTGCCTATTCCAATTTTGAGGAGTATGTCCAATATGTCTTGCTGTAGAAATAATTTAAAGAAGACACTGGCAACATTTATGTTGAGGAGTAAATTACTCCTTATTTTGTCAGGCCACGAAGACAAAAATTTGGAGTCATAAGAAAAAAATTATATAGATTTTATGCCATAACGAAATAATACTGAGGGTTATCCTCAGTATACACTGGAAAGCATGAAAAATTATTAAAAGCATAGGAGCTAAAAATGTTGTACTAATGCCAAATGAAATAAAAGAAAGTATAAGAGATTGGGACACGTTAGATTCCATAAGTTATTAAAGACTAAAGAAAATAATTCAAGGGCTACCGATTCAGGTTTTTATTATTAAAATCGAGTGCGAGAAGGCCGTATCCATGCATTTTGAGCTGCTGAATACGAATCCGATGCCCGTTTTGTCCCATTGGCTCTTGCATTTTCCCTAACTTCAAAAAATACCATCAGAATGCCCGAAAAATCTCAAACAAGTAAATAATAAGCTTAAATGAGCTGACCACAATTTCCATACGTATTTTGGGGCGCTGAGAACGACTGTCGGCGGCACGATGATCTATGGTTATTTTTAAGGGATATACACACCGCTAAAGTCAAAGGTCCGAGGATTTCGCTTCTCCGGCGACATGGGTCAGCCTCGGGAGCAACTGCGTCCGAACGAGGGACCATAACATTATGAAAACATTCAGAGATACGCAAAAAGAATAGATACATCGAATGGCGTAAACCAGACATTCCTATGATACTTCGTTTCCGAGATAGGGCCGCTCAAAGTCACCGGAAGGAGAAAATCTCTGTTTTCCCCCACTTCTCGAGAATCTATCTCGGAAGCTTCAGACCTCTAGTTTGAGCCATTCGATTTCTCTCACCATCCTATGTACCCCTGAATTTTTTCAGATCTTTTTCCCAAAATGTTGAAGGTGGATCACCTAAAAAATATACGCGTTTTCGACATCTCTTCACATTTCACGCTCTAACTTTTTCCAGACAAAACGACCCCAAGCTCTGTACTTAGTCGATTCAAAATTAAATTTTCTATTCGATGGTGGGCGTGCACGATGATCTACGCCAAAGTAAGAGGTCCCAGGATTTCGCTCCTCGAACGACACGACCCAACCTCGTGGGCCGCTGGTCCTATACGAGGAACCCTAAAATTCTGAAAAAAATCATGAGTATGGAAGATGTGATAAATCGATTGGCGCAAACCAGAAGTCTATAGATTTTTTGCTTCCGAGGCAGAGTCTAGAGAAGTAGGGGAAGAAGACATTTTCTCCTTCCGGTGAATTTAAGCGGCCCTATGTCGGAAACGAAGTATCGTAGGGATGTCTGGTTTACGTCATTCGATTTCTCTCTTTTTTTGAGTATCTCTGAATTTTTCATAATTTCATGGTCCCTCGCTCGGATGCACTTGCTCCCGAGGCGAACCCATATCGCCGGAGAAGCGAAATCTTTAGACCTTTGACTTTGGCGGTGTGTATCTCCTCTGAGCATAGATCATCATGTCGCCTACATTCGGTCTCAGCACTCCAAAATACGTATGGAAATCGTAGTCAGCTCATTTTTATTTACTTTTCTGAGATTTTTCGAGCATTCTGACGGTGTTTTTTGAGGTTAGGAATAACGCAAGACCCAATGGGGCCAAACGGGCATCGGATTCGTGTACAGCAGATCCAAATGCATAGGAATATATAGGTCTGTCTTCTCGCACTCGACTTCTTTGGACACCGTCACCCCGCTTGATGCATGGTTCTATTCTCGATCAGCGCGCCAGCGCTCAATTTCGCTGATAAACTTAATTTTTAGTTGATTCATTCTTCAAGTAATCGATTTTAATTACAGCTTTTTGAAAAGGGAACTCTAAAAAATTGTACCGTCTACAGATCGAATTGAACTTTTAATAATTCCTAAAGTTGGTATTGAAAACTTTCACACGTCTCCGTCAACTGACCTGTACTTAAGAAAACACCCTACAGATCATAATCCTTAACGAAACTCTTTTGAATTTCATAATGATCCACAGAGTAGTTTAATTATAGTCCAGTATACTTTAATTTGGCCGGTACAAAGGTCGCTTCGTCTGCTGAACTAAGCTTTGTCGATACACGTGAACATTGTTTTTAGGATATTGCTTTAACTTTGTGTGCAAGAGAAAACGAAATCGTACGAGCACTTATTAACTCATACACAAGACAAGTTAAAGTTTACTCGACTCTATTAAAGATAATTACACGGGCCCACAAAAAAGACAAAAACATTGTAAGCGAGATTCCGGAACCACATTCGCTGTTTTTTGGGGCGCTTAACACGAATATGAAGTAAGAATAGTATGGCCGGATACAAATTTTCGAGCTAGAGCTCGTACTTGGATAACAGTGTGTATCCGGTGCAATTGACGCAAAGATTGATAAGTGCTGCTACAAGGCCTAAAAGAATTCTCCGCCCTCCGGTCGCTCTACGCAGAAGACAGAAGACACGGCCATCATCGCAAGATCATGGAATGCAAGATTTGCCACCCGCAACCTCCAGGAAGCAGCATCTCTTCTGGAAGAGTAGTGCAACAAGTGGAAAGTCAAAGTCAACGCGGAGCGTGTACAACGAAACAACACCTTTCCTAGTTTATAAATAATAAAACAAATGAAACAAATATGGTTTCTATTTATTTATAGTAAATACCCTTTCCAGCCATTTTATGAAATATTTTAAGGCTCTTGCAAATTTTTGTTTTATCTCTGCAGTACGTTATAGTTTTTAACACGCTTTTATTAACTTAGCCAATGTAACGGAATCTTTCAACGTAATTTTCACGCAGTTAATTTTATAATATGTTCAAAATGGCCACCGCCCCAAGATGGCGGACTATCATTTTCTTTACAACCCCCTTGATATACACTGTGACCCACTTAAGATCGCAACACCCCTGTATACCCGTTAATTGATGCTTGATTAACATCAACTTTAGGTGGTGAGAAAACATCGATAAGGTGATTTTTTAAACTTGGTAATATGTGATATATGTCAGTAGCGTGCGATTTTAAGGGGGTTTGAAAAGCAGATTTTTTCAAAAAAAAAGTATTAGGAATTTTTTTAGAAAAAAAATAGGAAGGTATTCTTAATCAGCACCTTTAGAAACCCCTTTGTACAAGATTACATCGTAGTGGGTTCAAAGGTGTTTGAGATAGTGGCTGTCAAAAATACAATTTTTTCAACCAAAACTAATTTTTATTTGTAAAATGGATTCCAAATTAGAAAAATCTATTCTTCATTTTTTGTTCAGAATAATGCATTGTACTAGACTGAACTGATTTTATAATAAAATAAGAAAAAAAATATACAGTGTGACCCACTTAAGATCGCAACGCCCCTGTACACCCGTTAATTGATCCTTGATTCACTTCAAATTTTGGTGGTAAGAAAAGATCGATAAGGTGATTCTTTGAACTTGGTAATATCTGATATATGTCAGTAGCGTGCGATTTTAAGGGGGTTTCAAAACCCGACTTTTCAAAAAAAGTGTTTTATAGAATTTGTTATTCAAATTTCGATTTCATCAACGTAAAGGGCCCCATTTAAAACCCATAGACATCAGTTTTAAGTGAGAGCACTTACCTGGTTACTGAGATGTAAGCTTCCAAAAATTAATTTTTGAACGTTTTCATTTTACGTTTTTTCGTAAGTGATCAATTTATTTGTTTGAGGTAAATTTTGTCAAAACTGATTGTGCAATAGTTAAATAATGCAGTTAATAATATACAGAAACGATATGATAAGTGTGTTGTATTAAATGGAGGTTTGGTAGAAACCACAACAATTTAAATAAATTTAGATACTTCTTTAGGAATTTATTGAAAAGTCTTGGTCATTTTACAGACTAGTGTAAAGTATACTTTCAAAACTGGTTATGTAATGAACAAAAAAAGAAATGTTGTGAATTCTCAGAAAATGCACAATCAGTTTTGGTAAAATTTACCTCAAACAAATTACGAAAAAACTTAAAATGAAAACGTTCAAAAATTAATTTTTGGAAGCTTACATCTCAGTAACCAGGTAAGTGATCTCACTTAAAATTGATGTCTAGGGGTTCTAAATGGCGCTCTTTACGTTGATGAAATCGAAATTTGAATAACAAATTCTATAAAACACTTTTTTTTGAAAAATCGGCTTTTGAAACCCCCTTAAAATCGCACGCTACTGACATATATCACATATTGCCAAGTTCAAAGAATCACCTTATCGATCTTTTCTTACCACCTACCTTGAAGTTAATCAAGCATCAATTAACGGGTGTACAGAGACGTTGCGATCTTAAGTGGGTCACATGGTATACTTTTTTTTTCTTATTTTGTTATAAAATCAATTTAGTCTAGTACAATGCATTATTCTGAACAAAAAATTAAGAATAGATTTTTTGATTTGAAAATCCGTTTTATGAATAAAAATTAGTTTTGGTTGAAAAAATTGTATTTTTGACAGCCACTATATCCAACACCTTTGAACCCACTACGATGCAATCTTGTACAAAGGGGTTTCTAAAGGTGCTGATTAAGAATACCTTCCTATTTTTTCTCAAAAAAAAATCCCTAATACTTTTTTTTGAATTATCGGCTTTTCAAACCCCCTTAAAATCGCACCACCAAAATTTGATGTTAATCAAGCATCAATTAACAGGTATACAGGGGTGTTGCGATCTTAACTGGGTCACACTGTACGTAACAAAGGAAAGGGCTTGACAAGTAGAAAACAAATATGTCATCAAAACTTAAATATTCAAAATGGCGGCGTTAACAATTATCGTCGGATTCGACTGAAAATCGGTATCTGTGGGTTATCGAGGTTCCAGATTATTTGGTCCAAATTTTTAAGACTAAAAAATAAAAAATAGTTTAATAAACTAAAAAAATACGCTTTAATAGCAAACCGAACTAATAAGTAAAAAATAATACAATACAGTAATACAATAGAATGCAAAAAAGCGTGTGGTGCTTGATATCAACTGCAATAAATATTTCATAGTAATAAGCACCCCACACTTTTTTGCATTGTATTGTATTATTTTTTACTTTTTAGTTCGGTTTGCTATTAGTGTGTTTTTTTTTAGTTTTTTTAAACTATAACACAATACGAGGTCTCCTCAGGTGTCGTTTTTTTTATTAATGTATACTAGGTTAAGACTCTTTGTTTTGTTAATCTTGTTGCAGTAATAAATACAAACAAAAACAAAAAAAACAAAAAATTTCAATATTTTATATGACCAAATATTTTTTGGCGTGCTATATCTAAAGAACAATTCAAATTACGGCTTAGACTTGATTGATTGATTTGCCAGCGTATGGTGGCCATTGCTGCCAATTCCGGGCATCCATGGAGGTTCGTTCCAACAAGCAGTTTGGTCGTCCGTCGAACACGCCCAACGGACGCGACGGCCAAACCGCGTGCCGGACCAAATCTCGGATGTGTTGTATACCGCCGGACCAGTTGCATACGCCGGGTTGGACATTGGACATGCTTGTTGTCAGCAGCGAGAGCCGCATGACGCATGGGGTGGGAATATAGGATGAGAAGTGTAGGTGTTTGAGAGATGCTTCTTTTAAGTTTCCATGCTTCTATTAAGTTTCCATTTGTCATCATCTGCTGGGGTGCGGTGCAGTTGTTTGCGAGATGCTTCTTTTCAGTTTCCATGCTTCTTTTAAGTTTCCATCTATCGTCATCTCCTTATTTTTCTTCTAAGTTTTCCTCTTCTTGTGTCTCTGAATCTGGCAGCTTTTATTATTTGTTTTATTTTTGTATTTTTCCCCCTTTCTTTTTTGTATTTATTAACCGCTCCACAAGTAAATATCCATCTACGGTGGAGTTGCTGGGTAGGGCCCTATCTCGCGGTAACAATTTTTTTTTACGCGCTATGAGAAAAGAGGTCCGAAGGGATAGTTTGCTCACCCTGTATGTCGTTTCCTTGAAACAATCGGTTTTAATTTTGGGCAGTTTTTTCCATTTCATCACATATATATTATGTTTATTACCTATGTATTATGTTTAATATCGTTTCAATTTTGATCTCCAATTCTTGTTTAAAATTTATAAATAAGCCAATGCTAATGCTATATAAACAAAAACTTATCTGTTTCATTCACACATCTGGCGTTGCTTATTTTATATCACTCACTTCAAGAAGGGACGAATCCAGGTATATATTTTTCAGTCAAGCACTCAAGCAGTACACTTTTCTCGCGTTGTTTATATACTCTACTTAAAAATTAATAATTACTGTCATTTCGTGCAACAAAAAAGGCCCAGGCAGAGGTTGATAAACGTATAAAATTTTCTAATCCTTTCTAATTTATTATCAAAATATCTGTAATTAAAGAGTTAATGAATCAGGTAACTGCAGTAAATATAATTATGGTAACGTGTGTATGTAAATGCCGAAGACAATAACCTGTGAATAAATAAAACTAATAGAAAGCAAAGTGGACAATAATTTTGCTAATTTGCCAACACACCTACGTCAAAACATAGGCTGGCTATACAGAAAAGAGAAAAGTGGTTCCCCGTAAGAGTTATTTTCAGTAAAACTTATGGAAAAATAAACGGCAATCCAATGTTAAATTTTAAATAGATATTACATATATAATCCAATACCCTATCATATAAACAGACTGCCCCAAAATATCTCAGAAATTTGCTATAAAAAATATTAATATACCGTTTAAGTATACTGAAGTATTTTTATCTTTTAATAAAACACTATAATTTATATTACGTGTGGAAATAATAACGAGTAATCATTTATGAATTAAAAATATTTTTAGATTAATTGCAATATGCCTGAAACCTATTTATAAACAAAACTACTAATACATTTAATATTACTTATACAATTTATTTGTGTGTTTAAAAAATTCTGTGTTTTTATTAATGAATAAATAAGTTTTTTGGTATATTATTACTACAGGTGCACAATGGAACATAACCTCCAAATTGACGGTTTTGGCGTTGATGTTGATATGATGAATAGGTTGCCAAGTCGTCTACGTATTTATTCATTTATACTGGTCTATAATTAATTATTATTCCATTACAGTATAGGATATCCAAAGTCAGTTTGGAACTCAAAAAAAAAGACCGACAAAGGAATACTTCATAACGATGTACATGGGACATGGGCGTCGATCCACAATTTTTAATTATTGAATTTTGGAATCACTTTATAAAATAAAAACATTGTTTCACTACTTTATATTAATTGATAATCATGATGTAAATGATTTATTTATAACACATTATTTATTTATAGTAAATAATGTTAATTTAATGAACAACTCCATAAAAGGTTCAATAAAAGTAAAAATAAATATCATTTAACCTACGGCTATGCCATCGGCATAAATCAAATCAGGCAGAGAGCCTGAAACAGCAGGTAAACAACCGACTCCTTTCGTTTGAGGTAAGCGCATAATAGTAAGGGGTCCAAAGCATTAAAAATTGAAATGACCCATTCCAACAAGGTAAATAAGTTTTGAGCTCGGATATCGAAAGAGGGTCCTAATGGGCATCAGAAATGGCTTGTTGGACTTTTGTTGAGGATTGCACAACTTCTCCACAAGAAAAAAAGATGGCGGAATGTTATTTCAAGAATTCGTGTTTTTAAACGTATACCTCTCGCTAGAACATTAACTACATGCGATATTGATCTGATTTTTTTTCTTTACATACTACTGACATGAGCGCATATGTCTGTACTAGTAGAGTTTCAAAATCACTTACGGTTTTTTTCTAATTAAATCCTAAATCGCAGGAACGAAATTTGTGTGTTTGAAATTTCGACGTGCGGACAACTACATTAAATCTTTAATTTTCTTATATATTATATGCGAATGAAATATAGTCTAAAGATCAACAAAGTTTTTGCAAAAAATTAAGTCGATATCTCATACAGTTTTCGAGTTACAGATTTTTTAATTCGATCGTAATAATGTCTTGTTATGATAACGCGCAACGTGACAGCTGCGGCAGGATTCGGTCTGTGTAATTGTGGATAGACATTAGTCTAATAACTAATTTGATTATGGTATTATAATACTATTAATCAGTAGGTCACCAATTGTCTGAAAATTAGACAATCATTTATGTGTTATGTTACAACTACGTGATTTTAAAATAGAGTCTGTTTAAATATAGATGCAGAAATAATGATTTAATGATTACTGAAAAAAGGAAACTTTGAAGTACGTCCAATTTGCTTAGAAAATTTTCAGTTACGTCATTTTGGCTTAGAAGGACTGTATATATCGAAAGGTGCAAATACAGTATGAAATCGTCAATAAATTATACAAATTTGAGATTAAAAAATAAAAATTGTCCGAAATTTCATATTTAAGAAAATGTATGGTATGACTTAAAAACCCATCAGAATTATATGACATAACAGACACAATTCTTATTTTAAACTGGAATTACTTTATAAATAGTAACAAAATATAAAGCGAATAATCTAAAATATATTTTAGAATATTGGTGTAAATAATGACATACCTACGTTGCCCAATAATGTGAACTTGCAATCATGAAGAAGGGAACACAATAATATTTGCGCAAGGTATGTTTAATTTTTGCAAAATAGAAAACCTACAAAAATTGCGTGGGTACATGAGAACAAAGGGTATCTTAGGATACTCACGAAATCAGTAAATAATTAAGTGAAAAATATGAAAAAGAAAATGTTTTAAAAACGTTATTGGCAGTCGGTGTATTGTGTGACCTGTCAGTTATCCTTTCCGAAGAGGATAAATGAGCAGTTATTGTTGCCTTAAAATGAACACGCCAACTATATATTTTGATTAATTTTGGAGATAACTGTGATGCAATTGATGATCGTGTAATTTAAGATGCTCGTAAGTCCTATGTGAATCTATCCATACAGATTCACATAGGACTTACGGATTAAGGATTTAAATTCACTACGGCCATCTGTAGTGAATTTAAATCTTTAGATTTGCTAAGGCAGTATTTATTTTTCCTTAAGGTTATTAGGCTTACATTAGCTACGTCCGCGTCCCACACAAGACACTTTCTAACTGCATTTAAAACGAGCATTACAGGGGACGGTAGTCCAGTGGTTTAGTGTACTTAGCTTAGCTAGCAACTGAAGAACCTAGCGAAGTAGGTTAAAACCCTGCTCACTGCGAAATACTTTTAATTGTAAAAATTATCCACAAAAAGTGGTTAGACCCTTACCTAACACAAAATCCTGGATTTATAACAAATTTTCTCGACTTGAGAAGCAGTTAACAAAGCACATACAATTTTAGTGTCCAAGCGATTTTCCGATCTCCTTCCCAATTTACCCTATCCCAGAAAATATCTGATACAGAATAACCAAATAAAATCACAAATGATGACAAAAAGTCACAACTGGTTCTAAAGAAAACAAATAGTGGAATTGTAAAGTAAACTGTGATTAAAAATGTGCGTCCACTTGGTGTTCTGTTGCATGTGCAGCCTTTCCTAACAATTGTTTTAAGGGCAGAAATAATACAGAGCAGTTTTTAGCAGACAGTGCTTCTTAATAGTAATGCCTATGTAGTGGTTTGTCAATGCTTACTGAGCTGTGTACACTTATTATGCATTATTATTATTATTATTACGTATGTATATATTACAAGTTTTGTGTACGTTTTTATATTTTCATATTTGTAAAATGCTAAGTATATCATTTGTACTACAATAATGATATACTTAATAAATAATATCTCAATACAACATCTTCATAATTAATAGATCGTGTAAATAATCTGCCAAATGAGTTTCTTTTTACCTGTTAATATTTTTGCAAAATTTTAAAAATGTAAATAATAGCACAATTTCAAAAATGTATTAGCTTGCATTACAGTTTGCCAGAAAACAGCCGCATGCTAACAGGAATACCACGAATCTAATTATGGTTTATTTTAAAAAGTCGTTAACTCAAAAACTGTATAAGATATCGAGCTGATTTTTTTTGCAAAAACTCTGTTGATCTTTAGACAATATTTCATTCCTATATAGTATATAAAAAAATTGAATATTTAATATAGTTGCCCGCACGTCGAAATTTCAAACACACAAATTTCGTTACTGTGATTTAGGATTTATTTAGAAAAAATCCGTAAGCGAGTTTGAAATTTAATTAGTACAGCTCGATGCGCTCATGTCAGTAGTATATAAATAAAAAAAAATCAAATCAATATCGCATGTGGTTCACTCTCTAGCGAGAGGTATACGTTTAAAAACACGAATTCTTGAAATAACATTTCGCCATCTTTTTTTCTTGTAGAGAAGTTGTGCAATCGTCAACAAAAGTCCAACAAGTCATTTCTGATGCCCATTAGGACCCTCTTTCGATATCCGAGCTCAAAAATTATTTACCTTGCTGGAATGGGTTACTTGGCGATTTAGACGGCTTTCGAAGGCGTGGACCCTCTACTATAACATATCTGGTGAACTATATTTTTATACGAATATCATTTGCAATATTTAAGCACGGCCTCGGCTCTTATTCTACCACCTCAGGCGTTGAAATGACATCCTGGTAGCGATGCGCGATGCTTTAGACTGAATTTCCAAATTAATACTAGAAATACTATAAATGTTTTCTTTGCAAATGTATGACCTACCTTTAAACATTTTATTCATTATTAATTAAATTACTTCTCATTAAAAAAAAATCTAGAAAACGAAATAAAACATTGTATACAACATAAAGCGATAAAACTGTACACAGAGTGTTAGAGCGATAAAATTTCATGTTAATGCTGTCAAGAGCAAATCTAGTTTGTTTTATTACTAATAATGGCGTCTGATTGCTGTCAAAAATGGCATTTCATTAACTTCCATGTTAATGAGTGAAGTCGCTGTTTTTAACTCTGCTCTTGGAATACGACAAATAGAGTTTTGATATGTTTCTGTTAGTTGTATTCCTAACAAGGAATCGCGCAAGTTGATATTTCTCCTCGAACCTATTTCTGTAGTCAAAAATAAACGAGGAAAATTAGAAACAGAAGTCAAGAGCATTAGTGGAGCTTTGGTGAACTACGTACGTATAATTAGCTTGTTCGGCTAGGGATATATGAAATAAAATGCAATAATGAGGTACTATAAAATGCACTCAAAAATAACTAATGCTAGTCATCCTGTGGAGAAATAGTAACTATATTGGAATAAAATTTTATCCCATTAAGTTCTCAGAAAAAAATTAAATATATACCTATATTACATATATATGACAACACAAGCAAATTGCCAAAAAAAACAAGATGTCTAATTATATAGCATTATAGTAATATATAAATAGAATATTACAATTCTACTACACGGAACTTCCTGAAAACGATATTTCACAATTTTTCACAAGAGACAGTTCTTTCATATAGTAATAAATATTAACAAATTGGTTGTCCATTTTACTAAACTGTATACTAAGAAACTGAATCAATCAATTTTTATTACATTTTTCGAGACTAAAAATACAGAGTGAAGAGTAACTGGTATGGTACAGAATATAAGATTTAACTAATATGTCCATTAAAAAAACTATGTTGTATCTGGTTTCGAAATGGCTGTACGGACATTTTTCAAACTATGAAATAATCACTAATTATAAGTATATACTTGTCTTGTCGTTAAGATCAATCATTTTCTTGATATTTAACAATAAAAAATTTCGTGAAAAAACCGCCTTCATTGAAAATTATGAAATAAAATTTCACCCTCGGCAGGCTAATATCAACATTGATAGTAGGGTGGCCTGCGACCAAAATTTCGTGTAATCACGGCATAGC
Organism: Stenurella melanura; assembly: GCA_963583905.1. Taxonomy (NCBI): domain Eukaryota; kingdom Metazoa; phylum Arthropoda; class Insecta; order Coleoptera; family Cerambycidae; genus Stenurella; species Stenurella melanura. The sequence goes on from OY757312.1 coordinate 111,068,133, forward strand.
TAAATTGATGAAACATGTTTAGTTCCAATCAAAATAAACTACTTTCTTCCTTGCAGAAAAGTCCCAGAGTGTCGCGAAAGGGGCTGAAAATTCCTTTTAAGTTGCTTTCATTCGCGCAAAATTCACTAGACGTTAAAAAATGCCCATTTTTTTCGTTCGTGTCGATTTTGACCCTGCAATTTACAATGTCGATGTATCACCGATCTTCCTCTTTCGATAGAGACATAAAATGAGCTTCCACTCGAAATATTTATTTAGTCACGAACGTTTGAAAATTGAAGGTTTTTTAACTTTTTAGGTTAGATTCAACATTTTCTGAGAGGTCCAAATAGGCCATTTTTCTTTCGCGCTTTCCGAGCCGAATTTTCGATTTTGCTGGTACAATTTCATATCATGATGACATGATTTAGTTGAAGAAAATAGGGAAAGCAAGCTGGTAAGAGTACACAAACTTGGGATTTGGTGTATATACTAGAAACCAAGGCCTCAAATTTCTTTCTAATATTTTTCAAACCCCCCACCCCCACCACCTCCACTCCATTATTAAAGGAATTGATAACATGAAATTGAGATATTTACTTGAAAGTTAGTACACGTATGTATTGTAATGACATCTGATTGAGATGATTCTGTTGAAGAGGTGGGAGGTGGTAGGTTGTGAATAGCGCAAAATAAGTAGACCAAGCTAGAAACTTCATTTTAACGTATAAGGTAGAAACCAACGCCTCAAACTTTTCTATGATATCTGCCTCAAATATTAGACCAAGCTAGAAACTTCATTTTTAACGTATAAGGTAGAAACCAACGCCTCAAACTTTTCTATGATATCTGCCTCAAATATTATTTTGCTTAGAAAATGTTTGGGACTTAATAATTTACCCTAAAAGCCCGAAACCGAAGATCGAGAGCTTTTGTGTAAATTAAATCGAGTTAAAGTGATAGCCCAGGCGCATAGTGGGCTAGAATCCCAAAATCCTGGCCAAAAATCGAAAAACCAAGTTCGTTATATTCTGTTTTAATTAACATAGCTTTGTAAAGCAGGGTTCTCTGCGTGTAAGACTGAAAGGACAGCTACCTAGGTTTTCTATCTGCCGCTGTACTTTAGTCGGAATTTGGCCATCTTTGAGTGCTTAAGAATCGGTCCCGAAATACTTAACGTGCGTTGGTTGTGAATTTTTGTTTATCACAGGATACGCTTTGCTTTAAAAATGGAGGTTACTCCTGAAGGTATGTAAAATATTATATATGCATTGAAATTTAGTATTTTTTATTTCTTATTATGGAAAATAAATGTTAACTATACGCTTGTAATACAAACGTGCGTGTTAAGGTAGCAAAACAAAAGTATGAAAATAGTTGTATGTACAAGAGCGGTTACTCTAATTTACAATTTAGCATGTGGAAAATGTTTGTGGAATAAGAAATTCATAAAAATTAGCGGCTGGAAACTGCTTATTTCAGTGAAATACACAAAAATAGAAAGACGACGCGTTCTCGGAGCAAGTCTAATTGTGCCTGCATCACAGCAGGTATTCATTCCTGATACAACAGTAAGTCCTAACCAAGGGAGAAAATAGATATACCTGATGTACACTAATGACCAGCGGAAGGGAAATTATATATAGAGTGTCTTAATTTTTCGTGAAATATATTTTTCAGAATCAGGGAAGAGTGGATTCATCATGAAATGTATAAGCCCATTTCATACACGCCGGAGGAAGCAGGGCGAGAAGATATTTTAAAAATATTTTCCTCATAAATTCCTAAGTGCAATCTACACGTCCGCCAAGTTTGAAAAATTCGTGCAGTATTTATATTTTCAACCTTTATAACTCACCCCCAGGGGTTGATAACATTTTTTCCTTATTTAGTTATCAAAAGTACGTAAACTGAGTTTCAAAAATATCAAGGGTTGTTTATACTTTCAACCCCAATGTTTCACCCCCAGAGGGTGTCAATTTTTTTTACTATGTTTCCCTTAATAACCTATGCACAATAAGTACATTTGTAGAGTTTCAGAATTCTGGCCAGAAATTTTGAATTCTAGCCCACTGTGAGGCGCTGGTGTAGCTAATGTCTATAAATCGCAAACTTGTTCGGAGGCAGATGATTTATTTTTTTATGAGTTCTCTGAAGTGTAATTAATAAAATCATCTAAAGTTTGCATGGTTTTCTGACCGGCAACATTCAAAAATAAATCAGAAACTTTCTTTTTCGGTATTTTTTCAAAATTTTTAAGTCGATCTATGGGAAAATAAAAATTATTTTTTGTGGTTTGTCTAAGAGACATATAATGTAAGAGTTTCGAAAATGGGAAGAGAAATAGAAGAAGTCCCGCTGGAGAAATACTCCAAGCTAAAGACCGGTGAAAATACTCTTATTCGATAAACGATAAAGAATACCATACGGCTTCTAAAATTCCACAAGTCCCATCTAAAGTTAATTACAGGCTCTTTAGGAGGCATTCGCTTCTTGAGACATCATTAAAAAAAACCGCTGCCTAAGGAATCACTACTTCCACATCCAGATTTTTCATCCAAGTCACTTTAAAGGAAACATTTTGTATGTGGAAATTATTGGTCATAGAATTTTAACACTATTTGGGGCAGATGTCATAGAAAAGTTTGAGTCGTTGGTTTCTACCATATACGTTAAAAATGAAGTTTCTAGTTTACTCTACTTATTTTCTCCTATTCACAACCTACCACCTCCCACCCCTTCAATGGAATCATCTCAATCAGATGTCATTACAAATTACAATACATACGTGTACTAACTTTCAAGTGAATATCTCAATTTTATGTTATCAATGCCATTAATATTGGAGCGGAGGTGGTGGGGTTTGAAAAATATTAGAAAGAAATCTGAAGCCTTGGCTTCCCAAATCCCAAATTTTTGTACTCTTACCAGCTTGATTTACTTATTTTCATCTATTTACTCCTATTTAACCCCCAACCTTTCAACGGAATCATCTTAAAATATAATCTAGCTCCAGATGTCGTTATAATACATAGGTTTGCCAAACTATCTCAATTTTATTTTATCAACCCATTTAATAATAGAGTAAGGGTGGTAGGGGGTTGAAAAATATTATTAAAAAATCTGAGGCCTTGGCTTCTAGGACATATACCTAATTCCAAGTTTTTGTACTCTTACCAGCTTGCTTTACTCATTTTTCCCTATTTACCTCTATTTACCCCACCACTCCTTCAACGCAATCATGTCAAAATATAAACTAGTTTCAGATATCGGTATAGTACATACGTGTACCAAACTTCAAGTGAAAATTTAAATTTAATTTTATCAACTCTTAATTAGGGTGGGGGGATGGAAAATATTATAAAAAAAACAGAGGCCTTCGCTTCTAGTATATACACCAAATCCCAAATTTCTGTACTCTTACCCGATTGCTTTAGCTATTTTCCCCTATTTAACCCCAACCTTTCAACGGAATCATCTTAAAATATAATCTGGTTCCAGATGTCGTTATAATACATATGTGTACCAAATTTCAATTCTAATTTATCAACCCCTTTAATAATGGAGTAGAGATGGTGAGGGGTTGAAAAATATTATAAACAATCTGAGATCTCGTCTTCTAATACATACACCGAATTTCAAGTTTCTGTACTCTTACCGGCTTGCTTTACTTATTTTGCCCCATTTACCCCTATTTAACCCCCAACTCTTCAATGGAATCATCTCAAAATATAATCTAGTTGCAGATGTCGTGATAATACATACGTGTACCACATACATACATACATACGTGTGTCAAATACATACGTGTGCCCCTTTAATAATGCAGTAGAGGTGGTGGAGGGGTTGAAAATTATTACAAAAAATCTAAGCCTTTGGCTTCTAGTACATACACCGAATTTCAAGTTACTGTACTCTTTACTTATTTTCCCCTATTTACTCCTAGTTAACCCCCAACCCTTCAACGGAAACATCTCAAAGTATAATCTAGTTCCAGATGTCGTTATAATACATACGTGTACCAAATTTAAAATGAATATCTCAATTCCATTTTACCAACCCCTTCAATAATGGAGTAGGGGTGGTGGGGGGGGAGGGGGGGGGTTTGAAAAATATACTAGAGGCCTTGGCTTTTAGTACATACACCGAATTTCAAGTTTCTGTACTCTTACCAGCTAGCTTTACTTATTTTCCCCAGTTTACCCCTATTTAATCCCCAACCCTTCATCAGAATAATCCTAAAATATAATCTATAACACGATTCAAATGTATTGACCCCTCACTGTATTCGCGAATATCTCAGAAACGGAGGAGCAGAAAAAAAATTGGTATATATCAAATATTAACTTACTTATTAAACATAAACGATAATATCATTGCAATTTTGCTATAATATTATCTATTGCTTGATAATTAAATTAATATTTGATATAAACGAATTATTTTTTCTGAAAATGCTTATATTTTATATAATTAACTATTTTAACAAAAAGAATTACATTGATAAATAACTGAATTAACATGGCGTCACGTTTTTGAGAATAACTGCAAAATTTTAAAATAAAAAATTATGAAAAAATTTCCCCATACAAAAAATGCCGTGGTTTATCGGTGTCTAAAATATTATTTACATGGTATGCATATTTTCCAAGATATAATGGATTTAAAACTGGTATGGTCAAAATTTCCTTAAAAAGTAGAACATTTTTCAATATAACTTAGCAGAACTTCCAAAGTGTCCATTATTCAAATTTCAGTAATTGATTTAGAATAGACTCACAATAAACACATGATTTTTTTAATTTTTTCTGCTCCCCCGTTTCTAAGATATTCGCGGTTAAATGGGAGGTCAATACATGTGAATCGTATATTAGTTCGTTGTGTCATTATAATATATATGTATACCACATTTCAAGTGAATATCTCAATTTTATTTTATCAACCCCTTTAATAATGGAGTGGGGGTGGTGGGGGGATAAAACATATTATACAAAATTTCGAGGCCTTGGCTTGTAGTACATACATCAAATTTCAAGTTTCTGTACTCTTTCCAGCTTGCTTTACATATTTTCCCCTATTTACACCTATTTACTCCCCAACCCTTCACCGGATATCTTCACAAAACAATCAAGTTCCAGATCTCGTTATAATATATACGTGTACAAAATTTTAAGTCAATATCTTAAACCGTTCCGGAGAAAACGTGCAGACCAAAAAGTTACAGACAGACCGACAGACAGACAGACAGACTTATTTCAAGAAAGAAAAAAAATTGATTTTTTTACGATTACTATATTTCCAATCCACTACGTGGATGTGGAAGTACTATGTGCATAGCTGAATATATTCCATGAGATAGATACGGCTCTACTGCAATTGAAATCAAGGCGCTTAATTACTTTGTGAATATATTTGTGATATTAATCCGTACTGTGATGAAGAACCTAGAAAAGGTGCAATTAATGCCCGAACATATAGGGAAATTAGCTAGCACGACAATCACAAGATTTGTCCAGTCCTCGAATTCTGGACTTCAACCAGTTCTAGGGTAAGAAAAGAAGACCTTTTAGATCATGAGGAAGCAACGCTATGAACAGTCTACAATTTATTTAAAAAAACCCTTAATCCATTTATGCATGATGATTTAGCCGACTCGGTGGCTCAAGTTCCTTATGTGTTAGGCTTGAGACCAAGAAGTCTGAGGTTCGAATCTTGGTGAGGATACGGATTTTTAGTGACACTTTTAATGCATTACCGAGATGATAGCAGAGAGCTAGACAGCGGTTGAAAGGCATAATACGGTTAGTCACTGCTTAGTCTATCTCTCTTAAGTTGGAGTCTTAGCTGCGACGGATGGCCATGTCGCAGCGAATGGGTGTTGTGTTGTGTGTACGTGTCCTGGTTGACTGGCGGAATAACTATGGCTAAACTCCGCCAGGGCGTTAATATAAATAAGACGATTAATCTTTTTTTTTATTACAAAAGAACAGTTAATATTAATTTCAGTAAAATATTGAATTCATAAATCGCATATATGTATTTAAATAACTTCTACACATCTCTGCTATTGCATCTGATTATAAATATTTTGAAATGCGATTTCCAATGATGATATTTTAAATATTTCCAGTATTAACTCAGATTATATGAGTGCTAAATTTAAATTACTCATTTAATTCCTAAATTTAAACAGTTGCTTTAAAACGAATTATCAGTTAAACCTTGTCTGTAAGAACTACAGATAAAAATAGATGGAAATGAAATTCATGATTTGTCTCGAAAATTAAATATTTAAGCAGCACACTTTCCTGATATTTTATGAATAATTAGGTTAATCAACTTACGGAGAAGACAAATGACTTTTAAATTATTCTTAAAATCGACGTTCATGAATGAAGCGTGCAGAATGTGTCTAAGAATAACAAACAGTATTTCGTTTACAAAATAACTTTTCAAAGTTCCTGCAAACAATTACCTAATTTAATAGCAGATGATTTTATTACTGTTTCGCATGTCAGTAACCTGCTGCCATAAATACCTTTAAAAGTAAATAAAAATAAATTCTCCTGGAGATTTATTTTAACACATTAAAAATTCAAATAGCTAAAACGCAAAATGTGATCTTTTTGCGCAGTACCTACGAAACCCGTGGTGATGTACTTATGAACTCGAATATATTTACTAGGGACATAAAATATTTAGAAAGCCAAAAATAATCTGTTGTGTTTTCAACTTGAAATCCAGCAGCAATGCATGCTTTGTTGGAAGTTACATATTTACTTCCACATCCACGTAGTGGAGTGGAAGCATAGTACGTAATCGTGAAAAAAATTAATTATTACGAGATCTGGAACAACTGGAATATATTTTGAGCAAATTCCGATGAAGGGTTGGGGAGTAAATAGGGGTCAATAGGGGAAAATGAGTAAAGCAAGCTGGCATAAATGTCCAGAAATTTGGGATTTGGTGTATATACTAGAATCCAAGGCCTCAAATTGTTGTAACATTTGCCACCCCCACTCCATATAGGGCTTAATAAAATAAAATTGAGATATTCACTGAATATTTGGTCCATGCATGTATTATAACTACATCTGGAACCAAGTTATACTTTAAGATGATTCCGTCGAAAGGTTGGGAGTAAATGGGGGTAAATAGAGGAAAATAAGTAAAGTCCAGAAACTTGGGATTTGGTGTATATACTAAAAACCAACGCCTCAATTTTTTTTATAACATCTGCTACCCTCCATGCTACCTCTGCTCCATGATTAAAGGAATTAACAAAACAAAATTGAATTATTCACTTGAGGTACACATATGTATTATAGCGACATCTGGAACTAGATTATATTTTCAGATGCTTCCATTGAAGGGGTGGGGTGTAAATAGGGGCGAAAATAATGCAAGCTAGTTAGAGTCCAGAAGAGTAGGATTTTTTTATGTTTGTACTAGAAGTCTAGGTCTTACATTTTTTTGTGGCAACTGCCATCCCCACCACCACATTAACTCCATTATTAAAGGGTTTAACAAAATAAAGTTAGACACCGCTTTGAAATTTGGTACACAGTTATATTATAATGAGATCTAGAACTAAATTGTATTATGAGCTGATTCCGTTGAAGGGTTAGGGTGGGTTGGAGTTCAGAAACTTGAAATTAGGATTATATACTAAAAGCAAAGGTCTCAAATACTTTTTTATGATCAACCACCCCTACTATCACCCCCACTCCCTTATTAAAGGTGTTAACAAAATAGAATTGTGATTGAGTGAGTGTACGAGAAAATATGTTCTCAACAAATTTGTTGACATCAACCACCCCCATTACCACATTGGGGTAGACAATTTCAAATATTATGTTATTAAAATTGTATGATCAATTATTTCCACATACTAGAGTGCAATACAGTATGAAGATACCTTTGTTTAAGGACACTTGGATGGAAAATCTGGATATGGAAGTAGTTAGTAATTCCTTAGGCAGTGGTTATTTACCTTTGAAAAGTCAACAATTGCACGGTAGCATGATGGTTTTGACAATTCAAACTTACAACTAAATATGCTTTCACATGTGTTATTGTATGTGTGACTATCACAGTCAACATAGCTCGTCTGAATGACTTTCTAAACTTTCTAAAATGACAAACTGATGAATTTTGAAAGTGGGATAATAACAAACATACACCGCATTTATACATAAACTTAAAGTATACGTAGAGATAGCAACAAAAATAATACATAAAAAATTAATTAATTAATTAATTAAAATAAAACCATCGATTACAGTTTACAGTTGAATTAATAAAATCTGTAACATAAGATCAGGCGGAAAAAAATATGTTACGGGCCAAAATAATAGAAGCCATTAACCAATATAATCAATACAGACATGAATTGAACAGTTTACTAAAGCAAAAATTATTTTTATGAAACAAAAATTGAGCGGGCTACAAATAATTATAAACTGATATGAAATATTGTCTAAATGTTATTTGTGGCATTATCTTAATTTTTTTCCTTCTTCAATTCTTTGGGACTTTCTGCCACATGTATGTTTTCTTTCTAAGCGGTGCTAGGGGAATCTACAAAATATATCACAATTAACCAGTTTACTGGTAAAAAACCTCTACGCCTGTGACGTTTACGTCAAAGGATCAGTTAAAGGTTGGTTTTTATAAATAAACAACACAAATAAGTATAAAAACTTGAAATTAAATATTTCGCCGACGTTTCGGAAATCTAATCTGGTTCCTTTTTCAAGGCTTTTTTTGAAAAATCTTTTTCCTGTGTATGACAAATACACAGCTCTAAGAATGTTTGTTATATTCAATATCCATACTATTTACATAGAACTGTTGATATAGTTAACAGTTTTTTAGTTTCTATACAATGTTAAGTTTGTGAAGTTCTTCTTTTAACATTGGTAGCCAAGTTGTACAGACATCTACGGAACAATTCGACACGCAATTATCCTCATTCAATAATATTATCGCGGACTCTTTAATTTTTCTTTTTTTGCTATCTGCCTCTTTTGTTAAAATGTTTGCCGAGTCCCAGTTTATTCTATGTCCATTTTCCCACGCGTGTTCGCAGATCTTGGACCTCTGAATTTCATTTTTTCTGATATAATTTTGATGTTCGCCCAATCTTACACTAAAAGGTCTGGATGACTCACCCACGTATTGTTTGTTGCACTCACACGGAATACTATAAATGCAGTTTTTTGAATTTTGCTCGTGGTTTGTTGGTTTCGTCTTTGTCAGAATAGATCTTAAAGTGTTGCTTGTTTGAAATACCGTCCTAATATCAAATCTATCACCGATGCGGCGCAACTTTTCGGATAATCCGCATACATACGGAATTAACGCTGTGTAACGTTTTTCAGGTTTTTGTCGTACCTGATTATTTTCAATATTTATGAAGGTTTTATCGACAAAACCCCCAGGGTATTGGTTATTAATAAGAACTTCCTTTATAAACCGCTTCTCATTGTTTAGTATTTATAAAGGAAGTTCTTATTAATAACCAATACCCTGGGGGTTTTGTCGATAAAACCTTCATAAATATTGAAAATAATCAGGTACGACAAAAACCTGAAAAACGTTACACAGCGTTAATTCCGTATGTATGCGGATTATCCGAAAAGTTGCGCCGCATCGGTGATAGATTTGATATTAGGACGGTATTTCAAACAAGCAACACTTTAAGATCTATTCTGACGAAGACGAAACCAACAAACCACGAGCAAAATTCAAAAAACTGCATTTATAGTATTCCGTGTGAGTGCAACAAACAATACGTGGGTGAGTCATCCAGACCTTTTAGTGTAAGATTGGGCGAACATCAAAATTATATCAGAAAAAATGAAATTCAGAGGTCCAAGATCTGCGAACACGCGTGGGAAAATGGACATAGAATAAACTGGGACTCGGCAAAAATTTTAACAAAAGAGGCAGATAGCAAAAAAAGAAAAATTAAAGAGTCCGCGATAATATTATTGAATGAGGATAATTGCGTGTCGAATTGTTCCGTAGATGTCTGTACAACTTGGCTACCAATGTTAAAAGAAGAACTTCACAAACTTAACATTGTATAGAAACTAAAAAACTGTTAACTATATCAACAGTTCTATGTAAATAGTAAGTATCTATGGATATTGAATATAACAAACATTCTTAGAGCTGTGTATTTGTCATACACAGCAAAAAAGATTTTTCAAAAAAAGCCTTGAAAAAGGAAACAGATTAGATTTCCGAAACGTCGGCGAAATATTTAATTTCAAGTTTTTATACTTATTTGTGTTGTTTATTTATAAAAACCAACCTTTAACTGATCCTTTGACGTAAACGTCACAGGCGTAGAGGTTTTTTACCAGTAACATACTGGTTAATTGTGATATATTTTGTAGATTCCCCTAGCACCGCTTGGAAAGAAAACATACATGTGGCAGAAAGTCCCAAAGAATTGAAGAAGGAAAAAAATTGATATGAAATATTATCGTGAAAATAATAACAAAAAATAAAAAATAATTAGGTTACCTAACCATTTATAAATGTGACTTATTAATAAGTGATACAATTAAAGTTTATGCCCAAACATGGTGTTAAAGGGCCATGCACAACACATATGTGTTCTCTGTTTTCTGATTGTATGTATGTTTTTTATATGTCCAAAATGTAGTTTACGTGATTTCTTACAAATCTGTAGGGTATGGAGCGGCCGACGCGACGCTCCCTTTGTTGTTTTTTATGAAGCTACGTCCCTACGGAACCAAAATTGGGAACAAGTTTTTATATTAAAAGCATACTTGCTTTGGTGACTGCGCCAGTGAACTGAATTGAATACATAGTTTTCGATTTATAATAATGACAATTGTTTACAAACAATAGGGTATTATTGCTCAGCGATGATACCACTGTAGCTTTTTCGTCAAGCTTTGTCCAGTGTGCAATGAGCCAAACTCTGAAAACTTACATTTCATGGGAATTGTATTAAAATTGGTAGCTAGGCATTTACAGAGTAGCTAATATCGAATTTATTGTAAAAAATAACAAATTCAAAATGGCCGTCACAATTGCACACCGTTTATATAATGGCGATTAAATTATATCGTAGCCTGATGTGACCCGCGACCCACTCAATCTAATTCTCTTCGTCTCCAGCGACTACAGTCTTGGATGAAATGATACTTAACGAGCTACGAGCTTATCATGCGGTGAATAAATTTTGCAATCAAGAAATGTGCGCTATATTTTCGTATGCAAATATAAATCTCGTATAAGCGAAACCTCGTATAACAGTTACTCTCATAGCGAGAGATTATTGTGGTAGTAAATGTAATGCAATTTAATTCAACATTTTATTTCCCACATCCAATTAGGGAAATAATGAACAAGTAAGCAAATTCCACAAGTAACCATGCAGTTGAACCAGAAATCAACACATCCATTCCTAATAATACATGCATAAGAGGAAGACAGGAAATATTATGTAAGGAGATTAATTATTATTAATTAATTATAACTATTTTCAATTCCTAACATTTCTGTTCTGTATAACGAAAGCAGTCGCTCAAGAGTCGAAATAAATAATAAATATCACAAGCACAACGGTAATTAAATCTTTACGGATATGTTAGTGATTTAGATGGCCCTCTGGAAGTTGGCAAATTAAATTTTCTACAAAAAAGTATTCTTGTAAAAATCTCCAAATTTGCATTATTTTTGAGTTATTTTGAAAGAAACTTAAAAATTGGCCTTTTCGGTTGGCTCTCAAAAACGCACCCCGGAATTTAGTAGCATTTGTGATTTTATCATTTTTAGGTGTCAAATTAATATATTAAACTTTCTCCAGCTTTGAAGGTTCGAGTTTGTAATCCTGCTGCCAGTGATCTTCTGACTTAGGTTTGGCCACACTCGAAAAGCTTTTCACAGTATTGGTTCCAAATCTCAATTATTGATCCTTGTCAGTTCTTATCGTACCAGTGGAATCCCTAATTGACCACGTTTTGGGTTTAAAATATGTAATCACCGTTACTGATCGGAAAATATCACCAATTCAACTGAGTAGTTTGCCTAGTAAATTAAGTTTTTGTGTTGACTTTAGTATGGAATTCTATACTTAAAAGGTTTTTTGTTGATTTTGCTTGCAAAGTTTATGAAATAATAAAGGCTATATGCAACCTTTATTAGTTCATCATATTTTTAATTTTAAATTCTCTTATACAGGTATGTATGGTATGATTAACTTGTAGTGCGCACACCGAATGTTTTAAAATTTTAGTTCAGTTGTAAATATATTAAAAAAAAAATAATAATTTGCTGGTAGTATGGCAATCTACTTTTTTTTTCATTTGTACACATCTTCAATTCATTTTAAATCACATCAACATTAATTTACAAATTTTAATTCATTTAAATCCATCATGAAAAGTATAACATAATTCTTATTTCTCATTCAGAGAACACACAACACACACAATAAATGTGTAAATAAATATTTTGTGGTTACAAAACCACTTCCTTTCAGCTGCCATTTCATTAAAGGGAAATACAATTTTAATCATATAAATATATTCACGAATATAATTATATTGTCTTGAAGATCTTATGAGAATAACTATACAATTTAAGCTCGATTGCTGTAAAAAATAATGGAAACTCACTTGTTCTTTAATTGCGTATTCAATTAAAGCCAAATACAATTTATTTTGGTAAATGACCCTTGACACAATTTAAATACAATTAGCTATAATCATTTGGAAAAATTAAATATAAAATTACTTATTAGGTATTATATTAGAAAGAAACTTTCATATAAATGTAAATTACTAATAAACAATACAATTTAAATTAGTCATTACCTCTGTTTAATAAGTCTTTTTTAATCAAGTATTATATTAAATGCAAATTCAGTTAACGATATGTAAATAACCAAGAAGCAGTAAAGGATTAACCTAAAAAACTAAAAGGACCAGACCACTAAATTCATAAAAATTAGCTTACAAAAGTGTGCGGTAAAGTGGATGTAGTTGTAGGTGGAGAGCAAGCTGTATAGAGTGAGTAAGTACTACCACAGACATATATGGAGCCACTTTTCATTTTTGCAAATTTTGCCCGCGTCATGGAATTCTGACGTCACTTCCGGTCTCGATTTTTTGTGTCATCGAATACATGAATAAAACTTACGTCAAAATGTAGGTTTTGAGGTATACAATGAGATTGTAGTGGGCTGCCAGGCTTAATTTGCCCGCAACCCCTAGACACACTCGATTAAAGCTTTTTTTTTGTTTTCTTAGGTTATCGAATAAGTACATAATTTTTTTTTTAAGTTAAAGTACAAGCCTTCTAGTTATTAAAAAAATGGGCTGCCTCTTCTTACGTCACGTCACTTCCGGTAAAATTCCATGACGCGGGCAAAATTTGCTTATATGACAAGTGGATCCCTATAGGTCTGTGGTAGTACTTACTCACTCATACAAAGTTTTTCATGTATCTTATTCATAGGGAATCAATACAGTCGGCTCCCTACCTATTGTGCTTTATCCAACGCAAGACGCATCTTGGTAAATGCCTCCTTATCTCTTAACTTAAAACTCAAATCCTATCAAAAAACGCAACAGCCAAAAACTTCCTTACAGCTGCACCTTTATTTTCGTTCAATATTGTAACATTGTATCTTTAATAGTAAAATCGTCAGCTGTGTCATTTTCTTTAATAGTTTTGAAGTTACAACTTATTTTAAAAACTTCGAAATTAGGAAAATTTAGATTTTTGGCTACGAAACGAATGTGGCATCAGCCATACAAAACTTCCAAAAGAGTATCTAAAATTTCCCACAATTTTCCATCAACAAACTTTCGTTCGTCTGGGTTGTCAACTTATGGGTGGGCATTTTCTTTTAAACAGGTTTGCACGTAAATAGTAGATAATAATAAAAAAAGTATGACAGAAATGTAATTTAGAAAGCAAGAGAAATGTGTACAGGGTGGATGATTAATAATAGGCTATAATTCAAGGGTACATTCCTTGGATCAAAATATGATGATTTAACCAAATATGCTTTAGTAAATTGTTGCCGATTGATTGATTTGCTAACGTAAACTAGGCATTGCTGTCGATTCTGGCATCCAATCTGGGTGTTTTATATAATTATATACCATCAGACCGGCTGTATACGCTGAATTGGACATTAGACATGCTTGTTGTCGACAGCGACAGCCTCATGACGCTTGGAATAGGAATATAGGATGGGAAGTGTAGGTGTTTGTGAGATGCTTCTTTTTATGTTTCCATGCTTCTTTTAAGTTCCAATCTATCATCATCGGATGGGGAGTGTAGGTGTTTGTGGCGTGCTTTTTTTAAGTTCCATGCTTCTCTTAATTCTTCTTCTGAATCTTCTGTTTATTCTGTTTCCAAGTCTAGCAGTGTGTACCTCCTCCTGCCCCCTTGCGTCCAGATATGGTTTCACATGTTTCACCAGAAATCCGCGCCTTTTCCTGCGTCAGTGCGTCCACCTCGTCCGCATGCCATGACATAAATCAGCTCGCCGCAAGTAGATTTTATTTATTAACCGTTCCACAGGTAAACAGCCATCTACAGTGGAAGTGCAAGGAAGAGCCCTTAGAGAACATGTGAAAATACTGTATACCGATCTGTCAAGGTAATGCAAAATAGGAAAATAAAATCTGTAAAAGCAAAAAAGAGTCTCGAGAGAACACTTGAAGATACCCTGTATACTGATCTGCCCAGATAATGAAAAACACAAAAATAAAATCTACAAAAGCAAAGAAGAAATCTAGGACATTTGAAACGCCCCGTATATCCAGAAGACACCAGCTATTTACCGTATACAACCTCTTTATACCAATCTGCCACTGTAATGCAAAATAGAAAAATAAAATAGGCAAAAGTAAAAACGAGATAGAGGACAGCACCTAGCAGATTCCAGCCACTCCGACCTGAGAAATTCTCTTGTATTCGTAAATACGCCACGTGACAGGTGCCTGTCGAGACCTTCCTGTTGTGTAATAAACTAAACTAGTAAACTAATACAATTAATAGACTAGACTTATCTTTACTGGCTCCTTTGAGTTTATGTTGGCAGCTTCCCTTTTTCTTCTGTAGTATTCCCACACTACTTGCACTCGTTTCCATTCTTCCTAAAAATCAGCTTGTCGCCATTCACCGAAGATTTTATTGCACACATTTTATCTTATCTTGCCAGATCTTCTGTCCCTTTTTCAAGGTGTTTATATACGCTTTTGTGATGCTATGTTCAACCAATATAATTTAATCAAATATCAACTATATCAACTATATTAACCGACTTTATTCGAAATTTTGTGGAGCTAACAAATACACGTCTACCTCCGAACCCGACCCACTTTGAACCTTGCTTTAGTAAATTGTTGCTGTGGAAAAGATACAGGATGTCAAAGTTGCATAGAAGTTGCAGGAAATAGTTCATAAGAAAGTCAGTGAGTTTGCATAGTTGTCACACTTTAGTTCTTACTTGTGTTGTGTAATTTTTTCCATATAATTTGTTCTTTTCAAATTGAGTTTGTTTTCAAAGAATCCTTGAAATCTTTTGCGGCAGTTTTCTAGAAAACGGTTGAAATTATCAATTTCTATCAAGTGTACCTTTCTTACGTAGAAATGACTCCTGCATGAGATTCCATCAAAACTAATGCTAGTGGGGTGGATGGTCTCTCAATAGTTGATATAGAACTGTGCATGCCTTATTGTATTCCACATATATTGCATACAGGGTGTAACATAATGGAATGTCATAAATGAAGGAGCGTATTCCTCGTACAAATTTAAGAATATTTTGTCATATATAAACAATTGTCATTAGAGCCTTCGTTTACAAGATACAGGGCGTTGTAGTTTTCAAAAATACAGTTATTTCCCTATATATATTTTGAACAAATGTAGATATTTACCTGAAATTTTGTGTGTATAATATATGATTAGTATTGTATTTAAATTTAAAAAATGAAGCCCCAACTTTAACCAGTGACGTAGATTTGAAGTATGTAGGGAACTTTTTTTCATGAAGTTATGGCACGCCACTGGGCCAATTTTTTTCTGCTTTTTTTGGATTTAAAATTTAATTTTGAAAAACAATGTCCTCTTGACATTTTTGCGCATATTTAACAGTTTTAAAATTATTGCATTAATTTCACGTTTCGTTTATCTTTGCTAATTTTTGTTTAAATTAAAAATCAAAATTTCTGATGAGTTTGTTTTTCTTACATTTGGCACTGGTTAAAGCTGGGGCTTCATTTGTTAAATGTAAATACAATACTAATCATGTATTCTACACACAAAATTTCAGGTAAATATCTACAATTGTTCAAAAGATATATAGGGAAATAATTGTATTTTTGAAAACTACAACGCCCTGTATCTTGTAAACGAAGGCTCTAACGACAATTGTTTATATGACAAAATATTCTTAAATTTGTACGAGGAATACGCTCCTTCATTTATGACATTCCATTATGTTACACCCTGTATAATAAATCAAGTAATAATTCAAAAAAAAGTTCCTGCTTTATGGAAACATGCATTAGTTGAACCTGTTGCCAAAAACATTACTCCCACATCATTTTCAAATCACTAAGTTCTTAAACAAAAATAAATTAATTTCAAATATACAATCGGGATTTAGGAAAAATCATCCCACATCAACGGCATTAACACATTTAGTAGATGATTCTCTACGAAAGAAACATTGATGGTGGAAAATGTACCAGTTTGGTACTATTAGATTTTTCAAAAGCTTTTGATACCTTAGACCATTAGCAAACACCATTATCTTGATTTTTCAAAATTTGCGACAGATCTTATGGGTAATTATTTATGTTTAAGTAAGCAAGCTGTGGTCATAGATGATGATGGCACTAGAATTACATGGCACTTATGAAATTTGAATACAGGTGTGCCCCAAGGTTCCATCTTGGGGCCACTGTCGTTTACTTTGTACGTTTCAAATATTTCAGATGTAGTCACTAGTTGCCAACTACATCAATATGCAGATGACTCGTAGATATACAAATTATTTGATTTCTAAGAGCGTCAGGATACTTTAACTTTAATAAACCAGGAGGACTTATATAACATTTTTGAGTATTCATCTAACCATAATTTAAAACTAAACCCTGAAAAGTCGTAAGTAATGCTGATTGGTACATCCATCACATTGAGAAAATTAAATTAAATTAAAAGTTTCTTTTGATGTCACTATAAATAATAACGTCCTCCCTATTGTGAATGAGGTAAAGAATTTAGGGCTTTGGCTAGACTCAACATTAAATTTTGCAAAACATATTTTATCCAAACTGAAACTAGCATATAGTCAGTTGAAAACATTATACAGTTTTGCGAAAGATATATCCAGCGAGTGTAAGTCAAAATTTTGTGATTTACTCGTATTAGCTTGAATTGACTATGACGATATTGTTTATGGGAAGTTATTGTCTGCGGCAGCAAAAAAGAAAATTCAAAAACTTCCAAATTCATGTATGCGTTATATTTACTGCATTCCATATAGACAACATATATCCCCATATCTAAACGAACATGGTATATTAAATATGGAAAATCGTAGACGTGTTCACATGCTTACACTTATATGGCGAATAATTTATAATGATGAACCTCAATATTTAAGGTGCAAATTAACTTCTCGAGATCACGTGCATAATACAGGACACACACAAAATTTCTTGGTACCTCAGCAAAAAAACTGCGATTTTTCAAAGATCATTTACCCATTTTGCGTCTCATCTTTGGAATAAACTTCCAAATGAACTTAAACATTATAAACTTAAAAAAAAATACATCAAGGTAGTCAAAAACTACATCTTAACCGGTCAGAGGTTGGCAATTTGATGTCGTGTTGTGGGTGTATATATTTCTTAGCTATAAATCGTACTCATCTTTGGCATATCTGTTTTTTTTGTGAGATCAGCCTGTTAACTGTGTCTGTTCGTGTTGCTGTATGGTGCGATTGCTGTTATTATTATAAAATGTATCAATTACTAGTATAACATTCATAAAAAAAACAACTTAATATATGTATTTTTTATTTTTATTGTATTAGATTTATATTTTCTTATTTAAATCTTGGAATTAACGTGGCCATTCCCTAGAAAGAAACATCCTATAGGGAAATCTTTATTATTTTTGCCCATAACTGTCTTTTCTTAGTACGTGTATTTAAAAAAACTATGAGAGTACCTAAGTAGAACCATAACAAAACTATTACTATGAATTTTCACTCAATAATTTCAGTGGTTTGCAAAATAGCTAGATTCAACACTGGTAAATAGGAAGATTAACATAATTTTTAAATTTAAATCTAGCTATTTTGCAAACCACTGAAGTTATTGAGTGAAAATTCACAGTAGTAGCCTTGTTATGGTTTTCCTTACGTACTAAGAAAAAAAAGTCATGGGCAAAAATAATGAATATTTCCCTATCGGATGTCTCTTTCTAGAGAATGGCCACCTTAAGTTTCTTTTGTATTGGGCAAATGGAAGAAGAGCTCTACAGTTCAATTTGTACCTTTTTTACTCTGAGTAAAATAAATGTATTATTATTATTACTATTATTATTACTTCTAGTCAAAAGTGCCACAACCTTCTGTAAAAAGAAGAGGAAAATATCCATCATCAGGTATAGCTCATGACCATGAGGCGCCCTTCACGGGCTAACGTGATGTGATACATAAATTATTGTTAAGGAACAGGGTGTCAATTTTTAAGTTAAGGAGCTTAAAAATTGACACCCTGTGTCTTTCTCCACAGCAAAAATTTACTAAAGCATGTTTGATTATATACTCATATTTTGACCGAAAGAATGTACTCTTGAGTTATGACCTATTGTTAATGATCCACCCTCTATAAATAAAACACCTATTAATATTATGAACGCAATTTATAAAAATAAAATCTTTAAGTCTAAGACCTGTATTTATAGTTGCTTCTTAAGTGTCAAGGATGTTCTGGATACTTCAGGCGCTTTCTAATACAATTATATAAAAATAAGATCCATGACTTATCCGTATCCGTAAGATAATTCTGATACCTAAGGGCTACTATGACGGGACTAACATAATCCAGATCTAATAATAAACTGCCATTAATATATCTATCTCGCGGAACAAGCAATGTTTAAGAAATATATTTTGAGCTTATTCTAAAATAAGTAAATTAATTAGAGTTTTCTCTCTACCTCTAGTATTCCTGCCCAACTTTCCACGGCGTCAATTAAAAAGAAAATCGTACTTATGGACTAAATACTAATAACAATAATAACAATAGTTCTATTTCCCAACAGAAAGCCCATTTACAGGACAATATGAGATGGTGAATAGCACAATAATTAAAAAAGACTAAAACATTTAAATATGAAATTGTATTGCCTAGAAAAATGTTACCTAATTTGTATTTTTAAATATTAAAGGTTTCAAAGTATTATGCATATTTCTAACGAGATGCTCAGTAGCTACTTCTATTAACTTATTTAACTAACAATGATGAATGACACATAAATTATTAAAATTTTGACATATAACATGTATAGTATTGTATAGGTGATTTCGATAGGACATTCGTTCTACGTATTTTATATCTAAAGGTTAGTTTCTTCCGTATGTTAATTCTAGGTACACGAAAATTAGTATCACGGAGTAAATCGGAACAGTCAATCACATTGTGTACTTATACTTATACTAACATATTAATGGCATACATGTTCTTCTTAGCTCTAGGCTGATGATTTTAAATATATTAGATAGTTATTGCTTGTTCGAAGTATATACCATCTGTCTTAAATGTCAAATATTCTAGAACTCTTCTCTGAACCCGTTCTATTGTCAACTTTTGACAATAATACGAGCGCCAGCTTAGGGCAGCATACTCAAGCTTAAATCGGACAATCATGAAATATAAGACATCTAACCCCAATACCAGTAAATTATTTAAATTTAAAAAATTCATAGCTTCAGACACTTCCAAAGTTACATGGTCATTGAAAGAAAGCTTATAATCAAACTTTGTACCCAAGTCTTTATGAGAATGATATCTCAATAATGTTTTATTGCCGTTAGAGTTCGCATATTCATATGTTAATTGTTTCCTTGTAAAGCTATACACCAGGATTGGACATAGTTCGCATTGCAATTTTGTACAGTCATCTGCAAGTTATGACTGATAATATCTTTAAATCAGCCTAGGGAAGCTTAGAACAGTTAATAACATCATCTAAACCTTTAATAAACAGAACAAACACAAGAGAGCCAAGGTTAGATACTTGAGAGACACTAGAAGTAACAACATATAGAGGGGCATTGAAATCATTTTAAGTGATATATTGCAGTGTCTTACATAAAGAGAATTTAAAAACTTCAAGGACTTCGGCATGGAAGCCAAATTTTGTCAATTTTTTTTAAGTAAGACACCACCCTATCCAAAGCCTTTGAAAAATGTTGGAACGATATCCATTTGTTCCTTATCATCCAATATATTAGAGACATATTGGCTAATATTAGCTACATTTGTAACAGTTGATCTATTACTCATAAATCCGTGGTGATATATGATTACAAACAGATAAGTAAATGCGATTGTATAAGATAATGTCAAAGACTTTAGAAAAATTCGAAATGGAAATAGCTCTGTAATTATTAATAGCTGCTCTACCAAATTCTGGCCTTCCAGCAACTAGGAAATAATTTGTTTTCCAATGCGAGATTAAGTAGTATATACAAAAGTACAGCTAAACACCAAAACAATATTTAATATTCAGGGTGATGCATTATCTGCACCTGAGGCAATCTTAAATATTCTTTTTCTTAAAGCATTTAATAAATAAATAAAATGTATGATTCCATTTTCAGACATATTTTTGAAGTTAATATTCTCGTAATTTAATTAACATTTACATCATCATTATGTAGGTAGAAAGATATTTTTGAAAAACTCTCCAAAAATATTCACAATATCTTGTGGTTCTTTCTGCGTCTGTTGTATTCCGCCGCTGCTTTTACGCTAGGTGGAGGTAGAATCTTGTATCGCTTTAGCCAAAAATAAATAAATAAATATAAATTATTGTTTAAATTTTACTTAATAAATTTTAATGATCGTTTCTTTCGAAGGCAGTTCAATTTTTTGCTATACCGTGAAAGCTAATATATAAGCTGCTATTAGAAAGTTTTTTCTCTATGACCCCCTTCGAGAAGTTCGACTGTATGCCATTGTGTGTTGTGGAAAAAAATAATATTTTGACGCCTTCGCAACATGGATTTAGATCAGGTAGATCAATTGAAACGGCTTCTTGCCATTTAATTAATTATGTATATTCCTGTTTAAATGATGGTAAGTACGTTGTGTCAATATTCTTCGACCTATCTAAAGCTTTCGATACTATTGACTGCGAAATACTCTTATCAAAATTGTTTCAACTAGGAATTAGAAATACTGCCCTGAATTGGATTAGATCCTATATGGAAGACAGGTCATTAGTAGTGAATTACAGTCATATGAAATGTAGGGCGCACAAAGTCAATCTTGGAGTTCCCCAGGGCTCTGTTTTAGGGCCCTCATTATTTATGTTATTTGTAAATGACCTTCCTGATTACATAAAAAATGCAGGACATGTTACTACTGTTTGCTGATGATACTACTATCACAACAGCGGCAACAAGTGAAGAGGAAATTCAATTACAGGCAGAAAATGTTATTAATACTCTAAACGTTTGGTGTGCTAGAAATAAATTAATAATAAATACTAAAAAAAACGGTAGTAATGAATTTTCATATTAGAAGATCTCTACCAGCAAATTACAAAATTTTGGACATCGAATTGGATAATAAAACAAAATATCTTGGTACCATACTGGACTCGAAGTTATCATGGGATAATCATATTGACACAGTATGCAAAAAATTAAATAAAGCATATTTTGGCATCCTCCAAATGAAAAACACCTTGGATGAGAATGGTCTACTAAATATTTATTATGCTTTGGCGTACTCACACATTTCATTAAACATTATGAGTTGGGGCTGCGGCAGAGGAAAGAATAGGGTATTTATTTTACAAAAAAGATTAGTCCGTCTAATATTTAATTTAAAATCTAAAGAAAGTTGTAGAACAATTTTCAAGGAAAAACATATTTTAACCTTACCGTGTGTGTACATATTTAAATGTTTAATGTACACTAAACAAAATCTTGATAAATTTATTAAAATATCGGATAATCATTCTTATAATATTAGACATGGCGAACTTTTAGCTATTCCAAGTCATAAAACCACAACATATAAGAATTCACCATGGTACAACTGTGTTATTTTATATAATGCATTACCCAACGCTGTGCGAGAAATCAGCAGTACGAAACTGTTTAAAAACAAAGTAGGAACATTTTAGTAGAAGGCGGATTCTCCAGTATTAACGAGTTTGTGTCCGGAATATTACAGTGATATAATTTGTGATATTATTATTTTTAATTAGTTAACGTCTAATCTTCTTTGTATGTAATGTGTTTTTTTTTCTTTAAATTGTTTTTGTATGTTTTATTCTTAGTTGTTCACACCACATTTTTATTAGTAAGTATCATACTTATGTCATTGAAAATGTGTGGACAAAGTCTAATTATATATTATTTATTTTATTTGTATTTTGCTATTTTTGAGGGAAATACTGACTTATCCTATGTCATGTAATGTGATCAAATGGATTAATAAAGATTATTATTATTATTATTATTATTATTATTATTATTATTATTATACACACCTGTATAAGCCCAGTCATATTCTACAGTTTGCACAAGATTTCCATCAGCTCAAGGGGTGGTGGATGACACGTGACTGGGCTAATTAGATTTCTTAACTAATTTTGAAAAAAAGATTGTTTGATTTTGATGAAATCGACGGTGTTCGAGGCACTGTTTTGGTCTCATCTATACACACCTGAAGTATATACTGAATTTTTCTTACACCCTATATATAAAACTCGTACTGACAAAACCATACATTAAAATAAATTGCTGACTATTATAATTGCTTCTCTTAATATAGCCATATTAAACTAACCCAATTCAATTATAATAATTACATCAACAATGTTGCTTACAGTTTTTGTCGTTAGCTTTGTTCTAAAATTGCTTGACAATTTATTCCGCTTCCTGATTTAGGCCGATGTATACTTCAACTTTTATAAAATCAGGTCAGTTCTGTTTAGCCTGACCTATTTACACAATCTTCCTACTTCATTACACAAGTCAAACAACCGTGAAACTCTAGAAAGAAACTAAACTAAAGTGATTAATTATTTTTAACGTTTAACATTATTCCTGGGCATATAGGTGTTACATAATTAAGATTTGGGACAAACAGAAAAACAGTTCCACACATCAAACATGCTGCTGCTGCAACTCATAACTTTAACTTTCATACCGGCGGTACCAAAATCTTCTAAGAATCATCATCTACCTCAAATGTACGAATCAAGTGTCCTTACACCTCTAAATTGTTTTTAATTATCTGCAGTTATCGGTACTTTTTGACAAATGTCAGTCGAAATTAGTAATAATGGGGTACGGTCTGGTAACAAGAAGACGATTTGCCTCATGCAAATGCAGGTTCCACAAAATGTGAAACAAGTTTAGATATTTTCATCAATGTGTCCGCTATTACGCTAACGTGGCGCAACCCTTGACAATATTATGTAGAAGAGATGGAGGTGGACATCAAAACAGGACAAGCAGTGAAGAAAATCAAGACAGCTTTAATTATATGGTCTTCTTCTCTTCTTCTTCTTCTTCTTTTAGCGGGGCGCTTGGAGGTCGCCGCACTCAGGCCTTGTGGCCCATTGTGCTACCGCTAACAAATTAAGGAGCTCCCCCGTACAGACCGGATTCCAGCCCAAAGGCTGAAATCCTTCCCACGGGAGAACTCATTATTTCCTCCAGCACTGGAAAGCCAGCGCCGAAGTGCTTGTGCCTCAGGTTCATCAGTCCTGGGCAAGAAGTGAGAACGTGAATGGAGGTCTCCTCCTCGTCCTCACAGAACCTGCAATCGGGGTGGTCAACCACCCCCATTGTGTGTAGGTGTTTCCTAAAAGAGCCATGTCCGGTCAAGAGGCCTGTTACGGCTCTAATTTGCTTTCTGCTTAGACGCAGAAATTGCTTTGTTCTCTCCGGCAAGGGTCCTGAGATTAGGAGCTTCGCTTGCCGGAGACCTGGATAGGAATCCCAGAGGTCAATGAACTGGGAGCGAGTCCAGTTATCTATTAACCTCTTGGCTTGGGATCTAGGGTAGCCGAGAGCCGGCTCCGGACCGAGCAGAGGTTCACGAGAGCCCCTTCTGGCCAAAGCATCGGCCCGCTCGTTACCATCAATGTTGCTGTGTCCAGGCACCCAGAGAAGCCTGACCCAGTTTGATGAGCCAAGTTCACAGAGAGCCTGTTTACAGTTTTGGACCAGTTTTGACTTGGTCCGATTCGATGCAAGGGCCTTGAGGGCCGCTTGGCTATCGCTACATATATATATATGTTTATTGGAGTATTTCCTTCGGATATTCTCCTGTGCGCAGACCAAAATAGCGAAGATCTCGGTCTGGAATACTGTGGCGAATTTGCCCAGGGCATAGGAAAGCTCAGCCCTGGGCCTTTCCCCAAATATACCCGCTCCGGTACTTTCCTCTAGCCTCGATCCGTCTGTGAACCAGACAATATCTGCAGGCCTTAGTATGTCCTCGAGTTGTCTCCAGTCTTCCCTTTTCGGGAAGACTACCTCGAAGGGTTGTGCGAAGGAGAAGGAAGGCAACACGTCGTCACTCCTGGCCTCCAGAAGTGAGTGGGCTCCTATCGCATCAGCTAGGGCCCTTGTGTGACCTGATTGTTCTCCTCCTTTCTTCCACTGACCTCCACATTCCAGTCTGTAAGCCGCTTTCCGAGCCTCGGCCACAATCACTAGGTGAAGGGGCGCAAGGTCCAGAAGGACCTCCAGAGCTGCTGTGGGGGTCGTGCGTATTGCTCCTGTGACTCCTAAGCAGGCAAGTCTTTGGAGTTGTGTTAGCTTCTGTCGTATGGTTGACCTGGTTGTGGCAGGCCACCAGACAACAGAGGCATACGTAATTATTGGTCTAACTATGACAGTATAGTACCACATAGCCACCCTGGGGTTTAGCCCCCATGTTTTGCCAAAGGTTCTTCTACATACCCATAGGGTTGTAGTGGCCCTTTGTACTTGTCTCTCTATATGATCTCTCCAGGTCAGCTTAGAGTCCAGGATGACCCCTAGATACTTCACTGTCCTTGAGATCGTTAGAGTAGTGTTGTAGAGTACGGGTTCGACGAAACCGTCTAGCCTGCGTCTCCTAGTAAAGATGACCATTTGCGCCTTTGAGGGATTGACTCTAAGGCCCTGGTCATTGCACCATCTTTGTACGATCTGCAAGGCCCTTTGTAAGAGTCCGCTGACCGTATTTGGGAATTTTCCCGAGATGATGATTGCAAGATCATCTGCGTAACCTTGCGCAAAAAGATCCTCGTTCTCGAGTTCCTGCAATAGGCCATCGAGAACGAGGTTCCATAGCAGAGGAGATAGGACGCCCCCTTGTGGGCAGCCTCTCCTTACTGAAACTTTAACTGCCGTTTCCTCATTGGCAGCTGTTATTTGCCTTCCCGCCAACATGGCCCTCAACCATCTAATGATGGTGTCTTCGATGCCATGATAGGCAGCGGCGGCGCAGATTGAATCGAAGGAGGTATGGTCAAAGGCTCCTTCGATATCTAAGAAGGCTCCGGCCGCAAGTTCTTTGTGGTGCAGCGCCTTCTCGATCCTCAAAACGATCGGATGAAGGGCTGTTTCCACTGACTTACCGGCCTGGTAAGCATGTTGTGACGGATGCAGAGGTACTGAGGTCAGTGCTCCGTCTTTGACGTACCTTTCAACCAACCTCTCTAAAGTTTTGAGAAGGAAGGATGTTAGGCTGATAGCTCTGTAGGAGTTGGCAGTGTCGTACGACGTACGTCCTGCTTTAGGTATGAAAACCACCTTGACGGACCTCCAGGGTATAGGAATATACCCCGTGGCCAGGCAGGTTCTCAACAAATGATAGACCGGACGGATGAGTGTCTCTGTCCCCTCTTGCAGAAGTGCCGGAAACACTCCATCCGGTCCTGGGCTTTTGAATGGCTCAAACGTGGAAATAGCCCACCTGACCCTTTCCACTGTTACCACCCTCGAGGCTGTCCTCCAATCCGCTGCCGTGACCGCAGCGCGGGGGGGCCGAGGGGGTGGTGCTTCCTCCGTCTCCACTACGGATTCGGGGAAATGAGTTGCTAGTAGACACTTGAGGCGCTCCTCATTGGTAGTCGTTAGTCTACCGGAAGGAAGCCTCAAGTCCTCCAGCTGTGAAGGTCTATCTTTCTTTTATATGGTCAATTGTAGCCATTTTAGATCCCAGTTTGTCCATAGAATTACACACAGATGGTAGTTCCATTGGAATCGGTAGTATACTTTTTCAGAACGAAAATCTAAGAATTAAAGTGATTGGGTATTTTAGTAAGCAAGCCTTTAACGAGCAGAAGGTATAACATTATTTAGAAAAAGAAACGTTTGCAATAGTGTTGTCAGTTTTTCTCCTAGAGATACCATTCAAAGTTATTACAGATTGTAATGCCTTTCCAACGACCGTCAGTAAAAAAAGGTTGATTCCCGGAGTAGAGAGTAGATCGTTGGTGGTTGGAAGTTCAAGAACACATATAACTTTGTTGGAAACCATTCAACAATATGGCTGCGTTCATCCGAGCAGATCGCTACCTGGCGATCACGGATCATTCGGCTGAACGGCACTTCTTGCACTGAGCGCTCTTGGATCGGACGCCATTTTTTGTAGCAAACAAAAATTGTGCTCAGTGATCAACTGATCAGTGATCGGAAACGGAAAATTTGATATATTCGAAGAAAAATGGAGAACGCAGAGTTTGACGTGACATATGAACACGAAAATGTACTTTATAATGTTGCAGGAGATCAAGATTTACATTTTCGACTATTTTCGGTATTGTAACCTCATAAAAGTGTCTATTTCGGGGAGTTCTATGTCGTTCTTGAAGTTCTAATTCATTTAATGGCAACGGATTTATGAATCTTTCTGTTTTCCATTTCAACAGACGAGCAAAGCTAAGGAAGGATACAACGAAAAACCGTAATTTAATATAATTTTAAAACTCTTGGTCTCTTAATATAAAATTATGATTACAAATTACAATTTACAATTCAAATTCAAAACAATCACACCATGACAAATTCGACAAACGACAGCGGACAGCACTGAGCCGTTCATCCGGTTGCAGAGCGATCACCGATCAGTGAAGGAGCGCTCAGGTAGCGATCTGCTCGGATGAACGCAGCCAATAGAAGGATATTTTCTAATGTTATTGTTCTAGAATAAAAGTCATTTGTTTTGTTACTATAATAAATATCATAAGTGTACGTCAATCTGTTATTGTCATAGTTAAAATAAAAACGTTTATACATTGAACCAAGTGTCCTACAGTATTGTATTGTTGTGCATAATCCAACAGGTTATGGACCCAGGTACGTGGAGTAATTAGGAAGTTTAAAGAAAATAAAAAAAAAGGTGTGAAAAACATTACTGTCAAGTGTCATTCACGTCGGATACGGAAATAATACCAAAAATGAGTGGAAATGGTAGCACGGTCAGGCTTGAAGCACTAAATAAAAATAATTACGACACATGGAGAATTCAGGTAGAAGCGTTGTTAACAAAAAACAAGGCCTGGAAATACGTCAGTGGAGAGACTTCAAAGCCAGCGATACAGGCAGATGACAGGGAAGGATCAGCAGCAGCAGTTAAAGTCTGGGAAGAAGCGGACAAAATGGCAAGGTCAGATCTCATTTTATCCATTGATCCTTCTGAACTGAAACAGATCAAATTTTGTAAAACGTCACGTGATATTTGGCTAAAGCTTGAGGAAATATATCAGTCAAAAAGGCCAGCGAGAAAAGCTAATTTACTGAAACAGCTTATTTTGCAGCGAATGCAAGAAGAAGTCCATGAACATTTAAGAAAGTTTTTCGATGCCGTCGACAAATTAAACGACATGGGAGTCGAAATTAACAAAGATATGCTTGCAATTTTACTTCTTTATAGCCTACCGAAGAACTTTGAAAACTTTAGGTGTGCTATCGAGTCACGTGATACACTGCCGGAACCAGAGACCCTGCGAATCAAAATTATAGAGGAAAATGATGCTCGTAAGGAAAATTCATACGAAGAAATGCGGAATGCCATGATGGCGAAGAGAAATTTCAACGGACCGAGGAAATATCAGCAGAATCAAAAGAAAACTGATAAACGACACGGTACCAAAGAAGAGTTCAAATTTAAATGTCACCGTTGTGGAAAACAGGGACATAAAGCTGCAAATTGCTACGCAAAGATCGACAAATACAAATTTGAAAAGGCGGAAACTTCTCAAAAGGCAGAGTCAGTTACCTATTATGTTTCCATGGGAATGATGGACAATCAGTCAACATTTTCAGTTGAAAACACTACAAGCAATATTTGGTGCTTGGACAGTGGAAGTACTGCACATATTTGCAGAAGTAAGGAGAGATTCGAAGATCTAAAAACAGAACACGAAGTTCTAAACCTAGCAAGCAATACGTCAACAAATATTACTGCAAAAGGCAAAGTCACGTTCTCGACAAAAGTAGAAACGGAACAAAAGATTGTAAATCTGAGAGAAACTTTGCATGTGCCCGATTTGCGTGTAAATTTGATGTCTGTAAGCAAAATTAATGACAGAGGTTGTGACGTAATCTTCAAGAAAGATTTAGCTATTGTAATCGATACAAAAGGTAATAAAATGATTGCGAAACGAGTTGGTGGATTGTACCAAATACAAGAAGATATGTCATATGTTTGTGGAAAGGCTACCACATCTATAATGTACAAAGTGGTAAATGTCACAGGTGCAGAAGAATCGGACGAAGAGGACGAACTGGATAAATATGTGAATTTAGCAGAAATTCCATTAGGAAAAGCAATTTCGAGTCCTGAAGCTCAAGAATGGAAAAGAGCTATCACCGATGAAGTCAAGTCGCTTATCAAGAATGATACTTGGGAAATTGTGAATCGACCAAGAAATCGCGACGTAATTGGTTCTCGAATTGTATTGAGAAACAAACATAAGGCTGATGGTACACTCGAAAGACGAAAAGCGAGAATAGTTGCTAAAGGTTTCACACAGAAACCAGGAATTGACTTTCATGATACATACGCACCAGTAGCTGGATTGGGATCGATAAGATTGATCACTGCATTGGCGGCACATCGTGAAATGAAAATTCATCAACTAGACATAACAACGGCCTATCTAAACGGCATTATAGAAGAGGAGATATACATGGAAATGCCAATAATGTTAAAACAATCATTAGAAGCAATATGCAGAAAAGCAAATGCAATGCTACGTCACCTTCGAGCGGGGGATTAAGTATGTCAATTAAAGAGATCCCTATATGGATTAAAACAAGCTGGACGACAATGGCATAAGAGGTTTGACGACAGATTAAGATTTTTGGGACTCAAGCCGACTACTGCAGACCCTTGTGTATATACAAAAGAAGGGGAAGATATATTAATAGTCTCTATTTACGTCGATGACGTTATCATTGCATGTA
The DNA here is from genome assembly GCA_963583905.1 of Stenurella melanura. Lineage (NCBI taxonomy): Eukaryota > Metazoa > Arthropoda > Insecta > Coleoptera > Cerambycidae > Stenurella > Stenurella melanura. The sequence goes on from OY757312.1 coordinate 111,097,849, forward strand.
AAAATATATCCAACATTAATAAATTTAAGAAAAGTTTAAGCCAAGAATTTGAGATAAGGGATTTGGGAGAACTAAATTATTGCTTAGGAATAGAATTCCAGCAAACTGAAGGAGGATATGCCATATCTCAAAAAGGATATATTGAAGATATTTTAGAGAAATTTGGAATGAATGACTGCAAACCAGTATCAACACCGATGGATCCTGGAATTAAATTAATAAAACAGGACAGTGTATCGGAAAGTAATACGAAGAATATACCATATAGAGAATTAGTTGGAACGCTAATGTATTTGGCAGTAGCGACTCGACCAGATATAGCATATACAGTAAGTTATCTGAGCCAGTTTAATTTATGCTACGGGGACGAGCATTGGAAGGCAGCAAAACGCGTTATGCGATATCTTAAAGGAACTTCAAATCTTGGAATAATCTACAGAAAGACCAATGAGAACCTAAAAGGATTCGTAGATACTGATTGGGCCAACTGTATATTAGACAGACGTTCTTATACAGGATACGAATTCGTATTGAGTGGAGGAGCCATCAGCTGGGAATCCAGAAAGCAAAGAACAGTAGCTCTGTCATCAACCGAAGCGGAGTACATGGGATTGACAGAAGCTGCGAAGGAAGCAATTTCACTACAAAGATTTCTAACAGAAATGGGATTCGAGGAACTTGGGAACGCTAAAATATTTAACGATAATCAGGGAGCTCGAAAACTTTCGGAGAATCCTGTTTATCATGCCCGAACCAAACATATAGACGTAAGGCATCATTTCATTCGAGAGGTGCTGAAAAGTGAAAGAATGTCAGTAAATTTCATGGCTACCGAAGACATGCCTGCAGATGCCCTTACCAAAGCAGTGACTAAGCCTAAGCTAGAAAAATGCCGAAGTTGGATTGGTATTGGAAATACAAATTTAACTTAAGAAAATGTCCTTATTTTGAGGGGAAGTGTTAGAAACCATTCAACAATAGAAGGATATTTTCTAATGTTATTGTTCTAGAATAAAAGTCATTTGTTTTGTTACTATAATAAATATCATAAGTGTACGTCAATCTGTTATTGTCATAGTTAAAATAAAAACGTTTATACATTGAACCAAGTGTCCTACAGTATTGTTTCTTGCCACGACCTCATAATCCAACAAACTTCCACATAGAATACTGACCGGGAAGACACATGAGTTAAAACGTAACTCCATACAGGGTGAGGTTGTCAGTGTCATAAACCCATCAGAATCAGCCTGGATTGTCATCTCAAATGAAAGACGATACGATTTCGAGAATAAGGGAAATCCTTTAAAAAATTCGCACATTGCAGATATGTAGACAAAATCGTTACAAAATATGTTCAAGCATGTCTGAACTGCTAGTATTCAAACATCCATCTAGAAAAAGATAGGAGAGTTGTATTTTGCTAGAGGACCATTTGTAGTGAGCACAAAAAAAATCAGTATATTCTGGTAATGGATCGATTTACGAAATTTATATTTTTGGAACCAGACAAGTCCTCAAAAGTTAAGTATGTAACGAAGATGTTACTAGATATTATTTATTTATATGGAGGAAATACCTTTAAAGTGTACTGTCCCTCGTATGGGATCAAGCATTATTAAAAGCGGTGGTTAACCCTAGTGCTCATGGGCAGTGTGAACGTGTCGATAGAACCACTTTGAACTGTTTGCCAACCACAGCAGCTAGGTAGCAGAGGATACATGGAATATATTTGTTAGACATATATAGAGTGTATTGGCTTGTACTAGCAGGATACAAATATTGTTGTCCAACAGCAAAGTGGCGATCGCGTCCTCGACCTCCATCGCATTCATCGAGGCATCTTCGGCATGTCCTCGCCCTTAGTGTTATTACTTATTAATTAGATCCCTATTAATATCTATTTTAAGAATGTTGTTTCAAGTATTACTCAACAAATAATAGTAGGCTTAACATTTGACTTACGCCGATGCACGATGTTCGGAATCAGGGCAGATACTCCAGGCGGTGGGCATTGTGGGCAGTTGCCCAGGGCGCCAGAATTGCAAGGGCGGCATTTTAGACGCCACGATATGAATATTTTAGGGAGGGGGCGGCAGATGCAGTATCTGTTGTAAGTATTCCATCGCAGTAAGAAATATACTCCCCGCTCTTCGAAAGTTGTTGAGATTATCACCCCTCGCTTTTCGAAATTTCGGCTTAGATATAAATTATATCGCAAGGAATATCAAATTTGGTATTGTAAGGAATGCCACCCCCCGCTTTTCGAAGTTATATCGAAGAGCGGGGTGCAGGCCCCGATTTTCTCTTGATGACCCTGCGGTTTCCTTAACATTATTGCGTAAAGCGACATATTCTTTAATCCGTCCCTGTGCAAGGGCGGCATTTTTGGTAGAGCAAAGGGGGCGACAAAATGTAATTTCGCCCAGTGTAGCAAAAGACAGTGGCGTAATTGGGGGGTGGCAAGGGGTGGCAGTTGCCACCCCAGAATTGTTCAATCCAGTATTTTGCCACCTCAGAAGAATATCAATAATTTACAAACAATTGTAAAATAAAATTTTACAAGCAGGGCACTTTCTTGATTCATTACACAGACACACAAAAACAAAGTTGTCAATTCCACTGACAAAACTAATCATTTCCGATGTATTTCTATCCTCAAAAAAAAGTTAGAAAAGTGCAAAAATTGCATTATTTTAACTGTTTTTGAGGACAGAAAAAACACAAATACACCGGAAATGATTGGTCCGTGGAATCGACAACGGTTTTATTTTTGTGTGCCTGTGTTATTAATCAAGCCTTATTTAGCGCAGAAAAATAAAAATTTTATTGAAACTTGTATATTATAATGTTAAATAGAAATAGTGAGTAGCAGGCATGACATAATAAAATGAGAAAATAACTTGTGATGGTGACATTGAGTAAAAGTTGAATAAAGCTTTGTTTGTTGTATGACGTTTGCTTCAATTTTACTTACATGATAAAAGATCGGGCAGAACACTCAATCAATTAAAAATAGGCCTACTCTTGAGTTGTGTGTACCTAAATGATATCTACCTTACAAATTACAAAAGGTTTTGCTATTAAATCAAGTAATTAACAATGAATATTTTTGGGCAAAAAGAATGTTAGCAATTATTTTGTGGTGAATATAATCTGAAAAAGCTTAAAAACTAAAGACTTAATGCCAGTTTTTTAAAATTTCCCGGGGGAGGACCCCGGATCCCCTTTACACGTGGGGGCATTCCATACCCTCGCATACCCCCCAGACCCCGGACCCGGCACGCCTTGCCACCCCAGTTAAAATGCTGAAATTACGCCCATGGAAAAGAGCTAGATCGGTCCACGGTTGGCCCAATTAATTTCTAGCCGGACAAAAGTGCAAAAAACAATTGACGCCAAAAAAGACAAAAATTGTCTGAACGTGCTCGTTAGAGGTAGCTAGGTTTATTGAATACACGATGAGTCGCTGGTAATTAGATTCAGAGTGTAAGCTGCAATGTAAGTTGCCTGTTATTTATGTACGAAATTCTCGTAATAAGTGTCACCTCTGAACGTTTGATATATCAACAAAGCGTAGTTTACTATCAGTTAGTGGGTTGTTTTTTTTAACAGTAAGGTAAGTGGATGTAGCCTACATTCACATTTCCCAAATTTGGATAGTATATTGAATAATAAAGTATCATCAATTGTCGACCTAAAAATTTAGTTATAGTTATGTTAAATAGGACCGCAAAAAAGGGAGGGGGGGCGAGGGGATATTTCTCTATTTTATTTTTCTTTTCTGTACAGTGGTTACTTATGATTGCTTAATAGCTGATGTGCCACGTTGTGCCACAACTAATTAAAATTTAATTACTAATTAATAATAACTATAAATTATTACCCTGGGAAGTTAATTTTAATTATTCATACTTTTAGCTATATGGAAGGTACCATGGCCAAAGTAACTTTTACAAATAACAATTTATTTCAGCTATTACGAAATTTCTGAACGGTGGGATAATTCTTCTCGAAAACTGGAAGTTTTTCTAAATAAATATAAGGACTGGCTAGATGGTAGCGACATAGATTTTGTGGCAATTACCTATAACATACAGCCAGCAACCTCTGCTGGGATACCAGCTGGGCGACCTACATAAAAGTTTGAGGAGTATAGCGAAAGATCCAAGAGGGGAAAAGTTCAGCATCTGTTGGAATCAAGTACTTCTGCCGAGTTAACTCATGCAGCTGAAGTTTCTCTACGTTTAGAAGATAAAAGAGATGTTGTTAATATTGTCAAGGAATTGTCTTCAGCTTCTCCTAAAAGAGCAACTACAATTAAAAAGCCTCGACGACAAAATTTGTTGAAACTTTCTTACATATAGTTTTAAAGTATATTTATTTTTCAGTCCTCTCAAATGCAACCCCTTATTGCTTAGATTTTTTTTACTATTTTAGCGAATTTACGGACATAGTATTATCATGTCCACAAAGTTTCAAAATTTTAAAATAAAATGTATCTTTCAACCCCCTCAAAAACAGCCCCTCTACTATTTATAATTTCTTAACTATTTTTGATATATTCACAGATGTCATATTATCATATTCACAGAGTTTCGGTACTGTAGAAGCAAACTTATTTTCCTACCCTCAAAAGCCACCCCCTTAATGCCTAGAATTGTTTCACTATTTTCCGATCTTCTAAGAACTATTTAAACTCATTTAGAAATTTGTAGAATTTTGTCCAGCTAGAAGTAGCAAAGGGCAGACTGTGGCGGCCCCTGCAAGAAGTTTTAAGAAACCTACCTAATTGAAGTTTTCATACTACTGATACTAGTTGGTAACAGATTAACGGAAGTTGCCGAAGAACACCAGGATACCTGTTTTATCCAAGTACTAGAAAGATGTGAGGGCAGAACAATGTATGCCGGATGGCCAAATGTAAGATATTTTTCCATTTGGGCACCTCCTAAATGGTACACCGGCTACGTAAGTCTAACATAAACAAATGATTGAAAGACTAACATCCAATATTTTTAATAATAATTACATATTTTTTAATAATTAGCTAGAGGCAGATAGTAAGAAATACATGTACAAGAAATAATATTTTGAAGCGCTGGTATGTAACACTGAGTGCTAAAGTCGGTGGAATACCAACAACGAGAAGGGGAGTTTTGGTACTAAATGTTATGATTATTATATAAATAGTGGTAATAAGTGTTTTGAATTTGAGGAACGGAAAGGTGACAAAAATGATACTGTTATGAACTACACCCCCTTGGAACTGGAGATGATACGACTATGCCTACTAAATGTGATTGGAAGGAAGCTAGCAGAAAGAAATGGACTTTTCTGGAATGTGGTAAGAGAAGATTCTTGATTGCTTCTAGATGGATCTAGAGAGTCAAATTCGGAGTATATAAGGCGCGATTACCAGCGCGGAAGGAGAAGTTTTATTAAGAAGGCAGTTTATAAAAGTGAACAAGTTGAAAAGTGAAAAGTGAGGTTAAATATTAAGTAAACAAAGTATTGTATAGTCAGCAAATTGTTGAATAAAGTGTTAGTGGTGTTTATCTCTTGTTGAAATTATTTAGAACCCACGGATTCATACAGGGTGGTTTCCTAAAAAGGGTGAATAAACGCAACAATACGAAGAAAAAGATGGATAGAAGAAACTACTTAACGTTGTAGACATATTTTTTCCTCATTTCATAAGACTAAGAATTGCTGCATGGTACAATAAAGATACGACATCTAAATTACGTATGACATCTGTGTCTCTTCCTCAAACTGTTTTAAGTTTAACATTTGTGATATTTCAGTGGTAAAGTTTTGTGTAAAATGTAAAACGCATATGTAGCACACAGAACAAAGCAATAAAAATTCTAATTTATTGCACAGAACATTACGAAGATTTATTGAATGGAAAACGGGACGAGTTATTTTCTACATATTATCTAAACAACGATTTAAAGCAGATAATTAGTTATTCTGTTGACCATGGGAACCTTGGCTGACATGCAAAAATTTACATTCCGATTTAAAAAAAAGCTTATCCCATATACAGTGTGACCCATTTTGAATGGAAACACCCCTGTAAAAAATGTGTCTATTATCTGATTTTAACGGGGCTTTTTTAAAAAGCTCTACTTTATAACAAAAATTTAGAGATAATTAATAATTTAAACAAGAAATAATGACACAAGTAAACTACAAAGGCTGCCATTACTGTTAAGTTAATAATTTTGTTTACGATTTCAGAGGTGACTTGATTTAAAACTAGTAAACTGTATAAGGCCCGTATAAATGGGCAGAATTTTCTTAGCGTTTTTGGCGAGTACGAAGATATTTTTGATTATTACTTCAAATTTGTAGCAAAAAATGTGAAATAACTTTGTTTCTAAGTTCACCTCGTTCCAAGTTAAAGGCCATTAATTCTTGACAAAGTCATATTGTCATATGTACCTGTTTATACCTCTAAAACAACTAGAGATATTTTAACAACATTTGGCACAAAGGGGTTTTAAAGGATGCCCTATGAGATGGTGGTAATCTTTTTTTTAATCCCTAATACAATTTACCTGAAAATTTACCCCATTTTCACCCCCTTAGTCCGCACGTCTAAGGAATAAATTAAATAGGTATATGCGCTTTTAGTTACCTTCAAGGTGTATAACTTTACCAAGTTTAAAATAAATCGATTTATTAATAACTGAGCTACGTAGGTGTTACCGTGAAAAATGGGACACACTGTAGTTGTATACCAAAAATACACTATTCGCAAATATGAAAACGAAGAGTATATTGCATTTCATCGGCACATTTCTAAAACCGGTAATATCCCGCGGAAATAAATATTTTCATATCATTGTGTTAGTGATCGAATTCTAGACAATTTTCAAAATGTCCATCCGTTTGCCACGTTTTTTTGTAAGTACGATAACTTAAGAAAGAAAAGTTCGATTGGACTCTTTGAACAGAATATTAATGTTGTCTAAGGGAAGAATCCTATTGTTACTTCCACATCCACGTAGTGGATTGGAAGTATAGTAATCGCAAAAAAATTTTCAAAAATTTTTATTCGTGAAATAGGTTTAGAATGTCATGAAACGTCGAGATTTTAAATTTGAGCGAAAAAAAAATTTCTGTCTGTCTGTCGGTCTGTCTGTCTGTCTGTAACTTTTTTTTTTGTCCGCACGTTTTCTCCGGAACGGTTTGAGATATTGACTTGAAATTTTGTACACGTATATATTATGACGAGATCTGGAACTGGATTGTTTTTTGAGGAAATCCGGTGAAGGGTTGGGGGTTAAATAGGGGAAAATAGAGAAAAATAAGTAAAGCAAGCTTGTAAGAGAACAGACACTTGAAATTTGGTGTATGTACTAGAAGTTAGGGACTAAGATTTTTTTATAACATCTTTCAACCCCCCACCACCCCTACCCCATTAATGGGGTTGATAAAATAAAGTTGAGATTTTCATTTGAAATTTCGTACACGTATGTATTATAACGACGTCTGAAATTAGATTATATTTTGAGATGATTCCGTTGAAGGGTTGGGGGTTAATTTGGGGTAAATAGGGGAATATAAGTAAAACAAGTTGGTAAGAGTACAGAAACTTGAAATTCGGTATACGTACTAGAAGCCAAGGAGTCAGATTTTTTTATAATATTTTTCAACCCCCACCACCCCTACTCCAATATGAAAAGGGTTGATTAAATAAAATTGAGATATTCATTTGAAATTTGGTACACGTATGTATTATAACGACATCTGGAACTAGATTATAATTTGAGATGATTCCGTTGAAGGGTTGGGGGTTAAATAGGGGAAAATAAGTAAAGCAAGCTGGTAAGACTACAGAAACTTTAAATTCGGTGTATATACTAGAAGCCAAGGTCTCAGATTATTTATAATGTTTTTCAACCCCCACCACCCCTACTTCATTATTACAAGGGTTGATAAAATAAAATTGAGATATTCATTTGAAATTTGATACACGTATGAATTATAACGACATCTGGAACTAGATTATTCTTTGAGATGATTCCTTTGAAGGGTTCGGGGTTATTTAGGGGTAAATAGGGGGAAATAAGTAAAGCAAGCAGGTATGACTACAGAAACTTGAAATTCGGTGTATGTACAAGAGGCAAAGGCCCCAGATTTTTTGATAATTTATTTCAGCCCCCACCACTCCTACTCCATTATTCAAGGGGTTGATAAAATAAAATTGAGATATTCACATGAAATTTAGTACGCATATGTATCATAACGACATCTGGAACTAGATTATGTTTTGAGATGATTCCGTTGAAGGGTTGGAGGTTAAATAGGGGTAAATAGGGGAAAATAAGTAAAGCAAGCTGGTAAGACTACAGAAACTTGAAATTCGGTGTATGTACTAGAAGCGAAGGTCTCAGGTTTTTTATTAGTATTTTCTATTTCTCCCCACCACCCCCACTCCCTTATTAAGAGTTGATAAAATTAAATTTAAATTTTCACTTGAAATTTGGTACATTTATATATTATAATTATATCTGAAACTAGATTATATTTTGACATGATTGCGTTGAAGGAGTGGGGGTAAGTAGAGGTAAATAGGGAAAAATAAGTAAAGCAAGCTGGTAAGAGTATTGCAACTTGAAATTCGGTGTATGTCCTAGAAGCCAAGACCTCAAATTTTTTAACAATATGTTTCAACCCTTCCACTACCCTCACTACATTATTAAAGGGGTTGACAAAATAAAATTGAGATATCCACTTGTAATTTGGTAGACGTATGTATTATAACGACATCTGGAACTAGATTATATTTTGGGATGATTCCGTAGAAGGGTTAGGGTTAATAGGAGTGACTAGGGGAAAATAAGTAAATCAAGGTGATAAGAGTACAGAAATTTGGGATTCGGTGTATATACTAGAAACCAAGGCCTCAGATTTCTTTCTAATATTTTTCAAACTCCACCACCTCCGCTTCATTATTAATGGGATTGATAACATCAAATTGAGATATTCACTTGAGATTAGTACACGTATGTATTGTAGTGACATCTGATTGAGATGCCTCCATTGAAGGGGTGGGAGGTGAATAGTAGAAAATAAGTAGGGTGAACTAAAAACTTCATTTTTAACGTATATGGTAGAAACCAACTCCTCAAACTTTTCTATGACATCTGCCCCAAATATTATTAAAATTCTATGACCAATAATTTCCACATACTAGAGTGCAAATATAGTCAAGATGTTTCCTTTAAAACGACTTGGATGAAGAATCTGGATGTGGAAGTAGTGATTCCTTAGGCAGCGGTTTTTTTTAATAAAATCGATTGGTAAATTCCATAGAACGTGTTACAATTATATAAATTATTCTAAAAATTAATTAAGAGTAAAAAATTTCTCTCTAGTTTTATTTATACATTGTGTTTAAAAATAATACACCGAATAGGCACTAATATTAGCCCACTCTGTATAGATATATTTACTTTATGTATTACGATTTACGACTAATAGAAATGGTAACTGCAGACACTGTTATTCTTATTAAGAAAGTGAGAGGTGACATGTTTGTAAAGAAACAAAACCAGCAATGATAAACTTACTTACTGTACATTATGTGTATTTTTCTAGACATTTTTTATAGGAAACTTACAGATATATTTTTACATGTGTATGTGTCATTGTTTACTATATTTTTAATTATACTGGTATGTATTAATGCCAAGTATGAGGTAAGGAAACAATGGATTACTTGGCATTAGTGATGTTTACCTTTTACAATTTGATGTGTAAATATTTATCGGAAATAATTATTAGTTATTTATATCTTTATTTTTCTCTAGAAGGAAATATTTTATATAAGTATTTTATTTAAAACCTCATGGAAAATTCAAACTAACTTTCCCATAGTTCGGAGAGAATATATAGTCAGTCCCTTCCTTGTTCATTACATGTAAGCAAGAAAGTAAAAAATCCCTACTCCTCGATAGAAAAGAGGTTCCGCAAAATTGCTAGATTGGGGATAGTCGTGGAAATAGGTCTATCTTTTTTCCCTAATTTTTTAGGCTGATGTTAAATAAATGATAAAATTAACACCTGCAGAAAGTAAAATTGGTTTCTAATCAAAAGTATGAAATGATATTTCACTCAATTTTACAAACGCCTATTTATTAGTGGGAAGTATAGTAGTTTTTTACACGTCAAACAATATTTGACCATAAAAAAAATGCAAAAATCTAGAATGCATCACAAAGATTAATATGGAGGACAGGGGAGTGTTAAGGTACATTTGCATATTCTACATTTTAATATCTAGATAAATGTATTAATATACGGATTTGTATTCAACACCTGTTAGTTAGGCATAAAATATGTGAATGAAATAAATAGAACACTTAGACAAAACAAAAATTTTGCAAACACTTTGAAGTATTTTATAAAATCGCTATAACAGGTATTTACCGTAAAAGCATAGAAACCATATCTGCTTTATTAATTTTATTCACAAAACTATAGCTATCTTTGTTTCATCGCTACTATCACTATCTTTTCTATTTTAATAATATGCTACATTGTCTTTCTTCTCATGAGTCGTAATTGAGTATTTCTCGTTTCACGAATACAACCACTTATAATTGATTCCAAATTAGTTATAATTGCTTAAATATGCAATAATAGGTCAACTTACAAAATAATATGGCCAAAATTTTCAAAATCTAGTAACTTATTTTGTACATTATTCCTCAGTATACTTAATAAATATAGTTTTTTAATCCAAATTACCACGATTATTTATTATTTTATTAATTCCTATAAACCGTTAAGCCATCTAATAACAGTGCTGCCCTGCATCTTGTGGACAGCTGAGGCCTAGCATAACACCATAGCCAACGTTCTACATTCAGCTGTACCGTAGCTGCATTAGCCTCAAAGTGTGGTGATTTGAGCAGAACGTTTACTATCGACCGTTGAGAAGACGCAACATCAAGTTAAGCACATGGCTTGCGTCTATTGTCATCAGAATCGTGTACCGACCAGAGACAGCCTAAAACAAAGCATGTCTACCATGGAGGAGTTTCATAGTGAGCTGACTATGCTGATTACAGAATCAGATAATTGTGTTGTCATCGGTAGGTACTATATATGTATCCAAAATTTCAAGGCAATAAATCAAGTGGAAATGGTTCCGAATTGACTTGACCTAAACTGAGAAACAAACATGTGAAGTTGAATCAAGGCCGGTGAGAGAAAATTGGAGACCGGGGGTAGTAATATACGGGCCCCCACCCCGCGCCGTTCGAAATAATATTTAAGGTTCGCAATCAAAATTTGCATATGCATATCTCCCTCCTGTTTTTCCCGGATTTCAGACATTCGGGTGGAATCCGAGCCTCCTTAAAAACTCCGAGAGGAAAACACCCCAACCCCTTCCCCCCTCTCGTCGGGCCACGGTTGAATGAAAGCTTGTAAAAATATTTGTTTTAGAACTAAGAAAACTTATACCATACTATTCGTTAAGACTAAATATTTGCTTAATGACATTGAAATAAAATTATTAAATCACCCGCAACAAATTCGCCAGTACTTATAGTCCAATCAACGAAGGACAAATAGGAGAAATAATTCATGTAGTTGCCAATTTCAGTATTGTTGTTGGTGGGAGTGTCCAGAACAACATACCAAAAGTCCTGACCAGTGAATGGTCTGCGGGGGGTAGTTTGAAGGTCAAATTATCATGTTTTTCTTGATTAACTCGAAAACCACGCCCTCTAGTGAAAAGGCATTTTTTCTAGGATCACTACTTAAAGAGATACAGAGGGTGGAAAAATCGCATACCGAAGGGAAGTATTTTATTCGAGAAAAAATCACCCTCCGAAATTTTCTCGGATTTGCATGTTTCAGATCATGTACATTACGAAAATATAGGATTTTCAGTTTCGTTAGTCTGTCTGTCTGTCGGTCAGTCTGTTAGTGCATTAACTAAAAACTATTTGACGGAGAACAGTCAAATTTGGTGGGTAGTTGACGGTACTGGAAAACATACAGGGTGGACCGTCTAATGGGAATAGATAACCTATTTCAAAAAAAATTCTTTAACCACTGCTACAAGTATTGATCCCAGAAAAAAATGAATAGGAACTTATTTGTCGGAAATTTCATGTAGTTTAATATTGTATATAGATACTTTTTCGCTAGAGGGCGTGGTTTTCAAGTTATTCAAGAAAAACGTTAAAAGGGGATCTTTAAGCTACCCCCCAACCCCCCGCAGACAATCCACTGGCCAGGACTTTTAGTATGTTGTTCAGGGCACTCCTCCCGACAACTATACAAAAATTGGCCTCTACTCGAATTATTTACTCTATTTGGCATTTTTTGGGCTTCATTGACTGGACTATATTAGTAATAGTAGTAAGAGATATAGTGACTCCATCGTAAAGCATGCCGAAAAAGTAGTTCAAGCCGACAAAGCGACCGACAAAGCGACAGACAAAGGACACCGCCGCTCTTTTTGCTTCTTCTTGTCACTATATGTATTTCGTTTATTATACATTAGTTATATATTTTTCGATTATCCTTGGTTACATGAAATACAACGACAAGAAATTGAACCTTCCCACACAGCACATGACATCCCTAGGATATCCTCATTTGGTCCTGTATATCCCAATCGAGGACAACATTCCTCAGGATATCCTTAGGATATCCCAATAAAATATATACAACCTGAGAATATCCCAAATGGGGATATCTTAGACAAATCCTGGTAGGATGTGTTAGTAATATCCTGCAAAGATATTAAAAGCCTAACAAAACGTCCACTGTGGGAATATCCTGAGCAAGAGTCGTTCTATTAAAGGTATTATTATTTAGGAGATTTCAACAACAAAAATAATGAAAAGTATATATATATATTATTTTGAGGCTATTTATTGTATATTTTATTGGTTTGTAAAATTTGCTTCTAAAAACTTATTTGATAATCCCCTCCAGTACAAATAATTCATTAAACATGTAGGTATATCTTATTTAAATAGCAGATATTTATAATTTGTTTTAATGCATTTACTGAGTTCTGAATTAGCCGCCTTTTAGTGAAAGTTCTAAGAAATCCGCCGGGCGTCGATGTCTTTTCCACGTTCATTTTAAAGTTCTTTCGACAAATAAGATTTCGTTAAATATTTCATAAATATAATGCTGCTATGTTATATCTTTGTATTTATTATATTATCTAAAAGGGGAAAATGTGATTGGTTAATGTCCGCAGATGTTATTGTCAGATACGTAATCCTCTATATTTTTCTGAGTGAATAATTTTTTTTTAATTCATTATAACTTTTTGGCACGCTATGATTTTTTAAAGTTGTACATATCATCCCTTATAACTTCTAACCACCCTAAACTCTGTTGATTTTAATGTTGATTTTAATAATACCAAAAAAAGGCAAGAGATCATTTTTATGTAATATTTCATGCTTTTACAATTTTTATTTGAAACTTTTTTACTAGCTTTTACATATTTTAAGTAATTTTGAAAAAACCATTTGTTATATATTTTTTCACCCCTTCTCGGGGATGAAAAGAAAATTTCTTTCATTAATCGTGTTCAAATACTTCAAAGTAACTTATATCAAAAATTCAAGTATTTACCTCAAAATTTTGATATGTCGACCTATTTCATTGAACACATATATCACATTTTTATTAGTAATTTTACATCTGCCATTATATAAACTTATATTCCATTGTCTTTACTTATTGGCTCAGTTTAAAAGTAATGATCTACTATATTATAAAATAATATGTATTTTTTACTTTATTTAGAAATATCTAATAAACCCTAAAAGAACTGGGGATGTCCTATATAAAGTCCAATCAATGTCCTCAGGTTGTTCATAGTAAAGCCCAGGCATAACCCATATAAGAGCTGATGATGTCCTATACACACCCGTACTGATGTCCTGAGGACGTCATCAGCAAAGCCCGAACTGTCCCATTTGGATATCCTACGGACATCCTAAGGTGATAATGGGATCTTCCCAGGATATCCCATATGTCCTGAAAAGTTGTCCCCAGTATGTTCTGAGGATGTCCTTGTGCTGCATGGGTTATAGGTAAGGCAAATTTATCCAGATCCATTTGAAGTTGGCGTAAAAACGAACAAATCGTTATTTGTTCATTTTGCAATTTTATAACGTTTTCACACGTTGTTGAAGCTTATATCTATACTGCCAATTCCAACCTCTAAAATTAGATATAAATACGAATTCAGTTTTATTCACACCGTTTGTCTAACAAAAGTTGATAAAACATAAAACTACGCCGCATTGTGAACTTTCTTAAAATAAATGTTATTGTTATTATATTCCTGATAGATTATTTTGCAATTTCAAATGTTTGTTTTATGAGAAGAAATAATTAATCTGAATTCCCCATCTAACAATTGCAAAGGTAATAAATAAATGAATGCCGCAGAATTCTTCCATTACCTTGAACTTGGCTAGTATTTCATGGTATATGGAATAATTAATTTAAAAATGCACTGGACTGATTAATTATATAATTCGTAATTGTCTGCTTTAACATATTTATGTAATATTAGTGTTTATATCAGCAAAAACAATAAAACCACAACTCGCGAACATTATATTACTGCGCAAAAAAATCGCGATCCCTAATAAACCTCCTATAGCAGCGAACCAAGCAAATTATTTACATTAAGTTGTTTCTATACATCCACAAAATGTTCGGCCAACACTGTCAAATTTGCAGTGCGTTCAAGGTCAGGAGTCAATATTTTGTTGTGTAACAGGCCAAGGTTAGACGGAGAAAAGTGATGGGGGAGAGCTGTGATTGACTCAGCTATGCACACATTTTGTTTGTTTTTAAATTGATAATAATTAGAAAAAAAATTATCAGTGTTCGAACGATCACCAACTTGTATTCAGTTGTCCTAGATATTATCGACAATAGCACTAAGTCATTTTTAGGATTCCAAATATACAGGGTGTCTCCGGATGGGGTTAACTCTACCAGAAATAAACCTAAATTTTAATTTTTTGACAAAAAGTCCCTCTTTGTAGGTACAAATAATTTGTTTGTTAAAAATATATGGTTCGTGTTAAGAAAATTTATATATTTCCTGCAGGGCGCTGAATATTTTAAAAAATTAGAATTTTTACCTAAGAGTAAACGACGTCTATTTTTCATTTTTAGTGATAATCTCATTTGGAAAAATTGCTTATAATTATTTTCATATTTCTTTTCCATGTCTCAGTTTCTGTATCTGCCTGTATGTAAGACAATACAATCAAAACATCTATAAGGTTTTTCAAATGTTAACGTCATTGTCTTAATTACTGTGTGTTAATCTAAAATCGAATAATGCTTATTTTACAGCAAGCAATTTACTTAGTTAAGTGTCATGGTGCAGAGGACATTAAGGTGGAACGATGTTATATGATTTTTTTTATTTGGATCGGCTGGGATGCCAAAAGTTGCTGAATGAATAAAAACTTGCGTTTTGGCGTCATGTTGCACACGTCACATAACCACAGAAAACGAAAAATTGACTTGTGTATTGTGTAACATGAAGTCATTTATATGTTTAGTTCATTTTTTTTTGTAGGAGTATTAATTATTTAGCAACTTTTGGCACCCCAACCCAGCACAACAACGAAGAAAAAATTTTATTTTGAAAAATATTTTAATTTTTAAACATAAAATACATTTTTGTGAATAGAAGCTTAGTTAGATTTCTATTGGTTAATTAACCAATAGAATTTTTTTATTGTGTTTTACACTCTGATTTTGTGTTAAAGGTTGGCATTTTGGCTAGAGACTTAAAACGTTGAGCGAATAAAACCATCGCTGAAGTCCACTTCAACACTGCTGCTGCTGCTTCATTAACCAATTTTACTGTTTGTTCAACCGTTTGTGAATGCCATGGAAAACCAGAAAAGGTTTGAAGCGGTGGTACTTCATTTATGTCTTTTATGTCGGCGGAGGCCAGTTACCTCAACCGCTTGCCATGCAATAAAATCAATGTAATCTGTGGCCTCAAAATTCAGGTCAGGAATAAAAAAGGATCTTATCTCATTCTTCTTGGTTGATCTTGCTTTTAAGATCCGTCTATATGCCAATGTTCGAACTGCAGAGCGATCATCAGAAAGCATTGTAAACAAAATGTTTTCAGGATGACCAAAAAATCCATTTCTTTGGATAACAATACAATAATCTATCAATACAATAATACGTAATGGCAAAAAACGTGCAACTAGCGAAAAGACAACATGACACTGACAAAAAAAGCTACAGAGTTAAATTACACTCGCGTCAGTCTATAAGCGTAGAGAAAATAACGAAATCTGTTAACTGAAATCTATTATCCAAAAATAAAATATTTATTCAACGTTATTGATAATCCGTAAATAATAATGTAGACATTGTTACTATACTTACAACAAATGATCAGAACAATTTCATATTGTAAAAATCTATAAGATTATGACTTTTTAATCTGTTTGTTGCTGGTGTGGCAAAAGGTGCTCTTGTGTTTAAAGAGAACGGAATTACCTATCGGATATGTGCTAAAACCAGGGTTGGCTTTAGGTGGTTATGTGTCAGCACATAAAGATTTGCATGCATGTATGAAGAAATATCTTACTTCGAAATGTTTTTTCATGAATTCCATATTATCCAAAGATGATAAAGTCAATTTATTACTTTACTTACTTACTCGAAGAAATGGAGATATAAGGGGACGTACTTAACACTAAATTAACATACACACATACTTTTTAATGCCGATTACAAGAATAAAATATATTACTTGTAGCATTTGAAAAATCTACATTAATAATTTCAGTTTGAATACAGTAAATTAACCCATTAGTTCATTTGTTTGATAGGCAACCACTCGTACTTCAAAGGGGCATAGCAGGTTGCATATCTGAAATTCTCAACAAGGAAAGAAAGCGTGTTTTCTTTTATGTATTATTTTTGAGTCGGAGGTGTTACTCACATATTCTTGTTGTTGGGATATTACACAATGGTGTAATTCAGTCTTTATATTACAAACCCTTTTGTTGGCGCATTTTCATTGGATAGAGAAAGTGTTCTCTAGATGTTTAAGTTGGCAACACGGAGAACTGTCAAGCAGATTCCGGTCGAGGATTGGTCTTTTAGACAGCCACGAGTCGGCAGCGACGAGAGAGCTGAAGGCGTCGGTTCCGGTTTTGTAGTGAAGAATTTGGGTTTTACATCGTTAACACTGAAAAGGGATTTGATTTGATGTACCCAGTGTTTCTTTGCCGTCCTGTCAGAAGCATTTTGTAAATTCCAGGAAGGAATTCTGTTGCTTGTCGTAATCTGATCGCCACGTGCTCGTGAGTTATGCAATACTCTCTATAGGAGGTAAGCTTTTATTTTACTTAGTTGGTGTTCTATTTAGTTCTTATTTATTGTAAATATTACAGAGTGTTTGGAGGGACTAGCCCTTTGAAAATAAGTTATGTTTTGGAGAGGCTTGTACTTGGTATAGGCATATGTTTGGTGCTGACATTTTGGTTATGTAAGGGGGCCCAGTATTTAGAGGAGTGATAGGAGGAAGTCCATTACTCAGATATTTGGTTTTATGTGGGTCCGGCTGACATTTTGAGAAGCTTTGGTTGGAGAGTTGTCCGCAGCAGTCTCCAAGAGATTTTGGCAGAGTTTTGGGAGTGACACGAAGTCGTAGTCGTAAGCAACGTCGAGAACATCTTAGGAAGTGGTGACAGGTCTTGCTGTAGTTGTCAGAGAAAACGCCAAGGCTCTAACCAGGTTTTACTGTTTCATTTTAGTTACATAATTTTAGAGAAATTTTTATAGTTTCATTCAGTGATTTTTTGTCAAAATATTAAAGTAAATTACACAACGATTTTGCAACTACACACCTAGTATATGAAGTATCTTAAGATTTTTTACTGTAAGTAGCGCATGGTACCACGTTATACTAGTTTACTTTCTACTATGTCATATATGAAGTATTTTTAATAGAACATATTCTTTTAGATCAGTCTGTAACATTCTAGTGCACACAGCGAGCATTGCGAAAATTAGCTCACAGGATCTTGTTTGTTACGTAATATTTTATTGATGAGCTGTAATTTTAATCCATTGTGAATCTTTAACTCGCTGTTGTGAATCTAAAACTCATTGTTGGTATCATTTAAGCGTAGTTGCATTTCTATAAAAAGAGGTCAAATCACTGAAATAACTTGAGAAGGGGTCATTACATATGTTGCATTTCTTTTGCACATGTAGATTAAGTTTAGGGAACAATTGGGGAACTATTTGTTTTCATTGTGGTACATCTCATGTCTGTGTTTTAATAAATGTCTAATGTCTACACGTTCTTATTATTTGCACTGGTACTCCTGATATTTGTTTAAATGTTGAGATTTCATAGAGTAAAGTAAGAGTTTTGAGATCATAGAGATATTTTGAAAATTCCATCGCATGGTTGCTAGTAACTTAATTTTGTTCCGTGCTGGCAAAATTATTTAAGTCACATTACGTAACATACAGCCGGTGGCGCCCTTTTGAGTGTCCACACACAATCCTAACCCACGGCCTATGCTCTCCAACAAAAATCGGCTGCCGTCCGCACCGGAATAACATGTTTTAATATTTAGGTATCAAAATATGTTACACCAAAAGTGGCGCCCAACGTGGGGCGCCAATATATTACTAATATCTGTCCTAACTGGGGCATACTTAAAATATCTAAATTTTCGCAAAGTCACCACATTCATGCCCGGTGTAGCAAAGTCTACTTCTTTTCCATTTAAAAGGTCTATTACATCTGTCATCGTAACAAATCCGGGATTTTTTTTAAAACAGTCTGAAATTGTCCTTGTACTCTTGCAGCAATATCTCCCTGTAATTGAAAAATATATTGACGAAGATCGAATACAACGTTTATTGCATCCACTGTAGTAAATTCTTATGTTGTCTGCTATTGAAGGTCCCATATGGCTAGTGGAATTCTTGATAAACATCCGTGTATACTCTCCAGATTTTCTTGAACAGTTGGATCCATAAATGCCTTTTGCGCCTGTGAAATAGCAACTGCGTCATTTGGATTTAACTGCTGTATTACGGATTTCACATTTTCAAAATGACAGTAATAATACGATGCTGCCTTTAGCCAAGTTCCCCATCGTGTTGTAATGGGCTCTGGAGGTAATGGAGTATTTCGTAGAATTTCGTGAAATAATCGTATATGACTTGGTGCTTTAAGAAAAACTTTCTTTGCACTAGCTATTAATTTATCAACATTAGGGTAGCACCTCCTAATAGTTTCAGCAACCCTGTGAAGCCCATATGCCAAACATGTTACATGCAGTATATTCCGATGTTTTCTTCAAAATTATTCCAGCAGCTTTCATATAATTCACTTCATCGGTAAGAAATAATAAGAACTTGTCCTCATTTTCTGCATATTTGTCACCCCAAAAGTCTCGTAAACTTGAATTTAATGCATCCGCTATAGCGCATGAAGTTGTAGCTTTTAAAACTTTAGAGTCGATCAAGTGCCTACTTATTGTGCAATTTTCGTCCAATGCACCTACTAAAATTTTCGCTACCTTGAAGCTGCAAGCATTGATTGTTTCGTCCACGCTAAGACAAGTCAATATTTTTGCACTCTGTAAATAAATATAATTTTCTTAGTGTAGACTCCGAAGGCACCTTAACATTGCTATATTTACCGCTAATTCAGTTTTACCAAAATTGTCTGAAAAGTGGATTGTTTAGTTTCGACCACGGTATGTTATAGTATTTACAAAGTCAATTGGAACAGCACGGAAGTAAAGGATCATACGGGGTATTGTCAATATATCGCTTCACATTGAATGAGAGAGCACAGAATTTTTCAGATTTGTATTCACCACTCCTCGTCTACAGTCCACGTGAACTTGATCCACCTGTCACATAGAAATATAGGTGGGATTAGATGCTTAGTGAATTTGGTTTGTCAACACCAACCTTGTTCAGAGCTTTTGCATGCTATAATATATAAAACATATATATAAATAATATATGTATAAAACAACAAAACGTATGAACTATTTGTATCGTATGATCTGTACGAGGAAATGCAGTACAGCCAGGCCGTGTTATAAATTACTTAATTCTAGTGAATATTTGAACAAAGTATTAGTTTTATTACTGTGTTTGAGTGATGTTTTGCAATTAATTGTTTAAAATTACATTTTGGAGGCCTTTCGATAGTAATGATAACGAATCGGACGATTTTAATACAGAGCCTATACAAGCGGAATTTGAAAATAAAGACGTACACGTTCAAACTCAAAGGGTTATTTTGAATATTTACTCGTTTTTAAAAAGCGAAAATATTGATTCTTCATATAAAAAACTTGTGAAGAGGATTTGTGAATTAACCAAATTTAGCCGTACTACAATTTATAGGGTTATTAGAGCCGGGAATGTAGTTGATCATTCTATTAAACGGAAAAGAGTTGATTGATTGATTGATTGATTTGCCAGCGTAAGGTGGGCATTGCTGCCAATTCCGGTGCAGGGAGATTTGTTCCACCACGCAGCCCGATCGCCCACCGATCATCCCACAGTGTGCCAGAACAAACCCCCAGTGCTTTTGTATACCGCCGGACCAGCTGCATACGCTGGATTGGACATTGGACATGCTTGTTGTCAGCAGAGAGAGCCGCATGACGCATGGGGTAGGAGTATAGGATGGAGCGTGTAGGTGTTTGTGAGATGTTTCTTCTTGTTTTCCTTCTGTCTTCATCGGATGGAAAGTGTAGGCGCTTGTGAGATGCTTCTTTTAGGTTTTCGTGCTTCTTTTTACTTTCAGGTTTTTGTGATATGCTTCTTCTTAGTTTCTGTCTGTGATCATCTTCTCTCCTATTCTACTTCTGAGTTTTCTGTTTCTTCTGTTTCTGAGTCTGGCAGTGTGTATATCCTTGATATTTCTTTATTGTATTCCATTTTTTGTTGTGCAAACTTTTCCCAGTGTGTATAATCCTTTCCTAGCTTATTCATAATTCTCTCGATTGTTGTAATCCATGTGTAGCATGGCCTCCCTATTTTCAGTTTGTTGCTGTTCATTCGCAGCGCTTTCTTCAGTAGGTGTGTCGTGTCCCGTCTTTGGACATGTCTCCAGTATTTCATCGCGTATGATTCTATTCTTTTGATTATTGTTCTTCCCTCTAGTAATGTTGACGTTTTCTGTCGTTTTTGTGGTTTTCCTGTTTTTGCTAGCAGTTGGATAATGTCCCTTTCAGCTCTTCTCAGGCTTCTTCGGTTGGCCTTTATCGTTGCTGCGTTTTTGACTCCATATATCATCGTAGTAGGCATTATGATGGTCGTGTATACCTTTTTGGTTAGGCACCATGGTGGTTTGTTGTCCTCAATGAAGGGTAGTAGAGCTCTTGTGACTCTGTAGGCTGTTTTGACTTGGTCCAGGACTGTGGTGAATAGTCGGGGGGATAGGGGACATCCTTGTTTGACTCCTATATTCTTCATTTTTGATTCCGTCGTCTGTCCAAACCATTGTATTGCAGTGTTTTCGTGTAGGCATGCTTTTATTATTCTGTTTATTAAGTATTGCGGTACTCCCCTGTTGAGCAAAGTGTTGACTATAGCCAAATGCCTTTTGGAGGTCAATTGAGACTATATATAGTTTTGTTCCTTCTTTCCACTTTTCTTCCAGGATCCGTCTGGTGGTGTACATGTGGTCGTCTGTCGATCTACCCTTGATAAATGCCGTTTGATAATCTGGTAGTTCGCCGATGTATTTTTCCATTTCTCTGAGGAGGAATTGTGCGTAGTATTTATACCCTACACTGCTGAGTGTTATTCTTCTGTAATCGTCCACGTTTTGTGGTGATTTGATTTTAGGGAGCGGTATCTGTATGGTTGTATTCCATTCCTCAGGCAGGGGTGTGGTTTCCGTCCATGCGTTGGTGATGATTTCTAGGATTAGCTGTTTTATGTTGTCCGGTCCATAGTATACTAGTTCGTTATTTATTTTATCTATTCCCGGGGCCGTGTTTCTTTTAGTTCTGGCCATTATTTCTAGTAGTTCGTCTTTTGACGGTGGCTTTCCCAGAGGCCAGTGGTCCATTTCTTGTATTGGTTCTATTTGACTTCTCTCTGCGTTTCCTTCTTCTAGTTTCCTGACCCAATGCTGCAGTGGTATGTATTTTCTTGACTGCGTATTGTTGTTTCTCCTGTATGTTTTGGGGTGTCTAAAGGTTTGGTTTAATCTCTGTCCTGCTGGAGTGGATCCTATGTTTTCGAAGAATTCCCTGCATTTTTTTTTTCTGTTCGTGCCTCCTCTCTGTGTCTCTTCTTTCTTTCCTCGCTTCTATTATCTTTTTGTCTATGTTTGGTGTATATTGTTTTCCTGTGGCCTTTATTTTCTTTAGTTTTTCGTAATTTCTTTTAGTGTCTTTTCTTTTTGGGCTCATAGGGGATTTGTTCCTTTTCAACGTTTTCCTCGCCGCTATTTTGATTTTTAAACCCATTGACCAATTTAGTTCCTTTCCTGTTAACTGTTTTTCTATCTCCTCCTGGTATTTCTTTTCTATTCCTTTGTTTTGTAGCAGTGAGATGTTCCATGTGTCATTTGCTGTTTTGTTGTATCTTTTTTTTCTTTTTTTCTTCTTGTTTCTTTATTACTAGTGTTCCATATAATATTTTGTGATCTGTTTTGACTTTTGTTGCTTGTTTTGCCTTCATATTTTTGACCCTGTCCCTTATTTTTCTATCCACTAGGATATGGTCTATTTGAGGGTTGATGTTTCCTTTATTCCAGGTATTAAGGCAGGTTAGGTTCTTGCTCCATGTGTTTCTAACTGTTAGATCTAACAGATGTGTCAAGTTTTTTAGCAAGCTTCCATTATCGTTTGTCCATGTGTGAAGTAATGTTTTTCCTATGATATTCTTGTCTTCATGTGTTTGGTCGTCCTTTCCTATATGCGCGTTGAAGTCTCCTAGTATTATTGTGTTCATTTTTCTATTCCTATTTCTTCTAATCTCTTGGGTAATCTGCCTGAATACTCGTCCTGCCCGTTTGTCGGTGGGCACATGTACTCCTAGTATGCATATGTTTTCCTTTCCAATTTGTAAGTCTGCCATGGTTATGTTTTCGTTTACTTTTCTTGTCTTTATCTGGATAGGGGTGTTCCGTCTTATTGCCCATGCGACTCCTCTGCTGGTTTTTTCTTTGTCCCCTCCACTTAGATGCCATTTGTAGTTTTGAGTAACTGCAGTTCCGTCTATCGTGTGTGTCTCTTGTATGCATGCAACGTGTATGTGTTCCATCATAAGAACCTCATCGATTTTTTCTCTTTTCTCTCTCGTTATGCATCCTCTGACATTCCATGTCGCCAGAATGATGTCATCGTGTTGTAATTCTTGACTGTTGGCTTCCTCTGTTCTTTGTGATATTTGGTACATGTTTATGTGCGTTGCTTCCTCTAATTCTGGGCGGGGTGTTATAGCCCCAGTTCAAGCGTATGTTTCTTCTGGTTGTTCTGCTTCATGTTTTTCTTGTGCAATAATCGCGCTATCGTAGTGATTTCTTTCGTTTCAGTGCTTCCTATATACTATCTCTAGTGGTGTGTTCTCTCTTCCCTGTTGGTTAGTAGGATGGAAGATTATATGCTCTCCTTCATCTTGATGTACTATTATTGTCCTGTTTTTCATATTTGTTGTTACTGCCATTGTTTCCTACCCCCCCCCCCCTCAAAAACCTTCTCTTCTCAGATCTCGAATGAATGCATTTATTTTTCCCGTATTAGAGTTGTATCTATTGTAACGGGGTGCTAGTTCATGGATGGATGCCTGCATGAATGGCATGAAATGGTCTAAGTGATTTTCGATATAGTCAGCTACTTGTTTTCGTTGGGTTTTCGTCGCATTGGTATGTGCCTGTGATGTTATATTTTCTCCCTCCAGTTGGTGGTTTAATGCTCCATATAGGCAGTTTCCGTCGCCGTCGATTTTTTTTGTACCAGTAATTGACGTGTTCTCGTTTCAACGTCCTGTATTAGTGTGTCCATTTTATTTGCCTTGTTTTTCAAAACCAATATTAGCTTGCTGTAAGAGAGTCTTTTTATTATGTTATCTGTATCGCGGTAAAATAACTTTTTACAGCGAGTTGCAAATGAGAAAGCGGCCCGAGAGAAACCTCCGCACACCCTGTATATTGTTTTGATTTTTGTAGTGCCTAATTCAAATTCCCCATATAAAACTAATAACTCTGCAGCGAGAAACAAAAAGTTTATAGTAAATAAATTATTTCTTAAACAAAAGTACCCGTTCCACATGAAGAATTCATTCATTCGCGTATATGTGAAACAATGGATTTCCGAATCACAACATTCTTCCCATCTGTGAAGGTTTAATAAATATATCTTATCTTAGAAATAAATAGAAATAACACTTATCTTTCATGCTTCGTACTAGCCACTTTGGGAGGGTGGTCGGTCGTCTTAGGTACATGCACTTGTGGATAATTTACGAGTTTATGACTTGGTCCCATTCAACGTGTTTATTTTCTTTTTATCCGAGTTATGTTGCCAGATGTCTGTACCCTTTGTCGAGCTGCCCATATACGCCTTTAGTGATGTCATAGTTAAATATCAAATATCAGCTATATGAATTAGCCAAATTTATGTTAATATTTATCAACTAATGTAGGATGTTCCACTCTTTAATTCAACACATTTTTGCGCGTTTCACACCGTGTTTACTCTAGTTTTTCGGGATTTCATGGGATCCACTTAAAAACGCGTCTGCCTTCATCGACGACCGAACTGAACTCCCCTGAATGTGTATGAATAATCTTCTATTAAACGGAAAAGAGTTGGACAAAAACTTAAAAAACTTGATAACGCGTCCAAAGATGTCATTCGTCGATTTGTGTATGACTTTTACAATGAACAGAAGGTGGCCACATTAGAAATGATTAGGAATAAGTTACGCGACTGTTCAGATTATAATTATAAATCATTAGATACTTTGCGAAAGGTTTTGCTCTATTGCGGTTTTAAGTACAAAAAATTGGACAAACGAATGGTAGTTATGGAATCAGCACGCATGGTTTATCATCGACACGAGTACCTGCGTAAAATAAAAGAATACCGAGTTGCAAATAGACATAATTTATCTTGACGAAACATGGTTTGACACCCATAATGTAGTTCAATACGGTTGGGTAGATAACACCAAAAAGTGTAATTTAAGTGCTTCATGTTCTAGGGGAAAAAGAATTATAATGCTACATGCTGGAAGTAAAAACAGTTTTATTACAAATGCGTTCTTATTGTCTGCTAAAAATATCAAACAATGCTCTGCCGACTACCACGAGGATATGACAGCCGAATTATTTGAAAAGTGAGCAAAGGAACAGCTGTTACCAAATATCCCACCAAATTCTGTAATTGTTAAGGACAATGCGTCATACCATTCGCGGCAACACACAAAAATGCCGAACACTAACACAAGAAAACGCGATATCATTGAATTTATGAAAGGTAAAGGCTTGGAAATACCAGAAAAAAACACAAAAAAGACTTTATTACAACTGACTGGAAAGCAAAATTTTAAAAGGGAATATGCTGTTGAACACATTTTTGAAGCACACGATCATACTATTTTACGTCTCCACCTTATTGCGTTTTCAACCCCATTGAAATGGTGTGGGATGACTACGTGAATATAATCAATCCCCGCAATTAAGTGAGTCTGTCTTAAAAAACATAAAGATAATAGTAGACGAAATAGGCAAAAGCGATATATGGAGGAAGTGTGTATCTCGTATGATAAAAAAGGAAAATGAATATTCTATATTACCACCTATCAATCCAATTATTATTAATGTAAATACCTATTCGACATCTGAAAACTCGGATAGTGACAAATGAAATATTGTTTATTTAAAGTTCATAGACAAAGCTTATTTGAAATTTGTTTATTTAACGTCGACCTATTTCCGCTACTGAGACCAATTACCGATTCCAGGAAACGAGTTTCCCCTTTAAAATTTTTCTTTCCTTTATAGAATAGTAGAAATTTTCTACCTGCCTAACATCATGATACTGCAAAGTTCATAATATCATGGCCTAACATTTAATAAATAAGACACCTCACCTCTGCTTTACACCCCTTCATAAGGATTATATACCATGTGTGCAACTTCCGCCTAAGATTACATAACTTTGCCGCTAGAAGATAGAACGAGAGATAGGTCACTAGACAATAGACGTAGCCTTAATATACTTATCATTTATGTGACTTCTCAAATGTGATAAACATATTTTTTCATTAACCACTTCTATTGAATAAAGGTATTATAGAAATCAATTTCTTTAACAATTAAAAAATAATTATTTAGTATTTAAAACATTTTCACATTTCTACCGCCGCCGCCTATGTCCCATAAAGGAGATGCAGATTTTACTCTGAGTTTTCGTCTTAGAGATGTCCCAATTGAGATCATATATACTATACATCGTGTCTTTAATTCCACTAACTCTAAGTTAAAATTACGTTGCGTGTCACTGTAAGTAAAGGCACCTAGTTTATAGTTTTTCGAAGAAATATGTGAATTAATAGTTGTTTTGTACAACCACGAAACTGCTTTGTCACATCTAGTGCAATACAGTTTTCTACCATCAAAATGTAAATCGGCAATATCGCGAATCCAAAAATTTACTGTAGCTTGCATCGGTTCAGTATGATGCAACATTTTCACGTTTTTAGTAGTTACGTCCGAATAAATCTACAGTACGAGAGACACTGAGTGTGAGTAATCTTATTAAATTACTCCCCTCCCCGCCTGGGATTGGGCTTCAGGTAAACAGCCAGTACTGTACCTATACCTGCTGTAATTTAAAATAATCTATTACGGATTTCGGTTTTATTTAATATGGTACGTTTCACGATAAAACTAAGTTACGCATTAACAATGTAAAATTAAATAAAATTAATTATGATATTGCATGACTTTGTTTTTATACTTTGGGAATATTTCAGTACGTGTTTATAATACATAATATCTGTAAAAGCCATCCCTGGAATCTAGTAGGCAAATCCGATATCTTATAATACAAGTGTGTAAGTAAGAATTTATAGCACGCACGGATTTAGGGCATGACGAGCGTGCGAGAAGAGTCCTAAAGGAGTAGGTGCTTTAAAGGCTACTTATACACGTGTATTATACGCTATTTTTTAATATACCTGCACTGCTAAGTAAATGTAGATTCATTTTACAACGTAATATCTGAAGTTCATTTTTAAACGTAACACAGAGACGGTTAGAATTTTTTTGTTTGGTTGCTAAATACCTGTGTATTTATCATTGTTTAAAACTGATTGTTACCTAAGCAACTTTAAAGCACTAGTGCTTTAAAGGCTCGATTTTGCACGCTTTTCAGTTTCAAAAACAGAGATTATATTTCGTGTATAATAAAAAATAAATTTTGAGCAAAAAAACTTACGACTTCATGCTGCACAATGGCTGTTTTAACGTGTGACGTCATTGGTATTGTGCATCATGAAGCCATTAACATTTTTCCCTAGATTTTTTTTTACGTGCGTTTTATCCCAACAGGCAACTTTTGGCACCCCAGCCGTTTCCATAAAAAAAGTCAGATCGTTTCACCCTAGAGGACATGCGATTGAATTGTTTCAAGAAAAGTACATTACTGTTAATATTAGTCAGAGTTTAAAAAAATAAATACGAAAATTTAATATAACTGGAGATGTAAAAAATCTAAAGAAACCTAAAAAACCTGCAATGAAGATGGCATTGCCAGTTTTGTAGTCAGTAACAGAAAATCCGAAAGCATCGTTGAGGAAAAGATCCGAGGAGAGTAAAGTTTTAAAGAAAATATATTTTAAGCTTACAAACCTAAAAAAAACATACTCTGGAAGAAGGTGATTATGTACCGCGACTAGACTTTTGTTTGGACATCGGGAGAGAGTTTTATAAAAGTGTTATTTTTGCGAGTCACGAATGTTGTAATTTTATCTCAAAATTATCGTTTTGGGCGACAATCCAAATTTTACAGTAATAGGTATTAGGCCCAGCGACATTTTTTTTATTTATGACCACACCGTTGAAACTTTTTGTATCTGTTATTTGGGTGGAGTCGAACAAATTTGGGATTTGGCACATTATGGTAGTGGGGCGTTTGTCTGTCAAGCTGTCACGAAGTTATCAATTTTATGCAAAAAAAAAAATTATAGCCACATTGGTAATTTTATTTTAATCGATAGTTTTTATCATATAATTAGCGAAAAAAAATTGTCGGACAAAAATAATGGGTCACTTGACGCGTCGGACACGCAAAACACGTCAAGTTTATGAAAAAAAAAAAATTATTACCACACCGCTGGTTTTAACAGAATCTACCATAAAAAATTGTTGCAATAATGTGGTAACCTTGTCGGACAATTTTTATGGGGCATATGCGCAGTCGGATGCGCCAAAGTCGTCAACTCCCTGCAAAACTTTTATTTACAACCATAGATGTCATTTTCATTTTGTACTGTTTATTTACACGTGTAATGCATACTTATAGGATCGGTTGTCCGACAAAAATAATGGGGCTTTTTGATACAATTTAAAAAAGGACTTTTTTTTATTTTCGACTATGTATTCTATACATATTATTATACAAACGTTTATTAATGTATGTATTGCATAGCAACAGCACTAACCATTTGCCACATATTTACCGGTAATGATTTTAATCCAGCATTTTACAAAAAAGGAAAAAAAAGACCATTCGACATTTTAAGAAAAAAAAAATCATATCAAGATGCTTTTGTGCAGCTTTTAGAAATGGAGCCGAAATATTTGGATATAGACCATGAAGCATTCAAATCTATCGAGGATTATGTGTGCCGATTATACAGTTTAAAGACCAAAAATAACGTCGATAAAGGTAGATTCGAATTGTTTGAAAAAAAAATATGAAAATGAAAAAATTTGGAAGAAAAGCTTAGCTGGGTTCGATGCATCACATCTTCCACCAACAAAAAGAGAGCTATTGCAACACGTAAAACGAACGATTTACATTAGTAACTTGTGGTGCAATGCTCATCTGAGGCGACAAACAGAACTCGATGTTGAAGAGTGCGGGTGGATAAATATCGATGGCAGCTACGACTTTTTCTGGTTTGATGGCGAGCAATATCCCACATTTCAAGAGATATTTACTCATTCAGGTAATATATTTATAATTACATTAAAATTTAACCTATTAATCTGGTTTTTCTTTTAAAATTTCGTATTGTACAGATATTTTTGGCAATTGATTAAAATGAAACTATTTTGATTTAAAAAAATCGAAACAATTACTTGTATTAAGAACATTTTAGTTAAAATGTTTCATTTAAATATCTTTCAAAAGTTTTCATTACGTTTTTTAATAAAATGTTTCATTTACAGGTTCCATTGCTAATGATAAAGATGAGTTGGAGTTAAGTAGATCACCCGATGAGAGTGAAGACGAAGAAAATTGGGCTTTAGACAGTGATTCCGAGGATGCGGCATCTGAATCTGATGACGATTAATTAATAAATCATTTAATTATTATTTATGTATATAATTTCAATAATATTATTTGATTTTCTGAACAATATTTATTTAATAATAATATTTTATGTATTATTTCATAACATATATATAAAATAATAAGCAGTAACTCCCCTTTATAGTTTAAGAACGTCGATAGCCTAAGAATTAAATTTTTTTGTACGTTTGCCCCAATATTTTTGTCAGACAATTACATTTTTTATTTAAGAAAATAATTACTTGTAACCTCCTACTTTTGTCGGAAAAATGGTTGTAAAAATAAGGGATGCAGAAACCCTGTACAGTTTGCGAATATCGATTACCAATAAAAATTTACTTCTTTTGTCCGACTGGCGATTTGCCCCAATATTTTTGTCGGACACTTAGATATTTTGATTTAGATTATAATTACTTACAACTTCCTTTTTTTGTCGGAAAAAGGGTTGTAAATAAAAGTTTTGCAGGAAGTTGACGACTTTGGCGCATCCGACTGCGCATATGCCCCGTAAAAATTGTCCGACAAGGTTACCACATTATTGCAACAATTTTTTATGGTAGATTCTGTTAAAATCAGCCGTGTGGTAATAATTTTTTTTTTTTTTTCATAAACTTGACGTGTTTGGCGTGTCCGACGCGTCAAGTGACCCATTATTTTTGTCCGACAAATTTTTTTTCGCTAATTATGTGATAAAAACTATTGATTAAAATAAAATTACCAATGTGGTTATAAATTTTTTTTTTGCATAAAATTGATAACTTCGTGACAGCTTGACAGACAAACGCCCCACTACCATAATGTGGCAAGTCCCAAATTTGTCCGACTCCACCCAAATAACAGATACAAAAAGTTTCAATGGTGTGGTCATAAATAAAAAAAAATGTCGCTGGGCCTAATACCTATAACTATAAGTAGTCAAAAATCCAAAAAATTAAATGTATGGTGTGCAATTACAAAGTACAGAATTATTGAAAAATCTTAATTTAAATGCCTAAACAGATTTGGCCTCATTCGCTAGTCGGCTCGGTTTCCTGATCTGACAGTATAAACTTTATCCCGGTATAAAAAATGTCGGGATCTTTGTTCTTTACCCTTCTATCAAAGGCGCCGACATTTTTTATACCAATAAATCTGAGATAAACTATACAATTACTGTCTTTGGGGATTTTTAAAAGAAAATGTTTATGAAGATCATTTAGTTCATAATGTTGAAATTTTAAAAGAAACAATAATTGAAGCTATGGCAGAAGTAAATCAAGAGATGATTCGTTCTGTTTATGGAAAGTGAAGAAATTAGTGGTTATAATGTTGAATAAAAACATTTGGAGTTGGTTTTTAAGAAATAATTTTTTGTTTACACTTAAGTAAAATTAGGATTTTTTAAATTTTTGAGCGTACTGTATAAAAAAATTAGTTTTCTTAACATAAACCTTAATTATTTTAACAAACATGTTTATAAAGAATAACTTTTAGCCAAAAAATTAAAATTTAGGACCATTTAGGGTATTGGCAACACCATCTAAGGACGCCCTCTGTATTTTAACAGAAACTCGATAGAGTAACACACATGCGATTTTCTTTAAAAAAATAAAATCTCTTTAAGTTCATGAACCTCTGAGTCTAAATTAACCTCTGAATGTTTGCAAACAGTAAAGTAACTGGCAAAAACAAGGTAACTTTGATGTGGGTGCCAGGACTTAGGCCACAAACAATTGCAAAAGAATAATATTGAGATCACTTTGCTAAACGAGGCGCCAAATTATTATTTATCGAACAAAAACTGTTCTGTATGCAAAGACAGTGGTATATGCAACAGAAAAGGTGAGAAAGTGGGAAGAACAAAAATTCTCCGACTTGAGCTTAATACGTGATAAAAAAACCACTGCCTAAGGAATCATTACTTCCACATCCAGGATTTTTATCCAAGTCACATTAAAGGAAATATCTTAACTTCATCGAATTTCAAATTTCTGTACTCTTACCACCTTGCTTTACTTATTTTTCCCTATTTACCTCACCTTACCCTCCCCCACCCCACTCCTTCAACGCAATCATGTCAAAATATAATCTAGTTTCAGATATCGTTATAACACATGCGTGTACCAAGTTTCAAGTAAGAATCTAAACTTTATTTTAACAACCCCTTCAATAATGGAGTAGGGGTGGTAGGGGATTGAAAAATATTATAAAAAATTTTGAGGGATTGGCTTGTAGCATGTACATAAAATTTCAAGTTTCTGTACTCTTACCAGCTTGCTTTTCATATTTACTCTTATTTACCCCCAACCCTTCACCGGATATCTTAAAAAAAATTCAGTTCCAGATCTCGTTATAATATATACGTGTACAAAATTTCAAGTTAATATCTTAAACCGTTCCAGAGAGAACGTGCGGACAAGAAAAGTTACAGACCGACAGACAGACAGAAATTCTTTTTTTTTCGCTCAAATTTAAAATCTTGACGTTTCATGACATTCTAAACCTATTACAAGAAAATAAATTTTTCAAATTTTTTTTACGATTGCTATACTTCCAATCCACTACGTGGATGTGGAAGTAATTCATAGAGCCTAGAAATATATTAATTTCGAGCAATCAAGACCACCAACTAGCTCCTTTACAGGGCATTTATTAATGTATTTAATTTTTCGCATATCTGTTGGGCGAGGAGCAACCTGAGCAACTACTAAATTATGTTGAATAGTAGGCAATATACATTATATTCAAAGCAATCAATCGTACGTAGTGGGATTATCGATTGTAGTGCGTAGTCTAACATTTGATATATGGTTTACCGAGTTGATTCCTCTACGAAAAGTCTTGGAAATGGACGAGAGCGTAGATACGGAGGGGGGGGGGGGGGGGGGGTAAAAAACGAAAAAAATTTTTGTAGTTACGAAAGAAACCGCGGTATTATCCTCAACTCCACACCCCCCTACCAAGATGTCAGACGAAGAATATGAATATGACATGAAACTAATTACACCCCGGGGTGTAATTAGTTTCATGTCATTAACAAAAACTGGTAATAAGGACTGACTAGACAAACAAAAAACCTATATGACTTTTTTCTCTAGCGGCACTTTGAAAAACTCTGACCTAGGTTTGAGAACCACTGTTTTTCAGGGAAAATGGATGTTATAGTTCCGAATATTAGAAATAATAAAAAACTGTAATACCCGACTTGTGTTCCCGCCGGAAGAATTGAGGCACTTAGATGGGATTACTTGTACCGAACATTTTATACTACTAATTATGAAAATAAATAATTCCTTCTTTTTCGCCACAACGCAAGCATAGCATGGCCGCAGGGGTTTAAATAGGATTTGTTTACATGTGTATTTTTAATTTGGAATAAAGTTATTGTAGCTTTTATTGTCGTTTATAAGAATTTATAAAATTTAAAAGTGGTTTATTAACATTTGTAACATTGTGTTAAAAGCTTTAAAAATTAGTAATTATTTTATGAAATTGGAAAACGAACGGTTAGACTTCCGAGATACGATAACAGAAAATAGATGTGTATTTTAAGTTAGGAAAACTCTGATTTTTTTAACGAATTGAGCGCATAAGTCAATAAAATAAATCTTAACATAACTGGCACAAAATTCAAAAACAACAAAAGCAACAGACAAAACCAAGGAACGGGTAGGTCGCGTCGTGTGTACGTTGTTTACAAAGTAAAGACACAAACTGAAATTATTACTTGAGAATATTATAAGGGAGAGTACAGCACGCGTAATAAGATAATTTGGCCGCGAAGAAGTAAAAAACATGGCGGTGTCCTCTGTCGATCGCTTTTAACTGCTTTGTCGACATATTTGCACAAATGTCAGAGTATCATGTGCGACAGGACGCGAGGAAATAAAGCCTACCCCAATATGCCAGCAGTTCTCAAACTATGTTATTAAGTATTTTGGAAATTTTTGTTTATTTTTTTTTCCAAAACTATGAGCTTTAGACTCCATGTTATATAAGTTTTTTTGTTTGTCTTGTCGTTTCCTAAAAACCAGTTTTTTTTTAATGACATGAAACTAATTACTCTGTATATACAGGGTAATCTCCATAAAACAATAAAAATTAATACAAAAATCGCTGGGTGCATCTGTATCTCAGAAATTAGCAACATTAAGGTAATATGTTTATTAGGACTTCTTGAAGCAGAATCACCAGAATATTACATTTTCTATGACTCCTGAGTTATGGAACTCTGTACATTACTGAGTAAGATTTGCTGCAACTTAAATACAACTCAGTAAACTGCCAATACCTCTATTGATTGAAAATTAACATGTAGGAAAATCTAACGTATTTTCACCAACCTCAATATCGAATGACCATTCGTAATTATTTTAGTGACCATTTTTGAAATGTGTCAATTTTTTAAAAATTTGGTTTTTGCCGTTTTAAGTAGCCTAATTTCGTGTAAATCTGTAAAAGCTATGCACTTATGGGAGCCCTATTGAATTCGCCATTTTGAGCTTTGAACTTTGAGCTCAGATTCACTATCATACGCAAGAAGAATACGCCGTAACTATTAAACGTCAACAATTTTGCCCTGCGCATCCGCCATATTTTCAAGTATAATAGTATTACACAACAAGTTTTCAAAACGAATCTTTTCATACGAGTGAGACAGTCGAATGAGTGAAAAGATGTTTCCAAACAAACAATTTCATAAGTACAGATATTATTTATTTAACAAAATACTAAAAATTTAAATTTAATACGTCAAATTTTAGTGTACGGTTGCTATGAACATGAATTCTTCAAAAAATACAAACAAAAGGAGTCAGTTCTGTTTTCTACAGGACTGTGTGAAAAACATGACAGTACTGTGTTTTTTGGATTCCTGCACACATCACATCGTGTGAAAAGACAGTTTCGAGTCACGGTTACTCTGCATTATTTGTCTCGTAGAAAAAATATTTTTGCGATTTTTGTCCATCTTATACTAAGACCTAGCTTAATGATGCTAATAAGGCACGACCACGGAGCCATACCTACTCTTCAGTTTCCAAATTATCTCCATAGAAAACGCCTAAGCCATTCGAACCACTCCCTTTTAAATTTCTTTAAAATCGGTTAAAAATAATAAATAAATTCGCGAGGACAAAAACTTACGATAATTTAAAACAAGGTACAGAATTCATTGAGACAAACCACCACATTTACTTCTGAGAAATTATCAGGACAAACAAACGCGCAGATAACAAACAAAAATAATGTTATTGCAACAACAATTACTGTTAATCCTGACATATTGAAATCTAATATCTGCCACGTAAAATCACATACAATGCTCCGGGAAATTTTCGGATTAATATTACAAACAATAATCAACACAAAAGTTCATATGAATGACTCGATAACTGTCGTAGATTGTTACATTTATAGTACGTCCTATAGTGATAGAACCGTAACAATGGACACCATTTATCTCAGCGTTTCGGTCATAAGTGCAGGCAAGAGCGTAGTTTTATAGTTGAGAGAGCAATAAACAAAAATTGTCCTTTTCAGAGCAAATATCCGAAAAACATTACTGATACACAAAAGAAACTTAGATCAAATCTGGTCGTGTTTTAAATAATGATTTTTGTCGCCAGAGCCCCCTGAGGTGATCACTTGAGAGCCAATGCAGTTTAATCGCAATTCTACAGCACAGGAGGAGCTGAAAAAAGACGACTGGTGTCCGAAAAATGCCATTTAGAACAGATGACAACCGTTCTAAATATTATTGACTCAATAAAAATAATATGCATAGTTGCACTGGCCGTTTTTTCAGATTTACTCAATCATGATAATAAAGATCATTTCAACATAGTAAATTTTACAAAATAAAATAGTGCTCATTCAATAGCGATTTCAAATAATTAAATGTGGACTTACACAACTTACAAGTACAAGGGTACAAGTACAATTTATAAATACACAAGAAGCAGAAAACTTAGAAGAAAAATAAGGAGATGACGATAGCTGGAAACTTAAAAGAAGCATGGAAACTGAAAAGAAGCATCTCGCAAACAACTGCACCACATCCCAGCCGATGATGACAAATGGAAACTTAATAGAAGCATGGAAACTTAAAAGAAGCATCTCTCAAACACCTACACTTCCCATCCTATATTCCCACCCCATGCGTCATGCGGCTCTCGCTGCTGACAACAAGCATGTCCAATGTCCTACCCGGCGTATGCAGCTGGTCCGGCGGTATACAAAACATCCGAGATTTGGTTCCGGCACGCGGTTTGGCCGTTGCGTCCGTTGGGCGTGTTCGACGGACGACCAAGCTGCTTGTTGGAACGAACCTCCATGGATGCCCGGAATTGGCAGCAATGCCCACCATACGCTGGCAAATCAATCAATCAATCAAGAAATATTAAGATACCACAGTAATTCACGTTTTTAACCAAAGATATAAAGTATTCTACTGTTGGTAATATAGTTACTCATTTTTCGCATAATTAAGTACGTCGCAATTAAAGTCTACTCTTATTACCCCTACATGATGGAGCCAACTGAAACAATCTAGCAATTATAAACTTTATAAATTATGGTTACATCGCCAGTCAAAATCGCATTTTATTTAACACATCAGGAAACACGTTGTAATTTACGTATCAGTAATGCCTAAAGAATATATGATGAAGCCTTGTAAATAAACATATACTTTTTATTAATGGTATAGTCATAGTCATTATGCTATTTTAATGATTCTGATAGAGGAGAGGTACTTAATGAAACAATTTTTTATATGCGCCCACGGTTTAAATGTGGCCTCTTTTCTTAACAGATTAATTATAAATATAAAAAAATAAAAAACAAAGATATTTACTGAAGTCTTACTTGAACTTCCCCATTTATTAAATAATTTAGTGAATTATCTAACGTTATCTAGATAAATAAGTAAAAGTTGTAGTCGGGAGTGGCCGCATACTGCATAAATCAGTTTTACGCAGTGTAACTGGGATTAATAAGCAAAAATATATCGTCAGTTTTAATAGAAATGCATATTATTATTACAAATGTTTATAAAAGTGTACCGAGTTGTATGTTTATTTTCATTTATTTTATTACTTATTTTCTGTCAATACAGAATAAGATTATAGATGTGAGTTAGGGTAGGTCAAAAAATTCTGCGTAAAGTGAAGTGTCATAATAGACGAATAAAGTGCATACGAATTAATATTTGAAAATTGCTGGTAAATTATTTTTTAATAGTGCCACAAGTAAAGTAAACAAATGCAATGTGCCTTAATTTGGCCATCGACGGAAATGGACCGACCTATTCCCAAGACCCTTTCAAGAGTTTATTGGTAAAGAAATAGTTGTTTAAAGTCAAGTGAGTGACATGTGTTTATAAAGCAATATAGACATTTGCTGTGTTGTGACCTAAAAATAATAAAACTCCAAATATATATTTAAGGCTAAGAAACTAAGAAAAGTAAATAAACCAGCAATCACAAGACCACACACTACAAAAAGCTAAGCTATA
This sequence comes from Stenurella melanura, assembly GCA_963583905.1. Lineage (NCBI taxonomy): Eukaryota > Metazoa > Arthropoda > Insecta > Coleoptera > Cerambycidae > Stenurella > Stenurella melanura. The sequence goes on from OY757312.1 coordinate 111,134,941, forward strand.
CTAATCTATTTTATTAACTTCATTTAATTTTCTTACTTTTCTAATTTTTTTAATTTTCTTTAACTTGGTGTATTACTTCAAAACCTAATTTTAAAAAAAGTGTCTTAATTAGTCTCAAAAATAAACCAGTGTTAAACAGAAGGCAGGCGATAAAATAGAAAAATATCTGGAATTGGAAAACAGCAACCGAAATTAATTACTACAAAAACATGAACAAATCAATATACATTGTATACAAAACCTTCTCTCAGATCTCTTTCCCAGTTGTAACTCTACTGTTAAAATCTCTTTTACCGCGATACACATAACATATCATGCATACCTCTCCCAAAGTTCTGTCATTACCTCCTCTAAGGCGCACAGGTTCAATTTTTTCTACTACATCTAGAGTATCCATAATTTTAACTTCAAACTAATAAACTAATACTTGATAATATTATTGATCAATTTTATAATTTCATCTATATACTCCGAGTATATGCGTATTTTAAAAATTTGACGCCTGACTTTAAAATTTCTTTTCCATGGCACCCTATTATTATCTGTCATTACTCAATAAAAAGACAATATTTATTAAAACTATCCACTTCATTTATCTTTCTATTGTTTATTTTTCTTGGGCTACTTCGATTTTTAGAAAAAATCATGTAAAAGTTATTAGAAAATATTACCTACATTAATTTTGTCATAAATCTGTCATTATTTAATTTTTTCACGAAATTTTGGATTTACCCATTTGAGATATTTCTGAATCCAGTGGTATAGTTCGATTTTATAAAAAAAAATCGATAATCGAAATTGTCCATTTTTGACATTGAAAAAAAATCATAGTAGGTCTTGAAAACTGAAATTTATCACTAAATAAATTTTTGTCATAAAGCAGAGTCTTCGATGGCCTATCTTTTAAAAAAGCCCTGTTAAAATCAGATAATAGACATATTTTTTACAGGGGTGTTTTCAGTCAAAATGGGTCACACTGTATGTAAGTACATCGGAGGTGAAATAAAGAGAAAGTGCAATTATAGGGTTTTCTTTCGGAATCTCGAAATTTGTCAGAAAACTTCAAATTGCTATAACCTTTGATCGTTTGAAGATAAAATAACAAACAGTAACTCATTTTGAAGGAAATTTAATGCATCGCAATATCTACTACGAGCACATTGCTATAAGACTAAAGACTGATGCGCTAGAAAAAATCGTTTTTCGAAAATTTGCGATTTTCGCTAGCAGATATCTCGAGAGCTATTGAAAATTTTAAAAAATAAATCGTAATAATGTCGTAGGAAATTTTGTCAGCTGTCGCTTTGAATAGTATTTTCACTACGATGTACTGTTTTCGATATATAAGAGAAAAACCAAAACAATTGACCTTCTACGTGCCCTCCTTTTAGTATGTGTACCTCCTAACTACTCTTAACACAGCCCTGACGTCAAAAATTCTGTTCCCGACTATATTCTCTACACCTCCCCTTGAGCGTTCATTGGCGGGAGTACAAAGGAACCAATTAAAATAATGCATCAGTTATAAAATGTTTGTCAAGGCGTTGCGAATATCAGTAGAAGAAAAGAATGAGACACATGTTTTATCGACAGGTCAGAGTATAGTTCAATAAATTAAATTGACCTAATAATTTCAATAAAATTGTTTTACGGGCATATTTCTGGAATGGGAACAGCTATTTTATTGTTGAAAAAATAGGAAATTCAAAATAAACCACACCTGTTTTAACTTATTTTTTAAAATATTATTGCTTATTGGCCTAAATTCCACCTAAAAAAATAAACTTAAAAATATAAACACATTTTTGCCAATTAACGTGTTCATAAACAGACGTTTCCTATGAAAGACTAATCGTAAATTGCACGGTTTATTTTTTATATTTTAAATTAATGAACAGGAATTTATTAATAAATCACTTTAACTATAATGACAAAGACTAACGTCAAATTTAAAAGTATGCCTTTTATAAAACAATTGTTTGCACTTAGTAACAATAAACAAGCTAACCTTTATACTCTTCGCCGATTTACTGCACTTTTTATATAATTGTTACACATTCTATAGGATACTCTTCGCAGTTTTCTTGTAAATAATATCAGTTTTAGATATTTTTAGTATAATTACAAAAAAAATAAAAAATATGTAAAAAAATTTATAACATTTCTATTTATTGATCTATTTTGCACAATAGGGTTCTTCCTCTAACTAACACTAACTTACTGACAGACCGACGGCCAGGCAGACGGACAGACGGACGGACGGACATTTTTAAAGTTGTTCAGAATTCGATCACCAACACAGTGATATGAAATTTTTTTCGCTACGAGCAATATTACCGATTCTAGAAATGTGCCGACCGAATGCAATACTTCGTTTTGTATTTGCGAAGAGTATAATAAAACACAAATTTATGAAAATTACAAATAATGTAACAGTGACAAATGACATCAAAACCAGAGTTGGTTCTAAGTGCTGTGCCACTGTGTTAAAATATTCAAACATTCTCGAAGAGAGCTCGCGGTATTAGTGAATATAAAAAACCTGTCTAAGGAATCACTACCTCCGCATCCACATTTTCCATCCAACTCTCTCTAAAAGAAAACATCTTGACTATATTTGCACTCTAGTAAGTGGAAATAATTGGTCATAGAATTTTAATATTGGAGACGAATGTCATAAAAAATTTGAGGCGTTGGTTTCTAACACAGACTTCGAAAATTAAGTTTCTGGATTCTTATTAGCTTGCTCTACTTATTTTCCCCAATTGCAGTCCCCCCATTCCTACCCCTTCAACGGAATCATCTCAATCAGATGTCATTACAATACATATGTATACCAAATTTCAAGTGAATACCTCAATTTTTTTTATCATGTAACGGTCACGTTTTGTAAGAACACTCAGTATCTAAAATTAGATAATGCGAGCAACTATTCTATTTATTATTTTAAATTTAAATTATACGCGTTTAAATTTTATCGGCTAGTCATGACAAATGCTTCACCAATAGCACAGTAGCTTGTGCCACCAGTAGACGATATACGCGCCGACTCTGGCAAGGGAGATGCGCTGACTCTGGCAGAAGACGCTAAAAAGATGGCGTAGAGGCGGGTGGCCGTGTGTGGCCGTAAGAATTAAAAACCGCCATATAGTTGTAAATATCTGTATTTAATGAATAAGACTTTTATATTATGTATGCCTCTCGTGATGCTAATGTGGCTGTTTGACGCCGATTGCGACAATGCACAATTATTGATGGCATCAATTCCTCATTACACGTTTAGCCTGTAATATTTCGATAAGACTTCTCGTACCTTTTGAGAAGGTTATAGTGCGTGAATAACCTCGTTTTGGTGGCGTACCATCCTGTTATTTTGACATATCCCGTGTGTTTTGGGCATATAAACATAGTGTTCAACTGCCGAACCAGTTTATGTCGAAAATAGTAATTGTCAGGCCATTTTTGTCATTAAATTTTACGTACAGTTAGTAACATTTTCCTTTTGTGTGTCTATATGTAATCCAGCTAAGCTTAATTATGTTATCGTAAAAATTATTTGTTTACAACGCCCTGGCCAGATCGCGTTTAGTTTAGTTTCATTATTTACTGTATACGGCTTCTTATTATGTGTCCATTTTTTACCTTGTCTTTTGTTATATATCAGATGTTATATATCAGATGGTTTGTTTACATGATTATTGCGACAAAAATTTACTCACAACCCTGATGTCCCTTTAATAATGGAGTGGAGATGGGTGGCGTGGCTGAAAAATATTATAAAGAAATCTAAGGCCTTGGTCCTTAGTATATACACCAAGTCTCAAGTTTCTGTACTCTTACCAGCTTGCTTTACTCAGTTTCCCCTATTTACCTCTACTTACCCCCAATCCCTTCAACAAAATCATCTCAATATATAATCTAGTTCCAGATGTTATAATACAAACTTGTACCAAATTCCAAGTGAATATCTCAATTTAATTTTATCAGTTCCTTTAATAACGGAGTGGGGGTAGTGTAGCGGTTCAAAAATGTTTAAAACTATTTGAGACCTTCGATTCTAGTATATACAACACATTTCAAGTTTCTGTACTCTTACCAGCTTGCTTTATGTTCTCCTATTTACCCCTAATTAACCACCAACCGTTTAACAGAATCACCTCAATATATATAATCTAATTACCGATGTCGTTATAGTACATAGTACCAAATTTCAAGTAACATTTTCAATTTTATTTTATCAACCCTTTTAATAATGGAGTGGGGTGGTGGGGGAAGTTAAAAATTGTTATAAAAAATTTGAGGCCTTGGCTTCTAGTATACAGGGTGATTCACGTAGGCCATTCATTAGAAGTTTTTCAACTTGAAGTTGGATCAGAAACTTGAAATTTGGTATGCAGCCATAATCGATCATGTCCGTTGTATCTAAAATATTTTCAGTCCTCCAACTATACAGGGTGTGCCAAAAATTGGTACCAACTTTCTTATTTTAAATAGAAACCTATATTTTTCTTTGCATGATTCGATTGGTCTTCTAATTCTGAGTTTAGAGAACCTAAGTTATGTTAACTTATCTATTACAATTTTTGACATGTCCAATTTTTTGAAAAAGATTGCCGCTGTAGTAGTTTACGAACAAATTTGTATCTCGCAAACTTTTCAAAATTATGAAACCAAATTTGTGAAGCAGTTAGCTGGAAGTCCAGGCTAACTTTTGATGTCCCATCGGTGGTCCCATTTTGTACCATATGGGCGCAGTCGATTTTCAAATGTCGCAATCAAAAATTGTCAAAAAGTTAATTTTTTCAAATGGCACCTACTATTTTTTTTCACACCATTCGAAAGAAAATTTAATTTTAGGGTGAGTTACTTAAGCATTCCCTATACCTAACTTCACCCCATATCGAGTAATTCAATAAAAATCAAGAAATACCTTATCTTGCCGAGAGATTCCTTACTTCATCAAGTATGCCATGGAAACAAAAGACAGTTGTAATAATTTTATATTTATAAGAAAAATATGGATTCTTATTTAATTACACACAACACCAACAAATTATTATTAACGAACAAGAACAATGTTGACGAAATTCTGTCAGTGAAAACGGTGCACACATTGAGCATTTGTATTGAAATAATTATTTTGTAAATCTGTTTATTTGTTGTTATTTTGTTGTTATTATTTATTATTGCAATACGATTTTTGAATAAAAATTAAAATGAAATGATTGTTTCCAAAGCCTACTACCCTTGAGAAAAAAAAAACAATATTTTTTTCAATAAATGCCAATAACTCAAAAACGACTGTAGATAGACATACACAATGTTAATAAAAGTGGCCCTAAAATTCAATTTTGCATTGATTTCTGGCGTCAGAAATGGTAGGCGCAAAGATGTGCTACGCAATCTGTTGAAAGTAGAATAATAGAATATTTCAACAAAAATATGGTGGTCACATTAAACATTTACGTCAGAATTTGGTCAACATTGTTCTTGTTCGTTAATAATAATTTGTTGGTGTTGTGTGTAATTAAATAAGAATCCATATTTTTCTTTAAAAATTATTACAACTGTCTTTTGTTTCCATGGCATACTTGATGAAGTAAGGAATCTCTCGGCAAGATAAGGTATTTCTTGATTTTTATTGAATAACTCGATATGGGGTGAAGTCAGGTATAAGGGAATGCTTAAGTAACTGACCCTAAAATTCAGTTTTCTTTCGAATGGTGTGAAAAAAAATAGTAGGTGTCATTTGAAAAAATTGACTTTTTGACAATTTTTGATTGCGACATTTGAAAATCGACTGCGCCCATATGGTACAAAATGGGACCACCGATGGGACATCAAAAGTTAGCCTGGACTTCCAGCTAACTGCTTCACAAATTTGGTTTCATAATTTTGAAAGGTTTGCGAGATACAAATTTGTTCGTAAACTACTACAGCGGCAATTTTTTTCAAAAAATTGGACATATGTCAAAAATTGTAATTGATAAGTTAACATAACTTAGGTTCTCTCTTCTCAGAATTAGAAGACCAATCGAACCACGTAAAGAAAAATATAGGTTTCCATTTAAAATAAGAAAGTTGGTACCAATTTTTGGCACACCCTGTATAGTTGGAGGATTGAAAATATTTTAGATAGAACGGGCATGATCGATTATGGCTGCATACCAAATTCCAAGTTTCTAATCCAACTGCAAGTTGAAAAACTTCTAATGAATGGCCTACGTGAATCACCCTGTATACATCAAATACCAAATTTCAGTACCTACTCCGGGCTGTACTCTTACCAGCTTCCTTTACTTATTTTCCCCTATTTAACCCACAACCCTTTAACTGAATCATCCCAAAATATAACCTAATTCCAGATGTCGTTATAATTTATACATGTACCAAATTTCAAGCGATATCTTAATTATATCTTATCAACCCCTTTAATAATGGATTGGAGGTGGTGGGAGGATGGAAAATTACTGTAAAAAAATTTGGGGCCTTAGCTTCTAGTACACACCAAATCTAAGTTTCTGTACTCTTACCAGCTATTTTACTCACTTACCCCTATTTACCTCTACTTACTCTCCACCCCTTCAACGGAATCATCTCAGTAATAATATAATCTAATTCCATACGTCGCGTCGTTATAATACATACGTGTACCAAATTTCAAGTGAGCATCAATTTAATTTTATCAGACCCTTTAATAATGGAGTGGAGGTGATGGAAGTGTTGAAAAATGTGATAAAAAAATCTGAGGCCTTGGCTTCTAGTATATATCAATAGCCTCAGATATAAATTAGGTGACAGAAAATAAAGTAATTGTTGACCTGCTGTGCTCGCATATTGTTATAGACTACGACATATAAAGAAATTTCAAAGGCAAAATTATTATCGTTCTTGGACATTAACACGTTTTAAAATAATTTCTTTTAAATTCTTGACTGATCTAATCAATTCAAGAACGCTATAGTCAGTGTAGAATGTAGGCATTTATTTATTTTCAAACAACGCATTTTCAACATCTTTTCCGCGAAACCTACATTACATTTTAACATATTAGACATACGCAATCGTTGGCTTTGCGCCGAAACTAGGAAAACGTATGTCTAATTACTGTTTAGTAGGTTAAGTAAGCAAGAAACGAATTTAGAGGATGTGACTTCATATTTACTAATGAGCAGGTAACAGAAATATACCTGACTGAACGAGAGATGAATGAAAACTCTTTACAAATAGTAACAATTTAGTATTCAGTATTTCAGTAGTTTAAGCTATCAATGGATTCGAGGGATTATAATATAATACTTGACTAACCAGGGGCGGCTCTAAAAATCTACCCCTTTTGCCTTTTGACTTTTATGCGATATTATATATTAATTCTTTTGGAACACGCCGGAATTAATTTTCAATTTATATGATTTGTTTAATAATTAAAGATGTGGTGGTCTTAATAAACAATATTCTTTTCCTCTCGTGGTCCTTTAATTTTTCAATGAAATGAAAAATTTTAATAAATCGAAACTATGAAATTGCGGCCCTGTGGTGCGCTACTCGCACACCGTATAGAGCCGTCAGTGTAACTTATTATGAGTAGCATTTATAAAATCCTATACCTATCTTTTAAACTCGGTCACGTTTGCCAAATTCAAATCCTCTCGGATTTCCAGCGCCTATTCCAGTTTCTTTTAACAGAAGAACCCATAGTTTATATGAAACATGATAATTTGCACGCCTCACTGGATATGCAGTTAATTTATGTGCGTACACCTGAACAGTGAATATCATTATACAGAGTGTCCCAACCAAAAAGACAGTGCAAAGATTGAGAGATGTTCAAAATTGATTGCCAAGATTCGAACTAAACTCACTAACACCTGACTGACAAACATGTTAAATTGAATAAAAGCCTGTGAAAATAAGGTTATTCATTTTTGAAAATTGCCCATGACGTTGCATATCAAGAAATGTGGTAGCTGTTCAAAATCAAAGTACAGTCTTGAATAGACTAAAAAACCTACAAAAATTTTCATCGAGGCTATTTTCTAATCCTACTTATATTTCAGCTAGGCAGAAATCAGGTGTTCGAACACATTGGCCCACTGTATAATTAAGTACAGAGATTTTCATTTCAATTCTACTTAAATCTACAGAACTATCACAAGGTTTCAACGATTATAAATAATAATAATATAAATTTCTTCCTGAATAACTGACCTTTAAATATTTCGTCTACAAAAATATTGTTTACTTCGATATAAAGGTCAAAATATATTTTTGTAATACACTCATATACTTGTATATCTCCTTTATAGGATTACTTTCATTAATATTCATTATTTAATAATAACTATTCACTTTTAATAATTAATTATATTTAAGTCATCCTCTAAGGTGTTGGAACTATTCTTTCATGTAATTAATGGATTGAAAATTATACTTCTTTCGACAGTTTATAAAATAATAAGGGATTATAATATAATACTTGACTAACCAGGGGCGGCTCTAAAAATCTACCCCTTTTGCCTTTTGACTTTTATGCGATATTATATATTAATTCTTTTGGAACACGCCGGAATTAATTTTCAATTTATATGATTTGTTTAATAATTAAAGATGTGGTGGTCTTAATAAACAATATTCTTTTCCTCTCGTGGTCCTTTAATTTTTCAATGAAATGAAAAATTTTAATAAATCGAAACTATGAAATTGCGGCCCTGTGGTGCGCTACTCGCACACCGTATAGAGCCGTCAGTGTAACTTATTATGAGTAGCATTTATAAAATCCTATACCTATCTTTTAAACTCGGTCACGTTTGCCAAATTCAAATCCTCTCGGATTTCCAGCGCCTATTCCAGTTTCTTTTAACAGAAGAACCCATAGTTTATATGAAACATGATAATTTGCACGCCTCACTGGATATGCAGTTAATTTATGTGCGTACACCTGAACAGTGAATATCATTATACAGAGTGTCCCAACCAAAAAGACAGTGCAAAGATTGAGAGATGTTCAAAATTGATTGCCAAGATTCGAACTAAACTCACTAACACCTGACTGACAAACATGTTAAATTGAATAAAAGCCTGTGAAAATAAGGTTATTCATTTTTGAAAATTGCCCATGACGTTGCATATCAAGAAATGTGGTAGCTGTTCAAAATCAAAGTACAGTCTTGAATAGACTAAAAAACCTACAAAAATTTTCATCGAGGCTATTTTCTAATCCTACTTATATTTCAGCTAGGCAGAAATCAGGTGTTCGAACACATTGGCCCACTGTATAATTAAGTACAGAGATTTTCATTTCAATTCTACTTAAATCTACAGAACTATCACAAGGTTTCAACGATTATAAATAATAATAATATAAATTTCTTCCTGAATAACTGACCTTTAAATATTTCGTCTACAAAAATATTGTTTACTTCGATATAAAGGTCAAAATATATTTTTGTAATACACTCATATACTTGTATATCTCCTTTATAGGATTACTTTCATTAATATTCATTATTTAATAATAACTATTCACTTTTAATAATTAATTATATTTAAGTCATCCTCTAAGGTGTTGGAACTATTCTTTCATGTAATTAATGGATTGAAAATTATACTTCTTTCGACAGTTTATAAAATAATAAATTGAAGAGAGGCTTAAAGCAGGATACAGTTGGAACAGTTTTCCTCTATAAGGTACACTATACCCAACTAACATGTATAGTAAGAATTACTTTAATTTGACCTACTACTTGGGCATTCGGGCTGTCGCTATGGAGGGATGGAGGTGTCACCTCCATCATGGTCGAATTAAGAAACTCAGGTTTCAAGTTGAAAAAATTTTCTTCTAAAAAAAATAGTAGATATAAAAGAGAGATGATTTCCCTGATTGCATCAAAAGTGCGTGGTAATCATTAGCGAAATTAAGGAGAGTTTACTGTCTTATGTAACGGCTCCTTCCGATCTATCTATCTATCTATCATATAAAGATATATAGTAGACGTAAGAGATATAGTGATGCCATCAAAAAGATGCCGATAAAGCAGTTAAAGCCGACAAAGGACACCGCCGCTCTTTTCGCTTCTTCGTGTCATTATATGTATTTCGTTTACTATACCTATACTGTTCTTAGTAATGCTGATAGTCAGGGAACTATTAAGCGGGAACAACACGTAAGGCTAGTGGGGAGGGGGATAAAGCACCAAATTAGGAGATATCTCCCTTATAATCAAACTTTATCCAAAAATAGTCTTCAACAATCCTGTAGTATTTATTTATGTACAACTTACACATATTTTCAGTTAAATGACATCACCCAATTTGCAGAAAACAGCTTATTGTTAATCATAATTTTAATGATTAACAATAAGCTGTCTTTTGCAAATTGGGTGATGTTATTTAACTGAAAATGTGTGTAAGTTGTACATAAATAAATACTACAGGATTGTTGAAGACCCATTTTGGATAAAATTTTATTATAAGGGAGATATCTCCTAATTTGGTGCTTTATCCCCCTCCCCACTAGCCTTACGTGTTGTTCCCTCTTAACGAAAGTGGATTGTTCGGACTGCCGAATGCTGCGATAAATATGGTCGAGTTATTGATCAAATGTTAAAGCGAATCAGAAATTGATGCATCAAAGTTTACATTTCAATCTTGCTAACATGTCTGGGCGTTTTAGTGATATTCACATGAAGATAACAAATATTCTTGGGCATCATATTATATTACCTTATACTCCATGTCAAGATTTACAAGACTAGTATAATTCTTGAGCATACATGTAAATTATGCTAGTCAGAGATTTATTTGAGGTACTTGAAGAATTGAATGAATTTTTTACATCAAGTGCCAAACAACTTAAACACCCACAGATAATTTCAAGATATTGATAAGCAGTCCAACTTAAGAGTCTTTCAAAAACCAGATGAACAGTAAAAGCAGTATGTAAAAGCTTTAAATCAATCAATAGAACAGATTGTTGAACTTTTATCGGACATTTCTACAAACGGAGAACTTGATGGTTCCACAAGGATTAAAGCATTAGAGCTGTATACAAAAAATTAGAATTTTGATGTTATTATAACATTCCTCTCTTTCCACAAAAATGAGAATTTCGATTGAAAGAATGTAATCTCCAAATTTAAATAGGAAACCGCTGGCTAAGGAACCTCTATTTCCACATCCAGACCTTACATCTAAGTCTCTTTAAACGAAAACAGCTTGATACTATTTTCCACTCCAGTACGTGGAAATAATTGTACAAAGAATTTTAATAATACAGGTAATATTTGAAATCGTCTGCCTCAAGGTGATAGTCCGAGTGACTGACGCTACAAATTTTTTGAGAACATTTGCTCTCGTACAGACACTAAATCACAATTTTATTTTGTTAACCTCTTTAATAATGGAGTCGGGGTGGCTAATGTCATAAAAAAATTGAGACCTTGGCTTCTAGTATCTACACCAACTCCCAAGTTTCTGAACTCTAAGTGGTTTGCTTTTCTTATTTACGGAATAAGCTCAAAATATATTTCCAGGTCTCTATATATATTACATACGTGTGCCAAACTTCAAGTCAATATCATAATTTTATTTTGTAAACCTCTTTAATAATGGAGTGGGGGTAGCAGTTGTCACAAAGATTTAAAACCTCGACTTCTAGTATATACATCAAACAGTGGCGGCTCGTGATATTGTTTGCAGAGGAGGCTTGATATTCTGAAAGACAACTGACGTGCAATATGACTACAATTTGTACATTTCCCCACCACCCGGCCCTGAGGTAGTACAACGGCGCGTTACATTTTTTTGCCGTGGGTTGTTCGCCAGGATACCGAATCACGACTTGAGAGAATAGAACTAATAAAAGAATAGAAAGAAAAGGAAATAGAAAATATGATGAGATGAAAAAATCATTCTCATGAAATTCTCGTTCCTACGACTCGAGTATCGGTATCCAAAGGAGCCCTACTATCCCACTTATAATTAAATTATATAACTTTTAATAAAAATAAAAACAGGTTTGGTAAAAAAATTAAAGTGTTTTTCTACAAACAAAAAATTGTATTCATTATCACTGCCAGGAGTGTAAAATTATAACTTTTAATAAAAATTAAAATTGTTTTGAGACAGAAGTTATATAAAAAAATATAACCGCGGAACTCTATATTATGGAGAATTAAAAAATATTTCCTAAAAAATAAATAACATAAATAAATATTTTTTCTAAAATAACAACTACCTATATTAATCTCTGCTTTAAAGCCTAAATATTTTTATAAATGAGTGGTAACCTGCGATTTTCGGAACTGGCAAAATGGTTGATTACTTCATCATAAAATGAATCGTGTTTCTTCAATTCTGACAAAAAACGTTTTTCTATTGAAATAAGCGATACATTTGAGAGGCGGTCTTGACTCATTTTGTTTCTAGTAAATGTTTTTATGCGTTTAAGTGCTGAAAATGATCGTTCTACAGAAGCTGAGGTTACCGGAATTGTTGACACTAATGACAAAAGTTTGTACAGTTCGGGGAGACAGCTTTTTAAATTGTTATTATATATAAAAGTAAGCATTTCTTGAGATGATTTTAAATTTGCTAAAAGTTGCTGGTCAGAATACAACACGCATAGTTCATTTCTTAACGAAATACGGTCAAAAAAAGGATAATGGTCCATTAATTTCTCCATTAGACTAGTAGGAAATGATTTAGAATACGTTGTAAAATTATTGGGATTTACTAAATCGAAACATTGCAAAGAATTTAAATCAGAAAATCTCATTTCAATTTGGACTATAAAGGTGTCCAAAATTTCTATAAAAATTTGTTTGTAATGTGTATCTGCCCTGTCAAAGTTATATGTTGTCTTTCTCTTTTTACATTGTGGCTCAGGCTCATCGTCATCGTCTACTTTTTCAACATTTTCTAAAAAAATGTTGTATAAAGTATTGAAATGTATTTCGGTATTGCGAAATTCTTTTAATTTAGATATAAGTGAATTAAGTCTAATGTTAGAATATGTTATATCAGTTAGCTTATTCTGTAAAATTTGGAAAACAACATCAGTTTGCTCAAAAATCATTTTAAAAGCCTTTAGAAAAAATATGAAATTTTTATCCAACAATAACGATTTTAATCCGTAAGCTGCTCGTAAAGTCTGATCGTCATTTAAAAAATCTTCACTTTCCGAAATAAAATTAAAAACGTCAATAAGTTCTTTCCTGTATTTGTCAACAGTGAAAACAACTCTAGATGAAAAATTCCAACGAGAGCGTTTGTCGGAATTCTATGTTTCATATTAATTCTATTTAAAACATCAGTTCTTCTGGTAGATTTTGAAAAAAATGACGAAAAACCAGTAATATTTGAAAAAAATATTCTAACTTCTTTAATTCCGTTACATGCTTTACTCAGAACTAAATTTAATTGGTGTGCGTAACAGTGAATGAAGTAAGCTTGAGGAGCAATATCTTTTATTTTTGTTTGGAGTCCATTACGATGCCCTGACATAACTGCAGCGCCGTCATAAGTTTGTGCTATTAATTTATTTTTCAAATCAAATTTACCAAATTCACCGATTAATAATTTAAATAAACTCTCCGCGTTTCTTCCACTACTCACATCAAAAAAACCAACAAACCTTTCAATAACTTCTCCGTGCATTACATATCTAAAAATTACAGAAAGTTGAGATTTACAAGTAACGTCCGTCGTTTCGTCAATTTGCCACGAGAAAAATTCGCAATTATATAGTTCTTCATAAATTTTGCCTTTAATAATCGAGCTAACACTCAATTAGATCATTTTGAATTGATTTAGACGTTCCGGAAAAAACAGTGGCGTTATTCAAAAAGTTCTCTAATTTTGGGTCATACGTTTTAAAAAAAATCTATCGGCTCTTTGAAATTTCCTTTATTACACGATTCTCGTTTTTCGTCATGTCCTCGGAAAGAATTTTCTTGTGAAGATAAATATATAACGGCATCTATTAACCTCCTTAATATTTCCCTATTTTCACGGACCTTTTCGTTAAAATTTTCTATTTCTCTCTTATGTGCAGAATCCAAGAAATTTACAATATTTTGTTTACCAAACATTTCGAATTTAATGCAAGATGAAATGTGCTCCTGGAATTTTTCGTGCCTTTCTAAACCTCGCGATAAATTTTGCAAATTATTAAACCCGGCCCTACCCCAAATTGAGGATTGATCATTAGTAAATAATATACATCTCCAACAATATAATTTGTTTCTAACTGTTGATGCCGTTAACCACTCGACTTTTTTATAATTGTTATCACAAAACCCTCTGTTTTGTTTACCACTTTTAAAAACTAACGGAGTCATTGCTGGTGTAGGCCTGGCATTTCTTTTAATTCTTACCTTTTCGTCGCAAGTAAGAGTAGTAAATCCATTTAATAACAAATAATCCACCACGTCTGGACAACAAGACATATTTTCACCTAGAGCACTCATTTTTAGCCCGCCTATCAAATGTTTTATGTATTTTTACGTCAACTGTCAACTTAACCGGCTAACCGCAACTAACAGTTCGTTTTCTTTGTGAATCACCTGAACGACCTGTACACAATGTGCACATGCGCTATAAAGAACTGAGACCGGAGGCTGGCTTCCTTTGGCTATTCGAAGTGCTCTGCTATTTTACACAGCGCAAAGAAATTCAAGGTCATTCATGTTATAAGTAAATGCGTTAAAGTTGGAAGCTATTTCGTATTAGCCTCCAGCGAACCGCAGTGTTCGTTCAGTAAAAGACCGGCCGACCGGGAAATATGCATACAAAGACTATCCGGACTGTAACGTTATAGGTATGTTTGTGGAAAGGAAATGCAAAACTTTTATATATACACTGAACATTAATTAATGAATTATAAACAATAAAAAATATTGAAAATTGAGATATACCTAATTGAAATTTCTTAAGATATTACTTTTGAAGATATGGTGGTTCTTCCAAGGGGAGGCTCAGCCTCCCCTGCCTCCCCTGACGAGCCGCCACTGACATCAAATCACATAATTTTGGACTCTTACTAGCTTGATTTACCTATTCACAATGCCGTCTAGAGAAAGTCGAGGCCCGGGAGTAGTAACATACGGGCCGCCTCACCCCCCGCTGTTCGATATAATTTATTCCTTTGTGCCACACAATTATCAACTTATCATAGAATAGAATATTTATCTCGTTGTATTAAAGATCCTGAATGAAATATCATTTCATTTTTTACATATAGTTTTTATATTGCCTCTTACAATTTACATCATATTGATGATTCAAAAGTATGCCTTTCTTGCATATGCATCTCCAACTTTTCCCGGATTTCAGACATTCGGGTGGAATCCGATTCCCTTGAAAAACTCCGGGCCCGGGGAGAACATCTCCGGCCCCCCTCTCGTCGGGCCTGCCTATTCACCATTATTTACGCCCCAACCCTCCAACGGAAAAAGCTCAAAATATGATTTAGGTCCAGATCACGCTGTAATACATACATGTACCAAATATCAAGTCAATATCTTAATTTTATTTTGTTGACCCCTTTAATAACAGAGTGGGGATGGTGGTGCGAGTGTCAGATGCCATAAAAAAAGTGAGACCTTGGTTTCTAGTATATTCACGAAATTATAAGTTTCTGGACTCTTACTAGCTCGCATTACTTATTTACCCCTATTTTCTCCCAGCCTTTCAACAGAATAAGTTCAAAACATAATCTAGCCCCAGATCTCGTCATAATACATATCAAACATGTCAATATCTTAAACGGTTGTACAGTTGGCAACATCCTGGCCAAAAATCGAAAAACCAAGTTCGTTATATTCACATAGTTTTACACTCGGGAACCCGTGCGTGTAAGACTGAAGCGACAGGTACTTAGGTTTTGTACTTGCCGTTGTACCTTAATCGGAACTTGATCTTCTTCGAGTGGGTAACGGCACGAGAATCGGTTCCGAAATACTCAACGTTCGTATGCTGTGAATTTTTGTTATCACAGGGTGTGTCTTTGCCTAAGAAAAGCTACTCCTGAAGGTATGTAAAATATTACCTATGCATTGAAATTCAATTTTCTTTATTTCTTATTATAGAAAATAAATGTTAAATATACGCTTGTAATACAAACGCGCGTGTTAAGGTAGCAAAACAAAAGTATGAAAATAGTTTGCATGTACAGAGATGTAACTCTAATTCACAATTTAACATGTGGGACATGTTTGTGGAATCAGAAATTCATAAAAATTAGCTACTAGAAACTGCTTATTTCAATGAAATATGCAAAAATAGAAAGGCGCGTCCAATAGAGCGTTCTCGGAGCAATTTTCATTGTGCCTGCGTCACAGCAGGTATTTATTCCCAGCCAAGGAAGAAAATGTATATACCTGGTGTACACTATTGACCAGTGGAAGGGAAATTATTGGGTGTCTCAATTTTTCGTGAAACATGTTTCAGAATCAGAGAAGAGTGGATTCATCATGAAATGCATAAGCCCATCTCATACACGCCGGAAGAAGCAAGACGAGAAGGTATTTTAAAAATATTTTCCTCATAAATACCCAAGTGCAATCAACACGTATGCCAAAAAAATCGTGCATTATTTATATTTTCAACCCTTATAACTCACCCCTAGGGGTTGATAATTTTTTTTTCTTATTTTTCTCATAAAAATTTAGGTATCAAAAGTAGGTAAACTGAGTTTCAAAAATATCGAAGGTTGTTTATACTTTCAACCCCTATATCTCACCCACAGAGGGTGTTAATTTTTTAAAATTATTTTTCCCTTAATAACCTATGCACAACAAGTACATTTGCAGAGATTCAGAATTTTGACCAGAAATTTTGGATTCTAGACCACTGTGCGTTGGAGAGAAAAATTTTCAGGTTTCATGACATTCTAACCACTTCCCATTCTAACCATTCTTCACTACGTGGATGTGGAACAGGCCTGTAGCTAGAAACTGTTTTAAGGGCAGGCAAACAAGTTTTCAGAGGGGGCCCGTGAGCCTAAATATTTTATTGGTATTTTCAATTATAAACAACTCCCGTAAAAAATAGATATCTAAACAGAAACAGGTTTTAATATAAAAAATTTATAATAGTAATAATAATAAGAAAGAAAATATTTAAACAGTCCAGGATAAGACGAAATTCTTCCCTGGAATGTATGACAATTTCTTGTGATGATAATAAAAGAAGCCGTACGTCTTTATGACCTTTTTTGTACATAAATTGGATTATATGCAGAATCTACTATATATATAGTATAGGGTCTGTATATAATTCAGAGATATAAAAAACTTGCACAAACGTTTAAAGGAGACCAGCCGCAATCAATTTTCAGTTTAGGTAGAAAAATGGTCATAAAGAAGGTATTCGGCTTCTTTTTTTATCATTACAAACATTGTCGTACATATTTCCTAACGAGTTAAGAATGTGGGCCAATCCCACAGTTAAAAATTGGTTGAAATTTGTCCTACCGAATTGATGATTAGTTGAAATGAGCTAGTCAATCTAGTCAACGTGGAGTTCCAGGAGTGGAGTAACTGTTTCTTTGTCATAAAAGTTTAAAGAATAAATTTATTAATTTTTTTCACACTATTGTTGAAATAAATAGTTTATCTTGAAAGTGAAGAAATAATTGAACTTTACAAAAAAAATTGTTAAAAAGAACATGATATGATGAAAATGAGAAACAATTGCACAAGTATTCATGTCCCTTAATTTATTGTTTGAATTTGAAAATACATTTGAAGTCCAGTCCTGTGTGCTGCACAAAGAGTTTAATAACTAGAGAAGACAAGCCGTGGATTTGCCGGGAGTCGCGATTTGGTCACAGCATGCTGTGATTTCGTTGTCTTGGAAACGTTAGGCTCTTCGTCCTTGTCGCAGACCTCGTACCCTCTCTCTCCACTCTGTTTTACAAAGCAACACCGTTTTGATTTCACAAATACCGTCAATTTTTAATCTTTGTTTTGAATAGCGTTCGGCTTTATTTACAATTACAAGTAGTGTTTTCTCAAATTTTTCTTCTGTTTATAACGTTTAATCTGTTTATCACGAAAAATGTTGCTGAGACATTAATTTTAAATATGGTACAATTTAAGAAAAACTTGAAAGAAAAGTTACATATTATATACCTAAAGATCTGTTGAAGTTTATAAATTAAGAGTGAAAGTTCAAAGTATAGTTTTCATCGATGATCTGCGGACTAAATGTACCTATTGTTTTAAACTATTTATTGCGGTTATTTAAAAACTACTCAGTGCTGAATTTTTTAATATTTGAAACCTGAGTCTAAACACTGACTTTAAGTCCATTTTCACAGTTTTGTAATGTAAAACAACAGAATTGAGTAGTTTTTAAACACCACACGATATATTTTAAAACAATACAGATCATTCGATGAATTTAGTATAAATTCCATCTAAGTTATATTAGAAATGTTAAACTTGTTGATAATAAACAGTTATATATTTAGTAAATATATTTTTGTTTAATTCTCATTTACAGACATGAATGTAGAAGTTCAGAGTAGTCAGCATTCAACTTACTGCTAATGATAGTAATGACTGATAAATAAAACAATAAAAGGAAAGGAGAATATTTAATAAAATACATAAATTAGACAATAATAACATTAATATGACATGACAAAAAGTTCTTACAGAAATTACAATGATTTGCACAGCTCCGTGCATAAATATACCATAGACGATGAGTGAACCGTCAGATAAATTGTGTCTACCTTATTATAACTAAGTCCTTTGTTTCTTTTCATGAGTAATTTTACAAAATCTATGGATTGTATCGCACAATGGTTAACTGCTTAGCCATAGCCATTTTTACTGCTAAAAAACTAAAAGGAGTGACGTCTCATCGCCTCACTCTGTACCTTATAAATTGCAAATCAGGCTAGCGAACGTGTTTTGCCTGTATCTGCAACACAATTACAATGAGTACTAACAACTCATTTGGATGGACTGGATCTGCAATAATCCAAGGAATGATGTTTTTGTTGACAATGTAGTGAGACCATAACCTAAAAAAATGGATCTGTGTTAGTAATTATTCATAAAACAACCTTAAATTATGCAAGTACATGGCGAAAATGATTTATAATTTATAACTAATCCTTACCTTTGCGATAATAAGCTGCTATCTTGTAAATTTCTTGGAGAACTTCTTTCACCCAACTACTAACAAATTGGTTATAAACTTCGTCTTTTCAATGCCTTGTACTCATTCTTTTAACTATGCACTCCTTTAAAAAATCATGTAATTACAATATATGTATGTCTAATATTCGGAAACACATCGGCATCTGTACTAAGGTCTTCTTTATTTAAATATATAGCGATTTAAATTGATAGCACCAACTTTCTTCCATACACTGATCCTGTACATAAGGTAATTTCGTAAAATATAAACTCATCTCCATCTTAAGAAACAAAATTCGCCACATGAATTGATTAAACATAATTGTAGATGTTAAATAATCCAAAATTAAGTTTTAAAACATCACAGAATCCACAAAATATACAGTTAAAACAACACGTTCGATCGGCGATTTACACAACGCCGGCCATTTGTTTTCCCTCAGGTCTGAAAAGTTATGACGCACGTCATACTGTCATTGTATTGCAATAGTCACCACCCCTCATGTACTGTGCGACAAAGAGAGACCGAACTGTGTGAGTAGGATGAGAATGCTACAGTCTACCGGCTGCTTATACATTACGCTTATGGAGCTTGTCTCCTCTATTTGTTAAACTCTTTGGTGCTGCACGACCTAACGCCGGCGGTATACTAATCAGAAGGTCTCCTTTAAGCTTTTTTGCGAGCTTACAGACCAATTTTTATGCATAAAAGAGATCTCAAACTATAAGTAAAAAAAGAGGTGTTATGAAACGTACTTTTAATAAAATCATTAATTAATAAAACGAAATATTATTGGAATTAATTAACAAAAATTGGCAGGCAGACAAGTTGTAATAGATAGAAGAGATCTTAAATTTTATTTTAAACCAGAAATCAAGGAGGTGTTATGAACTGCACTTTCATGAAAAAATTATGTATAACAAATTAAGTCTGACAAATTTATTAACAAAAATTATCAGTCAGACAAATTTTTTCAAAAATGGTTCATTATTTACCAGAAATTGTGTAAATGTCAAGCAGGTGTTTTAAAAGGTAAATTTTTTTTTTTATCTAAATTGAAAAATTCATAAAAAATAACAATTAACAAATTTTTACTTGTCTTCCGGGCGTAACATGATTTTTACATGTTTTGCAACCATTTTCACATTTTCATTTTTAGGTGTTCGGTGGGGTACCATTTTTACAGTGGGAGCTTGGTCTATGTCCTCTCAACAATTATTTCCATTCACCACCTGTGGTTTGGGTGTACTGTGATTTTAATTATTTTCTGCAGTCGCCGCAGGACTGGCAAAAATTATTCCAGGACGGGCGTAGCCTTTAACAATATGGATAATTTGATTGAAAATGACATTGCGTTTGCGGAAAAATTAGATACTGATCGTTATACAGATGTCTAAAAGTATTACAGATGCAGAAATTGATACAAACCGTGATCTCGCTGCTAACTTATATTTAAAACTTTTTATAGACAGAATATTAAGAAAATATTGGACTCTTTATCAACAGGTTTAAATAAAAATCCTAATCATATCAAAAACACTATTGATATATTGATCGAATGTGCTTATTCAATTCTAAAATTTTCACTTGACAAAAGAAATCTTACTTCGGAGAATATAGAAAATATTGTAACTATGTTTCCTCCAGGCTCTAAGAAACCAGATACACATTCACTATAAAAAATAAGTTAGTATTATATGATACGAAGTTAATTATTTTAGAGAATTTTTAAACCAACCTAAAAAATTAAAAGATAATCTGAAACAAGCCTTTTGTTTTGTATGTTTGTTTGATGGCAGTCTGCCAGGGGCTTTCGGTGGAGTATGGCACACCATATTTTTGTGTGATAATTAGTCAATCTTTGTGTTATACTAGCTAGCACTGACATTCATCTAGTACGAAATTAAAAGTATTTCATTAATCGCGACTATTTGTCGGGCTCTCACAAAAATTCGGTGTGCCGTACTCGCGACCATCTTAAAGGTGGCAGACTAATGTCATTAGATAGAGATTTGTTTGAACAGTATACATTTTTTTTCTAACAGCGAATGGCGCAGGTCAGTGACCGAGAAGCTACCCTTTTATGTCTGTCTGTCTGCCAGGGTTTCGCGATGGGGTAAAAAGTGATACATTAAGTTTTTCTTTAACCCCTCACTAGTCACTATCTTCCTGTATAAAGTGTGACTCTGACACCTTTTCGCGTAGGTGAAGAAAAACATTAACAACCGGAAGTCGTCTTTTTATATTTTTGTTAATAGCATTTTAAAAATCCCGGGAAAAGGATTCCTGTACTACTATATTGTTACGAGTTTACGCCCCCTAGGGGTTAGATACTGATAACTCATGAGTAGAAGCCGAAATTGTAGCAATGGTGATAGGCAACTGTAACTGCAGTACCATCAAAGCCTGTAGTGTGCGCCATCTCTGAGACTCTGGTAGTACGTTTTCTAGAAACTTATAGAAGAGGATCGAGATTTCTACATTGTTCTGGATTGCCGAACGCAAAGATACTAAATGATTTTAGGAGGCACTTTTTGGGATATATAAAGCGGGATTCACGGCGGGGAAGGAAGTTTTTTTAAGAAAGTCAGGTTAAAACATCCGAAGTGATACAAAGTGAACAGTATAGTGTAAATATCAAGTACCTAATAAACTTTGTTAAAGGTTATTTTAGTTAATAAGAGTATTGTGAAGTTTTCAGTTAAGTTATTCAAGAAATGTGTTAGTGAGTATCTCTTGTTATAATTCTTTAACCCACGGATTCTTAAGGGTGGTTTCCTAGGGGTGGAAACACGCGACCATATTGTTGATTTGGTCACGTGTCATTATGACAAATTTTCAGGTAGCATTTTCAGCGGTCGCCTTTTGAACTATAAATAGGTATCACGTAGAAAATTGTACAATGGCGCTTTCATCAAAATTATTGTCTTTGGATCATGTTTCTTGGGTAATTAAGTATTTTATTTATACCAAATAAATATTTTATAAATAATTAGTTACAGCAATAAGTAAATAAACTAGTTTTTGCCAAGAGGGTCATATTATAAATAAAAATATTTGAATATATTGCTTAAAATTCAAATCATTGACCTATAAACATATATTAGCCTACAAATACTATTTACTTTAGCATATTGGCCAAACCATATTTTTTAAAATAACAAGATAAAGAGATATGCAAACAAAAATATTTTGCATAATTATGAATCTTAGTTATCGATGTATAAACTTGAAGAATCATGCGAATGAAACTGAAACTATTATTTATATCTAAGTAGTACGTAGGGAAATGTCTGTAAAACATGAACATGAGCAGAGTTCATCGAACTAGTCGGAAAAATGTAGGTAGTGTATGTACCGCGCTTATTTATTTATTATGTAACGCTACATTGTAGACTGGCAGGAAATCTATTGACAAATTGCACGGTGTGTCGCTAGGCCCAAGGTTTTGTTATGAAATCAACTTCTTAGAAGTAATTTGAACTTAGTTTTTGATGTCACACCAAATTTAGTGTCTGTGGTCCAATAATGGCAGTTGCTTGCAAAATTACTAGACTTAAAATTCTTAAAACTATGGGTACACAAATTGCAGATTTAAGTTAAAAGTAATTTTGAAGACAACTGACATTATTGAATAAAAATATATATACAAAAAAATATGCAAAAATTTGATTTCTTTCGTTTTAGTCGCTTTTTATAGATATTAGGGTGTCCCTTATTTAAACTTGATGAAAAAAATGTGATTTTTTTTTCGGTCTCACCGGCCAAAAAGATTAAAGAAAGAATAGCACATTCAAAATTTTATAAAAGCAATTTTTTAAAAATAGAGTCAATCAAGATGGATTTTTTTTTCAAACCGTTACTTCAATTACACATATTTGATATAAAATAAAGATAATAATAATTTCAACCCATATGATTAATATCTACCCTTATCACCAGAAGTTTTATGCTTTAAGCAAAATAGTGAATTTTTTAAGTAGACTTTTTAAATAGTCACTTTTCAATAGAACCAATTGCTGAGGCTGATTAATTTTGTTATGCTTTTTCTGGTAATACACTTGGTACACCGCACTGTGGTCCAAAATAAATAAAAAGTTGACATTAGGGTACATTTCAGGTAATATTTCCCGGAATATCGACCCATTTGTTCGATAAATCTACCTGCGATGACCCTTCAAACATGAATAATTGTTAAACTATGATTTTACTTCAGTTTGTTGGCAACAACAAAAACTTTAAGGCAAGTACTTCATTTACATGTAAAATATTTCCACAAATTTTAGTTTGAAGCGGCTGATTTTATTATTTTTAACAAACGTAATTTCTTTGGCATTTTGTAAATTCTATTAGACCTAAAGAGAGTTTTCCTTTAAAAGCCACTGGGATTTTCATTTTAAAATATGCACTAGGTATCCCTTTATGCCGTGGTTAAATACATTTTTGCTCCAAGTTGTTCCATTACAAAAAAATCGTGTTTTTTTATTTCGGGCGCCTTGAGTTATTTTCAAACCAAAATAAGATAGTGTCGTTGCCGTCAGTAGTATAGCAAACGCTATACTATGGAGACTAATAGCTTTGCACCTATAGTACATATTGCAGTGATTGCATCGACCCCACCCTAAACTACCCTAGTTTTAGCAACCACCAAATTTAATTTTTTTATTTTAGAATGCCTACAAGAAGAGAACTGTTTGATGTTTTGTCGGAAAAATCTGATGAAATGCGTGTAGCACAGAAGACCCATTTGATGGATCACCTAATCAATCACTATGGAAATGTAGGGGATGCGCAAACAAGCGTTCACATAAAAACGCTGCATTTGAATTTTGCAACAAAGTTTTTTCAAGACTGGACAAATGCAATCGCAATCGAGAAAGATTCCGTCAGAAGCATGGAAAGTGGCTTGACACTAATTTTGATTTTGACGAAGAAGAAGAACCGGAGGAACCTGATGAAACTGTCAAGCGCTGAACGAAGTACGTCATCGGATTGTGGTCGACCCAAGGTAAAGTTTGAGGAAGGTAGAAATGACGATCGGTCGTGAAATTGTCGACAGAGTTTGAAGCGGAAGAACTCAGTTACGCTGCGAAAGTGGCTTTGAAATCTAAGGGAAAATATTCAGAAGCCAAACTAATCACTGAAGCTGTGTTTACGACACCAACTCGAGCTACGAAAATTCGTAAAGCCTGACATGCTGCACAAAAATCAGAAGACTTAGTTCCTTTAACACCAGATGAGGCGGTTTCTTTAATTGTCGAAGCCAAGTTAACGAAACGTCAGCACACGTGTATTAGACAGCAAGCTAAAGAAAAACATGCGGATATTTACCCGTCCTACCACAAAGTTTTAGAGGCTAAGGCCCGATGTTATCCGCCAATTGATACCCTAACAGTAACAGAACACTCCGCGAAAGGTCAAGTACAAGCCCTCCTGGATCATACGATTTCCCGAATCCTGGAATTACAAAAACCGGTAATACTATCTCTTGCTCCTAAAACAGTAAAAAGTTTAGTATTCTTAGTCAAATGGGGTTGCGATGGTAGTAGCGGTCATTCCCAATATAAACAACAGTTTTCCGAGTCCACCTTAAGAGATAGCGATCTATTTTTAACGTCCATGGCTCCCTTGCAATTATTGCGCAATTAGGTGTTTTTACTATGTGCAAATTTGCTTTTTTGATATTATTAAAATGAAGTACTTGTTATACTAAAGCACTTATTGATATTTAAACAGCATTCTATCGTCCATCAAATTAAAATTTCAACAAATAAATAACATAAAGTTTTACTTATTGAACGAGTACACAAAACTCGCGGTGACGTCATCGGTTATATTAGTTTCTTAATCGCGTTTAAAAATTGTTACATACATTTTCTTTACTTTATTTAGGTTTTACATGTGATTAAATAAGTAACGCCTACCTAATACGGGATTTGTAAAAGCTACTTTAGGAAATTTATCTGCAAAATAACGTGTTTATAACACAAAATGGCACTGACAATATAACTGATGACGCCATGAGTGCATAGTGAATTGATGTGTTTTTGGCGAAAAAATTTCAATACAAAATGAAATGGCCTATTTTAAGGTATTATTCGACCGTTTCTGAAAACTAAAGTGCTTTTTTACTATAATAAAGCATTATCTTCACAGTGAAAGTGAATTTAAAATTTGTGAAAACACCTAATTGCCGAAAGATGAAAAAATAATTTTGTGGCAAAATCCACGTCCATCTTCAACAACATTTTGCAGGCCTCTTCGAATTTAGTTCTTGAAAGAAAGTACTGACATTTCACAGCACGAGATGATCTATATACAAAGTCAGATTGACAAGCTTCAACCAACGACATGGACCTCTCAAGAAGAAGTATATCCCATACTTGCATTATGACCATGATAAATGGAAAAATATGTAACGCTATTACCAGCACTTCGTCTACACAAACATGTTACATTTGCAAGGTCTCCAAAAGAAATGAACAATATAGAGAAAGTTATCGAAAAGGAGGAGAACGAGGAAGCTTTTTAATTTGGACTATCAACGTTGTCTGGATCAGATGCTTCGAATGTTTGGCTTCGCGTAGCCTATATGTCCTACAAATTGCAAGATTATTCATGTCCACGTATCCATGGTATTATATGCCGGCATCTGTACAAAAATATTAGTTCACGGTTCCACAGTTATTAAGTACTTACGCTTTATTGCCGTTAGGTCAATTGTCCGAAGAGGCGCAAGAATCCCGAAATAAAGATTTAAAAAAATATAGAGAACATCACAGTAGAATAATATCTCGAGTTGCAACGAATCAAGACTTATTCAATAGATTTTTGATTTCATCAGATCCACTGATCACTTCTCTTCGTAAACTTCCTCAGAAGAAGTCAAAGTTGTTACCTGAAGTCTTTGGGCTCTTAACAGATCCTACAATTCATTCTTCTGAGGAGAATGTGAAGATATCCCGATTCCGAAAGTGAACGTGAAAGTGACAGACTCGATTGATACCGATGAATAAGTTACTTTCCTCTCTTTTGTATACGTATACGCATCTTTTGCGTTAAAAAGTTATATACCTCTGTTAATTATTAGTGTTGTACTGTATTTTTTGCATTATTTTTCTCGTATCTTGTGAGTCACTTAAATAGAATACACGCGTAAAAACATACAAATTGTCATTTTGTCCAAAAACCACCCCCTTCAAAGCCACCCCCGATTTTTTTAAATTATTTATTTCGTACTCTATTCTCTCTTCTCGTAGTCTATTTTCATAGAATGCATGAATAAGAAAATATAAATGGTCACTTAGTCCAAAAACCACCCCTACGAAGCCACCCCGCGTTTGATATTTTTCATGTCAATTTAAATAAAATGCATGCAAAAAAATACATAAATTTTCACTTTGACAAAAAACTACCCCCTACAAAGCCACCCCTGAATTAAAGATACGTGTGAATAACCACTGCCAAATAACCACCCTTTATAACCAACCCCAGATTTATTTCACTATTTTTCTCGTGATATATACGTCATTCCTGGCTTACTTAGACAATAATCAGATTTTTGTCCACTTTTCTCTGATTTTGGACCACTGTGCCCGTGCCCTTAGGATAGCACTTCTATTTAGCCATGAAAAATTACGAAATCAACGCGCTGACTTAATTAAAACAAAGCTTACAAGATCAACACCTAGCTACATGTTATTGTACAACGGAAGAGGAACAGGCATTATCTGTCTATAACACACTTTTCAAAAATGGGAATGTCAGATACGGTTCAGGCTTTGTGTTGTGATACTACGGTCTCAAATACTAGGAGATTCAATGGAGCGAGTGTCTTGTTAGAGCAGAAGGTGGATAAAGTTATTATTTACCTCCTTTGATAGACGTAAACTCAAGTCCGGATATTCCATTGTTGAAAAATTTCAAGAACTGGAGCAATCTGGATCATAATAAATTTAAAATGGGATGGAAAATGAACTATTTCGCGCCAGGTTAGATGATATAATAAGACACAAAATTATCAAGTTTGCGAAAACAGACAAATTAGACATGACTATCGAGAACTGCTAAAACTAACCGTCCTTTTGCTCAATGGTAATGCACAGAAACAATAAAGATTTATCCACCTGGAGCCATGCATCAAGCTCGATGGATGGCTCGTGCAATTTACTGTCTCAAAATTTTCATGTGCCATAATAATAACGACTCTGCGTCGCAGAAAGGGGATGGATACTGAATCACCTTTCTTCGAAACAAAAAACATCTCTTGGATATATCTGCGTTCTTATTATTATTTTTACGTTAAAGAGTAGTTTGATTTTCCTGTGGCATCTAAAGCTCCAAACCATGATCTTAACTTTATAACGGGTTTGAAATCATATGAAAATAAAGATCGACTAATTTTTCAAGCAGCGATTAATAAAATTTGTGGCCACTTGTGATATTTAACGGTAGAGACAGCAGCATTAGCGTTTTTCGACGACACGTTGTTCACTGAAACAGAAAAAGAGATGGTGGTTGCTCTGAAATAGGCTAGAAATTCGAATTCAACAAAACGACTTATGATCGAATCAAAGAACATTGACGAAAAGTTTATAGGTATGTTTGGTTACTATTAATACAATTATTAAGTTAGTAATTTTTTTACTGAATTTGGTATCTAATTATTCTTACCTTTCAGCAAGAACAACTGACCCATTCATTTCAAAAAATACCATGGATCTATTTCCTCGTTTCAATATTGACTTGGAATTTTTAATAAATCACGATCCGAAATATGGGGAATGCAAGATTCTTACACGAATGGAGAAACAATAATGTCACTTAAAATTGTCAATGACACTGCCAAAAGGTTAGAGGATTTTCATTGTCTCCTAACAAAGGATGAAAAGCAAAGTGTACACGAGAACAAAAAAATGTATGCAGATGATGAGAATCATTTTGAACAGTAAACACTACTTTATAAAATATTTTTTTACTTTTAAACCTGTGATGCTATGGGTAGGTAAGGATCATAGGGTTGATATTGCTTTTACTTTATTTTTATACCCAGTCATTTGGGGTCATAAAGAATAATTTAAGGATATATTTGAAAATCTTACAGTTTGGGGTTTGTATTTGTACAAATATTGTATTTTAACAGATTTTACACCCTCATCGGCACGGGAAGGGGTTCATCTAGGGGGCTGAAATTTTGGGCGTTATTCTTATATCAAATGTAAACTGTTTAGGGGGTGAAACCCACAAAAAATGAAAACCGAAAAATAAGGGACTCACTAATAGATATATCTTATTTTTTTGCTACTTTTTCTGTTCCTATGTAACAAATCTTTATTTTTAAATTAATCAAGTTTAATAAAAATATGAAAAGGCTGATTTAGTGTTTTAGTAACTTTATTATGGCGAACGAATGCTGTCCAGCGTTTTGTACCAAATGTCCGACCAAAATAAGTAAAGTCGGTTTTTCGGATTTTTTTAGTCCTGGCAACCTAAGAGTGGACCATTAATAATAAGGCCATAATTCAAGGGTACATTCTTTGAACCAAAATATTAGGATGTAACCAAACATGCTTTAATAAACTGTTGCTGTGGAAAAAAATACATAGAAGTAAGTGGAAACCACATCGAAAATTTACTCAAAGTTGCAGCAAATAGTTCATAAGAAAGTTAATGAGTTTACGTAGTTATCACTTAGTAGTTTCTACTTAACACTATCGCACAGTTACTTTCCTTAATTGACCGCTTCCAAAGCTCTTAGTTTCCAGATGAATGAATTTAAAAACATTAAGATGTATGAAAGAAAAATTTTCAGTTGTCTCTGCGACATTTTATTTCTATGAAACGAACAGTGTTATTCTCTGATAGGAAAAACAATATGTTTTTACTTTTTACTACATTTTATATTTTCTTTTTTTTTAGGACATTATTTTTAAATAAAGGCTTTTTTAAATATTTTTTTCAATACAATTTTCTTTTTTTCTTTTTAGTCTTTACTCAGGCAGACAAAACCCTTGTCAAAGGAGTAGTGAAGAAAAAGGCTATCCGCCATCCTGGGGCGTCCGCCATATTGGATATAGAATGACGTTACATAGTTTATCATATTTTACTCATCAAACCCTTTCATTTAATAACCATATTGTTACGCGCTGGCGCCCCCTACGGGCGGGAGGCTGATACGCTCATGAGAAATTTCCAAAACTGAGTTACAATGGTTAGGCAACTGTAAATCCTGTAATGCACCCCATCTCTGAGACACTAACAGTAATAATATACTTTCTTGCTTATAGAAAAGGATGGAAATTTCTACCTGGTTTTGGACTTTGCTAGGTAGTTCTAGAGGCAATCTGTAGAATGTATATAAGCCAAATATAAATACAAGAAGAAGAAGAAGTTTTGGTAGCGAAAAGTAAGGTTAGAAGTCCGAGGTGATAAGATATAAATACAAAGTGGAAATATTTATTTATTTATTTATTTAATCATACTTTATCCACCAGTACAAAACCATTTATAGGATGGAAATCTAAACTAACTTAACCTAACCCACTAAGAAGTACAAATAGAAATTATGAAGGCGGTTAGACTGCACGACAGTAGATGAAATTTCTGGCTGCTAGGCAAATATGTCCAATTCACTGCAATGAGTTTCATAACTAGTACAAATATTAAACAGAGAAGAAACCTTTAACACGTTAGATCCAGGAGTGGATAAATAAAAGCTATGAGAATGACGAAAATTAATCCGTGGAACATAAAAGTTCAGTTGGCTTAATATTTTACTACAATCTAAGTATTTTATTATGCATAATTTTATTAGAAAACGCAAAGCAAAGGACTCACGCCTTTCGGAAAGACTGATAATATCAGTAGTATCAAATTTTTCAAGTAATTGATTTTGAGAAGTTCCAATTGGTGGATATGTACCTTCAGTCTTCCAGTTTAAAAATTTCAGGAATCGGCGCTGAATATTTTCCAATTTATCATTATGAGTATTATACCCAGATTGCCAGACAAGTGAAGCATACTCCAGGTTAGGTCGAGAGAAATCAAAATAAAGCATCTTTAAGGTTTTCGCATCCTCAAGTAGTAAACACTGTTAAAGGTTATTTTGGTCAGTAAAAGTGTATTTTAGTTAATAAAAGTATTGTGAAGTCTTCAGTAAGTTATTAGATAAAGTGTTTATATCTTGTTATAATTACTTTGAACCCACGGATTTTGTGAAGGGTGCGTTTCCTAAGGGGGTGGAAACACGTGACAATATCAAGGGGGTTGTGAAGAAAAGGTAATCCGCTATCTTAGGGCGTCCACCATATTGGGTTAAGAAGTACGTCACATAGTTTATCGTTTTTTACTCATCAAACTGATTCATTTGATACCCATATCGGGGAGGTTGTGAAGAACAAGATTATCCGCCATCTTGGTACGTCCGTCATATTGGATTTAAAACGATCGCACAGTTACTTTCCTCAATTGACCGCTTCCAAAGCTCTTAGTTTCCAGATGAATGAATTTAAAAACATTAAGACGTATGAAAGAAAAATTTTCAGTTGTCTTTGCGACATTTTATTTCTATGAAACGAACAATGTTATTCTCTGATAGGAAAAACAATGTTTTTACTTTTTACTACATTTTATATATTCTTTTTTTTAGGACATTGTTTTTAAATAAAAGCTTTTTTTTAATATTTTTTTCAATATAATTTTATTCTTTACTTTTTAGTCTTTACTCATTTTACAGACAGGCAGACAAAACCCTTGTCAAAGGAGTAGTGAAGAAAAAGGCTATCCGCCACCTGGGGCGTCCCCCATATTGGATTTAGAATGACGTTACATAGTTTATCATATTTTACTCATCAAACCCATTCATTTAATAACCATATTGTTACGCGCTGGCGCCCCCTAGGGACGGGAGGCTGATACGCTCATGAGAAATGGCCAAAACTAAGTTACAATGGTTAGGCAACTGTAAATCCTGTAATGCACTCCATCTCTGAGACACTAACAGTAGTAATATACTTTCTTGCTTATAGAAAAGGATGGAAATTTCTACCTTGTTTTGGACTTTGCTGGGTAGTTCCAGAAGCAATCTGTAGAGTGTATATAAGCCAAATATAAATACAAGAAGAAGAAGTTTTGGTAGCGAAAAGTAAGGTTAGAAGTCCGAGGTGATAAGATATAAATACAAAGTGGAAATATTTATTTATTTTATTTATTTATTTAATCATACATCATCCAACAGTACAAAACCATTTATAGGATGGAAATCTAAACTAACTTAACCTAACCTAACTAAGAAGTACAAATAGAAATTATGAAGGCGGTTAGACTGCAAGACTGTAGATGAAATTTCTGGCTGCTAGACAAATATGTCCAATTCACTGCAATGAGTTTCATAACTAGTACAAATATTAAACAGAGAAGAAAAATTTAATACGTTAGATCCAGGAGTGGATAAATAAAAGCTATGAGAATGACGGGAATTAATCCGTGGGACTTAAAAGTTCAGTTGGCTTAATACTTTACTACAATCTAAGTATTTTATTATGCATAATTTTATCTAGAAAACGCAAAGCAAAATGCTCACGCCTTTCGGAAAGACTGATAATATCAGTAGTATCAAATTTTAATTGATTTTGAGAAGGTCCAATTGGTGGATATGTACCTTCAGTCTTCCAGTTTAAAAATTTCAGGAATCGGCGCTGAATATTTTCCAATTTATCATTATGAGTATTATACCCAGATTGCCAGACAAGTGAAGCATACTCCAGGTTAGATCGAGAGAAATCAAAATAAAGCATCTTTAAGGTTTTCGCATCCTCAAGTAGTAAACACTGTTAAAGGTTATTTTGGTCAGTAAAAGTGTATTTTAGTTAATAAAATTATTGTGAAGTCTTCAGTAAGTGATTAGATAAAGTGTTTATATCTTGTTATAATTACTTTGAACCCACGGATTTTGTGAAGGGTGCGTTTCCTAAGGGGGTGGAAACACGTGACAATATCAAGGGGGTTGTGAAGAAAAGGTAATTCGCTATCTTGGGGTGTCCACCATATTGGGTTTAGAACTACGTCACATAGTTTATCGTTTTTTACTCATCAAACTCATTCATTTGATACCCATATCGGGGAGGTTGTGAAGAAAAAGGTTATCCGCCATCTTGGTACGTCCGTCATATTGGATTTAAAACGATATTAGATCTAGTCATCGGACTTATACATGTCTGCAAAATTTCAAAGCTCTGGTAGTCCAGAGCTTTGAAATTAGAATTAGTCGAAATTTTGATTGCAAGATTTGTAGCAAAAGCACCAAAGCAAGTTAAATAAAAACTTTTAAAATGGGTGAAAAAAGTTTTTTGATGAAAATTGAACCGCTTATAAAAAACGATCATTGAAAATTATGAAATAAAGATGTCAACGTTCGTTCTACAAAAAAAATATGAATAGGTACGTCTTTCGTCGAAAATTTGCAACAAATGAAATCCACATTACGAAGATTATCTCGGATAATACATAAGACCCGAAAATCGCAAAAGACTATAACAATACAAAAAATCGGTAAAGGTATTTATACAGAACTTCCCTCTTTATTTATGCAAGGCAGTCACTTTAAAAACATATTAATTAAGGAACGACATATGAGAGTAATGTCGGAAAGTAGTTATCACTATTATTACAAAGAAAACTGACTTTTGGTCAAAAAAATATAGTGATCGTCCGACAGCAAATTATAAATATTACATAAAAGGTGCCAATTGTGTAAGGTTTGCGCGTAAATACCTACTCCATACTTGAATTATTTCTTTGGATGACCACCCTGTATATTTTTCAATAAAACTGTAATAGGTGTCCTCCTTGCCAGTTGTGTTAATATTAATATTATTGCCATCTATGGTCACATTTTTACCTCCGCATCCATGTATAGTCCAGTCAATGAACGCTCAAAAGTGAATTGTAGAGGACTTGTTCGGAAATAGAATTTTTGACTTTAGGGCTGTGTTTGGAGTAGTTAGGAGGCAAACATACTAAAAATCCCCGAATGTAAGAGGTAAGCAGGGTGCAGGGGGGCACATTGAAGGTCATTTCTTTTGACTTTTCAATCATATCTCGAAAACAGTGCATCGTAACTAAAACGTTAATCTATCCAAAAATAAAGCTGACAAAATTTCTTACAAGATTGTTGTTATTCATTATTCTTCTATGCCCAATCGCTTTCGAGATATCCGCTGACGAAAATTGCAAATTTTCTAAAAACGCTTTTTTGCCCCATGCTTCTCGAGAAACTTTGCCTTCTAGCGCCTCAGCCTTTAGTTTTACAGCAATGTCCTGACAGTAGAGTATTAAATTTCCTTTAAAATGAGTAATTATTTGTTATCTTATCTTCTTGAAATGACCACAAGTTCTAGCAATTTGAAATTGTCGAGCAAATTCCGAGATTTCGAAAGAAAACCGTACATCAGGGTTACATCTTTCTATATAATTG
This sequence comes from Stenurella melanura, assembly GCA_963583905.1. Taxonomy (NCBI): domain Eukaryota; kingdom Metazoa; phylum Arthropoda; class Insecta; order Coleoptera; family Cerambycidae; genus Stenurella; species Stenurella melanura. Next base: position 111,168,569 of record OY757312.1, read on the forward strand.
TATGTTTTAAATTCCATTACCGTAAAAATAAATGCTGAGGCGCTAGAAAGCAAATTTTGTCGAGATGCGTGAGGCAATAAAGCGTTCTTCGAAAATTTACGATTTTCGCCAACGCATATCTCGAAAGCTATTGGAAATAGAAGAATATATGAATATTAACAATCTTGTAGGAAATTCTATCAGCTTTAATTTTGAGTAGATTAATGTTTTATCTACGATGAACAGTTTTCGAGATATCAGCGAAAAGACAAAAAACGCGACCATCAGTGTACCTCCCAGCACTCCGCTCACCTCATAGTATGTTTACCTCCAAACACTCCAAACACAGCCCTGCAGTAAAAAATTCTGTTCCCGACCGTGTCCTCTACAGCCAGTTCATTGACAGGACTAGTAGTGGAGTGGAGGTATAGTGATCATAAAGAAAAATTGATTTTTTTTTAAATAGGTTTAAAATGCTATGGAACGCGAAGATTTTAAATTTGAACGAAAAAAATGTTTTGATTGATTGATTGATTGATTTGCCAGCGTAAGGTGGGCATTGCTGCCAATTCCGGTGCAGGGAGATTTGTTCCACCACGCAGCCCGATCGCCCACCGATCATCCCACCGTGTGCCAGAACAAACCCCCAGTGTTTTTATATACCGCCGGACCAGCTGCATACGCTGGATTGGACATTGGACATGCTTGTTGTCAGCAGCGAGAGCCGCATGACGCATGGGGTAGGAGTATAGGATGGAGCGTGTAGGTGTTTGTGAGATGTTTCTTCTTGTTTTCCTTCTGTCTTCATCGGATGGAAAGTGTAGGCGCTTGTGAGATGCTTCTTTTAGGTTTTCGTGCTTCTTTTTACTTTCAGGTTTTTGTGATATGCTTCTTCTTAGTTTCTGTCTGTGATCATCTTCTCTCCTATTCTACTTCTGAGTTTTCTGTTTCTTCTGTTTCTGAGTCTGGCAGTGTGTATATCCTTGATATTTCTTTATTGTATTCCATTTTTTGTTGTGCAAACTTTTCCCAGTGTGTATAATCCTTTCCTAGCTTATTCATAATTCTCTCGATTGTTGTAATCCATGTGTAGCATGGCCTCCCTATTTTCAGTTTGTTGCTGTTCATTCGCAGCGCTTTCTTCAGTAGGTGTGTCGTGTCCCGTCTTTGGACATGTCTCCAGTATTTCATTGCGTATGATTCTATTCTTTTGATTATTGTTCTTCCCTCTAGTAATGTTGACGTTTTCTGTCGTTTTTGTGGTTTTCCTGTTTTCGCTAGCAGTTGGATAATGTCCCTTTCAGCTCTTCTCAGGCTTCTTCGGTTGGCCTTTATCATTGCTGCGTTTTTGACTCCATATATCATCGTAGTAGGCATTATGATGGTCGTGTATACCTTTTTGGTTAGGCACCATGGTGGTTTGTTGTCCTCAATGAAGGGTAGTAGAGCTCTTGTGACTCTGTAGGCTGTTTTGACTTGGTCCAGGACTGTGGTGAATAGTCGGGGGGATAGGGGACATCCTTGTTTGACTCCTATATTCTTCATTTTTGATTCCGTCGTCTGTCCAAACCATTGTATTGCAGTGTTTTCGTGTAGGCATGCTTTTATTATTCTGTTTATTAAGTATTGCGGTACTCCCCTGTTGAGCAAAGTATTGACTATAGCCTCATGCCTTATAGTATCAAATGCCTTTTGGAGGTCAATTGAGACTATATATAGTTTTGTTCCTTCTTTCCACTTTTCTTCCAGGATCCGTCTGGTGGTGTACATGTGGTCGTCTGTCGATCTACCCTTGATAAATGCCGTTTGATAATCTGGTAGTTCGCCGATGTATTTTTCCATTTCTCTGAGGAGGAATTGTGCGTAGTATTTATACCCTACACTGCTGAGTGTTATTCTTCTGTAATCGTCCACGTTTTGTGGTGATTTGATTTTAGGGAGCGGTATCTGTATGGTTGTATTCCATTCCTCAGGCAGGGGTGTGGTTTCCGTCCATGCGTTGGTGATGATTTCTAGGATTAGCTGTTTTATGTTGTCCGGTCCATAGTATACTAGTTCGTTATTTATTTTATCTATTCCCGGGGCCGTGTTTCTTTTAGCTCTGGCCATTATTTCTAGTAGTTCGTCTTTTGACGGTGGCTTTCCCAGAGGCCAGTGGTCCATTTCTTGTATTGGTTCTATTTGACTTCTCTCTGCGTTTCCTTCTTCTAGTTTCCTGACCCAATGCTGCAGTGGTATGTATTTTCTTGACTGCGTATTGTTGTTTCTCCTGTATGTTTTGGGGTGTCTAAAGGTTTGGTTTAATCTCTGTCCTGCTGGAGTGGATTCTATGTTTTCGAAGAATTCCCTGCATTTTTTTTTCTGTTCGTGCCTCCTCTCTGTGTCTCTTCTTTCTTTCCTCGCTTCTATTATCTTTTTGTCTATGTTTGGTGTATATTGTTTTCCTGTGGCCTTTATTTTCTTTAGTTTTTCGTAATTTCTTTTCGTGTCTTTTCTTTTGGGCTCATAGGGGATTTGTTCCTTTTCAACGTTTTCCTCGCCGCTATTTTGATTTTTAAACCCATTGTTGACCAATTTAGTTCCTTTCCTGTTAACTGTTTTTCTATCTCCTCCTGGTATTTCCTTTTTATTCCTTTGTTTTGTAGCAGTGAGATGTTCCATGTGTCATTTGCTGTTTTGTTGTATCTTTTTTTTCTTTTTTTCTTCTTGTTTCTTTATTACTAGTGTTCCATATAATATTTTGTGATCTGTTTTGACGTTTGTTGCTTGTTTTGCCTTCATATTTTTGACCCAGTCCCTTATTTTTCTATCCACTAGGATATGGTCTATTTGAGGGTTGATGTTTCCTTTATTCCAGGTATTAAGGCAGGTTAGGTTCTTGCTCCATGTGTTTCTAACTGTTAGATCTAACAGATGTGTCAAGTTTTTTAGCAAGCTTCCATTATCGTTTGTCCATGTGTGAAGTAAGGTTTTTCCTATGATATTCTTGTCTTCATGTGTTTGGTCGTCCTTTCCTATATGCGCGTTGAAGTCTCCTAGTATTATTGTGTTCATTTTTCTATTCCTATTTCTTCTAGTCTCTTGGGTAATCTGCCTGAATACTCGTCCTGCCCGTTTGTCGGTGGGCACATGTACTCCTAGTATGCATATGTTTTCCTTTCCAATTTGTAAGTCTGCCATGGTTATGTTTTCGTTTACTTTTCTTGTCTTTATCTGGATAGGGGTGTTCCGTCTTATTGCCCATGCGACTCCTCTGCTGGTTTTTTCTTTGTTCCCTCCACTTAGATGCCATTTGTAGTTTTGAGTAACTGCAGTTTCGTCTATCGTGTGTGTCTCTTGTATGCATGCAACGTGTATGTGTTCCATCATAAGAACCTCATCGATTTTTTCTCTTTTCTCTCTCGTTATGCATCCTCTGACATTCCATGTCGCCAGAATGATGTCATCGTGTTGTAATTCTTGACTGTTGGCTTCCTCTGTTCTTTGTGATATTTGGTACATGTTTATGTGCGTTGCTTCCTCTAATTCTGGGCGGGGTGTTATAGCCCCAGTTCGAGCGTATGTTTCTTCTGGTTGTTCTGCTTCATGTTTTTCTTGTGCAATAATCGCGCTATCGTAGTGATTTCTTTCGTTTCAGTGCTTCCTATATACTATCTCTAGTGGTGTGTTCTCTCTTCCCTGTTGGTTAGTAGGATGGAAGATTATATGCTCTCCTTCTTCTTGATGTACTATTATTGTCCTGTTTTTCATATTTGTTGTTACTGCAATTGTTTCCTACCCCCCCCCCCCCCAAAAACCTTCTCTTCTCAGATCTCGAATGAATGCATTTATTTTTCCCGTATTAGAGTTGTATCTATTGTAACGGGGTGCTAGTTCATGGATGGATGCCTGCATGAATGGCATGAAATGGTCTAAGTGATTTTCGATATAGTCAGCTACTTGTTTTCGTAGGGTTTTCGTCGCATTGGTATGTGCCTGTGATGTTATATTTTCTCCCTCCAGTTGGTGGTTTAATGCTCCATATAGGCAGTTTCCGTCGCCGTCGATTTTTTGTACCAGTAATTGACGTGTTCTCGTTTCAACGTCCTGTATTAGTGTGTCCATTTTATTTGCCTTGTTTTTCAAAACCAATATTAGCTTGCTGTAAGAGAGTCTTTTTATTATGTTATCTGTATCGCGGTAAAATAACTTTTTACAGCGAGTTGCAAATGAGAAAGCGGCCCCAGAGAAACCTCCGCACACCCTGTATATTGTTTTGATTTTTGTAGTGCCTAATTCAAATTCCCCATATAAAACTAATAACTCTGCAGCGAGAGACAAAAAGTTTATAGTAAATAAATTATTTCTTAAACAAAAGTACCCGTTCCACATGAAGAATTCATTCATTCGCGTATATGTGAAACAATGGATTTCCGAATCACAACATTCTTCCCATCTGTGAAGGTTTAATAAATATATCTTATCTTAGAAATAAATAGAAATAACACTTATCTTTCATCCTTCGTCTAGCCACTTTGGGAGGGTGGTCGGTCGTCTTAGGTACATGCACTTGTGGATAATTTACGAGTTTATGACCTGGTCCCATTCAACGTGTTTATTTTCTTTTTATCCGAGTTATGTTGCCAGATGTCTGTACCCTTTGTCGAGCTGCCCATATACGCCTTTAGTGATGTCATAGTTAAATATCAAATATCAGCTATATGAATTAGCCAAATTTATGTTAATATTTATCAACTAATGTAGGATTTTCCACTCTTTAATTCAACACATTTTTGCGCGTTTCACACCGTGTTTACTCTAGTTTTTCGGGATTTCATGGGATCCACTTAAAAACGCGTCTGCCTTCATCGACGACCGAACTGAACTCTTGAACGAAAAAAATGTTTTCATGATTTACTCTCCTTAGAAGGTCCACCTTGTATATTTTCTTCGCTAGCAGTAGTTTTTTAGTTACAGCGCCAACCGACAGACAGACAGACCAAGCTGAAAGACCTTTATGTTCGTAATCTACAATGATCTGAAACGTGAAAATACTTCTTGAATACTTCCCTTCGGTAAGCGAGGGAGGTAAAAGTCAATTGTTCTTATTTACACAGCAACAATATAAACAAAAAAAGGTCTAATAAATCTGTTGGTACCATGAAAAGTGTTTTTTAGAGTCCGCAGATGAAGTACGATTTTGTTCATATTTTTAATTTCATTTAAATGACCGAAAGACGTTGTAAGGTTACTATCAAACAAAGACGAAAAACAAGCGCTACGGAACCCCAATATGAAACTTTATCAGCCTATACAAACTACCTCTCCGTTGTTTTTACTATGATCATTATCTTAGATAATTTTATGGTCTATCAAAAGGTACGTATAAGATTTTACCATATCTCGCTTAGTTTTCAAGATATTGACGAAAGAAGTTCCGTATTTAATTATTACCTATATTTGTTGCCATAATTGTTAATAACTTTTTAACAAAAACAGAGGTGATACATACCTCAAAATAAGTATGGTATAGTTGACTCCATATATTTAATGCACGTAAAAAACCTCAATGCCATGCCACTTACGTATAGAGAAATTAACGGCAACACCTGATTCAATCATAATTTCAAATTATTTTGATATAATTACCCGACTCACCCCTACCGAAAATATTTTAGGATGTACCATTTATTTACCATTTAAATATCTATATATTTTGTTTAGCTACATACTGCTGTATCCACACTGTGGAACACTACCTAAGTAACGTGTTTGAAATCATAAATAAAATTCACAAATCTGTATGTATTTTAGGAAATAATCATAACAGTTTTACTTTAACGGATCATACAGAAGCAGGAATATCTGTGGTTTATATAATTGATTCAAGTTCACTTATTCTCAGCGAGTAGGATGCAGAGAATGAAACTTGATATTGAACACGAACAAAATATTTAAATAAACATAAAATGAAGTTATTTTAGTTTAACAAGGTTATTCTAAATAGTATATAATAAAACATGAACTTATAGAGAATCACAATCTCATTTAAAATTATTTAGAATGAAATTGGAAAACAAAAAAGTAAATTTTATAAAATCTGACATGCATGTCAAAACTTAGGGCTGAAAATCATAAATTGTGTAGAAACACTGTAAATCTACACAAAATGAATATTGGATGAAAGACTATTAACAGTAGTTGCAGTGCAGCGTAATTATTTTAGAAATAGTAAGTCCATATATTACAAAACACTGAATGACATTTTAAGTTTTCAGATATTTTCAAATATCATTGCAGAAAGGTGTTTTGTAAATGATATTTCACATCATGCAGAAAGAAAGGACTAGTAGTATGATGTTAAATGTTTGTTGGCGTATCAATTTCTTGTTTTAGTTTATAATATAAGTATTCTGTCAGTATGGAAACTGCAGTACGTTTTTAACTACTAGCATTTTGTGTTTATCATTGCTATTCATCTAAATGTATGAATTAGTATTTATTTGAGATTGGAATTGTTAATTGTAGTTATAAGTAGATTTTAAGAAAGTGTATGTAATATGTCAATATATTTCGAGTAATTATAATTATTCACTTAATCCTGAAAAGTAGAATAAGAAACTTATCAGGAAAAATAAAGAATTAAAAACAGTATTCACTTAAGGTAAAGAACAAACAAAACTGAATAGTTTAAATTTTAAATTAAAATTAAATTTTGAAATATTAGATCAAAATAGAAAAAAACAATTGAAATATTGGAAATTAACCCATTGAAACGACTAAAAATAACAAATCAGTTGATCAGACACCGCTGAACAGCGAGCTGCGAGAAATATTCATCCTCGAATAATTAATAAATTGAAAAGAGAAGAAAAGTGGTGAATAATTTAAAGGTTAGGATATTACAATCCAGATATATTGATATCAAGAATAAATTGTAAAAGTTGATTAAATATAAGAAGTGAGTATACTTTGAAAGTATTACGAAGTAGATTATCCGGAAAGCAGATTTAGAAGAGGGAAGTATTTGTTAATCCAGTTAGCAAATTTATATGGTGAAGAAATTTCAAAAGTCAAGCAAGTGATAGAAATACTTCAAGAAAATCTTGAAAATAAATTGGAGGTTAGAAACAAACGTCAATCCAGTAAAGAAGAAGAAGAAGAAGCCTTGAGAGGTTAAAAAGTCAGTCAAGTGACATAATATTTCAAGGATCATAATAACCAGTTAGAGGTTATAATATAACATTACTCGAGTCGAAAGAAAGACAAGGTAAAGCTTTACTATATCAGAAATCCATGGTACATATTTATTTTAAATAAAGGCCATATTTATCATTTTAGTTAAGTTAGATTTTGTTATTTAAATTTGTTAATTACATTCCAAGTTCAAATTTGTTAATAAATTAATACTTTGTTCGTTCAATACTGAGTTTGATTTATTTAGATTGTTATCTTGATCGATGAGCATTTATTGAACCGACTTCGTTGGACCCTGAGTAAGAGTCATTCTATAGATTGTAGATGGTCATGCTAATGGTGTTCTATAGTCTATAATATTAACAGCTTTTAAGAAACTGTTTGGCGCTCAATAAAATCATTTCAATTTACTTTCAAAAAGTAATTTCGAACGTATAAAAAATAAAATAGATATCAGAATATAGAACATTTATGGCTTGTTAACGTGGAGCGATCAGGAAAGCGATTGAATAAATACAACTTGAGAATAGTTTATCATTTCAAGCATACATTTGAAAGATAATAGATCAAATAACATTTTGATAGTTTTGACAACAAGGCATTGTCAAATTAAATACAAATATAATTTATATGAGGTTAAAGTCAGGTAAGACAACAATGAATCAAGAAGAAACTACACCAGGTACATCCACAGTTCCACAAACACAAGTTGGTGACACAAACACACAACCAGACACAAACATGTTCCAGAAACTCATGGAAATGATGGGTGGAATGAAGGTACAGATGAATCAAAATAACCAAACTTTAAAAGAAGACATTAGTCAAAATAACCAGCGACTGGAAGAAAAAATGGGCAACATAAATACACAAATGGTACAGAATAACCAAACTTTGGAAGCGAACATGAATCAAAATAACCAGCGACTGGAAGAAAAAATGGGCAACATAAATACACAAATGGTACAGAATAACCAAACTTTGGAAGCGAACATGAATCAAAATAACCAGCGACTAGAAGAAAATATTAACAAAAATATGCAAAAGCTGGAAGAAAGCAATATAGAAGTAAGAAATAAGATTGAAAATTTGGAGAGTAAATGGGAGAGAATGGGAGAGACAGTCAACGAAGAAATTGGTATTAAAGTAAACGAGGCAGCAAAAGAAATAAGAGAGGAAGTTGCAACTATGTTTGAAGATGGAATGACTGCAGTAGATAGCAGAATGAAGAAACAGGAGGATAAATACGATAGCAAAATAAAAGAACAGGATAGCAAGATAGAACAGAACACGAAGTTGTTGAAGGATACCACACGTACACAATTAACACAATTACCTACACATTCTTACACATGCAATAAAACACCATTTTATTTTTACGGAGATAACCGTATACACCCTAAAATTTTCATTTCACGTTTGAAACAACACATGGAAACACAACACGTAAATGCAAACTTAAAAGCAAACATACAAGACATGTTAAAGGGAGAAGCGGAAATCTGGTATTCAGTTATAATGGACAGGTTTGAGACTATAGAGGAATTTGAAGCTCTAGTCTTAAAACAATATTGGAGTGATTACACTCAGTTGAAAATAAGACAAGACCTATTTAATGGTAATTATATAGAAAATAAAGGTATTTCTAGGGAAAATTATGTACTTAGAAAAGCATATAATATTAGACATCTAGAACCAAAATTCACAGAAAGGGAAATGGTCAGATATTTAGCTAGGCATTTTTCAGGAGATATCCAGAATGTCATTATTACGCAAAGAATTGCAAAGTTAGATGATTTAATTGATTATTTAAGAGAATTAGATGATTATCATCAGAGTTTTGATAGGAAGTCTAGTCAGAATAGGGAAAATAATAGTAGATATTATAACAAGTGGGGTTATGATCAGAATAGGAATGAGAATGATAGAAGAGAAAGACAAGGTTATGGTCAATATGATAGGAAGGAAAAGCAAGGTTATAGTCGTCAATATGACAATGATAGTAAGGAACGAGGGGGTTATGAGAAACGTCAATATGACAATGATAGGAATGAAAAGCAGGGTTATGAGAAACGTCAATATGACAATGATAGGTATGAAAAGCAGGGTTATGAGAAACGTCAATATGACAATGATAGAAAGGAACGAGGAGGTTATGGTCAATATAAATATGACAATTATAGGAATGAAAAGCAGGGTTTTGAGAAACGTCATTATGATAATGATTGCAGAGAGAGAGGGGGTTATGTTAAAAATAATGAGTCATATGCACAAGTGGCTAATATCAATATTCAAAGGGGAAATAGAGTAGATGAAAACACGCACTCTAATATAAATAAAATAGAAACAGCACAAGTAAATGATATAAATAGAAATCAGGATTTTTAGATAAACTTGTTTTAAATGTAGGTAATAATTGTAAAAAAATAGGCGACTGTATAGAAAATGATGTTATATTGGGAGACGATATCTTATCAGAAAAAAAGGCAAATATTGTATTAGGAGAAAGAATCCTAAAAATAGAAGGTGAAAGAATACCTTTCTGTAGTGTTAATGAATTGAATGGCAAAGGTGCCGAAATAGTTAATGAATTAAATGGCAAAGGTGCCGAAATAGTTAATGAATTGAATGGCAATGATGCCGAAATAATAAATGTATCAAATGGCATAGAGTCCAATAATGATAATGAATTTTGCGGTGAGCATATAGTGGGAACCACATGTGTTCAAATAAATAATGATAAGAAGCCTGAAACCTTTCTGATAAGTCGTTACTCCAGATATGATAGAATTTTTAAAAATTTGTCTCAAAAATACAAAAATTCAATTGATTATGAACCTACAATAGCAAAAGGCTATGCGCAACAACTTGAAGTAGGTAATATTTTAAATGAAAACGAAAATGTTTTAAACTATAATAAGGAAGAATCATTACCGGGAAGTTGTCACATGGGGATAAATTATCCATATGATCCAGGATAGATTACTTTTAAGTTATCCAAATGATCCTGAGTAGATCACTTTTAAATTGTAAATAAACTTTGACAGTGTGAATGTCACATCATGTTGTTAAAACTAACAAAATTTTCACATGTCAAAATTCTATTAGTTTAGGGGGTTTTATGCTGTATCCACACTGTGGAACACTACCTAAGTAACGTGTTTGAAATCATAAATAAAATTCACAAATCTGTATGTATTTTAGGAAATAATCATAACAGTTTTACTTTAACGGATCATACAGAAGCAGGAATATCTGTGGTTTATATAATTGATTCAAGTTCACTTATTCTCAGCGAGTAGGATGCAGAGAATGAAACTTGATATTGAACACGAACAAAATATTTAAATAAACATAAAATGAAGTTATTTTAGTTTAACAAGGTTATTCTAAATAGTATATAATAAAACATGAACTTATAGAGAATCACAATCTCATTTAAAATTATTTAGAATGAAATTGGAAAACAAAAAAGTAAATTTTATAAAATCTGACATGCATGTCAAAACTTAGGGCTGAAAATCATAAATTGTGTAGAAACACTGTAAATCTACACAAAATGAATATTGGATGAAAGACTATTAACAGTAGTTGCAGTGCAGCGTAATTATTTTAGAAATAGTAAGTCCATATATTACAAAACACTGAATGACATTTTAAGTTTTCAGATATTTTCAAATATCATTGCAGAAAGGTGTTTTGTAAATGATATTTCACATCATGCAGAAAGAAAGGACTAGTAGTATGATGTTAAATGTTTGTTGGCGTATCAATTTCTTGTTTTAGTTTATAATATAAGTATTCTGTCAGTATGGAAACTGCAGTACGTTTTTAACTACTAGCATTTTGTGTTTATCATTGCTATTCATCTAAATGTATGAATTAGTATTTATTTGAGATTGGAATTGTTAATTGTAGTTATAAGTAGATTTTAAGAAAGTGTATGTAATATGTCAATATATTTCGAGTAATTATAATTATTCACTTAATCCTGAAAAGTAGAATAAGAAACTTATCAGGAAAAATAAAGAATTAAAAACAGTATTCACTTAAGGTAAAGAACAAACAAAACTGAATAGTTTAAATTTTAAATTAAAATTAAATTTTGAAATATTAGATCAAAATAGAAAAAAACAATTGAAATATTGGAAATTAACCCATTGAAACGACTAAAAATAACAAATCAGTTGATCAGACACCGCTGAACAGCGAGCTGCGAGAAATATTCATCCTCGAATAATTAATAAATTGAAAAGAGAAGAAAAGTGGTGAATAATTTAAAGGTTAGGATATTACAATCCAGATATATTGATATCAAGAATAAATTGTAAAAGTTGATTAAATATAAGAAGTGAGTATACTTTGAAAGTATTACGAAGTAGATTATCCGGAAAGCAGATTTAGAAGAGGGAAGTATTTGTTAATCCAGTTAGCAAATTTATATGGTGAAGAAATTTCAAACGTCAAGCAAGTGATAGAAATACTTCAAGAAAATCTTGAAAATAAATTGGAGGTTAGAAACAAACGTCAATCCAGTAAAGAAGAAGAAGAAGAAGCCTTGAGAGGTTAAAAAGTCAGTCAAGTGACATAATATTTCAAGGATCATAATAACCAGTTAGAGGTTATAATATAACATTACTCGAGTCGAAAGAAAGACAAGGTAAAGCTTTACTATATCAGAAATCCATGGTACATATTTATTTTAAATAAAGGCCATATTTATCATTTTAGTTAAGTTAGATTTTGTTATTTAAATTTGTTAATTACATTCCAAGTTCAAATTTGTTAATAAATTAATACTTTGTTCGTTCAATACTGAGTTTGATTTATTTAGATTGTTATCTTGATCGATGAGCATTTATTGAACCGACTTCGTTGGACCCTGAGTAAGAGTCATTCTATAGATTGTAGATGGTCATGCTAATGGTGTTCTATAGTCTATAATATTAACAGCTTTTAAGAAACTGTTTGGCGCTCAATAAAATCATTTCAATTTACTTTCAAAAAGTAATTTCGAACGTATAAAAAATAAAATAGATATCAGAATATAGAACATTTATGGCTTGTTAACGTGGAGCGATCAGGAAAGCGATTGAATAAATACAACTTGAGAATAGTTTATCATTTCAAGCATACATTTGAAAGATAATAGATCAAATAACATTTTGATAGTTTTGACAACAAGGCATTGTCAAATTAAATACAAATATAATTTATATGAGGTTAAAGTCAGGTAAGACAACAATGAATCAAGAAGAAACTACACCAGGTACATCCACAGTTCCACAAACACAAGTTGGTGACACAAACACACAACCAGACACAAACATGTTCCAGAAACTCATGGAAATGATGGGTGGAATGAAGGTACAGATGAATCAAAATAACCAAACTTTAAAAGAAGACATTAGTCAAAATAACCAGCGACTGGAAGAAAAAATGGGCAACATAAATACACAAATGGTACAGAATAACCAAACTTTGGAAGCGAACATGAATCAAAATAACCAGCGACTGGAAGAAAAAATGGGCAACATAAATACACAAATGGTACAGAATAACCAAACTTTGGAAGCGAACATGAATCAAAATAACCAGCGACTAGAAGAAAATATTAACAAAAATATGCAAAAGCTGGAAGAAAGCAATATAGAAGTAAGAAATAAGATTGAAAATTTGGAGAGTAAATGGGAGAGAATGGGAGAGACAGTCAACGAAGAAATTGGTATTAAAGTAAACGAGGCAGCAAAAGAAATAAGAGAGGAAGTTGCAACTATGTTTGAAGATGGAATGACTGCAGTAGATAGCAGAATGAAGAAACAGGAGGATAAATACGATAGCAAAATAAAAGAACAGGATAGCAAGATAGAACAGAACACGAAGTTGTTGAAGGATACCACACGTACACAATTAACACAATTACCTACACATTCTTACACATGCAATAAAACACCATTTTATTTTTACGGAGATAACCGTATACACCCTAAAATTTTCATTTCACGTTTGAAACAACACATGGAAACACAACACGTAAATGCAAACTTAAAAGCAAACATACAAGACATGTTAAAGGGAGAAGCGGAAATCTGGTATTCAGTTATAATGGACAGGTTTGAGACTATAGAGGAATTTGAAGCTCTAGTCTTAAAACAATATTGGAGTGATTACACTCAGTTGAAAATAAGACAAGACCTATTTAATGGTAATTATATAGAAAATAAAGGTATTTCTAGGGAAAATTATGTACTTAGAAAAGCATATAATATTAGACATCTAGAACCAAAATTCACAGAAAGGGAAATGGTCAGATATTTAGCTAGGCATTTTTCAGGAGATATCCAGAATGTCATTATTACGCAAAGAATTGCAAAGTTAGATGATTTAATTGATTATTTAAGAGAATTAGATGATTATCATCAGAGTTTTGATAGGAAGTCTAGTCAGAATAGGGAAAATAATAGTAGATATTATAACAAGTGGGGTTATGATCAGAATAGGAATGAGAATGATAGAAGAGAAAGACAAGGTTATGGTCAATATGATAGGAAGGAAAAGCAAGGTTATAGTCGTCAATATGACAATGATAGTAAGGAACGAGGGGGTTATGAGAAACGTCAATATGACAATGATAGGAATGAAAAGCAGGGTTATGAGAAACGTCAATATGACAATGATAGGTATGAAAAGCAGGGTTATGAGAAACGTCAATATGACAATGATAGAAAGGAACGAGGAGGTTATGGTCAATATAAATATGACAATTATAGGAATGAAAAGCAGGGTTTTGAGAAACGTCATTATGATAATGATTGCAGAGAGAGAGGGGGTTATGTTAAAAATAATGAGTCATATGCACAAGTGGCTAATATCAATATTCAAAGGGGAAATAGAGTAGATGAAAACACGCACTCTAATATAAATAAAATAGAAACAGCACAAGTAAATGATATAAATAGAAATCAGGATTTTTAGATAAACTTGTTTTAAATGTAGGTAATAATTGTAAAAAAATAGGCGACTGTATAGAAAATGATGTTATATTGGGAGACGATATCTTATCAGAAAAAAAGGCAAATATTGTATTAGGAGAAAGAATCCTAAAAATAGAAGGTGAAAGAATACCTTTCTGTAGTGTTAATGAATTGAATGGCAAAGGTGCCGAAATAGTTAATGAATTAAATGGCAAAGGTGCCGAAATAGTTAATGAATTGAATGGCAATGATGCCGAAATAATAAATGTATCAAATGGCATAGAGTCCAATAATGATAATGAATTTTGCGGTGAGCATATAGTGGGAACCACATGTGTTCAAATAAATAATGATAAGAAGCCTGAAACCTTTCTGATAAGTCGTTACTCCAGATATGATAGAATTTTTAAAAATTTGTCTCAAAAATACAAAAATTCAATTGATTATGAACCTACAATAGCAAAAGGCTATGCGCAACAACTTGAAGTAGGTAATATTTTAAATGAAAACGAAAATGTTTTAAACTATAATAAGGAAGAATCATTACCGGGAAGTTGTCACATGGGGATAAATTATCCATATGATCCAGGATAGATTACTTTTAAGTTATCCAAATGATCCTGAGTAGATCACTTTTAAATTGTAAATAAACTTTGACAGTGTGAATGTCACATCATGTTGTTAAAACTAACAAAATTTTCACATGTCAAAATTCTATTAGTTTAGGGGGTTTTATGCTGTATCCACACTGTGGAACACTACCTAAGTAACGTGTTTGAAATCATAAATAAAATTCACAAATCTGTATGTATTTTAGGAAATAATCATAACAGTTTTACTTTAACGGATCATACAGAAGCAGGAATATCTGTGGTTTATATAATTGATTCAAGTTCACTTATTCTCAGCGAGTAGGATGCAGAGAATGAAACTTGATATTGAACACGAACAAAATATTTAAATAAACATAAAATGAAGTTATTTTAGTTTAACAAGGTTATTCTAAATAGTATATAATAAAACATGAACTTATAGAGAATCACAATCTCATTTAAAATTATTTAGAATGAAATTGGAAAACAAAAAAGTAAATTTTATAAAATCTGACATGCATGTCAAAACTTAGGGCTGAAAATCATAAATTGTGTAGAAACACTGTAAATCTACACAAAATGAATATTGGATGAAAGACTATTAACAGTAGTTGCAGTGCAGCGTAATTATTTTAGAAATAGTAAGTCCATATATTACAAAACACTGAATGACATTTTAAGTTTTCAGATATTTTCAAATATCATTGCAGAAAGGTGTTTTGTAAATGATATTTCACATCATGCAGAAAGAAAGGACTAGTAGTATGATGTTAAATGTTTGTTGGCGTATCAATTTCTTGTTTTAGTTTATAATATAAGTATTCTGTCAGTATGGAAACTGCAGTACGTTTTTAACTACTAGCATTTTGTGTTTATCATTGCTATTCATCTAAATGTATGAATTAGTATTTATTTGAGATTGGAATTGTTAATTGTAGTTATAAGTAGATTTTAAGAAAGTGTATGTAATATGTCAATATATTTCGAGTAATTATAATTATTCACTTAATCCTGAAAAGTAGAATAAGAAACTTATCAGGAAAAATAAAGAATTAAAAACAGTATTCACTTAAGGTAAAGAACAAACAAAACTGAATAGTTTAAATTTTAAATTAAAATTAAATTTTGAAATATTAGATCAAAATAGAAAAAAACAATTGAAATATTGGAAATTAACCCATTGAAACGACTAAAAATAACAAATCAGTTGATCAGACACCGCTGAACAGCGAGCTGCGAGAAATATTCATCCTCGAATAATTAATAAATTGAAAAGAGAAGAAAAGTGGTGAATAATTTAAAGGTTAGGATATTACAATCCAGATATATTGATATCAAGAATAAATTGTAAAAGTTGATTAAATATAAGAAGTGAGTATACTTTGAAAGTATTACGAAGTAGATTATCCGGAAAGCAGATTTAGAAGAGGGAAGTATTTGTTAATCCAGTTAGCAAATTTATATGGTGAAGAAATTTCAAACGTCAAGCAAGTGATAGAAATACTTCAAGAAAATCTTGAAAATAAATTGGAGGTTAGAAACAAACGTCAATCCAGTAAAGAAGAAGAAGAAGAAGCCTTGAGAGGTTAAAAAGTCAGTCAAGTGACATAATATTTCAAGGATCATAATAACCAGTTAGAGGTTATAATATAACATTACTCGAGTCGAAAGAAAGACAAGGTAAAGCTTTACTATATCAGAAATCCATGGTACATATTTATTTTAAATAAAGGCCATATTTATCATTTTAGTTAAGTTAGATTTTGTTATTTAAATTTGTTAATTACATTCCAAGTTCAAATTTGTTAATAAATTAATACTTTGTTCGTTCAATACTGAGTTTGATTTATTTAGATTGTTATCTTGATCGATGAGCATTTATTGAACCGACTTCGTTGGACCCTGAGTAAGAGTCATTCTATAGATTGTAGATGGTCATGCTAATGGTGTTCTATAGTCTATAATATTAACAGCTTTTAAGAAACTGTTTGGCGCTCAATAAAATCATTTCAATTTACTTTCAAAAAGTAATTTCGAACGTATAAAAAATAAAATAGATATCAGAATATAGAACATTTATGGCTTGTTAACGTGGAGCGATCAGGAAAGCGATTGAATAAATACAACTTGAGAATAGTTTATCATTTCAAGCATACATTTGAAAGATAATAGATCAAATAACATTTTGATAGTTTTGACAACAAGGCATTGTCAAATTAAATACAAATATAATTTATATGAGGTTAAAGTCAGGTAAGACAACAATGAATCAAGAAGAAACTACACCAGGTACATCCACAGTTCCACAAACACAAGTTGGTGACACAAACACACAACCAGACACAAACATGTTCCAGAAACTCATGGAAATGATGGGTGGAATGAAGGTACAGATGAATCAAAATAACCAAACTTTAAAAGAAGACATTAGTCAAAATAACCAGCGACTGGAAGAAAAAATGGGCAACATAAATACACAAATGGTACAGAATAACCAAACTTTGGAAGCGAACATGAATCAAAATAACCAGCGACTGGAAGAAAAAATGGGCAACATAAATACACAAATGGTACAGAATAACCAAACTTTGGAAGCGAACATGAATCAAAATAACCAGCGACTAGAAGAAAATATTAACAAAAATATGCAAAAGCTGGAAGAAAGCAATATAGAAGTAAGAAATAAGATTGAAAATTTGGAGAGTAAATGGGAGAGAATGGGAGAGACAGTCAACGAAGAAATTGGTATTAAAGTAAACGAGGCAGCAAAAGAAATAAGAGAGGAAGTTGCAACTATGTTTGAAGATGGAATGACTGCAGTAGATAGCAGAATGAAGAAACAGGAGGATAAATACGATAGCAAAATAAAAGAACAGGATAGCAAGATAGAACAGAACACGAAGTTGTTGAAGGATACCACACGTACACAATTAACACAATTACCTACACATTCTTACACATGCAATAAAACACCATTTTATTTTTACGGAGATAACCGTATACACCCTAAAATTTTCATTTCACGTTTGAAACAACACATGGAAACACAACACGTAAATGCAAACTTAAAAGCAAACATACAAGACATGTTAAAGGGAGAAGCGGAAATCTGGTATTCAGTTATAATGGACAGGTTTGAGACTATAGAGGAATTTGAAGCTCTAGTCTTAAAACAATATTGGAGTGATTACACTCAGTTGAAAATAAGACAAGACCTATTTAATGGTAATTATATAGAAAATAAAGGTATTTCTAGGGAAAATTATGTACTTAGAAAAGCATATAATATTAGACATCTAGAACCAAAATTCACAGAAAGGGAAATGGTCAGATATTTAGCTAGGCATTTTTCAGGAGATATCCAGAATGTCATTATTACGCAAAGAATTGCAAAGTTAGATGATTTAATTGATTATTTAAGAGAATTAGATGATTATCATCAGAGTTTTGATAGGAAGTCTAGTCAGAATAGGGAAAATAATAGTAGATATTATAACAAGTGGGGTTATGATCAGAATAGGAATGAGAATGATAGAAGAGAAAGACAAGGTTATGGTCAATATGATAGGAAGGAAAAGCAAGGTTATAGTCGTCAATATGACAATGATAGTAAGGAACGAGGGGGTTATGAGAAACGTCAATATGACAATGATAGGAATGAAAAGCAGGGTTATGAGAAACGTCAATATGACAATGATAGGTATGAAAAGCAGGGTTATGAGAAACGTCAATATGACAATGATAGAAAGGAACGAGGAGGTTATGGTCAATATAAATATGACAATTATAGGAATGAAAAGCAGGGTTTTGAGAAACGTCATTATGATAATGATTGCAGAGAGAGAGGGGGTTATGTTAAAAATAATGAGTCATATGCACAAGTGGCTAATATCAATATTCAAAGGGGAAATAGAGTAGATGAAAACACGCACTCTAATATAAATAAAATAGAAACAGCACAAGTAAATGATATAAATAGAAATCAGGATTTTTAGATAAACTTGTTTTAAATGTAGGTAATAATTGTAAAAAAATAGGCGACTGTATAGAAAATGATGTTATATTGGGAGACGATATCTTATCAGAAAAAAAGGCAAATATTGTATTAGGAGAAAGAATCCTAAAAATAGAAGGTGAAAGAATACCTTTCTGTAGTGTTAATGAATTGAATGGCAAAGGTGCCGAAATAGTTAATGAATTAAATGGCAAAGGTGCCGAAATAGTTAATGAATTGAATGGCAATGATGCCGAAATAATAAATGTATCAAATGGCATAGAGTCCAATAATGATAATGAATTTTGCGGTGAGCATATAGTGGGAACCACATGTGTTCAAATAAATAATGATAAGAAGCCTGAAACCTTTCTGATAAGTCGTTACTTCAGATATGATAGAATTTTTAAAAATTTGTCTCAAAAATACAAAAATTCAATTGATTATGAACCTACAATAGCAAAAGGCTATGCGCAACAACTTGAAGTAGGTAATATTTTAAATGAAAACGAAAATGTTTTAAACTATAATAAGGAAGAATCATTACCGGGAAGTTGTCACATGGGGATAAATTATCCATATGATCCAGGATAGATTACTTTTAAGTTATCCAAATGATCCTGAGTAGATCACTTTTAAATTGTAAATAAACTTTGACAGTGTGAATGTCACATCATGTTGTTAAAACTAACAAAATTTTCACATGTCAAAATTCTATTAGTTTAGGGGGTTTTATGCTGTATCCACACTGTGGAACACTACCTAAGTAACGTGTTTGAAATCATAAATAAAATTCACAAATCTGTATGTATTTTAGGAAATAATCATAACAGTTTTACTTTAACGGATCATACAGAAGCAGGAATATCTGTGGTTTATATAATTGATTCAAGTTCACTTATTCTCAGCGAGTAGGATGCAGAGAATGAAACTTGATATTGAACACGAACAAAATATTTAAATAAACATAAAATGAAGTTATTTTAGTTTAACAAGGTTATTCTAAATAGTATATAATAAAACATGAACTTATAGAGAATCACAATCTCATTTAAAATTATTTAGAATGAAATTGGAAAACAAAAAAGTAAATTTTATAAAATCTGACATGCATGTCAAAACTTAGGGCTGAAAATCATAAATTGTGTAGAAACACTGTAAATCTACACAAAATGAATATTGGATGAAAGACTATTAACAGTAGTTGCAGTGCAGCGTAATTATTTTAGAAATAGTAAGTCCATATATTACAAAACACTGAATGACATTTTAAGTTTTCAGATATTTTCAAATATCATTGCAGAAAGGTGTTTTGTAAATGATATTTCACATCATGCAGAAAGAAAGGACTAGTAGTATGATGTTAAATGTTTGTTGGCGTATCAATTTCTTGTTTTAGTTTATAATATAAGTATTCTGTCAGTATGGAAACTGCAGTACGTTTTTAACTACTAGCATTTTGTGTTTATCATTGCTATTCATCTAAATGTATGAATTAGTATTTATTTGAGATTGGAATTGTTAATTGTAGTTATAAGTAGATTTTAAGAAAGTGTATGTAATATGTCAATATATTTCGAGTAATTATAATTATTCACTTAATCCTGAAAAGTAGAATAAGAAACTTATCAGGAAAAATAAAGAATTAAAAACAGTATTCACTTAAGGTAAAGAACAAACAAAACTGAATAGTTTAAATTTTAAATTAAAATTAAATTTTGAAATATTAGATCAAAATAGAAAAAAACAATTGAAATATTGGAAATTAACCCATTGAAACGACTAAAAATAACAAATCAGTTGATCAGACACCGCTGAACAGCGAGCTGCGAGAAATATTCATCCTCGAATAATTAATAAATTGAAAAGAGAAGAAAAGTGGTGAATAATTTAAAGGTTAGGATATTACAATCCAGATATATTGATATCAAGAATAAATTGTAAAAGTTGATTAAATATAAGAAGTGAGTATACTTTGAAAGTATTACGAAGTAGATTATCCGGAAAGCAGATTTAGAAGAGGGAAGTATTTGTTAATCCAGTTAGCAAATTTATATGGTGAAGAAATTTCAAACGTCAAGCAAGTGATAGAAATACTTCAAGAAAATCTTGAAAATAAATTGGAGGTTAGAAACAAACGTCAATCCAGTAAAGAAGAAGAAGAAGAAGCCTTGAGAGGTTAAAAAGTCAGTCAAGTGACATAATATTTCAAGGATCATAATAACCAGTTAGAGGTTATAATATAACATTACTCGAGTCGAAAGAAAGACAAGGTAAAGCTTTACTATATCAGAAATCCATGGTACATATTTATTTTAAATAAAGGCCATATTTATCATTTTAGTTAAGTTAGATTTTGTTATTTAAATTTGTTAATTACATTCCAAGTTCAAATTTGTTAATAAATTAATACTTTGTTCGTTCAATACTGAGTTTGATTTATTTAGATTGTTATCTTGATCGATGAGCATTTATTGAACCGACTTCGTTGGACCCTGAGTAAGAGTCATTCTATAGATTGTAGATGGTCATGCTAATGGTGTTCTATAGTCTATAATATTAACAGCTTTTAAGAAACTGTTTGGCGCTCAATAAAATCATTTCAATTTACTTTCAAAAAGTAATTTCGAACGTATAAAAAATAAAATAGATATCAGAATATAGAACAATACATTATGATGTCACATATATATTATTTCACAGCATTTAAATTATACGAATATAATTACAAATTGAGCGAATGCCCTTGGCATGGCAGAAACCTATAGCAACTTGTTCAAGGCGAGTTCACTGACTTTGAAATATTTATTAAAATCTATATTTATTTATTTGATATATTTTTCACTAAGAAAATTAATGTTTGCATAAAATGCATGTGTCTGTTTTGATTTGAGATCGATGGGTAACGCTTACTGGAATGGTTTATAGCAGTTATGTAAACCCCACCCGCGACAGAGTCGAACTTAATATTGTCAGTGTATCGTGGAACATCGAATTTAGTAGAGGGTCCATGCCTTCGAAAGCCGTCAAAATCGCCAAGTAACCCATTTCAGTAAGGCAAATAATTTTTGACCTCGCATATATATATATAGGGTCCTAATGGGCATCAGAAAAGGCTTGTTGGACTTTTGTTGGCGGTTGCACAACTTCTCCACAAGAAAAAAAGGTGACGGAATGTTATTTTAAGAATTCGTGTTTTTAAACGTATACCTCTCTCTAGACAAGTAACTTCGTGCGGAATTGTCCTAATTTTTTATATTTATATACTACTGACATGTGCGAATCTACCTGTACTGATAGAATTTCAAAATCACTTACGGTTTTTTATCTAAATAAACTCTAAATCACAGGAACGAAATGTGTGTGTTTGAAATTTCGACGTGCGGGCAACTATATTAAATGTTCAATTTTTTAATATACTTATTATTTGCGAATGAAATATGGTTTAAACATCAACAAAGTTTTTACAAAAAAATAACTCGATAGTTTTTGAATTATAGACTTTTTAAAATAAACCATAATTTAGATTCGTGGTACTGCGGCTGTTTTCTGGCGTACCGCTATCTGGCTAATTGTAATGTATGAAGATAGTGAGCCAATATATAAGATATTATTCCTATCTTCACACAAGCCAAACAGAGTATTTTTTTTTTATTTATCGCTGTACCAAGTAACCATTTATTTGCCAAAGACGGAAACTGCTAAACTACTATTATTGTGCACAAACATTTTAAGTACGGCTCTATGGGAGCTAACAACAGTGACTTACCGGTCGGTTTTGTTGCTTTTTCATGTGCATTAAATATTTGTAGACAACTGTACTTTTAATTCCATTTTTTATAATGGCAACTTGTGAGGACTTATTTCCTTGGATTTAGTTAATTTGCTTGGACTAATACTGTTTAATAGATAAAAACACCCTCTTAATACGATTTAAATAAAAATTAAGTATATATTCGCAGCTTCAATATTCATGGGTAGGAACACGTACAGTCGGCAATGCTGGAAAGCAGCCATTACCGTTAGTTTAGTTTGAATATTTCTTAAATATATTTACTACTGAGATCCTTACCATAAAGTTTTCCTATTGAAATTCTATCTACTTATGTTCTTTATTTTTGGAATAGAAAGATTGTACGGCTTTCAGGAATTCCGAATTCCAGATTATTAGGAACTCTGCCAAGTCGTTCTTTTTTAATAGATAAGTAAAGTCATTGTATAGCCAAATGACAACATGGATTATTTGCCAGTCTTTTAATAAGATACCTACATTTCCACTGTGGACTATGCAGGTAATTTCTAAAATATATTATTCAGTTCTCAAAAAACACTAGACTAAACAGTATTTATTTTTAAAGTTAAATAAGTGTACACTTGGCTATATGATTATATCAATAATATTAAGAATTCTTATTAATATTGTTGATATTGGATTAATTGACTATAGCTATACGATACCTACCACCTAATTAAACCAAATATTATAGTAGTATTTCATGATTTTTCTAAAAATATTTTATGTAGACAGGACTTGATATTAAAAAAATAATAGTAAGTATAGTTTATCTAAAGTCAGTTAGAAAATCATAAAAAAAGACCGACAAAGGAATAGTTTATAATACGAGCAATGTCATGAATGTCGATCGACAATTTTTAGAATCACTTTTTAATGATTGTAAATATTGTCTTACTACTTCATATTAATTGATAGACATGATGTAAATTATTGATTCATAATTCATTATTTATTTAATAAATAATGTTAGTTTAATGAACAACTCTATAAATGATTCAATAAATGCAAATAAATATCATTTAACCTATGGCTATGCCACCGGCAATATTAAGAATGATCGAAGAGCAGGTAACGGACTTGTAATGGTCAGCCAGGTAAACAATCGACCACTTTCGTTAGAGGTAAGCGCATAACATATCTGGATAACAATATTCGTATAGGAATATCGTTTGCAATATTCAAGTACGCGGGCTCGGGTGTTATTCTATCTCAAACAGGCTTTGTATCCCGGCAGCAACGCTTTAGATTATTGTTTTAGATTAAGTTTTAAATAGACAATAGAAATACTATACATTATAATACAGGAACCATAATGTCAGGAGCCTGACACATTTGTAACAGCTAGAGACATTATTAACCCTGTTCCTTAGAGCATAGCAGACAAAGAAAGTGATATAAGAAATCCGCGATTATTTTATTAAACGAGGATAGATGCGTTTCAAATTATTCAATAGATTTTTGTACTAGTTGGTTGCCCATCCTTACAGACGAAGTAAGTAAAAATAAGATAAATATAATTTAATGTCTCACGTGACTATGGAAATACATAAACAAAGAACTGTCATGGTTGACGGCCAAAAAGTTTTGAGAACGGAAGTAGATTCTCTTCCGAAACGCTAAACTGCCTATAGCTGTCATTTTCATTTTTTAGTTTATAACATTAATTGTTCTAGTTTATATATTTTTAGGTGCGAGACTTCTTGAAACAGTCAAGTATTCAAGAACCAACCTCTGTCTGATCCGTTTGGCGCAGAGGTTTTTTAATAAAAATTTTTAAACATTTTTCAGTGGCAAAATACCCAACAAAAAGTAAGAAAAAAAAAAATCGAAATGTCTCTTACAACTGGTGCAAGTATTTGTATCAAGCGCATATATTTTTTTATCGATTACTGATTTCTTAGTGAATACAAAAATATGATTGGCATACACTCCGATCAGTGGAGATAGAGAGGTAGACCTAAAAAAGCCTTGTCACTGGGTATGACAAACAAGTATCAAGCCGACTTCTTTGTTATCAATTAATTAGCACTTAGTAATTACAAAAATACGGCCGGGTCGGCATACATCCCGGTTAATGGAGACAGGTGTCTACTTTTAAGCCATGATTTTACTTGTCTCCACTTGTTTAGTAGACTTAAGAAAGGCCATAAAAACAGGACATAAAGTCGGCACAAATACTGCTGACAAGAGTACTACAGAGCCGTACTTCAAATTTTTGCGTATTAAAATGAATAAAATAATACTAGAGGTTTAAAAATCGTATTTTCAACAGAAACTTAATGCTGTTTCTGGTGAATTGAAAAATCTTACTCTGTTTTGCGTCAAGATAGGAATACGCATTGGTGGACGCGCACTGCCCATCCTTCGCGACATTGGCAGATAAATTAAAAATACGACTTTGTTTATCTGTTCTCTGGGTATGACGTTCTAGTTACGTATGATTTGCGTAACTTATCACAGGACTTAAAAATCTTAATTAAAAGAGGCGTGTTTCCGTTTATTTCTTATCTGTCGTGCCAGAACATACTTTACATACTAGTGGAATAAATCTAAAAGACTAAATTGCTTAGAAAGGAATTGTCTTACCATAACTATTTTTTTGCTGGAACTTGTTGAAAACATTTCAAGAAATGTAGTAAAAAGTTTTTGATTAAATCCGTGTGGTGGAAAGTTTTTGTTTATACAGAAGAATGTTTTCGCAGTTTTTCTTAAATATCTCTGGTTGTATTATATTATCGCAATGAAGAAAGCGACATAAATTATTCAAAATTAAATTGCGAAGAAAACTAGATTTATCCGACACTTTTTGGTCAATATGCCAAGTCGCAAAACATAAAAACATTTTAGGGAGGCTATTTTGAAACAATTGATGATAATTTGAACCATAATGCACATATTCTAACTAAATTTTAGAAGAATATACCTCTTGTGGAGCTAAACCATCAGGCCGAGTTTCAAGTTAAAATATTTACAATAACTCCTAAAAAGCAATTGCAAACTCGAAAATCGAATCGTCGAATGTTTAGGGGCAACAAGTCAAAAATGTGTATAAAAGATTATAGTTGTTTTTGTTATTTGTGGTGGTATAAACAATAAACATTTTTAAAACCGAAAAAATGTTCGTCATTGTGTCTCTTAGCTTGCTTATAAATGGCCATAATAAAAAAAATCATATCTAAGGTCCCAATTAGTGTAGATAAAACTACTTTTTTAAAATAGTTCGTTTTTTTGTACTTTTAATATATACCAATAATTTTTATTTTTGGTCAAAATATTGATGAGTAAAATTCATTTGATAAAAAATAAGAAAATAGAAGAATTGAATAAAATTAGCTATTTAATATAAAATCTTCTTGCTTTTTAAATATATATGTGCACATTTCAAAAATGAATACACCTGGTAAAGTTAAGATTTTATAATTTTTTAAAATTTCCCTGCAGGCATGGGTATTTAAAACACCGGAAGTTAGCTTACAATACAATATGAATAGCAAAAGTGGAATTCCCCCAGAAGCAGACAGACACCAGGCCTTAAACGAGATTCAACTTGTGCATAAAGCAGTATCGTTTATATTAAAATTTAACTGTTTACTCTACTTTTAACCACTATGAAATCTTAACACCTGGGTTTTTTCGACATTAAAATATAATAAATTTTGGGAAAACCATTCACTTAGTTTAATAATTAAGTTATTTTCGTCGAGTTCTAAACTTTCATTTGTTTTATTTGAAACAATTAAAGAGGCGTCATCAGCATACGTCGTAAAGTGAATAGTAGATGATATGAAATCTAATTCATTTACATATAGTAAAAATAGCACAGGACCCAAGACAGAGCCTTGTGGAGCTCCTAATGTCAAATAAGACCAATCAGAACTAACCATATCAAGACCATGTTTGCTTTTATACTTAATACTAACACATTGTTTCCTATTCTCAAGAATAGTTTTCTCCCATTTTTTGTTATCTGTCATGCTCCAAGGCAAAAGATTAATCATGTCTCTAGCTGACATAAATGTGTCAAACAATTGCATGCTAGCTAACTTGTATATCTGGTCAGTATGAAAATAGTGCAGGCATTTTCATCAAATTTTACAAGCAGGCCATGTTTATTATTATTTATTTATATCATACACTATGCTCAACATGTACTAGACCAAACTATATGGCAGGGGGTTCTGATAGATATGCAAACAAATTAAATCAAGATATATCAACTGTACTTAGGAAATTAAGAACGCGTGTACTTATATAAATAAAATTCGCAATACATAAGCAAGAAAAACAAACTAATGCAACAATACAAAACAAAGAATATATATAATAAATATCTAATAAACACAAAGAAAAACAAAAATGGTGTATTAGACACTTGCGTAATTTTTAGGGCATGCTGCAATTAAATATGTTAATATTAGTACAGGTAGAGTTTCGATTTTTGCAAATTATATGAATCAGAGAGTTTTATGGCACTAGTCCTACCAAATAGGTAGATTCAGTTAAAAATGTGACCGAAGGGCGATTTATTCGGGGAAAGTTGTAATGGAATACAACGGAAAAAAGTGTAGTGTACTACTATTCCCACCCTTTCCTTAAGGGTAGAAAAAAATTGTTTATTTTGCTTATAATTCGAGAACGATGAGAGATATAGAAAAAAATTGAAGATAAATATTCTAGAGCTTAAAACTTTGCTACATTTACACCCTATTTTTGACAGTTTGGCTGTAAAACCGTATGGCGTTTAGGCAATTAATGGAATATTCAAAAAACCGTACAAAATCGAGACATTCATATTTTTTGTTTTTTTTTAATTCCCTTAAAAAAATCTCAACTTAAGTTTTTTTTTGTTTATATAAAAGTTATAAACGTTTGCATTTTTAATTGACGATTTTCAGGGTTAAATGTGCCGAAACAAATACGGAAAAAAAATCAGGAAATTTCACGAAGACAGTGGAGCTTGAGACAAATTGTTTCAGCACATTAAACCTTGAAAAATCGTCTATTTAAAAATTCAGATGTTTATAACTTTTATATAAACAAACAGAAAAAAACTTTATCTTTGAAAAAAAGTTATTGGCACTGGTGCATCCAAACAGCCTTTTGCCTCTTAGTGAAACGCAGCAAGTTCTTTTATATAACATAAAATTTGAATTGTAGCCCTGATTATTAATCGAAAATTAATGTTTTATTTTGTTCTTCTAAATCATATAATTTTGTAGATATACAAAGTTAAATCTCTAAAACAAGAAACTAATTCTTGCACATAAGTTTTCAAAGAATAATTATGGTTTAAGGTAGGACCATAAGGCAATTAGAAAAGTTCAATATAACAACAGAACAGTAACATGATTAATTACTTTTCGAATAAAACCTATAAAAACACCGAAATTACTTTTAATTGTCACTGAAAATGTATGCCTTTTAGCTCATGGATAAGCATATATTATAATATAAATGACTACCCACACTCACACTTGAAAACAAAACTACGCAATATAGGTGATAAAGTATAATAAAAGAGATATTCAGAATTTAATTATGTATTTTTACTTTAGTGGAAAATTCCTAATATAAAGCAACATATTACATGAACGATATCAATTTAGATAAAGCGAGAACTTTCCTCGTAATATTTACTATACGTAGTTGATTATAAATAAATACTAAATCGCCTATTGGATAAATAATTTCCCTGATGTTCAATATCGTATTATTGGTCTATTTATAACTTGGTGATTGGATAGTGGATTATGTCTGACACAAAAAAAAAAAAACAAAATTGTGTCATTTTCACATACAAGGACAATAACAGAATAATTAATTTATACCGGGTGTAACAGGATCATGAACCCTTTTCTCTTTTAGTTTTGAAGATTATTGATTGAAATTTAGGATATACTACATACATAGTAGTTTTGACATACAATTGATTTCATTTTTCACTTCCGATTTCGCTGGCACTAACTTTCGATTTTTAAACGGAAGACCCTATATATCATTGCATTTTTGAATTCTGCATAATTTTCTGAATCCAACGATGCCAAATAAGTGACATTTCAAACATCAATTTCTTTTATAATATAATTTTTAGTTTTCCATTTAAGTGTGCCACGACGGTTCCGACTTATTCTAAATGACCCGTGAAATGCTACAAAAAACGAGATTCCGTTAAAAACACTAAATTACGTGATTTATGAGCAAATAAAATTCACCAAAATTGATTTTGGGGCAAAACTCAATTTTTTCAAATGGAACCATATTATTAGTACTATTACTATTAATAAGGAATTTATTCATATGTCGTATTAAAATATGGGATAAATACAAACAAAATTATAGCTAAAAGAAAATAAGAAAATACAATTTTGTTCTAATTAAATATTAAGAAGTAACTAAGGTGGCTTTGAAAGCAATAAAATATTTAGCTTGTCAAACATTTGGTGGTTTAACGGTGTGTTTATTGTGATGAAAAAGTGGACATGTTAATTATTTATGGGCAAAGTAAAAAAATGCAACTGCAGCTATGGACCTTTGAGGCCGACAATATCCTGACAGACAATGTCCAGCGAAAAATTATTTTAAATGTGTTGAAAACCAATTCCGAAGAGAGCCCAACAATGATCCCGAAGAAAACTTACTTCATAAGTTGGGTTTGAATTGAACATCAGTCACCAAACAGTAAGCCGAATTTTGCACAAATACGACTATAAATCGTTTAAATACCAATTGCACCAGCATTTGTCAGGGTTGGCAGTTTTAAAACAAAATGTTTTAAACAAATGTTTTTTAAGTGTTTAAAACACAGTAACCTGTTTTAAACACATTTGTTTTAAACACGTTTAAAACAATTGTTCTAAACATGATTTTTTTAATGCGTTTTTTCAGTGTGTTTGATGGACAATTTTTGAAACATCGTTATATTTGATAAGGTAAAAAAAATAATAAAATAAAAAAATATGAATGCAATATATATAATATATAATGCAATAAAACTAGTTATAATAATGTTACGGATTTCCACCTTTTTGGAAACACCCTGTGTGAATCCGTGGATTCTAAATAATTTCAACAAGAGATTAAACACTACTAACACTTTATTTAACTATTTACTGACTACAATACTTCAAATTCACTTTATTTACTATTTATCTAACCTCACTTTTCACTTTTCTACTTGTTCACTTTTATAAACTGCTTTCTTCATAAAACTTCCTCTTCCGCGCTTGTAATCGCGCCTTATATACTCCGAAATTAGCTCTAGATTAATCCAGAATCTTCTCCAACCATAATCTAGAAAAGTCCTTGGCTCTTTCTAGAGCCTTTCCAGTCACCATCAGTAGGCATAGGCGTACCATCTCCAATTCCAAGGGGGTGTAATTCATAACAATAATATAGTAGTATAAGTACAACGAACAAAATATATTACTATTATACATATAGAAGATATACCTATTATTATGTATTTTCTTAAGTGTTCATTTTAAAGCGATTAGTAGCACGGGTACACACAAAAAAAAAGTCGAGTGCGGGAATCGGGATCTATGTATTCCCATGCATTTAGACCTGCTGAACACGAATCCGATGTCCGTTTTGCCCAATTGGCTCTTGTATTTTTCCTAACCTCAAAAAAAAACACCGTAAGAATGCCCGAGAAAATGAAAGTGTAGCTAAAAATCTGAAAAAAATCAGAGGTACGAAGAATAGCGAGAGAAATCGAATGGCGCAAACTAGAATTCTACAGCTTTTTTGGTTTCCGATATCGAGCCTCGAGAAGTGCGAAAAAAACAATTTTTTTCCTTCCAGTGACTTTGAGCTGCTCTATCTCGAAAACGAAGGACCGCAGGGATGTCTGGTTTGCGCCATTCGATTTCTATCGCCATCCTATGTACCTCTGAATTTTTTAAAATTTTTAGCTACATTTTCATTTTTTTGGGCATTCTTACGGCGTTTTTTGAGGTTAGGAAGAATACAAGAGCCAATCGGGCAAAACGGACATCGGATTCGTGTTCAGCAGGTCATAATTTATGGGAATACTTAAGTCTGCCTTCTCCCACTCGATTTTTTTTATGTGCCTGTGTAGTCGATAACCAATCACCAAACAATTATTGCACTATTGCACAACTTGACGTATTTATTACACCGAATTGGCCGAGCCGTTGTCAAGTATCGTCCTCGTCTTGTTCTGATGCAACATGGGCATGGCTTATAGAATAAACAATGTATTGGGTCGACGCGCCCGTATAAATTTAAGTTTAAAAATATATTTTTTATTGTTTAAAACATGTTTTTTTTCAACAATTAAAAATCCATGTTTAAAACACATTGGATAGTTTTAAATGAAAAAAAAACGTGTTTTTTTATTAAAATTTAAAAAAAAAACACAATTTTTGCCAACCCTGGCATTTGTACGAAAGTGATTACGAACGTAGGATGGAATATTGCCATTGGATTTTGTAGAATAACGTGCAGCCAAACAATGATTTTTTGGGACTGATTTTATTTTCGGACGAGTCAAGGTTTACAAATTTGGGATTATTTAACCGACAAAATACAAAATATTGGTCACAAGAAAATCAAAATTACGGTAACTTTCAAGTGCGGTTCGGTTTTAATGTTTGGCTTGGAATAATCAGTAGTAGAATCATTGGTCCAATAATATTTGAAGGACCTCTGACTGGAGCCAGATACTTGAGATTCCTGGAAAATGAGATTGCGGACATTTTAGATGAGTTACCTTTAGATTTAGGACAGGGAATGCATTTCCAAAAATATGGCGCTCCTCCCCATAATTCAAGGATAGTAATTGATTACCTTCAACGGAGATTCGGAGAAGATGTAATTTCGACGACTGGTCCTGTGAGGTGGCCTCCAGGGTCACCTGATTTAACGCCCCTTGATTTCTTTGTTTGGACTCATTTAAAAAATATTGTCTATGCAACCGCCGTTACAACCCGTGAAAACCTGGAGCTACGAGTAAGACGAACAATTAATAGCATAACGACCCAGCAATTGGCGAACGTTCTTCGAGAAACAGCTATGCGAGTTCAGAAGTGCATTGACGTTAATGGACAACATTTTGATCATTTGTTGTAACATTTTGTGTTAATTCTTTATATTCTAAAACCACCTTATGTGTAATAAGGTAATTAGAATAAAATTGTATTTTCTTATTTTCTTTTACGTGTAATTTTGTTTATATTTATCGCACATTTTAATACGACATATGAATAAATTCCTTATTAGTAGCACTAATAAATGGCACCACAGTACCGATATGGTATTTGAAAAAATTGAGTTTGGCCCCAAAAACAATTTTGGTGAATTTTATTTGCTCATAAATCACGTAATTTAGTGTTTTTAACGGGATGTCGATATTTGTAGCATTACACGGGTTATTTAGAATAAATCGGAACCGCCATGGCACACTTAAATGGTAAACTAAAAATTATATTATAAAAAAATTGATGTTTGAAATGTCACTTTGGCATCGTTGGATTCAGAAAATTATGCAGAATTCAAAAATGCGATAATATATAGGGTGTTTCATTCAAAAATCGAAAGTTAGTGTTTAGTGTTACTTCCGGCGAAACCGGAAGTGAAAAAAATCAGTTGTATGTCAAAAAGTGCCGCTTATTATGTATGTAGTATATCCTAAATTTCAATCAATTATCTTCAAAACTAAGGGATTAAAGGGGGATATAACATGCTCCTGTTACACCCGGTATAGTGATGCCGTACAATTTTCCGATGTGTGAATAAAGCAAATATGGTTTCTGTTAATTTCTAGCAAACACCTGTTGCAACCATTTCTAACCGAAAATAAATTAAATGAGGGAGGTTCATAATTCGAGCCATATGTATGTTTTTATGTTTGTTCAATCATCACCCTGGAATGGCTCAAGCGGCTTCTATGGAAATCTTTTGCAGACTGTGGAGTAGCTCAGCGGTGGTTCCATATTAGCTTCATCAAGCTGTGTCTATTATAAAATAAGCAAAAATCGAACAATGTTTTCTATTCGAGAATTTGGTGTATGCACCAGAAATTAAATGGTGTTGAAATTGGTAGTTGGGTATCTTCTGAGTAGCTGATACTGCATCTGATGTCGAAAATTCCAAATTCAAATTGACGAATCTAATTGCATAACTTATGCAGATTTACATGAAACTTGATACATGCGAGATATTTATTTTACTTTGCAGAAATTACATATAAAGGAACACTGAAAAGATGGGAAGATTTTTTAAAAAACAAACAAAAATTACATTTCTGCATTGGTGCATACATAATTCTGGTCTGGAAGCTCTAGAAACCCATTGTTACATGAACATTGTGTGAGATAATTGAAAATGAACTTTTGGGAAATGCCAGCCCGTCAGTTTGACCATAGTTCCAGATATACGTACGGCGTACGAGGTAACTTTTTACTGTTACCATAAAATATTATTTATTATGGACCACAAGGCTTGGGATAAAGTAACCCAGCCCTGAACGAGTAAGCATGCTTTGCAATAAATATTCTTAATTTTTTTAAAACTAGTAGATTTATTGAAATTTTTATATACAGGATATTTTATAATATTAAGGTTTTAATCCTTCAATAAAATAATGTTTGCGGCATCTATAGCTATGTGTTTTATTGTTACTGTTGGTTTTTGAAGATATTGGACAGCTGAATAAGATGGTCTGGTCCGTTTAGTCAATCTCGTATCGTTGTCCCGTTATTAGGGCACGAATATAGGCAGAAATTGCCTTTTTAGCACTTTTAGGTTAGATTTTCTCAAAATCGTGACATGATGGCTCAAAACGTGTTCAGCGCATCAGAAACCTTCGCAATCACTTATTTGGGTTTAGAAAAAAACCTGGTACGTCTGTGAAATTTAATAAGCAGTTAACTGATTCATATAAATGCATGCAATGTATTAGAATCAAAAAGAGATTACACATATACAAATTATAAAAATTATAATAATCCAGTCAGAAATTTGTAATACTTAATATAAATTTTATGTTTTAATTTTTGGTAATAAAATGTATCTGTAAAAAATATTCATTTGCTTTTGTTTAAGGATGTATGGGAGGTATAATCGGAAACAAATCGACCAAAATTGTTTAATTCGTTAATATCTGGTGTCACTTGTGTAATATAGATCAATAGTATTGGACTAAACGTTTATTAGAATAAAATATTTATTATTAGGGAGTCATTTTTCTACCTTTCAATGGCTTTTTCGTTTATTTACGGATTTTTAGTTTTTATAGAAAAAAAATTGACAGTGAAAATGCCTCATGGAATTTTGAAATATTATTTTTTGTTAATTTATGAGACTTATATAATAAACATAAGAAATTAAAGCTTTGTAAAATACTGTTCATTTCATGACGACATTTTCAGTAAGGACTCATGTTATATTAAAATCGTTATAAATCAAAAACGGTTTAACGAATCGATTTGAAATTTATTTGAGTTAATTTATGAACACATAATGAACAGTTTTCCAAAATTTCATTAATTTTTTAGCATTTTAATTCCTCCCATACATCCTTAAGCAACAATGTAGTATGGTAATATTTATTTTCTCCCAAAATTAAGAATTGGTGTTCAAAACTTTCGGACTGTGCGTATACTTAGTAACAATATGTGATATAAATTCAGTTAAAAATAGCAACGGAGCGGCTATTTGGAAATGCCGTAAATGTCCCCTGCATTTCATAAGCAAGTTCAGTAACCTTTGATCAAGTATTACATAATCGCTGATCTACCTCGTCATTCTACACTGTTAAAATTTAACAAATTAAGATAATTTCACTGTTCAGGTTTTATAATTATTGCGAGAATATTTATATTTTGCGTGACATTGTTTGCTCCAATTAAAATTACTAATTTACCTAGTTACATAGCTATTAATAAGTGACAATACAACACTGCTGTATTGTCATTTGTCACTGTGGAATGAATACGCGTTGCTATGACTGCAAGACAAACTTCTTTTATATGTCTGTCACTTAATCATTGTCAAGTATTTAATATACAAAAGTTTAATTGTAGTTATAATTGGGTATTTCTAAATGTGTTTCAATGTTTTTTATGTTAAAATGTTTAACAAAGATGAATTTACCATGGTAAAAATGTATTTATACATCAATGCATTCCATTCATTATATTTCCCCAGTCCCAGTCCCCAGAGGGTTTTGAGCTAGAATTGGTTGCAACAATAAAATAGCGTCAAACTCCAAAATATTTGGAGGGGTTGCCAGCCCAAGCGTGAACTCCAAAATTTGCTTTTTCCGTGCGTATCGGTACATAAATTTTAATAACGTTTGCAAAAATTATGAGATCGTAAAGTAGTTTAAACATTACTGTAAAATGACTAAAAAAACACAGTACGTATGCTGCGGTCGCCGCCTCCGGCGACTCGAAGAAGCTCCTCCGAGTTTGAGTTCCATACAAATTTTCGCCAGAAGTCTTATACCTACTTACTCATTTTATTCTCGACCGCTACAAAAAAATTCACTATTACAACGGAAAGACCAACTATCTATCTCTCGTTTACCACCGATCGAGGGTTGAAAATTAATAGAAAGAAATCTGAGGCCTTGGCTACTAATATATATACACCAAATCCCAAGTTTCTGTACTCTTACCAACTTGCTTTACTTATTTTCTCTTATATACCCCTACTTAGCCCCACCCCTTCAACGGAATCATCATTAAATATAATCTAGTTCCAGATGTCCTTATAATACATACCTGTACCAAATTTCAAGTGAATGTGTCAATTTTATTTTATCAACCATCTAGCAAAGACTTGATCCGTTTTCTACAAGTTTCTAGTTTACTCTACAAGTCACCCTACACTAGCAAAGTTGCCCTCATATTTCTAATTCACATAAAAAATTCCCGTCGAACGAGTCCGCGCGGCGGTATCATTGAATAGGTAAAGATGCCCCCTGCCCGCTTTGTACTTACCGCATTTTTTACATGCCTTAGAATTATGAAGCCGACTTTACCTCAGAGATGGCGTGCGGAGGTAGCACATTACAGACATGCTGGTATTGCAGTTGCCTAACACCATTGCTACCTAATTCCGGCTACTACTCATGCTATCTGAAGGGACCACGAAAGAGAGATCATATCCATTTTGACATTTTAGGCACAAGAATAGTACCAATCAGACAACTTAAATAGAGGAGCGAATTCGAGACTCTATCGTGCCGTTTTTTTTTTTCTGGCGTAGAACCAGGTCAAACATGGTAGCTTTTGTTAAGCATGTCACTGGGCATATAAAATCGTATTTCACGACATTTTTTCGTGGTCTGGACCTTTTTAAATTAAAGAAAAGGGAAAATATTGCATTTTAAATAAAATGTGTTTTTTTTTGTTTCCACCGTCATATCTTCAAAACTAATGTTGCTATCGACGTTGTTTTTTTTTTCAATTAAAGTGCACACAATAGCGCTTTTAACTGTACTAATGGTTTTTACACAGTTCGCAAATGTAGCCCAAACATTAGAAAAGTTTTTGATATAATTATTTTTTTCCCAATGTGTATCGTTTGGCAACAGCGATTTTTTTTAAAGCGCGCTAAATTAGTCATATGTATTATTGTACACCGCGTATGGAAGGTAGGATAAGATGCGTCTAACTAATAGACTATTCAAATTTATTGACCCCTATTTTTTATTATTGATTTTATTATTGATTTATACGTATACTCTAAATCCCGCAAACTACTAATATACGATTCAAATGTATTGACCCCTAATTTTAACCGCGAATATCTCAAAAACGGAGAAACGGAAAAAATTTAAAAAATTATGTCTATTGTAAATCATTCACTGAAATTTGAATAATGTACATTGGACAGTTTTGAAGTGCTGCTAAGTTATATTGAAAAATGTCCCACTTTTTAAGGAAATTTTGACAATACCAGTTTTAAATCCATTATATATTTGAAAATATACCTACTATATAAATAATCTTTTAGATGCCGATAAGGCGTGGTATTTTTTGTACGAGGAAATTTTTTCATAATTTTTTATTCTAAAATTTTGCAGTTATTCTAAAAAACACATCATGTTTATTCGATTATTTATCAAGGTATTTACAAAAATTTTGATAAAATGGTTAATTATATAATATACAATAGATAATATTATTGCCCGGGTTCTGCAATATTATCTAGTGCACTTGATAACTAAATTAATATTTGATATATACCAATTCTTTTTTCTGAAAATCATTACCTTTTATATGATTAACTAGTTTATTAAAAATCTTTTAAATACCTTGATAAATAGCCGAATAAACATTAAATAACGTTTTTGACAATAACTGCCAAATTTTAGAATAAAAAATGATGAAAGAATTTCTTCGTACAAAAAATGCCGGGCTTTAACGGTATCTAAAATATTATTCATATAGTAGGCATATTTTTCAAGATGTAATGAATGTAAAACTGGTATGGTCAAAATTTCCTTAAAAAGTAGGGTATTTTTCAATATAACTTAGCAGAACCTCAAAACCGTCCAATGTACATTATTTAAACTTTAGTGAATAATTTACAATAGACACATAATGAACATATATTTTCTCAAATTTTCTCTGGTCCGCCATTTTTGAGATTTCGCGGTTAAAATTAGGGGTCAATACATTTGAATCGTATATTAGTAGTTTGCGGGATTTAGAGTATACGTATAAATAGTTTTAAATAAATGCGATGCTGTAGAATATTCGCAATTTAGTTTTCTAAAATAATGGAGTGCATTATTTGTAAGAAAATTGCGCGGGATGATGACAAATATGTGGACCAAGACCTAGGATACAAGGTTTGTTGTCACTAATATTTAGTGCTGAAAAAAGACGACATCGCGGAAATATTGTGTCAGAAAAGATATTTTAAATGACGAAATTTAATTAAAATATCATATAGACTGTCGTATAGGTAGACAAGTTTTGAAAACATGAACGTTTTTTGCAATCATACAGTGCCGCCGCGCCGCGCCGATTTGCAACAGATGCTGCACAGTACTTAATCGAATACGAAATATTAATAATAGATGGAGGATTTAAATTAACAGAAAAAGTAGTTTCACTACATAAACGTCATTCAGAAATGACCAAAAATCTATTTAGCAAACAGCAAGATATACCAGGATGATTTTGCATGCAATGTACGAAACTAAATTTAGCAAACAAACATTGGTGAAATTAGTTGATATAGATGTATTAATTTTACTTACTCTCCTTTTTAACTAGCAGACAATTTTTGTAAATATAGAAGGTAGTGCAAAGTTTATGAACTACAGTTTGTTCTTGTCTTCATTGTTTTACTGGTTGCGACACCACTAATGGTTTTTTTTTAATATTTAAAAAATCTGCGTTTGGTGTTGTTAAAGAATATTGTTGCTTTTACAAAATTATCGGAATTGCCATTGCTGTCTAAAGACGAAGCTTTAAAAATCTTTACAAAATTGATTCTAGTACTGCACAAAAACAAAAGTAAACAAATTCAGATATTAAACGACCTAAGGATCAAATTAGCAACAACAACAAACGGAGCTTCCTTCAACTGAAGGCACCTTTTACCACCCATTCTTAAGGTTAACATATATATTTAAATCATAGATTTTCTATCTAATACATTTAGTTAACTATTGCAGGTTTATGCATCAACTTAGAATATCGTACAGAAGCAATATGCCAACTACACATATAAATGCACATGGTTCAGGACGGAATTTAAGTGACGATGTTTGGACAATATTTTCATTAAGTATTTATTGTTCAGATAAAAATTGTGAAAATCGAAAATATGATTGTGTTAAAGAAGGCCTAAAATGTTGTAAC
The DNA here is from genome assembly GCA_963583905.1 of Stenurella melanura. NCBI lineage: Eukaryota > Metazoa > Arthropoda > Insecta > Coleoptera > Cerambycidae > Stenurella > Stenurella melanura. The sequence goes on from OY757312.1 coordinate 111,206,929, forward strand.
GAGTGTAAATGCCGTACTTGAAATACTGTTATTTAAAGGTTTCGATGAATGTACAGACGAACTAGAATGCTTTTAACGCAGGGCCTACGTAACTAAATACTCATTTTTCAATAGAAAAATAGTTGCAAAAAAATAAAGTTGTTTTATTCCTGCGTCTTGGTTTAATTCAATCAAAAATGTGTAATAACCTACTTATTAGGTGGGTACTTACTTTATAACAATGATTTATATTTACCTGCTTTTAAATATTTTTTATCTTAAAACAACAAAAGGTAGGTTCGTACCTATTTTGGAGCTGTTAATAAAAGCCCGATTAGTACACATGAATCCAACAACCGTAGTCCGCAGGCGGTAAGCAGTAGGTATAATGAGAGCCGGGCGTGCAAGAATATGATTTAGCCCGTTTTTAAAAAATCGCTGACTACATACTATAACCTGCACATCAAAAATTATGATTCTAAAAACTTTTTTCATATATTGGCTTCAATTTGTTCACAGCATGTATATACATATTTTCATAAATAAAAAATTTTCTCGATTGCTGAAAAATACATTCACGAAAATAACAACTTTAAGTTTGCTATTATTTTAACAATTAAAAAAAATATATTTTACAATCACATTGTACATAGTTAGAAGCGCTATTGTGTCTACTTCAATTAAGAAAAAAAATCAGTTCCATAGCACAATTATTTTTAAAGATATAACGATGGGGACGTTAAAAAACATGTTTCATGGAAAATTCATTTTTTTACAGTTTTTTCGAAATAAAAAAGTTCCAGACCACCAGAAAATGTCGTGAAAAGTGGTTTCGTGTACACGATCACCTAGTTAAAGAATCGCACCAAGTCTGGTTTGGTTCTACGCCAGTTTTTTTTTTCTCGGAAACTAAGCGTCTTTGCTTCCTAATTTTACTCGTCTAAAATACTTGGGAGTGATCCTGGATGACCGGCTGACATTCGGCAAGCATATCGAATGAACTGTCGAGAAAACCCAAGGGAAAATGGGGGCTTTGACAAGAATCCTACCAAATATAGGGGGACCGAGCGGACCAAAGAGAGCGGTCTTATGTGGAGTCATTCAATCGATAGTCCCATATGGCGCGCCGGTATGGCGACGGGCCATCGAGATACAAAAATATAGGAACATGCTCTTGAGCATCCAAAGGAAAGCCCTACTGAGAATAGCCAGTGGGTATCGCACAATATCCTCAAGGGCCATACAGGTTGTCACAGGAATTCCACCGATTGATTTGCTCGTTGAAGAGAGACACCGACTGTACCATAATGAAAATACCCATTTACCAATGATTAAAAAAAGGGAGAGAGAGACAACTTTAAACAAATGGCAAGAAATATGGAACAACCATACGGACACGGCAGCCTAGACGAAGACACTCAACCGAGACATCCTCCCCTGGGTGAGATGCGAACATAAGAGGCTGGATTTCTTTGTGACACAGTTTCTGACGGGCCACGGATATTTTAGACATTATACCAAAAGAATGGGAATAACGCAGGAGGATACATGTATGTGCTGTGGTGACACAGATACAGCGGAGCACACAGTACTGATATGTGACAGATGGTCCCAGTGGAGGCAAGAGCTAGAAGAAGACCTGGATGTCGAAATTAGTAGGGAGAATGTAATCAATGTGATGCTTAAAAATGGGAGAAACTGGACAAAAGTAAGCCGTTTTGTTAAAAAGGTGTTACAGAAGAAAAAAGCCGAAGAAAGAGAAAGAGAGCAAGCTGGCGACTACAGGCGATTAAGTAGGAAGAAGGAAATGACGACCTAGGGCACTGATGCTATGTCACATAGTGACGCTTCCGGGAGCCTCTGGGGTTTGGTGAGAGGCAGGAGTTTTTAGTGGGTGAAAATCCCATTCGCCGCAAAGAGCGGTGTCTTTTGAAAGATTTTCTCCTGCCATATAAAAAAAAAAACTACTCATGCTATAGCCCCCAGGAGGCGTCATCGTAAACAATATTAACATTACTAGTGGCATCGAATTTTTTTATTATTTTGGGAACGGCTCTGCAAATTACAATCACATTAAAAAATGTATAAAGGTACATTGTGCTTAATAGAAATTTTACATTTTTAAACACCCTGTATATGTATATCACAAATCTGACACCTACTCATGGCTACCCAGGATAAGCAATACTTTTTATAAAGAATAACGGTTTCCCGAAAAAACAACAATAATATAGCTTACAAATCCGGGGACACACTGTATGTGCGTCGATTACAATACAATATTTTAGCATAGAATCTGTAGATAATGGACTGTAAAAGTTAGACGAAAAAAAAAAGGTACGTTTGTATCAACGGCGACTCCGACAAAAATTGGCTAATTTTGACCTAAGGTGAGCAATAAAAAAATTATAAAAAAATATTTTAACGCAAATGTACTAAAAAATAAAAAATAATTATTAAATTCATACATTTGAAAACTAAACGCTTTGGGGGGGTAATCATATACCAATATTGTACATTTACTTTGTTCAATTGACCACCCCTTTTAGCTTTTAGCTAGCTTGTAGCCAGCTTTTAGTTTCCAAATGTATGAATTTAAAAATAATTTTTTACTTTTTAGTACTTTTTTTTTTATTTATAATTATATTTTTTTTGTTTATCGTATTTTACTCGTCAAACCCTTTCATTTGATCAAGGGGGTTGTGAAGAAAAAGATAATCCGCCATTCTGGTGCATCCGCCATATTGAACTTAGAATGGCGTTACATAGTTTATCGTATTTTAATCACCAAACCCTTTCATTTGATACCCATATCAAGGGGGTTGTGAAGAAAAGGACAATCCGCCGTCCTGATGCATCCGTCATATTGGATTTAGAATGACGTCACATAGTTTATCGTATTTTAATAGTCAAATCCTTTCATTTGATACCCATATCAAGGGGATTGTGAAGAAAAATATAATCCGCCGTCCTGGTGCGTCCGCCATATTGGATTTAGAATGGCGTCACATAGTTTATCGTATTTTACTCGTCAAACCCTTTCATTTGATACCCATATCAAGGGAGTTGTGAAGAAAAGGATAGTCCGCCGTCCTGATGCGTCCGCCATATTTGATTTAAAATGACGTCACATAGTTTATCGTATTATATAGTAGTCAAACCCTTTCATTTGATACCCATATCAAGGGGGTTGTGAAGAAAAAGATAATCCGCCATCCTGGTGCGTCCACCATATTGAATTTAGAATGGCGTCACATAGTTTATCGTATTTTACTCGTCAAACCCTTTCATTTGATACCCATATCAAGGGGGTTGTGAAGAAAAAGATAATCCGCCGTCCTGGTGCGTCCACCACATTGGATTTAGAATGGCGTCACATATCAAGGGGATTGTGAAGAAAAGGATAATCCGCCGTCCTGATGCGTCCGCCATATTTGATTCAGAATGACGTCACATAGTTTATCGTATTATAGTAGTAAAACCCTTTCATTTGATACCCATATCAAGGAGGTTGTGAAGAAAAAGATAATCCGCCGTCCTGGTGCGTCCACCATATTGGATTTAGAATGGCGTCACATAGTTTATCGTATTTTACTCGTCGAACCCTTTCATTTGATACCCATATCAAGGGGGTTGTGAAGAAGATAATCCGCCGTCCTGTTGCGTCCGCCATATTGGATTTAGAATGGCGTCACATAGTTCACGTATTTTACTCGTCACACCCTTTCATTTGATACCCATATCAAGGGGGTTGTGAAGAAAATGATAACCCGCCGTCCTGATGGATTTAGAAAGGCGTCACATAGTTTATCGTATTTTACTCATGAAACCCTCTCATTTGATATCCATATCAAGGGGGTTGTGAAGAAAAAGATAATCCGCCGTCCTGGTGCGTGCACCATATTGGATTTAGAATGGCGTCACATAGTTTATCGTATTTTACTCGTCAAACCCTTTCATTTGATACCCATATCAAGGGGGTTGTGAAGAAAAGGATAATCCGCCGTCCTGATGCGTCCGCCATATTGGATTTATGACGTCACATAGTTTATCGTATTAGCTTAAGATGAAAAACAGAAGTCATGCAGCGCATGACTACCTGATCTTCGGCTTTTTCCAATAATTGTATTATTTTTTTTTGCAGAAACTGTATATTATTTAATTTTTTTATATTTGTATTGGAAATAAAGACCTTTTATTATTATTATTATTATTATTATAGTAGTCAAACCCTTTCGTTTGATACCCATATCAAGGGGGTTGTGAAGAAGAAGATAATCCGCCGTCCTGTTGCGTCCGCCATATTGGATTTAGAATGGCGTCACATAGTTCACGTATTTTACTCGTGAACCCCTTTCATTTGATACTCATATCATGGGGGTTGTGAAGAAAAGGATAACCCGCCGTCCTGATGCGTCCGCCATATTGGTTTTAGAATGGCGCCACATAGTTTATCGTATTTTACTCATGAAACCCTTTCATTTGATACCCATATCAAGGGGGTTGTGAAGAAAAAGATAATCCGCCGTCCTGGTGCGTCCGCCATATTGGATTTAGAATGGCGTCACATAGTTTATCGTATTTTACTCGTCAAACCCTTCCATTTGATACTCATATCAAGGAGGCTGTGAAAAAAAAGATAATCCGCCGTCCTGGTGCGTTCGCCATATTGGATTTCGAATGACCTCACAGTTTATGGTATTTCACTCGTCAAACAATTTCATTTGATACCCATATCAAGGCCATCCGCCATCTGGGGACGTCCGGCATATTGGATTTAGAACAATATTACATTGTTACCGAGCGTACATATATGTATATGCAAGATTTCAAAGCTTTAGCTTAATTAGAACTAGTCGAAATTTTGATTGCACGATTTGACCTAAGAAAACTAACACATTGCAAGTTAAATAAAAGCTTTTAAAAATAATAAAAATGAACATGGTTTTTGATAGCAATTTTCCCGTAGAAATGCTGAGGTATTTGGTTCTGCGAAAAAAATGGCGGGAAAGAGTGAAAAAGTCAAGAAAATGCTTGAGAATTCACAAAATCCGGCCTGAGATAATAATCACAAGTTTTAAGATCCATTATATTATACTTTAGATTATAGTCACTCCTTTTAGTCTCTTTCTAGTAGAATATGATTCTCTACTTCGCTTTGCCGAAGAATGTCAAGAAAATGCGGAAAAATCAAGAGAATGCCCAAAAATGTACAAATTCGAGTTGTAGTATTTTTCCCGTATGATACGAGGGTCGACTCTCTGTTACGGGAAAATATTGGGAAAATGAGTAAAAATCACAGAGAAAATACTACAAGAAAGCATCCTGAACTCAAATTTAATACTTAAGGTTTTAATAGCTTTCATTTATGTATATTGCATTTCTGAGTGAACCTCTTCATTTTTTTGGAAAATTGTTACGAGATAAAACCACTATAATCTCAAGTTAATGTTGGTCCTTAATATGTTTCACTCGAGGATGGTGCAGAATAAATTTTGTGAGTTTCCTGCAAAAGAGAGAACACCCTCTTAATCCACAGGAAAAATACTACAGAAACCACCTGAATTTCGCGTAATAAGCTTTGAATCTTAAAAAGTTAAAATGTTTAATATTACAGACTCGAATTTGTGAATTTTTAAGCATTTTCTTAATTCTTCCGCATTTTTCCAACATTCTTCGGCAAAGCGAAGTAGTGTATCATATTCGGTGAGAAAAATACTAAAAGAAACCACCATAATCTAAAATAAAATATTATAGATCTTAAAAGTGTAACGTGATTATCTCAGACAAGACTTTGTAAATTCCCAAGCATTTTCTTAACTTTTCCAAGTTTTCCCGCCATTTTTCCGTTAAACCGCAAACATCATCACATTCTACGAGAAAAATGCTATCAAACCCGTGTTCATTTTCCATTGCCCAGCTTAAGCCAAAGCCACTTTTTACACGAATTATAAGGTTTTTAGGCTGTTTGCATCATAATTTGACACTTGTTTTTGTTTGTTACAAGTTCTTATTCAATTTCACGTGTTTATCCGGAAATAATAAAATGTTAAATTGTTAAGTATTAATTATTTAAATAAAAAAAAAATCATATTTCTTGTTTTGTAATTGAACAAAAATATAGACTTAAAATGTGTAGAACTGACATCATTTACAAAAACCTGTGGAGAATATTCCGTAGAATGTGCAACAATTATATAAAAAAGTCAATAAATCAGCGAAGAGTATAGTGTGTACTGTAGTTTCATTTATATTACCAGCCTATGATTTTGGTAAACAGTATTACAAGATACAAGAATACAAAAACAATACACGACGATTATTTAAAAACAAAAACAAATACTTAATTTTCTCTTAGGTATGTTACTGGGTTACTCAAGGATAATAGGCATCAGGTAAACGGACAGGCAATATTTAGAATGCTTAATGTAGCAGGCGTTGCAGGAACACGAAGCAGGAAATACCGAACATAATAAATTAGATCCACTAAAACCCTTGTATTATTCAAGGTAGAAAGTTTGAGTTTGCACAAAGAATAACTCAACTAATTCCTCTTGTTTTGCAAAGAGAGAGGTTACAAAAATACTAATTATCATATCTCAAATCTATCTCAAGTAGAAATAAATGCAAAACAGTATTCCGTTCTGTCTAATTAAACAATTGTTTTTATTCGTTCATCCAAATATAAAGGCTAGACTAAACTTATCATAAAATTAATAATGCAGCAGAGTTAAAGCATTTCCTAGTACAGAAATCCTTTATTCTAATAGTCACTAAAATACTAAAAACTCTGTCAGTTTCGTATTACGTTCTAACTTTAAACGTGTGTTAAATATGGTGACAAGATCCCAAGTACCAAAATGCCGGACATTTTCAAATAATAATAATGACAATAATACTAAATAATTTTTTGAAATCTATAGGTATTAAATATTATACAGAGTGTTTCGTAAGTAACTAGTGAGGAGTACTGTACCCCGAGACGATTTCAAAATGGCCTTTATTATGTCCCTGGTGCCCTTCGTTTCTGATATACAGAGTGTTATCTATTTTTTGTCAAAATTTCGATCGCCCATGTTTTTTTATTGGCTTCACCAAATCAAACAAAACTTAGTAGGCATGTTTCACTAACAGAGGTCTGCACAGTTCAATGCAAATGAAGAAAATATCAGGAACGGGCTCAATTTTTTTTTCTTTAGACATTTGCCTGAAACCATCGACCTGTATATGGATTTTGGCCATTCTCAATACCGAATTTAGAAATACTCTAATAACGTATTTAAACCACGTAATCAGTTTGTTTTGACACTTTTGATGCTTTGAGAATTAACAACTGACAACTATTTTTTTACAATTGGAATAAAATGTTACACATACTTTGTCTGTTCAATTACTAATGTATCTAAAAATGATAGTTGCCCATTGTTTTCCATTTTATGTGTGTGTGTGTGTGTGCTTCAGGTTTGTTGACTACGGTTACAAAGACCATTCGCCAAGTTTCCTAGTATAATAATGATTTTTTTGTTTTATTTCTAATCACATTATTCCTTGGTTACCAGTGTGTACAATTTTTTTTAACTACATATTTTTCTATTGTATATAACAAGCATATATTTACGTAAACGAATAAGTACAAACATACAAACATATATCTCTTTTGGTGATATTTTTTTCAGTTTTTTCCATATATATTCTTTTTTTTAATATGTATTTTTTTCAATTTTTTTTTCATATATTTTTTTTATCTCATTTAATAATTTTTTATCTCTTTTTTTTTCAAATTATAATTGGGAACTGACAGTGATACAGGTACGTCTATGGGTCCGTATAGACGATTTTCACACATACTGACTAGACCTCGGATAACATGGATTAACATTGAAGGAGAGACGATAAGAAACTTATTTCTAAATACAAATTACAAATATTACAAATTTACTGTATTTTTAATTTTATTTTTTCTATATGGCATACTAAATGGTTATATATAAAAATGTTTCTTGATGCTAGCAATTGCATCAAATTAAACGGACATGGTACAAGATTTGATTTATAAATTACATCCAAAAAATGTTTATTATTATCTTCGTTCAATTTACATTCTAAAATCGTATGTACCGTATCCCCTACTTCTCCACAATCACATAACGCATTATCTCTCTTATTAATTCTAAATAGATATGATGGGACCATTGCATGATTAAATCTTAGTCTACATATTTTACTAATTGTATTTTTTGAATAGCAGTTTTATAAATTATACTGAAGTGAAACGGTTAGTTCATTTCAAAACAAAGTTGTCTGCATCTTCAACCTCTGTATCAAATACTGCAAATTTATCATCCACATATCTCAAGCATATCCTAGGGAAATCCACTCATCCGCACTGGGCCCACTAATTGGACTACAGCCCTGCCCCAATCAAATTTCGTAATATTTACTTTCTTCTTCGTTTTAGTATATTGTAACAAAAGCTTTTAAAAAGTGATTTTTACTTATATTTTATTATTTGTGTTTTAGTCACGGTATGTCTACCATTATCCGTTGAGGAATTGCGTAGTGAGCTGACTATCCTAGCTGCAGCATCAGGTCATGGTCATCAGATAATTGTATTGTCATCTGTACTACATATGTATACAATATTTCAAGGCTATAGATTAAGTGGACGTAGTTTAAAATTTACTTACAAGATTTGACTTAAACTGACTGACAAACATGTGAAGTTGAACAAAAATTTGTAACAAAAAAGAGCATTTTATGTCAAATTTACCCAATTTCGCTGTCACTTGACTTTTCAGTCGCCTATGATGCAAGCATGACCTTCTCTTTCTCTTTTGAGTTATGACGCCATCATAAATTTTTTTAAATTTAAACAGACATTTTTGTTTACTGTTTTTGGTGGTATATTCCTTTAGATTTCTGGTGATATAAAAAAAATGATATTACCTGAGCCATTCTTTTGGAAAAATGACATTTCATGTAAAAACAGCTTACCTTTCGCAAATTCACTAGTAATGTTCCACTTTCTTATGGGCTGATAAATCTTGTTGCCTACATTTTTGTTTTAACTAGCATGAAAACATTTGACATAAAAACAAAACAAAGAAAATAATATAAAAAACAATCACCTTAACAACAGAGAGATACAGGTGTAAAGTATCGATAACTTTTTATTCCTGGCACGTGTGGAACCTCAGTTTTGTGACACTTCTGAGACAGTTTAAAGTAGTGAATGCAATGCCACGTTTAAGTGAAAGAGAACGCGTAGAACTGTTGATGATGGTTGGATGTGGTGATAGGTTGAGAACTCATCAGGAAGCATGTGATGTTTTCGATGCCAAGTATGCCGAAAAGCAAATTTCTAGATCCACTGTAAGTAGATTGGTGGCTAGATATGATGAATCTGGCAGTGTAGCTGACCTTCCTCGATCTGGTCGTCCTAGCACAAGCAACGAAACCAAATTAAATATTCTTCTAGAAAGTGAGGAAAACCACCATCTTTCGACAAGGCAGCTGGCTTTAAATCATAACGTGAGTCAAACTTCTGTCGTAAGTCTATTGAAAAAAGAAAAATACCATCCATACAAAGTGCAATTAATCCACGAATTGAATGAGGACCATCCAGATCGGCGCTTACAGTTTTGTGAACAGTTGGACCTTGTGCGATGAAAACCCAAATTTTTTAAAGAACATTGTTTTTCTGATTAAGCTACATTTTTTTAAAGGGGACTGTACATTGACATAACTGTAGGTATTGGTCGCGCGAAAATCCCCATTGGACTCGAGAAGCCCATACACAGCGACGAGGCAAAGTAAACGTGTGGGCAGGTATGATTGGTGATCGTTTATTGGGACCTTTTTTTAAAGAAAATCTTACGGCGGCAAGATATTTACAGTTTTTTCGAGCTGAGTTAGTGCCAGCCTTAGTAGTTATGGTTCCAAACAATGAAGATGAAGATATTCCTGCTGAAAACATCTGGTTTCAGCACAACGGGGCCCCACCTCATTTTGGGATAGCAGTGCGTCAGTTTTTAGATGACACTTTTACTGGAAGGTGGATAGTTCGTCGAGGTCCGATTGAGTGGCTCCCGCGTTCACCGGATTTAACCCCCTTAGACTTTTGTCTTTGGTTTTACTTAAAGTCAAGAGTGTATTTTAACAGACCTGATACCATAGAAGAATTGAAAGACAGAATTGGCTTGGAGATGAGACGAATTGCCCATGGGATGATTCAGAACAGCGTGCAAAGTGTCTACACCCGTCTTGGTCAATGCCAAATGGTTGGAGGGTCGCAATTTGAGCAATGGTGATGATTTTTTTCTCACAATTACTTATGTAAGGTATCAGTCAATAAAAATATTTTTTTCCAAAAGAATGGCTTAGGTAATATCAATTTTTTCATATCACCAGAAAGCTAAAGGAATATACCACCAAAAACAGTAAACAAAAATGTCTGTTTCCAGTAAAAAAAAATGTATCATGACGTCATCACTCAAAAACCAATGACGTCATAGATTTTGGTATAGTGACAAAATGTAGCATTTACAAAACTAAATTCGACCTGTTCGAGGATTTTTTTGACAAATGACACATACCAAAGATATGCATTTTGTGTGTTTCTTTAGGTTCACACTGTATAGTTCATTTTCTATATGGATTTTATTCTAAAAAATTACACTGTCGTCGGTACTACAGATATATGCTTGTAATAATCACTTTTGAGAACACTTAACTCATCTAGTTATTATATAAATATAATTTACATTTTCTATTCCATAACATTTTTTCTATTTCACCAACGATAAAAACCAGGCCTAAATATTCTTACTTCTTTAAACTAGTTAATTTATATTATTCATTATCAGGTAAATGCCATGACATTTAAGTTTCAATTAGCAACATTGCTCTATCAATTGTATTATATTCAAAAACTGGTAAAAGTTTAGTCACGAAAATTTAAACATGGTATTTAAACATAGGGTGTACAATAATATAATAAATTGATAAAATATAATCGATTAATCAAATATTAGATTAATATCTACACTATTACTGAATTTAGTCGTGCACCTACATTAAAATTAGTTTATTTTTTTTCTCTATTATAACCATTCTATAAAAACTTTTATGGCTTTCTTTATAGCTGCACGTCGTCGGTCGTATGCTTTATACTGAATTAGACGTGTATAGTATATAAAACAGATAAATCCAGTTTCAGTTAGCATCATGTAAACTGTTTAATACCTATTTAAGCCTACAAGTAATTTGGTGATGTGTTTAGTAAAGAAAACAAGTAGTATCATTTATATAACTACATTTGTATGACTTTCCAAGTTATATCACTAAACTCATTCAGTCGTAATCTGACAGGCATATCACTACCATATCAGTGCAAGTGAATAGTAGTCTTTCAACACGTATGGGCGTCCCGCAGGGGTCGTGCCTTGCACTGAAGTTTTATAAGCTATATGTCTATTCCAAGAGCCAGTAACACCCAAAAGTTTGTTGCATTTACTGACAGTCATTATTATAGGGCGATCCAGAGAGGTATCAAGGACTTGAAAATTATAAAGACGGAACACTTGTAGTGGGGATTTTTAAAAGTCTGCTTTTTATACAAACCTCAACTGATTGAGGCATCTGTGAAAAATCTTCAAGTGAAGAAATGTAAGAATTTCGGTAAAATTGCCTGCTTGCTATACAGGAGTGATTCCATGTAAAAGCCGAAAAAAAAGTTAGAATTTATGTCCAACCCCAACCACTTGAAATTGATATCATTTTGTCGAATTTATTATCCTCTTACGCCAAATCAAGCGTTTGCTCGATTAATAAACTCTTTGTTTATTTATTCAACATATTATGCGATGAAAAATCCTTTTTTTTCTCAATTTTTTTAAGGATCCAAAAAAGAATTGAAAAACGAGGTTAAAATGCACATTAGATTTCAAAATTTGGATACATGTTGTTGAGAGGTTGGACAACCAGATTTTTCAAGTTCCTTACCCATAACCTCCGTGCCACATCACACATTAACATCACTATGACTCCTAAACGGAGGGGGGTTATGGGTAAAGAACTTGAAAATTCTCGTTGCCCAACCTCTCAACAACATGTATCCAAATTTTATAATGTGTATTTTAACTTCATTTTTCAAAATTTTAAAAAAGTTTTTAAAAAATTGAAAAAAAAGATTTTTCATCGCATAATACAGTGTGCCCCGTCTCAAGTGGACGCACCTTGTTATTTCTGTTATTATTCGGCAGATCGATTTAAAATTTTTCTCTGTTATGAAACTCTTCAAGGCGCATCTTTTTATGATTTTCAATATATTTTCAATTCACACCAACCCACTGCGTTCACTCAAAAATGTGATTTTTTTATATTTTCCTTAGCGCGCGCCAATATTCTTGACTAAATATGATGGTCTCGGATGATTAGGGGTCGAGCTTGAGCTCTTTGCCCCAATAATCGCTGTAGACCTGGACCGGCCTCGTAAGGGGTGGGCCTGCTTATTCGCCTATCCCCCCGCAAATGCGGACGGTATTGGCGATGTTAGCAAACCTCCCTGGTCCTGGCTGTTGGACCCTGCCAGCTGGGTTGTTTCTTCTGGCGCTCTTCTGTCTTGGTCTTCTTTCTTCTCTGGCATGTATAAGCTCCCGGGAGCGTCTTTCGTCTGTCGTGAGAGGGAACGGCTGTTACCGAGCCCTCCCGGAGTTTGAAAGGGATTTGGCGGTGTTGACTAGTCGGAAGCCCAGGGTGCCAATTGGCATCATGTGCTCCGATTTCGTCGGAAGGAAGTGTGAACTGAGTAGTTTAGGATTGTGTTCGGCCAGAGATGCTTTCTTAGCGTCAGAGGCCGACACGGGCTAGGGTAAGGGTACCGAGCTGGTTGTTTGCTTGGTACTCCCGGGATCGGGTATTGGATGTTTTTGGTCATTGTCTCCTTGCTTGCTTGCAGATCGGGCTGAAACAGATAAAGGGTTAGTTATACTTACCCATTATCCAGGATCTGGAGCTTCGGCCTCTTGTGCCTCGGAGCGTCGTTGGGGTCATAGTCAGTCGTCTGTCTGACCAGCGGATTCCCATGCTCTGCTGCACGGGCGTATAGATTTTTCGCTCTGTCCCGGATAATTTCAGTTACTGGGGTGTATTCCAGATCTTTGAAGATGTCGGCGTTTCTGACACACCATGGTGCATCCACGGCGCACCGAAGTGCGACCTTTTCCACGGCTTGTATTCTCTTCGGATGGGTGGCTGCTTGGTATTCCTAGACAACGGAGGCGTAGATCAGAATAGGTGCAATGAGGGTCCTGATAAGCGTGAGCTTGTTCCTCAGGTTGAGTTGACTCTGTCTACCTATCATAGAGTAAAGTAGAGTTCTCCTCGTCCTCGCTTTCTGTATTATCACTTCCGTGTTCTGTCTTCACGTCAGGCTTCGATCCATGATAACGCCAAGGTACTTGACGGTATCGTGCCATTGAATGTTCTAGCCGTTCAAGGAGACGTGTGCTGTGGGAGTTTGCTTCCTGACTCTCTTAAAGAGGATGGCTTTGCTCTTCTCCGCGTTGATTTTGACTTTCCACATGTTGCACCACTCTTCCAGAAGGGATGCTGCTTCCTGGAGGTTGCGGGTGGCAAGTCTTGCACTCCACGATCTTGCGATTATGGCCGTGTCGTCTGCGTAGAGCGCCAAGGAGGTCCTTGCGGTTTTTGGCATGTCGGAGGTGTAGATGGTGAACAGGTGGGGAGAGAGTACCGATCCCCGCGGTACACCTGCTTCCATAGGCCTGTAGTTTGACAGCTTGTCGGCAATCTTCACTCGGAGTTGCCTCCGATAAAGGTAGGATCTCACAAGCTTGACTATGCCGACAGGGTAACCCATCGACAACATTTTCGCCAGGAGACCTTCGTTAGAGATACAGCAAACAATTATTAAGAAAAGTTGTTCACAATCAAAAAATAACCCTAGATACTGAGTTTCATCAATATATGCGTATTTTGATATTTTTCATAAAATTTGCAATTATTCAGAAATTTAAAGCAAAGATTGCCGTGGAAACGGAAACAAAAAATACTCAAATCAGTTTATTGTGTATGAAATCTAATAACCATAAATGAAACAATATTAACACAGTATTTAAGTACCTAAATGTAGTCTTTTTCAACTAAACCACCATCAATAGTAATACATTTCTCAATGCGTTTTTTATTATTCCTTGCTACTCGTCGTAGTTCTTGAATGTTAATTTCTTGACAACCTTGCGTGATTCTATCACAAAGCTATTGCCTACTTCGGGGCCTCGTTTTGTAAACTTTATTTTTTATGGTGCCCCAAAAATAAAAATCAAGCGGGGTAATATCAGCAGATCTAGGAGGCCACTCGATTAAAGGACTGTTTCGCCCTATCCATTTTTAACATTCAACCATTGTCGGATAATTATCGAGTTGTGAATCGATGCTCCATCCAGATGAAAAAACATATATCTTCGCAATGCCAGTGGAAAATCATCAATTACCTCCATTAATTCATTGTTCAAAAAATGTAGCAGTCTTATAGCATTTAAAGTTTCAAAGGAAAAGAAAGGGCCTATTATTCTTTCTCCTAAAATACAGCACCACACGTTCACTTTATCAGAATACTGTCGCTTACAATTGATTACCCAATGCAGGTTTTCTGTTACGTACAGTTTTGCGACGATACTACACCATTGGTGGTGAATGTCGCTTCATCAGTAAACATAATTTTTTCCAAAAAATGTCGAACATTAAGATAATTGCCTTGAACCCAGAAACAGTATTCAAGCCGTGTCTGTTATCATCACCTTCCTCCAAGGTGTGTAGAAATTTGGGTTTAAATGGCTTTAATTTGTATCGACGAAGGCATTTCCAAATTTTGTTGCGAGTTAAATTCAAGTTTAATGCCATACCTGATATGCTACTACGAGGATTGTCATTGAAAGCATCTAAAATTACCTGGTCTACATTCTGCCGATTATTTCTCTTTCTTTTAGTTTTTATTACACTACCAGTTTAGTTGAAAAGTCTGTTAATTTTAGCAACAACTGAGTAACTAATTTGACGTAATGGATGTCTTACATTAAATTCTAGAGTTACTGCTCTGGTAGAACGGTTATTTTCGCCAGTAACTTTTTCATTGACACTCAACCACTGTTCAGCCATTGTTCAAGAGAAAAATTTAAAAAAACACAGGTTAATGTTTTTTATGACACTTGCCGTATTTTCTTGTTTCCACGGCAATCTTTGCTTAAATCTAATATATAGAATTAAATTTCTGAATAATTGCAAATTTTATAAAAAATATCAAAATACGCATATTTTGATGAAACTCAGTATCTAGGGTTATTCTTTGATTGTGAACAACTTTTCTTAATAATTTTTTGCTGTATCTCTAACGCTAAGAAAAATCTAGAAAAATCACATTTTTGAGTGAACGCAGTGAGTTGGTGTGACAATTGAAAATATACTGAAAATCATAAAAAGATGCGCCTTGAAGAGTCATAAGAGGAAAATTTGAAATCGATCTGCCGAATAATAACCGAAATATCAAGTTGTGTCCACTTGGGACGGGACAACCTGTATGTTGAATAAATAAACAGAGAACTAACCGATCGAGCAGGAGCTTGATTTGAGGATAATAAATTCGACAAAATGACACCAATTTCAACTGGTTGCAGTAGGACATAATTTCTAACTTTTAACATTGGAAATGTTTATGTCGTATACGGGGGACGAGTTACCAGTTTCTGTTCAAGGTCAAAAGACAGCGGTGTTGCGGTCGAGTGATACTGTCGTATATGCAACGGCTGATATATGCAAATGTAATAATGGGTTGCATGTATCACAGGGGGTCGTTTTATTTAAGGTCGAAATACAGCGGTGTCGTAATTAAGAGTGGATTTTTAAATATCTAGTATTATTTTGCTCATTCTAATAATAATAATTTGAAGTACGGCTCTGTAGTACTCTTGTTAGTAGTAGTTGTGCTAACTTTGATATTTTGATGGCCGGTTTTATGGCCTTTTTTAAGTGCATTAAACAAATGGAAACAAGTATACCTGAAAAATTACATTCAACTTGCTTCCTTATAATCGCTAGTTTAATATTCCCTAGATAACTAAAATGCTTAATTTGTTGCAGTATAATTATTACTCTTCGTATATTTTACAAAGAATAATTGATGCATCAAAACCTAAATTAATTAGACAACCAACTAGTATTTAGGGCATGCAATGAATTTTAAAAAAGCAGCTTCAGACTGATCATTTACATAATAAGATGATCATATGGAACAAACAGCATTTCTCGTAAATCGCGTTTAAAGTAATGTATTGTTACGCGCTTAAGCCCCCTAGAGGCTGGTGCTCATGAGTAGTAGCCGAAATTAAGAAGTAATGGCGATAGGCAACTGTAACTGGATTCATCAAAGCCATCTCTGAGACACAAGTAGTACGTTTCCTAGAAACCTATAGAAGAGGATCGAGATTTCTACATTGTTCTGGATTGCCGCACGGAAGATTTTGAACTTTCAGAAGGCAGCTTTTAAATGAAAGAAAAAAATGGTTAGAAAATTCGGAAGTAATACAAAGTGAACAGTAGAGTAAAAATATTAAGTAATAAACATTGTTAATGGTTATTTTAGACAGTGTATCTTAGTTATTAAAAGTATTGTGAAGTTTCCAGTAAGTTATTCAATAGATGTGACAACGTGAACGATGGCAGAGGGAGACGCAAAAAATAAACAGCCCTAGGCTGTAGTAATAAAAGTAAATAAATACAAGCAAGTTATTTGGTGTGGTCCTCGTAAAATAGGCAGTCTGTATAATTTGAAAAATGGTTTAAATATAGTATTATGTAGATGTACAAGACCCAATTAATATTAATTTGCGCAATAAAAAACATTTAAATTTTCTGGTCATGGCCAATATCAACAACTGTTTATTTTTGTATGCGCCAGGAGGAAAATGCTTTCAGTCACGTATACATTTTTTATCAGAAAAAGTAAATACTATTACCATTTAATAGTACGTCGCAACATAATATGTGTGAGTGCACTCTGATAATACAAATAAAACCAATTATATTGATGAATAAACTTTGGTTCATAAATATGCACCAATCTGAATTAATTAGAAATGTTAGCTCGCATAATGGAATAAATCAAGTGAATTTTTAATTAATTTCCCCACGTCTGTGAACGATGATGTAATCCTCACCTCTATTGCAAAAGTGAAGCAATATTTGAACACCTAATAGGGAAATTAGACTATGTCTTGCGAAAAGCGGGAAGAAATTAGAATTTCTGACTGATGTATGGTGTGAGGTGATTGATGTGAGTTTCGGTCGAGATCTAGAGAAAATAGTATCCAAATTTAGTTTTTCCCTAAACACGCATGAACGGCTGAATGTACATAAAGAGTAATTCAGAACAAAATTGCAGAGAATTTAATTTCTTACAAAAATATCTGGTGGTTTTACTTCCACATCAACGTAGTGGATTGGAAGTATGTATAGTATAATTTTCAAAAATTTTTATTCGTGAAATAGGTTTAGAATGTCATGAAACGTCGAGATTTTAAATTTGAGCGAAAAAAAATTCTGTCTGTCGGCCTGTCTGTCTGTAACTTTTTTTTTGTCCGCACGTTTTCTCCGGAACGGTTTAAGATATTGACTTGAAATTTTGTACACGTATGAATTATAACGACATCTGGAACTAGATTATTCTTTGATATGATTCCATTGAAGGGTTGGGGGTTATTTAGGGGTAAATAGGGGGAAATAAGTAAGGCAAGCTGGTATGAGTACAGAAACTTGAAATTCGGTGTATGTACTAGAGGCAAAGGCCTCAGATTTTTTAATAATTTATTTCAGCCCCCAACCACCCCTACTCCATTATTCAAGGGGTTGATAAAATAAAATTGAGATATTCACATGAAATTTAGTACGCATATGTATTATAACGACATCTGGAACTAGATCATATTTTGAGATGATTCTGTTGAAGGGTTGGGGGTTAAATAGGGGTAAATAGGGGAAAATAAGTAAAGCAAGCTGGCAAGACTACAGAAACTTGAAATTCGGTGTATGTACTAGAAGCCAAGGTCTCAGATTATTTATAATATTTTTCAACCCCCACCACCCCTACTTCATTATTAAAAGGGTTGATAAAATAAAATTGAGATATTCATTTGAAATTTGGTACACGTATGAATTATAACGACATCTGGAACTAGATTATACTTTGAGATGATTCCGTTGAAGGGTTGGGGGTTATTTAGGGGTAAATAGGGGGAAATAAGTAATGCAAGCTGGTATGAGTACAGAAACTTGAAATTCGGTGTATGTACTAGAAGCCAGGCCTCAGATTTTTTAATAGTATATTTCAGCACCCCACCACCCTTACTCCATTATTCAAGGGGTTGATAAAATAAAATTGAGATATTCACATGAAATTTAGTACGCATATAATAGGGGTATATAGGGGAAAATAAGCAAAGCAAGCTGGTAAACGTACAGAAATTTGGGATTTGGTATATATACTAGAAGCGAAGGTCTCAGGTTTTTTTATTAGTATTTTCCATCTCCCCACCACCCCCACTCCCTTATTAAGAGTTGATAAAATTAAATTTAAATTTTCACTTGAAATTTGGGACATTTATGTATTATAACTATATCTGAAACTAGATTATATTTTGACATGATTGCGTTGAAGGAGTGGGGGTAAGTAGAGGTAAATAGGGAAAAATAAGTAAAGCAAGCTAGTAAGAGTATTGCAATTTGAAATTCGGTGTATGTCCTAGAAGCCAAGGCCTCAAATTTTTTAATAATATTTTTCAACCCTTCCACTACCCTTACTACATTATTAAAGGGGTTGATATAAAATTGAGATATTCACTTATAATTTGGTAGACGTATGTATTATAACGACATCTGGAACTAGATTATATTTTGAGATGATTCCGTAGAAGGGTTGGGGTTAATAGGAGTGACTAGGGGAAAATAAGTAAAGCAAGCTGGTAAGAGTGGTAAGACTACAGAAACTTGAAATTCCGTGTATGTACTAGAGGCCAAGGTCTCAGATTATTTATATTATTTTTCAAACTCCACCACCTCCGCTTCATTATTAATGGGATTGATAACATCAAATTGAGACATTCACTTGAAAATTAGTACACGTATGTATTGTAGTGACATCTGATTGAGATGACTCCATTGAAGGGGTGGGAGGTGGTAAGTTGTGAATAGTAGAAAATAAGTAGGGTGAACTAGAAACTTTATTTTTAACGTATATAGTAGAAACCAACTCGTCAAACTTTTCTATGACATCTGCCCCAAATATTATTAAAATTCTATGACCAATAATTTCCACATACAAGAGTGCAAATATAGTCAAGATGTTTCCTTTAAAGGGATTTGGATGAAGAATCTGGATGTGGAAGTAGTGATTCCTTAGGCAGTGGTTTTTTTTGTAGGAGCAACGAACGACTTCTGCTCTTCTGCACAAAATGACGATAAATGTTGAAATGTTGCGAAAATAGTCAGGAAAATGAGTAAAGCTTCATGAGTGCATCAGTACAGGTTACATAGTCGACGTATATAATTTTACTAATTACGTGTATGTACTTACATATGTTGTCTGTGGCACCACATATATTACTTCCACATCCACGTAGTGGAGTGGAAGTAGGAATAATAATCTTTAAAAAAAATTCAATTTTTTTTTTACCTGAAATAAGTTTAGAACGTCATGAAACGTCGAGATTTTAAATTTGAGCGAAAAAAAATGTCTATCTATCCGTCCGTCCGTCCGTTCGTCGGTCTGTAACTTTTTGTCCGCACGTTTTCTCCGGAACGGTTTAAGATATTGACTTGAAATTTTGTACACGTATATATTGTACCGAGATCTGGAACTGGATTGTTTTTTAAACATATCCGGTGAAGGGTTGGGGGTAAATAGGGGGAAATAGGGGGGAATAAGTAAAACAAGCTGGTAAGAGTACAGAAACTTGATATGTATATGTACTAAAAGTCAAGGCCTCAAATTTTTTTATGATATTTTCCATTCCCCACCACCCCCCACTCCATTATTAAAGGGGTCGATAAAATAAACTTGATATATTAACTTGAAATTTGGTATACGTATATTATATTATAATGACATCTGGAATTAGATTATATTTTTGAAATATTCCGTTAAAGGGTTGGGAGTTAAATAGGGGTAATAGGGGAAAATAAGTAAAGCAAGAAACTTGAAATTTGGTGTATGTACTAGAAGCCAAGGCCTCAGATTTTTTTATACTATTTTGCAATCCCCCACCACCCCTACTCCATTTTAAAGGGGTTGATAAAATAAAATTGAGATATTCATTTGAAATTTGGTACACGTATGTTATAACGACATCTGGAACTAGATTATATTTTGAAATGATTCCGTTGAAGGGGTGGGGATGTAAGTATAGGTAAATAAGGAAAATGAGTAAAGCAAGCTGTGTAGAGTACAAAAACTTGAGGTTTGGTGCTTATACTAGAAGCCAAGCCCTCAGATTCCTTTATATATATATTTTTTTGTTAATTCACAAATCCTCTTCACAATTTGATTATATGAAGAATCAATATTTTCGCCTTTTAAACACGGGTAAATATTCAAAATAACCCTTTGAGTTTGAACGTGTAAGTCTCACTTTTCAAATTTCGCTTGTATAGGCTCTGTATCAAAATCGTCCGTTTCATTGTCACTACTATCGAAAGGTCTCCAAAATGCCATTTTAAATCATTAATTGCAAAAAATCACTCGAACACAGTAATAAAACTAATAAGTTGTTCAAATATTCACTAGAATTAAGTAATTTATAACGCTGCTCGTATTTTTTGTTTTATATATTATGGCATGCAAAAACTCCGAACAAGGTTGGTGTTGACAAATCAAATTAGCTAAGCATCTAATTCCACCTATATTTCTATGTGACAGGCGGATCAAGTTCACATGGACTGTAGACGAGGAGTGGTGAATATAAATCTGTAAAATTCTGTGCTCTAATATGTGAAGCGATTTATTAACAATACCCCGTAAGATCCTCTAATTCCGTACTGCTCCAATTGAGTTAGTAAATACTATACCTTAAGTGTCCATTGACTTGAAATTTGGTGGACGTATGTATTGTTACGTATTTTCCACCTTTTAGGAAACACCCTGTGTGAATCCGTGGGTTCTAAATAATTTCAACAAGAGATAAACACCACTAACACTTTATTTAACAATTTACTGACTACACAATACTCAAATTCGAAATAACACTTTGTTTACTTGATTTTAACCTCACTTTTCACTTTTCAACTTGTTCACTTTTATAAACTGCTTTCTCAATAAAACTTCTCCTTCCGCGCTGGTAATCGCGCCTTATATACTCCGAATTTGACTCTCTAGATCCATCTAGAAGCAATCAAGAATCTTCTCCAACCACATTCCAGAAAAGTCCATTTCTTTCTGCTGGCTTCCAGTTACAATTAGTAGGCATAGTCGTATCATCTCCAGTTCCAAGGGGGTGTAATTCATAACAGTATTATAACGAGATCTGGAACTGCAATATATTTTGAGCTTACTCCGGTGAAGGGTTGGGGGTAAATAGGGGAAAATAAGAAAAGCAAGCTGATAAGACTCCAGAAATGTGGTGTTTATACTAGAAACCAAGGACACATTTTTTTTATAACATTTGTCACCCTCACCACCGCTCCATTATTAAAACGGTTAATAAAATAAAATAAAGATATTCACTTGAAATTTGGTATGTCTATGTATTATAACGACATATGGACCTAGATTATCTTTTGAGGTGATTCCGATGAAGGGTGGGGAGGTAAATAAGGAAATATAGGTAAAGCAAGCTAGTAAGAGTCCAGAAACTTGGGGTTTGGTATATATACTAGGAACCAAGGCTTCTAATTTGTTACAACGTCTGTCAGAAAGAAATTCAGATAACAGCATTATTTAAAAAATATACAGGGTGGTCATCCAACAGAAAATATAAATAATAAATAAAAGGTGCCAAATAGCGAAGTTTTCTGTAAATATCTTTACAGATTTTTTTTCATTATCTTTTCAGATACCTAAGTATTATTTAAAGAGTATCCACCTCGTATATTTTTCACCAATAGTGTATTCCATTTCTTCGTTGGGAGTAGCGTTAGTTACTTACTTTTTTTAGATTCATTTATTTAACGCCAGCCTATCACCGCCAGGAGATGAGCTACACAAACCAGGTAAATAGTAAATCCACTACAGAATCCTAGCCTAAAATTGCAAAGCTTCTATGTATAAGCTGATTTATAGCCGTTAGAAGGTGGGGTGATATCGCTGTATTTTGCTGAACGAGGATTTGTGAATTAACAAAAAAATATATATATAAAGGAATCTGAGGGCTTGGCTTCTAGTATAAGCACCAAACCTCAAGTTTTTGTACTCTACACAGCTTGCTTTACTCATTTTCCTTATTTACCTATACTTACATCCCCACCCCTTCAACGGAATCATTTCAAAATATAATCTAGTTCCAGATGTCGTTATAACATACGTGTACCAAATTTCAAATGAATATCTCAATTTTATTTTATCAACCCCTTTAAAATGGAGTAGGGGTGGTGGGGGATTGCAAAATAGTATAAAAAAATCTGAGGCCTTGGCTTCTAGTACATACACCAAATTCAAAATAACCCTTTGAGTTTGAACGTGTAAGTCTCACTTTTCAAATTTCGCTTGTATAGGCTCTGTATCAAAATCGTCCGTTTCATTGTCACTACTATCGAAAGGTCTCCAAAATGCCATTTTAAATCATTAATTGCAAAAAATCACTCGAACACAGTAATAAAACTAATAAGTTGTTCAAATATTCACTAGAATTAAGTAATTTATAACGCTGCTCGTATTTTTTGTTTTATATATTATGGCATGCAAAAACTCCGAACAAGGTTGGTGTTGACAAATCAAATTAGCTAAGCATCTAATTCCACCTATATTTCTATGTGACAGGCGGATCAAGTTCACATGGACTGTAGACGAGGAGTGGTGAATATAAATCTGTAAAATTCTGTGCTCTAATATGTGAAGCGATTTATTAACAATACCCCGTAAGATCCTCTAATTCCGTACTGCTCCAATTGAGTTAGTAAATACTATACCTTAAGTGTCCATTGACTTGAAATTTGGTGGACGTATGTATTGTTACGTATTTTCCACCTTTTAGGAAACACCCTGTGTGAATCCGTGGGTTCTAAATAATTTCAACAAGAGATAAACACCACTAACACTTTATTTAACAATTTACTGACTACACAATACTCAAATTCGAAATAACACTTTGTTTACTTGATTTTAACCTCACTTTTCACTTTTCAACTTGTTCACTTTTATAAACTGCTTTCTCAATAAAACTTCTCCTTCCGCGCTGGTAATCGCGCCTTATATACTCCGAATTTGACTCTCTAGATCCATCTAGAAGCAATCAAGAATCTTCTCCAACCACATTCCAGAAAAGTCCATTTCTTTCTGCTGGCTTCCAGTTACAATTAGTAGGCATAGTCGTATCATCTCCAGTTCCAAGGGGGTGTAATTCATAACAGTATTATAACGAGATCTGGAACTGCAATATATTTTGAGCTTACTCCGGTGAAGGGTTGGGGGTAAATAGGGGAAAATAAGAAAAGCAAGCTGATAAGACTCCAGAAATGTGGTGTTTATACTAGAAACCAAGGACACATTTTTTTTATAACATTTGTCACCCTCACCACCGCTCCATTATTAAAACGGTTAATAAAATAAAATAAAGATATTCACTTGAAATTTGGTATGTCTATGTATTATAACGACATATGGACCTAGATTATCTTTTGAGGTGATTCCGATGAAGGGTGGGGAGGTAAATAAGGAAATATAGGTAAAGCAAGCTAGTAAGAGTCCAGAAACTTGGGGTTTGGTATATATACTAGGAACCAAGGCTTCTAATTTGTTACAACGTCTGTCAGAAAGAAATTCAGATAACAGCATTATTTAAAAAATATACAGGGTGGTCATCCAACAGAAAATATAAATAATAAATAAAAGGTGCCAAATAGCGAAGTTTTCTGTAAATATCTTTACAGATTTTTTTTCATTATCTTTTCAGATACCTAAGTATTATTTAAAGAGTATCCACCTCGTATATTTTTCACCAATAGTGTATTCCATTTCTTCGTTGGGAGTAGCGTTAGTTACTTACTTTTTTTAGATTCATTTATTTAACGCCAGCCTATCACCGCCAGGAGATGAGCTACACAAACCAGGTAAATAGTAAATCCACTACAGAATCCTAGCCTAAAATTGCAAAGCTTCTATGTATAAGCTGATTTATAGCCGTTAGAAGGTGGGGTGATATCGCTGTATTTTGCTGAACGTTGCTGAACTCTTCCTTCAATTACCTACCAAATCTTATTCTTCTCCGTCAAATAGTTTTGTAGATATAGCGCTGAGATGCAGCCAGTAGACCGACAGACAGACTGTAAATCCGAGAAAATCATGGAAAGTGATTTTTTCACGATTACGATATTTTCCTAAGGAAAGCGTGGCAAGGAAAAACATGAATGAGACTATGAATTTAATTTTATATGAAAAAAACATTCAATACTTACGCAAAATTAAACAAAATTAAGGCGCTTAAAAATTTTCTTGTATATGTGTATAATACCAATCACGAATGTCGTCGCTTACTTCATCATCTTTTAATTTCCGAATTCCGTACTATTCATCTCTAAAACGCATCGTTACGCTTGGAACTTCTGTCGTAGCCACATCATTACGTTCCTTTCTGTTATTTACATTCTAATGCGGTAGTATTTAAGCTGAGAAAATACATGACTGATAAAAATATAAATTTATGACGCGAACGACAACATTAATGATTAGTATAGTATATTACATAGAATAGGGTCAGTAAAATTAATTTTGAAGTTAAATTTTGAACTTTTCTTCTTTATTAAAATTGAAAAAAAAAAATTAAAATTAAAATTGAAAATGTATTAAACATAGGTAATAAAATTATACCCGGAATTGGAAAACGGCAATTAAAACAAATTACTACAGATAAACCAATATACAGGGAATACAAAATATTCTCTCGGGCATCTTTATCAAAACCCGCTGTAAAAAGGCTCGTTTTACCTCGAGACAGTGCTCTTCCTTGTACTTCCACCATAAATGGATATTTACCTGTGGAACAGTTAATAAATAAAAGCACTTTGCGGCGAGCTAATGTATGTATATATGTAGGTATGTCTTGGCAGACAAACGAAGTGGGCGCACTGATGCACGACGATGAAACGAAAACGCAGATTTCTGGAAAACATGAAACCATGTATGGACACAAGCGGGGCTGAGAAGGTGCACACTGCTAGATTCAGAAACAGAAGAAACAGAAAACTCAGAAAAAGAATAAATAAGGAGATGATGACAGATGGAAACTTAAAAGAAGCATCGAGCAAACGCCTACACTTCCCATCCAATAATGACAGACGGAAACTTAAAAGAAGCATTTCACAAACACCTATACCTTCCATCCTATATTCCTACCCCATTCGTCACGTGGCTCTCGCTGCTGGCAACAAGCATGTCCCATATCCAATCCAGAGTATGCAGTCAGTCCGGCGGTATATAAAAGCATCCAGATTGGATGTCCGAAATCGACAAATCAATCAATCAATCGATAAAACCAAACAAAAAATGTCTAAAACTAATATTATTTACAAAAATAATCGGTAAAGGTATTTACACAGAACTTCCCTCTTTATTTGTGCATAGCGGTCATTTAATTCAATTAATAATTTTTTAAATAGGTTTAGAATTCCATGAAACGTGAAAATTTTAAATTCGAGCAAAGAAAAAAATGTTTTCCATCAATTTTAGTGGTAAACATTTTTCCAAAAATGGTGAAAAAAATTTTCAATTTTTTTTTTTCTGAAATAAGTTTAGAATGTTATGAAACGTGAAAATCTTAAATTTGAGCAAAAAAAAAATTTCCTCTAACACCATTTCAGAAATTACAAATTCCACAACTAAAAATGTGTCGGAACAAGTATCATTTCAAAACACTGTTATGGTATAATACCGCAGGGCTTTCGACGAATCAGAAGCTGTTAGTGGTTCAGTTGCTATGGTTACGTCGAAAAGGCAGCTTCGCATTTGACGTTTTTAACAGTTTTAAAGTTTTTTTGTGTAATTTCTAAAATCTTGTTAGAGAAAGTATAGTCTACAACACGTTTAGAATGGCATATTCCACACTCGCGAACCGTAGTCCTCGGCTTCGGCTTGGCCTACAAACTTTTCGCTCGTGTGGAATATGGGTCATTCCATAACTTTATAGAGTATACTATTCCATCTATTCTAGTGGTAAAATATTTTTCCAAAATGGTAAAAATATGTTGCAATTTTTTTTCCCCAAATGGGTTTAGAGTGCCATGGAAACGTGGAAATTTTAAATTTGAACAAAGAAAAAAATTGTTTCCATCTATTTTAGTGGAAAAAAATTTTTCAAAAATGTTGGTAATTTTTTTTTAATAGGTTTAGAATGCCATGAAACGTGGAAAATTTAAATTCGAACAAAGAAAGAAAATTTTTTCATCCATTTTAGGGGTAAAAAAATTTTCAAAAATGGTGAAAAAATTTTCAAAATTTTTTTCTTCCGAAATAGGTTTAGAATGTCATGAAACGGGAAAATTTTAAATTTGAACAAAAAAATTTTTTTTCCATCTATTCTAGTGGTAAAATATTTTTCCAAAATGGTAAAAAAATGTTGCAAGTTTTTTTCCCAAAATAGATTTGGAATGTTATGAAACGAGGAAATTTAAAATTT
This sequence comes from Stenurella melanura, assembly GCA_963583905.1. NCBI lineage: Eukaryota > Metazoa > Arthropoda > Insecta > Coleoptera > Cerambycidae > Stenurella > Stenurella melanura. The sequence continues at coordinate 111,233,799 of OY757312.1, forward strand.
GAGCAAAAAAATTTTTTTCATCTATTCTATTAGGTATAGAATAAATTTTAAAAAATTTAAAAAATATGTTTAAATTTGTTTTTGTTGAAATAGGTTTAGAATGCCATGGAAACGAGGAAATTTTAAATTTGAACAAAGAAAAAAAAATTTCCATTTTAGTTGGAAATTTTTTCAAAAATGGTAAAAAATTCTTTTTTAATAGGTTTAGAAAGCTGTGAAACGTGGAAATTTTAAATTTGAACAAAGCAAAAAATTGTTTCCATCTATTTCAGTGGTAAAAATTGTTTCAAAATGTTAAAAAAAAATTCAATTTTTTTTTTTTAATAGGTTTAGAATGCCATGAAACGTGGAAATTTTAAATTTGAGTAAAAAAAAATTTCTTCATTATTTATTCCCATTAGACGGTCCACCCTGTATATTTTCCAGTGAAAGTTTAACCATTTCTTCGCTGACAGTAGCGTCAACTACCTACCAAATTTGACTGCTCTCCGCCAAGTAGTTTTTTTTAGTTGATGCACCAACAGACAGACAGACAGACAGGCAGACGGAATTGAAAAACCTATATTTTCGTAATGAACGTGATCTGAAACGTCAAAATCCGAAAAAATCTCGGAGGGTGATTTTTTCTCGAATACAATACTTCCCTTCGGTTTGCAAGGGAAGTAAAAACTGTGAAGAGTATTCTGTAGAATGTGCAACAATCATACAAAAAGTGCAGTAAATCGGCGAAGAGTATAATGGTCAGTTTGTTTTTATAATATTATAGCACCATAAAATCGCTATACTGGCTAACCACAAAACTATATGTATAATAATTAAGGTTTGTTCCAACACACAGTTTGATCATCCGTTGAACAGTTAAAAGTAGTCGCTCAGTCGTCTATTTATCTATCTATCGCTGTGACATATTCATGCCACGACTGTGCGCCTCCATTTGACCGTTCAATGGACAATCAAACTACGTGTTGGAACAAACCTATTATTAGTATCCCGAAACTGATAATGGGCTTGTTCAGCATTTTTTTTTTATTTCACAAATCGAAAGTGCAAGTATAAATTAATGGATCTGCAAAATATCAGAATCTTATTCGCACGTTTACTATCTTAAAAACTATTACAAATTTCCATCTCGCGAAAATGGGGCGTGGCCAGGCGCTACGTCACTATACGCATAGACTCGGCGATCTCAATAGACTTGATGCTCCTTATTGGTTATAATTATAAGTGTTTTCGAAGTATTGTTTGTTTTGCTTACTACTTGACAGTAGGGAAGTACCATTTGGTGAAATGTCAAAAAATTACAATTTTCTCTCGCTCCTGCCAGAACGAATTTTCGATTTCGACCCTGCAATTTACGATTATAATTCATCGCCGAGCTTCTCCTTTCCGTAGACACATAGAACGAACTTCCACTCGACGTATTTATTTAGTTACCAGCGTTTAAAAATTCTATGTTTTTCCACTTTTCAGCATAAATTTGAAAGGTCCCAGAAAGCCATTTTTCTTACGTCACTTGCGTATCATGACGTCACAAATGAGCGCTCGGTTTTTGCAACTATTACTAAATTCAACTCCTTATATCTCGAGAACGGAAAAAGTTAATAATACGAAATTTTAAGTGTATAATGAGAATATCGAGTACTATATGAAAAAGTATAAAAACCATATAAAAAGAATATTCTTTTTATATGGTTTTTATACTTTTGGAACAAGCCCATTGCGATCACTAACTAATACTTCAGTTTTAAATGTACACACACGTACACGTCCCCTTTATAAAATTGACATATTGCTCATTAGTTATATAGTGTCATGCACTGATGTATGTAATTTCTCTAAAACAGTTTCATAATTGACATCGGTTTCTTTCATCCACAACTTTAGCATTATTTTACAGCAAAAACGTGAAATCTTTTTTGTAGAAAATTAAATTCTTTATAATTTTATACATAGGTTTTATTTGTGTTGTGTTGTATTTGTGTTTGGTTCGCGAGATATTCGAAAAAGCCTCATTCGGCTGCCATTTTTCCAACATGGCGTCTGAAGTTCAAGTAGAATCATTCAGGGCTCTTAGTAGGTCAAACTACCCGCCCACCTAAGTCTGTCAAAATATCAGGTTTGTTCGTGTTATTTTCGGTATTTTACCTATTTTCCTTGTGCTATAACGGATGCCGGTCAGATATTTATAACAATTTCCACACAAATTTAGTACGTTCACCTTTGAAAAATTTAGCTCACACTGGCAAAATTTTGAGTGATTAGCGAGTATAATAATAAAACTTTTCTTTGAATAGTTGTGCACGTATAGTTTCTATGAGAGTATTTCTAAATATACAAAGTACTTAATTTCTCAAAGTTTAACTGGCAATGATTCAAAATTTGAACTAAAATTATCGTGGAGGTAAACGGATTTTCCGTAAACTTTATAAATAAAAAGTACCTCATGGTTAGCTTTAAGCTGATTCTAATTTCTAAATCGAAACGGTTTTTGGCCGCCGCACGCGGAAGTCTTCTCGGACATTTAAGACGTGTCTGCTGCCTACAAGTTTACTGTCAGCCTTGGATCTTTGAGTTGCACAGGAAGTTTAATTCATTTTATTGCCGCATTAAATATGCGCTCTACCTTCCTTCAAATATAGTAACTTATACGGGGTGCTCTAAAGACTAACAACGGTTGATACATACTTTTAAGAAAAACATGTAACATTAAGTCATAAGAAAATTTGGCTTCTAATAAATACACCAAATCCCAAATTTCTTCTGGACTCGTATTAGCTTGTTTTACTATTTACCCCCACCTCCCCCCCATCCTTCAACGGAATAAGTTCAGAATATCATCTAGTTCCAGACCTTGTTCTAATACATAAATGTACCAAATTTCAAATCAATATCATAAATTTTATTTATTCCTAATTAATAATGGAGTAGGGGGTGGCTGATAAGCTCAAAATAATCCAGCTCCAGATCTGGTTATAATACAAACGTGTACAAATTTCAATTCAATGTCTTAATCGTTCCTGTGTAATATCGTGCATAACAAAAAAGTTACAAACCGACAAACAGACAGATCGACGGATACATTTTTTTTGCTCAAATTTCAAATATTCACTTTTCATGACATTTTAAACGTAATTCTACTCGTACTTCTACTCGAATACGTGGATGTAGAAGTAATTATCAAATAAAATTTCATCGTCGGCGTCGTTCGGTTAAATGAACTTTATTACCTACTATCACTGATCTCTTCTTCTTCTTCTTCTTCTTTTAGCGGGGCGCCTGGAGGTCGCCGCACTCAGGCCTTGTGGCCCATTGTGCTACCGCTAACAAGTTAAGAAGCTCCCCCGTACAGACCGGATTCCAGCCCAAAGGCTGAAATCCTTCCCACGGGAGAACTCCTTATTTCCTCCAGCACTGGAAAGCCAGCGCCGAAGTGCTTGTGCCTCAGGTTCATCAGTCCTGGGCAAGAAGTGAGAACGTGGATGGAAGTCTCCTCCTCGTCCTCACAGAACCTGCAATCGGGGTGGTCAACCACCCCCATTGTGTGTAGGTGTTTCCTAAAAGAGCCATGTCCGGTCAGGAGGCCTATTACGGCTCTAATTTGCTTTCTGCTTAGACGCAGAAGTTGCTTTGTTCTCTCTGGCAAGGGTCCTGAGATTAGGAGCTTCGCTTGCCGGAGTCCTGGATAGGAATCCCAGAGGTCAATGAACTGGGAGCGAGTCCAGTTATCTATTAACCTCTTGGCTTGGGATCTAGGGTAGCCGAGAGCCGGCTCCGGACCGAGCAGAGGTTCACGAGATCCCCTTCTGGCCAGAGCATCAGCCCGCTCGTTACCCTCAATGTTGCTGTGTCCAGGCACCCAGAGAAGCCTGACCCAGTTTGATGAGCCAAGCTCACAGAGGGCCTGTTTACAGTTTTGGACCAGTTTTGACTTGGTCCGATTCGATGCAAGGGCCTTGAGGGCCGCTTGGCTATCGCTACATATATATATGTGTTTATTGGAGTATTTCCTTCGGATGTTCTCCTGTGCGCAGACCAAAATAGCGAAGATCTCGGTCTGGAATACCGTGGCGAATTTGCCCAGGGCATAGGAAAGCTCAGCCCTGGGCCTTTCCCCAAATATACCCGCTCCGGTACTTTCCTCTAGCCTCGATCCGTCTGTGAACCAGACAATATCTGCAGGCCTTAGTATGTCCTCGAGTTGTCTCCAGTCTTCCCTTTTCGGGAAGACTACCTCGAAGGGTTGTGCGAAGGAGAAGGAAGGCATCACGTCGTCACTCCTGGCCTCCAGAAGTGAGTGGGCTCCTATCGCATCAGCTAGGGCCCTTGTGTGACCTGATTGTTCTCCTCCTTTCTTCCACTGACCTCCGCATTCCAGTCTGTAAGCCGCTTTCCGAGCCTCGGCCACAATCACTAGGTGAAGGGGCGCAAGGTCCAGAAGGACCTCCAGAGCTGCTGTGGGGGTCGTGCGTATTGCTCCTGTGACTCCTAAGCAGGCAAGTCTTTGGAGTTGTGTTAGCTTCTGTCGTATGGTTGACCTGGTTGTGGCAGGCCACCAGACAACAGAGGCATACGTAATCATTGGTCTAACTATGACAGTATAGTACCACATAGCCACCCTGGGGTTTAGCCCCCATATTTTGCCAAAGGTTCTTCTACATACCCATAGGGTTGTAGTGGCCCTTTGTACTTGTCTCTCTATATGATCTCTCCAGGTCAGCTTAGAGTCCAGGATGACCCCTAGATACTTCACTGTCCTTGAGATCGTTAGAGTAGTGTTGTAGAGTACGGGTTCGACGAAACCGTCTAGCCTGCGTCTCCTAGTAAAGATGACCATTTGCGCCTTTGAGGGATTGACTCTAAGGCCCTGGTCATTGCACCATCTTTGTACGATCTGCAAGGCCCTTTGTAAGAGTCCGCTGACCGTATTTGGGAATTTTCCCGAGATGATGATTGCAAGGTCATCTGCGTAACCTTGCGCAAAAAGATCCTCGTTCTCGAGTTCCTGTAATAGGCCATCGAGAACGAGGTTCCATAGCAGAGGAGATAGGACGCCCCCTTGTGGGCAGCCTCTCCTTACTGAAACTTTGACTGCCGTTTCCTCATTGGCAGCTGTTATTTGCCTTCCCGCCAACATGGCCCTCAACCATCTAATGATGGTGTCTTCGATGCCATGATAGGCAGCGGCGGCGCAGATTGAATCGAAGGAGGTATGGTCAAAGGCTCCTTCGATATCTAAGAAGGCTCCGGCCGCAAGTTCTTTGTGGTGCAGCGCCTTCTCGATCCTCAGAACGATCGGATGAAGGGCCGTTTCCACTGACTTACCGGCCTGGTAAGCATGTTGTGACGGATGCAGAGGTACTGAGGTCAGTGCTCCGTCTTTGACGTACCTTTCAACCAAACTCTCTAAAGTTTTGAGAAGGAAGGATGTTAGGCTGATAGCTCTGTAGGAGTTGGCAGTGTCGTACGACGTACGTCCTGCTTTGGGTATGAAAACCACCTTGACGGCCCTCCAGGGTATGGGAATATACCCCGTGGCCAGGCAGGTTCTCAACAAATGATAGACCGGACGGATGAGTGTCTCTGTCCCCTCTTGCAGAAGTGCCGGAAACACCCCATCCGGTCCTGGGCTTTTGAACGGCTCAAACGTGGAAATAGCCCACCTGACCCTTTCCACTGTTACCACCCTCGACGCTGTCCTCCAATCCGCTGCCGTGACCGCAGCGCGGGGGGGCCGAGGGGGTGGTGCTTCCTCCGTCTCCACTACGGATTCGGGGAAATGAGTTGCTAGTAGATGCTTGAGGCGCTCCTCATTGGTGGACATTAGTCCACCGGAAGGAAGCCTCAAGTCCTCCAGCTGTGAAGGTCTATCTTTCTTAAGGGCTTTGCAGAGCCTAGCGGCTTCTGGAAGATCTTCAATGCTTTCGCAGAATTTCCTCCAGGCTGCCCTCTTATTGCTACGAATGTGGCTTTTGTAGAGGCGTTGGGATCGTTTGTAGTCGTCCCAGTCCTCCGGGAGTTGAGTGCGCATAGCCCTGTTAAGGAGCCTGCGTGTCTCCTTGCGTAGGTTCAAAAGTTCCCTGTTCCACCAGGGAACTTTATTCTTTCCCTTGCTTCTTTTTAGAGGACAGCTGCTCTCGTATGAGGCAGTAATCGCTCCATTGAGAAGTTTGGCGGAGGATTCTATCTCCTCTGTGTTTCTGGGTATAATAACCCTGTTTATTTTGTCCGAGAGGGCTCGTCTATAGGCGTCCCAGTCGGTGTCTCTGGGGTTCCTGTACCAGCTCTCCTCTGAGGAGGGAGCGCAGTCCAGTTTGAACCTGATGTGTCGGTGATCCGACAATGAGGGTTCCGTTGATACGTACCAATTTTTGAACAGAGGGACCGCTAGTCTGGATCCCAGTGTGACGTCGATGACCTCCTGCCTCCGTTGGGTAACGAAGGTTGGAGTGTTGCCCCGATTTATTATCTCTAAATCGGTAGTGTACAGGTACTGTAATAGACTACTGCCTCTAGGATTGACCCCTGTGCTGCCCCAGCAGATATGGTGAGCATTGGCGTCACATCCTATGATGAGAGGCAGTCGTCTATCAGTACAGAATTGAACCATCTTCTCCAGTTCGGTTGAAGGTGGCGGTGTTGGCGAGTCGTAGGGAAGGTAGACAGAGCCGAACACGATTTCTGCTCTGTCGGTTTCCTCCCTAAGGTTCACCTTAATAGCAACCGCGTCCCTGGAACAAAGTTCGGGAATTGTTGTTGCTTTTATCTCCTTCGAGACATATATGCATACTCTAGGTATGTTGTGTGCGGAGGAGAAAATGGCTCCGTGCCGCCTGTCTAAACCTCGAATCGAGCCATGGCGAACCCAAGGCTCTTGAATCAGGGCAATGTGTATCTGTCCCGCAGCGGCCTGTCGTCCTACTAATGCGGAGGACGGCTCACTGTGTTGCAGATTGATCTGGAGTATTTCCATTTTTTTTTTTTTTTTTAAACTACTCCTACTACTCTTACTTTACTTTTCCTCCGAGCCCGACAGCCCCTCCATCGCTGTGTCCGTCGTGCTCGGAGGCGCGTTGTTGCCGCCGCTTGGGCCGGCCTCTGCTACTTCCCTCCGGGGATGTCTTGGGTCCCAAAAGGACACCTTAATCACCCCCGCCTGAGCGCGGTAACCCAGGCTCGCAATCTTCGCTGCGGAGGCCTCATCGACGCCCAGAATGAGTCGAAGCCCCTTGGCCTCGACAACCTGAGTGCCGTGGACCTTCCACAGTTCTGTCCGGAGCTCCGGGTTATGCCGCGTCAGCCTACTGAAGATGGTGGCCTGGTCCATGGGTTTGCCTGGGACCGTAGCCACCATCTTCTTGTATTTGGGGAGCTTGTCCCCTTCCAGGAGCTGGAATGACACGCCGTCAACGGGAGAGATGCCGCCTATGGCCGATCTAAGCCATGACAGCGACATCTCGTTCCCGCAGAACAGCTGCACCACTCCTTGCTCAGTTAACCTGAAGCCGTCGAACTCGGGGAGAGGCCCCCCTGCGGGGAGCCCATCCATCCGAGTATCGAGGGCTTCTTGCAAACTGTCGGTCAGGGCAGCCGTTAGCCGCTCTTCTGGAAAACCAGCTGCGGCCACCGCCACCTTGACCCCTTTGCTTGCCACCTGACTGTATGAAAGGTCAGGCCTAGCTCTTTTTGTAGGTTTAGAGGTGCTGGGGGGGGTCTCTTCCTCGGGCCGTCCCCTTTTGGGAACGTTTACCCGAGGTGTACCCTCCCCAGAAGTCCTCTCCACCCGCAATTTCCTGGCTCTCTTTCGAGCCGCGCCGCTGCGATTACGTCGCTTGGGTTGCCCATCCGTAGGGTTGAGCCCTCCAGCGACGTCCGAAATAGAGGGAGCCCCCGAAACGGAGATTCCCTGTTGTGTGGGAGGTGTGGGATTGGGGAAGGCCCCCCGTGAGGAGCCTTCTCCGGTGCCACGGGATAGGGTTGCCCCATTTCTGGAGCCACCCTTTCTAAGGAGGGGGGAGATCCCTGCAAAGGAATCTTCCCCGGAAGAGGTGGGAGAGGAGGCCCTGTGATCAGAGCACCCCTCGGAAAGGTTTTTATTGTTTTTTGAATTCATTTTTGAACCCACGAGTGAACAGGAAATGTGGTCCACCCCCGCAGAGCCTGTTACGGGGGCAAGGCTAAATACTATGAGAGGTCGCCCGGTTTCCCATAGGCATCGTTTGAGGTACCATCACCCCGGTACCATTCAGCCCTCGGCACGATGGCTTACACCTTGGCTTGGGGGATATTTATTGACCTCCCGGTCTAGATCCGCCGCCTTTTGATTAAGCAGTGTCACCTCGTGCAGGGTGTGGTTCTTCACCACATGCTTACCAGCACCTCCGAGGGGGCATTGGTGAAGCTGGCGGACGGTCTTGGACGGTGATAGGCTAGGGCCAAAGCACTATGTTCGCGTCAACCATCCCTGGTGTGTGTCAACTCACCACGGTAAACCCAGTTAAGGGGCCGAGTGAGACAACACACTCCTTGACACCCTGATCACTGATCTCAGTATCGATATTAGATAATAAGGTCCAATTAATCAAAAGATGTTTTTATCCTTATTATACCCTTCGCAAATAAAAAATGAAGAATATATGGCATTCGATCGGCATATTTCTAAAACCGACAATATTGCTCGTAGAGAAAAAAATGTCATATCACTGAATTGGTGATCGAATTTAGGACAACTTTCAAAATGTCCGCCCGTCTATCTAATACCTCCAGTAATTTTTTTGATATCTAGACTGAAAAGCATATACAGCGTGTCCCACTTTTTACGGTTACACCTACGTAGCTCAGTTATTTATAAATCGATTTATTTTAAACTTGGTTAAGTTATACACCTCTTGGAGGTAATTAAAAGCGCATATACCTATTTAATTCATTCCATAGACGTGCGGACTAAGGGGGTGAAAATTTGGTAAATTTTCAGCTAAATTGTATTAGGGAATTATTTTTTTTAAGATTACCACAATCTCATAGGGCATTCTTTAAAACCCCTTTGTGCCAAATTTTGTTAAAATATCTCTAGTAGTTTTAGAGATATAAACAGGTACATATGGCGTTTTGTCAAGAATTAATGGCCTTTAACTCGGAACGAGGTGAATTTAGAAACAAAGTTATTTCACATTTTTTACTACATATTTAAAGTAATAATCAAAACTATCTTCGTACTCGCCAAAAACGTTAAGAAAATTCTGCCCATTTATACGGGCCTATAGGCAGTTTACTTGTTTTAAATCTAGTCTCCTTTGAAATCGTAAACAAAATTATTAACTTGACAGTAATGGCAGCCTTTGTAGTTTACTTGTGTCATTATTTGTTATTTAAATTATTATTCAGTTTCTTATTTAAAATGAAATATCTTTCTGTAGCTGATAAAGTCGAATTAATTCGGATAGTGGGTGAAAATATAATTTCATATAGGAGAGCGGCCAGAATATTCAATGCAAGACATCCCGTAGCAGCAAAAACTGTATGTAGTATTAATAGACTTTTTAATGAGATTGGTTGTATTAAGAAGCACAGACAAAAAAATATCAAATATTAAATAATAGATATTGTTATGAATGACACCCCCTTGGAACTGGAGATGATACGCCTATGCCTACTAATAGTGACTGGAAAGACTCTAGAAAGAGCCATGGACTTTTCTAGAGTGTGGTGGAAGAATATTCTGGTTCAATCTAGAGGTAATTTCAGAGTATATAAGTCACGATTACCGACCCAGAAGAAGTAGTTTATTAAGAAGGCAGTTTATAAAAGTGAACAAGTTGAAAAGTGAAAAGTGAGGTTAAATATCAAGTAAACAAAGTGTAAAGTTTATTTTTAATTTGAAGTATTGTATAGTCAGTAAATTGTTAAATAAAGCGTTAGTGGTGTTTATCTCTTATTGAAATTATTTAGAACCCACGGATTCATACAGGATGTTTCCTAAAAGGTGGAAAATACACAACAATATGCTGACGATCCACGAATCATAGCGGTGTTCAGAAATGACCCAACATCTAGTATTCGCTCAGTTGCTCGCATTTTAAACGTTAGTAAAAATAAAGTTTGGCGTTGTCTAGGAAGAAACAGACTAAAAGGTTTCAAGCCGAAATTTTTACACATTCTAAAATATGATGATGCGGAAAGAAGGCTGGAATATTGTTTGTGGTTACAAGGGGAATATTTGAATGATCAGAATTTTATTAAAAACATCATCTTCACTGACGAAGCCACATTATCAACTAATGGGGTTGTGTCGTCACAGAACATTCGTAAATGGGCAGCTGAGAACCCGCATTGGGTAATAAATTGTAAGGACCAATACGTAGTCAGTCAATGTCTGGCGTGGCATACTGAATAATGAAATATTGGGTCCCGTTTCTTTGGAAAATTTAAATGCCGAAACTTTTCTCGACCTCTTAAATAATTATCTTGATGGATTTTTAATGGACCTTCCACTGTTGAAAATGGTAAATTTAATTTTCCAGTTAGATGGGGCGCCGGCTCACAATTCAATTGTTGTTAGAAATTGGCTAAACCTTAATTTTCCTCAAATGTGGATTGGAAGGAACAGTCCATTACATGAGTGGCCCCCGCGGTCTCCAGATATCACGCCAATGGACTTTTATTTTTGGGGAGTAATTAAAAACCGCGTTTACAAAACCCGTCCGAGAAACAGACAAGAATTAGGTGAGAAGATTACAAAAGCTTGTCGAGAGGTGACACCAGTAGAATTACGCAGAGTTCTAAATCATAAAAGGAAAATAGTAGAAACGTGTATTAGATTAAATGGTGGCTTAGTAGAAATAACAAACATTTAGTTATGTTATTAAATATTTATTTAAATGATTTTGCTATTAACAATTTAAATATGTGTTAGCGTTTGTAGGGTTTCTACCCCCAAATAAGACTAAAAACCACAATTTAGTACGAATTTATTGCCATGCGTACTTCATTGACAAGGGTATATTATATTCTGCTTGACGCGCATCTTGGCTGGCGCCACTGGCTCGGTTTCGTTCGGGAGAGACACGATCCTCCAATAGTTAAGTGATGTCACTAAGACAGAGGCCCCTGAAGGGTGAAGGGATGTATTGCTAACATATGTATTTTTTTGTTTAGTTTGTGTATTACATATGCTATTAATTAACTAAATAATAGAACACTCAATTAAAACATATCTTTAGTGCTAAGAATTGAAGATGTTTTATATTGTGTTAATTTAAAACCGTTTTAATATTCTGATTAATTTCTTAATGCACCGCCCCACTTTGTTGGAATTAGCGTAATCCGTTAGATAACCTAAAGGCCATTCATATATACCTGTTTATACATGTTCAGAATGACTATGTTATCAATGACTATTTAATATATTGTTACAGACTGAGTGTAATAACGTTTATATTTAGTCTAATGTGGCAACCTTGCAGGGGTTAGTAAGCTGCCACTAGTTACTCTAATATGGCAACCCTGCAGGGGTTAGTAAGTTTCCACGAGTTGCAGGCATAACCAGAACGACGTTAGCATCTGTAGAGATAAGTTGTATAATTTGTACCTAATATAAGTGTTTTCTAAAAACAAGTGGTTTTTTAATTTCACAACATTTTACCAAAAGTTTACAGTCCACGTATAGACAATACCTACCTCTAAAACTACTAGAGACATTTTAACAAAATTTGGCACAAAGAGGTTTTAAAGGATGCCCTATGAGATGGCGCTAATCTTTAAAAAAAGTCCCTAATACAATTTACCTGAAAATTTACCCCATTTTCACCACCTTAATCCGCACGTCTATGGAATAAATTAAATGAGTATATGCGCTTTTAGTTACCTTCAAGATGTGTATAACTTAACCAAGTTTAAAATAAATCGATGCATTAAGCTACGTAGGTGTTACCGTGAAAAGTGGGACACACTGTATACTAACAGTCAAAAATAGACTATTTTTTGAAAAAAAAAAAAAAGAAAAATTCTGTTCAAGTTTAAATATTTCGTCTAGATACATTCGATCGAGACGTGCCAAGAAGCAAATTCCAAGATAATTTTGTCAGCTTCAATTAAGTTTTGATGAACTACATTCCTAAAATAAATATTTTTTTAAGAAATTTGCAAAGATTTTTTACAAAACCATCCAATTTTACAATAAAAAGTTATTTTCAAACACGTGTAGCAAAGAAACTAACGGTAAAAATGAAAATCTTTAGGTGACTGCTTAGCTGTAATAGTATATTTAAATTACTGATTTTTGGTACGTTCTTCGATAATTATAAAATGTTTTTTTTCACCATATTAACGTGGCTGTAGAAGATACTATAATATATTTTGTTGGTGTTCTAATAGACGTCTATTCAGATTTCGTCATTATGCAATATTTAGAGTATTTAATTTAATTACAGATTTCTCCATCTTACATCAAAAGTTAATACAGATTTACGAACGACTTAACCGCTCGGCGGTCAAGAGTAAACAAATAGTCTGAATCCAGGGCCAGCGACAGCAACGTTGGGACCCGATAAACTTATATTCTGCGGGGGGCCCCTACCCCGTCGGCCTCTGGTCTCACTGAGTCTTCGAATAAGTAAAAAGTCGTAATAGAAAGAAAATAAATAAAATAAACAATAAATTAATATTATTAAGTATTTGTATAATAGTCAAATACTGACAAGAGTGAGTACCTATATGAAATGTGCTTTTTAAGTTTCAAGTTTTATCAAAAACATTTTTTTAAACTTTGTAAAAAGCGACTTTAAAGACGCCTGTCACTTATTTAGAGCCGGCGGAGTCGCCTGCCAATTATTTTTTACATTTAAAAAGACATGTATTTTCATATACAGTATGTCTCACTTTTCATGAGTCCCATGCTCCTTTAATAACAAAGCATTTTTTTTTTATTTGGGTGGAAGGTGCTTACCCATCGGGAGATTGTGCCACGGTAAAATATTGAAAAATCCACCAGCGACGTTCGTCGTTATGAAGAAAAATGAACCAAATTTTCCAAAAGAAGATATTAGGCGCTGTTTTAACTGTAAAACAATCTCATAATCTTATTCGTTGTTATTAAAAAGTCAGTAATACCGAATTTCAATAAGATGTGAAAATGAAATTTTCCTTTTTAAATTACTAGTTATATTATTAGTCAAATTTATTTTCGGACGTAATTAAGAGTTAATTAAGCGGAAGGAAGACAGTCGTTCCAGTTAGAATTAATTATGTGATATGTTGAGTAAACTGTGATTCAGTTATCTATGTAAATTTTATTGTTTATTGAATTGTTCATGAACCAAATTTTTCTAAAATTGAACTTGACTGTTAAGTAAACTGACTGACGTCACGTGGTTAATTCTAACTGGAAAGCCGGTGTTCCTCTAGCTTAATTAACTCCTAATTACGTCCGAAAATAAAGTTATGACTGTAATAATTGGTACTTTAAAAAGGAAAGTTTTATTTTCCTATTACGTGAACACCAAGTACATCATCTTACTAAAATTCGGTTTCAGTGAGTTTTTGATAACAACGAATACGATTATGAGATTATTTTACAGTTAAAATTTTGCCTAATATCTTTTTTTTGAAAAATTAGATACGTTTCTCTTCATAACGACGGACGCCACTGTGGATTTTAAAATATTTTACTGTGACACAATCTCCTGATGGGTAAGTACCCTCCAGACAATTTTTTTTAAAATCCCATTTTTAATAAGAGAGCCGTGATATGGGAGTCACGAAAAGTGAGACATACTGTATATAAATAGTAGCTTTTATCAAGAACCTCTTTGCATAAAAAATTTGCAATTTGAAAAATTCATGTCGCGAAGCCATCGCCAACTAGTTGGCAGATCAACGATTCCACAATCAGGTAGATTTTTAGATTTTAGTTAGAACGAGCTGGTGATTGGCAATGCCCACTGCGACCTCTATGGATCTATTGTAGTACACCTTGGACTTTAGGGCTCCTTATCTAGACATAGTTCTTACTAGACTTCGAGTCAAGGAGCTCCTTGACAATCAGGTAAGGTAGAAATACTATATTACTAACTTTCAACTTTTAACGAATACACACCTCCTCCAAATTTATCGCCAGCTCTTGGGCTATTACATTAGTGTTGCTATATACATTTTATTACTGAAAATTATGTTTTATTCTTTAAAATATTTTTTATAACATCACTTGATTTAAGTCAAATCAGCCCTGCAGTTGCAGGGCCCCCTTCCCTTAAAAAAGCTTATTTGGTTGTGTTTGTGAAAATTCAAGTGTTTTTAAGAGCATAATTAAATATTATCTACACAGTCAGAGAGAATTTAAAATTTTTGAAAATACCAAACTGGTCAAAGTCGAGTTTATTAATTCGTCATAATAGAGTCCCTGTGGAGTTTACACGCAACCATGCAGCAGGCAGCACGGCTCCAAATCAAGTCACAGAAATATCCCAAATTAAATACATATTTTTTAAATAATTTCTTTTCGCCAAATTTTTTATTTTATATGTTTTGATTTATGTTGTGAAAAATTAGTAGCTTTTTTGTATTCACTGTGTACACGGTGATTCTTTAAGGACGCGCCCCCTCTTTGGGCCTTAATTTCGGCCTTATATAAAAAAATATTTCAGTAACTATTTAATCATTTCGAAATTATTTTTTCTCAGGAATCCAAAAATTTTGTAGAAAAAAAAATCGAACGTAAAATAAAAAAGTTATAGATTAAATTTATATTTTCTTAAATGGGACACCCTATATATTTTTAAATATTCTGATAGAGTATCTTTTTCTGATTTCAAAAATATATCGCTTATATATGTTATTTTTAACCGTTTTTGAGTTATTAATATTTAAAAATCACATTGTTAAAAAAAAATTCATTAATTTTTGTGGGTAGGTCATGACTCAAAACAATAATTTTAATTTGATAATGTGATTATTAAATATTAATAACTCAAAAACGGTTAAAAATAACATATAAGTGATATATTTTTGAAATCAGAAAAAATACTCTATCAGAATATTTCAAAATATATAGGGTGTCCCATTTAAGAAAATATAAATTTAATCTATAACTTTTTTATTTTACTTTCAGTTTGTTTTCTACAAAATTTTTGGATTCCTGAGAAAAAAATCATTTCGAAATGATTAAATAGTTATTGAAATATTATTTTATGTAGGACCGAAATTAAGGCCCAAAGAGGGGGCGTCCTTAAAGAATCACCGTGTACATAAAGTATGGAATAAATTCATTAATTCTGAATACGCAAATATTATGGCAAAAACCTAGAACAGGTCAATTTTTATTTTTGATTGCCCAACCTCTGCTTTGGGTTTTTAGCTATGACGACATCGCTGCTTCGGTTATGACGTCATTTCCTTTTTTTTTAATGGAACACCCTGTATATTTTTTCATTTTCAGACTTTCTATGAAAATCTTAATTTAAAAACCTTACTACTCAGGGAGTTCGAAGCTACATCAGACATTTGAAAATATTCGTTTTTGAAGTTAAATATTTCGTGTTTTATTGTGATATTTTGCAATAAAATAGCAAATGAAGAGTAAATATTAACACAAAGGTCTGGATTTCATTTTTATAAAGCAAGTTTTTACATGACCTATACAAAAGCGAGTAACCGAATAGGTTTTTTGTACTACTTCTCTAAGTAGGGCCAACATCATATCTAAGGGAAAAACAAAATCCTATCTACAGATCTGTCTTGTCAAAGTTAAGTTAATAACTGTCTATTAATTCACGTCTTTTGCTTTCTGCTTTATAACAATGTGTTTGCCTGTATCTCAAAGAATAGAAGTTCTTATGATGATTGGGCATTAGGGCGGGCCGAAAAAATTTTTTTCGGAAAATTAATTTGGTATAGTCATAAAAAGTTGAAGGGTATAAAGTCATGTTCGTTAAATTTTTCTTTTAATTTTCGCTTAATTTTTAGCCGCGCCCCATGGGCCTTAAAAGGACCAAATTTTCAAGGTCATGTATTGTTTTCGTTATAGCGTCAAAAAGTTAGGAATCAATGTATACAGTAACCAAAAAAAATATGAAAGAAATAAAAGAATTTTTATCCGCGCCCCAGGGCCCTTAAAATATATAAAAGCAGTTCTTCGTTTGAGTAAGTGATAGGCTGCATAATATTATTGTATTGATTGTCTTTATTTAATATAATATACATACTTTATCAATTACTCAACCCAGAACTCACCGCGAGGAGGTGGCTGCTTACCAAGTTCCTCCCACCCCTTCCTCCCTTTTTCGACTACTTGCACTTATTCTAATCGTAGATCTAACTTACTTATTACTCAGTTTTGCTTTTTTTGGATCTATAGTGTAGTATAGATTTTTGGTTTCAAAAGATGGCAGATCACCCCTCACACCAAATTTTACGCGAATATACCCGTCTCTTGAGTCACGACTACAAACTTTGCCTGAAGCTTCAGTGGTGATCTTTACACATCACTCGACAGCTTGAGTATGGCATGGAAATTGTTTAATAGTGATGGCAGATTTGCTCTGAAGTGCTGTCATTAAATCGTCGGTAGAAATGGTCATTGTAAGAGGCGGTTCGGTTACGATACATTTGTTCCAGTCAATTAAATCGATATAGTCCTTAGCATTCTAGTTGAAAGCAGATATTTTAAACACTCTTACATTTTTTGAATCTCTCGAATTCCTAGCCCTCAAAATGCGATAAATCCCAAGTTCTCTTACATGACTCCGAAAATCTGTGATCATGGTTAACAAAATGTTTTCTGGGTGTCCAAAATAAGCGTTTGTGCTAATAACACTGTCAACAATCTTCTTTATTTCATTTGGAAATTCTCTGGATAGACTTATTGATTTCCATAAATGTTGCCGCTCCATAGTGGCATAATGACGAGCAGACTTTCATAATAAAATTTGTCAGTACAACCAAGGTTTCAGAAGGCTCACTTAATGTGATACTAAATAAACACATTATACTTGCATTGTACCACATACATACTGGTCGACACTCGTAACTACGACGCAATAGGCAGTTATTACCAGGACCGGGCTAAGTGTGGATGAAGCGTAAAAAATGTTTTTAGGTTGGGGCGCGGCTAAATATTAAGATAAAATTATGAAATTTGATTGGTGATTTAGACCCATTATTTAAAACGTATTTACGGCTATATCAGATCCAGAATAATAGTTTTACAAAAATTTTATTTTAAGGCCATTGGGGCGCGGTCAAATTTCATTTAATACTTTTCATAAAAATACAGGACATTTTTAATGTTATTTTACAACTTTTTTTTGCTATACCAAATCAAATTTCAAAAAAAAAATTTTTCAATCGTTTTCGGCCCGCCCTATTGGGCATGGTAACAGCACGAACACAAGAAGAAATATGTGTTTTTATTTAACACTAACTAAGTCTACAGATAGATCCATAAACCAAGTAAAATGAAAAAAATATATAGAGAAACTGGTTCCGTAGATGATCTACCAAAGAAAGACCGTCCAGTTATTGACGAGGATATCTTTTTTCTGGCTATGGAAAAGAATCCACACAATAGCGTTCTTCAGCTTGGCCGAGATTATGATATTCCTTTTACTTCTGTACACAAAGTGTTAAAACAACAAAAGTGGCACCCTTTTAAGATACATCTTGTGCAAGAGTTATCTGATGATGATCCAGACCGAAGAATGAAATTGTGTCAAATATTAACCAATAATATGTGCAATAATAATCCCCTTCAAGCAAAAAATATATTTTTTTCGGATGAGTCAACTTTCACATTAAATGGTGAAGTCAATCGCCAAAATTATAGATACTGGGCAAAGGAAAATCCTCGATGGGTGCGAGAGCAGCACAATCAGTATCCACAAAAGGTAAATGTGTGGACGGGAATAGTTAGAAATAGAATAATCGGTCCCTACGTTTTCGATGATACCATAAAAGGACCAAGACATCTTCAATTTTTACAAGAATATCTAATCCCTACTTTAGTGATCTTATTTCCGAGCAGAAACAATTGTACAACTCTCGTCGAAAACTTATGATATCAGCAAGACGGTGCACCTCCGCATTATGCATTAGCTGTTCGAAGATATCTTGATCAGGTATTTCTAAATAGGTGGATTGGAAGACGCGTCGTACTGTTGAATGGCCACCAAGGTCACCGGATCTTACTCCGCTAGATTTTTTCCTCTGAGGTCACCTAAAAAAACGTAGTGTACGTAGAAATGTAAACCTGACAATATTCAAGAATTAAAAAACAAAATTAGATTAGATTAGAATGTAACAACATTTCTCAAGAAAGTATAAATAAAGTTCAGCAAGAATTCATTGATCATTTGGGATACTGCCAGACACAAGAAGGTTTTTAATTTGAGCATTTGATTAGTTAATTTCTTATGTTATTATTCACTGTCCATTTCCTATGTTAGTGTAAAATAATATCACAATAAAACAGGACTTATTAAACTTCAAAAAAGATACTTTCAAATGTCTGTGGCTCCGAACTTATGAATTTTAGACCATAAGTAGTATATGTTTTTAAATTCAGATTTCCATAGAGTCTGAAAATGAAAAAACATACAGGGCGTTCCATTTAAAAAAAGAAAATGACGTTATAACCAAAGCAGCGATGACGTCATAGCTAAAAACCCAAAACAAAAGTTGTGCAATTAAAAATAAAAATCGACCTGTTCGAGTTTTTTTGCCATAATAGTTTTGTATTCAGAATTAATGAATTTATTCCATACTTTATGTACACAGTGTATAAGGTAGAGGTATCTAAGGAGTTGGTATCGGGGGAGGAAGGTAGTTGTTTTACATTTTCCCCGGGGCCGTCAAAATTCTAGAGACAGCCCTGACAAGAAAGTATAATTCTAACGTAGGTAAGTAAATAAAACTCCTGAAAAGTCAGTAAGTAGAATATACTTACCAACTTACCTAATTATTAATAAGTAAATAATAGTTTGAGACATAATTAATAACACTATATAGGTACCTATCAATAGTGTCAGATAGGCGTAAACGGGGAACGTATATTTACAAACATAGGACTCAAAATCTATAGCAAGTTTTAGAACAGCAAGTATTTAATTACCTACAAAATAGATAAAATATACCAACAAGAGCACGATACGTGTAAGTGTATCGTGAACAAGAGTATAAACGTGAAGTTTTTTAAAAAGCAAAAACCATCATTTTGTAACATCATCTTTGTTAAAATTTAAAAAAACCCACATTTCTATTATACCTATACCTACGCATCACTAATATTCTATTCTTCGAAACTAAGTACTTAGAAATTCCACTTTCCAACATTCAAAGTGCATAATACCTACAATCATAAAAATCTGGAAAATAGTACATTCAGACCATTTAATACAAAAACCGGCTTTTAGGTCCCACCATAAACATAACATTTTTTCTCTATCAAAATGATCAAGGTCATATAAATCAACTGGACGTCCAAATAAAGTGAACATGTTGTAAACTATATCTTTTTGAACACCCTGCACATGGTCCACTTTGACTTTTACTTTCTATAAAGAAGGTCATTTGAATATAGGGATTTTATGGTATTTTATAGTATTTACAAGCGTGTCGTTAAAAAGGCATTTAAGTCATACAGTTTACAGTTGAAAATGGAGTGTTTAGTAAGAAATCAATGTAGTATTTTACGTAAAATACGTAAATTTACTCACCGACTCAGACAACACTCGCATACCCGCCATCTTGCCACAACATACTGAGCATGCGCTTTATTTTGTAAACAAACTTTTGAAACTATAAACATTGCATTTTTTAAATTTAATAATCTGATTATTCTGTGAAAATCAATTGTAGGAAATAGGTAGATACCTAACTAAATGAAACACTTGTTATTAAATATTTAAATCTCGATACAGGAGATAATCAATTTAGATCCGTTTAAAACAACGAATTTGGTAAATATGTACTCGCTTCAAAATGTAGATCATATAGAGCTATAGCCAGGAGGTTGCCTGGCACCCTCTGGACAAATTTGAGCACCCCCTTACCGACAAAGGGAGAGAAAAGGTAGGCTGGTAGTGACCCAAGAAATATCTATATAGGTAAACGGGTGATGATGTAGGGCATATTAAAAGTAACGATAACACTTATAATCACTTCCTCAGAGAATTCAAAAAATGGGCATGGACTTGTAGAGAATGGCAGTTTTCATACTATAGCATTCTAGCCGGCGCGCGTCGTTTGAAAAGGAACGCACGCCAAAAATCAACCTGGATGCTATTTTCAGTAAATTTAATAAAAACGTGTAACGCGCGAAAGAAAATTTTTGTTTTATTACAGTTTACCAAAATATTTCTTTCTATATTATTCGATACAGGTACTTAAAATTGTTTAATACATAAACGCTAATTTAATTTTTTCAATAGTCGTTTGCAACTTTGTTACCTAATCGAGTTTTCTTTTATAAACTTAACATTGTTATTTTTTTATGTTTACATAATCGACGCAGATTGAAAAATACCCACGGGTTTTAACTTTCAAACATCATCGAAATAATGGTCTGTGCGATAGGCAACCAGTAAAACGTTACAGAATACAATTCGCATCCATTATACCTATATATATATATATAGCCCAGTTGTCAGAGACAGAAATTTATAAAAACCGGTCACTAAATGTTATATGGCTGGATTTTTCAAGTTTTTCAGTAGTTTTGTTGGTGAAGAATACAATAAAAAAAGTTTACAGCTGTAAGATGCTGACCAAAATTAGGTTTTTGGCCAAAAACTCGAAAAATAAAAAATACATACATTTCAAAAAACTAATGGCACTAGGCGATAGGGGGAAATAAAGATAAAAATCTGAAACTTTCACAGATTACTCTTGAAGTAATATGTAAAAAGATCCGATGAGTGAATAAAATCTCAAAAATTAATTTACACTTCCAAAATTTCAAAATCTTGAGTGACAAATTTTGATACATATAACTAACTTTAACCACCTATTACTTTGGTTTAAATCGCGTTATTAGATTTCTGTAGATAAGAAAATATAATTTCTTCTGCATTTTCTCTTAACTATATAATGTATATTCTGTGGCAAAGAATTATTTCAGATGCCAAAAAACAAACAAAAAAAAATAATATTTCTGTAGGTGCGATTTTTAAAGCTTGAAATATGTACTCTCAGATGTATTAAGGGGATTTACCTTAAAAATTGAATTTCTTTGCTCCAAAATTCGTGAAAATAAACGTTAGTATCTTTTATCACAAAAATTATTTGGCATACCTATACATCAGATGTTTTTATACATTACTTCCAGAGTAATATGTGAAAGCAGTTTTTGATTTTTATCTTAAAATTTGTAGAAATGGTAGAGCTTTTACCGATTTCTTCGGAAATCTCTTTATGTTCCGACTTCATATATGTACTATTCCTACATACATTCATTTTTATATTTGAAAATATGCTAATCCAATAGCCCCACATATTTCTCGTTTTATTTAAGCGATTTCTATGGGTATTTTTTGCAAACTGATTAAAATATACTCATCACTATTTTTTTATAGGTTCAATCGATACAGTTAATAATAATTAATTCGTTGTTAAATATCCGGTGAAACCACCAAAATTGCTATTCCACTAGAGATGGATGCTAAATAACACAATGAACGCTTTCATATGTCACACAGAAGTAGAGGAAGGAGGTCATCTAAACTATTCAGTTTTTAAATAAGTGGGATTAAAATGTCTCATTATTTTTTCCTACAGGTTCAACCAACAAAGTTATTTTTCCGCTAAAAGTATATCTTATTTTTTGTCTGTAATAGTGTGTAATACTAGCTATCAACTATTATTTTTCTTCTTTAGTTTTGTATATTTAACGTCAATAGGCAAAAAATACCTGTAGCCCAAAGTGGTGTCTATAAATCTCAAACATGTTCGGACACAGACGATTTATTTTTTCTGGGTTCTCTGAAGTATAATTAATAAGATATCATCTAAAGTTTGCATGATTTCTAGACTGGCAACATAAAAAAAAATCAAAAACTCTTCTATTTCAAAATTTTTAACATGAGTCGATGTCTGGAAAAATAAAAAATATTTTCATAAAGAGCATGCATTTTCAAGCAAAAAATGCTTCTACAAAATTTTGTATTAAAGTGACTGGATTTCCGTAAAAAATTATTTAAGTAGAAGTAATGGAGCAAACGAAGTGCGAATCTACATATAACACATATTGGCAAAATATTACCTCAGGTGCGAAATATATTATGAAAATTGCATTATTATATAATATTTGTTATACGAAATAATTATTATAAATGATATTTAATCTTTAAAAAGTCATACACAACATAATAGCAGTGGGGGAGAGTGGGGGAATACCATGCACCTAAGGGAAAAGCTTTATAAAAACGTTGTTGCTAGCAATATACCTCTGGCATTTTTTATAATTCATCAGACGTATGTTTGCTCCCCCTTTTACCTATTGACACAGTTCCCTCCTAAACCTAGACATATAAAAAAAAATGTTTTCTCGAATAGTGCATTTGCGCGACATTCCCCTTACTGTGTGTAATGCCGCGCAGTATGTCGGGTAATGGCATGCAAGCAAATAATAAGAAAACAGTGGGTATAAACATACATAAAAAAGCTAAAGTTAATTGAAAACAAATTTTTTATTTTAAAAACGCAGAAAACTTTCTTGTAAGAAGGCTAAAATAACAAACATGACAAACCTAAATTTTAATAGAATACAAAAGACATAAAGAGACATTTTGGTGCAATAGTAAATGTATAAAAAAAAAAATTAAATAAAAAATAAGAACTTTCTAATAAAAAAGGTTGAAGTTATCTAATTAAAAACAACAAATCTTCAAAAATTAACCACAATTTGGTATTAGTCAACAGCATTTGTCTATACTTTCTTAAAGCAAAAGTCACAGGTGTAGTTTTCAGGAGAATCTCATCCACTACAATCAGAATGGGCCCAACGGGAACAAGAAATACAACAATACCATACCTCACTGTCTTTTTCAAATTTACTACAAACCAAGCAGATATCGACGTTTGTAGGATCTATGTCATCAAGTTCATTATCATCACACAAGTCTTTTTCATGTAAGCTTTCAGCACCGGAATCTGTATAATCGAAAACAACATTTCGTACCCAACCAGGTTTTTTCCTACATTTTGAAGAGTTTTTTTGTATTAGATGTTTGTCCTTTGTTCTTAGTCGGGCCTCTTATCAATAAGACTTCGTCTTGTCTCTTTCTCTTATTTTTGTTTTTACTTGAGTTTGATTAAACTTTTAATTTTTTTTCCCTTGAGTCTCTTCAAGCTGTAATATGTAGGGAGTGGATGCGAGTATTTGTAATTGCTGCTTTGCACATGATGTTGAACTCCTTTGTTTGATTGAAGTTTGGAGTGGGGCTAGGTTCTCTATAGTGGAAATAGTTCTTGAGCACAATCCAGATGGCGCAGTCTGAGGTTCAGGAGTGTGTAGTTTGTTTGAGTCAATTGGATTCTGTTATGGCCATTTGCTACCCAAGCGGGAATTTATATTTTATATTTTTTAAACAGACCAATCAACGGTCAGCCGGCGCTCATGTGAGCGAGTGTGGTGGGGTGTAACCCGACGCTGCACGCAAATTAGTAGCAGTAAAATTTATGTACAAGTAACAGTGCTAACTAGAGCTCTTGTAAAAGTTGAAATATTGTGTTTATTATGTGTTATACCAAAGTTTATTAAAGGTATATGACACTTTAGTTGATTGTTTCATTCCAAAGCTAACAGTGAAACTAAATGAAATAATACAATCCACACGAAGTACGAGAAAACCAGCGACAGGCAAGGAATCAAGTGCCAAATACAGAACTTCTCCTAAGCCCATTTTACAGACTCAATTGGATCGCAACAACTTTATACACATTTGATTTAGGGTTATCTGGAATTGTTAAAGATACCATGCAGCGTGGTATTTCCCATTCGTTACTGCACGGCATTCCCCCGCCTATGTACCCTACATAATCTAACTATTGAAATAAACCCAACGGAAATAAAATAATAAACAAAAGCAGTAGGTATAGAAGTACTTATAGTTGTTAATAAATTAGGCTAAATATTTTTAACTTAATATAAAACTCTTGGAAATTTACATGGAAATGTGATTACTACACTAAGCTGACGTTAGTTTTGAAATGCATGCAGCAATGAACCCGAAACAAACAGTTACAGTTATCTGTACTATTATGAGATGACACCACCTGTTTGTTTGTCGAAATAGCTTTTAGTTCTTTAGATATCTGAGTGCGCGGTATTACCGGCTGCGTGGTATTCCCCCACTTTCCCGCGCCGATATAGGAATACACTGCTTATATACAGGTAGACAAATGTACCTTTCTACTACATTCTATGTTTACGTGATACTCCTGTCTACTCAGTCTGCAAGTATCAAAATTTACATCATATTTCTTAGCAAACTACATTCCGGAGACTGTAAATATCGGTATTTTTGCTTATCATGAGATGCACTGAAAATTGAAAAATTTTTGATATTTTTTTTTACAAACATTTTTGAAAAATTGTTTACCACTAAATTTGATGTAAAAATGTTTTTTTCTCTGTTCAAATTTAAAATATCCACGTTTCCATGGCATTCTAAACCTATTCAAACAAATTTAAAAAATTTTTTGAAATAAAATTTTTTTTGAAAAATTCTTTAATCTATTTATCACTGCTTACTATAGAATAGATGAAAAATGTTTGATCAAATTTAAAATTTCCACGTTTCATGACATTCTAAACCTATTTCAGAAGGAAAAAAATTAGAAATTTTTTTTAACATTTTTGAAAAATAAAAAAAATGAAATTTTTTAACCACCACTATACTTCCACTCCACTACGTGAATGTGGAATTGAAAATGTGACAGATGGCAATAATATTTCTTATATGCACCTATTATACTTTTATTGAAAAATGTACAGGGTGGTCATCCCAAGAAATAATTCAGTCATGGTGGACATTTGTAAAGGTGTATTTGCGCAAGCCTTCCATACGCGGCACCTGTTATTTACTATTGAACTTTTGCTGTTGGATGAACACTCTTTTTTCCAAAACTTATCAAGTTTTCTTTGTAATAATAGGGATAACTATATTCCGATTATTTTCAACGTCATTTCGTAATTATTAGTTTTTTATAGTGACCGCCATGCACAAATTAAGAGGGATGTTCTGTGTAAATACCTTTACCGATTTTTTACTACTGCAATAGTATTGATTCTCGAAGAAAAATGAATAGGAACTTATTTGTAGGAAATTTCATGTAGTTTTAATATTGTATATAGACACTCTTTCGCTAGATGGCGTAGTTTTAGAGTTATTCGGGAAAAACGTGAAAAGGGGACACTTAAACGACCCCCCGCTCCTCACCATCCACCGGTCAGAACTTTTAGTATGTTGTTCAGGGCACCCCCCCCGGCAACTATACAAAAATTGGCGACTACATGAATTATTTCCCCTATTCGGCCTTTTTTTGGGCTTCGTTGACCGACCTAAACTGAGGCTTCGTCATTTCATTACAGTCTTTTAAAGTTACCTCAACATTTTAAACTAAAATTGATATTTGACCTAATCTACATAAAGTTCGGATAGGACCTCATTTTAATAGCGTATTTTACTATGCTTTTATGGGTATATTACAAAAAAAGATTTTGAAAATAAGAATATTAGGTCTAACAGAAGTTATCATCTTTAATAGCTATTTTCATTCAATAATATCCGATTGCAATTTATTTAAATCCTTTCGTAAATTAAATTGATATAAGTATCTCCTAATCTACATAAAGTTGATTTGAACCTGAGAGACATACTGTATATTGCAGTTTCAGTATGTTGTACATCTTCGTATTTTTGTATGTTTAATTATAAACCTTAATAGCAGTTTGCTGAAAAACTATAAAAGATATTTTCTGTAAAGGTGAAAGTTTATACACCACTGGCAATCGCCCTGTATAGTAAATATGACTCAACTACATTAGGGAGTATTTTATCACAGTTGTTAGAAGCTATTTTGTGAGATAGTTCACTTCACATATGCTGTGTAAAAACAACAATTTATTAGTGTTTTTCCAACTCAAAATATTTCGAAATTTATATCACAAGTAGCTAAAAATTTACCTTTTCATACAATAAAATAGTGAGACATTAAAAGCATTTGTTATAAACAGTGTATTTGCAATATTGTGTAAAAAGAAATAAATAAACAGCTGAAAAAACCACCTCTACAAGAAATCATTAAACACAAAAACAGGTTCGCAATAAAAACACAACAGGGCTGTATTCAAATATTCTGCACAAGATGAGTAAATGTTCTAAGTGTGATATAACAAATATTGAACTGGTTAATTGTGATAAGTATACCTCAAAATTGTACACAATTAACAACAACAGAATTAAGAGCAGTACTTTTGAAAAAGAGACTTATACTTTACTGGTGCCCAGAGTGTATTGCAAACGAAAAAACACCAGGGCCAACGCAAGAAATCTACAGTAAACTATCTGATATTGAAGACGAAACGCCTAACCAACCTTCAGGATCAGATTATAAATCTCCACAATGATCTTGCAATATTAAAGGAAACAAATATTGATCTGATTAAGCTTTTAGATAATAGCAATAAATCTGAGAATTTACAACCTCGTCAACAAAATATGTCTGTCTATACTGCACATCAGCAAGTATCTCAACCCAAGCAACAATTACAACTTGACAAAGAAAAATCAAAGCAACTCTCATCACCAATAAATAAAAATGGACAACCACATCCTAGACTCCTTAAGCAAAACGAAAAAAATACTGCTTCCAGTGCAACCTCGACAGGCATCTCTAACCATAGACAAGGCGATAATGTAGAAAAGGACAGTGCACCACAACCCCAGACATCTAAAAATGGCAAAACTAAAGGTAAAATCTGTTCAGGTCCCAGTAGACCTAATATCAAAGTAGCCAACCCTAATGTTGGAGAAAAGATGCCGGAATTAGCTTGGATCTATTTATCAAACCTTAACATAGAAACAAAGACGGACGATTTGCTAGAAACTCTGGACAGCAAATATCGCCATCTATGCAGATGCATAAAATTACGATCCAAATTCAGCAGACCCAGGAGTGCAAGTTTCAAACTAGGAGTACCGAAAAACATGGAAGAATTACATTTGTCAACAGATTTCTGGCCAAAAGGTTGTTACGTGGACAAGTATATGCAAAGAAACCCAAATAACACTAGAAATATAGCAAACAATTTTTTGAATCATTTGGGTTTTCTCAAACCTTCACAGGACTCACCAGAAATAATCACTGCCTAGACAATATTTTTTCGAACATTTACACTAACAACATGTACCCAATCAATAGATACCAAGCTGTCCGATCACTTGGGTATACATCTAGAGACAGAAATTGAATTTAAAATTCCCACTAGCAGAATTTCTTACAGACCCATTCATGAACACAAGCTACCAGTACTATGTAGTTATCTAGACACACTCAACTGGAACTTTGTTTTTGATTCCAATGTAAACATTAATAATCGCTTTATACAATTTATCAGATTAATTGTAGATGCCGTAGACACCATATTCCCATTAAGATCCCATGTTGCAAATAGCCCCAATGAAGTTAACTTTATTTGGTTTAACGATGACCTTAAGCGCATGCGTGAACATTTCAATTTCTTACATGATTTTTACAAAAGAAATCCTACCGAGAATAACAAGACTATATTGAACAATTACAGGCTCAAATACCGCCACAAATTAAATGGTGCTAAAAAGGCATCCCACGATAACTTTATAAAAAATTACAATAACCCCCAACAGGCAATATGGAAAATTGTTAACAATTACAGGAAAATGTCTATGCCTCGGTCAAACAACATCTCTAGTGATCAATTTAACAACTATTTCACAAATGTACCCGATACTATTATAAACCAACTACCTCCTAGCAATTCTCTCTACATAAATTATTTATTCGATCACAGCCAGTCCAGCCAATTTTATTTTAACCAGGTTACCTATTTTGAAGTATCCGAGATAATTACCAATCTCAAGGGCAAAAAAGCAAAGATGCTTATGGTTTATCTGTTCGAATTATAAAGGGTATCACACAGTCCATTTTAATTCCTCTTACCTATTTAATTAATGAAAGCATACAAAACAATATATTCTCGGAATGCTTAAAAATCTCCAAAGTAGTACCAATCTTTAAAAAATATAATGTCGATGACCCTTCAAATCACAGACCAATATCTGTAATATCATGTCTCGCCAAAATCTATGAAATGATACTAAAAAATCAGATGACATTATATCTAGAAGAAAGTAAGCTCCTCAGTCCCTACCAGTACGGTTTTCGAAACAAATTATCAACAACTCTTGCCATTGATAAACTGACAGATTTAATAAATGCCGGTTTTGAAGACGGCACTTATGTATGCTCTCTTTTCCTAGATCTCACAAAGGCTTTTGACTGTGTGTCCCATGAATTTCTCATAAATAAATTAAGTTTCTATGGCTTTACGAATGAAAGCAAATCGCTCTTACGGTCATACCTGAGTGATAGACAACAGTTTGTTCTTAATAACAGCATTAAATCTAATACTTTAAAATTGCAGCATGGAGTACCGCAGGGGTCCGTACTAGGTCCCATACTTTTCTTAATTTATATCAATGACTTTCCTTAGTCGATTAGAGATAATGTTAGTGTAGTATTATTTGCAGATGATACAAATTTGACAATGTCAAATGATAGCATCGAAGTTTTGCTAAATGAAGTACCGCATACCGAGTTAAGCGCACAGGACTGGTTTATCTCGAATAAGCTAAGTTTAAATCTGACTAAGACAGAAACAATGATATTTGGTTTGCGCAATTTGGAAGAGGTTAATAATCCTGAGTCTGTTAAATTCTTAGGAGTTTACTTAGACCCCAAGTTATCTTGGGAAAGTCATACTAACTACGTCTGTAAAAAAATTTCCAAATATATTTATATGTTGCGAAACCTTATTGACAAAGTCTCACTGAATACTCTAACCACGACTTACCATAGTCTCATCCACTCTACTTTATCATATGCAATACTAGTCTGGGGACATGCCCCATCTTGTGCTGCTGTATTTTCTGCTCAGCGAAAGGCAATTCGAGTCATTTCCGGACTAAAATTTAGAGACAACTGCAAACAACACTTTATTTCCTTGAATATTATGACTGTGCCTTGTACCTACATTTACCAATGTTTTAGTTATATAAAGAAAAATGTAGAATCATTCGAAACTAGAAGCCACATACATTCTTATAAAACCAGAAACAACGATAAACTCAACATAAATTTCCATAGATTAAGTAAAACTAGGGATGGCACTGGATACTTGGGTTTTCAATTTTATAATGCTCTACCACCAGAGATAAAATTGTTGAATGAAACTCCGTTCAAAAACAGAATAAAAAAATATTTGCTCAATAATGCTTTTTATAGTAAGTACTAACGAATTTTTACATAGCAACTTTTCTTCTATTGCAAACTAATATGTGAATCTCGTGCAGTATTCTAGAAGCTACAGTGATAAATTACCATACCATACCTCCTATTTATTTTATATTAATAGCTTCTTTAATATCTAGTTTGTCTTTCATGTACTATGTGCTCTCAGTCTTTTACTTCATATCTATTGTTTTATATATTTATACCTTATATTTTAACTTTTGTACTGTATGTTGACGTGTGTAAACACTTTGTGTATTTTGACACCAATAAAGTATTGTATTATCTATTTCTAACTTATCGTGTTTAATAGGTATTCTCATCCGGAAGTATAGTGTAACTTTAATTCGTTTTGTATTAATCTTATTAAAAATGCGTCAATAACATTTTAATGTAAAGTTGATATATTTCTTAATGTACATAAAGTTCTTTCGAATGTGAGAAACATGCACACATTATACAGTTTTGGTATCGTGTACACCTTCGTATATTTTTGTGCTTTATCAAACACATTAGGAGCGTAGATACATCTGCCTATACTTGTATTTCCAATCGAAAAGGCAGTAACGTCAAGCGTGGTTAGTACTTGGACAGGTGACCCATTCTAGGGAAATACAGCGCTCTCGCTCCATCTTTTAACAGTTTGTATATCAGCGCATACGTAGAAGGTATGTAACTTTAGGTGGAGTTACATAGCGAATATACCATCCTTGGGAGGGAATGTAAAGCAGTCGGTTCCTTCTCTATTAAATGTTAGGAAAGTAAAAAATACCTACTCTTGGATAGACAAGACCTTCGGCGAAAATTCCAGGTTGGAGGCAGCTCTTCTCCTGGAGTCGGTGATAGACCTTAGTAGCAGAAATAGGTCGAAGTTAAATAATTGAGTAAAAAAAGAACTCAAGAACATTAGCAGTATTTGGCTCTGTAATTGATATACAGAGTAGACCATTAATAACAGGCCATAGTGAAGCGGTAGATTCTTTGGGCCAAAATATGAGGATATAACCTAATATGCTTTAGTAAAATGTTGCTGTGAAAAAAGTGTGTCAAACACACAGTGTCAAATTTCAAATTATTTTTTCGTTTTTTTGCAATAACTCAACAGCCTGTTCTTCGCCAAATTTGCTAGAGAAACTTTTTTTATTCTAAAAAACAATTTATGTACTACATCGCGTTACATCATAGAGGGCGCCGCAGGACCTGTATTTGATGATGAATTTTTTTCATATTTTTTTGGACGAAACGTTGTGGTACTTCTAACCAGAAAATCTGAAGAGGGCGTCATTTCCACGTATAAAAGGTACACTTGGTAGAACTTGATAACTACAACCGTTTTCAAGGAAATTGCCATTAAACATTTGAATAATTTTTTGAAAGACAAATTCAAAATGTAATGAAACAAAGTGTATTTATTGAAAAGTGTGCTTTGGTTACCATGTACGTCATTTAATCATTTTATTTTGTTCTTGTGTTCCTTGAGCTAATTTCTTTAACTTCTTTAGGGAAATGAGGGATATAAGTGTTTACATACAAAAAAATTTTAGCAGACGTGCTGCAGCGAAGAGATACTCATTTCAATATCCAAATAGAATACAGCCAGATTGTAAGATTTTCAAAGATCTGTTTCGTCATCATCGGAGAAACAGGTTCATTTCGCCATAAAGATGATGCAGGATGACCGAAACGAATTACTCCAGATCAAGAACTAGAAATTTTAGTTCATATGGATGAAAATCCTCAAGTCAGTTCAAGTCACTTATCAGCGGCAACAGGGATGAGTAAACAATCTGTTCTAAGAGTCTTACGCAAACAACGCTTCTACCCATATCACTTCACTCCTGTACAAAACTTACTTCGAAGGAAATTTCCACAACGGCTACAATTTTGTCAATTTGTTCTAAATGAACACAACACGGATCAAAATTTTGTTAAGAACATTTTATTTACTGACAAAGCAACTTTTACTCGCCGACGAGTTTTTAACTGGACAAATACCCATTACTGGGAAGTAGAAAATCCTCATGCCGTTAAAGAAAGGCATTTTCAGTACGAATTTAAGACTAACATTTGGTGTGGTATTATAGGCGATCAGTTATTGCAACCATTTGTCCTTCCTCCAAATTTAAATGGACAGTCTTATCCGTTTTTTCTTCAAAATACTTTTGTTGATATATTACATGCTTTCATGCTAGACGTACGGAATAGAACGTGGTTTATGCAAGATGGAGCTCTCCCTCATTTTTCCTTTGAAGTCAGGAATTATCTCGATGAGACTTTCCCACGCAGATGGATCGGTCGAGGAAGAGAGTTTGCTTGGCCACCAAGGAGTCCTGATTATAATCCTTTGGATTATGTGTGAGGACATATGAAGTCCTTAGTCTAAGCAATTACTATCAATTCAAGAGGAGAACTGTGGGACAAAATACAAAACTCAGCCAATTTTATTAGAGGACAGGAAAATGTATTTTTTAATGTAAGAAAATATTTTATGAAGAGAATTAGAAAAGGCATAGAAGCAGGTGGAGACCATATCGAAAATTTACTTTAAGTTGCAGCATTAAGTCAACTTTTGTTATTTTTTGATCTTCTAATAAGATTAGGTCCTTATTGTACACAATCTTTTGATTTATGTATTTATCTCAATACTATGAAAATACTCCATTAGTTCATAAGAAAGTGAGAAAGAGTTTATGCTGTTATTATGATTTTGTTTTCCCTTACGTTTTGTACTTTTTTCAATAAATACACTTTGTTTCACTAAGTTTGAATTTGTCTTTCAAAAAATTATTTAAATGTTTGGAGTTATCATCTTTTACCAAGTGTACCTTTTATACATGCAAACGACGCCCTCATCAAATTTTCTTGTCAGAAGTACATTTCGTAAAAAAAAATAAAATGAAAAAAATTCATCATCAGATATAGGTCCTGCAGTGCCCTCTATGATCTAACGTGATATAATATATAAATTATTGTTTCTTAGAATAAAAAGAGTTCCTTTAGTAAATTTGGCGAAGATCAGCCAAGTTATAGCAAAAAAACGAAAAAATAATTTAAATTTTAACACCCTGTATCTTTTTCCACAGCAACATTTTACTAAAGCATATTAGGTTATATCCTCATATTTTGGCCCAAAGAATGTACCCCTGCACTGTGGCCTATTATTAATGGTCCACCCTGTATAACACAATTAATATAAAACGTGATAGTTTACACAACATCGTATAGCGACAATGTCTATGGAACGCATGATGCATTTTATTGTTCATTACTTAAGAACTAAAGTAAAGAAATATGTATAATTTATAATAATTAAACTAGATAGATTATTAAGACATTTAATAAGGTTCTATTCTGATAGTAGACGAAGAAGTTAAAAAAAAATTAAGTGGATCTGTTAAGGATTAATTCCTGAGATGCAGTGTATTCATACAGAGCAATGGAGATTTGCCGCAAGTTTCAATAGCAATTTTAAATAATAATATTTATTTGTGTACATAGCAGAAATGGTTTTACACAAGTCAGAATAGTTAAAAAAAAATTATAAAGATATAAATACTTGGGTGTCCCTTATTTTTCGACTTTCATTTCTTTTTGGTCTCACCCCCTAAAAAGTTTATATTTGATATAAGAATAACACACCCAAAATTTCAGCCCCATAGATGCATGAACCCCTTCCTGTGCCGACGGAGGTGTAAAATTTGTTAAAATATATTATTTTTACAAATTACAAGTTTTCTTAAACTTAATCAGATGCATTACTCTTAATTCTTCAACACTTATTGATCTCATAACCACTAATAATGATGACGTAATAGATTGTGTAAACGTAGTTCCCCTCGAGCATTTGTCTAATCATGAATTAACGTATTGCGAGTTAAATATTAAAAGCAAATCGAATATACCGATTTTTAAAACAATCTGAAATTTCAAAAATTTCAATCTGGAACAATTTTACACTGATTTTAGTTTAATTAATTTTGAGGTTATTAATGACATGAATAATGTCAATGATAAATCAAACATTTTAAATGAAAATATTTTTAATTTATTGAATGTATATTGAATTTTGAATACTATAAGGATGAAGAAATTTTCTCCATGGATGAGTGATAACATACGCTTACTGATATCTCTTAGGAATAATGTTCGTAGTAGGTGGCATCAAATTAAGAACGAGGGTTATTTTAATTATTATAAACAGTTAAAAAATTACACAACACTGTCGTGCAGAAGGGACAAAAAAGCATTTTTTTGAGCATAAACTGAGGGTAAATGGTATTAATAAAGTACGGAGGGATATGCAAATTCTAAATATAGGGAAAACTGAAAATAATTCAATACCCAGTAATTTAAAAAATGTTGACAATCTGAATAGCTATTATGTAAATTATATACCTTTGAAGCCTACAGATCAAAATGTCATTAATTATTACAATACCAACATCAATCAAAATATAATCATTTACTTTTCGACTTATTTCCGAATTTGATGCACAAAAATTTTTATATGGAATCAAAACCAATGCCCTTGGTCATGATGAAGCAAGCCCACTGCAAATTAAAAAAATTATAACCTCACTGAGTTTAAGGAGCTACGGCCAATAAGTACTTTACCAACATTGTCAAAAGTGTTGGAAAGAAAGGTAGAGTCGCAACTTCATGAGCATGTAACAAAATTCAATTTACTGCCTGATATACAATGAAGGTTTTGCCCACTACACAGTTGTAAAAAGGGCTCTCTTGGACATCACGGATGATATATTGAGAGGGGCAGATGAAAAGAAAGCTACAGTGTTGGTTCTAATTGATTTTTCAAAGGCATTTGATATTATAAATCATGAAATACTCTTAGTTGTACTAAAGTTTATTGGTTTAAGTAATGAAGCGGTTAACTTTTTTCGTAGCTATTTGACGGGTAGAACACAAAAAGTAAAAGTTGATGAGAATGTCTCTGCCCCTCTTAATGTATTGTGTGGTGTCCGGCAGGGATCGATATTGGGCCCCTTATTGTACACTCTATACACATCGAAGTTTCAAAAAGCTGTTACACACTGTCAAATGCATTTATATGCAGATGACATAACTGTACCTCTCTTTCTATCCAAGTCAGTATGTAGATGCAATAAATAAAATTAACCAAGAAATCTGCTGGTTACTGGAAAAATCTAAATCTCACTCACTAACTATTAATGCCAACAAAACATCGGTTCTTGTATTCGGACAACCAAGTGTTAGATCCCAGTTAACGGAAAGAATTCAAATAAACATGCAAGGACACAATATAAGCCCCACTGAAAAGGCAAAGAATTTAGGGATAATTTTTGACAGCTCACTGAGATTTAAACCTCATATAAATAATTGTATCCGATTAGCCTACATGAACCTTAACATGATTTACAGTAAGAGAAAAGTAAGAATAATTTTATATGAATCATTGGTGTTATCCAGATTTAATTTTGCCAATACAGTATATAATCCATGTATAGATGCGGAGGATAACCGCAGAATTCGTCATACAGAATTCTTGTTTAAGACTAACTTTTGGAATATGGCGTAGACAGAATATTTCACATAAACTACTCGAGATAGGGTGGCTTAACATGTCTGAACAACGCCTGCTTCACTCCGCTTGGTTATTTCATAAAATTGCAACCAACAAAATTCCCAAATAATTAAA
Source organism: Stenurella melanura (assembly GCA_963583905.1). Lineage (NCBI taxonomy): Eukaryota > Metazoa > Arthropoda > Insecta > Coleoptera > Cerambycidae > Stenurella > Stenurella melanura. The sequence continues at coordinate 111,269,011 of OY757312.1, forward strand.
TAAAAAGATCTCTTATCGAACGGACATACAAAATATAAATATTCGTTTTAAAGGTACTCTTACTCCTCCCCTTCATCATACTGAACTGTTTAAACATCCCTTCTCTTACCAAATAACTATAATTTATGATTCTATACCATCTGCTATAAAAAGTAAGCCAATAATATCCGTATATAAAAATAATTATAAGTAACTTCTCCTAAATCAACAAACCGCAAATACAACATCTGAGCTAAGGTAATTGACAGTAATCGTATATGCCTACTCATTGCACCTAAAGATAAAATGTTTAAAACTGATATATACGTTTTTTTCTCTAATACTGTAATTGTATGTCAATTAATTTGCTGTTACAAAATATGTGTTAATGCAATCTTATTTACTAACGCTTAAGATTAAAAACAGGGGCATGCCTGTGCATAGCCATCTGATTTTCGGCATTTTTCCTCCTCATTTTATTTGTATTTCCTTTATTTATGTATTTTTAGTGGATAAATAAATACCATTTATTATTATTATTATTTAATTATCCGTCTATGATAAAAATGTTCGTGTCATCAAGCTTTATGTTGCACAAGATCAATGATGTCACACTTTACAATGGCCAGCATGAAGTCGTAAGTTTTTCTTTCTTCATTACATTTAAACACAAGGGTACCTTCTACCATGGTGGTAAATTAAAAAAAAACAAACATAGGTATCAAAATCATAATTTTATCGGTTTTTATAAGTACAAAAATGTTTCTGATCGTTTTAAATATAATATCTACATTATTATTTATGGATGATCAAAAATGTTTCTTTTTTGGAAAATGGCTTACGAGTTAACAGATGAAGGTGATTTCATTATTTGCTCTATGCTTATGGACTGATGCTAATGTAATTTAACTGTTCGGGGAATGGTGTGATACTTTCGTTCTTAGATAAGAAGTATCTGGTATATTATAGGATTGACGCGCTGTCTAACAATGTTTGTCAGTGTCATGTTGTCTTTTCGCTAGTTGCACGTCTTCTCTGCCACTGCATTTTATTGTATTGATACATCCTGTCATCCAAAGAAATGGATTTTTGGTCATCCTGGAAACATCAATCAATAATGATAATGTTCTGATCAAGTATAAACAGGAAAAAAAGGCTTACAAAGAGTATTTATCTGAGTACAAAAAAACAATAAATGATAGCAAAATAATTTCATCAAATAACAGATCAAAGACAGTTTGGAGCATTTTTAATAACATGAACAATAGGAAAACATCTGACAAAAATATAACACTATCCGGAGTAGATAATATAACTATATCCAATCCAGAAGAGGTCGCAAAAAAGTTTATTAGCCATTTTACATTACCATCAAATAATGACAATATTTATTACCATTCAATAGGTGATAATATTAATTCAATTTTCTTGCAACCCGTAACACGTAATGAAGTGTTCAATGTTATTGCTCAATTGCCCACCAAATATTCCTGCGGTATTGATGGTATTCCACCATATATACTCAAAAAAATAGCTGAATATATATGCGATCCTCTAACGGATATGATTAATGAATGTTTCACATCAGGTACGTTTCCAGATGATTTAAAATTAGCAAAGGTCATTCCAATATATAAAAAAGGATCAAAATTAGATATTAACAATTATCGACCAGTATCAGTTCTACCATCACCATCAAAGGTCTTTGAAAGGATAATTTACAACAGGTTGGTACTATTTCTTAATCACAATAATATATTGACGAAACAACAGTATGGTTTCAGACAAGGGATGAGTACTGAACTTGCAATCTTTAATACAGTTACTTATATAACTGAAAACATTGATAAAAGAAAATCGGTAGCAGGACTGTACTTTGACCTTTCAAAGGCATTTGATAGAATTGATCACCAGCTTCTCTTAAGTAAGTTGGAGAGCTATGGAATCAGAGGAGTCTGCCTCAATCTCATAAAATCATATCTATCAGGGCGTCAACAAACAGTGTGCATTAACAATGATGGTTCTCAGTATTATTCTGAGTTAAATAGAATTACACAGGGTGTTCCCCAGGGTTCTATATTGGGACCGATACTTTTTCTATTGTATGTGAATGATCTTTCAGACAAACTAAATATTAAAACAGTTTATCAATTTGCTGATGACACATCTGTGATACTTGCGAATCAAAATTTACAAGATTTATCATTAGACTTAACAAATGTTTCAGAAAGAATGGCAAATTGGTGTAACGAAAATGTATTAAAACTAAACACTACAAAAACTGGTTTAATAGTTTTTGGTAACCCCAGAAATCAAATCACAACCGAATCTTTATATGTCAGATTACTGACCAAATCTGTAGAAAATTTAAATAGTATTAAATTCTTGGGAGTTTTTATCGACACCTGCTTAAGCTGGGATCTACATATTCAGAAACTTAACACGAAACTAAGTTCCATCTGTGGGGTTATACGTTGCCTGAGAGATCAGGTCACAATAGATAGTTTAAGAATATATTACTTTTCCTGTGTGCAATCTATTATACTATATGGTATCATATTTTGGGGCTCCTCACCTAACGCAAAAAAAATATTTATCACCCAAAAAAGAATAATAAGATGTATGTTAAAGGTTTGTCCGAGAACATCTTGTAAGCCCTTTTTTGCTGAACTTGAATGTCTAACCGTTCCTTCTTTATATTTTTTATCTCTAGTAAAATTTGTTAAAAAAAATTTACATTTATTTCCAACGAACAGAGAATTTTATTCATGTGACATATCTGTATCTACTAGACAGGGTAATGAAATTAGAATTCCAAACCACACTTCTACTTTTTTTGAAAAAGGACCATACTATTCCGCTATCAAAGCATACAAGTCACTTCCATCTGATATCAAAGAGATTTCTGATTCAAACAGGTTTGCAAATTCAGTTATCGAATACTTAAAATCTAAATGCTACTACTCATTTGGCTGTTGGTGGTAGTAAATTGTAAACCATAAACATTTTTGTAGGCCATTTCTTGTCATGTCAAATGTTTGTTTTTTTTTTTATTATAAATATTCGTTTGTTATATACTACTGTTGTTATTATGTGTGTGTATAATTATTATGTAGTTATTGCAAATTGTGTTCTAAGTTTTTGTATTTTTGACGTTGCTGTATCCATGATGATCTTCTAGCAATAAAGAATTATCTTATCTTATCTTATCTTATCTTATCTTATCAATGCCTTCTGATGATCGCCCTGCAATTCAAACACTGTCGTATAAACGGATCTTAAAAGCAAGATCAACCAAGATCATCGTAAAAGAAGTACCACCGCTCCAAACCTTTTCTGGTTTTTCATGTCACACACAAACAGTTGACTGAACAGTAAAATTAGTTACTGAAGCAGTAGCTGTAGTGTGTGGAAAGGACTTCAGACGGTTTTATTAGCCCAACTCTTAAGTTTCGAACCATGATGCCAACCTTTAATACAAAATCAGAGTACAGAACACAATAAAAAATTTTCTATTGGTTAGTTCAGTTTTTATTCACAAGAATGCATTTTGTTTAAAAATTAAAGTATTTTCTAAAAAAAAAAAATAAAAATTTTTTCTTCGTTATGCTGGACTAGTGCCATAAGTTGCTAAATAATTAGAAACTCCTACAAAAAAAAAACAATAACTAAAAATATAAATGACTTCATGTTGCACAAGTCACATTTTCATTTTGTTTGGTTATGTGACGTGTGCGTGCAACATGCAACATTTTAATTTGTAGTTAGAGACTTTGCGAAGCTGAAAAAATTCCCAGAATTTTCCAGGTTCTCTATAACCAAAAATTTTAATTTCCATATATTTTTTAGTGGAATAGTTTTTCATCTGACATGAAATAATTCCTTGAATTGAATTTTATCAGTGAAAATTCTTAAGAATTCTATGATTTTCCATATCGAGACGCAGAATTCCCTGATTTTTTACACAATTTATAAAATTCCCTGATATTTCCAGGTTTTTTTAAAAGATTTCTAGATTCCCTGAGTTTTCCAGGTTCTCCAGGTTTTTCATACGAGTCCGAACCATGTTAAAAGAAATTTTGTAGGGGTTTATATTCACTTAGCAACTTTTGGCATCCAAATTTAAAAAAATCTCATATAACATCGTTCCTTCCTACTGACCATGCCACCAGAGTTTAGCACATGTGGTCAACTGTAGTCCCTACTCTGTCATAGGGTACCAATCTACAATATGGTATGATCAAATCTTATAAACAGTTCACTCCAATGTTTTCTAATAGGGTACATTACGCAAAGCTCGGCGCAGATGGCACCACTAGCACATACAGTAAACAAACCGCCAAGGTGCACCGTGTTCTGTGAAAACGTCACAAAACATACATATTAAATTAGTTTCTTAATTAAATATTCTTGTATATTGCACCTGTACTATACGTTTGTGATATTATGGCATCCTATTCCTTTTTTCAAAATGCGCCTGGTGTTTTCTAGTGCTGAAAATAATAAGGTTTTAGGTCATGCTCAGAATAAAATCATATTTGGTTGTCTTACGTGATAAAAGTGAAGGTTATTTAGTAATTGCAACTATCTTACCTGAAAACTTTCCAATTTTGATGAAATCTTCGGATATAAAATGTGCTGAACATATTTTAGAGTGTTTCTTTTCCCGAAAGTGCTTGCAACGTGTTGCCGCTTCCCATAGTTTTCGAATGTTTACTTCTTTTGGAAATGAGTGACACCCTTCATTCCTACATCCAAATACGCAGCATTGATGCATTATTGTATAATAATATGATTTTTCCAATTTTAAACTCAACTACAGTAAAATTTAATCATTTTTACCATGCTTTGAATGACTTGTCATAAAATTCTGTTTGCTGTATGTGCTAGTGCTGCATTCTGGTGTCGAAACTTTGCCGTAATGTTCCCCAGGAGAGACTATACTAATGGGTGGAGACGCAACCGTAAGTTTACTATGGTAACTTTTGAAAAGTTAAAATAAAAAATAAAAGCACTAATGTTGCCTTGTAAATACCTGATCCGATAGCCAGGGATTCGAGAAGCAAATGTCTGAAACATATTACATATATGGAGCATTCTCTGGGAAAATGCCAAAATTTGGAGCTACAAAAATATTGTTGCAGGGCATGAAAAGATCGGAAAAAATATTTGCTTTACGAATCTGAGTAGCGCATTTTATAATTTTTGTGTGTTATGGGTGATTCGGCTCAAAAAAATGATTGAAAAAAATTAAGAATTATTTCTTTTTAATTTTTGGGATGGCATTTTATTTTTTTAGTAAAAACAACAAAAAAATGTCTTGAGATTATTTCCAAACAGTTAACCTTTCTCAGTAAAACTGGGTAAACAAAATCTTCAATATTATTGAGAATTTTTAACTCCAAAACAACGCGCTTGAAAAAATATTGTTGAACAAAAATTGTTTGTAGAAGGTCAAAGAATAACTGTGAATTTTTTCAGAATTTTTTTTCAATTTTTGGAAATTTCTAGCAATAACTGCGATGGCAGAAAAAATTAAAAAATTTAAATCTCCAAAAATTGATAAAAAAATTCGTTATTTTCTGACCTCTTACAAACATTTTTTGTTATATAAAATTTTTTCATAAAACGCATTGTTTTGGAGTTAAAAATTCTCAAAATTTTAATATTAAAGATTTTTTTGACCCAGTTTTACTAAAAAAGGTTAACTTTTTTTGCTTTTACTCAAAAAATAAGATGGCGTCCCAAAAATTAAAAAAAAAAATTTATAATTTTTTTCAGTCAAACATTTTTTTGAAAAATCTTTTTGCATTTTTAGGGCTGTGAATCACCCATAAAATAAAAATTATAAATTGTGCCACTCAGCTTCGTAAAGTAGACATTTGTGTTGATCTCCTCATGCCCTGCAACATTATTTTTGTAGTTCCGAATTTTGGAGAAAGTGGGGGTCGCATCTTCCCAGAGAATGTCCCATATATACAGGGTGCCTCACTGTGAGTGGCCTATTAGACGTTTTCGAGAAACTACAAATAATTTGAAACTGAAAATATGCACACAGGTGTTTTTCCGAGTGCTCTATTTAATGAAAATAATGCCACATATGTGACACTTCCGGTTATACCGGAAGTCAGTAACAACTTCCTTATTTTAAACATCATAACATATTTTTTATGCTGGAATCGAATTCTATTCATTATTTTAAGGCCACTCTCAATAGCATTCCCTATCTCAAAAATTGACAGTTTTTGAGATATTTCGATTTTAAGGAAATTTTACCAGAAAACCTACCCATACTTGAAAATTAATAACTTCCCCTGTATTAAATTCCAAAAAGTAATTTTTCTCTCATGTGTCTGCGAGGGATGAAGCTTATGTGGGCATGAACTACAAATGCTCCAAAATGTACAGGGTGTCCAGAAAAGAAGATCGAACTTCAACAATTTCGACCTCCATTAACATGTTGACGGACACTGACGTCATATCACGTCATTGTCCTTCGCTCCAGCAGGGCAATTAAAAATATTGAGATGTGCTGAAATTGACACCATGATTAAAATCATTATTAGTATACATAAAAAAATGTAACATATAGCTTTAAAATCAGAATTTTCTGAAGAATTCGATATATTGGAAAAACAGTCTGTGTCATATAACGTCATGTCCCAGAAGAAGCATCTTAGCTACAGTAGGACACTGATGTCATATGCTGAATGTAAAAAAAAAATTAAAACACTTGATTTTAGTATAAAAACTTTTTGTTTGCAAGCTTCGAGCTAATAAACACGTTACCAGTTGAACCAACACGTGAAAAAAATGGTTCATCATCAGCTATCGATTATGTAGCCACTAATATAAAAAAATTTACAGGACATAACCTAGACATTGATCTTTCAGATCACAAAGTACAAATAACCACTTTCACTCTTGATCAAATAACTATACCTAATAGACCGAATGATAAAATAATAAAAATAAGAATATTCAGTAAACACAATCTAATGATGCTATATAATTTATTATTGGATAGTGATTTTAATAATGTATATAATATTAACAACACAAACAAATCTTGGGACTGCTTCTGGGAAATATTTTATTACTGCTTGGACATCTCTTGTCCCTTAGTTAATTATAAAATAAAAAATAATACTGATGAATTGGCATGGGTAGATGATGAGGTAAGATTTAAAAGTAGCGAACTAAGAGATTTATATTGGCTCAGTAAGTCTTTAAATAATAACGACATCACAAGCCATTACAAGAATACTAAGCGAACATTCACTAACTTAATAAACGCAAAGAAACGGGAATATTATAACACAAAAATATCAAAGGCAAATATAACGTGTAAAGAGCTTTGGAAAATAGTTAATAATAAATTAGATCGTAAGGAAAAGTCGCCCGCAATTAGCTCATTAACTATTTCAGGAAATATAATCGAAAATCCCACTGAAATATGCGAAACTTTCTGTAAATACTTCACAACTGTTGCTAAAATTACTTTGGACAATCACTTCCCCGCCCTTGATTATGATAATAGCGATTTAAAGGGGACTATACAATCAATATTCTTTGAAGATATAACAACTCAAGAAATTCGCGATGTAGTAAGAGTAATGCCTAATAAAAAATCTAGTGGACCAGATGGCGTCCCAATCTCGGTTCTGAAATCTTGCTTGGAAACTATAATAGAACCTTTATGTTACATATTTAACTTATCCATCAGAACAAGTACATTTCCAGACAAATGGAAAACAGCTTCAATCATTCCCATTTTCAAACAAGGAAGCCATGAAATAATTGAAAATTTTCGACCTATTACACTCGTATCTAGTTTTAGTAAAATCTTAGAAAAAATTATACACAACAGAATTTCAAAATTTTTAGAGTGCTATAAGATATTAAGTCCAAGACAACACGGATTTAGAAACAATTATTCCACAAACACTGCCACCTATGACATTTTGCAGTTTATATATGAGGGGTTAGATAAAAATAAATTTGTCCTAGGCCTCTTCTTCGACCTCACAAAGGCATTCGATTGTATAATCCCAGATTCTCTAATAGATAAACTTCACAAAATGAGAATCAGAGGAGATATAAATGGTTGGATAGAATCTTTTTTGAAAAATCGAAAGGTTTATGTGACGTTAGAAGACAGTAATTCACACAGTCGGGAAATGAATTTCGGTGTTCCACAAGGAGCAGCTTTATCTCCCTTACTGTTCGCAATGTTTGTCAATGATCTTGATGAGTATATGAAAGAACAAGACTCACTCCTAATAATGTTTGCTGATGATATAAGCTTAGTAGTATCGGCTGATTCTCTAGAAGCTCTCCATAAATCTACGACAAAACTACTTGCCAGATTTGAAAAATGATGTAATAAAAATAAAATAATAGTTAACGTATCCAAAACCAAATATATCACATTTCACAAAAAAAAAGTGATAAAACCAATAAAACTCTTAATAAACAAACAAATCATATCTCCATCTGAACACACTAAATTTCTGGGCATTACAATTGATGAAAAGCTTTCATGGACAAATCACATTAACAATGTAGTGGGCAAACTTAATAGTGGTTATTTTGCAATTAGAAATCTCAAATCCTTTTTGGATCGTAAATATCTAATTAATGTTTATTATGCATTAATATACCCACATTTAAAATATTTAATCATATACTGGGGTCAGGGAACTGATTGGAATAGAGTCTTTATCTTACAAAAACGCGTCATAAGACTAATTTTTGGACTATCGCCAAGAGATTCTTGTAAAAACACTTTCAAAGACAACAAAATATTAACTTTACCTAGCATTCTTATTTTAGAAGCAGTAATGTTCACCAAGCAAAAGCCAGACTTATATAATCACAGGAATGACATTCACAACTACTCTACACGAAATAATACAGATATACAAATTGACCAGTTCAACTTAAGTAGTTTTAAAAAAAGCCCAAAATATACATGTAGTAATATCTATAATAATATCCCTCGTCATTTAAGAGGGTTAAGCAGAAGCAAGCTAAAGAAAAACTTATTATAGGTTCTACAAAACAAAGCATATTATTCCATAGGCGAGTATTTTGATCAGGAGTGTACTTAAAATATATTGCATCTAAACATATTAGAATTATATTAAACAATTAGAATTATATTTACTCCACTTTTAGATCTGTATTGTATTTGTTTAAATTATGTTATTATTGCTGAGTATATTATTATTATTAGTATTATATTAGTATTGTAATTGCTATTATTTATTTTAAATTAAGCTTTATTTGTAAAGACGTTTCATATCCAATGTATTTTGGCAATTGAAATAAAACATAATAAATAAATAAATAAATAAATGAAATTACAACTACTTAATCATTATCACTACAATACATAAACGTGTATTCTGGATTCCCTATGGAATCATCTGTATTATACGTATCGTGCCCTTTTATCTGGCGGAATCTTCGTCCTCACTTTCAAGCTCTTCATACCAACGGAGTAGTTGCTTTTCTTGCTTCTCTTTCATTTCACACATGAATAAATTATAAAATATGCACAGGAATCAGACAGAAATGCGTCAAACATGGTCCCTAGATCGCCTGACCATCAGCAACAAACTAGGTCACGTTAGGCACATATCAATAAAAATGAGTGTCCGCGAATGTGTTAACTCGCTTATTTCAAATGGAACATACTGTATTTTATGTTCCTATTCGATTCCTTTTTTTATTACTTTTCAACCCATATTGGCATTCCCTATAGCTAAAGTGTACGGGTTTTGAGTTATTTGAATGTATTTAGAAACATTGTTAAATTAATATCAATATCGAGTATAGTGTGCCATGGTTATATTCATATTTATACATTGTATTCGAGAAAAGCGTATCACCCACAAACATACAGACACACAAACGGCCTCCGGATTCGGATAAATTTAGTCTTTCATTTTTATCATAGTCTGAAATTTGGATTTTTGCATGATGACCAGAACCCGGCGCAAAAGTAGTTGTGCCAGAGACGGTCTTCACACACAGATAAATATAATGTTTTGTATGATTCACATAAGCAAATAAATACATTATTTATAAGAAACAAATACCTACTAAAAAAAAGTATGGCATAAAACTCATAAAATAATAAATAAATAATTTATTATTGTTTTGAAGAAATTATTTATTTGGTATTGTTGAGCAAGTAGATGTAAGTGATGTTTACGGAAACTGGTGGATAAAAAAACACCAGACTTCGGCCGCACATTATATATACCTGCAGCGTCGCGCGTCGGTCTGATTGTCTAATCGAAAACAAAAAACTCGGCACTTTAAACGGCATACGCCACTTCAACTTTTTATATCAGTTAAAGAAATGTAAACATCTCCCATATGTTTCTTCCCAACTAGGTATATTAAACAATTTTCAATTTAAAATATAATTTTTATCTGTGCACATAATATTAGGCGCTATAATTTAAAAAAATATAAGGAGAATTTTCGACACCACAAAGTCACCGCCACGCTTGTCACTCTCTTTCTGCTTTTTTACGACAGCAAATAGGATACGGTAAACAATAATAATAGTAAAATAAAGAGCAGATTGCGTTTTATATTTTGCAGAAGACTTCAAACATACAGAAAGCATTTGAAATAAAAAAGGTCCAACAATTATTATTAATTTATTACACAATGACCAATGCTATGTGAGATTGTTTCATATGCACATACGCATTATGGAGTCAAGACACTACAGACTTGTCAGTACTTACATTTGATAAAAGGAAATGTGTCGTGATTTGTTACGGAGTCGAGTGATTTTCCATTAAATGAAACAGTACTTTCGTAGATTAAAGATTTTCTGGATTGCAGTTTAACGGTGTAGAACTTTTCTGTGCCAGCTGTGAAAAAACACTTTCGTGGACATGCAATTCAAACATTTTAAAACAAGTTTCATCTGAACGTCATAAAAACTAAAATTTAGCATATTTACAACCACCATACAAAATTAGTAAAACACAGAATAACTTCAAGAGCTAAATTTTTCAGGTCTCTAACGTATAAAAACAAAGGAATTAAACTCACTGCGGCCATCAAGATATACAAATCTATATGCAGACCAATTTTGGATTATGGGCATACCCTCTATCTTAACTGTCGAAACCCAGCCCTAAAAAATATACAAGTTGGAGAAACATCCGCTCTTCGAATAATCACAAAAATTCGCCACCCCAATAATCCCTTACATCACCCTTCCAATGAACTTCTGTACCAAAAAACCAAAATAGTCCCTATTTGTCAACGACTACTGAAGCTCTCCACCAATTTTACTAGAAAAGATCAGAACCTGGAAATAATGGCACCTTTATTAATCCCAAGAGACAACGTCCGTTCAAGACACAAATTTCCGGAAAGAATTATACAAGAAATTTTAACCTCGATGAGACCAACAAATATATAGTATGCACATATGTGTGCATATAAATATGTGTATATATATAAAATTTTTATATTTCTTTTACATATCTTTAATATTCAAAATGACTGTATTTTTTTTTTCTACTCCATGTGTATAATATATATATATAGTAACTATTAATAATGATTCTATTCCTCTGTTAACTTTGAAATTCAACTTTATATTTTGTAAAACACAGGCTGAAGGACTTCGGTCGATGGCCTTTTGGTTATTTATTTATTTTTTAACCAATAAAAAACTTTTATTATTATTATTATTATAGCATATTTACATGGATATTTCTCACGAATCCCTCTAGCTATACGCAACGTTCAACGTAAACCGGAAACAGATCAGTATACAGTAATTGATGCAATAAACATTACAGGTATTTGATCTACGTCAATATATTTTTAGAGTCTCAGGGGATATTGCTGAGTGAAATACAAATTGGATACATAACAGTGTTAAGAACCAACCCCGGTTTTTCAATATTTTTGTGTGTGGCAAAGAAATGGACTGTTCAGTGTTGGATATAAATCTGCTATCTATAAGAAACTATACTTATTTTAAATATGTGCCGATTACATCGGTAGACGTTGAACGATCCTTTTTCACAACACATATGGGATATTCAGTGACAGGCGCCGGAATTTTATTTCGGACGATTTAGAACAAGTGCAAATAATATATTTTTATTATTCTAATAAGGTATAGTTACTAGGCGTTCGTGTTTGTGCATCCAACAATAAGTGCATCACAGTATGACTTACAACCGTTTCGGGGCCATTTAACTTTAAATATTACGGAATTCACTAGATATAATCATAAGGTAAAATATTGTATTATTGCGCATCGAAATGTTTATATAGTTCACATTGTGCAAAGCCGACTCTGGCTTTTACGTCATAACTACCTCTGAGCCGGGGTCTGATGATGACAATACTTTAGTAATAAAGTAACAAAAATGTTAAATGTGCAGAAAATACATACACATTTAAAACCAAACAATACATTAAAATCATTTCCTGCTGGGAGAAGATGATTCCATATCCTCCATTCAGAAGGTGGTAATCCAAAACCAACCAAGGAGAAAAGAAAAATACATGAACTGTTACTTATTTGCACCAAAGTGCAGCTATAGAAAGCAGAATAAAAATACAGTATGAAATTTGTATAAATTTTAATATCTACAACAAATTTAATAAAAACAACCCAAATTAACAATAATTCACGTCAACGTTGAGAATGTTGATAAAAACAAGAAAATTGTTAATTATAATTTTAAAGATATTGAAAATAACAAAATCCAACAAAAACATTATAGAAACAGTTAACAGACACGTCTTTCAAACTAGTAACTGCTCGATATGCTGCCCATTAACACGTAAACAGTTCAATATTCGGATCATAACACCGCCAGTGGTTGCTCGGTGAATTTCATTTGCGTTCAGTTCTTCGAACGCCCTTCTTACTTTGATTTCCAATTCATCTCGTATATTTACAGGCGTATCATACACTTTACTTTTCATCTTTCCCCACAGATAAAAATCAAGCGGGGTGAGATCTGGACTTCTAGCGGGCCATAATCAGTACCATAAGTAGCAAATTCCTGGCCGCTGGATTAGGTATTCTGAAGGCAGGTGGTTTTTACGAAGGCGTGGAAAGGACATAGTAAAAATATTTTTATAATTGCCAGTTTAAACTTGCAATTATCTATAATTGCAATTATACATAATTGCAACTTTAAACTTGCAATTATACCTAATTGCAACTTTAAACTTGCAATTATCTATAATTGCAACGTTAAACTTGCAACTATCCATAATTGCAACTTTAAACTTGCAATTATCCATAATTGCAACTTTAAACTTGCAATTATACCTAATTGAAATTATGTATAATTGCAAGTTTAAAGTTGCAGTTATAGATAATTGCAAGTTTAAGGATAATTGCAAGTTTAAAGTTGCAATTATAGATAATTGCAAGTTTAAAGTTGCAATTAGGTATAATTGCAAGCTTAAAGTTGCAATTAGGTATAATTGCAAGTTTAAAGTTGCAATTATGGATAATTGCAAGTTTAAAGTTGCAATTAGGTATAATTGAAAGTTTAAAGTTGCAATTATGTATAATTGCAAGTTTAAAGTAGCAATTATAGATAATTGCAAGTTTAAAGTTGCAATTATGGATAAATGCAAGTTTAAAGTTGCAATTATAGATAATTGCAAGTTTAAACTGACAATTATAAAAATATTTTTACTATGTCCTTTCCAAGCCTTCGTAGGTTTTACTTTGTCGTAAAATACTATTGTTGCTAAAAGTTTTATCCTTTAAGAAATGAAAATAGTAAACTTACGTTCACTTATAGGACTATAAATAAGGTACATAATAATTTTCATATCTAAGGTAAGGTAAACAACTCTATATTTGTATAGAAAAAATATTACACATTTACATAAAATTAATAGATAAAAATAAGTTAACATTGATGTTATAAAAATTACCTTTCTTATAATTTCTTTGTATATGTAGATAATTAATTATCCAACTCCTTATGTTTTTTCCTTTTCTTTGCCTTTTTTGGTGGAAGCATATCACTTTTTAAACCATTTAAAATGTCGGAAATCATTTTGTTCTCTATTAAATCATTATCACCTTCTAGATCATCTTTTCTTTTGGATTTTTTTGATTTCTTTTTAGAAGTAGATGCCTCCTCCGAATTAATTCCACTAATATCAGAGACAAACTGAGGGGTTTTCGAAACGTCAAACATTAACGTACTATTTATCATAGACAATCTTTTCTTCTCTCGTTTTGATAAAGTTGGGGAATCTATTTCCGCTTTAATATTCTCAGCTGCAATTTCTCTTTTAATGTTGGCATGGGGCGTTTCCTCAAATTGATATTCAACTGTTGAATGTTTCCTTTTCTTTTTAGGAGACTTATGTCCAAGAGGTTCCGAATCATACTCTGTTTTAATGTTTTTAAGAATTTCATCAAGACTACCTTGTTTACTCTTTTTATTTGTTTTACCTATTTTATCTATGCTACCGGAGCTAGAAAACGCACTATCCTCAGAGGTATCTTTTTTTATTCTCTTAATATTGCTATGTGACTGAAGCATCTCGAAAATTTCCTCCTTTCGCTTTTCACCTTCCTGTTCAGGTGTTTTTTTTTTATGTTTCTTTTTCTTCACTTTCTCTTTTTTCAAAATGTTTGCTATAGCATCATCTAATTTTTTTTCTACAGTTTCGCTTAAAATTATTTTATTCTCGAAATTAGATCCAAAAAGGGGGTGACGGTTCTTTAAATTGTCCGGTAACGGCACTGTTTTTTTCTCTGGTATAATTAGCGCTGTTTCTTTTTTTGATTTGATATATTTTTCCATTTTAATATTACTTTTAAACTGTATAACTCTAGAACTATCTGATACAACAAGCGTTGGATCAGGAACTTTTGTTGTCGGCTTAATATTATACTTTTCTCCTATCTTTAATTTGAATTCATTTTCAAAGTCAAATTTTGCGTTCAAAAGAAGATTTGGATCTACATTTTTGGGTATTCTAAA
Source organism: Stenurella melanura (assembly GCA_963583905.1). Lineage (NCBI taxonomy): Eukaryota > Metazoa > Arthropoda > Insecta > Coleoptera > Cerambycidae > Stenurella > Stenurella melanura. The sequence goes on from OY757312.1 coordinate 111,284,013, forward strand.
TAAATAAAGATCCTCTCCTCCTGAGAAGTTTAATTCTATATTAGTTTTGATCCGTTTTATTCCTGGGTATGTTTTCTCCATTCTTTCTTTGGAATTCATAGTCTGAAAAAAATAAAAACTTACATCAAGCATATATTTATATTATACTAGTAAGTAAAGAGGAGTTATTGAATGTACAGTATTTAAACATAAAGTATATCGTATATATTTTTGTTAAGTAAAAATAATAGATGACCTGCAAAAAATCATATATACGTAAACAGTAAAAAAAATAGAAGCATCCAGTATAATAAATTGTAATGTTCTGTTCAAACAATAATTGTTCAGTAAGAACGATGTATGTTTTAGAATAAAATTATAAATGTACAGTAAAAATAATAACGCCAGTAGTAGGCAGGGCACTCGATGAAATTTTGGGGAGGACAGCCCTTGGGATATTTAAATAGTACGCGCAACCCCGACTCTCCAATCCAAAATGGCGGTGTATCGCATATCTCCAAAGTTGAAAATTGAAAATGCTACCGTTTCAACAAAAAAAAGAAAAAAAAAAACGGATCGACATGAAACCATCTGGAATCGGTTGAATTTACCAGTATCTTCAAATGTACCAAAATTCAGATTTTTTTATTAGCAAATAAATTTTTTATTTACAAAAAACGAAAAAATTACCGTTGCTAGGGATCTTATCTCCGCGAATTTTCAGTTTAAAAGATTTACAACCAAGTGTATTAAATTGCGCTTAAAGAAACATGAACTTAGAAAAAAGTTTTTTCTAGGCCCAATGGCAGCTGAGAAAATCATCGGGCCGATTTCAAAACATTGAACCTAAATCATATCTATTATACTCAGCACAAAAGCAATTATGCATTTCCGATGCACCATTTAACTTTAACTGAGAAAGGACCATTCTATTCCGCAATCAAATTCTTTAATGTACTGCCTGATTTTCTCAAAAACAAAATTCTTCAAAAAGATTTCAGAGGACAAGTTTTCCAATATGTCTGCAATATAAAGCTATATTCAATCCAAGAATTTCTTGACTTTTAATAATTGTAATTATTTTTAAGTTTTATCTTTATTACTCTCAGGGCCGGTTTTTCAATGTCCAGTTGAATAGCTTTAACTGTCAAATAAAATTTATCTGGCAGGTAAACTGTTTTTCAATGTGCAGGTAAAATTTGCCGGAGAGTTAGGCTCACTATCTGAAAGTAAATTTAGCAGAGAGTTGAAAGTGCCAGTTAAGGATTTATTCTACTGTTAGTGGATTTGTACATGCGCAGTTGGTTCAGTTTCTGACAATTCTAAAACATTCTAACCTAGAAACTAATAGACCATTTTCGGTTGACTTCATGCTGGTGGCAAGGAGGGCACACAATTCATTGTTTTGTTTTCTAGAGATGGGTAAAAGCTGTTATTTTTTAATAACAGGTTTAAATTGCTTCTGCTAACAACTCATCTGTAATTGTTTTCATTTGCATTCCTCTGTGATTGGATGAGGTTTGTGGGCCCTCCAGACTGTGTCAAAATCAGGTGATCGAAGATGGTCAATGTGATTGATTGATATGTTCGTTTTTAATTTGTGATTTATATTAAATATATTAGTGCCCATAATGAATTATAATAATAATAATATTCTGGATATGACTGATGATGACGATGATATACAATTTATAGAGTATGAAAGGAGACCCTATACCATAAGGGAACGAGAAAATAATTTTGAAAATTAGGACGATAAAGATTTTTTATAAGATTCCGACTGCGTAAAGAAAAAACTGTTTTACATATCATTGAAATGATAGATGAAGAAATTGCAATCATTATGGACAGGTAGGAACCTCTTTTCCTTTTTACTCTCTCCATTGCAATTATTGCCGATTCACAAACGCACAAAATCAAAAACAGAACATCAATCAACACGCTACACAACACAATGAATTTTTAGGTTAAAATAGATAAAACTGTCACCAAAACACGCGCGCAATTTGAATTAAACCAATTGAAAGAAACTTCAGGTGGAATCAGTAGTGCCAACATAGCTAAGAAATGATTAAACTTATGAATATGTAGCTGGCAGTTAAATTATTATTGAAGAACACTATCTACCATAGATATAACTGTAAACGAAATTTCGAATGATAATCGCAACCGGCTTCAATAATTAGCAAAATAAATTAATCATAAAATTGCTAATTAATGAAGCCGGTAGCGACTATCGGTCGAAATTTCGTTTACACAATCGAAAAGATTAGAAAAGAACACGTTATTTAAAAAATAATTTTTGTAGGTTTTTTCTAAGCCGAGTAATTTTTTTTCCGCTTATTCTTTGGGACTTCCTGCCACATGTATTTTTTTTAAGTGGTTCTCAGGGAATCTACAAAATATCTCAATTAACCAGTATGTTACTGGTAAAGAACCGTTTAAAAAGAAAAAATTCATGTGGCCGGAAATCCCAAAGAATTAGAGAAAAAAATTAAGATAATGCCACCAACAACATTTAGATAATAAGCCGAGTAATCTAATTTGCAAGAAAGAGTCTACGAAAGCTGAACGCGGCTGCAGCAATAGCGCACCATGACGTCACAGCGCACTTCTCTCTCGGTCGTCTTTCGGACCATATGCTTTTGCGTGCTCATTAAGCGATACTTTCACAATGAAAAATTGATCAAAATGGATCGAAAAAAATTGTACTTATAAATAAAGTATTCTAGTTGCATCACACTAAGTCTTAGGTAAAAATATTGATTAGAACGGTTGTTATCGATAAAAACGTAAAAGTGGCGTATTTCGGCTCCCATTGGTCCTAGAAAATACTTTTTTTTGTCTAAATTCATGTTTTTTAAGCACAATTCAATGCACTTGGTTGCAAATTTTTAAACTGGAAGTACGCCGAGATACGATTCCCAGCAACGGTAATTTTTTCTTTTTACTTCCCTCGCATACCGAAGGGAAGTATTGTATTCGAGAAAAAATCACCCTCCGAGATTTTTTCGGATTCTGACGTTTCAGAACACGTAGATTCCGAAAATATAGGTTTTTCAATTCCGTCAGTCTGTCTGTCTGTCTGTCTGTTGGTGCATTTACTAAAAAACTACTTGACGGAGAGCAGTCAAATTTGGTAGGTAGTTGACGCTACTGTCAGCGAAGAACTGGTAGAATTTTCACTGAAAAATATACAGGGTGGACCGTCTAAACGGAATAAATAGTGAAAAAAATTTTTTTTGCTCAATTTAAAATTTCCACGTATCATGACGCGCTAAGCCTATTTCAGAAAAAAAACATTTTTGAAAATTTTTTTCAAACATTTTTGAAAAAATTTTACCAAGATGAAAAAAATTTTTTTTTACTCAAATTTAAAATTTCTACGTTTCATGACACGCTTAACCAATTTCAGAAAAAAAAAAATTTTGAAAATTTTTTTTCAAACATTTTTGAAAAAATTTTTACCAAGATGAAAATTTTTTTTTTTGCTCAAATTTAAAATTTCTACGTTTCATGACACGCTTAACCTATTTCAGGAAAAAAAAAATTATTCACCAATATTTTTGAAGAAATTTTTACTACTAAAATGAAATAATTTTTTTTTCTTTCTTCAAATTTAAATTTCCACGTTTCATGGCATTCTAAGGCCGATGCAAAAAAAAAATTTTGAAATTTTTTTTTACCATTTTGAAAATTTATTTACTAAAATAGATAGAATTTTTTTTGTTTCCTCAAATTTCAAATTTCCATGTTTCATAGCGTTCTAAATCTATTTAAAAGATAAATTAGAAATTTTTCTTACTATTTTTAAAAATTTTACCACTAAGATAGATTTATTTTTTTTTTGTTCAGATTTTAACTATCCACGTTTCCATGACATTCTAAAATTATTCAAACAAATTTAAAAATGTTTTTGAAGAATTTTTTTAAAAATTTGAAAACATTTTTAATCCATTTATGTATCACTACTATAGAACAGACGAAAAAATGTTTTTGCTCAAATTTAAAATTTCCACGTTTCATGATATTCCAAACCAATTTCGGAAAAAAAAATTGCATCATTTCGTTACCAGTTTGGAAAAAAATTGAACACTAGAATGCTCAAATTTAAATGACATTCTACTAGGTATTTCAGAAAAAAAATTTTGAAAATTTTTTCCACCAACATTTTTCAAAAAGTTTTTACCACTAAAATAGATCGAATTTTTTTTTATTTGCTCAAATTTAAAATTTTCACGTTTCATAGCATTCTAAACCTATTTTAAAAATATATAATTTTTAATTTTTAAACTTTTTTTAGCATTACTATAGAATATAAGGAAACTTTCCTTTTTGCTCAAATTTAAAATTTCTACGTTTGACATTTTAAACCTATTTCAGAAGAAAAAAATTTGAAATTATTTTACCAACATCTTTTGAAAAATTTAAAAAAAAATGAAATTTTTTAACCACCACTATACTTCCACTCCATTACGTGAATGTTGGATTGAAAATGTGAAAGATGGCAATAATATCTGGCATATGCACCTATTATACCTTTATTGTAAAATGTGCAGGGTGGTCATCCCAAGAAATAATTCAGTCATGGTGGACATTTGTAAAGGTATTTGCGCAAGCCTGCCATATGTGGCACCTGCTATTTAGTATTGAACTTTTGCTGTTGGATGAGCAATCTGTATATTTTTTTGACCAAAACTTATCAAGTTTTCTTTGTAATAATAGCAATAACTCTATTCCGATTATTATTCTCAATGTCATTTCGTATTATTAATTTTTTAGAGTGACCGCCATGCACAAATAACGAGGGAAGTTCTGTGTAAATACCTTTACCGATTTTTTTGTAAATAAAAAATGTATTTGTTAATAATCTGAATCTTGGTTCATTCGAAGATACTGGTAAATTCTACCGATTTCATGTTTCATGTCGATCCGTTTTTTCTTTGTCAAAGCGGTAGGACTTCTAATTTTCAAGTTTAGAGATTTGCGATCGGCCGCCAGTTTGGATTGGAGGGTCGGAATTGCGCGTACTATTTAGGCATCCCAAGAGCTATCCTCTCCCAAAAATTCATCGAGTTTAGATGACAATTACTTCAGTTATTGCAATTTGAGAATTTTTCATTTCTTCCACCTTTGTTGCTAATTTTGCAATAGTAAACAAGTTTCACGAATTTTCGCAATACTCCTGAGGGAGCTGGAGCTGATGCGTATAGTTGCAAACCAAAGGAAAGGATCATTTTGACCCTTGGTGATAATGCGAATATATTTCAGGCAGAAATCCATGCCATTGAGCTGTATGTACGGAGGCTAGAACAGATGCAGTCTAGACACAGATCAATAGAAATATTTTCAGACAGCCAAGCGGCTCTTAAAGCTTTTGGATCCTACCGTTGCAATTCTAAAATGGTTTGGATTTGCCAGGAAGCTTTTGCCCGACTGGGCAGAAACAACAAACTGACTCTGATCTGGATACCTGGCCACTCTGGCATGGAAAGCAACTGCTGATTCCACGGCCAGAGAGAAATTTATAGGACCAGAATCGGCACTTGGCATATCTGCAAACTCTGCCAAGGCTGCTATCCTAGCCTGGTCAGAATTGAAAATAATCTAGCACTGGCAGGAACTACCAGGATTAGTTCACTCAAAGGAGGTTATTATATACTCTTAATTTTTTCTAATTCTTTGGGACTCCCTGCCACATGTATTTTTTCTTTTTAACCGGTGCTCGGGGAATCTACAAAATATGACAATTAACCAGTATGTTACTGGTAAATAACCTCTACGCCTGTGACTTTTACATCAAAGGATCAGTTAGAGGTTGCTTTTTTTAAGCAAATAACATAAATAGGTATAAAAACTTGAAATTAAATATTTCGCCGACGTTTTGGAAATCTAATCTGTTTCCCTTTTCAAGGCTTTTTTTGAAAATTCTTTTTTGCTGTGTATGATAAATACACAGCTCTAAGAATGTCTGTTATATTCAATATCCATAGATACTTACTATTTACATAGAACTATTGATATAGTTAACAGTTTTTAAATTTTTATACAATGTTAAGTTTGTGAAGTTCTTCTTTTAACCTTGGCATCAGGCATCTATCCTCATTCAATAATATTATCGCTGATTCTTTAATTTTTCTTTTTTTGCTATCCGCCTCTTTTGTTGGAATTGTTGCCGAATCCCAGTTTATTCTATGCCCTTTAATTTTTTCTGATATAATTTTTGTGTTCACCCAATCTTACACTAAACGGCCTGGATGACCCACCCACGTAATGTGTGTTGCACTCACACGGAATACTATAAATGCAGTTTTTTCAATTTTCCTCGTGGTTCTTTGGTTTTGTCTTTGTCAGAATAGATCTCAAAGTGTTGTTTGTTTGAAATTACCGTCCTAATATCAAATCTATCACCAACACGGTGCAACTTTTCAGATAATCCGCAAACAAGGAATTAACACTGTGTAGCGTTGAACTGAACTTGTGGTAGGTTCCTTGTGAAACATCTTGAAAATAATCGTTAATAAATTAAACACTGCTTTTAGATGAATCAATCAATATATTATAAATACTCTACATATGTTTCGGCTTACTAGACCTTTATCAGTATTCACTATGTAATACTCTTGATAAAGGCCTAGTAAGCCGAAACATATGTAGAGTATTTATAATATATTGATTGATTCATCTAAAAGCAGTGTTTAATTTATTAACGATTACTGTGTAGCGTTTTTTAGGTTTTGGTCGTACCTGATTGTTTAATATACAATATAGTTTAATATACAATTGAAAATACAGTTTAAAACTTAACACTTAGTATTTCGGAAAAACTATGCAAAAATGTGGCTCCTAAATGATTGATCATTTGTATGTGCCAAAAAAATAAAAGTTAGTAATTAACATTTAAAAGATTAGATGTTATAACAGTTGCATCAAATAGGTTAGTGAAAAAATATATAGATAAATAGAAAGCAGTTTAAGTCTATAATTCACAATATACTATGGAATTGAGGATAGTAGTTATATAAATTTTACATTTTTTATTAAAAAGCTTTGCATTATTTAAAATTTTTATATTGTTTGGTAAAAGATTACATATTTTTGGTGTGAGGTAGTTCATGAATCTTCGATTGATATTTTTATTATTAATGGGAATTTTTAAATGTCTGTTTGTTTTATTCCTGGTTTCATGAGTGTGATTTACGTATTGCTTAAGTTCGATATGTTTATGAATATACGTACAAATGGATACCATGTAAAGTGTTCGAACATTACAGATTTCATCATCATATAACAATTTAGTAGGATAGAGTTTGTTTTTTTTACCTATTATTTTTAATATATAATTTTGAACAACATTTAATTGATGTAACACATTTTTGTATAATCCTCCTCAAACGATAATGCCATAACGGATTGAAGATTCAATAAGTGCCTTATATATTGAGATTAGCAGCTTTTTGTTTAGAAATTCTCTTAATAAGATGAATTTATGTATCAGCTTACGAATTTTGTTTGTTAAATATTCAATATTTTCAATATTTATGAAGGTTTTAGCGACAAAACCTTCAGGGTATTGGTTATTTATAAGAACTTCTTTAATAAACCGCTTCTCATTGTTTAGTATTTCATCATTAGAAGAAATGATTTTGGCCTTATCATACAAACATTTTGTAACACCCCTCTTAACATGCATCGACTGATTTGAGTTGAAATTGTTGGCATGTTTTGTGCAGTTTTTTCTATGGCTGCTATTAAATTCCCCGAGCACCGGTTGAAAAGAAAAAATACATGTGGCAGAAAGTCCCAAAAAATTAGAAAAAAATAAGATAATGCCAAAAATAACATTTAGACAATACCCTTGATGTCAAGAACTAAAAAACCATTAGAGTTAAATAGGCTGTACATGAGAACTCTAATTGGCCTATACACTGGAACTGCAGTATAAAACATCACCTATACAGAATTGAACTGGTGGAAAAAGCCGAATGCCATCTGTGTCTGGAGGATGATGAAACGAGTAAGTAAGTTTTGTGTAACTGTTCTGCTGTAGAAAAAAACAGGTTCTCACTGTTTCGCAAAGAGTGACTGGAGCCAGAGGACCTGGATGGTTTTAGATTCAGCTTTTTAATAAAGCCCATAATCTTGTTGGGTGAACTATAACTAGGAGTGAGCCACAATAGACCTGATGGTCGCAGTGGAGAGTCTGACAAGAGTCCACTCACATATACCTATGTTGGCTGCATTGATTAAGACAACTTGACAAGTAACAGTCGGTTTATGTCTTCATAGCAGAAAATGTTTCCAGTTTTACGCACTTTCTATTGTACTTTTACCATTTTAAGCCACTGTTTTCTTCCATTCTCCTCTTTTAGAAGCTAAAGAAATATTATATTTGGGGTATTAAATTATTGTTTGAACAACTGGGCATGAAACACACCATAAATATTCTGTTTTAGGTGGTAAACACAATCCTAACTTAATACTGTGACATCTGATAAAAAATGACAACTGACAAATTAGCAGTTACGACAGCAACTTCGTATAATTAAAATAATTGTAGTGATTTCATCCAAATTGATGTTTCAAAGGGGGCGCCAAATTTCACTTTTTTTTTCTCTGCGAATTAAGGTGCTTATATCGCAATTCACGTTATTCAAGAAAGTCATAAAACTTGTTGCAAATTTAACTCATATATCAATAAACATTCTGATAAAATTTGAACATCATTTACCACTACGTTTTCGAGATTCATTCGCTAAAAGTTCGCAGTTTTTATCGATATTTAACATTGCGCTTATGGCGCAAAAATAAATTGATGTCGTGGCACTATTTTCCCTCTTATGACTGATCCTTATTTGAGAATGATCTCAAAAACGAGGCAAATTAATTGATTAATCCTTGACGAAGCACGTGTATAAATATGGAGATGAGTCACCGTAACATAACGTAATGTCAACTACCCAAAAATTATTGAAATTACTGAATGGAGGACATGAGTAGTAGACGCGGCAACGTCGCACTATTTCTAATACTTGACGCGGACATTTGAAAATATTTTGCATTTATTTTAAATGCAGCATCATATAGGAAAGTAGAAGATTTACAAATTTTCATTCCAATTTTGTTAATTATATGTATAATAATATATTTTTCCATCAATTTATTAAAAGAGGTAAAAATATATTGACATAAGTGATGAGTTGATCAGCTGGCATCAGAAATTATATGCAGCATTGCCAAATCTTTCCCAACTCTCCCTCTGTCTCTCGCGTCTTGCCATTATAATAAAAAATTTGTATGGAAATCGCTCACTCCTTAGTGGATGTGTGATGAATGATAATCATTCCTATTTTACCAGAAATAATTTAATTTTAGAAATACCTGCCCATAACTTGGCTACTTATAAAAAGAGTCCAAAATATTTAGCTATAACTGCCTATAATAAACTACCCAGTAATTTTAAAATTTTAAATACACATAAATTCAAAGTCACTATAAAACATTTTCTTTTAGAGAAGTCATATTATTCTCTAAATGAATATCTTGACGATTCGGTATAGAGATCTTATAATTTATGTTGTTTTATTTTATTTTAGTAATTCTATATTTTAAACTGTTTGTATTGTTTTATTTTATTTCCTATGCTTACTGACTTGCCACATATACATACAATGTATCAACAAATGGTTAATAAATTATTATTATTATTATCAACAAATTCGTAAATTTCACAATTAACATTAGACATTGATATTAAAACTGAGTGGAAAAACTATTCTTACCTCAGCATTTAAGCGAATATTTTGTAGGGGTTTGATCTTGCTTTTGGTTGATGTGTCCGACTCAGAATCACTATGAGAAAAAGATTTATTCTTTAACGCTTTTTCAATTTGTTCCTTCACTAAAAATGAAAATAATTAAGTAGAAATATTCAAGTACATGCATCTAAAGTTCTATTTTAAAGTTGCGTTTAAAAACCAATGGAAACTTGAGGGTCGTGTCAATATAAAATTTGAAAATTATTTTTTTTACAAGTGCCTTCGAAAACGACAAATAAAGTAGAGTAACTGTTGAGTATTACATATAATATCTTAGAATTTGTATTTTCCATTTCCTGCATAAACTAATTTAATTGCAGTGTTTATTATTGTACTTAAGATTTAATTTACCTACTTCTACCTTTCAAATTAAAATTATTGTAGACAAACTTTTATTTATTGCCTGGGTTCTTAGTATGGGTAATTAGGAAGGGCTAGCCTTGCAAAACTGTAAAATTAGAATTCATTATCAACACAGCAGCCTAGCTGCATACATCGTTCATTCTAACAACCATTATGTTATTTTTATTCAAGTGTTTGTAAATATATTTGTTAAGTTGAAGCTTTGCTGTTTTACATAAATCAGTCCATGGTCCTTCGCAATTACATTAAAAACTAGTAAAGCGTTTATACATTTTACACGGGGTTAAGCAACCTAATATCCCCATCAGTAACCATGACTTGAAACTGTCTTTTTTCATATGTGTGCAAAAATTGAAATAACACAGTACTGTCATGTTTTACACAGCTCTGTCGAAAACAGAACTGACACCTTTTATTTGCATTTTTTGAAGTAGGCTAGTCCATTCAGGTTTATAACCAAAGAGCTTAATAAATGGAGAAGACAAGCCGTCGATTTGCCGGGAGTCGCGATTAGGTTGCCTTGGAGACGGTAGGCTCTTCGTCCTTGTCGTACACCTCGTACCCTCTCTCTCCACTCTGTTTTACAAAGCAACACAGCCTTACCAGGCGCGCTTTGATTTCACAAATACCGTTACTTTTGAATCTGTTTTGAATAGCGTTATGCTTTATTTACAATTACATGTGTTTTCGCAAATTTTTCTTCTGTTTATAACGTTTAATCTGTTTATCACGTTTAATTTGTATATTAATTAATTATTTTTTGTGACAATGGTTTATACTTGTAAAGTTTGTAGAAAAACTACGTCACCCATAAGTCCCAGGTTGGTATACACGTATTGTCATCTGTCATACTGTCATTGTAGGTATTGCAATCGTCACCTCCTCTCATGTACTGTGCGACAAAGAGAAAATGAACTGTGCGAGAAGGATGAGAAGCCTACAGCCTACCGCTGCTTATACATTACGCTTATGGAGCTTGTCTCCTCTATTTGTTAAACTCTTTGTTTATAACAACCAACTTGTTTAACAACTAAACACCAGTTTTGAAGTCCTCAAACCACATCACTTTTAAAGAAGTTTATTAAAAATTATTGATTCTGCCAAAATTTTAGAAAAAGCAGCCCAAATATCAACAATACTTTTACCTCAATTACAATTTCTAAAAAAAGTGGTGTTCCTGGAGTAGGTAAGTATCCAGAATTACTCCAATTTTACAATAAATTTTAATTTTTAGTGTCTTGTTAAATAAATAATATCTGTTTACTTATGAAATTGCTTGTTTTCCTTGCAGTCATAGAAAAAATATTGTAACCAATAAGTTAGAAAACATCTTTTCACACTCATTTGACTTGTGGTTTTCAAAACTTGTTATTTAAAATACTATTTATTAAAGCAAATATTTAAGCATTTTTGTATTTGTACTCCGATTACTCAATACCGAGGCGATGAAGACAAAATTATTGTTAAATTTTTTAGTTGGGCATACTGAAATTAATTTGAACTATACATTCCGAAAATTACAAATATTGCTTACCTCTCTCGTTTTGCAGTGAACTTTGTTTCTCTATTTCCCTTTGTCCTTTGTTTTTCTTATTATATTGTAATAGCCTATTCTGGACTTTATTGGGAATATTGTTATTTAGTCTTTCTAGAGAGCGATTCATTTTGCCAGTTTCTTCATTGTCATCTTCTATACTCGAGGAACTCTTTTCCAATGATTTCTTTTTATGAAACTGTTTAAGATTTGCCTGCACGGTTTTCCTTTTATCTTCAGTATCAGATTCAGACGAACTGGAATTAGTTTTAATTTCTTCTTTTATGAAAGGTCTATTTGCCAATTTCTCTTTTATCTGTAGACTATTTCTGTTTTCATCATCCGATGCAGATTCCGACTCACTTTCAGTACTCGAGTCCTTTTTATTAATTTTTGGTTTTATTTGGACATCCTTTGCTATTTCATTATCTGACTGGCTTTCAGAACTACTCAAGTCCTTTTTCTTAATTTTTTGTTCTGTTTGTACACTATTTCTTTTTTCACTAATTGATACTGATTCTGACGCACTTTCAGAACTACTTGAGTTCCTCTTTTGAATGTTCAAACTTGAGATTTTTTTCTTATGTCTTCCTTTTTTCTGTATACTATCTCTTTTTACATTATCTGATACTGAATCTGATTCGCTTTCTGAATTACTTGAGTCCCTTTTCCTAGTATTTTGTTGAATTTGTATACTATTTCTGTTTTCATTATCTGATGCTGATTCTGACTCACTTTCAGAACCACTGGAGTCTCTTTTCTTAATTTCCCTTTTTTTAATTTTTCCTTTTTGATTTATAGTAATTCCCGAGTTATCTCCTTTTTCAATATCTGACTCACTTTCAGAACTACTTAAGGACTTTTTCTTATTTTTTTCTTTTATTTGAACACTACTCCCCTTTTTATTACGTGATACAGAATGTGACTCACTTTCAGAATCACTTGAGTACCTTTTCTTAATTTTTCCTTGTATCTGTATAGTATTATACAAATTATTTCCCTTTTCGACATCCGACAGTGACTCTGATTCACTTGCAGAACTACTTGAATACTTCTTAATTTTTCCTTTTATTTGAATACTATTTTTCTTTTTATTATCGGATTCTGATTTACTTTCAGAACTACTCAAGTCCTTTTTCTTAATTTTCTCTAACACTGGATTAACACTGTATTTAGACTCATTTTTGTCATCTTCAGAATTCGAACTATCACTTTCACTATCATCTGATGTGCCATTGCCATTACCGGTTCTTGTTTTTTTTCGGTCTTTTTTAATGTTAAACAGAAAGGTTTCATCTTCAGAAGACTCATAGCTACTAGATGCTGATGCTTCTCGCCTCTTGATTTTTTTTTCTGTTTTTATTTTTGTTTCTGGTATGGCACGCGTCTTAACTTTTTTCTCTTCGCTGCTTGAGGACGAAGAACTTTGATCTTGAAATGAGTCGTGCTTACTTCCATGATTATGAGATTTAGATTTTTCATCTCCACTTTGTTTCGCACTTGCTTTCTTATTTACAATACGCTGAGGATCGCTATTTTTAAGCCCTCTCTGTAACATCTGATTTTTAGAAGTCATATTAGCAGTTTGTAGAAAAAATTGGTTTATTTGTTGTTTAAGATTAGTTTGTACTATAGTTGACTTGTCTTCGCTCTCAGAGCTACTAGACGACACAACTTTTCTTTTTCCCATATTACGGAGATTTCAAAGAAAAGTTAGGTTAAGCATCATTTACATCAAATTATATCAAACACCCAGCTTGTATAAAGAAATTATCACATTGTCGATTTATTGTTTTCTTGTATACACAATTTTAAATGATTAAAACACCATCTATTTTATTTATTACATTAAATTAAAATTTAAAAATAACACGCACAAAAACGAGGGAACCACGTGACCAAACGGCAATAAGCGAAAAATATAGGTCCCGTTCGACTGGCGGGTGGACCAAGTCGGTAAGTTGGAGTAGGGCCGGTTTTTCAATGCTCAGTTAAGCTAGTCTAACCAACGGCTAACTCTTAACCGCCAGTCAAACCGTTTTTTCAGGTCACAGTTTCACCTAACCACCGGTCAAATTCTCTGTTAAAGTAGCTGGCACTTGAATGTGTCTGTTTGCTAATCTAACTGATGGCTATATACTTAACGCATGCATGACGCCGTGGTAATGATTTTATATTTATTAAAATGAAAGGTTAACTTGTTTATCTTCTTTGATTTTAATATAACATATTTGTTTTTAAGTTTTATTCGAAGTAAATAGTAAACGGTATGATAAGATGGAAGCATTTGATTTTGTAAGCGATGATGAACTAGAGTTTATAGAATTCATAGAATATGAAAGAAGGTCGTATGTCGTAAGGGAACGAAACAATCCCTTTGAGGAATTTGATGATGTGGATTTCTTCATGAGATTTCGTTTGAGAAAAGATAGAGTTTTATTAATTTTGGAACAGATAGAACATTCACAGACCGGTATTATCTCTTGTGTTATGAATATAAATTCTGTAATATATAGTTACCCACCAAAGAGGAACATTTTATTTAATTGGAACTGATACCTATTTTATGTCTCTTTTCTGTTCAGAAATCATTCTGTATCTCACATAAACCAGTTGTTGCTAACATTAAGGTTGTCCATTATTTTCAAATAGGGCGACACAAATTTCATCCAAACTTTAAAAAACACTTGTAGGCAGTGTTGCCAATAGATGTTGGCAAAATTACACCGCAACTCTCCAGAATTACACCGCATTACACCCCAACAACACTTACTTGTTTAAACAAAGACTGATTAGACTGAGTCGTATCGGCTATTATTTGAAAAAACCCAACAATTTAGAGATACGGCGCACACGTGTAATCTTATAGGAAAAAACAAAAACAAGGTAAAGAGACACTGAAAAGATGTCAATTACTGCCAAACAAAATGCGCAGTAAAACTAGTAACGATTGAAATAACGCAATATATAGATAAGGTTTGAATATTTTAATAAACTAACGAAAACTGAGCATCTTTGGTATACATTACAATGTATTACACAAGAGCAAATATAACACAAATATAAAAATAACTATCTTATGATTAAATTCAATAATACGAAGATTTTAGGCCTCTTCATTTACGTTATCCTGTTCATGCACAGTCGTTCAAAAATAACCGAATACGTTATTTGCATCTATTTATACATTTAATTTATGAAGTAAGACCTGAGTATATGTTCTGTGAGTAAGACCCAGTTCCCTCAAATCTGTTTTAGGTTTTAGCCGAACCAAAAACGAATAACAGAATGACAATGACGCAAACCGCTCCCATCCTGCCCGCTCCTCTTCTTCTTCCAGCTTCCAGAGTCACATGTTATACGTTACTACCAACACTACAAATAACATTTACTACTATCATAGTAGTGCAGTACTATGCTACTTAAAGTTTGAACTCTACTACCAATTTACTTTTTGATCTGATTCCTGCATTCTACATAATTACACCCCAATTACACCGCATTAAAAACTGTTAGAAAGCTACACCGCAGCCGGTTAAATTACACCCCAATGGTGTAATTACACCGCAATTGGCAACACTGCTTGTAGGTTACGTTTAACTTTTCATGTCTGTCAAGTCAAATAAGCGCCAATCAAATGATGTCGCTGATAAATCAGTGATATCACCCCCAGTAAAAAGTCAGTCACTTCTTGGTTACCTAGCCAATAGTTAAATATTGAGTAGAAAAACGGTTTGAACTTTAGCAGGAACTTTGACTGTCAGCTAGCCATAACTGTCAGCTACGTAACAGGCACTTTTAGCTGAGCATTGAAAAACCGGCCCTAAGTCGGACCGCTCAAATTCGTACAAAATACAAATCAGTGGTCTGACCATTGGTCGCCGTGGTATTTACGTGGTCTCGCTTACAGTTTAATATTAATAACACTTCTAAGAGTAGTCTACGCGTCGATACCAGGAGTGGGGCTGTCGACGCGTGGACTACACTCAATAGGGGAAGTGACCCTACGCTATTATTGTTATTCTCAAAGAGTTTAATAACTAGAGAAGACAAGCTGGCGATAGGCTCTTCGTCCTTGTCGCACACCCGGCACACCTCGTACCCTCTCTCTCCACTCTTTTACAAAGAAACACAGCCTTACCCGGCGCTCTTTGATTTCCAACAAATAACGTCAATTGTCGTCAATCGTCACCACCCCTCATGTACTATGCGACAAAAAGAGAACGAACCGTGTGAGAGGGATGAGAAGCCTACAGCCTCCCGCTGCTTATACATTACGCTTATGGAGCTTGTCTCCTCTATTTGTTAAACTCTTTGGTTATCCTCACATTGCGAGAAACTGGCCCTAAGATGCGACTGTGAACGCGTTCGACTCCGTCCACAGTGGTGGTCCCACTCGCATGCAAGAAGGTTTACGCAAGTACGCATGCTCACTCTCTGCCTCTATTCTCCATGAATGAAACAAACCAAATTGATCATTTTCGATCACCTGATTTTGATTTTTGACACCGCCGTCTGAAGGCAAAGGGCACACAAACTTCATCAAATCAGAAAGGAATGCAAATGTAAACAATTAGAGATGAGTTGCTAGCAGAAGCAGTTTAAAAAGATTAGGGAGATAGTTCTCTAATCTTTGCTTTGACCACAGTTTAATTTCTCTACTGTGCTTTGGCTATACATCAGTGTATATTCGGCTACATCATCATCATCAACGCGGCCGGCGCGAGGCCGTGTTGTATTAAAAGGGAGTTGGTATGTACCCCTCTAAAATTGCCATTTTGATCTACGAACTCCTTTCCGGGGAGGAGGTTTTTCGGCGCGGGTCCGGCGTCTTTCGATTCGCCGGCGAATTTTACGTCGCTTAGGCCGTATCCGGGGCGGGTATTTTTCGTGGTTTTTTAGTTATTAACGAGTAAAAGTCCGCCATCTCTCTCGCCTGCTTTTTTTGGGAATGAGGAGCCGAGGAGAAGAGAGAAAATAGGGGAAGGCGTTTTCGTATTTCGTAAACGTCAAAAATGTTCGATTTCTTTTCGTTCCTGTCGGGCTCGATTTTCGATTTCGACCTCGCAGCTTGCGGCTAGCTATAACTAGAACCTCTCCCCGTTACGCCACGACGCCGTACGGCGCTCAAAAATATGTATTTCGAAAAATACGGACGTTTTAAGATTGCACGTTTTTCCGCTGTTTCGAATCCGAAGCGAGACTCATTTTTTCGGTTTTTCGCGTATAACTCGAAAACGGCTGCGGCTAGCTCAAAATAAAAAAATCTCAAAGGACAAGAGCGTTTCTTTCCGCTTCCTCCGGTATCTTCAAAAATTTCATACGACTCTTCGTTTCGGAGATATCGGCCGAAAAGTGCGGCGGTGCAAAAAGGCGAAAAATTTGACATTTTTACCTTTAAGCCTCCATAACTTCTAAACGGGGCCTCCTAGAGCAAAATACTTCGCCCTAACGAAAATGTAGAAAAATGAATTATCTAAAAGTCTTTTTTTTTGTTTCTTTCCAGCTTCAAAAATCAACGAGATACGGGCGGTCAAAGTGGAAGAATTTTTCGAAATTATGTGATATTTTAAATTTAAAATATCCCAGAAAAGCTAATTTTGTCGCGCTCGCCGCGGGCCTAATTTTCCATTTTTCCGGTCAAACTTGGTATCGCCAGAAAGCTACGTTCCTCTTTTTTCCGGAGAGACGTCGAACGCCGTTCCACTCCCGATTTTTATTCACTTATGTATTTTTAAAGTACTTACGGTTTTCGATTTTTACGAAAATATCCATTCTTATTTCGCACAGAACTACACTAAATTTTTTAATTAACCCGGGGCACGTACTGCACGAATAAAATGCGAATCTTCGTGTTCAAATAGAGACCAAGATCGAGCCTCTATGTCCAGTATTAACTGAAATATGAGCGTTTTAAGATTTCATGTTTTACAATTTTCTAGGTTACGTTTTAACACAGTCAAATTTGTCACGTTTGTCTCGCCCCTGCGAGGCCGAATTTTCGATTTTCCCTATACAATTTGGTATCACGGGAAAGGGCCAAGCTCCCCCTTTCCATCGAGACACAGAACGAGCTTCTACTCCAAGTAATTGCTTAATTATGAATTTATTTGTACGTAGATGTTTTTCACTTTCTCACAAAAACCCAACATTCACACGCCCGTGTCGGGCCGAATTTCCGATTTGGCCCGCACACTCCACTATCACAACAAAATATCGTCCTTTCCGATTAATTCGAGACCTAGAAAGCCTCTCCACTCCCATTATTTCCTGAAATATCGCCGTTTCAAAAGTCCATGTTTTCGCTTGCGAGACAAATTTCGACCGGCAATGCAGTTCACTGAAATAAATGATAAACATTAAATAAAAATCAATAGAATGTCAACGGTATGGGTGAGCAAAATAAATCTATATAGGGTGAGCCAAATTCATAGAAAAATCGCAATTAAATCTATTTGTCGTCCGATTGGCCTGAAATTTGGTACCCGGGGATTGTCGACCGCGGTGATCACGAATATGACATTGAAATTTAAAAATTCAAAATGGCGGCGCCAAAATGGCCGGCGACTTAGGTCATTTTTTGTCTCACAACGCTCAAAGTCGGTATTTGGGGGTTTTCGAGGTCGCCGATTACGAATCCGGAATCAAATTTGAAAAATTCAAGATGGCGGCCGAGTTGCGGGACATATTTTACCATTTACGGTGCCATTCGTCTGAAAATAAGTACCTATGTGTTATCGAGGTCACAGATCCCGAATATGTAATCGTAACTCAAAAATTCAAAATGGCGGCGTCTCCACAGCCTAATATCCATCTTTTCTGTAACTCTCTTATTTACCCTCCAATTCCAATTAAACTCGGTATGATGAAGTTACTGAGGTAGCTGATTGTGAATATGACATCGAAATTGAAAAATTCAAAATGGCGGCGTCCCCATGGCCTATTATACTGTAACTTTCTTATTTGCCAACCGATTCGGCTGAAACTCGGTATTTAGAGGTAATTAGGGTAGCTGATAACGATCATGTCTACGGAATTGAAAAATTCAAAATGGCGGCACAAATTGCAGGACACTATCCGTTATTTAAGGTGGAATTCGTCCAAAAATTGGTATGTGAGTGTTATCAAGGCTACAGATCACGAATCTGTGACCGTCGCTAAAGAATTCAAAATGGTGGCGTCCCCGTAGCCATTTATTCTAACTTTTTTATTTACAGTCCGATTGAAATGAAACTCGGTATGTACAGGTTATTAGTGTAGCTAATAACGAATATAAAATCAGATTTACAAAATTCAACACGGCTGCAACCAAAATGGCTGAAAACATATGTCATTTATGGACCGATTCGACTGAAAATCGATACCTAGGTGTTTTTCAGGTAGCTGATGACGAATCTGAAATCTAAACTAAAAATCAAGCTTTCTACATTGATTCGAGCTTTCTACAATGATTCAAGCGTTACCTAATCGAGTGGAGCACTCGCATTGACAGCTTTAGCTGTCACCCCTCCGGAGGAGCTAGAATGGGCGATAGCCCATTCTAGTCATAATATTAAAGAGCAGTTGGTGCGAGCCCCTTCCTCTTTGCGATCTTAAGGTACATGCTGTCGAGAAGCGCTTCATTTCGCCGGCCCGTGCCCGCCTCGAAAGTGATCGGGACGGAATTCTACAGTGTATAGGCTATACTCGGTTCCGGTATTTTTCCGGGTTTTTCCGTTACAATCGGACGAAAGTCGCCTATCTCTCTCGCCTGCTTTTTTGGGGAATGAGGAGTCGAGGGGTAAAAGAGAAAATAGGGGAAGGCGATTTGGTATTTCGTAAACGTCAAAAATGTACGATTTCCTTTCGCTCCTGCCGGGCTTAATTTTCGATTTTGACCTCGCAGTTTGCGGCTAGCTATAACTAGAATCTCTCCCGGTTCCGCCGCGATGCCGTACGACGCTCCAAAATATGTATTTCGAAAAATACGGACGTTTTAAGATTGCACGTTTTTGCACTGTTTCGGCTCCGAAGCGCGTCTCATTTTTTCGGTTTTTCGCCTATAACTCGAAAACGGTCGGAGCTAGCTCAAAATAAAAAAATCTCTAAGGACAAGAGCGTTTCTTTCCGCTTCCTCCGGTATCTTCAAAATTTCCGTACGTGTCTTCGTTTCGGAGATATCGGCCGAAAGGTGCGGCGGTGCAAAAAGGCGGAAAATTGGACATTTTTACCTTTAAACCTCCATAACTTCTAAACGGGGCCTCCTAGAGCAAAATACTTCGCCCTAACGAAAATGTAGAAAAATGAATTATCTAAGTCTTTTTTTTTGTTTTTCTCCAGCTCCAAAGATTAACGAGCTACGGGCGGTCAAAGTGGAAGAATTTTTCGTAATTACGTGATATTTTAAATTTAAAAGATCCCAGAAAAGCTACTTTTGTCGCGCTCGCCGCGGGCCTAATTTTCCATTTTTCCGGTCAAACTTGGTATCGCCAGAAATCTACGTTCTTCTGCTTTCCAGAGAGACGTCGAACGCCGTTTCACTCCCGATTTTTATTTACTTATGATTTTTTAAAGTACTTACGGTTTTCAATTTTTACGAAAATATCCATTCTTATTTCGCACAGAACTACACTAAATTTTTTATTTAACCCAGAGCACGTACTGCGTGGATAAAATGCCAATCTCCGTGTTCAAATAGAAACTAAGATCGAGCTTTTACGTCAAGTATTAACTAAAATATGAGTGTTTTAAGATTTCATGTTTTACAATTTTCTAGGTTACGTTTTAACACACTCAAATTTGTCACATTTGTCTCGCCCCTGTGAGGCCGAATTTTCGATTTTCCCTGTAAAATTTGGTATCACGGGAAAGGGCCAAGCTCTCCCTTTCCATCGAGACACAGAACGAGCTTCTATTCTATGTACTTGCTTAATTATGAATTTTTTTGTACGTAGACGTTTTTCACATTCTCACAAAAAACCCAACTTTCACACGCCCGTGTCGGGCCGAATTTCCGATTTGACCCGCACACTTCACTATCACAACAAAATATCGTCCTTTCCGATTAATTTGAGATCTAGAAAGCCTCTCAACTCCCATTATTTCCTGAAAAATCACAGTTTATAAAATCCATGTTTTCCATTCCGACATAAATTTCTGAAATAGGTGGTAAAAATTATGTGTGTGAAGTTAGGCGTTGCCAGCAACGCGGAAGCGTTGCCAGCAACGCGGAAATAAGTTTTGATGTCAAATTTTTACTTTTTTACAAATTAAATAGAATGCCAATAGTACGGGTGCGCAAAACAAATCTCGAAAATCGCAATTAAATTTATTTGTCGTCCGATTGGCCTGAAATTTGGTACTCGGGGATTATCTACCACGGTGCTCACGAATGTGACGTTGGAATCGCAAAATTCAAAATGGCGGCGCCAAAATGGCGGACGATGTTTGTCGATTATGGCGTCACACCGCTCAAAATCGGTATGTGGGGGTTTTCGAGGTCGCCGATTACGAATCCGAAAACGAAATTGAAAAATTCAAGATGGCAGCGGAGCTGCAGGACACATTTTGCCATTTACGATGCCATTTGACTGAAAATAAGTACGTATGTGTTATCGAGGTCACAGATCACGAATATGTTATCGTAACTCAAAAATTCAAAATGGCGGCGTCCCCATAGCCTAATATTCATCATTTACTGTAACTTCTATATTTTCCAATCGATTCAAATGAAACTCGGTTTGTTGAAGTTACTGAAGTAGCTGACTGTGAATATGACGTGGAAATTGAAAAATTCAAAATGGCGGCGGAGTTGCAGGACCCACTTTACCATTTACGGTGTCATTCATCTGAAAATAGGTATGTATATGTTGTCGAGGTCACAGATCACGGATATGTTATCGTAACTCAAAAATTCAAAATGGCAGCGTCCCCATAGCATAATATTCATCATTTACTGTAACTTTGTTATTTATCGTCCGATTCGAATGAAACTCGATATGTTGAAGTTACTGAAGTAAGTACTTGATTGTGAATATGACGTCGAAATTGAAAATTTCAAAATGGCGGCGTCCCAATAGCCTAATATCCGCTATTTACTGTAACTTTCTTATTTGCCGTCCGATTCAGCTGAAACTCGGAATATGAAGGTTGCTGAAGTACCTAATTACGAATATGAAAGTGAAAAACTGAAAAATTGAAAAACTGAAAAACTAAAAATCTGAAAAACTGAAATACTGATAAACTTGAAAACTTGGAAACTTGAAAACTTGAAAACTTGAAATCTTGAAATCTTGAAAACTTGAAAAATTGAAAACTAAAAAATTGAAAGGTGAAAAACTAGAAACTGAAAATCTGAAAACTGAAAAACTGAAATAAAAGGCTGACAAATGAAAAACTGAAAAACTGAAAAGCTAAAAAACTAAAAAACTGAAACACTGAAAACCTGAAAACTTAAAACTTAACTTAATAACTTAAAAACTTCAAAACTTAAAAACTTAAAAACCTAAAAACTTGGAAACTTAAAAACTTAGAAAATTAAAAACTTCAAAACTTCGAAACTTTAAAACTTTTAAACTGAAAAACTGGAAAACTGGGAAACTGAGAAATTGAGAAACTGAAAAACTGAAACACTGAAAGATTAACAGACTGAAAGACTGACAAACTGACAAACTAAAAACTGAAAACCACAAAAACTGAAAACCACAAAAACTGAAAACTGAAAAATTGAAAAACTAAAAACTGAAAAATTGGAAAATAAAACTAAAAAATTGAAAAACTGAAAATTGAAAAACTCAAAAACTAAAAACTCAAGACTGAAAATCTGAAAACTGAAAAACTGAAAACTGAAAAAACTGAAAAATTTAAAAACTGAAAACTGAAAAACCGAAACACTGAAAGATGAAAAACTGAAAAACTAAAAAACTGAAAATTAAAAAACTGAAAACTTAAAATTTAAAAAACCCAAAAAAAGTGAAAATTGAAAACTAAAAATCAAGCTTTCTACAATGATTCAAGCGTTTTCTAAACGAGTGCGGAGCACTCGCCTGACAGCTTTAGCTGTCACCCCTCCGGAGGAGCTAGAATGGGCGTTAGCCCATTCTAGTTATAGTTAAAGTTTGGTTAAAGCAAAGATTAGAGAATTCCTTAATCTTTGGTTAAAGCACAGAGTACGTTAAAGTTCAAAGATTGCCGATAGATGCCGCATTGTTGTTTGTTGACTTGTTGTGTAATCACCTTCAACCTAACTTCATCCTTTTCGGATTTGGGTTTTTTTAGGTTACCTAAATGACGTGAATATTTGAAAAACTGCTTGAAGATGAATTCAAAGGGAAAGAAAAATGACCATTATCAGATTGCTAAACAAAAATCCACAAGTAAGTTTCATATAATTAATAATAAAAAGAAGAAAATCAATAATCAATGTTTCTTTTAGATTTTGAGGAAAATGAGTATTCTGATGATTATGAAAGTGAATTATCAGATGAAGGGATTACCTATTATGAAGAATCTTCAGAAAGTGAACCTGAAATTGAATGTAGTATATGGGATCGTGATTGTAAAATAGTTCCAATAGTTACTTCAGTATCTATAACTGGTTGTAAGTTATAACAAATCTACAAATTAAACATAATTTTGTGTAGGCGATGCATGAGACCGTTGTTAGACTGATACCCTCTACTTCTGCTCATAATATTGTTCATGATAATTAAGTGTCTCATTTAGATTTTACAGCAAAATTTAACATGTATCATCCACACTAGTTGAACTTTTATTTTTACATTTGATGCTTTGTTGACTAGGTAACTAAAAACATTCTCCCTGTATTTATTAATTCGAATCTTTAATCTGTTCACTGCATTCATTAGAATATCACAATATAGATATTTATCCTGAGATTTTTCAGTCAGCTTTAAATGAAAATTCTCATATTTCCTTACGTATCGGTTTATTTTTATTAACCATCCTCAGAGGAAAAACTACAATTTTTATAAGTGAAGTATTGTGATTTTGAAAAAATTTTGTTTACACTATTATACTTACCATTATAGCTATTTCTGTTAAAAGTTTTAACGCAAGTTGCATTAAAACTTTTTATTTAAATGTAGGTATAAGACTAGACTAAGGTGACCATACGTCCTGCATTGTGCGGGATATGCCTCATTTTCATGGTGTGTCACGCAAACACAAGAGTCCTGCAGATGTTCCTTAATTAAGAATTTTGTCCCGCAAATACTTCGACTTCTTCACTAATATTAAAAAATCCACTAGTAGCGACTGTTCTTAAAGTTGTTGAAAGAATCATAGTAACGATTCATGATGTGATTGAAAAATCATAGTATCGCTTAGTAGCGACTGTTCTTAAAGTTGTTGAAAGAATCATAGTAACGATTCATGATGTGATTGAAAAATCATAGTATCGCTTATAGAGGACAATGGTGGATTTATAAGCTTTGCTGATTCCCACGATTAAACCTTGAACTGTATGTGTTTAACACAGTTTGGACTAGTTTAGTTAACTCTCATTTTCTGTCGCTTATGATTTTCTAAAGCAATCAAAAATCAAAAATGTTTCAAAGAAATATGGCTTTTGTTGATTACAACACTGCACTGTTGCTTATAGAGTAAGATCCCAGAACCGCCAGACCTATGCCATTTTAACAGAGCTAATATTTTGACAATAAATAGTGTGGTATGTGGTTAAGAACGTATGCATATTTACTAGCTTGAAAGTGGGGCTCGTTTACAGATAACAGGTACAAAAAAACCTACTAACCTACTTTAAAGTATGACAGCTGGTTTTCATGTATGTTTGACAGATGCTTTAAAGCTCGAAAAAGATTCATCCTAACCTAACATAACTGTGGAATCATATCTACTGCTAGAGATGTGTAACACTGTTGAATGGCGCTTTTGTGCTGACACCTATTGGTGTGTCACATGTGTTGAAACAGCTTATATGACACAGTGACACTTTTATAACACTCAAGATGGCGGGAGCTGGCGGGTTCATTTGCGGTATCACAGATCACTTAGACGCACGCGCAAGCTTCTACGCAGTTTAGTAGGTAAATGAAACAAAGCAATCACAAATATAAAAAATTTATTCAAAATAAAACTTTTTCTTTCATCCATTTTGGATATAACAAAACTAGAAATTTACATCAAGCTACACCAAAAATGAAAACGGACTAATCCTTATTGTTTAAATTGATATTTATAAAAACCCCTACAAATGTTTTATTTGTTTTTTGTCTCTTGTTTTTCATTAACTATAATTTTTATTTCGCAAGCACACTTGTGGACAACAATCTCTAGATAGCAAACCGTTATGAAGCATTTTTTGTGTGGCTGTTAGTAGCTCTCTGGGAATCCGCGAATCCCGCATCGTATTATTAAACAATAAACAGTGCTGCTGTGTTGCATTTTCAACACTAATACTGATAGATACTTTAGCGTCAATGACGTACGGTACTTGAAACCATTTTGCTGTATTATTATGAAACAATTGTGTTGACACTTTGTCTTGACACTTCAGGCAGTGTCAGTGTTATTGTTTCAACACAAGAAAATTTAGAGTGTTACCCATGACTATCTACCATGACTTTACTTTTTAGAGATGGTGAAAAGTTATTATTTTTTAATAACAAGTTTAAACTGCTTCTGTTAGCAACTCATCTTTAATTGTTTTCGTTCGCTTTCCTCTGTGATTGGATGATGTTTGTGTGCCTTTCAGACTGTGTTAAAATCAGGTGATTGAAAATGTCAATAGTGAATGTTGGTTTTTAACAGTATTCTGTCAAACATATATGTAAACCAGCTACATACTTTAACATAGATTAGTAAGGTTTTTTTGTTTCTTTTGTACGTGTTATCTATAAAAGGGCCCCGCTTTCAAGCTAGTAAATATGCATACGTTCTTAACTACTACATATCGCACTATTTATTGTGAAAATATTAGCTTTTCTAAAATGACATAGGTCTGGTGACTTTGGGATCTTGGTCTATTAATTTAGTGGTGAGTTTTATACTGAAATTGAAGAGAATACCTATAGACGAGTAAAATTGGGAAGCAAAGACGCTTAGTTTCCAAGAAAAAAAAAACTGGCGTAGAACCAAACCAGACTTGGTGCGATTCTTTAATTAGGTGATCGTGTACATGAAAACACGTTTCACGACATTTTCTGGTGGTCTGGAACTTTTTTATTTCGAAAAAACTGTAAAAAAATGAATTTTCCATGAAACATGTTTTTTAACGTCCCCATCGTTATATCTTTAAAAATAATTGTGCTATGGAACTGATTTTTTTTTTAAATTGAAGTAGACACAATAGCGCTTCTAACTATGTACAATGTGATTGTAAAATATATATTTTTTAATTGTTAAAATAATAGCAAACTTAAAGTTATTATTTTCGTGAATGTATTTTTCAGCAATCGAGAAAAATTTTTATTTATGAAAATATGTATATACATGCTGTGAACAAATTGAAGCCAATATATGAAAAAAGTTTTTAGAATCATAATTTTTGATGTGCGGGTTATAGTATGTAGTCAGCGATTTTTTTAAAACGGGCTAAATCATATTCTTGCACGCCCGGCTCTCATTATACTGCTTACCGCCTGCGGACTATGGTTGTTGGATTCATGTGTACTAATCGGGCTTTTATTAACAGCTCCAAAATAGGTACGAACCTACCTTTTGTTGTTTTAAGGTAAAAAATATTTAAAAGCAGGTAAATATAAATCATTGTTATAAAGTAAGTACCCACCTAATAAGTAGGTTATTACACATTTTTTATTGAATTAAACCAAGACGCAGGAATAAAACAACTTTATTTTTTTGCAACTATTTTTCTATTGAAAAATGAGTATTTAGTTACGTAGGCCCTGCGTTAAAAGCATTCTAGTTCGTCTGAACATTCATCGAAACCTTTAAATAACAGTATTTCAAGTACGGCATTTACACTCGTTACAACATTTTAGGCCTTCTTTAACACAATCATATTTTCGATTTTCACAATTTTTATCTGAACAATAAATACTTAATGAAAATATTGTCCAAATATCATCACTGACATTCCGTCCTGAACCATGTGCATTTATAAGTGTAGTTGGCATATTGCTTCTGTACGATATTCTAAGTTGATGCATAAACCTGCAATAGTTAACTAAATGTATTAGATAGGAAATCTATGATTTAAATATATATGTTTACCTTAAGAAAGCTCCGTTTGTTGTTGTTGCTAATTTGATCCTTAGGTCGTTTAATATCTGAATTTGTTTACTTTTGTTTTTGTACAGTACTAGAATCAATTTTGTAAAGATTTTTAAAGCTTCGTCTTTAGACAGCAATGGCAATTCCGATAATTTTTTAAAAGCAACAATATTCTTTAAGAACATCAAACGCAGATTTTTTAAATATTTAAAAAAAACATTAGTGGTGTCGCAACCAGTAAAACAATGAAGACAAGAACAAACTGTAGTTCATAAACTTTGCACTACCTTCTATATTTACAAACATTGTCTGCTAGTGAAAAAAGGAGAGTAAGTAAAATTAATACATCTATATCAACTAATTTCACCAATGTTTGTTTGCTAAATTTAGTTTCGTACATTGCATGCAAAATCATCCTGGTATATCTTGCTGTTTGCTAAATAGATTTTTGGTCATTTCTGAATGACGTTTATGTAGTGAAACTACTTTTTCTGTTCATTTAAATCCTCCATCTATTATTAATATTTCGTATTCGATTAAGTACTGTGCAGCATCTATTGCAAATCGGCGCGGCGTGGCGCGGCGGCACTGTATGATTGCAAAAAACGTTCATGTTTTCAAAACTTGTCTACCTATATGACAGTCTATATATTTTAATTAAATTTCGTCATTTAAAATATCTTTTCTGACACAATATTTCCGCGATGTCGTGTTTTTTCAGCACTAGATATTAGTGACAACAAACCTTGTATCCTAGGTCTTGGTACCACATATTTGTCATCATCTCGCGCAATTTTCTTACTAATAATGCACTCCATTATTTTAGAAAACTAAATTGCGAATATTCTACAGCATCGCATTTATTTAAAACCATTTATACGTATACTCTAAATCCCGCAAACTACTAATATACGATTCAAATTTATTGACCCCTCATTTTAACCGCGAAATCTCAAAAATGGCGCACCAGAGAAAATTTGAGAAAATATGTGTTCATTATGTGTCTATTGTAAATTATTCACTGAAGTTTGAATAATGTACATTGGACGGTTTTGAGGTTCTGCTAAGTTATATTGAAAAATACCCTACTTTTTAAGGAAATTTTGACCATACCAGTTTTAAATTCATTATATCTTGAAAAATATGCCTACTATATGAATAATATTTTAGATACCCATAAAGCGCGGCATTTTTTGTACGAAGAAATTCTTTCATCATTTTTTATTCTAAAATTTGGCAGTTATTGTCAAAAACGTGACTTAATGTTTATTCGGCTATTTATCAAGATATTTCAAAGATTTTTAATAAAGTAGTTAATCATATAAAAGGTAAGGATTTTCAGAAAAAAGAATTGGTATATATCAAATATTAATTTAGTTATCAAGTGCACTAGATAATATTGCAGAACCCGGGCAATAATATTATCTATTGCACTTGATAACTAAATTAATATTTGATATACCTATACCAATTCTTTTTTCTGAAAATGCTTTCATTTTATATAATTAACCATTTTATCAAAATTTTTGTAAATACCTTGATAAATAACCGAATAAACATGATGTGTTTTTTAGAATAACTGCAAAATTTTAGAATAAAAAATTATGAAAAAATTTTATCGTACAAAAAATACCACGCCTTATCGGTATCTAAAAGATTATTTATATAGTAGGCATATTTTCAAATATATAATGGATTTAAAACTGGTATTGTCAAAATGTCCTTAAAAAGTGGGACATTTTTCAATATAACTCAGCAGCACTTCAAAACTGTCCAATGTACATTATTCAAATTTCAGTGAATGATTTACAATAGACACATAATTTTTTAAATTTTTTCCGTTCCTTCGTTTTTGAGATATTCGCGGTTAAGGTGAGGGGTCAATAAATTTGAATAGTCTATTAGTTAGACGTATCTTATCCTACCTTCCATACGCGGTGTACAATAATACATATGACTAATTTAGGGCGCTTTAAAAAAAATCGCTGTTGCCAAACGATACACATTGGGAAAAAAATAATTATATCAAAAACTTTTCTAATGTTTGGGCTACATTTGCTTCACTGTATGTGTATAAAAATTTTCAAAAATAAAAAAGTTTATCGATTGGTGAAAATTGTAATACGTAAAATTCAAATATCTAGTTTTCCTAATTTTTAAATAAATGAAATTGCAAACTGTGTAAAAACCATTAGTACAGTTAAAAGAGCTATTGTGTGTACTTTAATTGAAAAAAAAAACAACGTCGATAGCAACATTAGTTTTGAAGATATGACGGTGGAAACAAAAAAAAAACACATTTTATTTAAAATGCAATATTTTCCCTTTTTTTTAATTTAAAAAGGTCCAGACCACGAAAAAATGTCGTGAAATACGATTTCATATGCCCAGTGACATGCTTAACAAAACCTACCATGTTTGACCTGGTTCTACGCCAGAAAAAAAAACGGCACGATAGAGTCTCGAATTCGCTCCTCTACTACACAATATCAGAAATATCCTTTCAGCTGAAAAATACGTTTAAACAAATTAGGGAACCATTGAAACGTTGAAGACTAAACTTGAAATTTATCAAACTCATGTGCAATGAAAAAAAATGCTAGGGTATGCTGATTCTTTTAGTTGAAAAATAAATTTTATATATTTTATCGATACGAAGTAAAAAAAAGTATATTTAGTGTTTATTTTTTACATATTGATTATATACCGGGTGTGACAGGATCATGGTATGTATACCCCACTTTTCTCCTTTAGTTTTGAAGATAATTGATTGAAACTTAGGATACATACATAATAAGCGGCACTTTTTGACATACAATTGATTTTTTTTCACCTCCGATTTCGCCGGAAGTGACACTAACCTTCGATTTTTAAATGGAACACTCTATATTATTGTATTTTTGAATTCTGCATAAATTTCCAAATTTAACGATGCCAAATAAGTGACATTTAAAACATCAATTTTTTTTATAATATAATTTTTAGTTTTCCATTTAAGTGTGCCATGACGGTTCCGATTTATTCTAAATGACCCATGTAATGCTATAAAAAATTCCGTTAAAAATACTAAATTACGTGATTTATAAGCAAATAAAATTCACCAAAATTGTTTTTGGGGCAAAACTCAAGTTTTTCAAATGGAACTATATTGGTACCGTGGTACCATTTATTAGTACTATTAATAAGGAATTTATTCATATGTCGTATTAAAATGTGCGACATACAAACAAAATTACAGCTAAGGGTCCGTCCATAAATGATGTCACGCTTCATTTGCCAATTTTTGAAAACGACAGCAATGAAATATTTAGCTTGTCAAACATTTGTTGGTTTAATGGTGCTTTTATTGTGTATTTAAAAATTGTTTAAAATTCTGGTTAATTGTGTTATAAATGCTGCAAATTTATACAAGAAATGAAAAAGTGGACATGCTAATTATTTGTGGGGAAAGTAAAAAAAAATGCAATTGCAGCTATGGACCTTTATGGCCGACGATATCCTTATAGACAATGTCCAGCGAAAAATTATTTTAAAAGTGTTGAAAACTAATTCCGAAGAGAGCCCAACAATGATCCCGAAGAAAACTTCATTATTGACGAAGGAGAGGAAATTAATGTTTTAGCTCGAATAAAAGTTGATAAGACTGTTCCGTTAAGGCAAGTTAGCTTTGAGTTGAACATCAGTCACCAAACAGTAAGCCGAATTTTGCACAAATACCACTATAAATCTTTTAAATACTGTTGCATTTATTCACCTTTTAGGAACACCCTGTATGAATCCGTGGGTTCTAAAAAAATTTCAACAAGAGATAAACACTAACACTTTATTTAATAATTTACTGTCTATACAATACTTCAAAATAACCTCACTTTTTACCGAACGTCACTTCTATAAGCTTCCTTCTTAAAACTTCTCCTTCGGCGCTGGTAATCGCGCCTTATATACTCTGAAATTACCTTCAGATTGAACCAGAATCTTCTTCCACCACACTCTAGAAAAGTCCTTGGCTCTTTCTAGAGTCTTTCCAGTCACTATCAGTAGGCATGGGCGTATCATCTCCAGTTCCAAGGGGGTGTAATTCATAACAATACCAATTGCATCAGCATTTGTATGAAAGTGATTACGAACGTAGGATGGAATATTGCAATTGGATTTTGGATAATAACGTGCAGCCAAACAATGATTTTTTGGGACTGATTTTATTTTCGGACAAGTCAAGGTTTACAAATTTGGAATTTTTTAACCGACAAAATACAAAATATTGGTCACAAAAAAATCAAAATTTATTACGGGAGGGTAACTTTCAAGTGCGGTTCGGTTTCAATGTTTGGCTTGGAATAATCGGTAATAGAATCATTGGTCCAATAATATTTAAAGGACCTCTGACTGGTGCCAGATACTTGAGAGATTCCTGGAAAATGAGATTGAGGACATTTTAGATGAGTTACCTTTAGATTTAGGACAGGGAATGTATTTCCAACAAGATGGCGCTCCTCCCCATAATTCAAGAATAGTAGTTGATTACCTTCAATGGAGATTGGGAGAAAACGTAATTTCGACAAATGGTCCTGTGAGGTGGCCTCCAAGGTCACCTGATTTAACGCCCCTTGATTTCTTTGGAGTCATTTAAAAAATATTGTCTATGCAACCGCCGTTACAACCCGTGATGACCTGGAGCTACGAGTAAGACGTGCACTTAATAGCATAACAGCCCAGCAATTGGCGAACGTTCTTCGATAAACAGCTATGCAAGTTCAGAAGTGCATTGACTTTAATGGCCAGCATTTTGAACAACTGTTGTAATGTTTTATGTTAATTTTTTGTATTCCACAACCACCTTATGTGTAACAAGGTAATTAGAATAAAATTGTATTTTCTTATTTTCTTTTAGCTGTAATTTTGTTTGTATTTATCGCACATTATAATAGGACATATGAATAAATTCCTAATAGTACTAATAAATGGTACCAAGGTACCGATATGGTTCCATTTGAAAAAATTGAGTTTTGCCCCTAAAACAATTTTGGTGAATTTTATTTGCTCATAAATCACGTAATTTACTATTTTTAACAGGATTTCGATATTTGTACCCTTACACGGGTCATTTTGAATAAATCGGAACCATCATGGCACTTAAATGGAAAACTAAATATTATATTATGAAAAAAAATTGATGTTTGAAATGTCATTTATTTGACATCGTTGGATTCAGAAAATTAGGCAGAATTCAAAAATGCAATAATATATAGGGTGTTCCATTTAAAAATCGAAAGTTAGTGTCACTTCCGGCGAAACCGGAAGTGAAAAAAAATCAATTGTGTCAAAGAGTGCCGCTTATTATGTATGTAGTATATCCTAAATTTCAATCAATTATCTTCATAACTAAATGAGAAAAGGGGTATACCATGATCCTGTTACACCCGGTATTTTTGTTACATTTGTAGAATATATAAAATTTATCTTGAAGATTAAATTGAAATAATTGGTATTAGCGCATTCTCTTAATAATGCTGGAATTAGGTCTGGACCTGTGGTCAGTTTGGGTTTGATTCATTTTAATGCCTGTATGATTTATTTCTTAATGAGGTTATGTGTTGTTGGCAACGAATTTTGCAAATCCATCCACTATTTGAGGAGTATCTAGTCTGGTATCGTGATAAGTCATTGCTGGGTGGTACTGATGAATGACGTACAAGCATAATTTTTATTCGATTTAATGTTAACTTCAGTTTCCGTAACATACTGTTGATAAGCATGTCTAATTTTATTTATAGTTATTATAATTTTGGTTGGTGTGGCAAGTAAGATATTGTTTACAAGCTTTATTCTTTTGTTTAAGTGTTCAGATAAGGCCCACATCAAACCAAGGTGGGTAATGTTTATTAATGATTTTTTTTTGTAATTTGAAAGATACATGTTAAATTTCAGCTCACTGTTGTGAACAATTTCTACTTTTTGCATTTTGTAAACTAGGTATGATAGTACGATTGTTTTGTATTTGGCATCATGGGTAGACCATGGCTTGACCAATCATTTAGCGTTTCTGACTGCCACAGTCGTATTTCAAAACCTGACGGTTTCGTCTAATTAGCTGATCGGTCGAGACTACCCACTTTTACTGCCGCTGAACGATTTCGACCTGGTCACCCGTTCATTTAACGTAACCTTTGTCTTCATTAGATTTGTTAGATTTATTTTGAACATAAACTTGTTGCTGTTTAAATTTCCTGATTTATCTATTCATAATTTTTAAGCGCAGATCACTTGATGCCTACTTGTAGTAGGAATCCGGATTTACAACCAAAGAAGAAACAAAAAATTGCTCCAGAAATCAATCCAGTGTTATTAGATAAATCTTTCATAGATAATTTCAAAGAAAACTGGTGTAAAGAGAGACATCTGTTGAATGATAAACTGGAATTGTTAATTAATCCATATAAAGTATGTGTTATAAATAATTTTCTAGAAAACGAAAATTATTTGGAAGATATACGACAGGAATTCTATGATTTGGACTGGAACCAAAGGAATATGGATTTATATGAATTCTTTCAGTCAAAGGATCTTAAATATTTGAATTTAGAACATATAAGAAGTATATTTGAATTTTTAAGTACTGATGTAATGAAATGGGTAAGTTTTTATAGTAGTAATTAAAAAGTACATACCTATCCATGCAATGGGGGAGGTGCGGTTTGCATGGTACTTAGAATATATAAGATGAAATATAGAGGCTAATAAATAGATCCTTATTTTTAATTTATTCAAATAATTAACAAGTAGGGGAAGTACTGGGACAATTCTGCCGTAGGTAAATTCATTGCTTTTGCTCCATGTAGTAATATCCTTGTTTATAAACTAATAACTTCATTTAACTGTGCTGGTAGTAGAGGTTCATTGACAGATATGCTAAGTACTGTAAAGCTGGGAATGCATGGAGACCTATACTATAATATATATTATTGCTTGGGGGGTGAGATATTATATAATATAGTAGCAGATCAACACATGAGCAAAGGTGTTTTATGATATATTTTCCATGATTGTAGTTTGAAAAGTAAAGTCGCGATGGTTTCTCGTATACTTTAGATTTAATACTTTCACTGCTCACCAGTAGGGGCACCCATTACGCAGATACTGACTATATTTTTTGTCAGATCTAGCTTTATGTATTTGACAAATTATTGCTGTGATGTTTTTAGATGTTTATATCATATGTCAAATGTTCTTTCATCACTACGGTAGCAATAGTAACGCTTTAAGCTGAAAGACGCAGATCCGCGTTTTTGGATTTTCTTTACTTTCACCGGTAGTAAATAAGATTTGTAATCATATCCAATTTTTTATTAATAAAATAAAACAAACGAAAAAGAAACTCCATATGGAATAAACTAAAATATCAAAGAATAAATATTGTCATATAAAACTCTAAAAACTACTGATGATAAACTATAAAACATTCACCTGCACAAAGACCCGGTTTCTCTGAACACATGGTGCATTTGGATTTGTCGCTATTAATTTATGTCATTTAGGATGTGGCAAACTGGCTGACTATCCTCTATTTTGAAGTAATCTCAAAATCAACAATAACGTAACCTAACTAAAAAGTGCACTCACTTTTATAACCTATTTTGGTTCATCCAAGTGCTCCTCCAGCGTCAAACTTCTCCGTCTAGTGCTTCATAAATACTAAAGAACTGAAACTGCCAATGGTTCAAGATCAAAACAAGACAGCGAATAATAATAATAATAATAATCATACCTTTAATGCCCAATAGGTAACACCCAATAACTGAACATTACTTTTGAATTTTTCACAAAAGTTGTTCAAAATGACCATCTTCACGTATATACATTTTGGTACGTCGAACTAAAGACATACGCACTCCGTTCAACACATTTGGTAAATTAGGATAATTTTTTATGATTTCTATGCACATTAAAATACGCTGTTGCAATTGTTCTAAAGTGTCAGTTGGATCACGGTAAACCAGAGATTTAAAATGCCCCCAAAAATAAAAGTCCATCAGATTTAAGTCGGGCGATCTAGCAGGCCATGGTACTGGTCCGCCACGTCCAATCCATCGTCGAGGAAATTTTCTGTTAAAAAAATTTCTCCAGACTAAAATGGACTGGCACGCCATCGTGCAAATACCACATTCTTCTGCGCGTAGCCAAGGGGACATCTTCCAGCAAATTTGGCAAAGTTTGTTCCAAAAAATTTAAGTATACATCACCATTTAATCTAACGGGTAATTATATAGTTCCAATTATTTCATTCCTGCCCACAAATTAATGCTCAACCGCCGTTGAAAATGCGTCCTTCTTATTACATGTGGATTTTCGTGTGCCCAATAGTGCATATTTTTAAAATTAAACACTCCATTTCTGATAAAGCACGACTCATCGGAGAAACACAGAACGTTAAAAAATCTTCATATGCCGCGTGTTTTTTTAGAATCCACCTATAAAATTGCATTCTCTCTGCAAAATCTTGAGGTTCTAGTGCTTGGGCACGTTGAGAGTGATAGGGATGTAAGTAAGTTCGTATCTCTCAATGTCTTCCATACCACAAAATGGGATACTCCCACACGGTTCGCGATATCGTGGCTGCTTGAAGTTGGATCCTCTTCTACAAGTTCCAAAATTTGAACCTCTGAGACGACCTGTTTCTTGAAAACGCTGGTCAATACTAACAAATGTACGAGCACAAGGATGACGTCGATTGGGGAACCTTAAACGATAAAGCTCTTTCGCACCAGCTGCATTTCCACCACTTTCTCCATACACCAAGTGCATATCCGTAAGCTCTGGATAAGTGTAATCTCCCATAATGTCCAAAATCTGCGTTTTAAAACACTACACTAAACTGTGAATTAACGTTATCAATAAAGAAAAAAAAAGAAAAACTTGGTCCAAAATCCAAAAAGTAACACAAAAAGCACGAATGAGAGGTAGTGTCTTACGTAATCAAGTACTAATAACTTGAACGATAAGTCAATAAAATAAATCTTAATACATTACATTATTAATTATATACAATGGCTGCAGACTATTCAACTTTCTACCTCCAGAAATTAAGGAATCTGCAAATCAACATGTGTTCAAAAAATCTCTCAAAAAACACTTAATAGAAAAAAATTGTTACACACTTAATGATTTTTTCTCTGCATAGGCCT
Organism: Stenurella melanura; assembly: GCA_963583905.1. Taxonomy (NCBI): domain Eukaryota; kingdom Metazoa; phylum Arthropoda; class Insecta; order Coleoptera; family Cerambycidae; genus Stenurella; species Stenurella melanura. The sequence continues at coordinate 111,320,084 of OY757312.1, forward strand.
TTAAATTGTATTTACATATATATATTTATATTGTTAGTTGCTAGTCTTAAGTACTTTTTCTTGTGAAGTATATTTTAATGCTTGTTGTGACGTGTCTCTTCAAATATGTTATACAATCTCTGTTGTATATATGTATCTGATGAAATAAATCTATTTCTTCTTCTTCTTTAACATAAGTGGCACAAAATTCAAAAAGAACAAAAGCAACACACAAAACCAAGGAACGGCTAGGTCGCGCCGTGTGTACGTTATTTACCAAGTAGGAACACAAACTGAAATTATTACTTGAAAATATAATAACAATAATAATAATAATAATTTTATTTGTCACGTAAGCTGATACATAGAAACAGATGTGAAAGTCAAAGAAAAAGTAAAATTACATGTAAAATACACAATTAATAGTAAAACACAAACAATAGATATATAACATCATAAACAATAGACATTTAAACAAACTCATTAATACTGTAAAGACAATTTTGAATTAAATATTGTTTTAATAACGATTTAAAAGAATTAAAATTCCTAGCATTTAATACGTGTGTAGGTAATTTGTTGTAAATTTTAATGCCTGAGAAATAAGGTGATTTTTCATAGAGAGACAAATTATGCACGGGAATTGTTAATGAAGATCCATGTCTAGTGGTATACAGATGAAAGCTACCATTATATTATATAAGGGAGAATATAGCATGCGTAATAAGATAATTTGGCCGCAAAGAACATGGCGATGTCCTCTGCCGGTTGCTTTTAACTGCTTTGTCGGCATGCTTTTCGCTGATCTCTTAGGCGCACCATACTTATTTGCACGAATGTCAGAGTATGCCAACAGTTCTCAAACTATGTTATTAATTATTTTGGAAATTTTTGTTTATTTTTTTTTTTCTCCAAAACTATGAGCTTTAGACTCCATGTTATATAAGGTTTTTTTGTTTGTCTTGTTGTTCCCTACCACCAGTTTTTTTTAATGACATGAAACTAATTACACCCTGTATATATTATCATTCGGTGCGTTTTGCTTCATTTGAAATCATGTTGAGCTATATTTTTGTGATATATGAGATATAATATATTGTTGTGCATTACACCCCCTACGAAGTAGACTGTTGTGCTCATGACTACTAATAGCTGAAATTAAGTAGAAATGGTTAGTAATACATGCCATCTCTTCTGGAAGCCTGTAAATGGCTCTAGAGTTATATTGTTCTAGAAATGGAAATCTCTTGATGGATCTAGAGGTAATTTTAGGATATATATAAGGCGAAATCGATGGCGGAGAAAGAAGTTTTTTAATAGTGAAGTTTGGTAGCGAAAAGTGAGGTTAAATATCAAGTAGTAAACAAAGTGTAAAGGTTATTTTAGTATTGTGTAGTTCTGAGAAGTTATTAAATAAAGTGTTTACCCCTTGTTAAAATTATTTAGAACCTACGGATTTTACAGGGTGTTTCCTAAGGGTGAAAACATGTAACAATATATTATAATATGTGCGTTCTGGGCTTAAATTTCTAAATAAATCCCAGTATGTTTTTGGTGTATTAATAAAGGTAATACACCAAAAACATACTGGGATTTAATTAACAGGCACAGACATGTAAAAAGGCAACCATTTATTGAGATTCATCCAGAGTCTCTAAATAATAATTTTACTGACACAGCTGAGAACATTATTAACACCTTACCTATGGTAAATTCAACCTTTAACGACTACTTTGATAATAACTCAAGTTTCCCTGACTTTGTATTCGTACATGTCAGTTTCGATGAAGTTCGAGATATAATTGACAAAATTAAGGTTAAAAATAGCACTGATCACTTTGGCATGTCAGTCAACATACTAAAACACATTAAAGATATTATACTAATACCATTAACTAAACTAATTAACCAATGTATCACCAACGGAATTTTCCCAGATGTCTTAAAAATTTCCAAGGTCATACCCATGAGTTGGAGTTTGGAGTTTGTGGGAGGGCAGTCACATTTAGGTGACCGCAGCACCTAGGCCCCATTGGGCCCCTTGTACGTCCTCCCAAGGGATACAGGATTCCACCTAGGCCTCCAACCATCCTAATCTTGTGAAGAAGGTGGTGATGCTGCCTAGGGGAATATCCCTCAAGTCGGCCAGTGTAGGCCAACGTTCTCCCAAAATGGATTCTCTGCTAGAGGAGACTGCCGGGCACTCACAGAGTACAGACAGACAGACAGTTTATTCATGTGAGACATAATACAATGTATACACTTGTCAACAGATTAAAAGTAATGTTAAAATATTAAAAAATTTAAAAAATACATTATATACTTACAAAAAACATTAATAGTAAAAAAATTATTAAAAAACTGCTTAAAGATCTAACAATATCAAGTTATATGTTGAAAATAGTCAATAAACTCTTGGACTTCATAAAAAACCTCCTCTTTCAGAAAACTTTTAATTTTTTTAATAAATTTTGTATCGTTTTGATTTTTCCATTCATTTGGTAAGAGATTATATAGTTGTACTGATTTATACCTGTAACTATTAATGTTCTTCGATAAACGGAAAAATGGGGCCACTATAGATCTGTGTCTAGTATTATAGCTAGTTTGAATGTGGTATTCCCTAACATGGTTATGTGCATAGATAATACATTCAAATATGTACTGATTGGTGGAAGTAAGTATACCTAAATTTTTAAACAACGGTCTACAGGTGTCATTAAATTTAGAATTTGAAATGATTCTTACTGCTCGTTTTTGCAATTTTAAAATTTTAGCGGCATGTGAAGATCCTCCCCAAAGTAAGATACCATAGCTCATTATGCTATGGAAAAGAGCATGATATGTCATTAATATAACACTATTATTCACTAAGTTAGTTATATTTTTCAATAGATAGATGCAACTTGACAGCTTTTTGGATAGGCTATCTATGTGAGCTTCCCAGGTTAACTTACTATCAAAAATTAGACCTAAACACTTTATAGGATAATTATTTTCGATGCAGACATGAGGGTTTAAGTTGAAAATAAGTGTTTGAGTTTTCTCTTCATTTAACTTTAATTTAACATTGTTAAAATAATCCTGAGCTTGTAACTGTGTTTCCTCCGACATACTGATAAGATGTTTTAAATTTCTATTAGCCGAGAGTAAGGTGGTATCATCAGCATATTCAATATTTTTACCAGAAAGACTGGTTGATATGTCATTTACATATATTATGAACAAAATTGGTCCTAAGATGGATCCCTGGGGTACTCCATGCTTTAGAGGCTTTAGTGAGGACTTCATAGTACCATGACTGACACACTGATATCTGTTCATAATATAGCTTTGAATAAAAGTTAGAGGAGGCCCTCTGATGCCATAACTTTCCAATTTTATTAACAGTATTTCGGGGGAAACACAGTCAAACGCCTTGGATAGATCTAAATATGATGCCATGATCATATTTCCATTCTCAAATTCATCCATAATAAAACTTATAATATCTATTAAGGCAGCAATAGTAGATTTTCCACCTCTATAACCATACTGATTACAATTTATCAGATTATTACTTTCTAGATAATACATTAACCTAATTTTATACGCTAACTCTAACAATTTTGACAGGATAGGAACTAATGAGATTGGTCTGTAGTTGTTTTCAAGATTTTTATCTCCTTTTTTGAAAATTGGTGTTACCTTAGATATTTTTAAACAGTCTGGAAATACACCTGTCTCAAAACACATGTTAATTAGATGTGTAATCTGTGATAAGAGTTCCTCTTTAGCTATTTTAATCATGTCACTATTTATGCCATAATAATCTTTACACTTCGATGTACTTAACATATCTATTAGGTCACCAACTTCCAGCTCAGACACTGGCTCCAGGTAAAAGGAAAATAACACTTTACTATTTCTTATGTTGTTAAGGTAATCTAAGTTGTTGTGGTTAAGAGAATTTGTAATTTTACCTGAAATATCAACAAAAAAATTATTTAAGTCTTCTACAGATATTTTAAGTTTCTTTGCGTTTGTTCTGATTTATGATTGACCATGCAGTCTTTTGTTTATTGGAGGCGTTTGCAATAGTATTAGTGTTATGATTAATAGTTTCCGCTTTTAGTGCTGTTTTATATTCCTTTTTAAGCTTGTCGTAGAATTCCTTGAAATTACTGTCAAACTTGCTAAAATCATGCAACATTATGAGGTTATTTTTCATTAATTTGATATGTCCACTGTACTTAATTTTGTTGTGTCTTATTTTCCCCTGTTTGAGGGGGAAAGAAGAATCAAAAGATTTGGTAATGTTATGAATGAAGATTTCAGACTTTAGGTTAACATCCCCAGTTTCAAGGAAATATGACCAATCTGAGTTGGCAATTGACGATTTATAATTTTCTTTAGTTAAATTATTAATTACCCTGTAATATTGTTTTTCATTATTAGAGTAAATTTTTGTAGACTCGACATAAGAGAAACTCAAACAATTATGATCAGATAAGTATGGATTATATACATTGGATTCGCAGTAAGAACGATCTATGTTAGAAAAAATATTATCTATTCTTGTTGCAGATGTATTCGTAACTCTTGTGAAGTTACCAATACATTCGTACATACCAAGTGAAATAAAGAGGTTCGTTAAAATTTGCGAATTTGTTGATTTTTTGGCAAAATCGACATTGAAATCTGAACAAAAAACAATTTTTTTATCTAAATGTATTTTATCCAAAAAAGCTGTCAAGTTATTATTGAAAATTTCAAAGTCGCCCAACGGAGAACGATAACAGCAGCATACAGTTGACTTAAACTTACATAATTCAATCGCACATATTTCAAAATTCATATCCATACACATTTTTTCAGCCCATTCACATGAGTTATATTCTAAACCATATTTGATAAATATAGCGACCCCTCCATGAATATGGTTAGATCTTGTATAAAAACTGGCCAAAGTATAACCGTTTAGAGAAACTTGTTTGATTTGTTCTTCGGAACACCAAATTTCGCTGAAAAAAAGAACATCGTACTTGTTTTCTGAAAGGAATAAGTTAAGTTCCAACAGTTTATTGTGAAGGCACTGAATGTTTATATAGAAAATTGAGAGCTTATTTTGACTTTTAATAATGTCCATAGGTTTCTGTAAATATTTATGAGTTTTCACGCATTTTCCATCATTTGGTCTTGTTTGGACAGTCTCGTCTTCTTGTTCACAACCTCTGCATAGGGGTGTGTCATTTAACTTCATGTTATAAAGGTGCTTCCTCAGCTGGCAATGACCAGTAAGAATTCCTGTCGCGAAGCGCAGGTTCTTCCTGGACATTCCCAGGTAGATCATCGTTGTATCCTTGTCAGGGTATCTAAGCAGATCCCTGGCCAACTGACAACTATGAGTTTCATCCCACAGTTTTTTAAATTTTCTGTGGGTGTCTTCTTTAATCATTAGCATTATTGCTGAGGTCGGCAGTATGTTGGAAGGGCCAGGTCCAAGTATACTTAGACTGGCTGCCTTCTTAGCCAGACTGTCAGCTTCCCTGTTGCCTCTGCACTGTGCATGCCCTTTGACCCAGCATAGAATGACACTGTTCATGCTGGAGGCGCCCACGAGTGCCTGATGGCATTCCCATACTGACCCTGTTGTTATTTTGTGTCTCTGTAGGGCCAGTAGTGATTGTCTACTATCAGTGTAGATTCTTATTGTTTTTCCTGTTATTTGTCTACGGGAAATTTCTTTTGCGGCTATGGTTATTCCCGTCAGTTCTGTTTGTATTATACTGGCTTGTTTGTCCATAGCCCATTTAATTTGAATTTGCAGGTTCCTGGAGTATACCCCACAACTTGTTCCTTCTTTCTTTTTCGATCCGTCTGTGAAGATGTTAACTGTTCCTTCACTGACAGCCTCATTGCTACTGTTGGTGTGTATTTCATAGGGTCTATCAAAGATGAACTGTGGAGAAATACCATCTGCACGTACCTGCAGAAGTGGCATTTGTTTAATTGCCTCATTCCACAGCCGGCATCTGGTCAATCCACATCCTATGTTTGGCTGTATGCCAACGGATTTGAGACGTGCCATAGTAGTTAGGGCCACCTCTTCTAGATATATGTCTAGTGGTGGCAGGCACAGCATCACTTCCATTGCTCTTGTTGGTGTCGTTCTCATAGCTCCAATTGTGTTTAAACAGGCTACTCGTTGTACTTGGCTGAGCTTACGTTTCGCTACAGTCTGCTGACTCTTAGGCCACCAGACGATGGCTCCATAGGCTATCATTGGTCTTATTATAGCAGTGTAAAACCACATAGCCACTTTGGGTTTCATTCCCCAGGTGTTCCCTATGGTTCTGCGGCACTGCTCAAAAGAGATGTAAGCCTTCTTTAATCTTCTGTCTAAATGAAGATTCCAGGTTAGTTTGGCATCAAAAGTTACTCCAAGGTATTTTACTTCTGATGCGAAATTTAGTGTGGTATTTAGGAGAACGGGGGCCGTCATTGGCCCCAATTTCCTTTTCCTTGTGAAGAGGACCAGCTCTGTCTTCCTGGGGTTGACCGACAGAGAGTGTTCTCTGCACCATCTTTCGATTATTCTCAGGGCCATCTGCATTCGATCACAGAGGACTCCTTCGAATTTACCACTAAGCAGTATCGTTAGATCATCTGCGTATGCAATTGTGTGGAATCCCTCGGAGTTGAGGCAGCGCAGGAGGCTGTCAAGAACTAAGTTCCATAGAAGAGGTGATAAGACACCCCCCTGAGGACAGCCTCTTGCAACCATTCCTTTAACAGCGATGTCTCCCATGTTAATCTGTACCGCTCTTTTTGAGAGCATGTTGGATATCCAGCCACTTACGATCGGAGAAACGTTCCTGCTCGTGAGGGCTGCTGTAATTTTTGGAAAGGTGGTTTTATCAAAAGCGCCTTCTATGTCTATGAAGACACCCAGGGTGGACTCTTTATTGTCCAAAGACTTTTCAATCCGACCACTAACCGCATGAGGGGCGGTGTCGGTGGATCTGCCCGGGGTGTATGCATGCTGATTGGGATGTGTGGGATTAGCAGTGATCGCAACATCCCTCAAGTATCGCTCACATAGCTTTTCCATCGCCTTGAGAAGGAACGAGGTCAAGCTAATGGGTCGGTATGCTTTGGGGGTAGTATAGTCTATTCTTCCCGCCTTTGGTATGAACACTACTTTGACTTCTCTCCACACCTTCGGAATATAAAGGTGTGCTAGGCACGTCCTGAATATTGCTGTCAGGTGCGGCACTATTTCATCCAGACCCCATTGTAAAAGGGCTGGATGAATGCCGTCAGTACCTGGCGATTTGAAGGGGGAGAAGCCCAGTATTGCCCATTTAATTCTGTCTTCACTCACAATTTGTTTGGCAGTTTGCCAGTCCAGTTCGGTGGGTTGAGTGTCGGTTTCATTTGGCCATTCCTTCCGATCTGTCACTACAGATTCTGGGAAGTGAGTTTCCATAAGCAACTCTAGGCTTTCATGTAGGTCGTTGGTACTGGTACCATCATTCTTTTTCAGTAGACCTAGGTGATTGTCTTTGTTTTTGGCAAGTATTTTATGTAGCCTAGCAGCCTGCGAGTAATCCTCGATCTCCTCACAGTAGGCTCTCCATGCCTCTCGTTGTCTCTGCCTGACTAGTTTTTTGAACTCTCTTTGATTGGTTCTGTATAGCTCCCAATCTGATTCAAGTTTTGTCATTTTCGCCTTGTTGAACGATGTCCTAGCTTGTTTCTTGAGGTCGGTCAGCGTCTGGCACCACCATTTAGTGGCTTCCCCAGGCTGCTGTTGTACGGCCTTCAAGGGACACGATGCTTCGTAAGCTTTTTTCATAGCGGTTTGAACAGTTTTAACATACTGCTCAATCTCTCCGTTGTTTTGTGGCACCCCGTTGTGTACATCCATCAGGTTCTCCCTGAGTTGACGTCGATATTCATCTCTGTCAATGTTTCGGGGGTGCTTTGATTAATTTAATGCCGAATTCAATCCAGCGGTGGTCTGACATTGAAGCAGCGTCAGACACATGCCAGTCTTGGATCGAGTTGGATATACGGTTTGTAGCTAAGGTGATATCTACTATGGTTTGACTTCTAGAGTTAATAAATGTCGATGTACAACATTTTCCTGTTGAGTAAGCTCTGTGTCTCACATCGCTTTTAATTTTACATGTCACATATTTACTACGAAAGCATGGTTTGACCTGCACCCCCACACTTTTAGTCTGTATAATTTTACCTATGTCTTATTGATCAAATTGTTCCAACACATGTTCGTCTGCATCTAAACTGACCTGATCAGTGTTCGTACTGGGTTGATCAAAATATACTCCTGTTCATTACATATTGTTTCCATATTTTTAGCCACCACAATTTGAATATCATCTTGTTGATAAACATGTTTCATCACATGTTCGTCTAATCTGACGTACTTTTGGATTGATGATAGTCTGTAACGGGTGATATAACTTCTAATATAATGGAATTCATGCCCTGCATTAAAGCCTACTTCACTAACTGTTCTCTTTGCTGTTTTAAAGGAAGAGATCGTTCTGGTGCAGACTCATTTCGATTTGGGAATATTGCGATTCTCTGTTTCAAACCATTTCATTCTTCGTGAATAATTGGTTTTAGGAACACTTATAAAATTATTATTTGGGGCATTTACAGAAGTATTTCTGCATGTTGGCACAAAACACCAGTTATTTGCTACTCCACTCATATTTCTAACTTATAATAATGACAATAATATCTGACACATATTGTTTTTAACATTGGCTCAAAACTTATTTCCGTTGTCTCCCGTTGACGCCACGTGACGTCATCTTCTATATCAATGTGTGTGAAGTTAGCAAAGCGTTGCCAGCAAAGCGTTGCCAACTTCACACATATATATATATATAAACTTTATTAGCAGAGCTCTTAAAAAATACAAATACAACAAACGTACAATAAACTTACAAACAGTATACAATTAACATATAATAATATTTATTTAAAGTTTTTCTTTATGTACTCTATACAAAGCCTCTTAAAAATATGCTCATTCTTACATTCTTTTAGCTCACCTGGTAAGTCATTAAACCAAATCAGTCCTCTTCCCAATATAGTATTGGATTTTACATGTTCAATTTTTATATAAAAATCATTATTTACCCTAGCTCTTGTTTTATGAGAGTGTAAATCGATTACATAGCTTAATTGGTCAGTTAAGTAAGATGGCATCATTCCATTTTTCATTTTGAATATAAAGATTAGTGTGTTATAAACAATTCTTTGTTCAATATTCATTAAATTCAACACACTTAACATTGTATTGATTGGTGTATATTTACTACAATTTAAAATTGCTCTCATGCCTCTATTTTGAGTTTTTTGTAACATTTGAATTTGTTGTTTATTAAGGAAAATAAATGAGGTACCACAATAATCAATATGTGGGGAAATCATAGACTTATAAATAGTTAATTTAGCGAACATTGACACTTTATTAGATAATCGAAACAACAAACCAGTCTTTTTTGCCATTTTATTTTTTATATAGTCACAATGTGCATTGAAATTTAACTCAGAATCAATAATCACACCTAAATATTTGAATTTGCTAACTTCCTCTATCAAGCAGTCATTTATTTTTATATTAAGTTTTATTTGATTTTGTTTTATTTTTTTTAAATTATTTTTTGTTGTTACAATCATGAATTTAGTTTTATCCAGGTTCAGTTTTAGTCCATTGTCACATGTCCATTTATATATGTTTTTTAAATCATCGTTTAATTTAATTTGGATATCTTCTACTTTACCTTTCACATATAACATTGTATCATCCGCAAACAGTTTGATGTTACATTTCTTGCAACAATTACAAATGTCGTTAATGTATAATAAAAAGAGTATAGGTGCAAGTACTGACCCTTGAGGTATTCCATGTTTTACAGCTAATTCTTCCGAATAACTGTCATTAAATTTAACAATTTGCTTCCTATTTTCAAGGTATGATGTAAACCACTGTAACACTATTCCGTCAATTCCATATATTTTTTTTAATTTCAATAAAAGTAGATCTTTATTTACCGTTTCAAAAGCCCTTTTAAAATCCAGGAATACTACTCCTATCACCATATTATCATTGATATCTACCTTCCATTGGTTTAAAACAAATTGAAGTGCTGTCTCACACGAATGATTTTTCCTAAATCCAGATTGCTGTTTTACAATTATATCGTTCTCCTGAATGAATTCTAGTAGTTGGTATTTTACAACTAATTCTAACAATTTCTCAGGAATTGGTAATGAATTTACTGGTCTAAACTCTGAGCAGATGTTTGTATTATAAATTTTTTCTCTCGGTGTAACTGTTGATAGCTTCCATACATTTGGGAAAACCCCCTTATCCAGTGACAAATTTATGACCTCAACAAATCTATTTCCAATGACTTCAAATGCATCCCTAATTATTTTAAGAGTGACACCATCTCTATCACATGTATCCTTCTTTATAGTTTTAATGATTTTTGATAACCCTTGTAAGTCAATTTTCTCAAATGTATGAAATTTTACTTTTATTCCTTTCATACTATTTAACACATATTTAGTATCATGGAAAGGAACAATACTATTTACAATATTGTCAATACTGTTTATAAAATATGTATTGAATGCGTTTGCTATTTGGATCTCCGATGTTAAAATTTCATTTTCAAATATGATATTTTTATTACTATATTTTTTCTTACCGTTCACCAATTCCTTTAAAACTTTCCACATTGCTTTACCGTCATGTTTGTTTTGATCAATTTGTGTTTCGTAATATTTTTTTGTTTCTTGTCTAATTAACGTCGTCACTTCATTTCTTTTTAATTTATATATATTCCATAGTTCTGTTTCATTTTTATTTTGTGCTTCTTTATATAATTTATCTCTTTCTATTATTTTTGCAATAACCTCATTTGAAAACCAAACATTAAGTTTAAAATTGTTAAATACTCTATATTCTTTAAATGGAGCAAACTCGTTTAGCACCTCAATAATTGTAGTATTTAGACATGTTGCTAGTATTTCAACATCTACTGAGCGATTTTCCCACTTTGTGTCCATGAGAGCAAGTTGAAATTTTAAGTTATCAAAATTTTTGAAATTTCTTTTACAAATTTTTGTTTCATAACGTGTATTTATATTTCGCTTACCCTGTTTATTAAGTGAAACTAGTACATTATGATGATCCGCAACTTTTTGGTCATCACAAACGGTAAATTTTATATTTTTTTCATTTGTAATCAGATAATCTATAAGTGTTGAGGAAACTGCTGTAACCCTCGTAGGAACATGTATTAATTGACTTAGACCTATAGAACTAATAAGACTATTTATTTTATTACTATATGTAGACTCTATTAATAAGTCTATATTGAAGTCACCCACAATGATTATTTTTGCATTGTTAGCTACAATATCTTCTAATAATTCTTCAAAATAGTCTATAAAATCGGCATGAGAACTATTTGGTGAATGGTACACTACACAAACAACAAACGTAGAATGGTAGACATTAAGTTTAATAGTCAAATATGAAATATGACGTCACATGGTGTTTTCAAAATCATTTCAATATTTGAATTTTAGATCGATTTCTTTATTAAATATTTGTTTTAATATGATGATATGATTAATATGAATGCGTTTAGGCTTTCATAGTTATGTATTACTTGATATTAATGCCTCATTTGAAGTGAATTGTTATATAGTGCACACACCCTATTCATAATATTTCTCATTCCTATGAAACGCGGTGTACTGATATAAACTACCCAGTACATCGGTTAACTCGTTGACGGACAGAATGTCTATAGACGTTTAATTTCTATATAATTTGTGATGTGGCACATCTATAGACGTTATTTAAAGCATAGCTATTTGTGGCTAAATGTCGGTAGACATCAGCTTGCAGATATAAATATTATATGAATTAAGTTGTAGTGTCACCATACATATGCAGAAATATTCGTTACTGTCACCGAATTTATTACACAAATTATTATTGGTGAATGAAATTCAGCATCTTCTGTATCTTACTATGCAAAATACACTCAGTGTTACAGCACGTGATTACACCGTGGACGCAGTGTAAGTCAACGTGTTAACAATAATGGAATAGAATCCACATTATGTGTGTATAAGACTATTTAACAAATTACCAGAGAAACGGGAAAAAATTGATGGAATAAATAAATTAAAATGTTAATAGATTTGTAGCTCTATAATTTGGAAGATTATTTTGCAAGCTATGTTATGGTTAATGAACTTTGTTTTGACGATATTTCTATTTTGATATGTACCTTTGCCTGCAAAGTGTAATATCTTCTCTGAATAAATGATTATTATTACAAATTTTTTAATGTCTTATAGGTGGCAGATTTGACAGGACTTGATTTGACGCATATTTCAGCAACGTGTAGTTTATATAGTAACACAGATTATCTATTAGTACATGATGATCAGAGGGAAGATCGACTAGTAGCATTTGTCTTATATTTAACAAATAATTGGACCGAGAGTAAAGGAGGTGCCCTCCAATTGCTGAATAAAGATGATAAAGGACAGCCACTTACAGTAATCAGAAATATTTTTCCTGCAAACAACCAGCTGGTTTTCTTTCCTGTAACAAATGACTCCTATCATCAGGTAAGACAATCCTCGTATTTAATTTGACGTGGATAGATTTTGTGCAAAATGCTCAATGTTGTCAATCTCAACTACATTTCAAAAATTATTGTTTATTACTATTTATTTATTGTTTATTAGACCATTGTATTAAATGTAGTGTATATACTAATTTAAATAAATTTGAATTGAATTGTGCCATGTTACTTAACCCTCCGGTAGGCGCACTGTATGAAATCACACGAGCAGACGTGTTGCGGTACTGAATGCCACAAATAGAAAATGACAGTGAAGTGATTAAGATCCAGTTATTTATTGCATATTATGCAGTAATGAAACAGAATAGAGTTTCTTATACTAGAATTTATTAATAAAATGAAACAAAAACTCAAACATTCGACATAAGAAAAAAAAAACAAATTCTGATACAACAGCTTTATAATCAATCTTCCTCCATTGGGGGATATAAGCAAGTATAACACTGAACTGTTTTCGTGCTGTTTTTTGCAAACAAATTAATGACATGAGTTAAAAGAAACTGTAGTCTTATTATTTTTATGTGCACTGCATATACAACAACGACCACTGCGATTTTGATTTTCGGCGTTATGTTCTTCCTCTAGAACCCGGTATTATTGGGAAAGAAATTCTCTTATGTCCTTTGGAAGTATATTTATTTTGGCTCGTTCTTTCATATGGTGCTCCATTAGAGATACACCTAATTCGCTTAAGTATTTTCTTCTTCTAGGAGTTTTCTCCAGCAGTTGCATGTTATTGAAGATGATTTTAGAATTTATTCCTGCTATGTCAAGGATGCGAAAGAAAACTGCTAGAGGCCACCTTCTAGTAATTTTTTGGGTTGAATATGACGCACACATTTTGTCCACCGTATCGACACCACCTTTGGTCTTGTTATAGTCTAAAATAATATTAGGCTTATTTGTTGCATCACCAATTTTACCTTTATCATCTATCATAGATAGTAAAATCACAGCTTTATTTTTTTTGGGGGCATATATGACACTAAACTAATTTCGTATTGAAATCTGAATAAGGAATACTCAACTTGACCTGATTTATTAGGAAGAAATTCCGGAGATATTTCCTTTTTATTCTTTTTCATCATTCCTATTAGGGTAAGGACATTTTGAAGAAGGTATTCTACTAGAGGATAACTCGTATAGTAGTTATCGGTGGTTAGATTTCTATTTGATTTTTTTTAGTGTATCCAATAACATTTGCACTATATCAAAAGGTTTATTAGAAGTCTGATACGGGCCATCTGGTTGCTTCCCACAATAAATTTCAAACTTCCATGTATAGTACGTGTGACTATCACAAGGGTCATACATTTTTATACCGTATTTTGCCGGTTTTAGGGGCATATACTGTATGAATCCACATCGCCCTCGGAATGGATGAAGCATCTCATCTATAGTGATAAATTCTCTCAAACTGTAATTACTAATACAATTGTTAATAAAAGAAGAATATATAACTCTTATAGGTGCTAGCTTGTCAGACTGTTCACAATCCTTTCTGGTTCTAATCAGTGGCGGCTCGTGATATTGTCTGCAGAGGAGGCTTGATATTCTGAAAGACAACTGATGTGCAATATGACTACAATTTGTACATTTCCCCACCACCCCTGAGGTATTACAACGGCGCGTTACATTTTTTTGCCGTGGGTTGTTCGCCAGGATACCGATTCACGACTTGAGAGAATAGAACTAATAAAAGAATAGAATGAAAAGGAAGTAGAAAATATGATGAGATGAAAAAATCATTCTCATGAAATTCTCGTTCCTACGACTCGAGTATCGGTATCCAAAGGAGTCCTACTATCCCACTTGTAATTAAATTATATAACTTTTAATAAAAATAAAAACAGTTTTGGTAAAAAAATTAAAGTGTTTTTCTACAAACAAAAAATTGTATTCATTATCACTGCCAGGCGTATAAAATTATAAGTTTTAATAGAAATTAAAATAGTTTTGAGAAAGAAGTTATATGGGAATATTTTCACCTAGAGCACTTATTTCTAGCCCGCCTATCAAATGTTTTATGTATTTATACGTCAAGTTGTTCTTATAACCGGCTAAACGCAACTGTCAGACGTCAGTTCGTTTTCTTTGTGAATCACCTGACTCTTGAATGACCTGTGCACATGCGCTATAAAGAACTGAGATCTGGAGGCTAGCCTCATACTTGGCTATTCCAAGTGTTGCTATTTTACACAGCGCAAAGAAATTCAAGGTCATTCATGTTATAAGTAAATGCGGTAAAGTTGGAAGCTATTTCGTATTAGCCTCCAGCGAACCGCAGTGTTCATTCAGTAAAAGACCGGCCGACCGGGAAATATGCATACAAAGACTATCCAGACTGTAACGTTATAGGTATGTTTGCGGAAAGGAAATGCAAAAATGTTATATATAAACTGAAAATTTATTAATGAATAATAAACAATAAAAAATATTGAAAATTGAGATATACCTAATAGAAATATAATCTTAAGATATTACTTTTGAAGATATGGTGGTTCTTCCAAGGGGAGGCTCAGCCTCCCCTGCCTCCCCTGATGAGCCGCCACTGGTTCTAATGTCATCAAAATATAAACGAAATAAAAAATCTTTTGTAACTAAAAGCGGCTCTAAGTCTAATCATGCCAGTCCCATCTTTGGCCCACAGTTCTTGAACATTTACACAGTTTCCTTTTTTCGCTGCAATTACGTACAGTGCTCCAAGAAATGCCTTAATTTCAGTGGAAGAAGTCTGCAGTGTCTATCTCGTTTATAAAAAGTGGTTCTTCTTTTGTTTTCAGTGTATATGTTTGTAGTTGCTACGAAATGGTCACTCATATCTTCGGTAATAAATATAGAAAATGAATCTAATTTACTTGAGACATTTTTTGCAGGACCTTGAGGACCAGGTGACTTCTTAATAATATTTTTAGCTTTAGTTTTAGAGAGGGCACCCACAGGAGAGCTCTTCCAAATGGTTTCTGCAAATAAATGGAAAAATGCGGTATAGAGTAAGTACCACTGCGCGCCCGTCGGAGGGTTAAGGATGTATGGGAGGATAATCGGAAACAAAAGTACCAAAAGTTTTTAATTCGTTAATATCTGTATATCTGTTGTGTTATATAGATGAATATTCAAATCGCCTGGTGAGGAATTCATATTTCCTGCACTACTACAAAATGGATTAGAGGTACTGCTACCTTTCCTCATCAGACTATACAGAGCTAGTCTGGTGTGGAATTATATTCCATCCAGTTGGGCGGCAATAAAGTGGTATATATGTTAGATCACACACAACACAATTGATTTTTTTAAAAGATTTATTTTAATTAAAGGATAGTAACTACTATCCTGACCTGAAATGATTTTAATACAAAGGTGAGTTAATAACTATATATTATAGTTGAAGTGAGTCTAATAACTGAGGTTCAAATGTGGCTCTACATATATTTATAAGGTAAAATATGCTGACTTGAAGAGTCTTGGAACAAGGGAATATTGTGAACGAGCCTGTGTATCGGGTGATGTTGAGTTAGCAAAAGGAGCAGCTGCGATATGAAACATGATACGGCTGATAAGGCCTCTTATGTATGTAACTCTAAGTTCTATGAATAGTGTGGTATTATTTTATATAACATATATACCAAAAATGGGTTGGACAGAACCTGACCCAAAATCGCTTAGACCCATTAGCCTGACATCATTTCTGTTGAAAGGTCTGGAGAACGTCCTGGATGGACACATCAGAGGAAACATCCTGTGTATACCTTCTCTTAATGTCCATCGATATGCCTATCAACCGGGAAAATCAACAGAACTAGCACTAAATAACCTGGTTGGGAAAATCACCCAATCTACAGGCAAAGGAGATTGTGGTGGCAGCATTTCTTGACGTTGAAGGAGCATTTAATAATGCACTGCCCTACTCCTTATATACAGCAGCAGCTGCCAGACGAGTTCAGCCAACCATAATTGATTGGATTCGAGCTATGCTGAAAAACAGAATCATCACAACATCTCTAAAGGGGGGACACGGTGAGTTTTAGGGCCGCAAGGGGATGCCCACAGAGCAGGGGGTTCTCTCCCCACTCTTGTGGTCACTTCTTGTAGATGACCTGCTTGCCATTATCTCCCTGTGGGAAGTCAAGATTCAGGCACATGCTGACGACGTGTCATTCTGGTTAGAGGAAAATCTGAAGAGGTACTTTCTAATACCCTTCAAGAGGTGTTCTTCTTTCTGCATCCTGGAACCGTCGTCAGACATCCTTCAGGGTGCAGAATTTGACTTTCAGCCTTCCCTTCTTTTTTTTTTTCAGTTTTCTGCCTGAAGCTCCCGTTCTTCCCTTTCTTTTGTATTCATTATCCTCTTCACCATACTCTATAACCCACCAGTTCTCCTTTGAGTTGCTATCGTAACCTGGGCTGAATTGAAAACAATCCAGGACTGGCAGGAACCAGGATTAGTTCACTCAAAGGAGTTTATTACATACCCCTTGAAGTCAAGAACTAAAAAGCTATTAGAGTTAAATAGGCTACACTTAAGAACTCTAATTGGCCTATACACTGGGCACTGCAGATTAAATCATCACCTACACAGAATTGGACTGGTGGAAAACGCCGCATGCCGCCTGTATCTGGAGGATGATGAAACGGCACATTTTGTGTACCTATTCTGCTGCAGAAAGAACCCAATTCTGACTGTTTGGCAAAGGGCCAGGGAGCCAGAGGACCTGGATGATAATCAGCTTTATTAAAAAGCTGAATCTGTTTGGTGAACTATAACTAGGAGTGAGCTACAATAGACCTAATAGTCGCAGTGGAAAGTCTGACAGGAGCACACTCACATATTAACCTAACCTACCACCAGACTTTGCTTTACCATGTTATCACGTTTTCATGATCGGTTAATCTGTATTTCACGAAAAGTGGTATTTATCAATAATAATTTATTTCCTTGGAACCGTTTAGTGAATGGTAATTAAACTTTGCAATTATATTATTAAGATCTGGATGTGTAAAAAATTTGGAATAGGTGTTGTTATTTTTTCAATGATTTTTGAGCTGTTATTCAATAACGCATCTCCCATAAGAACTCATGTTAAATTAAAATCTTTATAAATCAAAAACGGTTTAGCGAACTGATTTTAAATTTATTGGGGGTGATTTATGAAGGCATAAAGAACAATTGCCCAAAATTTCACTAATTCCTTAGCATTTTTTAATAGCTCCCATTGAGCTGATATGTTCAATAACACTACATTTCCCGTAGGAAATAAAATCGTTATAAATTAAAAATAGATTAGTGAATTGATTTGAAATTTATTAGAGTAATTTATGAAGATAGTATAGTAGTAGAAGATAGTATCTTGGTTATTGTTATAAAAGATATACTATTAGATATACAGAGTGAGTCAATTTGTTAAATGTCTGAAGGAGTCAGCATTAGGATAAAATATATTTTACAAAATTTCTATTTCAAAGGCCATAGCTGGATAAGCATGGTTGGGTTGCCCCTACATGAATTAGTTCATATTTGGGAGGTAAGTTCCTACCATTATAACACTAATTTACCCCAAGTGGCAACCTAATTCTAGGATTTCTTAAGTGGAACACTTAATTCTCAATTTAGGCATACCGTGTACACGATCATAATATCCCCTTTTTTCCTTTAGTTTTGAAGATAAGTTATTAAAATTTGGAGCAAGGTTATATACTTAATAAACGTCACTTTCTGACGTATAAATGATTTTCGTTCCACTTCCGGTTTCACCAAAGTGTCACTAACTTTTGATTCTCAAACGTACCGCCCTATATATTATCGCATTTTTAAATTCTGCATAATTTTCTGAATTCAATGATACCACATAAGTTATATTTCAAAAGTCAATATTTATTTTAATTTAATTTTTAGCTTTCCAGTTAAGTGTGCTGTGTCCATTCCGATTTATTCTAAATACTAAATTATGTGATTTATGAGCAAATAAAGTTTATCAAAATAGTTTCTGGGACAAAATACAATTTGTTCAAATGGAGCCATATTGGTACCATTTACTAGTACTGTTACGCCATCTCCAGTGTCGTACGTGGAACTAGGTAAGGCTGGTTCAAGGGTTAGTAGCAGGGATAACACGCCACTGCATTGATTAATAGCATGCAGTTCAACTGTCACGTCAGAGATGGAGCTAGGCAACGCCCCCCCCCCCCCCAATATTTTGAAAGAGCATTAAATTGTTTAAGGCAAATCTAGCGAATTCCGAAAAAATAATAAATATGACAAATACGCCAATTAAGTCAAAGGTTTTCAATACAATTAGGCAGGGGCGGATTAAGAATTTGTGGGGCCTAACATTTTGAGTAGGGGCTTTTTAGTTCTAGTAAAAGTGCAGACAGGCGAGTTAAAGTTTGGTATTTAACTTTAACTCGCCGGTCTGCAGGTGACCTGGGGAAAAGCGAGTTCAATACTCGTAAACCGCAAACAGGCGACTTTCTTTCTCCATTACGCCTGTCTAATTAAGAAAATAATTGAAACTCAAATGCCTAGCTACTTGCATGGTAAGATAGAATTCCGACAAAACGCTCACGATAGAACAATATGAAACAAAAACATCACTATACCTAAGCACAGTACTGCTGCATCATAAACATCATTCTCTTGCTTAGTCTCATACATGTAAACTCAATTAACACTAGCCATGTTTCAGATGAGTACTACATCGTTTAAAACTAATTTAAAAAATAAATTACTGTGAAATGACTTGACCTCATTACATTAAAACAAATTTTAACTTTGCACTTGCTCATTCTTTTATGTTCTTATTTGTGCGTATGTAATTATTTTATATTAGTGACGTTACATGATTTTATATTTTATGTAGGTAATAGATTATCTACAAAACTACTTCATGTTTTAGGATACGGTTATTACATCAGTTCTCTGTATCTTATCCATTTGTATGTTTATAGCTTCTTTGTTATATTCCATACAATAAATTATTTATTTATATTGTCTATGCACTTTATCTCACCCTGAATGTTTACTGTGAATATAATCGGCTATTGTTTAGCTCAACTTTAAACTAGCCATGTTTAAAATGTACTTTAGTACAAATTTTAAATAGAAATATTATAAACAATATTTTATTACAATGCTGATGCCTTTAGATATCCAACAAATTTCTTAAAAAAATATTTTCTTTTAGAACAAATTGAGAGATGCTGCATGCATATTTTTAGGTAGCTGAGGTGACAAGCATGAACGAATGTAGGCTCAGTATAAACGGATGGTTTCACACAAAAGTTCCACCAACTTTTGAAACGCCTGTATACAAACCTTTAGAAAATGGTCTGGAGAGTAGAAATTGTTTCAAAGCTAAAGAGGTAGATATAGATTTAGAATCTTGGATAAATGAAGACTATTTAGAAATAAAAGCGATAAAATTAATTCAGAAACATATTGAGGTGAATTCGGAGATTTCCTTAAGAGGATTTTTCAAAAAGGAATCATTCAGCGAAATACTACAAACCTTGAAAAGTGAAGGTAATGGTGATTTGTATATATTTGAACATATTTTATATTATAACATTTTAGATATTCGATGGATTAAATTAGGTCCTCCTAACCGATATTCATATGAGATTATTGATGTTAAAAATTTACCACATACCATTGAGAGGTTTTTAGGCCTTTTCCAGTCTACAGATATGTTTCAGCTCCTGTATCAGTACACAGATCTAGACTTAGCAAATACCACCGCGTCCATGAAATTTGAATTACAGAAATGGACACCTGGTAGCTACTCTGTAAGTAAACTATAACTTTCTCAGTAAATGTTACATTACAATTACAATTATATTACATTGAGAAGAATGAAAAATTTGCAAATTCTCATAATGTAGGGATTTTAATTGCGCACAAATGATCTATTCTTCACTTTCCTCTATGACGGATAGTTTTTCCTCTCCCAAAGCCATTCAGTGGCACACCTAGCGATGCGGGTTCCAACCCTGCTTTCTTCGAAATAATTTTGATGATAAAATTATCCCCAAGAAGTAGTTCGAATTCCACTATAAACTGTAGGACGTCGTTTCTGTTTACTTAACACATCAGGGACAAAATGCAGGGATTTTTTGAGGTTTTACCTCGGTGACGAGAGGTGGTTAAGAAAACATTTTAAAAACCAAATGGCCACATGCTGAAATAAACGTAGCTGTAAAATTATTTTAAATAAATTTATTGCAAAATATTAATCAAAAGTGAATTATTTATTATTTGTTTGCTTATAGTAATGAAACATATTCTTTATAGGATTTTGCAAACAGCGGAAAGAAAAATCTATCTATAAGAACTAAAGGAAAAACTATATGTAAAAATATCAATGAAATCTTTGCATTCTTTCGATACCCTGACTTCTGGTTATGCTAACAAGTAAAAATTCTTATGTGCCATTCTTATTTTAACACTAGCATCCAACATAGTTCCCTACGGCTAGGCAGGTTAAACTTGTATCTACATGATCCCCTACGATATGTAAATTCAGTTAAAAATGAGAACAAAGGCCTGAAATTAATTTATTTACCTACCTTGTCTTTAAAAATTTTCATTCTAATGAATTACATTTTCATAAAATCTCATTCAGTTTCTTGGAAATACTTAGCCTTTGAAACGTTTTTCGTCCTTATTTTGGACTCATCAGAAAGGCCCAAAGCCACTCATAACGATGTTCCATGCAAATCCAAGACAATATGCATGAATAAGTATGAAATATTTATATTTGACATTGACTGATAAAAAACAACAGATCTTCACCTATCTATTAGCTAACTAGTATTGGAGCCTATATACTCTATGCATGTTTAAAAGTGAATTATTTATTATTTGTTTGCTTATAGTAATGAAACATATTCTTTGTAGGATTTTGCAAACAGCTGAAAGAAAAATCTATCTATGAGAACTAAAGGAAAAACTATATGTAAAAATATTAATGAAATCTTTGCATTCTTTCGATAACCTGACTTCTGGTTATGCTAATAAGTAAAAATTCTTATGTGCCATTCTCATTTTAACACTAGCATCCAGCATAGTCCCCTACGGCTAGGCAGGTTAAACTAGTATCTACATGATCCCCTACGATATGTAAATTCAGTTAAAAATGAGAACAAAGGCCTGAAATTAATTTATTTACCTACCTTGTCTTTAAACATTTTTCCAAGAAACTGAATGAGATTTTATGAAAATGTAATTCATTTGAATTATTCCTTTACACAGCCCTCTTAATGCACTTTTGTATGATTTGAACACTTTCTATCGAGGATAGAATACAACTTCACAACAAAAAATTTGCCACAATATTGAAGTAATGCAGCCTCTCATAATTGCTTGAAAAAACAATACACTCAGATTCACATATCCGAAGACCAATTTTTGTCCAGGTGCTATTAATGTCTCAGGAGTACTGAAGCCCTGCGCCTACATTTTTTTAACTATTCATTTGTGTAATCAACCTTTTGTTTCCCTCCATATTTTCTATACAAAATGTTAAATATAGCATTATCTCCTTGGGTATTACCACAGCATAATAAATAATCCAGCAGTACGAGTTCCGTGTTTTTAAGCAATTGTGCATATCTCCACGCAAGACGTTATTTGGTGTAGAACCTTTAACTTGCCTCCATTAGCAGGGTTTACTTTAGTTTATTCGATGCTACCTTGAGGTTAAATTCATAGCCGTGCCTTAGAGTCTGTGAATAGTGAGAATTTTGGCGTTGTGTCAAATAAGTATTGTTAAATTTATTGTATGTACAATATAGTGTGTTAGTTTGGGTTTAAAGTTACTTTTTAAACAATAATTCGGGATAATACATTTTTTATTTTTAGTCTTAAAGACATAATACTTATTGTGTTATCTATAGAGCATTAAAAATGAATAAACCAAAACGCGGTTGTGTATGTGCGGTGAAAGGTTGTGTTAATAAAAGCTACTCTTCCAACAAAAGTTTCTTCAGATTTCCTTCTGATCCAATAAGGTAGGCAGAAAATATAATCATATGTAATATTTTTAGAAAAAATATTTATAAAATTTTATTTGTTTAAAGAGCCAGAATGTGGGCAATGGCAAGCAATAGGAAAGACCTAACGGACAAGTCAAACAGCCTTTATAGAAGCTATAGAGTCTGTAGTGACCATTTTGAGGCTAAAATGTTTAGCAATAGAGCTGGTAACCGGCTAATTCCAGATGCGACCCCAATTCTTTTTCTGACTTTGGAAGGCTCTTCAGGACATATTTTCGATCATTTTTATAGTCGGCCGAGGCAGGTGCGTTTTGATACAGTAGAGCAGATGGATCCTGAAGAACCTCCCAAGAAAATATGCATTGTGTGTCAAATACTTTAAAATTCTATAATACAACCCTGTATACGGAAAATAAAGAACTTATAATTATTGCAAATCCAATCCTGACTTCTACACCAAACTGACATAAGCAATGTCAGTTTTCATTTTCATGGTCATTATCAAGATGGACTGCTGGATTATTTATTATGCTGTGGTATTAGATTGTATACTAGTGCGATCAATAAAGAACTTTTATTATTATTATTTATTAGTAGCCAGTACTATCTTGACAATACACATCAAGTTAATTGAATCGAATTCATTTTCAAAGGATTTGCCTCAACTCTGTACCTGTCAAAAAGACAAACATCTGTATTAACTTTACGTTAAGTTAATTAAACTTACCGAAATATTTATTTTCCAGCTGCTAACGGATTACAACTGGCAAGAAAAGAATGAGTTGGATTTGATAATGTATTTTGGTTGTACCAAAAGCTCTGATGTGATTGGCGCCCGGACACAATACGTAACGATAGAAGATGAAATTCAAAATGCTCTTATTACTTTGGAGCCAGAGGAAAATAATTTAAATATCGTTTATAGGGATTCTGCTAGATTTACTAAGTACTTTAGTAAACAGAGTAAATGCCCGTGTTTTTACACTCTAGTCTGTTCATATTCTGAATAAAATGTTTAAAAAAACATGAATTTTTTTATTAGAGAAATAATTAACTATCACGCTTACGGCACATACAGATGTTTAGTCCCTTAGGTACCGAATATAAAATCCGTTTGCAATTATAAAAGCCATCTACTATAATCAGTTAGGCTTTATGATGACTTTTTCTGCAAAATATATTACCAGGAGTTTACAACAGTCTTTGAGTTGAGTCCAGATACTAAATGGACGAAACAAGACAAAGGTGTTTTACTCCTGCTGATATCAATCATCTCAATAATTAAGTCCAGATAATTCGTACAGCTTTTCTTTGTACAGAAAGCACGCTACTAGATGTAGGAGCATGCCCCCACACCAGTATTCCATATATTACCAAATGAATCACACCATGGCATGCAGCTACCAATAACTTTTGAATAATTTTGCCTGTTTTTGTATGAACATATGATGTTTGTTTATCCCATGATAGTAGTCTAGGAAATGAAGCAGGAAAAAGGCCTAAATCCCAACATGAGACTCCGTCCCACCCGATTGTTATGTGAGATGGTGTCAAATGTTCCTAAAGATATATAGAACTAAACTAAGCCATGGGAACTGGTGCTTTTTCGATTTCCGGTCGTAAACTGGGACAGAAGTGCATTATTTCCGGTCACCAAAATTTTTTTTCAAAGTTGAAAAAACCATTGGATTTTATATTTTGGACAATTCTAAGCTTTCCTTTTACTTTTGACATTTTTTACCTAACCTTACTCTTCTCGAGATATAAGCGTTTAAAAAAATATATGTATTTAGGTTGCTTTCTCAAAAAACTAGTATTTTCGATCGTTTTTGGGCGTTTATTATGGATTAAAACATGTGTACTTTATATTTTGGACAATATTAAGCATTTTTTTTTTGTCTCTTGACATTTTGACAAAAAAAGCTTAAATACAGGTTTTTTTTACCGCTTATATCTGGAGGAGGGTGAGGTTAGGTAAAAAATGTCAAGAGTCAAAAAAATTCTTAGAATTGTCCAAATTATAAAGTCCACCCATAAATAATTGTATATACTAGTTTTTTGAAAAAAAAAGAAAATTTAAGTATACAGGGTGACCGACGGAAATCTAATGTTTTTGAAATGAACCAATGCACTGTTATTTTTTACGGAAAATTTTATTTTAATACACAAAATTGTTTGTCATTACATGCCATTTGGACGGCATTAAACAGAAAGGAGCCAACCCACAAAATTTAAAACATTTGTTTCTTAATTTGTTTAAATCTTAGAGTAGGAAAGATATATATTGTAAGGAGTCGTAACGCTACTGCCAATGGTGAAGCCACCTGCCACCAGAGAGCAAGCGAAAGTGGCGGAACATATCTACAATATGTAGGTGTCAAGTTTATCACATCAAAGGAATAAAACGATACAAAACTGGTATTTTTCCAAAAACAGCTTCATAATAATACAATTAATATTCACTGCCATAAATATATTTACTCATATCTTACATACCAGAATTTATTCTACATTCTATATAATATAACACCATAATCGATATATCTACGCCCATGGAAAAAGTGTCTTTTCGGATGCACTGTTCTATATTCAATGAAGAAAAGATGAATGAAAATTTCAATCAAATAACGTGCAAATTGCATACCAGAAAATTATATACTATGCTTCTCATTATCATTGCATGCACACGGATATAATTAAGTAAATAATAGGCCTACAGTTAATTTAACTAGGTAAAGTGAAAACTGCATATACTTTAACCTGCAAAGCGTCACTCCTTTCAATTTTTTTCCGCTGTGATTTTTACAGTAGTTTATAGAATATGATACCATCATGTAGGTACATTACATAAATTAGCACTAAATCACTTATAAATCACTTCTATTGGAAAATTTCATTTTGCTCTCTACCGTTTGTGTGCCACCACCGCAATGGCGTCTTAGGCACAACTTGTTAGCGTGGCGATTATGCGCTGTTACGAGTCCTCACCATCTATCTTTCCTAGTCTAAGGTTTAAATGTAGAATATCGTAATGTGTGTTCAGCTGAAAGAGTCCAACTCATTTTCCATATAAGAATTTGATGGTGTAGTTTCAATATTGTAATTAAGATGCAAAACCTTTCTTTGCAAGCTTGTTTCTTGATTTTAGCTGAGTGTGTTGGTTCCTTTCTGTTTAATGCTGTCCATTTAAAGTTGAATATCACTTGTGAAAGATTGCGTCAGATAAGTGGTGTCCATCCTCCTGAATGCTGATTTCCAGCCTTCGCAGAAAATCTGTCATCACACGAGTCATCAGTTCATCATTGATCATTGCCACTTCTTCCCTGATTGCCTACTTCAGTTCTGCCAATGTGCGGGATCTGTCAGCGTATACATGTGATTTCAGATACCGCCACAAAAAAAATCACAAGTGCTCAAGTCGGGTGATCTCGGGGGCCATGGGATGTCGCCAAAACGTGAAATTAACCTTTCGCGGAACATGCCTCGAAGCACTTGTATGGACACACGAGCCGTGTGTGGGGTGGCACCATCCTATTGGAAAAAAACATTTTCCAAATTAAGTGGCAATCTGAGTAGTTCGGGACGCAAGAAAGTGTTCAGCCTCTTGCAGTAACATTCAGCATTCACTGTAACAGTTGCACCATTCTCGTCCTCGAAAAAATAAGAGCTAATGATGCCGAATGGAGTAGTTGCACACCAAACCATTACACTCTGCGAGTGTAGAAGTTCCTCGTGAATGTTATGAGGATTTTCAGAGGACCAGTAACGTAAATTCTGTCTATTAACATCCTCATCCAAATGGAAATGCGCCTCGTCACTTAAGATAAAGACTGCATTCTCATTGTCTTCCAAAAGCACTTGAATTCGAAAAACAAGTTCCTGCCGCTACTGAAACAGCTAAACAGCATCGAATGGCGAGATTAATGCTTGGTAATTCGGCTCCCTACTCCACCTACCGGCAGAGTACTAGCCGCCCCAAAAACGTCAGGTTCCCATTGTTCATTCTACGTTTTTTAATTTTTAAATGCCTATATCTCGAGAAGGGTGAGGTGTCGAGAGTCAAAGTGCTTAGAATTACTCAAAATATAAAGTCCACATGTTTTAATTCATAATAAACGATCAAGAATACTAATTTTTAGAAAATATAGAAATTATACACATTTTTTTTTTCTTTTAAATGCTTATATCTCGAGAAGGGGGAGGTTAGGTAAAAAATATTAATAATCAAGAAATGCTTAGAATTGTCCAAAATATACATATTTTAGTTCATGTTAATGATCATTCAAAAATATGATTTTAAGTAGTTACACTTAAAAAAAAGCGCTTATATCTCGAGAATGGTAAGGTTAGGTAAAATCAAGAGTCAACAAATGCTTAGAATTGTCCAAAATATACAGTCCACATGTTTCAATCCCTAATAAACGCCCAAAAGTAATCGTAATGGTTTTTTTGAAAAAAAAGGCCTAAATACAGGTTTCTTTTTTAAACGGTTATATCTCGAGAAGAGTGAGGTTAGGTAAAAAATGCCAAGAGTCAAAAAATGCTTAGAATTGTCCAAAATATAAAATCCAATGGTTCTTTTTCAACTTAAAAAAATTTGTTGGTGACCAGAAATAGCGAACTACTGTCCCATTTTACGACCGGAAATCGGAAAAGCACCAGTTCCCACGACCCCGACCTTAATACACTGAACTGAACTTGTGGTAGGTACCTTGTGAAACATCTTGAAAATAATTGTTAATAAATTAAACACTGCTCTTAGATGAATCAATCAATATATTATAAATACTCTACATATGTTTCGGCTTATTAGGCCTTTATCAAGAGTACTACATAGTGAATACTAAAGTTTCCGACGTGCATATTCAATTTATACCTAAAAGTATTTATGTCTTAATCTATTTATGACTTAAGCTATTTAAGATTTAATTTAACATCTTTAATTATTTGAATGTTTGGAGTGGACCTAAGCTGATTATATAAATCAAAGGATATTTCTTAACAATTGGTTTATTATAGGGGTGTTTCGGAAATTCTGCTGGTCATTTGTGGTACAAGGGTTGTACTTGAAAGATTTTTTGATTTCTAGTTGTTCTAGCAGATCTAAACGTTTTTACTTCATTCGGAAAGAAAAGGTAAACGGCCCTGGGGGGGCTCCATGTTTCACTAGAAGTCTAGATTACTTCCATTATGTCTGACGTACTGCTGACATCCAAACAGGTATGATTTTAATAATAATATGCTTTCTGTAGCAAAGCTGTAGTATTACAGCTTATTTGGTAGGATGTCTTAGTGACAGAACAACCTGAAGTGTAACTCGCATTGGCAGGAAGTGTTGGCGCATCCAAGTTAGCGCACGAGAAGTAGCCATGTTTTTGGGAGCGTTTGTAACCTTGTCGAGTTTTATTCTCAATCACAGTTACCAAGTCGAGTGTGGAATATCTGTACGCTATGTTTTATATATATAGTTCCAGTTGGAGTAAGAGATGTTGGAATTGTTACTTACTTTTGATTTATAGTTAGTGTGTATTAATTGTTTGTTTTAAAATGGCAAAATTTACGTTAAAAAGTGATAGAGGTGCGTGTTAAGCCAACTCTGTCAACTCCGTTTGTGCGAAGCCTGTCCTTAAAGTGCTCCCAATAAAATGGCTGAAGGTCACCTATTTTTGCCACATCTTTTCAATGTTATTTTATGAGAGTTACACTTCTGGTTCTTCTGTGGTGAAGCTTAGGAATTGAGATATGTATTTACCTTCCTCGAAACCAGCATTTATGGCTAATGTGGTTGATAACTTTTTTTCTGAAACCATACTGGGTGGTGTTAAAAAAAGTATTACATTTAAAGTAATTGACTAGCTGGATTTTTAAAATAGTTTCATATATTTTGGCAAAATATGGGATAACAGAAATCGGTCTGTGATTAGAAGGATCATAGATATCGTCCTTTTTATGTAGTGCTATGTGCTATAATCTTGGAGATTTTAAAGCAGTTAGAAAATATATTGTTTGATATACACATATCGATTCATTTTACAACTCAAGTGACTGTAACTAATTCAGCAATGGACAAACTAGTAGATATTGCGTAACTAGGAATAAGTTCTTTAATCGGAAGTACAATAAACTAGTTATATTTCATGTTTGACCGTTGAAGGCCATTTTTATTACAGTGTTGATCAGTTAAAATGTGCGATAAATCAAAGTTAATTTCACCCATATTAGGAAAGGATGGGGCCATGCCAATTTTTAGCCTACCTCTAGCTATGCCACTGTTGGTAAAAGGAAAATTATTTCACAAAAAAAACAACAAATAATTGGTAATATTTCCTTTATTTATAAAACTAAATAACAGAAGTACTTTTACAAGTTGATTTACAAGAATAGTATATAAGTCTGTGGTATTTTATGTTAATACTTTTGGTGGTCTAGTAAAAAAAAGGATGTTACAAGAATATTATAGTTGCCAAATATTTTCAGGAGAAAGATAGTGAAAATAATTTTGAGTTTTAATAAATATTTCTTTTTTTTTTTAGTTAGGTAAATTGTTAAGAGGCCAACAGATATTGAAAAAATGTGTTCTAATATTCCAATTGGGCCAGGAAGACATTGTATCGAATGTAATGAGAACAACTGGCAAATATACCTGTGAAATAGTGAGAGTATACATTTGATACTGACAAGGATGGTACAGATAATTTGGGCATGATAAATTTACATGATCACAGTCATCTTATAATTCGAAGAGCTGCCATTTAAAAGTAGACTAGTATCTACATCGTGTCTCACTTTTTATAGAGCCACCTTTATATCTTCCAAATGTATGAAATTTTGATAATAACATAGGCATAAGATAATTTTGATACAATCAAATTTAATTTAATCACTGGCGTCCAGTTCTATCGTGAAAAAACTTCATGAAAGAAAATATTTTTAAGCTTTTATTTTAAAAAACTGAAAAATATTTTTTTAAAATTCATATACCTTTGGGGACGGTCATACTCAACCCAATATATATATTGCAGTTATTTTTATTCAATTAACTCTGTATAATGTCCTATATACCTGGCTCCGCAGTTTACATATATAGCATTATCCTGTATACGAATGCGCGCTTACCACTCTCCGCGCTGTACCTCGAGAATGGTTCATGAGACGAAAAAATGCTGGAAATGAAAATTGTAGATAATTTTATGATCTACAAGTTTCAATAACCTTAAATGATGTATTTCGCATAGAACACAAGATAATTGCGAAAAACCGATTTCGGTGACCTTGAATATCTTGGGACGCAGGCATGAGATTATATGGGACTTTCCTACCAGTCTTCAGAATGCCGAAACAAATGTCAAATTTACAGCTTATTCCCTTCCATTCCGAGATTGGATCCTTATTTTACTGAAATCGTCTCAGGGTACTGTACTCCTCACTAACGCATGGCCAGTCACTCACGAGACACCCTATATATGCCAAGTTTACATTTCTGAACATTTTTTTCCTCAATGACATTTTCCGATTAAGCAAAGCCTACTATGTTTTTACAATTTTCATATTTCTTATCCATTCTGAGTAGGCCATGATCAACGCAGTAATTTTTTTGCATCTAAAAAAATTGTAATTTTGTATCCTCCTACTTACATTATCGACTGATAGTGTTTAGGGTTTTTGTTAGTTAGTATAACAAAAAAGAATTAAACCAAGAAAATTTTGGATCTCTGTAAACTCGCATTCAAATACACACTATCGTTCTCTTGATTTTCAAGGGGGGGTACTGGAAAAAAAATACTGTTGGCTATTTAAAACTTAGGAAGTCTTATAAAAAAACTCTAATTATACATCTGTCTCATAACCTCCATACCATAAAAATGATTAAGTTTTGTTATAATATAGAAAAGGTAAGTAATTACACATCATAAAAATTTTCATGTTTATACCCTTATTAAAATTAAAAGGCAATCTATATAACTGGCTTTAACACCTTGATAATTTACAAAATGTGTATATATAAAAATAACATATATTTTAACATCATTAATAACATTAAATATATTTACTGAAACATCATTTACAAAGACAAGAGTTTGTTTCTTTTTAACATGCATATACATTCATAATATTAAGTCACTGAGTTACATATAACGATGAATAAATTATATGCAAAACAAGATTTTTCTACTGCATTCTTTAGTTGTGTTTTTTCCTTGGAGCCAATAGATATTGGTTGGTAATAATAAAATATAATCTTAACATTGTGTGTGGTGATTTGTAACCATAATAACTATTAATTTTAAATTCCAAACAATATTTAGTGGTGGTGGTTGTTTATTAGAGTAAAAAATTGGCTAGAAGCCACAAGTGTTGTATTTATACGCATCAATAATTGTCTACAAATATGCCATATCTTTCCGAACTGTGTATACTTATACAGCGCGTTCTGGATACTAATTGGAGAGGAAGAACTATTATTTTTGACTTTTCGAAAATGATGTGTCTAGGCTCCCGGTACAGGCAACCAATTTTACCCCCGATCACAGTTATCTGGTGAATGTTTACGACATCCAGTTATCATATTTTGATTTCTTATTGTGTGCCATAGTAGACACTAATAGAAGTAGCTTATGAGTAATGAAATAATGTTGAAATGTCCAATAGTCCTACAGTCTTACGGGATAGTAGAGCGAATCGGGGTGCTGGGTGTGTAAAAGTATTTAAGAAGAGATATGTATTGACTCAAATTTGTTGGATTTAAGAGTAATTTTGAAGTGTGGAATATAAGTAATTTTGAACAGTGGAACGTTTTCGCAAAATTTTGAGGTAGATCAAGGTTGTCATTACTAGGTGATATCTTAGAATGGTTGTGTCCTATTTGCGAATGTCTCATTTGCGTACATAGCAAAAACTAGTATCATTTGCATACAAATGATGTTTTGTTTGCAACATTTTGGGGTTGGTCAAGTTCGTCCGTTGAAAGTCAGTAGGTGGTATCCGAGAAGGGCAAGGAGCCCGGAAAAGGAAAATTTGTTTTCAATTGCAAAAAACAGCACAAATGTTCGTTAACCTTCTCGGATCGACGGATGACTTTGGCCTACCTTAAAATTTTGCAAACAAAATGTTTCACTGCACAAAATTACTTTTAAATACAATAAACTTGCACCAATACTTCTCTCTTCTAACATACTTCTGCTCACCCAGCACCCTCATTCGCTACACAATCCTATAAGATAGGACTATTGGACATTATTTCATTACTCGTAAACTACTTCCAATAGTGCCTACTACATGTCACGCACAATAAAAAATCAAAATACGATAAATGAATATAGTAAACATTCAATAGTTACCTCATAACTATGACGTCATTTATACCGGGATAAAATTGGTTACCGGTACCGGGAGCCTAGACACTGCGTTTCGAAAAAAGCTAGGTATTCTTTATAAAGTTTTGTTTGATGGAAAAACAACTTTTGATGTTTTAGATTTCTTTTTGCAATTTCGTCAAAAACTTCATTGATAATTAAAAATGAAGCTAAAATATGTTACTCAAATGCAAAATATTAAACACAATTGTTTGTACACAAGCTGGGTGGCTTTTTCGGCATGTCAACGTTTTATGCTTAATCAGATGTTTTTGTCATTTTATGAATGAGAACGAATCACAAAATTGACTTTTGGCAGGGTAGTTTCCATTAGGTATGTCACAAGTTGTTAAAATTATTAAAAAAAAGTTATAGCATGTGATCGTTGCAAGATTTCTTTAGATTGAGAGTATTTATTCAAACATTTTCAACACAAAGAGATATTCCCAGAAAGAAACTCCTGTCAGTTAATTAACCAGAAAGAAAAATGTTTCCAAATTCTGAAAGAAATCAGATTTTTATTCTATATTTCATCTCAGAACTCCAAACTCGTTGTTACAATCTCTTTCTCTTTCAAACATAAATATATGCTTTCTTCAAACTCGGACTGCCTTATTTACTGATAATATAATACTATACTGATATAAAACACCTGTGAATAAAATATAGTCTTTTGTAAAATATAAGAAACATTTGCAGCCTTTACTATTGTTTACGGTTTACTATTTCATCTCAAGAAAATTGTCATAAATAGTTTTTAATCGTCCGCTGTCTACATAGTTACTTAAATTATTTCTGCCGAATCAGATTGGTCGCAATTTTGCTACTGATTTGATAATTGGTCGAATTCCACAATAATTTGTTGCCATTCGGTTAGTTAAGTTCACATTAATTTACACAATCAAAATGGATATTTCTGAGCTTGCAGATGAATAGTGCGGAAGCAAAAATTATTCGCTGCCTTCATTAGAAATTTTGAACATAACACAATAATATATTTTCAATTATGTTGAAATAAAGTTGCATATTTAAATTTGTTTCAAAATATAGTAACAATTCAGGCATATTTCTTAGACTTTAAAAATGCCCAAGTGAATCGAAACAACATTGTTATTAATTGTTGTTTACTTACTTTAATTTTACTTTAAACTCTTCAAGAATATAGCGATAAAATAAACATGCGTCCTATGCTGGGTAATTTGAATAATGGTTCAATTGCACCCATGCCGCTGTTTTCAAAATGTACGATTTTATGCTAAAAAAACATATCTTACTTCCAAACTGACATATGCGAAGGGTCTATTTTGCCTTGATTTATATTCGATGGAGTTATTTAACTCGCACATAAGTCTTGTAACGATGAGTTTTCAACAAAGCCATTTAGCTCCTGAACTATTTCTTTTTATACTACCCTGAGATTCGTTTTCGCTCTTAACTGTTATGAGTAAGGGACCGTTTTCCAGACTTTGCTGTGAACTCTAGAAGCATTATGGAGGTTACCTCTACAATGATGCTTCGTACTTGCATTTTCGCCATTAGGCTTAAAATTTGTTCCATTTTCAAAAAAATTGTCAATAAAAAAAGTACCAATTACACAGGTCCACAAAAAAAATGTTTGTAAGATTTAGTTCAGACCCATGTATTCCTATGCAAATCGATGTACTGAGCATGAATCTGACGTTAGTTTTTACGGAATGCCCTTTAAAATCGAAGAATAAGGTGTAAAAATGCCTGGAAAAGCCATTCAATTGAAATCTATGGGGTATCCCATAAAAATTAATGTCATATGCGTGTTCAGCGCATCGATGTGCATAAGGACACATGGGTCTGATCTATATCTTGTGAACCTTTGTTATATGATAAAAATAATGAGTTCTAATGTTTCTGACTAAAATTTGGAAAAAATGTACTTCTCTCTTAAACCATTTATATATTTTCTTCATTTTTTATCACTCTGTACATAGTAAATTCACTCTCAAGCAGGTGCGGATCCAGCCACCAAAAAAGGTTGTGGTTATGGCCACACGAAAATTGGTTAAGTGCGAGTCGGACTACGGACTCGCTTTTCCATTTTTTCACAATAGGCGGGTTCGGTCATAAAAGAAAAAAACATTTTTCTTGGCAGATGTGAAGTTAAATAGTCAACAAAACACGTATGTGCAAAAAAAAATGAGAAAAAAAAATTGCAGCGCCTGCAATTGCCAAATTAAAGTTCGGTGATAATGGTGGACCCCACAACGGAATTGACGTCAGTGGCCTCTGATATAAGCTCCGGCTCCACCCTACGCGCACGTATCCCGCATAGTACAAGCAGTGAATTACTATAATATTTAAGTTTTGTGACATTTATCGGTGGTGTTTTTTAAAGTCCTAGTCATACAATGCAACCGGGGTACCAGAAAGCCGATTTCCGAAACACACCACATTGAAATGTGCAGATGGTATTTGATTTTTTGACAAGCAATGCGAACCTAAATCAAGCTCAAAGCAATGGCGCTAAATACTGTAAGTACCAAACTTGTGGCATATTTTTTATTTGTATTGTATTTGTATTTATTATTTAGTGAAGTTTCGGTAAAGTTTAAACAAACTAACATTTGAATACGTATATAAAACAGGCAATCTGCTAGACAAGTAACTTTTCACCGTTTGTCTGTAAACTATTTTGTTTCCTGGCAATAAATGATTATTTTATATTTATTTATTTATTTATATCTATTAGAATGGAAATAGGCAGAGGTATAAGCAAGTGACAAATATACGTCGACGCTTTCATGCTCCGAAATTTAAGAATTATAATTAATATGTATTTATATAAGTTTACCGTGTATTTACTAGGCATAAAAATAAAAAATGCCGCATGTACAAAGCAGATTTAATGGAACCGCCGGCGTCGCAGGGACATCAATGGGAATTTTTTATATGACAAGTAAATATGAGGTAAACTATACCGATTTGTGTATATTAAAAACTACTTAATAAAATTTTGAAGATAAACTTATATGAAAAGCATTAATTGCTAACAGTAGGTATATTATATATTATATAGTGTGAGCTTCCAAAGACCTTTGAATAATTGCAAATAAATTTACACTACGTATCTACCCACTTTTTACAGATCAGGAAGAGAAGATTATGGAGACCGCTCAGCGCTGTCGGGTCACTGACGTCACCGCAGTAGCCTCACGCATAGGTACGTTTCTAGCCTCGCGGCGACGGGAAGATTTTCAAGTATCAATAAAACCTTTATTTTTGGACATTTAATTTTTAAATTTTATATGGTTGTTTTTTTCCATGGGTTCTATCGATTTAAGCAAAAATTGAAAATTACCGAACCCGCCTATTAAGAAATTAAGAATATTACGTTTAATTTTTAACTTTTAGTAATTAAATGAAGGAATCAAATAATTCACGATAAACAAAATGATCACTGATCAGCGATCATCACAACAAAATTAAACAGCGTTTAATTTTAAGCGATTTGTCGCTACTCCGCTTACATTTCAATGTAATTTTACTACTACTACGACAAAAATTTGATCACGTTTTTTTTAATTTTATTTTATTAAGACATTGGATATAACATTAGCCTTTC
Organism: Stenurella melanura; assembly: GCA_963583905.1. NCBI lineage: Eukaryota > Metazoa > Arthropoda > Insecta > Coleoptera > Cerambycidae > Stenurella > Stenurella melanura. The sequence continues at coordinate 111,355,702 of OY757312.1, forward strand.
GACGTTAATTAGGGTTGTGGACATGCCCACCGTGCCCAGAACGGTGGATCAGCGCTTGCTCTCAAGTAACTTTTTCATCAAGCAAAACCTTTTGAAAAGTTTTTCATCCCTAAGCAGCTACTAAGTACTGCTTCTGCAGCTTACCAAAAATATTTTAAATATTGAAAATTTGTATGAATATATAGTTTAGTAATCTAGAAAAAGAATGTCTACATAAATAACTACAATTCTGATATCAAACTATTTCAACCTTCAAAACTTGTGTTTTTCGAACTTGTTGGTTCTCATCAGGAAGGTATAGAAAACCTGTTTGAAATTATTTGAATTAAAAATTAAACCATCCATTTGTTATCTACTTCTTTTTTTGTACTCCCTGGAATGGGGTAGTTTTTTCGCTTGAATTGTTAACGTATGTTGTTAACCAAACTTATCGTAATATATAATAATACATAGTTGATAAGTATCAGTTTAAGATTTCTCATGACAGAATTAAGTACCGGTGGAACATTAGCAATCTCCCAATGAAATATCACCATAAGCAATAAAATAGTAACCAGTCGCATTTATATTTGGCATTTCAGTGAATCAAATATTTCCAAATAGTGGATTTTTGGGCACTCCAGTAAACTGGCCAGCTTGATTTTTTTACACTTCATTATTATTTTTAGGTGGCATTTTAAAAACCATTGTTTAATCTTCTGGTAAATATAGAAGTGTTGCGAAGGCCAGTTCAAAATGCCACAAATGCTCTAAAAATTGACACTACAAAAAGAGTATTCACTTGATTATGTATGTTGAATTAATCTTCGTATGCATGCAAACTGACGACAGTCCAACTGAACATTGGCTGTAAAATTTCCAACTACATTTCATGGACCAATAAGAGAAAACTTTTTTCCGATAGCATTTGACCAAATAGTAGTGAAAGTTAAAACTGTACAATAATAATAATTATTTTCATTAGCTCAATAATATAATATACAGCGTGTCTCAGCCTTGTGTGCAAATATCGTGGCTGTTTTATAAAAGATGGCAATAGAGAGCACAAATGGTTAAAAAATATTTAGGCGTGACATCATAAACTTTTTTTTATATGGAACGCTCAGTATATTATTACATATTCGGATTGTCCTTTTAAAGACAATTCAAAGTTATACAGTTTGATAGGTGTGCGATAGGTTGGTATATACCATGACATGGGTGAATTTGTACCAAGAACATGTAAACTTTGTGAATTTACTGTGTCTTAACAGGGCAGCATATTGAAACCTGTTTATCTCAAAAATTGTCCATAACATTCTAGTTTACAATTCTGTTATCAAACGTCATATAAGGTTTCATGAGCCATCTGTCACGAGTGCCGAGATATTTGACACAATTCAAAATTAATCTTCAATAGTTTTACCAATCTTGGAAATTTTTTTACACTCGGCAAAAAAATGCAAATTTCAGTAAAGACAGGTATTTAAGTATAACATATTTAATTCAATGTCTGATAAATTTAGGAATTTTTTGAAATAATTAACTTTTTTTAAGGTTAAATAATTTCAATAAACTTAGTAGTAAAGAAATTTGTATTTGCATGTTTTAAAGTTTATAAAATTTCTCAATTTGACATTTTTTATGCAATAAAAATTAACTGAGTTATGACGACTGGAAGTTTTGGAATTTCCAGCGTTCCTTTCAGACACTCAATTTTCATAAGCATTTGTTACGATAAACTAAAATAAAGTTTAAATTTTCTTGAATTTGATAAATCTGAGTAGAGACTTCACCGAAATTCCATAAAACAATTGAAGATTAATTATAATGTTTTAATCAATCTTGAATTTTGTCAAATTTCTTGGCACTCATGACAGATAGACCCATGATACCTAATATCAGTGGAAAGTTCTTCCAAAGGACTACCTTTGGTGTATCATACAGGACATTCCATTTGAGAAAAAGTAGATTTACGGTTTCCTGACTCCTGTATAAAATAGCTAACTTCTTTAGATTCTATAACGGTATTGTAAACTAGGCCTTTTGATAATTTTTAACACAAACTAGATCTTATGATGGTGTGCCATTACGTCATAGTAAGCTCACAAATTTGATGTGTTTTTGGTACAAACTCGCCATATCACTCATATCATGGTACCAACCTATCACAGACTCATCAAACATCACATCGTTTGAATTATTTTTAAAAGGAGATTCCAATACGTATAATAATTCATGAGTATTCCATTTAAATAATCAAGTTTTTGACGTCACGCCTACATGGATTTTAAAATGTTTAAACTATACCCATATGTGTCCTCTACCACACTGTTTGAAAATGTTTGATATCTTTTATAATCATCATCGTCATCATGATATTTAATTAAATTCAACACAAACATCCACCAACTTCGTATAGAGTGCCCGATACTTACATACTTTGTTAAATAGAAATATACCAATAACCAATTAAAAAATAACCAATTCTTTATTATTAACAGCATGATTTCTTCTTTTATAAGCTATCGTAATATTTAATAAAACTCAACACAACCATCCACCAACCCACAGGTGCCGGTTTTTCATATTTTTGTTGGGTGTTCAAAACTTAGCAATGGAAATATTTAGAACACATTAATTTCTCTATATATCAGCTTTTTACGGTCCTGCAAAAAATTGAAAGGGTGCTCAGACACCTCAGCATTCTGGTGTTGCGATAATGCATGAACCAGGTGGGATCCTGATAAATACATTTTGTATCAGGATCAAGAATGGCGAAATATTTTATTCTCATTTGTTTTTCATAGGGCGCGTGTATTGTATGACTAACATAACGTCAAATATTACATTTTTGTAATATACTCATTTTTAATATTTTATTCGCATCTCTAGATTGACCGCTAATTACAGGTTGGATTTCTAACCTGTAAATATCAGTAAATTTTAAAAAATCAACAATATAAAAAATTCTGTGTATATTATTTGAGAGACTTTTTAAATATTACACCAAAATTCCAAAATTGAGAAAAAATTACAAAAACGTAAAATTTGAGGTTAAGTTAGTTATATAATGCACGCGCCCAATTTAACAAACATGCCCGGTGACAGAAAATCTAGAGTTCGAAACACTGATAGTTTTAAAATCAATAATGCTTTCAAAGTTATTTTTTTATTTAATCTGCTTCATGAGGAGGACATCATGGCCTGGTAATAAAGAATGCCCCGAAGACAACATTTCTATAATTATACTGAAATATGCCAAGACTACAATAACTGCCAAGATTTTAACTAGGTAGTAAGAAAACCTTGCTCATAAACTCCCAGAAAGAACACAACATGCAATATCACATCTATCATCTGTTTTTACCAACAAACATTGTACACAAAATATTACATATTACATTTAAAAAATAAAAACTTTACCTGGTTTTGACAGACTATATAAACTTCATATCAGTCTTAAAAGTCCCCTGACCATCACAGCCTTTTAAATTTACAATGCCACATATCTAATGCCAGTTGTTTGTGTATTCTGATTTATATTTATCATTAGTTAAATCGTGATTGAAATTTGGTAAAAAATTTACATTAATAGTCACTGGGTGTAACACAATATTATGCATGGTAGGGACAACTTCTAATATGTCATAATTTTGTAAAAACGGTAATAAGGTTTTATAGTCAATCGTTAAGGGTACATAATAAGAGCCTTTTGCATGTAAAACAAATATGGGGACATTAAAGTTATGTTTTAGGTCGTTCTGAAGTGAATTTTTCATATTCGGTGAATATCTTTGCAAAATGTCATTTCTTGGGGGTTCTAATTTTAAATGGTTATTATTAACAGATAGTGTGCTGTCTGATGGAGACCTTCTATGAGTGTTGTCACTGTCCGAGATTCTGGTACAGAGCTCACTGCTTGGAGGAGAACTATGGCTAGAACTAAAAAAAAAGCAATCCGAATTAAAACTGAAAATCTGCTATCCATCAACACTGAGCGTGTTAACATTTTCCTATAATCGAGTTAATGAAACCAAAAAATCGTAAAAATTTCAGAAACCGCAAGAGAACCAATTTTAATAAAACTTTTTTCAAAACACTTATTTTACTACATCATTTGAAGTTAGAAACATTCCTGTAAACAGATAAAATTTTGACAATTTTTAACTTTTCATATAATATAGAGATTTTATATATCAAGTCCAATTTTCTATACGAAAATATTACGTTCTCTCAATATATGTACTTTCCGGAAATTTTCCAAAAGGTTTACAAATTATAGGAGTGTTTTCTTACATTTTTGGTTTGTTTATTAAAATTCCTGATAGAAATGTGTATTGGAGTTATTTCTGATCACAAATAAAGTTGAGTTACCTATATGCAAACATTTTCCAATTTAAAAATTGTGAATAATAATTATATCTATAGTCTGTTTTTAAACCAGGAGGAGTAAACATGAAAGTTCCAATCACACCATAAAAGTAACTAGAAAATACACTAAAACCTTTTTGGTGTTTTGGGCAACCAACAATACACGACCACAGAGTTTTTGTGTGTATTTTATTACATTATATAATGTACCGACCTCTATATGACCTCTAGGTATTTTATACAGCATCCATACCATTTGCTAAAAATATGCCCTCTGCATATAAAATTCGCGAGAAGGCCTAAAACATGGCATTTTTTAATAAAATGTTGATTAGACCACATTTTACCGTGTAGGCTTCCTGTTTTCCTAGAAAGAAAAAAACCACTACACGGCAGTTATAATTATGTTAATTTTAAAGAATAGTGCAAGTAGTAACAAGTTCAAAATGTCTGTACTGTGAAATTAATGTATTTCGAATAATTATGCAAAATTTTGTCAATATTCAAAAATATTTTGAACACAATAATCGATTTTTGCGTGGAAAATCTGGAGGGAAAATTGAACTAGAATTAAAAATATTAAACTTAGAGTGCCTAAACTTTCAGAATCATTCAATAAATATGTCTCAAATAAGCACACATAATCGAGTCAGGATTAAATAATTATTTGTAAAATGACGAACACTTTTAATGTTATAGGCAAAGTGAGCATATGGGAACTTTCGATCCACAACTTGTTATAAAACGCAAGTAACATGCTTAAAATTTCTATAGTGTGAAATAAACATAGTTCAAACAATTATGTAAAATTTCATCAATATTCAATAAATAATTGTAACACAGAAAATAATCTGTAACATATGTGCTACTGACGCGGAAAATTCGGGGAAAAAACCTGCTACAGAATTGAAAAGATTGAACTTAGAGGGAATCGGTAGGTTAATTAGTAAGCCCACAAAATTTAGTCAAAATTGAATAACTATTTGCAAAATTGCAAATGCTTTTTTATTTTATACTTATGCAATGCAAGCATATAAGAAATTTTTGAAACAAAATTAAAAATAATTATGAAAAATTTTACATCATATGAATTTATCATGGTAACTTATTTCTTTTAATGAATAAACAACATATATAGTAATAAATAAAAACATATAATTATTCAATCATTTTTAACTCACATTAATAATAAATCACATATAATTACCTTAAATATTTATATTTTTTTAAACAGTTTAAAAGAAGATAAATATGAAACTTTTTTTTGATGTTTAATTGGAAGTGATTTTTTCTTGAGAATTTGGAATAAGGAATAATATTTGAGTTAAAAAGCAATAGAATTTTCATTGAGTAATATTAATTTTCAATTAACGATGGAAAATTTTCCATCGTTAATTGAAAATTAATATTACTCAATGAAAATTCTATTGCTTTTTAACTCAAATATTATTCCTTATTCCAAATTCTCAAGAAAAAATCACTTCCAATTAAACATCAAAAAAAAGTTTCATATTTATCTTCTTTTAAACTGTTTAAAAAAATATAAATATTTGGGTCCAATACACGGAATATTTCTAATTCCAAACAATGTAATATAACAAATATATTTAAAAAAACTTCATTAAAATCAGTTTTGTTTGTGTGGATTCCGAAGTAAAAACTTTCATTGTCTCGACTATTACATAAGTATGTCTGTACATACCTTTGATTTTCTATACTTGTAAAAGAATTCCTACGTCCATTTTCAATCTTTTGTCTCTTAGCTGGAATTTCCTGACCACCACCATTAATATCTTGAGTAAACCTAAGTTTAATATTAGTTTTATATTTATAGGAAACCCCATTACTCTCTGGATGTTTTTCATAATCGGATTCTGAAGATGCAGGATGACTTGGTCTGACAATATATGAACCATTGTTGTTGTTAGGTTCTGGTTCATTTTTGGACATAGGATATTCGGTTACCTTTAACTGTAGGCTATCCCTGACTGTTTCATGGGAAATTGGATTTGATAAATTGTGTTCAGTAGGAGTTACAAGATTCCTGTTTTGATTAACGTGTGGAGCCCTGGAAATTGACTCGCAGTGTTTCTGCAGGTGGTTGAGTAATCTTACACATATGGCTTCACGGGGAAAATGACCTTCAACCTCTACCATGAACCTCATGGCCTCGGACATGCATTCTTGATATCCTAATCTACAAATAAATGGAAAAAAATATGTAGTATTGTATTTCTATTAATCAGGAAATTCAGTCTACAGCATTGCTATCAGGATAAGTTATTACAAAGCCTGTAGGTGATAGAATAGCACCCAAGACTGCTAACCGGATATGTTATGCGCTTACTTCAAACGAAAGTAGTCAATTGTTTTCCTGGCTCACAAAACGGATAATACGTTGTATCCTGTATAACCAAGCGATATATGTTTCTGTGAACTATACAGATTAGACTATATTCAATAGAGATTTTTCGATAAAGATTTCAACTACACAGAGTATTTATAGTACAACTAAATATTTCCTGTACAGATATATTCTCTATTTTAATCTGTACAGTGATTATAAAGTACTATCTGTATATATTTTCCCTGTATAGAATATATGATTTACATTTATAGCACATATAAAGTATCATTATCTTATTGATAACTCATCAATATAGGTCCTGTAAAGGTGGTCTCCAATAAAAACATTACTGTAATGGAAAATGTATTACTACTTTATTAAGTCTATAATATGTCATGTATATAAATGGCTAAAGATATACTACACTAAATAGGTATCGAGTCTTTACGTAATTAATTCCGATATTTCCTCATTTACATTTTTACATTTTGAGTAACATTAAACTATAGACGAAGTAATGCAGTATAGATTCTGTTCAGTTTTTTATACAGAATCTATATTAAAACTTGCTTTGTCAGTACAGAACTGACGCATGACTGATGTTAAATGTGAGGTTATGCGTTCTACGATTTACTAGTCTACGTGCAAAGGAGTGGGTAGAAGAAAATAATATCCGTTATCCATATGACGAATGTTTACAGCTCTAGGTGTTTTGAGTAATGTTTTTGCACCCACGGTAGTTCAACATGATTCCCATCGTAGAGCAAAATTCGTAATAATTTAGAAACGGGCTAATTTAATAAGCCCGTTTATGAATGGGCAATACTCGTAATTTATCAGAAAATTGTTTCTAAGTACCTGCTCATCAAGTTGTTCAATGTTATTATGGCACGATGATCGTGATATATCTACTGATAAAATAGGTACATCCTCTTTACTTGAATTTTCTTTGGGAATTTCATTGTCTGTAGAATAATTGGCAGTCATTACATTATTTGTTTCTTGTGTATCTTGAATCAGTATTTTCATGAAACAAATTCATTGAGTATATATAAAATAATCTATACCTTCTATTGTAATATTGTAATTCTACTTTAAAATGCCTTAAGTAGGCGAGTTTCATATCCTCTAGCTGTACCAGTTCGCACTTCCGCCCAACGATGACACGTTTTCTTTTCACTTTTTCGGCATTTCATTAAATATTAATTAAAATATATGAACTTCCTATACCTATCTCTATGAAAATATAAATATGTATATACAATAAGCGAGTGTTCAACACAAGACCAGGTAGCCCAGAGAGTAAAGCCACCAACTGCAATTTCAACTATAGATGTGCGTCGCATAAATTCCTGAAAAAATACATAAAGAACAATTTTTTTTTAATTTAATTATTGTTATTTGTACTTAAAATGCACTAAAGGTACATTGACGTATACATAACGCTGTGATAACAATTCGAAAAATGAAACTATTCAATCTAAATCCAAAATATATCGTGGCGATAGCAAATCAATAAATGCCAACTTTATTCTGTCTATGCCCACATGTATTCAAACCCGTGTCATCGTTATACCGAAAGAATATAGGCTACCTTTATCGAGTAAAGATTTTAATATAGACTCGATACATGTTATATACAGATTGGTTATACGGGATAGCTCGTGTTTCTAGTACCCAGTCTTGCAAAGAGATCTTTAGAGAATATAATATGTTAACTTTACCATGCTTATACATTTTCGAAATGTGTGTTTATGCTTATCGGAACAGGAATACGTTTACTGCGAATAAAAATATTTATAACCTAAATACGAGTAGCAAGGAAGAGTTTCGAATACCATACGCAAGCCTTAATTTAACTTACAATTCCCCAAATTACATGGAACCAAAATTGTTTGATAACTTACCCTCAGAATGTAAAACAGCTAGAAACTTACCTACTGAATTTTAAATCTAAGTTAAAATTGTTTTTTGCTGTCAAAATGTATTTACACTGTAAACGATTTTTTACTTAGTTTTTAAAGTATAAGTTGTAACTTGATTATTCCTATACAATTGTAATGTCATTATGGAAAATAAATTATTATTATTATTATTATTCCTCCATCTCTCGCTAATACGGTTTTTATTATTATTATTAATATTTACAAGTCCCTTGTTATTGTTATTTATTTATCCTTATTGAATCATTTATGGAGTTGTTCCTTAAACCAACATTATTAATTATAAATAAATAATGTGTTATAAACAAATAATTTACATCATGCCTATCAATTAATATAAAGTAGTAAAACAATAATTACCATAATTAAGAAGTGGTTCTAAAAATTGACGGTCAGCGTTTATGGCTTCGCTGGTGTAATGTTACGATTATGAACTATTTTTGTCAGTCTTCTTTTATGAAACTGAGACTGGATAACCTATACTATACAGGCTAATTAGATACTCATCATCTTGGAAACCGTAAATGATAGAGAGTCGGTTAAACAGTGGCAAAGTTGCGCGATGTAGTACTCAATAATATGGAATAAAAAAGTGAAAAATACTATTGGTTTTTGAGATATTGGAAAAAAAATCAAAAATACAGATTACGATTGTTCGATTTGGGTTATCTTAGATCTTATTAAAAAAAAAGAATGCTTTCTTACTTTACAACGTTACTTTTTACTTTACAATGCTAGATGTACCTTAAGGCTCAATTTTGGGCCCTTTGTTTATAATATTTATTAATGACTTTTCTCTAACAAAACCATTCTTTATGCTGATGATATAAATTTCCTAATCCGTCATAATAACATCAACACCCTTGCACAGAATTGTAATACAGCATCTACACAACTTGATGATGGTGTAATAAAAGTGGACTTGTGCTTAACATAAACAAAACATTTCATATGAAATTTTATATGAAAATATTACTCCAGATTATAACATGTAAATTAAATTGCGTAGCAAATCCATATCAAGTGCTGACAACATAACATTTCTTGGCTTAACTATTGATCATAAACTTACATATCAGAACCCTAGGAGAAACAGTCTCCATCAATATTTTAAAAACCTTGTATTATGGTCTAGTACAGTCAATTCTGAAGTATTCTTTGATTTTTTGGAGTTCATCAGCCTATCTAGAAAGGGCTTTCAATTCAAAAGAAGATACTCAGATGTATGCTCAATGCTCATTAATTAACAAGTTGTAAGGCAATTTTCAAGGAACCCAACATATTAACATTGCCATGTCTGTATATGTCACAGCTTATGCTGCACATTAGAGCAAACGAAAATGATTTTGTGAGAAATCATGAGGCACACTCTCATAACACAAGAAGTAATCAGTTAATGTGGCAACCCTTTTCAAGGCTCGATATAAGACAAAAATCTTCCATATTGGAATAAAATGCTACAATAAAATAAACTTTTTTTAAAAACAATGACAGTACAAATTATTTATATTTCTTTTTTCTTTGAATGATTTGTTTTATCAACGATCTGTAAACTATTTGTAACTTTACTAGTCAGATAAATTGAAATGCCTGTAGCGTGTTAACTTTTTATGATGAATAAATTATTATTTTATTATTATTATTATTATAATGCTCTACATGCCTATAGTAGAATAGAATAGAATAGAATAGAATAGAAATTTATTCACCAATAATAGATACACATTTGGTACATTTGGCAAGTCAACACATGTATAGATAAAAATGTATACTCAACAAATCGAAACTTACACATGTATACACATATATACATACATACACACATACAAGTAATGGAAATATATATTATACAACATAATAAATAAATACATAACAAATAAATAACAAAATATGTCAGTGGCCCTATAGGGGCAAAGTCATTGGAAATATAACAAGTAGTAAAAAAAGATTTAGTTTTTTAATCAGACAACCAGTTAATAGAAACAATCCTTAATTATCTTGTTTGTTCAGAAAATCAGTAATTGTATAATAGCCATTTCTTAGCAGATTTGTTTTTATTTCTTTTTTAAATGTGTTCGGTGAAAGATCTCTTATGTTATGTGGTAGACTATTAAATAATGTAACACAATTATAATAAGGTGAATCTTTAAAAGTTGTTGTTTTATGAGCAGGTATCAACAGTTTATCGCCTTGCCTGGTATTATGTAAATGTCTGTTGTTTAGGCTAGTGAAAATTTGTGGATTGTGTTTAACAAATAGCAAACACTTATATATATAAATGCAAGGGGTGGTGAGAATTTCCTTTTCAATGAAGATATTTCGACAGCTTTCATTATAATTCATGTTAAATATTAACCGGAGTATTCTTTTTTGTATTATAAAAATTCTTTGACAATGCTTGCCCCATGCTAATATATTGAAAGAGATATGCGAAAACACCATCGCATAGTATATATTTAACAGACCATATTCATTGAGAGTATCTTTCATTTGTAATATTGCATAATAAGATTTATTCAACTGCTTACATATATGTTCAACCTGGGAATTCCAGGTTAACTTATTATCGACATAGGTCCCTAGGAATTTAGTGATATCAGAGAGTGGATGAGTTTCTAATTTTATGGGTCTTCTCATATTAAAGTTTATAAACACTGTCTTCGTATCATTTAAGATAAGTTTATTACGATCACACCATGCCTTCATGTCATCAATCACAGAGTTTATTTTATATTCTAATTCTTTAAGTGATACGGCTGCTACGGTTACTGTTGTATCATCCGCATACATTATGGTGAGACCGTCTCTGATGTGTACTGGCAAATCATTTACGTATAGGGTGAATAGCAGTGGCCCCAGTATAGAGCCTTGAGGAACTCCTAAATTTACATTATATGTTTCCGACTCAGTCTTATTACACGCTACTGCAAGCTTCCGCCCCTCCATGTAGGAGTTTATCCATTGTAACAGATTTCCCCTTATACCAATATTGGTTAGCTTTATTAGGAGTATATCTTTGTTGACAGTGTCAAAGGCCTTCGACAAGTCAAAAAATATAGACACAACATATTTGCCCTCGTCTAATTTCTGATAAAGATGATTTAAAAACTGGCATGATGCCGTTTCAATGGATCTGCCTGTCCTAAATCCATGCTGGTATGTTGTCAATATATTTTCCTTACCAATAAAGGACATTATTCTAGTGGATACAATTTTTTCAATTAGCTTGGATAGGACACTTAAAAGGGATATCTGTCTGTAATTGTCGATATCATTTAAATTGCCTTTCTTGTGAATTGGTATAACACATGCCTTTTTTAATATATCAGGGAATACTCCTTCTTTAAACGATAAATTTATTAAGTATAATAGAGGATCTGATATTTCCTCAATAATATTTTTAAGTACATGGGCGGTTAGCTCGTCAAAGCCGGACAATTTTTTATTTTTTTAGATTTCTAACAGTGTCTAATAGTTCTTGCTCGGTAACTTCCGAGACAAATATTGACCGCTCCGTGTAGCTAGCAACAGTGCAGGGTAAAGACATATTATAAGCAAAGTATAGTCGGGTAAAATTTAAAAAGACCGTTGTATGAATTAATATTGCACATACGTTTTCACTATCTCTTGCACACAAACTTAAAGCCATAGCCTAAAGACATTGTCAATGTATGTCTACCAAGATTCTTTCCCACTTCTTTTGAGACGGAAATATGAAATGCACACTGAGGAGTGAGAAACACAGTCATAAGCTCAGCGATTCTCAAACTGTGTGATTTGACGACGAATATTATTTATTTCCGTGAACTAACACCACTCTAAATATGAAAAACGTCTTTATATGAAATATTTAAGTTATTTTTAGTGGTAAATAGTGGATATTCATCCGTTAAACGAACAATACCAAATAATTAAGTCTTATAATTTTCTATTACGTACATATTACACATCTTAAAGCAGAACAAAGTAGCTAGCCTATCCCAATCGGTAAGATGCTCGATGCAATAAATATAAATGGGGTTGGCGCGGGATCGATCCCCACGCTAGTCTACTTTTTTTTTTATTTAAGCTCTATTAAAAGTTAATAATTTTCGTTCTATAATTTTTATTTTATTAAACTGCGCCTCGAGTTTTGTTGAAACTATATTTTCCCCAAAAACGTGTCTTTTTTTATTTTGTCAACTAGAATTTTTATTTATTACCGCTAAAAGAAAAATAATTTATTTTCGTTATTCTCATAGAGATTTCAGATTTTGTGAAATATTTTATTTTTACTGACATCGTTTCCCCTACTAATACTACGATCCTATCCTTTCCTGGCAAGAAATGCCCAAACCTTCCCGTGTCTCTTGCTGGACTGTAGCAATATTAGTCTGATTTCTTTTTCTGATTACTCATTGTTATTGACTCAATTGGGCAATTCATTTTTGTTATCAGTTTCATTTGTGCCCGAACCTATATACCTACAGTGTCCGTCGTAAAGTTGGCTACATATCGGAAAAATTTGTATTATTGAGATTTCTAAAAAATACTATATTGGGGGTTCGTTTCTTTTTTTACATGCAAATACCTTTATTCAATTAAAATACATACAGTTTTTGTCGAAACTAGTCAAATATTTGTGAAATAGACACAAGAGTTTATGATTTTTCATATAGTAATTAATGGTAGGGGTAAAATTTGCACTTTTTTATTTTCCTCATATCTGCTTCAAAATAGATTTTATTTTTTAGCGGAAATATTTGGTTTAAATTTTGGACCAATAATTGGACAATATTAATGGCCAATTTAATTTAATTAATTGAAAAATTTGTTATCATACACAATATATGCCATAGAATTAGACGAAAATGGTTACTCTGGGGTTTTTGAAGTCGCTGATCACCAATCTGAAATCCGATTTGGGGAATTCAAAATGGCGGACCGGAAATCGGGCCATTTTCCATAAGAAATGACAATTGATATCTTGGCCTGAAAATCTGTGCTAGGAGGTTTTCGAGATTGCTGATCGATTACGAATCTGAGGTCTGACTTGGTAAATTCAAAATGGCGGACCGGAAGTAGAGTTCATTTATCAAGAAAAACTCGTATCTTTTTCGCTTTTGGACTGAAAATGAGTACTCGGGGGTTTCTGAGGTCTCTGATAATGAATCAAAGGCCTAATTCACGAAATACAAAATGTCGGACCGGAATAACACTCTATTTCTCCTGAAAACTCGTATTATTTTCTTTTGTGGGCTGAACGTGTGGGGGGGACTCGGAGATTCTCGTTATCGCTGATAACGAATCTGATGTCCAGTTAGGGAGAATTCAAAATGGCGGACCGGAAGTAGTATATTTTTCAGGAAATACTTTTTTATTTTTCATACTTTCAGCCCGAAAAAATAAATAATACGAGGTTTTCCGAAGAGATTGACTGTTCCTCCCGTGTCCGCCATTTTGAATTTCGTAAATTGGACCTGTGATCCGTAATCAGCGACCTTAAAAACCTCTGAGTAGTCATTTTCAGCCCAAGAACGAAAAAATATGAGTTTTTCCTGATAAATTGACTCTACTTCCGGTCCGCCATTTCGAATTTACCAAATCAGGCTTCGCATTCGTAATCAGAGACCCCGAAAACTCCCGAGTACAGATTTTCAAGGCCAAGATATCCATTCTCATTCTTCTTCTGGAAGATGGCCCGATTTCCGGTCCGCCATTTTGAATTTCCCAAATTGGACTTCAAATTGGTGATTAGCGACCCCAGAAACCCCCGAGTAACCATTTTCATTTAATTATATGGCGTATTGTGTAGGATAACAAATTTTTCAATTAATTTAATTAAATTGGCCAATTATCGGAAAAGAAATGAAACCAAAACATTTCCGCCAAAAAATAAAAGGTCCTGTTTTTTTAAATGCCTTTCTGAACTCTTTGCAACAAGAATTAAGTCAATTGACTCTGTACCTTTTTTTGAGGTTTTCAGATTTTTCATGCTAAAATGACGCGACTATACGGAGTCCTTGTATTCTATATGCACTTTTTCTTCATCAAATTTTTCGATATCTTAACAATTTGACCCATTTTTCGGTACCACCGTCAACTATTTTTTACAGTCCTGCCAAACCGGTGATCGCATGACATGTGTCATGTGTCATGCATAAACAAACCCCCAATAGAGTTTTTTAGAAATGTAAAAAATACAATTTTTTCCCATATGTAGCCAACTTTATGGACACTGTATAATCAGAATTCCACTAAAATTATGAAGTTACTAAATTAATAATCTTAACATTTTATGATAGTATCTTTTATATATTTTTAAAATTATTTAGCGATATCATTGCTGAGAACTGTTTGAGAACTACTGGTATTTCTTATGCTTTAAATAAAATCTTAGTTCAGACGTTTTAGCGGCCATGACACACGTCAGTTTGAATTGTACCTGACTTTACCTATTTATTTTCTCACTGGCCACAGACGCAAAATGCATCGCAAAATAGTCAGCTACATTACCGTTTTGTTTGGGGATTTTATATTGTCTCAGGACTAAAATTTTAAAGACGGATCTGGAGTTTTTACATCATTCTTGGAACACATTTTGTAATACAAATTCAGTGATATTGCACTTAATTTTTTTTTCATTGCACTTAAACCATTACTTAATTATAGATTTAAATTTTAGGGTCCGGTACTTGGATGGGTGACCCAATTTTTCATCTGAAACCTCAGTACATATGCTGAGCTGTAAAAGTCTGATTGGACTGAGGTGGCTTGGTGAGGTAAAGAAACCATGGGCTAGTAACTGTACCAGGGGGGCCCTTATCAACAGATTCAAAGTCTAATAAGGACAATGTCTGGATATAAGGAGTCCTAAAGTACAAAGGAATATATAACAATAGATCCATAGAGGTCACAGTGGGCAAGGCCTTTTGCCAGCTCCTTTGAACTAAAATCTACTTAATCATAACATGTTGTCTGAATGGGGTCCTGCAAGTTTTATTTTTTAAATTAGATTTCACTTTATAGGCCAGTAGGCTTAAAATCCAATTCGAAAGTAATTCCTACAAAAGGTTTTATTTTTTATTGGTTCGATGGCTTCATTTGTTGCCTAATATGACTATCCTAGGCCGTCGTCGATCCCCCCCGCGGAGTTGTGTTTAAGTGGTGGGGGTTAAAAATGTACCCCCAAAAGAAGTATTTTTGCGGTTTTACGGTTACAACTTTTAACAGGACAATGTTTTCGATATTGTGAGTCCTGTACGAGATATAACCATAAAACCGGGGGTACATTCTTACCCCCCATCACTTAGACACAACTCCGCCGGGGGGAGGGGAATTTAGGATAGTCATATTAGACAACAAATGGAGTTATTAAAATAATAAAACCTTGTGTAGCAATTATTTTCAATTCGTCTAATTTATTGGTTTTACACTACTGGCCTATTATTAATATACACAGTTTGTAATCGTCTAGACAGAAATGATTTGATGAGATCAAGGCAAATTCTTCGGATACCACAATTCTCCAGTTCCCTTAGAACTAGTTAATAATAGTAGTTAATGATTAATAAGATCAAAAGCTTTTGAGAAATTAAAATACATTTCAGTTACTCTTTTTTTTTTTTCGTCTATGTTTTCAATATGACTTATCATATCGTATTAAAAATGGAAAGATAAATTAACATCCTTTGTCTAAAATCATACTGAGGTTTTGCTAATACATTATTTTGTTAAAGTTACTACTAAAATATTCAGTACTCCTTTCTGGATCAGATATAGCTATACTATTCATTTCAGATAGTGCTATTCTGTTATCTGATTTATTTTTGTTATTCATGTTATGATAAATAGGTACTTCAAATCATTTTTGATTTATTATTTGATGACATTATATTACTAATCATTAATGGTTTTTGATACTCTGATAAATATTTTTTGCAAGCACTTTTTTCCTGTTTATACTTAAATCAGTACATTCTTGCAATCTGTTACAAACACATATACATTATGTATATGATGAGTCATTTAAGTAGGTAAAAATAAGGCTTTACTTCTCTAGAAATTCAAGAATTTCTTATATAACTCATTCAAAATTTTGATATTGGAAAAGAAAATTAAGTAATCTGCAGAAATTAAAAAAATATACGCATCATTATTTCTATTCAATATTTCAAGTGTGAGAACTTTTTAAAAATTTCAGTCTGGTCGAGATAAAAATTTAGGTTGTTTATGTGGAAGGATGTGCCACTATCAGTCATATCACTGAGCATGTGATGAAGATTATTGATTTAAAAAAATTATTTTGTTTTTAAGAAATTGTGGACAGACAATTATTTTTTCAATATGGGAATTCAGCTAGTTGCAAAAACGGTTCCAATAAAAATACTTTTGTTTACACTTATATACTGTATAATACCTCACTATTGATTGATTGATTGATTGACTGATTTGCCAGCGTAAGGTGGGCATGGCTGCCGATTTCGGACATTCAACCTGGAGGTTCGTTCCTGCACGCAGCTCGATTGTCTTTTGAACGTTCAAATGGAATCGCTCAATCGTCTATTACTACATCCTTTACTCGCTGTGACATATTCATGCCATGAATGGGCGGCTCCACTCGACCGCTCAACAGATGACCAAATCGCATGCTGGAACAAACCTTGGATGTTTTTATATACTGCTGGACGGGCTGCATATGCTGGATTGGACATGGGACATGCTGTTTGCCAGCAGCGAGAGCCACATAATGCATGGGGTAGGAATATAGGATCGGAACTGTAGGTGTTTGTGAGATGCTTCTTTTCAGTTTCCATCTGCCATCATCGGATGTCTAAATAATTTTGGTATTCTCTTAATGCGAAGTAGAAACATATATGGCAGAAAATCTTAAAAAGAAAAATTGGAAAATATCTGGACTTTGTTAAATAAATGTGACAATTTAGTTTTGAGTTTGTACATTTTGTACAATTAGAGTAATATAAATATGAAAAAGTAAAGTCAAAATTTATTTAAAAAATACTGTTTTATATTATTTTCTAATCTTTGTATTTTGTTGCATGACAACCAGATAAGAAAGAAATTTACCTAATTTTTAACAAAACCAGAAATAAAACCTACGAGATATGTATCTATTTTACTAGATTAGATTAGATTTTTAGTCTGCGTGCTACGTTTTCATTTATTTTTAGAACTGGTCGCTAAATCCCTGTAATAGACGGAGAGCTGACTATAGAAATAAAAAATGGTAAGGTGTAGTGAAAATTTTTATGTAAAAACCCTCCTTACTAGTTGAAAAGTACATAGCTCTGCAGCCAGAAGTCCATCCCGGGGAGGGAAGAGTGGGCGGGCGGTCAAACACGTTTATTTTTAATTAAAATAAAATCTTTGAGTGCAGCTCTGAAATTCGTTGTGAATGTCGTCGCTTAACGCGATGTGCTATGGTTGGGGTGGACTTGAAATTTCAATTAGTCTCGTCGGAAAAAGCAAAACATGAAATTTTTAAATGTTCATAACTAAATAAATACATCAGCAGGAATGCTTTCTAATGTCGACATTGAAAGATCGAAATTGGTATTTTCACGGCATCGTTAATTGCATGGCCGAAATCGAAAATTCGAGCTGACAGAAGTGAACGACAAATAGCATTTTTTTGACATTTCGCGAATTTGACTTGTTTTTTGTTTCATTAACGTCGCTGGTACGTTAATAAGCTGAAAACCTGGAAGAATAGGGAGATTTTAAATATAAAAACAAAATCGCCAGAACTGCACCTTGACTAATGTCAAATTTTAACAATAATAATAATAATATGACAGACATACAAACAGTAAAACTTAGTGGTCAATGCAGTGCTGCTGTCTTTCTTGATATTCATAAAGCCTTTGACAGTGTTTGGCATCGCGGGATACTGTTCAAACTAATGATAACCTACTGCCCCAAACACTTACTTTTTCTCCTCAAAGACTACCTGAGTGAAAGGACCGTTCGAGTGAAAGTTAACAACCATGTATCTCAAAAAATTTCAATTCTGTTGAATTGAAATTTGTTATGTGTTCCACAAGGCTCTCCACTCTCACCTTTGCTCTACAATATATACTGCTATGATATATATATAACTTTAACTTGCGACCAGAACATTTAGATCTAAATTTATATAAGTATTCTACAATATGCTGACTATACTGCACTAGTAAGCCATAATAAAAATACTTACAAGACAGTGGAAGCACTTCAGCAATTAATGGATAGAACATTATCATGGTTCAACAAATGGAGAATGAAACCAAATTCCCTAAAATCACAATATATCGTATTTAACCATAATGCAACCCCGAATATTCGAACACTGAATATTGATAATAACACAATATACTGCCAACCTACACTAAAATATCTGGGGGTCACAATAGGCAATAAACTTAATTTTAACAAGCACACAAAATTAATCAAGAAGAAATGTATTACAAGAAGCAGACATTTCCGGAGCTTAACATATAAAAACAAAGGGATTGACAAAAAAACTGCTGCCCATATTTACTATACGATCTGCCGACCTATATTAGAATACAGCCACAGAATATCTTAATGCAAGAAAACCAGCCAGTAAAAACTTACAAGTAGCAGAAACATCATCGTTGTGATCCATCACTAAAACCAGACACCCTAGAAACCCTCTGCATAACCCCCCAACAACCTTCTTTACCAAATCACAGACATTACACCAATAAGTCAAAGAATACTAGCCTGATCTACTTAATTTGCTAAAAAAGAACACAACATAGAAATTATTCAACCCCTCTGCAAAACAAGACAACCAGGAATACATAACCGCTAACGCTTTGAGAACACATTGTTGCACTAAATAAGCTGGAATAAAACATGAATATACATAAACATATATAACTTTTCTTTTAACTTTTTGTAATTTTTTTTTCACAGAATATAAATATACTGTAAGAATTAATATGTATAAATAAAGCAATGTAAATATTTGTAACAGGCTGAAGGACTTCGGTCGATGGCCTTTTGGTGAAACCAATAAAACACAACAAATAATAATAATAATACAAGTATTTTATTGGATACACGAAATGGCCATCAACCGAAGTCCTTCGGCCAGTATTACAAAAAAGTTTCTGTATACATTATTTTAATGAAGTAATAATAATAAGGTAATAATTTATTTATTTTATGTGTAAAAAAACACGTTCTGGATTTGCTTCATGCTATATTCAGTTCAAATTTTAATAATTTGAACAATTTTCTTACAACTTTACCGACTTCTGGCAATGTTTAATCCCCTAGACTTCTGGCAATAATTTTACACAATTTCTACAGTTAAAAACTATAACTACACAAAATTTCAGAGCTGCATTCAAAGATTTTTTAATAAAAATTAACGGGTTTGACTGCCCGCCCACGGGATGGACTTCTGGCTGCAGAGCTATGTACTTTTCACCTAGTAAGGTGGGTTTTTACAAATAAAATTTTCACTGCACCTCATCATTTTTAATTTCCGTAGCCAGCTCTTAGGCTATAAAGGATGATAGTGTAGGAACCATCATGTAATGATCTGACACATTTGTATCAGCTAGAGATATCCTCTTCCATGGCACGACACACAACAAAAGTGATATGAGAATTTTTCTTATCGGTGGAAACTTAATTAATAAAATAATTTAATTAGTAAAAAAAAGACAGCTCATTAGTCATGGCCTAAGACTAGACAACTTGCATGTTCAAAATGTCTGCCTCTGGACCTTCACTAACTGGGATGTACGTCAATCGTATTTTTGTATTCATTAAGTGCTAAGTAATCGATTGAAAAAATATTAGCTTGATACAAACACTGCCACTGACTATAAAAGATATTTAGAGTTTTACGAATTAGTGAAGTTTCCACCGATAAGAAAAATGATCATGTCACTTTCGTTGTCTGCCATGCTCTAAGGCAAAGGAATGTGTCTAATGTCTCTAGCTGATATAAATGTGTCCAGTGATTCCACACCGTACTATGAGTTTGTACAATATTCATTTCATGCAGTATTCGACTAGGAAGAGAAGTTTTTTGGGCAGAGAGCTACACGTAGCACTGCACAAGAAAAACTCCCTAGTATAATTTTTTATTATTCTCTAGCGAGTGTGCCATGACGTTACATGAGCACATAAAGATATGATCTATTATTAATGTTCCTTTCACATGGTGTACTACTTAACAAGTGCTTTTATCATTAAACATAATGGAAAATTTCATATTTTATTTACCTCTCAAATTAATTTGATTCTGTCTGCGAACACTTGACGCCAGAAGTATATCACTTGTGATGAACTGAGATCATTACTTCTTATCAGCATCTATTTAAATATTATATTTGATGTACTCTAGATTTTCACAGGATACTCTCGTGTATCATGAAGTGAAAAAGATTGCGCAGCACTGTTCAATGACTTGCAAAAAAAAGCTAAATATTTGTACTCTAAAGCAAGGAAAAAATAATATTGATGATTCCCTTCACCACAAAATTCAAGTAAGATGCTCACAACATTCCAATGATTTTCTAATTTTTATTCATGAATGGTAAAATGCATGAAAAAACTAAAGTGAAATGCAAGTTTCAGTTAATGATGGTGCATCCCTATCAATAAAACAAAAATTCGTTCAGTTGCAAATTACTTTTTTTATATAAAATTCTATCTTCCCAACCTGCCCTAACTGACATCACGGGTTCGTTTTTCACAAAACTTTTTGTGTACACATCTCGTGATTAGTACGAAGTACTATTCCAATGCAAACCAAGAAACTGAAGGGAGACAAAAGTTTTAGTTAAACATGGGGCATCCCAACCAACAAATAAATATGTTCGGTTGAAAACAACTTTTTGATATGAAACTTGAGGTTGGTATTGTCACTCATCACGAAGTAATTATTTAAAAAGCCTGTTTAATGTTACACTTTCAAGGCATCGTAGAGGGCATAGGAAGCATTTAAAAAAAAAATGATGCTCTTGTTTTTAACTAGGTACCTTTGATGAAAGGAAACAGTCCTTGGTGTTTATCTTGACATCATTAAAACACCTTATAGAATTACAGAGGAATTAAATCGGTAGTAACAGTGGGGGTTTTACCACTGGGCACACTGGGCGAGTGCCCAGGGCGGCAAAATTTCAAGGGCGGCAAAATTTTTTTCTTTTGAATATTGCCTTAGTCGTTTTTATGATTCCGCTAATGCGACACTTCCATTGAAGCCAAAACAACGCATCGAGCGATATGGATGGCAGCCAGAAGCGACTTTTTTTCATACCCAATTTATAATATTAGAAAATAACTACTTTTTTATTCATTGTTTCATTTAAGCAAATGAGCCGTAAATCGTTAACGAAATACAAAATAAATTATTTCGGGTTTGATAATTGATAAATCATAGTACAACTCGCTTTAGCCAGGCTAAAGGAAAATAATCCATTATTGGATTACGTGGAGCACATTCCTTAAATCTAGTTGGACAATCTGCCGCAGATTGTTGCATTGAATCTGTGAATTATTTTTTGACATTGCAAGAGTTGTATAATTTTTTCACAGTATCCACTCGTAGACGGGAAATATTACAGAATATTATTCAAGTTGAAGAAGAAATGGTATAGAAGTAGAAAAAGAGGAAGATGTTAAAGAATTAAAGAAGAAGGGGTATCGCAAAATACAGAAGAAGAATATATCAAAGAAAGTTCTATAGAAGACGCAGAAACTTCCTCTAATTCTGAGACAAAACAATTAAAACGAAGACCTACTCCCCCACTGGTGTTAAAAAGTTTGTCTAAAACACGTTGGTCTGCTAGGTTTGATGCCTTTAGGGCTCTTAGGCATGAACATCCAAAAATAATAAAGGCTTTGCAATACATAAAGGATGATGAATTCGAAAAAGAAATACACAATGTGAAGCTTCGGGTCTTCTAGAAAAGTTGCAACGCTTTGAAACGGCCTTAATGACGAGTTCATGATATCCAATTCTTTAAAGATTCGACAAAAATAATAAAAAAACTTCAAGGAACCACAATGACTTTAAACTACTACTAGCGTGTTTGATAGCTTATCAAAATTCGTTGCAAAGTTACGAAGTCAGTTTACTCACATAGAAAAGATTACCAAATCAGTTTGTGGTTTAAGAGAAGTATGATATAGAGTGCCGAAGCGGAAACGTAAATTTGATGAAAATCCCGAAATCTAAAGCACTTCATCAAATGGGAGGGATCATTTTAGGATCAATTACATTAAATGCAATAATCGATAGATTAACTGAGGAGCTGCACAGACGAGGTGAAGTTTACAAGAAATTAAATGAACAGTTTTGCTTTTTGAGAACTTAATTACTACTAGTGACCAGGATATAGACAAATCAGCTGCAACATAAATAACAAATTTTAGCCCAAGATTTAGAGGAGCCTACTGCCAGAATGCGCTTAGTTCAAAATTTAACTGAACGATTTGGTCGATTTGACGAAGAAATCTTTAACAATTCTAGAATTGAGCAAGCTGTTGAGGTCAAACAATTTAGAAGACGCGTACCCCAATATCGACATATGCTTCAAAATATTTTTAAGGACAGGATCGAAATGTCAAAAACTCGTAAGCTAGTACTTATGTTAATCCTAGATGGCACAGTGTGTATCTTATCTTATTTTATTGGCAAGTTTCAATATTTGTCGGAATGTTGTCCGCATTGCCACATGTACAAAAATTTCTTTAGTATAAGATATAATAAATGTTACAAATTATAATTATAAATAATACCCAATTACATAAATAGTCGTAAAGGTAGGTACTATCTGGTTAGGTAAATTCTAAAATGTAGGTGTGCATAATTTATGCCATGTACAACTATATAATATCATATAGGGATATTGTTTAAATTTTACAATTAAATGGTTAACCACATTATTAATTTCGAATTAAACAGCAAGAAACTTTTATCCAAATTATGGGAACATATCAAAGTTTTAATTGTTGAAAATGGCAAAGACAATATGTATTTAAATTTGGCAACTGTGCATCATCTAATTTTTATTTTACCTAACAGTTGTAAATATGTCCTTGAACGTAGTATTTGAGAGAAGCATCTAGGTACACCAAAAGTCCGAAGCTTCGACTTTGCGCAAAACGTGATATCATTTATCTGACTATTTAATATTTATTCCTTGTTCTAGCGTTCACCGTCAGCCGAGTGGCTAGCGCGTAGATAAAACCATGGAAGAAGGTCTCGGGTTCAAACTCCTACGCCCGCTGATTTTTTTTTTTTCTTTAATTTTGTAATGATTAATATATTTTTTCACTAATTCTTTTCTATGATTTTTTTACGTTAGGTTAGAGGTTTTTATTCTGCTTAAAATAATTTCATTATTTCGTGTGATTTCTTTAGGTTAGATTAGTAGGTTTTTATTCTGATATCCAATTGTTATAATAATAATTATTAGCGCCGCAGGCAGTATAATCGTCGCTGATAAAGAAACGGGGGGTGCGGGGGTGTCCCCCCGCCTTTTTTTCACAAAATAACACGAAATACTTCAATTTCAACAATTTCTCGACCTGTAGAATTTACTACACATTTACAAGGTAATGCGCATGCTCGAAGCTCGGGACTTTCGGCAATGATTAGGGAATTAACAAGATAGGACAGCCAGCTGAGTTTTCGCGCCAATAATGAAAATTGGACAACACTGTCTCCTGATAGAACGACCGAACTCAGCTGACTGTCAGTAGCCAAGGTCACTAAAAAACAGGTTGCTTAGTAATATATGTCACACGAAGTATTTCTATGTTTATATGTAAGGTATCTATTTGGTTAGGATAGAATTGTACATTGAAAAAATAATTTTGAAACTTTTTTCTATAAAATGAGGAAAAAACAGCCACACGCAGCTGTCATCGAGGTCTATAAGTGACGTAGCACTTGTCGATTTTGATGAGCCAACCTATCTTTTACTAAGCTTGGTCAAATTCGTTTAATGCATAACCGACAAATCCCGAAACCGCTTCCGCTGGATGTCGTGTCCCTTTAAATTGGAGTGCACAACTGTCTTCGTCTATTTCGTCTTCTCCGTCTGACTGTCCTATCTTGTTAGGTCTCTAATCTTTGCCTGACCTCTAGATATAGTGTATCATTATCCTATTTTCCAAAAAAATTAACATGCTTTTGCACATATCTAAGAAAATAACATAACCAATATCCGAGTAAGTATATTGGGTTAATCATTCTTACACAATAAAAATTTGCCAAAACTGGCTGATTGAACCCGTAACTTTAGGGTTTAGGTTACACGTTGTTTCCTCTCGGTGAAGCAGTCACACAATGAAATATAAGATACTCTTTTCTGTGGAAGCATAAACGAGATAAAGTTATGGACAGTTGATTAAAACACCAATGCCATGAACCATATTCAGGGTTCGAACCTAATTTATATATTTACATTCATTGAAAATTCAAATAATTTTTGACAAAAATGAACAGAATTTATTGTATATATTGTATACTTGGAATATAGTGCCATTTTAGTGCTTGAATACAGTTGCAAACTGTTGACCATTTAATAATACTTTCATTGTTTAATTTATTTAACAAATTTAAATATGTCACTTTTCATTTCATTCATAAATCAAAATCATTACCCCTTTTCATTCGTAATGCTATTGGCGCCATCTTCTAGTTACATGATGAACTTATTCTAAATATTCTTTACAATTATTCTGATGACTCATCGATTTGTGTTAAAAATCAGTTTCATACATTAAAATGTACAAAAGCAATTTTATGCAATTTTTTACACAGATAAGAGATAATGACTGTAATACGCATCAAAACGACCTAATTAAATGTACTTAAATAACTCTGATTATGTAATATAGCTACAAATGTAGCGTCTGATAATTGGGCAATTTTAAAAATTTATTCCGAATTTATCGTGCACTTAAAAACGAAACAAACAGGTCAGTTGTCTTTGGCCGACTTCTGTTATAATACTGCCCACTTTAAAACTTCGTTTGAATTACTTATAAAAAAGTTATTTATGAAATACCAAGTGTCGATTTGACGCAATTTTAATGATTATTAGGCAACCACATATACATTTCTTGACATTTCGATCCTGACCTTAAGCAAACCCGCTACAAACTGTTCTGCTGGAGAAAGGAGTTTCTCGAACTTGCGACGGGTAAAGAATTACTTATGGTCCACAATGACGCAGGAAAGGCTAAATTCACTAGCAGTATTAAATATTGAAAATTGTTTTAAAAACTATGAAAACAGGCGATGTAATCAATGATTTTGCTGTGAAAAAAGCAAGAAAAGTTCGTCTTGATCTTGTATATATTTTTTTTAATTAGGTATTTTATATTTTCTTTATTTTTAATAAATAGGTGCTAGATCACAAATTGAATTTAAAGCACCACACCAAATTAATAAAAAAAAGTACGATAACAAGAGCCAAACACTTCAGAGCTTTAACCTACAAAAACAAGGGTATAAGTACTCGAACTGCTACAAAAATTTATACTTCCATATGTCGTCCGATACTTGAATATGGACATGTTTTATACCTCAATTGTCGACTTCCAACTCTTAATAATATAAAAACGGCAGAAACTACAGCCCTGAGAATTATAACGAAAATTCGTCACCCCACAAATCCACTTCATAATCCCTCAAACGAATTGCTTTACAGCAAAACAAATATCCAGCCTATTCTCGAAAGATTAAAAGTGCTATCCTCAAAGTTTGCTAATCGTGAGCATAATATGGAAATAATGCAACAGATGTTTATTACCAGACCAAGACATCAACCCTCCAAATTCAAGTTTCCAGAAAAAACTATTCAAGAAATATTAATTAATTACATTATCTGAAAATCCTTAATATTGTTTAAATTTAAATATCCAATGTAATCATTCTTTTTTTTTTTTTTTTTCACTATACACTGTGTGTTTATGATTAGTACAACAGCTTTGTAAATAAATTATTTGTTAAAAAAAAAAAAGACAGGCTGAAGGACCTCGGTCGATGGCCTTTTGATATGTATATGTATATTGTATATATCAATAAAAAGCTTTTATTATTATTATTATTATTATTATTAATAAATAGGTGTTATATAGAAAAGTCATTTTATATACCACTCACCTCTAATGTGTAGTGTCCTTTGTTCTTTCAAAATATAATAATAATAAAAAATGTTTAGTAAGTACCTATTCTTTTTTTTTTTTGGGAAACATTTTTTGGGAGTATATATATATATATGTTTAGCATCTTAAAATAGTGCCGGGAGCGGCAAGCATGTTAAAACGGCCCCTGGGTAGTAATACACTTGATGACTCTTCATTGGTGTATACTGCAGTCATTTAATTCCCCCATAACAGTACATTATTATACTTGATATAAATAAGAGCCTAATCAAATGAAACACATGGAGAGATTTGAGTGCTATTGGCGCAATATCTTCCAAAATTTCGTGCTGAACTAATTAGCTGAGAAAAAATAAACTTGCTATAATACTGTCTTGTTTTTTATTTTTTTTTATTAATGGGCTCATTTTTTTTTATTTGGTAATTGGAAAGATCCTAAAATTCTAAGATCTTCTGCAGGGAACTGGAATTCTGTGAGACCTATTAATCGTCCTAAAAAAATCACAAACATGGACCACACCTGCCTTGTCGACTCTCGGATGTGATACCACCGATTAGGAACCAGCCAGCGACAGCGTGTATTACTGTTATTATAAGTCAGGAGCACAGTTTTTAAAGCTATTGCTATGGATTTATACTAAAAATTAATAATAGTAGCGAGGGCAAAATGAATTATAAATACTGTATAATTTCTTAGTGTTAAAGCACTAGCCATTAAAACATTTATCGCCGTTCATACTAGATATTTAAAAAGGCGAAAAAATTACACCAAAGTATAAAAAGAGAGTAAGTATCTATATCTGTTCAATGATTTATTTTCTCACTGTACTTTTTAATAGTAAGCGTAAAATATATCTTTTCTATGACAACCTTGAAAGATGTTCATTTAACAAGCATAAATTCAACCATTAACAACTACAGAATTGTACAGAATTTCATTTCGCATGAGTCGCTAGGCAAGTGGCTAAATATGATGTGAAATATTTCATGCCAGCCACTATAAACTGAATGCTTGCCACAGATTATGGGCAGCAATGGAGTTATGAACTGTCATCAGTTTGTTCCTGTTAAGTTTTGTAGGTAACAGATAATTTTGTATTTGTTTCTTATAAATCTATATTAATTAAGATGCTGTCGTAGAAAATGTATAGTCTGCAACTCACACAAAATTGCTCATTTTGCACTCGTATAAAATTTCATACTCAGACCCGACTTTAGCAGGTTTTTCCGGTTCTGCGAGACCTCATTGTGGCACCCCCCTCCTCCCAATATGCTATCGCTTATTCGAGATTAAGCTATACGTGGAGATTGAAGTTAACATACATTTTTTTACATCTTTATATACTAATATTTCATACTCAGACCCGACTTTAGCAGGTTTTTCCGGTTCTGCGAGACCTCATTGTGGCACCCCCCTCCTCCCAATATGCTATCGCTTATTCGAGATTAAGCTATACGTGGAGATTGAAGTTAACATACATTTTTTTACATCTTTATATACTAATAATACCTCAAACCTCCGAAAGATTAGTATAGTAATAGCATGGATGAGAAACAATAACAGAAAAAAGGAAGAATATTTGATTGAAAAGGTTTATTTAAACTACTATGGAGTAGAAAACGCATCGTTTCATGGAGAGAAGCTGGCAGCTTTGAGGAGAGGGAAAAATATCACTGCTCCTGGCAGTGCCTCGAGGCACTGATATATGGTGTGCAACTGAGCTCTACCGGTCCAAATTGTATAGTGCGACATAGGTGTCTTGATATAAATGGTGCATTCAAACCTATATGTATACACAGCAATCGCCTCGAGCTCAAACACCTCGCTCAACAATATGCGTATGTATAGATAGGTATATATGCACAGTTTACATGAAGACACCTACATCGCACTATACAATTTGGACCGGTAGAGCTCAGTTGCACACCATATATCAGTGCCTCGAGGCACTGCCAGGAGCAGTGATATTTTTCCCTCTCCTCAGAGCTGTGAGGTCATGGCGCTCGCTGCACCACGCTTTAAATTTGCTTACTATACGTCGTATACTTCGAGAACTGTGTATTGGATTAATCTGAAATTTTCAGTACTACCTAATTAAATACAATAATTATGAAATTTCTGAAATGACAACTTTTATTTTGCATTATCTCAAATACATATATAATTATAAATTAATTAGTTGAGACAATTCTGTTATCGGCACCTAAACTTTTGAATTTAAAAAACAAATGTCTTCAGGAATAATTCACTTGTTGCCATATTTTGCTGTCTGTGCCTTACATATTTATATTCTGTTGATTTAGCTTTTTATCATTGGACTACTCAAAATAGCATGATTGAGATGTAACTAAATTTAGCAATTATTATTAAAGTATAAAATATATTTTTCGTTATTACATAAAACATTTATAACATTTTATTAAATTTTTTATCTCGAATAAATAAACATGATCACGGGATTAATATTTTTTATGTTCATAAGAGACATTGCAAATAAAAATGTTATTATTTATTTTGTACGATTATCAGGTCCTAATACATATAAAATTTTAATGCAAAAGTCAGACACGTTTTATTTACATATCTGTTTAAAATAACTTTCACGTTTATATAAATATACATGTGTAAATTGTACATTTTAAACAAACAAAAATTGAGATATGAAATGTCTTGTTAATTGTCTCTTTCGGCTTTGATACAGAAAATTCAAGTGACTAAATAGTATTTAGCTTGAAAAATAAGATACTCTCACTCAGTGAAACTTGATGTTATTTGAATATGTTGAAATTCTTATAGTAGCTAAAGTTGTGCGCAAAATATAACATTCAAAGCGGCATCCCTTAAGAATTACATCACAAAGAGAGCCGCCTCGAGAGCCACGCGCTTGCAAACGAACACCTATTTAAAAATAAGAATAAAGGAAGCCGCAAATGCTGCTTATATTTTGGATTTGAGTTTAGTACCGCTACTGGTGCTGCTTTACATCCCCTTCGAAAAAAAATATATGAGCTACACAACTGCCGTCTATAATTGCATGGCTGCTACATAAGCGCTCCTATACAAGTCGTAATAAGGTTAAGCGAGATCCCAGCATTTCCCTGGAGAGTCATCCGTTCAAGTACTTGGTTAGGTTAGGTTAATATGTGAGTGGGCTGATAGTCAGATCCTCCATTGCGACCATCGGGTCTATTGTGTGTATTATATTTCACTCGACAGGTTCAATTTTTTAACAAAGTTGATAATCTTGGGTAAATAATGTCCAGGTCTTCTCGCTCTAGTTGCCCTTTGCCAAAAAGTGAGAAACAGATTCCTTCTGCAGCAGAACAGGTATACAAAATGTGCTCTGTTGCTTCATTATCCTCCAGATACTGATGGCATTCAGTGTTTTCCCCAGTCTGATTCAGTGTAGAGGTGATGATTTAGTCTGTAATGCTCAATATATAGGCCAGTTAAAGTTCTTAAATGTAGCCTATTCAACTCTAATAATTTTTTAGTTGTCGACTTCAGAGGGTATCTAATAAACTCTTGAGTGAACTAATGCTGGTGATCCTACCAGTACTAAATTGTCCTCATCTCAGCCCAGGCTAGGATAGGATAGCTGCCTTGGCAGAAATTGAAATTAAAGGCCTATAAATCTGGTTGCCGCACCATCTTTGGTCAAAGGGTCGGTGTAACTTCGTTGTCTTCCATACCAGAGTGGTCAGGTCAATTCAATGTTTCTGCCTACAGCAGTCTGATCTTTGTAGGTGTTTTATTCGATTCATCTCTTCCAGGAAACAGGATGCTAAAAGGACGAGCTGTCTTTTAGCGTCCTGTTTCCTAAACTATAGTAGGCATCACATCTGAAGCAATTCCCAGGATGCTGTGACAGTCTATCTTACCTACAAACTGGTGCGCTCCACGATGCTGGTTTGCGGCATATTGATTACTGCTTTTCGGAGTCTATATTGCCTGCCTGGCCTCCCTCTCAAAATAAATATGAAGAGGAGGTAGATCCGGGAAGATTTCCAGAGCAGCTTACAGTGTGGTACCCCTTTAATAGGGCACAACTTTTATTGTATAAATCAATATTTAAATTGTACTAATTTTCAAGAGTGTACTTATACTTTATCCCAAACTTATTGTCGGTATAAAAAATGTCGGAATCTTCTTTACCGCACTATTAAAGGTGCTGACATTTTTTATACCCAGAATAAGTCTGAGATAAACTATAGTTTTATTAATAGCAATTCTCGTCCTTAATTATTTTATTCTGTATTCTGTTTACTATGCCATGATTTCGTCGAGAGATATGTGTTTTACTACATTTTACAATGTTTTACGATTTTATGACTATACTTCTATACCTTTAATAGGGTCCTATGAAAATAGAGATATTATTTATTTATTTATAATTGCACCAGTTATTACCATTCATGCTTGTCTCTGCAATTCAAAGAGTTTGGCTTTGGTCATTTGTTGTAACCCTCTCGACCATCAAACTATCGAGGCATACACTACCATTGGTCTTATGACCATAACATGTAATGTTATATCCAGTATATTTATTGGGAATACCCAATGATTTTCCACAAATTTTCTGGCATGCCCATAAGGACAGTTTTGCTTTGTGGATTATCATTTCCAAGTGGGAGTTCCAGTTAAATGACTTATATAGTGTTGCACCCAGGTATTTCACCTTCCCCACAAATGGAATGGTTCCACCTGATACACCTACTGTTTAGCTCCAAGGTATCCAGCTTCCCTGGCCTGGTGAAGGGTACTATTATTATTTTGTGTGGATTGACAGACATCTGCTCCTTCTCAAGCCAGATCGGGATTGCAATACCTTTCTATCTGTTGAAGGGTATTAGAAAGTATCTCCTAGGATTTTCCTCTAACCACAATGACTGAATTGTCCTCATATGCCTGACTCTAAACTTCCTACAGAGAGATAAAGGCAAGCATCATGGGCACCCTCTTGCGGCCCTAAAGTTGATTGTTTCCCCCTGTAGAGTTGACGTTATGATCCTGTTTTCCAGCATTGCTCGAATCCAGTCAGTTATGGTTGGCTCGAGCCTCCTAGCAGCTGAAGCTCTGTATAAAGAGCCGGGTGGCGCATTGTTAAATGATCCTTCGATACTAAGAAATGTCGTCACTGCAATTTCCTTTCCCTGGGGATTGGGTGATTTTCCCAGTTAAGTTATTGACTTGCATGGGTGATAGAGGCATAGTGATGGACATTAAGAGGATGAATACACATTATTTTCACTACTTACTTTGGTTTACGACTCATGACTGAAAACCTTAAAAGACCAATCGATCACCAATCGCAGGATGTTATATCTGCATATGAACAGAGTCTAATTCACGAAATGGAGGAATTAAAGGGAATTAATCATAGATCTCGAAGTGATCATTTACGAATCAAATAGTGTCAATTGATTAGTGTGTTATATTGAGAAACTGAATTTCTTTTAATTTATTCCGAACTTCTATTAATTATTTAAGAGGGATCTTAAAATATGTGTCCTTTGTTTTCTTATTAAGTATTCAAACATATCACCTAAACATGTCAGAGTATTATCTTATTATACATATATGCTGTGGGTATACATTAATTTTAAAGTACTGCCTAGGGATTAACAGCTGAAATAAATTACATATATCATATTTTAAGACTTTCTTAAAGAATTCATGTGTCTAAGATACATTTTAGAAATTCTAAGTACTATTTCAGATAATCTGTACACCGGATTTTACAGTAGTTAACCCCCGGAGTATTAAATATTCTTATAAGTAATATTTACCGATAATGTTCTGTGGGATTTCCATGCTCCTGTTGCAAATATTTCATATGTTTTATGGCCATTTCGATAATTTCAGTTTTTTCGATTCTTCCTCTTCCTTTTTTCAAATATTCTGTTGGTATTAAACGGGACAAGTCAGCAAGACAGTTATTCATTCTGTCTCTCCTCCTCTTTTCTATTATACGATGTGACATTGGATCTTGCTAGCAAAAAAATATACCTTCAAAGTGTCTTTATTTAAGGGCCACCTCAAAAACTTTTGGCTAAAATCATTCTCTAATAAAAACCTCAACTACAAAAGCATATTAAACACACACACAAAAGGAAATTAAGTACCCGATCTTTCAATTATATATATAATATATATATACAATGGCGGCTTCTGGAGAAAATTTTAGGAAATGGGGTAATATTGATTGTGAGTTATTGAAAATATTTACAAATTTTGTTCTCATGATCTCGAATATTGGGCAATTTTTTTAATCGAAAAATATAGAAAATATGGCATTTTACATCTGAAACATTCACTTAATACAAAACGAAATATTTCTCGAAAAAAATGAAGGGGAAATGTATAATCTCTCCTCTCTGATATTGTATAAAAAACAAATTTTACAAACATTTATACCCACTGTATAATAATACCCTGAGCAGTATCCATTTCTTAAAATTTGGTTTCCGTTCCTTGCTCCAAAAATGAAACCTGGGATACCTCAAACAGCAGGAGCTGCCACTGTTGAAATAAAAAAAAATGTTTGTCCTCAAACAACACAAGATGTATTATAATTTCACGATCACATATTGTATTTACTGTGAATCGTTTTAGAAAATAAACATAGATTTTAACCTACTCATCCTCCACAATAAAAAGTTATGGTTTATATACTACGTATATACCAATCAGCATAATGATATATATGTGTATACATCTTTCATTTATATTACATCATAAAATATGTAATATTCTGCCGAATAATTCTCTTAATATCATAGACAATGGGTACTAATCGATAATGAGTGACGGTATAAAATAAAATTAACAGAAAAAAAAATGTCTATAAAAAATCTAGATCAAATTAGACAAATCTTGAAAAAAGTCACATACAAAATTCCTAGAACACTTATCTAAAGATTTAATTGTAACAATTTAAAATACTTGATTATATTACATAAAAATGTTAAGGCAAGGCATCACCTGATAAAAAACTTAACAAGTAATATTGATAACCTCTGTTTGGAATCTCTAAGTATAAATGGAAAATTTTCAAAGACTGAATATTTAAATAAAATTTTTAGATGACTACTTCGTGATAATAAAATAAAACATGTGATTTAGTACCTACCTAGAATAAAGTGAGTATAATACCTGATACCTGTTATATAATATGTCCCACTTTGCATAACTTCCATATCACAGCTCCTTTATTAGCAATGTGATTTTTTTCACATTTAGGTGGAAGATACTTACCGATCAGGAGATTGTGTCACAGTAACGGTAAAATATTTTAAAATCCACCAGCGGCGTCCGTGGTTATGAAGAAAAATGTACTTAATTTTAAGGAATATTGTCTCCCGTTCTTCAGAATGTCAACCGAGATTAAGATTCAATTTTGAGGAATATCACCCCTTCGCTTTTCAAAATTTCCATCGATGTAAATATCGAATTTGAAGGAATATCACCCCTACCCCACGTTCTTCAAAATTTCCATCGAGGTAAATATTCAATTTTAAGGAATATCACCCCTCCACTCTCCAAAATTTCGATCGAGGCAAATATTCAATCCCACGATAATCGAAATTTTTATTAATAAAAAAATAGTTCATTTTCTTACTTTTTATTGGGTATTTTGCCACTGAAAAATATTTAAAAATTTTAATGAAAAAACCTCTGCGCCAAACGGATCAGACAGAGGTTGGTTCTTGAGTACTTGACTGTTTCAAAAAGTCTCACACCTAAAAATATATAAACTAGAACAATGTTATAAACTAAAAACTGAAAATCAAAGCTATAGGTAGTTAACGTTTCGGAAGAGAATCTACTTCCGTTCTCGAAACTTTTTTGGCCGTCAACCATGACAGTTCTTTGTTTATGTATTTCCATAGTCACGTGATATAGCTTTTATTTTCAGTTTTTAGTTTATAACATTGTTCTAGTTTATATATTTTTAGGTGTGAGACTTTTTGAAACAGTCATGCAAGTACTCAAGAACCAACCTCTGTCTGATCCGTTTGGCGCAGAGGTTTTTTCATCAAAATTTTTAAATATTTTTCAGTGGCAAAATATCCAATAAAAAGTAAGAAAATCTGAATATGCCACAAATAAACAATTACAGACAAAAATAGTTCATTATTGGGAATGCCACCCCCTGCTTTTCGAAATTTATATCAAA
The DNA here is from genome assembly GCA_963583905.1 of Stenurella melanura. Taxonomy (NCBI): domain Eukaryota; kingdom Metazoa; phylum Arthropoda; class Insecta; order Coleoptera; family Cerambycidae; genus Stenurella; species Stenurella melanura. The sequence goes on from OY757312.1 coordinate 111,390,672, forward strand.
GATTGCTGAGAGTCGTATGTTACTATACCCCCCGGGCCCCGATTTTCTCCCGACGGCCCTGTGCTTTAGTTAGCTATGTAAATTTTATTATTTATTAAAATTGTTCATGAACCAAATTTGTCTAAAATTGATCTTATTTTTATTTCCAAGTCAATTATTGTTTGATTTTGGCTGCTAAGTAAACTGACTGACGTCTTGTGATTAATTCTAAATGGAAAGCCTGTCTTGCTCCAGCTTAATTAACTCCTAATTACGCCCGAAAATAAAATTATTGACTAATAATTAGTATTTTAAAAAGAAAAGTTTTATTTTCCTATTACATGAACACCAAGTACTCTTATTAAAATTCGGTTTTAGTGGGTTTCTGATAACAACGAATAAAATTATGAGATTGTTTTACAGTTAAAACTTTGCCCAATATTTTTTTTGGGAAAATTGGGTACATTTTTCTTCACAACGACGGACGCCACTGGTGGATTTTAAAATATTTTACCGTGACACAATCTCCTGATGGGTAAGTACCTTCCACACAAATTTTAAAAATTTCGCATTGTTAATAAGAAAGCTGTGATATGGAAATCATGAAAAGTGATACATACTGTAGTGAAACTATTAGTAATTGTAATAATTTCACTATAACAGGTATCAGGTATTATAGGGTGTTCCTAAATAACAATAAGTAAAATTCTGTTACTGTTACTTTTACAGTAAAAATTAATAAGAAAAAAAAATAAGGATATGTTTGGAAAACCATCATAAAGGATTCTAGGCAGGGCCGCAGCCAGGGACTGGCCACGGCAATGCTATCGTAAACAAATTTGAACCCTGGTCAAAGAAATCAGTTTTAAGTGTTAAATTACATGTCCATCGAAGGTTTCAAACTCCTCTAGGACAAGTAAATTTGACATCCTTTTAAAGAGAGCAGTTGTAGCTTTTTTTCCCCTCCCCTTGGCTTTGAATAAACCATCAGCCAGTAACTTTTGATTTATAATCTACTGATGCAAACAAGACTAATCCGTTATAATTTTTAATCTTTTTTTTCCTATACACTACCCTAAAACAAAACTATATAACAATGTATATGCAAACCACACATACGTGTAAATGCACATACATATACATACACCTCAGAGTTGTAGCTTTAAAAAAAGATTTTTACATTTCTAGAATTGAATAAAAAATAGTATTTCTAACTACTATCACTATCACTATTATAACTATTCTATCACTTCGACTAAAACTTGAAAATTAGATAAATGATGTGGTGTCAGGCTACTTGAAATATTTTTTGTTGAGTAGTTAAACAGTATATAAATCAGAGTTAAGTTTAATTTGAAATTAGCCTAAATGTAGGAGGTACTGGGTGGCGCCGAGCCGACTACCATATTTCAAAGTATCATAAATAACTAAGCTCCAAACGGTAGAAATAATTGAAACTATGTGTCAATACACTGAAATGTAATTTAGTATGACATGCTGGCAAATTCATTATTTGAAAATTACAATAGAGAAATTGCTTCCATCAAAATCGATGAATTCTTCTGCGAGTTGCTGGAATTTTGACAAATCCCGACAAGTGAAAGTGAGCTTCAACAGGCATGAGCAAATGATTTACTAAATCAGAGTCTATTAGTAATTAAATCAAGCATAGCTGTACAGAATTTCACATGCACTTCTCCATCTAAAAGTTTTCATACAATTTGGATCTTGTGAGGACGAAATATGGTGGATTAAACTTTTCCTGTTTATTTGCAAAATGCATGAATGTTCTTGAGCTAAAAGAGTGACCGCACAATCTGCTTGTTTTTACGTAGCAGATTGCGAGCTTGGGAAAAATCGTAAAAAAGTTTAGCAGATCTCAAATTAATCGTCATTAAAAACCAAAAGAGGCATTGTTCTAGGTTTTTGAAAATGTTCAGTAATTACCCCTATTCAGGGGTTGAAATGACTCCAAATCCTAAAATAAATTTTAAAATATCAAAAACATTTTTTTTTAAATTCTGAAAATTAAATAAATATTGAAATGTTTCAAGTCACAAGAAATATGAACAAAATATTTCACCCTCTTTGAGGGCCTATGGGTGAATTTTTTTACCCTTAAATACATAATTTTTCCCAAACTCGCAATGAACTACGCAAAAACAAGCAAAAAAACAGCTTTTTGTGGCTACTCTTTCAGACCTCATTTAACTGTTCTGTCGCCCACACTACATTTTCAGATGTATGTATAGGCCTTAGAGATTTATGTTTCATGTCTAACGCACCACCATCTAATGTTCATATCCAATTCAATATATTTTCCAATCCGGCACCTGGCCAAGCCAGCCAACATTAAAATGAAGCCTAAACCGAGGCGACGCTGAGTTGCTCACACAGAACTTCTTTGGTGGTGAAACGAACATCAATAATCAGATGCCCGACAGACCAATGACAAGGTTCACCATTTGGTAAAATGAGGGTCAATGCACTGCTCTCTTTAAAAGCCACAGATTTTAAATTGGGTGATCTATATTTTACGTATTGAAAACTGAATAAAAAGTAATGAAATATATTCTTTATAGGATTTTGCAAACAGCAGAAACTATCTATGAGAACTAAAAGAAAAACTGTGTAAAATTATTGATTTACAATCTTTGCATAAATCAATAATTCTACAAATATTTTTTCTTTTAGTTCTCATAGACAGTTTTTTCTACTGTTTGAAAAATCCTATAAAGAATATGTTTCATTACAATTAATTATAAGCAAACAAAAAAATAATTCACTTTTAAACATGAATAAAATGATTATAAAATTGTTAAGAAGAGTATTATTCCTAATTATTCATCAAATTAAAGCAGTTTGCAATATTTGTTAAGTTGTCAAATGGAGGAGATGGCATTACTCATCAATTTATTCATTCTTATACGAGTCTTTAAACCAAATTTCAGCAGATGTAGGGTTCCCTGCTCACTCCATATGACGCATAAGTGAGCAAGGTGACTAGATCAGGCCTAAATTCTGCATATATTCGGCATTACCGATTTCTGTAGCTATGTCTAGTTTGTCGTTCCTCCTCCATGGAAAAATTCCTACTATGCCATACTTATTTACGTGTGGGAAAATATCTGAATAAATTCAACACTGAATGATTAATAAAATGTATAATCTCACTTATAAAAATCGCGCATGATTTGTTTGCAAAGCATTTAAAGCAAAATAACGCAGAACCGAGACTGTCCAGTTTACAATAAGTCGCAACGTGTAGGGTTGTAAGAGATTGTAGTGTGAACTTGCCTTGCGTCTGGCCAATGAGAAGCTGGGAAATAGTTTCCTGTCTAAAAGCAACGATTCAGTATGATTGAAGTCTATAGCATGGGTCACTCCATCTACTAAAACAGCATTATACTAGTAATATAGGCTGTTTCTAGTAAGTTGGGCGATATTATTAAATTGTCAAAAATAGTTTGTTGCAGTAAAAAAATTAATATTGCAGGATTACAAAAGAAAATTTTTGGATAAAAGTGTCTTATTAGGAAGATCTCTCTTATGTTGTGCATTTCTCTCCACTCCCCACTGATCTAGTTGCCTTGCTTACTCCTAAAAGTATATATTGAAGTACTAAGCAGGTGAGTTACTTTATAGTTATAGTTTCGAACTAGACTGACTACTGGATGTTGACAATATGTTTTATTTATTTTTTAACCGAGAAATTTGGGAAGATTCTTCTATACAGTTGGCCCTGGAAAAATATTGTAATGCTTTCCTGAAATATTCCTAGAATAATCTTTTCGGCATATTGGATTAATCTTAGATAATGCTCTAGATATATATACACTTTACGGGGAATATTCTCAGAATATCCGAATGGGAATCTTTTTCTATACCTATCTAAGAATATTCCATAAGAAATATTCCAGAAATATTCGGATTCTTTCAAGTTTAATCATGGAATATCCATGGGTTTAAAATGGATTATTCCCTAAGATAATTCTGAAATATACCAGCTATTCCAGGATTAATCCTAGGATATCTACAGATTCAAATTTCAATTATTCCTGAATTATTCTGTCATGCATTATCTAGGTAATTCCAGCAATATGCTCAGAACATCTATAGGCTCATTTTTTTCCTATAAATATTTCCCTCTATTTATGATTTATGATAATACCCTGTTAGAAAAAAAACTGTATACTTTTTCCACGGATTACTTACTATCATAAGGACTATTTTTATGGCTGTGTGTTCACCAAGTAAAAGAAAATGCTAAAATTATAAATCATTATATTTGATTTAACTGTCCCTGCCAACACAAGTTGTAATATTAGGAGTTTACATGATAAAAGAGTGGATTTTTACAATTTAAATAAAGTATTTAATGAAATAAAAGCAAATCCTTCTAAAATAGTCAATTTTAATCATATCTATCTAATTGCATTGTACAGAAATTATTATTATTAAAATAAAACACATTATCCACAAAGTTTCGGCAGATTCTTTTGGGGGCATGTTCGATATGTTGCTCGGAATAAATTCAATGTATTATTATCTTTACAAAATGCATCGTTTCGATAGTCCAAAAGCAATGCATACAAAACTTCTAAAGCATTATTATCTCCATAAAATAAAGTATCTTGCAAACATTGTTTATCAGAGATACTAACTTCAGAGCAAATGTTGTGTAGAATCTGAGCATTACATTTCATACTTAACATTGGATAACAACTGGACAACATATAAAACATGTTTCCGAAAGAATCTAGCTGAATTTGAACCAATGTCATTTATATTTACTTAACTGAAATCATTACAACATATCTCATGGTCCTCTTCATAGAAAAATATTCCAAAATTCCTCAGTTTACAAAATTAATAAAAAAAACACATGTTTGTTTTCCATTTCAAGTATACTACCAATTAAAATGTATATTAATCTGCCGAATGTGATTTGTTGGTCATTTTTTAAACCACTTTTAGAGGGTAACTCGTCCAGATATATTTAAGTAAAAATATGGTATAAATCTTGATGACATAATCTATCATCACCAAATACGTTTAGGATGTATCTGAATTTTAAACACAAAATATACTTTAGAATAATTTCCACTCACAATGTGTGCAAAATAAATAAAAAATAAAGTCTATATAACAAGCCTACCATCTAAAATAGAAAATTAAACAACACACAAATAAGTTAGTAAAGTACATACCCTTGCCACTTTATTTTTTTTATAAGGTCCATATTCACAATCGTCTTCACTGCAGGTGGCAGTAGAAAAATTTAAATTTCTGAAATAATAAAAGATGGCGTTGTAAATGTCTGACTGTATATTAAGTTTTACACAAACACCATGGGGAACAATTAAGTATCGTTTGTATAGAGTTATACCTCTCAGTATATTATATAAATGTATAATCTCACATACTATTATTTCAAAAAGTTATTGTAAAAATATTAAATATTATTCGTATTGTTAAAGAATTTACCACAACGTCACTAACCACTAACCCCCGGAAATTAACTATATTTTCAAATACTTACGTATCGCAACATGCATAAACTGGTCTATCGTCCTTCATCCTAGTAGCTTCATCATGAGAGTTACAACTGAAATTTAAAAACATATATTTTAATATACTTTATTATTATTATTATTATTATACTATTCACAAATACAAAAAGAAAAGCATTGCATTCGATCGATACATTTCTAAAACCGATAATATCGCTTGTAGAGAAAAAAATTCCATATCATTGAGTTGGTGTTCGAATTCTGAACAACTTTCAAAATGTCCATCATTCTGTCACGTTTTTTGTAAGCACGACAACTTAAGAATGAGAACTCCAAGTGTATTAAAATTTACATAGTAGGTTAGTGTTAGCTAGAGAGCCCTATTGTCTTTGAACGAAATTGACCTGTAAATAAAAAAGTTATTATTTAAATCTTTTTATGCTTTATAATTAAACAAAAAAATGTCTAAAACGAAAACAATCCCACCCCACTGGGGAGGGTTATTTAAAAAATTTAGAAAAAAAAGGAAAAATATAGCACAGGTCTGCAAAAAATAAAAAAAATTTTGATCTGGGGATCTGACCTATGGTTCTGTGTATTTGGATGTGTTGAATCTGATAAGAGCAAAAAAAAATAAAAATCTGACGAATTTCAGGTCTAAAGTGAATTCAAGATCGTTGAACACGAACCAGGCCTTAGGATTACGGAGTGACGCGATGTCAGCTGTCAAAAGCTGTGGAAGCATCGGGCCAGCAAGATACGGTCCCAACTCTTATATTTTGTCTTTGTGGAATACGATTTCATAACTGGTCCCGGCACTATAGGCGAGTCTGCCTGGGGTAGAGTGGTGATTTTACAAATTTTGTATATCATTTGAGTTAGCAACGGATTCTTATAGGAAAAATTCCGCTGAACAAGATTTTCTTATGAAAAATTTTCCAAAACCGCGAGCTTCACGGCCAAATAATTGTTTAAATATTTTTTTTTTCGTTTTTGTTTAATAAAATAAAAACGGTTTGACGAATCCGAAAAAATCTTGATTCAATCGAAAAATGTTTTCAATACGCGTCGTTTGGCACCAGGCACAACTCATTTTGTCAACATGTTCATTTGTTATAGCCAAAATAAATTTCTTAATTAACAAATTGACTACTCCAAAACTAATAAGGTCAGGATATTGTTTTTTTTTCAAAATACATGCCTCTTATACCAAAAAATATACCATTTTTTTTGGCCCGATATCTTCAATACTTTTTGATTGTTTAAACAATTGGCATAATTAGTTAATTAGCAATTAACTTTTTTTTCGAAAGTTTGATCGACTTCAAACCAACTTTAAAAGATAAATATTGATGTCGGGCATAACCCCCATAGAAGTGTGCATGAATGCAACTTTTTGCTTTTGTTTATTTAAAGTTTAAATTAAATTTGCAAATTAACAAATGGAATATCTTGACTCTGATTAAGCGTATCGATTTGGGGCTTTCTGCATATGAAAGTGCTTGGAAAAGGGAAAATGGGACCAGAAGGAACTTGATCGGATAACCGGAACTGGAAATGAAAGTGATATTGTGTGAGAGGCTCTAATTTGTTTCTTAACAACTTTTTGGACTCGATGTTTGGTGCAAATGACAGCTAAAAAGTTTTTCCATCAACCACAAAAAGTTCTACAAAAGATATTCAATCCCTGAAGAGTTATACACGTTTTTGACCCTTAAAAAAATCTCTCCCGTAACGTGAAAATAGTAAGATTTGACGCGCAATGGGGTGGCGGGTTCGATCCTCGGTGTGGGCAAATTTTTTTTTTGTCAAATTTGCTTTTTTTCATGTAACCAAGTATTTTTTATGATAACAAATGTTTTTACTTTCTGAGAAATTTTTGAAAACATCGTAAATAATTTTTTTTCGCAATTTTCATTAAATAAATGGCTATCTTGCAACAAACATATGATTGTTCTTGTCCAACGAGGGTTTGTTGGTAGTTTTTGTTTGTTTTTTTTTTTTTACTACTTTTTGTGAAAGAGAAGGATTGTTTTACTTCATTTGAGGGGGGTGTCTGTTGAATGAAGACAAAAAATAAAAAGGAATCCAATTTATTTTTCACTTTTTTCTTATAATGAAAAAAGTTCACGTCTCATGAAAAAAACACACTTTGTTATTTGTAAATGAGAAATAATCAAAAGATTTAACAATTTTAATGGAATTATTATTATAAAAAACCGGCCACCCACTCACAAAAGGGCCCATCCCCTTCCACCATTCCATGATTTCAACTACATATAAGAAATGTAGAGCATACAAAGCAGGTGCACAGTATCACTTCGAGAGTTACGGATGTAATGAAGTTCTCAAGAATAAATAATTATTTATAGCGTTTTTTTACAATTTAAAAATTATTTTATTATAGGAAATATTTTATTGCACGAAAAAAAAGTGAATTTGACAAGAGCAAAAATTTTCCCACACCGAGGATCGAACCCGCCACCCATTGCGCGTCAAATCTTACTATTTTCACGTTGCGGGAAGGATTTCTTGTGGTTGATTGAAAAACTTGTTAGCTGTCATTTGCACCAAAAAGTTGTTAACAAACAAATTACAGCCTCTCACGCAGTATCACTTTCATTTCCGGTTCCGGTTATCCGCTCAAGTTCTTTCTGGTCTCAAAATTTTCATTTTTCCAAGCACTTTCATATGCAGAAACCCCCAATTCGATACGCTTACCCAGAGCCGAGATATTCCATTTGTTAATTTGCAAAATTAATTTAAACTTTAAATAAACAAAGGCAAAAGGTTGCATTCGTGCAGACTTCTATAGGGGTTATGCCCGACATCAATATTTATCGTCCAAAGTTGGTTAAAAGTCACAAATTATGCCAATTGTTATCTTGACCTCATTAGTTTCGGAGTAATCAATTTGTTAATTAAGAAATTCATTTTGGCTATAACAAATGAACGGGTTGACAAAATGAGTTATGCCTGGCGCTAAACGACGCGTATTGAAAATATCTTTCGATTGAATCAAGATTTTTTTCGGATTCGTCAAACCGTTTTCATTTTATTAAATAAAAACGAAAAAAAAAATTGTTTAAACAATTATTTGAACATGAAGCTCGTGGTTTAGGAAAATTTTTCATAAGAAAATCTTGTTCTGCGGAATTTTTCTTATAAGAATCCGTGGCTAAGTCAAATGGTATAAACATTTTTTGGGAAAAATCCCAAGCAGACTCGCCTACTATGATACCTGTCAATTGGAAGAGAGGAGCTCTGAACTCCTTCAGGCACTGTGCTGAGGAACTTGATCTCCCCAGGCTGGTAGATGCTTTGTCCTGATCCCGGATCCCAATTTTTAAGACTGTACTCAGAAAGGCTGAGATAACAATCTAATGGACTCCTCTTACCCTTTTTGGTCCAAAAAATACCGGAGGGCAGGGACACTAACACTCCGAGCATTTTTGACCCGAAGAATATAAACTTGGAAGAAAAATCGTGAGATGTAAAAGTTTGTTAACAGGTAACATGTTTATCAGGATGACATTCCAAATATTTACCGCTGATCGTCATTTGTTTTGCCGATTACATCGAAGATTCTGTGGTCTCCGGATCGTCATTTGTTGCTACTAAATGATCTTTTATTGTGTAGATTGATTTCGCAATAAGTACTATCCTTATTGCCAAAATCTACACAATAAGATCATACTACCAACAAATGACGATCCGGAGACGACAGAATTTTCGATGTAATCGGCAAAACAAATGATGATCAGCGGTAAGTGTTTGGAATATCATCCTGATAAATATATTACCCATTAACAAACTTTTATATCTCGCGATTTTTCTTCCAAGTTTATATTCTTCGGGTCAAAAATGCTCGGAGTGTCAATGTAGTATTTTAGACAAATAATACTATGCCTCCATCTTTCACCAGAGTTGAAGAGAGCGACATGACATGCCGCACGTAGTTACCAATTTTCGGGTAACAGAATGCATTAGATTGTTATCTTAGCCCTTCTGAGTACAGTCTTGATGATTGGGATCATTGACCAGGACAAAGCATCTACCAGTCTGGGGAGCTCAAGTTTCTCACTACAGTGCCTGAAGGGGATCAGAGCTCCTCTCTTCCAATTGACTTAGTGTCGGGGTGTTTCCCAACTTTTAGGATTGAGGGACCTCGATTTTCATAATCAGCGATTTAAAAAACGTATAGTCAAAGTAGTTTCAGACTGGTGTTTCCTACACCCTTTCGCGCGTTTTGAATGGAGTATTGGTTTGATCCCTTTGCAGCATCCAAACACCCCTCCAAAGAAAAGAAATTTAAAAAATGAGTAGAGAAAATTGTTCGCAATGAAATGACCTACAAAAAAATCTGACGTGATTTTCCAACAAAATCAATAGAAAAAAGTTATAATCGTTAAATGATATTTTTCTTGAAAATTTTAGTCTATTTTTAATTATAACTTTTTCATTTTCAATTTCATGGTAACTATCTAGACTAAGATTGTAGATAATTCAATTCTTTACAAAAAGTCTTAGAAAATCGCGGAAAAACTGAGTTTTATACTCACACTGGACCCCTCTACACATAAAAAAAAATCTTGTCCTGTCCAAAATGGAAGGTTCGGCCTAAATTTTGTAGCATCTCAATGGACTAAATTATGTATTACAAATATTATGTGAAATTGTATATTTAGAGAGGCGCCTTCAGAGCCTTTTTATTACAACATTTTGGGCCGTTGTCCCATGTTGTGATGCGTTTCTTTAAATGAGTAACCTCCTTCTGGGCAGCTTTGGCTTTAGATTTGGGGGTTGTTTAATACATCAACACATGCGGTGTGTTCTTTAAAAAAAATATTTGAAACTTCAGAAATAAGAAAGCAGGTTCAAACTAAATACAATTTTGTACATATTTGGAAAACCTTTCTTTGTACAGAGCAGGGGACCCGTCATTGTTCAAATCCATCCATTTTTATGTTTAATTCAAAATATTACCTAGGTACTTCTAATAATAATCCGTATGTCCACAAGTTATTTTTATTTTTATATGTATAAAAGCTACTGTATTTTAAGCTACTTGGTTAACATGAAGTAATTTTTTATAAATAATTATTATAATTGTAATAATTATTTACGTGTAGGTATTCATTTTATTTACGTATATAATGACACAATATCATACATTATTTTATAGTAGGTAATAAGGTTTATAACTATAACTGATATCTTGCCACCATATCTACTAGTATTTATTATGTGAGTGTAGTTAAAAAATAAAAGTAAGGATTGGTTTCAGATGTCTATATCTAATTATCTTATTGGGAGACATAGTACGGGAGCTGGGTGGCTTTTTCGGCACGTTGTCGCTTTATGAATGATAACGATTTAGACTGAAACAAATTAAACACATTCCCTCTGAAAAGGTATAAGCTAAAAATGTACTTATGGTAATCCATAAAAAATAACAATTAGTTAATAATTCGGGAAATCAATTGTTCATTACAATTCGTAGCATTTATTCAACCTTTCACAGAGTACTCCCTGCTTAATAAATTAACCTTAACTCAATTACTTCCACATCCACATAGTGGAGTGGAATTATAGTAATTTTTTTTGTTGAAATAGGTTTAGAATGTCGTGAAACGGAGATTTTAAATTTGAGCGAAAAAAAAATTCTGTCTGTCGGTCTGCAACTTTTTTTTGTGCGCACGATATCTCTGGAAGGGTGTAAGATATTGACTTGAAATTTTATACACGTATGTATTATAACGAGATCTGGAACTGGATTGTTTTTTGAATTTATGTTGTGAAGGGTTGGGGGTAAATAGGACAAAATAAGTAAAGCAAGCTGGTAAGAGTACAAAAATTTATATAATAGAAGCCAAGGCCTCAGACTTTTTAATAATATTTCCATCCCCCCCTCCCGCAACACCCCACTCGATTATAAAAGGGGTTAATAAAATAAAATTGAAATATTCGCTTGAAATTTGGTACACGTATGTATGATAATGACATCTGGAACTAGATTATATAGGGTGTAACATAATGGAATGTCATAAATGAAGGAGCGTATTCCTCGTACAAATTTAAAAATATTTTGGCATATAAACAATTGTCATTAGAGCCTTCGTTTACAAGATACAGGGCGTTGTAGTTTTCAAAAATACAATTATTTCCCTATATATCTTTTGAACAAATGTAGACATTTACATGAAATTTTGTGTGTAGAGTACATGATTAGTATTGTATTTAAATTTAAAAAATGAAGCCCCAGCTTTAACCAGTGCCAAATGTAAGAAAAACAAACTCATCAGAAATTTTATTTTTTAATTTAAACAAAAATTAGCAAAGATAAACGAAACAACAAATTAATGCAATAATTTTAAAACTGTTAAATATGTGCAAAAACGTCAAGAGAAAATTGTTTTTCAAAATTAAATTTGAAATTCAAAAAAAGCGCAAAAAAAATTTGGCCCAGTGGCGTGCCATAACTTCATAAAACAAGGTATCCTACATACTTCAAATCTACATCACTGGTTAAAGCTGGGGCTTCATTTTTTAAATTTAAATACAATATTAATCATGTATTCTATACACAAAATTTCAGGTAAATATCTACATTTGTTCACAAGATATATAGGAAAATAATTGTATTTTTGAAAACTACAATGCCCTGTATCTTGTAAACGAAGGCTCTAATGACAATTGTTTATATGACAAAATATTCTTAAATTTGTACGAGGAATACGCTCCTTCATTTATAACATTCCATTATGTTACACCCTGTATATTGAGACCATCCCATTAAAGATGGAGGGGAGTATTGGGGGAAATAGGTGGAGGAAGCTAATAAGAGTCCAGAAACTTCATTTTTGGCGTATACGTTAGAAACCAACATTTCAATTTTTTTTATGACATCTGGCCTCAAATATTATTAAAATTCTATGACCAATTATTTCCACATACTAGAGTGCAAATATAGTCAAAATATTTTCCTTTAAAGAGACTTGGATGGAAAATCTGGATGTGAAAGTAGTGATTCCTTAGGCAGCGGTTTGTTTATTAAAAATACTAGGAGGTACTACTATTATAGAATTATATTTTCATTTCAATTTTTAATAATGGGACCATAGATACATAATGTTCATGGTCAATGAAGTAGTGCTCTCTCTATCTAATCTACTTATTAGAATTAGAATATCTATGATTCCAACATGCTACTTTGTTCCTTGATTGTCATACAAACTATAGCACTACATTATTCGAATTCTTCGGACTTTTACCGGGTGGCCACCTAAAACTACATTTCAAATCCTCTGGCTGTTCACTGACTTCCCTGACTGATAAACTTCAAGTTTTTTATAACTCATAAGCTAATTTCAACTATTTTTTATATTTTATTAATAAAAATTGAGACCGAACATAAAAATTTGCCAATGTTGACCAGTTTGTGATTTTTTTTTTTTTTTTTCAAGAAATAACTTCGATTGACTCGCGTAAAATTCGCAATTAATAGACATTTTTTTACTGCAAGCAAGAATATAAATGCACTAAAATAAAGGCATTTTCCCTGACTATTTCTTAATATTCTTAAAATTCCCTGATTTTACGTTCAAATTAGTACAAATTCCCTGATTTCCCTGACCAACATGAAATTCCCTGACTCTTTCCGGTTTTACAGAAAAGTGGCCACCCTGTTTTAAATTTCTGCCATTGCAATTGTTGAATATATATGTCTACAACGTTTTTACTGTATGAGTCGCTTTAAAAATACACGTTTATGTGACATAAATAGTGAAATTGAAATAAAATGTCAGTAAACAAAAAAATCCCAAGAAAGTATTGGGAGGCAGTTAACAGTAAAACGTAATATTAAAGATACATTTTTATGTATTTTATTCATTTAGGGGTCATTCAATAGGGTCATTCTTGCTCCCCATAAGGATAAGAAATCACACTTTGTTACAAAAATATTCTGTAGATTTTTTTGAGAACGCCAACTTTTTGTGGATCCTCCCCATTGTTCAATTTGTCACATTTTCAGTGACCTCTCCCCCCTAAACGCCGTATTTATGAATGGCCCCTTATTCGTGAATTATGTTCCCCAAATGACTTGTACAAATAGCTTTTAAATTTTACCGATCAGCCTCAATTTTCTCTAAAGATACGAATTATATTTTCTGCCTCCTACGCAACTTGAAATTACATTACTATTACTTAATTTATTTATTAATTAATAGTAAAAGTTACTCTACCAAGATATTTTAAATTTGTCTGGGAGACGACAATCTAAAGCTAAATGCATTTATATTTTAAATTTTGGTTCGAGTTCATCGCAAGGTCACACCCACACTTTTATATATTATTTTTATTATTACGTCGACACAAGGTAAATACTCTGGTAAATATGAAAACATTAAAAGCTAAGTGGGGTCTATAAACTTAAGGATCTCATCTGAATACAGATAATAATGTAGGCAAATATTAGCAAAGTTAATCGCTCAATTCAACAATTACGTATATTATTGTAATGAGATATATTTCCACGAGTATTTTCATGTTGCTTTAACCAAAATGATACAAATATTGGAATATGACTTCAAAAACATATTACAACATGCGGAATGGAATTTGGAAATAAAACTCTTCCTTAAGCCAGTGCCAGACGATGCGTCGAATGCCATCCAACGTTGGACACATGTTAGTATGTCACATCGCGTCGGCGTTCTTCAAATAAAGAGGGAAAGTAGTGTCACGTGTTTGTACCCCTAGTAAACCTCCCTTAAAAATCCGTGGGTTCCAATACTGAAACAAGAGATAAACACTAACACACTTTATTGATTAACACTGAAAACTTCACAATACTTTTATTAACTAAAATACACTTCTACTGACTAAAATAACCTTTAACAATGTTTATTACTTGATATTTACACTTTACTGTTCACTTTATATTATTTCGGATTTTCTAACCTTCAATTCATTAGACTTCTTCCGCACCTGTTTACATCGGCTTATATACGCTACAAATTGCCTCTAGAACCATCCAGCGAAGACCATAACCTTCTCGTACGGCAATCTAGAATAATGTAGAAATCTCAACCCTCTTCTAAAGTTTCTAGCTTCTAGAAAACGTACTACTAGTGTCTCAGAGATGGCGCATACTACAAACTTTGATGATACTGCAGTTACAGTTGCCTACTACCAACTCATTCGCTACCAGCCCATAGGGGGTGTAACGCGTAACAGTATCATGGGCCAACGTTGGATGGTATTCGGCGCATGTTGCGACACCGGCTTTAGGCCCCGAGCACAGCGGCGTCGCAAGGGGATGGGCTAGGTGAACTTTTTTGACCCACCTACAACTAACTTGGCCCACCCTACCTCACTCTGGGTTTAATTAATTTTAAATTGCATTATTGCATTATCGCATTATAGCCCAGTTGTCAGAGACAGAAATTGATAAAAACCGGTCACTAAATGTTATATGGCTGGATTTTTCAGAATAAGTAATTTTGTTGGTTAGAATACGATAAAAAAAAGTTTACAGCTGTAAGATGCCGGCGACCTCTAAAAAAATTGAAAATATTGTCCGAAATTCGGTTTTTGGGCAATAACTCGAAAAATAAACAAATATATACGAGAATGGAATGTGGCGACATATAAGTACGGGTCGCAAAGCGTGCGCGGTCACGGACGCGCTACACTAAATTTGTTATAACTGTTGAACTAATTAATGAAATTGAGCTCAACAAAGCTTAAATGAAACGTGAAACATGTGGCTATTGGATTATCACATTTTTAAATATAAAAATGAATGTATGTAGGAATAGTAAATATATGAAGTCGGAACATAAAGAGATTTCCGATGAAATCGGCAAAAGCTACCATTTCTACAATTTTTAAGATAAAAAACTGAAACTTTCACATATTACTCTGGAGGTAATGTATAAAAAGATCCGATGGATACTGCAGTGGCGGCCTGTGAAATTTTGGTAAGCTATAACTTACTAGTGGAGCATGGGACCCATGCCAAACTTTAATGGATCACTACCACGGCAAAACGGAGACGTTTTGTTGAAAAAATATTTGGTTGGAATTTGCGAATTTTTTTTTCAAAACATGCAGTGCCTCCCCATGGAATCTGGAAAAGTACTTGTAAAATATCTATATTGTATGTATTTTTTTCTCGAACAAGGAAGAAAATATAAGGATATGTTTTTAATTTTATCAAAAAGTCTTCATTTTTTAAAAAGTTACATCATTTTGATATTTTGTAAATTAAATATCAGTGTAAAATAAAATTTCAAACTGATGTAACTTTATAAAAAAATGAAGATTTTTTTGATAAAATTAAAAACTTATCCTTATATTTTCTTCCTTGTTCGAGAAAAAAAAATACACTATAGATATTTGACAAGTACTTTTCCAGATTCCAGGGGAGGCACTGCACTTTTTGAAAAAAAAATCGTAAATTCCAATCAAATATTTTTTTCCACAAAACTTCTCCGTTTGGCCGTGGTAGTGATCCGTTAAAGTTTGGCATGGGTCCCATGCTCCATTAGTAAGTTATAGCTTATCAAAATTTCACGGGCCGCCACTGCGTATGCCAAATAATTTTTGTGATAAAAGACGTTTCACGAATTTTGGAGCAAACAAAAATTTTTCTTTTATTTTCGTAAAATAAAGAAGGTTAATTCATTTTTTCAGGTAAATCCTCTTAAAACATCTTAAAGCACACATTTCAAGCTTTAAAATCGCACCTACAGAAATCTAATAACGCCATTTAAACCAAAGTAATAGGTGGTTAAAGTTAGTTAGACATATCAAATTTTATCACTTTCTTAAGATTTTGAAATTTTGGAAGTGTACATCTTCAAAAATAAATTTTTGACATTTTTTTCGCTCATCGGATATTTTTATACATTACTTACAAAGTAATATATGAACGTTTCAGATTTTTATCTTAAAAATTGTAGAAATGGTAGAGCATTTTTCGATTTCATCGAAAATCTCTATACGTTCCAACTTCATATATGTACTATTCCTACACACATTCATTTTTATATTTGAAAATATGATAATCCAATAGCCACATGCCACATGTTTCTCGTTTCATTTAAACTTTTTTCAGCTCAATTTCATTAATTAGTCCATTTTTTAACGTTTTATCATTTTACGTTTTTTCGTTAAGTGATCTTTTTTTGTTCATTACATAATTAGTTTTTAAAAATATGCCGTACACTACTCGATAAAGTAACCAAGACTTTTCAATAAATTCACAACGAAGTATCTAAATTCATTTTGTAAAAAAATGAAAACAAATTTGCGTATTGAGATTTCCGCCAAAAAACAAGGGACTGATTATTCTGTCATTCATTATTCTGCACCAAAAGACGACTTCTTAAGAAAACTGACTTTTGCAGTTAATTATTATTATTATTATTACTATTATTTTTTTATTTATTTTTTTTTTCACAACTAATTGTTGGATTTCCTAGTTAATTCATGATTAACCGGGGTCTTGACGACCAACGATTTGCTCATGGACCAACACCCTGCGAACAGTGCTACAGGTGGCTAAAATTGTAGCTTTTCGAGCAAGCCCTATCACTCTGTGGTGGTCAGTTATACCCAGTTGGTTTAGTGCTCTAGGCAGCTCTTTCTCTATAAGCCCATTCCCTGATATTACTATGGGCACGATGGACACCTTCTCCAGCAGGTAAATAGCTTTTAATTCGTTTGCTAAGTCTTGGTATTTAGAGATCTTTTCGTTCCTTGCTTTTCTTATATTTTCGTCCAGAGGATTATTATTCTTATTATTATTATTATTATTGTTACCGAGTAGTGTACGGCATACTTTTAAAAATGGATTATGTAATGAACAAAAAAAGGAATGTCGTGAACTCAGTTTTGGCAAAATTTAACTCAAACAACTTGATCACTTATAAAAAAAACGTAAAATGAAAACGTTCAAACATAAACGTTTGGGGGCTTACATCTCAGTAACCAGATAAGTGATCTCACTTAGAATTGACACCTAGGGGTTTTAAATGGCGCTCTTTAGAACAATGAAACCGAAATTTGATTAAAAAAATTGGTAATACTTATATATTTTTTAAATAGACTTCTCAAACCTTCTTAAAATCGCACTCTACTGACATCTATCATAGTACTAAGGTCAAAGAATCACCTTATCGATCTTTTCTTACCACGAAACTTTGAAGTTAATCAAGCATCAATTAACGGGTCAGACTGTAGAAAAATTCAAGACGGCGTATCCAAGATGGCGTACAGTTTACTGGCATTTAATATCCGATTCTGCTAATAACTTAGTATGTTGGCATTTTTGAAGTCGCAGATTATAAATATTTCGTCGAAATTTAATAATTCAAAATGGCGGCGTCAATATGGCGGATAGGTCTTGTCATTTATGTGTAGGGAATTTTATCGAACAACCACATTAGTACAATTGGGACAAAATTAAAAAGGAAATAAATTGTTATGAATTACACCCCCTTGGGACTGGAAATTGATACGCCTACGCCTACTAGTAGTGACTCGAAACTTCCAGAAAGAGCCATGGACTTTTCTAGAGTATGGTGGGAGAAGATTCTGGTTCAATCTAGAGGTAATTTCAGAGTATATAAGGCGCGATTACCGGCGCAGAAGAAGAAGTTTATTAAGAAGGCAGTTTATAAAAGTGAACAAGTTGAAAAGTGAAAAGTGAGGTTAAATATAAAAGTAAACAAAGTGTAAATGTTATTTTGAAGTATTGCATAGTCAGTAAATTGTTAAATAAAGTGTTAGTAGTGTTTATCTCTTGTTGAAATTATTTTAGAACCCACGGATTCATACAGGGTGTTTCCTAAAAGGTGGAAAATACGCAACAAAATGAATAATTTGAGAAAATTAAAAAATGCGCTTTTAAAAACCAACTGAAACGGTTAAACAATGCTATAAAAGGAAGGAAATAATGTTAGTAGTAATAATAATAATTTTAATAAACATGAAATTTGGGGTGCTCCAAATACAGAAAATTTGACTCATCGGGTGCCCCACCGCCTTTACGTTTGTTTATTAACACAATAATAATTATTATTATCATTATCTTCTTTTCAGTGCATTTTTCAACACTTTCAGGTGGTTTTCATTTTTTTTAAGTTTTTCCTACATTATTCATTTATTATAAGTATTTACCTTATACCGATATTGATTGATTTGATTGATTAATTTACCAGCGTAAGGTGGGCATTGCTGCCGATTCCGAGCATCCATGGAGGTTCGTACCAACACGCAGCTTGGTCGTCCGTCGAACACGCCCAACGTACGGCCAAACCGTGTGCCGGAACTAAATCTCAGATGTTTTATATACCGCCGGACCGGCTGCATACGCCGGGTTGGACATTGGACATGCCTGTTGTCAGCAGCGAGAGTCGCATGACGCATGGAGTGGGAATACAGGATGGGAAGTGTAGGTGTTTGTGAGATGCTTCTTTTAAGTTTCCATGCTTCTATTAAATTTCTATCTGTCATTATCGGCTGGGGTGTACAGATGTTTGCAAGATGCTTCTTTTCAGTTTCCATGCTTCTTTGAAGTTTCCATCTATCGACATCTCCTTAGTTTTCTGTTTCTTATGTTTCTGAATATGGCATCTTTTATTTTTTATTTATTTATTTATTTTTCATTAACCGTTTCACAGGTAAAATATCCATTTACGGTGGAGTTGCTGGGAAGGGGCCTATCTCGCGGTAACAATATTTTTTGCGCGTTATGAGAAAAAAGGTCCGAAGGGCTAGTTTGCTCACCCTGTAGGTATGTCGTTTCTTTGAAACAATCGGTTTCAATTTACAGTAATTACTTCCAACTGCCACCCCCCAACTCCGGGCACTTTCCACTTCATTACCTAATTTCATTTTTCTCTGTTGTTTAATTTTTTTTTCGTACTGTTCTTATTTTCTACATAGCACAATATACCTATTCTAAAATATAAATCTGCATATGTTTAACTGATACTTAGGTATATCCTATTTTTGAAAAAACACTAACACTAAAATAATGTCGAAGCACGTTTAGAACTCCATGCTCGATAGTGGCACTGACCCATCCGAATAAAAAAAAAATCCGCAACACCGCTGCCGATGTAGACAGGCGTGAAATGAAAAGTGACAACGGTTACGAAATGTCTACGCGACTTACTACACTTATTTTACTGGTCGCGCGACGAGTGATATAAATATTTGATAAAATTACGACAAAAAAATCAAAGATACCTCTGAGAGATATACAATAAAATTTAATTCGGTATTCGCCTCGCGGTGCCCCTGATGCCCTGACGCCTGTGTGCGCTGCACACTTCGCACACAGGACCGGCACGGCCCTGGAAAATAACATCCGTCAAAGTATGTACGTTTCCGCCATAATTACACAACTGTTTCGTCCGCTGAATGCGAACGGTGCGATTTTTACCGCAGCGCGGCAGACCATAAAAACGCGTACAAGAGGCCATACAGCTCTATTTCGCCATTTACGAGGGGCGGACTCCGACGCGTTTGTAAGAATGTTTTTATTTTGTAGGTATTTCATATGCGAAAATGATAATGCTAAAACTTGGTAACAAGTTTGAGCATTTGTGAGTTTAATACGTTTCTCTATTGTAATTTAATATAATAATACAATATAATGTTTATATAAAACAACGCAGCCGTAATGTAATCATGTAGGTATTTTGGTATTTACATAAGAATTCAATGCAAGATAATTGAGATATCCAAATTCATTTTGCAAACATTTTACGTTTAAGAGTTGAAAGTCAATAACATTTGTTATCACGTAAAAATAATACAATAATTATTATAAGAAAGCTAGCTGCTTTGTCTGTTCGTTAAAATAATAAGTAAACTTCAATAAAAAACCAGACGACATTTATGAGTGCGCACCACTGTATGTATAAAGCGGTACCTAAGGTGAATATTATACCTATTTACTTTCTTTACGCATATTTGCAGCTATTTAGTTGAGAATGCATAAAATATCTAATAAAAAGTATATTAAAAAAAATCTTTTTCAAATAACAATATAAATTTGTGAAACAAATTTATTTTTATTTCGTTTATCAAACCTATAAGTAAAACGTTCGTCTAATCTCTGGTAAGAAAAAAAAAATTCACAGTGTATAATCATACCACGTACCTATGTATGAATTTTAAAGAATTTATTTTTTTTGTCATTGCTAAATTACGATTCACCGTATTGAATGAATACTATGAATTTTAAACCAGAAAAAATCAAAGAATAATATACAGGGTGGGGCAATAGTGCGTCGGATCTCGATATCTCGAGTTCTACAATAGTTAGAATTTTTTTAAAAGATTGCTAGTAAACTAGATAAAAAAGTCTATAACTGGAAATTATTTTCGAACATACAGGGCGAAATTATGTACAGGACCAAGTGCCTTTTTTTAAATGGAATGCTATGTATATCAGTACATTTCTTGAAACCTCTTTCTAGGCTCTATTCATTCCTATATTAGCATTGAATATCTCCCAACCACTTGGATGTAATGAATTAATGAATTTTTTTTGTTGAAATAATGCAATCTGCAGATGGATATCAAAAAAATCACCACAGTCACAATTATGGGTTTTAAGAAAAACTAATGTGAATACCAATTACGAGACATCTAATTAATGTTTTCGAATCATTTTCATTTCCTAAAACTGTACAGGGTGGCCAGAAATTATTTTTCAATTATGAACTTTTTAAATTGAATTGTCTCAATTTATTCAAATGGAACACCCTGTATATTTTTCAACGATGTGATGTAGAAATGAAAAACGAACATTTTTTGTAAGTACTTCCCTATGGCTAATTGCAACCAATTTCGTTTTATTGAGCAATAATTACGAAATTCAAAAATAAACTTAAAAAGGGGGTTTCTTCAAATAACTCAGTAGAAAAAATTATAATAAATGTTCCACATGTTGCCCATTTCGATTGACACACATCTCTATGCGCTTTTGAAATGAGGTTCCCACTGTTCCTAAAACTACCGGCGTGATAGATCTAAAGGCAGTTATTCTTTCCTTGATATTTTGTACTGTTGTTGGCGTGTTTCTATAAACAATTTCCTTCACGTATCCCTATAAAAAGAAATCAATTTTTGTAAGATCTGGGGATCTACCAGGCCATTTAGTTCGGTCCATTTCTTCCAATCCATTGATGAGGGTAGGTATTATTTAAGTGGTCTCCAACTGCATTTAAATAATGTGGTGGAGCACCATCTTGCTGAAACCACATCCTATTTCGAATTCTTTCAGGGAGATTTACCAATAATTGTGGCAAACAGTTTTTCAAAAAATGAAGATAAATAGCTAAAGTCAATGTGGGCCTATTACATGTTCTCCAATAATTTCTCCCCAAACGTTTATAGAGCATCTGTGTTGGTTATCAACTTGCATAAAAAAGTGAGGATTTTCCGAAGCATAATAATGGAAATTGTGCCTATTAACAAATCCATTATTATGAAAAGTTACCTCATCAGAGAATAAAACATTATTGAAGAAGTTGACATCATCTTGCAGTTTACCTCTGGCCCAATTACAAAATTGTAAGCGCGTTTGAAAATCGTCATCAGATAATTCCTGGTGCATTTGAATATGATATGCACGCAACTTATTTGTTTTTATGATTCGACCCGCACACCGTCTACTTATTCCTACTAATGAGCTCACTTCTCTTTGACTAACATGGGGATTCTCAACCGTTGCCAGCACCACAGAAAACTCATTTTCTTCGTTCATAACACGTTTCATTCTTTCACTTTTTTTATATTCGACATTTCCAGTTTCCAGAAATCTATCGAGAATGTTTTGGAAGCTGCTAAGATCAGGAATCCTTCTTTCAGGATAACGTTGGTGATAAATTCTATTGGCAAGTAAACAATTTCTGTCTGACTCGCCCAAAACAAAAGTCATGTCTACAAGTTCCGCTTTATTAAAATTCATATTGTAAAATTCCAAATATTTTAAATTCAATACAAATTGTAACTAACGACCGATAAGTGTGATAAGTGCTCCGTTGTACACGACAATTTATACCAAACTGAGGTTTTATTGCTTGTCAAATAACGAAAAGGGCAAAAAATTACAAAAAAACATTACAGTAAAGCACCTGTTAAATACTATTTACTCATTTCAATGGATTGGAAGAAATGGACCCACTAAATGGCCTCATTTTAAAATTGCATAAAGACGTGTCAATCAAAATGGGCAACACTTCGAACACCTATTATAAATTTTTCTAATTAATTATTTGAGGGAACCTTTTTTTTAGTTTTTTCTTGAATTTGACACGTATTTTTGTATAAAACGAAAATGGTTGCAATTAACCATAGGGAAGTATTTACAAAAAAATGTTCGTTTTTCATTTCTACATGGCATCGTTGAAAAATATACAGGGTGCTCCATTCGAAAAAATTGAGAAAATTCAATTTAAAAAGTTCTTAATTGAAAAATAATTTTTGGCAACCCTGTAGTTTTAGGAAATGAAAATGATTCAAAAACATTAATTAGACGTCTCGTACTGGTATTCACATAAGTTTTTCTTTAAGCCCATAATTGTCATTGGTGATTTCTTTTCATATCAATCTGCAGATTGCATTATTTCAACAAAAAAATTCATTACATCCAAGTGGTTGGGAGATATATTCAATGCTAATATAGGAGTGAATAGAGCCTAGAAACGGGCTTCAAAAAATGTACTGATATACATAGCATTCCATTTTAAAAAAATGCATTTGGTCCTGTACATAATTTCGTCTTGGCTCGCCCTGTGTGTTCGAAAATAATTTCCAGTTATAGACTTTTTTATCTAGTTTACTTGCAATTTTTTTAAAAATTTCTAGCTATCGTAGAACTCGAGATATCGAGTTCCGACGCACTATTTCCTCACCCTGTATATTCATACTTTTATAATCATATTTTTCACTATCACGAAACAAGCCTAGCGCCACATCGGAATGGGCCTAGGGCGCAATCTGACTTAAATCCTCCTCTGTAAAGATGATGACATATACATACATAATGGTTGCCATATCAAATATTTTTTGTATGGATCAGAGCCAAATCTAAACATCGTTTTCCCAATCTTTTCCTTATATTTTTACGCAACGTTACAATCGGTAAACAACCTAATTATGTTAACAGAGAATAACAAAATATTTTTTTTATTTTTTTTACTAAAGAAAGCACAATCTGCTAATAAACTAGTCAATACCAGAAACGCAATGATTTTGAAACGTAGCTTTACCGAATGTCACGATAGATTAATTTTGTTTTCAGTTTCTGTAAGCTGTCTTTATTTCATCTAGCCATAGTACTTGTTTACTTGAAAAACACCAATAACTAGAATTTAAACAAAATGGAATAAAAAGAAACTAGGTCCCAAAATGTAAATTTGTTTCTCAAAACATTATTCCCATTAAATTTCCCCTCCCTCCAAATTTCGAATCGTTTGCTAATGATTGCTTGTCAGTTCCCTTCGTTTGTAGCTTATAGATGGGGTTGCCATTGAAAACAGCTTCCCCACCCTCGCTTTGTCGATTTTTTCGAATTTCAATGCCCAATTTATTTGTTAATGTTTGGTCGTCTACTGTCCGTTTCAAAGAAAAAATAAAAGATGAGGAATTATCCTAAAGCAACGAGTAAACGATTCACACCCAAAAATGGCATAAAAATGCAATTGGATAAAAAAAATAAGGCGTAAGTAAAAATCATTGAATTTCGGTTTGTAGAGGGCCTCCCCCTCCCGCCCACCGCTTATGGATATCTGGAACCCGTTAAATTGTCTAATTTTATATCCACATCCACGTAGCGGATTGAAAGTATTTTTCGTAATGTTGTAGTTTTGACCTTCCTAATCAGTCTCAAAGGACCACTAACTTCAAATTCTTCACCACACCTTCAAATTTTGAAGGCCTAAGTTATTAAAATCTTGTAAGTGGCACTAAGAGAAGAAAAATAAGTTTTGGCAACAAAAATCTAGGGCCAAGGAAATTTTTTAAAACACTCGCGAGAGATTTGCATATTTGTATATGGTGTTTTTAATATTCTTTAAAATCAACATTGAAGCTAAGATACTCATCTACGTGAACGTGTTCTTAACGCCTTGGCGCCTGCCTTGCACAGTGGCGTAATTTTAGCATTTTTATTTGGTAGGCAGGATTTTTTCACAGATAACCCAATAGATGAAAGCAAAGCTAACCCTGTAATTCTTAAACGATAACCCGATAAACCCAAATAACCGAGGGAAAGCGAGTGCTACAAAAAGTTAAAGGTTGAGGTTTCCGAATATTTTTGCAGAATCTAAAAATTTATTTCCATTCAAAAGTTATTAATGGTCAAAAAGACTAAAAATCGCATTTATTTTCAATGTTTAAACGTTAGCAACTTTTAAACAATAAAGTTTTCCGGCATGACATATACAGTGTGTCTCACTTAAGAATGTAATAGCGTAATAATTCTTTTGTTTTTTGTCCGATTTGAATCAAACTGATCATAAAAGATAGAGGTCACCAAGGACTACAAAATCAGTTTCCATGCTACGAATACTAAATTGTACGAAAAAAATCAAAAAATCATAGTAGGCATTTCTTAATAAAAAAAAATTTCTTAACAAAACTGGTTCTCGAAATCATTCAAAAACCCTGAATGCGAAGTTCTGCAACCCTTCGAAAAGTTAAGAATAATAACAGAAAGCGAATTGAGGCATGTATATTAGGGCTGATGGAGGTTTGATAGAACATAATATTTCATTCTTTTGGTTGTATTTATTTATTATTCATTTGTGTAAATTGTTTCAAAAGAATAAATTTAGAAATAATTATTATTTAAATGCCTCAAAAGGATTTTTTTCATTAAGACCTCATTTTTTTAGAATTTAATTAAACTTCGGATTCGGTTTTTTTAATTTAGTATCGTAGATGGCCTTGCATTTAAAGATCTTTTAAGATCAGTTTGATTCACATCGGAAAAAGCAAAACAATTAAGTGAGACACACTGTACATATAAGACTTTTTTCTTGTATTAACCTATACTTACGGTACAAGTGTTTTGGAATCGAAAATCGCCTTATTTATGATTGGTTTATAAAATTGTTATTAAAAAAAATTTGTTTCGATATGACGATTTCGCTAAAAATTTGAATTTAAACCAGGTTTTAGAAACTGGTGTAAAATTAGTAAAACACCTGAGCAAACCATTCGTCTAGAAAAGAAGCCCTAAATCCATTAGATCTTAAAGTATACTATAATATGATCATAGATGTGCCACGTAAAAGTAACGTATAATTATAATTAGTAGCATATGATTTACTCGCTTGTCTGCGGTTTTACGAGAATTGCAAAAAGGCCCCGCTCAAAATTTAGCAGGAGACCCCACAAAGTCTTAATCCGCCTCTGCCTAATGGTATTGAAAACCTTTAACTTGATTGGCGTAATTGTCCTGCTTATTACTTTTTCCGGAAGAATTCCGGATTTCGTCAGATTCGCCGTAGACAATTTAATGCTCTTTCAAAATATTGGGGGGGGGGGGGCAGTTGCCGACCTCCCCCCCCCTTAACGCATATGGCCTTGCATATACAGTTTTAGGCCCTTCTTCATACATATCATCGAAATCGTTGATATTTATTGTAGTTTCAATCCAGAAATGATCATTTTTTTCAATTCAACTTGGTTCAAATTGAATATCGGTATTTTCTACACCTTAATTATCCCATTTCACTCAGTAGTCTTGTACTTTAGTGCTTTTAACAATTGGATTTGTACGAATTGTAAGCCATTATTTCCACCTCATTTTCTACCCCTTGATACTCTTAATTTTTATCGCATTCGCACATGTTTTTATAAATATATATTTATTTGTTATAAATACTATTGTACCTGGTCCGCATAATTTTCTTATGCAAGAGTAACATTTGAAGTAATATGTAGCAGATATTCAATTCAGGATAAAATATATGAATTAATGATCTTTTCTATTTATTTCACACTTGTGCTTATCTGGGAAACGTCAGGTGTTGTTAATGAAAAAAAAAATCAATTGAAATTTAAAATGCATAAAATATTTGGGTAATCTATTTTCATTGCCAGAAAAATCTCGCAAATCCAATTTGTGAATAATCGCACAAAATCGAAAACCTCTTCAAGTAAAGTACCTCGAGAGTAATTCTGATGATGATACATTTACAAAATATAATGTGTCACCAACAATGTTATACAAATATAAAATATAAAATGTGGTTAATCTTTTATTAAGTACTACAAGCATGATCGAGAGAATGGTCACAGTTCAGAGGATATCACGCATATCAGCTAAAACTTAGTACCTAGTCGATTAAAATCATGATACTAATTTATGATACCTACTTGATTTAAATCAAATAGGATAAGTGAACAATTTTTTTAAATCATCGTAGAAAAAACAATTTATGGACAGAAATTCGTTTCATAGCACGGTGAATACAAATACGGAATAAAAATTGGTGAAACACGTGTATCAATATGTTTCAAAGAGAAACGCGTTTTAGCGTAGTATTTTTTACATAATTATACTCTTCGCAAATACAAAACTAAGAGTATATTGCATTCGATCGGCACATTTCTAAAACCAGTAATATTGGTCGTGGAGAAAAAAATTTCATATCACTGTGTTGGTGATCGAATTCTGAACAACTTTCAAAATGTTCGTCCGTCCGCCTGTCTGTCCGTCTGTGCGTCCGTCCCTCACGTTTCTTGTAAGAATGTAAGCACAATAACTTAAGAACGAAAAGTCCGATTGCATTGAAATTTGGACAGTAAGTTAGTGTTAGCTGAAGGAAGAACTCAATTGTCTTTGAGCAAAATCGGTCGATAAATGAAAAAGTTATAAATTAAAAAAAAAAAAAAATACAAAATTTGTTTTGTTTTATAATTAAATCAAAAATATCTAAAACTAACATTATTTACAAAAAAAATGCGAAGAGTATCCTATAGAATGTACAACAATTATATAAAAAGTGCAGTAAATCGGCGAAGAGTATAAGGGTTAGCTTGTTATTTATCGATTCGCTTCTGAGAATTAACTGTACCATCATTTTAAGTTCGGAAAATAAAAATAAGATAAGTAAGTTATCGTGCATATTGTTTAAAATGACCCCCATCGAGTTCCATATAGTAGTACTGTTGTGGATAAATCTTATAACGTACTTTTGCTAAAATTTAGTTGTGTACATCCAACTCAGTGGCGGTCCGTCAGGGATGCCAGGGTAGGCAGTGCCCGCCCAATTATCCAAGAACGCCAGTAGTTAATCATACAATTTTGCCATTAATTAATTTTAATATAGAAATTATAAAATTAAAAAGTTATTACCTCCACATCCACGTAGTGGATTGGAAATATAGTACATCATCAAAAAAATCAAAATTTTGTTTTCTTGAAATAGGTTTAGAATGTCATGAAACGTCGAGATTTTAAGTTTGAGCGATAAAAAAAAATTCTGTCTGTCTGTCTGTAACTTTTTTTGTCCGCACGTTTTCTCCGGAACGGTTTAGGATATTGTAGACGTAAATTTTGTAGACGTATATACAGGGTGTAATTAGTTTCATGTCATTTTTTAATGACATGAAACTAATTACACCCGACAAGACAAACAAAAAAACCTTATATAACATGGGGTCTAAAGCTCATAGTTTTGGAGAAAAAAAATAAACAAAAATTTCGCAAATTTTCAATGAAAATTTTTGAGAACTGCTGGAATATTGAGGTAGGTTTAGATCTAGATCTGATCTGAAGAAAACTATACTCTAACTCTCCCTTGTGCAATATTTTAGTTACTGTCGGTGTTTCGTTATGTACACACGTCCAACCCGCCGTTCGTTGTTTTTGTTATTTTTGAATTTCGCGTCATTGTGTATTTATAGTTAAGATTTATTTTATTGACTTACCGTTCAAGTTGTCAAATTCTTGATTACATACAGACACAACTTACTTGTTCGTTCTTTTTGTATTCCTTTTTGGCTTTTGTACCAAGTTTTTATTTTATTTTTCTTTATCGACAACGTTAGTTGATAGTTTAGTGTTTAGTGTTGAACGAAGCACGTATGTACTTAATTTGACGTACCGAACTGTGTATTGATACAGAGGCAGAGGAGATTTTGAATCATTTAGGTAGGTAGTAAGCTTTTAACCCAGGACACTCATTTATGTTACAAATGTTAATAAACCACATTTAAATTTTCTAAATTATAAACAATCCAATACTTACTTTGTTCGAAATTAAAAAACACACATGTAAAGAAATGCTCTGTTTAAACCTCTATGGCCATTATTTGCTTGCAATTGTGCAAGAAGAGAGAACGAATTATTTACCTCTTTATACTTGCCTCAGTTCAGTTGAGGGGGTACATCAAAGGCGGTCGATGATCCTTTGACACTGCGTGTGCCGGCCAGCACTTTTTTATGACAATTTAAAAGTTGTATAATTGGGAAGTACAAGTCCATCGACCAAGAAAAGCAGTGGTTCTCAATAGTTGTCTACCATAATATTAAATATGTTAACCTAGATCAGTGTTTTTCAAAGTGTCCCTAGAGGGAAAAGTCATAAAGGTTTTTTGTTTGTCTAGTCGGTCCCCAATACCAGTTTTTTTTTAATAACATGAAACTGATTACACCCTGTATTATAACGAGATCTGAAACTGGATTGTTTTTTGGAGATATCCGGTGAAGGGTTGGGGGTAATTAGGAGTAAATAGGGGGAAATATGTAAAGCCCGCTGGTTAACTTGTACAGAAACTTGAAATTTGATGTATATACTACAAGCCAAGTCCTCAAAATTTTTTATAATATTTTTCATTAAATAATAGAAAAAAATAAGTTAGTGTGACATTAATTATAATTATTATTATTATGAAAATAACATTATTTGTAAATAATGAAATGCAAATTCTAATAGATACCGGCGAGGATACCGGGCTTTGTAGTTTGTGGGTGGAATGTGGACATTGCCTGCCTCACCGTTTCCCTTTCTTTTACAGTCGTAATTTAGCGCCAAACATCGTTTCATTTTCGGAAGTACGTGTATTTATTACGATTTGTTATTTGTTTGTGTCTGTGCAAGTACCCACTAACAGCTAAAAGCCACAGGCCGCCACTGATTACAGATACAATCATACCTGCATAGTTATAATAAAAATAATACGTTCCTTAAATAGCGATTTTAAAAATCAATGATTAAAATTTTAAAAATCACGTGATTTAAATCACGATTTTAGTCATGCCACCCCTGATAAAAATTATCGTGCTTTCAAGAAACGATCAGTGAACTCTATTATTAATATTTTATCTTTTAAAGATAATATAGAGTTCAGTGGAAATGATCCACGCACGTCGCACACCATGCGTATGATAGTAGCTACCTAGGTAATACAACGCACAGACACAGACCGATGAACTGACAGACAGACTCATTTCTATTTTCTATAGTTGCCTTGATATTCCCGTTTTATGGTGTCATGATGTTGAGACAGATTCCTGCGTCTAATTTTTGTATGATAAGAGTAATAAGTGACGACGAAACAGTTTCCACAAACAACAAAACAGTTTAATAATTTACGCGCGACTCGCTAACTATGCGGCATCATTTGGAAATGATTAAAATTGATGTATGACTGTCATTAATAAAATGTTCTTATGCGATTATAATAATATTTAGGTATTTATAATTAAATCCGAGATTAAATTATATATTAATAGGTATATATGTACTTATAGGCCATTGAATATGTCTTTTAGTAAGGAACAATTAGGTGTTTTCACTATGTGCAAATTTGCTTTTTTGATATTATTAAAATGAAGTACTTGTTATACTAAAGCACTTACTGATATTTAAACAGCATTATATCGTCCATCAAAATAAAATTTCAACAAGTAAATAACATAAAGTTTTAGTAATTGAACGAGTACGCAAAACACGCGGTGACGTCATCGGTTATATTCGTTTCTTAAATCGCGTTTAAAAATTGTTAAACACAACATTTTATTCACTTTATTTACATCTTACATGTGATTAAATAAGTAACACCTACCTAATACGGCATTTGTAAAAGCTACGTTAGGAAATTTATCTGCAAAATAACGTGTTTATGACACAAAATCACACTGACAATATAATTGATGACGCCATGAGTTCGTAGTGAATTGATGTAGTGTTTTTGACGAAAAAATTTCAATACAAAATTAAAATGGCTCATTCTAAGGTAAGATTCGACTGTTTCTCAAAATTAAAGTGTTTTTAACTATAATAAAGCATTATCTTCACATTCAAAGTGAATTTAAAATTTGCGAAAACACCTAATTGCGTTAAAGGGCTTTTATTGTTTAATATGTTGGTATAACACCTATAAAATTATTAAAAAAAAAAAATTAAGAAAAAACTTTTATTTGAAAAAACTGTACTAACAAAAAGTAAAAATATATTTTTTAAATTCATACACCTGGAAACCAAAAGCTTTGAGGATGGTCATATAGCACTATTGCATAGTTACTTTGCTCAATTGACCGACCCCAAAGCTTTTGTGGTTAACAGGTGCATGAATTTTAAAAAAATATTTTTACTTTTGAGTAGTTTTTTCAAATAAAAGCTTTTTCTTAAAAATATTTTTTTTATATATAATTTTATTTTTTACTTTTTAGTCTACTTATTTTACAGACAAACAGACAGACAAAACCCATTCATTTGATATCCGTGGCAAGGGACTCGTGAAGAAAAAGATAAATTGCCATCCTAGTGCGTCCGCCATATTTGATTTAGAATGACGTCACATAGTTTATCGCATTTTACTCGTCAAACCCCTATTATCTGATATCCATATCAAGGGGGTTGTGAAGAAAAAGGCGATCCGCCATCCTGCGACGTCCGCCATATTGAATTTAGAATGACGTCACATAGTTTATCGTATTTTACTTGTCAAGCCATTTCATTTGATACCCATATCAAGGGGGCTGTGAAGAAAAAGGCGATCCGCCGTAATGGGACGTCCGCCATATTGAATTTAGAAATCGTATTTTACTTGTCAAACCATTTCATTTGATTCCCATATCAAGGGGGTTGTGAAGAAAAAGGCGATTCGCCATAATGGGACGTCCGCCATATTGAATTTAGAACGACGTCACAAAGTTTATCGTATTTTACTTGTCAAACCATTTCATTTGATACCCATATCAAGGGGGTTGTGAAGAAAAAGGCGATCCGCCATCTTGGGACGTCCGCCATATTGGATTTAGACCGATAATGGCTATACTGTGTTGCATTGTCACCGGACATATACACGTGTGCCAAATTTCAAAGTTTAGCTTAAGTAGAACTAGTCGAAATTCAGCTTGCAAGATTTGACCCAAACAAACTAACAAACTAACATTGCAAGTTTAATAAAAGCTTTTAAAAAACGATAAAATCACAAAGTGCTGCTAAATTCCGAGGTGCGTTTTTCAGAATCATTTTTTAGTATTGACAGAATAACTCAAAAACAATGCAAATTTGGAGATTTATCCAAGTACATTGCTGTATGTTTTCCCCCCTATATTTAGTATTAAAAATAATTAAAGAACAAAGTTAAAAATCTACGAAAATTCACTTTTTTTTTCTCGCCCATAACTTTTTTTTACGGCATCCTACGTGTTAAGAAGTTATTTAAAAAGCAATGAAACATGTTTTTTTATCTGCTCCGTACGAACAAGGGTGACCGCTACATCGCCATATAAATTTGACTATTTTTTGCCATATTTTTCCGCATTTACTCTCATACATTTTTTTCTTTAAATTTTCAGTAAATCATTTTGTGCAATAAAACAGCAATTTTTAGATAATTTAATAATAATACAAGTGTCTCTACCATTCTAAAATAAACATTACGTTTTTACAAAAAAGTAATATTACAAACAATTAATGTTTGTGGTTGAGCTTTATTTTTGCCATATTTTTCCGCATTTGCTCTCATACATTTTTTTTTTAATTTTCAGTAAATCAGTTTATTTTTGTGCAATAAACAACAATTTTAAGATAATTTAATAATAATACAAATGTATGTTTAACATTCTAAAATAAATAATACGTTTTTACAAAAAAGTAATATTACAAACAATTAATGTTTGTGGTTGAGCTTTATTTATTTTTATTCGTGAAGGTATGAAAAATATTGTACTAATTTTGTATTAATTTTAAGTCGATTCTTTCATATTAATACTTTCGATGGCAATATCAACTTCGTTGTCGATATCTTTATTGACATCTTGTGATATATCTGGCACATTTGCATTTTCGCAATTAATTCCTGCACATTCCTTGCAAAATGCAGCATTTGATACGAAACTTTCTGCAACCACAATTTCCATGACAGCCTTTTAAAGAACCACATGATTTTTTTTCAAGTAAAATTTCGGTGCAGGAGATAGAATCATGGCAATTGGCATCAATCAGGTCCGAAGAGGGGAGGGGCGTGGGTGTTTCCCCCCGGGCCCGGAGTTTTCGAGTAAGCTTGGATTCTAGGAGATGGTGAGACTCTCCCCCCCCCCCGCTTTTCGAAATTGCAGTATTCTACTGTGAGGAATGCCACCCCTAGCTCATCATAATTATATCGACGAGCTGGGAGTGGAGGTCCCGCATGTCGATATCCCCGGTCCCCGATTTTCTCTCGACGGCCCTGGCATCAACCCATTGTTTGCATTTTCCAACCCCAATGGAGGAGATTTAACATATCTCCCTTCCATTATTGGATCTGTAAAAATGTTCGCTATGTTCATGCAATCTAGCAGTATCAGCTATTGGAGGTAACTGTGATAGTGCAAACGTCGCATTTCGCATTCTTCGTTAATCGTTTAAAAAATAATTGTAAGCGACATTTAGCTAGGTACTTATCGTTATCGAAGTGAAACCAGCGGCCAAAAATAGCAGCCTAAATCTACGAAGACACCTGAGAACACATAGACGTTCGTCACAATGATAACTAGGCACATTTCTAAAACAATACTTTCATAATGAGTGAACTCTAAGGCCAAATGACTTTTGAATCGATAAAAAAATATAAAAATACCATATCCATTTAATATCCTACAGTTCGATTTTAGCCAAGCGACTGGTAATGTACTTGCAATATTTTATTCATGTTCTAAGGGATGAAATAAAAAAAATCAAGTGCAAGTAACACTGGAGATGAAACAAATATTAAACATAATAATGATAATAACAATAATACTTACTTCATAACAACAATAATAATTCCACTACCAGTAAAGTGTTCATAATATCCCTTTAGAGTAGGGAAATGTACTTTGCAAAAAGTCTCAGTGGTCGAAAAATTATTTTATTAAATAAAACAATGAATCACTGTACAACCAGTTAAAAGTCCATA
This sequence comes from Stenurella melanura, assembly GCA_963583905.1. Classification (NCBI taxonomy): domain Eukaryota; kingdom Metazoa; phylum Arthropoda; class Insecta; order Coleoptera; family Cerambycidae; genus Stenurella; species Stenurella melanura. The sequence continues at coordinate 111,424,598 of OY757312.1, forward strand.
ATTAATGCTTAGAAGAAGCTGTACTAAGCAATGTGTCTGTAAAATGTCATCCATTTGGTTCGGATCCCGGGGTGGAAATAACCCTTTTAGAACAAAAAAATAATAACTTCACAATCAGTTGGATGTCCAGAATTTCCGCTTAGGGCGAGTTGCACTAAGCCATTCGAAATGTGTCTGTAAAGTGGTGCCAATTTGTCTTTGGTCCACGGGATTGAAACAACCCTGTACATCATAAAAAATTCATAACTTCACAACTAGTAGGCTGCCCAAGATTTACGTAAGACAATTTGTACAAAGCCATTAGAAGGGTGTTTGCAAAGTCCACGGGTTGAAACAACCATTTACAGCATAAAAAAATTCATAACTTCACAACTAGTAGGCTGTCCAAGATTTGCGTTTAGGACAATTTGTACTAAGCCTTTACAAGTGTGTTTGCAAAGTGGCGTCAATATGTCTTTGGTCCACGGGGTTGAAACAATCTTTCATATCATAACAAATTTCATAACTTCACAACTAGTAGGCTGTCCAAGATTTGCTTTAGGAAAATGTGTATTAAGCCACTAGAAGAGTGTTTGCAGAGTGACCTCAATTTGTCTTTGGTCCACGGGGTTGAAACAACCCTTTATATCATAAAAAATGCAGACACTATTCTAGTGGCTTAATATAAATTGTCCTAAACGCAAATCTTGGACAGCCTACTAGTTGCGAAAGTCATGAATTTCTTTATGATCTAGAGGGTTGTTTCAACCCCGTGGACCAAAGACAAATTGACGCAACTTTACACACATTTCTAATGGCTTGGTGCAACTCACCCTAAACGGAAATTCTGGACATCCAACTGGTTGTGAAGTTATTATTTTTTTGCTCTAAAAGGGTTATTTCCATCCCGGGGATCCGAACCAAATAGACGAGATTTTACAGACACATTGCTTAATACAACTTCTTCTAAGCACTAATTATGGACGTTTAACTGGTTGTACAGTGATTGTTTTATTTAATAAAATAATTTTTCGACCACTGAGACCTTTTGTAAAGTACATTTCCCTACCCTAAAGGGATATTATGAACACTTTACTGGTAGTGGAATTATTATTATTGTTGTTATGAAGTATTATTATTATAATTATTTTGTTTAATGTAGAATTAATTTAGAATTTACTGCATTATGAAAGTAATTTATCATTTATCATATAAATCCTTCTCAGTTTTGCGCCTTATAGGTAATGTGAATTCATGATTTAATACTTCATCTTTCATTAATTGTTTTACAAATGTGCCTAGTTATCATTGTGACGAACGTCTATGTGTCTTCGGGTGTCTGCGTAGATTTAGGCTGCTATCTTGGGCTTCTGCTTTCACTTCGGCATTATCGTTCACTTTTGAATTATGTCATATAGTAAAGCTGAAATGGATTCACTAGCAGCACCGATTCCTTCCTCTTTTGCATTATCTGTGAAAAAAACTTTGGCGTGTATGAGAGCAAATGCGGTAAAATATGGCAAAAAAGGGTCAATTTTGAATGACGATATCTCGGTTACCATTGGTCGTACGGAACAAAAAAAAAGCAATTTCTTTTATATACCTAGGATCCATAAAACAAAGTTATAGACAAATTACTGGAAGAGAAAAAAAAAGTAAATTTTCGTCAATTTTTAACTTTGTTCTTTGATTATTTTTAATAACAAAAATAGGAAAGACTTACTTGCTTGGATGGGAAATTTAATTTTCTACAAAAAAATATTGTTGTAAAAACCTGCAAAAGCTGCATTGTTTTGCACCCCGGAATTTAGTACCACTTCGTGATTTTATCATTTTTAGGTGTCATACTAATATATTATACAATAAAAACCCTTTAACGCAATTGTTCCTTTCTACCCATTAATTTTGGACATTGGACAGCCTATTAGGTATTATAAAAATATAGCAAGGATGTGAATCTTAAGCTATTGAAGAATTGCTGATTAAGTAGGTGGACATACAGATTTGTTTTTGGCTACTAGCACGAGTCTAAGCTCATTCTTGTAACTCATCATCTGCTAATCAGTATATATTTTTTAAATACCTAATAGAATATTTGCCCTAAAATGAACACAAATCTTTTTTTACATAGATATTAGCATAGGTATTGGCCAAAAATCGTATAAAGTACCTTACTCCGAAGTGAAATATTTATTCTTCTGCGAAATACTAAAACATCTAACTAATAATAAATATATTATTTATGTAGCTAGATAGGTTCCAGAGATCTGCCGAAGTTAAAAATGCGCCTGAAACCTGGGTTCCTGGGTACCTACGTAGATTAGCAGATTGCTAAAAACATGTAAAACAGGTTGTGTGGTATCGCCATTAACTATTGAAATGTGGTTATAAATCTTGCAATTTTGTATAATTAAATCAAGTTATTAATAGCCGTATCATTTTGGAACCGAGTAAATATAATAACGAGACGTATTTACGTCATAATGATTAGCTTATCTACTTTTTCTTTGCAATAAATTCATTGTAAGACAATACTAGTTTAATCAACATTGTAAGTACGTATGATAAAACTTACCTTTCATATTTTACACGTTGGATGTTCGAATTTTCTTCCCAATAGGTTTGTGTCATATCCATTTTTAATTTATAACTAACTTTTCTCTTTTAACACAATCACATTTATTTAAGAACAATTTAACACCAGATATCGGGAAGTAGAAGTGTCAAGTAACTATGTAACCACAATAATAATATATTTCAATTGTTTACGGGAAATTTGACAGGTGTCGTAGCACACTTGCCAATCCCACTTGCCTCTTCCTCAATCTCAAGTTAGCAGGGCACTGATACGAAGCAAGTGAACACGCTAGAGTACACGTGAGCGATGAAAGTAATCAACGACTCACCTAAATCATTTGCTTTTGTCTGTTTCACTCTCGGTTACGTGACCTAACACACATATTGCTTGAACAAAAAAAGTTAATTCTTAATAGGTAGGAACGACTAACTGGTTTGGTTACTAATTACTATTTTATCAGAACTTAAATAGCAATACATAGTAATTTTAGTCGGTTTTCTACGGTAGTTACTATCATACTATCATTGTTATCAATGTTATCGCAGTAATGAATGAAGTGCAAGAAAGAGAGTTAAACGTAAGTCGTGGTTTTATTGATCTCTTTGCACATGATCTAAACGAGAGATCACGTTTAAAGTAACGTGGAAAACCACGTGATTTGTCATAGTTGCCATTTATGTATTACCCATCAACGATTATTATGACTAGACATTTTTACTTTTACTAACAAATTTTTATTTAAAATAGGTAAGTGACATTGAGATTAGTTATACTTTTAAGAAAAAAATGTAAAAATTGTATGAATAATTAAAATTATGTTACGTAAAAATAAATACCTAGGTGTAATTAATAACTTAAATTACTTTAAAGTATTTCTTAACATCTAGGAGATATGATGGTACGTATCTTATGAATGTAGATTATTGTATTATAGTACGGGAGCCCATCGACAAAAGTGGCTTCGGACACCGCAATTGCCACTGCTTGGTGGAGTTCTCTTCCCTCAACGGCAGGTCACGTGACATTTGGGCAAAAATAAGCATCTTTTGTCTCTTGGTGTTTTTTTTCCATAGTGCTTTCTTCTTCCGGAAAAAAAATTAAGGAGTGGATTCGAATTAGGTACATTTTTTTAGTACTTTTTTGCGGGAGAAGGACGGGCACTTGGGAGAAAAACTCCAACAGGCCATGGTTGCTTATATTCAACCGAGGAACACGCCTATATTTTTTGGGATTTTTTTGAAGAAAGGAAATCTAGGGAAATTCTTTGCCAAAATTATTTTTGTTTAAAAAATTCCCTAAACTAATTAATAAAGATCTAAGAATTTTTTCTTCCGGGAGAAGTAAGAACTTTGAAAAAAAAGAGACAAGAGATGCTTATTTTTTCTCAAAAAAATGTGCCTGAATTTTTTGTCAACATTTAAGCGGCCCCTTGTTTTTTGTCTCTCTCTCGAAGAGAGCGAGGTCACGTGACCTACCGTTGGGGAGGAAATGGTAGCTACAGATGCCTACAACATCTCCACCAAGCGGCGATAATTGCGGTGCCCGAAGCCACTTTTGTCGATGGACTCCCGTACTATTAGGACGTTCGGAATATATAAAAAGTCGATTTTCAAGGTATTTTCTTTCCATCGAATTTTTCTTCATAAATGTCTTATTTGAGGCGTATGTAAACAAAAAATCGTATTTCGGACAAAAGTTGGTTGGGGGGAACACATACTTATACCGGCCACGAGTCAATGTACGCCCCCAATGTTTTGGTTGCTTTTGTATTTAAAAATTTGATTTTTGGTACACATAAATTAGACAATAATAAGCTAGGTACTTTTAGACTAACAGGAATGAAAACATCACTTCCGGTTGAACCGGAAGTGACATCAACTTTTTTTTCTTAAATGGAATGACTATATTTTTTTGATGGTTTCTCATTAAGCATACATTTCTAAGTGCAACAGTTTTTTCAGATGTAAAAAATTCCAAAAAATAAGTGAGATACGAACAATTTTTACATTTTTTCAAAATGGCCGCGTCAGATGAATGCGATGTAAGAAAATTACTAAATAGGCTATGGAAATTATTAGTAAGGTTGTAGACTTGTCTGTAAAGAAGAAAATAGTTGTTTGAATTACTGCGATAGGTACCACTATTTTTAATTTAAAAAAAAAAAAAACGGAATTTCATTTTCATTTCCGTAGGGGTCTTATGGAATTTTTTTAAAGGAACTGTGCTATTTCTTTTATTAATCAGAAATAATGATTCATAAACTATATTTTTTTCGCCATTAATCATTTCTTAACGATATCCTTCGTAATAATAGAAGTATTTTTAAAAAGTAAGCGCCAACAAATCATTTTAATAAGGTACCTATCTACATTTAAATCCAAAATTGCAGATAGCCATGAAAATGACAGACATTCGCAACAATTGAATTAGTCTCGACTTACTCACTAATTTTCTGAAGCAAATGTATTGAAGTTATTGTTATAAATAAGAAAATTAATGTAAAATGGCTGAAAATTATTCAAGAGATGAAAAAGTTGACATGATCATTATTTATGGAAAGACTCGACGTAATGCAACTAGAGCACAAAGTCTGTATGGACGGAGATATCCAGAAAGAAGACAATCTCCGAGAAACTATTTCGCCCGGTTGGAGCAACAATTTAGAACTGAACCTAATGTGGAAAGATTTATTGTGGATGAAGAAACGGAAATTAATGTATTAGCTTTAGTGCATGTTGACCCAACCATTTCGATAAGACAAATTGAACATTATAATTACCAGTTTCCAAAGAATCAGCCAGAAAAATTTTAAAGAAACACGGCTATCGTTCCTATAAATATCAATTGCATCAATTTTTGTATGAGAATGATTGTCAACGAAGAATAACATTTTGTAATTGGTTACAGTTACGCCAATTAAGAAATGAGAATTTTATCAAAAACATTTTGTTCACTGATGAATCGAGATTTACAAACCTTGGGTTATTTAATCGAAACAACACTTGATATTGGGCAATTGATAATCCTCACATTATGAGACAGGGGCGGTTTCAGGAGCGGTTTGGCTTCAATGTTTGGTTAGGCGTACTGGGCGACCATATCACAGGTCAAATAATTTTTAACGAGACTCTAACTGGACCAAGATATCTATAATTTCTCCAAAATATAATAGTTCCACAGATTATTCAAATTCCCATTACCAGTATTGACGAGGTTTACTTCCAACAGGACGGGGCTGGACCTCACAATGCTATTATCGTTAGGGATTACTTAAATCAATTATTTCCAGATCGTTGGATTGGGACCCATGGTCTAGTCAGATGGCCTACAAGGTCGCCTGACTTAACCCAACTCGATTTTTTTATTTAGGCGCTTTTGAAAAATAGAGTCTACATGACTGCTCCAACCACAAGGCAAGATCTGGAAGAAAGAGTTCGACACGAAATTGCACAAATAACACCTCAACAATTACAGAATGTTAGATGGGCAACGATAAGTTGCGCTACTCTGTGTATTAATCATAACAGTGAACAGTTTGAACAATTTTTACAATGGTTTATTATAATTTAGGTTTTAAATAGTTTTGTTATTCTTGGTAATTTATTCATGGTTGTAACGTATTAAAATTATTTCTTGTTTAATTTGTGTTTACTTTTTAAAAATACTTCTATTATTACGAAGGATATTAATTGTTAAGAAATGATTAATGGCGAAAAAATTATAATTTATGAATTTCTGATTAATAAGAGAAATAGCACAGTTCCATTAAAAAAAATTCCATAGGACCCCTACGGAAATGAAAATGAAATTCCGTTTTTTTGAAAAAAAAACAAAAAATACTGGTACCTATCAGTAATTCAAACAACTATTTTCTGCTTTACAGACAAGTCTACAACGTTACTAATAATTTCCATAGCTTACTTAGTAATTTACTTACATCGCATTCATCTGACGCAGCCATTTTAAACAAATTAAAAAATTGTTCGTATCTCACTTATTTTTTGGAATTTTTTACATCTGAAAAAACTGTTGCACTTAGAAAATTATGCTTCATGAGAAACCATCAAAAAAATATAGTCATTCCATTTACGAAAAAAAAGTTGATATCACTTCCGGTTCAACCGGAAGTGATAGTTTCATTCCTGTTAGTCTAAAAGTAGCCTATTATTGTCTAATTTATTTGTACCAAAAACCAAAATTTTAAATATAAAAACAACCAAAATATTGGGGGCGTACATTGACTCGTGGCAACCCAGTATGCCCTTTTATGCAAAAAGGTGCATTTTACGCTATTTTTGACCGTTTTAAAAATATAATCGGTTAAAAGTTGGTTGGAAATGTTAGTCATTTATAATCCTTTAAGGGCCATTTTGAGCTCATAATAATAATAATGTATTGGTACATAATATGTATGCCTAGAAAACAAAAATTTAAATAAACGGTTTAATATTGAAAATATCTCGGAAAAAAATGTATAGTCGGGGGTTTTCATGGTCGCTGATTACCAGAAGTCGGGAATTTTATCTCGGTGACGTAAAAGTGTGGGTAGGTTCTGCCGACGCGGAAAGATTTTTATGCAAGTACTTATGATACAATTTATCTTACCTTGTACTTCTTTTAGGAAATTCCGTAATATCTAAAGTTAATATGGCCTATAGCCAGTTTATTATAAACACTCACTCGAAGTCGAAGAAGAGGTAATGAGGGATGAAACACTGAACTAAAACACACACACGTGTATTTTTCACTATCTTAAATTAAGTAACCGACACATATGTAATTTTTCACGATTTATAACGAATATAAAAGTATATTACTAATATTTGTTCTAAATGCTCTGAAGTTAACCTTCGCCGCCTGTCATTAAAAATCCATTTATATTGAGAAAGAGACCGCTCGACGTCAACAGATGTCATCGGAGCGTATTTAAAATATGTATAATTTCTTAAAGTTGCCGTATTGACGCCTGGTGTTGAAAAGTCTACTTCTTTACCGTTTAAAGGGTCTGTTACAGATGACGTTACAAATTCGGGATTGGGTTTTAAAACTCTCTGGAATTTTGTTTGAACCCTCTCAGCGATTTCTCTAGGTAATTGAAAAATATATTGCCGGAGATCGAACACGACGTTCATTACATCTGCAGTAAATTTTGATGTTGGCATATGTTGAAGGTCCCGTATGGCTAGAGGAATTCGCGAGAAACTTCCGTGTATGGTCTTCAGATCTTGAACAGTTGGATCTATAAATGCCTGTTGACCCTGTGCAATAACAACTGCGTCATCTGGATTCAACTGCAGTACTACTAGTTTGACGTTTTCAAAATGGCAAAAATAGTATGATGCTGCTTCTAGCCAAGTTCTCCATCGCGTTATAGTGGGCGCTGGAGGTAATGGTGTATTTGAAAGTATTTCTTTAAATAACCATACACGATGTGGTGCTTTCAGAAAAACTTTCTTTAGACTAGATATTAAGTTATCAACATTAGCGTAGAATCCTCAATAGTTTCAGCAATTCGATGGAGCCCATGTGCTAAACATGCAGCATATTGCGATATATTTCCTTCATGATACGTCCTGCACCTTTCATATAATTCACTCCATCAGTAAGAAATAATAAGACTTTGTCCTTAGTTTCTACATGTTTGTCACCCCATAACTTTTGTAGACGAATTCACTGTCTTCACGATAATGCGACAATTTGTCGTTTCTACAATTGTAAAGACGATCAAGTGTCCAAGCACTGAACAATTTTCCTCCAATGCACCCACTAAAACATTTTCTACCTTCTCACCACAAGCATTAGTGGTTTCGTCCACACTAACCCAGATGTATTTCCCTAAGCTCAGAAGAAATTTTTTGTCTAACATTATCACACTCCGTTGATAAATATTCTCTTCTGTCTTTTCCGACGTCACCTGAACGTTGTTTTATTTGCCACTAATACAGTTTTCCAAAAATTGTCTAAAAAGTGGATTATCTAATTTTGACCACGGTATGTTACATCCCACCATCAGTTCTACTAGATCTAAATGAAAACTGCGTTGACTGTCACTATCAGAGTATGTCCACTAGCACTAATATGCTTTTGTGAGGAAATATGTCTATTAAGATTTGTTTTAGTTGTCCAAGAAATTGTTTTGTTGCAACTACTACAGTAAAGATTTGTTCCATCAAACACTGCAGTTCTGGGAAATCGCGAATCCACAAGTCTATTGCAGCCGGAGAAGCACTAGACATTTTTGTATACCGCCGACTGTATAATTTCACACCAAGTTTGTAGATACATACGTACGTACATATGGCTAGATTTATACTACGGTATACAAAACTGCGATCTGGGATGGTCTACCCTTTCCCTTTATTAAATGTTGACGTAAATACCAATAATTGCCACAGTGTAGGTAAAATGCGATTTTGAAATGTTTCACAATTTTGGCGGCGTTATATAATTAAAGGAGATAAAGCCGTAAAAATCATAAAAGTACCTCCGTGAACTGTAATTTATTGCTGACACTCGATCGGGGTCGAATGCCTTTAACACTGCAAATATAAAAAACTAACTATGTTTTTAAGTAATTGCCCGTGTATGTTTCACAAATGCAGTAGATTTCCAATAAAAGTAGGTTATACGTATTAACATAAAATGAAATAAACACGCCACACATTAAACAGAACAGGAAAGTGTGTGTATAATTCAAAATTGTCTTTTTACTTGTTAGATATGTTTTACTTGTTTTTGTAAGAACTGTTACAGTTTTTAAGTTAAATTTATTACCAAAAATACAATGTAGCTGGCAATAATAAATACTTCACCACTTCGTCGTTTTTCAGTAAATGTTTATAATATTGTTATGAACTGGAACTTGGAGCTGGAGATGATGCGCCTATGCCTACTGATAGTGACTGGAAAAACTCTAGAAAGAGCCATGGACTTTTCTGGAGTGTGGTTGGAGAAGATTTTGGTTTAATCTAGAGGTGCTTTCAGAGTGTATAAGGCGCGATTACCGGCGCAGAGGGGAGTAGTTTATCAAGAGGAAGTTTATTAAGAAGGCAGTTTATAAAAGTGAACAAGTTGAAAAATGAAAAGTGAGGTTAAATATTAAGTAAACAAAGTGTAAAAATTATTTTCAAGTATTGTATAGTCAGTAAATTATTAAATAAAGTGTTAGTAGTGTTTATCTCTTGTTGAAATTATTTAGAACCCACGGATTCATACAGGGTGTTTCCTAAAAGGTAGAAATACGTAACAATATAATATTACGTATATATGAGAGCCGTCTCTGGCACCGAGATAAACTTCCCGATCTCTGAGAATCTGTCGAGAAAAATTGGGAAATTCAAAACGGCTGACTAAAAATGGTGCGAAAAATCAGCGGCATCGTGGTCAAAGGATAGTAGCTGTTTTGTAGGCGAAACCTCGTTCTACTAGATAATCCCACATAATCTAGAGAAATATATTAAGTTTTATCTGCCTACCAGAGATGAAAACCACAGTTTCAATCGCCTCTATGATCAAAAAATCGAATTTGGTCGGACTGGTGGTGAAAGAGTTAATCAGGGGGGCCAGGAGAACATTTTCTCCAAGTTTCAAAACAATCGACTGAAACCCATTTTTACTATAAAAAAACTGCGGGATCCTTTAAGACATATGGTAGCATAATTAACACAATTCGAGTGCTTTTATTTCTTTGAATTACGAATTTAGGATATTCGTAAATCCGCACGCCCCAGGCTCTACTGCCTATACTTATTGGCTTCCCTTTAGCACAGTGTCCAGTAAGCAAGTCCTGGGGCGGATTGGCATAGGCGAAGCAGCCCATGATATGTCTCCATTAGCGGCTCACATCTAAAGCTCTAAATAAGTATCTAACTTTGGTGATATAGTAAAAAATAAGTAGGTAGGTATATCAAAAAATAAGATTATTTTATTCGTTAGGTATATTTTATTCTGTAAGTATAGCAAAACAAAATATCGTCGAAGGGAATATTCTCAAAATTTTGTTGAGGATGATATAGAAACGATTTTAATGCTCTTTGTTGAGGTCTTTGAAAATAATGGGCTTGTTCAGCATTTTTTTTTATTTCACAAATCGAAAGTGCAAGTATAAATTAATGGATCTGCAAAATATCAGAATCTTATTCGCACGTTTAGTATCTTAAAAACTATTACAAATTTTCATCTCGCGAAAATGGGGCGTGGCCAGGCAGTACGTCACTATACGCATAGACTCGGTGATCTCAATAGACTTGATGCTCCTTATTGGTTATAATTATAAGTGTTTTCGAAGTATTGTTTGTTTTGCTTACTACTTGACAGTAGGGGAGTACAATTTGGTGAAATGTCAAAAAATTACAATTTTCTGTCGCTCCTGCCAGAACGAATTTTCGATTTCGACCCTGCAATTTACGATTATAATTCATCGCCGACCTTCTCCTTTCCGTAGACACATAGAACGAACTTCCACTCGACGTATTTATTTAGTTACCAGCGTTTAAAAATTCAATGTTTTTCGACTTTTCAGGTTAAATTTGAAAGGTCCCAGAAAGCCATTTTTCTTACGTCACTTGCGTATAGTGACGTCACAAATGAGCGCTCGGTTTTTGCAACTATTACTAAATTTAACTCCTTATATCTCGAGAACGGAAAAAGTTAATAATACGAAATTTTAAGTGTATAATGAGAATATCGAGTACTATATGAAAAAGTATAAAAACCATATAAAAAGAATATCATGGAACAAGCCCATTCCGGGAATCTGGTCCCCATTATCATTATCCGACTTCAAAAACAGTAGTTTGGGAACTTATATGAGAAACGATAGATGAAATATTAGACTTTTCAGAATCAGAAGATTCACCACACAGGACACGGTCGATGCAGTTTGAACTTGATCGGAACTACAGGTATCAGAGGTAGTGCCGGTATCAGATGCAAAAACTTGTCATGTCTTTTTACTCTGCAAACAATTTATTGTGCTTTTCATGTGCTTTTTCTGCTCCTCCTTTCGCTTTCCACTTCATATTTCCTTTCGATCCCGCAAATGATACTGTGTATCGAGCGTCAACATTTTCCAAGTAGATTAATCTACGGTTTTGTGACTGCTTTCATGTTTTTAAAAAAGGATTGTTAGAATTTATAGTCATTGTGTCCAAAACGTTGTTAATAAACAAATTAGAGCCGAAAAAAAAGTTATTTACTAATTAACAAATTATGCCAATTGTTTAAATAATCAAAGAGTATTGAAGATATCTGGCCAAAAAAAAAGGTATATTCTTTGGTATAAAAGGCATGTATTGTCTAAATGTTATTTGTGGCATTATCTTAATTTTTTTCCTTCTTCAATTCTTTGGGAATTTCACTGCCACATGTATGTTTTCTTTCTAAGCGGTGCTAGGGGAATCTACAAAATATATCACAATTAACCAGTATGTTACTGGTAAAAAACCTCTACGCCCGTGACGTTTACGTCAAAGGATCAGTTAAAGGTTGGTTTTGATAAATAAACAACACAAATAAGTATAAAAACTTGAAATTAAATATTTCGCCGACGTTTCGGAAATCTAATCTGTTTCCTTTCTCAAGGCTTTTTTTGAAAAATCTTTTTTTGCTGTGTATGACAAATACACAGCTCTAAGAATGTTTGTTATATTCAATATCCATAGATACTTACTATTTACATAGAACTGTTGATATAGTTAACAGTTTTTTAGTTTCTATACAATGTTAAGTTTGTGAAGTTCTTCTTTTAACATTGGCAGCCAAGTTGTACAGACATCTACGGAACAATTCGACACGCAATTATCCTCCTTCAATAATATATATTATCGCGGATTTTTCTTTTTTTGCTATCTGCCTCTTTTGTTAAAATTTTTGCCGAGTCCCAGTTTATTCTATGTCCGTTCTCCCACGCGTGTTCGCAGATCTTGGACCTCTGAATTTAATTTTTTCTGATATAATTTTGATGTTCGCCCAATCTTACACTAAAAGGTCTGGATGACTCACCCACGTATTGTTTGTTGCACTCACACGGAATACTATAAATGCAGTTTTTTTGAATTTTGCTCGTGGTTTGTTGGTTTCGTCTTTGTCAGAATAGATCTTAAAGTGTTGCTTGTTTGAAATACCGTCCTAATATCAAATCTATCACCGATGCGGCGCAACTTTTCGGATAATCCGCATACATAAGGAATTAACGCTGTGTAACGCTTTTCAGGTTTTTGTCGTACCTGATTGTTATTTTATGATGGGTTAATTACATGCTGAAAAGTGTGCATTTCAATAATCTGATGACTTGAACGTGACGCAAGGGAGTGGGAGGGTCACAAACTTGCAAAAAAAAACGTCACCTCGACATTCTCGAGCGCGGTCGAATTTGTTTTTATTTTGAAGGAACTAATTTAAGGACAACGGGAAAAACATAATCTGCCGATTTCCACAAGCCGAAGTAACAAAAATCGTCAATAAAGTTTAGCGCGTGCACCGCAGTGAAGCACATTTTCCCCATTCCGCGCCTCCCTCTCCCTTTCACTCTTTCTCTATCTCTCACTCTCTCGCACCGTTCCCACACGCCAGCCATCACGCCAGAAGCACATGAAGATGTATTCATAACACCAGGTATTCTAGGAATACTCCAGATTCAGGTATATTCACTTTTCAATACTTTAATAATAACACGCTTTTCATTAAATAAAAAAAAATATTGTCAAGTATTAGAACGATTTCTGGTTACTGATATGCAAGCTGTGGATGAAATTGATGACCAAATCGAACTAGACTTGCTGTATGATGATAATTCCACGGATGAAGATGAAGACCAAAAAAAATTATTTCTAATATGTTTATTTTATTTCATTAATTTTTTGTGAATTCTATAAAGTTATAAAGTATTAGAACGATTTCTGGTTAATGATATATATGCAAGCTGTGGATGAAATTGATGACCAAATCGAACTAGACTTGCTGTATAATGATAATTCCACGGATGAAGATGAAGACCAAAAAAAATTATTCCTAATATGTTTTATTTTATTTCATTAATTTTTTGTGAATTCTATAAAGTTATTACCCATCAATAAAACTATCAAAAAGTTTAAAAATGTCGTTTTTTATTAACCTCGGCCATAATTTTTTTCTTACCTCTTATTTATTTATCATTTGCAATTTTATTAGAGAAAGAGATTACAGAAAGTATATATACATATAATATATGTGTTTATATGTATTATAATTAAAAGACATAGATTTACGTGTGCAGAAAATAAAACAAAAACTTTTTTTACAAATTTCAACTAAATTTTTTTTTTTTTTTTATTTGCATGCTATTTTCCGTACATTTTATTTGTCACATTCAGTGATTTAAAAAAAATCATAATAATTTTTTTTTCAAACCGTCAGATTAAGAAAATTCCTCCAAATAATTGTCAGATTATTGATCAGCACGATCAGGACATCAAGCTGAACCATCTGTATGAAAATCTGACGAGCTCATCGAGTATTTCAAAATGGCGATTTTTTTTTGCATTTTCAAAAAGCCGCCACGAGCTTGCGTCACATTCGAATCGTCAGTCTTTTGAATGGGAGCTTCGTTCGGGTTCACTTAACATTCCCTCTGAATATCTGATGCGCTCGAGTAAATTTTATTTTTTCCCATTTTTAACACTTCCGTACGGCCGCCCCCACCATGCAAACCGGCAGATTAACATACCTCCATCATCGGAGACACGTGGGGCAGATACACTATCAATATCAGACGCGCTCGAGTATTTCCATGAGTCTGTTTTTTTTTTACATTTTTGAAAGCCTGTAGAGGTTCCCCTCACCGGTGAAACGGTACACATCATAAAACATTTTTTTCTCACTACCATCTAATCTTCAAAATCCAATAGGTCCCCACGACTCTCGAGTAAATCCCCATTTAGCATCGTGGGCTCCCCTACTAATAGTAAGTATCTATGGATATTGAATATAACAAACATTCTTAGAGCTGTGTATTTGTCATACACAGCAAAAAAGATTTTTCAAAAAAAGCCTTGAGAAAGGAAACATATTAGATTTCCGAAACGTCGGCGAAATATTTAATTTCAAGTTTTTATACTTATTTGTGTTGTTTATTTATCAAAACCAACCTTTAACTGATCCTTTGACGTAAACGTCACGGGCGTAGAGGTTTTTTACCAGTAACATACTGGTTAATTGTGATATATTTTTGTAGATTCCCCTAGCACCGCTTAGAAAGAAAACATACATGTGGCAGTGAAATTCCCAAAGAATTGAAGAAGGAAAAAAAAAAAGGCATGTATTTTGAAAAAAAACAATATCCTGACATCATTAGTTTCGGCGTAATCAATTTGTTAATTAATACCATTGTATATAGACTACCTATACAATGTTAATACATTTATTTTGGCTGTAACAAATGAACGGGTTGACAAAATTAGTTGACGCGTATTGAAAATATCTTTCGACTGAATCAAGATTTTTTCGGACCCGTCAAACCGTTTTCATTTTATTGAATAAAAACGAAGAAAATTTTGTTTAAACAATGATTTTATCATAAAGCTCGCGATAGGAAAATTTTTCATAAGAAAATCTTGTTCCGTGGAATTTTTCCTATATGAATCCGTGGCTAACTCAAATGGTATAGAAATTTTTTGGATAAAATCCCAGGGAGACTCGCCTAACAATAGTACTAGTACAGGCAACTGAACTATGAAGGCAAAATTTTGTAAAAACCTCGCAAAAATTAATAAAAGGATCATCTCCGGGATTTAAGTAGATAATAACCTGTAGAATGGAATGATGCATTCTTTGCAATTTCAAGTTCCGGGAAAATTCAAACAAATTTGAAAGAACTTTTTGATTTTCGGTTTTTTTGGTCTAGCGGCTAAAATAATGAAAATACAGAAAAAAGTTTTCAACAAAACTTGTAGCTCGTCTCTTTCTTTACAAAAAAGGTCTTTACAAATTGTTGTCTTACTTAAGCCGTTTAGGAGATAAATCCAGTTTTCCACTTATAGTTTTGAGCCGCTCCGAAATGCGCGGAAAATGAGAATTTTCCGGGAGTTACGTACGACCGGACACATCGATCGATAATCTTACTATTCAGAGCCGCTATAAAAATGAAAGTAACAAGAAATGTAGAGAAAAGTCTCAGCTTTAATGTGGAACTAATCACAAAATTCATACAAATTTTTATCATAGAGAAAAAGTGTTGGAAGCTGGCTTAGTAAACTTTATACAGTTGATTTATTTATATCTTTGAGTTTTATGCATCCTGCCTATTTCTCCCGTAACAATGGGTGCTTTTTCACTGCATGGTTCGATTCCACGCACTTTAATCTATATTTTGTGAAAATTTAATTGAAGAATGTTAAAAAACAGATAAGTTGTATATATTTTACTATATAATTGTGCATTTTCTGAACGTGTATGAATAATGTAGACAAATTCAAAAAGTACTGCACGCATTTAAAAAACTCTAAAGTCATTCGAAAAAATATGTTTTATTGTGCTTACAATCCAAAAATTAAGACTGTGCTATTATTATTAATTAAGATATAGCGAATTGAACTCCAAAATTTGGAGGTGATTGATCGATGAGAAATATACCCTCTACTTTGATCGCAAGGCATATTTTTCCAAGAAAAGTAATTGCAATAAAATGTTAATTGGATTAATATATCAGAATATGTAAGCAAAATGAATTGTCATTCTAACGACTCCCGGCAAAGATATGCATAAATCTGTGAATCAACTGTACAAAGTTTACTAAGCCATCTTCTGACACATTTTCTCTATGATAAAATTTTTTATGAATTTTGTGATTAGTTCCACATTAAAGCCGAGACTTTTCTCTACATTTGATGATAATTTTTTTTTTTTTTAGGGGCTCTGAATAGTAAAAATTATCGATTTATGAGCCCGGTCGTACGAAACACCCGGAGAATTCTCATTTTTCGAGCATTTCGAAGCGACTTGAAACTATAAGTGGAAAACTCGATTTATCTTGTAAACGGCTTCAATAAGACAAAAATTTGTAAATACCTTTTTTTTAGAGAAAGAGACGAGCTACAACTTAGTTGGGAACTTTTTTCTCTATTTTCATTATTTTGGCCGCTAGAGCAAAAAAAAAACGAAAATCAAAGAGTTTTTCCAATTTTTTAAAAATTTTCCCGGAACTTGGAAGTGCAAAGAATGCATCATCGCGTTCTAAAGGTTATTACCTACTTAAACCTCAGAGATGATCCTTTTATTAATTTTTGTTACTCTAGGCTAATTTGCCTGTACTATAGGTAATCATTAAGTTATTTATTTGCAATATAAATAAATATACTCAATGAAATGAAAACGTGATATACCGTTTGACTTTCATTTACATAAAACACGTTACACCTACTAATACAATAAGTTCCATTTACTTTTACTCATATTTCTCCTTTTACAAGACAAAAAAATAGAAATCGATAGGTATTAGACATATACCTATCTAATCACGCGATTTTATGTAAATAACTTAGTATCGTACTTTAAGGTCGCACAATAACAATAATATAAAACCCGTCCCTTCGTTTTAATGAGTTTATGTAAGTTGTTTTGATCTTTGGCAATGTTTATGCACGATGGAACTCGCAAAACACATGTTAATAAGCATTTCGTGACAATAAACGTGCACTTGTTCCGTGTGGAAATAACACAATACACGTGCTGGATACGACAGTCCCGTGGGTATATGCGGACTGTAGGTACTTTTGAAATCGTTGCCTACTTTTAAATTGGGTCGGTGAGTGAGTCGCATTCGGATTTAATATATTTCTTTGCATGATTATTGATTATTATAAAACGTTTAATAATTCATAATATCAAACAATTCTTATCCAATCTTAAGGCGTTTACAAACCATTTTCAAGTTTCAGACTATGTAGATTACTTACGATATAATGGGCTTGTTCCATGATATTCTTTTTATATGGTTTTTATACTTTTTCATATAGTACTCGATATTCCCACTATGAACTTAAAATTTCGTATTATTAACTTTTTCCGTTCTCGAGATATAAGGAGTTGAAAACAGTAATAGTTGCAAAAACCGAGCGCTCATTTTTGACGTCACTATACGAAAGTGACGTAATAAATTGGCTTTCTAGGACCTTTCAAATTTAACCTGAAAAGTCGAAAAACATGGAATTTTCAACGCTGGTAACTAAATAAATACGTCGAGTGGAAGTTCGTTCTATGTCTCTACGGAAAGGAGAAAGTCGGCGATGAATCCTAATCGTAAATTGCAGGGTCAAAATCGAAGATTAGTCCCGACAGGAGCGAGAGAAAATTGTAATTTTTTGACATTTCACCAAATTGTACTCCCCTACTGTCAAGAAGTAAGCAAAACAAACAATACTTCAAAAACACTTCTAATAATTATAACAAGTGAAAAAACTACATTTTGATATGCCTTTTGTTCAATTTGTTGGGATGATTCATTACATTTTCAGCAGAGGGTCGCAAGATGACTCAGTGCTTTGACATGTTTTATTTCTCTTTTTTTTTTCTTTTTGCATTGACTAAAGTAAAAGCTAACTACATTTTGAAACACGGAAAGGGCATCGGTTCTATTTTTATTTAGTAAATGAAAATAACTAAATGAATGATGATATTTTAAATATACTTAACATTATCACTTATCAATTTGTAATATTTTTTTAAATAATTCTATGGAATGCATTTTCGTAAATAACTCGTTTATTTTAATTCAGTTTTTTTGTCCAAAAAGGTCCATGCCTTATACTGGTTATAGAGATCGATCGACGGAATAGTTAATTTTCGATTTTTATTGGGAAACTATTCGGAATTTGTAGAATTTATCAAAAATATCAAGTTTTCCAGGATTTGTAGATTCGCTTTTGTTTTGTCAAATTTCTCACAAACGTCAACTAATAGACCTAATCGAGCACTACAATTGCCATTTTTGAAAATCAAAATCGGACCTTCGGTTCGGGAGTTATTAATTTCTTTGAAAAATCATACTCGGCCCTGGAAAACATACTTACAACGGATTCGGACCGCCAGCAATAGGCTTGATTTGTGGCCGGGTACCTTTGATCCCACCAAGTCTCATCGAAATCGATCAATATTCTTCTGGACAGTTATCGTGCTTCCTAGCCCGATTTCGAGAAAACCAGTTTTTTGCAAAAAAAATCAATTTTCGTTTGTTTTTCGACATAGTCTCTGGTATACTTATTTGTAGAGCTTTGCGAGCGGCACCATTCCTTTTTTGAAATGTCTCGATCCGACTACCCGTTATCGAGTTATTCAATTTCTCCCGAAAAACTCGAGACGTCTCTTAGACTAGGAAAGATAGATGGTGAGGACTCGTAACAGCGCATAATCGCCACGCTAACAAGTTGTGCCTAAGACGCCATTGCGGTGGTGGCACACAAACGGTAGAGAGAAAATGAAATTTTCCAATAGAAGTGATTTATAAGTGATTTAGTGCTAATTTATGTAATGTACCTACATGATGGTATCATATTCTATAAACTACTGTAAAAATCACAGCGGGAAAAAATTGAAAGGAGTGACGCTTTGCAGGTTAAAGTATATGCAGTTTTCACTTTACCTAGTTAAATTAACTGTAGGCCTATTATTTACTTAATTATGTCCGTGTGCATGCAATGATAATGAGAAGCATAGTATATCATTTTCTGGTATGCAATTTGCACGTTATTTGATTGAAATTTTCATTCATCTTTTCTTCATTGAATATAGAACAGTGCATCCGAAATGACACTTTTTCCATGGGCGTAGGTATATCGATTATGGTGTTATATTATATAGAATGTAGAATAAATTCTGGTATGTAAGATATGAGTAAATATATTTATGATAGTGAATATTAATTGTATTATTATGAAGCTGTTTTTGGAAAAATACCAGTTTTGTATCGTTTTATTCCTTTGATGTGATAAACTTGACACCTACATATTGTACATATGTTCCGCCACTCGCGCTTGCTCTCTGGTGGCAGGCGGCTTCACCATTGGCAGTAGCGTTACGACTCCTTACAATATATATCTTTCCTACTCTATATAAGAGACGTCTATATCGGGTACTTCCGGTTTCCGAACGGAGCCGAGCTTTCGGCGTTAAGGTTTTCTAAAGACCTCCTATTGCGCCCAAGTTTCATTGCAATCCGAAAACGGATTAAGGGGGCTGGGCGTGACAGACAGACAGACAGACAGACCGACAGACCGACGGACGGAATTTTCTAAATTCGCTCTCGAATCGATAGATATGACTTTCACATCGATCCGACGTTTTTTTCGGGTTTCGATGGTGCACCGGAAAAATGCTAAACGTATACTACATTTTTTTTCAAAATGTAGTAACAAGTAAGGAGCATCAAGTCTATTTAGATCGCCGAGTCTATGCGTATAGTGACGTAGCGCCTGGCCACGCCCCTTTTTCGCGAGGTGCAGATTTGTAATAGTTTTTAAGATACTAAACGTGCGAATAAGATTCTGATTTTTTGCAGATCCAGTATTTTATACCTGCACTTTCGATTTATGAAATAAAAAAAAATGCCGAACAAGCCCATTAAGGTCTTTCAATTTCGTCAGCACCTACGTGTTAACATAGGTATCTGGAAAACCGTTTGGTAAAGAAGAATGGTATTTATAGGTACAGTTTTCTTCATTTGTTTAAGGCACATAAAAAAGGCAATAAAAACCAGCCATCCAAATATCAAAGACAGTGCTATTACCTGCCGACAAGGTACTACAGAGCCGTGCTTCAAATTTTTGTGTATACTAGAGATTTAAAAATCGTATTTTCGGTAGAAACTCATAATGACTTTTCTGGTAAATTAAAAATCTCTCTGTTTTGCGTCAAGATAGAAATATCTGATGCGTTGGTGGACGCATTGCGCGTCCTTCACGACATTGACAGATAAGTTCAAAGTACGTTTTTGTTTTATCTGTTCCTTAGGTATGACGTTTTGGTTAGGGGTGATTCACGTAATTATAACACAAGAGTTAGAAATATTAATTAAAAGAGGCGTGTTTTCGTTTATTTCTTATCTTAATAATGCCAGAACATATTTTACATGAGAGTAATGATGTTTTATCTATTAATTATTGAAATTTCAACATAAAACAAGCTAACCGTTAAACTCTTCGCAGATTTACTGCACTTTTTATACAATTGTTGCACATTCTATAGGATACTCTTCGCAGTTTTTTTGTAAATAATATTAGTTCTAGACATTTTTAGTTTAATTATTACAAAACATAAAAAAAACATGTAATAATTTTTTTTTTATTTAAAAAATATATAAATTTTTTATTTATCGATCGATTTTGCTCAAAAACAATATGGTTCTTCCTCTAGCTAACACTAACTTACCTTCCAAGTTTCAATACAATCGGTCTTTTCGTTCTTAAGTTATCGTGCTTACAAGAAACGTGACGGACGGACAGACAGACGGGCAGACGGACGAACATACATTTTGAAAGTTGTTCAAAATTCGATCACCAACACAGAGATATGAAATTGTTTTCTCTACGAGCAATATTACCGGTTTTAGAAATGTGCCGATCAAATACAATATACTCTTCGTTTTGTATTTCCGAAGAGTATAATAATAAGAAGTCGAAATTTCAACTTATTTTTTTCTTCGCCGTAGCCTCTATACGTTCTCGTAACATTAAATCTCTTTGTGTATGAAGATAAAATAAATATTCGGGAAGAATTATGGCAGAGATTTGGAAATGCCATGGAATCATTTCGAAACAACATTTATTATGATTAAAAATTAGGCGATCGTCTACTAGACAGGTCCCAAATGCATCGAGGTAAATGGAAAACACGTCGAACATTTTTTGGTACTGAAAACAGACCAATTTTTTATTGTTATTTATTTTTAAAACGAAATTTGTATTTAAATAAATCATATTTTCTTAAATACATCCATTTATTTTCAAAAGTATTTGTTTTTCTTACTTATTTTGTTAATGTTGGAATTTAATAAATTTGATTCAGCTGTACGTATTATTTCGCGAAATGCTTGCATAACTGTCTGTGGAGTGTTAAAAGTATACAGTGATTTACCACAATATGCGGATAATTTACAAGTGCGGTGCAACCATATCACTTCCCCTCCCCCTTATCAGACTTGGGACTGACAGCGAAGCTGGCGGGATTAGAAGTGACTTTTTGGATTTAATCACACAACAAAAATAGCAAAAATTAAAATAATTTTTGTAGGACACAGCACACCAGAAAACTTAAAAGTAACGAAAAGTCAAAGACAATGTTCGAATGTTTGACCATTGACACTCAATGCACTGATCTAAGCGCAGATAATATTTTCGTGTATGCGATCATATTTTTTTGTCTCTTTGAAAACGAATTAGATTCGAGGCATTGTCAATGGCTTGTTGCAACTGTTCTAGGAAGTCTATATTGACTTAGCGTAGACCAAACTCTTCATGTAACCTCACAAAAAAATCCATAGGAGTGATAGGTATATTTCATTTGGTACACGCCACACGCCTGTCGGGAAATTTCTCTCATATTCCCTTACAGCGGCGGCTCCAAGATTTTCATTTGCTGCACTATAAGTAAAATCATATCGCAGTATTCATGCGATGTAAACGCTGGCATATTGACAGGTATCGATCTACGAATACAATTTTCAAAACGTAAAAATCCAAACGGAAGCCGGAAAGAAACTGACCATACGTAAACAACTTCTGATCGCGACACGAAGCGGTGCACGGGTAAATACGCGTAAACAATTGAAGCATTAAGGGTGGCCAAATTCCATGGTTCAGTTCATTACAAGTTTTAATGCAAAAAAATGTAATAAATTATTTCTAATCACTTTAAAATTTTGCAGGGGGTTTCCCACATAGAAAACTAGTACACCATTTTATTTTACGCATGTTGTGGTAAATCACCTTGTATATATAGTGGAGTCAATTGGGGCTGAAAAAATGCATTATTTCGGAATAATTGCGGTAACTTTTGAGAATACATTTTTTAACATATCAGGCACAACATACCAAAAGTTACCAACAATCCCTAATAGCACATGGACGTCCCGAAAACGTCCCAAGAACGTACTCACAGGACATGAAAACGTCCCGAGGACGTACTCTACCGACGTAAGACGTACCGAGGACGTTTGAGGGACGTTCCGTGTCAGCAAAACGGGGTGTCCCGAGGACGTCCCACCCAGGACTTATGTGGGACGAATGTAGGTCTAGAGAGGACGTCCTGAAAACGTTGTTGGGACATACTATGCAAAACATATAGGTACCTCCCCCTCCACCACTTTTAAGGTGTATTCACATCAGAGGGTATTTATGTTTTTGGGTTTTCTAACCACATGCATTTCTTTCGAAATAGAATCCAGTGATTGGATTCTATTTCGAAGGGAATAAATGTGGTTAGAAAAGCCAAAAAGATAAAAAAATGACAATATATAATTATCATGTAGAAAAATTATTCAATTAGATTGATTTTAATACTTAGTACTTTTATTTATCAACACCAAATGACAAATTTATGCGAACATTTTATTTCTATTGTGCTATTGAAAAATAAGTTATGGCATTTGTATTTTTTTTAAATTAACTTCTTACTCTACAAATTCAAGTGTCAAGTGTCAAAAATACAATTTTTATGGGATTTAAAAGTTATATATTATAATACCTACCTATAATACCTAGTAAGTCATATTGAATATTATAAGAAATAAGCCAAGTATGCAATAAAACGTAAAATAAATGTATATCTCACCTTCTCTTAACGTTTTGCACACTTCGTCTTTTTATAATTATCTTAGTTTATATTATTTTCTAATATTCTCTCTTTTTTGACACCCTTGCTGTTCTTTCTTTTGCCCTCTTCAATCACGATGTAATAGCCATTTCGGTGTTCTCCAAGACTTTGAAGCGTTAGGGACTGCAGCAGCCCCTGTGCAAATAAAAGAAAAATTAACATTTCAGATGAAATCTTGGCAAAAAACATTAAGACTAATATATGCCACTTGATGGCAAGC
The DNA here is from genome assembly GCA_963583905.1 of Stenurella melanura. NCBI lineage: Eukaryota > Metazoa > Arthropoda > Insecta > Coleoptera > Cerambycidae > Stenurella > Stenurella melanura. Next base: position 111,448,213 of record OY757312.1, read on the forward strand.
TTATATTTAAAACGAATTGCTATAATTTTCTTGGTGTCCTATTTAAAAAAAATCACAGTTTAAATGTGAACATTTTTTTGTTTAACTGACTTTTGCATTTGAAACGTTCCCTTGTTCATTTAAAAATTTTAAGAACACCTCTTTATATGAATGATCGATTCTACAAATAATACCAAAGACCGAGAGAAGCAGAAATATATGTTGTTACTAATGCTACCGCAGATTAATAACATTATTATAAGTTTAACGTTATATTTTTTGCCAATATTATATTACAGAATTTAGGTAAAGAAAATGGCTATGGGTTAAGATGCATTGGGATTTACGGTTAGAAGCAGGTTTATTAGGTTGAACATTGATGATGTATAAAAGTTTTTGTACGTACGTACAGCATAATTTCAGAAAAATATAACAAATAGGGCATATAAGTTACAAATTTGTAAATTTTCCTCAAAAAGTACCTTTATTAGTTTTTTCCTTATATTAATTTACTGAAATCCCTAAATATACTTTACAAGTTTGTTGATGTTTTCTGGAAAATGTTTTTATTACTCGATGTATCAAACCTTACCTATTAAAAGTTTCATCACCTCCACTTGTTCATCAGAGATGTCGAACCATATATAACACTTCGTTTAACACACTGCATGAGTAGGTACTTCTTTTCAATTTTTACTTCCCTCGCATACTGAAGGGAAGTATTGTATTTATAATGTTTAACCAACAATCTTCTTTTAAGTGAATAAATTAAGTTCGCTCCATGATAAACAACTAAAAACTACATACTCAGGTTCACAGGTGATCTCCCAAGAATTTTAACAGAGCCAAATAAGGTGGGTGGTAGTATATTTATTATAACCTACAAATAAGCCGCACCAAATTTATCTAGAATAAAATATCGATCTAAATACTTATATATTAATAAATCAATTAAATAGACTTACCTGTTTTTGGTACTTTCTTTTGTAGCCGTTAAAAGTGACTAGTGCCAGTGTGCGGAAGAAATAAAAATGCAAAGAATTTATATAAATTCTTTGTAAAAATGATGCAATGCCTGCCAAATTGAATTTCCCAGTTTGACAGCAACTGAGTAACATTACATAAGCTCTGCTTAAATATTGCGGTGAAAATGGCTGTAATATAACCGAAACTCATGAAAAAAATAGTTGAAACGAATATAAGATTTCTGAAATAAGAAAAATCAAATTGACAAAATTTAAATGGACCATGAAATATGAAAATATTTTGTTATCAAAAGAAATTTTGTTAGTAAAACTTTTTAAGGATTGTAATTTCATTTTTACAGTTTTTAATTTCCTTTTTTAATCATATCCTCATCTGCTCAAAAAAAACATCACTCCTAGAGGTTATTTCACAAATGTGTTTAGGTTTGTCTTGACTAGACTCTAGCAGGATGTCAAAACGTTTTATTCAGAACGTTTTAGGGACGATAGCAAACGGACGTCCTTGGGACGTACCATGTAAACCCGGGACGTTCAGACCAAACGAGGACCTAAGTGAACGTCCTGGGGACGTTTGGTGTTATCAGGGATAGTCCTTGCATGAGCGTCATTGCGGTTATTAAATAAATTAGTTGCAAAATACCTGTCTGTGTTTGTCAAATATCTCTTAAAATGTTTTTTTCTTAAAATAACTAATTGCGCCATTCGAAAGTAAAGGAAATTTTACATTAAAAATATATACGAAGTTATTTTGTACGATCAAAAATGTAGGCTCCAGATTCTTTTGTTTAACGCACGAAATTGAAACGCGGAGACACGTAAGTACGGCACGCGAAGCGCGCGCGGACTCTGGCGCGCTGCACCAAATTTGTTGCAACTTTTGAACTAATTAATAAAATTGAGCTCAATAAAGCTTAAATGAAAGAGGAAACATGTGGCTATTGGATTATTATATTTTCAAATATAAAAATGGATATATGTAGGAATACCACATAATACAACAACAGAATTGAGTTCCCGGACGGGAACCTGTGATTCCTAAGTTCATATTGGGCCCGTATAACCCAACGTACCTTATCCCAAACATGCATCCCTGAGGAAGTACATCCTCTTAAAGTGAGACTGAAAAAAAAATGTTTCCAATAGTCTTCGTTATATTGAAAACCAAACATATTTTGTTTCTCAATTTTTTATCATAATGATATAATTTTTTTAATCGCCCTGTAAAATTACGAAATACTTGAATATTTTTGCAGAGCATTGAAAGGGCTGCAAAAAGGTACCTATTCTTAAAATGTTTTGTAATATCAATCAAAATACAAGGAATTATCGTTTCTCCCTCCATTTGTATTTAACATCGATTTACAATTCTAGAATAAAATGTTGCAATATTACAGTTTATTCTAAAAAATACATTAATGACAATTGTTCCATATGACATCCGCCTGTTTCAGTAATAATTAATACTTTTAAAATTTTGTGCAATATCAACGAAAAATCAAGAATTATTATTTTCTCTCTGTAGGTCATATAGGTACATACATACTTGTGAAACATAAAACCTGTCGCGTTTGAGAAACAAAAGATACTTAGTTGTTATCAAGCTTACATAGAGTACTTATAGAGAGATACAGGTTCCACGAAAACTTGAAAATTTTGTCTTCAATATAATAACGGAAATTATTGGAAAAAAAATTCTGTCTCACTTTAAGAGAATGTACTTCCTCGGAGATGCATTTTTGGACTAAGGTAAGTTGAATTATACTAGCTCAATATGAACTCAGGAAGCACGTACAGGTTCCCGTTCGGGAACTCAATTCTGGGACACCCTGTATAGGAACATAAATAGGTTTCCAATGAAATCGGTAAAAGTTCTACTATTTTTACAATGTTTAAGATAAAAATCTGGAACCTTTATATATTACTCTTAAAGTAAGATGAGCGAAACAAATTTCAAAAATTTATTTTTGAAGATATGTACACTTCAAATTTCAAAAGTTTGAGAACGGGATGAAATTTGATATGTATAACTAACTTAAACCACCTATTATTCTGGTTTAAAACGCGTTATTATATTTCTGAAGCTGCGATTTTTAAAGCTTAAAATGTGTACTTTAAGATAATCCCACACAGCACAGAATATTCTGAGGATATTCTAAATAAATCCCAAATATCCTATTTTTAGAATATTTGCTTAGAATATTTCTTAAATATTCTTAGAATATTCTGTCGGAACATTAAAGATTAAAAATATTCCATATAAATGCCAAATATCCTTTTTTGGGATATTTACGGAGAATATTTCTGAAATATTCCCAGTACATTCCAGTAGTGTGTACATTTATAATTTTTAATGTGGAAAAATTGTCACTTTTGAAGAGTTATATTTGAATTTAATCTTTATATACATCATATGTTTGATATGATATCTCTTTCACACCAACGCAATGGGAACAAAGTGAGATGAAACAGTTTTATAAGTACCAAATTAAATAAAGGAGACAATCATATTGATGCAACTTATTATATAGACATAGATTTAGATAGAATACGGCCACAACAGAAATTATTACTTTATCTGGAACGCGCAATATGATTCATGAACATGAACATTTTTATACATGGACATAATAATATATTATGCAGATATTTAATAACTTTGGCACTACTTATTTCTAATTTTTAGTTTGATGCGCCGTTTTTATGTTGGCGATTATGATATTGAACAAATAATACTTCAAGGTTGGCAATTCTCAACATTGTCAACAGTGCTGCCATTAAATGTTTAGCGTGTCGCAGTGTCGCGGTTTGCCGGTTTGTTTGTGTAGTTTACTGTGATTGTGTTAATTAATTAAAGGTAAGGAACCTTATTTAATGTTAAATATAATAATTTAAAAAAAAGGAAATAGGAAATCATCATTTAAATGTGAGCCGTTCGTTCGTAGTTCACTGAAGTGAGTCGTTTACTTTGAAAGACCCATCACTAAGTCCTAATGTTGCGCACTGAGACAACCTCTTACACATATAGGTTTATCAACCTTCTAGCTTCATAACATCAAATTAGTTAATATAATTTAAAAAGTAGGCGTCTGAAGTTCTTTACGGTTTCGAAATAGAGGGTGTTAAAATCGGCATTGTTTTATTTATTCCAAAGATTATAATGTGTATTATGTTGAAGTGACATTTGTTTTTGGGGTTGGGAAATAGGAAGAAATTCAGACCCCTACTTTTTTGGTAACCAACATTTAATATAAGGAATCGAAACCTAACATCCTATGATTTCCTAGACACTATATTATAAAATTGATATATTTTTTCAGCCGCAAATATAGGAAGCAATTTCGATAGAAGCACGCCTATTAGTAGAGTGACTCCTGTATTATCGGGTAAATTTATCATATTGATCCTTAACTGGTCTTTTAATAATAGTCGGTATTTTAGATGAGAATTTTAAACAACAGCTGATACGAACCCTCACAGTAATAAATGTTAAATTGGACCAGGTCTCTGAAGATGTAACTTATTTGCTACAGAATAATAAAAACGATAACTCAAAGTTAGAGGAAACGGAATCAGTAATGAGCAAATTTAGTTTTCCCTTGAATTGTATGGAAGATTTAACTATCCTTGAGGATTTTTTGTCAAACAAAAATAATGCAGACCAGTTTGTAAGTTTAACTTTAAAAATAAATTCACATACTGCATGCAAATTACTCTATATATGAAATTTATTGTGTTTTCATTGTTTTAATTTTTTTAGGCACATGAATTATCAATAACTGGAGGCTGCAATATTAAAGTAATGGTAAAGAGAATAATGGCCAAGCTATTCGCAAACTTGGCAATGCAGTATAGTTGGATTGGCTTCAAACAGAAAAATAACTTTTCGATTTTAAAAGTTGCTTCTGTTATAATTGGTAATGGTTTCTGCTTTCTTTTATATGATTTAATTAAGGCCTCTATTTTTAGGCGCAGTTCAGAAAATTCATAAAAAAAATACAACCGCAGAAATTGAAGAGGCCATCAAAATGTGGTTGGTAAAAGCAAAAGAGAGAGAAAAGAGAAGAAGGGATGAAGAACCTGTTTTATGAACTCGTTATTATATAGTTAGTTATTTTAAAAATGCATGTTTATACATGTAAGTAAATAACAGTAGAAAGTAAGTAGTAAACAGTATAAAGTAAATAATATTGGTAAAGATTATTTTGTAGTTTTATTTTATTTTCTTAAGGGTGTGTAATAAGTGTTGTTAAACTTCGGGTGTTTTTCATGTGGTTGATAGGCTTCTAGAGCAGTTACGGTTGCTTAAGCAACATTTCAGCAGTCATGTTTGCCATTTTCAGGTTCTTGCATGCTAACATCTGCTTTACTGCTGCTTCTCATTGGTTGCAACTATCAGCGCGAACTTGAAGATAACAGATGTGATTCTGCCGATATGTCACTTAAGTAACCATAGATCTCTGGTAGCCTATTCACTATGGGGGAAACATCGGAAGTTTAATAATACCTTTATTTAAGGTGGCCATTCCCTAGAAAGAGACATCCGATGGGGAAATATTTACTATTTTTGGCCATAACTTTTTTTCCTTAGTATGTATATTTAAAAAAACTACAAGACTACCTAAGTAGAACCTTAACAAGATTATTACTATGAATTTTCACTCAATAATTTCAGTGGTTTGCAAAATAGTTAAGATTTAAATTTAAAAATTATGCTAATCTTCCTATTTCGTAGTTTCAAATTAAACTATTTTGCAAACCACTGAAATTATTGAGTAAAAATTCATAGCAATAGTCTTATTATGGTTCTACTTAGGTAGTCTTATAGTTTTTGTAAATATACGTACTGAGAAAAACAAGTTATAGCCAAAAATAATAAATATTTCCCTTTCTAATGTCTCTTTCTAGGGAATGGCCACCTTAATACCCACGAAAACCTGAAAAACAACATGTATGTATATGTATATGGAACATGCCAGATACATTAAGCTATATGTTCCTGGAACGTTCTGGGAATGCGGGAAACTGTCTACTTCTAATATGCATAAGACGTACCTGCAATATTTAGAGCAGCTTGAAAGAATATTCTGAAGGTTCCGCGCATATATTCTTTGCACTTTTACAGAACCTACTTGTGCTGTATGGGATGCTTTAAGGGGATTTAGGTACCTTAAAAGTTAAATTAACCCTGCTTTTCACGAAAATAAAGAAAACTAATTTTTGCTCCATAATTTGTGAAATTAGGGGAAAAATCAACGTTAATATAGCTTTTATAGAAAATGTATTTATTTTTTCACTCATCGGATCTTTTTATACATTGCATCAAGAGTAATATGTGAAAGTTTCAGGTTTTTATCTTAAAAATTGTGGATATGGTAGAGCTTTTACCGATTTCTTCGGAAATTTCTTTATGTTCCGACTTCAAATATGTACTATTCCTACATTCATTTTTTTCATTTGAAAATATAATATTCCAATAGCGACATGTTTCTTCTTTCATTTAAGCCTTTCTTGAGCTCAATTTCGCAAGCCAGGACCAGGGGAGGTTTGCTAACAACGCCAATACCGTCCGCATTTGCGGGGGGGATAGGCAAAAAAGCAGGCCCACCCCTTACGAGGCCGGTCCAGGTCTACAGCGATGATTGGGGCAAAGAGCTCAAGCTCGACCCCTAATCATCCGAGACCGTCATCTTTAGTCAAGAATACTGGCGCGAGCTCAATTTCATTAATTGATTCAAAAGTTACAACAAAGTTAGCGGAGCGTGTCGACGCCGCGCCGTACTACGCGTCGCCGCGTTCCATTTTCGTGCGTTAAACAAAAAAGTCTGAAATGCGGAACCTACATTTTTTATCGTACAGATAAACTTCATATACATTTTTTATGTGAAATTTCCCGTACTTTCGAATGTCGCAATTAGTTTTTTTAAGAAAAGATTATTTTATAAGATATTTGACAGAAACTGGTATTTTGCACCTATAATTTGTTTTAAAACAAATGACGCTCAAGGACCGAAATGAAAACTGGTCGCCTCTCGGCCTACAAACTTTTCGCTCGTGTGGAATATGGGTCATTCCATAACTTGTTATAGAATATACTATTTTAACATTGGAAAGGTTGAAGGAATCGCTAGTGCAACTCTAGATGATAAAAAAATATGTAAAATCTAGTAGGGGAACCGTAGAAATCATATGCGGTAGGTATATGCTATATGAGTCCTGTGTGTACATATGTGTATACAGTCCAGTGTTTGACGGTTTTTCGCTCAGAATTCTTTCCGATAAAACCAACTGATGTGAAAGAACCGTAAGTAGAGAATGGCTCAAGGAATAAAAGTTATATAGTGCCGATGTGCGCTTTTACCCTGGGTTTGGATGCCATCCCTTCTCAGAGGTGGAAATTAGTACACTCAAAATAGGTAGAAATCAATAGGGGGATGAATTCTAAGCTAAAAATATTTATGAAGTTTTTTCAATAAATCAATATTTTTCGAGTTATTCGCGATTGATGTTAATTTTTCGTCTAAAAAATGCATGTTTTAGAGCGATCTTTCACGAATAACTCGAAAACCTTACGTTTTATCAAAAAAATCATCAGAAGCAATAATCGAAGCTTATAAAATAACAAATCAATTGGTTTTTTCTTATTTCTGTAGATGCAATGCAAACCGAGTTATGGCTTGTTGAAGGCGACTGTTTGTTCGCTGAAAACTGAATACGAACCTTTCAACGTTAAATGATGGAAAAACAACGAATTTTTGGAGGAAAACATGTCAAACCTTTTTTAAAGTACTTGAAAGCAGACCTTTAAAATGAGCTTTAGTAAAAGTCGTTAGCATAAAACTTACGGAGTTATGATGAAAATAAAATGGTTGTCTCGTTTTTTCGGAGGAAAAATCAGCAATGAAACCAATGGCTTAACCGCAAGAATTGAAATTAAACGTAGGTAATCCATACTTAAGTTATGTTCATCCAGAGTAGTCGTATCATCTGCATACAAAACTAGATCGCTATTTGGAAGGCAGTTAGTTATATCATTAACGTAGATGAGAAGCAGCAATGGTCCCAGTATTGACCCTTGTGGTACTACATATTTAATCGGACTTAAGCTAGAATTCATGTCATTATAGTGGACCATTTCTTGTCTGTTGGTTAGATCCCAAATAGCACCAAACTTATGGAGGATATTCGTTTTAGGTCCTCTTGGTCCGAACGTCTGACGACATATGAAACGAACGTTCATAAGACGTCTATTTTCGGATGTTTTTAGGATACACTAAATTAACGTTTTGTGGACATTTTAGGTCGCACGTTGGCCTATCAAGATACATTTAGTCACGAATGTAACAAATTAAAAATGTGATGCCGTTAAAAAATACAGGAGAGGAATAATAAAACTTGAAAATTGGTTAAAAAATCATGTAGTATAGCTAAATACGGTGAAAAAAAAGTACGCAGAAATGTCCTGAGAATTCTTATATACACAAAAGTTTTTGATTTCACAATAGCTATTTTCTTTCGTGCTAAACCAACCGATTGCAATCACTAAACAGCCAATCAAATTGAGGTATTTTTAAAATTCTTGATCTCTGTTGGTTGCTTTCTGATTGTGTTACCTTTGTTCAGCATGGAAGAAAATAGCTAATAAGAATAAGATATACTTATGTTAGTAAATGATGTATCAGCGACATAATTTTAACTCCAGACTAAATAAAATTTTTATAAATATGAGTACAATATTTAATTAAACAAATATTTCGTCATTCTTAAATAATTTAATAATAACAATAATCCTCCTTGCGTAAACCTTTTCAAAGCTAATAAATAAAGTGCCCTGCTTCCCTAAAGAATTTATATTTTTTTCCATGTGTTGATTTTTCCTAGCTCATCATTAAACTTATGATTTAGTACCAGAGAAAAATAAGTAATAATTTATTTTGCTGAAATATTTCTATATTTTCTAATTATTTCCCAACTAAGCGAAAGGTAAATTTAATAAAACCTATAGAAGCAAAAGAATGAAAATAATAAAAATTAGTATCCTTATTCCATGCTACTGAATGCAGTGTACAAATAAAAAAATACCATTGCAGCTTTAACAAAATGTGCAGCAATAGCCACAGAGCTGGTGAATGATTTGTTCAAAGTACTTTAAGTCAACTGAAATTTTATGAAAAAAGAAAAAAAAAAACCTGAAAAACCGAAGTGCACTCATAATTTCAAAAAAATTAGAGGTAGACTTTGGACTGGAGTTGGTTAGCTAGATAGTCGATACCTTTTCCAGGTACGAAAAAACTATCTATAACATTTCAGTCAATATAAAGTATCTTGAACAAATCATTTACCATCTCTTAAGACTATAAAGGTTTGAATTGAAAAATCTCTGTGTGTCTACTGAACGTCCTCATCTGGACCTATAATGACCTTAAATCGGAAGTTCTGAGGAAGTCCAAATTTGTAACACGGTACCTCCTCTGAACGTCCACCATACGTCTGACGACCTAAAATGGACATCCATCCTCCATCCTGAATGTCATCAACGGACATCTTCTGGACGTTTTGGTGCTATCTGGGATATGTTTAGATCATTTTAGTGCTCAAGGGATTAAATCCTTCCGTCGACGCCGACCGACGCCTAGCGTCGTTGGTAAAACTCGTATATTTGATAAATTTTGATACCTATATTAAATTACCTTATAATATAGGTATCTTATTCTTGCATTTTTACGTCTCACCGCTGACCGATGCCTGGCGTCGTTTTTGTAAAATTTGTGAATTTGATAAATTTTTATATCTAAATCTATGTTCTTGCATTTTACGTCTCGACGCCGACCGTCGCCTACCGCCGTTTTTGTAAAACTCGTATATTTGATACATTTTTATTCCTAGATTCATATTCTTGCATTTTTGCGTCTCGAAGACGACCGACGCCTACCTTCGTTTTTGTGTAACTTGTATATTTGATAAACTTTGATATCTATAAATATATGTTCTTGCATTTTTTCGTCTAGACGCCGACCGACGCCTAGCGTCGTTGTTGTAAGACTTCTGAATTTGATACCTGGATTCATATTCTTCCATTTTTTCGTTTCGACGCCGACCGACGCCAAGCGTCGTTTTTGTAAAACTTCTGAATTTGATAAATTATGACACCTAGATTCATATTCTTGTGTCTTCACGTCTCGACGCCAACCGACGCCTTGCGTCGTTTCTATAAAACTTGTATTGGATTAATTTTGATATCTAAATTCATGTACTTGCTTTATTACATCACGACAGCGACCAACGCCTTGCGTCGTTTTTGCAAAAATTGTGTGTTTGATATATTTTGATACCTAGATTAATGCTCTCGCATTTTTACGAAAGCCATTTTTTGGTGGAATATTAGTTTTTTTTTTTTTAATTATGGGTCGTCTGTCGTGCTGACTCCGAGGGCACTGCAGCCATATAGGCTTATTGTACCACTTCCCAGTCTTATCTGTGTTCGTGCCGGCCATTCCCTATAGACCTACGAGTGTTAGAGTAGTATTATTATGAGAAGATGCTTGCAAAAAATGATGCGCAGAAACGAGTTTGTGTACATTCATTGATCTAAGCCAATGAGAGCGATTTGCGTCATATTTGACCTCGAATCCACTGGCACTGTCAATCTGCAGTCACAGGGTCTGTGCTGCAGTGTACTTGTGTTCGCCGTTTCTGATTGAATTAAATGAAATAACCTTATTTTCAGTAAAAAATGTCTTCATCGTAAACACCAGAGTGTGACGAGGTTTTAATCTACTGCATTACACAGCTCCTCAACCTCGAAAATTTGATTACAATTATTATACATCCTTCTACCCCAGATGATGCTGTCACTGGTAAAAATATTCGCGCACGTTGGCTCCGCCCCAAGCATCTTCTCATAATAATACTACTCTAACAATGGTTCTATGATCGGCCCATGCGAGTCTGTAGTGAATTTCCTCGCATTCAGGCCAACAACGGTTTCGGCACGCGGTGTATCTCGATGGTCCGCCCGCTCACCCATCGAAGCGGTATCCGCTCCGGCGGTTGCTTAACTTCAGCGAGTCTGTCTACGTCGGACTTAATACCGATCTGATTCCTCGCCTAATATTAATGTTAATGTAATATTAAACTTTTCTTTATTTCTATGCCCTGTACATTTTGCATATTTTGTAAATCTCGTGTCAGGCTTGAAAGTTAGCCAAGTTCATTTTCAATGTCTTAACGAAACTGTAAATGTTTTTATGGCAACTGCCCCTAATAATATTAAAATTCTATGAGCAATTATTTCCGCATACTAAAGTGCAAATATAGTCAAGAAGTTTACCTTTAAAGAGACTTGGAAGGAAAATCTGGATGCGGAAGTAGTGATTCCTTAAACAGCGTTTTTTTTTTTTGTTTCTGATGATTTTTTTGATGAAATGTAAGGTTTTCGAGTTATTCGTGAAAAATCGAATCTATACACGTTTAAAGTGTAACAAATGTTCGGTTGCGACCGCTGGAGTAGTCCAATTGGAGTATTTTTGGTATTGCGTAGGTTGAACCTTTCTGTGTTGCATAAAAGTGGTCCGGAGTTTCCACGATTACGTGGGTGGCAATGGGGGAGGAATATGTTGGACCCCTCCTACACTTTGGCTATTTTTATAAGACTCTGTCGATGTTTAAGTGCACTATTAGTCCGGGGAAGTTAGCTTCAGATATTACGATTTCTAGGAAAGTTTTAGGACTAGCTGATAATTGGTCTATCCCCTACAGAATTTAATCAGGAATCCGAGAAAAATAGTGTTGACCATTCAAAATGGCGGCCTCAATTGTTATTTAATTAAAAAAAAAATCATTTTGCAACTTAGTTTTTTGCTTATATCTTCGCTTGTACAGGTCGTAGAAAGACGTTTAACTACTTAGTCAGTTTTTTCGTCTTGAACTCCCCTATAAAGTACGTCTACATAATGAACGAAATTGAATTGTTACTAACATTTTATGGCAAAAAACTGAAATAATTAAATTTTTCGATCCTCGAGCTTTGAAGTAATGTAGAAGCAAATGTAAAATCCGTATGTTAACGATATTATAAGAAATAACAAATCTTTTTACTCTTAAAAAAATGCGCTTTGTTCCGATCCAAAATAAAAATGACTTTTTGCAATTAATATATTTTATTTTAATTTGAGACTTATAACAAAAGATCAAATTAATATTTTACAATTCCGCTTGGGTTCATACATTCTATTTGACGAATGTTTTCATAATCAAAAAGAATATTGCAAAAAAATTTAAATTTTCTACTTTACGTAAAAAAACAATTTTGCAACTTAAACAAATGTAAATATTTTGGTGAATTGAAAGAAAAGAGCATCGTAAAACGAACTTTTTTAAAATTCGCAGTTTTTTATGACGATTAAAATGTCGTTGGTTGCAATAAATTTTATGCAAAATCCACCGAGATATTTACATTTATTTAAGGTGGCCATTCCCTAGAAAGAGACATCCGATAGGGAAATATTTATTATTTTTGTCCATAACTTTTTTTTCTTAGTACGTATATTTAAAAAATGTATAAGAGTACCTAAGTAGAACTATAACAAGACTATTACTATGAATTTTCACTTAACAATTTCAATGGTTTGTAAAATAGCTCGATTTAAAACTACGAAATAGGAAGATTAACACAATTTTTAAATTTAAATCGAGCTATTTTGCAAACCACTAAAATTATTGAGTGAAAATTCATAGTAATAGTCTTGTTATGGTTCTACTTAGGTACTCTTATAGTTTTTTTAAATATGCTTACTAAGAAAAAAAAGTTATAGCTAAAAATAGTAAATATTTCCCTATCGGATGTCTCTTTCTAGGGAATGGCCACCTTAAGTTACAAAATTGTTTTTTTGCGTAAAAAAGTAAAAATTTTTAATTTTTTTGCAATATTCTTTTTGATTATGAAAATATACGTCAAATAGAACGTATTAAACCAAATAGAATTGGAAGATATTAATTTGATCTTTTTTTATAAGTCTCAGTTAAAAAAAAATAACAATTGCAAAAAAAGTCATTAATATTTTGCAATGGAACAAAGCGCATTTTTTTAAGGCTTCAAACTTTCCGAAAATATACCTTTTGTTGAAAACAAAACACCCTGAAGTTTTGGTGCCCAAATATTGAACCCTGTGGACACAAATGAATTTGTTATCTAAAATTTAAATTTCCCGCCATTTTATGCCATTAAGTCCAAAGTGGATCATTTTTTCTTTCAAAATATAGATCTCGATGCCATCTTTCCCTTGACATTCAAAATAGTTTTTGGCCACTTTTTTGCCATTTATTTATAAACCAAATAACAACAAATGGATTTTTTCGGCCATTTCAGATCGACGATAATTAATTTTTTTTAAAATTAAAGTTCTCACAATTCCCTTTCTTTTCTGATAAAAATTTTTCAAAAATGCTTTCAAAATGACCGAAAAAATCCAGTTGTCATTAGGTTTATAAACAAATGCCAAATATGTACGATTAAAAAAAAAAAAACGGAAAGCTGGCATCGAGATCTACATTTAAAAAAAAATATCTATTTTGGACTTATGGCATAATGGCAGGCAATTCAAATTTTAGATAACAAATTTATTTGTGTCCACAGGGTTCAATATTTGGGCACCAAAATTTCGGACCTCTAGAACCAGAGATATTAATTTTTTACCTTAAAAGACACTGTTCAAAAAACTAAATTGTGTATAAAAAAAACAATAGGCTTTGGAAATCCAAAACTCAGGTATATACTCCTGGTGATACCCCAGAAGGTATGAAATCATAATTTTGCTGTTAGAAAACTGCATAACTCATTGTCTTTTTGGTCTTTTTTTACTGCACTAATAGGCACATGTAAGGCTTTGCTACGAGCTTATTAAAAAAAAATTAATAAAATATATCTATCAACGTTTTCCAGTGAACAACTTTGGGTGCAAATCGTGCTCATACAAATGATGACATATACTCCACAATTTTTACATCGGTGGCAGTAGTGCTACTAGGTTACGTACTACGTCACTGATAAAATTGTGAATTTTTGGAACATTAGTTAGTTACTCGTCTTCATTTCTATTTGAGAAGCTACTCAAAAATTCATCGATTATAGTATATGATTTTATTCTTTTATAGCCACCATATTTGAACCCCACGATTGCACGAGCTGCCAGAGCTTGTCAAAAATCTACACATGAACAATGCACACTACACAAAAATAATTTTCTCACTGGGCCATAAGAAACTGTTAAAGAACATTTTACTTTCTTGGTGGAATGTAGAAGCTGCATTCCGTTTCATAAAGCGCAGTCACTTGAGAACACTGTAAAGGGTATAGCAGAATAAGTAAGGTAAAATGACCCCAGAAGCGACAATAGGGAAAAGTTTTCGAGTTTTAGCCCCCTGTCGCCACTGGTAACCCCTGTATCCTAATAAATATAATTTTTTTAAAACTTTTTATCTTTACAAGTTGTGCCTTAATTATTATAAAAAAAAATAGAGAATGTAGATGTGATTTAAGCACATCTTAGGAAAAAAACTGTGCTGATTTGGCCACCCCTTTCATATAAAAAAAAATATTTAAGAAACCAAATAATTATTTATTCAGGAAAGTAATAATTCATGTATATAGAATTAATATACACTGCTGTGTGTAGTTTATTGTCAATTTTTTTCAAATTTTTAGAAGTGGTGTGCCATACTTAAAAATAAAAACTGTTACAGCGCAATGTTTAGTAGTGCTCACAATTAAGGAAGTGGATGACAAATCTCTAAAATGTTAAATAGACATCACCACTCCATTACTACAACCTGTATAATATGTTATTTACGTTGATACTAAATTATGTATGGAAATAAAAAGAGAAGTTTTAGGTATATGTACAGGGTGTCCCACTCAAAACTCCCGGGGCCATTCTCTTAACTAAAACAGATGTTTGAATTCTGTAAAACTAGAATACATGACTTCAGTTTTTAGTAAAAACGATTTTTCTACAAATTGATAAGTGTAGTATAGGTGGTGTTGCGATGCTAAAACATTTTTCGATAACAGGAACTTTGAAAAGGAATGCATGCGATGAAATAATACATTCTAAGCAACTTTTGTAATACAATCAATTTTTCGAAAATCATCGGCTTTCAAAGTATCCCATTGAAATACAATTTTTTAAATAACAAGAATCGCCATAACTTTTTAAGATTAAATGAATTTAAATTATCTACATAATTGCTTTATTTAC
The DNA here is from genome assembly GCA_963583905.1 of Stenurella melanura. Classification (NCBI taxonomy): domain Eukaryota; kingdom Metazoa; phylum Arthropoda; class Insecta; order Coleoptera; family Cerambycidae; genus Stenurella; species Stenurella melanura. The sequence continues at coordinate 111,463,430 of OY757312.1, forward strand.
TATTGTCCCGTATTTTCACCCCTGAAACACCTGATTTCTTTTTACAAATTTCTAGGACAGTCATTATCTTATAAGTCATGGGGGTATCAATCCCACTTTCTAGGGGGTGTAATGAATAACACTACCCCGTCCTTAAGCCTGATCGTCCCGGTCAGGCAATTCAGAATCATCAATGTATTTCACCAGTCTATCCAAATACACGATCTTCATCTTGGACTTTTTGCTTCGTTGAATCCGATAGATGACGTCATTAATTCGGGTAATAACAGTACAACACAAAAACTACAATAAATTCTGTCACCAGAGAAGTAAACCAAAAATGTATAGATATTATTACAAATATGAATTATAGTGAAAGCAAAATAGTAAACGTCGATTTATATCTGATCATGGCATTTGTCAGGACCATCAACGTGTAATTTTATAACTAATAAATTGGCAACTCTATTTCCCAAGAAGTCTGCCATTTCGTCTATTGTAACACCCAAAACCAGCGATTTTGAAGATCACTCCAAATACCTTCCAGGTTTTCTTTATATAGTTTGCTGAGAATTTTTTTATGAAACCGGCTTTCAGTTAGAACATGTTGCCCCACGCAATATTTCTTTAGAAAATGTGAAAAATGAGCATTATTTAGTACATTCCATGGAAGATTTTTAAACATATTAACGAAAGAGCCAAATCAATATAAAACTCGCCCTTTGAAATTCTCTTTTCCTTTTTTGTATTACACTCATGTGTGTAGCTATTTACATGTTTTAAAACATTTTTCTGTATATACACCTTACTGTGACATCACAAATATTACAAATTATTTTTTCGCCATCAAAATGTATATGTATATACCTTACTGTGACATCACAAATATTACAAATTATTTTTTCGCCATCAAAATGTTTATGCTTTATAGGGATTAATCCATTTATTGATCGTACTTTTCCTCGGGCTAAAACGTGGCATATTGACAATAAGTCGTTCTTTCACTAAATACAATTATAAAAGGCCAAGTCCATGAAATTTAAAGGTGATCAGGGGGAAGATGCACTGTTATTGGTCTATCCGGCAGTATTCCAAGCATGTCGGCCACGTGTTGCAACTGTGCATTGTTTACGCGTTCTATTTCTTTAACTTAAAATAGCATCTTTTTGTGTAAATAGATTATATCATTTATATTACACGAAAAGAAATCAAAACATTTATTTTTCAGTGAACTAAACATCTGTGCTTATTTCAATAAATCCTTGTAAAGACGCACCTGAAAATTAAATCCAAATTCTGATCACTGATAATAAGACAAATAACCATAATGGGATGGTGATGTTCATATTACGATTATTTGACCAACTCTTTGCAGATGCATCCGCTTCCTTAGTGGCAGTATCCGAATGAATAAAACGTAAGAGACATGGATACAAGTTTCAATCGTGAGCACTACTAAACATTGTGTTGTAACAGTTTTTATTATTTTTTAAAGTATGGCGGGCCACTGCTAAAAATTTCAATAAAATTGACAAATCACTCATAATAGTGGATCTTTGGTAAAAATTCTGTGTACGCGAATCATTATTTTCTTGAATAAATATTTATTTTATTATTATTATTTCTTCAATATATTTTTTTTATATGAAAAGGGCAGCAAAATCAGTGCAATTTTTTTCCTAAGGTGTATTTAAATCGCATCTATACCCTGTTTTCATAATAATTAATATCCAACGAAAAACGAATAATTATATTTATTAAGGTACAGGGGTTACCCGTGGCGGCAGGGAGCTAAAACTTGAGGAAAACTTTTCTTTTATTATTGTCGATCTACTGACGCCGAATTAGGCCTAAAGGCTTCTGGGGACATTTTACTTTACTTACTCATCTGCTACATCCTTTATTTCTCAAAATAGGTGTTCTGAAAACAATTGTTTTTTAAATGGGGAGTTTCTAATGAAAAACATCATGGTGCTTAATTATTTAATTTACATAATTATCAGCTACATATCTATATTTACAATAATCATTTTCCTTCATGGCTCAGCAAACATTACAATACAAATACAAACATGTTTTACTTGAATAAAAATACAAACATTGTAATAAAATAATTTATTTCAACATATAATTTCTATAAGAGGGTAGGTACAATTTTTTATTAAAATATCTTTTACACTTAATTCATAAAAGGAGCCTGATTAATCATAATAACCTTTTCCTAGAAAAACAAAAGATTGATTAAAAATAGGCATTTTTAAATCAATCAGTCTTAAGAAAACGTAGAAATTAAGTGCTTGTAGTAAATTTGATCAAAATGCCTCTTAGAGGTACTTCTCTGTGAAAATTTCTTTAAGCACCCAAGAGTCTGCAGTTTTGGATTAAAAAAATCAATGTTTTTTATATAGCAGGCTTTTGGATATGTCATGAACCTAAAAAAAATATTTAAAAAAAGGAAAGTATTTAGATACTTCGACTTGGACTACTCAAAATCTAACTCCTAATTATAGGATATTCTTCTATTTTTCAAACAGCCACAATCTTTACCTTTTTAAATACATCACGACTTTTCTGAAAGCAAAATATTTTCCTTAAAATTTTAGATATAAAAGTAGGTACATTAATGATTAGCCTATTTTAACATTACACTTCACTAACATTAAACTAAATCTGTTTGGAAAATAGGAGATTATGAAATGGCATTGTTCTCCATTAATATACTTTTTGGACTGGTGGAGGTAATTTTATCAGATTTTATTTTCCACGTGAAAATTTCTGGAAAACACAAACTATACTTCCAATGACTTTTAAAAAAAATTTATAGCAGTGCACCATTCCCATTGTAATTGGCTTTTGATATTATTTCCTTAATTATTTATTCATTTTTTGGTCTTTGTATTCATAAAAGGATTAAATTAATACATCATGGAATGCTCTATGGGTACATGTTTCATATCTCCAATATTCATGGTACCTACTTCATGGTCCATGTGGGTCTTTTTCCTAATATCCATATACCAAATTGCATAGGGGTTAACTTTTAGGTTAGTCTTTACCCAATCTTAAAATGTGCAATTTGACTTTATGCAATAGAATCTTTTTCTAGGACTCCTGCCTTGATTTTTAATCTCTACATTTTTATCAGACGGAGGAATTAAATTTATAAAAAAAACCTACTTAAATATTTTTAATAGATATTAAAATATAGTGATCATATCATTTGCAGTTGGCTGAGGGCTCAAATTATATGAAATAAGCAATCTATTAATCATAATAAATGCTGCAGTTTTGTTAGATTACTGTACATATTTGACCATTTTAACAAAGAAAGTTTGGAATATGAACAAAATAATGTAACACAGAGAGAGAGCAATTAGAAGTTTTACAAAAATACCTTGTATATCGTTTCCTTAATTGTATTAAAATATATAATCATTACAATAAATTGTACACTGTTGCAGTAAGTTACAAACACAAAAATTTACAAAACAAATTCTATAGTAAAAATATATTTTTATGGTTTTGCACTTTGGCAATATTCAGGGTGTGTTGTATACATACAAATATTTTGCACGATATGTGTGCCAAAAAGAAATAAAAAAATCTTTTATTTATTTTCTCTAACTCAAACCTTAATTTTACTTATAGCCCGGGAGGCAGAGACAGTTTTCGTGAAATAATTTCTATAAAGCTATATTTTTCTCCAAAGAGAGTTTAGATAGTATCTATAATAAAGGTGCAATTCTACCAAACTCTTAGTGGTGCATAAATGAGTGAAAAATTAAACAACATGTTTCAAAAAAAGGAAAGTTTTTTAAATTGTCACGAATTGTCAAAAAATGACGATTCGCCTTCGCTCCTGCTGGCCCCAATTTTCGATTTTCACCTCGCGATTCACGTTGTACGATCATTTCCGACATTCTCCGCGCCATCGAGACTTAGAACGGGTCTCCAATCGCCGCATTTATTCAGTTCTTACGTTTGAAAAATTGACTTGCGAGTTGCGGTCATGCCAATCAGCGATTATTTTTAAGTGGTTTCCTGAGTTCCAATCCCGTCCGGGGATACTTTTTCTTGTTTTCAATTTTTTGGCAGATATTTTTGGTTCTATAATTGCTATTCGCTCCGCTCTATTGCATTTCTTGGAGGAGTGTTGTATTTTCCGCCGCGGAATATTAATCTGCACTATTTCGATTAAAAATCACATTCTACCTCCGCTATATGAATTTTTTTGAATAAGTTACGAAAAAAAAATCATTTCTTACAATGAAATCTCTAAAGGATCGTGAATTTATTAGTTATTAATATGCTGAATGTATTCTTTTTTTGGCATTAAAGAAAATATAAATTGAAAGAAAAATGTTTCCTTACCGAAACATATATATATATATATATATATGGAGTAAATAAAAGCTTACTAACAGATCTATAAAAACACTGCCTGTTCATTAATACTAATGAGGAATATATTTATCGTGATTTGGCTACGTATTGCCATTTTTGCAACGTCTACCAAAGATTTAGCCACCCTATGTCAGAGGTAGAATGTGATTTTTAATCGAAATAGTGCAGATTAATATTCCACTGTGGAAAATGCAAAACTTATCCGAGAAATGCAATAGAACAGAGCGAATAGCAATTACACAATCAAAAATATCTGTCAAAAATTTAAAAAAAAAAAAAAAAGTATCCCCGGGTGGGATTCGAACTCGGGAACCTACTTAAAAATAGTCGCCGATTAGCACGATCGCAAGCTAAATTTTCAAACGTTAGAACTGAATAAATAGGGCAAAGACCCGTTCTTATGTTTCGATGGCGAGGAGCAGGTCGGCAATGACCGTACAACGTGAATCGCGTGAATCGTCATTTTTTGATAATTCGTGACAATTCGAAAAGCGAAATTTTCGTCCATCTATTTTTTTGCAACATGTTTAATTTTTTACTCATTTATGCACCACTAAGAGTTTGGTAGAATTCCACCTTCATTATAGATACTATCTAAACTTTGGAAACAAATCTAGCTTTATAGATATTAACGCGAAATATCTGTCGCTGCCTCCCGGGCTGTTATTAGAAGGCCAAAGACACAGATATCGCTCACTCTTGTCCTGTCATTGATATAGGTTTTAAAGTGTTGCCACTCTGTCACTTGAAAATAATAAAACAGTTTTACTTTTCCCTTGTTTGATCAGTTTTAAATTAAAAACACTAACTGGAATTTTTACTTATAGCCGTTTTAGCACTTTTTCACGAGAATGAAATTAACTTTTTGTTTATTATAATGCAAATTAGTTTAACCACTCAGTAATTAAATTAATAGCTGTTAACTTAATTTCAATAATACTTAATTCAACATCATACCTATGTAAATTTTTAGTACAAAATCTAAAAACACATTGGCAACGCCGCATGATTGGTAAGTGGGGGATAGCCTACAACTGAATGGAAGGCTGAAAAACAAAATGTTTCTATAAGTTGCCCACACCAACAGCGGCCGCATTTTTTGCGGTACATAGCTAGCAACCTTCATAATATAGGACGAGTGGGACTTATCTAGCGTCTACTTAAACATTTTTCGTTCTTTCTTATGGACGTAAGGAACATAATAAAAAGAGAGACGTAGGTCGCAAAAATACCTTAAACTTGGCTTAAGCACTGTGCTGCATGGCAGTCCGCCTTGCCATCTGCTGAATGTTGCCGATTATTGAATGTGATTGCAGATTTTGCGGTGTCCAGCAGAATTATGCAGGATGCTTGTTGCATCCTGCACGAGATGGGCAGTCTGCCCACCCCTTTCAGTTCACCTCGCTAGACTGCCAGTTGTATAACGTCTTGCATGGCGTCCTATAGTTTCGTGCGCAGGACAAGATTTGGCATTGCCGGACTGCAATTCAGTATTTTTTGACAATGAATAACATGGATTTAGGAGAATTTATTGACATTTATAAAGAAAAATGCTGTTTGTGGGATATTAAATCAACAATTTATAGTAATAAACAGTTTAGAAATGCGACATTACAAGAATTATTAGAAGTATTGAAGATATATGATACCACAGCAAATATTATCTAAGTCAGAAAGAAAATCGACAATTTGAGCACGAATTATAATCGGGAAAGAAAACTGAACTGTTTTCTTTCCCGATCTAAATAGCAACAGAACAGAAGCTCAAGAGGAAATTTTTCCATTAACATTGTAGGGTCACAAGCACAAATACACATCTTGTGACCAGGGCCGTCGAGAGAAAATCGGCGCCCGGAGGTAGTAACATACGGGCCCCCTACCCGTTCGAAATAATTTTTAAGGTTTGCAATCAAAATTTGCAAATGTATCTCCAACGTTTTCTGGATTTCGGACAGTCCCCCCCCCCCCCACTTTTCGTAGGGCCTGCTTGTGATGAATATTTAACAGTTTCTTCTCCCACATTCCCTTTTTATTCTTTTCCAGCAATAGAAACAACATTTTTTGTTTTCTGGAACGACAGTGTGTACGTTAGGCATTTTCAAAGAGAACCGTCGAGAAAGGCAAAATCACTGATGACGGACTGCTTGCAGAGTAGTGTGTGATCGACTTCCTGCCTGCTCGGCAGACTGCATGCAGGATAGTGAATATGGGCTTTAATTTGACCGGCGTTACTCACCTAGTCACTATTCTAATTACTACTATTTGGTCTGAAAATATCGCATTTTTTGAAAATATTTAATTTAAGAACCGTTGAAGTAAAGCAAAACTTTTATGAGACTTTTATATATTTTTTTGGGCCAATGTATTACCATGCAAAATATTTGTAGGTATACACCAGACACCCTTTATATCTACAAGTGTAAGAGGGAAGTAAGGTAAAATAAATTTTAAACAAGAGAAACAACTAAGTTAACTGAAATCAGTAGAAACATAAATAGACACAAAATTTATTGTAAATAAAATTTTGAATTCAAAACAAATAATTTTCAAACATGGAAAACTATTATTAGCAAATTATGAAAAAATATGCAAAATATGACAGCTATATAGGTAGTGAAAAGAAACATAAAATTCACCTTCCCTTAAATCTAATTGAAAAACTGTTTTAGTAATTGTCATTTAAAATCTAGATATTTTAATTAAAAAAACTGTTGTTGGAAATAAGACTCGTATAATAAACTGGAGGTTTTCAATATTACACCCGAAATTATTCAGTTTCTATATTCTAACTTTCCCAAAGGACCTCACAAAATACATTGATTTTTGCTTTAACATATTTTTTTTTTGGAACTTTGGATTTTGGTAGTTGATTTGATGCTGATTAAACATTTAAATGACGACAACCCTCGAAAACTCTTTGTTTTGGAACTATGGCCCTTTTAAAGGCTGAAAACGTGAATTTTTCATGTGATGTCAATACAATAAAATTTTTTGCATTTCTTAAAAAAAAAACATGAATGTATGGGTGTGGGGACTTGTGTATGTGTGCGTTCACGAGAATTTTTGCATTTATGTGTTGGATATTACTAAAAAGAAGAATTTAAGCTTTTTTAATATTAAACGCACACACATTTTTTACACACGCATACATTTATGGTTTTTTAAGAAGTGCAAAAGATTATATTGACATCACATATGAAAAATACACATTTTTAGCCCTAAAAAGGGCCGTAGCTCCGAAACAAAGGGTTTCCTAGAGTTGTCATCATTTGAACATTTGATCAGCATCAAAGCTACCAAAATCCAAAGTTTCAAAAAAATTTAACCAAAAGCAAAAATCAATGTATCTTGGGCAGGGGGTCCTTTCTGGCTTGCTTAAACATACAAGAAGCAGTACTTTTAAATCTGGAGGTACTGGTACGAAGCATGAACATATATCCCAATGAAGAATTTTTGCTTTGTAAAGGTGCTCTAAACATCACCTTCACCAAATTATAAAAACTTTAGTAACTTAAACAATACCTTTACAATTATCCCTTTATACTACTTAAAGAGCTTAAACAGCGCACGTTATAAGGGTTACTACTGCTTAGTAGTTTAAAGATATGTAAGATATTTCTAACTTTCATAGCAAAAAGTATTAAAAATGTAACTGTGCCTCCTATATAACTTCCTTATGAACTTTTTTAAAACAAGAATAGGTGATATCAAAAACTATTCGAAATAGTTTCACAACCTTTATAAACATTATAACGGTAACAATGAAGGTTAGGGGACCTCGATGCTTTGTTCTTTCTTTCAGTAGAAACATATTTTTCTTTCTTTAAGTGTTGGTGTTGAAATTATTATATCCACATATCTGACAGTATGAAGGCTTTTATTTTGTCTATGAAATATGCATGTACATCAATTTATCCATGATTTTTATGACGAATATCTCTGAAACATTACTATAGTATGGCCAAAAAGTGTGGTCAGTATTGGCAGTGTGCGGATTTACGAATTTAATTTATACGTACGTAATTCGAAGAAATGAAAGCACTCGGATTGTGTTAATTATGCAGGAGCTATCATATGCTTTAAATTTAAAATATTATGATTAAATCTGGCAAAACTATTTGCACGTATTATAGCAGCGCAGCAGCAAATATTTGCCCGCTGCATTGAAAACGTTACAATTGTAAATATACATGTGGCACCACTGAATACGCTAGGTTAGCTTCGTGAAGTTCGTTTATCAGAGCTTCGCCAATTTCACAGTAGTTGAACAAATTAGTAGGTATAAAGGCACCACATTCAAACGTTTATTCTATTTGCTCGATTGTACCAATTACACATAATGACCTAGTCGTGGTTTTCATCTCTGGTAGGGGGATAAAACTTAATATATTTCTCTCGATTATTTGAGATTATATAGTAGAATGAGGTGACGCTTATTACATAACAGTTATCCTTTGACCAAAATGCCGCTGATTTTTTGCTTCACTGACTATACTTTTCGGCCATACTGTACAGTTGTGTCAGAGCTGTATAATTGACAACTGTACCTCAAAAAAATAAATAAAATTACGAATTTTTAAAATTTTTCCATATTCTTAATAAAAAAGTGCACTTTTTAATTTATATTAACTACCTATTTAAAAAAAATGTATTATCTGTTGAGCGTGTTCAATTTTAAAACATATTATTCAACAGTTCTCTTAATAGTCTAAGTATAGTCTTAATATAAAATTCCAAATAAATAAAGAGGAAACTATTAAAACTACAAAGTAACTTGTTATTTTTACAAATACTTCTATAGTAGTAACTGTTACTAAAAGTTTTATAAGTCTGTGGTGAAAATATTTCCGTTGCTATTTTATAAAACCTAAGGACTTAATATTTTTTAGTAACAATATGCTTGTTTTAGTGATATTCTTTTTATATTGTTTTTATAAGTTTTTATCGGCATGGCAATCGGCATGCTCAGTCGGCTAAGCATCTTAGTGGCAAGCGCCTCTTCAGACTGCCTAAGGTGTACTGGGTTCGATCCTCGATGTGTGGTGTTTATGTTGTTATATTATTAATTTCTTCCGTTCTCGATATATAAGGGGTTGAAATTAGTAATAGTTGTAAAAACAGTGCATCCATTTGTGGTGCCATATGCAACTTTGAATTTGGAGATCTACCGAGACACCGCGACCACTAACAGCCGTTCAGTAGTAAGTAAACACGCGTTGTTGAAGGTTGTTTTAGGTGTGTATGGAAAGAGGAAGATTGGCGTTTTATTAATATCGTAAATTTCGCAGTGGAAATCGGAATCTCAGTTCAGCCTATGCTAAAGAAAATATTTTTGTAAAAGAGGAAAACCGTCCGTGCTTTAAAAAAATAAGTGTCTGCGACGTCTCTATGGAAAGAGGAAGATTGGAGCTTTGTTCTGATAGCAAGTTGCATTTGCCAAATCAAAAATTTGGCTCGACGTGGGCGATAGAAGAGTGACTATCTTGGACCGTTCAAGGTCAAAGAACATGCTCGTAACTAAATAAATACGTCTAGCGGAAGCTCGTTCTATGTCTCCACGGAAACAGAAAGGTCGGCGATGAATCTGCATAGTAAATTGGAGGGTTAAAATCGAAAATTCGACCCGACAGGAGTGAGAGGAAATTGTAATTTTTTTACATTTCGTCAAATAATACTCCCCTACAGTCCCTCTATTGCCTGTCCCTAAAAATGAGAGGCGAGAGAGCCGAATATTGCACGTTAATTGTCCTGTCCCGAAAAACCGATCCCTGAAAAGCCTCACATTGCCATGTTCGTCTTAGCTTTTGATCAGATGGTAAACAAATAAATAATTTTCTGGAGCATTTCTACTTGTATTTGCGCATTCTGGAATTATACAATACTAAAAAGTTAAAAATAAAGTCTAAAAAACAAAAAAACTGAAGATGCTTATGGTTATGGTGTTCACATCTTTAAAAAAAATGTGCTCTTTTGCTAGTAGATGTTCTTGTGGATATTATAAATAGTTGTTTTTTGGAAGGATACTTCCCAACAATGTTAAAAATAGCTATAATCATACCTGTATTCAGAAATGGGAATCGAGAGCTCCCACAAAATTTTTGGCAGATACTAGTGTTACCGGGTTTTTCCAAAATCATAGAGATAGCTTTGTATAATCGTCTAGTTGTCTACACAGAAAAAAAAACAGATTCCAAACTGTCATCAGTTTGGGTTTAGGGAAAAATTATCTACTGCAGATGGTATAAGAGCATTGACTAATTCCATAAAAGATGCGTTTGAAAGAAATGAATCATTCTTAGGAATATTTAGAGATTTAAGTGCTGCCTTTGACTGTGTGGAGCATAATATATTACTAGACAAGATCCTATTTATCAAATATAACTCAAGTAATCTGTAGTGATAACCAGAGGAGTAGACCCATGTTAATAAAAAGAGGAGTCCCACAAGGGTCTGTATCGGGTCCTCACCTTTTCATAATTTACATAAACGATCTACCAACTATTTTTAACACAAATGTATCCACAGTTATGTAAGCTGACTATACAACATTTGAAATGAGTGTTAAAAAGGGAGATGATCGATGACAGTCCTTGGGCAGGTCATAAACCAAGCTAAAACGTGGTTCATTACAAATCAGCTTCTACTAAGAAATGAAAATAAAACCAAATCGCTTGTTTTTGAGACTAGACTTTTATATAATGTAGATGCCAACCCCGAAGCATTGTCTACCAAATTCTTGGGGTTGTATATAGATGTTAGACTTACCTGGAATGAACATTTCAATCAAAAGTCTAAGCTATAGAAAGTCAAACAATTTATAAATCAACCAGCTGAAGACACTACGTACTATGCACTGTTTGAATACATTATGAGATATGACTTAGCTAGCTGGAGCACAACTGCCCAATTACACTTGAATAGGGTTTTTTTAATTAAAAAAATGCAGTGAGATCTATAGTAGGGACTCAGCCTGGAGACTCCTCCATAGCAATATTTAAACATCTAAAAATTATGACACTCTTCTCATTAATAATTTTTATGAAATTGTCATGTCAAACAAAATATTGATAAATTTCTAGTAATGACAGATATACATAAGCATGACACAAGAAATAAAACGGATTTACTATTACCTCAAACGAGACTAAGAAGAATGGATAGCAGTACAGACATTAAACTATATAATAATCCATTCTCTAGCGTTGATGAGTTTTTTGAGCATATATATGACTCAGAACAGAAATAACTAACATACCTATACTGTATATATGTGTAAATATATTTTAAACTGCATCTTTGAAATAATTTTACCGTGTTTTGCATTTATATTTTCATTAACAACTGTACTATTATGATTATGTAACAATAATGATATATTCAGAAGTTTTCATTTTGTAAGAACCTAATAAGGAATTATTATTGTTATTATTATTAATTACTTGATACTTTTATTATTTTCTGTATTGTGTAACTATGTTGATGTGTTCAGAAATCTTAGCTTTGTGATGAACTAAATAAATGATTTGATATACTTAACATTCTTCTTCTCTATAATCATATTGAATCAAACAAGAAGTACATAACACAAACAATATTTCCAAAGCACCTATATTGTTATGTGTTACTACAAGGCATCGAGTCGACTGAGATCGCCAAGTCTGTGTATAGTGACGTAGCACCTGGCCATGCCCCATTTTCGTGAGGTCTCCACCTCGTACTTGTTTTTAAGACACTAAATGTGCGAATAAAATTCTGATTTTTATTACGTCGAGTAAATTTTACGATTTTTCTACCCCTTCCTCCCCCTATGTCACAGGTTGCCACATTCGAGTCAACCCCTCCCCCCTGTTGTGACATTACATATTTGAGTTTGAATTTTCTGATCTCTATATTTTTTTGAATTTCATAATGTGATGTCACAAAAATTTGACCCCCTCTTCCCCTCTTGTCACGTTCTATCACACTTTACGGACCCCCTTCCCCCCTCAAAGTGTGACATAATTAATGAATGGCCACTAAGGAGCTTCGCAACCACCACTTCCAGAGATTTTATAAATCGCAAATATGAACTCACAACCTTAATAAATCACTTAAGAAATCAGTCGGTTACCTTAGGTGAGAAAAATTGTTCATTGGGAAATTAAGCTCTGCTTGCATCCAGTCTCTTCCGATTTATTTTTTCTAGGTTAATTATAGAAATTCATTATGCTAATTTCTAGTATTATTATGATTCAATCATATACGTAACGTCTTTATTTCCTTCTTAAGAAATTTACCTTACCCAGTATTACAAAAATATGTGTCATATTAATAAACAAATAACATTTAAAAAATAATAATAAGTACCTAATAATCTGAGTTACAATTTTCTTGAATTTATTCATTTTTCAACTGTTGTCAATGTAAAGTTTCAATTTTACCTATTGTATGAATTCAGGTTTTCCCCAAACTGAATTATCTTCTGGCGTTTACCTAGCAAAAAGTTTCTCTCTTATCCAAATCAAAATCGATCAATTTGATTGTGTAAAACTGGCCATTTGTTAAGGTTTGCTTCAACTAGCCTCTCATCACACTGTCTGTTTAAAGTGCTAGTCGTGTTTCTCTACGACAAAAGAAAGACAGAACTATTTATAGCCGTCAGTGATATAATAGAAATCATAAGAAAAGTTTATAGCACAAAAAAAAATAAAATGGCCTTAATTTATTTTTAATTAAAAGACGTGTAAAATGGGTCTGTGTAAGCATAAATCTATTATCAATTATAATTTTAACATCTTATGGTTATAACATATTTAAACATATGATTGCAACACCAGAATATATTCACTAGCGCTATGTCTGTAATTTACCTATTTTTAAATTGGTTTCATTGAGATTTGTTTCTGTTTTCAATGATATACAATACAAAAAAGAAAAATGCTGAACAAGCCTATTCCCCATAAGGAGCTTCGCAACCACCACAACCGGGGATTTTATAAATCGTAAATATGAGCTCGCAACCTTAATAAATCGCTTAAGAAACCAGTCGGTTACCTTAGGTGAGAAAAATTGTTCATGGGAAATTAAGCTACAAAGTTGACATTATTGAATAGAATTTTATTTTCTTTCTTGGGCTCTCATGGACTAGTAAAAAACTCAAAATTGAATTTATGATAAAAGCCTACACAGCGCCACATGCCTTTCAACGTACGTGAGTAAAAAAATGCAACGTACAATGGTCTCTCAGGTTCGAATGAACTCTACATAGATGAACAGATATATCGTTTTAATTTTAAAGCCTTATGGTAGTAGTACTTTTAATAAGACTTTCATAATGAATTAAAGTTGCAGTTGGATGTTTCAGAATCATCTTTTAACACAATAACTTCTGTTAGACCTAAATTCTTACTTTAAATTTCTAACATATGCAAGGTAGCACAATATAATTACATTGAAAATGAGTCATATCCATTGTACAGGATGATCACCAGAGGTATGTAAAAGTGAATTTAATCGTATTTCAGCAAAATGTATGGGTATTCAGTCAATCATGCCAGACTGCCACTTATTTCCCCAGATTATTGTTAGGACTTTCAACAGATTTTACAAAGTTCTGATAAGTACAATTTATATCACGTCGACTTGATATCTCAAGGACTATTAAGCCGATTGCCCTGAAATTTGGTACATTTATCGAGAACACAACTGTTTTTCTCATCAACTGAAAATGAAATACATGCAAAACTTTTTTTTTATCATAAAAAAATGTAGAGGGAAAATTTTTTTTTCATGTCGCAATGTCCTCATTTTTTGAAAAAAGAAATTTTCCATAGTTCATGTCATACCTATATTCACAATAAGTAAAATGGAATTTGATTATTTTGTTTCAGATGATCTGGAGAGAACGAATTGTGTCAACCAGCAACCGAGAAATTTTGGGAAGCGTTTCACTTCAAGGGGCACCAAAGCCACAATTTTCATTATAATCACATAAAAATTTGAATGTGGTTGTTTTAATGTATAATAAATATATCTCCAAAATTTGAAAATGATTGGTCTAGTAGTTTTCCCAATAAAAATGCCTAATAAACGCAATTTATCAGCTCGGTTAATGGGAATTTCCCTTTAATTAAATTGTTATCAAAAACTAGCAGCACTGATTTTCTAAAATTCTTAAATTCTTTTTGCGTCCACGCAAAAGCGATATTATAGGTGTAATTAACCATTTTTTTTTTTTTACTGTGAACACAGTTGTCTATTCTGCTCTTGCTTGACCCAAAACCTGTTTTACCATGTTAGAATTTCAAAAATGTATAGAGGGCGCTGGTGGCAGCTTAGAAATAAAATTCGCTTTATCAGGTAAACTGCCATTTCTGTGCTAGATATTGAAAAATCTTATAAGAAAAACTTGTTCAAAATTAGAAAATATGACATTGTACCAAATTTGATAACTACCCAGCCAGCACACTGACGTCAATTTGACGTCATCAGACGTCAGTTTAAGGTCAGTATTGGTCTACGACGTCATTTGCCACATAAATGACGTCAAAATTACGTCATATTTTAGTATGTCGCAAAGCTGTCGTTGGCAGAACGTTGTTATAACGTCATTCTTGAGTCATTTTCTAACGTCATACACTGGATTTAAAAATGACGTCAAAGTTACATCACATTTTAGAACGTCGCAAAGACGTCTTAGACAGAACGTTGTTATGACGTCATTTTTGAGACATTATCTGACGTTATACACTGGATTTAAAAATGACGTCAAAGCTACATCACATTTTAGATCGTCACAGAGACGTCGTACGCTGTACGTTGTTATGACGTCATTTTTAAGTCACGTTTATGTTTTGGTTATTATATATAAATACATATAAACGGTCAAATACCTTTTTATATTTTAATCTTTTATAATAGTTACCTTTATATATTAGCTGCATTGAATCACAATACTCCTTTGTTCTTACTCTATCGCGTATGTAGGTACCACAGCTAAATCTTTGCAGCATATATGCCATGTAATTTTTATTCTAGCTTTATTAAGTATTTATGACATTTTAATTCAAACTATACTGCGTCTCTATCACAACTGCAGTATACATCTTTATCGCCACCTTATTGCAAATAGGTCTAACATCCAGTAGCTGACCGCTGACCTATATTTCCCTCAACCTTGTATATATGCACAGATTAATAATGATCTGTGCATTTAAGTATTTCAAACCGCAGGGCGAATTAAACAAAAGGGAGTGTCTACGCAAGCGCCGCGGCGGATCTTTTTCACAACTTATTGAACCGCCGCGCAGAGAAATTGATTTATTTTATGTTATTTTCTGTCTGCAACGCTGATACTGCCTGCGGTGCTGATCAATTATTAACAATTATTCAGCAAAATAAAAATCAGCCTACTTAACTAACTCAACCACCTAACGTACAAGAATCACATGAAAGAAACAAATTATAATATGAAAAAGAAGGAAAACATTTCTGCCGTCAAATCCAACCAGAATTTGTGAAAAAGAACAATCATTACAAAATAATAATAAAAAAAAAGTTCAGTGACCAGCAGTTGAACCCGGGACCTGTTGCTCCCCAATGCAAAAACCTTACACATATGCCAGTGATCCACCTGGAAAACACCGCTATATCACAGAATAAATAGTCTATCGCGGCGGTTACGTATGTAACCAAACCAACCGTCGCGGCGGCTTTGTAAATAGTTAAAGCCACCGCTGCGGTGGTTGCGTAGACAATTTCTAAATGAAAAACGATTATTAAAATGGCAGTCTACCACCCCTATAGCAAACATTAGAAAATGTATTCTTATCTTTGACCATAACGCAAAATAGGAGTGCTGCCATCTACATTAAGTGAAAACACTTTTTTCTTTTAATTTTGAAACATCCAACTCCCTTTCGTGAATAAAGAATATTTTTAAATATTTTTTAACACCCATATCAACATAATATCCATTGCTTAATTAAACAACATTCACTATTCGCATAACGTAAGTATTTTACAGAAATTTGCCATTGCACTTGATTTTATTAATGCACAAATTGTACACGGTTAAGGCTGAAAGGGAATATTATGTTTAAACCGGATAGTCAACTGCAAGGGAAGAGTTTAATTAAAATTCTGTTACGGTGCTATTTATAATAATATACATGTATATTTAAACCACTCCTAATTAATAAACACGTAAAATGAATAAAAACCCAGAAGATTAAACAATATTCTCAAGTGAACAATGATTTTTATTTGAGCACGCATTCGTCAAATCAAGGTCATACTAAACGTTATGTCGACGTCAGTATTAAACCTTGATCGTACGTCAAAATGACGTATGAAAAGGGTTCTTATTTGGGGCTATATTCGTCAAATGAAGGTCACATTGAACGTGACTGTGACGTCAGGATATGACGTCATTAGGATGTGACATTAGACCGTCATTTAGACGTACATTGAATGTCGTTATATTGAGACTTAAATGAGCTAAATCATGACAAATAAATGACAGCAAATTGACGTCAGTGTGCTAGCTGGGTATTCAAGGCAATTCCAGGGTGACCACCTAAAACTATTTTTCAAATTCGCTGACTTTTCACTGACTTCCCTGAGTGATAAACTTCAGTTTTCCCTGACTAATTTTAATAACTCCAAAGCCAATTTCAACTATTTTTTACCTTTTATTGATGAAAATTGTAACCGAACATAAAAATAGCCAATGTTGACCGGTTTGTGCAATTTTCTTTTTCGAGGAATAACTTCGATTAACTCGTTTAAAATTCGCAATGAAGAGAAAGTTCTTGACTACAAGCAAGAATATAAATGTATTAAAATAAAGCTGTTTTTCCCTGACTGTTTCTTAAAATTCTTAAAATTCCCCGATTTTACGTACAAATTAGTACAAATTCCCTAATTTTCCTGACCAACATGAAATTTCCTGATTTTTCCCGGTTTTCCCTGTTTTCCAGAAAAATGGCCACCCTGGATTCACGTATCATTTTAGCTTCCATGAGAGACTGATTAAAAAAATAAATAAATACAAAAATATGCTTAAGTATAGTTATCATATTTTTTAATTTTGAGCGAGTTCCTCTTATAACATTTTTCAATATCTAGCATAGAAATGGTCAGTTTACCTGAAGTGAATTTTATGTTTAAGCTGCCATCAATGCCCTCTATGCATTTTTGAAATTGTAATGTACTGAAAATGGGTTTTAGGTCAAGCAAAAGCAGAATACATAAAACTATGTTCATAGTAAAAAAAGTGAATTTCATTTTTAAGCTGCCACCGGCGCCCGCTATACATTTTTGAAATTTTAACGTACTGAAAATAGGTTCCGAGTAAAGCAAGAGCAGAATACACAAAATTATGTTCATAGTAAAAAAAGAGGTTATTACATCTATAATATCGCTTTTCCGTGGACACATTGTGTAAGAACATACCTACACATTTTTGGAATTAAAAGGCTTTATGAATTAAACATATTTTTTTCATTTATTATCAGTCCAATTATAACATATATTGATGTTATATGTTATATATGTTACCATGTGTGACAAAACTTATAATGCAAGACTAAGTAAACAAGGTGACATGTTTAAAAGAGAAAAAAAATTATCTTAACCTTTTTTAAGGCAAAGAAGTAACCCCATAAAATACAATAATCTTGATTAGTCCAAAACAGAATTATCAAGAGTATTTTCTTTAGTAGTTCGTCTTTGTTTCTCATTTTAACTGATCTTAAAAAACACAAATTTCACTTTTTCACAAATTTTGTCGATCCTCTTCTCTAGCGAAAAGTAGAGATTCTTTACTTGCCTAATATTCTTAGGCAAGTAACCCCATAAAATGTTATAATAAACAGTTGTTTGTCTATATATATCTCGAAAATGGAAGATTGTTTCTGATGTAACCAGTTTTCAAGTGCTATATTACCTTTCATCTGTAAAACTTTACTTTAATCAGATTCGCACCTCGACCTTACCTTAATCACCAATAATAACATAGCTTAAAAATTCGCTTTTCCAAAGAAAAATATTCCAACTAAACTTTTTTATTGTAGCTTGAAACAGATTTGTTTATTTTTACATTTTATTGTTATATTTTTCCATGGAAAATGATTTCAGATTTTGTATTAATTTAGAACAAAAATGGTTGAGAGATCTTATTTCCCTGAAACTTGTCTTGACAAACCAGAACTATTGTTTATACTCCAGTCAATGAAGGTTTCTACTTCAGACCTGACAACAGATCTTATTTTTTATGAACATTTCTTTAAATGATTGCTATATTTATGTTATTTGAAATCACGAACAGTCCGGGTGTTGCACTCCAGTATTTATACAGTTTAAACAATTAAAAAAAAATTATATAAACAATTTTTTCTTCAAACGTCAGAAAAACATGACATTTCTTAACTCATTTCATGATATTAAAGTTTGACATTTTAGACGGCTGTGTGTTGCCATTAGCGGAGGAGGTAAAAGTACTTTCTCTGAAGTTGTGAGCGGCAGAAAAAGTACAATACATCCATAGCAACGTGTATTTTGCTTAATACGCTGGCCATGAGATATTAACACAATGCGTTTTTTGTGATGAAATTCGAGATTTTTTATCTTTATTTTTTTTTAATAGCTAATCGACATTTGAAGAAAAAATAGCAGGTTTTATTCGGAATAAAAGTCACTTGTTGTGATTCATCTGCAATTGTCAGACTTCGGCCATTCGTCCGGCCAATCTACAGGCTCGTCACAAAAGTATCAATTTTACTCCTAATAAAACAATATACTATCGTTTCATTGATATTTAATCAAAAGTGATTTTTTTATTGAGAAATTATATTTGAACAAAAAATCAACAAATTTTTGTTGAAAAATGTTCATTTTCAATTAATGATGGAAAAGGTAATTTGTTATTTATAATAATAATATTAATAAGATTCATTTATTTCCAAAAGACAACGCATTTACAACAAATGCTAATATTTGAATTTCTGAAATAAATAAATAGACTAAAAATTGGCCAAAAAAGGTGCCCTCAAGGATCAATCTTAAGCCCAATTTTATTTCTCCTTTAGGTAAATGACCTACCAATAATTGTCAAACATCTTTTTAATTTATTTGCTGATGATAATTCATTAGTTATTACAGCGGAAACTAATGAGGAGTTAGAAACTGAAATTTTGTTGTTTATTACTCAAGTATCATTTCTTATATTAAATTCTCAATTAAAACTTTTATTAAGTATCATAAAAAAAATACATATATACAGAAAAAAATAAAATGTAATTTTTTTGAAATTGTTTAAACAACATAAATAGTTCAGTCCAACAGACGGAATTTTTCTGATTTCAAATAATGTAATATAACAAACATTAAAAAAATATATATAAAAACAGGTTCTGGGTTCTCAAGTTTCGACGATTTTTTGGCTTCATTGGTCCAACTACACACATTGAATAACAAATTAGAGTCTGGTGGGCAAAACAAATCTATGTCAATTGTACCAGTAATCACTAACAATTGAAAAGAATGTTATAAAGAATAGTGCTGGTATCGTATTATTTCGAGAAAAAAGTTGGCTTAATTTCTTTCATCACTCTCATATACAAATAATTGTACTCTCTTATAATTAATTAAATTTTAAATGTCATACTTTGACATTACGATACAGTCCGATTCTTTTATCTAGAATCACTTCCACGGGAAAATAAAATCTGTAAATTATTTTTAAACAACATAAAAAAAACGGGGTCAACATGCAATATGTATTCCAAACCAATTAGTTACAGAATTTACATATACCCACACATGACATTACAGTGATGATTCGCAAAAATATCGCTAATATAACTTTCTTAAATATAAAAATTATTAATCAGTTAACTTACTCTCAGCAGCTCTTTCTTCCGCTCTCGCCTTCATTCTTGTTATAAACGCTGCTCCCTTGTTCTTCCTGAAGTTTTCGTAAGGGTCATTCAGATTGCAGCCCACCCCTTTAAATTGGTCTTGTCTGTCACGAACATCACCCCCTGATATCGGAGCGTCAATACCTTGTTCATTAGCCCCTAAACCACTACCGCCCCACCCCATTTTTCGCAGCATCTGATGCCCTTTGTTGGATGAGTCCAGCTCTTGAGGGATATTTTGCATAAAATTAAGGTTACTAAAATGATAAAAATATGTTGAAAAATCTGGCAAATAGGAAGATAAGTATTTAAGCCACTTAAATTATCACTGAAGCACTTATAGTTTGTAACAATGAACTACCAATGTAGTTTAGAGTATAATTGTCCCATTTCTATTAGTGCAAAAGTAATATTCTAATTAAATTTAAATCATAAATATAAATAACATTACGGAGTGTCGATTACTTGAAATAAATAGGGATCACTATATTAATTTATCACATAACATAATTCCTTCAATGGGTCACCGTAGGAGTTCCACAAGGGTCTATCTTAGAACCCATGTTATTTACTCTTTATGTTAATGACCTATCATCATACTCGCTGATTTATAGTCCCTATAAAATGCAGATGATACAAGTATTTTCTGCAGTGAGACTGATCTGAACATACTTGACCACAGAGTAGAGTCAGCACAAAACAAATCGCAAGACTATTTTACAGCTCATAAACTATGTTTCAACAAAGACAAAACCATCAGAATTAATTTCATCTTAAAGAACCTAAACCATGACAACAAACATACAAAATTCTTGGGGATACATCTAGACAACAAATAAAGTAGAAGCACTACATCAATTATTTGGAGAATAAATTAGCTAGCGTAGTATTTTTGCTCCGAAAATCAGCCGAATATGTCCCACCACACATTTGTCGGCTAGCGTATATGGGACTATTCTAATCTCAGTTAACTTATGGTATTATACTGTGGGGAAATTCAACAGAATGGGAAAAAATGACAAAAATCAGCACTTCGTGCAATAACAAATCAAGTAGAGAATCCTGCAGGCCAATATTCACAGATTTAATTATACTGACACTTCCTGCACTCTACATACAGCAATGTTTAGACTATATTAAAAAAAATCAAACAAATTTAAAAACTCATACGCCAAATCATGACCACAATACTCGAAATAAAGAAGACATCGTTACACCCCAACATAAACTACAATTAACAGGAAAAAGTTTCATCAACATGTCTGTGAAGTTATTTAATCACCTTCCACTGAAAATACGAAGCCTAACGTCTAATGAATTTAAGTTTGAGTGCAAAAACTACTTTAAAACTTACAGCCTTACTCTCTACAGGAATACTTTGAAGCTTGTTTTGTTGACAAAAAAATTTGTATGTGTAATTTTTTTGAAAAAATAGTTACTTATATAAAATGTGAGCATTTTCAGAAAAAATAATTGATATATATCAGATATTAATTTAGTTATCGAGTGCAATAGATAATATTATTGCAAGCTTTTTGTTGGAACAAACCTATTAAGAACTTAATTTACATTAACCTAGGTTTAATATACTTTCATTTCATTTTACTGACAATGCTAAAATATATGTAATTGTTATTTGAGCAAATAAAGTTGTTATTACTATTATTATTATTATTAAACCTCAGGCTACATTTAAAATATCGAGGAAAGTTGCATTTAATGCAAGCAAGCCACTTTGCACACTTGTTTGGATCATTTGATTCATTTCACCCATAGTTCTAGGAAAGTTCATCTACTGAAGTTTAAATTAGAAAGGGGTAGTTTAATTTTTAGTATTTTTTTTCTTTTTTTTTTTAGGGAATAATTAATGTTCGAGTTTATCTCAGACAAATCAAACATGATGATAATGTTGTTTTGGACTTATATTTCGTGTATGAAATTAGGTTAAGATACACTTAAAAAATGGCACATATGAGCACAGTGATAAGGGGACTCTCATTTGGCACAGTAGTATTGATTTCATTATACTATCTTCCTTCTTCCATGATTTTCAAGAAAATGGACTTGAACTTTTTGGTTCAGCTGCAAAATGATGAGCGCATTTGCTTTTTAAAAACTGGCAATTCTTTTCGAAGATCCTGGTGATGAGTCAACTCACATTATGTAAAAAGACAATTCTAAAAGGGGTTTGCGATTCACCTATCTCTAGCATCAATGAAGCACGAAAACACTTTTCTGTTACAGAAAGCAAATCAGTACATGCCATACCATTTATTCGGACTTAACCGGCATAGATGGTGGCATATCTAGAAGGACATAATTGGGCGCATGCTACCGATATAAATGTCAAACATGTCCCCTCTATGGAAATGAGGCGAGGAATTAAAAAATGCATGGATAGGCCATGGACAACAGAACCTGAAATATGGGCATATCGTCACTCTGGAAGAAAAGTGACATATCTCAAAATATGTATGTTTTGGCTTCCTTGCACAAAAAGTTCACAAATACTAACGCGCACATGTGTCGTTGTTCCCCCTCATCACGATTATAGTGTTGTCCATCTCGAATAGCTTCATAAGTTTAGTTGAGTCATGTGTATGAACAGGAGGCTTTGCTTTAATAGCAGTGGTATAAAAAAACTAATAGATATAACTAGAATAAGCTGTAATGAGTATCATTACAGTTTATTCGGCAAAGCTGTTAAAATGTTAACTCTTTTAAATTCTCTTTTCTGCAAAACTATATTTTTTTGAGTTATGACACTTTTCTTCCGGAGTGACGATATGTTGCCCTTGACAGATGCAGTTGAAAATCGGTTTGCAAAAATAGCCGTTGCTGCTGCTGAAGCTATCAGTTGCCCTACATCTTGGTACATGAAAAATGCTAAAGTAGTTGCAGAGGATGACATCTAGGGACTCATTACTTCAT
Source organism: Stenurella melanura (assembly GCA_963583905.1). Lineage (NCBI taxonomy): Eukaryota > Metazoa > Arthropoda > Insecta > Coleoptera > Cerambycidae > Stenurella > Stenurella melanura. The sequence goes on from OY757312.1 coordinate 111,486,643, forward strand.
TTCATTTTGTAATAGAAGTAATGATAAAAAAATTTGTGCTGTAGCGTTAACAAACGAAAACAGAAAAATCAACACCACCTACCTTTCAATTCTAGGTCAAACTTGTAAACTTCCATTGGAGCCATTTTTAAAATAATGATTACTTGAAAGCTAATCATTTTTTAATAGAGTTTTCTTCAGAGTTCTGATAAATACACAAATAATGCCCCACATTGCCTAGTTAGATGCTTCTACATCTACATATCATTTAAAGAATGGTACTATTTTTTTTAAAGGGTACCCATAACCCAGCTCTCGATGATGAGATACGAAATGAAAGGTCAGAAATAACATCACCATATTCGAGATGTCTGAGATAAATGCAAATGACTTTCTATTGTTTTCTAAAAACAAACAGACTAAAGACGTTAAAAACAAAGTAAATGCCACTTTTTTCTCACATGTTGGAACTAAATCAGATGCAGTTTTACTGGTAAACTATTGGAGAAGAATATGTTACTGGATCGTCAGAAAATGGTTGAATTCGATATAATGTTTTATATATTGTTACCAAAACTTTTATCCAGCAACTTTCGATTACAAGGTTTATTAAAAAAGCCCCTGAAAAATATACACTAGTGTAATGTAGATTACCTTGCCATTATTGTACTGCAATGCAGATGATCGTAATTTTACACTAGCTGTCGACCTAGAGTAAAAATGTTTCCATGACTGCATTACACTGAAAACTTGTAAGCACCGTGTATTTTTAATGACAGCTGCACCATCCCTACAGGATATTTGGCAATAGAAGGAACAATGCCAAACAATTCACTAACATTTATTATTAACAATATTACTTTTCAACATCAATTGCCGATAATTACAAATATGCATTCTCAAATGTGGGTAAACATCACACGACACTGTATTTTCATATGGGAATTAATAACAGTTAACACTTTTAATGCTTGCTGCAATTGCAAATATAGGACTTCAAGATTCCGAACAAAACAGTTGAAGATATGACAAGAAATATCATCAAGAAAAGTTGCAATTCCACGTCTGTTTAAGGATTAAACGGGCAATGAATTCCTGTCACAGTAGTTATCGAAGTAACACCTAGTATTGCTTCCATAGCTATTTCTTCCACATCTGTACATGAGGAAAGAGGCGCCAGCAGATATCCAAATTCCAATCAGGCAATCTAGTTGATGACTTAGGAAGTTTGGAGTTAATCCAACTAGAATCCATGACTAAACCTACTGACTCAGTGCCAGCCAACCAAGCAAAGTTTCAATTGTTCCTTTGATACGCTGATTGAGAGCCGTCAACAAGCAAGAAAGAAGCACTGCGGTTGGAGAAAGGGTCACTCATTTAGTACACAGATGAATCCCAAGACGGCTGAAGGAGTAAGTGTGTATGTAGAGGAAGTCTAATTGTAGCTATCTGAGGCCTTAAGCAGCCCTAAGCATCTTCTAGCCAGAAATTTATGCTACAGATCTATGTGCAACCAAGGTAGTCTAAGGTCAAAGATCTACAACTTTCAAATTGTATCTATCTTAAATTACCCGGGAATGCAGCAAATCCCTGAAGAAATGGGCAAAAAACAAGGTTACCTTGATGTGGGTGCCAGAGCAAGAGATAATAGAAGGAAATGAATTACATAACAGTCTTGCAAAAAAGGAATTAAAGTTCTACAGGAAGAATACTCCAGGCCAAAGATAAGCGATAAAGTTCATAAATTGTTCGATAAGCCACAAGGCTTTTCAAACGCGAAAATTCTGATTTACAATGGATGGCAGGTCTCCTAACAGGCCATTTTAGGCTATCACAAACACATTATTTCCACCCCCAGACTTGCTACCGATCCTTCCATCTTTTTAGACAGAATAAATAGTAGCAAACTGGAATCAGAATGGTGACCAAAAAAATAAAGTTTGGTATTCCGGTGGCAGAATTGTAACAAAAAAACGCACCTTCAGACAATCTGGCCTGAGAACCTACTTGCGTTCCTCTACATAAAAAGGTAAATGTAAAATTGGCAAGGGAGTCAAGCAGGATTGTTTTGTCACCAATCCTCGTTAACATCTACACTGAATATGTGATACATAGTGCTGGAGGATTGCCAGGGCGGACAAGGTAGTAGACAGAACCCAAACTTCTAACTTAAGATGTGTAGATGATAATTTTTAGATAATAAGTTCTGATCATGGATTAAGTGTATTACAACAAAACGAAAATTATGACTGTAGATCGGGTAAATGGTAACCACCCAGACACGTTAACGATATATAACTAAGGAGTAGTAAACAAGATAGTTGTCCCGACAGAAATATCACAAAAGACAAAAAGATCAAGTCTTGTTACCAGTCTAGATTTCTCTATCTTAATGCCTTTGAGATATGGACCACTAGGGAGGTAGATAGGAGGCGTATTGATGTTTCCGAGATGTGGATCTGGAGCTGTTTGATATGAATCCCTGGAACAGTCCATCTTCAGCATCGTATCTTCCCAAATCTTATCATACTTTGGTCACATCAACATGAGAGAGGACAATATAGAACCGTTGATACTTCACAGATAACCAGCTGGCAAAAGGCAAGGAGAACACCCTCCGAAATATTAAGCTGATGTCACCTCTTTGGTGCGGCCGCGTGCTTAATAGCCAACTAAGACAGATAGTGTAATGGTGTCAAAAGTGCTATATAGGAAACGAAGACCAACTAGACTATAATAACAACGTCTTCCAAGGCGTTGTGAATAAGAAAAGAGTTGAAATGAAACTGGCAAACAGCGTTTTTGTAATCTAGTGAATACAAAAAAAAATTAAGAGATATACAGTCTTAAAGCATGTTACAGAAAATGCTTAGAAATACCCTATCGACAACTAAGATATAATATTTGGTTTTTAAATAAACTAGACGATGTTCACTTATCTCATATAAGAAGCTATGATTATATTATTATTGTTACATTATATAGAAGTACACTTTGTGGTTTAAATAGCTATTAGTTATGAGTTACTGTTGTTTGACACTTACCATCGTTATTGTGAAAACAATAACATACATACGTTAAATATTGATTTCATTGTATTTTTTAATACAATAAAAATATAAATTCATCTGTTCACATCAGCTCTATTGTTTGTACCATAACACCCAATTATGTGAAAGTCACATTTGCTAACCATTTATAGTTTATTATTTACCACTCAACTGATGAACATTTATGAGGATATATAAAATGCTATAACAACATTTAGGAAATAAAATTAAGAAAGAGTTTACTTACGCAAAACTATGTAGAGGAGGTGATAGTGATCTTCTAATAGGAGAGTGAGATCTAGACCTGGACGGGCTTCTACGCCTTCTACTTTCCCTCGTATCTCTCGATTCTCTATTATCTCTGGATTCCCTACTATCTCTTGATTCCCTATCTCTGGTGTCTCTACTATTCCTATGTCTCCTTCTAGGACTCCTTGATCTGCTTCTCGATCGCGATCTGGACCTAGACCTACTTCGGGATCGTTTACTACTTCGATGGACCGTGGGCGGGGGAGTAGGTGACTTACTACGGTACCTCCTTTTGGGTGGTGCCGGCTCCTTCTCGGGTTGTAAACTCACCGGGGTCGGACTTCTCGACTTTTCTCTAAGCCCGGCTGCTATTAAGTCTTCTTTATCTTTTTTAGCATTATTCTTAGCCTTGTAGTACTCATACAAACCTAGCTTTTCCCACCCTTCGCTGTTTTTACATAGCATAACAATTCATAAGATAATTTAAGTACATTACAATATAAATAGAAATACAATAGCAAATATATGTTTACAATACTGAGTTTAAAAATAACCTAGTTTTACCTGTCTCTTGGCCTATCATGGCTCGGAAGTGAATAGAACGCATCTACTGCTGCTAGAAGACGATCACTCGGTGGTGCAGGAGGGGGCAACCTAATATCTTTAGGATCTAACGGTTTATATGCTGTTTCTTCCAACTAGAATAAGTGTGTCAAAAAACTATTACGCATTCCACATCCTTGTAACGTTATAATTATTATTAAAAATAAAGTTACATTAAAGGTGTTGATAACGCTAGTGGTATCATTTTCAATTGCTTTTATAGTCCATTGCAACTAGGAAAAATAAAGGAAAAAATGATAAGCTGTTGCCATTTAGAAATTATATATGCAACGCAGTTAGTTTTCAAAAATAAAAGCTGAGTCGCAAGTGGTCGCTTCACCCATAAATCCCGCCCCTAACATGCTAAGCTGCGGTTTTTGATGTTTTCCCATGAAATAGTAGGTTCCACGGAAAACTTTAGACTCATTGGAAATATCCTACATAAAACTTACTACAAATAATTTTATATTAAGCATTTTGCTGATAGGCGCAATGGTTTTCAAGCAATGATCGATCACACTAGGGGGTTGGTTATATTTATACATTAAATTTATTCTGTTTCTTTTTCCTTCAAAGAAATGTGATCAAAGGGCCTGTTTTACTCCAATCAATACTTAAGTAGCTCATTTCAACGAGTAGTGGATATCTTTTCATTTCATCAATATATTAATATGAATTAAATACTACTGAATTAAAAATATTGTTTTCTAAGAAAAATAATGTACAAGTTCACGTCGATGCTTAAGGTATTGTACGCTAATGTAAATAGTTATATATAGTTAACAACATAATAGAGAAAAATAAAATTTACTGTTCACTATTCGTCGAAACTAAAACAAAAGAAGCGGCGCTGGTATCACAGGCAATATGGTCGCTAAGTTGTGCCATTTGTTTGCAAAATATAGTGTTATTGAACGGATACTCGTGTTTTTCTTCTAAAATGAATTACGCAAATTTATTAGTAAAATGGCTGTTAAGCTCGATAAAATTATGAGCTACATGCAGCGCAATAAGTGCTGCTTTTTACTCATAGGAATGAGCTCTTGTTATTGAATTGCAATGGAAAATGATTTTTTTTTAACATGTCAAGTTGAAAATTGTCCGTGCATATTTTTCATAGATGTTTTTTGATATAAAACATAATTTTGATTAGAGAACGGACATTAGGGAGTACCAAAATTAGCCTAAAATTGAAATGCATGTACTATGATATGCAACGATTAACGTCCGTTTTTATTTTTTGGTAGTAGAAAAACTTCAGAAATAGACGAGAATTGTCGGAACAGACATTTGGCGATGACACGAATTTCCACCTGTTTCCAGTTTTCAGTATTTAACCCCTTATAACTTCACGCACCACTTAAAATTTCCGTTTTCATTTTTTCCTCGAACTATGCATATTTATGAGAACACCAAGAAACAGTAAACGGACATTAGTTGATTACTCAGATGACCCGTTATTTTTTACATGTTGAAGGATACATTTCAACCCTTTCGCGACACTAAAAATTTCCGTCTCTCTGAACTTTTTTTATCCTTGTTCAAAAAAATGAGCATTGACGCAGGAATTTCCCATTAGGCGATAACTCGAAAATTTTGCTTACGGGCTGCCGTACTATTATATAAATATGGCATAATAATAGGAGACTTTAACATCAACAGAATAAAAAACCGTCAACTTCAGGCATTTTTAAATAACTCCTCCTTCAAGAAGGCTGACACACCTCCTACATTTCTTAAGAGGAATAATACAACACCAGATCTATTACTATACACCGATAATATTGAAAACAATGTAAACAATGTAAAGATTGACATAGGATCTGATCATTTGGCAATAGAGGTAAACACAGAATTTGACAAAACAATAAGTGAGGTAGAAGAAGAGCGAATCAATTTCCACAAATGTGACATCGAAAAAGTTAATATAATAATGGAGAAATATGTAGAAGAAAGACAACACCTTCCAATTGGTGAACAAATGATGAATAACTTTAATAAAAAATTAACCAAGACAATAATACATAACTCTCCAAAAAGAAGGACTAAATTCTACTTGTGCGAATTACCACCGTTTATCATCAGACTAATAAAAAACAAGAAGACAATGTAGAGAGACTACCTACAGAATAAAAATTAAGATTACAAAAGATTTCTCTACGATTACAACAAAAATATTCTAAAGTTAATAAAAGAATACAAAGAACACAAATGGACAAATGCCTGTAATGAGATAAATCAACACGGAAGACATTATTGGCAACAAATCAGAAAATTATCGAGATACAAACAGACCCCATCCATAGTAACACTAGAAGAACATGATATATTCTATAACAACGACCTCGAAAAAGCAGAACTATTTGCTGAACATTTTGAAAAAACCTGCAGGATAAAAAATGACAACAAATATGACGAAACAATTTACGAAGATATAAAAAATTGGTGTAATAATTTTTTCTTAGAAGAACTGCTAGAACAAAATAATACAATAAACGAGGAGATATATTTAGAAATATTAAATAAAGGAAACATAGCCCCTGGAAAAGATAATAATAATAATAATAATAATAACCTTTATTCAATTATACCATGAAACGGTGTAGAACAAGTAAAAAAAAAAAAAATGTTTAGTAAGTAAAAAACAAACATTACAATTAGATACAAAATTATATAAAATAGTACACTTATATATATATACAGTAATTATTTTTTTCACATTGACAAATTAAAATGGTGGGAAAAGCAGTAAATGAATTTTTTCATGTAAATGTTCTGTACTTTCAATTTTACTGATGAGTTCTGATATTTACACAGATAATTTACACAGACATATCCAGGTTAAAATATTCCGAAACAGAATAAAAAGGATGATGACTTAAATATTTTTTTAATTCTGCTTTGAATTTTTTTGTTAATAAGTTTTTGAATTGATCTGGTATCTTGTTGTAAATTTTTATTAGCTGTGTTACTGCATTTCGCTGCACTTGGGTGAAAGCAGTTTGTGGCTGACGAAGCACTAATGTTACATTTCCTCTCGTATTGAAACATCCAAAAACATTATTCGGAAACTAGGAGACAATGTACATCTCCATATTATTCGAATATACGAATACTACCTTAAAAGCTATTACTTCCTCACCCAATGGAAACAAGGAATTGGTATCACCATCCCCAAACCAAACACCAATCAACATAGAGTAGATAGCTATCGTTCCATAGTTTTGCTGCCATTTTTGGGTAAAAATCTTGAACAATTACTTAAAAAACTTATCTTTGACGGTATTGGCCACAATATTCTCAATAACCGGTTCGGATTTCTCGAAAAATGCTCCACAATACACCTAGTGACAATCATCACATCCAAACAGCAAAACTGGAAGGACAACGTAGTGCAGCAATTCTTTCTTATTGATATCAACAGAGCATTCGACAGTGTATGGCATGGAGAGTTGCTGTATAAGAACGCAGTGTTGAACTGTCTAGAACATCTTATATACATGGTAAAAAATTATTTAAACGAAAGAACCTTACAAATTGGAATAAATACAAGTTACTCCAAATTATTTCCATAACAAATGGAGATTGAAACCCAACCTAATAAAACCCCAATACATTATTTTTAATCATGCACCGAACAACAATTCGCCAAAGGTTACTGTCAACCATCATAATCTAACCTCTCAAATAACAGTGAAATATCTAGACGTATAACTAAATTTCAATCACCACACCAAATCCATAAAAAGCGGTGTATCTCTAGAAGCAAACACTTTCGCTGCATGACCTACAAAGATAAGGGAATCAGCAAAGAGACAGCAGCTCACATCTACAAATCGATATGCAGAACAATGTTAGACTACAGCCATCTCCTCTACCTAAATGCCAGAAAACCAGCAATAAACAACATCCATGTCGCAGAAACATTAGCACTTAGAGCCATCACTAAATATCGACACCCAAGAAATCCCTTACACAATCCATCAAATGCACTTCTTTACCAAATAACTAATACAGATCCAATTCCACAGAGACCAACTAAATTATCCATTAAGTTTGCCACGAATGACCACAACGTAGAAATACCTCGACCTCTATGCAAAACAAGAAAACATGAAAGACCCAGTAGCAGGAAGTTTCTGAAAAAAACCCTGTGAGAAGACATTCACGAAATAAGAACCACATGATAAAAAGTCAATAATGATTACAACATGTAACATTTTTTTTTTCTCACATGCTATCTAAATTTTACTGTCTATTATTCGTATTTCATATTACAAAATTTATTATATTATTGTTAAAAAAGGCTGAAGGACTTCGGTCAATGGTCATTTGGGTGGCAGCACAGTACTCGTAGAACCAACTTCCTAAGTAATCTCAAAAATGAAAAAGAACTAATTTTTCAACTGGCTGAACACCTGAATAATGAGAGTGTAAACACATTCATTGCAGAAGAAGATGCTGATATCTATATTGTCCATACTGCTATCGAAACATCTTGTCTTATTAATAGCTTTCACTCGTAGAATAGGAACATCTTTTTGTAGAAAGATGCACAAGGCAATATCAAAAAAACGACTGTTCATTCCACAAAATTTTAAATCAACAACTGTACTTCGCAGCTGAAAAGAGTCGATGTTATTTATCCAACATATAAGTGCCTACAATACAACATCAGAGTTCTTTGGAAAGGGAAAGCTGATGTCCACAAAGCTTTTTAATAAAAGACCTGGACAACATCCTTGAAGTTATTAATAACGCTCAATTCGAAGAATTTGAAAATGCTGAAGAACGACGAACACTTTACAATGTTTCACAATTGAAAAGCAGTCTGAGTAAGCTGAGATTTGCCCACTTCAGCAGTTTTGTCGGCCAAGCAAACAGCAATGTGATTTGTCGAAAATATCTCCCACATCAGCTGCAGCACACAGCACTCCCGTCGTACTTACCTCCAAGTTCAACTATAAGGTGGATAATTTTTGTAACCACAGCTATGGGGTTGAAAAAGGCATCAGTCCCAGCTTCTGTTTTATCACTGATAACCTGCCACTGTAGGCAAGGCTGCGATAAACAATGTGGCTGGGTAAAAGCAGGTTACGTTGCACAACCATGCGCAGAAATTGTCGAAATCAGCGTTGATCAAATTGTGACATTTACTCTGCAGATGCTAATATTTAACTATTTTAAATAAATGGACCAAGAGTTTCACCTAGAAGGTGGTGAGGAAATGAACTCATGCCGCAAAGTTAAGTTTGCAAAAGCATAGAAAGAGAAAACTTTGCTACGCAATTTTACTTCCATACATTATATTCGTAAGCCATGCTTTGATAAGAATATATAAAGTTTGTCCCGATCCAAACGGCAACAGATTATAATTTGTTTCCTCTATTCGCTTGTTTTAGGTCTAATTTAAATGGACTGTTATGAATTATTACATAATATTTCTTCCTGGCAACTAAGAAATGCTTACATTTTTATTTCTTAGCTGCAAGGAAATAACTTACGAAATAGTCAAATTATTAAGAGCACCTAAACACTGTCTAAAGATGATGTACTAGTTGATGTAGAGGCTACCTACCATTAACTTATTAATGGCAAGTTTGTAAGAAAAATGTATTTTTTGTTGCATTTAAGAAATATATACCATAACAGAACCCCACGTCCTAAGATTCTATAACATATTTTTAATAACATGCATGTGTATTATACAAGTAATTTCTTTAATAATTAGATAATAATTCAGCATCTCAATGTTACTTCGAGAATCATCCAAGTATGTTAGAAGTTGCAACTTTATTTTATTGATCAATTCAGTCTTTTCGTCTTTTTGATCATTATTGGTGACACGTGTATTAGCTGTGGCCGTGATGGTAGCTTTAACTACTTTTAAATAGTAATTTGAGTAGTGGATACTTAATACAATACCGATGTACTCACAACTACAGGCATTCCCGATATTACATAAATTCCTACAGAGAAGAGAGAGCAAAAACAAAAGTGAAAAGCTAATAAATAATACATAACAAATATGTGAGTGAATGAATGACATGACACAAAATGCCAAAAAGTTAAGAGATATGTGGAATACATTTAAAATTAGCTTATCACAATTAATCTGTACTGTATTGATAGGATCGTTTAAACCGCAAAATTCTAAGCCAAAGATAAAGTTAAGAGTTGTCTTCGAGAAACACGAAAATTTATTAAGCCAATAGCTCTAGTCATTACATTATTTGTAAGTTAGGGTTATATCAGCAAAATACCTTCTTTTTTCAAAGCTTTGAATAGTTAAGTGTGCCAACAAGAGATCATATTGAACTTCTTCTCTAGCTTACATAAGTTTGAAAACAACACACTACAGTTTTCTATCTAGACTGGATCTAACAAAGGAGGCTTTTTATAACATACAGTACTGGGTACAACTTTGTTTAGTTTATACATTATTGACATAAAAAATTGCTCCATAAATTTGTTCGTCGATATGTTATAATTTCAAAGTAATGGAAGATAAGTTAAACGAAGACTTACATATGATGGAGAAGTGATCATCATTTAATGGTTTAAAATCTAATTCCAGTAAATCTAAGTGCTTATAAATAATGTTCCTAGTAATTGAATATTTATGAGTACTGGATAATGAATTAAATTTTAAAGCAGGTGTATAGTATACTTCCAACAAAGTTGCAAAGATAACTATATATAAACCTATTATATCTCCTCATTTCGAATATTCTGGTTCAATCCTACATTTTTTAAATCAGTTGAATCGATTTTACGACAAAATAACACAGGCCTGCATGAAATTTGTGATGACGTGATTTTTGTTTGTTAAGCTCAGTTTTTATATAGAAATAACTAATTAAATACCATTGGGCTCCATCACCCACAGAATTTTTTTTTCCCAAAAAAAAAAGAAAAAAATATTAAAAACATCTTCTTTTACATAATGGCAATGTTTTTGCTTCTGTTCCTGCCTGCCATTCAGTTCATTTAAAGGAAAACTATGAACATTTAGAGGAATTACTTTTAAGAATACAATATAAAGATCACAACTGGGAATTGTGTGGAGATCTAAAAATTTTAGGCCTTCTCTTGGGTCAGCAGTCTGGATTTACTAAATTTCCATGTTTCCTGTGCGAGTGGGATAGCAGGAACCGAGAACAGCATTGGATAAAAAGAGACTGGCCACAAAGAAAGACTTTAACACCTGAAACCAAAAATGTAATTCGCGAAAGTCTTATTGACCTTAAAAAAGTTCCTCCACTTCCACCAGTTCACATAAAATTTGGACTTATGAAACAATTTGTTAAGGCATTAAACAAAGAAGGAAATTGTTTTAAATATTTGTGTAACACATTTACGGCTCTGTCAGAGGCAAAATTAAAGGAGGGAATCTTTGTAGGGCCGCAGATTAGGAGCTTGATGAAAGATAGAGAATTTGAAAATGTAATGGAAGATAAGGAAAAACATGCATGGAATGCTTTTAAAGAAGTTGTACATACATTTCTAGGGAATTATAAAGACACAAACTATGTTGAGATCGTTGAAAATATGCTGGAAAAATTCAGGATTCTTGGTTGCAATATGAGCATAAAAATTCACTTTTTACATTCCCATTTGGACTATTTCCCGGAAAATCTTGGGGACGTGAGTGAAGAGCAAGGTGAAAGATTTCATCAAGATATTAAAGAGGTGGAAAAAAGATACCAGGGGCGCTGGGGCACAAAAATGATGGCCGATTACTGTTGGACATTGAGGAGAGATCTTCCTTTAGCTGAATATGACAGAAAAACAACAAAAAGAAGCTTTTCTGAAAAAAGAAAATGGTTTTTTAAGAAGCGTAAAGAATAAACAACTATTCCAAATAGTTTCAATGTCTATATCTTGTATGTTTTTGTATTTTTCTCTTTAATATGTTATAAAACTGGCTTATAAATGAAATAAATCGTGTTTTTCTAAATTTCTTGATTTTGCTGGTTTGAAAAATAACCTTACGTGATACAAAAAAACTGAAAGCAGATTTGAAATCAGTGCTACCCAATTACCAAAAAACAGTTAAAATTTTTAAATCAACTTTGAAAATGTTATCAAATGCAGGCCTGTGTAATTATTTATTTAATAAGCAAAAAATTCTAATTTGCACATACCTACCATTTCTCTAATAAATAATTCTCAATAAAGACCTACGCAAGCCAATAACAAAAGTTATTACAAGTGTTAATTTATTTCTAATTTTTATTTTTTTTTAAAGGTAGTTATATCGCAATTTACGTTATTGAAGAAAGACATGAAACTTGCTGCAAATTTAATTCACATATCAACAAACATTCTGGTAAAATATGAACTCCATTTACCGTTCCATTTCCGAGATTCATTTGCTCGAAATTCGCAGTTCTTATCGACATTTAAGATTGTATGGACGCCATGCGAAATAAATTGATGTCGTGACACTATTTTCCCTCTTACAACTGATCCTTATTTAAGAATGGTCTCAAAAACGAGGCAAAGGGTACCCCGGGATAAGATAGGTGAAATGCCCCTTGACACAGATTTTGAGATAAACCTGATAGGGTCGTTTCTTGGGTCTAAAAAATAAGGTCAACAGCCCCCCACCCCCTGCCCAAGAGAATGGAATCAATTTAAAATTCTAAAAAAATGCATGCATACAGTATTTCCAAAGACCTGTAGCCTCAATTTTTTAGGGCTCTATCGGGCTCCACTAAGGCCCTTAAAAATATTTTAAATTTTTTTAAAGTCGAATATTTTGACTATGATAAAGAGGTGCGGAAAATTTCATTTCATCACATTATTTGCGACCAAATAAAGCGATTTTTAAGTTAGTTTAAAAATTTCCAAACCCTGTGCGTCAGGCCCAAAATTAAATTTTTTCATTTTTTTAACGATAATTCACATTAATTAGATAGGAGTAGCTTTGAAAGCTTGGGTAATGAATCAACCCCTAGGACAAAGGACACTCCCCTGGAACCAAAAGCCACCCCTTGGGGTAAAAAGACATCTCCTGTGGCCCAAAGACCACCTTCTATCGTAAAATGTTCTCCTGTTAAGATCAAAAGTCACTTGGCATGGTTGAATAGTCTCCTAGAGAGCAAAAAGGTAAGCAGAGGTTAAAAGGCATCCCCTGGCGCCAAAGATCACTCAAGAAAGCCCCCCCGGGGTAAAAAATCCTCCAGAATTGGTAAATAGTAACAACCCCTGGGGTCAATATTCATATAGCATGTGTAGCAAGCAGACTAACTTTATAATATTATAAGTTGTATTGTGTAACGAGGTAAATTTTCCGTTGCCAAAAATGCAGTTTAAATTAATAATATACTTCGTTATTTGCTCCGCTTACATTCGAATCATAGGTATTGTAAATTGTTATTATAGATTTCTCCCAAATTTAGCTAGCTGAATCCGCGAAACAGATTTCTACTTTAAATGGGTAATTTGATAAACCTGGCAGTGAGAGGGCTGTCTATAATATTAATATTAATTACAAGATTTGATATTGAGGGCGTTAGTAAGACAGGTGCGTAAATCAGTTTCATTAGAACACATTTGAGAATCACTTCTGTCCGATCCGTCAAACAGCCCAGTCGGGTATTATTCCGTATATCCAGCACATGTAAGTACACCGTTTTATCACCGCCGCTGGTTTCTTGTCGATCTTTTTATATTAACACCGATAAGAATAATTCACTGAAATGTGTGTTTTAAAGCAATAATTTGAAACCGATTCCGTTTAAATGTATCAGAATATAATTATTATTTCCCGACTTAGCCGAAATTAAATAAATTTATTAAATTATTACAATATAGTAAGAGAGTCCGAGTTAGGACATGTCAACTTCTCCGATTTTATCCAAATAGCCATGTTCGCAAGAATTTCCAAATGGGAAAAAGAACATGGATGATATTTCGAGAGAAAATGTGTACCGTTTACCGTTTATATTATTTTAATCCAGACCATTTGTGATGGTACTGCGATAGAATAATATGTTGTTCTACCAAGTGGGTAGAAGTTTTAATTACCGTATATTTTATTTTAGCTAGGTCGTAGCAAAATAAAATCTGTATTTGCAAAAATTATTTTTGTGAAATTTATTGTAGTGTTATTGTTAGTTTACCGTTCATTTTGTTCCCATTATTTCGTATTGATACGAAATGGAACAAAATTCCTTACTTTGAAATAATTTATAGAAATTTATTATAGTCCGGGAATTGAAAATAAAATCTAGGCTACCGTAAATAAATTAACTAACATTATATTCTGATACATAGACATTTCCCGCATAAAATCCGACAAGATACCACGTGGCCGAACCGAAATGCATTTAATGAAGGCACCCAGCTGTGAGGTTTGAGGCGCTTGGCAAACACCGCATCAAGTGTTGATGTAATTTCAACATTTCCGAACCAAACCGAAATACCACCGTTCTGATTATCGCTGTCTGTCCGTCTAGGCAGAATAATCTCCACCGTAAGCTGATACCAAATCCGATAACCGTTTTATTTTCCGAACCGAGTGTAACCAAGGTTACACACCGCTCCGAATCCGATAACCGTTTTACTTTCCGATCCGAGTGTGACTTAAGTTACACACCGCACCGAATCCGAAAACCGTTTTATTTATTTGGTATCAGTTTTATTTCATTTTGCCAAGTTCTTCACACTTACACTCTGACCGTCCATGTAGGCATGATTATTGCTGTAGATAACCACTTGCTTGTGCCTGGTATTTGCACGCTGTCCGTTTTTTTTAAAATACTTACTTGTGTAGTTTTTTTTCCGCTTACTGTTTTTCTACCGATCTTATTTTTTTTCTTTACCGCTTTCACCGTTTGCTTGCTTACCACCGCTTGCTTCCGCATTAAGGAGTAGCTAACTAGCTTCTCACCGCCTGGTTACCCGTATGTCACAAAATGGCTCCCTACCTAAATCAAATTAAATTAATATGACATATCTTAAGTTCTTTTTATTTTATATATGAGAAACTCCGTACTTTGGAACTTAACCGTTTTTTATTGTTTTGTAAACATTTCATCGTATATTAATAAACTTTGTTATTTACCGACCTCTGCCTTTTACTGTTGAATGTGAGTGAAAGTCTAATCTGCCGTCCGGACCCCTGGACATACCGTGTCTCCACTGTAGCTATCCCAGCCCTACTGCAACAGGCTGCGTTTAGGAGGCTAATGTGGGACCTTTGCCCCACGTAAAAATTGCAAAGGTGGCGCTCGAGATTACCGAATTTAACCGAAACACAGCTCAGCGCCAAAGTGACGCTTCCACTTGCCTATGCGCTAGGCAACTGGAAGAAAGCACGTCACAATTGATATATTCAAACGGGGATTATCACCACAATACTAATTGTATTTTAATTTTTTTAAATATTAATTTCACATTTTTGTTGGGAGGCAATAACTAATAATCAAATGAAATTAAATTCTCAATTTAAAAGATGTATGAGAACAGCTAATCTATGCGTAAACGATGTACATATATCTTTGAATATTTAGATATGTAAGTATTATTTTTAGTGTTGAAATCTTTTAATTTTTAAATATTTTAACCTCCCCACAATAAAATTGTGGGAGGTTACTAAAATTGTTACAAAATCGAAAATTGAGATAACATCAAATCTTTACGTTTTGAGGTCCCAGGAATCCAAAAAAGTGGTTTTTGAAAAATGTCTGTGTGTGTGTATGTGTGTTAGCACGATAGCGGCGAAACTACTGGACGAATTTGGGTGAAACTTTGCATGAGGGTTTCTTCAGTGCTGTAGAAGATCTGAAAATGTTTTGGTTGAGGTCGGATTACGTTTAGTGCCATTTTGGCACAATAACTTGTTTATTTTGTTATTACTTACAATTTGTAATCTAACCATTGGAAAGCAGCTAAATGTCGTAAGTTTTCAGTGGTCGAGTGGGCTAAAGCGTCGACTTACAAATCAAGAGATCGACGGTTCGATCCCAACACAGTGCGGTTTTCTTTTCTTTCTTTTTTCATTATAAACTTTATTAATAATTGAATAAATGTTACATGATTAAATATCATCATATATTAGGTGTTTATAATTATTCAGAGTTTGAGGATTGGTCACTAGTTTTAAATGAAATATAAATAATTCTATTGCTGTTTTGGCGGTGAACACATACGACGTCGTAAATTAGATAAATATAGGTGGGTCATATTACAATAATATATTTGATTTAAAGGCATGTCATGACGGCTGATTTGAATTGACTATCAGAGCCTGTAGCATTTCAAATCAAATTACAGTTAAAAAGTAGCAAACTGCTGTTTAGCAGCCCATCACTAATATCAACCGGGTGAGGAGGTTCCAGTCGCTTCCAGTAGCTGCCGATTTTTTTATAATAAAATTTAATTTCGGCAAAAATTGTTTCTTATTTTTTTTAAATTTCTTGTATATCATAAAGAATACTTACTTCGCGAGAGGGGGGTTATTTGCCCAGTGCATGCCTTCTTGCACTTTAGGAGACTATTCACTCATGCCGGATGACTTTTGATCCCAAGAGGGAACTTTTTACTAAAGGAGGTGGTCTTTGTGCCCCAGAGGGTCAACCCAACGGAGTGACTATAGTGAGTTTTGTGCCTGACGCATGGGGTTTGGAAATTTACAAACTGCCTTAAAAATTGCGTTATTTGGTCACAAATAATGTGATGAAATAAAATATTCCGCACCTCTTTATCATAACAAAAATAATCGACTTTAAAAAATTTAAAAATGTCTTCAAGGGCCTTAGTGGGGTCCACTAGGGCCCCAAAAATTTGAGGTTTATGCTTTGGGATTACTACACGCATGAATTTTTTCAGAATTTTAAAATGATTCCATTGTTGTAAAAAAAAAAATGAAGTGGGCCCTCTCTTCGGCAGGGGAGCATTTTTGATATACGGACCCTGTTAATCTTATTTTATTTTTTAGGCTCAAGGCCTATCAGATTTATTCCAAAATCCGTGTCAAAGGGCATTTCACTTATCTTCATGAGGTACCCTTTAAAATAATTCCTGAAGCATGTGTATAAATATCGAGACGATTCACCGTAAAATAACGTAATAGCAGCTATCCGAATATTACTGAATGGATGACATGAGTAGTAGACGTGGCAATGTCGCACTAATACTTGGCGCGAATATTTGAAAATACTTTGTTTTTATTTTTAATGTAGTACCATATAAGAAAGTAGATTTATAAATTTTCATTCCGATTTTATTTATTGTCTATAAAATAATATATATTCCATTAATTTATTAAAAGAGGTAAAAATATATTGACATTAGTAACGAGTCGATCAGCTGGTGTCAGAAATTATATGCGGCATTGCCAAATCTTGCCCTACTCTCTCTCATTGTCTCTCGCGTCTCAAGTTTATTGATTCACTTACAGATGTCGCACCTCTCACGATATAACTACCTTAATTTATTTAGTTATTGTTTATTTTACTGTAAAATCTAACAAACTAGTACAAATCATTATTCTGAACAAAAAATTAAGAATACATTTTTTTCATTTGAGAACTGTTTTACAGATAAAAATTATTTTCAGTTGAAAAAGTTGTCTTTTGACAACACCCAACTCAAACGCCTTTGAATCCACAGTGGGTTGTCTTCATCTTAAGTGAATCACACTGTATATAAGAAAATTCCTTCATTATTATATCCCACCAATTTAAAAAATCCGTCAACAACCGAAATATCAAGTAAAATTACTTTCTCTAACACTATTTCAGAAACTACAAATTCCACAACTAAAGATTGCATCAAAACAAGTACCATTCCAACACATCGTTCGATAAATCAGAAGCTGCTAAGTCACTTTTAGTGGTTCGGTTGCTATCGTTACATCGAATAAAGGGCATTTATTTCTAGCTTCGCATCTAACATTTTGAACATATGCGACATTCCATAACTGTTTGTATTCTATCAGACATTATAGATCTTAGGACATGCAGTTATTTTTTTATAAGCCCGAAATTTCAAGTCACAACTTTCTTTTTAAAACAAGTTTTGATTTCCAATATTAAATATTTTATTATCAACAATAATGACTACCTGATTGTCAATTATAATATATATAAAATAATCTAATCAAGTAATATAAAAATAGGGAAACTGTTGGAAATCTACAAAAAACCTATTTAAACAATATTTTGGTATAAATTACATAGAATTAAGATAAAAATTCTAATTACCTATCCGATTTCAAGTTACCATAAATCTCAGTCTGATAAGAAATCCACATACCTTAATCAATGGCACCATTAGACCTGCAGGTAAATCATAATAAGGAGCAGTGGGCATTAGTTCCTCGAGGTAGGGCTCAGGCTTAGAAAGAAAACCAGGCGGTGGTTTGGAGAAATCCGGAAACATTCCTGGTGGTGGAAAATAACCCGGTGGAGGTTGAGAAAATGGGATATTTTCTAAGCCATTTGAAGACTGACTGATCTGCGGAGGTTGCTGACTCAAATCCGGTGGAGATGCAAAACTTGGAGGTGGATTCAAATTATTGAGTGGACTTATACTATTTGGATGTTGACTCATATTAGCGTGTTGACTAATGTTATTTGTAATTTGAGTAATTTGACTAATGCTGTTTGGAAGTTGGTTTCCAGAGGATGGCTGATGTTGAGTTACATTTGGTGGTTGACTTAAAATTGGTGGTGGTATTGACGTGTTCATGGGTACATAATTCTCATTGGGATTTGGTGGATTTATACTCTGAAGTGGAAATGACTGGGCCGTACTTTGTGTTGGAGGAGCACTCATGCTTTGGCTGAGATTTTGGATAGTCTGTTGTAAGCTGGCTTGAATTGTTTCTAAGGGAATGATATTTGCAGAACTCGACACTGTAGGTGGTACGTGTGTTTGTTGTTGTGGTGGAGGAGGTTGCGGCTGTTGTTGTTGCTCTAAATTTTGCTTCTGTTGCTGCAAGTCCATTATTTGCTGCATAGCATGGCAAACAAAGGCCTGGTGTTGAGCTTGGTAACCGTCAAATGTTATCTTTGTTTGCTGGGCTAAAGCAGCAACATCAGTTGCATATTTTGCCATTTGGTCAGATTGATATTGTTGATAACTTTGTAGGGGATGCCGCATTTTGTCTAAAGTATCAGCTTTTAAATAATTAGATTTTGATTCCCATAATTTTAATAGCTTATCTAGCTTCTGCCTTTGGTCGTCATTTGCAGCTATACTTGCATTGCAAAACATGGGTACTACTACATGTTCTAAAGCTTCCTTTAAATCATTGGCATTTTTACGGGCACTAAGGAAAATAATAGAGTAAATTTTACTTCAAAACTTGAAACTATTACTTTACCTGTGATGCAAGAGGTCATTTACTAAGTAAATTACATGCAATTTTTGTGGAAATGTACTGGATTGCAAAACTCTAAAAAAGTATATCCATTAATAAACATTTTACAAACTACTACAGAGTCTACTTACTTGTATAATAAACATTCAACTATACAATAAGCTTGTTGTTTATTGGTTGCATGCTGAAGAAACCAAGATTTGCCATTACTTATACTGTCTTTAGTGCAACTGTCAATTATTGGTTGCAATATACTATAAATTTCTGGAAGTGATATCCCACAATTATCCGCGTCCTTTTGTAAATCAGTAGACTCACATTTAACTACTGCTTGCTCTACTTGTGCTTGCTGTTGTTGTAAAAGTACTGTATGTTGAGCAGTTAAATTTTGTTCACTCTGCTTTATTTGTTCCCGTAATGCATCTTGTTGTTTTGTAAGTTGTTCAATTTCCATATTGTTTTGTGTAGGTGGTGGAGTGTTCCAGCTAGTATTTTGATCATTTACAATGTTAGACTGTTGCTGTTTAAATACTACAAAGGAAAAATAATATACAAAATATTTTCAAACTACAGCAATTTCATTACTTACTAGCTTGCTCTGTTGTAACTTTGTATTGATAGTAGTTAAAATATTCACCACCATATAAAAATTGAAACTTTGGATTGCCTTTCTGTTTATTTTTGGTCATTAATTCAAACTCTGGCCCATTTCTAGCGACAAACTGTGCCAATTTGTCGATTATATTCCTTAATTCTGTATCTTAAATAAACATAACCTCAATAAAACAACATATCAATTCAATGAAATATAGAGCATGAATAAATATTTACCTTGAGGTGGCTGCGGCAAATCCATATTTTTTTCAACTCAAAACATTATTGAAAAAATGGAAAAATCAACAAAAATCTAATATATTTCTAAAATGCGTTTACAAGCACGGCACGACGTTAACTTAACTTTGCAGGTAGTACGTTTGGCTAGTTGCTAGTTTGGCATTATTAACTGTTAAGTTAGCAGATTGTAAATACATTTTAAGTTGCTACAGTTGGCGCTCCTGAAATAAGTGGGAAGTTTGAAATCTATTGGTTGACACAAAGCAATTAATCAATATGATTATTGATCCAGGATACACTTTCGAGGGCGAAGAGGGAAAAACCAGTTCTTTATTTGAATTTTTTAAAAGGAACGTTTTAAAAGGTCATGATACCATGCCATGGTGGCATTAGAATACAAATAACTTCTGTGTTTCTCATTCTTCGCACATATAACTAACGATTAATGAAAGTTTACATAGCCACAAAGTTAAAGCTCTAATGCTTTGGTTATAAAAATGTGCAAAATATGATGGCTCTGTTTTTGTTATTAATATAGTGTTGAATCAATAACACTCTGTTGATATCCGAACGATTACCAAAGAGCAAATAAAATAAACCCTTTGCCTTTACGAAAGACTCGAGCCCAAACCAGACAACCCTAACATGATGTTTTAGTTAGGGCCAGAAGCGAAGTGAAAGCTGGCCGCGGTGCCTTTTATATCGGGGGATCTGATTGTCTTCTAACTCAATGGACTTCTGTGATCTCGAAGTGACAGTAATATATGTCTTACTACACTCAGAGAAATAACGTACACACAAAATATATCAATATTTCGGTCCAACTGTACACTGGGAAAACTATATCTTATTTTATATTTAGTAGATAGGTACACGAACAAACATATGTAGGTAGGTATATATAGTATTAATGTGGTTGGAGGCCTAGTCATGGTGTATTGCAGAATATTCAAAAAATTAAGTGCGCATTTATATTTATACCCCGTATTTCAGCCATCATTAATGACAATAATTAATGCGCTTTGAAGCCAATGCATTTTTTCATACTGCTGCCAGTATAAGAAAATACTATCATGGTAAAGAATACAATGTATAGATATACAACGAAAGACACATATTACTATGTAGCTTAAAATTAAACACAAGATTTGATGAAAAATATATTTTCAATATTGTTGAATAGAATATTACAAATCAAATAGTATACAGAGGAAAAAATATTTACGTAAAATAACAGTAAACGCCAATTACTGACTTATTTAATTGATACAATGAAAAGTTCTTTAGTGGTACAATGCAATAGAGCAGTAGCAGCTGACGTCACAACATGGCCGCCAAAGTTGCCTGGGTGGTAATGACCTAGTTTTGCATTTGTGTGCTTTCTGATTAATTCGAGTTTTTAAAGAATTTGTAGTGCTTTTTTAAACGTTTTTTTCGTGTCACATCAATTTTGGGTGTTTTTCGTCTATTATTCATTTCGCGATTTATTGATCTGACTTTAATTTAGTGTTTTATTTGTGTTTTTCAACCGGCGTGTTATCTTGCGTACCTGTCAAAAGTTATTAATTTTCGATATGGTAAGTGAATTTCAGTGAATTTATTATAATTTTATTTATATTCTACATTTTAGGAGTCCCCTCATTACATTTCTAAGCTGAAATGTATTAATGGAGCCAACCTATATGATTTAAAAGTGAGAGATTGAAACTATATCCTTAGACAATTTTTCAAAAATATAATATAGCATTGAATTAATGAACCATTGTGACCCTTCTTGTAAATAAAATTTATATCTAAACTATAAGACTATTATTATTCATACTTACCCTTATAATTATGTATAATATGTATAATTTGAAACATTCAATGATGGTAGACGATGCTGTTAAAAGTGTGTTATTTTTTAAATTCTGTTGTGTTTTAGCTCACTTACCTTCACTGGTATTTTATTTGTGTACATTATCAATATTTTGAACCTTTGTAATTATAATTGTAAGAATCAGAACAGATACCAAACTAGGTATATAGCTATATAAAGTATTCGGAGCGTATAATGTTGCATATTTCGCAATTTAAATTAAATGGAAACTGAAATGATCTCACAGTCCTATCTTTTTATTAGATTTACTATTACTCCTGCATTTCATAATACAAACCTCTGATTGTTGCTAGTAATGTGATAAACACTTACACTCGTTACAAACTTTTGAGCCTAACAAAAGTAAGATATAAATCAATAAAAAGTTGAAGGGAAATATTTTAAATCGTCAAAAAACGTAGATTTTACAATAGGTTTATAAAACCATTAATATATCATTGATATATTGGCATAAATCAATGAGTATTTTGATAACTTTTAACCTAGTGTAATAATACTACCTAACCTATGTCATTGCCTAGCTGTAACTGAGCGTATATTAATTAAACATTTACTAAAATATGTCTTGATATTATATATGTACAAAAAATGTAAAAAATCCAATATAGCCTTTATTTTCACTAATTTATGGGTTCACAAAGATGTCAACGTTGTTGACATCAAACTTTACACTGGTAAAAACAACACTAATAAAGTATATATAAAATTTTCTCTCACAGTAGATTTAAAAAATATATATTTATAAACATCACTACATCTATCTGATGTTAAGAAATCCTCCACTTTAATTTATATTGAACAAAAATTGACCCCAACTCAAATGTCAAATTTCTGAATTTACCACCCAGGCAACTGACAGTTGGCAATACTGTGACGTCACTGCTACTGCTCTATTGTGTTCATTAGAAACTGATGAATATATTCTATAACTTCCTGAATACCTTTCATCATTTCTTCCACAAATCTTTTTCATCATTTCAATCATTGTTTCATTACATACAAAATTAATGCTAGTTAATTATGTTCCGTTATAATATTTAGCTTTACCTATATGTGATATATATGTCAAAGAACCCAAATCCTCTTTATCAAAATGTTATTTTTAAATCGTATTTCGAGTTCACCCAGTAAGAAAATATTTACTTTGGTTTATATTACTTCTTTTTAACTGCTAATTGTTTAGTATATAGCTAACATTACTTTCTAGTTATTTCAGTAATATAAATTTGTACCTACCTTTCATCAGGATCTTTGGGAAAAGAAAGAAGCTTATTGTTTCACCCGCCTTCAAAAGGCATGGATGATAAGCACAACACCCTTATACCCTTTAGAACCAGTTATAAACAAAAAATCAAATAAATAAAGTTAGAATAAAATTAGAATAAAAAATTGTCGAAAATTGATTGATTGATTGAACGAAAAAGCTACAAAAATAACCAACCACCGTGTAAGAGTTGAAAGACTCACAATCGCACAACGTCAAGAATTATCATATGGCTTTTGACAAATATATATACCTTATCGTCATGCTGACTATATATGAACAAATTTGGTCCCGCCAAAAAGGCTTGATTTCGCTTCTGTATAGTTCCTGTCTTCTGTGGTTAGGGTCTGTTTTGACCACTTTGTTATCTGCTAATTCCGCATTGTCACTAAAATAATAAAAAAATTAGGTATCATGCACTAAATGTCCGTTTTTAAAGTACTTAGGTAATAATCTTGTAGACATAGATCGTGTTTTAAGCCTATTTGTTTATTGCTAAAAGATTTTTCTTTAATATTTTTTAAATCATTTTATTTTTTACTTTTTAGTCTTTAGCTGTGTATATTTTGTACCAACTAGATTGTGTAGATATTGTGTTGCACATATCGTATTCTACTCGTCAATCCATTTAATTCGATACCCATATGAAGGGGGTTATAAAGAAAAAGTTAATCCGTCATCTTAGAGCGTCCGCCATGTTGGATTTAGAAGGACGTCACATAGTTTATTGTATTCTACATGTACATGCAATATTTCAAAGCTCTAGCTCAATTAGAACTAGTCGAAATTTGATTGCAAGATTTGTTTACATTGTTACAAGTGAAGCTAAATAAAAGCTTTTAACATACATGAAAGTATAAAGTAAAATATTATCTAATTAATACTTGTATTTCATTTATTTCATACTGACCGTTGTTTTTTGACGGGAACTTCTCGTAGTTGATTAAAAGGCAATATCGTACAAAATTATTCGAAACAAAATATTAATGGAAATTACCTTTGCTTTTTGCAATAATATGCCCGTCTACAATTACAAAAAAATTGATACACAACAATTATTCGGAAAATATATTTGTTCTATAAGTGTGTGTTCATAGTTATAAATATGATTTATTACATGAAAGCCATATTGTTATTTATCTTTGAACTATTTGCATAGCGACCATTTTTGACTTTAAATAGTTGAAAAATAAGAATTATTGTGATATAATCATTTTAGTAACAATCTATTATTGTGAAATATGTCATCTTCGAAACACAGTTGGTACGATACCACAAAAAGATCGAATACAAACATTTTATTTTCACTTTATATTTTTAATTTTGATAAATATTTGTAATTTTTAGAGCGCTCAAAAATTTCATTGTATATGTACCACATATTTCACAGAAAAATTTCCTTCGCAGCCCCAAATCGCTTTGCTGTTGGCGAAACGAAGTCTTATACTTAGTTAACATTTATCTCAAATTGCACTAAACATGTTAACTATGCCGCCATGTCACATAGAATTTATATACCTTTATACTTTAAAACAATTTGGAGAGTTACTATTGTCCGCAAAAACATTTAAAAAATAAATAACTTACTGTACATAACAAAAAAGTATCAATGGAAATAGTAACACAATGCTTATAAAAACGTTTTGTCGTATCTCGAATAATTTTATAATTATCGTCTACTAATTCTTTTAATCATATGTAAACGTTTATACAATTATTTTATAGCACATATGAGAGCCATAATAAAATAAATTAAAGAACTAATTTTGTTTTATAAACTGTGCCCATTTTGGGTCTATTAGCGTTGTATAAATGTTTTGAAAATGTTTATATCAACAATCTTGTTTTATAAAAAATGTTCTGTAAACATTCTTTCAGCTTCTACAAAACATCAAATTGCTAGTTGGGTATAAGTACATTACGTACTCAAAAGGCAAAAGGCCCAGTCGGTATTTGCCGACTCGCCAACCTGGTAAGCCCGCTACTGTATATTTGATATGTTTATTGCTCTACATAAATTAAACAAAAGAATTACAGATTATCATCATGTTTAGTTATTATAACAAAATTACTTAACTTCTTTAAATCTTGTGTTAATATAATTATATTACATAGGTATATTCACTTTATAAAATTTCTTTTCTAGACAACATACACACATATACATATTCCTAATACTCATACATATTCTAGTGAGAAATAAAATTTACTCAGAACAGGATTAGATCATTTGAAATATGTTATACTAATTTACGTTATAAGTCCGGTAGGTGACTTATTACAGTACGAATTGTTTTACGGTCGATGAGTCAAGTCCGAAATATAAACGTACTGTAATGAGCCTACTGGACATATATCGTATAATATTTTAGTTCATACTGTCTTTATAATCCTTTTTAAAATGAATGAAAAGTTATAATTATTCAATAATTGCTTACTAATATAATAATTACAATCATATGATAGTGTTGCTAGGTAACACACTGACATTACAGTATCAGATACGTTAGTCCTGCCTAATCATACAATCATCCATATAGAGACTCATACAGATACATCTAAGCCTAAGCAAATCAAAATTTCCTTCATTATTATTACTGCCAATACAACCCAAAGTTTTCAAACACATTCTTTAAGGTACTTTTGAATCTTTTTATGCTTCGATTGTTACAATCCCTGTATGTTGTCGATTAAACTTCTCCAGAAAATGTTCCAAATGTACCATATGTATTATGCTATTCTGATTTATTTTATACACCTATTCAGTTAGACATTGATTTATTTCTATGTTTATGCAAAATGAATGTTATGGTCACTATATATACAATGTGTCCACAGAAAAGCGTTATTATAGGTGTAAATAACCATTTTTTTTTTTTTTAGTATGAACACAATTTTCTGTATTCTGCTCTTGCTTGACCTACAATCTATTTTCAGTATGCTAGTATTTCAAAAATGTAAAGTGGGCGCTGGTGGCACCTTAAAAATGAAATTCGTTTTTTTTTAACCTCCCCACAATAAAATTGTGGGAGGTTACTAAAATTGGTACAAAATCGAAAATTGTGATAACATCAAATCTTTACGTTTTGAGGTCCCAGGAATCAAAAAAAGTGGTTTTTGAAAAATGTCTGTGTGTGTGTGTGTGTGTGTATGTGTGTTAGCACGATAGCGGCGAAATTACTGGACGGATTTGAATGAAACTTTGCATGAGGGTTTCGTTAGTGCTCTAGAAGATCTGAAAATGTTTTGGTTGAGATCGGATTACGTTTAGTGCCATTTTGGCACAACAACTTATTTATTTTATTATTACTTACAATTTGTAATCTAACCATTGGAAAGGAATAGAGCAGTAGCAGTGACGTCACAGTATTGCCAACTGTCAGTTGCCTGGGTGGTAAATTCAGAAATTTGACATTTGAGTTGGGGTCAATTTTTGTTCAATATAAATTAAAGTGGAGGATTTCTTAACATCAGAATCATCAGATAGATGTAGTGATGTTTATAAATATATATTTTTTAAATCTACTGTGAGAGAAAATTTTATATATACTTTATTAGTGTTGTTTTTACCAGTGTAAAGTTTGGTGTCAACAACGTTGACATCTTTGTGAACCCATAAATTAGTGAAAATAAAGGCTATATTGGATTTTTTACATTTTTTGTACATATATAATATCAAGACATATTTTAGTAAATGTTTAATTAATATACGCTCAGTTACAGCTAGGCAGTGACATAGGTTAGGTAGTATTAT
Source organism: Stenurella melanura (assembly GCA_963583905.1). NCBI lineage: Eukaryota > Metazoa > Arthropoda > Insecta > Coleoptera > Cerambycidae > Stenurella > Stenurella melanura. The sequence goes on from OY757312.1 coordinate 111,513,592, forward strand.
TACACTAGGTTAAAAGTTATCAAAATACTCATTGATTTATGCCAATATATCAATCATATATTAATGGTTTTATAAACCTATTGTAAAATCTACGTTTTTTGACGATTTAAAATATTTCCCTTCAACTTTTTATTGATTTATATCATACTTTTGTTAGGCTCAAAAGTTTGTAACGAGTTTAAGTGTTTATCACATTAATAACAACAATCAGAGGTTTGTATTATGAAATGCAGGAGTAATAGTAAATCTAATAAATGGATAGGACTGTGAGATCATTTCAGTTTCCATTTAATTTAAATTGCGAGCAAATTGCAACATAATACGCTCCGAATACTTTATATAGCTATATACCTAGTTTGGTATCTGTTCTGATTCTTACAATTATAATTACAGAGGTTCAAAATATTGATAATGTACACAAATAAAATACCAGTGAAGGTAAGTGAGCTAAAACAACAGAATTTAAAAAATAACACACTTTTAACAGCATCGTCTACCATCATTGAATGTTTCAAATTATACATATTATACATAATTATAAGGGTAAGTATGAATAATAATAGTCTTATAGTTTAGATATAAATTTTATTTACAAGAAGGGTCACAATGGTTCATTAATTCAATGCTATATTATATTTTTGAAAAATTGTCCAAGGATATAGTTTCAATCTCTCACTTTTAAATCATATAGGTTGGCTCCATTAATACATTTCAGCTTAGAAATGTAATGAGGGGACTCCTAAAATGTAGAATATAAATAAAATTATAATAAATTCACTGAAATTCACTTACCATATCGAAAATTAATAACTTTTGACAGGTACGCAAGATAACACGCCGGTTGAAAAACACAAATAAAACACTAAATTAAAGTCAGATCAATAAATCGCGAAATGAATAATAGACGAAAAACACCCAAAATTGATGTGACACGAAAAAAACGTTTAAAAAAGCACTACAAATTCTTTAAAAACTCGAATTAATCAGAAAGCACAGAAATGCAAAACTAGGTCATTACCACCCAGGCAACTTTGGCGGCCATGTTGTGACGTCAGCTGCTACTGCTCTATTAAAATTACAATTTCAACGGTATATCACACTTGCACCTTTTTTTTATATATCTACATTTTTTTATACAAATTATTGTATAGAGAACAAACAGAATTCAATATCTCTATACTATCAACATATGTAAAACTATGTCCTACGTTTTCAGTGGTCGAGTGGACTAAAGCGTCGACTTACAAATCAAGAGATCCCAACACAGTGCAGTTTTTTTTTCTTTCTTTTTTCTTTATAAACTTTATTAATAATTGCGGAGAATGTTACATGATTAAATATCATCATATATCAGGTGTTTATAATTATTCAGAGTTTGAGGATTGGTCACTAGTTTTAATTGAAATATAAATAATTCTATTGCTGTTTTGGCGGTGAACACATACGACGTCCTAAATTAGATAAATATCATATTACAATAATATATTTGATTTAAAGGCATGTCATGACGGCTGATTTGAATTGACTATCAGAGCTTGTAGCATTTGCTACGAACCAAATTACAGTTAAAAAGTAGCAGACTGCTGTTTAGCAGCCCATCACTAATTTCAACCGGGTGAGGAGGTTCCAGCCCCTTCCAGTAGCTGCCGATTTTTTACTATGAACATAATTTTATGTATTTTGCTCTTGCTTGACCCAGACCCCATTTTCAGTACGTTAGAATTTCAAAAATGCATAGATGGCGCTGGTGGCCGCATAAAAATAAAATTCGCTTCAGATAAACTGCCATTTCTTTACTAGATATTGAAAAATTTTGCTCAGAATTAAAAAATATGACGTACCGGATTTGATAACTATATGCATATTTTTGCATTTATTTATTTTGTTAATCAGTCCGTCATGGATGAACCTAAAATGAAACGTGAATCTCCTTCTATAGTTATTAAATTTTCCGTCATATTTTCTAATTTTGAACAAGTTTTTCTTATAACATTTTTCAAGGTCCAACACAGAAATGGCAGTTTACCTGAAGCGAATTTTATTTTTAAGCTGCCACCAGCGCCCTCTATGCATTTTTGAAATTCTGACTTACCGAAAATGGGTTCTAGGTCAAGCAAGAGCAGAATATATAAAACTGTGTTCATAGTAAAAAAAAATTATTGTTATTTACACCTATAATAACACATTGTATATATGAGGGTTAACTTATTAATACAAGTCTCTTTAAATTTCTTCTCTTTCAGGTTAATACCCTGTGTGAATCTATGGATCAGGTTGGTTATCGATTTTTAATAATAAGGAAAGAAAAATTTCTCAAGGTTATTCTTCAGGACCTCATCGATCATGATACAAATATTAACGAGGTAAATTTTAAAAGTGAATATTAAGACAAATCAGAAGTAATAAATAGTGATAAATACAGAGGAGAAAGCCAAAGTTGCACTGTAGAAATTGTTTTACTTTGTCTATCCGAGGGCTCAGGACTGCAGTCATATTTCTAAGAATTGGACAAAAAATCTAATGTTGGAGGTTCAGCTGGCGCCCTTAACATAAATTTTTGTTATATCCTTCAGATGCAAGATAGTAAAGGATTACATACACATATAAGGAATATAGAAGAAATATCTATCTAAAGAAATATCTATCTATCTATCTATAACATTTCAAAAAATATATCATTATACTGGCAGATTGTTTCGTTTTATGAACAAAGAGAGAAAGTATATAAAGAATGTTTTGACAACAATTTCAGTGTTAGCAGTAAATCTAAAAGGTTCAGCTTATATGGAAAAAAACAATGGCGACGATTATAAAAAATTCAATATTGAAACATAGGGAATATGTAGAAGTGGATATGGTTATTGAAACATATCACAGAATTAATACGAAATGTTAGGAGCTGTGATGATGTTTCTACTTGATCTAACATTATATTTTACGAATATATTTTAGTTCGGTTCTGCTTTTGGCTTTATAACCAATATTTTACTAATCTTTTATAAAACTTAAACCAGTTTGTGTTTTACTCAATTACGCAATGCTCGAGGCACATATCTTCCACGTAGAAAAACAGGGTTTATTCTTGCTGAATTAATAGATGATATTGTTGATTCGATAGATTTTACATCATGAGTTCTTGTTCCAGGTATTGCCTGCAGTTGTGGTATTTTGTTGCGGTATTTTAACCGATCTATCACAGGCAGTCCTTCTCTTCTAAATAATGAAGACCCATATGCAGAAAATAATGATGGTTAAATCAGCTTCAAATTTGTGAGTATTATAAGTGTATCCATTTAGAGCCTGGGAAGTCTTTAATGCATCAGAACTATATTCAAAGACTAAATATGCATAAACCATTTCAAGTTTATCATTTTTTCTGATAAACGCTTTTTCTATGTTTCCTTTAGGCTGAATCTGGACCTGGATAAGGTTCTTTAATGTTGACTCGGTGAACGTTTCATCAATGTTTACAATTCTAACAACATTGCTTTCTTGTGCTTCAGCCATTTCTACAAGTCTTCTGTAAATAAATATAAAAACACATTAGACAAAGGGATATAATAATATGTCTTTATCTATTTAATTCTATACAGAATACATTAGAAAATGCTTGACAAGGGTGGAGAGATCTAGCATTGCTACTCAGCTAACCACCCACTAAAAAACTAAAAGTTAACATTAATGCTATGGAATAACATATACAAAATTAAACAAGTACACAAAATTAGAAAGTGTTAGAACTAATTATGAATTCTTTTAGATAATTTTTAAAGGTCGCAACGGTTGAGCATGATTTTGTGACAGGAGGCAGAGAATTGAAGGCCTTGACGGTGTAACTAAATGAACGGAGAAACAAGGCAGTGTTGTGCCTAGGAGCATTATATAGGCTCTTGTGACGTGTGCATCTTGGATGAATGTCGGATCCTTTGACAAGTTTATTATAGTGATAATTCGTTTTTTTTTTTGTTCTCAGGGCTCGTCTGTTAATAAAACTCCGAGGGCACTGCAGCCTCCTGGGCTTATTGTGCTCTCCCTGTCGTGTTTCACTCCGCCCACTCCAGTACCCCTGTACCCCTAATCAGGTGATACAGGTCCATGGTCGGGCGGGTGCTGATGAATTCCGGGTCCGTTCGTGCTTGCCCGTAGATACCATGTCTTCTGCGACCAGTGCCTCGCAGTTGAATATGATGTGATCGACCGTTTCCGGCTCCTTGCTGCATAGTTCAGTTCAGTTCAGTTCAGTTTTTATTTAGTTTCATTTGACATATTATTACAGAAAAAATATGTATAAAACAGGTCAAAGGGGTAAGCAATATAAACTAGACACATGACACTTACAAATTGTAGAGATAAAAAGATAAAATTCTACACTAACAGTTATAAAGATAAAACTTAAAAATAATTACAATTATTAAAAATCAAGAAATTCTTGGATTGAATATGGTTCTATATCACAGACATATTGGAAAACTTGTCCTCTGAAATCCTTTTGAAGAATTTTGTTTTTGAGAAAATCAGGCAGTACATTAAAGAATTTGATTGCGGAATAGAATGGTCCTTTCTCAGTTAGAGTTAAATGGTGCATCGGAAATGCATAATTGCTTTTGTGCCGAGTATCATAAATATGATTTAGATTCAATGTTTTGAAATCAGCCTGATGATTTTTTAAATATAGTAAGCAGGAGTATACATATAGTCCTGGAATTGTGAGCATTTTGTTTTCCCTAAAGTGTCCTCGGCACGATTCATAAAATTTTAATTTGTACATTATTCTAACTGCCCTTTTTTGAGCTTTAAATACTTTGTGGAGGTCCGAAGAACCACCCCATATCTCAATTGCATACTTAGCGATGGAATAAAAATTTGCGTAGTATACCGTTTTAAGAGTCGGCGTGTCAAATAAACGTGATAGAACTCTAAGTGCAAAGCATGTTTTGTTAAGTTTTTTCACGATTTCATCAATATGTAGGAACCATTTAATATTATTGTCTAAATTTATACCTAACAATTTAGTAGAATTGATGTTTGAAATTGGTACCTTGTCAGTTAGCAATTCTGGTACTTTTAATAATGAACGATCTGTTTTAAATATCACACAACTTGATTTAGCTTCATTTAGTATAAGTTCATTGGTATAAAACCAATCTTTTACATTTTGCCACAGTCGAGAGAGAGCGTTCGTAACTTCCTCAAGTGTATGACCCTTTATTAAAAGGTTTGTATCGTCTGCATAATTAATTATTGTTAATTTGATATTTGGTTCTGCAACATTGATGAGATCATTTACAAAAATTACAAAAAGGAGCGGTCCTAGAACGCTTCCCTGAGGAACTCCATAATTAATACTTAAGATATCAGATTCATGCCTGGCCCCATTAACGGTTATTGACGTTTTCTGCCTTCTATCTCGCAAGTATGAGCTGAACCATTGAAGACTGGTTCCTCGAACTCCGGATTTCTCCAGTTTATGAAGCAAGTGATTATGATTTAATGTATCATAGTCTGCAGTCTAGGTTGCCGTCAAATTTGCCGATTGTATTTAGATACTTTTTTACCGGAAAATGTCCAGTCAGAAGTCCTACTATTAGTCTTAACTGCGTCCTGTTCATTGTGAGCAGTTCTTCAGTTTGTTTTGCACATGGACCTTTAATGAGTGTTTTCCCATGTCGATTTCCTGGAATGTTCCTCCAGTGATTTTTGTGTTTGCTCTTGACCCAGTCTTTAATCGCCCTTCTGGCTGAGCTTTTGGAAATACCCAGCGCGGGTTCTGGGCCATAGAATGTATTAGCTGCCCCTTGTCTAGCAAATTCATCGGCTTTTTCATTGCCGTCAATTTTGGAGTGTTCTGGCACCCAGAGTAATTTGACACTGTTCTGCTCATTCAGAATTTTCAGCTCTTCATGGCAGTCCCATACCAGTCGGGATGACACTCTCTTGGAGGCTAGTGCCCCAAGTGGCGCCTGACTGTCTGATGCAATGGAGATCTGCTGGTTGACATATTGTCGATTTACATTCTCGCGTACACATTCAAGTATAGCCAGAATTTCTGATTGGAATACAGTGGCATGTTGCCCAAGGGAAAAACTTATACTTGCGCTGGGTCTTTCACCATGTATTCCAGCTCCAGCTCCTGTGCTCGTCCTAGACCCGTCAATATACCAGGTTAGGCCCTTACGTAGTATGTCAGGAGCTTCTTTTAACCAGTCCTTCCTATCTCCAATCGTGATACTGAAGGGCTTGTTAAAGGTGGTTTTTGGTATCATGTAGTCTGACATCATATTCAATAGAGGGTCTTCTACAGTGTTTATTATCCTCAAGTGTCCCCCAAATCTAGCTCCGTGGAGACTCGGGGTATTTGAGTTTTGCAACCTATATGCTCCCATTCTGGCCTCTCCCTGGATCACTATGCTAACTGGGGGGAGGTCCAATAGGGTCTCCAAGGCTGTCGTTGGGGTGCTTTTCATAGCACCCGTAATTCCTAAGCAGGCCAGTCTTTGTACCCGGCTCAGCTTACTCGCCGCTGTAGTCTGAGTTGTCTTTGACCACCAAACTAGAGCAGCGTACGTAATGGTGGGTCTTATAACGCTTGTGTAAAGCCAGTGCAGTACACTAGGCCAGAGCCCCCATGTTTTACCATACGATCGCCTACAGGTTGCCAATGTGGCTACCGATCTATGTATTATCCTGTCTAGGTGTTGGTTCCAGGTAAGCTTGGAGTCTATAGTAACTCCAAGGTATTTGACCTCTGCCGACATCTGCAGTTGTGTATCTTGAAGGACTCCAGATTTTTTCTTCTGGTGAATGGGACGATGTGGGTCTTTAATGGGCTGACTTTCAGCCCTTCCTCATCGGTACATTTTTTGACCATGTTCAGTGCCATCTGTAATCGATCCCTGACTATGTTATTAAACTTTTCCCTAACTATGATGACTATATCGTCAGCATATCCTTGGGCTTCAAATCCCTCAATTGTGAGTTTCCGTAATAGGCTGTCAACTACAAGATTCCATAGCAGGGGGGACAGAACACCCCCCTGCGGACAGCCTCCTGCAACTGACGCACTTAGGTTTTCTCCCATCATGGCGGTGAATACCATCCTGCCTTTGAGCATGCCATCGATCCACCTGCACCAGGTGTCCTCGATGCCACGCTCTCTTGCAGTTCTGATGATGGAATTGAAGGAGGTGTTGTCGAATGCTCCCTCTATGTCGAGGAAGGCACCCAGTGCCACCTCCTTGTGTTCCAGAACCTTCTCCACCTTCTGAATTAGGTGGTGAAGTGCTGTTTCTGTAGACATGCCTGCTCTGTATGCAAATTGGTTCTGATGTAGTGAACTTCTGACCAGAACATCATCCCTAATATGCCTGTCGAGCATTTTTTCCATAGTCTTAAGTTGAAAGGACATAAGACTGATGGGTTTTAGGGACTTGGCTTGGGTGTACGAGTTCCGCACAGCCTTTGGTATAAATACCACCCTAACTGGTTTCCACCTCATTGGTATGTATCCCAGTGCTAGGCTGGTTCTGTACAATGTGCAGAGCTTGGATGCCAACAGGTCTATGCCCTGTTGGAGCATTATTGGCAGAATTCCGTCCGGTCCCGGAGATTTGTAAGGCTCAAATGAGTTTATTGCCCACCTGATTTTGGATTGATCTATCACTTCTTTGGTTACTGACCAGTCCGTCCTGGTGGCCCTGTTTTCAGTTGTCACCAGTTCTGTTCTTAGCCATTCCTCGAGTGATTGTTCAATAATGGTAAGTAAGTTTTTCAGTTTCATCAGACTGGTAGATCCAGGAAAGTGCACACGGAGCAGTTCCTCCATGGTTTCCTTTCCTGTCTTGGTGTAATCTCCTGTCTCTGTTAGAAGGGAGTTTATTGAGCAATGATTGTCCTTCGAGAGAGTTTTCAGTTGCTTTGACTGATTTATTTTATATACTAATGTGCATAAGTGCATAAAAAACCGCTGCTCTAATTTAACCCACTCAGCTTCACGGTAATAGGATGCAACATGATCAAAGTATCTAAGTGCATAGCAAAATCTGATACAACTATTCTGAAGCTTCTGTAGACTCTCCTTATCCTTACAGAGTAAAGCTGGCCAATAAACAACATCACAATATGCAGGCAATGACAAGATGAGGGAATCACATAATTTCAGTTTTACGTTCACAGAAAGAGATTCCTTGAATATATAAAGAGTACGTAGTTTCGCATAACTTCTTTGAAGAACGTTCGATACATGATATTCAAAGCGGATTATTATAAAAAATTACTCCTAAATTTTTGCAAACACTGGTAAAATTTAAATTGACGTTATTTATATGTATATTAAAGTTATCACTACTCATGATATCATACTTATTTTTACCAAAAATGATCATTTGAGTTTTAGATTCATTTAGTTTAAGGCCATGAGAGTTTGACATTTTGGAAATCTGATCCAAATCCTCGTTAACATATTTTTTGGCTGACTCTACATTTTCAAATTTAAAAGAATGGTAGATTTACGTCATCTGCATACTGGTGTACAAATGAATATTTTAAATGATTACTAAAATCTGCAGTGTAAACTGAGAACAACAATGGACCCAGTACACTTGCTTGTGACACACCTTTGGTTAAAATAGTAAAATCTGAAGTTACATTGCCCAGTAATACTCTTTGTTGTCTGTTCATTAAATAGTTATTAATGAAATTCAAAGAAGAGTTGCTTAGTACAAAATACTTAAGCTTAGCACATAGAATAACATGGTCAAGAGTATCGAAGGCCTCACTATAATCAAGCAGAACAAGACATGTATTCTTATCTTCATCACAAGCCCTCACTATGTCATCACTAACCTGCAACAATGCAGTAGCAGTACTATGTTGAGCCCGAAAACCTGATTGAGTAACGTATAATATTATATTTAGAGAAATGTAAGCTTAACTGTTCATACATAATTTTTTCTAAGATTTTTGAAAGAACGGGTAAGACACTTATTGGCCTAAAATGAGACAATTGACTTGGATTATTAGTTTTAGCAATAGGAATGATATTAGCACATTTCCACCGTGATGGAAATTCATTTAAAATAAACGTAATATGAGGAGTAAGATATGGAATAGGAAAAGAAATCATTTTAATATCAATTCCATCAGCTCCTTTTGAGTTAGATCGAATTTCGGAAATTATTTTTTCCACCTTCCCTTCATTAACTACAGAAAAACTAAATTCATTAGTAATATTAGGAAATATATTTTTATTGTAATATTCAAAGAACTCATTGTTGTTATGGTCGAGGTTAGTAGATGGAATACCTGGGGGCCAATTGTTGAGGCGTTACGACTCAAAGGGGTATCTCCGTACCTAGTACGAATAGTCCAGAGTTACTTCACCGAAAGATCTCTGATCATCGATGATCACATACGGGAAGTCACGTGCGGCATTCCACAGGGATCGGTCCTTGGACCACTCCTGTGGAACGTCCTGTACGACGGCATTCTCGAGTCGAAAAGTCCCAACGTCACAAAGGATTGACGTCTGGTGGCATTCCCTGATGACCTAATTGTGATCGCAATAGGTAAAACCAAAGAGTGTGCTATCACCAAAGCCGAAACCGCGATCGGTGAAGTTAACCAGTGGATGGCTAATAACGGCCTGGAAATAGCCCCAGAGAAATCCGAGGCTATTGCGTTAACCGGGCGAAAACACGTAACTAATATGAGTGTGAATATCCGCGGCGCACTCGTCACCGCCAAACCAGAAATTAAATACCTCGGGGTATTCTTAGACCAGAAGCTGACGTGAAACCGGCACGTCCAGTATGCAACCGAGAGGACCGAGAAGTCAAGCATGGCATTACGGAAACTTATGTATGTATGGTAGGTGCCCCACTGGATGCAAGAGATGAGTTGTACAGCGATAACTTTTGGCCTGCAGGTGTGGGATATAGACGCTTTGATTTTAGCAAGTATCGAATCTATCTAAAAAACCAAAGTGATGATTTTTTATAAATAATGCTCATGTAACAATTAATCTACCCTCTGATATACCAGAGAACACTATCCAAAATCAGTATACTAGCAAAATATTGTTATATAAAATTGCTCATGTAAATGTTCAATGTCTGAGAAATAAGGTTGATCTTATTGATTTATTTACATTGAATGAGAACATCAACATTCTATGCACTTCAGAACATTGGGCTTCTGAACTAGAATTGCAGTCAATATCAATCAATAATTTTTCCTTAATTTCAAAATTCTGCAGATACCAACATATCCATGGAGGGGTCGCAATTTATATTAATAATGACATTAAAAACATTTTAAAAGTTAAAAATATTGATAATGTAAATAGAATGACCTCTGAGATGGATATAGAGGTTTGCGCTATCTCAGCGGCCACTGTTGACTTCAAATTTTGTATAATTACATGCTACAGACCACCCAATGGAGATACAGACATATTCTTTAATAACCTGTCTACAATTTTAAGCTTTTGTTATAACAAATATGATAAGATAATTTTCTGTGGAGACTTGAATATAGATTACTTGAAAAGCTCAAACACAAAAGATATTCTCAGTGACATTTTTGACTCATTTCAATTAAAGTTAACCTCAATAAAACCAACTAGGATAACCCCCACCTCCCAAACCGCCATAGACTATATGGTTACTAATTTTTCGGATGAAAGCATTGTATCAAACTACGTGACGACCTCAAACATCGCAGATCATAATGCACACATATTAAGTATTTCTCTATATAAAGATCACATTAAGAATACTGATAATTACATATCTTTTAGAAATATTTCAGAACCTAACTTGATGAAATTCAGAAATCTTCTCCAAGTAACTCAGTGGGATAATATCTACCTGGGAAATGTCAACGCTGCTTTCAACACTTTTATTAACATAATTACACATGGTCTTGATCTAACCTGTCCTGTAATCGTATGCAAAAGTAAGAGTTGTTGTTCGTACAATAAAAAAGAGTGGCTCACGCCAACCTTAATTAAGCAAAGTGAAGATTTAAAAAACCTTCACTGGTTAACCAAAAATTTACATAGTGATGAATTATATAATTCCTATAAAAGCAAAAAGAAGGACCTGCAAAATAACATCAGCATAGCAAAAAAGGAATATTTTAGGAACAAAATAGATAACGCTCATAACAAACCCAAGGAAATTTGGAAAATTGTAAATTCTCAATTAAACAAAACAACACAAAGAAATGATATCAAAATTCTAGAAAATGGAACAATATTACAAAACACTAAGCAAATAACTGAGTCTTTCGCATCTTATTTTGCCACAATAGCATCCACTAAACTAACTGAACATTTTTCTGATAAAATATCTCAGGAATGCACATATAGTGAAATGCTACCAACTAGTTTTTTCTGTGAACCTATATTGCCTGGTGATGTAATAACCATTATAAATAATCTTAAGCAAACCAATTCTAGTGGTATAGATGGAGTCTCATTAAAGGTAGTAAAATCAATTAGTGACATAATAGCACAGCCATTAGCATACTTAGCCAATCTATCTTTACAAACAGGTACTTTCCCATCTTACTTAAAAATAGCCTCAGTGGTACCAATTTTCAAGAAAGGCAATGATCTTGAAAAGGACAATTATAGACCCATATCTATACTTAGTATATTTTCGAAAATAATTGAGAAAGCTATATATAATAAAATGAACAAATTTCTAAATAATTACTGTATCATAACAAATTCGCAACATGGATTTCGTGAAAATCGGTCCACGGAGACTGCAACTAATCAGTTTTTGCAATATATTTATGACGAATTGGATAAAGGTCACTATGTCATAGGTTTATTTTTCGATCTCAGTCGAGCTTTTGACACAGTTGGTATCGAGTTTTTGTCTGAAAAATTATACAGATTGGGGTTTAGGGGTACCTTCCTAGATTGGATTATTTCCTACCTATCTAATAGACTAATACGAGTCAAAATACAAAATGTTACCTCAAATGATTATCATATTAATCTGGGAGTTCCACAAGGCTCCGTGCTGGGACCTCTACTATTTTCACTATACATAAATGATCTCCCATCTCATATAAAAGGAAAAATTACCATGTATGCGGATGATACGTCAGTCATGGTCTCAGCACCAAGTTTTGTAGAACTGCAGTCTCTCACAAATGATGTGATGGATAGCTTCAACTTATGGTGCTCAAAAAATTGTTTAATATTAAATATCACGAAAACTGATTGTATATATTTTTCTCCACGAGAAACAACTATTGCTGACAATTTTTTTAACAACAGAAATATTAACTTCTCTAGTTCCGTTAAATTTCTTGGCACATTTGTAGATTCGCATCTAACGTGGAACGACCAGATCGATCACATAGCGAAGAAAATTAACACCTCTCTGTATGCTATTTCCTCATTAAAACAGAATATACCCAAAGAATATTTACTTAATATTTACTATGCTATGATATATCCGCATCTGTCTTACAATATCATGGTGTGGGGTAGATCATCCACCATTAATCGGATCTTAATACAACAAAAGAGAGTCATTAGAGTCATCTTTAATCTAAAAACCACAGAGTCTTGTAGACCATACTTTATAAATCATAAAATTCTAACACTTCCATCAATTTATATATACAACATTGCTAAATATGTAAGAAAAAACTTATCCTCATTTAAAAATAATGGTAGCTTTCATCTGTATACCACTAGACATGGATCTTCATTAACAATTCCCGTGCATAATTTGTCTCTCTATGAAAAATCACCTTATTTCTCGGGCATTAAAATTTACAACAAATTACCTACACACGTATTAAATGCTAGGAATTTTAATTCTTTTAAATCGTTATTAAAACAATATTTAATTCAAAATTGTCCTTACAGTATTAACGAGTTTGTTTAAATGTCTATTGTTTATGATGTTATATATCTATTGTTTGTGTTTTACTATTAATTGTGTATTTTACATGTAATTTTACTTTTTCTTTGACTTTCACATCTGTTTCTATGTATCAGCTTACGTGACAAATAAAATTATTATTATTATTATTATTATTATTATTATGCCGAGAATCGGAGGTCCCAAAACCAGCGTCAGAAAGCTGCTCTGGTCTGTGGCGAATTCAATTCTGCTGTATACTGCCCCGGCGTGGGTCGACGCACTTAAAACCGCCAGAAATCGAGATCTATTGATCCGAACTCAGAGACATATGCTAATCAGGATAAGCTGTGCATACTGGACAACCTCCGCGTCGGCGCTGTAAGTGAGAACGGCGGTCCCTCCCGCAGACCTGCTCGCCAAAGAACGGGCATACTGTCACGGAGCAGACAAAGCAGCTAAGGCCACCTATAGAAACCATCTTATGGACCGCTGGCAGGGACAGCTGCCAAGTTGGCAGGTGGACGTACCGACTAATTCCGGACATCGGGGTATGGGCGGCCCGTAAACCCGGCGATCTCAAATATTACTTGACCCAGGCGCTCACTGGACACGGAAATTTTGGAACATACCTGCACCGTATAGGGAAAAAAGACACCAATATATGTGTATACTGTCCAATAGTTGATAGTCCCGAACACATGCTGTTCCAATGTCCAAGATGGCGTGACGACAGGGAGACAACAAGTAGAGAAGTAGGACAGACGTTAACCGCACAAAACTTCGTTGGCATCATGCTTGTTAACGCCACATGTTGGGCAACCATCAACACGATGTGCTGCACCATACTTAGAGGGTTCCATAAGCCAACAGAACTCCGAAGAAATGTTTGATTACAGTTCCGGAGAGAAGAGGGGGGTTTTTTAGTGAGTAAGAATCTCACATATCCCCACACGCGGGTCCATCAGTGTGGGGAACCTTATGAAGGTATTTCACCTCGAAAAAAAAAAAAAAAAAAGATGGAATACTATCAGAAAAATAATTCTTGAATTCGTCCGGATTACCCACTAGTTCAGGGTGACTTATAGGTGTAGAATTAATATTTAGCCACTTTAGAGTACGCCAGAAACCTTTAGGATTGACTTTAAATTGATGATTTAAATAGGCTCTTTTTTCATTCCTCACGGACATTGTAACAAAATTTCTGAGTTGTTTATACTCATCCCAAGATGCCTCAGTTTTATTTTTTTTATATTTAGAAAGTGCTTTATTTTTAAGACGCATCATAAATTCAATATTGTCGGTAATCCAAGGAGCAGGAGCTTTCGAGAAGCGGGCCATTCTATAAGATGCATGTTTATCAAAAAGTGCAGTTACATTGTTGTTAAAAAATATACCTTGTCCTCTACATTGTTTGATGTATATAACACATCTCAGTCTAGCCTATAAAGATCGGTTAAAAAATCATCATAGTTAAAGGTTCTGTATTCCCGATATGTTCTATATATTTTAATGTTACAATCGGCTTTTTGAGATTTAAATTGCATTTCACAAAACAATGGTCTGACACACCATCCATTTTAATAACTTCATGATCTTGAATAAGATCTGAAGATGAGGTAACCAAAATGTCAATAAGAGTTTGACTGTTATCAGTGATACGAGTGGGCTCCTTAATATTTTGGTACAGACTATATTTATTTAGAAAATTTTGTAAAACAGTTTGCCCATTATTGTTACAAAGTAAATTTACATTGAAGTCACTTCCAAATAGCACATAATAAGTTTGGTATAAGTGTAGTTAGAGCGTTCTCCAGATCACTGATACAATAGTTTAAGTTTTCATTTGGAGGCCTATACAGGGATCCCATATACACAAGCTTTCCTTGAATTTTTAAGCTAACCCAAATTTGCTCTAATGAACTCGTGGAGGGCGGAATATCTAATACTTTAAATTTATACAAATCACTAATGTAAATGGCCACTCCACCTCCTCTATTATCTCGATCTTTTCTAACCAAATTATACCCAGGAATATTCACGGCAATACTAGATATAATTTGATGTATATAACACATCTCAGTCTAGCCTATAAAGATCGGTTAAAAAATCATCATAGTTAAAGGTTCTGTATTCCCGATATGTTCTATTCGATTTAACCGTCTCAAATAAACCTACAAATTCATATTGCTCAGCCGTTATGGCAGGGTACCATGGTTTTTCGTAGTTCTATAAATAGATCTCCTTTGTATTGGGAATCTTGAATGCAGTGTACCACTCAGACATGATTAGCAGCAATGGAAACGTTTTCCTTTGCCATTAACTTTACTTTGCCTGGAGTTGGTAATGTATTGATTTCTGGCAGCTGTGCGTAACTGGAATCGAACAGTCTTAACTGGCCATCCTTAACAACGAGAACCACGTTGGCCCTATTTATAAATGGCTGACCTATCAAAACTGCCATCTTTTGCAGTTCGTTGGGTACAATCACCAAGGGGACATCGGCTTTAATCAAATCCACCTCCACAGCCGCTGAGACGGTACCCAATGTTTTTATTCTTCCTCCGGCGTAGCCAGTTACATAAATTTGCTTGGCTGTATCCCATACTAGATTAAGTTGTCGGGCCTCCCTCTCTCTAATGGCGACCACTTGACATCCGGTATCAATATAACCACTCAATTCATGTCCGTTAATTTTACATATTACGTCATAACAATCGTTGTTTATTGCAGGGCTGCTTTGACAAATTAGTGTATCTCTTTTCGACGGACCTGGTTTATTTTTGAAACAGAATTCGACTGTATGCCCCAGTCGTTTACAATTTGTACATACCAACCTTTGTTTGGGACATTTATTTTGGGTGTGTCCGGTTTGACGACAATTGAAACATTTTAGGCCTTTCCCATGATGGTTCAACTTCATTCGTAGATCGGAAACTTCCTTTTTCTGAAATTTGGTAGGTTGTGATCGAATTGAAAGTGTTTCATCACTTTGCCTTTTATCAATACTCAGAGTCGATACATACTCCCGATAAAGGTCCTCAGGATTTTGATAACGTCCAGCCTTTGCTCCTGATTGAATGGCATAATCCGGAATACCATCGATAAGCATAGCAACAGCATTTTTGCCACTTGCCACTTATCTCACATTGTCTTAATAACTGCATTTTCCCAAAATAATATTCAGTCCAAGTTTCATGAACAAGTTTGTTTCTTTTTACAAGTTCTTTTAATGCACTTGGAAAATCAACATGGTCAGGGAAAGCACGTAAAAGCATATTTTTCCATTCGACCCAAGAATATTTATAAGTATCTAAATTTTCATACCAAGTTTTAGCTAAGCCAACCAGCCTTGCTTGCATATGATATATTGTAGTCTTCTCATCACATCGATTTATTTCCGCAAGTTGATCAATTTTAGCAAGCCACTTATTAATAGAAGTATTTGGCTTACCTGGAGAAAATTCGGGAATGCAATCCGATCGAATAGAAATACGCGTGACGCTTTCTTTCGCATCCTGCTCATCTAGTAATTTTCTAACAAGTTCCTCTAATTGGTGAATTCTCTCTCCTTTAGAGCCCGCATGTTGCAACTCTTTATCCAGGTCAACACAATTTTTGTTATGCTCATCAGAGTGATTTCCTAGCCGAGGACAATGTTTGCCCACCGATCTAGGAATACTTCTTGTCTTATTCGTTTTAGCACGCTTAAAACGCCCTGTATCACGTTCACTAGATGATGAAATTGACGATGAACTATCTGACGATGTGCTACTGGACGAACTACGCGAACGACTTCTTCGTTTGCCCATTTTCGTTTTTTGGTCACTTGTATTTTTGTTTATTTATTTCTCACAAATAACAATCACGGAACTTTCACTTCGGATAGAGCGTCTCTATCCCACCGCTGCAAACTGTAAGACTTTGTTTATAATTTATTTTTGTAATAAGTAGTAATAACAATGCAAAATAAGAATTTAATCTGAACAAAACATATTAGTTAACCCGACAAGCAATTGATACGTTCTGCCTGCCTATATCCAGCGAAACCTGCCACACTCCGTTATTAACTTCGTCATCATTTCAGAAGTCATAATATAAACATTTCTTTCAGATATAGAACTATTTAACCAAGTCTCAAATAAACCTACAAATTCATATTGCTCAGCCGTCATGAACTCTGAAAAAGTATCAAAATTAGTACATAATGAACGTCGATAAAGTCGATGTTATTTATTTAATCTGTTCAATCCTAACCAGTTTGGCTTCAGAACCAAACGTACTACGACAATGGCGATTGATGAACTTACAACTATCATAAATCAAGCTTTTGAAGAAGGAAAGTTTACATGTTCTGTGTTTCTAGACTTATCAAAGGTTTTGATTGTGTGTCCCATCAAATATTATTTAACAAACTGGATTATTATGGTTCTTCTAACAGTAGCAAACATTTGTTAGAATCCTACCTTATTGAAAGAAGTCAATATGTCCTCTATAATGGATTGAAGTCTGATCTACTTAACATTGAGTCGGGAGTCCCACAAGGCTCAGTTCTGGACCCCATTCTATTTTTAATATACATTAGAACCTTCCAAATTCTATAATAGATTCGTCATTAATAATGTTTGCTGATGACTGTAACATAACTGTAACTCGGACCTGTCAGTATTGTTAGACAAGGTCAATCTAACACAAGTAGTTGCTCAAAACTGGTTTATTTCCAATAAATTGAGTTTAAACATCACAAAAACAGAAACAATGATTCATTCTTTCATTGCGAAATATATAAAATTTCAATAACCCTGACTCTGTTAAATTTTTAGGTCTATATCTAGATTCTAAATTAACATGGGATCATCATACCACTTATATTTGTAGCAAAATATCTAAAAATATATACCTGCTTAGAAATTTATCTAGTAATGTATCTCAACAAACTCTCCTTACTGCTTATCATAGCCTTATCCACTCGGTGATATCGTATGGCATTCTTGTATGGGGACATGCTGCTTCTCGTGACCATGTTTTTAGAGTACGAATCATTGGTGGGTTAAAATTTATAAAGATGTTTTTACAAAATTAGACGTAATGACATTACTATTGGTCTATATACTACAGTGTCTTTTATACATCAAAGCTAATGAAGTGTTGCATCCAAGGAGAGGTCAAATACATTCGCATTTTACAAGAAATGAGAATAACCTAAACATAAATTATTTGGGACTCAATAAAACTGGGGATGGAACCAGTTATTATTGTCTTAAATACTTTAATGTATTACCTCATATATAAGAGCATTACCCGAAAAGGAATTTAAATGTAGAATAAAAAAATGGCTCGTGTCAAAGGCATTTTATGTAGTGATTTAAAATTTTTAAATAGTAATTTAAGTCTTGTTTAAATCATACATTGTATATTTAGGTACATATATATTCTACCATTTTTAAAACAAATTATTTTATATTTTAACATTATCCTATACATTGTTATTTATTACAATTACTTTCGTGTCTCAGTTTGTTTACATACTACTGTGTTGTTCTTTTGACTTGTGCAAGTACTTTTGTATCTTTAACATCAATAAATTATATCTATCTACACTGATGCCTATCACCGACGCCACAAGCTACCCCCAACCTGAAAATTTTACCGAACCTTTTCTCTATCGAAGAGTAGGGAGTTTTTACTTGCCTAACATTTAATAGACAAGCGACCGACTGCTTTACATCCCCTCCGAAAGATGGTATATCCGCTATGTAACCCCCGCCTGAAGTTACATGCCTTCCACTCATGTGCTGATATACAAGCCGTTAGAAGATGGAGCAAGAATGCTGTGTTTCTCTGGACTGGTTCACCCATCCAAGTACTAAACACGCTTGACATTGTTGCAGTTTCGTATAGAAACATGAGTATAGGCAGACGTATCTACACTCGCTCCTCACATATAAATTAAATGTAGATTTAATATTGCACCACTCCATTAAAGTGTACTAAATGCAACGGACCTCACCACCATTCCAAATGCAACTCTCCACTACCCAATGAAATGTACGGGCTGTGGATCAAAAGAACATGCTGCATGGTCACTCAAATGTCCAAAGAGACCTACACAACCAATACAAGGCCTTCCTAACACACAGATTAAGCCACTAAACAAAAAAGCCAAGAAATTGATAAAAAAAAGTACAAAAAACTCTAAAATTCATTCACCAATTACAATACATCACATGATAATAAACACTTATATATAAAAAATAAACAAAGAAAAGAATAGAGATAGAGAAGAACTACTAAAGAAGCTAAGGAAATGATTCGTAATACAATACAACATCGACACAGTGGCTTCGTTTTCGGGGAACAAGCTGTACATCTTAATGTTTGATTTAGACGAACCCTTAACCATCTCACCAACTGAACCACTACCTGGAAAAAATAATATTCAAGTTCACGTCGATGCTTAAGGTACTGTATGCTAATGTAAATAGTTACATTCCAAAAAAACATAATCAACAACATAATAGAGGAAAATAAAATTAACTGTGCACTATTCGTCGAAACTAAGACAAAAGGAAACAGTAATAATCATTACAGAAATTGGGATGTATTGCAGTTTAACGGAAATGTGATAAATAACAATATAAGAGGTGGAAGTCTAGTTCAAGTAGATCCTATTTTAAAAATGAAAGGGGAAAATCCTCCGCGGATAAACAATCCGCTTAACGAAGTCACACATTTTTCACTACCATTCCAAGATGATAAAATTCACATATTCTTGGTATATATACATCCAACATCAAATATTGAAGAAACAATATTTACTAAAGCAGCCTTATATAAATATGGCATAATAATAGGTGATTTTAACATCAACAGAATAAAAGACCGTCAACTTCAGGCATTTTTGAGTAACTCTTCCTTCAAGAAGGCTGACACACCTCCTACATTTATTATGAGGAATAACCCAGATACAACACCAGATCTATTACTATACACCGTTAATATTGAAAACAATATAAACAAGATCGAAACCTACCCTGACATAGGATCTGATCATTTGGCAATAGAGGTAAACATAGAACTCGACAAAGCAATAAGTGAGGTAGAAGAAGAGCAAATCAATTTCCACAAATGCGACATCGAAAAAGTTAACACAATAATTGAAAAATACGTAGAAGAACGTCAACACCTTCCAATTGATGAACAAACAATAAATAACTTTAATGAAAAATTAACCGAGGCAATAATACATAACTCTCCAAAACGAAGGACTAAATTCTACTTGTACGAATTACCACCGTTTATCATCAGACTAATAAAAAACAAGTGGAAAATGTACAGAGACTACCTACAGAATAAAAATGAAGATTACAAAAGATTTCTCAATGATTACAAAAAATATTCAAAAGTTAATAAAAGAATACAAGGAACACAAATGGACAAATGCCTGTAATGAGATAAATCAACAACATGGAAGAAACTATTGGCAACAAATCAGAAAATTATCGAGATATAAACAGACCCCATCCATAGCAGCATTGGAAGAACATGATATATCCTATAACAGCGACCTTGAAAAGGCAGAACTATTTGCTGAACATTTTGAAAAAACCTACAGGATAAAAAATGACAACCAATATGACGAAACAATTTACGAAGATATAAGAAATTGGTGCAATAATTTTTTCTCAGAAGAACTGCTAGAACAAAATAATACGATAAACGAGGAGACATACTTCGAAATATTAAATAAAGGAAGAAACACAGCCCCTGGAAAAGATAACATATCCAAAAACATTATTCGAAAACTAGGATACAATGTACATCTCTATATTATTAAAATATACGAATACTGCCTTAACAGCCATTACTTCCCTACGCAATGGAAACAAGGAATTGTTATCACCATCCCCAAACCAAACACCAATCAACATAGAGCAGATAATAATAATAATAATAATAATAATAATAATCTTTATTAATCACGTTGGCTGTCTCATAAGAACAGATGTGAAAGTCAATTAAATACAGTGTCAATAATTTACACAAAATAGACAAATAAGTAAAAAAAAAACATTTAAATAAGTACACAGAAGACAATAGAGCAAGTTAAAATATATATATAAAGTTAAGTAAACTCATTAATATTATACACACACTTTTGAATTAAGTATTGTTTCAGTAGTCTTTTAAAACAATTAAAATTACTGGCATTTAGAATGTGTATTGGCAATCTGTTATATATTTTGATGCCTGAAAGATATGGTGATCATTCATATAGAGACAAATTATGGATAGGTATAGTTAAAGAAGATCCATGTCTGGTAGTGTAGGTGTGAAAACTACCATTATTTTTAAAACAATGTAAGTTTTTTCTTACATATTTAGATATATTGTATATATAGATTGATGGAAAACTTAAAATCATATTGTTTATGAAATATGGTCGATATGACTCGATGGTTTTTAAATTAAATATGAGTCTAATGGCCCTTTTTTGTTGAATAAAGATTCTACTAGCTGCAGGTGCTCTACCCCACACTATAATGTTATATGATAGATGCGGATACACCATAGCATAATAAAAATTGAGTAGATACTCCCTAGACAGGTTCTGCCTTAGTGATGCAATGGCAAACAGTGAGCTATTGAGCTTTTTTGCAACATGATCAACCTGATCCTCCCATGTGAGACATGAGTCCACGAAAGTTCCAAGAAATTTGACAGACCTAGAAAACTTAATATTTGTGTCAACTAGAATATAATCGGGAGTAATTGTTTTTCGAGCAGAGAAATATATACAATCGGTCTTTGCAATATTTAAGATCAGAGAGTTTTGTGAACACCATAATTCGAAACTATGTATCACCTCCTTTAAGAGGACCTGTAGTTCCACAAGGAAACCATGATAGAAGTATCATCTGCATACATGGTAATTTTCCCTTTTATATGCAGGGGAAGTTCGTTTACATATAGCGAAAATAGTAGTGGCCCCAGCACAGAACCTTGTGGGACTCCTAGATTGATAGAGTGATCATTTGAAGTGGAGTTTTGTATTTTAACTCTTATTTGCCTATCAGAAAGGTAAGATTTAATCCAATTGAGGATGGTACCCCTAAAACCAATTCGGAATAGTTTTTCATTTAGGAATTCAATATCAACTGTGTCAAAGGCACGACTAAGATCAAAAAATAATCCTATGACATGATGGCCCTTATCTAGTTCATCGTAGATATATTGCAGAAACTGATTAGTAGCGGTTTCAGTAGAACAATTTTCACGAAAGCCATGTTGTGAGTTACTAATTATAGAGTATTTTACTAAGAACTTACTAATTTTGAGGTACACAGCCTTTTCAATTATTTTGGAGAATATGCTGAGAATAGATATAGGTCTATAATTATCCTTCTCAAACTCATTGCCCTTTTTAAATATCGGCACCACCAATGCTATCTTCAGAACGGATGGAAAAGTTCCAGTTTGCAGGGATAAATTTGCTAGGTAAGCCAATGGCTCTGCTATTATATCCTTAACCGATCGTATAACTTTTAATGACACTCCATCTATGCCTGAAGAATTGGTTTGCCTAAGGTTATTCACAATGTCTATTATATCAGTTGGCAATAGAGGATCATAGAAAAAGCTATCTGGTAACATTTTACTATGTGTGCACTCTTGAGAGATTCCATCTGGAAAATGTTCAGCTAGCTTAGATGATGCTATAGTAGCAAAATAGGACGCAAAAGATTCAGCAATTTGTTTATTATCGCATAAAATTGTGCCATTTTCTAGGATTTGTATTTCATTTTTATTAGTATTATTTTTACCTAATTGTGAATTAACTATTTTTCAAATTTCTTTTGGTTTGTTCGGGGCATTTTCTATTTTATTCTGGAAGTAGTTCTTTTTGGCTATACTAATACTACTTTGAAGTTCCCTTTTTTTGTTTTTATAGGAATTATGCAATTCTTCACTGCTCATGCTTTTGGCTAGCCAGTGGAGATTTTTTAATTCCTCACTTTTTTTAACTATGGCTGGTGTCAACCATCCTTTTTTATCATAATGATGACTATTATTTTTACATGTAACTATGGAGC
Source organism: Stenurella melanura (assembly GCA_963583905.1). Classification (NCBI taxonomy): domain Eukaryota; kingdom Metazoa; phylum Arthropoda; class Insecta; order Coleoptera; family Cerambycidae; genus Stenurella; species Stenurella melanura. Next base: position 111,536,573 of record OY757312.1, read on the forward strand.
ATGTAAGATCAAGTTTATGTATAAATATTTCAAGAAAGGAGTTAAAAGCTGAGTTGACATCTCCCAGATGTATATTTTCCCAGCAAGTGAGTTGGATAGTTATCGTCCCATAGTTTTGCTGCCAGTGTTGGGTAAAAATCTCGAACAGTTACTTAAAAAACTTATCTTTGACGCTATTGGCCACAATATTCCCAACTACCAATTCGGATCCCACGAAAAATGCTCCACAACTCACCCACTGACAATCATCACATCAAACATCGAGGCAGCGAAACTCGAAGGACAACATAGTGCGGCAATTCTTATTGATATAAACAAAGCATTCAACAGTGTATGGCATGGAGGTTTGCTATATAAGTTGGCAGTGCTGAACTGTCCAAAACATCTTATATACATAGTAAAAAATTATTTAAATGAAAGAACCTTACAAATTAGAATAAATACGAGTTACTCCAAATTATTTAAAACACAACAAGGACTACCACAAGGCTCCCCTCTCTCACCGCTGTTGTACAACATTTTCTGTTACGATATTTACAACTTTGAAAAAGACTTCGAATATTTTAATCCTGATACATATATCCTACAGTACGCTGATGATACTGCCCTAATTAGCCATAACAGCACCTTAGAAAAAACCGTTGCTGAATTGCAAGAACTAATGAACAGGACAATGACATGGTTCAACAAATGGAGACTAAAACCCAACCCAACAAAATCCCAATACATTATTTTTAACCATGCACCGAACAACAATTCGTCAACAGTTACTGTCAACCACCATAATTTAACCTCTCAAACAATAGTGAAATATCTAGGCATAAGCTTAGATCAAAAGCTAAACTTCAACCACCACACCAAATCCATAAAAAAAGAGGTGTGTCTCTAGAAGCAAACACTTTCGCTGCATGACCTACAAAAATAAGGGAATCAGCAAAAAGACAGCAGCACACATATACAAATCGATATGCAGACCAATGTTAGACTACAGCCATCCCATCTACTTAAATGCCAGAAAACCAGCAATAAACAACATCCATGTTGCAGAAACATCATCGCTCAGAGCCATCACTAAATATCGACACCCAAGAAATCCCTTGCACAATCCACCAAACACTCTTCTTTATCAAATAACTAATACGGAGCCAATTCCACAGAGACTATTTAAACTATTCACTAAGTTCGTCAAGAATGACCACAACGTAGAAATACTTCAACCTCTGTGCAAAACAAGAAACCATGAAAGACCCAGCAGCAGGAAGTTTCCGGACAAAACCCTGTGGGAACACATTCATGAAATAAGGACCACATGATAAAAAGTCAATAATAATTGTAACATTGTAACATATTTACCTGATTTTTTTTTTCTTTCACATGCTATCTAAATTTTGCTGTTTGTTATCCATACTTATTACAAAATTTATTATATTATTGTTAAAAACAGGCTGAAGAACTTCGGTCAATGGCCATTTGGGATTTTTACTCAATAAAGTACTTTTATTATTATTATTAATTTTAACACATACTGAAACGTTTACAATATAAACTACATGATTGTTAGTTATTAGAGTACATTGCATAGTTTTGTAAACAAAATATAATTATTCGAATGCCAAAACTTAGTGTACTATTTTTATTTTAAATATTTGTTTGCATAAAAAGAATTAAAATTCAGCTATTAAAAAAATAAACATTATTATTATAAGAAAAACTAAGTCCAAAGGTCTATATCATGGATCATATCTTCAAATATTGTATCTATCACCCTGATGCTCTTCTTGGGTAGGGGTTTAAAATCCCCTGATCGTGGGGGTCCATGCCTGTTACTGAACGATTTCGACTGATGTTTGCTGTAGGAGCGTCTATAGCACATGCAAAATTTATCGTATTCTACTAAGTATCCCCCTGGTACAACAGCAATTGAACCTACATTACTATTTTGAGGCTTATAATTATTCATATCGTAGTAGACTTGCTGGATCTCCTCACAACGTCGATGTTTATGAGATCGGTATGTAACTTTAAACCTATGAGCATTTTTACCGGGATAAATACAAGGTGTCGCCGACACAACTTCGTATCCAGGAGGGGCGTTCGAGGCAAATTGATTCACAAGTACTGGATCTGTCTGATCTGCGTAGGCATACTCGTCAGTGCATTGTAATTGAAAACCTCTACCTAAGGGGAGAGGAGGCGGAGGAGGAGCACTTCTAAGAGTCTCTGCAGGTATAGCCATTATTTCTTCATGTATCTCGTGTCAAACCAGAATTGCTCTGGAATACGATTATATAATCACAATTTTTTTACTAGGAATGTCATATTCTATAGGATTAAAACACTGCCGTGATCAGCGAAAACGCAGTATCTACAGAAAAGTAATAAATAATAGAGAAAAACAGCTTTTTCTTTCTATTTGCAGCCATATCAACTTACATCGTTTTGGCACAAAATATGTGACACATATATGCTTAGTACGAACCCAGTAACTCATGCATGCATTGGATAAATGCCACATCTAACATCCAGATGCTACGTTTTTTGTAAGTAGCATCTGATGTTGAATTCTTACTAAGCATAAACCTACATTATCGTTGGATACGGCACAATAAGTCTTTATATCTATGGTTTTGGTGGTATGGAAGGCATTTTAAGTTAAGTACAATAGATAAAAAACTGACTTTTAAGCCAGTATATGCCAAAATCTCGTTGAAATTTATTGTAGATACGGCGTTTTCGCTAAGCATGGCAGAATTGTATAATTGTCTAAATATGGAAAACTCTACATACTCTAGAAGAAACCTGATTTCTTTATGCTATTTTCCCAATTTATAAAAAATTGTTAAGTGAGGGAGCTAAGCAGACATCGGATTCGTGTTTAGCACGTCAAAATAAATAGGGATTACTATTATGTCAGGTCCCGGGTACAGATCACTTTTTTTTGTTCCTGTGTTTGGTTGGGATTGGACGTCCATTAATAATTATATTTTAATTTAAAATATCTGTAATTCCTATTACACTAGTTTATCTTATTACCAATAGATGACCCTAGTAGGTATTTTATTTGAATAAAGGATTGTTGCTTTTTCCACAGAAAGTATAGAATATAGTTTTGGTTTTTTGGTACTTTTTTGTTGAAGAGAAGAACCTATATAGATAGTAATAGTAATACATAGATGTAGATGTAACATATGGTTGTTACCGCGAGATATCGAAATTTTAGATTACAACTGATATTTCATTAGTGGATATTGTTAAGTATTAAATTTCCCATTTTTCCTTCCCGCTACTCCGCTATACCTAACAATAGTGTTAGTGCACGGCTGCAGTTTAGAATTGGTAAGTCAGTTTTTCTTTATACTCACTACAGTCCATTTTTTTATTATATGGTGTTGTTTCTTATTAATTTCTAATTTGAAAAATACTTAAAAAATAGAAAACATACTGCATATAAGGATGTTATTTTGTCAAATAAATGTGTGTAAAGTGTAAATACTTGAATGAGACCAATATCTATACACACCGGGAAATTTAAAAGAATTGAGATAAATTAGCAACCTTCTCTACATATTTTTTTTCTTCTAACAAATTTGAAGGTCTAGATAGCCATGAATTTCTTACAATTTTTATTTATTTTACACATTTTTATCAAGTTATTCAATGTCAAACTCGATGTCAATGTGTGAAGATTTAGCACTGAGTGATAACGCTAGGGCTGTAGCAATGATTGAAGATGGCCAATTTTACAATGATGTTGCCGATATGATTGGTAAATTAAAATCGCGACAATCCATCATAACGTTGCATGTTGCAGGTAAACAGGAGTATGTGAGAAGATGAGATTAAGACAGAGAATGCTCAGCCACGGCTGAAGATGATCGATTCATGAAACACTACGATGAAATAGGCGTCGAATGGCAGTTCAAACAAGAAATGAACTGGAAAAAGTTCGTGAAACCAGATTAAGTCTGTGTACAGTTAGAAGACTCGAAGAAGTTGATTTCAAGTCATATACAAAAAAAATCTAAAAGTCCAGAGACAACATCGAGTAGTGCTAGTACTTCCATTTAATTAATATTACTGCATAGTTAGTCACACTCAAGTTATCATTCGGTTACACTGATATCAATGGCTTGTTTATTTATTTTTATGAATCATGTGTGGCGATAGATACCTAATTTTTTTATTTTTTAAGTGTTGCACCAATTTTACTTTTTGAAACTGTAGTGGTTTTGTCACGACGTAATCGTGTAACATTGATGCAGTACACACTGTCTAAAATAATATTTGACTCAAAAGAAACATTATATACTTAGCCGATTTCGTTCGGCAGAGTGATTCGTAATCATAAGGGACCTGTCTCATGTGTCGTCTCTGTCCCTACCATGCAATTTTGTATCATAAGATTCTTGTTCACTGAAATCCTGTTTATTATGTTTACTGCGAACGAAAGTAGCTGAGATAAGGAAAATTACCGAGATTATAAGTATCCGCCCATGGATGCAATTATATATATACCTATATATATACTTACCTAATATTTTAGAATTTGCCGTTATTATAGTTAAATAAAACAAGGATACACATATTTAGAAATAGCAAAAAGTAATATAAACTCACCAGTCCAAACAAAAGTGCTTCGTGTTACTTTGGAAATTAACGCTCGGTCCTCGGATCGTCGGATCGCCTTGCTTTCAGAAATGTTTCTACGTTCTACCTGGGAATCACAGACCCAGACCAAAACAGAGAACGAGAGAACATCACAGAATCAACTTTCTACGTTTCTCGCCTGCTACCGATGAGTCATACATAAATTACCACAGACAAAAGGAGTGCTCAATCAAACGATAACCAATCAAAAGAAACCAAGCGAAACTAGGTGAATAAAAATAGACATTTTTGTAAATATTCCTCTGGCTATTATTTGTACACGATTAAGAAAACAGTCTAAATTTGCCAAAATAAACACTAAAAACTAAAATTACAAAATTAAAAAAAAACAAAATAGACAATATGACAATTGTTTAATTCTGTCACAGAATGTTCGACGTCATTGCCTAATCTTAAGACAAAGATTAGAGTATAAGAGAATTAACAAGTTAGGACAGTCAGACGGAGAAGATAAAATAGACGAAGACACTTGTGAACTCCAAATTAAAGGGACACTAGAGTAGTTCTTCTTTCTACTGTGGTATTATTATGAGAAGATGCTCGGGGCGGAGCTAACGTGCGCGAATATTTTTGACAGTGACAGCATCATCTGGGGTAGAAAGATATATAATAATTGAAATCAAATTTTCGAGGTCGAGGAACTGTATAATGTAGAATATTAAAACTTGTCACACTCTGGTGTTTACCTACGATGAAGACATTCTTCACTGGAAGTAAGGTTATATCACTTAATTCAATCAGAAATGGGGAATACAACAAGTATACTGCAGCACAGATCTTGTGACTGCAGATTGACGGTGCCACTGGCTTCGACGTCAAATATGACGCAATTCGCTCTCATTGGCTTAAAACAATGAAGGCACACAAACTCGTCTCTGCGCATTATTTTTTGCAAGCATCTTCTCATAATAATACCACAGATAATACCACAGTAGAAAGAAGACCAGTAGTCCCACTTACTCTTGAGATTTGTTGTACTCGATTTTATTTTTTATGAATCCACTGCGCATCCGATATTTGTATCCCACGGCCATCCACATATACACTGGTCGAGGTAGAAAATACTAATAAACCGGCCAACACTTGCAATGACACTAAATTTTGGTTCGAAGATATTATATCCTTGGCAAATATTTTTTTGGACATTGGATTTAATGTTTACTGATTAATCAATAAGTGACGAATTAAAATTTGACCTACCTTTACTTAAATTTATTACATAACATCCGCGTCTGACGTCACAGACTGAAAATGTATGACTTTATATTATTACCAAGGGGTCAAGCACCTATAAAAATTTGTGTACGGCTGCCGAATAGGCCGTGAACTATCGATTAGGCTGCTGCGCCTGCCAATTACATTAACTGCCATGTCAGGAGATTACTTAAAAGTTGTACAGCGATGCCGACGGTGGAACACAAATGTGTACAGCTTGCTACAAATAGGTGCCTGCTTGCAAATAAATGATGTGCTAGAATTGCAACTAACTGATATAGGTTATTGTCTGTTATACAAATTGAGTAACAATAATAATATCTCCTGTAGCAAAACAAAAATAATTTAGTGTGAATGTATGCAACCCGTTTGACAAAATTTGTATAGGTTGTTGCCTATGGCGGCGGCGCTGTGCTAGTATCTAAGTGCACTTGGAAATGAATAGGTATAGGTATTGCAAAAATTGCCTCTTTTTTGATGAACACTACTTTTTTTGGTGACTTTTTTCCAGGCTGACTTCCTGGTGAGAGAGCACTTTCTTAGAGATAATTGTCTGGTCAAGTCTGCTAGTTATATACCTTTTTGGTTCTAGTAATAGTTATATATTGCTGAATAATTTTTATTATTGTGCCTGGTCATTTTTATACGTATGTATATTGTTTAATAAATGTATCTAATCATGTTTGTACTTTTTCCTTAAATCTTTTAATATTTTTGTAGCTAACGACTAATAAATCTACTAAAAGAACTGGGAACGTAATTATACGTAATTAATACTAATGACCAGATCCGACTCTAATAATGTATGCATATTTTTTTTTTAATTTTTACATCTCTACCTAATAATTGAAGGCTGGAGAGCGGAGTTTTTTAAATAAAACTAGGAAACTAATTAAATAATTTATTCAAGTTAGCCAGTACCAGTACTTTATGAACGTCAAAAATACATACAATTGTACATTACATCATACAAAGTCAAAGTAACAAGCACAAAATCACAAAATAGTATATGATGCAACAGGCACAAAATGATGCTCATCTTGCATGAGTATGGAAGTTTGCAAGAAGAGTCGAGGGTGAATTCTGCAATTGACACTAGGGCAAAGTTACCATTTTGTGTGAGTTGCATACTACAGTTTTTGTACAACATATTGTCTCTGTTTAATATACTACAAACATTGATACAAAGAAATAATTCATTACCTAAAAAAATGCCGTCAGAAACAAACTGTTGACATTTTATCACTCCATCAGTGGACGTGAAAGAGTCATTTGAATTTTCATGAAGTTTGATAGTCGCTGTATAATTGTCATCGAAAACTTTTGAAATTTAATGTAATGTTGGGTTTTCGGACTGCTAATTTTTGTTGTAAGTCTTCCTGATCTGTCGGACTTGTAGGACGTTCAAAGCCAATCATTCCCTCACCTGCCTCGTTACCTAAATAATAAAATTAAAAATTAGTGGAGTTTTTAAATATTTGTAGGTACGATACACATATATATTCACATTTGTATTTTTGTGGAAAAATTTTAAATTTATGTCGGCAGTTAAAGTCCTCTATAAAACAATTACAGATATTCAATTAGTAGGTATTACTGTGAAGTAGGTATTACTGTGAAGTCTTTGGTGATGATTTAGATCTTGAAATTAATGTGATATCTTCTGGAAATAAGTACTCTAAAACTTAGACCACGTTAACCACTTACAGCCTTGATATTATTCTATTTGGTGCCGTTATGATACATATAAATATTATATACATACCAAAAGCCTCATGTTCATCTTCAAAAGATAATCTCCTAGGATAATATGTTGAGGGACCAGGAGCATCAAGAACATTAATATCTTTTGAAATACTAGCAGGTGTTCTATCCATTAATGTTACTTGTGATAATAATTCTAAAATTGGAAAAGTAGATAAGTGTTGCAAGAGAATTACAAAGTATATAAGTACCTATATCTTCAACATCTCCTGTAGAATCATCATCAGAACTGTTTCTTTGTCCCTCGTATAAAACACTGTTGATTTCAAATATAAATGGAACTGCGTCTCTTTTTAGGCGATTTTCTTGAATACTCAAAATGTAAACTACATATTCTAAAATGTTCATATGTTGCAGTATGTTGAATTGTAATTATTCAAATCTGAATTTTTTACATTTGCTTTCCATAATAAGCACCTAAAATATAAAAATAATACATATATGTATATATGTGGTAGGTATGTACTTTAATCACTGATATAGTAGGCATAGTATTAAATCTATAACCCACTAAAAAATATCAATATGCTATGGTCAGAATAAGTTTAATTATTTTATAAGCAAACAGATGGGTATATATATATTCTCCTCTTATTTTGAGCCATAACCGCTAATACCTTATTCTCTTCTTTTTCAAATTTAGTAGGTAGTATTTAATTTTTAGAAATCTATTTTTAATTTAGGAAAATAGCAGTTACCTACATAAAATAAAGAAATTGCGTTATAAATGTGATATTTAACCATTATAATAAGTAGGGTTACCTAACCTAACGTAACCAAAAACTTTAGGATTCTATGAGCTGCTTTTATTTACAATTTAAATTTGTTGTCACTTATATTTTTTTAAATTTTTTAGTAGGTATACAGAATATGTAACCGCCTAGGAAAAGTATAAAACTTACCTATTTTTGTCCTTAGGAAATCTAAAGAAGGTTATCTCAGGGCATTTCCTGGAATTACGTTTGTATGCAATTTTAATCATTGTTGTAAAACATACAAACACAAAGTAAATATTGTCAGAAAGTAATTAGGCACTTTACTAAAAACAAATACTAGGATGTTAGCATAATTTCAAAACTCAAAAATACAACAATGGCGACTGCTATAGAAATAATATCAACAAACCTTACCACGCCTCCGCTGTTCACTGCGCATCAAGAATTTGTATCCCAGAAGCAGAATAAGCGCACTGTAAATTTTGACCAAGAAAAGGGGAGGAGTCGAACTACTGGTCTTCTTTCTACTGTGATAATACTACTCTACATCCAGCGGAAACGGTTTCGGGATTTGTCGGGTACGCATTAAATGAATTTGACCAAGCTTACTAAAAGACAGGTTGGCTCATTAGAATCGGCAAGTGCTAAACGTCACATGTAGACCTCGATGCCAGCCGCGCGTGTCTGTTTTTTCTTCATTTTATAGAAAAAATGTATCAAAATTATTCTGTCAATGAACAATTCTATCCTAATTAAATTGATACCTAACATGAACAGCTGAGTTCGGTCGTTCTCATTGAGGTAGAAGGTATGAGTCGTTCTATTATATTGGGGCAGATCTGGGTTTTGAAAAGTGACTGATGCTCCGAATGAAAAAATTTCTTTTGCCAACTTATAGTTTAGGTCCCCTCCATCATTCCGACAAGTTTTTACAGGGCGTAGTTGGCGGGGGGTGGGGGAAACGACCCATTAAAAGAATGGGAAAGCGGTTTTTCTGACGTATGCAATAGAACGGAGCACATCGCAATTATAGTATCAAAAATATGTGCCAAAATATTGAAAACGAAAAAAAAAAAAAAATCCCCGGGCGGGATTCGAACTCGGGAAACCACTTAAAAATAGTCGCCGATTGGCGCGACCGCAAGTCACTTTTTCAAACGTAAGAACTGAACAAATACGGCGATCGGAGACCCGTTCTATGTCTCGATGGTGAGGAGAAGGTCGGCAATGACCGTACAACATGAATCGCGAGGTGGAGATCGAAAATTGGGGCCGCCAGGGGCGAAGGCGAATCATCATTTTTTGACAATTCATGACAATTCGAAAAACGAAATTTTAAATGTTTAATTTTTTACTCATTTATGCACCACTTACAGCCAGTTTTTCAATGTCGAGTTAACTCTTGTACTGGAGTTAACTCTGGATTAAGCGCACTGTTGCGTATTTCAAATGCGAGTTAACTTGAAACCTCGAGTTAAATCGAGGTTAAGATAACTCTAGACGAGGTATGAGTTAATCACAAATTTCGGCTTAAAACTAACCTAAAAAATTATTTTATGGTGTAAATAAATTATGATATTTTTCAAACACATCATGGATTATGATTTTAATGTAAATGCTTACAGCAGTGATGAAAGAGCTAGGAGACCCCAAGGTAATCAGATATAGGCCAAACCACATGGAAGAATGGGATCGACACGATTTTTTTTTGCGCGATTTCATTTGCCTTCAAGAACTGTAGATAATATATTAAAAGAAGTGCAATATATATTATTTCGTATTCTACGAATATGTATTTGTTATCTTGTGTTGTATAAATATTAACAGGCAATGTTTATTTTACATGAGGGAACTGGTTTCCTCTCTTCGCATGCTATGTTTTGGAGAATTGTTGTAGCGGCAACTGTCTGTATGGTATCCATTTTAAGGCACAGCCTTAGTGCTAATGCTCCTCTCCACTGTGTTTCTCGTTCTGATGTGGGATTTCTCAACATTATTTCTGATCCACACAAGAGGCGTCATAAGGTAGAGTTTCACAGGATGGCCACTATTGCCGATCAACAGACCATCATTAAAGTGACCTCGTTAAAATAAATTGTATAAACAAATATATAAATATTACATTTTACAAATAATATCACAGAAAGTTAGGTTAATGTAACATTTTTAACATCACAGAACTATAGAAGACATTAGAATCCTTGTGTAAAATTCCGAAAATATGGTTAAAATTCATACTTTTCATGTCAACAAAACAAAATATTTCACACAACTCGAGTTAACTAACTCGAATGAGAAATAGTAATGAAAAACAGTTGTAACGTTAACTCGAATTTAGCCTCAAGTTAAGGTGCGAGTAAGAGTTATCTAACTCGAACTTTAACTCAACATTGAAAAACCGGCTGTAAGAGTTTGGTAGAATTGCACCTTCATTATAGATACTATCTAAACTCTCTTTGGAAAAAAATGTAGCCTTATAGATATTAACGCGAAAATTCGGTCGCTGCCTCCCAGGCTACTAGAAATGTCACAATTCAATTGATAAGTAAATTTAAATTATTTTAAACTATATTTCAAATGAAAGAGAAAACAAAAAGTTCGACCCTGCAGTTTTTAGTGATTTGAAGCATGGTTGGTACTTCGAATAGCTACTGCTTCGCCCTCTATTAGTAAACCCTCCAATTAAATTGGCAAAATTGAATACATTTTTTCTAACATATTAATCTCCCTTAGGAGCAAATATTATGCCGATTTTTAACTTTTTTTTACATTTAATAAATATATTTATTCTAGTACGTATCATATTTTATTTGAATATTTGAATCCCATTAAAGAATATAAAAAAATTAATGGTGAATTACGGACGTTTGAGTGGCACGTTCACGTGTAATAATCCAAAGGAAATATTTAATTTCATTTAGTTTTCAAATATAAAATTGATACGTACTAGATTTAAGTTAACTAGTTCTAATATTTAAATCGAAATCGAATCGATTTTTGTTGGTTTGTTTTTGAGAACAATATGTTGAAAGATGTACGACTGTGAACGCGGTATTTTAACATTGATAACACAGCCTTAACAGAGCCAAATAAGGTGGGTGCGGTAGTATATTTATTATATATAGGCTATAACCTACAAATAAGCAGCACCAAATTTATCTAGAATAAAATATCGATCTAAATACTTATATATTAATAAATCAATTAAATATTCTTACCTAGCTATTTTTGGTACTTTCTTTTGTAGCCGTTAAAAGTGACTAGTGGCAGTGGGGGAAGAAATAAAAATGATGTAATGCAATAACCATAGGGCTGCCAAATTGAATTCCCCATAGTTTGACAGCAACTAACCGAAAGTCCTACATCTCAAACAACACGACGTTTGGCGGGAATTTTAAAATAAAAGAGCTTTATAGGAACTTAACATATTCTTAATTTTTATTCATTCCAGTGTTTCCATTTATTCTCATTGCGATATTTTCGTACTAAATGATAGTAGCACACTAATATAGAGGATAGTAGTATAATAACTACACTGTACTGTCAAAAAGTACAAATTAATGTGATCTCGCAAGATGAAAAAAATAGTTGAAACGAAGATTTCTGAAATCAGAAAAATCAACACGACCAAATTTAAATGGATCATGAAAGATGAAAATATTTTGTTATCAAAAGAAATTTTGTTAGCAAAACTTTTTAAGGATTTTAATTTCATTTTTACAGTTTTTAATTTCCTTTTTTAATCATAATATCCTCATCTGCTAAAAAAAAAACATCACTCCTAGAGGTTATTTCACAAATGTGTTTAGGTTTGTCTTGACGTACTAGACTCTAGCAGGATGTCCTTAATTAGAACGTCTTAGGGACGATAGCAAACGGACGTCTTTGGGACGTACCTTATAAATCCTGGACGTTCAGACCTAACGAGGACCTAAGTGTACGTCCTGGGGACGTTTGTTGTTATCAGGGTAAGAACTCTTGTTTGTGTGCTTTTTCCTGAAGGTCTAAATATTGGTCTTACTTTTTCACAACTCCACAGTATCTGACATCTAAAGATGTAGTTTCTACTAACAGTAAAATCTTGACGCGAGTTTCACCAACCACTTTGGCATCATCGGGGGATTATTAAAATAGTTGATCCATTTTGATCATCTCCCGACGATGCCAACGTGGTTGGCGATGCATATTTTAAGTCAAGCATTATTGCACTTTATTGTTTCTTGCATAAAAAATATTGTGCAACTTCGTAATATTTTCTGGTCCCTTCTTAGAAGATTTTGCTGAGCTCTATGACAATCTAGCCCCTCCCCCCCCCAGGGATGGATGGTGACGTATGATATGGGAAATTGAAGCTTTTTAACTAAGATAATTGTAAGATTAGAACCTATACCTATTTTAAACGATTTTGTTGAATTTTTCCCATTCTCTCTAAAATATTATATCTTCTGCTCGAATTGCCTATACCCTCAGCAATATTCTAAATTCGCCAGTGACAGTATTGTTCTTTGAACTTAACAATGGGGCGTCACTTATTACACACATTTCTCACTCGCAGAACTAAGAAAACTAATAAGAGACTCAGACTGTTTTAAACGACAATGTATATTCGGAATTATGATTATGAATTACAAAAACCTTAACACTATGAAATCTTAGCCTAGTTTACAAATACTACCGTCGCAGTTGGGGATTATTTAATTACTATTATTTGGAGGTGTGGTAAGACAGACATCACTCTCCAAACCGGGTATGCCTAATGTTGTGACACAATAATGATAATGGTAAGTGTAGCTAGTGTTAGTACCATCAGGAAACGTTCCATTAAACGAATATATGTCAAAATTTGGTATGTTTGAATTTACAGTTATATTTGCAAAACAAGGCAAGTCAATCGATGTAAACATTTTTTCGTCTTCAATGGTTACCTCTTCCTCAGTCTTATTTTGACACAGTGGATCATTGTCCACACAAGGAATCTTGCGTTTGACACACGTCGTGTTGTATTGTTCACAGAAGGTCGTGACAGCAACAGCTTCTAAGCACATGATTTCACTGAATGTTGTACAGATAGGTGTGATCCCTGGAACGCAAAGTTTTGTTGCATTATCAATACAAGGAATTAGGACATCCATCGGCATGACAACTTCTCCAGACGGTACCTCTGTTGGGTGTTTATAGTTGTAGATGGTGTATGGCCTTCTCAGTGTTCCAATAGTCAAATTCCATGCATAATTATCTGAAAATAGCAAAAAATTATCTTTGAATGTCTAGGCCCAAAGTGGACTTATCTTCTGATTTGATTGAATAAGAAACATTGGAGAAATATATATTACATATTAAAGATTTATTGAATTGTATGGTAGCCAAAAAACTGCCAAAATAATACCAAATGCTTCAGTAGTCAGATTTTTTAAATGATCAGACGAAAATACCTACTCTGAATATAACCATCAACAAATTATACAAATTTTATTAACGTAAATTGTTAAGGGTTACCTTATGTATTCTTGTAACCCACTATAACATACCTCAAAAAGAATGACCTAATTCAAACTGAAGGGAAAAATTTCTCGGGACTGAAAATTTCATGTTGAAAGGCCTTGATGGGCAGATCCATAAGGATAGCTCGAATACGGTTCGGCGTCAAAAAAGTTTCTTTGGATTCTGTGCCGTTAGTACGTTTTAACAAAGCTATAAAACCTCTTAGAATTCATATGTAGCTTCATTTCATCCTAACGAATGATGCAATCGTCAATAAGGAAGACGACAATCTGATCAAAAGTGCGTTGCTAGACAACAAGATAAGACGGAAGGCAGACTGCAACAATCACGGTAAGTAGAATCTTCTTTACTTTCATATTGGGGAGTCTTAAGAGTTGTACGAATCCCCCCTGAGAGTGGATATAGCCACAGGCCGTTGCGAGGGCACGGCTAGCGCCAGATAAATTTCTGCCGTGTCCAATATCATAAAGTAACAGAAATGGTTTCGCAATTTTTGTAAACATTCTTTGTAATAATAATTCCTTGTTTTAAACCTCTTTTCCTTTCTTTAGGTGTTGGTGTTGAAATTATTAAATATCCTTTTCTCACAGTATGGAAGGTTTAATTTTGCCTATGAAATATGTGACGTGACGTACATCAACTATATATTAAGTTGAGCTCCCACGACACAAAAGTCTACGGGACACTATTAAAATTTTATTTGTGAATTTAACAGAAAATTTATAGAAAACATCAAATCGATGGCAGCACAATTTATATTTTTTTAAATGATCTTTAATTAAATTAATTAGTAGTAAAAAGTCAGTAGAGGGTGTCCCATAAGTAGACGATAAAACAAAGAGGGGTGATAAGGAATACCATTTCCATTCGAAATTAATATTACTAAAATCTGTAAAAGATATTCAATTATGGCAGCTCTATAGGATTTGCCATTTTAAACCTTTAATTTTTGACATTAGATTCAGTATCAGCTACTCACAAAATATCCAATTATGAATTTGCATACAAACATGTAGCTGCGGCGCATCGCTATTAGTCAGAGAGACGGCGACCATAATGGCTGCAGCATTAGCAATGTCTGAATTTTTTTTGTCATGGTCCCCCTCTGCAACTTTGTTCTCTGAAGTAAAGCTCTAGTGCTTTGCTGGGAGGCGCTGGAATGCCTTAGATTAAAACATTTTAATTAATTCAGAAGTATTTAATAGCCATGTCTGAAAATGATTCCACAGCATCTGTAAGACCCCAAAGTCATTTTCAGACAAGTCACCCTTTGCAAAAAAAATTCCCAGCATATCAAAAAATTTGAGAAAAAATGCAAATTTGAAGAGAAAAGGAAACTGAATTTGGAGTTGAAACTTGGCAGGATAGCACATTATATATATCCAAGATACGTGAAAAAATTTTTGTCGCTCCAAGTCTCGCTATTTTATTATTTCAATATTTTCAAAACTTGTTGGGCCCAAATTCGCAAAACAAATTTCAGAAAAACGGGACATTGCTACTTAAAATTCTGACAAGATGATTTAGCGCTTCCAAAAGGCAGGTATCGTCCAGTCAAATGAGCCCTTATTTATCAAAATCAAATCAATCAAAAAAGTTGTTTGTAATTACATTAAAAATTTAAATATGAAGTTTGGCTTGAAATTTTCAATGTTTTAGTTTTTCATTTTTTCCCCAAAAATATGTAACATTTAATTTTTTTAAATTTTTTGTTTACAGTTGTGTCAATTTGAAATGTTTCAATGCAAAAAATACATAAATGGTGCATATATTTTTTAAATGTAATTAATAATGGCAAAACACATTTTTACAAAAAACAAGTCGTTTCAGTTCAGTAATTCTGAACCCTTACTGTGAAATTCTGCACGATAATCGGCTTGAATATTAAAGAAACCATTATTCATTTAAATCAAATTTAAATCACATAAATAAAACTCAAAATTCCTATTTAAATTTAACTTTCACTAGTACTACAGGCAATGAAGGCAACATTTTGTAAATACCTCACAAAAATTAATAAAAGGATCATCTCCGGGATTTAAGTAGGTAATATCCTGTAGAATGGAATGGTGCATTCTTTGCACTTCCAAGTTCCGGGAAAATTCAAAAAAAATTTGGAAAAACTTTTTTTGCTCTAGCGGCTAAAATAATGAAAGTACAGGAAAAAGTTTTCAACAAAATTTGTAGCTCGTCTCTTTCTCTACAAAAAAGGTCTTTATAAATTTTTGTCTTAAGCCGTTTAGGAGATAAATCCAGTTTTCCACTTATAGTTTTGAGCCGCTCAGAAATGCGCGGAAAATAAAATTCTCTGGGAGTTTTGCAGGACCGGACACATCGATGGATAATTCTTACTATTCAGAGCCGCTAAAAAATGAAAACAACATTAAATATAGAGAAAAGTCTCAGCTTTAATGTGAAACTAATCACAAAATTCATAAAAAAATTTATCATAGAGAAAAAAGTGTTAGAAGATGGCTTAGTGAACTTTATACAGTTGATTTATTTATATATTTGTGTTTTATCAACAATCGGTGCTTTTTCACTGCATGGATTCGATTCCACGCGCTTTAGCCTTTATTTTGTGAAAATTTCATTGAAGAATGTTAAGAAACAAATAAGTTGTATATGTTTTACTGTATGATTGTGCATTTTCTAAACGTTTATGAATAATGGAGACAAATTCAAAAGTACTGCATGCATTTAAAAAACTCTTAAGTCATTCAAAAGAATATGTTTTATTGTACCTATAATCCAAAAATTAAGACTGTGCTATTATTATTAATTATTATATAGCGAATTCAACTCCAAAATTTGAAGGTGATAGATCGATGAGAAATATACCCTCTACTTTGATCGCAGGGCATATTTTTCCAACAAAAGTAATTGCAATAAAATGTTAATAGGATTAATATATCATTATGTAAGAATATATAAGCAAAATGAATTATCATTCTAACGACTCCCGGCAAAGATATGAATAAATCTGTGGATAAACTGTACAAAGTTCACTAAGCCATCTTCTGACACTTTTTCTCTATGATAATTATTTTAATGAATTTTGTGATTAGTTCCACATTCAAGCTGAGACTTTTCTCTACATTTTGTGTTATTTTCATTTTTTTAGGGGCTGTGAATAGTAAGAATTATCGATCGATGAGCCCGGTCGTATGAAACTCCCGGAGAATTCTAATTTTTCGCTCATTTTGAAGCGGCTTAAAACTATAAATTGGAAAATCCGATTTATCTTCTAAACGGCTTAAGTGAGACAAAAATGTGTAAAGACCTTTCTTGTAGAGAAAGAGACGAGCTACAACTTTTGTTGGGAACTTTTTTCTCTATTTTCATTCAAACAACCGAAAATCAAAAAGTTTTTCCAAATTTTTTTGAATTTTCCCGGAACTTGGAAATGCAAAGAATGCATCATCTCATTCACCAGGTTATTACCTGCTTAAATCCCAGAGATGATCCTTTTATTAATTTTTGTTACCCTAAATGGCTAATTTGCCTGTACTATAGGTAATCAAGTTTTGAAAACAAATGCTAGCTTTTGACGTATCGATGCCTATAATAAAATCTAATTCTTCTGTTGCTGTTGATCGTTTAAAAAACACTTAGTAAAGAAGAAAATTGAAATAATTTTAATTCACGGCGAAATAGAACATATAGGGACACAGCTGATATTTTTAACCGAAGATATCCCCAAAAGTCTGTTTCTCATTCAACAGTTGAACGTATTTTCTATAAATTCAAAACAACCGGCTCAGTTGGCATTGGTCATATTCATCATATTTTTGATTGAAAAAACAAAAAGCAACCATTCCCGCATCGCAAACAGCGAAAAATGAGTTCGGGGGGTTTCTGCCCGATAGGGGTGAAATTTGAGGGTTAGGGGAGCTGGGACCTCGCGCAATCGATTCAGCGCAAAAAATTACGTAGGGGAACATATACCTAGCGCAATCGCGCACATTGCGATAAAAAGCCGCACTTTGTCGAGATCAATTTTGTCAGAAAAGTATTATTGGGTAATCTCCATGTCAATACGAATCGATCAAGCCCACTTGGACTCATGCCACTTAATAATACTTTAGAATTTTTTCCATTTTCTTCTTTCGATATGCTGGGAAATTTTTTTCCAAAGGGTGACTTGTCTGAAAATGGGTTTACCGTGACTTTGGGGTCTTACAGTTGCCGTGGAATCATTTTTAAACATGACTAAACTGACTTTTTAATTAATTATTAATTATTTCATTTAAGGCGTTCGAGCGCCTCCTTAACGAAGCGCTAGAGCATTATTTCAGAGAACAAAGTTGTAGGGGGGACCTAAGCTCCACGAAAATAGTATATTAAAGTATGAGTGGATATTAAGGTCTTTAAAGGCGCGTTTACACCAAAGTCTTCCACTAAGTTTTCCACAAGTTGCGGCAATTTGTTGCTTTTTCTACAAAATGCAGCAACTTTTTCTGTCTTCCACTTGTGGAGAGACAAATCTTCCACTAAATTTTGGTTTCCCGCGGAGTGTCGGTAATTATCAAAGAAAGTTGACAACTAAAAGTGGAAGATTTGTTGCTGCGCGCTTTGCGCAAGCAACTTGTAGGAAACTAGAGGAAAACTGTTCCCCCTCCACGCGCCCCGGACGTCGGGCGCTAGCATCCCCCCGTCAGCGCACGTATGTACTTCTGCTGCAGGTGTTGTCAGTGATTTCGTGTGTGTTTTCGTTGAGTTTGTATCAAGATGGAAGGCTGTAGTAAGAACGAATGGACCAGGACCATGTCACTGCCACTGTACCTATCCCTAGCCTTCAACGAGGGACTTACCCAATATTTTCGGGGACCTCTTGTACAGTGGCTGGCTATGATGATACTCTTGTACAGTGGCTGGCTATGATGACACAGGCAGCCGCGGCAATAATTGCGTCTTGTTCGTCCGACTTCCTTGACACTACTGCCTAACCTTTCGCGACAATTCTTTGACAGCAAGTTTTCCACTTGTTGCTCTAAATTTGAGAAGAGCAACTTTTAGTTTTCTACAAAAAATCTTCCACTTGTTGCACTAATTTGAGAAGAGCAACTTTTAGTTGACAACTTTTAGTTTTCTACAAATAATCCTTAGTCAACATTTAGTTGTCAACTTTGGTGTAAACGCGCCTTAAAACACGCGCGAATTTTCGAGCACGACGGCGCAGCCGGAGTGCTCGAAATAGAGCAAGTGTTTTAAAGACCAGTTATCCACAAATACTTTACGCTATTTTTTTTATTGGTACACAATACTACAAAAAATGGAAATAAGAATTAAGAATGTAAAATGTTTGAATTCGTGATGTGACATCAGGATACCTGTCAGTGTCAAATGAGGAATGCAAAAATTAATTTGCAATCTGTCACATAGGATTAATTATTGTCACTACAGTTGTTACTGATTGTATATTGCTTTAAAATGAGTTCTAATGTTGATTATTTAAATAGAAAAGCAGATTCACGGTTAATACCACAAAATTCCTGTCAGATCAATAATTAAAAAGTTGACATTTTGACTCGGGTTGTAGTTGATGCCATGGTAACCTTTAAAACACGCGCGTTTTTAAAAGTTCGATTTAAACACTCTGAGGCGTACTTTAAATAAGCAAAATAGGGTACCAATAAAAAAAAATAAATTTCATACATTGCTAGTGCTGCAGCCATTATGGTCGCCGTCTCTCCAACTAACTATATATCTAGCACAGAAAATATTTTTTTCCGATTTTTGTACAGCCTATATTAGATATAGCTTAATGGAATTAATAAAGCTCTTATCCATTTCAGGAATATCACTGAATAAACATGAAAAAAAAAACATACGAACGGATCGAATTGAGAACCTGCTTTTCAAAAATGTTTGAAGTCGATTAAAACATAATACTACAGTAAAATAAGGATTCATCCTCGGAATAGAAGGTAATAAGCTGTAAATTTGAATGAACCTTTGTTTTGCTATTCTGAAGACAGGTAGAAGAGTTTCATTTAATCTCGTGTCTGCGTCCACGATATTCCTATGCGAAATACGTAATTTAATGTTGTTATAAAACTTATAGATCATAAAATGATCTACGATTTTTATTTCAAGCATTTTCTCGTATTATCAAACATTTACCCAAAGTCAGTCTGAAACTCACAAAACAGACCGACAAAGGAATACTTCCTAACGATGGACATGAGCGTAGACCCACAATTTTTAATTATTGGATTTTAGAATCACTTTATACATACATACATAACATTTATTTCTCAAATATACTTGTATAACAAGGTGAATAATACGGAGAAAAGAATATATATATATATATACACACACAGTACAAACAAATGCATATATGAAATCTCATAAGTATAAATTTTTACCTCATTACATTAACAAGTATAATAAAACCTATATAAAGGTGTAGAGAAAAGGAATTGAACAGCCAAATGAAACATAACTAATATATGAATATTGTTGAATGTACATGTTGAATAGCAGGTGAAAATGCCTGAAATAAAATACAGATGGTGGAAAAGGACTATGAAAACTGTGTTTCTAGGAATTCAGAAATATTATAGAAAACGTTCACGTGAAGTAATGCTTTTAAATGTTTCTTAAATAAAAAAATGCTTCTGGCATTTTTTATATTGGACGGTAAGTGGTTAAATAATTGTATACCAGAATACAACGGACCTTGTCTAATTTTGTTATATTTATAGTTTGGTAACAGAAGCTCCTTATTTTTTCTTGTATCATAATTGTGTATATCAGATGCAGTTTTCATTGAATTCCTGTTCTTAAATATCAACAAACAAACTTTATATATGTAGAGATTTAGAATAGTAAATATTTTTAATTTTGAAAAATATGGTCTACATGATTCTCTTGGATGCATCGACAAATTATTCATATGGCTCGTTTCTGTGTTACAAGTATAGAATTAGTCAACGTAGATGATCCCCAAAATTCTATCCCATATTGAACCAGACTATGATTATTGAAAATATTGTTTCACTACTTTATATCGTTTATCGGGACTTTTTTTTTGAAGAATATCTTACGGTCGCAAGATATTTACAGTTTTTGTGAGTTGAGTTAGTGCCAGCCTTAGCAGCTTGTTTCCGAACAATGAAGATGAAGATATTCCTGCTGAAAATGTCTGGTTTCAGCAAGACGGGGCCCCACCTTATTTTGGGATAGCAGTGCGTCAGTTTTTAGGTGATACTTTTACTGGAAGGTGGATAGGTCGTCGAGGTCCGATTGAGTGGCCCCCGCGTTCACCGGATTTAACCCCCTTAGACTTTTTCTTTGGGGTTATCCTTAAAGTCAGGGGTGTATTTTAACAGACCGGATACCATAGAAGCATTGAAAGACAGAATTGGCTTGGAGCTGAGACGAATTGCCCATGAGATGATTCAGAACAGCGTGCAAAGTGTCTACACCTGTCTTGGTCAATGCCAAATGGTTGGAGGGTCGCAATTTAAGCAATGAAGATGATTTTTTTCTCACAATTACTTATGTAAGGTATCAATCAATAAAAATATTTTTTTCCAAAAGAATGGCTTAGGTAATATTATTTTTTATCGCCAGAAAGCTAAAGGAATATACCACCAAAAACAGTAAACAAAAATGTCTGTCTCCATTAAAAAAAAATTATGATGGCGTTATAACCCAAAAACCAATGACGTCATTTTTGGTATAGTGACAAAATGTAGCATAAAATCGACCTGTTCGAGGATTTTTCCGACAAATGACACACACCAAAGATATGAATTTTGTACGTTTCTTTAGGTTCACACTGCATACTTGGCTCCGCAGTTTACAAAGCGTTATCCTGTGGATGCGCGCTTGATATTCTCCGCGCTACATCTCGAGAATGGTTGATGGTACGAAAAAATACTTCAAATGAAAATTGTACATAATTTTACGATCTACAAGTTTTGTAATAATCTTAAATGACGTATTTCGCATAGGAAACAAGATAATTGAGAACATTTCGTGACTTTTGACCTTGAATATCTTGGGATGCAGACACGAGTTATATGAGACTTTTCTACCAGTCTTCAGAATGCCAACACAAAGGTTTATACATATTTACAGCTTATTCCCTTCCATTCCGAGGTTTGCCCCTTGTTTTGCCTTATTTTACAGGAGTATAATAAAAATTCTTATTTTACTTATTTTGTATTATTTTTGACAAAGATAGTTCTTAACTCTTGAAATTTTGTAAAATGTATTTTTTAACAAACACGGCTTGTAAAAAAAAATAACAAAATCTGTTGTGAATAAATCATTTTCTGATAGTAGGTCAACTTTCTGTTGTACGTTTCCTTTCTGCTAGGATCACTTAAAAATAATTTAAATTTTTTTAAGTACAAACAGTGTTCACAAAGCCATGTTTTTCTATTTGACAGAAGGTAATGGAGTTCAAAAAATAATGTTATTGGAAAAGTGCATTCACTCAAAACCCTCTTAACAAAGAGAACAAGTAAACAACACCTACTGTTCTTTAAATTAATGTTCCAGTAACGCACTACGCGATTTTAGGAAAAAATACAGAAATTAAAATAAGTTTATACCAATACCAATTGGATAACCATATACAGACTGTCTATTTTACGAGGGCCACACCAAATATCTCGCTTAATATCTATTGTAGAAGAATAAAGTTTTAGAAACAGTTATCCCATTTTTTGTGAGCTATATTTCAGTAAAAAGAAATTTGAAATCCATAGCCTACTTTATGAGATATATTATAAAAACCTAAAAAATAGGAAAACCACAAACGGTTATAGCTTCCTTATTTGAGGAGATACGAAAAAAGTTAAAGGAATGAAAGTTGACGGCAAAGACAATAAGAATAATAACGTGTAACAAAAAAATCGAAAAATGCAGTTGGCTTTGACATACGCTATTGTGCAAAAATGAAAAATACATATCTCAAAGTAGGCCATGACGCCATTAATTCCGTTATTTTTTTCTCATTCCAACGATATAAAACATGTCACAGAAATTTTAACCGATAGTGTCAATATTTAATATTTTACAAATACCACAATTCATATAATTGAATCGTAACAATCAGCTGTGCCATAATAGTAAAATTTCACTTTATAATAATTATAATGGGCTTGTTCAGCATTTTTTTTTATTTCATAAATCGAAAGTGCAAGTATAAATTAATGGATCTGCAAAAAATCAGAATCTTATTCGCACGTTTAGTATCTTAAAAACTTTTACAAATTTCCATCTCGCGAAAATGGGGCGTGGCCAGGCGCTACGTCACTATACGCATAGACTCGGCGATCTCAATAGACTTGATGCTCCTTATTGGTTATAATTATAAGTGTTTTCGAAGTATTGTTTGTTTTGCTTACTACTTGACAGTAGGGGAGTACAATTTGGTGAAATGTCAAAAAATTACAATTTTCTCTCGCTCCTGCCAGAACGAATTTTCGATTTCGACCCTGCAATTTACGATTATAATTCATCGCCGACCTTCTCCTTTCCGTAGACACATAGAACGAACTTCCACTCGACGTATTTATTTAGTTACCAGCGTTTAAAAATTCCATGTTTTTCGACTTTTCAGGTTAAATTTGAAAGGTCCCAGAAAGCCATTTTTCTTACGTCACTTGCGTATAGTGACGTCACAAATAAGCGCTCGGTTTTTGCAACTATTACTAATTTCAACTCCTTATATCTCGAGAACGGAAACAGTTAATAATACGAAATTTTAAGTGTATAATGAGAATATCAAGTACTATATGAAAAAGTATAAAAACCGTATAAAAAGAATATCATGGAACAAGCCCATTCCGTAATTATTTATTACAATTTAATACAAACCAATAAATATCTCATAAATAAAAATACAAGTACAAAACGAACATCCAAAGAAAAAAACGAAAAACTATGTATAACAGTACTACCTACTACTATATTGAAAAGAAATTGTGTGTATTTATTTTTCTAACTACAAATGCTCAAATTGTGCACCATGCATTCTGACACATAAACGTGCTCTACGAGACACGTCACGCATTACATTTTGGGGCATTTCAGGAGTAATTGCCTCACATGCGTTTCGAATTCTGGTTTTGATGTCCTCAATATTTTCAGGGGCAGTTTGAAATACCTTGTCTTTAATGTAACCCCAGACGAAAAAATCCAAGGGAGTAATATCTGGTGATCGAGCTGGCCATAGAATGGGTCCATAGGTGCCTATCCAGCTATCTGGCATAACTTGATTTAAATAATTTGTACATATTACAGCAGTGTGAGGTGGAGCCCCATCTTGTTGAAAATATGAATAATTTAATCTTTCTGCCACTGTTAATTCATAAAGAAAATCTTGAAATTCGTTTTGCAGGAAATTAAGGTATCTACGAGCGGTTAATTTGCCATCATAAAAATAAGGTCCAATTACTTTAGTCCCTAAAAGACCCAACCAAACAGTCGTAGAAAATTTTTCTTGGAAAGCAGTCTCTCTGCACCAATGTGTATTTTCTCGTGTCCACTTATAATGCATATTTCTATTGAAAAATCCATTATTAGAAAAATTTGATTCGTCCGACCAAAGAATTTTGCTACATATCAGCGCGTCATTCCTTTTCTTATTTAATAACCATCTACAAAATCTTACTCTCCTTGGCTTATCTCCCTCATTTAAATGTTGAACTTGCCTCATTTTGTAGCATCGAAATCCGTTTTCTTTTCAATATTTTTCTTGCACTGGGTTTTTTTATGCGACAGTTTCTCTGAATTCGTCTCAAAGAGGTTTCCTCATTTTGGTTAACATAATTCATTACTCTATTCACTTTTCTTACATTATCCGCAACATGCGCTCGCCTTACTACTTTTTTTGAAAATGAACCGTGCGTTTTCAGATTTTGAACTAACTTCCTAAACATAGTTCGATTTGGCTGCGGAGCATCTGGAAATCTATCTCCGTAAACCGTGACTGCCACCTCAGCGTCAAAATTGCACTGACAATAAATGCTAATCATATCGAATTTGTTATTATTGGTGTACACCATAATTACTGATATAAAATTTGTCTTAGAACTCGACAACGCAACATACAACATACAACAGTGACAATCTGTCAAATTTATTAATAACTGTATACATTGTTTTTCACTAATTATGGCACAGCTGATTGTTACGATTCAATTATATGAATTGTGGTATTCGTAAAATATTAAATACCTTCGTTTCAAATTTCTGTGACATGTTTTATATCGTTGGAATGAGAAAAAAATAACGGAATTAATGGCGTCATGGCCTACTTTGAGATATGTATTTTCCATTTTTACACAATAGCGTATGTCAAAGCCAACTGCATTTTTCGATTTTTTTGTTACACGTTATTATTCTTATTGTCTTTGCCGTCAACTTTCATTCCTTTAACTTTTTTCGTATCTCCTCAAATAAGGAAGCTATAATCGTTTGTGGTTTTCCTATTTTTCAGGTTTTTGTAATATATCTCATAAAGTAGGCTATGGATTTCAAATTCCTTTTTACTGAAATATAGCTCACAAAAAATGGGATAACTGTTTCTAAAACTTTATTCTTCTACAATAGATATTAAGCGAGATATTTGGTGTGGCCCTCGTAAAATAGACAGTCTGTATATGGTTAATTTGATTGGAAATGACTTCCCCAATCACCCTTCTTTCCTTGATAGTCCACCTGTGGGACATCCAGCTTTTCCTACACATCTCAACTCTACTTAATGGAATTTATAGGAATATGGAGAAATATCAATTATTTGTAATTAACCCATTTTGCCCTATTTTTACACACCTGACACACTTGTCGCTAATGATAAATATTCAGTATGTCGCTTACGTCATCAAACCCTTTCGTCTATTTAAAATTTCTAAAAGACGGATGTAAACACAAATATGTCTGCCGGTATAAAAATTTACCCAAAATTTTTCTAGTATGTCTAATGGTGAGAAAATGTTTTGCTCCGGTGCCATCGGATCAGATGACTGTTCCTTAAATTGATAATTATTACGAACAGTATATTCATCAAGTATCACGGGTAGATCGTTATAATATACAGGATATACATTACCCAACTAGCAATTTGATGTTTTGTAGAAGTTGAAAGAATGTTTACAGACCATTTTTTATAAAACAAGATTGTTGATACAAACATTTTCAAAACGTTTATACAACGCTTATAAACGCAAAATGGGCACAGTTTATAAAACGATGTAGTTCTTTAATTTATTTTATTATGGCTCTCACAGCTGTTATAAAATAATTGTATAAACATTTACATAGGACTAAAAAAATTTGTAAACGATATAATTATAAAATTATTCGAGATAAGATATAGCATGTTTATAAGCATTGTGTTATTATTTCCACCGATACTTTTGTACAGCGACAACAACATAAGTTATTTATTTTTTAAATATTTTTGCAGACAATAATAATTCTCAAAATAGTTTTAAAATATTACAAAGGTATGTAGATTGTAACGAAAAAATAATTTTTTCGTTTAAGCACCCGTGCTAAATAAATTTGAATTACCCGCCGAAATAACGACCGGAAGTCAACAAGTGCGCAAACGCGGTAGAAGCATCATTTGAAATATCCCTGCTAGTTCACTTTTGATTTCGACCTAGGTGAGTAAAGACTGTTACTTGTTTTTTAACGAATTTTCACGTTTATTTCTTTAATCCTTTGATATTTTGAATATATTTGATTATTAAATGATGTCATATTATTGAGTTAACGTTGCTGTATAGTTATTTTTGGGAATTAAAGGATATTCCGTATAATAATTAATTCTTATTAACACACATGTTTGTGTGATGTCGGCGTCCATTTGGACACATGCTAATTCATTAATTATCGCGGCAATTTTGTATTTTGTGGTCGCTTGAGACACAATACCGTGGTGTTTTGTCATTATTTAGATTATTTGTACGAGGATTAAACTCGGAAATTAATCAAAGGATAAATTAGAATCTTTGTTTCTTAATCGTGTGTAGACAATCTTATCTCATTAAAAGTCGAAACCTAAAGTCATTTTGTCGCATTTAGTTAACCTCGTGTTAGTACAAGAGATTAAGATACCATTTTTTATTAGTTAATTTTTTTTGGGAGATTAAACCCATAATTTTGTTTGCTATATTTGTTACAGTATTAGTTTTTTTTCAGATAGTAATTCAGATATTTTCTCTCTAATTCTAACTAAATTTTGTTACCGTCATTCAAATTTTTGGTCATAATCAGTCAGCCATTTTGGTAAACGGCTAAAATTTCATGAGAGTAGAGTTTTTCTTATTTATTAATTTCATATATTATATTAATCAGTAGTTTATTCATATATTTTCAGTAGTAGAGTAAAGTAAAATTTTATCAAGACCCAGGTTTTTTATTAAATTGCTGATAGTTTGGTTTTGCAGTGACCTTCGTCACCATAGTTTTTTGTAGTTTTCTTGTATCTCTTTTTTTTCTCACCATTTTAAAGTTTTTATATTATCAACTGGTTCTTTACATTCCCCTTTTTCATGTAAAATCCTGTACCAAACCACCATTGAAGCAAGGCACAAGGCATAACTTGAATATTTGGAGTTATCCTAAAAGTATTGGATACTATTCCGACGCAGCGTCTCGTGGAAATCAGCGTTGTCAGGACCTGAATATTACGTCCTTCCCGGGTACCCGTGGCCATCTTCAGGAACAGACCTCGTCGGGATTCCACGTCTCCGCTAAGCTAAGTAGCCAAATTTATGTGCAAAATTCAACTTTTGGTCAGAAGAAAATTTGTAAACCAGTTGATCGTTTCATTGTAATTTTTTTGTTAATATTCAAATTTAATTTTTTTCTAAACTAAATTTTTGTTGTTTAACTAATTAAATCAAATTTCACCATTAATATTTCTACTAAATTGTAAAGTGTTGTAAAATTTTCGCTCTTTTATACTTATGTTAATATATTATTTGTTTTATATTTGATTTTGATTGTTTTCTCCCCCTGATAAAGTTTGCAAGAGTGTTATTTACTGAATACGCTGGCGTCCAAATTTGTATAGTTTATTAAAGTTTTGTTTGGTAAATTTGACAAGCAAATAATTGTTAAGAAACAAAAATATATAACTCTTCTCGCCACCTAGTGACCCTCGACCAGCCCTGAGCTAACTGGTTGCTACGCTTTCATAGCTTCCTCAGCAGCCAGCTGAGAAGTTGTGGTTGCAAGATTCTATGTGACATGGCGGCATAACTAACAACGTTTTGGTGAAATATGAGATAAATGTTAACTGATTGAGACTTCGTTTCGACAAAAACAAAGCGATTTTGGGCTACGAACGAAATTTTTCTGTGAAATATGTGGTATAGATACAATAAAATTTTTGAGCACTCTAAAAATAGCCAATATTCATCAATATTAAAAATACAAAGTGAAAATAAAATTTTCGTATTCGATCCCTTTGTGGTATTGCACCACCTGTGTTACGCAGATAACACATTTCACAATAATAGATTGTTGCTAAAATGATTACATCACAATAATTTTTATTTTTAAACTGTTTTTATTTTAAAGTCCAAAATGGCCGCTATACAGATAGTTCAAACATAAACAACATTATGGCGTCCATCTTATAAATCATATTTATAACTATAAAGACACTTATAGAACAAATATATTATCCAGAATTGTTATATGGCAATTTTATAATTTATAATTTTGCCCGGTAAATGAACTACGCGAAGTTCCCGTCAAAAGACAATGGTCAGTATGAAATAAATTAAATACATTTTCGACATTATTATACACTATGACACTAAGTCCTGTAAAAGACTTTTACTGAAAATGAGAAAACAATATGGGGGCATAAACAGCTACCCATGTTTTATAAATATGGTACAGAATATATTACAGTCTTTAAGGACAATTTTTAGCTTTTTAACTACTTACTTTATAAGTGTTTTAAGAGAGCAATGTGTGCTTCGTTTATATAACAATTGTTTAGCAGCTACGGCTGAATACGGCTTCCAGAAATAATAGTGTGTTAAGAAGAATCCTAATGAAATTGTTATATTAATGCTTAGCTAAACTCATAAAGAATAGTTTTATAGATGTTCGCAATTAACCAAATAGTATCGGGGGCGTTTATAAAACAGCGAAAAACAAATTCTACAAAATGTTTTATAATTGAGTTGTATGAACATTCTTAGCACTTATTTATATGATGATTTAGTTGTGAAGACTAAATAATCACTTTGAGGGTTTTAATAAAACAGAATAGCGTTTGCAGAGTAGTAATTCAATAGTAATAAAATAAAATTGTACTATTATTTTAAATTTATAGAGCAACTTTGTTAGTTGGGTAATGGTTCTAATACTGATCCCTGTGGGACCCCTCTCTTTGTTACAAGCATTCCGGTGCTGTATATTTCTACAATACACTGCATTTTGTTATTTAGGTAAGATATTAGTAATAGTAATGATGTATTTGTGTTCTATTGAAACATTTTTTAATACAGGTATGCAAAATATATAAATGCCAATTATTTTTTACGTACCTTCCAAAACACTTCTAAAATCGTTAGGTTTGCCTGAATCGTTACAAATTTTATACTCGGGACCTGCAAGCGCCATGGTAGTCACACAATATTTGAAATCCTTATTCTGCGCATTTCCAGTTTCATTTAGTAAATTGATGTCTACTGTGAGATTGGTGAAACAAGGTACATTTACCGTAGCTTCCTTCTTTTCATTAGTAATATTTTGACATAGCGGGTTCTCTGGATCCAGGCAGGGTATTGTGGTGTTAATGCAAAGAGTTTTTTCTTCTGCACAGGGAGCTGCTTGGGACATCGTCGTAACGCACAAAACAGTGTTGTTGGTTGTACATATAGCTGTCGTACCTGTAATTGATCATTAGTAATACATTGCAGTTGGCAGTTGGGTTAAATAATGTTAAAAATGTAATTCATTTTATAAAAATAAAACATATAATTTATGTGACCTGACAACAAAAATTGATTATAGATCAAATCAGCGAAGCAGTACTATGAGTTCACTGATGAGGTTAGTGTCTGGCTGATGATCGACTTTTAGAAAGAAATCAAGTTTTTTGTTATGACAATAAAACACGCACGCCCTTAAATTTGATAAGAAAGGATTGTGCTACTGCCAAAGAAATTGAATATATGAATTATGTATTATTTGTTATTTGTTGTTGTATTATATGTTAAAAAGCAGAAAGGAAAGTTTTACCTTGTGTACATAAGGTAGTAGCATTGCCTTCGCACAATGTCAAAATATTAGACGGCAATTTTATTTCTTCTTTGGCTTCTGGTTGATTATAATAGTTGTAAACGTTGTAAGGTCTGGTGGTTGAAGATCCTCCAAACAATCCACCTACTAGTTTCGAAGTCATGTGGTAGAGAAACATTCCTGCCATTACGTTTCCTATAGTTCGTCCACTAAAGAAGCTTTTCTTCTTATACATTCCTATAAAAACGAAGTATCTCATGTTAGTCTTAAATATCTTTGGTTGTATAGTTTGTAGTACATTGCAATTAGGAAAAGTAGGAGAAAAAAAATTATAATCTTTTGTTGTTTGGGAATTATACACGTAAGAAGATTAGTCTTCTGAAGTAAAATAGTTCCCAAGTCGCAAGTGGTCGCTCCACCCTTAAAATCCACCCGTAATACGCCATGCCGCGGTTTTTTGTTTTACCCGTGAAACAGTTGATCCACAGAATATTTCATGCTCACAGAAAAAAATGTATATAAAATTTATTACAAATAGGTAAAGGTGCTATGCACATTGTTGACAGGCGCAATGAATTTCGAGCAATGAGCGTTTAAACTAGGGGGTTGTATCTTCTGAAAACTAGGCACATTGCGCGTATAATTTCCAAAAGGCATCAGCCTATAATTTATTTCCCCTATTCGCCGATTTTATATCTAATTTCAATAGACCGTTGTATCCCAATTAAGGAAAACACAGGTTGTTCATAACGAAATTTTGAAGAAAATTGTATTTGGCTAAATTGTTGCATTGCAAACAAATAGAAACAGTTGAGAATGGCCATTTTTAAGCAACTGACAATAACAACAATCAACAATAAGTATATAGGTATAAGTATTTAGGATAGTGTACTTCTAATGGAGCTAAATTATTAGTCAATTTTCAAGATGATATACATACAAAGTCAATAAAAAGTGTAGAGAAATCCATAAAAATTCTGGCGAATGTATTATTAAAATACAAGACTTTGTTTCCTTTATAACTTTTAGTATAAATCATTAAAATTATGATTAACAATAAGCTGTTTTCTGCAAATTGGGTGATGTTATTTAACTGAAAATATGTGTAAGTTGTACATAAATAAATACTACAGGATTGTTGCAGACTCTTTTTGGCTAAAATTTGATTATAATGGAGATATCTCCTCATTTGGCGTTTTATCCCCTTCCCCACTAGCATTACGTAGTGTTCCCTCCTAAAAACCAACTGAAATTGTTAAAAAATGCAGTTATGAGGAGGAATTAATGTTCATGATGATAATAATAATAACACACACACAATTAGATGCTAGAAACATCATCAGTAGCAGACAATATAAAATAATGGTCAGATAAAAGTCTCCATAGCAGATATCCCAAATTACTGCAGGCGGACGGTGCGTGGAGAATTCTGCCTCATTCAGATTATTAGGAATAAAATAATCAAAACCAAACTAATACACCAGCAACTGGCAGTGAAACATAATCTTCTAGATGAGGTTCTCCCTCCCTACTACAAGTACACCGCAGCACATGCATTAGAGTCTACAGAAGAAGTTTTATATTGGAATAGGCCAATAATAACTGATCGATCTGAGGATTATAATAGACCAGATATTGTCCATATTCATGCCTAAGAAACTTGGAATTATCCTACACATTGCTGTACCTCTGTCACATAACACAACATCCACAAAACGGAAAGGGAAAACATGTCAAAATATGAAAATCTGGCCTACGGACTAAAAAATATATGGAAACTTTAAGAAATTGAAATACACCCACTGGAAATATCGACTGAAGAAATTTTATGTACTAACTTTTTTAAAACGTCACTAAACTAGGACTGTCGGGCAACATCTTAGATACCAGACAACAGGCGGTCCTGTTGCAAGCATTCCACATTGTCCAAAAATTTTTAAATAGCTGAGAAAAACCGAAGTGTTTCCTCACTATACAGGATGTTTCAAGTATGCCGTCATTAATTTCTAGGGTCGATTCTACATAAAAAAATATGAAAAAAACACGGTCCAGAAATCCCTCTTAAGGG
The DNA here is from genome assembly GCA_963583905.1 of Stenurella melanura. Lineage (NCBI taxonomy): Eukaryota > Metazoa > Arthropoda > Insecta > Coleoptera > Cerambycidae > Stenurella > Stenurella melanura. The sequence continues at coordinate 111,568,748 of OY757312.1, forward strand.
CGCTGCGGTCCTCTGAAGGGGGCACCCAAAATTAGCAAAATTGCATTTATTATTTTCTTGAATAAAATAATGAAGAATAACAAATAATTACTAAATTAAAGGATTCAACAGGCTTTAAAAATTAACAAACTAAATTTAATGTTATTATCAAAATATTAAGTCTTTTAATGCAGGTATATTAACAGCTTTGTCTAATCGAATTGGTGATGTAGCATTATTAATATCTATTGCTTGAATATTAAATTATGGAAGATGAAATTATATTTTTTACTTATCTTTAATAAAAAATGATTTTTCTATAACCTTAATTTCTTATTTTGTAGTATTGAGGCGCCACTCATTTCCAATTTTGTGCACCCCTAATTGACTTTACCCTTGCCGGATAACATCAAATAATGACCTTTTTGATATTGAATCACGTGCAAAAACTAGTCACTGTAGCTCGAGGGGTTCCTGAGATATTAAATAAAAGGTCAATAATGGGTGCCTCTTTCACTGTCCCGCAGCGCCCTTAGGATGGATTTCCGAACTCATGTCTATATGAACTTTTTTCATATTTTTTGATGTAGAGTCACCCCTAGAAATTAATGACCACATACCTGAAACAGCCTGTACATAAAGCACACAAAATTAGGCAGGAATATGGAAAAAGGCAATAATAATAATGAACTCAGAAGTTGAGCAAGTACAAAGACCTTCAAATAGAAGTGAGCAGGATGTGGAACGCAAAGACATAATCGCACCAGTAATTCTAGCGACCCTAGGAACTGTTAACAAGGGCCATGACCGGAGTTTGCAACAACTGCCTGGTCAACCGAGTGCGCAAGAAGTGCAGATCACACTATTGGGAACGGTGCACTTTTTAAGGAAAATCCTGGAGTAGGGGTCTTTGTGATCACTTGTTGAGATCTGGACTCTTATCTGTTGGAGAAGACATAACCATCGTCGCCAGAAGGGCTCAATAACCTGGAACGGGCTCCAACAGAGCTGCGTTCTTTCGTATAATGCAGGGGATTAGTGAAATTTCCTCTCCAAAGACTCCTCTTTCATAATAATAATACTGCTAATAGACGTAAAAGTGCGGGCACCCGACGAGTAAAATTTTCTGTTTTGCTAAGTATTTTGAGTGCCTCGCGTTTTTAGTTTATTAAGAAAATTATTATTATTATTGGCATTATTTCATTCCCATTAATACATTTTTTAAAACAGTTTCAGATAGTTTTTAAAAGCGTGTTTTTAATTTTTGAAAGTTATATTATTTCTTCTACTATTAGTGTGAAGCCGTCATTTTGAATTTTTGAATTTCGACCAAATATTTATCATCTGCGACCTTAAAAATTCCCAGATACCCAGATGAATCAGACCATAAATTGCAAAACTTGTCCACCGTATTGACGCCATCATTCCGAATTATTTTTCGACCAAATATTTATAATCTGGAGCGTCAATAACTCTCAGATACTTATTTTTAGCCGAGCCAGAAGATAAATGATAAAACTTATGCGCCATATTGAATTTGAATTTGAATTTTTAGGTTTCAATCATATATTTATAATCCTGGACCTCAAGAATCCCCAGATCCCCGGATATTTTAGTAGAGCCGGATATTAAATGACAGTAAACCGCCCGTCATCTTGAAAATATCATCTTGATATTTTTTATGTGAATTATATACACATACAAAATTTCAAGTCAATATGACATGGAAGTGGGTGTTAAAAAAATACATATGGGTCTAATTGAGTACCTCCTTTTTAAAAATGTTTAAAGCCGGTTAATAAAAGTGTTCTTTACAAAAATGTTGCATAACTTGAATAACTTGATACACAAACAAACTATTGCTTCTTATAGGCGTTGTTATAAACATCAATTTGAAATTTGACATGATGATTTAGCTCTATTAGCGGCATATTCTCTTATATACCTCTAATATTTAAGAAAACCAGCAAAAAAAATTTGGAGCATTCTTTTGCTTAAATAAATGCTTTTCGGGATTCGAACAAGATCCAGCAAAAAAATGTTGTGTAAGACGATTTTCCACAAATTTTAGTTTTACTTCACTGCTGTGTTATAGAGTGAGGTCCGTAAGTAATGGATAAGTTCATTATCTACATAATTTACAATTTATGAGTAAAATTCTAAAACAGATAATTTTTTAATTCTAAAATAAAATTTTTTGAGCATAATTTTATACCTCTCCTCAACCCCCTTGGAGTGACAGCTACCCCTTTAAAATTTATAAATGGAATGAAGGTGCGTGTGTTAACTCAGTTGAAAGGGTTTTTAATTTTCTATCCAGCAATACAAGATTTTTTGAATTTCTCTAATTTTTTTATTAAAAAACTTTTAATATTATTAAGGGCTGGTTTTACAATGTCCAATGAGCTGTTTTCTCTGTAGTTACCGAAATTCTAATAGATGGCAGCAGGGACTAACCAGGTTTATTTTGGCGGTATTATTTGAATTATTTGTTTCGTTTCATGCTGTCATTTGTCAGCTCTCTGTGACATTGTTTTGCGGATTATTGGTTAGGTATCAGGTTTTAATAATTATTATTGCAAGAGAAGTCTTAACTTTAATTTCTTTACATTTTGATACAAACATTAATCATAAGTACAATGTTACGCTGTTATGCATTTTCACCAATAACGTTTCTACGAAAATTGCTTAACATGCAACACACGAATACTGTCATAGTGTTGAAGCCTGCAATAAATAAGATTGTATGAAGACTTCTTTCCGGACACTTTAGCGCCTCGGTTTTTTAATTCTTGTTTGAGGTCATTAAGTGACCAAGTTCCATAATCTCTGATTGTCAATGCCACTTCTGAAGCTGCATCCATCACAAAGTTTTTAGCGTTTCTAACAATTAACATGAAAACAAACTTATGTGAGGTTATCACCGATGATTGTGCACGCGAACGTCAAGTCATCAGCCAACCTGAAAATTAAAATCGATGCCAGCCGAAATTTGGTAGTAAAACCTGGTTAGCCCCTGCTGCCATCTAGCGGTCCCGATAGTGCGAAAACAGCTCATTAAATAGCTTAACTGTCAGATAAAATTTATCTGGCAGATAAACTGTTTTTCAATGTGCAGGTAAAATTTACCGGAGGGTTAAACTCACTATCTGAAAGTAAATTTAGCAGATAGTTGAAAGTGCCAGTTGAGGATTTATTCTACTGTTAGTGGATTTGCACATGCGCATTTGGTTCAATTTCTGACAACTCTAAAACATTCCAACCTAAAAACCAATGTGATTGATTGATATGTTCGTTTCTATTTTTTTGTGATTTATATTAAATATGTTATTGCCAATCGTGAATAATAATAATAATATTCTGGATATGAGTGATGATGACGATGATATTATACAATTTATAAAGTATCAAAGGAGACCCTATACCATAAGGGAACGAGAAAATAATTTTGAGAATTATGATGATAAAGATTTTTTAATAAGATTTCGATTGCGTAAAGAAACTGTTTTACATATCGTTGAGATGATAGAGGAAGTTGCAGGAATAATTCTGTTTCTCCAATCACTTAAAGTGTAGTTAGCACCTTTTTTCCTTTTTACGCTCTCTATTGCAATTATTGCTGATACACAAACGCACAAAATTAAGAACAGAACATTAATCAACACGATAGACAACACAATAAATTTTGAGGTTAAATTAGATAAACTGTCACTAAAACACGTGCGCAATTCGAATTAAACTAATTGAAAGAAACTTCGGGTAGAATCAGTAGTGCCAACATAGCTGAGAAATAATTCAACTCATGAATACGTAGCTGGCAGTTAAATTACTGTTGATAAATACTACCATAGATATAACAGCTAGCTAAGCGTAACTAGCAGCTACCTATTTGGCACTTTTAACTGGATATTGAAAAACCGGCCCTAAGTAAACAAAAGAACGTGAAACAGTTTAAATGAAATGTTCAAACTGGGCACCCATTGCGTCTTGACAGTAATGGAGGCGTTGCTGAAATTCTTCTAAAACATTTTGTATCTTTTCCGGGGTGATTTAATTAATTTCTTGCCTTATTCTGTCTTTTAAATCAACGACGTTATTTGGTCTGATGAAGTAGACTTTCGATTTTCAGTAACCCCATAAAAATAGTCAAGCGCGATCAAATCGGGAGAACGCAGGCCAGTTAATTTCACCGCATCTACCGATCCATCTATTGGGAAAAACTTGATTGAGATAGGCTCTTACTTCCAATGGAAAATGTGGTGTAGCTGATACCAAATTTCTATCAATTTCATTAGGGTATCTACTGGGAAAAGTATTATTAACTCTGGAATGCGAGCCAGTTAATGTGCTATCAAAGAAATATGGTTCGATAATAATTTGAGAATTCCAGCCCAAACGTATACCTTCTCAGGACATTGAGTATTGGCCTCCATCATCCAATGTGGATTTTCTGTACTCCAGTTTCTACAGTTCTGTCTGTTGAGTGTTCCATTTAAGACGAATGTTGCCTAATCAAAAAAATGAATATTTTTTATAAATAACGGATCATCTATTTGCCATGATTTCGCAAAATTCCAATAGGCGATCAGGATCATCGTTGTTAAGTTCTTGAACCAAATGAATTTTATATGGGCGGTATTTTTCGTTTTTTAGAAGATGCGAGATGGACGTTTTACTAACATCATTATCGTCTAAAATGCGTTTCCTACCAGATTTAGGAATATTTGTTGCAGTTCCAAGTTCACGAAATTTGTTATCTACTCTACTAACCGTAGACTGGGAAATGCAACGGCCAGGATACTTAGATTTGAAGGTTTCGCATACCTGCTTCTGCGTTCTTGTTTTATTGCCACATTCTAATAATATCATAATTTCAATTATTTGGATAACCAAATGATCAACTTGACAATAAGCGATAAATAACTATACAGAATCATAAGTTTGCTCAGATGTAGCAAATAAAGAAATTGTAATTTTTTCTGATATGTAAAAAGAAACCCGCCTTACTTGTTTCTTTTTGTTGGATACTTTACCAACTGCGCATAAAAAAAACAAATGATACATTTAAATTGAATGTTAAGACATGACACAAAATTAATTAGAAAAATCAGATGTCACAGTTATTTGGTACATAGACATAAATAGTTAAATAGGATACATTTGAAATAAATTTTAAAATTTTCAAATTTAATTTTCTTGATGAAGAATATACAAAATTCAAAAAATCTTGTATTGCTGGATAGAGAATTAAAAACTCTTTCAAATGGGCTGTCACAAGCATCCTCGTTCCATTTAAAAATTTTCACTCCAAGGGGGTTGAAGGGGGTGGTATAAAATTATGCTCAAAAAATGTCATTTTAGAATTAAAAATTGACGTGTTTTAGGATTTTACTTATACATTGTAAATTACGTAGATAGTGAATTTATCCATTACTTATGGACCTCACGGTATATTTTGTAATAATAATAAATTCAAAGACCAATGTATTTTTTATACAATTATGTTTTTGGTCTACCGGTTCAGCTTTATTTTGTTAATAAATAATATAAACGTAAACTTGCCACCACCATATCCTCCCATGCCGCCAAATCCACCCATGCCTCCATATCCACCCATGCCTCCGAATCCACCCATGCCGCCATGACCACCCATCCCGCCATATACACCCATACCATTATATCCACCCATGCCGCCGTATCCACCCATACCACTATGACCACCCATGCCGTTATACCCTCCCATGCCATTGTATCCACCCATGCCGTTGTATCCACCCATGCCACCTTGCATTGTGCCAGGACCATTGGGATAATGACTTTGACCGTGATAGGATGGTTGGGAATTGTAGCCGTGCTGAGGATAGCCAGAATATCCGTGCTGTTGTGGGTAGCTGGGAGCTCCATGTGACTGAGGTTGTCCGTTGTAGCCATTTCCAGATGTAGGCCATGCACCTTGCGGTTGATGTCCTTGTGGATTGCGAGAGTTTTGTTGAATACCTGATAAGAAAAATATATTAAAATTTAATTTGACAAAGTTATAGAGGTATAAAATGATACTAATTCTCGTCAAATCAGCGGATTAATATATATAGAGTGACCCATTTAAAAGCAAAGCACCTTTATAACTTTTTTCTTTTTTATCTGGCTTGAACCAAATTTTACCAAAATATAGAACAAATTGGGATCTACTTATGACCAAAAAAACATTCGCGTCTTACAAATGCGAAGCCACCCGCGGTATCAAAGTAAATGGAAAAAATAAAGAAATCATATTAGGCATTTTTTTATCGAAAAACTTTATTAATGAAAGTTGTTTAGAATTGTTTAAAACCCTAGAGTCCAAAATTTCAGCAATATTAAAGATTATTGAAATTTTGTGTAAAACAATGTCCGAGTCCGAAAATATCATTTTAATTGTTTTTTTTTTTTTAGGTAATTGTGCTATGACAATTTTGTTTGAAGTTAAACGTAAGCTGCCAGGTAGTTGTCAAGTCATTTTTATTTTTTTTTAAATTTTGTCTTAGTTTGGGACTTCAAAAACAAAATTCAATATTTTTTAATATTGCTGAAATTTTGGCTCTAGGTTTTTGGACAATTCTGAACAACTTTCATTAATAAAGTTTTCCGATAAAAAAATGCTTAATATGATTTCTTTATTTTTTCCATTTATTTTGGTACCGCAGGTGGCTTTGCATTTGTAGTACGCGAATGTTTTTTTGGTCATAAGTAGATCCTAATTTGTTTTGTCTTTTGGTAAGATTTGGTTCAAGTCGGACAAAAAAGAAAAAAATTATAAAGATGCCCCTCTTTTAAATGGATCACTCTGTATATGGCCAGTTGGGATATCCCGAAAATCATCGGTTTGCAGTTCTTTTGAGTAGAAAGCTGATTTTTTTGTGTACAACTAGTAAAAATTGGAAACAACAACATATGTTTTTCCGACGCTTCAAATCGTGGTAGGTCGTTGTTTAAAACCCAATAAACATGTAATTTTAAAGTAATTTTTGCGTTTTTCGCTTATATCTTTTTTCCCCTCTGATTCCACAGAAATATGATTCAATACTTTTTTGTTTTTAACAGATTTATAAAACAAGACCAACCAAATATTAGTTAGATGAAGAGCAATTTGCAAAAAACTCTTGCGTTGCCATTATTTCGTTAATTTTCAAATAAACCATATACAAGTAAGTTATTATTAATATAACGTCTTCGTATTACATTGAATTATTTTTTGCTACAGGTAAATTATGCACGCCAAAGCTGGAATGTATAGGTGAAATAGTTTACGACTTATAGCCTTATAATGAAATTAGACTAGTGTGTTTTTTCAATCGATCTGTACGAGCCGGACCCTTACCCAAACTGGAACTAATATTTTTTTAGATATGTTTCATACCAAGGAACCACAGCCCACCAATTTTTAAGCAAAAAACTAAATTTTGCAAGAAAGGGAATTTTCCGAAAATTTTTATTTATAAACAATTTGAAATCTACCATATTGCCGACATTTTTTAATAACTTATCTTTATATTTATTAAAAGTTCATAAAAGGAGCTCGAACTTGACGAAAAGTTGAGATTCGTTGGAAAACAACGGAGAAACAAGCTGACAAAGTTGACCGCTTGTTGTTCAACATTTTTTTTTTTTAATTTAAGCGAGTAGCGGTAGAGAAATTGTTTATAAATAAAAATTTTCGAAAAATTCCCTTACTTGCAAAATTTAGTTTCTTGCCTAAAAAATAGGTGGACTGTGTTTGGATTAGTACCAGTTTGGGTGAGGGTCCATTAGTCCAAACAAACAAAAAAGTATTGAATCATTTTTCTGTGGGATCATAGGGAAAAAGATATAAGCGAAAAACGCAAAAATGATTTTCAAATCACATGTTTATCGGGTTTTAAACAATGACCTACCACGATTTGAAGTGTCGGGAAAAAACTTATAGTTTGTGATTTTTACTAGTTGTACACAAAAAATCAGCTCTCTACTCGAAAAAACCCTTATATCTTATCTCTATCTCAACTGGCCTATAGTCTGTTTTTAAACCAGGAGGAGTAAACATGAAAGTTCCATTCACACCACAAAAGTAACTAGAAAATACCCTAAAACCTTTTTGGCATTTTGCGCAACCACAATACACAACTATAGTGTTTTTGTGTGTATTTTATTTACATTATATAATGCATCGACTTCTATATAGCATCCATACCATTTACACAATATACAGGCACCAAGTAATTAGCCACTACCTTCAGATTTATACAAAAAGGATTAAAAACTGATATATAGTGCGCAACCGATAAAATAGAAATTACAACCAAATAATTTATGACATTAAATAAAAATTTTTACAATATGTCAAAATTTACAACTATTGACTTGTGTAAAACTGGCGAGGGCATATCCAATCACAGATGTATGATTTAGCGCGTTAAATTTAAAACGCTCCTCCTGGTTTAAAAACAGACTATAGTATTGGAGATCGTCCAATGCTGATACACGATACACATACCGGGTGCCCACGAGACAGGCTCACTTTTGCCTCTTACTTTGTTTTTTAAGACAAAGATTTAAAATTAGGGTAAAGGATATTTGACATAAAAATGTATTTTTTAACCTAACCATATCCAGAAATATACTTCCGGTTTCATATTATCTGAAGCACAAACAACTTTTTAAAAAGATTTATTAAACTTACAAGGATGGCACGTACATTGTCTATAATTGTTTATTTGTGGCATCTTCAGATTTTCTTACTTTTTGTTGGGTATTTTTCCACAGAAAAATATTTAAAAGTTTTAATGAAAAAACCTCTCAACTTTCAAAATAATCCTTCAATTGACAAAACTGTCATCAACCTGCCAAATCGCCAACTAAATATATCAGAGGCTTTAACACCAAAGGCTGTTCCTAAATTTGATATAATAACTGCAATTGAACAGGCTGCACACAAGCTACCATTAAATGAAGCTAATGAATACCGAATTCGTTCTAAAACTGAATTAAAAAAACAATATAAGACTAGAGATAATTTAACATCTGATGAATTTCATCTCTAAAAAACGATCATAGCTGATAAAGGCAATGCCACGGCAATCTTAGATACAGCTATATATGATACAAATATATGATACAAAAATTACGAACTTGATAAATGATGGAAATTATTCCAAATTAAATAAAGATCTTACAAATTCTTTAGAAAACATTATTTAAATACAAAAACGAATTTACAGATATTGAAGGAAATATGTTAACTTCACATCACAGCAAACCTCCTCATTTATATGGTTTGCTAAAAATTCACAAACCTGACGTTCCCTTAAGACCAATTGTGAGTTCAATTAATTCTCCATGTAGCAAACTCTCAAAATATGTATTAAAAATCCTAAATACATTATCAGGTTCTTTCGAGTCTTTTATTAAAAATAACCAACATTTTTAGGAAAAGCTGTCAGAAAATCATTTTAACAATCATCATCAATCAGTTTTAATGTAGTAAGCCATTTACAGATGTAGATAAAACATTAATAATAACTAAAAACAAATTGCAATATGATGGGAACTTGGCGAATAGAACTAAGTTAAGTATTGAAACTATAATGGAATTATAAAAATATTAATGAAATCTTTGCATTCTTTCGATAACCTGACTTCTGGTTATGCTAACAAGTCAAAATTCTGATTTGCCATTCTCATTTTAACACTAGCATCCAACCTAGTCCCCTACGGCTAAGCAGGCTAAACTAGTATCTACATGATCCCCTACGATATGTAAATTCAGTTAAAAATGAGAACAAAGGCCTGAAATTAATTTATTTACGTACCTTGTCTTTAAAAATGTTTTCCTTTAGTTCTCATAGATAGCTTTTCTTTCCCCTGTTTGTATAATGGAATTACTTACACTTTGCAATAAAACAACATAATTTCAATTAAATAATGACTTCTATCAACAAGACTTTGGAATGGCCATGGGTTTTTCATTATCTCCAATTCAAATCAAATTTTCATGAAAAATTTTGAGGAAAGTAATATCAATAATCTAGCTTATAAACTCATTGTATGGTGGAGATATGTAAATGACATTTTTGCTATATGGCCTTATAGTAAAAAATGTTTAAGTAATTTTTTAAATCAGATTAACGAAAAAGAACCTTTAATTAAATTTACAATAGAAATAGAAAATAATAATGAATACCTTTCTTAGATATTTTAATTAAAAAATTAGATAACACATACCAAACCAGGGTGTATAGAAAACAAACACAAAAACAGAAACTTAAATTTCAATTCATATCAACATATTACAGTTAAGAAAGGTGTTGTTAAGTGTTTGTATGACAGAGCCAAAATAATTTCTTCAAATGATGTAATATTAAGGAACGAAAAGCAATTTAAAACTGTCTTATTGAATAATGAACATCCTGAGAGTTTTGTTGATAGTCAGTTATTGAACGTTGGTAGGGGAGAGAATATACTATCAGAACCTGAGGTATTTAGGTCAATGGCAGTAATTCCATATATACATGGTTTATCGGATAAATTACGAAAAATTGGGAATAGGTCTTCCGTACGGACGGTTCTTCAAACGGGCTCCACGCTAAGATCAGTGTTCCGTGTGAGTATGAAAAACATTACGTAGGTGAATCATCTGGACCTTTCGGAACTAAAAGAAAACTAAAGAATCCGCGATTATTTTATTAAACGAGGATAGGTGCGTTTCAAATTATTCGATAGATTTTTGTACTAGTTGGTTGCCCATCCTTAGAGACGAAGTAAGTAAAAATAAGATAAATATAATTTAATGTCTCACGTGACTATGGAAATATATAAGCAACGAACCGTCAAGGTTGATGACCAAAAAGTTTTGAGAACGGAAGTAGATTTGCTTCCAAAACGTTAACTGCTTATAGCTTTCATTTTAATTTTTTAGTTTACAACACTGTTCTAGTTTATGTATTTTTAGGTGTGATACTTTTTGAAATAATCAAGTATTCAAGAACCAACCTCTGTCTGATCCGTTTGGCGCAGAGGTTATTTCATTAAAATTTTTTAATATTTTTCTGTGGCAAAATACCCAACAAAAAGTAAGAAAACATGGTACGTACTATGCTGACATATGTGTTAGGTATTGTAGTGAGTTAATAACTGGTTAGCCAATGTAATTTTACATATATTTAGTTTAAATATGCCTACTGGAAGAGTTTTGGAATAAATGAGGCAATATGATGCAACGCTGTGCTGAGAATGTATTGTGAACCTAAATGATGCTAAATAAGCAAAACGAGTAGTTGGGATATTGTAATATGATATGGCTGATAAGGCCAGTTGTATGTATTTCAGAGGAGACTCTAAGTATTATAGATTATCATTCATATCATATTATTTTATATAACTTCTTTGTTTTAAATAACACCCTGTATATTTTTTAATCTTATCTGATAAAGATATGAATTGCCTTTACAATGCTTTTTTCAATATCAAAATCAAAGCAGAAAGCAAATTTAAAAATTAAATTGTATATCGAGTGTAATAAGAGAACGGTACACGCCCCTTTTTTCTTTAGTTTTGAAGATAAATGATTGAAATTTGGAACATTCTGTAATATTCTTAATAAGCGTCACGTTTTGACATGTAGGTAAATAATTTCTTTTCCAATTCCGGGTTCACCGAAACTCACACCAACTATTGATTCTCCAATAAAATACCCTATATGTCGATGTGAGAAGGTACCCTACTTTGTTTTCTATCACTGAATTTATTATAACATACACATTACTGCAGTTTAGGTACCTTAACGTACCATTTTCAAACTTTGCGTTTATTCCGCTACAATTTTTCATTCTGGTAAGGTAAGCTTTAAAATACCTCTGATGGAGGGTCCAAAATAATCATATTTTCTTCCCAAAGATTTTGTTAATTTTGCTGAGAATGTTCCATGAAATGAATACGAACCTGGAGCTTGATATCCTGACTTCCAGCCACTATTCTGATTTGCTCCATCGACGTTCCAACCTATAGGTGGTTTAGCATTACCGGACTGTTGCAAATTCGTTGTTTCTTTCTTTATGGTAGGTTCTGGATGTGGTGCCGATGGTTTTGGTGCTGGAGCAGGTTGTTTTGGGTACCGGTCATCTGATGTTTTCTTCCTACTCCACCAACTAGAACCACCTATGAAAAATACATTTTATTTGAGATAAATTATAAGTAATATTTGTACAGTCAACAAATTTTTCCATTTTAATCGATAACTTTATATTCTCTACCCCCAGGCACTTTATCTTCCATATAGTGGACACAATCATGTAGATATGAAATGATAACAGCAAGGAGCGTATTTCATCTGATAGGGGATCAGTAAATTACTCGGTCACTCTAAGCACGCATGGTTCACCCCCCAGCACTCTTAAGAGTGAAATATTCCAATATCTGTAAATTGATAATCCTTTGAGATAGAGAATTGGTGTCACATCAAAATATTCGTACTTTTAATAGAAATGAAACAGTTTAACGGAATCGTCTCAAAATACAATCTAGTTCCATAATCATACGTGTACTAAATTACAAGTGAATATCTTAATTTTATTTTGTTAACCTTTTTAATAATGAACTGGGAGTTGTGGATGGGGGTAGCAGAGATTAAAAGCATAATTTTTCCATATTTACCCCCCAATTCTTCAACGAAATAGTCTCAAAATATATCTAGTTTCACATGTTGCTATAATACATATGTGTACTAAATTTCAAGTGAATATCTCAATTTCATTTTATTAATCCCTTTAATAACCTAGTTCCAGTTCTCGTTATAATATATAGGTGTACCAAATTTCAAATCAATATCTTAAACCTGTGAAAACGTGCGCACAAAAAAAGTTACAGACTGACGATCAGAACGAAATTTATTTTCGTTCAAATTTAAAATCCCGATGTTTCATGACATTATAAACTTATTTCAACAAAAAGAAATTGGTATCGCACTTCCCTCTTTATTTAAAGAGGGCGGACACAAAAATTGTTAATTAAGAAACGACAGACGAGAATAATAATCGGAATGTAGTGTAACGGTCATGTTTTGGAATAACACTCAGTACATTAAATTAAATAAAAATATGTTTAAAATTTGTGTATTGGTAAAACTGTCTTGATGTTTCATGACATTCTAAACATATTTCAACAAAAAAAAATCGGTATCGCACTTCCCCCTTTTTTTAAAGAGGGCGGACACAAGAATTGTTAATTAAGAAACGACATACGAGAATAATAATCGGAATGTAGTGTAACGGTCATGTTTTGAAATAACACTCAGTACATTAAATGAAATAAAAATATTTTTAAAATTTGTGTATTGGTAAAATTGTCTTCTACGATCGTAAAACGTTAACTTGTACACAGGTATAAGACCGTTTGACCTTTAACGCGGTACGGAGATAAGAGTGCAGGGGAGGCTTATTTGTTTCGCAGAGGTAGATTTTTTGGTTTGAGACAGGAGTCGAGTTTTGGCCTCGGGCCGATACACCACGGGAGAAGGTGAATTTGACCTTCCCGAATTAATTAGGTGTAGTGATATAATTCGAACTGTGGCCGTGTTGAGACACAGTCGAGCTGTCGTTTGAGTCTGCAAATTTGAAGTCTCTTTATGGTGATGATTGCTGTTCTAGTATTGCAGCTACGTTTTATGTTAAATTGTGCATCAGAGTAATGTGTAAATCACAAAGTGCAAATATTTACGGCTCAATTAAATGACGGAATGAAGCTGTAGTAAATAGCAGCAAAAAGCGTGATTAATCTGAATTATTTGCTCTGATACAATCAACGATCATTTGTGATTTTAAGTAACTTGTCTGAGTACGTTCAGTTTTCGGAGTGACATCCGTCAATTGACCTTCATGTGTCCAGGAATGAAACTGTACGTTTTTTATTTTATGTACTATGTTGTGGTAGCTCAAGCTACGCGCGAGGAAAAACAATATTTTTAGTGCCATTAAAGAACTTGTTTCGTGACTGATTTCTTATTTTCCGAGTGAGATTCGTAGACCGCTTTCATGTTAGTTGCGGACACTGGCCGCATTGATTTGATTTGTTGACAATTTAGATGCCCCAATATGCATAATTAGTGGCCTATTTAGTTTAACAGGTTTAATCCTTGTTAACATACGATTTGTTGTACAATTCCTAGTAATATTAGTGAGTAAGTTATAAGTTTCTTTTGAACGGTCCTTGAGCTCAGGCCGGGTGATACAAAATATTGTATCGATCTACCTCTGTAATACTATTTACGAATAGAGTATTTTGTTTGTTTTTGTAACTCCGAATGTTAATAGATTATTTTGTTTTAGTAGTTGTTTAATTTCGTTAAGCTAGCACTCATTTAAACTGGGATTGCTCGGTGTTTCTTTATTTTACCAGGCCAATTTATAGCTTAAAGTGATTTTTGTATTAGTTGATTTCTAGTAACTAAAAATAAGGTGGCGTCCAACTGTCGTTTTTTGTTGAGCCTAGTAGAGCTGTGTATTTATTTTTTAGTAATTTTCTGCTAGTGAGTATTTGCCAAGGTAAGTGATAACTAGTATTAAGCCAAGCTATCAAGGATAACCTGCACCCTGAGGTCTTATGCTATATTGTTAATTATAATTATGATTGCGGATTCAGTATAACTAAAATGTAAGGTTATAGTAGTTATTACTCTCATTACAACGAAAACCTGATAACTTTTGGTCAAAAAAATTTACAGAGTAGTCATGCGACAGCAAAAATTAATAAAAATTAAACAAAAGGTGTCAAATATGGAAGACTTGCATAATAGTGGAGTAAAAGAAGGACATTGATATGCATGGTTTTGTAACAGCAAAATTATGATTTCATACCTTCTGGGGTATCCAGGAGTAAATATTTAATTCTTTATTACAATTTATAGAAATCCAATAGGTTTTTATGCCATCAACTAGAATAATAGTTGTAAAGGAAATCTGCAGTCAAAAGAACTACTACCTTTTTGCAGATTCTACGTGAACAAGCCAAAGTAAATAATGCTTGTAATTTTAAAAATATAAACAATTTTACTGAAGAAGAGTTCAAGAAGTAACCCCGGTAACAAAACATGAGTTTAAAGAAATATTTCAGATCTGTTTACCAATTCAAGATAAAGAACAGTAAAGTTTTGTATCTAAAAAAGACCTATTAACTTTTTTACGTAAAATGCTCAACGGACTTTTAGATGAAAGTTATTTTTAGGTAGAGTACAAGACAAGCTGTAAGTTTAGCTGTTTCTATAGTTAGGCGATCGTTAATGCTTAGGTTTATGCCAGTCTATCGGGTTTAATGCCATTACAACATTGGTAATTCAAAAGCTATAGCTATTGCTGATGTAACATACAACTTTATTGAAAAACCAAGTAACTCCAGAGCTTTAAGACAATCCTATTCCGTGCACAAAAGACGACATTTAGTGAAGCCTGTTCTATTAGTAGCCCCTAACTAGTAAATTTTACATATACACGGACCATACTTCATTGATTCAAGGAACAATGATGCTGCTATTCTTAGAGCAGAATGTCAATGGGTAGGGGGCATTGGGCGGTGGTTTCAGCGTGGGGATATATTTCTACTGGATAGAGGTTATTGAGATGCTGTACCCTTCCTGCAGGAGAGGGGAATTATTTGTAAAATGTCACCATTTCTTGAGCAAGGAGAAAGTCAACTTGACACACTGCAAACTAACGAATCGTGATTTGTTACGAAGTCTGGGTGGGTCGTAAAGGCGCCCAATGGGCACATTAAATCGATTTTTAGTTTATTTTCTGATATCATTCCGACAGCTCATATTCTTCATCTCGCAGATTTTTACAAAACAGCTGGTGCAATATTATGAATTGTTTATAATGCAGGATGCTACTGTTCCATTAGCAAGAGAATTGCGCCAAAGAATTAATGATGTGAATATAGTTCAAACTCGAGTTGAGGCCGAAAATCTTTAGAAGGAATGCTATATGGAACCAACTTAATGAAAATCGTGCTAGAGAATTTCCTAGATTTGATTTCGATTATTTACATAGGATAACCATAGGTGATTACCAGGTTGGTTTAGCTCCAGCTTACATTCAAGATAAGCTTGATATAGGAGGAACGGAAGTATTCCAATTCGACAAACACGTTTTAGAACCAGGTTTTCTACGGATCCGAATTTACTCACGTTTCCGTAATGCAGTGAGACATCAGCTCTGGGTATCTTATGTGACTAAACACATTCTCGAATATTATTGCACTTGTAAGACTGGTGCAAGAACAATAGGTTGTTGTGTTTATGTAGCCAGCGTGTTGTGGTATTTGGGTTTTGCGCGATATCATCAAAATATACATTACCCGAGTAACGTATTTTTAAACTATATTAATGATAGTCTCAACAGATATAATAACATAGAAATGGGCTTGTTCCATGATATTCTTTTTATATGGTTTTTATACTTTTTCATATAGTACTCGATATTCTCATTATACACTTAAAATTTCGTATTATTAACTTTTTCCGTTCTCGAGATATAAGGAGTTAAAATTAGTAATAGTTGCAGAAACCGAGCGCTCATTTGTGACGTCACTATACGCAAGTGGCGTAAGAAAAATGGCTTTCTGAGACCTTTCAAATTTAACCTGAAAAGTCGAAAAACATGAAATTTTTAAACGCTGGTAACTATATAAATACGTCGAGTGGAAGTTCGTTCTATGTGTCTACGGAAAGGAGAAGGTCGGCGATGAATTATAATCGTAAATTGCAGGGTCGAAATCGAAAATTCGTTCTGGCAGGAGCGAGAGAAAATTGTAATTTTTTGACATTTCACCAAATTGTACTCCCCTATTGTCAAGTAGTAAGCAAAACAAACAATACTTCGAAAACACTTACAGTTATAACCAATAAGGAGCATCAAGTCTATTGAGATCGCCGAGTCTATGCGTATAGTGACGTAGTGCCTGGCCACGCCCCATTTTCGCGAGATGGAAATTTGCAATGGTTTTTAAGATACTAAACGTGCGAATAAGATTCTGATTTTTTGCATATCCATTAATTTATACTTGCACTTTCGATTTATGAAATTAAAAAAAAATGCCGAACAAGCCCATTGATGATATATTGGATCCATGAAAATAAGGGACATGCAATTAGACGTACCAAGATTAGTGAGAGGCAAGGGGAACTCACTATAAAAAAGACAACTCGATGGTGAGACGCAAGGGGAACTCATGGTAAAAAAGCCACCCTAAAGAGGTGTTGGACCGATTTTGTAACCTTCACGTGGTACACCTTGGGTAATGCAAATGCAAACGGCAAAAAATACCAAATAACATTTTTACCCCTTCGAATACAGAGTTATTGCTCTAAAGTCAACGTAACCCGAAAACTATGAACTTTTGGATATTGCATCTATTGAGACTTTTTATCGGCAGGATAAGAGCTGTAACACATAAAAATTTCAGCCAATTTAACTGAAACCATTTTTTCATATGAAAAATATGAAAAGTGCGGCGTCTTTTGCGTTTGAGTCAATTGAGTACGTACGTAACATACCAAATTGAATAAACTGGTAAAAAGGCCTTTTTTCATTATAACGCCCAGGAACGTTGAGTTCCGATCGGCTTCAAACTTTCAGAAAATACACGTTTTGTTAGAAACTAAACACTCTGAAATTTTGATGCCCAAATATTGAATCCTGTGGACACAAATGAATTTGTTACCTAAAATTTGATTTTCCCGCCATTTTATGCCATTAAGTCCAAAATGAATTTTTTTCTTTCAAAATGTAGATCTCGATGCCATTAAAAACAGTTTTTTTTAAGTCATTTTGGCTACTTTTTTGGCATTTTATTTATGATCAAATAACAACAAATAGATTTTTTCAGCCATTTCAGATAGACAAAAATGAAATTACTCGCAATTCTCTTTCCTTTCTGATAAAATTTTTCCCAAAATGGCCGAGAAAATCCATTTGTTGTTGTTTTTTTTATAAATAAATACCAACATTTTCCATTAAAATATCCATTTTGGACTTCATGGCATAAAATGACGGGCAATTCAAATTTTAGATAAATTCATTTATGCCAACAGGGTTCAATATTTGAGCACCAAAATATCAGGGTGTTTGTTTTAAACAAAAGGTATAATTTCTGACAGTTTGAAGCCGATCGAAACTTTTAACTTCCCTGGGCGTTAAATTGAAAACAAAACGTGCCCCTGTAGCACAAGATATTGGGTGGATATTGGTACAATGTGTTACCTGTATTGTATATTGGGCCAATATATGTCAGCTTTAACCAATATTGTACCTATATGATTATCAGCTGTATTTTCAATATTGTCACCCAAAATATAGCCAACATTTCACCAATATTGGCAAATCAGATTCAATATTCACATTATTTAACCAATATTGGCGCAATGTGTAGAAACTAATATTAGTTCTGAATAGAAATCAAAATGATGTACGACAATATATATCGAGTTTGTAGCAAAATTGGGGAACGATGAACAAAAATGGATGCTTAATGCTGACTGGCTGAAAGCAAAATTTAATTTGTATCAAAATGTTGAGGTGGAAAATAATTTACCCAACACTTCTGGATTAGTAGGGAGCCAGAATCTATCTTTTGATGAAAGCAGTGAAAGATCGGATCGTAAAAAGACGGCAGAACTTTGTAGAAACTTTGTGTCTGAAGAACTAGTTTATGCAACCTATAGTAGTTTGTGCGCTTCTTTATTGTAAGATATAAACAACTAAAATCTATATTTTCTTCTTTTTGTATTCCAACGTAAATCACCACTAGTAACAAATTACGCATTTAAAGCTATTGAGTAATTTTGTAATAAGTTTTAAGGCATTCTGTCGCACTGTTGCACCCCTTAAAATCACCCTATTTTATATAGGCAATTTTTTCGATATTTTTATGTTAATTGGTATAATTATCTGAATATTTTTTTCAGAATTTTACTCAATAATTTCAAATTTCACTCCCTGGAAACTGCCCCAATTTTTCGATAGCACTTTTTAAATTATTTTTTCTGTAATCGCCAGCTGATTTTAGACGAGTTTCATAAGTTTCAGAATTTTGACCAAAAAATGGTTCATTTCGTCCCACTGTGCTAAGGCGTGAATTTACATGTCTTCTTTCTACCTGTTTTAGTGGTCCCTTATGTAGGTTCTACAAAGTAGAAGAAAAAATCTGTAATTTTAAACAATGTTAAAAATGATTGAATTTTTGCCCCACTGATAAACGTTAAATGATAGTATAAAATATTTATTTTGGTTATATGTACTTATATAGCGTTTCCGAAATGTGCTACTATGTAATAAAAATGTTTTTGTTGTTTTTCTTTTAGTTTTTTTTAATGGTTTAATTTTTTTTACAATTCGTAAATACTATACCCCCATCCCTCTTTCGGAGTTATTAATGTCACTTTATAGGCTTCTCAAAAAAATGTCATTTTACACTTTTCAAATTCGATATCTCGAAAACTAAGCGAGATATAAAAAAATGTTATTCTTTATTTTTAACTTATTTCATCGAGTTCTACAAGAAACCATCATCAATAGGTGACGCCACGGTTGTCGTAGTCTTGCCGTACTTACGAATTATAAAAATATTAAACTATGAAGAGGAGTAAGAAAAATGTTTGCACTAAAACCTGTAAAAATGTTCAGAAACCAACTAATTTCATATTCCTGAAATGAAGTTGAATAAATACTCAGTAGATAATTTATGAACAATTTATAATAATGTTACATTTATATTACATAATAGCACATTTCGAAAATGTTCCCGACTGCTTTCCGCTAAATAAGTATTTTTTACAGTCATTTTAGGACCAAAATAAATATTTTGTACTATCATTTAACTTTTATTAGAGGGGCAAAAATTCGATCATTTTTAACATTGTTCAAAATGTTGGAACTATGGGAACTATTTTGGGCTTGATATTTGAAATTTTTAACTTTAGTCAGCCACTCTGAATATTCTTAACTACCAACTTGAATGTAATTCCAACGTAATTCAAATTCTCGAATCGAACAAATGTTTTCCCATTTTTTTAAATAAATATGGAACTACCGCCCAACTAGGCTCCACTGTTTACAAACAATTTCATAGAAATTTCATATGCCATTCCAGAGGGATGTGTTCGAAAATGCCTCTTAATCTAGTAGTTTTTCTGAGGATGGCACCTAACTTTATGGAACTCGATTTTACATTATAAAGGTTTATTCTTGAACAATATCAACCAAAATTTACTTTATTCATAGGATGAGAAACGAGGGATATTTATCCTTTTTTCAGGTTTACATTTTTAATTGTTTAAGACTTAATTATGATTCCCAGGATAATACATAAAGAAGGTTATCTATATAATTAGATTTTTACTTTCCGTTTTCAAGGGAAAGTAGTAAATATTGATGATTCCCTTGGTAGTGAGTGTTATAAAGAAATGAGACAAGGATTGACTATCCCTCGTTTCTTCGCCTGTGAATAAAGTTAGGTTTGGTTAGTAGTGTGAAGAGATAAGCCTTAATAATGCAAAATGGTGAACCAAGTCTCAAAAAGTCGTCCCAATAAAAACAGTAAAAACCTATACTTAGGCGCCATCCACTGAGAGTTGTAGCTTCCTTAGGAAACATTTCCAGACACAGGAAATTTTCTTACTATTTTTGCATGTAGCATCAGTGTCTAAAGGGAAATTTGAGAATTTCGGTACACTATATATTTTAAATATTGTGTAGCAATGGGCCGCTAATGATGGTATCAAATATGCTACCAATACTGGTATCCAATATAATGCCAATATTGATATCAAATATATTGTTATTCTATTCTATCTTATATAACACCAATATTGATGTCCAATGTGTCACCAATGTTGGGATTCAATATGGCATCTATGTTGGTATATAATATGACACCAATATGTGATTGCAATATTGGACATTTATTGCAAAAATCTGACGTTCGGTATATTGGCCCAATATGTGAATCCTGTATTGGTCCAATCAGTTTGTGCTACAGGGGTGTTCAACTAGTTTATTCGATTTTGTATTTTATGTAAGTAATGAAATGGTCCAAAACCAACACTGATCTGCTGGAATTTTAATTACGAATATAAATAATGCCATTCAATAAACTAAATTGTTTATAAAAAAAAATGAAAAAGCGTAACGGACTTTCAAAGTCCAAATCTCATGAAGATATACACTCCTGATACCTCAAAAGGTATGAAATCATAATTTTGCTGTTACAAAACTATGCATATCTCACCGTCCTTTTTAGTCTTTTTTACTGCACTACCTTTACCTTTATAAATTTCCACCATAGTTGAGGTATTTGCTAGACTGACCACTCTGTATGTTTTTCCACAAAATTATAATAGGTGTCTTCCTTGCCAATTTTGTTAACTATATGACAAATATTGTTGCCATCTGTCACATTTTTGGTTGCACATTCATGTGGTGAAGTGGAAGTATAGTCGTCAAAAAATTATGTTTTTAAGAAAAATAGGTTTAGAGTGTCATGAAACGTGGAACTTTTAAATTCAAAAGAATAATTTTTTTACTATTTATTCCTTTTAGACATTGTATATTTTCCAATGAAAGTCTAGCCATTTCTTCCCTCGCAGTAGCGTCAACTACCTGTCAAATTTGACTGTTCTCCGTCAAGTTGTTAGTTAATGCACCAACAGACAGACAGACTGATGGAATTGAAAAACCTTCATTTTTGTAATCTATATGGTCTGAAACGTGGAAATCCGAAGAAATCTCGGAGGGTCAAAAAATTGAATTTATCTTTACGATTACTATACTTCCACTACATTATGTGGAAGTAATATATATATAAAAGACACAGTAATTCTGTTTATTCACTACTCACCCGAAGAAGTTTTGCTGCGACCTCTAGAGCTACTACCTCCTCGTTTACACTCAACATCAATGAAATCAGTCAGAAACACAAAAAGCACACCACACAGTATTAAAGTTATCTTCATATTTTAAAATATTCTTCAATAATTTATTGTGTAAAGCAAGGCCCTCGATAATAATTTAAACTAAACTTATATTTTGATATGTAGAATGATAATAAAATATTTCCGGACACTGATCTCCCCCGTGTCAACTCACACTTTAACATAGCGGCATTTAAATTAAAGCAAATATTGTGACTATTGTTGTATTCTAGTTCTCGTAAATAAGCAATTTTTCAATTTAGGCATTAAAGGAATTAGTCATTGAATAACCTTTAGAAGATCCAGAACTTTCCGCACGGAATGAAAATTAATCAAGATTTCATTTGCGCCAATCGTATTTAATTACTTAAGGTATTACGTGGTAATACACTGACGTTAATTTATTGTAATTCTGACTCTTGGAGAGTGCTGGAATTTTCAACATGACGCCGACTCTGACTGAAATAGTTTCCACAAACATGAAAAACTACATTCGAATACTACCACTTGACGCGCTTTTCGCATGCCATAGTGGCATCACCTGGAGCTAATTTAAATAAAAGTACAATTAAAAATGTACCTATATTTATAATAAAATAATGTCATGGTTGAATGAATTCAATCAATCCTGTCATACATACCTTAACTCTCTTAGCCTAAATAAATCACACGAAAGAATGAAATTATTGTAGGAAAAAGAAGGAAACCTACTAACCTAACATAAACAAATCATAGAAAATAATTAGTGAAACAATATATTAATCGTTACAAAATTAAAAAAAAAATCAGAGGACGTAGGAGTTTGAACCCAGGGGCGCGTTTAGATAAATTGGGCCCCTAGGCGCTGTGAGATTTGAGGGCCCCTCGTTAAAAAAAATTTAGATCTAAAGATTTGAAGGCAAGTATATTTTTACAAATACACATTATCATATAATTTTTTTCCGGCTTTATATGTTAGCAAACTTGTCAATTTGAACGTTTAATATCACAGTTTTGTGTTTCCACTGATACAGTATACAGAAGAGATAAATTTTGAAGTCGCTGTTGCCCCGAAGTACTACGTAGGTAGTTATTAATTCTTTTGAGCGCCGAAAAAGTACGTTTACATGAGGGATTACTGACCGGAATGGTCAAGTAAATACACAAAAGGGTTTCAACATTTAAAAATGTCGCCTGCAACACATTGAGAATAAAGGACTCCGCAGTTTTTTATAGTAAGAATAGGTTTCAGTCGATTGTTCTGAAACTTGGGGAAAATATTCTCCTGGACCCCCTGACTAAAATTCTCTCTGACCACCAGTTCGACCGAATTTGATTTTTTGATCTAGAGGCGGCTGAAACTGTGAACATCTTCGAAGGTCTGCGTAAATGTTCCATAAACATTCTGAAAATATTCGTGCTCATTTCCTGAAGAGAAATAAGCATCTTTTGTCTCTTGGCATTTTTTTTTCAAAGTGCTTCTTTCTCTCGGAAAAAAATGAACAAAAATATTTTTTGTAATTTTTTTACGGGAAAAGGAAGCACTTTGAAGATAAACACCAAGAGACAAAAGATGCTTATTTTCTTTCAAAGAACACGCCTACCGGCGTGAATTTCTTAGACGAAAATAATTTCGACCAAGAATTTCCCTAAAATTTTATTTTTCTCTACTTCAGAAAGATCCCAAAATATTCAGGCACGTTCTTTAGGTAAAAATAATCAGCGTATGCCCCTTCAACTTTTTCTTCAAAGTGCTTCCTTTTCCCGTAAAAAAATAGCAAAAAATATTTTTTTTCTCTTTGTTATTTTTTCCGGGAGAAGGAAGCATTTTGAACAAAAAAACACCAAGAAACAAAAGATGTTTATCTTTCTCCAAAAAATGAGTATGAATATTTTCAGAATTTTTATAGAACATTTAAGCAGACCTTCGCAGATGTTCACAGTTTCAATCGTCTCTAAATAAAAAAATCGAATTCGGTCGAACTGGTGGTCAAAATGAATTTTAATCAGGGGGCCCAGGGCAACATTTCCCCAAGTTTCAGAACTATCGACTGAAACACATTTTTACTATAAAAAACTGCGGGTCCTTTATACATTTCAGTAGGCGACTTAAGCCGGCATATATCAAAAATTGATACAATTTATCTGGAGATAGCTCGGAATCTATGTCGCCTCTATAGGTTGATACTAATGCATTGATTATTGTAGTGCACTGATGATTAGCTTGTTTTGCATCGTCATACTCTTTTTCCAAATTTTCTTTATTTTCAGATTCTTTTTCTATTTGTTCATCATCGCCAGATTCACTAGAAACGTTTCCTAATGGTTCTTCCTTCTCGCAGTCCTCATCACTGGTTTCAAAATCAAAATTTTCTCAGTTATTTTCTCGGGTTTTCTAGATTGTTCTGTCTCAGGTTCTTGAATTTTCGCACCATCATTATCAGTAGATTTATTTTCATTAATGTGAAATATGCCGAAAAGCTGATTCGTCATCTGGCATGTGCCGACTGCCGAAACTTAAATAGTAACGTCTGAGGAATTACGAAATTGGTCTGTTAATTGATTGCATCTTTTTTTAATACACTGAAAAAAATATGTTCGAGAAATCAATGAATGAAATGAAAGTTCATTGAGAATTTATGAATCTGTTTATTGATATAATGTATATGTTCATTAAGGCAATGTACACATTTATTGTTACTATGTAAACGTACATTATATTAATAAACGGATTCATCACTTTTAAGTCGATGAACCGATTCATTAATATTACGAACATATTTTTTTCAGTGTGATGCAGTGAATAAAGATTAAAAAAATTAATATTCAAGAATATTCAAACATGATAAACACAAACAATAAATTCCTATGGACTTCTACATTGAAATATGAAAAAAATTGAAATCGAAAGGAAGAACTATACAATGATTTCAAATTCAAATGATATAAAATGTAAATAAACGACAAATGTTCGTGAAGACATGCTCGCATGAACCATTTTTATTTTGTTATTTTTGTTGTAATTGAGATCTGATGAGGATGATATGGAAAAGGGAAGAAATATATTTCATGATAGTTGTAATTATCATTACTGCTATCGGAAAAACAAAAATAAATAACGACATAACAAAGAAATAAAACTTTTACATCGTTTTTTTACCTCAATAAATCGGGAAATGGGGGCCCCTGGAAAAGTGGGGCCCTAGGCGCGCGCCTAGTGCGCCTAGGCCTAAACGCGCCTCTGTTTGAACCCGGAACCTTTCGCATCGTAAGCGATATTTTTTCATTTAAACATTTATTGATCTTTTATAAATAATGACATTGTATAGAGAGTAAGAAAAATAAAAACAAAATATCTTAACTTATAAAATTTACAGGAACAAAACATTCTGTTCGCCAGTGGTATGGCTAGGGATTTTAGCTCGTCTATTTTTAGTAAGTGATCGCCCATTTACGCACTGTCTATGGGCATTAGTTTTGAAATATTTTTTAAAAAGGATAAAATTTAGATAATTGAATGGTTTAAAATTTTTAAAAACTGGGGCATATTTTGATGTTTGCTATAGTGTTTATCGGTGGGTTCGGGGGGGCATCGTAAGCGATAGCTTTACCTATGCGCCAGCCACTCGGCTGACAGTGAGCACTAAACCAAGGAATACATAGTCAGATAAATGATATCACGTTTTGCGCATAGTCGAAGCTCCGGACTTTCGGTGTACCTAGACACTTCTCTATATATCCAGAATAGGCACAGGTATATAACGCCATTTTATCATTTAAAGGTTATAAAAATAGGATTCATACAACTATTCTGCACCCATTAGCAATATTCTCACAGCATCTATAAAGTAGCTTAAAAAGCTCTTATAAATCTGCAAAGATTTTGTCTACACTCTATATAACAATCTGTTTTTATAGCCATTAACGTATCAGTTATAAAGTGGTTAAAGACTGTGCCGGAACACTTTGACCTGGGTGGTATAATATACTTCAGAAACCACGGTTGTCTTATTACTTTTATTTATTTCCCGTAAAAAAAAAGAACAGTGCCGGAACGGCGTTCCAGCTCCACTACGCCTCTGGTTAAAGAGCTTTCTCGTTTTATAACATTTGTACCTTTGAAATTTCAGTTTCACTTTAGTACCGATAAGCGGTGACTTCTCTCCAAATTACATTAAAATCGGTATACTAGAACCCGAGTACTAGAAAGTTGAAAAATTACTTGTTAACGCATGTTTGTTAGTTTTTATGAGGTTATGTTAAACATTCTAGCTTTTCCATTCCTCTACTTTTGTTGCTCTTGAGATTTTACAAGCTCTGATACGATCAATAGAACCGGAAATATTTAAAAAAGAAGTTCAAAAAACCAGGCACGGCGGTCATTTTGTATAAAAGTGGCCCTAGACAGTGGAGCGGCATCTTCTAACCACAATGAATAGCATTTTCATAACCCAACGATTTTAAAAACAGAAATCGCTTACGTCGACTGCATCCTTTTTCAAGAATCAGTGTATTTAAAATATTTCATTATGTATTCAACTTTATTACGGCTCATTTATCTGAAACTCAGATAATAGATATTCTAATTATGATTGTATGCGGTAACAAAACAATAACTGAAAAAGAGATCTGTGAAATGTTTAGTAATAAATGCCCTGGTCACCACGTATCATATCGAAAACAAGGTAGAACTCCTTGATTTGATGAGGAAGAAGAATTAGAAGTAAAGATTGAGGAAAATTCGTATATACCAACTAGACAACTTGTTGCCGATACAGATGTAAAGTAAATCATCGATTCTGCGAGTTTTAGAGAAAGAAAAATACCATCCTTATAAGTTGGTTTAGGAGTTAATTGAGGATGATCCTGATCAAATGCAAGAATTCTGTGAATTAAAGATATACGGAATGCTAGCAGATTTGCAGTTTATAAATAAAATTATTTTGTCTGATTAAGCCACGATTCAATTAAACGGAATGGTAAAACCGCCAGAACTGTCGATATTGGCACACTTAACGGTGATGTTTATTTAGATGTTTATTTAGATTTTTTGACTAACTCTTTAGTGCCTACATTAAAACTACTTTTTTCTGATACTAATTATCCAAATGAATTCAACAGTTGTATTTGGTATCAACAATATGGAGCCCCACCGCATTATTCACGTACAGTGAGAAATTATTTAAACGAAGTTTTCCTTAACAGGTGTACTGGGAGACGTGAAACTATTGAATGGCCACCTCTTCCTCCCGATTTGACAACTCTTGATTACTTTTTATGGAGCTGTTTAAAATCAAAAGTGTATGCTAAACATTCGGACAATACTGCAGTTTTGAAAAATAGGATAACCAAAGAAATTCACAAAATAAGCCTTGAGATGATACGAAATGTCATCCTCGAATAAAAAATCGCCTTGCATATTGTCAAGAGCCGACTGAACATAAAATTTTATTATGAAATAAATTAGAAATACATTTAAACTAATTGGAAATACATATTTAATATATCTGTGACTCTGTGCCTCATTTTATGTAAAGGGTTGAGCTGGAGACAAATTTGTGTTAAACACATTTTCAACTTTTCTTTAAAATCAATAATTTACCAAAAAAATGCTTTAAGTGAGTTTACAAGACAAGAACAAAATTTAACATTTTCAAAATTAATTATCTCGATAATTATTGCATTAAATTTAAAAAACTTTATACTGCTTGATAGAGAAAATCCCCTTCGAACGAGGTGCTACACGACCCCTTTTCAAATTTAAAATTTTCTGGGGGTAGTCATAATTCAGAAGGAACGCGAGAGGTACCGTTTTCGTGCTAAAAAATAGCGATTTTAAATTAAAGTTCGACGTGTTTCAGTATTTTCCTAAAACCGCATAATTCTGCTTAAAATAAATTTATTTCAGACACATATGGACCTCACTGTGTGTAGTGGTTATAAAATTAGAAGCGTTGCTTCAAATGGATCTAGGAACACTAGAATGAGTGTATTAGCTCGCGAAGTACTCGGCTGTTTTTGGTAGATTTAGTAAATTCTTAAATTTAGAGTACCTTTGATTGAGAATTTAAAATAATCATGTTTTTTCTTTTTTCTTTACAGAGGAACCATTAGGTAAATTTAATGCAAACCTGAAGCTTGATGTCCTGGTTTTTGCCCACCATTTGGGCTTACTCCACCAACATTCCAACCCATAGGTGATTGAGCATTGCTGGATTGTTGGAAATGGGTTGTTTCTTTCTTTATAGTAGGATCTGAATGTGATGTTGATGGTTTCGGGGCTGGAGCAACATTTGCATTCTTTCTATTCCACCAACTAGAACCATCTTTAAAAAAATTTATTTTATTTAGTACAAAGTCTAAATGTTATTTTTACAGTAATTAAGTTTTGCTTCCTTTAGGTTATCTATCATGGACATTTTCCCTTAGGGTTGTTCAAGAAAAAACGAAGTTGTTTCTCTTTTCGCACCTCGCCGGAATGTGGAAATATACATTGAAACCTTTTCTTTTCAAATAATTTCTAATTGAGGTTTAGGGGTCCCCTGGTCTTTTTAATTAAAACATGAAGAATACACGAAATTTTATTTTTTTAAGTATGTTCCCATATATTTTTAGGCAACTTGCAGGGAATGTTATTATTAGGATCACAGGGAACATTTGTAAATTTTTCGGACTGGGTCAATGTGATTTAGTATGTTTTTTGTCTTTAAAAATCCAATTTTGGAATAGAGAACTTAATGGACCAGAAAATTACTTCTTTGCATCATTTTATAGCCCGTAACTCACAGATTATCTGTGAATTTTTCATATTTTTTTCCCAATGTGGAAACAGTGCTGCTATCGAAAAGAATATTTAAAAGTAATTTCAGGAAGTCCATTGAAATTTTGATCTATTTTAACCCAGAGAAAACCTTAGTTTAGGTTCTTTAAGCTATAAAAAAGTTATTGAGAAAGAAGACTTTTGCACTTTTATTATACTCTTCGCAAATACAAAACGAAGAGTATATTGAATTCGATCGGCATATTTCTAAAACCCGGTAATATTGCTCGTAGAGTGATACTGTGATCTTAACAACTTTCAAAATGTCCGTCCGTCACGTTTCTTATAAACACGATAACTCAAGAACGAAAAGTCCGATTGTATTGAAACTTGGACCGTAAGTTAGTGTTAGCTAGTGAAAAAATCCTATTGCATTTGAACAAAATCAATCAATAAATAAAAAAGTTATTAATTTTTTAAATTTGCAGAAAACATTTTTTTAAGTTTGCAATTAAACAAAAAATGTCTAAAAGTAATATTACATACCAAAAAAAAACTGCGAAGAGTATCCTATAAAATGTAACAATGATATAGAAAGTGCGGTAAGTTGGCGAAGAGTATAATGTTAACTCTAGTTTATTTTGTATTATCAAAAATATTTACCAAATGGAGAAAATGAAATTTATTTTCTTTCAATCGCTAAAAGGGTGTTAATACTAAAAATAAAATTTAAACATGCTTATCTAAATCAACTTTATCAGTTACTTAAAAATCTGAAACTGATATCTTCTCTGGGTTATAGCAGATAAAAAGGTCAATGAGTCTACTTCAACATTTCAAATTATATTTTTTAAATACTTTATTGATCGCAGCGCCATATCCACATTAAGAAAAAATCTGAAAACATTCACAGATAACACAGGCCCACACAAAAAAAGTGATCTGTTCTCGGGACGCGACATAGTACTTCCCATGTATTTCAACCTGCTCAACAGGATTCCTATAGGATACTATAAGATACTGATACTATAGGATAATATAACCCACCAATTTTTTGTAAATGCCGAAAGTAACCTAAAAAATAAGATTTCTTAGGCCACTTTGGCGATTTACAAAAAAATGGTGGGTAATGGAGCTAAACGGACATTTGATTCGCGTTCAACATGTCGAAATACATAGGGATTACTATGTCGGGTCCCAAATTCAGATCATTTTCTTTTTTCGTCTGACTGCAGTCACACAAGAACAGAAGTGATCTGAACCTGGGATCCGACATAGTAATACTTGTGTATTTCGACGTGCTGAACACGAAACCGATGTCCGTTTGGCTCCATCACCCACCGATTTCTTGTAAATCGCGAAAATAGCCCAAGAAACCTGCTTTCTCTAGGTTATTTTCGCGATTTACAAAAAATTGGTGAGTGATGGAGCTAAACGGACATCGGATTCGTGTTTAGCACGTCGAAATGCATAGGGATTACTATGTTGGGTTCCGAGAACTTTTTTGTGGGTCTATGTAATCTATAATAAGTATGATATAATTTCTATTTTGATACAATGTCAAAAAAGGATTTTCTGGTCTTTTAAATTCTCTATAATTCCGAAATTCTACTTTTAAGAACTTAAAAACATGCCTGATTACATTGACTCAACACGAAAAAAATCATAAATTTTCCTTATGACCCTAGTAATCACGTACCATTGGTTAAATGTAAAACCAGCTTTAGGTATTACTCTGGCTAAACTTCGCCTTTTCAGTTAATTAATTTGCTATCTAATTTGTATGATGTCAAAAAGCCTGAATACAGTATATTATTATTATAAATAAATTGTTCAAAGAAGTAACACACTAAAAAAAAAAAAAAAAAAATCGGTAAAGGTTACCTACCTACCAGAACTTCCCTATTTGTTTATTCAAGAGTGGTAATTCGACAGAAGAAATAAATAATAAATAAAAGGTGTGGTTGCCGATTGTGTCTTCTTTGCCAAATATTATTGCCAAATTTGACTGTTTTCCGTTAAATCGTTTTTTAGATGTAGCGCCAACAGACAGACAGGCAGACAGACTGGCTGACGGAATAGAAAGACCTTCATTTTCGTTCGTAATCTACATGGTCTGAAACGTGAAAATCCGAAGAAATCGCGAAGGATGATTTTTCACGAATACAATCCTTCTCTTCGGTAAGCGAGAGAAGTAAAAATATAATTTCAAGTATTCTTTATAATTTTGTTAAAACGAGTAGTAGTGGTAAGAGAAAAAAGTCGGCTACCCATCAAATGGACACCGACGAAGAGGAACCTAAACAGCCCAAGACGAAGGCCATCCAGGACCTAGCTCCTACGGCGGCCACCACCACACCTGCACCGGGCCCCGAAGGGGCCAATTCGAATATAGAGAAGAAGATGAAAGTACCACCAGTCATCTTGAGAAGAAAGGAAGTGTGGACCTCTGTAAGCCAAAGGCTACGAGAGGCAGGTATCAAATACCTGAAAGCAAAAATCGTCGGTGAAGGCACCGCCGTCGAACCCCAATCCGCAGACGACTATCACAAGATGACAAGGTTATTCTTAAACAAAAAGTGGGAATACCATACGTATGCCCTCCCAGAGGAAAAGCTCCTGAGGGTCGTGGTGAGAGGAATCCCTTCCGGTGTCACAAACGAGGATATCAAGGAGAACCTCAAGACACAAGGACTGGCACCAGTGTCAGTTCAGGAGGACCAAGAGGGAGATGCCCCTCGTCCTCGTGTAGGTCAGGGTAGAAAAACAAAGAACCGCCCCTGCCGTCACCCAGTGCCACCATTGCCAGCGCTTTGGCCACGCACAGGGCAGGTGCACCGCACAGACAAAGTGCGTGAAGTGCGGTTAAGCCCACCACTCGGCTGAATGCCAAAAGAAGAAGGAGAGCCCCGCTAAGGGCGCAAATTGCCAAGGAGCCCACCCACCGAGCTATAGGGGATGCCTCAGCTACCTCAAAAAAGCAGCAGGTCCCCCAAGGACCAATAACCAGGGATCTAGGGCGATGACGGCCACGGCAGAGACTAGAAAGGTCACTGTCGGAAAAAGTTATGCAGACGCAGCAAGCGCCAAGGGCAAAGCCGCACCTGCACACAGGGCAAAGACAGCGCCGAAAAAGGGGGTTAAACCCCCAAATTCTGCTGTGGCCCATAACTTCACAGCTGCGCTGGCACAGACACAGCAGATGTGCTTAGCAGTGAGTGTATTCTTCGTAGATGGCCACTACGCTGGTGAAGCCGAAACTCTTGCAGATCGCCTCATGGAACGTGAACGGCCCTCGAGGGGGGAAGCTAGAAATAGAAGAAATCTTGGAAAGGTACAACATCGACGTGATGGCACTGCAAGAAAACAAACTTCGCCAGGATCACACAGAACTTCGAATCTCAGGCTACGAAGTCTATAGAGAACAACGAAGAGCCAACGCAGGAGGAGTTACTGCTTGTCAAGAGGACTATAGACCATCATCTGAACGATACTTCGGCACTGGAAAACATGGAAGCCATCGCCATAGTAGTTTCAACGGAACGAAACGGCCTACTCAAAATAGCTTCCTGTTACCAAGCACCTCAACTTCCTCTCCTAAACCATTACCTGGAGGCCCCCATAACACGGGGTGCCCAGATGGTGGCTATAGGAGACTTCAACGCCAAATCGCCAGTTTGGAACTGCAGACTCACTAACACCAGTGGACGGGAGATGGTGCGATTCCTAGAGGATCATCATGACGTACAGGCGTTAGGTCCAGAAGAATTGACATTTGACAACTGAAGACATAGGCCCGACGTGCTGGATATATGCCTGTTCAACGAGATGACCCTCAGTGCCGAACTTCAAATACAAACTGAAGGTTCTTCGGATCACAACCACATATTGCTAAAACTGAGTGATGGTATCCCTGAAGAGGAAGCTTTCACTAAGAGAAGAATGAACTGGGAAGAGTTCCGATTAATTTTTCAAAGGAACATTGCATACGTTCCCAGAATCGATAGTGAGGAGGAAGTAGAAGAGGCTATCATCTCCCTGGAAAACCACATCCAGGCAGCGCTAATATAACATGGATAACACGACGGAAACTGTAACGAGAAGAGTAGCAGTGCCGATGGGAGAACTCCCTGAAGATACCATGCAGCTCATTCGAGACAGAATGAGGGTTAAGAAACTGGTGCAGCGGACAAGACTCCCTGAACACCGAAGGGAATACAACCAATTCACTCGAAGAGTTAAAGAAGCCTGCAAGAACAGGCAGAACAGTTGGCAACGTTACCTAGAGTCGCTAGACCTCAGGACAGAAGCATGTGGACTACCCAGAAGGCTCTTCATGCCAAGCGAAAATCAGTCCCGCCCATCCACGCGGAGAATGGTATTGTCCACACTCGACAGGAAAAAGCCGAGGCTTTTCCCGATATCTTGGAACTGCAGTGTAGGGGAAACCAGATCGACGACGAGGACGAGGACTGGGAGGACGACGTAATATGCAGAGTCAGAAGGCTGCGACGCATGCCGGATGAAGAAATAATCCCCACGACTTCTGAAGAAATCAAGGAAATCCTGAGAAGCCTCAAACCCCGCAAAGCGCCAGGATGCGACGGAATAGGAAACATAGTCCCTACTCAAGAAACTACCCCTCAAAGGAGTAGCAACAATGGTGAACATAATCAATACCATCTTGAGACTACGTGATTTCCCCACCAAGTGGAAGAAACGTCATCATGATTTCCAAACCAGGTAAGAATCTAACACTTCCTTCAAACTACAGGCCCAGCAGTCTTCTACCGGTGGTGAGTAAAGTAGCAGAGAGGATCATCCTGAAGAGACTTAACACCCTGACCGATGAGCTCCAGATCATTCCAGATGAGCAGTTCGCCTACAGAACAGAACATTCCACCAACCTCCAAGTACTTCGTCTATCGGAGTACATCACGGAGGGTTTCAACCACCGCCAACTCACAAGAGCGATATTCTTAGACGTAGCCAAGGCCTTCGACGAGATTTGGCATGAAGGTCTCCTGGCGAAGGTGTCGTCGATGGGATATCCTGTCGGCATCGTCAAGCTTGTGAGATCAAACCTTCACCGAAGACAACTCCGTGTGAAGATTGCCGATAAGCCTTGTATAGAGGCCCATGGAAGTAGACGTACGGCAGGGATCGGTACTCTCTCCCCACCTGTTCACCATCTACACCTCCAACATGCCAAGAACCGCAAGGACCTCTTTGGCGCTCTACGCAGACGACACGGTCATAATCGTAATGTCATGGAGTGCAAGACTTGCCACCCGCAGTGTCCAGGAAGCAGCATCCCTTCTAGACGAGTGGTGTAATAAGTGGAAAGTCTAAATCAACGTGGAGAAGAGTAAAGCCATCCTCTTCAAGAGAGTCAGCAAGCAAACTTCCACAGGACGAGAACATCCAATGGCACGATACCCTCAAGTACCTTGGAGTTATCATGAATCGAAGCCTGACGTGGAGACAGAACTCGGAAGCGATAATACAGAAAGTGAGGACGAGGAGGACTCTACTTTACCCTATGAGGGGCAGACAGAGCCAACTCAACCTGAGGAACAAGCTATTCTGACCTACGCCTCCATTGCCTGGGGATACCAAGCAGCCACCCACCTGAAGAGGATACAAACCATGGAGAACGTCGCACTTAGATTCGCCGTGGATGCACCATGGTTTGTCAGAAACTCCGACATCTTCAGAGACCTGGAATACACCTCGGTAATTGAAGTCATTCGGGACAGAGCGAAGAATCTATACGCCCGCGCGGCAGAGGATGGGAATTCGCTGGTTAGACAGGCGACTAACTACGACCCCAACGACGCTCCGAGGTACAAGAGGCCGAAGCTCCAGATCCTGGATAGCGGGTAGTGTAACCGTTTTTCTGTTTCAGCCCGATCTTCAAGCCACGCTGCAAGGAGACAATGACCAAAAACATCCAAATCACCCGATACCAGGGGTACCAAGCAAACAACCAACTCGGTACCTTAGCCTAGCCCGTGCCGGCCTCTGACGCTAAAAAAAGCGTCTTTGGTCTAACACAATCCTTGAGCTACACACTTCACCCTTCCTTCTGACGAAATCGGAGCATATGATGCCAATAGGCACCCTGTGTTTCCGACTAGTCAACACCTCCCAAAGCCCTCCAAACTCCGAGAGAGCTCGGCAATAGCCGTTCTCTCTTACGACAAACTAAAGACGTTCCCGGGAGCCGATATACCAGCGAAGAGAGAAGACCAAGGCAGAAGAGCGCCAGGAGAAACGACCTAGCTGGCAGGGTCCAACATCCAGGACCAGGGGGGGTCTGCTAACATCGCCTACACCGTCCGCATTTGCGGGGGGAGATAGGCAAAAAAGCAGACCCACCCCTTACGAGGCCAGTCCAGGTCTACAGTGATGATTGGGGTAAAGAGCTCAAGCTCTGGAGTAAATCTAAGGGTCTAAATTGCCTAGAAAGGAATTGTCTTAATATAGCAATTTGAAACTTGTTGAAAACAATGAAACATATTCTTTATAGGATTTTGCAAACAGCAGAAAAATAACTATCTATGAGAACTAAAATAAAAACTGTGTGTAATTATATTAATGAAATCTTTGCATTTTTTCGATAACCTGAATTCTGGTTATGCTAGCAAATAATAATTCACTTTTAAACATGCATAGAGTATATAGGCGTCAATACTAGTTAGCTAATAGATAGGTGAAGATCTGTTGTTTTTATCAGTCAATGTCAAATACAATTATTTCGTACTTATTCATAGAAGTTGTCTTGGTTTTACATGAAACATCTTTATGAGTGGCTTTATGTCTTTCTGATGAGCTCCAGAATATGGGCGAAAAACGTTTTAAAAGCTAAGCATTTCCAAGAAACAGAATGATAGATTTCATTCCATTAGAATGAAAAATTTTAAAGACGAGGTAGGTAAATAAATTAATTTTAGGTATTTGTTCCCATTTTTAACTGAGTCTTCATGACCGTAGGGACTATGTAGTTTCATCTGCATGTCCGCAGGGGACTGTGTGGATGTTGTGTTAGAATGAAAATCGTCAAATAAGAAATTAGATAAATTCATTTTTGGATTGAAATTTGCTAGCATAACCAGAATTCAAATTATCGAAAGATTTCAATAATATTTTTACACATAGTTTTTCTTTTAGTTCTCATAGATAGTTATTTTTTTCTGCTGTTTGCAAAATCCTGTAAAGAATATGTGTCATTACAATTATAAGCAAACAAATAATAATTCACTTTTAAACTTGTTGAAAACATTTCAACAAGTGTAGTAAAAAGTTTTGGATTAAATCCGTGTGGTGGAAAGCTTTTGTTTAAACAAAAGAATGTTCAGAATCCTGTTTTTTCGCAGTTTTTCTTAAATATCTCTGGTTGTATAACCCGTATGGAACTAAAGAAAGGAAGTCGTAAGTTATAAAATCATTTTAGTGAGGCCATTTTGAAACAATTGATGATAGCTTGAACAATAATGCAAACATTCTAACAAAACTTTAGCAGAATAGACCCCTTGTGGAGTTACACCACTAAGCCAAGTTTCAGGTTACAAACAATGTTTACAAAAACTCCTAATATAGAATTGCAAACTCGAAAATCGAATCGTCGATTGTTTAGGGGCATCACGTCGTATATCAAAAATTAGTTGTTTTATGTTCTTTCTAGTGGAATAAACAAAAATAAATTTTAAAATCTTTAAAACCGAAAAATATTCAAATCATTGTGTCTCTTAGCTTACTTATAAATGGCCATAATGCAAAAAATTGACATATCTAGGGTCCCAATTGGTGTAGATAAAACTACTTTTTTTTTTAGTTCTTTTTTATGTACTTTTAGTTGATATATAACTAATTATTTTTATTTTTGGGCAAAATACTGATGAGTAAAATTCATTTGTTTAAAAAAAATAGAAAGAAACTAGAGGAATTGAATAAAATTGGTTTTAAAAAATTTTAAATTTATTTTTGTTTATACCACAACAAGGAACATAAAAACAGCTATAATTTGAAATACAAATTTTTCATGTAGGTACGACTTGATGCCCCTAAACAATTGACCATTCGATTCTCGATTTTGCGATTGTTTTTTAGGAGTTTGTAAACATTTTAACTTGAAGCTTGGCTTGATGGTTTAGTTCCAAAAGGGGTGGTACATTTTTCTAAAATTTCGTTAAATTATGTGCATTATTGCTCAAGTTATCATCGTTACAAAATGGCCTCCCTAAAATGTTTCATATTTGCGAATTTGTATATCGAACAAAACTTTTCGGACAAATCTCGTTTTCTTCGCAGTTTCATTGTGAATAACTTGTGTCTTTTTCTTTATTGCGATACGGTATATACAGACTGTCTATTTTACGAGGGCCACACCAAATATCTCGCTTAATATCTATTGTAGAAGAATAAAGTTTTAGAAACAGTTATCCCATTTTTTGTGAGCTATATTTCAGTAAAAAGAAATTTGAAATCCATAGCCTACTTTATGAGATATATTACAAAAACCTGAAAAATAGGAAAGCCACAAACGGTTATAGCTTCCTTATTTGAGGAGATACGAAAAAAGTTAAAGGAATGAAAGTTGACGGCAAAGACAATAAGAATAATAACGTGTAAAAAAAAATCGAAAAATGCAGTTGGCTTTGACATAAGCTATTGTGCAAAAATGAAAAATACATATCTCAAAGTAGGCCATGACGCCATTAATTCCGTTATTTTTTTCTCATTCCAACGATATAAAACATGTCACAGAAATTTTAACCAAGAGTGTCAATATTTAATATTTTACGAATACCACAATTCATATAATTGAATCGTAACAATCAGCTGTGCCATAATAGTAAAAATTCACTTTATAATAATTATAATTCCGTAATTATTTATTACAATTTAATACAAACCAATAAATATCTCATAAATAAAAATACAAGTACAAAACGAACATCGAAAGAAAAAAACGAAAAACTATGTATAACAGTACTACCTACTACTATATTGAAAAGAAATTGTGTGTATTTATTTTTCTAACTACAAATGCTCAAATTGTGCACCATGCATTCTGACACATAAACGTGCTCTACGAGACACGTCACGCATTACATTTTGGAGCATTTCAGGAGTAATTGCCTCGCATGCGTTTCGAATTCTGGTTTTGATGTCCTCAATATTTTCAGGGGCAGTTTGAAATACCTTGTCTTTAATGTAACCCCAGACGAAAAAATCCAAGGGAGTAATATCTGGTGATCGAGCTGGCCATAGAATGGGTCCATAGGTGCCTATCCAGCTATCTGGCATAACTTGATTTAAATAATTTGTACATATTACAGCAGTGTGAGGTGGAGCCCCATCTTGTTGAAAATATGAATAATTTAATCTTTCTGCCACTGTTAATTCATAAAGAAAATCTTGAAATTCGTTTTGCAGGAAATTAAGGTATCTACGAGCGGTTAATTTGCCATCATAAAAATAAGGTCCAATTACTTTAGTCCCGAAAAGACCCAACCAAACATTCGTAGAAAATCTTACTTGGAAAGCAGTCTCTCTGCACCAATGTGTATTTCTCGTGTCCACTTATAATGCATATTTATATTGAAAAATCCATTATTAGAAAAATTTGATTCGTCCGACCAAAGAATTTTGCTACATATCAGCGCGTCATTCCTTTTCTTATTTAATAACCATCTACAAAATCTTACTCTCCTTGGCTTATCTCCCTCATTTAAATGTTGAACTTTCCTCATTTTGTAGCATCGAAATCCGTTTTTTTTCAATATTTTTCTTGCACTGTCTTTTTTTATGCGACAGTTTCTCTGAATTTGTCTCAAAGAGGTTTCCTCATTTTGGTTAACATAATTCATTACTCTATTCACTTTTCTTACATTATCCGCAACATGCGCTCGCCTTACTACTTTTTTTGAAAATGAACCGTGCGTTTTTAGATTTTGAACTAACTTCCTAAACATAGTTCGATTTGGCTGCGGAGCATCTGGAAATCTATCTCCGTAAACCGTGACTGCCATCTCAGCGTCAAAATTGCACTGACAATAAATGCTAATCATATCGAATTTGTTATTATTGGTGTACACCATAATTACTGATATAAAATTTGTCTTAGAACTCGACAACGCAATTTACAACATACAACAGTGACAATCTGTCAAATTTATTAATAACTGTATACATTGTTTTTCACTAATTATGGCACAGCTGATTGTTACGATTCAATTATATGAATTGTGGTATTCGTAAAATATTAAATATTGACACTATCGGTTAAAATTTCTTTGATATGTTTTATATCATTGGAATGAGAAAAAAATAACGGAATTAATGGCGTCATGGCCTACTTTGAGATATGTATTTTTCATTTTTGCACAATAGCGTATGTCAAAGCCAACTGCATTTTTCGATTTTTTTGTTACACGTTATTATTCTTATTGTCTTTGCCGTCAACTTTCATTCCTTTAACTTTTTTCGTACCTCCTCAAATAAGGAAGCTATAACCGTTTGTGGTTTTCCTATTTTTCAGGTTTTTGTAATATATCTCATAAAGTAGGCTATGGATTTCAAATTTCTTTTTACTGAAATATAGCTCACAAAAAATGGGATAACTGTTTCTAAAACGTTATTCTTCTACAATAGATATTAAGGGAGACATTTGGTGTGGCCCTCGTAAAATAGACAGTCTGTATGTATAACCAGATATTTATGAAAAACTGAGAAAAAACCGGATTCTAAACATTTTTTTGTTTAAACAAAAGCTTCCCACCACAAGGATTTAATCCAAAACTTTTTACTACACTTCTTGAAATGTTTTCAACAAGTTCCAACAAAAAAGTTGCTATAGTAAGACAATCTCTTAGAAATTTCAGTATTATTCCACTATCGGGAGACTAGGGGTCTCTTCAGTTGAAAAATATAAAAAAAACAAAATATTAATTTTGACGCATATTATCATATTCCAGTGAAGCATTTGAAAATTTGGCATCTTCGATTTTTTTGGACAACCTAAGGGATATATTGTGTCATTACTGTAGAACACTGCATAAAAAAATTCCAGTGCTTTAAAGTACATTCTAGAAACCTATTTTTATTTATAAGATAGCTAATACCGCATTCAGTTTATAGAAGAACTTGAATGGCATTGTGGTGATATTTAGCAAACAATATTCCAAAATCCTGGCCGATGTCTTTTTTTTGGATTATTTATTTCGGACAAAAATACTGAGGGGACACTCCAAATGATTTTCCAAATAAATTATCTTACATTTAAAGCATTCACATATACCCAGAGCCGTAAGTTTATCTAGCGTTATCCGGTTAACTTGAATTCAGTTAAACATCATAAACTAAAAATCTGTAAAAGTATTTACACAATAGTTCTCTCTCTGGTTGGCACCTTTTAATTATTGTTTCTTTTGGATGACCACCTGCATATTTTTTTAACTAAAAGTTTTTTTCCAGGCAATGATAACAACTATATTCAAAATATTGTTTTCCTCCGTCTTTACTTAATTCATTATTTTTGTGACCATCCAATACAATTTTTAATAAAGTATATCAGGTTTTTTTCTCGGTAATAGAATCAACTACCTTCAAAATATTATGTTTCACTATTATCAAGAGACACGGTAGTGTCGCGAGCCAAGTTCACTCTAACATCCTCCATGTAGTAAGGGGTCCAAAGCTTTAAAAATTGAAATGACCCATTCCAACAAGGTAAATGATTTTTGGAAACGAATTCAGGAAGAGGGTCCTTAGGGGCATCAGAAATGGCTTGTTGGACTTTTGTTGGCGCTTGCGCAACTTCTCCACAAGAAAAAAACATGGCGGAATGTTATTTTAAGAATTTGTGTTTTTAAACGTTTACCTCTTGCTAAAAAATTAACTACTTGCGATATCGATCTGATTTTTTATATCTATATACTACAGACATGAGCGCTAGGGTGGAACGAAAAATTATTTCTTGTTAAATTGTTTTGACATAGGTGTCAAAATGTGCATTTGGATAAATAAAAATCATTCCTAAAAGCTTATTGACCTATCTTAGCATCTTCAGATTCCTCACGGGACCGATAGTATAGAAATTTTGGTGTTTTTATCGGTTTTTATTACCTGCCCTCGTTTATTTAAAAAAATATGTTTCTGGTAAACATAGCATTTAAAATAATTATTAAAGTATGATAAAAAGCCGCTCCAAGACAATTTGATTTATTCTAATATTTTCCGGTTCCTCATTGTCTTTGAAAATCGCGCCGCTTATGGGAATTGCGCGACAAATAACGCGTTCGAATACAATCACAATCCAAGCGACAGACGTCTATGACTGGGGTGGGAAGGTAACAAGTTCAAGCCTACTTTCATTTGTTTCAATACTTCTAATAAGTATTGTTTTTAGTTGAGTGTTTTCTGTGGGTCTTTACGTGATTCGTGGTTGTATGCCGATTGTTCGTTGAGTGTACGTTATTATGGCAACTATAAGTCAACTTCGTTACAAGATATTTGGTGAATCTAAAATATTAAGTGACCTTGTGTTACCTACTCATAAGGACTTTACTTTCTTTATTTATTTGTTTAGAATGGTCTAATATATAAATATGCCGGGAGAGATATAAGTGTTCATGAAATACTCAAAAATGCTGTACCAAAAATTTAAGGGATTTGGCAAAGTGCATCAATTCTTGCCATTTTTTACTTTTGGGATAAACTAAAAAAATTTCATCGACGTTATAAGCAAAATCAGAAGAATTTAGAATCTAGAAAAAATACTGTGACCCTGGAAACCAAGAAAATGAAAATGACAGAAGAAAGAAAAGCAATACCAGCATCCTGAGCATTGAAAAACATGTAGAAGCTTCATCGTTTTTAAAGATGCACACCTGTCATCTGTTCAGCTTTACTAGCAGTATGAAATTAATGATGAAAGGGAAGATGATATCTAACGTGTCTTCACGGCACAAACCGTTAAGACAACAGCTACACGAGAATTTAGTATACCTAAAATACATTTTGAGGCCAAACATTACTAGGAATTAAGTTCTTGGAATGACGTCAATTACTGCTAATATGGAAATGTGCGTTATCAAAGCGTTAGACATAAGTTTTTTTGATTTTTCATAGCATTTGCAATATCGAAGCTGTTGAACGATTCGTGCGTCTTGCAGATGAGGCATCACCAGCTGTCTGTGGCCAAGAAAACCAAACTGGCTTCATTCCAGCCTGTATAAAATAAAGATAAATATTGCCATCATTTGAAACGAAATTCGATTACTTTAAAATGGATAATAACAGAAATATTAAACATGTTCTGTTTTTGTTTGTTTTTCCATGTCTATTTGTGTGTTTTTTTAAAGGAAACGTCTGATTTTACTTGGTGTTCATCCTTTTATAGTCATTGAATGTAGAAAAAAAATAATAAATACGATTCGATCAATACGTTATGTTTTTGGAAGAAATAGCTTAAAAGAGCATATTTTGACATCCTTGAGGGAACTGAAGTGTGTATAATAGCATTTAAACATATTGCACAGTGATCTATGGTACATTAAGACACCTTTTGGTGACTATGGCATTACCAATGTCCAAAGAATTGAAAAATAACTAAGAAAAAATAAATGATCTAAAGAGAGCTTTTTTCTAATACTTTGAACCCATTGAGGAATCTGAAAATAACAAAGTACCGTTTTCAATTTTTGCACAGATATTAATCACTACCAAATGCACCTTTTGATAACTATGTGGTAATAACTCTCGAAAAAAAATTGAAAATCTCGTTTTTCGTTCCACCCTAATGAGCGCATCTATCTGTACTAATAGACTTTCAAAATCACTTACGGTTTTTTTCTAAATAAATCCAAAATCGCGTGAACGAATTTTGTGTGTCTGAAATTTCGACGTGTGGGCAACTATATTAAATATTCGAATATTGTATATATTACATGCGAATGAAATATGGTCTAAATATCAAAAAAGTTTTTGCAAAAAAAATTAGCTGGATATCTTATACAGTTTTGGAGATATGGATTTTTAAATTCGACCGTAATAATGTCTTGTTATGATAGCGCGCAAAGTGACAGCTACGGCAGGGTTCGTTCAGTGCAATTGTGTCTAGGTACATATTAGTCTAATACCTAATTTGATTTAGGTGTTAGGTATATTATTCTTGATCATTAGATCACTCATTGTCTGAAAATTATTAGACAATTATTTCGGTGCTATAAACACATGGTTTTAAATTGTGATGTAATTTGTTACAATATACTGCCGTCCTAAGCCAAAATGACGTACTTCAGTATACGCTTCTCTTGAGATATTTGATATATTTTGCCGCTAATCTCAGCACTCCTTGTTTTTTAAATAGTTTCATTCTATTTTTAGATTTAATTCTATGAGGCAGATGCAAAAATAATTGTTTATTGATTATTGAAAAAAGTCTGTCATTTAACAAGGAAACTTTGAAGTACGTCCAATTTGCTTAGGAAATTTTGAGTTACGTCATTTTGGTTTAGGACAGTATATCTAAACTTGCAAATACAGTACGAAATCGTTAATAAGTTTTAATAAATTGAGTTTAAAAAATAAAAATTGACCCAAACTTCAGATTTAAAAACGGTATGGTATGACTTAAGGAAACATCAGAATCCTATGCATTCGCCATAACAGACATAATTCCCATTCCAAACTGGAATAACGTTATACATAATATCAAAAGTAAAGCCAATCATATAAAATACATTTCTGAATATTGGTGTAAATAAGGACAAATATTGCCCAACAATGTGAACTTGGATTCCTCCTGCCCAGCATAAAATATTTGAAGTGCAATCATGAACAAACGAACACAATCATATTTACGAAAGGTATGTTTAATTTTTCCAAAATAGAAAAACTACAAAAGTTGTGTGGGTATACAACAAAGGGTATTTTATAGTATTCACGAAATCAATAAATAATTAGGTGGAAAATATGAAGAAGAAAATATTGTAAAATCTTTATTGGCAGTCTATATATTGTGTGACCTGTCAATTATCTTTTCCGAAGGGGAAAAAGTGAGCAGTTACAGTTAAAGCAAACAGGCCATCTAAACAGTTGGACTAATCTTGGAGATAACTGTGATGCAATTGGTGATCGTGTGATTGAAGATGGTCGTAAGTCCTATGTAAATCTGTATGACCATAGTGAGTTTAAATTCTTAGATTCACCTAGGTGTATTTATTTTCCATAAAGTTATTAGACTTACGTTCGCTACGTCCTACAAGAGAGCTTACTAGCTGCATTTGAAACGGTCATTAAGTCCAGTGGTTTGGTATGCTTAGCTTAGCTTGCTGAAGTACCTAGCGAAGCAGGGTCAAACCCTGCTTACTGCGAAGTAATTTTAATTGTAAAAAATATTCACAACAAGTGGTTTAGATTACCCTATACTTTCCTTGCCTAATACAAAATCCTGGATTTCACACAAATTATCTCGGTGACTTGAAAAGCGGTTAAGAAAACACATCACCTCTCCCAGAAAATTTGGATATCTGATAGAGAATAACCAAATAACAAATGATGACAAAAAACCACAAGTGGTTAAAAAAAATAAAAAATGGAATTGTAAAGTAGTGTCACTAAAAATGTGCGTCCACTTGATGTTCTGTTGCATGTGCATGTGTAGCCTTTCCTAACAATTGTTTTAAGGGCAGAAATAATACAGAGCAGTGTTCAAAAGACAGTAATTTTTACTAG
Source organism: Stenurella melanura (assembly GCA_963583905.1). Taxonomy (NCBI): domain Eukaryota; kingdom Metazoa; phylum Arthropoda; class Insecta; order Coleoptera; family Cerambycidae; genus Stenurella; species Stenurella melanura. The sequence goes on from OY757312.1 coordinate 111,613,177, forward strand.
CAATAGTATAGTGCTTTGTTGATGCTTACTGAGCTGTGAATTATGCATTATTATTATTATTATTATTATTACTCATAAATTACACGTTTTGTGTACGTGTTTATATTTGATTTCTGTATTGTATAACGATGGTATATATAATAAATAATATCTCCAACAACACCTTCATAATCTATAGATCTAATAAATCCTCTGCCAAATGAGTTTCATTTTACATATTAATATTTTTGTAAAATTATAAATAATAACACAATATCAAAAATGCATTCGTTTACTATCTTGATGCATTACAATTAACAAGATAGCAGTACGTCAGATAATAGCTGCATGCTAATAGGAGTATATCATGGATCTAAATTATGATTCAATTTGAAAAGTCTGTAACTCAAAAATTGTAAAAGATATGGAGCTAATTTTTTTTGCAAAAACTTTCTTGATCTTTAGACCATATTTCATTCGCACATAATATATAAAGAAATTAAACATTTAATATAGTTGGTCGCACGTCGAAAATTTAAGCACATAAATTTCGTCCTTGTGATTTAGGATTTATTTAGAAAAAAACCGTAAGTGATTTTGAAATTCTATCAGTATAGATATATGCGCTCATGTCAGTAGTATATAAATATAAAAAATCAGATCAATGTCGCACGTAGTTAATTTTCTAGCGAGAGGTATAAGTTTAAAAACACAAATTCTTGAAATAACGTTCCGCCATCTTTTTTTCTTGTAGAGAAGTTGTGCAAGCGCCAAAAAAAGTCCAACAAGGCATTTGTGATGCCCATTAAGACCCTCTTTCGATATGCGAGCTCAAAATTTATTTACCTTGCTGGAATGGGTTACTTGGCGATTTTGACGGCTTTCGAAGGTGTGGACCCTCTACTAATGCTTACATATAAATAATAAGCGAACACCCGTGTATCTTTACAGGAATAAAATATACGGGTAAGATATTTTTGTGGGCATTAATTAATTATGTTCAAGGGTGAATAACCACACTACATGTTTTTCATTAAAAGCATAACAGGCGTCTTCCTTTACAGTTGTGTTAATTGCATGCCAATGTTATTGTCCCTCACACTATTTTCATTAATTAATTTTTTAAATTTCTGTTACTATTAAGTAAGTAACTATTCTTTTCTTTAATATAACTATCCTGTATATTTCTTTCGCTAAAAGTATATCAAGTTTTCTGTTTAGGCAATAGGCAATAGTGTCAATAACATTCCAAATATTATATTCTGATATCAAATAGATGCTTAGATATAACGCGGTTGAGGGCTCTTCCCATCATCGATCGTAAGTAAGGAGAAATGTAAACTAGAGAATCAAAAGCTTTGCTTCAAGTAGGTGAAGGAACCCTAGAATGAGCGTCTTCTACGTTTGGTCTGTGATGCACTCGGCTGTTTTTATCGCAGATAGATAGGTTCTTAACCTTTCATCAGTCGTTATTTTGGTACAAGAGTAGTCGCTCCCGACTAACAGTTCGCACTTTAAAAAAATGTTTCGTACCACACTAATAATTGATATTATTGGAATTAATAAAGGACACTATTATTTAAGAAACAAAAAATTATATAAATTTGATCGCAAAATAAACGAAAAAGATACAAAAAAAATATAAAAAAAATATTTGAAAAATACAAATAAATACAGTTTTTCATTTAGCAGTTAAAATTAAGAGAAAACTAGAATAAGTAGGTATATAAAAATATAAAATATGGAAAATTTCCTCTAAATAACTACTACTGCTCCCACTGGGCATTTTCAAAGCAATTCTCTGCTCAGCGTCTATCATTGATTTCCATTTCAGTATGTTCCTTCTCTACCTCTTCATCTTTCTTAACGTTACGTTACTTCGTCTTCGATATTTGAATTTTCCAAACATTGTCCCACCAGACGTTCCTGCTAATTTTCATACGTAGCCGCCCTAAAATATTATTCTCTAAATATAATTCATATCTATAAAATTTGCTCTCAATATACCTTCTTGTGTATATTCTGGAAACCGTAATAATAAATATTGCACTGCACTGGTCACTGCGGACTCACAGTTCTCGTTTCGATATTTTGCAAAAATTAACAGGTCTATCTAACTCTTGGGTCATTTACTTATTGTTACGCATTAGCGCCCCCTAGATGTGGGTGGCATAATTAATAATCAGGAACTGAATTCATTAGTATGTCTCCACACTCAATCTGCTGCTATGGTTTAACTCTCTCTTCAAAGGTGGCGCCAAGGAATCAATAGTTTCCTATAATTAAATTAGGGTTTCTAAGAAAGCGGATCGAGACTTAGCTAAATTATTCCAGATACCTGTAGGAGAAGGATTCTAGATGATTTCGGAGAGGTGTGAATTATTCAGGAAGGAAACCAAGAATATTGGAGAATGCTGTAGTCGTCATCTTGTGGGGTATATGAGGTCACCGATTGACGACGGAAAGGCAGTTTCTAAACGAGTTGGAGTTGAGATAAATCCCACGCAATCTTGAGATCGAGAATGGACAATAAAGTAAAAATATCAAGAGATAAACAGTAGGTATTTAAGGTTATGTTAGTTAGTAAACGTGTTGTAAATAATAATAAACGTATTGTGAGATTAGATTTACAGTAAGTCATTTAATAAATTGTGTTAGTGCTTATCTCGTGTTATAATTTCCGGACTCCACGGATTAAGGGTGGTTTGTTTGTGACAATATTAACGATAATATTTACAGAAGATACTGAATAGTGCTTGGCTCAAGGTGGATGTATTTCAAATCATTTACCAAAATAGTTCGACGTGGACTATCAGTCCGCACACGCCCTCTGGAAGGCTAAATTCTGGTAAGGTAAAACCTAAAAGTCTCTGATTGAGAATTAAAAATAATCATGTCTTTTGGCAGTCCCTCTAACTTTACAGAGAAAAAGCGTTATATAAATTCATTACAAACCTGAAGCTTGATGGCTGGATTTTTGCACACTACTCTGACTGACTCCACCAACATTCCAACCTATAGGTGGTTTAACGTTGCTTGACTGTTGGGAATGAGTGGCTTCTTTCTTTATAGCAGATTCTGAATGTGGTGTTAATGATTTGGCAGTTGGAGCAGCCTGTTTTTGATGTGGTTGTTCTGCTTTTGTATTCTTTTTACTCTGCCAACTAGAATCACCTAAGGAAAAATACATTTTATTTGATACAAAGTACTAATGTTATTCTTACTATTAAGAACACTTTCAACGATAGTGAAACTGAGAAAAAAATGGTAGAAAGGAGACGTCATCTGATCGATAAAAACCCAATATTGATAGAGTCGAAACAGTTTATCCTTCAGAAACATATAGTGAATCCCAATAAAACCCCTGATGCAAACTGTAGATAGAACACATTTGACCGACTAAGAACGTATACTGTCAGAACGCCTTACTTGTTTTGGTGGTGCCTCGACTTGTTTCCTAAGGTAGACAATTTAGAACAATTTTAATTTAAATATTAAACATTATAGTTGTTTTAGGTGTGAAAAACTACCATTGAAATGGTTTTAAAGTAATTTGATTTTCTGTTTCGGAAACTTCTGTACGACTTATTTGACTACACAATTTAGAGAATAATGACTTATTTGACTACATCATTTAGAGAATAAATATATCGCATTAGTTTCTTTTCTATTGTCTCAACAGATACCTACTTTAAGTATCAACAATCTGTCATCATCTCTGACGCGGCACAAAACATAAAAGGGCTCTAAAATTGATCGCTCTAAATAAGCAAATTAAGACAATGCTTATAGTGTAATTACCTGACACATTTGTAATACCTAGAGACACGATTAATCCAGTGCCTTGGAGCACGGCACATAAGAAAAGTACTGTGAGAAATTTTCTTAGTGGTGGAAACTTAATTTATAAAAGATATTAATTATTAAAATAAAATTAGCTTGACATTTCCTAATCATGGCTTAAAATCAGACACCTTGCAGGTTCAAATGTCTGCCACCGTACCTCCACTAAGAAGTATGTACCTATACCTGCCTCTGGGCCTCCACTAATCAAGATGTAGTCCCTTCAAATTAGGAAAAGTTAAAGAAATTTTTCCACAGCTATGAGACCTGTAAAAAGTGAAACATTTGGGTTGCCTAAACATGATTTTCACCCCCGCAGTTCTACAAAAGGGTGGTTTTTGAGAAATATATACATAGAATTTTAGCGCTCTTTCGCCTTTTTCTTTATTTTCAGGAAAAACTACACATTTTGGTGAAAAATGTGAGGAGAGCAAAGTTGTACATCGTAAAATTTCCTACAAATTTTATCTCTACGTCTTTGTCCAAAATTATGCATTTTGGTGAAAAATATCAGGAGAGCAAAGTTGTAGAGCATAAAATTCCTAAAAATTTAGTCTCTACATTTTTTAAAAGTTGTTTTCGAATTTCGCATAGTTTCTAGCTAGAGGGCGCGAAAGAAATATACATAAATAGACTTTCTTCTGTAGGATCAACCAAAAATGTCTAATTCTAAATGGAATCAAATATTTTTCTTAAATTAATTATAAGACACTACTAATCCATAATTCCATAAAAATAGTTCAATGTTTGATGGTAAAAATAGGTTATTACCTCAGAACTCTTTCGGATAAAACCGATTTTGATAAAAAAAATTGTAGTTAAGCTTATCCTACCCCTTCTTCAAAAGTTGTATGTTCCCGATGTGTGCTTTTGTTTTTTAGGGAGTAAAAACTACCCCTTCTGACAAAAAATTTAAGCGTTACTTAGATCGAAATCGTGTTTAAATAGGCAAAATAAACATTCTTTCATGTTCTGGAATATAATTTATGATTAAGTGCAATGTTTCAACCCTTAAAAAGCACCGCTTATGACGAAATTTACAAAAAAAAATAGTTCTTCAGAGTTTGAAATTTTTTAATGGTGCATTTATAATGAATTAAAATTCCCTCACTATTTATAATAGGTACTATTTTTGATTTATTGCAACGTTTGAACCCTTAAGAAGCACCCCTTATTACGAAATTGACAAAAAAATTAATTTTCAACACCTTGAAATTTTTTAATGGTGCATTTATAATTAATTAAAATCTCGTCACTATTTATAATATTATTTATGATTTACTGCAACGTTTCATCCCTTACAAATCGCCCATGTGATTAAAATTAACTGCAATGTTTACTTGAAATTAAAAACTGAAATGATTAAATCAGTAAAGAAGAAGAATAAAAATGTTATGTACATTATGATACAATGTTTTATTAACGAAAATATATAGATCATCAAAAAAATTATCATCACTATCGACCTCTTGCTCTTGGTCTGTAATTGGAGGACAATTTTGACAGTTGTCACCAGACCATCGGAAAATTTCACCGAAAAACGCAATTGATTTTGTCACGAAAACTTCCTTAATTTTCAAGTTATCTAATGGCTATAAAAACCAATTTGCAGAGAATTTCAAGGGCTAGAAGACCTGTAAAGTTAAATGTCCTTGAACCTTTCGTTTTTGAGAGTTTTGAGCTTAAAGGGCTTGTGGAAGGTGATCCTCACGATTAAATGCGACTTTAAAACTGTGATATATCAATTAATTTTCATCCTAGAGAAATAAAGAAAAAACCTAAATTTTTGTACTCTTGCAGTTTTTACGCATGTTCTTTTGTCTTTGAGATATTGTGAAAAAATAAGAAATGTTTCGTATTGCATCTACAGAAATATAAAACAAACTAATCGATGTGTTATTTCATAAGCTTCATTTTTGCTCTCGCTAATTTTTTAAATGAAACATAATGTTTATTAGTGGAACATCACTCTAATACATGCATTTTACTTCCACATCCACGTAGTGGATTGGAAGTATAGTAATCGTAAAAAAAAAAAATCTAATTTTTTTTTTCTTGTAATAGGTTAGAATGTCATGGAACGTCGAGATTTGAAATTTGAGCGAAACAAATTTTTCTGTCTGTCGGTCTGTCTGTCGGTCTGACGGTCTGTAACTTTTTTTTTGTCCGCACGCTTTGTACTCTTGCATTTTTTACGCATGTTCTTTTGTCTTTGAGATATTGTGACAAAAAAAAAAGAAATGTTTGGTATTGCATCTACAGAAATAAAAAACAAACTAATCGATGTGTTATTTCATAAGCTTCATTTTTGCTCCCGCTGATTTTTTAAATGAAACGTAACGTTTATTAGTGGAACATCACTCTAATACATACATTTTAATTCCACATCCACGTAGTGGATTGGAAGTATAATAATCGTAAAAAAAATTAATATTTTTTTTTCTTGAAATAGGTTTAGAATGTCATGGAACGTCGAGATTTTAAATTTAAGCAAAACAAATTTTTCTGCCTGCCTGTCTGCCGGTCTGTCTGTCAGTCTGTAACTTTTTCTTTGTCCGCACGCTTTCTCCGGAACGGTTTAAGATATTGATTTGAAATTTTGTACACGTGTATATAATAACGAGATCTGAAAGTGGATTGTTTTCGAAGATATCCGGTGAAGGGTTGGGGAATAAATTGGGGTAAAAATGGGGATATATGTAAAGCAAGCTGGCAAGATTACAGAAACTTTAAATTTTATGTATGTGCTACAAACCAAGGCCTCAGATTTTTTTATAATGTTTTTCAACCCCCCACTACCCCTAGGCCATTATTAAAGGGGTTCATAAAATAAAATTGGGATACTCATTTGAAATTTGGTACACGTATGTATTATAACGGCATCTCTAACTGGATTATATTTTGAGATGATTCCGTCGAAGGGTTAGTGGTTAAATAGGGGTTAATAGGGGAAAATAAGTAAAGCAAGCTGGTACGAATACAGAAACTTCAAATTCGGTGTATATACTAGAAGCCAAAGCCTCAATTTTTTAAATAATATTTTTCAACCCCCCACCACCTCTACTCCATTATTAAAGGGGTTGATAAAATAAAATTGAGACATTCATTTGAAATTTGGTACACGTATGTACTATAACGACATCTGGAACCAGATTATATTTTGAGATGATTCCGTTGAAGGGTTGGGGATTAAATAGGGTTAAATAGGGGAAAATAAGTAAAGCAAGCTGATACGAGTATAGAAATTTGAAATTAGGTGCATGTACTAGAAGCCAAGGCCTCAGATTTTTTTATAATATTTTTCAATTCCCCACCACCCCTACTCCATTATTAAAGGGGTTGATAAAATTAAATTGAGATATTCACTTGAAATTTGGGACACGTATGTATTATAACGACATCTGGAACTAGATTATATTTTGAGGTGATTCCGTTGAAGGGTTGAGGGTTACATAGGAGTAATTAGGTGAAAATAAGTAAATCAAGCTAGTAAGAGTACAGAAATGTGGGATTTGGTGTATATACTAGAAACTAAGGCCTCAGATTTCTTTCTAATATTTTTCAAACACCACCATCTCCGATCCATTATTAATGGGTTTGATAACATAAAATTGAGATATTTACTTGTAAGTTACTACACGTATATATTGTAATGACATCTGATTGAGATGATTCCATTGAAGGAGTGAGACGTGGTAGGTTGTGAATAGGGGAAAATAAGTAGGGTAAACTAAAAACTTAATTTTTAACGTATATGGTAGAAACCAACGCCTTAAACTTTTCTATGACATCTGCAAAATTATTAAAATTCTATGACCAATAATTTCCACGTACCAGAGTGTAAATCTAGTCAAGATGTTTCCTTTAAAGTGACTTGGATGAAAAATCTGGATGTGGAAGTAGTGATTCATTAGGCAGTTTTTAGATGAAAAATCATAACGTTGATTTATCGAAAAAACTTCATATAACATTTCTTGCTTAGATTTCATCCCCCTATTGATTTCTACGTTATGTTAAATGTACTAATTTCAACCCCTGAGAAAGGGTGGCATCCACCCCCGGGATAAAACCACACATCGGCACTATATAACTTTATAACTTTTTTTCCCTGAGCCATTCCCTACTTAGTGTCAAAATTTCACGTCAATCAATTAATCATAAAACATGAAAGAATGAGAAAAAAATTAATAACTGCTTTATTCACTGATCGATTTTGTTCAAAAAGTCTTCCCCTAGCGAATACTAATTTTCTGTCCGAATTTCAACAGAATCGGAGTTTTCTTTCTTAGTAATGAAACATATTCTTTATAGGATTTTGCAAACAGCAGAAAAAACTATCTATGAGAACTGAAAGAAAAACTATTTGTAAAATTATTGATTTATAATCTTTGTATTCTTTCGATAACCTGAATTCTGGTTATGCTAGCAATTGAAATCCTAAAATGAATTTGTCTTTCTTATTGAACAATTCTCATTGTATCACTAGTTTCCACACAGTCCCCTACGGCTATGCAGAGTAAACCAGTATCCACATAACCCCCTACGGCTGAATGAAGATTCAGTTAAAATAAGAAAAAAGGCCTAAAATGAATTTTGCTCACATACGAGGTATGTGAGCAAAATTTTTTTTTTGGAAAATGTTGGATTCAAATGGATTGATTACATATTCATGAAATCTATCATTCTATTTCTTGGAAATGCTTAGCCTTTGAAACGTTTTTCGCCCTTATTCTGGAGCTCATCAGAAAGGCACAAAGCTTCTCACATGATGCTTCATGCTAGAAACCAAGACAATTATCAATTTTCTTTCTTAGGTTATCGTGGTTATAAAAAACGCGACGGGCGGACGGACAGACAGATGCATGGACAAAGTTATTCAGAATTTGATCACCAACACAGTGATATGAGCATCTTTTCTCTACGAGCGATATTACCTGTTTTAGGAATGTGTCGATCAAATGCAATATACTCCTCGTTTTGTATCTACGTAGAGTATAATAATCATATTTTTTGACAAAGTCTCTTTAACTTAAACCGTTACATACAATGAATACAAACCTGAAGCTTGATATCCTGATTTTTGCCCACTATTCTGATTTACACCACCAACATTCCAACCTATAGGCGGTTTAGCATTGTTGGACTGTTGAGACTGCGCTGTTTTTTTTCTTATGGTAGATTCTGTATGTGATGCTGATGGTTTCGGAGCTGTGGCAGCTTGTTTTGGATATGATTGTCCTACTTTTGCATTTCTTCGATTCCACCCACTAGAACTACCTATGGAAAAATAGATTTTATTTGGCACAAAGTATAAATGCTATTTCTACTAAATGCTATATCTACAATTAGAAATGTCTTACAACGTCTTGATTCTTTTATATTCTTTTTCAAAGACAACATAAACTGTTTTTTAACCTTTCTTTGTACCAATAGTCTTTCTGCAAGCTTCTCCTTCTAGCAACAATGTAAAATTATTTTGAATTTGTGAAGAAAAATGAAAACCTTATTACGTATAATGTGTCAAATGAACAATAACAATAGATAAAGTGTGACATTTTAAATAACTTCGGATAGATCTAAAATATAAAATGAAATAGTAGTGTTCCTATAATTGACCCCTGTGGTACACCAATCTTTAAAAGTTTTAAGGCAATTTGAGACTTATATTTATATCTTGATTTGAATAATATGATTTCAGTCTTTTTACCTACCGTTCACAACAAATCTCTTTAAGATGCTCCCAAAATAAAATTGAGAACTTAAAATATTTTTTGCAGTATTTCAAAATTAATTTACATAATGCAATTGAAGATAACAATAATTGATACAATGATATAAATAACATTTTGAAAACTGTATTAAAAAATATGTAACATATTTTGATACCTAAGTATTAAAACATGTTATTCCGATGCGGACGGCAGCCGATTTTTGTGGGAGAGCATAGGCCGTGGGTTAGGATTGTGTGTGGACACTCAAGAGGGCGCCACCGGCTGTATGTTACGTAATAAGATTTAAATAATTTTGCCAGCTCGGAACAAAATTAAGTTATTAGCAACCATGCGATGGAATACTCAAAATATATCTGTGATATCTAAACTCTACTTTACTCTCAAATCTCAAAATTTAAGCAAATATCAGGAGTATCAGTACAAATAATAAGAACATGTAGACATTAGACATTTATTAGAACACACGTGAGACATACAACAATAAAAAGAATAAAAAACTTTACCTAATTGTGGTTTATGCGTATTAAAAATATCCTGTGCCGTTGATAAAAACTTGATTTGAATTCAAACTCAAATCTTTGACTGAGACTTTCTTGCAACTACGAGTTTGCCAATATACAACAACTATGAGTTATAACTTACAACCATGAATTAAAGATTTACCATGAATTAAATATTATATGCGTGACACAATAGTAGGTGAATTAACATCTCACGGTACCATGGGTGTTTTACAGCAAAACTCTTAAATATATTATCATTCTATACACATAACTTAGAGCTTGATTTATAGTTGCAAGATTGTGTTATTACTTACTTCAACATATGAACTAAAACCACTGAATTAAACTATAATATTTTCTTTAGAATATTTAACTAAAATGAACAAAAAAACCTGGTTAAGGCCTTGGCATTTCCTGTGACGACTGCAGTGTGACTTGTCACCATTTCTCTCGACGTTGGCTGCAACTGCAGTTCCGTGTTGCATCAAATTGCTACCTGAATCTCCGGGAGACTGCTGCGAACGACTCTGCCAGTCCTAAACTTCTCAAAGTGTCAGCGTAACCCAAAACCAAATATCTGAGTAATAGACTTCCTCCTATTACTCCTCCAACTACTGGGTCCCCTTACACAACCAAAATTACAGCCCCAAACCTGTGCTCATCCCAAATCTAAGCCTCTCCAAACATAACTTATTCTCAAAGGGCCAGTCCCTCCAAACATACACTTGTACCAAACATATGCTTATACCAAACATGGGCTTATACCAAACATGGGCTTATACCAAACATGGGCTTATACCAAACACTCTGTAATAATTACAATAAATAAGAACTAAATAAAACACCAAACTAAGTAAAATAAAAAGCCTACCTCTTATAGAGAGTATAACATAACCTTCTCGAAACACGTGGCGATCGGATTACGACAAGCAACAGAATTCCTTCCTGGAACTTACAAAATGCTTCTGGCAGGACGGTAAAGAAACACTGGGTACATCAAATCAAATCCCTTTTCAGTGTCAGCGATGTAAAACCCAAATTCTTCACTACAAAACCAGGACCGCCGCCATTTAGCTACCTCGTCGCTGTCGACTCGTCGCTGTCTCCTCGACCAATCCTCGACGGAAATCCCTTGACAGTTCTCCTTGTTCTCAGTGTTGCCAACTTGAGCATCTAGAGAACTCTTTCTCTAGCCAATAACAATGCGCCAACAAAAAGGACTTGTAATTTAAAGACTGAATTACACCATTGTGTAATATCCCAACAACAGAATACGTGAGTAACACCTCTAACTTAAAATATTATACACAAAAGAAAGCACGCTTTCTTTCCCTGTCAAGAATTTCAGATATGCAACCCACTATGCCCCTTGAAGTACGAGTGGTTGCCCATCAAACAAATGAACTAATGGGTTAATTTACTGTATTCAAACTGAAATTATTAATGTAGATTTTTCAAATGCTACACCACACCCTTCCAAAAATAAAAAAGAAAGAATCTTAACCAAAAAACTTAAAACTCAAAAAAAGATTCTTTTCTTTTTAACGTTACATCTGCCAGTGACCACAGGTGTTACAACAGAAACCTCACATGACAAGAATTTCTTGGATATTTGGTAACTGCGTGTACCACACGTCCATAAGGAGTCAAAATCAGTGAAAGTCATAATCGGTAAGGTCATAATCGGGAAAGTCTTATCCAAAGGAAACTCAAAATCACGGAACTATAACAAACTGATCAGATGAACACTACACAACAATACAAATCAAAATGATCTCATAACCAAATGATCTACCTACAAAACATAAATCAAAATTCAAACTCCCAATTTGAAGCCTGATGTGAGACATCTTAGCCCACCGAAATTTCAGAATTCGAACCAAAGTGAGCCTTTAGGTCCTTAACGTGCCATTCACCAGCGTCAATTCCATCAACATTGGTGAGGGCATACACTACACGCGAAACTTTCTTACGTACCGTACACAGTACATACTTAGGAGCTAACTTCCTAGAAAACCCAATCGCCGCGTCCGAGAGAACTTTATTTTTGCGCCAAACAAGGTCGCCTTCCTTAAACGAAACGTCTCTCTTACGGAGATTGTAAACTCTACTATTGCGCTGATACGCAACATGAAGTCTTTTACGAACTTCCTTAAAAACATCTACAAGGCACTTCAACTCTGAAGCATAGCCTTGCCTGTCACCTGGCGATATCTCAACATCGTCAGTGGAGACTACTTCTCCATAATAATTTCCTGAAATAGGAACATGTCTACCAAAATTCAAAAAAGACGGGGTGAACCCTGTCACCTCATGCTTTGCAGTGTTAATAGCCTGCCTAATCTTATGAATTTCTTTGTCCCAATTCTTGTGCTCTTTTATGTAGCACCTAATGGCAGTACCAACTGTCTTATTGTTACGCTCAACAAAATTGCACTGTGGAGAATAACGTGCACTGAACCAAATCTTTTGTACTTGATACTCTTTGGCCAGTTCCTTAAACTCAGAGCCTGCAAACTGTTTTCCATTATCACACAAAATGAACTGAGGTACACCAAAGACAAGAAAAACTTCATTCTCCATAAACTTAACCACATTTTGAGCGGTAGCCTTACGCATAGGACAAACTAATGTGTACTTAGTGAACCAATCACCTACCACAAGCAAATGAGTGTTTCCCTTAGAAGATCGTGGGAATGGGCCCATAATATCAACAGACACTATCTGCCAAGGATAACTTGCAGATTTTTCGCCACCCATAAGTCCCATCCTAGCCGTGTTTGCTATTTTCTGAGAAGCACAAACTTGACACTTTCGAACATACTTCATGACGTCCTGGCGCATTTTTGGCCAGTAATAATGTTCTTGCAGACGAGCCAATGTCTTGAAGAACCCAAAATGTGCACAAACTGCAGGATCATGGCATGAACTCATGATTTGCTGCCTTTGTCCCTTCGGAACAAGTAACTTCCACTCCGTAAGATTTGTCTGCACCGATATACGAAATGGAATGAGCTTATAGACTAAACCATTTACTACTTTCCATTGAGGATAACGCTTTGGAAAGGAAGAAATATTCTCACGCATAGATCGATACCAATCATCCAAATTTTCCAAAGAAATTTCTAACAAAAGAATTTCCGGTTCGGCCGGAGGAATGCGAGACTGTGCATCAGGAACTACATCATAAGAATCTTCAAAGTCAATCTTAATTTGAAACTGTCTAGCAAAGTCGCAACCAAAAATAAAAGACTGAGGCAAAGAAGGCACTACTAAAGCTTTCACAATTTGACAGACATTTCCTATACATATGGGCAAATCAACCAAACCTGTTACTGTTTGCTGATTCCCATTCGCAACAAACACACTTTGAGCATGAGACGGATTGATCTCTAAGTTCAATTGTCTCAATAACTCAAGGCCACCTGAACCAATAATAGAAGCAATTGCTCCCGAATCAAGTAAAGCCACTATGTCCCTACCATATAATTTTACTGAAACGTAAGGCCTGTTATCAGTACCTTTCTTAACAAACAATGGTGCAGCTTGCCCATGCAAGTTTGTCTTACCCGAAAACTTATAAAAATTCCTAACATATGAGAGCCAAGACTGCCACTCTCTTTTACTAAAATACGAAACTTTTCGTTTGGCCAACTCACTGGGAACAGTGTGGCGGCCAGAACACACCTCCCTCACTGGTTTTTTGGAACACTTCTTGCAATTAGCTAACCTAACATTAGGCGTACCACAACGAAAACAAAATATTTTCCTCTTAGCCTTGCAAGACGAAAAAGTGTGGTTGGGCTTACCACAATTCCAACAAATTTTTCTACTCCGAGCCTGTGCTGAAGTACTGGGATTACTGACGCTATTCCCCTTTCCTGAAGTACTTGCGACTACCTGCTCTACTTTAGTACTTACCAGATCAACATTAGGAGTTGTATTCCCTACATGACCAAGGTGATTATTACTCTCTACATTTTCTTTACTATGACACGAACAGCAACATTGACTAGTTGAATGTGACTCTTCAACTGATAAGTTAGAAACTTGCGGTACATAACTACGTCTAGATATTACGTAAGCAGCATCCTCTAATTTTTTACATAAACTAAACAATTTAGAAACCGTATCTGCCTCACATAAAGCTAATTGACCTAAATATTCCGATAATAAATTATTCCGAATATGCTTAACTTTCGTGACTTCACTAGGAGCATGACTAAGTCGATTATACAAATTTTCCATTTGTGCAAAAAATATGGTTACCTTTTCATGCTTCTTCTGCTTACGATTTTTAATTTGTTCCCAAATTTCATCTTCCGCGTTGGGTGGTAAAAAGTCTTTCTTTATTAAAGAAACTAAAGAGGCCCAACTATCTACACTAGTCTTAATGCTACGATACCAAACAAAAGCATCTCCTACAAAAAGTTCTACAGCGGCATTAAACAATTCTTGATCATCAACTTTACGCGCCTGCGCTAACTCATTAACACGCTCAATGAAAGAATAAACACTCTTAGGATCCCCATTAAATTTTACTCCCCACTGAGAAATTGGAATTGTTTTGCTCGCGCACGTCACTACAGGAGTGGGCACGTGAACAACCTGACTGTGCACAGTTTGATTCAAGTCATCATTCGGAACCGTAGCTGTTACTCGTTCATGTAAATCGGCCTCTAATTCTATACACGTTGCATAGGATTCATTTCTAAAAGTATTTGCGGTTTCCGCGTCATCGCCTTCTACAATAATGCGTTGAACACGACCGGTAACATGAGCAATACGAGACTTTATTCTCTTAAACAAAGAATCAGAGGAAGTGCCCTCGAAATCAGCAATTAAACTTTTGATCGAATCTAATGTAGCATTCACAGCTTGCTGCTCAGCATTGAAATCAAGTTTATAAGTATCTAAATTGATAAGACGACCCGGCCTATCACGTTCTTTTTCCAGCAATCTATTTAAAATTTTCCTCTTATCCTGTTGATTTCTGTTGGAATAAACATTTCTGATGTTCAATTCATATTCCAACTCCTCAAGCAATAAATGATTAGATTTAAAAGTATCTTCCATGATCAAAAAATTTTAAAAGTGCAAATTTCTAACTAAATCAAACGTTAATGTAAAGAGCAATAACAATCACAAATGCAGGCAGTAAACAAACACACAAGTCCGCTGCTTAAAATAGCAAAATGTTCAAAAAAATTCTAAGTCCCAACACTTACTTACTTACTACACCCTGTATAGTAAAATATACAATTGCTATTAAATGCAGCAAACACCAAACTTAAAACTGCAGTGAGAATTATCATCAATAAATTCAATCACAAATTTTGGAAATACTCTTTTCCACCCTGTATATTGATTTAATAATTCCCCTCAAAATTTGAAATATTTTCTAACACTATGCAGTTTTAATTTCGTAACCAGTACTTCTTCGGAACATGTAGTCTATTTTTTAAAAGTGGCAACGTCGCAAATCAATCGCCGGAGTCTAAAGAAATGCCAGTGTTTTATTGTACATCTCACAAAAACTTTATCAATAGGAATCGTATTCCTGCATGAAATAAAATAGAAATGTTAATGTCTACACACGTTCCTGATATTTGATTAAAATTAAATTAATTACTACTAAATTACTTAAACAAAAACCAAAAAATTTGTGTCCACACTAGGCTCTTATTAAAATCTGAAACTCTGTTACTCTAGGTGTAACAATCGCGCCCCACGTTGTTGCGTCACTTTTGGTGTAACATATTTTGATACCTAAGTATTAAAACATGTTATTCCGATGCGGACGGCAGCCGATTTTTGTTGGAGAGCATAGGCCGTGGGTTAGGATTGTGTGTGGACACTCAAGAGGGCGCCACCGGCTGTATGTTACGTAATAAGATTTAAATAATTTTGCCAGCTCGGAACAAAATTAAGTTATTAGCAACCATGCGATGGAATACTCAAAATATATCTGTGATATCTAAACTCTACTTTACTCTCAAATCTCAAAATTTAAGCAAATATCAGGAGTATCAGTACAAATAATAAGAACATGTAGACATTAGACATTTATTAGAACACACGTGAGACATACAACAATAAAAAGAATAAAAAACTTTACCTAATTGTGGTTTATGCGTATTAAAAATATCCTGTGCCGTTGATAAAAACTTGATTTGAATTCAAACTCAAATCTTTGACTGAGACTTTCTTGCAACTACGAGTTTGCCAATATACAACAACTATGAGTTATAACTTACAACCATGAATTAAAGATTTACCATGAATTAAATATTATATGCGTGACACAATAGTAGGTGAATTAACATCTCACGGTACCATGGGTGTTTTACAGCAAAACTCTTAAATATATTATCATTCTATACACATAACTTAGAGCTTGATTTATAGTTGCAAGATTGTGTTATTACTTACTTCAACATATGAACTAAAACCACTGAATTAAACTATAATATTTTCTTTAGAATATTTAACTAAAATGAACAAAAAAACCTGGTTAAGGCCTTGGCATTTCCTGTGACGACTGCAGTGTGACTTGTCACCATTTCTCTCGACGTTGGCTGCAACTGCAGTTCCGTGTTGCATCAAATTGCTACCTGAATCTCCGGGAGACTGCTGCGAACGACTCTGCCAGTCCTAAACTTCTCAAAGTGTCAGCGTAACCCAAAACCAAATATCTGAGTAATAGACTTCCTCCTATTACTCCTCCAACTACTGGGTCCCCTTACACAACCAAAATTACAGCCCCAAACCTGTGCTCATCCCAAATCTAAGCCTCTCCAAACATAACTTATTCTCAAAGGGCCAGTCCCTCCAAACATACACTTGTACCAAACATATGCTTATACCAAACATGGGCTTATACCAAACATGGGCTTATACCAAACATGGGCTTATACCAAACACTCTGTAATAATTACAATAAATAAGAACTAAATAAAACACCAAACTAAGTAAAATAAAAAGCCTACCTCTTATAGAGAGTATAACATAACCTTCTCGAAACACGTGGCGATCGGATTACGACAAGCAACAGAATTCCTTCCTGGAACTTACAAAATGCTTCTGGCAGGACGGTAAAGAAACACTGGGTACATCAAATCAAATCCCTTTTCAGTGTCAGCGATGTAAAACCCAAATTCTTCACTACAAAACCAGGACCGCTGCCATTTAGCTACCTCGTCGCTGTCGACTCGTCGCTGTCTCCTCGACCAATCCTCGACGGAAATCCCTTGACAGTTCTCCTTGTTCTCAGTGTTGCCAACTTGAGCATCTAGAAAACTCTTTCTCTAGCCAATAACAATGCGCCAACAAAAAGGACTTGTAATTTAAAGACTGAATTACACCATTGTGTAATATCCCAACAACAGAATACGTGAGTAACACCTCTAACTTAAAATATTATACACAAAAGAAAGCACGCTTTCTTTCCCTGTCAAGAATTTCAGATATGCAACCCACTATGCCCCTTGAAGTACGAGTGGTTGCCCATCAAACAAATGAACTAATGGGTTAATTTACTGTATTCAAACTGAAATTATTAATGTAGATTTTTCAAATGCTACAAATATTAATCTCTAACGAAATTGAATATTATGGTTTATAGTTATTTAAAAAAAAATGACGAAAGCCGTATTTAGATATATAACGTGTTTGTGCAAGAGAGTAGAACTATAACGTCAGGGATTTTAAAAATATTTCTAGATGATTTTATTGGTATAAGTACTTAGTTTAACATAAATTGATGTACAACAAAAAATATACCAATAATTGATGTATTTTTAGATTATTAGAGAATTGCGACTTACATATGAATATAAATAATATATTTAAGACTTATTTGACTGAAATAAATTACTAGATATCCTTTTGATTTTAGATGCGTAAAATTGTACACTAAATAATAATTTTGTAAAATTTATAGGTTAATTATTTATTAAAATAACAACTCTATTTTTATTTTTTATACAAAGTTTATGATTTAAAATCTTATATGTTTACATGTTTTAATAATTCTATGTATTCAAATACGATATTGTTTAAATTCGTCTCTTATTGTAAATGTATGTATGCAATAATTTTAGTGAACTTACCTGAGGAAGATGTTTTGCTGCGGCCTCTAGAAGTACTACTCCTACTACACTCAACATATGTGAAATCAGTTAGCAAAACAAAAAACGCACAGCACAATATTAAATGTATCTTCATGTTTTGAAATATTTTATAACAAATTATTTTGTAGAGCAAAACGTCTATAAGAACTTTCACTAAACTTTTATTTTGGTGATAATACAATATTTTTCGACGCTGATCTTCCCTGTGTTAACTTGCACTTTAAATTAAAGCAAATGTTATGACTATTCTAGTTACGTAAATAAGCAATTTTCCAATTTAGATAATAATACAGGATTAATCATTGAATAACCTTTAGAAGAACCAGAACATTGTACACACAACGAAAATTAATTAAAATTTCTTTTATGAAAATGCTTTTAATTACACTTATCTAAGGTGTTGCTTTTAAATTAATTTTATTACGACAATGTGCTCTATTATTTTATATACTACTTAAGTGAATACGTAAATATTAAAGGCCGATTTATACTATAGGTCAAGTCATGGTCTGATCACGGTCCGGTCACAGTCAGTTCAAATATTATGGCATATATTTTAAATTACACTATTCACGTTGTAAGGCAAGATCAGATCACGTACCTACCAGCAGGGCCGTCGAGAGAAAATCGGGACCCGGGAGTAGTAGCATACGGCCCCCCACGCAACCGCTGATAATTTCGAAGAGCGGGGGGTGGTATTCCTTTGTGCCATACAAAATTACCAATTTGGAATATTTATCTTACTTTTGCTAATGCAAATGCAATTGAAATTTGCATATGCATCTCCAACTTTTCCCGGATTTCAGAAATTCATGGGAATCCGGGCCCCCTCAAAAAATCCTGGCCCGGGGGAGCCACCCCCGACCCCCCCCCCTCTCTTCGGGCCTGCGTGCCAGTTAAGTGACCGCGGTTATTTCCTTCCAACGATATTTTGATCTGACTGTGACCGGATCGTGATCGGACCGTGACTTGACTTATAGCATAAATCGGTCTTAAGTAATAACACCAATAACCATGCGTAACTATACGGGGTTGGGCAAATGTGACGAAACACCTGATTTCTGGCTAAACTATAAGTTCGATGAGAAAATACGCTTAAAAAGAGTTTTTGTAGTATTGTTATTCTATTCAGTGACTTACTTTGATTTCCAACTGCTACCCTATTTTTCGAGATATGAAGTCACCGGCAGTTCTTTTAATGGATGACTGTATATTTTTACATTTTCATATAAATACTTTCTTATCTATTATAATGATAGAGGGTTGTGCGAATTGTGGTTTTTTAAATATTAAATAAAATAATAAAATAAAGAGTACTAAATATTTATTAAGTAGTCAGTGAAAACTAAATTTGTTATTAGAAAATACTGATCATTTTAATATTGAGAAAAAAAAAAAAGAAAATGTTCATAATAAATATCCTGAACGACTCTCAGATGAAATCTGGTATCAGCAAGATAGACCTGCGCCAAAGATTAGGGAATTAACAAGATAGGACTTTTTCTA
The DNA here is from genome assembly GCA_963583905.1 of Stenurella melanura. Taxonomy (NCBI): domain Eukaryota; kingdom Metazoa; phylum Arthropoda; class Insecta; order Coleoptera; family Cerambycidae; genus Stenurella; species Stenurella melanura. The sequence continues at coordinate 111,632,872 of OY757312.1, forward strand.
TAAAATGAGGAAAATATTAGGATTTTTTGGAGGTTTACCTACCTTTTTCTTTTCACAACGCCTTCTCAGTCGAAATGCATTCGGTCTTAAATTATGAATCGTCTCATTTGACGATTCATCTCCATCTTCAGATACTTTTCTCTTGTTATTAAATTCGATTATAATGAATCAAGTGATACGAAACATTTACCCGTGAACATAAAAACTATCAACAGATATTTAAAAAACCGCTGCCTAAGGAATCACTACTTCCACATCCAGATTATTCGTCCAAGTCACTTTAAAGGAAACATCTTGACTATATTTGCACTCTAGTATGTGGAAATTATTGGTCATAGAATTTTAATAATATTTGGAGTAGATGTCATAGAAAAGTTTGAGGAGTTGGTTTCTACCATATACGTTAAAAATGAAGTTTCTAGTTTACCGTACTTATTTTCCACTATTTACAACCTACCAATGGAGTCATCTCAATCAGATGTCACTACAATACATACGTGTACTAACTTTCAAGTGAATATCTCAATTTGATGTTATCAATCCCATTAATAATGAAGCGGAGGTGGTAGAGTTTGAAAATTATTAGAAAGAAATCTGAGGCCTTGGTTTCTAGTATATACACCGAATCCCAAATTTCTGTAGTCTTACCAGCTTGCTTTACTTATTTTCCCCTATTTGGCCCTATTTAACCCCCAACCCTTCAACGGCATCATCTCAAATTATGATCTAGTTTCAGACGTCGTTATAATACATACGTGTACCAAATTTCAAATGAATATCTCAATTTTATTTTATCAACCCTTTTCATATTGGAGTAAGGGTGATTGGGTTGAAAAATATTATAAGAAAATCTGACGCTGTGGCTTCTAGTACATACACCGAATTTCAAGTTTCTGTAGTCTTACCAACGTTTTACTTATATTCCTCTATTTACTCCAAATTAACCCCCAACCCTTCAACAGAATCATCTCAAAATATAAACTAATTCCAGACGTCGTTATAATACATACGTGTACGAAATTTCAAATGAATATCTCAAGTTTATTTTGTCAACCCCATTAATGGGGTACCGGTGGGGGGGGTTGAAAAATATTATAAAAAAATTTGGGGCCTTAACTTCTTGTACATACACCGAATTTCAAGTTTCTGTACTCATACCAGCTTGCTTTACTTATTTCCCCCTATTGACCCCTAAATAACCCCCAACCCTTCAACGGAATCATCTCAAAGTATAATCTAGTTCCAAATGTCGTTATTATTCATACGTGTACCAAATTTCAAATGAATATCTCGATTTTATTTTATTAACCCTTTTAATAATGAAGTAGGGGTGGTGGGGGTTGAAAAATATTATAAATAATCTGAGACCTTAGCTTCTAGTACATACACCGAATTTCAAGTTTCTGTAGTCTTACCAGCTTGCTTTACTTATTTTCCCCTATTTACCCCTATTTAACCCCCAACCCTTCAACGGAATTATCTCAAAATATAATCTAGTTTCAGATGTCGTTATAATACATATGTGTAGAAAATTTCAAATGAATATCTCAATTTTATTTTATCAACCCTTTTCAAATTGGAGTAGGGGTGGTGGGGGTTGAAAAATATTATTAAAAAATCTGACGCTTTGGCTTCTAGTACATACACCGAATTTCAAGTTTCTGTACTCTTACCAACTTGTTTTACTTATATTCCTCTATTTACCCCAAATTAACCCCCAACCCTTCAACGGAATCATCCCAAAATATAGCCTAATTCTAGACATCGTTATAATACATACGTGTACGAAATTTCAAATGAATATCTCAACTTTATTTTATCAACCCCATTAATGGGGTAGGGGTGGTGGGGGGTTGAAAAATATTATAAAAAAATCTGAGGCCTTAACTTCTAGTATATACACCGAATTTCAAGTTTCTGTACTCTTACAAGCTTGCTTTACTTATTTCCCCCTATTTACCCCTATTTAACCCCCAACCCTTCACCGGATTTCCTCAAAAAACAATCCAGTTCCAGATCTCGTTATAATATATACGTGTACAAAATTTCAAGTCAATATCTTAAACCGTTCCGGAGAAAGCGTGCGGACAAAAAAAAAAGTTACAGACGGTAGACCGACAGACCGACAGACAGACAGAAAATTTTTTTTTGCTCAAATTTAAAATCTCGACGTTTCATGACATTCTAAACCTATTTCACGAATAAAAATTTTTGAAAATTCTTTTGCGATTACTATACTTCCAATCCACTACGTGGATGTGGAAGTAAAACAGCCACACGCAGCTGTCATCGAGGTCTATACGTGACGTAGAACTTGTCGATTTTAATGAGCCAACCTATCTTTTAGTGAGCTTGGTCAAATTCGTTTAATGCGTAACCGACAAATCCCGAAACCGTTTCCGCTGGATATCGTGCCCCTTTAAATTGGAATACACAACTGTCTTCGTCTGACTGTCCTATCTTGTTAGTTCTCTAATCTTGGAGTTGGAGTTGGAGTTGGAGTTTGTGGGAGGGCAGTCACATTTAGGTGACCGCAGCACCTAGGCCCCATTGGGCCCCTTGTACGTCCTCCCGAGGGATACAGGATTCCACCTAGGCCTCCAACCATCCTAATCTTGTGAAGAAGGTGGTGATGCTGCCTAGGGGAATATCCCTCAAGTCGGCCAGTGTAGGCCAACGTTCTCCCAAAATGGATTCTCTGCTAGAGGAGACTGCCGGGCACTCACAGAGTACGTGTTGGACAGTCTCGTCTTCTTGTTCACAACCTCTACATAGGGGTGTGTCATTTAACTTCATGTTGTAAAGGTGCTTCCTCAGCTGGCAATGACCAGTAAGAATTCCTGTCGCGAAGCGCAGGTTCTTCCTGGACATTCCCAGGTAGATCATCGTTGTATCCTTGTCAGGGTATCTAAGCAGATCCCTGGCCAACTGACAACTATGAGTTTCATCCCACAGTTTTTTAAATTTTCTGTGGGTGTCTTCTTTAATCATTAGCATTATTGCTGAGGTCGGCAGTATGTTGGAAGGGCCAGGTCCAAGTATACTAAGACTGGCTGCCTTCTTAGCCAGACTGTCAGCTTCCCTGTTGCCTCTGCACTGTGCATGCCCTTTGACCCAGCATAGAATGACACTGTTCATGCTGGAGGCGCCCACGAGTGCCTGATGGCATTCCCATACTGACCCTGTTGTTATTTTGTGTCTCTGTAGGGCCAGTAGTGATTGTCTACTATCAGTGTAGATTCTTATTGTTTTTCCTGTTATTTGTCTACGGGAAATTTCTTTTGCGGCTATGGTTATTCCCGCCAGTTCTGTTTGTATTATACTGGCTTGTTTGTCCATAGCCCATTTAATTTGAATTTGCAGGTTCCTGGAGTATACCCCACAACCTGTTCCTTCTTTCTTTTTCGATCCGTCTGTGAAGATGTTAACTGTTCCTTCACTGACGGCCTCATTGCTACTGTTGGTGTGTATTTCATAGGGTCTATCAAAGATGAACTGTGGAGAAATACCATCTGCACGTACCTGCAGAAGTGGCATTTGTTTAATTGCCTCATTCCACAGCCGGCATCTGGTCACTCCACATCCTATGTTTGGCTGTATGCCAACGGATTTGAGACGTGCCATAGTAGTTAGGGCCACCTCTTCTAGATATATGTCTAGTGGTGGCAGGCACAGCATCACTTCCATTGCTCTTGTTGGTGTTGTTCTCATAGCTCCAATTGTGTTTAAACAGGCTACTCGTTGTACCTGGCTGAGCTTACGTTTCGCTACAGTCTGCTGACTCTTAGGCCACCAGACGATGGCTCCATAGGCTATCATTGGTCTTATTATAGCAGTGTAAATCCACATAGCCACTTTGGGTTTCATTCCCCAGGTTTTCCCTATGGTTCTGCGGCACTGCTCAAAAGAGATGTAAGCCTTCTTTAGTCTTCTGTCTAAATGAAGATTCCATGTTAGTTTGGCATCAAAAGTTACTCCAAGGTATTTTACTTCTGATGCGAAATTTAGTGTGGTATTTAGGAGAACGGGGGCCGTCATTGGCCCCAATCTCCTTTTCCTTGTGAAGAGGACCAGCTCTGTCTTCCTGGGGTTGACCGACAGAGAGTGTTCTCTGCACCATCTTTCGATTATTCTCAGGGCCATCTGCATTCGATCACAGAGGACTCCTTCGAATTTACCACTAAGCAGTATCGTTAGATCATCTGCGTATGCAATTGTGTGGAATCCCTCGGAGTTGAGGCGGCGCAGGAGGCTGTCAAGAACTAAGTTCCATAGAAGAGGTGATAAGACACCCCCCTGAGGACAGCCTCTTGCAACCATTCCTCTAACAGCGGTGTCTCCCATGTTAATCTGTACCGCTCTTTTTGAGAGCATGTTGGATATCCAGCCACTTACGATCGGAGAAACGTTCCTGTTCGTGAGGGCTGCTGTGATTTTTGGAAAGGTGGTTTTATCAAAAGCGCCTTCTATGTCTATGAAGACACCCAGGGTGGACTCTTTATTGTCCAAAGACTTTTCAATCCGACCGCTAACCGCATGAAGGGCGGTGTCGGTGGATCTGCCCGGGGTGTATGCATGCTGATTGGGATGTGTGGGATTAGCAGTGATCGCAACATCCCTCAAGTATCGCTCACATAGCTTTTCCATCGCCTTGAGAAGGAGCGAGGTCAAGCTAATGGGTCGGTATGCTTTGGGGGTAGTATAGTCTATTCTTCCCGCCTTTGGTATGAACACTACTTTGACTTCTCTCCACACCTTCGGAATATAAAGGTGTGCTAGGCACGTCCTGAATATTGCTGTCAGGTGCGGCACTATTTCATCCAGACCCCATTGTAAAAGGGCTGGATGAATGCCGTCAGTACCTGGCGATTTGAAGGGGGAGAAGCCCAGTATTGCCCATTTAATTCTGTCTTCACTCACAATTTGTTTGGCAGTTTGCCAATCCAGTTCGGTGGGTTGAGTGTCGGTTTCATTTGGCCATTCCTTCCGATCTGTCACTACAGATTCTGGGAAGTGAGTTTCCATAAGCAACTCTAGGCTTTCATGTAGGTCGTTGGTACTGGTACCATCATCCTTTTTCAGTAGACCTAGGTGATTGTCTTTGTTTTTGGCAAGTATTTTATGTAGCCTAGCAGCCTGCGAGTAGTCCTCGATCTCCTCGCAGTAGGCTCTCCATGCCTCTCGTTGTCTCTGTCTGACTAGTTTTTTGAACTCTCTTTGATTGGTTCTGTACGACTCCCAATCTGATTCAAGTTTTGTCATTTTCGCCTTGTTGAACGATGTCCTAGCTTGTTTCTTGAGGTCGGTCAGCGTCTGGCACCACCATTTAGTGGCTTCCCCAGGCTGCTGTTGTACGGCCTTCAAGGGACACGATGCTTCGTAAGCTTTTTTCATAGCGGTTTGAACAGTTTTAACATACTGCTCAATCTCTCCGTTGTTTTGTGGCACCCCGTTGTGTACATCCATCAGGTTCTCCCTGAGTTGACGTCGATATTCATCTCTGTCAGTGTCTCGTGGGTTCCTGAGGAGTTTTCTTGGTGCTTTGATTAATTTAATGCCAAATTCAATCCAGCGGTGGTCTGACATTGAAGCAGCGTCAGACACATGCCAGTCTTGGATCGAGTTGGATATACGGTTTGTAGCTAAGGTTATATCTACTATGGTTTGACTTCTAGAGTTAATAAATGTCGGTGTACAGCCTTGGTTAATTATATTAAGGTTATTACCGATTATATAGTCGTAAAGTGACTTACCTCTAACATTGTTGTCTTTGTTGCCCCAGGTTACATGGTGAGCATTGGCGTCACATCCCATGATTAGTTCCCATTTCTGGGTGAGGCAATGAGTTACCAGGTTCTCCATTTCCCTTGTCGGCGGTGGTGTTGCCTGGTCCTGGGGGAGATACACTGATGCTATAACGACTGTTGTTGGTTTGCCTAATATTGCACATTCCACCCTCACGGCCGTGAGATCAGAGGTTGAAAGGTGTTGTAATGGCTGGATTTTGATGTGCCGAGGGGCATAAATCGCTGTCCTCGGCGTCATTGTTGGTGAGCTGAAAATAACTCCGTTTAGTTTTGTTAAACCAGATATTTTAGATTTAACTATCCAGGGTTCTTGGATTAGAGCCAGTGTATCCTGCTCCACATCGAGTCGTCGGCACAATGTTGCCGTTGCCGCTCTACTGTGTTGCAGGTTACACTGGACTACTCTTACCTTATTTAATTGCAGCTCCGCGAAGAGAAAACGGAGTAGCTCAATTTAAGTTAGTTGCCTCCTGTTCCTCAGTGGGAGGGGGGGCAACGTCCATCTCGTCTGGAAGTGGAGTTGGGGAGGTGGCACTCCTTGCAGAGTGCTCAGCCTCTCCAACCTCCGTTTCCATCCTGTTGGTGGGCTGGTCCTCTTCTTTGGCTGATTTTACCCTGAGAGTAAGAGACTGAAAGATGTAATGCAGTCTCATTGATCGTGCTCTCAGGGTTTGCATGTCGTCGTCTCCTATTCCAAAGACGAGTAGGAGTCCCCGTGGGTTTACCTTGGCCTCGTGATGGAAAAGGCACCACCGGCGCACACTCACCATAGGGTTTTGACCCGCCAGGCGACCAATCACCATCTCTTTTTCCTCGTGGTCGCTTTCGGCTTCCACCGGGATCCAGAGAGTGGCTTTAGTCAGCCTGGGCAGTTGGTCAAGACGCACCACGGCGAGTGAGGCGCTCTCCCAAGGCTTCAGGTTAGCCACGGATTTCGTTAGCCATCCTAACGTATACTCGTCTTCGCAGACAATTCTGATGATTTCACCAGAATATGTCCACGAGCGAAACGCTGGTGGCTTTGTTGTTGTGCTTCCGGGAGTGGAGAAGATGCACTTGTCCAGCTCTCCCTTCAGCGTCTTTTTGACAGTGACTTCTTTATCCTTGGGAATTTTCCCAAGGGGGTTGTCTTTGTCGATTATGGCTACCTTAAGGTGGCTTAAGGCAGCTTCTTTGTAGCTGATCGGGGGGGCGGAGCTGGACCCTGGTCCAGGGTTTTGTTTTGCCCTCTTGTAGTTACTCTTCGGAGTGGGCTCCGAAGATGTCCCCGATCGGTTTCGTTTTTTAGCTGGCACCGTTTTTGGGTGCTCAGCCTTCTTTGCGGGCGACCCACCTCTCCTGAACGGATGTGGGTGCCTTCCGGAAGGTGGCACACCTTTGGGGTGCACAGCTTTGGTTGGAGGCTGTCCAGGAGGTGGGAGCGACGACGACGACGAGGGGTGCGCTATAGCAGCACGTTGTTCCTCCTCGCGTGCTCTCCTCCTCCTTTTGGCCTCGGCCTCGCTGATTCTTTTGCCTCTTCGAGATTTTTTCCATCCCTCAGAGGCGGATTCAGCTGTTGGTTCGTTCTGTGGCGAACGTTGTCGCTCTGCCGCAGACTGTACTTGTTGTGGTGGGCGCTGGCGCTCATCCACTGGTTGGTGCGGCGAGCGTGGCCGCTCTGCCGCTTGATTGGCTAAAATTTGATTATCCATATGGGTTTTTGATTGATTTCGTCCATCTGGTTCCCCACCCGCCACGGAGCCCTCTTTGGGGATGTCGCACGGCAAGCCCGTGCGATCACCAAGGATACCAGATGGATATAGCCCCCAGAGACAGGCGACGCTGTGAGAGGGTGGCGCAAACCTGACTGCCGAGGCCATCGACAGCCAGATCCACGGCCCCCTACGCGCCCCCTGCCGCCAGAGACTCACCCTGCCGGCCCTCTGACGGGACGACGCAGCCGGTTGATCAGGAGTGGGTTAGCTCCCGACCGCCCGTCTAGCCGAACTCCGGACCAAAGTGGCGTGTTGCATGCACGGCCCACTCAACCACCAGGATTCCTTCATCCGACGACACGGGTCGCCACGCACGGCACAAACACGTGGGGGCTGGTTACTATGGGATGTCGCCCAATTTCCCATAGGCATCGTTAGAGGTACCCTAACCCTGGTACCATTCAGTCCTCGGCACGATGGCTTACACCTTGACTTGGGGGATGTTTTTCGAACCTCCCGGTCTAGATCCGCCGCCTTTTGTTTAAGCAGTGTCACCTCGTGCAGGGTGTGGTTCTTCACCACATGCTTACCAGCACCTCCGAAGGGGCATTGGTGAAGCTGGCGGACGGTCTGGGACGGTGATAGGCTAGGGCAAGAATGCTATATTCGCGTCAACCGTCCCTGGTGTGCGTCAACCCACCCCGGTAAACCCAATTAAGGGGCCGAGTGAGCCAACGCACTCCTTGACACATTCTCTAATCTTTGTCTCTGCCTCATTATCAAACCCCGGCGCAAAAGTAGTTATGCCAGAGCCGGCCTTCACACACACATAAATATAATGTCTTGAATCGAGAATCTTATGGTTCACATAAGTAAATAAGTACATTATTTATAGGAAACAAATACTTTTGCGGTAAGAAATAAAAAGTATGGCATAAAACTCATAAAATAATAAATAAATAATTTATTATTAGAAATTTGGAGACATTATTAATTTGGTATAGTTGAACAAGTAGATGTAAGAGATGTTTACTGAATCCGGTGGTTTTACACCAGACTTCAGCCGCACATTATATACCTATACCTGCAGCGTCGGTCTAGTTGCCTAACCGAAAATAAGAAAACTCGACACTTTGATCGGCATACGCCACTTCAACTTTTTGTATCAATTAAGGAAATGTAAACATCTGTTATATGTTTCTTCCCAACTATATTAAATAATTCTTAATTTAAAATACTGTTATGAATTACACCCCCTTGGAACTAGAGATGATACGCCTATGCCTACTAATTGTGACTGGGAGCTGTCAGAATGAAATGGACTTTTTCTGGAATGTTGTTGGAGAAGATTCTTGAATGTTTCTAGATGGATCTAGAGAGTCAGGTTTGGAGTATATAAGGCGCGATTACCGGCGCGGAAAGGGAAGTTTTATTAAGAAGACAGTTTACAAAAGTGAACAAGTTGAAAAGTGAAAAGTGAGGTTAAGTAATATTAAGTAAACAAGTATTGTACAGTCAGTGAATTGTTAAATGAAGTGTTAGTAGTGGTTTATCTCTTGTTGAAATTATTTAGAACCCACGGATTCATGCGGGGTGTTTCCTAAAGGGTGGAAAATTCGCAACAATACTATTTTTATCTATGCTCATAATATAAGGCAGTATATTTTAAAAAATATAGGGCGAATTTTCGAAACCACAAAGACACCGCCACTCTTTTTACTTTTTTTACAATAGCAAATAGGATACGGTAAACAATAATAATAGCAAAATAAACAGCAGATTGCATCTTATATTTTGCAGAAGACTTTAAACATACAGAAAGCACGTGAAATAAAAAAGGTCCAACAATTATTATTATTTTATTACACAACGACCAATGGCACATTATGGAGTCAACGCTATTTGTCAGTACATTTTAAGGTTTTGATAGATAGTTTGTTATGGCGTCGAGTAGCTTTCCATTAAAAGAAACAGTACTTTCGTGGATTCAAGATTTTCGAGAATTTTAACGGTGTAGAACTTTTCTGTACCAGTTGTGAAAAAACACTTTCGTGGACACGCAAGTCCAACATTTTAAAACAAATTTCATCTGAGAATCATAAAAAAAACTAAAATTTATCATATATAAGGACAGTTCTCACGAATCCCTCTAGCCATACGCCACCTTCAATGTAAGCCGGAAACAGATCAGTATACAGCAATTGAACATTATATTTGATCTACGTCAATAGGTATATCAGGGGGTGTTGCAGAGACAGTGAAATACAAACTGAATACGGAGTTAAGAAACAACCCCGGTCTTTCAACATTTTTTTGTGTGGCAAAGACGTGGACTGTTCAATGCCGGACATAAATCTGCTATCTATAAGGAAATACATCCATTTTAAATAGGCGCCGATTTCTTGGGTAACGTCGCACGATCCTTTTCACAACACAAGTGGATAATTAGTGACAGGCGCTGGAGTTTAATTTCGGACCCTTTAGAACAAATGCAAGTAATATATTTTTATTATTTTATTAAGGCATAGTTACTAAGTGTTTGTGTTTCTGCTTGTGCATCCAACAATAAGTGCATCAAAGTATGACTTATAACCCTTTCGGAGCCATTTATCTTTAAATATTACGGAATTCACTAGGTACAAATATAAGGTAAGATATTGTATTATTGCCCGTAAAAATGTTTATATAGATCATATTGCGCAAAGCCGATTCTGGCTTTTACGTCATAACTACCTCGGAGCCGGGGTCTGCTCATTATGGAGTTGACGCGCGTCATACCCAGAGCTCGGAAATTTTATTTCGGTGACGTGAAAGTCGGGGTTGGCTCTGCCAGCGCGGAAAGATTTTTATGCAAGTGTGACTGTAACTATGAGTAGAGTCACTAGCGCTCATATGCTATTGTCTATTAACATTTGTTTTAGATGTCCAAGAAATTGTTTTGTTGCAACTACTACAACAAAGATCTGTTCCATGAAATTGCAGTTCTGGAAAATCGCGATCCATAAGTATACTGCAGCCTGAGAAGCACCAGACATTTTTGTATACCGCTGACTCTGCATAATTAGTGGGTCTCAGATTAGAATGCATTTGTTTACGTTGTGAGCGCAACGCAGTTTACACAGTCACATTGGAATTTCCGAGTAAGTGGAATCCCCATCGAGGCCGTTTCAAGGCCATTGGTAGACAAAATAAAAATTAATTATTTAAATTCACTTTTATTTGGTATTTGACTATCTCATAAATACATTCAATTTATTTAATTTAGCATAAATGTCCTTATTTTATTACAGCAAGAACAAAATAAATTTGCTCTGATTTACTAATTTACCCTGCGTAAACTTGGCTTGCATATGTACTAATCAAAGACAGGGATACACGTTCCCTATCTTTACAAGCTCTGCATTTTAAGCTGAGATAAACTATAGATTTGTAGATACATATGGCTAGATTTACACTACGGAACTGCGTAACTGTCATCTCGGATGGTCTACCCTGTCCCTTTATTAAGTGTTGCCGTAAATATCAAGAATTGCCACAGTATACCTAGGTAAAAACGAAGTTTGTCAAAGCAATGTTTCACAATTTCGACGGCGTCGTCTAATTAAAGGAGATAATAAAACCGCATTAGTAAAAACACATGAAAGTACCGCGATACACTGGAATCTAATGGTGACACTCGGCCAGGGTCGAATGCAATAACTTTAAAAATGAAATAAAATTCACTTTATCACGGTTCATGGCAGTTTTATGCCACTAATCCTTAACTTTGTTTATTTTGTACGATTTAATATTATATACAAATGGTTTATTTTATTGGGAAAAATGTTTCATGTTACCAGCAGTTAATTGGGTTTCTGTACTGAGTTATGAAAATAAAACAAAGTAAATACGCCACATATTAAACAGAACAGGAAAGTATGTGTTTGATTCAAAATCATCTTTTTATTTGCTAGATATGTATTACATGTCTTTGTATGAATCATTACCGTGCTTGGGTTAAATTTAAGAAAAATACATTGTGGCTGGCAATAATGAATATTTCACCACTTCGTTATTTCAGAATGTTTGTAATATAATATTCTATCTAGATGAGAGCTGACTCTGGCGCCGAGATAAAATTCCCGAGCCTTGCACAGCTAAATGAAATATTTCAACATAGATGGGTCGCTGGGTGGTTCGAACAGGACATACCGGGTGGCCACGAATCAATGTACGCCCCCAATATTTTGGTTGTTTTTGTATTTAAAAATTTGGTTTTTGGTACACATAAATTACACAATAATAAGCTATTTTTAGACTAACAGGAATGAAAATATAACTTCCGGTTGAACCGGAAGTGGCATCAACTTTTTTTTCTTAAATGGAGTGACCGTATTTTTTTATGGTTTCTTGTTAAGCATAAATTTATAAGTGCAACGGTTTTTTCAGATGTAAACATTCCAAAATAATAAGTGAGATACGAATAATTTTTTAATTTTAAAAAATGGCCGCGTCAGACGAATGCGATGTAAGAAAATTATTAAGTAGGCCATGGAAATTATTAGTAAGTTTGTAGACTTGTCTGTAAAGCAGAAAATAGTTGTTTGAATTACTAATAGGTAGGTACCGGCATTTTTTTTTTTTTTTTTCAAAAAAACGGAATTTCCTTTTCATTTCCGTAGGGGTCCTATGGATTTTTTTTTAATGGAACTGTGCTATTTCTTTTATTAATCAGAAATAATGATTCATAAACTATAATTTTTTCGCCATTAATCATTTCTTAACGATATCCTTCGTAATAATAGAAGTATCTATATTTAAATCCAAAATTGCAGATAGCCATGAAAATGACAGACATTCGCAACAATTAAATTAGTCTTCACTTACTCACTAATTTTCTGAAGCAAGTATATTAAAGTTGTTATAAACAAGAAAATTAATATAAAATGGCTGAAAATTGTTCAAGAGATGAAAAAGTGGACATGATCATTATTTATGGAGAGACTCGACGTAATGCAACTAGAGCACATAGTCAGTATGGACGGAGGTATCCAGAAAGAAGACAACCTCCGAGAAATTATTTCGCCTGGTTGGAGCCACAATTTAGAACTGAACCTAATGTAGAAATTGAAGAAAGATTTATTGTGGATGAAGAAACGGAAATTAACGCATTAGTTTTAGTACATGTTGACCCAACCATTTCGATAAGACAAATTGAACATGAATTACCAGTTTCCAAAGAATCAGCCAGAAAATTTTTAAAGAAACACGGCTATCGTTCTTATATCAGTTGCATCAATTTTTGTATGAGAATGATTATCAACGAAGAATAAACTTTTCTAATTGGTTACAATTACGCCAAATAAGAAATGAGAATTTTATCAAAAACATTTGTTCACTGATGAATCGAAATTTACAAACCTTGGGTTATTTAATCGAAACAACACTCCTTATTGGGCAATTGATAATCCTCACATTATGAGACAGGGGCGGTTTCAGGAGCGGTTTGGCTTCAATGTTTGGTTAGGCGTACTGGGCGACCATATCATAGGTCCAATAATTTTTAACGAAACTCTGACTGGACCAAGATATCTAGAATTTCTCCAAAATATAATAGTTCCACAGATTAATCAAATTCCCAATACCAATATTGACGGGGTTTACTCCCAACAAGACAGGGCTGGACCACACAATGCTATTATCGTTAGGGATTACTTAAATCAATTATTTCCAGATCGTTGGATTGGGACCCATGGTCCAGTCAGATGGCCTGCAAGGTCGCCTGACTTAACTCCAGTCGATTTTTTATTTGGGCGCATTTGAAAAATAGAGTCTACATGACTGCTCCAACCACAAGACAAGATCTGGAAGAAAGAGTACGACACGAAATTGCACAAATAACACTTCAACAATTACAGAATGTTAGACGTGTAACGATAAGTCGCGCTACTCTGTGTATTAATCATAACGGTGAACAGTTTGAACAATTTTTATAATGGTTTATTATAATTTAGGTTTTAAACAGTTTTGTTATTTTTGGTAATTTATTCATGGTTGGTAAAGTTATACCTATTAAAATTATTTCTTGTTTAATTTATGTTTACTTTTTAAAAATACTTCTATTATTACGAAGGATATCGTTATGAAATGATTAATGACAAAAAAAAATAGTTTATGAATCATCACTTCTGATTAATAAAAGAAATAGCACAGTTCCACTAAAAAAAATTCCATAGGACCCCTACGGAAATGAAAATAAAAATGAGATTCCGTTTTTTTGAAAAAAAAAAAAAACTAAAAATACTGGTACCTATCAGTAATTCAAACAACTACTTTCTGCTTTACAGACAAGTCTACAACCTTACTAATAATTTCCATAGCCTACTTAGTAATTTTCTTACATCGCATTCATCTGACGCGGCCATTTGGAAAAAATAAAAAATTGTTCGTATCTTACTTATTTTTTGGAATTTTTTACATCTGAAAAAACTGTTGCACTTAGAAATGTATGCTTAAAGAGAAACCATCAAAAAGATGTAGTCATTCCATTTAAGAAAAGAAAGTTGATGTCTTCATTCCTGTTAGTCTAAAAGTAGCCTATTATTGTCTAATTTATTTGTACCAAAAACCAAATTTTTAAATATAAAGACAACCAAATTATTGGGGGCGTACATAGACTCGTGGCCACCCGGTATATTGAATGGCTACCGCAATCGCCAGATTTAAGTCCTTTAAACTATATTCTTTGCTTTAAGAAACATCACAGCATGGTATTCAAAACTCCTTAAGAGCCTTCGTTGATCCATTAGAATATTGTCAGGCTGCCAACGGTCTCCAGTTTGAACATCTACAAACTATCAGTTATTACCAATCAATCAATCAATCAAAACATATTTATTTAACATTAAAAGATACATTGTCTCCCCGGACCGCGATCCGGGGCCAACCAGACAACCACGGCACATGACGCCGTGGCGGACGCGAGGTTGGGCGGGTCGTGGCCGGTTCGGCTTAATAAAATTGATAACAAAATTAAAACTCCTGCCACTTATAGCGGCTTAAAATTAATATTAAAATTACCATTGTTTTATAAAACATTAAAATAATTAAAATTAAAAATATTTAAAATTACCATTTGCACTTCACTGAATTTTGATCTGTTGATGCGGGAAAAAACTCAACGAAAAAACCCGTTCGAGATAATTGGCTTTCCAGCGGTCTGCCTGCCGCTAGGAGAAGTTTATTATTTTTAGAGATTTAGATTTCTTAAATTTTTCGGCCTAAATGGAATTTATAACAAAAAATGACAAAAGAACAAAAAAGACAAAAAGACAAAAACGAAAACAAGTGAAAAGAGAGGAGAGAGATAGAACAGAAAAGATTTGAAAGATACAGTGTAGGGTTGAAGAAAGTTATGGTTAATAGGAGTTTGGCTAGAGAGGTTGCCGGAAGATAGGCAACGCCTGTTATGGTAGGGGGTGTTTTATCTGGAATGGGGCATTATGCATTCTGATTTGGGTTATGTTGCGTGTTAGCGGATTGTCGCCCAGGCGAAAGGAATAAAATTTTTGTGATATTTCCCGGACGTAATCCGCTAGTGGCGTTATGTCGTTGCAACGATCATACAAATCTCTGAGGGAGGTGTACCTGCTCGAGTCTGAAATGAGGCGCATAAATTTGTGTTCTAAGACTTTAAGTTTTCTCATTGTCGTGGCCGGGATGCTGCACCACACCGGCGCCGCGTATGTGATGGCCGGCCTGATCACCGCCGTGTACAATAATTTTTTATTGTGTCTGTTGAGTCCGCTACCCCTTGCCATGAGTGGATACAGACTCATGGACGTGAAGTAGACCTTACGTATCGTCTCGTTAATGTGTGTATTAAACGTCAGTCGTTTGTCCAAGAGTTATTACCAAATTCGAGTCCATACTGTGGACCTCGAAACTGGCCATTTTTGGCCGCTTTTTGGGTCACTCTTCAAGATAATTTTGTCTGCTTCATTTAAGATCAAAAGCAAAAATGAAAACCTCACTGTGGCCATTTACCTGTAATAGTACTCTCAAAAATTTATAACAACTTTTTCTTTGACAAGAACTTATTTTTTACAATAATTATAACGTTTTGTATTCTCCTAATAATTCTTATCAGATTGAATCGTTTACAGACGACGCACGTGTGGCAGAATGGACAAAATTCGCTCTGAGTCTCAATTTTTGAGATATCGACTTGAATGCGTTTTTTAAACACCGAGAAAGGAGTCTGGAATAGAGAGTCACTGCCGCTTTTTTTGTTTGCATGAAAGGGTTAACCTCATTCAAGGTTAGATTCGTATTTTTAAAAGGGAACCCCTATTTTTTTATTACAAATTCGTATTATCTGACTAAAAATAGACTACTTTTGTTCGAAACATTTTTTCTAAAATTGTCATATTTTTCAGTCATTCGGCGAAAAAAAATTATTTAGAATTTTGCAATTTTTTTACTCGAAAAAGAAGAATTTGGAAAAAATGCAAGAGGCAAAAAGAGGGAATATTCTCAATTTTTTTCGTAATTGTCCAATGCCCTTTGCAGAAAAGAGCTTTGTGGAGTTTGCAAGTGGATCAGAAAGGGCTTTGGAAAATTCCGAAAAAAATTAAGAATATTCCCGGACTAATTCTAAACTCTTTTTGCTTCTTGCAATTTTTGTCCAAACTTCTTCTTTTTCGACTAAAAAAATCGCAAAGTTCTAGAATTTTGAGTTATTTCTCGCCAGATAACTGAAAAAAATGCCAATTTCAGAAAAAAGTGTTTCGAACAAAAATAGTCTATTTTTAGTCAGACAATTCGAATTTGCAATAAAAAAATAGAAGTTCCGATTTAAAAATACGAATCTGACTTTGAATAACCTTAACCCTTTCATGCAAACAAAAATTGTTAAAAAAGCCGCAGAGACTCTCTATTCCAGACACCTTTCTGAGTATTTAAAAAAAATTCAAGTCGATATCTCAAAAATTGAGCCTGAGAGCGAATTTTGTCCATTCTGCCACATTGTGCGACGCACAGTGGTCAATTTGCCAATATTAGGAGGAAAAAATTATAAAAATGAAATTTATCCAACACTCACAATTAATATATACGCCGACACCTTAATAACCAGGACATGATAAACCAAGAGAATATTTGGTTTATACCGTACATCTACAAATGCTGTGACCCTATAAAGTAATTAAGCTGATTTACGGCAGGAAATTTACCACCGATACTAGTCCATACGAAAGCGTAGAAGGGCCACAATAAATTTTAAATATTTTTTTCTTAAATTCCGACTTCAAACTCGGAATTATGTTATATTCCGACTTCAAACTCGGAATTTTGTTAAATTCCAACTTCAAACTCGGAATTTTGTGAAATTCCGACTTTAAACTAGGAATTTTGTTAAATTCCGACTTCAAACTCGGAATTTTGTTAAATTCCGACTTCAAACTCGGAATTATGTTATATTTTGTAAAATTCCGACTTCAAACTCGGAATTTTGTAAAATTCCGACTTTAAACTCGGAATTTTGTTAAATTCCGACTTCAAACTCGGAATTATGTTATATTCCGACTTCAAACTCGGAATTTTATAAAATTCCGACTTCAAACTCGGAATTTTATAAAATTCCGACTTTAAACTCGGAATTTTGTTAAATTCCGACTTCAAACTCGGAATTTTGTTAAATTCCTACTTTAAACTCGGAATATAACATAATTCCGAGTTCCAAGTCAGAATTTAAGAAATACCCATCTTTAACTATACACATGAGGCAATTTATGTTAATAGCAGCGGGGAGATCAGAGCTTGAGGACAATTACTTTCACATCCACGCAGTGGAGTGGAAATATCGCTAAATTTTCAAAAAATTTTTTGTTACGACAGGTTTGCAGCGGGGAAATCAGAGCTAGAGGACAATTACTTTCACATCCACGCAGTGGAGTGGAAATATTGCAAAATTTTCAAATTTTTTTTTGTTGAGATAGGTTTAGAATGCCATGTAACGTCGAGATTTTAGGTTTGAGCGAAAACAAATGTTCTGTCAGTCTGTCTGTCGGTCGGTCTGTCTGTCTGTTTGTAACTGTTTTTGTTCGCACGTTTTCTGCAGAGCGGTATAAGATATTGACTTAAAATTTTATACATATGTATATTATAACGATATCTGGAACTGGATTGTTTTTTGAAAATATCCGATGAAGGGTTGGGGGGTAAATAAGGGGAAATGAGTAAAGCAAGCTGGTATAAGAGTACAGAAACTTGAGATTTGCTGAATATAATAGGAGCCAGGGTCTTAGGTTTCTTTATCATATTTTTCAAATCCTCCACCACCTCCATTCTATTATTAAAGCGGTTGATAAAATAAAATTGAGATATTTACTTGAAACTTGGTAAGTATGTATTATATAGACATCTGACTGAGAGAAGTTTCCGCTGAAGGGATGGGTGTAAACTGGGAAAAATGAGTAGGCAAGCTAATAAGATTTCAGAGACTTTAATTTTGGCGTATATAGTAAGGAACCAACGCCTCAATTTTTTTTATGACATCTGCCCAAGTATTGTTAAAATTCTATGACCAATTATTTCCGCATACTAGAGTGCAATTATAGTCGAGATGTTTTATTTTAAAGAGACTTGGATTTTAGTAGTGATTCCTTAGGCGGCGGTTTTTTGTGTTGTCTTCCGAACTTATTTCAATGGTTTTTTTTATTTAAATAAACTCTTACAACAGTTTGTAAATCTCAAGTTTCTGTACTCTTATACCAGCTTGCTTTACTCATTTCCTCGGATATTTTCAAAAAACAATTCAGTTCCAGATATCGTTATAATATACATGTGTATAAAATTTTAAGTCAATATCTTATACCGCTCTGCAGAAAACGTGCGAACAAAAACAGTTACAAACAGACAGACAGACCGACCGCCAGACAGACTGACAGGCATTTGTTTTCGCTCCAACTTAAAATCTCGACGTTACATGGCATTCTAAACCTATCTCGACAAAAAAAATTTTGAAAATTTTGCAATATTTCCACTCCACTGCGTGGATGTGAAAGTAATTGTCCTCTAGCTTCGATTTCCCCGCTGCAAACCTGTCATAACAAAACAAATTTTGAAAATTTAGCGATATTTCCACTCCACTTACATTCCGAGTTTAAAGTAGGAATTTAACAAAATTCCGAGTTTGAAGTCGGAATTTAACAAAATTCCGAGTTTGAAGTCGGAATTTTACAAAATTCCGAGTTTGAAGTCGGAATATAACATAATTCCGAGTTTGAAGTCGGAATTTAACAAAATTCCGAGTTTGAAGTCGGAATTTAACAAAATTCCTAGTTTAAAGTCGGAATTTTACAAAATTCCGAGTTTGAAGTCGGAATTTAACAAAATTCCGAGTTTGAAATCGGAATATAACATAATTCCGAGTTTGAAGTCGGAATTTAAGAAAAAAATATTTAAAATTTATTGTGGCCCTTCTACGCTTTCGTAAGTCCAAACACATTGTTAACTGCATTCGAGAATTTGAAACTATTGTCGTGTGCTATTAATACCTGTCTTCAGCTATCGAAATAATGTCACGAGGTATGTACACTATTGTATAGAATCATATTCACCGATTTATTTCGCGTGAGCCTGCATTTGTGCACTTATATTTGACTTTTAAAAAAAGTTTCAAAAAGTTTCAACGAAATTTGTACTGTACCTTACAGATTTATGTCTTCACTTTCAAACATGCAATGAGAGTCCACTAACTTGCATATACTTCAGAAAATATTTATGATTTTATTGCATTGGTCATTTGCGTAAAGATAATTTCCCTATTTCAATCCCCGCGGAATGAAAATTTACTGGGTGATGGAGCATCTGCAAGGGCAATTGACAAGGTAACTGAATGTATCGATCATGGAAAAAACAATATTACGAGTTATTAGCAGACAATGGTAAACTTCTCTGAATTATTAAGCTTTTCTTGTGTAATTTGCTTAAGCGCTGGAGGTCTTACAAATTTAATGCATCTTCGTTTAAAAATATATATTTGACTTGGCTAAACAGCCAGTTTATTTGAATCTAATGCAAGTTTTATATTAGTAATAGTGGACAAGGATTGAAAAGAAAAAAAGTGCAACCACTACTCGAAAATTTTTCAGAATAGTTAAGCTTAGCAACTCAAGCCGCATATCATGCAAGTGAAAAAGTGTTGTTGCTGGTGGCTTATAACAAAGTGGTAAAAACACATTTTTCCCAGAAATTCCCATTATTTAGATTTTTAAGGTAAATAGTGTCATTTGATTTACTATTTTAAGAGGAACAAATAAGTTTAGTTCCGATTTTTGCAAAAACTTGTTCTTTAACAAATAGTAGTAATTTGATCCATTCTCATCGTAAAGTGTTGTGCTAAGAACTAAATTGTTGACAATTTCACTATCTTTCAACTTTCAACATTTCTTCGTGGGCCCTTAGTTTTTGAGTTAATAACAAGGAACGCACGTTAAAAGTTGACTTTTAGAAAGGGGTGGAAGACCCTAAACTTTAAAAAATCATATTTGTATCAATTTTTCACAAAATTGGATGGAACTAGTATCATATTCAAAGTAATTTCATAAACCCCACATATTACAGTTACCTACCTAACACCTTTTTGACAGATAGTTTTCATGAAATTTGTAAAGAAGTCGTTTTCCAAACTTCTATCTTCCCCAAAAGCTTTGTCGGTATAAAAATTTCAGTATGCGTCGATTTCCAGGTCAAAGTTTAAGTTCACTGCACTAAAACCCTTTACATACATTCTAGATATAACAACATATTTACTTTTCAGAAGATATACCGCTTATAAATTTAAAAGTAAACTTTGGTAAAGTTATGAAATGAACGACGCCCTTTTAATGCATTCTTCCCATTCGTGTGAAACGGGATTAATTACATCAGGAACACAAATACAGATTATAATAATCATTCTTTATGTAAGAACATCCTTCAGAATCTAAAAATTACACCCTGTATATACCTCCTTAAATCTTCAATGTTGTAAACTTCATATTGAATGATATTTTTTCAAGGAAAATTAAAAGTACAAAACCCATGAATTAACCATAGTGCTGTGGTGATTGCACAGCATGTAAGTCATGTTTATTTATATTTTAAGACAGCAGACCACAACTAGTTTTTGTGTCGGGTTAGGTGAGTGACTTTCACTGGCGTAGAGATAGACAGGGCGCTATCCTATATCTCCAAACAAATGTAGAAGTTTTGTACTATAATTATGGTTATCGCCTTCCTATTGATTTATTTTCTATATTTGCAAATTGCTTTGTAATTTGGAAAATTTGCTTCAACCCTTTCCCTACGCGGCGATCACATTCGGTGTCGTCACTTAGAAACGGATTGTTTTGCCACTTGGAACATATTCGTCTAGAGAAGTCTGAGCCTTTTTAGTCATTCGTGATTACCTATTGTTTTACTTCCTTGCTTACCGAAGGGAAATATTGTTTGTATTCGTGAAAAAATCAACCGCCAAGATTTGTTCGGATTTCCATGTTTCAGACCATGCAGTCCATTTAGTCCTTTATTCTTCCCTATGTACTATCCTAAAACAGAACTATACCTAAGCGTACAAATCTATCCACCACCGGGATATACGTAACCAAGTACTAACGACTTGAACGATAACTCAATAAAATAAATCTTAACATAAGTGGCACAAAATTAAAAAATTGATTGACTTACCTGTAGGAAGGTCAATTTTAATTTTCCGAGCTTTTCTTCCGAAGATAATTACACAAAGTAGTATCGCACTTTCGTGATCCATCGAGGTACATGTTTTTAAAGTAAACAGAATTATAACCCAAACAAACATCCCGCCACAGCATATATTGCATGAAGCCCTCACTTCGGCTTTTGTCTATTTTACCAAATTGCACTGGGAGTTTTTTCCGGGGAGGGAGGGTTGTAATTATCTTCGGAAGAAAAGCTCGGAAAATTAAAATTGACCTTCCTACAGGTAAGTCAATCAATTTTTTAATTTTCCTTCGCTTTTCTTCCTCGATAATTACACAAAGTAGATGTTTAAAGAAATGTATATGTGCAATTTGGAAATATTATATTAACTAATCTGTAGCAATACCACTCTACAGTTACAATTAATTGACATTATTATGTAATTATTCCAATAAGTCTAACGGTTAGATATATAATATACCAGTTACAAGTACCACATGCACTTGCTATTTTAATAACTAAGAAAATCTAATTTAATATTAATAAGATTTATGTTCTATCAGTGTTTGATCTAAACAATATTGTTTGTGCCTAATTTTGGCACAACATTGGAGAAATTATTGTTATCTTGAGTCACCGGTAAATTGTAAAATTTGTAAGAGCAGCAGAAAGACTCATCCACCCTACTGAATTTCTAATTGTGTCAATATCGACTCCTGCTATGACCTGAAATAATAATTGTGTCTACGCCACTGAGTTGTTTAGAACATTTTTTAGCCATAGGCTTGTCTTTTAGAAATTTTTATGTTATCTAAATTAATTTCTGAAAAGATTTCAGATCTATAAACCTGTTTAAATAACTTAAAACAATGTGAGGGTCCCAAGTAAATTTGTACTTAGGATGGGGTGGGAGCTTTATTAATCTTATTAATAATTTCTTTTATTTTGGTGTTTGAAACAAATTGTTTTTATTCGGTGCCCCGTTGATAACGTCAATAAGTATAATTTTCATTATTATTATTTTTTGTGTGTGTCTAGATTTAATTCCTCAGCGGGGCTGTTGTTCTAGAGAGTTAATGAAGAATGAAGGGATGTTATGCTATTTTATATTTCGGAATTTTTGGTTCCGTTTCAAAACGCCTTTCAAATATACAGTTTTTAATATCACCCCAATTGATAATTGGTATTCGTTTTCTCAGAAAAGCCCCACTGACGATTTACCAATTGTTGGAGCAAATTACTTCCAAACAGTAAATGTCTCTCATGAGTGCGGGTAGGGAAAGCCATGCGAAGTGTGAACACTTCGCGTTGTAATGAGAAACAAAAAACGAACTTAAGTTCGAGGGCCTTAATGAATTTAAATCCTTCTATTCAATTGTTGTAGGATTTGGGAGCATTGAATGTTGTCAGCAACTCCAGGTAATTAATGTTCATTCCAGAACCTATGTGTGCATATTTCATTATAAACAGCATCCTAAATTGTCTTTGGTACACCACCGACAATTTTGCAAATAATAATTATTATTATATTATAACTATTATTGTTATCATTGTTGTTCTCACCATTATTATTATTTGTTTAATGTTATTACAATTATTTGGAAAAGTCTTGAGCGCCCAGTTACATTACAATAGAGAGCAATGTATTTGTTTTAATTTTTGTAATGTATTTGAGTCATCTGGAGTTTTGTGCTAGGCTTACAGCTGTTAACTTTCCAGTGCTTTCAACTATTTCTCATATGAGGCAAAATTAATGTCTCTAAAAGAATTTCTAGATATATGTTATTCTTTCAAAATGTTCGTCTGTTAGTTGAAGTGTTAAGGTCTATATATATTGTTATTGAATTCGACAAACCCAAATGGCTGTTTTTGGATTGTAACTACTTTCTAGCATAATTAAAGTGAAGCCTAACAATGTTTAACTTGTTTTGATGACAGTTCGTTTTTGCAATGTATAAGAAGAGGGAATGAAATAATCCCAAATAATTAAAGTAAATGAATCAGTTTAGGGAATAAAATATATTGATATGTGTAATACTTCATATGTATATGAAAATCTTATAAGTTAATGCCTCGTAGGTCCTCTTATGAATCGGTCACAGTTTATGTTTATTTTTCATAGTCGCATCCCACCGATTCATAACCCAAACAAACCAAGTATCTAGAGACTGTATATATATATTAATGTAAACAAAGTATGAAACTATAGCAAGTTATTAATTTGTCATCCAATTACATGACGGATTATTTGGTAGCACTGAAATAATGAATAACTGTTTCATTAAGTATCATAGTAAGTGTACAGGGATCCGTGCATACACTAATTGACAGGCAATTATATTCGTAGATTTTTGCTTGAATATGTCGCATATATCATCTATAAAGGTGGTAGGGGTTAAACACCTCTCAGAAAATTAGACTAACAATATTTATTTCTATTAAAATACGCTAGTTATAACATAAGGTCGAATTTATTATGCGACATACACCGATGTTAGGTTTGTGAAACAATTAGTTCACCAAGTTCTTTTGTCACCTGAGCTGCCGAAATCTGTTTGTCTCAGCTTCCCTCATCTCTCCGATGATCTTGCCCACTGGAGACGCATTGTATACTTTTTGTTTGATTTGCGAATGCATGTATCATAATAAAATATGCGCCTTTCAGATTGATATTACTGAAAATATGTGTTATTTCTATTATAATATTACGGTTTTATAATATTCAGGATTTAATATTTGGCACTCGAATATATTTGTTTAGGAGAATGAAGTTTTAATATAATTCTAAATCATTGTTCAGTCCCCCGTTGAAAAATACGATGATAGTAATTCCTTTTCAACTTTACATCATTTATTTATCACACTTTTATCTAGAAATTAATTCATAGTTAGTTTATTTATTTATTTATTTATTATTTTATTTATTTTTTTTTTGGTTATTCTAGTTATTTAATATTGAGCACTGACAACAGTTTTGAAAAATTTTGCTGCAAATTTTATTTTGCAAGATTTTATCAACTTTTGGAGTTTTGAAACGTTGAAACTCAATTTATGTAAAATATCCCAATTGATCGCAAATTGACAATAATTCCTGTTATTTCACTAGTTCCTAGACATTGCAGGTATTGACCTCTCCCCCTGGATCCCTCCCTTTTCACTGATAAGGAGTTTTCTCTGAGGAGGGGCAGTAGGACTTAAAAAATTTCCTTTTATTTATTTTTCCATAACCTCTGATATACCTATTTCCGAAGCGATGTTTTTCCTGCCGTCTATGCCCTAATATGAAATAATCGGCATTTGTTTGAAACCTGTTAGATATGTAACACATTGTGAAAGTAATTTTTGTTTTTATTTCATGTTGACAGTTATTTTTCAACATTGAATTCCTGGGTAGTATAACGACTACTCATGTAGATATTTTAATATTTGGTTTTGTTTTATAATAGTTTGACGAATAGAAAATATGATGTGCTACGCAATAAATACTTTATGGAGTATTCTTTATGCACTCTTAAGTATTACTATTACTATTATTATTATTATTATTATTATTATTATTATCATTATTAATTATTATTATTGGTACTGACTTTTTAAGGAGTATAACGACATAGCTTAGGTTGGTAACGTGGCTGCTGTCGGGCACGGGGCCCTAGAGGCCAGCGTATTATTATTATTATTAATATTATTAGTAATGAACTTTTAAGGAGTATAACGACTCAGTAGGCACTGTATTCACTTTTAAGTAGTATAAAAACTACCTTATTATTATTATTATTATTATTAATATTGAGTTTTTAAGGAGTATAACGACTCAGTATGCACTGTATGTACTCTTAAGTAGTATAAAGACTACCTTATTGTTATTATTATTAGTATTAAGTTTTTAAGGAGTATAACGACTCAGTGTGCACTATATTCACTTTTAAGTAGTATAAGACTACCTTACACACAGAAATATTTTAAAAATTGTTTTGATTTTTATTGCATTTTAACGAATAAAAATAAGATGTGCTGTGCAACAATCATTTTGTTGTTATTATTATTATTTTTAACGAGTGTAACGACTCAAGATGTGCAATATAATGTATATTTAATTTTTTAAGGAGTATAACGACTCCGGATGCACTATATACAGCAACAATCATTTTATTGTTATTATTATTATTATTTTTAACGAGTGTAACGACTCGAGATGTGCAACATAATGTATATTTAATTTTTTAAGGAGTATAACGACTCCGGATGCACTATATACAGCAACAATCATTTTATTATTATTATTACTATTATTATTTTTAACGAGTGTAACGACTCGAGATGCGCAATATAATGTATATTTAATTTTTTAAGGAGTATAACGACTCCGGATGCACTATATACAGCAACAATCATTTTATTGTTATTATTATTATTATTTTTAACGAGTGTAACGACTCGAGATGTGCAATATAATGTATATTTAATTTTTTTAAGGAGTATAACGACTCCGGGTGCACTATATACAGCAACAATCATTTTATTGTTATTATTATTATTATTTTTAACGAGTGTAACGACTCGAGATGTGCAATGTAATGTATATTTAATTTTTTAAGGAGTATAACGACTCCGGATGCACTATATACAGCAACAATCATTTTATTGTTATTATTATTATTATTTTTAACGAGTGTAACGACTCGAGATGTACAATATAATGTATATTTAATTTTTTAAGGAGTATAACGACTCCGGATGCACTATATACAGCAACAATCATTTTATTATTAACGAGTGTAACGACTCGAGATGTGCAATATAATGTATATTTAATTTTTTAAGGAGTATAACGACTCCGGATGCACTATATACAGCAACAATCATTTTATTATTATTATTATTATTAACGAGTGTAACGACTCGAGATGTGCAATATAATGTATATTTAATTTTTTAAGGAGTATAACGACTCCGGATGCACTATATACAGCAACAGTCATTTTATTATTATTATTATTATTAACGAGTTTTTCAATTAGTACTTACAGTTGAATCCTTCTTCCCCGTCTTCTGAAATATCAGATGAACTGTCGGAAATTTCCGTTCTTAGCCATTCAAGTTTTTTCACTAACTTATCAAATTTCTTTCTTTTATACACTTTGGAGTCTTCGTTCACTTCACTTAGTCTCTTCGGCATTTTTAACACAGTAAATTCACTAAGCTTTAACACTTTTTAATAATGTAAATATTTAGTCTGCTTTCGATGGGTACAAAAGGCGAAGTGAGGGCTTCATGCAATATATGCTGTGGCGGGATGTTTGTTTGGGTTATAATTCTGTTTACTTTAAAAACATGTACCTCGATGGATCACGAAAGTGCGATACTACTTTGTGTAATTATCGAGGAAGAAAAGCGAAGGAAAATTCAAAAAGAAAAACAACAGACAAAACCAAGGAACGGGTACGTCGCGTCATGCGTACGTTCTTTACCAAGTAAGGACAAAACTGAAATTACTACTTGAGAATATTACAGGGCCACAGGTTTCATGTCAAGGGATCCATCTTGAAACGCATTTGTTGAATGGCCCCGAAAAATTGCTATGGACGACAGAAAAAGTATTCCAGCTAATTACATTTACAGGCGGAGCAGGAACACCATTGGCAATTTCTTCCATATTTTGCTTGTCAACCACTATGCACAAAAGGAAAAGAATTTGGTTGTGAGATATTGCATCCAGATTAAGCTATTCGAAGATATTTTCTATATTTTAACATTATTTTCTGGTTGAAACAATCCACGATGAAATGTGGTGGAATGATGCCATCAACTGATGAACACACCAGTTTAGCAATAAAATAATAGCATTGTTTGTTTTATTGATTTATCCTAACCTAACATCAAGCTCGCTTACTTTATTCTAAGTCTCTTTATCTGAGTTGCAAATATTCTATGTTCAAAATTAGTAGACAGCGGAATATGGTTGTTGTTGTAATGACTAGCAGGTAACTGCATAATTGTAGAGTCATATATTATATGAGGAATCTTCTGATGAAGAAACAAATTTATTATTTAAAAGGGAGCTATATATGTAAAAATAAAAAAATATGTTTTACAAACTGTGGTACATTTTGCTGCGGTTAGCTGAGTGGTGTATTCAATTATGTTATTTTTACAGTTATCAAATCTGACAATTCCATATTTTTATACTGTGTTATTGTTTATAACTAACTTTTGAGGTTAGTTTCACATACAACACACAACATTCATCAGTACACCATCACAAGTTTAAGGATGCACAGTGAGGCCACCAGATGAAATCCATCATAAATAAAAGACCAAATTTTGAAGCATTTGGTTGATCCACCAGATAATAAAAGAACAGTATTGGTGGAACTGGTGCCACCTGATGGATTCAACGTTGAAGTAGAGAAAACGCCCATATAGTGGGTCAACACCCGCGATACGAAATTTCCAGTATTGTATGAGGCGTCACCATGTCACCCTGTCCAATTAAATAAATACATCGGTCGCTCTCTCTTTTTATCCCGATCTTCAGTTCTTCTTAGGTGCGCAGTCTACCTCTTTATGTCTATGGTACAGGTGCAGTGCGCAGCCACGTGCGGCTAACTTCACTTAAAATAACAGAGGTGAATGAGGTGATTCATAAGTGTTTCCGTAATGTCTAGCGAAACCAACAGAAAAGTGTTTTGTGAGGTACTACTGCAGAGCAGATGTTAGTTTGTAAAGTAATTTAAAAATGCAAGCATAAATTCGTTCGTAAAATAGGTACAGTGATTTTGTGTTAAAATAGTTAGTTAGTATTTAATGAAACAACTTCATATGCGTATCTAAGTTTCCTGTTACAAACAGTAAATATTTAACAAAAATTTTGTCCGCTTCAGCCAAATAATTTAACGTTTCAAATTTTATTAAGTCTTATTGATAATAATAGTTTTTTAGCGCATGTAATGTATTAGTAAGTAATTACCAAAAATGACCCCTTAAATGTTTTTTCTGCGCCCATGACGGGCTTTCACGGTGCAGGTTTCTGTTATACAGCTTAGTTCTTAGTTTTAGACCGCTTTGCGAAAGTTCAATCCGTGTTTCTGTCAGCGTGTAGCATCTGTAATAATTTGGATCATATGTTTAATTTTTCTAATGATTACATAGCGACAACGGCATGTCACAGATTAAAGTTCCGCCAAAACAAATTGTTATTCCGGATTCAATAAGTAAACATGTCCAGTAATATTAAATGTACAATCTTTATTATTATTCTAATCAAAAAGTGTCACCACACGGATCCATGATCATTTTATTTGGAAACGATAACAGCTGGTGATTTTGCCGGTTTGTGCAGGTGAGTACTTTATTAAAGATTATTAATTTGAAATGTGTGTAAACCATCTGCAGGTTTCAATACGAAACGTTTTGTGGTTGCGGATAATAATAGTAATCGGCTTTGTCTTGTAATTGTAAAAATTGCAAACAATTCTTTATTATTTTGATTACGAATACCCGTCTGTAGAGCAGGTTGTATGAGCGCATGAGTATCGAATACATTACAATACACTACTAATTATGAAAATCCATATTATCAGACGGTAACCTGATCTGATATTGTTTAAAATAATTTTGTTTATAACAAAAGGAAAAATTACATTTTTTCAACCGAACACATTTTTTAAATATATTTTGACCCATTTCCAACAAAAAATATTCGAAAAATGTCTTCGTAAAGTTGATATCTTCAATGTTATTATTTCTCTCAATTTTTTCATATGGAAATGAATTTAATTAATAATGTTATTGTTTAAAAATTTTGTCTTGTTCCCAAATGTTTGATTCCTGAATTTTGTTTTTCCTAATGTAATCCTGTCCATCCACTGAAAGGCAAAATGATGGAGGTTACTACAGTAACCTATTACAATAGCTCCAAAATAAAAAACTAAGATAAGACCAAATCTTTAGGTTTTGAGGTCTCAAGAACAAAAAAAAATTGATTTTAAAAAATGTCCGCATATATAGGGTGTCCCGTAAATAATGGATACACCTGAAATTGGTAATAGGCCCGGCCATAACCTAATATAGTACAGGCAAATTAGCCACTTAGGGTAACAAAAATTAATAAAAGGATCATCTCTGGGATTTAAGTAGCTAATAACTTGGAGAATGAGATGATGCATTCTTTGCATTTCCAAGTTCCGGGAAAATTCAAAAAAATTTGGAAAAACTTTTTGATTTTCGTTTTTTTTTGCTCTAGCGGCCAAAATAATGAAAATAGAGAAAAAAGTTCCCAACAAAAGTTGTAGCTCGTCTCTTTCTCTACAAATTGTTGTCTTAGTTAAGCCGTTCAGAAGATAAATCGGGTTTTCCACTTATGGTTTTAAGCCACTTCGAAATGCGCCCAAAATTAAAATTCTCCAGGAGTTTCGTACGACCGGGCCCATCGATCGATGATTCTTACTATTCAGAGCCCCTAAAAAAAATGAAAATAACATAAAATGTAGAGGAAAGTCTCAGCTTTAATGTGGAACTAATAATAAAATTCATAAAAAGTTTTATCATAGAGTAAAAGTGTCAGAAGATGACTTCAGAACAAACATTTTTTGTTTTATAAGAGTAACCGTCCTATTACCGAAACCGAGTTATATACATTCAAGTGATATAATGCAAGACTGGGAATAGTTCTGTTACTCCTATAAACCGCTTATAACGCTTAAATGGAGAATCATATGAAGGTAACAGGCACCAATATTTAGTCACGCTATATACCTCAAGGTTGCAGAACAGTAAGTAACAGAAACAGATCAGTAACTGCTATATCACTTTTTTATATAACCATTTTCCATAAATATTGGTGATAGAAATATATCCATCACCACTAAAAAACTTGTTATTAACACCTCCCTCTCTCTCATTTATAATGCCTCATCTCTTTCCTAGAGATCCTATACCAACTGACACAAGAAAAATGTGGTAATGAAATTAAATGGATGTAGGTATCTACATGGGTATAGTGGAAATTTTGCACTGATAAAGGTGCGTGTTATTAAATTTACTTTTTAAATTGGCTTCCGACATTCACAAAGATCAAATGTTGGTGCGAATCAATTATTATTGTAAAATATGACCCTTATACTTCGGAAAAAACTGTGGGCCTCTAAAATATTAAGCAATTAAAAAAAAATTAAATAAAAAAAATATATGAAAATTTTAATGACATATTTTTTTAGAAAATATTACAGAAATATGTTTTGTACATGCAATTGTGACTAATTACACTTCATTTGTTACGAAATTTTGAGTTTTTAATACTTACACATTTTTTAATTTTAAATAATGATTACTCATTGCCGTAAGATGGCTGCCAAACTTATGGGCTATGGCCGATGTTTTATTATCAACAGTTTAATGTATTTTAAGAAGTGTAATATAACTTTGAGCTTTGTTATAAATATTGGTTACTTTAATATAACTATTTGAAATATTACATATCTTTAAATTTTATTAGGCAACTCTTGGTAATCTTATAACACCATCAGTAGACAATTTTTTGCGATTAATTCGTGTAAATAATGGTGATTTGGCTGAAACAATTGTTGTATAATTTTCAACCAATCACAGGCGTTTGCAGCAATGTCCTAGGATCTCTCGGCAAAACATTTGACAAATGTTTATTAAAAATGTTACATAGTGTTTTTAAAGCGTTCTGCTTTATATTAAACATATTTGCCCACATCCTTAATTCGTCATGCATCTTTTCATTTTTCTCGTCGTCTGTTTCCAAATCATGCAACTGAGAAAACTCATTATCTTCTAGTTCAGTAAACCACTTATCTCTGTTTTCATAATGTTCAACAGTATTAACCTCTTCTTGTTCAGCAGTAAGCCGCTTTTTCTTACTTGTGACCTCCTCAGTGTCATTATCGACATTATCAACAGTGGTATTATTCTGTTTTTCATTGCCAAAAGGAACGTTTTCTGTATATTGTCAACCAGAACGTTTGACTTCCAGTCTTGCAGTTCTTTCATTCTTTTCAGTTTCTTAAATTTCAAAGGTATAATTTTTTGGAACTGAATTCTGAACTGAAGAGGATTGAAAAGTTTTTTTAAACTTTCCGGTGAAATGTGCTGCTGTATTTTATTTTCTTCCAATTTTGTAATGCCAAATACATTATTAAACATTTTGTTTGCTATTGCCAATTGCTTTACAAAACATAACCGATAATCAACTAATAAGTTTTTAAGTTTTATAGTATCTACTGGTGCTTTTGAGTTATATAAAGGTTGCACTTTGTTACTATTTGCAACTGATGTATGTAATTGTAACAACTAACACCACTATAAACCTAAACAATTAATAATTATATAATGTAGTAATTGTTACCCTTATATAACTTTATTATATACCATTTGGTAACAACCACTTTAAGTTTTATAATGTAGTAACGGAAATATATCTGCTACCATCTTATAGACCTGTAAGTAATAGTCATGCTATAAAACATTTATATAACTGCGCAACTACTTTAGTAACAGTATAAAACTTCGTAACATGATTATACAAACCTGTTACACTTATAGACCCTTTATAAAACTAATGGTCACCGTATGTTACTAGAAATGTTTGTTGGGTTAGTAAACTTTGTACACTTGATCCACAGATTTATTCATATCTTTGCCGGGAGTCGTTAGAATGATAATCCACTTTGCTTATATATTCTTATATAATGACATATTAATCCAATTATCATTTTATTACTTTTGTTGGAAAAATATGCCTTCAATATGCGATCAAAGTAGAGGGTATATTTCTCATCGATCAATCACATCCAAATTTTGGAGTTGAATTCGCTACATCTTAATTAATAATAATAGCACAGTCTTAATTTTTGGATTATAGGTACAATAAAACATTCTTTCGAATGACTTAAGAGTTTTTTAAATGCATGCAGTACTTTTTGAATTTGTCTCCATTATTCTTACACGTTCAGAAAATGCACAATCATACAGTAAAACATATACAACTTATTTGTTGCTTAACATTCTCCAATGAAATTTTCACAAAATATAGGCTAAAGCGAGTGAAATCGAATCCATGCATTGAAAAACTACCCATTGTTACGGGAGAAATAGACAGGATGCATAAAACTCAAAGATATGAATAAATCAACTGTATAAAGTTTACTAAGCCATCTTCTAACACTTTTTTCTCCATGATGAAATTTTTTATGAATGTTGTGATTAGTTCCACATTAAAGCTGAGACTTTTTTTCTACATTTTATGTTGTTTTCGTTTTTTTAGCAGCTCTGAATAGTATGAATTATCGATCGATGTGTCCGGTCGTACGAAACTCCCAGAGAATTCTCATTTTCCGCGCATTTTTGAGCGGCTCAAAACTGTAAGTGGAAAACTGGATTTATCTCCTAAACGGCTTAAGTAAGACAAAAATTTGTAGAGATAGAGACGAGCTACAAGTTTTGTTGAAAACTTTTTTCTGTACTTTCATTATTTTAGCCGCTAGAGCAAAAAAACCGAAAATCATAAAGTTTTTCCAAATTTTTTTGAATGTTCCCGGAACTTGGAACTGCAAAGAATGCATCATTCCATTCTACAGGTTATTACCTACTTAAATTCTGGAGATGATCCTTTTATTAATTTTTGTGAGATTTTTACAAAATGTTGTCTTCATTGCCTGTACTAATAAGTGGGTAAGTTTTTAAGATAAGTGGCAAGTTTCGCTTGGCACTTTTCTTTACACCATCAAAGGTCAAAGTCAGCAGACCAAATCTTGGTGGAACTGAAATTTAATAAATATGTTTTTTTCCAGAATAGCGTTGTCATCATTTAAAAACTCCTATACACGTTTAATAGCACACCTGTTCTAGAATGCTTACCAAAAAATAGAACGAAGAAAGCCTTACTTTGTGGGAGTGGCATCCAAAATATTATCCTAGAGTAGAATGTTTCAAAATTTCGAAAAAGCGCCCATATCTCGAAAACCGTAGAGTTTTCAATAATGTCATGCTGTGATATTCTGATAGGTTACGACCTGGCCTATTACCATTTTCGTGATTATCCATTATTTACAGGACCCTCAACCTTCATTGCTATATCACGTGACATACGCAAGCAATTGTTTTTAATTGCATCCAAAAAATATCTATATACAGCCCTACAACTTTTATACGCAACTTTTCTTTATCTCCAATAATAACGTAAATAAAGGAGGGTTCAAAATATAATTCATAGATACATACATAGACTTTTTTATTTTTCAACTTAATGTCAATGTTTCGTTATACCATTCGAAAATAGACTTAATTGTGATTTCAACTTTTCAACACTTTTCTTCGTTCATTTTCTGTAAAAAAAAATTGTCAGCGTCCTGCGACGATGGATCGTAAGTTCTAAAGCTTGCGGAACGAAGACCTGTATCACATAGCTCAGCAATAACGATTTCAGTTATTAACTATATTAACGAATTTGGCGAGGATATTTTCCCCACTTCCAGTAGCTGCCCATTATTTACTCTGTTTAACTTTTAATTGAATCCCAAACAGTATTTTAAAGTACCTAATCATGATTCAATAAATCTTCATATGAATTAAAAAATATTTAAAAAAATCAACTTCAAAATTTTAACAATAATAAGTTTGCTCTTACACCAAAGCTCTAAAGGGTTTAAAAACATCCTTGCCCCCATCGTTTAAGGATCTCCGCCGATTACCAATAAATGTCTCCTAGGCAAATTTTCCGGGCCCACTCCAGTATGGTTTCGCACTTAAGAATTTTTGACACGTGTTTTATTTAGTTGTTAATGTTACCACAAATGATCAATATTTTAATGCCGTTATATAGCCTTACACGGATTTAAAGGGTTATGAAAATACAGTGACCTTGAAATTTGTGAAACATCGTCCGCGGCGCTTCCTGAGAGCTTCTGCCTCCCTCCCATTCCCCCGCAGCTCGCGACCTATATTGACAGTTGGGGCCCGGAAAAATCTTTGTCCCGGGGCCCGCTTTGGCTCTCGACGGCCCTGAGCAATGTAATTTCGATTCTATTATAAATATATAGAACTCTCCCTTTCTCATTTTCTTATGGACCATAATTATTTAGAACAATTACTGGAGCATTAAAAATATGATTTAAAAAAATAATCTCTAAGAATTTACATTCCAGTTTAATTCTTGGGCACATAAGTTATATAACTTTCGCTGAATATAAGTATTATTAAGCTGTTAGATATAGATAAATGTGAAAAATAAAATGCAAACGTACATGTCCATGTCGGTATTCAGTCACTTTCGTTTAGTAAATCCGTGGTCGTTTAGAGTGGGTAGGTTTAAGTGAATTGGCCCAAGGTCGGAGTACAGGGGGCAACGGCTCAGTCCTACGCTCAGCTGAATACAAGGTGGATATGAAATAACAGCTCGATGATCTTTTTCCAATCTCTATAATAGTACTACATCATGTATTTGATGTACCAACGACTGAATACAACAAAAATGGCAAAACCGATTTTCATAAGCAATCTTTAATTAAAAGCCATACAGAACTGTCTATCATCTCATGTACTTTCTCCTGTATACTCTAGAAGCAGTGGCTCAACCAGAATATTTATTTACAGTCCACTCATATTAGGAGAAAATAAATCCTTATCTGGTATGGTATTGGTGGTAAGGTACTTGACTGGATTTGTGTTGTCGCAAACGTTGTCCACTTTAATGATAAAATATCAAACAAAATGGATAATGTTGTTGGAATTTCACAGGGTAGTGTGTTAGGTCCCCTTCTGTTTTTATTATATATAAATGATATTGAACTTTTTGTAGAATGTGAATTTATTAACTTCTTTGCAGATGATACCTTAATAGCTTGTACTGATGTTAACCTGGAGAGAGCTATCCGGTAAATGAATACTATCTTAGTACTTATCTGTAAATTGGTATTTAAATGTCAATAAACTGAAATTAAATGTGGAAAAACAAAGACATTGATATTACCTCCACATCCACGTAGTGGAATGGAAGTAATCGTAAAAAAAGGCTTAGAATGTCATAAAACGTCGAGATTTTAAATTTGAGCGAAAAAGCTCTGAGCTCTGAGCTCTGTCTGTCTGTCAGTATGTAACTATTTTTGTGCGCACGTTTTCTCAGGAACGGTTTAAGATGTTCACTTGAAATTCGGTATAAATATGTATCACGACAAGATCTTGAACTAGATTATAGTTTGCGCTAATTCCGGGGAAGGGTTGGGGGCTAAATAGGGGTAAATAATTGAAAATAAGTAAACCAAGTACAGAAATTTGGGATTTGGTGTATCTACTAGAAGCCAAAGCCTTAGATTTTTTATAGTGCTTTTCAACCCTTCCACCACCCACACTCCATCATTAAGGGGCTGATAAAATCAAATTGAGATATTTACTTGAAATTTGATATTCGTATCTATTATAACTACAACAAGAATTAGATTATATTTTGAGATGATTCCGTTAAAGGAATAGGGTGGGGGGCAAATAGGAGAACAGGAGTAAAGCAAGCTAATAAGAGTCCAGAAACTTCAGTCTTGCTGTATGTTCTAGAAGCTACCATCTAAAATTTTGTTGACATCTGCCTCAAATATACTCATGAGCAAAAGTGGTGCATATTTTTACTATTTGGTACTATGAGGAAGGTTCTGTTTATTTTTAATTTTAGTCACAACGTAAAAACACATTTCTTTGAATAACAATTTAATAAAAACTATTTTCATGAACCTGTTTAAGGTAAACAACCGGATTCCCAGTTAAAAAGAAACATGCTTGGATTATCTAAGTTTGATTATTGGAATGGGGAGGCGTATGAAAGCTGTATTATACGCTAGAGGAGGTAATACGCGGTATTAACAAATTTAAAGAAGATTTTTGTTACATTGAAGAACGCCAGCTAATAACAAACTTTTGCATTTAAGTAATTATTAGTCGGGCAGATCTGAAGAAAAACCGCTGCGTAAGGAATCACTACCTTCACATCCAGATTTTTCAATCAAGTCACTTTAAATGAATCATCTTCACTAGATTTGCACTCTAGTATGTTGAAATTATTGGTCATAGAATTTTAATAATATTTGGGGCAGATGTCATAGAAAAGTTTGAGTTGGTTTCTAACATATACGATAAAAATGACGTTTCTAGTTTACCCTACTTATTTTCCCCTATTCACAAGCTGCCACCTCCCACCCCTTCGATGGAATCATCTCAATCTGATGTCATTATAATACATAATTGTACTTTCAAGTAAATATCTTAATTCTATGTTATCAGTCCCATTAATAATGCATGAATAATGAAAAATATTATTAAAAAATCTGAGGCCTTGGCTTCTAGGACATACACCGAATATCAAGTTTCTGTACTCTTACCAGCTCGCTCTACATATTTTTCCCTATTTACCTCTACTTACCCCCCCACTTCTTCAACGCAATCATGTGAAAATATAATTTGGCTTCAGATATAAGTTATAAGACATACGTGTACCAAATTTCAAATGAAAATCTAAATTTAATTTTATCAACTTTTTTAATAAGGGATTGGTGATGGTGGGGGGATGGAAACTATTATAAAAAAACCTGAGGCCTTCGTTTCTAGTATATACACCAAATCCCAAATTTATGTACTCTTACCAACTTGCTTTACTTATTTTCCCCTGTCTACCCCTATTTAACCTCCAACACTTCAACGGAATCATCTCAAAATATAATCTAGTTCCAGATATCGTTATGGTACATACGAGTACCAAATTTCAAGTGAATATTTCAATTTTATTTTATCAACCCCTTTAATAATGGAGTAGGGGTGGTGGGGGGTTGAAAAATATTATAAATAATTTGAGATCTTGGCTTCTAGTACATACACCGAATTTCCTGTTTCGATACTCTTACCAGCTTGATTTACTTATTTTGCCCTATTTATCCCTATTTAACCCCCAACCCTTCAACGAAATTATCTCAAAATATAATCTAGTTCCAGATGTCGTTATAATATAGACGTGTACCAAATTTCAAGTGAATATCTCAATTTTATTTTATCACCCGCTTTAATTATGGAGTAGGGGTGGTGGGCGGTTGAAAAATATTATAAATCATTTGAGACCTTGGCTTCTAATACATACACTGAAGTTCAAGTTTTTCTACTCTTACCAGCTTTCTTTACTTATTTTGCCCTATTTACCCTTATTTAACCCCCAACCCTTCAACGGAATCATCTCAAAATATAATTTAGTTCCAGATGTCGTTATAATACATACGTGTACCAAATTTTAAGTGAATATCTCAATATTATTTTATCAACTCCTTTAATAATGGAGTAGGGGTCGTGGGGGGGTTGAAAAATATTATTAAAAGATCTTCTGGCTTCTAGTTGATACACCGAATTTCAAGTTTCTGTACTCTTACCAGCTTGCTTTACTTATTTTTCCCTATTTACCCCTATTTAACCCCAACCTTTCATGAGAATAAGCCCAAAATATAATCTAGTTCCTGATGTCATTATTATATATACGTGTACCAAACTTCAAGTGAATATCTCAATTTTATTTTATTAACCCCTTTAATAATGAATTTTTATGAAAAAAATCGGTAAAGGTATTTACACAGAACTTCCCTCGTTCATGGCAGTCTCTCTAAAAAAATAATAATTACGAAATGACATTGAGAATAATAATCGGAGTAGAGTTATTGCTATTATTACAAAGAAAACTTGATAAGTTTTGGTCAAAAAAATATACAGATTGCTCATCCAACAGCAAAAGTTCAATACTAAATAGCAGGTGCCACATATGGCAGGCTTGTGCAAATACCTTTACAAATGTCCACCATGACTGAATTATTTCTTGGGATGACCACTCTGTACATTTTTCAATAAAAGTATAATAGGTGCATATGCCAGATGTTATTGCCATCTGTCACATTTTCAATCCAACATTCACGCAATGGAGTGGAAGTATAGTGGTGGTTAAAAAATCTCATTTTTTAAAAATTTTTCAAAAGGTGGTAAAATAATTTTCAAATTTTTTTGTTCTGAAATAGGTTTAAAATGTCAAAGGTAGAAATTTTAAATTAGAGCAAAAAGGAAAGTTTCTTTCTGTTCTATAGTAGTGCTAAAAAAAGTTTAAAAATTAAAAATGATGTATTTTTAAAATAGGTTTAGAATGCTATGAAACGTGAAAATTTTAAATTTGAGCAAATAAAAAAAAATTCGATCTATTTTAGTGGTAAAAACTTTTTGAAAAATGTTGGTGAAAAAAATTTTCAAATTTTTTTTCTGAAATACCTAGGTTTAGAATGTCATTTAAATTTGAGCATTCTGGTGTTAAATTTTTTTCCAAACTGGTAACAAAATGTTGCAATTTTTTTTTCCGAAATTGGTTTGGAATATCATGAAACGTGGAAATTTTAAATTTGAGCAAAAAAAATTTTTTCGTCTGTTCTATAGTAGTGATACATAAATGGATTAAAAATGTTTTCAAATTTTTAAAAAAATTCTTCAAAAACATTTTTAAATTTGTTTGAATAGTTTTAGAATGTCATGGAAACGTGGATAGTTAAAATCTGAACAAAGAAAGAAAAATTCTATCTTGTGATAAAATTTCAAAAAACTTTTTTTTTTCAATCAGGCTTAGAATGCCATGAAACGTGAAAATTTTAAATTTGAAGAAAGAAAAAAAAAATTCATTTTAGTAGTAAAAATTTTTTCAAAAATATTGGTGAAGAAAATTTTCAAAATTTTTTTTCCTGAAATAGGTTAAGCCTGTCATGAAACGTAGAAATTTTAAATTTGAGCAAAAACAATTTTTTTTCATCTTGGTAAAAATTTTTTCAAAAATGTTTGAAAAAAATTTTCAAAAATTTTTTTTTTCTGAAATAGGTTTAGCGCGTCATGAAACGTGGAAATTTTAAATTTGAGCAAAAAAAAAATTTTTTCAACTTGGTAAAAATTTTTTCAAAAATGTTTGAAAAAAATTTTCAAAAAATTTTTTTTCCTGAAACAGGTTTAGCGCGTCATGAAACGTGGAAATTTTAAATTTGAGCAAAAAAAAATTTTTTTCACTATTTATTCCGTTTAGACGGTCCACCCTGTATATTTTTCAGTGAAAATTCTACCAGTTCTTCGCTGACAGTAGAGTCAACTACCTACCAAATTTGACTGCTCTCCGTCAAGTAGTTTTTTAGTAAATACACCAACAGACAGACAGACAGACAGACAGACAGACAGACAGACAGACAGACCGACAG
Organism: Stenurella melanura; assembly: GCA_963583905.1. NCBI lineage: Eukaryota > Metazoa > Arthropoda > Insecta > Coleoptera > Cerambycidae > Stenurella > Stenurella melanura. Next base: position 111,672,337 of record OY757312.1, read on the forward strand.
ACAGACAGACAGACAGAGTGACGGAATTGAAAAACCTATATTTTCGGAATCTACGTGTTCTGAAACGTCAGAATCCGAAAAAATCTCGGAGGGTGATTTTTTCTCGAATACAATACTTCCCTTCGGTATGCGAGGGAAGTAAATATTGTAAAAAATTTTGAAGCCTTGGCGTGTAGTACATCAAATTTCAAGTTTCTGTACTCTTATCAGCTTGCTTTACATATTTCCCCCTATTTACCCTCCAAGCCTTCACCAGACATCTTCAAAAAACAATCCAATTCCAGATCTCGTTATAATATATACGTGTACAAAATTTCAAGTCAATCTTATACCGTTCCGGAGAAAATGTGCGGACAAAAAAAGGTTACAGACAGACAACAGACAGACAGACAGACAGACAGACAGACAGACAGATAGAAATTATTAATATTCTTGAGCTATATTTCGAACAAACTTTGTCTAAAATTAGAGTTTATATACAGGGTGTTTCAGGTATGTGGTCATTAATTTCTAAAAATACAAAAAAGAGTTCATATAAATATGGGTCTGGAAATCCATCTTAATGCCTCTGAGGACCCCTGAAGGGGACACCAAAAATTAACATTTTATATAATATCTTAGGAACCCTTTTAGCTACAGTGACTAGTTTTTGCACGTGGTCCGATATCAATAAAGGTCATTATCTGATGTTATCCACCAAAGGTAAATTCAATCAAGGGTGCACAAAATTGGAAAAGGGGGGGACTTACTTCCCCTCTTAAATTTTTTAATATAAATTTTCTGTGATTGTCTCATCGGAATATAATTCCTTGGCCATAAGTACACAACAACGGTTCTTGTTGTAACGCCGTGGGACCAACCGGTTTCGAGAAATTTGAACCTAAATGAATTTTTCCAGTGTTCTTGCGTAAAAGGATTTTTTTCAAAGAATTTTAATTGTTAAACTTTAATACCCGTTGAGTCCTTTAATTTAGTAATACTTTGTTATTTTTCCTTAGTTTATTCAAGAGATACAATTTCACTAATTTTGGGTGCCTCCTTCAGAGGCCCGCAGCGACCTGGGATTTCCGCATACATGTTTATATGAACTTTTTCACATTTTCTATGTAGACTCATCCCTAGAAATTCATGATCGCATACCTGAAACACCCTGCATAGTAGAAAGAAATTACCAATAAGTACCCTGACTATGTCTTTATAGGATTTGTATTTACAATGAGCTTTTATTACTTCCACATCCACGTAGTGGATTGGAAGTATAGTAATCGTAAAAAAAAAATCAATTTTTTTTTTTATTGAAACGGGTTTAGAATGTCATGAAACGTCGAGATTTTAAATTTGAGCGAAAAATATATATTTTTTGTCTGTCTGTCTGTAACTTTCTTTGTCTGCACGATTTCTCCAGAACTGTTTAAGATATTGACTTGAAATTTTGTACACGTATATACCATAACGAGATCTGGAACTGGATTGTTTTTTGGAGATATCCGGTGAAGGGTTGGGGGTTAAATAGGGGTAAATGAGGGAAAATATGTAAAACAAGCTGGTAAAAGTACAGAAACTTGAAATTCGATGTATGTACTACAAGCCAAGACTTCAAAATTTTTAATAATATTTTTCATCCCCTCACCACCACCCCCTCCATTACTAAAGGGATTAATAAAATAAAATTGAGATATTCACTTGAAATTTTGTACACGTATATATTATAATGACATCAGAAACTAGATTATATTTTGGGATTTTTCTGATGAAGGGTTGGGGGTTAAATAGGGATAAATAGGGGAAAATAAGTAAAGCAAGCTGATTAGAGTACAGAAACTTGAAATTCAGTGCATCTGCTAGAAGCCAAGGCCTCAGATTTCTTTATAATATTTTTCAACCCTCCCACCACCATTACCCCATTATTGAAAGGGTTGGTAAAATAAAATTGAGATATTCACTTGAAATCTGGTACATGTATATATTATAACGACATCTGGCACTAGATTATGTTTTGAGATGATTCCGTTGAAGGGTTGAGGTTAAATAGGGGTAAATAGGGAAAAATAAATAAAGCAAGCTGGTAAGAGTACAGAAAATGAAATTAGGTATATTTACTAGAAGCGCAAGCCTCAAAATTTTTTACAATATTTTTAATACCCCCACCACCCCGCCACTCCATTATTAGAGGGGTTGATAAAATAAAATTGAGATATTCACTTGAAATTTGGTACGCTTATGTATTATAATGACATCAGAAACTAGACTATATTTTGGGATTATTCTTATGAAGGGCTGGGGGTTAAATAGGGGTAAATATGGGAAAATAAGTAAAGCAAGTTGGTAAGAGTACAGAAACTTGAAATTCGGTGTATGTACTAGAAGCCAAGGCCTCAGATTTTTTTATAATATGTTTCAACCTTCACCCCCCTACTCCATTTTAAAGGGGTTGATAAAATAAAATTGAGATATTCACTTGAAAGGTACACGTATATATTATAACGACATCTGGAACTAGATTATATTTTGAGATGATTCCGTTGAAGGGTTGTGGGTTAAATAGTACAGTAACTTGAAATTCAGTTTATGTACTAGAAGCCATGGTCTCAGATTATTTATAATATTTTTCAACCCCTCCACCCCTACTCTATTATTAAAGGGGTTGTTAAAATAAAATTGAGATATTCACTTGAAATTTGGTACGCGTAATAATATCGACATCTAGAACTAGATTATATTTTGAGATGATTCCGTTGAAGGGTTGGGGGGTCAAATCGGTGTATGTACTAGAAACCAAGGCTTCAGATTTTTTAATAATATTTTCAAACCCCAATACCCCTACTCCATTATTAAAGGGGTTGATAAAATAAAATTCAGATATTCACTTGAAATTTGGTACACGTATATATTATAACATCTGGAATTAGATTATATTTGGAGATGATTCGTTTGAACGGTTGGGTGTTAAATAGGGGTAGATAGGGGAAAATTTCATAAGACATAGATTAAAAATTGTGCAGAGGGGATATGCAAAAAGGCTGGCACAGTCATTCAGTAGAAATGCTGGAATTCCATCTGGGCCCGCAGTAAGTTTAGGTTTAATTCTTTTTAACGCCATGCAAACTTCAGCCTCGGAAAAACGTTTAATGCCCAAACAGTCAAATGAAAGATTATTAGACTTGGTTACTGGGGCGTCCGAAATATTAAGGAAGTAAGATTGCTCGAAAAAGTTAGCAAATTCATCGACGATATTATTAGGGGTCTCCAGATGTTCATTGTTATAAGTCATGTCTTTAGGTATTAGTAGAGGGTCCACGCCTTCGAAAGTCGTCAAAATCGCCAAGTAACCCATTCCAGCAAGGTAAATAATTTTTGAGCTCACATGTCAAAAGAGGGTCCTAATGGGCATCAGAAATGGCTTGTTGGACTTTTGTTGGCTCTTGCACAACTTCTCCACAAGAAAAAAAGATGGCGGAGCGTTATTTCAAGAATTTGTGTTTTTAATCTTCTACCTCTCGCTAGAAAATTAACTACGTGCGATATTGATCTGATTTTGTATATTTATATACTACTAACATAAGCGCATCTATCTGTACTGATAGAATTTCAAAATCACTTACGGTTTTTTTCTAAATAAATCCTAAATCACAGGAACGAAATTTGTGTATTTGAAATTTCGACGTGCGAGCAACTATATTAAATGTTCAATTTTTTTATATTTTATATGCGAATGAAATATGGTCTAAAGATCAAAAAAGTTTTTGCAAAAAAAATTAGCTCCATATCTTTTACAGTTCTTGTGCTACAGACTTTTTAAATTAAACCATGATTTAGATCCGTGATACTCCTATTAGCATGTGGCTATTTTCTGGCGTACTGCTATCTGGTTAATTGTAATGCATCAATATAGTAAGCCAATACATTTTTGATAGTGTTATTATTATTTATAATTTTTCAAAAATATTAATATGTAAAATGAAACTCATTTGGCAGAGGATTTATTAGATCTATAGGTTATGAAGGTGTTGTATATGGAGATATTATTTATTAAGTATACCGTCATTATACAATATAGAAATAAAATATAAACACGTACACAAAACGTGTAATTTATAAGTAATAATAATAATAATAATAATGCATAATTATACACAGCTCAGTAAGCATCGACAAAGCACTATACTATTGCTAGTAAGAATCACTGTCTGTTAAATACTGCTCTGTATTACTTCTGCCCTTAAAACAATTGTTAGGAAAGGCTGCACATAGTGCACAATCACATGCACATACAACAGAACATCAAGTGGACCCACATTTTTAGTCACACTTTACAATTCCGCTTTTCGTTTTTTTTTTTTAGAATCACTTGTGGTTTTTTGTCATCATTTGTGGTTTTTGGTTATTCTCTATCAGATATCCAAATTTTCTTGGAGAATGTGATGTTTTCTTAACCGCTTTTCAAGTCACCGAGGTAATTCGTTTAAAATCCAGGATTTTGTGTTAGGTGAGGAAAGTATAGGAGAATCTAAACCACTTCTTGTGAATAATTTTTACACTTAACATTATTTCGCAGTAAGCAGGGTTTGACCATGCTTCGTTAGATACTTCAGTTGCAAGCTATGCTGAGCACACCAAACCACTGGACTTAATGACCGTTTTAAATACAGTACCAAGATTAGTCAAATTGCTTAGGTGGCCGTTTTGCTTTAAGGCAACTGTAACTGCTCACTTTTTCCCCTTCGCAAAGGATAACTGACAGTTCATACAATACATAGACTGCCAATAAAGTTTTTACAATATTTTCTTCATATTTCTCCCCTAATTATTTATTGATTTCGTGAATACTCTAAAATACCCTTTGTTGTCGTATATCCACACAACAATTTTGCAAAAATTAAACATACCTTACGTAAATATTATTGCGTTGGTTTGTTCATGATTGCACTTCAGATATTTTATGCTAGGCAGGAGCAATCCAAGTTCATATTGTTGGGCAACATTTATCCTTATTTACAACAATATACAGAAATGTATTTTAGATGATTGACTTTACTTTTATATTATGAATAACGTTATTCCAGTTTGGAATGGGAATTGTGTCTGTTATGGCGAATACATAGGATTCTGATGTTTTCTTCTTCTCTGTCATACGATACCGTTTCTGAATCTGAAGTTTCGGTCAATTTTTATTTTTTAAACTCAATTTATTAAAACTTATTAACGATTTCGTACTGCATTTGCAAGTTTAGATATACTGTCCCTAAGCAAATTGGACGTACTTCAAAGTTTCCTTGTTAAATGACCGAATTTTTTCAATAATAAAGCATTATTTTTGCATCTGCCTCATAGAATTAAATCCAAAAATAGAATGAAAATATTTAAAGAAACAAGAAGGGCTGAGATAGTGGCATAAAATGTCAAATATCTCAAGAGGAGCGTTACTGAAGTACGTCATTTTGGCTTAGGAGGACCAGTATATTGCATGTAAAAATTACTTCATATTTTAAAACCACGTATTTATTGCAAAGAAATAATTGTCTAATAATTTTCAGACAATGAGTGATCTAATCATCAAGAATAATATAACACCTAAATGTAATTAAGTATTAGACTAATATGTATCTACCCACAATTGTATAGAACGAGCCCTGCCGTAGCGGTCACGTTGCGCGCTATCATAACAAGACATTATTTAAAAATCTGTATCTCGAAAACTGTAAGATATCGAGCTAATTTTTTTTGCAAAAACTTACTTGATCTTTAGACCATATTTCATTCGCTTGTAATATATACAAAATTCGAACATTTAATACAGTTGCCCTCATGTCGAAATTTCAAACACACAAAATTCGTTCATGTGATTATGGGTTTATTTAGAAAAAAACCGTAAGTGATTTAAAGATCTATTAGTACCGATAGATGCGCTCGTGTCTGTAGTATATAGATATAAAAAATCAGATCGATATCGCAAGTAGTTAATCTTTTAGCAAGAGGTAAACGTTTAAAAACACAAATTCTTGAAATAACTTTCCGCCATGTTTTTTCTTGTGGAGAAGTTGCGCAAGCGCCAACAAAAGTCCAACAAGGCATTTCTGATGCCCCTAAGGACCCTCTTCCTGAATTCGTTCTCAAAATTCATTTACCTCGTTGGAATGGGTCATTTCAATTTTTAAAGCTTTGGACCCCTTACTATAAGCTAGTTTTCCTTTTTTTCCATTGATGTAAGCTCAGACTTTATTAGATTCAGATCTGATATTATTTCTAATTCGGTTTGTTAATCAAATTATTAGTCCTTATTATTTGTAGGTACGCTTAACGGTGATCTTTATCTAGATTTTTTTATGAACTTTTCCTGAAGCTAATTATCCAAATAAAATAGACAGTTGTATTTGGTACCAACAAGATGGAGCGCCACCGCAATATTCACGTACAGTGAGAAATTGTGTAAACGAAACTTTCCCTAACAGGTGGATTGGAAGACGTGGAATCATTGAATGGCTACCTCGGTGTCCCGATTTGACCCCTCTTGATTACTTTTTATGGGGCTATTTAAAATCAAAAGTGTATGTCAATCGACCAGAAAATATTGCAAATTTAAAAAATAGTAAGAGAAGAAACTCACAAAATAAGCCCTGAGGTCGTATAAAATGTCTTTCGAAAATTCAAAGACCGCCTTGCTTTTCGTCCAGAGGTGACTGGCTGCCATTTCGAACATTTTGTTTAATTATACAATAAATTAGAAATACATTCAAATATATCGGAAATATATTCTTGATATGTCTGTGACTTTGTGCTTCATTTTAAATACAGGGTGAGGATACAATTTTATATCAAGAACTTTAAAGGCAATAACAAATCAGTTCCAATTTTTCTTCAAAACTAATGGCAGTAAATACCTCAACTGAGTACAAGACATTTTCAACATTAATTTTCCCAGTAATAATTAGCGCATCTTTAACAACTTTATAAGTACTGATGAATTGAGAATTAAAATCGCTTTCGAACGAGGGAACGCACGACGCCCTTTCCAATTTAACATTTGCAAGGCTGGTTCATAATTCAAAGGGGGTGAATGCGAGATGTACTATTTTCATACAAAAAATGGCAATTTAAATTCGATTCGGCAATTCGATCTGTTTCAGGATTTTTCCCAAAAATATACGTAATATTTTAAAGACGGTCAAAACAAAAGGCAAATTTAGCATTAACTTGAAATTATTGATGTTGGATGCACCTTATTATTCGAAACCTATCGCAGTAATGTTATAGAAGGATGACATTTAAAAGTTGTTATAATGTCATATTTTGTTCATCCGCCTTGTAAAATGATTCAACAAGTCATGGATTGGCCCCCTATCAATCAACTATCGTTAACTCATTACGTTTTTGCCAGGTGTTCAATAAGATCACTGGGTTATGCAAAACGGTTTTAATTATCGCAACATTACGCAAGGCGAAAATTTAGGAGTTATGGTGTACTACTTGTAATGAGTTAATTTATTGTCTTATGATATTTAAATTAGATTTTTTCTTTCATGAAATGATTATTATTTTTTGCAAAGTGAAACTTATGATGCAATAGAGGGACTTACCTAATGGGCTATAATACCACGTTAATAATCTTCAGTTTTGGCTATATCCATATTGGAATATTAAAGCATAAGAGAACTAACTATAATTAGATATTTGTTGGTAAATATTGTTGTCAGATTTTGAAGACGTCTGTGCTACATACTGAATAATACAACTAATTTAGAAATGAATTACTAAAATTAAAAAATTAACGCTATTACACCTTATTATACAAATTACAACTGTTTTTGACCTTAAATTAGATAAGGTTGTTTCTGATTGCAAATCTGTATCCGAAAATGTAGTCGTCACTTCTTAAATTTTAGAGATATTCTTACCTAAATGATCGCTAAAAGAGTCTCTACAAAATACTGTTTCAAATTAAAAGAATCGCATCAAAATAGAATCACCCGTTGAAAACATATGCAGTATTAAAGTGGCTTTACATTTAGTAGAAGAGCCAGTGACATTTTTCAGTGATGATTTAGTTAAGGCCTATTTTTTGAGAGGATGTTGAGGGGGGTATAACTAAGTGTCGTCCGTGAGGATTAGCCCTGATTCCAGTCGTAAGGGGGTGGCAGAACGCCCGCCATGTGTAAAAAAACTGCATCTTTTTATTATTTAGTTAAGGATGAAATTTTTTCCAGTACTCCTCTGATAGCCCACAAACATCGTTCTAATATTGGCAGAACGATTGGCCAGTCAAGAGGGTGGCAGAACACCCCCAACATGTCGTGGGAGCAATGAACTTTTTATTATTTAGTTAAGCTTCATTTTGTAGTATGTTGTTGTAGCAATTATTCTAAGTATATATGCAAATTGGCAGAACAAAATAGCGGTCGTAACTACCTGGCAGAACGATTTAAATGAGCCGTATGCGCGCCGTGACTTCGTGAGTTCGGCCGCAAATTAATTTGTACTATGAGTGGTTTAAATATAAACGATAATTTTGCTCATTTATTTAGAACCATTCTAGTAATTACATACCTTCATTTACCTTTGGAGCTGGTATTTTAATACTCATTCGATGGAAATGCGACTTGAAAGTTACAAAAATTTGTTTTTCAGTCGAGAATGACTTTGCAACTATAAGGGACACGAAAAGTTGTACTGTTGTTTTTTATTGGAAATTCAATTCTCTACAAAAAAGAAGGTCTCTTGACATTTTTTCGTATATTGCTTAGTTTCTGCGATACAGTGGATATAAAAAAAATCAAATATTTTTTACATTCAAACGCAAATATCTTTTGAACTATGCTAGATACGAGAATATGACTCGAAGACTTTTTGTAGAAAAGCTTTCTAAATCATTTTCCGTATCTCACTTCATTTCGGAGATAAAGTGAAAATAAAGAATGTTCTTTTCGGATTTCGGAAAAATATAATCAGTATCGACTGAGAACCACAAATTATGATGTATATTATTGTAATTGTATTGTCATAATAATTGAAAAATGCGATTGCCAAGAAAAGAATTACAAATTTTTTAAAAAAAATTGTGAATATTAAAGTTCCATGTTCCAGAGAGATAAATAACATTGTGAATATATGTAGAATCATTTATATTATTTTGGATTATATCAAAAATGTTCCGAGACAGGAAATACATAAAATATATAAAATATACTTCAAGAAATATCTAAATTAATTATTGCAATGCTAAAAAAAAAATTTGAATAAATCGTGATACGTGAATTAAAAGAATATTTCTAATACATTTTTTATAGAGAATTAATTAATAAAAAAAAATATTTGATAAACATCATGAAGTAATATATATACTTCATGATGTTTATCAAATAATTTTTTTCAAAATTAGATCTCAATAAAAAAATGTATTAGAAATATTCTTTTAATTCACGTATTACGATTTATTCAAATTCTTTCTAGCATTGCAATAATTAATAGCGATGTTTCTTGAAATATATTTTATTTATTTTATGTATTTCCTGTCTCGGAACATTTTTGCTATAATTCAAAATAATTTAAATGATACTACATATATTCACAATATTATTTATCTATCTGGAACAGGGAACTTTAATAATCACATTTTTTAAAAAATTTTTTAGTAATTCCTTTCTTGGCAATCGCATTTTTCAATTATTATGACAATACAATTACAATAATATACATCATAATTTATGGTTCTCAGTCGATACTGATTATATTTTTCCGAAATCCGAAAAGAAAATTCTTTATTTTCACTTTATCTCCGAAATGAAATGAGATACGAAAAATTATTAAGAAAGCTTTTAATTAGAAAATCGAATTTTCTACAAAAAGTCTTTTAATCATATTTTCGTATCTAGCATAGTTCATAAGATATTTGCGTTTGAATGTAAAACATATTTGATTTTTTTTTAATTTTCACTATATCGCAGAAATTAAGCAATATACGAAAAAATGTCAAGAGACCTTTTTTATAGAGAATTGAATTTCCAACAACAGTATAACTTTTTCGTGTCCATCATAGTTGCAAAGTTATTCTCGAATGAAAAACAAATTTTTGTATCTTTTAAGTCACATTTCCATCGAATGAGTAATAAAATACCAGCTCCAAAGGTAAATGAAGGACTGTGATTACAAAAAGGGTCTAAATATTTAAAGCATTCATATTACAAATTAATCTGCGACCGAAGGCACGAAGTCACGGCGCGCATACGGCATATTTAAATCGTTCTGCCATGTAGTTACGACCGCCATTTTGTTCTGCCAGTTTGCATATATACTTGGAATAGTTGCTACAGCAACATACTAAAAAATGAATCTTAACTAAATAATAAAAAGTTCGTTACTCCCACGACATGTTGAGGGTGTTCTGCCACCCTCTTAAGACTGGCCAATCGTTCTGCCAATATTAGATCGATGTTTGTGGGCTATCAAAGAAGTACTGGAAAAAATTTCAGCCTTAACTAAATAATAAAAAGATGCAGTTTTTTTTTACACATTGGGGCGTTCTGCCACCCCCTTACGACTGGAATTCGGACTAATTCTCACGGATGACACTTAGTTATACCTCCCTCACCATCCTCTCAAAAAATAGGCCTTAACTAAATCATCACTGAAAAATGTCACTGGCTCTTAGTCCAATTGATGCAATGCAATGAAATGGATGGTATGCAAAACTTTGCATGATAATTTTTGCATGTCAAATATACTTTACACTACTGCAATATTTTGTGAAATCCTTTGGGACTACCGATCAGACGAGAAGAAAAACTTTTGTGATTATGTTTATTAATTTACTTTACAATCAGTGAATAACTATGAACAGAGAGAGAGAATCAAGTGCTAGTATTGATTTCTCAAAAGATTTACAGAATAAGTTATGTTTGTTGCTTCAGTTCCTTTAATGCTTGGTTGGCAACCCAAATATTCCCAAATATAGTAGTAACTATATTGCATCTGCAATGCAATCAAATTAGAACAGGCGCTAATTCAATGCAATGAGAAATATTGCCATCAGCTGATCGAAATAGCTCAATGTACGCATGCGCGCAATAAAAATTTGCATGCAACGTGCAATATTGCATTAATGTAAAGTGGCTTTAAGACAGACGTATAAACATAGGCGTCAAACTTATACAACCCTCCTCTTGTATCGGGGGTTCAGTCGTCCATATTTGTTGAACGGTTTTGCTAGGAAAAAGTATTAAAGATTGGTCTAAGTTTATACAGTGAGGTCCATAAGTAACGGATAAATTCATTATCTACGTAATTTGAAATTTTTAATTCTAAAATGACATTTTTTGAGCATAATTTTATACCTCTCCCTTCAAGCCCCTTGGGGTGACAGCTACCCCTTTAAAATTTTTAAATGGTACTAGGGGAAAGATTGATCAATGAATAACATTAGGTTAAGTTACGTATTGTTAACAATAGTTAAATAAAATGAAATAGATTAAAATGGAAATGGATATGGTGCCGGTACTCGATGGGCGAAGTTAAGCAACGTCGGTCGAGTCCGGCACATGGATTGGTGACCCAAGTTCTCGTTGGAGACCTCAGTCCATATGCTGAGCCGTAAAGGCCTGACTGGACTGAGGCGGCTTGGCGAGAGAAAGCGGCTGATAACTATACCAAGGGGCTCCTTATCAATAGACTCGAAGTCTGAACCATGTCTGGATAAGGAGCCTTGAGATGGTACAAAAAAAGGAGTATCTACAACAGACCTTCTAGGTCGCAGTAAGCAAGGCCAATCGCCAGCTTCTTCAGATTAAAATCTAAAAAATCTAATCTAGTTCCAGAGTTCCCAGGTGATGACAACCCTAATGGAATCGATAGAAATATTTGATGTCAGCAGGACGGAGCTACACCACATTTTGCATTGGCAGTAAGAGCCTATCTCAATCAAGTTTTTACCAATAGGTTGATCGGTAGACGCGGTGAAATTGGTTGTCCTGACCGTTCTCCCGGTTTGACCCCGCTTGACTATTTTTTGTGAGGTTACTTAAAATCGAAAGTCTACAGAGCAAATAACGCCTACGATTTAAAAGATAGAATAAGGCAAGAAATTACTCAAATAACCCCGGAAACGACACAAAATGTTTTAGAAGAATTTCAGCAACACCTCCATTATTGTCAAGAGGGAACGGGCGCCCAGTTTGAACATTTGATTTAAACTGTTTCATGTTCTTTTGTTTCATTGATAACATTTGAAATATAATCTTTTTCAATAAAAGAATTAGAGAAATTGAAATTTTTTTATATTGCTGGATAGAAAATTGAAAAGCCTTTCAAATGAGCTATCACACGTACCCTCGTTCCATTTAAAATTTTTAAAAGAATAGCTGTTAATCCAAGGGGTTTGAAAGGGGAGGTATAAAATAACGTTCAAAATGTCATTTTAGCATTAAAAATTGACGTGTTTTAGGATTTTACTCATAAATTGTAAATTACGTATATAATTAATTTATCCGTTACTTTTGGACTTCACTGTATATAATTATCCGCTTGATGGCAACGATCAAGAACCCTGTTTAAATAAACGCAATTCAGATATTATCTCATCAAAAGAAAATACTGAAGAACTCTTGTTAATCTTACACCATGCCGAATAAAACTCCACTTTACATAAAACAGCTTTAATAAACCAATAATTGAGTATGTCTATTAATTATTTTAGCATATTCGAATCTAAAAACTAGCCTCAGCGTAATGATTTTCATTCCAACCAGGAAGGATCTTGGTCTATTATATTTTATTACAATTTCAGTTTTCAGTTTACGTAATATTGTTGTTATATAACTCACGATATAACGATGTACACCGTACAGCCTCAACTATGATAGATGATTACCTCATTAGTGCTACCTTTAAATTTAATCAATTTGCGATAACGGTTTCTTACTAGCAATTCTTTCAGTTTTGCTTTTTGCAGTTATAAACTGGCTGAATAAGAAATGCCTATTACTAGAGTGACTTTTTGTATAGCGAACATTAAATAGGAGATTTAGACGAATTAATGGCTCTAGAATTCATTTTTAGATTTGCTTTAAGAGATAACCTCGTATTTCATCGATTTCTTCTACATCCCTAAATCAATTCAAACAATTTTTTCACAGATTTTTAGAAGAGACATTTTCCAAAAACTTGTTTGAATCGGTCTTGGTATGTAGGAGAAATTGTCGCGCTTTTAGGAAAAACAATTTTCTAAAACACTATGAAAAAATTGTTTAAATCGGTTTAGTAAACTTCCTGCCACATAACTCTTCTAAATGCTGTTCGAGGAATCTGCAAAATAATCCAGTTATTCAGTACATTACTGGGAAATAAGTTGTGACCTGTGACTTTCACGTCAAAGGAACAGTTAGAGGTTGTTTTTTGCACGAAATAGTATAAAAATAAAGCATGTCGCCGACGCTTTGGAAACTTGTTCTGTTTTCTTTCACAAGGCATATCTTGGAAATCTTCTGTGTTGAGTATGTCGGATACGTGTTTAAAGGTGAATTATTATTTGTTTGCTTATAATTGTATTGAAACACATTCTCTATAAGATTTTGCAAACAGCAGAAAAAATAATTATCTGTGAGAACTAAAAGAAAAACTATGTGTAAAAATATTAATGAAATTTTTGTATTCTTTCGATAACCTGTATTCTGGTTATGCTAGCAAATTAAAATCCTAAAATGAATTTGTCTAATTTCTTATTTGAAAATTCTCATTCTAACACTAGTATCCACACAGTCCCTTACGGAAATGCAGATTAAACTAGTATCTACCCCCCTAGGGCCATGAAGATTCAGTTTACATTGAGGACAAAGGCCTAAAATGAATTTATTTACCTACCTTGTCTTAAAAATTTTTTATTCTAATGGATTACATTTTCATGAAATCTATCGATCTGTTTCTTGGAAACGTTTCAAAGGCTAAGCATTTCCAAGAAACGGAACGATAGATTTCATGAAAATGTAATCCATTAGAATGAAATTTTTTTAATACAAGGTAGGTTACTAAATTCATTTTAGGCCTTTGTTCTCATTTTTAACTGAATCTTCATGACCGTAGAGGGTTATGTAGACTAGTTTACTCTGCATGGCCGTATGGGACTGTATGGATGCTAGTGTTAGAATGAGAATTTTCAAATAGAAAATTAGACAAATTCATTTTAGAATTTCAATTTGTTAGCATAACCAGAATGCAGGTTATCGAAAGAATGCGAAGATTTCATTAATATTTTTACATATAGTTTTCTTTAAGTTCTTATGGATAGTCTTTTCTGCTGATTGCAAAATCCTATAAAGAATATGTTTCAATTACTTTTTCGTAAAAATATCATATTTATTTTAGGACGTTAAAGAAACATTTGAATTATTATTAAATTATCTTAAAATTGTTGTTCTATTGCACAAAAACAAATTAATTTACTGAATATTAAAAGAAATTTTACGATTACTATACTTCCAATCCACTACGTGGATGTGGAAGTAAAAATGTGTGAGAGCAAATGCGGTAAAATACGGCAAAGAATGGTCGACTTTGAATGGTAACATTTCGGTCACCGTTGGACGTACGGAGCAGAAGCAGTGTCTTTGTTTTTTTTTTAATAACTTTTTTTTCTTCGAATACTTACTTATACCTAGGATGCCGAAAAAAAAGTTATGTACGAATTACTGGAAAAAGAAAAAAAGTTGGTTTTCGTAAATTGACAAATTTAATTTTCTACAAGAAAACATTCTTGTAGAAATCTCCAAATTTTCATTGTTTTTGAGTTATTTTGAAAATATTAAAAAATGGGCTTCTTCGGATGGCTCTCAAAAACGCACCACGTAGCTTAGTAGCACTTTGTGATTTTATCGTTTAAGGTGGTCATTCCCTAGAAAGAGACATTCGATAGGGAAATATTTATTATTTTTGCCCATAACTTCCTTTTCTTAGTATGTATATTTAAAAAACTATAAACGTACCTAACTAGAATCATAACAAGACTATTACTATGAATTTTCACTCAATAATTTCAGTGGTTTGCAAAATAGCTAGATTTAAAATTACGAAATAGGAAGATTAGCATAATTTTTACATTTAAATCTAGATTTTGCAAGCCACGGAAACTATTGAGTGAAAAGTCATAGTAATAGTCGTCTTATGGTTTTACTTATAACTCTTATAGTTTTTTAAATAAACGTACTAAGAAAAAAAAGTTATGGCCAAAAATAATAAATATTTTCCTATCGGTTGTCTTTTTCTAGGGAATGGCCACCTTAACGTTATTGTTCCTTACTACTCCAGAGAAATAAGTAAAAAAAAAAGGCCATCTGCGGAATGAGGCCGAACAAGCTGAATTTTTGCAAAGACCTTCGTTTTGATGTTACAATGAAGCACACAAAAATCTCATATGCCTAGCCTTGTGCGTCTTGAGATATCGAAGGTCAAAGGCCATTAAAATCGGTTTTTCGCGAAAATCTCGCTTCCAGTGCATCTGACGTCATAAGAACTCATAACAAAACTTACGTAAAATAGTATTCTCTACATATCTCTTTATATATATTTTTTTCGTACGACCAACCGTTTTCGAGATATGGCATGATAAAGCGGGAAAAGTTAAGAAAAGTGCTTTTATAGTTATAGCTCTGCAGTATAATACAGTATTACCTATTACGAATGCGCGCTCCCGCTTTATCATGCTATATCTGGAAAACGGTTGGTCGTACGAAAAAAATTTATATCAACAATTTTGTAGAGAATACTATTTTACGTAAGTTTTGTTATGGGTTCTTACGACGTCAGATGCACTGGAAGCGAGATTTTCGCGAAAAACCGATTTTCATGACCTTTGACCTTCGATATCTCAAGACGCACAAGGGTAGGCATATGAGATTTTTTTGTGCTTCATTGTAACATCAAAACGAAGGTCTCTGCAAAAATTCAGCTTGTTCGGCCTCATTCCGCAGAGGAAGTTTTATTTCTCTGGGGTATACCAAAAGATATTCAATAGCCTATATGTTCGCTTGGGAGAAAGGACGAACTACTTTAAAAACATTGAAGACTAAGAAGCATCGAAAACTCGCTTAATAAGATTTCTCAAATTTAGAAATTAATCAAGAAATTCCGCAATTAATTCCACAAATGACGGAGATAACATTTAGACAAGGAGATAACATGTTTCCCTTATTTAATAAATAGTTTTTCTAGATGAGCATTTTTTTTTTTTTATTGAAGAACAATTCTTTTTTCGATTAAAACATTTGATTATTATGGAGTAAAAAAAATGAAACTGATACTTTTGTTCGAAGTTATGAAAACATCTTAATGTTATATCAGAAACTACTCTTTTAAAAACTAAAATTATATACAGATCGACACTTTGGATTCTAAATGACTAATATATTTTTGATAATGCTATTAAAACACCCTGTATATAAATCGCCTACAACATAATTTTTTGAGTAAAAGTACAAAGCGTTCTGAATAGAAAGTTGCCAGGTGTTGTGATCTTCACAATGACAGAACAATACCCACAATTAGCTATGCAAATTTCTGCTGCGTTACATCTTTCCGCATAGGCTAAGAGAATGGAAAAAAGAACATAAATAGTTTTATAATACATCGTTCTTTCGAATGGATAGTGTATGATTGACAAATGTAAATGTAAAAATGGCTAGTCATCTTGCCTCCTTTACGATTTGTTTCATTTTAAATTTCAACAGCCTTAAATCTCTATTACATCGGAAGGGTTGTGATTTAAAATTTGAGAGTGTGTGTGTGGAGATGCATTTTCCACACACACCATAACTCTTGAATACAACACTCGAATACTTGTCAGTGTTAATGTCATATTTTCGCAATGCCAAATTGAACTGAACATGAATAATTTTTAATTCTCTCTAAAATTGAAGAGGAATGGTCCATCAGAGCAGTTGCTAACCATTATCAATTGAATAATAGTACTATTATGAGTGTGAAGAAAAGTTGAGAGGGGGAAGGCAGCGTAAAGAGAAAAGACGGTTCGGGCCGATCGAGAAGTTCAAATCTCGTTCAAAATGAAGCGCTCCATGGCTATTTGTGGGAAAATCCGTTTCAAACAGCAGGAGACGCTGTGTTCATGATAAATTTTCCAGCATCGAGGTCAACAGCTAGCCGAAGCATAGGAAAATCGGAATTAGAAAACTGTGCAAGTGCCAAGGAGACCATATTAACAGAAGCAAACCCGCATCCTGTTTTGTTTAAATTGTGTCTATCGCTCGTTGGAGTTTTGGAACAATGTTGTGTTTACCGATGAAAAAGTTTTTCAGTCTTGTAATGACAGACTTATTCGGGTGTACCATCCTGCAAATTTACAAACGGTGTCTCCGCGGAACAGGTCCGAGCGATTTTCTGTTATATGTGGGTATGGCCCTGGTGTAGCGTGAAGTAATTTGGGTAATGGTTGATTTAATGAACAGGTTCATAGGGATAACGTTATGCCTCCTTCGGTGGAGCAATTATATCCAAACACACCTTCATTTATCAACAAGACAACTGCCCTATTCATACTGCCAGGATAATTACTTAATGGTTTGGGAACAATATTGAATTATTACCGTGGCCTTCGCACAGTCCCGATATAAACCCAATTGAGAACGTCTGAAGTTTGCTAGTAAAAAAAAAATGAACGAAAATGGAGAAGAATTGTGGTCGCTCATTGAAAATTACTGGGAGAAGCTAAGAAAAAAAGCGAACTATTGTCGTAGACTAATTGCTTCTATGTCAACAAGATTCAATCACGCCTTGAAAGGAAACGCAGCCATGACAAAATATTGGGATATATTATTTACACAATAAATACAATCGCAGTTTTGGTGCAGTCGTATCTGTGAATTTTTCGCCGCCAATCTTTACATTTGTTATACATTGAAATAATGTGACGCGCTTTCTTCCAAAGAGTTTAATAACTAGAGAAGACCAGCCGTGAATTTGCCGGGAGCCGCGATTTGGTTGTAGGCTTTTCGTCCTTGTCGCAGACCTCGTACCCTCTCTCTCCACTCTGTTTTACAAAGCAACTCAGCCATACCCGGCGCGCTTTGTTTTCACAAATAATTACACGTGTTTTCTAAAATTTTTCTTCTGTTTATAACGTTTAATCTGTTTATCACGTTTAATTTGTATATTAATTAATTATTTTTTGTGACAATAGTTTATACTTGTAAAGTTTGTAGAAAAACTAAGTCACCCATAAGTCCCAGGTAGGTATACACATATATTGTCATTTGTCATACTGTCAATGTATTGCAATCGTTACCTCCCCTCATGTACTGTGCGACAAAGAGAGAACGAACTGTGTGAAAAGGATGAAAAGCCTACAGTCTACCGCTGCTTATACATTACGCTTATGGAGCTTGTCTCCTCTATGTGTTAAACTCTTTGCTTTCTTCCAGTTGCCTAGCGCATAGGCAAGTGGAAAGTCACTTTAGCGCTGAGCTATATTTCGGTTAAATTGTTGCGTGGGCCAAAGGTCCCACATTAGCCTCCTAAACGCAACCTGTTGCAGTAGTGCTGGGATAGCTATACAGTGGAGACACGGTATGTCGGGGGGTCTGGACGGCAGATTAAACTTTCACTCACATTCAACAGTAAAAGGCAGATGTCGGTAAATAACAAAGTTTATTAACATACAATGAAATTTTTACAAAACAATGAAAAACGGTTAGGTACCAAAATACATATACATAAAATTAAAAAAAAACTTAAGATATGTCATTTTAATTTTATTTGATTTAGGTAGGGCGCCATTCTGTGACGTACGGGTAACCAGGCGGTGAGAAGCTAGTTAGCTACTAGTTAATCATTAATGCGGATGCAAGCGGTGGTAAGCAAGCAAACAGGCGGTAAAAAAAACAGTAGTAAAAGCGGCATAAAAAAAAACAGTAAGCGGAAAAAAGAACGGTAAGCGGTAAGAAACAACACCACGGTAAGTAACAAAAACGGTAAGTAAAAAAACAGGCAGTATGCAAGTACCAGGCAAAAGCAAGCGGTTATCTACAGCAATAATCATGCCTACATGAACAGTCAGAGTGTAAGTGTGAAGAACTTGGCAGAACGGGATAAAACTGATACCAAATAAATAAAACAGTTTTCGGATTCGGTGCGGTGTGTAACCTAAGTTACACTCAGAAAATAAAACGGTTATCGGATTCGGAGCGGTGTGTAACCTAGGTTGCACTCGGTTCGGAAAATAAAACGGTTATCGGATTTGGTATCAGCTTACGTCGGAGATTATTCTGCCTAGACGGACATACAGCAATAATCAGAACGGTGGTATTTAGGTTCGGTTCGGAAATGTCAAATTACATCAACACTTTATGCGGTGTTTGCCAAGCGCCTCAAACCCCACAGCTGGGTGCCTTCATTAAAAGCATTTCGGTTCGGCCACGTGGTATCTTGTCGGATTTGATGCGGAAAATTTCTATGTATCAGAATATAATGTTAGTTAATTTATTTACGGTAGCCTAGATTTTAATCTCAATTCCCGGACTATAATAAATTTCTACAAATTATCTCAAAGTAAGGAATTTTGTTCCATTTCGTATCAGTACAAAATATTGGAAACAAAATGAACGGTAAATTCACATCAATACAATAAATTTTACAAAAATAATTTTTGCAAAGACAGATTTTATTTTGCTACGAACTAGTTAAATAAAATGTACGGTAATTATAACTTCTACACATTTGATAGAACAACAGATATTATTTTATCGCAGTACCATCACAAATGGTCTCGATTAAAATAATATAAACGGTAAACGGTAAACAGTTTTCTCTCGAAATATCATCTATGTTCTTTTTCCCATTTGGAAATTCTTGAGAACATAGCTATTTGGACAAAATCGGAGAAGTTAACAGGTCCTAACTCGGACTCACTTACTATTGTAATAATTTGACTTTAAATTTATTTAATTTCGGCTAAGTCGGAAATTAGACGGAATCGGTTTCAAATTATTGCTTTAAAACACACATTTTAGTGAATTACTCTTATCGGTGTTAATATAAAAAGGCGATGATAAAACGGTGTACTTACATGTCGTAAATATACGGGATAAAGAAAACATTAAAAAAAACATTTTAATACCCGACTGGGCTGTTTGACGGATCGGACAGAAGTGATATTTAAATCTGCTTTAATGAAACTAAGTTACGCAGCTCACTTACCAACGCCCTCAATGTTAATTTTTGTAATTATGTTAATATTACGGACAGCCCTCTCATTGCCAGGTTTGTCAAATTACCTATTTAAAGTAGAAATCTGTTACGCGGTTTCAACTAGTTAACTTAGGAGAAATCTATAATAATAATTTACAATACATAGATTCGAATGTAAACGGAGCAAATAACGAAGTATATTAGTAATGTAAACTGCATTTTTGGCAACGGAAAATTTACCTCGTTACAAGAATTCCCATCGAATGGTGTTAAAAAGTATAAAGGTAAAAAGTGTAAAAGTAAAAGACACAAAAATACGTATGTTTTTCTTCTGGATTAACATTATTCATATAAATATCTTACTTATGACGTTTCACAATCGTCAGTTTTCTATAACCTTGATGATAATAAAAAATCTAAATTACAAAAGACACTACTCAATATTAGTAAAAACGGTATTACTTTATTTTGCAAGTGTACGGGATTTCATTGCACAGAAGTGTACAGCTAAGAACAAGCCTGACAAATATTGTCATGAAATTCAACCAATCATGTCATTCCTCCATTTGCATTTTTCAATTTCTAAGTTTTCACAAGCATTCATCTGTCTATTATGTGTTACCTTTCTAATTAACCATAAGTTGCTAATATCTATTCGTGCGATCGTTATCAAAAGCATGTTGAGCAAGGATGGGCTTTCAGTACCCATATTCATATTTGAGATGGGCCATGTGTTCTTTCAACCTTGTTATAATAAAATTGTACGTCTATGCAAGTCTATCAATTACTGATGCAGTTGAAAACAATTGAATCGCTAACTTCAGAAAGGGGACATGTGCAACTTTCCATCAAATCGACATTTTTGCATATTCTTGTTTTAGGTGACTAAACGCATGTTTACTGCAAAAACGGGACTTGACTTGACACTGTGTAAAGATTAAATTATGGTTTACTGTAGGAACTGGACATGAACGTGAGATGTCCTATTTCTGCGGTAAGCGTACCACTTTATATACCTAACCTAGCTTTTTACATGTAGTACAAATAAGCACATTATCTTCATAGTAAAGTAAAATTACGAAAGAAAGGTGTTGTACATAGTGACAAATATAAAAGAAACATAATTATAAAGGCTAAACTGAGTGGTGAACAACATGTTAATTATTCTGAAAAAGTTGTGCCTGCTAAAGTAGTTGCAAGTGTTTTTTTTTTTACAAAATAATTAGGCCTATATCACGTGCCTATTTTTGTAGTTGCTACCAGAAATGCCTGAGCAAGTTTCGCGATGTTGAGAAAATTAGCATGTTTCAATTATTTTGTGATATGGAAAGTAAGAATCAGCAAGATTTACATTTACAGATACTCATAGAGATTGACCCGTTTCTTGAAAAAGGGCTAGGAAATATACTGATAATAAGAAACCTAAATCAGTAACCATCAATTACTATGTACTTAATGGAGAATACAGTGCTAGCTTGCAAAAACGCGTTTCTCTCAGTTCATGAAGTTACTAAGGAACGCTGTGAACGTCTCATTTTTCTCTTGAAAGATCATAAGATTCCGAGATATGCGTGGTAAAAATATTAGCGGGAATGCTAGAAAAGGATGTGTTCTCGCTAACATTCGTAATCATATTGAATCTTACACTGTTAAAGTTTCACATTATACAAGCCGAGAACTTTGTTATTTAAACTGCAGACAGACTATCAGTAAAAGTAATGCACGAAATGTTTAAGCAGAAACACCCAGACAATAACATTTCATACAAATTTTTTTGGAGTTACTTTAAGGAAAATTATGATTTAAGATTTGGCCAACCTGCAAAGAACACTTGTAGTATGTACTTGCGAGGAGCTTAAGGTTAAAATTAAAAGCGTAACATTAAATGAGAATGCCAAAAAGGTAGCTGTTGCTGAACTTCTCTTACATAAGCGACGTGCTAAAAAATTTAATGCAACCTTAGATTCTACAAAAAAGCTATGTGAAGAAAATGAAGACACTCTTGGTATTTGTATGGACTACACGGCTAATGTTTCATTACCTCAAATTCCCGTACATAATCTATAATACTTACGTCAGCTTACAGTAGGCACATTCGGAATCCATAATTTAAAATCCAAACAGATGATGTGTTACGTATTCAGAATATCACAATAAATGATGCGATTAAAGAAAAAGTAATAAGATAGATTCCTATACTGTCGACGCTTGAACTAAAAATGATTGGTGGAAAGAATATTTCCCAAACAAATGGACTGGTCATGGATGTCCAATAGTCTGGCCGGATTATTATGGGAGCCCATGGAGTATAATGGATAGGATATGTAAAAATTACTATCCGGCAGCAATGATTGGAAAAGGATTCAAAATGCTGCTAATAGTATAATAAATGGTCCAAATTATTTACAATATCTTTTGATACAGCAACCAGCCTGACACATTTGTAACCACCAAATTCATAATTTAAAAAAGATCAGCTTGACATTTACTAATCATTGCTTAAAAGTAGACACATTGAAGGTTTGTGAATTGTGTGAATGTGAATTGCATTTTTTTATTCACTGTGTGGCAAGTAATCGATAAAAACTATTAGCCTGATGCAAATGCTTGTAACAATTGTAAAAGACATTTTGAGATATTTAGTGAAGTTTGCACCACTAAGAAAATTTCTCATCATTTAAAGAAAATGATATGAGAAATTCTCTATTTCTGTTGATTAAACTGTGGCACATCTTTAAAATTTTGCCCAAAGTAAACAAGATGGGGATGGAAGGGGTTATGTTTGTATTCGCCCATCTAAAGAGGCGTATCCATTGAAGAGGGTTCATTGCATGAAAAAATTACTTCTTATTCACAACGTCTTGAGAGTCGTTTTGTGATTCATGTAATGTTCTAGTGGTAGTTGGCCTCCCTTTGCTGCACAGCATGTCCGACAACTGCATGTCGCTCATTGCCGCCTCTTATATGCACGGCTCCACCAGGGCTCTTTCCTATTAGCTCCTTGGTGACCTCAACTCAACCTTTTGGTAGTTGTCGTTTTCGCATCTGGTCATCTGGTTTTCCCTGAATAATTCACAGCTCTGTCTTGTCCTCTCTGCTGTTGAAGTGGCTAAAAATGAGTGGATCTGAGAAAATTCGATGCCACGTAATCTTCTTCGGTGGACGTTTTTCGTGGAGAATTGAGCTGTTGGTGCAATGGGACCTCGTAGTAAACATTTTCAGATCCATCTTTCGAAATCATCAGTACGCCATCTGTCTGCCTCCCTAGTTCATGTCTCACAGGTGTAAGGAAAGATAAAGAAGAAAAAAAAATTGAATTGTTATTAACATATTTTGAGACAAACTCATCATATATGCATAATGTTAAAAAAATTACTAAACAGGAAAACGCACAATCGAGACTGTCCTATGAAATGATGGACATAAAACAAGTCACATAGAACACAAATCACCAAGTCTTTTTGATTATCTGTACCATTATCATGTTACTAAACACGAAAACAGAGTATATTGACTGGGTGATTCTAATTACCCAATTATAAGCCGAAAGATCAAACATAAAGCATGGAAAACACACAGGAAGTTTGAGCTTCAAGCGTTGTGTGTTGTTTGCAATATCAAAGTAACATAACTGGAATTCCAGCACTAACTAATAATGAAAACTCAATTTGCCTAGAACCAGTCCCAATTTCGGAAATGGTTGAGACAATTAATAATTTAAAAAATTCAGAATTTAGGCCCTGAAGATACTTCTACTAAAATAATAAAGCTCTGGCGCCCACCAGTTAGCCGAACTATTAACACATATCATCAATCAATGTTTCAAGGAGGGTACCTTACTCAAGTTTATTAAAATTGTCCAAGTTATTCCCCCATACAAAAAAGGTGACAGCAAAGAAATTTGTAATTACCGACCCATAACAATATTATCGGCATTTTCCAAGATATGCGAAAAGCTATTGTCCAAACGCATAAAAATATTTTTAAAATCTTGCAACATTTTATCTCCAAATCAACATGGATGTAGAAAACATCGATCAACAATAACGTCGCTATTAAGTACTTTGGATTTCATATATAAAAATTTAGATCAGGGACAAAAGGTCATCGCATTATTCATAGATCTTTCTAAAGCGTTTGACCTCGTGAATCATTACATTCATTTCAAAAATATTGAATGTTATGGTATACGAGGTTTGTGTAATAGACTCTTAAAATCGTACCTAAACAGAAAACAGTTTGTAGATTTTCTTGGTGCTAAATCCGAGGAACTGCCTGTCGATATTGGCGTACCACAAGGTAGTGTTTTGGGTCCGCTCTTATTTATTCTTTATACAAATGATTTAGACAACTATTTATCCACATTTTATGGTACTTTTGCTGACGACATTACTATTATTGCAAGTGATAAGCAAATAAACGATTCTACTAGTAAACTTAACTCAAATCTACTCGCGTTATGTCAATATTTTAGCAATAAAAAACAAATAATGAACTGGGATAACACTTCTGTTATGCAATTTCATCCAATTACATCGAGTGTATTAATTAAGCACAACAATGTATCAATTCAACAAGTAACATCACATACAGTTGCAGCATTTGAAAAATCTACATTAATAATTTCAGTTTGAATACAGTAAATTAACCCATGAGTTCATTTGTTTGAGGGGAGAGGTAGGCAACCACTCGTACTTCAAAGGGGCATAGCGGGTCGCATATCTGAAATTCTCAACAAGGAAAGAAAGCGTGTTTTCTCTTATGTATTATTTTTGAGTCAGAGGTGTTACTCACATGTTCTTGTTGTTGGGATATTACACAATGGTGTAATTCAGTCTTTAAATTACAAGCCCTTTTGTTGGCGCATTTTTATTGGCTAGAGAAAGTGTTCTCTAGATGTTCAAGTTGGTAACACGGAGAACTGTCAAGCGGATTTCCGTCGAGGATTCGTCTTTGAGACAGCCACGAGTGAACAGCGGCGGTTCCGATTTTGTGTGGAATTTTTGGGTTTCACACCGTTTACACTGAAAAGGGATTTGATTTTTGTACCCAATGATCCTCACCGCCTTGCTGTGAAGATTTTGTGAATTTCCAAGGAGTTCTGTCGGTTGCCATAAATCTGATCGCCACGTGTCTCGTCAGGTTATACCATACTCTCTATATGAGGTGAGCTTTTATTTCACTTAGTTTGGTGTTTTATTTAGTTCTTATTTATTGTAATTATTACAGAGTCTTTTGGAGAGGCTTGTACTTGGTATAAGCATATGTTTTGGAGGGGTATATTATTTAGTTCTTATTTATTGTAATTATTACAGAGTCTTTTGGAGAGGCTTGTACTTGGTATAAGCATATGTTTTGGAGGGGTATATGTGTTTGGCATAAGTATATGTTTGGAGAGGCTTACAATTGGGATGAGCACATGTTTAGTGCTGTAATTTTGGTTATGTAAGGGGGCCCAGTAGTTAGAGGAGTAATAGGAGGAAGTCTATTACTCAGATGTTTGGTTTTATGTGGGTTACGCTGACACTTTGAGAAGTTAGGACTGGCAGAGTCGTTCGTAGCAGTCTCCCGGAGATTCAGGTAGAAATTTGATGCAGCACGGAGTTGCAGTTACCGCCAACGTCGAGAACGTCCATGAAATGGTGACAAGTCACACTGCAGTCACAGAAAATGCCAAGGCCTTAACCAGGTTTTTTTGTTCATTTTAGTCAAATATTTTAAAGAAAATATTATAGTTTAATTCAGTGGTTTTAGTTCATATGTTGAAGTAAGTTATAACACAATCTTGCAACTATAAATCAAGCTCTAACTTTATGTGTATAGAATGATGATATATTTAAGAGTTTTACTGTAAAACACCCATGGTACCGTGATATGTTAAATTACCCACTATTACGTCACACATATAAAAATTTAATTCATGGTAAATCTTTAATTCGTGGTTGTAAGTTATAACTCATAGTTGCACATTGGCAAACTCGTAGTTGCAAGATAATCTCAGTCAGAGATCGAAGTTTGAATCCAAATTAAGTTTTTTGATCAACTGCATAGCATTTCTTTAATACGTATGAACCACGATTAGGAGGGTTTGAAGTTTTTTATTTTTACTCTTTTTACTGTTGTACATCTCATGTGTGTTGCAATAAATGTCTAATGTTTACATGTTCTTGTTATTTGCACTTGTACTCCTGATATTTGTTTAAATTTTGAGATTTCATAGAGTAAGGTAGAGTTTTGATATTACAGAGATATTTTGAGTATTCCATCGCATGGTTGCTAGTAACTTAATTTTGTTCCGAGCTGGCAAAATTATTTAAATCATATTACGTAACATACAGCCGGTGGCGCCCTTTTGAGTGTCCACACACAATCCTAACCCACGACCTTGTGCTCTCCACCAAAAATCGGCTGCCGTTCGCAACGGAATAACATGTTTTAATATTTAGGTATCAAAATATGTTACAAAGTTTTAGAAATTCATATTAGCGGCCTTTACACGAGAAGTTTTAATCGCGCGAATTTGGAACCTTTCATATAAATGCGGTTGCAAAGGACAGGTTTAACCGAGTGATTTGTGGCGTGCTTATTAAAAGGAAAGCGCGCTAATTCTCTGTTTTGAAAAAAACGTGTAAATTTCACAAATTCCACACGCCGAGCTAATAACGAGTGATTGAACGCAGTTCTCAAATTATCCGGGCACTTTTGCTCGCGCAATCCATTTTTACTTTTTTACGTTCATATTATTAACCAAGCAAGACGAATCGAATCCATATTCACAGGATATTTTTTTCTTAGAATCGCATCTCCTTTCAGGATCGTTGAGAAGTTGAACAGTGAACTGACTATTCTGGCCGTAGCATAAAGTTGTGGTCATCAACAAATTGTATGTCATCGGTATTACATATGCATGCAAATTTTCAAGGCAATATATCAAGTGAAAGTGGTGTAAAATCGTAAAATCTTGTAGCAAAAATAAAGAAGTAGCAAATTAAGATGCAAATAGCCTAAGAACTTAGCACTTCATGTAAAATTTACCCAATTTCGCTATTACTTGACTTTTCAATTTTTGCTAAAGTCGCCGGTGATACAAGCAAGGCTCTTTGTCTCCTTTTGACCTATATAGCCCATTTTTCATGGATTTTATACTAAAAGAATGTATAGTAGGGTGGAACGAAAATGGAGATTTTTAATTTTTTTTCGAGAAATATTACCACATATTTATCAAAAGGTGCATTTGGTGGTTATTAATAACTGTGCAAAAATTGAAAACGGTACTTTGTTATTTTCAGATTCCTCAATGGGTTCAAAATATTAGAAAAAAGCTCTCTTTAGACCATTTATTTCTGCTTGGTTATTTTTCCATTCTTTGGACATTGGTGATGCCATAGTCACCAAAATGTGTCGTAATGTACCACAGATCACTGTGTAACATGTTTAAATAATAATAATAATAATAAACGTCTTTATTATTTTCTTTCAATTTACATTTTAACGCAAAATGCTATTATCCACACTTCAGTTTCCTCAAGGATGTCAAAATATGCTCTTCTAAGTTATTTCTTCCAAAAACGTAACTTATTGATCGAGTTGTATTTATTATTTTTTTCTCTACATTCAACAACTATAAAAGGATGAACATCAAGTAAAATCAGAGGTTTCATTTAAAAAAACACAAATATACATGGAAAAACAAACAAAAACAGAACATGTTTAATATTTCAGTTATTATCCATTTTTAAAGTAATCTAATTTCGTTTAAAATTATGGCAATGTTTGTCTTGATTTTATACAGGCTTGAATGAAGCCAGTTTAGTTTTCTTGGCCACAGACAGCTGGTGATACCTCATTTGCAAGACGCAAGAATCGTTCAACAGCTTCGGTATTGCACACTATGAAAAATCCGAAAAACTTATGTCTGACGCTTTGATAACACACATTTCCATACTAGCAGTCATTGGCGGCTCAGTAACATTTACGTCATTCCAAGAACTTAATTCCAAGTACTCTTTGGCCTCAAAATGTATTTTAGGTATACTAAATTCTCGTGTAGCTGTTGTCTCAACGATTTGTACCGTGAAGACACGTTAGATACCATATTCCTTTTCATCATCAATTTCATACTGCTAGTAAAGCCGAACAGGTGACAGGTGTGCATCATTAATAACAGTGAAGCTTCTACATGACGGCATGTTTTTCAGTGCTCTGGATGCTGGCATTTCTTTCCTTTCTTCTGTCATTTTCATTTTCTTGGTTTCCAGGGTCACAGTATTTTTTCTAGATTCTAAATTCTTCTGATTTTGCTTATAACGTCCATTAATTTTTTTTGTTTATCCCAGAAGTAAAAAACGGTAGGAATTGATGTACTTTGCCAAATCCCTTAAATTTTCGGTACAACATTTTTGAGTATTTCATGAAAACCTATATCTCTCCCAGCATATTTATATTTTAGACCATTCTAAACAAATAAATAATGAAAGTAAAGTCCTTATGAGTAGGTAACACAAGGTCACATAATATTTTAGATTGACAAAATATCTTGCAACGAAGTTGACTTATAGTTGCCATAATAACGTAAATATTCTAACACTCAACGAACAATCGACATACAACCACGAATCACGTAAAAACCCACAGAAAACACTCAACCAAAAACAATACTTAGTAGAAGTATTCAAACAAATGAAAGTAGGCTTGAACTTGTTACTTTCCCACCCCAGTCATAGCCGCCTGTCGCTTGGATTTCGATCGCGTTATTTGTCGCGCAATTCCCATAAGCGGCGCGATTTTCAAAGACAATGAGGAATCGGAAAATATTAGAATAAATCAAATTTACTTGGAGGAGCTTTTTATCATACTTTAATAATTATTTTAAATACTATGTTTACCAGGAATACATTTTTTTAATAAACCAGGGCAGGTAATAAAAACCTATAAAATCACCAAAATTTCTATACTATCGGTCCCGTGAGGAATCTGAAGATGCTAAGATAGGTCGATAAGCTTTTGAGAACGATTTTTATTTACCCAAATGCACATTTTGACACCTATGTCAAAACAATTTAAAAACAAAAAAATTTTCGTTCCACCCTAATGTATAGTCATTAATACTACATTTGTATGGAATATTTCAAGGCAATAAATTATGTGGAAGTGGTTCAAAATTGACTTGGAAGATTTGATCTAAACTGACAAACATGTGAATCTGAATAAAAGGTTGTAAAAATCGCCTTGTATAGGCAACATAATTATCTTAGAGTTTTAGATTCTGCATGCCTCAACTGAAAGTTAATTTGCGCTAACACATTACCCTAACCTTAACATTTTTAAATGTTTACTATCAATTTCACGCGCGTGAAGCAAAATGATTGCTGCTTGTTTTATGAGTGCATGCCGCTTTGAAGAATCACAATCATAAAGTTCGAACTTTCCCTAAGCTATATAAATTTTTTTAGTAGCCTGTAATTATGGTAAAGTGCAGACACTGCAATTTAAATGAAACCATACCATTTAGGGAAATGATAATAAATTTTACCACTACGTGGATACGCAATACAAGCCAACGTCGTCTAATATTATCCTTGTTTATTAGGTGAGGTGTGTTAGTTGAATGTTTACTTGCAGGTACCTGTTTCATTTTTTTTGTTATTGAATATCATAATTTAGGAAAAAAGTGTTTGTAAAAATTGAACCACCTTAAAAAAAATCGGTAAAGGTCATTACACAGAACTTCCCTCGTTATTTGTGCATGGCGGTCACTCTAAAAAATTAATAATTATTACGAAATGACATTGAGAATAATAATCGGAATATAGTTATTGCTATTATTACAAAGAAAACTTGATAAGTTTTGGTCAAAAAAATATACAGATTGCTCATCCAACAGCAAAAGCTCAATATTAAATAACACGTGCCACATATGGCAGGCTTGCGCAAATACCTTTACAAATGTCCACCATGACTGAATTATTTCTTGGGATGACCACCCTGTACATTTTTCAATAAAAGTATAATAGGTGTATATGTCAGATATTATTGCCATCCGTCACATCAATCCAACATTCGCGTAATGGAGCGGAAGTATAGTGGTGGTTAAAAAATTTCATTTTTATTTTAATTTTTCAAAAATGTTAAAAAAAAAATTTAAAATTTTTGCTTCTGAAATAGGTTTAAAATGTCAAACGTAGAAATTTTTAATTTGAGCAAAAAGGAAAGTTTCCGTCTATTCTATACTAGTGGTAAAAGAAGTTTAAGATTTAAAAATTATGTATTTTTACTTCCCTCGCATACCGAAGGGAAGTATTGTATTCGAGAAAAAATCACCCTCCGAGATTTTTTCGGATTCTGACGTTTCAGAACACGTAGATTCCGAAAATATAGGTTTTTCAATTCCGTCAGTCTGTCTGTCTGTCTGTCTGTCGGTCTGTCTGTCTGTCTGTCTGTCTGTCTGTCTGTTGGTGTATTTACTAAAAAACTACTTGACGGAGAGCAGTCAAATTTGGTAGGTAGTTAACCCTACTGTCAGCGAAGAACTGGTAGAATTTTCCCTGAAAAATATACAGGGTGGACCGTCTAAACGGAATAAATAGTGAAAAAAATTTTTTTTTGCTCAAATTTAAAATTCCCACGTTTCATGACGCGCTAAACCTGTTTCAGGAAAAAAAATTTTTTGAAAATTTTTTTCAAACATTTTTGAAAAAATTTTTACCAAGATGAAAAAAATGTTTTTCTGCTCAAATTTAAAATTTCCACGTTTCATGACGCGCTAAACCTATTTCAGGAAAAAAAATTTTTTGAAAATTTTTTTCAAACATTTTTGAAAAAATTTTTACCAAGTTGAAAAAAATTTTTTTTTGCTCAAATTTAAAATTTCCACGTTTCATGACGCGCTAAACCTATTTCAGAAAAAAAAAATTTGAAAATTTTTTTCAAACATTTTTGAAAAAATTTTTACCAAGATGAAAAAAATTTGTTTTTGCTCAAATTTAAAATTTCTACGTTTCATGACACGCTTAACCTATTTCAGGAAAAAAAAAATTTTTTCACCAATATTTTTGAAAAAAAATTTACTACTAAAATGAATTTTTTTTTTCTTTCTTCAAATTTAAAATTTTCACGTTTCATGGCATTCTAAGCCTGATTAAAAAAAAAAGTTTTTTGAAATTTTATCACTAAGATAGAATTTTTCTTTCTTTGTTCAGATTTTAACTATCCACGTTTCCATGACATTCTAAAACTATTCAAACAAATTTAAAAATGTTTTTGAAGAATTTTTTTAAAAATTTGAAAACATTTTTAATCCATTTATGTATCACTAGGTACTATAGAACAGACGAAAAAATTTTTTTTGCTCAAATTTAAAATTTCCATGTTTCATGATATTCCAAACCAATTTCGGAAAAAAAAATTTGCAACATTTTGTTACCAGTTTGGAAAAAAATTTAACACCAGAATGCTCAAATTTAAATGACATTCTAAACCTAGGTATTTCAGAAAAAAAATTTTGAAATTTTTTTTCACCAACATTTTTCAAAAAGTTTTTACCACTAAAATAGATCGAATTTTTTTTTATTTGCTCAAATTTTAAATTTTCACGTTTCATAGCATTCTAAACCTATTTTAAAAATACATCATTTTTAATTTTTAAACTTTTTTTAGCACTACTATAGAACAGAAGGAAACTTTCCTTTGTGCTCTAATTTAAAATTTCTACCTTTGACATTTTAAACCTATTTCAGAAGCAAAAAATTTGAAAATTATTTTACCATCTTTTGAAAAATTTTAAAAAAATGAAATTTTTTAACCACCACTATACTTCCACTCCATTACGTGAATGTTGGATTGAAAATGTGACAGATGGCAATAACATCTGGCATATGCACCTATTATACTTTTATTGAAAAATGTACTGGGTGGTCATCCCAAGAAATAATTCAGTCATGGTGGACATTTGTAAAGGTATTTGCGCAAGCCTGCCATATGTGGCACCTGCTATTTAGTATTGAACTTTTGCTGTTGGATGAGCAATCTGTATATTTTTTTGACCAAAACTTATCAAGTTTTCTTTGTAATAATAGCAATAACTCTACTCCGATTATTATTCTCAATGTCATTTCGTAATTATTATTTTTTTAGAGAGACTGCCATGAACGAGGGAAGTTCTGTGTAAATACCTTTACCGATTTTTTTTAAATAGGTTTAGAATGTCATAAAACGTGAAACTTTTAAATTTGAGTAAAAAAAGTCTATTCTAGTGTTAATTTTTTTTCCAAACTGGTAACAAAATATTGCAAAATTTTTTTTTCCGTAATTGGTTTGGAATGTCAGGAAACGTGGAAATTTTAAATTTGAGCAAACCAAATTTTTCGTCTATTCTATAGTAGTGATAAATAGATTAAAAATGTTTTCAAATTTTTTAAAATATTTTTCAAAAACATTTTTAAATTTATTTGAATAGTTTTAGAATGCCATGGAAACGTGGATAGTTTAAATCTGAACAAAGAAAAAAAATTCTATCTTAGTGGTAAAATTTTTAAAAATAGTAAACAAAATTTCTAATTTTTCTTTTAAATAGATTTAGAACGCTATGAAACGTGAAAATTTTAAATTTGAAGAAATAAAAAAAAAAATCCATCTGTTTTAGTGGTAAAAAAAATTTCAAAAATGTTGGTAAAAATCGGTAAAGGTATTTACACAGAACTTCCCTCGTTCATGGCAGTCTCTCTAAAAAAATAATAATTACGAAATGACATTGAGAATAATAATCGGAGTAGAGTTATTGCTATTATTACAAAGAAAACTTGATAAGTTTTGGTCAAAAAAATATACAGATTGCTCATCCAACAGCAAAAGTTCAATACTAAATAGCAGGTGCCACATATGGCAGGCTTGCGCAAATACCTTTACAAATGTCCACCATGACTGAATTATTTCTTGGGATGACCACCCTGTACATTTTTCAATAAAAGTATGTGCTTATGCCAGATGTTATTGCCATCTGTCACATTTTCAATCCAACATTCACGTAATGGAGTGGAAGTATAGTGGTGGTTAAAAAATTTCATTTTTTTAAAATTTTTCAAAAGATGGTAAAATAATTTTCAAATTTTTTTCTTCTGAAATAGGTTTAAGATGTCAAAGGTAGAAATTTTAAATTAGAGCAAAAAGGAAAGTTTCCTTCTGTTCTATAGTAGTGCTAAAAAAAGTTTAAAAATTAAAAAAGATGTATTTTTTAAATAGGTTTAGAATGCTATGAAACGTGAAAATTTTAAATTTGAGCAAATAAAAAAAAATTCGATCTATTTTAGTGGTAAAAACTTTTTGAAAAATGTTGGTGAAAAAAATTTTCAAAATTTTTTTTCTGAAATACCTAGGTTTAGAATGTCATTTAAATTTGAGCATTCTGGTGTTAAATTTTTTTCCATACTGGTAACAAAATGTTGCAAATTTTTTTTTCCGAAATTGGTTTGGAATATCATGAAACGTGGAAATTTTAAATTTGAGCAAAAAAAATTTTTTCGTCTGTTCTATAGTAGTGACATAAATGGATTAAAAATGTTTTCAAATTTTCTAAAAAATTCTTCAAAAACATTTTTAAATTTGTTTGAATAGTTTTAGAATGTCATGGAAACGTGGATAGTTAAAATCTGAACAAAGAAAGAAAAATTCTATCTTAGTGATAAAATTTCAAAAAACTTTTTTTTTTAATCAGGCTTAGAATGCCATGAACGTGAAAATTTTAAATTTGAAGAAAGAAAAAAAAAATCATTTTAGTAGTAAAATTTTTTTCAAAAATATTGGTGAAAAAAATTTTCAAATTTTTTTTTACTGAACTAGGTTAAGCGTGTCATGAAACGTAGAAATTTTAAATTTGAGCAAAAACAAATTTTTTTCATCTTGGTAAAAATTTTTTCAAAAATGTTTGAAAAAAAATTTCAAAATTTTTTTTTTCTGAAATAGGTTTAGCGCGTCATGAAACGTGGAAATTTTAAATTTGAGCAAAAAAAAATTTTTTTCAACTTGGTAAAAATTTTTTCAAAAATGTTTGAAAAAATTTTTCAAAAATTTTTT
This sequence comes from Stenurella melanura, assembly GCA_963583905.1. Taxonomy (NCBI): domain Eukaryota; kingdom Metazoa; phylum Arthropoda; class Insecta; order Coleoptera; family Cerambycidae; genus Stenurella; species Stenurella melanura. Next base: position 111,706,579 of record OY757312.1, read on the forward strand.
TTTCCTGAAATAGGTTAAGCGTGTTATGAAACGTAGAAATTTTAAATTTGAGCAAAAACAAATTTTTTTCATCTTGGTAAAAATTTTTTCAAAAATGTTTGAAAAAAATTTTCAAAAAATTTTTTTTCCTGAAACAGGTTTAGCGCGTCATGAAACGTGGAAATTTTAAATTTGAGCAAAAAAAAATTTTTTTCAACTTGGTAAAAATTTTTTCAAAAATGTTTGAAAAAAATTTTCAAAAAATGTTTTTTCCTGAAACAGGTTTAGCGCGTCATGAAACGTGGAAATTTTAAATTTGAGCAAAAAAAATTTTTTTTCACTATTTATTCCGTTTAGACGGTCCACCCTGTATATTTTTCAGTGAAAATTCTACCAGTTCTTCGCTGACAGTAGGGTTAACTACCTACCAAATTTGACTTCTCTCCGTCAAGTAGTTTTTTAGTAAATACACCAACAGACAGACAGACAGACAGACAGACAGACAGACAGACAGACAGACAGACAGACAGACAGACAGACAGACAGACAGACAGACAGACAGACTGACGGAATTGAAAAACCTATATTTTCGGAATCTACGTATTCTGAAACGTCAGAATCCGAAAAAATCTCGGAGGGTGATTTTTTCTCGAATACAATAATACTTCCCTTCGGTATGCGAGGGAAGTAAAAAATTAAAAAAAAAATTAATTTTTTTAAAAATAGTTTTAGAATACCATGAAACGTAGAAATTTTAAATCTGATCAAAAAAAAATTTTTCATCTTGATAAAAAAATTTTCAAAAATGGTTAAAAAAATTTTCAATTTTTTTTTTTTCAGAAATAGGTTTAGCGTGTCATGAAACGTGGAACTTTTAAATTTGAACAAAAAATTTTTTTTTTTATCTTGGTAAACATTTTTTCAAAAATGTTGGTGAGAAAAAATTTCAAAAATTTTTTTTCCCGAAATAGGATTAGCGCGTCACGAAACGTGGAAATTTTAAATTTGAGCGAAAAAAAATTTTTTTCACTATTTATTCCGTTTAGACGGTCCACCCTGTATATTTTCCAGTGAAATTTCTACCATTTCTGCGCTGACAGTAGCGTCAACTACCTGCCAAATTTGACTGCTCTCCGTCAAGTAGTTTTTTAGTAAATGCACCAACAGACAGACAGACAGACAGACTAACGGAATTGAAAAACCTATATTTTCGTAATCTCCGTGATCTGAAACGTCAGAATCCGTAAAAATCTCGGAGGGTGATTTTTTCTCGAATACAATACTTCCCTTCGGTATGCGAGGGAAGTAAAAGGTAAATAAAATTTATCAAATAACATTTCGCCCATTAAGTCAATTAAGATCAATTATTAACCTTAGACAATAAATCTAGCACAAACTTGGTGTTAAATTCAAAAACTTTAAAACGTGTTTTTTAGTTATAAGACATGTTATTTTACATTTCGTTAAAATTACCCAAAGGTAAATTTCCTGAAGCACTGAAAACTAGCACAGTTGTTCCTATTCCAAAAATAGAAAACTCAAATGAAGCATTTGATTTTAGACCAATTAATACCTACTTTACCACCTCTCGAAAAAAAAAAAAAAATTGGAATTAGCCGTTTATCATCAATTATCAGCCTACTTTAATAATAATAATTTATTCACAGGTAACCAATCTGGCTTTAGAGCTAATCCTTCATGCAAAACTGCACTTCAATTGATGATTGCACACTGAAATGATGAAATTGATGACAATAAATATGTGGTGGCAGTATTCTTGGGTTTCAAAAGAGCATTTGATAGAAATATTTTGATCAATAAACTTAAATATTACGGCATAGGGGGGGACTGTGTTGGAATGGTGTAAAAGTTACTTGTCTAATTAATAGGTTACAATGTACAAAACTCATTTAATGTTGGTGTACCCCAAGGCAGTGTACTTGAACCACTCCTGTTTATTATGTATCTTAATGATAATAATGATCATTAATTGTGACTTCATTAACTTGTTTGCTGATGACACCTTGATTGCAATTACACATAGTGATGTTAACATTGCCATTGATAATAATGTATATCGGATTAAATAAATTTTCAGGATATCTCAACACTAATAAATTAAAATTAAATATAAATAAAACCAAAGCAATGATTTGTACTAAAAAATATAATTACTCTAAATTAAATATAAATAATGTTAAAATAGTATTTGGTAACAACAAATTAGAATTGGTAACAGAAATAAAATATTTAGGCTTCATGGTGAGTAACGATTTAAGTTTAAAAACACAGTTTGTGCATGTACAAAAGAAAATATCGAAAGCATTGTTTTTCTTATCCAGAATTTCTAAATATTTAACGATAGTAACAAGTATAACAGTTCTTAAAACAATAATACATCCTCGCTTCGATTATTATGCGAGTATCCCAAATTTTCTTGATAACAACAGCATTGCTGTGGTACAGAAGCTGCAGAACAGAGGAATGCGAATCATATTAAGATGCAACAGACTTATAATTCTCTTCACATACTTAAGGCACATAAAAAGTGTCGGCGCCTTTGATTTTGCGGTTTATATATTACTTTTAATAATAAAGTACATAGTCACTCAACTAGATTAAATAGTCATCTACACGCTGAAAGGAAAAAGTGTACCAAACATATGCACACATTGTTTTCTGATGGTTCTCAGGAATATAACATGTTACCAAATAAAGTCAAAGAAAGTACCAACTTGATTGCATTTAAACAAAGGTTATTGGAACATATTAAAAGTTTATTAAGATGGCACCCATGCACATAGGGTTGTCCTGATTATTTCAACCAACAATAACCATTCGTCCGTTATACGTACCTTTTTACCTAACATCGACATTTAAGTTGGTTAAAAATACATTTTAATCAGGAATCAGGAGCCTCAAATTCGATTAGGGGGCGCACTCGAAGAAATTTTTCAAAAATTACGTACTATATCTGGAATGACCTTCCGAATTTAAATGTGAAGGGCGCCATTCTGTCCGCGATTGCAAAAATGCATAAAAATTCTTTTTACAAACTTTTCGCGTTACTGAAAATTGATTAATGTTTTGTATACCCTTCATTTACGGCCTTATTTTTAACGTTTCTTAATGATTTTCAAACCAATCGAAAGCCCATTCTTTCTACAATTTTAAATATACAGGAAATTATGCTTTTTAATGTTTCAAAAAGTTTAATTAAAACTCTACACGTGTTTCGGCTTATTAGGCCTTTATTTTTTTCTAGATTTAGGTGTTGGCAAATCAGTCTCGAAATTGTTAACAAATGCTACACAAATTATTCATACAAAGCATAACCGAAAAGTGCAGTGTAAATTTCAGCATCGAGATATTTTAAGAACTATTGTAGATAGATACATGCCTGTATGATATAAAATCTACAGAAAAAAATGGAACAGGTTTTAGTGAGAGAATTATCTGCATTACTCTACTACTCCACTACCGTTTTGTCTCTAGGTGGATGTTGATTGAAAATTGTGGATGGGCTATCACAGCCATTAGTGGAGGCCAGGAGTCGGAAGGACATACAAATATCTGCTACTGGGCCAATCTAGCCCCCCCCCATTTTCGAGGGTGCTGAAACTGATTCCGGGGTCCAAAAAAGTTTTTGACTCCGGCTGCCCCCCAAAATTGCCCCAAAACCACCCTTAAAATCTCTTCCCTGGCGCAAACATCAATCCAACCCTATATTTTGGTAAATTGGCCTTCCCCATAAATTAAGGTGGTAATTCTAGAGGGCGGTGACTCCAATCACCCCTACCCCTCGATTCAACCCCTTTGGGGCACGGAGATTTAAAAAAATATATTTACAATTCTAAAAGAGGGGATTTGTTGGAGGGAAGATGATGGTTATAAACAGGGATGGTTACAACACCACCACGGGGTGGATTTTTCTTTGGAAAAATAATCAACATTATCAGAGAGGGGATTTGATGGAGGGAAGACGAAAGGCTACCAGGGTTGTAACAACCCTCAGGAGTAGAAATCCACCCCCTGGATGGGTTGTAACAAGCCCTGGTTATAACCCTAGTCATCTTCATCTTCCCTCCCACAAACCGCCCTTTTAAAAATTGAAAATATTTTTTACGAAAAAAAAAAAATTCCACGCCCTATAGGGGCGATTGGAGTCATTCCCCTCTAGAATTACCATTTTAAGTTATGGGAAGGGCCAATTCACCAAAATACAGGGTTGAATTGATGTCTGCGCCAGAAAAGAGACTTTAGGGGTGGTTTCGGGGAGATTTCGGTATCTCGAAAGGAGGAGGGGACTAGATTGGCATAGTAGCAAATATTTGTAATTTTCGAGCAAAATCCCGACTTCTGACCTCCACTATCACCGAATGCATGCAATAGTATGATATTGTCACGTGTTTCCACCTCTTAGTAAACCTCCCTTAAAATAATTCGTGGGTTCCAAAATTAGAACAAGAGATAAACACTAACACGCTTCACTGAATAACTTACTGATGACTTTTATTAACTAAAATACACTTTAACTGATATAACATTTAACAATGTTTATTAGTTGATATTTACACTCTACTGTTCACTTTGTATCACTTTGGATTTTCTAACCTATTAAGAAGCTGTTTAAATGAATTATCATTTAAAAACTTTCTTTCCGCGTATTTACATTGACTTATATATTCTACAAAAGGCATCTAGAAGCATTCCATAAATCTTCTATATATTTCCAGTAAAGTCTTACAGAACAATGCAGAAATCTGAGTTCTCTTCTACAAGTTTCTAGCTTCTAGAAAACATACTACTGTTGTCTCAGAGACGGCATGCATGAATCCAGTTGTGGAGACATGGTATTACAGTTGCCTAACACCATTGCTACTTAATTTCGGCTACTATTAATGAGTTATCAGCACCTAGGGGGCGTAACGCGTAACAATATTGTCCACTACTACATAGTATAGAAGGAGTCATCCAAAATCCATACCCTGAACGAGAATTCTGAGATAAAAATTTTCATTGATTCAACTATCGAAGCAGACAGTCGTTTGCTACTGACTCTTTCCCTTATATGCCCCTGACAAGAGCGACCGTGTGGTATAAATATTTACTGCAGTTTCTTTTTTGTCCTCGTCTATCGCGACAAAACGCTCTCTGTGCTTCTCCTTTTTATAGGTCTCGTTCGGTATGGTTGACTTTGAGAAATATAATCCGACGCAGTCTTTAAACTCCCCAATAAATCTGCCTCATCTCGTCCAGCCGTCTCTCGTCTCAAGTCACTGTTAATATTTACAAAAGTAAATTATACTGCAAACACCGCAACAAGTTTTACATAATTGCTGTTGAATAAGTTGCCTGATATCTATCTATTGTGATAAAGCGAATATTACACTTCTATCTTATATAAGTACAATAATATTTTATACTTTTACTTCCACATCCACGTCGCGTCGCGTCGTGGAAGTATGGTAATCGTAAAAAAATTTCAAATTTTTTTTTTTGCTGAAATAGGCTTGAGATATCATTAAACGTCGAGATTCTAAATTTGAAAGAAAAAAAATGTCTATCTATCTGTCGGTCTGTAACTTTTTTTGTGCGCATGTTTTCTTAGGAATGGCTTATAGAATAGGTTATATTTTGAGCTAATTCCGGTGAAGGGTTGGAGGTAAAATTAGGGTAAATAAGAGAGAATATGTATTGCAAGCTGGTAAGAGTACAGAAATTTGGAATTAAGTGTATATACTAGAAGCCAAGGCCTCAGATTTTTTAGAACATTTACCACCCCCGCTCCATTATTACAGGGGTTGATAAAATAAAATTGAGATATTCACTTGAATTTCGTATGGATCAAATATTTTAGAATAAAATTTTTCGATAAAAAATATTTTAGGGCTGATTCTGAAGAAAATTATATTTCGAGTTGATGTTGTTGAAGGGTTGGGGGTTAAATAGGGGTAATCAGGGGAAAATAAGTACAGCAAGCTGGTAAGAATACAGAGATTTTGAGTATATATTAGTAGCCAAGGCCTCAGATTTTTCAACTCTTCCACTACCCCCACTCCATTAGTATATATTGTATTATTATTATATATTATTATATAGTATAAAATTGAAATTTGGTGCATGTAATTATTATAACGTCATCTGGAACTATTCACATAGAGTTTGGTACATGTATGTATTGCGATGACATCTGCTTGAGATGGTTCCGTTAAAGGGGAAGGAGATGGGGGGGTGGGTAAATACGAGAAGTAAGTAAAGCAAGCTAAGAAGAGTCCAAAAACTTCATTTTTGGCGTATATACTAGAAACCAACGCCTCAAATTATTTTATCACATCTGCCTCCAATATTATATCATTAAAAGTCTATGACAAATTATTTCCACATACTAGAGTGCAAATATGGTCAAGATATTCTCCTTTAAAAAGACTTGGGTGCAGTCAGGGTGTGGAAGTAGCGATTCCTTAGGCAGCGGTTTTTGTTTTATGGAAATTATAATAATAACATCTTTTCATCGTAATTTTTAGAAGTTATTATTAAGCTTTATTAATTTACTTTTGTTTTCGTGAAATGTTAGTTATGCGTGTCGTAGTCTAGATCGACGTTTATATATCCTTTTTAGAAAGACGAGAATAATTAAGTTAAAAAATTTCCTAAATTTTACCACAGGTTGCATAGCACTGACGATTTTAATATAAAACAATCCTGCTGAATGATACTTACAAATTTATTAGGCTATTGAATATGTCTTTTAACAAGGAACAATCGCGTTAAAGAGTTCTTATTGTTGAATATGTTAGCTTAATGCCTAAAAACGATAAAATCACGAAGTGCTACTAAATTCCGTGTTGCGTTTTTGAGAGCCATCCAGAGAAACCCATTTTTTTGTTTATACTTCCCACGCATACCGAAGGGAAGTATTGTATTCGAGAAAAAATCACCCTCCGAGATTTTTTCGGATTCTGACGTTTCAGAACACGTAGATTACGAAAATATAGGTTTTTCAATTCCGTCAGTCTGTCTGTCTGTCTGTTGGTGCATTTACTAAAAAACTACTTGACGGAGAGCAGTCAAATTTGGTAGGTAGTTGACGCTACTGTCAGCGAAGAAATGGTAGAAATTTCACTGGAAAATATACAGGGTGGACCGTCTAAACGGAATAAATAGTGAAAAAAAATTTTATTTGCTCAAATTTAAAATTTCCACGTTTCATGACGCGCTAAACCTATTTCAGCAAAAAAAAATTTTTGCAAATTTTTTTCACCAACATTTTTGAAATTTTTTTTACCAAGATGAAACAAATTTGTTTTGCTCTTCTACGTTTCATGACACGCTTAACCTATTTCAGGAAAAAAAAATTAAAATTTTTTTCACCAATATTTTTGAAAATTTTTTTACTACTAAAATAAAATATTTTTTTTTTCTTTCTTCAAATTTAAAATTTAATATTTTTTTTACCATTTTTGAAAATTTGTTTACCACTAAAATAGATGGATTTTTTTTTATTTCTACAAATTTCAAATTTCCACGTTTCATAGCGTTTTAAATCTATTTAAAAGAAAAATTAGAATTTTCTTTTACTATTTTTAAAAAATTTTACCACTAAGATAGAATTTTTTTTCTTTGTTCAGATTTTAACTATCCACGTTTCCATGGCATTCTAAAACTATTCAAATTTAAAAATGTTTTTGAAAAATTTAAAAAAAAATTGAAAACATTTTTATCACTACTATATACGAAAAATTTTTGTTTGTTCAAATTTAAAATTTCCACGCTTCATGACATTCCAAACCTATTTAGGAAGAAAAAAAATTGTAACGTTTTTTTACCATTTTGGGAAAAAATTATCACTAGAATAGATGGAAATTTTTTTTTGCTCAAATTTAAAATTTACGCGTTTCATAACATTCTAAACTTAATTCAGAAGAAAAAAAATTGAAAATGTTTTAACCATTTTTGAAAAATTTCAAAAAAAATTAATTTTTTTTTCTTTGTTCAAATTTAAAATTTCCACTTTTCCATGGCATTCTAAACCTGTTTCAGAAGAAAAAAGATTTTGAAAATTTTTAACCAACATTTTTGAAAAATTTCAACAAAAAATGAAATTTTTTAACCACCATTATACTTCCACTCCACTACGTGAATGAGGAATTGAAAATGTGTCAGATGGCAATAACATTTGACATATGCTATTATACCTTTATTGAAAAACATACAGGGTGGTCATCCCAAGAAATAATTCATGGTGGACATTTGTTAAGGTATTTGCGCAAGCCTTCCACATTTGGCACCTATTATTTAGTATTGAACTTTGCTGTTGGATGGGCAGGTACTCTGTATATTTTTTTGACGAAAACTTACCAGGTCTTCTTTATAATAATAATGATAACTATATTCGGATTATTATTTTCAATGTCATTTCGTAATTATTAATTATTTAAAGTGACCCCCGCACAAAGAGGAAAGTTCTGTGTAAATTCCTTTACCGATTTTTTTTAAAGTTACTCAAAAACAATGCAAATTAGGAGATTTTTACAAGAATACTTTTTTGTAGAAAATTAAATTTCCCATCCAATGACGTTGTTGAATTTCCCCCCTATTTTTAATATTAAAAATAATTAAAGAACAAAGTTAAGAATTTACGAAAATTCGCTTTTTTTCTTTTTGCAGTAATTCGTCCATAAGTTTCTTCTACCGCATCCTAGGTATACTACGTCTAAAGTCAATTTAAAATCGTAAAAAGAAGCCGACAAAACACCGACGTTTGATCTGTACCCTCAAAGTACTGTCGTGGTAAAGATCAATGCCGCGCCAATATTTTTGACTTTGATGACGGTTTCGGATGATTAGGGGTCTAGCTTTGAGCTCTTTGCCCCAATCATCGCTGTACACCTGGACCGGCTCGTAAGGGGTGGGCCTGCTTTTTATGACTACCCCACCTGCAAATGCAGACGGTGTAGGCGAAGTCAGCAGACCTCCCCTGGTCCTGCCTGTTGGACCCTGCCAGCTGGGTCGTTTCATCTGGCGCTCTTCTGTCTTGAATTTTTTTCTTTGCTGGCATGCCGGCTCCCGGGAGCGTCTTTCGTCTGTCGTGAGAGGGAACGGCTGTTGCCGCACCCTCTCGGAGTTTGGAAGGGTTTGGGGGTGTGTGACTAGTCGGAGCCCAGGGTGCCAATTGGCATCATGTGCTCCGATTTCGTCGGAAGGAAGTTTTGGGCTGTGCAGCTCAAGGATTGTGCTCGGCCAAGGACGCTTGTTCTAGCGTCGGAGGCCGGCACGGGCTAGGGTAAGGGTACCTAGCTGGTTATTTGCTGGATACCCCCCGGATCGGGTGATTTGAGTGTTTTGGTCATTGTCTCCTTGCGGCGTGGCTTGAAGATCGGGCTGAAAGGAAGGTTAGTTTTACTTACCCATTATCCAGGATCTGGAGCTTCGGCCTCTTGTGTCTAGGAGCGTCGTTGGGGCCGTAATCAGTCGCCTGTCTGATCAGCGGATTTCTTCGCTCTGTCCTGGATGACTTCAGTTACCGGGGTGTATTCCAGGTCTCTGAAGATGTCGGCGTTTCTGACAAACCATGGTGCATCCACGGCGAACCTGAGTGCGACGTTTTGTATCCTCTTCAAATAGGTGGCTGCTTGGTATCCCCAGGCAACGGAGGTCAGCATGGGTGCAATGAGGGTCCTGATGAGCGTGAGTTTGTTCCTCAGGTTGAGTTGGCTTTGTCTGCCTATTATTGAATAGAGCAGAGTCCTTCTCGTTCTCGCCTTCTGTATAATCGCTTCCGTGTTTTGTTTCCACGTCAGGCTTCTATCCACGATAACTCCAAGGTACTTGACGGTATCGTGCCATTGGATGTTGTCGCCGTTCATGGAAACGTGTCCTGTGGGAGTTTGCTTTCAGACTCTCTTGAAGAGTATGGCTTTGCTCTTCTCCGCATTGACTTTGACTTTCCACTTGTTGCACCACTCTTCCAGAAGGGATGCTGCCTCCTGGAGGTTACGGGTGGCAAGTCTTGCGCTCCACGATCTTGCGATGATGGCCGTGTCGTCTGCGTAGAGCGCCAAAGACGTCCTTGCGGTTCTTGGCATGTCGGAGGTGTAGATGGTACACAGGTGGGGGAAGATCAATGCTGTTTTCTCAATTGGTATTGGAAATTTTATATATATATATATATATATATATATATATATATATATATATATATATATATATATATATATATATATATATATATATATATATATATATATATATATATATATAAATGGTTCGAGAAAAAAAAGTTATTAAAAAAACAAAGAAATTGCTTTTTGTATGTGCTCCGTACCATCAACGGTGACCGAGACATCGCCATTCAAAGTTGACCATTTTTTGTCATATTTTACCGCATTTGCTCTTATACATTTTTCTTTTCATTTTCAGTTTTTAATTTTTTTTGTGCAATAAAACAGCAATTCTAACATGATTTAATAATAATTCAAATATTTCTTTAACGTTCGAAAATAAACATTACGTTTTTACGAAAAAGTAATATTACAATTAATATTTGTGGTTGAGCTTTATAATATAAAAATTAAATTTTATTCTTTATTTAATATAAACTGATTTTTAAATAAATAAATATTGTAGGAAAACATTATGAACAATAAACGCATTTCAAAAAATTACATTTTTATTATTTATTTAACAGGAGGAAAGGAAATATCCTTTCCTTTATTGGATACATTATATATATTACAACAAAAGCTAGTGGTACCCCCCAAAAATCATTATAAATGTAAAGATAGTCAAATTTTTACATTTGTAATGTTTATTGGGAGATAGTATCTACTTCAATAATAAAATACTAGGTACGGGTTGAAAGTACTCTAAAAGGTTTTTCAATCTTTCCACAAAATAAATTATTATTACATCATTGCTAAGTTGTGGGGCTTTGCCGTTATAATATAATATAGGTATTCTGCGAATTTTATACGTGGAAAGAACAATGAAATATAAAAGTTTATTAATCTGTAATTTCGTGATATCAAATATCAATTAAAAATAATGTCACCAAAATAAAACATTTGTTATTAAAAAGGATAACGCACGCATTATGAATTGTACTTGGTATGTAGTCCGGAAACAAACATGAATTAATCCAGTCATTACGAGTTTTTAAATTTTCAAGAAAGCCTTCAATGTTACAACAATCATATAATTTCCTGTTTCAGTAATAATTACCTTTCTACATATATAAAAACATTACCTAATTTTCTGTACATATTTGCAATCCAAATAAATACTGCATAGGTAAAGAAGATAAGTTAAAAAATATATGAGATACATCGATAACCTTGCGGTCTAATATAATTGTGTCGGTGTTTATGTAAATTGAGGATTGCAAAATGTATTTATTTATTTTAGCAAACCATGAATAATGTATATTGCACGAAAAATATTTAGATAAAAAATTTAATTTTTACTATGTTATTGTTAACGAGTACATATATTATTAATGGTACAACCGTGCATGGTTAGATGGGAAAAGTTTAAGAAATTTCTTCCTAATATCATCTTTTTAATTCCCTACACAAGAAGGGTGAATTGTTATTAACAAACAAAAATCAGGTAAACACATACGAGTATCGTACTGAACTCATAAATATAGTCTAAGAGCTAGTGGTCTCGACAACATACACATTTCTACACAGCTGGAAATATGCAAAAATGTTAGTTTAGATCTCTACAAAGAAGGAATGGTCGGTATGGACAAAGGACGTCGGTAGGGTGAGCACGCTTCAATTTAATAAACCGCGGCCTAAGGAATCACTACTTCCCACATCCAGATATTCCATCCAAGTCTCTTTAAAGGAAATTTGCGGCGTTGGATTTTAGCATATACTTCAAAAATGAAGTTTCTGAATTCCTATTAGCTTGCTCTATTTATTTTTCCCAATTTACAACACCCCATCCCTTCAACGGAATCATCTCAATTAGATGTCATTAATATTGTCTAAATGTTATTTGTGGCATTATCTTAATTTTTTCTAATTCTTTGGGACTTCCTGCCACATGCATTTTTTTCTTTTTAACCAGTGACTCGGGGAATCTACAAAATATCACAATTAACCAATATGTTACAGGTAAATAACCTCTACGCCTGCGACTTTTAGGTGAAAGTATCAGTTAGAGGTTGCTTTTTTAAACAAATAAGTATAAAAACTTGAAATTAAATATTTTGCCGACGTTTCGGGAATCTAATCTGTTTCTTTTTTCAAGGATTTTTGAAAAACCTTTTTTTGCTGTGTATGATAAATACACAGCTCTAAGAATGGTTGTTATATACAATATCCATAGATACTTAGTATTTACATAGAACTGTTGATATCATTAATGGTTTTTTAATTTTTATACAACGTTAAGTTTGTGAAGTATTTTTTTAACATTGGCAACCAGGTTGTACAGACATCTACGGAACAATTCGACACGCATCTATCCTCATTCAATAATATTGAGGATGTCTGTACAACATGGTTGCCAATTTTAAAAGAATAACTTCACAAACTTAACATTGCATAAAAATTAAAAACTGTTAACTGTATCAACAGTTCTATGTAAATAGTAAGTATCTATGGATATTGAATACAACTAACATTCTTAGAGCGGTGTATTTATCATACACAGCAAAAAAGATTTTTCAAAAAAGCCTTGAAAAAGGAAACAGATTAGATTTCCGAAACGTCGACGAAATATTTAATTTCAAGTTTTTATACTTATTTGTGTTATTTGTTTAAAAAAGCAACCTCTAACTGATCCTTTGACGTAAAAGTCACAGGCGCAGAGGTTATTTACCAGTAACATAGTGGTTAATTGTGATATTTTGTAGATTCCCCGAGCACCGGTAAAAAAGAAAAAAATACATGTGGCAGAAAGTCCCAAAGAATAGGAAAATAAATAAGATGTCATTAAAATACCAAATTTCAAGTGAATATCTGAATTTTATTTTATCAGCTCATTTAATAATGTAATGGAGGGGTGGGGGTGGTTGAAATATATAAAGAAATTTGAGGCCTTGGTGTCTAGTATACGTACGAAATTTCAAGTTTCTGTACACTTACTAGCTTGCTTAACTGATTTTCCCTTATTTACCTCCACCCCTTAAGTCATCTCATATTATACTCTAGTTCCATATGTCGTTATAATACATACGTGTACCAAATTCAATTTTATCAGCCTTTTTAACCTTGTAATAGTGGAGTGGGAGTGGTGGACAGGTTGAAAAATGTTATAAAAAATTTGAGACTTTCGCTTCTAGTATATACAACAAATCCCAAGTTTTTGTACCCTTATCAGCTTGCTTTACTTATGTTCCCCCCAGTTAACATCCAATCCTTCAACGTAATCATCTCAAAATATAATCTAATTACAGATGTCGTTATAATACATAAACGTACCAAGTTTCAAGTAAAAATCTCAATTTTATTTTATCAACCCTTTTAATAATGGAGTGGAGGTGGGGGGTGGAGTTGAAAAATATTATAAAAATCTGAGGCTTTGGCTTCTGGTATACACACCAACTGCCAAATTTCTGTACTCTTACCAGCTTGGTTTACTTATTTTTCCCTATTTACCTCTATTTACCCCCAACCCGTTAACTGAATCATTTCAAAATATAATTTAGTTCCAGATATCGTTAGAACATAAACGTGTACCAAATTTCAAGTGAATATCTGTTTTATTTTATCAACTCATTTAATAATAAAGTGGAGGAGTTGAAATATGTTCTAAAAAATGTGAGGTCCGCGCTTCTAGGATGTACAACAAATCCCCCCCCCCCCAAAAAAAATTAGAGACTGACAGACCGATCGACAGCTAGACGTACAGAATTTTGTTTTCTCTCAAATTTAATATCTCGCCGATTTATAACATTCTAAACCTATTTCAACAACTTGTTTTTACTATTACTATACTTCCAATCGACTACCTGGATGTGGAAGTAAAATATGTTTAAAATGCAAAATATTATTCATGGCTTCAAAGCTCAACTTTGCAGTATCTAACTATCCTGTTAAAGAAACAAAAATTGCCATACCGTTTGGTGTTTGGTGGAAACTACCTCCCATACCAGGTCAGAAGTTACCCCTAAATGTTTACTTATTTCTGCAAGGAGTTTTCAGACTTTCGGTAGGGTAGCGGCGAAAGAAATACTTCACACACTTGAGGTCTTGTATCTTTTTCGACAGCAATTCTTTGTACTCGCAAAAATATATTCACTTTTTTTATTTTTCAACCTAAATCTCTTGCTTGAAAATTATATTACTTATATTTCACGTCTATAAATCTTTCTTTGATTTTGATGTTTACTTAATTATACTGGGTCATTGGATCTTCCTTCACTAAACTAATTTTGCTGGATAAAGGATAAAGGAAAATGAGAAAAACTATACTTGATTCTCAGATTTTATGAATGGCAATAGAAATCTGGACTAACGGGAAACAATCAAATTAATGCTTTATACTGGGAGTTACGTTTTCGTGACATGTATGATAATAAATACTTAGTAAGTAATTTTGATTTCTTATGTCGCTTTATTACATCTACCCTATTTACATTTTATAATATTCTTATTATGCCACTTTCATATCATGTTTTTCAAAGTGCTAGCTGTTACACAATGAGACATTTTTGTAACAGATTGAAGTAGATTTAGTTTATGTTCACTTTGTACAATTATGTAAATACATATATTTTTGGAATATATAAAAACTTTGGTTAAATGAATTTTTTTCTTATCGATTTGATTTATTGAACTTAAGTAAATATTTACTTGACACTATCTCGAAAACATATTTACTTCATTTAAGTACATATTTACTCGAACCTGCACATTTTATTGCTCAGTGTATTGTAAAAAAATTAAGGTTAACAAAATGTCTTTTCAGAATATTATTTATATAAGGAATATAATAATAGAAAGTAGTGAGTAAAAAAGCCATAATCATCTATATAGTTATTATATCATAATATTAAATAATACGAAAATTTAATAAAAATTTCGAAAATTGCGAACAATACTCTCTCTCGCACTCATCTAAATCAATTTAGTGGTATGGCATCCATGTCCCACACCCAATTGGTAGGCTCTTTGTCTTTTAGTTATTTTTCGAAAGTACTGTTAAAATGTAAGCTTTGAGAAATAACTAAATAACATAAAAATAAATTATATCAATTATTTATTATAATATTTTTTTTTTTGTCGCGGAAAAGTAATGTCTAGTACAATATGGCATTAATTTGACCGTTTCCCGTTAGTTCGGATTTCTGTCGCCGATTCATAAAGTCCGGGTATCAAATATAATTTTTCTCCTACTTTCTAGTATTAAATTTCAGCAAAATTAGTTTAAAAGTGAAGAAAGATCCCAATGGCCCAATGTAAGTAAGTAAACATCAAACCAAAGAAACATATGAACGTGATATATAGGTAATATAATATTCGAGCAAGAGACCTGGGTGGAAAAATTTAAATAAAAATGAAAATGTTTTTGAGGGTACATGGGATTTTAACTCCTTACCTCCAACATGTGACGTATTTCTTTCGCTGCTACCCTATTTGCGTCTGAAAATGGAAGCTTTGCAGAAGTAAATAAATAAATATCAATCAGTTTCAAAAATTATGTTGTTTAGCCACACCGACTGTAAATTATTGCTGTGGTAAAAGATATAGGGTGTTAAAGTTGTATTTTTTCTTTTTTTTGCAATATCACAACTACATGACCGATATTCTCCAAAGGGTGTAGCAGAATAAGCATGGTAAAATGGCCCCAGAAGCGTTTCGACCTAATTTGGCGTCAGTAGATCGACAATAGGGAAAGAAATGTTTTCCTCGAGTTGTAGCCCCCTATCGCCACTGGTGACCCCTGTATCCTAATAAACATAATTTTTGGTTTTCATTTTTTATCTCTGCAGGTTGCCCGCTAACTATTATGAAAAAAATTGACGATGTGCAGGTGATTTAAATGCATCCTAGAAAAAAAATTAGCTGATTTGGCTACCTCCTTCGAATAATAAAAAAATACTAAAAAATTTAAATCTTTATTTTTTTATGAAAATAATGATTCGCGCAGACAAAACTTTTACCAAAAATACATTGTTATGAGTAGTTCATTGTCGATGTTTTTCAAATTTTTAGAAGCGGTGCGCCATAATTAAAAAAATAAAAACTGTTCCGACGCAATAGTTAGTGCTGCTTAACCGTCGAAACTATATAAATCCGTATGTTAATACATAATAATTTAATTCGTTCAGATACTGCCACTGCAGAAGAGTATAGATATCTTCTAAAAGTTAGTTAAGTAATCGTAATATAAACATCACTACCTCATTATCATGAAAATGTTTCAAAAAAACAATAATTTTTACTACAAGCTGCATATTATATTAATAATAATAATAATAATAATAATAATAATAATAATAATAATAATAATAATAATAATCAAGGCTTGGCACGGCGACACGGTTTACTGAATGAAGAGGTGCCTTACTACCAGTACACTCCAAGTCCAGTGTTGGAGAATGATACCCACAAGCTGTACTGGGACCGTTCCGTGTTGACGGACCGAACAGTTGTCCACAACAGACCGGATATCATCTTGTTGGAGAAACTCAAAAAGGAAGCTTGCCTGATAGATGTAGGAATCCCTAATGACCACAACATCCAAAACTACTCTGCTGAAAAGGAAGGCAAATACCAGCGACTCGGACAAGAAATTCAACAAATGTGGCATCAAGAGAGTGTGGCGATAATCCCCTTGATAATCTCGACGACCGGAGTAGTTCCCAAAACACTTGTCGCCAATCTAACAAAGCTTGGAATCGCCGATAAGATTGCAGCCATCCAAAAAGCCGTAATCCTGTCGACTACCTCAATCGTCCGCTCATTCCTTAATTCAACGCCATAATCACAAGTATCTTGCTGCGGCCGATACTTGTCTGTGTACCCACCATTAGTGGAGATTGAATTTGAATAATAATAATAATAATAATAATAATAATAATAATAATAATAATAATAATAATAATAATAATAATAATAATTTATTGATGCCACTATACCAAGGTATTTACACAGGTCAGAAATAGAATTCAAGTTACAAATATATAAAATCACATGAATTACAAAAAGAAAATAATACTAAAATACATAAAAGACATATTAAAAGGATATGCAGATATAAGCGTGTTGGACAAGGTCGAGAAGACTAAGCGGCGCGTACAAAAAATCGAGGCGAAAATTAAATCGGCGAGACAACACGCGTCTCGAATCCAGAGTGTGGTAGAGTATATAACGGCAGCTAAGCCTTTCACGCCGAAAATCCGGCGTATAGTTGCCGGGGTAAGACGACAACACCACACTCTCAATCGGACAGTGCTGCAGACGATCAAGCAGCACTGTCTAGATAGGATTCGAGCACTTAAGGTTATTAAAAAATCTTTGGTCAGACGAGCGCGGAGCATGGAACAAAACCATCTGTTCCAAACAAGCCCCTCTCGTCTGTTCCAAGAGCCACAGCGTGTTGTCGAAAATCCGCCGTCTGTTGAGAATGTCGAAGCCTTCTGGAAAGGAATCTACGAGACTACGAGTCCATTTGACAATGACACTCCAGCGATAGCACACTTCGAGGCCCTCTGTCACAGACTTTTAGAAGGGCAAGACGAAGTGTGCCTGGCAATCAGTACGGAAGAAGTCCAACAGGCGCTTGTTGGCACTAAGAACTTCGCTGCCCCGGGCCCAGACGGCATAAACAACTGGTGGTGGAAGAAATTTCCTTCCACTCACCGCCGTCTGGCTCGAGTTTTCAACTCGTGGTTGAACGAAGGGCAGCAGATTCCGGACTGGTTTGCCGAAGGGCGAACTGTACTGATCCCCAAAAAGGGGGACCTGTCCAACCCGAAAAACTACAGACCGATCACTTGCCTCAATTCCTGCTACAAGTTATTTACACGTATCTTGTACGCCAGGACTTTGAGGTCAGTTGAGCCTGTATTCCAAGAGATACACGAGCAGCGAGGCAGTAAAAAAGGTGTGGCAGGCTGCAAAGAGAACCTATTGATAGACCGCTGTATTGCTCAGGATTCTGTGCAATACAAGCGTAATCTATCAATGGCGTGGATTGATTACCGTAAGGCATTCGATACAACATCACATGCATTATTGTTACACCTGCTCCAATGCCTTGTGGTACCTGCCCCAATAGTGAGATGCATTGAACAACTGATACCACTCTGGAGAACCCGCTTCACCGTAACATCTGGTGCTCAGCGGATTTCGACAGAGCCGGTATCATTTAGGAGAGGAGTTTTCCAGGGCGACTCGCTCAGTCCTCTCCTATTTTGCATCTCACTGCTGCCGTTGTCTGTAGAACTACGTCAAACCCGCGGATACCAATGTGGATCACCCAGCAACCGGAGGCACAAGGTCACCCATTTATTCTATATGGATGACCTAAAACTGTATGCCTCCGGAGAGGGCGAACTCCAAAACTCTCTTAGGGTGGTCCAAGAGTACACGCGGGCTATTGGCATGGAATTTGGGTTGGAAAAATGTGCAGTCGTCCACCTCAAGAGAGGACGATGCGGGCTATTCCCTGAAGATGCGCAGCTGGCAGACGGAAGCATCGTAAGACATCTGGATGCCGGAGAGACCTACACGTACCTGGGTGTGCAACAACATCACATCCAGGACGTAAAACAAATTAGGGACACTCTCCGCGGCAAGTACAGACACCGACTTCGAAAGATTTGGTCTTCCGAACTTTCGGGAAAGAACAAGGTGTCTGCGACTAATATACTTGCCGTTCCGATTCTGCTCTACTCCTTTGGAGTAGTCAAGTGGACAGTAGATGAGCTGCGTCAATTGGATAGGGATACCCGCAAGATGATGCATATTCACAGAAGCATTCATCCTAGATCGTCCGTTCCTCGAGTGTACCTCCCACGTCAACGGGGGGGCAGAGGACTCTTGAGTCTGGAGTGCATGCATCGCAGAGTAGCGCTGAGTATGGCATGTAACATCTTGAGGAGCTCAGATCCACTCCTGCGGTTAGTGAGAGATCATGAAACCGTAGGAGTGGGCGGATTTTTATTTAAGGCAGCACGCAGGGCCGCAGATGATCTCGGTCTCGTTTTCGACTTCAGGCGAAGAGGCAGGCGAGGTGCTGATGCACAGTCAGTAACTGAGCTTCCGCCAAATCGCCTGACAACCCAAATTAAAGCTGCCGAGCAGAGAAATCTGTTCAGGCAGCACGTCGATAGACCCATGCATGGAGTGTTCTACAACAACATAGAGACACTGGGTTTATCGACAAAGCTGACCTTCTCATTCCTGAGGTCAGCAGGGTTAAAGTCGGAGACCGAGGGATTCATTGTGGCCTGCCAAGATGGTGTCATTAACACCTTGGTCTACCGCAGTCGTGTTATGGGTGTAGAGGTCCCCGACCTAAATTGTAGGACCTGCCATCAGGCGCCGGAGTCGCTCATGCATTTACTATCTGCATGTCCGATTTACGCGACTTCGGCCTACATCCACAGACATAACGCGGCTTTACGAGTGCTGTATTACCATCTTCGGCACTCCTACGAGGTAGACCAAACACCAGTGCTGCCTTATGTTCCCGGAGAGATCGAGTCCGTTGTCGAGAACGAGAAGTGCCGAATTTATTGGAACTACTCGTTCCCGACCGTCAGGCTGATTCAAGCCAACAAGCCTGACATAGTCCTCCTCGACCACCAGACCAAGGTGATGTATGTCATCGAGTTCTCGGCACCTGCTGAGACAAACATCACCTTGAAGGAGGAGGAGAAACGGACCAAATACCGAGATCTCCGGTATGAGCTCCGAGCGCTATACCCAGACTACTCGGTCAAGATGGTCGTCCTGATAATCGGCGTTCTCGGTGGGATGAGGCCTACGCTGCTCTCAGCATTGAAGACCATACCGGCCTGCCAAAAATCAGCCGAATGGTTGGCAGGCCAAATGCAGAAGGCAGTCGTCTTAGGGTCCCTGCGTCTACTTAGGGCACACGATTCTGGAATCTACAACCACTAACCCTGCGGGATGTGGGGAGTGGTTGTAGATAATTCGCTGGCGCTTCCCATGTGAGAATATCGGAGACACGGGAGAACTGTCCAGCATCGCTAACGCGAAAAAAAAAAAAAAAAAAAAAATTTATTGATGCCACTATACCCTATACCAAGGTATTTACACAGGTCAGAAATAGAATTCAAGTTACAAATATATAAAATCACATGAATTACAAAAAGAAAATAATACTAAAATACATAAAAGACATATTAAAAGGGTATGCAGATATTCTACAAAACATAATTTAAAAGAAGACATGCATATTAAAATTGCAAAATTTACAGATATATGGAAATTTATATCTATATTACAATGACATATCACTAAAATCATTAAGAAGATACTCCTCAATACTATAGAAGGCTTTGGTTTTAAAGTACAATTTAATTTTGTTCTTGAACTGATCGAAGGTTAAATCTTTTGCCTTTTCAGGAAGGACATTATACATTTTTATGTTGATACAAAATATCTGTAAAAACAAGAAAAAAATTAAACAAATGTATAATATTTCAATAATTTTTACCCAACATATTGATTCTCAAAGTAACTAATTAGATTGTTGTGTTTTTTTTACATGTAATATGCACTGCACTAATCCTAATGAAAGGACATAATACTACCTCATTATCATGAAAATGTTTAAAAAAAAGCAATCATTTTTATTACAAGCTGCATATTATATTATTTATGTTGATACAAAATATCTGTAAAAACAAGAAAAAAATTAAGCAAATGTATAATATTTCAATAATTTTTACCCAACATATTGATTCTCAAAGTAACTAATTAGATTGTTGTGTTTTTTTACATGTAATATGCACTGCACTAATCCTAATGAAAGGACATAATACAAATTAAGCACTCCATCAGAAGTTGTAACTCAGTTGTTCTTCCAAACATTATATTACATGTAAATATTAATTAATTTCTAGTTATATTCAAAATATATATTCAATAGTAAATTCATAGTACTTCACAAAAGAAGGACTAATATTAATATTAATAATAATAATAATCATGTCTTTACTTTCGGTAGTAGTCTACAGAAAAAAATGAATTTATTATTTGTTTGCTTATAATTGTCGTAGGGGACTGTGTGGATGCTAGTGTTAGAATGAGAATTGTCAAATAAGAAATTAGACAAATTCATTTTAGGATTTTAATTTGCTAGCATAACCAGAATTCAGGTTATCGAAAGAATGCAAAGATTTCATTAATATTTCTACACAAAGTTTTTCTTTTAGTTATAGATAGTTATTTTTTCTGCTGTTTGCAAAATCCTATAAAGAATGTTTCAATAGTCTACAGAAGTTTATTAATTCATTAAAAAAATAAATTACCGAAAAACGGTAAGTTCCGAGGTAAGTTAGACTTTCGTTATGCAGACAAGTAAAAATCTGCATCTAGAAAATATTAATTATCAGTACAAAATAGGTAAAGATGTGATATTAAATATTTGTTAGATATTGTTATTTTTTTACAAATAATAGCAAAAATAACAATATATAACAGATATTCAACATCATATCTTTGTCTATTTTGTACTGAAAATTAATATGTTTCAGTAGCAGGTTTTTATTTGTTTGCATACAGAGTTTAACAATCGATTTGTTGCCTCGGAACTTACCTTTTTCCGGTAATTTAATTTTTTGCAATGAATAAACTACTGTAGATTACTACAGAAAACAAAGACATCATTATTGTAATTATTATTATAAATATTAGTCCTTCTTTTGTAAGGTGCTGTGAATTTACAATTGAATATATATTTTTAATATAACATAATAACATAAATAACATAATATTCCGCTTGTAGTAAAAGTGATTGTTTTTAAAAAATGTTCTTGATAATGAGGTAGTGATGTTTATATTACGATTACTTAACTAACTTTTTGAAAATATCTATACTCCTCAGCAGTGGCAGTATCTGAACAATTTAAACGTAATACGTATGGATACATAAAGTTTCAGTGGTTAAGCACCACTAATCATTGCGTCGTAACAGTTTTTTTTAATTATGGCGCACCGCTTAAAAAAATTTGAAAAAAATCTACAATAAACTACTCATAACAATGTATTCTTGGTAAAAGTTTTGTGTACGCGAATCATTATTTTCATGAAAAAATTAATATTTTAATTTTTTAGTATTTTCTTATTATTCGAAGGAGGCAGCTAAATCAGCTGATTTTTTTCTAAGATACGTTTAAATCACATGTACATCGTCAATTTTTTTCATAATAATTAACGCACAGCTTGCAGAGGTAAAAAATGAAAACGAAAAATTTTATTTATTAGGGTACAAGGGTTACCGGTGGCGATAGGGAGCTAGAACTCGAGGAAAAAGTTTCTTTTTCTATTATCGATCTACTGACGCCAAATAGGTCGAAACGCATCTGGGACCATTTTACCATGGTTATTCTGTTACACCCTTTCGTAAGGAATCATTTTTTATGCTAAGAAATAATAATAATTTATGTATCGCATCACGTTAGCCTGTGGAGGGTGCCTTATGAGCTCTACCTGATGATGGATATTTCTTTCTCTTGTTTTACGAAACATTGTGACATTTTTGACTAGGAAATCTCATGTAGGAGGCATTTCTACGTAAAAACTTGATAGAACATGATAATTCCAACCGTTTTCGAGAAAACTGCCTCAAAAGTTTTCAAAAAGTTTTGAAAACAAACTCAATTTTAAAAAGACAAATTGTATTTCAAAGCGTACTTAAGGACTACTCTGTATATTTAGTTTTTTTTTCGTTTACACGATTCTGCGAGATTAGAATTTTGTTTATTGCTTTTTTGAATAAATTATCTACAATAAACCACTATATTTTTATCGTATAAATATCAAATATCACTGGGAACATTATGCTATAATTAAATGTATAATAAAATGCTGGGAACCATAAAAAAATAATTTATTGTGGTCTCTTTTTAAATTTTGTGGCATATTTTGATGTCAATGCATCTCATTATATTAGGTACGCTCTGCAATAATAAGACTACTGGTGTTCCTAACAAATATTTTGCTTCAAGCTATTTTAAAATAAAATTATGATGAGGTTTTATTCTGTTTTTACAGAGCAGGTTCGGACTAGGTTACATTATTTATTTAATAAACTACTGGAATTGACAATATCATTAAACATTAATTGGATGAGTAGTTTTCTCAACGAAGAATGAGTAACTTGTGTCAATATGAATGTAAAAAACTGTTGAATCACTACTTCCACATCCGGATTTCACATCCAAGTCACTTTAAAGAAAAACATCTTGACTGTATTTGCATTCTAGTATGTAGAAATAATTGGTCATAGAAATTTAATAATTTAATATTTGAGGCAGATGTTATAAAAAAAATTGAGGCGTCGGCTTCTAGCACATACGCCAAAAATGAAGTTTCTGGACTCTTATTAGCTTGTTTTACGTATTTTACCCCCACTCACCCCTTTAACGGAATCATTTCAATCAGATGTTATTACAATACATACGTGTGCCAACTTTTATAACATAGGAGGCAAATTCTAAAATAGAATGACAATTTATCTCTTGAGAGTATATTGAATCGGGGGCACCACACGGGTCAATATTGGGGCCTTTGCTATTTTCTGTTTATACAAGTCAACTGCACAGAGTACTTAAATTTTGCAAGGTACACTGTTACGCTGATGATACACAATTGTATTATTCCTTTAATCCAGAATATATTAAGCGTGATATTATTTGTCTAATTATTTATTCCTTGCCATCATCAGCCGTACGCATAGGTAATGTTCTCGCTTACAGTGCGAAAGATCCCGGGTTCAAACTCCTCTGCCCGCTGATTTTTTTTCTTTAATTGTGTGATGACCTATATATTTTTTCACAAATTCTTTCTAGTTTTCATTCTATCTAATTGTTAATAATTATTAGCGTCGTAGACAAAGTAAAGGGGGGGGTGCGGGGATCCACCCCCCGCTTTTTTTCCACAGAATAACACAAAATTAACTTGAAATCATTAAAATCACTATGTTCGTAATGCGTCGTTAACTCTATGTCCAACAATGCCGGCTCGATGCTACATTTTCTCTCTCCGTGCCGTCTTGTCTGTTCAACTATTTCTTCCGTGCTATAGCGCTGTTTGTCAACTACTGGGCATGCCGAATTTTTATTTTTATTTTGTAACGATTAATGAATTTTCTCACAAATTCAGGTTTGATTTGACGACAAAAATAATGTTTTCCTTCTTTTTCCTACAATGATTTCAATCCTTCATGGGATGGTTAGGTGGTTAGGAGTTAGGTTGATTTTTATTTTGCTATCTAGTTGTTAATAACTATCAGCGCCGCAGGCAGTATTAGCATCGCAGACAAAGAAAGGGGGTGAGGGGGTGTCCCACCTTAGATATACATATACAATTAAGAATCATTTTCACAATTTTTTAAAAATTAAAATTAATATCGTCTCGTTTGTAAGCTCCAAGAGATGATTTGTTGTGACCAGCGTATAAAAGCTAAAAATCCTCTTAATCCTGACCTGAAAATAAGTAATATTTAATTATAACTCTACCTTTCAGTTTTATTTTTGAAGCGGTTCTCATACTTATAGTCTTGCCAGTTTTATTATTTTGATTACTATAATGTTAGCGTATCGGAAATATTACCTTTCGTCTTGATTGATTGCTAATTGACTGCATTAATTGTAGCAAACACATTTGCAAGGACTGTTTCCATATTTGACTTGCAGTTAAAAGGTTCTGGTATTATTTGTTAGTTTTTTAATTTTTATTTTCTACAATCAGTTCGAGTCAATCACACTTAAGGTGTAAAGTGCAATTAGTTCTAGAAACAATTTTGAGTGACAGTGAAAAACAAAACAATGTTCGTTTTTAATTAGCATTTATGCTGTACTTATTTTTACATAATGCGTGTGGTTGTATTATGCATATATGGTCCGAAAACATCAAAGCAAATATGAGTGCGAATTAATTATTTAGTTTATCATAATCGTAATATTGTATACCGGATGCGCTGATGGTCAGTATTTCCTGAATTGTTTGAAATTCAGAAAAATACCTCAGATATAAAATACAAATTGTAAGAGATCAAGAGTGACATATCTTAAATTTACATCTAAGTCTACAGGGTGTTTTGTTAATGAACCTAGGAAAAGCGTCTAAGTAAAAAAATTCAAATAATCAAGAAAAAAATATATTCTTTTCAAAACTAATAATAATTTATATTAGAAAAATTTCACATAATACGAAAGACGTAAAAAGTCCCCGTCCCTCGATGAAAGAACATAAAAATATTAAAATCATTTTCATCATCAAGAATTTCGTAATCGAGTATCAAATAATATTTTTTCGAAAACTGTTTCCCACAGTTCAAAAATTACTAAAAATGTGAAGAGAAAATTTTGACATTTACAATTAATTATCTGACATGTATGTCATCTACTGTTTGCAGCATATATTTTAAAATCTAATATTCTCTGATGCGACAGTAACGATAGCAACGCAACAAACAAGCTTTAGTAAACAATCAACAATTCTATTATGAAAACACCCGTTTTTTAAACCTTGAGTTGGTGGCATAGTTTATTCAATAATGTCATCATTGGAATTGAATAAAAATATAAAACATGTTATCAGAAAGTGATGAATATCTCCCATTGACTGAAAAATGTTATAAAAAATCTGAGGCCTTGGGTCATAGTATATACCTACACCAAATCTCAGGTTTCTGTACTCTTAACAGCTTGCTTTACTTATTTTTCCCTACTTAACCCCCAACCCTCCAACGGAATCATTTCAAAATATAATCTAATTACAAATGTCGTTATAATATATACAGGCGCCAAATTTGAAGTGAAAATTTCAATTTTATTTTATCATCCCTTTTAATAATGGAGGGGTTGAAAAATTTTGTAAAAAAATCTGAGACCTTGGCTTCTAGTATATACGCCAAATCCCAAGTTTCTGTACTCTTACCAGCTTAGTTTACTTATTTTCCCCTATTTAACCCCCAACCCTTCAACGGAATCATCTCAAACTATAATCTAATCACAGGTATCAAATTTAGAGTGAAAATCTCAAATTTATTTTATCAACCCCTTTAATAAGGGAGCCGGGATGAAAAATATAAAAATCTGAGGTCTTGACTACTAGTATATACACTAAATCTCTAATTGTTGTACTCTTACCATCTTGCTATACTTATTTTCAATATTTGCCCCCAACCCTTCATCGGATTCAAGTTCAAAAAACAATCCAGTTAGTATCGTATTTGAAAAATAATTGTGTAGGATATCGTCCAAAAAGTTTTAGCAAAAGCGGATATTGAGAAATTCTTACAAGAGGCACCAGATGAACGCTTCTTCTTAATGAAGTTGAGTTATATTAATTCATTGGTACATATTTTTATAGATTTGTTGATAAAGTACTTATATTGTTTCAGGTTATTTTAATATTTATTGCATGTAGAAGAAGCGAACTATTGAATTTAACAATAGATAATATTGAGGATAAGGGTTTAATTATTATTATTGCAATAATCCAAGATTCAAAAACTCACACTCAAAGAACATTCATGATTTCAAATTTTACCTATATTATATTATACCGAAAATATTATGCTTTGCGTCCAGAGCTCACTACTAACCGTAGATTTTTTTATTACGTATGCGAATGGAAAATGTGTAAAGTAGGTTATTGGTATTAATATGCATATTATGCATCTTACCTAAAAGACTCAAAATCTAACGCCCAAATTAGAGCCTTGAATAATTTTCTAGACACTAATAATTTATCTCAATACAACTCAATATTTAATGGCAATGACAATATTCTTGATCTAGTATTATACAACAAAAACTGTGATGTATCTCAATCTCCTGATCCGTTAACTAATGAAGATTTTCATCACCCTGCTCTGATCATATCAACTGAAATAAGTACTGTTAAGAACCTTATTAATAATTTTCCAACCAATCATGACGTTAGTTATAACTTCCGCAAATGTGATTTCTCCAAATTGTATGAAAACCTTCTCAACATAGACTGGTCCTCCCTCTCTTCTTTTAATGACGTCAATGATGCATGCACTCATTTTTACAACAAACTTGACTCTGTATTTGAATCTTGTGTACCTAAGAAATCGACTTCTCGTAGCGGCAGATATCCTCCGTGGTTTAATGGCAGTATCATAAAAAAAATTAGCCTTAAAGAACGTCTTAGGAGACAGTATGCAAGAACCAGTGATCCACTTATACACAATAACCTCAAAAACATCAGAAGGGAAATAAAATATGATACCAATTTAGCCTACAGAAATTTCGTGCAGAACTCTGAAGACAATATAAAAAATGATCCCAATAAATTTTTGGCTTTCATCAAAAGTAGAAAAGGGTCGGCCAGTGTATCTGAAGAGATGTTCTTCGAGCGATCTTCGCTAAACAATCCCTCTGATATACTAAATGCATTTGCCAATTATTTCGGTCAATCTTATAATGAGTCTTCATTAGATATCGAGGAACATCACTTTGAGACCGATATACCTAACAATAACCCTATTGTTAGCATAAACTCTTTCAGTGAAGATGAGGTTATTCGGGCTCTAAAACGAATTAAACCCAAAATGACGACCGGTCCTGATTCCATTCCAGCTTTTTTATTAAAGGATTGCGCTATCATCTTTGCATATCCTCTAACTCTAATTTTTAACTTAATCTTAAAAAACTGCCTATTTCCTGACCTATGGAAATATTCCAAAGTATGTCCCATCTTCAAAAAGGGAAACAAACTAGATATTGAGAACTTCAGACCAATCTCTGTAATTTGTAACTTCTGTAAAGTCTTAGAAATATTACTTCATGATAGAATATATCATTCGATTAACACCAAAATCTCTATTAATCAACATGGATTTATGAAAGGGCGTTCAACAACAACAAATTTATTCTGTGTAACTCAATATATTTCTGAATCCCTAGATGAACGTGGGTAGATGTCATATATACCGATTTCTCCAAAGCGTTTGATAGACTTGATCACCAGTTGTTACTTAATAAATTAGAAAAAATCGGCTTCTCATATTCTTTGCTCTTTTTGTTTAAATCTTATTTAATGAATAGGAGTCAGTACGTTGCATTAAATGGGTTCAAATCGATCGAATTTGCTGCCACATCTGGAGTTCCCCAGGGATCTATTCTGGGGCCCTTGTTTTTTTAACATATTTATTAACGACATAGTGAACGAAATTAATTTGCCTCACCTTTTATATGCCGACGATCTAAAAATGTTCACAGTAATTGATGAAATCGATGACTGTTTTCAACTTCAGACTTCTCTTGACAAAATAAACACCTGGTGTATAGTAAATAAATTATTCATGAATCCTAGTAAATGTAACGTAATGTCCTTTTCTTTAAAAACATCACCTTTTATTTTTGATTACAGGTTAGATAATGTCATACTACAAAGACCTATAACATTTCGCGACCTCGGCGTAACTTTTGATAGTAAATTATTATCCTTCACTGATCATATCGATACCATTGTGTCCGAAGCCTCCAAAGCCCTTGGATTCATCGTTCGTACTAGTCGAGAGTTCACTAATACTGATACTCTGAAAATTCTTTATCAATCCTTCGTCAGATCGAAACTTGAGTACGCATCGCTAATTTGGAGTTCCAGTTATGATGTTTACAAGAATAACTTGGAGGCAGTTCAACGTAGATTTCTTAAATTACTGTGGTTCAAATCCGACGGTACCTATCCAGTGATTGGTTTTCCGCACAGTAACTTGCTTGAAAGATATTCTATGACTACTCTTGAGGATAGGCGTACGTACTTTTCTCAAGTATTTTTGTTTAAATTACTACACAATGATTTTGACGCACCCGAAATAATTAGTAAGCTTAATTTTCACGTTCCCAGATTAACCTCTCGTAATCACCAAGTGTTCTATTTACCTACGCCGCGTACCAACGTACTAAATAATTCACCTTTATATACGATTTGCAGTACTTCTAACAAATTATGTAACGACTTCGATATTTTTAATTGCAGCCTTAGTGACATAAAACAAAATGTTCTAAATTAAATAACCAGTGAGTGTCTTTGTTTTTCTTAATTTGCTTTGAATCACATGTGTGTATATATGTATATATAGTTTTTATATTTAAACATTTCCCATGTTATTTTTTTCTCTTTCTTCGTATCATTAGTTATTCATAGTTCGTACATTTAAGTAATTTTTTTCTTCATTTTACTTTCTTTCTATGTTGTTGTATATTATGTAATTAATGCTTTGTATGCCTTTATTCCTGTTCTGTAATTGGGTATTTTACCTGTTGAACAGTGTATGCAATAAATAAATAAATAAATAAATAAATAAATAAAATTAGAAATTTTCCAAACGAAATTCCAACATATTTCAAACTATTGGAAACACAGAGCTATACGGGTCAATGCTTCCGAAGATCATCGGCTACACTGCTAGCTGATTCTGGAGCTGATTTCGCCAGTCTTAAAATACATGGGGGCTGGTGGCCTTCGACGGTTGCAGAGCTATAAATTGAGGAAATTGTAATTTATAATAGTATCTTATCTGCTCTCAAATCTGGTGCTTCTTCAATATAATTACCCAGTGCCATAACCAAGAAACTATTGCAGTGAGCGACTTACCATCCTCGAGTGGAGTCAGTTTTCACAATTGTACAATTACGACTTTTTATTTAAATTAATTTAAACGATAAAAGAACTGATTAACTGTTAAATTGATTGTTAATTAACTGATTATTAATGACTGATTGTTAAAGTTTATGTTTTTGTTAACAATAATAAATAAACTGGTTAACTAATTCTAACATCTATAATTTCATTGATTTTTGTAGGTGAATGTAAAAGTCTTTGACATCCTGGATGTAAAAGACACTTACGTTCTGTAGTAAAAAAACTGTCGTTTTGACATTTAATAAATACCTATCATGAAAAAATCAACTTTTAGTGACACTTTTCGAAAAAAAAAATCATTCTCGAATGCAAAAATGGTATTTCGTCCTAGTACCAAAAATAACTATTATCCAACTGCACTCAAAATTGACTTGAAATTTTTCAAATCGCGAACGACGTAAAAGCCTGGGATTGCAGCTTTTGTTTTCATGGCTTTATTGAAAATTGTGATGAAAATGGTATGTACGAATTAGAATTATTTTTTTGTCAAATACTTACCTAAGCAATATCAGGGGTAGCTCAAGGTTCGAACTTGGGGCCACTTTTGTTTGTTATATTTATAAATGATTTATGTGATATCTTAGGTTGCGAGAAAGTTTTATTTGCGGAAGATTTAAAAATATATAGCGAAATTAACAGCATCGAGGACTGTCTAACTTTAAAACAGCAAATACGCAAAATTGAATTATGGTATACTTCTAATAAATTAGATATGAACGTAACAAAATGTAAGGTAATAACGTACACGCGCAAAATCACTTTTATAGAGTTTTTGTATACCTACCTTTAATGACAAGGAATTCTCAAGAGCTCAATCACTTAAGGACCTGGGAGTTCTATTCGACTTTAAACTGGACTTTACAGAACATAATATAAACTCATCCACAAATTTGGCACTAAAATTAATAACAAGAAATTGTAAACAATTCTCTAATGAAGATGCACTTAAAACGTTGTATTTCTCAATGGTACGATCAAATCTTGAGTATGGTGTGATAATTTGGAACCTATTTTTTTTTATAACGTTCATTCACAAGCAGTAAAATTCAATGAAAATATATGACCATTTAATTGACTGTTCAAGACTACTATCAAGAATTAATTTCAGAGTCCCAAGATTAGGAGCACGTCAGGATATTCTATTTTATTGTCCCAGTAGCCGTACAAACATTATCAAGTATTTCATTTATTATATGAGGGAACTATATAACAAGCTTATCAGTCAATGTGTTATATTTGGCACACGCTTAAGTCACTACATCAAGACCGTTACTACAGTTTATTGAAATCATCAGTATTATTTTGATTCAATTGTTATGCCTTTAATAATAATTTTATTGTTCTTTACCAGGTATGCTACAATGATGTTATTGTTATTCTTTAGTATGTATTAGTTACCGCATAGACAGTACTCGTTCCTAGTATAGTTCTTAGTATTATCAAATATACATTTATTGTACAGATTTCCGTATCTTTTACGGTCTCTTGATCTTATCTATGCATACGTGTGTGACGCGGGTGAGAGTGTAATGTGACAACGTAGTGGCTACTTTCTATCTTGTCGTGGCGACGATGTTCTCGATGTCACCAGGTCGTGTCATCGGATCTAGCCTTATACAAATAACCATGAGAACCCCAGCTCAACACGCTGAAGAGGTCCATCGGTCAGGTTTATATTCTCTCCTGCTCGGTGACGTCGCTTAGCATCTGTGGAATACCTACAGCACGGCGACGTAACTGCGTCGGATGAATAACTAGGCTTCGCCTCGTCCGGAAATAGCACGATCCACTACACCGTTTTATTTCCACCTTAAATGAAAACTGGTAACTTGACCCCCTGTGATATATGCAACCCATATTACATTTGCGTATATCAGCCGTTGCATACGATAGTCTCAGTCGACCGCGACACCGCTGTGTTTTGATCTTGAACAAAAACTGGTAACTCTACCCCATATACGAGAACATAAACATTTCCAATGTTAAAGCTTCGTCATTGTTACTTACTAGTTTGTCAGGAAATATTTGTTTTAAATAATTGCTAACTAGGCGACGATTAGTAGCTGGTGGGCATTCTACAAAAGACGCAATATATAAAACGGCTAAACTGCCCGATCGACACTTGTTTTGTTGGCAACTACAGTCGGCGACAGACAAGCGTTGTAGTAACCTAGACTCTGTCTCAGCCTTTATGGCGTGTGTACGGTTCGAGTTACGCCTTGCTTTAAAAATTTGTTCTCACTCATACACATATTAAGCGGGAAGCTATTCTAAACCTACGACTTTCCACTTATAAAAACTTCTACAGTTATACGTCCATCTCTTTCATTCTTTCATGCGGTTAAACTCGATAATGGGCCAACGTTTGTGCCGACTCAATTAACATAGCCGTGCGACGCGTTTTGACTGGTTGATCCGACACTGTTCGTCTCTTGCTTCAAATCATCTTAGACCGTACGCTTCTCGTGACGCACACGCCACAAGGGCTGTTACAGACTCTATAAATTGTATTAGTCGAGGAAATGAAGCAGAAAAAAACCCAATATGAGATTCCGCTCCATCTGATTTTTAATTGAGACGGTGCAAAATGTTCTTAAAGATATATAGAACAAATTTAGGATCATGTGAACTGGTGATTTTTCGATTTCCGATCGTAAACTGGAACAGAAGTGCCCTATTTTCGATCACCAAATATTTTTTCTAAGTTGAACGAAATCATTGGATATTATATTTTGGATAATTCTAAGCACTTTTTGACTCTTGATATTTTTTACCTAATCTCACTCTTCTCGAAATATAAACGTTTTAAAAGATAACGTGTATTTAGGCTTAATTTTTTTCAAAAAACTAGTATTTGCGATTATTTTTGGGCATTCATTATAAATTAAAACATGTGGATTTTATGTTTTATATAATAAACGATCAAGAATACTAGTTTTTAGAAAACGCAGAAATTAAATACACTCTTCTATTTTTAGCGCTTAAATCTCGAGAAGGGCGAGGTTAGGTAAAAAATGTCAAGACTCAAAAGATGCTTAGAATTGCTCAAAATATAGAGTACATTTATTTTAATTCATAGTAAATGCCCATAAATAATCGTAAATACTAGTTTTTTGAAAAAAAAAGCTTAAATATACGTTTCTCTTATTTTTAAATGCTTATATCTCGAGAAGGACGAGGTTAGGTAAAAAATGCTTAAAATTGCCCAAGACATAAAGTTCACATGTTTTAATATACCTGGTGATTCACGAATTGCGCTCGCCCCGATATTTCCTAAAATATTTGGAATAGAAAATTGAAATTTGGAGGCCTTATTACAAGACTGAAATGCCATCTTTTCAATCAAAAATAAAGTTTGGTGCACATCCGGTTTGACCGGAAAAGCCCACAACTTTCGGTTTTTAAATGGAACACCCTATATATTTTTAGATTTTTGGAATCTAGAGGAAATTTTGAATACAATACATCCATTTTGGTCACTTTTTGATAAACCTTAAAAATTTTATTAAAAAATCTATTTCTGAATCCAGAGTGCTGTGGTGCCCAAAATATATTTTAGTTTGTGTGCTACGTTACTATAAAAATAAAAAGAGCAATATGATTGCATTACTTAATTCTCTAGAGGCGTTTAAAATTTTTAAATGTGATTTTTACCCACTAACTCGGTTTTTTTAAATGGGAATTTAATCGTTCACCAACATTTTTAAATACCTCATTTTCATACGAATCTAATGATACCAAAATTTTGAAAATCCGCTCAGAAATATTTGAGATTTCAGCCAAAATACAATGCAACCAAGCTTTTAGAAACATGCGGCTAATAGATAGTAGATTAGTGGGCTTTGGAAACTAAAATGGCACATTTCTGTGTAAATCTGGTAACCTAATAACAAAAATCACAGTAACCATTGAATGTAATAAAACAATATCAGCTGTCAGACAGATACAAAATAAAGCGTTGCGGAAAACTCTTTGAGTAAAAATTGAAGAAAATGAATAATTTTAGTAGAAATGAAAAGGTCGATATGTTACTGATATATGGAGAGCGTCTCAAAAATTCAACTGCAGCTGCAGAACTGTATCAGCATCGATATCCCAACAGACGTCATCCAAGCAGACACTTGTTTGCCAGAGTGGAACAAGAATTAAGAAACGAACCCAATCAACAAGATGACCATCAAACATTTATTGTAAGTGAGGACAAAGAAATTGATGTATTAGGATTTGTGATGGTACACCCAACAACATCAACAAGGGAATTGTCAATGGAATGCGACATTAGTCAGTCTTCGGTTTGTAGAATTTTAAAGAAACATAAGTTTCGGTCTTATAAATACACCAACATCTTTATGGAGATGATAACGACAGGAGGCTAGTATATTGCAACTGGTTCTTAAATACAGTACAACAAAACCCAGGTTTTCCTTTTCATATTTTATATTCAGATGAAAGTAGATTTACGAACCAAGGTATGTTTAACAGAAATAATACTAGGTACTGGGCTCAAGAAAATCCGAGGTTGGTAGGGCGGGGGAATATTCAGGAAAGATTTGGGTTTAACTGTTGGCTTGGAGTACTTGGAGATCGAATAATTGGGCCCATATTTTTTGATGGAACACTTACTGGCGAACGATATTTATTCGTTTTACAAAACCAGACAGCAGAATTTCTTGACTTACTTCCTCTTGCCTATTTACAAAATCTGTTTTTCCAACAAAATGGTGCTCCCCCACATAATTCCAGAAGAGTGATGGAATATTTAAACAACTTGCATGGTGAACGCCTTATCGCAAATCAAGGTCATATCAGGTGGCCTCCTAGGTCACCTGACTTAACACCCCTCGACTATTATGTATGGGGCACTCTCAAAAATAAAGTTTATAAAACTTCTTCAAATACCCGTGAAGAGCTGCAAAATAAAGTTGTACGGGCTCTTAATGAAATAACACCGGCTGAATTGCGTAGAGCCATTCAAGCAACTGTACGCAGAGCCGAATTGTGTATAGAAAAAAATGGTGGACATTTTGAACAATATCTATAAATGTCAATTTATGGTTTAATTATATTAATTATTTTAAAGATACCTACTGTTACCTAGTTTAAGTTTAATTGTTCAAACGGAATTGATTTTTATTTATTTATAGGCCCGATATTTATGTTCATTTAAATAAAACTCTGAAAATCGAACTGATGTCGCATTCTATTGCAAATGTCCTTGTGGATGTAATTGTGTTTACCTCCACATACCTATGCTAAACTTAACTGTAACGTTCTTTGCGCTCACAATTATTAAATGTTTGATAGCTCAAGATTGCCTATAACTACACGAGTCTGTCTGACAGCTGATATTGTTTTATTACATTCAATGGCTACTACGATTTTTCCAATGTTATTAGGTTACCAGATTTGCACAGAAATGTGCCATTTTAGTTTCCAAAGCCCACTAATCTATTATCTATTAGCCGCATGTTTCTAAAAGCTTGGTTGCATTGTATTTTGGCTGAAATCTCAAATATTTCTGAGCGGATTTTCAAAATTTGGGTATCATTAGATTCGTATGAAAATGAGGTATTTAAAAATGTTGGTGAACGATTAAATTCCCGTTTAAAAAAACCGAGTTAGTGGGTAAAAATCACATTTAAAAATTTTAAACGCCTCTAGAGAATTAAGTAATGCAATCATATTGGTCTTTTTATTTTTATAGTAACGTAGCACACAAACTAAAATATATTTTGGGCACCACAGCACTCTGGATTCAGAAATAGATTTTTTAATAAAATTTTTAATGTTTATCAAAAAGTGACCAAAATGGATGTATTGTATTCAAAATTTCCTCTAGATTCCAAAAATGTAAAAATATATAGGGTGTTCCATTTAAAAATCGGAAGTTGTGGGCATTTCCGGTCAAACCGGATGTGCACCAAACATGATTTTTTATTGAAAAGATGGCATTTTAGTCGTGTAATAAGGCCTCCAAATTTCAATTTTCTACTCCAAATGTTTTAGGAAATATCGGGGCGAGCGCAATTCGTGACTCACCCGGTATAGTAAACGCCCAGAAGTAATCGTAAATACTAGTTTTTTGAGAAAAAAGCCTAAATACACGTTTTTTAAACGTTTATATCTCGAGAAGAGTGAAGTTAGGTAAAAATTGTAGAGTCAAAAAATGCTTAGAATGGTCCAAAATATATTTTTTTAACTTTGGTGACCGAAAATAGCGAATTTCTGTTCCAGTTTATGACCGGAAATCGAAAATACACCAGTTCCCATGACCCTGACTTTATTCTATACATCTTTAGGAACATTTTGCACCATCTCACATAAAAATAAAGTGAGGCGGAGTCTCATGTTGGAATTAAATGCTTCATCTAAAAAAATTAAATATTAATTGTATGTATTATTTTCTATAGTAGACAGAACTCTGTGTGTATGCCTCGCTATTATCTCTAGGCTATAATAGTTAGTTCCTGCATTAAGGTATAAACACTAAATCATAAACTAATAATAAAAACATGGTTTTGTTTGTTTTCATCTAATTAAGAAACTAATTTTGCAATATTGTGACACACCATTCAAAATAGAATTAAAAGTACCATCGAATACACAAAGAAATCCAACATGACATCTATATAAAAACAAGCTATAGGTAATCAATATCTTAAAAACATAAAACTATATTTTTTCTGTTACCCTTACTATAAAGATTTTAAAAAAGCACCTTAAAAACATAAAACTATATTTTTTCTGTTACCCTTACTATAAAGATTTTAAAAAAGCACCTCTTCAATGTGCAAGTTAAAAACAATGTAAATAAAGGAAATATGAGTGGCTTAAAAAATTGAACCGATATGGTATATCCCAATTATTAAAAAAAAACACAAGAAAAGTTTAAGCAAAATCTAAAAGGACCGTTGAAATGCCCAAAAAATTATTTAAAACCTTCGTCATTTAACTAACTATACATGCAGCGTCAGTTTAGAACATGTTAAATTTTCGATGCTGGTATTAAGTAATGCTTTTAATATATTTTTATGAAAATCGATTCAAAATTATTTTAACATTACAAAAAGTGCATTTTTTATATATACACTATTTACCACTTATTTAAAATTTGCCATTTGCGTCAGTAGAGAGAAACAGTTTGTCAATTATTTCATTGCTAAAGGCCAAAACTCGCGGAATTGTGCCTTTTCTCAGATCGTATATCTGTGTCCATGTCTCATATGAAATTTATGAGCATTATTTTAAATTTTGTTGTATTACAGCCCCATAAATTTCAGTTGAATACAGGTTACCTATATCTTAACCCAAACATATTGTTCAAGAAGAAATTGAAGGCCATATCGGAAGCACATAATTTTAGAATATGCAGACGGTAGAGACCTTGTAGGATTTTATTTAGAATTTTCCAGTTGGGTTAGCAGCGCAGAACGAATATTGTAATGTTAAAAATTGCGTTAACAAGCCCATCAGGAACGTACTAGCGAGTAACATGATAAGTACATCGGTTTACCTTTTCTTTCTTTAGTAAGGCAAGAATGAAATCGTTTAAATTAAATAGTATTTTTTTAAATATCATGATGAAATGTCATCAGACGTTTTAATTTTAAATTGAATAAAAAATTAAATAAATAAAATGACGCTCACTAAACCTTAAAACAAATAAAATCCAAACAATATTATAAGGACAATCATGTGTATGCTGCCCCCGCACAGATCTGATCGATATTTTGAGTATAAATTGATTATGGTGTGAGATGAAACTTCTAAGAATATTCTTTTTATAAAAAAATATATAATGGATCTTGATAGCACAAATCTAGAACGAAATTATGAAGTCATTTCGTCGAAAGTACTTTAGTAGTTTAAAAAATTTCAAAATAAAAAAAAATGTCTATGGGATGAACTCCCACACTATCGACTCTCAAAAAACATGTTTGCTATTCTCTCAAAACTTCTCCTTATCGAAAGGATAAAACGCATTAAAAAATTGAAAATTACGAGCAAATCGCGCGTTGCGCGGTTAATTATTACATGTTTTCATGGTCACCGACTGCCACCAAATTCGTATCGTTCGATACTTAAAGTAGTTGATCCGTTCTCGAAGGAATTTTTTTTCGATTTTTTACCTTACCTCCCATAAACTTCCATAAAACTCTCAATTATAACATTCTGGAAAATATAATTAAATGCAAATGCAAATTCCCTACAATGTAGGAGTACTCTAAAATAAAATTTGAGGAAATAAATATATTACTGGCAAAAAGATACTCGTAATTATTTCAAACTCTTACTAAAGACTTATCATAGATAAGTACAGCAACATTTATCTTTCTAAACAAAATACTTCGCTGGCTATATGCCACTAACAACATTGGATTATAAGTGTATTAGTGTATCCTTGGTGTAGGATACCGAAACACGTGTATATGAAAGTTTCTAATGTTTTTTGGTAACTGTTTTTGTCTCTAGTTGTTGAACAGGATAATTTAAAATTAAAAATAACATTATTGTGTTAGTTACGCTGTATGTAAATATATTTATTTCCTCAAATTTTATACTGGAATTCACCTAGCACCACTGTCAACTTATGCTCCAAATTTTGACGAGATCTGTGCGAAAGTAGCATACATATTAATATGCTTATCCTGGCTATACTCTTCATCTAAAGCCTCGATGCTATAAAATGGTATCATGAATTTTGGAATAGGCAAGGCATATTTTTTCCCTATGAAAACATAAAACGATAGCGGAGTTTAATACCATTAAGGAGATGGTTTACTATTTCTATGTAATCCAAACTCTGTTAAAATCCGGCCCTGAAGTTGGATATATTAAAACAATGCGAGTGAAACATTTGTTTTATTTTTACACCACTGAAGAATTTCTCCCAACATAAATCTCAACTTGAATTTTTAGTGTAATACACAAGTTAACTCGTTATCTTTTCTTGATATGTTAATATACGAAATGGGTTGAAAAAAAAACGACAAAGAGTTTGTCGTACAGGATTTAATCAGTTACAAATGAAACAATTAAATAAATTAAGATATAGAATCTAATACTGACATTTATACGCTTTCACATATTTTTTTAATAAATCATTATCATAGGCTAGGAAATGAAGCATTTTGGCTCGCAATTTTTTCGTCCAGCATGGATTTACTTGAAATTTTGACAGAAGGTAGGGAGTAGCCCAAGGATCATTTTCTATATCATGCCGCTGTACGCTAAAACCTTGGGGGTGGTTGCCACCCCATCTCGGGGGTGGAAATTTTTCATTACATTTTAACCATGGAAATCGATGGAAAAAGTAATTCTAAGAAAAAAATGTTCTTTACGTTTTCTTCGTAAAACTAATATTTTTCGAGTTATTCGCGGTTGAAAGTAACAGTTTTTTGACGAAAAAATCGACTTTTTTAGAGGGTTTTTTGAGAATAACTCGAAAAATATGCATTTAATCAAATCAAATCAAATCAAATCAAATTTAATCAAAAAAACTGTAGATATCAAAATTGTAGCTTTTAGAAAAACAAACAAAATCCTTTATTTATAATTTTTCTACGACCAATACAAACCGAGATACGGCATATTAAAGGTTAGCTTTTTTCGTCAAATACATAATTTGAAATATTCAAAGCCAAATAACGGGAAAACTTTGCACTTTTCGAGGAAAACTTACAGAATCTTTTTTCAAGTATACAATTAGACCTTTCAAACAAAAAAAAAAAAGTTTCTAGCATAAAAATTGAGCGACTTATGATAAAAATAAGGTCGGTACCTACTTTTTTCTACGAAAAAATCAGTGAAAACAACCCCCTAACTACCCTCCTAATTAAAATTGATCTTCACCCTTCTGTAATTCTTTTTATATATGTATTATCAATACACCCAAGAAGTTTGACCTATTTAAAATGCCTAATTTTAGAAAAATTGGAGTTTAAAGATAAATTGATTTTTTGCAATTTCGTATTTTTCACCCTTTTCTTCAAAATATCTCCGAAAATACTGGAGATACGAAAAGAATGATACAGTACTAAATTGTAGCTTTTTTAATAACTAAAATTTCCCTGTGCATAGATTTTCTTTACAGTGAATATTTAGCGAGGTATAGCTGTTTAAAACCTCTATTTACGAGCAAACACCCCCTTATTCGAGCCCTTTAAACTCACCCCACTTAAAAACTAAGGGATCATACGGAATTTAATTCACATAGTCTTATAGCTCTTGAAAAAACCTACAAAATCATTTTTGAAAAAACTTTTTATCACCAAAAATGAAGGAGCTATGTTTATGAAACGAATTATTTTTTTTTTTTTTCGAAAAAATCGAATAGCCCGCTTGGGAGTGTAATAGAGCATTTTCAATATATATAATACCACAGAACCGGTTTTTTCGGCAGTAATACGTTATAATATGTTCCACTTTCTCCATTCAAATCGAAAGACAGAAAAGAAGAAACATCTGCTCATGTGTCTGCGTGTGTGAGTGTATATTTCGCCAATGCAAAAAAGGGTGGGCGTTTCATGCGAGTGCAGAAAATTGGGGTTATACTGCAATCCCACTTGTTCTGGGTGCTCGGGGGAAGATTGCAACAATAGTCCACCAGTTATAGAAGAAGACGAAGATGACATCTATCTCGATGAAGATGATTAAAAAACTATTTGTATTTGTATTTACCCATATTAAGGTTTACAATGTTTTTATATAATTTTTGACAATAAGGGGTAGTTTACACCCCTAAAAATAATCAACGCCCATGAGCATGATATAGAATATGAAGTACAGGGTGAGATGATCCTAATCCCAAATTTTTATGCAAATCGATGCAAGCCGAAATCATTCTTTTAGGATAAATAAATTTTTTATATATAGCTCCAACAAGGGTGGTTTTAAGGGTTGAAATATTATATTATATCCTAAAGCATAAAACAATCATTATTTAACTAATCCAAACCAAATGTTGACCATATTAAAGTTTAAAATGTTATTTTATAATTTTTTATATTATATCCTAAAGCATAAAACAATCATTATTTAACTAATCCAAACCAAATGTTGACCATATTAAAGTTTAAAATGTTATTTTATAATTTTTTACAATTAGGGGTAGTTTTCACCCTTAAAAAACCAAAAGCGTACAACAGCTCAATATAGAAAATGAACTAGAGGGTGAAATGAGCCTGATCCCAAATTTTTGTACAAATCGATGCTGGACGAAAAAATTGCGAGGTTCTGCCATTTTTTCAGCTTCATTTCCTGTACTATCAGAATTTGTTGCCTTCTACTGTTTGCGA
This sequence comes from Stenurella melanura, assembly GCA_963583905.1. Lineage (NCBI taxonomy): Eukaryota > Metazoa > Arthropoda > Insecta > Coleoptera > Cerambycidae > Stenurella > Stenurella melanura. Next base: position 111,747,698 of record OY757312.1, read on the forward strand.
TCAGTCAAATATAACTAAAATAATTAAATAAATAGTTAGTGTATTCTTAATAAATAAATCTTTAGAAGGCTGTTTTCCTGTTGCTGTAGTAATTCTCATATTCAAAAAGGAGATTCGAAAGATATAAACAATTATCGTCAAATATTAGTATTAAGCTCATAAAAAATCATAGAAAAAATTATACTCGGCCGTATAGACATTTATTGTAAAGTAAATAAACTAATGACATCACAGTATGGACTTATTTCAGGCAAATCTATGGACAAGGACACTGTTGCTCTCATCTATTGGATTACATATATGTCATATACGGTAAATACGTTGCAACACTTGTGTTCGATTTATCAAAAGCGTTTGATACAGTCGATGAAAACTTCTTAAAACAAAAAAACCGCTGCCTAAGGAATCATCACTTCCACATCCAGATTTTTCATCCAAGTCACTTTAAAGGAAACGTCTTAACTATATTTGCATTCTAGTATGTGGAAATTATTGATCATAAAATTTTAATGAAACTTGGGGCAGATGTCAGAAAAATTAGAGGGGTTTTTATATATACGTTAAAAATGAAGTTTCTAGCTTGCTCTACTTAGTTTCCACTATTCACAACCTACCACCTCCCACCCTTCAACGGAATCATTTCAATCAGATGTCATTACAATACATGTACTAACTTTCAAGTAAATATTTCAATTTTTTGTTATCAATCCCTTTAATAATGGACTGGAGGTGGTGGGGGTGGGGGGTTGAAAAATATTAGAAAGAAATCTGAGGCCTTGGTTTCTAGTATATACACCAAATCCCAAGTTTCTGTACTCTTATCAGCTTGCTTAACTTATTTTTCCCTATTTACCTCTACTTACCCCCCACTCCTTCAACTGAATCGTGTCCTTCAGATGTCGTTATAATATAGACGTGTACAGAATTTCAAGTGAAAACCTCAATTTAATTTTATGAAGTGTGTGAAGTGAAGTGAAGTAGAGTGGTGGGGGAATGGAAAATATTATAATAAAAACTGAGGCCTTCGTTTCTAGTATATACACCAAATCCCCAATTCCTGTACTCTTACCAACTTGCTTTACTTATTTTTATCTATTTACACCTATTTAACCCCCAACCCTTCAACGGAATCATCTCAAAATATAATCTAAGTTCAGATGTACCAAATTTCAAGTGAATATCTCAATTTTATTTTATCAAACCCTTTAATAATGGAGTATGGTGTGGGGGGGGGGTTGAAAAATATTAGAACAAATCTGAGGCTTTGGCTTCTAGTACATACAACGAATTTCAAGTTTCTGTACCTTTACCAGCTTGCTTTACTTCTTTTCCTCTATTACCCCTATTTAACCCCCAACCCGTCAACTGAAACATCTCAAAATATAATCTAGTTCCAGATGTCGTTATAATACATACGTGTGCCAAGTTTCAAATGAATATCTCAATTTTATTTTATCAACCCCTTTAATAATGGAGTAGGGGTGGTTGGTTGAAAAATATTATAAAAAATTTGAGGCCTTGACTTCTAGCACATACACCGAATTTCAAGTTTCCGTACTCTTACCACCTGACTTTACTCGTTTTCCCCTTTTTATCCCTATTTAACCCCCAACCCTTCAAAGTTATCATCTCAAATATAACCTGGTTCCAGATGTCGTTATAATACATACGTGTACCAAATTTCAAGTGAATATCTTGCTTTTATTTTATCAACCCCAGAATGAAAGTTTTTTAAGACGAGGTAGGTTAATAAATTCATTTTAGATCTTTATTCTTATTTTTAACTGAATCTTCATGACCGTAGGGGGTTATGCAGATACTAGTTTAATCTGCATGGCCGTAGGGGACTGTGTGGTTGCTAGTTGTTGAATGAAAATTTTCAAATAAGAAATTAGACAAATTCCTCCATACCGTAGGTGATCACGTAGATACTAGTTTAATCTGCTTAGCCGTAGGGGACTATGTTGGATGCTAGTGTTAATAGAGAATGTCAAATAAGAAATTGGACAAATCTATTTTAGGATCTTGATTTGCGAGCATAACCAGAAATCAGGTTATCGAAAGAATGCAAAGATTTCATTAATAATTTTTACATATAGTTTTTCTTTTAGTTCTCATAGATAGTTTTTTTCCGCTATTTGCAAAATCCTACAAAGAATATGTTTCATTAATGTAAGCAAACAAATAATAAATAATTCACTTTTAAAAGTTATGTTACGTCAAAGTTGGTAAAAACAGTATTTTTGTTATGTTAGAGCCTTAATATCTCAAGAATGGTACGTGATGGAGCATTTTTAAAAAGAGGTCAAACAGAGAAGTATTGTTTCTGACATCGTGTAATGATCAAACGCGAACGATTCAAATGACTGGCTGTAGAAAAAGAGCTATACGTTTTCGAATCTGGTGGCCATGAGAACTTTTTGGTTATATACCTATCGCAAACATAACTTACTCAATTTTTAACTAATTTAGCTGAAGGCCACTTTCCACAAGGACTGTGCGGGGTCCTTTGGGGACTAGTTACGTTGATATGTTTGATTAATTTCTGTACATTCTGGGAAATATCCCAGGAAGGGCAATTGCTGACTGTAATACCCCGGGCTAAATCCGCCATTGCAACTATTAATAAATCAGGATTATGAAGAACTTTTATATGAAAATCAAATAATTATTTTAAATCCTTATATGTATAGTTTTATAGTGGTTGCCACGTGATGTCAGGTGAAAACATCGTTTAAGTGTGTTTTCACCATTGAATATAAAAATACCGATAAATTCCTCATAAAATTTTTATACTGGTAATGACTAAATATGAAACCAAATGATTAATTTTAATTAAGATGTAGATGTTGCAGGTAAAATTTCTAGTAAAAGTCTATATACATATATTTTTAATTATGCGATAGTAACTTTCTTAAAACGATATTAAATGATATCACTATTTCTTATTAATAAAAAGAAAATAGACATGAGATCAGCCGTAACTGTACCTATTAGATTTGACTTTTATCTAAAATAAGCCATTTGTATCGTATTTATTCTTGGTTGCTGAACAATAAGAAAAATATTAACAACAAAGTATAGTTCTATGTTGGATACGTGATAAAGCATTTCCTTATTGGAAATTTACACAATTTTTTAAATTCTAGTGTGGATGTGGAACACATGTTGAAATTAATTTAGTATGGCTTAAGCGATTTGCTTAAAATATTTTGCAATCTGTAGAGTATGTCTCGGCAGTAGTCACGTGATAGTTTCATCAAGCTGTGTCTGGTATAAGGTGAGAAAGAATCGAAAAACAGTTTTTCCATTCGCGAATTTGGCGAATGCGCTAGGGACAATAGTCAAGTTTTATCGGAATTGCATTAAAATTGGTAATTAGATATCATCGAAGCAGCTAATACTGAATCTGGTGTCAGTAGTAAAAAGTTCAAAATGGCGAATCCAATAATTTCAATAATTGCTAGACGGCAGGAAGAAGAAAATGCAAAAAAATAAATTTCTGGCCCATAGGCGAGATTATTATTGGAATCGCTTCGTTTTAGGGTGTAGTTGAACACCCTAAGTTTGCTTACAAATTAATGAACCGCTTGATTTTATAATTAACAATTAGTGAGTAAAATAGGCCCTTTTTCTATACTTCTTTAAATATCTGCGTTCCTGCTAACGATAACATATGCATTATGAAAATTCTTCGTTATGATATATGTCTGACCCTTACGAAGTCTCTGAATTGCTTTCCATTTCTCCACAATAGCAGAAAACAAGATTAAAGAGCACTGTGATCAAAATTTGGCATCACCCTGTATTACTACAGTAAAAAATACACTAATACATCGGAATTCTGTATAGATCCTGTCACGGAAAAAGAAATTATAGGCATAATTAATACACTTAAAAATGAATTTTCCTGTAGCATTGATGATAAATCTGTTTTTGTTCTTAAGAATATTAACATAAATATTATTGATCCCGTTGTGTAATTAATTAATCAGTCATTTTGCTAGGATTATTTTCCTAACATATTTAAAGTTGCACGTGTTATTCCACTATTTAAAAAGGGCAGCCCCGAAGACATCGACAACTACCGACATATATTTATACTCAGCACCAAATCTAAAATTATCCAAAGGACTTTTTATGTGAGATTGATCGAATATGTTGAACAAAATAATTTCTTGACATCATCTCAGCATGGCTTTAGATCTGGCAGATCAATAGAGACTGCCTCATGTCATTTGTTAAATTATGTATGCTTACTCTTGTCTAGATCATGGCAAGTACGTTTTGTCAATGTTTTGGACCTATCCAAGGCCTTCGATACTGTTCACTCTGAAAGGCTTTCAGGCAAACTATTCGACCTTGGAATTAGAGATACTGCCCCGAGATGGATCCAGACTTACATGGAGGGGCGGTCATTAACAGTAAGTTATATCAATACTATGTCATCTGTTCTTAATGTCAAACTGGGAGTACCGCAGGGCTCAGTTCTTGGACTCTTGCTCTTTATGCTGTATGTTAATGGCCCTCCTGATTACATAAAAAGTGCTGGGCATGTTGACGACACGACTATTTCAGTATCGGCAAAAAGCACTGATGATATCCAGTTGTATGCTGAAAATGCTGTGAGTCTATTAAGGGCCTGGTGTGATAGTAATCGATTAATATTAAACACGAATACAACGATGATTATAAACTTTCACATTAGAAGACCTCTACCTATAAAGTTTAAAATATAAAATATTCGAAGAAATTAAATATCTTGGTACTTAGATTCTAAATTATCATGGGACAAACATATCGATGACATATCTAATAATTTAAACAAAGCTTTTTTTGGCATCTTACAATTGAAATACGCGTTAGACGAAAGTGGTCTACTAAGTATTTACTATGCCTTAGTCTACTCGCACATTTCGTTAAACATCATAAGTTGGGGGTGTGGTAGAAAAATGGGTAGGGTACTTACTCTACAAAAAAGATTAATACGTCTTATATTTACCCTAAAGTACAATGGAAAGTGTAAAACAGTGTTCAGAAAAACAAGAATTTTGACTCTTCCAAGCATGTACATCTTTAAATGTCTCATGTATACTATAAACAATCTCTGCTCGTTTGTTCAAGTTGCAGATACTCATACATACAAAACCAGACATGGGAAACTTTTAAATATCCCATCGCATAGAACTACTTCTTTTAAACATTCCTCGTGGTATAACTGCGTTAATCTGTATAATGCAATACCTGAATCTGTGAGAGAAATAAATTGCTCCAAGTTATTTAAAAATAAAGTTAAAAATATGCTACTAGAGGGTGTCTTTTATAGTGCTGGCGAATTTGTGTCCGAATCTTCTTAACCTTATGCAGTTAGCAAAATTAAAACCTGCCTTTACACTATTTATTTATATTGTGTTTGATTTTTTGTATCTGTGTATATACATATGTTTATTTATGTATTTTATTTCGCTGAGTACTTTATACTTATATACTTGTCTGATATGTCATATGTACTCTATGTATCTTATGTGGTTAATAAATTATTATTATTATTATTATTATTATTATTATTGTTATGAAATTCTCTAAAAAATGAGCACGTATAGAGGTCGACAGGTGCAATTGTTAACTTGCAAATGGATTCAATAGCTTTCAAAACAAGTTATTTTCACTATTTCTTTCCCCAAAAAACAATTCCACATAGAGGGCTAAAAATTCTTGAAGGTGGTGTCTATGTTGTCTCGATACTGTACAAAAAATGTCAGCAAGATCGGTTTATTACTTTCTGAGTAATTAACGTTCTATTTTTTTTTAAATCCTTAATTAACAATTGTGCCATTTTTTGTAAAATCCATTTATAATTGGGAAATTCATTTAGAGAATTCAAAAAACTATTGAAAAATTATATCCCGTTGGAATTTTTGAGTTTTGGCCGATTTTATGGGGTTTTTCTACTCGCGAACCTTTTATGCGCGACATAAATAAACAACTTTAATAATAAACTTTGACGATTGTTTTTCAATACTGTTAAACACAATCAAGTGGTGAAATATTTTTTTATTGAAATTACTGGTGTTAAAGTTCAACCTCTATATATTTTCAATTTAAATATTACAGGAAATTATGCTTTTTAATGTTTCAAAAAGTTTTATTAAAACTCTACACGTGTTTCGGCTTATTAGGCCTTTATCAAGAGTACAAGATATTACTAAATTTAAAATGTGTTCTTTACTTATTTATACCTAATGGAATGTATAAATTATGCAAAGCTTTTAATCTATTTATTACATGCAAATAGTTATATGATTCCTATCCTATGTAAATATACTACAAATAAGTTCTTAATGTTAAATTATTTTTTCTAGAATATTATGACCCATAAATAATGTTTGATCATTAGTTACATTTTTATGCTTTTTGACAGCTTTCATGATCTCAAATTGTTCTAATAAATCTAACTTCTTTCCTTTATTTTCTGTATGGAGTAATTCGACTTCATTAAAATTAACAAAATGATTATTTTCTATGAAGTGTGTTGACATACCGGTGCTATGTATACCATTCGTTATTGATTTTTTATGTTCAGCGAGACGATTTTTTAATTTACGACCAGTTTGACCGATATATATAGCATCGCAGTCATTACATTTTAATTGATATACACCTGTTTTTTCTAATAAATCTCTTTTATCTTTATTATTAACAAAAGTTTAAGCAAAATCTAAAAGGACCGTTGAAATGCCCAAAAAATTATTTAAAACCTTCGTCATTTAACTAACTATACATGCAGCGTCAGTTTAGAACATGTTAAATTTTCGATGCTGGTATTAAGTAATGCTTTTAATATATTTTTATGAAAATCGATTCAAAATTATTTTAACATTACAAAAAGTGCATTTTTTATATATACACTATTTACCACTTATTTAAAATTTGCCATTTGCGTCAGTAGAGAGAAACAGTTTGTCAATTATTTCATTGCTAAAGGCCAAAACTCGCGGAATTGTGCCTTTTCTCAGATCGTATATCTGTGTCCATGTCTCATATGAAATTTATGAGCATTATTTTAAATTTTGTTGTATTACAGCCCCATAAATTTCAGTTGAATACAGGTTACCTATATCTTAACCCAAACATATTGTTCAAGAAGAAATTGAAGGCCATATCGGAAGCACATAATTTTAGAATATGCAGACGGTAGAGACCTTGTAGGATTTTATTTAGAATTTTCCAGTTGGGTTAGCAGCGCAGAACGAATATTGTAATGTTAAAAATTGCGTTAACAAGCCCATCAGGAACGTACTAGCGAGTAACATGATAAGTACATCGGTTTACCTTTTCTTTCTTTAGTAAGGCAAGAATGAAATCGTTTAAATTAAATAGTATTTTTTTAAATATCATGATGAAATGTCATCAGACGTTTTAATTTTAAATTGAATAAAAAATTAAATAAATAAAATGACGCTCACTAAACCTTAAAACAAATAAAATCCAAACAATATTATAAGGACAATCATGTGTATGCTGCCCCCGCACAGATCTGATCGATATTTTGAGTATAAATTGATTATGGTGTGAGATGAAACTTCTAAGAATATTCTTTTTATAACAAAATATATAATGGATCTTGATAGCACAAATCTAGAACGAAATTATGAAGTCATTTCGTCAAAAGTACTTTAGTAGTTTAAAAAATTTCAAAATAAAAAAAAATGTCTATGGGATGAACTCCCACACTATCGACTCTCAAAAAACATGTTTGCTATTCTCTCAAAACTTCTCCTTATCGAAAGGATAAAACGCATTAAAAAATTGAAAATTACGAGCAAATCGCGCGTTGCGCGGTTAATTATTACATGTTTTCATGGTCACCGACTGCCACCAAATTCGTATCGTTCGATACTTAAAGTAGTTGATCCGTTCTCGAAGGAATTTTTTTTCGATTTTTTACCTTACCTCCCATAAACTTCCATAAAACTCTCAATTATAACATTCTGGAAAATATAATTAAATGCAAATGCAAATTCCCTACAATGTAGGAGTACTCTAAAATAAAATTTGAGGAAATAAATATATTACTGGCAAAAAGATACTCGTAATTATTTCAAACTCTTACTAAAGACTTATCATAGATAAGTACAGCAACATTTATCTTTCTAAACAAAATACTTCGCTGGCTATATGCCACTAACAACATTGGATTATAAGTGTATTAGTGTATCCCTGGTGTAGGATACCGAAACACGTGTATATGAAAGTTTCTAATGTTTTTTGGTAACTGTTTTTGTCTCTAGTTGTTGAACAGGATAATTTAAAATTAAAAATAACATTATTGTGTTAGTTACGCTGTATGTAAATATATTTATTTCCTCAAATTTTATACTGGAATTCACCTAGCACCACTGTCAACTTATGCTCCAAATTTTGACGAGATCTGTGCGAAAGTAGCATACATATTAATATGCTTATCCTGGCTATACTCTTCATCTAAAGCCTCGATGCTATAAAATGGTATCATGAATTTTGGAATAGGCAAGGCATATTTTTTCCCTATGAAAACATAAAACGATAGCGGAGTTTAATACCATTAAGGAGATGGTTTACTATTTCTATGTAATCCAAACTCTGTTAAAATCCGGCCCTGAAGTTGGATATATTAAAACAATGCGAGTGAAACATTTGTTTTATTTTTACACCACTGAAGAATTTCTCCCAACATAAATCTCAACTTGAATTTTTAGTGTAATACACAAGTTAACTCGTTATCTTTTCTTGATATGTTAATATACGAAATGGGTTGAAAAAAAAACGACAAAGAGTTTGTCGTACAGGATTTAATCAGTTACAAATGAAACAATTAAATAAATTAAGATATAGAATCTAATACTGACATTTATACGCTTTCACATATTTTTTTAATAAATCATTATCATAGGCTAGGAAATGAAGCATTTTGGCTCGCAATTTTTTCGTCCAGCATGGATTTACTTGAAATTTTGACAGAAGGTAGGGAGTAGCCCAAGGATCATTTTCTATATCATGCCGCTGTACGCTAAAACCTTGGGGGTGGTTACCACCCCATCTCGGGGGTGGAAATTTTTCATTACATTTTAACCATGGAAATCGATGGAAAAAGTAATTCTAAGAAAAAAATGTTCTTTACGTTTTCTTCGTAAAACTAATATTTTTCGAGTTATTCGCGGTTGAAAGTAACAGTTTTTTGACGAAAAAATCGACTTTTTTAGAGGGTTTTTTGAGAAAAACTCGAAAAATATGCATTTAATCAAATCAAATCAAATCAAATCAAATTTAATCAAAAAAACTGTAGATATCAAAATTGTAGCTTTTAGAAAAACAAACAAAATCCTTTATTTATAATTTTTCTACGACCAATACAAACCGAGATACGGCATATTAAAGGTTAGCTTTTTTCGTCAAATACATAATTTGAAATATTCAAAGCCAAATAACGGGAAAACTTTGCATTTTTCGAGGAAAACTTACAGAATCTTTTTTCAAGTATACAATTAGACCTTTCAAACAAAAAAAAAAAAGTTTCTAGCATAAAAATTGAGCGACTTATGATAAAAATAAGGTCGGTACCTACTTTTTTCTACGAAAAAATCAGTGAAAACAACCCCCTAACTACCCTCCTAATTAAAATTGATCTTCACCCTTCTGTAATTCTTTTTATATATGTATTATCAATACACCCAAGAAGTTTGACCTATTTAAAATGCCTAATTTTAGAAAAATTGGAGTTTAAAGATAAATTGATTTTTTGCAATTTCGTATTTTTCACCCTTTTCTTCAAAATATCTCCGAAAATACTGGAGATACGAAAAGAATGATACAGTACTAAATTGTAGCTTTTTTAATAACTAAAATTTCCCTGTGCATAGATTTTCTTTACAGTGAATATTTAGCGAGGTATAGCTGTTTAAAACCTCTATTTACGAGCAAACACCCCCTTATTCGAGCCCTTTAAACTCACCCCACTTAAAAACTAAGGGATCATACGGAATTTAATTCACATAGTCTTATAGCTCTTGAAAAAACCTACAAAATCATTTTTGAAAAAACTTTTTATCACCAAAAATGAAGGAGCTATGTTTATGAAACGAATTATTTTTTTTTTTTTCGAAAAAATCGAATAGCCCGCTTGGGAGTGTAATAGAGCATTTTCAATATATATAATACCACAGAACCGGTTTTTTCGGCAGTAATACGTTATAATATGTTCCACTTTCTCCATTCAAATCGAAAGACAGAAAAGAAGAAACATCTGCTCATGTGTCTGCGTGTGTGAGTGTATATTTCGCCAATGCAAAAAAGGGTGGGCGTTTCATGCGAGTGCAGAAAATTGGGGTTATACTGCAATCCCACTTGTTCTGGGTGCTCGGGGGAAGATTGCAACAATAGTCCACCAGTTATAGAAGAAGACGAAGATGACATCTATCTCGATGAAGATGATTAAAAAACTATTTGTATTTGTATTTACCCATATTAAGGTTTACAATGTTTTTATATAATTTTTGACAATAAGGGGTAGTTTACACCCCTAAAAATAATCAACGCCCATGAGCATGATATAGAATATGAAGTACAGGGTGAGATGATCCTAATCCCAAATTTTTATGCAAATCGATGCAAGCCGAAATCATTCTTTTAGGATAAATAAATTTTTTATATATAGCTCCAACAAGGGTGGTTTTAAGGGTTGAAATATTATATTATATCCTAAAGCATAAAACAATCATTATTTAACTAATCCAAACCAAATGTTGACCATATTAAAGTTTAAAATGTTATTTTATAATTTTTTACAATTAGGGGTAGTTTTCACCCTTAAAAAACCAAAAGCGACAACAGCTCAATATAGAAAATGAACTAGAGGGTGAAATGAGCCTGATCCCAAATTTTTGTACAAATCGATGCTGGACGAAAAAATTGCGAGGTTCTGCCATTTTTTCAGCTTCATTTCCTGTACTATCAGAATTTGTTGCCTTCTACTGTTTGCGATCAGTCAAATATAACTAAAATAATTAAATAAATAGTTAGTGTATTCTTAATAAATAAATCTTTAGAAGGCTGTTTTCCTGTTGCTGTAGTAATTCTCATATTCAAAAAGGAGATTCGAAAGATATAAACAATTATCGTCAAATATTAGTATTAAGCTCATAAAAAATCATAGAAAAAATTATACTCGGCCGTATAGACATTTATTGTAAAGTAAATAAACTAATGACATCACAGTATGGACTTATTTCAGGCAAATCTATGGACAAGGACACTGCTTGCTCTCATCTATTGGATTACATATATGTCATATACGGTAAATACGTTGCAACACTTGTGTTCGATTTATCAAAAGCGTTTGATACAGTCGATGAAAACTTCTTAAAACAAAAAAACCGCTGCCTAAGGAATCATCACTTCCACATCCAGATTTTTCATCCAAGTCACTTTAAAGGAAACGTCTTAACTATATTTGCATTCTAGTATGTGGAAATTATTGATCATAAAATTTTAATGAAACTTGGGGCAGATGTCAGAAAAATTAGAGGGGTTTTTATATATACGTTAAAAATGAAGTTTCTAGCTTGCTCTACTTAGTTTCCACTATTCACAACCTACCACCTCCCACCCTTCAACGGAATCATTTCAATCAGATGTCATTACAATACATGTACTAACTTTCAAGTAAATATTTCAATTTTTTGTTATCAATCCCTTTAATAATGGACTGGAGGTGGTGGGGGTGGGGGGTTGAAAAATATTAGAAAGAAATCTGAGGCCTTGGTTTCTAGTATATACACCAAATCCCAAGTTTCTGTACTCTTATCAGCTTGCTTAACTTATTTTTCCCTATTTACCTCTACTTACCCCCCACTCCTTCAACTGAATCGTGTCCTTCAGATGTCGTTATGATATAGACGTGTACAGAATTTCAAGTGAAAACCTCAATTTAATTTTATGAAGTGTGTGAAGTGAAGTGAAGTGAAGTAGAGTGGTGGGGGAATGGAAAATATTATAATAAAAACTGAGGCCTTCGTTTCTAGTATATACACCAAATCCCCAATTCCTGTACTCTTACCAACTTGCTTTACTTATTTTTATCTATTTACACCTATTTAACCCCCAACCCTTCAACGGAATCATCTCAAAATATAATCTAAGTTCAGATGTACCAAATTTCAAGTGAATATCTCAATTTTATTTTATCAAACCCTTTAATAATGGAGTATGGTGTGGGGGGGGGGGGGTTGAAAAATATTAGAACAAATCTGAGGCTTTGGCTTCTAGTACATACAACGAATTTCAAGTTTCTGTACCTTTACCAGCTTGCTTTACTTCTTTTCCTCTATTACCCCTATTTAACCCCCAACCCGTCAACTGAAACATCTCAAAATATAATCTAGTTCCAGATGTCGTTATAATACATACGTGTGCCAAGTTTCAAATGAATATCTCAATTTTATTTTATCAACCCCTTTAATAATGGAGTAGGGGTGGTTGGTTGAAAAATATTATAAAAAATTTGAGGCCTTGACTTCTAGCACATACACCGAATTTCAAGTTTCCGTACTCTTACCACCTGACTTTACTCGTTTTCCCCTTTTTATCCCTATTTAACCCCCAACCCTTCAAAGTTATCATCTCAAATATAACCTGGTTCCAGATGTCGTTATAATACATACGTGTACCAAATTTCAAGTGAATATCTTGCTTTTATTTTATCAACCCCAGAATGAAAGTTTTTTAAGACGAGGTAGGTTAATAAATTCATTTTAGATCTTTATTCTTATTTTTAACTGAATCTTCATGACCGTAGGGGGTTATGCAGATACTAGTTTAATCTGCATGGCCGTAGGGGACTGTGTGGTTGCTAGTTGTTGAATGAAAATTTTCAAATAAGAAATTAGACAAATTCCTCCATACCGTAGGTGATCACGTAGATACTAGTTTAATCTGCTTAGCCGTAGGGGACTATGTTGGATGCTAGTGTTAATAGAGAATGTCAAATAAGAAATTGGACAAATCTATTTTAGGATCTTGATTTGCGAGCATAACCAGAAATCAGGTTATCGAAAGAATGCAAAGATTTCATTAATAATTTTTACATATAGTTTTTCTTTTAGTTCTCATAGATAGTTTTTTTCCGCTATTTGCAAAATCCTACAAAGAATATGTTTCATTAATGTAAGCAAACAAATAATAAATAATTCACTTTTAAAAGTTATGTTACGTCAAAGTTGGTAAAAACAGTATTTTTGTTATGTTAGAGCCTTAATATCTCAAGAATGGTACGTGATGGAGCATTTTTAAAAAGAGGTCAAACAGAGAAGTATTGTTTCTGACATCGTGTAATGATCAAACGCGAACGATTCAAATGACTGGCTGTAGAAAAAGAGCTATACGATTTCGAATCTGGTGGCCATGAGAACTTTTTGGTTATATACCTATCGCAAACATAACTTACTCAATTTTTAACTAATTTAGCTGAAGGCCACTTTCCACAAGGACTGTGCGGGGTCCTTTGGGGACTAGTTACGTTGATATGTTTGATTAATTTCTGTACATTCTGGGAAATATCCCAGGAAGGGCAATTGCTGACTGTAATACCCCGGGCTAAATCCGCCATTGCAACTATTAATAAATCAGGATTATGAAGAACTTTTATATGAAAATCAAATAATTATTTTAAATCCTTATATGTATAGTTTTATAGTGGTTGCCACGTGATGTCAGGTGAAAACATCGTTTAAGTGTGTTTTCACCATTGAATATAAAAATACCGATAAATTCCTCATAAAATTTTTATACTGGTAATGACTAAATATGAAACCAAATGATTAATTTTAATTAAGATGTAGATGTTGCAGGTAAAATTTCTAGTAAAAGTCTATATACATATATTTTTAATTATGCGATAGTAACTTTCTTAAAACGATATTAAATGATATCACTATTTCTTATTAATAAAAAGAAAATAGACATGAGATCAGCCGTAACTGTACCTATTAGATTTGACTTTTATCTAAAATAAGCCATTTGTATCGTATTTATTCTTGGTTGCTGAACAATAAGAAAAATATTAACAACAAAGTATAGTTCTATGTTGGATACGTGATAAAGCATTTCCTTATTGGAAATTTACACAATTTTTTAAATTCTAGTGTGGATGTGGAACACATGTTGAAATTAATTTAGTATGGCTTAAGCGATTTGCTTAAAATATTTTGCAATCTGTAGAGTATGTCTCGGCAGTAGTCACGTGATAGTTTCATCAAGCTGTGTCTGGTATAAGGTGAGAAAGAATCGAAAAACAGTTTTTCCATTCGCGAATTTGGCGAATGCGCTAGGGACAATAGTCAAGTTTTATCGGAATTGCATTAAAATTGGTAATTAGATATCATCGAAGCAGCTAATACTGAATCTGGTGTCAGTAGTAAAAAGTTCAAAATGGCGAATCCAATAATTTCAATAATTGCTAGACGGCAGGAAGAAGAAAATGCAAAAAAATAAATTTCTGGCCCATAGGCGAGATTATTATTGGAATCGCTTCGTTTTAGGGTGTAGTTGAACACCCTAAGTTTGCTTACAAATTAATGAACCGCTTGATTTTATAATTAACAATTAGTGAGTAAAATAGGCCCTTTTTCTATACTTCTTTAAATATCTGCGTTCCTGCTAACGATAACATATGCATTATGAAAATTCTTCGTTATGATATATGTCTGACCCTTACGAAGTCTCTGAATTGCTTTCCATTTCTCCACAATAGCAGAAAACAAGATTAAAGAGCACTGTGATCAAAATTTGGCATCACCCTGTATTACTACAGTAAAAAATACACTAATACATCGGAATTCTGTATAGATCCTGTCACGGAAAAAGAAATTATAGGCATAATTAATACACTTAAAAATGAATTTTCCTGTAGCATTGATGATAAATCTGTTTTTGTTCTTAAGAATATTAACATAAATATTATTGATCCCGTTGTGTAATTAATTAATCAGTCATTTTGCTAGGATTATTTTCCTAACATATTTAAAGTTGCACGTGTTATTCCACTATTTAAAAAGGGCAGCCCCGAAGACATCGACAACTACCGACATATATTTATACTCAGCACCAAATCTAAAATTATCCAAAGGACTTTTTATGTGAGATTGATCGAATATGTTGAACAAAATAATTTCTTGACATCATCTCAGCATGGCTTTAGATCTGGCAGATCAATAGAGACTGCCTCATGTCATTTGTTAAATTATGTATGCTTACTCTTGTCTAGATCATGGCAAGTACGTTTTGTCAATGTTTTGGACCTATCCAAGGCCTTCGATACTGTTCACTCTGAAAGGCTTTCAGGCAAACTATTCGACCTTGGAATTAGAGATACTGCCCCGAGATGGATCCAGACTTACATGGAGGGGCGGTCATTAACAGTAAGTTATATCAATACTATGTCATCTGTTCTTAATGTCAAACTGGGAGTACCGCAGGGCTCAGTTCTTGGACTCTTGCTCTTTATGCTGTATGTTAATGGCCCTCCTGATTACATAAAAAGTGCTGGGCATGTTGACGACACGACTATTTCAGTATCGGCAAAAAGCACTGATGATATCCAGTTGTATGCTGAAAATGCTGTGAGTCTATTAAGGGCCTGGTGTGATAGTAATCGATTAATATTAAACACGAATACAACGATGATTATAAACTTTCACATTAGAAGACCTCTACCTATAAAGTTTAAAATATAAAATATTCGAAGAAATTAAATATCTTGGTACTTAGATTCTAAATTATCATGGGACAAACATATCGATGACATATCTAATAATTTAAACAAAGCTTTTTTTGGCATCTTACAATTGAAATACGCGTTAGACGAAAGTGGTCTACTAAGTATTTACTATGCCTTAGTCTACTCGCACATTTCGTTAAACATCATAAGTTGGGGGTGTGGTAGAAAAATGGGTAGGGTACTTACTCTACAAAAAAGATTAATACGTCTTATATTTACCCTAAAGTACAATGGAAAGTGTAAAACAGTGTTCAGAAAAACAAGAATTTTGACTCTTCCAAGCATGTACATCTTTAAATGTCTCATGTATACTATAAACAATCTCTGCTCGTTTGTTCAAGTTGCAGATACTCATACATACAAAACCAGACATGGGAAACTTTTAAATATCCCATCGCATAGAACTACTTCTTTTAAACATTCCTCGTGGTATAACTGCGTTAATCTGTATAATGCAATACCTGAATCTGTGAGAGAAATAAATTGCTCCAAGTTATTTAAAAATAAAGTTAAAAATATGCTACTAGAGGGTGTCTTTTATAGTGCTGGCGAATTTGTGTCCGAATCTTCTTAACCTTATGCAGTTAGCAAAATTAAAACCTGCCTTTACACTATTTATTTATATTGTGTTTGATTTTTTGTATCTGTGTATATACATATGTTTATTTATGTATTTTATTTCGCTGAGTACTTTATACTTATATACTTGTCTGATATGTCATATGTACTCTATGTATCTTATGTGGTTAATAAATTATTATTATTATTATTATTATTATTATTATTGTTATGAAATTCTCTAAAAAATGAGCACGTATAGAGGTCGACAGGTGCAATTGTTAACTTGCAAATGGATTCAATAGCTTTCAAAACAAGTTATTTTCACTATTTCTTTCCCCAAAAAACAATTCCACATAGAGGGCTAAAAATTCTTGAAGGTGGTGTCTATGTTGTCTCGATACTGTACAAAAAATGTCAGCAAGATCGGTTTATTACTTTCTGAGTAATTAACGTTCTATTTTTTTTTAAATCCTTAATTAACAATTGTGCCATTTTTTGTAAAATCCATTTATAATTGGGAAATTCATTTAGAGAATTCAAAAAACTATTGAAAAATTATATCCCGTTGGAATTTTTGAGTTTTGGCCGATTTTATGGGGTTTTTCTACTCGCGAACCTTTTATGCGCGACATAAATAAACAACTTTAATAATAAACTTTGACGATTGTTTTTCAATACTGTTAAACACAATCAAGTGGTGAAATATTTTTTTATTGAAATTACTGGTGTTAAAGTTCAACCTCTATATATTTTCAATTTAAATATTACAGGAAATTATGCTTTTTAATGTTTCAAAAAGTTTTATTAAAACTCTACACGTGTTTCGGCTTATTAGGCCTTTATCAAGAGTACAAGATATTACTAAATTTAAAATGTGTTCTTTACTTATTTATACCTAATGGAATGTATAAATTATGCAAAGCTTTTAATCTATTTATTACATGCAAATAGCTATATGATTCCTATCCTATGTAAATATACTACAAATAAGTTCTTAATGTTAAATTATTTTTTCTAGAATATTATGACCCTTAAATAATGTTTGATCATTAGTTACATTTTTATGCTTTTTGACAGCTTTCATGATCTCAAATTGTTCTAGTAAATCTAACTTCTTTCCTTTATTTTCTGTATGGAGTAATTCGACTTCATTAAAATTAACAAAATGATTATTTTCTATGAAGTGTGTTGACATACCGGTGCTATGTATACCATTCGTTATTGATTTTTTATGTTCAGCGAGACGATTTTTTAATTTACGACCAGTTTGACCGATATATATAGCATCGCAGTCATTACATTTTAATTGATATACACCTGTTTTTTCTAATAAATCTCTTTTATCTTTATTATTAACTAACATTTTCCCTAGATTATTTTTATTAACAGCAATAGTTTTACATCCTAGTTTTTTTAGTTAATGCTAATTTTATCGCTAATCTTAGGCCTATAATTAATACATTTATATATGTCAGTTCTTTTTGGAGTATCAGCATAAAATTCTTTAAGTAACTTTTTCTTTTGTTTATGTTTTATTAATTTATCTATGAGGTTTTCAGTATAACCGTTGTTTCTAGCGATTTCTTTAATGGTGTTCACTTCTTTCATAAAATTATTCTTATTTAAAGGGAAGGTTAGCAGACGGTGGATAAATGAATGGAAAGATGCCATTTTTATTTGTGATGATTGCTTAGAGTTCTTGTGAATGACTGTGCCTGTGCAAGTTGGTTTACGGTAAATGTCAAACTCTAAGCTGTTGTTTCTATTTTTTAAGTTAACGTCCAGGAAGTTTAAACCTTCCTCGTTTTCTATTTCTAGAGTGAATTGAATTTTATCGTGAAATTAATTCAGAAGATTTAAGAATTTATTAAGTTGTCTTTCTGTACCTTGCCAAATACAAAAAAAGTCATCCACATATCTAGTCCAGAAAAATACATTATTTATTAGGTTATTTTCGCAGTTAAACAACTTATTTTCAAAGTCTGACATAAATATTTCAGCTAGTAACGGTGATATGGGGGAACCCATAGGTAATCCGTCTGTTAATTTATAAATTTCATTGTTAAATTGAAAGTAATTTTGACTCGTACAGGTTTTTATTATGATGTTTAATTGATTTGTCAATATCAGATTGATTAATAAGTATTTCTATTATTTCAAATAAGGTTGTAATGGTATGGATGTGAAGAGGCTTTTAACATCAAAGGATACTAATTTTGCGTTGTTCGGAATTTTGAGATTTTTGGTTTTTTCTATGAATTGGAAGGAATTTTTAATGGCATATTTTCATTCAAATTTTGTCAGAGTGGATAATAAGTTGTTTAATTCTTTACACAATTTATAAGATGGAGCATTTACATAAGATACTACAGGTCTGATGGGAATATCTTCCTTATGCATTTTAGGAAGTCCATAGAATAAGATGTAGGGGGGTTCATTGTTCTAAATTTATATGTGTTTTCAGGGGGAATGATTAGTGTGCAATTTTTTAATGTATTTAGTATATCTGCTTGAAATTTATTAGTAGGGTCGTGGTTTAATTTAATTATTTCATTTGAGTTTAAAATTAAAGATATTTTTGTATTATATTCCTCTCTAGTTAAAATTGTTATAGTATTTCCTTTGTCGGGTTTACAAAGTATTAAATTATTATCAAGAATTTTATTTTTAATGCTATTAATAATTGATGATTCAAATTTATTACTTTTATTAGTGTCTACCTTATTGAATAAACTTGATATACCCTATAAATATGATCACTATACGACGTATAATGCGCCATCACGAATTTTTATGTCTTGGAGACAAAGGTTTGTCTTGATTTTGTATGAAAATAACTCTTTATTTTTCACCCATGAATATTTTGCTTATTCCCAACATTTCGTAGAATCTGTTTTGTTGTAAGGTCTTTGTCTACAAGAATTTTAATAATTTTTAGTTCAAAACTACTATAAAATAGCTGTTTTGTGTCTACGCACCTTTCACTTTTTTATGTGTTAATTGAAATAGAAATGTATTTATAAATATGTTTAGTTCAACTGACGTGGCGTGTTAAAACTAGAGAAGAGAGAAATTGGTGAACAATAAATTTCACATATTTAAATCATATTTAGGCACGCACTTTATATTATTATTTTAATTTAACCGTGTTACGGCGTGCAGATTCTCGGTAGGAAGTTAGGCAGGTACGGCGTCAACTGATTTAATACGAGGAATTTTTTTTAATAACGATTTTCTAAACATATATTTTTAAATTTTTTATGGCACATATTAAATAATAATAATATAATAATATTTAGTGATACAATATGTATGTCAAGTCATAAAATAAAGGGAGAAAAAGCGTATAAATAATAACATAATAACAACAATAATAATTGCACTCAATATAAAAAATAAATATAAGAAAACTTATTGTCAACACCAAATAAACATTACTGTTGTTAGTCAACCCAAAAATTCTTGCATGCTATAGAATGCACTTTCAATAAGAAAGGGTATAGCAGAATAAGCATGGTAAAACGGCACCAGAAACGTTTGGACCTAATTCAGCGTCAGTAGATCGGCAATGGGAAAATAAATGTTTTCCTAGAGTTGTAACCCCCTGCCGCCACTGGTAACCCCTGTACTCTAATAATTATAATTGTTAGTTTTCATTTTTTATCTTTGCAAGTGGTGCGTTACCTATTATGAAAAAAATGGAGAATGTAGATATGATTTAAGTATATCTTAGGGGAAAAAATGTGCTGATTTTGTTGCCCCTTTCATAATCAAATAATTATTTATTCAAGAAAATAATGATTAGGGTACACAGAATTTTTATCAAAAATACACTGCTATGTACGAAGGCGTGGAAAGGACATAGTAAAAATATTTTTATAATTTCCAGTTTAAACTTGCAATTATCTATAATTGCAACTTTAAACTTGCAATTATACATAATTGAAACTTTAATTGCAACTTTAAACTTGCAATTATCTATAGTTGCAACTTTAAACTTGCAATTATACATGATTGCAACTTTAAACTTGCAATTATCCATAATTGCAACTTTAAACTTGCAATTATACCTAATTGCAACTTTAAACTTGCAATTATGCCTAATTGAAATTATGTATAATTGCAAGTTTAAAGTTGCAGTTATAGATAATTGCAAGTTTAAAGTTGCAATTATGGATAATTGCAAGTTTAAAGTTGTAATTATAGATAATTGCAAGTTTAAAGTTGCAGTTAGGTATAATTGCAAGTTTAAAGTTGCAATTATATATAATTGCAAGTTTAAAGTTGCAATTATGAATAATTGCAAGTTTAAAGTTGCAATTAGGTATAATTGCAAGTGCAATTAGGTATAATTGCAAGTTTAGAGTTGCAATTATAGATAATTGCAAGTTTAAAGTTGCAATTATGGATAATTGCAAGTTAGGTATAATTGCAAGTTTAATGTTGCAATTAGGTATAATTGCCTAATTGCAAGTTTAAAGCTGCAATTAGGTATAATTGCAAGTTTAAAGTTACAGTTATGTATAATTGCAAGTTTAAAGTTGCAATTATAGATAATTGCAAGTTTAAAGTTGCAATTATGGATAATTGCAAGTTTAAACTGGCAATTATAAAAATATTTTTACTATGTCCTTTCCACGCCTTCGTAGCTATGAGTAGTTTATTGTCAAATTTTTTCAAATTTTTAGAAGCGGTGCGCCATACTTAAAAAAAATAAGAACTGTTACGACGCAATGTTTCGTGATTCACCATTAAAACTTTATGTATTCATATAACGAATAAAACGTAAGAACGTTTTATTCGTTCGGACACTACCACCGTGGAAGAGGTTGACAATCCCCAAAAAGTTTGCAACTAATCTTAATATAAATATCACCACCCCATTATGGTTGTTTGTCTTGTTATTCATTGAAAAGTAAATATACAGGGTGTCCCACTTAAAACTCCCGGGGCCATTTTCTTGATAACTAACACAGATATTTGAATTTTGTAAAAAGTGTTCACTAGAATATATGACTTCAATTTTTAGTACACACAATATTTCTATAAATTGAAAGGTATGCGATGCAAAAACATTTTCCGACCCCAGGAAACTTGAAAAAGAGGTGCATTGAAACAATAAATTGTAAGTACCTTTTATAAGACAATAATTTTCGAAAAATCAGATGGCTTCGAGATACTTGAACTTCAACATAATTTTTTAAGTAACAAAAATACCTTTTTGAAATACATTTTAAACATACATTTTGGAAAATAATTTCTTTTTCATGAAAAATTTGAGAAAATGTAATGTTTATCATTTTTTCAAATTAGATAAGATAAGATAATTCTTTATTGCTAGAAGATCATCATGGATACAGCAACGTCAAAAATACAAGAAATTAGAACACAATTTGCAATAACATACATAATAATTATACGCACACATAATAACAACAGTAGTATATAACAAACGAATATTTATAATAAAAAAAAAACAAACATTTGACATAACAAGAAATGGCCTACAAAATTTTTTATGGTTTACAATTTACTACCCCCAACAGCCAAATGAGTAGTAGCATTTAGTTTTTAAGTATTCGATAACTGAATTTGCAAACCTGTTTGAATCAGAAATCTCTTTGATATCAGATGGAAGTGACTTGTATGCTTTGATAGCGGAATAGTATGGTCCTTTTTCAAAAAAAGTAGAAATGTGGTTTGGAATTCTAATTTCATTACCCTGTCTAGTAGATACAGATATGTCACATGAATAAAATTCTCTGTTCGTTGGAAATAAATGTAAATTTTTTTTAACAAATTTTACTAGAGATAAAAAATATAAAGAAGGAACAGTTAGACATTCAAGTTCAGCAAAAAAGGGCTTACAAGATGTTCTCGGACAAACCTTTAACATACATCTTATTATTCTTTTTTGGGTGATAAATATTTTTTTTGCGTTAGGTGAGGATCCCCAAAATATGATACCATATAGTATAATAGATTGCACACAGGAAAAGTAATATATTCTTAAACTATCTATTGTGACCTGATCTCTCAGGCAACGTATAACCCCACAGATGGAACTTAGTTTCATGTTAAGTTTCTGAATATGTAGATCCCAGCTTAAGCAGGTGTCGATAAAAACTCCCAAGAATTTAATGCTATTTAAATTTTCTACAGATTTGGTCAGTAATCTGACATATAAAGATTCGGTTGTGATTTGATTTCTGGGGTTACCAAAAACTATTAAACCAGTTTTTGTAGTGTTTAGTTTTAATACATTTTCGTTACACCAATTTGCCATTCTTTCTGAAACATTTGTTAAGTCTAATGATAAATCTTGTAAATTTTGATTCGCAAGTATCACAGATGTGTCATCAGCAAATTGATAAACTGTTTTAATATTTAGTTTGTCTGAAAGATCATTCACATACAATAGAAAAAGTATCGGTCCCAATATAGAACCCTGGGGAACACCCTGTGTAATTCTATTTAACTCAGAATAATACTGAGAACCATCATTGGTAATGCACACTGTTTGTTGACGCCCTGATAGATATGATTTTATGAGATTGAGGCAGACTCCTCTGATTCCATAGCTCTCCAACTTACTTAAAAGAAGCTGGTGATCAATTGTATCAAATGCCTTTGAAAGGTCAAAGTACAGTCCTGCTACCGATTTTCTTTTATCAATGTTTTCAGTTATATAAGTAACTGTATTAAAGATTGGTAATAGTTAATAAAACAATTGTGTATATTATTTAAATTTATTTACTTTAAAAAAGTTATGACGATTTTTGTTATTTAGCAAATTGTATTCCAATGAGATATTTCGAAAACCGATGATTTTCCGAAAGTTGATCGTATTTAAAAAGTTGCTTACAATGTATTGTTTTATCATATGCCTCCCTTTTCAAGGTTCCTGCCATCGAAAATGTTTTTGCTTCCCAACGTCACATATACCTCAATTTATAGAAACATAGTTTTTACTGAAAACTGTCATGTGTTCTAATGAACGCCTTTTACAAAATTCAAATATCTGTTTTAGTTATTAAGAAAATGGCCGCGGGAGTTTTAAGTGAGACATCCTGTATATTTACCTAACATTACATTTTTATTTCTATAGACAATTTAATATCAACGTAAATAACACACGCAGGTTGTAGTAAAAGTGAAAATTTTAAAGAATTTTCTTGTACATTTTTTTGTGTCAATTTACGTTTCAATGAATGATAAGACAAACTTAATGGGGTGGTGATATTTATATTACGATTACTTGCAAACTTTTTGGGGCTTATCAACCTCTTCCACAGTGGCAGTGTCCGAACGAATAAAACGTAAGAAATACAAATACATAAAGTTTTAATGGTGCATCACGAAACATTGTGTCGTAGAGTTTTTATTTTTTTTTAAGTATGGCGCACCGCTTCTAAAAATTTGAAAAAAAATGACAGTAAACTACTCATAGCAGTGTATTTTTGGTAAAAATTTTGTGTACGCGAATCATTATTTTCTTGAATAAATTATTATTTGATTTCTTCAATATTTTTTTTTTTAATATGAAAGGGGCAACAACATCAGCACAATATTTTTCCTAAGATGTACTTAAATCATATCACATTCCCCATTTTTTCATAATAATTGACTCGCAACTTGCAAAGATAAACAATGGAAACGAAAAATTATAATTATTAGGGAACAGGGGCTACTAGTGGCGACAGTGCAAGTGAACTCTTGGAAAACATGTATTTTCCCATTGCCGATCTATTGACGCCGAATTAGGTCTAAATTCTTCTGGGGCCATTTTACCATGCTTATTCTGCTATACCCTTTCTTTACTTCAATCTTATATTTTGATAGGTGAAGATTATTATACATTATACAACTGTAATGGAGAGATTCTTTTTGGCTGTTCTATGTTGGGGAATTGATAAGAGCTTTTGTGTCTCGCTTTGTATGCGTGATTATCATTGTTCTTCTTCCAACATTACACAGGAAATAAGCCATGTTTTGAGGTTATAACAATATAGTAAACAAGTAGAGTTTGAGACTTGTCGTTCGGTTTTGCGTTTTTGTTTGTTCTAATATAATAGTCAAAAATGCAAAGTAGCCATGAAAAAGGATATTCTAACAACTTCCATTAATTTCAATGGATGTGATTCATGACTTTTACGTCAATAACATGGATTTTTTTAGCTCCTGAAATGAGAGGTGTACGAGAATCGCGTATTTATTCTTATAATTCTTTAATTCTTGTGTTTGTGTACAAATATATCGAATATAAATGAAATAGATGCATTTATTATTTTTAATGTGTGTTTCATAGTTTTTTTTGGCATTGGACCTAATCCATTAGCCAGTTGTTTCATAGTTAGTAATTGAAATGAGACAAAATAATGTGTGTTCCTTTTCGATGAATTAATTCTTTGAGAAGCCACAGTTATTCCCGTACTCAATGCAGTGTAATCTCTCGAGTAGGCATAATTATAATAGTTAAGTCACCGAATTTTAAAAATTCGTTTGCGACTAAACTAAACAGCAACAAAAATAAACATAGTTTCCAAAAACTTCCTTGATCTTTAAATTTCACTTTTTGTCATGCTATCATTCTATATTTAATAATAAAAAAGTTTCTCTCTTACAATATTTTATAATGCGTTTTCGTGTTTTTGCATAACATGTAATAGTTTATATATTTTTTATAAAAATATGTCCCGATAAAACAATTTTACTTCATACATCAATCAAGAACAATATCAGAGGAACATGTTCATAAAATTTGAGATCAACATCTCTCACAAGGCTCGAGATACTGAGTGATAAATAAGAAAAGACACAGTTTCATGCTTTTCCTAGTTTTGACAAAAATATGATTTTTCTCCAATTTCGCAATTCTAAATTAACTGGCGAACTCGAAATTATAATTCTGCAGAAAATTTCACATAAGAATCTGTTTCTCATTTTTGTATACCATTTAGTCGATCCCTCTTCCTTTAAAATGCGTCGTAACGGGCTCTAGACTCTACTAATAGTACTAATATGTAATATCCTGCTTCTGACCACTCCAAATTAATGTCTATTATTTGTTACAGGAGTAAACCAATCGGTCCTACGTTTAAAGTCTCTAGGGACAGTTAAAAATATTTTGTCTGGTGAATTCACTGATGTGTTCATGCAAAAAGGAGCTGGTACAATGCAGTTCTTAAAAGAACTCATATTTATAACCTAAAAAAGCAACATGTTAAGATCTGAATATATTTACGAAAAACGGTATGCAACAAATTTATTTGCTTTATTCTTCAAATATCTCGAGGATAAACTAGAGTTAGACCGATAAAAATACAAAAATAAGCAATCAATTACAACATTCACAAATCGCTGTTCTATATTTACGAATTATGACGTTTGGCGTTTGGTAATATCTCTGGGTAATATAAGAACAAGAAGACGACTGAATTGATATTTAAAAATATACATGCACTATTTAATAACAGATGGCGCAGATTCAATAAATTTTCGTACGTTACGATACTCCCACTATTTTTAAGTTTATGTTAATTATGAACAAAATAGTGACTTATTGAAAAAATAAAAAAATACGGGTTATTTTATTTCTCACGCTCTTTTGATGTGTGCATTTATCTCAACACCATGCAAACACCCCATTCAGATTTTTATTGTATATTTTATCTCAGAATTTTAAACTCTAATTTCTACACGTATTGTACGATTTTAGACGAAAATAACGCCTATCTGGAACTATTGTCAAATTGACATATGACATATGTCAGAAGTTTATTTTGTGGTGATTTATGTTATAGAATTAATTAACTACACAAAATTCATCTAAAGATGAATTTCCAAGAAAGCCACCTAGCTCCTAGACTACAATGAATTCAATAAAGAATTCCATTGTCACTTTTTTGATGGTTGTGTCAGACATTGACAAAAGAATTATGCAGAATAACTTCTTTTTTCACAATTTATTATAAACAATAATGTTTAAATAAATAAAAAAGCAATCAGAAAAGCCTCATACATTTCTTGTATCTTGAATCCTCATCTAGAGATACAGGTAAGAAAACCACAGCTTTTCTTGTTCCATGTTATTTTTTGGCCAGTATTTGAATGCCACCACATTCGAATCAATGACATATGTACACCAATCAGGGACAATCAACCTTTAATGGCTGCAATTGCAGTTCATTCCTCAACATATTTGGTCCTTTTAACTGGATTAAATAAAATTATTAGTATGTATCATATAACTTAATTGCTATGGTTTTTTCGACGTGTCACATTTAAGTGTAATTTATCTATAAAAAAAATAAGTGCGTCAGTCAAAGAGTGATGATATTGATGGAATTTTCGGCTACAGATGCAAATAAGAAAAGCATAGTAACTTATAATGTTGCTATTGTCAATTGTGAAATTCATTCTAAAGCGTTGTTACCCGAATTAATCATTACAAAGTTTGCCTGTGACAGAACAACACCGAAGTCATGCTTGAGTATTACAAACGATATCCGTATACAAACATTGCTAACCAGATATGTTATGCGCTCACCTCAAACGAAAGTAATCGATTTATTATCTGGCTCACCATCAGAAGCCTTATGCCTGCTCTTGTTTTAACCGTAGAATGGTCGGTAGTATAGCCGTAGGTTAAATGACACTTCTTTACTTTTATTAAATCATGTATGGAGTTGTTCATTCAAGGAACATTATTTATTATAAATAAACAAATTACATCATGCCTATCTATTAATATAAAGTATTAAAACAATGTTTAATTTATTTCAATAATTAAAAAATTCAAGAAATTGTCGATCGGCGCTTATGACATTGCTGGTGTTATGAATTATTCCTTTGTTGGTCTTTTTTATGTATGATTCCAATTGATATTAGATAAAATACAATAACATTGAATTTTTACCAACCACTTTATGGAAAATTTTGTCCCAATTCCTGTCTAATCATTGTCGTAAAGGATGTGACAGGTCGAATGAGATTTCAACTTTGTATAAAGTATTTTTAGATACAGCGTGTATCGTTTTCGAGTAAACCGTCAAAATTAATCGTAAAATTTTTATTTCTTTGAAGGTGTGAAGAAAGACTACAATTTCAAAACTCTGAACCATGGTCAATTTATATTCAAAATAGGGGCGGGGCGGCAGATTTAAATTAACAAAAATGTTATAATCTTAAAGGAAATGTCTTGAAATTTTTGGCTAAAACGTATTTTTCGATATATTTGAAAATTTTATTTTACTTCGTTTCCTCCCTTCTAAAAAAGTTTGCTTTCTATCCTGAGATAGACCCATTAGTTCCTGAAATAGTAAATAGAAATTAACCACGTTTCATCGATCCCGTAGTTTTTTCTTTTATATTGCAAAATTGAGACTATTTTTACTACACTATTAGTAGCAGAAGAGTATTGTAGTGAGAGTGCTTATCTGTACAATCTACTCGTATCACTAAAACAACTACAAAAAGTTATATTTTAACTACCGACAGCTTGACTCGTAGAAATGAAAGTTTGAGCAACACTCCCAATCTTTTTATTTATCATTAAGGACTATCAAAACTGTCTTATTTGTTAGATTATGAATCATTTTGGCCTGTAGAACCTTGCACCGCCTAAATAAATTCTCCGACAACAACCACTGTCAAAAATTAGTTTTGGATCTAGATTAGGACATTGATTAATTAGTCGATTAAAGTAACGTTGTAATTTTTTGTGTAAAGGAAGTTCAGAAGGATATACACACGTCAATCAGAGATAAAACATTTTAAAAGTAAATTTACAAAATATGTTTGTTGACTTATTCACTTCATTGCCATGTGGAAAGCTTAATAATGTATCTTGTTTTGACAAAAATAGGAATAACAAATTATGGAGTAGAAAATACTTATGGCCAAACTATTAGCTAACACTTATAAACATTTCAGAATTTAGTATACTACTTTTCTCACAAATTTTTCTGTGAGGATTTATGGATTTCATTATTTGAAAAAAGTAACCTGCCTCTTGTTTTCGAGAAGTTGTTTGGTTTTTGGTAGTTGGCAAATAACAAAAAAATTCCTACGCTTTCTTAATACGCTGTTATTAGCTTGATCAGTAACTTTGTATGTAAAGAAATTGCCACTCGATTTTCACCCATTTCCAGATGTCAGACATCAGAGTGACATACAGACAAATTTCGTGATCTAGTCTGAAACGTGAAAATCTAAAAAATCTCGGCGAGTGCATTTTTCACGATTATAATACTTCCCTTCTGTACGTGAGGGCAGTAAAAATCCTAGTTAAATTTTGCTATAAAGTTATATTAAAATATAATATACATTGTGACTCACTTAAGATGAAGACCCTCGTGTCTTGCTTATCTGATATCCGAATATTTTGAAAATTTGGTGGTGAATATATACCTATATAGAGTGAGTCTTTAGAGATAACCACAATTGTACCAGATTACATTATAGTAGGAGGCTTAAACGTGTTTGACATAACTAGGCACCGTAAAAAAACAATTTTTTCAACAAAAAATGATTTTTTATCTAATACAGATTCTCAAATGAAAAATTAATATTCTTCGTTTTTTGGGAATTTTATCTCAGCGCCAGAGACGACCTCATAGAGACATAATATTATATTTTAAACACCTATTGAAAAAATCGGAAAAACGACGAAGTGGTGAAATATTCCTTATTGTCAGCTACAATGTATTTTTGGTAATAAATTTAACCTAAAGACGGTAGTGGCTCTTATAAAAACATGTACTTAATGCCTATGTAGTAAATAAAAAGACAATTTTGAATCAAACACATACTTTCCTGTCCTGTTTAATATGTACGGCGTGTTTATTTTGTTTATTTTCATAATTGGCTCCTGGCAACATAAAACATTTTTCCCAATAAAATATACCATTTTTATATAATATTATTATATAAATCATACAGAAAAAAGTTAAGGATTAATGGCATATAACTGCCATGTACCGTGTGCATCACAAATGCACACAACGTGATAAAGTGAATTTTATTTCATTTTAAAATGTTAATACGTATCTATAACCTACTTTCATCATCGGAAATCTAGTACATTTGTGAAACGTACTGACAATTACGTAAAAACGTAGTTGATTCTTATATTATTCTTTTTATACACTTGCAGTGTTGAAGGCGTTCAACTCTGACTTAATCTCAACATTAGATTCCTGTGTCGGCGGTACTTTATATGTTTTTTACTACTGCGGTTTTATTATCCCCTTCAATTAGGCGACACTGCCGAAATTGTGAAACAGCATCCCCTTTTACCTACACTGTGACAATTCTTGGCATTTACGTCAACATTTAATAAAGGGAAAGGGTAGACCATCCGAAATCGCAGTTACGCAGTTTCGAAAACCGAAGTGTAAATCTAGCCATATGTATGTACATAGGTATCTACAAACCTAGTGTGAAACAGTACAGAGTCGGCGGTATACGAAAATGTCTAGTGCTTTTCAAGCTGCAGTTTATTTGTGGATTCGCGATTTTTCAGAACTGCAATTTGATGGAATATATCTTTATTGTAGTAGTTGCAACAAAACAATTTCTTGGACATCTAAAACACATGTTAATAGATATATTTCCTCACAAAAGCACATGAGTGCTAGTGGCTCTACTGATACGTGACAGTCTACGTAATTTTAATTTAGATTTAGTGGAAGTGATGGTGGGATGTAACATGCCGTGGTCGAAACTATAGATAATGTTAGTTCAATGTTACGTCCCCAATACCTCCTCCAAAGATTAGGGAATTAACAAGATAGGACAGCCGGCGGAGAACCTTTTCTTTTAGCAACGGCGCCATTGACTTCGACATTTAAATTGGAGTTCTCGTGCAGTTGCCACAATGTGACAATCAGACGGAGAAGGTAACATTAGAAAGAGAGGCCAATAGTGAAAAATGGACAACACTGTCCTGATAGAACGACCGAACTCAGCTGACTGTCAGTAGCCAAGGTCACTAAAAAAACAGGTTGCTTTGTAATATATGTCACATGAAGTATTTCTATGTTTATGTGTAAGGTATCTATTTGGTTAGGATAGAATTGTACATTGAAAGAATAATTTTGAAACTTTTTTCTATAAAATGAGGAAAAAACAGCCACACGCAGCTGTCATCGAGGTCTAACGTGACGTAGCACTTGTCGATTTTAACGAGCCAACCTATCTTTTAGTAAACTTGATCAAATTCGTTTAATGCCTAACCGACAAATCCCGAAACCGTTACCGCTGGATGTCGTGTCCCTTTAAATTGGAGTACACAAGCGTCTTCGTCTATTTCGTCTTCTCCGTCTGACTGTCCTATCTTGTTAGTTCTCTAATCTTTGCCTCCTCTTCGAGTGAGTCTTTATAATAAACTGATCATATTAACTTTGGATATTACGGAATTTCCTAAAGAAAAGTACAAGGTAAGATATATTGTGTCATACTTGCACAAAAATCTTTCAGCACTGGCAGAGCCAACCCTGATTTTGACGTCACCGAGATTTATCTCGAGAACTTTAGTTCTCGAGCTCTGCAAATTAAATAAAAAGAAAATTATTAAATAAGAAAAATAATAAATTGACGCTTGCAATAACTTTTGTTTTCGTGGCTTACTTGTCTTTACTTAAGATTATTCGTTTGAACAGTGGTAGGTATTTACGAATAAAAATTTTTGCCTTATTAAATAAATAATTATTTTGTTGTAAAATCAATTCAAACTAGTACAGTACATTATTCTGAACAAATAATAAAGAATACATTTTCATTAGAGAATATTTTTACAGATATTTTTGGTTAAAAAATTGTTCACTTGGCGGTCCCTATCTCAAACACCTTTGAACCCACTTCGATGAAATCTTGTACGAAGGGGTTTCTAAAGGTGTTGATTAAGAATATCTTACTAGATTTTTTCTAAAAACCTCTTTTTGAAAATCCATCACCTTTTTCCATCCTTGAATCGGATGCCTCTGACTAAAATCAAATGTCGTTATGTCCAAAGACTCACTTTATATATATAGGTATATATTCACCACCAAATTTTTCAAAACATTATATCAGATGAGGGAGAAACGGGGGTGTTTTCATCTTAAGTGAGTCTAAAATGTCATCGCCTTTAATAGGCATTCGCAGTCAGTAGCGTTCGACTGACACTTCATTTCGCAATAGTCTTAAATACTATTTTTAATGAATATTGATACATGATTTAATCTACATAAAGTTAGTTCGAACTTAGAGACACTATATATTACGGTGTCGATATCTAGTATATCTTTACACTAGGTAAAAAATCTTGCAACATTTGCTCCAAAATTATAATAGCGGAGAGGGGGGATACTTGATCAGGAGGGATACTTGATCATATCAACATTGTTCAGTAAAAACGACATGTTTCAGAATAGACAATTTTAGGGTAAAATTTACATAATCTAGCAACACATAACGACATCCTAGTTTCAGTTCATTTTAGTGTTTGGTATCTGACAGTGTTTATTTATATTACTGTAATAAAACAAATATTACTAACATTATTCTGTGCTTAATATTGACTGTAACATTTCATATTTGGCCAAACTAATCAATAGCAGGAAAATAAGTGTTAATTTGTGAATTTCCGCACAAAGTAACAACGTATTACAAGTTGGGGTTAAGTTAACTTCTTGTCCTCATTTGTCACTGATTGAGAGGAACCAAAATAGTTGCTCGTGGCAGAGAATAATCCCATACCAAGTTGAACATACGTCTTTTCTATTTAGTCCTGATTCAGTCTTGCCATTTTCTAAAGCAGGTGGAAAAAAAGCACAAAAAAAAGGAAGAGAAAAATGAAGTGTGCAGTTTTAATTAATACACCAGTGAAAATAATAATTGAAAATTAAATAAATCTAAGAAAAGAGAAAAAGCAAAAGATAGCAGAAAATGCGAATAATAGACTTAGGTACTATATAAGAAAGAAACTGTGAAAATGAAAGTTCTTGCGTCATCTTCTGAAAGTGAAGAAGAGTGTGTATTTGATGAAACAGAAGATTCAGTGAAAGATGAAGAAGAATTTGAAGAGCTGTTACCCCTAAATGCAATCACCTCGAAGAAAAGGAAAATTTGCCATTCTGACTTTTAGATGTGGAAAACGAAACAAAATGGAATTTAGATACCTGTGTTATAAATGATATGGACCATGAAGAAGGAAAATGCAGAAAACGTCTCTCAAATATGTAGATAACACGCGAAAGTTATTCTCATTCAACGAAAATGATATCCGTGACATGAACTTTAATGAAAGAATTGGCATAGCACCCGAATCGAAAATTCTCATGAAAAGGGAACGATTATATTACAATTTTATGAAACCGCCTAGATATATTTGAAAGACATCTCTTATGGTACCTATTTATTTAAAGAATATTTACCGATGTATTTTATGTCTTTTAAATCTATTAAAAATATATATTTTTTTATTATTCGATATTTCTTTATCATTTTGTAGTGTTTGCTGCATTTTTTAATATTTATATTCATTGATCAGGTATTCCTCTAGTGATCAAGTTTCCCATACCTACTGATCAAGTATCCCACCTAGTGGGGATACTTGAGCAAATTACATTTAATGACAAATATCTACAATACAATTTGTTTAAAGCTTTTAAAGGGCGTTCTAAATATAAATAATCAAATATATAACTACCAAGTTTCCAATGTATCTGATTTAGCTACAATCATACAAACCGTTTTTCCAACTTTTTGAATTAAACAAAACTGTGATCAAGTATCCCCCTTTACCCTAAAATCTAGATTTTATTATAATAAAATATAGTTTATATAAAATATATAAAACGGATATGAGCCAATTTCATTACTGCGTATTTCATCATGCTATTTTAAAATATTGCAAACTTTCAAACTAAATTTTAATTATAATAGAAATTATCGTGTTTAATAGATACTCTCATTCGGTACCCTACTACCAGTATTGCATATTGGTCCAATATGTTGTGCTACTAGGGTAGCGTCCGACTGCAACTTTCATGTAGTCGTATAGTCTTATTAGAAATACTTTAATAACATTTTGAAGTAAAATTGAGACATTTCTTAATCTACGCAAAGTTTTTCAAACCTGTGAGACACACTGTATTATACGGTTTCAATATCTTAGTATTTTTGTGTATTTGGTAAAAAACCTTATTTACAGTTTACAAGTTTTTTTTTAATTAGCGGTTTTGATATATAATAAATATTACAATTATTATACATCTCAAGGAGCTAATAAGGTAAATGATCTTACGAAAAATAATATTTGCACAGTATTGCGCAATATTTTCTTTTCAGCTTTTATGATTTAAATTGACTACATTTGCTAATGGCGGAATGCATGAGTTTCATCTAGTTTTAGTAAAGCAATAAAAACGTGCCTCAGTTAGTCTTTACTAGATAAAGAAAAGTTGAAATTTCAAGAAACAAGTTGAAATGCCAAGAGAAAAGTTGAAATTTCAAGAAGAAACTTGAAATTATGAAAAATTTTGGTCCGGTTATGATATACCTGTTTGATTAACTCCAGTCATGTAGGGAAAATCAGAAGAACAAAAACATGCGAGGTTTTGAAACTTGGCAAAAGATTCATTACTATTACTATTAAACATGCTAAAAGTGCCCATCTCTATCTGTCGCACTCGAGCCGCCGCGCCGCGCCATAATTCTGATATTATTATGGGTTAGCGACTCGGCAAGAGATATATGCAAAAAACTAAATTTCAGCACCATTTGTTAGCGACTCGGCAAGAGATATATGCAAAAAACTAAATTTCAGCACCATTTAAATGGTGCTGAAATTTAGTTTTTTGCATATATCTCTTGCCGAGTCGCTAACCCATAATAATATCAGAATTATGTTCTATTTACAAAATTAAGCTTATAAAATTCTCCAAATAAAATATTATACATTTTTTCTCGTAACTATTACTATACCCCTCGCGTATAGACAAAAAGTATTGTATTTTATCGATACCTTTCTAAAGTCGTAAATACCGCCCATCAAGAAATACTTTTCGTGTCATTGTGTTAGCCATAAAACGCTGAACAACTTTGAAAATGTCCGACGTTTGTTCATCTGTCACTCAGTTTGCGAATCTGTCTCTCCGTCCGTTACGTTCATAGAATCTCAATAATGCAACGATTACGACCTTTTTCACGTGCATTTTTCTCTTAAAATATTTCATAACCTTTATGATAACTGATTGGTTCTTCTCAGAAACAATACGGTCCTTCCTCTAGTTACACTAACTTATTATCTGAATTTCAGTAAAGTCGAACATTCCTCTCTTAAGTTATCATGCTTACAAGAAACATGACACTCGGAGAAACAGATGACAAACTGACTTACCAACGGTGGATACGATGGATATTTCGAAAACTTCTCTTTACGAGCTATATTTTCGAATTTATTTCGTCAAATAGACCAGTGCAAATAATTTTTGGAAAAAAAAAATAACAGCATGAGAATTATTGGAAAAGGGAGGGAATATAGCGCAACCAACGGGAAAAATAAATTAAAGTCGATCCGAGTTACGAGGGGAAATGGGGTGAACTTTAGGAGTGGAAAATGGTTTTTCACGATTTCCAGCGAAATTAGACCTTCCATCGAAAAAAGTTAAATGTAGAAGTTGTACGTAATAAAAAGGTCCATAATTTTTGTATGAACCATTTTTTCACATAACCTAAAATTTTCCGAGAAAAATTAAAAAAACCGGTTTTTTCGTTTTTGATTTTTATCTCCCACAAAAAATTTTTTTTTTCACGAAATTTAGTTATCTTTTTATGTCCCAAACACGCTATAATTTTTTTGAATTAAAATATTTATATTTACATTTTATTGTGATTTTAAAAAAGAGACGTCATTTTCATCCGAAAAGGCCCATGTGCTGGAAACAGTTTTCTCAAAAAAAACAGTGGTCTTTGTTTTTGTTGAAACGTCAACTTTTAGATGGTGTAAAAAAAATAAACATTACTATGGGAAAATATGCCAGGAAATGCGAAAAACTGAAAAAATTAGATTTTAAAAAGTTATTTTTCAAACATTGTTTAAAATTTTTCATTATTTATTGAAATTCACAGTTGAAACCCTTGAAAAATGTGAGATGTAATGTTACATTAATAAATTAAGTAATTAGAAATCGTTGACCTATAGGGTTTGCAAAGAACATGCGAAAATAGTTAATTTTCCAAGTATTAAATATTAGGTTTGAAATGGTTTCAGCCAGAAAAAAGTGAATGCTGCCATATTTTTTAATACAAAAAAGTTGATTAATTAGATTCAACTGACATTTATGGAATAGAAAATCTTATATTAAAAAAAAAAATGTTTATACAGTATTTACATTTAAATTTACATAAAAATTTATACGTAAGATTGTAAACTATACAAATTAAATATTCATGAAAATTATTGCTATAATTTTTACAATATTTTTATTTACATTTATCACACTAATTAGAAGAAATATAATCAATTGTCCATTAGTCTTTGCCTCTTTGATGCAGTTCTCCATCGTCAGATTCGATAAAATTTTCGGATTCTGGTGGCTCTTTGAAACTTCAATACCGCCATAGTCTTCAAATCCAATATTTTACCTAATATTTATCGGCTGGTCGTCTATGATTTCTTCTGAATCACTTGCTTCCTCGTAGATTTATTTTTCAATATCAGAGCATTTTTCAGAACCATGGCAGTTTGAAACGCACAAATTTATATTTGTGTATTTCAAACCGTGTTTTCATCAGCCGCATTTTTGATTGCTACACACACTTTCACAGCTGAAACAAATGGTTTTAATCAATATTTCAGGAATCAATTCTTTATCTGTCAATTTGGGCATAATTCCATGTTGGTGTTGCTTCCAGTCCCAATCCGTTGCTGTTAGTTTGTTACCGAGCTAAGTTTGAAGCTGATAGTATGCCCTGTAACAATGTTCTGCCGCGTCTTTCCAATTTAAAAGATGATTTTATTGTTGTTACTTGATACTTCTGGAATCTTAATTGTTTCAAAGTCACTTTTTTATTTTTACATTTATAAATTGACTTTATTAATTGCAATCCATTTTCAGAGATATATTTTTTGTCTGCATCTTTTTTATAAAAAATATTGGCCAAACTTAACAAATTTTTATCGGCTATTAATGATGTTACTATTGTTTCCATTTCTTCTTTTCTATCTTACATTTTTCAAGGATTTCAACTCAGAATTTTAATAAAATAAATAATGAAAAAGTTTAAACAATAATTGAAACATACTTTTTAAAATCTAGTTTTTTCAGTTTTTTTTGCATTTCCTGGCAAATTTTCCCATAGCAATGTTTATTTCTTACACCATCTAAAAGTAGACATTTCAAGGAAAAAACATCACTGCTTTTTTTGAAAAAACTGTTTCTAGCACATGGGTGTTTTCGGGTGAAAACGATGTCTCTTTTTTGGTTTAAAATCAGAATAAAATGTAAAAATAAATATTGTTATGAATTACACCCTCTTGGAACTGGAGATGATACGCCTATGCCTACTAATTGTGACTGGAAGCTAGCAGAAAGAAATGGACTTTTCTGGAATGCGGTAAGAGAAGATTCCTGATTGGTTCTAGATGGATCTAGATAGTCAAATTCGGAGTATATAAGCCACGATTACCAGCGCGGAAGAAGAAGTTTATCAAGAAGGCAGTTTATAAAAGTGAACAAGTTGAAGAGTGAAAAGTAAGGTTAAATATCAAGTAAACAGTGTAAATAGTCAGTAAATTATTAAATAAAGTGGTTTATCTCTTGTTGAAATTATTTAGAACCCACGGATTCATACAGGGTGTTTCCTAAAAGGTGGAAAATACGTAACGATAATTCGATTGAAAAAATTGCAGCTTATTTGGGACATAAAAAGGTAAGTTTCCATCAAATTTCGTGAAAAGAAATTTTTTTTGTGGGAGATAAAAATCAAAAACGAAAAAACCGTTTTTTTTCGATTTTTATCGGAAAATTTTAGGTTATGTGAAAAAATGGCCCATACAGAAGTTATAGACCTTTTCATTACCTACAACTTTTATATTGAACTTTTTTCGATAGAAGGTCTAGTTTCGCTGAAAATCATGAAAAACCATTTTCCACCCCTAAAAGTTCACCCCATTTCACCCTCGTAACTCGGATCAACTTTAATTTATTTTTCCCGTTGGTTGCGCTATATTTCCTTCCTTCTCCAACAGTTTTCATGCTGTTATTAATTTTTTTGTCTTTTTGCCTTTTTAAAAGGTATCTGCACTGGCCTAAAATGCAATAACTCTTTTGGAAAGGATTATACAAAGTCCATTTTTCATATAGAACATTATTCCAATATGGCTAATAGTTAGCGAGATATATAATTGA
Organism: Stenurella melanura; assembly: GCA_963583905.1. Classification (NCBI taxonomy): domain Eukaryota; kingdom Metazoa; phylum Arthropoda; class Insecta; order Coleoptera; family Cerambycidae; genus Stenurella; species Stenurella melanura. The sequence goes on from OY757312.1 coordinate 111,785,468, forward strand.
AGGCCAATTTTCAAGATGGTAGCTCCAGATCGATACAAAGATGTGGATGAATGAACATCTGAATATGCTGAAATTTCTTCGTATTTGATTGGAGTATAAATCAAATAAATGTAATAAGTGTGTTCTAGTTTAATACGAGTGCCCTAGAATCTAGAAATATTATATCATTAATTGCTTCATTTTATTTTATTAATTCAATTACTGATCTAAGGCAAATATCCATTTAAATGAGAAAAATAGTAAATACAACTAATTGCTGATCGTACATAAAATTTTCGCCGTTGACCACAAAATCCGCAGGAACAAGTACCTTCCTATACCAAAAAAGCATTCAAGAGGTCAAAAAACAAGAATCGGAAACAGTCCCGAATTTTTCCCCACGAGAAGACCTCCACCGTCCCCAAAAAGGACATCCTCAGTGAAGATGGTCTGCAACAAATAGATTAATGAGAGAGGCGCTTGGCTAAGCGTAAGGTCATGGCCTCTTCATCGTAGTAAGTGAGTGACCTCAGCGGAAGGAAGGAAGGTGGGGAAACTGTACGAAGAGCGAAGAACCTGAAACTAAGCCGGCTATGGTCAGCAACGTTGCCAAGTCGTTGCGCCAAACTGAGGATATGATTAAATGCCTAGAAACTTTTATTTATTGACTTGTATTGCCAATGATCCCCTGGGATCATTAATCCCAGGGGAGGATCAAAGAGTTTGTATGCGTTATAGAAGTAAAAAGAAAGCGTTGCGAGCATTAACCTGTTACCTAAATATTTTGTTTTTGTAGGTTAAAATTATCTTCTTAGAAAACTATTTGTGGAACATTTATTATAAGTTATTTGTTTTTTCCGTTATTAATAAACAGAAACATGACTAAACAGAGAAAGCACATTACCGTAAATTAGTATACTTTGAGTCACTAATTTTCTGTGTTCATTTATACTGAAATTCTAAAATTCATAATTTAATTGCGGTTAAATGACGATGAACGAATTTATATGATTATTACCTAAAACGCCAGGTTGTGGCGATTAAATAAAAAACTTTTGTTATTCTGCGAAATGCGACATGGCAATGGTGCTCGTTCTCTCCTTTTACTTTGATACCGGCCAGCACATTAAGGTGCTGAGCTTAAGTTGAGGAACATTTGACTTAGCGCGCGCGTCCTGTGTGTTACAAAGTTTGCGACCGGAGTGAATAGCGTTTGGTACATGTGGATATTGTAAAACCGTACGGATTCTACTGCTGGTCAGACAGACTTTATTTTTGTGTTTTTGCATTTATTGGGAGGTATTTAGTGTTGTTAGGTAAGTGAAGTTTTGCCGTTAAATTTTCTTAGATTGGTATATCCTGTTCGGCCTTTGTAAAATGACCATCTGAAGTAAAACGAACTGTTTTTCTAACTGTCATTTATGTATTCCTGGGTTTTTGTTTATTAAAGAAATAAACGAGTTCGTACTTTTAATGCAATATTAATATTAATTTTTATTTCATTCAGCCACAGAAAAAACAATAACAATCGAACGAAATATGTCAAAAAATCATTTGACTTATTAAGTTCAAGGGAAAAGGACATTCTTGAATTGTGTAATGCTCTAGGCATCTACTAAATTAAATGCTTATTGCTTAAACTGTTTAATATAAGCAATATTGTCTAATTTATATAAGTAAGTAGTTACACATAAAAAATTGTTGTTAGCATTATCAATGTTACCTTGTCCATACTTAATCTTACGGATAGGAAAATTGTAAATATTTTTATCGGGTTTATAACTATTTTTATGTATGTTGTTCAAGGTTTTCTTTATATTTAAAATAAAAAAAATTCTATTACCTACAATAGTCGTTATACATGGTGTATCAATTGTCTGTGATATAAAATAACTATGTGTATTTGGGAATGAAGAAGAGTAAGAAAGCTCAATATCATAAAAGTACAGCTCTCCAATAAAGTACAATATAAAACGGACAGAAATTACTAATAAATGGTTAACTGTTTTTTGCGGATTGACGTTTATAATGAGCTTTAACTACTCTTCATTTCCAAATAGACTATAGATCAGGTTACAATAGAAGATTTCCTAACTTACCTCTATGCCAATGCAGAGAAAAACTTTTTTCGCAAATGCAGTACGTTGTGGAAAAGGTGTTATCTTTTTTATAAATATTTTGTTATTTTCTTAGTAGTGCAGTAAAAAAAGACCAGTTTTAAGTTCTAAGGCCTATTGCGTTTTTTTATGAACAATTTTGTTTTTTGAAAAGCATTTTTTTAGTTAAAAAGGTGAATAACTCCGGTTCAAGAGGTCCAATTGGGGCAAGCTAAAAACCAAAAACCTTCGCAATATAAACTCCAATAAATCTGGGTTAGTTTCGGGTCATTTTAGTACGTACGTAACGTACAAAATGGAATAAACTATAAAAAGCGATATTTTTTCATGGGCGTTAAGCCCAGGGACGTCTAGAGTTCCGATCGGCTTCACACTTTCAGAAAATATACCTTTTGTAAAGTAACACATTCTTTATAGTATTTTGCAAATAGCAGAAAAAACTATCTATGAGAACTAAAAGAAAAGTATTTGTAAAATTATTAATTTACAATCTTTGCATTATTTCGATAACCTGAATTCTGGTTATGCTGGCAACTAAAATCCTAACATGAATTTGTCTTTCTTATCGGACAGTTCTCATTCTAACAACACAGTCCCCTACGACTATGCAGACTAAGCCAGTATCCCCATAACTCCCTACGGTCATGAAGATTCAGTTAAAATGAGAATAATGGCCTAAATGGAATTTATTTACATACCTCGTCTTTGGAAAATTTTTCATTCAAATGGATTACATTTTCATGAAATCTATCATTCTGTTTCTTGAAATGCTTAGCCTTTGAAACGCTTTTCGCCCTTATTCTGGAGCTGATAGAAAGGTACAAAGCCACCAGACACAGATGAATTTGTTATCTGAAATTTGAAGTAACCTCCATTTTGTGCCATTACGTTCAAAATAGATCTTTTTTTTCAAAATGTAGTTCTGGATGACTGAGAAAAAAGTCTTTTAAAGTCATTTTGGCCACTTTCTTGGCATTTATTTATAGACCAAATGACAACAAATAGATTTTCTCGGCCATTTTGAAAACATTTTTGAAATATTTTTATCAGAAAAGAAAAAGAATTGAGAGAACTTTAATAAAAAAAAAAGAAAGTTAATTATCGTCCATTTGAACTCGAGATATTTAACTGTTAGCATTTTGGCCAACTTGTTAATTAACAAATGCCTATTCTTGGTTAATATTTGAATTGTATTATTTTGAAACATATTTATTTCATGTGAAATGCCCAAAAAACATTTTTCACTTAGAAAAATTTATTTTCAAGCATTTACATCTCATTTTTGGTAATTAGACTGAAGAACTCTCTTTTAAATTTATATATCAAGATTACCTCTTGTTTTGTTGCACCATACTCAATTGTTTCCGGCTTATTTAAGTTGGTAGTTAACGTAGGTATTTATTTAGGATAATTTGATATTCTGCTAACTTCTCTTTATAAAATTGCAACCTTATTTTTCTTGACTAATGTCAAATATTAGTTCTGTTCAGAGACAACTTTCTTGGTGTGTGTATTTACTGCTATTTATCTTTTTACAAGATACTAAAAGTTAAATATCAGTACAATTCAGATGGATCAAAATTCACCGCAATTCTCTTTCTTTTCTGATAAAAATTTTTCAAAAATGTTTTCAAAATGGTCGAGAAAATCTATTTGTTGTCACTTGGTTTATAAATAAATGCCGAAAAAGTGACCAAAATGACTATAAAAGAATTTTTTTATTGTCATCGGAAAGCTGGCGTCCAGAACTACATTAAATACATTCAATTTTAGACTCAATGGCACAAAGGTTCACAAGGTTCAATATTTGGGCACCAAAATTTCAGGATATTTTGTTTTCAACAAAAGGTGTATTTTTTGAAAGTCTGTAGCCGATTGGAACTCTTGAAGTCCCTGGCTGTTAAAATGAAAGAGGAAAACGCACCATAGGAAGTTTATTCCATTGTGTACGTTATGTACGTACTCAAATAACCCGAATCCAACGCAGATTTGTTGACACTTTAGTTGCGAAGGTTTTTGGTTTTTAATTTGTCCCGATCGGATCTCTAGAACCGGAGATATTCACCTTTTTACCTAAAAAAAACGCTTTTCAGAAAACAAAATTGTTCATAAAAAACGCAATGGACTTTGGAACTCAGAAACTCAGATATACACTCGTGGTGATACCCCAGAAGATACGAAATCATAACATTGCTGTTACAAAACTATACACATCAGTGTCATTTTTTTACTCCACTATGGTAAAATGGTTCAAAAACATTATATTGTAAAAAATAATTATTCTGAGAATATTTGTTTGCATAATTCTTCTTGTTACTTTTTGCGACCAAGTTGGAATAAAATGTCACATTATTCTTATTGTTGCACCCCTGAGGATGTAAACTTGGAGTTGACTGAAGTACTACAAGATGTTAGAGATGAATCCTCCTTAAATTTATTTTTTATTCATTTATTAATCTGTAAAAGTTTTATTTCAGGTTATGTAAAAGCCAATTTTGAAACTTCCTTATTCTTAGGAATTTTTATGAGAATTCTTAATCGCTTTTGAGAAAATTGCAAATTTATTTATTGGATGAAATATTTTTGTTTAAAAAAAATGCTAATAGAATAGAATAGAAGAGAAAAGCCTCAAGATTAATTAACAAGCCTTAATAAAATTTTTTGTATATTATTGGACAAATGAAAGAATTGTATAAAATTTTAATAATAACCCGCCCTCATGAATTTTTGTAAATTTTTATCTTCTCATGGATTAGTACGGGAAAAATAATTTTCAATTACATAAAAATAAATGGTAAACAAATAAACTTTGCAGTAGTATAAGTAATAATGTATACTTTTCGGAAAAGAAACATTGTTTCCTGCCGGAGGAATGATGTGGGAAAAATAAGGATGGCAGTGCGTTTTGTACGCTTTCTAGTAAATACTTCTTTAAATATCGATTTTTACAAAAAAATGAAGAAATGTATCGTGTAGGTAATAAAATTATTTTTAAATGAGGGTCTTTTCTTTTATATCTACGACAAAAATTTTACTGAGATACAGTTTTTTGAATAGGCTCATTATGTTTTTAACTTCATTGTTAAAAAATGTAGTTATCTGATAATAACTCGAAAAATATTTTCTTTATCAAAAATTATTATTAAAAGTGAATTATTTTTTGTAGTTTATAAAATATTTTCAATCTGCTAAATATATCGTACTAACTGAAAAAAGAAATTGAATAAGGACAGGAAATATATTGTAAATTGTAAAACAAGAAAAATCTGTGATTGATAAAGAACGAGGTTAACTGTGTAGGTAATTGTCTCTGTTAGTGAATTATTTGCAATTAGAAAAAAAAATGGTCACTACGCAAAATTCATAACTTTGCAACAGTTTCTGTAAAAGGTATTGTTTAAACAAATACATTTTTAAATACGTACAAATTTAAGTTAATATGTAGGTATTCTATACTTTTTTATTTAGAATAAAATTTTTAACAACTTTACTGTTATCTTGAAACCTTGAACGAGCTTGTTGCTGACACCTTTTTTGTTCTCTGTATATTTATTCATTATTATTTAAATAAATTATCATAAATGTTCTCTATAATCAACGAAATATTTTATATATCCTCATAATTTAAAGAAAAAAATACACGCAATAAATATATTTAAAATCGAAAGATTGCCAAGGATTGCAAGTCAGTGTTATATCATTCATTTGATAGTTTAGATCAAAAGCAGTATGATATTCAAGTCCATGAAAACTCACCTCCTTGGAGAGTGACCACTGAAGGATGTGGCAAAAATTAACACTAATAGTGCAAGAATTTTCCGATGGTCAAAACCATTTTTAAAAGCAGTTGAAAACGTTATGTATCTGGCGTATAATTATCCTCAATTATCCTCGATTCGGTTAAAAATTAGAGGTCCGTAGGGGCTACATACAGAAAAAAATTCTTGAACTCAAAGTATAAGTTACTTGAGGCCCAAAGAACGATGTTCACGTCATTCGATTAATTTTAGTTTTACTTATGAATTTTTTAACTTGCGCTGATTTGAATTCAACATTTTTACAGTTTTCAGCGAATAACACTTTGCGATCCTCAGAATTTCTCCTTGGACACCCCAATTACTTATTTTTGCTTAAAAATACATCAGTGAAATCATAATTTGAATGGTTCCTCATCATTTCAAAATTTGGGGAAGTTTAAAATTTACCAAATCAAACTGTTACCAGCGTCTGCGGTCTCCTTGGAGAATATTTGAACCAAGTTTTTCATTTTTTTCCTTCTTCAATTCTTTGGGACTTCCTGCCACATGTATGTTTCCTTTTTAAGCGGTGCTCGGGGAATCTACAAAATATCACAATTAACCAGTATGTTACAGGTGAATAACCTTTACACCTGTGACTTTTACGTCAAAAGATCAGCTTAAAAAGAAAACATACATGTGGCAGGAAGTCCCAAAGAATTGAAGAAGGAAAAGATTACGATAATGCCACAAATAACATTTAGACAAGTTTTTCATGTTCTTTGATACCCAAACTTTTGCCTTTTAGCATCCAAGGAGGTTACTAATGATTTCAATTTTTCTTTAAAGGAGGTGGGGTTTTATGGACTTGAATATCGTACGGTTCTTTATCTACATGCTTAAAATACACCGGTTGCTATGACAATCTTATTGACAGCTAAAAAAAGCTTAATTTAATGAATATTTCCCGTCTCTAAGGGTTTTACCTAATAGGCGGAAAATGTTACCCAAAATTTCCATTCCCTGTCACACATTTTGTTTTTTTCGTCTCTTTTAACCCTAAGCCGGCCCTCAATCATAACTAGCTTCCAATCTATTAGAGTAAGATCCCAGAGTCGCCAGACCTACGTCATTTTAGAAAAGCTAATATTTTGACAATTGTGTGATATGTAATTAAGAACGTATGCATATTTGCTAACTTGAAAACTGGGCCCTTTTACAGATAACAGGTTCAAAAGGTACAAAAAAACCTTACTAAACCTACGTTAAAGTTGGTTTTCATATATGTTTGACAAAATACTGTTAAAAACCAACATTCATTACTGCCAGACACTCTCCATGGGCCCGAACTTCCGCCAGACGCTTTAAAGCTCGAAAAAATCCTAACATAACTATGGAATCATGTCTACTATCAACTATGTAAGGAACAAAACAAAACAAAACATTTATTATGTTAGGTTAAGTTGGGCTTTTCTCGAGCTTTAAAGCTACTAGCGGAAGTTAGAGCCCACGGAACGCGTCTGACAATAATGAATGTTGGTTTTTAACAGTATTCTGTCAAACATATATGAAACCCAGCTATCATACAATAACGTAGGTTACTAAGGTTTTTTTGTACGTTTTATACCTGTTATCTGTAAAAGGGTTTTTAACTACATATCACACTATTTATTGTCAATATATTAGCTTTGCTAAAATGAGTAGGTTTAGCGGCTCTGGGATCTTGGTCTGTCTACATGATTATTACTCTTTGATAAAAACAGCAGATAATTTCCTCTCCACTTTATCATTACCTCATATGTTTCCAAATTTTCCAACAATCGTTTTCATAGAGAACAATCATTATAGAATAGATTTATATACCAACTTGTTTTATTCAGAGGTTTTTTTCTCTTGTAAAAAGGTTTTTTTTCTCTTTGTAAAAAATGCATAAAACTGTATCTAATTTTCTATTGGGGAATCTAGTAGAATTTACGCGCGGCATCTGTTAAATTACTAAACAATAATATGTTTAATTTAACTATTTGTAAAACGATGCTGTGAATACGTGGCAATGAATTCATGAACACAGTGTATGAACTTGACATATAATTTAAAAAATCATCTTATATGGTAACATAAACAGCCAACTGTACGTGCTTAAGCTTACAAAATATATATATTTAATTTAAAATATTACACGAGAAGCATAATCCAAAGAGGCATACAGGGTGTTTCACAAGTATTGTTACATATATTTCAATTGTAACGGGCGATTCATTTAGAGGTACTTTTTTCAAAAATAACAAAAAATAAAGAGAAACAATTTTATCGGGTTATCTCTCTTATCATATAAAAGAACAATTCTTTACATTTATTTTTTAAAGATTATTTCTTTCAAGTGTTGGCCGTGACTGCGGCTAACATGGTCCATTTTGAAGTTCCAATTTTCGATGACGCGTTCGAGCATTTCGAGTGGTATTTGGCCAATGACACGAGTAATGTTGGCTTCCAATTCCTCAATCGTAGCTGGCTTATCCATGTAGACTTTGAACTTTACGTAGCCCCAAAGGAAAAAGTCTACAGGTGTGATATCCCATGATCTACATGGCCAATTCACTGGTCTGAAGTGTGAAATTAACTGTTCACCGAATTGTTCTCGCAATATAGCCATAGTTTCACGGGCTATGTAGCAAGTAGCGCCATCTTGTTGGTACCAAATATCATCTAGATTACAAGCTTCAATTTCGGGCAGCAAATAGTCCGTTATCATTGCGCGGTAACGGGCGCCATTAACAGTTACGTTCCGGCCGGCCTCATTTTTGAAGAAATATGGACCAGTGATTCCACCAGCCCATAAACCACACCAAACCGTTGTTTTGTCTGGATGTAATGGCATCTCTTGAACCTCTTCGGGTTGCTGTTCAGCCCAAATACGGCAATTTTGCTTATTAACGTAGCCATTAAGCCAGAAACGGTGACGATTCGGAAAGTCGGCCAGCTTCAATTCTTGCAGGAGTTGAATTTTGCAGGCTTTTAAACCAAGATCCTTGCGTAAAATGCGCCAAGTTGTTGAATACGACAAGCCAAGCTGTTGAGAACGGAGCCAAATCGATTCATCACGGTCATCGCGTACACTACAGTTACTGCGGCTATATTTTCTTCACTGCGTGCTGGATGTGGTCTATTTGGTCGCGTATTAGCCAATAATAAAAATTGGGTTTCAAATTTTTCGATGGTACAGCGAATTGTGCGTTCGGTAGGCCGATTATGTGGAGCATAAGTTGCTCTAAGCGCACGAAACACATTCCTTGTAGAACGGTGATTTTCATAATACAACTGAACAATTTGTAGACGCTGTGCTGGGCTAACTTTCCATGATGAAATGTCAAACAATACTGAACAAAAATATCGTGACAGTTTGACACGACTCACGCTTGATCTGTCATAAAATCCCCATTGAAAAAAGTACCTCTAAATGAATCACCCGTTATATTTCAGAGATCAAAACATGAAGATGCGATTAAATAGGATTAGTTAAGTATTGTTTGTAGGATGGCAAACTTAAAATTATTTTAAAAATGTTGTTCCCCAAAATACCAAAAACTGACAAAATTTTACTACGGTTTCAGTTTTTACAAAAATTAAATAGTAAATATGTTTTTAGGGGCGTAAAACGAGTACCATAGGCATACAATGTACAACTGACCAATGCAAGGGGAGAACATTTTCATTTTGTGCGGAATGTGAATAAAAAAATATGTCGTTTTGAAAAACATCATAAACTCAACAGATGTAAAAGTGTGTAAGTTTGACCATCGCATCGAAAAAAGGTATAATTTTACAGCCTCATCATCGTTCATTTGCTCATTTCATATATTGAAGTGTTATTTTATCCTCAGTGTTCTTTGGCTTTAGGAAAAGTTGACCTAAAAACCCCTTTATGTCCCTTCACAAAATTCCATATGAGATGTAGTTCTTTCACCCCTTTCAATCCGCAACCAACACGATTTTTACCCCCAGGGCATTTATTAGCCACGAAGACACCGATATAGTAAAGAGCATCTTAAAAACTCGCGATATCCTCTTTTCGGATCAAAATAATCTTTTATGAAATTTCGATATTTTTACCATTTCCAACCCATTTAGTACTCGTTTTACAACCCCTAGGCTGTTTTTTTTTTAAACATAATGACTGTAAAGAGTGAAAAATTTAAGTAAGAATACTACATATTCAGGCCAAAAAATAAAGAATTTCATTTTTTACTATTTTTGGTCAGTTTCTGGCGTTGAAACAACATGTTTTGCGAATTTCTACAACTTGGCCTTACCAGAAGGTTGTAGGCCATAAATGACTTTAAAATCGTAAAGTTCAAGCATCTTTACCCTTAAAAACACGTTTTCTCTTTAAATTTTATAAAGCCATAGTATAATTTATACTTTCTTATAGAAAATATAGTATTTATCATGACAATAGGTACTCGCCACGGTTATCTTACGAAAACCTGATCCGACGACGGAGGAAACCTCACTTCGGGTACTAATTTTGATACAGTTACTGTCCTAGGAATTAAAAGTTGAAGCTCTATTTAAATATATACAATTAGTAAATCTTGATCAGACCTACTAGCAAAATATATTTTCTTCTTTTTGTATGTAGTTACCACCCTTATCGAGTTAAGGCATAAAAGTAGCACCAAATTAAAGATAAAATATTCCACTACTTAATAGAGAAAAATAGATTACCATCACTAATCATTAATCGCAATACCTGGCAACCGGAAGCGAGGTTTCCCACACCGCTCTGCGCTGGCACAATCGGATCGGGTTTTCGTAAGGAAATCGTGACGACTACTTATTGTCACGAAATATTGTATAGGTTAAAAAGTTTTGTTCTTAAAAATTGAGCTCCACTTTTTTACGCCTAATAATAACGTATATACTGATCGGTCCACTCTAATGCGAACATTGTGAGCACCTAATACGCAAAAGAATTATACCAATTGACACTTTTCCATTAAAGGAGTTATTGTTATGTGTGGATTGTAGGTCGAGAGGGAGATACACAGACAAAACAGAAACCCTGGATGGCAATCCGCCAGTCCCGTCTAATTACTAGTAGTGATGTGTACTATTGTATTATCTGAAAATAACGCATTACGTGTTTTGTCACTTTCGATTTGTTAAATAGGAATGTACTGTTTTTTATAAAGAAACAATAGTTCTATAAACAAAATATTTTCTCAAAAATAAATGACGGATTATAGGAAATGAAACTAAAAATTAAATTTTAATAGAAGTACTGCAGCAACTACTCAAACATACCCCCTTGAAAATGACAATATACCATTATTTCGTGTAAACTTCTCCTGGCATTTGATTAAATAATAGGCGTACTAAGTAGTATGGAAATTCTGCAATATTTTAATTTGCAATTTTTCCACATTATTAAACTAATTCTCAAAGCAACAAATCAATCAATTTGCAATATCCTTATAGAAAAAATTCGTAAAGCGAAAATCTGGCTAGTCTCAAGATAGTTCTCACTCTAGTCGATAAATTTCGCGTACAATTTGTTTTTGCTAGTTTTGGTAAAAATTCCATTCGAGGGATATTGACCTCCGGGAAAATCTGATGGGTTTTTGTCACTTTGTAAGAATAATAAACACTCTTCTTCAGAATTTGTTTGACTGTACTAACGCTTGAATTTACCATCTCGACAATTTGTACTGCTGAACATGTCAGGTTTTCATTGACGGCAACACAAACAGTGATTTCTAGCATTTCTCCTATCATCATTAATGACAGATGATTTCTTATGTTGGAACCGGGAAATACATTCGTACTGTTTAATATATTGAATCATCCCTATGGACTGTAGACAGAGAAGGTACGAATCTATTATTTTCTTATGTCCTTGTAAATAATTCTCTTATTCATTTTACTGTATAATTTATGTAATACTATTTATTTATTTGCTTTTCCATGAGGCTTGGAAACAAATTTCAAGTTCTTAGAGCTTACCTGTACTATTATTCAAAGCAAAATAAACAATAGCGCTGCAGCGTGGTACGATACAGGAACATAAGCTGATTAATCGTCGCACGTCAGAAATCGTATTATTTCGAAGCGACTCCTGCCAGCAGGACGAAACTCAATTGGATATATTGCTTCTATATTCGTGTTTGACTGGATAGACCTGTATGTATACTCTATACAGGATTAGGTATACGTTGGTATAATTTAGAGTTAATACTTCCGTCCAAATATTTTTAGTGATGAATTTTCTTTGATATATTGGAAGTACCTTTTCCAAAGAATTCAACAGAGTGAGAATTTAGTTAAATTTAATTGCGAAATGATACGTTACGTACTACCCGAACTCGGGAGTCTGGAACGCAATAATAGGTTCATTAGATTTATTCTTCATTCTGTAAAATCGAAAAACAAAATTAGGAGTTCGAACGCTACTTCCTAGTGTTGATTGATGTAAACAGGTGCCTCTTTCCCTGAGTGATTACTCAATACGTACGTCGGCGTCGCGGCGCTTTATGTATTTAGACTCTGTCTTCCTTTTTAAGGAGGAGCCGTTCCACAAATAAATCATAATAGTATTATTTCAACAACAATTTTTAACTGTTAATATTTTGTACATGAAAGCTGCTTTCTGCACTCAAACCCACACTTCATAAACGTAATCTGTAATCTCTAATAATAATGAACTACCTAACTACTCCAAGAACTTATATAAGAGTTAACGATAGATATGCCTACAGGTTATAATGTTAGAATAATTAGATATACATATAACTGCAAGTTTATATAGTCGTAAAGACATAAACAACTGTCTATGTTCTAGAAGTAATATTAACAAGTCTCCCAATGTAACTCAATGCACGCTATGATAATTAATTAAGGCTTAGAAGTCGCTGGTGAACTATATCTGAAGGAAAGGGAAATTTCTCAGGCCAGTTATTATCCTTTTTGTAGGCCGATAGTGCTACGACAAAATTTTATAAAAAACTGTAAAAAGTGAAGCGCCTTTAAAAAAGTACAAATACGTTAGATATGGTTATTTGTACATTTTTATACCGATCTCGATATAAATGCTAGAATCCTTTTCTTATCGCAACATCTGCATAGTGGTTTTTTATTCTTGGAATATTCTAGTTGGCCTCCCCTTACTGTATAGTTTGTCTGACAGTCTCGCGTCATCTCTCACGGCTGCCTGCTAGGCGCACGGCCTTACTAATGTTCTTTCCCATCACCTCTTTGGTGACATCAGCCCAACGTTTTGGCCCTCCTCATCTCTCGCCATCCGATTTTCCCTGGACTATCAACCGTTCTATGTTGCCTCTCCAGTTAACAGGACCAAAAAATTAGAGAATTCGGGAGAATTCGATGTTGTTACTAATACATTTTTTGGGCGTCACACAACTGGCAAAATTACACATGACCACGTACGTTAATCTTGTCAGTAGGCGAGGCGAAAATAAATTATCGAAGGGAGTCTGATTCAACCAAGAAAATACTTGCAACTGCCTTATGCTGGAAACCTTATTGTGACCACGACTATACAATGAAAAACAGTAATGTACGTGTGGTTTGATATTCTAAAAATTAGGTTTTGTCGATTGTTACACGCTTTCCTTATATTTAGAAATACATAAGGAATAACTTCTATATAAATGCTTTAGATGTGAATAATTCTGATAATAAATTATGAACAACGACGACTGAAATACTAACAAGAAGACTGAACAAGCAATTGACAGACTGAAATTTAATTTAGTAGAGCACGTTATTTTTTACCAGAGACGCTAAAAAATAGAAAGAAACAAGGCCCAGTTTTTTAATTCCAAATAAAACCGATCTAGTCTGGTTTTACATATTTGGTAGTACAGTTTCTTAAACTAGATTTGAAATCAAATGTTAACTAGGTTGCAAATATTTTTTTATATTTATTTACATCGTACTTTATACCTATTATTTTCTTTTAATAATTGATTGTATCTACTTTTACTATCAAATTTATGCATCAAGTCCGTTTCACAAAGCATTGGACCCACAAATCGAACAAAATGTGTATGAAATTATGAAAAGGAGTTACTAAAAAAAACATAATAATAATAATAAATATTTGTATAGTACACCAAACGAGATATCATCCTATAGAAAAGTGAAAGAAAAATTATAATGTGGCACAAACAGATGCTCATACAATTACTAAATAACGTTTTAATGTAACTATACTACTGGAAAGTACTTAAGTACTAAGGTACATTTGCATCTTTCACATTTAATATATAGATAAATTAATATTTTCTTAAAGCCGGGGATACATCTAAGAAACGTTGCCATTCGTTCGTGTTATCCAACATTTATTTTTATGCGTTCGTCAAGTGTAGACAGTAGTTTGCAACAAATTAATTATTGTGCAAATGGCCAGCAAGGCGAATGAACGTTTCCCATCGGCTGTCGGTAAAATGAAAAGTTCAAAGAGAATGCGAACCAAAGAATATCTGCAAACGTTGTTATGTGGACGCGTTTAAAATAATTTCCAGTAGTTCGATACCCTTCGTCGAGAAAGGTGTATTTTGGTCTTCGTCTCACAAGTATGAGTGAAAATCAGTTAGTTATAGCTAGTGCTGCATATATCGTTATCAGTAGAATTTTACAGCGACGAGAAGAAAAGAAGAAGAGAAAACAAAGAACCGTTTGGATGAATGATTTATACTTATGTAGAAATAGAGATAGTATGAACTATTTTTTTGGCATTCTTCTGTAAATGATTAAACTAAAAATGGTCAAGCAAAACACATTCACTTCGCAAATGAGTGGAACGCCGCGAATGCCGGAAATCACACGTAATTCGTTCATATGTGTCATGTTACCTAAAAAAGTTCGCATCAAGCATCAATGATGGTAATGCAAATGAATGCGTACGAATGGCAACATTTCTTAGATGTATCCCCGGCTTAAGAAACGTTGCCATTCGTTCACATTCATTTGCATTACCATCATTGATGCTTGTTCGCAGACATTCCGGAAACTTTTTTAGGTAACATGACACATATGAATGAATTACGTGTGATTTCCAGCATTCGCTACTCTGAGCATTCTGGTGAAGTTTTTAAAAAATGTATCATTCAAGTCCGATAGTAAGTTCATACTATCATATCTATTTCATCCAAACGGTTCTTTGTTTTCTCTTCTCTTCGTCGCTGTAAAATTCTACTTATAACGATATATGCGGTACTAGCTATAACTAATTGATTTTCACTCATACTTGTGAGAAGAAGATCCAAATATAAAACTTTCTCGACGGACGGAATTGAACTACTGGAAATTATTTTAAACGCGTCCACATAACAACGTTTTTAGACATTCTTTGGTTCGCATTCTCTTTGATATTTTCATTTGTCCGACAGCCGATGGAAAACGTTCATTCGCATTGCTGGCCATTTGCGCAACAATTAATTCTTTGCAAACTACCGTCAACACTTAACGCACGTATAGAAATAAGTGTTGGACAACGCGAACGAATGGCAACGTTTCTGAAATGTATCCCCGGCTTAAGATATTATTTGTCAGCTCAAGCGTAGTGCTAACGTATTAAGCAGGGGATACATCTAAGAAACGTTGCCATTCGTTCGCGTTTCGTGACATTCTAAACCTATTTCAGCAAAATTAGTATTTTTTTACGCTTACTATATTTCCATTCCACTATGTGGATGTGGAAGTAATTGAAAATTTATTATTATAACGCAAATAGATGTGTAACGTTTCAATTGCATAATTTGTAAAATAACTAATTAAATAGCAAATTAAAATCTTATACGTTCCATAATTTGCGATTTTTTCAAATCATCAATTTTTATCAACATTCAGGTAAATGTTTCAAAATTAAATATTCCATAGCCAGAAATTTGCATCAAAACTGAAGCCTCGTAACTGTGAGTAAGTGTAAGTAAAATGAAATAGAAATAAAACTGTTGCAAATTAATAGATGTATGAAGAAAATGCATGAAGTTTTAAGGGAAGCCCACCCCTAATAAACAATGTAGTATATCAGTTAGTATCAGCCAAGGTTTGTAACGTTCTAAAATTGTATGTAAAATTGGAACATTTGTAAATAAAACAGTTTCCAAAATTTATTTTTTCGAAACTTTAGCACAGGTTCTGGAAGGCAATATATCTCGACGAGTGCATCTCTGCATATAGAAATAAGTTAGGTAAATGATCATATTTTCACTAGTTATACACGTATTTGCCCCTACTTGCAAATTGAAAAAATATTATCACAAGGTCTCATTTTTTCAGGTTCTTCGAAACAAAGAAATTTCATTTTCCTATAGAATATATATTTTGAATAATTTTCTTTTTCTTGTCCTCTTTGGAAAATAATTAAACCATTTCTAATATTTGGTAAATTGAAAAGTGAATACAAAAGTTTTGTGTAACTGTGCACCAGAATTAGAGATTTAAATGCTACCTCATAACTGCAACCCGATGAGAGCTTGAAACACTTATACTTGTCCGCTCCCGTGGCCTCTGGTATCACGTAGATAGAGCACCTTCAAATTGACTGCCACCATTCCCCACATCTTCGAGGAGAAAGTGACTGAAGATATCAATACTGTGTGCTCTAAATATGAAGAACTTATTTAATAACACTGACGAGAAAACTCAATTCTTTAATATTCTTTTGTTGAAACAAATGAATTAGGGAGCTCGAATTTATTCCAAAACTCATTACTGCCACTTCTTTATGTTTACAACAAGTTGTAGCAGAGAATTACTGTTACAATATTTCCAACAAATATTCCGCCATGAAATAAACAAAAAAAAAAAAAATTAAAACGTTATTGTGTAGTCTAGAGCCTGCTTAGAATATCTCGTTTTTTAAATAAATGTGATTTATCAGAACTCGGTCGATTTTTTATGTACTAGCATATGTCTTGTAAAACATTGTTTTGAAGTGATAAATTATAGTTGATATTTATACCCTGGCCGAATTCGTTAATAGAGGAAGCCACCTTGAATTTACTTAAATAAAATGAACATAAATCCTTGGCGTCTATTTCCTTATAAAAATTATTCATTTAACTAAAAGGAATAAAAAATAAGACGCTCTTCTCACGTTTTGAGCTTACATGTTTGGCTGTTAAGACTGCGTCAGCCTTTTCCTTGTCAATCCTTTGTACTCTTTATATACAACAATAAATCAAGACGTATATAATAATGGTGTATTATTAAATTAAGACATAATATGATCATTTGACCTTTATTATTGACAAGGTCTTTTAGCGCCACCGGTTTGATCCAAATTCGCAAATTAAGACGTTGATGAAAATATATAACGATGGCTCTTAAAGCTTAAGTGACTTTCAAGGATTTTCGGACTTCTGTTTTATATAAAAATTGAGTTGACGGTTGACCTGCAAGAAACACAAAAGAATTAACTGTGATTTGGTGCATTTCTTGTGTTATTAGTTTTAACTTTTATAATAAATATTGTTAACCTTGAGAAACTAACTGCTTCATAAAGAAGTAGACGTAAAAACGCCTTGAACACTCGATAATTTTGTCGAGGCATAACATTACCTATTAAAGCTAGTAGTTGGCTATTATTATTCTTAAGCGATATTTAAAGGTGTTTTAAAAATTTATCGTTTCTTAGAACAACATAAGAAAAGGAGTTTAACATCTGATTTACAGCTTTTGTGAAATTTCTAGTCAGTACTTTTAACAATAAACTGACTTGCCTGACACAGGCCATTTAAATCATTAAGGGCCGTTACTATCGGTCTTGATTAAGCACATGGTTAACTAATCTGGCTGCTAATTTAACTGCAACAAATAGCCAAGGCTTACAGTTGGTGGCGTACTTTCCGACATATAGTAGCTCAGTTAGTTAATCCAGTTTTTCCTTATGGCCGGTACTTTCAGTCTCGATTAAGTTAATTTAGCATCCGACTAAATATTAATTGGTTACTTTCAAGCTCAGCTAGGGCTTAATCGTAGTTAAATGCGGGCGTAGCTGTAGTTAAATTTAATCTTTGCATCGAGATACGATTATCGTAGTTGATCGAGATTAAACGTAACCATATTTCTTGTGAAGTAAGGTTAGTAGTGACGTTTTAAATCTAATTCGTTTTTACTTTGATAAATAGAACTACAATTTTATTGACAGCAGAAAAAATAACTATCTATAACTAAAAATATTAATGAAATCTTTGCATTCTTTCGATAACCTGAATTCTGGATATGCTAGCAAATTAAAATCCTAAAATGAATTTGTCTAATTTCTTTTTGACAATTCTCATTCTAACACTAGCATCCACACAGTCCTCTACGGACATGCAGATTAAACTAATATCTACGTAACCCCCTACGATCATGAAGATTCAGTTAAAATGAAAACAAGGGCCTAAAATGAATTTATTTATCTACCTTGTCTTAAAAAATTTTCATTCTAATGGATTATATTTTCATGAAATCTATCATTCTGTTTCTTGGAAATGCTTAGCCTTTGAAACGTTTTTCGCCCTTATTTTGGAGCCCATCAGAAAGACATAAAGTCACTCATAAAGATGTTTCATGCAAAACCAAGACAATTTCTATGAATAAGTGTGAAATAATTATATTTGACATTGACTGATAAAAACAACCTCACCTATCTATAGCTAACTAGTATTGGAGCCTATATACTCTATGCATGTTTAAAAATGAATTATTATTTGTTTGCTTATGATTCTATTGAAACATATTCTTTTCTTTATAGGATTTTGCACACAGAAGAAGAAAGAATTACTAAAAGAAAAACTTGTGTAAAAATATTAATTAAATCTTTGCATTCTTTCGATAACCTGAATTCTGGTGATGCTAGCAAATTACAATCCTAAAATGAATTTGTCTAATTCCTTATTTGACAATTCTCATTCTAACACTAGCATCCACACAGTCCCCTACGGCCATGCAGATTAAACTAGTATCTACATAACCCCGCTATGATCATGAAGCAAATTATAATTATAAGCAAACAAATAATAATTCATTTTTAAACATGCACAGAATATACAGGCTCCAATACTAGTTAGCTAATAGATAGGTGAGGTTGTTTTTATCAGCTAATGTCAAATATCATTATTTCACACTTGTTCATTGAAATTGTTTTGGTTTTGCATACAACTATCTTTATGAGTGGTGGCTTTATGTCTTGTTGATGAGCTACACAATAAGTGTGAAAAACGTTTCAAAGGCTAAGCATTTCCAGGAAACAGAATGATAGATTTCATGAAAATGTAATCCATTAGAATGAAATTTTTTTAAGACAAGGTAGGTAAATAAATTCATTTTAGGCCTTTGTTCTTATTTTAACTGAATCTTCATGATCGCAGGGGGTTATGTAGATACTATTTTAATCTGCATAGACGTGTGTGGATGCTAGTGTTAGAATGAGAATTGTCAAATCAGAAATTAGTCAAATTCATTTTAGGATTTTAACTTGCTAGCATAACCAGAATTCAGGTTATCGAAAGAATGCAAAAATTTCATTAATATTTTTATACATAGTTTTTCTTTTAGTTATAGATAGTTATTTTTTCTGCTGTTTGCAAAATCCTATAAAGAATATGTTTCAATAAGCAAACAAATAATTCATTTTTAAACTACAGTTTTACCGTAAATTGAAAGATCCTTATTCTGTTCATCATATGATTTCTAGTAGTGGCTGTTTCGTTTAGTAAATAATTATGTCATTATAATTAAGCAAACATGAGAAATTTTGAATGTTTTTAAAAAACTTGAATATTCTAGTAACAGCAAAACGAATTATTTTATGAATTAAAATATTAGTATCTATTTTTTCCTGTTGGACTACATGGGTGGCCAATAAACTAAATAGCAAATTATAATCACCAGATCAATTTTTCGTGTGACCCTCTGACTCATTTCATGATGTAAAGCATAAAAATCCATTTAATCATAATGCCAAAAACGTAAGCGGTGCGGTGTATGAATAGTGATTGTGACCATATATATAATAAAAATATATAATTGAAAAATTTACCTTCTCCGTAAGTAGCGACCTTAAGTATTTGGTTGATGTCGTAACCTTCTGCATTACATTTGTAAATTGCTAATAATAATTATTAATAATATTGGTAATTCGTAATTGAAATTATCGCTGTTATGATGCGCTAGTATGATCATAATTATGCATCTTATTGCGGTCAACTACTACGTCATCAAACAGTTAGATGAAATATGCAGTTAATAAGATACACGATGGGAATATACAACAAAAATATTTTAAATTGAGTTAGATATATTAGTTATTTATAACAGTGGCGGCTCGTCAGGGGAGGCAGGGGAGGCTGAGCCTCCCCTTGGAAGAACCACCATATCTTCAAAAGTAATATCTTAAGAAATTTCTATTAGGTATATCTCAATTTTCAATATTTTTTATTGTTTATTATTCATTAATTAATTTTCAGTTTATATATAACATTTTTGCATTTCCTTTCCACAAACATACCTATAACGTTACAGTCCGGATAGTCTTTGTATGCATATTTCCCGGTCGGCCGGTCTTTTACTGAATGAACACTGCGGTTCGCTGGAGGCTAATACGAAATAGCTTCCAACTTTACCGCATTTACTTAGAACATGAATGACCTTGAATTTCTTTGCGCTGTGTTTAATAGCAACACTTGGAATAGCCAAGTATGAGGCTAGCCTCCAGATCTCAGTTCTTTATAGCGCATGTGCACAGGTCATTCAAGAGTCAGGTGATTCACAAAGAAAACGAACTGACGTCTGACAGTTGCGTTTAGCCGGTTATAAGAACAACTTGACGTATAAATACATAAAACATTTGATAGGCGGGCTAGAAATAAGTGCTCTAGGTGAAAATATTCCCAACAACATGTCTTGTTGTCCAGACGTGGTGGATTATTTGTTATTAAATGGATTTACTACTCTTATTTATGACGAAAAGTTAAGAATTAAAAGAAATGCCAGGCCTACACCAGCAATGCTTTCGTTAGTTTTTAAAAGTGGTAAACAAAACAGAGGGTTTTGTGATAACAATTATAAAAAAGTCGAGTGGTTAACGGCATCAACAGTTAGAAACAAATTATATTGTTGGAGATGTTTATTTACTAATGATCAATCCTCAATTTGGAGCAGGGCCGGGTTTAATAATTTGCAAAATTTGTCGCGAGGTTTAGAAAGGCACGAAGAATCCCAGGAGCACATTTCACCTTGCATTAAATTCGAAATGTTTGGTAAACAAAATATTGTAATTTTCTTGGATTCTGCACATAAGAGAGAAATAGAAAATGTTAACGAAAAGGTCCGTGAGAATAGGGAAATATTAAAGAAGTTAATAGATGCCGTTATATAGTTATCTTCGCAAGAAAATTCTTTCCGAGGACGTGACGAAAAACGAGAATCGTGCAATAAAGGAAATTTCAAAGAGCTGGTAGATTTTTTAAAAACTTATGACCCAAAATTAGAGAACTTTTTGAATAACGCCACTATTTTTTGAGACAATTCCGGTAAGCTTCTGTAGAATGATCATTTTCAGCACTTAAACGCATAAAAACATTTTTACTAGAAACAAAATGAGTCAAGACCGCCTTTCAAATGTATCGCTTATTTCAATAGAAAAACGTTTTTTGTCAGAATTGAGGAAACGCGATTCATTTTATGATGAAATAATCAACCATTTTGCTAGTTCCAAAAATCGCAGGTTACCACTCATTTATAAAAATATTCAGGCTTTAAAGCAGAGATTAATATAGGTAGTTGTTATTTTAGAAAAAATATTTATTTGTGTTATTTATTTTTTAGGAAATATTTTTTATAATTCTCCATAATATAGAGTTCCGCGGTTATAT
Organism: Stenurella melanura; assembly: GCA_963583905.1. NCBI lineage: Eukaryota > Metazoa > Arthropoda > Insecta > Coleoptera > Cerambycidae > Stenurella > Stenurella melanura. The sequence goes on from OY757312.1 coordinate 111,807,188, forward strand.
TTTTTTTATATAACTTCTTTCTCAAAACTATTTTAATTTCTATTAAAACTTATCATTTTACACGCCTGGCAGTGATAATGAATACAATTTTTTGTTTGTAGAAAAACACTTTAATTTTTTTACCAAAACTGTTTTTATTTTTATTAAAAGTTATATAATTTAATTACAAGTGGGATAGTAGGACTCCTTTGGATACCGGTACTCGAGTCGTAGGAACGAGAATTTCATGAGAATGATTTTTTCTTCTCATCATATTTTCTATTTCCTTTTCATTCTATTCTTTTATTAGTTCTATTCTCTCAAGTCGTGAATCGGTATCCTGGCGAACAACCCACGGCAAAAAAATGTAACGCGCCGTTGTAATACCTCAGGGGTGGTGGGGAAATGTACAAATTTTAGTCATATTGCACATCAGTTGTCTTTCAGAATATCAAGCCTCCTCTGCAGACAATATCACGAGCCGCCACTGATTTATAAAGATTATTTCATTCATTAACAATGTAGTTATTGAGACTTTATTTTCGAGACCACGGTATCAGTTAGATTAATCAGGAATAGAACAGCTAGATTGGCTTTTGATGGCATTAATAGAGCACCAGCATGAAAGAGTGAGCGCAAAATAAGCCGTTCTCTTGCCACTTTTTGCAATCTCCGTAACTTTGCATGAAATTGACTAAATTGAATGCTAAAGGTCTCAAAATTTTCATCATCTATCGCCCAATCCAATGCAACGTTTTTTTCTTTAGGGACAACCTTCCCTATTATAATAACGGAGTAAACTATCCCGTATTTTACAAAACACATAATAAAAAAGTTTAACTGATTGTATTTATAACTTATTAAGTTTTTATTTATACAGTTAATAGTCTTTTATCTTTGCTAAGTGACTGAAAGCCAATAACTGTAAAAACTGCCCTTAAAAGGGGTCAAAGAGAATATAATAGGTATAATGCATGAAATGGAGCTGAATGTTTTTTAATAAAACGTGGAGATTGTTAAGTACATTTTATATTAATTCAGTATTTTGTCATTATTTCACCCCTTTAGTGTGAAATCTACCCTTAAATAGTCTAGAAGAATACGCCACAATATTCCAGACTGAAGTGGTCGTAATACAGTGGTGCGCAAAGAAAATTATAAGGCAAGGAACTGTTAATCAGTCGATTGCCATTTTCTCCAATTGTCAGGCTGCGCTAAAAGCAATCTGTTCCAACAACTCGAATCGAGACTTGTATGAAACTGCATAAATGCTCTTATATACCTAGGAAGTCAGAATAAAGTGACGGTGGCGTGCGTACCGGGACACAAGGGAAATGAATAGGCTGACGAACTGGCCAGAGAAGGCGCGAGTAAGGTCCTTATTGGACCTGAAACCTTTTGAGGTGAGGCTGTAGATGAACCTAGTGTCGTTTGGTCTGAAGGACATGACAAGGATTTTATATAATTTAGGCCGGAGCCGTGTCGCCGCTACGATACTGATCAGCTCTACTCACAAGGAGGATTCAAGATACCCTTCAGACTCCCCAAGACGAAAATAGACAAAATTATACTTACTGTGATTGCTACAGTCTGCTCTCTCCGTCGAAATCTTATGTCTGGTAGTGCACTTTTAATGAATATATCTTATAATTAGCACTTTCTCAGAAACACTTCTTAATAATTAAAACCGTCGATGGATTCTATGAGTGAAACGTTTTCTTTATAGGATTTTGCAAACAGTAGAAAGAAAAGCTATCTATGAGAACTAAAGGAAAAACTATATATAAAAATATTAATGAAATTTTTGCATTCTTTCGATAAAATGACTTCTGGTTATGCTAACAAGTAAAATTCTGATTTGCCATTCTCATTTTAACACTAGCATCCAACCTAGTCCCCTACGGCTAAGCAGGCTAAACTAGTATCTACATGATCCCCTACGATATGTAAATTCAGTTAAAAATTAGAACAAAGGCCTGAAATTAATTTATTTACGTACTTTGTCTTTAAAAATGTTTTCATTCTAATGAATTACATTTTCATAAAATCTCATTCAGTTTCTTGGAAGGCCACTCATATATGAGTGGTTGGATGCTAGTGTTAAAATGAGAATGGCAAATCAGAATTTTACTTGTTAGCATAACCAGAAGTCAGGTTATCGAAAGAATGCAAAGATTTCATTAATATTTTTATATATAGTTTTTCCTTTAGTTCTCATAGATAGCTTTTCTTTCTACTGTTTGCAAAATCCTATAAAGAAAACGTTTCATTACTATAAACAAACAAATAATAAATAATTCACTTTTAAAGATTCTATGAGTATTCGGACAAGTACACAGACTTGGCGGGATCAGAGGTGACCCGCGAAAAATAATTGTCCGACTCACGCCACAGAATCGCACGCCGGTCACAAATCTTATAATTAGTGGATCAATAAGAAATTGAATTCAAAATATATTTTCATTTATTGAAATAATTCGTAAAATGTAAAAAATATAAATATTATACTTAGCTAATGTGTATAAGGCAAACATCAAAGAGCACCACCACTCGGCAAGCCGTTACCTCCCGTAGGAGTGTAACTCATTCAGCGTCGAGAGAACTATGACAATCGACTGTACAAAAAGATTCAGACTCCCAATTAGTAATATTTGTAAAATGTATGCGAAACTTTTTGAAAATTATTCACTTTGAATTTTGCACTAAAATTATCGAAATGATTGTCAGGATGCTTAAAGATGCTATCTATGTGCATTCGATGGTTTTCCTGCTTTTATAAACGTACTAACGGCATCGAAAACAATTATACTTTTTTTCCGTCGACTCGCCTTCGACCGATTAGTGTGGCGTTTTCCGCCTGAGCCGGGATAAAAAGTATTTTGGGTTCATCAGAATCGACCCTCCCACTTTGGACTCTTTGATTATTTTTCTCTACGTTTTTGGGGTTTTGTATGAAGATTATGCTCCAACCCTTTGAGGAATATTAAATGAGGATTTTGGTTTTTATTGGAAAAACCGTCCCATCGATATTTTCCTAAATTTTGACGTTTAAAATAGCTACTCGCTACATCCTGACTGAGGATTTCGACTTGTGAACCACCAAATTCGTGGTACTTTCGAAAAACCAAATTCGTGATACTTTCGAAAAATTAATCTCGAGGAGCGGTTTTCTGCTTTATTTACGTCTTGTTATTGTATTTTTATAAAAATAATTGTTTGAGATTTTCAAATATTAAATTCGTTTTACTTCCGAAAAATTTGTTGTGCGGAGCAGTTTTCCGTCTTATGCGATTTTATTCGTTGAAAAACAAAATTCGTTGTACTTTTGAAAAAAATCTGTTGGACAGAGCAGTTTTCCGTCCTGCGTGATTTTATTCGTTGTACTTTCGAAAAACCAAATTCGTGGTACTTTCGAAAAGTTCGTCGGGCGGAGGGGTTTTCCGCTCCGTGCAACTTGAAATTTTTGGAGTACCTTTGAAAATTCGAACGACGGGGCCCAAAGGCGATTGACCGTCGTCCTCGAGATGAAAAATTTTTCTAAGTCAATATTTTGGTCATTTTTAGTGAAATAATTTTTTACGTGGATTTCGATTTAATATGATACCAAAGGTGTTTAGAAGTCTTTTTACTGATTTAAATATTATTTTTTCATGGGATTTTTGTCTGCATTTACTGTTATAGTAAATTGGATATTTTTTCAAATGGATCGTTTCACTTGGTTCAATAACAAGGCCAAGCCATGCATACGAGCATCCGTTGACAAATGGGTGCAAATTAAATGTCTGGAATGGTGGAAAAGTTTCCCACGATGGGGATAGGCCATGGAGTTCATTAAAGAACAATCGGACAAATTTACGGAGGTTCTATTATGCCAAAACAGAAAGGCTATTAGAATAATAATAATAGGTCTTTTAACCGGTCACTGCCGACTTAAGAGACATTTGAGTCTAATGGGTCTGGCAGAGGACGCCACATGCAGATTCTGCCAAGTGGCAGAGAGGAAACCTCAGTTCATGTATTGCGCCATTGTGACGGCCTTGCTAGACTGAGATTCCAGCTATTTGGGGAGGAAAACCAAGAGCTGATAGTTATACTAATGGGTCCTTATCAAGGCTGTGGAGTCTAATACAAAGGACAAAGCTGGATAAGGAGCTCTAAGGAAGACAAACAGGAGCACCACAATAGATCCACGAGGGCCGCGGTGGTTAAGGCCAATCAGCCAGCTTCCTACTTCCTAAATCTACCCCTAAATATAATTATTTAAATTTTTTCCTTATATATGTGTTTTGTGAAATGCGGGGGTAGTTTACTCCGTTATTATAGGGAGGGATGCCCCCAAAGAAAAAAAGGTTTATACTATCGGATAGGGCGATAGATGATGATGATTTTGAGACCCTTTGCATTTCAATTTAAAAAAAAACACGTCAGGTCATTTTTGGAATCTTTTAAAATGGTCTTATGGAGGTTTAGTTAAAAAAATAATCAATGATCTGTTGTTTCTAGATAATTCTGGAGATGGAACTCGTGTGCGATTTTTATTATCTGCATTTTCACGATTTTATCGTAAATATAAGATTATTATTCTTGTAATTTCGAACAAATTTGAGGGATGAGGCGAAAACATCGAAAATATAAGTATAGGAAAGACCAGTATAAATTTGGTCCTCCCTAATATGCATAGGAACGTTATCTGCGGCGAAAACTGCAGGTGCCAAGGACTTAAAATTTCCGCACAATTCATTACCCGTATTGTAATATTATATTCATTTCATACCTACATAAGCAATTATAACAATTATATAAATGATGTCACTTATTAATGAAAACATTAATATCATTATCTTCACGATGTGTTCATAGAGTTGCTTGGCCAAGGCTTTACCATTTAGGGATCAAGAAGGGCGCCCAGGAATCAAGCAAAGTTTTGTAGTATTTACTAACTTCAAGTGGCAGTTTATGTATACAAAGATCAAGGATATGTTTACACTGTCTAACCATAGGAAAGTTCTCGATCATTTGTCCTATTGTATTATTGTTTGACTTCTACATTTTTTTTGGTCTGTATTACGATGTGCTCTAACAATACCCACTGTTAATAAACCAAACAATCTCTGATCTTATCACACACACTGTCATTTTCAGAAATGATCGTTGATTGGAATATAAACTGGGTTTGATTTTTATGAGGTCAACTAAACATTGGATTCATTGAAATTTAGTTTATATTGTTAATAATTATATTTTATAAATCACAGACGTAGACATAGAAATGTGGAACACTTAAATATTATTACAACGAAATTTTATTCCTACTAATAATAAGAATTTGTTCTGGTGCAATTTATACCAATACATTATTCGACACGTTCAACAAAATTATATAGGTATTATGCGATTAAAGCTGAAAATTGAACAAGTTTTATTTCTTTTCTTATACATGTTTGCAACTCCCAAATTTATTTTTAGAAAAGTAGTCTTCGAATAACATCACAATTAATAATCAGACTCTATAAAAACTATGTGAGGCCTTGGCTTCTACTATACACCAAATTTCAACTTTCAGGTTGCTTTACTCATTTTGTTTTATTTATCTCTACTTACCCCCCACCCTTTCAACGGAATCTCTCAAAATATAATCTAGTTCCAGATTCAAGCAAATATCTCAAATATATTTGGAGTGGGGGTGGTGGCGGGGTTGAAGTATGTTATAAAATATCTGAGGCCTTGCCTTCTAGTTTACATCAAATCCCAAGTTTCTGTACTCTTACCAGCTTGCTTTACTTATTTTCCTATATTCGCCCCCATTGAACCCCCAACTCTTCAACGGAATCATCTCTAAATATAATCTCGATTCCAGGTGTCGTTATAATATATACTTGTACCAAATTTCAAGTTAATACATCAATTTTATTTTATCAACCCCTTTAAAAGGTAGGGGATGGTAGAGTTGAAAAATGTTATATAAATATCTGAGGCATTGTTTTCTAGTATGCACACCAAACTCCAAATTTCTGTACTCTTACCAGCTTGCTTTACTTATTTTCCAATATTTACCCCTATTCAACCCCCAACTCTTCCAGAGCCATCTCAAATTATAATCAGTTCTAGTTGTCGTTACAATATATACGTGTACCAAATTTCAAGTGAATATCTCAATTTTATTTTATCAACCCCTTTAATAATGGAGTGGGGGTGGTACGGGTGGGATAGAAATATTATTAAAAAAATCTAAGGCCTCCACTTCCGGTATATACACTGAATTTCAAATTTCTGTACTCTTACCAGCTTGTTTTATTTATTTTCTCCTATTTACCCCTAGTTACCCCCAACCCTTCACCGGATAAGTTCAAGAAACAATCCAGTTCCACATCTCATAATAGTACATACGTATGTAAAATTTCAAGTTAATATCTTAAACCGTTCCAGAGATCGTGCACATAAAAGAAGTTACAGACCGACAAACAGAAAAATTTTTTTTCGCTCCAATTTAAAATCTCGACGATTCGCGACATTCTAAACCTATTTCAACAAAGAGGAATTTTGTTTTTTTTTAAGATTACTATACTTCCACTATGTGGATGTGGAAGTAAAACTGTTCACAAAGAACAGGATGCAGTTGCGAATTATAACAGGATATTGTCCTGCCATAAAGCACCTTAATATAATCAGGAAATTGGACGGTAGCCTAGACTGCAGATTATACGACGTATAACCAAAAACGGCGAATCATAATTATATTCAACTGCAAGATCCTGGCCTGTAGAAGATGTATCTACGGGAAAACACAAACAAACCCGAAATTCATAACTCTCGCTCAGTATCACCAGACTCGTGGCATAGGGGTACTGAAATGGACAGAGTGAATCATAACACTGAGAGGACAATAAGCCTAGGAAGCTGCAGTACCTCCGTAGTTACTTACAGACGAACCCTGAACAGGAAAATCATTTCTTCTCTCTCTCTACGAACGAAATATAGCAACTTCCTAGCGTGTTTGCTGTACGTAGAATCGACAATTCAACTATGTTGCGATCGTTGTAACCATCAAAATAACAGTACGAGGAATATCAGCACTAAGACATGAATGAATTGGTAGATTGTAGATTTAAGATATCGGTTTTCAGCCATTCCTCACTCAAAATTTTTTTTACTATCACTATTTATACTCCTACTCCACTATGTGGATGTGGAAGTAGTAAAAAATATAAAATATATATATATACAACTAAAAATAAATATGGAGTTTTATGTATACCCTTGTATTTTATAAAATGTTCAGTATTCCCTTGATTAATACATTTTTGTTTGTTTCAGGTAAGCCACATCTGGTACCCCAGTCTTATTAAATTGAGCTGTAAGTCGGTATAATTTAATCTTAATCATTAACGTTATTTTTGCATTAAAATTTGCATTTTTATTGAAAATTATTTATCACCAAATTATCAACATGCAAATTATAATTGACTGTTAAAATATAAAATACCAATATGGACTTAAAGAAGAACGAAGGTAACAATTATGTTTATATTTATAGCACGATTTATAGTATATTTTTTATGAAAATTTAATTATTTAAATTTGCATGTTAACCATCTGCCAAGGACGAAATCTCCAAGTTGTCCTTATAAGGGAGGTGAAAATTAGAATCACTTCTCGATATATTATGATATGATATCTATGACAGATTGTTTGTTAGATATATAACGCGATACGTGGGGGAAAACCAATAGCGAATACTGATTGAGCCGTTAATTGATTTATTGATTTATTATCACTATCCCTTAATATACATCGTGTAATTGGAATAATATTGAGGCATAGTTAGGCAGTTCTGCTGTTGGTTGCCGTCACAATGTATTGAATAATTGGGAAAAGGGATAAAAACATATAACAGAGACAGGGCCGTCGAGAGAAAATCGGAGCCCGCGGGGTAGTAATATACGACTCCCACATAAACTATTGATCTCTATCAAAATTTCGAAAAGCGGGGAGGAGTATTCTCTACGACTGAACATTTATCTCCATCGACATTTTGAAGAGCAGGGGATGATATTCCTTAAAATTAAATATTTATCGCAAAGAACATTCTGAAGATCGAGCAGGAGAGTACTATTCCTTGTAATTCAATATTAATCATCGTACAAATTTTAAAGAGCGCTGGGGGAGATATTGCTTTGCCTAACAATTTATTTCATTATAAACAGTACAAACCATTCACAGCTCGTTATTATGTACAACACGCTAATCATTTAAAAGTATACCCCTCTCATTTTACCTAACGCAAATGCAAACCTCCAACTTCGGGTAGAACCCTGGACCCCTAAAAACCGCCGCCGCCCCCCCCTCAAAAAACCACCGGACCCTGTGGGAAACACCACCGACCCTCCCCTCTCGACGGGGCTTCGAAGGACTTTTGTATTTCATATATTTATAAAGTATTAGCTTGCACTAAGTAATACTTTTTTTAGTTATTTAAAATACCAGGTCAACAAAGTAATGTTACACTGGTAGTATATACTATGACAGTCGATATATAACAGTTAAAAAAAGGAAGCAAACATTTGGTTTAACCTAACGGCAGTAAAATATTAATATCATTTCAAATCACTACTAGAAAGAAAAATATTAGTATATTATTAAGAATTTGGATTTGATTGTTTCTTATGAACCAATCAGAGCGGATGGTAGTTTGCTCCCGTCCCATTATCTAAATATATAATATTTCCCTAAATACAGTAAATATACAATTTACCTTAAATACAACCCTGGGGTCATTTAACTTATTTCGGGTTTCATATTTATATAATTATTATTACGTGTGTCTTGGCGCACTTCGACCAATGGTGCTCATGTATCTTTTAGAGAGACAAGAATAATCAAGTCTCTAAGTTCAAGATCACCAAATTTTGTCACAGGTTACATTAACACTAATGATTTCAATATAAAACAATTCTGTTTAGTGATATTTACATTTTTCTTGCAACAAAAACTAGTTATATGCCCCAAAACACATTAAAAATATAATCTGAATAAGTAATCATTATGATTTGCTTACTTAACAAAGCATTTTTTTAGTTCAACGCACAGTGCGTTAAGTTAGATGTAAAATAAAACAAGCTAACTGTTATACTCTTCGCCGATTTACTGCACTATTTATATAATTGTTGCACATTCTATAGGATACTCTTCGCAGTTTTCTTGTAAATAATATTACTTTTAGATATTTTTAGTTTAATTACAAAACAAAACAAATTATGTAAAAAAGATATTTTTTTTTTATTTAAAAAAATGTATAACTTTTTTATTTATAGATCGATTTTGCTCAAAGACAACAGGGTTCTTCCTTTAGCCAGCACTAACTTACTGTCCAAATTTCAATGCAATCGGACTTTTCGTTCTTAAGTTATCCTGCTTACAAGAAACGTGACGGACGGACGGAGAGACGGACGGACGTCGAAAGTGATATGAAAATTTTTTCTCTACGAGCAATATTACCGGTTTTAGAAATGTGCCGATCGAATGCAATATTACTCTTCGTTTTGTATTTACGAAGAGCATAATAACAAAGAAAGGCCCAACCTTTTGGTCGGAATACAAGAATGATAACAAGTGTTGCACAGTGGGTTGTAACCAACTTGAAGAAAATTATTTATCAATAACTTTCTTGGAATGCCATTTGGAATATTCCAATTATTCGTTACTTAAATAATACACTAATTAGGCAGCTTAAGTTAGCTCAGTGACGCACTGCTTACCCAGGAGGCAATCGTGTCACCCATATTATACAACCTCTTCTCATTCGACAACCATAAACATATTGCTACCTACCTACTTCTCTACGCAGATGATACTGTATTTAATTGGTAGTATTTCTATGCGCAGACGGCGACCCAGAAAGTCCAGTATCATCTGCAAAAACTCCTCCAATATTTCCATTAGTGGGAAATCAAAATTATTAACAACAAAACAGGGACAACTGCATTCTATAAAAACAAACATGTGGGCGATTACCAAACTTAAAACAGATGATACAGTATTTGAGGAGCGGAACTCTATCAAATCTCTGGGGGGGGACCCTAGATAAGAGACTGAGTTTCGCCCTTCACATTACAAAATCTATAAACAGAATATACACTACACTTGACCGACTATACCCACTCGTGAGCAGACGCTACAGATTATCAATAGACAATATGTTAACCTTATATAAGGTAGTTTTCAGACAAATACTAGCGTATGCCTTAATGTTATGGAGAGTAACTTCTGACATGCAGTGCAAACGGCTACAGTTCCCTCAAAATACATTGCTGCGTTTATTGCAGTAAATATAGCATACGGTCCTCTTTGCCAGAGGCATATTATGGAAGAAGACCGGCGCAAACGAGCGCCTGCTTCGATATCTGTCGCTCCTTTTAGTAGTAGTGGTATGGAAGCTGAGGTTCTGCAATCATCGGGACAGACTAATTTCTTCCATGCTTTTTGGCATATTCTGTAATGGATTTTTATTCCATCTTCACTAACTATATTAAGTGTTTCGACTCGCCGTGATATTGCCTACTTCAGCTCCTTCACAAGTTTTTAGTTTTTGTATGCCTCTACTTCTGCTGCCAGTCTTCTCCTCTTTCAGGAAGTTCGCTTTCAAAAAACTTCTCGCATTATTGGCCCCAAAACTCAATAATCTGATCCCTGTTCATTCTTAGAGTACTGATGGCGTTCTTAATTTACCACGTTGTAGGTGTAAAACATCACCATCATCATTCTTACCGTTCAAAAAAGATCCATACTCTTATCAAAGATAGAATTAATAATATAATAAGACGAAGTAGACGAAGACAGTTGTGACCTCCAATTTAAAGGGACACGACATCCTGCGGAAACGGTTTCGGGATTTGTAGGGTATGCCCTAAATGAATTGGACCAAGCCTAATAAAAGACAGGTTGGCTCATTAGAATCGGCAAGTGCTACGTCACGTGTAGACCTCAATGAAAGGCGTATGTAGCTATTTTTCTTAATTTTATAGAAAAAAATAGAAAAAAGTTTCAAAATTGTTCTGTCAATGAACAATTGTATCCTAACTAAATAGATACTTAACATGAATATAGAATATAGAATTACTTTATGTGACATATGTTACGAAACAACTTGTTTCTTTAGTGACCTGAGTTCGGTCGTTCTATTAGGACAGTGTTGTTGATTTTTCACTATTGGCCTCTCTCTCTAATGTTACCTTCTCCGTATTATTATCACATTGTGGCAACAGTACGAAAACTCCAATTTAAATGTCGAGGTCAATGGCGCCATTGCTAAAAGATAAAAGGTTTTTCGCGGGCTGTCCTATCTTGTTAATTCTCTAATCTTTGCTATTATTATGGTCAATATGTGACTTCAGTTCTTTACTAACTTCTTGAAGATAAGAATTCTTGTTTCTTTTATCTAATATGTGTTATGAATAACATATTGCGCTTATATAATTTTTGTGATGAAATATCAGCTCGCCTTAACCGGCCGGCCCATGAGGAGAAAACCTCTATAAAAGAACCGACAGCGAAGTCGTTAAAACCTGTGGACACCGGGTGACCTCCACAGTATGTAGCCTTCCCTCCAGTATGGGCCCACTGCTGGAGGGCGACGAAAACTCGGACCCATCTCGTGGGAAGAATTATGGATGAAAAAAAGATAATAAAACATGGAAACAATGATAACGAAACGGCAAGTGCAATGGAAATGGAAAAGACCAGAATACTCGAAAGGGAGTTGATATTTGGTAGGAGAAGTTCGCTACAACGAAGCCCGACGAGGAGTAGAAGTTCCTCGGTGGGAATGCTTAATATGGACACAGATCAGGAAAAGAAAAGGAAAAGGGTCGAGTACCCTAAGGAATCAGGGAACAATGAGGAGAGAATACTGAAGGCCAATACGGAACTATGGTCCATTATAATAAAGATAGACGAGAGTGCTAAAGAACTTTGCGAGCTGGTGAAAGCCAATACCGACACAAAGGTAGACATAAAAAAGAGTGCGAGTAAGATAAACCGTCTAGCCGAGACCCTAGGCAGCAAAGGAAGGACGCTGACAGAAATGATGGAGGGAAAAAAAGTTGGCACTAACGAACCAATGCAAATAGCGGACAAAAAGGACAGCGAAGACATCTGTCTGAAAAAAAGCCGGGAAGTCTCGACTCAGACAGAGCCCCTGGGCAAAGTAAAGCGGATGGAGGATGAGCGGGAGAAAGCCAACGAAATTAGAAAAGTATTAGATGACAATGTGGGGTTTCATCAGCTGAAAAACTGTATGAAAGAGGAGTGGCCGGAGCAGGTGTTCCAGAAGGTGGCAAGAGTGGAAGAAACCCCAAAGTGGGGCAGTATGGAAATTGACATGGCCATCGTAGTTAATGTGGATGACCTGGATAATGGAATAGCTAAGAAAGCTAAGGAAACATGCCCAGTTGCAAAGGAGTTATGCGCAGTAGGGCTAGAAGAAGGAAAATTGGTGCATGGAATACAACGCACTAGTATAGTTTTAGATAATCAGGAGGTAAGAGAGGGGTCAAGGACTACCTTCATCCTCCCAGGCAAGATAGCCGACGACCCCGGCGAAACTGAAGATGCGGGAACCCAGGAAGAAAAAATATACGAGATGCTCAAAGAATGTAGGCAGAAAGCTGAGGAGGAAGGCAGAAGCAAGCTCGGCGTGATAGTACAGGAGGGGTTCAGCAGGGATAACATCAGGAAAATGGCGGAGGCGGCTTTTGTAAAGGCTAACGTCGAAACCTTGGTCTTTGTCCCCCCCCTCCCAAAAGGAGGAAAGACGGTGCGGAAGCCGAAACGTGAGGAAAGCAGGGGCATAGTGGTCAGCGCTGAAGGGAAGTCGTATGCCGAACTTCTCAGGGAAGTAAAGGAAAAGATTAACGTCGATCAAATCGAAGTAAACGTCAGGAATGTCAAGAAAACCACAGGGGGCGACCTAATGGTTATGGTGGAGGGGGGTAGAGAGAAGGCGGAGACCCTGAAACGGGCTGTGCAGGCGAAGATGCAGCACGCAAATGTAAAGGAGAGAAGGACGGGGGTAGCCCTGATAGTGAACGATATTGAGGCCACAGTCACCCCCGAGGAGGTGAAAGCCGCGATAGAGGATGCGATAGGGGCGACCAAAGCAGACGTCGAAGTCAAATCAATGAAAGACCATGATAGCGGGGTGAAATCCGCAATTGTTACGGTAAGCAGGAGCAAAGTAGGACTCCTCACAAGAATCGGAAGAGTGAGAATAGGCTGGAGCAGCTGCCGAGTGAGGGAAATGACGAAGGTGGTGAGATGCCAGAGATGCCTCGAGTTTGGGCACACACCCAGAGGATGTCAAGGTGCGGACAGGAGTGCCGAGTGCATGAAATGTGGGAAGACTGGACATAAGGTGGCTGAGTGCCCAAATAGCGAATACTGCACTGTATGCAAGGTAGGAAGTCATAGAGCAGATTCGACGAGATGCCCAAATTTTAGGAGACTCATAGAAGAGGAAAGAGCAGCAAAGGCAGCCAAGGGGAAGAGGGCGAAGCAGCCAAAGGATACGGCGGGGCCAAGCAACCCGGCGTGACTAGGCGTAGGAGGAGACAAAAAACCTAGGGTGAAAACCCCGCAACGTGCCCACGGAGCAGATGACCCGGGGCCAACAACAACAAGTACTAAATTTCTTCAGATAAACCTAAACAGAAGCCGGGCAGCTCATGATCTACTATACCAAGCCCGTAATAAACTAAACGCCCAGGTGCTACTGGTCAGTGAACCTAATAAGAAGCACGTCCGAGGGAACAGTGCATGGACTATCGACACACAGGCCGACGCTGGGGTCTGCGCCAAAAATACCTACGCTAGTGAATTTGGGGGACAACATGGAGCAGCATGGTGTGTCGTCAACAGGATGGCAGTATTCTCTTGCTACATCTCACCAAACCTCCCCAGGGCAGAATTCGAGACATTTCTTGATATGCTCTCTGCGAACATGAGGGCAAACGATCGTGGTGGCGGCCTGATTGTCGCAGGTGACTTCAATGCCAAGAGCCCACTATGGGGATCACACAAAACGGACTATAGAGGTGCTATCATGGCCGAGTGGATGGCAACACATGAGCTCACCGTGGCAAATGTGGGGGATACGCCCACCTTCATACGCGGCCAGCAATGTAGTATTATTGACGTAACTTTTGTGTCAGCCTGCCTGGCAGATAGAGTGAAGGACTGGAGAGTGCTGGATGAAGAAACATTAAGCGACCACCAGCTAATTGCATTTGAAGTAGCAGACACACACAGGCCAAACAGACCGAGCTTCGCCCAGCCAGATGACCAGACGACGTGGCGGTACAAAGTCCACAAGGCAGCGGCAGTCCGCGTGCATTTAGCGAGAGAGCTCATGTCACTACAGAGTCACGACGTGGATGACAACATTGAAGCCCTTAGGAGAACGTGCAAGGCGACGCTCGCAGGAAGGGGACACAACGCCAGGAAGTCTGCCTACTGGTGGAACGAGGAAATTGCCAATACACGCAAAAGCTGCATTGAAAAAAAGAGAAGGTGGACTAGGATGAAGGCCAACCGCGAAACCAGCGACATTACACTGGAAGAGTCACACGCCGAGTATTGCGCGGCCAGAAAACTACTGAAGAACAGTATCAGCAAAGCAAAGCTCCGCTGCTGGGCCGATATAGTTAATGCTGTAGACGAGGACGTGTGGGGCGAGGGATACAAGATAGCTTGTAAGAGAACTGGCGCTAGGCCATTGCTGCGGCTGAGCACAGATAGCAAACTAAAAGCCGCGGACGAACTATTTCCACAAATGCCCGAGGTAATATGGGAAAGGGGGCGGAGCGCAGAACCCCTCCCCCCTCCAGTAACCGCGGAAGAGATCGTAAAGGCGGCCGCGAGATTGAAAGCAAACAAGGCACCAGGACCAGATGGAGTCCCGCCTGAGATTGTAAAAATGGCGGTCGACATACGCCCCGACTTATACGTGGAAATATTTAACAATATTATCCAAACAGGAATCATACCGACCAGATGGAAAGCGGCTAAATTGGCGCTAGTTCCCAAGCCTAGTAGCGCCCCAGGACTGAGACTGAGGCCCATCTGCCTCTTAGACACGAGTGCTAAAGTGTTAGAAAGAATCATTGCCACCCGGCTAAACGATGAACTGAACAACCAAGGAGGACTGTCCCCCAACCAATATGGCTTTAGGGAGGGGATGTCCACAGTCGAAGCCATTCAAGAGGTCGTAAGAGTTGCCCGTAGCGCCAAAGAGGGTAACTGGAGGAACAGGGAAATCTGTATAGCGATAGCTTTGGACGTCAGGAACGCCTTTAATACGGCACCGTGGCAACCCATAGTTGAAACACTAAGGCGTAGGAACATCCCAGACTACTTGGTGAAGCTAGTGGAGAGCTACTTCACAGATAGAAAACTACTGGTCGACGACACCGAGAGGAGAATCACAGGAGGGGTTCCACAAGGGTCAGTATTGGGCCCACTACTGTGGAACATACTGTATGATGGAGTACTCGAGTTGGAAGGCACTGAAAACCTGAGAGACTGCAGGCTCGTCGCTTTCGCTGACGATCTCATCATAGTAGTAGTTGGGACAAACGAGGACGAAGTGGAATCAACGGCCGAGAGGGCAATCGCGTCCATTAGAGCCTGGATGACAAGGAACAACCTTCAGCTAGCACCTGAAAAGACGGAGGTCGTCGCGCTCACTGGGCGTAAAAGAGTCCGGACTATGACTCTAAATATCATGGGTGTCGAAGCTGCAATGAAGGATAATATTAAATATCTAGGAGTTTTCATTGACAGAAACCTATCCTGGCGCAAACACATTGAGGAGTGCGCAACCAAGGCGGAGAAGACTGCTGCAGCATTGAGAGGTCTTCTGCCCAGAACTGGGGGCCCCAAGACCAGTTCAAGGCGCCTACTAAACTCAGTAGTAAACTCCGTTCTACTCTATGCAGCCCCAGCATGGGTGAACGCGCTCGACTTGGCGGTAAATAGAAACCGGCTGCTAAGGGCCCAACGCAGCGCGCTGATTGCGGTTTGCTGCGCATATAGAACTGTATCTACCGCAGCCCTGCAGGTGATTGGATCAGTCCCACCGATTGATCTGATGGCCAAGGAACGAGCATATAACCACAGAGCCGACAGCGAGAGCAAGAGCTACAATAGAAGGTGCCTAATTGAAAGATGGCAGGAAAGGTGGAGTAACGCCAAAGAAGGTAATTGGACTAGAAATCTCATTCCGGACATAGAGGCGTGGATAAAGCGTAAGCACGGAAACGTAAACTTCTTCCTTACGCAGGTGCTTACTGGACACGGCAGCTTCGCGGCCTATATTAAAAGAATCGGCAAAACAAACAACGACCGGTGCAGGCATTGCCATGCGGTCGACACCGCCGAACACACGATATTCATATGCCCTAAATGGGCGACTCTTAGAGAGAACGCTAACAGGAGCGTGGGCAGAGCTATAAGTAGGGAAAGCATGATCAGCATTATGCTCCAAGATGAAGATCATTGGGAATCTATAAATAGTATGTGTTGTGCCATAATGAAGGCTAAGGTGGAAGAAGAAAACATAGTCGAATAGTCCCTACCCACTCAAAACGAAGTAATGCTTACGCAGTCCCGTAATGAGGTGGATGAAGAGGGGAGGGGTTTTAGTGGGTAGAAATCCCACACTACCCGGCCGCCAAACACCAGGCAGGGTGTCTTTATGAAGATTTCCCCTCCCCTGAAAAAAAAAAAAAAAAAAAAAAAAAAAAAAAAAAAAAAAAAAAAAAAAAAAAAAGATGCTAATAAAAACACTGGAAGATTTAATGACGTGCAGTATAAAATCTTGGGCTAATATCTATGTTTAGTGTTGCAAGTGTTAGCGCTATAATGCATCTATTTTAAATAAGGCTCCTTCCAAGGTTAAGACATATTTTCTGTATACCTTCTTTATGGCTACACTAAAAATACTTCGCTTTGTTTCTACAATAAATAAACCCAGTTATATTTACTTTTAATTACAGCTTTAAAACAAAACCAAAATTGACTTCGTCCGCTGTGAACCATTCCTATAAGAAATGCATTTATTATTTTTTATTTATGCAAAACAAAAATAACATTAAATTCTAAACGGGTTTTATAATTACCCGACTTTGCAAAATGGTATGCATACGTTGCTTATCTGAATATTCTGAATACAAAGTAATCGTAAACGACAGTATTTTAATTAGCCGTTGTCTTGATTAACCAATAAAAGCAACATCATCAACGATTTAATGCATTTGTACGATTTAATCTTATTGACTACCAGTATTACAGGCTACAGGGGTCGTTTGAGAACAGTGAGAATAACAGCCAAGGAGCTTGGATCGAAATAATGTTCTATTAGAGTACAATTTATTAAATCAAATTCTTGATTTTAAGAATATAACTGTATATTTATACTGTTTTATACCTCGGAAGTATATTCTTACTTTGTTTATTTCATTTTAGTTTCAATTATTATTAGGTATGTTATATTTTATTTTGCAGGGTGTAATTAGCTTTACCGCTAAAAAAACTGGTGATGGAGTACGGCTAGACAAACAGAAAACCTTATTTATTTATTTATTGCATACACTGTTCAACAGGTAAGATACCCAATTACAGAACAGGAATAAAGGCATACAAAGCATTAATTACATAATATACAACAACATAGAAAGAAAGTAAAATGAAGAAAACATTTACTTAAATGTACGAACTATGAATAACTAATGATACCAAGAGAGAGAAAAAATAACATGGAAAATGTTTAAATATAAAAACTATATATACATAGATACACATATGTCATTCAAAGTAAATTAAGAAAAAAAATACACTCACTGGTTATTTAATTCAGAATATTTTGTTTTATGTCACTAAGGCTGCAATTAAAAATATCGAAGTCGCTACATAATTTGTTAGAAGTACTGCAAATCGTCTATAAAGGTGAATTATTTAGTACGTTGGTACGCGGCGTAGGTAAATAGAAAACTTGGTGATTACGAGAGGTTAATCTGGGAACGTGAAAATTAAGCTTACTAATTATTTCGGGTGCGTCAAAATCATTGTGTAGTAATTTAAACAAAAATGCTTGAGAAAAGTACCTACGCCTGTCCTCAAGAGTAGTCATAGACTATATTTCAAACAAGTTACTTTGCGGAAAACCAATCACTGGATAGGTATCGTCGAATTTGAACCACAGTAATTTAAGAAATCTACGTTGAACTGCCTCCAAGTTATTCTTGTGAACATCATAACTGGAACTCCAAATTAGCGATGCGTAGTCAAGTTTCGATCTGACGAAGGATGGATAAAGAATTTTCAGAGTATCAGTATTAGTGAACTCTCGACTAGTACGAACGATGAATCCAAGGGCTTTGGAGGCTTCAGACACAATGGTATCGATATGATCAGTGAAAGATAATTTACTATCAAAAGTTACGCCGAGGTCGCGAAATATTATAGGTTTTTGAAGTATGACATTATCTAACCTGTAATCAAAAATAAAAGGTGATGTTTTTAAAGAAAAGGACATTACGTTACATTTACTAGGATTCATGAATAATTTATTTACTATACACCAAGTGTTTATTTTGTCAAGAGAAGTTTGAAGTTGAAAACAGTCATCGATTTCATCAATTACTGTGAAAATTTTTAGATCGTCGGCATATAAAAGGTGAGGCAAATTAATTTCGTTCACTATGTCGTTAATAAATATGTTAAAAAACAAGGGCCCCAAAATAGATCCCTAGGGAACTCCTGATGTGGCAGCAAATTCGATCGATTTGAACCCATTTAATGCGACGACTGACTCCTATTCTTTAAATAAGATTTAAACAAAAAGAGCAAAGAATATGAGAAGCCGATTTTTTCTAATTTATTAAGTAACAACTGGTGATTAAGTCTATCAAACGCTTTGAAGAAATCGGTATATATGACATCTACCTGCCCACGTTCATCTAAGGATTCAGAAATATATTGAGTTACACAGAATAAATTTGTTGTTGTTGAACGCCCTTTCATAAATCCATGTTGATTAATAGAGATTTTGGTGTTAATTGAATGATATATTCTATCATGAAGTAATATTTCTAAGACTTCACAGAAGTTACAAATTACAGAGATTGGTCTAAAGTTCTCAATATCTAGTTTGTTTCCCTTTTTAAAGATGGGACATACTTTGGAATATTTCCATAGGTCAGGAAATAGGCAGTTTTTTAAGATTAAGTTAAAAATTAAAGTTAGAGGATATGCAAAGATGATAGCGCAATCCTTTAATAAAAAAGCTGGAATGGAATTAGGACCGGTCGTCATTTTGGGTTTAATTCGTTTTAGAGCCCAAATAACCTCATCTTCACTGAAAGAGTTTATGCTAACAATAGGGTTATTGTTAGGTATATCGGTCTCAATGTGATGTTCCTCGGTATCTAATGAGGACTCATTATAAGATTGACCGAAATAATTGGCAAATGCATTTAGTATATCAGAGGGATTGTTCATCGAAGATACCTCAAAGAACATCTCTTCGGATATAATAACATGGGGGTCTAGAGCCCGTAGTTGTGGAGATTTTTTTTTTAATTCAAACATTTTTAATGATATTGTTTAAGAACTGCTGGCATATTGGAGTAGGCTGTATTGTCGTCCCGTCTTGTGATATTCTCAAGCAATATTTTGGTATGTCGTTACTTAGATAAAAACATATAACAGCACCTTCCTGTTCGTTGGTTTTGTATGTTGCTTTTGTTCATTTTGAATTTTGTGCCAATTAAGATTTATTTTATTGACTTACCGTTCAAGCCCTTAAGTACTTGATTACGTACTTGTTCGTTCTTTTTGTGTTGCTTTTTGGATTCCAGACCAAGTTTTTTTTTTTTTATTTCTTCATTGACAACCTTAGTTGATAGTTTATTGTGGTAATTTACCAAATGTGTTGAACGGAATGTGTATGTCCTTAGTTCGACGCGCCGAAATGTGTATTGATGGAGATGGAGGTCATTTCGAACAATTTTTGTGACTAATTCAAAAGAATTGTTCTGTTATTGGGTGTTCCCTGTTCCCTGAAAAATTATGCGTTCAATTCATTAAAAAATCCAATTTTTACCAACTTAAAATACAGATAACTATTTTCTGTTACCGAATCTCGGGCGTCAAACTGTTCGCTTTCCAATTTCGTGAAATAATTACAAATATTTTAAGCTTTTAATATAGAACACTTATTTTATGTTAATAACGTTAATAAATCACATTAAAATTTATAAATTAAATGCTCCAATAATTTTGTTCCAAATTAAAAACACACAGGTAAACAAATTCTCTGTTTAAACCTCTTGCGGCCATCCTAAACTTGTGTGGTGCAGAAAGAATTTTACATTGTCATACCTAATTGATATAAAAAGTTCGGTTCAAGTGGTTCCATACACCTACACATACACAAGTCGGTAGGTATTTACATTTTTTATGACTTCTGTATGATTTGGAACTATATGTCCATCGACATCGAGAAAAGCAGCGGTTCTCAAATGTCTCCAACCTTAACATTCAAATGTTCGACCTAGGTCAGTGTCTTTCAAAGGACCCTAGAAGAAAAAAGTCATATAGGTTTTTTGTTTGTCTAGTCGATCCCCATTATCAGTTTTTTAATGACATATTATTACGTTTTTATTTAACACCGAAATAGGTGTATAGGATGGGGCAATAGTGCGTTGGATCTCGATATCTCGAGTTCTACGATATCTAGAAATTTTTAAAAAAAATTGCAAGTAAACTAGATAAAAAAATCTATAACTGAAAATTATTTTCGAACATACAGGGCGAGCCAAGACGAAATTACAGGAGCAAGTGGCTTTTTTAATGGAATGCTATGTATTTCAGTACATTTTTTGAAGCCTCTTTCTAGGCTCTATTCATTCCTATACCTATTAGTATTGAATATCCCCCAACCACTTGGATGTAATGTATTTTTTTGTTGAAATAATGCAATCTGCAGATGGATATTAAAAAAAATCAAGTCACAATTATTGATTTTATGAAAAAATTATGTGAGTGCCGGTTACGAGACATCTAATTAATGTTTTTGAATCATTTTCATTTCCTAAAACTGTACTGGGTGGCCAGAAATTATTTTTCAATTAAGAACTTTTTAAATTGAATTTTCTCAATTATACATCCTGTATATTTTTCAACGATGTGATGTAGAAATGAAAAACGCACATTTTTTGTAAGTACTTCCCTATGGCTAATTGCAAGCATTTTCGTTTTATAAATAAGTGTCAAATTCAAGAATAAACTTAAAAAAAGAGGTTCCCTCAAATAATTCATTAGAAAAATTTATAATAGGTGTTCGACGTGTTGCCCATTTTGATTGACACGCGTCTTTATGCAATTTTGAAATGAGGCCATTTAGTGGGACCATTTCTTCCGATCCATTGAAATGAGTAAATAGTATCTACAGGTCCTTTACTGTAAGGTTTTGTACATTTTTTTGCCGTTTTCGTTATTCGACAAGCAATAAAACCTCAGTTTTTTATAAGCTGTCGTGTACAACAGAGCACTTATCACACTTATCGGTCGTTAGTTACAATTTGTTTTGAATTTAAAATATTTGAAATTTTACTATATGAATTTCGTTTTGGGCGAGTCAGACAGAAATTGTTTACTTGCCAATAGAATTTATCACCAACGTTATCCTGAAAAAAGGATTCCTGATGTTAGTAGCTTCCAAAACCTTTTCGATAGACTTCTGGAAACTGGAAATGTCGAATATAAAAAAAAGTGAAAGAAGCGTCTACAATTTTGTAATTGTTCCAGAGGTAAAATGCAAGATGATGTCAACTTCAATAATGTTTTATTCACTGATGAGGCAACTTTTCATAAAAATGGATTTGCTAATCGGCACAATTTCCATTATTATGCTTCAGAAAATCCTCATTTTTTATGCAAGTTGATAACCAACGCAGATGGTCTATAAACGTTTGGGGAAGAATTATTGGAGAACATGTAATAGGGCCACATTTCTTTGACGGTACATTGGCTGGAGCTATTTATCTTAATTTTTTGGAAAACAATCTCCCACAATTATTGGTAAATCTCCCTGAAAGAATTCGAAATAGGATGTGGTTTCAGCAAGATGGTGCTCCACCACATTATTTAAATGCACTTAAATAATACCTACCCTCATCAATGGATTGGAAGATATGGACCCACTAAATGGCCTGCTAGATTCCCAGATCTTACAAAAATGAATTTCTTTTTATGGGGATACGTGAAGGAAATTGTTTATAGAGACACACCAACAACAGTACAAAATATGAAGGAAAGAATAATAACTGCCTTTAGATCTATCACACCAGAAGTTTTAGGCACAGTGAGAACCTCATTTCAAAAGCGCATAGAGATGTGTGTTAATCAAAATGGGCAACATGTGGAACATTTGTGATAATTTTTTCTACTAGTTATTTGAAGAAACCTCTTTTTTTTTAAGTTTATTTTTGAATTTTGTAATTATTGCTCAATAAAACGAAATTGGTTGCAATTAGCCGTAGGGGAGTACTTACAAAAAATATTCGTTTCATTTCTACATCACATCGTTGAAAAATATACATGTTGTTCCATTTGCAAAATTGAGAAAATTCAGTTTAAAAAGTTCTTAATTGAAAAATAACTTTTGGCCACCCTGTACAGTTTTAGGAAGTGAAAATGATTCAAAAACATTAATTAGATGTCTCGTTACTGGTGTTCACATAAGTTTTTCTTAAAACCCATAATTATGACTGGTGATTTTTTTAATACCCATCTGCAGATTGCTTTATTTCATCAAAAAAATTCATTATATCCAGGTGGTTGGGAGACATTCACTGCTAATATAGAAATGAACAGAGCCTAGAAAAAAGCTTCAAAAAATGCACTGATATACACAGCATTCCATTTAAAAAAGGCACTTGGTACTGTAGTTTCGTCCTGCCTCGCCCTGTATGTTCGAAAATAATTTCCAGTTTTAGACTTTTGTATCTAGTTTACTTGCAATTTTTTTTAAAATTTTTAGCTATCGTAGAACTCGAGATATCGAGGTCCGACGCACTATTGCCCCACCCTGTATAATAAGTGGGAGTATTTTACAGACGGTCCTCTCTTATTTATACTATATAGATTGATCCGGCCAAATACGAACGTGGATTCAATATGTCCAGTTGACTTTCATCCACTGGCGAGTCGATTCGAGATACGATGATTTTCGACGCACGCCGATCAACTAGCTCGCGTTCGTCATGCAACGTACTGAAGGGTACTACGTTGCCACCAATGACCTACAATCTATGCGTGGTAATAATGCTTTTATCGCACAAGCGTAAATCGGTATAATTTCCTTGCATATTAAATGTGCGTAATGTTCACATTAAGAAGCACCAATATGTATATCTCTTTCTTACACAAATGCAATTTTAAGTAGATGTACTGTACTGTACATCGATCTAAGAACTCGCTGCAAATTTCCCAAACTCCTGGAGAAACTAGAAATTTAAGAAAATCGTGATACCAAAAAATCGTTTTAGAAAACAGTAATCGCTTCAGAATGCCTTCAGAATAATTTTACGAAACATATTCATAACATAATTTCTTAAAAATTCTCAGTTATATAAATGCATTTTTTTACTACATAAAACATAAGTAACTAATTCTGATTTTTCGTACCATGTACAAACAGAATAAGTAGAACATAGCCCGTAGTTCTCAATACTGTGCTAAGTAAAAGCCACAACAATGCACAAACGATACTCAGAAACGATCGAGACGACCAGCGGGACAGAAAAGAAAAGAAGAAAGAAGAAAACAGCGTAGCGGTACACCACGGTACTCTATAATAAACGAATACCAAAGTTCAAGTCTCGCATAAAACAGCAGCTACCCTGTCAGGTGAGGTCCATATATGGCTTCTTTGGCTCTTATCCTGCAGAACTAGTACCTTGTCTGCCTGCTAAGACAGTGGCGGGCACCATATTAACAAAAAGTTTAACATTTTTCCTATTAATTCTTGTTAAAGTTCCAATTTAACAGAAGAGGAGGATGCCAAAAATCCAATTATAATTGTTTATATTATCGTTTAATATTGTATCGTAGGCTTCATTGAAATAATTGCATACATAATTAAAAGACCTAGTCATTCATTCTGAAATATGAAGGAAGAAAAATATTCTTCAAAAGAAGTGGAACTGATTTTTTAGAATTTGTATTATGAAAAATTAGCTACCACTAGACCATCTATTTGAAAGAATTTTTAAGAATTCCAATCTGCAATTGATTCGAAGTTGATGATAGTGATTAAATATCTAGAAAATAATACATTTCCAAAGAACTTTCTAGGTGACACAGCAGTTGGTTTTATTAGTATTTAAACATATTCATGTAAACATTTTTATAATATCGTTAACTTACACCAATGACACTGTAGAAATCTCGGTAGAAATTAATAGTGACATGACGTCCCCCCCCCCCCCCTCTGTATTTTTATAATTAGATAACTTTCAATTAAAGGATCTATTTCCTCTTTTGGGATCTTACCAGAGGCACATGGAGCCGAAATTATTCCAATTTTATATCTGTGACTTAGCTAAACAACCAGGTTAGTTATTAATATTGTTCTACACAAAGAGTAAAAAACCATTCTACTCTTTGCTTCATACATGCTCGAATGAGAGAGATTGTGGGTGCTTACCATTTTGTATATGAAAGACAAAACAACATTTATATGAAAAGGGTGCAGTACTCTTAAAGTCTGTATTTATGTTATTTATTAACATATAGTTGTTGATTGTAATTCTTTCAACTTTGTGTTGTCACTTCTATCCATTATTGTGGCAATCCTTATCCAATTCACGTCGTTTGCAGTTATTCTTGTGTGTTGTTAATTTATATTTTTCATTATTTTTGTATCCTCCATGTTCTTTCTCTTATTGTGTCTACATAATATGAAAATAAATAATAAGTATAAGGGCCAAAACTGTATGTATCTTATGGATTTAAATCCGTGTCTTTTATTTATTTTTAAATTTGTAGTAGTACCCAGAAATAACCGTGAATAATGTGTTTCCGGCGCACAGAAACTCTAAACAATGGTCAATTTACTTTCATTCTTCAGCATATCTTCCTTAAAAACACTTCAATTTTAAGACAAACTAATGATATTGAAGCGTTTTGGAAGTATTTCACATAAATATAGAGCCATAATAGGCAGGATGTCCCAAATTTTGCGAAAACGTTAGTGGTAGTAAAGAACAATTTATAACTACTATTGCTCGGTGGTCTCATGGTAGTTTCAAAAAAAGGGGTAGTTCTTCATGTTTTTCCGGAAAAACAGTGAAAATGTACTTTACAAAAAAGTTACTACCCGTGAAAAAAGTGGTGTTCTCTACCCCTTCCGATCATTTTCTACTCTAATATTTTTTCAACTTTTTTATTAACGTCATTACAAACACATTTCACAAGGTTTCATCAAAATCCATTCATTAGCTCTCTACTAATTTAGCTGGACTAATACCAGCCAACAAGTTCAAAAGAAATAAAAAATAGTACTCCGTTGTAGGATTTGACACGAGAAGTTTTCTTGGAATCTGAAATGGAAGCCGTTGCTTACAGGATAGGCTATCGCCATTTAAATTTCAAACAATTTCATCGGTGAAGCCAAAATATCAAATATTTAAACGTTTTAACTAAATAAATACATCAGCTGGAATACTGCATGATCTCTCTATGGAAACCCGAAAATGGGCATTTTGTTGCCATCCTACTTGGCGAAATCGAAAATTCAGCTCAGCATGAGGGAATAAAAAATTACATTTTTTGACAATTCGCGAAATCGATTTTGCTACATTCTCCGCATTCCGCTACGATGTTTCTATTGCATTCATCCCAGACAAAAGAGCTAGCCGACTGTTGTACGTTTATGACAAGAAAACCCGGAGAAATATCTCTACGAAACATATCCAGTAACGCGGAATTTCCTCCCGCTTCGATCGGTGCGTCGAAATCGGGAAAATGTCGACGATTGCTGCAAAACAGCAAAGGGTAAAGGGCTGTCTTAAAAATTTTTCGATAAGGTAGGTAAATAAATTCATTTTAGGCCTTTGTTCTTATCTTTAACTGAATCTTCATACCGTAGGGGGTCATCTAGATACTAGTTTAATCTGAATAGCCCTAGGGAACTATGTTGGATGCTACTGTTATAATGAGAATATCAAATAAGAAATTGGACAAATTTATTTTGGGATTCTAATTTGCTAGCATAACCAGAAGTCAGGTTATCGAAAGAATGCAAAGATTTCATTAATGTTTTTACATATGGTTTTTCTTTTAGTTCTCATAGATAGTTCTTTCCGCTGTTTGCAAAATCCCATAACGAATATATTTCATTACTATAAGCAAACAAATAAAAAAAGTAACTTTATTATTTTTAAGCCCACTGAATTTATAAGAGATATCGTTTTGGTATTATTGAGAAGAGAAACCTTGTTCTTTACCGATCCAACCTTTGTCCTATATACATGCTTCGAAATCCTTATCGCAAAATCTCACTTTTGTTAAACAATGCGGAATATTTATCAGCTTGTGTTATAAATATGTTTTCTAATAAAAATTCGTATTGGTCGAATTGTTCCGGCCTTTCAGATTTATTGCAAAACTGCATTACTTTACTAATAGACTAGTAATTAACTGATTCACTGATCAGTAGCAAAAATGCAGTGATTACAACAGGCGGCATGATATTTATTATATTAGAGAGAGTGCAATGTAATAAAAACTAAGTAAATAAATTGAAAACATGCGTGCTTACTGTTATTATACATTAATTGTATACTTTCTATGTTATGCTATGATACTAATTGAAACACCTTTTAGCTGTTGTCGTCTTTTGTTGATTGCGCGTAGTTTTAATGATTTGAAGTATGTGGTAAAATTTTCTTTGCAGCTCGATTTTTTATTTAACCTTAGAAAAGCGAATGTAAAAGCTACATGAAGATTTATGCAATACTGATTGGTCCTACCTTTCAAATTTCGACGAGGTAAACAGTACATGTGACAATTTATAATATCAATTAAATTCTATATTTGAAGAATCTGTTCCAAAGTTTACAGCTAGAAAGAATAAATATCCACCTTGGTTTTATATTGATAATTTTCAGAATATTAAACGGAAATATAATTTTCTGGGCTTATATAAAAAATGACGAAAATGATACTTTGGATCAATACAAATTATTGAGGAGTAAAATCAACAAAGACATAGATTGTAACTATGAGAATTGTATTGAGAATATTGTAATGCAAACGCAGTCTAACCTTAATCAGTTTTGGTCTTCTGTTAGCATCAAGAAAGTATATCCACCATTCAGCCTCAATGAATTACAGTAGTGTTTCTTTAAACGAACCTCAAGAAATACTTATTACTTTTACTATATTTTTCTAATCTCCTTTTATTAAATCAGCTACATTTAATAGTACGAATGTATCATCAAATTCACCACATTTAACAATTGCAGTTAATACAGAAGATGACATTTTAAGAGATTGAAAAAGACTAAACCAAAACTTACAACTGGACCTGACGAAATTATGATGTTCCTATTAAAGGATTGTTCATATTTATTAGCCAAACCCCCAGCAATTTTCAATTTGTCTGTGCAAACTAAGATATTTCCTGAATTTTCGAAGTGGTCAACAACTTGTCCCATATTTGAAAAAAACTGTAAAATGTCTATTGAAGGCTATAGACCTATTATGACCTTGCGTATTTTTAGTAAATTGTTTCAGGTTATTTTATACGAAAATTTACTAATGATATGAAATCTCAATTACACTTTGAAAATGGGATTTTTGCCTGGTAGATCCACCACTACCAATTTCACTTGTTTTAGTCAATATTTAGCTGAAACCCTAGATAATGGAGGACAGACTGATACCATTTATATGAACTTTTCAGAGGCGCCTCACACACGAGACCATTGACTACTAAGTTTTATGATTCATATCTAAGCGAGAGATGGCTGTGTATGCAGTATCACTGCTTAAAGTCTATAATTACAGCAAGTTCAGGTGCCCCCAAGGGAGCTGTGCTTGGCCGTCTTTAATTTATTATTTTCATAAATGGCATCAGCGGAATCAGTTGTAAGTCAGTGCTATACGCAGATGATCTTAAACTTAACACCTAACAACAAGTTCTGACGTAAATTATTGTTTTAAATTGCAAGATCTAAATTCATATTGTAAATTGTTCTTATTATATCTTAATATTAGCGAATATTATTATATAAGTTTTACTGAAACGATACAATCACTTCAATATGTAAATTCAATGAACGATGTTGATGTAACTAGATATTGTACTTTTAAGGACTTAGAAGTCACCTACTCTTTGATTCCAAATTACGTCCCAACGATCATATAAATGACTTAGTAACAAATACCTACAGTATTCTCGGGTTTATAATAAGGAATTGTACATAATTTGTTGTATGTTACATTAGAGTTGCTCTTCAATGCCTTTGTTAGATCAAAGTTGAAGTATACATCCATGGTTTGGAATCCAGGTTAAGAAATTCATAAATTTAGATTTAAAAACAGTGAAGAAGAGAGAAGAAAACTTATTTGTTTGAATTGTATTGGTCAAATTGTTAAATTGCAAGGGGCCATCCATTAATTACGTCACGTAAATTTTACGATTTTTCTACCCCTCCCTCCCCCTATGTCACAGGTTGTCACATTCGAGTCAACCCCTCCTCCCCTGTTGTGACGTCACGTATTTCACAGCATTAAATTTTGAGGTAGAATTGTTTAATTTCTGTATTTTTTTTAAATTTCATTCAATTAAAACAACGGTGTACATAGATGTAAATAATGTGATGTCACAAAAGTTTATCCCTCTCCTCCCCTCTTGTCACACTCTGTCACACTTTATCGACCCCCTCCTCCCCCTTCAAAGTGTGACGTAATTAATGGATGACTTCAAACCAATAAACACTTTTTAGAGAGGCCATTTTTAAACAATTGATGATAGCTGGTACGATAATGCACATTCTTTAGGTGTGAAGATGTGAAGTGAAACTATTAAGCTAAGTTCCATGTTCGGATGTTTATAACAAGGTCTAAAAGATTGCAAAGTCGAAAATCGAATCGTCGAATATTTAAGTGCCTCAAAAAAATTTCTCAGTTTTTTTCCACAAATAATACATTTTGTTCATCAATACCCTCCCCAAAAATAAAGATTATTACATGCATTAAAAATAAATAAAAAACGAGCAGTTTAAAAGTTTTATCGACGCTAATTGGGAGTCGAGATATGACATTTTGTGCGTTATAGGGTATAGCAATTTATAAACACGGCTTGAAATTCACACCGAACGTGTTCTAATGTTTTAAACTCTTTGTTGAACAAGTTACAATTTTTTAAATCACATAAGCTCGACAGTGCACCGACCTATTTCCTCTACCCTATCATTTTCACCGCATAATTAATACCTGCGCCGTGATCCTTCGACTTCATTACATCATGATGTCTTTTCCTTTTTAAATAGCTTTTTTTCTCGTAGATGTTAGTTTTACTGCTTTTTAAGTTTACTGCGAGAACAATACTGTGAGAATTTAAAATTAAAAATTTAATTTATATTTTTTAATAGTCACTCTTTTAGGAATTGATGTTAAAATGTTTTGTGTAAACAATCCTAGTGGTGTGAAAATGAGATAAAAAATTCAAATTGTTTCGATTTGGATGTTTGATATAATTATTATACATGGGACACAAATAAAGGAATCGACTTAAGGAAGCAACTTTCTTCGATTAGAGTAAAATTTGTACATGAAGCCCTAATAAAAAGTACCTACGTTGTGAAAATTTTGCGATAGTATCCCTAGAGGTGTGAAAATAAATATGAACGTTCTGAATTAATATAAACAAAACAATTTATGGAACAATGGTTGTAGATTAAAAGCATTCAAATAACTTACATTTTTTTATGTAAAGTTAATTAGCTAGAAATGTAAAAATTGTGTTATAAACGAATATAATAAATCTGTCTAGTCCGGCTGAACAAGTATTATATAAAAAGGAAATTAGCACCTACAATCCTTAATAATATCACAGATAATAATAATACAGATTAGTCACTATGTTTAACTATTATGTAAATTATGATTAGTTTTAATGCCTGGGGAACAATAACTAGTTCTCAATTCACTCGTAGATACTCTAAATAGTAATAATAATAATGAGTAAATAATCACCGAAAAAAGTGCTTGTTGTTAATCGTGTGGAAAAATGCATGGAACCGTCCCACAGCACTTTGACATATCTAAGCATCATTTCTTTATGCTTTAATTATGTTCTCGTGTGTCTTTGTATAATATATTCATAATTTGCCAAGTCCAAAACTCGAAGCAATCAGCCATGAGAAGTTGGTATGACTTCCGTTAATGACGGATAGTATTACTCCAGGAGTAGTCTCCTTTATTGAAACATTCTTTATAGGATTTTGCAAACAGCAGAAAAAATAACTATCTATAACTAAAAGAAAAACTTTGTGTAGAAATGTTAATGAAATCTTTGCATTCTTTCGATAACCTGAATTCTGGTTATGCTAGCAAATTAAAATCCTAAAATGAATTTGTCTAATTTCTTATTTGACAATTCTCATTCTAACACTAGCATCCACACAGTCCCCTACGGCCATGCAGAAGTTTTTTAACCTAACTTTGTTTAAGTCTTTTCATTGTAGTTTAATCTCTTGCCGAAATTATTGGACACAACCGTGATGTATGAATGATTGTTTGTAGTTCGTGCCAAACGTTTCAGATACGTATTTTGACAACTTTCATTTTTTTACCAAGTTACAAAAAATGTTATAGACAGTACACATTAGAATGACAAGTCTCACGTATAACTTGGACTTGTTTTATATTTTTTTATATATAAAGCAAATTTGAAACAATTTATTACAAGGTACTTTTTTTTATCAAGAGCACAGCTTAACAGGCTATATTTTCAATAGTATTCCTTGATTTGTACTTAAACTAGCAGGAGAAGTAGCCCGTAAAATAATTTAAATGGAGAAAGCTTTACTAAATAAGTTTCCCGTCAATGAGAAGAGTAATAGTCTGAAGAATCAAAAGCAAGACTTCAACAAATATTGGTGTTTTATAAATGATTTTGGTAATTTTTAACATTTAAAACCGAATATTATTAAACTTACATGAGTAAATATAAATAGCAAAATTTTTACATTTTTTATTTTAGGTCATACAGGGTGTTTTAAAATAGAGTTTCAAACTTCTACAGCGTGAAGCATTCATCAAAATAAGTCAAAAAGTTCTTAGAAATATCTGGTAGAAAATGTATCCCTAGGGAGTTACAATCTTAAGAGGGTTCAGATGAAATTTTCCTATTTTTGAAGAATAGTTAAAGATAAATAGACAACATTTTGAGTATTGACATAGTTTTTCATGCTGAATGTTGATGTTTTTAACGCCATGGGCGCCCCTTAAAACAGGGAAACAGTATTTCTCCTGTAACTTTCTTGTGTTTACGTTTTTTTAAAATTTTTACCATAAATTTAGAATGATTCGATATTTTTACTCAAAAAGAATCTCTCTTTGTTTAAATTGATATCGAAATCATTTTTGACCAAATTAAGTTAAATATCCAAGAACCATGACAGATAGAGGTGTTTTAAAATCTCATGAGCTGTGACCTTCATATGCGCACAGACATAATCCCTCCTGTCGACTCAGTTACACTTCTTAAAATTATTATATTTATTGTTTACAATTTATCCCGAGCTCTTGTTTATGTGTACAACAATTCAGCCGCCAGTGTCTTCAAAAAAATACTTATAACGCAGAATGAACTTTGGCTTTTGCGCATTTCGCGGCTCATAAGATTCTGAAACACCTCTAAATACCACGGCCATGGCCCTTGGTGAATAAATAAACCAAATTATTTCAATATCAATTTCCTGTAGCAAACAAAAATGCAGCGTTGCTAGAGCGCTTGAGTAAAATCTTATAATCTGTCAAGTTTAAAAATCGAAGTTCAAAATGAAGGTGACCGATCTAGGGTTAAAATAATGCAGTCATGGCTTTTAAGTTTGTCGGGTTAGTTTGAAAATGTATATTGATTCCAGTTATAAGTTTTTAGTTTTTTTATTTCGAACTTAACATAGTAAACCGTAAATTTAATATAGCAATTGAAATAGTATCAAAAATAATGTGAAACTATAGAACGCGGAACAATAAAAAATTAAATAAAAAAACTGTCGCTGTAATTATTATTTCAAATTTAAAAATGTTGTATTAATGATATGGTTTTGGAGTAGAAATAATTGAAACCCTACATTTTAGACTTAAGTTTATTTTAAGTTTAACAGAAATGGCCTCGTTTAATATATTTTCAACTTCAATTCGTTTCATACCTAGTAGTCGTATTGAATATGTTCTAATAACATTTTGAAGTAAAATTGGTATATTACCTTACCTAACGTAAAGCTCGTTCGAACCTGAGAATATCGCAATACTTGATATTTTCTAATTCTTTGTGCTTAACCAAAAAGCAATATTCTGCTCTAAAATTATAATATAAGAAATATAGTTTATATAAACAATGACTGTAGTGGTCACCCTGTATGAAGAATGGACTCCAATTTCAATAGAGATCGTTCTACTATGCTATTTCACATATGTTCCAATCGAAATGACAGTATTAAGTGTGACGAACGTTGTCATATTTATAAAAGTCAGTTGACGGACATACAGACATGAGCGCATATATTTTTAATCAATGTTTGAATTCTATGTGTTATAAAATGATTTTTATACAGTATTCTTTGCTCCATGATTATGTAACAGCCCCTGTTACCGTGTTTACATTAATCTGGAGGTTTGCACTTTTATTGATTATCTTCCCGAAATTAATTTACCCTTTTCATAATTAGTCAAATTTACTCTATGTGACACCACCAAGGAATGATCGGCAATCTACACGGGGTCTTCCTCAAGACTGTACTTATAACCGCTCTGAATATTGTACCACGTATTATCTGGATTAATTAATATTGGTTATACGTGAACAATTCCGAGAGACCATTTGGATACACTCTAATACATTACAATTCAAGAACTTACCCTTTTTTCTTGACAGGTCTGCGGACAGCTCATCGTACTATCTTACACTGGCCCATTGGGGCCCATTTTTTACCTCTGACTCGACTCTCCACAAGTCAACAAATAAATAAAACACGAATTTTTAACACCATTTAAAAACTGTACATTTACAATAATAGAACACGAAAGTAAACGGGTGAGAAACATAAAAGAAAATGGAACTCAAAATTGAAGCAAAGATAATAAAGAGAAATTCGTTTACAATAAAACACAAACTGATTACCAGAGGGATAGAAAAGGAACAGTACAACTAATGAACATGAAGGTAATAATTCCAAAAGCTAGTTACTAAAACATCAGTTGCCAGCGACAATCTGAATGAGGTAAGGTAATTTGGCATTTAACACAAAGTTAAATTTTAGAACAAACCCACGAAAAATCATAATTATGCCCGTTGATACTAAAAATTACTACGTTGAAAGCTTGACAGTGTTAATACACCTAAGATCAAACAAAAAGTGCCCTTTTCTCCTGACGAAATCATCCTAGTTAATTTTTGAGTTAGTGCACTTAAGTCACCCGGTATTTGGCGTCATACACAGTACAACTAATGGGCCAAAATAGTAACTCGCCGGGCAACTGACGCCATCTGCAGAACAGTATGGCCTAAACGGCTTCGCCTAAATATGAAACATTATCTTAACAACAACTTAAACTATTCTATATCTACAGCTATTTAATTTTCCCAGTGGAGGTGAAAAACACTCTTTCTATGTTTAGCTTAAGTCTGGTACTTATCAATTAAGGGTGGCTGGTTTCCTACCTAATGTACAGTAAGATTGGGAATTCTTGTAATCAATTATAGCATTTATGAGTCTACCGGTACCCTATCTAATTTAACCATTCGTTCGAACAGTGTTGTTTTACCTGGTTCCCGTGCTGCGTGTTTGATATTCCTAAAGAAAGCAATTTGAAACTGATCGTAACAAACTTTGTCAGGCTTTTGGCGTTATTGGTTTATGGGGAGTTGCAATAAAACACTTCCGATTTAGAAAATATACTGCAGAATACTTTAGAGTTATTCCCGAAAAGGTTTTTGTCATAGGCACGGAACAACTATTAATTTATGTAGACTTGTTTACTTTTAAAAATTCTCTAATTTTATTACATTTGTTACAATTATTTAAACAATTTAACCGGTTATAGTTCACTTATTCATTTAAATCTGATAGATATAATAAATTGCAAGGATCTACATACGATACAATTCGTCGGATTCAATCTGCAGGGATCCTTGTAGATTGGGTCGTGAATAGGCTAATGGGGACGATAATTCTATTATTTTTGGGTGTTAGTCATCCAATCTCTAGAGTGATTGATTATCCTGCATTTTTCCATTTTATTTTTCATCTGCATAGGATTTTCGATTTGTGATAACCGCGTTATAGTTAGAGCTAGTCAACATATTGTCAAATTGGATTGTATGGATCGCATACCCGAGTTGTCCCCATCTAACCACCTTGCAGACTGGATCTGGGAAACGATATTGTGTGCAGATCCTCTTAAGTTTTGAAAAGTTTAAGGTAAACACATTTGCCTACTGAACTGGTTTTAAAGTAGTTGTAACCATGTTGTTTTTCTAAATTTCCAGTTTCTGTACATAAACGCTTATACTTTCTTATTATCATGAACGTATCTAAAAATACTTGTTTTCATATAGATTTGTCATCAGTGAAAACTAAAATAAAATTAATGCAAAGGTCGTTCCTACATAAATTCCTTTATAATGCGTAATCTTAGTTACACCTAAAGCATACACTGTACTGGTCCAATAAGAATTAATTAAATCGATAAAAGTTCGTTATATTGACATAATGTTTTGAATATTAATAAACGTCTACTAAGGATAACAATAATGATAATAATAGTACCCCGGAATCGAATAGTGATAATAACAATAGTCATGATAAAATTCTACGGAGACGTAGTAAAATTTTAACGCCTGAGATATATCAGTCTAGTTTGTATTTTTTGCTTGTAAATTTAGGAGTGAGACGTTGTGTATGTTAAAATATTTATATATTGATTAACGTCATCTATTTCCACTTATTATAAAAACAGAGTTTTTTGAAGATGTTTTTAAATAACTTAGGTCGAAATCTATCAGCATGTAGTCTTTGTTTATGCTTTGTATTGAATATATATATTTGTTTATTACTAGTGGGTTTAATTAACCACTTTTAAGGTGGCCGTTCCCTAGAAAGAGACAACCGATCGGGAAATATTTATTATTTTTGGCCATTACTATTTCTTAGTACGGACATTTAAAAAAATTATAGCAGTACCTAAGTAGAACCATAACAAGACTATTGCTATGAGTTTTCACTCAATGATTTCAGTAGTTTGCAAAATAGCTAGATTTAAAACTACGAAATAGGAAGATTAACATAATTTTTAAACTTAAATCTAGCTATTTAGCAAACCACTGAAATTATTGAGTGAAAATCCATAGTAGTAGTCTTGTTATGTTTCTACTTAGGTACTCTTATAGTTGTTTTAAATAAACGTACAAAAAAAAAAAAGTTATGGCCAAAAATAATAAATATTTCTCTATCGGATGTCTCTTTCTAGGGAATGGCCACCTTAAGTCAGTATAGAACAGTTTTCATTTCCGTAGTAAATGTTGCCATTATTGTACGGAATCTCAACCCAAAATTGTTGTTAATCAATGGAGCATAGGCATGTAATTAAAAAATCAATACGCATTACCCTCTGAGTAAAAAAAATGACGTCACAGATGCAGTACACCGGGCGCTGTGCGTGTGGAAGATTGAAGGAGATACACATTTATTATGACTCAATCTCTTGTTTGTACGCATCACACAACATCCACAAAAAAAAACGAGGAAAACCTTCAAGAGTTAGGTATGGATGAACATCGTCTGGCTCTCTAACATCACATTTACCGTGTCTGCATGGTATTGTTAAAAAGCGTGTTCCATCAATTAAACTGTCAGATGGGTGGGAGTCATTTGTAACAGGCAAGGCCACGTCATGTAAAAGAAGTGCCCGGAGAATCCAACCAACAAAATCACATCATCAGTTGTCAGATTGTTTACAATCATATTTCATGGTGCCGTTTTGTATTAGAAAAACAATTAAATTTGTTCATTGCGAATATTATCAAATACATCAAAGAGGTGTAACTGTACTAATGGATAAATTAGTTTGACCTTTATTTAACAGAGCCACCCAACGTAAAGTATTTATATAAATTGTAAAAAGTAATGAGTTTTTATGACGGATATAGAATAATAAGCAATAAATACCAAATACGGACATGTACGAATGCATCAAAATTAGGTGTTTTCACTATGTGCAAATTTGCTTTTTTGATATTATTAAAATGAAGTACTTGTTATACTAAAGCACGTATTGATATTTAAACAACATTCTATCGTCCATCAAATTAAAATTTCAACAAATAAATAACATAAAGTTTTAGTAATTGAACGAGTACGCAACACACGCGGTGACGTCATCGGTTATATTAGTTTCTTAAATCGCGTTTAAAAATTGTTAAACACAACATTGTATTCCCTTTATTTACGTTTTACATGTGATTAGATAAGGAATGCCTACCTAATACGGGATTTGTAAAAGCTACTTTAGGAAATTTATCTGCAAAATAACATGTTTATAACACAAAATGACACTGACAATATAACTGATGACGTCACGAGTGCGTAGTGAATTGATGTAGTGTTTTTGGCAAAAACATTTCAATGCAAAATTAAAATGGCTTATTTTAAGGTATTCGACTGTTTATCAAAATTCAAGTATTTTTAACTATAATAAAGCATTATCTTCACAGTGAAAGTGAATTTAAAATTTGCGAAAACACCTAATTTGTGCTGAACTAATATAGCCCAGTAAAATTAGAGCGTATTTTCAGGTTTTGAACAAAACCTCAAAAGTCTCCATTGATAGCACTCGCGCAAAAAAAATATAGGGGGCGAAAAGAGGTAAAATTTAGTTTTTCACCATTACCTCGGAAACTCAATTTTTTGAGAAACTAGATAGTTCATTAAAATGTTACAAAATTTTGGCAGAACTTTGCATTTTGGGTAGGAAAAGATTTTTTCTTTTGGTGTTTAGGGGGGGGTCAGTATGAGTATAAAAAAATTCGGGTTTCAGGGTTGAAAGCCCCCAATTTGGCTTGAAAAAGGGGGTGTAAACAGTTTTTCCGCGATATCTTGAGAACCGTAAGTCTCACAAAAACATTTTAAAGACTTTTTTTGTAGAGAATTGAATTCTCCACAATCTTGGTCTAGATACTTCTTACCCCAAAATTGAAACTGAGAAAGTTATAATTAAAAATAGACTAATATTGCATCAAAAAGGGCATTGGACATTATGAAAAAATTTGTGAACATTCCTGGGATGATTACAAACTCTTTTTGTCTTCTGCAGTTTTTGTCCAACCTTCTTTTTTTTCAAGTAAAAAAATCGTATGTTCTAAAATTTTGATTTTTTCTCGCCGGAAAACTTAAAAATATAACAATTACAGAAAAATGTTTCGAACAAAAGTAGTCTATTTTTAGTCATACAATCCAAATTTGCAATAAAAAATAAGGGTTTCATTTAAAAATGAATTTCACCTTGAATGGCCTTAACCCTTCCACCCAAAGTGACATACCGCCGAACTGCCCACATCCAATTCTACACTTTGACTTTGGGTGGAAGGGTTAAGGTCTTAGTTATTCGGCAAGGAAAAATCTAAATTTTAGAACTTTGCGATTTTTTTACTCGAAGAAAAAAAAATTTTTGAGCAAAAATTTCAAGATTCAAAAAGAATTTGAAATTATCCTAGAAATGTTCTCAATTCTTTTCAGAGCTGTCCAATGCCCTTTTGATGCACTCTATCCATTTGCAGCGTCCTAACACCTCTCCAAGCAAGAGAAATTTAAAACATGAGCAGAGAAATTATTCGCAATAAAATGCTGTACAAGAAACTTCTTATGTGTATTTTCAATAAAATCAATATAAAAAAAAGTTAGAATCCTTAAATATTTTTTTTTTTAAATTTTAGTAAATTTTTAATTAAAACTTTCTTATTTTCAACTTTACAGTCAGAAGTTGCTAGACTAAGACTGTAGAGAATTCACTTCTCTACAAAGAAAGTTTTAAACATAATTTTGTGAGACTTACGGTTCTCAAGATATCGCGGAAAAACTGTTTATGCCCCGTTTCTCAAGATGACGGCCAAATAGGAGGCCTTTAACCCCGAAAATCAAGTTTTATGCTCACACTGACCACCCTAAACATCACAAGAAAAAAATCTTGTCCTACCCAAAATGCAAGGTCAATTCAATAGACTAAGATTATTATCAAAATTATAACTATTAAAATTTGCTAAACAATGTCTTCCATATAAATAATCGTTTTCGAGAAAACGTTGCCAAATCTGTAGTTCGTGGATAAAATGCACTCTTTTCATACTATAATTATTATTATTATTACCACACCGAGGCTAGAATACTGGGCGCATTTTGTTTTTGATGTGCTATCCCCAGTAGGCTTTATTCACTTTAAAATTTGAAAACATTAGTCTGCTCCTTGCCTGAAATTACATAGTATAGTTCTCTTTACAATGGGCTCATTTAGAATGTTTTCTTATTACATTTTCTGAAAAATATTTTAATTCTAGAGCGAAATGCAAAAGAAAACAATTTTCTAAAGTCTCTATAGGCCTTAAAGTTAATCAAGAATATCAACACGTGGTGCTTTCGTGTTATAACCGCGTGACGTCAAAGGTTCCATAACGGTGAGAGATGAAGCCGCTTGCTTAGATACCTAACAGACTGTATATAAATGCAGTAGTATAAAGTGCTGTTTATCTCATGAATAGTGCAAATGCCGAAGTAAGACATTCATTTAAGTATTATAAATTGTAACAAATATCTAGCTATACGATTTTCAAAAAATTTTCAAAGGACTATCCGCCGTCAAAGGGAGCAAAGAGAACTCAATGCTCTATTATTCATAATCCGATATACAAACCCTAGGCCGCGACTACCTAGAGAGTGAGTGGCGACCAGACAATCGGAGAGGGCAGTACTCAGTGTCTGCGAACATTTTTTCGGCAACATAACTAATCAAAGTTCTACAAAACCGCGTCAAACGAGAAGAAATTATTAATAGAAAAGTCACACTGGACTTTCTCGTGTTGTGTGAAAACTTAAACTTACGCAAGGCTGTGATACAAAACTCTCGTATCCTGAAAAATTTGTAAAAAGTATTTGTATAAAATTTTTGTAAAACCATCGTCGTCATGATACTAAAACAGTGTATTTTATTTCTGAAATCTCCGAAAAACAATTAGATTTGCTTTACCACGCAAGAAAGTCGACTCGACGCTATCTGAGTGTTGGGGGTCAACATGCAGACATCCAGATCAACTTACGGCGGTTCACCCTTGCTAAAATCATCCCTCAGGTCAACCATCGTCTCTCTACAAAATTTCAACCCCATAGGAGCAAAAGTAAGCAAATTATAGGTGCTTGTTTGTAAAATACGCAGCAGGAGCACAGAAGTGAATGTTCTAAAATCGCTAAAATTCACCCCTGGATGGGTTTCAAATCCCTCAGGACCACCACCATCGCCTCTCAGACGATCTGCAGTGAGCCCGCTGCCTCAAAGTAGAACAAATTCTGTTTGTTAGCCATTGCAGAGGGTGCGGAATTAAGAGAAGCGTACCCCAACAAACAATATTTTTCCAAATTTTATTATTTTTCTTTCGTGTGTAAATTCTTCTCTCGTTTCGGCACTCATATACTGGTGATTTGTGTTAAAATACTCCATCACTATAATTAAATCCACCTCTGGCAGATTAGACAAATCTGCTTTTAAATAACCGGATTTACACATAGTAAAGGATCCAACTGTCTCCCACTGATATCCGCGATCGTGGAATTCAGCGAGATAAGACTTGGATGGAACCTTTGACGTCAGCGATTCCAGCGCATCAGTTTATGAAGAACTTGATTTTAAAGCAGTATATCTCAGGAACTCCTTATAGGATCGACTTCAAATTTTCAGTGTAATAACTATTTGATCATTACCCAAGGAGCAAAATGTGTCTGAACCTGGGCACAATATATTATGCGTCTACACTGTGTCGACACAAAGCTTAAAATTTGAGTCAGGAAGGAAATTGTGTCCAAATGGTAATATTTTTTGGGTCATGTGTCGACATATTAACGAAATATTGTGTCAAAATAGACACTGTGTTCAAATTGAAACATTTTGGGAAATTAATTGAGGAAGCCGTTACTCTGTGGTAATCCATGACAATAACGAAATTGAGTAAAACACTACTATGTTTTTTACCACTATATTTGCACAAAAACGTGACTGCAGTTTCGACCCTTTTTTAGGTCATTTTCAAACATTTTCATTCTTAATTGAATCATTGTTTGAAAATGACCTAAAAAGGGTCGAAACTGCAGTCACGTTTTTGTGCAAATATAGTGGTAAAAAACATAGTAGTGTTTTACTCAATTTCGTTATTGAAACATTTTGTTTTTTTTGTGCCCAAAATGTTTCTATCTTGAGCCTATTTGGGAACATGAGACATAATTTGGATACATCGTGCCGACACCCTTTGAGCAAAATGTATTTAAAATGTGTCTAAAAATCGTGTACCCATCATGTTGCTGAAATTTAGCCAGGATGACACTTATGTGTTCACATGTTTATATTTTTAATTGTTTGTGTGTGTGTGTACTACCAGCTGTTAGAAGGTCATTTTTGACAACAGCATACTCTGGTTATTTTGTTAAAATGCCAAAAGTAGTCAAGAAGCAATCAAAAGTGTATAATACAACATACTATATGAATGTAAAGAAACATGTACAAGAAAACCAAGTGAAGTTTTGTTAACTTATATGAAAAAGGTGAAGCAAAGGCCATTTTTGCCTTTGTTATCAACAGAAGTACTATCAAATAACAATAAATTCTTCTATTTACTCTGACCTAGGCAACCTCAGTACTGATAGTGGTAGTTGTGAAGTGGGAAATGCCAATTTGCAGCTACAATGCACCAATGAAAGCGATGCTGGAAATTCCAAATTGGGTCTAAAATGTAACCTTTTTCATATAGGTAACATTTTGGGCACAATTTGTACCAGTACTGAAGACAAGAGTTCAAATTGTGTCAAATATGCGAGTATATATCAACATCAACATAGACACATTTTAGTACCTACACATTTAATGAAATAGTCGAAATCTGAGTCTGATTATTATCTAATATGTAGCTGTGTGTCCGTACAGGTAAATTTTGGGTGAAATTCGTTCCAAATGAGGATTTGTGGTTCCATTTAAACACATTATACAAATCGGCCATATTTTCTTTAGAGAAATGGACATACATATTGAAAAACTGAGCTTAAAGAAAAATAGTTATTTTAAACATTAACAATTTACATATTTTTACACAAAAGTGTTATAAAAACACACTTATTTTGACGTCTTGTAACATATAAAATATATTAGAAATAATTTTATTTCCAAAAATTACAATTATATTAATTATTAATTACCATCATTAATTAAATATTCAAAATAAATTTCACAATTTTTGAGGGCTTTTATTTTTCATGAGTATCTCATCACATTTGACAGAGAAAATGGGGTTATTTTATTTTTTTGGGTCAAATACTTTATTTATTCACATGTGAAAAATGATTACTTCTGTGTAACGTAATTTTTATAAAATCACTGCATACCACCTGTGTTTGTTTGTCCTAATGTTTAGAGAGTAATGCATTGTGTCGACTTTAAGTCTATTTTTAAATAATTTGGACACCATAAAGTGGTTGTAGGCACAATTTAGATTTATTTGTATCAATTTTGTAACTACACATAGTAAGGCACATTCAAGTAACATCTTGAAAACAATAAGAAACATATTCGTTACATATTAGCTTCATTACAGTAACATTTAGTAAACATGCGACGCATACAAGACAAATTTTGGAAACAGTTTTGGGCACATTTTGGAATCAATTTAGTACACATTTTCATCACCACTTTGGACATATGTCCTACACAGTGTGGACTATGTTTCGAAACTGTGCCTATAAAATGTGTCGTGCCCAAAAATATATTTCAACACAGTGCCGACACATTGCCTGAAATGTGTCTTTCAATGCTCCTTGGGTACTTCGCATAATTGTAATGAAAAGTGCATTATGAAATTTGACTAAATAATCCCGTTAAACTAAAGCTATTTATCGAATACCCCGTATATTAAATTGTCAAATGCATTCGAAACCTTAGGTACGTAATAGAATTTGTCTGGATGATGAGTAGGTACTCAATTTCTGATCCAACATGAGATTAATGAACCTGTCACTAAAGGCATTACCACTTATAAAAACATGATTGTTTTTACTTATTGGACCATATTTGGCTATCGATTTGTGTAGAGCTAATTTACATTTCTTTATCTACGTCGGTGTATCTCTAAATTGAAACATGTTCAATAAACTTTTTTTTGTAAATATTGATTAGAATATTTAAATTCTTATTACTCAGCGAAATTTTACGAAATGTTTTTGGATGCAAGAGGTCGTTAACTCGTTGTTCTACTCGAGATGCTACATTCGATGTTTAGTTTTTGCTTGTTATTTTTTATCATATTTATTATTAAAGTTATATAATTACCGCAATATTAGCATGCAAAATAGACAATTAAATCATTACTTCTTCATCTATAAATGTCATTTACCTAGAGTCTAGCAAAGACATTGAAAATAATTTTTTATTTTTTCAAATCTTTCTCAAAATTCTTAGAACAAAATGTTTTAATATATTTAAAGAATTTAACATATCACATATTTGAAAGGCGTTTGTAAATAATTGCCGGTAAATCAGGAGCTAATTCTACACGATATGTGAAAATAGTGCATATACAGTGCACTTCAATAAACTATCCACCCTATTAAATTTGCATAAATTGATT
Source organism: Stenurella melanura (assembly GCA_963583905.1). Classification (NCBI taxonomy): domain Eukaryota; kingdom Metazoa; phylum Arthropoda; class Insecta; order Coleoptera; family Cerambycidae; genus Stenurella; species Stenurella melanura. The sequence goes on from OY757312.1 coordinate 111,850,389, forward strand.
ATTGCAAAAAATGCAAAAACTCATCAAAAAGAAATATTTTTCTTATGAATAGACCTAGAGTTAGCTCCATCCCCTCACTCCCAAAGCCACTCCTATAATTCTTTTAAATGGAACACGCCATATTTTTTACATCATAAGTTTTCCCTCGAAAAGCTTATTATAATACAATGGGAGGTCTAACGTTAATAGTTTAAGAGCTACAAATAAAATTAATTTGAATTCATTCGCCTAGATTATTCGATCGACAAATTACCCATACTAAATCTAATAAAAGAATTGGTACTAATAAGAAGAATTTTTTGCTAAAGAATAATATATTACTACAAGTTATGGAATGGCCCGTATTCCACACGAGCGAAAAGTTTGTAGTCTGAGCCAAAGTGTGGAATATGCCATTCCAAGCGTATTGTTGTTAATTTCTCTAACAAGATTTTAGAAATTATACAAAAAAACTTTATTTTACAAAACGTCAAATGTAACGTTAGAAATAAATACCTTTTCCGAAAATCGTTCGTAAATGTTGACAATTCTGACAAAATTTTAGAAGCAAAAGTCAATATTTCTTACATTTAGTCGTTGCCAGGCCACGAACAATAACTTAGGAAATATTCATTTTTGTATTCTTAGTCGAGTCGCTGTATCGAAATTTATAAAAACCCAAAAAAATGTTCAATACTTTACCGGTTTTTTTGAAACTTTGGAAATATCTTTTGTCGGCCGAACCTCCGACAATGTTAAGTAAACAAATTAAGTTAACAATTCAATAACTTCCTGAATAATTATTCAAAATGGCTGAATTTTTTTAGGGGGGTTTTGGGGATCGCTGATTACATATATAAATTTAAAAATCATAAAAAGGATTTGTTTATTAACAAAAAATGTATTAAGGTACAAACATCCGCGCGCATTTCCAAATAAACGATGATTTTTACGAAGTATAATATATTAATCATCATATGTATCAGGCATATATTTATGTGAATCTTATAGATACGTCATATGTAGGTATACACCAAAAATAGAATTCCACATACATCACGTATTCTGGAAAATATATAAAAGAATTTTTTTCGTTGGAAAAGTGAACTTGAATAATTAAAGAACTCAATGTGATTTTGGACTCTAACAACAACAAATGATAAAAATCTGCTAGAAATTAAGAATACTCGAGGGTGCGTTCATTAGAAACATTTTGTTTTCTGTTTCACTCAAAAAATCGAATCCTTTTTCCAGAAATTAAAAAAAAACGGAGCGGAGCGGTTTTTCAGATGTACGCTGGTGGGACGTGTGCTTATGAAGGGTCGCATTTGAAAAAAATTACACGTATTGGCTTCAAACAAAAAACAGAAGAAAAGAACGTTTATTGGCTTCATTTTGCATTTTATTTTGTTAAAAAATTCGAAACCGTTTTCTAGATATTGAAAAAAAAAAACAGAGCAATTTTCCGACCTCACGCCGGTGGGATAGGTGCTTGTGAGGGGCACATTTGAAAACAATTATAGATATCGACTTCAAGCAAAAAACAGTGGAAAGATACGTTTATTAGCTTAACTTTGCATTTTATTGCATTTTATTTCATTAAAAAATTATGAATTTTGGACTCTTCGATATCAAAGCTGGATTTTTTTATTGAGCGTATTAATAGTGCGTTTAGAGAAGCGCATTGTACGATGACGTCCCGAAAATGAATTCGTTTTGTTTTTAAGTCTTTGGCCATTGAATAAATAGTGTATTGAAATGGAGTTAGACTCTCTAAACCTTAACTTAGGATAAAAATGATCAAACCGAGAGCAATTTATTATTACTGCATCATCTATTAAATGGCACTGAAGACATTACTCCAATAATATGTACGTTATTAAATTAACAGCAAAATAGAGCAGTCTCGAGTCGACTGTGAGCAATAAGCCTTTATTGTAATTTCGACTAGCCCTTGTTCCGTTTTTATTTGTACACTATGTCAAAATACAGAAGCAAATAACCTTAAATTCAGAAAGAAACAATAACAAATGTGACATATATCCCCACTTTAATCCCGAATACGTATTTGAAGCGGTCTCAGATGACGCTATAAAGCGTATTAAAGCGCATTCATTAATGACGTCACCTCTTAACCAAGAAAAACTGCCCGCTTATAAGCACATCAATACGCTGAATAAAAGAAAACCAGCTCAAATTCGTAATCAGCGACCCTCAAAACTCCTCTAGAAAAAAAATCAGCCATTTTGAATATTATTTAGAAAGTTATTCAATAGTTAACTTAATTTGTTTATTTTAAAATGTCGGAGGTTCGACCGACAAAAAAAAACTCATAACTTTTCGATTTATGAACCCAAGAAGGTATTTCTAAAATTTCAAAAAAATCGGTAAAGTATTAAACATTTTTTGGGGTTTTTAAAAATTTCGATACAGCGACTCGACTATGTAAGAAAATATTATTTCTTTTCAGTTATTATTTATGTAGGTACTACGAAAATGATTAAAACACGTTTTTCAGCAAAGTTTTATATTTAACAATCTTAATACATTATGAGATACATTCTGAAATTAGTTGCAGTAATTGTTAAACATTGCAGGAACATGCGAACTAGTAGGGTTAATTTGTTGAATATTTTCCACAGTAAATATTTTATAGTTTCACAATAATTAATACAGTCATTAAGCATTGGAGAAACATTGGAACTAGCAGAGTTATTTTGTTCAATATTTTCTGGTGTGAAAATTTTGTTTGCCACATCTACCTTCTTGTTAAGAGACTCTTCAATATATCCCTCAGTAACATTTGATGACTTCTATTCACCTAGCCTCTTTAAACTAGTAATATATCCACCAGAGTCAACCAACATCGTCGCAGAAGAACGACGAATGCAGTGACAGGTATATTCTGTCAGATTAGGCAAAATCAAATATGTAGCAACTATCTTAGGCATTTTTCTAAATTGATGTATTCCTAGTATCTGTCTACAACCTTTTTCGTTCCGATATTGAAAGAAAAATCGGACGCTATTCATGTTTTGTGGTCTTAACGCAACATAATTGCGGTAAACATTTAAATACATTTGATTAACGATAAATGATTTTGATTTGTTAGTTTTAGAGTGAGGTATGCTAATTAAAAGCTTAGATTGTAGATCTTCTACATCTTGTAGGATCATTTTAACTAACTCATCCACTCCACAGGCTCCAGAAATACCAAATAATAAAACAACTTGCAAAAGTATAAGGAGCGAGCGTAGAGACGTCTGCATATACTCGTATTTCGATACGCCCCCTAACCCGCCGACACATATACAAATACATATTATAACACAAAATTTTAATATTTATTTATTTATTTATTTTAATTTAGGACAACTTTTCATTTATTAAAACAGGTTTTTTATTTTATTTTCCCTGTATATATATAGAATTTTTTTAACATTATAAAACATAAAAATTATTTATTTTCATTTTCTTAGGAAAAATATTAAAACACAAATAGACATAGATTTCTAAAAATGTCTGGTCGCTGCGATTTTCCTACAAGAACTTGCTGCAGGTCATTAGCCTACCATCAGGCGCGTGTTGTGTTTGTTTTTATTTTTATATAAATTAAATACAGTACGAATGAAAAAAATAGAATACTTTCATATACCTAGTTTTTAAGTTCAAATGTACATAGCTAAATAAAATAAAAAGAATTTAAAGGTAAAGGTAAAGGTATTTCGATACGCAAATGCAGCAACGTCGGGCGCAGCTAGTACTTGGATGGGTAAGCCTCTCCAGGGAAACACGGCGTTCTCGCTCCATCTTCTAACGGCTTGTATATCAGCGCATGCGTAGAAGGTATGTAACTTTAGGCGGGGGTTACATAGCGGATATACCATCCTTCGGAGGGGATGTAAAGCAGTCGGTCCCTGGTCTATTAAATGTTAGGCAAGTAAAAGATCCCTACTCTTCGATAGAGAAGAAGTTCGGCAAAATTTCCAGGTTGGGGGTTGCTCGTGTCCTGCCATCGGTGATTGGCCTTAGTAGCGGAAATAGACCGACGTTAAATAAGTAATTAATTAAATGTGTAGTCCGAATAAAAAATTCAAGTTTTGTAACTTACCTTAATCATTAAATATTCTTTATCTGAAGCTTCCTGGATGAATTTGTTGATTTCCTCTTTCATCAAAATCTTGGAATTTTGTTGGGCTATAGCTTTTAGCTTTCCGTTTCAATAATGAACCCAGTTTTGAATATTTAGATATATCTACATCATGTCTAATTGCAAGGGTTGACTTCAACATTGAATAATTGGCCCATAAAATTGAATATTTTATCTTTGAACAAAGCTCTAAGATGTATGCCATTACAACATTTTCCAAGAAATAACTCGCATTTTTATTCTTGTGATAGTCCATGAAACGATTGTTTTCATGTTATTCTTTCGATTTTTTTGGTAATAAATCTAATGAGGCAGTATTTACTGCCTCCATCTGTTCCGAAAATGGAAAATTCATCCTCAGTTATCATTATTTCGCACTTTTAACTACTGATATTATATTTCAAAGTTTGGAAAACCAGCAATTAAACTTCTATATGTTAATGAAACATATTCTTTATAAGATTTTGCAAACAGCTGAAAAAAAACTATCCATGAGAACTAAAAGTAAAACTGTATGTAAAAATATTAATGAAATCTTTGCATTATTTCGTTAACCTGACTTCTGGTTATGCTAGCAAGTTAAAATCCTAAAATAAATCTGTCCGATTTCGTATTTGACATTCTCATTATAACACTAGCACCCAACATAGTCCCCTACGGCTAAGCAGATTAAACTAGTATCTACATGACCCCCTATGGTATGAAGATTGAGTTAAAAATGAGAACAAGTGCCTTAAATGAATTTATTTACCTACCTTATCTTAAATTTTTTTTCATTCTAATGGATTACATTTTCATAAAATCTCTCAGTCAGTTTCTTGGAAATGCTTAGCCTTTGAAACGTTTTTCGCCTTTATTCTGAACTCATCAGTCAATGTCAAATATAAATATTTCATACTTATTCATGGATATTGCCTTGGTTTTGCATGAAACATCGTTATGAGTGGCTTTGTGCCTTTCTGATGAGCTCAGAATAAGGGCGAAAAACGTTTCAAAGGCTAAACATTTCCAAGAAATTGAATGAGAGATTTTATGAAAATGTAATTCATTAGAATGAAAAAAATTTTAAGACAAGGTAGGTAAATAAATTCATTTCAGGCTTTTGTTCTCATTTTTAACTGAATCTTCATACCGTAGGGGTCATGTAGATACTAGTTTAATCTGCTTAGCCGTAGGGGACTATGTTGGATGCTAGTATTATAATGAAAATATCAAATAAGAAATTGGACAAATTTATTTTAGGATTTTAACTTGCTAGCATAACCAGAAGTCAGGTTATCGAAATAATGCAAAGATGTCATTAATATCTTTACATATAGTTTTTCTTTTAGTTCTCATAGATAGTGTTTTTTTCCGCTGTTTGCAAAATCCTATAAAGAATATGTTTCATTACTATAAGCAAATAAATAATAAATAATTCACTTTTAAACATTCTATATGTTAAGTTTGACAGTTCAATGTTGATATATTTCCATAGTTACGCAAGAAATGTTACTAAGAAATTAATGGCAATACTTATTTATGAATAAAATTAATCATGCTTTTTTCAAAATGAAACAAGATTTTAATTTCTTTCGTTTTTTAAACGATTTTCGGAAAAATAGTATGTATACCTCGTAGGAGAAGCCACATTCCCGCACAATGGGTATACCTTAAATCTTTCCAGAGTAATCGTGTGCTTAAAAAAATGTTACAGACAGATAGACCGATAGTATTTTTTTATCGCTGAAATCTAAGATCTCCACATTAATTCATGACATTCTAATTCCATTTCAATAAAAAAGAAGATTTAACTTTTTGAGATTACTATACTTCCACTCCACTACGTGGATGTGAAAGAAATAAACTTTATTAATTATACGAACTTTTTATCTTACCAATAATTTTTATTACAGAGAAATTAAGAAGGAAATGCTCTTATGTTAATTTAATTAATTCATGTAGGTACTATACTAATGAAACATTTATACATTCATTACATGGTGTAATGGACAGTAATGAAAGTTCTATGTGAATCATATAATAGTTCCTGATTCTAGTTTAATTCCTCTTCACAGCGCTCATGGGATGCGTATCCGTCATCTTTCTCATCACAATCATTCTCGAAATCCTACTGGTCATCTTCGTTATGAGCAACATCATCATCAAAATCATTGGAATTATGAGAAGCGTTATCATTACTTTTGTCATTATTACAAACATGAGCACATGGGACGGGACAAGACGATTGTCTACTATAAGTCAATGATAATTTCAGATTTTTTTCTTATTTCTCCCCGTTGAAATTTTCGTATCAATAAAAATAAGTGTCATAAAACGATTATTTTACATTTCTTCATGTTAGAAAAAAATGCGTTACACAGAGGCCAAAATGTAGACATCTGGTAAGTAGTTAATCAATTTCACGTTCTCATTTATAACCAACGGATGTTCTCTACATATCAGAGTTAGTTTGTATTATAAAAGTCTTAATTAGGTCAACATCCTCGTATTGGAATGGAAGTATAGTATTCGTAAAAAAAATATATTTTTTAATATTTCTATTGTTGAAATAGGTTTAAAATTTTAAAGTGCATTATTTTTTTTATTTGCCAAATCCTATAAAGAGTAGGTTTCGAATGTCATGAAACGTCGAGGTTTGTTGTATGTTGATCTGTCTGTCTTTAATTTTTTTGTACGCTCGTTTTCTTTGGAACTAGTTTATATTTTGAACTTATTCCGTTGAAGGGTTGGGGGGATAAATGGGAATAAATAAGTAAAGCAAGCTAGAAAGGTTCCAAAAACTTGGGATTTAGTGTATACAGGGTGTTTCAGTTAAAAGTCCCCAGGCCATTATCTCTAAAATTAATAAAGATATTTTATTTTTGTAAATGGCAGATGATTGATACCAAAGAAAGGTTTAAATAACGGTGATTAGAATTTCTCCTCAACAGCACACAGAGATGGCGCTGCGATGCAAAACTATTTTTTGATGGCTGGAACCTTGAAACATAAGTCATGTGATTAAACAATAATTTGTGAATAATTTTGATGGTATAGAGAATTTACAAAAAACAAGCCGTTTTGGAGTTACATGAGTTTCTTTCATTAATGCCAGTACACGTGAATTTTGATAAATCCCTATAATTTATTTATTATTTATTATAGAATATTGGTTACCAAACACTTTTTTTCAAGATAAGGAAAGTGATATAATACACTATCATAAAATTATGTTTACCATTTCCGGCCAAACCGGAACTAATATGATGAACCAATATCCATATGTTCCTACATATTACATTTTTTTTCTAATAACGCTTCTAATAAAACGGCTCCCAAAACTTAAAGTAAGTAAGACAACAAAGAAAATACACACTAATTTAGAATGGGCTAAATTTATATTAACAATTCAGTAAAGAACGTAAACAAAAGTTTTATAAACAAACATTTAAAAACTATCGAAATATTATTAAAGATGAAATTAAACTAATTTCTTTCTTATTAGTAGGTACCCATTGAGGATATGGCCGATTTGTATAATAAAATATATGCAAGTGTTGCTGCTATAAATACACATACGTTACAAAAAGTTTGCAATGAAGAGTTACTGAAACGGTACAATATGTGTATTCATGAAGAAGGGAGAAATTTTAAACATTTAATATAATAAGTACCTACTAATAAGAAAGAAGTTAGTTTAATTTCATCTTTAATAATATTTCGATAGTTTTTAAATGCTTGTTTATAAAACTTTTGTTTACGTTCTTTACTGAATTGTTAATATAAATTTAGCCCATTCTAAATTAGTGTGTATTTTCTTTGTTGTCTTACTTACTTTAAGTTTTGGGAGCCGTTTTATTAGAAGCGTTATTAGAAAAAAAAAATGTAATATGTAGGAACATATGAATATTGGGTTCATCATGTTAGTTCCGGTTTGGCCGGAAGTGGTAAACATAATTTTATATAATACACTATCGTATTATATCACTTTCCTTATCTTGAAAAAAAGTGTTTGGTAACCAATATTCTATAATAAATAATAAAAAAATTATAAGGATTTATCAAAATTCACGTGTACTGGCATTAATGAAAGAAACTCATGTAACTCCAAAACGGCTTGTTTTTTGTAAATTCTCTATACCATCAAAATTATTCACAAATTATTGTTTAATCGCATGACTTATGTTTCAAGGTTCCAGCCATCAAAAAATAGTTTTGCATCGCAGCGCCATCTCTGTGTGCTGTTGAGGAAAAATTCTAATCACCGTTATTTAAACCTTTCTTTGCTATCAATCATCTGCCATTTACAAAAATAAAATATCTTTATTACTTTTAGAGATAATGGCCTGGGGACTTTTAAGTGAAACACCCTGTATAATGGAAGCATCAACCAGCTTCTTGGGGCAGACGATTTCAAATATTTTATTATTAAAATCGTATGAGTAAAAATTTCCACAGCAAATACAGTAGCAAGATGTTCTCGTTTAAAAAGACTTAAATAGGAAATCTGGACGTTTCAGTAGTGATTCCTTAGGTGTTAATATAATGGTCAAATTTTAAGATGTGCAGATAATGACTTTTTTCTAAGGCTATGCCGATAAAGTGTAAAAATTTGAAAGTGTAAATATAGCAAGCGAGAAACTCTTTATTTTTCGAATTAGGTAGCAAGTATGTTAGGAAGAAATAAAGACAAAGGATGGAAGCAACAGTTTTATTTGAAACATAGTTTTCTAGGATTAGCAGTTTTCATGAAAATTGCATCTGAAAAAAAGTAGACCAGTATACAGGGTGATTTACCATGTATAAGTAAGTTGTCCCAGCGAAAGGAGTTAAAAAAATGAAAAATGAAAAATATATGACAAAGAAAATTACCTCAATTTTTTGTATAAATGCGCCGCCTATGACTTTAACCAATCTAACGTAACGCGATGGAACCATATCACTTCCCCTCCCCCTTTATTAGACTTGGGACTGACAGCGAAGCTGGCGGGGTTAGAAGTGACTTTTTGGATTTAATCACACAACAAAAATAGCAAAAATTAATATAATTTTTGTAGAACACAACACACCAGAAAACATAAAAATAACGAAAAGTCAAAGAAAATGTTCGAATGTTTGACCATTGACACTCAATGCACTGTTCTAAGCGCAGATAATATTTTCGTGTATGCGATCACATTTGCCTCTTTAATCACGAGTTAGATTAGAGGCATTGTCATGGCTTGTTGTAGCTGTTCTATGGAGTCTATTGACTTAGCGTACACCAAATTCTTCATGTAACTCAAAAAAAATCCATAGGGATGATATCTGGGCTCTTTGCTCTTTCATTTAACACGCCTGCAGGGAATTTTTCTCTCATATTCTCGTACAGCGACTGCAATATTTAAATTCACTGCACTGTAAGTTGAAAATCATATCGCAATAATCATGCAATGTAAACGCTGGCATATTGACCGGTATCGATCTACGAATACAATTTTCAAAGCCTAAAAATTCAAACGGAAGCCGAAAAGAAACTAACCATACGTAAACAACTTCTGATCGCTTGAAAAAGACACGAAGCTGGGCACGCGTAAATACGCTTAAACAATTGAAGAATTAAGGGTAGCCGAATTTCATGATTCAGTAGCGTATCGTTACAAGTTTTAATGCAGAAAAATGTACTAAATTATTTCTGATCCCTCTAAAATTTTGCAGGGGGTTTCTCACATAAAAAACTAGTACACCATTTTATTTTTCGCATGTTGTGGTAAATCACCCTGTATAAAGTATTGTTTTACGTATAGCATGCACTGAATAAAATAATTCGCGGGGTGGGTTTTTTTGGTTTTTTCAATTTACATTTTATACTATAAATTCTGTATACAAGAAGTTTCAGCATTAATTAAGTTGAGCTAATTCGTTTTTTGACATACTAGTTCAACTGATAGATGCCTAAGAGATGGCTGCGGAAATTAAAAATTATAAGGTGCAGTGAACATTTTTATGTAAATACCCTCCAGGTTACTAGTTGCAAAATACATAGCTCTGCAGTCGGAAATCCATCTCGGGGAGGAAAGCGTGGGCGGACGGTCAAACGCGTTAATTTTTAATCAAAAAAAAAATCTTTGAGTGCAGCTGTGAAATTTTGTGAGTTTTTAACTATATAAATTATTGCCAGAAGTCTAGGTCGGAGATTAAACGTTGCCAGAAGTCTATAAAGTTGTAAGAAAATTCTTCAAATTATTAAAATTTGACATTGGTCAAAGTGCAGCTCTAGCGATTTTGTTCTTATATTTAAAATATCCCTACCCCTCCGGGTTTTCAAGTTATTAACGTACCAGTGACATTAATGGAACAAAAACAAATCAAATTCACGAAATGTTAAAAAATGCAATTTTTCGTTCACTTCTGTCGGCTCGAATGTTCGATTTCGCCCATACAATTAACGATGCCGTGAAAATGCCAATTTCGATCTTTTGATATCGACATTAGAAAGTCTTCCTGCTGATATATTTATAGTTATGAACATTTAAAAATTGTAAATTGCAAGTCAACTCCGACCGTAGCACATCGCGTTAAGCGACGACATTCACAGCGGATTTATTTATTTCTACAGTTAAAAACTATAACTACAAAAAAATTTAGAGCTGCACTGAAAGATTTTATTTTAAGTAAAAATTAACGCGTTTGACCGCCCACCCACGCTTCCTTCCACGCTGCAGAGCTATGTACTTTCCAGCTAGTAAGGAGGGTTTTTATAGAAAAAAATTCACTGCACCTTGTCATTTTTAACTTCCGTAGCCAGCTCTCCATCTATCCCGCAAGTTAACCGGGCGATGGGTGAAATTATATTTCATTATTTTTAGCTACCTTTTTTTTTGAAGGTGGTACTATTTTTTACAGAATTTATTCAGTAAATTATATTTGATCAAAAACCCGTTTTTATGGTTTAATAATGTCCATGCGCCATTTACCATTGTAACTCAAATGATTCAGGCGCGGCAATCATAAATGTTACTTTATAAAGACAAAGATTATTCTGACGGATGTCTCTTATTGGATAAGTTAAAGACTGTATTGTATTTCATTTAAGTTAGTCAATTATTACAAAGATAATTATCCTTTCGAAACGCTCGGCTTATGGAGTCAGCCATAGAACACTAAAACGCATACTGTAATTAATTAAGAAATTATGAAACGTTCATTTAGATTTTGGGTTAACGACTCACATTTAACGATCATCGCTTTAGCTGTACTTAAAACGAGTGCATCATCGTATATGTAGGATTTTTCTAAGAAAACTCGATTTCGCCCAGTTGTAATGATTGCTTAGTTTTAAATGCCATAAAAATTCTTCCATTAAGGAATTTAGCAATTACAACTATTACAAGTTGTGTACTACAACGGTAAAAATTGCCGCGTTAGCTGTGTGATTATATCATTAACAGTATTATACTTATACCTTGAAATTTCCAGGAATCTGGAGGTTACGTGTTTTGAGGTGGCACACATACGTGAATACATACATACAGGACTTTCATAAATGACTATAAACCACGTGATCACAAATATCGACAGCAAACTAGATATTAAAACACAGAAAGTGCCGAAATTCACATTTTTCTAATTCTACAATAAAACTTTTTTCTCCATTTTCCATCGATTTATACTAGACATAGCTTAAATGTTTTTTAAAACGTTTAAAAACCAGTGTGATATTGGTGTAGTGTAATTTATTTTAAATCAATGTAATGGGAAGATGTTGCTGATGTTGCATAAAAACAAATATTAGTAAAATGCAATATATGAATACAAAAATATATTTGTTGTAAATAACCTTGCAAGGAACTCATTGAAACCAACTGAACTTTTAATATTGAAAACAAGCTTAAATGGAGGATGCTTTTTATATTAGTTGAAATATTTTAGGATTTAGAATTTGATGACATAATTCCGAATTGATAATCGGGAATTCACATACTTCTCCAATAAACTTAAAAATGTTTAGAAACTAAGTTTTAGTGAATGTCGTCAGACGAAAGAACGCATAACCAAATTGACCATGTTCTAATCGATAAAAGAAATGCCTCAAGGCATCATGACCGTAAGGGTGTATAGACGAGCCAATTGTGATTCAGATCACTATCTAGTATGCCTAAGATATAGATGCCGCATCTGAAATCAGGCAAATAGAAATAACAAAGGCACACCGAAGCTCAACGTGGAGCTTATGACACCTCAGGAAAGAGAAAAGTACCAGGAATACTTAGCACAAAAATAGCACAAGAAAACCATGAAGAAGAAGAGACAGTGCAATCAGAATGGGAGAGAATCAAAAATATATTAACGGTGGCAGCAGAAACAACAATGGGTCACAAATCGAGGAGTGCCGGCAACTAATTCGTAAAAGTAATACAGACAAAACTAACTATCTGGAAAGACCAGCGAAACACAATCAAGGAGACAGGCCAACAGAACATTAAACGAGAAAAAAGCTTATAAAGGAGTGAATTATTTTAATTGTGGCAAACACAGACCGCGTTATGGGAAGATGGAGAGACTACTTCCAAGATGTGCTAAACCCTTATAACAACCAGAATGAAGAAATACCCCACTATAGATTAGATATAGCTGCGACCGAACCAGCGATAGAACCACCATCCCTAGATGACATAAAAAAGCGATCCAAGAGCTAAAAAATGGCTGGATGCGACAATATCCCGGCAGAGCTTTTTAAGTATGGTGGTGAGGAACTAACAGAGCTAATGCATAACCTCATATTAAAAACATGGAACGGCGAAGAACTCCCCCAAGAATGACAAACCAGCATTATATGACCTATCCACAAAAAGGGAGACAAGCTGGTGTGTGAGAATTATAGAAGCATCTCGCTGCTGAGCGCAGTTTATATAATCTTCACAGCCATCATCAAAAGCAAATTAGAACCCAAAGCCGAAAACATTTTAAACGAATACCAAGCCAGTTTCAGACGAGGTAGATCTACGAAAGATCAAATATTCACCCTGAGACAAATCAATGAAAAATTCTGGGAATACGATGTCAATCTCTATCAACTTTACATTGACTTTAAAGAAGTCTATGATAGTATAACAACAGAAAAGTTATATGCAATACTACTAGACATTAGTATACCACCAAAACTATTAAGGCTAATAAGATTGGCCATGAGTAACACCCAATGCCAGGCAAAGGTAGACGGAGAAACAGGTGAAGCCTTTAGGGTTTCATAGGGACTGAAACGAGGAGATAGACTGGCCTTAACTCTCATTAAGTTGGCATTGGAAAGTGTCATAAGAAAAACTAGCATAAACGTAACCTCATCAGTAATAAACAGATCAAATCAAATCACCGGCTACGCAGATCATCTGAATATAATGGCAAGGACAATACTGTCTGTAAAGGAACCCTTCATAGAAATAGGAAGTGCTATAAAGGAAATAGGTCCAGACATAAATTAACAAAAAACCAAACTACTACTCTAAAGCAGACAACAACGCAATCGACTAGGCCAAAACATCACATTTGACAACTAAAATTTTGAAGTAATGAAAGACTTCACCTACCTCGACACAAACATGACACTGACGCAACTAAAGAGATTAGAAAAAGGACCCTGGCAGCAAATAGAACCTATCATTCGACATTACCCATACTAAAATCGAGAGACGTACACAGGAAGACCAAAATTAAAGTAAACAACAATGATCCGTACAGTTTAACATACGGAGCTGAAACATGAACGCTCTCAGTAAAAGACTCGGATTTCCCAGGCCGATTCGAATGGAAAGTTTTAAGAAAGGGTCGGGGTTCAGTGAAAAGGGCCGGGGTTCAGTGAACGAAGGGGACTACTGGAGAGCATGCATCAATCACGAAATGTACCAGCTATATGAAGAACCCAGAGTCTCAATACACATAAAGCTGATGCGTCTGAGATGGGAAGGACATGTCCAAAGAATGCCAGACGACAGTATTTCTAAAAAGGTGCTCACAGGAAAATCGGAAGGAAAGAGATCGGTACGAAAACCGAGGTTGCGCTGGAAAGATGGGGTACGAAAGGATGCTGAAGAAATACTGGGTACAGAACATTGGAAACATGCAGAGGTAGATTGGTACGGGTGGAGGAAGAGGATTGAGGAGGCCCAAGCTCGATATGGGCTATAGCGCCATCGTAGTAGTAGTAGTAGTAGAAGTAGTAGTAGTTGTAGTAGTAGTAGTAGTAGTTTCAGTAAACAGATACCATAATAAAGCAGTACAAATTCCAAAAACAAATCAGAAATACAAATTAATTAATTAATTAATTTCGTCGGAACGCATCTCTAGCCATTCATGATTGCTTATGATGGTCGTGACGTCACAGTAAACGCTCGCCTCGCGGTTAATTAACGTGGTGTTATTGTGAACACGCAGCTCAGTTCAATGTAAACATCTTAAAAGATGACGAAAAAAAGCACGTCACTGGCAACTCCAAGCATAATATTTTTTTCAGTGCCTAAAGATCATAATATTCGTAAAAAGTGGTGTATGGTAATGAAACGTGATGGGAAGAAGAATTAGCCACTTTTTCCGATAACCTCTTTTATTGTTGTGAGGATCATTTTAATGTAAGTAATGAATATATTCGCATGTTTACATAAATAATTACGTCTTCTATTTCGATTTCACGTTTTTGAATTTTAAATGTGTATTTAAAAATAAAAGGTCCTACGTAATTTGCTGAACAAACAATGAGCCTATTCACCTCTTTTGTAGATACTTTTTGTTACTCTTGTTTTGTGTCCACAGACCTAAACCTACATGTAATCACCCTCAGCTACCCCTGGCACCCCTATTAAAGAGGTAGCTAGTTTATCGATGCGGTGTTTTAAAACCGGAGGTCAATTTTCATAGTACTTCTTAGATAGATAAGGCCTATTTACTCCTTTTACATAAAGAATATTTTTCTAAGGGAAATTCCGTTATATTTATAACCATACCACTAAAATAGCGAAGTGACAATCATTTCTTATAGTGCAGTAAAAAAAGACCAAATAAACGATGAGATATGCATAGTCTTATAACAGCAATATTATAATTTCATACCTTCTGGGGTATCACCAGGAGTATATATCTGAGTTTTGAAGTTCCGAGCCAATTGCGTTTTTTTATAACAATTTTGTTTTTTGAACAGTGTTTTTTTTTAGGTAAAAAAGTGAATATCTCCGGTCCAAGAGGTCCGATCGGGACAAACTAAAAACCTAGAACCTTCGCAATTAAAATTCCAATAAATCTGCTTTGGATTTGGGTCATTTGAGTACGTACATAACGTACAATATGGAATCAACTGACTAAAAAGCGTTTTTTTTTTTCATTTTAACGCCCAGGGACGTCAAGAGTTCCGATCGACTTCAAACTTTCAAAAAGTATACCTTTTGATGAAAACAAAACATTCTGAAATTTTGGTGCCCAAATATTGAACCTTGTTGACACAAATGAATTTGTTATCTGAAATTTGAATTGTCCATCATTTTGTGCCATTAAGTCTAAAATTGATCATTTTTCCCAAAATGTAGATCTGGTCGCCAGATTTCCGACGACATTACAAAAATTACAAATTACAAATTAAGTTTCTCGGCCATTTTGAAAACATTTTTATCAGAAAAGAAAGAGAATTGCGACAACTTTTCGTCCATCTGAACTTGAGATATTTAACTTTTAGCATTTTGGCCAATTGTTAATTGACAAATGTCTATTTTTGGCTAATATTTAAACTGTTTGATTTTGAAACATATTTACTTCATATGAAATGCCAAAAAAACATTTTAAACATAAAAATGAATTTTCAAGCATTTACATTTCACTGTTGTGAATTCGCCTGAAAAGCTTTTTTAAAAATGTATATATCAAGACTACTTCTCGTTTTGTTACACCGAACCCAATTATTTCTGGCTTACTTAAGTTGGTAGTTAACGTATGTATTTAGTGGAATTTGATATTCTGCTAACTTTCGTTTATAAAATTATAACCTTATTTTTCTTGACTAGGTAATGTCAGATATTTGTTCTGTTCAGAGACAACTCTGTTTCTTTGTGTGTGTATTTATTGCTATTTATTTTTTTACAAGACGCTAAAAGTTAAATATCTCAAGTTCAGATGGACGAAAATTACATTTTTTTTTTTTTTAATTAAAATTTTCGCAATTCTCTTTCTTTTCTAATCAAAATGTTTTCGAAATGGCTGGGAAAACCTATTTGTTGTGATTTGGTTTATAAATAAATGCCAAAAAAGTGGCCAAAATGACTTTAAAATAATTTGTCTTGATGTCATAATGACGTCCAGACTTACATTTTGAAATAAAAATGATTCATTTTGGACTTAATAGCACGAAATGGCGGGCAATTCATATTTCAGATTACAAATTCATTTGTGAGCACAAGGTTCAATATTTGGACACCAAAATTTCAGAATGTTTTGTTTTCAACAAAAGGTATACTTTCCGAAAGTGTGAAGTCGATCGGAAATCTTGAAGTCCCTGAGCGTTAAAAAGAAGAATGAAACGCATTTTAGTCAGTTCATTCCATTTTGTACATTATGCACGTACTCAAATGACCCAAAACAACGCGGATTTGTTGGAATTTTAATCATGAAGGTTTTTGGTTTTTAGTTTGTCTCGATGGAACCTCTATAACCGGAGATATTCACCTTTTTACCTAAAAAAGCGCCGTTCAAAAAACAAAATTGTTCATAAGAAAATGCAATTGGCTTTGGAACTTCAAAACTCAGATATATAATAATCCTGGTGATACCCCAGAGGGCATGAAATCATAATATTGCTGTTACAAAACTATACAGATCAATGTCCTTTTTTTACTCCACTATTAGCAGATTTTAAGGTAATATTGTACAGGATCCTCTCAGATATTTTCTAGATTAGGATTTCCTTGGATATAATGAGTTTATCCTTCTTGAGGTGTCGTAAAAAATAATTGTTGTTGATAATTCACGTGAACTAGTGAATGTGTTCATATAGCTGTAGTTGAAAAAACAGGCGCCAAACACGTCATACATATAATTGCGGCAGTTAAGAACGTCACGTTCATCAATAACTACGTGTTCTGAAGAACCCGATTGCATCATTACCTGTACTTAGTTGTAAACACGTAGCGGTTAGAGATTAGTATTTTTAAAATTAAAAAAATTCTCTATGGTTCAATTTTTCCTTTAATTGAACAAATTGTGAACGTATCTAGCCTAATATGAGAATCTCGAAATAGCCAACATGTTTTTAACCGACAAAAAATTCAAAAAAGTAGAAGGTTCTCAATTCGACCCGCATGTGTTTCTTAAATATTATTTCAATCATTACTATCGAATGGCATAAACGATTTCTAAGTTTTTTGCCAATAAAAGTATAGCTTGGCAGTGGTTCCATATTATTTTAATTAGCCCTACGTCGAGGATCGACGTTACGGAAGAGATTTCGTTAAGGGTCAAAAATGCGACTGAATATTTTTTGTAGAACTTTTTGTGGTTGATTGAAAAACTTGTTAGATTTCATTTGCACTGAATCTCCTGTCCAAAAAGTTGCTAATAAACAAATTAGAGCCTCTCACGCAATGTCACTTTTATTTCCGGTTCCGGTTATCCAATCAACGTCTTTCTGGTCTCAAAATTTTCCTTTTTGCAATCACTTTCATATGCACAAAACCCCATTTCGATACGTTTGCCCAGAGCCGAGATATTCGATTTGGTAATTGGAAAATTAATTTAAACTGTAAATAAACAAAAGCAAAAAGTTGCATTCGTGCAGATTTCCATGGGGGTTATGCCCGACATCAATATTTATCGTTTAAAGTTGGTTTGAAGTCGATCAAACTATCGAAAAAAAAGTTATTTGCTAATTAACAAATTATGCCAATTGTTTCAAAAATCAAAAAGTCTTGAAGATATCTGGTCAAAAAAGATATGGCATATTCTTTGGTATAAGACATGTATTTTGAAAAAAGCAATATCCTGACCTCATTAGTTTCGGAGTATCAATTTGTTAATTATGAAATTTATTTTGGCTATAACAAATGAACGGGTTGACAAAATGAGTTGTGCCTGGCGCCAAACGACGCGTATTGAAAATATCTTTCGATTGAATCAAGATTTTTTCGGATCCGTCAAACCGTTTTCATTTTATTAAATAAGAACGAAAAACATTTTGTTTAAACAATTATTTGACCATGAAGCCCGCGGCTTAGGAACATTTTTCATAAAAAAATCTTGTTCGGCGGAATTTTTCCTATAAGAATCCGTTGCTAACTCAAATGGTATACAAAATTTGTAAAATCATCTCTTTTTTACCCCAGGCAGACTCGCCTACTACGCAAAAGGGAGTTTTAGAAAGAAAAAAAAAATCAAACGGGGTTTTTCAGCGGAATTATGTACCCCTTGGTATGTATAACTATTGTACCTAAAATCCAACAGGTGAAAATTAGTGCGCCTATGTTTAATTAACAAATGAAGTTACGAAAAACAAGTCTTTGGGCTTGTATAAATGTATCTTTAGGTTTAACGAAGATACGTCCGTGAAAGGCATTCTCTTGAAGCAAATGTGGTATGATGAGGTTGGGGCTATTAGAATATTTGTCTTAGTACAAACGTACAGCTGCTCTTCCATTACGTTTCACTTCGCCGTAATAAGTTGTATGTCACACTGTTCTTGGAAAGAAAAATGATTTTCCGTTTTGAAGACGACTTTCGAATAGTCTATGAAGAAACTGGAGAAAGAAAGAAGAAAAGGTACTGAACTCGCCAGTTGACATTAAACACTACTGTTTAAAATTTTGCAACAATTTCTATTGTTAAAAAGGACTTTTTATATGTGTGTATCGCAAGATAGAGCAGAGGGCATAAAAAATAAATAATTTTGATGATTCAGTTTGGCAATGAAAATGATATACCGGGTGGCCACGAGTCAATGTACGCCCCCAATATTTTGGTTGTTTTTGTATTTAAAATCTTGGTTTTTGGTACAAATAAATTAGGCAATAATAGGCTACTTTTAGACTAACAGAAATGAAAATATCACTTCCGATTGAAACGGAAGTCGGAACGTCAACTTGTTTTTCTTAAATGGAATGACTATTTTTTTGATGGTTTCTCATTAAGCATAAATTTCTAAGTGCAACTGTTTTTTCAGATGTAAAGAATTCCAAAAAATAAGTGAGATACGAACAATTTTTTAATTTCTTCAAAATGGCCGCGTCAGATGAATGCGATGTAAGAAAATTACTAAGTAGGCTATGGAAATTATTAGTAAGGTTGTAGTCTTGTCTGTAAAGCAGAAAATAGTTGTTTGAATTACTGATAGGTACTAGTATTTTCAGTATTTTTTCCGAAAAACGGAATTTCATTTTCATTACTGTAGGGATCTTATGTTTTTTTTTTAATGGAACTGTGCTATTTCTTTTATTAATCAGAAATAATGATTCATAAACTATAATTTTTTCGCCATTAATCATTTCTTAACGATGTCCATCGTAATAATAGAAGT
Organism: Stenurella melanura; assembly: GCA_963583905.1. Classification (NCBI taxonomy): domain Eukaryota; kingdom Metazoa; phylum Arthropoda; class Insecta; order Coleoptera; family Cerambycidae; genus Stenurella; species Stenurella melanura. The sequence continues at coordinate 111,870,020 of OY757312.1, forward strand.
ATTTGTATAAAGTAAACACAAATTAAACAAAAAATAGTTTTAATAGGTATAACGTTACAACCATGAATAAATTACCAAGAATAACAAAACTGTTTAAAACCTAAATTATAATAAACCGTTATAAAAATTGTTCAAACCATTTACCGTTATGATTAATACACAGAGTAGCGCGACTTATCGTTACACGTCTAACATTCTGTAATTGTTGAGGTGTTATTTGTGCAATTTCGTGTCGAACTCTTTCTTCCAGATCTTGCCTTGTGGTTGGAGCAGTCATGTAGACTCTATTTTTCAAATGCGCCCAAATAAAAAAAATCGAGTGGGGTTAAGTCAGGCGACCTTGCAGGCCATCCGACTGGACCATGGGTCCCAATCCAACGATCTGGAAATATTTGATTTAAGTAATCCCTAACGATAATAGCATTGTGTGGTCCAGCCCCATCTTGTTGGAAGTAAACCTCGTCAATATTGGCATTGGGAATTTGATTAATCTATGGAACTATTATATTTTGGAGAAATTCTAGATATCTTGGTCCAGTTAGAGTTTCATTAAAAATTATTAGACCTATGATATGGTCGCCCAGTACGCCTAACCAAACATTGAAGCCAAACCGCTCCTGTCTAATAATGTAAGGATTATCAATTGCCCAATATCGAGTGTTGTTTCGATTAAATAACCCAAGGTTTGTAAATCTCGATTCATCAGCGAACAAAATGTTTTTGATAAAATTCTCATTTCTTAATTGGCGTAACTGTAACCAATTACAAAAGGTTATTCTTCGTTGATAATCATTCTCATACAAAAATTGATGCAATTGATATTTAAGAACGATAGCCGTGCTTCTTTAAAATTTTTCTGGCCGATTCTTTGGAAACTGGCAGGTTGTCTTCTTTCTGGATATCTCCGTCCATACAGACTTTGTGTTCTAGTTGCATTACGTCGAGTCTCTCCATAAATAATGATCGTGTCAACTTTTTCATCTCTTGAATAATTTTCAGCCATTTTATATTAATGTTCTTGTATATAACAACTTCAATACACTTGCTTCACAAAATTAGTGAGTAAGTCAAGACTAATTCAATTGTTGAGAATGTCTGTCATTTTCGTGGCTCTCTGCAATTTTGGATTTAAATGTAGATAGGTACCTTATTAAAATGATTTGTTGGCGCCTACTTTTTAAAAATACTTCTATTATTACGAAGGATATCGTTAAGAAAGGATTAATGGCGAAAAAATTATAGTTTATGAATCATTATTTCTGATTAATAAACTAAATAGCATAGTTCCCTTAAAAAAAATTCCATAGGTCCCCTGAAAATGAAAATGAAATTCCGTTTTTTTGAAAAAAAACTAAAAATGCTGGTACCTATCAGTAATTCAAACAACTATTTTCTTCTTTGCAGACAAGTCTACAACCTTACTAATAATTTCCATAGCCCACTTAGTAGTTTTCTTACATCGCATTCATCCGACGTGGCCATTTTGAAAAAATTAAAAAATTGTTCGTATCTCATTTATTTTTTGGAATTTTTTACATCTGAAAGAACTGTTGCACTTAGAAATGTATGCTTAATGAGAAACCATAAAAAAATATAGTCATTCCATTTAAGAAAAAAAAGTTGATGCCACTTCCGGTTCAACCGGAAGTGATATTTTAATTCCTGTTAGTCTAAAAGTAGCCTATTATTGTCTAATTTATGTGTACCAAAAACCAAATTTTTAAATACAAAAACAACAAAAATATTGGGGGCGTACATTGACTCGTGGCCACCAGGTATTTACTGTGAATAATAAGTTAATATATGATCTCCAAATTGGTCGACATTTTTTAGGGATAGCCTGTATATGATATTTTTTGCACTTTTGATTGATTTGAAAGCAGTTTTTCTCTTCTCTTACATGTCTACTATCAATTTTACTTAAATTGATTTTAGTTACACCTTGTATTTACAATTGTAACAGGAAAACTGAATTAAAATTAATGGGCTTCTAAATCAGTTCTTGTGCAAAAAAATACTTGTTTTGCTTTCATAAAATTCAAAAATGCAAATTCACATTTCGTCCATTTCTTAAAAGCAACTCGCGTAATCTAAAAAGTTCGAATCTTTAATTAAGTCCAAGGTGTTTTAAGTATCTGTCTGTTTATACTAGTTAAGTAAATAATCGTGAATCATACTTTCCCTCAAAGTCAATACTATTCTAATATTGTACAAAAACTTAATATGTAAATTATAAGATGGCAATGAGGTGCGTAATTACCTCAATAAACAATACAGTCATTATTCCTCTGGTATTCCATGTTAAGGTACTTAAGGTCAATGAATTTGTATCTAATTTTATAATCATATTTTAATTTACTGTTATGTAGTTATTAACTACGTAAGGATATTTTTAAACGAAACTAGCGAAATAAATCGTGTATAACACTGAAATCATATAAATATGTAATAATACTAATAATAAACATTAAGTATATCCTGCACCGTTACCTTGCTGTTGTCATATAAGGAAAATCGAAATTTACAACATTCTAATACGAGGAATGGCAAATTAAATTTTGTTTACGTTTCTTTACTGATTGTCTTGAAATACAGGGTGGAGAAAATACATAATTCAAAGTCTCTGGAGACCTTAAACCCCAAAATAGTACAAATCGATATGTTTTTTTAATATCAATATATAGTGAGGTCACTGTAAAAGGAATGAAGTCGATGAAATCCCACGTATATATTTTCTTTTGCAAAACGCTCTGCGATTTGACGTTTACAAGTGATGTTGTCTTTCATAGTCCTACTTTATGAATCATAATATTTTCCGTAGTATTTCGATAGAACACAGTATTCCATTTAAAACCTTATAAAACCGTCACTCCGTATAATTTCCATGATAAATATGGAATTTTCGGAAAGGGGTGACAATGAGATTTCCAACTGTGAAAAAATATACAGGGCGTTTCATTTATAATAACAAAGTTGCCCTATCCCCGAAAATACGCTGTCATTTCCGATTAAACCGGAAGTGAGCAAGAAAAGGCGAACTTACACAAATTAGAACAGGACTGGCGTAAACCGCATTTGGTTGTCTCAACTAATTCAGAAGTGAAAAACATATCCTCTATAGCATTTTGCAAACAGCGGAAAAAAAACTATCTATGAGAACTAAAAGAAAAACAATATGTAAAAAATAGTAATAAAGTCTTTGCAGTCTTTCGAAAATCTGACTTCTGGTTATGCTAGCAAATCAAAATCCTAAAATATATTTGTCAAATTCTTACTTGATATTCTCATTATAACTCTAGCATCCAACATAGTCCCCTACGGCTAAGCAGATTAAACTAGTATCTACATGACCCCCTACGGTATGATGATTCAGTTAAAAATGAGAACAAGGGCCTAAAATGGATTTATTTACCTACCTTGTATTAAAACATTTTTCATTCTAACGGATTACATTTTCATAAAATCTCTCATTCAGTTTCTTGGAAATGCTTAGCCTTTGAATCGTTTTTCGCCCTTATTCTGAGCTCATCAGAAAGGCACAAAACGACCCATAACGATGTTTAATGCAAAACCAAGGCAATATCCACGAATAAGTATAAAATATTTCTATTTGACATTGACTGATAAAAAACAAGATCTTCACCCATCTATTTGCTAACTAGTATTGGAGCTTATATACTTTATGCATGTTTAAAAGTGAATTTATTATTTATTTGCTTTGTAGTCAGATTATAAATTACAATACTCATTCACCGTATAGATGCCGCCATTTTGAATTATTAAATTTAGACCAAATATTTATAATCTGCACTTTCAATAACCCTCAGATACCGATTCTCAGTCGAATCAGACGATACATGATAAAACTTATCCTCCTTATTGACATATTGACATTTTGAATTTTTGAGTTTCAATATTTATAATATACAACCTCAAAAATCCTCCAGTACCAATTTATACTAGAATCCGATATTAAATGACAATAAACTGTCCGCCATCTTGGATTTTTCTATAAAAATACGTCAAATTGTATTGTTATGTTAGCCATATACACATGAAAAATTTCAAGTCAAAACAATATCTGAAAGTGAGTGAAAATTGGGTTGCAAAATTTTCTTACATACGAAATTACATGGCAAGCTATTTGAAGTGTATTAAAAGAAAGATTATTTAATTAATGAAGAGTTTATTTTACATTCTTCTTTGTAGAGTCTGCGATTTCTGTAATATTTGCTTTTGATGTATTATTCACTGTTTTAATGATCCTCAGTTTTTTTTTTACCTCTATTAATGATTAATTTTGTTACAGGTATGTACCGACAATAGTAGTTACGCAACATATGTAAGTTATATTTGTTTCATAAGTTTAGGTAAGTAATAAGTAATACAGTTTTAAGTTGTTTAGTTAGTCCGGTCAGAAATTTAAAACAGCAATTTTATTGACTACTCTTATAGGAAAAATTGCGCTGAACACGACGCGACGGTGGCATTAAAAAATTTATAAAATACAGGCTTCGTTGTTAAAAACAATGGTTTTTAGCGAAAATTCTAATTTTTTGACTCTTTAACGAAAACAATAAAAGACAAGATATAAACAATGAAGATTTTATCAATACGCGTCTTTTCAGACTTGTTGCGACCTTTTATATTTGACCGTTCAATTGTTATAAACAAATTAAGGTCCTGAATTCACAATTTTTTTCTTGTTCAACAAAAGATCATACGGATATTTTATTATGGTCAAAATATCGCATTTTCTACATAGAATTTACAGGTTTTTTGTGTCGATATCTCACATATTTTGCAGTTGTTTAAACAAATAGGCTGATTTGTTTATTAAGGATTTGCGACTTTCCATGGCATCTTCTCTTGCACTTCCCACCCGGCAATCGATAAATATTGATAAAAACTATAAGTTCGATGTAGTCTCGGTGCTTTTTTATTTTTCTGTACCCCCCCCCCACCAATGTTTAAAAAAAAATGCTTAGTAAACAAATGAAATATCTCAGCTCAGGAACGTCGTATCGAAATGCAATTGAGGACAAATGAAAGATAATAAAAAAGGAAAATTTTGAGCCTAAATAGACCTCGATCCGTTAACTAGAACCGGAGATATAGACCATTTTGCGTTTACGACTGTCAATTGTTTATTAATTAATTTTTTGAAAAAAATCTTGTGACAACATAAAATTAATATATTAATCTAACTAGTTTTTAATTGTCACATAAATCCATTGGTTTTTCATACATTTTTAGCTTTTATAACAATTAATTTATGAACGCCGTTCAACGTTTTTTTAGGATTTACGCTCCGAGCGACTTGCGCAGTAACGACTTTGTATATATAAAATTCAAAATGCACTTGGTTTTAAATGTGCTGTAAGTGATTTAAAGGGTCATTTAAAGGTATTTTCATTTTATTATTTGTTTTTTTTAAGTTTAATTTTTTATACAGGGTGTTCCTTAATGACCTGCTAAGATTTCAGGGTGAGATCCCTTAGGTCATTTTATGAAGAAAAGTTCATATGAACATATGTCCGCAACGGCTTAATTTTTTTGACGTATGTATTGTAATGACATCTGAATGAGATGATTCCCTTGAAGGGGTGAGAGGTGGTAGGTTGCGAATGGGGGAAAATAAATAGAGTAAGCTAGAAACTTCATTTTTAACTATATACATATTAATTATATACTATGAGTTTCGTTCGTAACTTGACGCCAAGGAAAGCCTGTCTCTCTATCCTTTAAGAGGACTTTGGGTATGGTGCGCATGCCTTAGTGGCGCGAGATTGTGACCGTTCAACTGAATATAGAAGGCAAATGATCACAATCTAATCGGAGAAATTGGCCACATGGCCACTGACCTATTACAAAAGCGCAATGTGTCGTCGCAGCGTGCGCGTTGGATCCAAAGTCCTCCATAGAGATGGAAAACTATCTCCTTCTCTAGCCTCAATTCCGTACATAGTGGCTTATAGCGTGTTACCATTATATAGTTAATAGAGGTGTTTCAGGATCTCATGAGCCGCGAAATGCGCAAAAGGCAAAGTTTATTCTGCGTTATAAGTATTTTTTTGAAGACACTGGAGGGTGCCTTGCTGGATACATAAACAAGAGTTCGGGATAAATTATAAACAATAAATATAATTTTTTTAAGAAGTGTAACTGAGTCGACAGATGGGATTATGTCTCTGAGCATGTGAAGGTCACAGCTCATGAGATTTTAAAACACCTCTACGTATATGTTTTTAACGTATATAGTGGAAACCAACGCCTCAAATTTTTCTATGACGTTTACCCCAAATATTATTAAAATTCTATGACCAATATTTTTCAAATACTGGAGTGCATATATAGTCAAGATGTTTCCTTTAAAGTGACTTGGATGAAAATCTGAATGTGGAAGTAGTGATTCCTTAGGCAGCGATTTTTTTGACAAGAATGGTGTGGGGTACTTTGTGAAAGATACTTTCTTCCGAATTGACTTCCCGCAGTTATCCAATGTATTAAATCATAACCTTTTAAAAAATGACATTTCAAATCACAAATTAAACTGTTTAACATTGGCTCTGCTCAGTTGCAATTCCTTGAAACATATTTATTTGTACTTACTTCCAGTATCACAAAACTTTTGTCTTGGTGTACGCTACCTTCTATTAGTATATAATAGTTTTATTATTACTTTTGGATGTTTAAATATTATAACCTCTTTTAATTCGTCCTCCGACAGTAGCCTTGGTCTTAGTCAACATTACTTCGTTAAGCTGATCCAGTTCCGCCCACTTCAAAATTCGCAAATACCACGATGCTGAGCGTCGTGGATGTCTGGCGGGTTCGGACACGACTGTCGGAAATGCACTGTAGCTACTACAACTATTAATAAAACTTGATGTTTTCACTAATGACTATGATCTCATTTCTACAACTGTTTACATTTTTTTTGTGTGGTAAAGTTTGGATGAGTAATATTAAAAATTATTGATAATTGTATTTGCTTTGTGCATAGCTGTATTCAATGAATAAAGTAAAATAAATATTTAACTTTAGCCACTCCTAGACAACATTTATCACTTTATTTAAAAAAGCTTCCTTAACTAAACGCAAATGTTACAAAATCACTGAGTTATTATTATGTCAATTTTTTTTGAGTTCAAGGTGGAATATAATAAAGTAGAATTAATGAGTATTTATTGTTTGATAAATCGAATTTCTGTTTAGAGTGATATAGGTATTTGAATTGTTACGAAACCGCGTAAAGAAATGCATTAACTTAGTTATTTTCCATTATTCGGTGATTTTTTAAAAATTTTAATATGTCGGACTTTACAAATATTTTAATACCATTATAAAAATAGTTTGGTTTTGAAATTCATGAAGAGTGCTGATCCTCTTTAATATTAAATCATAATTGTAATTTGTGCGGAAAGTACTTCTTTCTCTCCATATGAGACAGACCCTTTATTCTCTATACGCCATTATATCAAGTAAAATTTACTACCAATACCCAGTCAATCGTTTATAAATCTGCTGCTGAACCGACATCGACTTTTGATTTATATAGTCGTCATATTAACAGCAGTAGCTACATCTAGGAGAACAACAGTTAGAAAAACATATTATTATTTTTTACAAATAAAAGACCGTTGCTTGTACCATTGTCTGTCTATGAAATCACTTCCTCCTTATGCACAGACAACATTTATAGCCTATCATTAGACAAGACGGATTAGACAGGCCAGCTCCATGTTTGGGCAACACACATTTTACACGGTAAAAATTTGACCTAAAATATCAATCATGTTATGTATCTGCTGTACGTGTAGTCTGGTTTTAAGACATTAAATAATGAGGATATAGGAAGACTGAGACTCCAAAGGCAATAGTAGTGTTTAAGGTCAAGTTAATATAATATTTTATTTTCGGTTACTTACTTTTCTATTTTCATTTAATTATCAACTGTCTGCTAATTGGGAAATATTAATACTAATGTTAGGCTATTCAAATTACAAAAGTGCAGATGTTGTTAATAGTTAGGGAAATTGCATATAAAAAAGTACTCACATTGAATATTTTATATGGTATTTTGAGGTATTATAAATTTAATGTTAATGTTTTAGATTCTTCTACTTCCACATCCACGTAGTGGAGTGGAACTTACAGTAATCGTAAACAAGTTTTCATTTTTTTTTTTGTTGTCATAAGTTCAGAATGGAATGAAACGTCAAGATTTTTTTCTCGGGACGCGGACGGTTTAACATATTGTGTTGAAAGGTACACTATTACCAAATCTGGAAATATATTGTCGCATTTCAACCCTCTTTGGGGGTGTAAGACCTAGTCTCGAGTATTATATGCGACGTCCACAGGTATCTCCCATATTGTCCGGTTACCCGGAGTCCTATCGGCGATACCCATGAAGCCACTTTAACTCGCTTGGCATACGAGAGGGTTTAAACTAATTATTGAATGAATACTATATTAAATAAAACATAGAGGTAGAAAACAAAGTACAAGTTTATTAAATTGAATTAATACAAAAAAAGAGAGTACTTACATTTTGTTACAACCCCTGGGGACGAACCATTCTGGGGAAGGAGTTGGGCCCTCGCAGTACCCGGCGGACTTTCTATTTCACCACTCAAAACCCAACTGACTTTTTTACCGCGCGAGGTATTGTTATTTATTTTATTGACACAGCACTTTTGCCCTGGCGACAATGTAGTGCGGTGAACCTGCTTCCAGCTAAGTCAGCTTTTTCGAAACAAGGTAAAATGCAAAGAAATACGTTAAGCCGATCTCATGTCTCAAATCATATCCGTTACCCACACACGGTGTACCAGGTGTCCCAAATAAATCTCAAGTACTGCGTGACAATATTGTATTTTAAATTTATTCCGGTGAAGTGTTGTGGGGTAAATAGGGATAAATAAGGGTAAATAAGTAATAAAGTAAGCTAACAAGAGTCCAGAAACCTGGGATTTGGTGCATATACTAGAAATTAAGGTCTCAAATTTTCTTATGATCTCAGCCACTCCCACGCCACCCTCCCTCAATTCTTAATGAGATTAACAGAATAAAATAAAGATATTGACCTTAACATTTGGTGCACGTATGTATTAGAACATGAACTGGAACTAGATTATACTATGAACCGTTGAAGTGTTGGGGTAATTAGGAGTAGGAGGAGAAAAAAAATCAATTTAACTTTCTAAAACATTGTCAGGTCGCGATATTTCAGTAAACAGATTAGTATCTTTCGATGCTTCAAACATGTTTTCAAATATTACTGCCAAAGAATGTAAACCACTTATCTTAAATATTTTAGATAAATCTCACGTTAAAACTATTCAGAAAAACGAATTAATGTTAGCCTTAGATCTATGTCTTAGTCAAAATATTGCCAATATAATAACAGATATTTTACGCAGATGCAGGTTTGGCAATAGGCTCCCCTTTGAGTCCTTTTTTAGCAGATATCTTTATGTCACATACGGAATATAAAATATTGAAATCACAGCTAGGCATAAGTCATATACAATTTTGTTAGAGATATGTGGTTGATGTAATAGCCTGCTTCACAAGTACACAAATACAATTAAATGCATTCCTAAATTTTATTAACCGTATCCATCCCAATATCAAATTCACAGTCGCTGCAGAAAAATATGGCAAAATAAACTTTTTGGTCCTAACGTTAATACAAAACATTTTGAAATTTTTCGGAAACCGACATTTACAGTTACCACTATTCCATATTCCTCATTCAGTCTCAATGCACATACATTAGCATCTTACAATTCAATAATGCATAGGTCTTTGTCATTACCTCTCTTACAAGGCACCTTAGAAAAAGAACTAAAAGTCATAAAAATAATAGCAATTAACAATGGATTCCAAGAAAAAACATGCAAAATTTAATCAATAAAAAGCGGTATAAATTAGCCTATAGCAGCATCTATCCCCCTATTAAAGAACGTTGGAGTAAATTTGACATATCACGCTAACATTTCACAGAAAATTGCAGGCATATTGTCACATCATAATCTTAAGGTTGCTTTTAAACCAAAAAACAAAAGTGTCACATTTATTATATGATGCAAAAGATAAAATAGAAAATGTCAAAACTCAAGAGTTTATAAATTGTCTTGTTCGGACTATAATGCCTTCTATATAGATCAAACTGGTCGGTCCTTTGAAGCACGATACAAAGAACATCTATGCTCTTTCAGACTCCAAAAAATAGACTCCATTTTTTCAAACCATTTGTTAGAATCAAATCATCATTTTCCAGATATAAATACTCTTGATATATTACGCGTACAAAATAAAAGTTTTAAATTAAATTTATTAGAATCATTAGAAATTTTCAAATTAAACAAAACCCCTGATAATTACTTACTTAATGACCAGTTGGGCCTATATAACACAACACTCTTTAATATATTTAATTCATAATCTTTTAATCCTTTTTTACTTTCTATCTAGTTCTGTTCATTTGAAATCCCCTACACCGTAGTAATAAAACTAGGTAAATAATGTAAATTATAATGATGATGATGATGATACGTTGAAGTATCGAAACTATAGTAGCGTTAAGTTACAATAAAATAGAGTGGTAGAAACAAAATGAGTGTTTTAATAAATTATTAATTAGTAGTAAATAAGTAAAACAAGCTAATATAAGTACAGTAGGGGATTTGGTGTATATGTATACTAGAATCCAAGGTCTCGATCTTTTTATAAACTTCTCTTATTAAAATAAGTTTTACAGGGAGAAGCGATCCTAATGTAAAGTTTTTGTGCTATCAATGTTCAAATGTTCACAAGACAGGATGCGAACTATCAAGGTAAATCTAGCTGAAACAGATTTTTATATCTACTTACTACTTATTGTGTGGAGGAAAATAAGCGAGAATTTTCCTGAAAACGAATGGTCTTGCAATAGCGAGATTCTTTTTAGGTATTCTGGACCATAGGTTTAGAATGTCATGAAACGTCGAGCTTTTAAATTTGAGCGGAAAAAAATATTTTCTGTCTGTCTGTCTGTCGGTCTGTCTGTAACTTTTTTTTTTGTCCGCGCGTTTTCTTCGGAACGGTTGAAGGTATTGACTTGAAATTTTGTACACGTATATAGTACAAAGAGATCTGGAACTGAATTGTTTTTGATATCCGGTGAAGGGTTGGGAGTAAATAGGGGGAAATATATATAGCAAGCTGGTAATAGTACAGAAACTTGAAATTCGGTGTATGTACTAGAAGCCAAGACCTCAGATTTTTCTATAATATTTTTCAACCCCCACTACCCCTACTCCATTATTAAAGGGGTTGATAAAATAATATTGAGATATTGACGTAAAATTTGGTACACATATATATATAATGACATCTGGAACTAGAATATATTTTGAGATGATTCTGTTGAAGGGTTGAAGTTTAAATAGAGGTAAATAGGGGAAAATAAGTAAAGCAAGTTGGTAAAAGTACAGAAACTTGAAATTCGGTGTATGTACTAGAAGTTAAAGTCTCAGATTATTCGTAATATTTTTCAACCGCGCACCACCCCTACTCCATTATTAAAGGGGTTGATAAAATAAAATTGAGATATTCACTTGAAATTTGCTGCACATATGTATTATGACGACATCTGAAACTAGATTATATTTTGAGACGATTCCGTTGAAGGGTTGGGGGTTAAATAGGGGTAGATAGGGGAAAATAAGTAAAGCAAGCTGGTAAGAGCACAGAAATTTGCGAATTGGTGTACATAATAGAAGCGAAGGCCTCTGGTTTTTTTATATTTTCCATTCCCCCACCACCCCCATTCCCTTATTAAGAGAGTTGATAAAATTAAATTTAGAATTTCACTTGAAATTTGGTACACGTATGTATTATAACGATATCTGAAACTGGATTATGTTCTGACTTGATTTGCGTTGATAGAGTGGGGGGCAAGTAGAGGTAAATAGGGAAAAATAAATAAAGCAAGCTGGTAAGAGTACAGAAACTTGAAATTCGATGTATATTCTAGAAGCCAAGGCCTCAGATTTCTTAATAATATTTTTCGACCCCCACCACCCTTACTCCATTATTAAAGGGGTTGGTAAAATAAAATTGAGATCTATTCACTTGAAATTTGGTAGACTTGTTTGTGTATTATAACGACATCTGAAACTGGATTATATTTTGATGATTCCGTTGAAGGGTTGGGGGTTAAATAGGAGTAAATAGGGGGAAATAAGTAAATCAAGCTGGTAAGAGTACCTACAGAAATTTGGGATTTGGTGTACCTATATACTAGAAACCAAGGCTTCAGTTTTCTTTCTAATATTTTTCATACACCACCACCTCCGCTCCATTATTAATCGGATTGATAACATAAAATTGAGATATTCACTTGAAAGTTAGTACACGTATGTATTGTAATGATTGAGATGCTTCCATTGAGGGGGTTGGAGGTGGTAGGTTGTGAATAGGAGAAAATAAGTAGGGTAAACTAGAAACTTCATTAACGTACATGGTAGAAACCAACGCCTCAAACTTTTCTATAACATCTGCCCCAAATGTTATTAAAATTCTTTGACCAATAATTTCCACATACTAGAGTGCAAATTTAGTCACGACGTTTTCTTTAAAGCGACTTGGATGAAAAATCTGGATGTGGAAGTAGTCATTCCTTAGGCAGCGGTTTTTTTATTGTCCGCGATGCTGAAGCCATCTTTTAAACGCTTTTTTAATTCTTATTTCAGATTTGCATCTCTTTGAATTTCTCAAGTTCTGTTATTGGGATCAACAAGGGTCTAAAATCGAATTGTTCAAGATTATTATTCAAAAATTATGAGGGCTTCAACTTTTTGAGTGTGAATGACATAACTTCAAAATGATAGCTCAGCAGTCAGCAATTTTAAGTTAAAAAAAAATGCTTTTAGTGCGTATATTTAGATGCCATTTTCGAATACGACACTTGTTTAATAAGTGTGGTAAATTTAGTATCAAATTTTGATTAAACGGATCAAAAAAATTCTAAGATTGAAAATTTAATTAGTCGGTTATTGTTATTGTGGAAAAACGACCTTTACATTACTATAGATTTTTCTATATATTTTAAGATCATAAATTTCTTAAAAAAGTATAAAAATTATGTTTTTAAGAAAATCAAAAATTAATAAGCTTGTGAATTGCATAAAAAAATGTGCAATTTGCAGGAAAGTTCGTTGTTCTAAGATGCTTTGTCCAAGAATAAACATTTTATATAAGGCGGTAGAGTATAGACTTTAATCTTTTATACGTGTTATTGACCCTCCGATACGTACTGACCGTACTAAAAATAAAATATATTTATTTTCTTGACGCCTATTATCAGTAATCCAACCAGGAAATGCCAGCAGGAGCTGCACTAGGTCATGGTACTGCCCGGGGTGCTAATTTAAATCGTTTATTACTTTTATTCAGTAGGTACTCGATATAATACCGGACTGGCTACCGGTCTTAGTTCTCGGTAATCCTGGTAGTATCCGTGTGAAATGCAGAGGCTCTCGGGTGTCGGACTTGACGTATATGTGAGTTTGACAAACGTATTCGTAACTCGTTGTACGTGCTGTCACGTAAAATCAATTTGTTTGACTATGTATGCATGTCTAATTTCTTCAGGCGATGCCATAAAAGATTATTTTCTTATGCAAACAAGAACTTGTGTAATAGTGCATTAAGCTATTAATTGCTGTCACCAAAATTAAATAGCTATTGAGATTGTTTTTAATTCATCTATCAAAGACAAGGGTACTTATTAATAGCTCTTGAATGGAGAAGTTGTTAATTGCAGTAATCTGATGCATGTATCTAAGTGATTTTTTATTGTGAAGTGTTTGTTAATTATATTTGTTGACTTTAGAAAATATTCAATGAGATCGAAAATGTTTTGCTAAAGAATTAAATGTTTAAATGTTCATCCATGATTAAATAAAAAGTGGTAGTAGTAGTAATAGTCGACTGAGGGCTGATTTGTCAATACCTGGTTAAAAGTGATAGTTAGTTATCTGATGGTTATGAATGTCCGGCAGATAAAGTGGCAGTTAAAGTTGGTATCGTTGATCAAGAGTATTAGTTTCCGTTAGTATAATATACCTATATATGATCTTAATTTGGACAGTATAAAAACGAAAACTCGGAGTAAAGTCAACATCTCCTTTATGGGACATAGGTGGCGGCGGTAGAAATGTAAATATGCTTTAAATACTAAACAATTATTTTTAAATTGTTAAAGAAATGGATTTCTATAATACCTTTATTCAATAGAAGTGGTTTATGAAAAAATATGTTTATCACATTTTATAAGTCACATAAATGATTATATTAAGGCTACGTCTATTGTCTAATGACCTACCTCTCGTTCTATCTTCTAACGGCAAAGTTATGTAATCTTAGGCGGGAGTTGCATATATGGTATATAATCCTTCCGAAGGGGTGTAAAGCAGCGACTGTCTTGTTTGTTAAATGTTAGGTCATGATACTATGAACTTTGCAGTATCATGATGTTAGGCAGGTAGAATTTTTTTTATTCTATAAAGAAAAGACTCGGCAAAATTTTAAAGGGGGATCTCGTTTCCTGGCATCGGTAATTGGTCTCAGTAGCGGAAATAGGTCGACGTTAAATAAATAAATTTCAAAAAAGCTTTGTCTATGAACTTTAAATAACCATTATTTCATTTGTCACTATCCGAGTTTTCAGAACATGAATCTCTGATATTTACATTAATAATAAGTGGACTGATAGGTGGTTAGATAGAATATTCATTTTCCTTTTTTTATCACATGAGATACACACTTCCTCCATATATCGCTTTTGCCTATTTCGTCTACTATTATCTTTAATATTCTTTAAGACAGACTCACTTAATTGTGGGGATTGATTATATTGACGTAGTCCTGTTTTTGCATCAGCCCACACCATTTCAATGGGGTTGAAAACGCAATAATATGGAGGCAGACGTAAAATAGTATGAGCGTGTGCCTCAAAAATGTTTTCAACGGCATATTCCTTTTTAAAATTTTGCTTTCCAATCAGTTCTAATAAAGTCTCTTTTGTGTTTTTCTGGTATTTCCAAGACATTGCCTTTCATATATTCAATTACGCCTTTTCTTGTGTTGGTGTTCGGTATTTCGGTATTTTTGTGTGTTGCCACGAATGGTAACAGCTGCCCACTTCTCGAATAATTCGTCATATTTTCGTGGTAGTCGGCAGAGGATTGCTTGATGTTTTTAGCAGACAACAACAATGCATTTGGAATAAAACCGTTTTTACTTCCAGCATGTAGAATTATAATTCTTTTTCCCCTAGAACACGGAGCACTTAAATTACACTTTTTGGTGTTATCTACCCAACCGTATTGAATTACATCATGAGTGTCAAACCATGTTTCGTCAGAATAAATTATGTCTCTTTGCATCTCGGTATTCTTTTATTTTCCGCAGGTACTCGTGTCGATGATCAACGATGCGTGCTGATTCCATAACTACCATTCGTTTGTCCAATTTTTTGTAAAAGCCATACACAAATCGACAAATGACATCTTTGGACGCGTTATCAAGTTTTTTAAGTTTTTGTCCAACTCTTTTCCGTTTAATAGAATGATCAACTACATCCCAATAACCCTATAAATTGTGGTACGGCTAAATTAGATTAATTCACAAATCCTCTTCACAATTTGATTATATGAAGAATCAATATTTTCGCCTTTTAAACGCGAGTAAATATTCAAAATAACCCTTTGAGTTTGAACGTGTATGTCTTTATTTTCAAATTCCGCTTGTATAAGCTCTGTATCAAAATTGTCCGTTTCGTTGTCACTACTATCGAAAAGCCTCCAAAATGCCTTTTTAAACAATTAATTGCAAAAAATCACTCAAACCCAGTAATAAAACTAATAATTTGTTCAAATATTCACTAGAATTAAGTAATTTATAACGCTGCCTGGCTGTACTGCACTGCCTCGTACAGGTCATACGATACAAATAGTTCATACGTATTTTGTGTTTTAAATATTATGGCATGCAAAAACTCTGAAAAGGTTGATGTTGACAAATCAAATTCGCTAAGCATCTAATCCCACCTATATTTCTATGTGACAGTCGGATCAAGTCCACGTGGACTGTAGACAAGGAGTGGTGAGTATAAATTCTGTGCTCTCTCATTCAATTTGAAGCGATATATTGACTATACCCCGTAAGATCTTCTAGTTGCGTGCTGTTCCAATTGAGTTCGTAAATACTATAATCTATCTACTAATTTGTACAATTTGTTCGTAAGTTGGCTGAATTAATTTTTTAGGAAATCCATGTGATTGGGCTAGCTTCCTTCGTTTGGTTTTACAAACTAACCTCTAAACCAATAGTTGTTTGTTATTTATCTACAGCTCTATTTTTTAAATGTCAAGTGAAAGAAAGTAGTGCCATTACAAATAAATATAAAGGTATTTTAGAAAATAGAATTCGGTATAGCTAGATTGTGTTTATATTTTAACTCCTGCCTTCGAAGACTTTCTTCCTGCATGTTCTAGAAGGTACTGATCATTTCATATTGGTACTAAAGAAGTATGTCCATGTATTTATTAAATTTAATCAAAATTGTTAGAGCGGATTTAAAGAAAAAAATAACTCAATTTTCTAAGCCCTATACCCCCACAGCCTACCTTCTATAGCTCAAGAGCAACTAGTCCGCTGTCTTATACTGGTACTAAGAAACATATTAAAGATCAAAGTCGTTAGAACAAGATTTATGATCTTGTCTTCTAGTACATACACCAAATCCCACTTTTCTGAACTTTTACTAGCTTGCTTAATTATTTACTCCTTTTCGCCCCTATTTTACCCCCCAATCCCTCACTAGAATAATCTCTAAGTATGGCCTAATTCAAAATGTCGTTATAATATATACGTGTACCAAATTTCAAACGAATGTTTCAAGGGTTAACAGATATTATAAAAAATTGAAGCCTTGGCTTCTAGTATAAGTTTCTGGGCGCTTACTAGCTTGCTAGTTTAGTTCCAAATGTGATTATAATACATACGTGTACCAAATTCCAGGTGAATATCTCAGTCTTATTTTATTTACACATTTAATAATGGAGTGAAGGTGGTGGTGGGAGGGTAGTAAATGCTATAAATAAATTTGAGACTTCTAGTACATATAATCTCAGATTTCTGGACTATTACCAGATTGCTTCATTAATTCATCCCTAATAGTGGATGACTAACCCTTCGCCGGAATAGGCTCAAAATATAACCTAGTTCCAGATCTGGTTATGGTACATAGGTGTACCAAATTTCAAGTCAATAGCTTGAATCGTTCCAGAGGAAACGTGCGTGCAAAAAAAAGGTACAGACCGACGGACAGACGAACAGGCAGAAATTTTTTTTGGTAAATTAATATCTCGACATTTCGCGGCATTCTAAACCAATTTCAACAAAAGATTTTCATCTTTTAATGAATACCTACTTACGCTCCACTATGTGGATGTGGAAGTAATTTTGTAGAAAATAATTCCAAATTATCTTCATTCCTTAAAATTTGTCGATATGTGTATACATTTATCGCATGTTTTTTCTAAATCCTTCTTTTCATAAGTTCACGATGGACATTCAGAAGCAAAACTTCATTTAATCTCTTTTATGCAATGGTACAGGTTGACCTGAAATAAGTATCTCGTCTTCACACTCTATTTCTGCTAAGCGATCTGGGAATCGTGTAAACTTGGTCCTGATATCCCAGGATTGTTTGGCTGGCACCGAAATTGCAAACCCTATTTCAATAGAACAACTGTACTTGTACTACTGAACTTTGCCTGCTTATGTTTTATTATGTACATTAATGTACGAATATTTGCAGAATAAACAATTGTTTATCAAAACGTTGAAAATTTTTCTAGCATTTAGCTTGTATAGTTTATCTCAGACGTATTCTGGGTATAAAAATTGTCGCTACCTTTGATAGAAAAGAACAAAGATTCCGACATTTTTTGTACCGACAATAAGTTTGGCATAAAGTATATGTCTCTGTACATAATCCATGAATCATATTATAGGTGATTAACATGACTCCCAAAATAATACCGTGCCATGTTGCGCAATATGAAATAATTTATTGGTCACCTTGATATTAGCTTTCCTATACGTTCATTAAAACCAATTGAAATATTAAGAGACCTCCAACATTGTAATCTACTTCAGAATAATTAAAATTTTGTGGAGTATTTTAAGTACCGTAAAATTCAAATAAATAATTATCTAGAATATGTATTATTTACAGGGTGACTCGTGATAACAGGGAAAACTTGCAAAATTTAAAAAACGCGCTTTTAACAACCAACTGAAACTGTTTGAAAAGTGCTCTATAAAGAAGTACATAACGTTAATAATAATTATGTTAAAAAACGTAAAAGTCTGTATGTGTATATATAATGTAACATTACATTATCCTAATTTATGAACAAATGTTCAGTCATATTTCAATAGAGAAAGGGAAAAAATATTTTTCGAAATAAAGTGTTTGCAACACTTTTTCAGAACGGGACGTTCTAATTTTTTGTGTGAAGGTTGTTGGGATTTATTTAAATTTCAAGTGAATATCTCAATTTAATTTTATCAACCCCCTTAATAATGCAGTGGGATTGGTGAAGGTGATGGAAAATATTATAAAAAATCTGAAGTTTTGGCTTCTGGTATATACCCTAAATACCAAATTTTTGTACTCTTACCAGCTTGCTTTACTTATGTTCCCCTTCTTGCCCCTATTTAACGCCCAACCCTTCAACGGAATCGTCTCAACACATAATCCTAATTACTATTGTTATTATAGTTAATAGACTCGACCTTTATTGGGTGAAAATCCATTATCACTAATGAAATAAAAAACACTAAACTGTTTTTAACGTTTTCACATATATGTGAAAACCCCCTATTTACCTCTGTTTAACCCGCCAACCCTTCAATGGAATAATCTCAAAATACAATCTAGTTCCAGATATCATTATACTATAAGCATACGTGTACCAAATTTAAAGTGAATATCTCAATTTTGTTTTATCAACCCCTCTAATATTGGAGTGGAGGTGGTGGGGGATGGAAAATATTATAGAAAAATTCCACCAAATCTCAAGTTTCTGTACTCTTATCAGCTTGCTTTACTTATTTCCCTCATTTACTCCCCAACAACTCTTCACCGGATATGTTCAAAAAACAATCCAGTTCCAGATCTCGTTATAATACATACGTGTACAAAATTTCAAGTTAATATCTTAAACCGTTCTAGAAAACGTGCGGACAAAAAAGTTACAGAGATACAGATAGATCGACCAACAGCTTGACAGGATTTTTTTCGCTCATATTTAAAATCTCGACGTTTCATGACATTCTAAACCTATTTCAGGAAAAAAAGAATACATTTTTTTACGATTACTATAATACGTCTAATCCACTAAGTGGATGAGGAAGTAAAATGGATGTTTGATACCGACAAATTGCCGGTAAAATATGGTTGGAAGATGGCTAAAACTGACTTGCCGAACAGATTGCCACTACCCGAGAGCCTTATATATTGCATTTGTAAAAAAAGTGGGCCTTAAATGCTCAAAGCGCCCCGCAGTAGAGATATTTGCCGAAGAAGGTCTTAATATTGTCGAAATTACGACTTTCTTTGACTCCACTAAATATAAAGAAAATATAATTAAAACGTAAGTGTTTTATACCATAAAAATTCTTTTATTTAAGACACGGAATTTCTTATGTTCTTCAATGTCAAAGAAAAATAAGGTTCAGTAAACATTATGATTGTTAATCTACACGATATTAATTTTAACAACCTTCTCTTTGCAGACTTTCGATTTGTACATGCAATTTACACTCTTAATGTATTTTTATTTACTTTCATTTGCATAAACCGCACAACATTAATCTTACAATCTAGACCATGTCTACGGTTGACATTGACGAAATTTTATGGTTGGCTTGTGAAGTCGTTTCACACCTTCCTCCTAGAAGTGAGTTTAATGCAATAAGATCTAGTTCCATGGTCTTCAACAACGAACTTATTATAGTACAGGAGAAATAATTTTTAATTAAAAAATAAATTTGTGGCTAAAATTTTGAAGTCGTACAGGTAATACTATATACTTTACGCAAACACATTTTTAGGTCAATCACTTACCTGCTGAACTAGACCGGAAAAAATAAGGATGCAGTGCGTTTTTGCGCGATATATAGTAAATACATATACTTTTATTTATTAATTTTAATAAAAATGTAAATAGTAATCATTTTGTAGATAATAAACTTAATGAAACATATTCTTTATAGGATTTTGCAAACAGCTGAAAAAAAAACTATCTATGAGAAATTAAAAAAAAACTAAATGTAAAAATATTAATGAAATCTTTGTATTCTTTCGATAACCTGACTTCTGGTTATGCTAACAAATGAAAATTCTAAAATAAATTTGTCTAATTTCTTATTTGACATTCTCGTTATAACACTAGCATCCAACATAGTTCCCTACGGCTAAGCAGATTAAACTAGTATCTACATGACCCCCTACGGTATGAAGATTCAGTTAAAAATGAACTTAACTTTAACATGCTATTTTCTTGTGTTTCGTCTATAAAAAAAACACATTAAAACGAAAATTGGCACAGTAAGAGGATTCCATTAAAATTCATTTTGCATTCACTATACAGGATTCTACTTTGTTTTATTCTACCATAAGAAAAAGTGTCAATCGAGGTCGCAAAGATTATGAACTAATTTCATTAGATGGTATCGTTAAATTATTTGAAACTTGATTTAGTTTGAAAAGCAAAGAAACAATAGCTAGGAAAGCAAGTAAATAAACATATTGCCGATTCGAGTTTAAAAACCATGTAGAAAAAATAGTGAGAGGTTCATTTAAGTTATTCTAATGCAAGCATAGTTATATTAATAGGTATACTTTCTCTGTAAAAAAATAACTTCTATCATGCCATAAATATAAATATACGTGCGTGTAAGTATTTCGTTTTCTGGTAAAATGTAACATTAATAATAAAACAGGAGGATAATATATTTAGAGTCATGTTAATTAAAAAATATATATACAAAAAAATAAGAAAAAGCTTTTATTTAAAAAACTGTACTAAAAAATAAAACATTATTTTTTTTAATTCATACACCTCGAAACCAAAAACTTTGGGGACGGACGAAAAAAAATGTGTTTTACTTTTTAGTGCAGTTTTTTAAAATAAAAGTTTTTTTTATGTTTTTTTATATAATTTTTTTTTTTTTCGGAACAAGCGCACTTTGTTCTTGAACGATTTTCATATTTACCCTGTATACTAGTAAAATGGAAGTCATTCTAAGTGCACCTGAAATCCCAACTAACAAAGTTGCTCTATAATTTTATAATAATATTACAATGTTACAATTTTATTTTATTACTGTTACATTACTGCTCTGCAAAGGCTATTTTGTTTTATTAAAACCGCCAAAGTGATTATTTAGTCTTCGCAACTAAATCATCATATAAGTGCTAAGAATGTTCTTACAGCTAAATAATAAAATATTTTGTAGAATTTGATTTTCGCTGTTTTATAAACGTCTATACAGCAATTATTATAGGATGTTTTAGCTCACGGAGCAAAATTGATTTTTAAGAGAATTATAGTTATAACCCCCAGCACTTTTTGGTCAATTTGCGAACATCTATAAAACCATTCTTTATGAGTTTAGCTAAACCTTAATGAAACAATTTCATTGGCACTCTTCTTAACACAATATTATTTCTGAGAGCATGTTGTATTCGGCCGTAGCTGCTAAACCATTTCCATATAAACAAAGCACATATTGCTCTCATAAAACAATTATAAAATAGTTAAAAAGCTGAAAATTGTCGTTAAAGGCTATAATATGTTCTGTACCATTTTTATAAAACATGGGTAGATGTTTATGCGCCATATTGTTTTCTCACTAATAGTGGTCTTTTACAGGACTCTGTCATCTTGGGGCGCTCGCCATGTTGGATTTAGTACGACGTCACGTAATTTATCATATTCTACAAGTCTGCAAAATTTTAAAGCTCTATCTCAAGTAGGCGAAATTTTGATTCCAAGATTTGTTTACATTGTTACAAGTGAAGCTACATAAAAGCTTTTAAAATAGTTACTACATATTTGAAAGTATACAGAAAAATTATATTTAATTACAACTTGTATTTTATTTATTTCATACTGACCATCGTTTTCTGACGGGAAATCCTCGTAGTTGATTAAAAGGCAATAGCGAGCAAAATTATTCCTGACAAAATATTAATGGAAACTACCTTTGCTTTTTGCAATACGCTTCTGTGTAATTTCAAAAAAATTGATATATCACAATTCTTCGCAAAATATTTTGTTCTATAACTGTTTTCATAGTTATAAATACGATTTATAAGATTGACGCCATAATGTTATTTATGTTTCAACCATTTGTATAGCGGCCATTTTGGACTTTAAAATAAAAATAGTTCAAAAATAAAAATGATTGTGTTATACTTAACCGTTTTAGCAAGAATCTATTATTGTGAAATATGTTATCTGCGAAACACCACAAAAAGATCGAATACAAAAATTTAGTTTTACTTTATATTTTTAATTTTCATAAATATTCGTTATTTTTAGAGTGCTCAAAAATTGCATTGGATATATACCACATATTTCACAGAAAAATTTCCTTCGCAGCCGAAAATCGTTTTGCTGCTGGCGAAACGAAATCTTAATCAGTTAACATTTATCTCATATTCACTAAACATGTTGTTAGATATGCCGCATGTCACATAGAGTCTATATACCTTTGTAATATTTTAAAACTATTTTGAGAATGATTATTGTCTGTAAAAACACATAAATAATAAATAACTTATGTTGTTGTTGCTGTACATAACGAAAAAGTATCAGTGAAAACAATAACACAATGCTTATAAAAATGTTTTGTCGTATCTCGAATAATTTTATAATTACCGTCTACTACTTTTTTTAATCCTGTCTAAACGTTTATACAATTACTTTATAACACCTGTGAGAGCTATAATAAAATAAATTAAGGAACTACATTATTTTATAAACTGTGCCCATTTTGCGTCCATAAGCGTTGTATAAACGTTTTGAAAATGTTTATACAACAATCTTGTTTTATAAAAAATGTTCTGTAATCATTCTTTCAGCTTCTACAAAACATCAAATTGCTAGTTGGGACGGTTATCGGACATACAATAACCTTTGTCCATATTTAAATTTTGGTTGTGCTAAACTAACTAAAAAAAATGTTCCCATTTGTTGCGTACTGTATATCCTGAGTGTACAACCACGTCATGCCTATCATAAAAATGCATTTTCATCGAAACTGAATCAACGTGTAAAATATCAACACCGTAGGATAAGAGGAAGTAGTTTTAATTCAGCTTGCAAGATTTGACCTAAACAAACTAACAGATAAAATCTTTTAAAAAAGTCTACGTTTAGTCTTTGTTTTAAAGTATCCTCAGGACTCTGAATATAATATAATGACAAGTGAACAAAAGTACGTGTAAAATTATAAACTATAACAAAATTATAGATAAAATGTTAAACTATACTGTTATTAAATACTCACGTTATATTACTAACACTAAACTATAAAATTTTGAGGATAAATATTAGTAAACGAAGATACCAGTATATACTGCACGAGAACTCAAATTAAAATATTTTTAACATTTTTTTACTAGAGTTCTTTTTTTAATTATTCAATTAAAATACAGTGTAATTATATTTTCTTTATCAGACATTTTGTTGCCGACACATTTGTTATGTTTTTTAATTCAATAATTTAATCTAAAAGGATATTAATTATTTGTTTACCTATGATACTTTGTTTCCTGAAAATTATAGGACTGTAAACATATTTCTGTGTAATGTGCTAAACTCGCTGGATTTTTGTTTATTTAGATTGAGAATATTTGCCTAATATCTGATATGTTCAGAAACTTACTTCTACATTTTTGCCAACCCATTCCAACTAGCAATTTAATATTTTATAAAAGTTGTAGAAATGTTTCTGACACAAGTTCTATAAAACAGCATTACTCTCAGAAACACTTTCATAATGTTTTCAGCAGCTATAAATGCAAAATTGGCACCATCTAAAAATATTTCAGTCGCTGGTGATGTTTTGTAATTCCTATTGGAACCATGACAAAATAATTATATAAACATTTCCGCAGGCCTTATGAAAATTTAGTAGCATCATTATATAACAGTTTTATTAAAGCTTCATTTATTCGTCCTATAAAATACACTTCACTGTATGTCAAATTACTGCTATAAAATAACTAAACAACTGTTTTATAAGAGCTTTTAAATAATCATTATTAAAAGAAATGCTGGTTCATACATACTAATAAAATAAAATGATTTCATAAATGTGCCCTAAAAGTTGAAGAAGTATTTTTGACATTAAAAGCATATGGCATTGTGATTTAATACTAGGTACCTAATAACCTATGATAATTATTTAAGAGACTGGTTCTGGCTTACAGCGAGTGCAATTTTTTATGCAGAGAAAATTTGACTGTGAACTATAGCCATGTTTCTAATACATTTTTAACGCACCTCACATTTATTGATGATATCTAATAATTTTTAAAATTTTATAAATATCGATTTTATGAATTTGAATTTTTGCAACGTAACTTGTACTAATTTGTTTTAGTACAGCTAGCATGTTTCTGACTCCATGAATTCGAATAAACATTTGATATTTAAAATTTTCATATCTTGTCATATTTACGATCACGAACGCTGGCCTTTTAATATGGCTTCCCTCTATAAAATACTTTTGTATTACAAGCAAGCATTTCAAGATATTTAAATTATTAGACGATCGCCGTAAAATAATGCCGCCTTATTGTAACTTTTACGTGAATCTTATAAATTAGTTCACTCACTTTGCGATACTTTTGCAGCTCTTATGATAAATCTGTTAGGGTGGAGTTGTAAATGCAACCATGGTAACAGAATTGGTTAAATTTGCGTAAATGTAACATAGAAATTAGCGACAGTGAATCACTTTATTTGCAGAGGTGTTTATATATGGTTTATTTATTGTCAAAAATACGTAGTTACTTTTACTAGTAGAAGTATCAGTACTTTGGCATATGATCTAATACGCTTATAGTGCATTGAGTCAAAATGCATCATGTTTCATTTTACAGCAGTACAAACTGTGTCTTGTTGCCAAAACCACTATGCTGTTAATACATATTATACCTAATATTGTTATAACCACTTTTGAAGTTTCATCACCGCTCTTGTCAATGTTGGTAACTAAACTTTGGGAAAGTAATTTTTTTATAAACTTGTATACTTAATATAATTACGACACATTTTCATTAAATGACAGGCTTTAATTATGACTAAATATAAATACACAGCTAGGAAAACCAATTTCGCAAATATGTTTTATTGTATTGTTAACCGCCATTTATGCTCAAGTAAACAATTTTGTTTTGTAATTACTTTGTTGCT
The DNA here is from genome assembly GCA_963583905.1 of Stenurella melanura. Classification (NCBI taxonomy): domain Eukaryota; kingdom Metazoa; phylum Arthropoda; class Insecta; order Coleoptera; family Cerambycidae; genus Stenurella; species Stenurella melanura. Next base: position 111,895,582 of record OY757312.1, read on the forward strand.
GTTTCCGTATTAAAGCAAATACAATTCTATATAATAATTATATAACGTGCTCTGGAACAACAATTTATTGTTAAAAGCAAAATTGTCACAAAAAGATCTTTAATATAACTGTTTTGTAAGAAATAACTATAAAATAATTCCAATGTATATTTATGACCGTGCTTAAAATGTTACTGAACGTTATTAAAATATCATTATAAAACGATTTAGTTTTATAAGCTAAAATATTTTATAACTTAGTCACGGAAACATTTATAAAATAATTTCTTAGGTGCATGATAAGATATTTTATAATTTTGATATAGTAACGTTTTAATGATTATAATCAGTTATACTCTTCGCCGATTTACTGCACTTTTTATATAATTGTTGCACATTCTATAGGACACTCTTCGCCAGATCTTTTTGTAAATAATATTACTTTCAGACATTTTTAGTTTAATTACAAAACATTAAAAAAATATTTCAAAAATTAATAACTTTTTTAATCATTGATCGATTTTGCTCAAAAACAATAGGGTTATTTCTCTAGCTAACACTAACGTACTTTCCAAATTTCAGTACAATCGGACTTCTCGTTCTAAAGTTATCGTGTTTACAAAAAACGTGACGGTCAGACAAACGGACGGACGGACATTTTGAAACTTGTTCATCACCAATACAGTGATATAAAAAATTTTTCTCTATGAGGAATATTACCGGTTTTAAAAATGTGCCGATCGAATGCAATATATTCTTCATTTGTATAATAATAATAATAAAGTAAAATAATCGTAGAACATTTAAACTATAATACAAATTTGCTGGTTGGGAAATGAGGTTTGCTGTAATGTTAACATATTTCGCTCAATATCTGTAAATTCATTTTTGTGTTTAAATAAGATCATATATTTTATTTTGTAAAGAATTTGTTGGTTCTTTATTTAATTTAGACTAATTTCCGTCACTTCTCATGTTCATAATTCTTGTATTATATGTAGCTGTATCTAAGATTGAAGTAGAGTTGGCCTTATCAGCGGGTAAAATTTTAATGCTGTTATCATTTTTTAAAGATAATATTGAACGCTTTTCATAATATATTAAATTAAATTATCTCTCGACTTATAGTGTTTTTTAATTCAATTTTAGAACGAATTTGGTATTCATTGCAATTACCTATGATATCAAATTTAGGAAGAGCCTTTCAGTGTTACAGCATAATTCAAGCCTTTAGTTAATACAGCTGTTTCAGAAATATTAAGTTCGCGATTTGACAGATTAACTCAGTTTCGTCAATTAAAGGATTATTTTGAAAGTTCTGCAATTCTATATGCTGTCTTTCACTATATAACAATTTGTAAGAAAATTTGATTCAACAAATAAACAATTATAGACAATAAAAGTGATTTGTTAGATGTCTTTTTTACAACTCCACCCTTTTAGAAAAATGAATTTTATTTCTTACTTCAGATGGACCCCGTATAACGCGTTGTACTTAAAGTGAAGTAGGCTGAAGGTTGATATCAAGTAATCGTTGTTGTGAAAACAGCGAACATGCATGAGATTAGCTTTTACCGTACATTAAATACCTTATTTAAATACAAAACGACATATGTATCTTATATACCATAAATCATTATGTGCATATCTTGTGATTTATGGTACACAGCCAGCATACAAGTCACAAATAATAAGAAATGTGACAGCCATTTCAATGAATCAATCGGACATGTCCTTAAAAAGAGGGAAAAAAGTTGTAAACGAGAAAAAACCAAAGTAAGATACATTGTGTGATAACACTTTGCCAGGTATTAACAAATATTGCTTGTAGTTTAGATCCGATATAAATGCAAAGAAATATGGCAAAAGTTTACATCATTCCTAAGGAAATATATTTAAAAAATACGTATAACTTACACTTCAACTTAATTGTACAATTAAAGGAACATCAGCAAAATTTGTTCCATCAGCAAAATTTCAGTATGACAATGGGGCTCCCATTGTCACCAATTTTAAGCCATATAGTTATGGTGTATTTTGAGACTAGACTAGACTAGACGGGTTCAAAATTACAAACCGATTGTCGGATGAAGATATATTAACTATAGTCTTGCAATTTGATCTCATGGAGTTGACTTATTTAATTTTATAGAGAATATAAAAAATAAGGAACCTTCTATAAAATTTACGTTAGAAGTAGAAAGTAGAAGTGAACTACCGTTTCTAGACGTCTTAATTAACAAGGTAAATAATGCAATTTAAACAAGAATTTATAGGCAACCAATGCATACCAACAGTTATTTTAATTTTAACTCAAATCACTCGATGCATATTAAAATAGGTGTTATAAAAGATTCATATGATAGGGCAAAATAATGTCTTCCAATAAGAAAATATTAAACAATGAGAAACGTGTTATCAAATATATTCTTGTAAACATGTCAATACCTTGACGTCTCTGTTAATAGAACTGTTGTAAATATTAAAAATAACAATCAGTTATGACAAAAACCTGAACCTAGGACTCCTGGATGAAAGTCAAATTGCACTTGTCTGTCAACTAAGCAGGGCTTAAATATTTTAAGGAAAATATTCGTTTCAATTTAAGACCAATATAACTTTTTCCACCATAGGGTCTTTTAAACATTAAAAAATGAAAATTCTTCCATCATGTTACAGTTAACACGTTTGTAGCTGTTATTACGTAGATTATGAAGCATAATAAAATAATAACAATTCAAAAATCAGATAAATATGAATAATTATGTTTATGTAAATTTAAAATCTCTTTTATTTTTTAATGAGGCGCTAGGCATTCTTTATGATAATTTTAAACTTCGGTAATGGACATATACCGGGTGGCCACGAGTCATTGTACGCCCCCAATATTTTGGTTGTTTTTGTATTTAATAATTTGGTTTTTGGTACAAATAAATTAGACAATAATAGGCTACTTTTAGACTAACAGGAATGAAAATATCACTTCCGGTTGAACCGGAAGTGACATCAACTTTTTTTTTCTTAAATGGAATGACTAGTTTTTTAATGGTTTCTTAATATGCATAAATTTTTAAGTGCAACAGTTTTTTTCAGATGTAAAGAATTCCAAAAATAAATGAGATACGAACAATTTTTTAATTTTTTCAAAATGGCCGCGTCAGATGAATGCGATGTAAGAAAATTACTAAGTAGGCTATGGAAATTATTAGTAATGTTGTAGACTTGTCTGTAAAGTAGAAAATAGTTGTTTGAATTACTGATAGGTACCAGTAAAAACGGAATTTCGTTTTCATTTTCATTTCGGTAGGGGTCCTATGTAATTTTTTTTAATGGAACTGTGCTATTTCTTTTATTAATCAGAAATAATGATTCATAAACTATAATTTTTTCGCCTTCGCCATTAATCATTTCTTAACGATATCCTTCGTAATAATAGAAGTATTTTTAAAAAGTAAACAAGAAATAATTTTAATAGGTATAACGTTACAACCATGAATAAATTGCCAAGAATAACAAAACTATTTAAAACCTAAATTATAATAAACCACTATAAAAATTGTTCAAACTGTTCACCGTTATGATTAATACACAGAGTAGTGCGACTTATCGTTGCACGTCTAACATTCTGTAATTGTTGAGGTGTTATTTGTGCATTTTCGTGTCGAACTCTTTCTTCCAGATCTTGTCTTGTGGTTGGAGCAGTCATGTAGACTCTATTTTTTAAATGCGCCCAAATAAAAAAATCGAGTGGGGTTAAGTCAGGCGACTTTACAGGCCATCTGACTGGACCATGGGTCCCAATCCAACGATCTGGAAATAATTGATTTAAGTAATCCCTAACGATTATAGCATTGTGTGGTCCAGCCCCGTCTTGTTCTAAGTAAACCTCGTCAATATTGGTATTGGGGATTTGATTAATCTGTGGAACTATTATATTTTGGAGGTATTCTAGATATCTTGGTCCAGTTAGAGTTTCGTTAAAAATTATTGGACCTATGATATGGTCGCCCAGTACGTCTAACCAAACATTGAAGCCAAACCGCTCCCGAAACCGCCCCTGTCTCATAATCTGAGAATTATCAATTGGCCAATATCGAGTGTTGTTTCGATTAAATAACCCAAGGTTTTGTAAATCTCGATTCATCAGTGAACAAAATGTTTTTGATAAAATTCTCATTTCTTAATTGGCGTAACTGTAACCAATTACAAGAGGTTATTTATTCTTCGTTGATAATCATTCTCATACAAAAATTGATGCAATTGATATTTATAAGAACGATAGCCGTGTTTCTTTAAAAAAATTTCTGGCTGATTCTTTGGAAACTGGTAATTCATGTTCAATTTGTCTTATCGAAATGGTTAGGTCAACATGCACTAAAGCTAATACATTAATTTCCGTTTCTTCATCCACAATAAATCTTTCTTCAATTTCTACATTAGGTTCAGTTCTAAATTGTTGCTCCAACCGGACGAAATAGTTTCTCAGAGGTTGTCTTCTTTCTGGATATCTCCGTCCATACAGACTTTGTGTTCTAGTTGCATTACGTCGAGTCTCTCCATAAATAATGATCATGTCAACTGTTTCATCTCTGGAATAATTTTCAGCGATTTTATATTAATTTTCTTGTTTATAACAACTTTAATACACTTGCTTCACAAAATTAGTGAGTAAGTCAAGACTAATTCAATTGTTGCGAATGTCTGTCATTTTCATGGCTATCTGCAATTTTGGATTTAAATGTAGATATGTACCTTATTAAAATGATTTGTTGGGGCTTACTTTCTAAAAATACTGCTATTATTACGAAGGATATCTTTAAGAAATGATTAATGGCGAAAAAATTATAGTTTATGAATCATTATTTCTGATTAATAAAATAAATAGCACAGTTCCATTAAACAAAATTCCATAGGACCCCTACGGAAATGAAAATGAAATTCCGTTTTTTTGAAAAAAAAAACTAAAAATACTGGTACCTGTCAGTAATTCAAACAACTATTTTCTTCTTTACAAACAAGTCTACATCCAATCCTTAATAATAATTTCCATAGCCTACTTAGTAATTTTCTTACACCGCATTCATCTGACGCGGCCATTTTGAAATAATTAAAAAATTGTTCGTATCTCACTTATTTTTTGAAATTTTTTACATCTGAAAAAACTCTTACACATAGAAATTTATGCTTAATGAGAAACCATCAAAAAAACATAGTCATTCTATTTAAGAACAAAAATTGATGTCACTTCCGGTTCAACCGGAAGTGATATTTTCATTCCTGTTAGTCTAAAAGTAGCTTATTATTGTCTAATTTATGTGCACCAACAACCAAATTTTTAAATACAAAAACAACCAAAATATTGGGGGCGTACATTGACTCGTGGCCACCCGTTATATGTGTATGGAGATACTACATATACAATTTATTATAATATTTCTATTTCTATGTATTTATTCTTCTCATGAAATAGGAGCTTGGAGTATTTTCTCCATAGTGTAATTCGATACTGGAAAGATTTACTCGAATATCATTAATTTAAGTTTAAGTATTTTACTTTTTAACTGAAACGCTACACTTACACTGTATTTAAAATATTTAAGAACCTTCTTGTCATTTTAAAATAATTGCTTTTCTACTTACAGCTACAAAATAGGTATTATTGCCTTTTAATGAAAACTGTTTAATATATCAAATTGCAAATCAGCGAATGAAATGTTTTATGCATGTTATCGATCTAGGATGCGTGTTGTCTCAAGGCTGTGTCGGACATTGTTGATAATGTAGACTTAGTTCACACGCAACTCTAACACCCATTACGACGTGTTCCCGTCCACTTCTTGTAATTTAAAAATAGTTTCGTGTTGAGACATTTTTAACTTACCGCTATTTTTACTCTACAACGGTGCTTTACTGTTTTTTATTTTGTTGTTTTAAAAAATGCTCTCGTCACGCGATCTTTTTCTGTATAAAATGGGACAAGAGGCAAGATGCATTTTTGTCACATTTTACACAAAATACTAATTGATAGCTGGAGAAAATTTATAGTCATTTTTATCCGAGAAAATTTGAGAGAATATGTCGAACGCGCCGAGAATAAATTTGTGTTAAAATTAGTAGTTAGGTATTATCGGAATAACTGATAGTGAATCTGATGTAAGTTAAAGTTAAACATTCAGAATAACGAATCCGATAGCACTGCCATCTTTTGTAGATTTATATGAAATTAGGCTATCAAGAAGGGTGAAAATTATTTTGAGAAACATTTTTAGAAAAAAAAAGGAAAATGGGAGATGATTTTCCCGTCTTCAGGCGTCGATTTCGCCTTTTGTAAAGTACCTAATTTAGCCTAATGTGGATTAATATCTTACAGTCGGAAAGAATATGTTACGCAGTCTCTCTTGTAGTAACGCAGTATCTGCATTTATCATTTCCTGCCGTACACATGTTTATAAGAAGCTACCTCAAGTAAGGGACTCATCTTAGACAAAAAGAGGCCTAAACTTCGGAATAATTCCGCGATCCATATTTTTTATGAAACCTTTTGCATTTACTTCTAAATAGTGTCAATGAAAAACGTCTCCTCTTAAAAATGGCTGCTAATTGTTCATTTGTTTAATAACAACAAATAAGTGCAAAATTAGTTGTAAAATTGAATATCTCAACCCGATATTAATTTTTTGAAATTCATTATGGCGAAATCAAGATGGCGGATAAAAATGTTAAATATTACAAAATGAACCGAAAAAAAAGATTTTTTGGGATATCCTTCTTAAAGGATTGATGGGTCACGTGATGAAATCCGTTTCTTCGTTGTGCGATAGGTTAATACTGATCACGTGTTTTTTTAGAGGGGGTAAATTAAAAAATGAAATTTCGAAAAATGAAAAAAATAGAAATTTTAATTTGTAGGTTTAACAAGATGTGTTGTAATAAAACCGTTAATTTAATACTTTTTATAAATTATGGTGCCCCTAGTATACATACAAATTGATTTTGAAAAATTCAAATACCTGCCTTTTCACAGTTTTCAAGCATGGAAGTTACAAATTTAACGTTAGATTACAGAAATTTGCGATGGCTTGTCTAACATAAAATATTATATACTACTATTGTTTTATAATTATATTTCTAGTATTTTTAGGGAAAAAAAACCTTGTAATATCGTAAATGTATCTATTTAAGAAGTATAAAATTATTGGGTAAACATTGATTTTAATAATTTTACAATATATTTTTATGAAATAAAAATGAAAAAATTAAACCATGAATAAGACTCTACACGTATTATTCAAGAAATTTAAGGAAAACCTTCTGCTTTGGATACATGTTCTGTTATTTCTGATGGGTTTTTTGGAATTTCTGCGGTTTCAGTTTCATTTTCAAAAATTTCTAACGTGTATTCAACCGCAGCATCTACTTGAGGACTGTGCGAGCAGTCTACTCCACTGCAATTTAAGCAGGCAGCGCAGCAGAGATTTACAAGACCATTGTCCAAAGTGTCACTATATATGGTGCGGAAGTTCTGGACCTAAGTAATATAAATAAGAGGTTAAAAATATGACAATTTGAAAATTTTCATCATCATGTTTTTCAGCTGTGCGACATTTATTATGTTTTATAAGTCCACTCGTAAACATTTCAAATTGTTTCAAGTTGCCTAACAAATTTTGTGCAAGAGTATCCGATGGTAGGAAATACCAAGTATACAATGCGTCAGATGTTATTCATAGATGATGCTAATTTTCTAGATATAGGTACAAAAACAATTAAAAAGTTTTTATATTAAGTTCAAGTCAAGTTCACGGTGTTGACCTTAGTACGCGTGACCTCCTGCCAAGTACATCAGGAAAGCATATAAAATTACAAACACTTTTCTTTTCATTGTATTTGTTTAATAGATTCTGTGGCACGCCCCTCGACGCCGCCAGATTTAGCGAACCCTGTGACCTTAGGCGATAACCAACCGGAAAACCATAAAAACCCTAACAATGTAATATATGTCACCTCATGCAATATGAAAGTTTGAATGCAATAACTGTCGTTTCTTATGGATTCGTGTTTCTTGGAAAACTTAAGGTGTGGGTTTTGCGTATAATCGGGTAATTACTTTTAATTTATTTCAATTAATATCTTGATATTTTGCATTTGATAAGATGTAATGCATGCAAATCGTTATTTATAAGTGTTCATTTCTATTGCAAAACTTTACGCTATATGTTAGCTGTTGCAGAAATAACAGTATGTCTGAATTAGCTAATATTTCTAATGTAATCGGTCATCTTTGTCTTAACCATCAAATCACGTATTGTACCCGATTAGGAGTCCAAGATTAAAATATGTTTCCAAGATTCTCCTGTCACACATGTTAATGTTGCTAAGTAATGATGTATATCGTAGAATCTATTATACTCTTCGCAAATACAAAACGAGGAGTATAGTGCACTTGATCGGCACATTTCCCAAACCCGTATTATTGTTCGAAGAGAAAAAAATTTCGTAGCACTGTGATCGAATTCTGAAGAACTTTCAAAATGTCCGTCGGTCTGTCTGACATCTTTATTCAGTAGTATCTTGCAGTGTAGAATGAGTTACAAAAATGAATCGATGGTATAAAATTGTTGTTTTGGTTCCCAAGTAAGAGAAAAAATACTTATTTAACGGAAAACAGCCGGGAACATTATTATATACAGGCTGATGATTTTATCAGGTCCCTCGAGGTTACCTCGCTTAAGATCAATCGTGCAAAAAAGTGTTTCTACTAAAATTTGGTCGATTTTTACTAACTTCAGGTTGCTTTAATTATTTTTTCTCTCGCTGGTTTAACGTCGACCTATTTCCGCTACTAAGGCCTATCGCTGACGCCAAAAGACGAGCGAGCTACCCTCAACCAGGAAATTTTGCGGAATCTCTTCTCTATCGAAGAGTAGGGAGTTTTTACTTGCCTAACATTTAATAGACAAGCGACCGACTGCTACATCCCCCCTAAAGGACGGTATTTCCGCTATGTAACCCTCGCCTAAAGTTACATACCTTCTACGTATAAAGATGGAGCGAGAACGCTGTATTTCCATGGAATGGGTAACACGTCCAAGTACAAACCTCGCTTGACGTTGCTGAATTTTCGTATCGATATACGAGTGTAGGCACAGAATGATTAAGAGATATTTGAAATCCATGGCCTACTTTAAATCTTATGACGGAAAATCTATAAAATGCGAAATATGTCGAGCTAGATATCTCCCTTATCTGAAGGGCTGCGAGAGAATTTTTTTTTGCAAAATAGAATATTAGTTCCTACCTCGTTTACGGCTCCTCGTTTATGTAATGTTTTTAGAACAGCTGAATTTCGAGATGTAATCTTTATGGTGTTAAAAAATATATACGAAACAGGCGGGGAATGGTCTAATTAGGGTACTTGACGAAAACATGAAAACATAATGAAATGTTGACAATTTTTGGGTTCATGCGAAGAACAGATACATATACAACTGTGTTATAGGTGTAAATAACCATTTTTTTTACTATGAACACAGTTTTCTGTATTCTGCTCTTGCTTAACCTAAAACCTATTTTCAGTACGTTAGAATTTCAAGAATGCATAGAGGGTGCTGGTGGCAGCTTAAAAATGAAATTCGCTTCAGGTAAACTGCAATTTCTGTGCTAGATAAGAAAAACTTGCTCAAAATTAAAAAATATGACGTTGTGCCGAATTTGATAACTATATTATATACATATTTTAGTATTTATTATTTTTTTTTAATCAGTCTTGTCATGGAACCTAAAATAAAGCGTGAATCACCTTGTATAGTTATCAAATTTGGTATAACGTCATATTCTTTAATTTTCAGCAAGTTTTTCTTACAAAATTTTTCAATATCTAGCACATAAATGGCATTTTATCTCAGCCAAATTTCATTTTTAAGCTGCCGCCAGCGCCCCCTATGCATTTTTGAAAGTCTAACTTACTGAAAATGGGTTTAAAGTCGAGCAAGAGCAGAATACATAAAACTGTGTTCATATTTAAAAAAATACAAAATATTAATAATTATTATATCCAATTTAAAGTAAATAAATTATTGTTATGTTTATAGACTGTCACAAGAACCTATTGAAATATCTAAGATGATCTCCACAAGGTGAAACTCACACACCTAAGACAAATAATCAATATTGCTTGCTAGAAATGTTTTATTCAATAAATATGTAAACCACCTATACAAACAAACTGTAATAAAACATAAAATTATAAAAAACACAACATTTTTATTATAGAGACAAGAGAATCACACAATTAAGATAAAAATAGGTATCAAAATCTGGAATGATCAATTCAGCTAGTGAATAAAAAATATAATAACATGATACAGAAGATGATACATAAATTTTAAAAAGTATACCATAACTGTTCAAAATAACTTGTTCAACATGTCGTATTTTCGTTTCATACTTTAGAATTCGCTTTGTAGCAAATTGTATGAACAGTTTTATTTTCTTTATATTGATTATTGTAATTCATTTAAATTATGCAGTCTACGTTTTAAACATTATAAATAAGAAAATCCTGTTGACTTAGTACCTTGCTAATTAAGCACTTATCATAACATTTCTGATAAAATTATGTGTTTTATCCTATTTTACGGGTAGTAATGCCGCATCACGCGGTATCGCGAGATGTAACCACAGAAGCGGTTAAACATTATAATGAAAACAAAACATTAGTTCTGTAGCCCATATTCGGTTTTTAACGTTGATATTATGGATGTACCGTGCCGCCTACCACCTTGCGTCTGAAAGACATAACAAGAATTTATTTGTTAAGGGCGCCTGTCACTTTCTACAATGTTTAGTGGTTTGTTACAAATATTATAATAGAACTGGGACCTTGGTCCTGTAAAAGAAGAGAAAGAACAACTTAAAAATCTGAAAATTTCACCTGTTACTCTCCGATATGTTTATCTCCATTGATCCTGAATAAATGTGACAACCTCTGTGAAGTTTCTTAAAATCAAGTACCAATTCGATCCACAGAACCACACGAGCCTTAACCTTAAGAAGTTCAATAAGAAACAATCAAACACTTGTATATTGATAATAATTTCAATTTATTTTATGGCTAAATGGACTCTAATTAATAAATGTGTATAAATTAGATCCATGGTACGTTTGGAACACATCCCAAGGATGAGAAAAGCAAGCTGGTAAGAGTACAGAAACTTGAGATTTGGTGTATATACCAAGAGCCAGGGTATCAGATTTCTTTATTATATTTTTCAAACCCCCCACCACCTCCACTTCATTATTAAGGGGTTGATAAAATAAAATTGAGATATTCACTTGAAATTTGGTATACGTATGTATTATAATAACATCTGAATGAAATGATCCTGTTAAAGTGGTGGGTGGGAGGTGTGTTTTGTAAACTGGTGAAAATGAGTAGAGTAAGATAATATTCCAGAAACTTCATTTTTAGCGTATATGCTAAGAACCAATGCCTCAATTTTTTTTACATCTGCCTCAAGTATTATTAAAATTCTTTGATCGATTATTTCCACATACTAGAGTGCAATTGTAGTCAAAATGTTTTCCTTTAAGGAGACCTGGATGGAAAATCTGGATGTGAAAGTAGTGATTCCATAGGCAGCGGTTTTCTAATTTCCAAGGTAATGAAAAGATAATAGGCTGGAGAAAGGCAGGCTTTCCATTTATAATTAATCACGTGACTTCACTCAGTTTACTTAACAGTTCAAATCAAACATAGTTGACTTAGAAATAAGAAATAGTTCAATTTTAAACGAATTTAACGTTCTTAATGTAATGATAAGCACCACATGTGCAACTTTATCTAGATTTGATCGAAATCCAATGTCTTATGTTTTCTAAAATCATACTAATAATGGCAAAGCACATTTGCATTGAAACTAAATTTCTAGCATCCACCTTTTAAACATAAATTGGCCATGACAACTATTGAGCAAATTATGATTTAGTTATCTATAAAGTTTTATTATGTATTGAATTGTTCATGAACTAAATTTGTTTAAAATTTAACTTTTTATGGTTTCCATGTCAATTAAAAAGGGAAATTTTATTTTCTTATTACATAAACACCAAGTACACTATTTTATTGAAATTCGGTGTTAGTGAGTTTTTGATAACAACGAATAAGATTACATCAGATAGCTCCACAGTTAAAACTTTGCCGGATGTCTTTCTTTGGAAAATTAAGTTCATTTTTCTTCATAGGGATGAACGTCCCTTGTGGATTCTTAAATATATTGCCATGAATGAATCTCCTGATGAGTAAGTATTTTCCCCTCATTTTTTTTATATCGCATTGTTAATAAAGGAGCTGTAATATGAGTCATGAAAAGTAAGACATACTGTATACTAAAAGCATGTAAAAGCACAATGAGACCTCCGTTTCTTCTACCCCGTACGTCAAGCGGGTAGGCGATTCCCTTAGACAATTTTGTATATACATTACCTATTATTATACGGCTGAAAAGTTTTAGCCAGTCATGTATTTTTATCTAATTGAACATTATTTTCCCTGTTCTATTATTACACAAGACAATTTATGGGGTGTACACTTTTAGTTTTACCAACGATTCCCTAATTTGCAGATTTGTTATTTGTCAGGAAATCTTTAAACTCCGTCACCACTATATGGATTCCGTAATTTTGTCAAGATAACCAGCCGGCTTTTCTAAAACGTAATCGTCAGATTTCTTAGGAACTGTGAATTGTTCACATTTTACGTTTAGGGAGATCCCATCCCACTAATTATGCGTTAAAATGACATTCAAAATATAAGATGTGACGAATAAAATCTGTATTATTAATAATGATTTGCTTGAATAGCCTTTAATCTTACTGCGGCTCCATTCTTCGAATCGTTTTACATAAATTATGCCGAGACTAATATTTAGGTAACAATACACGCGATAGAACAAACATCCATACATGTTACAATTTATTTAAACCTTTAATTTTAATAATTTATTGCGTACTATTGTTAAAATGCTTGTTACAAGCGATGTATGCCGTTTTAATTCATGAATTTAAATTTATACTCCACAAATACATTGTGGAAAGTTTATCTTGAATAAATCATGTTTATAACTTTAAAGATTTAAAGTATTTCTGTTAAAGAAACCGGTAAAGGTATTTACACAGAACTCTTTATTTGCTAAGTACCAATTTTCAATTGATTGATTATAAAATATACGGTAGGCTTTGCTACCATTTCCAGATATTCAATCTGGATATTTTTATATTCCGCAGGATTGGATGTGGGACATGCTTCTTGCCAACAGCGGGAGCCACATGACGCATGGTATAGAAAAATAGTAATAATAATAATAATAAACGGTTTTATTCAAGGAGTGTAGATGTACATTTACAAGTATGGCTATTCTTACACTTAACCTTATAAATCACTTACCTAACTAATTGCGTTTAAAATAAAACATTAAAATACAAAAATACAATACAATATATAATAATCCAATGTAATAGGGGGACGGTATACACTTTATAAAATATGTTTATAGAAATACTAAAAAAAGTATTACTCAAAATAACTAAATAAGAGAATCAATCATAAACTATCGATAGATTTTTATATATGGAATCAATAGAGTTATATAAAGCTGCGGATGTGTAAGAAAAGCTACGTTGGAAGAGGGCTGTACGATGTTGTGGCACTGTTAGCACGTACCGATGTCTGATGTTTACAGTATGCACTGACGATCTGAAAATTAACTTGTCTCTCAAGTACCTTGGAATAGAATATTTTATTAAAGAAAATAAAAAAACTGCATAGTGAAATTTAACGAGTTGTTCCATTTTTAACCAACGCAACTCAACATATTCTTGAAACATAATCAAATTTTCTTAAGTTGTAAATAAAACGACAACAACAGTTTTGCAAAACTTGTAGTCAATTTTTTGTAGCTTGATCCAGGCAGTAAAAATACATAAAATTGCAATAATTGAATACAGGCATGACTAAAGTTTCACAAAGTTTTTTACGTTCTTTAGAGTTCAAAATATGCCTGTTTGCATACAGTACTTTTAGCCGGCAGTAAAATTTTTGTAAAAGAATTTTTATGTGCTGCAGAAAACATAATTTTTCGTCTATTATTACCCCAAGATTTTTGGCATGAGTAGAAAATGACAAATTTTATTGATTAATATTTAGTTGAACAGAAGCCTTTAAGTGATCTCGGGTAGTTTCTGAGCAGAATAGAATAAAAACTGATTTGGTAGGGTTAATTTTAAGGTTATGTTGATGCGAATATTGATAGATGTCTAAATCTTGGTTGATCAAATTAGTGGCAATAGCTGCATTAGATGTTTAAAAGTGAATTATTTATTATTTTTTTGCTTATAGTAATGAAACCTATTCTTTATATGATTTTGCAAACAGCGAAAAAAAAACTATCTATGAGAACTGCATTAGATGGCTGAAAACAGTGGGTATCGTCAGCATGCTTGCACATGTGAACTAATTACTACATTAAATATATCTGCTGTATATACAAGAAACAAAAGAGGACCTGGAATGGACCCTTGAGAAACACTTGACGAGATAATTGAAAAACCGCAGGGATATCGCGTCGAAACCATAGTGATTTAGCTTTGCACAAAGAAGCGTGTGATCAATGGTGTCAAATGCCTTGGAGTAGTCTAGGGATACAAGAATAGCTGCCATACGTTTGTCTAGTGCGCTGATATTATCACTAAGGTTCAACAGTAGTAATGGTGCTATGTGCTTTACGAAATTCCGATTGATGTAATAGGTATAAGTTATGCAGTGATAGATATTCGGCAATCTGGTCGTGAACTATCCTTTCTAGTATCTTGGAAAGAATTGGCAACAAGCTGATAGGCCACAGATTCTCCACGGTTGCAGGATTTGCTGTTTTTGGTGTTGGACAAATAATTGCATCTTTCCATTCTGTAGGAAAGTAACCCTGTTCGGATGGGAAGTGTAGGTGTTTATGAGATGCTTCTTTGAGTTTCCATCTATGATCATCTCCTTGCCTATTCTCCTTCTAAGTATTCTTTTCTGAATTTGGCAGTTTGGTATCTTTGATATCTATTTATTGTATTGTGATAAACTTGGACATCTTATATCTATTAAAAACAAACACGACCATCTACTTCAAAGGTATGTCATTTATTCTTAACTATTCATTATTACACGTTAGGAATTGGACTTGTCTAGTGACAACATTCTGCCTAAACAGCAATAATCATAACCTAAAAAATATATATGAACATAATTTGTAATACTTCTGTTATTGTAGAACTAAGGATTTTATTGTACAATTAAATTTTATTGTAGAATTAAGGATTTAAAGTGTATATATGGACATAATTTGTAATACCTACTTCTATCATAGCACAATATTTATTGTTAGTATTGTGACTCTGTAATTGGGACTTTCGTCCTGTTGGGTCGTGTAAATAAATAAATAAATAAATAAATAATTAAAAGGTAAATGCTTAAACTAATAAACTAAGTTCTTTGAACTTTCATGGCACACGCGTGTGTTATCAGAATAATAAATTATACCATTACAGTATACTTTCCTTTGCTTTGCCATTCTCTCCCAGAGCGTACGATCCCTTCCTAGTTTGTTCATCCTGGGTTGGATTTGGGACATGATTATTGCCAAAAATGAGAGCCACATGACTTATGGTGTAGGAATATAGGATGGGACGTGTAGGTGTTTTTGAGATGCTTCTTTTGGATTTACGTCTATTATCATCTCCTTACCTTTCTTCTTCTGAGTCTTCTCTTTCTTGCGTTTCTATATCTAGCCGTGTCTCTCTTTTTGATATTTCTTTATTGTATATCTTCCTTTGGGTTCTTCGTTCTGTAATAGGGAGATGTTTCAGGTGCCATTATTTGCCGTTTTGTTGTATCCTTCGTATTTCTTGTTTCTATATCTCTAATTTTGCAAATAATATTTTATGGTCTGGGTTGATTTTTGTTGTTGTTTTTGCCCTGGTATTTTTAACCCTGTCTGTTTTTTTTTTCTATCGAGGATATGGTCTATTTAAGGTTGAGATTTCTGCTGCTCCACGTATCAAGGCAGGTTTGGCTCTTGCTCTCTGTGTTTCTTATTGTCATCCTCACATACTTGATGCATGTTGTTTTTCTGCCGCCTTTACCTTCTTTAGTTGTTCGTATTTATTGTATGCTCATGGGTGATATCTTCCACTTTAGCATTCTCTTCGTTGTATTTATTTCTGAATTCATTGTTGACCAGTTAAATTCTTCTCCTCTTAATTATTTTCTACTTCCTCCTGGTACTTCTCTTTTATGTTCTTCCTAGGTTTGGCTCTCGCTCCATGAGTTTCTCATTGCCCAATCGAAAAGCTGTGTACCAAGTTTTTAGCAGGTTTCCATTTTTGTTGACTAGGTGTGTAGTAAGGTTTTCCAATGATGTTCTTATGTGTATGAGCTTGATTGTCTTCTCCTACGCTTAACATTTTGATAATCATTTTTCTGTTTTATTATTGTAGTTTCTTGGGTGACGTGCTGAATAGTCGTCTTGCTCGCTTGCGTCCACATATGTTTTCAGGTTTCCTAGAAAGTGTTCCCGTTTCAACGTCCTGTAATAGCGTGTTGATTACGTTTGTTTTGCAAGACCTATATTAGTTTGCTATAAGATACTTTTATTATTAATTATACCACGGTAAAGCCACTTACGGTAGCCTGAGCCTAGTCTTTTACAGGGTGGTGACTTAAAAAAAATTATTGGTAAACGACGGAGGACATCTAAAATGTAGTTGTAATAATTGGCAAAGAGGAAAAGATAAACTACATTTCAAGTTAAACACTGTTTAATGTATAAGATGTTCAAAATGGTCTCCATATCTTTCTTACACGCGCTCTTGATTATAAAATGATATCTTGATAGTGTGCAGTTCTCATTTGATACCGCCTTTCTGTCGTAACTTTTATTGTCGTGACTTTTTTGGCAGGCGCCTTGTATGTTTTCTACTTAAGGAAACTACAAAATTTGTTAGTTTCCATGAATTATTTGTGAGTTTACAGCTCAATAAAATTAGTTTCAAAAATTTAACAGAAGCCTTTCGTATCGAAATTTTAATGATAAAATTAAGTAAATAAAAAGTGCGTATCTATTCCTGTTGACTTGAATGTTCAAACAATATATCCTTACGTTTAAGACAAAGGGCTTCAAATTTTTTTATAGAAATACTGTATATCCAAGCTACTTTCTACACTGTATATTGTACATCTCAAGCATATCGGACTGCCTTAAGTTTTCTACGGTGTAAATACTTGATCCATCAGATAAATTTCTCATACCACTAAACGACGTTACCTATACCTACTATTAAAGTTTACAAAAAATAATATTACCGGTTTTTGTTTGATTTTCTACTGACTTGTATGACCTTATGATTATAGATTAACTATAAATCAATATTAAACAACTGTATCTAATAAATAGGTAAGACGGTATTATAACAATTTTCAGTCCAATGAAACTGTTATTGCGATTTATGCATATATTTATTATATAATAACAATCTAGCAGTTTGACCTTTTGGAATATAACGTGAAAAGCAGCAAATCCAGCGACAGCACAGGTCAATAAAGTCTCATATTGTACTTACGTTAACTCTAACTGTATCTCGACTACAAAGTAATTAAATTCTTCCCACATGCACAAGTAGAAAAAATACAGTCCCTTGTTAATATAGTATGTACGCAGACGTAATATTACGCCGATAATGTAGTATCGCTTAATATGGCTATTGTATTAATAACAATATTTGCCCTACTTGTTTGTTTAAATAAGTGGTGTGTTGTTGCAATTATCATATTTAAAGCTGTTGTTCTCGTGAACGATAAATATTCATTCGACTTGCCGTGGTGCTACAGCTGCCTAAATAAATTTTACTTTTAAATTCTTTATGGGTGGCTTAAAATTATAATTGTATTGACTTTCATAAATGAAGTCCTATGTATGTGTTTTCCGACGACAAAATTATGCACATTTTATTTTGTAATGTTTACAGTTCGATAATAGTCCAGTACAGTTAGATGGTCTCACATGTAATCACTTGCATTCATTTTCCGGCACAAAGAAAAAACATTATTTTATACCATTCAGTTGAGCTTGATCAGAATAGTATTTATGAATACTTTCAACGTCTCCCAATTGGTTTAAATTAATAGAAAAAATAGTTTTCGAGGACTGTATTTTATTTTGACTTTTTACGTAGCGAGAACAGTAATAGTAGAGGAGCCCTTGATCAGGATTTTAGCCTCATTGCGGCATGAATATTTCGATTATTTTTCAATACTTTATCACTCCCTGAAGAAAAAGTTCCATTACTACTGACATGTCTGGCGTTGCTAAAGTGATGAATTCGTTTCTCGAATATTGTTGCATGATATTGGCTGGCTTAATATGTCTGATAGACGACTACTGCACTCTGCTTGCTTGTTTCACAAAATTATAAAAAATAAAGCTCCACATATTTATACAAAAAGCTCACATTTAGGACAGATGTTCAAAACCTTAACGTTAGATTTATAGGCAGCTTAACTCCTCCACCGTACTCAACTTTACAAACGGTCATTTTCATATCAAATAACAAAGATATATAATAATTTTCCCCCAAGCATAATAACCAAATCTGTTCCATCCTTTAAAAGAGCGTTTAAAAAGAAGATAATATCTGATAATAATATAAACATAATTTAACTACTGTAAGCTTAATTATTATTATTTTTTTGTGTGTGTAATTCATATTCAGCTATAAGTTATATATTATATATTTGTGTATATTGTGTATATTTCTTGCTATATTATTTTTATTAATTTTGTGTTACCTTTCTTACTCTTTTTTCTGCTTAAGATTAAATCCAGAGGTCATGCTCCTTGCATGACCACCTGTTCTTCGGCATTTTTCCTGGAATAATAATTATTTTATTATATGATTGTTACTTATATACTTTGTCCGTTATTCTATTGGAAAATAAAGACCTTTATTATTATTATTATTATTATTATTATTATTATTATATGTAAAAATAAATGATCCATTTTCTTTATCGCGGCACGTCAGTTTTCTTGTTCTTCTATTAAAGGTAATGCTAGACAATGTAGGAAAAGTAATAACTGACTTTTACCGCCTCGCCCGCATCTCTATTTGGCGATAATTTCCAATTCTCCGACATTTGGAAAATCTTGTTATCACGGCACATCCGTTTCCCACATAATTTAAGACACTATGGATGTTAAAGCCAAAACTAACCAGTGGTCCTGATAATATTCCATCTTTCGTAGTACGTGACTGTGCAGCAGTATTTGCCAAACCATTATGTATACTTTTCAATCTATCTCTTCAAACTTCAACATTTCTACAATGTTGAAAACAGTCCAGAATCATACCCGGCTGTAAGAAAGGGGATAGAACTTTTATAACTAATTACCGGCCCATTGTAATTTTGAATAACTTTGCTAAAGTCGTCGAAATATTATTGTATGAACATATATTTTGCCATGTTAAAGCTTAAATATTTGAATTTCAACACGGCTTCTTTAAAGGTTACCAACTTGTCCTGTTTAACTGAGTATTTACTTGATGTAATTGATGATGTAGCCAAGTTGACAGAATCTATACAGATTTTTCTAAGGCTTTTGACAGACTAAACCATAGTATTCTTTCGCAAAAATTACACGTTTTCGGATTCTCAAATGATCTCATTAACTATTTTGTGGCGATAGATCTGCCGAGGTTTTGCCAACCTCAGGCGTCCCACAGGGATCTAATCTAGGTCCACTTTGGTTCATTATGTTTATTAACGACATTATTACTGATATCGCCCTGAGCTGTATTCTATATGTTTAAAAGTCAATTATTTATTATTTGTTTGCTTACAGTAATGAAACATATTCTTTATAGGATTTTGCAAACAGCGGAAAGAAAAACTATCTATGAGAACCAAAAGAAAAACTATATGTAAAAATATTAATGAAATATTTGCATTCTTTCGATAACCTGACTTCTGGTTATGCTAGCAAGTTAAAATAAATTTGTCCAATTTCTTATTTGACATTCTCATTATAACACTAGCATCCAACATAGTCCCCTACGGCTAAGCAGATTAAACTAGTATCTACATGACCCCCTACGGTATGTAAATTCAGTTAAAAATGAGAACAAAGGCCTGAAATTTACCTACCTTGCCTTAAAAATTTTTTCTTCATTCTAATGGATTACATTTTCATAAAATCTCTCATTCAATTTCTTGGAAATGCTTAGCCTTTGAAACGTTTTTCGCCCTTATTCTGAGCTCATCAGAAATGCACAAAGCCACTCATAACGATGTTTCATGCAAAACCAAGGCAATATCCATGAATAAGTATGAAATATTTATATTTGACATTGACTGATAAAAAACAACAGATCTTCACCTATCTATTAGCTAACTAGTATTGGAGGATATACTCTATGCATGTTTAAAAGTCAATTATTTATTATTTGTTTACTTATAGTAATGAAAAGAGGGTATGAAACCCTGAAAATGAACGGAGCCTTTTTTATTGCTTTCCCAACTAGGAATTTCGTGGTAGGTATATACGGTTTAAAAAGACAATTTTGACAAAAATATTAGTTTCTCAAACATGTGTTTTACTTCCACACCCACGTAGTGGATTGTAAGTATAGTAATCGTAAAAAAAACCCTTTTTTTTGTTGAAATAGGTTTAGAATGCAATGAAACGTCGAGATTCTAAATTTGAGAGAAAAAAAAATCTGTCTAACTTTTTTTGTCCGCATTTTAACTCTGGGGCGGTTTAAGATATTGACCTGAAATTTTGTACATGTATATATTATAACGACATATGGAATTTGATTCTATTTTGAGATAATTCCCTTGAAGGATTGGTGGGTAAGTAGAGATAAGTAGGGAGGAACATAAGTAAAGCAAGCTGGTAAGAGTACAGAAACTTGGGATTTGGTGTATATACTAGAAACCAAAGCCTCAGATTGCCTCATAATATTTTTCAACCCCCCCAACACCTCCACTCATTATTAAAGGGGTTGATGGAATAAAATTAAGATATTCGATTGGAATTTGGTACACTTATGTATTGTAATGACATCTGATTGACATGATTACGTTGATGGGGTGAGGGGTAAATAGGAGATATAAGTAAAGTAAGCTAATAAGGGCCCAGAAAGTTCATTTTTGGCGTGTATCCTAGAAACCAAAGTCTCAATTTTTTTTATCTGCCACAAATATATTATTGAAATTTTATTACTAATTATTTCCACATACTAGAGAGCAAATATAGTCAAGATGTTTTGCGTTAAAGATACTTGGATGGAAATCTGGATGTGGAAGTAGTGATTCCTTAGGCAGCGGTTTTTTATAGTTTGTCAGGAACAATCATATTTAGACAAACGACGTGCTCAAAACCTTTTTGGCGCATTAAAATTTAATAAACCCTTTCAGATGCCGCTTAAGGCATCCGTCTATTTAGTTGCAGCTTCAGAAGTACCCATTTAAATAAAAGCGAAATTTTCAGGAAAAGGTCTGAACGTACGAAACACTATGCAGGTCTCAGTTCTTAATGGATCGACTTGATTTTATTAAATCGTTTCTTCTAAAATCAGAATACAATCCTATTCAATTTCATAATGGTCCACAGTGGAGTTTAATTATTATAATTACTTTACACCGTTTTTGTGGATCATGTCTCTCATTCTCGACATCTATTAGATAATAATAAACTATAAGCAAAATATGAAATAATAATATTTTCATTTAACTTGCTCTAACTCAAAACCGAAACATTAAATTGGTCTCACATTTTTTGTGGGTAATTACTATGTACTTGTGAAATTAATTTGATAATATGAATGTCAAATTTCAATAAGTGTAGAAGATATGATTTTTCTTGTAGGAAATGTCGATAAAATGTAAAAATTTGAAGGGGTAAGTGTAAGAAGCGGAAAGCTTTTTGGAGTAAAGCGCGCCTCAATATGAAATGAATTGGCGAGGGGGACACGGCCGACTGTCCCAACAGATCGTCTCCAACTCTGCACTAATGCCATATACAGGGTGTAATTAGTTTCATGTCATTAAAAAAAACTGGTGGTAGGGAACGACAAGACAAACAAAAAAAACCTTATATAACATGGGGTCTAAAGCTCATAGTTTTGGAAAAAAATAAACAAAAATTTTCAATAAAATTTGTTGAGAACTGCTGGAATATTGAGGTAGGTTTAGATCTAGATCTGATCTGAAGAAAACTATACTCTAACTCTCCCTTGTGCAATATTTTAGTTACTGTCGGTGTTTCGTTATGTACACACGTCCAACCGCCGTTCGTTGTTTTTGTTATTTTTGAATTTCGCGTCATTGTGTATTTATAGTTAAGATTTATTTTACTGACTTACCGTTCAGGTTGTCAAATTCTTGATTACGTACAGACACAACTTACTTGTTCGTTCTTTTTTGGCTTTTGTACCAAGTTTTTATTTTATTTTTCTTTATTGACAACGTTAGTTGATAGTTTAGTGTTTAATGTTAAACGAAGTGCGTATGTACTTAATTCGACGTACCGAACCCTGTATTGATACAGATGCAGAGATTTTGAATCATTTAGGTAGGTAGTAAGCTTTTAACTCAGGACACTCATTTATGTTACAAATGTTAATAAACCACATTTAAATTTTCTAAATTATAAGCAATCCAATATTTTGTTCCAAATTAAAAAACACACATGTAAAGAAATGCTCTGTTTAAACCTCTACGGCCATTATTTGCTTGCAATTGTGCACGAAGAGAGAACGAATTATTTACCTCTTTATACTTCTCAGTTCAGTTGAGGCGGTACATCAAAGGCGGTTGATGATCCTTTGACACCGCGTGTGCCGGCCAGCACTTTTTTATGACAATTTAAAAGGGAAGTACAAGTCCATCGACCAAGAAAAGCAGTGGTTCTCAATAGTTGTCTACCATAATATTAAATATGTTAACCTAGATCAGTGTTTTTCTAAGTGCCCCTAGAGGGAAAAGTCATAAAGGTTTTTCATTTGTCTAGTCGGTCCCCATTACCAGTTTTTTTTAATGACATGAAACTGATTACACCCTGTATGTGCTACTCGGTCAACTTGAGTTTGCTAATTGAATTATATCTATTGAATGGTTGTATAGTGAAATGAAATTGTGAGATTACAGGAAGTTTTACTTCTGTCGTGCGTCCCGCGACACACCCCTTTTTATTTATCTTTCATAAATAATACCCAGATTGAAATAGAAAAGAGGGATGGTGATAACCTTTTTATTTGAATTTTGTTTTCTATGATTTTCTAGGATTAGCAAGAAAATGACATGTGAAAATTTTTTACCAACAAGCTAATGTTGGGCGCATTGTACTCATTAGATAAAACAACTGGCAAGATGTGAACTTTTAAATTTTTTACCAATGATTTTGTAAATAAATAGATAAAAATAAATATTGGCACGATTAAGCCCAACGTCAAGAAACCCGACAGTTCAATATACCTAATAAACGACCATAATAGACGATCATAATTAAAGTAAGAAAATCCAGCTCATTACTCACCCCTTGTACTCTGGTACCTATGTAACCAGATGCAGTCAGCCATATTCCAAACCTCAAAGGCTTCTCCTCTCACGCGCGAACTTAGCGCAATTGTAAACTATGCTTTTTAAATTTTCGTTAAATAAATACCTTCTTCTGATTATACGCTTTTATTGGTTACACACGCAACAACTGCGTATAAGCTCTGAGAGCTTGTGTCAGGCATTGCATACCTGTCTGGCACTAACGAGAGCTAACAGCTCAAAACTGCAGTCTGAAAGTGGTTTCTAATAGCTGGGACGGAAATTTCTATCTTTCGGTCGATATCTGATGCAATCAAATTTTTTTTGTCCATACAATAGATGTACCAACGTAGTCGGCGACTTTGAACGAATACAAAAATTGAAAAAATTGAAACTACAAACTTCTCAATAAAGTTAGCTTCTAAAAGTTTATATAGCCTTTTATTGAACAATTAAAAAAGGATTATTAAATCTCCATCGCTTATCTTATATTTTTATTTATAATTTTTAGGTCACCAGGCGTAATTTAAAATCAGATTAAAAGTTAATTAAGACCAGAACTAGATTTGTTTAAGAGATCACACCATTGTATGCCAAGAAATTTTCCAAACAATAATAATATTTATAAACATATATTTTGAAATGCTTTAGTAGATTTAACGCTATGAAATCTATATATACTTGCATGACTTGAATATGTAATTTTGATCAAATTACAAATAACTGACATTACCAAAAGAAAATCGGCGAGTCAATAATATGAGAACATGATCAAGTTTTTAATAATCTCGTTATTGTTGCACAAATTTAACGAGCCATTGCCAAAGTCGTAGTTAGCGACAGGGATATGAAACATTACTGTTTGCCTCATTGCAATTGACTTCAGTGATTTATTCTTAAAACTTTATTTTTCGTTTTATTAATTATGTCATTACGCAGTTAAAAAAGATTATATACAGTGCGATCCATAAGTAACGGATAAATTTATTATTCACGTAATTTACAATTTTTACACGTCAATTTTTAAATCTAAACTAACTAAAATTACATTTTTTGAGCACGAACGAGGGTGCGTGTGATAGCTCATTTGAAAGGGTTTCTAATTCTCTATTCAGCAATATAAGATTGTTTGAATTTCTCTAAGTTTTTTATTGAAAAATATTACATGATTAATGTTACTAAGTAAACAAAAGAACATGAAACAGTTTTAAACAAAATGTTCCTACTGGGCGTCTGTTGCTTCTTGACAATAATGCAGAATTCTCTTGAAACATTTTGTATCGTTTCTGGGGTGTCTTTTAATTCATAGACGGTATTTGATCTGTCGAAGTAGACTTTCTATTTTAAGTAATCCCACAAAAATAGTCGAGGGGGTCAAATCGAGAGAACGGGCGGGCGACCCAATTTCACCGCGTCTACCGATCCACCTATTGGGAAGAACTTGATTGAGATAGGCTCTTACTTCCAATGCAAAATGTGGTGTAGTTCCATCCTGCTGATACCAAATATTTCTATCAATTTGTTAGAGTTGTCATCATCTGGAAAAAATATTCCTTTACGCTGTTATTGCGATTTCGTTTTCCCTTACGTTTTGTACTTTTTTCAGTAAATACACTTTGTTTCATGAAATATGAATTTGTCTTTCAAGAAATTATTCAAATGTTTAACGGCAGTTTCCTCGAAAACGGTCGGAGTTATCAAGTTCTACCAAGTGTACCTTTTATACGTGGAAATGACGCCCTCATCAGATTTTCTGGTCGGAAGTACCACAACGTTTCGTATGAAAAAAAATCATCATCAGATACAGGTCCTGCGGTGCCCTTTATGATCTAACGTTATGTAGTACATAAATTATTATTTCCTAGAATAAAAAAAAGTTCCTCTGGTAAATTTGGCGAAGATCAGGCAAGAGGCTATTGAGTTATTGCAAAAAAAAACGAAAAAATAATTTGAATTTTGACACCCTGTATCTTTTTCCACAGCAACATTTTACCAAAGAATATTTGGTTATATCTTCATATTTTGGCCCAAAGAATCTACACCTGCACTATGGCCTATTAATGATGGTCTGTAATGGCTGTATATATATAATAAATCTTTTTAATATGACTTGTTCAAAGAATGCTTGGACTATTTTAATTTAAAAAGAACCTATCTTAGTTTCTTAATAAGATGTTAGGTGAACATTTCATTTCAAGTGTTTGTCAGGCTCTATACCCAGACCATTTCATATGCTTTGTGCTATCAATAATTAATTATTAAGTATGGATTTTTCATGAATTAAATGTTAATAGTTTTGTTTTGTTACACGTTTTAGAAATATTTAGTAATGAGATCTGTAATATATTGCCTGCCTATCACCAAAACACCTGAAGTTCAGGTTACTGCTTTATTAGTATTTAACTCTCTCGTGTCGGATACTAAATACTACTAAATACATTATAATCTACAAACCTCAGTTTTTAGTTTTTTACTGCTTAACTAAGAATATTACTATCCTGCAACATTATTGATATTATAAAAATATAAATAAACTAGAATAAATAATATGCTGGTCGCCAATTTATTAAACTTTTATTTTAAAGTCCTTAAAATCAGACTGCTTCGAAAGATTTTGTATCAAAGAAAGTGACCTCTGCGCTGGTTCTGAATCGTTGAAATATTTTCACTGAGCTGTGTGAACACAACCCGGTCAAAGCTACATGGGTGCTTTGACACAATGGTATGGAAGAATAAGAATACTAATATCCTTCAACGTCATTGATATATAGAAAATATAAATAAACTAGAATAAACAATATACTCATCGCCAATTTATCAAAGTTATATGGGTGCCTGGACACAATGGTATGGAAGGCAGTTTTTGGTCTGTCAAGAAGTCGGATTCAATCAAAACTACGAGACTGGGCACAGTTTAACTACTATTGAGGTCAAGCTCTCGGAATGAGGCACTCAATGCTCCATGTAAAGGGGCCTCCAAGTAACTCAACCGTAAAGTGGATACTTGGGCTCGACAGAGAAAGAATGAGAATAAGCATCTTCAAAATCTTCATACAATGGGGTTGAGGAACGATCCTATTTGTCAGACTCAACTGCATTATTCAAGGAGTTGATAAAATAAAATTGAGATATTCACTTGAAATTTGGTATATGTATATATTATAGTGACATCAGGAACTAGATTATAAAATTAGAAAATAAGTAAATCAAGCTGGTAATAGTACAGAAATTTGAAATTCGGTGCATGTACTAGAAGCCAAGGCTTCAGATATTTTTATACTATTATTCAACCCCTCACTACCCCTACTCCATTATTAAAGGGGTTGGTAAAATAGAATTGAGATTTTCACTTGAAATTTGGTACAAGTATGTATTGTAACGACATCTGACACTAGATTATATTTTGACATGATTCCTTTGCAGGAGTGGGGGATAAATAGAGGTAAAAAGGGAAAAATAAGTAAAGCAAGCTGTAAGAGTACAGGAACTTGAGATTTGGTGTATATACTAGAAACCAAAGTCTCAGATGTATTTTTAATATTTTTCTTATAATCGCATAGTTGTGTCTGGTGATTTTTTCAATGTGCATCTGCAGATGGCATTATTTCAGAGAAAAAATCAGTTACATCCAAGTGATTGAGAGATACTTAGTCAGTCATAACATAGGAGTGAAAGGAGTCTAAAAAGAGGCTACAAAAAATGTACCGATATATACAGAGCATTCCATTTAAAGAAGACACCTGATCCTGTAATAGTCTTGGCTTGCCCTGCATATTCGAAAATAGTTTCCGGTTATATGCTTCTTTACCTAATTTACCTGTATTTCTGTTATTTCTAGCTATCATAGAACTCGAGCTTTCGAAATACGACGCACTATTGCCCCATCCTGTGCATGTATTACATATTAAAGAACGCATACATAATTTATGTCTCTTGTATACATATCATAACACAATATTTTGCTAAATCTCTTTTCTCTCCGAAAACGTTATACCAAAGCATTAAAACACAAAATAATAGAGCACAACCTGGCGCGTTGTGCAATAGCTAGGAGCTTAGTATAAGAAGGTAGAAAATAACGCTAAGTAGTTACTTACTCTCATTGTCCTACGGAATACTTTATTCGGCAAGTAAACATACTTCTGACAACCATGTTCTCCTAATTAAAATGTTCTGTTACTTTTAATAAAATTTCTTACACATATTTATAATTCCACGTCTAATTGATATTCATACAAGTGTATCGTTAATTGAATAAAAGTACAAAATACACCACGAATCACATTTAAAACCATGTTTTCATTTATAAATTTGAAATAACTAAAGTAAATAATTTTTTAATGAATATTAAAATTATTATATGAGATTCCACCAATTAAAACATGAAATAATTTGTTATCTCTAATTCCTGACACATGTATCTGTAATTTCTACTCTATTATACACTTCATCGTTTTAAACTTCCAATGCAAAATGTGGTGTAGTTCCATCCTGCTGATACCAAATATTTCTATCAATTTGTTAGGGTTGTCATCATCTGGAAAAAATGTTCCTAACTCTGGAACTAAGAAATTTTGCAATTCAAATAATACGCGCTAGTTAATGTGCTATTAAAGAAATATGGTCCAAAAATTGGAACTTTTATAATTTCAGCTCAAACGTTCACCTTCTCAGGATATTTGAGTATTGGCCTCCATCATCTAATATGAATTTTCTGTACTCCAGTTTCTACAGTTCTGTTTGTTGACAGTTCCATTTAAGACGAATGTTGCCTCATCAGAAAAATGAGTTTTATTTATAAATCGTCATCGTCGTTAAGTTCTTGAACCAAATGAATTATTTAGGCGGTATTTTTCCTGTTTCAAAAGACGCAATATGGACGTTTTATTAACATTATTATCGACGGCAACTCGTCTTGTAGATTTATGTGAGTTATCTTGAGTATCTAATAATATATCCAATTTCTTCTCATCGTCTAAAATACATTTCCTAACAGATTTAGGAATATCTGTGGTATTTACAAATTCACGAAACATGTTTTCTACTTTACTAACCGTAGCCGATGCGACCATCAAGATACTTAATATTGGAGATTTTGCATACCTGTTTCTGCGGTCTTCTTTTATCACCACATCCTAAGAATATCAAAATTTCAATTCTTTGGGTAACCGGAAACTCATTATTAAAATAATGATCAACTTGACAATGAGCGATAAATAACTAGAATCACAAGTTTGCACGGATGGCATGTAAAGTAACACTTTTTACTTATTTCTGTTTGTTGGGTATTTTGCCACCTGCGTATTAGAAAAAGCGATACGATTAAATTGACTGATATGACATGACACAAAATTAATTAGAAAATTCAGATTTGATAGATATTTCATACATAGGCATAAATATTTTAAAACACATTTTAAAATTTAATTTTCTTGATGAAAAATATACAAAATTCAAAAAACATTTATATTGCTGTATAGAGAATTAAAAACTCTTTCAAATGAGCAATCACACGTACCCTCATTCCATTTAAAAATTTTAAACGAGTAGCTGTCACTTCAAGGGGGCTGAAGGGGAGGTATAAAATTATGCTCAAAAAATGTCATTTTAGAATTAAAAAATCGGCAGCAACGGGAGCGGCTGGAACCTCCCCACCCAGTTGAAATTAGTGATGGACTGCTAAATAGCAGTCTACTGCTTTTTAACTGTAATTTGGTTCGTAGCAGCAGCAACTGCTATGAGCTCTACTAAGTAGCTGCTATTTTTATAGCGGGTTGAAATTACTTGCTGAATATGCCAACGCGCCCAAACAGCAACACAAGTAGGCAGCGACAGCGTCGGCCCTAAAATTAATCCTTTTTTGATAAGGATGATGAAGGCCGACTGCCAAAGGCAAATCAACACACTTCGTTAACGAAGTTTAGTTTATCTTTTCTTTGGCCTACCGCGACCACACTAATTACATTGACACTAACACTGCAAGTAAAATCCCAACAAATCAATAATATATTTTATCTTTTGTTTCCAAAAAGTAAAACATGCTAATTTATAGTACCTATAGTTTACGTAAGGATCTGTCAGTCAATTCAAATCAGCCGTCATGTCATGCCTTTAAATCAAATATATTATTGTAATATGACCCACCTACATTTATCTAATTTACGACGTCGAATGTGTTCACCGCCAAAGCAGCAATAGAATAATCTATATTTTATTTAAAACTAGTGACCAATTCTCAAACTCTGAATAATTATAAACACCTGATATATGATGGTATTTAATCATGTAACATTTTCCGCAATTAATAATAAAGTTCATAATGAAAAAAAAAAAATCCGGACTGTGTTGGGATCGATCTGTCGATCTCTTGATTGTAAGTCAACGCTTTAGCCCAATCGACCACTGAAAACTTACACCATGGTTTCACATATGTTGATAGTATAGAGACATTGAATTCTGCCTGTTTTCAATACAATAATTTGTATAAAAAAATATGTGTAAAAAAAGTTGCAAGTGTGATATACCGTTGAAATCGGAATTTTAACTGCTTTCCAATGGTTAGATTATAAATTGTAAGTAATAATAAAATAAACAACTGTTTGTGCCAAAACGCACTAAACGCAATCCGATCTCAACCAAAACCTTTTCAGATCTTCTAGAGCCCCAAAGAAACCCTCCTGCAAAGTTTCATCCAAATCTGTTCAGTAGTTCCGCTATCGTGCTAACACATACACACACAGACATTTAAAAACAAAATTTTTTCATTTTCTTTTATTACTGCTCCTCTTGGGATATATTTGTGCAAGCCTAATTAAAGAAAACTTCTATTTTAAGCGCACATTTAACGATTTTCCATTATATAAGGATATCAATGTTTCAATATGGAATATTTAATATAACTAAACAAAAAGGAAAACCGATATACATGTATTATATGTTTGTTATATAAATATTGCATTTGACAAGTGCTTCATAAAAATAAATTAGTACTGATTGCAGTTGTATGACGGGTTGCTCTTGCACATCAGCATTGATATCTCCGGGTTAGTGTACTAACCAAGCATCGAAGTCTCGCTCAATTCTTCCCGAGTTACGAGTGAAAGCGAATTTGATAACTGTAATATAACGTAATGTAATAGTTATAATACAACGTGTTAAAACCAGTTTGTTGCTGTTTATTAGATCTAAAAAGTATGCTCCCAAAAACGAATGATCTTAAAAAAATCCGCTAAAGCTAAAGAAATAAAATATCTGTAAACTGGTAAATTGATTTTTATTACTTAATTGAAGTTATAAAAATAAAAATTTAACGTAACCTAACATATTATTTACAATTGTTTTTACTATTTAATTTCAATATTTTTGGTGGCTAAAGGTTGATAACTCCTGGAATTGGTATGTCTAGAATCTTACCAAACAGAAACATTTATTTAGTGAAAGTGTCATCAAAATCGTTTTGTTTTTTTCTTTGTAATCTGATACTGTATTTGCACAGACGGTGTTACTAAAGAAAGTTGTGGAGAATTCTTGAAATCCTTTTAAATTGTTTACTTCTCTTTCATACTCCCTCTATTTTGTGGTGATGGCTACCTATTAATAGATCTGATAACCATTACATTAGCGATAACAGTATTTATCGGATCTGTTTTTGTTATGTGGGTGAAGAGTTTACCTTTAAAAAATCTAGCTCCTGGATAAGACCCATAACTCAACATATTAATTCATAGACAATATTCTATCGTTTTTAAGAACCAAATACCTAATAGACAATCACATTATATAATCATAACAATTGTTTTGGATAATGATAAAAATTTGATGGAAAATATCTTCAATTTTATGCAAATTATTTATTGTAAAATTATTTATGGTTAACTTACCACTAATGCTATTAGTTGATATATAATTATTATAATTCTTGTAGTAGTTGCTCGTCATGAATCGGATCGCTATAAGTTTCCTCGTTATTACGTTCCTTTGCTTCACTTTCATCCTGTTGTAATCGTTAATAATGGTTTCCCAACAGATCTTACTCTTCTTGGGTAAGTTTTATATTTTATGAGCTTTTCACTACTGATAATGTGATCAGATATAATGGAAGAATGGAGATCAATCCTCTCCTCATAAATTCACTTTCTGACACTGTGAATGAATAAACTATTTAAATTGACTATAGAGGATTGTAATTTTTTATTTGACTTTGACTGTATTCCTTTCCAGAAAATAGAGAAATACGGGAAAAGTTTGTAGGCTAAAATTTATTATAGATACAAATGTGTTACAAAATATGTTCCTCATGCTAAATCGATTTTATCGTGCATCTACAATGCATTTATACCTACTATTACTATAATGCTAAGTATATCGATATTTTCTGTGGAATATTTAATTTAATTAAGCACAAATGGATACAGTACAGTACAGTATAAAGTACATACTTTAAACTGGTATCCATTTGCGCTTAATTAAATTAAATATTTAACACATATTAAATATCGATTATATAAATATTGTATTTGCCAAGTGTTACATTAAAAACCGCAATTAAAATACTGCATTGAATTCATTGACGAGTTACCGTCCTACTTAAGCATTGATATCTCTA
The DNA here is from genome assembly GCA_963583905.1 of Stenurella melanura. Taxonomy (NCBI): domain Eukaryota; kingdom Metazoa; phylum Arthropoda; class Insecta; order Coleoptera; family Cerambycidae; genus Stenurella; species Stenurella melanura. The sequence continues at coordinate 111,927,804 of OY757312.1, forward strand.
GGTTAGTGTACTAACCCAAGATTGAAGTCTCCAGTCAATTATTCGCTTGCAAGCTGCAAGTCTTGTAAATGTCGCAGATAAAAATCTGTTCTCACTGAAAGGCGTCAATCGCATCAACATCAACCTATTTTTAAAGATACATCAGTCATAATATATCCGTCATCATGTGTACATTATTATTCTGTGTCCTTCGCTGTAACTTATGTAGGATTTAATATTATTTATTGTTTTAATTATTATTACAATATAAATAATGTAATAGATAAATGAAAATAAGTTACATTTCATGTATGTAGAAACAGGATAATGTAAAAATATTATATTTGATAAATGTCTGCTTGTATTCTCTATAGCTTAAAGTAAACATATTACGAATAGCTCTTTTTTGTAGTAAAAACGGCGGTGAATTTCCCCTAAAAATAATACCATAACTCTAAATTAGAAAAATAAAATATCTTCACGGTCTTCAAATTGGTTATGTGACGTAATCTTTTCAACGCAAAACAGTGACATGAACATTTATTGCAAATGTAGGAGATATGTAACTACCAATCCACTGATAGATCAATATACAGACCTAATTATTTAAAAGTTAAGACTTGTTTAATGAATTTACCATTAAGCTGTAAGAGCTATAACAGGATGAAAGTGTAACGACAATGTTTTTTCTTGGTTCGTTACCAATTTTTTTGTGGTGAAATAGTTATTTATATTAAGTACTACGGCAACAGTAATGTCATCAGCAAAGGAGCAGTTAAATTCATTTACATAATTACCGAAGTCATTAATGTAAAGGCGAAAAAGTAGCGGTACCAAAACACTACCTTGGGGTACACCAATATCTATTGTCTTAATAATCTGACCTCCGACCTCACTCTTAATTATGATAGTAATAATTTGAAATATTGGCAATGTATATGTTTTATTTAGCATCAACAAACTATTAGTAATCGAGCACTATTTGGAAAAAGTAGAAAATGGAGGAAATCTCCCAAATTTAAATATGTTTTCTTGTTGTATATTAGGTCTCCCAAATAAAACTATCAAAAATAATTTGATTTTAAGATTATGTATCTAGTATAGATTAGAAAAGCATAAAAAAGACCGACCAAGGAACAGGTCTAACACCAGCAATGCCATAAACGTCGACCGACAATTTTTAGAATAATTTTTTAATTATTAGAATAAATTGAATATTGTTTTACTACTTTATGTTAATTGATAGACATAATGTAAATTATTTATGTATAATAAATAATGTTAGTTTAATAAACAACTCCATAGATTATTCAATAAGGGCACTTTTTTCAGTTATTATGAGTCACATACGCCACTTATTTGGAGAGATTTCAATGCTAACAAATTAGTTTCGTCTCATGTAATAAATGTATAAAAATTTTTAGGTCCTTCAAAAACTAGACAAAATCAGATATCGCCAAAATCGCATTAAAATTGATAGTTCAGTATTTTCGGACTACCTCATACTAAATCTGACGCCAAAAGTTAAATAAGGTTCAATTAATTGGGTGACGGTGAAATTTTATTTCATATTTATTAGTAGCCATTTTTGAAGGCAATTTAATTTTTTTAAAAACGTTTAACAGTTATTTAACATCATCAAGCTGATCCGTTAGTTGAAGTGTCCGTGCAAATCCTTTATTAAAAAACACTGACACCCTCCAACAAATAACGAATCGTATAAATTAAATGCCCAAAACTAATTAAAATCAGCATAAATCATTAACACAATTTCAAACACTTAGGCAACTTGTTGACTTACTGCGACCAGTTGAAAAATAAATACAAAACCGTAAATCCACTTTGAGAGGTAAGACTTGCGCAAATGGTATGAATTTTTAATGAAACCTTTCGGCGAAATCTAGCGTGTATCCACCTGCCTTTAGTTTGAAAAACTCTCCTATTGTTTATTATATGGACAATCCTATGATGCTGAAAGTCGTCTTTACCTTTTCGGTCGGCTTTACGTGGGTTTATCTGACACCAACTGTCTCAGCGTTAAAAATTCGTAAATATTTAGTAAGTGTTTGTTGTTTCCAGCAGTGGTATTATTAACTACACGTGTCCGAAATTGTTAATTGATCAGAGACTGCGAGTTAAAGTGTTTATAGATTTTATCTTAACTTTTATGTGTGTCGAACTTGTTACTTAGTGATTGTGAAATCCGAAAATAGCTTGGAGTAAAATAAGGGTAATACATGTGTTTATCTCTATTATCTATATACAGCGTGAATGGGTGAAAACGTTCTATAAATCTAGACCTCATCAATGTTCCGATATAAAGTTGGGAAATTATAAAAGAAAAAGAATTTTTTTAAACGTATCTCAAATGAATAAACATTAAATCTTCTTATTCACAAGATCCGGACAATCGTTTTGTGACTCGTGCAATGTTCTAATTGATCTACAGGATTACCCTTTCTAAAAAAGATTGTGTTGGTGACTCTGCAAACTACCGCCCAATATCCATTGTCCCTATAGTTGCAAAGATTTTTGAGGTAGTACTCAAAATACAAATAACTAATTATTTTGAAAATTATGAATTATTTAATAGCAGTCAATTTGGTTTCCGGTCAAAACTATCCGCGAATTTAGCAATAATCTCATTAATTGATACAATAAATAAAAATTTCGAGGCTAAAACATTTGTGCAAGTACAATTTTTAGACATTAGTAAAGCCTCTGACTGCGTGTCGCACAACATTCTGATAGAAGAATTAAACTTTTACAAATTTTCGGATAACAGCTAAAGCTTAATCCTTTCATACATTACTGACAGATCTCAAGTATTCCAAGTCAAACAGAGTAGACGGTAATTTCGGTGTACCTCAAGGTTCTATTCTAGGATTAGTGCTTTTCCTCATTTATGTAAACGACTTCCCAAACAGTACTTCCATGTATAAATTCGCCCTTTTTGCAGATGATGGAACTTCGGCTCATAACCACACAAATATGTGCACACTAATAAATGAAGCTCGCAGCAGTCCATCGCTAGTTCAAGATTTTTTTTAAGCAATCGACTAGTTTTAAATACCGATAAAACTGAAACGATGATTTTTAGTTTAAGACTACCGATGCGGATTCTTTTAATTGTGTTAAATTTTTGGGTGCTAGATATGGATAGCAAATTCACGTGGGTTAGACATACAGAGCTGGTCTGCACAAATAAGTCTCTGAACATTTTTTTATTGCGTAATTTAAAAAAATTTGTGTCACAGGTAACAGTATTAATGGATTATCGTGCACTCATTCATAAGATATATGCCATATTGGTATGGGGCCACTCGGCACATACTGCTTCGGTTCTTCCATGTAAAGAAAGACTGTAGGAATTATTGTAGGCTTAGCCTGTAGAGACGACTGTAAGGAGACTTTTTTAAAAATTAAATATACTGACTGTGACTTGTACTTATATATTTCAATGTCTCGTACATAAAAGAACACATCAAAGATTTTTCCGTCAGCCCCTTGTTGACATCAGTCCAACGTTTCGAAGTTCGTTCTCTTCGCTTTTTTCCTTTGGCTTTCCCTAGACTATCAACCTTTCCATATTTTCCTCCCACCGGTTGGTTGGAGTTAGTTTCGCAGTATTTCTCGGAAGTGCCGGTGCGATGGTCTGTCCAGGGAGGTCGTAGCAAGCATCTCAAAACCCACATGTCGAAAGCATAAATAAGTACATCGCCTATCGTCTCTTTTTAAATATGATACTATTATTCAGGACCTCCATTACTGCAGTTTTATTTCAATGTTATAGGCCTGTAGTATACTTACTCTAATGAAACCCCTATTTGCTGTAAAATTGAAACGAATTCTAGGCATATCTACAGTCGAAGATCCTGCTCTATAATAATATAGAGAGAGTTTAACTCTGTCTGGTTTATTAGAGACTTATGTTGAGCCATTCTTTATCGAATAAGCTATGATCTTAGTTTTGTCTTGGGTCTAAAGTAAACCTTCTTCTGTTTGTTTCCCAATTTTAGGACCTCTTCCGTTAGGTGTCCCTTAGATAAGCTACAAGACCGTTCGGTTCCGAGAAATTGGACTTCAGCACTCTTTTTTTGTAAGGCTGTAGGCTAATTCAGCACTTTATATTCTGTTATACCCTGGCATCTACATCAAGGTAAAATGTTATTTTTTATCGTTTGTTTTATAAGTCGTCTGAATTCTCAGACAATTTGATTCAAAAGTGTAAAACCTAAGAACCTTAAACGTTACCTGTCTATCAGAAAGGATATAGACCTTTACCCTGCGAATGATATTGTTTCTGCGTTCCTGGTCATATGAATCCTATAGCATAAATTTCTGCCTGGTAGATAGTTGGGTTGCTGCATGTGTAGGTCTCTAGATAGCCTGCAATCAGAACCCACTCTGCCCACATCTACTCTTTCAGTCAACTTAGATCTATTTGTGCACGATCTAAGTGAACCTTTCTTTAACCGTATTGCTTTGAGTCTGTTTAAAAGTGAATTATTATTTGTTTGCTGAATTGTATTGAAACATATTCTTTATAGGATTTTGCAAACATCAGAAAAAATAACTATCTATGAGAACTAAAAGAAAAGCTATGTGTAAAAATATTAATGAAATCTTTGCATTCTTTCGATAACCTGACTTCTGGTTATACTAGCAAATTAAAAATCCTTAAATGAGTTTGTCTAATTTCTTATTTGAAAATTCTCATTCAACAGCTAGCATCCACGCAGCCCCCTACGGCCATGCAGGTTAAACTAGTATCTACATAACCCCCACTCTGCTCATTTGACCACTCTCAGTCGACACATCGAAGAGACAGTTAAAGTTCCGCTTGGTTGGCTTGTACTGACCCAATAGATTTGGTCATTGCTTCTATTTGGATTAACCAAAATCCTGAAGCGAACAGCCAGATCACCTGGCTTAAATGTGAATACCTGAGGCGACCCTTAAACGTTAAGTGCTGCCTTCTTCTTCACATACAGAATTAGATAAAACAGATCTAGCGTATAAATAATATGGTTCTCTCTCCGGGTAATGCTAATTTATCGTTCTAATTTCAATGCGATTTGACTTTCCGCCCATAAATTATTGTGGTTATAAGAAATATGACAGATGGGTAAACAGATGGACGACACAAAAGAGAAAGCATTAACTACTGATATTTGGTGTAAGGCTAAAATTACTATTGATTTGGACTGTAATTCTATATATCTAAAAATTTAACGAGGAATGCTAAAAATTTAAAATCTCACGAATGTATTCTTTGTTACTGGAACATTACACAATTGACGGGGAATGTAAATGAATTAGGTAAGGGATTTTGGGGATAGAATGGGAGACGACAACCAAAATGAATTTAAGAAAAATGCTATCGCTTAACTTAAAAATGAAATTCTATATATGTCTGTCTATCAGCAGTGCATGTCTTGGTGTTCCTTTTTTCAAACTCTAATCAATAAAATGACCATAAAAATAATTTACTTTACTATCAAACAGTGTTGCCTATAACCACAGGGGTTTATTAATTAAACATAAATTACACATTTTGACACAAAATAATTATAATAATTAAAGAGCGGTGTAAACAACTGACATTGTTTAGAGACTTTTGCTACGTTTTTACTGTTTACAGAAAATTGCACTCGGGCAAGCTGAAGACTTTCTGCTTATTTTTCATTAAAACAAACATAAGTATGTGATAATTATTACGTATCATACGGGCACCTTTTTTATATGTATTTAGGTCTTCAACTATCATACGATTGTAATTAAATTGAACACATGTGTATACCTACCTACTAGTCAAATAGATAAATCATATCTGTCACCAAATTTTGATCGCCATAAATAAAATTAATTGTGTTAACAAGTTAGTGTTTTCATGATTTACATAAATTGATATTAGTTACATGAGAATAGCATTAGCAATAAACAATATTATTTATTACATTATTATGGTATTAAAAACAAAATTTTTTATGAATTCTAAATATGTAAATATTATCTCGTAAAAACAAATTCATTAATTTGAAATAAAAACGTATGAAATCATTAACTTTTAATTCAATTTAATAATGTCATTTGCTTCTCGGATATAATAAGTAATAATTTTATTACCATTCGTTTAAGATTAAACACAAATGTCTATAAAACCTTTATGGCAGTAAAATTCTACCTTTTAACACCTATTCATAAAGTTAGTGTTTTGAAGGCGTTTTACAACATTATTTATGCTTCAATAAAGTTTCAACAGCTTGTTGAGATTTATTGTTGGCATTACTGAAAAAGAAAAATATATTTATAGTGGAGTAAAGAACTAAATTTAAATAATTTTTTTTCTTTACTCGAATCTGAATTACAGATATAAAATATGACTGTAAGTTTTAGACTTCCAATGCGGTCGGAAACATATTTGTTTAAACAGCTGAAATTACAAAATTTTCGTTTCATCCGTTTTTGCGTGTATATTATTTATTTCTCCAACAACCAACAAAACTTATTACAAGATAAAAACCACAAATAATCTTAAACTATCAAACATGTGTATATTATAATAGATATTTACGATACAAGTATCATAAACTTTTATATTACGATGCGCAATGGGATATTTGACAAACGAGGCCCAAAGCCGAGTTTGATAACGTCAAGTATCGTAATATGAACTTACGATACGAATATCGTACAATGTTTTATCTACCAAGGAAACAGTTTCTAACATTGAAAATTCCGTAGAACACAATAATAGTTCAGTTGTCTCTTCATCTGCATGAATTAATATATCAAATTGCAAAGGTGTAATAAATGTTTACAATAAGTAAAGTCTAATTTTTATTCTTTTCAATTAATAAATATATATAAAATGTAATTAATGGCTGTAATAAATGAGTTCTAATTTAATTCCAACTTGAATTAATCCCTAATTGTTCAGATTTTTTATATTATTTTACCGCACTAGTTCGGTAAAGTGACATTTTACCTAACTAGTACGGTAATGACATTATGACATTCAAATGAACACTGTAATGTTTGACATTAAATATTGATAGTAGATACAGTTATTGTATTGTCTTGTATTGTATTTATTTAGCTATTTAGCTATTTTAGTACACGAAATGTAAACAGACAAAAAATATTTATATAAATGTGAATAAAAAGATAAAAGTAAAAACATAGTTAATACATTAGGTAGCTGAATAATTACATGTTAAATATTTACATATATTTTTAACAAAAACATTCACATTTTAGGAGCCTCTTTTATATCATTGGGCAGAGCATTGAAAAGACGAAGTCCTTCCTGATATATAGAACCTTGCAAAAATGATTTTTTAACTAATTCAATGTCATAATTATTTTTTGACCTTATATTATAACCATGTACATCTAGGCGTTTCTTTAATATTTGTAAATAAGGGGGAACTTTGCCATCTATTATTTCATATATTGGAACTAAATTCGCCTTTTTTATACTCTGCTCCACAGACAACCAATTAAGAACGCTCAACGTAAGCTTTACGGAAGTACAAATGCCACAATTTAGTACGATTCTCATTGCTTTATTTTGCAATAGTTGCAACCCCCAAGTCCCGATTTCTTGGTTGTTGCATGCTATTAAAAGGGACGCGCAATATGTAAAATGGAGATATATTATGGTGTTGTATATAAGTAATTTGCTTCACTGCGACAAGTTAGTAGCAATTCTACGAAAAAAGCCTATTTTTTTCCCAATTTTCTTACACATATAATTAACTTGATTACAGAATATAAGTTGAGGGTCCAACATAATACCTAAATACTTAATTTGGTCCACTATTTCTATAACACACTCATTTATTTTAATTATATAATTACTACCCAGGAATTTATTACATAGAGATTTTGAGCCTATAACCATAAGTTTGGTTTTATCAGAATTTAGTTTTAACTTATTACCACAGAGCCAGTCGTACAAAATGTCAAGTTCGTTATTAAGAGTGTTTGTTATATTATCGAAATCTTTACCGGTCACAGTGATTACAGTATCATCAGAAAACAAATTTATGCATGAATTTTTCAAGACACAGTGAATATCATTGACATAGATAATAAATAGAAGAGGCCCCAGGACACTTCCTTGAGGAACACGGTACGGACTCTCAATCGTACTTGACATTTTGTTTCTAATTTTCGTCCTGTGATACCTATCACACAAATAGTCTTCTAACCATTTTAAAACAGTACTTTGAATGCCATATCTATATAATTTTTTCACTAACAACCGTCTATCTATAGTCTCAAAAGCTCGCTTTAAATCCACAAACACACTGAGAACTACATTTTGCCTCACTTATTTCCTTCCTCCATTTGGCGCAAATAAGCTGGAGAGCCGTTTCACACGAATGGTTTTCTCGAAAACCAGATTGACCTAGGAATAGAATGTTATTTTTTTCAACATGTTCACGCAACTGATCACTCACTATAATTTCCAATATCTTATCTACAACTGGCAATTAATTAATTGGTCGGCATTGCTCAGGTTTCGTGGGGAATGCTACTTTTGGAATCGGTATTATTGTACTAATTTTTAACAATGACGGCACACGCCCTGCCTCCAAGGATCTATTAATGATATTTAACAAAGGGTAACCTATTACACAGAATAAGTCTTTCAACAATTTAGAGTCCTTCATCACCCGTACTTTTGTTTTTTAAATTAAAAACGATTTTCTTTAATTCACTTAAGTTTATTTTCCGAAATGTAGAAAATTTAATTTCTTCAATATCTGGTGCTATTTGTAAGTCAAACGGTTTGTTTTCAATACTATTTGCAATGTCTTTAACGCTTTCATAATAAAAGTTGTTAAAGTTTTCTTCTACTGAGTTAGGAATGTTAGGATGCTTCTCGAAAATAATTCTGTCTACGTCAAAATCTCCTGTCTGCGTTTTACTGGTTAATTCTTTAATAGTACGCCACATCCTTTTATTATCTCCCTTGCAATCATCAATGTTCTTTTCATAATACTTTATCCTTTCTTGCCGTATTACTGCTGTCACTCTGTTTCTTTTTTACTTATATTCTTCCCAGTGGTTACATGATCTTGTCAATTCGAATTTTCCATAAGCCTCGTTCTTTCTTTCTGTGCCTGTTTTACATTTTCGTTTATCCAAGGTGTATGTTTCATTAAAATCTTCTCTTCTGGCCAGAATTTATTTATCGCTGACATAATATTCCCAATGAAATTTATGTACAGCTCGTTTACATCAGTAGAGGTGTAATCCCAGTTTTCCCCAATTAGTTCTGCTGTTACTTTGTCAATATTTTCTCTATTAAAGTTTCTTACAAGCATATATTTTTTACTTTCTTTAACATTCTTGACCGTCATCTCCATTCCAAGGGTGCGATGATCTGATAAATTGGGTAAATTTCGTGACAGTTCTTTTAAATTAGTGTCATTAGTAAAGACTAGATCAATTAAAGTAGATGAAACATTAGTGATTCGAGTATCCTCGGCGATTATTTGTTTAAACCCAGAGTCTGTTATAATATTTTTTAATCCCTTTGCCATTGAATTCGTACTGTTAAAATTTATATTAAAATCGCCCAAGATTATTGTTTTACTTGCATTTATGATTTCATTATTCAGAATTTCCTCAAAGTAATCTAGAAATTCATTACAGTTACTGTTTGGGGAACGATATATGGAGATACAAATTTTTGCCATTGAATTATTTGTTTATTGAATTACTGTAACAATCAGGTATACATATAAACAAATAAATCACACATATGTATATATGTATACTGATGAAAGTTACATGGAACTAATTAGATCGAGGTAAAATAATATCTGAAATTTAAAACTTTATGATGGAACTGAAAAGTCAATATTTACAGTTGACATAGCATGTTCATTTTTGAGAACATGTATTTTTGCTAAACTATCATGATTAAATTGCCAATAATATACTTGCGTACACAATATTACCTGTATATTTTTGTAAATAATGGAATCGCAAATCTTTAGTCAAAACTCTCATCCAGAAAACTTCAAAAATCCCTAATTGGAATTATTAAATATAAGTATTTTTAAATAAAAATGCACATATCTTAAAGTCCAGTTTTTTATAATAAATATTCATGTTCTCTCCTATCCGTACTGGTTTCCGGCCTGCTGTGAAGTCCGCCATGCATCATCCCATTCCGTGTAAGGTTTCGTTCGACCAACTTTGTATAAACAAAAATTATGCAGAGGTGTTTATTATCGGAATTTACTCAACGCATTCAACAAGCAAATCAACAAAGAGGATTTACCAGAAATAACCTACATGCTTCCTATATTTGCATACTGCAAAACAAAGAACAGGATATTCAAGATCATTCACATGCCAGCTTTACTCTCAACAAAGGAATAGTCATGTTTGATATATCTCTAATTTTGTTCGGAGCAGTTATGTGTCGCCACTCCATTGTTCTGTGGACTATTAAATTTAGCTTTTTCAATATTGAGTTACAACGCACGAATAATTTTCATCAGTATCTAGTTAATCAATTCATTATGTTGTGTCTTATTATTTGTCGATATATTTAGGTTACAACTATTCAAACGGATAAGAAATCCAGTTATAGAGTAGGACACAACAAACATTGTTACAGAATTTTATATAATGAAAGCACATTGAAAACTTAAACATTTCACATAAATTATTTCTACATGAAATTAACATTTTTAGTTTAGACTTTGGTTTAAATGCAATGCGGATTGCTTCTTCATTTTGTTAACAGTAGTACAAAATATATCAACATCTATATATGTATTTTTTGAATATATCTAATGTAAATAAATTTGCGCGGGAAACTAAAAGAGTTATGTGAAGGCATGTGGACTGCTGAAACATGCAATTTAAAATAATTATTTAAGTCTGGTCAATCTATCCGATTGCTCTAAAACTTAATATGAAAATACAACTACCTTTGGCAGGATCCTAAATCATGTATTTGATAAATCACGTTAAAATGTACTTATTTCTGAGCAAATGCTTATACCAAAAATATTTACTGAAAATTATTTGTGTCTTTCCCAACACTGAGTTTATGTATGGTATATTTTGAATCCAGATTATGTAAGCTCATTCTACTTTTGACAAACGTGTTGAACATCAGTGTCAATATGTTAATTTTGTTGATTGATTGATTGATTTACCAGCGTAAGGTGGGCATTGCTGCCGATTCCGGGCATCCATGGAGGTTCGTTCCAACATGCAACTTGGCCGTTCGTCGAACACGCCCAACGGACGGCCAAACCGCGTACCGGAACCAAATCTCGGATGTTTTATATACCGCCGGACCGGCTGCATACGCCGGGTTGGATATTGGACATGCTTGTTGTCAGCAGCGAGAGCCGCATGACGCATGGGGTGGGAATACAGGCTGGGAAGTGTAGGTGTTTGTGACATGCTTCTTTTAAGTTTCCATGTTTCTGTTAAGTTTCCATCTGTCATCATCGGCTAGGGTGTGCAGGTGTTTGCGAGATGCTTTTTTTAGTTTCCATGCTTCTTCTAAGTTTTCTATTTCTTATGTCTCTGAATCTAGCATCTTTTGTTTTTCATTTTCTTTTGTTTTTACTTATTTACAGTTCCACAGTTAAATATCCGTTTACGGTGCAGTTGCTAGGAAGGGACCTATCTCGCGGAAACAATATTTTTTGCGCGTTATGAGAAAAATGGTCCGAAGAGATAGTTGGCTCACCCTGCAGGTATGAAACATATTCTTTATAGGATTTTGCAAACAGTGGAAAGAAGAGCTATCTATGAGAACTAAAGGAAAAACTATATATAAAAATATTAATGAAATCTTTGCATTCTTTCGATAACCTGACTTCTGGTTATGCTAACAAGTAAAAATTCTTATTGCCATTCTCATTTTAACATTAGCTTCCAACCTAGTCCCCTACGGCTAAGCAGGCTAAACTAGTATCTACATGATCCCCTACGATATGTAAATTCAGTTAAAAATGAGAACACAGGCCTGAAATTAATTTATTTACGTACCTTGTCTTTAAAACATTTTTTCATTCTAATGAATTACATTTTCATAAAATCTCATTCAGTTTCTTGGCAATGCTTAGCCTTTGAAACGTTTTTCGTCCTTATTGTGGACTCATCAGAAAAGCCTAAAGCCACTCATAACGATGTTCCATGCAAAACTAAGACAATATCCATGAATGAGTATAAAATAATTATAATTGACATTGACTGATAAAAAACAACAGATCTTCACCTATCTATTAGCTAACTAGTATTGGAGCCTATATTATACTCTATGCATGTTTAAAAGTGAATTATTTATTATTTGTTTGCTTATAGTAATTAAACATATTCTTTATAGGATTTTGCAAACAGTGGAAAGAAGAGCTATCTATGAGAACTAAAGGAAAAACTATATATAAAAATATTAATGAAATCTTTGCATTCTTAGTTTTGCATGGAACATCGTTATGAGTGGCTTTAGGCTTTTCTGATAAGTCCACAATAAGGACGAAAAACGTTTCAAAGGCTAAGCATTTCCAAGAAACTGAATGAGATTTTATGAAAATGTAATTCATTAGAATGAAAAAAATTTTTAAAGACAAGGTACGTAAATAAATTAATTTCAGGCCTGTGTTCTCATTTTTAACTGAATTTACATATCGTAGGGGATCATGTAGATACTAGTTTAGCCTGCTTAGCCGTAGGGGACTAGGTTGGATGCTAGTGTTAAAATGAGAATGGCAATAAGAATTTTTACTTGTTAGCATAACCAGAAGTCGGGTTATCGAAAGAATGCAAAAATTTCATTAATATTTTTATATAAAGTTTTTCCTTTAGTTCTCATAGATAGCTCTTCTTTCCACTGTTTGCAAAATCCTATAAAGAATATGTTTCATTACTATAAGCAAACAAATAATAAATAATTCACTTTTAAACCTGCAGGTATGTCGTTTCTTTGAAAAAATCGGTTTCAATTTACAGTAATTACTTTCAACTGCCGCCCTCCAACTCCGGGCACTTTCCACTTCATTACCTAATTTGTTTTCTCCATTGTTTAATAAACTGTTCTGTGACAAGGATTAATAAACCAATAAATAAATATCTTTTTAATTCTAATTTCCAATATTTCAATTTAAATAAGGAAATATACTTCATTAATGAGCTAAACTAGATTAAAATTTATGTAAACAAAAACTTATCTGTTTCTTTCACATCTGGCTGGCTATTGCTTATTTTATCTCACCCACTTGAAGAAGGGACCGGATCCATCCACGTATAGATTTTACGGTCAAGCAGTACACTTTCTCGGGTTGTTTGTATACACTCTTTTGTGTTGCTTTATTCAACCAATATAATTTAATCAAATATCAACTATATGAAACAGCCAGGCTCGTGCTAATTTATATCAATCAATGCAGAATTGTTTACGCTTTAATCCAATACAATTTCGACGTTTCGTTGCCGCTTTATCCGTATTTATCTCGAAATCTTGTAGGAGCAACGAAACACGCGTCTGTTACCGAATTCGACACACTTTGAACCAGTGTCAATATGTTAATTTTGTTATCCACAAATTCTTTAGTATTTTCAATTATAACACCTCAAGATCTTGCAATTAACTACACCTAAATATTGTCTCTAAATGTTAGTTCTGGCATTCTCTTAATGTTAGGTTATTTTCTTCTAGTAACATAATTGAATCTTCGATTGTTTAGGGACATCAAGTTGTACATCTAAGATTGGTATTTCAGATTATAGTTGTTTTTATGTTCTTTGTGGTAGTATAAACAGAAATAATTTAAATGTTTTTAAAACCAATTCAATTCGTCTGTTTTCTATTTTTTTAACAAATGAATTTTACTCATCAATATATTCCCAAAAATTAACATCATTGGTATAATATTAAAAGCACATAAAAAGAAACTATTTAAAAAAAGCATTTTTATCTACACCATTTGGGATCCTAGATATGATATTTTTTGCATTATGGCCATTTATAATCAAGCTAAGAGACATAATCGCTTGAACATATTTTCAGTTTTAAAAATTTTTAAATTTATTTTTGTTTATACAACCACAAGAATATAAAAACAACTATAATCTGAAGTACACATTTTTGATACACGACTGAATGCCTCGATCGACGATTCGATTTTCGAGTTTGCAATTGTTTTTTAGGAGTTATTATAAACATTTTAACTTGAAACTTGGCTTGATGGTTTAACTCCACAATGGGTATAAATCTTCTAGTTTCGTTCGAATATGTGCATTATTTTTCAAGTTATCAATTGTTTTGAAATGGCCTCCCTAAAATGTCTTTATATTTTCCGACTTGGCATATTGACCAAAAAGTTTCAGACAAATCTAATTTTCCTCGCAACTACATTGTGAATATTTTTTTTCTTTCTTTATTGCGATACAGGTTATACAACCAGAGATATTTAAGAAAAACTACGAAAACACAGGATTCTGTACATTTTTTTTGTTTAAACAAAAGCTTTCCAACACATGGATTTAATCCAAGACACCTTACCACACTTCTTGAAATGTATTCAACAAGTTCCAGCAAAAGTTGCTATAGTAAGATAATTTCTTTCTATAGCGAAGTAAATAAAGGGTCTAAATTGCCTACAGCACTGGATTTAATAAGAGATGCCGTGAGAGGCTGCAAAGCAAAAACCTAAATTCAGAAGGATCCCAAATTAATTGCAGTTGGTTCATCGGAGATTGTGAAATTTTTTCCTCTCGTTGAAAGGATCCTTTTTAACCGATTTTGAACAAAATTTTAAATGAGAATGTTCTCAATTCGACCTGCATATACGTCTCTTCTTTTATGTTTTTTAGCGAATTCTCTGTGGAAAGAAGTATGAGTATAAATAACTTGTATTAGAGACTATTTTAAATTATGGCGAAGGTGCAAGTTAGAATAAATACTTTTCATTAGAGCACATTCGAAGTTGTGGCGGAGGAGCGGTTGTAAAAGAATAGTCAGGTATTTTCGAAATTAAAGATTTAGAATTGTGAATCCAATAGGGCTGCCATAATTGCGTAACTTTTCTATGTTTACATGAAATTGGGCCAGTAAAAAGGACGAGAATTTTTTTTTTATGAAAAACTGTTTTTAATGCCATGACCATCACTGGCCAACATAATATTTAATTTCACAATACTTATGAATTCATCAGAATTCTCATTTTGCATTGTGTATTCTTTTCTATTAGTATTGTAATGTATTTCTATCTCTTTTGTACTTATTAGTATAGTCTTTAATCATATTTCATTTGAAAAAAAATCCAATTCTTTCTCTTTATTATTACACATAGTTTAGTGGAAGTGCAGTAATCGTAGAGAAAAATTCAAAAAATGATTTTATTGAAATAGGTTTAGAATGTCACGAAACATCGAGATTTCAAATCTAAGCGAAAAAGAATCCTGTCTGTCTGTTGATCTGTTTGTCGGTCTGTCTGCCGGTTTGTAACTTTTTTTGTGCGCACGTTTTCTCTAGAATGGCTTAAGATATTGACTTGAAGTCTTGTACACGTATGTATTATAATGAGATCTGGAACTGGACTGTATTTGGAACTTAAACGGTGTATGGTTGGGGGGAAAATAAGTAAAGCAAGGTGGTACGAATACAGAAATTCGGAATTTGATGTATATACTAAAAGCGAAGGCGTCAGATTGTTTTTGTAATATTTTTCATCGCCCCCACCACCCCCACTCTATTATTAAAGGAGTTAATAAAATTTAATTAAGCTGTTCACTTGTGGTTCACGTATGTATTATAATGACATCTGGAACTAGATTATACTTTGGGATGATTCCGTTGAAGGGTTGGGGGTTAAATGGCAGAGAATAAGCAAACTGGTAAGAGTACGGAAACTTGGGATTTGGTGTATATACTAGAATCGAAGGTCTCAGATTCTTATAATATTTTTTATCTAGATGTGGAAGTAGTGATTCCTTGGGCAGCGGTTTTTTTACTCTTCGCAAATACAAAACGAAGAATATATTGCATTTGATCGGCACATTTCTAAAACCGGCAGTATTGCTCGTAGAGAAAAAATCTTCATATCACTGTGTTGGTGATCGAATTCTGAACAACTTTCAAAATGTTCGTCCGTCCGTCTGTCTGTCCGTCCGTCACGTTCCTTTTAAGCACGATAACTTAAGAACGAAAAGTTCGATTGCATTGAAACTTGGACAGTAAGTTAGTGTTAGCTAGAGGAGCTATTGTTTTTGAGCAAAATCGATCGATAAATAAAAAAGTTATAAATAAAAAAAATTATAATAATTTTTTTACATATTTTTTGTTTGTTTTGTAATTAAACTAAACATATCTAAAACTAATATTATTTACAAAAAAACTGCGAAGGGTATCCTATAGAATGTGCAACAATTATATAAAAATTGCAGTAAATCGGCGAAGAATATAACGGTTAGCTTGTTTTATTTTATTATTTATAATTATTTACACGTTCTACATCCATTAGTATTTTATTTTGTTTTTGTATAAGAACAAATTAAATTGTAGGTATATGTCTATCTACCTATCTGTCTATACCAAATAATCCATTTTTTTTTATTAGTAAGTCACAGTTCATCGAACCGTGACAAATTTCATATAGAAATAAATGGATTTTTTTGTATTATGTAATATTTCGTCAATCTATAACGATAGTTTGTTATACATTCTCAGATGCAGTTTGGTTTAATAAAATTAATACCTCCAGATAATGACAACTTATGCAAACTTAGGGCGGGTTTATCAATGCGAGGGATAAGTGTTATTTCATAGTTAAATCACAGTTTAATAATACAATCACTTCCCCTACCGAGTGTAATCCACACGTCGATAATCCTACTACTACTACCGACGCGTAGACTAAACTCAGTAGGGGAAGTGACCCTACTGTATTATTAAACTATGATTTAACTGCAGGATAATACTTAACCTCGCATTGATAAGCCGGGCCTTAGCCAGGTTTTGGCCCCAACCGGAACAAGAGGTGTTTTACCTTAGCTCCAGATACTTTAACGGTGGTCGATTGGTTCGTAAATTGAAATTAATTTTTTAGCTGTATTAGGCCATTAGGGTGCCAGCGTATTTTTGAACCAAAATTCCAAATTCTAGAATATTTTGAGAGTTAAGAATAATTCAAAACACACAAGAAAGAAACTTTAACAATGTATTGACTATTAAAAGAAACCAACGCAATATCTTACATACCTAGCGAGAGAGCACTGCCGGTCTTAGATATAACTTCCTATCAACTGTTGATTAAGGTCCGTACACGCTAGATCATATCACCTTGTAAATTTTTAAGTTTCCGACAAAAGATATAATATGTTACCACCACAAACTTCATTCATTGAACTCGCACGGTTTTAATGACAGAAGGCTAATGATTATTAGAATAAAGTACTATAACGGAATTTGGACACAAATTTCATCAAACTTTATTAGCGAAGGAAAACCTTAACCAAACTATGTTTTAATTTAAATTAATTTTGTGGAGACACCTAAAAATACCTGCAGACTTATTAGGGCTCGGTAGAACCGTTATATTTTCATGATACTTGTCTGTCCCTCCGTCTGTAGATCGCGGTTGTTTTCTTAGAAAGTATTGGGCCTGTTATGCGGTTGGCCGGTTTGTATTAAAAACAGATTTCTTGCATATTTCAATCTCAACTGCATTTTCCAGCCCGTCATTCTGATGTTAACCGACATTTCTCTATGAAAATAATACATCATTACATAATGAGTATAACAGAGATCATTGCATAAATCCCATAACAAATCGCTATTACACACCCCACTAAAAATAAATGCTACACATATTTAAACTAAGATTGTTCAATGTGGTGACAATTTTTTACAACTTAAACATCTTTTTCAGGTTGATGTCAGTAGAAACTGATAGCACGCCTTGGACACACTAAAAACAAACAAAAACATGGAAGTGGTGGCAGCGACCCCCAACGGCGGTGGAGTGCCTCCCTTCCACGACCATGACGTGCGCGAGTGGTCCAGAATAGACAGCATCACCGGAGCCCTGGAAAGAGCCCGACTCGAAACCGATCATTGGTCGGCCAATACGATGAACTCTTCCCATAAATATGGAAAGGTAAGTTATTTCCACGTATTTTTGTGAACCGTTATGGCGTATTTCTTATTATGCAGAGTGTTTGGTAAAGCGATGCCTACTTTGAATTAAGAGATATAGGAGATCATTTAGCATCATTATGACCAATTATACCTAAGTATATGAAAAATGCTACGTTTTTTCATAATGCCAATTTTGTACTTTTTGTAAAATCTCAATTTTTTATGTATGTAATAGTTCACGACAATGTATGCTTCTGGCATTTCAGCTCGTCACGCATCAGTGTGGCCATCATAGTTCAAGATAAACGTTTTTTCGCGTAAAATTGTTCATTTATTCGTCTTCAAAATCCTTATTGATGATGGGAATTTAGACTTAAAATACATAATTTTTTTATCTGGGAAATCTATAATAATATATTAAACTTTGTGAGCTTTTAATGCGGTAAAAAACTCAATTTAGTACCGATGAGTTTAGAGTTCTGAGATGAAATATACAATAAATATCTGATTTTTTTGCTAAATTTGGAAACACATTACTTTCTGGCTAATTAACTAACAGGAGTCTCCTGGGAATAACTCGTTTTCTGACGGCATGCTACCAAATGACCTCCTGTGCCTCTCTGTTCGGGATTGCTTTCCTAAACACCTTGTATAACGGTTTCTTTTTTTATTTCAATAACTAGGTACCTATGTATTAATCGTCATCGATTCTATCTCATATAAGCACCTATTAACGTATGTTTTTTTCTTCAATAACGGTTACTTGCAGCTATATATGTATAGATAATTAACAGGGGGGTCAACCGCATGAGGACTTAACTGTTCACTTTACTTTTTTATTGTTCAATAAGTATCAACAATTTCCCAGATAATAGTACATATTAATCTTCAGATATGAAAAAAATTCTGCGTGGTAAGGTTATTAATTATAAATTCATATACAATATATATTATAATTAATCATCATCGTCCCACAACGATAAAAATGAGTAAACCGTTTTAAGTCTTAATTTTTATTAAAAATGCAAACCTAATTCATTAGTCACTTTTTATTAATAAGAAAACCCATCATTAAAATTAGTGAATTAGTAGAGAAAAATTTCCTCTAGTATCTATTATTCCCTCTATTATTACACAACCCACTGGTCTGTGATCTGTTAATTGATTGATTGATTGATTGATTGGCTTGCCATGGTAAGGTAGGCATTGCTGCCACTTCCGGACATTCAATCTGGATGTTTTTATATACCGTCGGACCGGCTGCATACGCTGGATTGGATATGGGGCATGCTACCATCATCGGATGGGAAGTGTGGACGTTTATGAGATGCTTCTTTTAAGTTTCTATATATCATCATCTCCTTATTTATTTTTCTTCTGAGTCTTCTGTTTTTGAATCTAGCAGCGTGCACTTCCTCTTGTCCGCTTTTATTTATTAACTTTTCAACAGGTAAGCAGCCTTTCACAGTGGAAGTGCAAGGAAGAGCCCCGTGAGAACACTTGGTAAAGCAAAATAAAAAGGAAAATTTGCAAAAAGTAAGAAGAGATCTAGGGGAACATTTGGAACGCTTTGTATATCAAGCAGATCCCCAACTCCTATGACCTGAGAGACGCCCTTAATAAATATAACTTATATTTTCGTCCGAGTGCATATGCTGGCAGCTTCCCTTCTCTGTTCTGTAGAATTCCTACACTATTTACACTCGTTGCTTCACCATTATTAGAATCCAGCCCGTTGTATGAAAAGATCACTTTATGGTGCACGGCTTATATTGCCAGATATTTGTGCCCTGTTTCAAGTTGTTTATATACGCTTTCAGGTAATGCCATATTCAACCGACATATTTTAATCAAATATCAAGTACACAAAATAACCGGACTCATTTATATCAATCAATGTAGAATTATCCACGCTTCAATGCAACACAATTTCGCTCGATTTCTCGTAGTTTGTTCGGCGTCTAGTAGATTACTAATAATAATGCATAAAATAAGAAAACAATTACTTTTTGCTCGCTTAACTCGCAGAGCTCATCCTCGCTAGCTGCAACCAAGGTGGTATCATCCGCAAAACTCAAGTTAGAAACCTTAGTTCCCTCTATAACTACTCCATCCTGCCAGTCCTCCAACACACGTCGTATCATGTGTTCACTATAGACGCCAACTTTACGTTCGTCGGAGCTAGCGTTGTCAGTCATCACTAATGCAGAATTTTCGTCGTATAGTCGACGAATAATAGGGACCAGAAGTCTGGGTGTGTCCATCTCGAATAGTAGAGTTCATAGTTTATTTCTTTCCAAGAAGGCTTTGGTACACCGAAAAAGGAGGAAGGCTAATAAGGCCCGATTTCCGCCCCCTTCTTATATAAAAAAACAACCATTAGAAACTTAATTGTGAACATAAATATAATATACCTTTTTAAAAAGATTCCAGACTAAACAGAGACATCTCGACTTCTCCAAGTCATTTTCACCCCTCCCACCCATTTTGATGTTTCTACGTTGGATCTATCTATCACACTAAGTATTATGATATAGCAATACTATAAGTACTATAGTTGTGGATCAACTACGATAAAGATAGTTTTGATGCAATTAAGGGATGCTATTGCCAGTGCAAAGTGGGAACTCGAACAGTGCTGTGCCCACGTTGCATGTGTTTTATGGTATCTTGGTTATTACAGGCATCTTGATAGATAACCACAATTCCACAGTGATTCCTGTCCTGTATTGTATTGGACGCTAGCACCTGGTCTGAAACAGATGGTTCTGAAGAGAAGGAAGAAGAAGTAGACAGGTGAAAGACGGAGGGATTCATTTGAACGACCGCGTCCACGTCGCCGTTCCTGGGTGGTGTAGATGTGTTCAGAAGATAGATTTAAATATAAAATACAGATTGAACCCTAATAAGACGAATTCACTCGTACGGAGCGCTTTAAGGTAAGCAAAGCGAGTGATGCTTGTGGCGGGCCAGTAACAAGCAGCAGATGTATTTGGACTCGACAGTGTACTTAATGTGATAGATAAGGTACAATCCAACATTGAAGCGCAGAAACATGAAAATGGGTGGGAGGGTATATGAAGGTATATTTATGTTCACAATTAAGTTTCCAATGAGTTTCTTTTCAAACAAGAAGAGGGCCAAAATCGGCTTTATGGCCCTCCTCCTTCCATTAAGAAATGTTCAGAATAACAAAGGACACCGCACATCTTACATGGGATTACTACCTCCGGTCAAATTTAATCTAACCAACGTAAAAATGTTCTTGTCAACCCCCTAAACAAATGTAGCTAAGGTTCGAAAAGGTCATCGTTTTGAGATATGGAGACCTAAAGATCGATTTTAAGAGAAGGTTTTTATTTAGAAAAGAGTATCACAACCTTATTCCTGAATTGAAAAAACTGCAGCGAAGCCCTTAAAGACCCACGGTGTCATTAACACGAGTGAGAAATGTAGTGTTATTTAAGAATTAATTATGCAGTTCTGAATTTCCATAAAATCAAAGCCAACTTAAAATATTTTTTTTCGATTTAAAAACGTAAGCATTTTTTTCTTCTTCAAATCTTTGAGACGTCCTGCCACATGTATTTTTTCTTTTTAAACGTTGCTCGGGGAATCTACAAAATATCACAATTAACCAGTATGTTACTGGTAAATAACCTCTACGCCTGTGATTTTTACGTCAAAGGATCAATAAGTATTTGTTAGTATTTATTTCCAAATATAATTTCTGCTTTCAATTAACTTTTCTCTTGAGTGTTGAGTGTTGCTAGCTTCTTAAAATGTAACCATCGATATATTATATATCATGAAAATGACTTCTCAGACAATCAACTTCTTGCTACAAGGAGTTTCGTCTTGCTGAAATAAGTTTTCTTCTCGCTATTTCTTCTTTTTGCCACAAGAAGATGAAGTCAAGCAGATTTTCATTTTATATTAGAAGTAAAAAAAATTTAAAATGTTCATCCATATCTTGAAAATTGTAGAAGCTTATCGCATGGAAAACAGTATGTATTTAATGGCAAAATATTCGTCACACAGAAAAACTATCTTTTTGCAGCAAGAAGATTCTTCTTGCAATAAGATTATTTTTTGCTGCAAGATGGAAACTTATTTCAGCAAGAAGAAAATCCTTGCAGCAAGAAGATGATTGTCTGATAAGTCATTTACATGATATATATACATGGACGGCTACATTTTGAGAAGCTCAAACTCTAGCAAGAAAACACTGGAAAAAAGTTAATTGAATGCAAAAATTATATTTTGTAATAAATACTAACAAATGCATTTTTAAATTAAAAAATTAACTTTAAGTTGGCTTTGATTGTATGGAAATTCAGAACTGCAAAATTAATTCATAAATAACACCATATCTCTTACTCGTGTTAATGACACTCAAGGTCTTCAAGAATTGTGCTCCAGTTTTTTCAATTGAAGAATAAGGTTGTGATACTTTTTTGTAAATAAAAACCTTCTCTTAAAATCGATCTTTAGGTCTTCATATCTCAAAACGACGACCTTTTCGGACCTTAGTTGCATTTGAACATTTGTTCAGGGGGTTGAAAAGAACATTTTTACGTTGGTTAGATTAAATTTGACCGGAGGCAAAAATCCCATGTATGGTGTGCGCAGTCCTTTGTTATCGGCTAATTTTGTAATTCTGAATATTTTCTCTTTTAATTAAACAAGACCTACTATGTCTTTCTTAAATTTTCATATTTTTAACCCTTCTTAGTAAGCCATGATCGCCAAATAGTGGAGTAAATCTAAGGGTTTAAATTGCCTAGAAATGAATTGTCTTTTACTATAGCAGTTCTTTTGCTGGAACTTGTTGAAAGCATTTCAAGAAGTGTAGTAAAATGTTTTGAATTAAATCCGTGTATTGAAAAATTTTTGTTTAAACAAAAGAATGTTCAGAATCCTGTTTTTTCACAGTTTTTGTTAAATACCTCTGGTTGTATAACCCGTATCGCAATAAAGAATGGGACAAATTATTCACAGTGAAATTGCGAAGAAAACTAGATTTGTCCGACACTTTTTGGTCAATATGCAAAGTCGCAAAACTTGAAGACATTTTAGAGAGGCCATTTTGAAACAATTGATGACATGAACAATAATGCACATATTCTAACGAAACTTTAGAATATATCCCTTGTAGAGTTAAAATATCAAGCCAAGTTTCAAGTTAAAATGTTTACAATAACTCCTAAAGAACAATTGTAAAGTCGAAAATCGATTGTTTAGGGGCATCAAGTCGTAGATCAAAAATTTGTATTTCAGATTATAGTTCTTATGTTCTTTGTGGTGGTATAAACAAAAATAAATTTTTAAAACCGAAAAAATGGTCAAGCCATAATGTCTCTTAGCTTGCTTATAAATGGGCATAATGCAAAAAAAATGTCATATGTAGTATCCCAATTATTATAGATAAAACTTCTTTTCAAGTACTTCGGCTTTTACGTACTTTTAATATATACCAATAATTTTTATTTTTGGACAAAATATTGATATGTAAAATTCATTTGTTTAAAAAAACGAAAATAGAAAAATTAAATAAAGTTGGTTTTAAAAAACTTTAAATTTAATTTTGTTTTTACTACCACAAAGAACATAAAAACAACTATAATCTGAAATGCAAATGTTTGATGTACGACTTGATACCCCTAAACAATCGACGATTCGATTTTCGTCATTGCAATTATTTTTTAGCAGTTATTGTAAACATTTTAACTAGAAACTTGACTTGATGGTTTAACTCGACAAGGGATATATTCTTCTAAAGTTTCGTTAGAATATGTGCATTATTGTTCAAGTTATCATCAATTGTTCCAAATGGCCTCCGTAAAATGTATTATGTTTTGCTACTTGCCATATTGACCAAAAAGCTTCGGATAAATTTAGTTTTCTTCTCAATTTCATTGTGGATAATCTGTGCCTCTTTTTGTATTGCGATAAGGATTATACAACCAGAGATATTTCAGAAAAACTGCAAAAGAACAGGATTTGGAACATTGCTTTGTTTAAACAACAGCTTTCCACCACACGGCTTTATTTCAAAACTTTTTACTACACTTCTTAAAATGTTTTCAACACGTTTCAGCAAGAAAATTGCTATAGTAAGACAGTTCCATAGAACGTTTAGTTTTACTCCACTATAAGTAGCAAAATATAATCAATTCTGTTGATTGTCTAAAAAAATTTGAAGTTGATTTAAAAAAAACGAGAAAGATATAGTAATTTATAGTCTGTGTTAACTCTTTTACTTACTTTTTGCCTTAGTATTTTAACCCTGTCCACTAGAATATGATCTATTTGAGAGATGAGAGTTCTCTTTCTCCACGTGTTAAGGCAGGTTTGGCTCTTGCTCTCTGTATTTCTTATTGTTAGATCGAATAGAAGTGCTAAGTATTTTGGCGAGCCCCATTTTTATGTGACCATGTGCGGCGTAAGGTTTTCCTATGATATTCTTATCCTCATGTACTTGGTATATTATAACGTTTTTCTGCGGCTTTCATCTTCTTTAGTTGTTCGTATTTATTGTGTGCTCATGGGTGATTTCTTCCAGCGTTTTCCTCGTTGCTGTTTTTATTTTTGAACTCGTTGGCTAGTTAAGTTCTCCAAGTAATTGTTTTACATTTCCTCCTGGTATTTCTTTTTTATATATTCTTCTTTCTATAGTAGGGGGATATTCGTAGAAAAAGAGAATATACACGTTGTAGAAGATTCCTAACAGAATTTTTTAAAACTTCCCATCCATAAGTTAATTCTGTGACACTGAATGAGTATTAGACTAATATGGATTAAAAACAAAAAGAATGCATACTATTTAAATAAATTACGAACGTTATGTAATCATTTGTCTAGCGTCCAAAATATGTTAAACCTATTACGGATAAACAGACAATAAGGAAATTACCATATGAACTCATTGTAAACATTGTAAAATAAATTAAACAATAGGCGAGTATAAATTTTCACCATGTGCGAAAGTAGGTACAATATAGGTATTTTAAAAGAGCGAAGAAAAGGAAAGCGCTTTTGAAAAAATCTATCATGATTGTTCCACCGCAGCAGGAATGCAGTAGTTGCATGTCTTTTACTTATAAAATAATTAAAACGCAGTGATTGCTGTAACAGAAATTTTGCTTTTTATAATAGTAACATATTTTAATTTATTATTTTTGTACATGTAACAAGATTTGATTGAATCCTTGTTAAGTAACTCATTTATACTGCACGCAATCTAAAAAAAAAAAGAAAATTGAACCTCTTTGATTAGTTTTACAATGAGGGATTTTGTGATATATGCAGTTTTCAAAATACAATGTTTTCATCTATAAACAATGTATGTAAAATAAGTGCTTTTTCAGCATTTGTCAGAGCGTAGCTCTAAGCCGATTGATAATAGCCATATTTCATGTTATACGTTTCGTAGGTGATATAAAGACAGTTAATTTGCCGCCCGAATCATTTAATCAGTTAATAATTTTTTTAAATAGTCGTAAAAAACTGTCGAAAAAATCGAAAATTTCAATAGTTTTTAATTCCTTGAAAAATTTTCCAAAAATCCTCAAACTTGGTGGAAACATGCCTCATGTAACCCTGAAGCTACCGTAAGATTTTCATCAAAAAATATTTATAACTTTTCGAGAAAATGCATTTGTTTATAAAAAGATCTTAAATGTTTAATTCAATCTAACCCAGTTCCCGTCATCAAAAATGACTCATCCGGAGCTCATTTTTTTCGTTGTGACGTCTAGTTTACGAATACATTGTTGGTATAACGAGTTCTTGATATTTTCATAAACAAAATGGCGTCTGCAAAAGTACGACTTTTTCAGACAGCGTTTTGCGATACATCGATTTTTTTTTGCCGTCGTAAATTGTCGCTTGACCGAAAACGATAACGTGAACAGCTGAGGGCGAGACACGAAGACTCGTTCAGACCGTGGTGTACAAACATTAACATTACGTCCCTTAAAACATAACAGTATACGTGACAGTTTACTGAATTAGAAAACTCAAGTCTTCAACTAGTTACTGTGTAAATTTCAAATGTTTATATTAATAAATAAACAAATGGCGTAATTAACAACTAAAAAAATTATATCTGCCTCTAAACATTCAGCTACCAGAATATGAGAGTTTTATGCCGATATGTTAATTTGTTATTAAGATATTCGCAAAAAACGCTGTCCGAAAAAGTCGTACTTTTGCAAACGCCATTTTCTTTATGAAAGTATCAAACAATCCTTATGCCAACAATGTAATTGTAAACTAGACGTCACAACGAAAGAAAATGAGCATAAGATAAGTCATTTTTGATAACGGGAACTGGGTGAGATTGAATTAAACATTTGAGACCTTTTTTATAAACAAATGCATTTTCTCGAAAAGTTATAAATATTTTTTGATGAAAATTTTATGGTAGCTTCGGGGTTACATGAGACATATTCCCACTAAGTTTGAGCATTTAGCAACATTTTTCACGGAATTGAAAATTATAGAAATGTTCGATTTTTTCGACAGTTTTTCTTTCGATTATTTAAAAAAATTATTCACCGATTTAAATGATTCGGGCGGCAAATTAACTGTCTTTATATCACCTACGAAACGTATAATATAAGATATGGCTATTGTAAATCGGCTTAGAGTTACGCTTAAATAACCCGATTTTTCGTGATTTTTTCGCAAAAAGACGTTAATTAAAAAATGTTCCCCCACTTTAAAATGGGAGGAAATTCACAGGTATGTTCCTTATCAATAAATGCATCGACTAAACCATGTTACCTGTAAGGAATTTCATCCAAGATTAGCCTTCCCATGAGCTAATTCTACTGGCCTAGTAAGGTTTTCAAGTTATTCGTGAAGAATCGCTCTAAGACATGCATTTCTTAGATAAAAGATCAACACTTTCAATCGCGAATAACTCGAAAAATATTGATTTACCGAAAAAACTTCATAGAACTTTTTTTGCTTAGAATTCGTCCTCCTATCGATTTCTGTAGTTATTTTAAGTATACGAATTTCCACCCCCAGGGTAAAAGCGCACATCGGCACTATATAACTTTTGTTCCTTGAGCAATTCCCTACTTACTGTCCAAATTTCGGTGTTATCCAAAGGAATTCTGAGCGAAAAATCGTCAAACACTGGACTACAACGCAATAAAATCTTTAGAATTTTTTCACTTAATATACGAACATTTTTACTTGGTAACTGAAAATATGCACTCTTTAAAGTACACGACTGAAACAAAAAGATTCACAGATCTTGCATCCTTCGCAAGTCTTAAGCGTATTGAAAATACCAGATGCAACTATAATGCTCTTGGAGTCCAAGGATGGATGGTTAGGAAGATAGGTATTTTCAGCATTTGCATTAGGTACCATTAGCGATTAGTGATAAAATAAAAATAAATATAAACTTTGATCAAATTTAATAATACCACTTGGGTTCATTGTAATTGGACCCATGTTCATTGATAAAAAAAATTTAGATTAACCCAGCTATCATCTGTCAAATTTTGTCATAATGCTTGTAGAGCACCCTGTATAGTGCTTTGGTACTGTACTTTTTTATATCATACTTAGATGTTTTTGATAATTTTATTTACATAATTTTAAATATATTTGTCCATACGATCGAATTAAGCTAGTCCATGTTTTATTGGGTTATTTTGTTTTTTTTATGTTAATTTAAAAGTGGCGGTATTCTGTAAGAAATAGCGCAAGTTATGCAAACTAAGTGACATACGATATGGCAGTGTCGGCATGTATCACAAGAGACCATTAAGTTTAGGAGTGTTTATGTTTATATTTTAGGTTTCGAGATAGTCTAGGATGAAGTGAGAGTGACAGGGAAAAGTCTGATTGTTGCAACTTTATGATGAGATAGACTTGATTATTCATACAGGTTTAGTTCGTGAAGTACTTTGTAAATAATTAAAATAGTACATTTGTTGATTTTTTGGTATTTCTTACAGTACTAATAAAAGAATATTCGAATTCCATATACTTAGCTTTTGTGTCTGATGTTGCAACTAGTTCAACATGTGGCAGAAACAGAAGTTGAACTAAATACGAAACCAGTAAATATATCTATCCTTTAAAGTAAGTGATAAGAGAAAATGCGAGGTGATATTCGATAATTTTTATTGCAATTGTCTTAACATTATTTTGATTTATTTTATATAAAAACTAGCAATAGGCGTTTTATATGTAACACATATAGGTACTTATATTTAATTATATTTATTAAATAAATGATAAAGACAAAAAATTCTTGGTAATAATTTTAAGCATTTTTACAAACGCGAGGATCTTTCGGGGATCAAAAGGCATTTTCTCATCATCTAAGGGATTTTTAATTTGCACCAATGGCGTCTGTTCAAACCCGTATACGTACTTATCCATTTTATTTCATTCTGCACGGCATTTCGTTTATGGAACCGAAAATGTCTCTTCCTGTACATAACTAAATACACCAAATACAAGTTTAAGTTACAAATGTTCTTTTATCATCCACAATCAAATAACAGAGTTCATTGGTGACAAGCACAAGGCATATGGTTAAACTGACGCAATAATTTTCACTGCTTGGATTGTTATTGAAACGTGATATCCCTAATAGCATGGCGTTGAGTGAACGGTACGGTTACAAAGCCGGCGCAGCGGCCTCGACAGAATCTCGGTACGTTTTTCGTAAGATGGGTCCCTATATCATGCGTCCAGTAGTATTTTCAATACTAAAAGCTCAAAGATAAAAACTAACACTTTTTTTGTTTAGCATAATATCACCAAGGGGAGATTCTTTCTGAAAATACAAAAATTGTAATATCTCCGAAATTAATAACTTTTGGCTAATGCTTATTTGAGTTCATAATACCGGGTGAGTCACGAATTGCGCTCGCCCCGATATTTCCTAAAATATTTGGAATAGAAAATTAAAATTTGGAGGCCTTATTACACGACGAAAAGGCCATCTTTTCAATAAAAAATCAAGTTTGGTGCACATCCGGTTTGACCGGAAATGTCCACAACTTTCGATTTTTAAATGGAACACCCTATATATTTTTACATTTTTGGAATCTAGAGGAAATTTTGAATACAATACATTCATTTTGGTCACTTTTTGATAAACATTAAAAATTTTATTAAAAAATCTATTTCTGAATCCAGAGTGCTGTGGTGTCCAAAATATATTTTAGTTTGTGTGCTACGTTACTATAAAAAATAAAAAGAGCAATATGATTGCATTACTTAATTCTCTAGAGGCGTTTAAAATTTTTAAATGTGATTTTTACCCACTAACTCGGTTTTTTTTAATGGGAATTTAATCGTTCACCAACATTTTTAAATACCTCATTTTCATACGAATCTAATGATACCAAAATTTTGAAAATCCGCTCAGAAATATTTGAGATTTCAGCCAAAATACAATGCAACCAAGCTTTTAGAAACATGCGGCTAATAGATAATAGATTAGTGGGCTTTGGAAACTAAAATGGCACATTTCTGTGTAAATCTGGTAACCTAATAACATTGGAAAAATCATAGTAGCCATTGAATGTAATAAAACAATATCAGCTGTCAGACAGATACAAAATAAAGCGTTGCGGAAATCTCTTTGAGTAAAAATTAAAGAAAATTAATAATTTTAGTAGAAATGAAAAGGTCGATATGTTACTGATATATGGAGAGCGTCTCAAAAATTCAAGTGCAGCTGCAGAACTGTATCAGCAACGATATCCCAACAGACGTCATCCAAGCAGACACTTATTTGCCAGAGTGGAACAAGACTTAAGAAACGAACCCAATCAACAAGATGACCATCAAACATTTATTGTAAGTGAGGACAAAGAAATTGATGTATTAGGTTTTGTGATGGTACACCCAACAACATCAACAAGGGAATTGGCAATGGAATGCGACATTAGTCAGTCTTCGGTTTGCAGAATTTTAAAGAAACATAAGTTTCGGTCTTATAAATACCAAATACACCAACATCTTTATGGGGATGATAACGACAGGAGGCTAGTATATTGCAACTGGTTCTTAAATGCAGTACAACAAAACCCAGGTTTTCTTTTTCATATTTTATATTCAGATGAAAGTAGATTTACGAACCAAGGTATGTTTAACAGAAATAATACTAGGTACTGGGCTCAAGAAAATCCGAGGTTGGTAGGGCGGGGGAATATTCAGGAAAGATTTGGGTTTAACTGTTGGCTTGAAGTACTTGGAGATCGAATAATTGGACCCATATTTTTTGATGGAACACTTACTGGCGAACGATATTTATTCTTTTTACAAAACCAGACAGCAGAATTTCTTGACTTACTTCCTCTTGCCTATTTACGAAATCTGTTTTTCCAACAAGATGGTGCTCCCCCACATAATTCCAGAAGAGTGATGGAATATTTAAACAACTTGCATGGTGAACGCCTTATCTCAAATCAAGGTCATATCAGGTGGCCTCCTAGATCACCTGACTTAACACCCCTCGACTATTATGTATGGGGCACTCTCAAAAATAAAGTTCATAGAACTTCTTCAAATACCCGTGAAGAGCTGCAAAATAAAGTTGTACGGGCTCTTAATGAAATAACGCCGGCTGAATTGCGTAGAGCCATTCAAGCAACTGTACGCAGAGCCGAATTGTGTATAGAAAAAAATGGTGGACATTTTGAACAATATCTATAAATGTCAATTTATGGTTTAATTATATTAATTATTTTAAAGATACCTACTGTTACCTAGTTTAAGTTTAATTGTTCAAACGGAATTGATTTTTATTTATTTATTGGCCCGATATTTATGTTCATTTAAATAAAACTCTGAAAACCGAACTGATGTCGCATTCTATTGCAAATGTCCTTGTGGATGTAATTGTGTTTACCTCCACATACCTATGCTAAACTTAATTGTAACGTTCTTTGCGCTCGCAATTATTAAATGTTTGATAGCTCAAGATTGCCTATAACTACACGAGTCTGTCTGACAGCTGATATTGTTTTATCACATTCAATGGCTACTATGATTTTTCCAATGTTATTAGGTTACCAGATTTACACAGAAATGTGCCATTTTAGTTTCCAAAGCCCACTAATCTATTATCTATTAGCCGCATGTTTCTAAAAACTTGGTTGCATTGTATTTTGGCTGAAATCTCAAATATTTCTGAGCGGATTTTCAAAATTTTGGTATCATTAGATTCGTATGAAAATGAGGTATTTAAAAATGTTGGTGAACGATTAAATTCCCATTTAAAAAAACCGAGTTAGTGGGTAAAAATCACATTTAAAAATTTTAAACGCCTCTAGAGAATTAAGTAATGCAATCATATTGCTCTTTTTATTTTTATAGTAACGTAGCACACAAACTAAAATATATTTTGAGCACCACAGCACTCTGGATTCAGAAATTGATTTTTTAATAAAATTTTTAATGTTTATCAAAAAGTGACCAAAATGTAAAAATATATAGGGTGTTCCATTTAAAAATCGAAAGTTGTGGGCATCTCCGGTCAAACCGAATGTGCACCAAACTTGATTTTTTATTGAAAAGATGGCATTTTAGTCGTGTAATAAGGCCTTCAATTTTCTATTCCAAATATTTTAGAAAATATCGGGGCGAGCGCAATTCGTGACTCACCCGGTATAGTAAAATGCCTCTGCTCTCACATATTTAAAGAAAACGTCGAATTACCAGTAACCCTGTCACGTAGTATATTCCTTCACTCTAGTCTACCCGACATAGTGTGTAGATAAATGAAGCCAACTTGATTAATGTAAAGGTTCGTCTTATCCTACAATCGGTCAAATTTGAGTGATAAGGTCGAATTTGAAACGATCTCAATGCATATGTAATGTCCCTTCCACATGGAATCAATTGAAGCAGAATTTGGTATTCAACAAACACTGCATGGAATTGTTATTACAAGGGCGCGTTCACTTTTTTTTGACCCGTGAATTTTAGTTTCGCATGACTTGACTTATTCCAAATTGATTACAACTCAGACTGGTATAATTTAAATGGCAATATATATCTAAACGTGACTAGCATATTTGTAATCAGTAGATCAAAAGTTGAAAAGTAAGTAAGCAATACACGATTTATAATTATTATGTTCAAGCGCCACCGCTTGTGCAATTGTAATAAATATGTTCATGAACTTTTAATCAAACATTACGCAAACTTCGTCAATGGAAAAAGTAATTTGCAAAGCAATGTTGTTAAATAGATCCTGAACGGTTGCCAATAGTAGGTAATAGTGAATTAAACAGTGAGCCTGAGGAAGTGGCTACTTCACACAAATTAAAATTTTATGAAAAAATCGATTATGGAAGTCGTTACTTTGTGATAGTTAATCATGACGATATGAGAAAGGACACTACTTTTTTTCTATCACTAATTTATTATAACATAGACAAGTGAATCATACCTAAGATTGGTGGGGAATGGGGATAAAGCGCCAAATGAAGAGATATCTCCCTAATAATCAACTTTTAGCCAAAAATATTCTTCAACAACCCTGTAGTATTTATTTATGTACAACTTACACTTATTTTTAGTTAAATAACATTACCCAATTTGCAAAAAACGGCTTATTATTAATCATTAAAATTATGAATAACAATAATCACGTTGAAAGATATTACAAAGAAATCTGAGGCCTTGGCTTCTAGTATATACACCAAATCCTAAGTTCCTGTACTCTTAGCAGCTTGCTTTACTTACTTTCTTCTATTTACCCTTATTTAATCCCAACTTTTCAATGGAACCATATCAAAATATAATCTAGTTTCTGATGTCGCTATAATACATACGTGTACCAAATATCTAATGAATATCTCAATTTTATTTTATCAACCCTTTTAATAATTGAGTGGTTGTGATGGGGGTGGGGGTGAGGAAATAAAATATTATAAAAATTCTGAGGCCTTGGCTTCTAGTAGACATTATGTCTCATTTTTCATGTCTCCCATACCACACCACTCTCATTAACAATGCGACTTTTTTAAATTTACTCATCAGGAGATTGTGTTACGGTAAAATATTTTAAAATCCACCACTCGCTTCCATCGTTATGAAGAAAAATGTATCTAATTTTCCAAAAAAAGATATAAGGCAAAGTTTTAACTGTAAAACAATTTCATAAACGTATTCGTTGTTATCAAAAACTCACTAAAACCAGAAATTAAAATAAGTTCCATTTTAGATATAGCGGAGTAAATAATAGGTAAAATTGTGTCGTTTTTTTTTATGACCTTAGAACAAGATCAGACCCAATGGGTATTGTCAACAACACATAGAAACGCAAAATACGACATTTTTTAGTGGTATCCATACTTTTTATTTATAAAAAACCATAAAATTTTTACTTTGTTAAAAGTCATGCTTTTTTACATCTACTCGCATATCTCAAAAACTGAATAAGTTATCGCCGTAATTTTTGTTTTGTTTTAAAGAACATTCTTAAGCGCTGCTTTCAAACTAGAGTACTATTGGTAATTTTTTTTGTTAATATGCTAAAGACGCCGACAGCCTTGGAAGTTTAGAAACTACACAGGTCAATTTTCACTAATCGAGAAACTTTTTTATTTTAAAATTTTATATAACATGTTGCGAAGAGAATGTAGCCAAAAGACCAAAAATGTTTTTAGAAAAAAAAATCCTTGAATATTCTCAATAGTTTTTATGATATGGTTTTTTAGATTATAGGTCAATGTCTAAGTTTTCGCGCACGGTGCCGTAATTATTAGTGGGTCATCGTTCGGCAACTCGGAGCAATGATCTGCAATGCTTAGGTATCTGAGAAGCATAAAAAGAAGTAAAAATAATAAAAACATATATTAGGCTTCTTCATTTTCTGAACCTGATACATCATCACTTAAACTTAAACTATTCCTGCATAATTTGCATTTACATTATTTTAAACATTTTAAACCCCTTTTCAAGCAAACACATTTACTACTATTGCAATTTTTGTCTGAACATTTTATGGATAAAGGCTTTCTCAGGTCTGTTGGCACTAAGTCTTTAATAGTTAACTGTGGTGTCTAAACATCATCTTTTAATACCCGCCCAAACTTTGCGGGATTTTCTTATACAGGTTCCGGGAGATGACTGGAATACAAAATTTTTTATTGATAAATACACCTAAAAAAAGAAAATATTGATAACCTATTTCTTCAGTGCTAAAATGCGAAATATGCCTTTTTAGATGTAGCCTAAAATCATCCACTGGCGGCAGAATTAAGTTCACAAGCAGGCATGTTTTTTATTTATTTATTTAATTCATTTAAGTTTTTAATGCTTCTATCCATATATTTATAGAGCAAAAATATATATTTGCTGGCAAGTTCCATAGCTTCATCTTCCGATAATGTTGGAAGCTTTTCCAGTTCTGAGAGATCCACAATATTTTTTTGTAACGCATCAAAAGCGTTTTTTTACCTATTTTATAAAATGCGCTCGTATCACAATCACTTAAGCAATGTATCGCCAATAGGTTTTTGCTTATTAGAGGGCCGAGTTTTTAACTATATTGTGAATGGCAACGAAGCGTCTATTTTTGCCGTGTCTCAACTCGATAAACAAAATACATTTTTCCAGTTTTGGAATGATACTATAGAAGGAATAGTAGCACATCAGTGTACCGATTTAACCAGAATAGAGTTGCTATTTGATGTTTCTGATAAAACGCGAAGAATGATCCGAGTGTCTGCTTCCTCTTGACTGCTGTTTAGTGACAAGTTTTCAGGACCTCTATTACAGGTAATTTGAAACGCTTGTTTTGAATTTTTGATACCTTCATCTATTTCTAGTTTTTTATGATAATTTAATAAATTGGAACTATTTTGAAGCAAGTAGTCGGTTATATAAACTAATAGCGGTCTTTTATTCGAGGCTGTCTTAAGAAATTCGTTGAAATTAGGAACTTTTCACGTACCAGTCACTTTAAAATCAACAAAATTAGAGTCACCACGTTTGCATCTCTCTACATTCTTAAGTGATTGAGTAGTGTATATATCAAAAATCACTATACTATACTTTCTTCCATTACTTAAAACTTTTGTTAATAGCAGATGTCC
Source organism: Stenurella melanura (assembly GCA_963583905.1). Lineage (NCBI taxonomy): Eukaryota > Metazoa > Arthropoda > Insecta > Coleoptera > Cerambycidae > Stenurella > Stenurella melanura. The sequence continues at coordinate 111,963,009 of OY757312.1, forward strand.
CAAATTGTTAAAAGTTCAAATGTAGATGACTTCAACTCTTGAATTAGGACCATGCCATCAATAATATATGAAGTTACTGGTGGGCAGACTAATAAAGGGCTAGTAAATGACTCTACCTTTTTTTAAAGTTCAGATTTTGTTGTTTTGTACATTGAAGAATCTTCGTGAAACAAAGAAGCCGGAACAGACGTTCGTATGCCAAAATGTTTGATAAATCCATTTCTTGGTTCATTTGAAATATTTCACAATTCGCAATGAAATTATGACCATATCCGTACAGTCGTACAAGTGCTACGTAAAGACTATTTCGTTCGTGCACATTATATCGCATCATCCGATATGATCACCGGCCACACCTTGTTAGCGAACGAACTGAATTTTTAAATTGCGCGCGCACTATAAAAAATCATACCGCATAAACTATAAAAGTCACAATAACGATCATGCTATCAAAAATTTTTTTGATCGTTTGGCTACATTTTATTCACAGCATGTTATATAAAATTTCCAAAAACAAAAAAGTTTCTCGCTTGGTGAAAATTTACCTGCTCAATTTCTAAACTTCCAAGGTTATCTAAGTTTTGAGCAAATTTAGAACAAAAAATGCCAACCATATTATGTTCAAAGGAGCGCCGAAGTGTGTGTTTTAAAACAAACAAAAAATCATGTCGATAGCTCAATTAGTTAACTAGATGTTAGAGTAGATATATAAAAAAGCAAGATTTTTTAAAAGGTAAGTTTTCACACTTTTTTGAAAATAAAAAATTTCGTGACCACAAAAAAAGGTCGTATCCTGTGATTTCTAATGAACAATGACCTATCTAATAAAATGAGACATGTCTCAGTTTGTTCTAACGTAAAAAAAATAAATCGAGAAGGAAGCGTCTTTTGCCTTGTTTTTTACTCCACTAATAAATTTTATTCACAAACAATGTAGTAAATAATAAAATGTACATAGATAACTAAATCACAGTTTCCTCGACATATCACAAGATTAATTCTAAATGGAACGACTGTCTTCCCTCGGCTTAATTAACTCTTAATTACGTCCGAAAATAAAATTATGAATAATGATAGGTACTTTAAAAAGGAAAATTTTATTTTCTCATCTTATGAAAATTCGTCATCAGTGAGTTTTTGATAACAATGAATAATATACGAGATTGTTTTACAGGTAAAACATTGCCTAATATCTTTTTTTGGAAAATGAGGTTCATTTTTCTTCATAACGACGAACGCCGCTGGTGGATTTTTCAATATTTCGCCGTGTCTAAATATCCTGATGGGTAAGTACCTTCCACCAAAATGTTTTAAAAATAGCGTTGTTCCAGATCTCGTCATGATACATATGTGTACCAAAGTTATTATCTTAAACCGTTCCTGAGAAAACGTGTGCATAAAGAAGTTACAGACCAACCAACCGACAGACAAAGAGAAACTTTTTTTCGCTTAAATTTAAAATCTCAACATTTTATGACATTCAAAGCCTATTATAACAAAAAAAAAGTTTTTAATTTTTTTTACGATTACTATACTTCCACTCCACTACGTGCATGTGGAAGTAAAAAATGCATTCCTTATAAAATGTACAGCATGTGTTCTGGATGAAAGTTATTAATATTAATTAAACAGGCCCACAAAAAAAAAATCCTGATACAGAAAGGTGAAGTATATTCTGGTACGTTTTTCGGTATGTTAAAAACGTATCTCAGGTCAGAACTGACCCATCACCCTAAACTTTCACCCCAGCACAACCCTAGCACCCCCCAAAATGGTCCAATTTTCACATCATATAAAAATTCAAAATAAATATCTTATTCTACGTTTTTCGGTATGCTAAGAACGAATCTGAGGTCATAATTTACCTATCACCCTTAGATTTCGACCCAGCATCCCCCAGAACCCCACCAAAGCAAAGGGTGAAAATGTTAGTTTATATAAAAATTCAAAATAAATACCTCATTCTACATTTTTCGGCGTGCTAAGAACGAATCTGAGCTCATAATTTACCCATAACCCTTAGATTTCGCCCCAGAATCCCCCCAAAGGGTGAAAATGTTAGTTTATATAAAAACTCAAAATAACTATTTTATTCTACGTTTTTCGGTGTGCTAAGAACGAATCTGAGGTCATAATTTACCCATCACCTCCCAGAACCCCCCCAAAGGGTGAAAATGTTAGTTTATATAAAAATTGAAAATAAATATCTCATTCTGCGTTTTTCGGTGTGCTAAGAACGAATCTGGTGTCATGATTCACTCATGACCCTTAAATTCCGCCCCAGCACTCCCTAGCACCCTCCCAAATGGTCAAATTTTTACATCATCATATAAAAATTCAAAATAAGTATCTCATTCTACGTTTTTCAATGTAATTTAATCGTTTTAATTTTGCTATATCTCCCCACCCCCCTTCACCATATGGTTATATTTTGACCCTTATAACGTTGTAGCAGTATTAGGATATGTCAATTTTTGTTTGTTTCGATAGGTTTGAGACCAGTGGTACTTTTTTTTTCTTTTAATACAGGTGCCAAAATACAGTGAAATTTTAAAACCGCGGGGGATGAAGGGGTTGGCCGCGGTGCCGGGGGAGATAGGAAAATTAAAACTACTTTTTATTTGCCATATTCGGTTTCACTACTCCAAAAAAGTAGAATGAGTTATTTATTTTGAATTTTTATATAAAGTAACATTTTGACCCTTTGGGAGGGGGGCGGTGCTGGGGCGAAATATAAGGGTGAAGGGTAAATCATGACCTGAGAATCGTTCTTACCATACCGAAAAACGTAGAATGAGATATTTTGAATTTTTATATGATGTGAAAATTTGACCATTTGGGGGGTGCTAGGGTGTGCTGGGGCGAAATCTAAGGGTGATGGGTTAGTTCTGACCTGAGATTCGTTTTTAGCATACCGAAAAACGTACCAGAAAGTACTTCACCTTTCTGTATCAGAACTTTTTTTTTGTGTGCCTGTGTTATTATTAATCCAAATATACACTGTAGTCCATTTAAATTGAGACTGTAAATATCTGGGAAACAAAGCATTTTCGAAAAAAATATTTTCGAGAGAGAAATAAAATATTACTTCCTCTCGATATTGAGGGCGTTTCAAAGTAATTTCAAGGTCACCTTCAATTTCTTAAATGAAAACTTATATTTTCTATTACAATATACAAAAAAATAATAAAAGATTTTGAAACATCTTTTTTGAAAATGCGTTGTTTCAGAAATTTTCTAAGAAAAAACTTTTCCTAATGCTTCTCTGGTAGTTTCATCATAATTTTCAATAATTTTCATATTTATGAAAATTACTTACATGAAGGTACTAACGTTGTAAGTATTCATTTGATTTTGTCATTTGTTCATTTTTACACCGACCTCAAAATTATGTAAAAAGGTTCAATTAAGCAAACGATGCACGACGTAACGGTGACATTTCTTTAAAGGTCATTAATTTCTCATCCACACATTTTACTAACCCAATTTCATGTAAGTAAGTTATGCAATTATTGACATCAGAATCAGCTACTCCAAAAGTTCCTATTTAACTCAAACTGGCGACTCCGCCATATCTTCGAATATTCTCGAATAGAAAGTACTTCCTTCCGATTTCTGCTCTTATACTAGTTATACTGGGCATAACTTGATGAAAAGAATACGTGACCATCGCCGGCAGAGACTAGATAAAACAATAGGCATGACTTCTCTTCATAATCTAAGTGATATAGAGGTCAGGTATTAGGTCAGCATATTTTGCACTATGCCAGTCTCGTATGTCATATGCTATTAACGCATAGGGCCAACTCTGTGTCTGCAAGCAGACACAGAGTTTTTAGTTTACAAAGACGAGCGTTAGGGTTGTGGCTGGAGTAGATTACGGAAGCGAAACGCAGAATCTTTTTGTAAAATTTAAAATTGTAACATTTCCCCGTTTATATGCCTTGGAATGCTTAACATACATTAAAAAACATACATAATGAATACTTATCTAATAAGGAACCCCATAATCATGAGACCAGGAACAAGGATCATTTAATAACGATTTTCACACGGTTAATACAAGGACAAACATGCATAAATCATTTTGGAGTTAAGCTTTTTAATAGTCTTTTTCCGAAAATCAGAGAGCTACCCATGGATAACTTCAGAGCTACAATGTTCTTTATCAGTAAGGCTTTCTTTACAGTTGAGAACATTTGTGAGGAAATTAAACACTGTGCCTAACTGACAGCTATTTACAAATATGTTCTAAGCACTATAGCTCTTTAATGTTTTGTGTTGTAACGTAATTGTTTTTATCTATTTATTAATAATATAATGCAATAATTTTATTCCTTTTATCTATAAGTTTCACTTGTGTAAATACTTGTATATGTATATTAACTAGAATATGCGTATTCTATTCTATTCATGTTCTACAGTTTATAAAAGATTTCGTAACTATGGCTTAAGCCATCCCAGATAAATCAATGTACAAATATGAGAAAAGCATGTATACGGGTCGAATTGAGAACCTCTTCTCTATACACTTTAAAAATCGTTAAAAATGGAACTGCCATTAAAAAAATATTCTATTTGTTGTGCTCACTAAGTGTATATGTTTATGTGTTTTGCTCACTTTATACCAGACGTAGCTTGATGGAACTACAATGACAAAAATGTTAGTAGAAGTTTATAGACATATGACTTCAAGACATGCGATTCTTTAAAAAGTTGCAGAATTCTGAAATACAACCATATATTAGGAACTACTAATATTTGCAACTTCATGGAAATGTCCAAGAATAACTAAGAAAATAAATGTTGATTACTGCAAACAATTTTTTTTATTCATACACCATCTAACAGTACAAGACCATTTACTTTTTCGAGTACGCCTATTTATTATCTTAATTCTGTCGCCTTTCTGCACTTGATCCTAATCTTGCTACGCGCCCTCGACCGCGCCGGTGCTACACGTGAAAAGAAATGCAAGAGGTAACCGGGATACCTACTGATCCTTGGGCATATACGTGGTAATAGTAACTTATTGAGTTTTTACATTTATAACAATGGCGAATTTACAAACTGAACTTTATTATGATGCAGCTGCCGAAAATGCACGTCGAGCTCGTATTCAACCAGCAGTTTTCTAATATGCGTGTTCCTCATGAACGAATCTTTATGTCGGTTGTACAACATTTAAAAGCCTATGGAAATTTTAAACCGAAGATGAAATAATATATCAACTTTGTGTGTTCATTTTCAGTTTTATTTATATTTGATAATTTTGTGCAGACTTGAAAACGTAGTACTAAAATTCAATAACTTACATTGTAGTCGTCAATATTAGAGGGGTAAGGGGAAGTCTAAAATGTTTCCTTTTTGAATTTTTAAATTTAAAAATGGCATTGGTCTTTCCGTTGCATAAAGACTCAGAGATTAAAAGATATGGATGTAGTTCAAATACACCCTGTATATATCAAAGATATTCGTTTATTTGCTAAAAGCAATCAGTTTACATAATCTACATTCCTGTTGCCTACCTATAGCAGTTGTCGTGATAGACAACTTTTTATAGAGAAATTTACGGCGCCGGCCATTCTTTTACCTTAGTTCAGAAACAAAGTGTGATATGACATGAGTGCTATATTTTATTGTTGAGACGTAGCGCCCACTATTACAAACGTTTATTGCTCCTGCTGATTTACAAGCCAAATAAAACAAAGTATTTTCCACAAAATGTTATGGCCTCTGGTATATGTTTATTGTCAAGATAAGGTAGAAAATAGCATAACCAAAAACCATAACGCTCCCACATAATTATATCTATCATTTACATCAAAATTGCCATTTGAGTGCTCTAATTATATCTGACTAAAATATGTTTCAAAGAATGCAACGTATTGGTCGTTAGGCCGAGTTCAGGCAAATATTTTTTGTGTTGCCTATATTATGTCCTCTTTTTAACTTGATAGTTTTTTGATGCAGTAATTCATTGTAATTTATTTATTATTATATGTTGTTAAAAAACAATTTCGTCTCATAAAAAAATGGTCAGCAAAAGTTATGAAATAAAACATCGCGTCGCTCGATTAATTGAAACCAGCATTGTTCGTGTAACAGAATTTATGGTGATTAAATTTATTCTATTTTTTTCTATTATATTACTAATTTCGGTATTGAGATTGGTTGAAAAATTGTTTTATTTTTTTATCTGTCGATCTCAACATCGATATCATGTGATGGGATTCAGTTAACCGAGCGATGACGATGGTGAAGATTTGTTTGAAAATTGATAACACTATGTAATTTCATGTAAATCTGGGAAAACTATACATTATGAAAATCATATCGGATTCCCTATTTGGTTTTAGAATTTCATTCATCGTATTCAGTATCAGCTACTTCAAGAATAGCTAGCTAACTGCCACTAAAAGTTCGTTATTGATAGTTCAGTCTACCATAAACTGATAACAGCGTGATAGAAACACTACAATGGAACAACACCGAGGAGTGATACCCTGTAGTTTATAAAAGAATGTTACTATTATAACTTGTTTCCCATTGTGATAGCACATTTGCTAAATTTCACTTACGTTGTACTAGGGATAAGCTTTATGAAACTGTTGTAGTACTACCACCAAGCCATACTCTATAGTGTGAGGATTTTCTAGAAATTCTCTAAACCAGTAATGATTACCTAAATATAATCAGTACTATCCGTACAGGTTGAATTAAGAACTCCCTTGTTATTAAACTGTTTTTAAGAGTCGCAATGGACAGTAAGAGTAAGCACAAATTTTGATACGTAAATTGGCAATTACATGGTAAATGTGCGTACCCCTAGTACGCACATTTACGAATTCATAAAGAGTCAGCTGTAAATAAGAAATCTTTAACGTCCATCTGCATCATTTATATTTTAGATGAAAATTCAAAAAAATTTTTTCCTCTTTGTTTACCATGAAGGACCTTGTCATGAGATGGCCTATAACGAAACAAAATAAACTCTGTGTCTTAAAATTCTACAATGAAGAAAATTAAAATATATGTACATCCGATTTCATCGAAGTGACTAAGACAACAGCGATAATGTTATTGAATGAAGATAGATGCGTCTCGAATTGTTCCGTAGATGTCTGTACAACCTGGTTGCCAATGTTAAAATAAGAACTTCGCAAACTTAACATTGTATAAAAATTTTAAAAAAACTATTAACTATATCAACAGTTCTATGTAAATAGTAAATATCTATGGATATTGAATATAACAAACATTCTTAGAACTGTGTATTTATCATACACAACAAAAAATATTTTTCAAAAAAGCCTTGAAAAAGGAAACAGATTAGATTTCCGAAAGGTCTGCGAAATATTTAATTTCAAGTTTTTAATATACTTATTTGTGTTATTTATTTTAAAAAGAAGCAACCTCTAACTGATCCTTTGACGTAAAAGTCACGGGTTATTTGCCAGTAACATACTGGTTAATTGTAATATTTTGTAGATTCCCCGAGCACCGCTTAAAAAGAAAAAAATACATGTGGTAGGAAGTCCCAAAGAATTAGAAGAAAAAAACTAAGATAAGGTCACAAATACCTACAATAACTCATAGTTTTCATTTGTAACCCTTTAGTCTGTTATCTTTTTATTCATCGTCTACACTGTCAGTGTCATCGTTTTCTACATCAGCTTCCTACCTGCCACAAGTGTCTCTGGCAAGTAGGAGGCTGGTTTAGCATCTGGCAAAAATGCGTTCCATCTCCGCGAAACTAAGGAATTCTCATTATCTGTGTACAACAACCAATAGTCGTACTTGCACGAAAATTTTAGGATGCCTCGTACCATTCTATTCACATTTAACAATGTGTACACAATATTTTGTAGAGTTGCGCTGCCATGAATGAATTCGTCCTCTACTAATAAGGATTCTTTTGCTAGAATGCCAAGCTGGGCAAAGGTCCAACATGTCTGCCATGTTCATAATTTATATCTTTTGTCTTCTTGAGCATGTACGGCATAATGTCAAACAGCTTGCTCGTAACGCTCTTATCGACAGGACTCTAGAGCAGCTGAACCAAAGTCAGATATGAAAAATCAGGAATAAATTTTACACGGAAGGTTTGAAACGATGCTAACCTGAGGTTTATTTCGATTGAGCGTCAATTAAACGACAAGCTACCCTAAAACCGGAAGTCTGTTTTATTTTTCCATTAATGTATTTCACAACCCATCGACATTTACTGACGAGCAGTGTTTTATTTTCCTGAGCTAATGCCAACTGCTGTTTTCCTATCTTTTTAAATTATGGCATTTGGACGTCAAATAGTTTCTCATCTCTGAACACTCGATGTACTAAAAAATCATCGCCACTTTTAAAAAAGGACTGCAGACGTTTGTCAGCTCAGAATAGTTGCTCCGTTATAATGTTATCAGACTTATTTATTGTATAGTGGCAAAATCTTTTAAAATATGCCGTTAAGTAAACTGCTAAAAAGAGTTGCAATAAGAGACGGTGTTTGTGGTCGCTTTCTCTAAAAACTATAATTGGAATTGGATACAGATATATGTTCCATCCCAAGTGGTAACTCCTTTATTAACATCTAATCCACAAAAGAGTTCTGTAGCTACAGTCTTGACATTGTTCTTCACTATCTTGCAAGTTAATCGCTGAAATTCTAAGTGACGGACAAAGAAATTATTTCCGTTAGAAGTTGAAAGTTACACACGCAAGTATGTCTTTTGGCCAATTCTCTCAAGAAGTCAATTATATTCACAACATGAGACTGGAAATGCTATCTATCTATATGAAGCTATGTGGACGAGAGCTCATCCTATTCAATTTCTTCCAGATGTATCGCACGAGAACGACCATCGGGAGGAATGTGGAAACGGTATTGTACTAATACTTTTTCTCTCATCGACTTCGGCGTCTTATAAAAATGATTAGAATTGGCCTTCGCAGTCATAGCTCTTTGAATGGTCAGCTATATAGAGACTGAACTGTCATCTTTTTCGTAACAGTTTTCTTACGTCTATACAAGCTCCATATGTACGTATTTTCAAATATTGGACATCTAGGCGTAACAAAGAGGGTCTCTTATTCTTACTCCAAAAACAGACGTTGATGACTTTCCTCTATAAACACTCGTAATTCTACTTTTTTAGGACCATTAAATGAAAATGTCCTAAACCCTTTGAGTCTCTTCTCACATCTTACACATCTATTGTAACAGCAGCTTCTGTAGCACCTACCCTACTCTTGGGCTCTGTTAGTCGGCAACCCATAAATGAAGGGAAAAGGTAACCCACTGGTCACTTACGCACTTTCTCCTGATGTACCGGTATGGGGTTTATTGTTGCTCAGGGTAACCTCCGAACACCCCTCGGTTCCTTTGCGGCATGAAGTATGCGGAGCCTTGGTTAGATTAACATTCCTTCATATTACCCACGTTAAACCGTTGCTCGCCATCACCAGAGGGAGGTGGTTCCTGATGACCTATACCCTAAATTAATTTCTAATAGAATTACATTGACAATAATAAACCATATTCGCACAATAAAACAGTAAACATTGACTGATTCTGCTTTTAAAAGACATTTCATCCAGAGACGGAAATACCTAATATTCGATTCAAATGTATTTACCCCTCACTTTAACCGCGAATATTTCTGAAACGGAGGAACGGAAAACATTGAAAAAATATGTGTTCATTATGAGTCTATTCTAAATCATTCACTGAAATTTGAGTAATGTATATTGGACAGTTTCGAAGTTCTGCTAAGTTATATTGAAAAATGTCCCACTCTTTAAGGAAATTTTGACCTTACCCGTTTTAAACCCATTATATCTTGGAAAGATGCCTATTATGTAAAAAATATTTTAGATACCAATAAGGCACGGCATTTTTTAAACGAGTAAATTTTTTCATAATTTTTTATTCTAAAATTTTGAAGTTATTCTCAAAAACGTTACCTCATGTTTATTCGGTTATTTATTAATGGATTTAAAATGTTTTGATAAAATAATTAATTATATAAAATATAAGCATTTTCAGAAAAAGGAATTGGTATATATCAAATATTAATTTAGCTATCAAGCGCAATAGATAATATTAGTGCAAGCTTGCTGTAATATTATCTATTGGGCTTGATAACTAAATTAAAATATTTGACATATACCAATTATTTTTTCTGGAAAGGCTTGCATTTTACATACTTAACTATGTTATCAAAAAATGTTTAAATACATTGATAAATAACCGAATGAGGTTACATTGTTGAGAATGACTGCAGAATTTTAGAATAATTGTTTTTTTAATTTCGTCGTACAAAAAATGGCGTGCTTATCGGTATCTAAAATATTATTTACATGGTAGGCATATTTTACAAGGTATAAAGGATTTAAAACCGATATTAGACGAGTAAAATTGGGAAGCAAAGTCGCTTAGTTTCCGAGAAAAAAAAACTGGCGTAGAACCAAACCAGACTTGGTGCGATTCTTTAATTAGGTTATCGTGTACATGAAACCACTTTTCACGACATTTTCTGGTGGTCAGGAACTTTTTTATTTCGAAAAAACTGTAAAAAAACGATTTTTCCATGAAACATGTTTTTTAACGTCCCCACCGTTATATCTTTAAAAATAATTGTGCTATGGAACTGATTTTTTTTTTAAACTGAAGTAGACACAATAACGCTTCTAACTATGTACAATGTGATTATAAAATATATATTTTTTAATTGTTAAAATAATAGCAAACTTAAAGTTGTTATTTTCGTGAATGTATTTTTCAGCAATCCAGAAAAATTTTTATTTATGAAAATATGTATACACATGCTGTGAACAAATTGAAGCCAATATATGAAAAAAGTTTTTAGAATCATAATTTTTGATGTGCGGGTTATAGTATGTAGTCAGCGATTTTTTTAAAACGGGCTAAAACATATTCTTGACCGCCCGGCTCTCATTATACTGCTTACCGCTTGCGGACTACGGTTGTTGGGTTCATGTGTACTAATAGGGCTTTTATTAACAGCTCCAAAATAGGTACGAACCTAAGGTATAAACCTACCTTTTGTTGTTTTGAGGTAAAAAATATTTAAGTTTTTATACTTATTTGTGTTGTTTATTTATAAAAACCAACCTTTAACTGATCCTTTGACGTAAACGTCACAGGCGTAGAGGTTTTTTACCAGTAAAATACTGGTTAATTGTGATATATTTTGTAGATTCCCCTAGCACCGCTTAGAAAGAAAACATACATGTGGCAGGAAGTCCCAAAGAATTGAAGAAGGAAAAAAAAAAAAAATTAAGATAATGCCACAAATAACATTTCGACAATATCGTCACTTAAATTCCGTCCTGAACCATATGCATTTATAAGTGTAGTTGGCATATTGCTTCTTTACGATATTCTAAGTTGATACATAAACTTGCAATAGTTAACTGACTGTATTAGGTAGGAAATCTATTATTTAAATATATATGTTTACCTTAAGAAGGGGTGGTAAAAGGTGCCTTCAGTTGAAGGAAGCTCCGTTTGTTGTTGTTGCTAATTTGATCCTTAGGTCGCTTAATATCTGAATTTGTTTATTTTTGTTTTTGTACAGTACTAGAATCAATTTTGTAAAGATTTTTAAAGCTTCGTCTTTAGACAGCAATGGCAGTTCCGATAATTTTTGAAAAACAATATTCTTTAAGAACATCAAACGCAGATTTTTTAAATATTTTAAAAAAACCATTAGTGGTGTCGCAACTACTCTAAATCCCGCAAACTACTAATATACGATTGAAATGTATTGACCCCTCATTTTAACCGTGAATATCTCAAAAATGGCGGACCAGAGAAAATTTGAAAACAATATGCGTTCATTAGGTATGTGTCTATTGTAAATTATTCACTGAAGTTTGAATAATGTACATTGGACGGTTTTGAGGTTCTGCTAAGTTATATTGAAAAATGCCCTACTTTTTAAGGAAATTTTGACCATACCAGTTTTAAATTAACTATATCTTGAAAAATTTGCCTACTATATGAATAATATTTTAGATACCGATAAAGCACGGCATTTTTTTTACGAAGAAATTCTTTCATAATTTTTATTGTAGTTGGCAGTTATTGTCAAAAACGTGACCTGATGTTTATTCGGCTATTTATCAAGGTATTTAAAATATTTTTAATGAAATAGTTAATCATATAAAATGTAAGGATTTTCAAAAAAAAGAATTGGTATATATCAAATATTAATTTAGTTATCAAGTGCAATAGATAATATTGCAGAACGCGGGCAATAATATTATCTATTGCACTTGATAACTAAATTAATATTTGATATAGGTATACCAATTCTTTTTTCTGAAAATGCTTACATTTTATATAATTAACTATTTTATCAAAAATTTTGTAAATACCTTGATAAATAACCGAATAAACATGATGTCACGTTTTTTAGAATAACTGCAAAATTTTAGAATAAAAAATTATGAAAAAATTTCCTCGTACAAAAAATACCATGCCTTATCGGCATCTAAAATGTTATTTATATAATAGGCATATTTTCAAATATATAATGGATTTATAACTGGTATTGGCAAAATTTCCTTAAAAAGTAGGATATTTTTCAATATACCTTAGCAGAACTTCAAAGCTGTCCAATGTACATTATCCAAATTTTAGTTAATGATTTAGAATAGACACATAATGAACACGTAATTTTTTCAATTTTTTCCGCTCCTCCGTTTCTGAGATATTCGCGGTTAAAGTGAGGGGTCAATACATTTGAATCGTATATTAGTAAAGGTTCTGTGCCAGTCTGTATAGACCTAAACTGTAAATAATTAGAATCTACCAACTGAAGTCTTTAACAATAAATATAGTTTGTTTTATTTCACTCTAAGCTAAAACATAACACTTTGTAGCAAGGTCTGAGTATTTCTTGGAATTTTTGGGACTCATATTGAAATTCATCATTTCATCCTGCATGTTGAAAATTTTCCATTATGTACATTAATACATGTCAATGTATTGCAATTGAAATTACCGAAGGTTTCTCTACAACACCTGACGCCAATTAAACTGGTTAATGAATAAAATAAAGTCATAACTGACATACATGTAAATGTTACCCAATAGTTCAAGAAAGAAACTTTTATATAAAAATATTGCAAAATACACTGTTTGGTTAATGCTCAATAATAAAACAATTGATAACCTCTTTTAAAATTACAAATAGACAAAACCATATATTCCGTTGCTTAAAGAATGGTAAAGAAACAACAATAATACATAAATATTTAGGTTTCTAATGAATTGTTTCGTCAGTTGTTAAATGCAGTTGACAGGTAACATATTTTATATAATTGGTAAGTGTAGTGGAAGTGGGTAATTCAGACATGATTGATAAATAATTACACAAAATTAATATGTTGTGAAGAAATACTGACAATGAATTATCTAGTTAGCTAGTAGTGTACATATACGGAGTGGTTTTAAAATGGAATTCATCTTTTTGGAAGTTAATTTCACATATCAAAATAACACATTTTCCTATGGTTCTATTTGTTATTTATCTAAATGATATATATACTCACCTAAAATCCAGTAAGTAATAGTATATTACATACCGAGGTGGGAAGTGTTTCATTGTTGTCGAGAGATGAGTAGTTGACTGAGGCACGAAGCGGCGAGGTCAACTAATTCTCGGGACAGCAATGAAACTTTTCACCAAAGTTTGTATACTATTTTATTCACAATCATCCTCCTTAATGAAGAAAAAGCCAAATAAACCGTTTAAAATTCTTATGTCAAAGGACAAATGTCAAAGTGACGTCGCCTTGTTTTTAATATTCAGGTTGGAAAGTGGCCACTTTCCAACCCGAGATATTACTTTCCAACCCGACATATCACTTTCCAATTCGAAATGTCACATTGTGAATAAAATAATAATCGGTTTTGCTGTTGATACAGTAATTTTCTATTCTTCGGATTCTGATAATACTTGGCGATAATTATGGAAACGAGTAAGAAAAAGAAAACACTTCCTGTCAATTATTTAAAAAAAAACATTAATAACCTTTGACCTGTCATATTAAAGAAAATTAAACATTTTAAATCGGCTATCAGATGTAATTGAAAACCTGTTGGAATCGTTTCCTACTTATTACTTTACTTTATACAGGGTGTAATCAGTTTCATGTCATTTAAAAAAACTGGTAATGGGGACCGACTAGACAAAAAAAACCTTTATGACTTTTCCCTCTAGGGGCACTTTGAAAAACACTGATCTAGGTTAACATATTTAATATTATGGTAGACAACTATTGAGAACCACTGCTTTTCTTGGTCGATGGACTTGTACTTCCCAATTATACAACTTTTAAATTGTCATAAAAAAGTGCTGGCCGGCACACGCGGTATCAAAGGATCATCGACCGCCTTTGATGTACCGCCTCAACTGAACTCAGGCAAGTATAAAGAGGTAAATAATTCGTTCTCTCTTCGTGCACAATTGCAAGCAAATAATGGCCATAGAGGTTTAAACAGAGCATTTCTTTACATGTGTGTTTTTTAATTTGGAACAAAATATTGGATTGTTTATAATTTAAAAAATTTAAATGTGGTTTACTAACATTTGTAACATAAATGACTGTCCTGGGTTAAAAGCTTACTACCTACCTAAATGATTCAAAATCTCTGCATCTATATCAATACACAGTTCGGTATGTCGAATTAAGTACATGCGCACTTCGTTCAACACTAAACACTAAACTACCAACTAACGTTGTCAATAAAGAAAAATAAAATAAAAACTTGGTACAAAAGCCAAAAAGGAATACAAAAAGAACGAACAAGTAAGTTTTGTCTGTACGTAATCACGAATTTGACAACTTGAACGCTAAGTCAATAAAATAAATCTTAACTATAAATACACAATGACGCGAAATTCAAAAATAACAAAAACAACGAACGGCGGGTTGGACATGTGTACATAACGAAACACCGACAGTAACTAAAATATTGCACAAAGGAGAGTTAGAGTATAGTTTTCTTCAGATCAGATCTAGATCTAAACCTACCTCAATATTCCAGCAGTTCTCAAAAATGTTTATTGAAAATTTGCGAAATTTTTGTTTATTTTTTTTCTCCAAAACTGTAAGCTTTAGACCCCATGTTATATTAGGTTTTTTGTTTGTCTTTTCGTTCCCTACCACCAGTTTTTTTTAATGACATGAAACTAATTACACCCTGTATAACAATATTGTAGGGATGTCTTTGGGCATGTATATGTGTACACATATATACACATATACATAGACAGATGCATACCCTTATACAACTGTAACAATAGTAGTAACAACTTCCTGATGAATTTCCAGGCCTACCATGATTTGATATGTAATACCAAAACTGAAGAAGTCATATTAGGCATTTTTTATCGAAAAATTGTATAAGAAAAAGTTATTTAAAAATGAATTATTATTTGTTTGCTTATAATTGTATTGAAACATTCTTTATAGGATTTTGCAAACAGCAGAAAAAATAACTATCTATAACTAAAAGAAAAACTTTGTGTAGAAATATTAATGAAATCTTTGCATTCTTTCGATAACCTGAATTCTGGTTATGCTAGCAAATTAAAATCCTAAAATGAATTTGTCTAATTTCTTATTTGACAATTCTCATTCTAACACTAGCATCCACACAGTCCCCTACGGCCATGCAGATTAAACTAGTATCCACATAACCCCCTACGATTATGAAGATTCAGTTAAAAATGAGAACAAAGACCTAAAATGAATTTATTTATCTACCTTGTCTTAAAAAATTGTTCATTCCAATGGATTACATTTTCATGAAATCTATCATTCTGTTTCCTGGAAATGCTTAGCCTTTGAAACGTTTTTCGCCCTTATTCTGGAGCTCATCAGAAAGACATAAAGCCATTCATAAAGATGTTTCATGCAAAACCAAGACAATTTCTATGAATAAGTGTGAAATGATTATATTTGACATTGACTGATAAAAACAACCTCACCTATCTATTAGCTAACTAGTATTGGAGCCTATATACTCTATGTATGTTTTAAAAATGAATTATTATTTGTTTGCTTATAATTGTATTGAAACATTCTTTATAGGATTTTGCAAACAGCAGAAAAAATAACTATCTATAACTAAAAGAAAAACTTTGTGTAGAAATATTAATGAAATCTTTGCATTCTTTCGATAACCTGAATTCTGGTTATGCTAGCAAATTAAAATCCTAAAATGAATTTGTCTAATTTCTTATTTGACAATTCTCATTCTAACACTAGCATCCACACAGTCCCCTACGGCCATGCAGATTAAACTAGTATCCACATAACCCCCTACGATTATGAAGATTCAGTTAAAAATGAGAACAAAGACCTAAAATGAATTTATTTATCTACCTTGTCTTAAAAAATTGTTCATTCCAATGGATTACATTTTCATGAAATCTATCATTCTGTTTCCTGGAAATGCTTAGCCTTTGAAACGTTTTTCGCCCTTATTCTGGAGCTCATCAGAAAGACATAAAGCCATTCATAAAGATGTTTCATGCAAAACCAAGACAATTTCTATGAATAAGTGTGAAATGATTATATTTGACATTGACTGATAAAAACAACCTCACCTATCTATTAGCTAACTAGTATTGGAGCCTATATACTCTATGTATGTTTTAAAAATGAATTATTATTTGTTTGCTTATAATTGTATTGAAACATTCTTTATAGGATTTTGCAAACAGCAGAAAAAATAACTATCTATAACTAAAAGAAAAACTTTGTGTAGAAATATTAATGAAATCTTTGCATTCTTTCGATAACCTGAATTCTGGTTATGCTAGCAAATTAAAATCCTAAAATGAATTTGTTTAATTTCTTATTTGACAATTCTCATTCTAACACTAGCATCCACACAGTCCCCTACGGCCATGCAGATTAAACTAGTATCCACATAACCCCCTACGATTATGAAGATTCAGTTAAAAATGAGAACAAAGACCTAAAATGAATTTATTTATCTACCTTGTCTTAAAAAATTGTTCATTCCAATGGATTACATTTTCATGAAATCTATCATTCTGTTTCCTGGAAATGCTTAGCCTTTGAAACGTTTTTCGCCCTTATTCTGGAGCTCATCAGAAAGACATAAAGCCATTCATAAAGATGTTTCATGCAAAACCAAGACAATTTCTATGAATAAGTGTGAAATGATTATATTTGACATTGACTGATAAAAACAACCTCACCTATCTATTAGCTAACTAGTATTGGAGCCTATATACTCTATGTATGTTTTAAAAATGAATTATTATTTGTTTGCTTATAATTGTATTGAAACATTCTTTATAGGATTTTGCAAACAGCAGAAAAAATAACTATCTATAACTAAAAGAAAAACTTTGTGTAGAATGCAAAGATTTCATTAATATTTCTACACAAAGTTTTTCTTTTAGTTATAGATAGTTATTTTTTCTGCTGTTTGCAAAATCCTATAAAGAATGTTTCAATACAATTATAAGCAAACAAATAATAATTCATTTTTAAAACATACATAGAGTATATAGGCTCCAATACTAGTTAGCTAATAGATAGGTGAGGTTGTTTTTATCAGTCAATGTCAAATATAATCATTTCACACTTATTCATAGAAATTGTCTTGGTTTTGCATGAAACATCTTTATGAATGGCTTTATGTCTTTCTGATGAGCTCCAGAATAAGGGCGAAAAACGTTTCAAAGGCTAAGCATTTCCAGGAAACAGAATGATAGATTTCATGAAAATGTAATCCATTGGAATGAACAATTTTTTAAGACAAGGTAGATAAATAAATTCATTTTAGGTCTTTGTTCTCATTTTTAACTGAATCTTCATAATCGTAGGGGGTTATGTGGATACTAGTTTAATCTGCATGGCCGTAGGGGACTGTGTGGATGCTAGTGTTAGAATGAGAATTGTCAAATAAGAAATTAGACAAATTCATTTTAGGATTTTAATTTGCTAGCATAACCAGAATTCAGGTTATCGAAAGAATGCAAAGATTTCATTAATATTTCTACACAAAGTTTTTCTTTTAGTTATAGATAGTTATTTTTTCTGCTGTTTGCAAAATCCTATAAAGAATGTTTCAATACAATTATAAGCAAACAAATAATAATTCATTTTTAAAACATACATAGAGTATATAGGCTCCAATACTAGTTAGCTAATAGATAGGTGAGGTTGTTTTTATCAGTCAATGTCAAATATAATCATTTCACACTTATTCATAGAAATTGTCTTGGTTTTGCATGAAACATCTTTATGAATGGCTTTATGTCTTTCTGATGAGCTCCAGAATAAGGGCGAAAAACGTTTCAAAGGCTAAGCATTTCCAGGAAACAGAATGATAGATTTCATGAAAATGTAATCCATTGGAATGAACAATTTTTTAAGACAAGGTAGATAAATAAATTCATTTTAGGTCTTTGTTCTCATTTTTAACTGAATCTTCATAATCGTAGGGGGTTATGTGGATACTAGTTTAATCTGCATGGCCGTAGGGGACTGTGTGGATGCTAGTGTTAGAATGAGAATTGTCAAATAAGAAATTAGACAAATTCATTTTAGGATTTTAATTTGCTAGCATAACCAGAATTCAGGTTATCGAAAGAATGCAAAGATTTCATTAATATTTCTACACAAAGTTTTTCTTTTAGTTATAGATAGTTATTTTTTCTGCTGTTTGCAAAATCCTATAAAGAATGTTTCAATAAAAAGTTATTTAGTTAGAATCGGTTAAAACCCCCAAATTCCAAGTTTCATCAAAATGTGAGAAAATTTAAATTTCCATGGAAATTACCAAAAATTGGTTCTGTCAAGTCGCCTATGGATACTTGTTTGTTTGAGGGTGATTTGATCGAAAAAGATGTAATTTAATGACACATATTCTTTATAGAATTTTGCAAACAGCAGAAAAAAATAAAAGAAAAACTGTTTGTAAAATCGTTGATTTACAAATTTACAATCTTTGCATTTTCTTTTTCCTTCTTCAATTCTTTGGGACTTCCTGCCACATGTATGTTTTCTTTTTAAGCGGTGCTAGGGGAATTTACAAAATATATCACAATTAACCAGTGTGATACTGGTAAATAATCTTTACGCCTGTGACGTTTACGTCAAAGGATCAGTTAGAGGCTGTTTTTTTTTTTAATAAACAACACAAATAAGTATAAAAACTTGAAATTAAATATTTCGCCGACGTTTCGGAAATCTAATCTGTTTCCTTTTTCAAGGCCTTTTTGAAAAATCTTTCTTTGCTGTGTATGACAAATACACAGCTCTACGAATATTTGTTATATTCAATATCCATAGATACTTACTATTTACATAGAACTGTTGATATAGTTAACAGTTTTTTAGTTTTTATACAATGTTAAGTTTGTGAAGTTCTTCTTTTAACATTGGCAGCCAAGTTGTACAGACATCTACGGAACAATTCGACACGCAACTATCCTCATTCAATAATATTATCGCGGATTCTTTAATTTTTCTTTTTTTGCTATCTGCCTCTTTTGTTAAAATTTTTGCCGAGTCCCAGTTTATTCTATGTCCGTTCTCCCACGCGTGTTCGCATACTGGTTAATTGTGATATATTTTGTAGATTCTCCTAGCACCGCTTAAAAAGAAAACATACATGTGGCAGGAAGTCCCAAAGAATTAAAGAAGGAAAAAGAAAATTAAGATAATGCCACAAACAACATTTAGACAATAATCTTTGCATTCTCTCGATAACCTAAATTCTGGTTATGCTAGCAATTAAAATTCTAAAATGAATTTGTCTTTCTTATTTGACAATTCTCATTGTAACACTAGTTTCCACACAGTCTCCTACAGCTATGCAGAGTAAATCAGTATCCACATAACCCCCTAGGGCTATGAAGATTCAGTTAAAATGAGAGCGAAGGCCTAAAATGAATTTATTTACATACCTCGTCTTTTGGAAAAATTTTCGTTCAAATGGATTACATTTTCATGAAATCTATCATTCTATTTCTTGGAAATGTTTAGCCTTTGAATCGTTTTTCGCCCTTTTTCTGGAGCTCATCAGAAAGGCACAAAGCCACTCACACGATGCTTCATGCAAGAACCAAGACAATTACCAAGTTTTTGATATTAATTTTGACATTGACATTGGCGATTTTCTCGAAAACTACTGATCGTAGAAAAGTTTCAGATAAAAAAGTTGTATCCATCTTTATTTTCTCTCAATGTACTTGGTATCTATTTCAAAAGATAGAAAAATTCTGTTCTAACTGTACCCATTGTACTCCTGCAAATTATCTAGTCTTACAAAATATTCATATTTTCCATACTTATTCTTACCTTCATAATAACATATTTTGTTAAAAAATATAAAATGCAAAAATTTGGGACCAGTATATTGCTCATTTTTCCGGCTAGAGCTGAAGGTGGATATACCGGTTTACTAATAATTATTAGGTATGTTTAGTTGACTGAGCCCTCCCTTCCTCCTCGAGAAGTCTCATAGATGCACTTATACCCATTCTGTAAAAAAGAAATAAACGTTAATTAAATACATAACTTACCAACTCAAGAATATTAAGCTGTCCTACGCCTTGTTAATGTTTGGATGCATTGTCCGCAAACATAGGTAACCTTATAAATTCACTGTGTTATGCAACCAGCTCTCTTTTAGGTTGACAAATCTTATAATTCCTACTATTAAAATATACTTCATAATTGAGTGAACGCGTGAACTAAAATTTTGTTTCGTAAGCTTTCAAAAATTAATTACATTTAATTCTCCTCAATAGTCATGATTATATAATGCATAAACAGTACAGTAGAAATTATAGTGGAGTAAAAAAAGAGCATTGATGTGTATAGTCTTGTAACAGCAATATTATGATTTCATACCTTCTGGGGAATCATCAGAAATATACAGAGTGTAATTAGTTTCATGTCATTAAAAAAAACTGGTGGTAGGGAACGACAAGACAAACAAAAAAACCTTATATAACATGGGGTCTAAAGCTCATAGTTTTGGAGAAAAAAAAATAAACAAAAATTTCCAAAATACTTTAAGAGCTGCTAGCATATTGGGGTAGGTTTTATTGCCTCGCGTCTTGTCGCACGTGATACTCTGACATTGGTGCAAATAAGTATGCCGACAAAGCAGTTAAAAGCGACCGACAGAGGACACCGCCATGTTTTTTGCTTCTCCGCGACCAAATAATCTTGTTACACGTGCTATATTCTCCCTTGTAATATTTTCAAGTAATAATTTCAGTGTGTGTCCTTACTTGATAAACAACGTACACACGACGCGACCTATCTGTTCCTTGGTCTTGTCTGTTGCTTTTGTTCTTTTTGAATTTTGTGCCAGTTATGTTAAGATTTATTTTATTGACTTATCGTTCAAGCCGTTAGTACTTGGTTACGTAAGACACTACTTCTCCTTCGTGCTTTTTGTGTTACTTTTTGGATTTTGGACCAAGTTTCTCTTTTTGTTTTCTTTATTGATAACGTTAATTCGCAGTTTAGTGTGGTGTTTTAAGACGCAGATTTTGGACATTATGGGAGATTACACTTATCCAGAGCTCGCGGATATGCACTTGGTATTTGGAGAAGGTGTTGGAAATGCAGTTGGTGCGGAAGAGCTTTAGAACATTGCAACAACGTATTTTTATGTGCATAGAAACCATAAAAAGGGATCCTAATTTACCAAATGTGTTGAACGGAGTGCGTATGTCCTTAATTCCACGTGCCGGAATATGTATACGTGGAGATGGAGGTTATTTCGAACAATTTTTGTGAAAAATTAAAAAGAATTGTTCAGTTATTTTGTGTTACCTATTGGGCATTAAAGGTATGATTATTATTATCAGTATTCGCTGTCTTGTTTTGATCTGTTTATTATTGTTTACATTGATGTTCATAGAGACCAAAGACTCGATTTTTAGTTTTCGATACCTGATTGAGAAAAATTATCCGCTCAATTCGTTAAAAAAATCAGATTTTTTCCTAACTTAAAATACACAACTATTTTCTGTTATCGTATCTCGGACTTCTAACTGTTCGTTTTCCAATTTCATAAAATAATTACTAATTTTTTAAGCTTTTAACACAATGTTACAAATGTTAATAAACCACTTTTAAATTTAATAAATTCTTATAAACGACAATAAAAGCTACAATAACTTTGTTCCAAATTAAAAAACGCATGTAAACAAATCCTATTTAAACCCCTGCGGCCATGCTATGCTTGCGTTGCGCCGAAAAAGAAGGAATTATTTACATTTTCATAATTAGTGGTATAAAAAGTTCGGTACAAGTAATCCCATCAAAATGCCCGCACTTCTTCCGGCGGGAGCACAAGTCGAGTATTACAATTTTTTATTATTTCTTATATTCGGAACTATAACATCCATTGACCCTGAAAACAGTGGTTCTCAAATGTTTCCTAGCTTAACATTGAAATTTTAAACCTAGGACAGTTTTTTCAAAGTGCCCCTAGAGAAAAAAGTCATGTAGGTTTTTTTTTGTCTAGTAGGTCCCTATTACCAGTTTTTTTAATTACATGAAACTAATTACACCCTGTATATCTGAGATTTGAAGTCTCAAAGCCTATAGCGTTTTTTTATGAACAATATTGTTTTTTGAAAAATGGTTTTTAGGTATAAAGGCGAATATCTACGGTTCTAGAGGTCCGATCGGGAGCTCCCTAAGATATCTGGATGCCGAAGAGACCTACACATACTTGGGTGTGCAACAGCACCACATTCAGGATGTGCAGCAAGTAAAAGAATCTCTTCGCGGCAAGTACAGATGCCTACTCCGAAAGATTTGGTCATCCGAACTTTCGGGGAAAAACAAGGTGTCTGCCACTAATATGCTTACCATTCCTTTTCTGCTCTACTCCTTCGGAGTAGTCAAATGGACTGTAGATGAACTGCACCAATTCGACAGAGGTACCCGTAAGATGATGAATGTCCACAGGAGCATTCATCATAGATCGCCAACCCTCGTGTGTAAGTACCTCCCACGAAATCGGAGGGGCCGAGGGCTCTTGGGGCTGGAGTGTATGCATGGAAGAGTAGCACTGGGCATGGCATGTGATGTCCTTAGGTGCTCAGATCCGCTCCTGCTATTAGTGAGAGATCACGAAAATGCAGGGGTGGCTACAGGGTTATTTAAGGCGGCGAAAGGGGCCGCAGATGAACTTCGTCTCATATTCGACGACAGGCGAGGAGGCCGGCGCGGTGCTGACTCAGAGTCAGTCACAGAACTTCAGCCACCTCACCTGAAGGCCCAGGTAAAAGCTGCCGAACAGGAACGTCTGTTTAGGCAGCATGTCGATAAACCCATTCATGGGGTGTTCTACAGGAACCTAGACACGCTGGGTTTATCGACAAAGCGCACATTCGCCTTTTTAAGGTCAGCTGGGCTAAAGTCGGAGACCGAGGGATTCATTGTGGCCTATCAAGACGGTGTAATTAACACGCTGGTCTACCGAACCCGCGTAATGGGTGTAGAGGTTCTTAATATAAACTGCAGGACCTGCCGTCAGGCACCGGAATCGCTCATGCATTTACTTTCCGCATATCCGATGTATGCGATTTCGGCCTACATCCATCGCCATAACGCGGCTTTACGGGTGCTGTACTGTCATCTACGGCACTCGTATGGGATAGACCAGACACCAATGCAGACATCGAGTCCGTTGTCGAAAACGAGAGGTGCCGAATTTATTGGAACTACTCGTTTCCGACAGTCAGGCTAATTCAAACCAACAAGCCTGACATATTTCTCCTCGACCATCAACTCAAGGTGATATTTGTGATTGAGTTCTCGGCACCTGCCGAGCCAAACATCGCTTTGAAAGAGGAGGAAAAGCGGACCAAATACCGTGATCTCCGGTACGAGCTCCAAGTGCTATACCCAGGCTACTCGGTCAAGAGGATAGTCCTAATAATCGGTATACTCGGTGGTATGAAGCCTACGCTACTCTCAGAACTAAGATCATACCAGTCTGCCAGAAATCTGCCGAATGGCTGGCATGCCAAATGCAGAAGGCGGTTATCTTGGTGTCCCTTCGCCTACTTAGGGCACACGATTCTGGTATTTATAATCACTAACCCCACAGTTTGTTGGGAGTGGCTGTAATTATGACCGTGCGGCTACCGTGTGGTATCAGTTGGAAAGCACGGAAGCCCTGTCCAGCAACGGATAAACCGTAAAAAATAATAATAATAATAATAATAGTGCTCCTCGACCATCAAAACAAGGCGATGTTTGGATCGAGTTCTCGGTACCTGCTGAGCCAAACATCGCTTTGAAAGAGGAGGAGAAACGGATCAAATACCATGATCTCCGGTACGAGCTCCAAGTGCTGTACCCAGGCTACTTGGTCAAGACGGTCGTCCTCATAATCAGTGTACTCAAGGGTATGAAGCCTACGCTGCTCTCAGAACTGGAGACAATGCCAGCCTGTCAAAAATCATCGGAATGGCTGGCAGCCCAAATGCAGAAGGCAGTTATCTTGGGGTCCCTTCGTTTACTTAGGGCACACAATTCAGGAATTTACCGTCACTAACCCCACAGGTTGTGGGGAGTGGCTGTAATTATCGCCGGCGCGGCTACCGTGTGTTATTGGTCGGAAAGCACGGAAGCCCTGTCCAGCAACGGGTAACCCAAAAAAAAAAAAAATAATATATTGAAAAGGATATCTTTTTTACCTTTGTTACAAAACGGGAATGAACCTGTGCCGATGCTTTCCTGGGCCGGTGTTGATATTTTGCCGGGCTGATTTACTATCCCATCCACCGCTGGTTGGCAACAGTCTGCAACAAATAATTCAAAAACATGAATGTACTAATAATTGTTAACAAGATATTGTGTACTTTCAAATCTTTGCTTCAAAGTGATATATTACATTTTAACGCGGTATACGATATTTGTGAATTTTTTTATTCATTTTGAAAATAGAGGTTAAAGAAATGATTGTAGATAATTCAATTATCAATTATATGCCAAATAGCTATTTGCATTCTTTCTGTGAAAAATCGTACCAATAATTCACTGTAGTGAATTATCGATTCATAATTCACTGCATCCGGTAAATCACAAATACAAATTCAAAAATCACCCTGTTTCGCTGATTTAATGATATTTTAAACCGACCGCGATCAACTCTTGGTGCAGCTGCGGTTAACAATAAACTCGCGTGACAACCAGGAGTATCGCCATATTCTTTTTACGTTTTCCAACGTACGGGTAGGTACTGATTAATGTTATCAAATTTCAGTCTAATTTATTTGTTTAATAGGTGTACAGAAGGCATTGTATTACATTCGCGATTATGACCATTATTCACTCAGATGATTTCGTGGGCTCAAACATCTTCATGAATATCGGCTACCATAATCACTCATACAATAATATACTATTTTTTTAGAGCTTCCATTTAGCAGAAAGCCGTAGTTGACAGTTGTACTTTATGAAGCGTTGAAAAAGCGACTAATTTTCATTGCAGGTAGAAAAAAAAAGAAAATAATAAATTACAAGATATATTATAAGCTTTAAAAAAAGTCGTGACAGTTTATTCTAAAATGATAATTTCTGAGATAATATTTAAAAAACTATTTAATCTCATTTCACACCTCCCAATCCTCTGCAAACTATCCGATTCACCGGTACTCTTCAGAATTTTAATAGTTTTATGTCCAATATAGGACGTTTAACCAAAAATGTCCACGACCTATAATAATTTCTTGATTATACCATTATTTTGAGCTACTTTACTGTTAGGCCAGTCAGTGGGTCATTTTTAAGAGGGGATAGTGGAAATAAATGGTGGCAAGCTGCAATAAATTTTATTCCCTTTGTTTTGTTGTCTTTAATAACATGAAAAATTTGCACCATCTGTCGATCCCGGATTTGCCCACCATCTTGAAAAAAACGCCCACAAAAGTTGTATTTTTACGATTTTTTCTAAATCGTTCGGTTCGGGTTCACTTTAGATGAAAATTTTCAAGTAAGTGAAAGTAAAGCACATAAAATTTTCAACAATACTCACAAACTTATCTTTTTGTAGATACTTCTGTTGGTTTACCGTGCCGTGTGCAAAAAGCGAGAGACTGCGTTGTGATTACGTACGTATAAAAATTAATTGTCACAATGCATATGGTGTTGGTTTGTCAATGATGACGAGTATTGTTAGAAACAACTTTGAAAATGTTAAGTTTCAAAGAAAACAAAGAGTCATGCCACTTGCATCTATAAATTCAGGAATTAAAGTAGATACCAGAATTGTACCAATCAACCCTACATTACTCTTTCAAAGGATTTCGTATGCAAAAAAATCATCTGAACAGTTTCAACAATATTTTCAGTATGAACTTGCTCCTTATCCACTCTTTCTGTTTAATGATGGAATAATGCGGAAAACGAAAAATCTGCCCTTTACGAATTGTTTACACCAATTAACGAAAACATTGAATTTAAAGATACGTTATATGTAATTGGCGGAGGGTTTCTTATTCATAGAGTTGTGTTGCATCAACAAGAACTATTTTCAGCTATTTTAGAGAAATTTGTCGAATATGTTAAAGCATTACACAACAAACGCAATCGTAGTATTTGATGAATATCCAGATAAGGGCAATTGAAAATCTGTTAAAAGTGCTGAACGCTTATTCCGAATGAAAAATTGTCGCACAGCAGAAGTAGTTTTCGATGAAACAATGAGAACTACTACAACACAAGCTAAATTTCTGGCAAATGAAAGTAATAAAAGCCGGTTAATATCCTTGTTGTGCCGAAAATTTAAAAACTAAGGGATTTCAGTTAAACAGGCTTATGAAGATGCTGACACTTTAACAGTTAATACAGCCCTTGAAATATCAAACACATTCAAATCAGTGGTAGTAGTAGGTGAGGATATTAATTTATTGGTTATTCTGCCTTATGTGAATTCCATAATAATATCTGCTTTTTAAAGCAAGGAAACGGAGAAACAGTAAACACACTATATTCGCCCGACACAGCAAACATGGAGACAACAGTAAGAGATAACATTTTATTTTTACATGTATTTAGTGGATGCGATACCACTTCGGAATTTTACAGGCAGGGAAAAATAAACTTTTAAAGAATCAACCAAGCCTGCAGTTAGCTGTTCAGTGTTTCAAAGACCTTAATGCAAGTCCAGAAACGATTACTAAAGCTGGAATTCGATTTCTATTGACACTTTATAGGGCAAAAACTGACGACATATCACTACACATAGATACCAATCCTTTGCGCAATCTATAACAAAAAATTTATTCAACCTTGCATCGCTACCACCAACCGAAGATGCAGTGCACATGCATTCATTTCGTACCTACCTACAAGTTCAACAGTGGTACGGTAATGAAAAATCGCCAACTGATTGGGATTGGAAAGAGTCGCCAAATGGACTTATACCGATTCCTATGCTTCAAGACGCCGCTTCCTGAGAGTTATTACAGATAATTTCATGTAATTTCAAAAAAGGTTGCAATGCACCATACAACAGTAGGAAAGCAGGGTTGCAGTGCTCACTAGTGTGTGGTTCGTGCGAGGGAAGAACTTATTCCAATTCAGAAACTGTTATAGAAGAACCAGATAATGACGAAATTAATTATCAAATTGTAGAATTTATTTCCGAAGAAAATATCTGGGAAATTAATACTGAATCAGAACCTGAAGAACAATCAGAGGAAGAGTTTTCTGACCAACCTTCTACATCGAAAAAGTAGGAGAACAAAATTAATTACTGGAGACTTTTAAATAAGAAAAACAAATATGACCTTTTGAAAATTGTTTTATCAAAATGGTGGCCAAATCCGGGATCGACAAATTTATTATATTGTTAAACACACCAGAATAAAGATAATAAAATTTATTGCAGCTTGCCATCATTTATTTCACCCATAAACCCCTCGTCGACTGGCCTATGTATTAAAAATGCATTAACAAAATTTAATTGACTTCAAAATTGAATCACTCAAATATTATGTCACTTTAATTTAACACGCTCCAAATGAACCGATTTTTAAGCAGAATTAATTGTCCAATTAGCAAGCAAAACTAACTAATTAGGACAGATATTTACGTCTGGTATAGAAGAAACGTCTTAAGGCACATAAATAATGGATAGAAAGGTGATACATGTGTTGCATGAAATGTGATACGAACACTAAAACACTCCGCTGTTAATTAGAACAAACGTAATGCATTTACTTGCTGAAACACAAGTAAACGCAACGTTATTTCATATGTAGTAAATCAAGTAGGTTGTCATTTCCTAACGAGGCAATTTTCACGTATTCCTCGTGCTAGAAACAGCACGAGTTCGCGACCTTTTAAGGAATTATCGGAAGCCTTTTGCTTAACAAATTTTCTTACACTCCCTTCGAGTTGCATGAATATATAAGTAGACAATAGGGATATAAATAAAAAGCTCTCGGAGAGTGGAAGATACGTGCTCTGATGCTTGCTTTCACAAAATAACAGAAGTTGCAGTTATATTTAGTTATATTTCGATGTTCAGCAAACACGGTACAATTTTAACGGTAATACACCCACACTTATATTATATTTAGCACAAAATTAGTTATGAATACGATATTTCCTGAGAAGTGTGATTTTGCACTTATTGTAAACGGTAGTTATCAATGAGCAAATTCATAAATGTAATAAAAACTCTAAAATAAATTAGTCATATTCATTTTAGTCATGCAAGGAAAATAAATAGAGATACACTGTATTTCACTGAAGATGAAACTTCCTGAAAATATTTGTAATTGTTGGTTGATTTGTAGCGCATTTTTAACATTACAGAACTTTTGAAAACGTATATTTGGGAGATCTCAAATTGGTTGTAGTACCAATAATCAGCCTACTACGACAGAGCGAAAGTATACGTGTGCCAATTTTTTGTCGATAAAAGTTGTTCAAAATCACCATAAATTCAATATCTCATTACAATATCATTTACAGATTGTTCCCTCTAGACGATTAAAATTCGAAATTTAATAAATTTTTTTTATTTGCACTTACTTTTTACTACTTATAAATTTGAAAATTAAATGAGGATCTCGTGAAACTAAATTTTTGCTGACGACTTTAGTTAATATATTCAGACACAAAATTATTAACTTAAGGACTTACTTAATTAAACACTTTATTAGAAAAAGTAAATATTTTAAAAATAATTAAAAATATTTCTTAGTGTTTTGAGATATAAAAAACATCTTGTAGATGATATTGCAACCGAATTTTATATTTGGATATGTGAGTGATTTTGAATAACTTCTCTGAATAACTGTTTTTCTCTAAGAAAATTGTCATATTTTTCTGTATTTTATTCTATTTATTTACCATAATAGGCTGGGCACTACAACTAATTTCAGATATCCACAAATGTCTTCAACAGTTTTCACAAAGAAAGAGCTTCTTGGTCTGATTGTTGATTATGGAGATACTGAGGTGGTTCCATCTTAAGTTAGACACACATTATAAGAAATATACGGTATAAACAATTGAACAAAGGGAGGGGCGAAATGAAAATAGAAAAATTAAAAAATATGGGAAATTTTTGATAATGCTGTTCTATATTTTAGGAATTCTATGTCAATAATAATATGCATTTATTTTACTCTGATAAAAATGATACGTTTCAGCTTTCTTCTATTAGCTTAGCAATCTACGACTAAAAAACCGCTGATTAAGGAGTTACTACTTCCACATCCAGATTTCTCATACAAGTTTCTTTAAACGAAAACGTATTGATACTATTTTGAACTCCAGTATGTGAATTAATTGCTAATACAAATTTAATAATATAGTATTTGAAATCGTCAACTCCAAAGTGGTAATGGGGGTGACTGGTGTCAAAAAATAACAGATGTCATTTTTTCTGGACTTTTACTAGCTTGCTTTACATATTTTTCCCTATTTACCCCTATTAACCCCCCAACCCTTCAACGGAATAAGCTCAAAATATAGTCTAGTTCCAGTATCCAGATGTCGTCGAAATACATGTGTGTATCAAATTTAATATCTCAGTTTTGTCTTTTAACCCCTTTAATAATAGTGGTGGTGGGGGTGGCAGATGTTAAAGAAATTTTGAGGCCTTGGCTTCAGGTATATATAGTGTGACCCACTTAATATCGCAACACCCCTGTACATCAGTTAATTGATGCATGATTAACTTCTAACTTTGAAAAAGATCGATAAGGTGATTCTTTGAACTTAGTAATATGTGATACATGTCAGTAGCATGCAATTTTAAGGGGGCTTGAGACGTCAATTTTTCCAAAAAAGTATTTGCGATTTTTTTGAAATAACTAGTAAGGTATTCTTAATCAAGAGATAGCGGTCAAAATACAATTTTTTGAACCAAAACTAATTTTTATCTGTAAAATGGATTCTCAGATCAAAAAAAATTATTCTTTACTTATTTGTTCAGAATAATGAATTGTACTAGTTTCAATTAATTTTACAACAAAATAGTTATTTATTTAATAAGGCAAAAATTCTAATGCATACATCCCTACCATTTTTTCTAATGAAGAATCCTTAATAAGGACCTAAGTGAGCCATGAAAAGTAAGTGTCAATTTATTATATTTTTAATGTTTTTCACTTTTTTAAAATTATTTCTATTATTTATTTTGTTGCAAAATCAATTTAGTCTAGTTGTCTGGTACAGTGCATTATTCGGAACAAAAAAGGAAGAATAAATGTTTTTGATTTGAGAGTCCGTTTTATAGATAAAAATTAGTTTTGGGTAAAAAATTCGTATTTTTAACGGCCACCATCTCAAACAACTATGAACCCACTACGATGCAATCTTGTACAAAGCGGTTTCTAAAGATGCTGATTGAGAATACCTTACCAGTTTTTTCTAAAAAATCGCTTACATTTGTCTTGAAAAATCTACGTTGCAAACCCACTTAAAATTGCACGCTACTAACATGTATCACATATTACTAAGTTCAAAGAATCACCTTATCGATCTTTTCTTACCACCAAAGTTTTGAAGTTTATCAAGCATCAATTACTGGGGTGTTGCGATCCTAAGTGGGTCATGCTGTATATATCAAACCCCAAGTTTTTCGACTATTACCAGCTTGCTTTACTTATTTTCTCCTATTTACCCCTTTGTACCCCTAACCCTTCAACGAAATAAATTCAAAATATAATCTAGTCCCAGATCTGGTTATAACACATACATGGAAATTTCGAGTCAATGCTTAAACCTTTCCAGAGAAAACGGGCGTACAAAAAAGTTACAAATAGACAGAACGAAAGATTTTTTTCTCTCTCAAATTGAAAATCTCAGCCACACAAAAAAATCGGTAAAGGTCTTTACACAGAACTTCCCTCGTTATTTGTGCATGGCGGTCACTCTAAAAAATTAATAATTATTACGAAATGACATTGAGAATAATAATCGGAATATAGTTATTGCTATTATTACAAAGAAAACTTGATAAGTTTTGGCCAAAAAAATATACAGATTGCTCATCCAACAGCAAAAGCTCAATACTAAATAACAGGTGCCACATATGGCAGGCTTGCGCAAATACCTTTACAAATGTCCACCATGACTGAATTATTTCTTGCGATGACCACCCTGTACATTTTTCAATAAAAGTATAATAGGTCAGATATTATTGCCATCCGTCACATCAATCCAACATTCGCGTAATGGAGCGGAAGTATAGTGGTGGTTAAAAAATTTCAATTTTATTTTAATTTTTCAAAAATGTTAAAAAAAAAATTAAAAATTTTTTCTTCTGAAATAGGTTTAAAATGTTAAACGTAGAAATTTTAAATTTGAGCAAAAAGGAAAGTTTCCGTCTATTCTATACTAGTGGTAAAAGAAGTTTAAGATTTAAAAATTATATATTTTTTTTAAATAGATTTAGAATGTCATGAAACGTGAAACTTTTAAATTTGAGTAAAAAAAGTTTCCATCTATTCTGAAAATTTTAAATTTGAAGAAATAAAAAAAAAATCCATCTATTTTAGTGGTAAAAAAAATTTCAAAAATGTAGGTATAAAAAAATTAATTTTTTTTTTTTTTTGAATCAGGCTTAGAATGCCATGAAACGTGGAAATTTTAAATTTGAAGAAAAAAAAATTATATATTTTATTTTTGGTAGAAAAAAATTTTTCAAAAATGTTGGTAAAAAAAAATTAATTTTTTTTTAAATAGTTTTAGAATGCCATGAAACGTAGAAATTTTAAATTTGAGCAAAAAAAATTTTTTCATCTTTGTAAAAAAATTTTCAAAAATTTTTTTTCCCGAAATAGGATTAGCGCGTCATGAAACGTGGAAATTTAAAATTTGAGCGAAAAAAATTTTTTTTCACTCTTTATTCCGTTTAGACGGTTCACCCTGTATATTTTCCAGTGAAATTTCTATCATTTCTGCGCTGACAGTAGCGTCAACTACCTGCCAAATTTGACTGCTCTCCGTCAAGTAGTTTTTTTAGTAAATGCACCAACAGACAGACAGACTGACGGAATTGAAAAACCTATATTTTCGTAATCTCCGTGATCTGAAACGTCAGAATCCGTAAAAATCTCGGAGGGTGATTTTTTCTCGAATACAATACTTCCCTTCGGTATGCGAGGGAAGTAAAAATAGTTCTGTACCAGACATGAGTACATAGATTTGCTCTATTTTTGATATTGAATCCGAATCCGCAGTCCAAAAACCGATTTGGGGTCGAGCTTGAGCTCTTTGCCCCAATCATCGCTGTAGACCTGAACTGGCCTCGTGAGTGGTGGCCCTGCTTTTTTTGCCTATCCCACCCGCAAATGCGGACGGTGTAGGCGATGAAAGCAGACCTACCCTGGTCCTGGCTGTTGAACCCTGCCAGCTGGGTCGTTTCTTCTGACGCTCTTCTGCCTTGGTCTTCTTTCTTCCCTGGCATGTCGGTTCCTGGGAGCGTATTTAGTCTGTTGTGAGAGAGAACGGCTGTTGCCGGGTTCTCTCGGAGTTTGGAGGGGTTTGGGGGGTGTTGACTAGTCGGAAGCCCAAGGTGCCAATTGGCATCATGTGCTCCGATTTCGTCGGAAGGAAGTGTGAACTGTGTTCGGTCAAAGACGCTTATTTTAGCGTCAGAGGCCGGCACGGGCTAGGCTAAGGGTACCAAGCTGGTTGTTTGCTTAGTACCCGTGGGATCGGGTGTTTTTGGTCATTGTCTCCTTCCAGAGTGGCTTGAAGGTCGGGCTGAAACAGAAAAACGGTTATAGTTACCCGTTATCCAGGATCTGGAGCTTCGGCCGCTTGTGCCTCGGAGCGTCGTCGGTGTCGTAGTCAGTCGCCTATCTGACCAGCGGATTCCCATGCTCTGCCGCACGAGCGTATAGATACTTCGCTCTGTCCCGGATGACTTCAGTTACCGGGGTGTTTACCAGGTCTCTGAAGATATCGGCGTTTCTGACAAACCATGGTGCATCCACGGCGCACCTAAGTGCGATGTTTTCCACAGCTTGTATCCTCTTCAGGTGGGTGGCTATTTGGTATCCCCAGGCAACGGAGGCGTAAGGTCAAAATAGGTGCAATGACGATCCTGGTAAGCGTGAGCTTGTTCCTAAGGTTAAGTTGGCTGTTTCTAACGCTTGCTTCCATGGGCCTGTAGTTCGATAGCTTGTCGGCAATCTTCACCCGGAGTTGCCTTCGGTGAAGGTACGATCTCATAAGCTTGACGATGCCGGCAGGGTATCCCATCGTCAACATCTTCGCCTTTTACTGCTTTGAGGAGTAGTTTCTTGAGTACTGTCGTCGCAGCCCGGCGCTTTGCGGGGTTTGAGGATTCTCAGAATTTCCCTGATTTCTTCAGGAGAAGTCGGGGGGATTATTTCTTTATCAACAACGAATGTTGTTTCGCAAATTCTTAAATCCAAAAGGGTGGAACCAATCTGGGGAATTGAAAAATGTTCCTAAAAGTTGGTTATGAATGTTTAAAAATAGAGTTATTTGGTACTTTTGAATCCAACATAATGGGTTCGCCATTTTGGATTTAAAAATTTCCGAACTAAAACCTTATATTCGTGGTTAACGACTTTGAAAACCCCCCGAGTAACAAGTTTCAGCCATAATCTTGAAATTTTGAATGCTTTTTCGGTTTTTACATCCGCCATCTTTTATTTAGGATTTTCAGATTCGGACTTCAGATTCACAATCTGCGACCCCAGAAACCGGCGCTAACAAAATTTAGGCAAAAATTTTGAATAGAGAAAGGTGTTACTTAAAAGGATAAGTGGATCCCTGGTCTGTAGTAGTGGTTTCCAACTCTTTGAGGGATAAGTTATATATATATTTTTTTTTTGGTATGTTGCCCATCAACCTACATTTACATATTTGGTGGTACAAAATTCAAAGCTATGGTTTTTCACATTGTATTGCACCAGCAGTCGTTATTTGATCTTAGGGGTGGAATTAACCCCCTCGTAGGGGCGGGTGTGGACTTTTTTTAATGTATATTTAAGTATTTACAAATTTTTCATTATAAAGCTTTGCCTCCATTCCCCTCTATTTTAGGAGACGTCTAAAAAATTACCTGGTAAATCGATTTTTGGGCTGCGGATTATAATCCAGCATCAAGAAATGCACAAAATCTATGTACCCATGTCTCTGGTACAGAAGTATTTTTTGTGTGTGTGGCTCTGTTACTTATATTGATATAAAAGAAATTATACCCCATTCTTCCCATGTGTCAATTTGCCGTATCATTTAATAGTTCTTGTATTTCCTATGACCAATTGTTTCTATCTAGTAAAGTTGTAACACATACCAGCAATGCGACGCGCGACGGTGTGACGTGACAGTGACTATAAAAACTTGCCGAATTTCACTTTTCTCACTAACAATATGACATCAAAACTAATAGAAAATATTGTTTATCTAATGATTATCTTCGATTTATTGCTTTTTTTTCTTATGATTTATGTACCAGATCATTTAACCGCATTTGTCTCTTTCGTACAAAGTAAAAACGAGGAAGTTTCAAAGCCGCGAAGTCGAGATAATTTACCACACTGGTCTCACACCATGTTGAAATAATGCAAAAAGATATTGTTATATATTAGAATAATTGCTTTATTTAGATATTTCTATGGTTAAAATAATCAGATGCAGTTAGGTAATTAAAACATATTGGGTATCACACTTTCAAACATAAATTACCTCCAGCGTCAAAACAAATATAAAAACATTTGTTTTAAATGAAATTATATATATGCTCATGTATTTTTGCTTAAACACTAATAGACTTATAAATTTAAAGTACAGAGCATAAAATAACATTTTTTCATTAAGTATCATCAAGAAATAAGACAGTAGTGGTAATACGTAGTAATGATAAATAGCAATTTAAATGTATAGTACTTTCATTTTTAAATTAGCTATTGATAAATTAAATACATTAAAGGAGAAAAACGCTGACTAAAGTACCACAGTTTCTACATCCTGACTTCTTTAAACGACAGCACCGTGATACTATATTTGCACTCTAGCAAGTGAAAATAATAATAATCGCTCATAATATTTCAATAATATAGTATTTGAAGTCGTTGGCCCTGAGGTTGTAACGGCTGGTGTCCAAAAATTTTTTGTTGTCATGCACACACTAAAACAGTTTTATTTTGATAACCCCTCTAATAATGGAGTGGGAATGTTGAAGGTGGTAGAGCTAGTGGCAGATGTCCAGACCAAGTCCCAAGTTTCTGGACTCTTATTAGCATGCTTTACTTATTTACTCCTATTCATCCCCCAACCCTTCAACGGAATAAGGTCAGAATATAATCTAGTTCCAGATCTCATTATAATACATACGCGTACCAACTTTCAAGTCAGTGTCTTAAACCGTTCCAGAGAAAACGCACAAAAATTTACATGCAGACCGACCGACCGACAGACAGAAATAGTTTCTCGCTCAAACTTAAAGTCTCGACGTTTCATGACATTCTAAACCAATTTAAATAAAAAAAAAATTAACGATTGTCAGTACGTGGATGTGGAAATAGGTAATTAATGAAAATATTTGATGAGTAGTCCGCTTACGGCTGTTATGCTAGATACCCATTTACTATCTAAGGCATTCCTTCAACAGAATGATTAATATTATCTTCATTACATCTTTCTAAGATTATTGACTGCGAGGATTTCATTAAAAGATGTACCATATACCAGAGTGAACTTTGATCTCATCAAATGGCTGCTCTACTAGCCGACGTAACCGGTAACTGATGACCTTGCTTTATTATTCCTTCTTTGACCATGTGATTGTTCAAACAATCGAGTTGATCCAGTTTTCCAAACGAGAATTCCGGTTATTCAGTTATATTTTTCCAACGATCTCAGGCAGGTCAGACTCATTCATCCTCTTTCAGCCTCAACGTATGCCAATCATAAGATCGTAATTTTATCTAGCTGACTGTCATACAACTTCCCTTGAATCTTCTTTGTCGGGGAAATTCTCTTTAATAGCAGTTCAAAACAAATTATATTTTATTCACATCATCTATGAAGAGAATATACTTTATTCGTTAATTTAAGCTCAACACACTACAGAATATAAACTTAGCAGACTAGTCAAGTTTTCCTTTTGCCATTCATCTTCACCACTTCTGTAATCACAGAGGTAAGAACTCCTTTCTGTTAGAGAATATTTGAAGTTATGGTGAAGGTGCAGATTAGAGTTATATAGTTTTGTATTTTCGGGGTAGCTTATACTGAATCTGATATCAAAAATTAAGAAATCAAAATTGTGAATTCAAAGGCGAGCCGTGCTACATAACCTTTGTAAATTTACATGAAATTGGGCCACTAAGAAGCATTAAAAAATGTAACCGTTTTTATAAAATCGGTCACTATTTATGAAATAATTGAACCTTGTTACCTAATGCCAATTTTGAGATCGGTATAAAACGGATCAAACAACATTGTTGAAAAAATTTTTACCCAACCTTAAAATCGGTATTAGGTAATAAGGTTCTAAACCCCGATGGAATTTTATTTCATAATTTTTAGGGACCATTTTCCAAATGCGTATCCATATTCTTCCAATTTTTTTAATATGATTACGAAAAATACGATATACGACGATTTGGTGCTAATTCACGTTTACACATACTGAGTCATGCTTACAGGATTAACAGGAAACCATTGACCGTGTGTTGCATGAAAATCCCAGCGCTTTAGTCTCCAGCAGGCAAACACGTACATAGTCTGTAAAACGCATTGCCCTCCTTTATGTGCGCAGTCTAGTAACAATACAATATGCATTTTTGTGTTATAAATATAGATAGAAATCAATTAAAGTAACTTTCTACTATATGTATTATAGATAGAGATCAATTACTTTGAACTTATGTGCCTTTAAGACGATGATGATATAACTAACAATGACGGTGGAGAATGGCACTATTAGAGCATTCGGAGAACGAGAAAACTAAATACTGGTACATCCAATGTCGATAAAGGTTACGATGCCATACTTAATAAAATTTATTGCATTATATTTTAAGAGCAATTTGTACAGATTCATGCGTAATCTTTACGTGGCGTAGAAAATGTGACTAATAGTCAGTAATAAGAATGGTAAATAAATGTTAAAATCAAATACTGTCTCACTAGTAGCAGAATCTGTCATTATTTCACTCATTAACATAGAAGCCCATTGCCATTGTTTGAGATCACTGCAATCAAATGTTATTATTAGTAGTAAATCTAAACCAAAATCTTTTTATACCACACAGCTTGAACAAAGTGCAGTTGTTTAGAGCAGGTGGAGGTGATAAAATACGTCATTTTGGCGTCACAAAAAATTGTTTATTTTTCAGAAGATTAAGGTTAGGTTTTTTGTTTGAATTTGACACAAAAATTATTATCTACAAATAGATGTATTTTAATTGTGATATTTGTGGTGGCAATAACACTGGAAAACGCTGTTAAATAGTATCAAGACTGCACCATAATAGTATATTGAGTATCAAGAACGGTAAGGAACATTTACCGGTCGACGGCAGTGTTTGGAGGCTGAGCGCTTGACATTAAATTTTTACTGTATTACTTTCTTTACTTTAGGTTTGTTCATTTGTGTTGCTAGAATGAGATCAACTGATTTTAAAAAATCACATTTTAGCAAGTTATTTTGACAAATGACAGCATTTGCAATCAGAACAATTCAAAATACAAATAAACACGTGAAAGGTGGTATTTGTTGCAGGATTTCGAATTTTGTAAGGTTATAATATTCCACCTACACTACCGCTAATTCATAATTAATTACCTTGTAAAAAAATATATCAATAAATATTAATAATGTACCTAAGTAGGCAAAGGTACCTATAGTCTGTTATTAAACCAGGAGGAGTAAACATGAAAGTCCCATTCACACCATAAAAGTAACTAGAAAATACACTAAAACCTTTTTGGCGTTTTGGGCAACCAACAATACATGCTACAGTGTTTTTGTGTGTATTTTATTACATTATATAATGTATCGACCTCTATTTGACCTCTAGGTATTTATACAACATTCATACCATTTACGCAATATAGAGGCACCAAAGTAAGTAGCCACTTTTACCTTCAGATTTATACAAAAAGGATTAAAAACTGATATATAATGTAAACGATAAAATAGAAATTATAACCAAATAAGTCTATGACATGAAATTAAAATTTTTACAATATGTCAAAATTTACAACTATTGCCTTGTGTAAAACTGGCGAGAGCGTATCCAATCACAGATGTATGATTTAGCGCGTTAAATTTAAAATGCTCCTCCTGGTTTAAAAACAGACTATAGTTAATTATATTTTACTCAATATTACAAATTTCACTCGCCCTCTGATTCCACAATGTAATGATCATCTTGCACATCCCTTACGATGGCATTTAAAATAACATCTCCCTGTTCCTTGGACATGTTTAATAAATAAATACATATAACTTATTTTACTCGCCGTTTATTGTTTGTTTACCAAGGATTGAGAGGTTATGTTTCCTGCTCTGATTTTATTGCTCGGACTCCTGAGCTCGAGCAAGAAATCAGTGATTTATTTGATCTCAAGCAAGTTGCTAGACACAAATGAACAGAACCAGATCATATGATCTGACACAAATGAACGGTGTATTTATGATTTAGTTGCTCAGATCTGCTTCCAGCAACACACATGAACAAACCTTTTGAGCGATTCCAAAGGCAATAGTGAAATTGAAAATGCATGGGAGATCGGATGTGCAGCAATAATTCCAGAAAAGTCCAAGGATCGCTATGAAAAAGTCTATAAAATGTTTTAAAAAATGGTGTGAGGAGAAGGATGGTGCTAGCATCAATGAAAAAGTGTTGTTGGCGTATTTTGTTCGTCGGAAAAAGGCATTAAAATCACCTGGTAGTCTCTGGGCAGAATATTCAATGTTAAAAAGATCAACTTTCCTTAAAAATGCTATTGATATTTCAAAATATTCTACCTTGATTGCTTATCTGAAAAGGAAATATATTGGACACAGACCTAAGAAAGCTAGTGTGTTTAGCAAACAAGGCATAAAACAGTTTTTAAATGAAGCATTCGATGATGAATTTCTAATCATTAAGGTATTTATGGTTATACTAGTATTATATGACAACAAAAGTTAAATATATTTGTTTTTTTAGGTAGGACTGATCCTAAGAATAGCAGGGGCATGCAGAAGGAACGAATTATATAGTATGATGATAGATGACATAGAAAATCATCAAGAATATGTCATTGTAAAAATTCCAAATACGAAAACCAATATACAAGAAGTCTTTTACCGCAACAAATAAAATAGATAAAGAAATCCACTACGTAGAATTTTTTAGAAAATACAGTGAGCTCCGACCAACTCATACGAAAAGCAAACATTTATTTTAAATTATCGACTTAGAAAATGCAGTACGCAGGTGGTGGGAAGTGGGACTATTGGAAGTTGACCATCAAGCATTGCCAAATATCTGAAATTAGAGCACCCTGAAAGATATACTGGCCATTCTTTTAGAAGCACCTCGGCAACACTGTTAGCCAATAAAGGTGTTGACACATTAGGGCTCAAAAGACACGGGGGGTGGAGATCTTCGGTAGCAGAGAGCTATGTGGAAGGTTCTCTGAAGTAGTACCTCGTTTTCCAGTATTGCAGTTTCGATGAATACGCTGAAAACCAACACGGCAAGTACGAGAGGTGTTACAATTAATAGTTGTACCAATTGTTCATTCAATTTTAATGTCTCTGAATAATGTTTGTGTTTTTTATATGTTTATTATTTAAATAATGTTCGTTCTTTAAGTAAACATAAATTTCCTTATTTTTTCTTCTTATATTTGTGAAATGACATGTATTATATTAATCTTACTTACCGTTCAGACGTCAGTAAGTAAATCACTTACCGACGTGTTAGGCCTAGCAACCAGTACGCACATAACCTACCGTCTTGGAAACAGATCTTGTAAATAAAGAAAAAATCTCAATCGTGCAAAAATAAAATTAACATATATTATATGTAGTAAACACTAGTAAAATTTCTCGTGTTCTAGCTCCATCTTCTAATGGCTTGTGTATCTGCGCATACGTAGAAGGTATGTAACTTTAGGCGAGGGTTACATAGCGGATACCCTTGTGTGTAAAGCAGTCGGTCCCTTGTCTATTAACGTTAGACAAGAAAATAATCCCTACTCTTTGATAGAGAAGAGGTTCCGCAAAATTTCCAGGTTGGAAGTAGCTCATCTCTTGGCATCGGTGATAGGCCTTAGTAGCGAAAATAGGTCGACATTAAAAAAATGAATAAAAAAGCGAGCAGCTGTGAGGATCGCTCGAATGACTAGCGAAGTCCCTACAGCTGTGATATATAAAAAATTTCGGAGCACAGAAAGTAAACATTCCGAGTGCAGTGGAAGAAAATACCTATACAGTGAAAAAAATGTGATATAAGATATGAAGAAATGTTAATAAAAAAGAAACATTTAGCGAAAAAATTACGCCTACGTGAAGTGGGAAAAAATCTATAAGTGTCATTTTAATATAACTAAAACATCAAAGCAATTTTTTATTATTTGAATTTGTTCATTTCCGATTGCGGCAGAAGCCCCTCTTTACACCATTTTACTAAACAAACCCAGTGATCGATCAAAAACAAAGATCGGACAAGAACTTCAGCTCTTTAGCTCTTTTCATCAATGACCCGTCAAAATCCCTCTGTTAAAGTCTAACGGATTTTCCATCTCAAAAACACTCATCCTTCAGTTCCCATAAGACGCCATGTTAAGAAATCGACATCAGTCGCTCCACATTTTTCACTCTCACGGCTGTTCAGGACGGTGAACGTGACTAAAATTTTAACAGCACTTTCTTAAG
Source organism: Stenurella melanura (assembly GCA_963583905.1). Taxonomy (NCBI): domain Eukaryota; kingdom Metazoa; phylum Arthropoda; class Insecta; order Coleoptera; family Cerambycidae; genus Stenurella; species Stenurella melanura. Next base: position 112,004,452 of record OY757312.1, read on the forward strand.
GGTTTCGGGTTTACTTTTTTATTTATTGGAAGTGATTCCCGCTGTTAAATAGAGCATTCTTAAACACGTTTTTATTATGATGTTCACATTCTTATCTTACTTGTAGGTGGAGAGCCGGCTGCACAGATTTCCTATGAATAAGATAGGTACATGAAAAACTTTGTGTGAGTGAGTATGTACTACCACAGACATACAGGGAGCCACTTTTTATATAAGCAAATTTTGCCCGCGCCATGGCATTTTCACGTCACTTCCAGTCACGATTTTCGGGTCATCGCATACATGAATAAAACTTACGTCCAAATGTACGCAATGAGATTATAGTCAGATGTCAGGCTTAATTTGCCCGCAACCCTGAGACACCCTCGATTAAAGTATTTTTTATGTGTTTTTAATACCCTTAGTGGTCATGAAAATCATGTAGGTTATAATACCTAGTAAACACCCACAGTATTTCATCCAAGCCTCTATCAGATAACGTTAAAAAATATACAGGCTGTTATTTAAAATAAAAAAGTAGTGGTACTTCCGGTTAAATCGGAACTGTTTTTTGGGTTCGGTTGGGACAAAAAAAATGTATTTTAATGTCAAATATCCTGTACCCTGTTTCAAATCTTTATCTTGAAATATAAAGAAAGAGATGGGGGTGTACTCTCGTGAGCAAAAAAAAGGACCGGTCTTATAAGGTCTTTTCTAAAATCTAGTTGTGTGCATCTAACTTTAATTTTTGTGACATTGTCAGTTAGTTGTCAATATTCATTGCAAGTGTGCCAAAACTAATATGCGATTTAGTTAAAGCTGGAGTTATTGCTAAAGCAGAAGATGGATGGTCAATGAGACAAATTGCACTGCGTTATAATATTAACAAAAATTCTGTGTTTAACATTCTAAAAAAGTGGAGAATAAACGGTACGATCAGTAGAGATCCTGAATCAGGGCAACGAAGGATATCAACTCAACAGCAGGATTTGCAATTGGTAAATAAATTAGTAGAAAATCCATTTCACTCAGTAATTCAGGCTGCTGAAGAAACAAATTTTCCTGGATCGAGTAGTACTGGTCGCCGGCGAGTAAGAGAATAGAAGCTACGCTGTGATCCAGCAGCACAGAAATACCTACTTAAAGCTGAACATAAAGAAGCTCGACTGGGATTTGCGCTTGAATTTTTAGTGCATAGTGTAAATGTTTGGAACAATGTAATCTCTACAGATGAAAAAACTTTCCAGTCTACACACAGCGGTCGTATTCATGTTTACCGACCTCCGAATACTCGATTCGATGAGAAGTATATATCTAACAATGACAAAAATTGTAGATTTTCCGTTAACATTTGTGCTTGGATATCGGCACGTGGTCCTGGTGTTTTGTGGCATATCGAGGAACAATTTAATAGTGAAACTTATATTAGGATTTTAGACAATATTATGCTCCCCTCTGTGTCACAATTATTTCCTAATAATGAATTCATATTTCAACAAGATAATTGTTCAGTTCATACAGCTCATACCGTGACCAACTGGTTTCAAGATAACAACATTAATGTTCTTAACTGGCCCAGTCATAGTCCAGATCTTAACCCTGTGGAAGACGCATGGGGATACGAGTACGTAAGAAGTATCTAAAAACGAAATGTGAGATCACGAAGTGCCCAAGAATTACTGGAAGTAGTAAATAATGCATGGGAAAATATTATTATTCATTATTGTATAAGTTTATTTAATTCTATGCCAAACAGCCTTATAGAAGTTACACATAGAATTGGTGCAATAACAAAATATTAATAGTTAGTTTCTTGTTAAGTTGGATATCCTTTGTAGCCCTGATCCAAGATTTCTACTAATCGTACCTATTCTACACTCTTTTAAAATGTTAAGCACAGAATTTTTGTTAATGTAATAACGCAGTGCAATATGTCTCATTGATATCCATCTTCTGCTTTAGAAATAACTACAGCATTACAATAAAAAATATAATAAAAGTGTTAACTGTTTTATTTCGGCTACTCATTACATAGTCAAATAGAGACAGATTTACATTAAAACAAATAGTTAGTCCTATTTTTTTTTTTTTTTTGCTCACGACAGTGTCTGGTCTCCGGTATATTAAAATGTGAAATTTGCAAATATCCCTCATGCTTCTCTGCTCTATACATCACAACTTTAGTAGTAATGGAATCGGCCCGTCTTTGTGGTGCACTATGCTCTTTTTACAATTTTTTATGAGGTCAATTATCATTTTGTATACTACACCTAAGTCATTTACAATATCCTGCTGCTCTAATACAGTCGGGTCAACTCCGTGGGAGATCGATTTTAAAGTTTCAGTATGAGAGATCAAATTTTGAATGATATAATATGCTAAAGCCAACCTTAATTTAAACCCATTTGTTCATAATGTAGACCTTAACCTTTAGAGTAATTTTAAAATCCTAGCAGTTTATTATAATCGGTTACGAGGATTAAAGCGTCTATTCTATATTATGTGTGTGGGTATTAATTTACTGTAAATATGTTTTATGAAATCAACGGTACCTGCAGTTATTAATTAATGTTTTATCATGTGCCTTCATCCTGTATAATTTCGGCAAACGAGAATCTTCCTACTATAAATCACGATCTCTCTTTAATTAACATCATAAACCTATACATTAATTTTTGTACCGTTATGTAGATAAATTTTCCAGTTATCCTTATAGATTAGATTTGTTATTTTAACATTTTAAAAAAGATATGTAAATATATATTAATCTTATATTTACTTAATCCAATGCCTACAATTATCAGCGATAATATCCCACGGATGTTGACAATTACGAAATTAATTTATCTCAATTTTCCGAAAGCTCGCTGCTTGGTATAGGTTATCCAGTGTCAGTTTGAAATTCATACAAAGAGACCGATAAAGGAATAGTTTATAATCATGACATAGCACCAGCGATGCCATAAGCGTCAACTGATAATTTTTAGATACACTTTTTAATTATTGTAAATATTGTGTTACTACTTTATATTAATTGATAAGCATATTGTAAATATTTATTTATAATAAATAATGAACAACTTCATAAATGATTCAATAAAAGTAAATAAATATCATTTAACCTACGGTTATGCTACCAGCAAATATATGAATATACCAAATCAGGCAGCGAGCTTGCAATGGTGAGCCAGGCTACGACTACTTTCGTTTGAGGTAAGCGCATAACATATCTGGTGAACTATATTCGTATAAGGATAACGTTTACAATATTCAAATACGGTCTCGGGTCTTATTCTATTACATCAGGCCTTGTAATGATTTCTCCTGGTAGCAACGTTTTAGACAGAATTTCCAAATTAATAATAGAAATACTATAACAGCACGATGCGTCGTCTTAGTGCATGGCCATATCTGCGCACCGCATATCGACATCGCACCTCGCCCATTGCATGTCGCACATAGCACAGTATTACGTTCACTGGTCTTTCATATCAGTTTTACTGTGGATATTCACTGACATAAAAGACCGATGATCGCTGTTACTGGTGCTGTGCGACGTACGATGTGCGGTGCTTCGACGTAGCCATGCACTTAGCCGGAGCAACGTGCGTGAGAAAGTTGTAAATTATCAATGTTTACAGAAATTTTGCCAATCGTGAATATGACACAACCGCACCGCCTAGAAAGTGTTTCCATTTTAAACTGTCAAGACCTCATAAAGTGATAATTATCCTAGGGTAGCTTTCAATTTAATTTAATTTTGACTATTTTCATAAATGGATGGTTTTCTATTTGATAAAAAAAATTCACAGATTTCGCAATCCTTGCAATCATCGGGACATTGGAAATGATAACATCATACATAAAACATAAAGTTTTTCAACTTTTTCCGGACTCGGCTTCGCCTCGTCCACTACACCGCTGTATTTCCACCTTAAATGAAAACTGGTAACTTGACCCTCTATGATATATGCAACCCATATTACATTTGCGTATATCAGCCGTTGCATATGATAGTCTCAGTCGACCGCGAGACATTACTTTGAAATAAAGAGATATTATTATTGTCACTCAATTTTTACAACAGACAACCTATATCAGTTAGTTGCAATTCTAACACATCATTTATTTTAATGCAGGCACCTATTTGTAGCAAGCTGTACACTTTTGTGTTCTACCGTCAGCATCGCTGTACAACTTTTAGGTAATCTCCCGACACGGTCGGTACTGTAATTGGCAAGCGCAGCAACCTAATCGATAGTAGCGTGGCCTTTTCGGCAGCCGTGTACAAATTTTTGCTTGAATAATATAAAGTCATACACTTTCAGTCTGTAACGTCAGACGCGGATATAAATTTCAGTAAAGGCAGGTCAAATTTTAATTCGCTACTTATTGATTAATCAGTAAACATTAAATTCAATCGCAAAATAAATCATCTGCCAAGGATATCTTCGAACAAAAATAATTTAGTGTCATCGTAAGTGTTGGCGAGTTTACTAGCATTTTCTAGCTCGAGCAGTGTATATGTAGATGAGCGTACAAATATCGGATGCGCAGTGGATTCATAAAAAATAAAATCGATTACAGCAAATCTAAGAGTAAGTGAGCCTACTGGTCTTCTCTCTACTATGCCGCGACACCGCTGTCTTTTGACCTTGAACAAAAACTGATAACTCTACCCCCTATAGAAAAACATAAACATTTCCAATGTTAAAATCACTAGCTTTTGGTATTTTTTACAATTATTCCAATTGTGTAGATATTATTACTATACCGGGTGTAACAGGATCATGGTATACCCCCATTTTCTCCTTTAGTCTTGAAGATAATTGATTGAAATTTAGGATATACTACATACATAATAAGCGGCACTTTTGACATTTTTTTCAGTTCCGGTTTCGCCGGAAGTCCCATTAATTTTCGATTTTTAAATGGAACACCCTATATATTACTGCATTTTTGAATTCTGCATATTTTTTTGAATCCAACGATGCCAAATAAGTGACATTTCAAACATATATTTTTTTTTATAATATCATTTTTAGTTTTCCATTTAAGTGTGTCACGACGGTTCCGATTTATTCTAAATGACCCCTGTAATGCTACAAAAATCGAAATCTCTTTAAAAACACTAAATTTCGTGATTTATGAGCAAATAAAATTCACCAAAATTCTTTTTGGGGCAAAACTCAATTTTTTCAAATAGAACCATATCGGTACCGTGGTACCATTTATTAGTACTGTTAATAAGGAATTTATTCATATATCGTATTAAACTGTGCGATAAATACAAACAAAATTACAGCTAAAAGAAAATAAGAAAATACAATTTTGTTCTAATTAAATGTTAAGAAGTAACTAAGGTGGCTTTGAAAACAATGAAATATTTAGCTTGTCAAACATTGGTGGTTTAACGGTGTGTTTATTGTGTCTTTAAAAATTATTTAAAATTCTAGTTAATTGTGTTCAAAATGCCGCAAATTTATACAAGAGATGAAAAAGTGGACATGTTAATTATTTATGGGGAAAGTAAAAAAAATGCAATTGCAGCTATGAATCTTTATGGCCGACGATATCGTGATAGACAATTTCCAGTAAAAAATTATTTTAAACGTGTTGAAAACCAATTCCGAAGAGAGTCCAACAATGATCTCGAAGAAAACTTCATTTCTCTAATACCATTTCAGAAATTACAAATTCCACAACTAAAAATTGTGTCGGAATAAGTATCATTCCAACACACTGTTATGGTATAATACCGCACGGCTTTCGACGAATCAGAAGCTGTTAGCGGTTCGGTTGCTATGGTTACGTCGAACAACAGGTAGCTTCGCATTTGACGTTTTGAACAGTTTTAAAGATTTTTTGTATAATTTCTAAAATCTTGTTAGAGAAAGTATAGTCTACAATAGAATATTCCACACTCGCGAACCGTAGTCCTCGCCTTCGGCTCGGCCTACAAACTTTTCGCTCGTGTGGAATTTGAGCCATTTCATAACTTGTTATAGAATATACTATTATGACGAAGGAAGGGAAATTATTGTTTTGGCTCGAATGGAAGTTGATAAGACTGTTTCTTTAAGGCAAGTTAGGTTTGAATTGAACACCAGTCACCAAGCAGTAAGCCGAATTTTGCACAAATACCACTATTTTAAATGCCAATTGCACCAGCATTTGTATGAAAGTGATGACGAACGTAGGATGGAATGTTGCAATTGGATTTTGTATAATAACGTGCAACCAAACAATGATTTTTTGGAATTGATTTTATTTTCGGATGAGTCAAGGTTTACAAATTTGGGATTATTTAACCGACAAAATACAAAATATTGGTCACAAGAAAATCAAAATTTATTACGGGAGGGTAACTTTCAAGTGCGGTTCGGTTTCCATGTTTGGTTTGGAATAATGGGTAGTAGAATCATTGGTCCAATAATATTTGAAGGACCTCTGACTGATTCTACATACTTGAGATTCCTGGAAAATGAGATTGAGGACATTTTAGATGAGTTACCTTTAGATTTAGCACAGGGAATGTATTCCCAACAAGATGGCGCGTCTCCCCATAATTCAAGGATAGTAACTGATTACCTTCAATGGAGATTCTGAGAAAACGTAATTTCGACTATTGGTCCTGTGAGGTAGCCTTCAGGATCACCTGATTTAACGCCCCTTGATTTCTTTGTTTGGAGTCATTTAAAAAATATTGTCCATGCAACTGCCGCGCCGTTACAACCCGTGAAGACCTGGAGCTACGAATAAGACGAGCAATTAATAGCATAACGGCCCAGCAATTGGCGAACGTTCTTCGAGAAACAGCTATGCGAGTTCAGAAGTGCATTGACGTTAATGGACAGCATTTTAAACAACTGTTGTAATGTTTAGTGTTAATTTTTTGTATTCCAAAACCACCTTATGTGTAACAAGGTAATTGGAATAAAATTGTATTTTCTTACTTTCTTTTAGCTGTAATTCTGTTTGTATTTATCGCACACTTTAATACGACGTATGAATAAATTCCTTATTAATAGTACTAATAAATGGTACCATGGTACCAATATGGTTCCATTTGGAAAAATTGAATTTTGCCCCAAAAACAGTTTTGGTGAATTTCATTTGCTCATAAATCACGTAATTCAGTGTTTTTAACGGGATTTCGATTTTTGTAGCATTACACGAGTCATTTAGAATAAATCGGAACTGTCACGGCACACTTAAATGGAGAACTGAAAATTATGTTATAAACAAAATTGATGTTTGAAATGTCACTCATTTGGCATTTGGCATGGATTCAGAAAATTATGCAGTATTAAAAAATGCAATAATATATAGGGAGCTCCATTTAAAAATGGAAAGTTAGTGTCACTTCCGGCAAAACCAGAAGTGAAAAAAAATCAATTGCATGTCAATAAGTGCCTTTTATTATGTATGTAGTATATCCTAAATTTCAATCAATTATCTTCAAAACTAAAGGAGAAAAGGGGGGTATATCATGATCCTGTTACACCCAGTATATCGTGATCCATCCAGTGGCGGATCCAGAGAGGGATTATGGAATCCACGACTCGTTTAAAATAAAATATAATGTTGTCCACAACTACTTATTTGTGGTATACTCATATCCTTACTCTGTAATGGTTATTTTGTCACTTTGTGAATCAGACAGACTTTAGTATTTGAATACTTTTAATTACTGCGAAAGTTCCACACCTAAAAATATGTAAACAAAAACGAAATACAGTGCGTGTAATGGCAAGCTAGACATAGGAAGTAAGAATTGCAACATCGCGCGTGCCAGTCGGCAATGAATATCTCAATTTTTATAATGGAGTAAGGGTGAGAGTGGAGGGTAGGCTCTTAAATGTTATAAAATAATTTGAGACCTTGGCTTCTAGTATGTACACGAAATCCCAAGTTTCTGAATTTTTATCAACTTGCTTTACTTATTTTTCTCTATTTATCCCTACTTACTCCCCAACCCTTCACTAGAATGAGCTCAAAACATAATAATACATAGGTGTACCAAATATTAAGTCAATATCTTTAACCGTTCCAGAGAAAACGGGTGCACAGAAAAGTTACATATCGATCGACCGACAGGATTCTTTTTCTCTCAAATTGAAAATCTTGACGTTTCGACATCCTAAACCTCCTATTTCAACAACAACAAAAAATTAAATTTTTGTTACCGTTTTTATACTACAGTACGTAGATGTAGAAGTAATTAACTTTTCCTTGTCTGTATCCCATGAGAATTCACCAACCCATAACTAGTAAAATTAAATGTACCATTTGTAAAACCTGTAATTAATTTAATTAATAACAGTAATGTTATTCATTGAAATAATAGTTTTAATAAAAGTTAAACGTCATTGCTCGAGTATTGCATAATTATTACAACAATAATACTGAGATATAAAAATAAATTTATATCATACGTTATTATATTATCGGATAAGACAACGGTACTTTAATGCAGTGAAAGTAATATTCGTCCATCAGTCGCAGGTATAGAAACGCAATTTGTGGGTTTTGTTCTTATAAGATAAACCTTGAGAAATAAGAAAAATAATAAAAAGGAAAGAGGAGACACTTCCATAGATAGATTTTAGATAGGTGATTTAGTTATCTATCAGTTATGATTATTATATGATATATGTGCCCAGGGAAACATTTTTCATTAGGGTCTCCAAAAAGGAAACAAAATTAGAAAATTTGTAATTATCCACGTACAGTATACACGACGTTTCAGGATGTAATTAGCAGGGTGCAATATACTTGGATTTCAATGACCTATTCTTGTCTAGTCTGCCTTCTGGTCACCTATGAGGACTCTCAGATATCCAGACGTTTCCAGTGGAAATACCATCTTCAGGAGAATTTCGAAACAGTTTTTACTAATCTCCTGGTCGGGTTTCTCTGCTTTAAATGGCCTTTCTAGTTTGTGGAATACATTATCATTCTAGACAGATATTTAGAAAGAAGCCACAAGCTCAGTAACAGAAAAAGTCGAGGTCTAGTTCAATTTGTTACGCCTTGGACAGCTACGTTTTTTCTTTGTTTTTATGCAACAAGATTTGTACCTTGTTCCACTGACTTGAAATTTTTTCTACATTCTTGCTACTTTGAAGATCGGAATATCTCACAGAGTCGGCTTTATAGGGACGATGGCTTTGAGAAGAACTGCATAGGCTTCATTTATTAACTCATGGGTATTATCTTACTCGGAACTAAAATTTGATGGTGTGTCATTAATTTGCAACGATTGTAATATAATACCGACCACTCGCAAAGACATCAAGGAACACGAGAATTCATCATTGTATAATTATAAGAATGGTGGTAATGTGCAATTTGATGAAGACACATTGAATTAGTTCCGATACAATTTTGGAGAAAATAACAAATGACGAATATTACTACTTACTATACTATACTATAGCCTGCTATATATGTGCTCAAAGCTGGACGGCCAATAAAGTCTACACATACATACTTATTATACGTAACTTGTTTCGCATAGGGCATACATCCACTAACTGAAAATATAATAAAATACGCAATTTTAGAAATGTTGGTAAACTTGATGTAAACGTAAAAAAGTATTTTTAAAACCACCTTCAAACATTGCGTATTTTCAAGTTCCCAGCTTACAACTACCGCGGCCAACAATAACCCAATGAGGAACATGGATCACTGCTGCCCGTTACTTCGCAGATCATTTCTATTTGGAACGTATTATAGAAGTTATCAACACTTTACCAGACAAATAAACAAAACCAAAAACTTGTTGTCGTTGCCTAACCTAAAAGAGGATTTTATTTTCATTAAAAACAATTTTAAAACAAGCTAACAATTATACTCTTCGCCGATTTACTGCACTTTTTATATAATCTGTGTTGGCTACTTATGCATGTAATTTCGGAACTTCATCTAATTAATTTACTTCCACATTACGTAATGGATTGGAAGTATAGTAATCGTAAAAAAAAAATCAAATTTTTGTTTTGTTTATCGTTTGCTCCACACAGTAGATATACCTTCATAGCTTGAATCTAAATTGGCACTTTATTTTAATGTACTAATGTCCACATTAGATCTAAGGTTGTTAAAGAGATATATTTAAATGAACAACTCACCTCGATTTTTTTTTTTTTACTTATAACAGAATGACCTTTAATAATAATAATAATACATCTGAGATGCAGTAGAAACTCAATTTAAACAAACTAACCATTATACTCTTTGCGGATTTATTGCACCTGTTAGATAATTGTTGCACATTCTACAGAATACTCTTCGCAGTTTCTTTGTAAAGAAAATTTTTTAAAATTTTAATAATTAATACCTTTCTTATTTATTGATCGATTTTGTTCAAAAACAATAGGGTTCCTCCTCTAGCAGACACTAAGTTATTGTCCAAATTTCAATGCAATCCGACTTTCCGTTCTTAACTCATCGTGCTTACAAGAAACGTGACGGATGGACGGACAGACAGACAAACATACGGACAGGCAGACAGACATACGGACAGACGAATGGACGGACATTTTAAAAGTTGTTCAGAATTCGATCCCCAACACAGTGATATGAATTTTTTTCTTTTTTCAAGTCTATATATTAAACCGTTGCTGAGACAACGTGCGCACAAAAAAAGTTACACACCGACAGAAATTCTTTTCTCGCTCAAATTTAAAATCTCGACGTTTTATAACATTCTAAGTCTATTTCGACCAAAAAAAAATTGAATATTTTTTTGCGATTACTATACTTCCACTCCACTACGTGGCGTGGTTGTGGGAGTAATAGAAAATGTGCAACAAAAATAAACAATGTAGCGGGTAGCTTAGAAAAATGCTAAAATCAAAAGATGCATTAATTTTTAAGATAAACAAATCCCTACTTCGGAATTATAAAATAAATAAAAGAGAAAGCCAATATTAACGTAAAAGTATTATGGATCGAGGAAGGATATGATGAAAGATAGTTCACTATAGAGAAATGGATTTTGAATCCTTTTCGAAACGGGTTGAACAAGGAAAATTTGGAAAAAACTGTTAAGTACAATATCTTTAGAGTTAAGAGATAATTCATTTTCAAGAGGTAATTAATTTAAAATATATATATAAGTATGTAAGTGTACATGATTTTCCTCAAATTATTAAATATTTGTATTTTTATGTATCTTTTACACTAGGACCTTAGTGCGGACCTGCAATGATGACCATATGCCCAACCACTGGTCATATGGCTTATTTTTAGTTTCTATTGATTAGTAATTAAAAGACGGTTATATAGTTTTCTTTACAAAGATGTGAATTGCTATGAGTTACATAGAGTTACAAATTCATTCCCAATTTCTTGACAATCTTCAATAATTGCCAAGTATTTAAAACTTATAAACGTCAAGTATTTGGCAAATAAATTACTTTATGATTCGCACCGCCCATGGAACGTGAGACCTTTAACATAACTTTTAAATTATTGCAAAATATCAACTGTCATTTAACAGCGGTTTAGTTGAGCGTATAATGAGTGCTCCAGATTATGGATCAATGCAGCCATATTCCGATTACTTTCCTAACCAGTGAACTTTTGTGTCTCGTGGAGGTGGATTTGTTATTAACAATTAATAGTTTAGTATTGTACGACCTGTCTTGTGAACTGTGTCTTGAGATTTTATTACGATAGTGCGAAAATAATATAATAAACTCCTATTCGTTACGCTCATCTGTGTGGTTACGGTGTTGCACCTTTTCTGCATAATCATGTCGCTTAGAAGCTAGGAGAATGTAAAATGTAAGTGACTAACATATTTTTTTATTAAATCCGCTTTGACAATAATAATGATGTTTATTATAACAGTAATAATAAATTGTCTTTCTAATTGGACAGCAAATGCATACAGGGCGATGTTTAGATGGTAAGCTAGTCTTACGCATAACCCCAAATGCATAATTTATTTTACAAGCCATGATAGGAAAACACTTATCTATATGACACTGATCCTACTATTTTCACAATACAATGTTTTGAATTATAAAAAGTAACAGACTGCTCATATAACTTTAGCATCGTACTTTGTATTTGTATGTTGCACACTTAATAGTACAGGAGCTGTATGGCTTTGGCGGCACGTCATCGTTTCATGCTCTCAGATATTTGTATTATTGTACTCTTTACAAATACAAAATGAAGAGTATATTGCGTTCGATCGGCACATTTCTAAAACCGGCAATAATGCTCGTAGAGAAAAAAATTTCATATCACTGTGTTGGTGATCGAATTCTGAACAACTTTTAAAGTCTGTCTGTCTGTCTGTGCGTCCGTCCGTCACGTTTCTTGTAAGCACGATAACTTAAGAATGAAAAGTTCGATTGTATTAAAATTGGGACAATAAGTTAGTATCAGCTAGAGGAGGAACCCTGTTTAGAATAAAATCGATCAATAAATAAAAAAGTTATTAATTATTAAAATTTTAAAAAAATGTGTTTTTTGTTGTTTTGTAAGTAAACAAAAAATGTTTAAAACTAATGTTATTTACAAAAAAAAACTGCGAAGAGTATTCTGTAAAATGTGCAACAATTATATAAAAAGTGAAATAAATCCGCAAAAGGTATAATGGTTAGCTTGTTTAAATTGATTTTCTGCTGCATCTCAGATGTATTATTATTATTAAATGTCATTGTGTTACAAGTAAAACAATTTTAAATAAATAATATATCTCTCGAATGATCTTACATCTAATGTGGACATTAGTACATTAAAATAAAGTGCCAATTTAGATTTGAGCTATGATGGTATACTGTGTGGAGCAAACGATGAACAAAGTTAATTAGATGAAGTTCCCAAATTACATGCATAGGTAGCCAACACAGTTAATTTAATTTAGTAACACCATCAGATTTTTTTTTAAACGAAAGTTATTGTATGACTTATTTAGGTCTTTATTGAAGATTATTTGTTAGAAAAATGGTAGGTATGTACAAATTAGGATTTTTGCCTGATTATACAGGGTGTTTCGAAGTTAAAGGTACATATGTTACTTGTGGATAGAGGGCACTTTGGTGGTTCCAAATCACCTGGCATTAATGCATCCATCGTCCTTACTGAGATAAAAGATGTTTTATTGATTTTGACCAAATCTTTCTTTGGTCATAACTATTGAATCACCTTGTAAAATCGGTTCATACTTAGAATACAAGTTTCACCTATTTTACTTGATAGAACTACATAATAAACCAAAATAAAAATCCAGGTTTGGCTTAATAAAAAATTGACAATATGTTATACAGGGTGTAATTAGTTTCATGTCATTAAAAAAACTGGTGGTAGGTAACGACAAAACAAACAAAAAAGCCTTATATAACATGGGGTCTAAAGCTCATAGTTTTGGAGAAAAAAATAAACAAAAATTTCGCAAATTTTCAATAAAATTTTTTGAGAACTGCTGGAATATTGAGGTAGGTTTAGATCTAGATCTGATCTGAAGAAAACTATACTCTAACTCTCCCTTGTGCAATATTTTAGTTGCTGTCGGTGCTTCGTTATGTACACACGCCCAACCCGCCGTTCGTTGTTTTTGTTATTTTTGAATTTCGCGTCATTGGGTATTTATCCGCGCCGGGTGCATGCGAAGAGTGGGGCGAACCAAAACTACATGAACGTGCCTAGCGGCAGTTTGAGAAAACATTGTTAAGTATTTGTACATTAGAGCATATGGATACTTCTCATTATAAAATAGTAAATATGGGTGTTTCAACTTGTTGCGTAGTCGATTGTAAGAATAGAAACGTGAAAGGGAGTAATTTTATATTTTACAGGTTTCCGAAATTGTGGTACAAATTAGAACAGCGAAAAAAGTGGATAGCTGCTCTTAAAAGGTTGAAGTAAGTTCTTTAACCTCAAATTATCAATGTGACTATTATATAAACAACTTTATTTCACGTGTTTACATTTGAATTGAATTAAATTTTAATATGGATCTAAACACATAGCATCTAAATTTGTTAACGTTCGTTTCTTGCAGTTATCAGGAAACATGACTTTGAAGTATTCTCCCTTTGAATACTTAGCACTTCCCAGCTGTTTTGGAGTTGGTTTGCCCCAAGTTTGTTCAAAATCTGTTTTTGACAAGCTCTCATTATTGTTTATGTAATAATGTAATAAGTTAAAGCACAGATGTGCTTGCATTTTCCACTTTTATTGCTGACACATTGGCAGGATGTTCCAACAATCTCTCGTGTTTCAATTCAGCTGAAAAAATATTTTCGCAATTAACATTTTTGTATCTCAAATTTCACATAACCTTACATTTACAATCATAAAGATAATTTTATTCATTAATGAAATTAATGTACTTACGTGTAATTTTACCTCATAGGGGTTTGATGTGACTGATGTTTGTCGAATTAGAAAACACTCAATCTTATAACTGAGTCCATTTCGCCTGTACTCTTTTACGTAACAAACGTCATTGGCCTCGTTTAAATCTTTGCTTTTTTTAAAGTTGCCGGGTTAAATTGTATCGATTGAAATACATTTTCAAACCCCGTTTGAATAATAATGTCCATTCTTGATATTTTCAGTCAATATATACTATGCACATTATAATTATACCAAAAAATCATAGATATTTTTCATACTCCATTTACGTCAATAATAAAAAGTAAACAAGAAGCTTGACAGTGTTGCCAATTTTAGCCGTTCACGCCTGCGCTAGCAGTCATGCACCTAGCGAATAGTTAAGATTTATTTTATTGACTTACCGTTAAGTTGTCAAATTCTTGATTACGTACAGACACAACTTACTTGTTCGTTCTTTTTGTATTCCTTTTTGGCTTTTGTACCAAGTTTTTATTTTATTTTTCTTTATTGACAACGTTAGTTGATATTTTAGTGTTTAGTGTTGAACGAAGTGCGTATGTACTTAATTCGACGTACCGAACTGTGTATTGATACAGATGCAGAGATTTTAAATCATTTAGGTAGGTAGTAAGTGTTTAACCCAGGACACTCATTTATGTTACAAATGTTAATAAACCACATTTAAATTTTCTAAATTATAAACAATCCAATATTTTGTTCCAAATTAAAAAACACACATGTAAATAAATGCTCTGTTTAAACCTCTATGGCCATTATTTGCTTGCAATTGTGCACAAAGAGAGAACGAATTATTTACCTCTTTATGCTTGCCTCAGTTCAGTTGAGGCGGTACATCAAAGGCGGTCGATGATCCTTTGACACCGCGTGTGCCGGCCACCACTTTTTTATGACAATTTTAAAGTTGTGTAATTGGGAAGTACAAGTCCATCGACCAAGAAAAGCAGTGGTTCTCAATAGTTGTCTACCATAATATTAAATATGTTAACCTAGAACAGTGTTTTTCTAAGTGCCCCTAGAGGGAAAAGTCATAAAGGTTTTTTGTTTGTCTGTTCGGTACCCATTACCAGTTTTTTTAATGACATGAAACTGATTACACCCTGTATGTCAAAGTCAAGTATGACAAAATTTTGTAGATCTGTTTCGGTATTCGAAAAGAGCGAAATTGAATAGAGTAGCTCACTTAATTTGTTTGTACATTTCATTCATCAACATTGATTACTTGCCGTAAATCCAATTTCATTAAAATGGTCGAGACAGTTGGAACTTGAATATTTATTTCAGGGTTTAATTAACAAAAAAATTTAACTTGCAGTACCAAGACTTAAGAGATGCTTTTATAACATAGCTGCTTTTTTGAAAATTTTCTAGAAGTGTAAGCATCGTCACTGCTGCAAGTTAATTTTTTGTTTGTTATTAAACCCTGAAATAAATATTCAAGTTTCAACTGTCTCGACCATGTTAATGAAATTGGATTTACGGCAAATAATCAAGGTTGATGAATGAAATGCGCAAACAAATTAAGTGAACTACTCTATTCAATTGTTTCCACTCTTTTCGAATATCGAAACAAATCTACAACATATTGTCAGTTTTTTATTAAGCCGGACCAGGATTTCTATTTTGGTTCATTATAAAGTTCTATCACGTAAAATAAGTGAAACATATATTCACAGTATGAACCGATTATACAGGGTGGTTCAATAGTTATGACCAAAGAAATATTTGGCCAAAATCAATAAAACATCCTGTATCTCAGTAAGGAAGGGCGATGTATGCATTAATGCCGGGTAATTTGGAACCGCCAAAGTGCCCTTTATCTACAAGTAACGTATGTACTTTTAACTTTGAAACAACCTGTATAAACCATAATTTTGTTGTAAAACCAATTTAAAGTAGTACAATACATTATTCTGAATAAAAATTAAGAATATATTTTTTCCATTTGAGAATCAGTTTTACAGATACAGATAAATTTTGTTTTTTTTTTACAGCTACTATCTCAAACACCCTTGAACTTACTACGATATTATCTTGTTCAAAAGGATTTATAAAAGTGCTGATTAAGAATATCTTACTAGTTTTTCTCTAAAATATCGCTAATACTTTTTTGAAAATCGACCCCCTTTTTCCATCCCTGAATCGGACGCCTCTGACTAAAATTAAATGTGGTTGCGTCTAAAGACTCACATTGTAGGTGCATATTGACCACCTAAATTTCAAAATATTCGGATACCAGATGAGTGAGTTATGAGGATGGCTCCATGAAAAGTGGGACACACTGTATGTATATATCCAAGGTGATTTGATTTCTTGCCTTATTCTGTCTTTTAAATCATCGACGTTATTTGGTCTGTTGAAGTAGACTTTCGATTTTAAGTAACCCCATAAAGAATAGTCAAGCGGGGTCAAATCGGGAGAACGGGCAGGCCACTCCATTTCACCGCGTCTACCGATCCACCTATTGGGAAAAACTTGATTGAGATAGGCTCTTACTCCCAATGCAAAATGTGGTGTAGCTCCGTCCTGCTGATACCAAATATTTTTATCAATTTCATTAGGGTTGTCATCACCTAGGAAAATTATTCTTAGTCTGGATCTAAGAAATTTTGCAACAAATCCAAGTAACACGCGCCAGTTAGTAATCCGATGATTTGAGAATTTATAATTCCAGTCCAAACGTTCACCTTCTTAGGATATTGAGTATTGGCCCCCATCATCCAATGTGGATTTTCTGTACTCCAGTATCTACAGTTCTCTTTGTTGACTGTTCAATCCAAAATGAATGTTGTCTCATCAGAAAAAAGAATGTTATTTATAAACTAGTTGTATTTAGTCACCCTTGCATTATTTTTCTTGATCGCTATGGTTCACCAAAACCTAAGTCTACCGCATTTCTAATAGACCCCACAACTTAATGTTCCAATTTTGAGACCAAAGAATTGATTCCCACGAGTAAACATTTTGATAATTATCGTTCACCATAGTGTCCGTCAGCTCTCCTATTATACTCTTCGCCGATTTACTGCACTTTTTATATAATTGTTGCACATTCTATAGGATACTCTTCGCAGTTTTTTTTGTAAATAGTATTAGTTTTAAACATTTTTAGTTTAATTACAAAACATAAAAACAAAAAATATGTAAAAAGTTTTCTTTTTATTTAAAAATTTATAACGTTTTTATTTATGTATGGATGGATTTTGTTCAAATACAATAGGGTTCGTACTCTAGCTAATACTAACTTACTGTCCAAATTTCAGTACAATCGGACTTTTTGTTCTTAAGTTATCGAGCTTACAAGAAACGTGACGGACGGACAGACAGAGGGACAGATAGACGGACGGACGGACATTTTGAATTGAAGTTGTTGAAGTTGTTCAGAATTCTATCGCCTTCACCCTGAATTTTTTTTTCTCTACGAGCAATATTACTGGTTTTAGGACTATGCCGATCGAATGCAATATACTCTTCGTTTTGTATTTTAGTACAGGCAAATTAGCAATTTAGGGTAACAAAAATTAATAAAAGGATCATCTCTGGGATTTAAGTAGGTAATAACCTAGAGAATGAGATGTTGCATTCTTTGCATTTCCAAGTTCCGGGAAAATTCAAACAAATTTGGAAAAACTTTTTGATTTTCGGTTTTTTTCTCTAGCGGCAAAATTAATGAAAATAGAGAAAAAAGTTCCCAACAAAAATTTGTAAGGACCTTTTTTCTAGAGAAAGAGACGAGCTACAAATTTTGTTGGAAACTTTTTTCTGAACTTTCATTATTTTAGCCGTTAGAGCAAAAAAACCAAAAATCAAAGTTTTTCCACATTTTTTTGAATTTTCCCAGAACTTGGAAGTGCAAAGAATGCATCATTTCATTCTACAGGTTATTACCTACTTAAATCCTGGAGATGATCCTTTTATTATTTTTTGTGAGGTTTTTACAAAATGTTGCCTTCATTGCCTGTACTATTTGCGAAGATTATAATAACGGATCATCTTGACATCTATTTGCCTTGATTTCGCAAAATTCCAATCGACGATCAGTGTTATCGTCTTAAGTTCTTGAACCAAATGAATTTTATATGGGTGGTATTTTTCATTTTTTAGAAGACTCAGTATGGACGGTTTATTAACATCATTATCGGCGGCGACTTGTTTTGTAGATTTATGTGGATTATCTTGAATATCTACCAATATATCAAATTTCTTTTCATCGTCTAAAATACGTTTCCTACCAGATTTAGGTATATCTGTGCCATTTCCAAATTCACGAAATTTGTTTTCTACTCTACTAACTCTAGACTGAGAAATGCGATGGTCAGGATACTTAGTATTGAAGATTTCGCATACCTGGTTCTGCGTTCTTGTTTTCTATGTGGAATTTCTATGTTTATCCTCGGAAACATCAAATCCTCCTGTTTTATCACCACATCCTAATAATATCAAAATATCAATTCTTTGGGTAACCGAAAGACGCATTGTTAAAATAATGATCAACTTGACCATCAGCGATAAATAACTACAATCATAAGTTTGCACAGATGCAGATGTAGCAAATAAAGAAATTAAATTTTTTTCTGACACCTAAAAAGAAACCCTTTTTACTTCTTTCTTTTTGTTCGGTATCTTGTCACCTGCTTATCACAAAAAACGATACATTTAAATTGGATGTTATAACATGACACAAAATTAATTAGAAAAGTCAGATTTGACAGATATTCGGTACATAGACATAAATAGTTAGAAGCGTCTATAATAGGGAGACCGAAATAAGAAGACTTCGACATGCTCAAAACGTTATATCATTGGTTTGATTATTTCTTCTTTGCTCTAGTGTTTACCTTGAGCCAGATGGTTAGCGCATAGGTTACGTTTTAGTTTATGAAATAAATATGTTTTGATTGATTGAGCTTATGGTGCAAAGGGTCCCGGGATCGAATTCCGATACCCGCTGAGTTTTTTTTTAATTTTGTAACGATTAGGTATATATTTTTTATAAATTCTTTTCTAATTTCTTTAGGTTTCCTTCTTTTTATATAATAATTTCATTCCTTCGTGTGATTTCTTTAGGTTAGGTTAGTAGGTTTTTATTTGGATATCTAATTGTTAATAATTATTAGCGCCGCAGGCAGTATTAGCGTCGCAGATATTTTTTTTACAAAATTACACGAAATAATTCAATTTCTCGACTTGCGCGAATTCATTACACATTTACAAGGTAATGCGCATGCTCGAAGCTTTCGCATTTCTGTTTCCCTAGACGCTTGTTAAATAGTTTAGGATGCATTTCAAATAAATTTTTAAATTTTCATATTTAATTTTCTTCATGAGGAATATACAAAATTCAAAAAACCTTGTATTGCTGCATAGAGAATTAAAACCCCTTTCAAATGAGCTATCCACTAATTTCTTCAAGCCCGTTACATTGGCAGTGGTTTCGCTAGATAGTGGGTAGGGACACTGATGGGAATCTCGTTAATCCTATTTCCATTTAAAAGGGGTAGCTGTCACTCCAAGGGGGTTCAAGGGGGAGGTATAAAATTATGTCAAAAAATGTTATTTTAGAATTAAAAATTAACGTGTTTTATGATTCTACTCATAAATTGTAAATTACGTAATTAATGAATTTATCCGTTACTTATGGATCTCACTGTATGTAAAAGTTCTGCGAATTTATAAACTGATAGCATGAGATTGTGGATATAATTTGGTTAACTTTTAACAACGAAATTCCTCTTCCAAGAACTGTTTGGTCACACAAATTGCCTGTAACAATATAAAAGAAATTCTTTGATTGAGGATGTTGATTTAAGAGTAAATCTGATTCAAGTTGAATTCCGAACCAAAACTGAAGAATCATTGACCCCCCAGATGTTCATTGTTCCAAAATATATTTTTACTTTTTGCTGCAGACGATTATGTGTTTATCGTGGGCCGACGTGCTCTCAACCGTACCTATACATTTTTATTTCTAAAACTTATATTTAAGTTGTATTGTTGTGCGCATTGTGACTCATCAGTTTAACAGAATATATCTCTTTGTTAATACGATTAGGTACCTACTTGACGTTATTACGGTTTTATAAAAAATACGTACTTGATGCGACAGGAACGGTAAACAAATCACTTCACATTTTTCTGTCGTGGATGTACTTACCGTTGGTTATCGTCATAACTATGAAGGCCAGTTTTATTACTTTTTGTGGATCGGGTATTTTTACCACCTTTCCTTGATGCAAGTCATGTCATTATTAAGATTTATAAAATCCGAATGGAAAAATAAACCTACCGCGAGACACCTATCAGTCGTTGTTTATTATTGTGTATTTTATTACTTGCTGCTACTGATCAATTTCCCGCATAGTAATTCGTTGGAACACAGAAATCATAGTGCTGTCATTCATAACGGTACATTTTCTTTCTCCAGTAAATATTAAAAGGTAGGGTTTGAAACAATATTAGGAAAAGTTGTTAGAGTGTGTCTGTTTTAAGTGGGCCATTTTGTATAACTCTATTGGTATTTAATATACTGCAATTTTCATCAGAGGTCTAAATACGTGTAATATCTTTACTGGGGAATCTAAGCATGCTTGTGGCATAGCTTCTCTGAAGAATAGTTAGAAACAAACAAATAAATATTTTGTTTCGTGTATTAATTTCGACCTAATTTTGGAGCTTAGTATCTCCAAATGTATTCCTTGTAGGAAATTCCGCCACTGCTCATTAAGTTTTGTCAAAAGTCTAGAAGTCCAGAATGATATCCCCAGTTGCCAGTATTATTCACATGTCTCGGTGATTGTCATTTGCTCGGTCTACAGTCACAATTACCGATTGGTTGCAATTTATACTTAAGCTATAATGAGAGCTTATTAACTGAAGCTTATCCAGCAGGTATACAATTTCATCCTCGCTAGCTGAGGTGGTACCATCTGCATCACCAATAAATTTACTTACATATTTACTTACTTACTTACTTACTTACTTACATATTTCAAGCTAAAAATGTTGATTCAACCTATAGCTACTCCTCCAATCCTCCAACACTCGTCGAATCACGTGTTCAGTATAGGTGTTAGAGAGGATTGGTGACAGAACACGACCCTGTCTGACGCCTTTGCCAACTACACATTTGTCGGAGTTGTGTACTTTTGCCCAGGCAGAGTTTCCTTCATATAGGTGGGGACCAATAAAGACCAGATACAGCCCTCAGTTTATTCCGTTCCATTTTGTCAAAAGCCTTACGGTAGTCTTCTAAATAAAGGCACCCAGACACGTAATATTCACTTGCCTTCTCCATCATTTGTCGCAAATTAAGTATTTGTTTTCTAGTGCCGCATCCCTTAATAAAGCCTGCTTATTAAGGATATTATATGCCAAGACAGATAATGCTGACATCTGGATAGAGAAATATGTATACAGCAATATTTTACTTGTGTGTGATATTAATACTAACAATCTGTATTTATCACAGACATCCGTCACTCCCTTCCTATGCAGTGGTATGAAGATTGATGATTTCCAATCAGGCCATATTCTTCTGTCTCATATTCTTTGCGTATTTTGTGAAGGAACTCCGTCTTCACCAACCAGCTTAAGCGGTTCAGCCGTGATACTGCCATACTGCTTTAACTGCTTTATCACTTCTTAATTTTTGTGTGGCTGCCTTCACATCTGCGTTTGTGCTGCTGCTGCAAATTATCTTCTACCGCAGGATAATTACTTTTGACCAGCGTGAGTCAGCTAACCAATTTTACTTAAAATGTATATCTATGATAGCTATTTACGCCCCTAGCAAGGAAATGAAGGCTATTAAGGCGATAATGAAATTTGTAGAAAAGTTAAAACCTATACGTGAAGTAGTTATTTTTTAATTTATTAGGTACTAAAATCCATGGGTCGTGCAAAAATATAGAAAATATATACGGCTGACATAAAGATCATTTTCAGTCCTCGTCTGATTGTCGACCACGTTTCTGGCAACAACTTCCACACTTGGTCCTAAAACAACTACTGTACGCCCTTGAAACATAAGTAACTATTTTCATGATTTTTTTTTGTTCTCTTGCATAATTATGCTGTATTAAGGGTCCTATCTACTACACATGTGGCTTCTAGATTTTCACATTTTCTATCCTATATGCATGTGTTCTAAATTTTTTCTTCATTAAAATGTCTGAGATCCAATAAGCAGAGATTGAAAAATTGCTATTGTATTTATCCAAAGTACGCATGTCAGCACATTTACGATTAATACTATTTAATCGTAATATCTTTTATTTCTAGTTTCAATTTCATACCACGCCTTTGTATCAGTAAAGTCAGTTAATTAAATTATTTTGAAATTATAATGAATATTATACAATTTCTAGATAGTTTGAGGTGATACGAACGAATATTTTATTTGTTCACAAGTTCACAAATGAAACAAATATTTTGTTCATGATGTGGTTGGCCATGCAATCAAGCATTTTCTAGGTATAGCCAGATATGCTGATACATTTTAAGACTCAGAAAGACACTTGTAGAGGGAGGTCTCTTGGTAGTGTCTTTCGGATAAAAATATGTTATTGTAATTTCAAAATGATGTCATTGGTCAGAAATAGATCAACAGTATATATAATGAATAAGTAATTTATTGTTTTTTATCGTCATCATCATCGGTGACGCTACAACCCTGGCTGGGTCTTGACCTCTTCAAGGTTTCTCCGCCACCCGTCTTTATCTTGGTCCCGGTGTTTCCAGTTGATCATTCCTATGTTCCTCAAGTCTTTCTCTACTCCATCTATCCATGGCAGTTTTGGTCTGCCTCTTCCTCGATTTCCATCGGGCTTTACTCTTAATATTCGTTTTGTAGGCCTTTCGTCGTTCATTCTTAGTACATGCCCTGCCCATCTTAATCATCCTAGATTTATCGCTTTTACTATACCGGCATCTTCATATAATTCGTAAAATTTGTGGTTGTTCCTGCTTCTCCATTTTCTCCGTTTTCTGAAATGGGGCCGAATATTTTTCTCTCAGATTCCCAGGCGGTTTCCATCTAATATACTTAGGGTCCACGTTTCGGGGGCATACGTTAATAATGGCCTTATTAAGTCCTGTATATTATACATTTAGATTGTCGTGGCAGATTTGGTGACTAGTTGTTTTTCGATTCCACAGTATAAGAATTCTTCGCTTTACCTCTTCTTCGGTTTTTCTTTCATTATTTACTTGGGAGCCTAGATATATCTCCGGTATTACTTCTATATTGTAGTTGTTTATGGTAAGATTTTGACCTACTCTATTTCTTCACTGTCTTTGTTTTTTGTTCGTTTATTTCCAAATCCATTTTTCCATTTTCCAGTTCATTAAATTGTTTTTATGTTAAATATTAATTATTCAGCGGATGAAAGTTGCCTGCTAGATATCCAAAAAAACCTTTGTATATAAACACTACTAAAAGACTTTTAACGTTTGCTATGTTAAGAAAGTCATAAGACCAGTGTTAAAAGTGAGTTACTTGTAACACTAATGTTAAAAGTTAGATACTTTTAACACGTAAGTAAAGTAAATTATTTTTATTAATATTTTTGCCAGATACACTTTTACTTAGGCACCATTCCATAAAACGATTATAGGCAATCGTGTACTGTTGTCTTGATTTTACTGACAACAAGGTAAAGGTAACCCTATTAGATTCTTCTTCAATTTCTAATGAATTTTCTTGTTTATCGCACATTTTTAAACAAATTCTAATCACTTTCAACTGCTTCAGATAAACCACAGTTGAACAAGGTGAACAGAAGTGATTTTATTTAAGCGTTATTTATAAACAAAGTCATAGAGATAAATAAATAAATTTTCATTACCTTAATTGCAGTGAAATTCTCTCAGTACCTACCTTGATTGTCTAACTTTATGACACAATGTCATATTTGACAGACAAATACAAAATTAATTATGTCTCTAAAACCAGATCATCAATTATAGTAGAGCAAATCTAGCAGGAAAAGAGAACGCAAGCCGACGCAAAGTTTTCAAAAACTACTTTTTCGGCGATAACTCCGAAAATAATGTCTATGAAAATAGTACTTACAGGCAAATTAGCCATAGACGGCAACAAAAATTAATAAAAGGATCATCTCTAGGATTTAAGTAGGTAATAACCTGGAGAATGAGATGATGCATTCTTTGCACTTCCAAGTTCCGGGAAAATTTTTAAAAAATGGAAAAACTGTTTAATTTTCGTTTTTTTTTCTCTCTAGCGGTCAAAATAATGAAAATAGAGAAAAAAGTTCCCAACAAAAGTTGTAGCTCGTCTCTATCTCTACAAAAAAGGTCTTTACACATTTTTGTCCTACTTAAGCCGTTTAGAAGATAAATCGAGTTTTCCACTTATAGTTTTAAGCCACTTCGAAATGCGCGAAAAATGAGAATTCTCCGGGAGTTTGGTACGACCGAGCTTATCGATCGATAATTCTTACTATTCAGAGCCCCTAAAAAAATTAAAATAACAAAAAATGTAGAAAAAGTCTCAGCTTTAATGTGGAACTAATCACAAAATTCATAAAAAAAATTATCATAGAGAAAAAGTGTCAGAAATTGGCTTAGTAAACTTTGTACAGTTAATCCACAGATTTATTCATATCTTTGCCGGGAGTCGTTAGAATGATAATTCATTTTGCTTATATCTTCTTATACTATAATGATATATTAATCCAATTAATATTTTATTGCAATTACTTTTGTTGGAAAAATATGCCTTGCGATCAAAGTAGAGGGTATATCTCTCATCGATCAATCGCCTCCAAATTTTGGAGTTCAATTCGCTATATCTTCATTAATAATAATAGCACAGTCTTAGTTTTCGGATTATAAGTACAATAAAACATTCTTTCGAATGACTTTAGAGTTTTTTTAAATGCGTGCAGTGCTTTTTGAATTTGTCTACATTATTCATACACGTTCAGGAAATGCACAATTATACAGTAAAACATATACAACTTATTTGTTTTCTAACATTCTTCAATGAAATTTTCACAAAATATAGATTAAAGTGCGTGGAATCGAATTCATGTAGTGAAAAAATACCCATTGTTACTGGAGAAATAGGCAAGATGCATAAAACTCAAAGATATAAATAAATCAACCGATAAAGTTTACTAATCGATCTTCTAACACTTTTTTCTCTATGATAATTTTTTTTTATGAATTGTGTGATTAGTTCCACATTAAAACTGAGACTTTTCTCTATATTTTATGTTGTTTTCATTTTTTTAGCGGCTCTCAACAGTAAGAATTATCGATCTGTGTGTCTGGTCGTACGAGACTCCCAGAGAATTCTCATTTTTCGCGCATTTCGGAGCGGCTCAAAACTATAAGTGGAAAGCTGGATTTATCTCCTAAACGACTTAAATAAGGCAAACAATGTGTAAAGACCTTTTTTGTAGAGAAGGAAACGAGCTACAAATTTTATTAAAAACTTTTTTCTGTATTTTCATTGTTTTAGCCGCTGGAGCAAAAAAACCGAAAATCGAAAAGTTTTTCCTAATTTTTTTGAATTTTCCCGGAACTTGGAAGTGCAAAGAATGCATCATTCGATTCTACAGGTTATTATCTAATTAGATCCCGGAGATGATCCTTTTAGTAATTTTTGCGAGGTTTTTACAAAATGTTGCCTTCATTGCCTGTACTAAAAGAAGTCTAATTCAAAGTTAAAGAGAATTTGAAAATACGTGAGCTGAGCCAAGGTTTATCCAAAAATGTGAATTAATTCTCGGAAAAAGTTTTTTTGATAAGGACCTGAAATTTTTCGAGGATATGGGGAAAGTGTAAAGTTTAATTCTGGTTAAGGTGGGGAGGGGAGCTGGTGGGGGAATTAGAGAGGAAGGGAGAGAGGGAGACGGTCAAAATTTTCGGAGCTACGTAACTTCGCCCAAAAATTCGACAAATTGATGGGTCTTTGCTCATTGTGCGTATAATCCCAAGTTCCATAAGTGAAAACAATTTTTGATTTTAAAAAAAAAATTGCGAAGTTACACCCGAAAAACGATTTTGCATTTTTTTCAAATCGCACGTTTTGCACGAAAAAAGCTTATATTTAAATATTTTTTTTGCACATGGAGGAAAAAATTCAACACTCTGTATAAGAGAATTTAAGCCGTTGCGGACATATGTTCATGTGAACTTTTCTTCGTTAAATGACCTAAGGAATCAGACCCTGAATTGTCATTAAGGAACACCCTGTATATCTCGCCGTTTCAGCCCGAAAATATTCATTGATTTGATCTCACTTTTAACGCAAGTTAAATAGAGAGTTGAACCTGAATATGAGCTTAGTCCGAAGTCGATAACTCTTTTTTTTCCCCCTCCACAGATACAAGAGCGTTATGGGCTCTAACTCCCGTCCTGATCATCCTATTGCCATGATTATTTTTTCAAATTAAAGAGAAGAAGAAGTTCCTTCATGTGCAAAAAAAAATAGTTAAATATAATCTCTTTTTCGTCTCCCTCTCTCTCTCTAATTCCCCCACCAACTTCCGACTTTAACCAGAATTAAACTTTACACTTTCCCTATATTCACCAAAAATTTCAAGTCTATATCCTTCTTTCCTGGAGAAATCAACGGTTTAACACTTGAAACCAGGGCAAAAAAAACTTTTCCGAGAATTCTTCAATTGCCCATAATTCGAGATTTAATTAATATTTTTGAATAAACCTTGGCTCAGATCACGAATTTTCAAATTCTCTATAACTTTGAATTAGACTTCTTTTCATACAGGCATTATTTTCCGAGTTATCGCCGAAAAAGTAGTTTTTGCAAACTTTATGTGCAAGTATCTTCCCCCCCTTTTGAGTATGAGATTTTAAGCAATAATTGCGTCACACAAACTAAAAGAATGGTAAAAAAAACATTTTCAAATTCCATTGTCGGCTTCCAAATCCAGATCCGCGCTACTATTATGCTTTTATTAATGAATATCCGTGTTAAAAGTTTATTATTTTGTTCGTTAGGTTGCTTCATTCGCCTCGCTCATTCCGCAAACTTCTCCATTCGCAAAATAAAATATCACTTTTAACACTTATGTCATGAATACCTTTCTATTACTGATATTGTCTAAATTGCATTATGCTAAAGTGCTGGATATAAGATTCTTTTAATAAGAACAAAATTTGCGAAGAATCGTAGAGTGCATTGTTCTTTCGTATTAAAGTTAAAATAAATCATAATTTCAATACTGTTCAGTCACGTTCAATGATATGCAAATGTTCAATACGTGAATACATTACATCACGTAAGCCACGCTGTACTTTCAGTTTCCCATAATTTTACTAATTTAATTAATATCTAATGTGTGAAATTGGTGCAATAAATTGAATAATCAAATTGGTAACGTAAAATTTTTATTCAGTTTATCATATAATATAATTTATTACGTAGGTACAATTAAATTTATTGTAACAACTTTCTTGTAAAGAATTTGGTTTAATGGCTGTATTTCACCATTTGTGTATTTATCTGCAGCTTTATTTAGCAATTGCTTTATTACTACATGCACACGTTTTTAGGGCTTGTTGAGTGGTATAGACAGGCCTGACGAAAGGGAGGGGAGGCAGCGGATTTCCCTCGGGCATTAATTTTTTAGAGGGGCCCATGCTTTAGAGCCTCTGAAAGAAAAATGCGGAAATTTTTGAAAAATAAAAATCATGTAATAATGGTCATATGAGCTGAATCTCTATCTCTAATTGGTCGCGGTTAACGTCCTCAAGTGAGAATTTTTTACCTTTTATTGATCTTGCTTCCTAAGACTGCAGTTTTTTGAAAATAACTTCCTTAGTTAGGTAGATTTAAGGACCACGGTGAACATTTTTTAGTTGAGTTCATTTAATTAAAAGGTGATAAAAGCTACAAAGAAATATCCTACCTTCAAAAATTTCTAAAATATGAGTTTTCAAGCCGTATTAAACTGCAGAATTCCCTATTTTTGAAATAATATTTTGTTCTGATTTATAGGAAATTAAATGTACCTTTATTCATATGCGGACTCCTTTTACGTATGGCTATCAGGGACAACAGTATAAAAATGGGGTTCTTTGTAGGGACAGAATTCTATTGACCAGTTTCGAGATAAAAGAATATACAGATTTTTGCACCTTTTTGAAAAGAAGCCCTTGATCTAGTGTAAATTCACAAAATAAAGGGTTTAATAAAAAAAATCATTTCTAAATTATTTTGCTCCAAAAAGCACCTATTGACTGGTGTATTACCTTATAATGAAGTAGGTCTAAATAAAAACTTGGAACCAGTTCCCACAGACATCTTTTTTTTTGCAAATCCACATAATCAAAATGTTCTCTTATGCACAACCTCTTGCCAGAAATGTTCTTGGCCAAGCATTATTCTAGTTGGTCTCTAATTGCTGTGTAGCACGTCTGATGGCATTACAATGCCATCGTTCATTTACAGATGAACGTAATATCGCGCTTCTGAGGGACACGACAGAAATATATGAGAGGCACCAGCCGTGCCTTCGCAACGATATCTAACTACATTTGTCCCCAAGGGGGAATTTTAGTAACTCTTAAGACTCCCCAAGTCGAAAATAAATAAGATTATACTTACTGTGACTGCTACAGTCTGATTAGAAATATTTTGAGATGATTCCGTTGAAGGGTTGGGGGTTAAATAGGGGTAAATAGGGCCAAATAAGTAAAGCAAGCTGGTAAGAGTACAGAAACTTCAAATTCGGTGTATATACTAGAAGCCAAAGTCTCAGATTACACAGGTTTACAAAAAAAAAAGTTGTCTGGATCTGGGGTTAGACTATACGTTTCTTATGTATTTTTCGACGCTGAATTCGAATCTGTTTTTAGTTTTGATCTATCACGTCCGGATTTTGAGATATTCTAACCTAAAAGTTAGACATATTTGAGGTTATGTAGCTTTGAGATTTTTTTTCTCAAGAAACTATGTATGGGATCTTAAAGTATAAATCTCTCTCTTTAAAATGACGTAGAGTTTGCTCAAATATTTTTTTTCGCTGAGATATCGAATGTTTAAAATTGTCTGTACATATCATATCTTTCCCAATACATTTAATTAGTACGGAAACCGTATGGTCGTTATTTAAATTGCAATATCTCGGCAAAAAAAATATATTTGAGCAAACTCAACAGTATTTTAAAGGAGAAGACTTGTACTTTAAGATCCCACACATGGTTTCTTGAAAAAAAAATCTCAAAGCTACATAACCTCAAATATGTCCAACTTTTAGGTTAGAATATCTCAATATCCTGACATGATAGAGCAAAACTAAAAAAAATCGATTAACATTTTTTTAAAACCGATATAATATTTTTCAACCTGGCACCAGCTCCCTACTACATTATTAAAGGGGTTGATAAAATAAAATGGAGATATTCACTTGAAAGTTAGTACACATATGTATTGTAATGACATCTGATTGAGATGATTCCATTGAAGGGGAGGGAGGCGGTAGGTTGTGACTAGCGGAAAATAAGTAGGGTAAACTAGAAACTTCATTTTTAACGTACATGGCAGAAACCAACGTCTCAAACTCTTTTAGGACATCTGCCCCAAATATTATTAAGTGCAAGTTTAGTCAAGATGTTTCCTTTAAAATGACTTAGATGAAAAATCTAGATGTGGAAGTAGCGATTCCTTAGGCAGCGGTTTTTAGTGGAACATCGATACCTTCATTAGTACCCCAACACCCACCTTTCTAACAAGAATCGTGCTGACGTGCCGGTTTTCGTCGAAAAAATCTAATTCCCTGTTCTATTACCGTTTATATTGGAAAAACGCCCCATTGATTATTGCTCATATTTTGCCTTTTGAAATGACTACTCGCTATATCCTGAATGAGATTTGCGCTTTGTTGAACAGACTTTTTAAGATACTTTGGAAATTTATTTTTTATGTTAATATTTCGAAATTCTTTCATGGTACTTTCGAAACTTATTTTTCAACGACGGTGTCCAAAGGCAATTATCCGTTGTTCTCGATCTGAAAAATATTTCTGTCATTTTCAACTGGATTTTTAGCGAAATTATTTTTATCGTGTTTTCGACGGAAGACGGTGCCGAAGGTCATTTTCCGGCCTTTCGCGAAATTTAGGGAAAAAAAGTTTATTTTTTATGTACATTTCTGGGAAATTTAGTTTTTCTTAGAGATTTATTTAATTTTAGAGAGCTCAGTAACAGCATCACGTCATCTGTCTTCTCTTCCCATTTGCCTCGTCCATACACTTGTCGCACATTCTATTATTAAATATAATAAACGTCTTTTTTGTTTGTTTTAGGTAAGTCGCATCTGGTACTTTAGTTTACAGCCTTATTGTAATATGTAAGTAGTATATGTTTATCTAGATTTTTAACAATTTATTTATATTATTTATTATCAATCATATCAGCATGAAACTTTATTTTGCAAATCTCAAAGTATTTTTTAAGATCTCACATTTTTTTACATAAAATAGGTCTCGACCAAGAGATTTAAAGAAAAATGTTATTCTTTCGAACTGTCAGTGATATAAGTCTGCTGCTGGTACAGTGAAATAATTATGGAACAATTTCAGCGCGACGTTAAAGGTGATTCTTTTAAAGGCTAAATAAGATACAGAAATATCAACAGGTATTTTTTGTAGTAAAAAAAATGAATGGGAAATAGAGAAAACCCCTATAAATATGATATATTTTTGAGGAAGATCTTCATAAAATTACTTGAAAATATAAGAAAGTCTTATAATACTCAAAAGGAAGCTAATCTGTTTTTCAAATTTTATTTTGCAGTGATAGAAATGGAAT
Source organism: Stenurella melanura (assembly GCA_963583905.1). Lineage (NCBI taxonomy): Eukaryota > Metazoa > Arthropoda > Insecta > Coleoptera > Cerambycidae > Stenurella > Stenurella melanura. The sequence continues at coordinate 112,035,619 of OY757312.1, forward strand.
TTGAATATTTGTGTTGGTGGAAAAAATGCAAGATTTTGTCTATTAATATCAAAACTATCATTATTGCTCCATTATGTCATTTTGAAATGTAGCTTTTACTTAACCGTATCATACTCTTAAGGTAAGGGAAATGCCAATGATGGATAACTTAAAACTAGTTAATTTTTCCTATTTGGGTTAAGAGCATACTATATTGTTTTGTTTATTCATATTATGATCCTACAATTTTATTCTACTTGATTGAATATTAATGGTTTTTCTTATTTGTCATAAAGTAGCCTATCTAGTTCTATCAGTGTGATCATAGTTTAGTTAAATTGTCTGTTAATATATGATTAAAACGAAGGTGTGCGTTCCGCAAACTCCACAAAACTCGTTGCAAAAAATTCCTCGACAATCCCAATATAAGTTATGTAATAAAAAATAGATCACGGCCAACAACAAACAAAACCAATGAACTTGAAGTAACACCTCGTTCAGCTGGACTCTTACATTTAGTGAAGCATAAAATTTAAGAGGCAATCATGGGCGTCAATAAAGGTTTCCATATGGGTTACGACACATACGTTCATGCTTTTTTCTACTTTTAATTTTCGTTTATTTGAAAATCGAATGTGAAATGTTTGCAATCTTTCGAGGATTTTTTACAATTCTTTAAAATCTTCAATATTGATAGCAACGGGAATAAATACAGGGTGTAATCAATTTCATGTCATTAAAAAAAACTGGTAATGGGGACCGACTAGACAAACAAAAAACCTTTATGACTTTTCCCTCTAGGGGCACTTTGAAAAAAACTGACCTAGATCAACATTTTAAATATTTTTTTAATATTAATGTAGAAAATAACTGAGAACCACTGCTTTTCTTGGTCAATGGACTTGTAGTTCCCAATTATACAACTTTTACATTGTCATAAAAAACTGCAGTCCTCGGCGTCACACGCGGTGTCAAAGCAAAGGCCTTGGATCATCGACCGCCTTTGATGGACCGCCTCAACCGAACTGAGGCAATTATAAAGAAGTAAATAATTCGTTATCTTTTCCTGTACAACTGCAAGCAAATAATGGCCATAGAAATTTAAACAGAGCATTTCTTTACAGGTGTGTCTTTTAATTTGGAACAAAATGTTGGATTAATGTTTATAATTTAGAATATTTAAATGTGATTTATTAACGTTTGTAACATAATTGAGTGTCCTGGGTTCAAAGCTTACCACCTAAGTAAATTATTCGAAGTATCTGCATCAATACACAGTCCGGTACGTCGAATTAAGTACATACGTACTCCGTTCAACACTAAACAATAAACTATCAACTAACGTTGTCAATAAAGAAAAATAAAAGAAAAACTTGGTCCAAAATCCAAAACGGAATACAAAAAGAACGAACAAGTAAGTTGTGTCTGTACGTAATCAAGAATTTAACGACTTGAACGGTAAAGTCAATAAAATAAATCTTAATTATAAATACACAGTGACCCGAAATTCAAAAATAACAAAAACAACGGGTTGGACGTGTGTACATAACGAAACATCCACAGTAACTAAAATATTGCACAAGGAAGAGTCAGAGCATAAGGCAAAGACACGCGCGACGATCTAAACCTACCTCAATATTCCAGCAGTTCTTAAAAGATTTTATTGAAAATTTGCAAAATTTTTGTTTATTTTTTTTTCTCCAAAACTATGAGCTTTAGACCCCATGTTTATATAAGGTTTTTTGTTTGTCTTGTCGTACCACCAGTTTTCTTAATGACAGGAAACTAATTACACCCTGTATATTGATCTTCTAATTATTACTAGCTATCCAAATGGTCTTCTTCTCTTTCTGGGATATTTGTTTAACCATGTTCTACGGTGACGTGGTTAATGAAAATAACCAGGATATACTTGAACCATTCGCAAATCGCGTTTCGAATATGTACTCTAATGAGAACTTCAATCAAAATTCCAATTTTTACTTTGATGTAGCTATAGATATTAGTAATTATTATTACGTTGATTTTTTATGTTACTTACAAAGTTATGAAACCATGGACAGTTTCTTTTGGTCCAGATGGCATCCTATTTATTTATTGAAACAGTGTGTATTTGATATTGGTAAAACCATTACATACTATATTTCCCTGCTTTTGTAAACAGAGCTATCTAAGAGCAATATCTATCTACAAATCTGGGCTAAGAGACAACATTGAAAACTATAGAACCGTTTGCATATAGTCGGATATTTCAAAATTATTAAATTATTTAGTAACCAAAAATTTTAAATGCGATTCTAAATACATAATTGTAATGGTTTTTAGAAAAGGGAAAAACAATGCTTTTTGATGTTTCAAATAAAAACTGTATTTTTATACACTCTACATATGTTTCGGCTTGTTAGGCCTTTCTCAAGAGCATTACAGATGAATACTAAAGCTATGAGGGCGGTTGTTCTAAAAATAAATGCAATAATACCCAAACATGTGAAATTACGGGGATTTCAAGTAATAAAACTAAGGATCTACCTACTCGGAATATAATTCAATGGGCTATTCTTAAAACCTTGTCTATTATAGGAGTGTTTATGAAATTTAGTTGGTCATTGGTGGTACAAGTGTTGCTTTTAAGGGATTTTTTTATTTCTAATTGTTCAAAGAGGTTTAAGCGTTTTCCTTTTCTTTCTGAATGGATTAAATTAATATTCTCTGTGTGTTTATTTTTAGAACAACCGCCCTCATAGCTTTAGTATTCACCTGTAATGCTCTTGAGAAAGGTCTAACAAGCCGAAACATATGTAGAATGTATAAAAATACAGTTTTTATTTGAAACATCAAAAAGCATTGTTTATCCCTTTTTTAAAAACAATTAATTATTCTAAAGATGTTTCACAAGGAACCTACCACATGCTCAATCCAGTGTACATAATTGTAAATCAGCAACATGGTTTTTATCAAAATTACAAAAATACAAACAGATTACAAAAAATAAGAAAGAAAGATAGGGTAGGTACAGAATAAAATTACGGTGGTGAAAAGTGTATGAAAGATAGAAGTTTGGGTAGAAAAGAGTTTGGCTACAGATGTTGCTGAAAGATAGGCAACGTCTGGTATAGTAAGGGGTGTTTGATTTGGAAAGGGGCATTATGCATTTTGATTTGAGTATTATTGTGCGTAAACGGACTATCACCCAGTCGAAAAGCATAGAATTTCTGAGATGCATCCGGACGTAGTCCACTGCGTTCTGCCCGGAGTCTTATGCAGTTAGCGGGTATATCTGCAGCATTTCTTTGCTGCATAAATTACGTTATGATGGTTATAGACGTTGAAACATTAGTTTCTGAAGTTTCTAAACGACGCATACTCAGGACCAGACAAATTGTAGGTAACAGGTCTACTGACATTGCTCACATAGTGGAATTCACCACGATCTATTTCCGAAAAACTGCCACTGATTGCATTAGTCATATAATCAAATGCCTCTATGGACAATCCTGTGTGGTTTTTTAATAGGTCTAGAAACTTTTGAAGTCGGTATTACAAACAATGAAACTCGTCATATTTTCACTCTGCTTTACAAATTGATTAACTGCTAACTGTTTAGCATTAAAACACTGCTAGTGGCGGAAGAGCTAATATTGTAAGGGAAAGTTTTTAAAAGCAACTATTTTTGTCTTCTCCTTTTAAATCTCATAACGGACAGATAGTTTGATTAGTATTTAACAGACCTTGGATATTATCGCACCGCCCAAAGTCGCCCTTACTGAAGATACCGTGCTTGTATCAGTTGCTCGGCCCGTCCAGCACCTGCAAGCACTCGCTCGCGTCCGCCTCTATCGCTGCCACTAAAAATAGTGCTGATAACGAGTCCCACGTTAGATCTTAAAAATTCAAACCGACTGATATTGTCTTTTACTTTGTAAAAACTACATAAGAATGTGTTTATTAAAAATTATATCTATTTAGTCCAAGAAAAAAATTCTAAATTTTGGTTTTACAAGGGAAATTTAAATCAAACAAGCTAACCATTATACCGTTCGCCGATTTGCTACACTTGTTATATAATTGTTTCACATTCTATAGTTCGCAGTTTTTTACTTCCCTCGCATACCGAAGGGAAGTATTGTATTCGAGAAAAAATCACTCCTCGAGATTTTTTCGGATTTTGACGTTTCAGATCACGTAGATTACGAAAATATAGGTTTTCAATTCTGTCAGTCTGTCTGTCTGTCTGTCTGTCTGTTTGTCTATTGGTGCATTAACTAAAAAAACTCCTTGATGGAGAGCAGTCGAATTTGGTAGGTAGTTGACGCTACTGTCAGCGAAGAAAATGTTAAACTTTCAATGGAAAATATACAGGGTGGACCGTCTAAAGGGAATAAATAATGAAAAAACTTTTTTTTGCTCAAATTTAAAATTTCTATGTTTCATGACACGCTAAACCAATTTCAGAAAAAAAAACATTGAAAATTTTTTTCACCATTTTTGGAAAAAATTTTACCACTAAAATGGATTTTTTTTCTTTGTTCAAATGTAAAATTTCCACGTTTCCATGGCATTCTAAACCTATTCAAACAAATTTAAAAATGTTTTTGAAAAATGAAAATATTTTTGATCTATTTATCACTACTATTATAGAATAGATCAATTTTTTTTTCAAATTGAAATTCCCACGTTTCATGATATTACAAATCTATTTCGGAAAAAAAAACATTTTTTTACCATTTTGGGAAAAAAATGTACCACTAGAATAGATAGAAAAAACATTTTTTTGCTCAAATTTAAAACTTTCACGTTTGATGACATTCTAAACTTAATTCAGAAAAAAAAAATTGAAAATTTTTTTCATTTTTGAAAAAAAATTTACCACTAATTTTTTTTTTGCTCAAATTTAAAATTTTCACGTTTCATGGGATTCTAAACCTATTTTAAAAAAATATATAATTTTTAAATTTGTGATCTTTTTTTACCACTACTATAGAATAGAAGGAAACTTTCCTTTTTGCTCAAATTTAAAATTTCCACGTTTCATGACATTCTAAACCTATTTCAGAAGAGAGAAATTTTGGAAATTTTTTTACCAACATTTTTGAAAAATTTAAAAAAAAATGAAATTTTTTAACCACCACTATTCTTCCACTCCACTACTTGAATGTGGAATTGAAAATGTGACAGATGGCAATAATATTTGGCATATGCACCTATTACACTTTTATTGAAAAATGTACAGGGTGGTCATCCCAAGAAATATTTCAGTCATGGTGGACATTTGTAAAGGTATTTGCGCAAGCCTTCCATATTTGGCACCTGTCATTCAATACTGAACTTTTACTGCTGGATGAGCACTCTGTATATTTTTTTGACCAAAACTTATCACGTTTTCTTTGTAATAATAGTGATAACTATATTCCGATTATTACTTTCAATGTCATTTCATAATTATTAATTTTTTAGAGTGACGGCCATGCACAAATAAAGAGGGAAGTTCTGTGTAAATACCTTTACCGATTTTTTTGTAAATGATTTTAGTTTCAAACATTTTTTTAAATTACAAAACTAACATTTTTCTTAATTTCCAAAATTAATAATTTTTTTATTTATTGATCGATTTTGTTAAAAAAAGAATAGGGTTCTTCCTCTAGCTAACACTAACTTGCTGTCCTAATTTCAATAGTATGGGACTTTTCGTTCTTAAGTTATCGTGCTTACAAGAAAAGTGACGGACGGACAGACAGACAGCGGACGGACGGACGTTTTGAAAGTTGTTTAGAATTCGATAACCAACACAGTATATGAAATTTTTTTCTCTACGCCCAATATCACCGGTCTTATAATGCAAAAGTAATAATAATCCTAAGGCTGTGTCAAAAAAAAAACGAACCGTCAATATTCTTAAAAATCGTTTTTTCCTAATATTGATCACACCCCAGCCATTTTATTAACGAAAAAAGAAAAAACCTAAAAAGGTTAAAATAATTTAATTTCCTGCCTCCTTATTTTTCCACGCCCATGTGCAAAACCAATATCTTATATTTCATGATTATAATATTACTGTATATGTATGTCACCATTCTAATTATAACAATGAAACTGGGTTATTGGTAGCCATTTTACCACGTACTTTTACTTGCAATAGTCTAATTGGATAAAAAACAGCAGTTAATTTACTTTAAGGTGACCAAAACGATTGTTTCGCTTCTAACAAACACGGAAAATCTACCGGAAAGGGAAACAATACAGCGCGAGGTATTGCGTAATGTTTGTTTATTTTTAGGTGTAGAATTAATTCACTTGAAATCGAGAGGCGAAGGATTTGCTAATGAATTATGCAACTTATTTGTATTTCATTTATTCTTAATATTTTCCAATTCTATATGAAGATTACCCAGTACTAGAAGTTCTCAAAATGTAAGTGTAAATTTCCGGGGACACTATAACACATGGTAAGATATGCCAAAAACTAACTGTGTTCTTCCAATTTTCTCCGAATATTTTCGCACACATCACTTAGGTATGTTAATGTTAAATAATATGCGAATAATTATAAACTAAAATATTAGAGCATGCAGGATATGGAAGTGCTGTCCAGTAATTACTATTTCCTTCGACCGATCGGATGTTATCGTCGATGTTCTTTGTACAATTTCTTCGGTTGGAAAGTCACAGGAGCGATCGTCCTAGACGTAGCTAAGGCCTTCGACAGGGTTTGGCACGATGCTCTTCTGACGAAGATGCTGTCGATGGGTTATCCCGTCGACATCGTCAAGCTAGAGAGATCTTACCTTCTCCGGAGGCAACTCCGTGTGAAGATTGCTGACAAGCTGTCCAACTACAGGCCAATGGAAGCGGGCGTACCGCAGGGATCGGTACTCTCCCCCCACCTGTTTACCATCTACACCTCCGACATGCCAAGAACCGCAAGGACCTCTTTGGCGCTCTACGCAGACGACACGGCCATCATCGCAAGATCATGGAGCGCAAGACTTGCCACCCGCAACCTCCAGGAAGCAGCATCCCTTCTGGAAGAGTGGTGCAACAAGTGGAAATCAAAGTCAATGCGGAGAAGAGCAAAGCCATACTCTTCAAGAGAGTGAGGAAGCAAACTCCCACAGGACACGTCTCCATGAACGGCAACAACATCCAGTGGCACGATACCGTCAAGTACCTTGGCGTTATCATGGACAGAAGCCTGACGTGGAAACAGAACACGGAAGCGATCATACAGAAGGCGAGGATGAGAAGGACTCTACTCTATCCTATGATAGGTAGACAAAGCCAACTCAACCTGAGGAACAAGCTCACGCTCATCAGGACCCTCATTGCACCCATTCTGACCTACGCCTCCGTTGCCTGGGCATACCAAGCAGCCACCTACTTGAAGAGGATACAAGCCGTGGAAAACGTCGCACTCAGGTACGCCGTGGATGCACCATGGTTTGTCAGAAACGCCGACATCTTCAGAGACCTGGAATACACCCCGGTAACTGAAGTCATCTGGATCCGCTGGTCAGACAGGCGACTGAGTACGACCCCAACGACGCTTCTAGGCACAAGAGGCCGAAGCTCCAGATCCTGGATAATGGGTAAGTATAACTAACCTTCCTTTCAGCCCGATCTTCAAGCCACGCCGCAAGGAGACAATGACCAAAACACCCAAATCACCCGATTCCAGGGGGTATCCAGCAAGCAACCAGCTAGGTACCTTTGGCCGAGCACAATCCTTGAGCTACACAGCCCAAAACTTCCTTCCAACGAAATCGGAGCACATGATGCCAATTGGCACCCTGGGCTCCGACTAGTCACACAGCCCCAAACCCTTCCAAACTCCGAGAGGGTGCGGCAACAGCCGTTCCCTCTCGCGACAGACGAAAGACGCTCCCGGGAGCCGACATGCCAGCGAAGAAGGAAACTCAAGACAGAAGAGCGCCAGAAGAAACGACCCAGCTGGCAGGGTCCAACAGCCAGGACCAGGGGAGGTCTGCTAACTTCGCCTACATCTGCATTTGCAGGTGGGGTAGTCGTAAAAAGCAGGTCCACCCCTTACGAGGCCGGTCCAGGTCTACAGCGATGATTGGGGCAAAGAGCTCAAAGCTCGACCCCTAATCATCCAAGACCGTCATCAAAGTTAAGAATATTGGCGCTCGGTTGGAAAGTTATTCTTTATATTATAGAACAAGACTGGAAAATATATCATATCACAATGAAATGCCGTACCTTAAGCCTACAATGTTAACCACAGTTAAATAAAATAAAAATATTTAAATGAAAAAATGGTTTAAAGATTCTAGTGTGCCCAGGGGTAAATTTGTAGGGGGGAAATGCATTTTTTAATTAAAAAAATCTGAAATTTATTGATTGCATGCTTTTGCATGAAATAGTACTTAAATACTTAGGTACTAAATTTTTGGTAAAACTATTCAAGTCAACACGGGAAAAATGGTTGAAAAATTCTGGTGTGCACAGGGGTAGTTTTTGTAGGGGGCGGAAATACACTTTTAAGGTTTCAATAATAAACACATGTTTAGTGAACTTATGTGTTTTATTCAGGAACTACATTTCGTTTTCTAATTATATTATATCTAATTTATTAACATCAGGTATTAATTCCTCCAAACCAGTTTTTTCTCGACTGCCTTCTTCATCTTCATAGTTTTCAATTTCTTTCAATGATGAGGCGTATGGTTTTACTTCTGATAGCATACCAATTACTTCAGATGGCAACTGTAATTTACGTTGCCGTCGACAGCTTATTCGGGTTTCTAAAATAGTTGAAATTACAGGATCTAACGTGTCCATAGCCCTATTTAGAATGTCTGTAAAATTATTTTTCCTACTGCTTTTCCTAGCATGAAATTGCCGTTTATTTATTCCTTCAGATCTAGTATAATGGAAGTCAGTGACTTGGCTTGTTACCAGTTCCAAATCGTTGCAGCTAAAATATATTGGAAAATGATATCTAATAAAGAATGGATACATTCGTGCAAAAATATTCACCGCCAAGTTTTTATAAACCAATTAAAATTGTCTTATTAATATCTGTCAAAACGGATTAAACATACATTTCATTACTAATTTTTTGTTAAACATTGTGTACAATCTTATAGGTGTTAAGTTAAATGTATTAAAATTACATACCAACAGCAATAAAATAATGAAACATATTCTTTATAGCAATTTGCAAACAGCATAAAAAACTATCTGTGAGAACTAAAAGAAAAACTATTTGTAAAATTATTGATTTACAATCTTTGCATTCTTTCGATAACCTGAATTCTGGTTATACTAGAAATTAAAATCTTAAAATGAGTATGTCTTTCTTATTGGACAATTCTCATTGTAACACTAGTTTCCACACAGTCCCCTACGGCTATGCAGAGTAAACCAGTATCCACATAATCCCTACGGCTATGAGAACTAAAAGAAAAACGATTTGTAAAATTATTGATTTAGAATGTTTGCATTCTTTCGATAACCTGAATTCTGGTTATGCTAGCAATTAAAATCTTAAAATGAATTTGTCATTCTTATTGGACAATTCTCATTGTAACACTAGTTTTATTACAAGTATAAGCAAACAAGAAATAATTCACTTTTAAGCAATAAAATACTTGACTGCACATAAGAATTGTAGAAATTACAATAACGGTGCATTTCTTCACAGTGTTCGCACGACGACTTGCTGACAGCAACTGAGGGCACTCTCACAAGTACCAATTAACGCCACCTATGTCCCGCAGAGAGGACGCTGAATGAAAGAAACGTGTTTTATTCGTTCTAAATTGAAGAGTTTTCTTTCAACAGTAGTCCCTAAACATACATTTTCTGAGGATTGAAATCGCAGTGGCCTGTGCAAAATTACTTGGCTGCAGCACAGCCCTATAGAAAATGATTTTCCAGCTCTTACTATTTTTATTACTGCGAATTTAATTCTCCAAAGTCGACAAATTTTGTCTAGGACTATGTTTATTTTCTAAAAAAGGCTGCTCAGTGTACTCATGTTAATGTAATGCAATTTCAGCATTTCAAACAATAATTTTTTTATTGGTTTTCTGTACTCTTAGTTGTTCCTTATGTGACTATAATTCGTTATTTCTCTTCAAACCTAAATATTTCTGCAAATTTATTTGTTTGTTTAAATTGCATGTCTCGCATTCCGAACATCTCGGTCATCTTGATGAACTGATAATTTTAGATATTTTCGAACTAAGAATGCCATGCCATTAGTCTGTATCACATTCACATCAAAATATTATTGTAAATTGTAACTGTTCCCAATAATTAATTAATCGGTCCAAGTTAATCAACAATTCTTGTTCGCTGATGCTAACGTTGCCTTATAATAATATACGTCGTGACCAGATGTCGGGTTCACATAACTTATGAATGACATATCGTGACATTGACTTTGTACCCAAATAAAAAAACGGCATTACAATGTCCTGTAAACTATGACCATAATTAATAATTTTCCATGATGTTCCTTTCCTTTTGTGTGTATTGTTGTGTATACTTGTCGATGAGATATTATATCGGCATTCATATTGCCTCAACAATAACATTTTCTTGTGTTACATATAAGTGTAGATTTTGAGTTTTAATAAATCGGCGTCAAATAATTGGAATAAGTTTAAGTCTACAGCAAACTGTCGATTATATTACTTAAAATAATATTTCGTTTTTTGGGGCAATAGTCCAATCGGTAAAGTAAAAAATGCACCAAAAGCTCGCAAAAAATTTATCTGAGATTTTCCTCCCGTAACTGTCAGTGCGAGGATTAAATATCACAAAACCACAAAAATCATTTTTGGGGGTGCCGCCCAAAAAAACCACCCCTTCTGTGAAAGAAGCCTTATTTTACTGATAACTCGTTAACCGTTGATGATGTAGAAACATTTCTTATCATGAAAAAGAAAGCTTGACTAATTGCCTAAAAAAAGTCATGTTGTAATATTCTTGTATATGCCATGGTTTTCGAGAAAATCGATATTGGCAAAAATTGAAAAATTTGTATTTTTAATGCGCGCGAATTTTCGTTTATTGGAAATTTATTGCGCGCGGCCTATAGAGAAAATTGAATTGCTCGAAAACCAAACAAAGCTAGGAAGAAAACTCAAAATGGGTTTTAAAGAGTATATAAAAAACTCTCTTATGTTGCCATTTTTGAGGGCTATTGATATTTATCAGTATGCAAAAATAATAATATAATATAATCTCTTGATTTTTTGTGCATCTAACTATTCACAAGCCCATAAAAAATGACTGACTATAATATAAGCTATAAATGCATTATCTTTAGTTGAATGTAGTACTTCAATGCAGAAAAAGTTAGAAATAAAAATATTCACATTTACATTAGGAGCATGTTAAAGTTGGCCAAAAAAAAATCCAAGGAAGGCTACATATTCAATTTTTTGATGATATTTTTTTAATACAATTTTTTAACTATTAAATGATTAGAAACAATAGTTATATGATACATAAACTAAAACTAAAACTTGGCCAAAATTTGGCTAAATTCAACATGCTCGTAAATTTGTAAATGTGAATATTTTTATTCCTAACTTTTTTGCATTGAAGTAATAGATAATACATTCATAACTTACATTAGAGTCAGTTACTTTTTACGGGCCTGTGAATAGTTAAAAGTGCAAAAAATCAAGAGGTAAACATACTATATTGTTATTTTTATATACTAAGTAATAGATATCAATAGCCATCGAGAACGGAAACACAAAAGAGTATTTTATATTCTCTTTAAAACCCGTTTTGATTTTTCTTCCTAGCCTGTTTAGTTCGGTCGAGCAATTCAATTTTTTCTATAGGCCGCGGGCAAAAAATTTCAAATAAACGAAAATTCGTGAGCATTGAAAATACAAATTTTGCAATTTTTTTCAATATCGATTTCCTCGAAAACCATAGCATATATTAGAATATTACAAAACTACTTTTTTTTAGGCAATTAGTTTCTTTTTTATAATGAGCAATTTTTTATATCTTCAACGGTTAACGAGTTATCAGTAAAATGAGGCTTTCTTCGCCGAAGAGATGGTTTTTGGGGGGGGGAGTTGCGCCAGGGCCGGATTTTGGAATTTTCTGCCCGTAGGCAGATTTGAATCTGACGCCCTTTTTCAGACAAAAATTTAAGTAGGTGTTTGTATATACAATAATTTGTAGTGAATAACAATTACTACTTTTCTTTAAAAATCATAAAGGGGATAATAATTATGATTTTGTTGTTATTCTTTAAAAGTTATAAAATCTTTTGGCGGCCTACCGCCGCTAAGAATTTGCCGCTCTAGGCAGCTGCCTACATTACCTATTGGGAAATCCGGCACTGTGTTGCGCGGTACCCACATAACTGATTTTTGTGGTTTAGTGATGTATAATCCCACCACTAACAGTTACTGAAGGAAAATCTCTGATAACATTTTTTGTTATGGAAATCTTTATAATTATTGGACTACAAGCGGAATAAACAAAATTACAAAATACCAAATATTCGTTCTGAATACTATTTTATACCATGATTTAGAAATTTCAGCCACTCTTAATTTAATGTAAGTTCATTGAATATTAGAAATTAAATAAAAATTTAATATGTGAAAACTCACGTGATTGAAGTGAAACTTCTATGCTAAAATTATATAATAGGGGTATTATGAAAATAAATGTCACATTATTTTATATTCAATGTAAGTAATAATGTTTCTATTTCTTCAGAATTTAAAAATGACATGATAGGTTTGTGATACGTAAAATATGATATAAAAATTCTAGACCGAAGTTGGTCAAGGTATTCTTCTGATCCCGTTGTTGCTTTGTTAGGGTTATTATTTATTTCTGTTTAATTTTTCTTAGAGAAAATTGATTAACGGTTGTTGTTCTTACTTGGCAAAGTTAACATTTAAGTCACCACCCATTATCATGGGAATTTTGTTTAAATTCTCACCCAAGAGAATAGAACCATCAACTGTATCTGCTAGTAATGTTCTATGTAGATATTGTATAATTTCTTGTATAGTATTATTGGATGATATGTAAATTACTACCATTATTAGGATTTTTTGGAGGTTTACCTACCTTTTTCTTTTCACGACGCTTTCTCAGCCCAAATGCATTCGGTCTTAAATTATGAATCGTCTCATTTGACGATTCATCTCCATCTTCAGATACTTTTCTCTTGTTATTAAATTCGATTATAATGAATCAAGTGATACGAAACATTTACCCGTGAACATAAAAACTATCAACAGATATTTAAAATTATACAATTTATATTCAAACAGAGAAACTCGATCACTTCTCGTATAATGTTGACGCACACACACAAATATCACTCTACGATACACATGATGCTAGCAAAATACAAACTAACAAAGCAGAGTACAGTACCTTCACTACACTTACAATATCCCCACTCCAAGAATTTCAAATTTTGTGACGCTGTCAAAAGGGTTTATCCGCGCCGTAGAAGTTTCACTTAATCTCGTTATGATATATACGTGTACAAAATTTCAAGTCAATCTCTTAAACCGTTGCTCAGAAAACATGCGGACAAAAAGAATTACAGAGAGAAAATTTTTTTTCGCTCAAATTTAAAATCTCGACGTTTCATGCATTTTAAACCTGTTTCAAGAAAAAAAAAATGAACATTTGAACATCCACTACGAGGTGTGGAAGTAATTAAAGTGCCTTTCAATTATTTCGTCAGTCTCCCTGTTTATCTGTCTGTTTGTCAGTCTGATGTATGTTTGTCTGTTGGTTCTATATCTACCAAACTGTATGATGAAAATAACATTTCGTAGGTAGTTGACGTTATGGCTATCGAAAAATTGGAATATATTTTTGGTGACGAATTTACAGGGTGGACATTAAAAAATTCTTAATAATGTGGCAGAGGAGAATATATTTTGCACGTAGCCAACACAATTGCCAAGGAAGAGATCTGTTATACTGTTAGTGAAAATTTACATAAGTATCAATTTTGCTATAAAATGTTGCTAACATGTATTTTTGATAAGATTGTTATTAGACAAGTGAAAAGTGAAATAGAGCGTTGTCGACTGCAAATCTCTATTGACAATATGAACAATAAGAATGGCTGTGTACTTATCTCAGTGGCATTACGTAAAAGTACAAGGAGTCATATTCAAATAAAATGTTTATTAAAAAGCTATTCATATTTTGCCACGTTCTAGTGCAACCTCTACTCAATTAATGAAATCCTATTTATCGAACAGGTATCAGTGTATGTTTGATAAAGGTAAATATAGCAACACGTTGGCAGTTCAACACGGAGTTCCGCAGGGTAGTGTCCTGGGTCCTCTGTTATTTTTAATTTATATAAATGATTTACCCGTCGCTATGTCGACTTTTACGGTCCTTTTTGCAGATGACACTACTTTTGCGAAACGGGTGGAAGATACTGCTAGCGCTGTTGCTGAGGCATAATAAATAAAGCCTCTGATTGGTTTAATGCAAACAACTTATGCTTAAATGTCAATAAAACAAACACATTACTGTTTTCTACCAAGAGAGATAGGTACCTCTGAAACTGTAAAATTTTTGGGCCTAACCTTGGACAGCAAGCTAACTTGGCATTCACAAATTAGTAATTTAACTACAACATTGTCAAAAAAGTGTATGCCATTAGACAAATAAAAAATAGGGTCAACATAGATGCCGCCCTTATTGCATACCAGGCACTATTCCATAATACGATGACATATGGTTTCATAAACTGGAGTACATCTAACCAGATTGATAATATTTTCATTGTACAGAAAATAGCAATAAGGACTTTAGCAGGTGTGAATCAATCTGAGAGTTGTAAATTATGGTTTATTAGATTTAATATATTAACGTTACCATCGGAAATTATTTACTGTAACTTAATTCACATAAAAGAGCATTTGAGCAAATTTTTTAAAAATGGCGATACTCATAAATACAACACTCGTAACCGCGATGATATACAAACTCAGAATAGGAGACTGTCATCTACGCAGAAAAAAAACTTTGGAATTGCTTTGTTTAACTCGCTTCCAAATAGCATAAAAGATTTACCAATTGCGTCATTTAAGACTAAATTAAAAAGACATCTTTTGGCTAATGCCTATACAATATATCGGATTTTAATTATGTGTAACTGTATTGTAAACATTTTTTAAATTTAGGCTTGGACAGATTGTTTTTATATATTTGTATTGTGAATGTGATCCTGTTTGTCATTGTTTGTCCATATTATATACATGTTCCCAATTATGATTACGTTAGTTAATATCTTAACTACCTATCTATCAATTCAATCAGTTTATTTTATTATTTTGTTTGTTACGTTGTTTGACTATATTAGGACCTATTGTCCTAAATTGTGATTTTTGTGTTATACTGTATTTTGTTTGTCATGTCATCGGTTTACTATGTTAGGATCCGATTTTCCTAATTATTTGTTATATCATTTGACAATATTTAGGACTTGGTCCTATTGTTACTATATATACTTGTATTATGTATTGTATGTATTTACTCGTAATATGCTTTTTTGACATGACCAATAAAGATTACAATTTACAATTACAATTTACTCATCATTAGTGAGAAAAAATTCAATAATATTAAATCTGATGAATCTAGCTCGTCACTGAGATTCACCTTGTACAA
The DNA here is from genome assembly GCA_963583905.1 of Stenurella melanura. NCBI lineage: Eukaryota > Metazoa > Arthropoda > Insecta > Coleoptera > Cerambycidae > Stenurella > Stenurella melanura. The sequence goes on from OY757312.1 coordinate 112,051,261, forward strand.
GTAAGTACCAGAGAAATAAATACCACTCTTCAGCGATAATAACTCATTATTACGACAAACACAACAATTTCGCAATATTTTTCTAGGATATAATGGAAAATGACTTCCTACAACCAGCCATCGTTTGCAAAGCCGCAATAAAATTATTGTTACCAGCAACAATAATCCCAAGCTAATTCTAACAAATATGCCATTTTAGAGGTAAATGATATCTTTCCGTTAATAATTTCTTTGTATATGGCAAGTTAATCGTGAGTTACGGTGGTATAGACATAATTTTTAAAAGTGTTTCTTGATTTGATCTTCCTTTGTAATTTATATAAGAAAGGGTATTATTACAAGACTTGAAAATGTGTTATCTTCGGTTGATATTTTCGCATGCATATACATTGCAGCCGGACACACCTCTTGTACCGTTGAAAGATAAATTCCCCATAACATATGAGCCGTTTAACCTTTATTTTGAAATAATTTGCAGCAATGCTGAGGTATTTTCTATGGACGTTTATTATGCTAGCACTGAACCTTGCAATGTTAAGGTCTGCTGTCTACTGGAACGCCGGTATAGTGTGGACCGAAATGATATTGTTTTCTTAAATTTCTTCTCAATTTGTGGAGGTGTGAGTACAGGCAAAAATACTATAAGTTAACTCCAAATATTACGAATAGTATTTCATCTATTAAATTCAATATTTAATGTACTTCCAAAGAACAAGTTGAATTGATTGTTTTCAGTGTTGAAAATTCCATTTTTTAACTGACTTTGGAAAAATTTTAAGAGGTAATAGTTCAAACGATTTCTGTGAAATTTCTTGCAAGCTGGAGACTAAGACTCGTGGTGGTCCCATATTAGATTCATGAAGCTATATCTGGTATTACGTGAACAAAAGTTTGACTAGAATTCTTCCTATGCGAGAAATTAGCGAATGTACCAGCTGTGAAATATATTAAAAATGGTAGTAAGGTATTTTCGAAATAGCTAATACTGAATCTGTTATTAGATTAAACTCACCGGCTTGTTTTCTCTATCAAGTGTTTCATTAGTAAAAGGTGAGAGTATTCAAATTCTTGGAATCGTCTCAAATGATACTCTGAGCTGGATTAACCACGTTGAGATTCTATATAATAAATGATCTAGTATTATTATACTCTTCGCAAATATAAAACGAAGAATATATTGCGTTCGATCGGCACATTTCTAAAACCGGTAATACTGCTCGTAAAGAAAAAATGTTCATGTCACTGTGTTGGTGATCGACTTCTGAACTTTAAAAATGTCCATCCGTCCGTCTGCCTGTCCGTCTGTCTGTCCGACTGGCTGTCCGTCCGTCACGTTTCTTGTAAGCACGATAACTTAAGAACGAAAAGTCCGATTGTATTGAAATTTGGACAGTACGTTAGTGTTAGCGAGAGGAAGAACCCTATTGTTTTGAGCAAAATCTATCGATAAATAAAAAAGTTATAAATTCTTGTAAATAAAAAAAATATATATGTTTTGTAATTAAAATAAAAATGTCTAAAACTAATATTAGTTACAAAAAACTGCGAAGAATATCCTATAGAATGTGCAACAATTATATAAAAAGTGCGGTAAGTCGGCGAAGAGTATAACGGTTAGCTTGTTTTTCTGATATGGAAACTAAAAATTATACTGTGTGCAAGCACCTTAAGAAATTGTTATTTCTCTGTCCCATTCTTATATTTGTTACGCAATTCTGCTGTGGGTTTGCTGCTGCTGCTGATTTTGTTTACAAAAGAGAGCCCCTAGGTTAATTGATCATGCTGGCTGGAGAGATCACTGTTAACCAATTTTCAAACAGCTGAGCATAATTCCAGTTCCCTATTTGCATATGTATGCTAATGTACGATTCAAATGTATTGAGCCCTCAGTTTAACCGCGAATATCGCAGACACGGAGGAGAGGAAACAATTTAAAAAATTATGTGTTCCTTATGTCTCTATTTTAAATCATTCTGACTGACATTTGAATAATGTACATTGGACAGCTTTGAAGTTCTGCTACGTTATATTGAAAAATGTCATACTTTTTAAAGAAATTTTGACCACACCAGTTTTAAATCCTAAAAAAATTCTAAAATTTTGCAGTTATTCTCAAAAACGTGACTTCATGTTTATTTTGTTATTTATCAATGTACTTAAAAGAATTTTGATAAAATAATTATATAGAATGTAAGCACCAAATAGTGATTTAGTTATGAAGCGTAATAGATAACATTATTGCAAGCTTGCAATAATATTATCTATTGCGCTTGATAACTAAAATAATACTTGATATATACCGATTCTTTTTTCTGAAAATGCTTACATTTTATATAATTAACTATTTTATCAAAAAAAAATGTAAGAACATTGATAAATAACCGAACGAACATGAGGTCACATTTTTGAGAATAATTGCAAAATTTTAGAATAAAAAATTGTGACAAAATTTCTTCGTACAAAAACTGCCCTGCTTTATCGCTATCTAAAATATTGTTTACATAGTAGGCATATTTTCCAAGATATAATGGATTTAAAACTGGTGTTGTCAACATTTCCTTAAAAACTAAGACATTTTTCAATATAACCTAGCAGAACTTCAAAACGTTCCAATGTACATTATTCAAATGTCAGTGAATAATTTAGAATAGAGACATAATTAACACAATAATTCTTCCGCTTCTCCGTTTCTGAGATATTCGCAGTTAAAATGAGGGGTCAATACATTTGAATCGGATATTAATATACTTGAAATCCACAGAAATAATGAGAAATATTCGACTAATTCTGATTTTCGTAATTGTGGCAGCAAGGCTGCCTGGACTTTAAATCAATTAAATACACGCTAAACCTCTAACTATATAACCATATCCCTAATGACCTAAAATCTCGTAATTTTATTTCCTTTATGCTTAAGACTAAGTGACATTTTCTAAAGAACTGTTTTTATACCTTCCAGAATTTTTGTAGCAATCCATTTTAGTCAACACTTTTCATAACATTATAACTTATACACCTTTTTCAGTCTACTTCTTACTTGAGATGCACTGACTCTCATTTCATGACATTTTGCTTTTAAATTAGGTTCTTACCCAATTAACAAAGTTGCTCTATAAATTTAAAATGATACTACAATTTTATTTTATTACTGTTGCATTACTCTATAATGTTATTTATGTTTGAACTATTTGTATACCAGCCATTTCGGACTTTAAAATAAAAATAGTTGAAAAATAAGAATTATTGTGATATAAATAACCAATCTGTCATTGTGAATTATGTTATTTGCGAAACACAATTGGTGCGATACCACAAAAGGATCGAATGCAGAAATTTTATTTTCACTTTATATTTTTAATTTTGATATGTACTTAGTCGTTATTTTTGGAGCGCTCAAAAATTTCATTGTATATGTACCACATATTTCACAGAAAAATTTCCTCCGCAGCCCAAAATCGTTTTGCTGTTGGCGAAACGAAGTCTTAATCAGTTAACATTTAACTCATGTTATACTAAACATGTTGATAGTTACACCGCCATGTCACATAGAATACCTTTGTAATATTTTAAAACTATTTTGAGAATCATTATTGTCTGTAAAAACATTTTAAAAATAAATAACTTATGTTGTTGTTGCTGTACATAACAAAAAAGTATCAATGGAAATAAAAACACAATGCTTATTAAAATGTTTTGTCGTATCTCGTATAAATTTATAATTATCGTCCACTAATTTCTTTAGTCCTATGTAAACGTTTATACAATTATTTCATAACACCTGTGAAAGCCATAATAAAATAAATTAAAGAACTACCTACTTTGTTTTATAAACTGTGCCCATTTTGCGTATATTAGCGTTCTATAAACGTTTTGAAAATGTTTATGTCAACAATCTTGTTTTATAAAAAATGTTCTGTAAACATTCTTACAGCTTCTACAAAACATTAAATTGCTAGTTGGGATAGTTTGTTTTATTTTGTCTTGTTCTTTGTGGTTTGATCTGCACAATTTTGTTTATTTATAGTGTTTCTTGTTAAGCTATTACTTGTTTATACTGACCTGGTTTGTACTACTGACTTGCCATTTTGTATCTTGGTCAAATAATGATTCTATTTTATTATATTCTATTGAAAATATAAAATGGCGAATCCAATAGAGCCAATTGCAAAATGATTGCTTTTCCTGGGATGTGATACACAGCTATATGAAAATTCTGCGATAACGAGTATGACGAAAATTCAAAACGACTGATAGTTTCTTTTACTTTATAGAAATTACATAAAGAGACCACTAAAGACGGTGAAAAGAAAATTAACCCCTCTAAGAAAACGGTGATTGAAGATTGTTTCATAAAGTTTCACCCTCGCCCGATTGATTAATCTTATTACGTAATATCGATATAGAGGTTGGTGGAGATCAATTATTTTCAAACTGTTTTCATTATTATAAATTGATAAAATTTCGTTAATAACAAAATGAACAGAAACTTTGTTGAATTTCACTGCAGTTTTCATTTTACGCCTGCATTTTCATTGTTGTTGTACTACACTTTTAAACGCAGTTAGTTAAGTTTATAATTTAAATTGTCGACAAAATTAAACGAAACTTTGGAGAAGAAATTGGAGAGGACTTCATACATAATACAAAGTAATAACTCTCAAATGGCACGTAAACTTAGTCAAGAAATGTCAAATATTTCGGACATTGCAAACAAACAAATAATTTTTCGTTTCCTCGCTTACCAACGTAATGTAACCATAAAAAACATTCTCCCAGATTTCTTCAAATTTTCGCACTTGAAAATATGTAAATTACAAGAACTAAGGTCCTTTAAGTCCATCACTCTGTATATCTTAAATAAACACAAAACACATTGTTCATGCTAGTGCCTCTGTGTATGGAAATATATGAATATTCAACGAATTGTAGTACCAGACAGGTTTCCCTTTAATTCATATTTTTACATAAAAACAGGTGTAGAGTGCGTGTATCTTCAGGCGTTTTATAGAAGGATAAATGTTTATTTTGGATTCCAAGTATCGTTACTGTTTTATTTTGATCTTAATGAGAAGAGAGAGAGCGGGAATGTTGTTTCCATTTGTAGAATAAAAATCTATAGGCGTAATTGTTTTTTTAATAGTTAATTACATCTTTGGAAGGTACACGGACTAGGGCAAAAACGGCTCAATTTCTAGCCGTTCGACTTGTATTTGATTAAATGATGATTTAGAAATGTTAAGAAGACTTATTCATATAAAAGTCAAAATGTTCTATTTCGTCAACATTCCGGAGAGAGAATAAAAAGTTAAATATTGAGCAGTTAAAATTTCTAGTAGTTGAGGCCAAAAATATATAGGCAATAAATGTATGTTGGAGTTTTCTTAAGAACAGGAAACTCATTTAGTTATGGTTAACTGTTAGGCTTTATGATAGTCGTTATTAGATGCATATGCAGTATTACAGACAGGACGTTTGACAGCTTGAATTAAAGTGTTATTTAAGGTGGCCATTCCCTAGAAAGAGACATCCGATAGGGATATATTTATTATTCTTGGCCATAACTTTGTTTTCTTAGTACGTATATTTAAAAAAACTATAAGAGTACCTAAGTAGAACCATAACAAGACTATTACTATGAATTTTCATGCAATAATTTCAGTGGTTTGCAAAATAGCTAGATTTAAATTTAAAAATTATGTTAATCTTCCTATTTCGTAGTTTTAAATCTAGCTATTTTGCAAACCACTGAAATTATTGAGTGAAAATTCATAGTAATAATCTAGTTATGGTTCTACTTAGGTACTCATATAGTTTTTTTAAATATACGTTCTAAGAAAAAAAAGTTATGGGCAAAAATAATAAATATTTCCCTATCGGATGTCTCTTTCTAGGGAATGGCCACCTCAATTTATTTCAAGAAGTGTCTTGAAATCCCAGATGTTTTGTATGTAAGATATGAAACTAATCTCCGATGTCACTTTACCTAACTCCTATTGATAGAGCTCTCGTCTCGAAATGAGTACCTATGAATCGATCCTTCTTAGAATCGTACCTTCTGATAGCTCAACAGGAATGGAAGATAATTCTATAAGAACGAATTCATAACCTTTCATTAACATTTATGCCATGGATTAATGTGGGGAAGGATCTATTATTATTGGTCCATTATTTTCTTAGTATTTATCAATGACCTTCCTCCACTTATGGCTAAAGGAAACATTTTTATATACACTGATGACACTTCAGTAGTCACAAATGCTAAGTGTTCAGTGATTACAATCAAAAGAACTTCAAACAATTAATCACTTTGAGGACGCCAGCAGGACAATTTTAGTCTGCCTTTCTAGTTCATTTAGTTCCTATTTTAATCTATTTAAAAACAGGCAATGAAAAGAAATTTCTACTCAGTGCTTGGTCATACAGACAATATTAGGCCAGTAGAATTAGAAAAACCGCTGGATGAAATTCCTTACAGGTAACCACATGGTATGTTCGATGTATTCATTGATAAGGAATATACCTGTGAATTTCCTCCCATTTTACAGTGGGGGAACATTTTTTAATTAACGTCTTTTTGTGCAAAAATCACGAAAAATCGAGTTTTTTAAGCATAGCTCTAAGCCAATTAACAATAGCCATATTTGATGTTATACGTTTCGTAGGTGATATGAAGACAGTTCATTTGCCACCCGAATAATTTAAATCGGTTAATAATTTTTTTAAATAATCGAAAAGAACTGTCGAAAAAATCGAAAATTTCAATAATTTTTAATTCCGTGAAAAATTTTCTTCTATCCTTAGAACTTGGTGAAAAACATGTCTTATGTAACCCTGAAGTTGCCTTAAAATTTTCATGAAAAAATATTTATAACTTTTCGAGAAAATTCATTTGTTTATAAAAAAGGTCTGAAATGTTTAATTCAATCTGACCCAGTTCCCGTCATCAAAAATGACTCATCCGGTGCTCATTTTTTTCGTTGTGACGTCTAGTTTACGAATACATTGTTGGCATAATGATTTTTTAATATTTTCATCAACAAAATGGCGTTTGAAAAAGTACGACTTTTTCGGGCAGAGTTTTTTGCGAATATCTTAATAACGAATTAATGTACTGGCATAAAACTCATATTCTGGTAGCTCGTATTTTTACACGAATTTGAAAAAAAAAATTATTGTTGTAAGATGTTTAGAAGCCGAGATAATTTTTTTAGTTGTTAATTACGCCGTTTGTTTATTTATTAACATAAACATTTGAAATTTACATAGTAACTAGTTGAAGACTTGATTTTTGTAATTCAGCTAACTGTCACGTATAATATGTATTAAGGGTCGTAAGGTCAATTTTTGTACACTACAGTCTGAATGAGTCTTCGTGTCCCGCCCTCGGGTGTCCACGTAAACGTTTTCGGTCAAGCGACTTCAAATTCCGACAAAAAAAAAAATCGATGTTTTTTTTTTTTTAATTTGGGGTCCCACGATGAAATATTAACTACCGTATTAACATTGTTGAAATATTGTTAATAAATTTGTTATAAACAATTTAAATAAAACATTTTTTTTTGCCTTCTATTCGAGGAGCGGAGTGCCGAATGAGTACTTAATAACAAACTAATGAAAGAGCACGATTGTGGTTTATAGTATACGTTTAAAAATACTTTTACCTTAGTCCATACACTACAATGTATAAATTTGATTTGTATTGTACGTACCTTTAACTGGGTTTATGCGGATATACAAAAGGGGAAGGTATATGTATGATTGATGTTCAAATAAATTATTAAATATTGTCTGTAATTGTCTATTTGTGGCATATTCAGATTTTCTTACTTTTTATTGGGTATTTTTCCATTGAAAAATACTTAGAAATTTTAATGAAAAAACCTCTGCGCCAAACGGATCAGACAGAGGTTGGTTTTTGAATACTTGACTGTTTCAAAAAGTCTCGCACCTAAAAATATATAAGCTAGAACAATGTAATAAACTATAAACTGAAAATGAAAGCTATCGTCAAGTATTCAAGAACCAACCTCTGTCTGATCCGTTTGGCGCAGAGGTTTTTTCATTAAAATTTGTAAATATATTTCAGTTGCAAAATACCCAATAAAAATTAAGAAAATTATTAAATAATATATTGTGACGTCCTTTCTTCCGTCCGCCCATAAACAAGTGGAAGCGTTACTTTGACGCTGAGCGTGATTTCGGTTATCTCGAGCGTCTGTTGCAGTAGGGCTTGGGATAGCTACAGTGGAGAAACGCCCAGGGGTCCTGGATGGCAAATTAGACTTTCACTCACATTCAGCAGTAAAAAACACGTGTTGGTAGATAACAAAGTTTATTAACATATAAAATTCAATAATACAATGAAAGAGAAAACCAAATAAATAAATAACGGAATAACCAGAGCTTAAATGTGTCAGGTACATTGGTATCAACATTTTAATTGATAGCAAAAGTAAGAAGCAAAGAAATAAATCGGTAAAAACAGCAGTAAGTAGTAAGCAAAGAAAACGGTGTGCAAATACCAAGCAATAGCAAGCAATTATTTACAGTAAAATCATGCTTATAGGAGCGGTCAGCATATATGTGAAGAGTTGGCAAAATTTAATTTTGGCACATTTGTGTGAAAATTTAGCTCGGCCACGTGGTATCTTGTCGGAGTTGATGCGGAAAATTTTCTAAGTATCCAATGTACGGATAATTATTTAATTTTATTTCACCTAGATTTCATGCTCAATCCCTGGACTATTATACATTTATAGAAGCAAATAAATATATGAAAGTTGTGCATGTGGTTTTGACTTGAGGCAGCATGAAATATTATAAACAAAATGGACGATATGTTTTAAGTCTCTGCCTCCTTTAGGGATAAACAGGAATTTTTTTACTCAGTAAAATGACTAGACTGTCTGAGTTGAAATCTGGTAAGCGGTATCTACTGTCACAATTTCCATCAAAATATCATCTATGTTCCCTTTCCCTCTGGAAATTCTTGAGGTCATAGCTATTTGGATAAAATCGCGAGAATTTAACAAGCCCTAATTCGAGCACACCACTTTGTTAATCAGTATATTTGAAAATTGAAGTTTAACTGATCAAATCGGAAAAGACAGTTAGTACATTCTCACACAGATACCACGTTGCTACTTTTATCTACTAGTTAAAACAGTAATAAACAGTACGAAGAGTATCAATACGTGCAAAAATTTTCACCAAAACAGAAACGTCAAAAATTGAGATTACGTGCCTTAATACATAACATTATACGTGACAGTTCACTGAGTTACAAAAATCAAGTCTTCAACTAGTTGCTATGTAAATTTCAAATGTTTATGTTAATAAATAAACAAATGGCGTAATTAACAAATAAAAAAATTATCTCGGCTTCTAAACATCTTACAACAATAATTTTTTTTTTCAAATTCGTGTAAAAATACGAGCTACCAGAATATGAAAGTTTTATGCCATTACATTAATTTGTTATTAAGATTTTCGCAAAAAACTCTGCCTGAAAAAGTCGTACTTTTTCAAACGCCATTTTGTTGATGAAAATATTAAAAAATCATTATGCCAACAATGTATTCGTAAACTAGACGTCACAACGAAAAGAATGAGCTCCAGATGAGTTATTTTTGATGACGGGAACTGGGTCAGATTGAATTAAACATTTCAGACCTTTTTTATAAACAAATGAATTTTCTCGAAAAGTTATAAATATTTTTTCATGAAAATTTTAAGGCAACTTCAGGGTTACATAAGACATGTTTTCACCAAGTTCTAAGGATATAAGAAAATTTTTCACGGAATTAAAAATTATTGAAATTTTCGATTTTTCGACAGTTCTTTTCGATTATTTAAAAAAGTTATTAACCGATTTAAATTTTTCGGGTGGCAAATGAACTGTCTTTATATCACCTACGAAACGTATAACATCAAATATGGCTATTATCAATTGGCTTAGAGCTATGCTTAAAAAACTCGATTTTTCGTGATTTTTGCACAAAAAGACGTTAATTAAAAAATGTTCCCCCACTCTAAAATGGGAGGAAATTCACAGGTATGTTCCTTATCAATGAATACATCGAATATACCATGTGGTTACCTGTAAGGAATTTCATCCAAGATTAGCCTTCCCATGAGCTAATTCTACTGGCCTATATGTGTTTGAAACTAACTAGGCTGACAAAAAAATATGAGGCCTTTGCTTCTAGCATATACACCAAATCCCAAGTTTCTCTAGTCTTACCAACTTGCTTTGCTTATTTTCCCCTAGATACCTCTATTTAACAATCAACCCTTTAACGGATCCATCTCAAAATATAATCTGATTGCAGATGTCGTTATAATAAATACGTGTACCAAATTTCAAGTGAATATCTAAATTTTATTTCATCAACCCTTTTAATAATGGAGTGGGGGTGGTGGGGGGCGGTTGACAAATAGTGTACAAAAGTGTGTGGCCTTGGTTCCCAGTATATACACCAAATTCCAAATTTCTGTAATTTTATCGGCTTGTTTTACTTATTTTCCCTTATTTACCCCTTTTTAACCCACAACCCTTCACCGCAATTAGCGCAAAATATAATCTAGTTCCAGATTTCGTCATGATATACATGTGTACCAAATTTCAAGTCAATATCTTAAACCTTTCCTGAGAAAAAACGTGCGCACAAAAAAATACAGACCGACAGACCGACCAACAAAAAGACAGATAGACCGAATTTTATTCCGCTCAAATTTAAAATGTTGACGTTTTATGACATTTTAAACCCATTTCAACAAAAAAAAAGTTTGCCATTTTTTTTACGGTTACTATACTTCCACCCCACTATCTGAATGTGGAAGTAATAATGTCCAATCATTTCTTCAGACAGTCGTGTCAATTAATTATGTTATATTACTTATATTCTTACTGTTTATATGTAGAACTAGGTACCTACATGCTTCCTATAGCTATGTTTTTTGCTAGTAATGTTGGCGAAGCTATTTCTGTAACTTTTAACAGTACTGAATGTTAATAAAGCACTATTCTATTCTATTCTTATAAGCAATGATTTGGCAAAACTGTCTTCATTATATCAAGATGCACCTGGAAAAATGTTTCAATTAATTTTTCATTTTAATCAACCAAAAATTTCATAGTAGAAAAATATGTTTCTACTATAATTTTTTCAATGAAATATTGTAAAATTGTTGAAACTCTGTGTATTTCGTTGCATGTTTGTTTGAGGAAACGGTCATTAATAAACTATTTTCTTCATAACGTGACTAAGGCCAATCACAGAGGTGTGGAGGCGAGCTACCCCCAACCTGTAAATTTTGTCGAAACTCTCCTTTATCATAAAATTGGAATTTTGTACTTGCCTTACATCTAATAAACAGACAATATTGACAATTGCGAGATGTAAGCAGAATATCAATTTTTGAAGATAATCTTAAGGTGGCCATTCTCTAGAAAGAGACATTTTTGGCCATAACTTTTTTTTTAATACGTATATTTCTAAAAACTATAAGATTACCTAAGTAGAACCATAACAAGACTATTACTATGAATTTGCACTCAACAATTTTAGTGATTTGCAAAATAGCTAGATTTAAATTTAAAAATTATGCTAATCTTCCTATTTCGTAGTTTTAAATCTAGCTATTATATAGTCTTGTTATGGTTCTACTTAGGTACTCTTATAGTTTTTTAAATATACATACTAAGAAAAAAAAGTTATGGGCAAAAATAATAAATATTTCCCTACCGGATGTGTCTTTCTAGGGAATAGCCACCTTAAGCGAATTAAAAAGATATTTCTTTATGAACGTGAGACCAAATGATATTTGACCACGTATATATTCAAGCTAATGAACATCATCAATTTCTATTGCAATGTTCGTATTGTGTATACACCGTACTTTATACAATGTTGATATTGCGGGACCCTACAGAAATTATTTCCCGCGTCAGCGTCGACTATGATTAAATCTATGCGAAAATTATGTGACGAGTCGAAAATTATAAGATCTTCCACCACAACTTTGTAAATAATTAAAATGAAATTTCAGCTACGTAATAACATGTTTAAATGGTCTTTACTAGTATATTTATTACATTTTTCCAATACATGTTGTTAAGTGTCTTAAAATCGAATTTTTATTTATATTATCGTACATCGTGATTGACCTCAAGTCGAATATTCCGTAGTCGATAACGTTCGAGTTAACTAGTTGCAATGTTAAAACCCATGTTTAAATATTCTTAGATGGACGCACACAGTATACTTGTAATACCCTGAGGTTATATAATTATTAGCTTCTACAATATATACATCAATAAACTGTAACGATAATTATGTTACAGAATAACAATAAATTTAATGTAATACTTTCGAGTCTACAAAAATCAGCTTTCTACTAATTACAGTAACGCAATTCTTTAAGACTATTTTGCAAAAAGACTCAGGTTTGAAAGAGAAATCTTGAAAGTAAAATCTGTCTGTTTTATAATGTATTGATATTTTCTTAGAGAAAATGACATTTAGACAGTGCACGACTGTAGACATGTTTATTTATTTCTTACTGAACTTTATTTTTAATATTTCGTTACGAGCAAACATTTTAGGAATAATGAAGTATTTATTAAACATTTACAATAAATTAATTTTTTAAGTTCGCAATACCTACTAATTCTCAGAACTCTAGTAATTGTCCGAAAGCATCCGAACTTCATGAGCGATTTTAAAAACACCAGTGCGAGTTACTAAAATGTCAACATAGTCGCGGAAATTTAGCACAAAAATAGGCGAAACTCGATAGTTCAAGTGCAGCGCAGAAGAAATGCATTTTTTCGCGTGCAGTTTTTGAGGTAATTAAAAAAAATCATTATTCGGTAATACATGGTGGATAACCCAATTCTGTTACTCGAGGGTTTTTGGGGTCGATGGTCACGATTCTGAGGGCCAATTTGGGAAATTCAAAATGGCGGTTCGAAAATCGGTCAATTTTCCCGGGAAAATGCCTTGAATGGCCTTGAAAATTTGTACTCGGGGGTTTTCGAGGTCGCTGATCACGAATCAGAGGTCCAATTTACGAAATTCAGAATGACGGACCGGTAGAACAGTCAATTTCTCAGGAAAACCTCGTATTCTTTTCTTTTTTGGGTTGAAACTGGGAACTCGGGGATTTTCATTATCGCTGATAACGAATCTGATATCCAATTAGGGAAAATTCAAAATGGCGGACCGGAAGTAGTGTATTGTTCAGAAAAAACGCGTATTTTTCATACTTTCAGCCCAAAAAAGAGAAAAATACGAAGTCTTCCTGAGGATCTGGCTCTACTTCTGGTCCGCCATTTTGAATTTTCTCTAATTGGGCATTGGATTCGTTATCAGCGTCCACAAAACCTCCAAGTTCCCATTTCCAGCCCAGAAACAAAAAACATACTGGTTTTTCCTGAGAAATTGATTCTACTTCCGGTCCTCCATTTTGAATTTACCAAATTAGACCTCGAATTCGTAATTAGCGACCTCGACAACCCCAGAGTACAGGTTTTCAAGGCCAAGATATCCACTCTCATTTTTTCTAAAAAATGGCCCGATTTCCGGCCCGTCATTTTGAATTTTTCAATTTTGACTCCAAATTCGTGATCAGTGACGCCAAATACCTTCGAGTAACAAAATTGGGCTAATTTCCACAATGAATTACCGAATAATTAATTTTTGTTTAATTACCTCAGGAACTGCACGCGAAAAATGCATTTTTTCGAGGTACAGGTGCAATTTCCGATTTGTATAAGATTGAAATAGGTAACAAATTGAATAAATGCCTCAAGGAATCGAATGCAAAAAACCGTATTTTAACCCGACTTTTACTGCACATTTTTTTACAGTTGAATGCTGTGCTTCCTCGACTAATGGACCTTTTTGCTATAGAATTTTCTTCTCGATAAAATGAGTCTAGATATATTAATCTCAGGTGATTAGTTCCAAAGTTATTGTAAACAAAGTCACAAAAAGGTATCTTCGCATTTTTTGCACATTGTTATTAAATGTACAATAAAACAATGAAGGCGAAAAAAATTATTTGAATACTCATTATCCATTATGTAAAGTATTATTATAATGCATAATTTTTCTTAATTCAATATACCTATAAACCATGTGGAAACTTATTTTACAATTAGCACTAAACAAATTTTTGGATAAACTGCACCGCCATCAAAAATAGTACAGTTGATAAAAACTATGAAACAAGATTTCGTCGACGAGCGATTAATTGGACCGTATTACCTAATATCGATATTTAAGTTAGTTAAATTTTATTCACCCCTTAATATCATACTCGTTATCAGAAAATTCTGACATCGCCATGTACCAAATTTCATGTACATCTACAAAACTCTTCTCATTGTGGCACCTGTATTAAATCCGAAATTTTGAATTTTGAACCTTTGACATCTTACTCAGTACACTGATTATATACACTGTAAAAATGCTTAACTCCCAATTTTAATGCACTTCTGACGAAATTTAAAATAGGTTTAATTTGGGATACACACTGTACACTGGTCGTAGCTTGAAAAACCTACAATAGAATCATCGCTGAACAATAGTGCCCTAAAGTTTGTAAAAAAGCATTATTATTATTATGAATCGTTTTACATTATCACTAGTGCATTCACCAAATTTGAAATTAAAGAAATCAGTAGGGGTTTACACAGAACTTCCCTCTTTAATTATACAGAGTGGTCTCGCTAAAATATTATTAATTATTAAGAAAAGACATAGGAGAATAATAGTCGAAATGTCGTTATCACTATTGCAACAAACAAACCTTTTATTTAAAAAAATATCCATAGTGGTCGTCCGAGAAGGAAGATAAATAATAAACAAGCTAACCATTATACTCTTCGCAGATTTATTGCACTTTTTATATAATTGTTGCACATTCTACAGAATACTCTTCGCAGTTTGTTTGTAAATAACATTAGTTTTAAACATTCTTTGTTTAATTACAAAACAATAAAAAAATATATATGTTTTTAATTTTAATAATTAATAACTTTTTTATTTATTGATTGATTTTGTTTAACTAAAAATGGGTTCCTCGTTTCGCGACACTAATTTATTGTCCAAACTTCAATACAATCGAACTTTTCGTTCTTAAGTTATCGTGCTTACAAGAAACGTGACGGTGGGCAGACGGACGGACGGACATTTTAAAAGTTGTTCAGAATTCGATCACAACACAGTAATATGATATTTTTTTCTCTACGAGCAATATTGCCGGTTTTAGAAATGTGCCGATCGAATGTAATATACTCTTCGTTTTGTATTTGCGAAGAGTATAATAAGAGGTGCTAAATATGTAAGATTTGCGTAAATATCTCTACAAATTTCCACCAATTATTTCTTAGGATGATCACCCTGTATATTTTTCATTAAAATTATCTGTCTTCCTTGCCAATTTGTTAACTATATGCAAAATATTATTGCCATTTGTTACGTTTTTTTTCATTGCTTATTCTCTTTAGACGGTTCGCCTTGTATATTTTCCAGGGAAAGTCTACCCATTTCTTTGCTAGCAGTAGCGTTAACTACCTACAAAATTTGACATTCTGTGTCTGATACTGTGCCAACAGACAAACTGACTGACGAAATTGAAAGACATTGGAGTGTGATTCCTTGACCACTTCCTTCGGTACGCGAGAAAATAAAAAATTCCTATTTTTACTCACATTAGAGGCAACTTGATGAAAATATAATAGTCCACCGCACCGCAAAGCCACACTCTAAAGTTTGCAAAATATTTCATAGAAATCGTTTAAGCTAATCCGGAATAATGATTGAAAAAACGTAAAAAAACTACTTATGAGTAGAATTGAGAACTTCCTGTTTTTGGAATAGATGGTTAAAAATACGAAAATATGCAAATAATCACAAATTTTGATGGCGACTATCATCAAATAGATTACCACATTAGCCGGAGAGCTGGTTACGAAAATTAAAAATGGTAAGGTGCAGTGAAAATTTTTATGTAAAAATCCTCCTTACTAGTTGAAAAGTACATAGCTCTGCAGCCAGGATGGAAGCGTGGGTGGGCGGTCAAATGCGTTAATTTCTAATTAAAATAAAATCTGTATGTACAGCTCTGAAATTTTGTATAGTTGTAGTTTTTAACTGTAGAAACAAATAAATAAACGCGATGTAATTTTAGAATAAGAAATATCAGCCAAAAGGATGAAAACAAATTAAAAAGTACACCTGTACAGGATTCGAACCAAGAAATCCGCTGTGAAAGTCGTCGCTTAACGCGATGTGCTACGGTCGGGGTGGACTTGATATTTCAATTAGTTTCGTCGAAAAAGACAAAACATGGAATTTTGAAATGTCCATAAATAAATAAATACACCAACAGGAAGGCTTCTTAATGTCGATATCGAAAGATAAAAATTGACATTTTCACGGCATCGTTTATTGCATGGGTTAAATCGAAATTTCGAGCCGGACAGAAATGAACGAAAAATAGCATTTTTGACATTTCGCGAATTTGATTTGTTTTTGTTCCACTAATAACCAGAAAACCTGGAAGAATGGGGAGATTTTAAATATAAGAACAAAATCGCCAAAACTGCACCTTGACCAATGTCAAATTTTAATAATTTGCATAATTTTCTTATAACTTTACCGAATTCTGGCAACGTTTAATCCCCGACCTAGACCTCTGGCAATAATTTTATGCAATTTCTACAGTTGAAAACCATAACTACACAAAATTGAAAGCTGCACTCAAAGATTTTATTTTGATTAGAAATTAACGCATTTGACCGCCCGCCCACGCTTCCCTCCCCAGATTGGACTTGTGGCTGCAGAGCTATAAGTACTTTTCAGCTAGTAAGGAGGTTTTTTATATAAAACTTTTCACTGCATCTTATCATTTTTAATTGTCGTAGTCAGCTCTTAAACTATAATTCTACTATAATTACTCTGAATTTTGTACTTATAATTTTTCAGATCTTTCGCTGAAACACATGGGTTAAATGTTTAAAAATGAATTATTATTTGTTTGCTTATAATTGTATTGAAACATTCTTTATTGGATTTTGCAAACAGCAGAAAAGATAACTATCTATAATAGAAAAACTTTGTGTAGAAATATTAATGAAATCTTTGCATTCTTTCGATAACCTGAATTCTGGTTATGCTAGCAAATTAAAATCCTAAAATGAATTTGTCTAATTTCTTATTTGACAATTCTCATTCTAACACTAGCATCCACACAGTCCCCTACGGCCATGCAGATTAAACTAGTATCCACATAACCCCCTACGATTATGAAGATTCAGTTAAAAATGAGAACAAAGACCTAAAATGAATTTATTTATTTACTTTGTCTTAAAAAAATTTTCATTCCAATGGATTACATTTTCATGAAATCTATCATTCTGTTTCCTGGAAATGCTTAGCCTTTGAAACGCCCTTATTCTGGAGCTCATCAGAAAGACATACAGCCATTCATAACGAAATTGTCTTGGTTTTGCATGAAACATCGTTATGAATGGCTTTATGTCTTTCTGATGAGCTCCAGAATAAGGGCGAAAAACGTTTCAAAGGCTAAGCATTTCCAGGAAACAGAATGATAGATTTCATTAAAATGTAATCCATTGGAATGAAATTTTTTTTAAGACAAAGTAGATAAATAAATTCATTTTAGGTCTTTGTTCTCATTTTTAACTGAATCTTCATAATCGTAGGGGGTTATGTGGATACTAGTTTAATCTGCATGGCCGTAGGGGACTGTGTGGATGCTAGTGTTAGAATGAGAATTGTCAAATAAGAAATTAGACAAATTCATTTTAGGATTTTAATTTGCTAGCATAACCAGAATTCAGGTTATCGAAAGAATGCAAAGATTTCATTAATATTTCTACACAAAGTTTTTCTATTATAGATAGTTATCTTTTCTGCTGTTTGCAAAATCCTATAAAGAATGTTTCAATACAATTATAAGCAAACAAATAATAATTCATTTTCAAACATGCATAGAGTATATAGGCCCCAATACTAGTTAGCTAATAGATAGGTGAGGTTGTTTTTATCAGTCAATGTCAAATATAATCATTTCACACTTATTCAAAGAAATTGTCTTGGTTTTGCACGAAACATCGTTATGAATGGCTTTATGTCTTTCTGATGAGCTCCAGAATAAGGGCGAAAAACGTTTCAAAGGCTAAGCATTTCCAGGAAACAGAATGATAGATTTCATGAAAATGTAATCCATTGGAATGAAATTTTTTTTAAGACAAAGTAGATAAATAAATTCATTTTAGGTCTTTGTTCTCATTTTTAACTGAATCTTCATAATCGTAGGGGGTTATGTGGATACTAGTTTAATCTGCATGGCCGTAGGGGACTGTGTGGATGCTAGTGTTAGAATGAGAATTGTCAAATAAGAAATTAGACAAATTCATTTTAGGATTTTAATTTGCTAGCATAACCAGAATTCAGGTTATCGAAAGAATGCAAAGATTTCATTAATATTTCTACACAAAGTTTTTCTATTATAGATAGTTATCTTTTCTGCTGTTTGCAAAATCCTATAAAGAATGTTTCAATACATGGGTTCAATGTCAGCAGTTTATTATACAAAAAAATTTATTATATTTTTGCATTATTTTCTAACTTTGTAAATATTAACAAATATTTATTTGTAAGTATATATATATAATGTCATAACAGGACATTAGTAAAAAGATATATTATATAATCACCACAATATTTTAGATACATTTTTAAATGGTGATAATGAATCATTTAAACGACAACTATAATGTAAATAAACCTCACCTAGGACTGTGTCGTAATTACTAAACATATGTATTTTATCTCCAAGTTCATCAATTAACTGTTAGATGTGTGCCGCCAGTTTCGAAATCATTACCTATTATCATATGAACCAATATGTTTTTTGGTCGTGGAATAAATATAATTAGGGTTTGTGTGCTCATCTGACGTTGAAATCTCTCAATGAAAGGGTTCGTATTTTGACCGCATTCGCGTTTTCACTTTTATAATATTTTGTCAAACCTTTATAAACTCGTAGTGTTTCAAATGTATCATTTGGTGGTCCAAACATTTCAAATGTTATGTAATTACTACCAATTAACCGTGTGACGGTGATATTTTATTTCCTAATTTTTAGCGAACCTTCTTGATAACGGTCCTTTCTTTAAATTTTCTTTAACCTTTCTATCGACAAAAGGTTGAAAACTATTGACTGTGGTAGAGTTCTCCCGTGGGAAGGATTTCAGCCCTTGGGCTGGAATCCGGTCTGTAGGGAGGAGCTCCTTAACTTGTTAGCGGTAGCACAATCGGCCACAAGGCCTGAGTGCGGCGACCTCCAGGCTCCCCGCTAAAAGAAGAAAGAAGAAAATTGACTGTGGTACATCTAGCACCTTCTCCACATCAGCAACGGTTTAATGAAAACCTCCGGGAGGCGATTTATACGTACGTTTTGCATTCTTTAAAAATGTTTAAAAAAGCTTTCAAGGAAACATAATGAAGATAATATTAATATCATTTTTTGTCAATTTTATTTTTCATTTTCTAGCCGAAATTGCCAAGGGATAAAAACTTCCTGCGCTAACTACTTATATATAAAAGAAAGAATATTTTGATTCTGAACAGTTCATATAAGAAAGAAATCAAACTGTAAAACTGATTGAATATCTAATTGTAATACATCTGGAAATATGACAGTATCAGAACTATCCACGTGGTATTTCCGCAATCTCATAATAATAATGATAATTTGTTAATATATTTATGTGGTAAATAGTTAAGAATACATTCGATTTTGTTATTTGTTCATTTTTACACCATCCTCAACATTCAATTATGTAATAATGGTCAATCGAACGACTATAAAATTTTACTTCATACGTTTGTGTCACTGTTATTATTTCAATTTTTTTTCCGCAAAGTTTATCTTTCATTTTTAATAGCCAAATTTCATGTGAATTTGCAAGAATGATGCAATTATGGTAACCCTGCCAAATTCACTATTTTGAATCTTTATTTTTTCTTCATATTCAGTATCAGCTACTACGAAAATACCTAACTATAAATTTTAAGACAATTTTTTTCACAACAAATTCCCTGTATATTCTCATATTCTCAAATAAAAAATATATCTACCTTATAGTAGACAGCTTAATGAAACTATTGGGGGGCCACCATCGAGTCACACCCTATAGTTACAAAAGATTTTTAGAGAAATCGATTAAGGTATTCCAAATAAAGTAAATAATTGAATAAACATGAAGGAACGGTACATACGTATACCGAATGAATAACTTAGTCCCTTTAAAAAAAAAAAATAAAAGCCATTATATTTAATCGCCTTTAATTTAAGATTAAAAAACGTGTTTTCAACACGACTAATGTCTGTTAGAATCGAAATTTGAAACTTGATTCAGAACAAACTGCGTTTTTTTTCTTTTTTTTACAAAGTAGGAAAAACCATTCTTTCGTTTAAGAAATTCCAGAGTAACTTAATAATAATTTCCAAGGACTGCGTGTTTCTTTGCGAGAGAGGATATAAATGCGCCTAGAAGTGCATGAAGAGCCTATGTAATATTTAACTATAAGGTGCTATATTGTTAAGAGAAAAGAAAATTTAATTAACTTAATTGCAAGTGAAATTTAAAATGCGGTTTTCTCGAAAACTATTGCATTTATTTTTGTATTCACATTTATAAAATTTCTCTTTTCCTTTTGTCCCGTTTTCTTAAAGAATTATTGTAAAACATGTATTTATGTCTACTATACAAGATGTCCATTTTATGAGGGCCCTGGAGAATATCTCAATTAATATTGGCCGTGCAAAAAAATTGTTGGCACGAAAATTGTGCCGTTATGACGGGTAACATCGAAAAGGCTGAATGTGTCTAAGCGAAATATCTCTGTTATTTGAAGAGATACGAAAATTCTAAAGCTATAATTTTTTGCAAAATGAAGTATTTCATGAGGTTTTATCTATTTTTTTTTTCAAACCCATTGTATTTTGAGATTTACTCTTTAGGGCGGGAAATGACGGCATTAAATAGAGTATTTTCTTCACTTTTCAATGATATATCACATGCCATATTTATTCATTGGAACTATGCAAGTAATTATAAAAACGTTTTAAAAAAAAATAAATTTATTTTTTAACTAGCATCGTACTTGCTGGGGAGAAGTATGATTAAATAAAACATATAAAAAATTCAGTAAGTTCTTCAAATCTTTACCATAATCAAACATTAACACAATTAAAAAGAATAAAGCAATTTCAGCTATCAAAAAAAGTAATAATAAAAAAGAATATAGCACACAGAATATTAATATATTTATCTAATACTCAAAATCATTTTTAAAATGTAGTAGATAACATGAAATGCATGGATATTGGACTTAAATTAATTGAAAAATATATTTTAACTTTCTGAGCACGAAATGACGTTTTCATGGATTATTTCTATACATTAGCATAAATGTGAATAATACTCTTCCCATAACTGCTCCATGTTGCTTTTCTGATTATTATTATATATTTTTTTAATTTGTTCTTTTTAATAGTTTGATTATGATTATAGTAGAGATTTGAAGGACTTACTGAATTTTTGTATCGTTTTATTTAATCATACTTCTCCACGGCAAGTATGATGCTAGTTAACAGAAAATATTGCTGTAAGAAATGTTTTTATAATTACTTGCTTAGTTCCAATGAATAAATATGGCATGTGATATATCGTTAAAAAGGGAGGAAAGTACTCTATTTAATGACGCCATTTCCCGACCGTTAAAAAAAAATTAACACCCTAAAGTGAAAATTCCAAAATACAGCTGTTTTGAAAAAAATTAGATTAAAACCTCGTTGAAATACTCTGTTTTGCAAAAAATTGTCATCTTAGAATTTTCGGCGCATCTCTTCAAATAACGAAGATATGTTGCTTAGACATATTCCGCATTTTCGATATTTTTCGTGACAACCCTTAAAGTAGGTCATGGATTTCAAATGTATTTAATTCATTTTGTAGCTTATAAAAATCGGCACCATTTTCGTAGTAACAATTTTTTGTACGACTGATATTAAGATAAATATTCTCGAGGGCCCTGATAAAATGGACAGCCAGTATATGAATTATTTACGATTTAAGTTTAATAATCCAGTTGTCTTTTAATCTGGGTGTAATGTTACAAAGAAAATTATAAACAAACGTAGTAAAACACATAGTCCAGTGAAACATATTCTTTATATAAAAATGAGAACAAAGGCCAGAAATCAATTTATTTACGTACATTTTTCATAAAATCTCATTCAGTTTCTTGGAAATGCTTAGCCTTTGAAACGTTTTTCGTCCTTATTGTGGACTCATCAGAAAAGCCTAAAGCCACTCATAACGATGTTCCATGAGTGGCTTTCCAAGAAACTGAATGAGATTTTATGAAAATGTAATTCATTAGAACGAAAAAATGTTTAAAGACAAGGTACGTAAATAAATTAATTTCTGGCCTTTGTTCTCATTTTTAACTGAAAAAAAAAAGAAAATTGAAAAAATCATTTGCCGGCATATTTATATAATTTAATACATCATTTAATTTGGTATCTTATTATTGTATTCAACTTGAATAATTATTTATTGCAACTTTTCAACCCTTCAAAAGTACCCCTCATGAGGAAAAATGTGTAAAAGTTTTGTAAAAGTATGAAAATTTGAAAATTTAGAAATACTGTATTACAATGTAAATTTTTTCATTTATTAAGGGTGATTTACAATATATGCAACATACAAATTATTAAAAAAACAAATAAAAATATATACATAAGATGAATTAAAATTAAAGCTCATCGTCATCAATATGGATAATCTCTTCTTCCTCTTCTTGATCTATAATTGGAGCACTATCCTGGCAGTTTTCACCATTACATCCGTTACAAGTTGAGTTGCAAGAAAGTCCAACTTTTCGGCAGCCACATGATGCATCGCAACCTTTATTGCAATTGCAAAATATCATTTACTATTACACGATAAAATATCTCTTTACATCTTCATGCATCAAACAACTACGATACGAGCATAAAACTCCGCGGGGTTCGGCCCTTCCGCGTGTATCGACCTGTTTGCCTGCCGGACAAGCTCTCGCGGAAAGGGCAGAAAGGGACGCATACACAAACCTCTTCTACCGATAGACACGCGTTCGGTTCCATAATCGTCTGGTACGTATTTATGCAATATATACATTCATCTATGCCCCAAAACCTACCTACTCCGAAATTTAAAAAAAGTGCGTTTTGTTTTTTGACAATAACCCGCTTAATTTTTACGCTAGAAAGCTCATCAAAAAACCATTTTGTAGGAAATTTATTTTTAAAAAGGCACAGTTTATAAGGCTGCAAAACGGCACCAGTCACACGCTAATGCGAACTTTGAAAGGTTAATGCTTAATGTGTAAGCTACAACAACCAAAACAAACAAGATTTTCAGTAAAAGAAATCTTAACTTTTTGTTCTCTAGCAATTTATTCGTATCTTCCATAGTTTTTAGTTATTTTGAAAAAAAGACGATTTTTTTCAAAATTTCATTTTAACCATAATTTTTTTCAAAATTAAGCATTCTAAACCGGTCAAACTTCTTCATTACTAGTGCTTAAAAAAAGTGAATTTTAAATGGATTACGTTTAATGTCAATTAGGGTAGTAATGCATTGTTCTCTTTCTCCACGAAAAAAATAGGAACATGATGAACATAAACGATAAAAACATAAACGATAAAAATTTTGTAGTAGAGACAAGACAAATTATATATACTACTGGTCCAATAGCACTGTTTTGTTTAGCTAATATCCCATCTAGATGGACATGACGCAGCTTCTCACGCCACCTGAGGTGATAACTGTTGCTCATAAAAAAAGCTTTTTAAGCGATGCCAACACAAAGGATAAACGATCTATGAATTAAGCTTATTTAAACAAGCGACACCCACAACGAGTTCGTATGCAGATTAAAATTAGATACACCTTTGGTAAATTTTTCAATTAAAATTCCAAGTATTATGCCCAACTGTTATGGGCAAGTGATCTAACATAAATACACACTGCTGTATAAATATGAAAGCAAAGTACTGAGTCGGTAAACACTAAAGTGGTGCATAACTTAACACCAACACCTCTCTATAAATTGTTATATTTACAGTTTACATCGATTACCATCTTTGCATATGGGCAAATGCGGCGAGCGGCGTGGCGGTCCTTTTTTAATGTCGATGTGCGGCACTTCAGAGGAATGAATTTACGAAAGCAGACGGAAAGTAATATATATTTACGAGCCCGTTTTATGTACTTTAATATTTTTTTATACAGGCAGCTTTAATTCACGTGTTGCACCAAAGATTACAAGTGTTTTCCCACCTTCGATTTGTGCGACCAGGATCGGGCTAGGTAGGCGGGCTACCAGGGAATTCACCACGGGGACCTGGAGAATTACCATTATGAGCCCAATTAAAGTGGCGTATAAGCCTGTCAAAGTACACAATCGGCAATACATGGAGTGGTAGCATTCTTTGAAAATTTATTATGTGAAACTTATATGCATTATACTAGACGGAAAGCTAGCTACGAAAATTAAAAATGACAAGGTGCAGTGAAAGTTTTTATATAAAAACCTTACTAGCTAAAAAGTGCATAGCTCTGCAGCCAGAAATCGGTCCCGTCGAGGGAAGCGTGGGCGGGCGGTCAACGCGTTAATTAGTAATTAAAATAAAATCTTTGAGTGCAGCTCTGAAATTTGTGTAGTTATAGATTTCAACTTTAGAAATTGCGTGAAATTATTGCCAAAAGTCTAGGCACAATTTAATAATATACAGTTGGGTCACTGCCCCTTATTTTTGTCCATGACCCCCCGCTCTTGTCATCGACGCGTGGGCTACACTCTGTGCGAAACAAGTAGTTCTCGATTATAGTGCGCGAATAGAAGCTCAATTGTTCAAAAGTTACAAAATAAGAGTACCTGTTGTGTGTTATTTGCAGCCATGCAAAAGTGTATATTACAATTGTATAATACATTTTTAAAATACATGTTTTTTGTATTATATAAAACTTACACCGGTATTATACCCTAACCCTATTTTTGCCCTGTTCATTGACACGGTTAAATGACCACGTAATCGTAATAGTAGTACCGATAATACCGACCTTGACAGTGGTGACTCCATGAAGGATACGAATGAGGTCATCGAGACTAGTCTTTGAAGTGGTAAGCGATTCAGAGTCTGAGTTATATTCAGCAGAGAATGCCGAGATTGCTGAGAGCGAAGACTAGAGTAGCTAGATTTTTATAAGTTATGTTTTTCTCTATCAATGTTTTTCTGGAACAAAAAATAATGTGTAAATAAGGTTAAAGTCGAATATTCTTAATTGTCTTTATTATCCTTTCCTTACCTTTCCTGACCTTGAATTGGTATTATACCGAATTATACAGGATATAATACAGCGTATAATACAGCCAATATAAAATACATGTACAATTTTTTTAGAAATCATCCAAATCTCAATGAACTATTTGATTCGTTACATTATTATGCGTGTAACACCATCACAATATTCTTTAATGTTTGAAACTGTTTCCTAATTACGTGAATTTCATGCTATGATTATCTTACAACATAGGACATAACCAAAAAATTCGACATTTAGTTCGGTACGCGCCGGTGTTCGCTACTCGATTTTAAAACTGGCGCCATTCCCCTCTGTGCGCGTGGTCTTGCGCAACGGTCTGGTCTAGAGCATAAGAAACGAAACCAAGTCCCATGTTTTCTACATAGAGTAGATAGGGAGTGAGTGTACTGTGGTCTAGGTCAGGAATTAAACGTTGCCAGAAGTCGGTAAAGTTGTAAGAAAATTGTTCAAATTTTAATTTCAAGGTACAGTTGTGGCGATTTCGTTTTTATGTTATTTATGGCTTAAAAAGCTGTACATAAATTGCCAGAAGGCAAAATGATGGCTAAGTACCTACATAAAAAATTATAATATCGCCAGAAGTTGCTGAAGCGGTAAAACATTTTTTTTTAAATCTAAAATAATTTTATGCAGCTTTGGCAATTTGTCTTTATATTTTTTAAACTTGTAATGAATTATAAATAAATAACGAATAGACAAAACGAAGGATAAGTATAAGTAACAGAGAAGTATAAATAATTACATTAATTAGAATCTTGTGTTAACTCGTTTTTATATATTACTTAAAAAAATAGTTTATTTTCACTATAGGGTAAAATTAGGATTTTAACATTGGAAATGTTAATGTTCGCGTATAGGATAAAAGTTACGAGTTTTTCCCAAGGCCGTTGACATGAAGGTATCAAAGTTAGATGATGTAATACTGAGCGAGAGCCTGTTACTATGTGGGAAGCTATGCGGTGTAGTGGGTCTGCCCCGATCGATATTGTACCGCCTGTTCAACTATTTTTTTTTTCGAAAAATCTCTCTTGTCTGGACTATATTGTTACATTGCAGAACGGGCTAATTAGGCAGTAGTTCCTAATGTTTATCGACTAAACAGCAATAAATCTGTCACAAATGCGATAAGATTATAAACCAAGCTTTCATTTATCTCGCAGTTAGACAAAGACGTCACTCATTTATTTGACTGCGAGGAGTATAAATGATTAGCTTGTTTATTTAATAATTTCAATACTGTAGACTCATTAGTTACTTAAAATTTAAAATTGCTGCTATTTAAGGTTTAAGGTGTTTTACATCCCGTATATGTACCTATTTGAGTTTGTCAAATACAAAGAATGTTTTAATAATATTTTGTTCAACAAACATGTTCGCAAAAATGGGCTACTTTTAACCATTCCCTCCTCTTTTGTATAACGGCTTGTAACATTTGTGAGACCAAGGTCTGTTCGTTCGTTTGCAAATCAAGCATTTAAGGATTAAAAAATTACAATTTTTTTTAAGAATACTCTGTTGACTAATTTGCCAAGAGTCAACGAACTTAAATTATTCCCCCCCTCGTTCATTTTGTCACATTTTCGGCAACCCTGCCTTCTCCCTAAAGGGACCGTATTTGTTAAATGGCCCCTATGTTCTAGCAAGTAGAAATAAAGGTTCGTTGCGTCGATATGTGGCAATTATTAAATGCATTCGATAATTGCTTCTGATACATTTTCTCTGAGTTTTGAAGAACTATTCCGCCAGTGCAACAAAACGAATCTTGCGACTGTCGGCTGTATGTGCAAGAGTCATAGTTCAAGGCGAAAGATAGAAAAGAAAATAATGTTATTCTCATCGCTTACACACCTCATTGCATAACAGATGGTTGTTGGTTGATTCTATTGTGCCTTTTGGAAAATAAACATAAGTACACTACAGGAATAAATTTGTTGAAACAATAGATACTTGAAACAGAGACATATGGGACTGATTTTAATTTAGATATCTATCTTTAGTAATGCCTTAAATTCGATGATGTAGGGGTAAAAACTGGTATAGAGTACATCTACTATTTCAGAAAGCTAATGGATGTATTGAAGGTTTTTTACCCACATTACAGAATGTTGTGATATGGGTAAGACAATCTAATGTGAACTTAAAACGTCGGCGTCGTTTCAAATTATTATTTATGTTTTAGTTCTGTGCCATATCATTCCTTACGATACGAATTCTTCAAAATACAAAAATAAATTAAAAAAGTCACTTATACTCGCTAACAGGTATTTGGTCCCAATACTAAATTTTAGCGGTATGATATGGCCGCCCCCTCTTCAAGTGCATTGTTTGTAGCCAGTTTTTTGTGTCTTTTTCCCGCCCAAGGTTTCCAAATTCGCATTTAATGCGATACAGTTAACCACTATTTTATTGTTTTTAGTCATTCGGTTTTGATAAGCTTTAGTACTTTGCTTTTAGCATATTTACTTAATAAATCTACTATGTACTTACTCCCACTAGCGGCCATTTTAGAAATTCGGACATCCAGGCACAGACATTTTTTATTCGGTATTTGAATTAAGTTTGTTATGGGATGTATTTCTACACCGAACTGTTTTTTTTTCTACGATGATTATTACAAATGTTTGTCCGCTTTTAATATAGGTACCTATTTAATTAAATCAAATAGGTATAATAATTCTATCTGTAGAACTCATCTTTCTGTCACAGATTGTGTACGACATAGTAACGATTCTGCCTTCTCTTTTTAACAACAATTCAACTCTGTTCTTTGTACACGTTTATCGCCCGTAAAAATATTTTCTATTCGCTATAGGTAGTTACCTATCTAAATATACTTTTTTTACTTCCCTCGCTTATCGGAGGGAAGTATTTGTATTGCTGAAGAAATTATCTTCCAATATTTCTTCGGATTTTCACGTTTTAGGCCATGTAGATTACGAAATAAAGGTCTTTCAATTCCACCAATAGAGAGATATTGCATTGTCACATAACGGCATCCGCTATTACAGGACCGCGTTATTTGACATCTAAGCATGCGCATACTTAATCTGCGTTAAGACATGCGGTAATAACTTAGCGCCTGACGTAATTTCCGTACGTTTAGCGAGCGTCGTATGAACGACGTTATCCTCACTTCGGTGAAAATCGTGAACAACCAGAATCAGCCGATCTGTATTTGTGTATTCTATATTACCACCAGCCAATATACCTGCTTCCAACATGGAGGAATCTCCATTATAAGCCTAAATATATGTAAATATTACATCACATGAATCATATCATACAAAAATTCATCTTTGTTTTGTCTACAATCGACTCCAAAAAATTTTGTTTGAAAGGTCTTTTTGAGTAAATTGGAGCCTTCTTTTTAGAAAATAAGACCAGTTTGATTTTAAAATTAACTTACCTAAAATTTACCTTTCATAATTTTAATATTTTACAACAGGAATAATATATTTCTAAATTTGACGACTATTTGACATAAAAAGTGACGTTTTACATAACCTTGTTACGCACGAATGGAACTGCAATGCAATAAGTCTGAATCAAAGCTGTGTTATTTGCCTCAATAACGTAACGTAATTAGCGAACGTCGCGTCGTGCGGTATCACTGACTGCAATATCTCTCTAATATGTCTGTCTGTTGGCGCTATATCTAGAATACTATACTATTTGGTAGGTAGTTGACGCTACTGTCAGTGAAGAAATAGGTAGAATTTCTTCACTGGATAGTCGGTGGACCGACTCAGGGCCGGTCATAGGCCCAGGCAACCCAGGCAACTGCCTAGGGCGCCACAATTAAGGGGCGCCAAACGCTGAAAGAAAATTATAATACGACAACACTGTCCGGTATTAATTAATTTACATAACTAGCATCTGGCAACAGTGGAACCAGTCGCTCATTAGTCATGGCGCTAGCGAATTGCGAGTTGTTTTTATTTCACCAATCACGGCATCCTGTAACAAGTGGTGAGTGGTGCGACGTGCGACAGTTGGAAATTTTGATCCCGTTTGCGTCGTTTAGCCGATAACCGATTTACTATTAGAAGGGTAAATATTTTATTAATATTCTGCCATCTAGTAAACAAGGAATTGCATTTCGTGGCTCAAGTGACAAGCTTTTTGCGTCAAATAATGGAAATTTTTTACAATTTGTAGATTGTATATCTAAGTTTGACAATATCATATCTGAACATTCACATAGAATTTCAAATAAAAAAATCTCAAATTCACTATTTGAGTAAAAGAGTACAAAATGAATTTATACAAATATTGGGCGATCGCATACAACACGAAATTATCTCTCGTATAAAAAGGCCCGTTGTTTTCCTATAATTTTTGATTGCACACCGGATGTGTCCCATAAAGAAAAAAATGTCTATTATAAGATATGTTCCCATTGAGCATTTACGGAAATAAACATAAAAGAGACGTTTTTAAAGTTTTTACCTGTTGAGGACACTACTGGACAAGGTTCATTTAATGCAATTACCCAGGAACTTAAAAAATTGGATTTAGATATAAGTAATCTGAGGGGCCAGGGACACGACAATGGGTCAAATATGAAGGGCAAAAACGTGGACCTCCAAGAAAAGATTTTAGATGTCAGTCCTCGAGCATGTTACGTTCCATGCAATTGCCACTCCTTAAATTTGGTGCTGAATGATGCTGCACTTTGTTCATCTGACGTAATATCATTTTTTGGTGTTATCCAAGAGGTTTATCATTTTTTTTCTGGATCCACTCATCAATGAAGTATTCTTAAAAACAACATTTCTACATTAACTGTTAAACCTTTACGTACAACCAGATGGGAATGCAGGATTGACGCTGTGATGCCTTTTCGTTACAACATTGGGGAGATATATGATGCTCTTTTTCAAGCAAGTGGTGACAGCAAATTGGATGGCTTTGGTAAAAATCAGGCAAAAAATTTGGCAGCTAAAATAAAGGATTTTAAATTTATATCTAGTGTAGTAGTTTGGTATGAAGCTTTATATAGGATAAATTCGGTTGGCAAGCTTTTATAACCCAAAAGTTCTGATATACCGTTAGCAGTAGACATGATCCAAAATATTCAGAAACAGTTGGAAGATTTTCGAAGTAAACAAGGGTTTCACTCTATCATTACTGACGCCAAGGAAGTTGCAGAGCAATTGGAAATCAATCCAACATTTACTAAGGAGCCTTTTGTGCGACCCTGGAAAATAAAGCGAACATTTCAGTATCACTGCGAAGACGAACCCATCATGGATCCCGAAAAATCATTAAAAATTTATACATATTTTTTATCTTAGACACAGCAATTAATTTACTATCTGAACAGGTTTTACAACTAAAGGAGCACAGTGAGGTATTTAATTCCCTCTACAATATCTCGGAACCTTTCCAACATGAAGATTTATTGAAATACTGCACCAATTTATCAACTGTACTAACCGCTGGGGAAAGCTCTGATAGTGATCCTATGGAATTATGTCAAGAAATCGCAGTTCTCTCTGGCATAATAAAAAACCAGAACATAGAAGGAACACAAATTTGGAAATTCTTTTGCAGATTCTCTTGACGTTGCCAGTTAGCGTTGCGTCAGGAGAACGGTCATTCTCCAAACTTAAATTAATTAAAACATACCTTTGATCATCTTTGTCTTAGGAGAGATTGGACGGAATTTCGCTCGTAGCAATAGCAAATAACATATTCAATCGTGTCAATATTGATGAACTAATTTTTGAATTTGCAAGACGGAAAGCAAGACGGATTTAATTTTAGTTTTTATAGTAATCAGTTTTAAGAAGTTATTTTGTTATACTAGTTCATTTCAAATATATATATTTTAAAAAGAAAGTGTTTGCCTTGTTTTACTCTAAGTTTTACTCTGATGCCTGTTGAATTACTGTGAACGATAATTTAAAATTATAAATTATAACATTGATAGGTAACAATTGTTTATTCATTCGCTCTTTGATCTTTTTTACAAAACGATTTGAAATGAGAAGAGGGGGGGGCGCCAGAATTAAACTTTGCCTAGGCTGATAATAGTCATTGGACCGGCACTGGACCGACTAAAGAAAAAAAAATAAGGAAAAAACGTGACAAATGGCACTAAAATTGGGCATGCAATTAACACAATTAGCAGGGAAGACACTTGTTATACTTTTAATAAAAAATATACAGGGTGATCATCTTAAGGAATAATTCAGCTATGGTGAAAATTTGTAAGAGTATTTACGCAAACCTTCCATGTTTAGCACCTATTATCATACTCTTCGCAAATACAAAACGAAGAGTATATTGCATTCGATCGGCACATTTCTACAACCGGTGATATCGCTCGTAGGGAAAAAAATTCATTTGACTGTATTGGTGATCGAATTCTAAACAACTTTCAAAATGTCCGTCCGTCTGTCCGTCTGGTACGTTTCTTGTAAGAACGATAACTTAAGAACGAAAAGCCGGACTGTAGTGAAATTTGGGCACTAAGCTAGTGTTAGTTAGAGGAAGAACCCTATTGTCTTTGAAAAAAATAGATCAATAAATAAAAAAGATATTAATTATTTAAATTCTTTAAATTTATATATTTATATTATATGTATAATATTGTTACATTGCGAAACCAGCTAATTAAGCAATAGTCCCCTAATGCTTATTAACTTACCAGCAATAAATTTGTCACAAGTGCGACAAAATTATGTAGCAAGCTTTGGCGGCTTTCATTCATCTTGCAGTTAGACAAGGCCGATACTCGCTAATACAAACTAACATTATTATACAAATATTTTTTATTTACGATAAAAATGCGGAGAGTATGCTTGTTCGCGTAAAATTATACAAAACATAATTTTACAAATACTCAGGGGGTGTTGAACATGTCAAAATACATATTGAACAATGAGATACAGAATATGTAATAACAATACAAAAATAAAATCCGCTTGCAATACCTAAGAGGATACAATAGTTAAAATTCTTTTAAAATACATTAAAAATAAAAAGGAAATCAAAGGATTTATGATGGTACTTGCAGTCATTTGCCGGTTATATTATGTTTCCATCGTAGAAGTACTCGTCTACAGCATAATAGGCTTTTTGAGTAAGTATTTGCTTTAGTCTGGGCTTTAATGATAATTGGGAGGTTTTTTTAGTTGTTCGGGCAGTTTATTCAAGATGTGCATTATAGTATTTTCTAAATATAAGAAAACCTGGTTATAGTACTTGTGAAAGAATGGTTATTTTTGGTATCGTGATTATGAGATCTTTTTTCGAAGAGAGTGTCATTTCTTTTTTACAAATACAATTGATTCATATATGAAAAGAGTAGGGAGAGTAAGTATATTTCTTTGTTTGAAAATGTGTTTGCAGCTGTCTGTTTGTTTTAAATTTAGAATGTTTCTAAGTCATCGCTTTGAAGGATAAAAACTCTATTAGCATGGATAAAGTTTCTCCAGAAGATTATTCCATACCCCATTCTTGAAGGTACGTGTGTATAATTGCAGTTTCAGTATTTGTGTGCGGATAGATTACTTTCAATACATAGCAATATTTAGCCATCCTCTTAGCCAAGACATCAATATGGTGCCTCCAATCCAGTCTTGAGTCTATGTTGACTGCTAAAAAAGTTAGTTTCTTTACCTCGTGTATCTTCTGGTCACCAGTTGTAAAAGTGAGGTATTCATTGGCATTTCGATAGGAAAATTTCATTACCTGTGTTTTCTCTGTGTTTAACCTCAGCTTATTTGCTTCTAACCACTCATTCAATGTGTCTAATGTGTGGAACACTTCATTCGCCAAAGCTGGGAAATTTGGTTTAGTAATTATGATTGACGTATCATCTGCAAATAGTATCATTTTGTGAGTAGTTAGTGATGGCACCTCGTTTGTGTATATAATATAGAGTAACGGTTCTAAGATGGATCCTTGTGGAACGCTTTTTTTACTATTTGTGGCTCTGATTTTACCAGTTGGCCAAGGTTATTTCTCTCAATGACACATTGAGTTCTTTCATGTAGGTAAAATTTTGTCAAAGTTGAAGTGATGCCTTTTATGCCATATGACTAACTTATCAATGAGTACTCTATAGTCAACATTATCAAAGGCCTTTGATAGGTCAAGACACATAGCGAGTGTTTCCCTTATTTAGAGAATCAAGTATTTCACACAAGGTTTGATATATGGCTCTGGTTGTTGTTTTATGCTTTCGGAATTCAATTTGGTAGTCTGAAAGTAAATTTTGATTTTCGTTGAAACACATCAATCTGTTGTACTTACATAATCTTCAACGATTTAGCTAATATTATTTAATAGTGGGCCTATAGTTGTTTATTACATCTTTGTTCCCCTTCTTATATATAAGTTTTTTATGTGCCACCTTTAATTTTTTCGGAAAAGTGCCCCAAGCAAGTATTAAGTTAATAATGTGAGTTAGATGGTGTGAGATTACCTCGGAAGTAGTAACACTGGTATTTTATCCTCGCCCACAGATTTGGCATTTTTTAATGACATTATTGTGTTATGTATTTCGTCCGCTGTTGTTGATTGTATGAATAAAATTGTTTTATTGATTTTAACTTGTGAAATAATGTTTTCAGATGCATTTCAATCAGGGCATGCACTGATAAAGAAATTGTTTATATAATCTAGAACTTTTTTTGTTTGCATTTTCAGGAGAAACGTGTGAGAAGACAGAGTGGGACATTGATTTTTTTGTTCCAGTATAGTTATTTACGAGCGACCAGACTGATTTAGCCTTGTTGTCTGAAGTCTTCAGATAATTTATATTGGCATATTTTTTTTATTCACGCATTACTAGTTTTAGCGTTTTTGAGTATATTTGATATGTTTCTAATGAAATTTCCCCTTCCACCATTTTTTTCTAGAGACTACATTTGTTTTTACATGATATGTTTATGCCTTTGGTAACCCGGGATTTATTTTTAGAAGTTGACGTTTCAATAATTTTGGGTTTGAAGATTTGATTTAGCAAGTTTCTTAGGATAGATAGGAATATATCATATGCATAGTCTGGATCGGAAGCCTTATATAGGTTGTCCCAATTTGTATTTTGTATCTGTTGCCTATACTGTTCGATTTCGTTCATTGAAAATATTCTTCTTTTATGAGGTACAGGATCATATTCTGGTTTATTTTCCAAGTTTACTTCTATAACCAAAATTTATTAGGTTTTCTTTGTCGGAATAGTGATTACATTTCAATTACTATTCTTTTATGTTATTTCTTAATTATTAATTGTGTACAGTAACCACCCTGTATAAGTAAAGAGGAATGTTCTGTGTAAAATACCTTTACCGATTTTTTTTATTTTGAATTAACATTGTTAGTCAAATTATTTTGTCTCTCCTACAGTTATTGTTTACATGTATCTGTTAGATCAGTTACCACTAATCAATGTTAAACAATATCGGAATATTTCATCTATAACCGCAAACTGAAGTTATTTAACGTAGAGAATAGTACAAAATGAAAACAAAACCTTTTTTACTTATTTTTTAAGGCGAGGCATTTGCTTTAATTTTCTACGATTGCAGATGGTGAAACCAAGACATTAATGGAAAGTTTAAAAATGTGTTCTATTTTTATTAGCAAACCAATGTTATATAAATATTATTTTATTTTTTGCTATTACATAATCTCAGAATACCATTTGGCCGAACGAGTAATTACCCATAAATTTAGTACAAAATCTTCCCCATATAAAGATAATATTAATAATAAGAAGAAATTGCCTTTCTTTATAGAATTACATTATAGTAGAAACAAAGACACGTTTAATGTGAAATAATTATTTGTTTAATAAGGCAAAAATTCTAACTCGTATATACCTACCATTCACATGAATTTTGATATGATTAACCTATTTACGTTGAACACTAAATTGACACTTACAATAACTTTTGTTAGTAAAATGGTAGGTATGTACGAATTAGATATTTTGCCGTATTACATAAATAACTATTTTGTTGTAAAATCAATTCAAACAATACGTTATTCTCAACAAAAAATGAAGAATACATACATCCATTTGAGAATCCCTTTTACATATAAAAAATATTTTTAGTTGAAAGAATTGTGACGGCCCCTATCTCAAACACCTTTGAACCCACTACGATGTACTCTTGTACGAAATAGTTTCTAAAGGTGCTGATTAAGAATAGCTTACTAGTTTTTTCTAAAACGAGCGCTAATTCTTTTTTCTTGAAAATCGATTCGAATATGTGACTACAACTCGATGGTGTTCCACCACATTATACATTGCACGTACGAGCAATTTCATCAGAACGCATCCAAATAAATGGGCAAGACGTAGTGGCCCTGTGAACTGGCCTGTCCAATCACCCGACTTGAACCCGTTGGACTATTTTATTTGGAGTCATTTAAAACAATATACGTTTACAGCAGGGATCGATAAACATACTCCGGTCGAGCTAAATGGAAAAATAACCGAAGCATTAGCAACAGGTACATGAGAAATAATGCAAGGTCTGTGCTGATTTAAACCGTCTTTGTTTGCAAATTGCTATTTTGAACATTTGACTCAATTGTCATAGTTATGTTCAAAATGTCATTTTCTCACAATTTATTTTGTTTACAGAGCATGCCTACAAAAATAAGTCATTGGTCTCACATAGGGCAACTTTCTTTACGAGACCTTAATAACGCCGAAAACGGTTGGAGTCTCAACATAATTGTATTAAGGTTTTTGTCTCAGAATGGCGTAAAGAATCTGTCATGACGAGCCTCACCGGTGATTTTGTAACATCCTGTATACATAAAAATTGTCATTTGTGAAAATTTAATGATTATAGAGTAATATCTATATTGCCTATATTATCGAAAATGTGTAAGTCTCTCCTAAAATCTAGGTTAATAAAACGCTTTGAAATAGAATTGTTTATTTATTGATGAACAGAAAGTTTTTTTTATGTCTCGTGTTATGGATTAGACAAATATGTCATATTTAGGAGTCGCTTATTACAGTTGTAATAAAAATAGGTCGGCAAACAATTTTAAGAATTGTAGAATCATTTTTTTCTTACTCCGTATTGAATATTTAGCCAGCCTGCAAAGGTATTTAAAAATTTAATGAAAGGAGGCGTCTACCTCTAATTTTTAATTTTTAATTGTTCTGATTGCCACAAAATGTCTTACATCCATAAATATATAAACTAAACAAAATTGTTACATGTCTAAATATCTGTAACAAAAATTTGTTTCAATTATTTACCGCCCTGTACGAACATTTTTGCATAGTGCATAATTTCTGTATCACAATTCATAACGACACAGTTCTGTAAGTTAACTACTCTATATACATGAAATTGTCGTCTAATGCAAGAGGCGGTTCAAAAGGGAGCGCCTCTAAACACATTTTGAAACTACTTAGTATATTGTACAATTTAGCATTACATGATATTCAATTGTTAGTTTTCACTTTTCCGCTTGATTTGCTTATAAGAATGTCGATTCGCGCACTAAAATTAAGTACAAAGTTTACTTAGGTTATCTTGAGCAAACAAGTTACTCAACTGCAATTTTGTTAATGTAGGTTATTTTATGGATTGAATTAAATCAATATTTACTTACTCAAAAGTTGGTGATAATGCCATGTAAATTCGGACGCACCAATATTCTTGACTAAAGATGACGATCCCGGATGATTAGGGGTCGAGCTTGAGCTCTTTGCCCCAATCATCGCTGTAAACCTGGACCGGCCTCGTAAGGGGTGAGCCTGCTTTTTCGCCTATCTCCCCCGCATAAATTCAGGCAAAGAACGGCGAAACAAGCTTAGTGAAATATGGAGGTTTGCTAAAGATGCAACTGAAAATGGTTCTGGAAAAAATTATATATATCATAAAATATATTTAAAAAGTTTTTATTTGAAAAAATATACTAAAAAGTAAATAATATTATGTTTCAATTCATACGCCTGTAAACTAAAAGCTTTGGGGGCGATGCATTGATCAAAGTAAGTGTACACATAATGTTATATGACCACCCCCAAAGTTTTTAGTTCCCAGATTTATGAAATTTAAAAAAATATACTTTTTACGTTTTAGTAGGTTAGTACATTTTTTTAGATAAACGTTTTTTTATATAAGTATATCATTTTATTTTGTACGTTTTCGTCTTTATTTATTTTACAGATAGACATACAGACATACACACAAAACCCTTTCATTAAATACCCATGTCAAGGGGGTTGTGAAAGACAAACTAATCCTCCATACTGGAGCATCCGTCATGTTGACGGTACATAGTTTATCGTATTTTACTCGTCAGACCCTTTTATTTGATACCCATGTCAAGGGGGTTGTGAAAAAAAAAGAAATCCTTCATACTGGGGCGTTCGTCGTATTGGATTTAGAATGGCATTACACTTTTATCGTATTTTACTCGTCAAACAATTTCGTTTGATATCCATATCAAGGGGGTTGTGAAGAAAGAACGATTAGATATATACGGCTTATACACGTGTGCAAAATTTCAAAGCTGTAGCTTATCGGATTAGAACTAGCCGAAATTTTGAGTGTAAGATTTGTAGCAGACAGGCAACAAAGCAAGTTAAATAAAAGTCTTTTATTATATTTGATCGGCACGTATTTAAAACTATAAATATCGCTCGTAAAAAGAAGTCAAGGCATTCTGTTAGTAATCAAAGTCTATCTCTCCATAGCTGGCACATACACGCTTCGTACCATCCGGTGTAGAAATAGATAAATGTAGAAGAAAATCAATTGGCTCTGAACAGATGATGGTTAAGAAAAATTAAGAAAATTAAAATTGTAGATACCAGATTTCCACGAAATTATTCAACCTCGATGGCTTTAGATTTTTAAATGCAGGTATTTGAAAATATACAGGATGAGTGTATACACAGGTGTTTGCTAAAAAACCAACAATTTTTATTTCTTTTCAAA
This sequence comes from Stenurella melanura, assembly GCA_963583905.1. Classification (NCBI taxonomy): domain Eukaryota; kingdom Metazoa; phylum Arthropoda; class Insecta; order Coleoptera; family Cerambycidae; genus Stenurella; species Stenurella melanura. The sequence continues at coordinate 112,089,673 of OY757312.1, forward strand.
TTACGGTGTTTTAAACGTCTGTTAACAGAGCATTTTCGTATCGTTCTTTATAAGTCTAATCAAATAGGTTAGCACCTTTGAATTTTCAGGCTTTAACTTATCATTTTATAATGATTTTTTACAATTTTATAAAAGTGACACATAATGCCACATATCTACTCGCATCTTTAATATGCAAATATGATGTTTGTTTATGGTTTTTGCAATGGGAATGATGGTGCTGCGTTGAAGAATATCGAGACGACTTTCAAATCATAGAATTTCGAGTAGAAACGTTTTTATCACGGTCTTCAGCGCATTGTGCAATAGTGGTAAACTTTTCAGTCCTCACAAAACACCTGAACGTGCCTCTGTCGATAAGATAAAGGCGAAGTTGAATACATTCTTGATTTAGTGGAAGGGAGCCCTAGTGCTAGTTCACGCAGAATGACCTCCCAACTTACATTCCCCATACAAGAGTAATCCATTCACTTCAGCAGAGCTTATAACCATACCACAACAACCGCAGACCATGCTAGACGTATGCGATTTAGCAGATGGATAAATGCTAATGTTTACTAGGTTCCCAGTCTAGTTTTTATAAATGAAGCTACATTCCCTCGTGATGGCATGAACAATACCCTTAACTCTCATCGTCGATTTAATGAAAATCCACATGCAACACTAGAAACAAATTTCCAGCGTCATTTTTCAATTAATGGTGTTGTTGTATCGTTGATAATTACTTTATTGGTCCAATCGCCTATTGGGAAAAAATGTACAAGCATTATTAGATGATATTCTTTTAAACATAAGAAATACTATGCAATATCAGCACGATGGAACTATGCAATATCAGCACGATGGAGCTCCTCCACATTCTGCTCATCTAGTCACACAGCATTTCAATAGAACTTTTCCATGACGATGGTCCTATTAGTTGGCCGGTAAGATCTCCAGACCTCATACCGTTAGACTTCTGTTTGTGGGACTCGATGAAAAGTGAACGGTTTAACGTTATTAAATTTAACTTATGGAAAAGACGATTACTAAAAATTTGCCACGGCTTACCACAGTCTTAAATCAAAGCATGAGAATAATCTGGCAACTAATCGATAGATAAAAATGTGCAAACAATTGAAACCTGTCACCAAGTGCTTACTTTATTGTAACTGAAATCTATAAAAGTTGACGAAATAACAAACAAATGTAAATTAAAGGGCGCCACTATGTTTTATTTTGAGTCTCCCGTAAAAACTATAAAAAAACTTTTTAGAATTTATACTTATTACATGCAACAATAGAAAACGACTTAATTAACAATAACAATATGTTATTAAATTTACACAAACAAACAAATACCTTCGACAGGTATAACCAAAGATAACAAGAGAATATGTAATATTCTTAACAATAAACAAATATACACCGTTGACAGGTATACTCAAGGATAAAGAAATGGTTACTATAACTGAACATAAACAAATACACAAGTGTTGTATGTATGCTCAAAGATACAGAGAAAGCATGTCAATATGCTTAACAATAAACAAATAGTTGATGAATACATTGTCCATACACAAAAGAAAAATCGAAGGAATATGAATAGAAATGGCAAATCTGATTATAAAATAAGGTAAGAAGACACAGAGAGGCCAAATTATTTGTCCAGATAAGTATTTGCCTTCTGTTAAACAATGTAATATAAAGTAAAGAATACGGCTATTGAATTTTCTTATGATATTTTATAATTTAAAATAAAATAATATACAGGATGACCCCATTCTTTTTACTTGGTACTTTCTTGTTCTCAAAATATTTTATTTTGCATTCGCATATTTTTATGTAATATGATTCTTTCCTCTCTGTAAACAGGAATTTCGAACTCTGCACGAAATGGCTTATAGGCATTAAAGCATTCTTGGTATTTACCATTGCTTCATTTAAAAAGGAAAATATACAAAAAATAAAGGTATTCCAAATTAATCATGAATCACGAAGGTCATGTACTTTTTACGTATAATTATTAGCTATATTTGGAAATATTGATTTTATAGCTTTCGATTTTCGATGATTAAGACAAATTTGAATAACAAGACATTCCATATATCCAACACGTTTATAATTTTTACTTGTTGCGTGAAAGTTTCGGGCTATGTCGAAAGTAAATCCAAGTTTGGGAAATTATGCCCGTTTATATGGAGATTATGCGTAAACAACTTTTCCGCGTGGGTGGTGTGTTGGCTGCAAACTTTATACCATTATATTTCTGTTAAGTAATAATAATGAAAAAAATCTGATAAATACATATAAGCTGTCTTGAATGCCTTGGGCGTTTCTGTGAAATGATCCGTCTGGGGATAGCGCCACATAATTGTTCATTATTAAAGTACTTTATAAATGTAATTATACTTATGTTGTGCGATGTTTAATATTTATGATGTTTAATAAGAGCGATTGTCGGAATCATGATCAAAGGTTAATAAAAAGGCTTACCTTGCCTATGTTGCATTTATTGTGCAGTTGTGTGTAGCTCAATAACCAATAGTAGATTTAATAATAATTTTAAAACTTCATCCTGTAAAATCTGTTAAAATTAATCTATGGAGTGTGTCGCACACTGTACATATTGCTAGCTCCGCCATTATAAAGAATATAGTTAAATGAAATTAAGAAGTAAAAAATGACAGAATCCAGTTATAATGAATGGATTTTCGTGATTATTTTGCATTGAGTTTAGTTAGTAGTTTTTAAAAATATACTTATTTCGAATTAAGAAACATTATACGACTTTTTCCTGCTAACATTGGCCATATAATGTAAATTCAAAAAATCTGTACCAGTTTTTATTAATATATAGCATTACCAACAGTCTCTAATTTTTTGGCATTTTTAAAGCAGTAGTTTTTTAAAATATGCTTATTTTAAATTAAGAAATATTATACGACTTTTTCCTGCTAACATTGACCATATAATGGAAATTCAAAAAATCTGTATCAGTTTTTATTAATATATAGCATTACTAACATGCTCTAATTTTTTGGCATTTTTAAAGTAGTAGTTTTTAAAAATATACTTATTTCGAATTAAGAAATATTATACGACTTTTTCCTGCTAATATTGGCCATATAATGTAAATTCAAAAAATCTGTACCTGTTTTTATTAATATATAGCATTACCAACATTCCATAATTTTTGGCATTTTAAAGCAGTAGTTTTTAAAAATATACTTATTTTAAATTAAGAAATATTATACGACTTTTTCCTGCTACCATTGACCATATAATGGAAATTCAAAAAATCTGTACCGGTTTTTATTAATATATAGCATTACTAACATGCTCTATTTTTTTGGCATTTTTAAAGTATTAGTTTTTGAAAATATACTTATTTCGAATTAAGAAATATTATACGACTTTTTCCTGCTAACATTGGCCATATAATGTAAATTCAAAAAATCTGTACCAGTTTTTATTAATATATAGCATTACCCACATTCACTAATTTTTTGGCATTTTTAAAGCAGTAGTTTTTAAAAATATACTTATTTTAAATTAAGAAATATTATACGACTTTTTCCTGCTACCATTGACCATATAATGGAAATTCAAAAAATCTGTACCGGTTTTTATTAATATATAGCATTACTAACATGCTCTAATTTTTTGGCATTTTTAAAGTAGTAGTTTTTAAAAATATACTTATTTCGAATTAAGAAATATTATACGACTTTTTCCTGCTAACATTGACCATATAATGGAAATTCAAAAAATCTGTACCAGTTTTTAATAATATATAGCATTACCAACTATGTTATATTTTGGGATTATTCCGTTGAAGGGTTGTAGGTTAAATAAGGGTAAATAGGGGAAAATTAGTGAAGCAAGCTGGTAAGACTACAGAATTTGGGTTTGGTGTACATACTAGAAGCAAGGGCCTCAGATTTTTTTTATAATATTCGTCCGTTGAAGGAGTGGGGGTAAATAGAGGTAAATGAGAAAAAATAAGCAAATCAAAGGGTTGGAGGTGGTAGGTTGTGAATAGGGGAAAATAAGTAGAGCAAGCTAGAAACTTCATTTTTAACGCATATAGTAGAAACCAACGCCTCAAATTACTTCCACATCCACGTAGTGGATTGGAAGTATAGTAATCGCAAAAAAAATTTCAAAAATTTTTATTCGTGAAATAGATTTAGAATGCCATGAAACGTCGAGATTTTAAATTTGAGCGAAAAAAATGTTCTGTCTGTCTGTCTGTCTGTCTGCAACTTTTTTTTGTCCGCACGTTTTCTCCGGAATGGTTTAAGATATTGACTTGAAAATTTGTACACGTATATGTTATAACGAGATCTGGAACTGGATTGTTTTTTGAGGGTATCCGGTGAAGGGTTGGGTGTTAAATAGGGGTAAATAGGGGAAAATAAGTAAAGCAAGCTTGTAAGAGTACAGATACTTGAAATTCGGTGTATGTACTAGAAGTTAAGGCCTCATATTTTTTATGATATTTTTCAACCCCCCCACCACCCCTACCACATTAATGGGGTTGATAAAATAAAGTTGAGATATTCATTTGAAATTTCGTACACGTATGTATTATAACGACGTCTGGAATTAGATTATATTTTGAGATGATTCCGTTGAAGGGTTGGGGGTTAATTTGGGGTATATATGGGAATATAAGTAAAACAAGTTGGTAAGAGTACAGAAACTTGAAATTCGGTGTATGTACTAGAAGCCAAAGCGCCAGATTTTTTTTATAATATTTTCCAACCCCCACCATCCCTACTCCAATATGAAAAGGGTTGATAAAATAAAATTGAGATATTCATTTGAAATTTGGTACACGTATGTATTATAACGACATCTGGAACTAGATTATAATTAGAGATGATTCCGTTGAAGGGTTGGGGGTTAAATTGGGGTAAATTGGGGAAAATAAGTAAAGCAAGCTGGTAAGACTACAGAAACTTGAAATTCGGTGTATGTACTAGAAGCCAAGGTCAGAGATTATTTATAATACTTTTCAACAACCACCACCCCTACTTCATTATTAAAAAGGTTGATAAAATAAAATTGAGATATTCATTTGAAATTTGGTACACGTATGAATTATAACGACATCTGGAACTAAATTATACTTTGAGATGATTCCGTTGAAGGGTTGGGGGTTATTTAGGGGTAGATAGGGGGAAATAAGTAAAGCAAGCTGGTATGAGTACAGAAACTTGAAATTCGGTGTATGTACTAGAAGCCAAGGCCTCAGATTTTTTAATAATATGTTTCAGCCCCCCACCACCCCTATTCCATTATTCAAGGGGTTCCGTTGAAGGGTTGGGGGTTAAATAGGGGTATATAAGGGAAAATAAGTAAAGCAAGCTGGTAAAAGTACAGAAATTTGGAATTTGGTGTATATACTAGAAGCGAAGGTCTCAGGTTTTTTTATTAGTATTTTCCATTCCCCCACCACACCCACTCCCTTATTAAAAGAGTTGATAAAATTAAATTTAAATTTTCACTTGAAATTTGGTACATTTATGTATTATAACTATATCTAAAACTGGATTATATTTTGACATGATTGCGTTGAAGGAGTGGGGGTAAGTAGAGGTAAATAGGGAAAAATAAGTAAAGCAAGCTGGTAAGAGTACTGCAACTTGAAATTCGGTGTATGTCCTAGAATCTAAGGCCTCAGATTTTTTAATAATATTTTTCAACCCTTCCACTACTCTCACTACATTATTAGAGGGGTGGATAAAATAAAATTGAGATATTCACTTGTAATTTGGTAGACGTATGTATTATAACGACATCTGGAACTAGATTATATTTTTTATGATGATTCCGTAGAAGGGTTGGGGTTAACAGGAGGACTAGGGGAAAATAAGTAAATTAAGCTGGTAAGAGTACAGAAATTTGGGATTCGGTGTATATACTAGAAACCAAGGCCTCAGATTTCTTTCTAATATTTTTCAAACTCCACCACCTCCGCTTCATTATTAATGGGATTGGTAACATCACATTGAGATATGCACTTGAAAGTTAGTACACGTATGTATCGTAATTACATCCGATTGAGATGACTGCATTGAAGGGGTGGGAGGTGGTAGGTTGTGAATAGTGGAAAATAAGTAGGGTAAACTAGAAACTTCATTTTTAACGTATATGATAGAAACCAACTCCTCAAACTTTTCTATGACATCTGCCCCAAATATTAAAATTCTATGACCAATAATTTCCACATACTAGAGTGTAAATATAGTCAAGATGTTTCCTTTAAAGTGACTTGGATGAAGAATCTGGATGTGGAAGTAGTGATTCCTTAGGCAGCGGTTTTTTCTATAACATCTGCCACAAATACTGTTAAAATTCTATGACCAATAATTTCCAGATATTACGAGTGCAAATATAGTCAAGATGTTTTCTTTAAAGTGTCTTGGATGAAAAATATGGATGTGGAAGTAGTGATTCCTTAATCAGCGTTTTTTTTTAGAACTATTCATCGTACAGAAATAAACAAAAAATGAAGTAGTTGTATTTGCATAATCTTATTTTTTATACCATATCACTTTTTCCATACATTTACGAAAAACAGTCTCAAGGTAAAAATTTCTTAAAGCTAATACCGTAATCTTCAAATCGTTATAACTTAAAAAATATACATTTTCATAAAAGATTGTAAACCACCTTTTTCTCTTACAATATGATTCTATATCAGATTCGGTGATTACTATTTTACTTTTTTGCCCGCCCCTCGGAAGGGGTGGCAACCACCCTCAAGTAAAAAGCAGTAATTTTTAAACTTTTTGTACTCAGCATCAGCAACTTAATGCAAAAAAATCATGAAAATCCGTTCATTAAAAGTGGATTCCGAGGTAAAAACCTAATTGCACTAAACTAATATTCTAGAAACACATAATTTTCGAAAAAAAAAATTACAATTACAAATAAAAATAACACAAAAACGGTCATCAAAACTACAATACAATTTAAAATTAAATACTGGTAAAATAGTGGTGCACTGAAAAATATTGGTATCTGGTGCAGCAAGAAACAATTCGAAAAAACCGTTCGAAACAACTACAGCAATGGCAGTCTCCCGGCCGCCAAAAAGTATGAATTTCTAAGATTGTGGTGCTAGTTATGCAATAGAGATCACTGATATTGTAAGTGTTAGGATGCTGTTTTTTTATTTAAACTGTACAGTAAAGTCATAGATATATAAAACAATTACAATATCTTCAACAACAGCAAGACAGCTAAAGCGTCAACCATCTTTTCAGGACGCTCAACAGAATCCGGAAATGTCTTAACAAGACCAAACAACTGCTGTGAAGGCATCAAGGATAAGATTAAGTGTTTTTATTATAATTGTTTAATTTATATTAAACCACTGTGTCAATTTATTTGCATTTGTTATTATTTCGCATAATAAACATTTGACGTTGTCTCTTTATTTAATCGTTTCGTGACTTTAAATTAGAAACGTGTTAAGATATATTTACGGTTTTAATAAAAATTTTAATTTGATTTATGCAAATCACAGTCTCAGAAACAGGATATCATCGAACAATTCAAAGAGACATGTCCATTTTAGGAGACCGGTCCCTACCGTGCATTCCGATTCCAAAGTTATACTGGCGCATCTAGAAAGAGACGTGTGGGCATGTTAAAACTTTCAGAATATCGTATTTATAGCTATATTATATTTTAATGTTAGAATTCAAACAAAATAAATGTTTTCTTTACCACCTCTCAAATCACTAAGATAACTCCTTTAAAATCCAGGGTTGTATGTTGGGTAAAGAGATACGAGGCCCTACAATTTATAGTGGAGTCCAAAACACTTCTTGAGGTTAATTTAACAATTCAAATTATTTCGCAGTAATATTAATTTTAATGCAATTCCACCATTTTCCGTTTCATTGGCGTATTCCCCAAATTCTCAAATTTTTGTACAACTTTTACAAGACATACCTTGATGAAACTAATATGTGACTGTAGATGAACCTAGTATCGTTTTGTCTGAAGGACACGACAAGGATTGTATATAATTTAGGCCTGAGCCGTGTCGCCGCTACGATACTGATCAACTCTACTCACAAGGGGGATTCCAGATACCCTTCAGACTCCCCAAGACGAGAATAGACAAAATTATACTTACTGTGATTGCTACAGTCTGCTCTCTCCGTCGAACTCTTATGTCGGGTACTGCACTTTTAATGAATGTAGCTGATAATTAGCACTTTCTCAGAAACACTTCTTAATAATTAAGACCGTCGATCGATTCTATGAGTATCCTGACAAGTACACAGACTTGGCGGGATCAAAGGTGACCCGCGGAAAGTAATTGTCCGACTCACGCCACAGAATCGCACGTCGGTCACAAATCTTATAATTAGTGGATCAATGAGAAATCGAATTCAAAATATATTTTCATTTACTGAAATAATTCATGAAATGTAAAAAATATAAATATTCAATACTTAGCAAATGTGTATAAGGCAAACATCAAAGAGCACCACCACTCACCAAGCCTTTACCTCCCGTAGGAGTGTAACTCATCCAGCATCGAGAGAACTAAGACAATCGACTGTACAAAAAGATTCTGACTCCCAATTAGTAATATTTGTAAAATGTATGCAAAACTTTTTGAAAATTATTCACTTTGAATTTGGCACTAAAATTATCGAAACGATTGTCAAGAAGCTTAAAGAAGCTATCTATATGTGTCCGATGGTTTTCCTGCTTTTATAAACGTACTAACGGCATCGAACACAAATATACTTTTTTTCCGTCGACTCGCCTTCGAGCGATTAGTATGGCGTTGTCCGCCTGAGCCGGGATAAAAAGTATTTTGTGTTCGTCGGAATCGACCCTCCGACTTTGAATTCTTTGACTATTTTTCTATACGTTTTTTGGGTTTTGTATTAGGATTATGCTCCAACCATTTGAGGAATATTAACCGAGGATTTTCTTTTTTATTGGAAAAACCGTCCCATTGATTTTTTCCTAAATTTTGATGTTTAAAATAGCTACTCGCTACATCCTGACTGAGGATTTCGACTTGTAAACCACTAAATTCGACGTACTTTCGAAAAACCAAATTCGTGGTACTTTCGAAAAATTCATCTCGAGGAGCGGTTTTCTGCTTTATTTACGTCTTGTTATTGTATTTTTATAAAAATAATTTTTTGAGATTTAAAAAAATTTAATTCGTTGTACTTCCAAAAAATTTGTTGTGCGTAGCAGTTTTCCGTCTTATGTGATTTTATTCGTTGTACTTTCGAAAAACCAATTTCGTGGTACTTTCGAAAAGTTCGTCGGGCGGAGCGGTTTGCCGGTTTTCCGCTTCGTGCAACTTGAAATTTTTTCAAGTAAATTTTTGGAGTACTTTTGAAAATTCGAACGACGGAGCCCAAAGGCGATTGACCGCCGTCCTCGAGATGAAAAATTTCTCTAAGTCAATATTTTGGTCATTTTTAGTAAAATAATTTTTTACGTAGATTTCGATTTAATATTAGGCCAAAGGTGTTTAGAAGTCTTTTTAATGGTTTTAATATTATCTTTTCATGGGATATTTGTCTGATTTTACTTTTATAGTAAATTGGATATTTCTTCAAATGGATCGTTTTACTTGGTTCAATAACATGACCAGTGACCACCACCGACCGATTTGAGAACCTCCCGCTTTTGAAAAAAATTTAAAGTGTGCTAAAAGCCAAGTTAATACGTGTACACTTGATTTAAAAAATAAAAGTAGTAACCTTTATTTTAGCAATGTAAACATGACTTGCAGTTAAGGAACCACTAACAAGATTTAGTCGAGTCAATGAAGCCTAAAAATCGTCAAAACTTGTTTTTAAATGTGTGTTTTTTAATATTATTCAAAATCAGAAACATCCCAAGCGGCGCAAATAATTATTTATAGTGTTTAAACAATAATAACAATATTTAGAGAAAACAAATATTTTAAACATTTTTTTCGCAACCTTTATAAAACATTGAGTTGTTTTTATTGAAAATTTAAGTTCAAAAATGTTTCTCACAGTCGGGGTTGATCATTATTGATATTTTTTAAACAATAATAACTTTTAGCGGAAAAATCTATTTTCTTATGTTTTTTCGCGATATTTATGAAAAAGTGAATTGTTTAATGTTTATATTGAAAATTTAGTATAAATATTTTGAAATATTTCGAAGCTAATACTTAATAATTTATATTGTTTAAACAATAATAATGACATACGTAGACAGGAAAAAAAAATTTGACCACCCTCTTGCTCTTTGCAGTAGCTTTGACAAAACATTTGTATTGGTTTTTTAACGATAACTTATGTAATTATTAAGACATCTAATCGCTCCAAAAACCATTTTGCAGAAAATTTTAAGGGCTACAAGGGTTGTAGAACTGCCTTGGACTCTTCTTTTTTGAGTTTAAAAGGCTCAGGGAAGGTGGTCTTCGCACTCAAATGCGAACTTAAAATGGTGATATCTCAATTAATTTTTATCCTAGAGAAATTTTTAAAAAACGAAATTTTTTGCAAAAAAAACTACATTTTTGTACTTTTGCATTTTTTACGTTTCTTCTTTAGTTTTTGAATTACTGTGAAAAAAGGAAAATTTTTCAAAAATTTCAAAAATCATTTCAAAATTAAATGAAACTTTTCCAAATCTAGGCACTCTAAACTATTGAAACTTCTACATAATATTGTTAGTACCGAATTCAAGTAAATTGTAAATGGTTTACGTTTCATTGCTGATTTTTTTCTCCGAACAAACGAGAGAACCATTTTATTTTCACTCCGTAAGTTTTTATGCTAACGACTTTTACTAAAGCTCATTTTAAAGGTCTTTTCAAGTACCTTAAAAAGGTTCTGACAAATTTTCCTAGCGAAATTCGCCGTTTTTCCGTTAAATAAAATAGAAAGGTTCGAATTCAGTTTTCGGCGAAAAAGACAGTCACCTTCAACGAGACATAACTCGGTTCATATGGCATCTACAGAAAAAATTTAAGAAACTATCGATTTGTTATTTTATAAGCTTCATTTTTGATCCTGATAATATTTTTGATAAAATGTAAAGTTTTCGAGTTATTCGTGAAATATCGCTCTAAAACGTGTATTTTCAATCGCGAATAAATATATTGAATTATCGAAAAATCTTTATAGAACACTTTTTTCTTAGAATTCATCCCCTTATCGATTTATCTAGTTACATTGAGTTTACTAATTTCCACCCCCGAGAATGGGTGGCATACACCACCCGGGTGAAAGCGCACATCGGTACTATGTTGTAGACTTTGTTCCTTGAGCCATTTCCTACTTACTGTCCAAATTTCACGTCAATCGTTTTTTCCCGAAAGAATTCTGAGCGAAAAGCCGTCAAACACTGGACTAAACTCACTTTTCTATAATTATACCGAAAAAATATAAAAAAATAGATTTTTCCTCTAAAAGTTGTTATTATTGTTTAAACAATATAAATAATCATCAACCCCGACTGTGAGAAACAGTTTTGAACTTAAGTCTTCAATAAAAACAACTCAATATTGTCTAAATGTTATTTGGCATTATCTTAATTTTTTTTCTAATTCTTTGGGACTTCCTGCCACATGTATTTTTTTCTCTTTTAGCGGTTCTCGGGGAATCTACAAAATATCACAATTAACCAGTATGTTAGTGGTAAATAACCTCTACGCCTGTGATTTTTACGTCAAAGGATCAGTTAGAGGTTGCTTTTTTTAAATAAGTAACACAAATAAGTATAAACACTTGAAATTAAATATTTCGCCGACGTTTCGGAAATCTAATCTGTTTCCTTTTTTAAGGCTGAAAAATGTTTTTTGCTGTGTATGATAAATACACAGCTCTAAGAATGTTTGTTATATTCAATATCGGAATACTATAAATGCAGTTTTTTGAATTTTGCATGTGGTCCCTCGGTTTCGCCTTTGTCAGAATAGATCTTAAAGTGTTGTTTGTTTTTTTGAAATACAGTCCTAATATCAAATCTATCACCAATACAGTGCAACTTTTCGGATAATCCGCATACATAAGGAATTAACAAAAGAGGCAGATAGCAAAAAAGAAAAATTAATGAATCAGCGATAATATTAAATGAGAATAGATGCGTGTCGAATTGTTCCGTAAATGTCTGTACAACCTGGTTGCCAATGTTAAAAGAAGAACTTCACAAACTTAACATTGTACAAACATTTAAAAAACTGTTAACTATATCAACAGTTCTATGTAAATAGTAAGTATCAATGGATATTGAATATAACAAACCTTTTTAGAGCTGTGTATTTATCATACACGGCAAGAAAGATTTTTCAAAAAAGCCTTGAAAAAGGAAACAGATTAGATTTCCGAAACGTCGGCCAAATATTTAATTTCAAGTTTTTATACTTAATTGTGTTATTTATTTTAAAAAACCAATTTCTAACTGATCTTTTGACGCAAATGTCGTAGAGGTTATTTACCAATAACATACTGGTTAATTGTGATATTTTGTAAATTCCCCGAGAACCGCTTAAAAAAAAATGCATGTGGCAGGAAGTCCCAAAGAATTAGAATAAAAATTGTTTTATAAATATCGCGAAGAAATTTTTTAAATATGTTTTCCTGTAAATATTGTTATTATTGTTTAAATAATATAAATAATTATTTGCGCCACTTGGGATGGTTCTGATTTTGAATAATATAAAAAAACACACATTTAAAAAAAATGATCAAAATCGGAGCTGAGAATTAAGAAGTGAAAATCTTCCTTGACTCACTATTATTCCGAATCGGAAAGTGAATGGTCTATGAGAGCAATTGCTTCTCAATATGACATATAAATGCAGTATAATGAAAGTCAAAAAAAGATGGTAAAATGAAAGAACTGTATTGAAACATATTGTTACGTATTTTGCACCTTTTAGGAAACACCCTGTATGAATCCGTGGGTTCTAAATAATTTCAACAAGAGATAAACACCACTAACACTTTATTTAACAATTTACTGACTATACAATACTTGAAAATACACTTTGTTTACTTAATATTTAACCTCACTTTTCACTTTTCAACTTGTTCACTTTTATAAACTGCCTTCTTAATAAAACTTCCTCTTCCGCGCTGGTAATCGCGCCTTATATACTCCGAATTCGACTCTCTAGATCCATCTAGAAGCAATCAGGAATCTTCTCTTACCACATTCCAGAAAAGTCCATTTCTTTCTGCTAGCTTCCAGTCACAATTAGTAGGCATAGGCGTATCATCTCCAGTTCCAAGGGGGTGTAATTCATAACAATATTCTTTATAGTATTGTGCAAACAGTAGAAAAAATAACTATCTATAACTAAAAAAAAAACTGTAAAAATATTAATGAAGTCTTTGCATTCTTTCGATAACCTGAATTCTGGTTATGCTAGCAAATAAAATCCTAAAATGAATTTGTCTAATTTCTTATTTGACAATTCTCATTCTAACACTAGTCAAATAAGAAATTAGACAAATTCATTTTAGGATTTTAATTTACTAGCATAACCAGAATTCAGGTTATCGAAAGAATGCAAAGATTTCATTAATATTTTTGCTCATAGTTTTTTTTCTAGTTATAGATAGTTATTTTTTCAGCTGTTTGCAAAATCCTATAAAGAATATGTTTCAATACAATTATAAGCAAACAAATAATAATTCATTTTTAAACATGAAAGAACTATATCTCGCAACTAAATCTGGTAACCCTAGTCGAAGTAGTGAGCAACAAGATAAAGCGCTAATAAATTACCGTCAGGAAAATTCATTTGAGACCTCAGTTAATGCAGTTTTGGAAACAATTTTTCCTGCCTCAAAATCTACTACCTGTAGAATAATTAAAAATAGCATTCTGAAGTATAGTTCTGCTCTAAAAAATTAATGGAAGAAAAGAACAAGGACGGGTCATTTTTGCACTCAACCATGTGTTGAACAATGAAGACTTTTGATTAAAACGTTAAGTCATATTTTCTGATGAAAAAGTTTTCCAGTCGTGTAATGTTGGGCGTATTCGTGTTTATAGGCCTCGTAGGCAAAGATAAAAACAAAATTTTACATTCGATCCAATTATATCGAGACATTTTTATGTTACCTGGGCATGGATTAGTCAAAGAGGAATATATTGGTTTGTTGATGATTATCTCAATTCCACTAAATATATTAGGATACTTAAAAATGTTATGTTGCCATCAGTAAGGGAACTATGTCCAGATGATAATTTTATCTTAAAACAGAATAATTGCTCCATACATACTGCACGTAGTACAACGCAATGGCTCCGGGATGATAACGTGGAAGAGCTACCATGGCCTTCTAAAAGTCCCGACATTAATACCATTGAAAATGTTTGAGGAATTATGGTGGAGCATATAAAAAATTAAATTATCGTCTTCAAACTGCGGAGCAACTTCGTACCATGATTGAAGATGAATGGGAAAGTTTATGTAATACCCAAATTACAGAAAATATAGTTTTATCAATGCCTAGGAGGCTGCAAGCAATTTTAGATGGAAATGGAGCAATGACTAAATATTAATTGCAATTTTTTATGTTGTAATTTGCTTATTTGTGCTTTAAATTTTTATTCAAAATGTTTAAAATATATTTCTATTAAAAATAGGACTGTCTATTTATTGATCAGCAACAATTTACTTAATTACAACTGACTGACATCTATATTTCCATTATTAAAATAATTTCAATAATTTACTGTCAAAAGAAACATTTAGGCAACTAAAGAAGGCCATTTCCTTATCTAAGAGATGTACTCCTTTTTTAAATAATCAAGTGTAAGCGAAGTTAAGCTGCGTAGGAGTTAAAAATATCAATCTTATTGACTACCGATAGTCAGTTTTTGCAAGAATGGTAAGTAAGGCGACCATGTACGTAAAAACAGTATTTACAAAAAAACTTAAAATTTTGTAACATTATTCAATTCTATATACCTTTTTTACCGTAATTGGTTAAATTAAAGGCCAGATGTTGATTGTATAATTTGTTTATTGAAAGTCTTGAAGAAGGCGGTACTGCGCCTACATTACCTTATCGCTAAATTATATTTCTAATACTAACAAAGTTTTGTAACAGTTATGAAGAAAGGTTCCGGTGCTTGATTAATGTATAATTATTCCTCATTAGCTGTATAATAATTGCAGTATGTGATATGTATTGCCTTCAATTATTAAATTATAAATTTCGAGAATCTGTATAATAAATATCATGATTATTTACAATTTTTAAATCTCTGCAATGTACATGAATTGTTAAAAATAAGTAAAACAGTAACGTCTATTCACTAGGATGGCTCAAATTTACTTGCAAATAATAAATTTCTATTTTTTTTTCTTGCCCTTTAAGTTTGTTTGAAATCCCAAAAAAATGATCTCCAAAAAGCAAAATATCAAATCATAAACATTGTTGAAAGTTATACTAGTCTAGTAAACATTTTGTAAATAAGAAGTTAATAAACAGTTGTAGTGTTAGTATCTCATGTTATAATCTCCGAACGCAGGGTTCTGGGGAGGTAGTTCCCAAAGAATGAAAACTCATGACACTATGATATACGACAATCTTCCGTTTGAAAAGTATCTTTATTACTTTAATTTAAAATGAAATCCCAATTAATGAATACCTAATAGATCATGAGGATTGTAAAGGGCATCTCACACATCTAAGGGATTTTCAAACCCGACAGAATTTCTTGAAATTTTAGTATGTTGCTGAGGCTGTCAAAATATAGCATTTTGTTCAATTGTACCGACCTAGCTCTACAGGGTGATATAGAAAATTCTTCAGTTCTGCGATCTCATATTCTAAATTCAATTAGCGTCATACTTTTCCGGCAAATCGTGCCTATTATTATTTTGTGTTCAAAAAATGGGTATATATTATTTTAGATAGAACCCTTGGTGTCTGTGCTCATGTTGCTAGTGTAATATGGTTAGGTTATGCAAGACACCGGCAAGTAGTGAAATAACCATCATATGGTTTATTAACTTATGTATTAGATACTGCAAATAGGGCCGAAGGGCCTCAAATAATACCGTAATAATAATTATTTTTTCCAAAGTTGTTGTTTTTGTCCATAGTTTTGTAAAAATGAAACGATTTAGAGGACAACCGGCACGAAACCTAACTAATTGATAGTTAATGTATTGTTATAAATACTAGATTAGTCTGCATATTTATTGTTTTAAAATGCTTACTTTTAAGACAATAAAATATAATCATACAGTAGGATAAAAATTAATGAAAAATTCCTGTTTCATTAATTTTTATCATTGTCGGTGGACCAGTGGAAAAGTGATCTACAACCTCCCCCTACCCCAAAGAAACGCCACTGTCTAAAATAATATATACACATTCTTTGAACACAAAATAATAATAGGCATGTTTTACAGGAAAAATATGATGCTAAGGTAAATGTCCCAATTATTGACACGTTAAGGCTAACAGTGAAATTCCAATATTAATAAGTCATAAAAATAAAGATTAATGACCAATCAATTATATCATTTTTATACTTTTATCATAAAGCATTGATTTTAAATTATGAAATGTATAGAGGTGTGTCCAGTTTATAAGTAAAATAATTAAATTATTGGAAAGTACCAAATGTCCTAGTGATTGACACGTAAATTTTATGGAGGTCCTGGTTTTAGACATAAGAGCGCACCAGTAATTGACAAGCATAATTAATATTTTATAGATTATTTTATTTGGACCAAATTTTATAAATATGATTGATATCTACAACTTTGTTTTATTTTTTACAAAATGTTCCATTTCTGGAATACAAAATACACCCCTGTTGTTTATTTGTACCGGATTTTTAATTTGTTTTACGATATTTTTCCTAGAGTACCACAATTTGTCATCAGGACTTGGCCATTTCCATCCATCTTGGCCACTCATCACCAACACTTTGACATAATATTCTTCATTATTAATGAGTAAAACAATTCCTTTTGGAAACAGAAAGAACGCAGTTTCGCACATTTAAAAATTCTTTGTGGATGTTCCAACATGTTTAATAAGTTATTTTCTTTTAAATATGGTTTTACTTCTGAAAATCAATTCCTTATTTTTTCTTCTGTTACATTGGCTCGGCTTTGAGTTAAGTTTTGGGAAACTCTTGTAGCAACATTTGAATGTCTTTTTAAGAAACTCTTATACCAGTGTCGGCCTGGCCTACTCTGGTTAAAACAATTTGTTCTATTAACATTTTTAAGTAGAACATGAAAAATCCACACAAGTTGATCCTCTTCTTCTTTTGTGAGAATAATCTCTGGGCCTATTTTTCGCTCTAATGGGGACTTTCATTTATGTTTGTATAGTAAGGTACTTTATAAAGTTTACTGGCTGTGGAAATTGGCATGCCATCGGCCACAGCTGCCGAATAATTTTTCATTTGATCTTCTGTGTAGTTAAATTTTGGAGCCATTCTGCAAAATCAAAAAGGGAAAATGTGCATTATTGTGCTTTTCCATTCTAGTTCTAGTTATTGACATGACATACGCCCTGTTATTGACACCTTATTTGAATAAGATTTAAATAGTTAATCTCACTCAAAAATAGATGTCAATAACTAGTATGGATATAAACATATATCTAAATGGACTATTGACACTGTTGAAATTGATACACTGATGACTATAGAAGTAAAAATGTTCATATCATTTTATACTTCATTGTCCCAGTAATAGACATATGTGTCAATCACTAGGACAACGTTGCACCAGTGATTGACACATTTAATATTTGAATGAATTTTAGGTTAGTTATAATTTTTTAAGCATAAAACAGTATTTGTACGTACCAGAATGTACAAAAAACAGTTTAATATAATAACACAGGCAATAGCTTACCTTATTAGTTCAACAAACACAATCAAAGTTGCACTGATTTCTTAACCTTTTTGTTTAGAATTCTAACACAATGACCGACTTCAAGCACCAACGCAGCTAATTGAATTTTTTGTGCTTGTTGGTGGTAAAATTTCGAACTAATGAAAACGCACTTATGTTGAGATACTTTAGTAGTCCTAGATAAAACTAACAGATGGCTCATAAATTTAACATAATTCTTATTATTCACAAAATATCAACGAATGTGTCGATGAGTGGGACAGTGTCTGTAATTGGGACATTTACCTTAATTGCATTTAGAATATGAGATTTCACAACTAATAATTCATACCTTGCACCGAATTTTCTATATAACGCTGTATAGCTAGGTCGGTACAATTGAACAAAACGCTATATTTTGACAACTCCAACAACATTCTAAAATTTCAAGAAATTCTGTCGGTGTTTGAAAACCCCTTAGAGGTGTGAGATGTCCTTTATAATCGTGTCTCAAAAATAATATCTCCTATTGATGATTATCATTGAAGTTTATTCCAAAGGAGGAATAACTATAAATCAGATTCATACATAGTTTCCTGCCAGAGAATCGTTTGACTAATACTAATACTAATGCAGGTTTTGAAAGCAACAAATTGAGATGGATTGGTGGAGACAAGGTAATGCATGCATGAATTGTACATTCAGTTATCCAATTCTACGAACGTGCATTGGACTTCATGCTCACTTTCACTAATCCTGATCACTCCTACTGTCTTCTCTAGCCGTGCTACCTACATTTTAAATATCTTATCAAGATGCATGATTTGCTTGCTTCGTTACTCTGGATTCTGATGGTGACACTTCAAATATTATTACGAAAAATTTAGAACAATTTCAAGCATTTTGTATGTATGATTTGGATCTTGATGTGATATATAAGAAACAATTCATTTTTAAATCTTAGAAATACTCAAAATGGCAGTTCTTTAACTAATAGAAATGTTGAAATAGGTCATTTTATTTTGTTTGAAATACGAAGTAGGGCGAACTGTTCCAGTCGGATTAGGTTTGGCCTAGGGGTTGAAATATTATTTAACCAGCATTCTTTTTCTTTTAAAGATTTTATAGAATGTGTAGGAACATAATCTGACAAGGTGCCCACATAGTTTGTGGAGCAACATCCTTAAACATACAAGAAATGCCAATTTTTGATCAATTGCCACGTTTTGGATGAAAATATACAGTGAGGCCCATAAGTAACGTATAAATTAATTTTCAACGTAATTTACGATTTATGAGTGAAATCCTAAAACAATCAATTCTGTTTAATTTAATTCTAAAATTACATGTTTTGAGCATAATTTTATACCTTCCGCTTCAACCCCCCTTGAAGTAACAGCTACCCCTGTAAAAAATTTAAATGGAACGGTGGTACCTGTGATAGCTCATTTGAAAGGGTTTCTCTTCTTTACCCAGAAATGTATGGTTTTTTGAATTTTGTATATTCTTCATCATCATAGAAAAACATAGAAAAACTAAAAGATCCCCCAACCCAAAGACTATTTATGGGCGAAATATCAAAAACATTAGAAAACACCACCAACGAGTAATCGATAGAGTATCAATGGAACAAAGTCAAGACCAGAATCAAGGAAGTGGCGAAACAGATACTCGGATATCAGAAGCCCACTCGAAAAGAAGAATGGTTTGATAACGACTGTAAGGAGGTAATAGATAAGAATAATGAGCTGCGCAAGCTCTATATCCAAAAGCCAACAAGGGACAAAAAGGAGCGTTTTAAGAAAGCTAGCAGACAAAACATGTAGAACAAAAAGAAGGAAGTATGAAAACGACCGATTGCTAGAAATGGAAGAAAATTTCAGGAAAGAAGACCCTAGAAAGGCATATAAATTCATAAGGCAGCTGATATAAACCAAAAACTTCGTTACACAGGAAAGGCAACGGAGAGCTGACCAGCGACATGGAAAACATCAAGGAAACCTGGAAAACGTACTTTCAGGAACTGCTGAAGGGTCAACCAGAAAGCATAACGGAAAACGGGAATGATAATCCAGACCCATCACAAGCGGGACATCAAAATGCTGCAACCCAACCCCCATCACTGGCAGAGGTAGAAACGGCTATAAAGCAGATGAAGAGGAACAATGCACCAGGATGTGACGACACCCCGGTTGAACTATATAAATCAGGAGGCGAAAAACTATTAGAACACCTCCACAAACTCATGCTGACAATGTGGACAGAAGAGGAAATACCCAACGACTGGAAAAAGAGCTTAATCTGCCCAATATACAAAAAGGGTGACAAGCTAGACTACAGGAATGATAGAGAGATTGCACTGCGTACAAGATATTCACATATATACTAAACCAAAGAATTTTCGAGAAATCTAATAGGTGAGTGAATATCAATCTGAATTTAGACAAGGGAGAAGCACGAGTGACCAATTGTTTGCGGTTAAGCAAATCCTGGAGAAGGCTTGGGAGTATGACGTTGACATACACGAAATATTTGTGGACTTTCGCCAAGCATATGATAGTATTGTCACGCTGAAAAGGGGCTAGGGCCCGATCTGTGGGCCCTACGCCCTATGTGAGTTTGGGTTTTCTGGAGTAGTGTGTGTTAAGAAGGGCAATTTTAGGAATTCACATGGTTTTATTACAACACTTATTTAAGGGATAACGAAAAAACAAGAGATTACAAATAATCAACAATAAATACACATAATAAAAATAACACAACAAACTTAAACGATCTTACCAATATACACAGTGGGGAGGAAAAGGTGTCACTTTACACTATACAACTTGACGTGATCTCCCGGTTGGAGATCACTAAAACTGCCTGAAGGGCCTGGGCCCCACATCCTAAGATGAGGGCCCCAAACTAAGACTGACTGTCGACACTAAGACGTCGAAACTCAATTAATGAATACAACCAAAAGCGAAGAACTAAAAGCTAAGAGCTAAGAGCCAAAAGCAAAGAGCCTCGTTTGTTTTGATTATTCGATTTATATACTTGTTTATTTAGCAGACCTTTATACCGGTCAATGTTATGTTTATATATATTTGTGTTTTATTATTAAACAATTCTACTAATTGGCATTGAAATTATTTAATTGTTTTTTATTTAATATGGACTAGGGTCGAATATATTTAATTTATACAAACATTTGCAACTTTCCCGGATTTGGCTGTTTCCTGCGTGACAGTATTATAGAAAGAAACTGTATGAAGTTCTGACAAACTTTGGACTAGCAATTAAATTGGTAAACCTGTCAAGGCAACAATGGCAGATACCACAGCATTGGTACGAATTCAGAACCAACATTAACATAATGGGCAGATCATACGCAGTGCTAAAGGAAGCCTACATAGACCTCAAAAGCAAAGCTAAGACAGTAGGCCTGCATGTCAACACCAACAAAACAAAGATAATGACCCAAACAGGAAGGAACGCAAACGCACAGAATATCGTAATAAAAGAGGATAATTTAGAAGTGATCACACAGTTTAAATACCTAGGGGTAACCCTGTCAAAAAATGGTAGCGAAGACGCAGAAATAAGAAGGAGGATCACCCTGGGAAACATGGGATATGTTGCCATGACAACAATTCTCCGTTCAAAAGATATCCAAAGAAGGACAAAAATGAGACTATACTCAACAATTATACGACCAATTATAACCTATGTGAGACATGGACCATAACACAAAAACAGCAAATACCATCAATGCTTTTGAAAGGAAAATACTGAGAGGATCCTAGGTGCAGTCAACGACAATGGGGTGTGGCGAATAAGATACAATGCCGAACTGTATCAACAATATAAGAACCCCCAGTATCTGAGTTAGCCAAAATACAAAGGTTACGTTGGGCAGGTCATGTCGTAAGGATGGACGACCACAGATTGCCAAAAAGAATCCTTAACGGGAAAATGCAGGGAACCAGGAGAAAAGGCAGGCCCAGGAAGCGATGGGAAGATGGAGTGGCAGAAGATGCAAAGAATCTCCTAAGGACACGAGTTTGGAGAAGTACAGCGGCAGACAGAACCGTATGGAAGGCTAAACTGGAGGAGCTCAAGGCTCGAAGTCGGGCTGTAGCACCATAGGAGAGAGAGATATTCTTCATCAAGAAAATACAATTTGAAAATTTTAAAATGTATTTGAAATGTATCCTTATGTACCAAGTATCTGTCAAATCTGACTTTTCGATTAATTTTGTGTCATGTCATATCATTCAATTTAAATGTATCGTTTTTTCTGATACCCAGGTGGGATAATACCCAACAAAAAGAAAGAAGTAAAAAGGGTTTCTTTCTACATGTCAGAAAAAATTATAATTTCTTTATTTGCTACATTTGTGCAAACTTATGATTCTAATCATTTATCGTTGATTGTCAAGTAGATCATTATATTAACAATGAGTCTTTCGGGGACCCAAAGAATTGAAATTTTGTTATTATTAGGACGTGGTGATAAAACAAGAACGCAGAAGCAAGTATGCGAAATCTTCAATACTAAGTATCCTGAACATCGCATTTCTCAGTCTACGGTTAGTAGAGTATTTGGTAGGAAACGCATTTTAGACGATGAGGAGAAATTGAAGTTACTGTTAGATATTCAAGATAACACAGTCCCACAAAAAAAAAATTCTGACCTAGCAATGAGACAAGTATATCCTTATGTATTTCTGATAGCTGATTCCGATTCCGGTGTCAAAAAAAGTCGTACACCCTCAAAAAAAAATTTTAGAGCGTCAAAAAATACCACCTGATAGGCCATATATGAGATAACGCTCTGAAAATGATGTCATCATTTTAATCAATCGTTTTGTTTAATATTTTCGGGAAAAATTAAATGTATTACGATCAAAATAAAGGTGAATTGCAACGTTCACCCTTCGATATGAAACGCACCCCCATAGAGGGTGAGAACCACCCTCATCTGCCATCAAACCAATTGATAACGACAATGACTGAAAAACATCTAAAAATGTTTAAGTTTCGTTAGGTTTGCAATAAATTGACGTAGAATTCACGTAATACCCCAAAACTATCCCTATAGCGTTATGAAAAACAACTCTTAACTTCAATTACAGAAAAAAGAAAGGAAAAAACATAAAATTTGATAACGATTTCATTATATGGATGTTCTTATTTGCAGAGATCCTTATGGCTAGGATATTAGCAGTCATTTGTCATCAATCTTAACACCATTTGGATATAAAACGCATCCCTGAAGGGGGTGAAAAGTACTCTTACGTTAGTAGCTTTTAATTCTTCTTTTTTTAATGTTTTTTTTTATGGTGTCTTTTAACTTTATTTTCAAACGATCTTCTTACTGACCTAACGAAATTGTTATCAAATTTCATGTTTTTTCCTTTCTATTTTCTGTAATTGAAGTTAAGGGTTGTTTTTCATAACGCTATAGGGGTAGTTTTAGGGTATTACGTGAATTCTACGTCAGTTTATTGTAAATCTAACAAAACTTAAACATTTTTAGATGTTTATCAGTCATTGTCGTTATCAATTGGTTTGATGGCAGATGACGGTGGTTCTCACCCTCCATGGGGGTGCGTTTCATACCGATAGGGTGAACTCTGTAATTTACCTTTATTTTTATCGTAATACATTCAATTTTACCCGAAAATATTAAACAAAACGATTGATTAAAATGATAACATCATTATCAGAGCGTTATCTCATATATACTCTATTCAGGAGGTGTTTTTTGGCTCTAAAATTTTTTTTTTTTTTTTGGGGTGTACGACTTTTTTTAAACCCGGATTCGGAATCAGCGATCAAAAATACATAAGGATATACTCGTCTCCTTGCTAGGTCAGACATTTTTTTTTGTGGGGCTGTGTAATCCACATAAACCTACAAGACAAGTTGCTGCCGATGATAGTGTTAGTAAAACGTCAATATTGCGTCTTCTAAAAAATGAAGAATACCGCCGATATAAAATTCATTTGGTTCAAGAACTTAACGACGATGACCCTGATCGCCGTTTGGTATTTTGCGAAATCATTGCAAATAGATGCCAAGATGATCCGTTATTTATAACTAACATTCTCTTTTCCGATGAGGTGACATTCGTCTTAAATGGGACAGTCAACAAACAGAACTGTAAATACTGGAATACAGAAAATCCATATTGGATGATGGAGGCCAATACTCAATATCCTGAGAAACTGAACGTTTGGGCTGGAATTATAAATTCTCAAATTATCGGAGAATACTTGTCCCAAATGATGACAACCCTAATGAATTTCAGAGAAATATTTGGAACCAGCAGGATGGAGCTACACCACATTTTGCATTGGATCGGTAGACGCAATGAAATTGAGTGGCCTGTCCGTTCTCCCGATTTGACCTCGCTTGACTATTTTTTATGTAGTTACTTAAAATCGAAAGCCTACTTCAACAGACCGAATGACGTCGATGATTTAAACGACAGAATAAGACACGAAATTAATCAAATCACCCCGGAAATGATGGAGGGACAAAATGTTTTAGAATAAGTTCAGCAACGCCCCCATTATTGTCAAGAAGCAAAGGGGGCCCACTTTGAACATTTGATTTAAACTGTTTCATGTTCTTTTGTTTACTTAGTAACATTAAAAATGCATATTTTTCAATAAAAAATTTAGAGAAATTGAAAGAATCTTATACTGTTGGATAGAGAATTAAAAATCCTTTCTAATGAGCTATCACACGCACCCTCGTTCCATTTAAACATTTTAAAGGGGTAGTGTCACTCCAAGGGGGTTGAAGAGGGAGGTATAAAATTATGCTCAGAAAATGTCATTTTAGAGTTAAAAATTGAGGCATTTTAGGATTTAAAAAAATTGTAAATTACGTAGATAATGAATTTATTCGTTACTTCTGGACCTCACTGTATAATGGTTCTTAATTAATGTTCGTGCTAGTAATATTCTGGTTTTAGCAATATTAACCATAAAAGATTATATCGATATCATGATAGTAATTTTCTTCAAAATTGATCTACAGATATCGAAAAAATCATATTTATGAGTATCGTGGCTATTGTCATGATAAAATTCGTGATTTAGCGGTTGGAACTCAGGCATCTGAGACAACGTTTGACCTTTAACTCATTCTCTGCACGCATTTTCTCTTCGTCAAGATGTCAAGAAAGTTCATTAACTGTAATGTATCGATTAATTTAATTTTTACAGTTAAATCCGCACTCGTTAATTGGTTTCATGAAAGGTTAAAGAAAATAGGAAAGTTTTACTGCTGAATTTGCCACTAAAGGATATCTGTATTAGGAGCATTACAGGTTATCATAAACATCTGTTACATTTTATTGCAAATTGTGGTTCGTAATTAATTTTATGTTAGTAATTCGAATCGTGACTGCTGAAAACCAATTACAACGTTTATTGAAGATACGACCTAGGCTTTACAATCTACCCATCAATAAAAATATGAAATTGACTATTTCGTGGTAGTGGAATCGATGTCAATTTCACCTCGGAATTCTTGTTTAGAGTATATATTATTCCTTTTGAAATGTATTTTCAAGATTATGAAAATTAATGCCAATGTCGACTTTTTACTTGTACTTTTTACTTCTGGAGGGGTAGCCAGTAGCCAAAAGATGAAAAACTATCTACTACATGATAGAGAGTCAAATCGTAAGAAGAAAGGTGTACACAATTTTTGGTGAAAATGGGTATATTTCAAGATATATAACGATTTAAAGATTGTATCGCATGTTAGCATCGATTTTTTTAAATGATCTTATTTACATTAACGTCTTGGAAGACTAGCTATTGCTAGTATCCTTGTTGAGTGGTGGAATAACCACTCAACAAAGACACGTACCCATAGACATCAACACAACAACCATTCCCTGCGACATGACATTGCCATCTACCGCAGCTGAGACCCTAACTCGGGAAAGATAACAGCGACTAGACAATACTACACATATTGTGCCACTCAAGAGTATTCTAACCCATTGCTACCGCCTCGATAATACATTAAGAACGCCACCATACATCCATACCCTGACCAGGATTCGAACCTGAAACTCTGTAGTCGCAAGCCAAGCTTTAGCATTGGGCCTCTGAGCCAATATATTTCACACATTAACATGAAAGCTAATAAATGAAATGCCACCTTTTGGAATCATTGTACCGATCAAATTACATTATTAGTTGTAAATCAAAATAAATCAACTTTTGACAGTGTCTAGAAATATATTATTATCACTGTAGTATTCCTGTGGACACATTTACTACTGTCATAATAATGTATAGACATCGACATATGTCACGTTTTATTTCATGAAATGCTTTCCGCAAAGGTCACTTAAATTATATGTCGGGAAAGCATCCGGAAGCAAAAACTTGATATTAAAGATATATTTGATGTCATTTTTATTGATTATGTTCACGAATTAATTTACCCCTTTCATAATTAGTCAAATTTATCCTATGTGACTGTACCAAGGAATGATCTTCAATCTACTCAGCGGGTCTTGCTCAAGATCTATGGTCGCAGTCGGTCTGAATATTGTGCTACGTATCATCTAAATGGATTAATATCGTTTATACGCGGACAATTCTGAGAGACATGTAGGTACACTCTGATATGTTACAATTCTAAAACTTACCCCTTTTCTTGACAGGCCTGTGGATTCTCCACGGTGATCTAACCTATATGACTCGACTCTCCACTAGTTAGCAAATAAATAAAACACTTAAATACTATATTTACAATAAAAGAAACCCGAAAATAATCGGTTGAGAAACATAACAAACAAGAAAAAGATACTTAAAATTTAAACAAAGATAACAAAAATATACTGTAGTCCCGTACTTAAGCAAAAATTGTTACTTTGTTCATAATAAGTTAGTTTACAATAAAATACATAAACTGATTAGACCTGAGGGATGGAACAGGAACTAATACAAGTAACTAACGTGAAGTTAATATAATTCCCGATAAATGAACTTTAGTAAACTAGTGAATAAAACGTCAGTTACCAACGACAATTTCATTGATTTAAAGTTTAATTTGAAATTTAATAACATTAACTTAACTTTTGGTACAAAACCTCGAAAAACACAAAGGTACCCGCCTGGCACTAATAATTACCACGTTGAAAGTATGACAATGTTAACACACCGAAGGCGAAACGAAAAATGTCATTTTTTCTGACTAAATCATCCTAATTAATTTTTGAGTTAGTGGACGTTATCAACCCCAACAAAACCTCGACCAGTGAGTTGGGATCCCTCCCCTTTTTGTGTAACTCAGTCAATCTGGTAGCTGGCGTCATCTACGGCGTCATGTACAGGCTCAAATAGCTTCCCATAAATATAAAACCTTTTTTTAATTATATACAGCTGGCTAATTCCAGTGGAAGTGAAAAACACCATTTTTATTCTAAGGGAAAAAACCTCGTCTACTGGTCCCTTTCTATTATGCAATAAGGTGGGAAATCTTTGGACCAATTAGAACATTTATGAGTCTACCTGTGCCCTGACTAATCCAAATGTCCTCTTAAACGATATCGTATTACCCCGTTCTCGCGTAATTGACATTACTAATAATATGATTTGATAATAACGGTACTGAAACTTTCCCAGGCTCCGGCGGTTATTAGTATCTGGGAGGTGTTTTAACTTGCAATAAAACACTTTGAATTAGAAAAATATTCTATAGAACTAGTTAGTTATTGCCAAAAATGTTTTTGTAGTTGGCACGGAACGATTGCTAAACTATAAATTTATACACATATTTACTTCTAAAAATCCTCCAATACCTCCTTGAGCCGACTTCTTCATGATTTCTAGGGACCTAATTGGCATCTTAACTTTCTAAAAAATACCGTGCAACTTTATGAAAAATAATTTTAATTTCTTTTATCCTTTATTACATTTCTTACACATGTAAAAATGGTCCTAGTATCAGTCTATTGATTTTTTATCAGATTTTGGAACTTGGGCAACATATAATTTTAGAAAGTTTTAAGATATAAATTTAAAAAAATACGTTTCAACTTGCTCTCCTATTCTGTGTTCTTTTATTGTTCAAACGTGCTTATGAATATAGGTCGAGCATATTCCTTGAACAACACGAATATTATTTGCTTTGCTTTCTTTATAAAAATCAATAAATTATTCGAAGCCTTAAACTGTTTTAAATATTTCGTGATTCTCTATCTAGTCACATCACCAGACTGCAAGCCAACCAGAAAATTACCAGTGTAATATTCTTATACAGTTTAATTATAGTTATTCCTTCCTTATCGGCAATATTTTGCATGAAGACTGGCTATAAAAAATCAATAAAATAAGACTCCAAAAATATGTTTGCAACATTTTGAAATAATTATCGCAGAAAAGTAAGAAGAAGCAGTAAAAGAAATGAAGCGAATAAAACATTAAATGACCTATTCGATCTCCAGATCTAAACCTTTGTAAATTCTTACTGAGAACATGAAAAGCGAAGTTTAAAATTTACTTACGGCAATCGTTATCATAATGCAGAATTTAGTGTACTCATGAGAAAATATGCAAAAAAGTAAAAAAAAAATCTTAGGGCTTTTTACATGCTTTTATCGTCGTACGCACATCGCAATGATTTGTAGGTTATTAGATCAAAGACAGTATTTTTGTTGCCTATTAAAATTTACAATAATTCATTATTTGCCTTTTTTGTATTTATTAATATTAATAAACAAGGACGCTTCCGAAAAAAGCGATAAAGAAAGCGGTAAAAACCCCATTAAATTCGATAGAATTTAAGCCACCGGTAGATCAAGTGAAGTGAAATCCCATAGTAGAAAAACAAAGTTCATATGGAATTAATAATTACTGGTGTAGTGTTTAATAACAGTGCCAAATAAAGCAAGAAAGTGCAAGTGCAATGCCTCTACCTATACCAAAGACAGAGACGACCCAAAACATATTCAAGTGGTTTATTGCGATAATGTAAACATCTGGTAATATAATACAAGCTGTGCACCATAAAATTGTCTAGGCATCTCGCACAAACACCTACACTTCTCATCCTATATTCCTACCCCATGCGTCATGTGGCTCTCGCTGCTGGCAACAAGCATGTACCATATCCAGTGTATGGACGGTCCAGCGGGAAACACAAACGTCCAGACTGGGCATCCGAAAATAGCAGCAACGTGTGCCCAACTAGATGTCCGAAAGTGGCAGCAATGCCTAACATACGCTAGCCAATCAATCAATCAATCAACGTACCTCCAATTTTCCAAGTTTGCTTAAATATTTTTAAATGCTAGAAAATATACAAGGTGTCTTGTAAGTAAGTAGATCTAGAAAAACACGTTGTTCTGAGTTCATAAAGTACTTACCTTGGCCCTGAAGTAGTTTACACGAACACGAAAATTCTTGAATACAATACTCGACATGCGTTTCGTCAACTACGTTGGCATCATCAGGAGATGATTAATGAGTTTTAGTCATTTCCAAATGACGTCAACGTGGTTGGAGAAACGCACATACAGTGATAGTGATAGAGTCTTATATTCAAGCGTTTTGATGTTTGTGGAAACTACTTCGTAGGCAGCGTCCCAGCGACAGTTCCAGCCCCCTCCAATTCCTAACTTGAACTCATAATGTCGACGCCTATGGTGCTAAATATACCACCATGACGGCATTACATAATTCAGGAAGTATTAACGAGAACAAACCATTAGACAGTATTTGCAAAATAAAGGGATCAATATTAACATAATTTACATCTCAACAGTATATTGTTATTAAGCTTAATACTTATGTTGACAGAACCACGCCTTAGGTGCCTAATATGGGTTAAATGTTAAATTAAATTATTTTACCATCGCCGTATATCATTTCTATCATTATTACAATGTTTGAAGTATCCGTCTCGTGAGACTGTTATTATTATCAAACCAACTGACAGGGTTTAAAGATATTTATCGTTTTGATGTTTATTTTATAATACCTAACACGGAGACAAGACTCAGATCCTATGATTAGAGATCGTCAATCTTCGTACCACTATATACTAAGGGAACTACTTACATAAAAAATAAACCTTCAAAAGAACCGTTAATTACTAAACACGCTATATATAACAACTATGCAAATGTAAAAAAGCATGTTATCAATATATACATTAACACTGCGACGAATAACAATCATAAATCACCGTTGGCTTCAGCACACGTCACAACTAGATACCAACAACCCAAGGCAAGCATCTGTGAAAGATAGATAACATCAGCACACACTTTCCAGTTTGTGATTACTACAGATTGCTGGTATTAATGTCAGAGGTCATTAAAATAATGGTGGAATATTAACCTCCCAACAAAATTGCGGGAGGTTACTAAAATTGGTCCAAAATCCAAAATTGAGATAACATCAAATCTTTACGTTTTGGGGTCACAGGAACACAAAAAATTGATTTTTGAAAAATGCCTGTGTGTGTATGTGTGTGTATATGAATATTAGCACGATAGCGGCGAAACTACTAAATGGATTTGGATGCTTTGGAGCTTTAAATATCCTAATTTACGATTGTATCATTCACCAGTAAAATTTAGTTAGTTTACTGTTGACATGTTTATTGCCTTAATTATTATAGGTTTTCTACTGAAGTATCTATGCCGCTGAGTGTATTTAACTGCGGAACTTTTAGGAAGCGATTTAGATTCAGTTTAAACCTGGATGTCTATATCACAGTCATTCGTCTAAACGATGGATATTTTTTTTACTTTGCAATAACTACATAGCAGGTCAAAGCGTAAAAAAAATTCAAAAAACTTGAACTGTGTGCATCCATGAAAATTATGAAATAATATTTTATTGTCGCCCTGCCTGGTTAATTTAGCTATTGCCTAATAATATCGATATTGAGGTTGGTGTAAAAAGATGATATGAGGTACTTTGATGGTTCATAAACAAGTTTATCGTAGAAATAGTCTGTTCGAAATTGGATACTAGTGTGAAGTCAAAATACTAACGTAACGCACTATATCCTGTGAGGAATAAACGAAAATTGGCGATGAGAAATTTAACATTTTGTCGTGGTTACTAGAAAAAAATCGACACCAGAAAATTCACAAACTGCGCATACGAGAGTATATCTGTGGAAACGATGTGTGAAATATGTGAAACCCAAGATAAGAGTGGTATCGAACTGGATGAAGACCGTGGGCAGTGTACCATCACAGCCTTGTGTTAATTACAGAAATATTTAAGACTGTAAGGTTGATGTATAGAGATAATGGGCACGTTACTTGTGACCTTCGCTATGTTGGCACGTTTGCACCGTTTATTTAAGTTGAGATTATTTACTTCGACCTGCTCTTTAAACGTCTTAGCCTGTGTTTATTTATTTTGTTAAGAGTTAAAGTGACGCCTGATTCATCTAGGTATGTACTTGAACATACTCTTTTTACTTTGCCTCGGTATGTATGTATGATTTCCTACTGAAATTCAATTTTACAATAACTATGAAGTTAACATTATATTATATGTAGTTCTGTATAATAAAACATTAATTTATATTAAAAAGACAAAGATCCCTTTCTACACTCTCATATAAACTAGCAGTTACTTAAGAGTAAGTATGATAACAGATTTGTTTTTCTCTAGTTCAAGTTGAGTAAGAGTGTTCACGCAACTTGCAAGGAGACCCATCTACAAACCACTTATTGCAATTAATCGATGACCAATTAGTTTAAGCGGTGTGAAATACTGAAGATACATATAGTTCACACAATGTATCACTATTTAAATGTGCTATTACGTACTACTAGTGATAGTTTATTAGAGGGTATAGACAGGAATCTTGGTGTATTTAGTATATGCAACCCTCAAGAAAACTTATTGTGGATTGGATTTGAAGTGGTTGGTAGATGACTCTCCGTGCAAATTTAATGAACACCCTTATCCAATTTGCACGAGAGAAAAATTATATAACTGTTGTCGTACTTACCTAGTCCGCACTGACGAAGGCCAGAAGGCCGGAAACTACAGTATGCGGATGGTATGTATACTATACGACACACAGGTTAATTTTTCCGCTGAGGCTTATTCCAATCAATTTATGCTGTACTGCGCATGTTAAAATAATGTGGATTGTTCAATATACATTACAACAATGTATCATGATTTAGTTTATATAGGGTATGGAAAGGAATCTTTGTGTATTTAAAATATGCAACCGTCGAGTAGCCTGTTAATATTTGTTGCGGACTATTATAGGTATTTTCAGTATTAGTTTATAGGAATTTTTACCATCTCGGAGAATTGGAAAAATGACGAAAAGGCAAGATAACATATTTTGTGAAGAATTATAATCAGAGGAACGAGGGCCTCAATCTTTATACTCAAAATAATACCTTCCATCCCTTCTGCTAAATTTCGGTGGCGGTTAGAACCAGGGCGGGTTCAACCCGCAAAAAGAGTTTTTTTACGTGCCAGAAACTATTTCACCACAGGTGATGTGACCCCTTTATCTCTGAAGGCTCTCGAAGACACAAGCTGCAATGGAAGCTTTGCTGTATGAAGCTGCGTAAGATTCGAATTAGTCTCTATCGAAAAGCAGAAACTAGCTACCCTTTGACTTCTACGTACAGTAGACGTGAAAGCAAAGGACTGTATTTAGCAAATAGCTCGGAGGACCACTAGGTTTTTACAAAATCGAAAGTAAACTATTTGTTTCAAATAAAAATAACAAAATATGTCATTTGGATTTGAAATAAATAGCTTACTTCTAATTTTGTAAGAATATAGTGGTCTTTCGAACTATTAGCTGAATATACTCCTTTGGTTTCAAGTCTGCTTTATGTAGAAGTAAAATGATAATAAAAGGGAAACCATCAGGAAGACTTGGTGAAGAAGTCATGAATCAAAGTAGACTAAAAGTCTAGAACGTCGGAAATCAAGTCAACTCGTTGAAGTACTATTATAGGTCGTCTTTAATAAGTTCACTGAGAGAACAAACTATACAGCTTGAATTAGAGGAGACAAGACGTTTGAGCGTTATAAAAAAAACGAAATAGAATTGGCACAATTGAAGCTAGGTATTGAAAAGGAAGTCCTTGAAAAGAAAATTGAACTAAAGAATGCAAAAGTTGCAAATCAGTTGGAAAATAAAAACGGTTATCCCAATGAAACATTAACCAGTAAATCATCATTTGTCCATCACTGGGTGAATGAAATGCCAACTTCAACTTTAACAAAGATGTGATCTTATTCCCTTGTAGGACAAGATGTGGAAAAGCTGCACTATTAGAAAGCAGATTGTCAGTAACTATCCTAGAAAAACAAAGAAAGGTGCAGAAAAGGAACTCCGAAACGCATTAAAAGAACTAGACCAAGAGAAAACAATATCAAACATGGCATTATGTAACATATAATGGTATTTTATATCAGCTTTTCACATGGATGGAAATTGAAGAATAGTATTAAGATTCATTATAATGGCGTTGCGTCAAATTATGAAGGAGAAGGCTTCACGTGTAAACCATGTTTGTTGAGGCCGAGCATACTGCCAACAGTTGTCCTTTGGTCGATGTTTTATTAATCCTATACACTTTTTAATGGATGTTCCACCGGCATACCGATTTTTGGAAATTTTCCCGAAAAAGATTCGGTAAAAAGGAAACGATGGCGGAAACGATATTTTAGAGTCTAGTAGAACCCCTTTGGTGACGGTATATAGGTGAGATAATGTTTATCTGTTTAAACTAAACCTACAAAGCGTTTTACATTGTCTCCTCAGCAAAAACTGGATATGAATAATTATAGTCATTGGTCCATTCTTCGGTAGGAATTCTTGGCCAAAAGGAATAACAATAGCTTTACGCCCTAGCGCTGATAGCCAGGTCAGGAATGTCGACATATGAACTAACTTGGAGACCTATAAAAATACTTGTAACCTAGCTGTGTACCCTTGCTGCTTCATTAATGGGAGAGAGTGTACTGTGGATATATTACGGTATTGTTAATACGTTATTGTTGATATGTAGCTGGGAAATTGAATTAATTAAAAATTGTCAATTACCTAACATCGTTATTGATGTCGGTGTAAAATGAACAAGTAACGAAACTATACGTGCTTTTAACCAGCTTCAATATAATTATTAAGTAATGTCTAATTACGCGCTCGATGCTGAAACTTTATCTAAAAATGTTTAGTGATCACTTGTTTAAAGGTGGTAGAATTTTTTACATTTTACGTTTTTTTTTATTGTCGTAGTTTGTTCTCTGTTTGATGTTTTATTTAGCTGAAATTTAAATCAATGTAAAAATCTAATTTGATTAGCCATAACACTAAATTACATTTTGTGATTTTTTATTTTGCCAGGGAGTACATAGGTTCAGGGTCTCCTTGGAGAAACCGCCACTGATCAAATGTAACCGCAAATAGACAATCACAAGTAGGCAGACGTCCGACGTAGGAGGTTTTCTAAGTACCCGCTTTAAGGTGTGCTGCCTTTCTTCTCTGTGGCGTGTGCGTATATGTGTGGTGCTCGAGCTATCAACATAAATTTTGATGACACCTTTATTATTTATTTGCCGTCAGAGGTAAATAACCCCAATTTTTTGTCAACGTTTATACAGAATTTAAATTATCTAGTGTAACTAGCAATAAGATATCAAGATGATTCTGCAACTTATAATATTAGAAATGCGATAAAAACATTGTTGACATTTAAATTGTTAAATTTTCAATTCAATCCGTTCCCAATATATGTTTCTTTATGTTCGTTCAAACAATCTCTGACATGGCGTAAGTGATTTTAATGGAACTTATCTGTAAACTGTATAGTATGGCTCGATGGTGATCTTACAATAGTTTCATCAAACTGTATCTACCACAAGGTGAGCAGAAAGAGGAAAGTAAATGTCTCTGAAACATATTCTTTATAGAATTTTGCAAACAGCGGAAAGAAAAACTATCTATGAGAACTAAAGGAAAAACTATATGTAAAAATATTAATGAAATGTTTGCTTTCTTTCGGTAACCTGACTTCTGGTTATGCTAGCAAGTTAAAATTCTGAAATAAATTTGTCTAATTTCTTATTTGACATTCGTATTATATCACTAGCATCCAACATAGTCCCCTACGGCTAAGCGGATTAAACTAGTATCTACATGACCACCTACGGTATGTGAATTCAGTTAAAAATGAGAACAAAACCCTGAAATTAATTTATGTACCTACCTTAGTATTTTCACATATAGTTTTTCCTTTAGTTCTCATAGATAGTTTTTCTTTCCGCTGTTTGCAAAATCCTATAAAGAATGTTTCATTACTATAAGCAAACAAATAATAAATAATTCACTTTTAAACATGCATGGAGTATATAGGCTCCAATACTAGTTAGCTGATAGGTGAAGATCTGTTGTTTTTTATCAGTCAATGTCAAATATAAATATTTCATACTTATTCATGGATATTGGCCTTGGTTTTGCATGGAACATCGTTATGAGTGGCTTTGTGCCTTTCTGATGAGCTCAGAATAAGGGCGAAAAACATTTCAAAAGCATTTCCAAGAAACTGAATGAGAGATTTTATGAAAATATAATCCATTAGAATGAAAAAAATTTTAAAAACAAGGTAGGTAAATAAATTAATTTCAGGCCTTTGTTCTCATTTTTAACTGAATTTTGCATACCATAAGGAGTCATGTAGATACTAGTTTAATCTGCTTAGCCGTAGGGGACTATGTTGGATGCTAGTGTTATAATGAGAATGTCAAATAAGAAATTGGACAAATTTATTTTAAGATTTTAATTTGCTAGCATAACCAGAAGTCAGGTTATCGAAAGAATGCAAAGATTTGATTAATATTTTTACATATAGTTTTTCCTTTAGTTCTCATAGATAGTTTTTCTTTCCTCTATTTGCAAAATCCTATAAAGAATATGTTTCATTACTATAAGCAAACAAATAATAAATAATTCACTTTTAAATAAATGTCTCTGTCCAAAATATTTTATATTTTTGAGGAATCGCCAGAAGGCAAATAATAGGCCAATCAAATGATTGAAAATACCTCGTTTTTGCCAACCGTGCCATCCGCAAGGTAAGGATAAGAAAGGATAAGAAAAATTCCGTAGAATTTGATGAACTAGTTTTGGATCAGCGTTTATTCAAAATGAGGTCAAAAGAG
Source organism: Stenurella melanura (assembly GCA_963583905.1). Taxonomy (NCBI): domain Eukaryota; kingdom Metazoa; phylum Arthropoda; class Insecta; order Coleoptera; family Cerambycidae; genus Stenurella; species Stenurella melanura. Next base: position 112,125,715 of record OY757312.1, read on the forward strand.
GCTCAAAAACAGTTTTTCTCTTTTAAAAAAAATCTGGACTTTGTACAGAAAATAGTTTTCTACAAAATTTTGAGTTATCTACAACTTTGATATCTTGATATTTTTTATAAAATGCATAGTTTTGGCTTAAAATCAAACAGCAAAAAAATTTATACATTTACATAAACTTCAGCGCGCTCTAGCGGCGCAACTAAGCGGAAATTCAAAAAAATGGAAAGGATAAAAATTGTAGAGAATCGCTAGATCTACAATGTCAAATCAGGTCATATTTTCTCCAAAATGCATAGTTTTGCGGCGAAACGCAAGAAACCGCCAAAATGGCCAAAAAAACATATATATGTATCTATATCTAAAAAACAACCCTTTTTTTTTCATGCGCTTGGTGACAAATATGTTAGCACAACCCCAAGACAACTTTCTATATGGGTGGCTTAGCTGTAGGAAATATTTCCCAAAATCAGTGATTTTTCTTCTAATTTGAAGGGACTATTACTAATGTGTGTGTTTAATAAAAAACAACAACTTTTAGTCGTCATATTTTAGAAACGTCAATTTTGAAGTGACTTAAACGTCAATTATGAAAGTGACTTTCAGTTTTTCGGCCGTTACTAATAGCCCGGGAGATAGCGACACTTTTCGTGAAATCATTTCTGTAAAGCTAGATTTTTTTCCAAAGAGAGTTTATATAGTATCTATAAAGAAGATGCAATTCTATCAAACTCTTAGTGGTGCATAGATGAGTAAAAAATAGATGAACGAAAATTTCGTTTTCTGAATTGTCACGTATTGTCAAAAAATGACGATTCGCCTTCGCTCCTGCTGGCCCCAAATTTCGATTTTCACCTCGCAATTAACGTTGTACGGTCCTTGCCGACCTTCTCCTCACCATCGAGACAGAACGGATCTCCGATCGCCGTATTTATTCAGTTCCTACGTTAAAATTGACTTGCGGTTGTGCCAATCGGCGACTATTTTTAAGCGGTTTCCTGAATTCGAATTCCGCCCGGGGATACTTTTTTTCATTTTCAATTTTTTGGCAGAAATTTTTGATTCTATAATTGCTGTTCGCTCCGTTCTATTGCATTTCTCGGAGAAGTTTTGCATTTTTCGCCGCAGAATACGTACACTAAGAAAAAATATATAAAAAAAGAAAATTCTAATATCAAAAACCGCTTATATATTACAACTATAAATATTACAAAAACACGTAATGCAGTAAAATTTGTCGCACTGAATACATTTCGGAGGAAAGTTTTGCTTAACATGTCACACGTATTCTTCGAGTAGAAGATGGAACCTTCACGAGCACGTGGATTGGACGTTTCAATATTTTCAAGCTTAGAAAGATCCAAGAAATGGCTAACAAGCTCCTCTTTGAAAGAAGTGATAGAGAGTTTCTGATTAGTGATTTTCTGGTGCATTATGTAGGCGTTGGCAAGTGCTGACCCAAATAGAAGCTCAATTGCTTTTTTACTATACCATTTTATCGACTTTCTTAATACAGTCGAGTAGAACTTTATTTGGCCCGAAATGTCTATGAGACCTTTGCATTTATTGTAGTCAGCAATCGCAGATGGCTTTTGTACTACTCCACCTCGTTAACGAACGTACACCATTCTTCTCCGAGAAATGCAATAGAACGGAGCGAATAGCAATTACAGAATCAAAAATTGTCGAAAAATTAAAAGCGAAAAAAATAGTGTCCCCGGGCGGGATTCGAACTCGGGAAACCACTTAAAAATAGTCGCCGATTATCACGACCGCAAGTCAGTTTTTCAAACGTAAGAACTGAATAAAGTCGACAATGGCCGTACAACGTGAATCTTGAGGTAAAACTCGAAAATTAGGGTCGGCAGGAGATAAGGCGAATCGTCATTCTTTGGCAATTCGTGACAATTCGAAAGACGAAATCCATCATACAGCACGAGCGCAAGTCAGTTTTTCAAACGTAAGAACTGAATAAAGTGGGCAATGACCGTACAACGTGAATCTTGAGGTGAAAATCTAAAATTGGGGTCGGCAGGAGATAAGGCGAGTCGTCATTTTTTGACAATTCGAAAAACGAAATCCATCTATTTTTTTCTTAATTTTTTACTCATTTATGCATCACTAAAAGTTTGGTAGAATTGCACCTTCGTTATAGATACTATCTAAACTCCATTTGGAAAAAAGTCTAGCTTTATAGATATTAACGCGAAAAATCTGTCGCTGCCTCCCGGGCTATAAGAGTAACGGCCTTGAAATTGAATTTCTCGGACTGTTTTGAGAATGCGATATACCTCACATCGCGTACGGCTGCACAAAATAGTTATTTTTGTATCTAGGATGCGAAATACTACTTTGGTGATCGAGAACGACATTTTTTTGACGAGACGCAGTCGAGTCAAAAATCGTTCGAGATGACGAAAGAATTTCGCACCCGAGATGCAAACAATAATTTTTCTACGACTTTAATTTGATTAAATTAATACCATCAAACGATGTTTTGTATTATAGTACTTAATGCAAATTAATTTATATTAAAAAAAATTGAATTTTTTTTTTCGATTAGTATTTGTACTTCCAATCCACTGCGTGGATGTGGAAGTAATAAAAAAACATAGTAGCAGATCTGTCAGGTGTAAATCATGGAAACCAATATATTTGACAACAAACATTTTTCACGGGCATTTTCGGTATTGTGAGTTTTACTTCCAATATTGATATTAGGTTAATAAGGAAGGGCCAATTAACTGGATGACAGACTGAAATTTTGTTTCATAATTTTTAGCGACCGTTCGTAAGGCAATTAATTTTTTTTTAAATAAGTTCCGTCTTTCTGCAGGTCCTTTTGTATAGGCATCTCTTACATTCCCTTTTAGTGCAGTAAAAGAAGACCAGAAAAGCGATGAGATATGCATAATTTTGTAACGGCAAAATTATGGTGTCATACCTTCTGGGGTATCACCAGGAGTATGTATCTGAGTTTTAGACTTCCATAAACAATTTTGTTTTTTGAATAACGTTTCTTTTTAGGTAATAAGGTGAATATCTCCGGTTCTAGGGGTCCGATCGGGACAAACACAAACCAAAATCTTTTTAATTAAAATTCAAACAAATCTACGGTTTTGGGTTATTTGAGTAAGTACATGTCATACAAAATTGAATAAACTAGCTAATATCGTTTTGTTTTGTTTTTTTTCATTTTAACGCCTAGGGACGTCAAGAGTTCCGATCGGCTTCAAACTTTCAGAAAATATACCTTTTGTTGAGAATGTAGATGTACCTAGTATCGTATGATCTGATGGACACGACAAGGATTTTATATAATTTAGGCCGAGCCGTGTCGCCGCTACGATACTTATCAACTCTACTCACAAGGGGGATTCAAGTTTCAGACTCCCCAAGACGAAAATACACAAAATTATGTGTGTGTTTATGTCTCAATGGCACTGGATGTATCCAACTAGCCAGCCAATTAGACAAAATTATACTTACTGCTCTCTCCGTCAAAATCTTGTGTCGGGCTGTGCACCTTTAATGAATGTCTTATAATTAACACTTTCTTAGAAACACTTCTTAATAATTAAGATCGTCGATGGATTCTATGAGTATTCAGACAAGTACACAGACGTGACCGGATCAAAGGTGACCCGCGGAAAGTAATTGTCCGACTCACGCCACAGAATCGCACGTAGGTCACAAATCTTATAATTAGTGGATCGATAAGAAATCGAATTTGAAATATATTTTCATTTATTGAAATAATTCATAAAATGTAAAAAATATGAATATTCAATACTTAGCTAATGTATATAAGGCAAACATCAAAGAACGCCACCACTCGGCAAGCCGTTACCTCCCGTAGGAGTGTAACTCATCCAGCGTCGAGACTCCCAATTAGTAATGATTGTAGAATGTACGCGGAACTTTTTGAAAATTATTCACTTTGAATTTTGCACTGAAATTATCGAAATGATTGTCAGGATGCTTAAAGAAGCTATCTATATGAGTCCGATGGTTTTCCTGCTTTTATAAACGTACTAACGGCATCGAACCCAAATAAACTTTTTTTTTCCGTCGACTCGCCTTCGAGCGACTACTATGGCGCTGTCCGCCTGAGCCGGGACAAAAAGCAATTTGGGTTCGTCGGAATCGACCCTCCGACTTTGAATTTTTTTGACTAATTTTTTCTACGTTCTAGTGGTTTGGATAAGGATTATGCTCCCCCACTTTGAGGATAATTAAATGGGGGTTTTGGCTTTTATTGGATAAACAGTCCCGTTGATTTTTTCCTAAATTTTGACGTTTAAAATAGCTACTCGCTACATCCTGACTGAGGATTTTGACCTGTGAACCACCAAATTCGTGGTACTCTCGAAAAACCAAATTTGTAGTACTTTCGAAAAATTCATCTCGAGGAGCGGTTTTCTGCTGTGCCATTGTCTTGTTATTGTATTTTCATAAAAATAAATGTTTGATATTTTCAAAAAATTAAATTCGTTGTACTTTCTAAAAATTTGTTGGACGTAGCAGTTTTCCGTCTTGTGCGATTTTATTCGTTGTACTTTCGAAAAGTTCGTCGGGCGGAGCGGTTTTCCGCTCCGTGCAACTTGAATTTTTTTCAAGTCAATTTTTTGAGTACTTTTGAAAATTCGAACGACATAGCCCAAAGGCGATTGACCGTCGTCCTCGAGATGAAAAATGTTTCTCAATATTTTGGTCATTTTTAGTGAACTAATTTTTTACGTAGATTTCGATTTAATATGATGCCAAAGGTGGTGATTAGACTTTTTAATGGTTCAAATATGATTTTTTCATGGGATTTTTGTCTGAATTTACTTTTATAGTAAATTGGATATTTTTTTCAAATGGGTGGTTTTACTTGGTTCAATAACAAGAACACAGCACCCTAAAATGTTGGTGCCCAAGTATTGAACCTCGTGGACACAAATGAATTTGTTATTTGAAATTTGAATTGCCCGCCATTTTGTGCCATTAAGTCCAAAATGTTCCTTTTTTGTTTTCAAAATGTAGACCTCGATGCCAGCTCTCCAACAACGTCCATTTTTTTTATGATTTTGGCCACTTTGCATTTATTTATAAGCCAAATGAAACAACGTGATGTTTTCGGTTATTTTTAAAATAATTTGAAAAATTTTTATCGGAAAAGAAAAAGAATTGCGCGAAATTTAATTTTAAAAAAGGAAAGTTAATTTTCGTCAAGCTGGACTCGAGATATTTAACTTTTAACATTTTAGCCAATTGTTAATTAACAAATGCATATTTTTGGCTAAGATTTGAACTCTATCATTTTGAAACATATTTACTTCATATGAAACATTCAAAAGACATAACTTATAAAAACTAATTTTCAAGTATTTACATGTCATTGTTGTTGATTAGCCTAAATAACTTTAAAAAAAATTTATATATCGAGATTACATATTACCTCTCGTTTTGTTGCACCGTATTCAATTGTTTCCGGCTTACTTAAGTTGGTAGTTAACGTATGTATTTAAGGGAATTTGATATTCTGCTAACTTCTCTTTGTAAAATTATAACCTTATTTTTCTTGACTGATGTCAAATATTTGTTCTGTTCAGAGACAACTCTGTTTCTGTGTGTGTATTTAATGGTAGTTATCTTTTTACAAGATGCTAAAAGTTAAATATCTCGAGTTCAGATAGACGAAAACTAACTTCTCTTTTTTAAATAAAAGTTCTCGCAATCCACTTTCTTTGCTGATAAACTGTTTTCAAAATGACAGAAAAAAATCGATTTGTTGTCATTTGGTTTATAAACAAATGCCACAAAAGTGGCCAAAATGACTTAAAAAAATATTTTAAATGTCATCGGAGATTTTGAAAAAAAAATCATTTTGGAATTAATGGCACAAAATGGCGGGCAATTCAAATTTCAGATAACAAATTCATTTGTGTTCACAAGGTTCTATATTTGGGCATCAAAATTTCAGGGTGTTTTGTTTTCAACAAAAAGTATATTTTCTGAAAGTTTGAAGCCAATCGGAACTCTTGACGTCCCTGGGCGTTAAAATTTAAAAAAAATCGCTATTTAGCCCGTTTAATTAATTTTGCATGATATATACGTACTCAACTGACCCAAAACTGACGCAGATTTGTTATAATTTTAAATGCTAAGATTTTGAATGTTTGTTTGTCCCGATCCCCTCTACAACCGGAGATATTCACCTTTTTACCTAAATAAACGCTGTTGAAAAAATAAAATTGTTTATAATAAAACCGCAATAGGCTCCCAAAGTTCAAAACTCAGATATATACTCCTGGTGATACCTACCCCAGAAGGTATGACATAATTTTGCTGTTACAAAACTATGTACATCATTGTCCTTTTTTTACTCCACTATTTTTAATTCTTAGAAATTGCAGATGTGATTTAATAGATACGTGATAATTTAAACCGTTTTGGCCATCGACTACAAAAGTTGTATCGTCAAGTTCATCGCTCTATTTCCATTGAAAAAAAAATTAAATTATCACAGTTTACCGGACCGACGACGTAGCGGGTTTCCGATGCACATTTTATACAATCCTTGATGAGTAAACATAACAATAATAGTGGCTCGACCGTGATTGCATTGTTGTTTACATTCCAGGTAGTGGACTCGCGAGCTCGGACAGATGCGGACGGGGCGTTGCAGCAGAAGGCGAGGAGGCAACTCGAAGTGTTCCAAAGTCAGATACCTGGAGGTCATCTCCAAGTCATTAAGACGCATACGGTGTCCAGCAGCAGGTGGACGAACAAAACGCCGACGATCAGCGATGGCAACGGCTTCGGCAGCAAGGACTTTGAAAATTTACAGGTTAGTTTACAGTTAGTAATCTCTCTCGGTTTGCTCTGTTAGCGAATGATTTAATAAATAAGTGTAGACATAATATTGCCAACTATTAATATCATTTATAAATACTTAATACAATAAGTAATTCTATTTTATCACAATTAAAAAAAAATCGCTTATACATTACTTAATTATTATAGTAGCGACTAAACAGTAATTACTAAAATAGCTTTTAGTTATCAAATTATATTGATAACTAAATGCTATTTTTGCTATTGTGACATTGAGTCATTATAAATTTATACAAAAATGATGATGTCTCAGCCTAAGCACTTATTCATAAATATTTCAATCACAAATTGTATAATTATCACGAGTGTTTGGTATTACTCATTTATATACAGGGTGGTACAGGCAACTTAGCAGCCGTTTAAGCAAATTAAAGTTTCTCACTACATGTGCAGTTTATCTAATTGAATTTGCGGAAAATAAATATTTTCAGGAAATTTTTTTCAATTTGTACGAGTAAGGAAATTATTTACGCAAAATTTGACATAGGGCTTCATACAATTGTGTAAAATAAAATAAAATTCACGTTTTGCAAAACTAACAGGCGAATAATTTGTTAACAAATGATTAATTCAAGTTTTAAAAACACAACCATATAGACATATATAGTGATACTGTATCACCAATTTACGGAAACGCATTGAGGAGGTCATGACCAAATAGAAAATATTTGAAATTTAACAAATCGAAATTTGAACTTAATAATCATGACTTGAAAGGTCATGGTAGGTTAAGATAAGTGTCCGTACCTTTGCTACCTTTTTGCGTATGGTTCCTTCCAGTAACGTATCTTTGCATAAGATACAATTACAAAAAGTTTTGACCCCAAAAACTCCTTAATATCTGAGAATTTTTTTTACTAAAATTATAAAAAACTTCCCGTAACTAAGGGAACCAGTTTGTGTTTCACATAAATTGTAAATCTACTCAAAGCAATTCATTAATGATATTTTCAGGGAATCTTTTGATAAAAAAATTAAAACTTGACGCTTTTGAATTTTTAAAAGCTTTTATTTAACTTCACCTGTTTTTTCAAAAATTTATATACGTCCCAGTAAACACACATATGTCTGCCATATATCAAATGAAGCTCAACTGAGGAACCGTGGTATATTAAATAATTACATGTCTGATACAAACATGTCACATCTTTTGAAATTTCCTTGATATCTCAAAAGCCGTATTTCTCTATACGTGGCTGATACGTAAATGATTCTCAAAATGATGCAGACTTTAAAGTCACAATGATAACATTTTCGTTCGTGGCATATAAATAATAAAATATAGTTCATTTATATAAAGTTTATATGCATGTTATAGATACAGGGTTTTCATATTATTAACAAGTCTGATATGTTCTTGTGGGATTCATTCTATAAAAAAGTAGAGATCTTATGCATAAACAAATTTATTATTTTGTTAGGTATCAAAAGTTGGTTTTGTTCACATTGATATCCTGCCTCGCTTAAGTCTACGCGCACGCGCGTATTGATGTCAAATGTGTATTTGACGTTTGTTGTCTTGTGTAGCAGTTATGTTGTGTAGTTTGGTTTGCTTTTTGTGCTTATTATGTCATTAGTCATTATTAAATATAAATACGAACACGACACTCCTTTTCCTCCAAACGTGTATTAAAAACTTTTAAGGAACAATTCACCGAGTGACAAAATAAATGCACACAGTTATAAGGAGTTCGAGAATGTGGCTAGTGAATGGTTCCGTCAAGCGAAATTGAGACTGACACGAGAGCAGGAAAAATAAAACTAAGGAAAATCAGTGAATTATATAATACTGTGTCCGGTGAAATGATGGACCTGATTTTTAGGGTTTTACAATTTTTTTTTAGAAATGTGAGAACAGTTTCATTTTTTAAATACCTACATAAATATTTGTTTTGTGTTGTATACGAATTCGATTTGTTTTAAAAATATGGTATATTTTGTTTAATTATTGTATATTTTTTTCCCTAATGACATTAGTTCGAAATATAAAATATTTGAAAATCAAGAAAGGTCTCACTAGTATTTCCATTATTACACACTGTGTCCCAGGATTAGGTATTACAACAATACAGTGCATGTGTTGATTTAAAAATTTAGAACTGCTGTTTTTCATATTTGCAGGATCAATCTAGCTCCCTTTGAAATTCATTTTTAGTATATTTTTTGAATTCTTAAAATCAAGTGCTTTTATAGCTAATAGCTATATCCAATTGTCAATTCCACGATCTATTATACCAATCTGGGAACTGTATATGTTACATCAGTATGGGAGAGCAAATTAGCTGAATTTCATGTACCCGAAACATATATATTAAACCGCTGCCTAAGGAATCACTACTTCCACATCCAGATTCTTCATCCAAGTCACTTTAAAGGAAACATCTTGACTATATTTGCACTCTAGTATGTGGAAATTATTGGTCATAGAATATTAATATTTGGGGCAGATGTCATAGAAAAGTTTGAGGAGTTGGTTTCTATCATATACGTTAAAAATGAAGTTTCTAGTTTACCCTACTTATTTTCCACTATTCACAACCTGCCACCTCCCACCCATTCAATGCGGTCATCTCAATCAGATACACTACAATACATACGTGTACTAACTTTCAAGTGAATATCGCAATTTGATGTTATCAATCCCATTAATAATGAAGACGAGGTGGTGAAGTTTGAAAAATATTAGAAAGAAATCTGAGGCCTTGGTTTCTAGTATATGCTCCGAATCCAAAATTTCTGTACTCTTACTTATTTTCCCCTAGTCCTCCTGTTAACCCCAACCCTTCTACGGAATCATCCCAAAATATAATCTAGTTCCAGATGTCGTTATAATACATACGTCTACCAAAGTGAATATCTCAATTTTATTTGATCAACCCCTCTAATAATATAGTAAGGGTAGTGGAAGGGTTGAAAAATATTATTAAAAAATCTGAGGCCTTAGCTTCTAGGACATACACGAAATTTCAAGTTGCAGTACTCATACCAGCTTGCTTTGCTTATTTTTCCCTATTTACCTATACTTACTTACCCCCACTCCTCCAACGCAATCATGTCAAAATATAATCTAGTTTTAGATATAGTTATAATACATAAATGTACCAAATTTCAAGTGAAAATTTAAATTTAATTTTATCAACTCTTTTAATAAGGGAGTGGGGGTGGTGGGGGGATGAAAAATACTAATAAAAAACCTGAGACCTTCGCTTCTAGTATATACACCAAATCCCAAATGTCTGTACTTTTACCAGCTTGCTTTATTTATTTTCCCTTATGTACCCCATATTTAACCCCCAACCCTTCAACGGAATCATCTCAAAATATAATCTAATTCCAGATGTCGTTATAATACATATGCGTACTAAATTTCATGTGAATATCTCAATTTTATTTTATCAACTCCTTGAATAATGGAGTAGGGGTGGTGAGGGGCTGAAATATATTATTAAAAAATCTGAGGCCTTGGCTTCTAGTACATACACCGAATTTCAAGTTTCTGTACTGATACCAGCTTGCTTTACTTATTTCCCTCTATTTACCCCTAAATAACCCCCAACCCTTTAACGGAATCATCCCAAAGTATAATCAAGATCCAGATGTCGTTATAATTCATACGTGTACCAAATTTCACATGAATATCTCAATTTTATTTTATCAACCCTTTTAATAACGAAGTGGGTGGTGGGGGTTGAAAAATATTGTAAATAATCTGAGACCTTGGCTTCTAGTACATACACCGAATTTCAAGTTTCTGTAGTCTTACCAGCTTACTTTACTTATTTTCCCCTATTTACCCCTATTTCCCCAACCCTTCAACAGAATCATGTCAAAATATAATCCAGTTTCAGATATAGTTATAACACATAAATGTACCAAATTTCAAGTGAAAATTTAAATTTAATTTTATCATCTCTTTTAATAAGGGAGTGGGGGTGGTGGGGAGATGGAAAATACCAATAAAAAAAACCTGAGACCTTCGCTTCTAGTCTATACACCAAATCCCAAATTTCTGTACTTTTACCAGCTTGCTTTAGTTATTTTCCTCTATTTACTCCTATTTAACCCCCGACCCTTCAACGGAATCATCTCAAAATATAATCTAGTTCCAGTGTCGTTATAATACATATGCGTACTAAATTTCATGTGAATATCTCAATTTAATTTTATCAACCCCTTGAATAATGGAGTAGGGGTGGTGGGGGGCTGAAATATATTATTAAAAAATCTGAGGCCTTGGCTTCTAGTACATTCACTGAATTTCAAGTGTTTGTACTCATACCAGCTTACTTTACTTATTTCCCCCTATCTACCCCTAAATAACCCCCAACCCTTCAACGGAATCATCTCAAAGTATAATCTAGTTCCAGATGTCGTTATAATTCATACGTGTACCAAATTTCAAATGAATATCTCAATTTTATATTATCAACCCTTTTCATACTGGAGTAGGGGTGGTGGGGGTTGAAAAATATTATAAAAAAATCTGACGCTTTGGCTTCTAGTACATACACCGAATTTAAAGTTTCTGTAGTATTACCAGCTTGCTTTACTTACTTTCCCCTATTTACCCGTATTTAACCCCCAACCCTTCAACGGAATCATCTCAAATTATAATCTAGTTCCAGATGTCGTTATAATACATACGTGTACGAAATTTCAAATGAATATCTCAACTTTATTTTATCAACCCCATTAATGGGGTAGGGGTGGTGGGGGGTTGAAAAATATTGTAAAAACATATGAGGCCTTAACTTTTAGTACATACACCGAATTTCAAGTTTCTGTACTCTTACAAGCTTGCTTTACTTATTTTCCCCTATTTACCCCTATTTAACCCCCAACCCTTCACCGGATATCCTCAAAAAACAATCCAGTTCCAGATCTCGTTATAATATATACGTGTACAAAATTTCAAGTCAATATCTTAAACCGTTCCGGAGAAAACGTGCGGACAAAAAAAAGTTACAGACAGACAGGCAGAAATTTTTTTTCCCTCAAATTTAAAATCTCGACGTTTCATGACATTCTAAACCTATTTCACGAATAAAAATTTTTGAAAATTTTTTTGCGATTACTATACTTCCAATCCACTACGTGGATGTGGAAGTAATACATAAATAAGGACAAATAACTTGTCTGACACATAATAAGTGTAAAATAAAACTGGTGTATGCCATGTACCTGGTGCATAAAAATTATGTGTAGAAAACATACAGGATTCATATATACAAATTGTATTTACTTTACAAAACATGTATCTGTTATATATCGCTAAGAAAACAAAAGTTATTACATGAGTTATGTTTGTTACATATATGTCATATCAGTAGGAGAGTAGGACATTTCTAGACACATGTAAGTTGCATTTATTCTACAATTGATATGTCAGACACTTCCTATGTAAACTGAATTATATAATGAATACATCTCTGGCATGTATTTATGTTTATTGGGGTACTTGCACATTAGAGACAGCCACCATGTTTTCATGAATTATACACCGTACAAAAAGCTACAACATGTATTTTTCACAAGACCCCATCGGAGAGGTAACAGTTAAATGGGAAAAAATAAGTTAGTAAGTATATAGTACCGGAAAACTATGTTAATTTTGGAAAAATCGGCGATAGCTACTAAATTACCTTCCCTCTCAGTTCTTGAAGGTGCTGAACACGATGGCACCCTTCATTTTGCTCGAAAAGGGGGTGAACTATCCAAAATTAGCCAATCAACCCCCCTATTTTGAGTTTTTTCGGGGAAAATGGTTTTTGCCTTTTTTCGTAGTGTATGTGGAGGGAGAATAAGAGGGTAGGGACCTGAACCAGGAGGTTGGAACCATCCTTCCAGGGAGTGGAGAACTGAATTTTTTGCTGTTTTGAGTGGGGATTTCGAGGAAAGGGACTTGGATATGTGTAAAGATAATACCCCTCTTCTCACGAAAGAATTAACCATCGCGCCTAGATGACAATATTTTTTTTGTATTTAGGCTAGGGAAAATAATTTTTTAATAACCTAACAGCGTGGTTTTGTTATTATGAATGAAAATATATGGGCTCCGTGGAAATACAGATAATCCTTCCGAAGGAGGTGGTGGAGAGTGGTATTGTAGATGTACCTAGTATCGTTGGGTCCGATGGACACGACAAAGATTTTATATTAATTAGGCCGGAGCCGTGTCGCCGCTACGATATCTATCAATTCTACTCACAAGGGGGATTCAAGTTACCCTTCAGACTCCCTAAGACGAAAATAGACAAAATTATACTTACTGTGATTGCTACAGTCTGCTCTCTCCGTCGAAATCCGATGTCGAGCGGTGCACTTCTACTGAATACTCTTTTTTTCCGTCGACTCGCCTTCGAGCGATTACTATGGTGATGTCCGCCTGAGCCTGGATTAAATTTTGGGTCCGTTGGAATCGACTCCCTGACTTTGAATTTTTTTGACTATTTTGATGTACGTTCTTGTGGTTCACACAAGGATTATTCTCCCCCACTTTCAGAATAATAATTAAGTGGGGATTTTGGTTTTTATTGGAAAAACCGTCCCATTGATTTTTTCTTAAATTTTGACGTTTAAAATAGCTATTCGCTACATCCTGACTAAGGATTCCACCCTGTGCAATCCTGTTCGTGGTACTTTCGAAAAACCTAATTCGTGGTACTTTCGAAAAATTAAATTCGTTTTACTTTCGAGAAATTTATCAGTTTTCCGCCCTGTGTAATTCTCTTCGTGGTACTTTCAAAAAACCAAATTCGTGTTACTTTCGAAAAATTAAATTCGTGATACTTTCGAAAAAAAATGTCGGCACCTTCGAAAATATTTATTTTTCGAACGACGGAGCCCAATGGCGATTGACCGTCGCCCTCGAGATGAAAAAATTTTTCTATCAATTTTTTAGTCATTTTTAGTGAAATAAGATTTTATGCAGTTTTCTATGAAAGACGATGCCAAAGGTGGGTATCGGTCTTTTGTAAAGTGATAATGATTCAAAGTTGATTTTTCTTGGGATTTTTGGTCTGAATTTAATTTCTTAGTAATTTGGATATTTTTCGAATGGATGGTTTTACTAGGTTCAATAACAGTATCATCCCCTACACTTATCCGAAACCCTTTCCTCGAAATCCACACTGAGAACAGCATAACTAAATCCATTTTCCATCCCCTACGAGTGTGGTTCCACTTGAAAATGGCTATCTCGTATGGTTCTTCCCATCTATCTAGTGGGTTGAAAAAATTGCAAAGAAAGCCGACACCGCCTTTCGCTCAGAATTAGGGGCAAGTGGACTCATTCGCATATGTAATTTGGAATATGGAAAGTGTTTATATAGCATCTTAATTTCACTGTGAAATATTACAGAATGGTCATATTATAGTTTAAAGAATAATAATTACATTGTACGTTACTTTTGTAGCTTAAAATACGCGGTGAATTCTGTTATATTTCTACTGCAAGTCGTTTTCAGTAGTACTGCGCAGGTCCCCCTATCTCCCATGCCGCATAGTGTGATATATGGCCTTGTGTACAAGCAGACACATGCTAGCTTAGTACAGAATCGGCTTCGTTTTGTATTATACGAGGTTCATATTTGTGATTTTTTTACTGTGTGTATTATGAAATTTTTATAATAGTGTCTTTAACACCTTAGGGTATCTATATAACTGAACCTATCCAGTATTAAATTATTAATTATTTCTTTTAACACTTCTCTATTTGATATAAATAATTAATTATTGTAGTAGCAAGTATGGCTCAAAGTTAATACTCAATGTTTAGGAAAAACTAAAGCCAGGCCTGTCTCTCCTCGACATGTCCCTAACTAGCCGATCTTTAATGTTTTTTGCCACGTTTTTTAAGCCCACTAGTTAGATGAGAAGGACTATACGGTATCAGGATTTCCGTGCTCCCAAATGTGAGCGTTATGATGATTAAAGATACCAGCGCCATGAAACGAGACGCATATTCCCCTCTTTTCTTCTTTATGCTCTAGCCAAGATGGGATGTATTTTTTGAAAAAAATGTGTAGATGAAAAAAGTCACCCCGAATAAAACCTGACTGACCAGATATTCACAGTCAGCAATACGCATCTGAAAGTTTCCGGCGTTTTGTCAAAGTCCTTATGAAATAATACCTCGATAACATTTTTAACTAAAATTTATATGTGACCCAATTTACGTAAAGTTCGCTGGCATCTGAGAGATGCATTACATAATACTGTCACGAGTTTTCACCCTCTGGAAACCACCCTTAAAATCCGTGAGTTCAAAGATTATAACAAGAGAAACACCAACACACTATTTATTGATTAACTTATGAAAACTTAATCTCACAATACATTTATCATATAAAACACACGTTTACTGACTAAAATAACTTTTAACAAATGTTTATTACTTGATACTTTCACTCTACTATTCACTTTGCATCACTTCGGATTTATCTGAACTCCATTAATTTAAAAACTAACTTCCCGCGTGTATACATCGCCTTATATACTCTACAAAATGCATCTCCAACTTTTCAACAACCCTCCATACATTTCTAGTAAAGTCCATATCCTTCTCGTGCGGTATGTAGAACAATGTAGCAGCTTCTAGAAAAGTCGTACTATTAGTGTCTCAGAGATGGCGCACAGAAGTAACACATAGGTTTCTATGAAGTGAATGAATTCAGTTGTGGAGACATGCTAGTATTGCAGTTGCCTATCATTATTGCTACTTAATTCAGGCTACTACTCATGAGCTATCATCCCCACGGGGCGTAAATGCAGAACAATACGATTTCGATATCTTGTACATCTCCGTATTTTCTACGCTTAGTCAAAAAGTTTAGTAGAGTTTTCGTCCAAAATTATAATAAAATATTGTTTATATAATATATAATTGTTTTCATGTCTCTGGTGATCACCATCTAGGGTGGATATGGCTCGATTTTGATAGAGAGTATAGCGTATTATTTGCACATGTTACAAATTTGAAATAGTAATATTAGATCTAACAGAAGTTATAGTAGTAGATATTTTCATTCGGCGACGTCTAACTGTAACTTTTTGTCGTTTCATAATAGTCTAGTCGTAAAATTGATGTTTCCTAATCTAATAATAAAGGATTTTATTAACCAAATTAATATTACAATTTATAATAACGATTTTACTGGGCGAGGTTCAGTAAAGCCTAAAGGCATCCTGTTCTTCCACCTAACCCAAGACAAACAATATAGCCTAAATAACAAAATCGAAATTTCCCAAACTTATGCTTACAAGAAAGAAAGAATAAAAAACTAAGTTCTGGACATCTAGGTAGTTAAAGTACTTTCAAACGTGAGAGATACTGTATGTTATACAGTTTCATCCGTTTCTAAATCTATTACATCTTCATATTTTAGTTTGATCAATCAGAAATCCAGAAACATAATTTAACAGTTTATATAAAAGTTCTGAAGGTCGGATAAACCTTTTGTGATGGATAGACCCTAAATTCACTAGGGAATATTCTACAATGCTGTTTTATATAACTGCCAAACAAACAAAAATTCTAAGAGAAGTTATCGTGTTTACCGGAAACTGTCTACCCACAGATACAGACACACAGTCATATTTTATTCGATATTGGAATTCAGCCCGTTATGAAACGGATTTCTGTACAAAAATTATTTGTACCGTTATTAAAAATGTTCTTCCGAGTATGATATACCTATTTGAATAAAGCAAAGTATTGTCGCGTGTTTCCACCCCTAGGAAACCTCCCTAATACTCAGTGGACTCCCAAAATTATATCAAGAGATAGACACTAACACTATTTATTTAATAACTTACTGAAAACTTTACAATACTTTTGTTAACTAAAATACACTTTTACTGACTAAAATATTCTAACAAAAAATCCTAATACTTGTCTTTTTTTCATTCAAAACTTCCCTCTCCCGTGTATATACCCCACGAACTGAATTCTAGAAATCTTCCATCAATTGTCCATACAGTTCTAGTATTTAGGTATAGGAGTCTAGTCTACAAGTCACCGACTACACTAGTACCTCAGAGATGGCGTGCATTACAGGCATTGATGAATCCAGTTACAGTTGCCTAACCATTGCTACTTAATTTCGACTATTTTTCATGAACTCATCAGCCTCCACCTCCAGCCCCCCGGGAGGGGGGAGGCGTAACGGACCGTATTTATAATAATAAATCATTTGAGCAGTATGGAATTTCTATTCAAAGTTAAGTCTTCACATTCACTAAGTTTATGTACGATGTTAACGGAACTATTTGATGTCTCCACCTTTAAAATACCATATACAGGGTGGAGCAATGGCGCGTCGGACCTCGATATTTCGAGTTCTACGATAGCTAGAAATTAAAAAAAAAAAGTGGATAAACTAGATAAAAAAGTCCATAACTGGAAATTATTTTTGAACATACAGTGCGAGCCAAGACAAAATTACAGGACCAAGTGCTTTTTTTAATGAAATTCAATGTATATCAGTACATTTTTTGAAGCCTCTTTCTAGGCTCTATTCACTCCTATATTAGCATTGAATATCTCCCAACCGCTTGAATGTAATGAATTTTTTTTGTTGAAATAATGCATTCTGCAGGTGGATATTAAACAAATCACCACAGTCACAATCATGGGTTTTAAGAAAAACTTGCATGTGAATATCAATTACGAGACATCTAATTAATATTTTTGAATCATTTTGATTTCCTAAAACTGTACAGGGTGGCCACAAATTATTTTTCAATTAACAACTTTTAAATTGAATTTTCTCAATATTTTCAAACGGAACACCCTGTATATTTTTCAACGATGTGATGTAGAAATGAAAAACAAACATTTTTTGTAAGTACTTCGCTATGGCTAATTGCAACCATTTTCGTTTTGTAAATAAATAAGTGTCAAATTCAAGAATAAACTTTAAAAAGAGGCTCCCTCAAATAATTCATTAGAAAAATTTATAATAGGTGTTCGACGTGTTGCCATTTTGATTGACACACGTCATTGAAATGAGTGAGTAGTATTTAACAGGTCCCTTACTGTAATGTTTTTTTGTACATTTTTTTTGGCGTTTTCGTTATTCGACAGGCAATAACGCCTCAGTTTGGTACAAATTGCCGCGTACAACGGAGCATTTATCACACTTATCGGTCGTTAGTTACAATTTGTATTGAATTTCAAATATTTGGAATTGTACAATATGAATTTTAATAAAGCGGAACTTGTAGACATGACTTTTGTTTTGGGCGAGTCAGACAGAAATTGTTTACTTGCCAATAGAATTTATCACCAACGTTATCCTGAAAGAAGGATTCCTGATGATAGCAGCTTCCTAAACTTTCTCGATAGATTTCTGGAAACTGAAAATGCCGAATATAAAAAAAGTGAAAGAATAAAACGTGTTGTGAATGAAGAAAATGAGTTTTCTGTGGTGCTGGTAACGGTTGAGAATCCCCATGTTAGTCAAAGAGAAGGCTCATTAGTAGGAATAAGTAGACGGTCTGTGGGTCGAATCTTAAAAACAAATGAGTTGCATGCATGTCATATTCAAATGCACCAGGAATTATCTGATAACGATTTTCAAAAGCGCCTACAATTTTGTAATTGGACCAGAGACCAGAGATAAAATGCAAGATGATGTCAACTTCTTCAATAATGTTTTATTTAACTTTTCATAAAAATGGATTTGTTAATAGGCACAATTTCCATTATTATGCTTCGGAAAATCCTCACTTTTTTATACTAGTTGATAACCGACACAGATGGTCTATAAACGTTTGGGGAGGAATTATTGGAGAACATGTAATAGGGCCACATTTCTTTGATGGTACATTAACTGGAGCTATTTATCTTCATTTTCTGGAAAACTATCTGCCACAATTACTTGTAAATCTCCCTGAAAGAATTCGAAATAGGATGTGGTTTCAGCAAGATGGTGCACCACCAATTTAAATGCAGTAAGAGACCACTTAAATGATACCTATCCTCATCAATGGATTGGAAGAAGTGGACGCACTAAATGGCCTGCTAGATCCCCAGATCTTACAAAAATGGATATCTTTTTATGGGGATACGTGAAGGAAATTGTTTATAGAGACACACCAACAACAGTACAAAATATGAAGGAAATAATAATAACTGCCTTTAGATCTATCACACCGGCAATTTTAGGAACAGTGGGAACCTCATTTCAGAAGCGCATAGAGATGTGTGTCAATTAAAATGGGCAACATGTGGAACATTTATTATAATTTTTTCTACTGAGTTATTTGAAGAAACCTCTTTTAAAGTTTGTTTTTGAATTTTGTAATTATTGCTCAATAAAACAAAATTGGTTGCAATTAGCCATACGGAAGTACTTACAAAAAAGGATCCTTTTTCATTTCTACATCACATCGTTGAAAAATATACAGGGTGTCCATTTGAAAAAATTGAGAAAATTCAATTTAAAAAGTTCTTAATTGAAAAATAATTTTTGGCCACCCTGTACAGTTTTAGGAAATGAAAATGATTCAAAAACATTAATTAAATGTTTCGTAATTGGTATTAACATAAGTTTTTCTTAAAACCCATAATTATGACTGTGGTGATTTTTTTAATATCCATCTGCAGATTGCATTATTTCAACAAAAAAATTCATTACATCCAAGTGGTGGGAGGTATTCAACGCTAATACTTATAGGAATGAGAGCCTAGAAAGAGGCTTCAAAAAGTGTACTGATATACATAGCATTCCATTTAAAAAAAATGCACTTGGTCCTGTAACTTCGTCTTGGCTCGCCCTGTATGTTCGAAAATAATTTCCAGTTATGAGCTTTTTTTATCTAGCTTACTCGCAATTTTTTTTTAAATTTCTAACTATCGTAGAATTCGAGATATCGAGGTCCGACGCACTATTGCCCCACCCTGTATATTAGAAATTTTAGCAATGTTATCATCCTTTCTTGAGGTTTGATCAATCTCTACTTTTAAAATAACAAATATGTCGTCTGTTCCTAGACTATAACTTATTCAACACCGGTTGCAACTTCTAAATTACCTTAGAAACTTTAATAACGTTTTTATTTAATTTGAGCGTGACTAATTTATTTGTTATGTAATCAATTGTGGTTAATTAATTTGTATCTACATTGAAATCAAACGTTTGTCAACTGCCCACCTGGAACTTATATAATATGCTTCAAATCATTTATCACAGTACAGTTTATAACACTTCTTTAATAAGATTCATTTTAATATCCATCCACGTGAGCGGTATATGCTACTTAAAAATTTGCAGTATCATGTAAGAAAACCGCGCCTAAGGAATCACTACTTCCACATCCAGATTTCTCATCCAAGTATCTTTAAACAAAAAGATCTCGATACTATATTTGCACTCTAGTAAGCGGAAATAATTGCTCATCGAACTTTATTGATTTAAGATTTGAAATCGTCGGCTCCGAGGTAATATAGCTGAGTACATATATTTAATGCACATAATAAACTCGAAAGAGAGACCGGGGTATGTTTCATTTTTACTTCCCTCGCATACCGAAGGGAAGTATTATATCGAGAAAAAATCACCCTCCGAGATTTTTTCGAATTCTGACGTTTCAGAACACGTAGATTTCGAAAATATAGGTTTTTCAATTCCGTCAGTCTGTCTGTCTGTCTGTCTGTCTGTCTGTTGGTGCATTAACTAAAAAACTACTTAACGGAGAGCAGTCAAATTTGGTAGGTAGTTAACCCTACTGTCAGCGAAGAGCTGGTAGAAGTTTCACTGAAAAATATACAGGGTGGACCGTCTAAACGGAATAAATAGTGAAAAAAATTGTTGTTTGCTCAAATTTAAAATTTCCACGTTTCATGACGCGCTAAACCTATTTCAGAAAAAAAAAAATTGAAAATTTTGAAACATTTTTGAAAAATTTTTTACCACTAAAATATTTGGAATTTTTTTGTTCAAATTTAAAATTTTCACGTTTCCATGGCATACTAAACGCACTAAAACAAATTTGGAAATTTTTCTGAAAAATTTTCTTGAAAAAATGTATGTATTCATCACTAAGTACTTACTATAGAATAGAAGAAAATTTTTTTTTGCTCAAATTGAAAATTTCCACGCTTCATGACATTCCAAACCTATTTCGGAAGAAAAAAATTGTAAAATTTTTTTACCATTTTGGAAAAAAAATTACCACTAGAATAGATGGAATTTTTTTTTGCTCAAATTTAAAATATACACGTTTCATGATATTCTAACCCTATTTCAGAAGAAAAAATTTTGAAAATTTTTTAATCAACATTTTGGAAAAATTAAAAAAAAAAATTTTTTCTTTGTTCAAATTTAAAATTTCAACGTTTCCATAGCATTCTAAATCTATTCAAACACATTTAAAAAAAAATTGGTAAAATCTATTTCACTACTCACTATAGAATGGATGAAAAAAATTAAATTTAAAATTTCCACATTTCATGACATTCCAAATCTATTTCGGCAAAAAAAATTTGCATCATTTTTTTACCATTTTGGAAAAAAAAATTACCATTAGAATAGACGGAAAAATTTGTTTTTGCTGAAATCTAAAATGTTCACGTTTCATGACATTCTAAACCTATTTCAGAAAAAAAAAATTGAAATTTTTTTTCACACATTTTTAAAAAATTTTTACCAATAAAACAGATGGAAATTTTTTTTTCTTTGCTCAAATTTAAAATTTCCATGTTTCATGACATTCTGAACCTATTGCAGAAGAAAAAAGACTGAAAATTTTTTAACCAACAGTTTTGAAAAATTAAAAAAAAAAATGAAATTTTTAACCACCACTATACTTCTACTTCACTACGTGAATGTGGAACTGAAAATGTGTCTAATGGCAATAATATTTGACATATGCTATTATACTTTTATTGGAAAATATACAGGGTGGTCGTCACAAGAAATAATTCATGGTAGACCTGTTATTTAGTATTGAACTTTTGCTGTTGGATGAGTACTATTTTTTTGACCAAAAGCTATCAGGATTTCTTTGTAATAATTACAATAACTATATTTCGATTTTTATTCTCAATGTCATTTCGTATTTAATAATTTTTTACAGTGACCGCCATGCACAAATAACGAGGGAAGTCCTGTGTAAATACCTTTACCGATTTTTTTATAATTCATTAAATAATAAATATAATGTATTACTTAATAGATAAAACATCATTACTCTTATATAAAGTATGTTCTGGCATTATTAAGGTAAGAAATAAACGGAAACAAGCCTCTTTTAATAACATTTCTAACTCCTGAAATACCGGGTGTAACAGGATCATGGTATACCCTCCTTTTCTGTTTAAAATTTAGAATATACTACATACATAATAAGCGGCACTTTTTGACATACAGTTGATTTTTTTTTCACTTCCAGTTTCACCGGAAGTGCCACTAACTTTCGATTTTTAAATGGAACACTCTGTATATTATTGCATTTTTGAATTATGCATAATTTTCTGAATCCAACGATGCCAAGTAAGTGATATTTCAAACATTAATTTTTTTTTATAATATAATTTTTAGTTTTGCATTAAGTGTGCCATGACTACGTGATTTATGAGCAAATAAAATTCACCAAAATTGTTTTTGGGGCAAAACTCAATTTTTTCAAATGGAACCATATCAGTACAGTGGTACCATTTATTAGTACTATTAATAAGGAATGTATTCATATGTCGTATTAAAATGTGCGATAAATACAAACAAAATTACAGCTGAACGAAAATAAGAAAATACAATTTTATTCTAATTACCTTGTTACACATAAGGTGGTTTTGGAATACAGAAAATTAACACAAAACGTTACAACAGTTGTTCAAAATATTGTCCATTAACGTCAATGCACTTCTGAACTCGCATAGCTGTTTCTCAAAGAACGTTCGCCAATTGCTGGGCCGTTATGCTATTAATTGCTCGTCTTACTCGTAGCTCCAAGTTTTCACGGGTTGTAACGGCGGCGGTTGCGTAGACAATATTTTTTAAATGACCCAAAACAAAGAAATCAAGGCGCGTTAAATCTGACCTTGGAGGCCACCTCACAGGAACATTCGTCGAAATTACGTTTTCTCCGAATCTCCGTTGAAGGTAATCAATTACTATCCTCGAATTATGGGGAGGGGCGCCATCTTGTTGGAAATACATTCTGTGTCCTAAATCTAAAGGTAACTGATCTAAAATGTCCTCAGTCTCATTTTCCAGGAATCTCAAGCATCTGGCACCAGTCAGAGGTCCTTCAAATATTATTGGACCAATGATTCTACTACCGATTATTCCAAGCCAAACATTCAAATCGGACCGCATTTGAAAGTTACCCTCTCGTAATAAATTCGTAAAAAAATCGTAAAAAATCAATTGTATCTCAAAAAGTGCCGCTTATTATGTATGTAGTAATGGGTGGTCCCTGGGAACGGGAAGTTTTGAAAATGTTGTTATTTTGTAACAAGTATAGCAGGCCATGGAAATATTTGTCATATTGTCTGTCCATTATATGCCATTTGGTAATCACGGAACAGTGGTCCGGTGAACAGCGTGCTTTTGCAATAAAATCGTATTATAAAAATAACAACAGTTAGTTGCTGTGCAGTGGCAATTTTGACTATACTTTGCGATTCCTCGTCACGGGAGAATTCCTTCCGCTCATGGCATAAAATCGTGGATTCGTAAATTTGAAGAAACAGGTACAGCCAATAAATGCAAACTTGAAGGACCTAATGAAAGTATTAGAACCCCTGAAAACATTGAACGAGTCAGAGCATCTGCCGAACACAGTCCAAAACGTTCAGTTAGAAAAGGAGCCCAGGCATTGCGCTTAGGTAAATCTCCTTTGCTTAGAATTTTACATAAGGATCTGAATGTTCATCGTATAAAATCGTTCAAGAAATAAAACCAATAGATTTTCCAAGACTTCTACATTTTTCTGAAATTATTTTAGAACGTGGAATTAATCTCAACTTGTGGTTTTCTGACGAGGCTCATTTTTATTTATGTGGCTACACCAACAAACAAAATGACAGATGTTGGAGTTCCGAAAATCCACAACAACTTCACCAAAAACCGTTACATAGCCCGAAGGTAAGAGCTTGGTGTGCAATTTCTTCAGTAGGAATTACCGGTCCCTATTTTTTTGAAAACAATGATACAAATGGTGTGACAGTCAACTCTGCATGCTATACCGAATTTATCAACCAGTTGTTGGCGCCACAATTAAACATGTTTCCAGGGATTCAATATTGGTGGTTTCAGCGAGATGGAGATACTCCACATACCACAAGAGAATCAATAAATACCATGCAGAGATTATTTCCTGGTCACATTATCTCCAGGCGTGGAAACATTGAACGGCCCCCAAGGTCGCCAGACCTTACGGCATGCCATTACTTCTTGTGGGGCTAGTTAAAGCATAGCGTTTTTGTTGACAAATAAAGAAATATTCAGGAGTTGAAAATAAAAATCCGTGAAGAGATTGCCAATATTCCGATAGAGATGTTGCATCGTCTAATAGAAAATTTCACCAATCGTATTCAAGAGTGTGTAGAGATAAGGGGAAGACGTTTACCAGGAATTATTCTTAAGAAATAAAAAATGCAAATAATTACCTAGCCATTGTTATACCTTACTTTAAATAAGTAAAGTTAGTTTCAAAATTATGATGTTTTCAAAACTTCCCGTTCCCAGGGACCACCCAGTATATCCTAAATTTCAATCAATTATCTTCAAAATTAAAGGAGAAAAGGGGGGTATACCATGATCCTATTACACCCGGTATAATTACGCAAATCACCCTTAACTAGAACATCATGTCCAGGGAACAGATAAGCCTAGCCGTACTTTGAATTTATCTATCAATATCGCAAATAAAAGGACGGGCACTAATGCGTAAAATATATTCCTATCTTGATGCAAGACAGTGTAATATTTTTTAATTTCGACTAGTTCTAATTAAGCTAAAGCTTTGAAATCTCGCACACGTATGTAGGTCCGGTGACAATGCAATATAGTGTATCTAATATCGTTCTAAATCCAATATGGCGGACGTCCCAAGATGGCGGATTACCTTTTACTTAACATCCTTGATATGGGTAACAGATGAAATAGTTTGACGGGTAAAATACGATAAACTATGTGAGGTCATTCGAAATCCAATGGACGCACCAGGACGGCGGATTATCTCTTTCTTCACAACCCCCTTGATATGGGTATCAAATTAAAGGATATGACGAGTAAAATACAATAAACTGTGTAACAACATTCTAAATCCAATATGACTGTTTATACAGGGCAATTTATTACAATTAAATAATAAATTGCCCTGTATAAACAGTCTCTCCTTATCCACTCGGTATCTTTTGATCCCTCTTGATATTCTTGTTATTGTTATTAGATTTTAAGTTTTACTGTTTCTATAGTGATTTTATATTGTGTATTTTAGTGATTTTATATTGTGTAATAGGATAGTTATATAATTGTATTATATTGTTCTCGAAACAGGTGTGCCACACTTATCGAGCTTTTGTTTATTTACTTCTTTAGTTAAATTGCTGGTTACAGACTTAATACTTTATACATTTTTGTATTAGTGACATTTTTGTATTAGTGATATATATATTGCGGTGATAACTAGAGCTCACATAATATATTGAAACTTGTACAATTTCTAGAACTTTGTATGTTTTGACAAAAAGCTTATTTCTAATTATAAAAACTAAGCCAACATACTGATAATGAGTTGCTGTTACACAGAACCATACTAAAATCTCGTTCCCAGGTGAGTTCGACTGAGACTTCAAGAAAAGCAACCTTGTAAGGTTGAAATTATGAGAATATATGTCAAAATCTAATTTTAAGAAAGTGTATTACACTTCAACACATACCCCGATATATAAAACATAACTTAATAAAAGTGACTTTTTAAAAGTTAATTAGAATAAATATTAGCCACTGATCAGCTACAAATGCTAAATGGACTGCCAAAGCCAGCATTAGTAGAACTGTATTAAAAACTTTAGATTTAGGTAGTATGAACTGCTACCGCAGAATAAACTTTTATAAAATTTAAGTTATTATAGGATCGCATAAATTTTAAATAATATAAAATGCACAAAAACCCACCAGAACTTTATCCATGAAGTGTTAGTTCTCAAATCCTAATGCTATGTGGGGGACACAGTGTAAATTTCCAGCGTAGCATCGCTGTTTTGAACTTTTTTAGTATGTAATTGTTTAAATAATAAACTCTTGTACCTGAAACCTATTCACATTTAGAATGGAAGGTCCACAGCTCAAGTCTATAGTATAAGTTGTTGTAATTTCATTTGATTAAATTGACACCTTCGTGGTGAAGCTAGGGCTACATGCCTGAAAGCATTTCTATGATTATTCTTTGTTCGAAATATGTTAGATAGGTGCATTTGCACATAAAATGTTTAATATAGGATAAGGACAACCTGGTAGCATAAAAAGTATGTTAAATATAGTTTTAAAGTATATTTTTGTGAAATTCATACATGACAACAACATTTTTATTTCAAAGTATATCATATGGCATAAGTACTAAAAGAATCAGAAAAAACAAAGTCAAGGCTAGTTTGTTGAGTTTTGGAAAAAATGTCAGTTTGAAGGAATGAAACCGATATTTTAAAAAAAATCATGAATGTTGGGAGTATCGAGGGAATAATTATTGATTACTGTTATTGTTAAGAAGGCAGTGTCAAAAAAATTAGAAAAGAGTTTCTTTTTGGAATAAATAGAAGGAGGATTGAACATTTACTCAAGCCAAGAAAGAGATCGTATAAAAAAAGGTAGTTTAAATCCTTAGTAGTTATAATGGGCTTGTTCCATGATATTCTTTTTATATGGTTTTTATACTTTTTCATATAGTACTCGATATTCTCATCATACACTTAAAATTTCGTATTATTAACTTTTTCCGTTCTCGAGATATAAGGAGTTGAAATCAGTAATAGTTGCAAAAACCGAGCGCTCATTTGTGACGTCACTATACGCAAGTGACGTAAAAAAATGGCTTTCTGGGACCTTTCAAATTTAACCTGAAAAGTCGAAAAACATGGAATTTTTAAACGCTGGTAACTTAATAAATACGTCGACTGGAAGTTCGTTCTATGTGTCTACGGAAAGGAGAAGGTCGGCGATGAATTCTAATCGTAAATTGCAGGGTCGAAATCGAAAATTCGTTCCTGCAGGAGCGAGAGAAAATTGTAATTTTTTGACATTTCACCAAATTGTACTCCCCTACTGTCAAGTAGTAAGCAAAACAAACAATACTTCGAAAACACTTATAATTATAACCAATAAGGAGCATCAAGCCTATTGAGATCGCCGAGTCTATGCGTATAGTGACGTAGCGCCTGGCCAAGCCCCATTTTCGCGAGATGGAAATTTGCAATAGTTTTTAAGATACTAAACGTGCGAATAAGATTCTGATTTTTTGCAGATCCGTTAATTTATACTTGCACTTTCGATTTATGAAATAAAAAAAAAATGCTGAACAAGCCCATTAGAAGAAAATTGAAAAATTTAAATTATCCAATCTTATGTCATAGTGAAAGAAAATAAAAAGTTTTTGACATGTTAGAAGAAAATTAATTTTGTTCCTATGTTTGAAAGTGATTTCGTCGAATTTGTACATCGTATTTTGCTTTGGTTGAACAATGAAAAGTAAATAAAGTTACTTACCTTAAAATGAAGATATCCAGTTTGGTTTTTTAAACAAAAAGTGCATCGCTACGTACGACAAACACCAAGAATGAAGTGAACTGTTTATTAAGAGTCCAGTCATAGGTACTGTTTTCGTGTTTCCAGAGTCTCGTAGAAGGAACGTACATTTCTCCGCATCAACAAAAAGGTAATGCATTACAGATTAAAAACCCATGGTTTAGAATAAAATTCAAATTTGAATATAAAACAAATTTCCTTTACAATATAAATATTGGGGACAGAATATGTAATAATTGTAAGAATTTTATTTAGTTATAAGTGTTTGCAAATTGTCTTTGTTTTTCTAAACCGTAATAATAATTTTCTACCAGGAAATCCTATGAAATAAAGTTTGCCTATTTTATAAATCGAACAAGAGTGTTTTATTTGAAATCTCAGATAAGGAATCAAATTTTGTGTCTTTTGGGGAGCACTGAACCTGCTTGAGCCCGAGAGGAGTATTTCTGATACAGGAACTCATGCTAAGTATTCTGGTTATTGTGTAAAGTGAAAGACAAAACAAATAAAACTTTAATTTTGGTAATTTTGTCAAATTACCTGGCGTCCCAAATAAATTTTTATAAATAAAAGCCAATCAATTTTATATTAACTTATTTAATATCTTTTCAAATTTCAAACAGGTTTTATTTATTTTCACTTCACGAAAATATAAAAAAGGCAAAAAACACAACAACACAGTAATATATATATATGTAAATAAACGTTATTATTATTATTAATATGGCGGACACACCAGAATGGTGGATTATCTTTTTCTTGGCAATCTAATATGGCGGACGCACCAGGACTGCGGATTATCTTCTCCTTCACAACCCCCTTCGTCAAATGAAAGGATTTGACGAGTAAAATACGATAGACCATGCAACGTCATTATAAATCCAATATGGCGAATTACCTCTTTCTTCACAACCCCCTTGACTTGGGTATCAAATGAAAGGGTTTTGTCTGTCGGTATAATGAGTAGACCAAAAAGTCAAAAATAAAATTATAAATAAAAAAATTATTTTTAAAGCAAAGCTTTTATTTAAAAAAATATACTAAAAAGTAAAAATAATTTTTAAATTCATACATTTGGAAACTAAAAGCTTTGGCTTTTGATCAATGTAACTGTACAATACTGTTATATGATCGCCCCCAAAGCTTTTAGTTTCCAAATGCATGAATTTAAAAATTATTTTTTACCTTTCAGTACATTTTTGAAATAAAAGCTTTGCTTTAAAAAAAATATTATTTCTAATATGCGCGCTGGGTCCACAATAGCAGTGGTGTGATGTTTCTCGTGCACCTTTCACCACGTGAGGAAGCAAGCGAAAGAAAAATTACGCCCAATTATATAAAAATACTCTACTAGGCAAAAGCTTAAAAAATCTTGTAAACCGAACCCTGCATTTTGTGAATATGAAAGTAGAGATAGAAACAAAGTGGCCTCCATTTCGACGCGCTGAACACGAATTCGGTGTCTGTTTAGCTCCATCACTCACCAATTTTTAGTAAATCGCTAGAATAACCTAAATAATTCAATTGTTTAGGTTATTCTCGCTCTTACTAAAAGCTGGTGATGGGGCTAAACGGACACTAGGTTCTGGCTTAGCACATCGAAATACATAGGAGTCACCTAATGGAGTCCCAGAAGCGGACCACTTTTTTGTGTGTGCCTGTAAAATTTTAAAATCCGCCACTCTTGACCTCCTAATCTGACTTTTTTTTTTAATTGATGTGTTTGATGAAATATTAACCGTCCACGCATTAGCGACAACCAATATATGTGAGCTTCACCAAAATGTTTAAAATTATTGATATTCTCATTGAAATTATTATTTTGTGGTGCATTAAATTGTACAATTTTCTAAGTGTTTTTGTTATTAATTAGTATTATATATTACTTTTTACCCATAAGATTTAGCACTTTCTATATTTTTCAGCTCCCCCTTAACCCACTGGACCTGAGTTCACAAAAATCCAAAGCCACCGTTGGAAGGAGTGCGAGTAGGCGTCCACCAACGCGACAACGACCGAGAGAGGCTTCGTCAGCATCAAATGACTTAAACAACCCACTAAGGAACGCCCACATCACGGCAGCCACCAATCTCCATCGTGTATCGCGCCTCTGTCATCAAATACATGAGACTGCCGTGAGGCAGGCTTTCGGGAAGCGATCGCCAAAGCCTTCAATAAACGATAGGCAAAGCGGTGATGGTAGTGTCGAAATTTACGAAATCGAAAGTGTTTCTTCGAGTGAAACGAAGTCCTTGAATGGACACTCTAACTTAACACGAACAAAAAGTACTAGCAGTGATGATATTCACATAATCCCTGAAAAAGATCCTTCTACAAAGAGCATTGAGGACTTAGAAGACCTCGAGCAGCTCCAAAACTGGAGAAGGACATCTAAGATACGCCGATCTCTACAATTCCCAAAACAAAATAAAACAGCTAATAGTAAACCCTTAGACTTGCCGGAAAATAGTGTTAGCGTAAGGAAAATTCGCGAAGATCTCGAAAAAGGTAGAAGGCTGAATACTGCTTTAAGAAATAATAGTGTGGATCTCGAAGCCCTAGACCAAATTCTTCAGTCTATATCAAGCTCCAGTAGCATACATTCAGATAAGACATCCGACAATTTAGATGATGTTGAAGGTGAAGGTTCAAGAAAACAAAAACGGAATTCCTTTGTAACGGTCGAATCTATACAGGAAGTTAAGGGAAGACTGAGACGTACCAGCTCACCTACGAATGACATCTATGGAGTTAATGGAAAAGATGAAGACCCCGATGATGGTATAGTTACAGAAGAAATTACTAATAATCCTAGAGAAATGCCTGTGATGGATAAATCTGCCAACCAATCTCGTGTACGTTCTTATGTATATGGGATGGAGGCCTTACTCAACAAAAAACCTGGCCTGGGCACCGGCAGTTTGGAATCCAGAGCCAGACTAGTAAATAACAATACGAATAATAGGAGCGAAGATTGGTACAATAGAAGGAAATCTTATGGATTTGAACAAATGCATAATCAAGAGGAATCGACTAATTCTATGTCTCTTAAAGGCAAAAATTTGGTAGAGTCATCGACCGACAGTGGTATATGTCGATCAAGTGAAATAGTGGTAGTACCTACGGCTAGAAAATCAAATGATTATAATGTGGATAACAATCATTATAGTTCTGATAATAACAGTGACTTAGAAGATAAATATAATGGATATGATAGTAGCAAGCACAACAGTGGGATTAATTTTGGAAAGGTGAGATGTTTTAAAAAATTTAAGTTTATTATCTCATAGTTTTAACTTATGAATATTTTTGTTATTCCTGACTTTTTGAGTATCATTAAGATTAACATGATCTTTGTCATTTCTGCTTTTCATTCTCGGTATAATTCTGCGACTTGCGAGTCTACTCTTGTTCATTAGTGCCGAATAACCAGGGATTGAAAAAAACACATTAAAAATCCGGATGCATGGTTTTAGATGGTTTTTTGTGGACTGACCACAACAACAAAAAATGTAAATTACGCATATTTTTGCGAACTTGAAATCACTGAAATAATTCAAATAAGGTATGTATCATCCTTTATTTGAATTATTTTGATTTCAACTACTCTCCCTAAAAAATTTGAAATTTCCTTGGTAATTGATTTTTATAACAATTTCATTGAGCTTTTGGTTTATCATCAATTGATTTTATCACAGAATCCAGTAAGTTTTTTTTTACAAAAATGTTTCTATTTATAGTCCAATAATTATAAAGATTTCCATAACAAGAAATGTTGTCTGAGATTTTTCTTCAGTAACTGTTAGTGGAGGGATTATACATCACAAAACCACAAAAATCAGTTCTGGGGGTGCCGCTAGAGGGCGTTGTTTTCGAGTTTTTCAAGAAAAACGTAAAAAGGGAACCTTTCAACTACCCCCCCGCTCACAATAATCCACAGATCGGGACTTTTAGTACCTATGTTGTTCAGGGCACTCCTCCCGACAACTATACAAAAATTGGCCCCTACACGAATTACTTCTCCTATTCGGCCTTTTTTGGGCTTCGTCAACTGGACTAAAAACTTGTCACCAAGTTTCAGCTTTATCACATTAATAAGCTTTATTATTTTCGCTTATGAAACACCTACGAAAATAAAAATAGTCTTACAAACGCATCCCCTAAATCGCAAAATAGAGTTAGAATCTTTCAAATTGTGCCTATTCACACGGATTGCATATTTTAATTAACAGAGGCTATTTCATATTATACAGGGTGTTTTTAAAAAGTATGTCAATCACTTAACCACGGACTCAGCATGTCAAAAGAAGTTGATTCAGCCTAATTTACCTCTATCCAAAATCGCACCCCTATGAATATACAGCCCTCTAAAGTTGGGATTAAAAATATTTATTTTTTTAATATTGTGCAAATGGCTGTAGATATCTTTTTCAATTTCGGAACACTGAAATGTATGTCAAAGGGTAATAGTTTAAAGTAGAAACTGTTTAAAATCAAATTTTCTAAAAGGCCGATTTGGGGGTAAACTACCCTTCCCTCCTACCCCCTCTTTTAGTGGTACGCCTATGACTTTTTTGATATAGGGCATTTTATATAAAATTTAATTATAAAACTTTTCTTTATCTTGTTTTTTTTTCATTTAGATAACCATTTTCAAATGAATCTGGAAATACTAAAACCATTATGAAAAGTGGAACATATGAAATAAAAAAGTTCTTCTGTGTAATTTTGGCATTTGAAGTTACTGGTATTATAATAAAAGATGTGCATTGCTATCATAAATTGTAAAATTAAAAAAATGTTTAAATAGGTTTTTTTATTAAATAAAAATCACAGAAACTAAAACATCAATCATTAAAGCAACAAAGTAAATTAAAATAATATTAGAAGTAAAACAACAAATAATGAAATAAATTAAAAATAAAATAAAAAAATATCGAACATTAAAATTTTATTTCAGAATGTGCTCAAAATGATTTCCATTTTGTCGTACACAATACCTTGCCCTTTTTAGAAGCGAAAATCTCACATTCTGAAACACGGCAGGAATCTTTCTAAATTCCTTGGCTGATTGTTGAATTCTTTGTCGGAGATGTTCAACGCTCTCTATTGGAACAGAATAAACTTTTTCCTTCATAGCTCCCCAAAGACAGAAGTCAATTGGGTTTAAATCAGGGGACCGAGCAGGCCAACTGACTGGAGCATCAGCTCCTCGACCTATCCAATGTCCTGGAAAACGCCTTGATAAACATTGCCTGACTTGCAGGCTATAATGGGGTGGAGCACCATCTTGTAAATACCACATATTTTCTCTAATATTAAGATTAACAATATCTAATTGCTAATTCATTTTCCAGAAAATCTAGGTAGTCAGCTCCATTTAAACGACGTGGAAAGAAAACAGGTCCAATTAGATGGTTATCAACAATACCTGCCCAAACATTAACAGAAAAATTACGCTGAAAATGCGTTTCTATCTTTGCATTGGGATTTTCTTCAGACCAAATGTGATAATTATGATGATTTGTAATACCATTTCTATGAAATGAGACCTCATCAGTTGACAAAATGGTGTTTACAAAACTTACATTTCTTCCATTTTTTCTGAGAAGCCAGTTACAAAATTCCATTCGAGAACCGTAATCTTGAGGTTCCAATGCCTGAACAGTCTGTATATGAAATGGAACTAGTAATTGTTCTTTTAATGTTCTCCATACTGAATAATACGATACTCCTACCTGAAAAGCTATTTTACGCACACTGCTTTCAGGCCGTTCTGATACAATATCTAAAATTTCCTCTTCGACCTCTGGAACTAGCACAGTCCTAGGTCTGCCACACTTCCCAGCACGATCATTTGATAGACTTCCAGTTTTCCTTGCACGACGATCGACTGCAAAAAATGTACGTCTATCAGGATGCCGACGGTTTGGAAACTTTTCCACATAACGCCTAGCTGCGCTAGAACCATTTCCATTACATTCGCCTAATATTCTAATCCACCATTTCGGTATTAGAATAACTCATATTAAATGCCATTGTTAACAATTAATAACTGATATCTATTAAAGCAGTTTGACAAAAATGACAGGTGTCAACTACCTATTAAATTTTCACAGGTGCCTTTGATCATCATCTACATTAATTTTAAACATTATTTGTGTTATTCTACAAAGGCGTGGTAATGGTTTTAATATTTCCAGATTCATTTGAAAATGGTTATCTAAACGAAAAAAAAACTAGATAAAAAAAAGTTTTATAATTAAATATTATATAAAATGCGATATATCAAAAAAGTCATAGGCGTACCACTAAAAGAGGGGGTAGGAGGGAAGGGTAGTTTACCCCCAAATCGGCCTTTTAGAAAATTTGATTTTAAACAGTTTTTACTTTAAACTATTACCCTTTGACATACATTTCAGTGTTCCGAAATTGAAAAAGATATCTACAGCCATTTGCACAATATTAAAAAAATAAATATTTTTAATCCCAACTTTAGAGGGCTGTATATTCATAGGGGTGCGATTTTGGATAGAGGTAAATTAGGCTGAATCAACTTCTTTTGACATGCTGAGTCCGTGGTTAAGTGATTGACACACTTTTTAAAAACACCCTGTATATACCTACAAAAATGATCAGACGCAAATAATATTAATATTAAACAGTATATAAATATTTTACTTAGCCAAAAAGGGCTCAGAAACTTGCCATTTCGCCCGGGGCGGCAGAAGAGATAGAGTGGCCCCTGGGTGGGAGAATATGGAGGGTGAGGACAATTTTGTTTTTTAATCCCTCTACCGCACACCGACCGGAAGTCTCGTTGGTCAGTGTAATTGGGATATGTGGAATACATATACTAACTACCTATGCGGACAGATATCGATAATAATTCGTGTAAAAAAATTGTAGTTCAAAGAAATTTCTTTAAAATGAATTTTGTCCACATAGGTAGTTAGTATATGTATTCCACATACCTCAATTACACTGGCAGACTAACTTCCGGTTGGTGTGTGGTAGAGGGAATAAAAAAAAAAATTGTCCCCCCTCCCTCCATATTCTTCAACCATACCAAAAATTTCCAGAGAGAAAAGAGAAAAAAGTTTCATAGTTGTATACACTCTCTTCGATTACCGACTGGCAGATGGTAATATATTACAAAACATCTATTTATCGAAAATCAATGTGGGAAGTGGATACAGAATAATGTCATTAACTTACTTTATTAAGAATTGTAATATTTAATTTTTTCTCTTATTGATGCATGATTGCCTTATACCTAACAGACATCAATTGGCTGTATGGCTAATGGCCTTGATGCCAAAAAAAAAAAAAAAAACAGACATCAATGAAA
This sequence comes from Stenurella melanura, assembly GCA_963583905.1. Taxonomy (NCBI): domain Eukaryota; kingdom Metazoa; phylum Arthropoda; class Insecta; order Coleoptera; family Cerambycidae; genus Stenurella; species Stenurella melanura. Next base: position 112,160,689 of record OY757312.1, read on the forward strand.
ATATTTGACAAAAACAAAAAGAATTAAATATATTTCATGAATTCATGATTGACAACAGATTTCATTGGATTATTTTGGTTCGACATTGAACATGAACATCAACTCAAGAAGATTTCAATATTTTTTCAGTTTCATAGTTCAAAAAAATATAATTTGATTGGCCTATTGTGTGTCACTATTCCCTTATTTATCACATTATATCACATCATTATCTCTACCTTTCCTACTGCCCTATTATATATGATATATACTCTCTAACATCTTAAGAACCAAAGGTACCTAACATATTTATTCAAGTACATACATGGAAATATTATTCTTATGCTCTCAAGCATAATTACCTTGATTTTATTTATATTAATTGTTGTATCCACTGCTGTACTGCTTCACGGTTTTTGCTTTTGTTCCCCTATTTACATTAATATCCTTATTATGTTCTATACTGTTACATGCTGTTTACTAACAGGAGTTTTGCATTTTCATCAATATTTAATAGCAGAGGAAATTTTATAAAGTTAAATTTGTGTAGTTAATTTCTAATTAGCAAATTTTTTACAATATCAAGATTTTTTCTTCCACACCATCTCTTCATCTACTCATTCCTGTTTCTTATTCACCAATTTCCAAAACATTTTCGTATTCTCTTAATAAATGTTATTAACTGTTTAGTTGAGAGACAAGCACATTTATTGATTCAGCCAAGAGCTTTGGGAGTAAATCCATTCTTTGAGATGTATAGCCTCCTCTTATATTATCACTAGAAGCGTACAAAGAGAATTTGCAAATATAATCTCTACTTCTAATAACAAATTTTTAGATGCCCCATGGATGTCAAAATTTAGCTTCTGAAATTTAATTTCATAATTTAAGTAAGTAAATAGTCTTTTAACACAGATATACACAATTTGAAGGATTTTCTATTATTTAGACAATATTTACTATATAGAGCTAGAAGGAGCACATAGTTCGTTGAGTGGGAAATGTTTGAGGGAAGTTGTTACCTATGCTAAATCGAAAGATTATGTCAAAAATTACTTAAAAAGACATGGTGCATGTTCATATCCATGTCTGTCACTTGGCAACACCTTACAGAAGGGTGCAATTTTGAACTTACTTGTTAAATGTTATTTAATTACTTCCACATCCACGTAGTGGAGTGGTATCGTAATCATAAAAAAAATCTAAATTTTTTTTGTTGAAATAAGCTTAGAATGTGATAAAACGTCGAGATTTAAAATTTCTGTCTGTCCTTTTGTGAGCATGTTTTCTCAGGAACGGTTTAAGACATTGACTTAAAATTATGCCCCTCGAAAGGGGGAGGGGGGTTAGGGGCCCCGAGCATTTCAGGGGACCTGAATTCTAGGAGATGGAGATGTATATGCAAATTTCGATCATATTTGTATTAGTTAGAGTAAGAGAAGGCAAATTTCTGTGTAAAAAGAGATAATATATGAAATTTTTATGTAGAAATTCGTAGCTGGAAGTATGACATCGTAAGAAGCACTACCCCCTGCTCTTCGAAACCTTACAATCGATATAAAAATTATATCGAAGAGCTGGGAGTGGGGGGCCCGAATGTCACTACCTCTGAGTCCCGATTTTCTCTCGACGGCCTTGCTTGAAAATTTGTATCATGACGAGATTTGGAACTAGATTATATTTTCCGTTAATTCGGGTGAAGGGTTGGGGGTTAAATAGGAGCTAAATAGGAGGGAATAGGGTAAAATAAGTAATGCAAGGTGGTAAAAGTATAGAAATTTTGGATTTGGTGTATATACACTAGAAACCAAGGCCTCAGAATTTTTATAATATTCTTCAACCCCCACTCCATCATTAAAGGAGCTGATAAAATAGAATTGGGTAATTCACTTGAAATTTAGTACGTGTATGTTTTATAACGCCTTCTGGAATTAGATTATATTTTGAGATGATTCCGTTGAAGGGTGGGGATTAAATAGGGGTAAATTGAGAAAAATAAGTAAAGCAAGTTGATAAGAGTATTTACAGAAACTGGGAATTTGGAGTATATATACTAGCAGGCAAGGCCTCAGACTTTTTTATAACATTTATCAACACCTTCATAAAGGGGCCGATAAAATAAAATTGAGATATTGACTTGAAATTTGGAACACGTATGTGTTCTAACGGCATCAGAAACTATATTATATCTTAAGATGATTCCGTTGAAGGGCCGGGGGTGGGGGGGTAAGTAGGGGTAAATATAGGAGAAAATAAATAAAGCAAGCTGGTAAGAGTACAGCAACTTGGGATTTGGTGTATATTAATTACTAGTAGCCAAGACTTCAGATTTCTTTATAATATTTTTCAACCCCTCCACCAACTGCATTACATTATTAAAGGGATTGATAAAATAAAATTGAAATACTCATTTGAAATTTGGTATGTATTGTAATGACATCTGATTGAGATATTTCCGTTGAGGGTGGAGGATAAATGAGGAAATAAGTAAAGCAAGCTAATAAGAATCCAGAAACGTAATTTTTGGGCTATATTCTAGAAGCCGACGTCTCAAATTTTTTTATGACATATATTTGCCTGAAATATATTATTGTAATTAAATATAGTTAAGATGTTTTCCTTTAACACATTCAGTGCCAAGCTAATATTGTTGAATCTACGCACGAGACCACCCATAAGACAAACTCGACAGACACTGGTGTCTGATCTGGCCCTATATAAAAAAAATGCATATTTTTTATCACACCATGATATAGCAGACACATTTATTGAAAAACTGGTAAATTTCCTAGGCCGCAGCAGTCATTTTAGCGGATACAAATAAATCGACTGACACTGCGCTATACTGTCGATACGGATTGACAAGTCCGCCCTAGCCTCTAAAATACATATAATTTTAAGTCATTCTCAGCAGGCGACAGCGGTCACAATGGCGGACACAGCTTTCAAAATCTATATAATTTTTTTTATTAAGAACCCTTGGCATGTATGCCATGATACAAGGCCATGGCCGGCAATTAATGATAAAAACTCTTCGAATGTGAGTGTCCGCTGACCAATGTTAATGGCTAAGTAATGTGGACACCGGTGACCGCTATGGTCTGACCTAACTGTAGCTTATCGGTCACTGGTGTCCGCCATGGCGCTGAATGTGTTAAAGAGACTTTGTTGGGAAATCTGAATGTGAGTAGTGATTCCTTAGGCAGCGGTTTTTTTAAATGGTGTTCTTTTAATTTCATATATTGTATCCTTCATAATATTATTTAAAGTAAGTGGTCTAATCGAAATATACAAATATATTTTAATTGGTGGGTAGCACAAATAAGAGACTGATCTAATTTTGTCACTACACTGTTATCGAAAAGACCATCTTCTTTTAAGCATAAAATGAAAAGAATTAGTAAAAATTACAAATATTCTTTAGAATTTGAAAAGCAACTCTGGCATGCGAATTTCTGTTTTTATAACATTTTTGTTCGCAATAGTAATGTTGCCAAATACAGTACTCTTAAATGTTATCACTATGTCTGATTCTGTCTTCTAAGGCGTCTTGAACAATATTATTTTTTATTTTTATTAGGCGTATTTGATGATATTTTCTCTTTTCAATCTGTATAAAGCCTATATTTTCTTTAAAATACCCCTTTGATGATAGGCTTACAAGATTTGCGAATATAGATGCTACTTTGTGATAAGTTGTGCTCTAAATACAAATTAGTAAAACCTTTACTGGGTACTGTTTCAGTAAGAGAGGTTAACTTTGCCAGAATCTGATTACTTAATGATTCATAACATATTTGTAAAATTGTTTGCCTAACATTTCCTGTGGTATATTATGTCAAACGCATATCCATCAGATTCACTTATAAAACACTCATTATTCTCAAAAAATACGAAAACGAAGAGTATATTGCATTTTATCGGCACATTTCTAAAATTGTAAATATCACTCGTAGAGAAAGAATTTCATATCATTGTATTATATAGCGATCAAATTTTGAACAGCTTTGAAAATGTCCATCTGTCCAGCTGTCAGTCCATTACGTTTCATGTAAGCACAATGACTTAAGAAAGAAAAGTCCGATTATACTGAAATTAGGACAGTACCCAGCAAACATTTAGATATTATTTGACGCCAGGACTACCTAAATTATGTGTAATAAATTTAGTCGTTATATTAAAATTAACAATGTTTGGGTAAAATTTAGGTTGACGCTACGTGGAATCGACATAAGTGAAGAATAAGACTTCAAAATTAAATTATATCAACTAAAACAGGTAGTAGTCGCACAGTATATTTGGTTACTAATACCTGTTTAGGTGAATTTTACTTGAATTCAACGTAAATTCGACATCAAGTTGGCTAGTTTTAGGTAGAATCTACGGACGTATGTGAAACTGAAAAATTACACCAAACGGAGAAAAATAAGATTTTTATACTTAATTTTTACTTTTCTCTATATACCTAAATAGTTGGAATATTGTTGTTAGTCACTTATTAAACTTAAGAGATACCTAACTCACAATAAGAATAATACAAAATGAATGTCAGTAACTAAAATAAATCTAATTTATAAGTACTTGCAGTTTTGTTGAAGTCAATGGCGCCTAAAAATTTTTTGCGAATAATAGCAGCTGTACTTCGTAAAATAATAATGAACCTCCAAAGCATTCATCTATAAGGAAATTCCTATTGCCAAATAAAAAAATATACCTAGTAAATATGAGTTTACAGGTATAATTATGTATTGTTTTTTTTTACCTTTTCGTCAATTCATTTCTATACATACTCATTTTGCAAATTTCAATTTGGAATCGTACTTTAACTGCGCTGAGAAAATATGGCGTCTTGTGCTAATTAGACCTCAAAGTTAAAAGGACCTACTTATTGAAAGGATAATTAACTCTGATGTTATATCAAACAATTACTTGTAGGTAAATATAACGCATTTATGTTACCTTATTTTTTAATATACTACCTATTGGTAAATTCTACGGCCATTATGTGTAAATTTTGACTCGACAAATTAGTGAACCGAAAGTGTGATAGTGGAACGCTAGGAAATTGCCTTAGTATTCGGCGGCGCCTAAAAGTTCTGGAAGCTCGGTGGACATTTGGCAACGCATTCTTATTAAAATTCTATGACCAGTTATTTCCACAAACTGGAATGCAAATATAGCCAAGATGTTTTCCTTTAAAGAGACTTGGATGGGAAATCTGGATGTGGAAATATTATTTCCTTAGGCAGCAGTTTTTTACTGGCATATTTCATTTGTATATTGGCACCACGAATTATCCAACTATACTACATATTAATGGCTTCATTTAATGACTGAAATAATTTTTAGATAATAACTACCGACCTAATTGTTAAAATAACCTAAATAATATCAATGTTACAAATAGATTAGACGGAAGTTAGCTTCTGAATTACTATTTTATAGTTTAAGTTCACTTTGAGGTTGATTTGCCAGGTTACTGCTACAAACAAAGAATTTAATATATAGAGAAGACAAGCCGTCGATTTGCCGGGAGTCGTCCTTGTTGCACACCTCGTACCCTCTCCCTCCACTTTGTTTTACAAAGTAACACAACCTTACCCGGCGTGTTTTGATTTCACAAATACCGTCAATTTTGAATCTTTGTTTTGAATAGCGTTCTGCTTTATTTACAATTACACGTGTTTCTCAAATTTTTCTTCTGTTTATAACGTTTAATCTGTTTATCACATTTAATTTGTATATTAATTAATTATTTTTTTGTGACAATGGTTTATACTTGTAAAATTTGTAGAAAAACTAAGTAACCCATAAGTCCCAAGTTGGTATACACCTATTGTCATCTGTCATACTGTCATTGTATTGCAATCGTTACCTCCCCTTATGTACTATGCGACACGAACTGTGTGAGAAGGATGAGAAGCGTACAGCCTACCGCTGCTTATACATTACGCTTATGGAGCTTGTCTCCTCTATTTGTCAAACTCTTTGGCTACAAAGAAGTTTAAAATTTATTTCTTCAGAGTAACTTTAGGTCAGTTTAATGGTAATTGATAATTAATGGCTGAAATCAGTTAGATAAGCTAGGTAGAATTTATCTACGTTGTCGACCTAATATTACTTCAAATGAGTGTAATAAAAGTGACTAAATAGGTTGCTATTTAGGTATGCATTATTACGTAGGATTTCCAACAAAATCTACCTAGTGAAATATTCAACTATTAGAAATATTTTTAGTCGCTATAAAAAGGTAAATACTACCGAATTATATTACCTATTTTGGCCTTATTGGAAATTTATCCTTGAGGTCATTCTTGGCAGATTTTTTTTAGTAGTTTTTCACTCGCTGTTTTTGTTAAATTTACTTTCAAAGAAAATTGTGTATGAGGTAGATTAATTGGTATTAGTTACGTAAACTGAAATCTAAATTAGGACTAATTGGTAAATTTTAATTGGAAGTCTAATTTTCTAGTCAATTTTACATCATAAAAACTTTAATAAGTAAATTTGTCTTTTGCCAAGTCTGGAATTGGAGCTAATTTTAACAAAAATGTTTGCTGGGTAAGTTAGCACTAGCTAGAGGAAGAGCCCTATTGTTCTTGTAAAGTGTATAAAAAAATTATTAATCATTGAAATCTTCAAAAATTGTTTTCTTATTTTTTTGTGTGGTGTAACTGAACAGAAATCTTGTGAAATGTTATTTCCTTTCATTTATTTTATGTATTTTACTAATATACATTTTTAACTAATATACCAGTCGAAATGTAAAATCTCAATTGATATATTGACACATTTATTATGGAGATATTATAGTACGGCTGATATTTTTCTCGAAAAGGAAGGGTATCGATAAGCTAAGAGAATCCACCTCATGAGCGCAATATTTTAGCAACAAAATTTTTTATATGTATTTTATCTTCCAGATAATAGGTACATAAGATTAACCAGGAAAATGCTTAGAAATGCCGAAATTGTAAAGAATTTAGAAAAGGGCGAAAGCAGTTTTTTTTAATGAAATTAAGGCCAATTTTCCTAGAGTATCGAACCCCTCCTTTCCCAGTTTGCTGTTCACGCCTATCCTATTACGTGCTTTCTTTTTTTATTCAATGCATACATTATTAAATATTACTAAATAAAGTAGTCTTTAAGAATGTTAGTAATAACTACCAATAAGAAATATAGTAATTTATATCTTTTTAGGTAAAGAAATTGGCTAATACATACAACCAAGATGAGAAAAATCAGTTATATAACAAAACACCACACGAAGAGCCTGCAGATCCTTGGAATAAATTCTCTAACTATAAAGCAAGCGATTGGTCGAGTGCTAAAACAGAATCAACTACGATAACCATCCCCATAGTAAAAAATAATAATGTTGTGGACCTCTCCTGGAACGACGAACCAGAAAAGGATATAAAAAGACATTCAATAGCAGTAGATGAATCTAAGTACGTTACGAGAACCACAAATGAAAACAAATTCAGGAGAACCAGCCTAGCTCTAAACGATCAATTTATAAAGCAGGATGATGACGATATCAACACTAACAGAAAGCCTAAGAAAGTAGAATTTTGTAAAACTGAGGTACATTTCGCCGCAGATTCGGGTAAAGTTAATATAGTTGCTACTGATGAAAAACCACCCCCTACACAAAACTTTAGGAGGCGTCGAAGGACGTCCGGACTGATAACTGAGGATTTTAATAAGAACGGTCTACCTGTCCTACATTTTGGAGATAGCTCCTATGAGAAAACAATGTTTGGTGTCGTAGATGAATTGTCGGAGAATAAAAATGGCAATTTCAGCTCCATATATGAAAATGTACAGTCTAGGGTGCCTTCAGCCTTTGGCATAGTAACAGTTAACACTAACAATAACATTAATAACGAAATTATGGAAGAGGATAAAAGAGAACTTGCTGAAAACGATAATATTAAAGGTATATTAAAGAACAAACCTATAAAACCCAAGCCATACCATCTTGGAGAAACGGTACCATTCTCGGATACAAATTCTGATGAGGAAAACAAAAATTGGGGTGTTAGACTTAGGCATGTAGAAGGCACTCCTATTTGGAAATCGACAGTAACTGTTCATAATTATTATGATAAGCCCAAAAATAGCAACAATAACAACAGCGATGAAGAAGATCAACCTGAGTTTCAAAAACTTTTAAAAAATCTAAGACCAACAAGAAAATCTGACTACATGAGTGACAGTGAAAATAGGTACTCTGATAGTTTCTCTAGTATCAAAGTCACGCCTACCGTTAAAGACAATAGAAGATCATCTTGGTCTGTGGCGGACAAAATTAAGACGGTAGAAGACAATCAAAGTGTTGAAAATAAAGGATATTCTACGAAAGTCAATTTTGGAGAGGGGGAGGCCACTGTGGTGGAGAATGAAGGTTTTTATGATAAGGACAGGCATACTACATGGCCTAGAGCAGAGAATTCAACAAAAGGTAAAACTTGAAACATATTTGCATGTTTTGTAGATGTAGAGTAGAAAATTCTAACGTTGTAAAGTAGCTCCTAATATTACTATTTCCTCGTACTAACCTGTACAATTTTTAAAAGTTATATTTGTCTAATAAGTCTACTGAGATGGTATAGCTCAGTGGTTAGCTTGTAGTGAGTACAGTGCGTACACTTTGAGTTTACTTAGCGAGGTGACAAAATAGTTTTTAGTAAATTGTCCCCAAGAAATGGTTCAAATTCCGCTATAAATTGTACGGCCCCATTTCCTTTCTTAAACAAACTTCAGCTAAACTTCAGAGAGTAATTGAGGTGTCGTGGATGGCAATTAACAAAACATTGGCAAAGTAATGGGTGTCAATATTATGAACTATTTTCTTAATGATATGTCTTATGTACACACGAAATTATGATAATTGAACCATGAGCATTACTCCAAAACGTGCTGAAATGTCCTCGATCTAGCTCCAAACACTTCTGAGCCCACCTTTGAACAAAATAAAAACATTTTCTTTAAATTTATTTCCACATACCAGATGTCTACAATATCAGTTTCCAACCGCCATTTATTAATTTGTTAATGAATCGAAATTAAACTTGACAGGAGAAGTTTCTATGGCTTCCATATTGTTCATTGTTATAATTTAGTTTACTAAGGAATACATGATATTTTTTCAAACTTTAAATCTAACAGTCATTGCATTGCATTGCATTGGAAAACGTAAATGAATATTGGGTTTGTAATATATCGTGATATACATTTAGCCGTAATATGAAAGTCATATACTTCAATTTGAAAATTTTGAGTATTTCGAAAAAAGTTGTTTTATGTATCAACTTTAGATTCTTCTGTAATACAAACAAACAACAAAAAAGCTAATACATATGCTTCAATAGGCTTATTCCATGATATTCTTTTTATTTGGCTTTTATACGTTTTTATATAGTACTCGATATTCTTATTATCTTATTAAGCACTTAAACTTTCATATTATTAACTTTTTCCGATTTGAAATTAGTAATAGTTGCGCTCGTTTGTGACGTCACTATATGCAACTTTGAACTCGGAGACCACTAACAGCCGTTCAGTAGTAAGCAAATACATAGAGTTTAAGGTCGTATTAGTCGCAATGATGGAACCGGAAATCCAGCGAGAGAAAACTGGCTTTTATCGTAAATATTGAAAAATATCGACTTTTCAAAAATTCATAACTAAATAAATTCGTCAAGTAGAAGAGTGTGCAACGTCTCTATGGAAAGAAGAAGAATGGAGCTTAATCCTGATAGCAAGATGTATTTGCCAAATTGAAAATTTTTGACATTTCGCCAAATCGTGTTCCCTGCAGTCCCTCCAATGCCCGTTCCTAAAAATGAGAGGAGAGGGAGATAGCCGACTTTTGCACGTTAACTGCGAGAAACTCATTAGAGATCCCTCCTCCGAGTTCATCCTAACACAATCGCAATTACCTACCGAACCAAACGACACCGGTCCCATCTCGAAAAACCAACCCTGTTGAAAGTCATATTGCCACGCTTTTTTTAGCTTCTGGTTGGATGGTAAACAAATAAATAAGATCGCCGTGTCACGAGGTGGAGGTTTGTAATTGTTGTTAAGACACTAAACGTGCAAATAAAATTCAGATTTTTTTGCAGATCCATACCATATTTTATACTTGCACTTTCTATTTATGAAATAAAAAGAATGCCGAACAAGTCTATTATTTACAAATATTTACTGTACAGTTATAATATGCAGAATGGCCTACACAATATTCCAAAAATGAAAAACATATACACAGTATCCAATTTACAAATTAAAAGTTGAAGTCATTTCTACGGCAACCACAAATAGTAGATAGGTAAGAAAACATATTACACAAGCCATGCAAGTTTGATCTCGATCCATTAAAAAATGAAGAAATAATGGCATGAAAGTGACCTCGTTGATACCCAGTATTTTATAACTGAAAAATCAAGAATTAATCAATTACCTAATTTTAAATTCCACAAGAGCAGATTCATTAGTCATAGAAGAATTCTCCATAGCTTAATCTTCTCATTGTGTGGTGTACTTCAGATAACTGTATCTGAATTTTTGTTCCCTGGCGGGTAGAAAAGGAATTGCTTAGTGAAATCTAAATGACGTATCTTTGAATACGAGGCTTCAGCTACTTTTAACCAAATTTTACATCATATTGGAACTGATTTATCTCCTATTCTGTTCATCGCAAGCAATCGTTTCACACTCATTTTATGCAAATCTATGTACATAATAAAAAAAGTTTATACCTAAACACTTTTGTGCATAGTTGATAACTTTTAAACGCAGCTACAAATGCTGACCAATTTAAAAGATGAAGATTAATTGGCATTTTATTGTACTTAACTTTTTTTTGTCCTAACGAATTCGAATGGAATCTCTTAAAATAGTCGAGGAAATGAAGCAGGAAAAAATCCTAAACCCCAACATGAGACTCCGCCCCACCTGATTTTTATGTGAGAGAGTGCAAAATGCTCTTAAATATGTATAGAACAAAGTCAGGGTCATGGGAACTGGTGCCTTTTCGATTTCCGGTCGTAAACTGGGACAGAAGTGCGCTATTTCCGATCACCAAATTTTTTTTCTATGTTGAAAAAACCATTGGATTTAATGTTTTAGATAATTCTAAGCATTTTTTTGATTCTTGGAATTTTTCACCTAACTTCACGCTTCTCGAGAAATAAGCATTATAAAAAAAGAAAATGTGTATTTAGGCTTTTTTTTTTCAAAAAACTTTAAATACACTCTTCTTTTTCTTTTCAACGCTTATATCTCGAGAAGGGTGAGGTTAGGTAAAAAATGCCAAGAGTCAAAAAATGCTTAGAATTGTCTAAAATATGAAGTCAATATATTTTAGTGTACAATACACGCCCATAAATAAATATTCGTAAATACTAGTTGTTTTGGAAAAAGAAGCTTAAATATACAATTTTTTTATTTTTAAATGTCTATATCTTGAAAAGGGTGAGGTTAGGTAAAAAATATCAACAGTCAAAAATTGCTTAGAACCACTCAGAATATAGAGTACATATGTTTTAATTCATAATAAACGATCACTTTCTTTTCTCTTTTAAGCGCTTATACCTTGAGACGGGTGAGGTTAGATAAAAAATGTCAAGAATCACAAACTGCTTAAAATTGTCCCAAATATAAAGTACACATGTTTTAATTAACAATAAATGCCCATAAATATTCGTAAATACTAGTTTTTTGAAAAAACAAAAAATCTTAAATATACGTTTTTTCACACCCTTATATCTCAAGAAGGTCACCCTTCTTGGGTTGGGCAAAAAATGTCAATAGTAAACAAGCTAACCGTTATACTATTCGCCGATTTACTGCACTTTTTATATAATTGTTGCACATTCTATAGGATACTCTTCGCAGTTTTTTTTGTAAATAATATTAGTTTTAGACATTTTTAGTTTAATTACAAAACATAAAAAAAAATATGTAGAATTATAATTTTTTTTATTTCAAAAAATGTATAACTTTTTTATTTAGTGATCGATTTTGCTCAAATACAACAACGTTCTTCCTAGAGGAAGAACCTTGTTGTATTTGAGCAAAATCGATCGATCACTAACACTAACTTACTGTCCAAATTTCAATACAATTGGACTTTTCGTGCTTACAAGAAACGTGACGGACGGACGGACAGACGGACGGACATTTTGAAAGTTGTTCAGAATTCGCTCACCAACACAGTGATATGATTTTTTTTTCTCTACGAGCAATATTACCGGTTTTAGAAATGTGCCGATCGAATGCAATATACACTCTTCATTTTGTATTTGGGAAGAGTATAAAAATGCTTAAAATTGTTCAAAAGATAAAGTCCACATGTTTTAATCCATAATAAACGTCCAAAAATAATCGTAAATACTATATGGTTCCTTTTCAACTTAAAAAAAATTTGTTGGTAATCGAAAATAGCGAACTTCTGACCCAGTTTACGACCGGAGATAGAAAAAGCACCAGTTCCCATGACCCTGACTTTGTTCTATACATCTTTAGGAACATTTTGCACCATCTCACATAAAAATCAGGTGGGGCGGAGTCTCATGTTGAGGTTGAATGCTTCAATTCCTCGACTAAAAGGAAACGTTAATAGCTAGCAAATTGTAGTTTGATTTGCAAAGCTCCTATTTGTTTTGCAAAGCTGTTTAAAAAACATAATACAAAAAATAGTGTTTATGCAAAAAATGAATAGTACATTTTGACTTGTTTTAAACATTTAATGATGAAGCAAAAAACAAAGGTTATTTTTTTCAATAACATGTGTCAACAGCGTACTTGGAGGAAAATTTAATTTACATTATTTTTGAGTTATTTTGAAAAAACTAAAAAATGGGCTCCTTCGGTTGGCTCACAAAAACGCACCCCGGAATTTAGTAGCACTTTGTGATTTTATCGTTTTTAGGTGTCAAACTAACATATTAAACAATAAAAACCCTTTAACGCAATTGTTTCTTTCTACCCCTTAATTTTGGACATATTCAATAGCCTACATGTCCAATTGTATTCAAGTCCAGGAAACGTACCAGCTAAATCATTGTCAGTACTCGGTTTAAAAAGTCAGTTACACAATGAATGGCGAGCATTGTCTTAAATTGAAATTTTACCTGATATGTACAGGGCGAAAGGTAACACCTAATCTTGCAGCACATCCCTTTTGTATCTATTTGCAGTTAAAATTCAACCATGAATCACCACCAACGCTGCCTGCCCCTAAACATGTGCCACTCTACACCATAATTGAGCCTCCATCGAAAGAGACAATAGAATGGAATTATTCATTTTGTTTTTCTGGAAGTCAATACACTGTTTCCCCACAGTTAATCGAATTTACACAGAAAAGGCTCTCATCCGTGAACAAAACTTGACTCCACTGATCATCATTTTAATTTTGGTGTTCTCAAGCAAATGTTAGTTGCACTACTCCATGACATCTCTCGAGTTTTGGGACTTTTTTACCTATGTAACTTCAAACCAACTCCTTCTAGCTGTATACTTACTTATTCTGGTGTCATGAACTTCTTTTAGGCCAGTAATTTTAAACTACAAATTAGAATTAATTATAAAACATTTCAAACTTTGATAAAAGTCCAGGAAAAAAAAATTAAATAAAATTTTTGCCGATATCAAAAATATTCGCAAACTTGGAAAACAATGAGAAATAATTCAATCAATGGTTTCCTAATTTTATGACTCTATTGCATATTTTCTCTTCCTTCTAGTACGGCAGTCCATTACCAAAAACCTCTATCAAAGCAGCAAGCTTTATCGCAGGAAAACTATAGATTGTGAAATTCTAAGACACGCTTTCATACGACAAAAGTTCGGAAAACGATACTGGTGGCTGGCAAGCGACTTTCCGTCGTTTTACATTGGCTGCAGCTGCACGAAATCGAATGGAGTTGCATATAATATGCTGGATTAATAATCAACACCATAGCAACAATTACATGACCTTCATTGTTGCAAATATAAAAATTAATTTGTCAAATCAACTTCAAATCAAATTTAAAAAAATACTTTTCAGATATAATTTTTGTCATTATTTCAGTCTTTGTAACTCGGCCTATCAGTCAAAAGGTCAGTTCTTAATTTTTTCCCATCATATATTTAGGCCCTCGACAAGAAGACAAAAGAAACTGCCTCGCTGCAAAGATCAAGATATTCAAGGATTGATTTGAAATCGTTAGGACAGGTAAAAAGTTCAGTCACCCTGAATTTTTCTTCTCAGCTCTCCCAGAACTGATGAGAAACGCTGAAATTGTTGCTAAAGTAACTCGAAAATCTTGGTAGCAAGCTGCAGTACCATTCTATCATTAATTATTTATTTCTTGCAATTTAAACAATCTTTCCGGCTTCATAGGAGGGGGCAAAATTTTAAATTTTTTTCTTGTGTGAACATACAACTTACATCAAAGTTTTAAATGTTTTGTAATTAATTCCAGTTTTTTTATAAATCACATGCTAAATTGGTTGACCTATTTCAGTTCTTTTCTTGCTTGAACTGCCATTCGATGCTTATTTCGGAATATGTGCAATCTTATAAATTGATCATCTACAACCATGATTGAGCATTCTCTGCCTTGATCTCATCTTCTCATATACTCTTCAATTGGCCTCCATGCAATGTGGAACATTATGGTGGATCATTGATTTTGATCTACCAGACATATTGGCAATATTACTGTAAGATCGTCCATTTTAGATCATTGCTGCAGCTTTAGCGATATCAGTCTAAATTATCCATTTTGGACTGATTCAAAATCAAAGTGAAGACAGTAAACAAAAACAAAACAAATTAAAACAATTACTTTATGAAAACACAACGAACTTTAATGTAGAGAAAGTACGTGTTTCTTTAACGCAATAATTAATGAATCTTTATAATACAGCAGTCCGTTACCAAAAACCCCTATCAAAACAGTGAGGTTTATCGCAGAGAAACTACAGATTATGAAATTCTAAGACACTTCTTCATTTGACGAAAGTTTGAGAAACGATACGGGCAGCTGGCAAACGACTTTCTGTCTGTCAAAAAAAATGTCATAATTTTTATACCGCGGTGAGGCAGTTCTCGATTAATTCTCGTTAAAAATGATGAACAAGACATGAATTAATCGAGAACTGCCATTTTTCATTGGCCTAAGTTCCAATAATATCAATCAATGTTGTATCAATTGCAGTCTAAAATTATCAAAGCAGAGAGGCTAAAATTTTCTTCTATTTATAAAGTGGGGTGTATAAAGCGATTAAAAAAATGCGAACTGCCATTGTCCAGTGACCATAGCTGCACGAAATCAAATGGAGTTGCATACATGCCCGGCATGCTGACGTGGCAGCGTGCGGATCACATAGAAATGCTGCCTATAGCAATGACATGGAGTATATCTAAAGCCATGTAGCATCTCCAGCAGAAGGTATAGAACACGTCTATACGTAAATAAAAGATGGCAGCTGCTGGGACCGAGGATGCTACGTTTTCGTTATACAGAGATTGTATAGTGCCAACGCGGCATCCTCGGTCTATCGTATCAGAGTCTCCTGGTATGTAATGACGTGGCGACAAGCACAATACATCAAGAGGCCGGATGACTTCGTTGCCTATGGCAACACAGTGGAAACAATTTTTCCTAAATATGAACTGGGAAAAAGTTCAGTTCATATTTTTTTCGTCTTCTTAATGATATTTGGAATAGGCTGAAGTGGAGAACTGCCTTGCCGTGATGACTCGATCAGCCCTCAAAATTAAGCAACATGCGAATGTAATCACTAGCAAAAAGTTCCATTCGAACTTTCTTGTGGTCAAGAGACATCAAAATTACTCGCTAATGAGCAGAACTGCCTTGCCACGATGACCAGAATTTTGACCGGTGACTATTTATCATTATTTCGGTCTTTGTAACTCGGCAGTTCTCAATTTTTCCTCATCATATTTACTTCCCTCGACAAAAAAACAAAAAAACTATCTCGCTGCGAAGACCGAGATGACCGGTCTTTCTTTGCATATTCAAAGCTCGATTTGAATCTTTTAGGATAGGTAAAAAGCTCAGTCACCCTCAACTTTTCCTCTCGGCTCTCCTCTAGAACTGATGAAAAACGCTGGAATTATCTTCGCTAAAGTACTATTGCATGTTGACATTGAGTTTAACATTGACTTCCTGGATAAAAATGTGCAAAATATACAAAAGCTGTAGTAAGAATTTCATGGCTGTATAAACCCTCAAAGTTATGAGAAAAAAATGCTGTTTCTTTAAATTGGCCAGTGTGTGTACATTGTTGTTTAATAATGTCATTTTATCATATTATGCAGAAATAACTATTTTATCATATAAAATATTAATTCTTTCCTGTTTCAATTTATCAATGACTAGCCGGTTTTATGTATTTGAAATTAGTCATAATTTATTGTCGCAATGAAGAGACATTATTTAATTTTATATTAATTATAAGCATGAAAGGGATATCTTTTAACATCTAAATAATTTCTCTTGTCAGACATTTTCATAAAAAGTTCAGATAATTAAGGTAAGTATATCATGAATAATACTACAGTCCGCATTTATTTAACATACTATAATTAATAATGAGAAATAATATTGCTATTAATATAAATGTACATGTCGTAAAATTGTATAGTAGCACTATAATTATACTATATATATGCAACCTGTAGTACCTTTTTCTCTTTTTGTGCATGTTATTATCTTCAGTAGATTGTTGAGTATGCGTAGATTAACCCTAGTTTTGCGTCTATATTTACTGAAAATGCATTCCAGACTCAAAACAGTTACTGAACAAAGGACTAGTGGTGAGGATAGGAAGGGAAGACTCGGCAACTAACCGCACGGTTTGCTCCAAGATGACCACGACACAAGATACTAACAATACAATGACCACAACGAAAATAACCATTGATCTCTCCCCATCGCCATCAACCAAGCCCGATAACTGCTTCACTTATGCCAAATATCAACGATCTCAGAACCACAGCTTCAAGTCTACCTCGCTAATACTTAACACAATAAAAGACAAAAATCAAACCAAAAAACTCACAGACAATAAGACTGGTTATAGTGACAAAATAGACAATAAAATCCCACAACAACTCGAGGCCCTTAAAAAGCTATATGAAGATGTTCAGAGTGATAGTGATGCAGACAAGGAGGTCCAACTGTTAATGTCTAAAATAACTGAAACAGACATTAATAAAATCGAAGATGATAACAGTAGCGTTGTCTCTGGCAGTTGGAGTAAAATGAGAGCCTACAAGAATATCGCTGAAAATTTTTCTTGGATGAACACCAAGGAGGCCACATCCGTGTATGATCTCAAATTAAATGCAAAATTAGAAAAAGGTACCAATCAGATATATCGTATGTTTAATTTTTTTTGTTTTTTTGGTTTGCCAAATTTTTTTGTTGTGCTACTATATAGTTATTGTATTAAATCTTCAATAGTTAAATATCTTCAGTCTTGTCCCAATGAACAAGTTTACCTACTTGAAGTAATTAATGTTTTCATAAGTGGTTTATTAAGGTTGTGCATTCCCATATGCAGTTTACTAATGAGTTGCAAAGTTCCATAGTAGTGCAGTAAAATTAAGAATCAGTTTCGAAATCCTTTGTAACAGAGTGGACTTTTTGCCAAAGTCCGCTTCTTAAGAAGTGCCGCTGTAATAGTTATTAAACAAAATAGGTGTAAGATACCAGTTTTTGTCAAATATCTCTTAAAATATTTTTTTCCTAAAAAAACTAATTGGTCAATTCGAAAGTACGGGAAATTCACGTCAAAAATGTATATGAAGTTTTTTTGTACTGTCGTGAGCAAAATAAAATAGGACAACTATTTTTTTCTAATGTAAATCTGTCTCTATTTGAATATGTGCAATTAAGTTTGACAACTAACTGACATAGACACAAAGATTAAAGTTAGATGTACACAACTAGATTTTAGAAAAAATACGTTATAAGACTTGTCCCCTATTTTTTTTTTGCTCGTGACACGTAAGTACTGCATGCAAAGCGCGTGTGGCCTCAGGTGCGCTGTACTAAATTTGTTGTAACTTTTGAACTAATGAATGAAATTGAGGTCAACAAAGCTTTAATAAAAGAAGAATCATGTGGCTAGTGGATTATCATATTTTCAAATGTAAAAATGAGTGAATGTATAGGAATAGTACATATCGGAACATAAAGAGATTTCCGATGAAATCTGTAAAAGCTCTACCATTTCTATAATTTTTAAGATAAAAACCTGGAACTTTCACATATTACTCTTGAAGTAATGTATAAAAAGATCCGATGAGTGAAAAAAATCTCTAAAATTTATTCTTGAAGATGTACACTTCCAAAATTTCAAAATTTTGAGAAAGTGAAATGTGTACTTTAAGATACTTCAAGGGGATTTACCTTAAAAATTGAATTAACCCTCTTTATTTTACGAAAATAAAACAAAAAATATTTACTCCAAAATTCGTTAAATTAGGGGTAAAATAAACTTAACTTTCAAAAAAAATGTATTTAGCTTACCTATTCAGCATATATTTATAGGAGGACATCAAAATAAGTAAATCTGATGTAAACAATATTTTGGAATATACAGTGTGTCCCAGGATAGATGTAACAAGAGGTGTAAGAGGTGTAATGGACCAAGAATTTTGGAATTTTGGAATGGTATTTAGGGATTGAGTCCTGCTTGTTGTAAAACTAAAGTATACCAAAAATGACTTGATTTGGTGTTCAACAGGGTGTTTTATAAGCAAGCTTGTAAAAATCACTATTAATAAAGTACCTTTATTTTTCAAAATATGAAAAAATTCCACTAAGAAAGTTATTTAGAATGCAATTTTATACCTCTGTACCAAATTTCAGGAATATAAAATTATTTTTTTGAAACTTCCCATTTTTTCAATAAATTAGTATTTTATTTTGAACCATTCAATTAAAACTGCATAGAAATTATTTTTTGTGAATTAATATTTAAAGTTGTGTATGTAGAAGCTAAAATTTTTTATTTACCAATAGCCTACTTTTTGAGATGATTAACATTTGCTCCTACACAACTTTAAATATGAATTCAACTCTTAATTCGCAAAAAATGGGAAGTTTCAAAAAAATAATTTTATATTCCTGAAATTTGGTACAGAGGTATAAAATTGCATTCTAAATAACTTTTCTTAGTGGAATTTTTTCAAATTTTGAAAAATAAAGGTACTTTATTAGTGGTGATTTTTACAACTTTGCTTATAAAACACCCTGTAGAACACCAAATCAGGTAATTTTTGGTATACTTTAGTTTTACAATAAGCAGGACTCAATCCCCAAATACATTCCAAAATTCCAACATTTTTGGTACATTACATCTCTTCTTACATCTATCCTGGGACACACTGTATATGAAACTATGCTTTTCACAAAATATTAAAAAAATTAGGTATTTTCGGTAAATCGACTAGATGTCGATGATTCTAAAATTATTATGATAGTCCAATAGCCATATGTTTCTTCTTTCATTTAAACTTTGTTGAGCTCAACTTCATTAATTGATTCAAAAGTTACAATGAATTAGCTCGCCAAAGGCCGCACGCGTTTCGCATGGCGTACTTACGTGTCGTCCGTGCCATGCGTTAAACAAAAAAATCTGGGGCCTACATTTTTAATCGTATAAAAAAACTTCTTGTACATTTTTTATGAGAAATTTCCCGTACTTTCGAATGGCACAATTAGTTTTTTTTTAAGAACAAACTATTTTAAGAGATATTTGACAAGAACTGGTATTTTGCAACTAATTTGTTTAATAAAAAATGACGCTCACAGCCTACTGTTGGTAATTTTTGATTAAAGTGAAAACCTCTATTGACTCCACTAATTGTTTATAACATTATATTGTAAAAAATGATGATTTCTTTGAAAATCATGTATGTTTAAGCACATGAAAAATTATCACTGGGGTCTATATCTTCTAATGTATGCTTGCTCGGATATTTTAAATAATCATTGCATCAACTGCAACTTTCTGGATCCCACCGTTTCATAGATAATTAGAAATGTAAATATCCAATCCACAATTAAACCTATATCACTACTAAAATATACAGAAACGTAAAATTATGATTAATAAGAAAATTACAATTTTTTTCAAACTCACCAGATGATGATCCCTCTCACAAGGAAATCGAAATTTTATGATTAACAACTACATACCGACCTTGAAAACCCTACCAGCTTCATTCTTTTGAATTTACCACACAATACAATTTATCATTTAATTTTGCAATAATTGTTTACAATTGCAACAATAAGAAAGCAGCGGCATTTTTTAATGAGTGAACTTATATATATATGTAGATCATGTATAACAATTTTAAAAAAATTTGGAGACGATTCGACCTGTTACACGGAATTCTGAAGCCCGTTTCTTGTCTTATTTTACTGCACTATAGGGGGTATGTAAAATAGCTAAAAAAATATTAGGACCTTAGGGTTTATAAATGGCAACATAAATATTTCTATTAAATATATACAACTTTTATAACTGTTACTTTAATTTATATAAAGTATTTATAAAAGTTACAGTTAAAAGTATATAAAACTAAAGTCTCCCTCATAGGACACATACCATGTACCATGTACCGTATTTATGCTATAAGCGTATGCCATATCAGAAATAAAAATACTTAAATTCACTGATGAGCATTTATAGCCTACCTAACGTACGCCATATGCTTTAAGAAATGGTCAATTTTTATGTCTCATCTTATCATTATGTAATCATTAAAAGCACATTCGCAAAATGGTTTTACCACAGGTATAACATTTGCACAAACGATATTTTCAGGATAGAATATCAAATTCTAAGTGCAGAAAAATGATTGGTTATGTACACTGGGTTTTCATTGGATGAAAATAATCTTAATTTTGAATTTACTAATCAAAATATGATAAGAATTTGGAAACACGAGGTAAAATCGCAGTAGCACTGGCTACTTCTGGCTACTTTATTCAGTTTATCTATTTCAAATTAGGTTTCAAAGCAACTAGTAAAGAAACAAACATGTAAAAATGAATAGAACCATAGAATACATTTTTTAAAGGCAGTAAAGTTATTACATTATATAAAAATATAGAATAAACCAATTAAATTTAGCCATCTTGTCATATAGAGATTTCTAGTGTATTCTGCATCCTCCCAACTGATGTTTTTCATGCTATATAATTTAGTCATACAGCATATGCTTATAGCATGTATGTGTACTACGAAGATGCCTTAACAATGATATTCAGTTCCTATATAGGGGTTGACGATGATGAGTATAAAATTTCCTGGACCCACAATGGCAACAGTAAGTTTTTTACAACCTTGTAAGCCACTTTGCAACTATACTACAGTTACTTTTACAAAACCATTAGTAACATTTTGAGACACTTCATTACTCTTTGCTACTTTATAATGAACAGAAGTTGGATTAGAGCATGGAGTCTAGCTCTCATGCAATGATGCATCATGGTGTTGAAGTTCCACTTTTGGACGTTTTTATTTAAACAGTGTATATTGCGTATTTCTGTATAATCCCGAACACTAGTATGCCATTGCACTCGGCAGTATGAGAGAGCTGTCTAGAGAAATACAGTACTGGGCTCAAGGAGTTAATAACAACTAATATCTAAAATAAATAGGTACTACTGTAATCTAAAAACTGCACTTTAAAATTACCTAATCATTTTTTTTACAATATAAGTCTAAATAAACCTACAGTCTGTATTACAAGTTATTACATACTTTAATAGTATTTGCTCTTTCAGCTATATTGATGAGTGTTACTAATATTTCATTTCATTGTCATCTGATTTGTCTTGCCTTGTACCATCCATAAAGTGATAGTTGTAGCAGAATCGTCAAGATTAAATATTTTTGTGGAAATTTCGAATCATTACTTTTTATTAGGGTTCTGTAGGAACATTTATAGTTTGTATATGTCCATCCATCTGTCCTCCCATTCTCTCATTTTTGTACCTATTGCATGAGCTGAAATTTGGTATACAAACGTAAATTGATGACCCAAAAATACAAATGAAGAGATTTTGTTGAAACTTATAATTTTAACCAACAGATATTCACTCTCTCAAAATCATTACCGCCCCCCTCGCCCTGTTCCTATTTCTAAACTATCGATGAAATTCTCTCGAATGTAGCTTTTAGTTAGTACTTTCAATGAAAATTATAATGCATGCTGTAGAAAAATGAGTACTTTCTGAGAAAATTTGAAATCACTGTAGACAACGAGCTTTGTCAAAGTTTTGATATAATAAATATCCAAGTAAAAAGTATATTTAAAGTCGTCTCCACATTCAACTTTCCTAACCAAATGATGAACTAAACAAAATTGTTATATTGTTTTTTAAATATTGTATGTATTTTTCAGACACTACAGAAAGACTCGTAAATGATACCACAATTACAGACACTAGTAAAAATAAGGCCTCCAAATATGTTAACTCAAGCCGAAGCAAGTTTTCCCCTGTAGTACTAAGAAAAACAATTCCCGTAATAAATAGGCCAGATCTAAAATCGGCTGTGACTACTGAAAAACTTTCTAGTCCGTCTTTAGTTGGTAGAAATGCTAACTCTTTCGATTATACAGAAAAATTGGACCCTCCACCACCAGTTCCTAGTGGAAGACATTCACCTAATAAAGAGTTTAAGAATAACCTTGATAGAAAACTGCAAAATAAGCACATAAATGATAGTATTGTCTTACGACAACCGAAGAAATCAGAAATGACTTATTTTGGTGTGAACTTGTCACCTAAACCAAGCAAGAAAATTTCCCAGGCTGTGATTAGAAAAGAAAATAAATTGTCGGATAAACCAGATCTCCTTCAGCACTACAAAAAATCACCTTCGCCTACCAGAAAGACAAAGACTAATGGCAAGGTAAATAAACCAAGGCAAAAGTCTCCAGAGATTTCCAAGGAAGATACTGGGCCAATCTATGAAAATCTCAAAGACCCTAAAGGCAGGTATAGCAGAGAATTTGACAGTAGTATATTAGATGAATTAACAAAAGCTGCTGATCAGATCCTTCAGGCTGTGAATGGTTATACAGATGAAGACAGTCATAATAAATTTAGCACAGATGATGAGGAAACAAAGAAGAAGAATATGAGAAACGAACAACTAGACACGATATCAGAGACGAAGTCTTGGAAGCAGCAAACACAAGCAGCGAAATCTAAGCCCCCTAACACTAAGACAAAACTGAAACATACCTCGTCCACCTCCTCTGTTGAAAGTTTAACTCAGAGGAGAGCTGCATCATCCTCTGTAGAAAGGAAACCAACACCAGCAAAGAGCACACCTGAACGTCAGAAAAAGAGAGCTGAAAAAACTGATTCGAGTACAGTGAAAGCTAACACAAAAGCTAGAAGGTTGCAAAGGGCAAGCAGTAGGGAAGCTCTTCTTCAGTCACATGGTTCTTCTTCTGAGGATCTCGCTGCTAATATCGAGGTGCCCGTAAGGAAGCCTAGACTCATAAAGAAAACCAAAGCGATGCAGCTGACTGTAACTAATGGTTTGGAGCTTAAGAAATCACCAGGGAGTACGACGACCAGAAAGAAAGAGGAAGTCAGCAACAAAGCAGATGAAAGGTAAGATAAGACTTAAATTTAAAAAAAGTGTAGTAGATTTTATATTTAGATTAGGTAAGAGGAGCTGGCCGATTGGGTCTTGATCATCGTGACCTCTGTAGATCTATTGTGGTGCTCCTGTTCCCTTAAAGCTCTTTATCCAGCTTTTTTGCAGTGTACCAGACTTCATAGCCTTGATAAGGGCCCCTTGATATGAAGCTATCAACCCTTTGGCTTTTCCTCGCCAAGTTCTCAGTCTAGTTAGGCCTTCACAATGGCTCAGTGCGTGGACTGAGATTCCGACGAGATACTTGGCCACCCGTCTAAGCGCCGGACCTGACCAGCATTGCTTAACTTCGCTGAACGAATGTCCGGAGATCAAACCGGTGACTGTACCTTGCCCCTAAACGTGCAGTAATACTTATATTTAAATCTTGGTGACTTCTGTGACTAGGGAGCTGTTATGTATAAATTCAAACATCTGTAATCTCATATCTCAATATGGACATTTTTTTTATAAATATTTACTCAGCCTACAAATGTAATTGCAGTTTTCTCTTTTGGTTTTAAAGAAAGTGAAAAGTCATTTATGACCCAAGAGAAACTTAATCAACTTATTCGTTACAAGTTGAGATTTATTTGATAATATTTGTTCCGTCAAAATAACTAAAAACTTTGCTGAGGAATTGAAGTGAGGGATTTGCTGTTTCTTGTTAGACAGAGTTTTGTTCATTGTATACGCTCAACAGGCATGTGCCGTTGAAGATGTAGTGTTGTTAGATGGGTTATATACCACAGGCATTAATGCATAGATCACAAGATATCGGCCTAGACATGAATATATAGGTACTATCTAATCTAGGTTAAGACCGAAAATGTAAAAAAAAAGTAAAAAAAATTCTTCCGGTAGGATTCCACCTCCGGACCTTGCACATGCGAAGTCTTTGTTTCGCCACCACACCAATTGAAAGTTTGTCTAAACTTTGGTTCAAATGCTATAAGTAGTTTGTCTTTTAGCGACGAGGAGCTGAAAACATGGAATTTTCAAACATTAATACCTAAATAAATACGTCAAGTGGAGGATCGTGTGATATCTCTATGGAAAAAGAAAGATTGGCATTTTGTCGGTTTCGTAAATTGTGACGGCAAAATCTAAAATCCGGCTCGGCGCGAGAGACTCAAAATCGGCTTTTTTCACATTTGTGACAGGTACCACATGTAGATTATTGACTAAACCGCCGCTCGCTGCTCAATGCAGCCCGGCTAACTGATGGTACAGTTGGGGACAGTGAATATGGGGCACCAAAATTTGTACAATGTAAAGTGAGTTTTTATTTACTTAACCCCCAAAAAGCCATAGAAGTAAATAATTTAATTTAGATTCTGATAAAACTTTATTTTAATTTCAGTATTAGTAAGCTTTGAAGGGTAGTTGCATATAGAGAATATTTACATGTCGGTGTGTGAAAGAGGGTTAAACATTAATATTAACAATTACATCCGGTAATATGTTTCCTATTTACAAATATGGCAAAGGGGCTTTATCAGATGACATCGCTGTCAGCATTTTCATTAATGACTAACCCCTCTTACAACACTAAAATATCACACAAATCGGATTCAAGAGCTGCCCCATATTTACTGTCGTCAACTGTACCTGTCCATCAGTCAGCCGGGCTGGGATCAATGAATAATTGACAACCTATTAAGGCACATTCTATCCATTTACAAATAGTACAAATTTCTGTGACGTTAGTTCTCGGGGTATAAACAAAATAAATTAACTGACGTTTTCATCCAAATATCACTTTAGTTGTCAAAGAATATAATGTCGGAATGCCTCGTTAAATTGGAAGTTAACCATAAGTTAACTATAAAAAGAGATATCTGGACTGCAACAAATGAAAATTTAATAAGATATATATAAATATGCTTTTACCAAGTTATTTATTGTACAAATATTTTCACAGGATATTAGGAAGTTTACCAGAGATTCGGCATAAAACAGCTGTATCTGCTATAAGAAGTACAGCAGATAAATCTACGAGGGAGAGAACAAGACACCGAGGTGAAGATTTGAAAAAGAAAACAACACAGAAGAGGGAAGGAAGTAGAGGTATGCTAAAACGAATGTATTATAGTAGAATGTACTTTGCATTAACTTTATGTTTTCGCTACTAGAGGAATAAAATCACTGCAAAAGTTGCTTACTTCATGATACAAAAATATAACCAGATTATAACTTATAGATGGAGAGCTGGCAATGTTTTTACTTATAGTCTTTTTAAGCTATTGACTATGTAATTGAATAAGAAACTAATTCGTTAGAGGTATTTTATTATGTCATATGTTCGAATAATGATAAATCCAAAAATGCTATTTAGGCTTGGATTTTTGAGAACGGAGTGAATTATTCCACTCGTGAGATTTTTAACTATAACTCAGAAATTATCCATTTTTAGTAATATACACATACTACAATGTTTTGTAGAGAATAAAATCTCTTATCGAAATAGCACTTTATAAAGATAAAAAAAATTTTTCAACAAAATAAATGTTTTCTTAACCTTAAAATGTTTTGTTTACTTAAAATCAAGGACACTATTTAAAAAAAATCGGTAAATGTATTTACACAGAACTTCCCTCTTTATTTGTGCATGGCGGTCACTCTAAAAAATTATTAATTACGAAATAACATTGAGAATAATAATCGGAATATAGTTATATTATTACAAAGAAAACCTAATAACTTTTGGTCAAAAAAATATACAAAGTGGTCAATGGTCATCATCTATTTTATAGTAGTGGTAAAAATATTTTCAACAATTTTTTTTAAATACTTCACTTTTTATTAAATTTTTTAAATTAATTTTTTTTTTTTTAATAGGTTTAGAATGTAATGAAACACAGAAATTTTAAATTTTAGAAAAACAATTTTTTTCCGTCATCTATTGTGTATTTTGTGGTGGGTAAAAATTTGCAAATTTGCAAATTTTTTATATTTTCTTATTTTCAAAAGTTTTTGGAATAGGCTTACAGCCGTATGCACAGTCATTCGCCAGCGACTCGCTGAACTTTCGCCGTTCGCCAGATGAGAATTCCATTGATGGACAGTAGCATCTCCCAGAGATATTATCTGTTTACGTTCAAGTAAGAATTAATCAAATTTAAGTTGTTTACAAGAATATGCTATTATTATTATATAATGCAAATTATGCTCTGTTCTTTCGCCAGCGACTCGCTGGGCGATTCGCTGGCGAAAGAACAGAACGACTATGCATACGGCTGTTTGAATGTCATGAAACGTGGAAATTTTAAATTTGAGCGAAAAAAATTTTTCCATCAATTCTATAGTAGTGGTAACAAAAAAGTGTCATGAAACGTGGAAATTTGAGCAAAATAATTTTTTTTTCATCTATTCTAGTGCTAAAAAAAAATTTTCAAAAATGTTGGTAAAAATATTTTCTAAATTTCTTTCTTCTGAAATAGGCTTAGAATGTCATGAAACATGGAAATTTTAAATTTTAGCAAAAAAATTTCTCATCTATTCTATAGTAGGTACCTACTTAGTGGTAAAAAAAATTACAAATTTTTTCAAAAGAAATTTCAAATATTTTTTTTTAAATAAGTTTAGAATGCCATGAAACGTGGAAATTTTAAATTTGAACAAAACAAAAAAAATCCATCTATTCTACTGGTAAAAAAATTTTCAAAACTTTTTTCTGAAGTAGGTTCAGAATGTCATCATGAAACATGGAAATTTTAAATTTGAGCAAAAAAAAAAGTTTCATTATTTATTCCCTTTAGACGGTCCACCCTGTATATTTTCCAGCGAAAGTTCAACCATTTACATGGTCTGAAATGTGAAAATCCGAAAAAATCTCGAAGGGTGATTTTTTCTCGAATACAATACTTCCCTTCGGTATACGAGGGAGGTAAAACAAAAATTTCAATTTTCTTTTTTTTTTTGTGTGTGTATAACTTTTTCCTGCGTGGATTTAGGTATAGGCGTCGGTTCACAAAAAAGAAAGCTGACGTAATTCCTGTCAAAATGGTGACCAATAAAAGTATTTTTGATAAAAATTGGCTGAGATACGGTCTTTCAAAGTTTTTTACGATTTTACCACTATACTACCTTTATACCATGTTATTTTTAATTTTTACACACAAAAATTATTTTCGGTTTATCAATGATAATGATAAAGGTATTTGTTTAAAATTTTGTATTCATATGATATTAGACATAAAAAAACTTTATATGAAAAAGAATGATAAAATTCATGAAATTTATCAATAGAAATATTTTATCTTTGAAAAAACATTGGAAGTATTATTGTTAAATAATAATAAGTCCTGAAGATATCAGTTCCGCATCTGAACACATCGTAATTTTTCTGTATGGTATTAGGACCAACGGTATAAGTAGCTGTCGCTTACAAGTTTTTCAAAGATTATCAAAGTGTACAAAATTTTCTCCAGCACATTTGCCACTAACTTCTGATGCCACTAAACAGCACAGCTTAAGGACGTACCACCAAATTCAACAGTGGAAAGGAAATGGATTAATGCCAATTAGCGCAACTAAGTCTTCTGCACCGCAGACTTTACTGGAGTAAATAGCTTGGGTGTGCATAAAAGGTTGTCGCGGAAATTATGGCTGCAGAATATTAGAAATTAGCTGCTCCATGTTCTGTAAACAATGTATTGGCTTGAATTGTGAAAACGGTCATGTTCCAGAAGTTACGGAAGAAGATGTCCCAAACGATGTTGATGAAGATATTGATATTCAATTCGAAGACATTATGGAATGAATATAATAGATATGTAATTTTCAAAAAAAGTATCTTTAATTCAGCTATAGATTAGTACAACATTAAAGTTTTTTTTATGTCTAAGGTCATATGAACATTAACATTTTAAACAAATACCTTTATCATTATCATTGATAAACCGAAAATAATTTTTGTATAGAATAAATATAATTTTTGCGTGTAAAAATTAAAAATAACGTGGTGTAAAGGTAAAAAGTGGTAAAATGGTAAAAAAGTAGTCAATTCTTATCAAAAATACTTTTATTGGTCACAGTTTTGACGGGAATTACGTCAGCTTTCTTTTTTATGAACCGATGCCTATACCTAACTCCATTCAGAAAAAAGTTATACACAAAAATTTTTTGAAAAAATTGGAATTATTAACTAGGTCTTTTTTAAATAGTGCTTTTGACTTATTTGTTGAAAAAAAAAATCTTGACTTTAGAAAGTGTCATTTCGATAGGAAATTTGATTCTTTACAAACATCGTATCATGTGTATACTAAAAATGCATAGTTTCTGAGTTATAGTTAAAAATCTTAAGAGTGGACTACTAATTCACTCCCCTCTCAAAAATTCAAGCCTAAATTTAATATCACTTTTGGATGTATCATTGTTCAGGTACAATTGAAAATATGAAATAATAAAATACCTTTAACGAATTAGTTACCTTTACCCCTATTCGGCAATGGTAATATTTCATTGAGATGTTCAATGTTGCCTATTGAGAACAGAATAAATGAATATCTGGGTAGTTGCTGCAATAGAGTACTACAAAGGAGAGAGAAAAGTACCTAATAAAAAAATACGTTATATCAGATATTAAACAAAGTAGTTAATAGTTTATATGATAAAAAAATATTACCAGATTCATTTTAAGTATGACAGACAGTCATAAAGATGGTGAAAGATATATGTCATTTATATTACAACATCAAAATATCTCATATACAAATATCTTGAGCCCTCACCTGATTTAAATGTATTGAGTTCTGGTTTTAACCATGAATGTATAAAAAACAGAGGAGTGGAAAACACTCACTGAAAGTTCAGTAACTTACGTTGAACTTTTTTTTAAATTTGTACTGAAAGTAAAGTTATACTGAAAAATATCCTATTTTAAAAGAAATTTTGATTATACCAGTTTTTATTTAATTTTCTCGGAAAATGTACACCCTATGTAAATAATATTCTAGGTATTAATAAAACAACTTTTTTCATATGACGAAATTTTTTCGTAATTTTTTTTACATTAAAATTTCAAAGTTGCTACCAAAAACGTTGACTTCATGCTTATTCAAAAATTGTATAAGTGAGACATTTTCCTATACAATAGCAGATTTTTAAAACTGTCCAAGGTATAAGTTAATGAAATTTCCGCGACTGGTTTAAAATAGACACATAATAAGAACATAGTTTTTTTCATGAGTCGAAGTAGGATAAAATAAAAAATATTTTTAGATAAAGCATACATTTCCACACAAAAAATGTATCTACAAAAATTTCATCTTAAACCACGGATTTTCTATAAAAATTAGTGAAGTGGAGATATTGGATGAGGCGCGGTGCAAGGCTGCCCGCGCAAAAACCCTTTGCTTAGACAAACAAAATATACACAAATTAAGAAACTAAGAAATCATTTTAAAGTTGCAAGTCTCACCTTTCTTATGCATATAATTCTATGTTAATATAAAGCTAATATATAGAAGGAAATCATCAATATATATATTTCGAATTTTTGTATATTGTATTATAATGCGTAAGAAATGTTCGAACTTTTTTTGGTCTACGCGAAACTTTCGAGAAATATGTCTTTGAACCTCATTAACTTACATTTGCTTAAGTTAATGTAGATTAAATAAATGCTACCTCTGAAATTATTATAATTTCATAATTTCAGAATTTGCGGGATAAATATACAATGTGTCTACGGAATAGCTATATTATAGGTATAAATAACCATTTCTTTGTACTTTGAACACAACTTTCTTTTTTTTACTCTTGCTTGACCCAAAACCTATTTTCAGTACGCTAGAGTTTCAAAAAATGCACAGAGGGCAAATTTTTCAATATCTCGCACAGAAATGGCAGTTTACCTGAATTTTATTTTTAAGCTGCCACCAGCGCCATTTATGCATTTTTGAAATTCTGACGTACTGAAAATAGGTTTTGGGTCAAGCAAGAGCAGAATACAGAAACTTGTCTCCATAGTAAAAAAAAAATGGTTATTTTCACCTATAATATCGCTTTTCCATGGACACATTGTATATACATATGATTCGAAACTCAGAGAAAAAATTACTTAGATACATAAAATAAATTCAGTTATAAAGTAAAAGATACATCTTTTCAAATATTTAAAGAAAATTATGTAATTCTCCATGTTTTTCTAAATCTTCAATGCATCTTGTGATAAGCAAAAATACCGATACTTACAGTCTCAGGAATATAGTTCGCTAAGAAATATAATATAAATTCTGATACTTACAGAATAAGTAGACAAGAGTATCACATATACATAGAATATAGTGGAAAAGCACATTCGTCTATCTGTATACAATACAAAGCACTGCATTCAGGTACTGACGCGGGAGCTTTGGCTTAGCTTGACTCCGGTTTTACTGCTATTATGTTGTGTATGACTTTCCATAGAATAAATATCATTTATAATAATTATTTTCCATTATTTCCTCTAACAAATATTGTTTAATAATGCAAATTTCATAATATATTTCGTGGCTGAGGTACTATTATGCAAATACAGCACGACGCAGATTTGCACCTCGCTTGCTCCATTACTTCTACTTCAATAATTTTTTACGGAAATCCTGTGACTTTAATAAAAACTTTTATAGAGACATTTTTTTACTTAAAAATGCATGCTCTTTATGAAAATATTTTTTATTTACCCATACTCATGTTTAAATTTTTTTTTAAATATCGAAAAAGAAAAATGTTTGATTTTCTTTTTAATGTGGCCGGTCTGGAAATCGTATAAATTTTAGATGATCTTATTAATTACCTACACCTCAGAGAACTCCTAAAAGAATTAATCATATGCCTCCGAACATGAGCTATTAATTGATTTTTATGTGTTTATCAATTTAGGAAATATATGTATGTATGTAAAAAATACTTATTGTAAAATTTTATGAAATCTTAAACACTTCTGTTTACTTTACACTACCTATATATCTTTCGTTTTCATGATATCAATTTTGTTTTTATACAAAACTTTGCTATTCATTTTGTTAAACATTTTGAACATTATGGATTATATAATCACATTGCAAAAATAAACTCATAAGATCCCTTTAACATATTGTGCAGTCGATATTGTGAAAAAGCAATTGGTGGGCTGCAGGAGCTGATACTGTTGTGCATGTTGGAATAGTATAGAAAATGACATTTCATGGAATTTTTTACCCTAATGTTAATTTCGGCAATATGATAATTAATTTATTCATATATTATATACTACTTAATATTTGAATAAGCATAGGTATAAACAAATAAATATATATTTCGAAACTTTAATTTGACAAGTACACACAGACGTGACAAAAATTTAAATTCAAAGCTTCCCCAAAATATTTTATCTTCATTCATTGTTCACGAAATTATATCGGTACATCATTTTTTCACAGCCTAGCAACCTGCCAATTACTTGCCCTTTCACAATATTGGCTGCAACTTTTATAAGGATTCTTACGAGATTATTTCTTAAACTCAATTGGATCACCCTGTAATGATCTCATTTATTAATCATTAGGAATTGAATATTTATATCATTATTGTTTTCAGGCGTAACTCCTTCCGCAAGACCAGAAAGAGAAAAGAGCAAAACTGCCACCCCAAACAAGGAGACTGTAACGCATCGAATTTCCACAGCGTATGTACCTGTTTGTAGAACTAGAAGTCGAAATATGCATGCAAGACACCAAGACACAGACTGTCCATGCTTATGTTCATGAAATTTTCAAAAAACTATGTTAGGTAGACAACACAATCAGTATCTATAAATACTAACAGTGCTCATATATTTAACTATATATGAATACTGAAACGGATAGTATAGGTATAAAAAATAACCTGTAGTATATCTAATGCTTATTAATCATATTTCATTTAGTGGGTATATTAACAAAGTCGTTTATAAATAATGAAATCCACATAATATTAAGCTGCTTTAAGAAAATTAGTACCGTTATGGAAGTCCTAACCCCAGGCAGCAACCTGTGAAGAAATCAAAATAATTGAAGATATGATAAAATAAAACAATGAAGATATTTGCAGCGATTGTAATTAAAACTACAGATCAATAGTAGAATTGCAGTTCTATGAGTTATGAATGGGTTAAGAATTGTAAAGATGATAATTAATTAAATTAAATAAGAAAATTGAAACAAAATTGCAGCAACGGGTTGATATTGATCCAGGTTCTGCGGCTTAACAACAGTAGATTTATTTATTAAATATTAAAAAACTCTAATACTATTGCAGTAAAAGACCAAGACCAAATATACGATGAGATATGCATAGTCTTGATTATAATTTCATACCTTCTGGAGTATCATCGCAGGGGTATATATATATCCGTTATTTTTATGAACATTTTTGTTTTTTAAGCAGCGTTTTTTTAGGTAAGAAGGTGAATATCTCCGGTTCTAGAGGTCCGATCGTGACAAATGAAAAAATTCAAAAACATTCGCAATTATAA
The DNA here is from genome assembly GCA_963583905.1 of Stenurella melanura. Lineage (NCBI taxonomy): Eukaryota > Metazoa > Arthropoda > Insecta > Coleoptera > Cerambycidae > Stenurella > Stenurella melanura. The sequence continues at coordinate 112,193,861 of OY757312.1, forward strand.
TTTCAACAAATCTGCATTGGTTTTGGGTCATTTGAGTATATACATAATATACAAAATGGAATAAACTGGATAGAAAGCGTTTTAACGCCCAGGGTCATCAAGAGTTTCGATCGGCGTCAAACATTCAGAAAATATACCTTTTGTTGAAAACAAAACACCCTGAAATTTTGGTGCCCAAATATTGAACCTCGTGAACACAAATGAATTTGTTATCTGAAATTTGTATTGCCTGCCATTTTGTGCCATTAAGTCCAAAATGGATAATTTTTTTTTCCAGCTTTCCGATGACATTAAAAAATTTCTTTTGAAGTAATTTTGACCACATTTTTGGCATTTGTTTATAAACCAAGTGAAAACAAATTTATTTTCTCGGCCATTTTGAAAACATTTTTGCAAAATTTTCATCAGGAAAGAAAGAGAATTGCGAGAACTTTAATTTAAAAAAAAGAACAGTTAATTTTTGTCCATCTGAACTCAAGATATTTAACTTTAAGCATTTTGGCCAATTGTTAATGAACAAATGCCTATTTTTGGCTAATATTTGAACTGTATAATTTTGAAACATATTCACTTCATATGAAATGCCCAAAAACATTTTAAAATTTATATATCAAGGTTACCTCTCGTTTTCTTGCACCTTACTCAATTGTTTCCGGCTTACTTAAGTTCGTAGTTAACTTATGTATTTGGGGGAATTTGATATTCTGCTAACTTCTCTTTATAAAATTATAACCTTATTTTTCTCAACTAATGTCAAATATTTGTTCTGTTCAGAGACAACTCTGTTTCTGTGTGTGTGTGTATTTACTGCTATTTATCTTTTTACAAGATTCTAAAAGTTAAATATCTCGAGTTCAGATAGACGAAAATTCACCTTTTTTTAAATTATAGTTCTCGCAATCCTCTTTCTTTTCCGATGAATATTTTTCAAAAATGTTTTTAAAATGTCTGAGAACATCTATTTGTTGTCATTTGGTTTATAAATAAATGCCAAAAATGACTTTAAAATAATTTTTTTTTAATGTCATGGGAAAGCTGGCATCCAGAACTACATTTTGAAAGAACATGATCCACAAAATTGTGGGCAATTCAAATTTCATATAACACATTCATTTGTGTCCACAAGGTTCAATATTTGGGCCCCCTCAACAAGAGGTATATTTTCTGAAAGTTTGAAGCCGATCGGAACTCTCGATGACCCTGCGTGTTAAAATGAAAGAAAAGCGCTTCTTAGCCAGTTTATTCCATTTTGTACGTTATGTATGTACTCAAATAACCCAAAACCAACTCAGATTTGTTGGAATTTTAATTGTGAAGGTTTTTGGTCTTTAGTTTGTCCCGATTGGACCTCTAGAACCGGAAATATTCACCTTTTTGCCTAAAAAAATGCTGTTGACAAAATTGTTCTTAAAAAAAAACGCAATAGGCTTTGGAAGTTCAAAACTCAGATACATATTCCTGGTGACACCCCAGAAGGTATGAAATCATGTATGTTTGCTGTTACAAAACTATACACATCAGTGCCCACTATACACAAACACACACGCCAGCAAAGAGTGATCGCAAAATCTTCCTGTTTTTGCGTAGTGGATTGCAAACTTAGGAAAAATCGTAAAAAGGTTTAGCAGGTCTCAAATTAATCGTCATTAAAAACCAAAAGAGGCACTGTTCTTGGTTTTTTGAGAATGTTCAATAATTACCCATATTAAGGGGGTTAAAATGACCCCAAATCCTAAATTTTTTAAAAAAATATCAATAAATCTACAAACAATTTAATTTGTATTATTTCTATTAAATCAATCTTAAAAAAGCGAAATATTTTAGGTATTTTGGGGATAATGTCACCCCCTTTGATGGCCTACGGGTGAATTTTGAATCCTTCTTGATAAAAAATTCATAATTTCGCTTTTTTTAAGATTGGTTTAATAAAAAATACAAAAAGAATTGTTTTTAGATTTATTGATATTTTTTTAATTTTTTTTAGGATTTAGCAGTAATTAGCTTTACAAACATTTTTTTACGACACAACTGAATAATTGAAGAACTAGAACCCAATTTTGAATTATCGAGAAAAAATTCAAAAGCCCTTCAAAAAAAGAACTAAGCTGTTCCAACCATGAAAATGTAGTTTTTTTGCCAATCAAATGTTACCTTTCTGCCATTTTCATCTGAGCACACTGTATTCTACTACGTCAAACAACAGAGTTGCTTCCTGTAGAACAATAAAATAATGGAAAATGACATTTAATTTAAATAACTGAGAGTAGTACATGCGAGTGTTCCGATCATGTTGCCAAAGTGGAAGTCTGTATTTGCGCCTTAAGGTGCTTAAACATAGGACACTGTATATATAAAGAAATGTGTTAATTGTATACAAAGGATTTTATTATTTCAAAATATTCTGGTAGGACGATGTAACTTTTGTAGAATACTTTTTCTCTTTATAATTTCCACTTTTAATAATTTTGCAAAATACGATTAATTTTCTTAACTTCTTAACTTATTAACATCAAGGTTAAAACTGACTTTTATAAAATCTTCATGATAACATTACTTTCATGATATTATTTATTCTCTAACAAAGTAATCTTTAATGTGTATTTAGTGTGTAAGATGGTTCCCTTACTTACTACCTTTTCGTAGAGTAAACATGTAGAAATTTTAATGTAGATACTGTTGTGGTTTGCTACCTAATGTAGAACTAAGTTTTGCGTAGTTTAAATAACAATCATATAGTTTAATATTCATCAAGCAAAATAACGTCATAAAATAAACTGACATAGGTGCCCTGAAATAGGAGAGAGTTATAGAACTAGATCTCTTATTCATATTAACTTATTTTTGGAATATTCAAGTCACAAGAAACTGAATGAAAAAATGTAACATATTTTTATTTTAGGTCCTTTTTTTCCTTAAGCTTATGTGATTTCCATTTTTGACTGTCTTACATTGAAGCATTTGATGTATACTATAATCAAATAAATTACATATCAAAGATTTACTACAGATTTGTCGACAATTCAACATTTAATTGGAAAACAATAATGGCAATATATGTTTGGCTTGCGATCAAGGAGTCCCGGGTTCAAATCCTGGCCAGGGTATGGATGTTTAGTGCTGTTTTTCATGTGTTACCGAGATGGTAGCAGTGAGCTAGATCGCTGTTAAGTGCCACATGTCTAGTCACTTTATCTCTCCAGTGGTAGATGGCAATATCGGAGGGAATGGTTGTTGTGTTGATGTCTATGTGTACATATCCTAGTTAAGGGGTGGAATAGCAATAGCCAAGACGTTAATATAAATAAGACCATTAAATAAATAAATAGATAAATATAACATTACTTTAAAGCCATCTATATAAAAACTCAGTATTTAGTATTTCCTCTAGCTCTAGTGATAGCCTGCATCCTCCTAGACATGCTTTACCCAACTGGCAATTTGATATTTTATGAAAGTTGTAGAAATGTTTCCGACACAAATTTTATAAAACAACATTACTCTCAGAAACACTCTCATAACGTTTTTACAGCAGCTATAAATGCAAAATTGGCACCATCTTACAAAATATTTCAGTCACTGTTGATATTTTGTAATGCCTATTGGAACTATTACAAAATAAGTATATAAACATTTCTGCAGGCCTTATAAAAATTTAGGAACTATTACTATATACAGACTGTCTATTTTACGAGGGCCACACCAAATATCTCGCTTAATATCTATTGTAGAAGAATAAAGTTTTAGAAACAGTTATCCCATTTTTTGTGAGCTATATTTCAGTAAAAAGAAATTTGAAATCCATAGCCTACTTTATGAGATATATTACAAAAACCTGAAAAATAGGAAAACCACAAACGGTTATAGCTTCCTTATTTGAGGAGATACGAAAAAAGTTAAAGGAGTGAAAGTTGACGGCAAAAACAATAAGAATAATAACGTGTAACAAAAAAATCGAAAAATGCAGTTGGCTTTGACATACGCTATTGTGCAAAAATGAAAAATACATATCTCAAAGTAGGCCATGACGCCATTAATTCCGTTATTTTTTTCTCATTCCAACGATATAAAACATGTCACAGAAATTTTAACCGATAGTGTCAATATTTAATATTTTACGAATACCACAATTCATATAATTGAATCGTAACAATCAGCTGTGCCATAATTAGTGAAAAACAATGTATACAGTTAATAATAAATTTGACAGATTGTCACTGTTGTATGTTGTATGTTGCGTTGTCGAGTTCTAAGACAAATTTTATATCAGTAATTATGGTGTACACCAATAATAACAAATTCGATATGATTCGCATTTATTGTCAGTGCAATTTTGACGCTGAGATGGCAGTCACGGTTTACGGAGATAGATTTCCAGATGCTTCGCAGCCACATCGAACTATGTTTAGGAAGTTAGTTCAAAATCTAAAAACGCACGGTTCATTTTCAAAAAAAGTAGTAAGGCGCATGTTGCGGATACTGTAAGAAAAGTGAATAGAGTAATGAATTATGTTAACCAAAATGAGGAAACCTCTTTGAGACAAATTCAGAGAAACTGTCGCATAAAAAAAGACAGTGCAAGATATTGAAAAAAAACGGATTTCGATGCTACAAAATGAGGAAAGTTCAACATTTAAATGAGGGAGATAAGCCAAGGAGAGTAAGATTTTGTAGATGGTTATTAAATAAGAAAAGGAATGACGCGCTGATATGTAGCAAAATTCTTTGGTCGGACGAATCAAATTTTTCTAATAATGGATTTTTCAATAGAAATATGCATTATAAGTGGACATTGGTGCAGAGAGACTGCTTTCCAAGAAAGAGTTTCTACGAATGTTTGGTTGAGTCTTTTAGGGGCTAAAGTAATTGGACCTTATTTTTATGATGGCAAATTAACCGCTCGTAGATACCTTAATTTCCTGCAAAACGAATTTCAAGATTTTCTTTATGAATTAACAGTGGCAGAAAGATTAAATTATTCATATTTTCAACAAGATGGGGCTCCACCTCACACTGCTGTAATATGTACAAATTATTTAAATCAAGTTATGCCAGATAGCTGGATAGGCACCTATGGACCCATTCTATGGCCAGGTCGATCACCAGATATTACTCCCTTGGATTTTTTCGTCTGGGGTTACATTAAAGACAAGGTATTTCAAACTGCCCCTGAAAATATTGAGGACATCAAAACCAGAATTCGAAACGCATGTGAGGCAATTACTCCTGAAATGCTCCAAAATGTAATGCGTGACGTGTCTCGTAGAGCACGTTTATGTGTCAGAATGCATGGTGCACAATTTGGGCATTTGTAGTTAGAAAAATAAATACACACAATTTCTTTTCAATGTAGTAGTAGGTAGTACTGTTATACATAGTTTTTCGTTTTTTCTTTGGATGTTCGTTTTGTACTTGTATTTTTATTTATGAGATATTTATTGGTTTGTATTAAATTGTAATAAATAATTACGGAATTATAATTATTATAAAGTGAATTTTTACTATTATGGCACAGCTGATTGTTACGATTCAATTATATGAATTGTGGTATTCGTAAAATATTAAATATTGACACTATCGGTTAAAATTTCTGTGACATGTTTTATATCGTTGGAATGAGAAAAAAATAACGGAATTAATGGCGTCATGGCCTACTTTGAGATATGTATTTTTCATTTTTGCACAATAGCGTATGTCAAAACCAACTGCATTTTTCGATTTTTTTGTTACACGTTATTATTCTTATTGTCTTTGCCGTCAACTTTCATTCCTTTAACTTTTTTCGTATCTCCTCAAATAAGGAAGCTATAACCGTTTGTGGATTTCCTATTTTTCAGGTTTTTGTAATATATCTCATAAAGTAGGCTATGGATTTCAAATTTCTTTTTACTGAAATATAGCTCACCAAAAATGGGATAACTGTTTCTAAAACTTTATTCTTCTACAATAGATATTAAGCGAGATATTTGCTGTGGCCCTCGTAAAATAGACAGTCTGTATAGCAGTTTTATTAAAGCTTCATTTAATTGTACTCTAAAACACACTTCACTGTTTGTCAAATTAAACAAAATATCAACAGCGACTGAAATATTTTGCATTTATAGCTGCTGTGAAAACGTTATGAAAGTGTTTCTAAGAGTAATGTTGTTTTATAAAATTTGTGTCAGAAACATTCCTACCACTTTTATAACATATCAAATTGCTAGTTGGGTAGAGCAAGTCTAGGAGGATGCAGGCTATAGAAGATCTTTTATGGTTTCTTATACAATTCGTAATTTTGCAACTGAGTTAGGAGCTCATATACGTTATCTCAGGATGATGATAAATGATCTATGCGATATGCATCAGGACTGTTTGGTGGCTAAACTAACAACTCAATCCCTATGTCTTCAAGGCACTGTATCGTGGTTCCTGCCACATATGCACAGGCATTGTCATGTATCAACATAAAGGTATATTACCCAATAAAGTCAGCATAAGGTACAACATGTTCAAGGATGTTGTGGATGTACTTGCAGTCAGCATTCATTCTTAAATTCACATCAATGTGCTCCATGCAATATTCCCAACCAAAGCCACTCCACAGAATAATAGAACCGCCATCAAAGCTAACTAACGTTTTTTGCAAGATTACATTCTGCAAAATGATTCCCATGCCTTCTCGACTCGACTCCGTTCATGGGCTTCCAATTGTATTCTTTTTTCACTTGTAAACAGGATTATTTCATGATGTTAATTTCAGTTAGCATGGGCTCTTGCAAACTATATTTGTCTAATATTGTGACTTCGGGGAAGCCGCGGAATGTTTTGGATTTAAACCTCCTTAAGTCTCTTTATTACTGTCTTTACACTAGTATTGATCCATCTCGTAATCAATAATTAATTTTTCATATGTGAGATTTCGTAAAGATTGAATTTTCAAGTATCGGTCATCTCTTGGCATTATACATCTTTTACATGCTTAACCAGACTGCGAGACAAGACAAGATAAGAAACATTCAATTTGTGGATATGCAGTCTCCGCACAATATCTTGTCTACGACTCTCATTAGCAAAAGTGACGATTTTAATAGCAACTAACTCAATTTTCACCCAGTTTTGAATTGAGAAATAAAGCACTAGAAATGTCAATCTGACAGCAAATAAAGTAGCAGTCATTGTTCATTGCCAAATTATACTAGGCAACATTTGTAATATGTAATATTATTGCTTATTCAGTTATAAAGTCCAGATCTTAATAAATTGCAATATATTATGTAAAACACTCCAATGTAAGACACTCAGAAATAGAAATCACGGGAGTGTTAAGGAGGAAAAAAGGAGCTAAAATAAAATATACAATATTTTTGTCTCACGGTAAACTATATTTACCATGCCGGAATGAAAGTATGGAGTTCACATTTGAGCATGTTTGCACACACAAGATGTATAAATTGTCATTTGCATGTATAATTAGTATATGTTATGGCAAAATCGGTGGTTCTGGATCAATTTTAGTAAATCGGTTAGTTTAGTGGTACCGAATTGTTTTAATATCGTACATCGTAAGTGTAGTGTTCCGGTATGTTATTGTAATTATGCCAGTATTTTAAAGGATAGCATATTTAAAACTCCTTTTCGGTTAACCTGCTCTTGTAATGCATTTAAATGCATAAAATATTTACATTAAATTTATTACTACATTATTGACAATTTTTTAATGTTCTTGTTTTTCATAAAATTTTGATTTACATGCTCCCAAGCTGACAGACTTCAGTGTGGTCACGAGCTTGATGTGATAATGGGGGCTATGTTCCCTCCTCGTAAAAATAGTTTGTCATGATTATAATCTTACATTTCATTGTTTTAACTCAAAAAAAATTAGGGAAGTTGTCTTGCATTTCTAATTTTCTGGAAAGACCTTAATTTTGCTTTACAATATCACTCACTCACACCTATTTAAAACATTGTTATATCTTCAATCAAATATTTTGCTCTTTTCTTTATAAAAATTTTATTTTGCAAATTTCAAAATTTTATTAATTCTGTCGGATGTAAGTGTTGTTTTTTTCTTGAATTATTTATATAAACACACCAGATCACGCTTCACTTATTTAAAATAGGTACAGTTTTTTTAACTACTTTTACAATACATAAAAGACTACTCAAAACTAAAACTTTTAACTTTTTGTTTTACAACGACATGACTTCAACTAACTACTAAGACTACGCACTGACTAGAGACTTCTTGTTTACATGACATTTTGTCATCGTGATGCGGTGTCACTTGATGTCACCATATCTGTTCTCATTGGCATCAAATTGTCATTGTAAACGCTAGTATAAGTGATTTCGAAGATATCCCAATAATCTGCGCTCTTAAAATACGTTGGAAAAAATGAAACGTAAAAAATGACACTGTGTCACGTCACCCTCTTATTACCGACATCCAAAACTTTTTGTCCTGTGATGTCTCGTCACCGCAGTGCAGGCGTTACCATAGAAGTGCGCTCACTAGGCAACTTTTTGTCACGTACTACATATGAATTTTTGGTGTATTGAAAATAACTACAGGGTTTGGACTCGTATGGAAAACCTGAAGAACCTGGAAAACTCAGGGAATTTAAAATTCTTAAAAAAAACCTGGAAAAATCAGGGAATTTGATGAATTGTATAAAAAATCAGGGAATTCTGCATCTCGATATAGAAAACCATAGAGTTCTTAAGAATTTTCACTGATTCAGTTCAATTCAAGGAATTATTTTATGTCAAATGAAAAATTACTTCACTAAAAAATATATGGAAATTAATATTTTTGGTTATGGAAAACCTGGAAAATTCAGGGAATTTTTTCAGCTTCGCAAAGTCTAAACCCTGAACTAGGTTATTTTTGTGAATGATGGCTTCAACAATACAGCAAGACGACATAGATAATGAAATACTGATTGAAAGTCCTCATAGACATTCGAAAATAATTAAAAATTTTTATATTATGTTGACGCCGCATCACGATGACAAAATGTCACGGAGACAAAAAGTCTCTAGTCAGCGTCTAGCCTTAAACTTACACTTTTTGTTATTATAGAGTTCTAATTTATTCACATTACTTAAAATGCGTATGCAAGTGAACTTGGTTGTATAATCTCAACAGTATGACTTAATTTTACTTAATGATATTTATGTGGGCGCCTATGTCAATTTAGTGATAAAAAATTAATAATGATAATTAATATTAAATTATAAGACTTCTGATGAAGTCCTTTGAAAATATGTTGAATAATTGGGGGTTAGCGAAAACAATTTATTCATTGCTTATTGCTATAGGGACTATGCCAAATCTGAAAACAAATAAAATAATTAATACCCAAATGCAAATAAAGATGAAAATCCAGAGGGTCAGGTACAGATCCCAATTCCTTTGATCTATACTTCGACTCGAAATTGATGCAAAATGAAAATAAAATAATATAACTGTAATTGATTAATTAGTAAAACTAAACTTATATGGAATATATACTAGTTACACATATACTGTAGTCACAATATAGGATGAGGCTGACCGAAAGACGAGTTCTACTCGTACCCCTCCCAAGCATATAGAAACACCAATTGTAGCAAACGTTGGCGATTACATAGAAATGCATGTGCACATAAGTATTGCATATCCATTTTGGTCAGTAGCGCAGTAACGTGGAGCCGGCCCTTTGTGCATTCATAGATATAGAGGGGGCCTTTGATAACACCTCATATGAATCAATAAAAAGGGCAGCAGGTCAAAGAGGGTTTGAGCCCTCAACAACAAGATGGATTTATTCCATGCTCAACAGTCGGAAAATAACGACTAAAATGGGAAGTGATTCGGTAACAATAACTGCCATCAAGGGATGCCCCCAGGGAGGGGTCCTATCACCCTTGCTATGGTCTCTGGTAGTCGATAATCTTCTCAAAAGGTTAAGCAACCATGGATTTGATGTCCAAGGCTATGCTGATGACTTAGTGATAATAATAAGAGGCAAAAATGATAGGATGATGTCAGGCCTATTGCAAATTGCTCTCAATATTATCAAAAATTGGTGCATGGAGGAGGGCCTAAATGTCAACCCATGTAAAACAGTCATAGTACCATTCACCAAAAGAAAGAAGCTTACACTAAAGCCTCCAACGTTGAATGGCACACTAATTAACTTCTCCAGTGAAGTCAAATATCTAGGAGTAATCCTAGATCAAAAACTCACTTGGAACGCACACCTAACAAGGGTAATCGGAAGAGCAACGATGGCATTTTGGACATGCCATAGGCTCTTCGGTAAAACCTGGGGACTAAAACCGAAAATGATCTACTGGTCATATTTAACGGTGATTAGACCTATTGTCACCTACGCATCGATGGTATGGTGGACAAAAACAAAAGAAAAAACAGCACAAAACAGGTTGCAAAAATTGCAACGGTTAGCGTGTCTTGGAATCACAGGTGCAATACACACCTGTCCAACAGTAGCAATGGAGGCGCTACTGGATCTGCCTCCCTTGCATATCCATGTTAAAAGGGAGGCAGCTCTTGGCGCCTACAGGATACACTCTAGTAAGAAATTCAAACCAGGGGATCTGGTTGGTCATCTGACTGTCCTAAACGAAGTCCAGTTAGACTCAATGACCAAACCCACAGACTCCACACCAAAAAGGTTCGACTTTGAGAGAACCTTTGAAGTGGTAATTCCTAGCCGCCAGGTATGGAGCTCTGGAGGTCCACAATGGGAAAAAGGATCACTCATCTGGTACACGGATGGATCCAAAACGGATGAAGGAGTGGGCGCCGGTGTATACGGCCCAAACTGCAGGCTGACAATAGCCTTGGGTCACACTCCCACCATCTTTCAGGCAGAAATATATGCCATAGATCATTGTGCTCGACAGTGCATAAATAAAGGCACACGGGGATCAAGAATCTATATAGTTTCAGACAGCCAGGCAGCACTCAAAGCTCTGAGTTCATTCACCTTTGAGTCACAAATTGCCTGGGAATGTCTACAAACAATAAAGCAACTGGCAAGAAACAACAAGGTCAACTTGATGTGGGTGCCAGGGCATGAAGGAATAGAAGGGAATGAGATTGCGGACGACCTTGCAAGACAGGGTGCCAAATCGTCATTCATCGGACCAGAACCGTTTTGTGGGATAGCAAGAAGTAACACGACGGAGGAGGTAAGAACATGGGAGGATGAACAAAAATCCTCCTACTGGAACTCAACTCCAGGACAAAAACAAGCGAAAAAGTTCATTACTTATTCGCAAAAGAGAGCTAAAGAGCTACTTGAACTCAGCAAAAAGGAATTAAGACTACTAACAGGTCTTTTCACGGGTCACTGCCCATTAAAATACCACCTTAAAAAAATGGGCAAGGCTGAGGACGAAAATTGTCGATTCTGTACAAAGACAACCGAAACGTCGGAACACATACTTTGCACATGCGAAGTACTAGTCCGGCAAAGGCTACAACACTTGGAACAGGTGATTCTGACACCTGCAGAAGTGTCAAAGTTAGCCCCCAGGAAAATTCTAGGATTCTTTAGAAGCCTAGGATTGGATGGGAACATATAGATATGGGGTAATCACAAAAGATCTTTATAGGTCGAGGTGAGGAGAGGTCAAACGCCTGAACAACCCAACTGTAAACTGTAATAACTGTAAAAACGTGGAGCCGGTGGGATTTAATCTGCATGTGGCGGCTTCTTCCTATACAGTACATTCTATTATAAAGTTGCATGCTCTTTACATGCTATTTTTAAGAACAAATTCTGAGTTTGGATTTCGGCCCTTCACCATTTTTTTAAATTATATCTGCAAATTGTTGCCCAATTATGTTTACGTTCTTGTGTACACCATTCTTTCAGCAAAGTCTCCATCTGTTTCATCATCCCCTCCCACCAACCTTCAAAGTAAGATCTCCTCATCCTGTTTTGCATAGATTTGAAAATTATATCTGCAATGCCAGAAGCCATTGTCACACACTACATCAAAAATTCTTCAAATAACTTTTATTTGGAGAGTAACCAGCAACTGTTTATATTTTTTGCTTATTGTCCATATGTCAGATCCATACATCAGCATGGGAATAGTAAAACATTTAAGTACATTATTATTTTTACTTTTGAAGAAATGAAACGAAAACCGGCACGTCAGCACGTTTTTTGGTAGAAAGGTGGCTTGAGGTACTAATAAAGGTATCGATACTGTCCTAACAATAAATATTTTTTTTTTATCATTTTCTTTCAACGTCAATATTTTTTTTGAAACATGTTGTTGCCTTTTTAGGGCTGAATCACCCGTAAAACATAACAATTATAAATTGTGCCACTCAGATTTGTAAAGTAGACATTCTTTCCGATCGTTTCATATCCTGCAACAATTCTTTTGTAGCTCCAAATTTCGAAGAAAGTGGACTCGCATTTTCCCAGAGAATGCCCCATAATGGTTTTTTGTTAATTGTGGGAGAACAGTGTGGAAAATCAATATCGTGCAACAGGTCATATTGTATGAAATTTAATAAGGAAACTTTTTTCTATGGGGCATTTTTTGTTTTGTTAAAGTGAACCGTTTTCGGGATATTTTCGATTTTCTGCCGAAAAACACGAAAAAACGGATATATATGTATGTAAAATCATGATGCCCATCCCAAATTTTTAGCGGAACATCGATACCTTCATTAGTACCTCAAAATTCACCTTTCTACCAAAAATCATGCTGACGTGCCGGTTTTCTAAAAAACCTTAATGTCCTTTTGCTAATTCGACTGGATTATACGAAGCCTTTTCATTATTTTTCTAAGGTCGTTTGTCCTTCTCTGGCTCTGGGAGCATTGCGGCAATAAACACTTATTGTCCCACTCCCTGACTTTATCTATGTCGCACCGGTCATTCCATGTTACCCATATAGTTCTATGGCCGGCAGGTGTGCAGATCTGTACCTCGCAATGAGAGACCAATGATATCAGCACACGGTATTTCCCGAAGATCAGGTCACCCATCTAAGTACTAACCATGCTCGTCATTGCTTAACCTTATTCCTGTCCAGGTCTGGTTTTAATATCTAACTGACCTCATCTTTGATGCCCTGTTTACTAATTAATAGTGATTTTGGTATTGATTTTGTTCAATTTTAATCCTATATTCTCTGCAACGTTAGTACAGCATACCTAATTCAATGTATGAACTTATTAATATTGTAATCAAGAAAGTATATTGTACATTTCTATAGCATATATTACCAACAAATTATTATCAACCTTTAATTAATCCCACAGGCACAAAAAATAAAAAAAGTGCTCTGTACTTTTGATCAGAGCCTGTTATTCTTATGTTTTTAGACCTGCTGAATCTGATGCTATCGTTAGAATTACTCCATCACCTCAGGATTTTCCCATAACCCTCGTATGCCTGTTCAACAGGCATACGAAAAAAAAAAATACTCTGAACTTTTGATCAGACCCTGCTATTCTTATATTTTTGGACCTACTGGATCTGATGCTGCCGTCAGAATTGCTCTATCACGTCAGGATTTTTCCCTAACCTCAAGAAATAACTAAATGTCAGTGAAAATCTTAGGTTGGGGAAAAATCCCAACGTGATGGGGGCAAACCGACCCTAGGAACGTGATCAGCGGGTCAAAAACGGGGAGGTAGGGCGGTTTACTCGATGTACAATTTTTTTTTTGTGGAACTGTGATTATCAATACACCAATTTTTTAGATATCTGTGAATCTTAACACTACAGATAATTTTGCCCTTGTCAATTTTGTACAGTGTATTCTACAGTATCCAAGCAGAGGTTTGTCAAAATTTTCAGCTTGGAGGTAGCTCATCTTCTGGCATCGGTAATTGATCTTAGTTGCAGCATTACATTGACATTAAATAAATGATAGAGAGATAAAAATATATAACTTTCTATATAGAAAAATTCTTAGATTTATACTTTCAAATAGAAATAAGCAATGAATAATCATAGATCATGTTTGTGTAAATTGATTTAGTACATAGAACAAAGACTAATTTTTGTATTTCTTTGCAGAAATATTAAAAAATGTCACCGCACAGAAGGAGGAACAAGACACTGAGTCCAGCTACCTTAATTTTTATGGAAACCGTACTGTTTTTACTTATAGTTTTAGTATACGAAATATAATTCCTGCCGTATTAGCTATTAAGTTCCTAAAATTTTAGTTTGTAATGGTTTGATTTGTTATTATGTATCCTGTTTTTCTTATATAAAATTTGGAATCAGAAAAGATACCTACCGTAATGCGAGACAATAACATTATTGTAAAATAATGCTTTTTTAATGCTTTATTGTTTATGTTTAATTGTTTATGTAATTTATTAATTTTAACATTCTGAAATAATTGTGATTATAAACTGCTTTGGTTTTGTGATGTTTATGTAATTATATAATAAAGTTTTTTCAATTAAAATTGTCTATATAGCTTTTTTCTTTCAAAGAAAATTACCGCAGATCAGAAAAATATAATATATAATATGGTTTACTTATACTATTAAAATAACTAGAGACAAGCGCTTGCCATTCATAACTTATTTTTTTTATTGAAAATTCAATATTTCCTATTTAAAATAATCTTGGGTAACACGTATCTTATGCGAATAGAAGTTGCTGTCGGGCGTGATCGACTATGGATACTTATTTGATTAATATTTTACTTGAATACGACTCAACTCACTTTTACATCGTTTAATGAGATTAAGTATACAACAAATATAGTATATTTTATTGGCCGTAAAGGTATTCGCAATCGGTATAATGCCCTGCTGCAACCTGTACTTGTTTCATAATGTTTGTTAAAAATATCTTCTATTCACTAACAGTATATATTAGGTTTCCTCCTTTGGCAATTTCATCAACTACACTTTATTGGTGGGAAAACGTCGTGGGTTCAACACAATAAAATAACTATTCTTTTGCCAATTTATGTTAACTTCTTTAGGAATCGAATCATTGATGAATGAATTAAGTTGTTTTTTCTTCAAGAGTATTACAGTGTTTAAATTGTGCAACCAAAAACAGGAGTAGAAATAGGACATTGTTTTACTAGTAACAATATATAATGAGGTGAGGTGCGGTGCCGGTTTCAATCGCGAGATCTCGATCAGCGAGTCCATTACTTAGATAGGTGACCATCTCATTTCGATGTCCTGATTAAGTAGCATTAGCTACAGCAATAAAAAAAATGTAAGTACCAAACGCCACCGTAGTGGATATTGTTTTACTAGTAACATAATGTTAGTACCAAAAGCCACCACAGCGGCCGATGGCGCACTATCCACTAACCAACTGTGATAGAGTAGTATTATTATGAGAAGATGCTTGCAAAAAATGATGCGCAGAAACGAGTTTGTGTGCATTCATTGATCTAAGCCAAAGAGCGATTTGCGTCATATTTGACCTCGAATCCAGTGGCACCGTCAACCTGCAGTCACAGGGTCTGTGCTGCAGTATACTTGTTGTGTTCGCCGTTTCTGATTGAATTAAATGTAATAACCTTATTTTCAGTAAAAAATGTCTTCATCGTAAACACCAGAGTGTGACGAGGTTTTAATCTACTGCATTACACAGCTCCTCGACCTCGAAAATTTGATTACAATTATTATACATCCTTCTACCCCAGATGATGCTGTCACTGGTAAAAATATTCGTGCACGTTGGCTCCGCCCCAAGCATCTTCTCATAATAATACTACTCTACCATTAGTCCACCATGTGTCCGCTTTCATTGCATATATGGAACAGTTTCAATAAAGAGTATTCTAACATGCAATTTTGTATAGTTAAAAATTTCAGGTCTAACAAAAATTATCCCGTTTACAAACATCTTAAAAGATTTATTGTCAGCACAACCTACTATTTACATGCAGTAACCTCTACAGTGAACTATTACCAAAATAATAGAGAGCGATCTCTGCGAATGTGGAGATACTGGTGACGTCAACCATCTTTTATTTAATTGTAGACTCAAACAGAGAGAATCCGATCATTTAATACAACGTCTTCAGGACAATGGATTTGTCCTACCTCTCAATGTAAATTGTATTCTTGCAAAACAAAATATTGATGCGCTAAAAATCATCTACGAATACTTGCAAATATGCAACTTTGTCATTTAAGAGGTTTAAATATTTGTGAATTCCGATCTCCCGTCTACTTTTGTAGTTTCCTCTGTTCTTCCTTTCTCCTCCTAACCGAGGCCTACCTACGTGTACGTCAGTTTATTTAAGTCGCCATGATCGGCCCCTTGGCGTGAAACGTGTGCCCATTGTAATTTTCCCGTAGTTTTTAGATTATTCCATTTTCCTCTTCTATTTTGCAAATTGAGACAATCTGAGCAGCTGGCTAATGGGAAATACCCGAGGCCAATTCAAATCCGAAAAAAAAAAAAAAAAAAAAAACTATTACCAAATAATATGTCATTATTTTTGAGTCTGGTGACACCAGAGGAATTATTATCAATAATTAGTAATATGAAAAACAAGAGAAGCATTGGTATCAATGATGTCTCTATTAATGTTATCCTTCTAGAACAATTAAAATGGACAATGGTGAAACCTCTATTTAAGAAGGGAGATTCTAATATGTTATCAAATTATTGACCTATATATGCCTGCTAATTTGTTTTCCAAAACTTTTGGATACGTCATGTCCACAAAACTTTCTTTGCAAGTGTGGGTTGTTTTCAAAAAACCAGCATGGTTATCAAAAAGGAAAATCTATAGAAACGGCTTTGTTTGACTCCGTTAATGAAACAGGGCCTTGAGGATGGGAATTTGGCATTTTTTTGGACCTTTCTAAGCCCTTTAACTGCATAAATCATGATATCTTGCTCACCAAATTATTCAACTGTGGTATTATTAAAGGTAATTCATACAACTGATTTCATTCTTACCCAGGTCGCAAACAGCTGGTTGAAATAGATCACAAGGTCCGATATTTTAGATTTGTCCGTTGGAGTGCCACAAGAAAGTATTCTGGACCCTCTACGGTTTATTATAATTTTGAACGATATATCTAATATGATCACAGATACAGATCAGCAACACATAGTAAACTATGCTGATGACACTTTATTAATAAACGGGCGCAATTTTATGGACATATTAAACCCTGGAAACAATTTGATGAAATCAATTAAACAATGATTTTCTGAAAACGAACTGGTACTGAATGAAGGGAAAACTGATTGTATTTTATTTAAGATTACTAGTTCAATCGATAGACCCAGTAGTACAATTTTAGACAGTGAAAGAATATCCCTATCTACGTCTAAAAATCCTAGGAGTTCATATTAATGAAATTCTAACCTAAACTAGTCATATAGACTATTTGAGCAATAAGCTATCATCACTAACATATCCAATTAGAATTTTAAAAAATCAGGTAGATTTTGAGGTGACCAAAACATTATACTATGCAAGTTTTTACTCTAGTAAAATTTGGAATCATTATGTGGGGTGGCTCTTCAGAACTCGATAGAATCATCATATGTCAGAAGCGGGTTATTAGACTTATACTTAATACGAATTTTAGAAAGTCCTGTAGAGGCAAATTTAAATCCAACAGATTTCCAACAGTTACAGTTATTTAGATCTATGAGTGTATACTTTTTTTAATAAACAATCGTAGAACATTTGACTCTTGCATGAGAATTCATTATTACCATACTAGGTGACTTTACGTATCCATCACATAAGAAAACATTATTTGAGAATGGAACATACTTCCGCTGCTTAAAGTTATATAACCACCTGCCATATAACATAAAAAATATGATAAAACACTGTTAAAATTGGTTTGTGATTTTTTATGTAAACTAGAACCTTATTCTTTAGATGAATATTGTAATTATGAGGATAATATATATTTTTTTTGTACAGTAGGGTTATTTCCAGGCCTGATTTTAATTCATGTTGTGTCTGCATTTTTCATATTTTTTCTGTGTCGTTTTGATATGCGTGTATAATTGTGATTATATATAACTTCCATGTGTGTCACCATACTTGGTGAAATATAATGTATTTCACAGACAAAAATATTTTGTATTCAAATCTGTTGAAATAAAAGATTTACTTACTTACTTAATGGGCATTCGGTTACTCTCCACTTTCATTTGTTTGGTTAGTGACTTATTGAATATACACTTCGGTAATATCTTAAAGTTATATTGACATATTTCTTAATCCACGTAAAGTTCTTTAAAATCTGAGAGTCGGTATATTATACAATTTCGATATTTTGTACATCCATATATTTTTGGATGCTTAATAAAAAACTTAGTAACATTTTATTTTCAAATTATAATAAAACACAGTTTACATAAAATGTGGTACTTTATACAGATTCAGAAAGTGTTCGTTTTGGCATGGTAATATTTGGCAATAAGAGCAAGCGAGAGCGAAGCAACTAGGTTATTCTTTTCTATCGTATAGGGCAAAACGAGAACTGACGTGTGTAAGACGGAAACAAATTTAAACTCTAGGGATGTCCACACACATGTGGTGGAGATAGCAGGTGGCGCTTTGTACGATGTGTTATACATACGATAGAAAAGAATAGCCTAGTTGCTTCGCTCTCGCTTCCACTTATTGCCAATTATTGCCATACCAAAACAAATACTTTCTGAATCTGTATATACACCTTTGGAGATCACCCTGTACAACGGATATGGCTCAATTTCAACAAAAAGTATTCTACTATGCACCATTATGTATGTTGAAATTTGAAACAGAAATTTTAAGTTTAAGAGAAGTTATCGTGTTTGTATGAACTGGTCTACACATGCACATACATACAGATACACATAGATTTTTTTTATTCGTTATTTAAGTTCAGTGTGTCATGAAGCGAATTTCTGTAAAAACATTTTTTTCTACTATGAATAGTAAACATTTTTGTGCTGTTATAATATACCTATTTGATTGTGTCAAATGGATATGAAAAGGGAATAAAAACCAAGTCAATAATCATAGATTAAAATCAATTATTAAATTCCAGTCAAAGCAGTATAGTTTTTAGTAAAGGTTCTTCTACTATTAAAGCATTAACTAACATGGTTGTGTTATAATCAGATGAGTCCATATCTCAGAATGCAATTCCAAAAACATATTTTGTTTGTTGAATTGCATTGTGTTAGTCAAGGCTACTTATTAACTCTATCACTGTCATTTTCAGAATATAGAGAGTATAATATTGTGTTCCATATACATCGAATTATGTAGTGACTGTTCATTATTGCCAGAGCGGTCGAGTAGATAAACTATATAAACAGCGTGATTATACAATGTTGCGAGGTTTCGGTTATGTTTATGAAATATCTGGATTTTCCTTCTCAGTGTATCGTAAACCGATGGATAAAGGACATCCCAACCTGAACTTCGATGAGACATGTTAAGTTGGTACTAAATTTGTATGTTATATTGATAGTTAATAGTATAGTTTAAGCATGGCCGTTGCTTAAGTGAAATGTAACAGTTTAGTTGGTTTAAGATTATGAATAATAACTGACTTTTGTATAATGAATATGTTATTTTGTTCTTGTCTTAAATAGATCCTGGCATTAATTCACAAGACAAACTATCATGTGTCCAACGTTGAATGGCATTGGACGCATCATCTGGCGCAGGTCCAATTCTGAATAAATTCTGTTGTTGACCCTATGCTGGCAAACATACCGTTCCCCAATTAATTACATTTAATATTACAGTAACCAGTAACTCAATTAACTACTGAAAGGCATCAAAATTGTGACGAGCCGGATCTTATATAATACCTGCTGCGATACTATTTTGTACATTGGGTTGATTCTACGGTTGGTTCCTTGTGAAACATTCTTCAATAATTTAAACATACAGGAAAAATTATGCTTTTTAATGTTTCAAAAAGTTTTATTAAAACTCGACACGTGTTTCGGCTTATTAGGCCTTTATCAAGAGTACAAGATAATACTAGTATTATTAAGTATTATCTTGTACTCTTGATAAAGGCCTAATAAGCCGAAACACGTGTAGAGTTTTAATAAAACTTTTTGAAACATTAAAAAGCATAAT
The DNA here is from genome assembly GCA_963583905.1 of Stenurella melanura. NCBI lineage: Eukaryota > Metazoa > Arthropoda > Insecta > Coleoptera > Cerambycidae > Stenurella > Stenurella melanura. The sequence continues at coordinate 112,213,937 of OY757312.1, forward strand.
TTTTCCTGTATGTTTAAATTACTATTTTGTATTTAAATAAATATATTATTATTATTATCATATACCACTGAATAATAAATACATAAAAAAATCTAGTATAATAATTAACAGAAGGACAAGAATATTTGTTTCTAATAATGTCAAGACCACTATATGGTGCTGCAAGCACCTAGAGGGATAAAGATATATACTCAAAGATTAATACATAACTATGTACCTCCTATACAACGAGACATTCCTTCATTCCTTGACATCTTCTGTTCTGAGTTCTGATTCTTCTGCATTTAGGAATGCATTCTCTGTAAATCTGCTAAGAAAGACAGCTGGTTGAAGAGCACTATGCATCAAGTACGTTCACTAGATTCTATAATTGCCATTGCCCATTGATAGCAGAAAAAAAATAGTATGTACAATGTGAACCTAAAGAAACGCACAAAACTCATAACTTTGGTACGTGTCATTTTTCAAAAAAATCCTCAAATAGGTCGATTTTAATTTTGTAAATGCTACATTTTGTCACTATACCAAAATTTATGACGTCATTGGTTTTTGAGTTCTGACGCCATCATAAATGTTTTTTAATGGAAACACATTTTTGTTTACTTTTTTGGTGGTATATTCCTTTAGTTTTCTGGTGATATAAAAAAAAATGATATTACCTGAGCCATTCTTTTGGAAAAAATTACATTTTATGTAAAAATAGCTTACCTTTCGCAAATTCACGAGCAATGTTCCACTTTCTTATGGACTGATAAATCTTGTTGCCTACATTTTTGTTTTAACTAGCATGAAAACATTTGACATAAAAACAAAACAAAGAAAATAATAAAAAACAATCACCTTAACAGAGAGATACAGGCCTTTTTGTGTAAAGTATCGATAACTTTTTTATTCCTGGCACGCGTGGAACCTCAGTTTTGTGACACTTCTGAGACAGTATAAAACTAGTGAATGCAATGCCACGTTTAAGTCAAAGGAACGTGTAGAACTTTTGATGATGGTTGGATATGGTGATAAGCTGAGAACTCATCAGGAAGCATGTGATGTTTTCAATGCCAAGTATCCCGAAAAGTAAATTTCTAGATCCACTGTAAGTAGATTGGCGGCTAGATATGATGAATCTGGCAGTGTAGCTGACCTCCCTCGATCTGGTCGCCCTAGCACAAGCAACGAAACGAAATTAAATATTCTTCCAGAAAGTGAATAAAACCACCATCTTTCGACAAGGCAGCAGCTGGCTTTCAATCATAACGTGAGTTAAACTTCTGTTGCACGACTATTGAAAAAAGAAAAATACCATCCATACAAAGTGCAATTAATCCACGAATTGAATGAGGACGATCCAGATCGGCGCTTACAGTTTTGTGAACAGTTGATAACCTTGTGCGATGAAAACCCAAATTTTTTAAAGAACATTGTTTTTTCTGATGAAGCTACATTTTCTTTAAAGGGGACTGTACATCAGCATAACTGTAGGTATTGGTCACTTGAAAATCCTCATTGGACTCAAGAAGCCCCACAGCGACGAGGCAAAGTAAACGTGTGGGCAAGTATGATTAATGATCGCTTATTGGGACCTTTTTTTTTAAGAAAATCTTACGGCTGCAAGATATTTACGGTTTTTGCGAGTTGAGTTAGTGCCAGCCTTAGCAGTTATGTTTCCGAACAATGAAGATGAAGATATTCCTGCTGAAAACGCCTGGTTTCAGCAAGACGGGGCCCCACCTCATTTTGGGATAGCAGTGCGTCAGTTCTTAGATGACACTTTTACTGGAAGGTGGATAGGTCGTCGAGGTCCGATTGAGTATATGGCCCCCGCGTTCACTGGATTTAACCCCGTTGGACTTTTTTTTGGGGTTACTTAAAGTCAAGGATGTATTTTAACAGACCGGATACCTTAGAAGAATTGAAAGACAGAATTAGTTTGGAGATGAGACGATTCAGAACAGCATGCAAATAAGTGTCTATGCCCGTCTTGGTCAATGGCAAATGGTTGGAGGGTCGCAATTTGAGCAATGGAGATGATTTTCTTCTCACAATTACTTATGTAAGGTATCAATCAATAAAAATATTTTTTTCCAAAAGAATGGCTTAGGTAATATCAATTTTCTTCATATCACCAGAAAGCTAAAAGAATATACCATTATTTGACATGTTAAAAACAGTAGTACTGCAACAAAGATGGGGCTATAGTAATTTTTATCATAAAGAAGGAGATAGTTATAAAATGTAATGTCTGAACTTGAGTACGAGATGTTGACAACACACTTATGTGTATCTGCTTCTATTTATATAAATTCTTTGACTACCAGAGATACTACGTACCACACGTTAAATAGTTATCTATTCGAATTATTCGATCGAATCACTTTATACAATCACGATCTATTTTTTTCTTAGGGCCGGTTTATCAATAGGTTTGTTCATTTCTGTTGATATAAAGCAGCTTCAAGCAGTTAAATAAAGATAGTGCTATCACAAGTAACGTGACTGTGAGAGAGATAACGTGTTTCAAATTTGCTATAAATCAACACAAATGAACAAACTGAATGTGAGGATAAAGTTATCCCAAAGATTAAAGAATTAACAAGATAGGACAGCTGGTGGAAAACCTTTTATCTTTTAACAATGGCGCCATTAACCTCGACATTTATATTGGAGTTCTCGCGCAGTTGCCACAATGTGACAATCAGACGGAGAAGATAACATTAGAAAGAAAGGCCAATAGTGCAAAATGGACAACACTGTCCTGATAGAACGACCGAACTCATCAGCCTGAGTATATGTTCTGTGCTCATCAGTACCAAGGTCACTAAATAATAGGTTGCTTTGTAATGTATGTCACATGAAGTATTTAGTATTTCTATGTTTATATGTAAGGTATCTAGTTGTTTAGAATAGAATTGTACATTGAAAGAATAATTTTGAAATTAATTTGTATAAAATGGAAATGGAAAAAAACAGCCACACGCAGCTGTCATCGAGGTCTAGACGCGACGTAGCAGTAGTTGTCGATTCCAATAGAAGCGTCTAGAGAGACCGAAATGCGAAAGCTTAGACACGCCCAACACGTGATATCACTAGTTTGGACTATTTCTTCTTTGCTCTAGAGTTTACTTCCAGCGAGATGGTTAGCACATAGGTTACGCTTTTGCTTATGGCGCGAGGGGTCCCGGGTTCAAATTTGTATGCCCGCACAATTTTTTTTTAAATTCTGTAACGATTAATATATTTTTTTACAAATTCTTTTCTGATTTCTTTAGGTTTTCCTTCGTTTTATATAATAATTTCATTCTTTTGTGTGATTTCTTTGGGTTAGGTTAGTAGGTTTTTATTTTGATATCTAATTGTTAATAATTATTAGCGCCGCAGGCAGTATTAGCGTCGCAGACAAAAAAATGGGGGGTGCGGGGGGTGTCCCCCCGCCTTTTTTCCACAAAATAACAGGAAATATTTCAATTTCTCCACTTGCACGAATTTATTATACATTTACAAGGTAATGCGCATGCTCGAAGCTTTCGCATTTCGGTCTCTCTAGACTCTTGTGATTCCAATGAGCTAACCACAGACTACTCCAGACGTAGCACTCAATACAAAAATTAGTACCGCAGTAATGTTCTATCTTCCTTTCTACTCTCTCACTCTCCTTGCAAAACAAGGGAAGATGTCGCTTCGGACTCACTTGCAAAATGCTGGAAATCTCAGTAGATGGAGCCACAATCAGCCTGTCTTCGACAGGTGACGTCACGAGTATATACAGGGTGTCCCATATATTACGCATATACAGTGTGTCTCCCAAAGAAAGGCTCAGACGAAAATGCTAGAAAGGGCACGATATTTGATCGATAAAAAACCTATATTGTCAGGGTCGAAACGGCTTAGTGTTTATTTGGTGAGGCTTTCAATTTTTCTCTTTAATTAAGAATTGAGTCTTAGTTCTTAAAGTATTTCGGTAAAATAAACATGTACCTGTTTTTTTTACTTAAGGTTATAAAACAAATTATTTTGATAAAAGAAAGATAATGTTTGTAGCAGAAAAAATCAAAATGTAAATTTCTGTTGGTATTTACGTATCAGAAATAAACACTATGAAGGTTGCCAGTGGATTGTGATAAAACTACATCGCAACTTTGTCACGTAAAAACACATATTATAATGTTCTTATTTTTTTATTATATGAGCAGTGACGGTATAAAAAATACCCTGCTTATGACAAATAATAATTTGTTGACGGGGTTATAACCTTATAATTAACTCAAAAATGCATTAAATTGCTTTGTAAAACATTTTTTTATGTAACTTAACTGAATAGTGTTTAAGATCTATGACACAATTTTGATCTAAATAGGAAAAAATTGAAAAGCCCACCAAAAAAAAAAAACTAAGGCCCTTACAAAATAGGTATATTATTGAATATTGAACAAATATCATGTCCTTTCTTCCATTTTCATCTGAGCAGTTCTCCCTCCTGAGTCTCAGCTGCGACAGATGGCAATGGTATTAAAAAAAAAAAATTCTTACAAAGTATCTTTAATTTAAAATGTTTTGTAATATAGATAAACATAAACTAAGATGAGTACCTAACATATATATTTTTATATAGCTGATATTATATTTTCTAAAAAATTTACCTACGTTTGCACAATTTCTTTCGTAATTTGAAAGACAAATATTAAATTTCACTGTTATGAACAATTTCCAGTTTTTGCATTTTGTAAACAATTGACTGCCATTTCAAAACCTGACCGTCTCGGCTAATCAGCTGATCCACTAATTAAAAGAATATATCACTGTCAATAATTTTATACACTATGTACTTATCGCTAAATTGCCACAGTTCATTAATACTGAAAAATTATGAGGTGAAATCACTGAAAAATAAATACACTTCTCTAAAGTTTATTTGTTTATACCTAAAACAACAAAAATAATAACCTAATTAGTGAACCACGGCTATACATACATATTTACTTCTGCCATCTATACGATTTGTTCGGAACCAAATTAGTTTTAATACAAGAAGGACTAAAGTGCTCTACTACGGAAGTAGTTTCTGTACACACCACACTGCATATATGCATGTAGCGTCCCGCCCTCTACGACTGCTTTAGCAGAAGAAAGACGAGGATAGATTTATAGCAAATTTAATACGTGGAAGTGACATAGAGCAATCGGCATTTCTTTCCAATAAAGTAAACAGTCTGTAGTAGTCTGTGGAGCTAACCTACACAACTGTCTTCGTCTATTTCGTCTTCTCCGTCTGACTGTCCTATCTTCTTAGTTCTCTAATCTTTGGTTTTAGTATTTTTAGAGACCAAAATTTGCGCAAGTGGCAACACTGGTAACCTTTTAACTCATGTTATTAAAATCCAAGGAGGGATAGATTAAATAAGGAGTGCTTAATAAAGAACTAACCAATCAAAACTCGAAACGTAAAAATCGTCACTATGACGCAGTTGGAGGTATGTATATGGTGTCCAAAATTAGCGGACGTTCACGTTATACGGTATGCACAGTATAAATTATAGACGTCTGAAATAATAATGTTATATTATAATGAAACTTGAAGAAATGTTCGTGATATAGTTGATAGTTACGATTTCTTACATTAACATGTAGCAAAAAGACTAAATCAGTTAGGTACACCATGACAGGTTTGTTCAAAATTGTTGTAATATCTGCACCACAAATGTTGAAATCAAACCCTTTGGTTGAAATACTATATTGAAAGTTTGTTCAGTGTTCAGTAAAACTGATATAGCTGCCATAATTTATTTGGTGTGTTCACAAATTTCCAATGTAATACATCTATATATGTGCTCTATATATGGCCACACTTTTACTCCGAATTGACAAAAATTGATGACTATATAGTCATACACACCATGCAAGCTATCACCATATCTGCATCGCACTGCCAGGAGCAAAGTAAACTATATACTGCAGTCTGCAATGTTTAAAAGTGAATTATTTATTAAGAAACTGAATGAGATATTTCATGAAAATGTAAATCCATTAGAATGAAAAATTTTGAAGACAATAAGGTATATAGATAAATAAATTAATTTTAGGCTTTTGTTCTCATTTTTAACTGAATTTTCATACCATAAGGGGTGTCGTGTAGATACTAGTTTAATTTGCATAGCCGTAGAGAATTATGCTGGATGCTAGTGTTGTAATATGAGAATGTCAAATAAGAAATTTTAGGATTTTAATTTTCTAGCATAACCAGTGTTCAGAGGTTATCAAAAGAATGCAATGATTTCATCAATATTTTTACATATAATTTTTCTTTTAGTTCTCATAGATATTTTTTTCCGCTGTTTGCAAAATTTATGGACTTTTAAACAAACATAATTATAAATTTCTAATGAATAACTAAAAAGGGAATAAGAGTTAATAAAAATTCAGTAAAATCTCCTAGTGTATAATTTTTAAATATATAGGTTACTATAGTATTTGTTATATACACATGTCTGCAAGATTATATATTTTTACAAATTATCTGTTGTTGTATTTATTGCAATGTTTCACACAAACGGAAAATAACAGAAATTTGATGAGAAATAGACACACAAGCTCTGCTATTTTACCTCCAATGGCGCATGATTTGCGTCACAATGTGTTTCTGTCTCTTTTACTTGTTGGTAAACATAGATTATAGGCAATAAGCACTCCTTCTTTAATCTATCGCTCCTTGATTAAAATCCGACTTTTTCATGTCCGTCGGAGGCGCAGTGTTGCCAATGCAAGCGAAAACGCTCACATTGTGAGCTATTTGATTTATAGGTGGAGCCCTTAGAGTAGGAAAGATATATCTTTCCTAGTCTAAGGTGGAGCCAAATTTACTCGGGGAGCAATTGGCAGCATTTTAAGCTTAAAGTAGTTATAATCTTTAGGGCTGGTTTATCAATGCGAGAGTAAAGTTATCCTATGGTTAAATCACAGTTTAATAATACAGTACGGTCGAAAGCAAAAACGTATCTACCATGCTCCAATGAGTTTGTTCCTTTTGTTGCATTCCTATCCATTTATAAAATAAATATAAATAGTTTTTCTTTTTTTATAAATGAAAATCATAATTGAGCTGTGTTTTATAAAAACTTGATGTCTTATTTAGCTTGTGTGAGGATTATTGAGGCTTGAGGGGATTTTGAATGTATGTGGGAGCAAAATGGAGCATTTTCAATTAGATTACGGAGTAATTTAAAACGTTTGTGTTGGCAACACTGGTCGCAGGATAATTACAGTTGATACTATTGGTAACACTGATCTATGGCGTGAACGTCAGTTAAAACCTTTTAAATTTTTAAACTTTTTGTAAAGTGTTTTATGTTTTCGTATCTACATTTTTTTATATTTATATAACTGAAGTATTTTCATTTATCATGAATTCGGATAAAAAGAGGACACGTGCTAAAGAGGACCCACTATTTAGTAAGTTTTAACTAAGAAATTGTATGTTTTGTTCTTAATTTCTCTGATTGACTTTATTTTTTTAGAAATTGATCCAGAGACTGGGAAACTTATACTGCTGCCTATGAAACAGCCATCGATAAATAATTGTAAGTAAATCATACCTAAAGTCAAAATAATAATTTTCTTTAAATTAAATTTACCAGACAGAAAAGTTTTAGCAATTTAATGGCAAAATACCGCTACAAGCTTTGGTGGTGTGCTGGCAAAATCTACGATATCTGTCGTGATATGCCACAAATTTCCGGTAAATTGTGTGTGTGTTTATCACTAGTACATTTGGCCAAAACATATATTATCTATACTGCGATAATAACGTGCTTCCATACTATATCCACTGTTAAGGTATGCTGCCAGAACATCTACATTCATACTCTCAATGTCTCAATAATATGCTGGCACATTATGACACAGCATTCCAGTGTTCTGCCAGAATTTGTTGCAATCCGATTTTCCTAGTAAGTAATAAGTAAATAATAAACAAATACATTATGACAATTTATATACCTTCATTTTTTTTTACATGCAATATAACAATTAAGTAGTGCTGCAGTATATTTTATTCTGCAAACATTGTGTCTCGATGATGTGTGTATAGTAGAGTGATACGACGTTCTCATACTACTCTACTGTGTGTGTCAGTAATCTTCCGGCACATTTGTTATGGTATTATGGATATATAATGTTCTGTGTATACACACATTCTATTTGTTTATATCTCCAATGTGTCAGAATTCAAAATGTCCAGAAGCAATCATTTGTATTGAAAATGAGGTGAACATCTTCCTCTAAAGTAATTTCAAGGGTTGCCTGGTTTTGCCTAGCCGCTATGCGAGACAATCTTATTTTTAAGGTTTTTAAATTTGTACCTTTTTTGAAAATTTTCTGATTATTTGCAAATATCTTAATAAATATATCATTTTCAAGAAATATGTAAAAATACTTTTTTCTAGAAAGGCAAATTATCTGTATACAAGGGCTCTTGCCATTTTCTAAGAAATCGAGTATTTTTTCAATATTGTGTGTATTTTGCTGGGATTACTCTTGAAGTTTTACAGTGAAATTGCTTTCATTAATAACTTGCACAATGAATAATTTTAGAATGACTTAGTTTTATTGTGAATGGAAGCAAAGTTGCACAATGTAGTACTTAATAATATGGCATCCCATCATCCCAATTGTGAATTTTTCATTTTTCGAAGTAATTTGGTTATAATTGAACTTCCAGAATCCAAGAATAATTTCCTAGAACACTTTACAATGCTCTGCACACTTACAATATCCGTTTTTTTGACAATGTCACGTCGCCTCAGGACCATTGTCAACATCAAAATTTTAAATATGAACTGAATTTTTTACATCAATTTTGGAAAACATTTTGTGATACGAACGAAATCAAAGATATGTAGTACTTAATTTTTTGCCAGTGTTTCGTTGCCATTAAACCATTACTTAATTACAATGATAGGCGTAATTTGGGGGGGGGGGGCAATATTTTGAAAGAGCATTAAATTGTCTACGGCAAATCTGACGAGATACGAAATTCTTTCGGAAAAAATAATAAATATGACAATTACGCCAATCAAGTCAAAGGTTTTCAATACCCTTAGGCAGGAGCGAATTAAGACTTTGTGGGACCTGTGGCTAAATTTTGATCCGGGCCTTTTTGCAATTCTCGTAAAACAACAGACAGGCAAGTTAAACCCTAGATGCTCGGGGAAAGCGAGTTCAATACTCGTAAATTGCAGACGAGTAAATCATAGGCTACTAATTATAATTATACATTACTTTTACGTGGCACGTCTATGATCATATAGTATACTTTAAGGTCTAATGGGTTTAGGGTTTCCTTTCTAGGTGAATGGTTTGCTTAGGTGTTTTACTAATTTTTATACCAGTTTCTAAAACCTGGTTTAAATTTAAATTTTTAGCGAAATCGTCATATGCGAACCCATTTTTTAATAACAATTTTATAAACAAATCATAAATGACGCGATTTTCGATTCCAAAACTTTTGTATCGTAAGTATATATAGGTTAATACAAGAAAAAAAGTCTTATATGTACAGTGTGTCTCACTTAAGAGTGTAACAGCGTAATAATTGTTTTGTCTAAATGGTATTTGTGGCATTATCTTAATTTTTTTTTCTTCAGTTCTTTGGGACTTCCTGCCACTTGTATATGTTTTCTTTTTAAGCGGTGCTCTGCGAATCTACAAAATATCACAATTAACCAGTATGTTACTGGTAAATAACCTCTACGCCTGTGACTTTTACATCAAGGGATCAGTTAAAGGTTGCTTTTTTTTAAATAAACAACACAAATAAGTATAAAAACTTGAAATTAAATATTTCGCCGACGTTTCGGAAATCTATTCTGTATCCCTTTTCAAGGCTTATTTTTGAAAAAAATCTTTTTTCTGTGTATGATAAATACACAGCTCTAAGAATGTTTGTTATATTCAGTATCCATAGATACTTACTGTTTACATAGAACTGTTGATATAGTTAACCGTTTTTTTAGTTTTTGAAGAAGGAAACAGAATAGATTTCCGAAACGTCTTCGAAATATTTAATTTCAAGTTTTTATACTTATTTGTGTTGTTTATTTAAAAAAAGCCACCTTTAACTGACCCTTTGATGTAAAAGTTACAGGTGTAGAGGTTATTTACCAGTAACATACTGGTTAATTGTGATATTTTGTAGATACCCCGAGCACCTCTTAAAAAGAAAACATGCATGTGGCAGGAAGTCGCAAAGACTGAAGAAAAAAAAAATAATTGTTTTGTTTTTTCCGATTTGAATCAAACTGATTTTAAAAGATAGAGGTCACCATGGTCTATTTAAGACCACCATATTATCACTTTCCATCCTTAAATGCAAGGCCATCTACGATACTGAATTCAAAAACCCTGAATCTGAAGTTTAGTTAAATTCTAAAAAAAAATGAAGTCTTGATGAAAAAAATCCTTTTGAGGCATTTGAATAAAAATTATTTCTAAATTTATTTTTTTTGAAACAATTTACACAAATGAATAATAATTACAACCAAAAGAATTAAATATTATGTTCTATCAAACCTCCATCAACCCTAATATACATGCCTCAATTCGCTTTCTGTTATTGTTAATAACTTTTTGGAGGGTTGCAGAACTTCGGATTCAGGGTTTTTGAATGATTTCGAACAAGTTTTATTAACAAAATTTTTTGATTAAGAAACAATATGATTTTTTGATTTTTGTCATACAAGTTAGTATCGTAGCCTTGCATTTAAAGATGGAAAGTGATTTTGTGGTCTTAAATAGACTTTGGTGACCTCTATTAAGTGAGACACACTGTATATGTCATGTCGGAAAGATTTATTGTTTAAAAGTTGTTGCTATGATTAACGATCTTGCTTAATTCTTTCAGGAATAACATACTTTATAAAGCTTGGGACATAGAAGTTGTATATGCTCCCCCCAGTCCATGTGAGAATCTATAGTTATACCTGAAAAGTTAGTCGCCTCAGTATAGGGAATATTTACTCCATTTAAATTAAGTTTTATTGGGTATTTTATTCCATTTCTGGAATGTCTGAACAAAATACAAGTTGTTTTTTCTGTATTTAGTAGTAGGGAGTTTTCCTGGAACCAATTTTTCATTTTTTTAATGATTTCGTTTGTCTTCCCCTGTAATGTAGCATAGTTTTTGTTTGCGATTAATACATTTGTATCATCAGCATATGTAGTTAATGATAACGCAGCATTATTAAAAAGAGTTGGTAAGTCATTAACGTATATGATAAAGAGGATAGGCCCCAGGATACTTCCCTGCTGCACACCCATTGTTATACTTTTATCCCCTGAAAGATATTCCCCAAACTTATCCCTTATGCGAACTTTTTGTTTTCGATTTGATAGATAAGACTTAACCCAATTACGTGCTAGCCCACGTATTCCAATTTTATCCAATTTATTTAGCAGCGTCTGATGATTTACACAATCAAATGCTTTTGATAGATCCAGGAAAACTCCCAAAGCAAGTTGACCGTCGTCTAATAACTGTAGGATTCTTTCGATAAAACTGAAAATTGCTGTCTTAGTTGATTTATTCTTTTGGAACCCATGCTGATTTTCCGTCAAGAGGTTATAGGTACCTTGCTATAAAAGAATTTAGTCTTCTACACATGACCAATTCAAATAACTTAGAAAAACCTGACAATAGGTTAATTGGTCTATGAGTCCCGATTAACAGATTATCGATCTCCTTTTTTGTAGACTGGAACAACAAGCTTTAATTTTTCAGGAAAGGTTCATAAGTGATTCGTTTAGAATATGGGTTAATGGTTCAATTATATATAGATGTATTTGTTTTATTATTAGGTTACTTATATTATCATAACCCGAGGAATTCTTGTTTTTTAATTTTTTTATTACGTCTAAGACTTCATCCTGCGAGACTTCCGTTAGAAATAAGGACTTAGGATTTTCTGCCATATGTACTAGGTTTGCATTTTCAGGTATAATACCATTTAATTTTGAAGCTACTGTACAGAAAAAATTATTGTATATATATCACTCGCTGCTTGCCCCGATGAGATGATTTCATCGTTTACCCTTATACCCTTAAAAGAGTTGTTCGTATGATTTTCTTTGCCTTTTTCTTTATTAATAATGCCCCATATTGTTTTGGATTTATTGTCTGATTGTGTAATTTTTTGTTCATAATGTATGCTTTTTGTTTTCACCAATAAATTTGAATACCTATCCTTATACTCTGAATAGATCTGTTTAGGTATTTGATTGTGTTGACATAACTCTGCTAAGAGGTTTAGTGTATCTTTAGCATTTTTGATATCCTCTGTTATCCAATTGGCCTTTTTATTTTTTGGTTGAACTTTGCATTTTTTTATAGGGTAAGTAAGTATGCGGAATTATAATAGTTGGTAAATTTTGCTATGAAATTATAATGTTTTGTATCAACTAAAGGTACTTCATAAACAGAAGACCATGTTTCTTTTTCTAATAACTCTTTAAATGCATTATGATTTGTGCTACTGTAGTTTCTCTTATACACATACTCATTGTCGCTGTTTACTTCCTCTGGCACATGTAACAAATAAAGTCTTACAATAATTTTTTATTCAGAAAACCTCACTTTGGGACGGAAAATTCAATCTTCCAGACACATGTACCAACTAAAATGTACGGCATGGTAATAAAAATTTTTATTATATAAAATAATATTAAAATAATGAAGGTTTATGTGGTGTCAAATCACCACCCTTGATAGAGGTCTAGGATGGGGGTTGATCTTGCGTTTGTCAACCCATGTTCCAACCGATTTGTACGGCATAGCAAAAGAATTCATCCTTGTTAATATAAAAATTGAATTTCATAAAAGCCGTATGGTGTCGTGTCACCTTAGTACATAGAGGTCACTTTTCGTAAAACGAAAATTTTTCCTGTACTTCTGTCCCATTATTTTTGCACGGCATTTTCTTTTTAAGAGTCACAGATAAAAATACAGTCCAAATAAACGTAAGCCGTACAGTGTCATTTGAAAAAAATGCACCTCCGCGGGTTACGATTTTCACTTTTCCACGGCGTTTCCATGTCCCACCTAAAATGTACGGCATAGGGCTAAAAGTGATTTATTTTTGTAGGACTACAAAAATTATTCTTTTTCAAGTGGTGTCATGACCCCTTAAAAATTTAGCATGGGCTTGTGGTCTATTATAGCATGCTATGATTACTATACTTAAGTTGCCTGCTGTCAGAGACATGGTCTGTAATCGCAAAAACATGGTGCGCTGCACCGAAAACTCCCAATTTTGAAGTCGGTGTAACTTTTATATTGATGTAATTTTTATAATTCCTTTGACGTTTTGAAGTTAAAGCCTTGCACTTTCAGAATATTTTTTTCAGAATCTTAAAATTTCTTTCTCTTCTGAAGTCATTAAAGGTAAAAAGGCTAAGAAACTTTTTAAACTTAAACCTTTTCGACATAACATATATGAATTTATTCTTGTTTTGACTCATACTTTACGATAAAAGTATTTTGAATCGAAAATCAAGTTATCGCAAAAAATTCAAATTGTACACATCAATGAGTGCTCGCCAAGATATCAGTGAACATATGCAAACGACAATCATTTGGGAAACGCTCGCACAACTGTTCGGTGAACAATCATCAAGTCTTCCTATTTTTGCGTGAGCCTTATTTACCAAATTGTTTTTTCACACCATTCGCTTTCTCTCTTTTGAGTTTAATATTACCTCATTTGAGTTTAGGATTTTCTGTTTATGGTTTAACTTTTTGTAGCACTCGCTTTCCCTGGGTCATTTGGGTTTGGGTTATTGTTTAAGAATTACAGGGTACGCTTTGCTTCCATCTATTGGGTTATCTGTGAAAAATTCCTGCGTACCCAATAAGAATACTGAAATTACTCCACTAATTACACTAAGTTGCCTGAATGCAGTTCTGTAAGTTTTATTCTTTAAATTAGATTTCACAGGACCTTGTTTTATTTGTAAATAAGTTGTTGATTTACTTGCCACTATTTATTGATTTTCTATAGAGGCATCAAAATTTTTGTGGGTCGAGTTCGCAGAAAGACGCGTATTTGGTAGCTCCTACAAAATTTCGAAATAAAGTCGGAATTAACAGTGACAAATCGTACAAAATGGTGTTGAATTCAAGCGTGAATAATTCTACATTGATTGATATAAATTAGTACGAGTCTGGCTATTTCATATATTTGATTAAATTATACTAGTTGAACATAACATCACAAAAGCGTATATAAGCAACCCAAGAAAGTGCAGTGTCTGGTCATGAAATCTATACCTGGGCCCCTTTTTCAAGTGGATGATATAATAAGCAACATGTGTTTATAATGCAGTATAGACAGACAACTGTGGATGAAACAGATAAGTTCTGTTTAACTGGTAGTTTAGTTTATTAGTGTAGTTTATTTCTTTATTTAAAATGAAAATAAAATCGAATTAATATTGAAAAGGTATTAAACACAGGTAATGAAATAGAAAAATGCTCGAAATTTGGAAAACGGAAATTAAAACTGAAACTGATTACTGCAAAACAAACCAATATACAGAGTGTACAAAACATTTTCTCAGGCCTCTTTCTCATAACCGGCTGAAAAAAGCGCTTTTTATGGCGAGACAGGGCCTTTTCCTACACTTCCACTGTAAATGGATATTTACCTGTGGAAGTGTTAATACAGTGTGTCTCATTTAAAATGAAGCCACCCGGATATTTTCGTAATTTTTTGAAATCCAGACTTGAGCTTTGGTACAATTGTAGTTCTATATATGACGTACATTTCGAGACTACCAACTTAAATTTAATGCAGATTTCTAGGAAACATGAAACCATATACCTAAACCTATGGAAGCGGAGAGGAGATGGTGCACACTACTACATCCAGAAACGGAAAACTTAGAAGAAGAATAAATAAGGATACCACAGAAGATGAAAACTAAAAAGAAGCATGGAAACTTAAAGGAAGCGTCTCACAAATACCTACACTTCCCATCCTATATTCCTACCCCATGCGTCATGTGGCTCTCGCTGCTGACAACAAGTATGTCCCATGTCCAATCCAGTGTATGCAGCCGATCTGGCGGTATATGAAACATCCAAGGTTTGTTCCTGCACATGATTTGGTCGTCTATTTGGTGGTCGGGTGGGGCTGTCCGATCGTGGCATGAATATGTCACAGCGGGTGAAGGATGTAGTTGTGGGTGGCTGGGCAGCTGCATCTGTCCGTTCGGTGGGCGACCGGGTTGCGTGTTGGAACAACCTCTAGGCTGGATCCCGGAATTTGCAACATTGCCCACCTTATGCTGGCAAATCTATCAATCAATCAAGGCAACAAAATTTTTAAAAGCTAACTATTGAAACATAACAAGAAGTAAGAGCATTTCTGGATGAACAATTTCCTGACCAGTGAATTGTCATTTAAAAAACAAAGTGTACCAGGCATCCATCGGTAATATTTAATAATTGAGGCAAACAATTCCAAATTCTATTGCCTCATTACGTAGGAGAGACATTGGACATGCAGTACATAACATCAACAGAATAATAAACGTATGCCTCAATGAAAATGGAAATTTAACCGGACAATTTCTATAACATTTCTCATATTTCAAAATGTTTTCCAAAAATTATGTAAAAACTCCAGGTCGGTATTTAAAATTTTGAAGTTTATGATGGTCCTGAGACGACGTTTTGACACCAAAATAAAATGGATATTATAGGCGTTAGGTCATTCTTGATTTTTTTTTCAATACCTGCCTCAAAAGAGTATTTCATATTTCTTTATGCATTATTATTGAGTACTACATTTCGCAACTTTGCCCTCTTTTAACCAACTTTCTATCTCTTATAGTTTCCAATGGTGAGCATCCAATTTTAATCAACCTGTATACACTGTACACTATGCAGTGTGTAATTATTTTCTTGTCGGTAAAGAAAACTGGTAGGGAACTATCAACAAGAAATTTTATATAATATGGGGTTTAAAGGCCATAATTCTGGAGAAAAAGAAAATTAGATAAAAATTAGTTAAGAACTGTAATATTGGGATAGCCTTTATTCATTACTACTGTTTGCATCAGTATACTTTGTAACATGTATCTATCAGACAATCACACAAGCCGACGAAATTTTAATCCTTTTAATACTTTTCCGAAGGTTTTTGATGTGCTGACTCCGAATTTTAATTTCAGAATTGCTCCATCACGTCAGGTTTTCGAAAGATTCTAACCTAGAATTGAAAAACAAACAGATTTTTTGCTACATTTGAGGTTATGTTACTACATCTTGAGGTAATTTTTCTCCACAAAACTTGTTACGACATCGACATGTGAAAGTACTACTTTCCTCCTTCAAAATCCACTTAGAACTTTTCTAATATCTTTTTTCCTCTGCAAAATTGTTAGTTGAAATTTATAAGTTTGGTACATTACCTATTCGGAAATTGAGTAGCATCAGGTGAAGACTTCAGAAGAAAAGAATTAAATTACATACACCTAAATTTCCACCTTCTGATAAAAAAACTGCGACCTAAGGAATCACTACTTCCAGATCCAGATTTCCCATCCAAGTCTTTTTGTTAATAACATAATATTTGCTGTTTTCTGACCCAAAAGTTCCTAAAACGATGTGTTACTTCAATACTTTTCGCCTCCTTCTTACTGGCTCGCTTTATTTATTTACCCCACCACGTCCTCACTTCATGACCCTGGGTTCCGCTGAGAGCGCTAATATCTAATAGAGTTGTAATGTCTGCGGTATTTGAATGTTTTTGAAGGGGAGGAGTAGTACTTTCAGATGCCGTAACATGTTTTGTGAAGAAAAATTACCTTGTGATGCAACATAACCTCAAATATAGCAAAGAATCAGGTTTACTCCTCTTCTGGGTTAGAATCTCTTGAAAACGTGGAATGATGGAGCAATTCTAAGGTCAGATTCAGATTCAGTGCGTTAAAAATTCAGAAAAGTATAATCTGGTTTCTAGTTTAGAAAGTCGGTTAAGTAAATGGTAAACAAACGACCAAAACCAAACTCTCTGGATTGCTGAGACAAGCATGCTTGGCAATAACTGGTGCAATAAGCACCACACCGTCAGCTGCTCTGGAAGTCCTCCTGGAACTACCTCCTCTCCATATTTACCTGGAGAGAGAGGCCAGGTGGGCAACATACAGAATCTATCAAGCGGTAACTAATATGCCACAGGCTAGCATCATGGAGCACAACAGGCAGTTGGATGACTTATACTGTCACAACATCCTGGAAATGCCTTCAGATGTGATGCCTACCTTGATCAACCATGAACTACCCTTTAAAGTCCTGTTTCCTGGAAGAGACGAATGGGATCGGAACAAAACCGACCTATAAAGGGCAGATAGTTGTTGGTTTACAGACGGCTCCAAAAGCCCTGAGGGAACTGGAGCCGGTGTATATAGTCGCAAACCAAAGGTAAGGATAATTTCGAGTCTTGGTGACAATGCGACTATATTTCAGGCAGAAATTTATGCCATTGAACTGTGTGTACGGAGGCTTGAACAGACGCAACCTAGACACAGATCAATAAAAATATTTTCAGACAGCCAAGTGGCTCTTAAACAGGGTTCAGACTCATATGGAAAACCTGGAGAACCTGGAAAATTCAGGGAATTTAAAAATCTTTAAAAATAACAGGGAATTTTATAAATTGTATAAAAAATCATGGAATTCTGTGTCTCGATATGGAAAACCATAGAGTTCTTTAGAATTTTTACTGATTCAGTTTAATTCAATGAATTATTTTATGTCAAATAAAAAATTATTACGCTAAGAAATATATGGGAATTAATATTGTTGGTTATTGAAAACCTGGAAAACTCAGGGAATTTTTTCAGCTTTGCAAAGTCTGAACCCTGTAAAGCCCTTGGATCCTACCGTTGTAACTCTAAAACGGTTAGGAATTGCCAGGAAGCTCTTGCCCGACTGGGCAAAAACAACAAACTGACTCTGATTTGGATACCTGGCCACTCTGGTATGGAGGGCAATGAAGTTGCCGATTCCTTGGCCAGAGAAGGTGCGGTAACCAAATTTATAGGTCCAGAACCGGCACTTGGCATATCCGCAAATTCTGCCAAGGCTGCTATCCTAGCCTGGGCTGAATTGAAAACAATCCAGCACTGGCAGGAACTACCAGGATTAGTTCACTCTAAGGAGTTTATTACATACCCCTTGAAGTCAAGAACTAAAAAACTATTAGAGTTGAATAGGCTACACTTAAGAACTCTAATTGGCCTATACACTGGGCACTGCAGATTAAATCATCACCTACACAGAATGGGCTTGTTCAGCATTTTTTTTTTATTTCACAAATCGAAAGTGCAAGTATAAATTAATGGATCTGCAAAATATCAGAATCATATTCGCACGTTTAGTATCTAAAAAACTATTACAAATTTCCATCTCGCGAAAATGGGGCGTGGCCAGGCGCTACGTCACTATACGCATAGACTCGGCGATCTCAATAGACTTGACGCTCCTTATTGGTTATAATTATAAGTGTTTTCGAAGTATTGTTTGTTTTGCTTACTACTTGACAGTAGGGAAGTACAATTTGGTGAAATGTCAAAAAATTACAATTTTCTCTCACTCCTGCCAGAACGAATTTTCGATTTCGACCCTGCAATTTACGATTATAATTCATCGCCGACCTTCTCCTTTCCGTAGACACATAGAACGAACTTCCACTCGACGTATATATTTAGTTACCAGCGTTTAAAAATTCCATGTTTTTCGACTTTTCAGGTTAAATTTGAAAGGTCCCAGAAAGCCATTTTTCTTACGTCACTTGCGTATAGTGACGTCACAAATGAGCGCTCGGTTTTTGCAACTATTACTAAATTATATCTCGAGAACGGAAAAAGTTAATAATACGAAATTTTAAGTGTATAATGAGAATATCGAGTACTATATGAAAAAGTATAAAAACCATATAAAAAGAATATCATGGAACAAGCCCATTGGACTGGTGGAAAGCGCCGAATGGCGTCTGTGTTTGAAGGATGATGAAACGGCAGAGCACATTTTATGTACCTGTCCTGCTGCAGAAAGAACCAGGTTCTCACTGTTTAGCAAAGGGCGACTGAAGCCAGAGGACCTGGACGGTTTCTCACCCAACAAGATTATCAGCTTTATTAAAAAGCTGAATCTGTTGGGTGAACTATAGCTAGGAGTGAGCCACAATAGACCTGATGGTCGCAGTGGAGGGTCTGACAGAAGCCCACTCACGTATGAACCTAACCTAACCTAAATAGTGTCGGTCTGTGTAATTATTATAATTCTGTATAATTGTCATGTTATTGATATTTGGTACTCAATTGTTTTATAAATGTGCAAGTATGGTATAACGTAACAAAGTACAAGGAAAGGTGCTGAGGAAGGAGGGACTAGAGTAGAATATTAAAGATTTTTTTGGTAACCTGTTTCTACTTTGGTAACCTTCTATACAACCAGTTTTTTTAATGACAAGGAACTAATTACTACCTGTATATACTTAATTTGAATAATAATTCATTGTCCAAATGTATTTCAGCTGTAAGTGCCAAGTCTTCGGAAAAGAAGGCTAAAGGAGTGATATATATTGCTCCCCTGAAATTGACCGCTGCTGATTTTGAAGGTATGAATATATATATAAGAATAGGCTTGTACTAAACTTCATCTAATAAGGTTATTTTGTTATTATTATCGTTATTATTACAAGGAAGTTATTTTCCAACTTGTAATTTTTTTACCGTGAGAAAAAGTGTGTTTGTGGACGAATATTTAGTATTTGTTCCATCTATTTATTTATTTATTTATTTATTTATTTATTATTAAAAATCATGTCAATACACAAATCGTTTACATTCGTCAACAACAACAGAGACATTACCTAATATTTATATGTAAAATTATCGGTTAGAAACACAAAAATTGTGATTAAAATTTTAAATAGAAAATGTAATAACAATACTAAAGACACAGAACACACTACAGTTTAAAACACACTACAGTTTAAAAATCTACTAACATAAAGTATAAAAATAGGTGCACTAATCAACATGGAAATCATCATTTATCATTTCATTCAAAGAATAGAATGTTCTTTTGGTAAGGTATGCTTTTATTCTCTCCTTATATTGATTAGCAGGTAAGTATTTAATATGGTTTGGCAGTTTATTATATTATATAAATTCAAGAAGTTTCATAATAGTGTTGTTTATATGACAAGCCATGAGCATTATAAAGGTTATATTTTTATCATGTATCAACTTTTTATAGGCATTATATTGAGTAACTATATACAGTATATACCTATAATAGAGGAATCAGTGTACCATGTTAAAATAATAGTACCTATATGAATACAAAAAAAAAAAAAAAATTATGTTGCAGATTTAGAGCTCCTCACTTTTGATATGCTGAAACACTCGGTTTTTTTTTCTCATGAATTCATACTCATAAACATGTCTTCAGCGGGTAAATTTCCAGCTGTTATATATTCAGTATTAGCCTCGGTATTAGCTATTTCTTATTTAATCACACATGTAAATCGTAAATAAAACAAATGAAATGCAGTGTTTTCCTCTTGTTAAACATGATTTCAGTTATTTAATATAGCCAGTGATGTCACCACTAATCATGGCATCTTTTGCATGCCCTCTCAATTATTCAATATTTATATTATTCATTTGTTGAAATTTTTAATTAATAGATGAGAGAATGTTTTCTAAATGTTGGGAAGTGCTTTACTTATCAAGTATCTATTTTGGGTCCCTTATTTTTTATAATATTCGTAAATACTTTAACAGATAGTTGCACCACTTCCGATAAAACTGTCCTTTATGTAGATAATACAAATCTTCTTCTTCATCAGAAAGATCTTAATACTGTCGTCCAAAACTGTAACACTGCATCACAAGAAATTGTAAACTGGCGTTCAGACAATGGGCTAATGTTGAACCCAAATAAAACGATGTACATGAAATTTTTAACGAAAAATATTAATGAAACATTTTCTTTATAGGATTTTGCAAACAGTGGAAAGAAAAGCTATCTATGAGAACTAAAGGAAAAACTATATATATAAAAATATTAATGAAATCTTTCGATAACCTGACTTCTGGTTATGCTAACAAGTAAAATTCTGATTTTACTTGTTAGCATAACCAGAAACCAGAAGTCAGGTTATCGAAAGAATGCAAAGATTTCATTAATATTTTTATATATATAGTTTTTCCTTTAGTTCTCATAGATAGCTTTTCTTTCCACTGTTTGCAAAATCCTATAAAGAAAATGTTTCATTACTATAAGCAAACAAATAATAAATAATTCACTTTTAAATTTTGAAAAATATTACTTCTGATAACAATGTGTTGATTAAACTTTGCGGTAAATCCATACAAGCTGTTCAGGAAATAAAATTTCTTGGCATAAATATCGATCATAAACTTACATGGGAGGCCCATATAAATAATGTTTGCTCAAAACTTAATAATATATCTTACATAATTAGAACGCTTAGAGATACAGTATCAAGTAATATTTGGAAAATATTATATTATGGACTTGTGCAATCAACCCTCCAGTATGGTCTGCTCTTTTGGGGTTCGTCAAGCCACCTAGAGAAAGCATTTATAATTCAAAAAAAGATAATAAGATGTATGGTTGGAGCTCATCCTTTATCTAGCTGTAAACCAAATTTAAAAAATCTGGAAATTCTCACATTACCATGCTTATATATTTCTCAGCTAGTTATGTACATTAGATCTAAGAAACAGCATTTCTTAAAGAATAATGATGTGCATTCTCATAGTACAAGCAATAATGACTCAATTCATCACCCATTCTCTAGGCTGAATATAGGTCGAAATTTTCCTACATATGTTGGCGTAAAATGCTATAATAAAATTAATTTTTTTGAAACAAATGACAGTATCCACTGCTTGTAAATAAAAATTAAATACATTTATTACAGCAAACTCATTTTATTCTGTGGATGAATTTTTGAATTATTAATAGTTGTAACTTTGCTGTATACATATATTACTGCTTATTACTACTTATTTATATGTATCTTATTAATTTTACTTTTGGATGTTTCTTAAATATGTGTTTTTAATCATTTATCTTTATAATTATAGTGTTGTATACTTTTGACTAGTCAGATAAGTTGGCAATGCTTTTTTTGTTAGCTTTTGTGATGAATAAAGTGTTTTATTATTATTATTATTACTTAATTTTAATATAAAGGAATAAGCAAATTTGCACATAGTAAAAACACCCAATTACAAACATCTCCCTGTCATTTCTACACTTCAGTATCTATACTTACCTGTCATGTAACAAAACCGTTTTGCCTTTTTGAGATAAAACATATTCCATAACTGAATCATCTGTTTTGACTTTGGCTATGCAGTGGCGACCCGTGACTTTTAGCTGTGAGTGGGCAGTAGTGGTTGATAGAGAATGCCGCAAGCGTAATTTTTTTGAGACTTCAAGGTTAGCAGTTAACCTTGACCTTCCCTTTTTTTTTACAATTCAAGGTTATCGGATAACCTAATAGTAATCAAGTTAAGTGTGCACTTTCACAACTGAAGTTGGAAAACTTATACCGATCCCTCGCGCACTTTGGATTCGGCTCGGTGGATGAAACTTCATGACCCACTGAAATAAAAAACTACTGAAAACAAATAAATGAAGAAATACATAAACAAAATAGACTCTAGAACAAATCAACAAATAATAAATTTTAAATAAAAATGAAATCTCTATGATCAAACCGAATATCGGCTCGGTGGATGGAACTGAAATTCGTGTTCCATTAACTACTTAAAACAAATAAATGAAGAAATAAACAAAATAGACCCTAGAACAAATCAACAAATAATAAATTTGGATGGAACTGAAATTATTAACTAAAATAAATAAACAAATAAATAAAATCTCTGGAAAATATTGGAAAGTAAGTAAAAGAAAATGTAAAAATTCCGAGTTGCGCATTTCGCGGGATTTTACGTGATCAGACATCTTCAAGAACGCTTGTTCTTTTGGTCGATTTTGAAAAAAAGCTGGATATTCCAGAAAGTGTGGCAAAAAATATTTTACACTCTTGCTCATGGCCAACTGCATCTTTCAGAACTAAATTTAATCGATGACCGTAGAATGAGTGAACAACGCTTGTGGAGTAATATTTTTCACTTGTGACTGTAACCCATTTAAATGTCCTGACATTACGGATGCTCCATCATAAGTTTGTCCGACTAATTTTTCCTTGAAATTAAATTTTTCAAACTGTTCATTCAATATATAATATAAATTAACAGCTGTACGTCCCTTACTTACATCAAAAAATTCCATAAAATGTTCCTTAATATTACTTAACCGAAAAATAACTGATAATTGAGAATGACAAGATATATCTGTAGTTTCATCGACTTGCCATGAAAAACAAATTTTGGATTTCTGACTCTAAGTGTTTACAAACGATTTAGTTAATTATATCTTAAATCATTCTGTATATTTTTCGACATACCGGTAAAAACAGATGATTCTCGTAAAAATTCTTGTGTTATTAAAAATATTGTCATATCAATTAACCTCTTTATAATATCCTGATTTTCTTTGACCTTTTCATTATGTTTAATAATACCTATGCGATGGGGAGAATCTAGTGAATTTTGAATATTTTGAAGGCCAAATACTTTATACTTTAAACCAGAAAGGGCATGGTCTTTCAATATATTGTGTTTTTCAATAGGCTTGTATAACGTTTTAAAATTATTTTTTCCTGTTGAATTCCACGAATTAGTATTATTTTTACTGAATAACATGCATGGCCAGCAATAAAGTTTATCTTGTATTTCACTTCTAGAAAGCCATAAACACTTTTGATACTATGTAACACAAAATTTTCTGTTCGACAATTTTGAATTTACATTAATAAGATTCCCCTTAGTGGGGCAAGGTTGCTCTAATTTAGTTATAAAAATTTTGTCATCATATAAGTCAGGGACGCAAAACTGTTCTTTAATAAAAAATGTATAATGTCAGCATTATCGCTCACCACTTGTCTTACGTTGGCCATGGCTAATCCGCTAATTTAAATTATTTATCACTCTCACCACAACACACTTTTCAGTTTTTCCTGCTAAAGAAGTAAGTGAAAAGTAAACACGAAACAGTAAACAATTATAAATACCACCACAGATTACAAATTGTGCAAATTTGCAAAGTACATAACTTCTGTTTTGTTACTTGCATACTGAAACGATGTTTGGTGAGAAATTACATTTGTAAAAGAAAGGGAGGGGATGGGGCAGGCAGTGTCCACATTCCACCCACAAACTAAAAAGATTGGTATCTATTTGAATATGCATCATTTACAAATAATATTATATTCATAATAATCATAACTAATGTCACACTAACTTCCTTTTTTATTATTATTTATCAAATATCAAATTAAAAATAAGGTGCACAATTAATATTCTATTTGATATTCTCATAAGATTAAGAAATTAATCATTTAATCAATGTTAAGACATTTATTACTTAATTAGTCATTTTTCAGTTTTATTTTGATATATTATCAAATGTAGACAATACTATTCAACAAATAAAAATTCAATATTCATTAGTAAATTTATTAAGTTTTCTTTAGGCATGGCATGCCCTCCGTAGATATAAATCACCTAAAGACAGACAGTGTACGCCATAGACATACGTCCCGTGTTGATACGTGTTGCAGGCGTAAGATTGAAGAGAATGACCAACATATGCGTAGGTGTAGTATAACACAATTTCAGTGTCCACTGCCCACCCTGGATAATTATCGTTAGAGTTTAAGCTCATGTGCATAAAATATTAGTGGCAAGCGACCCAGTATTAAGATTAAGCGGATTCGTTTGTGAACTTGGTGCAGGCGGATTAATATGTAGTAAAATATTAAAAATATAAAAATAATTTTTAAATTTTATAATTTTTATATTAAAATTAATTAATGGCAAAATTTTATGATGAACTACTGCTTGGCTTTAGCGCTCTTAAATAATTGTGTGGGCACTGTCTACCCTGCCATTTCTGACGGGCCGCCGCTGTGGCTATGTAAGATCAAACATTACAATACAATACAATACAATACTTTATTGGTGTCATTGCATTGTTTTGTCCGTGTATTGCAAATGTTGCTTCTTCGTCGTAAGCTGAAGTGACTTAACTGTATTCGAGATATCATTTATTATTGATGCCTTCCTCATTTCTGAAAAAACCATCTCCATAGATTACTGAGAGTAGGCAAACACTGAAGAATGATTACAATGGATGAAAGTGAGGTTAAGTTTTACTGCTGGCTAAAACACCCAACAGTTGACAGTCAACACATTTTCAGCATTGTCGTTTAGGGAACCACTGCTTGAAAAGTTGCCAACCATTGCATTCCAACCATTGCATGAAGTTTGGTGGGTAAGTTGACAAAAGATATCAAGGGATGGTTTATCAATGTGAGGATAACAAGTTATCCTATAGTTGGAGCACAGTTTATTATAATACAGGGAACACTTCCTCTACTGAGTGTAGTCCACGCGTCGACAGCAGTAGTAAGGCTATCGAGGCGTGGACTACACTAGGTAATTTTGTTCTTTTTACGTTTTTGATCCCAGTTTATAAATCTTTTCACTAATCTTCTCTCTATTTGCTTTATCCAATTCTCTAATTTGTTTTTTGTTTCCTCTTTCAAATTTTTTCTTTTCGTTTTCAAGTTATTGATCTGAATAGTGAAGTAATATCAGATAGAGTTGTAACTCAACCAGGGTTGTTATTTAAAAAGTCTTCACATACTCTACTGTGAGCAGTTTCTAAGGCTTTTAAGTTGGTTCAGATACGTTCTATCTTGTTGCAGTTGTATTTGCACTTGTCCTGGTATTTCTAATATGTCTTATTGCTTTCTCATATTCTCTTTACTCCAGTATTGTCTAGTAATGTTTCAAATATATTTTATACCCATCCTAAAACTACCAGCTAAGATAATGTAAGAAAACGTAAACATTTTTAAGGTAACATGTCGAATTAGCCTACTTATCTGCTTTTGGAATGCATCGTGTTATCCACCTTTACCATCTTTATTTATATGTAAATAATTCTGGTTAAAAACTATAGTTTCGAAATTAACTTTACATTGAGGTATTTAACAAACAATAGTGCTAACTGTGGATATTGAAAATTAAAGCCAATACCTTAATTTATCCACTATTTTGTCAACACAATAATAATGATAATAATAATACTCTTTATTTAAGTATACCTGCATTACATGTATACAAAAAAACGTCACAACAAAATATAATAAAATAATGGTTTTCAATAATTAGATGAAAATCTAGTCACTACAGATTTTATTATTAACGTGGGTATGGGGAGCTACCAACAGTAAATATATTAATAACCTAGTCAACATAAAATTTCTGTAAATATAGGTAATAATAATTATAAAATACGTTTTTTTAAGAAAAGAATAAGAAGAATATGACAAATAATTAGGAAGATGATTGTATATCTTAATAGGTATAACTGTCACACCATTGCTAGCAGCAGAGAGATTGTGTTTAGGCAATAAAATGTCATTCGTGTGTCTTAAGCTATATTGTATATTTCGATCGGAAAACTGGATAAACCAATTAATATTAGACTTAACAAACAAACAACATGATAAAGTATATAAAGGTGGTAGCGATAGTATTCTAAGCAAAAAAAACAAATCTCTACATGAATGTTAGAACCTTTGAACAACATATTCCTAATTTTTTTCTTTTGAATGATGAATAGATCGGTAACTCTGCTGGAGTTGCCCCAGCAGGGAATGCCATAGTTTAATAATGACTGCATCAATGTAAAGTAATAAGTATTAAGTATTTCTAAACTCACATATTACATATTACTCACAATTACTATCAATAGTTATATCTAAAAGCTTTACAGAGTGACTGTTTTCTATAGATAAATTATTGATTTTTACTAACAAGCTATACTCAGGACTGTTATCAGCAAACACCAGCATTTGAGTTTTTGTCCCATTAAGTTTTAGTACAAATTTGTTGCAATAATTCTTCATTAGTGAGGTGCAAATGTTTGCATTTGTGCTCATGTACATTGTCTACCGTTGATGCAACTGCCACATCATCAGCAAATTGAGTAACATGGAAGGCATTCGTTGCTTTTAAGTGGCTTTGCAGATCATTTATAAAAATAAGAACGAGAAGTGGTCCTAAGGTGCTACCTTGAGGAACTCCCGTTGGCACCAGGTTAGCATCTAATTGATACGATATGCTACCGACTTTTAGTATGACTTGCTGAGTACGTTGACTTAGGTAGAACCTAATCCAGGAATTAGGTACTCCTCTTATATAATGATAATAATAATAACCTTTATTAATAGCATACAGCTAACTTGTAACAGTATTTAAATTTGTAAAAAACCAATTATACATATAACAAGATAATAAATAGAAACATTACATTACAATACAATATAAAATAATAAAAAATACATTATACCATAAGTGCACATTTTATTAGTTATCAAATACTCTAGACATATCAAAGAATGGACATTCACACTTTTTCTTTCGGTCAATATTTTGAAGTAGAAATGTGTATAAGGAAGTAACTGCATCCTAAGTGGAGTGTCCCTCCCTAAAGCCATATTGACTAGATAAAATATTATTTTTATTAAGGTAAACTTTTAACTGACCAGCATACGCAAGTTCAAAAAGCTAAGAAAATATAGTAAAAAAATTGCTCTGTAATTTGTTATTAGTTCCATTTCATTATATTTTTTAATATTATAACCAATAGTACGTAATATATTCAAAGGTGTTAAAGTCGTCTAACTTTATTTTGATGTGAATCAACTCAACGCCTCATGTGGAGTACTTGTCAAATAAATATTGTGGTAGACTTGTTTGTCCATCTGTTGGTGTATGTTGGTTTTAAATGATTTGTCAAGCCAATTTGTTAGTTCACTACTTTGTTTGAATACTCATTTTCAAGGTTTCTTGTGATATCTAATACTGCATTAACTGCTTTGTGTGAGATTGTGGTTGTGAACAACAAAAATATTTTGTATATTTGCAAGTCTAAATAACTTTAATTTGAATGTTCAGCTGTGCAATGCATATGGAAAGTATCCCTACATAAATAATTTTCTACAAATGCATTAGTTTAAACATATTTGGCAACACTGTTAAGCCAAGGGTTACTTTTGCAATCCCAGCCCTATGTTATGTTGTTATATAATTTTAGCTCAATTATATCATGAACTATTTGTCCATTATTATATTTTAATAAGTTTAATGAAGTTGCTTTTGAGTAATTATTTTGAATTAATAAAATTTAATTTCTTTATACTAGATCAACCAAGCAGGGCAGCTAAAGTAAGAAAGATAGATAATAATTCTGTAAGAAAAGAACTATTCAATTTACCTCCTAGAAGGTCACGGATTGGTCGACCTTCTGTTCCTAATCGCCAGTTAATATCTAGAAGGAGTTCAGTCACCAAGAAGGTAAGATTAAAAATAAGTATTTTGAGACACAAAATGAATCTGTGACATTATTGGCACAAGACTTTCTTATGTGAGATAGTATCATTCACGTTGAGCTTAAAATACGTTAATGAAGATGACTTTCTGTCATTTCCTATTGTATCCATTTATCTAGTATTATCATTATTTGTTATTGATTTGGCCAGGGAGTGTTTGTACCTTCTCTCACCAAATAGTCTTCTCCTTCACTGTCCTCTCTCTATCACTATATGATCAGACCCCTATGCAAGTTTAACTGACGTGTTCACATAATTCAGTACCAGCTTAGAGGTAAATTTGATTCAAGAATCCTTAAATCTGCTTGGCTGTCACTGCATATGTAAATATGTTTACCAACGAAACCTCTTCCGAAATTTTCGATTCTGATTGATTTGCTCAACCCGTAGTTTTGGTTTACTTTCTCATAATTGATAATAATTTGCACTTTTTTATATTTATTACACCTTGAGTTATTTCTTTTTGTGATTATACTGTTTATTTTTTTATTTTATTTTATATTTTATTTTTATTTTTTTTAAATTTTATTTTATATCGAGTTTTTGTTTAAATATTCTGTAATTTTTTGTTTTTGTCTTTTGAATTTTGAAATTTGTTAAGAAAAATACATAAATAAATGAAAGGTAGGGCCAAATAACTATGGGCAAATTGCCCCCTATAGAAAGCCCTATTAATAACTATGTTAATATGTACATAAGGCACTGACTTTCGGGAGCCAAATATGGCCATGAAAACGAATTTGTGGCATTCATATCCAAGGGTATGGAGCAAATTGTATCGTAGGGGCTGACCAAGTCGAATAAGCCAATGGGATGATGGGCAATTTACACACATTTTGTTCCGCTTTGAGCAACATGGGTGTATAGACATTTATTTAACAGAATGCATTGTAATCTAAGAAAATTAATATTTATCACGTTACCGAAAATATCCAAATAAATTAAGTGGTATTATATGTGATGGCCGCTCCATAAGTGAGGTTTAATACATAATTAAACCAAATTTCCAAATAGACCTTTTCCTGCACGAAGGACATTTCAAATTTTGAAAAGCATGAAGCGTTTCTCCCAGAAGACCTAAGAGTATCTGTTCTGGACAGGCGAGGAGTCAGATCGGTATTAAGTCCAAGCTAGACAGACTCGCTGAAGCTAAGCAACGGCCGGAGCAGATACCGTTTCGATGGGTGAGCGGACCATCGAGATACACCACGTACCGAAACCGTTGTTGACCTGAATGAGAGAAAATTTACTACAGACTCGCGCGGGCCGGTCATAGAACTATAGTTAACACTCGTAGGTCTATAGGGAATGACCGGCACGACATAGATAAGACTGGGAAGTGGTACAATAAGCCTATATGGCTGCAGTGCCCTCGGAGTCAGCATGACAGACAGCCCATAAAAAAAAAATCTATTCCGGACCTAAGAGTAATGTGAATAAAATATGGAAATAAAGATTTTGGCCGCCGCTAAGGAAAATTCGAGTATTTCTGCTGCAGTAATTGCTAAGACAGTACATTCAAGTGACAGGATAGTAAGGATTATACAAAGTAAGAAAACCCCATAAGATATTTCCAGAGGATATCAGATCTAGATACATCTAGTGCTGCTAACATAGTCATATAAAGTGAATTTAAAAAAGGATAGGTAAACTTAACATCATAAGCAATAGTAGCGGATATGTGTAGAAGTGTAAATATTTTCATAAAACATTTTTTTCATTTCTGCATTACCTGCTTTTTATACAAAATAATATGATATAGTTATACAATATTACAATAACATAATGCTTGGTATATTTCAAATTAAATCAGCCTAAGCTTTATAATATAACTATTGTCACAAATCATGTCATTTTAACAAAAATTATGTTTCTCTACTCTTACTGAAAATTTATATATAATTAGAGAGTATATTATACACATTTTCATAGTTAAATTATTAAAAAAATTTATTTGAATGTTGGTCATTGTAATTTGTTATTTGGCAGCATAATTTAATTGCATGTTATTGTTTAATAGACACCACAAATTTGGTAAGCTGCAAATCCAAAGCCAAAACTGTCTGGGAAGGAGTTACATATTGAAAATAATGTAGACATGCATTATCCACCGACGCTGCTACTATAGAAGTTGGGAATCAAATCCAGTTTAAAATAGACAGTGACCAAATGACCCACCACACCCTCTATCTCACTGAGTTACCTTGTTGGTAAAATATTCATCAGCATCAGATGTACAGAAAGTCGGGCAGAAAAATAAAATATTTACTGTGTTAAAGTATCTTCATTTACATTTACCATATTAATTTAAAAAATCATTAATTTTTAAAAAGTACAGCTTTAGTTAAAATACCCCTTCTTCTATTTCCTCTTATATTTTCTAATTTACTCGTTTCGTGATGTATTTTTATATTACAATATTAGCACATCAAAAATGGAAATTATTTGTTTCACTGCCCAGGATTTAAGAGAAACGCGCAATCGAATTAATAGAGTGAGCACACATATTTGTCTTTCTCTAATTTCCATTCGTTGAGCTTTATCCAAGAAGATAAATATATTTTTATTAAAAAACTGCTGTCTAAGGAATCACTACTTTCACATCCAGATTTTCCATCAAAGCCTTTTTAAAGGAAAACATCTTGACTATAATTGCACTCTATAGTCTGTTTTTAAACCAGGAGGAGTGTTTTAAATTTAACGCGCTAAATCATACATCTGTGATTGGATACGCCCTCGCCAGTTTTACACGAGGCAATAGTGGTAAATTTTAATTTCATGTCATAAATTTTTATTTTATCGTTTGCACATTATATATCAGTTTTTAATCCCTTTTGTATAAATCTGAAGGTAAAAGTGGCTAATTACTCGGTGCCTTTATATTGCATAAATTGTATGGATGCTGTATAAAATATTATTTTTTTAAATTAAAGTGCAAGCCTTCTAGTTATTAAAAAAATAGGCTGCCTCTTGTTATTTGCCCGCGTCCTCCCATTTTGAAGTCACTTCTGGTAAAATTCCACGACGCCGGCAAAATTTGCTTATATGAAAAGTGGCTCCCTGTAGATCTATGGTAGGAGTTACTCACTCATACAAAGTTTTTCATGTATCTTATTCATAGAAAATCTATACAGCCGGCTCTCTACCTACTATTTTATCAACCCCTTTATAATAATGGAGTGGAGGTGGTGGGGAGGTTTGAAAATTATGATAAAGAAATCTGAGATCCTGGATTATATACACCAAATCTCAAGTTTCTGTACTCTTACCAGTTTGCTTTACTCATTTTCCCCTATTTACCTCTACTTACCCCCGAACTCTTCACCCTAATCATCACAAAATATAATCTAATTACAGATGTGGTTATATTACATACATGTACTAAATTTCAAGTGAATATCTCAATTTTATTTTATCAGCCCCTTTAATAATGGAGTGGGGGTGATGGAAAATATTATTTAAAAAATTTGAGGTCCTCACTTCTAATATATACTCCAAATCCTAAATTTTTGTACTGTTGCCAGCTTGCTTTACTTATTTTCCCTTTTTTACCCATATTTAACCGACTCTTCAACGGAATCATCTCAAAATATAATCCAGTTCTAGATGTCATCATAATACATACGTGTACCAAATTTCAAGTGAATATCTCAATTTTATTTTATCAACCCCTTTGATAATAGAGTGAGGGTGGTAGGGAGAATGGAAAATATTATAGAAAAATCTGGAGCCTTCGCTTCTAGTATATACAACGAATCTCAAATTTCTGTACTCTTTCCAGCTTGCTTTATTCTTTTTTCCCTATTTACCCCTATTTGCCCCCCAACCCTTCACCGGATATGTTAAAAAATCAATCCAGTTCCAGATCTCGTTATAATACATACGTGTATAAAATTTCAAGTCAATATCTTAAACCGTTCCAGAGAAAACATGCGGACAAAAAAAGTTACAAACAGACAGACTGACCCAAAGTGAGTAAATATTTCAAAATATTTGCTACATCGTGAAATCATAAAAAAAAAATTCAGGCACGGGAAATTGTGGATACAAGCAAAAAAGTGCAACACCGCTTGTTTTAAAAAAATCATTCTGAGGGGTTCATATTAATTTTTTCTCGGTATTCACCGCTCAAAGAAGCTTTTATGACCCCTAATTAATCATTGAATGTCATCAAAATTTTATTGATTCGTCAATTAAAAACACAGGTACACAAAAAAATGCTCTGGTACCGGGACCCGCCATAGTAATCCCTATGTATTTTGACGTGCTGAACACGAATCCGATGACCGTTTAGCTCCATCACCCACCATTCTTTTTTGTAAATCGTGAAAATAGCTTAAGGAACCTGATTCCTTTAGGTTTTTTTTTATGATTACTATACTCCCAGTCCACTACGTGGATGTGGAAGTAATACAGATATATAACCGCATATTGAACAGATATAATAAGTAAAGAGTATACCATATTTTTAATTCTAAGGGAATTATGTACTGAGATGATTTGAAAATTTTATTGCTATTTACCTTTTACAACTATAAACAGAACCCCTATCAGGTTACAACTGTGAATTTTATATTTACTTATGAAACGATCGATAACTCCTTTTTTTAAAACTGCCTATTGCAAATGGCACAACACCAAACCATTTTGTACTAAGTATATTGTCAATGAAATATGCAAAATAACACTTTTCCAGCACGAAATCACTGTTAAACACTAGAAACACCTGTTAGTATTAGTGGTGGATATGTCCAATAGAGAATACGGTAATTAAGGTGCACCGATTCTTTCTGGAATATTACGATTGTTCAAATAAAGCCGCAAATAGATCAACTAGCCAATAAGGAACTTATGGTATGTTTAGAACTCAAGTGCCTTAGACTGTGACTATTTCAGCAATGGAGAAACCAGTAAACAGTATGTATCAGGGATAAATTCTTTGATCGAAGAAATCCGCCTTGTGGTTCTCGAAGAAAAGTTCTTGCAAGTCTCCCTTTTTGAGTGAAAATTATATACATCATCTACTCATGGTTTTACCTACATCCGTTATTAACCAAAGGAACAAATAAATTTATTATTATTATTATTACACGTTGACATATAGTTATTAATAGGGCTTCCTATCAGGGGCAATTTGCCCATGATTATCCAGCTATATCTGAAAAACAACCAGTAGTTTGTATGTACCTTGGTCAAACGTCATTATAACCATACTCATAAAAAAATATATTTTTAGGTCGAGCCAAAAAAATTGAATCCATGTGAGTTATCGCCATTGCTAGATATGGAGGAAGTAGAAGAGGAATTAATAAACAAGAAAGGTAGTTTAAACGGATATCCATTTAAAACCCCTAGTAAGCCTGCTATCAATTTTGATAAAAATGAAAAGAAAGGTACTCCATTTAAGAGAAAGGGTAACATGGAAAAGAAAAACACACCTAAAAAAGCAACTCCAATGAAAACTCCAGACTCTCTGTCTTCTAATGAAGAATTTGCAGAACTTGAAAAAATGTGTTGTATATATGAAGATGACAAGGAAAACTGCTGCAATCAATCTCCGGTTTCTGCAGTCTGTAATTTATTAGAGGGCACAAAGTTAAATAGCATTAAAAAACAGAACAAGGCTAGTAACAGTACCATCACTTATATAACTAGGCTAGAAAATACAATAGAGCAAAATAGAATGGCTGTTGAACAGTTTAAAGTCAGTCACGGTGAGACCTTAAAAAAAATTGCAGATTTACTGGAAGATGACAAAAAGAAATATGACAATCTTATTACTATTCAAAAAGACAATGACAGTAAAATATCAGAAATTCTGACTACATTAAAACATTCATGCACAGATATGTATAGCCGAACAGTGAATCAAGATAATTCACCTTTATGTAATAGACGATCAAAGAGATTATCTAATAAAAGTCCCATTCAAAATAAAGACGCAAAGTTGGTTGTTTCTCCTGTAATGAGACGTGACGATTTACGAAAATCAACTTTAACTAAAAATTTGGTTACCAGAAGTCAACAGTACCAAATCCAAAGTCCAAGGCTTCAAAAGGCGTTAAATATGTATAACTCCATGCGTAGTGAAATTGCTATTTTAGCCACACCCAGATTAGATAGGCAAGGTTCCAGTGAATCACCGAGATCAACGAATTTATCGAGAAGTTTATCTAGAAGAATACAAGATCAGTGCCATTTATTGCAAGACACACCAGGCCCTAAGTAAAAATATACTACATTTTATATTAATATTTTAATTTATCAATGTAACTTCTATATATGTGTAAACATTACCATTATATTTGCATTACTAAGACTATTTAATTTATTATATGAGATTTTTATTGATCTACAAAAATTATAATTTTTTCAAAATACCAAGCCACAACTTCAACTCTTCCCTTGTACAATATGGTTATGAAGTTTTATCTTTCGAGATGTAGGTAGTTTGCATATACACAAAAACTCTTGAACGCAACACGCGACGTGCGTTTCGCTAACCACATTGCAATATCAAGAAATGATTAATAAATGGAATTCTAATCATCTCCCGAAGATGCCAACGTGGTTAGTGAAATGCGCGTCGAGCGTTGTGTTCCAGAGTTTTAGTGCTTGTGGAAACTCTCTGTTGGTGCTCGTCTCCAGAAGCAGTGTCACATCGAAGGTTCCAATCCCCTCCAGGACAGAAAGAATAAAACAACCGTATTTTTATTTTATATTTTAGTTCACAGTACAGAGCACTTTTTAATTAATGATTACTAAGAGGCTGAATCTTCGTGAGTAGCTTCGTTTTGACGTGACACCCAACTATTCTCTGCGAAAATTCTCGATAGTGGCAGCTAATAAAATGCGTAGGCATAAAACATGTCGATTGGGTGACTGTCCAAATTTTATTACTAATAATTAGTCTCTTAGTTCAATTTTGAGATAATTTGAAAAAAACTTGAAAAACGGTTGTCTTACAAAATAGATGGTTCCCCACTCCCAACATGTTCAAATAACGGGATCATAAAAAATAATTACTGACCAGTTGATTTTTTTACTGTTACTTAGTAAATGTTTGTATGCCCAACTAGCAATTTGATGTTTTGGAGAAGCTGAAAGAATGTTTACAGAACATTTTTTATAAAACAAGATTGTTGATATAAACACTTTCAAAACGTTTATAGACGTAAAATGGGCCCAATTTATAAAATAATGTGGTTCTTTTATTTATTTTATTATGGCTCTCTCAGGTGTTATAAAATAATTGTATAAACATTTACATAGGATTAAAAAAATTAGTAGACGATAATTGTAAAATTACTCGAGATATAACACATCTTTATAAGCATTGTGTTATTATTTCTGCTGACACTTTTTCGTTATGTACAGCAAGAACAACATAAGTTATTTATTATTTAAGTGTTTCTGCAGACAAAATAGTCTTAAAATATTACAAAGGTATATAGATTCTATGTGACATGGCGGTATAACTAACAACATGTTTAATGAAAATGAGATAAATGATAACTGACTAAAACTTCGTTTCGCCAACAGCAAAGAGATTTTCGGCTGCAAAGGAAATTTTTCTGTGAAATATGTGGTATGTATACAATGAAATTTTTGTGCGCTCTAAAAATAACGAATATTTATCAAAATTAAAAATATAAAGTGAAAATAAAATTTTTGTATTAGATCTTTTTGTGGTATCGCAGCAATTGTGATTCGCAGATAACATATTTCATAATAACAGATTGTTTATATCACAATTATTTTTATTTTTGAACTATTTTCATTTTAAAGTCCAAAATGGCCACTATACAAATAGCTTGAATATAAATAACATCATGGCATCCATCTTATAAATCATATTTATAACTATGAAAACCAGAAGCGTGTTACAAAAAGCAAACATAATTTCCATTAATATTTTGTTCTGAATAATTTTTCTCGCTATTGCCTTTTAATCAACTACGAGGATTTCCCATCAGAAAACAACGGTTGGTATGAAACAAGTAAAATACAAGTAGTAACTAAACAGTATTTTTATGTAAACTTTCAAATATGTAACTATTTTAAAAGCTTTTATTAAGCTCATTTGTAATGATATAAACAAATCTTGCAATCAAAATTACGACTAGTTCTAATTGAGCTAGAGCTTTAAGATTTT
Organism: Stenurella melanura; assembly: GCA_963583905.1. Taxonomy (NCBI): domain Eukaryota; kingdom Metazoa; phylum Arthropoda; class Insecta; order Coleoptera; family Cerambycidae; genus Stenurella; species Stenurella melanura. Next base: position 112,250,711 of record OY757312.1, read on the forward strand.
GCACACGTGTAGAAGAATACGATAAATTATGTGACGCCATCCTAAATCCAACATGGCGAATGCCCCAAGATGAGACTACTGTTAATGAGAAAACAATATGGCGCATAGACATCAACCCATGTTTTATAAAAATGGTACAGAACATATTAAGCCTTTAAGGACAATTTTTAGCTTTTTAACTATTTTATAAATAATAATATTTATTGTCCAAGTGATCATAAAACACATGACATATGGGACAAGTCAAGAGAAAAATATTGGCATAAGAACATTCAAGATATACATAGTCAACACTATAAAATATAAATACGAAATCAAAATACAATATACAGAATACAAGACACAAAATACAAAATATAAAATACAAAGTACAAAATCAAAATGCAAAATATAAAATACTAAAATACAACATACAAAATATGTATACGTGGTGCAAAATAATTACATAGAAATAATTGTACTAGTGAATATTTAAAATTCATGATGTAAGTAAAATATAAAATACAAAGTACAAAAATCAAAATATAAAATACAAAGTACAAAATACAACATACAAAATATGTATGCGTGGTGCGAAATAATTACATACAAATATTTGTACTAGTGAATATTTAAAATTCACGATGTAAGTAGTCGGACAGAAAATAAAAGCAATTTTCTGCTAAAACATTTTTTACAGCATTTTTAAAACTTTTAATTGAAGTAATGTCTTTAATGCAGTGTGGCAACTTGTTGAACAGTTTTATTCCCATGTAGCTGGGACTCTTTTTATATATTGATAAAATATGAGTGGGAATTTGTAAATCATTTTGATTACGAGTTTGGTAATCATGGTAAAAATTATTCATTAAGAAGTCTTCTAGGTGAAGCTTTACAAACAATACTATTTCTAATATATACACACACGCGACAGGTAAGATTTTCAGTTCTTTAAATACATTTTTACATGAAGAATATCTATTTGTACCAGATATGTATCTAACTGCCCTTTTTTTTGCATTTTAAAAACTCTATCCATATGATGTGAAGAGCCCCAAAAAATTATACCGTAAGTTAATCTAAAATAAAACTGCGCATAATAAAATGACAATATAAGGCATCTATTAACAATATCCCTTAAACGATATAATGCAAAGCAAACCAATGCCAGCTTTTTACAAAGAATGTCTATATGGTACTCCCAGCTTAAAGCGTTATCTATATACACTCCTAAAAATTTTGTAGTTTGTACTTGTTCCAGGGACATATCTATCTTTAACAAACTGCTTTCATTATATTGCATTATTCTAGGTGTAAAATGTATAAATACTGTTTTGTCCTTGTTTACTAATAATTTATTGTTATAAAACCATGCTGTAAGCTTATTTAACATAGTTTGTGCTGTCTCCCTTAGGTTTACAATATCAGTATTCACACTTAAATAAGATGTATCATCGGCGAATAGAGTTAGATTATTACTGCCTACAATTTCTGACAAATCATTTACAAACAAGAGTGGCCCTAGGACTGACCCTTGAGGCATTCCTCGAGACATGTTCATTATATTAGAGAGATGCCCATTTATTGCAACTTGTTGCTTTCGATCGGACAGATAAGACTTCAACCAATCACCACATTTGGCTCTGAAACCATATTTATTTAACTTATTAACAATATATCATGATCAACAAGATCAATGCTTTGCTGAGGTCCATAAATATTCCAAAACATTTTTTATTACTATTTAAATTTTCATATAATTTATCAACAAAATTAAGAATTGCTGATTGAGTTGATCTGCCTTCACGAAAGCCATGTTATATATCACATAGAATGTTATATTTCATTATGAAGGTGGTCATTCTATTAAACATGACCTCTAGTATTTTCGAGATAACGGATAAAAGTGAGATAGGACGATAATTTTCGATCAAAGACTTATCCCCTTTTTTTACAGAGGCATGACCTTGGCTGTTTTGAGCACATCAGGAAAAGTACCTTCTAAAAGTGATCTGTTTATCAGATATGTTAATGGCTGCACAATATGGTAAACTACCGATTTGAGCATAGTACTAATATAGAATAGAATAGAATAGAATTTTATTAAAATACGTAAGATACATTTTGCTTTTTACATTATATACTGTTGGATTCTACAAAGTTTAACACTTGAGAGTAGAATACAACTTTCAGCTTACGTTTAACAGTTTAGAGTTAAAAAAAATCAGTCAATTTGACATTAGTATAGTAATAAAAATATAATACATAATTCGATAGAGATAAAAATATAGATATAATAACTATGACAATATAATATATTGTCTATACCACTAGAACTTGAAGATTTAAGGTTCATAACGATATTAAAAATTTCACTTTCAGAGACCGGTTCAATAAATAATGTTGGATAATTCTTGAGAAGACTATAATTGACCTCTATTTCATTAAAAGCTACTGTTGAGATATATGGCAATTCAACAAAATATTGATTGAAGTGATTAGCTATTACGTTAGTGTCGTATATTAATTCATTATTAATTTTCATGCAATCGATTGCATTATGTCTAACTTTATTATGGTTTATTCTTCATTTATAATTGACCAAGCAGCTTTAGATTTATTTGAGGAAGTATAATACAATTGGTCGTTATATAATTTTTTTGCTGCTTTAATAACTTTACGATAAACTCTTCTATAATATTGATAAAACTGTTTGTCCTCTTCTCTATCGCTTTGACTCATTGCTCTGTACAAAAATTTTAGTTTTTGAGACGAAATTTTTATGCCATTTGTTGACCAGTTCTTTTTGTCCATCTTTTTCCTATCATTTTTTATTGCAATAAGTGGAAAACTAACATCGACATAATAAAGGAGACTACTCAAAAAATGCTTAAACCCATCATCTATATCTACAGCGTTCAACGTGTCTGACCAATTTTCTTTGCTTACATGTTGTTGAAAGGTTTCATAATTATTTCTAGTAAACAACCTAGTTTTTACATTGATTTCACCACGTTTAATGCCATTAGGTATTTGACTAAGTAGTATTTGTGCAGTATGATCTGATAACCCATTTTCTACAATTTTACAATCAGTATTAAAGTAACTAATGTCCATGTTAGTGCACATATAATCTATCCCTGTTGTAGATATGTTACTATATCTGGTAGGCTCATGTGACATGTAATGTTATAAGAGTAAAGGAGGTCAAACAATTGATGTTTACTAACTGTATTTGACAAAAAGTCAAAATTCCAGTCACCACACAACACTTGATTGAAATGTTTTATGAGAGCAATGTGTCTTTCGTTTCTATAACAATTGTTTAGCAGCTACACTCGAATATGATATGCTCTCAGAAATAATATTGTGTTAAGAAGAATCCTAATAAAATTGTTTTATTAATACTTAGCTAAACTCTTAAAGAATAGTTTTATAGATGTTCGCAAATTGACCAAAAAGTGCCGGGGGTCATTACTATAAATCTGTTTCTTGTGACGTACAAATTTCAACTCTAAACTGGACATTAAACTTTAAATACCTATTTTGTGTATACATATGCCATACGCTAAATAAATTCAACTCTAAATCCATCCAACCCCCTTCGAGTGGCAGTTGACACCTTGAAATTTTTAAATGGGAAGTAGAGGCTTGTGATACCTCATTTGAAGGATATTTTCATTCTCTATTTAAAAATGCTATGGTTTTAATATTTATTACAAAAATTAACGGTAATAAAAATAATACATGTACTTGAGTAATTCACCGCAGCAAACTAAAAAAAATTTAATTTCAATGTAGGAAATGTTCAAAATGAGTTCCTTCAATGTCTTGGCAGCATCCTAATCGTGAATAAAAATGTCTTCTAACGCTTTCCAACATGTGAGGCGTGATCGACCTAACCACATCCATTATTTTTCTTTTTAAGTCAGCTATACCGCGTGGCTTAGTTTTGTATACCATACTTTTCACATATCCCCATAGAAAAAATCTAAGGGTGTAAAATCAGGAGAACATGCTGGTTATTCTAGCTATCCTCGCCTCCCTATCCATCGATTTCGAAATGTTAAGTCGACATCAATTCGGTAATGTAGTAGTGTTCCATCCTGCTGGAATCACATTACATCCACCGGAACTTGTGGGTTTGCTTGAGTAGGATCCCAAAGTTGGCACGACATTTTGGAGCCAAGCTAAATAATTATCTCCATTCAAATTGCTATCAATGAAAAAGGGAACAATGACATGGTTCTTTTTTTTATCTGCCGTACATGTCCATTTTGGTGAAATTGCTTTTAAATTTTGCTAATTGTATCTTGGGATATAGGTGGTAAATCAGGTTACCTTACCTGTAGGGATCAGAAAGTTAAAGTCGGGAAAAGCTTATCAAAAAAAACTTATTGCTTCATGAGGGATTCCTCAGGGCAGCAATTTAGGACCTCTACTTTTTGTAATGTTTATAAATAGATTGCCTGAATGTATTGTTAAATCAGATTGTCTATTATTTGCAGACGACTTCAAAATATTTAAATAAAATCCTCCAAGCAAGACTGTGTTGACTTACAAAGTAATTTAGATTCGATAACAAGATTGTTAACAGAAAATAAAATGTACCTAAACATACATAAATGTTAAAGTAATACATTTCCTATTCATAATGAATATCTCACCCAACCATCAAATTTGTTTTATAATTTAAATGTTCTATGATTATTTTGTTTTATTGTTATTTTATTAATGCTTCTAAAGACCGATGGATTATATGCCCACTGGGCAAAGTAATATTTCAGCAATGTTCTAGAAATCTTATTTTGGAAGTTGTAACATATGAGCAATAAATATTTAGGTTCCCGCAACTTTGATGCAACAGCCCTAACGGCCATGCAGCAATATTGCAGTGCAATGTTACATTTTGCAAAGTACCGGCAAGGTTTATGACTTTTGATTGTAAAGTTGTAGAAACTTTACAAAGCAGAAAATTAAAATATCAATATGATTACATCGATAATTTCCATGTACATTTCAATTATTTTTTTACTGAAATGTTCTAATGAAACTAACATTTGTCTTGAAAATGTAACTTTATATCAACGTTTTCTATGCTTATGCAGAGAATTGTGGAAACTGGACCTAGAAAGTGGAGAAAAACAACTATACCCTGCCTATATTTTTGTTTATTTTGCATAATTTTTTTCAGGGCTTAATAAGCAAAAAGTGAATGTCATGGGACAAATTCTATTTATACAATTTATATTTTTAACCAGTTTTTTTGTAATACAAGACTACGTTGTGGAAAAATAACATCCACTTTTTCGCTATTAAGCCCTGAAGACTATGCAAAATAAACAAAATACTGTACGCGTGGTAGTTGTTTTTATCTCCTTTTTAGGTCCAATTTCCACAATTTTCTGCATAAGCATAGGAGACGTTGATATAGTTACATTTTCAAGACAAATGTTAGTTTTTGGCTATCCAACCCTGAATAAGTTTATATCAAATAAACAAAATATGGACAAGTTAAATGTTTTTCTTTTCTTAGTCGATACATTTGTCTGCATAAGTAACTGACAAAGTACAATTTTCTTTTTCAAATAGTATGGCATGCACTCCCACTTTTGATCTACGAGATTGTTTTTTTTTACATAATACATTAGTTCATAATATTCCCATGCAAGCACTTAAACTGGCCGAGGTAACAAATCATATGCCGAATCTAAAGGAAAAATTTATTTTGTGCTTCTGTAGATATCAAAATTAGTCTTAGTATAAACTCAAATTGTTTTGTAAATAAAAAATAAAATGCAAAATGTTATACTTACATATATTTATTTATTGTCACGTGATTAATAACTTACATTTCTAATTTTATTACAAATTAGTTTGTAGTTTTTGTATTATTTAACACAAATTTTATAGAAAAAAAATGTTACCAATAACAGAAGCCAAGAAAACATATCTGTGGAGTCTATCATCTTTATCTATTGATGACTACCTCGTAGATATCTTGTTTTCGCATGTTGGAGCCACGCCATGGAAAACCTTTCAAACTGGTCGTCACTTAAATTTGGGAATGATATCCGTACCTACTGCAGCTGCAAAATATAACAATATTAACTACCTGGCTATTATGCTACCAACTACTGCAGTGAATATTTTAAAACTTTATAATGAAAGTACTATTACAGAGTACGAAACAATATATGACTTTTTAAAAAGTAATTGGACACCTTAAATATTACAGGAAATAGGTATACAATCCTTTACCCCCTTGCATGACATAGGTTTGCATATTTTGGGATGTGCCACATACATCCAATCTCAGAGCATACTGAAATTAAAATTAATCACTTGCAGAAAAAAAATTCTAGTGGCCAAACGTAAAAAATTACGATGAGAAGTAAGTCTCTAGACCAAGCACTCAGTTTTGAAAATTAGCAAGCACTTGTTTAATTAAAACAACGAATTAAGTATAGCTTAAAAGCAGGCCTTTAACTTACATTTAATGACATTCATATTGATGCACATATTTAGTAGCATTAAACTATTAGAGAATGACGATTTCATTGCGACGTAATTTTATTAACCTCAAACTTACCGTTCTATCACTCACTTTTTTCTTCTCCATATTGAAAACTCCATTAAAAAAATTATAAAATGAACGTATAGGTACCGCTTTTATGTTTTTTTTTTAATTCCTACCCAACTCAACGACGCTTTCACTTTCACAAAAATGCCGAGACAAGCCTCCAAAACTCGCAAAACTGAAATGAACTGACATTCGACAGTTAGAAAATGGCGTGCGTTGAAAAACAATAAGGACTGGATTTTGCACAGTCAATTTTCATGTTACTTGTAATCTTTAGTTTAACTCAATGTTCCACAAAGTTGTGCTTGCAATGTTACCACAGCATAAGAAAAAGACAGCAGAGAAACTCTCGCCAGAACCGTTGAATTTTCAAAACTAAAATCATTGACCTTGAAGACGCCATTTCGGTGTAAAAATCAGGGCTGGTTTCGAAATAATTTCATTTCACAAATTTAATTCCGACAGGACCGTATTACACAATTTAAGTTAAACATAATAAAGGTTGATGTAAAAAAATATATTTTGAATTTGAACTTTGTTTTATAATAAATAATTAAAGTAAAGGCTATTTTGAACTTAGTTACAATAGATAAAGGGAACAAATAAACAAATAAAAATAATAAATGTCTTTATTCGTACAAAATTTACATTTTACAAAAAAAAATTATGTATGAAAATTCGAAGGTCGGCAAGAGATATGTCGCCATTCCACTAATAAATAATAATTTTAGATGGAGTACAATATCTAAGTCTATAGGGGAAGATGAAATACCAGTAAAACTTAATTCTGAAACATGTTGCTGCAGAAGTATCTAATCTTCTGAGTGATATAATAAATTTATCATTGCAAACTGGAATATTCCCAGAAAAGTTAAAGATTGCTAATGTAAAAGTTGTATATAAGAAAAAAGTGGATAAGAATTTTTTTTCCTTCTTTAATTCTTTGGAACTTCCTGCTACATGATGTTTTCTTTTTTAAGCGGTGCTCAGGAATCTACAAAATACAACCAGTATGTTACTGGTAAATAACCTCTACGCCTGTGACTTTTACGTGAAAGGATCAGTTAAAGGTCGCTTTTTTTAATTAAACAACACAAATAAGTATAAAAACTTGAAATTAAATGTTTCGCCGACGTTTCGGAAATCTATTCTGTTTCCTTTTCAAGGCTTTTTTGAAAATTTTTTTTGCGAAATATTTAATTTCAAGTTTTTATACTTATTTGTGTTGTTTAATTAAAAAAGCGACCTTTAACTGATGCTTTGACGTAAAAGTCACAGGTGTAGAGGTTATTTACCAGTAACATTCTGGTTAATTGTGATATTTTGTAGGTTCCCCGAACACCGCTTAAAAAAGAAACCATACATGTGGCAGGAAGTCCCAAAGAATTGAAGAAGGAAAAAAAATTAAGATAATGCCACATATAACATTTAGACAATATTGGGATAATAATGTTATTAACAATTACAGGCCTATTGCTTTATACCCTCAAATATAAGCAAAATTTTTGAAAAAATAATATACTCAAGATTAATAAACTATCTACAGGTCTATTCTGTAATTTTTTGGTTAAAAATAAACGCCCTGCTAAAATTTTAATTTTAACGGAATGCTAAAAATAATAACTGATTTTTCTATTCTCTATGTGACCATTTAACGGACCTGTTAAAGTCATAGTTTTTAACGACCGGTTATTTCTTTCCCTTATATGCTCAAGTTCAAATTAAAAACAAACCTAATGAGAACAGGGAAGTCATTGAATGAAAGTAGTTAAGACAATGAGTAGAGTATTAAGTTAAGACGGACAATAATCCCACAAAATATATAATACACGCAGATAAAATTGAATACCTACCGCATAAAATTATCGTCAAACAGGACCCGCGGCACCTGCGCTTCTATTTGAGGTTATGATCACGATTATTTGAAGGCGGAAAAATAATTACTGGATATAAATGAGAAAATGGGTCGTCAAAAGAATCTCAAACTCATTGACAAACATTTTATTCTAGTGAAGTCAAAAAATTTCTGAAGTATTATGTTGTCTTCGGAGTTATGCAAATAACAATTTTTCGGTTGGCAAATCAATTCAAAGTTTAGATTAAATATTTTGTTTCTGTATTTTGAATGGTCCTGCCAGTTTCTTAAACAAAGTGCCATGTACTGAATGATAATATACAAAATTTTATGAACCAAAAATAAAATACGGTGTTTTTGCCCCTTTAACGGTACCGTTAAATTTTAGTGGCAGGTCCAAAGTCGCCTCTAATTTGAAACGATGTTGGTTAAATTCAACCTTAAAAAAAGTATACAGAATACGACCGACCGTTAACTTCATTCCGCTAATTACTTTAACAGTGACCTTGCCGTTAAAACTTAACAAAAATGTTACAGAATAGACCTGAATATCAACCCAAACTGATGTTGGGAACCTAAAAAATTACTTTTTTCAAAAATAACTTTTGTTTTGGCAATGTTTTGCAGCACAAACAAAACCCATGTTTTAAAACAAGAACAGAGAAATGATCCTAGACAAACCGCACAAAGCACGTCTATGAATGCACTAAATTGTATGCTTTACCGCCCTCACTGTTTACAAGGTTTTACACCTAAATGGCGTCATGCGCGAACGATCAGCGCAAGCCATTCCCGCCTTTTAAGTTTCCCTGCTGTCTTTTATTTATGCTGTGATGTTACTCTTGTTAATTAAAATCAAATATATAGTGATTTACAGACCTAACTTACAATACATTTGCAAAAGTAACATTGAGACAAAGTTTCATTTGTATTTTACATTTGAACTTATAATGTATTTTGACATAAACTTACAAATTTTAACTTATTTCTTTTAAATTTGCTGAAGCTTTCCAGCAACTGAACAATTAAAAATTACTAAAATTAACTAAATGCAACATTGCAGGAAACTTTTGCAACTTTCAATGCCCAGTGGGTGAGAGTTCCAGAAAATTTTGTTGTCTGCAACTGAACTATTTTATAAATTTATTATTAAAACTTTCTACAGCAAAATTATAAGAATATCTTATAAAGGAGTTAAGAAATTATTTTATAATTTTTTTCGTGACTAATAGGCCAGTCATTAGGGATTAATGCCTGGAAATAACTCAGGAAGTTTTGAAACTTTGCAGGATTGTAAGTTTCGGGGTCCATATCTAAAATTCATAAAATGCACAATTCGAGACTTACCGCCGAAGCCGCCATCTAGCCAAGATGGCCGCCAAAAACGGTTTTTCGCAATTCTCTTCAAAACTGTGTGTTTTTCGAAAAAATATGTAGAAAACAAAATTAAAGAGGAACAAATTTCATACAAAGAATGTCCTTAGCATATTTTCGCTAAAGTTAACCGTTTAGGCAGAAAAGTTAGGCAAATGTTGCATTTCGGCTCCAAACGACTCGATGCAACAGGTAACCACCCACATAGCACGCGATATGAAATGAACATTCAAAACTCATTGTCTACATTCAAACAATATTCAGAACTTCTTTTACATATAGCCGTAATATACATTTTGCGACGTACTTATATCAATATGGGAAAGATATTGCCAGTACGTTGTACGATATTCCTATATATACCTATAATATACATGAAGTAATGTTGATTCTGCGATATACACAGAATATTGTACGAATCTTCTCAAAATTTTACTGATGTGTCAAATATTATATAGATATACAATAGGCAATATTTATGCTACGTACTTAATTCAATCTCTTTACAATTTACAAATGGAATATTTTTACAACATGATATTTTCGTATACTGTAGACATATACAAAAAGCTATATTAATTTTGAAATCTTTAATAAATATCACATAAACATTTAATGGATAATATATGTGTATCATCATATATATCCTGATAATGTACCAGTGGAACATTTCTGCAACATAGAATTCATGTTTGTATTTTTAATATTCAAAAAATGACATTCAAAAGTTGAACACATGTACACTACAGCTGTATGCAATAAAACACAAATTAAATTTTAGAATGGGGTGTAAACATATTTAGCCAATCGTTGGCACACGTAAATTATATATACCCACCAACAAAGCAGTTTTAGCGACATTGCAACCGAAACTTGAAACAATATAGCTCTAGTAATATTGCATCACAGCAATGTTACATTTTGCAAAGTACCAACAAGATTTATGCTGTTTTTGACTGATTTTGACAGCGTAATACTGCATGCATTTGGGCTATATTACATAAAAAATATGGTAAGTAAGTTAAATATTAATTCTACGCCAGTGTCGGTATATAGTACCTATCTACCTCATAACAAAAACAAATCGATATTTCTCTATCTAGGCTTGGTTTAAGTGCATTTATAATCATCCCCTGTGGTGAATGGCATACGTTTTATAAATTATAAATCGTTGGTTAAAATTGTAGATATGAAATATGATTTAAATTTTGAATCCAGACTTTGGACTTGTGATCGTTTATTAAATAATAATGAATAATAAAAATGATAACTTATTCATCCCTTTTTCAATTTTCCTACTGTATTTAATTAATTAATAGCTATCGGCATTTCTTAAGCAGGTAGTTCGGACTTGAGAAATGATTATTTAATTACATTTTATCGTTATAATTAGATTTCCGCTTTCCATGTCGTTACAATCGTCCCCTTGTCGAATTTTTTAAATGCGCGCCACGTCCTTAGATTAGCGCATGCTCTTTGCCACCACAGGGCACAGGCTGTCAAATGTCGATTTCAATTCGTTTGTGTTTTGTTTTCCCGTGATTATTAATTATTAGTCCATGTGTGGGTACATTAATTGCATTGCAGTAAGTATTTTACAATTGTACACATTACAACTACCTACCACATAGTTTTAAGGATGACCCCCTTTGTTGTCATTTGCTATTTGCAGATATTTTATATTCAGATACTAAAGTTTAATGTATCCCTTTGTACTTACCTGTTGTTATAATAATGGCGGCGTTTGTAGGCACCAATTTTTTGAAAAGAAACGGAGGTAGTCTAATTCGGAATGGTAACACTCTGCGACAAATCATTGAAAAACAGGAGAAATCCCAGATGAAACTTGGACACTTTACGGGGTGTTTAAATCTTATTTTTAAGAAGGCAGGTTCGATCTATTTCAATATTAAGGTGCTTTTGTTTATTTAAATCACAACCATTGGTTTTAATTACAACATACGAGTTGTTATATTTATTCGTATTAATTTGCTTTATATCTATTTCAGAGGATTATAAAAAGCTGCAATTAGGTAAATGGAAAAAATCAGAAATCACATCTGATGTACAGAGTGAACAGAAACAAATCAAGGGACTATATGTACAAAAAGCATATTAGCCCTCCGAAAAGATTATTATTGTCAGATGAACATAGTGATATCGAAGAACGTATTGGAAGCCGTCGACTTCCCAATGTGAAAGAAATGTCTTCACTAGAAGTTGAAAGAGAATATGTGTTCTTCTAATAACTCTGGTAGGCATTTAAAATCACAAACACAAACATTTCCGAATTTCAAAAAAATACCTATACCTATGTTTTGTTTTATGATAATATCAATTTGTTTAATTTATTTTTGATTATTTTTATTTTTTTCTGTAAGATGTGTTTATTATTTTATTTATTAACTTCATCAAGGACAGTTTTTAAATTGAAATACCTATTCAAATATAATTAATTGTTTTTTCTTTTATAGTTGGAACTATAGCTCGTGTATCCCCACCTCCTCTCTACTCAGGAAAAATCTTCTCCCAAAAATTGGAAAAGCCAAAAGAAAGTATTCAGCCAATAGGAGCAATCACAGGTGATGTGTTCAGAATGCCAAGTGGAGTTTCGCAATTACAAGTAGCACCATCGGCAACACCCGGACACTGGTTTTGAAAATGTAAGCCCTCCAGTTTTTACTATTTTTTACTTACTGGCCAAATATTTCTTATAATAAAATATGACTGTTTATAAGTTGCAAACAACATTTTTTTGTTAAAAAAATATCAATCAGTTCATAAGTTGCAAAGCACATTTTTTTTGTTTAAAAAATGTCGATTTAAATTCTTGGCACAATTGTTATTTATTACTGCAATTCATTTTGTAACAAAAAATAAAAATATATTTAAAGTAACACAACTGTTTTAATTATACCTAACTCTTCCTATTTTATAATTTAAGATACATAATTGTTATGACGATGTAAAGTAGTTAATAGAATAAAGTCATATTTTGCTCTGAACAATTTAAAACATGATTTCAATTAGATAAAACTTTAAGGTAACGTAATATGATTATCAGACTTTCGTAAATAACATGTTAAATATGACTATTAAAGCTGAAGTTTTCAGAGTGATAAATGTGTGATGCATTTTAAAATGGTTTCTAACAGATCTTATTATTAACGTAAAAGTATTTTTTTTGCTATGATATTCTTGGGCCTTTGTATTGTTATGGCAAATGCAGTTTTATTGGTAGGTTTATTTAGCATTTGTGTGCTCCATTCAACAAAATTTGACCAATAAAACATGTTTGAGTTTAACTGAAAAGTAAAGGTAAAAACAAATTTTCCATGCAGTGTACGGATTATTTATTCAGTTATTACTCGCTAAACAATTGTTGGGAGGAATTAGTTATTATTTAAATTGTTAATTCACATATAAAATATACAGGCGTCCGATAATATATCGCCTTAAAATAGTGTAAGATAAAAGGTATAAACTCTTATCACTATAGTTTCTTTACGCGCTTTTTCTATTCGCCAATATTTGTGCTGTGTATCTTTGGGACATTTGTTTGTCCGTATTCTATTAAATTACTTTGCTTTGAGACTCTTGGTGCATTGTCTAGTTAACTAAAATTATAATTTTACATATACTCAGTGTTATATATACATACCTTTTTGTTGACTGACTAATGTAAAAAGATACCACAATCTTTTAAAAGAAAAACAAGACGCTCTTAATATTAATTAATTAATATAGACGTGCTTATACCGGGTGCGCGGGTATTGTCTTACTAATAATATATATAGGCAATTCTTAATTGTTTTTTATTTTGCATTTATTTATTGTTATATAAGTTTCGGTAGATACAATATTTTTCTTTTTTTTTGATATTGTATTTTTTGTAAAAAAAAAAATGGCCGCTAGTTCTAATAAATTAAAACAAGCACGTGTATACAGGGGCACCGCTATTAATCGTATGGCTGAATTGTATAATGTTGCCCAAAAGGCAGTTGATGATGATTCAGTCCATACTATCTTTCAAATGCGCTATGAGCATATAAAAGTGATTTATGATGACTTTAATGATCACCACACTACCGCTCTGTCAATCTTATCTGTCCAAGAAAACATGGACGTTAAGGCAGAAGAGGAAATACGCTCACAATTTGATGACAAATATTACACAGTTCAATCAATTTATCATAAATTGTTTAAACCAAATGCAAATTCGCAACGTCAAGCACAAGTTAAACAAAACAATGTTAAATTGCCAAAAATTCAGGTACCTATTTTTGATGGAAATATATCAAATTGGCACACATTTTATAGTTTATATAACTCATTAATTCACAAAAGAGATTCCCTCAGTAATAGCGAAAAATTTCAGTATCTGTTATCATATCTTGAAAAAGAACCTCTCTTATTAATTAAAAATATTCCCATCAATGATGAAAACTATTTAATTGCATTTGACCACATATATACAAGGTATCAAAAACCTCGTATTCTTGCCACGCATTATTGGGAAAAAATAACTGATGCTCCTAAGCTTACATCTGACTCTCCTAAGGCTCTTAGACAATTGGTTGACACGTTTACTGATAATATTAACGCTCTAAAAAATCTTGATTATCCTACTGAGTCTTGGGATTTTATCTTATTTAGAACTTTAATTACAAAATTAGATCCCGAAACCATGAAGCGTTTCGAGCTACAGTATGACTCATCTGAAAATCCTACCTATAAACAACTAAAAGATTTTTTACTAAAACAATGCAACGCTTTGGATTCTGTATCTCGTGCAACTAATAAAGCTTCAGTTGTTAATAAACGCTCATTTAATCCCAAGATAACTTCTCATACGTCACTTGTTTCTAGTACACATAATAAGGGCTGTCCTGTCTGTAATCAAGATCATTTAATTTATAAATGTCCCATATTCAACTCAAAATCTCCAAGGCAAAGATACGAAACAATTAAACACAATAACTGGTGTACAAACTGTTTAAGTTCATTACACACCCTAAAAAATTGTAAGTCTGAGTCAACATGTAGGGTGTGTAGGCTCAAACATCACTCTTTGTTACACTTTGACCGCAATGAAAAGGTATCTTGTCCGGTTGCTGCGCCAGTTGCTAACCCTACATCAACTGTATACAATCAGATGTCTGAATCGGTGCCTTCAACGTCTCAAATAAATACTCTGACTAATATGATTCCTTCCAATTCCACTATACTTCTTTCTACTGCCCAGATCGAAGTTTTAAATGACCGTGGTCACTATGAAACAGTTAGAGTTTTATTAGACAGTGCAAGTCAAGCCAATTTTATTACCACAAAATGTGCCAACAGGTTAGGTTTACCTCGCTCTAACTTATCGCTCTCTATTAATGGATTAGGGCAAATGGGATTTTCCGCTTCATCGGGAATAACTTGTACTATTCGTCCTCAAGGTCAAACCAACACCTCTCTCTGTATCGATATGATTATATTACCAAAGATATGTTCGAATATGCCATCTTCAAACATTTCCATTTGCGATTGGGAACGCCTAGCTAATTTAAAATTAGCGGACCCGCATTTTAATTTGTCTAGTTCCATTGACATGCTACTAGGAGCAGATGTTTTCTCCCTTATTTTAAAAAATGGTATCATACCAGGTAATTCTAAAGAACCCACCGCCATAAATACTATATTTGGTTGGATAATGATGGGAAAAATAAATGATTCTGTTTCATCCCCCTCAGTTAACTCATTTCTTACTCTTTCTAATAATTTATCTCTCGACTCTACAATAAAAAGGTTTTGGGAACTTGAATCGGTTCCTGAAGTTCCAAAAATGTCACCTGATGATGTCCTTTGTGAACGATTATACGTTGACTCTCATTATAGAAACAACTCCGGTCGTTTTACTGTTTCTCTGCCTTTTTGTGGTCCCTCGCCTTCTTTTACTAATTCTCGTTATCTCGCACTAAAAAGATATTATTCGCTTGAAAACCGTTTGCTCAAAAATCCCTCTCTATATACGGAGTATTGTGCTTTCATGAAAGACTATCTTGAAAGTAATCATATGACACAAATAAAATCCGAATCTCTTAATTTGTCCTCTGACAAAATATATTATATTCCTCATCATGCCGTTCTAAAACCCGACAGTACAACCACTAAGCTTCGAATAGTGTTTGACGCCTCATTTAAATGCCCCATTTCACTTAATGACAAACTATTGGTTGGTCCGAAATTGCAACAAGACATAACCAGTATTTTAATGAATTTTCGTCTTCACACTTTTGTCTTCACTGCAGATATTAAGCAGATGTATAGACAAATTTTAATGAATGAGTCTCACCGTGATTATCAACGAATTCTCTGGAGATTCTCTCCAAACGATCCTGTTCAAGACTTTCGCTTGAACACGGTAACATATGGAGTGTCATCCGCGCCATTTTTAGCTATTCGTTCTCTTATTCAGCTCGCTAATGATGAAAAAGTTAAGTTTCCATTGGCTTCCGCCATATTGTCAAAATATACATATGTGGATGACGTAGTTTGTGGGTGTGATTCTCTGGATGACGCAACACGTCTCCAAACACAGCTTATTTCCTTGTTAAGCTGTGGTGGCTTTGAACTCCGAAAATGGGCTAGTAATAATCTTACTCTTCTCGATAATATCCCTCCTGGCAATCGTCTAACAAATAGTCTATCTTTTGATAATGACGATGTGACTGTTAAAATTCTTGGCCTAAAATGGCTTCCCACCTCTGACACGTTTTTCTATGAAGTTGCTCCTCTTGACAGACCATGCACGAAGCGTACAATTCTTTCGGAACTGGCCCGACTTTTTGACCCTCTTGGATTTCTCACACCTTTGACATTTTTTGCTAAACATCTCATACAAACTTTATGGAGTTTGGGATTGCAGTGGGATGAATCTCCTCCCTCTGCAGTGCTTAATCTTTGGATTCGTTATAAAACAGAATTATCATATCTCACAAAAATAACTATCCCTCGATGTGTTGTGGAAAGCAATTTTCTGAATTGTGAACTTCACGGTTTCGCTGATGCCTCTGTTAAGGGTTACGCAGCAGCTACGTATGTTCGTTTTATACTTCCGAATGAACAAGTCAAAGTTTATCTTGTATGTGCAAAATCGAAAGTTGCACCCTTGAAGACAATCTCCATCCCACGCCTAGAACTATGTGCTGCCGTTCTGCTTTCCGAACTGATCAAATTTGTTATTGAAGCTTATTCGGAAAAATTAAAATTTTCTAATATGTTTGCTTGGACGGACTCTATGATAGTTTTGTCCTGGATAAAGTCGTCTCCGCATAGATGGAAGACTTTTGTTAGTAACCGCATAAGTTGTATTCAGGAAAATGTATCTCCTGAACTTTGGCATCACGTCATGTCAACAGAAAATCCAGCTGATTGTGCCTCTCGTGGCTTATTTCCATCCGAACTCGTTATTCATGATAGGTGGTGGTCTGGTCCTACATGGTTAGGCACTCTTCAAAATGATTGGCCTAAACACCCTTTAGGGTCATTTATTGAGGGTCATGAGGAAGAAAGGAAAGTTACCTTTTCTACTTTTGTTTCCCTAGATGCTTTAGATAACTTATTCGAGAAATATTCTTCGCTTTCTAAAATTAAACGCATAATCGCATATTCTCTTCGCTTTATTCATAACATAAAACATCGTGCTGATAAAAAATATAACTCTTTCACGATGTTTGAACTTCAACAAGCCTTATTATGTTTGGTAAAACGAGTGCAACATTTAGTCTTTGCTAATGAAATTTCTAGTTTAGAAAATAAATTGCCCCTTACAAAAACATTTCGTAAGCTTCACCCATTTCTAGACAAGGATGGTCTCCTTAGGGTGGGTGGTCGGCTTTTTTTCTCAGGTCTTTCTTACGACCATAAATTTCCTCTTATTTTGCCCAGAAATCATCGTCTGACTGAGCTCATAATTGAAGACATTCACCGTCATCATTTACATCCCGGTCCCCAGGCTTTGCAGTTTTTGATATCCCAACAATTTTGGATTTTATCTCCCAGGCGTGCTATTCGGCATGTCCTCTCCAAATGTCTCAAGTGCTTTAGGGCTAAACCTTCCGCGGTAACACCTTTCATGGGTGATTTGCCTTCTCCAAGGGTTAACCAGGTAAAACCTTTCCAGTGTGTAGGGGTTGACTTTGGAGGACCGTATTTTGTTACACTAAGCAAACGTAGAGGTATTCAATCGCAAAAGGCATATATATGTTTATTTATCTGCTTTGCCACTAAGGCGATTCACATAGAGTTGGTCTCGGAGTTATCGTCCGACGCCTTTCTCGCGGCTCTACGACGTTTCATATCTCGTAGGGGTCGTTGTACTCGCATATTCAGCGACTGTGGTACAAATTTCGTCGGCGCTGCGAATGAATTATCACAGTTCATGAAAAGGGCCTCTGAATGCGAAAATATTGAGTGGTCCTTTATCCCTCCATCTGCACCTCATTTTGGAGGTCTCTGGGAATCAGGCATAAAGTCGGTAAAAACCCATCTCGTTCGTGTTGTTGGTATGCAGGTTTTAACTTACGAGGAATTGTATACTGTTCTCGTGCAAATAGAAGCTGTTCTCAATTCTAGACCGCTTTGCCCTTTAAGCACCGATCCCAGTGATCTATCTGTTTTAACTCCCGGCCATTTCCTCACATTAGAACCTCTTACCTCTCTACCCGATCCTGATCTTACTAATCTAAACATATCTCGCTTAAATCGTTGGCAGCTGGTCCAGCGACTGCATCAAGATTTTTGGAAAAGATGGCATTCTGAGTATTTGCAGACCTTACAGCAACGCAACAAGTGGACCAAAGATACAAAAGCCATTGAGCCGGGTACGCTGGTTTTAATAAGGGACGACCAGTCTCCTCCGCTACATTGGCGTCTGGGTCGGGTAGTTCAAACTCACCCCGGTCACGACGGTATTTGCCGAACCGCCACGGTAAAGACTGTGCAGGGTCTCTTACAACGACCTGCGGTAAAATTATGTCCTTTACCTCTACAATAATACCCTACTGAAAATACGAAGTATTTTGGTGGGTGGTATGTTAAGTAATCACAAAATTAGTTTTACTATTTTTATTTTAGGTTAATACATTATCATTATTATTATTATTTTCTCTTAACAATTGTTTGGCATTTCAAATAATACTTAATTCTTTTAAAATATTTACGCGAAATACTGTCAATTCTCGTCGAGGCTTGCCTTCCGTATGGACGGCACCATATATATAAGTTAGAATCGACACGGTCCGCATCGCTCTCCAAAAAGTGTATTTTACCAAGAATTAACAATTTTTCTGAGCTCTCTTCGCCACTCCTGTGTGAACAAGAAGTGCCTCTCATCATTGTGGTAAGTCAACACGTATATTGACAGTCGTTATTACTCAATTGTTTATTTAATTACAATGACGCTATTTACTCTATCCATACATTTTATTGCTATTTTTTATTATTAATTGCCTTTATTAGGGCAGCGCACTTAACAGTTAGTTTTTGGCTATCCAACTCTGAATAAGTTTATATCAAATAAACAAAAATATGGACAATAAGTTAAATGTTTTTCTTTTCTTAGTCCATACATTTGTCTGCATAAGTAACTAACAAAGTACAATTTTCTTTTTCAAATAGTATGGCATGCACTCCCACTTTTGATCTACAAGATTGTTTTTTTTTTACAGAATACATTAGTTCATAATATTCCCAAGCACTTAAACTGGCCGAGGTAACAAATCATATGCCGAATCTAAAGGAAAAATTTATTTTGTGCTTCTGTAGATATCAAAATTAGTCTTAGTATAAACTCAAATTGTTTTGTAAATAAAAAATAAAATGCAAAATGTTATACTTACATATATTTATTTATTGTCACGTGATGAATAACTTACATTTCTAATTTTATTACAAATTAGTTTGTAGTTTTTGTATTATTTAACACAAATTTTATAGAAAAAAAAATGTTACCAATAACAGAAGCCAAGAAAACATATCTGTGGAGTCTATCTTTATCTATTGATGACTACTTGGTAGATATCTTGTTTTCGGATGTTGGAGCCACGCCATGGAAAACCTTTCAAACTGGTCGTCACTTAAATTCGGGGATGATATCCGTACCTACTGCAGCTGCAAAATATAACAATATTAACTACCTGGTTATTATGCTACCAACTACTGCTGTGAATATTTTAAAACTTTATAATCAAAGTACTATTACAGTACGAAACAATATATGACTTTTTAAAAAGTAATTGGACACCTTAAATATTACAGGAAATAGGTATACAATCCTTTACCCCCTTGTATGACATAGGTTTGCATATTTTGGGATGTGCCACATACATCCAATCTCAGAGCATACTGAAATTAATCACTTGCAGAAAAAAAATTCTAGTGGCCAAACGTAAAAAATTACGATGAGAAGTAAGTCTCTAGACCAAGCACTCAGTTTTGAAAATTAGCAAGCACTTGTTTAATTAAGACAACGAATTAAGTATAGCTTAAAAGCAGGCTTTTAACTTACATATTTAATGACATTCATTGATGCACATATTTAGTAGCATTAAACTATTAGAGAATGACGATTTCATTGCGACGTAATTTTATTAACCTCAAACTTACCGTTCTATCACTCACTTTTTTCTCCTCCATATTGAAAACTTCATTAAAATAATTATAAAATGAACGTATAGGTACCGCTTTTATGTTTTTTTTTTAATTCCAATCCAACTCAACGACGCTTTCACTTTCACAAAAATGCCGAGACAAGCCTCCAAAACTCCCAAAACTGAAATGAACTGACATTCGACAGTTAGAAAATGGCGTGCGTTTGGAACTACTAAATTGTAAAAATGGAAACAAGTTGAAAAACAACTGGATTTTGCACAGTCAATTTTCATGTTACTTGTAATCTTTAGTTTAACTCAATGTTCCACAAGTTGTGCTTGCAATGTTACTCTTGTTAATTAAAATCAAATATATAGTGATTTACAGATCTAACTTACAATACATTTGCAAAATTAACATTGAGACAAAGTTTCATTTGTATTTTACATTTGAACTTATAATGTATTTTGATATAAACTTACAAATTTTAACTAATTTCTTTTAAATTTGCTGAAGCTTTCCAGCAACTGAACAATTAAAAAATACTAAAATTAACTAAATGCAACATTGCAGGAAACTTTTGCAACTTTCAATGCCCAGTGGGTATTAAATCATGTCATATGCTTTTAGTGTCAAAAATACTTCTTTAGCTTTTAGGATACATTTTAGAAATTATTTTATTTTATTAGTGTGTATAATGTCAAAACCATTTTAAACTTCCCGCCACATTTTATATATTTAGTTCCTAATTTTTCCTAAGTAGTGAGATATGACATATGTAATAATGACAGTTAAAGTTAAAATGTATGTAAAGATTAAATAAATATTCTTTCTGAATAAAGTAAAAGGTGCAAAAGGTTATGGGCCCAGGAGTGCTCTAACATTAGAAGTAAAAGAGTAAAGACGAAATTAAAAATAATTTGTAACTTGTAACACCATGACAGTTAGCAACAGCAGTACACATCAGCTTCCCCAGTTAGCTTCAAAAACAAGCAATTTTTCAAATTGGCGATTTCGTGTAGAATGTATACTGGATGAAAGAGGAGTCAAGGACCTTGTAACAAAAGAAACTAAAGTAGATGAGTTAACCGGAGACCCGCTTAAGGAATTTAATAGACGAGATGCAAAAGCCAAGTCTTTGATTGTACAGTGCCTTTCTGATCAATACATCGAGTATGTTAAAGATGCTAAAACCTCTTATGAAATGATGAAATGTCTCTCAAGTGTTTTTCAAAGAAGAAGTACACTGTCTAAACTATACTATCGTCGAAAGTTACTCACATTGAAATGTGATGCGGACACCGATCTGCAAGATCACTTTCTTATATTTGATGGTCTAGTAAGAGATTTAGAAGGAACCGGGAGTACTTTGGAAGAGGATGACAAAGTATGTCATCTTTTATTGACTATGCCGGAACAATATAATGTTGTAATTACAGTGCTAGAAACTACAACAACAGCATTGACTCTAGAGCTTGTAAAAAGTAAACTTTTAGACATGGAATTAAAAATGAAAAATAAAAAGGATGAAATAAAAGAAAAGAACTCAGAAGAATGTTCATTTAGTGCAAATTTTAAAAGAAAATGTTATATATGTAATTCAGAAAACCACCTAGCAAATTCATGTCCCAAAAGGAAGGAAAGTAGAGGAAGTTATAGAGGTAGAACAAGAGGAAGATTTAGAGGTGGACAGAGAAGATTAGAAAATGATAGAATTGGTTCGAATGCAAATGTAGCAGAGGAAAATGCAGAAGAAGTAACATTTGTAGCATTAACATGTGTTAACGATAATAGTGAAGAACAAGGTGAAGAGAAATATGTAAATTTTATCCTGGATTCTGGAGCAACAAGTCATTTACTAAGCCCAAAGTTTGAGAAACATGTAACAAACATCCAAACTATAACGCCCGTGTATATTAAAATTGCCAACGGTGAGACAATGTGTGCCGAAAAAAGTGGCAAACTCAAAGTGTCCAGCAGTGAAGGAATCAAAATAACTATTGAAGTTTTAATTGTGAAAAATTTAACATTTAATTTACTGTCTGTCAAAAAGATTAACAATGCAGGTTTTGAAGTTTTATTTGCAAAAGGTACGGCAAAAATCAAGACAAAAAGTAGTGAAATTAAGTGTAATGCATCAAACAATCTGTTTATGGTAAAATTTAAAATAATCAAAGATATGCAAGTCTGTACAACAGCTAATATAAAAGAAAATAAGAATAATTTATGGCATTTACGATTAGGCCACATAAACAGACGTGGTTTACAATTACTTGACCTGCCATCTTCAAGTGAAAAGTGTAACTCATGTAACCTGGGTAAAGCAACCCGATTACCATTTAAAAGTAGAGAACTACCACGTACTTCAAGAATTGGAGAACTTATATATAGTGACGTGTGGGGGCCTGCAAAAACTCCTACTAAAAATGACGAGAGATACTACGTCACAATAACGGATGATTTTTCACACTTCACTGAAGTGCATCTATTAAAAAATAAATCCGATGCTGAAAACAAACTTATGAACTATATTGAGAGACAAGCATCAAATGATATAAAAGTATCGAGAATTCGTACAGATAATGGTGGTGAATTCTCTTCTCATAAATTTAAAATGTTTTGTGAGGAACGTGGAATTAAGCGAGAATTTACAGCAGCGTATACACCACAACAATGCGGTGTTGCCGAACGTCTCAACAGAACAATTTTAGATAAGGTTCGAGCTATGTTTGTTGATACAAACTTACCAAAATACTTATGGGGCGAAGCGGTAAGGTGTGCAGTTTATCAAATAAATAGATGTCCGACTCGTGCTCTATTTGGAAAAATTCCAGCAGATATTTATTTAAAGACAACTGATTACAAAAAATTAAAGGTTTTTGGATCCAAGGCATGGGTGTACACATTACCTAAAGGTGACAAACTGGAACCTAGATCAAAAGTAATGAGAATGGTAGGTTACAGCGGACCAGGCTACCGTTTGTGGGATCCTGAAACAGACAAGATTGTTGTTTCACGAGATGTGATATTTGATGAAACAGATTATAAGTTCGATCCAAGCGATACCAGTACAACTCCAAATATAAGGACAAGTAGTTTTATTGAGGAAGAATCAGAAACAAAAAATTCTCAGGAAGTTATGGATTCTTTTACACAAATAGACATTGAGCAAGATAGTGACAGTGACGATGCATCTTTTCAAGTTCCCAAACGTTCCCCCAACAAAAGACAAGTGAACTTACCTAAGAAATTACATGAATATGAACTATATTCAGCTTATTGTTTGCTATCAAGCGAGAACGATCCTCTAACCTATAATGAAGCATTGGAATCTGGCCCAGAGTGGAAAAAGGCAATAGAAAATGAGCTTGAGGCTCACGAAAAATATAAAACATGGACACCTGCCATTTTACTTTCCGATAAGAAAGCAATTGATACAAAGTGGGTGTTTCGCACAAAACAGGACGGTGTTAAAAAGGCTCGATTAGTAGCAAAGGGTTATCAAGAGGACTCTAGTGCAAATGTCTATTCTCCTGTCGCAAAAATGCCTACTATTAGAATGTTTTTATCTCATGCTTTACAAAATGATTGGCGTATTCGTCAACTAGATGTACCTAATGCTTTTCTAAACGGCTCTTTAGAAAATGTAGATGTTTATATAAAGGTACCAGAAGGTGTTTCAGTTCAAACAGGACATATTTTAAAACTCAACAAAGCCCTATATGGTCTAAGAGAAAGTCCCCGATGTTGGAATGATTGTTTTGATAAATTTTCTGCAAGACATAACCTAAAAAGATCAAAAGGTGACGTTTGTTTATATACTAGTGAAAATTTGTGGCTTGTATTATTCGTTGATGACATTTTACTGACAGGACATGATTCTGAAATAGAAAACTTAATAACATTTTTAAAATGTGAATTTAATATCAAGGACATGGGAGAATTAAAGTGTTTTTTGGGAACAGACATTGTTCGCGATGAAAACTCTATAAAGTTGTGTCAGCAAAAACTCATTTCAAAAATTATACAAAAATATAATATGACCGATTGCAAAGGAGTGTCAACACCTATGGAAACAGGTTTTCAAGTCGATGACACAAATCCTGCAGATGTACCATATCGTGAAATTGTAGGTAGTTTAAATTATCTAGCAATGATAACAAGACCTGATATATGTTACGCTACAGCTTATTTAGGAAGATTTTTAGATAAACCAACTGCTTCAGTTTGGAAAGCCGCTAAGCGTATCTTACGCTACATTAAAAACACAAAAAATCTTAAACTAACGTTTCATAAATCTGATGCAGAAACGGCAATTATTGCCTATGCTGATGCAGATTGGGGATCTGATAAGTTCGACAGAAAAAGTGTAAGTGGAATGGCAATTTACCACAACGGAAATTTAGTTTCATGGAGTTCCAAGAAACAACAGACAGTGGCCCTATCAACTGCAGAAGCTGAGTACCTGGCGGCAGCTTCTTGTACAGCAGAAATGTTATACCTAAAAAATTTGGCTGAAGACTTTTTTCAAAATGACATCAAAGCAACTTTACTTTTAGACAACCAGAGTGCATTGGCAATGATACAAAATTATGAAAATACGAAACGATCAAAACACATTGACATTAAAGTGCATTTTATTAAAGACGTAGTGGCAAAAGGATTGGTGAAAGTGAACTATATACCGACTGAGAAAAATGTGTCAGATATATTTACCAAACCCCTAAGCAAAGAAAAATTTATTGGTCATAGGGACAATCTGAAAATTATTTAAGATTTAAACTCTTTTTTGTTATTTGAAGTTTAATGTTTAGTTACCAATTTCAAATTTGTAGCATCAATGTTGAAATTGCGGGGGAGTGTCAAAACCATTTTAAACTTCCCGCCACATTTTATATATTTAGTTCCTAATTTTTCCTAAGTAGTGAGATATGACATATGTAATAATGACAGTTAAAGTTAAAATGTATGTAAAGATTAAATAAATATTCTTTCTGAATAAAGTAAAAGGTGCAAAATATAAAGCAAAATAATGACTATTTGAAAGCTCTTATAAAACAGTTGTTTAGTTATTTTATAACAGTAATTTATCAAATAGTGAAAGTGTGTTTTATAGTTCAATTAACTGAAGCTTTAATAAAACTGCTATATAGTGATGGTCCTAAATGTTCATAAGGCTTCTGGAACTGTTTACACAATTATTTTGTAATGGTTCCAATAGGCGTTACAAAATATCAACAGCGACTGAAATATTTTATAGGATGGTGCCAATTTTGCATTTATAACTGTGAAAATGTTATGAAAGTGTTTCTGAGACTCTGAGAGCAACGTTGTTTTCTAAAATTTGTGTCAGAAACATTCCTACAACTTTTATTAAATATCAAATTGCTAGTTGGGCAACTAGCAATTTGATATTTTATAAAAGTTGTAGAGATGTTTCCCACACAAATTTTGTAGAACAACATTACTCTCAGATACACTTTCGTAACATTTTCACAGCAGCTATAAATGCAAAATTGGCACCGTCTTATAAATTATTTCAGTCGTTGTTGATATTTTATAATGCCTATTGCTTTCTGCGACTTGAGCAAGGCCTTTGACTGTGTCTCCCACAAGGCGTTGATTGACAAGCTAACATATTATGGTTTTCTACATGATAGTATCTGTCTAATAAATAGTTACCTCACTGACCTTTTTTAAAAACGAATATTCTAAACTTAATGAGATTAACCACGGTGTACCTCAGGGTTCACTGCTCGGTCCAATCCTGTTCTTAATTTATATCAATGATCTACCAACAGCTGGGCTGGGTAGTAACTTTGTTATTTGCTGATGACACAACTACAATTGATGTCAACAGAACATTCTTGCACACAATATGGAAATCTTTCAAAACCTAGCCTCTCAGTGGTTTATAGCAAATTCCTTAAAACTAAACGAAGACAAAACTGAAAAAATGGTATTTACGCTAAGGCAACAAGAAATAAATAACCCAAAGAAAGTAAAATCTCTGGGAATTATATTAGACCCAACTTCGGCAGCGACAAGCGTGGCGGTGTCTTTGTGGTGTAGAACATTCTTATATTTTTTAAAATATAGTGCCTTCTGTTATGTGCACAGATAAAAATAATATTTTAAGGTGGTCATTCCCTAGAAAGAGACATCTCATAGGGAATTATTTATGATTTTTGGCCATAACTTTTTTTTAGTACGTATATTTAAAAAACTATAAGGGTACCTAAGGAGAACCACAACAAGACTATTATTATGAATTTTCACTCAATAATTTTAGTGATTTGCAAAATTGCTAGATGTAAATTTAAAAATTATGTTAACCTTCCTATTTCGTAGTTTTAAATCTAGCTATTTTTCAAACCACTGACATTGAGTGAAAATTCATAGTAATAGTCTTGTTATGGTTCTACTTAGGTACTCTTATAGTTTTTTTAAATATACGTCCTAAGAAAAGGTATGGGCAAAAATAATAAATATTTCCCTATCGGATGTCTCTTTCTAGGGAATGGCCACCTTAAATTAAGAATAGTTTAATACACTTGTGAAGAAATATATGGGAGATGTTTACATTTCCTTAATTGATACAAAAAATTGAAGTGCCGTATGCTGGTTAAAGTGTCGAATCTTTTGTTTTCAGCAGACAATCAGACCATTGCTGTAGGTATATATAATGTGTGGCCGAAGTCTGAAGTCTGGTGTTTTTTATCCACCAGTTTCAGTAAACATCTTTAACATCTACCTGCTCAACTATACCAAATAAATAATTTCTCCAGTCCTAGGGGGCGCCAGTGCATAACACCATGAAACATCGAAATTTTAAATTTGAGTGAAAAAAATCAACGGTTTAAGATATTGATAATACGTATGTATTATAATGAGACCTGGAACTGGATTGTTTTTTGAACTTATCCGGTGAAGGATTTGAGTGTAAATAGGGGAAAATAAGCAAAGCAAGCCAGTATGAGTATAAGAATTTGGGGTTTGGTGTACACAGGGTGGGGCAATAGTGAGTCGGACCTCGATATCTCAAGTTTTACGATAGCTAAAAATTTTTAAAAATTGCAAGTAAACTAAATAAAGAACTTTTTTTTCCTCTTCAATTCTTTGGGACTTCCTGCCACATGTATGTTTTCTTTTTAAGCGCTGCTCGGGGAATCTATAAAATATCACAATTAACCAGTAAGTTACTGGTAAATAACCTCTGCGCCTGTGACTTTTACGTCAAAGGATCAGTTAAAGGTTGCTTTTTTTAAATAAACAACACAAATAAATATAAAAACTTGCAATTAAATATTTCGCGGACGTTTCGGAAATCTATTCTGTTTCCTTTTTCAAGGCTTTTTTTGAAAAATCTTTTTTGCTGTGTATGATAATAGTTAACAGTTTTTTTAGTTTTTATACAATGTTAAGTTTGTGAAGTTCTTCTTTTAACATCGGCAACTAAGTTGTACAGACATCTACGGAACAATTCGACACGCATCTATCTTCATTCAATAATATTATCGCGGAATAGATAGAATAGACTTTCCATGGCATTTTTTGCACTCTCCGCCCCCGGCAATCGATAAATATTAATAAAAACTACCGTTTCTATGTGGTCTTGACGCTTTTTTTCTTATTCTTTACCTTCCGCCAACGTTTTTTAAAAAATTGCTTAGCAAACAAGTGAAATATCTCAGCTTAGAAACGTCATATCGAAATGCAATTGTCAGCAAATGAAAGGTAATAAGAAACGGATAATTTGGAGCCTAGAACTAGAACCGGAAATAAATACCATTTTGCGTTTACGACTGTCAATTGTTTATTAATTTTTTGAAAAAATCTTGTGACAACATAAAAGTTAATATATTAAACTAACTAGTTTTCAATTGTTAGAAAAATCCATTGTTTTTTTCATATACTTTTTGCTTTTATAACAATTTATGAACGCTGACGCGACGCACCGTTTTCGTTAAAAAGTCAAAAAAATAAGAATTTTCTCTAAGAAAATTGCTCTTTTAAATTTCTGACCATAATCGATGATTTTGACTTTACGACAACCAGCCTAATTATTATTGGATATATTTTATTTTGATCATGTTATGTACCTAACAGGAATGTATGTATTTATTTTTAAATAAATAAAAAAGAACTATCCATTTCTTCTCCTAGGGGACACCTAACTTGAAAAAGTACTTAGAGGATGGGTTATAAAAAAATGTATTAAATAATTTGATATGTGGCCCTCAAAACAATTTGCCCGGTAGGCCCTCTGCGTCCCAGTCCGACACTGGTGATAGATCTAAAGGCAGTTATTATTCTTTCCTTCATATTTTGTAGTGTTTTTGGTGTGTCTCTATAAACAATTTCCTTCACCTATCCCCATAAAAAGAAATCCATTTTTGTAAGATCTGGGGATCTAGCAGGCCATTTAGTGGGTCCATTTCCTCCAATCCATTGATGAAGGTAGGTATTATTTAAGTGGTCTCTAATTGCATTTAAATAATGCGGCAGAGCACCATCTTGCTGAAACCATATCTTATTTCGAATTCTTTCAGGGAGATTTACCAATAGTTGTGGCAGATAGTTTTCCAAAAAATGAAGATAAATAGCTCCAGTCAATGTACCATCAAAGAAATGTGGCCCTATTACATGTTCTCCAATAATTCCTCCCCAAACGGTTATAGACCATTTGTGTTGGTTATCAACTTGCATAAAGAAGTGAGGATTTTCTGAAGCATAGTAATGGAAATTGTGCCTATTAACAAATCCATTTTTATGAAAAGTTGCCTCATCAGTGAATAAAACATTATTGAAGAAGTTGACATCATCTTGCCCAATTACAAAATTGTAGACGCTTTTGAAAATCATCATCAGATAATTCCTGGTGCATTTGAATATGATATACATGCAATTTATTTGTTTTTAAGATTCGACCCACAGACCGTCTACTTATTCCTACTAATGAGCTCACTTCTCTTTGACTAACATGGGGATTCTCAACCGTTGCCAGCACCACAGAAAACTAATTTTCTTCGTTCACAACACGTTTTATTCTTTCACTTTTTTTATATTCGACATTTCCAGTTTCCAGAAATCTATCGAGAAGGTTTTGGAAGCTGCTAACATCAGGAATCCTTCTTACAGGATAACGTTGGTGATAAGTTCTATTGGCAAGTAAACAATTTCTGTCTAACTTTCCCAAAACAAAAGTCATGTCTACAAGTTCCACTTGATTAAAAATCATGTTGTACAATTCCAAATATGTAAAATTCAATACAAATTGTTACTAACGACCGATAAGTGTGATAAATATATGCTCCGTTGTACATGGCAATTTATACCAAACTGAGGTTTTATTGCTTGTCGAATGACGAAAACGGCAAAAAATGTACAAAAAAACATTATAGTAAAGGACCTGTTAAATACTATTTACTCATTTCAATGGATTGGAAAAAATGGTCCCACTAAATGGCTTCATTTCAAAACTGCATAGAGACATGTGTCAATTAAAATGGCCAACACGTCGAACAACTATTATAAATTTTTCTAATGAATTATTTGAGGGAACCTCTTTTTTTAAGTTTATTCTTGAATTTGACACCTATTTATTTATAAAACGAAAATGGTTGCAATTAGCCATAGAGAAGTACTTACAAAAAATGTTCGTTGTTTATTTCTACATTACATCGTTGAAAAATAACTGGTATTCACATAAGTTTTTCTTAAAACCCATAATTGTGACTGGTGATTTTTTTAATATCCATCTGCAGATTGCATTATTTCAACAAAAAATTCATTACATCCAAGTGGTTGGAAGATATTCAATGCTAATATAGGAATGAATAGACCCTTGAAAGAGGCTTCAAAAATGTACTGATATACATAGCATTCCATTTAAAAAAATTGATATTTTTACTTGAAATTTGGTACATGCATATATGTATTATAAAGACATCCATAATTAAATTATATTTTCAGATGAGTCCGTTGAAGGGTTGGTTAAATAGGAGAAAATAAATAATGCAAACTGGGTAAGAGTTACACAAACTAGTGATTTGGTATATATACTAGAGGCCAAGTCCTCAGATTTTTTTATAACATTTTGCAAGCCCCCTGCCACCCTTACCCCATTATTAAAGGGACTGATAAAATTAAAGTAAGATATTAGAACGATATCTGGAATTAGATTATATTTTGAGATGATTCTGTTGAAGGGGGTGGGGGTATATAGGGGAAAATGAGTAGAGTAAGCTAATAAGAGTCGAAATTTACTATTTTATGACCAATTATTTCCACACGAACTAGAGTGCAAATATAGTAAAGATCTTTTCCTCTAAAGAGACTTGGACGGAAAATCTGGATGTGGAAGTAGTGATTCGTTAGGCAGCGTTTTTTTCTAATTGTACTGGGAACATTTTAAAATGGCCAGACAAAAAACCGAATCCATTTTTATTTTTGGACCACAGTAAAGCGGTGCTGGGCATCATCTTTGCAACAGGCTTGTGTATAAAGAATATGGAATTCTTTTTTCATATGACATTAAATTGAAAAATAATGTAAAACTCGATAACTGATGATGCACTTTTTGAAGTGTGAAATTAACAGAAATTTCATAAACTTTCATGTTTTTCGATACCTACCTATGTACAGTGTGTCTTACTTAAGAGTGTAACGGCGTAATAATTTTTTGGTTTTTGTCCGATTTGAATCAAACTGACCTTAAAAGATATAGGTCACCAAGGTCTACTTAAGACCACCAAATCACTTTCCATCTTTAAGTGCAAGGCCATCTACGATACTAAATTGTATGAAAAAAATTAAAAAATCATAGTAGATATTTTTTAATTAAAGAGATTTGTTAACAAAACTTGTTCGAAATCATTCAAAAACCCGAAATCCGAATAAGTAATTAAATTCTAAAAAAAAAAAGAAACGTTAGGAACAATAACAGAAAGCCAATCGAAGCATGCATTATAAGGGCCGATGGAGGTTAGATAGAACATAATATTTAATTCTTTTGGTTGTATATTTATTATTCATTTGTGTAAATTGTTTAAAAAAAATAAACTTAGAAATAATTTTTATTTAAATGCCTCAAAATGATTTTTTTCATGAAGACCTCATTTTTTTTTTAGAGTTCTAAACTTCGGATTCAGGGTTTTTAAATGATTTCGAACAAGTTTGTTAACAATTTTTTTTTATTAAAAAACCGCTGCCTAAGGAATCACTACTTCCACATCCAGATTTTTCATCCAAGTCACTTTAAAGGAAACATCTTGACTAGATTTGCACTCTAGTATGTGGAAGTTATTGGTCATAGAATTTTAATAATATTTGGAGCAATGTCATAGAAAAGATTGAGGGGTTGGTTTTTACCATATACGTTAAAAATTAAGTTTTTAGTTTACCCTACTTATTTTCCCCTATTCACAACCTACCACGTCTCACCCCTTCAACGGAATCATCTCAATCAGATATCATTACAATACATACGTGTAGTAACTTTAAAGTAAGTATCTCAATTTTATGTTATCAAATCCATTAATAATAGAGCGGAGATGGTGGTGTTTGAAAAATATTAGAAAGAAATCTGAGGCCTTGGTTTCTAGTATATATACACCACATCCCACATTTCTGTACTCTTACCAGCTTGATTTACTTATTTTCCCCTAATTGCTCCTATTTAACCCTCAACCCTTCAACGGAATCACCTCAAAATATAATCTAGTTCCAGATGTCGTTATAATACATACGTGTCCCAAATTTCAGGTGAATATCTCAATTTTATTTTATCAACCCCATTAATAATGGATTAAGGGTGGTGGGGGGTTGAAAAATTCTACTAAAAAATCTGAGGCCTTGGCTTCTAGGACATATGTAGAATTTCAAGTTTCTGTACTCTTAGCAGATTTTTCCCTATTTACCAATTATCCCCACTCGTTCAACGCAATCATGTCAAAATATAATCTAAGATATCGTTATACGTGTAACAAATTTCAAGTGAAAATCTAAATTTAATTTTATCAACTCTTTTAATAAGGGGGTGGTGGGGGATGGAAAATGTTATAAAAAAACCTGAGGCCATCACTTCTAGTATATACACCAAATCCTAAATTTCTATACTCTTATACCAGCTTGCTTTACTTATTTTCCCCTATCTACCACTATTTAACCCCCAAACCCTTCAACCGAATCTCAAAATATGATCTAGTTCCAAATGTCGTTATAATACATACGTGTACCAAATTTCAAGAGAATATTTCATTTTATTTTATCAACCTAGCTCCTTAATGGAGTAGGGGTGGTGGGGGGTTGAAAAATATTATAAAAAAATATGAGGCCTTGGCTTATTCTAGTACATGCACCGAATTTCAAGTTTCTATACTCATACCAGCTTGCTTTACTTATTTTCCCCTTTTTAGCCCTATTTAACTCCCAACCCTTCAACCCCCAACCCTTCAACGAAATCATCTCAAAATATAATCTAGTTCCAGATGTTGTTATAATATACATACATATACATTTCAAATGAATATCTCAATTCTATTATTTTGTCAACCCCTTTAATAATGGAGTAGGGGTGGTGTGGGGGCTTGAAAAATATTATAAAAAAATGTGAGGCCTTGGCTTCTAGTATATACACCGAATTTGAAGTTTCTGTATTCGTACCAGCTTGCTTTACTTATTTTCCCCTATTAACTCCTATTTATAACCCCCAATCCTTCAACGGAATCATCTCAAAATATAATCCAGTTATATAGAGATGCCGTAACATTATAGTACATACATATACCTAATTTAAAATGAGGATCCCAATTTTATTTTATCAACCCCTTTAATAATGGACTAGGGGTAGTGGGGCGTTGAAAAATATTATTAAAAAATCTGAGGCCTTGGCTTGTAGTACATATATCAAATTTCAAGTTGCTGTACTCTTATCAGCTTGCTTTACATATATCCCCATATTTACCCCTATTTACTCCCCAACCCTTCACCGGATATCTTCAAAAAACAATCCAGTTCCAGATCTCGTTATAATATATACGTGTTCAAAATTTCAAGTCAATATCTTAAACCGTTCCGGAGAAAGCGTGCGGACAAAAAAAGTTAGACAGACAGACCGACAGACAGAGAGAAAATTTTTTTTCGCTCAAATTTAAAATCTCGACGTTTCATGACATTCTAAACCTATTTCAAGTAAAAAAAAAATTGAAATTTTTTTTACGATTATACTATATACTTCCAATCCACTACGTGGATGTGGAAGTAAAATACCTACTATATTATATTATGATTTTTTAATTTTTTTTATACAACTTAATATCGTAGATATATGGCCTTGCATTTAAAGATGGAAAAGTAATTTTGTGGTCTTAATAGACCTATATCTTTTAAGCTCAGTTTGATACAAATCGGAAAATCAAAGGAATTATTACACTGTTACACTCTTAAGTGCGACACGCACATACATATATAGATAGGTATAAAACACTTATTTTTCGAGATATTTAAAAAAAATCATTTCTTTCCCTTCACCCCCATTTAAACAAGATGTCCTCGATCTTGAGGCTATTTTTACTGCATAATAAAAAATATAGATGTGTAGATATAGGTACTTGTACCATTTTTGTTTAATTATTGCGATTACTTGCTTAACTACACGTTTTTTTATTGTGAAATATGCGTTACCTATATTTGTTATAGAAATGCAAATAAGGTATAAACGTTTTGAATTAAAAATTATTCTACGTATCAACTGAATAAATTCGTAAATGAGTAAGTGAATACAAATATCTAGCCAAGTTATTTACTTAAATAGTTACTAAAACCACACATGTCGAAATGAAAAAAAAAACGCATTAAAGATATGTAAATTTTTATCCTGAAATAGGTAGTCATACATAGATATATCGATAAACATTTATAATATTTAATCACGCTGAATTTCTTACAACGCAATTTTGAATAAGCAGACCATTAAAACATGAATTATATGAGCTTCGTGTGAAATGATGACTCACGATGACGTCATTGATCCGTGAAATGACGTAAGTCCAGAGATGGCATGTGCTAGGTTACGTCATTAAGGGTTGGTCCTATGACCTTCCTACCACTTGTTAATATACGTATTTATTATTCGATGATGTGATATTGTTTTATTTGCCAAATTTAATGGTAATTATTCTATGAAGATTTGTAGAGCATATTCCATAAAAAAAATTGATTTCCATGTAAAATAAACATATGCACTTAAAAATTATAATTATAACTTCGCTAAGTAGGTACATTACCATAGTAAGGACATATAACACCTGGTCATATATATGTATTTACCACGACAATAACAATAACGAATAATAATAAAAAGAAAAAATACATAAAATATTCAAATTTTTGGTACCCAAACATACCTAATTTAGAATATCTACCTAATTAAGCTTATTAATAAGATATACCTCTCATTTATATGGTTGTACTTTGCACCTCTGTACGATGTATTTAATTATACCTGTCTTCCATAATAATGGTGTTAATTATGTAGTTCGATCAAGTTTAATGAAGATCATATAAACTAGAAAAGATTATGCAAGATATATTTATTGTTTATGTAGGTATAGGTAGGTAGGTACTTAATAAAATAACTAAATTTTCTAATAAATGTAGAATGTATACCTTAAGATTGTACTTAATGGTTTCTAAAACCTTTAAATGAGATTTTTTTTTAAACTGCGAGGTGGTTATTTCGTCAGAAACAGATTAGATTACACGGGGTAGGTACCTATGTGACGTAGTGTGGATATACCTACGTAGGTAGGGTGTTTTTCCATTGACGTAAATATTTGCCCCTAATTTAAATAAAACGTCTTTCGTTCCCTTATTTTAAGTACTTCTCTAACAGATATGAAACAACTCTAAACCATAATATAAACATTTACTCAGTACCTATTCGATAATAAAATATTTTCGACAAATATTTATACAGTATCTATAGGTACGTTGGATCTTGGTGTAGATAAAAAAAAAGTATAAAGTGTTGCCTATTGTAACCTTTAAAAACTATGGATTTTATTTTTTCGTTTATGTTTGAAAATATGAAGGTTAGAAATGATGGAAAATAATACCTTTTAATTTTAAATTAACATACATCAAGGAAAATTTTGAGACGTATATTAATTTACTTTTCAAACATTTCGGTCGAGGGTATGGGGATTTTAACTTTGCGTCTAGAACATGGACTGCTTCGGGTTGAGTGGGGAGAGAGGGACGAACTGTATCGCGCTCTTGGGCGCCATTATTGTGACGCGCACTTGTGTTCTGGTCTCGTCCAGTGACGACCGCCCAGAAATTTTGACGTGGCTACTACGTATCGCCCGTTTACCCACTCCGATTGCAGCAAAGTTGGTGACGAGGAATACGTAACTGGTAAGTACCCAGCTGAAGAATAATAACAATCCGACATGGACTAGACACCCCTTTGAAGGTAGCGAATTAAAAACAAAACGTGATAGTGCCCAGTTTAAAATGTCCAGAAGTTGTTTTACCACTTTATTTGAAAAGGTATTGAATATGGCGTCATATTGGTCATTCGGTTTTAAATTTAGATTTGGTCGAACTCATTTTGAACCTTAATTTTTTTCGTAACTTCTGCGATCACAAGAATCCGAATTGTTACGTTGAAATTTTCGTTTTGTCACGAATTTTTTGCTGTGCGATTGTGGTTAGGGATAACACGAATGTCAAAGATGACAGATCTTGGTTTTAGCAAATTTTATGTTTTTATCTGCGCAATTATTTTATTTCTATAAATAATTGCATCATGAACTTCAGTTTATTGATTTGTCAGGCGCAAAATTTAAAATGTAGTTTTATTGCAATATTAACTTGCAGGTTATATCATTAATTTACAAATATTTGACTTTAAGTAGGTAACATTTCTTATAGAGTAATATTTTAACTTTACATATATTTTGCATAGTTTTTACAAGCCCTTCCTAAAATGTATGTGCTTTATATAATTGAACAAATGTAATTAAGGTTTTTTTAAATGACCTTGTTATAGAGGTGTAATTTGTAGATAATATACAATAATATTCAATAGTCATTAAGTATATCATGCCTACCTTACTTGCTATTTAAATTGATAATTTTGCTGCCATGAAATATAAGTGCCTCTGTTTGACATATTTATTATTTTAGCTAAAAAGTTAACACATTTCTAAAATGTTTACTAGTGGTATGTTTATATCAATTCTTTATTATAATGTACTAAACATGCAAATCTGTATTTATTTAAAACAGTTTTAATTTTTTATAAAGATTATCTCAAGAAATATAGTAACTAAGTCATAGTAAGTGTAGCCCATAATTATGTCTTTATCACGTTTTACAGTCTTATTTTTGCTTCATCGATGAGCCTGCAGTTTTTAGCTGCTTTGGAACTGGCTGGAACTTCCTTACCAAATATTTCTCAAAATTTGTTAATTCAATTAATAACCGGGCTCTTTACTGCTAAACTATGCGATCCAGGCAGAATATATACTTAACCCTCCATCACGGGATCCGACCAATTCTTATTTGACTGATAATTAATGGAAAAAGTGAAGTGTGATTATAAAGTGAATTATTTTTTTGTTTTCATATTACAATTATATTATATAAAACATATTCTTTATAGGATTTGACAAACACCAAAAGTAATGTGTGAAAAATAAAAAAATAAAGAATATGTATTATAGTCCAGTATACTTTAATTTGGTCGGTCCAAAGGTCGCTTTGCCGGCTGAACATTATCGATGTACGTGAATGTTTTTAGGCTAACTATTGCTTTAACACGTTCAGTGCGCATGTCGGCTCTGGCCGCCATCTGTGAATGTTAGGTAGTGCGCGTGACGGCTTTGGCCGACATAATAATAATAATAAAGCGACTTTATTCATTCTTAAAAAAAAAATAATTAAATACAATTGAATACAGTTAATTATATTCATACATAATAGAATGAATTGGCGAAGTCTCACCCAAAATGGGCGCTTTTAAACTTAACCAGACTAACGACTAAGTATTTCAATAAATCAGTCTGAGCTCAGCATTAGGGGTAGGTCACCAAATATAGAGCAGCAGTCAACGTGTTAACTTTGTGTGCAAGAGAAAATGAAATCTTATGTGCACTTAGTTTAGTCTATTGAAGTGTGATACATCGTAGAAATCAGAATAACATCTACTTTTGCTATTAAGACACATATAAATCCCATATGCGACACTCCTTTGATTTAGCAGAAATGCCGCCGATGACCTCGGACTTTTACTGTGGATTTGACAC
Organism: Stenurella melanura; assembly: GCA_963583905.1. Lineage (NCBI taxonomy): Eukaryota > Metazoa > Arthropoda > Insecta > Coleoptera > Cerambycidae > Stenurella > Stenurella melanura. The sequence goes on from OY757312.1 coordinate 112,288,455, forward strand.
GTCAAGATTAAATACACTCGGGATGATTCGGATAATCCGAATCGGAATTTTAGTACCTGATTGAAGTAGGTAGTTAATTGTATAATTATAATATCTGCATCATATAGTACATTTACCTACATAATTCCTTGCATTACCTATTTGTATCATTTGTAAGGCTTATTTTAAAATAATAGTGAAATTTGCACGTCTTGCGAAAATTCAATCTTTTATTGCAGCTAAACTGTTAGTTGACGTTCAATTGTGTACGAGTCTCGGCTCTTTAACCTGGACATATCTCTGCTAGTGTTGCACAAAATATCGCTGTCTTTTTCAGTGTCGCATATGGGATTTATATGTGATTAAGAAAAATGGATATTAAGTATGTTGAAAAATAAAAAGTTAATATGCTAAAATGGCTCTAAACATCCGATATGCTCCAAAACTTTTTCAGCTCATCTTCGGTACCAATTGTGCCAAATTTAATTAAAACCGTTTTGCTAGTTTCAGCACTATCATGTCCACATACATATCGACATTTTTTATAAACCACTTTTTCGTGTTTTTGGAACCTCATAAAGATCAAGCCTGGTTTTAGTTCTTTATTTTAAACTAATTCGGTGTTTTCACAAATTTTAAAATTTCTGATCGTGATGATAATACTTAATTATGGTTTAAAAAAATTGAATTTTCCCAATGGATTTATTCCTAGAAATGGGCCCTTTTAAATTTGAATTTAAATTTTACCGCGAAAAACCGTACGTCACCGTATCCCGCACTGATGAAGTCAGAGGTTACATTGGTGCTAAACAAACATGGGTTGTGTATTATAAATACATGTTATTTTGCAAAACCTTTACGTTTTATAATGGAAAATAAGTGCTGTTTTGTGCCAGGATGCAAAAATACCTCCAAGAATGTACCTGCGAATAGGTTTTCATGACTACCAAAACAAATACAACAAAAAATAAAGTGACTTAAAACTGCTAGACGTGATCCACCTAGAACAGCAAACAAATTTTTCTCCTATGAGGATCATTTCAAAATAAGTTCAGTAAGCACAGTAAGTTTAAAACTTCATTATCATACATGAGTATTAGTCTAAAATAATGAATAACTAGCTACCTAACCCTGTTTACATTACAAGTTTATGAGCCACATTTATAGGTTATGTTTATATAATATCAACCTTCTATATACATTGTATTGAGCAACTATATACAATAATCATAATATAGGAATCAATAGACTACGTTAAAGTAATAATATATATAAAGAATAAAAAGTTTGGTACTTACGTTGCAGACTTAGAGGCCCGCGCTTCTGCTATGTTGAAACGTTCTTTCTTCATAAATTCTGCGATCATGAACTCATTCACTGCCGATAAATTTCCTGAAGTAGCTCTTAGGAATCCTTTATTAGCCATTTTGAATTAAATCACACGTAAAAACGTACAAAAAGTCTTTAAAATGCTATGTTTATATACTACGTACATGCGATAATACTATTTGATGTAATCGATGACGTCATCAGTGTCGCCACCAATAATGGCGTGTTTCATGTAGCTGTTCAAATATTCAAATTTTGTGTTATCTATTTGTTGAAATATTAATTTAATAGACGACAGATTGCTTTTTAAATACAGGGAAATGCTTTAATACATTAAGTACTTCATTTTAATAATATCGAAAAAGCTAATTTGCATATAGTGAAAACACCTAATTACAGCAACCTCCCCATTTTTGTGGGTTGGGATACCTATTAAAATAAAATTAAACTCTTGACAGTATTGATAAATGGTTCTATTTGACATATTCTGGGTGTTGATATAACACAAAAGTTTAACTTTTTAAAAAATATTTTCTAAAAAAGAAATGAAGGAAAAAATCGATTGTTTAAGCCATTATTTTGTGATAGTTAATCATAACGATATGAGAAAGGATACTACTTTGTTTTCTATTGATACCTTAACGTACCATTTTCATACATTGGTTTAAAAAATAGTCTACCTAATTAGTACTTACCATAAATATTCACAGACCTTTGTAAATTCCCCAGGCCAAAGACAAGCGAAAAAGTTCATAACTTATTCAACAAAGAATGCCACAAGGCTTCTCGAACTCAAAAAGTCCGACTTCTGCGGAGCATGTTCTTTGTGAATGCAAGATGCTGGTCTGCACTAGAAAAGGTGGAATTAACGCCTGAAGACATAGGAAAATTAGCCCCCAGGAAAACCACAAGCTTTGCAAAAAGCTTGGGAGTCTTGGGCAACAACTAATGGGCTTGTTCCATGATATTCTTTTTATATGGTTTTTATACTTTTTCATATAGTACTCGATATTTTCATTATGCACTTAAAATTTCGTATTATTAACCTTTTCCGTTCTCGAGATATAAGGAGTTGAAATTAGTAATAGTTACAAAAACCGAGCGCTGATTTGTGACGTCACTATACGCAAGTGGCGTAAGAAAAATGGCTTTCTGGGACCTTTCAAATTTATACTGACAAGTCGAAAAACATAGAATTTTCAAACGGTAGTAACTAAATAAATACGTCGAGTGGAAGTTCGTTCTATGTCTTTACGGAGAGGAGAAGGTCGGCGATGAATCCTAATCGTAAATTTCAGGGTCAAAATCAAAAATTCGTCCCGACAGGAGCAACAGAAAATTGTAATTTTTTGACATTTCACCAAATTGTACTCCCCTACTCTCAAGAAGAAAACAAAACAAACAACACTTCGAAAACACTTATAATTATAACAACTAAGGAGCGTCAAGTCTATTGAGATCACCGAGTCTATGTGTATAGTGACGTACGCCTGGCCACGCCCCATTTTCGCGAGATTTGTAATAGTTTTTAAGATACCAAACGTGCGAATAAGATTCTGAATTTTTGCAGATCCATTATTTTATACTTGCACTTTCGATTTATGAAATAAAAAAAATATGCCGAACAAGCCCATTGTAGGGTAATTCACAAAAGATCTTTTAGGTCGAAGTGAAGAAGGGCTGATCAGAGCCGAGCGACCTCTTAAACAATCTACAAATTCATTCATTTATTTGAATCAACATTTGAAAATGGTACGTTAAGCGAAACTACAGTAACATGTATGTTAACAATAAATTCAGCGATAGAAAACAAAGTAGTGTTCTTTCTCATATTGTCAAGAAATGAAGTATTTCACTGGTTTTGATGAGGCCCTTGGAATAATTTGGAAATATATTACCAATATATTAAAAGTATAATTGCGAAGAGTATAATAACAAATACAGTGATGTCCAAAATCATCTTAGTCAAAGATGGTCACTGAATTAAAACGGCTGTGTTAGGTTATGTCATCGGTTTGTAATGATTATCTCAATCATTTTCTAATTGTTATAATGTGATAAGCAGTTCTGTTGAGGTTTTCATTCTTGTCTAATCTGAAAATCACAGCGTGTTCCAGTGAACATCAGTGCAAATTGTGTGCGTGCAAATGGCGACATGCACTCCATAATTTTTACAGTATTGACAATATGACAATAGTGCGACTAGATTATGTATTACGGCATCAATAAAATTGTGAATTTTTGATACAATATCTTTCTGTTTCATCTGTTAGTTACTATAATTTGGTTCTCACTACTATCCGAAGAGCTACTCAAAAATTCCTCGATTGTAGTACCTCATTCTTTCTAGGTTATTCTTAGCTGCACTCTACGATCGCACGAGCTACCAGGTGGCAAATTATTGACAATGTTCGAAAATTGACCGATAGCTAACATTAATATTATTGAATAGGTTCGCTATGTGACTTCGATTGTTCATAATATAACAATTAATAAATTTGGCACTAGCGCATTTATGAAACACAGTTGCGCACTTGCGGACTAATATTATTTATGTTTTCTAATATTGCTGTGAATGATGATTCCAAGAGGTGTGAAGACGTAGTTGTCTGGCGCGAAAGTTGGGATAAGTGATTTTATTTGGATTACAATTTTACTTTATTGCCTGAATCTCTTTGACGTCATAAACTTTCTGAAAAACAGAACGTTGCGTTGATTATTAATACATGACAAAGCATTCCAATTTGATTTCTAGCAATCGCAAACAAAATTTTACAAGTGTAGATGCACAATACTGTGTGAATAAGTTACATCTAAATCAGTGTTTCACCACTTTGTCCTCTTAAAAGCTTCAAAGCATTCATAAAGAAACGACACAACTGCTTGGACATTTTAACCATGTTTGTTTATAAACTGTTTTTTAGTTAACAATGCAAAAGAATGACAAGGATTTCTTGTGTCATTGTGAAATTTTTATTCTTTTGTATTTTCTAAATTATTTAACAAAAAAAGGAATTAAATTATCTCTACTAAACCCGAGAAATAATTAGTGACATGGGTACTACCAAAATGATTAACATGAGAGAATTTAACACACTTTATATCTATAATTATTAGCGGTCCGAAATCGATTTTTATCACTCGGTAACCGCCTGTTATTTGGCGAACAAAATATTTTGCCAAATTATGAACTCTCTTCGTGGCGCACAGTCAATAATTGCCATAATAGAAATTACCTTCGTTTTATTACAAATCTTGCAAATCGAATGGTCAATAATTGCCCGCCCAGTAAGCTCGTGTCAATCTGCACTTAGTGTACACTACATGAAAATAATTTTCTCAGTGGAACATAGGGAAGTGTCAAAGGGGGTTTGACCAAATATAACAGGGAAACTGTTTACCGAAGAGAGTTTGGACAGGGTTTGCACTTTCTCGTCTAACCACAGCTACATAGAGGTTCCAGCAGCCAAGTATGACCATCAGACAAGATTTACATGTTAAATAGTTGGTCCACCGACTTGTAATGAATTGCCGGTAGGCTATTTGCTGTCACACCCAGTTAGTTTAAAATATATCTTTAATTCCATGTAATGAACGTCCACCATAATACCACTTAATTATTTGGATTTTTTTCTGGTAACCTGCTTCTGCTGTTCAAAGCGGAATAAATCTGTGTACGTTTCCCGTCTTTTCAATCGAGTCCCCACTATTCAATTTGTCCACCTCTTCGGATATGAAAGTTTATAGTTGATTGATTGATTTGCCAGCGTAAGGTAAGCATTGTATCTGGATATTTTTAAATACTGCCTGACCAGCTGCATACGCTGGATTGGATATGAGACATGCTTGTTACCAATAGCGAGAGCCATCTGACGCATGGGGTAGGAATATAGGATGGGAAGTGTAGGTGTTTGTGAGATGCTTCTTTTAAGGTTCGATCTATCATTATCTCTTTATTCATTCTTCTTCAGTTTCTAAATCTAGCAATGGTCACCTCCTCTTGCTAGCTTTTATTTATTAAACGCTCCACAAGTAAATGGCCATTATCAATCAGACCCCAACTCCTTTGACCTAAGAGACATTTTTGTATTCGTAAATAAGCCCAATATATCAACCATGTGACGGATTAATAAACCAATGAATAGAACTTATTTTTTCGTATGTGTGTATATGTTGGCAGCTTCCCTCTTTGTTCTGTAGAATTTCTACCCTACTTAAACTCTTGTTTCGCTTACTGGACACTAAACATTTATTTCTCAGACTTCTCTACCGCAATAAACCACTTGAAAGGGCTTGGGTGTAGATAGGTCTATTTCCGTCGACAGGCCAGCTAAGGCACTTGCACTTAAATTTTGGTACTATTTAAAAAAACATCGTACAAGTAATTTCCAAATATTAATTCCATATGACCTTTGTTTTTCTATTGTAACACTTCATTTTACGCAGAATTTCGTGGCCTACCGATGGCTTATATTTGATCAAGTTTAACGGGATTTTAGATTTTAGATCTCTTTTCGGGAGCCTCCTACAATACATCTATACATGACGTTAGTCAACTCTCGACTCAATGAATGTTTATAGTTACCCATAAAATCGTTTTAAGGCCCTACTTTGCTGCCGGAACCTGTGCATGATTAATATATGAAATCCTCGAAACTTAAGAGACTGTATGTTTGGTGGATATATATAACATAGTTATTAAAAGTACATACATACATACATAAATATTAATAATATATTTAATATTTAAAGGCATAATACTTTTTTAGAAAGTACCTGGGATACTTTTTTAACTACTTGTTTAGAAACAAGTACAAGTATCACTTTTTGGCTATCTTGTATCTTTTATTTTAAGCATAAAAAGTGTACATACATTAAACGGTAAATAAAACTAGTGTTTAAAACGATGATATCCTGAGAAAACCATCTAGCTCGGGGACAACTATTATGGTTGTCAGGGTTTGAAATTGGTAAAAAGTTACGTCTTTAACAACTAAATTCACATTAAATGGGCTTAATCTTTACGATTGATATCAAACAATGAACAAATTAAATTTTTTCAAGAATTCAGCATTCACAAATCAGAAAGTATTTGGTATTTTAAAAAAATTGTAGATTAGTTCGAAAAGTGCAACACTTATTACTTGTCTCCAAACAGAAAAAAATTTATACCTAAATAAAATTTCATGATACGAAAATACTGTTCCTTTTTAGTAATTGTTTTTCATGCCTTAAGAGTGAAAAAGGCGGCAAGATCAGTGAGGAACAAGGGGTGACGCACCAAGTGAGAGATCTCCATATTAAGCCAATTGTTAATTTCAAGCCCATACAAACGAAAGAAAATTGACATTTTTTGAAGTTTAGTGAATTTCAGACATAATAATAATAATAATAATAATAATAATACTGTTTATTGTGCAAAAGAAAACACATATTTTACACAAAAGGATGAGGTTAGCGAAGCTTTCTTCCACCTCTCCTAAAACATTTGAAAACTAAATATTCTACTATTAAATTATAAATTATAAGTATAAAAATCAAATTTTAAAATCTTATGTTGTAAATGAATTAATATAAACATACACATTAAAATATATAAAATACGTATAAATATAAACGCCTACATGCTAGCTACAAATCAGTCTACAAATAACAGTTCCGAGAGGGTGTCCTAATTATTTAATATTATCTTTAATTTACTTTTGAACTGAGGTAGGGACAAATCTAAGTTGTATATAATTTTATTTAAATACATTGGTGCTATATAAGAAAAACATCCTTCAAATTTATTGGTATGATGTTGAGGAATTGTAAATGTATCTAATCTTATATTTACATCATGTGTATTTGATCTTCTTTGAATCAAATTAAATAGATACTTTGGTGTTTTATTCTTAATTAATTTATACAAAAATATTGTGATTAGATATTGCATACGCTTTTCCACATTTAACTCATTTAACTCTCTGATATAGGGAGTCACATGAGCCATATATGGAATGCAACAGACAAAACGTATGCATGCATTCTGTACTCTTTGCAGCTTATTTTTATTATATTGTGGAAGAAAATTATAATAAACTGATGAACAATAATCTAATTGAGGATATATTAATGTTTTGACCAGTTTTAGCTTTATATTCTGATTTAATTGGTTCTTAAATGAATATAATGTTTTTAATTTATACATAGATGTTTTAAAGATATGTTCAATATGGTCCTTAAATGATAAACTTCCATCCATAACTACACCAAGATTTTTTGCTGAGGCAACCCACTCAACATTTGCATTGTTGATATTCAAGTTATATTTTGTTTCGATCTCAAGTTTTTGGCGTTCTGGCCCTATACATATTGCTACTGTCTTATTGGGGTTTACACGCAATCCGTGCCGTTCTGAATAAATAAAGATGTTCTGTAAATCCCTGTTTACATAGTCGATAGATATTTGTATTTCCTTATATGAGAAAGATAAGTACATTTCGATATCATCTGCATAGAGATGACTTTGACATTTTGATAGAGCAGCAGCTAAATCAAATATGTATATAGAAAAAAGGATAGGGCCCAGAACACTACCTTGTGGTACTCCCGATAAGGTTTCTTTTGTTGAAGAGCATGTATGTGTATTAAGGAAAACCCTTTGATATCTACCTTTAATATAACTACATAACCATTCAAGTGTTGCATTTTCAAAACCTACATATTTTAATTTTGCTGCAAGTAAATTAAAGTTAACTAGATCGAAAGCCTTACTCTGATCCAGTAACACTAAAATGGTACAACAAGACTTGTCTAGTGCTGTAGCTGCATCATTAACAACTTTTAATAATGCAGTGTTTGTTCCATGCTTTTCACGAAAGCCTGATTGAGTTTCGGGTAATATATTATTCATTACTAAATAGTCTTTTATTTGTACTTTGTTTACATGTACTGCAGTGCAAAAGAAGTAGGCACTACAAACTAAATAACCACAGTAGTCGCTAGCGCCATCTTTAGGCTTCATCTTGTCACCTTGCTCACTCTTATACTGTTGTTCCTCTTCTATTTGCATTGTGTATTTATTTTTATATTTTTATAAATTCCACTCCTGGAGGGGGCTGGAACCTTCAGAGTGATGCGGCCTCTGAGGTAGTTTCCACATTGAATAATCATCCAGACAATGCCAACATGGTTGGCGAATCTCACGTTGAATGATAGTACTTTAGCATAGTGTTTTGATGTTTGTGAAAACTTCTTCAGAGGTATATGTAATGGTTAACTGTCACTTTCTTAAGTGTATACACTTTAAGCTTGATACAGTTGAAATCACAAATGTTGTCGTTCACGTCACATTTTTTAATTTCCAAATCAAATCGATTCAAGGTCGCACAAAGTGGAACTTATAGGCATACCATTTGAAAGGAGTTTTCTGTAAAATAACATTATTACATACATACAATTTTAATATTATAATATAATATTCTCGCCAAGCGACAACACTACTTCAGCGGCCGGATAGACTAACTACAAAAACTACAAAATTAACTATGCCACAGACTTACTTTCGAAGTATATGTTATAAATTGTATCCCCCACACCCATCTGCCTTGCATCCTTTTTTTGGGGGGGGGGGGGGGGGCGGAAATCCTTCATGGACACCCAGCGCTGAGTATCAAACGCGCTGGGTAGTGTCGGACTTCACCGACTAAAACCCCCCTCTTCAGTGTTTCCATGTACCCTGGAACTGCTTTCGCTTAACTTCGGGGTACTGGTCATTCCTCTAATGATGTTAATAGTGGTCCTGCTGTCTCAAATATAGTTCGTTCTCCTCTTCCTCTTTCGTCTTCATGATATTTCTCCAAGCATTTGTAACCTCCCTCCACCTTTCTTCCGATTGTCCAACTTCCCCCAGGAAATTGTCTGGTGTGACATCCTCCACCGCCAGCCTCTCTCTCCTCCATCGGTGACAATGAATTACTGAACTGACAATGCTGAACGTTGGTTGCGACTTCAACAAGTGGTTGTATTATTAATTTCTAAAAAGCATCGTTACGCTTGGAGCTTCCATCATAACCCCATCAGACGTGACTTTCTCTTAATTACATTATAATGCGTTAGTATTTAAGATGAGAAAAAATCTCATGTCTTTGCTAAGTACATAAATTGATGACGTGAACGACAACATTTGTGATTAGGTCTATATTACTGTTTGAAATATTAAATAGATTAAGCATGAAATTTTTCTCTTGTTAGGTGCCCCAGTTTTTAGGCAATGGACGGTATGGTCGAAGAGAATGGTCAAGTTGATCCACTGGCCCCTTCCCCTGACCCTCAGGGCCCAATAGCATCATCGGTAGGGGTCACTAACTCGCAACCTCACCTGGTGGCAGCTACTAACATTGTACAGCTCACCCTACCTTCTCATACACAAGCACAGGTAGGGGTTAAGTTACCCCACTGTGCGGCCGTCTTTTATTTTTAGTTTGTATTTACCATTAAACATTCTAATTGAAGGAGATAGGTAATGTAGCAGCTAAACGTATACTTTTATTGTTAGATCATGTATAATTCAAATGAACTTTTTGGGTACTCGGGCAAATGCTGTTTCATGTTCATGACGGTGCCTCATGCTTCTTGCTTATCACTGTTGTTATGGTGCAAGTCGTTATTGTTCTGTACACGTGATCCTTTGTTATTATATATTATTTTTATTTGTTTATTAGTTATTATCTAATCTATATAATCGCAATGACAATTCAGTCAACAATAACCATTGATCAAAATCCGTAGATAAAATTCACAACGGTAAACAGTAAGATAAATATAATATATTGTATAGTGATGTGAATGACTTGCTTAGTGTCACTGATTATAAAATTGTTAAGTTGACTATATATGCCTAATACTTAACTAATATAATTGAAAAAGAAATGATTTATTCGTCAGTTTAAGTAATATATTTTAATGTGCGAGTTTTCATGTAATGAGAAGACCAACTCCATTTTTTAAAGTAAAAAATATTCAAACAAATTTTAGAATTGCTTTTATGCCTCAACTTCACGATGAAAGTTAGTCACTTTTATTTCAGTGTTGCCAATTCTGCACAAAATGTTCAAACAATAAAACTGAAAATTGCCACACACAAAGTTAATAGAGAGTTATTGCAACTATATACTGTATTTGTTTGTGACGTCATTTTGATTGAAACACGTCCAGATTATGGTGAACACTATTTAGCTTAACATGCTTCGTGATTTGAGAATAAATAGCGGGTCAGATTTGGCATGTTATGGTAATACATTTATTCTTATACTGTTCTTGGAGAGTTTAGAGTCAAATTGACAATACTTTGGGCTATGAGATGACGAGTAATTAAAGACATTTGCATTAGATCATTTAAATAAAAAAATGAAAGAGACATTAGGATCAGAAACAGAGTTGAATTTAAGTATATATAAGAAAGAAATATTACAGATCAAAAGAGATTAAAACTAGATGAGGAGACGTTTGCTATAGAGATACTTGAAAGGCAAAAAAGATTAGAAATGAAAAATTAGTACTACAAATGGCATTAAATGAAAGACAGCAAATGTAGCAAGTTATGTGGAAAGGCAACAATATAATAATTGAAACATTAATTGAGACAACCGGAAAAAATATTCATTTGTATTTTGAAACGTTCGAGTCTTTCATTACTTTGATTGTTCTTTTGTAAATATATTTTTTAATCCTGTCACAAAATAACTAAAAGAAAAAGTAGTGTGTCAAGCAGATTTAGAATTTTAGTGTGTACTTGGAAAATACAAAGACTGAATTTCCCAGAAAATGCATTAACTCTCGTTTTGCACAACACTATTAAGTTAGATACGGTATTGAATAACGGCAGCTGATAATGTATGTTGTATATATCCGATAATTTTCAATGTCATAAACATAAGAAATAAAACAATTTTTTAAAAGTCAATCAATTTTAGATAATGATTACATATACAACATACAATCATATACATAGAAAAAGAAATACATTCAATGTAGTGGGTCATCTCATCCTACTAGCTTTTTTTGCATAACTGGCCACTTTATGGTCCTCATTGACAGACAAAAAATAAGTCTGTATCACCCTTTGTCAGTAGCAAAGTTTAATAGTAATTTTATTTATATGGCAAGATAGACAAGTTGCCTATTGAGCAAAATTATATCACAAAGTGCACAAATGATTTGTTAACACCTTAGTTTTCTCCATTTTTTTTTGTCTCTGAGACGTAGACCGTTAGAAAGGCAGACAAACAATATATTGATACTTACAAGATGTGGGTTGTCGGGAAATAACTTTGATGATACATTGCTCCTAATAGGCAACCACTACAGATAGTGTGATGCTACCAGACGTGCTATACAGTAAAGGGCACCCAGCTAGAATAATAAATGGGTCACAAAAAACCTACCGAGACATTGTAAATAAGAAGAGGCGGCGCCTTTGGTGTAAAGTGCGTTTTCACCCAATCACTTTACACCCGTGGTGTTTACTGTACAAAACAATTTTATTCTTAATTTTCCAAGGTAGCTGCAAATATTTCACAGTAGGGAGAACATAGGCATATTAAGCAAATTCCCAAAATACTAAAACCTTCTACTTACTTTTGATAAGAAAACTCTCTTGCTCACTGAGTCTTATAAAAGTATACTACCTGCAACTATTGCTGTGCTTATTTTATGAAAAGCTACATTATACCTATCTCCAGAATTATTTTTTCAGTATTTAGTTTTTATGCGTTACTTAATGTTGACAACATCAGAGCACTAACAGCCAGTTTCATAAATATATACAAAAGGTTCCTTTAAGTAAAGTGAACTTTATGACAAAGTTGGCTTTAAATTGTTTTCAAAATCAGTTCTGTCCATAAAGCAGACTTAACCACTGGTTAGATAAAGTTCGAATTTTTGAGTATTTTAATGCGTTGCCTGCTCTGAAATGACTTATTAGCCACTACGCAATGTGAGTGCTTTGTGACTTCATTTTATCGTGTTTATCTCGTCATAGTCTAACGTGTCATTCATTTAACCAATTCAAGATTTTCTGATAAGGAAAGCTTTTCGCTATGTCTCCTTTTAAAACTGATCATGGAAGGGGTTTTTCAAGATGAAGGGGCCTTTATTTAGATTATGAAACTGACTGTTGTTACTCTTTTAAAATAAGTAATTTTTCACTTTTTCACTTTTGCGAGACCATACAGCATATTAAGAGGCTTATTTTGTAATTAACAAATGAGTTATAGGACACTAAGAATGAAGTGGTCGTATTCTGCAATAGTACTTTCATGATTGTTAGATATTTTACTATTAGGACAATATGTTTGGAGAGAGCAATCATATAAGATGCTATTTAAGAACTATTAATACAAATCAAGTAAATGATAGTTATGGTGCTTTATCTATATACAGAATATTAATTAATTGCTAGGCATCACAGACACGTGTTTCGAAATTATCAGCATAGCTGCATCATTTTGTTTCTTTTGGAGATATATGGCACATGTTCATGTTATTTATTTTGTTGGACCTCCTAAATGAATTCATTTTTTTATTTATTTTTGCCAGATGAAATAGGGTAGACAAATGAGGTACTGTGCACTGCATTTTCCAATCTTTGTTAGTTTGGCGCTAGCCCAAAGATTAGGAAATTAATAAGATATGACAGCCAGGGAAAACCCCTTTTTTCTTTTAATGCTGGGGCCATTGACCCCAGCATTTACATTGGTGTTATCGAGCAGTAGCTATGTGTCAATCAGACAGAAAGGATATAATTAGATAGGCCAATTGTAAAAAATTGACTGTCGTAATAAAACGACCAAACTCAGCTGATCATTAAAATCCAAGGTTACTAAAGAAACAGGTTGCTTTGTAACATAAGTCACATGAAGTCTCAAGTATTTCTACGTTCGTATATTGATCGATTGATTCTTTATTAATCTAAAAATGATACACCTTGGTGTTTTGATACATCATAAAATCTACAATAGAATAAAAAGAATAGGTACACTACATTTAAAATATAGCACATAAAATACATTAAAGCACATTTAGTAGTATTGAAAGTCTGAAACATCATAGTAGACATTATTTAATAAATTAGTTTTTATCTTTTGTTATTTAGGGCTGAGGTTTTTAGTTCTGACGGTAGTGAATTGGAAAGTCTAAGTCCAGTAAGGTTTCTGTTTGTCGATGAGAGTCTATGTGTGGGAATACTAAGCTTGGATCTTGAGCGAGTGTCATATTCATGATTATCACCATTTAAAGTAAAAAGATATTGGTGAGTTTTTACAAATACAAGGTTATAATATATTATTGCAACAGTATTGAAGTACTAAATATATTCATTAGCCGAGTGGATGTGACTGTTAGTTCGATTTTTTGATTTACCAGTTTTTTAATTTATTATATTCCAGACCGTTTTTTGTTTATTATCGGATTTGTTAATTTCATTATTTACTAGCACCTTTTTTTTCATTGAATAAGAGCTGCTCGTACTCATATTTTTGTTCCGTCTTAGTAGCAGGCTTACATTTACATCTACATTGTTTCTGCCTGAAGTCAACATTATATGAAGTATATCAATTTCAATTTTTAGTGCGCATATTTGTGGATTTTCTTTTGGTTTTCATTGCATTTTACTCGAATTAAAGGATATGACACTTTAAAATAATAATTTATGATTTTGTAAAACATGCCTAACTGCTTCATTTGGTTCAGATACATTATATAACTCTGACCAGCTTTCTTTTTGTAAATAGTGGGAAAAAAATTTCTTTGTTTCCAATACTTTTATGATTAAAAAAAAATTGATTTAGTTGATTTGTTACAATGTTCAAATTTAATTATTTGGGCTTTGTGGCCTGAGAATTCGTAATCTTTCACTTCAGCAGTATGTATTTCAAAATTTGTAAATATATTGTCAATTATTGTTTTTGAGTTTCCTTGTATTCTAGTAAAATCTGTTAGGGTCCTTTGTAGATCGAAAGATAAAAATAAATTAGTAATAATCCCTAGCGTCATTTGAATCTACAGCAAAATTTATATTAAAATCACCTCCTACTATGATGTTCCTATTTTTCTTACTAATTAATTCAATCATTTCAGTTAGTTTTTCCTTCAATTTTACAAAGTCACTATTTGGTGCTCTATAAACTACAACTATCATACGATTCATTAAATTTAAATGTATATAGCAAACATCAAAGTCTTTCATGTTACTCATTTGGATAATAGCATTTATAGGATCAAAAGATTATTGCCACCAAGCATCCAAACACCACCATTTTTACTTTCTGATCTGCAGAAATAAACTGCCATAACATAATTGTCGATTTGATAGAAGTTTATTTCCTTTTCTCTTAACCAATGTTCAGACATCATCACTTGCAAATTTATTTTTCGAGAGTATCGTATTACACGAATTTACTTTGTTTCTATTTTATTTATTCTATTTATGTACATTATTTCTGCGATTTCAATTTTATCATTTTGTTTGTGCCGTGTATGTCTGGATTTTGTTTTGTTATATTAGCCATCTATTTAATTAGTATATAATTATTCATTGATAGAAAGTAAACCAATAATTTGGAACTTTTTTTCTGCATTGTGTTTTATTATATGAAGAAAAAACAGTCACACGTGGCTCATCAAGGGCTACACTTGACGTAGCACTTGTTGATTCTTATGAGGCAAACTCTTGAGGCAATAAACGAAACTGTTTCCGCTTGGAGTTAATAACGATCTTCGTCTTCTCTGTCTGACCGACTTATTGATTTTTTAATCTTTGTATAGCCTATAAAGATACACTCTGAGCTATGCTATGCTGATGAGGAACGATAACTCTGAAACACGGACTCGTAGTTGAATCTTTGTTCTTGGAATAAATGAAATAAATTCTTGTTTTTGCTAAAAAAAGCTTTTGATTCCTTTAAAGAAAGTAAAATCGGCGTGAGATATTTAAATGCGACTTAGGTTGTGTTGGTTTCTTTTTAGTGGCCATTTGCGGTCCATTTGCATTCCAATTTACTATTCGATAAGTGGTGTTACAAGTCCCCTTTTTAATAAAAATATCCGACCACTGACATCAAAACTAATACTTAAATTTAAAATATATGTATATGTGATTCGTGTGAAAGAATTTGTAGGTTTTGATGGTTTGAGTATTTTTAAACTTCCCACTTTCACTTCTAATTTATCATGATACGAAATATCAAGTCCTTATGGAATGAGCCTTGAATACAAGTACTTTTTATGAAAAATTAAAATATCGAGATTCATTATTCTTATATATGACGTTTGGCAATATAGCTTTGACCATGAATCGCCCAAATGGCTTTACGTCTATGCATATACAAGTGTATATGAATTTTATAAAAGACTACTTAGATGTTCAAAAATGTCAGGAAGTTTGTCAAGGTTCTGTAAAATAAAATAAAAAACAATTTATTCAGTTCATAATTCAACATTGCTGTATTGAAACCAAGCAAGTTTTATTTTTATTAATTGTGATGTTAACTACAAAATGTTAAATTATTCGGATAAATAGTATGCAAATATCAAGATCTCTTTGTTAATATACTATAGAGAGCAATTAAAATTTTATCAGGATTGAGATTAGGGGAACTGTATTGGGGAGTTTTTTAAATGTTGAATTTATTGAATCTTGCTGCAGATTATGTATACAAAAGTATAAATAACGCAGCTTTCTTTAAAAACTATTTAGATTAACATCTGAATAAAACTAGATATAAAAAATAATTTCTGCTATACCACTTAAAACAACTACTCGAAAATGAAAGTATTTACAAATATACAATTTACTTACAATTAATGAAAAATATAAAACGTTCAGTAATGCAAGAACACAATAAAAAGTAACTTATAATTGTAGTCGTAGACCCTTAGACGATCTATACAAAAACATTTTTAAATAATAAATCTTACTATAAGTTTTTTTTTATTTTTGATAACACATATAATTGTTTTGTTTGAAATTGTTTTATTGATTTGTCTCATATTTAATTCTTTCTATCTTAATATTATGAATTGTGAAGCGTTTGGTGTTATGAGACTTGTACTATACAAATTTGTATTTGTTCTGTTCTATTCAATATGCATTACTAGCTTGACTGACTAATCATATGGTATACCAGTGGCGTCAAATATTTTTATTAAAAAGTTGGTTTTGAGCTCCATTGTGATGCCTCTGATCCTTGAATAAAAAATTGAATACTAGAAGGACATCACAGCCAGAAAGAACTTAAAATGTAATTTCAAGTAAATGTTTTCACAAAGTATTTAAAGACAGAATAATAATCTCTTTTCTTCCTTAATGACCTGTATGTAGTGGTGTACTTTAGAATCAATATTTATCTCAACTTTTTGTCTTAATGAGAGGAATTCATCTTCAGAGTGATGACTGGGAATTAATTAATACCCTGTATATAAATGTCAAAGCTCCTACTCACTTGCTCACTCCTGATTCATTTCCAGTCTATTTATACTGGAAATTATTTTCATACGAAATTTTCTCTCAATTTCAGTATGCATAAAAAACTAAGCTTTTACATAGTTGTCATGTATGGGGCACATAAAAATAATATCTACTAAATTTCCTTAAATTGCCCCAAGTGAATTAGGGTTTTAATTAATGTCAATATAATGATGGGTTCTTCTTTTCCAGATACTTCAGTTGGTAATTATTTCTAATTGGACAATATTTTACAAAATAAGCCTGTATATGCTATCTCTTTGCATTTGTTTTATTAAATCAGGTGCCATTTTGAAATATGTTAATATGACCATTTTAGAAATTTATTGAATCTAAAAAATTTAAATGTCTCATTCTAATTGGATGCTTTTTGTATTGTACATGCAATGTAATTTTAGGAATGACGAGGGATGTTAATACAAAAACAAAATGCATGGAGTGGGTGTGAATGACAATAATGTCATATATTAATCTAAATTCAAATAAAAACATTAGCCATATAATTGATACAGTTAAAACGAATTTTAGAATGAACAAGGAGATAAGCTATATATTCTCTCCCATTAATTTCATAAAAATAAGAAGTTCTCCTTAAAATCGTTAAACATTATTTATAGTTGAACATATATTTATGTTCTTATATGTTTTACATTTGAAAAACAACAGTAAGTCGTAATAATAGCATTTCAAAGGAAGCATGTTGCAATTTTTGAAAATTTTTGACGTTTTTTCCGAACTTTTATTGGACATTTCAGTTAGATGTGTTTGATGAACCCATATATATTGACCAATTTTTAAAAGCTTAAATACTCGACTGTGAAATGAGGTATATATGTTTTTGGTTCATCGAGCCCATCTAACTGAAATATACATTAAAAGTTCGAAAATTACCTAAAAACTACAAACATGAAATTCTATGATTACGACTTACTGTTATTTTTCAAATGTAAAACGACGATTACGTGACAAATAAAATTATTATTATTATTATTATTAATAGAAACATAAAGATCAGGTTTTCAACTATCAGTAAATAACGTTTGAAAATGCTTTATTTTGATGAAATTAGTAGCTTATCTACCATTGTCCTTTGAGTTGTGGTGTGATATACATGTTCAATTAATATTATGGTACTATAACAATACACTAGACAAAAAAGAAAAAACTGTAAACGGTAATTTGCTAAGTATCAATGATTCAAATGCTTCTTTCTAATATGTGTTGCATAAACAAATAGGGGAGACTGTTGTATACTGGGACAATATTTTTCCAACGGCCATTAAAAATGTGCATGTTAATATTTGTTCAGTTTTATTAATTCACTACATTGGAAATATAAAAAGTAATTTAAACAAGTATTAAAAGTTGGTTAAATATTGCTTAAAGGGATAAAAAATGTTCCGGTATACACCCAAGTCCCACTATGCACCAAACCATGGTTTCATAGTGGGACCAAGGCATGTGTATACTGGGATATGCTTAAAATAACTAGTTTAACAACGTAATATTTAGGATGAAACAAAATTATAAGAAATATTATTTTTCATAGTAACTTATTCACCCAATGAGATATTATAAAGTAACAGACGCATATAAATCTAAAGATAAAAACTGTTTGATGGCTCATACTGTTCCGGCTGTTATAAGAGGCATGGGAAGATTAGTAACTGTCTTCTTTCAAAATTAAGTTTTCATCTTTCTCCCTGGGAAAAGAAATTTGCCGTTGTCAGTTCTTCTTAAAAAATTAAAGAGTTATTCAACACCTTCGATTTTCTCTACTTGTCCAACATAATATTTCGTTTTTTTTTAAGTATATAGAACAAGAACAAAATCATTTGGAACTATTTCTTCTTTTGTTTTGAACTCACTATGTACCACATGATTTTGTCCCACTATGCACTGGTATACACATGGTAACTTATAACCTAATATTTTCAACAAACATGTACATAAGAACAATAACTTTATAGACTTACTTGCAAGACAGTCTAGGAAACTAGTAACATAATAGTCACAATTTAATTTTAGTAAATAACACTTTTATGTCGATCAATATCACCCAGTAAACAAAAACTTTGGTACTCCGTACTAGCACATATGACAATTTTAGATAGACAGCAGTTTAAGGTGGGATATTTATAGTTGTCAATAGAGGGCACTAGATGGATATTATGCTCTAATTTATTCAGAAACGTAACTGTTATTTCAAACATAAAATTTGAATTGTCCCAGTATGCAACAGTCTCCCCTACTTTACAGTTAAAATTTGAGGATCACTGCCGATTTACCTGCCTCGAAGAAACCTACCATGTCATTATGGTAGATAGTCTCTCAGACGAGCGCTTGTTTAAAATAAGTTCTATCAAATTACATTATTGGCCAATGCTTTATTTGACATTATTTAAGTCAATAAATTACCTCATCATTACTAAATTACATTTTGTATATTTTTTTTTACTATGGCATCCTTATAACAATTTTAAGATTTCTGTTTAAATGCTAAAATAATTGCATCCACATAAATAATTTTGCCATTATTAATTATACCTTTTTGATCGTTGGTTAAAAATAATGTAATTATAATTCGTAGGTTCAAAGTGTAATACAACCAAATCAGCAGTCGGTGATACAAACGGCAGCTAACATACAGCCCATGCTTACTAAAGGAAATGTTATATTAGTCAGTAAACCAAATTCTGTTATACAAACCACACAAGGAAGCTTGCAAACTTTACGGGTATGTATTTAAATAAATATTTTTTGTATTAGAAATAAAATAAGGTTAAAATCTCTAAATTGTATGTTCCCTCTCTTAATCCTTTGAGGACTAATGTTGTGTATACGCTGTCTAAATTAAAATGCTTCAAGAGTCGAATGTCACGTATACACGATACACAAATTTGTTTGACAACCTTGTTATTCATTTGCGGCATAAAATTTTGTGTTCCTCTGAGGGCCAGTCAAGTCCTGGACGCTCGCATATTATGTTGACAGCTCAGCGCCAAAGACCCTGCACAGTGCACAAGCCGTATGGAAAAACAGCTTCCGTTAATTTATTTCATTTTGCATGACTTTGATCAAGTCCCAATGGACACAAGTCCCGAAAATCAAATTTATGAAATAATTGGCAATAGGGCTATGTACTGATTTAGTACTCATATGAATGGGGCATGGGCTGTAGACGGGCAGCGGGGTAGGAGAGTAGAAAGGTGTAGTTGAGTTAGGTGGCAGAGTAAGAGAACAGTAGGAATCGATATATCGTGAACTCATGAACCCCTAACCTGTGAGCCTATAAAACCTTAAATATTTGAATCAAATTATTGTGTTGAGTGAGAGATGACTGATTACGAATTTGAAGCTTTTTAATTTGGTTCTCATACGGAGACAAAGGGAATGTGGGGTTTAGATAGGCTTAAAAATAGATCTAATAGATACAGTCCGTACATAAAATGTTAAAAATTGTTATGCCCCATGGCTAGACATTCATGTTTAGACTTGCGGGAGGTTCAATACTGCATGACTTAAAGCAACATTACAAAAAATGATACTATGCATTATGTGATCCGTTGGGGGCTACTGTGCATGTTCTAAACTCGCCTGGTACTACTGTGCACAGACTGATCAGAAATTACTGATTGATTTGATTTCATGTTGACGATTTTATTGGTTACTCATTTGAAATAAAAAAACCCATATGCTTACTTCTTTCGTTTCATTACTTGACTTATTAACAACTTTTTCTTCTTCAGCAACTTCCATAAGGTTTGTGTTTGTGTGGGGTTCTCACGTTTACATCTCAGGGTTTGTCAACAATTGATTCGGTTATATCCAATCCAATTTCAACCATGTTGTTAATAAACTTTAATTAAATTAAATTAAAAATAAAATAAAAAAATCTACTTTAAAATATCATCGCATATTTTTGTAACATTAGACATACAGCGTCGGCACGAAAGTGCAGTTGCATATTGGCAACAATTGCTCCACAAGGAGTGCAAAATATTTCAGTCTGTTGGAATATGCTGCTAAGATAAAATTCCGTCCTCAAAGGGTTAAATGGTAAGAAAAGTAAGCCTAGTGTGTGGGGGTATAAATGACTCGACACTTGTTAGTATTCAACTGCTTCGCTTTAGATTTTATAAGTTTGAGTTTAAAAGCAAAAAATGTTTGGTGCAATTATTTCTGCCAGCATTTGTATAGTAAACGAAATACATATATTGACACGAAGAAGCAAAAAGAGTGGCGGTATCCTTTGTCGGGTTTAACTGCTTTATCGGCACGCTTTTGATGGAGTCACTATATCTCCTGCGTCTACTATACAACAGTCTGATGCCTATACCGGGTGGCATAAAAGTATGGAAACAGCAGGATAAGTTGAAAAATACGACAGTTGACAGTGAGCTAGATGAATATAAAAATTATTAATTGTACTTCTTATCATTTCTGGTGTAATCTCAGCGCACACATCTATTATTCACTGTTGCAAAATTGAAGTTTAAGAGTAAAGTAAAGACGACCTTTAGTGGTCAATATTGTGTGTCGAATGTCATATCCGAACGTAAAATTTTCCACTCGTTTCATTTGCGGGGTTAAAAATAGGGGATTCCATTTGAAAAATTCGACTAGACCTTCAAATGACCTTGAAGGAAACGGCCATGGTCAAATCCAAGGTCACCGTCAGATAGCCAGGGAAAGGGCATAGCTGGATAAGTAGGGTGAAACGGCCCCCGGCCCCTATCTTCATTGAGAGAAGGAATATAGTTAGCAATAAGTGAAGGGAACAATTTTGCAAAATATTAACGCAAAAGGGTGGCACGTTTCACACGGTGACGAGGGGGATGAAATCCAAAGGATCAATTTTTTGTGCCAAAACGCAGCAACGATGAATTTTGGAAAAAATATATGTTGGACAAGTATTCGAGAGGATTGTCAGAAAAAATTATAGTTCAATTTAGGAAAGAACTAAGAGCGAGAAGACATCGGTATACTTTTCAAATATTTTCAAGGTTAACTTCCCCTCGTTGCACCACATTCAAAATTTTATTGTAGCGTCTACTTTCACCCCCATATAACATATTTTTTTTGCAGAGTGGTCGGAACATTATACCATAGTGAAAAAAAAATCATTTCCGTGGTCTTTCGAGACTAGTGGCGTAAATACGCGTATTAACCGTATGATGTGAATTGCTTGTATTAAAACAGCACGAAATGAGACATTTAGGGCCACAACGACTATTTCGAAATGCTAGTTGTTAAATGTATCCCAGCGTAATAAATTAATTGTAGCGCCATACATTAGTGCCTTGTCGATGAGAAAGTCCTTAACTACTATTTACACATATATACAGTTCTCCTAGTGATGAGCGTCACTGTCACGATGCTTTCATTTAATAGTCACACGATGAAACTATAATTATTTTTACAGGCGCTAGTCTTTATCACCGTCAACGGACCAACACACCTTAGTCACAAAACGAGACTCATTCGCTTCATTGGTGGTTAACTGTTTTCGCTTTCCTTTAAAAGAAGGCATATAAATTCAATAATCATAATAATGATTTTTTCTCTGCATAGGCCTTTACATTGTATTTACATATATATTTATATTGTTAGTTGCTAATTGATGTTGTTTCTGTACTTTTTATATTTTTTCCGTCTTTGTTTTGATATGCTTGTATAATTGTGTTTATTATATTATATAACTTCCATGGGTGTCACTATATTTGGTGAAATATGACGTATTTCACAGATAAAAATATTTTGTATTCAAATCTGTTGAAATAAAAGATTTACTTACTTACTTACTACTTACTTACCCTTTAGCTTTTAGCGACTCTGTGGCATCTCGAAATCCTCGGTCTAGGACGAAAATCAGCAATCTTTAGAGACCATTAGGTTCGTCTATAACGTGAAGCATAATTACGGCATCATTCTGTGTGGTTAGGAATGGACCCAGCATAGATATATAGATAGATAATTTATTGGTGCTAATATACATATTAAAATGCTTACACAAGTCAAAACAAATTGGAGTAAGTGAAGTGTATAAAATAAGAAAACAAAATACAGACAATAGTATAACTAGGTACATAAAATATATGAACAGAAAACATACAATAGTATAAAATATAAGAATATTAGTAAAATGTGAGTATTGCATATAAGTAGTACACCTTTGTACATGTATACTGTGCCTAAGCAGTATTAAGTTAAATCAGAGAAGTTATTCTCCAGAAATTCATTAAACGTGTAGAAGGCTTTGACTTTTAGGTAGTGTTTGATTTTGATTTTGAAATTCAAAAAGTTCAAGTTTCCTGATATCAAGGATATAGCCATCGGTGGTACAAATCGTAAATTGTTTATACAGGGGCACTTTCTTTTGTCCTTAATACTTTTGCTGATATTCATTCTTGGAACTTTTTTGATGTCGGGCATATGTTCCGTCGCATATTAGGACTAACTGATCTTAAAGATAATACAGATCTTTTGCGATCACGGTTGTGTGTCTGATCAGATCGCTTCTTGTTATTGCGTGCAAGCTAAACCGCTTGGGTAGTACATCCGTTTGAAATGCTGGCAACATCGACGCTGAATATTCGGACACAAGCTGTTTTCCTTCCAGCTGAAGAATTGAAGCGATTATCGCATTACGGCATCATATCTGCTAGTTCTAGTATATTTTCCCATGTCAATCCTGTAAAAGTCCGCATATGCTCTTCTGAAAGCCCCGACATTCCTATTCCATTAAATATTGGAGTATCACGTTCAATAGCTAATTGCTCTATTATCTGACCAACTTTCCTTCAGTGATATGTAATTGGAATACATTTCCAAAGAGCTGACATCTTCATAAAAGTGGTTTTTTATTACATGAGTATGACAGCATCTGTTACCTTTGGGGATATAACTTCTCCTCTTTATGAAAGATTGCATACGGGCTTCGTCAGGTATTACCATCAATGCCTTCGCATTGTAACAAATATAACAGCATTTATGTGTGGCGACAGTTCTCTTAATGGGAAGTTCCATATACTCAACATCTTCCTGTGTTTTTATCTGAATGTGCATTTGCATGGTCGCATCACCTGCACTTGATGACGATGAGGACGTGTCTTCTATTTGTGGCTGTACAGCCGAAGAACATCCTGGAAGATTTTCTTTTTCCAGCTCTTCAATAGAGGTTTGTTGTGGTTGGTAACCTCCTTCAGTTTTTAGCTTTCTGTAGTATTTAAGACGACACAAATTACACATGATCTCATTAATGTTTACGGATCGCCTAATGGTCTCCAAAGATTGCTGCAGGCGGGAGATATTTTCGTCCTAGATCGAGGATTTCGAGATGCCACAGTCGCTAGAAGCTAAAGGGTATCGAATTTTTATGACTTCTCTTAAAGGAAAGCGAAAACTTAACCACCATTGAAGTGAATGAGTTTCGTTTTGTGACTAAGGTGTGATGGTCCGTTGACAGTGATGAAGACTAGCGCCTGTAAAAACAATTATAGTTTCATTGTGTGACTATTAAATGAAAGCATCGTGACAGTGACGCTCATCACTAGTGAGAACTGTAAATACGTGTAAATAGTAGTTAAGGACTTTCTCATGGACAAGGCACTAATGTGGCGCTACAATTAATTCATTACGCTGGTGTATATTTAACAACTGCGGCTCTAAATGTCTTCTCATTTTCTTAACTTATATGTGCTGTTCTTATGCGAACAGTTCACATCATAAGGTTAATACTCGTTAATACTTAATGAAGATAAACAGGAGAACGAGTTTGAAGGAAGAGTAAACGATACCAACAAAGAAAAAAAAATATGGCTTTTTATATCGCGAGCAAAGAGTCATGTCACTGACGAAATTGTGAAGTCTTATATATCAAAAAGAACTCAAACGGAAAAGGCCAACATATCAGTAAAATTCCTTAAAACTTATCACCAGACTTTAAATAATAACTGTTTCCTAGTGGGTCTCGACCCCAGTCTAAAAACAGTAGTGTATGAACCAAATTTTTGGCCAAAAGGGGTACGTTTCGCTAGATTTGATTTTAAACGAGGACAACAGTTTCTTGACAATCCACGTAATTTACAAAATAGAAAATCTGATATAACTGGTCAACAATATAATGATTTTTTATCCCCGATAAAAAACTCCTCACTCTAAAGCACCATAATAATCAAGGAATATATAACAAACCTAACCAAGAAGAAAAGAAGTCAAGTCAAAGACAACTAAAATATTTTTCTATCTTTTATCAAAATGTCCGAGGCCTAAGATCTAAACTTAAACATTTTTATGAAAATATACTCTCGAACAACTTTGATGTAATATGTGTTACTGAAACCTGGCTCAATTCCTCAATTTACGACCAAGAGCTTTGTGATGAAAGATATCTGGTGTTCAGGAATGATAAAATGTACGAGACAGCAGGTGTCCAACGAGGAGGTGGTGTTCTATGCTGTGTCAAAAAAAAATATCAAGTATTGTCTGTGCACCAAAGTGAAGATATTGACTTTCAATGGTTATGTGTCACAGTTAAAATCAAAGAAATTCTCGTTACATTGTGTTGCTTATATATTAAATCGGGATGTAATCTGTCGGTGTATGAGAGACTTCTAGACTCATTCGAAAACGTGGATTTTCACCAAGCTAATTTATTCCTTATAGGCGATTTCAATGTCCCCGAAATCAATGGTGCTTCTTATGATCTTGGAAAGGGTTCCCGCAAGGCCCAATTAGTACAAAATATTTTATGCAAGTATGATCTATATACAATAAACAATGTTTTAAATCATATTAATAACACACTTGACTTAGTCCTAACGAATATGACCGAGGCAGAAGTATCGCTTTCTGAAACCCCTTTAGTAAGTATTGATCAGTATCATCCTCCACTAGAGATCAATTTAGGCCTTATTGTTGGCAAAAACTTTAATAATGAGATTTGTGACAACAACTTCCACAATTACAATTTCAAAAACGGTGACTACATCAGATTATATCAGCTATTGAGCCAGTGCAACTGGGAGGAAATTATCAAATCAGATAATTCGAACGAATGTACTGAGCAATTTTACAACATGTTATATAGCATACTAGACCAATCTGTTCCTCAAAAAAAAACCTCAAAATCAAAAAAATATCCCAGTTGGTTCACTTCGGAGCTCATCCAAAAGATAAAAACCAAAGAACATTATTTTAAGAAATCAAAAAAAAATCCTGAGTACATACATAAATTTCGCCAGTTAAGGCAGGAAACTAAATATTTAATCACAATCTCCCATGCAAATTACATTCGAAACATCGAAAGTGATATAAATAATAACCCAAAGAAATTTTGGGATTATATTAAAAACAAAAAAAGGACCTCAATTGTTGCACCTAGATTTTCTTATAATGGCGAATCCCTTGAGAACGGAAAGGATATTTCTAACGCATTTGCGCATTATTTTAAATCTATTTACAGCGGTAGTACTCCATCACAACAAGACTCTAAATGTAAAGACTATAACCTAGATAGTTTTAACATACACAATATCAGTGCAAGCGAAATCTTAAATGCAATAAAATCATTAAAACACCAAGCCGCTATAGGCGTGGATGGACTGCCCACGTACTTCTTTAAGGCCTATGCCGACATACTCGTGTTACCTCTACAAATTGTTTTTAATAAAGCATTAGAAACCAACATATTTCCTGATAATTTCAAAATTGGCCGAATAACTCCTATACATAAATCTGGAATTACTAACTTAATAACAAACTATCGACCAATCACGGTACTGCCATCACCATCTAAAATCTTTGAACGTGTTATCTATAACAGAATATACTCTCATGTGTCACCAATACTTCTAGAAGAGCAACACGGTTTTGTTAGCAAAAAGTCCACCGTCACAAATTTGTCAGTATTCAGCGACTACGTTGCAAACAATATAAATGACTCGCAAGTTGATACCATCTATACTGATCTAGCAAAGGCATTCGATCGAGTTAATCATAATGTCTTGTTAGAAAAACTAAAGTCCTTTTCTTTTAATAATGATTTATTGAAATTCTTAGAGTCATATCTAACCAACCGTACTAATTTTGTGAGATTTGTCAATAGCAACTCAGATAGCTTTATTTCTACCTCAGGCGTGCCTCAGGGCTCCATATTGGGACCATTGCTTTTTGTAATATTCATTAACAACATTTCGGATTATATTAAATATGCCAAATTTCTCCTGTACGCGGATGACTTAAAAATGTATCTTACGATAAGTTCCAATGAAGACATTGACAAGCTCAAAAGTGATATCAAAGCAATTTCTGAATTTTGTGAGGATAATGACCTGGCTCTAAACGAATCCAAATGTAAAGCAGTAACATATACAAGAAAGAAGAACCCCTTGATGGGAATATATACTGTAAACGATGTCCAAATCGAAACATTAGATGAAATCAAAGATCTGGGTATAGTATTTACCAAAAACTTTTCATTCAATAACCATATTATAAAGTTAACGGCCGAGTGTTACAGAAAACTTGGTTTCATTCTTAGAGCTAGTCAAGATCTTAATTATGATACATCCATAGTCCTGTTTAATGCATACGTGCGATCTAAATTGGAATATGGTTGTGTTATCTGGAATCCTAGAACTCTCACATACACCGACATGTTAGAAAAAATACAGAAAAAATTTTTAAGATCCCTGTACCTAAAAAGACATGGGATATATCCCTTTTTAATATCGTATGAGCATCAGAGAGCTGAATTTAATGTTACTCTCCTAAGCAAGCGTCGCGAAAATGCCCAAATTTTGTTCATCTTTAACATATTAGATAGCCAGATAGTTGTACCTGACATACTTTCAGCAATAAATATTAACATACCCGATATAAGACTAAGACTCAGGGATAATCTATTTAAAATATCTAATCTAATTTCTCCCATTCAAAAATGTTTGCTTACCATTAATAATTTCTTAAGAACCTGTAATATAGATATTTTCAATATCAATAATAACAGCCTGCTTTCCCATCTGTGATACTACTATATACTGATTTTGTACTTTTTGAAAATTATGTTTTTTTGTCTCCCTTTTTTGTGTGTACTTTTATGTATTTATATATATTTATTTTCTTGTATTTTTATATTACAATACCTAACTGTGTACATATAATTGGACCTTGTCTGTTTGTATGCAGTATAAATAAAAATGAATGAATGAATGAATGTACGCCACTAGTCTCAGAAGACCACGGACGTGATTTTTTTTCACTATGACGTAATGTTCCGACCACGGTGTGAAAGAAATGTGTTATATGGGGGTGAAAGCAGACGCTACAAAAAAATTTTGAATGTGGTGCAATGAGGGGAAGTTACCCTTAGAAATATTTGAAAAGTATACTGATGTCTTCTCGCCCTTAGTTCTTTCCCAAATTGAGCGATAATTTTTTCTGAGAATCCTCTCCAATACTTACCCAACATATATTTTTTCCAAAATTTTAAGTTGCTGCGTTTTGGCACAAGGAATCGGTCCTTTGGATTTCATCCCCCTCGTCGTCCCGTGAAACGCGCCATCCTTTTGCATTAATATTTTGCAAAATTGTTCCCTTCACTTATTGCTAACTATATTCCTTCCCTCAATGAAGATAGGGCCGGGGGCCGTTTCATCCTACTTATCCGGCTATGCCCTTTCCTACAACTTTTGTATTTAAAGTGTTTTTCTAGGATTCGTATTTTTCAAATTATCCTGTTGTTCCCATACTTTTATGCCACTCGGTATATTAAAATTCAGATGTTAAATTTTGTATTTTATAGTTAAAATTATGTTGTTCATTCAAAATATGAACCAAATACCAGTTGAGAATTAATATAAAAGTGTGACATAAAATTGCATTTGCCTGATGAAATAGTGACAAATTATCTCTGTTATGCTTCGATAACAAACGTACATGTTGTATGCATATGTAAATTATTTAATTTCTATCACAGTTGATTTTTAAATAATTGAGAAAATAAAATCTGGTTTGTCTGTGGGAAAAATAAATATTTGCGAAAGATACAGGGTGTAATCAGTTTCATGTCATTAAAAAAAACTGGTAATGGGGACCGACTAGACAAACAAAAAACCTTTATGACTTTTCCCTCTAGGGGCACTTTGAAAAAAAACTGACCTAAATCAACCTTTTTAATATTTTTTTAATATTAATATAGAAAATAATTGAGAACCACTGCTTTTCTTGGTCAATGAACTTGTAGTTCCCAATTATACAACTTTTAAATTGTCATAAAAAAATGCAAAGGCCTTAGATCATTGACCGCCTTTGATGGACCGCCTCAACCAAACTGAGGCAATTATAAAGAGGTAAATAATTCGTTATCTTTTCCTGCACAACTGCAAGCAAATAATGGCCGTAGAAGTTTAAACAGAGCATTTCTTTACATGTGTGTCTTTTAATTTGGAACAAAATATTGGATTAATGTTTATAATTTAGAATATTTAAATGTGATTTATTAACGTTTGTAACATAAATGAGCGTCCTGGGTTAAAA
The DNA here is from genome assembly GCA_963583905.1 of Stenurella melanura. Classification (NCBI taxonomy): domain Eukaryota; kingdom Metazoa; phylum Arthropoda; class Insecta; order Coleoptera; family Cerambycidae; genus Stenurella; species Stenurella melanura. Next base: position 112,317,808 of record OY757312.1, read on the forward strand.
GCTTACCTAAGTAAATTATTCGAAATCTGCATCTGCATCAATACACAGTTCGGTACGTCGAATTAAGGACATACGTACTCCGTTCAACACTAAACAATAAACTATCAACTAATGTTGTCAATAAAGAAAAACTTGGTCCAAAATCCAAAACGGTACAAAAAGAACGAACAAGTAAGTTGTGTCTGTACGTAATCAAGAATTTAACGACTTGAACGGTAGAGTCAATAAAATAAATCTTCACTATAAATACACAGCGACCCGAAATTCAAAAATAACAAAAACAACGAACGGCGGGTTGGACGTGTGTATACATAACGAAGTACCCACAGAAATAAAATATTGCACAAGGGAGAGTCAGAGTATAGTTTTCTTCAGATCAGATCTACTAAACACTCAGAAAACGACGTCTATCTACACAAATATTGAGTATCATAGGCAGACACGCGCGACGATCTAAACCTATCTCAATATTCCAGCAGTTCTCAACAGATTTTATTGAAAATTTGCGAAATTTTTGTTTATTTTTTTTCTCCAAAACTATGAGCTTTAGACCCCATGTTATATAAGGTTTTTTTTGTTTGTCTTGTCGTTCCCTACCACCAGTTTTTTTAATGACATGAAACTAATTACACCCTGTATTTATTTCTTTATGAATCCCTCATTATACAGGGTGTTCATTAATAAATGCCAGGAAGATTGAGAAGAGCAATTTCTTCCACAATTGTTTTTATGTTCCATGAGTGTGCCTGTTTCACTTTGTTTTTTGACGATTTTATAAGTCCGGTTGCTCTTCCATACCTAAAATGCATATCTGTCATCTCCACAAAGTGTGTTGTACTATTTTATTAATTTGAATCAGTTTGCTACAAGCAATTTTACTTTATTCTAATAAATTTAATTGTCAACGATGACATTTACTTATAAATCTAAGTATGGCCCAAAATTCAGAATGGCATAGTAAAGTAATTAAACGGTTTTTTCGTGAAAACGGTTGGTGCTAGAGGTACCCAACGTTTTTTTATATTGAAAAATTAAGGGAAACAATTTTCGGGGGCAAATTGGAGGATATGTTGAAACTTAAAAAATAGGGGGATAAATGGGCCACTCTATATTTAGTATATTGTACTCTTGGTTGACATGCATAACTTTTAATATCCTTTGTGGAAAGCTTAATGATAGCCCGTGTACTAAATGTCATTACTGAGGCTCAACCGGTTCGAGAAATATTAACAACTGCATTTTTGCCGCTATTCAGATAGACGTAGTTTCTTTGGGAGACATTTTCGAATCCCTAACAAAATTAATTTCCAATTTTTGTGGGTGTATAATCAACACTTGAATTTCTTGGCATTTGTTACTGGTTTATTACATTTATTATTGAGCTCCGAGGCATTTTGTTTTATCAGTTTCATAATAAAACAAAATAATTGAGGAACTTCAAATATTTTGACATCTAGAAGGAAAAAATGTCAATGCCGAAAATTGTCTTAAATTTTGTTAATTTCATAAATTTTAGCACACTCTTTTTTATGAATTTAAATATCACACTGTTAAGTACTTTAGCAGTATTCTTTTTCATGTGGTAACAAACTATTGATTGCAACACTCTTAAAAGAAAAAATGACCAGCAAAAGCTGAAAATTCTGATGGTATGCAGTCCTCAAAACATTTTTTTATTGCAATAGGTGCAAACTACTGTAAACGATGGTAGCTCAAATTTATACTTGTGAAAAATATATATCGATTTAAACCCTCTAAAGGACTCCGCACTTTCTTATGTAAGGTGGCTTTCAGCCAAATTTAAAAATATTTTAGTATGTTATTCTTTGAACACTTATAGACCAAGATTCTAGAGCCGTCCGACCTACGTCATTTTAGCAAAATTAATATTTTGACAATAAATAATGTGATATGTAGTTAAGAACGTATGCATATATGCTAGCTTGAAAGCGGCGCTCTTTTACAGATAACAGGTACAAGAGGTACAAAAAAACCTTACTAACCTACGTTAAAGTATGATAGCTGATTTTCATATATGTTTGACAGAACACTGTTAAAAACCAACATTCATTATTGTCAAACACTTTCCGTGGGCCCTAACTTCCATCAGACGTTTTAAAGCTCAAAAAAACCTAACCTAAACTAACAAAACATTAAATCTTTTGTTTTGTTTCGTTTTTTTTTCATAGTAGTAGATATGATTCCACAATTATTTTAAAACGAAACAAAAGATTTATGCTTTGTTAGGTTAGGTTAGGTTTTTTTTTGAGCATTAAAGCGTCTAGCGGAAGTTACGGTACACGGAAAGTGTCTGGCAATAATGTTGCAGTATTCTGTCAAACATATATAAAAACCAGCTATCATACCTTAACGTAAGTGAGTAAGGTTTTTATGTTTTTATGGCTTTGGGAACTTATTATATAAGCAATAATTAAAAATAATATTTAAATAATACCCTTAACTATTGTACTGTTGTTAAAAACATATATTTTTCAATTAAGGGGCCACTCAACAAATATGTTCGCTTTTAGGGGTGGGGGGGTTCCACCAAAAATGTAACTACTATCTACAAAAAAAATGAAGTTCTCTCATGGCAAAATAATTAACATGATTTTTTAAGGTTTATGTAAGGGAATCATCTCAGAAATGATACAAATGGAGAAGAGGGGTTTAAAAATAGCCCATTTTTGTGAACGTATTTGTAGAATGAACCCTATGATTTTCTCGAAAAGTAACATATCATAAAATATAATGTAGTTTAACCAACAGGTAGTAGATCCTGGAAGTGATGACAGTTTTTCAGAGGAAGAATCCCCAAAGAAACGGAGGGACCTCCTGACGAGAAGACCGTCCTACAGGAAAATTCTCAACGATCTTGGCGGGGGTGAGATTGCTGGTATGTTTTTATTGCATGATTTGGGGCTCTGTAAATGTGTTTGAACAATATTTCTCCAACTTTTTTAGTTCAGTTCAAATTATTAGGACTTTATATTTTTTGTTTCGAATAGAAAATATAAAAATTTATGAGGTATTTGTTTATTTTTTATATTGAGTTTGCTTGCATGTTTTTTTATTTCGATAAAATTTACACGAACAGAAATTATTTAGTTATGAAGAATATAATTTTGTATGATTATTGTGTTCCTGTAAATTTTTTAGAATACTTAGTAGTGCATGAATATAAATTGTATTTGAATAAACACACACACACTGACAATATAAACGTAACATATTTTAGACGAGATAAATCAAATTCTTACATTGTTCTAGCTATTAAAGTTCAGTCATACTACGTTTAAATTGTCAGAAGATAAAAACCCATTGTTTTGAATTATTTACTGCAATTTGAAGTTTTCTAAATTAATTTTGTTTCATTTTGCATGCATGGGCTATAAGGATATACATTTATACATAATACTCCTCTTCTTTGTCTATTGACTAAAAGTTGATATTTGACTTGTGGTATGGGATTCACAGACTTAGATTATAGATACAAAACAAACAATGGGCTTATCCAAATTTTAGTTGATTTAGAACCTATTCACTAAAAAAATTACAAAAGAACTTCTTAAGAACTTTTTAAATCATAAATTTTTGAAAAGTGTCGTCTCCCTCAAGTTATGAGTAAAAGTCAGTAAAGTAAAAATCTGATGAAGCTCTTTGAGATTTGACATTTACTGTACATTTTCGAATTGTTACACAAAATAGACATTAGTTGTTCTGTAAGTATTTGTAAATTTGGAGATGGTGTATTATAATAATAATAATATAAGGTGTATATAATTTGGTTTTTCAGTTTTTCTAAATTTCAAGGAGTTCTAGCGCAAATGAGACAACCAAACATTTACATTATGCCACAGTGTAAAGGTGTCCATTACATAATTATTATTGATATATTATAATGAGCGTTAAAAAAAACGACATCAAGTAATCTATGTAAATATAACGTATGTCTTGATTAAGCTGTCATACAGTGCATTATAGGTTATAATTTTTATTCTTTTAGCCTTAACACTCATTATCAGAGGTCGTATCTCAGGTTATAATTTCACAGTTATGGTTGGAGATTCAGATTTATTTGTAAAAACATTATTACTTTATGTATTTCATGTGCAAATAATTATAGTCATTTGATGATTCTAATACTTGGTGAAATATACATAATACAATACTAAAAATATTCATTTGTGGTGGCACAGTAATAAAAATTCACAATGAAGATAGGACAGGAGCCGGCGTGCAATTGTCCCACACATTTCTATCAGTGAGAGATACTATTAATCCTGTTACTTAGAGCATGGCAGATGACAACGAAAGTGATATGAGAAATGTTCTTGGTGGAAACTTCACTAAATAACCTGAATTAAATGTCTTGCAATGGGCTCAATTAATGAATTTTATTTAGTAGTTGTTACTTCTTGTTGATAAAGTATTACTTAAAAATTAGGCGATACTGAAAATTTCAGACGAATTTGATATGAGGTTCTCAAAATATATGATTTTTTAAAGAGGGGATTTGAAGTGTGGTGCGACTACATCGTGACGCCACTATCATGCAACATAGAAACGGTCATGCATTCCGCTTGATATTGTCGAGTCTCTTCAGACTCTTCAAATCTTCCAGAAGTTGATTTATTTTCCTTAAAATATTTCTCCGATTATACTGCATTTTCTTTGATAGCATATTGGACTTAATATTTATTTGAACTATTTTGGTAGAATCATTTAGATTGTCAGAGTCTATTGTTGAATCAGTTTCACATTGGAAAATTAATTGTCACTTCAACTCATTTTGGACATACTTTCAGAATTACATTCTTAATATGTTCAATAAAAGTGAGGTCTTTATCGAAGGTTACGCCAAGATCACAAATTGTATAAGGGGATTCTAAAGTAATATTATTAATTTTATAATTATAGATAATAGGATTCTGGCATTTATATAAACGGGCCGTTTTACATTTGTTGCTATTCACAGGCACCAGCTTAAAAAGTTGTCTAGATCTATTTGATTTAATTACACAATAGAATTTTAAATCATCTGCATACATGAGAACTTTACAGGTTGAAAATACATTAATTACATCATTAATAAAAAGCAAAAAGAGAACTAGACCAATGTGGGAACCTTGAGGGCCATTGATGTAACACTTATTACGTTAGACACTTATCATAGATTTTAACACGTTGTTGCCTGGCTTGTAGGTGGGAATTAATCCATTCCATGCCCATGCATCTGAGTTTGCATAATAGGGTTCATGGCAAACACTTTCAAAGGCTTTAGACAAGACTGCGTAGATAATATCAACTTGTTCATGTTGTTCAAGGTTGTTCACCAGGTAGTCATGATATATCAAGTTCGTAGCCGTCGACCGTCTCTTGAAAAACCCATGTTGCTCATAGATTATTGACTTAGATAATATGAGAATGTTTTTTTTTATTCAGGGCAACTCCTTCAAATGGCAAAAAAACACCCCTTTTTATCAGTTTTCGTGCACGTATGCATGACAGAGAGGGTCTTAATGTCAATTTCTGCACATTTGACCGGGACATGATAAAGGGCGAAGATTAATGTCAAAGACATGATCATGACCACCCTTGGGGGTTGGATCTACCCTTCCAAGGGGTGGGAAAATAATAAACTATATCTCTTCTCGTTGAAACGTTTACCCCATTGTTTTCGAGGATGCTAATGACAATTAAATACTTTTAGACGACCTCGACCCTACCCCCTCAAATAACCAAGACCCCTTTCACCTGTATACTTTCATTAGTGCTCGGCAATACTTAGAAGGGAATGGATGGAAATTTAATAGTAGTCGAAGTATACTGGAAAGGTGATTGTAAATGGATAAAGGCCACCACTTTCAAGTGCATCCTTTCAGTAATGCCCGTCAGTACCCATTTGGAGTGGGGCAGCTCGAAATGTTATACAAGTAGAATCAGAACTTTCAAATTCAACAAAATTATGATCGCCAGTAACTGAATAAGTATTGCCGAGCACTAATGAAAGTATACAGTGCAAAGGGTGTGGGTTTTGGTTATATGAGGAGGTAGGAAGGGTCGAAATCGCCTAACCGTATTTTATTCGTCATTAGCATCCTCTAAAACTGGGGAGGGAAGGTAAAAGTTTCAGATATATTTTATCATTTTTTGACCCCTGGGAGGGTAGATTCAACCCCCAAGGATAGTCACGGCCATGTTTCTGACATTAATCTTCGCACTTTATCATGTCTCGGTCAAATCTGCAGAAATTCACATTAAAACCCTTGCTGTCGCGCATCCTTGCACGAAAACCAAAAAAAGGGGTAGTTTTGGCTGTTTGAAGGGGTTGCCCTGACTAAAAACTTTTTTACCCTCATATTTGTGTTCAGCACCCTCGAAAGGGAGGTGGCCTGGTTGCATTCTTCATTTGTAACGTATTCATCCGACTCCTTCACTCCACTAATGTAGTTTTCAACAACCATAAGAATTTTCCCCTAAATCAAAATGTAATAATTATGTAAGATATATTTGCGTTGCACCCTGTGTAACAATAGCGTTCTTCTCAAATATTTTTAACCCAAAATGGAAAAAAGTTATAAAAATTACTAGTGATTCTTCTTCCCGTGGTTATACAGTCCCTCATTGGAATCTTGCCTCCATCAGCCTCGGTCTCTTGCTGCTTCCTGCCAGTTTCTGTACGTTATCCCGCCAGCGGGTCTTTGGTCGTCCCCTGTGCCTATTGCCTATGATTTGCCCCTTCGTGACTCTTTTTGGGATCCGGTGTCTCACCCATTTAAGCCGATGTGCCTTGATGTATTCAACTATGTTTATATCACTATAAGTTGTATCAATTCATAGCTGTATCTAATCCTCCAGCCTTCCTCTTCTCTTACTAATGATATCAGTATTTAAAAAAAAATATTGTTTATGTTTAAAAAATACTGCGTTTGATAATAACACTACCCTGCAAGATTAGCTCCTGGACAATGAATAGTTGTTTCCGAAGTAAGTTTTCCCGCTGAAACCAAATCCGGGCTCAGAATAGCTCTATCACATCAGGTTTTTGAGATATTCTAACCTAAAACTGCAAAGAACACACGGCGCGTGCAAAATATGACAGCTAACGAGAGTGGAGGGCATATAACCTCAATGTTCCAAATTAATTATCGTGAAATTCACTGTTTTCGTTTGCTTTTTTAACTTTCTTGTGCTATCAGCTATTGAAATAAACATTTTTAAGTTTAATTTTCATTATATATAGACAATTACATGTTTTGTACAATAATATTTCCTTTGATTTGGGGAGATGTGCATTGTTTACCTATGTGTTTTTATTTATTTTCTTCATATTTAAACAACGTATGGAATTGATCTTATTGTTATATATAGAGCATATTTAGATTATTTAAAATGCTGTTAATTATTCTGTTACCAGTTTACCACAACAAAACCATCATATTGTATGGAAGCTGGTTGTCAGTCTCACCGAATGCCAATTTAAGCTTTAAAAGGTGTGTGAATTGTGTGATTATTACTTAACATTGGAATTTAATACTTATTGTATAACATATTTGATAAATACATAGTAGTATACCTACCGCATGTACGAAAATAAAGTTATAGTTATTTCAGATTGCCATCGATTTACACCAAAGAAGATAAGTTTGTGGTCAATTAAGAGTTCAAAGAGAAAAGTGGTTAAACGCTTTAAGGCTGCATAACCCATAAATTTATTTGTTAGTCGATCTAGATGAGTTACCTTACCTAGTTCAGCAGGTTTTCCTAAAAATTATAGAGTATACCATTTAAATGAAATTATTATCCATAAAGATTATCCTTTAAGATAATGTCTGGAACTATGGCCATATTTCATCTTTCACTCAGTAAGATGGGGTCTCTCTAAGGCTATTTTCGCTTTGCCCTTTTGATTGAGCACAAACTTTACTCCTTTTGGTGTAAATCGATGGCATTCTAAAATAATTAATAATTTTATTTTCGTGCATGCAGAAGGTATTTACTACTATGTATTTATTAAATATGTTATATAATAAACACTAAATTCAAATGTTAAGTAATAATCACGTACCTTTAAAAGCTTAAATTGGCATTCAGTGGGACAACCAAATACCATAGAATATGATGGCTTTTTGTCGTAAACTGATAACAAAATAATTAACACCATTTAAATCTTAAATATTCTAAATATGCTCCATATATAATAATAAGATCAATCCCATAGATTGTTTAAATACGAAGAAATTAACTAAAAACACATAGGTAGTAAACAATGCACATCTTGTCAAATCAAAGGAAATATTATTGTACAAAACCCGTAATTGTCTATATATAATGAAAACTAAACTTAAAAATGTTTATTTCAATAGCTGATAGCACAAGAAAGTTAAAAAAGCAAACGAAAACAGCGAATTTCACGATAATTAATTTGGAACATTGAGGTTATATGCCCTCCACTCTCGTTAACTGTCAGATTTTGCACGCGTCCTATTGTTTTTTGACATATTTGAGGTTATGTAGCACCGCGATTTTTTTTTCTTCTCAAAAAACTATGTATGGGATCGTAGAGTACAAGTCTTCCTCTTTCAAATGCCGTTGAGTCTGCTCAAATATCTTTTTTTTTTCGCCGAGATGTCGCATTTTGAAATTTTCCTGTTTGTGATTTTCCCCATACCTGAAAACTCATTAGGGACACATGTATATCAAAAGATTGTATTGTAAGAAACATAAAAAATATTTAAAAGCCAATAACAAGTCCATATCTTATGACAAAAGATCTGCTCGTTCAGAATCTAAGGTCAGATTTTCAAAATTTTTTTAAGAAAATGCAATATGACCGACATGACTTGATTAAAGTTACAATAGCGTATGTGGAACTTTCATGAATTTTTTCTTTTTTTTTTATGAAAAAATGGTCTTTAGATTTTCTTAGTGTGTTAAAAACTGACCATAAAATGTTCGTATACCGAGAAATTCACGAACATGCAAATTCAAAAATGCGATATCTCGGCGAAAACAAAGATATTTGCACAAACTCAACAGCATTTGGAAGAATAAGACCAGTACTTCAAGATACTTTGTCTTGTTTTTTGATTAAATAAAAGTGACGATGCTACATAAACTCAAAAATGTAAAAAACTGTTTTTGCACTTTTAGGTTAGAATATCTCAAAAACCTGACGTAATAGAGCAATTCTGATCCCAGATTCGGTTTCAACGAGGTAAATTACCTCGGAAACAACTAACTATTCATTATCCAGGGGCACAAAATTTTCAAAATTTTGCAGGGTAGTGTAAATATTTTAACATAGAAACTCACATTGAAATGGTCCTCACAAACATATGTAAATTTAGTAGTAAGTCTTTTCTCTCTTTTTACAGTTTGTTGCCATTCCTTTCGCCTTTTTAAATCTATAAGGACGGTAATAAATGTTTTAGTAGGTATTCTCACTATGGTGCTTTAACACTAGACTTATAATTCATAGTTAATATAAATGGGTGTTTCACAAACACATTTAAGTTTCAATGCCCACTGCTTGAGTAATCAATTTGTAATATTGGAAGAAAGTAATAACACGCCGAAGCTAGCCATTTCGGTTAGCGGGGTCCTATTAAGTGACGTCAAACCCATGATTCAGCAAGACAGTTTATGATTTTTTTTTGCACCATTTACAGGTCTCACAAAATTCTAATTTTTTTGTACAGGGTCTTAAAATTTTAAGATCTTGATGATCAAATAAAAAAGTACTAAATGAGTCTCTCGGTGTAAATATTTGTATCATTACTTATCACTTAGTGAATACCTGAATATGGCATACATCCCGATAAGTGGAGTTCCAGTACGGAATGGTATATGCCAGGGAGTACCCAAATTCAACAATAATCCTCTGTGCACTTTGAAAGTGGTAGAGGTTCTAGAATCTGAGCAATAAGTGGCCTAAACATACATGGTGGATATTATTCGTAAACAAGATATATTATTTTATTTTACCAATTTGCTTGTAACTAAAAAAATGCACATGAACAGTTAAAATCAGCTGATACAAAACTGTATCTGCACGATTCCAGTTTTATAATTTATAGTATAAGAAAAGCGAATCTGTACAATCCATGGACATAAAATACGTTTTTTAGAATTAAGATCTGAGATACGAGCTCTGCTCTTTATATATTGATGTGTTTTGAAAAGATTGGTATTGGTATTCAATAGGTGTAGGTTTTTGATGGCAAACCAAAACAATATAACCAGACCTCGGATTTACCAGATATGACGTAAAACCAGGGTTGGCTTTAGATGATGATGTGTCAGCGCATAAAGAGCTGCATATATGAAACGATATCTTACCTTGAAACCTTTGTAGCGAATTCTGTAGTATCCAAAGGTAATAACGCCACTTTAGTATAAACACTCGCTCGAAGATAACTGGAGATCTAGAAGGCTGTACTTCACACTAAACTAACACACACAAGTATTTTTCAGTACCGGAGGTTAAAGAATAAAAGTATATCACTAATATCTGCTCTAAATGTTTTGGAATTAAACTTCGACGCTCGACGTCAACAGATGTAAGATGTAACTGGGGCATACTTAAAATATAGAAACTTTCGCTAAGTCACCACATTCATGCCAGGTGTAACAAAGTCTACTTCCTTGCCTTGTAAAAGGTTTGTTACACCTGTCATCGTAACAAATCCGGGATTTTTTGATAACATAGTTATGCATTTTTTTTTTGTACTGTCGCAGCAATGTCTCCCTGTAATTGAAGAATATATTGTCGAAGATCGAACACAACATTTATTGCATCAACTGTGGTAAAGGCTGATGTTGGCTGATGTTGAAGGTCCCATATGGCTAGAGAAATTCGTGAGAAACATCCGTATATGGTCTCCAGATTTTTTTGAACAGTTGGATCTAGAAATGCCTGGTACGCCTGTGAAATGGCAACTGCGTCATTTGGATTTAACTGTTGTATTACGTATTTCACATTTTTGAAATGACAGTAATAGTGCGGCGGCCTGTAGCTAAGATCCATCGTGTGATAATGGGCACTGGATGTAATGGAATATTTGATAGAATATCGTGAAATAACTACACGACCTGGTGCTTAAAGAAAAACTTTCTCTACACTAGATATTAATGTATCAACATTAAGGTAGCACCTCCTAATAGTTTCAGCAATCCTATGCAGCCCATGTGCTAAACATGTTACATGCAGTATATTCCGATGTTTCTTTTAAAATTCTTCCAGCAGCTTTCATATAATTCACTCCATCAGTAAGGAATAATAAAAATTGTCTGTATTTTCTGCATATTTGTCACCGACCAACACATGCGACGTTATGTCTGCTACTGTTTCATTGTGAGTGTTGTAATTTTCTGCACTCCCCCACCGGCCAGACCAGATAGCTTAAAGTGCACGTGCACTACAAGTTAAAAGGATCTATTACGTTAGCTAGAGAGCCGGCAGTATAGTTTTCCTATGAATCACATACATGGAAAACTTTACCGGAAGTGATGTCAAAATGGGAGGATGCATGCAAATAAGAAGAGGCAGCTTATTTTTTTTTATAACTAGAAGTCTTGTACTTTAACTTAAAAAAAAATAATTCATGTATTCGATGACTTGAAAACACAAAAAAAACACTTTAATCAAGGGTGTCTCAGGGTTGCGGGCAAATTAAGTCTGGCACCCCCGTACAATCTCATTGTATACTTCAAAACCTACATTTTGATGTAATTTTTTTTCATGTATTCGATGACACAAAAAATCGTGACCGGAAGTGACATCAGAATTCCATGACGCGGGCAAAATTCGCAAAAGTGGCTCCCTGTAAACTGTATTTTCAATTGTATATTGTATATATTAATATATTGTATGTCTGCGGTAGTACTTATTCACTCACATAAAGATTTTCATGTATCTTATTCATAGGAAATCTATACAGCCGGCTCTCCACCTACGCCTTACTTTTGTATTTCGTAGGTATAATGCGTCACCGACTAAACGCATTACCACGGTAAAATTAATAAAATTCAATTAATATGTTGCATGCTTTTCTATGTTTGTAGTTTGGAAATGTTTTAGTAGGTGTTTACAATACAACAATATTATACCTACATATATGTAAAAGACAGCCCTGGACTTCAGTTGCTACATCTGAGGTCCGAATATAACTTAAATAATAGGGTCTAACTTTTTTGTTTTGAAAAAAAAGTTATGATTCAATTTCTAGGAATTGCCATGTAGGATAGTCTTAAATCATCTATTTCTCGAAAGGAGTGCATTGTATCGCACTAACTATCCCTGTTTGTGTAGAGAATTAAGTTGCAGATGGAAGGCAACACATATCATAGTCACGGAAGTAGAGTTAAAAAATTCATAATTTCCAATTTTAAAACTATCTTGAAAATGAAATAGCTAGAACCCTACTTCTTGTTTTGACGTAGAAAATTCACAGCTAATATTTTAGAAAATTGATAATTTTGGATGGCAAGGTTTTAATTAGCAGATTACTCAAAACTTGATTGGTACACACTTTTCATGCATTTACAAAGAGTATTTTGTGTAAATTTATATTTCGGAATGTTTTTTTAGTGATTAGGCCCATAAAAATGTGAACATTGTAATAATAGGCATAATTTATGGTGTTCACAGAAGGAAAGGTCGAGCAAACTTCTTCGGAGGCAGATAGTGAGTTGTCCTCACACTCTATCCCATACCACACAGGTTAGTTAGAAAAAAAACGTAAGCACTTACCTCTACCTATGTCTAGATTAGCCCAAGCACACTTGTACTAACTCCTAGACTTTAGATTTATTTAGAATGTTTTAAGGGCCATTTTTTCAGTGGTAGTTAAGCAAATTCAGTATCTGTGAATTAATGGAGCTCAAGACTACACTGGAAAGTTGAACCTAAGATTATTTAAGGTTGCCATATTCAAAATGGAGAGATCCAAAATGGAATTTTTATTAAACTTATAATGGATTGCCTTAGATTTTTACTTCTGAAAAAATCCACTGATTTTTTTTTTAATTGCCTTATTTATGTTAATGTCCTGGTGGAGTTTACTCCTAGTATTTGCACCACTTAACTACTAGGACAGGGATACATAGGCAGTAACCATTCCTTGCGGCATTGTCATCTGCCACAGCTGAGACCCCATTGTCCCTAGCGCCAGCATACGGCAGGCATTGCTCCGCTTCTGGATATCCAATCTGGATATTTTTATATATTGCCGGACCGGCTACATATGCCGAATTGCATAATACACGGTGTAGGTGTTTGTGAGATGCCTCTTTTAAGTTTCCATCTATCAAAAGTAAAACAAAATATCTATTAAGTTTACCTTTTTATACTATATTCCAAACTTTTACTCCATAAAAGAGAATGGGGATGTTGTAGCCTCTACCTGTTCGCCAAAAAATATAAGAGGAGATTCTCTTAATATCATTTCATAGATCGACCAAATAGTTTTATAACCTACGGGACTACTCTTGAAATATAGTTTAACCTATTTGCTTCATTTGTTTAATTACCAAATAAATTTGTCTTAAAAATATTTCAAAAAATACCAGACATCTTCTGAAGCTTGTTTAAATTACACATCTTTCATTGTTTTCAAAGGAGTGCATTTTGGCGTGTGTCGGCTTTTCGCATTTTACTCAAAAATAGAGAGTCATATGTAGAAATTTGGGTCATTAAAAGTCGAGCGATTATTCACTTACCTTGAATTAATTTTTTCATTGCTGCAGGATGAAAATCAACCGACTTAAATCCAAAACGCCTAAACGTTCTGATTTGAGGGAAATGAATATTTGTAAATAAGATGTTAACACATATAAATCCCATATGTGACACTCCTTTGATCTAGCAGAAATGCCGCCGATGACCTCGGGCTTTTACTGTGGATTTGACACGTCAAAATTAAATACACTCGGGATGATTCGGATAATCCGAATCAGAATGTTAGTACCTGATTGAAGTAGGTAATAGAGGATTTTAATCGTATAATTATAATATCTGCATCATATAGTACATTTACCTACAACGCATAATTCCTTACATTACCTATTTGTATCATTTGTAAGGCTTATTTTAAAATAATAGTTAAATTTGTACGTCTTAAATCTTTTATTGCAGCTAAACTGTTAGTTGACGTTCAACTGTGTATGAGTCTCGGCTCTTTAACCTGGATTTATCTCTGCTAGTGTTGCACAAAATAACGCTGTCCTTTTCAGTGTCGCATATGGATTTATATGTGATGTTAATAAGATTTTGTTAAAACTATGTGCTATCAAAAAACTACATAGGGTCTTTTTAGCAAATATAATAGAAATAATTTGGACTCCATGACCTTGAGAACACATAACCACAATGTTTTCTATAAATCATTTTTGAACGAAAGTGTTTTTTTTTTTGTCTGAAAAATCCAAAGTGCAAAAATTTCTTCATAGGTAATTTTTGAACTTAAATATATTGTAGAAATCAATAATTTTACTTACATTGTAGTTCCATTTAGGTACCCCTCAAGAGTTTTGGCAATGTTTTTCTTAAGAAAAAAGTTATGGCAAAAAATTATAAATGTTTCCCTCTCAGATCTCTCTCTCTCTGTCTTAAATATGGCAATTTTAAAATTAGTTTTGTTTTAGTTATTTTTAAAATTCAATACACTATTTTTTCTCATTTTTAAAGCTGTAAGAGACTGATATTTAAAAATTTAAATAAAATATTTAATAAAAGATAATGGCAGTGTCTTTAAGCTAGGTTGTCTTTCTTATTTTTTGGGGGAATGCACATTTTATTATGCATACATAGAGTTTTTTTCTTATATTTTATTGGATAGATGAAGGTAAAAAGATGTTTTGATAAAGTTACTTCTTGATTTTATATTCGCTTCAATTATTTTTCATAAACCACTAAATAAATATGTGTATGGGTAAAAATCAGTTACTGAGATAATACCCGGACACACACACCCAGATTTTTTGATGCTCTTGGTTCAAGACATATCGGGCACGCCGACATGGCTGACCTTACTTCAAGAGTAATATGTGAAAGTTTCAGATTATTATCTTAAAAATTGTAGAAATGGTAGAACTTTTACCGATTTCTCTTTATGTTCTGACTTCATATATGTACTGTTCCTACATACATTCATTTTTATATTTGAAAATATGATAATCCGATAGCCACATGGTTCTTGTTTCATTTAAGCTTTGTTGTGCTCAATTTCATTAATTAGTTCAAAAGTTACAACGTCCGAGACCGCGCACGCTTCACAAGCCGTATTTATGTCAATTCTCGTGCGTTAAAGAAAAAAATCTGGAGCCTACATTTTTGACCTTACAAAAAAACTTCATATATGTTTTTGATGTGAAATTTCCCCCTCCATCACCTAGTGCTATTAGTTTTTTGATATATATTTTTTATTTTTCGAGTTATTGGCCAAAAAGCGAATTTCGGCCAATATTTTCGATTTTTTTAGGGTTCACCGGCACCCTTACAGATGTAAACTTTTTTCGTATTCTACACCAACAAAAATATTTATTCTGAAAAATTCATTCATATATAGCATTCAGTGACCGGTTCTTATCAATTTCTGTCTCTGACAACTGGGCTATATGACTTGGAGGTCAATCAAGGTTATTATAAAAATGATATATAATAAATTTTCTGACAAAAAAGTTTAATTATATATATAATTTTTTATGTACAATGTACTGTTTAGAGAAAAACGTGCTATGAAGTTTCCACACAAAGCTTATGCTCCATTTTGTATAGTCTATGCATAGAACCAGTGTTCTAAATTGAAAAATGATAATTAGTTATTCATTAGCTGTTCGGTAAGTGGCGAAGACATTGATCTTTAGCTTATTTACCAATTTTAATTGTGAAACTTTAAATGTTATAAATGTGAAATGTGAAATTTTAACTTGAAAGAAGAACAGTGAGTTCTTCTTTCTTTCTTTATTTTGTTCCTTTTGAATATCGTCCGACAGTTATCTTGTTATCATTGTTTAATTTTATCTTTCTTAATCATATTATTACTTTAATTCCATAATTAATCAATAAATTGTAATCATCACTATGTATCATTGTAATGACTTATCTATAAACAGTACTGTTTCCCAGATTAATAAAATTATTATTATTATTATTATTATTATATTATTATTATTATTATTATATAGGACGTAGTCATTCACAGTAAAAGGGAAAGGTCAAAATATAATTCTATAATTTCTACATGCTAGAACTGTATGTGATACCACTTCTGCTCTATTTAATAATACAGGAAAACTTAATACTATGGAAAAATTTGAAACCCGTCCTGATTTATATCTGTTTGCAGAAATGTACTAACCATTGCTCTCAACAATTTATGTTGGAGAATGGAGTACGTATAATTTTGGCGAAGTATGTTGTAAAAATTCACTTATAAACTATCGATTTTTAAGTTTTGGGAAGGCGAATAGATTCCATACAACTGTAATCCACCTATACCATTTCTTCCATCTACAACTGCAGTGGCTCAAAAATGTGTACCGTGCATTTACCAGGCCCAAACCTGGCTGGAAAACGATATAAATGCACAACAGTAGGGGTGGATTTTAAGTAACGATTTTTTGGAGCCCATCATTACATTATTACCGCCTGCACCAGACAGTATTCTTAACACATTTTTTCTGTAATTGCACAAAAAGTTGAAGTACAAACTGTGGATGCAGAAAGATCACACTTTATATTCTATTTCGAGGGTGGTGCAGAAACGGATACAAAGTACATATACACATTCTTCATTCTGGTATCTCGCAAACCGCTTGCTGTACATAAAAAATTAATATAATCTTTTTTGTCGGAAATTTGATTATCTTTCATTTTTATAATAACCTTAATTGACTTCCGAGCCATTGGAAGTGAGATATTCGCAAAAAACCGAATTTACTAACCTACGACCTTTAATATTTTTCAACACCAACGTGATCTCACTCCCAATTATTAATATATCGTTTCAAACAACAAAATAAAGCAATTAAAAGAAAAAAAGAAATTTTTTTGGAACAAATAACTGAACTAAGAATATTTTGCAAAATCTGCCTTCTCGGATTGCGTCACTTCTACAGTGCCCAAGATTTATTGGAAATAGTAAATAATAATGCATCAGAAAATATTACTGCTGTGTATTGCTAGAGTTTATTTCATCCTTAGCCAAACAGACCAATACAAGTTATAAATAGGAATGGTGCAATAGTCAACTATTAATAGTTACTGTAAATTAATTACTACTTTATTATATTTGTTATGAATCAATTAAAGTTTATTACTACCATATCCCTTTTAAAATAAACAATAAAATTAAACAATTTATTTTGGCTTTCACTACATGATCCAATAGAGATATACACTAGAGTTTAAGTTTTTTTTTTATTGTTCACGACAGTTGCAAAGGGAACAGAAAGCAAAAATATATGTTGAAAATGGTTTTTTTTTTTACATAGGAAATAGCGTAACTTTGATTTTTGAAATTTAATTACTTGATATAAAATAGAAAATGTTTCAAAATATTAAAGCCAAATGCATTTAAATAGGCAAATAAAAAAGTACTATTCGACTTTCTTTACCTGACTAAGGTTTGAATAAAAAACTAAGTATTCTATATTTCTTTCTTAAGTTTCATAAATTTATGCCCGACAATGTTGCATTAAAAGGGATATAGTTGTCTCCATTTGTTTAATGCACACAAAAACGGCAAAAAAACCAGCCATCCAAACATCAAAGGCAGTGCTATTATAAGCCGACAAGGTACTATAGAGCTGTATTTCAAATTTTTGCGTATTAGAATGAACAAAATAATACTAGAGATTTAATAATTGTATTTTCAGTAGAAACTTAATGACGTATCTGGAAAAATCTTGCTCTGTTTTGCGTCAAAATAGGATCTTACGCATCAGTGGACATATTGCCCGTCCTTCGCAATATTGATAGATAAATTCAAAGTACAGCTCTGCTTATCTGTTCCCTGGGTATGACGGTTTTTAGGACGGGTGGTATACGCGAACGTAGGGGAGTAGAGAGTTGTGGATGAAGTCATCCAACTCGAGATACGCCATTTGTTAGTCACAATGGTTATCTGGACAAGAGAATATTGTGCCTTCTCAGTTGAGGAGTATTTAAAATCAGCGAATCTGGGATTGTTGTGTGATGGCGTTTCCGCCGACATTTCAATACCCGCCACCATGGTCCGGTCCCGAAACGTGACACAATCGTAAGATGGACTAAAAATTTCAGAACAACTGCATCGGCAATGAATTCGAAACCACGTGGTCGAAGTGTAAGAACACTGCCTATCGTTGAAAGGGTGAGACAAGAGGTCCTTCACTGCCCGAAAACAAGCCGCAGTGCTCGGAGTCAGTGATAAAACTATTGTGACGTATCTCCCCGAGTTGAACAACTTTATCCACAATGCTCTACTTCCCTTCGTTCACGTATACCACCCGTATCAACCCTAGACAGTTGCACCATATTTTTTTAAGACCTTGACTTGATCATGAACAATCAACCATAAATGAGCAAATTTAAATTAAATTTTCTCTGCTCGTTATCTTCAGTCATAAAAATGTGTATCCCCATTTATTGATAATGTTTTATCTGGAAAAATAAATTTCTTCTGGGCTAAAAGACAGACAGTTTCATTACCAGAATTCTTCAAATTTATTTGTTAGTTAAGAAAAAACTCACTTAGATGTAGTATAATATATTTTCTTTCAGTGCTACCAGCGACGGCCATACAAATATCGAGTGGTGAGGGAGGCCAGGGTATACACACGTTAACGATGACGAATTCGACAGCTGGTGGTGCCATTGTACAGTATGCACAGGGTCAAGAATTTTTCGTGCCTGGTAGGTATTTATATAAATGAGACATGTATTTTTACATTTTAACCGCTGCTATCGTGGGATACTTTAGTTACGGGGCGAAATTATTATATTTTCAATTTTTACAAATTTGTTACTTTGTTTCTTTGGTTTTTCTAACAGAAAACTTTTAACAGCGAACTAAAACAGAATTTAAAATGGAGTCCTTCAAGGCGCCGGTGCAACGCTCCTCTTTATTATTGTCTAAATGTTATTTGTGGCATTATCTTAATTTTTTCCTTCTTCAATTCTTTGGGAATTTCACTGCCACATGTATGTTTTCTTTCTAAGCGGTGCTAGGGGAATCTACAAAATATATCACAATTAACCAGTATGTTACTGGTAAAAAAACCTCTACGCCCGTGACGTTTACGTCAATGGATCAGTTAAAGGTTGGTTTTGATAAATAAACAACACATAAGTATAAAAACTTGAAATTAAATATTTCGCCGACGTTTTGGAAATCTAATCTGTTTCCTTTCTCAAGGCTTTTTTTTGAAAAATCTTTTTTGCTGTGTATGACAAATACACAGCTCTAAGAATGTTTGTTATATTCAATATCCATAGATACTTACTATTTACATAGAACTGTTGATATAGTTAACAGTTTTTTAGTTTCTATACAATGTTAAGTTTGTGAAGTTCTTCTTTTAACATTGGCAGCCAAGTTGTACAGACATCTATGGAACAATTCGACACGCAATTATCCTCATTCAATAATATTATCGCGGATTCTTTTATTTTTCTTTTTTTGTTATCTGCCTCTTTTGTTAACATTTTTGCCGAGTCCCAGTTTATTCTATTTTTTAGCAAATTTAATAGGTATGTAAGAATTCAGTACGCAGAATATTTTATAGTTGCTGTAAAATATTTCTCAATCTCAAAAATTAATAAGAACAGTGAAACTCATTAAATAGGACACGTGCGCAATTTGACAGCTGATGAGATTGGAGGGCACACAACCTCAATCTTCCAACGTAAATAATTTTTTTTTTTAAGTTCTTTTTCCGGAAAAGCCCCAAAAACCATAAAGACCTAGTTCTTATCCAACTCTGAAGTCAAGAGTATGCACCTATTTTATAAAAAAAAATTCTTGGTTTTGCAGTGGTTGCCCAGAGTGGCAATATATCCGGCGGTGCAGGAGAGGATCAGGCGAGAAAACGTGAAATGAGGTTGCTGAAAAATAGAGAAGCCGCGAGGGAATGTAGAAGAAAGAAAAAAGAATACATCAAGTGCCTGGAGAACAGAGTGGCGGTACTAGAGAACCAAAACAAAGCACTCATAGACGAGTTGAAATCTCTCAAAGAACTATATTGCCAGCAAAAAACCGAATGAGGTTTGTCCTATTTTTATAAAAAGGTGAAGGACTTGTTTTTGTTTACCTCCAGGGGATACTGGTCTAGTAGGATAGCTCAGTGCTAAGTGGCTAGGTGGTATTTTTCTGTGGAAGATCTTAGTCAGATGTAAAATGAAGTGCAATGATTGCATTTTTGTTACTTATTAATGCATTTTATTATGCACTAAGTTATATGCTTAATATCCGATGACCCTAGGGACTTGTTATTTCAGTCTATTTATTTCTTACATCAAAGTTGATCCAGTAGTTACAGTGCACTTACTCCATTTTTCAAGGGAGCATTACAACATTCGCCAATGTTTCGCAACATTTTTTTTTATACAGATCAGAAAGGTTGCACTATGTTAATGTTTGGCTCTAAGCAACAACAATTATCGGCTGGAAAAAAACTGACGTTCACAAATATCATTTAACAACAAAATTAGTATTGTTATGCTTTTGTGATTTTTATATTTAACTAGACTGATATTAGTGTATTCATTGCTTGCTGATGAGGTGATTTTTTATTTTTAGATATCCAATATTAATTAAAAGAAAAAAATCTGGATTACCATTGCACAGGGCTGTCATAATAATGATTACAAGCTGTGTGTCTACAAAATATATGCAGCAAAAAATTTACACTAATAGTACTGGTCAAATGCTGATTCTGCAGGTTTAATCAAATCAGTAGTATTCTAATTACAGTTTAGCAAAACCAGAAAGATATTACAGGCCATCTTTTACCAAGGGTTAATTAAACACTGATTAGTGACACAATAGCCCCCTGGGCAGCATATTATCTGGGTTTGTCACTGATTAAACCCTTGAGCCTGATGATGCGTCATTTTTGGCAATTCTAAGTCACGCTCTCATATGGTGATGCACCATGTGCATAATTTTGGTTTGTGCCTCTATATTCTTATAATTTACCGCATATAAGTACAAATTGATACTATGGTTTGTAATCACTTGTGAAAGCTCTGAATAAGTTTGATTTAGATCTTATCCGAAAAATATTTAGGAAATGTACAAAGAATCCATTGAAGAGTGCAAAAAAAATTTTCAGAACCACTTAGACATATTTACTTGCACGCCACTGGCACCTGGTCGACTGCATTGAATAAAACTTAATAGATTTGATAATAAATCCAAAGTTGTGACATAAAAATTGTACAACTAAAAAGAACATCGAACGACATTGACCTAACACAAGCCAATTACTCTATACAGAGCTTATAACCAACTGACGAAATGTGACATGACAAATGTATAGGTGGGCAATACTGGGAATTCCAACTAAGTAGCATTCAGTGATATCATAATTCTAATAAATTTTTACACGTTTTCTCTTATACTTTTATTATAATTTTGTTGGTAATTTGAAAATTGTATTTAAGGATATGTATCTCCATAAAATTATTTGGATAAGATGTGAACCATTTTATATTTGCATTTCGTGTCTAGTAACAATATCGTTGCTCAGCATATTTGTTACTGCTAATATTAGTCTTATGTTTTGGAATTGTGCAAAAATCTTAACTAGAAATGTATATGCAGAATGTTTAGTGAACCACCAATTGAAGAAGTACACTCAGAATCAAACCCAAAATTTCAAATTTATAATAAACATGAACTTGGTTCATTTAAGGTTGGAAAGAAAATTGAAGTTTTTAATCTTGAACTATTCGTTGTTTTAATATTGGTTATGCAAAAATATGCACTTTTCGTGATTTTTGCCCTTTTCTGGTTATGTTTTCAAATTTATACAGTTCAAGAAAGTTTAAATTTGTTGAAAATGTATTGTTTTACTATTATTTAAACTTCCCTTATCATATAGTGTCATTTATAAGCATTTAGGAGCCCCATCTTTAATGTTGGCTAGATAGATCAGAAGAATTCATCACAATTGTCAGATGTTAGAATCTCTCAAGACATGGTATATGCGTGAGGTTCTTGATTTGAATGTTCAGTAAATCATCAGTGAGCGAGCATAAGCTTGATCAACTTATTGTTGCAAGGGAAATCATAGTTTTTAGTCTTTGAAACAAAAACGGATATAAGAAAATTTGGATAGTTTGGAAAGTTAGAATCTCAACAAGAGATGGGTAAGGTATTTGATTTGAATGTTCAGTAAATCATCAGTGAGCAAGCATACTCATGTACTTTTACTTAGGGCCTAGCCCAAAATTGCTATCTTGGGGGCTGTCCATAAATTAAGTCACTCAGAATTTCACCTTTTTGGACCCCTCCCTCCCCCTTCGTCACGCTGTCACACTTTCAGTGACCCCCCCCTAACAAATATTACGTTACAAAAGCTAGCCCCCCCCCGTAAACGATTTATTGTGATTAAAAATAGCATATTTACAGGCTTTTAAGTACTTGAAAATGACTTTCTATAATGAAAAAACTTTAAAAACTGCCAAGTTAAGAAAAAAATGAAAATAAAATTGATGAACTGTGAACGTCACATTTCCTTAGCCCCCCCCCCCTTGTCATATCTCGTCACACTAAGCAATACACCCCTCTCCCCCTTATTTGCGAACGTATTTTATGAATGGCCCCTTGTAGCAAGTATAAGCTTGATCAAGTCATTGTTGCAAGGAAAATCATAGTTTTTGGTCTTTGAAACACGAACGGATATAGGAAAATTTGGAAAGTTTTAAAAAAGGCATCTAATTTTGTTTGCATCACTTTGCTTTTAAGGACTTCAAAAGCACTTTCTTTTAGTCTTTTTAAGAGCAGCACATCTTGCATTAGGGAATCATTTTCTTCAGCCCACTGAATACAAAAAGAAAACGACTTTACGGCATCAGAATGTTTTACTTTAGACATAATAATTTTATCATCCATATCACTAGATTCCTTGTTCTCTTTGTTTGTATTTCAAGTTTCATTAATCAGTTCCTCTTCTGTTAAGTCCATTACAACTTCTTTCTTTCCCAACGCCCACTCGGCAATTTCTTTGTCACTTAAAGTATTTTCTGGTTCTACAATTCTCAAGGAATCTGCAATTGTTTTCAAATCTTTATTATCTAACGGATAAAGACGCCTTTGAAGTTGCAAGTGAAATATTTTCTTCCTCGCATTCTTCATACTGCTGTTGCTACAGTGCTTTCCAACTTTTTTAGATATTTTTTTCTCAGATACAGATTTCCAAGCTAGATCTAAATTATCAATTGCATATTTTAACTTGTATTGTTTTAAAACCTTCATTATATCATCACCTTCGTTGGAGATAATGTCATTTAGTAAGCGTTTTCTGTTTTCTTATTTGTCTTTGTCCGGACAACAGAGGTAAAATTTTTAAAGTGTCCGGTGAATAGAAGGATCCGAATGACTGGAGTGTCCGAGTTAGAGAGTGTCCGGATTACCGAGCCTCTACTGTATGTGTTGAAATTAATAGCAACCTTATGCTCACATTCCGCCAGGTTAAATTAAGGCATTTATTAAGTGTGTGGTATGCGAGCTGAATGTTCAAGCAATTACCAACGAACGAGCACACTCATGTATTTTTACTCAGGGGCCAGCCCAACACTTCTACAGGGTGGCCACTTTTCTGTTATTTCTCGGAATAAAAAAAAAACATTGCACAAACTGGTTAGTTTTGGCTAATTTTTATGTTCGGTCACAGTTGTCACAGTTTTTATTAATAAAATGTAAAAAATAGTTGAAATTGGTTTTTGAGTTGTAGTCAGGGAAAATTGAAGTATCAGGGAAGTCGGTGAAAAATCATGGAATTTGAAAAGCAGTTTTAGGTTGCCACCCTGTATCTAACTTATAGCAAAGATATGGTTGGTCAACTTATAGTTGGAGAGAAAATTATACTTACTACAGATACCACTACGATCTGCTCATTGTCATATAAATTCCCTGCTGTTTTAATTGTGGCTAGATAGATCAAAATTTATCACGGTTGACATTTTTTTCATCGGCATTGTATTTTTCCAGTTAAAATCTTTGCACATTTCTTAAAAACTCTCTAAATAAACAGAGTACTCCCACGTTTTCCTAAATGCAGATGTTGCAGAAATATTGCCTATAATATATTTTTAGTGCACTGGGGGCTAAGGTAAATATATATTTCATAATTTTGTATTTTTGCTGTTACTGGGGTCTAATATTACTTAAATTATTAGTAACACTAACCAAAGAAATTTATTCCAATAGTTCATCAACATTGGTGTACAGGGTTAAAGTGTAGATTGGAACAAATTGTTTTTGATATGTACAAATTTTGTTTAATTATGGTGAAAATATCAGATTATGTTGAGTATTTTATTTTATTTATTATATATATTTTTTTTAAAGAAGGTAACGTTTTAAGCATTTTTAACAGTGATCTGATCAGAGAATTAGACATATTTTTATACATTAGCTTTATTCAAAAGTCTATGGTTTATATAAGAACCGGAGATATAATTTTAATTTCAAAATCTTCCAGAAAAAATGATATTTAAAGAATTAAAATTCTATCTCCCTTTCGCATTATGTGAAACTTTATTATGTGGCTCTTGGGTGGAGAGCCAAAGGAATTTTGTAATATACATAACATTTGCATATATTTGTATATTGATATTTATATGGATGAAGAAGGCTTGTGAAAAGTAAATATTGTATTTATAGAAACAGCCGATGTACATATTGATCAAGTTTTGTAAAAACAAAATGGTTAGGTATTTATTTTGAACAGTACCCCTTTAAAAATCAAAGGTTGTTTCAATATTTAATTTTGTTACTGGCCTAAAATTTGTGCCTTGTGCAATATACAAAAAGTATTAGCTGTTAATTTCAAGCTGGTTTAGAAACGACAGAAACAATATATTTAAAAATATGTTTTTATAATAATGCAATTTCTCCTCAAAGCGGATTGCATTATTGAAAAATTTTAATTTATTTTCATATTGGTGCACCATACCAAATTTTTTCTAGAATACACAATTTTTTATTTAATATAATTTTTTATTTTTTTTTTTGGAGGGACCGGTTTATATAATAGACAAGTTAATTGACGAAAAATCATCTTGATTTGTGAAATTGGGATTTTGTGCCAAATATCAACATCTTTGTTAAAAAATCACCAAAATATTATCTTGTTACAGAAATCTTCTGGGCGTTTTGTACTTTCGCAATGTGTATATTTTTGATCACACAGATTTTTTATTTACTCGAGGAATGGTTAAAATTAGAACCTAATTTGAAAACATCTTTTGTATGTAGTTTTTCATATACGTGAACTCCTGGTAGATATTTCAATTAAGGTATCACATGAAATCATGCATATCATATTGAACTTCACAGTGACATTTGAATTCCAAAAATATATGAACCGTTTCTTTTATAATGAAGTACATTCGTTGTGACATCACACAATTATGGACAACCCTCGTAAAACTGTCATGATACACCGGTTGCCTGCCAATCACATTAGCCCTTAATGGTAATGCAACTGTTGGCAAGTTTCCAAGTACCGGTTCCCAAAACGACAAAGCTGAAAATGCGCCGACTCAGCTGCTGGGTGTTTTGGTCAGCGGAAAAATTTCATTCTTAACTAGTAAAACTAATTACTTAACAGTAAAACTTAACCTCATTTCCTTTCATTCTTTAGTATTTGTCTTCCTCCAGTAATTTATGGTGCTTGTTTTTTCTAAAATACAGATAAAGAACTATTAATATAAAATGATTATTTATCATAAAGTTTTAGCAACTTGCTTGACACTGTTTAGGGAACTCACAACGGTTTAGTTGAGTGATTATCCTCTGCGGTTGCATTTCCTAAACATACGCAATGTATTTGTTCACAAAGGCCAAGAATGATAAACAAGGAGTGTTCAATAAGACGATAGCCAATCAGAACAAAGTGAGCAAATGTGACATCAAAATAAAAAAAATTTCAATTCACCAAAATAAGCACTAGAAACATACATTACAAAGTTTTAGAACCAAACCTAATAGGTAAAATACACAAGCTTATGAACCAAAATAATCTACATGGCAATTTCCAGCTATATTGTTTAATTTTGTCTACAATGATGTCACAAAATGCTGGTCGTCTTTGTATAACAAAAGTTAAAATTGAGCAATCCTTCCTGTTTATCCTTCTTGCATAAAGACAATATTTTGGAGGACTGGAATACAGCAAACAGTTTTATTTTATTTTTCCTTTCAAAGAAATATTTGAAAACATTTATTTACCATTCACCTTGCACTAAATATGTTAGAATTTATGCAACAATTATATTAAAATAAGATGGAATATACACCAATATATGTAAAGCCATAGAAGATCTATACCAGAAGATACACCCTCAGCAAATCCTTTGTTCTTTCATTGATAAATTTGGATGACCTCACGCCATCTTATTAGTAGGTGGTAATTTTAAATCTCATGTTTACATTGAGGTTTCGTGGAGGTAGTGAAATGCGAATTTTGTGTATTAAGAATTTGTGTAAAATATCTTCCAAAAATGAAATTCTATTTGACCGGCAGAGAAATATTGTTAATTTGCTTGAACAGCCGCGAACAACTCACGCAATCATAACAAAGTAAATTTATAGGTTGACAACTATACCACCAAAAAGATTACCTCAAACACAAGGACAAATGTTCAAGTTTTGGCTTGTGTTTCTTTTTCGATTTTAAAATATGGGTTAAACGAAATAATCCGGAATTATCTACTGCCAATTCCACATGTATATTGAAGGTTTATAACCTTACCTTACAAAGTTTCTGACAAGTGGTGTTTCCTTTTGGATCAAATTCTCTGATACATTCTAACCTTCGAAAATGTGACTTTTGTGATATATATGCATTAAAGGTAAAGGTTCAGCACAACTGATGTGTTGTGACAGTTTTATGTGAGTTTCGGAATGCATTATGCAGGATATTTGCAGCTGCGAACATTTTGATGGTATCATTCTCATAAGTTTAAAAAAAATGATAAAATTAAATTTCGGATTCATGTTTGACGACGACTCAACACACTGGAATTAATACAAAGTGCATTCCAGAGTACTAAATGTTCACCTCTTCGACGGATGTATGTTAATATGCAGATACATCGTATGAGTGTTATTGCAAAGACTTTTTGTTTTAAACGAACTATGTAGAATTTTTAAATATAGATGATTTTTAAAGGTGTACTAAGTCCAAGACCTGTGGAGTGCCTTTTTAGATTTAGAACAATTCGATATTCATAACATTGCAGATTATTATTTTTAGTGCCATTTGATAGGATATGTAACGTTGATTTGAATATATTTTAATTTTGGTCAAGTAAACGTTGTTTTATAGATGTTATGAATATCACATGTTAAAAGCAGTAAATGATGGTCTAGTAGTTAAAAAAAAAACATTGTAAATATTTGTATTTAATGTATTATGTATTTTTACATATCAGAGTATATCTAATCTAACTACTTTTGCACAGCCAAAGCCTTTTTTAAATTTGTAATTGGAAATAAGAGGATCGTTTAAAGGTTTTGAGAAATTTTACGTATTATTTTTACATAATCGTTGCCTTGTTATAAAAGGGAGAATATGGACTGGTTTGATCCCGTATCTCACCCCTTTTTGCTATTTTGGTAGTGTTTTGTAGTTAGTAAAATTTGTAAATAAGATTATTATTAATAGATGTTAAGTATTAGTTGAATTCATTTATTATTCATAATAAATTGGATATTTTCTTTGAGGTCTTTGTTTCTTTTTTGTTCCACATCATAATTTCTAGAGAATAGAATTATAATAGAAAAAATTACACAACTAGATTTAAACAACATTAAAAACATTTATAGAGTAAAACCTGGAAATTTGGCTTCCATTGGATTTTGTATATCCAGCAACAAGTACATTGGACCGGCGGCACCTTCATATAGAGACAAAGGGCGGTCTGGAGAATGTTGTTCGTGCTCCTTGTTGTAATCGAGACACCATTCAGCGAATTTTATGGCACGGTACAAATGTTTTTCATCCTGTAAACATATATTAGAGAATAACATTGCTGTCCTTAAAGTGGCCATGCCTTAGAAAGAGACATTCGATAGGGAAATATTTATTATTTTTGCCCATAACTTTTTTTTTCTTAGTACATATATTTAAATAAACTAAAATTACCTAAGTAGAACCATAACAAGACTATTGCTATGAATTTTCCATCAATAAGTTCAGTGGTTTGCAAAATAGCTAAATTTATATTTAAAAATTATGTTAATCTTCCTATTTTGTAGTTTTAAATCTAGCTATTTTGCAAACCACTGAAATTATTGAGTGAACAATCATAATGATAGTCTTGTTTTGTCTCTACTTAGGTACTCTTATAGCTTTTTTAAATATACGTACTAAGAAAAAAAAGTTATGGGCAAAAATAATAAATATTTCCCTATCGGATGTCTCTTTCTAGGGAATGGCCACCTTAAGACACTAGTATGGGAATCCATAACACAAAATTAGTATAATTTGATTCATCTGGACTGCCACTAGCTTGCTATAATATAATGCCAGAGATCAAGAAAGTTCAATTGCCATGCCAGTAAAGTGGATGAAGACCTTAGAGGTGACCACTGAAATAGTTTGAAAATGTTAAGAGCTCAAGCTCGACCCCTAATCAACTTTAGTCAAGAATATTGGTGTACGTTATAACCAGACCCTGGTGCAAAAGTAGTTATGCCAGAAACAGTCTTCACACACAGATAAATATGTTTCGAATCTAAAATCTTATGATTCACATAAGAAAATAAATACATTATTTATAGGAAACAAATGCTTTTGCGGTAAGAACTATGGCATAAAACTCAAAATAATAAATAGATAATTTGTTATTAGTAATTTGAAGAAATTATTTATTTGGTATAGTTGAGCAAATAGATGTAAGAGATGATTACTGAAACTGGTGGATAAAAAACACCAGACTTTGGCCACTTGTTATACAGGGTGTCCCAGATTGAAACAAACATACTCTAAAGTATATTCACCGAGCTCTGAGAGCTGTTCACGTGGGCTTAGTTCACCAGAGCCATTCATGTGTAAAATTATAAAAAATACAATAATAAATAAAATAAATAAAATAAAAATTTTTTATTAACCCATTACGATCACAAATACAGGAAATAGGGTACGTCAAAAGAACGCTCACTGAAATATAATCAAAATTACAGAATCTTAATTAAAAACATGGGACAAAAATATTCTTTTACAGACTAATAGTTAAGATTACAGACACTTAGTTAAAAACATGAGACAAATATTCGTTTACAGAATAAAAAGCATTGGACACTAACAACTTCTTGACATGGGAAACAAATTTGTTTGTACTGAGATTCTTTATACTAGTAGGTAATTTGTTATATAATTTCGCCCCCATGTAATAGGGGCTTGATTTATAGAGCTCTAATCTGTGTAAATCAAATTGCAGATTTTGGCCATGGCGAGTATTATAATCGTGATATTCGTTTTGCAGGTTGAAATTGGAAATATTGTGTCTAACTAGTTTTAAAATTTCTAAGATATAAATACAAGGGAAAGTGAGAATTTGTTGTCTGATAAAAGTTTGCTTGCAAGACTCTCTGTAATTTAAACCAAACATGCATCGTATGGCTCTTTTTTGCATAATAAATACCCTGTTTGCTGCTGTTGAATGTCCATACAAAATAATTCCATACCTTATAACAGATTCAAAGTTTGAGTAATAAAAAGTTCTTGTGATATCTTTGCTAGTAATAGCATGAAGCCTCTTTAGTGCAAAACAAATACTTGCACATTTTTTACAAACATGATTAACATGATCCCGCCATGATAGTGATATGTCTATGTGGATTCCCAGTAGTTTAAAACTTGTTACTTGTTCAATTGTTTTACCATTTAACCTAATTAGGGGGCTACTCGTATAACTAGCAGTAAGTGGGTGAAATTGTAAGAAATGTGTTTTTTCTTGATTTACTAGAATGGGCTATCGCCCATTCTAGCTCCTCCGGAGGGGTGACAGCTAAAGCTGTCAATGCGAGTGCTCCGCACTCGATTAGGTAACGCTTGAATCATTGTAGAAAGCTTGATTTTTAGTTTTCAATTTTCACTTTTTTTGGGTTTTTTAAATTTTAAGTTTTCAGTTTTTTAATAATTTTCAGTTTTTTAGTTTTTCGGTTTTTTATCATTCAGTGTTTCGGTTTTTCAGTTTTCAGTTTTTAATTTTTTCAGTTTTTCAGTCTTCAGTTTTTAGTTTTTTAGATTTTCAATTTTTCAATTTTCAGTTTTCAATTTTTCAATTTTTTAATTTTGTTTTCAACTTTCAGTTTTTAGTTTTTCAATTTTTCAGTTTTCAGTTTTTGTGGTTTTCCGTTTTTAGTTTCATTTTTCAGTTTGTCAGTTTTTCAGTATTTCAGTTTTTCAGTATTTTAGTCTTTCAGTGTTTCAGTTTCTCAGTTTCCCAATTTTCCAGTTTTCCAGTTTTTCAGTTTCAGTTTTAAAGTTTTAAAGTTTCGAAGTTTGGAAGTTTTTAATTTTCTAAGTTTTTAAGTTTCTAAGTTTTTAAGTTTTTAGGTTTTTAAGTTTTTAGGTTTTGAAGATTTGCAGTTTTTAAGTTTTGAAGTATTTAAGTTAAGTTTTTCAGGTTTTCAGTGTTTCAGTTTTTTGTTTTTCAGTTTTTCAGTTTTTCATTGTTCAGTTTTTCATTTGTCAGCCTTTTATTTCAGTTTTTCGGTTTTTCAGTTTTCAGATTTTCAGTTTCTAGTTTTTCACCTTTCGATTTTTTAGTTTTCAATTTTTCAAGTTTTCAAGATTTCAAGTTTTCAAGTTTCCAAGATTTCAAGTTCTCAATTTTTCAAGTTTGCAAGTTTTCAAGATTTCAAGTTTTCAAGTTTTCAATTCTTCAAGTTTTTAAGTTTCCAAGATTTCAAGTTTTCAATTTCTCAATTTTTCAAGTTTGCAAGTTTTCAAGATTTCAAGTTTTCAAGTCTTCAAGTTTATCAGTTTTTCATTATTTCAGTTGTTCAGATTTTCAGATTTTTAGTTTTTCAGTTTTTCAATTTTTCAGTTTCAGTTTTTCACTTTCATATTCGATTAGGTACTTCAGCAACCTTCACATTCCGAGTTTCAGCTGAATCGGACGGCAAATAAGAAAGTTACAGTAAATAGCGGATATTAGGCTATGGGGACGCCGCCATTTTGAAATTTTCAATGTCGACGTCATATTCACAATCAACTACTTCAGTAACTTCAACATATCGAGTTTCATTTGAATCGGACGATAAATAAGGAAGTTACAGTAAATGATGAATATTATGCTACGGGGACGCTGCCATTTTGAATTTTTGAGTTACGATAACATATTCGTGATCTGTGACCTCGATAACATATACATACCTATTTTCAGACGAATGGCACCGTAAATGGTAAAATAGGTCCTGCAACTCGGCCGCCATTTTGAATTTTTCAATTTCGACGCCATATTCACAATCAGCTACTTCAGTAACTTCAACATACCGAGTTTCATTCGAATCGGTTGGGAAATAAGAAAGTTATAGTAAATAATGGATATTAGGCTATGGAGAGGCAGCCATTTTGAATTTTTGAGTTGCGATAACATATTCGTGATCTGTGACCTCGATAACATATACATACCTATTTTCAGACGAATGGCGCCGTAAATGGCAAAATGTGTCCAGCAGCTCCGCCGCCATTTTGAATTTTTCAATTTCGATTTCGGATTCGTATTTGGCGACCTCAAAAACCCCCACATACCGATTTTGAGAGGTGTGACGCCAAAATCGACAAACATCGTCCGCCATTTTGGCGCCGCCATCTTGAATTTTGCGATTCTGACATCATATTCGTGATCAGCGTGGTCGATAATCCCCGAGTACCAAATTTCAGGTCAATCGGACGACAAATAAATTTAATTGCGTTTTTCGATGAATTTGGCTCACCCTATATCAGCATTATTTTGCTCACTCTGTAAATTACAAATTACCCAGAATTCCTAGTATATTGTTATGTGCGTTAGTTAAAATGGCGGAAGCAAAAACATGGACTTTCAAAACGGTAATTTCTCAGGAAATAAGTGGAGTTGAAAGGCGTTCTATGTCTCAAATTAATCGGAAAGGATGATATTTTGTTGTGATAGTGGAGTGTGCGGGCCAAATCGGAAATTCGGCCCGGCACGGGCGTGTGAATGTTGGGTTTTTTTGTGAGAAAGTGAAAAACATCTACGTACATATAAATTCATAATTAAGCAATTACTTGGAATAGAAGCTCGTTCTGTGTCTCGATGGAAAGGGGGAGCTTTGCCCTTTCCCGTGATACCAAATTGTATAGGGAAAATCGAAAATTCGGCCTCGCAGGGGCGAGACAAATGTGACAAATTTGAGTGTGTTAAAACGTAACCTAGAAAATTGTAAAACATGAAATCTTAAAACACTCATATTTTAGTTAATACTGGACATAGAGGCTCGATCTTGGTCTCTATTTAAACACGAAGATTCGCATTTTATTCGTGCAGTGCGTGCCCTGGGTTAATTAAAAAATTTAGTGTAGTTCTGTGCGAAATAAGAATGGATATTTTCGTAAAAATCGAAAACCGTAAGTACTTTAAAAATCCATAAGTAAATAAATATCGGGAGTGAAACGGCGTGCGACGTCTCTCTGGAAAGCAGAAGAACGTAGCTTTCCGGCGATACCAAGTTCGACCGAAAAAATGGAAAATTAGGCCCGCGGCGAGCGCGACAAAAGTAGCTTTTCTCGGATCTTTTAAATTTAAAATTTCACGTATTTACGAAAAATTCTTCCACTTTGACCGCCCGTAGCTCGTTAATCTTTGGAGCTGTAGAAAAATAAAAAAAGAGACTTTTAGATAATTCATTTTTCTACATTTTCGTTAGGGCGAAGTATTTTGCTCTAGGAGGCCCCGTTTAGAAGATATGGAGGTTTAAAGGTAAAAATGTCAAATTTTTCGCCTTTTCGCACCGCCGCACCTTCCGGCCGATATCTCCGAAACGAAGCGTCGTACGGAATTTTTGGAGATACAGGAGGAAGCGGAAAGAAACGCTCTTGTCCTTTGAGATTTTTTTATTTTGAGCTAGCTCCAGCCGTTTTCGAGTTATAGGCGAAAAACCGAAAAAATGAGTCTCGCTTCGGATTCGAATCAGCGCAAAAACGTGCAATCTTAAAACGTCCGTATTTTTCGAAATACATATTTTTGAGCGCCGTACGGCGTCGCGGCGGAACGGGGAGAGGTTCTAGTTATCGCTAGCCGCAAACTGCGAGGTCGAACTCGAAAATTAGGCCCGGCAGGAGCTAACGAAAATGGTAAATTTTTGACGTTTATGAAATACCAAAACGCCTTCCCCTATTTTCTCTCGTCCCCCTCGACTCCTCATTCCCAAAAATAAGAGGCGAGAGAGATAGGCGATTTTCGTCCGTTAATAAAGAAAAAACCCGGAAAAATACCGGAACCGAGTATAGCCTATACACTACAGAATTCCCTCCCGAAGCATCGGAGGCGGGCGCGGACCGGCGAAATTAAGCGCGTCTTAACATCTCGAATTTTTAAGATCGCAATGAGGAAGGGGCTCGCACCAACTGGATTTTATTACTATGACTAGAAACGCTTCGCGTTTCTAGGTCCTCCGGACGGGTGACAGCTGAAGCTGTCAATGCGAGTGCTCCGCACTCGATTAGGTAACGCTTGAATCATTGTAGAAAGCTTGAATCAATGCAGAAAGCTTGGTTTTCAGTTTCGATTTCAGATTCGTCATCAGCGACCTGAAAAACATGTAGGTACCGATTTTCAGTCGAATCGGTTCATAAATGATACATCTTGTCCGCCATTTTGGGCCGCCATATTGAATTTTGTAAATCTGATGTCAGATTCGTTATCGGCTACACTAATTACCTCTACGTATCAAGTTTCATTTGAATCGGACGGTAAATAAGAAAGTTACAGTAAATGGTGGATATAAGGCTATCGGGACGCCACCATTTTGAATTCTTTAGCGGCGGTCACATATTCATGATCTGTGGCCTCGATAACACCCACATACCTGTTTTTGCCGCCATTTTGAATTTTTCAGTTCCGTAATCATATCGAATAATCGAATTTCTAGGTTTAGAAACTAAATAAGAGCCATCAGTTTTAGTAACATCATCAACTGGAATCTTATAAAATGAAATAATTTTTCTGCCATTGTTTGAAATCATAGGAACATCACGGAACAATCACTATATTGTGTAATATGTTGATTCTTTGAACATGCGATTGGGGAGTGGAAGCTATGGCGACGTCCAATGAAACAGGTTGTGTTGCATTGAAAACATCAATGGATGTTTGACTGTTGGTCTTAATTTTTTTAGGCGGTGGAATGCCTTCTCCAGGTTGGCTGAGTGAAGAGTTACGTCGTGTGGATTTTCCAGAAATTGAAGTACCTTTCCTTTGGATTAATCTCTTACCCTTTCGTTTTGCCATTTTTGCAACTGTAATGAGAGATATAATATTAGATCTAAAATTTGGAATATAATATACAGAAACAACATTGTACAGACAGCTCTATTTAAATATCAAAAATGTAATGTTTGTGATAAAAACTGTTATTAAATACGTAAACTGCAATTATTTTCGTGGGCGAATAAAAATACCACGTAATTCATTTTATAGATGCAATAAATGTGAGTCAAGACAGCCGTAGAAAATGAAATTAACTAAGAAAGAACATAATTTTACTTACTGATATTGTAGTGACACCTTTCCAAATATGTAGGGGCTAAGAGCAAAAAAAATCGAAAGCAAAGAGGAGATTAATATTTAACAAATACCTACCTGAAACACACGTTACAAATTAATAAGAGAGAGCAATTTAAAAATAATGAAAGTCGCTGGGAAAGCAACGTTTATTCTATAAATCTGCACTATATAAATTACACACTGACACTGACTTGTCGACACGAAATCATACAAACAATATTTGATAACAATTGTTTTTAGTGTTCTTAGAAATTTAGGTACTGTAGCTTACTTGGATAAGAATCATAAATGAAACTATCCGCATATTTACCTGAAATGTATATATTTAGAATGTACTAATTATTCCACAATAGTATGGAAAAATAAGGAAGGAGTGATAATGCTGAACCAAGTTTGGATATTAACGTTAATGAATCTTGATCGATATAACTCGCCCTTGATCTATTTTGTTTCATATTTCATTAAGTATATGTCCTACTTGATAAAACGGTTCTTGTGTAGTTACACCAGGCGAAGTGATTTCCGTCACTACTGCTATAGGTGATTTTCTAATCACAGTGATTTAATCGCCGGCAGTGAAATATCATTTATTCTTAGCTTAGTCTCACTGTGCTTTATGTTATTTATTTAATTCTGCGAAAAGCAACCGTAATATATTGGTAAAATTGTAATCTTATAATGAATTTCGATATTTCGATGTTGAATGTTCACTTAGACATGTTAATTTTTTAGCGAGTAATAGGTTTGTGAACAGGTCATTAAGAAGCAGGTACATGGAATGCACGGATCACCAGACATCTTTAAATGTGAACATTACATATAACCTATTGATCATTTTCGGTCACCTGATTTTGACACCGCCATCTGGAAGGCACATAAACTTTATCCAATCAGAAGGTAATGCAAATGTAAACAATTAGCGATGAGTTTCGAGCAAAAGCAGTTTAAGCTTGTTATTAAAAAATAACAGCTTCTCCTCATCTTTAAAAAACAAAAGTAAAAATTGATTGTGTAATTTCCGGTAAATTTATTTTCAATAATATGCATACGTGTTCATGTGTAAATATTTCATGAAACATGTATTTACAATAGCACGGAAAAATAAGGAAGGAGTGATATTGCTGAACCATATCTTCAGCGGAGGGAATCGTAAATGTGGAAGGAATGTAAATAGAACCGTGAAGTAAAAAGGTGGATCCTTAATTCTGTTAATATCATAGTCAATTTGCGGCACACACTGATATTTCTTCGTATCTCTATAAACGAAGTTACTTGTCGTTGTTGCTTTAAAATTACTGTGGTCACCTGTAATTGTATACACACATGGAGAAACCGTTAGAAATATGAGTTTGATCAAAGTTTGGATATAAATGTTACAGAAGTTGCTTTTAATGAATATTAGTATATGTCCAACTTGAAAAAACTTTCCGGAAGTTTCTCCTTATCTTAATTATTGTGTACTTTTCTTCACCTCTTCTCAAATTTTGTCTCTGCAGTCCAAAACCAAAAATATTCCACCACCCCGATTCTCTCTTCTCTTTTTTCTAAAATTTACATTTAAAATGTCTAAACCTGATACTTCAAATTAAATAAAATAATGTCAACGCTACATATAACCTATAAGACTAAACTGACAGATTTGTAACGTCAAACATTTAAGAACCTCTAAAAGTAAACTCCCTAAAAAAGTGTAACTGTCACATTTTTCTTAGACGTTGGTAATATAACCTACAAAATTAAACTGACTTACTTTTAAGGTAGTGGCTATTGAACCGCCGCGGCGGTTGCTTTAACTATATTTACGTGACCGCCGCGGCAATTGGTTTGGTTACATACTACTTATTCTGTGCTATAGCTATGTTTTCCATGTGGGTCGCTGGTCTATGCGTAACGTTGTCGCGTTGTGGAGCAACAGGTCCCGGGTTCAACTGAACAGAAATAATGTTCTCTTTTTTTCATATAATAATTTATCTCTTTCATGTGATGGTAGTTGGGTTAGTTAGGTTGATTTTTATATTGCTAAATAATTGTTAATAAATTATCAGAGCCGCAGGCAGCATTAGCGTCGCAGACAAAAACGGGAGGTGCGGGGGGTGTCCCCCCGCCTTGTTTTTCAGAAAATTGCATAAAATATTTCAATTTCTCTGCGCGGCGGTTCAATAAGTCGTGCAAAAGATCCGCCGCGACGGTTGCGTAGTCACTCCCTTAAATGTCAAATATTTAAAAACCTGTAAAAATAAACTACCTATCAGAACTAACAAAGTGTAAATGTCACATTAAAATAAAATAACAAAAACTTCAAATATAAAATAACTAACTTAAATTGATTACGTATTATCTTTAATTACAAACACCTGAAAGATGTCTACTAAAATAACTAAGCAACAAATTTAAAATGCTTAGAAATCTACCGTCGGATCTTCAGATAACGATTTAGTTAGATTTTTCCAAATTGTCCGAAAGAAATAAACAAACAATAATTGCATTTTTCGTGATTAATAAAACAATACACGCAAACTCAATAATCGTTTTCGATGCGGATTTGCGAATACATTGCCATATATATACATCCATTTTCAGCATAATTGAACGACAATCGGACGATAAATACATTTTTTACTCGTTAACTCTGCTGGTTAAACTATTTAACTTTATCTCAGGGAGTCGGCTCAGGGTTAAATTTTCTATACTAAAAATTTGTTCTTTATTAACGTTATCTTTTGTCTACTTAATATAATTTTGATAATGTTAGAAATATGGACTTTAATTTAATTTCGATTAATACCTTTCACTTTCAAATGTTACATAACTACAATATCTTCTTTCCCCAATTTACATCTCCTTTCAATCTCCAAATTTATCCTTCCTATCTATTCTCCTTTCCAGTTTATCAACACTCGTACTTTCTCCTTCTTATTTTAATCATTACTTTTCTTCACCTTTTCCTATCACCCCGATTCTCTTTCACTTTTTTCTTTAATTTATATTTAAAACGTCTAAACCTGACACCTTCAAAGTAATGACGCAAAGTGTAAATGATTTAAACTTCTCAAATATAAAAGAACTAACTAAAATGGATTATGTATTATGTTTAATTAAACGTTGGTAACGAATTAAATGTCAACACTATACATAACCTATAAAATTAAAGTGACTGACTTGTAATGTCAAATATTTAAAAACCTATAGAGATAAACTCCCTAACAGAACTGACAGTCTGAATGTCACATTGACGTAAAATGACAGAATTAAATAATGTCAACACTACATGTAACCTATAAGACTAAACTGAGTGACTTGTACTGTCAAATATTTAATAACCTATAAATTACTCTCTTTGACTTGTCTGTGTAAAAAGTGTAAAAAAGTGTAAAAAACATGAGTTAAACTTTTCAAATATAAAGTAACTAACTAAAATGGATTATATATTATCTTTAATTACATACGCCTCGTGATTAAAACAGTACACGCGAACTCGATAATTATTTTCGATGCAGATTTACGAATACGTAGCAATATATATCCGTTTTCGGCGCGAATAAGGAATTTATGTAAATGAATTTCCGAAAAATTGTTCGCACACCCCGTAAACCACGAAATTGATTTTTCAAATCATTCAAATTCATCTGTGACGTCATCGCTGCCGGGACTGGAAATATACCTCAACTTTGACCGCTCGAGGCTCGCTTATTTTTGGAGCGGGACGAAAACAAAGACGACGACTTTTAGATAATTGAATTTTCTACAATTTCGATAGGGTCGAAGTATTTCGCCCTAGGAGCCCCCGTTTAGGAGTTATGAGGGTTTAAAGGAAAAAATGTCCAATTTTTCGCCTTTTTTCACCTCGCACCGCCGCACCGTTCTGCGGATATCTCCGAAACGAAGACCCTTGCCAAAATGGCGATGGAACCGGAGGATTCCTCGAGAAACGGACTTGTCCTTTGGGAATTTTTATTTTCGAGCTAGCTCCAACCGTTTCCGAGATATCGGCGAAAAACCGCAGAAATAAAAAGCGCGTTTCGAGGCCGAAAAAAGTGCGAAAACGTGCCATCTTGAAACGCTCGTATCTTCCGAAATACGTCGTCGCAGACACCGTACGGCGTCGCGACGCGAAGAACGAACGTTCTAGTTGATGGGAATCGTAAATGGCGCGGCGGAAATCGAAAATTAGGCGCCGCAGGAGCGAACAAAAAGTGACATTTTTTGACGTCTATCGATTTTGAAAGCGACTTACGCGAATATTGTTTCGCGGACCCCCTTGTAATCGTGCAATCGTGTAAACGCCAAATAAAAGCAGATAGTCGAATTTAAAACGTTAATAAAAACTCTAACCCGACGAACGCGATAACGAAATATAGCCTAAGCACGGCGGATTTCGCTTACGATCTCGCCACGCGCCGCCCGACCGGCGAATCCGCGCCTTTCTTCACATCTCGATGGAAAAAAATGTGTAGGTGCGCACGGCGCATTACTTACATTTAGTCGCTTTCAACAAACACGATTTTATATATATATGGATTTTTAAGTGAATACTACTAAGATAATTATAAAGTGCCAATAAATTGTTGTTTAGTTGCTGATTTACATCGACTTGGTCTTTGTTGTATCCTACCATTGTCATATCATCAGCGAATTCGAAGTGAGATATAGAGAGATATTTATCCAGATCATTACAATATAGTAAGAACAGTAATGGGCCTAGAACACTGCCTTGTGGTACACCAACATCAATTATAAGTTCATCAGAATTTTCACCGAAATAGTTAACAAACTGCTTTCTGTTGTTCAGATATGACCTTAATAAATCATTACATTTTCCACGTATACCATAACTTTCAATTTTTTTTAACAAAATTTCATGATCAACACAGTCAAAAGCTTTTGACAAATCCACAAAGAGGGCTACCACTTTGTTGTTTTTATCTAGATTCCTATAAATTACATCAAGAATACTTAGTAGGGCCGACATTGTTGATTTGTTGTGTCTAAAACCGTGCTGGGAGTTTGATAAGAGATTGTTGGATTCAAGAAATTTTGTTATTCTTTTAGCTAGAATTTTCTCAATGATTTTGGAGAATACCGACAAAAGTGAAATTGGACGATAATTTGAAAGTAGTTTTTGATCACCTTTTTTATATAGAGCAATGACTTTAGAGATCTTTAGCATATTCGGAAAACAACCTTCGGCGATACATATGTTGATTATGTGGCATAGCGGTTTAGCTAAATGAATAGCACACTTTTTTATGATTGCTGTGGAGAATTGATCAGGACCAGTTGAGTTTGTATTTTTTAAGTCATTTATACTGCTAATGACTTCAGATTCGGTGACTGCATGAAGAAAGATAGTTTTGTCTGTAAAGTTGGATTTCTTTGCACAGTTTTTAATATTGGGGACATTTTGTTTACTCATGCTTATTTCTTTCGGCAGATTCACAAAAAAATTGTTGTACGCATTAGCAATTTCTTTCTTATCCACAACTTCCACTTCATTTAATACTCTATTACTATTTTTTGTATGTGACTCATAATTTTTTATTGAAGAACTTATGATATTCCATACCACTTTTGATCGGTTATCTGAGTGTAGGATTTGATTGTTATAGTACATTTGTTTAGCAAGTTTAATGGTATGTCGATAGATTTTTTTGTACATGCTGTAATAATTTAAAGTAATTAATCCTTGTTTTTGCTGTGTAAATAACTTTTTAAGGTTGACTGCTGATACTTTTATACCTGGTGTTATCCAGTTTTTAGTTTTGCAAAAGTTATATTTTGTTTTAGTAACAAGTTTAAAACTATGATCATAATAATAAAGTAGGGTGTTATTAAATGTACTAAACTTCATATCTATATCACCATTACAGTTTATAAGATCATGCCAGTCTTCAGATTCAAGAAAATTTGTAAATAGTTTGATGTTTTTCTTTGAGAAAGAACGACTTTTATAGGAGGTATACTTGTTTTCATCTGATACCGGAAAAGAAACTACCTGAGCAGAATGATCAGATAAGCAGTTCTGAATAATCTTTTTCTCTGCAATAATATTATTAAAATTAGTAAATATATAATCAATGGCACTTTCAGACCTTGTCGTTATTCTTGTTGCTTCATTAAAAACTGAATTTAAATAGAAAGAGTTTACAAGATCAATGAGTTTGTCTCTGTCTTGTGATTCAGATAAATAATTAACATTCATATCACCACATACAATTATTTTACCAAGACGATTATTATCACATATTACATTTAGACATTCTTCAAATTGATCCAAGAATAAAGTTAAGTCACTATTTGGAGCCCTATAAATACGTAAAATACCAATATTCTCATTTTTTATCGTTACACTAACACCCGCACATTCAAATGTTTTTTCTATACTTAGATTATTACATTTAGGAATTGCAACAAATTTGAGAGAATTTTTAATAAGTATTAGTGTACCGCCATGGATGTACTCTTGTCTGTTGAAATACCCTCCTGTAGAATAATCAAGTAGCCTAATATAATTAATGTCATCATTACTGCACCAGCTCTCTGTTATACATACTACATCAGGATCCTCTTCACATAAGAACACTTCAAATTCTTCAATTTTGTTTTTGATGCATTGCATGTTTTGATGTAATACTTTGAAATTGAGATTTGATATTGGTTTTGCTACTTTTGGTGTATTTGGTTTATTTTCTATTTTGTGTCTTTTGTATGTTGTGCCGTGGCTTAAATTTTTTTCCTTTTTGTTTAATTCTTGTTTTACATTGCTGGACCTAAAAAAGAGTTTGGCTGAGCATTTCCATCTGATTCTGGATTGGTGCGAGTTGAGTCCAGGAAGCGTTGTCCTTTCTTGAAGTTAAAACGTTCAAAAACTATCTTTCTTGGCCAGAAATTTGTGTTATATATTGTGGTCTGCAGATTCGGCTGTACCCCTATCATAAATGATTGATTATCAGGATTTGAATTATATGTCGCTAATTTCTTAACCTGCACATCTTTGGTGTTTGCACGGGTTTCAATATAGTGTTTAATTTTTTCATCGTCTACATCATCGGGGACTCTGGTTATAAATAGCCAGATCTTTCTGTCTTTCTCATTTTTCCCATGAAAAGCTCCATCACCTTCTCCATCTCCAATGTTAGATTTCCTTTTTTTGAATCGTACTTCTTGAAAACCCTGTTTTTCTTCATTAGCTTTTATTATGGTTTTGTCTTTTTCTAAATTTATTAGTTCATTCATAATGTGTTTTTGTTTCTCTTCAAGTTTTTTCAAGCTGTCTTTTTCTTGATTTGGTTTTGTTGAGGTTGCCAGGTTTGCATTTTTTGTTGAATGTCCATTCTGAATTACATTAGCATAAGTATGTTTAGATGAAGTAGTTTGGTTTGGTGTAAACTGATTTAGTGTTTCAGGTTGACTAATAGGCCTTAGTTTGGCGTTGCTGCTGTTTGTGGCTCTGTTTTTTACATCAGTTGTAATAGGTACTGATTGTGCTTTATTATTTTGTTCTTGGAAACAGTCAAGTTTATTTTTTAAATCAATTTCTTTTTTCCTGTAAGCTTCCATCTCTTTTTCTAGAAGTTCGATTATCTTATTTTTGCTTTCAATTATAATTGTCTTATCATTAATGGTGGATAGTAATAACTTAATCGTATTTGAACTAAGACAATCCTTGCAATATAATTTCATAGTTCTATCTTTTAGCTGCATTACTTTAACTTCTGATGCTGTGAGGTTTGCACATGTTTTGCATAGGAATATTTTGCATCCATCACATACAAAAACCGGCTGTTCATCAGCGGCATTTTTGCATATATTGCACTCCATTTATATGTATTTAATTTTTATTTATGTATGGCATTATAGAAGTAAAATATTTCCACTCCACTGGTGGACATGTAAAGAAAAAACAGGTTTTTTTTTGTTGGTTGCACTTTTTTATGTCAACATAAAACCTTCTGTAGAATTGTAAAATTTATTGTTTATGTCACTTTATTTATTTAATTCAACTTCCTTTTGAAAAAATAACTTAAAGTTTAGGGATAACAAGTTTCCTGATCGATTTTAGAACAATTGAATGTTAATGAAAATGTAAGATATTGTTCTTTTAAACTTGATAATACACTACCATAAACTTCAAATGGATTCACTAAACTGTTTATGAGTTATAATAATTCAAATTTTCGAACAAATGTAAATACACTCTTATGCAAATTACATACAACTGAAGTTGAGAAAACCGTTGGCAATCTCCTGAAAAATGCAACCAATGAGGATGGAACACGTCGCAATCACGAGGCAATCTCGCATATTTATTACTCTCAGCCTTCCGTGAATACACTATAGTGGAAGGTAGAGTAGAATCAGCTGAGTTCAAAACACCCCTATACTTATCGTTTTATGGTTTTTGACCAGAACTTCAGTCCGCCATATTTTTTAAACGACTGCTCATATTTTGATAAAATTTGGTATACATATTATACTCTTTTAGGTTAATGAATAGCTAAAGTGATTTTGGAAAAATTCCAGGACCGACGTCCATTTTTTTAATATGGCTCTTAGGGTCGTTAACATCACACTGTATATTATTTTTTGGTAAATGTTAGTAAACTTTTAAAAAGCCTATGAACCAGTTTATAAAATAATATCATCTTCTTTAAGTGGGGCGCCTAGAGGTCACCGCACTCAGGCCTTGTGGCCCATTGTGCTCATTAACTTGTTAGCGGTAACTAACAAGTTAATGAGCTCCCCCGTACAGACCAGATTCCAGCCCAAAGGCTGAAATCCTTCCCACAGGAGAACTCCTTATTTCCTCCAGCACTGGAAAACCAGTACCGAAGTGTATGTGCCTCAGGTTCATCAGTCCTGGGCAAGAAGTGAGGACGTGGAGGGAAGTTTCCTCCTCGTCCTCGCAGAACCTGCAATCGGGGTGGTCTACCACCCCCATTGTGTGCAGGTGTTTCCTGAAAGAGCCATGCCCGGTTAGGAGGCCTGTCACGGCTCTTATTTGCTTTCTGCTTAGACGCAGCATATGCTTTGTTCTCTCCGGCAAGGGCCCAGAGATTAAGAGCTTCGCTTGCCGGAGTCCTGGATGGGAATCCTAGAGGTCAATGAACTGGGAACAAGTCCAGCTATCTATTAACCTCTTGGCATGGTTATTAATAGATAACTATTTTTCTGACGAAACGTTGTAAAATTGTCAAGTGTGACATACCCGCGAATTTAGCATTTCAAATGCTTTAAACATTTAGAATAAAAAAAAACAGGTCCGTAG
The DNA here is from genome assembly GCA_963583905.1 of Stenurella melanura. Classification (NCBI taxonomy): domain Eukaryota; kingdom Metazoa; phylum Arthropoda; class Insecta; order Coleoptera; family Cerambycidae; genus Stenurella; species Stenurella melanura. Next base: position 112,362,051 of record OY757312.1, read on the forward strand.
TTAAAAAAAATATTGTTGATGGGGGCCCAGGAGAGACGAAACGTAATAAAAATTTAAATACGACCAGTTGCAGCAAAGTCAATTTATAACAAGACATTAAAATGATTTTTTTCATTTTTTTTCGTAATAACAGCGCTACAGAAAAAACAGGAAATGAGCTATTTCGGGTTTTATCGTGATCTCCGGAACCAGTTGGAATATTTTTAATTTTTATAGTCCATTCTATTGACCCTCAAAATACGAAACTTTTTTCCTATTTAACCGACTTTATAATTGCTGTGGTTTACGAGATAGCAATACTATTCAGTACAAAAAGTAGCCACCCTGTATATCACAAACGGCTAAAAAACTGTTGAATGTTGAAAAAAAAATAATTTTGACTAATTTCACATAAAATTACATAAAATAAGCTATCTTTTACCGCCAAGCACTTTTCGATTCGATTCGTAGGACATGGGATATTTAGATTTGAAAATTTCAGAAAATTTGACTGAAACTGGAATTTCAGCAAAACTATTCAATATTCTTAGCTGAAATTTGGAGGGCAGTTTTTGTGTGATAATGACTACTTTCTCTCCAAATTTCAGCCAAATCGGTCAAGATTTGACCAAACTAGCCGAAATTTAATTTTTTCTATTTTTTTTTATATATATCAGGAAGGGGGAATGGTCGGATCATCGCCAAATTTGAACTGGAAGTTCCTTCAACATTGACAATAAAAGGATACCATTTTGGTTCTTTAATTCATTACGGAACTAGTGATAATTTTTTTTTTAATTCACCCCTAAAAATGTCCAAAATATCTCTTTTTGGCCAAAAAAACATGGTTGCACCCCTTCGTGGAGGGAGAAATTTCGGAATCTTATTATTTTTACCAAAACAAACACTTTCCACCATGTCGCATTCCATCTCCAAGAATGTTCCACCTGATTCACTATTTGACTCCACTATACTTCATTATGACAGACTTTGTCGAAAGTCTTTCTCAGGTTAGTAAAGACAGCAACAACTTGTTCACTGTGTCTGAAAGCTTCATGTCTATACTGTGTAAAGTTCAAGAGATTTGTAACTGTAGAATGTAAACTAGAACCTATACATATTCTTCTATAATTTTCTAATTTATTATGTCTGTTTGTGTTAGACTTAAAAACTGGAATGACTTAACTTAGCTTCCATTTGTTTGAGCATTTGCAATTTACTAGGGACATTTAAATATGTTCACTAAAAGACACAATAAGGTGCTCCTGACACATGCTTTTATTGTTGTATATGATGATATGCTGCTAATGTTATAAGCTTTCTAATGGCAACAGCGACCTCTTCACTAGTTATTAGATTAGGACAAAATGATCCATTATAATATTCATTATCATCTACAAGATTTACCTTTGTCGATATTTCCTTTATTGTATTATATTATTATTATAATTTAAATCCTTAAATTTTTACAATGTTCTTTTTATTGTGTATTACTAGAAAACGCTTCGCGTTTCCTAGGTCCTCCGGACGGGTGACAGCTAGGGCTGTCAATGCGAGTGCTCCGCACTCGTTTAGGTGAAGCTTGAATCAATGTAGAAAGCTTGAATCAATGTAAAAAGCTTGGTTTTCAGTTTCGATTTCAGATTCGTCATCAGCGACCTGAAAAACATATAGGTACCGATTTTCAGTCGAATCGGTCCATAAATGATACATCTTGTCCGCCATTTTGGGGCCGCCATATTGAATTTTGTAAATCTGATGTCATATTCGTTATCGGCAACACTAATAACCTCTACATACCAAGTTTCATTTGAATCGGATGGTAAATAAGAAAGTTATAGTAAACAATGGATATTAGGCTATGTGGACGCCACCATTTTGAATTTTTGAGTTAAGATAACATATTCGTGATCTGTGACCTCGATAACACATACATACTTATTTTCAGACGAATAGCACCGTAAATGGCAAAATGTGTCCTTCAACTCTACCGCCATTTTGAATTTTTCGATTTCGGATTCGTAAGCGACCTCGAAAACCCCCCACATACCGATTATGAGCGATGTGACGCCATAATCGACAAACATCGTCCGCCATTTTTAATTTTGTAAAACTGATGTCATATTCGTCATCAGCTGCACTAATAACCTTTACGTACCAAGTTTCATTTGAATCGGTTGGAAAATAAGGAAGTTATAGTAAATAATGCATATTAGGCTAATGGGACGCAGCCATTTTGAATTTTTGAGTTACGATAACATATTCGTGATCTGAGACCTCGATAACACATACAAACTTATTTTCAGACGAATGGCACCGTAAATGGCAAAATGTGTCCTGCAACTCTGCCGCCATTTTGAATTTTTCAATTTCGATTTCAGATTCGTAATCAGCGACCTCAAAAACCCCCATATACCGATTTTAAGCGGTGTGACGCTATAATCGACAAACATCGTCCGCCATTTTGAATTTTGCCATTCTGACGTCATACTTCTGATCAACGTCGTCGATTTTCCCCGAGTACCGAATTTTAGCCCAATCGGACGACAAATAAGGAAATTTAATTTAAATTGTTCACACACCCTGTATACATGATGAAATAATTGACTTTTCTCAAACGTTGGTAATATAACCTATAAAATTAAACGGACTGACTTCTATGTCAAATATTTAAAAACCGATAAAAATAAACTCCCTAAAAAGTTGCAAATGTCACATTTTTCTTAAACGTTGGTAATTTAACCTATAAAATTAAATTGACTGACTTGCAATGTCAAATATTTAAAAACCTATAAAAGTAAACTACCTAAAAAAGTGTAAATGTCACATTTTTCTTAAACGTTAGAAACATAACCTATAAAATTAAATTGACTGACTTGAAATGTAAAATATTTAAAAACCTATAGAGATAAACTCCCTAACAGAACTGACAGTCTGAATGTCACATTAAAATAAAATGATAGAATTAAATAATGTCAACGCTACATATAACCTATAAGACTAAACTGACAGATTTGTAATGTCAAACATTTAAGAATCTCTAAAAGTAAACTCCCTAAAAAAGTGTAAATGTCACATTTTTCTTAGACGTTGGTAATATAACCTACAAAATTAAGCTGACTTTTTCTTCTTCTTCTTCTTCTTTTAGCGGGGCGCCTGGAGGTCGCCGCACTCAGGCCTTGTGGCCCATTGTGCTACCGCTAACAAATTAAGGAGCTCCCCCATACAGACCGGATTCCAGCCCAAAGGCTGAAATCCTTCCCACGGGAGAACTCATTATTTCCTCCAGCACTGGAAAGCCAGCGCCGAAGTGCTTGTGCCTCAGGTTCATCAGTCCTGGGCAAGAAGTGAGAACGTGAATGGAGGTCTCCTCCTCATCCTCACAGAACCTGCAATCGGGGTGGTCAACCACCCCCATTGTGTGTAGGTGTTTCCTAAAAGAGCCATGTCCGGTCAAGAGGCCTGTTACGGCTCTAATTTGCTTTCTGCTTAGACGCAGAAATTGCTTTGTTCTCTCCGGCAAGGGTCCTGAGATTAGGAGCTTCGCTTGCCGGAGTCCTGGATAGGAATCCCAGAGGTCAATGAACTGGGAGCGAGTCCAGTTATCTATTAACCTCTTGGCTTGGGATCTAGGGTAGCCGAGAGCCGGCTCCGGACCGAGCAGAGGTTCACGAGAGCCCCTTCTGGCCAGAGCATCGGCCCGCTCGTTACCCTCAATGTTGCTGTGTCCAGGCACCCAGAGAAGCCTGACCCAGTTTGATGAGCCAAGTTCACAGAGAGCCTGTTTACAGTTTTGGACCAGTTTTGACTTGGTCCGATTCGATGCAAGGGCCTTGAGGGCCGCTTGGCTATCGCTACATATATATATGTGTTTATTGGAGTATTTCCTTCGGACATTCTCCTGTGCGCAGACCAAAATAGCAAAGATCTCGGTCTGGAATACCGTGGCGAATTTGCCCAGGGCATAGGAAAGCTCAGCCCTGGGCCTTTCCCCAAATATACCCGCTCCGGTACTTTCCTCTAGCCTCGATCCGTCTGTGAACCAGACAATATCTGCAGGCCTTAGTATGTCCTCGAGTTGTCTCCAGTCTTCCTTTTTCGGGAAGACTACCTCGAAGGGTTGTGCGAAGAAGAAGGAAGGCATCACGTCGTCACTCCTGGCCTCCAGAAGTGAGTGGGCTCCTATCGCATCAGCTAGGGCCCTTGTGTGACCTGATTAAGTGAACAGAAAATTAGCAGTAAGTCCAAAGAAAATCTCATATATGTTATAATTATTCATATATTTAAAAAAGAACTAAACATTACCTTTGTTGTTTGATATAACTCCAAAAAGCAGTAAGCGTTTCCGGCTACTCCATGACATATACTGTACCCTTTCTTCAGTAAGCCTCTATCCCATATAACATCGCCACATCCGAGGGCTATTTCCAAATATTTGGGATCTTGGAACACCTCAAAAAAAAGTTTTTGTTATTATTTTAGATTTAGAAAGAGAATAAGGACAAAGTTAGACTATAGGGTTATGCATCACATTTAAATTGTGATATTCTAATGCATGCTACAGGTGGTGAACAAAAACATAAATCTGAGATCCATAAACTATTTAGCGCTAATAATCTACAATATCCTGCCTCTAAACATAAACAAAATAAAAAGAAATATCGTTGAGTGTCAAGCATTCATAAATAATTGTTGTTATGAAAAATTCTCAGAATCATTCTAATGTGTTTAAAATTTTTTCTTAACCTCTTCAGCCTGGCGCGCAGTTCCGCCGCATGGCTACTCTATCCAGATAATATGCGCAGCTCCGCTGACCGCTCCCTACTTAGTATATGGTCGTAGTGGGAAGTGGCTATAACTTATTTGTTGGCTGTATATTTCGTGCTAGTTGCACAATCATGTCCAGCGATGACAACGAGGGTGACATAGATTTTGATCCGGATAATTCTAAAACCACCCTTATGGTCTAAGGAGCATTTTGATTATTATCATGAGAATGTGTAATTTTACATATTTTATATACCTACTCAATTTCAATTTTTATTTTTGATTTAGTTTACTTATTATCAATAACATTTTTCTTCCCATTCGTCAAAATATCTGGATTATTTTTATTATAATATTACATAAAAAATAAAATTTATATAATGTAAAGCGATATTTTCAAAACACGTTAATCTGTAAAATAAACGGACAAAATGTATTTATTTCTATTATTATAACGAAAATAAATATTTAAAATTTTAAATTTTTCTGACATCCGCCTCTAGAAAATGTATATACGGTTATAAGTCCGGTATAATATAACTCCCGTGTATGCTTACTTAATATCCTAACTGGTACATAACAGACCTTATAAAAAAATTAAAATAAAAAAACGATACTCTAAAAAAGATCCCATGTACAAGCACAGATTTCGCGAATTAAGAGCAGAGGTTAAGCAGCAAATCAAAATATGTCATGTTAATTATATCAAAAACATTGAGACTGACATCAGTTACAATCCTAAAAAAATTCTGGGAATATATACAGAGTAAAAGAACTAATTCAAACATTGCATATAGATTCTCCCATGGATGATAATATTTTCGAAAATGATGAAGACATTGCCAATGCTTTTGCAGAATATTTTCAATCCGTCTACAGTACCAGTGCACCATCTGCATCTGATTCAAATTACAAGAACTATGACCTTGATAAGTTAAATATATGTTAAAAATATAACGACAGATGAGATTTGCAAAGCAATAAAATCACTAAATCTTAAGATGCAATAGGTGCAGATAAAGTACCAACATATTCTTATAAAGCTTATGTGGATTTACTGGTGCTCCCTCTACAAATTATATTTAACATGTCTTTAAACGAAAGGAAATACCCAGATAAATTCAAGGTTGGTAGAGTCACTCCCATACATAAAACAGGAAATACAAGCGTTATAACAAACTTTCGACCTATTACAGTTTTACCTGCCCCATCAAAAATACTTGAACGTGTAATATATAACAGAATGTACTCTCATGTTTCCTCAGTCCTTATTGAACAACAGCATGGTTTTGTTAGTAAGAGATTTACTGTTAGCAACCTATGTGTATTTTCAGATTATGTTGCTCATAAAATAGAGAAATCTCAGGTAGACAGTGTATACAATGACCTATCAAAAGCATTCGATAGAATTAATCATAACGTATTAATAAGGAAACTACAGCATTTTTCTGTTGAGAACGACTTACAGCAATATTTACTATCATATCTTACTAATCGACCACAATATGTCAAATTTAATTACTGTTACTCACACACATTCGTACCAACACCTGGAGTACCACAAGGTTCGATATTAGGGCCCTTGCTTTTTGTAATGTTTGTCAATGATATCTCTGATTATATTGAGCACACAAATTTTTTAATGTATGCAGATGACCTAAAACTGTTTCTTGAAATCAACACCACAAAATACACTGAACGTTACAAAGTGACCTTGAGGCCATCTCTACTTTTTGTAAGGACAATGACCTGGCCTTCAATGTATCAAAATGCAAGATTATAACCTATATGAAAAAGAAAGACCCTATCATAGTCGCATATAATATCAACAAGTTTCAGATTGAAAGACAACGAAATTAAAGAGCTTGGCATTTTATTCACTAATAATTTCTCATTTATTGGTCATAAAATAGGTCTTACCTCTGAATGCTATAGGAAATTAGGATTTATTCTGAGGTCAAGTAAAGACTTATTTACCCATAATACCTACATTTTGCTGTTTAATTCGTATGTACGCTCGAAACTTGAATATTGTTGCGTTATATGGTCTTCAAGCACATACCTATACACTGACATGCTGGAAAAAGTCGAAAAAATGTTTTTAAGATCTACGTATTTTAAGAAACAGAATATGGCCTTTTCTGATATCTTATCAAAGTCAACTAATAGAATTTAACATACCTTCTCTGATTAAATGCCGTAAAGACATTCAAATATTGTTTATATTTGACATATTACATAATCAAATAGATGTACCTGAAATTTTAGGTGCTTTAAGGTTTTATGTACCAGACGCCAGGCTAAGACGGAGAAATTGTATGTTTAACGCTTTACATATAAACTCAATGTTGAAATGTGTTCTTCAGCAGTTAACAGTATAAGCTAATATGTAGATATGTTCAATATTGACAGAATCAAATTAAAATCAAAACTATCTGTGATAAGAAATACATAAATATTTAGTTTTCTTGTGATACTTTTATACTTATACATTAATATTTGTTTTGTCATTAATGTTCCATGTATTTTCTTTTTTTTTTTTCACTGTATGTATGTAATTAGGGAATACCCTGTTTATATGCAGTATAAATAAATAAATAATAATGCGAATGAAAGTGGTGCAAACTTGTGCACTACCAGATTAGGAGCGCGACCTTGAATTGACAAATGTGGTGCACCCTTATGCACCACCAGCCTGAAGGGGTTAATGATTACAAACATATTATCCCCATAATTTTGTGAAATATTGTTTTATTCAAAAGCCATAGTTATTAGATTAGATTAGTAAGTAGTAAATAAGTTTTTAGTTATAATGGGCTTGTTCCATGATATTCTTTTTATATGGCTTTTATACTTTTTCATATAGTACTCGATATTCTCATCATACACTTAAAATTTCGTATTATTAACTTTTTCCGTTCTCGAGATATAAGGAGTTGAAATTGGTAATAGTTGCAAAAACTGAGGGCTCATATGTGACGTCACTATACGTAAGTGCCGTAAGAAAAATGGCTTCTGGGATCTGTCAAATTTAACCTGAAAAGTCGAAAAACATGGAATTTTTAAACGCTGTTAACTAAATAAATACGTCGGGTGAAAGTTCGTTCTATGTCTCTAAGGAAAGGAGAAGGTCGGCGATCAATTCTAATCGTAAATTGCCTGGTCAAAATCGAAAATTCGTCCCGGCAGGAGCGATAGAAAATTGTAATTATTTGATATTTCACCAAATTGTAGTCCCCTACTGTCAAGTAGTAAACAAAACAAACAATACTTTGAAAACACTTATAATTATAACAAGTAAGGAGCATCAAGTCTACTGAGATCGCTGGGTCTATGCGTATAGTGACGTAGCACCTGGCCACGCCCCATTTTCGTGAGATGGAGATTTGTAATAGTTTTTAAGATACTAAACGTGCGAATAAGATTCTAATTTTTTACAGATCCATTAATTTATACTTGTACTTTCGATTTATGAAATTAAAAAAAAAAATGCTGAAGAAGCCCATTAGGAGCACAAAATTAAAAACCAAAGACTGCCAAACGCTATACCTAGCACATGCACACAATATTTTCTCAAATATTAATGCTTTCATTACAGCAATTAATTAGCATACTAATACTGAGTGTAGAGGTAGCATGGATATTAGAGATAAGTAAATTTCTATTCATTAACTTAAATTTTGTTTATTTAGTTTTTTTTTCTAGACGCACAAGTGTGCCATCCGCATATTTATATAAAATATTAGTGCCATGCGGAAAATGCGCTTGTGTGTCCTATAGTCTGTTTTTAAACCAGGAGGAGTAAATATGGAAGTTCCATTCACACCATAAAAGTAACCAGAAAATACACTAAAACCTTTTTTGGCATTTTGGGCAACTAACAATATACGACTACAGAGTTTTTGTATGTATTTTATTACATTATATAATGCATCGACCTCTATTTGACCTCTAGTTATTTTATACAGCATCTATACCATTTACGTAATATAAAGGCACCAAGCAATTAGCCACTTTTACCTTCAAATTTATACAAAAGGGATTAGAAACTGATATATAATGTGCAAATGATAAAATAGAAATTATAACCAAATAATTTATGACATGAAATGAAATTTTTTACAATATGTCAAAATTTACGACTATTGTCTTGTGTAAAACTGGCGATAGCTTAACCAATCACAGATGTATGATTTTGCGCGTTAAATTTAAAATGCTTCTCCTGGATTAAAAACACACTATAATATTTTTTAAACATATTAATTTTCCTAACAGAGAACACTTTTTTATTTAAATAAAATATAAAATAAGTTAAAAAATAACATTTTAAAAATTAAAAAAATAACTGGTTAGTTCTTTGGTGAGAAAAAGATTTTTGCATTTTCTAGTAGTTATTCTTTGAAATATGCGAGCAAATATTCATACACTACCTTAAACTGCGGTAACCATACTGAGCCTATAAAATCTCATATAAGCAGAGCGTGCAAGTACGCCTAACGCACATTGTGAAGTACAGACCAGACGTGCATGTGTGCTTTCCACGGTGAAAGTGTTAAACCATTACATAAAGGTAGCAACCACAATCTGATGGTAAACTATTGTCTAATCTCTCTCAGATCAAATATAAAAAAAATGTTTGAGAAAGCAATAACCTCAAGATTACAAGATACTTTAAAAACACACCTGTTTCAATTATTATCTCAAATTATTTTGATATAGTTACCCGACTCGCTCCCACCGAAAATATTGTAGGATGTAGCAGTTTGCAGCAGTTATGTAAACAATACCCGCGGCAGGGTCGAACTTAATATTATCAGTGTATCATGGAATATTGAATTTGGTAGAGGGCCCACGCCTTCGAAAGCGGTTAAAATCGCCAAGTAACCCATTCCAGCAAGGTAAATAATTTCTGAGCTCACATATCGAAATAGGGTCCTAATAAGCATCAGAAATGGCTTGTTGGCGGTTGCGTAACTTCCCCACAAGAAAAAAGATAGCAGAATGTTATTTCAAGAATTCGTGTTTTTAATTCGTGTTTTAAGCGTATACCTCTCGCTAGAGAATTAACTAAGTGCGATACTGATGTGATTTCCTATATGTATATACTACTGACATGAGCACATCTATCTGACAAGCAAAACCGAGTACATTTTTTTAATTTATCGTTGTACAATAGTGCAAACATTTTTAAATCCGGCTCTGTGGGAGTGAATTAAATATTTGTAGACAACTATAACTGTTTGACATAACGAAGTAAGAAAATACACCCTCATATTTAAAGGTTTAAGTGATATTCTTACTAGTACCCTAATCAGGTATTGTTCCTATGCAACTTATAAAACGAATCTTGAAAAGTATTTGTTTGCCAGAAAATAATCACTAAAATCATTTTGAAGAAACCAATGGGTATACCCAATTGAAATTTTGCTTTCGACTTTTAATGTTCTCACTTTAACATATTCAGCGCCATGGCGGACACCGGTGTCTGATAAGCGACAGTTAGATCAGGCCATAGCAGTCACCGGTGTCCGCCTTACTTAGCCATTACAGCGGACACTCACATTCGAAGAGTTTTTATCATTAATTGCCGATCATAGCCCAGTATAATAGCATATATGCCATGGGTTCTTAATGAAGAAATTTATATAGATTTTGAAAGCTGTGTCCGCCATTGTGATCGATGTGGCCTACTGAGAATGACTTAAAATTATATCTATTGGAATGGCTAATTAGATATGGCATTATTGCTTGGGGAGGGCTTTACAATAATACACTAAAACAGCTAAATGTAATACAAACCTTCAACCTAAAAATAAGTTTCAAAAAGTCTAGGCTTTATCCTACGAATTTACTATATACAAAAGAGATTCTTAATGTCCATTCGCTGTACATCTTAGCTTGTTGCTCATATTTACAAAAAATAAGCCTTTAAAAATTTTCATATTCCTTCAGCATAAAACAACTAGGAGTAAAGTTCATAAAAGCCTGCAAACACCTGTTGTAAATAAAAATATTGGACCAAGATCATTTCAATACTTGGCCCCTAAATTTTATAACTTATTACCAATTAAAATCAAGTAAGCAATTAATCTTAAAAGGTTTAATAAATAATGTAGACACTTTATAAGTACTAATTTCAATTCATTCAGAATCTTTTTTTAGAAAAAAATATTTCTCGTTTATTTCTTTAATAAATAAAATACAATTCGTACGATCCTCTGAGTACTTCATAAATTTTGGTTCCTAGTTTTAATTTTAGTATATCTTGAATCTTATATTATTATAAGTCATTTAGGTGTCTATCTCCAATTTAAAAAAATTTATAAATCTGTTATTTATTACCATTGTATTAAAAGTGGTGTATAGAATAGAATAAATTTTATTAACCATGAATCTTGTTACTTAAAACAACATAGGTTTTGTCTAAAAATTAGAAAAGTGTAATAAAAAGTAAATTATATACGAATCATATAAAGGGTCCTTCCTCTAGCTAACACTAACTTACTGTCAAAATTTCAATACAATCGGACTTTTCGTTCTTAAGTTATCGTGCTTACAAGAAACGTGACGGACAGACAGACGGACACACGGACGTACATTTTGAAAGTTGTTCAGAATTCGATCACCAACACAGTGATATGAAAATTGATCGAATGCAATATACTCTTAGTTTTATATTTGCGAAGAGTATAATAAATATATATGCATATATATAAATACATACACATACACACACTTACATACATACACATATATAATAAAATAAAAATACAAGCTATATGTACCTATGAGGTGTAATACACACACATGCATAAAATGAACATAGAGACTAATTAATATTTAATATATTGATTCCTCTACAGAATTCGTCGATGGAATAAAAACAGTTCTCTATTAAATAGTTTTTAATGTGATATACTAATTTGAATAAATTTGAATTGAATTGAATTTTAGAGGCCAGGGTGGACATGTCAATCCGTATTGACAGCATAGTGCGGTGTCCGCTGATTTATTTGTGTCCACTAAAATGACCGCAGCGGTGTAGGAAATTAACCAGTTTTTCGATAAATGTGTCCGCTATGGCCTGGTATGATAAAAAAATATGCATTTTTTATATAGGGCCAGATCAGACAACAGTGTCTTTGCCGAGCTTGTCTTATGGGTGGTCTTGTGCATAAATTCAATAATATTAGCTTGGTGCTGAATCTGTCACGAGAGCTGCATATATTTGGCATATTTATTTATTTATTCAATACATTTGTCCAACAGTACAAAAGAATCAATTACAGGACAAGAAAGCGACAGAACACAAAAAAAAAAGTATATAAATACGTAGCTACTATGCATATGAGTGACAAACAATCTAAATTAATTACAATTACACTACATGTTTGCGTTATTTTAACACTATGGGACGCTGCAATTCTTAAGAGAAGTATAAATTGTATTTATCGAACAGTATAGAATATATCACAAGTATCACAAATTGAATTGTAGGTAGAGTACATAAGAATATAGGAGACTGCAGCATTATATTGGTTCGCACCAGTTGACAATAAAATGTAAGCAGGTTATGACTAGCGGCTCTTGGAACCAAGAAGTTCAATTGGCTTAGTGCAGGAGGGCAATCAACCCTGTTGTGTATGAGCGAATTGTAGTGAATCGAAGTCTAACCTATTTAATAGATACGTCTGGTCGCAGCCTCTGGATAACTACCATCAGTGCAGAAGTAAAGAAATTTTAAAAATTTCCCCAAAACGGACTCGATTGATATAACCTGATAATCATAGATAGGGCTCCAGATAAGTGAGCAGTACTTGAGTTTAGACCGTGTATAGCAATAAAATAGTTTGATTAAGACGTCATTGTCCCGGAAGACCTGACTTAGTCTTAAAATAAACCCTAAGGTTTTCATAGACAAGGAAACCGCATATGCTTGGCAAATAATAATTTGTCATCATGTTAAAATATTATTATATATAAAAATTCCGTAAGCATATTTGAACTTGATAGCTTAAAAATATTTCCCGTATTACCTATCTAAAATTTACAATATGGTTCCAAATGAGCTTGGACTATTTAATGGCACCAAAATTTTATGCAGACAAAAACTCAAAATGTGGATTAAAAATTAAAGTACAAATTTTGATTTTATTATTATTTTTTTGAAAATCAAATGTTCATAGCTCAGAAAATATGCATTTTCATGGAACACAATAAGAATATTAAAATGTTAAGAAAACTCAGTTCTCTTTGTCTGATTTTTTTGAAAGTATTAAAAATGGTTTTTATAAATGATTTTTCCCCTCAAAGTATTTCCTATTTATATCGGATTTTCTGAGAAAACTGAAGAAAAATAATAAACTTTCCTGAATTTTTTCAGATTTTTAATAACAATTTTGATTTCCCTTCCCCTTTTCCTTTCCCCATTTTTGCTTAAATTACTATGAGTAAAAAGTTGTTATTTTCCCTCAAATTGTGGAAAAATTTGTAACAAATTAACAACAAAAACATTGTTTATAACAATTGAGATACTGACCGGTCATGCACTACTAACTCACCTTATATACTTAATGAAATTATTTTCTAATGAATGTATGAATTTATGTAATTAAATAAATGATAAACAAAATGTGTTTAGAGTTTTCTTCTAATACAAAATGTGAAAAAACAATTACAAATGTAACCACTCGGAGCAAACGAAACTATAAAAGCCTTAATCAATGATATCGAAAACATAGGAAGTCTACCTTATATGCTGCAGAAAACATATATAAAAACCCTGGAGCACCATGGCACCACTGAACATACTTGTCGTTATCTCTTCCAAGGGATGAGGAAAAGTTTCCACTGGGAAATCTGGAACAAACAACAATAATAAACCTCTGAAGAATCTTCTAAGGTGGTCACACATAACTAAGAGTTTTGTATAATTCTGTTTGAATATATAGGAATAACGATGTAATTGACCACGCCCCGCTAGTTCCATAAATCGTGAAAGCAGAGGCACACAATGAATTAAATTTAGTATGGCATGAACTAAGGATGGATGCGGACGTAGGTAGTAATTCCTATACGAAACGAGAAAATATCTCTTCGTCAAAAGCGAAGAAGTTATTTGTCACATTTTTGACAAATAATTTTTTCTATTGAAAGCATTTCTGCAGTTTCTTTTTTAGCCGTAAATGCTATGGGAACAAAATAATAATTCTTATTAAAACCGAAATGAAAATAGAACATTAAAATAATTTTAAATAACTCGAAAACTAAAATCAACTACTTAATAATTATCAAAAAATAAATTATTCTTATTAAATTACAAAAATTGAACATTAAAATAAAATTAAATATCCCTCAGAAACTAAAATCAACTAATAATTATCAAATAATAAATTAATGAAGTAAGGATTCAAACAAACCACCTTCTTGTGCCAAACAATAGCCAAACCGATTATACAATGAACCTCTCATATGATTGAGTTGATTTGGAGTAATGCTTGCACAAAGTTGGATAAGTTTTTCCCGTAATTCAACTAAATTATTGGCTCGTTCAAAAGCATGTTTGTACGCGGTTTCCTTTGAAAAGCCCCACAGATAGAAATCATGGGGTCCTAGATCAGGTGACCTGGGGGGCCATTTTATCATTCTCCTCGTAGCTATTAAATGATTGGGAAATGTTCTTTCCAGAAAATTAATAGTAGTTAAGGTATTGTGACTTGGGCAGCTATCTTGTTGAAACCAAATGTCATCAAAGTTGACAGGAAGATTTTGAACTGCAGCAATTACTTGGTTTTGTAAAAGCTCTAAATATTTATTGCCATTTAAATTGCCATCAATTAGCAGTGGGCCTATAATATGATTGTCTAAAATTCCCGTCCAAACATTCAACTTTTGAGGATACTGAATTCGGACAGCAACACTCAAATGTTTATTTTTTCGAAACCAATATCGTACTATGGATGTTTCCTATGTAATGAAAAGGATGATTCATCTGTAAACAATATATTCTTTAAGAAGTTTTCATTCTCATTCACTTTATTTATCATGATTTCACAAAATTCCATCCGTTTGAAATTGTCCTCGGGAAATATTTCTTGCGTTGTTTGAACTTTAAAACAACTGTACCCATTTCTTTTCAAAATATTTCTTACAGTTCTTTCCTTCATGTCAACTTCATCAGCAATTAGTCTGCTAGAACTAGGTTCACTAGTTTCAACAAGTGCACAGACACTAGTTTCGTGAATTTCACGTTCTTCGCTCATTTGTTGATGACGAGGTTCGGGTTGACAGCATTTTTTACAATAATTCATGACACACCCGAAATTCTCAATTTTTTTAAAAATGTATGAAATTATGCTAGCTGAGGGGACTGGTCTGTCTTGATATGCCACAGTAAATAAATTTATTGTGTCATCAATGGAATGGCCCCCTAAGTACCACTTCACAATTTGCACTTTTTCTGCAGTTGTATAAACACACGGCATTTTAATAACGAAACTGAGATTAATTTATTTTATTCCCACACGTCTAAACAGCTACGCTATTAAAAGCAGAATGGGCGTGGTTTATCTGCGCAGAAACAAGTTTACGTACCTAAAACTAAATTTGCTGAATCTGTATATTTTACTTCCAAATTTATTTAGTGGAGTGGAAGTATAATAATCATAAAAAAAATTTCAAATTTGTATTTTGTTGAAAGGGGCTTGATCCACGATATTAATTTTATATGGTTTTTATATAGTACTCGACATTCTTATTAAGCACTTAAAATTTCATATTATTAACTTTTTCCGTTCTCGAGATATATGGCGTTGAAATTAGTAATAGTTGCAAAAACAGTGCGCCTGTTTATGACGTCACTATACGCAAATTTGAACCACTAACATCCGTTCAGTAGTAAGTAAATATGTGAAGTTGAAGGCTGTTTTAGATATCTATTGAAAGAGAGAGAGTGGCGCTTTGTTCTTATAGCAAAGTGAAGGGGCAAAACCGGAAATCTGGCTTGGCACGGACTAACGAAAGATGGCTTTTCTGTTAAAAATTTGAAAACATTGAATTTTCAAAAATTGATAACTAATACGTGGAATGAAAGTCCTAGATCTCTATGGAAAGAATAAGGTTGGCCCTTTTCTCCTGATACCAAATTGTATAGGGAAATTCGGCTCTGCAAGAGCGAGCAAATAATGCCTTTATATATTCCCCTACAATCCCTTGACTGCCTGTTCCTAAATTTAAGAAGCGAGAGAGATAGCCGACTTTTACGAGTTAATTACTCAAAAACCATTAAACAGAACGCCTCCGAATGTATCCTAAACAATGTAGAATTAATTCCCGAATTGAATGACACCGGCTACGTTCCAAAAAACAGCCCCCACGAAAAGCCTTTGATAGATCCGATCCGCAATTTTAGAGGGGCGCAGATCAACACGATAAGTATATAGATAATAACAACTAAACAGCATTGAGTCGACTGAGGTCGCTGAGTCTATGCGTATAGTGGCGTAGCGCCTGGCTACTCCCCATTTTCGTGAGGTGGATCTTTGTAATTGTTTTTAAGACACTAAACGTGCGCATAAAATTCTGATGAATAAGAAAAAATGCCAAAGTCCATTGGTTTAGAATGTCGTGAAATGTCGAGGTAAAAAATTTGAACGGAAAAAAACTCTGCAGGTCTGCCAGTTGGTCAGTCTGTAACTTTTCTCAGAACGGTTTAAGATGTTGTCAAGTCTACAAGAGTTATGGGGTGACAAATATATAGAAAATAAGGACAAGGTTTTATTATTTCTTACTGATGGATGAATTATATGAAAGCTGCAGGACGAATTATGAAGGAAACATATTGGTAAGATAAATCGTGTCATAATTGCATAAAAATCCTTTCCGTACAGACAGACCAACCCTGACATTTGGGCATATTTTCTTTCTTACAATTTCATTACAATGTGTGTTATAATAAAACATATTCCGTTTAATTTATTTTATAGAACTAGAGTTCAGGGTAGTTGCATTTGCATTTAATTACATATTTTCAGGTTATGCTACTTCAACATTTTGAAACAAATAGTTATTCACTCTTAGCCTTAAGTCTAACCTTTGTGTAACGAGATAGTCAATAGTGGGTTTCACAAGAGTACGTAAGTCTTCCTCAGTTAAATATTCCTTTGCTTGTAAAAGCAAATATAAGATGCCTGATAAGCCATGAGCTGCACCCAAGTAAAAGCTATCATGCCACTCGTACATCAGAGGGCATTTAAATCTTCCCGACCTAGACATGTTTCGGCCGCTGACTAATATCGCTTCGATTATCTAAAATTTCATTGAATAAAATTTATAAATGCATAATTATACATTATAATTTACCAGTCGAACAAAACTATCTTCAAATGGTGGAGGAACTATATTTTTGTTAACATAGAGTATAGCAAAAAGATACCCTGCTCGTCCATACAAATATTCATTTGCCAAATCGGAATGAACATCTATTACATCTCTATCTAAAGATTTCAACCTAAAAATGACAAAATTAAAAAGGTTTTCTACCGACATAAACATTCCTAATGAACTCATTAAGTTCCCACCTTGCAACAAGTTGTTCTACTTCCGCCTTATTACCCAACTTATGGTTAACAACAATACCAATGGCGAGAGGTCCAGCATCTCCACATAAAAATGTATGCCTTTTATTTCGAAGTTTGTCCAACGACAACAAACTTTTTACCGCCTATAATATTAAGTGAAAATCATGGGAGTAAAACCTAATGTAATGCAATATTAGTTACTTGCAGGTTCTCTATGTTATTCGGATCTTTTCTTAACTTCAATAGAGCAATACCAGACGTGCCTGTGTAAACTGAATAATCACTGAAATCCAAATATTGAAATTTGTTCACTAGCGACTGCCACTTTGCCTTAAAGCCAAGAGATATTTTGCTGTTTATTTTAACCTGAAACATTTATTGTTATACATTTATTCGTCTTTTATACACATTACTTTACCGATTTATTTTCGATAACTTGACTTGCTGTTTCTTCTGTGCAATCTATAAACGGATTTTTAAAATATTTCAGAGGCATTTTGATATCTCTTTTGTGAATTAATCGTTTACTAACAAAAATAAGAAAATTATTGACAAATTTTGACATTTGCTCAACAACTCAACGCAACTACTTGAATTTAGTAGTAGTTCCACAGACTAAATTGTAGTTCATTCATCAATATGTTTATGTCCTTTTAATGCGATTGTTGTCATAGAAGTCAATGCCAATAACTTACTTTCTTTATCAAACTCTGACCGTGTTTTTAGGTAGGTACCATTCGAGATGATTCCTCAGCAATTCGAGAAATTTTGACATTTGCTGAACAGCTCAACGCAACTACTTGAATCTAGTAGTAGTTCCACTCCACAGACTGCATTGTAGTTCATTCATCAATATGTTTATGTCCTTTTAATGCGATTGTTGTCAATGTTGTCATAGAAGTCAATGCCAGTAGATTATTTTCTTTATTAAACTCTGACCGTGTTTTAAGTTTTAATGTAGGTACCATTCCAGATGATTCCTTAGAAATTCCAGATATACCCGAAAAGATTAATACGGTGGTCGACTTTGCGATTTCTTAAATTATATATTAGTGAATATTTATAATTCTAGTTGGGGTCAAGGGGTAAATTTCAAGATGATTCTCTAAAAATTTCATATTTTACGAAAAATTTGTGGGACGGAACAATTTGGATTTCTTTCACTTGGCACACCTAATTAAGTTAATTAGTGACCTTGACGAAACCGACCCCACAAGATGATTGATTTTTTTAAATATTTTTATTAAATGAAAGTTCAGACACTGTTTTTTTAGATATTTAGAGGCAACCCTCTATCGCCTCTAAATATCTAAAAAAACATTGTCGACCTTATAAAAAACAAACTTAATTTTTAATCGGTAGGTATGTAGGTATATAAACACTAAAACACGCACCCTTTATAAGGCCTCTGATATGAACTCTAGTAGAGTTTTTGTAGAGTTCAGAGATTAACTGGCTAGGAATACAAAATGTTTGAACTGGAGAACGTTTCAAGGGTAACAAAACATTTTTTGTGAAGAAAACAATTTTCTCATTGCAACATTCAATTGTATAAAGAATAAGAGTTAACAAATAGTAGAAAAAAAAATTCACCTAACCAATCGATTGTATGAGAAAAATCCAATGGAAAACTGGTTTTCGAAATTTTTTGTTCTTCCACTCTTAAAAATTATAAACGAATAAAATAACTTACGAACGCATTTCTGCCAATTAATATAGAAAACTGGCTGAGGGTGAAAAAATTGTGATCTGGGGTATAATTGAAGGGCTGAGAAAAAATATTCTGGTGAAAAAAAATTGTATTTCAAAATTTAATTGTGTAAACTATAGAAATAAAAAAAATCAATTAATAAATTTATTTAGACTTCACCAATTGATTCCATGGGCGTTATAGTGGATTAATGGGCTCATTTAGTAATATCTCTTTAATAAGTGTTTTTTCACGGTTTCCATAAAGAACTTTTCACTTGGAACACCTAAAAAAAATTAGCTCAATCGGACAAGAATTGGCCAAAATATTGCCGTCAGAAAACGCCAGACTCCCTCGCGACAAATTCACCGACGTGACGTCACCGGCCCCGTCGAGCGCAGTGATAGCCAGCGAGGCATTGCAATATTATTAGGCTTATAGGCTTAAAGACGATCTGAAATTCGAACGCTCAGAGCAGATAATTACAACATACTTTGTTTAATATTTTACATTCTTCGTTTACATCATATCAATCGGATTTTTGTTGTATATTAACAGTTATACTTCAAATTAATATAATGTGTGATAGTGATTATATTAAAGCTGATTCATCGAATATGCCAGAGGTAGATGTTATCATGATTATGGATTATTTTAACTCAAATCGAGACTTCATTAGCGCCGAAATAAGGGGTGTGAAAATGCAGCAGTAAGTATTGACATTTATTTTAATGATTAGAAAGAAATTTTCGTTCATTGTTCAAGGTCTGCCCGTCAGGATTATGGGGACAACGCTATAGGATACGTTCAACTGAAGCGAGAAAGTAGACTGTGCTATTTGCAAGCAAAAATAACCCCTGAACATAAAATTAAGTCAAAATACTATCGACTGACTTGCGCAATAGATGAAAATGAAAGAAAGGTAGTTGAGGTACAGTGTAACGACTGTCCAGCTTTGGAAGGTGGTTGTAAGCATGCAGTGGCTTTTTTAATGTGGATTCACCGCCGAAGCGAAGAACCTTCCCCTACCGAAAAGGTTTGCCATTGGAAAAGATCTGTTTTAAGTGGCGCTACAACTACAAAGAAATGTATAACCATTAAAGACTTTGGTGCAACAGGGGCTGTGTTGTCTGACGATAGTCTTTCAAAAACATATATTAATGAGGAAAAAAAACGGAAAATCAAAAACAGCACTATGAGGTACCATCAAACTGAAAATTATCATTCTGTATCTCTACATACACTAAAACTAAATTTTTTATTGGAAAATATCGAACATAATGCGGATAATTTTATTACATTTTGTAAAGAGCAAATAAATGAAGATATTCTTAGAAATATCGAAAAAAATACCAGAAATCAATCCATATGTAGTTTATGGGCGGAAATGAGGTACGGCCGTGTGACAGCCTCAAAAGCACATGATGCTGCGAAATGCTGTACTTTCGATGGAGTATTGGTGGAAAACATTTTCTGTGCTAAGATGTTTCAAACTGAAGCTATGAAACGTGGTTTGTATTTAAAAGAAGCTGTGCTGAAAGAACTGGCAAAAAAAACTGACAAAAAGTTCTACAAAGCTGGTCTGTTTCTTTCAAGTGACTATCCAATAATAGGAGCCAGTCCAGACGCTATTAATGAGGAAATGGTTGTGGAAATAAAATGTCCGTTTTCTGATAAAACTATTTCTAATTTTATTGATAGTAACGGAAATATTAAAATGAAGTACTTCTATCAAATTCATGCAGTTGCAAGTGCATTTAACAAAGATACAAGGGTGTATTCGTAATCGCAAAACCTGATTTTGAGACAAGCAAAGAAATCATATATAAATATTATGAATATGATACAGATTTCGTTGTAAAAATGCTAAAATATTTTCTTGAATTTTTAGACAAGAAGTATCATACACTGTTGCGATAATTTTCGTGCCTTCTCATCTTTGGGCAATGTTATGAAAACTTTATCCGGTGCGGTGAGAGTAGTGTTTTTACACTCCGGAACAACACAGTACTTATAATTATTATTCCCTTTTTTATAATCCATTATCATATTTCTGTAAAAATCACAAAAATATACTTCGGTACGAGAAGTAAAATAAACACGACAGAGTAGCCTTGAAGAAAATTCAGACTGCCACTTCCCGCTGGAACGCAAATGGCTGGCGACCGGCGGCTGACGGGGCCGATGACGTTACGTCTGGCGCGTTCGCTTCTTGCTTAGCGCGGACTTTCGTAATTTTTTTAACAAGTAAAATAGCATCAGAAAATTATAAAATTTTGCATACACTATTAATTCAGAGCCCTCTTTCAGAATTTATAATAAAAAAAATTTGAGAAACGAGCCTATTATAACAAATACCATAATGTTAAAAATATGAAATATTAAATAACAACTTTAAATAATAATAATAATAATCATACACTTATAAATAATAACAAGGATTTATTAAAAATTTGTTTATTATACACTTCGCATTAAAATTAATGCAACAGAAAAAATCGACCCCAATTTCCAAGTTGATTTGTCTCGCAAATCACCAAACGAATTTTGATTTTTTTTTAAATTTTAGTTTTATTCCTTGGTATCGACGTCACTGTAGTATGTTCAGTCAAATTAACGTTTTGAGTATATAGATACATGGTAAGTGCGATTATAAGTATTCCCCTCAAAATGTGAAACACCCTGTGAGTTGCACCAGTTACTATAGCTGGTGTAACCCACAACCCATACGATGTTTCAAATTTCAGGAGGAAAACTTATAATCACACTCCTTGCATCCCCTGTATGTTTTGTTACCCTTGAAACATTCTCCAGCTCAAAAATTTTGTATCCCTATATATTAACACGTGAATTTCATTAAAAATTACTAGAAAGGCATCAATGCCGAGGAATAGAACTAAAATAAAAAAAAAAAATATGATCAAACTTAGTTTGGTGATTTGCGGGAAAATCAACTTTGAAATTGTGGTCGATTTTTATTCTGGTGCGTTAATTTTGACACGAAGTGTATATATAATGTAGCATTACATTGTATATTATAGGTAGCATAGTAAAGGAAGAACGTATTTCAGAGTTTAGATAGCTACGCGTCGAACATTATTCTCAATTATAATTATATAATTATTTATACGAATAATTGCAAGTTTAAATTAACGATGATGTACTGTCACTGACAATCATTATAAAATGAAACATATTTCTTTATAGGATTTTGCAAACAGCGGAAAGAAAAAGTATCTATGAGAACTAAAGGAAAAACTGTATATAAAAATATTAATGAAATCTTTGCATTCTTTCGATAACCTGACTTTTGGTTATCGAAAGAATGCAAAGATTTCATTAATATTTTTATATACAGTTTTTCCTTTAGTTCCCATGGATAGTTTTTCTTTCCGCTGTTTGCAAAATCCTATAAAGAATATGTTTCATTACTATAAGCAAACAAATAATAAATAATTCATTTTTAAACATCATTATAAAATATTTTACACACCATGTCCTTTTTACGCTTTCGTAATATGTGGTATATGCTATACTTTATGTATGAACCCTGTGCATATAGGGAGATATAAATATTTAAAGTGCAACAAATATTCGGTCGCGACCGCTGGGTGCAGCCAGGGTAGTTCAATAGGAGTGTTCTTGGTATCATTGTGTAGCAGGTTATTGGACCTTCCATAAAAGTGGTTTAGAGGTTTCCACTATTATGGGGGCGGCAATTGTAGAGGAAAATGTTAGACTCCTACATTTTGGCTATATTTACAAGACTGTTGATATTTAAGTGGCTACCCAGTAAACACGGAGAGGTAACATATACGTATAAAATACATAACTGTTGTTCCTTCGAATATATCAGTTATGTAGCAGGTAATATACATTCTCATAAGATATTATGTCTCTATGTCAGCAACATCAACATGTATCACTTATGTATACAATACATCTGTTCGTAACTTGTCTGATATATTACGACTATGTAGTTCTTACATCTCATGTAATGTATCAGATATACTTAAAATATGTACATGTCACATATATATTATATGATATATGTATGTATCATTCTCGTGATTTCTTTGGGTGTTTTACGCCACTATTTCTATAAAATATTAAAATGATTAACAAATAAACTTCTGCACCAAAAGGAGTTAGAAGTTGTTTATGGGTAAAATCTCCGTTTCTGCCTATCAAAAAAAAATAGATTTTAATCAAGACAACTTCGGACTGTGTCCTTTTGGCGTAGAAGTTTATTTATTAATCATTTTAATACTTTATAGAAATAGTGCATAATATCCCATCAGAAGTCAAGAAAATAATAAAGGCCACAAATAAATCATTCATTACAAATAATATGTATGTATTATAAATACATACTGCACACAGGGTAAATTATAACTCCTTTTCAGCTTTTATTTATTTACATTCAAATTATGATTTTGAAAATGCAATTGAGCCAAGGAACGTACTGAAGAAAAATTGCTTTTTCTGAAAAAAGAAAATACTTTGTGGACTTGTTAAAATTATATAAGGAATTGTTGAATTAACCAATTTTTCTACCAGTTATTTTATTTCCAATTTACAAAAATGACTCAGAAATATTTATATTTAAAGAGACGCATAATTAGAGAATATAAAAATAAATATATTTATATAGGTTATATATAATGATAACAAAAGATACATTAAAAAAAACTTTCTCCTATACTAACTGAAATATTTCAATTCTTTTAGTTAGGTTAACATTTATTTATTTCACTTCATTTTTTTCTATTTAGTCGAAGTTTAGCTAAACGGAACCATTCACTAGCGGTTGTTACAAATGTATTTTCTTACATCTGAAAGGAAAAAGACCAAAAATCAGTTTTTATACAATTTTATATAAAATTTTATTATACTAGAAATTATTTAAATCGAGTTGAACATATTCTACTTGAAATATCTGAGTGAATTTTGATATTATTTATACAATTTAAATATCACTATCATCATACCTTTTATAATTTCCATACTTTTTATATTGCAAAATATAAAATTTCCTCTCAGGCCTAGCCAAGAGCATTTTATCGCCATCTTATTCAAATAAACCTTCCTTGAGAGGCGATGCATATGTTCTTTGGGATTGTTGCCGTCGATATTACTTGTGGTTACTGAAAATAAATTATATCCATTTTCAATAATTTATGCCAATTTTAATCATATGCTGGGAGCCCACAACGAGATTCTCATGCCATAAGGTACTGTACTGCGGCAGAACATTACAATAGTTATAGGATTTCTAAAGGCGTTAACCATATGCAAGTTTGGGGGTGAAATTTCCGAAATCCCTCTGATTGCCCAATAAGTTAACAACTAAAAAAAATTGGACAAACATGTAGCAAATGGCTTTCACTAAAAAAGTAAATTTGGATAAATTAATAAAAACTTACTTGTCAAAGCGTAGCTACATAGGTATCCCTTACAGGTTATGTCAACTTTATACTGTTTTCTTTTCCATTTTTCATCAAAACTGATGCAACACACCAAAAATCACGCACACTGAACATTTCAAATTGCGCCAACAATTTATACTGAATATTTTGAAATTTAGAAATTAAATCAATACAAAATAGCAACACGATTCGCATACGTTCGCCATTTTGGTATTGTTTCAAGTTTGAACTAATATCTGCGGTTATATAACATAAAATATATGTCTATTAGTGGGCACGGACATGTATTTATAATATATCATATCTATCTGTGGCAAGTATATAATACATTCTATATACATATCTACGATACATAAATGTAATATTTGAAATAAGTGGGTATGTTATGGATCAATTACATAAAGTGGTTACATAACGAACAAAATATCGTTGAGCTTCCTATGCTACATATCATATATGTGTGTGTTTACTGGGTATGGGGGTGGCAATAGTGGAGGAAAATGTCAGACTCCTACATTTTGGCAATATTTACAAGACTGTTGATATTTAAGTGAACTTAGCGTGAAAACTCCACCCGTAACCTCCAGGAAGCAGCATCTCTTCTGGAAAATAAGTGGTGCAACAATAAGTGGAAAGTCAAAGTCAACGCGGAGAAGAGCAGAGCCATCCTCTTCAAAAGAGTCAGGAAGCAAACTCCCACAGGACACGTCTCCATGAACGGCAAGGACATCCAATGGCACAATACCGGCAAGTACGTTGGCATTGTCAGGGGTCGAAGCCTGACATGGAGACAGAACACAGAAGCGATAAAATAGAAAGCGAGGATGAGAAGGACTCTACTCTACCCTATGACAGGTAGACAGAGCCAACTCAACCTGGGGAACAAGTTCATGCTTATCAGGTTCCTCATTGCACCTATTTTGATCTACGCCTCTGTTGTCTGGGAATACCAAGCAATCACCCACCTGAAGAGGATACAAGCCGTGGAAAATGTCGCACTTAGGTGCGCCGTGGATGCACCATGGTTTGTCAGAAACGCCAATATCTGGAATACGCCCCGGTAACTGAAGTCATCCGGGACAGAGCGAAGAATCTATAAGCCCGTGTAGCAGTGCATGGGAATCCGCTGGTCAGACAGGCGACTGACTACAACCCCAACATCCATCCGAGGCACAAGAGGCCGGAGCTCCAGATCCTGGATAACGGGTAAGTATAACTTAACGTTTTTCAGACAATGACCAAAAATACCTAAATTACCCAATCCCGGGGGTACCAAGCAAACAACCAGCTCGGTATCCTTACCCTAGCTCGTGCTGGCCTCTGATGCTAAAATAAGCGTCTTTGGCTGAACACAATCCTTGAGCTACACAGTTCACACTTCTTTCCAATGAAATTAGAGCACATATTATGCCAATTGGCACCCTGGGCTTTCGACTAGTCAACACCCCCAAAACCCCTCCAAACTCCGAGAGGGCTTGGCAACAGCTGTTTCCTCTCACTAGAGATGAAATATGCTCCCGGGAGCCGACATGCCAATGAAGAAAGAAGACCACCGCCCACCTCTTTCGAGGCTGGTCCAGGTCTACAGCAATGATTGGGGCAAGAAGCTCAAGCTCGACCCCTAATCATCCTAGACAGTCATCTTTAGTCAAGAATATTGACGCGCGCGTGAAAACTAAGTTTTCCGAGATACACTTATTAGGGTAAAGGATAATTTCGTGTGTTGGAATGGCAAGTCATCAATATATGGTTTTCAAAGTCGAGAAAAAAGAGAAATATATAAAAACTACTTTATAGATGACAGTGAGTGTCATTAACATGTCGATAAGGGGTGTGGTTGGGCGGTTTACAGAGTTGTTTGGTAATTTCGAGGTAGGGGTGGTTGAGTCTAATCCGATCGTATATGAGTAATAGGAAGCAGTGTGTGTTGCCAAAATGGATAAACATAATGAATTACTAAAATCTAATATTATGACAATAGAAAGGTGTCCCACAGGGATCCATTTTGGGGCCGTTGCTTTATATTCTATACATAAATGAAATACCAAGGACTGTTGAGCAGTCGTAAGTAATGTATGCAGATGATATAACACTGATCTTTAGA
This sequence comes from Stenurella melanura, assembly GCA_963583905.1. Taxonomy (NCBI): domain Eukaryota; kingdom Metazoa; phylum Arthropoda; class Insecta; order Coleoptera; family Cerambycidae; genus Stenurella; species Stenurella melanura. The sequence continues at coordinate 112,388,598 of OY757312.1, forward strand.
GACTAGCCAGCAAAGTGTAAGCAATGCAATGTGCTCAATGGATGCCTGGTTTTCGGCCAATAATTTATCACTAAATATTGAAAAAACACAAATCGTAAACTTTATAGCTATCGATCTAGTGATGCTCTTAACATATCGATGGGATTTTGACAAAACAACGTAAGCGACAAACAGTGAATTTTACAGGAACCAACTTTTTTTATAATTGACGTTATTCTCAGACTAAAATTATTAAAAATGTTTGTAACACTCTTTTTTATCAATAGTAATTGAATTTTAGTATAAAATTTGAAATAAGTAAATATTTACATTAATTATTGCAACTTAAGATAATTTGTCAGACATAACTTTATTAAATTTTGTCGCTTAAGATACAAATAAGATGTTATTCTCTCACAATTTTGATGCACAGTGGACAAGAAAATGATAACTAATAAGTATCGTAAGCGCCTGACAGTTAATCGTATAACCGACGACGCGTACGATTCTTTGCCGGCATTAATAATAATAATAATAATAATAATAACAATGATTTATTGGTGTTAATACATATAAATGTTTACACATGTCACTTAGAAGTACCAGCATACTAAAGAAATTAGATATCTATCCATAGGTAGTAGCTAAAAAGTCTTATTAAGACAAAACAATAAAAAAATAAAACTAGACGATTTAAAATTACCAATTAAAAGTTAAATACAATTAAAATACATCAGGAGTTAAGATAGTTTTGGGTAAAATTTAAACACAGTTTGAAGATATAAAACGATATATTTTAGTGAAAACAGTACAATTAAAATATGGTGTTATGTCCAGATGCACAAGTTTAACACAAGGAATCGCATAGACCAAAAAACGCAATTTTGACAAAATTGTCGCTTACGATGTTTTGTCAAAAACCTATCGATATATTTTGAAACAAATAAAATAGAAACTAACAATAGTGTTTCCTTTCTGAGTGTACACATTAATCATAGGCTCGACTGGATAGTTTATATTAAGGCGCTTGCATAGAGTATGGCTAGATACTGTTATGGAATGAAAATAATTTCGGATAACATGGGACAAAGAGAAGCATTAATTGCTTATCATGCATATGTACACTCAAAAATTAAATATAGCATAATATTTTGGGGAAACTCTGTAGAAATACAACGGATTCTTATCTTGCAAGAAACCCTGTTTAAGAAATATTTTCAAAATAAAACAAAAATATAGCTGTAAAGAAATATTTATTACTAATAAATTGCTGGCAGTAATTGGACTCTATATCTATGAGGTAGTGGTGTTTATAAGTAGAAAACCCACTTTTCTTTAACAGTCACAATCACGCATATGCAACACGAAACATAGAAAACTTAAAACTTGATAAAGTCAATTATGCTTATTTACAAAAAAATGTGCAATATACTAGTATAAAAATATGGAACAGAAATACCTTTACAATTAAGAAATCTTCCCAAACAACAACTAAAAAATAAATTAAAACTATCTTCAAAGTAAAGCATATACTACTCCCTACACAAGTTTCTAAATGATATTGATGTTTTAAACATTATGATAATGCAGATCATCTTAGCGAAACATTCTATTTGGTCGATTTCTTTCAGTGTAGGTTAAGTAATATTTCTATTCTTTATTGTTTATTTTATATGATGTATGCTATTTGACATATTCCATGTCCACATTGATTGGGAAATACTGAACAAATAAACACTATTCTATTCTATGTACGCGTGAATTTTCTTCATTTCCAATGTGTTAGAAGTGTGCTTCTGTAAATTCTTTCATCTTATGGGGTAGGTTTCATCAAGATCACTAATTAACTTAATTAGGTGTGCCAGATGAAAAAAATCAAAATTCTTCAGGTGGGCAATTTGTCTCGTAAAGTATATGCACAATGTTCTATAAAATATGAAATTTTCAAAAAATCACTTTGAAATTTAAATTACCCTTTGACCTAAATTAATTATAAAAATTCATCAAAAATACGTAATTTAATTGAAATTCGAAAGTCGGCAACTGGATTGATGTTTTGGGGTATATTTGCGACTAGTTGAGTCTGTTTCTAAAGAATCATCTTGAATGGTAGATAAAAATGGTCGGAGCTTGGTTACATATCATCTATTTCTTGAATAATTCACATAGTAAGTATATCTACCTATGCCTTAGAAGGTCTTGCACTGATTGCTTTAAAACTTAATGGGATCGAATGATTATTTTAACTTAGACACCATAAAGGCATTAGCCCCAAATAATGGTTCTCAAAAAAGAACAACATAAAATTTACTTAACAAAAAATAATTGAACTGTGTCTCTACCTAAAAAATTTGTAACGGCTAGAGACATTATTAATTATGTTTCTTAGAGCATGGCAAAGAAAAAAAGATATTTGAGAAATTTTCTTAGTGGTGGAAACTTCACAAAATAACTCGAAATGGCGCAACTATTTGTATTAAGCAAATAGTTTTTTATTGATTACTTAACACTTTGTGAATACACCTGCATACATCCTGGTTAGGGGTGGTCCAAAGGTGGGCATACATCCCAGTTAGTGAAAGTCAAGAGGCAGACATTTCGAACCTGCAAGGCATCTACTACTAAGCCATATTTTTGTTTAATAAATAATTTAATTTATAAATTAGGTTTCCATCAATAAAAAAATTCTCGTAGCACTTTTGTTACCTGCCATACGTAAGGCAAAGGAATAATAATGTCTCTAGTTGGTACAAATGTGTAAGGTAATTGCACACTGCCTCCTCTATACTACATAAGCTATTGATATTATAAGTGCCATATGAGGTATTTTATAGAATGCGTCTGAAATTTACAGAACGAACTGAAGGTAAGTGTAAACAGACGAGTGCTATGAAATAACTTATATGGCACGTATATAATATACAAGATTTTATCTACTATCGACATTAATTTTTTTATACATAAAGAAACGTTTTCAATATGTTTTTGGTAATAACTAAGTTGATAACAATAACTGTTTGTTGATATCTACAGACGTCATCATAATTTTAAGGCATGTAAAAAATGAGGTAACTACAAAGTGGGCAGACGGCATCTTTACCTATTCAATTCACAGAAAGTTAACTCCGCATTTTAAACATGTTTTAATAGATGAACAGCATGGTTTCTATGGAGGACGTTCTACAAGCACTAATTTATTGGTATTTGAGAGTTACGTTATAAATGCCTTGGAGAATCGGTTACGAGTTGACGCAATTTACACGGATTTCTCCAAGGCATTTGACAGAGTAAATCATAAAATTTTAATTGAAAAATTACAGAATTTGGGAATTTATGGGGTATTATTAAATTGGCTTCAAGATTATCTTTCTGATCGGAAACAAATGGTTAGAATAAATAATGTTTTATCATCACCTATTAATGTGACATCGGGTGTTCCGCAAGGTGCACATTTAGCTCCTCTATTGTTCAATTGCTTTATTAATGACATAAAAGATGCAATACGTTTTTCCGAAATTTTACTTTTTGCGGATGATTTAAAAATATTTAAGGCCATAGAGTCAGTTGATGATTGTTTTAAAATTCAGTACGACTTGGACAACTTTAATAAATGGTGTGATAATAATTTAATGCAACTAAATATTAATAAATGTAAGTTTATGAGGTTTGGCAGATCTGAATCTTCGATGGAATTTATTTACTCAATTAATAATGAGTCATTAAAAGAAGTAAATACCATAAAAGACTTAGGTGTTGTGTTTGATCATAAAATGTCATTCAAATATCATATTGATTATATAGCTAATAAAGGTCTTAAATTACTTGGATTCATAACTCGAACTTTAAATGATTTCGATAATATAAATTGTCTGAGAAGTACCTATTGTTCGATTGTAAGATCCTCTCTTGAATATGCTTGCCAAATTTGGCCTCCTCATTATTCTATTTATATAAATCAGGTGGAAAAAGTGCAAAAAAGATTTCTTAGACATATTGCTTACAAATTAGGAATACGAGATGACATAAACTATGATGAAATACTCTCACTACTAAATATGTCAACACTGGAGCAAAGACGTAACTGTTTTGACTTACATTTTTTGTTCAAAATAGTCAATGGTCTTTATGATTGTCCTTATATACTTGGGGAAATCAATCTCCGTGTGCCACAGAAATCATGTCGCGGTCAAGATTTGTTTATCAATAAATTTTATCGAACGAACCTTGGGTACTTTTCACCGGTTCCCAGAATGTGTGGAAATGCCAATAAGTTGAATGGAGACATTGATTTCTTTAATTGCTCACTAACTAAAATGCAAAACACTAGATAAGATTATAATGTTAATATAATTATAGGTTTATATATATGTGATTGCATGTATGGGATGTGTGATATTGTATCTGTGTGAGTGTATATGGTTAGGTATATGTATAAATATAATAAGCATTATAAATAAATAAATAATTATTATTAGGAGTTCAGATCATGTTAATACTATGCAAAATGTAAATTGTAATGGAATCATTCCATAAATAAATAAATCTAAATCTAAATCAATGATAGCGCCGCGCGGACTCCTTTGACGGGAATTTTTTATGTGCCTTGGAAATATGAAGACAACTATACAACAAATCTTTCATTTTATAAATACGAAGAGGGAAAAATACAGTAAAAATCACAACTTATTATTTTACACTTTTATTGTTAGTTTTGATTGCAAATTTTGTTTTAATAATAATAATAATAATAATTAATAATAATAATAATTAATAATAATACTTATTTATTTTAGAGAGGATATTACACTTTCCAATCAAAGGTATATATCAAAAATGAAATAGCGTCAAAACAAAAGTTCGCTAACCATAACTTAGCTTTCAAAACAATCTTCCAAATTATTGGGCTCTAAATTTATCAACATATTTTTAATTTCTTTTTCAAATTTATTTATTCTTTTAATTTTTTTCCATTTCTCTGGTAGTTTGTTAAATAGCCTTATACACATATAATGTGTATTCTTTTCCGTTATTGTTAGCCGATGTACTGGGTAGTTTATATCAGTACACCGTGTTTCATAGGCATGAGAAATATTATGAATTGTGAACTTATCTTTATTTTTAAAAACAAACATTAAACATTCATACACATATACTACAATAATAGTTAAAATTTTAAGATTAATCGAATACCATACTTATATGTATGAAGATTAATCGTAATTTTCTGAGCTTGTCTTCCGATATGATTACGTTGTAGTTTCGTATTCTTCATACCTATCGATATGCTTTGAAAGTTAAACATTTTTTATCGCCCCGATGCTATCCCTTCGTGCTCATTCTGTTTTTCAGCAAAATTGCCGAAATGTGGGTATCGAAGGGTTGTAATCATATCGGAAGACAAGCTCAGAAAATTACGATTAATCTTCATACAGGTAAGTATGGTATTTGATTAATCTTAAAATTTTCCTTCGCTTGTCTTCCAATATGATTACGTTGCGGATGTTGAAAGCCAGCTTACAGGCAATTTTGTGATATTTGAAATAATAGAATTATTTTTCCCCATAATTTTATCATATGGGTACATAATTTTCAATTACTCTTAGGCATAAATCTTACTCTTAAGGATATTGTTTGTATTTCATTCTTAGTTATTATATATGTAAATGTATATAGATACATTATATATATAAGTGCATAATATAAAATGCATAATTTCACAAACGGAGGCAAGTAATCAACTCATTATAATTACTTTTGTATGTACAATCGAATATTGGATATTATCAATACTATCTAAACCTATAAGTTTAATATTGTAGGAATTATTTCATTTGGTGGACCTTGCTGTTTATTGTAAAATTTAAAATACTTTTGAGGTCGCAGTCTACCCTGTTGTATGTTCTACTATGTTTATGTTTACGCCAGATCTAAGAGCGGCCGAGATAAGAGTCGTGTCTCACCCTGTGGCTAGAAAAGTTTTTTATATTTATCCCACTGTTTCTAAGTGCTAACTTTATCCATTTACTTAGTGTTTTTGAGGAAGCAGGATGGAAGGGCTTCTTATGAGTTAAGATTAGGTGCGAAAATGTTGAACGCATTTTTGAAGTGATTTTCATGTAATATTCTAATGCAGGTGCCACACATAACTCTGGCTTAGCATTAAGTATGGGAAAACTAGATTAGGGTGATTTTTATAAGCTCCAGCTTCTAATTTAAATTTTCTTTTCGGGTGATTTTACTATATTGTTAATTGTGATATTACTTAATGTTTGAACTCTGTGGGCTGTTGTTAAGGCCCCGAGCGTTATCATTTTTATTGTCTAGTTTCTAAGAGGTGGAGAGTTGATAAGTACTTTAACACTGGTTCTAAATGTCATGTATATACATATTTTGGTTGCGGTGGTTTATTGTTATAGATGCCCTTAATAAATCTTTTACTTGTTCATCTCTAGTTTGGGGTGAACAAATTAAATTAAAGCCTGATCTGTTAATGTTTATAGTTGAATATGAGCTACCCTTGTTAACTTCGCTTACTAAGAAGTTTAAATAGTTATTTAAATTGTAATTAAATATGTCATAATTACTATCCTTACAGTAATGCCAATATTTTTTTTTTAAACAGGTGCTATATTGTTGTAAGATGGCTCTTGAGACCGAAGCAGCCATTGTTGGAATAGCTGTTGCTGAAATTTTTATTTTTACACTTGCCATTCGGACAATTTCGCTGCCACCAGGAAAATCTCCTTGTATAGGGAGTGGTTCTGTCTAAAAGGTGAAATTAGTAGATTTTTATTTGGTTCAAAATGTAAAGGTTGTTCTGTTAACATGTTTTTTAATAACGGATACCAAGGCTGTGGAGGCCATTTTTGTACCCCGCTTCTTTTTTTTTCATTGATTTTTTCAAATGTTTTCGTTATCACTGAAAATGGTAGAAAGGCATAGAAGTATAACTCTTTTCACGGAACTGTAAAAGCATTGACTCATATGGAATTTGGGTCATCAGGATACCACGAAATATATTTCTAGCATTTTTTATTGAGTTTAGTGGCAAATAGATCTATTTCAGGTTTCCCACATTTGTTAATGATTTTTTGAAATGCAAATTTATTTTACTCATATTCCGTTTCTATTGGCACACACCAGGATTCCATGTCAGCCTCTGTATTTCTCAATGATGATACATATAAGTCACAAAAATTACTATTTTTCTTTTCTCACACCATGTCACAACTTTTCAGTGATTTTATTTAGGGTATTTTACACTGCCTTCAGGATTAACACAGGCAATGGCGGTTTTACTATCAATTCTTAGAAGTACTCTGACATTTTGTTTTGTTTTGGTGAAGGATTGCAGCCCATAAAGGGCAGCAGCTATTTCCAGGAAGTTGATCTTTTTCTAGGGAGTCCCAGAATTCATGACACCCTTTCCCGGTACAAAAATATATTGCGCCTACAATACAATGTATAGTATACATGTGTTACAAAAAAAATAAAAAGGTTTTAAAAGTTCATCATTATAACTGTTAACAGTCCCAAAATAGGATTCACAAATTCATTAGGTTTTATTTATTTATTTATTTTTTGTCATAGTTTAAGTAGATTTAAATTTTTCATCCAACGATTGAGAGCAAATTTAACTGAATCTGATATTATCATTAGACTGTTGTATTTTTTGTCTTTTAATGCTCTATATTTTTTGTGCTCTAAGTATTTAATATGGTGACGACTGAATGGTATAACTGGAGATGCCGCGACCAGGGAACCGATTAACTTCACGTATTTTCATTGTAGATTTTTGTTTTATTTTTAGAAATATTTTTTGTACTGATTTTATTTTGTTGTCGGGCAGTGTTATTGTCATTTGGGATGTGTTGTAATTAAAATCTAAAAAGTTATCTCCTTAGAAGATGTTAACTGACTTTTTTTTTTAACATTAATCATAAATCCCAGTTCTCTTTAAGAAGTTAAGTGTTACGGTAGTTTTTGCTTCACATTCTGTTTTACTTTTTGCTATATTGAGAATATCATCCAAATATACTATAAGTAGAACACCTGCAAGGCGTAAGTGTCTGGCAACCTGTTTCATTACTTTCGTAAATATGTATATATGGTGCAACAATGAGTCCGAATGGAACTAAATTAAATTCGCTGTGCTGAATTTGATTTTTTTTTACTGTATTGACAGAGAAAATTGTGCGTCTTTTAAGTCTATTCTTGTAACATAACAATTTTTTGTATATAGCTTTTAGCAACAGTTCGAGAGTTTTCTAATTTAAAATGTGGTACTTGAACGTGTTTATTTAATGATTTTATATTCAAAATGAACCTCTTTTCCCGATTTGGTTTAGTGGCAAGAAAGAATGAAGACAAGAATTCGTTTTTGATGTAAGCGCATCTTACATTTGCACTAATATCTGGCAGTTTTCTAACAGATTTTTCATAACCTTGATCTCGGACAGTATATTTATGTATATATATTTTTTTTCTGTAAATAATTAACTGACTTGGGTTTATAAAGAAAATTTAATTTTATTCCCTTTATCCATTCTAATAGAATTTTATCGTCTATTATTTCTTACCAAGATATCAAAATTTTATTTAGCCTAGCAGCATAATTTTTATTTGCCGAATTTATTACCACTTGCAATACTGTTGATTTCTCGGCGGTACTCTCTTGTATTCCTGATTTCGATTTCCGTTTTTTCTTTTTTTTTTTTTGACCTGAACGTTCCTCGCTTAGCTTAAAGTGCGAACAGAGAATCCCTTTGCGGTAGCCGCTGGAGATTACCAATATGTCTTTTTTATTTCACCGCTTGTTCTCTTTAACGCCAGGTTCGTTTTTAAAGAGTCTCCGAAAGTTGACCCAAATAAAATTTAATCTATAGAAGACTTTAAACCTACTTTTTTGGACTCTGCATTTAATAATGTTAGTATATTTTGCTTTCTGGCACTGGCATTGGCACTGTGTACATTTGAAAACAGCAATGTTGCATCTGCCAAGCATGTTATTTTATCAGGTGTCTGTTTCTCCGATATGAAAGAATCCAATACCTGGCCTACAGCAGCACCTGTGGCCGATTTGATGTTGTAAGGCTTTTAAGAAATTATCTTTTTTATTGGCTGCTTCGTGCATGCAGCCTGAAACCTCGGGATTAGCTACTGGGGGAACGAGGGCCTGACAGTTTTTAGGTATATGATATTTGTCTATTACTTTTGACCTTTCCTCTTTTTTTTTAACGCCTTTCGTCCGATTCGTCCGCTGAGCCTGAAAAGAATTGTATGTATGTTAGATACATTCCTTTATCTTTGTCTACTGGTATAACACCCTGTATGTGAAATTTTCTAGGTTACATCATTACTTAAATAAATTATAAATGTATGTTATTTCTGAACTTAAAAATGCATCTAAGTATACCAAGAGAATGTTTATGTTTATACTGGGATCACAACTCACAATGTTTACATTAAGTTAGGCATTGACTCGCCTCAGCAGTTCTTTTAACAGTCAAGATATTATTAATTTACTTTACTGAAATTTGTTTTCAAGAACTATAGATGTTTATTTAAGTTTTAAGTGAAACTAATTTTTCAGCCCTCGGCTTTTTTAATAAAGTTTTAGTAAATTTATCTTTTAAGTCTTGGGCTTATTTAATTTAATATTCCTATTTTCCGTTATGACAAGTCCTCGACTCTTTTGATAATTCATAATTTATTTAATAATTAGACCCTCAGCCTAGCTGCTGAATTTTTGTCTTATTAGGCCCTCGGCCCATTTTGTATATTGTACTATTACTGAATTTTTGTTTAATTTGGCCCTCGGCCCTTTTTGTAAATTGCACTGTTACTGAATTTTTGTTTAATTTGGTCCTCGGCCCTTTTTGTATATTGTACTGTTACTGAATTTTTGTTTAATTTGGCCTTCGGCCCTTTTTGTATACTGTACTGTTACTGAATTTTTTGTTTAATTTGGCCCTCGGCTCTATTTGTATATTATGCTGTTACTGAATTTTTGTTTTATTTGGGCCTCGGCCATTTTTGTAGATTGTACTGTTTAATTTACTAGCATAGAATGATTACAGTGTAATGGTGAAACCCTCGGCCTCCTTATTGAATCCTTTGTTTCGTTAGGCCCTCGGCCTGAAGTAATATATTTAAATATATTATTTGTGTATCCTAAGGTAATGTACTGAAAGGGGAAATGAAATAATAAATTAATTAACTTACTAGAAGTGGAAGCCGGAAGGGCCTTCCTACACACAAAAAAAAGTATTTTTGTTTTAAATATATCACTTCAGGAATTCTAATCAATTATTTGCTCAAAATGAGAAGTTTTTCTTCATTTGATTCAATCGATTTATTTATAAAAAGTAGAGTAAAATATTGATTAATTTATTTGATTTGATATGAGGATAATCAAATCAAAAAATTCATACACTAACTATAAATCTATGCATAATTTCGACTTAAAAATGGACTTTTCTTGTAACAAATATTATATACAATTGAATAAAGAATATAGTTCTTCTTTTGAGTAGATGCATATGTTTAAAAAGTTGAGAATATCATATGTTTAACTTAAAAAAATATACTCAAGTAGAGACATCCATATTCTACAATAAAAACTACATATAGTTTCAATTAAAAAATGTATTAGTCTTATAATAAATATTTAATATATTTAAAACAAATAATATAATTCCTTGTTTCATTATATGTATTTGCTCAGAATTCTGAAAAAAGCAACTAATTGATTTGAGAGAAGTATATTCAAGTGGAGACATCAATATTCTAACATAAAACTATCTATAATTTCAATTTGAAAATGCATTACTCTCGGAAAAATAATTACGTACATTTGAAAGAAGAATATCATTCTCCTTTTGAATATACGCATATATGTTTAAAAATTTCAGAATATCATCTATTTAACTTAAAAAGGGGTATGCTCAAATAGAAACGTCCACATTCTACATTGAAAACTATATACCGCGGTTTCAAATTAAACTTATATCAGTCTTAGAATAAGCATTACATATATTTGAATTAAATAACGAATTATCTGAATACAGTTTGTCTAAAAAGTGTTAATTTTAGCAGGTATGCATGGGAGCATATTCAGTATAATCCTAATGTACCAAGTTTAAAAAGCTCCACACGCTCACGCAGAAGGTACATTTTAGAAACTGTATACATTCTCATAAAAGTTTAATCATAGTTGAGAATGATTTTTTTTTTTTCAAAAACATACCTAGTTGCCACTGCTAGGTGTATGGTGGTCAGCATCACCACTCTGTTTCACGTGTGGTGCTCGAGCTTGTGGGCACGACTATGGTCGCCAGACCTGGATTGATGCAATTGAATAAAATGCTCAAATTCAACAGCCCCATTAAAATTTCAAGAAGTTTTGTCGGTGTACATAAACCCCTATACGAGGTGCAGGTTGTTCTTTAAAAAATATACATATTTTTCTTATGTTTTGTAATTAAACAAAACATGTCTAATACTAGGTAATATTATTTACAAAAAAAAAAAAAAAATGGGAAGAGTATCCTATACAATATGTACGTAATAATTATATACAACGTGCAGTAAATCGGGAAACAGTATATAACGGATAGCTTGTTTATACATATACTACTACATACTGTTACTAAATAAATCGCAAATAAAATGGGTTGTTTTTTAATAATTGTAAAATAAAATACTAGATATAATTTAACAACAAATCTATTAATTTATAAATAACATTTTTTAACATCACTTTTTTCAAAATGTTTGTCACATAGTGAACATTTTAAGTCTTTATATACTTCTAGAACACAATATCTACAATACCGATGTTGGCAAGGAATAGCATACAGAAACTGATTTTGTTTATTACATTTTGAACAATCACTGGCTACTTCATCGGAGAAATTGGTAAAAAGAGGATTTTCCTTAGCTTTCAAAATAGCCTCATCTAAAGCGTCAGTATTATTGCAATCCAATTTCCTTTTTTTAGAATTATTGTTACTTCGTGAAGTGGTACCAATAACACCTACAGAACGTTTAATGTTCAAACACTCCTCTCGATGCGAATTTTGCAAAAGAAACATATCTATTCGACTTTTGAGAGCCATATTTAATACTGGTTTTATTTTATCAGTAAACTTAATGCCTGTAAATGGATCACAAGGTTTCCTACCAAAAGAGATCTCACTATTTATATGTTTTTCCAATGTGCTCTGATCTACGGTTTTTCCACTTGGTAATGTCATTGGAATCGACATAATTTCACAAGTTAAGTCATCTTTAAAATCTTCAGGAATTTTAAACTCCCCTGTTTTAATATCTGAAACCATAGTACTTACAACTGATTTTTCCATTATTCGATTTATCGTTTGTGTTGTTTTTACTGAGCAGGACCGTGAAGTTGTACCCCAAACTTCTACAGTATTCAGACAAGGTACTGATTTCACTGTACGAAAAATAATTATTTTTATAGCACTGGCGTCAAGAAAACATCTAAATGTGTTACTTTTGAAGAAAGCCAAATGAAAGTCAGTGTTAAAATTAGGAGGCAACTTAGTACGTGAATATTTCCTACTGTTGCAAAATACCACTCCTGGATTGTTGTAAAGTGCCTTGCAAATTGAAGTATAGTCTATGGAAGAATTTTTGGCGAAAATCTCGATGCCAGAGCATTTTTGTGTCCCCACAGTAGTGTTTAAAACAATATAATGGATATTAACAGGGCATATAAATTCGATTTCTATATCCACCGGAGGCTTTACAGCTGAATAAGCTATAAAACCACGCATTTTATTTACATAATTTTTACTTATCAAATTCTCCACTTCATAATTATCTGTAGCAGGAAAACGGCAAACGATCTTTGGTGATAGTTTTGAATTTAAAAAGTTAAACATTTTCTAACGGTACTCTTTCAAATTGACCAATAAAAATTATGACAATTTAAAGTGCAGTATTCAGTTACGATACCAGTTTCATAACAGAGCATTAAGTAGATAAATTTTAATTGACAATAAAATAAACCTACACGTCAACAACTAGAATTGATATTTTAATGTCTTTTATAATAGGAAAACCGTTTATGACAATAAATTCTGTATATAATCAAAGCCCTAATTTTCAAATTAGGACAATACTTGACCAAACATTTCCTACGTAGGTCGGGTAGTGACCGTTAATTTTTATGCTTCGCTTCGGCTTCGGTATTCGCTCCTTGTCGTCTTCGTGTTTTGTTAGAAAATGCGGTAAGTTTGTGCTCCGTGTGTGCTGTGTTTTTCTTGGTTTTTTTTCCTCAAATCAGTTTTGTATTTGTCATTTTTTAGTTCACGGATTTGATTTATTCCATATTTTTCCATTTGGAAGAGTATTTAATGTCATTTTTGATTCTTCACTATTAATTATGATAATTAGAATTTCAACACTGGTAAGACAACAATCTTTGGCGGTTAAAAATCTACAAAGTACAGTTGGCTTCATAAATAAATACTTCCATATTTCACTTTACGGTTTCTAACCAAACTTATTTTCAAAAACATTTACTTCTACCCAACTTTTTATTTTAATGCATTGATTTCACTTTCACTTAAGTATTTTAACTACTTTTGTAAATTAATTTCATTTAAAGTCTCACAGAGCTAGTTTTTTGTTGTGCTTTATGTCATTTGCCATTCAATAACTTAGTGTATTTTGATTGTATAGGATGGTATTCCTGATTCCTGAGGTGTGGTAACGCGAAAATTTAACCGGCTTGGAAACATCAGAATATCAGAAATGTGAAGCGTCTTGAAGTTTCTGATCTTTGTGACTGTTATTATTGTAAATAAATAATTTAAGAAGTAATAATAAAGCATCTAAGATGGACTCGAGTGAGGAAGTATACGGTTCTTTGTTGTTTTTCCGTAAGAATGGGCAACCAAGTACGACGTGCCAGCTTTCCAATAGAAAAACAACCATAGGTTCTTCCAAAAACGCCGATATTCGTTTCATGAATAATAAACGCTTAGAAGAGATCCATTGTATAATAGAAGTAAATGATCTTGGAATCGTAAGTACAATCTGTGTTAAATAGTAATTAGAAGAATAGCTCACAACATTATACTGTATCATACAAGAACAGTGCAATCGCCCAAATATTTTCGGGGTACTTGTAGGTTGAATTTGAATATATACATAAATACAATGACTCATTTTTTATTTATATAACGGCCTATTGCTACTAGTGGCATAAATGTACTATATTGGGTAATACAGACTGACATAAGGGGCATAGTATTTGTATTGAAAATTTTACCAATTTTTCGACCTAACGCTGTACACATACTGCCTATTTACAAAGATCGCAAGGACATCAACACAACAATAATTATGTGTGATAGAACCATCTGGAACATCTTTACTTTATAATCTTGGGTTTTATAGGACTAGTAACATACAAGTTCATTTCTAGTTATTGGAACAATATTTGTATAACTAGGTATTTTTCTCTCTGTTTATGGAGAAGTCGAAAGTAAGGAGACCATTGATAAAGCATTAAAATGTGAGCTACATGTGGACAATGTGGCACAATAAACAATTCGTAAATCATTACTGGTGCTTTATGTGTTTAATCATTTTTGGTGGAAAGTGGTGTTTTTTATAATTTGCAATTTGTTGGAGAAGTTAATTTGTTTAACATTGCCGAATTTGGATTGCTTGGAACTCTTTCAAATGGGCCCTGGAAATGGAACACTCCATATAATTCATATTTTATACAATTTTCGCAAGACATCTCCAGTTGCCAGTGTAAAAATATGGAATTAAATTTCCTGAAAAAAATTAAATTCCTAGTGATTTTTGTATTTTTTGGAAAACGAACAAAATATCAAAATGCCACCGTGAAAAATTGCATGGAAAATTTTTTATTAAATAATTTAGGTGCAAAAATACGATATTTCGTGAATAACTTTTTAAATTCAATTTCTATGAAAAAACTGACAGCGCCGTTGGAAAGAACAGAAAATTTTATGAACGAAACATAAGACATGTTTGTCGAATTGAAGTTGATCGAGCAGTAATTGTTAACTAATGTTCCAAGTTGCGCTACGTTGGCTGTCTGTTCACGCTGGAATAGGCTTGCAGGAGCGCTCGTGCTATTCATAAGTGCCCATAACTTTTGATTGACAAAAGCAAATGATATAAAACCAATTGGACATTAAACAGTAACATTTTCTCAAAGTATAACGCGTGTTGCAATAATTTTTTGAGTACTTTAATTATTGCATAAGTATATCACTTTAAAGTGGAGCATGAATTCTCGATTATTTCATAATATTTGTCGAAATATGAATAATTTATTGAAAAAGAGAAAATAAATACTTGGATAGCATATTATCTAAAATACGTCTCTAGTCAAAAAAATTAGAGAAATTTATTTCACAAAATCCAAATCCAAATTTGTCAATTTTCAGAAAAAACAGTTTTCTGCTATGAGTAGGTATCTAACTTTGATCGTTACATTAAAATTTTGAAAAAAGATATCGGCACTTTATAGGTGATCTAATTAAAGCTGAATATAAAATATGTATTATACATAAGTACCGATGATTTATTTTGCGATAATTATAAGTTTTCATGCTTGTTTTTTTCTAAGAAGACGGTTTTTTGTTGTTGCAACAAATAAACCAGAAAATTCAAGTGTGAACAAAGTTAAATAATTTTTAAAAAATAATTTTTTTTGACAGTGCCACCTTTTGGACGTGGAACATTAGGTATTATCTTCAAAACTGCACCTCGGTTTTCTTTTTATTTTATTGTTTTTAATGAAATAAATATTGAAACGTTGAAAATTATGTGGTTTTCAGTATTGTGACAACAGTAACAAAACGCTTCAATCTAAATTGACTAGTATTATTGCAACACACATAATACTTCGAGAACATGATACTTTTAATAATAAACGGATTTTACCTGTAGCATGTATCTACATATTAAAAACATTATTATTCTCTCATGAAAATAAAAAACAATTTTTAACACATGCAGATGTACATAGTTATGTTATGATACGAGACACAAAAATAATTTTTACTCAAATCAACACCGTCTCACTTGCTACGAGAAATCTCCTTTATATAGCGGATCTCATTTGTACAATCTACTACCAACAGACCTTAAAGACTTACCTGTCCATGCTTTTAAAAAAACCATAAAAAATTTCGATTCATTTCAATTCATTTTACACCATTGGTGAATTTATTTTAAAAATTGAAACCGAGAAGTCAGATGACTAGCCTAAATAATAATTTTTTATTCTTTGTGATACTTCCATGAAATATCGTATTTTTGCATCTAAATTGTTTAATAAAAAATTTTTGACATAATTTCTCACGTTGGCATTTTGATATTTTGTTCTCCACACCTTCCTGAATATGTTCCAAGAAAAATCATCAATCGGGGAATTTTTTCGAAGTGAAAATCTAATTTGACTCCCTAAATGGTCGGTTTAAAATGTTTTTGCCTTTGACAGATTACTTCTATTTTGGATTCATCGAAAGCCAGGTAAAAATCTGATGAAATTAAATTAAATTATTGGTGTAGTGTGTGCATTGAAAAAAGTGTATTTTCAGTAAATTAATTGTGTTCTAGATAACATTCAAAAAGCTGTCTATTATGTAGGATGTGATAAAATTTTCACATTCCC
This sequence comes from Stenurella melanura, assembly GCA_963583905.1. Classification (NCBI taxonomy): domain Eukaryota; kingdom Metazoa; phylum Arthropoda; class Insecta; order Coleoptera; family Cerambycidae; genus Stenurella; species Stenurella melanura. The sequence continues at coordinate 112,405,267 of OY757312.1, forward strand.
TTAAGTGTTCATTCTATATGCAACAATAGTAAAAAATTCCTAAGCGAGGTATACGGCTTTCTGAATATAGCGACTAAATTTAAAAGTTTTAACAGATTATCTTAGAAGTAATTTAATATAATATTTGACACTTGGTTGACGATTGTGTATTGTTAATAGGGATCGACTGATATGATTTTTAACGCCGATACCAATAACTGGCCAATACCGATATTTACATGGCCGATTATCGGCCTTAGATTACTCTTTCTCTTATTTCTAAAATCCGAAAATTTGCTATAAAAAAATTAAAGTATATTTGCACAGTATTATTAGTTTTTTTTTAGATTTTAGCTGAAAGAGCTGGCGATTGGCCTTGTCTACTGCGACCAGTATAGGTCTATTGTAGTACTCCTTATTTTGTACCTTAGGGCTCCCTATCCAGACATGGTCCTTACTAGACTTCGAGTCTGTTGATAAGGAGCTCCTTGGTAATGTTATCAGCCCTTTGTTTTCTATTTTTCGCCATCCGTCTCAATCTAGTTAAGGCTATTCAGCTCATGACATGGATTAAGGTTTCCGACGAGAACGTCAGTCACCCATCCATGTGCTGGACCTGACCGACGTTGCTTAACTTAGCCGATCGAGTTCCGGCACCTAAACCGGTGACCGTACAAGGGACTGTTTTGCACAATATTATGTAATAGTTGGTAGTTCGAATGACTGACGATTTTCCAATGGCAAAAATTTGCTAGACAATCTTCAAACAACGATAACGTCTATAACCAGAGTAATAATGATGATGCTCATGACATGTTTTGGCGCATTTGTGAAGAGTTTATGGGTGTGGGAAATTAAAAAAATTATATAAAAAAAATTTTAAAAAGCTTTTATTAAAAAAAATGTATTAAAAAGTAAAACATTATTTTCTTAAATTCATATATCTGGAAACTAAAAGTTTTGGGGGCGGTTAATTGAGTAAAGTAACTGTGCAATAGTGTTATATGACCATCCCCAAAGCTTTTGGGTTCCAGATGTAAGAATTTAAGACAATTATTTTTTACTTTTTGTTACATTCTTTTTAAATAAAAGCTTTTTCTTAAATATTTTTTTTTATATAACTTTATTTTTTACTTTCTAGTCTTTATTTACTTTACAGACAAACATACACACAATACCCTTTAATTTGGTACCCATATCAAGGGGTTAGTGAAGTAAAAGGTGATCCGCCGTCTTGGGATGTCAGTTATATTGGATTTGGAACGATATTAGATATACCATATTGCATTGTCACCGGACTTATACACGTGTGCAAACTTTCAAGATTCTGGCTTAATTAGAACTAAGTAGTCGAAATTTTTATTACCAGATTTAACCTACCAAAACATATTAACAAATATACAAAGCCAGTTAAATAAAAGCTTTTAATAAATAGATTAAGCCCAAGTAAAATTAGAAAGAAAGATTTATTAATTAAAATTTAAAATGAAGCCTAGTGCATTACAATACGAATCTTACACAAGTACAGAAAGGTGTAATGACCTCAGCGATTAAAGTGTATAATCACTTGCCGAACAGATTGAAAAGGCTACCTTTATGTAAATTTAAAAAAGATATTAAATATATTTTAATTAGTAATGTTATACACGGTGGATGAATATTTTTCTAACCCCGAATTTCAATGTGTAATTGTTAGCTTTTGTTCTTCCTATTTTTAATGTTTATTAGACTTAAGGTGGCCATTTCCAAGAAAGAGACATCCGTTAGGGAAATATTTGTTATTTTTGGCCATAACTTTTTTTCTTATTACGTATATTGAAAAAACTATTATATAAGAAACCGAGACCTACTTTGTTCACCACAAAATAACCTAAACTTAACTAACGGGCCAGTTTTTGCAATAGCGAGTTAAATAACTCTTACTAGCATCTTAGCCTGAGGTTAAATTTTAGTTAATGTTGCAACCGTTTTTCGTTATTATATTTTATTAGGTTGATATAGGAAACATGAATTTAATTTATATTTGCGGGATTTTGCACGACTAATCTCTTGTAGTTCTGTGGTGGTTAAATATAAATTTATTCAACTTTTGAAATATTTGTGCCTTGTATTAGAAACATTTATGAAAAATAAGTAAGTCCTCGATAAATTTGTAACTTTCTAACATTTATGATATAGTTAATATGGATAACGTTCCCCCAATTTGACTCCATCCGAAATAAAAATATTCCAAAATAAACAAAATATATTTTAACAGGGGGGGTTGACAGGGAAAGTCGTTAATATTAATCATGATGAAAAAAGAAACAAGCTAAACATTATACTCTTTGCCGATTTGCTACACTTATAATTGTTGTACATTCTACACAATCCTCTTCGCAGTTTTTTTTGTAAATGATATTAGTTTCAAACATTTTTTGTTTAATTACAAAACAAAAAAACATTTTTTCACTTCAAAAATTAATAACTTCTTTAATTATTGATCGATTTTCTTAAAAAATAATGTGGCTCTTCCTCTAGCTAACATTAACTTACTGTCCAAATTTCAATACAATCGAACTTTTCGTTCTTAAGTTATCGTGCTTACAAGAAACGTGACGGACGGATGGACAGACAAACAGACGGACGGGCATTTTAAAAGTTGTTCAGAATTCGATCACCAACACAGTGATATTTAAAATTTTTTCTCTACGAGCAATATTACCGGTTTTAGAAATGGGCCGATAGCATGCAATATATTCTTCGTTTTGTATTTGCGAAGAGTATAATAATTAGCAAAAATACCTATTTGTAGGATACAAAATCACATTTTGCAGCTATGAATTAACTATTCTGGGACATACTTAGATAAACGAAAACGCGCAAAAAAAAAATCAGTGCCATCACATTTTTCAAAGTGACTTAGCTTGTTTAGTTTTAGTTTTGGACTTCTCCCTTCTGCAACACTGATTCACTTCTACATGTGTTTACCTCATAGTCGGGGAAGCAGCGTTGCTTTTTTGGTAGTGATTTCATACCGATTGATTTTTATTTCTAGCAATAGATTTAATATAAACAATCGAGTGGAAGGTTGTCTGACGTCTGTGGAAAAAGGGAGATTGGCATTTTATCAGCGTCGTAAATTCCCAAGTAGCACGGACCGGTTGTATAATGGTTTAATAAACGTTAATAAAACTTTGTTTAAAACTGCATAACTTTTACTAAAACTCAATAACTTCCTGGAAACTTAATGCTTTCTTTAATATAAAATGCACTTTTACTGACTAAAATAACAATGTTTATTACTTGATATTTCCACTTTGTATTTACTTCGCCCGCCTGCCCCCAAAGCTTTTGGTTTTCATGTGTATGAAATTTAAAAAATTGTTTTACTTTTTAGTAGTGTTTTAAAACAAAAGCCTTTTCTTAAATATATTTTTTTATATAATTTTTTTTTTTCGACATAAGCGCACTTTACTCTTGAATGATTTTCATATTTTTTGTCCTACTCTGTATACTATTTAACTTGAAGCTATTCTAAGTGCACCTGAAATGGTTATCGGCCAATAACTTTTGGTGGTATTTAAACTTTGGTTGTGCAACTAAAAAAAAAACAACCATTTGTTGCACACTTAATTGACCACACTGTATATCCTGGATGTAGAATCATGTCATGACTATCATAAAAATGCATTGTTATCGAAACTGAATCAACGTTTAAAATTTCAACTCAGTAGGATAAGATGAAGTAGTTTTAATGCAGCTTGCAAGATTTGACCTATACAAACTAACACACTAACATTGCAAGTTAAATAAAAGCTTTTAAAAATGAGCCAAACAAGCATCAGACGTCACCACTCTCGCCACTGCAGTAGAGGTGGTTGTTGTCCACTACCACCTCCACTGCGGGTGCGTCATCTGACGTTTGTTTGTCTTATTTTTATTAGGGATTGTCGAGAAAGATGCAAAATCGATTTGGATGTCAAAAAATGTCATTTTTGGTTCACTAATACCGAACTGAATTTCAGATTTCGCCGGTGTAATTTACGACGCCAACAAAATGCTAATTTTCCTTGTTCCACAGAGACATCGTATGACCTTTTAGATGTATTTATTTAGTTATGAAAGATTGAAATTTTGAAGTTTTAGCATCTTCTACGAAATTATTTGAAATTTAAATCGATATTCTGCTCTAGTCCACCAGGGGTGCGACGTCTGCCTCTTATTTCGCTTATTGTCTATATCAAATCTATTACTAGAAATAAAAATCAATCAGTATGAAATCACTACTAAAAAAGCAACGCTGCCTCCCCGACTCATAATATTTATAATTCATCCCGCTTCAATTACTTAAAAAATATGACAATTTATTTACCTGTCATGAATATTTTGTTTAATTTTCCGAAATTTAGAGCTAACTCATACTTCATCGTAGAGTTATCTTAATCTCAATTTAAGGCAGGGTTTCAAATTAACTCACAGTTGAAATGTGCTATGTAACACTACTTGAGTCAACTGAAAATTGAAAACTGGTTGTAAGACGGTCACTAAGTACTAATATGAGGAATTCCAACATCTAAAAAGGAACAACTTACCTACTTTAGATTCAAAAGTCACAAAAAATACTTTTCTCAAATCATCAACATTCATTATATTATAACTCACTTTCTGTTTTCGGCATTCTTAAAAAACGCTTAAATGCAGAGGTTGTAGGTTTACATCTATTTTCTTTTTAAATACAGCTAAAAAGACAATAGCCTGCATAGGGACAGGTGATACACAAATTCAGGTGATTTTTTTAAATTAACATTTTATTTTTATATTTTCTTTTAGATCTTTTTTCTCTGATTTTTTCGTGACCTATTATAAATTTTTTTTTTATTAGTTCAGTATACATTTTTATCTTATTATAAATAGTATTGTAGTAATGAGACATAAATCAATTGTTTAGTTTTAATTGTGTGAATTGGAAAAATAAATATTGTTATTTAAATGTGCCAAATGTACATAACATATGTATAAAAAAAATGGATAAAAAATAAATTCTGTTCTTTCAAGTAAACCTCCAAATAGAGTGTTACAATGTTAAACATCATTCAGTTATTGTTGAATCATATCTATAATTTTTTTATATTAATACTCCCATATAACATAATATTCTTAAGATTTACACAAATTATAGCCACAATAATTGTATTAATTGTAAATAGGATTTATTTCTATCATTAGAGGTATTTCCTAAACTTATCTATTTTAATTAATTCATTTAGTCCTTTTCATTTCTTTAAACACTTGGTTTGCCTAAGCTGTAAGTTAGAAAACAGGATTAGTGTTAAAGTGTATTCACGGAAGGCTGAGAGTCATAAATAAAGTAATCATCATTGGTTGCAAAATTCATACATTTTCATTAATATTCAATCGTTCTAAAATCGATCGGGAAACTTCTTGTATTTTTAATAATTTTACGCTTGAATGGCTCTGGTGAACTAAGCCCACGTGAACAGTGCGTGACAGCTCTCAGAGCTTTAGATGTAAAAAGCTCGTTATTATGGAAATACTTTGAACTTTATGGATTTGAAAAAAACTTTTGCAACACACTCAATTTAACAGTTTAGGTACATATTATAAAGTGTGCTAATCAATTTTTTTTCAAAAACTTAGAAAAAAAATAAACACTTAAAAATAATGACAATAATCATCATTATTGACACCTACTTTGTATGCCTTACATGAAAAATAAATATTCTATTTTATTTTATTATAAGTATCTAATGGGCTATTTCAGTTGGTATTTTCTATTACATTATTGGCAAGTGTGACTTAAAACAGTAAAATTAGAAAAGAAAGTATCTAAAATTAGAAACATTGTCTGCTGTGAAGACACAAGCCGACTGTCACTTGTCAAATTGTCATAATTTTTGCAGCCAAAGTAGGTAGTTTAAATTTACTATACAGTCTATGTTAAATTGACATCAAATGTATACAAAACCTGGCAGCTCAATATACATTGTAGATCTATTATTTGAACTAAATATATTTAGTTTAAGATTTGGGCACTATTGAAAAAGCCCATTATAATTGTTTGATTTCTTTTAGGCGACCCTTGTCAACAAATCAATTTTGGAACCTGTGAAAGTAAATAATATATGTATCAGAAAGAATAAAATTTTAAAAGTTGACGATGAAATAGAATTGGCTGGGAAGAAATTTGTGTACCGAAATGAGAATATTTCCAATGAGGCAAGACAAAGTTTATTATTGCACTGAAATTATTCATTTAAGTTTCATTTTCATTGTAGGATTCAGATAAACACCGGAAAAGTGTTAAGAAAACCACATTTACACCTTCAAAAAAGAGACATACTCTTATAGATTTGAAGATAGGAAAGAAATCTCCAAGTTTTAAGTATGTTTCATGAAATATTTTTTAATTGTGTATATTTTAATTCAATTTTTTAATTGTAGGACCAAAATACCAGTTCAAACGAGACCATCAACCAGAAGGTGTGCAAGGTAATTTTTTCATTTGTTTCTTCAAGGGTGCATAGCGTCATTATCAATTTATGTTTCCATTGCTAATTTTTGCATTATTACTAAAAAAATTGTGTAATTCTAAAATAACACAATATTAGAACCCTATTGAATAATACACAACAGGGCTGCTTAATATTCAGTGACGTTTATATAGTTTAAAGTTATGTATTTTTAGTGTTATTTTGGAAATATGTTTCTTCAAAACAAATAAATTACTTTTTTTTTAAATATGGCTCATTGGATACGTCAATTGATTGGTTTTTTTTGTGTACTATTAAAATGAATTGTAGGAAATACAATTTAAAAAAATAATGCTAGGATTATGTAGCTTTTAACTAAACATGCTGTTTAGTGGGGAATCAGGAGTCACAAATTCGATCACATAGCCAAGCCTTGAAAATTTTTACTTCTAAACTCTCAAAAAACAGCCGATTTTGATGATTTTTTTTTTAATGTTTGTTATGTTCAATTATTCAAAATCCTGCAGGGGCGCTCAAGGATTTATATTGTTTAAACAATGGAAAAAATATATAAAACAATTTTTTTCGATGGAATTTTAACTAGAATTGACTATCCGAAAATTTAGTATACAAAATAATTGTCCAATAGTAAAGATAGGAACATATTCATTAATCTCCTTTACAAGAAGCTTGTTGAAAATAATTTTGAGTGTATTCAAGCAGAAAGTGATGCTGACCAGTTGATTATTCAATCAGCTCTAGATTGTACAATAGAAGAGAACAATGTGAACTCTTTTCGTCATATAGTGGTTGTAACAGAAGCACTAACTTTTTAACCTTATTAGAAAGGAAACATATTTTTTTAAAGTATAAAAAAATAATCTGTTACAGAGAGTTTACTAGACTAAGTTTAAGTTGAAAAAGTCTCCAAACATGAGAAAAGAACATCATTTGTTTATTCATGCCTTCACAGGATGTGATACATCTGCTGCTTCTATTAAAAGCAGATGTAGTATCACATCCTGTGAAGGCCCGGATAAACGAAAGATGTTCTTATGAAGGGTGAAAGTAAATTTGCGAACATGTTTAACGATGACAAAAAGTTACATGAAACAACAGTAACTTTGATGACTGAAAATCAACATGAAGAACAACCTTTTAATGCTGGTATGATGTATTCTTGCACTGTATGACACAAAGACAATGATTTAAATGATTCGTCGGTTTAGTCTCTAAAAATAAATGTGCATTAATTTGCTTGCTACCACCAACAGAAGATGCGGCCAAACAACATCTTAAACGAAGTGTATTTGCAAGCTCAACAGTGGAAAAGTAATGGGGTGTTTGCATTTAAAAAAAAGTATATTTTTAATAGGCTCATCATGTTCTTCAGTAAAGTTAATGGGTTTTGCGTGGTTTTAGGTTTTTTTATGCCCGATAAGTTTATTTTTGAAAATTAAATTTAAATAAATAATCTCGCGACGTAGGAGAATTTTAAGCATATGTGTTGAATTTTGGAACTAATACCTCCGTAATGCAGAAATCTTTGTAAATTTCGATCAAGAAAAAGTGCGTCTTCTTCCAACATTACACAGGAAATAAGTCATACTTTGAGGTTATAACAATATAGTAAACAAGTAGAGTTTGAGATTTATTGTTTGGTTTTGTGTTTTTGTTTGTGCTAATATAATAGTAAGAAATGGAAAGTGACTATGAAAAAGCATATTCTAACAACTTGCCATTAGTTTCAATGGATATGATTCATGACTTTTGCGTCAATAACTTGAATTTTTTTAGCTCCTGAAACGAGAGATGTAAAAGAATTGCATATTCATTCTTATAATTCTTGTGTTTATGTACAAATATATCGAATCTAAATGAAATATTTGAATTTATTATTTTTAATGCATGTTTCATAATTAGTAATTGAAATGAAACAAAATAATGTATGTTCCTTTTCGATGAATTAATTCTTTGAGAAGCCACAGTTATTCCGTACCCAATGAGGTGTAATCTCTCTCGAGCAGGCATAATTATAATAGTTAAGTCACTAATATCAAAAAGAAATGTAGTTTCCAAAAACTTCCTTGACCTTTAAACTTCACTTTTTGTCATTATACTATTATTCTATACTTAATAATAAAAAAGTTTCTCGCTTACTATATTTTACAATGCGTTTTCGTATTTTTGCATAACATGTAATAGTTTATATATATATATTTTAAAAATATATCACGATAAAACAATTTTGCTTCATACATCAATCAAGAACAATATCGGAGGAATATGTTCATAAAATTTGAGATCAATATGTCTCGCAAGGCTCGAAATACTGAGTGAGAAATAAGAAAATACACATTTTCGTGCTTTTCCGAGTTTTGACAAGAATTTTACATAAGAATCTGTTTTTCGTTTTTGTATACCCTTTAGTGGGCCCTTCCTCCTTTGAAGTGCATCGTAGCGGGCTCTAAACTCTCTTAATATGTAATACTGTGCTGCTTCTGACCACTCCAAATTAATGTCTGTATTATTTGTTACAGTAGTAAACCAATCGGTTCTGCGTTTAAAGTCTTGAAACAGTTAAAAATATTTTGTCTGGTGTATTCACAGATGTGTTTATGCAAAGAGGAGCTGGTACAATGCAGTTCTTAAAAGAACTCATATTTATAACCTAAAAAGCAACATGTTAAGATCTAAATATATTTACGAAAAACGGTACGCAACAAATTTATTTGCTTTAGGTATTCTTCAAATATCTCGAGGATAAACTAGAGTTAGACCGAATAAAATACAAAAATAAAAATCAATCACAACATTCACAAATCGCCGTTCTATATTTATGAATTATGACTTTTGGCATTTCGTAATATCTCTTCTGGGTAATATAAGGAGCAGACCAAATTAATGTTTAAAAATATACATGTTCTATTTAATAACAGATGGCGCAGATTCAATAAATTTTCGTGCGTCACGATACTCCCACTATTTTTAGGTTTACGTTAATTATGAACAAAAAACTGATTTATTGAATAAATAAAAAAATACTGGTCAAAATTATTTTTCATGATCTTTTGATCTCAACACCACGCAAACGCCCCATTTGTCAATTAGCCCATTGAAATGTTACATAATTTTGGCCGAACCTTGCATTTTGGGTAGGTAGGACAAGATTTTTTCTTTTCATTTTTAGAGGGAGTCAGTGTGAGTGTAAAACTTGATTTTCGGAATCAAAAACCCTCCCATTTTGCCGCCATCTTGAAAAGGGGGGGCATAAAGAGTTTTTTTGCGATATCTTGAGGACCGTAAGTTTCGCAAAAAATTGTGTAAGACTTTTTTTTTTATAGAGAATTGAATTCTTTACAATCTTGGTCCAGATACTTCTTACGGTAAAATTGAAAACAAGAAAGTTATAATTAAAAATAGACTGAAATTTTCAAGTGAAATATCATTTAAGGGTTATTACTTCTTTTCTATTGATTTTAATGAAAATACACATCAGATGTTTCTTGTATACCATCTTATTGCGAACAATTTTCCCTAGTCATTTTTTAAATTTCTCATCTTTGGAGAGGTGTTCGGACGCTGCAAATGGAATCAAAAAGGGCATTGCACAATTCTGACAAAATTTGAGCACATTCTTGGGATAATTTAAAATTCTTTTTGCCTCTTGTAATTTTTGTCGAAACCTCTTCTTTTTCGAGTAAAAAAATCACAAATTTCTAAAATTTTAATTTTTCCTCGCCAGATAACTTAAAAAATGACAATTTCAGAAAAAATTTTTCGAACAAATGTGGTCTATTTTTAGTCATACAATCCGAATTAGCAATAAAACAGGGGTTCCCATTTAAAAAACCGAATTTGATCTTGAATGACCTTAACCCAAAGTCAAAGTGACATACCGCCGAACTGCTCCTATCCAATTCTACAAATTTTGTTTGAAACATTTTTTCGTAGAGTGCTTATTACTCGAGATATTTCAAAATATTTAGTTAAAAAAATCACCCGGGTGATTTTTTTTAACTTGAAACTTTCAAATATCTCGAGTAATAAGCACTATACGAAGAAATGTTTCAAACAAAAGTTGTAGAATTGGATGGGACCAGTTCGGCGGTATATGTCACTTTGTCTTTGAATAGAAGGGTGAAGGTCATTCAAGGCCACATTCGGTTTTTTAAATATTTATTTTATTGCAAATTCGAATTCGAATTGTCTGACTAAAAATAGACTACTTTTGTTCGAAACACTTTTTCTGAAATTGTCGTTTTTTTAGTTACGTGGCGAGGAAATATCAAAATTTTAGAAATTTGCGATTTATTTACTCGAAAACGAAGAGGGTTTCGACAAAGATTGCAAGAGAATTGTCCAGTGTCCCTTTTGATGCACTTGATCTATTTGCAGTGTACTAACATCTCTCCAAAGAGAAATAAAAAAAATGAGTAGAGATTGTTTGCAATAAGATGGTGTACAAGAAACATCTGATGTGGATTTTCAATAAAATCAATAGAAAATAAGTTATAACTAACCCTTAAGGTAGGCTGAAATTATCAAGAAAAATATCATTTAAATGATATTTTTCTTGATTCAGTTTATTTTTAAATATAACTTTTTCATTTTCAATTTTACGGGAAGAAGTACCAAAATTGTAGAGAAATCAATTCTCTACAAAAAAGTCTTAAACATTTTATTGTGGGACTTACGGTTCTCAAGATACGGAAGAACTGTTTACGTCCCCTTTTTCAAGATGGCAGCCAAATGGGGGGGGCCTTCATCCCCGAAAATCGAGTTTTATATAAAAAATCTTGTCGTACCCAAAATGCAAGGTCAGTGTAACATTTCAATGAATTGAATATCCTCTGAGCAATGGGAATGAGAGAAAGATAATTTTTTGTTGCCAATAGACTCAATTAGTTGTGACGTTACAAATTAGGCAACCTCTATATACTACTGTCATGACACATGGGTTGCCTGCCAAGCACACTGGAACTTGATCCTTAATGCATATATTTATAAGGCGACATTTTCGAGGAAAGAAACATAGCATAGAATTTTATTTTATTTCTCCCGTGGAAGAAATATTTAAGGACTTCGAATACCTATTTCACATTCAAAAAATAAGTTAAAATGTATATATCCATTAACGAGTTATAAAAATTTTATTTTCGTTTTTGTAATACTTTATACTTGTGTATATTTACCGATACCTTGTCCATGCGATAAATGATAACTGAAAGCTCTTAAATATTTTTTCCATGGGAGAAATAAAATAAAATTCTATGCCATGCTGCTATCCTCGAAAATGTTGTCTTATATCATATGCATTAAGGGTCAAGTTTCAGTATGTTTGGCAGGCAACCCGTGTGTCATGACAGTGGTATATAGGGGTTGTAGAATCATGTGATGTCACACTAATTGAGTCCGTTAGCATGATGCAGTCCGCAGCACCAGACAGAATCTTGAAAATGTTTTTCTGCTCTTGCAACACTGGATGTGGTCTAGCATGTGACTGTAGAAAGAGTGGTCTTTATTGCTTTCCTGCATGTATTGTTTGTAGTGGAAACGACTGCAAAAACCACTCGCTAATAGACAATAACGGAGCTTCCTAAATCACTTTAAATGAAAATTGAAACCAATTTGTTTTCTGTACCGACTCATTTTTAAAGTATATTTTTACATAAAGTCTTGATTCATAAAAAATATATTTTTTTATGCCCAAATTCAGCGAAGATTCATTTATTCGATACACATTTATTTCAGATGTGTAACCTCTGGCCCTAAGAATCCTCTAGAGTCGGTTTTCTGTAAAAGACTTCATCAATAAGGACTTCCACATTTTGCCAAATATTTCTAGGGAAATTATCAATAAAATCTCAATTCTGAAATTTTTGGAAAATTTTTCTAAATTCAATTTGTGATAATGTAATCCAAAAACCACCTCTGATGATATTTATTTAAAAAATTTCGATAAATATATGCAAAGAAATAATATAGAGGAACCTGTATAATTTACAAACATTTTCGGAAAATTGCAAGAACGTTCTATTTCAACAATGTAATCGTAATCAGTAACCCCGTAAACTCCCCAGTCATATTTTTTCTTCAAAAATCGGACTTAATATATAACCACCTTAGAGTTCACAAAATTTTTCCAAAAATTTTAAATTTTGGGTTCAAGAAATTATCTGTCCCATCACTCATGTTTCTGATTTTGAATAATTGAATATAACAGACATTAAAAAAAAAATATCATCTGATCTGTTTTTGAGGGTTTAGAAGATGTAATGATTTTTCTTCTTCATCAACTCGGCTAAAATAGTTTTGAAAAGATACATACTTTATCTGGAATGGCCTTGTGGATCTAAATATGAAGGGCGTTGTTTTGTTCACAATTGCAAGCAACTCGGAAAGTTTTTTATTACTCAAAATTGATTAATTTTAAGTTTTCAAACCAAGAAAATCTTATCCTTATCCTAGATTCAGGTGCTGCCAAATTATTCTTGAAATTCTTAAAGAATGACACAGAAATTGTTTAAACAAAGTGTACCCAAAAAGAACAGTGTAAATTTCAGCATCGGTGTATTTATAAAACTATTGCAGATAGCTGCTTATAGTGTGCTTCAGCACTTATGGCGTGTGTACGACTCGAGCTACGCCTTGCTTTAAGATTTGATTTCACTCATACACACATGTCAAGTGGTAAGCTATTTTAAACCTACTACTTTCCATTTATAAATCTACAATTTTACGTTCATCTTTTTCATGCGGTTAAACTCGATAATGGGTCAACGTTTGTGCTCACTCAATTAGCATAACTGTGCGACGGGCTTTGACTGGTTGATCCGACACTGTTCGTCCTTCGCTTCAAATAATCTTAGACTGTACTCGTGACGCACACCCCATAAATGCTGAGACAGACTTTACTTCTATGGCATGAAATGTTTGTTTTTCGCTGCCTGTTTTGGGTGGTGTATAATGCACGTGTATGTCTCAGAAGCTCTGGCCGAGTTGACTACGTGCTTAAACACTGAGGCGTAGTATAGTATAAAGTGTACAGTATAGTTTATACATTGTATTAAAATAGATTGAAAAAGGAGTTGGCTATCAGAACAATGTTAGTATATTCCATATTAGAGATCCATAAATGTACGATTAACTTCGCCCTAATAAAGAAAATTTGTTATTATTATTATTAAATGCATAGGGTCATTTCAGATAATGCATCATCAAGTGGCTGCAGACATAAAACCAACAATAAATGAACAGAAGTTGTAGTTGGTTGTAACTTATTGCGAATACCTAATTGATTAACATATATATAATACAATTAAATTAATTTTTCACTGATCATAACAAAGAAGTATCAAGGTGATTTTTTTTATTATCCATTAATTATCATTTAATTATTACAAAAATACAATTGACATACATTCCGGTTTGTGGAGATCAAGAAGCAGAAATGCATCCCAGTTATTTGAGGTACAGTAGCAGACATTTTAAACTTGCAAGGGTCTATTTTAAACCATAATTAGAAAATGACAAGTTGATTTAAAAAAAAATTCCACCACTTCTCACTTTTCTTGTTGAACATGTTCTAAATCAAATGATTAATCATGTCTTTAGCAGTAACAGATGTGTCAGGTGTACCATAAGATAAGTAATTTATTTTGTCACATTTACATTGGGCGATGAATCTGAGATACTTGATATTTCTTTATATTTATCATTAATAAAATGTGTAGGTAATATTTTTATCTAATTGCGTTATGTAATGTCAAATTTTAAATGCATTTTTGATGTTATAAAACCTCACATTTTTCATTACTGTCAGTTTCATTACATAACTAGTGATGTAATGAATTTTTACGCAACTGATTATTATTAAACCCATCATTTAGAGAAAGAACTTTAAGACTAAGACACAAAACACTTTATTAATAAAATGCAAATAAAAACTTCCCGTCATCAGCATTTCTAATAAAACTTTCAAAGTTTTCTCTTGTTAAAATGATAGATTTTTTTTCTCTTCAAATATGATATATTTTTTATATTAGTGTTTCTTTTTACATTTAATTCTGTTAATATTAAGTTGATAGTTCATATTGTAGATGCTTTATAGTTTTTCATCGTTTTTCATACGCTAAGAGAATCTTTTCACAAACATCTTTTTATTCCTTTCTGTTGACACCAATTTTCAAATTTCGTGCCCTATATGCTTCTTCATGCATGCTTTTACTTTACCAGGTATTATTGAATTTACTGCTAAATTAGCCGACTTAATTTGCTTAAAAAAATTTAATAGATTGACAACTGAAGTTTGTTTACACAAATATCAACCTATAGTAATGCTCAGGTAAAGCGATAAACACACATTTTTGTACCACTGCAAGCGTAGCTATGTTAAGAACCGTAAAATAGAATTCAAAATAAATTGCAATTTCTTTTCTATTTTAGAGCGGGATTAGATAAAATTTTGTACTTAACACCTTATGACGGAGTAATTTTACTTGACTCACGTAATTTGCACAACTCACTTGCTTCGCTCGCTGCTATTGGCAAATATTACATTTGTCTTTTCATGTAACTGGTTACGTAAATAACTATTATTAATATTTAAATCTAAATGTTGTTCTTGATTTTATTTCTTTCATTTAGAGAAGTTTCATTACTGCAAACTAATTGTTGTGAAATCCATTTAACTAATTTATGCATCCAAATTAACTAAACATTTTATTTTTACAACATTTATAGGCAAATTTGCAGACCTATTTACTAGTCATACAATTAAAATTAACCCTAACTTCTTCAACCATTACCTCCACAATTATTTGTCGTTGCTTTTGTGCCTGAACACGCTTGGTAGGTGACACATGCCCCATTCAGACCAGCGGCTGCCCGTGAAATTTTGGTAAGCTATAACTTACTAATGGAGCATGGGACCCATGCCAAACTTTAATGGATCACTACCAAGGCCAAACGAATGTTTTTTGTGGAAAAAAATATTTGATTGGAATTTGCAACATTTTTTTTCAAAAAGTGCAGTACTCATCCTGGAATTTGGAAAAGTACTTGTAAAATATCTATAGTGTATTTTTGTTTTCGAACAAGGAAGAAAACATCAAGATAAATTTTTAATTTTATCAAAAAATCTTCATTCTTTATATATAAGTTACATCCTAACATTTCAAAATGATGTAAATTTATAAAGAATGAAGATTTTTTGACAAAATCAAAAACCTATCCTTATGTTTTTCCTTGTTCGAAAAAAAAAAGTACACCATAAATATTTTACAACTACTTTTCCAGATTCCAGGGTGGGCAATGCACTTTTTGAAAAAAAAATGCACAAATTCCCATATTTTTTCTTACAAAACGTCTCCGTTTGGCATAGGTCCCATGCTCCATTAGTAAGTTATAGCTTACCAAAATTTCACGGGCCGCTGTTTAAAACTTAAGTACCTATATCCGATTTGAAATAGATTTAATTTATACAAATTCAGTGCGCTTGTAATATACTTTTCAAAATTATTATTTATAGTTGACATAGTGTTATATTTTAGTTAATAAATTATTAAAATGTAAAGTATTTAATTTTTATAATTAATTATTTCAGTACAAGTTCAGATTTTACGGTGACATATGAGATGAAGCCTGATAAAGGTAGCATCCCAAGTAGGAGCAAAACAACGTGAGTAACCTAATATACTTATATAGGATGTAGAGAAAGCTTATGAAATGTTTATTTTAGGTCCAAAGTTGTTGTATCCAAAGCTAGGGGGTCACCAGGAAGTTCGAAAAAACGCAGATTATCATTTGGTGATCAACCCAACAAAATTGATAAAAATCCAAAGATGTCCACAAGAAATATATTACTTAACAAAAATATTATTTCTACGATAACTGAAGAGAAATTCACTTCACCAAAGTTATCAATTTCAATGGCTAAATTAGACAAATCTGTTAAGGAAAATGATGCTGAGTGGAACCAGAGTCTACATAGTGATGAATTATCTGAAGACTTGATTGAATTGAATTTGTCCTCAGTTTCATCCTCATCACCGATAATGAGCTCCTCCGAAAGCATTACTGCGTCTTCCCCGAGGAGGTCCTCATCGAGAATATCTTTTACCAAGAGACGCTTACCAGAAGGACGTATATCAAAATCACCTAGGAAATCCTTATTACAGCATTGTTTGCAGAAGAACCGGACTAAATCTTTGCCAAAGTCGAGAGAGTCATTGCGAAAGAGTAAAAATGGAGATTTCAGCAAGCAATTTTCAAGTGCAGAATCTCCTATTTCGGTCAAGCCCTCTAGGCATTCATTAAGGAAGAGTAACACGATAGAGAAAAAAGAAGAGGAACAACTGGAAGAACAGTCTTCGAGCGAAGAATCCGAGGAATTTGATACATCACTTTTGTTAAGGAAGAGTAAAACAGACAGAATAATAGATGAATGTAAAGAAACACAACTCTCAAGTGAAGAAATATTTTTATCAGAGTCTCGTACTCCCAATACACATATGAGAAAATCGAGGCAGTTGTTAAACAACAGTAAAATAGGGAACTCTCCAGATTCAAGAGAGTCATTGAGAAATAGTAAAACTGGAGAATTTAACAAGCAATTCCCAAGTAAAGAGTTTCCTGTCCCAAATAACTCCTCTAGATATTCGTCAAGAAAGAGTAAAACGATAGAGGAAAAAGAACAAAACAAACAATCTTCGAGTGAAGAAGATGAGGAAAAATTTAATACATCACTTTTGTTAAGGAACAGTACAACAGACAGACTAGTAGATGAATGTACGGAAACACAATTCTCAAGTGAAGAATTGTTGTTTACACCAGAATCTCGTACACCTAATAAACATGTGAAAAAGTCCAGGCAGTCATTAAACAGTAGCAAAATTGTGAAGTCTCCGAATTCAACAAAATCATTGCGAAATAGTAAAACTGGAGAATTCAAAGAGCAATTTTCAAATAAAGAGTTTCCTACCCCAAATAACTCTTCTAGACATCCATCCAGAAAGAGCAAAACAATAGAGGAAGCGGAAGAGCAACAACTCGAACTATTTTTAACTGATGAATCTGAAGAGGAGTCTGATTTATCACTTTCGTTAAGGAGAATCAAAACAGATAAAAAAATAGATGAACAGTACGAAAGACAATCCTCAAATGAAGAATCGTTGATTTTACCTGAATCTCATACCCCTAATAAATATTCGAGAAAGTCCAGGCATTCATTAAACAATAGTAAAACTATGAAGTCCCCAAATGAATCTGTTACTAAATCAGCAACAAAATCAAGGCAGTCATTAAAAGCGGCCAATACTTCTGGACAAGGAGAGAGGAGGCAGAGTGAACAGAAAAACGAATCTCCTATATTTGACGTATACAAGTCACCATCCCCAAGTACATCGACTGTTAGAACAAGGCAGTCTTTAATGAGGCATAGTGTGGGAGACAAAGAGAAGCTCAATGAATCATCAAGGGAGCCTGAAAATATCTCTGGAATAAACGCCCTTGCTACTCCAAGCCAAAGAACACCTTTAAAAATTAATTCTGCTGCAAATGAAGGTGAACACAATCTAGTTACTTCGAGAAGATTATCAGTCAATCTCACTCAATTACAAACTCCTAATGCTGAAACACCTAAAGAGACAAGATCCTCAGTTAGAAATAGTAATAGATTAAGCAGAAATGAAGAAACTTTGAAGCTGCAATCAAGCCAAAAACTTGTGGTAAATGTTTCTACATTGAGTACTCCAAATGAAACATCCGTACAGAGACGATCAACAATATCAAAAAATACAGCAACACCTGTGAGGAAAACCAATGGAGTAAGTGAAGATGAGGAACTGTCATCCAGTGAATTGCTCTTCCTAAATGTTTCCCCAAAAGAAATTGTCATGCAGAAACTGTCAACACCAAGAGAGAAGAGGGCGTCGTCAGTAAGAAAAAACAATAAACTAAATGAAAGCCAAGAAGAGCTGTCATCCCATGAGGAATTTTATGTTTCAAACAGTTCTCCAATGAATACTACGAAAGAAAGGTCCATGAGGCCAATCATGACTCCTAAAGAAGCCCTTAAAATGAGAGAGTCCTTAATGAGAAGGAGCTATAAATTAAATAAGGAGGAGCAAAGTGGAGAACAAACTGTCTCAGAAGAATCTCTTGATAATA
This sequence comes from Stenurella melanura, assembly GCA_963583905.1. Lineage (NCBI taxonomy): Eukaryota > Metazoa > Arthropoda > Insecta > Coleoptera > Cerambycidae > Stenurella > Stenurella melanura. Next base: position 112,423,890 of record OY757312.1, read on the forward strand.
TTTCTACAAGAGAAATATCTAAACAAACATCCTTGACAACGCCCAAAGAGATAAGAACTTCGCTTAGAAAGAGCAGAGCATCCTCAATTAGAAATAGTAATACTTTAAATAAAGATAAAGAAATTGGGGAATTGTCTTTCGGTGAAAATTCTTTGGGTTCAAATAATTCAGCAAATAATACTCCGAAAGTAAAATCTGAACAAAGAAGAGTAACAGTAACACCCAAAGACATAAGCTTATCACTGAGGAAAAGTAACGTATTACATAAAGATGAAGAAGTTGGTGAGCAGTCGTCTAGTGAAGAATCCTTCATTCTAAATATTTCTGCTGGTAATAGTTCAGACGAAATATCAATACAAAAATTTTCAGCAACGCCCAAAGGTGCAGTAGTTTCAGTGGAACCGCCTATTATTGATAGAAGATCCTCAGTAAGAAAAAGTAACAGGCTAAATATAAATGAAGAAAATGATGAAATAAGTTCGTTGGTTCCGATCAGAACTTCCACAGAGAGAACTTCAGTGAGAAAGAGCAACAAATTGAATGAAGATGTAGACATTGGAGAATTGTCTTCCGGTGAGGCATTTTTGGATCCAAATATCTCTTCCAAAGACATATCAGATCGGAGATGTTTAACAATGACACCTAAACAGATGTCGCCTTTGGTCAGAACTTCCAAAGAAAGAAGGTCTTCAGTAAGAAAAAGTAAATCAGTTAGGGATGAAGAGATTTGGGCATTGTCTCCTGGTGAAGAATCGTTCGCTCCAAATGATTCTGCATTGAATACTCCAAAAGAAAAATTGATACAAAGCTATTTAACAACACCCAATGAGAGTACATCTTCAGCGAGAACAAGTAACAGATTGAGTCGAAAAGGAATCGACGATCTTTCATCTAATGAAGAATCTTTTAATCTTAGAGTTTCTACTGTCACTACTCCCAAAGAAAAATCTTTACAGAGACGAGCAACGGCAACACCCAAAGAGGTGTATTCAGTCAAAGAGAGCAGATCTTCATTGGGAAAAATTAAAAGATCAGATCAAAATGAAGAAGTTGGTGAGCAGTCATCTAGTGAAGAATCTTTCATTCTGAATGTTTCTCCAGGGAATTGTTCAGAAGAAATATCCATGCAAAAGTTTGCGACAATACCCAAAGGGACAGAACTACCTAAAGAAAGAGAATCTTCAGGAAGAAAAAGTAACACGCTAAATACAAACGAAGAAAGTGATGAAATAACTTCTTTGGTTCCAATCAGAATGTCCACGGAGAGGAGATCTTCAGTGAGAATGAGTAATAAATTGCATCGAGATGTAGACATTGGAGAAGTGTCCTCCAATGAGGTCTTTTTGAGTCCAAATATCTCTTCAAAAGAATTATCGGCTCAGAGATGTTCAACAATGACTCCTAAACAGAAGTTGTCGTTAGCCAGAACCCCCAAAGAGCGGTCTTCAGTGAGAAAAAATAAATCGGCCAGAGCTGAAGAAATTGGGACAGTGTCTCCTGGTAAGAAATTATCGGTTTCAAGTGTTTCTGCATTAAATACTCCGAAAGAAACATCGATACAAAGACATTTAACAACACCCAATGATAGCAAATCTTCAATGAAAAAAAGCAACAGATTAAATCAAGAATCTGATGATCTATCATATGATCTATCATCATCTAATGAAGAATCTTTGAATCTAAGTGTTTCTACTGTCAATACTCCAATAGAAAAATCAATACGACGACAGTCTACAATAGCTAGAGCGAGAGAATCCTCAGTGAGAAAGAATACTAAATTAAATAAAGATGATAAAATAGCCGAACTGTCTTCTAGCGAAAATTCTTTGGTTTCCGTGGATAGTTCAGTAGAAGAAGCCATTGAGAAGCAGTCGTCAGCAACAAAGAGAAGGGCTAGAATGAACGAGAGCCGATATTCAAATCGAGACTCATCAATATTTTACTTGTCCCATTCCAGAAATTCGACCCCAATACCTGCTTCACATAAAAATAGTGTTGCAAATAAAACATTCGAACCCTCAATTTATTCAAGCCAAGATGAATCTGAATTGTTTGTGGAATCTCCACAGGACCGTGTCACACCTAAACTCAGACATTCTGCAGTAAAGAAAAGCCACTTGAACACTCAAGAGGAAGGAAGTGAAACGGAAACTTCTTTCAACAAATCAAGATCAAGTACTGTGTCAACAAGAGGTATCAAGAGCATCTCGGCTATTAAGTTGGAGAAAGCTCCTTTAACTCGTTCCAAGCAAAATATTTCGGTAATAACATTAAACGATTCAGTTGAATTAACACCAGAGAATAATACTTCTGTAATATTCATTGATGGTTCCTTTGAAAATACCCAGAAATCGCCCCATAAGAAGAGGCTCTCGAAAACTCTGAACTCTACTCTTAAAGACGATGTGGAACTGACCACGCCGAAGTCAGCAATAAAGGGTCGCAGAACGAAATCTCTGACTTATAAACCACTCGTCGAGGAAATTACTCCCGTCACTCCGTTAAGCAAGAGCAAAAGTGAGAGCGGCTTTAAAACACCCTTGAACACACCTGGATTATTCGAGGATATTAAAAAATCAGTGTTAAGATCGAGGAGTCAAATGCAAAAATCAAGCACAAATTTAATGCAGGAGTTGAATAAAAGTGAACCAAAGAGGGGAGTAAAGAGGCCTTTGGTGGAAGAAAGTTATGTGGAACCCAGTAAGAGGAGAAAAATAGTGAGAATACGAACATCCGATACATTCGATGCAAGTCAAGAGGTAAGTCCTTTTGAGATTCTTAAGGTCATTGAACGGGAATATGATATATAAATTTCAATAGGGCCAACTTAATCTGAAAAATAGATTTATATTACCTATGGTTATAGAATGAATTTCTCTTAAATATTTTTTAAAATGAATTTCTAAAATGACAGAAATTTCATTAGATAGCTGAAAGTAAGCAATGGAATTTTAAACCATTTTATAATAATTTAACACTTATATCTAATGATATATAATTTTTTAAATGACTTTATTTTTAATTATAAAATTAAAAGGAAAATCAATAAAAAAATTTAAGAGTTAGCTGCCCTGGCTTGGATTTAGTTCATATTTGGCAGGTAAGTTCCTACCATTACAAGAATAATTTACCCCAAATGCTAGCTTGAATTTTTTTTTCTTTACAAAAGCTGTGAAAGAATTTTGAAAAATGAAAAAAATTGATTTTCTCAAATGTGAATGAGTCGAATTCGGGAGCTAAAATATATGTGGTCTAGTAAGTTTATTGGTGCTAATACCATAAAAGTTTACACGTCTAGGGCATTATGTCGATTATAAAAAAAGATTGATACTCAATAAATTAAAGGAATAGAGGGTAAAAAACATTTTTTTCTTTATGAACTATTTGATGTAATACCACTATTTTTTCTGTGATGTGCTCATAGCCTAAGTAACAAAATATATTTTTTGGAATAAGATTGAAGAATTACTTCATATTGTAAGAAAATAATAAATAAATTTCGCTCCCCCTAATTTTTATGTAATTCCATAGGAATTAAGGAACCAACCATCAATAAAATGAGTATCATTTGAACAATACACCCTACTATATAATGCTGCCGTGTTTAGCGAAAACTCAGTATCTACAAAAAATTTCAACACTGATATTTTAGCATATATACCACCAAAACCATAGATATAAAGATCCTTATTTCAACATTATATGCTACTTATAAAAAACGCGGCATCTGGATGTTAGATGAGGAGTTTATCCAAAACATGTGTGAGTTACTAGATTCATACTAAGCATGCCCCACATGTTTCGTGCCATAATGATGTAAGTTGCTACGGCTGCAAATAGAAGGAAAAAGCTGTTTTTCTCCATTATTCCTTTTCTGTAGATACTGCGTTTTTGCTAATCACGGCAGCATGTGCAAGACACTTATCTTTATCACTCTCTTCCTCAATCACAGGATTCATATTGCATTCTGTATTTGAAGTATCGTGCATCTGATAAGAAATAAATAATAGCAGCTATATGAGAACAACAGTTCTTCGATCATTGGCGCATTCACAACACCTTCAATTTTTTGGTCTATAATCAATGAAACATCTATGTACTTTTCGACCAATGTGTCTTGATTTGAATGAAACATCAATTAGATGTGGAAAATACTTTTGCTAACGAAGCTGAGGAAAAAGGTTGGTATCGTAAAAAGCTTATGTTTCGAAGTATCTTTTCCAACGACCTTTAAGATTTTCCAGAGTTGACAGAAAAAGATTAAAAAATCTTATTTACGGGTTCCTATCAATTCTTTCAAGCAGTTTCATACCTGGCCGGAATGACGGATGATAATGGGTCTACTACCAATTTGCAATATGTAAAAGAGATATATTCTAAAGGTCCTTGTATAGTCAAGACACATTCGTCGGAAAGTATATAGATGTTTCGTTGATTATAAACCACACAATGGGGGTGTTGCCGAAATTAAAAAATATTGTTGTTCCAATAGCCAAAGAACAGTCGACTGTTGTTTCCATATAGCTGCTATTCTTTAGTACTTTTCTTTTCACATGCACGATGCTTGTCAAAAATTGTAAGACCTGCTGAAATCCTCAGTAAATTGTTTACAGAATGCAATATGAATCCCGTGATTGAGGAAAGCAGTGATAAAGATTAAGTGTCTTACACATTAGAGTAGGGTATTGTTCAAATAATACTTTATTTGAGTCACAAGCTGAAAATTCATGTTGGTCCCTGATTACTATGGAATTACATAAATATTAGGGGGACCAAAATTAATTTTTTATTTTCTTACACTATGAAGTAATCCTCGAATCTTATTCGAAAAAATATGTGTTGTTATATATGGTATGAGCATAACACAGAAAAAAAAAATAGTGGTGTTCCACCAAATAGTTCATTAAGAAAAAATGTTTGCAAAATTTAAATAATTTTTTTACCCCCTTTTCATTTAATTTATTGAGTATCATTTTTTTTATAATCGACATGACGTCCTGGACCACATATATTTTGGCTCCCGAACTTGACTCATTCACATTTGATAAAATGAAATTTTTTTTCAAAATTCTTTCGCAACTTTTTTTTTTTAATTTGTCATAAATCATTCTCGTAATGGTAGGAACTTACCTCCCAAATATGAACCAAATCAAAGTCAAGTAGCTAACCCAAGCTTATCCGGCTACGCTCTTTATAGCAAAATATAATTTGGAAAGCATAATGATTAACTAATAATAGTTTGTATAAAAAAATCTCAAGTAGTAATAAGCGTCAAAAATGCATGATACTCTACTTCTGTTCTTGCAGGGTACCTTTGGGGTCCTATAAAAGGGTCTTATATGGGTTTGCTTTAAAAAAAAAATTATTAATTCGTATTCTCTGGTCAATTCGGAAGTGGGGACTTCTGTGAGATTTTTATCAACATCATTTTGTCGCTAATTTACGAAAAAATGCCTTTTACCCACAGGAAATACATGGGAAACTTCATGGCCTTGGAGGCATTTGTTAATATCAACTGATTTTGCTCAAACTTGGAGACCACTCTTTGAGGATTTCGAACAAATCTGGGAGTGAGATTAAAAAAAACTTTGAACCTGACTTTTTGAACCACCCTATTGTGTACTCCTAATTGGGGTACATTAAATAACGTTACGAAATTTTCATTATTCACAAACAAGTTGTTAGAGCTTTGGCTGAAATAACTGAAACAGACTTGTAGAGAACCATATTTTGCATTTAAAATAATAACAGCACCGTGATCAATAATTTACGGTAATTTATTTAGTTCATATAAGAAAACGTTTAAGTAACTATAAAAAATTGTTGTACCCGTAAATATAGATAAATCTGTATTCAGTTGTAAATAATCTCATTGTTGTATTCAGTTGTAAATAATCTCATTGTTATGTCAAACATTGTAGTAAAATAGTATATTATTCAACGAGCATATAATAACCATTATATGAGAGTAGAATACTATACTTTGTCCACGACTATTAAATATTTAATATTTATTTAATTCATCATTTCATTTCTCCTATTTAAGAAAGATTCATATATCATCATATATTTTTTTTTTCTATTTTTCGGGCAACAAGTTTAATGAGGCGATTTCTGCAGCTTCAGCGGTGTCAATGAAATCTCGTTTTCATTGTCAGTATCCATTTATTTAATTATATTACTCTCTTTGAGTACCTAATATGTAAAATTATTGTAAATAAAGTTGACGTTGAAATCGCACAAAGTTTGACGTTTCAGATCAACTACAGAATTACGCTTTGACACATTGTCATGGCTTACTAATAAAATAATACAGTTTGTGGGCATGTAGGTAAATGGTTTTAAAAACAATGTTGAGGATTGCCGCGTGTTGCTACTAGATGATGCTTTGAAAGAAATTTACTAATGTAGTTTTAGAGTATTCATTAAAGTACCTCTTCGACATGTACCATTTGGGTGCTTCCTAGAAAACTTAGAGAGACGACATTTGTCTTTTGGTTGCTGCAATTTTGACATTTTAAATTTTTAGTAAAAAGTCAGTAATGTCATTTCTTATAAACAACTAACTGTCCTCATTATTCACTGCAATCAGTAAATAATGAAATTATTATTCAGAGTAAACATGAAACATGATAATAGATAACATTATCCTTGAGGAAACACATACATAATGAGTACATTATTTAATAGTCGTGGACAAAATAAAATAATACAAATCTCTCAATATACATACAGCATGTCTCAGCCTTGCATTGTTCAATGTCTTGGCTAACGTATAAGAGTCATTAAAAATTTTTAAAAATTGATTAGTAGAGGGCAAAAGGGATATATTTAAAAAATATTTTAAAATATACAGGGTGATTCATTAAGACCTGACATGAACTTATGTTTTGTTTAATATTATTACATATTTGGATTCTCCTTTTAAAGATGATTCGAACGATTGGCATTTAATGGATTTTCGATTGGTTGGTACCATGATATTGGTGAATTTGTACTAAAGACATGTTAACTTTGTGAACTAACTGTGATGTATCGGAGCAGCATTTTGAGGCCTACTTTACGAGACAATTATCTGATCTAGATAAATCAAGTATTTTATACGAGGTGAATGAGGATACACTAAATCTACTTGAATTTAACACGCGTTCACTTCAAGTATTTTGTACTTGAGTATCTTTAAAGAGTTCGAAAAAATTCCGTCTGTCGAAAAAATGTCATAATTTTTATACCGCGGCGACGCAGTTCTCGATTAATTCTCGTTAAAAATAATGAAAAAGATATGAATTAATCGAAAACTGCCATTTTTCATTGACCTAAGCTTCAGTAATATCAATCAAAGTGGTATCAAATTGGAGGCTAAAATTATCAAAGCAGCGAGGCTAAAACTTTTTTCCATTATAGAGTGGGGTGTATAAAACGATAAAAAAATGCGAACTGCCGTTTTCGTTGGCCGTAGCTGCACAAAATTTATTGGAGTCATATATACATTCATAGCATGCTGGCACAAAAAAACGGAGGTCAGTTTTGTCTGGAAAAAGTTATGGCGATTAATATGAAATAGTGACGGAATCCGGTTAAATTTTTAATAGCTTGACATTCAAAATTTTGCAAAAAGGTCACAGCCTGGAAATCTGATAAAATTCAAGGGTACTAAGGAAGGTGAGAGAAATTGAATGGCACAAACCGCACCAAACCTACCTATATCCGTTTTCGAGGTAGGGCCCTCGGAAGTACAAAAGAAATCGCAGTTCTACCTTCCATCAAATTTGAGACATCATATCTCGAAAGCGGTTGTATGTACGAATCTGTGGTTTGCGCCATTCAATTTCTCGTTCAATTTTCTACAATAAGAGATTTTCCCCAGCCTCTGCGGTACTCGCTTTGGGAGGTGAGACTATGTCGCCCAAATAACGAAATCCTTGGACCTCTCACTTTATGAACCGGGAAAAAGTTCAGTTCATATTTTTATCGTCTTAATGATATTAGGAATAGCCTGAAGTGGAGAACTGCCTCGCCGCGATGACTTGATCAGCCCTCAAAATTGAGCAACTTGCGAATGTAATCACTCGTAACTGAACTAACAAAAAGTTCCGGTCGAACTTTCTTGTGGTCAAGAGACATTGAAACTATTCAATAATGAGCAGAACTGCCTCGCCGTGGTGACCAGAATTTTGACCGGTGGCTATTTGTCATTATTTCAGTTTTTGTAACTCGGCATAGTCAAAAGGTCAGTCCTCAATTTTTCCTCATATTTACTTCCCTCGACAAGACGACAAAAGAAACTGCATCTCTGCGAAGACCGAGATGACAGGTTTTTCTTTACGTGTTCAAAGCCGATTTGAACCTTTAGGACAGGTAAAATGTTCCGTGAACTTTTCTTTTTTCTGGGCTCTCCCAGAACTGATGAGAAAGCTGGAATTATTTTCGCTAAAGTGACTCGAAAATCTTGATAGTGGGCTGCCGTACTATTAGTTATTATTATTTTCTGAATGTCATTGAAGAGAGCCAATTTCAATGAAACTCCATAAAACAATTGTCATCATGTCATAGACATATGTTACCTTATGTCAGTGAAAAGCTCTTTTAAAGGGCTATCCATCCTTTGGTATTATAGAATAGGTTCAGGTAGAATTTGCGTTTCCTGATTTACCCTGTATAAAATAACTGATTCTTCTATATTGTGCGAAAAACTACTTATAATAAAACTATTCTGCAACTTGGTAGCCATAACACAAGCTGATATACAACAGTCTGCTCACCGAGTCTTTGAATTATGAAATTACTTTGCTACTGTAGTCTGTTTTTAAACCAGGAGGAGTAAACATGAAAGTTCCATTCACACCATAAAAGTAACTAGAAAATACACTAAAATCTTTTTGGCGTTTTGGGCAACCAACAATACATGACTACAGTGTTTTTGTGTCTTTTATTACATTATGTAATGCATCGACCTCTATTTGACCTCTATAGTCTGTTTTTAAACCAGGAGGAGCGTTTTAAATTTAACACGCTAAATCATGCATCTGTGATTAGATACGCCCTCGCCAGTTTTACACAAGGCTATAGTCTGTTTTTAAACCAGGAGGAGCGTTTTAAATTTAACGCGCTAAATCATACATCTGTGATTGGACAGGCCCTCGCCAGTTTTACACAAGGCAATAGTTGTACATTTTGATATATTGTAAACATTTTAATTTCATGTCATGTCAAACTATTTGGTTATAATTTCTATTTTATTGTTTGCACATTACATATCAGTTTTTAATTCCTTTTGTATAAATCTGAAGGTAAAAGGGGCTAATTACTTGGTGCCTTTGTATTGCGTAAATGGTATGGGTGCTGTATAAAATATTTAGAGGTCAAATGGAGGTCAATGCATTATATAATGTAAAAAAATACACACAAAAACACTCTAGTCGTGTATTGCTGGTTGCCCAAAACGCCAAAAAGGTTTTAGCATTTTTTCTGGTTACTTTTATGGTGTGAATGGTACTTCCATGTTTACTCCTCCTGGGTTAAAAACAGACTATAGGTATTTTATACAGCATCCATACCATTTACGTAATATAAAGGCACCAAGTAAATAGCCACATTTACCTTCAGATTTACACAAATGGGATTAAAAACTAATAAAATAGAAATTATAACCAAATAATTTCATGGCATGAAATTAAAATTTATATGTCAAAATTTACGACTATTGCCTTGTGTAAAACTGGCGAGGGCGTATCCAATCAGAGATGTATGATTTAGCGTGTTAAATTAAAAACACTCCTCCTGGCTTAAAAACAGACTATAGGATTGTCATTGAGTATTAAAGTCGATAGTATTTGGATGGTTATATTTAATAATTATTTTGTTAGATATTCTACGGGAAAGATAAATGATTTGAATAATATTATTAAATGAACAGTTGGTTTCATAATATTCAACTCTAATTCATATTTACTTTTCTGCAGGATGACAGATCCTTTGAATCATTTTCAACAGAGGATGGCCTTACCGATATCTCAGAGGCAAATATTACCCAGAACACTCCAAAACATTTTAGTGATCTTACCGATAAACCTGTTATTACTCATCCACAAATAAGGAGCTTGACAGAACCTAAAAGAAAAAAATCCAAACTTTTCAGAAATTCTGTAGATTTCCCAAATCACAGTGCAATTGATGGTGGTGCAAGAGATGAGACAATTGAATCTCAAACATCTTCATCTGTTCAAGACGATAGCATATTTGAGACGACCACCAGTGACCTCAGTTCAAGGAGATCTTCCTTAAGAAGTCATACTGAAGAAAGTGATTTACCTATAAGGATACAACAGAGGACAACAAAGAATGACCTTAGTGACGTTGCGGGATTAAAGAAATTGCTGAAAACTCCGAGAGAAATTAAGTCCCCTAAAAATGATCTTACTAATGTCCCAAATCTAAGACGGCTTATGTCCCCAAAAACCAATAATAGTCCTAGAAATGATCTCACAAATATCATTGGTGTTAAAAAATTATTGGCCACACCGAAACAAATGAAATCTCCTAAAAATGACCTGAGAAAGATACCTAATTTAAGAAAGCTTATCTCACCCAAACAACAGAACAGCCCTAAAAATGATCTACGAAATGTGCCCAACTTACGGAAGTTGATGTCTCCCCAGAAACAAAATAGTCCTAAAAATGATTTGACTGACGTTGGAGGTGTAAAGAAACTGTTCTCCACCCCCAAATATCCAAAATCCCCCAAAAATGACCTTACAGATGTACCAAATTTAAGAAGAATTATGTCACCTAGGCAGCAGAACACTCCAAACAATGATCTTACTGATGTCCATGGTTTAAAAGAAATGATGGCAACTCCTAAAGAATGTAAAGAACTTCAAAATGAGTTAACAGATATGGAAAGAGGCGACAATATTTTTAATGTATCTGGAGTTCAAAGGCTCAGTATTGAAAGTGACATAGAGAACAATGAGGATTTATTTGACAGGCTTTTTGTAAAGAAACCTTTAAGAACATATAAAGGGAAGAGTTTGTCACCAGCAAGCAGGAAGAGTATGATGTTTGACGATAAAAGAAAAACTCTAGGTGATGTGCCTTATACAAGTCCTCGAGTTGAAAAGTGGATTGAGGAACAAACCATTATTAAATTAAGAAAGGGTGAAGAGACGCATGTGGACGGAGCTCAAGGAACCCCAATAAAACATACAATAATTGATAATCAACAAGAATCTCAAAAGAGAAGAGCTAGAGGAAGAAGGATGGAAAAGGAAGCAACTGGAGAAACCTCTACTTCGGAGGAACTGACAGAAGATAAAGACAATGAAATGTCGCATAACAGGGCAGTTAGAGGTAAAACAATTGTCCAAGAAACATTAACCGATGATGTGGTCGATGAGAGTAAAGAAAATTCTGTTAAAAAGGGAGTTAGAAGTAGAAACATAAGTCCATTTGTAACTGAAGAAAATGAAGTTGGAAATAAGAGAAAAATTAATGATGAACCTGATGTTAAATTGGTAATGAAATCCACTAGAAGTAGAAGAAAAATAGGTGTGGATATTGATAAAAGACTTGCCGAGGAACATCTGGAAAAAAGGCCTAAGGCTAGGCAAGCTACACTGGTAATTGACGGGGAGCAAAGCCATGACTTTAGCAACACAAATGAATCTGAGATTAATAGAGTAAACAGTACTAGCGAATTAGAGTTCAAACTTCCCCAGGTAACGCGTGGCAGGGCCAAAAAAATGCCACAAAAAGATGAAATTGATCAAATCCCTGAGGTACATAGTACTACGGAAGATATCAAATCTCCTGCACCCAAACGAGGTAACAGAGCCAGAGAAATAGATCAAGATGAAAATATTGAAGTTTTAGTTTCATCGCCGAGACGAGGTGGCAGATTGAGGAATATTGCTCAAGTAGAGAAACTTGATACGATAGAATCGAAAGAACTTCCTCAACCAAAGAGACAGAGAGGTAAGAGGAAATCTCCAGCCAGGAAAGATAATGAAAATGGAACTAAATCGGATGCCAAATCTGTCGAGACAGAAGAGGCACATCCTAAACGTGGACGAGCTAGAAAAGCTAAGGTTGTAAATGAGAAGGAACAAACAGGTGAGACAGATAACATTCCTGTAATTACAAAGAGAACTAGAGGCCATAAACAGAATGTGGTGGTAGCACCAGACTCTAATTCGGACATTGCTGATATTGAGGAAACAGCACAAAATGCCCATCAAACCAAAACTGAAGTCGAAATCTCCAAGGTAAATATAAAACTAAATTTATCCTACAGCAATTGTTCTAAATTTTTGTGTGTTATTAGGTGGAAACAGCTAGCAGAAAGAGGAAGGTTGGCAGGAATATGAAGAAAGAATCTGGAAATGAAGATCAAGAAATGACAGAGGCGGTCAGAAGTACTAGAGGCAGAAAACAACCTGTAGCAGCAAAAGTTACTGAGGTTGTTAAAAGTATTAAGAAAAAAACAGAAGAAACAAGTCATGTGAAAGATGATGTAGAGATAGCCTCGGGATCGAATTCAAACATTAATGCACCTGAAGTTAAAATATCTAAGGTAAAGGTAACACTGGATTTATTTTCTAGTAATGTTCTAATATCTTTGGTGGTTGTAGGTGGAAAAAGATACCAAAATAGGAAAGAGGAAGGTGGGCAGGAATGTGAAGAAGATAGCGGAGACAGATACTGAAGGTGAAGATCAGAAACTGACTGAGTCTGTTAAAAGTACTAGAGCCAGAAATCGTCCTACAGCAGTAAAACCTATAGCACCTGAAAATAATGAAGAGAACCATCAAATTATTGAGGTTAAATCTAAGAAGAAGGCAGAAGAAACAAGCAATATGAAACATGACGTGGAAATGGAACCTTCTAAACCTACCAGTGGCAGGAAACGACTTGGAAAAGAAACCGATCAATTGGAAAACAGTGAAAAGGGAGAGAATGAGTCTACTGAAGTTAATGACATGGAAATGGCTTCAGCCAGACCAACTAGAGGTAAGAAGCGACTCGGAAAAGCAGCCAAGAAAGTAGAAGAAAAGGGAGACAATAGACCTGTTGAAGATGACGATATGGAAACCGTATCTTCCAAACCTACCAGAGGTAAGAAGCAACTCGAGAAAGTTAGTAACAAATTCGTAGAAAGTGAAAAGGAAGAGACCAGTTCCACTGAAGTTGACGATACAAAAATGGCATCTGTCAAACCTACCAGGGGTAAAAGGCAACTGGAAAAAGCAACCAGCAAATTAGAAGAAACTGAAAAGGGGGAGAGCGAGTCCATTGAAGTTGACGATAAGGAAATGGCATCTGCCAGACCTACCAGAGGCAGAAAGCAACTGGGAAAAGTAACCAACAAATTAGAAGAAAGTGAAGGGGGGGAGCGCGAGTCCACTGAAGTGGACGACAAGGACATGGCATCTGCAAGACCTACCAGAGGTAGAAAGCAACTGGGAAAAGTAACCAACAAATCAGAAGAAAGTGAAGAGGGGGAGAGCAGGTCCACTGAAGTGGACGACAAGGACACGGCTTCTGCCAGACCGGCCAGAGGTAGAAAACGTATTGAAAAAACAACCAATAAGTTAATAGAAAATGAAGAAACTGAAGATAAAAAGGTCAGCAGGAACAAAAAGAAACCGGCAGAAGAAATGAACGATGTGGAAGAAGAAAAAACAACAGTTGGAACAGGTAGAGGAAGAAAACCCAAGGCAGTTGTCCAAGCAAAACTTGTGGAAGATTGCGTTCCTGTGGATTCTCCACGTACAGCCCGAGCAAAGAGAGGCAATTATAATAAATATGGGAGTGAATTCCTGACACCTCAAGGAAAAAAGGAAGAAAAGAAGGATAAAAAACGGGTTCGATTTGAGGAGGAAGCAAAGAGTCCAAATGAACAAAAAGGTAGAAATGTTGCCAAAACCGAGGAAGTTGAAGAGACCGTGAGAAAATCGAAAAGGGCTCGCAAATAATATAATGAGTGCATTGTGTGTTAAATGTGTACAGTTTGTATTTTTTAGTCGTGTACATTTAAATTTTATTTTACTTTTACTATTAGATTGTGTATTATAAGGGAAATTTAAAGTACAATATGTTTTAAACAGATTTATTGACACCATGTGTCTATATATAATAATATAAAATATTGGGAAAACCTTCAGTTTTCTGCATACAAGTTTGTAATAGAAAAATATAGTGTTAACAATAATTTTTTTTTTCTTGCGTGTATGTGTGAATGATCATTAAAATATTCTACTCTTCAGTAGTATTTCAGAATAACAAATATTTCTTCAAATTTTAAGGAAAGTCCAGTCAGTTATCAACAGATGACTAAAAAGTGCTTATAGTCCAAGGTTCCATAACACAAATTTGTACCTCATAAAACACGAAAAATTAAACATTTGAAGATGATAGGAAAACCTGTTAAAAAAATTTTAAGCCCGTCATATTACGTTTCATCTGTTATTTTCTATTTTTTTTTTAAGTTTTGAAATCGATGTAAATAAATGACATTTACAAAATGAAAACACCAAATTGAAATTTTTACTATTTCTTGAGAATATATAGTTCTTGAAAAACTGTCTGGATGACCGATTTTGTTAATTGACACTTGTCGGACTTCTTTCTATACCTCAATTTTTTTCACGAAATATGCCTACATCTCGTACCATCATTTTTTGTTTGTATTTTTAATGAAGTTTAAGAGATTGAGATTGGTCTAACAACGAAAAACACGTTTGTTTTTTTTTTTGCTATGTATTACTTCATTTTATTTGAGCTGCGTTCACCCATGAGATGAATTGAAGATCCATATAATTGGGGTTTTCCTCAAATTTTGATTAATGGTATGGTTAAGTTATATCTTTCTCGTGTATTATATGTGATGTGATTAAAATTGTTAGTTGGAAACATACTGAAAATCTTCTTAACATGGAGAACTACTTCTAAAATATAAATACATGCTAAAGTTAATATATTTAAATCTTTAAAAATATTCCGACAAGATGAATATTTAGAGACACCCGCTATATAATGAACTGCTTTTTTTTGAAGTTTAAATATTCTTTCAAAATGAAGTGAACATCTCCAAAACATACTTCCATATGATGCTTTAGAAACAAAATATGCATAATAATATGACAACAGTGAACCTACCAGAGATTTGTGTTAATCGATATAATGCATAACAAACGGAAGCAAGTTTTTTTGCCACTGCATCTATATGAGGCTCCCAACTAAGAGCAGTATCTATGCACATGCCAATAAATTTTGTTGATACTTGTTCCACCGATATTCCTTCAGTTTTTATTAGATGAGTTTCGTTATACGTGGAGGTTCTAGGTGAAAAAATAATAAACAAAGTTTTAGAGATATTTAAAAAAGTTTCTGTGCTTTAAAATAATTTGCAACTTTACCATATTAGTACGTGTACTCTTTATGACCTCTGAAAAAGTATTCCTGCAACATAAATACGAGTTATCATCTGCAAACATAATAAGAAAATCCTCAAAGAAATTAGGTAAGTCATTCACATAAAATAGGAAAAGCAATGGACCGAGGACTAATCTTTGTGGAAACTGGAACTCCAATATTTAGTTTCAGCTGGTCTGATATGTTATGATATGCGTAAATAATTATTTACAATATGGTCAAAAGTTCAAAAATATGTACCCAGGTGCTTAAAAGCACGGATGATATAAAAGTAGCTCAATAAGGAACAACAATTCCTATTTTTCATTTTGGAGCGAAAATTTATTAGAAAGTTGTTTGAAATGTTGGAATAAGCCATTTATTTCCCCTACCCCCTGCAGGGGAAATAAATGGAGGATATATAACACTAACATTTGCAGTTTTAGTGATTTTTTAAGGGCAATTAAAATTCTAATCAGAAAACTAATGCCAACACTTCAAAATTGCCGTCACTAACAGTAGATGTTTGTTGGTGTCCCCTTAACAAAGGCTGGACTAGAAGCACAAACAGTATGAAAATCTATAATTCTATTATAGTCTGTACGATGAATGTTTGCGCGAGTATGAAGTTAGGTAGGACATATGTGCGGTTGCTGAACGCATTGAGACGAGCAAATATTTAGTTACGTATGTCTTCTAACCGCTCGAGCATGCTAAGACAGCCGAATGATAAATTCAAGAAGAATTAAAAAGAGACGTCGATATGAACAGTTGTCGTAGTGAAGTGCTGTCAACGGCTATAATATCTGTCATTTTAGATCCAGTGGCGTTGTTGCGTTTTTGATGAAAATGCATTTTTAAGCTTCATTGTTATAACCATATTTAGTGGTAAATAATACATGTTATTATTCTACAAAATTAATTGTCATTTCATGAGTATTTACGAAAAAAATATGGCTTCTAATTTGTCGGATGATGACTGAGAGTAAAATCAAATTTCTCATTTTTTTACTGCACGTCACTGCTGAGGAGAAGCAGTGACCTTCAACAGATTACTTCATACGGTTCTTGTTTATGACGCACACGCAAAGATTCATCGTACAAACTATATACGTTATGTCTGGTGGTATAATAATAAAAATTCTATTTAAAATATTGTTGCGTATTTTTCACCTTTTAGGAAACACCCTGTATGAATCCGTGGGTTCTAAATAATTTCAACAAGAGATAAATACCACAACACTTTATTTAACAATTTACTGACTATACAATACTTCAAATTCAAAATAACCTATACACTTTGTTTACTTGATATTTAACCTCACTTTTCAGCTTGTTCACTTTGGTAAACTGCCTTCTTAATAAACTTCTCCTTCTGCGCCGATAATCGCGCCTTATATACTCTGATATTGCCTTCTAGATCCATCAAGAACCAATCAAGAATCATTTACCACAGTCTAGAAAACTACAAGTTTCCAGTCACTATTATTAGGCATAGGCGTATCAATTTCCAGTTCCAATGGGGTGTAATTCATAACACTGCCCCCTCCTTAAGCCTGATCGTCCCGATCAGGCGACTCAGAATCTTCGATGTATTTCGCCAGTCTGTCCAAATGCACATTCTTCATCTTGGACTTTTTGCTTCGTTGAATCCGATAGACGACGTCATTAATTCGGGTAATAACAGTATACGGGTCATCCCAAGGTGGTTGAAGCTTCGGTGACCTTCCTTTCTTTCGCTGTGGGTTGTACAGCCAAACCAGATCTCCTGCCTTGAACCCTTCTAAACTACCCTTCCGGTCGTATCGAGCCTTCATTCGCTCACTGGCTGGTGATGGTTCCGCTATATCGTTAGCCAACCTCTTGAAAGGAGTTCCGGCGTTGAACTGCTTCTTTTCACCCTTACTTCCAGTCTGTGGTCCCTTACTGGCTGCACAAATCTTGCATGTGCGATACCAAGCCTCAACATCCTGATGACTTCTTATCCAATAAAATCGTTCTCGTATTTTCTTCAGGGTCTTGTTAACACCGAAGTGTCCATCGGATGTTCCATTGTGTACTTCCTGAAGCACCTTCGCTACTCGACACCTGGGAATCACTAGAAGCATAACCACCTGCTTTCCATCCGGGCTTTCCCATGCTCTCCGCAACAGCCCGTTCATAACTTTCAGTGAGTCCCACTGCGCCCATAGTGCCTTCAGTCCCACTCTTGCCTGAAACATCCTTCCATTTTGGACGAGTTCCCCTTTCTTTGGCTCTCAATATAGGCCCAATTTCCTCATCGTTTAGTTGCTCTTGTCTGAGCGCTTCATCTGTCCTGTCATCCGGCACCTCCACCTTGACAGTGTTGACTGCTCCCGTGACCTGCAGTTTCTCTTGGTGGTAGTACTTGTAATCTTCCTTGCACCTTCTTCCGGATGAAATATCAGCATCTTTCTGGGGTCTCATTTTATTTTCACGTCCTGGTAGTAGTAGACTTCTCGGAATGCTTCGAAGCTGGGAAATCTTTACTTCTCTCGGGGTACCATGTTCCCTATCTGTCACAGTCTCTCTGGTACCAGTTTCCTCCGATTTTCCCCTCAGCTTCACAGCTTCTCCGGCCTTCACTCTCTCCAATCTCCTCCGTGGACATTCAAGCTGGATATGTCCTAGTTCTCCGCACCTGTAACATTTCATACGCCGTCCACTTGGCCTTCCACTAATCTGTTTATTCTGAGTCTCTTCAATCTTTCTAGCATTCACTTTCCTCGAGTTCCGATATGGACAGTCTCGTTTGATATGCCCTGCTTTGCCGCAGTTGTAACATTTAATACCTCTGCTTGGCTTCTCTCTATTTAGTTGTGATTCCTGTCTTTTCGGAGGATTCCATTTAGCTAGTAATTATATGTACACAGTTATAATTGGACCTTGTCTGTTTGTATGCAGTATAAATAATAATAAATAAATAAAAATAAATAAATAAATAAAACTGCTATACAGGGTGATTCACGTAGGCCATTCATTAGAAGTTTTTCAACTTGCAGTTGGATTAGAAACTTGGCATTTGGTATGCAGCCATAATCGATCATGCCCGTTCTATCTAAAATATTTTCAGTCCTTCAACTATACAGGGTGTGCCAAAAATTGGTACCAACTTTCTTATTTTAAATGGAAACCTATATTTTTCTTTACATGGTTCGATTGGTCTTCTAATTTTGAGTTTAGAGAACCTAAGTTATGTTAACTTATCTATTACAAATTTTGACATATGTCCAATTTTTTAAAAAAATTGCCGCTGTAGTAGTTTACGAACAAATTTGTATCTCGCAAACCTTTCAAAATTATGAAACCAAATTGGTGAACCAGTTAGCTGGAAGTCCAGGCTAACTTTTGATATCCCATCGGTGGTCCCATTTTGTACCATATGGGCGCAGTCGATTTTCAAATGTCGCAATCAAAAATTGTCAAAAAGTCAATTTTTTCAAATGGCACCTACTATTTTTTTTCACACCATTCGAAAGAAAATTGAATTTTGGGGTGAGTTACTTAAGCATTCCCTATACCTAACTTCACCCCATATCGAGTTATTCAATAAAAATCAAGAAATACCTTATCTTGCCGAGAGATTCCTTACTTCATCAAGTATGCCATGGAAACAAAAGACAGTTGTAATAATTTTTAAAGAAAAATATGGATTCTTATTTAATTACACACAACACCAACAAATTATTATTAACGAACAATGTTGACGAAATCCTGACGTAAATGTTCAGTGTGACCACCATATTTTTGTTTAAATGTTCTATTATTCTACTTTCAACAGATTGCGTAGCACATCTTTGCGCCTACCATTTCTGACGCCAGAAATAATGCAAAATTGAATTTTAGGGCCACTTTTATTAACATTGTGTATGTCTATCTACAGTCGTTTTTGAGTTATTGGCATTTTTTGAAAAAAATATTGTTTTTTTCTCAAGGGTAGTAGGCTTTGGAAACAATCATTTCATTTTAATTTTTATTCAAAAATCGTATTGCAATAATAAATAATAACAACAAATAAACAGATTAACAAAATAATTATTTCAATACAAATGCTCAATGTGTGCACCGTTTTCACTGACAGAATTTCGATTGTTTTTGTTCGTTAATAATAATTTGTTGGTGTTGGGTGTAATTAAATAAGAATCCATATTTTTCTTTAAAAATTATTACAACTGTCTTTTGTTTCCGTGGCATACTTCATGAAGTAAGGAATCTCTCGGCAAGATAAGGTATTTCTTGATTTTTATTGAATAACTCGATATGGGGTGAAGTTAGGTATAGGGAATGCTTAAGTAACTCACCCTAAAATTCAATTTTCTTTCGAATGGTGTGAAAAAAAATAGTAGGTGCCTTTTGAAAAAATTGACTTTTTGACAATTTTTGATTGCGACATTTGAAAATCTACTGCGCCCATATG
This sequence comes from Stenurella melanura, assembly GCA_963583905.1. Classification (NCBI taxonomy): domain Eukaryota; kingdom Metazoa; phylum Arthropoda; class Insecta; order Coleoptera; family Cerambycidae; genus Stenurella; species Stenurella melanura. The sequence continues at coordinate 112,443,739 of OY757312.1, forward strand.
GTACAAAATGGGACCACCGATGGGACATCAAAAGTTAGCCTGGACTTCCAGCTAACTGCTTCACAAATTTGGTTTCATAATTTTGAAAGGTTTGCGAGATACAAATTTGTTCGTAAACTACTACAGCGGCAATTTTTTTCAAAAAATTGGACATTTGTCAAAAATTGTAATAGATAAGTTAACATAACTTAGGTTCTCTAAACTCAGAATTAGAAGACCAATCGAACCATGTAAAGAAAAATATAGGTTTCCATTTAAAATAAGAAAGTTGGTACCAATTTTTGGCACACCCTGTATAGTTGGAGGACTGAAAATATTTTAGATAGAACGGGCATAATCGATTATGGCTGCATCCCAAATTTCAAGTTTCTAATCCAACTGTAACTTGAAAAACTTCTAATGAATGGCCTACGTGAATCACCCTGTATATGCATAAATCTGCTACAATAAAACATGTCGCTGAGAAACACCAAAAGATCATTAGCGGAGACAAACAAAAGCCTTGAATAATAGAATTAGTAACTTTTATTGTGAGGTGTAACATTCCCTTGAAACAATTAGACAATCTCATATTTAGAGAATTTGTAGAAAACGGTGTATCTTATCTTAACACATTCGCGGACACTCATTTTTATTGATATGTGCCTAACGTGACACTGCCGGCATAAGCCGCATTGCCCACAGTGCCCCTATAGGGATACTGACACACACTTTACACAATAATTCCACACTATCAAAAAACAACTTTCTGTTTGTAAAGACGCAGACTGCCTTGTCATTTTCTATATCCACTAATGAACTACAGTAAACAGAAAATATCGATTAAATAAAAACTTCTTCATACTCGCCATACACACAACAAATCTCTACATTGAATATTCCTGAACTGATTGCATAGTATAATGATGTAAACAAAACAATTCAATTCCTCAAAACACAAGGCCAATATGACACACAGGTCAATTTTCTGGCAAAATTCTACAAATTTGCAAATGAACAGAAAAATATTGAAAAAATTTTAGACACTAAAGAGGTGGTTTTTGAGGGGGTTTAAGAAATTTGTAGGTGCGATAATATTCTACCCTTGAATACAACAAAAACAGTAAAAAAAAACTGCAAGAACCAAGAGGATGGTTTTTAAGGGGGTTGAAAATTAAATATTTTAAAATTACGAAACTTTTTGAATAAGATTTGTGAATCTGGAAAAAAATGTAAAGTATATATAGTGAAATAAATGTAAGCTCTTACGGGATGGTTTTTGAAGGGGTGCAGCAGACAATGAATAATAAATGTATAATTTATAGGGTTTTTTTTTACCGTACATCTACCACCTACCTAAAATATCTTAACTTCCTGAATGCATTAATAATTCTCATAATAATTAAATAATGATTTGATTCCCAATATTATATTTCTAGGAGAATGAAATTATTTCAATCTTTCTCTGTTTTTGGGGCAAAATGGTTAACTTTATAATTTTAGGTTGTTCTTGAAATAATATTCAGATATGTTGTAACTTAAATTGTATTTAAAATTAATTGCTTTATATACAAACATATATCAGTGGTAATAAAAATAAAAGTAAGCAAGCAAAAAAATTAGTCGCTGTCACTATCATCACAAACAATTTTTTGGTAGGCCAGATGTTTCGGAAGTTGATGGAGGCCTGTCCTCTATCAACTCTTCCAGTTCACTAAAATTAAGTTCCTCACCAGGAATCATTATTTTTTAAAAACTTGACCTTAATCATACAACTTTTCCGTCATCTTTCACAAATTTGATATTCAATTTTTTTTAAATTTTGGCCATTATTGCCTGTTCTTAAGTTCCTCTACAATGTTGTATGTCAAAATGATTAAGGACATGCAAGCACATCCTATTATTTCTTCCGTTTTTGTCAGATTCCATTGACCATACATTCCTAAAAGAGACTTCTTCGTGGTATAGCATAAGCAACTAAAAAGTAAAATCATAATGAAAGGAGCAGATGGTAGCAGCTTTTTATTCCATAAAATGAGGTAATTATAGATATTATAAACAATAAAACATGAATCAAGATGAATAAAACTAAACAGCCAGGGTCATCGAGACTAAATCAAGGCTTGGGGAGTAGTAACATATGACTCCCACCAATCTTCAATATAAATTTCAAAAGAGTGAGGGGTGGCACTCATAATAATAAACTACTAAAATTTCGAAGAGCGAAGGGGAATTATTCCTACCATTTCATATTTTTCTCAGCGAAATGGGTAATACTCCTCAAAATTACCTGTTGTCTCGATACAAATTTTGAAGGGTGATATTCCTTCCTTAAGTTTCAATATTTACCACCATAAAAATTTTGAAGGGATGATATTCCTTAAGGATATACAATACAAGGCTCGTTCTTCTTATTGATTATTTAAAAGTATACCTCTCTCATTTTACCCAATGTGCAAATGTTAATCTTTACCTTCAGGTGTAACCCGGGCCGCCTCAAAAACCGCTGGGTCCGGGGGGAACATCCCCGACCCCCCTCCTTTCGTCGGGCCTGTATACAGCTGTAAGAATTAGTAGATATTCAAAAAATTACAAAATTACAATTTTCATTAAAAATGACACCCCTATAAAAAGTAATAAAAGCTAAATGTTGGTGATTTTGATTCAAAATAAAAAACTACATATCTTGTACATTCTTCATGACACAAAATAACTTCAACACAGTACCACATTTAAAGCACCTTTACTGAACAATGCCTAATCATAAACTAAATTTTACTTGACCTGCACCAGTCCGCAATCCCTTATAAAACGGTTATCATAATAATATGAGGGAAGGGATAAGTAAGGTAAAATTCTCAGAACTATTTAGTTTAGGGTATTTATTATTAAGATATCTTCATAATTTTTGTATTGGAATGGAAGAGAAATTTGGATTATGTCCACCTAGATTAATAAAATAGACCACTGTGCGACATAGATGTCGGTTTGACAGATTAACATGTAATTATACTGTCAAGAATTACAGTTAATTTAATAATTATTTTATTGCGCATTTCTCGGAATATAGTGTTAGATTCAATATTCGCTGCATTACTTTTCTTGGATTTATGACCAAATCAGACAGATGCTTTCGCTGCGTCGTCTCTCCCCGACGTCAGGTTCAACTGTATGAGCGTCACATTTTCATAGCTAGCTGCGTTAAATTAACGCACATCTAACACGGCCAAACTGACATCATTCCGCTCTCGGAATGCTTAATAATTTTAATATAAGTGTATTAATGATTGCAATTTAGATACGAGGTAATTCTTAAATATTCTTCAGAACATCTCAAAAACAAGGCATTTAAAAAATATAAAGAAATAAATTGCTCCATGATGACAACTCATGTTAGCAGTTTTATGTAAATTTTCACTCCATCTGTCTCTGAATCGTTAGCGATTGCTACAACGACTTAGTAAATATTAATTAACATTTTTTTTTTCAATTAAGTAACAATCTCATTTGCAAAATCGGTATAACTCAAAAAGTTCAGGGACGGCATAGCAAAATCCATATAACTCGAAAAGTTCAGGGACGGCATAGCAAAATACAGTTTACTGAAAGACACAATGGAAATACTGCACAATGCACGTATTTGCGATGGGTCCTTTTATACTCATAAACTTCAACACTGAAAGACACGATGTAAATATTGCATAATGCACATATTTGCGATGGATCTCTCCAAGTACATACGTCTTGTACATCAATAATTAACAACAATCAACAAATCACTGAAAGACACGTTGGAAATACTGCACAATGCACATATTTGCGATGGGTCTCTCCAAGTACACATCTAATAAGGCAACGCATACTATCAAAACAACAGATACTCACAATTATTGAATGATAACACTTTTCTGAACATTAGTGAACAAATCCATAGGCCAAAGATGCAACTGTTTCTCTGAATGTTTAGCTCAGTACCAATTTAACAAAATGAATAATAGTCATTACCAGCAATTCTTTGATAACATACGTATGACCCAACGAATTCACAATAAAATTTTCCAGGTTCCTATTCAATATAGTACCTATTTTGTATGTCTGGATATCTTGTTCTTTAAAGTGGCTATCAGTTTTTCAGCATTGTTCTTTCGATTATTCAGAACTTTAATGCAATTGACCAGAAATTTATTTAATTCAGAAGTAGCAGGTAGAACAGCCAAAATTGTACGAATTCGCGAAAGGTTTTTCCCTTTGTCCCAGGCTTGAAAGGACAATATCAGTAGTATCTGGCTTAGGGATGTTAATAATTAATTAACCCATTAGCGCCGGAATTATTTTTTTTTAGTTTTTAATGTTTTCTTTGTACTAGGTGTGTTACACTGGACAAAAGGAACAAAAAATTATGTAAACTTTTTTTTGACAGATTGACAGTTAGTGAGATATTTGCCGTTGCCATATGGCAACGCTAGGCGTCTGGGCTACCATAATTTAAGAAAACCAATTTTGTATATTGTTCTAGAAAATTATTAAAAAATTAAATTTAAATGACTTTATTATTAAAAAACTATTTTATCACATAATTTAGGATACATAAAAATACTAAAACATTTTTGTTGTGAATGAAATGGGACAAAAGTCTATGCAAAGACCAATTTGCACAGAAACAATGTGCGTACTATCGATTTGAATTCATTACAAGCACATTTTCTTTTCTTTTTTTCCATGGTGTGACGAATAAAATAGCAATCTAATCTGACAGTATCCAGATATTCGACTGTCTGATGCTGCAGGTGACGCTGAAGGTCTCCCAGTTGCTTTAGGTGGCACACCATATTTCTTCAGATAGGCATTAATAATTTCTCGCTTATATTTAAGTTGTGATAACTTTCGCCCAGATTTGTTGTGTAGTATCCAACTATTTTGCAAAGCTAAATCTTTTAGATTTATTCCAATACGATAACAACTGACAGTTTGATTCATTTGATTTGTCCCTCCCATAAATGAGTTGTATTTTGTAATGAGTTTGCGTCTTGAAACCATGACAGAACGTTTAAATTTTTGTGAAAACCGTTCTGTCTGGATATTCTCTCGTGTGCCATATGAAGAAGAAATCATAGCAACAGCGGCATTATCAAATCAACGTACATAAAAATTACCATCATTTGCCTCTATGGCTGATTCGTAATAACCACGCTCTTTTTCATAGAATCTTTTTTAATTGTTAGGGGACATAATTTTAGAGTTCTGTTTTCGCGGATTGTGCCAATTGCTGAATAGCCACGAAATTTCATATATGAAAATAGTGCAGAGCAATGCAATGTCCATTGCCTCTGCTAAAGTCAACCCGCCCCTAGAAAGAAAGAAAACCTTTCAAGCTACTACAAGCGCCTAGCGTTGCCATATGGCAACACCCAAGTTTGAACAGCTATATCGTATGTAATAAAAGCCATATATTTTTTTAATTGTTAAAACAACAAAGTTCCGAGTCTACAAAACATCATCATAAACAAAAAAATATTTTAGAAGCACTGTACAGAAAAATACAATACTTACATAAAACGTACATCCATATTTTAGGCCATTTTTAATTCACCACAAAATTGTAAACAAATGCCTAAATTACTGTCAACCGTATATTAATTTGCAAAATATGTGCCAAGTTAGGCATGTTTTGACACATAAAATAACATATTCCCACACTCTTATCGGCACGTATAACATACAGGGGTGATATGAAAATGAAATGTGTTTACCGTTGCCATATGGCAACGCACGGCGTTAATGGGTTAAAGTTTTCACAATCTGTTCGGCCAATCTGTTAATTTATCAAAATTGATTCTCAGCAAATTCATAATAATGGCATGCTTATGTCTTTTCGCTTATCAATTAGAGCGAAGTTTACCTGGGCTGTCACGTGTAGTTTGATTGCAAAACACTCAGTAAAATATTCGAAGATTTGCTAACTATTGATAATCACTCTCACTTGTCAATTTTGAATGCCCTAAATTCGTGGCCCATTTGTGGTTATGTTTTTATTCATTTACATTCAAATTGATCAGTTATCACTAATCAAGTATTATACAATTATTTTGCTAAATAAAATGGCTGCCGATAACTTAGCGATCACCTGTGATCAGTCGGGCAAATGATATTAATGTAAAATGACTAGCCAGCGCTACCTGATCGCTCACTGTGATAAGCGCGACCAATATTATGCTAGCACAAGGGAACTTGAATTATACACACCTCATGCTAATTAATTTTATTTAAAAAATTTCAAAAAACTAAACATTAGTTATGCACTTGCTTTACTACTACTACTACTATTATATCTGACAGAGCTGCAATGCATGGGGACCAACTAATATTTATAAATTGACACCTTCATGATAAACTAATAAATATGATAATGGCCCATTTTCATGACATCCTGGTAATTACCTTATTGTTATCTGACGTAACCACTATTAAATCTGCACGATGCTAAAATAAAAATCCTATTGACCAGGATGGGAAACCATTCAACAACCACCGAGTTTTTATCAAATATCTTACCTATGTATATATCTCACCCATTGCACAATTTTTTGTTGTTCTAAAGTTAAACCTTTATGTTGCAACTTTTTTTTAAAACTTGGTTACATGTATATTACACGTAGTAATTGACTCATCATACGAGACAACACACACTCTAAACGGGCCTGCGTAAGAAAAATCAAAAGTAGCTTTAACACCTTCATTGCGAACAAAAACAAAATCGCACGTTAAAATGTCAGACCTGACAAATGATTTGTATTTAACGTGTGAGACAGGAGAAGCGAAATTTAAATTCGCAAAATAAACTTTAGTAGCTTGGCAGTTAACGATGACTTAGTCCATAAATTACAATCTGAACTCATTTTAGGCCAGAAATAATTATTAGAAACTAATGTTCTAATTGCTTTGTGCTTTGATGTCAGGGCGACATAACCCATGTGAAATATATAAAAAATGGCACGTCTGTAATTAATTGCAACATACGGACGAAGTCTTGGGCGAGAAATGTCACACTAGACAAAACCGTTATGTTCAGGAACTTTAATCCTCTCTAATTTAAAACTACTTTCAGAACTAGATGAATGATTAGTTAATAAAAATTTAAGGTCAGAGTCCCTCATTCGAGCTTTACACAACAAATCTAAATCAAAATCAATATTAGTTAAATCAGAATTTCTGTCGTGAATTGGGGAAATATCTTGCTCTAGGGAAGATGAATCACATACACTCGACAAAGTGTCTGCCATGACATTGTCCTCCCCTTCAATATGTCGAAATTCACATGAAAACCGAGCAATGCACTCCAATTGTCGGATTTAACGTGGAGATCCATCAGTCCCAGAAATAAAGCTCTAACCAAAGGTTTGTGATAAGTAAAACAAACTCACGGGCTCCAAGCAGACAAAAAGAAACGTTTCATTGTCACATAGAAACATAATAATCCTTTATCATAAGTTGAGTATTTCATTCGGGCATTAAGTAATTTACGCGAAAAGAAGTCTCATTAATTCAATTTGAGGTTATACCTCTTGTATTGTATCAAAATAACTTAGTGATCAACTATGTCCTGGTAGCTATTAATTCTGTTATCAAGCTTTTTTGTAACACTTATGTTAAAAACAATAAAGAGTTTTATCACAATCCATAGGGATACCAATGCCCATTTATTAAACCAAACAACAATTGGGGTCCTCACACTGTTTGCCAAGAATACAACAAAATCAATAACTGATGAGACACCAAAGCTCATACGCCAATGTTCGCACGGCAATATCGTCGATAGAATGTGCAACAATTCTAATGGAATCAGTATCTAGCTTGTACTTAAAAAAAAATGTTTATCTAAATTCACAGTTGCATACCACACATATTTATATAACTGCGTGCATAAGTAGGCATTCTGGTTACTCGTTGCATCTACCAAAAGTTTTCTTAAATTTGTCTGTTTGGGTAACGAAATGGATAAAAATTTTGTTAGTTTTCTCATGTTTCTTCAGCGAACTGCTATGCAGTAAAACACCTTTAAATAAGTTTTAATAAAAATAGATTAACTCTACTTACAGTTTTGCTATTGAACAACCCTAATTCGTCTATAACTACCAAAACCACCTTTTTTTTGTTTGTTTTTGTCCTTCCAAGTTTCAACTCAGAAGGCACAGATAGCAACACAGATAAGGAAAGGATGGGATAAAGCGTCGAAAACTGATTACTTATCTTGCAAGCCTGACATTTCTCCAACACAAGTACCATAGCTGTCAAAAACTTGCTTAGCTCCTCCATTGTAATTCCAAAACTAACCAAATGACATGCATTGATGCTGAAACACAACGAAACTACAAGCGTACCCCACACCTGATGTTAGATTCAATATTCGCTGCGTTACTTTTCTTGGATTTATGACCAAGTCAGACAGATGCTTTCGCTGCGTCGTCAGGTTCAACTGTATGAGCGTCACATTTTCATAGCTAACGGCGTTAAATTAACGCACATCTAACAATAGTATTAGATTTCAGATCCATCTGTTATGTTAAAAAATTCTGTCTGGTGATAACCAAAATTAGTTGATCTCATGCACGTGTTGAACTTTTGCGAATTTACCAAATTACTCTCGTCTAGATCTTCATGTTTGAGCATTCTTACTATAAAAATAAGGATACATCAAAAGAGATGAAATTGCAGTCGGTGCATTGTTGAATAATGCTGCCCCGCAAGTCTTTGGCATATTGAAGTAACTTGGTTTGCGTAATTTTTGGAAGCTGCATAAAAAAATCAAAATTAATAGGAAATGATTGCATCGATAGTTTTTTATTTAAAATCATTACATAGATCGTACTTAGTTCTAAACTAAAATGACCATTAAATGTATCAAATTTACATCACAAAACACTAAATTATATACAGGTATTTTTTACATTCGTCATGGACTACTATAGTGTATAATGTATACTGCAAATAAAAATAACAGGTATAAATGGGAAAAAAATATAAACAAGATAAACATTTAAATGGGACTCCCCAATTAAAGGTAAATAATGATTAAAATAAATAGAATGTGTGATGATTTATGATGGAAAAAATCTATTTATACATCATGTTGAAATCATAGTTAAAAAATGTATTTTTTAGATATATAATATCCAGATTTGGTATCCAGACTAATTTCGTCTCTAATAAGTAAAACAGTTACATTTTAATACAAAATTAATCCAACAAAACAATCTTCGAAATGTTTAAATTTCCAATCCAAACAAAAATGCCACAACCATTCTTTAAATAAAATTGGTAGTGAATAAACTGTAAACGAGTTCATTTTAAAAATATACAAAATAGCTTTAATTCCACGGAACACAACAAGGAAAAACTAAATCACCTAAAACATTCATTCATATAAATCCTTAACAAGCCCTATTACGAAATATTATTGCAATTTTTAAGCAATACTCAATGGTAGGTTTGGATTAAAATGGTTAAGTAAAAATATATGCATATCTCTAACAGACTGCGGTATGATCTAAATAGAAAAAAAAATCAATGTAATACATATAAACAATTTTCAATTATTGTTATACAAGGTGGTCCAAAGTTCTCACCTGATATTTCTGCGACTGATAGTAAATCCAAAAATAATGGTAGTTTTTAATATAATAGACCAAGATGTTCTTAACTACGTATCACACTATTTATTGCCAAAATATTACCTTTGCTAAAATGACGTAGGTCTGGCAGCTCTGGGATCTTATTCTTATAAACTTATTTATGAAAATGAATAATAAGGAACTATTCTGCAAGATATTACAAACCTGCCCCCTCTGGTTTTTAAAATAAATAAATTAATCGAATTTTGAAAATTATCTTTTTTCTTTTTAATAACCCAACCAATTTTTATGATTTTTATATATGCGGTAGATATACTCTGCTCTATAACAAATATTTTTTTCAAAATTTTAGAATTTATAGACGTGTTAAAAAAATTTTTTAATCACTAATCACATATAAATGAAATTTGTATAGTCTTCCTAACAGAAGACTCCTAAACAATTAATTCAACTACATATTTTTTATATGCGTTAAGGATAACAAGCATTCACTGTAAACGAAATATGCTTTATGCGTGCACTCTCAATGGGCGACAAATTAAAATATGTTTATTTTTTAAATCTCAAATTCATGTCTATACACGTTTTTCTTTAGTATACTTATATGACGTCATTTTATTACGATATTGACTGTTGCACAATTTAGTCATTATTTTTGGGCCTACATATCGACAGTAAGTTAAAATTTGAAAACCATATCTCAATATTAAGTAAAAAATTAGCTACTAATTGTTATGCAATTAGAGTGGTGGCAAATGAATTAAACTTGGATTCAGCAAGAAATGCATACTTTGCCTTATAGACTCAAATTTACGTTATGGTATTTGTTTCTGGGGGTTCTTGCTCGCAATATTTATTTAATAAAATTTTCGTTCTGCAAAAGAGGGCTTTAAAGTACATGTGTAAGGCTAATGTAAGAGGCTCGTGTAAACCACTGTTTTTGAAGCATGGAATTATGACGCTCTCGTGTATATTCATTTTTGAGACTGCATGCCTCATGCATAAAAAGTTTGGACGTGATGTAAACGGGGATTCGGTTCACTACACACGGCTCACTCATAACATCACACTTCCTATTCCATCATGGGCTCAGATAAAAAACTCAATTCTCTATAATAGCAGAAAAACATTTAATCATCTTCCTGTAAATTTGAGGCAAATTATAAGCAATAATAAATTTAGAAGAGGACTTAAGAAATTATTGGTTAACAAGGCTTATTATTCATTGAATGAATTCTTTCAAGACACATTTTATTGACCCATTTTTATCACTGTTTTATACATAAAATAAACGTAATCCTGCTTGTTGTTTTTTGTTTTTCTTTGCTCTCGATGTCCGTAACTTTTATTAGTATTTAAGTCTGGCTTTGTCAACAAAAATTTTTTGTATTTTTTTCTGACAAAGCATATTCTGATTCTGATTCTGAAATATCTACCCATAGATATTGATTCATTTGCTCTAGCATCGCAGATTTCTGTATCTGAAAAAACTCGCTTACATTGTTATACCAAGCATTCTATTTTCATTGCTACAGAAAGTACATCTTGGCATAATGTTATATCTTCTTCTGTAGATAAGATTTTCTATTGTCCTGCAACTTTCAACACAAAATGACCACACGCACACATTTAGGATTCTTCTCACTCTGCATTTTCATTAATTAATAGTATTACTAAATCCTCAAGGAATATTACTACTATTTGTAAAGCATTATATTTTACTGCTATTTTTTCGCACTTTAATATTTACACGAGAACAATAATCACTGGTTTGTGCTACAGTCAAGCTTGTAATAACATGACACCGTACAAGTACACAAAAGAAGAGTGCGCATAAAGTACATTATGTTTACAGTGAATGCTTGTTACCCTTGTCTTTGATACCCCTGACGCATATAAAAATATACGAATATAACAAAAATGTAGAGTTGAATTATTTGTTTAGTAGTCTTCTATTAGGAAGACTATAAATATTATGTATGATTAGTTACTATGATTTTTTTATTACTGTTCTACCCTAATGAAAATATTGAAAAAAATATGTTATAGAGCATAGTAGGGGGCATTTTAAAAAAAAAATTGGTGGTGTCTTTCAACATACATGAAATTTTCTGTTTTAAAATTCTTAATTCGAATATTTTAATATATTATTACCACAAACCAAGCCGTTCTCGAGTAATTTGTGTTTAAGAAACAACGAGCATTTATTACATTTTATTAATAAATTGTTTTACACATAAAGAATGCAGGCCTGGGTGGGTCTTGATCCTGCCCCACCTTAGGACAGTGTCTATGTTATTATCCAATCTAAAGACCATACCAGTTTTCCAATTAATGTCAAAGGTTAATAACTATATCTTACATTGTTGGCTTGTAACTTATGAACAAATATACTTTAAATATACCAATTTGTGGGTATTCTTATATTAGAACCAGTATCTCAGAGGGTATTTTGATAAACATATACAGGTCCCGCAACGTAGCTTGATACCCGAAATACGCAGTAGAGGACATAAGACTTCCGATATGGAACAGAGATGGAGAGCGTTATGTTCCGAAGAAGTACACTCGGTGCTACAAACTTTTGAAAGTAGAATTTTTTAACTTTATTTTCTGTAGTATAATGTAATAAGAATTATTAAAAACCATTGTATTTTCCAATTAGCACCAGAAAATGAAACGAAACAAGAGAATGGAAGATCCCATATCACATAAAACACAGCAAGAAAACACTTTTTTATGGACTGTACCGGCGATGTAATCACTGCGGCAGAGCTATGTGAACTAATCTATCCCCACTATTTCGTCTAAAGTCTACTGCGCATTCAACTCCCAAGTATCAAGCTACATTACGAGACCTGTACTATTGTTGTTTCATCATGCGAGAGGAGGTCAAATTTGCCACTGGCCACTGTCTGTTTCCTAATACAGACGATTACGTGTAGGAATGAATGAAATTAGGAAGAGTTCACTCAGTGGTACAGATAGGAAAAGCGGTTCAACTCTCTTAGCATTACCAGTGCGGCCGTTTCAAAAAATACCAGGACAAAATAACTTTACTTTGAAACAATTGCCATGTAATGTTCTCAAAAGAAGTGCAGGCATGGCCAACCTCTTATCGTTCATCATTTGTTACGAGTAAGCAGTTATCTTAGCATTGATGCTCGATGGTACATTACCTAAAAATACTTCGACAAAATAAAGGTACTGAAATAATGACCCATCTCTAGTCAGTACCACATTGTAAACGGAGAGTGATTATTATACTCTTCGCAAATACAAAACGAAGAGTATATTGCATTCGATCAGCACATTTCTAAAACCGGTAATATTGCTCGAAGAAAAAAAATTTTCATATCACTGTATTGGTGATCGAATTTTGAACAACTTTCAAAATGCCCGCCTGTCTGTCTGTCCGCCCGTCACGTTTCTTGTAAGCACGATAACTTAAGAACGAAAAGTCCCATTGTATTGAAATTTGAACAGTAAGTTAGTGTTAGCTAGAGGACGAACTCTATTGTATTTGAACAAAATCGATCAATAAATAAAAAAGTTATAAAATTCTTTTACATAATTTTTTTTTAATCTTTTGTAATAAAACTAAAAATGTCTAAAACTAATATTATTTAGAAAAAAACTGCGAAAAGTATCCTATAGAATGTGCAACAATTATATAAAAAGTGCAGTAAATCGGCGAAGAGTATAACGGTTAGTTTGTTTACAATTACGAAGTATCGGTTATGTTTATATCAAAATGAAAACATTCTAACAAACACGTCTAAGTATACCCCTCATAACTTGTGAGTGGCACTCTTACATCTGAACCCTGCTTATCGAGCTTGTTTGAAGTTGACGGAAAGAGTGGAAGTTGACGAGTATGGCGCTTTGATACAATTCATTAAGAAAAAAAAAGTGGGATATAGAGCTAAGAAATTGAAAGTATTCAAGAAAGAGCAGGTTAGTGAATTTGTTTGTACTGCCCTATATGAGACATCTTTAATGATGAAAGCAGCTTTTTTAATTGGAATTGGCGGAGCTTTCTACAAGCAATGAATTAACAAAAATGTCCATGGAAAATGCTGAAATTCTAGAGAGCAAGTTAGTAATCACAATTCCCGACTCAAAAACCCACAAGAAAAGGTTTTTTGTGGTGAAATCTGACATTAATCCTGTGGCTTTATTTAAAAAATATATAGCATTACGTCCAACTCATATTCCGCATAGAAGATTGTTCGTATCATATAGTAACAGAAAATGCACTGTTCAGCCTTGTGGTATCCATTTCTTTTCTAAAATACCTGAGAAAATTGCTATGTATCTCAAACTTGAAAATCCAACTATGTATACTGGTCATTGTATTAGAAAATCTTCAGCAAATTTTCTTGTTAATTCTGGTGGAGACATGTTAGATTTACAAGAGCTTGGTGTTGGGAATCAAGCAATGTTGCAAGAGGGTATTTAGAAGATAACTTGAGTAAGAAGTTTTCCATTGCGCTTCCAAGTTGGAGACGTTTCTGTAAAGACTGTATCATGTACTATAGAGACCATCGAACTGAAAAAGAATGTTGCTGGGCAAGATTCAATGGACATGCCCATCATTTTGGACAAGAATGGTGTATCAGGTGTATCTATCAAAATTCAAAACTGTCAAAATGTTTACGTCAATGTTCATAAATAATAGTTTTAAAATAAAATTTGTATCTAGGGTATTATGATATGGTAACTAACGTATTATGTGCTACTAAGTTATTGTGAAGTTGATGTAATGTTATGATATCAATAATAGGGTCGTTTCCTTCAACAAAATTTATAAAATCTTATTATACCATCAAAAAATATACTAAATATACATATCATATATCATATTAAAGAAAGTCCTAATAATCACATGCAAGAATAAATTGGTTTTCAAAATAACAAGGCGGTAAATGATGACGTATGTAATGAGAATTCAATTTTAGAGAATTTTTGTTTTCGTTAACCATGTTGGTGGTAGGGATCGGTTGATTTGTTGCGTGTTTATTGTTTACATTGTGTTGATCTTCCTTTGTAAATTATAACCTAAACATTTTTAATTTTATTTTATATGTTAAAACATATCTGCAACAGAATAATATTAATAGAAAATCATTTACATACTTACTTTAACTAACAGTGTACTCAGTGTAATCCAAGTTAAATAATGACAATAACAATAGTTTGAAGACAATTGATATAACAATGACTCACGTCGATATTATAAGAGTAAACAAACGACGCCCTTCGATTATTCCTCTATTTGTTAACTGCGCATGCTCTCACATCTAACGTCACCATAGGCGCCAATTCAAAATTTTGTAACTTAAATAATTAATTTCACTATTAAAATATATTTGGAATGTAAAATAAAAAAATACGGGTCAAACAAAATTTTATAAATCACTTGAATATAAAATTTTAAAAAAATGGTCAACAATCCTATTATCAATAAAGATTAAACTTAATTTTCAATGATATATTGTCGTAATATATTGGAATTTATAGAATATTATTAAGAATATGTACCTAATGCATTGAAAATAACTAGATCGTATATGGTACAGGCAGCCGACGTAACATTAGATTTCCGTTGCCTGTGCAATCCATCACATATCTATTGGCGTCTTTCTACAAGGCATTGCACATTGCTGAGTCAGGAAGAAGGCGGATAGATATTGATCGTTAGGAAGCCTTCGCAAGGAGAGGAATCGTGCTGAAGTCTCCGGAAGGAGTGGCAGCAATCAGACTTTAGTTGTTGTTCAAAAGAGTTATTACTGAGAAGAAAAGTCCCAAAAGGGTGAAGACTCGAAAGAATTATTACTAAAAAGAAGAGAAAAGTCCTGAGAGGGTGAAAAACCGAAAATAGTTGCCTCACTTCGGCCGGCGTGCGGAAACTCAGCCATTCTCCAAGGATGAGGGAAAATATATTAATGTAAGTATTGTTTCTCTGTTGTCAATATATATATATATATATATATATATATATATATATATACGTATGCACAGTACGTTGTCATATCCAAAGTAGGTACTAGCTACACGCTGTCACCTCATATATAACGCTGCTACATCCGATTTCGGAGGTGACAGCGTTTTGCCTTGTTTTCAACTTTATAAGCTTATAGATGCCATCAGAAACCTATACTCAAATTTTTGTGTGGAGGTCAAAAAGTTACGTCTACACCCGCAAATTAAATTTTTAGTTCCACTATATATCAGTGGCGCTGCTATCGACTTCATTTGTATAATAGTTAGTGCGTTGATACATCCGTCTATATATAGTAATTTTAGTATGATGTATTATACGCTATTACATCCAAATATTGGCAACATCGCGAACGCCAGAATGGCCATTTATTAAGTGTTTTTAAAAAATGTATCGGGTTTACAGGATTACAGTATGCTGAGTTGGGCGCTGCTTAGAATATTTAAAAATGTGTGGGTCAACAGTTATCACGTAAAATTCTCTTCCGCTTCCAAATGCTGACGCGTTCTAACCTTTTTGAGGCAGATAGTTGCTGTTTTTTTATCGGTAGACTGTATAAATCTGAATAAGTACCTAGCCTGGCGAATACAAATATCTTCTGTTTATTTTGTTAGTCGAGAAAATTTAAAAAAAACAGGTTTTTGAAAACACAAAAAATATTCGGATAAAGCTGTAAACATTAAGTTATTTGTCGATTTGTTTAAATCCAATTTCAGAATAATTAAATTTAACCTCAAAACTAACAAACGTCAAAGGAACTAACTTACTCCTTTAAACCCAAAATATTATAATCGTATTCTTAAGAAGATTACGAAAAAATGAAAATCAGGAAAGTCGGTATAATTTCTGCGATTGAACACGAATGTAGAGGTTCTTAAAGTAAAAATGTAGGTTTATGACATATGAGAATTATAATCGCCATGTAGTTAGCCCTATCATTACAGAGAAAAACTGATAACTTTTTTCCATTGTCTACTGTATAATGGTGGGAATTCTTTCTATTTTCAAAATATTTTTATATTGAAATAGGTTAAGAATATAATGAAACGTGGAAATTTTAGAATCTATTCTATTGTGGTGGTAAAATAATAAAAAACAAATTTTCAAAACAAATTTCTTTCTTGAAATATATTTAGATATTATTTAAAAAAAAATGTTCACATTTTTTTTATTTTCTAAAATTTATTTTTTGAAATGTTTAGAATGTCATGAAACGTGGAAATTTTAAACTTGACTAATACAATTTTTTACCCATCATCCATTTTGTACAAAATATTTAAAACATTTTTTTAAAATAGGTTAGAATGTCACAAAATGTAAAAATTTTAAATTTGGGCAAACATTTTTTTCCATCACCCATTTTATAAAAAATTTTGAAAATTTCAAAATTTTTTTCTATATAAAATTTTCAACAAATTTTTTTTTTTTCAAAAAAATTGTTATTTTTTTTAATAGGTTTAGAATGCCATGAAATGTGGAAATTTTAAATTTGAACAAAGAAAAAAAAATTCCATATATTTTAGCTACTTATAAAATTTTTAAAAAAAATGTTGGTAAAAAAATTTTCAATTTTTTTTTTCTGAAATAGGTTTAGAATGTCATGAAACGTGGAAATTTATAATTTTAGCAAAAAAAAATGTTTTCATTATTTATTCCCTTTAGATGGTCCAGTGAAAGTATAACCATTTCTTCGCTGACAGTAGCGTCAGCTACCTACCAAATTTGACTGTTCTCAGTCAAGTTGTTTTGTAGTTAATGCACCAACAGACAGACAGACTGACGGGATTGAAAAACCTATATTTTTGTAATGTACATGATCTGAAACGTTAAAATCCGGAAAAATCTCGGAGGGTGATTTTTTTTCGAATACAATACTTCCGTTCGGTATGCGAGGGAAGTAAAAAATGTATTAAAATAATTATTTATTCATGAAAATAACGATTCGTGTACACAATTTTTTTACCAAAAATGTTCTGCTATGAGCAGTTTATTGTCGTTTTTTTTTAAATTTTTAGAAGCGGTGCTCCTTAATTAAAAAAAATAAAGACTTAAGAATGCAACGTTCAGTGGCGTTCACTATTGAAACGTATTTCTATTTCTTACGTATTATTCATTCAGTTATTGCCACTGAGGAAGAGATATTGGTTGTTTATTTTATTATTCCCTGAAATATAAATTGTTAACACAAAAAATCGTAAAAGTGAATTGAAAACATTAATTTTTTCTACAAGCTGCATATGTTACTCATGTTGATACAAAATTATCTATGAAAATAAAAAGATGTAACTTATTGTTGTGCAATAAATATCGGCTAGTAAGGACTTAATGGATTTCCCACAATAATACATTTATTTGACTTAAACTTACCGGAAAGATATTTAATCTTTATTGTAATTCCATAATATTGACGTTACTTTTATGAAGCCTAACCTCTTGATCATGAAAATAAATAGTATATTATTCAACGAGCATATAATGATGGCTACTATTCACGATGGTAAATCACCAGAGTGAATAATAGCCATTATATGCGAGTAGAATACTATGCTTTGTCCACGACTATTAAATATTTAATATTTATTTAATTCATCTTTATTTCATTTCTCCTATTTAGGAAAGATTCATATGTCATAATATATATATTTCGGGCAACAAGTTTAATGTGGCGATTTCTGCAGTTTCCTTTATATCTGGCGGTGTCAAAGAAATCTCGTTTTCACTGTCAGTATCCATTTATTTAATTTTATTACTCTTTTTGAGTACCTAATGTGTAAAATTATTATAAATAACGTTGGCGTTGAAATGACATAAATCTTGACGTTTCAAATCAAAATTACGCTTTGACACATTGTCATGGCTTACTAATAAAATAATACAGTTTCTAGGCACAGCTAAATGGTTTCAAAAACAATGTTGGGGATTGCCGTGCGTTGCTAATAGATGATGCTTTGAAAACAAATTACTCATGTAGTTTTTGAGTGTTCATTAAAGTACCTTTTCGGCATGTACCATTGAGTGCTTCCTAGAAACCTTAAAGAGACAACACTTGTCTTTTGGTTGCTGCAATTTTGACATTTTGAATTTTTAGCAAAATGTCACAAATGTCAATTCTTATAAACAACTGACTGTCCTCATTATTCACTGCAATCAGTGAATAATGAAATCATTATTCACTGTAGGGAATAATGGATAGCATTATCATTGAGGAAACACGTACATAATGAGTACATTATTTAATAGTCGTGGACAAAAGTTATTATTACATACTCGCGCTTCATAATGAGATGTCATTGAAAGCTCGAAAAACGTCCAAAATATCAGATAACCAACAAATGCTATGCATGCGATGTTAGAGAGATCTTTGATTCAATTTACTGTAGTATGTTTTATCTATGTTTTATTTAAATGTTATGTTGAACTTGAACTAAAAACAAATATAAAAAGGCATTGGCTCAAATAACGTTTTATTTTCGCGATCATGTTAAACGAAAGAACCCACCACCTCCTTGCTTTTAAATATTGCTTCTTTAAATATTTTCTGAATACCAATACCAATACATCGAAAACTATATTCTTTAAAGCTATCTCGACGAAGAGGACATTGTTTTTGGCATTTTTTCAAATATCAACAATTGATTGTAATAAAGTTAAGAAAACAATTATGTAGATAGTTTAAATTTAGTTAATTTATTAAGAAAGTTTTAATATTTAAGTTGAAATTATATCCAGGGAGTTGTATTATTCGATGGACAAAATATTTTTAAATGTTTTTCGAAAAATAAGAAAAAAGATCCTATAACAGATTTAGAAGCGCTTCACTTCTTAGATCTAGTGATAAAATTAATTTTTATTCTCTTCAGTATTACGGTTTAAAGATAATTAAATTAAATTCGATATAAAAAACACTTTTTGGACTTCCCACCAAATATTTTTATTACCATTCGAAATAATCTACAGGATGATATTTTTTTGGGAAACAGGACCCCTTTGGCCTGCGAACTTTTTTTACGTCGATACTAACTGTCCTTTCACAAAAAGACTTTTCTTTTTATCATTTAACTTTTTGGCCTGTTGCATTTTTTTGACATCTCGTGCTCCTTGGGCGATATTTGGCAAAATACACCTTGGCTAAATTCTTACTATGGTCAATATAGTTATTTTTAGCTGAAATTGTATTATTTAAAATTCTAATAGTAAAACTCATTATTTTGAAAAAACTAAGGTTTTGGAGAATCTTGGAAATTATTACTTAAAGTAATAAGAATATCCCATAGGTACTCCTATAAGCGTTTTATTTGCCGAATTCGAATAAATTATCTTTAAAAATGTGAAGGATAAATAAGAATATCAGAGAGAAACTCTCAGACTTATGTTATGTCCATTTCTTTCTTATCTATGATCATAGAATAATCTGTAAAATTTTTCCTATCGAATATTTTAACTTCATTTAATGGTATTGACGACGTTTTCACAAGCTTGCTAAGTACTGTCACAGTCAACAACATTTTTAAATCATATTAACAATTTACAGAGCAATACATTTAAAACAGGTAAATAAGCTATTAATAAAATTAGTTTTATTGGCACAGATACAAAACAATATATTAAATCGACACACAGATCAGCATTAATTCACAACACATCGAAACTTCTTTCATAACAACGAATTAAATATAATTAAGCATATATATGGCTTTTACCACTTTTTATTAAATATAATAACTTGAAAGCTAAGAAGCATGGAAGAAAACTTTAGAATTAGTATTTTATCATTACCATTTACCATTTAATGCTAAAATATAAAAATCGGTAAAGGTATTTACACAAAACTTCCCTCGTTATTTGCGCATGAGGTCGCTCTAAAAATTTTTCAATTACGAAATGACATTGGGAATAATAATCGGAATATAGTTATTGCTATTGTTACAAAGAAAACCTGGTAACTTTTGGTCAAGAAAATATACAGAGTTCTCATCCAACAGCAAAAGTTCAATACTAAATAGCAGGTGCCACATATGGCAGGCTTGCGCAAATACCTTTACAAATGTCCGCCATGACTGAATTATTTCTTGGGATGACCACCCTGTACATTTTTCAATAAAAGTAGGATAGGTGCATATGCCAGATATTATTGCCATCTGTCACATTTTCAATCCAACGTTCACGTAATGGAGTATAGTGTGTGGTTAAGAAATTTCATTTTTTTTTAAATTTTTCAAAAGATGTTGGTAAAATAATTTTCAAAATTTTTTCTTCTGAAATAGGTTTAAAATATCAAACGTAGAAATTTTAAATTTAAGCAAAAAGGAAAGTTTCCTTCTATTCTATAGTAGTGCTAAAAAAAAGTTTAAAAATTAAAAATTACGTATTTTTTAAAATAGGTTTAGAATGCTATGAAACGTGAAAATTTTAAATTTGAGCAAATAAAAAAAATTCGATCTATTTTGGTGGTAAAACCTTTTTGAAAAATGTTGGTGAAAAAAAATTTCAAAATTTTTTTTCTGAAATACCTAGGTTTAGAATGTCATTTAAATTTGAGCATTCTAGTGTTAAATTTTTTTCCAAACTGGTAACAAAATGTTGCAAATTTTTTTTTCCGAAATTGGTTTGGAATATCATGAAACGTGGAAATTTTAAATTTGAGCAAAAAAATTGTTTTCGTCTGTTCTATAGTAGTGATACATAAATGGATTAAAAATGTTTTAAAATTTTTTACAAAATTCTTCAAAAACGTTTTTAAATTTGTTTGAATAGTTTTAGAATGTCATGGAAACGTGGATAGTTAAAATCTGAACAAAGAAAAAAAATTGTATCTTAGTGGTAAATAGATTTAGAACACTATGAAACGTGGAAATTTGAAATGTGAAGAAATAAAAAAAAAATCCATTTATTTTAGTGGTAAACAAATGTTCAAAAATGGTAAAAAAAATTTCAAAATATTTTTTTTTCTGAATCAGGCTTAGAATGCCATGAAACGTGGAAATTTTAAATTCGAAGAAAGAAAAAAAAATTATTTCATTTTAGTAGTAAAAATTTTTTCAAAAATATTGGTTAAAAAAATTTTCAAATTTTTTTTTCCTAAAATAGGTTAAGCGTGTCATGAAACGTAGAAATTTTAAATTTGAGCAAAAAAAAATTTTTTTCATCTTGGTAAAAATTTTTTCAAAAATGTTTGAAAAAAATTTTCAATTTTTTTTTTTCTGAAACAGGTTTAGCGCGTCATGAAACGTGGAAATTTTAAATTTGAGCAAAAAAAAATTTGTTTCCCTATTTATTCCGTTTAGATGGTCCACCCTGTATATTTTCCAGTGAAATTTCTACCATGTCTTCGCTGACAGTAGCGTCAACTACCTACTAAGTTTGACTGCTCTCCGTCAAGTAGTTTTTTAGTAAATGCACCAACAGACAGACAGACAGACAGACTGACGGAATTGAAAAACCCATATTTTCGTAATCTACGTGTTCTGAAACGTCAGAATCCGAAAAAATCTCGGAGGGTGATTTTTTCTCGAATACAATACTTCCGTATGCGAGGGAAGTAAAAACACGAAATAATATATAAAGTGCATATAATCTATATTCATTTCAATAAAATAAATGTGAAATGTGTTCTAAATATTGAAAATAACTAACATCGTGAAGGTGAATCATTCAAAGTAAACTCTAGATATTCGGTATCATTTCCGCGCTATTTTTATGGAATTTAACTGGGAGACCGTAATAAAATTTTACCTAGGGGCTTGTATAGTCTGTTTAATAATAAGAAATACTTGGAACACTGAGTCCTTTTTTAAACTGAAAGCAAAGTACGTATTACGCACGTTTCTTAAAGAAATCTTGAGCCGCACTTTGGTTTCAATGAAAGTGAAATTTTCACTAAGTGAAAAATGTTTGTTAATGACATAAGATTTTATTTTCAAAATAAATGTAAATATATTATTGTATGCACATAAATAATCTGTTAAATATTCAATATCTCATTGAACATGTTAAATGCCCAAATGATAAAGAATTATAGAAAAATTACAAATGCATTATGATCCTTAATTTGATGTAAGGCAGAATACTTGTAATTAGGAGCCACATTTTATTAAGTTTTTTGATGAAGCACAAAAAAATACGACTTGCAAAATATCGAAACTAATTAATATACAGTTTATCTTTCAGGTTTCAACCAACTTCACATATATTAGGTGATATGTCAATTTTATTTTCAAAAACTATTAAGACACTTCTAAAAAGCTTATTTGGAAACCAAAATATGACTCATATGCGTCCAAATAGTTTAAAATAATTTATTTCGGTTTCACATCTTTGATTGAAAACAAAAATCCGCTGCCCGAGGAATCATTACTTCTTCATCCAAATTTTCTATCCAAGTTTATTTAAATGAAAACATATCGATATTATATTTACACTCTAGTGAGTGGAAATAATTGCTCACAGAATTGAAAAAATATAATTGAACTCGTCTACTCCGAGGTAATAATGAAGGTAGTCCAAAACTTTTTGAGAACAGGTTATGCGGAGTGACAAACGTTATAAAAAAAATTGAGGCCTGGCTTCTAACACATACACCCAATTCTAAGTTTCTGAGCTCTTTACTTATTTTTACCTCAATCCTTCAACAGAATCATCTCAAAATGTAATCTAGTTCCAAATGTTGTTATACATGTACCATGTTTTAATTATGTTTTTCACTCTCACTCCATTATTAAAGATATTAACAAAATAAAATTAATATGTTGACTTAATATTTGGTATGCGTATATTGATAATTAATCGAATAAATATGAGATCACGTTTTTGAAAACAACTGCAAAATTTTAGAATAAAAAATTATGAAAAAATTTCCTCATACAAAAAATGCCGCACTTTAATGGTACCTAAAGTATTATTTACATAGTAGGCATATTTTTCAAGAAATAATGATTCGAGTACATAAACTTTTTGCCAAAAATGTACTGCTATGAGTAGTTTATTTTCGAGTTTTTTCAATTTTTTTTGAAGCGGTGCTCCATAACTAAAAAAATTAAGACTTACGACACAATGTTTAGCGAATGTTCACTTTCGAAATTTGTATTTCTATTTCTTACATATTATTCGTTCAGATACTGCCACTGTGTACAAGTGAATTGAAATCATTAACTTTTACTATAAGTTGCATAATATGTTACTTATCTACGGAAATACAGAAGAAGTTTTATGTAAATATATAGGGTGTCTCCCTTAAAACTCCTGCTGCTATTTTATTGATAACTAAAAGAGATATTTGAATTATGTACATAGCTATGACCAGAATATGTAAGTAACTTCAGTTTTTAATAATAACGATCTCGCTACAAATTAAAGCATACACATGCATGGCATAATCTGAACAATTTTCGAAAAATCAGCGGTTTTCGAGATATTTCAACTTAAATATTAAAATTTTCTTAATAAGACTCACCATAACATTTTTTAAATAAACTGATTTAAAATTTTGTGAATAACTGCTAAAAATAATATTTTCTCAAATTTTACATGAAAATATATAGGTTCCTCAACAAATAATAATGCACCTATCTAAAACTTATTTTAAAAAAGTTATGGCATTTTTCTTACTCAAAAAAATTATATGAAATGTAAATATCTGTAAAATCAGTGTCTTCTCGTAAATTGTTCATATTACAAAAGTTGCTTAGAGTAGGTAATTTTTCCCCACATGCACCTCTTTTCAAGGTTCCTGATGGTTCCTTCAGGTTCCTCATTTTGATGCAAAAAATACTCTAACGTTTGATTCACTAATGAAGATTTCGATCTCAAATATTAGGGCAATAGACGTGTAAAACAGGTTTGTATAACATTCGAGCTACTTTTTCTTATTAAAAATAAGTAGGTAGTAGACTGACAAAAAGTAATACATAAAGACTGAAAGAATTTTAAAAATATGCGTTTTTTAAGGTGTATGCGAAATTTGTTAAACATTTTAACATTTTCCGATTTCGCTAAATTATTTCGACATAAGATTATTAACCAAACATTCAAAAGACTTAATCCAAATTCTTATTATGCGTGATGTTTATGAGTATATTAAATATATGCTAGGAATATACCACATTTATAGACTGTTTATAGCACCTTCTGTGCTAGAGATAGTTTTCAGACAATATAGTTTTCAATGTATTGGTATTGAGAAAATATTTAAAGAGACAAAATTTAACAGAAAGGAGGGTAGATAACGCATTATTTTTTTGTTTATCATGATCGTGAAAATAAAAAGTGTTAAGCATTACGAATAGATTAAATTTATATAAAAAATACTACAGTAAGTTTCATTAAAGATGTCTAGAACAGAGCATATTTGTTGGTTTTCTGACATTTAGGATGTTTTTCGAGTTTTAAATTACATTTATTTATGAAGCGCAAGTATGTTTTATATACATTTTTATCGAAACAGATCTCCGGTTTCTTTTCGTATTTCACCAAAAAGATGTAATACACTATATAGATACCAGGCTTTATAAAAATTACGTCAATATTATGGAAATACATAAATATTAAATATTTTTCGGTCAGGATTCTGTCAAATAAATGTAAATTATATAATTTTATGTACTGAACGTAATATTTTGGGAAACCCATGAAGTACTTACTAGCCGACATTTATTGCACAGATGGATTTATTATCGAAAATCCCTTAAGCTCCTACCAGCTGAAATGTTTCTAAATAATTTAGTAGCCATAACACAGAACAATGCATTATATATTTGTAAATACAGGGAGTTGTATTATTCGATTGAAGAAATATTTTTAATTCTTTGGCGAAAAATAAACAAAAAGATTCCATTATATAGGATTAGAAATGCATCATTTCGGAGATCTACAGTGATAAAATTAATTTTTATACTCTTCAGTTTTACAGAGTTTTAAAGATAAAATATTTAAATTCCGTATAAAATAATCGGTAAAGGTATTTACACAGAACTTCCCTCTTTATGTATACCGGGCGGCCACTCTAAAAAATTATTAACTGCGAAACCACATATGAGAATAATAATCGGAAGATATTATTACAAAGAAAACTTGGTAACTTTTGGTCAAAAAAATATACAGAGTGGTCATCCGATAGCAAAAATTCAATGTTAAATAAAAGGTGCCAAATATGGAAGGCTTGCGTAAATACCTTTACAACATGGTTCAATTATTTTTTAGGATGACCATCCTGTTATAACAGGTGTCTTCCTTGTCAAGAGCGTTAACTATATGTCAAATATTATTGCCATCTGTCATATTTTCGGTTCCATATCCACGTAGTGGAGTGGAAGTATAGTGGGAAGATGCAAATGAATGTTTCAAATAAAAATTGTAGATAATTAAGTTATCTATTGACCCGTTTAAATCTCAATTGGGCACAATTTTACCTCCTTATCCACGTAGTGAAGTGAAATTAAAGTAATCGTAAAAAATAATTCAATTTTTTTTTCCTTGCAAAAATCAGTTTTTGTTTTTTTTTAAATCGCCTCGTCTACTAATTAAATAAAACCACTTTGAATTTCGTGTTGATAAGTTGAGTAGTTTAATTATTATAAATAATTATTTCGCGTGCCACTCTTCTCCGCGTTTATTGGAGAAATAGCAATAAACAATTCAGGTAGTTCAATAGATAACTTTATTGTCTACAATTGTTATCCGAAACATTTTATTGTATCTTTTCTAGCAAAAAGATTATCGCGAAGAGACCTGTCTTTTGCCAAAATTTTATTGGCTGCAGAAAAATAAACAGAAGAGATTATTATTCGTAAATGTTGGTACATTTTTCGTGGAGTAAAATTAATCAAAACCTTAATTAATTAGCTAATCAAAACTTTTTTTTGTTTTCAACTAGGTTATGTAATAATATAAAAGAAAGTTTTCCAGAATAGGGTAGCCGCTTTGTCCTATGAATCCCTAAATAATGAGCCAATTTATGTACCTGACGCCAATTTTAAATTTCATCTCAATAAATATAAAAAATATCGATTCAATGTGTAGGACAAAATGAGAGATGAGGAAATTATATAGGAAAAATGTTTTATGTATTTCCTGTAGATATCATGGTACCATTAATTTGTCGTTACTATATAATGTAAAATTGGTTATGACTGGTGAATTAAATTCGATAGATTGAAATCGACGAACTCGTACTGGAATTTACACCACACTGGACTACACTGAAAGGCAAAGAAATCGGAATAGATATTTTGAATAGTTAAATGGAATATTGTTATTTCAACAATTTACGGTGAAGAAATATGAAGAGATGGAATAATGTTCCATATACCGTTCACTGCGTTAAAAAACGATAAATAAATATGCACGCCTCCTCAGGTTCATTTGCAATCATTATTGTTCAAATTTCAATTAGGACCTGGCTTAATTGTTGTACAGTTAATATGTATAATAAAAGAATATGTATAATTAGTCACATAAAATATATTGATTTGAAAAATATTAAAATTAAAGTTAATTTAAAAAATCTTTAGGGGACTAACTACTGTAATTTTAGATTTCTAGTGTTGAACAGAGTACAAGATATTTATTTAAAGAGATTACATTTTTTTTATATACACATTGCGTTTTAATATTTCTAACAGTAATAATTTGTATGAAAACAAATATTGAGGTAAATATTCCTAAAAAAAGTTTTGCAGCAAGAACAATTATTGACAACGCAAGTAAAAAGCCTGCTAATACAGCGAAACCCAATTCAAACTATCAAGAGGGAAAGAATGTGGACAGAATTAAGGTAAACAATAAAAATAAAGAGAAGGCAATAGCTAAAAGATATGTTTTAGGATTGGTTAAACAATAGTGATTTTGGCAATTTGTCAGTACTAGAGCCGCAACAATTAAAAGATGAGAATGAAGTAAACTGTTGGTGACAAGTCGTTTACAGTTTTACAACCCGTAAAGGTTGAAAGTAATATAAACATCAACTGTTATTCAATAGGTACTAGTCCCGACGCAGACGTAGATTTTTGAAAAACTACACAATTTGATCGGCTGCCTTCGGAGCAAATGTACTAATTTATATTTGTTTTAAAGATATATTTTTTGAAAATTACATATCTATTAGTTGTTTATTATTTATTCGAATATATTATTTATTAATTCACATTATGTAATTAACAAGTTCTTAAAGTATAAGTATTTTTTGAAAATTTTGATGTTTAGATTATCCTTAATATGAAAAAGAATGATAAAATTTATTTTTGACATGTGTATACATATTTATTTATAAAATATTAAGTTGTATAAATAAGTTTTTAAATTTATTTAAATCAGAGGTTTTAACCATCTGTTTCGTAAATACGTTTTGATAGTGGAGATAAGTCTTTACAAATAATACTGAGGGAGATGGAATGTATCTTTCTCTTGGCTTGTTTAGCAGTATTTGTGAATGACAGTCGAATTTAGAGTTAAACTTTACTCTAAATTAGTAGGTACAACATTAAAGTTTTTTTATGTCTAAGATCATATTATAAATATCAAAATTTTAGACAAATACCTTTATCATTATCATTGATAAGCCAAAAATATTTTTGTATTGATTGATTGATTGATTGATTTGTCAGCGTAAGATGGGCATTGCTGCCGATTCCGGGCATCCATGGAAGTTCGTTCCAACACGCAGCTTGGTCGTCCGTCGAACACGCCCAATGGACGGCCATACCACGTGTCAGAACCAAATCTCGAATGTTTTATATACCGCCGAACCGGCTGCATACGCCTGGTTGGACAGTGGATATGCTTGTTGTCAGCAGCGAGTGCCGCATGGGGTGGGAATACAGGATGGGAGCTGTAGGTGTTTGTGAGATGCTTTTTTTAAGTTTCCATGCAT
Organism: Stenurella melanura; assembly: GCA_963583905.1. NCBI lineage: Eukaryota > Metazoa > Arthropoda > Insecta > Coleoptera > Cerambycidae > Stenurella > Stenurella melanura. The sequence goes on from OY757312.1 coordinate 112,472,213, forward strand.
CTATTAAGTTTCCATCTGTCATCATCGACTGGGGTGTACAGGTGTTTGCGAAATGCTTCTTTTCAATTTCCATGCTTCTTTTAAGTTTCCTGTATGTAAAAATTAAAAATAACAGGGTATAAAGGTAAAAAGTGGTAAAATCGTAAAAAAGTAGGTAACTGAACGACTGTATCTCAATCAATCTTTATCACCATTTTAACGAAATTACGTCAGCTTTCCTTTTTGTGAACGAATGCCTATACCTAAATCCACTCAGAGAAAAGTTATACACAAACATTAAAAGAAAAAGAAAGAATCGAAAATTTTCGATTTTTAAATAGTTTTTTTGACTTATTTTGTTTAAAAAAATTGTTGACTTAGGAAATTTGATTGTCTACAAAGAACCGAATTATGTGTATATACTAAAAATGTATAGCTTTTGAGTAATAGTTAAAAAAAACTACAAAGTACACAAATTACTCCGTTCTCAAAAATTTAAGCCTAAGTTTAATAGCACTTTATGGATTTATCATTTTTTGTGTACAATTGAACATATGAAGCAATAAAATATCTTCAACGAATTAGTTCCTTATTTAGTTATATAGTCAAGAGCCTAGAGTGAAGAAAATGTCATTGACAATAAATGAATTATGTGTAACCAGACCCTGTGTTTCTGTTATCATTTTATTTATTTAAAGAACACGATTTCTAAATTGTAGTTCCATTTGTCACAAATATGTCATTGAGTGTATGTACTACATCAGCTCATGAGCTGGTACCTGTTGGTAATATACTTGAAAATGGTGGTAATGTATTTGAAAAATAAAATACATTTATTTCGTATTTAAGCCTTTTTCTTTAAAATCAGTTGTTAAACAATAAATAAGGCAAATGTAATTTAATTTGATGTCTTACCAAAAGTCAAGTAAAAATGAGAGAAGAGTTGTACCTTTGTTTTTTTTATTTTAATCGGAAAAAGACTAATACGATTCAAATGTATTGATCCCTCACTTTTACTGCGAATATCTCAGAAATGGAGGAGCGAAAAAAATTATGTGTGTATTATGTCTATTCTAACTCATTCGTCGATTTGAATAATGTACTTTGAACAGTTTTGAAGTTCTGCTAAGGTATATTGAAAAATGCCCTACTTTTTAAGGAAACTTTGACCATGCCAGTTTTAAATACATATCTTGAAAAATATGCCTACTATGTAAGTAATATTTTAGATACCGATAAAGCACGCCATTTTTTGTACCATGAAATTTTTGTATAATTTTTTTTTATTTTGCAATAATTCTCAAAAACGTAACCTCATATTTATTCACTTGTTTATCAATGTATTTAATTTTTTTTGATAAAATAATTAATTATATAAAACTAAAGCATTTTCAAAAAAATCGGTAAAGGTGTTTGCACAAAACTTCCCTCCTTATTTGTGCATCTCGGTCACTCTAAAAAATTAATAATTCCGAAATGACATTGAAAATAACAATCGGAATATAGTTATCACTATTATTACAAAGAAAACCTGATAAATTTTGGTAAAAAAATATACAGATTGCTCATCCAACAATAAAAGTTCAATACTAAATGACAGGTGCCAAATATGGAAAGATTGCGTAAATACCTTTACAAATGTCCACCATGACTGAATTATTTCTTGCGATGACTACCCTGTACATTTTTCAATAAAAGTTTAACAGGTGCACATTCCAAATATTATTGCCATCTGTCACATTTTCAATTCCTCATTGACGTGGAGTGCACGTATAGTGGTGATTAAAAATTTTTTAAAAATTTTTCAAGTGTTGGTAATGTTTTCAAATTTTTTTGCTTCTGAAATATGTTTAGAATGTCATGAAACGTGGAAATTTTAAATTTGTGCAAAAATAATTTTTTTTCCATCTATTTTGGTGGTAAAATATTTTTCCAAGATGGTAAAAAAATGTTGCAGTTTTTTTCCAAAATAGGTTTGGAATGTCATGAAACGTGGAAATTTTAATTTTGAGCAAAAACAAATTTTTCATCTATTCTATAGTAGTGAGTGGATTAAAACATTTTTCAAAAATATTTTTAAATTTGTTTTTGTTGAAATAGGTTTAGAATGCCATGGAAACGTGGAAATTTTAAATATGATCAAAGAAAAAAAATTTGCCATCTATTTTTGTAGTAAAATTTTTTCAAAAATTGTGAAAGAATTTTCTAAATTTTTTTTTCTTAAATAGGTTTAGAACGCTATGAAACGTGAAAATTTTAAATTTCGAAAAAAAGAAAAACAAATTTCCCTCTATTTTAGTGGTAAAAAAATTTTCAAAAATGTTGGTAAAAAATTTTTTTTAAAAATTTTAAAAAATGTTGGAAATTTTAAATTTGAAAGAATTTTTTTTTTCATTTTAGTGGTAAAAATGTTTTCAAGTGTTGGTGAAAAAAATTTTCAAAATATTATTTTCTGAAATAGATTTAGTTTGTCATGAAACGTGGAAATTTTAAATTTCAGCAAAACCAATTTTGTTTCATTATTTACTCCCTTTAGTCGGTCCACCCTGTATATTTTGAAGTGAAATTTTAACCATTTCTTCGCTGACAGTAGAGCGTCATTTACCTACCACTACTCTCCGTCAAGTAGTTTTTTAGTTAATGCACCAACAGACAGACAGACAGACTGACGGAATTGAAAAACCTATATTTTCGTAATCTACGTGTTCTGAAACGTCAAAATCCGAAAAAGTCTCGGAGGGTGATTTTTTCTCGAATACAATACTTCCCTTCGGTATGCGAGGGAGGTAAAAAAGAATTGGTATATATCAAATATTAATTTAGTTATCAAGCGCAATAGATAATATTATTGCAAGCTTGTAAGCTTGCAATAATAAGTATTACCTATTGCTATAATTTAATTAATATCAACGGTGACATCCTCTCTCAAAATGTGCACATTATTATCGTATTCATTTATTCATTGGTACGTAGACAAAAGTATTGTTCTTACAAAATATCATGAACTTAAAACCCATGGGGACACGTCATAGTCAAAACATTACTTTCTTAAAATTTACAATAGAGCATATTGATTCAACGATATATATGTACATTTTATCACTGTGGATAATGACAGGACGTTCCTATTTCCAGAGATATGGCAACGTTGTTAGATGTAATAACGAACTATCAATATCTTCACATATATATATTTAGGATGTGGGAACGTATCTTCAGTATCCTACAAAAATGAGCAAACAAAAAATAAGAAATCATTTCCCCTCTCTTGAAATCTGGATTCTGGAGATTCCCCTCAGCATATATAGATCAAATTAATAGCGGTAAATAAATGGAATGACTCGGATATGGGGACGCCTCTTCTATATGACGGAGGTGACAACTTAACTAGTATCAATATATATATATATATATATATATATATATATATATATATATATATATATATATATATATATATATATTTTTACCATTAATTGGGGTATTCTTTTCTGGTGTGTGTGTAACCCTACCACCCTCTCTGCGACGTTAAGAGGACCGACCCGGTCTCTTGCAAATTTAAGTCAAGCACCAAGCTAGTACCCCGATAAAAAGGGGCGCGCACCCTGGGCTCGACAACATAGTCGAATAGATTGTAAGTTATATATTAATTATAAAAATTAGTATTGCTACTGAAAACAATTTAGAAAATTGTTCTGAAGACATTTTTTCAAATGCTGTTCGAGAAGCATTTTCGAGCTTACTTCTTTTGAAATCCAAGGAAGGATATGAAATATTTTGTAAGTCAAACTGTTTTTGTTAACACTGACATTACTACATATATTTGTTTTATGGCCTTATTTATATTAACGTCCTGGCGGAGCGGTTCTACATACACATAGACATCAACACAACAACCCTGCGATACTGTCATCTACCACAGCTGAGACTCGAAGTCAGGAGAGATAACAGGGACAAGACATGTGCAACTCAACAGCGGTCTAGCTCACTGCTACCGTCTCAGTAACACATGAAAAACGCCACTGAACATCCATACCCTGGCCAGGATTCGAACCTAGGACTCCGAGGTAGTAAGCCAAACACCTTAGTATTGCGCTACTGAGCGATATTAAAGTGGTGACATTTTCATGTGGTAAAGTGCCACTTTATTAAACGATTTTTAATTTAGTAAAATTGCATATTATCAGTCAAAATGAGAAAAACAACTACCTATTACCATTAAATTTTTAATATGTTGCATTTGGTAATATACAATAAGTCATATGTGCAACATTTTTTATTGAAATTTCTAGATAAGTAGTGAAAATCCCCAACTATTCCGACTATTTTCAAAATTGCTTGACATCTCCCCGACTTTTAATAGACATTTTAAAATCCCCGACTTTTCCCGGTTTTTACTTGTAGATGTGGGTTTTAGACAACTAGCATTCAATGTGGATTCTGTCAGAAGTGCCTCATAATTATACTTCATTAAATGAGATAGGTGGCCTCATTGAACTACCCCTTATACCCCTGTGGTATGTGCTTAGTAGATTGAGATGAATATCTAACATTTTTATCTATAATAATAACGCTAGAAATGGAAAAGAGACCAGATATCAGACCAACTGTCCAAGGTCTGTCCAATAACTCGTATTAGGCTTTTTACAATAGGATTCTCCATGTTCCCCTGACCCTGTATATATGTATAAAATTATGATAGTCAATTCAAATCTAAAAAATGGTTGTTGGCATTTTTGTTTTACTAACTTTAAACCCTCAGAATCTCCAGTGATTTATTGTAGCATATAGCGATCCAGTCAGGCTGGGTGGCCCCCCATTGTATCTGATTTACTTCTCCTTCGGCAGCAGTGTAAGCTAAAATCGGGTCCTCGATAGCCCTTGGCATCTGTTGGATATCCCATATTAATGCTTGATGGTCGTCACCTGCTGTACATATATGGCAGCTTGAATGTGGAGCCCAGGCAATTCCATTCACACAAGCTCTGTGGTTGTTTAGTCTTGCTACAGGTGTGCAGGGGACTCTCACATCTAATATGATTACCTGAAAGTTGAGTAATTTTCAATATTTATAAACGATCACAAAGAGCAAATTGCTTTATTATTGCCCAGCAGACAGTTATAATACCTCCTTTAAGAGTCTTTGGCACAGGAAAAATTATTTTATAAAATCATAAAAAATTTGGGGGTGTAGATTTCACACTAATTATTAAGAAACTGATCAATCCGTAATCCCAAAGGGTATTTTCTAGGGACATAAAGACGCCAAGAATGTATTTTTCAAATATGTTGGAAAGTACTGTTTTACAAAAAAATATATCTTCTTTTACTAATAGTTGAGTCAAATACCTTAATTATATTTCTGATCTCTGTGTGATGAAAATTGTCCAAGATGTAGACAGTTGAAAATGGAGTACCTTTAAACCCTCATTAATAACTACGTTATTTGGGCGAGTTGAGTGTGAGATGAGTATGTACGTGTCTTATAAAATATTAATAACGCATGATATATTAGGAAAGTCTGACATATTTATAAAATTAACTTTATTACAATTATTATAAAATTATATCAATTCAATGTAGTTAAAAAATATAACTAATTTTATTTTTCACCACCAGTAGCATCGGAAGTCTCAGCATCAATGTTGCATCTATTCTCTTTATCATATTGCTTTTTACCATTACTTAGGTGCACTAGAATATTGGAAATCATTCAACCCCAGCTTTCACGCAGTGATATCTTAAAATATTGCTATCTTCCAATGCATGAGCAAGATATTAAATTTACTATGGACTTACTTTACTATGCTTCCAAAATTGTTTTGCCATTGTGGCACTTGATATATAATAAGTTTTATAAGAATGTTACACAGTAGCTGCAGAGGTAGAAGGAAATATAATAATTCTATATTCAACAAGCGAATGTTTTCCATCCTTCGATTTGAATAAAAACAAGAAAATTCTATCTCTTGATTTTTTAATTTCATTAGTCCTGGAATCATCATTGATAGGTAAATACTTTTATAGGTATGCACTCTTCCAGCCTGAAATATTGAATTAGTCCCAAAAATTGAATTAATTATTGTATCACATCCTCTAAAAGTGTGCGTCAAAAGAATGAATTTGTTGAGATCGACATACTCTTGTAACTTTTTCACTGCTCTTGGAATGTATAGAGGCATTACCAAAATACTGTTTTACTTCAAACTTATTTTGAAAATGTCATCTTCAGTAATAGGGTGTGTGCACTATATAACAATTCACTTAAAATTATGCATTAATATGAAGTAATACATAAATATTAAAGCCTAAACGCATTCATATTAAGAGGAATACCCTTAGTGGTTCCCCTGCAAAGTTTCAAGGATTCTGGTTTAATTTATCCCCGGCAACACCAATTGTAGGAGAAATAACTTTACATTTTATTCGCTACTGAAGAGAGAACTAGTCTTCTCTTTCAACTGCAGTGAGAAGTGGGAAGAGTCGGGAGATTTATTTGGTACCTAGCATTATTACCTAAGATAACCTGTTACAATAATTTATATGATGCGGATCACGTTCCAAGTTAAAATAGTGTAAACAGATAATTACATAACACAAACAGGTGGAGGGTCTGATGTAGCATCAGACTTTCATGCGCGGGGTCCTGGGTTCAAAATCTACCGGTGCCTTTTGTTTTTTTCTTATTTGTTTGTAGAAAAGTTACAGGTATTTATATATAAAAAAACATTATGGGTATTTATGTGAGATGTAAAATACCATAAAGAATTATTTTAGGAAATTTGACGAAAGTTTATCGTATTGCCAGAAAGACGTCTCATAAATGTGACATAATTATTATTTACAAAAATAACAACTTTTATATTTCATTCAGTATCCTGAAACACATCATTCTATAAATATTTGTTCTAAGTCTAAATCTATTTAAAGAAAAAAAAATTTGATTTTTTTTACAATTACTATACTTCCAAATCCACTACGTGGATGTGGAATTCCTCTTTTTTTTCTCGTACCATATTGGTATACTTTGTGCCTTTAACTAATGTTCATACCCATTACGCGATTAAATGTATTCCGGTAACAATTGAATTAAAATAGGTACGCAGAGTCAAAGCCTGGAGAATGAGAAGTCTCAAGTTAGACAAAGAGCCAATGCATATATGATCCGCCTCTCTGGCTAGGTGGAGATGGAAAACATTCCTAAACATTTTAAAGGTGTTTTGAATTACATTCGTAATTACCCTGAAGTATAACTCATTAAAAAATTGACATTTTTGAATTATGTTTAAACGAATGTGTTAACAAAAGATGATAGAATTATCTGACTGATATGCTTTTTTGACAATGATATCTAGAAGTATGTGAAAATTAAATAAATATCTGACAATCAAATGATAAAGTTTGTGATTCTTTTGCTTAAGATTGGTTCACCGGATTTGAAAAAGCAATGGTCACATTGTAGAACTAGTAGCTAACTTCTTCTAAAAAAAAAAAATATTTCCGCATGCGAGGATTCCTCTTAATCATATCATCAGATTAAAATAAATATTTAATAAACAAATTGACCTAAAATTCAAATATTTGAATAATTTCGAAAACACCATGTGATGTTATCTTCCATATGTGTAAAGTTGGCAACACGTTGCTAACTTCACACACATTGATATAGAAGATGACATCACGTGGCGTCAACGGGCGACAACGGAAATAAGTTTTGAGGCAATGTTAAAAATAATGTGTCAAATATTATTAATTAACGTCATCATTATAAGTCAGAAATATGAGTGGAATAGCAAATAAGTGGTGTTTTGTGCCAACATGCAAAAATACTTCTGTAAATGCCTCAAATAAACACTTTATAAGTGTTCCTAAAATCAATTATTCACGAAGAATGAAATGGTTTGAAGCAGAGAATCGCAATGTTCCCAAATCGAAATCGACATTTTATTGTTGTGAAGATCATTTTAATGAAAGTACAATTTATTTGTTATCATCATGGTAGAAACTAATCGATAATAGCTAAATGACTCATTACCCTCAATATTGTAAATAGATCATACTAGGTATGATATGTATATTGAATCGAAACTAATAATCTAATTACTTAGTTATAAAGTATATAATATAAAATATATGAAGTATATAATCCATCGATTTGGCCTGACGGAGCCATTGTTCAGCGGTTCACATTCCGAAAAAATTCAACTTTTCAGCCAAGCAGCCTGTCTACTGCAAATTAGCGCCAAGAGAGACGGACTCAGTTAGTAAATCAACTAATCTAAATTTTAACTATGATGTAATATCACTTAATACTTCGCCAGCAAACTTAGAAAAAAATAGGATTTATGACCGCGATATAAATATAACTAATAACATTATTGAAAATGACATACAGCAAAGTGGAGCAGTAAGTGTATTTCACATCAACATACAGTGTATATCAAATAAAATAGACCAAATTTCTCTTTTTCTAGACAAACATAAATATGATATCTTGTGTTTCTCTGAGCATTGGCTTGATTCAGATGCTTTAAATAACATAAAAATACCTGGCTATATTTTAGCTAGCTATTTTTGTAGATCAGAAAATATGCATGGTGGTGTTTCCATATTTCTTAGAAATAGTTTTAAATTTAAAACGTTAGAGTTACAATCTTATAGTTGTGAACTTGACGCTGAATTCTGTGGAATTGAGATTCTGGGTAGTAAGACTGTCATAATAACTCTTTACCGCTCTTGTAGCGGCGATTTTGGTATATTTTTGGATAAGCTTGAGACTTTACTTGACAGGCTTTCCAGTATTTATGGTAAAATAATTGTCACTGGCGATTTCAATGTGAACTTTAGAATGACCTCAAGTAATTTAACAGATTTGATATGCTTAATATCTTCCTTTGGTTTAATCGTTACAATCTCAGAATTTACTCGAGTCACTACACAGTCTGCCACATGCATTGATAACATTTTAACCAATTTGTCAGATGTCGATTATAAAGTTGGAGTAATCGATCCCTGTCTCTCTGACCATTTTGCTCAGTTTATAGTAACCACAGGCACAGTGAATTTTCCACAGACCATTTGGAGAAGACGCATAACTCATCATGGGATAGCCAAGCTCAGACTATCTCTACTTGAAATAAATTGGAATATTTTTACATGCAACAGGTATGACACAGACTTTTTATGGGATTTTTTTGTGAAAACATATCAGAACTTAGTACATAAGCATTTTCCTTTAAAAAAATGTTTTGTGAAAGATCAACCACCAGTAAATTGGTTTAATGACTCAATTCGTCATATGAGAGACACACTATCCTGTGTTAAGCATGTTAGTATGGTTACTAAAGATCCACATGATATGGCCTTATATAAAACTTTACTTAGAGATTATAAGAATGAAATAAAAATTTGCAAAAAGAAAGCTTATGATAATTTTATAGGAAATTCAAACAATAAAGCCAAAGATAGCTGGAAATTAGTTAATTATTCAAGAAACAAAATGCCAAACCCTTCTTTAGGTCCTGATATCTCGCATAATAGTTTTAACAATTATTTTTCCAATGTAGCTGAGAATATTATTAGTTCCCTTCCAAACGTCGACCATTATAATCATAACGCTGACACTGTTTTTACTATTCCAAAGTTAAACCACTCTTTTTTCCTTAATCCTGTTACTGAGAATGAAACTAAGTAGATATGGCGTCACCTGGGGCACCCCCCACCACTTTTTTTTCTGAGTATGGAGGGGGAATTTTATCGCATGCGCGTATGGTCAAAATCAGCGCCCTCTATAGCGGACACTTTCGGAACTACGAGAAAGGTTTGTGTCCGGCTAAAGGTTTGCGTCTCGGCTAAAGGTTTGGATCTCGAGTAAAATAAATATGGAACCTGCATTACCGACCTGGAATTTTAATGCATGCGTGTAGAGGTTATTTGAAGGTCACCGACAAGTCTCGACAAGTCTAGAATGTACGTGTGTATCAAATTACATTTTCTGGAATTTACGTGCAGGTATGCGAGGTATCAAATTACATTTCCTGGAATTTGCGTGCAGGTGTGCGAGGTATCAAATTACATTTCCTGGAATTTTAACGAACAATTCTCGACAAGTCTAGAATGCACGTGTGTATCAAATTTCATTTCCTGGAATTTTAGAATTACATAACGGAGCTACGGGTATACATGGTAACAAACAGTTAAAGGAACCTCCTGTATATAATAATACAAAATGATTAATCCGAATCAGTCAATGCATTGTAGTAATAAGTATATATGATTAACAATTTCCGTAACCCCCTGTATATAATAATACAGAATGATTATTCCGAATCAATCAATGCATTATACTAATAAGTATAGGAAATATAAAAATACCCTATAAGACATTTTCCGTAGTCCCATGCATGTGACATAATGATTAATCCGAATCAATGCACGTACTAATAATTATAGGAAATATAAAAATACCCTATAAGACAATTTCCGTAACCCCCTAATAATACAAAATGATTAATCCAAATCAGTCAATGCATGTACTAATAAGTATATATGACTAACAATCTCCATACCCTCTGTATGTGACATTTTTTTAAAGAACCTGCATGAAAGTTTATCAGAATACATAAAAGATGAAATGAGTTACCCTATTCCTCCGAATCAATTAATGCGTTATACTAATAAGTATAGGAAATATAAAAATACCCTATAAGACATTTTCCGTAGTCCCATGCATGTGACATAATGATTCATCCGAATCAATCAATGCATGTACCAATAATTATAGGAAATATAAAAATACCCTATAAGACAATTTCCGTAACCCCCTAATAATACAAAATGATTAATCCGAATCAATGCATGTACTAATAAAGTATAGGAAATAAAAAATACCCTGTATTCAACTGACAATCTCCATAGCCCCTGTATGTGACATTTTTTAAAGAACCTGCATGAAAGTTTATCAGAATACATAAAAGATGAAATGAGTTACCCTATTCCGAATGTGAGTATGTATTGAGAAAGTAGAAAATACCATTCAAACAACTACTTTAGTTCAATAAATGCAACAAAATAATAAAATGCCCTGTATACGACATTTTTCGTGCCCCTCTATACGAGTCTCAATTAAAGAACAGACCTCGAGAATGCATTAAAAGCAAGCTAGATGTGTGCGATTATCGTCCGTATCATTTACCGCGTAGGTAGGTGGTAACATAAACATCTTGTCAGGTGGAAGAACACCAGACAAAGTAGAAATTTGATTTAAGTCTGTACAAATAATCTATTTTATCACATTATGGGAACGCCTAGGGCATTAGACTTCATATTTCAAAATTCTCTGAATAAAATTTATCAGAACGCATGAAATTAGATGTGCCCGGCACGTCGCCAATCGCCTATCACCGTGAGAATAGATATTTTTTCGTAAGCAATGGTGAAACTAGAGACGAAAACCGTTAGAACATACAAATTTCCACAAATTAGCTCGTTATCGCCATGTGAATGGGTATTTTTGCATAAACATGGTACAAGACACCCGTGATAAGAAAAAACGTTAAACCTGAGAACGCAAAATAGCGGTGAGAAGAATTTTTCGTAAACAACTAAGGAAATCATATTTCAAGGCCAGACTAGAGACGCAAATTCGTTAGAACTTATATATATATATTCAAATTAATTTCAAACTCGATTATCAATGAAAACCTAAGTAACATATATTTAAGACTGGCCCACTAGTAATCAAATCAAAACAATTAGCACAGTCTTTTGAAATCTAATATCCCTGCTATTAATTGTATGCAAAAGACGCGTGCCTTATGTCATCTACACCGGGAGATAAATATGTGAAATGTACCAATTCAATTACATTATATTTGGAGTTATTCATTAGATACATGCTTTAAAGTATGAAATTTGCATATATTGGGAACTATGTGAGGTATACCAATTTAACTACTTTACACCTAGGATTATTCTCTAGATATATGGTTTAAAGTTTGAAATATGCATACAGGGGAGACAAAAATATGTGAAATATATCAATTCAATTACTTTTCGCTTGGGGTCATTCTTTATATGCTTTAAAGATTAAAATATGCATACAGGGGTGACAGAAATATGTGATATACTAATTTAATTACTCTGCATTTGGATATATTCTTTTAAGTTTGAAAAATATACAAGGGTCATACGAGGAGTATAGTCATGTGAATCAACGACTCAGGATGTTCCCACACAGGGTGCTATTTAGAGATAGCCAAAGGTTATTTAATTTTAGAATTGAAAACCGAGCTGCTGATACAGGGTGGCAAAGGATCAGGTTCATAATACACGTGTGTAGAGGTTATATGAAAGTTATACAGATTTCCAAGAATTAGAATTGCATAACTGAGCTACTACGAATCATTTTAATCTCGCCGTTGACAACTTTCGCCGCTAGATGGCGCGTATGTTTAAATTTGTAACTCGCCGATACTTTAGGACTCTTATCTATATTTAATATTTGTAGTAGTATCATTTCCTCAGTCTGTTGATTGCTGTTACCTGAATAAGTTGTGTTTGATACAGTATTTTCGATCACTGCTAAAATGGAAAAGTTTATTATCGTGAAGGATACCCTGAAGAAGGCGAAACGTTTCAATCTGACGGGCCGCAATATAGAGTTTAAGATTAAATCAATGCCGGCTAATGAAGAACCTGTGAGCTGGGTGAGAACGGCCGTTAATCAAATTATTAAAAAAGCTACCGAAAATCTTCAGCCTAGTGATCTAGTTGGCTTCAGCTTCTGTAGTAAAGACTTTCAACGTGGTAATGGTTGGCTTCGTTTTCGTCCGGCGGCAGAAGTGACTTATGACGATATCTGGGACGTCATTAGCAGTATTTATCAATCCAATTCTACAGGCCTCAATACAGAAACCTTCTGTCTATCCGTAACGTCAGTAAGGTTACCAGCCGGAAGCGGAAGGTCTCGAACATATAATAATTTCGAAGAGGAATGCAATATGCGTAGTGGAATTGTTACTATAAACAATAAAGATAATATGTGTTTGCCTCGAGCCTTAGTGGTAGCTATTGCATACATTACCAAGGACCCTATGTGGAATAAGATACGCAAAGATACCGGAAAACTCCAAACCCAAAGAGCACTTAGGTTGGTAGAGGAATCCGAACTTGTTATACCTATTGAAGGATGCAGTATACCCGAATTGGAAAAGTTGCAGCATCATCTACAAAATTATAAAATTGTGGTTTATACGTATGATAACAAAGGTCGTGATATAATGTTTGAAGGGGCTAATGAAGGAAAAAAACTTAATCTGCTATTTCACAAAGGACATTTTAACGTGATTACGTCTTTAACATCTGCCTTTGCATGCATATATTATTGTGAAGAGTGTCATGTACCTTATGACCATAAGAACAAACATAGGTGTGAACGTACATGTCCCTGTTGCTTACAAATACCTAATTGTCCATCGACTTTGAACGTAAAATGCCTTGACTGTAATAGGTCCTTTAGAGGTGAAAATTGTCGTGATAACCATTTGAGGAAGGGATCTCTAGGAAAAGGAACCGTCTGTAGTCAAATTAAACTGTGTACAGACTGTTTGAAAACAGTGAAAAACAACCGGAAACATACATGTGGCGAGATATTCTGCAAAATTTGTAACACACACGTGCCTCAAGATCATTTGTGCTATATACAACCTGATAAGGGAACCCCAAAAACCGAAAATACTCTATTTATATTTTACGATTTTGAAACGATGCAGGAAAAAGTTTTAGAAGACGGCAGTAAGATTCATGAGCCAAATTTATGTGTTTTTAAGCAATGCTGTGACGAATGTATTGAAAAGGATATTAAAATATGTAAAAAATGTGGTGTTCGGCTACAGACTCTTAAATGTAGTGACCCTGTGCAACCATTCATGCACCATATTTTAACAATACGGAAGAAATTCAAACAAGTCATATGTTTAGCCCATAACTCTCAAGCATTTGATGGACAATTTATACTTAATTACATTTTGACACATACAGACCTCAACCCTGAATTAATTATGAGAGGCACAAAAATTATTTCGATGGAGGTTGGAAACGTAAAATTCATTGACAGTTTAAATTATTTCCCGATGCCTCTCTCGAAATTACCAAAAGCTTTCGACTTAGGCCCAGAACTTAGAAAAGGTTACTTCCCGCATCTGTTTAATACAGAAGCAAATAAGAACTACATAGGCAACTTACCACCTATCGAATATTACAGCCCTGACACAATGAAAGCAGAAGATCGTGAAAAGTTTCTAAATTGGTACGACGAACATAAAAACGATATCTTTGATATGCAGCGGGATTTAGTGGAATATTGCGTATCAGATGTGGAAATTTTGACCCGTGCATGCTTGAAATTTCGTCAACAAATGCTTGAAACCACCAACGTTTGCGCATTCGGCGAAAGCTGCACAATAGCCGGTTGTTGCAACAAGGTGTTTAGAAGAAATTTTCTGAATCCAAACACAATCGGTATTATTCCTAAAAACGGGTACAGATGGAGGGACAATCAAAGCAAAATAGCCATTCAGTGGTTAGTATGGGAAGAACGCGAACGTCAGATTAATATTATCCATTCTGCTAAACAAAAAGATAGCAAAATACAGGGTGTTAAAGTGGACGGGTATTGTACCGAAACAAATCAGGTGTTTGAGTTTCATGGTTGTTATTACCACGGATGTCCGGTATGTTTCAAACACAACAGAACCGAATCATCACACGACAACCCTACAGAAACTATGCATTCAAAATACGAATCTACCATTGCTAAAATAGAAAGACTTAGAGAGCTAGGATACGACATAGTCGAAATGTGGGAGTGTAAATTTCGTAAAATGTTAAAGGAAAATGAAGAACTTTCCGATTATTCCAAAAACCATCCATTAGTTATCCAGGCACCACTTATTGCGCGAGATGCTTTTTATGGAGGAAGAACGGGAAATACATTTGAATATTACAAGTGTGGGCCTAATGAATCAGTTTTATACACCGACATTTGCAGTCTATACCCATATGTTTGTAAATATGGAAAATTTCCTATAGGGCACCCTAAAGTCTTCGTCGGAAAAGATTGCGACCAGCTAAACTTGGAAAATACAGACGGGGCAATAAAATGTAAAATATTGGCTCCTAGAGATTTGTATCATCCTGTATTACCTTTAAAATTGAACAATAAATTAATTTTCACTTTGTGTTATCCATGCGCAATAGAGTCGCGAGTGGGTGTGTGTACACATAATAATGAAGAAAGATCGCTAACAGGAACATGGATTATCGACGAAGTATTAAAAGCCGTAGAAAAAGGGTACGAAATACAGGAAGTTTATGAAGTTTGGAAATATGACACTCAACAATATGACAAAGACCACGCAGGACTATTTACAGACATGATGAATAGATTTATTAAAATTAAGCAACAATCATCCGGTTGGCCTTCTAATTGTGTAACGCAGGAACAAAAAGATCATTACATCGAAGACTTCTTAAATAAAGAAGGTGTACAGCTAGAGTCTGATGAAATTATAAATAATCCTGGGCTTCGTTCCCTCGCGAAATTAATTTTAAACAGCTTTTGGGGAAAATTCGGACAGAGAGAAAACCAACCTGAGTCTAAGATTCTCAGAGATCCTAGTCAACTATTTGGTGTGCTTACAGACACCACTATCCATATTAATTCAATGCTACCAGTAGGAGACGAAGCACTTATTATCAATTACGAGCATAGAGAAGAGACATACCAACCACTATCAACTGTAAACGTAATGGTTGCAGCGTACGTCACAGCACAAGCGCGGCTAAAATTATATTCCTATCTGGAAAAATTGGGTGAAAGAGTACTTTACTATGATACTGACAGCGTCATTTATGTGTCAAGGCCCGGCGAATACGAGGTACCCACAGGTGAATTTATTGGTGATATGACTGACGAACTGGAATCATACGGTTCAGGTAGCTACATTACAGAATTTGTGTCGGGAGGTCCCAAAAATTACGCTTATAAAGTGTATTCTACTCATGATAATGATGAAAAAGTGGTGTGTAAAGTAAAGGGTATTTGCCTGAACTACGCGGCTTCTCAGCTGGTAAATTTTGACACTATAAAAGACATGGTTCTGAACGACACAGCTCCTGTGTACATAGTATCCAATAATATTCGAAGAACAAAAGACCACGAAGTGATAACAAAATCAGAAACAAAAGTGTACAGACCCAACTCTACTAAAAGAAAGTTCTTTGTTAATCACTCATCTGTTCCTTATGGACATAAAAAATCTAAGCCTTAAATTATTGTTTTCTGTATACCTACTGATGTAATAGTTTTATATGTACCCTGTATATTTTTGAAATACATTCTGTAAATTATATATTACTTGTAACTCTTTTTTAACATTGTTTACCTATTGATGTACCATGTATATTTTTAAAATACATTGTGTAAATTATATATTACTCGCAACTCTTGTGTAACATTGTTTACCTACTGATGTAATAGTTTTATATGTACCCTGTATATTTTTTGAAATACATTGTGTGAATTATATATATTACTTGTAACTTTTGTGTAACATAGCACTAATTTAAATATATTTTTATTACGTGTATATAATTTTCTGTATTATACCATTCCTATGATTATAAAGTTTAATAAAATAATTTTATCCTATTATATGGTATTATTTAAATAACCTGCAATACCCTAACATTGTTTTTATTTCTTTAATAAAACAAGTAATTAGATTAACATAAACCCCGAAATAAGGAGTCGAGGGTCAATATTTGCCTGAAATTCTAATAATAATAATAATAATTAAATTTGTAACAAAACCTTTTTGATAAAAAAAAAAAAAAAAAAAAAAAAACCTAGTAATCGTGTAATGTTGTTGCAGTTGTAAACCGACAAACTCGCTAGCTACCTATAACCCACTTAATCATAAATATATTTCTTTTATGTATCTAATTATGGTGCTTTTTAGTTATTTTTGCGTAAACCAAGTACCATGATAAGAATATGGTATTTCACCGGTGACCAGACTTGATTAGAGAAAGCGTTGTGTTTCCCGCAATTCGCCACATACTTGACATATGAGGATACAGGAACGTATGAAAAGTTTAAAACAATAAGAAATAGAACTGTATCAAATCCTACACATTTTTATCTTTGACGACACATGTATTTTTTTGTTATGGATTTATAAAAAAAAAAAACACCGAAACAAGCAACGCATATTTAAGACTGAATGAAATCTCCATTTAAAACAATTAGCTATCGTTTACATCGTACATCTTTATTTGAAATTCTATAACCTAGTATAAAACTATTTAGATAATTTGTGGGCGAAGAAATGATGCAATCTACTTTATGCATTAACAACTCGCGGACACTATATTTTCTACATACGCATGCTTTATTATATCAACTGTTTAATTTATGTATGCATACAGGGGTGCCAGAAAATATGGGAGGTATTTTAACTTATTTTCTATGCATTTGTGTATTGTAATATTAAATTACCCTATTTATTTTGCCCTACTTAACCCCCAACCCTTCACCCAATTCATCACAAAATCCTGTTCTTATAACATTTCATTCTATTTTTATCAAAAATTACCCTGTTAGGTTGGATAGTATTTCAGGCATATAGCGCCAGATATTAAGTTATTAAATTATCCTGTTCCCAAAAAAATTACCCTGTTTCTATATTAAAGTACTCTATTCTTATAAAAATTATCATGTTCTTACAACATTTCACTCTATTTTCATCAAAAATTACCCTGTTAGGTTGGATAAGATTTCGGGCATATAGCGCCAAATATTAAGTTAGGTTAGATGCTCTCCGCTAGGTTAGATGGGATTTCGGACTTATAGCGCAAAATATTCATCCTAATATTTTGCGCTATAAGTCCGAAATCCCATCTAACCTAGCGGAGAGCATCTAACCTAACTTAATATTTGGCGCTATATGCCCGAAATCTTATCCAACCTAACAGGGTAATTTTTGATGAAAATAGAGTGAAATGTTGTAAGAACATGATAATTTTTATAAGAATAGAGTACTTTAATATAGAAACAGGGTAATTTTTTTGGGAACAGGATAATTTAATAACTTAATATCTGGCGCTATATGCCTGAAATACTATCCAACCTAACAGGGTAATTTTTGATAAAAATAGAATGAAATGTTATAAGAACAGGATTTTGTGATGAATTGGGTGAAGGGTTGGGGGTTAAGTAGGGCAAAATAAATAGGGTAATTTAATATTACAATACACAAATGCATAGAAAATAAGTTAAAATACCTCCCATATTTTCTGGCACCCCTGTATGCATACATAAATTAAACAGTTGATATAATAAAGCATGCGTATGTAGAAAATATAGTGTCCGCGAGTTGTTAATGCATAAAGTAGATTACATCATTTCTTCGCCCACAAATTATCTAAATAGTTTTATACTAGGTTATAGAATTTCAAATAAAGATGTACGATGTAAACGATAGCTAATTGTTTTAAATGGAGATTTCATTCAGTCTTAAATATGCGTTGCTTGTTTCGGTGTTTTTTTTTTTTATAAATCCATAACAAAAAAATACATGTGTCGTCAAAGATAAAAATGTGTAGGATTTGATACAGTTCTATTTCTTATTGTTTTAAACTTTTCATACGTTCCTGTATCCTCATATGTCAAGTATGTGGCGAATTGCGGGAAACACAACGCTTTCTCTAATCAAGTCTGGTCACCGGTGAAATACCATATTCTTATCATGGTACTTGGTTTACGCAAAAATAACTAAAAAGCACCATAATTAGATACATAAAAGAAATATATTTATGATTAAGTGGGTTATAGGTAGCTAGCGAGTTTGTCGGTTTACAACTGCAACAACATTACACGATTACTAGGTTTTTTTTTTTTATCAAAAAGGTTTTGTTACAAATTTAATTATTATTATTATTATTAGAATTTCAGGCAAATATTGACCCTCGACTCCTTATTTCGGGGTTTATGTTAATCTAATTACTTGTTTTATTAAAGAAATAAAAACAATGTTAGGGTATTGCAGGTTATTTAAATAATACCATATAATAGGATAAAATTATTTTATTAAACTTTATAATCATAGGAATGGTATAATACAGAAAATTATATACACGTAATAAAAATATATTTAAATTAGTGCTATGTTACACAAAAGTTACAAGTAATATATATAATTCACACAATGTATTTCAAAAAATATACAGGGTACATATAAAACTATTACATCAGTAGGTAAACAATGTTACACAAGAGTTGCGAGTAATATATAATTTACACAATGTATTTTAAAAATATACATGGTACATCAATAGGTAAACAATGTTAAAAAAGAGTTACAAGTAATATATAATTTACAGAATGTATTTCAAAAATATACAGGGTACATATAAAACTATTACATCAGTAGGTATACAGGAAACAATAATTTAAGGCTTAGATTTTTTATGTCCATAAGGAACAGATGAGTGATTAACAAAGAACTTTCTTTTAGTAGAGTTGGGTCTGTACACTTTTGTTTCTGATTTTGTTATCACTTCGTGGTCTTTTGTTCTTCGAATATTATTGGATACTATGTACACAGGAGCTGTGTCGTTCAGAACCATGTCTTTTATAGTGTCAAAATTTACCAGCTGAGAAGCCGCGTAGTTCAGGCAAATACCCTTTACTTTACACACCACTTTTTCATCATTATCATGAGTAGAATACACTTTATAAGCGTAATTTTTGGGACCTCCCGACACAAATTCTGTAATGTAGCTACCTGAACCGTATGATTCCAGTTCGTCAGTCATATCACCAATAAATTCACCTGTGGGTACCTCGTATTCGCCGGGCCTTGACACATAAATGACGCTGTCAGTATCATAGTAAAGTACTCTTTCACCCAATTTTTCCAGATAGGAATATAATTTTAGCCGCGCTTGTGCTGTGACGTACGCTGCAACCATTACGTTTACAGTTGATAGTGGTTGGTATGTCTCTTCTCTATGCTCGTAATTGATAATAAGTGCTTCGTCTCCTACTGGTAGCATTGAATTAATATGGATAGTGGTGTCTGTAAGCACACCAAATAGTTGACTAGGATCTCTGAGAATCTTAGACTCAGGTTGGTTTTCTCTCTGTCCGAATTTTCCCCAAAAGCTGTTTAAAATTAATTTCGCGAGGGAACGAAGCCCAGGATTATTTATAATTTCATCAGACTCTAGCTGTACACCTTCTTTATTTAAGAAGTCTTCGATGTAATGATCTTTTTGTTCCTGCGTTACACAATTAGAAGGCCAACCGGATGATTGTTGCTTAATTTTAATAAATCTATTCATCATGTCTGTAAATAGTCCTGCGTGGTCTTTGTCATATTGTTGAGTGTCATATTTCCAAACTTCATAAACTTCCTGTATTTCGTACCCTTTTTCTACGGCTTTTAATACTTTGTCGATAATCCATGTTCCTGTTAGCGATCTTTCTTCATTATTATGTGTACACACACCCACTCGCGACTCTATTGCGCATGGATAACACAAAGTGAAAATTAATTTATTGTTCAATTTTAAAGGTAATACAGGATGATACAAATCTCTAGGAGCCAATATT
Organism: Stenurella melanura; assembly: GCA_963583905.1. Lineage (NCBI taxonomy): Eukaryota > Metazoa > Arthropoda > Insecta > Coleoptera > Cerambycidae > Stenurella > Stenurella melanura. The sequence continues at coordinate 112,492,869 of OY757312.1, forward strand.
TTACATTTTATTGCCCCGTCTGTATTTTCCAAGTTTAGCTGGTCGCAATCTTTTCCGACGAAGACTTTAGGGTGCCCTATAGGAAATTTTCCATATTTACAAACATATGGGTATAGACTGCAAATGTCGGTGTATAAAACTGATTCATTAGGCCCACACTTGTAATATTCAAATGTATTTCCCGTTCTTCCTCCATAAAAAGCATCTCGCGCAATAAGTGGTGCCTGGATAACTAATGGATGGTTTTTGGAATAATCGGAAAGTTCTTCATTTTCCTTTAACATTTTACGAAATTTACACTCCCACATTTCGACTATGTCGTATCCTAGCTCTCTAAGTCTTTCTATTTTAGCAATGGTAGATTCGTATTTTGAATGCATAGTTTCTGTAGGGTTGTCGTGTGATGATTCGGTTCTGTTGTGTTTGAAACATACCGGACATCCGTGGTAATAACAACCATGAAACTCAAACACCTGATTTGTTTCGGTACAATACCCGTCCACTTTAACACCCTGTATTTTGCTCTCTTTTTGTTTAGCAGAATGGATAATATTAATCTGACGTTCGCGTTCTTCCCATACTAACCACTGAATGGCTATTTTGCTTTGATTGTCCCTCCATCTGTACCCGTTTTTAGGAATAATACCGATTGTGTTTGGATTCAGAAAATTTCTTCTAAACACCTTGTTGCAACAACCGGCTATTGTGCAGCTTTCGCCGAATGCGCAAACGTTGGTGGTTTCAAGCATTTGTTGACGAAATTTCAAGCATGCACGGGTCAAAATTTCCACATCTGATACGCAATATTCCACTAAATCCCGCTGCATATCAAAGATATCGTTTTTATGTTCGTCGTACCAATTTAGAAACTTTTCACGATCTTCTGCTTTCATTGTGTCAGGGCTGTAATATTCGATAGGTGGTAAGTTGCCTATGTAGTTCTTATTTGCTTCTGTATTAAACAGATGCGGGAAGTAACCTTTTCTAAGTTCTGGGCCTAAGTCGAAAGCTTTTGGTAATTTCGAGAGAGGCATCGGGAAATAATTTAAACTGTCAATGAATTTTACGTTTCCAACCTCCATCGAAATAATTTTTGTGCCTCTCATAATTAATTCAGGGTTGAGGTCTGTATGTGTCAAAATGTAATTAAGTATAAATTGTCCATCAAATGCTTGAGAGTTATGGGCTAAACATATGACTTGTTTGAATTTCTTCCGTATTGTTAAAATATGGTGCATGAATGGTTGCACAGGGTCACTACATTTAAGAGTCTGTAGCCGAACACCACATTTTTTACATATTTTAATATCCTTTTCAATACATTCGTCACAGCATTGCTTAAAAACACATAAATTTGGCTCATGAATCTTACTGCCGTCTTCTAAAACTTTTTCCTGCATCGTTTCAAAATCGTAAAATATAAATAGAGTATTTTCGGTTTTTGGGGTTCCCTTATCAGGTTGTATATAGCACAAATGATCTTGAGGCACGTGTGTGTTACAAATTTTGCAGAATATCTCGCCACATGTATGTTTCCGGTTGTTTTTCACTGTTTTCAAACAGTCTGTACACAGTTTAATTTGACTACAGACGGTTCCTTTTCCTAGAGATCCCTTCCTCAAATGGTTATCACGACAATTTTCACCTCTAAAGGACCTATTACAGTCAAGGCATTTTACGTTCAAAGTCGATGGACAATTAGGTATTTGTAAGCAACAGGGACATGTACGTTCACACCTATGTTTGTTCTTATGGTCATAAGGTACATGACACTCTTCACAATAATATATGCATGCAAAGGCAGATGTTAAAGACGTAATCACGTTAAAATGTCCTTTGTGAAATAGCAGATTAAGTTTTTTTCCTTCATTAGCCCCTTCAAACATTATATCACGACCTTTGTTATCATACGTATAAACCACAATTTTATAATTTTGTAGATGATGCTGCAACTTTTCCAATTCGGGTATACTGCATCCTTCAATAGGTATAACAAGTTCGGATTCCTCTACCAACCTAAGTGCTCTTTGGGTTTGGAGTTTTCCGGTATCTTTGCGTATCTTATTCCACATAGGGTCCTTGGTAATGTATGCAATAGCTACCACTAAGGCTCGAGGCAAACACATATTATCTTTATTGTTTATAGTAACAATTCCACTACGCATATTGCATTCCTCTTCGAAATTATTATATGTTCGAGACCTTCCGCTTCCGGCTGGTAACCTTACTGACGTTACGGATAGACAGAAGGTTTCTGTATTGAGGCCTGTAGAATTGGATTGATAAATACTGCTAATGACGTCCCAGATATCGTCATAAGTCACTTCTGCCGCCGGACGAAAACGAAGCCAACCATTACCACGTTGAAAGTCTTTACTACAGAAGCTGAAGCCAACTAGATCACTAGGCTGAAGATTTTCGGTAGCTTTTTTAATAATTTGATTAACGGCCGTTCTCACCCAGCTCACAGGTTCTTCATTAGCCGGCATTGATTTAATCTTAAACTCTATATTGCGGCCCGTCAGATTGAAACGTTTCGCCTTCTTCAGGGTATCCTTCACGATAATAAACTTTTCCATTTTAGCAGTGATCGAAAATACTGTATCAAACACAACTTATTCAGGTAACAGCAATCAACAGACTGAGGAAATGATACTACTACAAATATTAAATATAGATAAGAGTCCTAAAGTATCGGCGAGTTACAAATTTAAACATACGCGCCATCTAGCGGCGAAAGTTGTCAACGGCGAGATTAAAATGATTCGTAGTAGCTCAGTTATGCAATTCTAATTCTTGGAAATCTGTATAACTTTCATATAACCTCTACACACGTGTATTATGAACCTGATCCTTTGCCACCCTGTATCAGCAGCTCGGTTTTCAATTCTAAAATTAAATAACCTTTGGCTATCTCTAAATAGCACCCTGTGTGGGAACATCCTGAGTCGTTGATTCACATGACTATACTCCTCGTATGACCCTTGTATATTTTTCAAACTTAAAAGAATATATCCAAATGCAGAGTAATTAAATTAGTATATCACATATTTCTGTCACCCCTGTATGCATATTTTAATCTTTAAAGCATATAAAGAATGACCCCAAGCGAAAAGTAATTGAATTGATATATTTCACATATTTTTGTCTCCCCTGTATGCATATTTCAAACTTTAAACCATATATCTAGAGAATAATCCTAGGTGTAAAGTAGTTAAATTGGTATACCTCACATAGTTCCCAATATATGCAAATTTCATACTTTAAAGCATGTATCTAATGAATAACTCCAAATATAATGTAATTGAATTGGTACATTTCACATATTTATCTCCCGGTGTAGATGACATAAGGCACGCGTCTTTTGCATACAATTAATAGCAGGGATATTAGATTTCAAAAGACTGTGCTAATTGTTTTGATTTGATTACTAGTGGGCCAGTCTTAAATATATGTTACTTAGGTTTTCATTGATAATCGAGTTTGAAATTAATTTGAATATATATATATAAGTTCTAACGAATTTGCGTCTCTAGTCTGGCCTTGAAATATGATTTCCTTAGTTGTTTACGAAAAATTCTTCTCACCGCTATTTTGCGTTCTCAGGTTTAACGTTTTTTCTTATCACGGGTGTCTTGTACCATGTTTATGCAAAAATACCCATTCACATGGCGATAACGAGCTAATTTGTGGAAATTTGTATGTTCTAACGGTTTTCGTCTCTAGTTTCACCATTGCTTACGAAAAAATATCTATTCTCACGGTGATAGGCGATTGGCGACGTGCCGGGCACATCTAATTTCATGCGTTCTGATAAATTTTATTCAGAGAATTTTGAAATATGAAGTCTAATGCCCTAGGCGTTCCCATAATGTGATAAAATAGATTATTTGTACAGACTTAAATCAAATTTCTACTTTGTCTGGTGTTCTTCCACCTGACAAGATGTTTATGTTACCACCTACCTACGCGGTAAATGATACGGACGATAATCGCACACATCTAGCTTGCTTTTAATGCATTCTCGAGGTCTGTTCTTTAATTGAGACTCGTATAGAGGGGCACGAAAAATGTCGTATACAGGGCATTTTATTATTTTGTTGCATTTATTGAACTAAAGTAGTTGTTTGAATGGTATTTTCTACTTTCTCAATACATACTCACATTCGGAATAGGGTAACTCATTTCATCTTTTATGTATTCTGATAAACTTTCATGCAGGTTCTTTAAAAAATGTCACATACAGGGGCTATGGAGATTGTCAGTTGAATACAGGGTATTTTTTATTTCCTATACTTTATTAGTACATGCATTGATTCGGATTAATCATTTTGTATTATTAGGGGGTTACGGAAATTGTCTTATAGGGTATTTTTATATTTCCTATAATTATTGGTACATGCATTGATTGATTCGGATGAATCATTATGTCACATGCATGGGACTACGGAAAATGTCTTATAGGGTATTTTTATATTTCCTATACTTATTAGTATAACGCATTAATTGATTCGGAGGAATAGGGTAACTCATTTCATCTTTTATGTATTCTGATAAACTTTCATGCAGGTTCTTTAAAAAAATGTCACATACAGAGGGTATGGAGATTGTTAGTCATATATACTTATTAGTACATGCATTGACTGATTCGGATTAATCATTTTGTATTATTAGGGGGTTACGGAAATTGTCTTATAGGGTATTTTTATATTTCCTATAATTATTAGTACGTGCATTGATTCGGATTAATCATTATGTCACATGCATGGGACTACGGAAAATGTCTTATAGGGTATTTTTATATTTCCTATACTTATTAGTATAATGCATTGATTGATTCGGAATAATCATTCTGTATTATTATATACAGGGGGTTACGGAAATTGTTAATCATATATACTTATTACTACAATGCATTGACTGATTCGGATTAATCATTTTGTATTATTATATACAGGAGGTTCCTTTAACTGTTTGTTACCATGTATACCCGTAGCTCCGTTATGTAATTCTAAAATTCCAGGAAATGAAATTTGATACACACGTGCATTCTAGACTTGTCGAGAATTGTTCGTTAAAATTCCAGGAAATGTAATTTGATACCTCGCACACCTGCACGCAAATTCCAGGAAATGTAATTTGATACCTCGCATACCTGCACGTAAATTCCAGAAAATGTAATTTGATACACACGTACATTCTAGACTTGTCGAGACTTGTCGGTGACCTTCAAATAACCTCTACACGCATGCCTTAAAATTCCAGGTCGGTAATGCAGGTTCCATATTTATTTTACTCGAGATCCAAACCTTTAGCCGAGACGCAAACCTTTAGCCGGACACAAACCTTTCTCGTAGTTCCGAAAGTGTCCGCTATAGAGGGCGCTGATTTTGACCATACGCGCATGCGATAAAATTCCCCCTCCATACTCAGAAAAAAAAGTGGTGGGGGGTGCCCCAGGTGACGCCATATCTACTAAACTAAATCCGCTATACTCAGTCTAAACAATTCAAATTGCACTGACTACTATGACCTAAATAGTAAAATAATAAAATCAACGATTGATATAATAGTTACTCCATTGACAATTCTAATCAATTTATGCTTCGCTGAAGGATACTTTCCAGAAATTCTTAAACACACCAAAGTTATACCACTATTTAAAAACGGTGATCTGACCCTTATGGACAATTACCGCCCAATATCAATTGTTCCCATATTTGGTAAAGTTATTGAAATTATTTTAAAAAATAGAATTTCCCTCTATTTGGAAACAAATTACCTCTTAAATACCACTCAGTTTGGTTTTAGGAATAATAAATCAACTACCCAAGCCGTTCAGGCCGTCGTGAGTGGTATAGTCTCTGGCTTGGAGGGGAGGCAGCATTCACTGATAGTGCTGCATGACCTATCCAAGGCATTTGACTGTGTGTCTCACAGCATTTTGGTTGAGAAGCTGGAAAAATATGGAATAAGGGGTTTGCCTTTGTCACTAATCAAGTCATATTTGTCGGATAGAAGACAATGTGTTATATATCATAATAAGTCATCTTCACTAAATGTTGTCAAAAATGGTGTACCCCAAGGATCTGTTTTGGGACCATTACTTTTTAATATTTATATTAATGATTTTATTAATTTTATGTCACCTACGAAAAGCGTCTTATTTGCTGATGACACAACTTTAATTTTATCCGATAAAAATTACAACAATCTCGTTCACAAATCTGATGAAGCTCAAGAGAAGGCTGAACTTTGGTTCACTGTCAATAAACTCAAATTAAATGAGACTAAAACTCAAAAACTGTTATTTACCAATAAAAACAGCTTATCTGAAGCGGGAACTGCCAAAGTGTTGGGTATTGTTATAGATAATAATTTAAATTGGTCAAGCCATATCGATTTCGTTAACAAAAAACTGTCGAGTATTATTTTCTTAATTAGACAATTAAAACCTGTCCTCAATTTTCACACCTTAAAATCTACGTATTATTCTTTATTCCACTCCCGTTTAATTTATGGTATTATATTATGGGGTAACTCATCACATTCTATCAAAGTTTTTAGACAGCAAAAGAAGGTGGTTAGAATCCTAGCAAACGCTGATCCTCTTGAGCCCTGTCAACCATTATTTAAAAAACTGGGAATTATGCCTTTGCCTTCCCTTTACATTTTCTTCTGCTTGTTGGAAATTCACAAGAACCGTGAGAGTTATGATACCTACTCCAATTATCATGATTATAACACAAGAGTATCCAGTCTACTTAAACCTCAACGATACAGACTTTCAAAATCAGCTAAAAATTCACTTAATTTATCGTTATATAACATCCTGCCCACTCATATAAAACAACTAAATCAAAACAAATTTAAGCATACTGTTAAAGAGTTTGTCCTAAGTCATTGCTTCTACTCCACTGAAGAATTTTTGAATACAACTTTTACATCTTAAAAATTGTGTTATGTGCACTGGGATTGCTGCTCCATTTTGCTGAATCTCAAATCTTCTAAATTCTTAATGTCTAATTTTATTATTTAAATTCATGTATTATTTATATCCTTATTTTTAAATATTCTTGACTACTTACATCTGAATGTTTTTTTTTCCTGATGTATTTATATATATGTGTATGCACATTGTGTGTAGGTGTATATATGTATAAGTGCATGTATATGTATATATGCGTTTCTGTATGACCTGTCTAAATTTTGTAAAAATTTTATTTGTTTATATTTTTTATTATAGCTTTTACTATCATACCTGTATTGTCTAAGAGATATTTTTGACGTGCTTCAAATGTATTTTATACATAATGTTGTTAAATAAAGCATATTATTATATTATTATTATTATTATTATTATTATATTTAACCCTATGAATTCCCACCTATGTTATATATTATTACAAGATATAAATATATTTCTTTATTATTTTCACAGCTTGAGGAAGACATGAAAAATTACCTACGATACATACTTATGGGTGGATATATGATTCTGAAGGAGGATGTAGTTCCACATATATTTGCCTACCAACCAGACAGAAAAAGAGATGCGTCTGCACCAGAACGATCTCGTCCTTTAAAACGGCAAAGAGAACAGTTAGTGGAGTAGGCTTTAATGCAGGACACGAATTCCATTATATTAGAAGATATATTACCCGTTACAGACTGTCATTAATCAAAAAGCACTGAGCAGGTCAGATTAGACGAACATGTGATGAAACATGTTTATCAACAAGATGATATTCAAATTGTGCTGGCTAAAAATATGGAAACGATATGTAATGAACAGAAATATTTATCACCAGTTGTAGATTTTGATCAACCCAGTACAAGCACTGATCAGGTCAGATTAGATGCAGACGAACATGTGTTGCAGCAATTTTACCAACAAGACATAGGCCAAATTATACAGATTAAAAGCGTGGGGGTGTAGGTCAAACCATTCTTTCGTAGTAAATATGTGACATATAAAATTAAAAGTGATGTGAGACACAGAGCTTCCCCAATAGGAAAATGTTTCGTATCCAAAAATGTTGCTACTTCACAAATAAAAAATATTAGTCCAATTAAATAAACAGTTTTTATTCAATAAAGTTCAGTTCAGTTCAATGACATCATCAACCTCAAAACTTATTTCCATTGCCAAGTTAAATTGAAAGGGTGAAGTTGGTAATGCGTTGCTGGCAACGCGTTGCTAACTTCACTTAAGTCGTATAACATGTTTCTGACAGTTTGTAGATGATAGTTGTCTAGATTACCAGTGGTAATCTAGACAACTATCATCTACAATCTGTCAGAAACATGTCATACGACTTAAGTGAAGTTAGCAATGCGTTGCGTTGTTAAGTGGTAATTTACCACTGTAGTATACTCAATACTGCTACATCTATATAGAAAGTGATGTCACATATGATATAGGATATAGATTTGCCCTATTTGTCGAAAAATTGTTCCAGCTATACTATATACCAGGAGTACTTTATATTTTTCGATAAAAAAAAAAAAAAAAAAATAGTGCACACACACCCTATGAATGAGCTACGTTTTATTATCAGAGTTTGAGAAATATTTTTCTTGGTTTTCATCTAAAGGAGTACTTACTTCCTATTATGTGAAATTCGAAAGTAATATTTATCAACGATGCTGTTCACACTTTTAATATTGTCAGGATTATGTTACTGGTCAAAAATGACTACAGCTCACTTAAACGAGGCGATTCCACCATTAAAATCTTATCATTTTTTTTACAGTGAAGAATTCATAGCTTTCAGGGGTCATAGGTTATCAGAGTGGTTGATATGAATCTAGTCTTAAACTGTTTTCTAAATAGTTTTATTATATTTTCTTCTCAACCACCACTGTGAACTACTGCCTAGCCTCCTCCTCCATGAGGAGCGAGTATTGACGGCATGATGTAAAAGTACCCCACCCTCAACTTTTTGTATCTCACTCGATTTTTATAGTGCAGGTCAGTAAAAAAATGAATTTGAAAGTATTTGATTCAGCTATTGACAAAAATGAGAATGCTTTAAATGCATTTTTCATCCACCACCACCTTACACCACCTTGAAGTTAGGTTTGTTAATATTAACATCGTCAGTTTTAAGTTGAAATTTATATTCTAAGAATAAAATCAGGTACTTGTAAAAAGAAAATAGAGCGATAAAAAAACTGATAATTTCTCTTAAATAATAATAATAATGTCTTCATCTTCAGCAGTAGATGGCAGCACTTAACAAAACATTGAAAACAATTACGTAAATTACCAAAAAAAGGCGAAGTTCACAATCAAATGTGCGCTCTAACACTTAACGTAAACTTTGATGATACTGAGAACAATAAGATAAAGCGGATATTACCTCACATGCATCCATAGCAATTGTGGCTAAATAATTTGGATCTTGTTTATTCCACGCCAGTCTTAATAAAGGAGTATGAGCTGGATCCTCATAAATAATAGTGGAATGTTCTAAATGACGAAGGTCAAACATTCTCACCGAACCATCAGCTCCAACAGACGCAAACATATCTCTCCCACCCCCAGCTCGAGAAAATGCTATATCATACACTTCTTTATCATGGGCGATAAGTTGTGTTTTTACATGGCCAGATACTAAATTAACTCGACCCATTACCTAAAACACAAGGTATGGAAAAATATTTATACGAAATTAACAAATAATTTAATTTATCTTACCTGCCCTGTTTCTAGTCCCCAAATAGTACAAGTTGTATCTATTGATGAAGTTCCTACTAAATTTGGATCAACTTCATTCCAGTCAAAACTAGTCAATGGTGCACAAAAATCAGAGTTTTTGTTATTGTTTAGGACACATTCTAGTCTGGTGTCAGGTTCGCCTGCCCTCCATACCCTTAGATAATCGCCGCTAAAACATGAATTATTTGTAATACTTCTAATACATTCATCATATTCTTTAAGGCCTTACCTAGTAGCCAGAAGATCAGGGAATATTCCTTTACTGTCTGGTATCCACATAATTTTTGTAGTTGGATATGGGTGATCAAAAGTGCTCTTTGCTGTGAATTCACTGCTGTCTTCATCTAGTGAAACAATTTGTACTTTATTATTATATTCTTCCACAAAACTTCCCAACGCAAGACGAAATCTTTTATCAGGTCGTACTGACCAATTCATGCTGTAGAGAGGCCATGGGGCAATATATTTATATATTTCCTTTCTTTTCCCTGCAGGAACAACCCCCGAGTGGGCCATTTCTAGAAACATAATTAGGGTTAAATTACATATAATCGAGCTTGTTTTAAATTGTACTAACCTGAAAAATAGGCTGCCAATTATAAGTGAACTGAATATGTAATAATATTTGATATTCTAGTTTAAATTCAGGTTTTTGTTTGTCAAAACCATTGATGTTTACATGGAATCGGCTTAACCTTGTAGTTTCTAGTTTGACACTTTGAAACCACTGCTGCCAACAATAACTTAAAAACCCTAAAATAAGAATATTTATTTATCTTATTTACTCAAGCTTTGATAACTGTTTACTGTTTATATCTCATAATTTTGTTCAAAATAGACAATCTTGAGAAAATCGTAAGGATTGGAAATTAAATAAAAAGCGTTGGTGTAATACATTTTAATTTTAATGCCTACTGCTCTTAGACAAGATACAAACCATAGTGTGTTGTGTTTTCTGAAATTTAAATCCTATTTAAAATGTTAATATAACAAAATAGTGATAAAAATGTATTCCAGGACATTACATTGTTTGAGATATTACAGCAGTCAGTCAAAGTCAGTAAATTATTTTACGACTCCAATTTATTATGTGAATGCAAGTAAGTTAACCTAAAATTATTTACTTCCTAGTCTTATGATAAATATTACAGGTCCCCATATTGGGCACTTATACAGTTCTTTGATTGCTGATACTACCCAAAGATGGCAGAAAGTATTAAATAAAAGCGCCAATATTAAATTTATGACTGGAACCGACGAACACGGGTCAAAAATTCAACAAGCTGCCAGTAAAAATAATACATCTTTATCAGATTATTGTGACAGTATTTCGGCGAAGTATAAAACTTTGGCCGATCAATTTAGTATAGGGTATACAGATTTTATTAGGACAACAGATGAAGAACATAAACAAGCAGTTGAAGCTTTTTGGGTAAGTTTGTTAACAGAAACAAATATTTGCTTTTGTTTAAAAATTGTTTTCAGTATGCCATCTTAATGAATTTGTTAATTTTTATTGTTCATAACATATCATTAGTGAACCCTTAAAAATCACTAGTATTCATCTATATTACGTTACTTATATATTCATATCAGATGACTATTAATAAAATGAAATATTTTATAAAATATATTTTGCTACTTTTAACTGGACTTTTAACCTGAAAGGAATGATGTAATTCTACATGTTTTTCCAAATGTTCAGTGCATCTCGTATCTCGTCATAAGCAAAAATACCGATATTTATACAGTATCGGTAATGTAGTCCGCTAAGAAATAGGTAAGTACCTAAGTATAATATAAATAGGTACTGATATCTTACAGAATTTGTCTACCTGTATACAGCGTGCTTCAGGTATGCGGTCATTAATTTCTAGGGGACATAAATTAATATGAAAAAGAGTTCATATAAACATGGGTCCGGAAATCCCTCCTAAGGGCGCTGCGGGCTTCTCAAGGTGGCACCCAAAATTTACATTTTATTTATTATCCCAGGAACCCCTTGAGCTACGCAGTGACTATAGTTATTGCACGTGATTCGATATCAATAAAGGTTATTATCTGATGTTATCTACCAAGGGTAAATTTATATAGTTAGGGGTGCACAAAATTGGAAAGGGGGAATTACTTCTCCCCCCAAATTTTTTGATGTGAATTTTTTCTGATTGTCCCATCGGAATATGATTTCTTGGCTACAAATACACAAAAGAGGTTATCTTGTTGTAACGCCGTAGGATCAACCGGTTTCGATAAATTTGAATCTAAAGGAATTTTTCCAGTCTTCTTGCGTAAACAGAATGAATGGCGCCCATTTTGAACATTTAATTGAATTTGTTAATCTTTAAGACCTGTTGAAAACTTACTCATCTCCTTATGATGCCAACTTGTGGACGAAAAGCGTATCGAGTGGTGGTATTAGAGTTTTGTTGTTTGTGAAAATTACGTCTTCAGAGGCATTTGAGAATTTGGTGGATGCGCCAATGGTAAATATTTTTTTATCGTAATTATATTAAAATTGGTAGTTAGGCATTTCCGGAGTAACTGATGTTGAATCCGATGTGAGAAGTTAAAAAAACCCATTCCACTACGTGCATGTGGAAGTTATTATACCAACAAAAATTACGAAATTAATTCAGTCATAATGGGAAAAATCTTTATAAATATCTGACTTACACCGAGGGTTATTTTATAAACGTAGAAAAATTATTGAAAAATAATTTTTATATTATTTTTTAAGAAAATATTAAAGGAATCTAAACTTATAAAATAAATGTTGTTACGCATTACACCCCCCTGAGGCCTGGCGAGTGATACGCCCATGTTACTAATAGCTGAAATTAAGTACCAATGGGTAGGCAACCAGTATTACACGCCATCTCTTCTGGAAGCCTGTAGATGGCTCTAGAGTTATATTGTTCTGGAAGTGGAAATCTCCAGATGGATCTAGAGGCAATTTTAGGATATATAAGGCGAAATCGACAGCGGAGAGAGAAGTTTTAAAAAGTGAAGTTTGGTAGCAAAAAGTGAGGTTATAAATCCGTGTAATAAATAAGTGTAAATATAAACATTGTAAAGGTTATTTTAGAAATATTGTGTAATCAGTAAATTATTGAACAAAGTGTTAGTGGTTACCCCTTGTTAAAATTATTTAGAAGCTACGGATTTTTACAGGGTGTTTCCTAGGGGCGGACACACGCAGCAATATTTTATATGTGAAAATATAGTAAGCAACTGTGCAACTACGAAATCGAAGACTATATTGCATTTGATCGGCACATTTCTATAACAGTAAACAGCAGAGAAAAAAATTTCATATATCTGCACTTTCACTTATCGGTAAATAGTATACAGGGTGTTCCTTATTGACGTGCTAATATTTCAGGATGTGATTCCTTAGGTCATTTTATAAAGAGAAGTTCAGGTCTGCAACAGCTTAAATTTCTTGCTACAGGGTGTTGAATTTTTCTTTTTTAAATCATTTTTTAATATTTCAGGAAGTACTTTAGATACTGTTTTCAATTTTGGTATGTGCAAATAGGATATAAAACCACATATTTTAGTTAGAAAAGTTATTTTATTACTCCACCTACCAGAAGGGTGGTACGCCACTGACATTTTTCCATGTGGATATTTTTTCTAATTAGCATGGTTAATTCTACATGCAAACGGTCTCTTGCGTTTTTCTCCTCAGACGCACAGTTTCCCTAATAGCACATGGACGTCCCAAAAACGTCCCAAGAAGGTAGTCACAGGACATGAAAACGTCCCGAGGACGTACTTTACCGACGTAAGACGTACCGAGGACGTTTGAGGGACGTTCCGTGTCAGCAAAACGGGGTGTCCCGAGGACGTCCAACACAGGACTTATGTGGGACGAATGTAGGTCTAGAGAGGACGTCCTGAAAACGTTGTTGGGACATACTATGCAAAACATATAGGTACCTCCCCCTTCACCACTTTTAAGGTGTATTCACAGCAGAGGGTATTTATGTTCCTTTTTGGGTTTTCTAACCACATGCATTTCTTTCGAAATAGAATCCAGTGATTGGATTCTATTTCGGAGGGAATAAATGTGGTTAGAAAAGCCAAAAAGATAAAAAAAATGAAAATATATAATTACCATGTAGAAAAATTATTCAAATAGATTGATTTCAATACTTGGTATTTTTATTTATCAACACCAAATGACAAATTTATGCGAACATTTTATTTCTATTGTGCTATTGAAAAATAAGTTATGGCATTTGTATTTTTTTTAAATTAACTTCTTACTCTACAAATTCAAGTGTCAAGTGTCAAAAATACAATTTTTATGGGATTTAAAAATTATGTATTATAATACCTAGTGCAGTATAATATAGTTATATATACATTAAGTCATATTGAATATTATATTATAAGAAATAAGTCAAGTGTGCAATAAAACGTAAGATAAATGTATATCTCACCTTCTCTTAACGTTTTGCACACTTCGTCTTTTTATAATTATCTTAGTTTATATTATTCTCTGTTCTCTCTTTTTTGACACACTCTCTGTTCTTTCTTTTGCCCTCTTCAATCACGATGCAATAGCCATTTCGGTGTCCTTCCAAGACTTTGAAGCGTTAGCGACTTCAGCGGCCCCTGTGCAAATAAAAGAAAAATTAACATTTCAAATGAAATCTTGAAAAAAAAAACATTAAGACTAATATATGCCACCTGATGGCAAACTTATATTTAAAATAAATTGTTATGATTTTCTTGGTGTCCTATTTAAAAAAAAAATCACAGTTTAAATGTGAACATTTTTTTGTTTAACTGACTTTGCATTTGAAAGGTTCCCTTGTTTATTTAAAAATTTTAAGAACACCTCTTTATATGAATGATCGATTCTACAAATAATACCAAAGACCGAGAGAAGCAGAAATATATGTTGTTACTAATGCTACCAGATCAATAATAACATTATTATAAGTTTAACGTTATATTTTTTGCCAATATTATTACAGAATTCAAGTAAAGAAAATGGCCATGGGTTAAGATGCTTTAGGATTTACGGTTAGAAGCAGGTTGAACATTGATGATGTATAGAAGTTTTTGTACGTACGTACAGCGAAATTTCAGAAAAAATATAACAAATGGGGCATATAAGTTACAAAATTGTAAATTTTCCTTAAAAAGTACCTTTATTAGTTTTTTCCTTATACTGATTTACTGAAATCCCTAAATATGCTTTACAAGTTTGTTGATGTTTTTGGCAAATGTTTTTATTACTCGATGTAAACCTTACCTATTACAAGTTACCTCCACTTGTTCATCAGAGATGTCGAACCATATATAACACTTCGTTTAACACACTGAGTAAGTACTTCTTCTTTTAAATTTTTACTTCCCTCGCATACCGAAGGGAAGTATTGTATTTATAATGTTTAACCAACAATCTTCTTTTAAGTGAATAAGTTCGCTCCATGATGAACAATTAATAACTACATACCCAGGTTCACAGGTCATCTCCCATAGAATTTTAACAGAGGCAAATAAGGTGGTAGTGTATTTATTATATATAGGCTATAACCTACAAATAAACAGCACCAAATTTATCTAGAATAAAGACTTACCTATTTTTGATACTTTCTTTTGTAGCCGTTAAAAGAGACTATAGTGGGAGGAAGAAATAAAAATGATGCAATGCAATAACCATAGGGCTGCCAAATTGAATTCCCCATAGTTTGACAGCAACTAACCGAAACTCCTACATCTCAAATAACACGACGTTTGGCGGGAATTTTAAAATAAAAGAGCTTTATAGGAACTTAACATATTTTTTTTAATTGTTATTCATTCCAGTATTTCCATTTATTCTCATTGTGATATTTTCGTACTAAATGATAGTAGCACACTAATATAGAGGATAGTAGTATAATAACTACACTATACTGTCAAAAAGTACAAATTAATATGATTTCGCAAGATGAAAAAAATAGTTGAAACGAATATAAGATTTCTGAAATCAGAAAAATCAAATTGACAAAATTTAAATGGACCGTGAAAAATGAAAATATTTTGTTATCAAAAGATATTTTGTTAGTAAAACTTTTTAAGGATTTTAATTTCATTTTTACAGTTTTTAATTTCCTTTTTTAATCATATCCTCATCTGCTCAAAAAAACCATCTCTCCTAGAGGTTATTTCACAAATGTGTTTAGGTTTGTCTTGACTAGACTCTAGCAGGATGTCCTTAAAACGTTTTGTTCAGAACGTTTTAGGGACGATAGCAAACGGACGTCTTTGGGACGTACCATATAAACCTGGGACGTTCAAACCTAACGAAGACCTAAGTGTACGTCCTGGGGACGTTTGTTTTTTTCAGGGTTCCGATTAAAACAATTAAATTCAAATTGAAACTAATTATTAACATTGTAGGAAATGGCCACCTTCACTTAATAGGCACGTTTTCGCCCGTCTTCGCATCTATATTAGGAATTTTTTTAGAATTATTTATTCATTATGTGAGGTGCAGCCACTTTTTAATACACATTTTTCTTACAAAAGTTCAACTTCTTCAAGGATTTTTGAAATAATATTGAAACAAATATTTTGGTGTCCATTCATATAATTTCTTTTAGGGATATTTTACACACACTTATCTCGCTAGGCCCTTTCAATGTTTCTATAAAACATGGATTTAATTATTTTAATCAAGAACTGTGTGTCTGACGAGAAAAACGCAAGAGATCGTTTTCGTGTAGAACCAGGCTGATCAGAAAAGATATCCACATGGAGAAATGTTAGTGGCGTACCATTTTGTTGGAAAAGAAAATCAGAGAACACCCTGTATATGAAAAATCTGCCTATATAAGTCCCTACGTAAAGTACCCACTGGGCGTTTGACTGCTTTGTTCGAAAAGCTATACTTAGTTAAAATCGATTCCTTGGAGAACCAATAAATTAAAAATCACTTTTATCAACGATATTAGGGCTAGCGCGCCGAGCAATAATAGAGTACAAACTCAGCGGGGTATGTAATAAAGTCCTCGCTGGGCGCCTGTCTGTTTGTCTGTTCGTACGGGCTAATCTCGAGAATCACTAGGTGGATGTTGATAAGGTTATTATTGTTGTACTATAGAGCATATCCTGAGGAAGGTCTGTGTGTATAAAACATTAATTTGTAATAGAAGTGAGCTGAGCATTGACGATTTTATTAAAGCAGTGCGAGCCTTGACGCTAGTAATAAAATAAACTATGTATTGCATAAAATGTTATAAATGCATTTGTGGAGTCACTGTCGGTATTATAATAGTTGAAAGTTCGTTAACACTTTTTCGTTTTACTTAGCAAAGCAACGTTTTGTATACAGGGTGTTCCAGAGTAAAGCCGCCAAATGTTCAGGATCGATTTTTAAAGTTAAATAAGACTTTTCTCATCTATAAAGTTTTTCCCAAAAATGTACCCCCTCCGAGCTAGAGCAAAAAGGGAAAAAGAGAGAAAAATGCGTCTTTTTCATTGCATTTATTATAAATGGTTTTAAAAATTCACAAAAACTAAACTGCTTGAAATGACTGCCACCATTTTCAATGCAAAGCTCACACCTACGGATTACAGGCTGAGTAGCTACATGGCACTCTGTTGGTATGATCGCCCGGACTGTTTGAACAATGCTTTCCTGAAGGGCAGGTTTGTCGTTGACGGGCCCCGCATAAACCTTGTCCTTAAGTGTACCCCATATAAAAAAATCCATAGGAGTCATGTCCGGCCAAGAGCGGGGGCAGTTTCGACCGCGATAGATCCATTTACCTGGACAATAGTCATGCAGCCATCGGTGGAGTGGTAGAGTATAATGGACTGTACATCCATCTGATTGGAACCATCTGTTTACGCTATCATTTAAAGGCATGTCTTCTAAGATTGGTTAAAAATCATTTTCCAAAAAAATTAAGAAAAGCTGGACCATAAGGCGTGGAGGTAGAAGACTTGGACCGATGAGTGAATCTTTGCACAATCCCATCCAAACGTTGCACGAAAATTGATATTGAAAATGGCTCTCTCATACGGCATAAGGATTTCCGTGCTCCTAAATGTGAGCGTTGTGCTGATTAAAGAAACCGCAGTGCGGGTGAAAGTTTTGTAATAAATGCTATGCTTTTTCCTTTTTGCTCTAGCGCGGAGAGGGTACATTTTTGGAAAAAACTTTATAGAAGTTAAAAGTCTTATTTTAATTTGACAATCGATCTTGAACGTTTAGCGATTTAATTCCCTTATATCTACAATATATTCGAAAGTGTTGTACCACTTAGATTTTGATGAAACTAGATGATGATACAGGATATCTAGGATATCATTTATGCTAATTTCTTCCACATCCATATAGTAATCGAAAGACGATTCAATTTTTTTTTTCTGCTAAAATGATTTACCATAAAACGTCGAGATCTTAAATTCAAGCAAAAAAATCCTGTCAGTTTCTCGGTCGGTTGTTCCGTAACTTTATGAGGGGCAAGATTACTCTGAAACGGTTTGAGGTATTGACTTGAAATTTGGTACATGTATGTATTATAACGAGATCTGGAACTAGATTATGTTTTGTGTTTATTCCCTTGAAGGATTGGATGAGGGTAAATAGGGGAAAGTAAGAGTATAAGTAAGGAAAGCTAGAAACTCTACGAAATTAAGATTCAAATCATTTTTGTGCTTATTACGATTAAAAATAATGTAGGAATGTATAAAAAAAATGTGGTATGTCCTCTATAATGTTCTCTTTCTAGTCCAGTCAGTAAAGATAAAAAAGTGCAAAACCTCGGGACTCCGGTTAGGAAAAACAGATTTTCATGAAATAAACGGCATTCTATTCGTAATTGAAAGTATTGCAATGCCTTCATGGTCCGAAGGTGTGCCTTTACTCTGGGGGTGGATGCCACCCCTTGTCGGGGGTGGAAATTAATAAACTGAAAATAGCCACAGAAATCGATAGAAAGATGAATTCTAAGCAAAAGATGCTCTATGAAGTTTATTCGATAAATCAATATTTTTTTAATTATTCGCAATTGAAAATGTTGGTTCTTCATCTAAAAATGCATGTTTTTGAGCGATTTTTCACGAATAACTCGAAAACCTAAAGTTTCATCAAAAAAATCATTAGGGGCAAGAATAAAGCTTATAAAACAACAAATCGATTGTTCTTTTTTTTCTGTAGATACAGTATGAACCGAGTTGGTTTCATTGCTGATTTTTCCTCCGAAAACACGAGACAACCATGTTATTTCCGTCATAACTCCATACGTTGTTATGCTAACGACTTTTACTAAAGCTCATTATAAATATCTTTTCAAGTACTTTAAAAAGTAGTAGTAGTAGTAGTAGATTCAATGGAGCCGAAACCCCGCCTCTAATTAACTTAGAGTAGAGGCTGTTACATTCGTCCATGTGCTTTTGACAGCCAAGCATTATAATATGATCTAAGTCACCTTCTACATTACAATGTTCGCATAAACTTGATGTAATAGGTTTGAGTCTAGCAAAGTGGATCAATCCTAACCAGAGTCTGAGGTAAAATGCTTCAATGACTGCACTATTCATGTAGTTTTTGTTTTAACTTGCTAAGTTGACTAGTTTGTGAGAAATAAAGAAGAAAATTCCTTTTTTGAACTTTCATAGAAATATCTTCAGAACAACTCAAAAATGATGAAAATTAAATATAATAATAATACTAATAAATTAGATATATCGTTTACTCATAACGGTACCTACAGGTTGATATAGTTAAATAGGGCTTCATATCGGGGGCAATTTGCCCATGCTTATCCTGCTATATCCTTTAACACTGTATACATGTATACTATCTGCACTCTTCGACTTTGTCCCTAAATTCAAAGAAAGGATTTCCCGCGACCTGACTTTTATACATAATTAAATAATAATTGACTGAAACATGCCTAATTGAACACATAAACAATAATCTAGTAATATAATAACATCAATTCTTTGTCCGCATTCCTTATGGAAAATTGCTTTGTTACATCAGGCCTAATCCAAAACGCATTGCACTTGTTGCCACACCGAAAACCAACTAAAACTGTAGAATAGCTGCAACAAAATAAATCCATAAAAAATTTATTTTAAGTTCACTATACCTACACAGACTGATATTTTAGAATTAGCTTAATACGGGACCATTCTACACTTTCAAGAAAATCTTAATCCAAGTATTTATTTTTAGAAAACATTGGACAAAAATGGCTCCGTATATTCCGCCAAGTATGCTGGCTGGTATTGTGTGTCGGACGAGAGCTTTTTAACAGAAGCTCAGCTTAAGGAAAGCTTAAAGGCCGATGGGCAGAAAGTAATTGTTTCTGCGGAAAGCGGCCATCCAGTGGAGTGGACAGAAGAAGAGAATTATATGTTTAGGCTTCGCTCGTTTCGGGATGATCTCAAATATTGGCTTTCTAGGGATGGTCAGTATTAGCACTATTTTAATTTATTTAAATTTCTAGTGATATCATTCATTTTTATTTTGTGGCGTAAATGTTACAGTGTATTTTGATGTTCGTTGTACAGGGTGTTCCCGTTAATACGTCATGCTCGATTTCCTCGTTAGTTCTTGAGATAAATTCACGGGTCACAGCTATTCTGACATAGTTCTTTCTTAGAAATCCATTGCCACTAAAAAAAGTTATGGCGAAAAACAATTTTCTTGACAAATTGAAAATGACGGATTGAGTATTTTCTTAATTGATTACTAAATGAAAGGAAAAAAAATCAGTAATGGTATTTATACAGAACTTCCCTCTTTATTTATACAGGGCGGTCACTCTAAAAATTAAATAATTCAGAAATGGCATATGAGAATAACAGTCGCAATGTAGTTAGCCCTATTATTACAGAGAAAACCTGATCACTTTTGGTCAACGAAATATACAGTCTGGTCATGCCAAATATGGAAGACTTGCGTAAATGCCTTTACTTTCCACCATAGTTGAATTATTTCTTAGGATAACCACCTTCCGTGCCAATTGTGTTAACTATATACCAATTATTATTGCCATCTGTCACATTGTTAGTTCTACATACACATAGTGGAGTGGAAGTATAGTGGTTAAAACAAATTTTCAATTAATTCGTCTTTTTTTTAAATCGATTTAAAATGTCATGAAACGTCTAAATCTTAAATTTGAGCAAGAAAAAATGTTTCCATCGTCTGTTCTATGGTAGTGGTATAAAAAAAATTATATATTTTTTATTTTTAAATAGGTTTAGTATGTCATGAAATGTGGAAATTTCATCTACATATTCTATGGTAGTTTTTTTTTAAATAGGATTAGAATATCATGAAACGTGGGCATTTTAAATTTGAGCAGAAAAAAATGTTTCCATCATCTTTTCTATAAACAGTAGTGGTAAAAAAAATTACAAAAATAGTAACCTACGTTACAAGACTGGAAAGAGGTGTTTTGCAGGTCGAGTCAAGTAGATTCCAGGGCGAGTCGTAGGCGAGTCCTGGAAGCTTGGGGAGACCTGTAAAACACTGTTTTTCGGTCAGTGTAACGTACAATTTCTTTTCTAACCATTTTCTGCTTGTAACGCTTCAAAATCTGAATCCGCATTTTCCATAACTTGCGAAAAAGTTAAGTGTATTTATCTATTTGACACATATCCCAACAATTGACAGAAATTCGTTTCCATAGCAACAAGAATAAAAAGGAAATTACAGGGATCGGAAAAGCTTTTTGCTGATCTCTGATGCTCACTTTCCGGCCTAGGCCGGAAAACGTTACCTTCCGTCCGAATTTTTTTCCAGGAAGTGTATTTTCCGGCTGGTCGATTTTTTATTTTTTTTAAATCATTGTTTTTTAAAAACAGGTTTAGAATGTCATAAAACGTGAAAATTTTACATTTCAGTAAAGAATTTTTTTTTCCATCATCTACAATATGCAGTGGTCAAAAAAAATAATTTTTTTTTGTTTTCAAAAAATTTCTTTAAAGAAGTTTAGAATGTCATGAATTTCATTTTTTTAAAATTTTTAAATAGGTTTAGAATGTCACGAAACGTGTAAATTTCAAATTTGAGTGAAAACATTTTTTGGCATTATCTATTCCTTTTAGACGCTCCACCCTGTACAATTTCCAGGCAGACCGACAGACTGACTGATTGAATTGAAAAACCTATATTTTCCTAATCTACATGATCTGAAACGTGAAAATCCGAAAAAATCTCGGAGGGTGATTTTTTCTCGAATACAATATACTTCCCCTCGGTATGCGAGGGAAGTAAAAATGCACGTAAAGTTTAAATATCACTTCCGGTTTAGCTGGAAATGATGTTCTTTTTCTAAAAAATAAAATCCTAATTTTGTAAATATAGTAGTAAGGTTTCTTTCCGAATATCTAATCTAATCTAACAGTCTTCGTCATATCAAGTGCAGAAAATTCTGTTGCGTAAGAGATAGACAGGCCATTTTACACAAAAGGATGTGGATTTGTTACAAACTTCACCCTAGTTACAATCAGAGAAAAAAACATTCATACAATACAGGTGAGCTATAAATGGTCAAACACAGGGCTGGCATCATTTCAATTTAACGTGTGGTGCTAGGTTTAGTAGTAAATATTGAGAGAGGGGAAGGAGAAGAATACCGGAGAAGAAATCAACTTTGCAGACTTTTTTAGTTATTTATTATTAGTCGAGGTAATGATGCAGGAAAAAGGCCTAAACCCCAATATGAGACTCCGCCCCACCTAAACGCCCATAAATAGTCGTAAATACTAGTTTTTTAAAGAACAAAAAGCTTCAATATACCTACTTTTTTGTAAAAACGCTTATCTTTCGAGAAGAGCGAATTCAGGTAAAAAATATTAACAGTCAAAAAGTGCTTAGAATTGTCCAAAATTTAAAATCTAATGTTTCTTTTTCAACTTAAAAAAAAATTCACAGATTTTGCAATCCTTGCAATCATCGGGACATTGGAAATGATAACACCATACACAAAACATAAAGTTTTTCAACTTTTTCAATAGCACAATCCACAACACCGCTGTATTTCCACTTTAAATGAAAACTGGTAACTTAACCCCCTGTGATATATGCAACCCATGTTACATTTGCATATATCAGCCGTTGCATATACGCAGTCTCACTCAACCGCGACACCGCTGTATTTCCACCTTAAATGAAAACTGGTAACTTGACGCTCTGTGGTATGTGCAACCCATATTACATTTGCGTATATCAGCCGTTGCATATGATAGTCTCAGTCGACCGCGACACATTACTTTGCAATAAAAAGATATTATTATTATTGTCGCTCAATTTGTACAACAGACAACCTATGTCAGTTAGTTGCAATTCTAACACATCATTTATTTGCAAGCAGGCACCTATTTGTAGCAAGCTGTACACTTTTGTGTTCTACCGTCAGCATCGTTGTACAACTTTTAGGTAATCCCCCGACATAGTAGGTAATGTAATTAGCAAGCGCAGCAGCCTAATCGATAGTAGCGCGGCCTTTTCGGCAGCCGTGTACAAATTTTTGCTTGAATAATACAAAATCGTACATTTTCAGTCTGTGGCGTCAGACGCGGATGTTAAGTAATAAATTTAAATAAAGGCAGGTCAAATTTTAATTCGCTACTTATTGATTAATCAGTAAACATTAAATTCAATCGCAAAATAAATCATCTGCCAAGGATATCTTCGAACAAAAATAATTTAGTGTCATTGTAAGTGTTGGCCAGTTTATTAGCAACTTCTAGCTCGAGCAGTGTATATGTAGATGAGCGTACAAATATCGGATGCGCAGTGGATTCATAAAAAATAAAATCGATTACAAAAAATCTCAAGAGTAAGTGAGCCTACTGGTCTTCTCTCTACTGTGCTGCGACCCCGCTGTCTTTTGACCTTGAACAAAAACTGGTAGCTCTACCCCATATACGATAACATAAACATTTCCAATGTTAAAATTGTTGGTGACCGGAAATCGAAAAAGCACCAGTTCCCATGACCCTGATTTTGTTCTATACATCTTCAGGAACATTTTGCACCATCTCACATAAAAATCAGGTGGGGCGGAATCTCATGTTAAATGCTGCACTTCCTTGACTATATAGTCATATAAGTATAGAGGGTGGTTGCGAACGTTAGAACCTTTTTCAACTTCGTTACTTTTGGAGTTACGTAAAAAAGTTCAAAAAATCAAAGTTGTAGAAAATCACATGTATTCTCCAAAAATCATTCGGAAAAATAATTGAGAGTCGTGTTTTAAAGATATGAACTTTGTTTTCTTTTTTTTTAATGGAATACTCCGTCTATTTTTACACTATTTGAAATGCCATACAAAAATTTTGTAATGACGTGTAAAACATAATATGTTTGTCTAATTTACTATAAATTGAATTTATCAAATTAGCCGTGTAAAACAAAAATATGTAATTTAAAGTAAACAATACGTTAGTTACGTCAAGATATTTGTTCATAACTAATTTCACGTTGTTTTACATAAAATGGAACGTTTCAATGATTGCTAGGTATATATTTTTCGGACTACCAAGACATGACTTAATGGGAACAAAACATAAAAAATATCTGGTAGAGTTTTTAGGAAAAATACTGTTTCATATATCATTAAAAATCTTTTTTATGACCTTTCAAATGGTGTAAAATAATACTCACATCTCCGCAATTCTTATTACGTAACTCCAAAAATAACGAAGTTAAATGAGGTTCTAACGCCCCGAAATCCACCTAGGTATGAGTGGCTTCAAGTTTATATTTTCAACTTTAAACGGCACCACACGTTCACGCAGGCTAGGTAAACTTTAGAAACTGTGCATTCTAATAAAGGTTTAATAATAGTTGATAACGATTGTACGCATCTAGTTGTCGTTGCTGGGCGTATGGTGCTCAGCACCACCACTTTGTTTTACGTGTGGTGCTCGAGCACCACTATGGTCGCCGGCCTTGGTCAAACATTAAAAAAACTTAATAATAACAAGCTAACCGATATACTCTTCGCCTATTTTCTGCACTTTTTATATAATTGTTGCACATTCTATAGGACACTCTTCCCATTTTTTTTGTAAATAATATTAGTTTTAGACATTTTTAGTTTATTACAGAGCATTAGACATTTTTTTAAATTTAAAGAATTAATAACTTTTTTATTTATTGATCGCTTTTGCTCAAAAACAATAGGGTTCTTCCTCTATCTAAATGTAACTTACTTTCCAAATTTCAATACAATCGGACTTTTTGTTCTTAAGTTATCGTACTTACAAGAAATGTGACGGCCGAACAGACAGACGGACAGACAGACAGACGGACATTTTGAAAGTTGTTCAGAATTCGATCACCAACACAGTGACAAGAGATTTTTTTCTCTACGAGCGATATTACCGGTTTTAGACATGAGCCGATCGAATGCAATATACTGTCTTGTATTTGCGAAGAGTATAATAAGTATAGATTCGTTAAAATAGAGCATGCGGTATGGGCGTATGTATAAGTTTCGAATATATTTCGGACGGGTTTTTTTATGGAATTAGTTCAGGAGACACTACCGATTATGAAAATCCATGTTA
Organism: Stenurella melanura; assembly: GCA_963583905.1. NCBI lineage: Eukaryota > Metazoa > Arthropoda > Insecta > Coleoptera > Cerambycidae > Stenurella > Stenurella melanura. Next base: position 112,518,139 of record OY757312.1, read on the forward strand.
CCAGAGGGTAACCTGGTCTGACATCGTTTAAAGTAATTTTGTTTATAACAAAAGAAAATAATACATTTTTTCAATCAAGCAATTTTTTTAAATATTTTTCTACGGATTTCCAACAAAAGAGGTTTGATAACTTTTTCCTAAAGTTGATATTTTTAGTGTTATTAATTTTTAAAAATTGAAAAATTGCCAATTTCTCATTTTTTGACGCTCGAGAAGTATAATGAAAAAAGTGTTTTTTTACACTAAACAATTTTTTATAATATAATTAAACCTTGCATACATGAACTTCCAAAAAATGGAATTAGCGATTTCTTATTTTATACCTCATATTTTTTTCTGAGTAGGCTGATCAATTCTATATGAAAACGGTCTCTTGTATTTTTCTCGTCAGATGCACAGTTCTTGATTGAAACAATTAAATTCAAACTGAAACTAATTATACCAGTTACTCGGAGCGTAAACACTAAAAAACGTTGTACGGCGTACTTGTTATAAAGGCAAAAAATGTATGAGAAAACCAATGGTTTTTTGTGACAATTGATAACTAGTTAGTTTAATATATTAACTTCATGTTGTCATAAGATTTTTTTCAAAGAATTACTTAATAAACAATTGACAGTCGTAAACGCAAAGTGGTCTATATCTCCGGTTCTAGTTAATGGATCGAGATCTATCTAGGCTCAAAATTTTCCTTTTTTGTATTTCGATACGACGTTCCTGAGCCGAGATATTTCATTTGTTTACTAAGCAATTTTTTTTAAAACGTTGGCGCGGGTTAAAAAAAAAAAAGAAAAAAGGACAAGACCACACAGAAATAGTAGTTCTTATCAATATCTACCGATTGTCGTGGGTGGAAAGTGCAAAAAATGTCATGGAATGTCGCAAATTCTATTATTTGTTTAAACAATTGGAAAATACGCGAGATATCGACACAAACAAAAAACTGCAAATTATATGGACAAAATGCAACATTTTAACCATAATCCGTATGACCTTTTGTTGATAACAATTGAGCCTTTAAAGATAAAAGATCACTACGCCTCAAACAATGCATATTGATAAAATCTTCATTTTTTGTATCTTAACTTTTCTTCGTCCGACGCACGGTTTTCGTTAAACAGGCAAAAAACATAAAAAATTGAGAATTTTTGCTAAAAACCATTTAACAATGAAGCCTGTGTTTTATAATTTTTTTAATGTCACTATCGTGTTCTGCGCAATTTTACCTATAAGCATAGTCAATAAAATTGCTGTTTTAAATTTCTGACCAAAATCGATGATTTTGACTTTACGACTACCGGCCTAATAAAACAAATTTAGTTATAAAGTAAAAAATACCAGCTTTCCAAATATTAAAAAAAAAAAATTCTACATGCTTCTATAAATCTTCAGTGCATCTCGCCATAAGCAAAAATACCGATATTTACAGTCTCTGGAATGTAGTTCGCTAAGAAATATAATATAAGTTTTTGATATTTACAGAATAAGTAGACAAGAGTATCACGTATATATAGAATATAGTGAAGAGGCGCATTTGTCTACCCGCATATAATACAAAGCACTGTATTCAGCTACCGGCGCGGATCGTCGGCTTCACTCGACTCCGGTTTTACTGCTATTATGTTGTGTATGACGTTCTATAGAATAAATATCGTTTCTATTATTCCCTCCAACAAATATTGCTTAATAATGCAATTACTTCCACATCCACGTAGTGGATTGGAAGTATAGTAATCGTAAAAAAATTTTCAAAATTATTTTTTCTTGAAATAGATTTAGAATGAAACGTCAAGATTTTAAATTCGAGCGAAAAAAAAAATTCTATCTGTCTGTCGGTCTGTCTGTCGGTCTGTTTGTCTGTCGGTCGGTTTGTCTGTCGGTCTGTCTGTAACTTTTTTGTCCGCACGTTTTCTCCGGAACAGTTTAAGATATTGACTAGAAATTTTGTACACGTATATGTTATAAGGAGATCTGGAACTGAAGTTTTTTGAAGATATCCAGTAAAGGGTTGGGGGGTAAATAGGGGTAATTAGGGGGAAATATGTAAAGCCAGCTGGTAAGAGTACAGAAACTTGAAATTTGATGTATGTACTACAAGTCAAGGTCTCAAAATAAAATTGAGATATTCATTTAAAATTTGGTACACGTATGTGTTATAACGACATCTGGAACTAGATTATATTTTGAGATGATTCCGTTGAAGGGTTGGGGCTTAAATAGGGGTAAATAGGGGAATATAAGTAAGACAAGTTGGTAAGAGTACAGAAACTTGAAATTCAGTGTATGTACTATAAGCCAAATCCTCAGATTTTTTTATAATATTTTTCAACCCCCTCACTACCCTTACTCCATTATTAAAGGGGTTGATAAAATAAAATTGAGATATTCATTTCAAATTTGATAACAGGGGAATATAAGTAAAGCAAGTTGGTAAGAGTACAGAAACTTGAAAATCAGTGTATGTACTAGAAGCCAAAGCCTCAGATTTTTTTATAATATTTTTTAACCCCCTCACTACCCCTATTCCATTATTAAAGGGGTTGATCAAATAAAATTGAGATATTCATTTGAAATTTGGTACACGTATGTATTATAACGACGTCTGGAACTAGATTATATTTTGAGATGATTCGGTTGGAGGGTTGGGGTTAAATAGGGGAATACAAGTAAAGCAAGCTAGTAAGAGTACACAAACTTGAAATTCGGTGTACGTACTAGAAGCCAAAGCCTCAGATTTTTTTATAATATTTTTGAACCCCCTCACTACCCCTACTCCATTATCAAAGGGGTTGATAAAATAAAATTGAGATATTCATTTGAAATTTGGTACACGTATGTATTATAACGACGTCTGGAACTAGATTATATTTTGAGGTGATTCCGTTGAAGGGTTGGGGGTTAAATAGGGGTTAATAGGGGAATATAAGTAAAGCAAGTTGGTAAGAGTACAGAAACTTGAAATTCGCTGTATGTGCTAGAAGCCAAGATCTCAGATTATTTGCAATTTGTAATATTTTTCAACCCCCCGCCACCCCTACTCTATTTTTAAAGGCATTGTTAAAATGAAATTGAGATATTCACTTGAAATTTCGTACACGTATTTATTATAACGACATCTGGAACTAGATTTGATTTTGAGATGATTCCGTTGAAGGGTTGGTGGTTAAATGGGAGTAAATAGGGGAACATAAATAAAGCAAGCTGGTAAGAGTACAGAAATTTGAGATTTGGTGTATATACTAGAAACCAAGGCCTTATGTTTCTTTCTAATATTTTTCAACCCCACCACCTCCGTTCCGTTATTAATGGGATTGATAACATAAAATTGAGATATTCACTTGAAAGTCAGTACACGTATGTATTGTAATGACATCTGATTGAGATGATTTCATTGAATGGGTGGGAGGTGGTAGTTTGTGAGTAGGGGAAACAAGTAGGGTAAACTAGAAACTTAATTTTTAACGTATATGGTAGAAACCAACGCCTCAAACTTTTCTATGACATCTGCCTTAAATATTATTAAAATTCTATGACCAATAATTTCCACATACTAGAGTGCAAATATAATCGAGATGTTTCCTTTAAAGTGACTTGGATGAAAAATCTGGATGTGGAAGTAGTAATTCCTTAGGCAGCGGTTTTTTTATAATATATTTTGTACCTGGGGTAATATTTTGCGAATATAGCATGATGCAGATTCACATCTCGCTTGCTCCATTACTTCCATTTCAATATTTTTTTACGGAAAACCTGTGATTAAAAAAAACATTTTTAACTTGGAAGTGTATGCTCTTTATGAAAATATTTTCTATTTTCCCATAAATTGACTCATGTTAAAAATTTTGAAAAAATACCAAAAAAAAAAGTTTCTGATTCTTTTTAATGTTGCTGGTCCGGAAATCATCCACGCTTTAGATGATCTTATTAATTGCACATCAGTGAACTCATAAAAAAAATAAATCGTCTGCCTCCGAACATGTTTGAGATTTATAAACAAAATTAGCTACATCTCCGGGGCTAATATGAAAGCTATTAAAAACGTACGCTTATAGCCGTTCAATGATCGTGTCATCAAATAAGCCCATTAAGTTGGTGGTTTTAATTAATAAACGTGAAAACGTGGGGCGCGCAAAATACTTAGAAAAACAGAAAATTTTCCTCATCGGGCGCTCCACCCTAGGTGCTAAAAAAATTGGACGTAACTTAATAAATGGGACATCCTGTATATTTAACATTAAAAATATATCGAGTTTGTTGGAGTTTAGGAGTATGCATCGATACCCTAAGTTTGTTTGGCGATATCAGTGTCTATCATACCAAAGGTGATGAAAACTGGAAATCCACGAATTGAGAATGTTCATGTTTCATTTGCTATACGGCTATAAAAACATTTTTTACTTTCGCAAAGTAGTAAGCGAATTATAATTAATTTCTGCTCAAAATTAACGTTACATATACGAACTTGCATGATTTATCTTAGTTTTAAGAGTGCTAAGGATCACATATTATGACAAAAGCTATACGAAAGTAAAAGTATTAATATATAAACGCTCTAAGGCATCTTCACCATACAGCCCAGCTATAATACCCTTCTTTTTTTATTAGAAAAAATCATCCGACCGAAAAAATTCCAAAAGATTTTATTGGATATGATATGCAATGAGGAGCTGCCGGACGTTTCCATCTCAAGGCCTTCCTCTCGAGTGCACTGGGGTATTCGAGTACCTCAGGATGAAACGCAAACAATTTACGTTTGGCTGGATGCCCTCGTAAATTATTTAACCGTGGCTGGCTACTCACGACAGACCCAGGACTTCCAAAGGACTTGGCCACCAGATGTGCAGGTTATTGGGAAGGACATTTTAAAGTGAGTGTTCCTTGATATTTCTTTATAGTTGTGTAAGAATTTGATCCTGAAAATTTAAATGTTGCATGAAATCAGAACATACTCCAGTAAATAAGCCGGAAATTGTGTAAAAGTTGGGAAAACATCAACGATTTTAAAAATTCCTTCTGCGTTGCGTTTCTTGAACCTTCAGGATCATTCGTCCCCACTAACATCTTTGCGGACGAGCAAAATGGCGTAGTTATGAGTTGTATAAGCCCCAAAAATGCCCCAAAAATTAAACCTCGAAAAAAAATTTAGAACGAAAATTTTCGGCCTGGAAATCTCTAATCGGGGGTTTTCGAGGTCGAATCTGAGGTCTAATTTGGTAAATTCATAATGGCGGACCGGAACTAGAGTCAATTTCTCAGGAAAACTCATATTATTTTCTTTCTTGGACTGAAAGTGGAAAAATAGAAGAAAAATGTGTCTTCCCTGAGAAATCGACTCTACTTCCTGTTCGCCATTTTGAATTTCCCCTAATTGGACCTCGGATTCGTAATCAGCGACAACAAAGATCTCCACTTTCAACCCAAAAAAGTGAAAAATACGAGTTTTCCCTGAGAAATTGACTCTACTTCCGGCCTGCCATTTTGAATTTCCTCTAACTGGACATCGGGCTCGTTATCAGGGACCATGAGAACCCCCCGAGTTCCCACTTTTAGCCTAAGAACGAAAGAAGTACGAGTTCTTCCTGAAAAATTGACTATACTTCCGGTCCGCCATTTTGAATTTCCTAAATTGGACCTCCTATTCGTGATCAGCGGCCTCAAAAACCCCTGAATACTCATTTTCAGCCCAAGAACGAAAAAAATACGAGAAATTGATTACTTCCGATTCGCCGTTTTGAATCTTCCAAATTAGACTTCGGATTCGTAATCAGCAACCTCGAAAACACCCGAGTACAGATTTTCAAGGCCAAAATATCCATTCTCATTTTTCTGGGGAATGGCCCGATTTCCGGTCCGCCATTTTGAATTTCCCAAATTGGGCCTCAGATTCATGATCAGCGAAGAGATTTCCAATCCCAAATTTTCATTTTTAAGTTTTTTTTCAAGGCTTAATTTTTGGTGCATTTTTGGTGCTAATAACGCCCAGCATCTTACCCGGCCGCAAGGATGTTAGTGGTGACGAATGATCCTGATGGCTCAAGGAACACAAGGAACGCAGAAGGAATTTTATAAAATCGGTGCTGTTTCCCAACTTTTGCACATTTGGCACTTTCTTGGACTTATCTACTGGAGCGTTTAAGTTATAAACAAATTGCATCCATAATTGGGTGGAAATCCATTCTAGGTAGAGCTTTTTGAAGAAGGAAGATTCTACTCTCTTTTTTAGTTCTAAAATTGCTATTGAGAACTTGCGTTAGTTAGGCTGAACATGTACTGAAACGTTCTGCAGGTCACAATCCTTAATGTCTTCACATGATTGTCTTTTTAATTGCTTCGTCCACTACTAGGTATAGAACCCTATTAAATTTGATCCGTTGACTAGTTCCATTGTTATAAATAATCATTTAACACTGTTACGACTTCTTGTGGATAATTTTTCTCGTTTTTGGCGTATATTAGATATATAATTAAAGAAAAAAAAATGTTTTCTCGGCGGTATTCTCCACTTTCAGTGCAAAGACGTTACAGATGCAGCGGTGGATTTAAGCTAAACTGCGCCCTAGGCCCTTTCCGATTTGGCGCCCTGCTTGCTTTGCGATGGTATACCTGTAATAACGAAAAATTTGATGATAAAAGTATGAAAAAGATATTTTTATCTTTGATTTTTTAACATAGCATTATTAATAAAACACACATAAAAAAAATAATTATAATTGTTTAATCAGTTACATAACTTTTTTCCTTCTCGCTTTGCCTCGTAACTTATTCAAGCTATTGAGATTTGCCTTTCTTAGCAGGACAAATATTGCACCAATTCATATAGGACTAATATATGAATATTGGTAATATATATGATAGATGATGTTTAAGCCCACGAGCCGTAGGCGAGTGGCGTAAATCATCTGAGTGTATAATGGTCATAATCGCGATTGTAATACTATGCTTTTTCTACACCTATTAAACAAATAAATTAAATTAAAATTTGATAACTTTGGTTGGGACTGGATGTCCATAAATCAATTATATTTTTAATTTAAAATATCTTCAATTCCTGTTACACTAGTTGATCTTTTCACCAATAGATGGCCCTAGTAGGTATTTCATTTGAATAAAGATTATTGCTCTTTCTACTGAAAGTGTAAAATACAGTTTTGGTTTTTTTTTTTATGTTGAGGAGAAAATCCTATATAGATAGTAGTAGTAATATACAGGGTGATTCACGTAGGCCATTCATTGGAAGTTTTTCAACTTGCAGTTGGATTAGAAACTTGAAATTTGGTATGCAGCCATAATCGATCATGCCCGTTCTATCTAAAATATTTTCAGTCCTCCAACTATATAGGGTGTGCCAAAAATTGGTACCAACTTTCTTATTTTAAATGGAAACCTACATTTTTCTTTACATGGTTCGATTGGTCTTCTAATTCTGAGTTTAGAGAACCTAAGTTGTGTTAACTTATCTATTACAATTTTTGACATATGTTTAATTTAAAAAAAAAATTGCTGCTGTAGTAGTTTACGAGCAAATTTTTATCTCGCAAACCTTTGAAAATAATGAAACCAAATTTGTGAAGCAGTTAGCTGGAAGTCCAGGCTAACTTTTGATGTCCCATCGGTGGTCCCATTTTGTACCATATGGGCGCAGTCGATTTTCAAATGTCGCAATCAAAAATTGTCAAAAAGTCAATTTTTTCAAATGGCACCTACTATTTTTTTTCACACCATTCGAAAGAAAATTGAATTTTAGGGTGAGTTACTTAAGCATTCCCTATACCTAACTTCACCCCATATCGGGTTATTCAATAAAAATCAAGAAATACCTTATCTTGCTGAGAGATTCCTTACTTCATCAAGTATGCCATGGAAACAAAAGACAGTTGTAATAATTTTTAAAGAAAAATATGGATTCTTATTTAATTACACACAACACCAACAAATTATTATTATTGAAAGGTTTACGAGATACAAATTTGTTCGTAAACTACTACAGCGGCAATTTAAAAAAAATTGGACATATGTCAAAAATTGTAATAGATAAGTTAACATAACTTAGGTTCTCTAAACTCAGAATTAGAAGACCAATCAAACCATGTAAAGAAAAATATAGGTTTCCATTTAAAATCAGAAAGGTGGTACCAATTTTTGGCACACCCTGTATAGTTGGAGGACTGAAGATATTTTAGATAGAACGGGCATGATCGATTATGGCCGCATACCAAATTTCAAGTTTCTAATCCAACTGCAAGTTGAAAAACTTCTAATGAAAGGCCTACGTGAATCACCCTGTATAGTTAGACGTCACATATTGTTGTTACCACGAAATATAGTTAAACTGATTACTATTCTTTGGTGAATATTGTTAGGTATTGAACCCATTTTTCCCTCCTGTCCTCCCCTATACCTAACAATAGTGTTGTGCAGTTTTGAATGCAGTTGGTAAGTCAGTTTTTCTTCTTTAGACTCACTACAGTCCATTTTTTTATAGTTGTTTGTTATTAATTAATTTCTAATTTGAAGAATCTTTAAAATTTAAAATTATCATACAAACTTTAATCGGTATCTACTCGTAAGAAGTGCATACATTGGAAAGCGTAAACAAACGATACGGCGATACTCTTGGTTGTCACTGTCAGCGAGTTGATTATCAGGTGCAGCAAGAGTTGATTGCAGTCGATTTAAAATATCATTGATGTGAGGGAAGCTACAAAAATCACCTCATTAAACTTGTTGCCCGAAAGATCGAGAAAATTATGTATGGTGGCATATGAATCTTTCTTAAATTGGAACAATCGAATGAAAATGAATGAAATAAATATTAAATATTTAACAGTCGTGGACAAAGTATAGTATTCTACTCTCATCATTATACGTGCAGTGCAATTCTATGTCCTGAAACATAAGAGAAAAACAGCAAATAATAAATTTCATTATGTTGATATCATGTGGTGCAAGTGAGAAAAAAGTGCAGAAGTTTGCATGATGATGTCTTTAGTGCTCCCGAAGATCTGAAAAAGTTGTGGTTGAGATCGGATTACGTTTAGTGCCGTTATGGCACCCAATTTAGTAAAGTAAATTCTAGGTACGATTTTTCACAAAGAAACTGCTAATAACTGTCATAATTAAATAGGTGTAGAAAAAATACATAAATGTATCCTTCCATCATATCACTAATTGGTTTAGTATATTTTCTTTCTCATTTTTGTCTAATAATAAATTGAAACGTTCAATTTTATTTCCAATCATTTTTACTTTCCTCTCTTACCGAAGATAAGTATTATATTCGTGAAAAAATCACCCTCCGAGAATTCTCCGGGTTTTCTCGTTTCAGATCGCGTAGATTATGAAAATTAAGGTCTTTTAATTCCATCAGTCTGTCTGTCTGTCATGTCGATCTGTTGGCACTACATCTAAAAAACTGTTTTACGGAGAACAAATTTGGTAGGTAGTTGATGCTACTGTCAGCAAGGAAATGGGTAGACCTTCCCTGGAAAATATACGGTGGACCGCGTAAAGAGAATAAATCATGAAAGACATGTGGCAGCTAGCAGTAAAATTTAGCATACTATACAGTTAACACAATTGGCAAGGAAGACACCAATTATACTTGTAATGAAAAATATACAGGGTGGCCACTGGCCATCCTAAGAAATAATTCAACAGAGGTGGAAATTTGTAAAGGTATTTACGCAAACCTCCCATTTGACACCAATTGTTTATTATTTACTTCTTCTGTCGATTGACTACTCTATATTTTTTAATCAAAGGTTGTCAGGTTTTCTTTGCAGCAATAGTAATAACTATATTCCGATTATTGTTCTCCTATATGTCGTTTCTTAATTAATAATTTTATAGAGTGACCACCCTATATAAATAAAGAGGGCAGAAATACTACCGACTCTTAAAATTATTTAAAAAATAATTAGGTAACACTGTTATTTAATAGTTTCTATAGATTAAATCGTTTCATCATTTATTAGTTTAAAATTTACAGCATTTATTCAATACGGCGAGTTACATTTTAACAATAATTAATTTTTTAAAATCCATACATACATACGTGGTATGATTATACTTTGTTAATTAATATTTACTTTCTACTAGAAAACAGACGAACGTTTTACTTATAGTTTTGATAAATAAAATAAAAAGAAATTTGTTTCACAAACAGATACTATGTTACATGATAGAATATTTTTTGAATAAACTTTTTATTAGATATTTTATGTACTGAACAGTCAATTATATAAAGAAAATAACTATACTCTTGAAATAATAATACCTTTCATACATTTAAACGAGAGAAAAAGCTCGAAAATGTGTTCATAGAGTCACCGGAGATAAGAGGAACCAACTGATTTTAATTTTCAGTCGTTTTTCAAATGTTTCTCAAATTCTAGCGCTCTAAGCGCAGGCCTTGCGGGCCAGAGCCTATATCCGCCGTCGCACAGACGAGAAACGAAAAATTTACTATTACCTTCGTTTGCTACCGTCTTTCCTCCATCGTTTTTTGTAAACTAGCGTCGTCTTAAAATCAACACTGTAGACCCTTTCTCCTTTTCCCGATTGAATCATTCATGATACCTTTGCGAATGGTTTGTGTTTATACTAGTGTCCAATCATTATTCTTTTTTATATAAGCTTCTCTAAGAAGACAGTTCCCTAGACAATAGAACAATAAATGGAATTCCTTGAACTATTATTCAGAATTTAAATCACTGAATAAATTTTTTCTAAGTATTCATGCCAAATAAAACTTTTTAATACTAAAAACAAATTTATATAAAACGAATAAATAACTGTTTCAGTGTAGGTGAATATTTGCTATTATAGTATTTACGAGTGTGACAGATGGACCGAGGAAAGAGAGCGTATCCGAAACAATATAGGTATTATCACCAAGGAAAACATCATTGAACAAATGCTAGAGAATGAAGATAACTGGAAAGTAATCGCGGAATTCATAGTAACAGTTATGAAGACGAGAGAGACACTGGAGAAGGAGGCGCAGAACAGAGCGCCATAGCACATAGGACCACCTACGCCCTGAAGTAATACGTAAGTGGTTCCGGGGCGGAACTGGTGGAAAAGAGGAGGGGTTTTAGTGGGTAAAAATCCCACACTACCTCGCCGCCAAAACACCAATGGCGAGGTGTCTTGCTGAAGATTTCCCCTCCTCTGGAAAAAAAAAAGTATTTACGAACTCAATTGGAACAGCTCGGAACTGGGGGATCTTACGGGGTATTGTCTTGACTTGATCCACCTGTCACATAGAAATATAGGTGGGAAATATAGGCTTATATAAGCGGAATTTGAAAATAAAGACTTACACGTTCAAACTCAAGGTTATTTTGATTATTTACTCGTGTTTAAAAGGCGAAAATATCGATTCTTCATATAATCAAATTGTGAAGAGGATTTGTGAATTAACCAAATTTAGCCGTACTCCAATGTATAGGGTTTATTAGAACCGGGGATGTTGTTGATCATTCTATTAAACGGACAAGAGTTGGACAAAAACTTGATAACGCGTCCAAAGATGTCATTCGTCGATTTGTGTATGGCTTTTACAATGAACAAAAGGTGGCCACATTAGAAATGATTAGGGATAAGTTGCGCGACTATCCAGATTATAACTATAAATCGTTATATACTTTGCGAAACGTTTTGCTTGATTGCGGTTTTAGGTACAAAAAAATGGACAAACGAATGGTAGTTGTGAAATCAGCACACATCGTTGATCATCGACGCGAGTACCTGCGTAAAATAAAAGAGTACCGAGATGCAAATAGAGACATAATTTATCTTGACGAAACATGGTTTGACACCTATGATGTAGTTCAATACGGTTGGGTAGATAACACCGAAAAGTGTAATTTAAGTGCTTCATGTTCTAGGGGAAAAAGAATTATAATTCTACATCCTGGAAGTAAAAACGGTTTTATTCCAAATGTGTTGTTGTTGTCTGCTAAAAATATCAAGCAATTCTCTGCCGACTACCACGAGGATATGACAGCCGAATTATTTGAGAAGTGGGCAAAGGAACAGCTGTTACCAAATATTCCACCAAATTCTGTAATTGTTATGGACAATGCGTCGTACCATTCGCGGCAACACACAAAAATTCCGAACACCAACACAAGAAAAGGCGATATCATTCAATTTATGAAAGGTAAAGGCTTGGAAATACCAGAAAAAACAAAAAGACTTTATTAGAACTGATTGGAAAGCAAAAATTTAAAAAGCAATATGCCGTTGAAAAACCTTTTGAGCACACGATCATACTATCCTCTGCCTCCATATTATTGCGTTTTCAACCCCATGGAAATGGTGTGGGCTCATGTAAAAACAAGACTACGTCAATATAATCAATCCCCACAATTAAGTGAGTCTGTCTTAAAGAATATAAATATGATAGTAGACGAAATAGGCAAAAGCGATATATGGAGAAAGTGTGTATGTCGTGATAAAAAAGGAAAATGAATATTCTATATTACCACCTATCAATCCAATTATTATTAATGTAAATACCGATTCAAGTTCTAAATATTCGGATAGTGACGAATGAAATATTGTTTATTTAAAGTTCATCGACAAAGCTTTTTTGAAATTTGTTTATTTAACGTCGATCTATTTCCGCTACTGAGACCAATTACCGATGCCAGGAAACGAGTTCCACCTTTAAAATTTTGCCGAGTGTTTCCTTTATAGAATAGTAGAAATTTTCTAGCTGCAAAGTTCATAGTATCATGGCCTAACATTTAATAAACAAGACAAGTCGCTGCTTTACGTCCCTTCGAAAGGATTATATACCATCTATGCAACTCCCGCCTAAGATTACAAAACTTTGCCGCTAGAAGATAGAACGAGAAGTAGGCCACTAGACAATAGACGTAGCCTTAATATACATTTATGTGACTTATCAAAAGTGATAAACATATTTTTTCATTAACATTAACTTCTATTATATATATTGTAAGCAGTGTGTTCTTATGTTTTTGTTGTCAAAAGTTGACGATGTATTTTTAGTAAAAGAAAACAATTTTAACATTGGAAATGTTTATGTTCGTATATGGGGGTCCAGCTACCAGTTTTCGTTCAAGGTCAGAAGACAGCGGTGTCGCGGTCGAGTGAGACTGTCGTATATGCAAATGTAATATGAGTTGCATATATCGCAGGGGGGGTCAAGTTACCAGTTTTCATTTAAGGCTGAAATATAGCGGTGTCGCAATTGAGAGTGTACCGTAGCTGTTTCGCTACGGTACACTCTCGATTGCGACACCGCTATATTTAGCCTTAAATGAAAACTGGTAACTTGACCCCCCTGTGTTTGTTTTATGTATGGTGTTATCATTTCCAATGTCCCGATGGTTGCAAGAATTGCGAAATCTGTGTTTTTTTTCCTTATGTAAAAAAAATACAAGTAATACATTTTCTATAAATTAAATAATATCTTAAGAAAATATTTTCTTATTTATTAAAAATACATTTTAATTGTTGATACAAAAAATGTAAGGGCACCATACTTCTCAATGGCAAATATTCACTTCATTGTAAAAATTATACAGGCACACAAATTAAAAAAAGTTGTCGATTTCACGGACCAGTCCGATCATTTCCGGTGTATTTTGGATTGCTGAATCCGAATCCGGTCACAATTTTTTTCTATTCTCAAAAAATAGTTTAGAGAAATGCAATTGTTGCAATATTCTAATTGTTTTTTGAGAATTAAAAAAGAATTGACGTGGTGGGGCAGAACTGACACCGGATTCGGATTAAGCAAGCGAAAATACACTGGAGATGATTGATTTGGTCCGTGAAATGACAACTTTTTTTTTGTGTGCCTGTGTGTTATTTATTTCTGGTAATGATACTAAAATTAAATTTATAAAACTTAATTTTAGTATCAAAACGTTTTATTTAACATTATTATACGTAAAAAAAAAATATTCGTTGATTTAGATGCGATGATGCGAAAAGTTCAAAGAACTTCACTTAATGCTCTATTCTCTAGAGGATAGTGACTGGACACTAGTAAAAACACCAATCGTTCGCAAAGATATCAGTCAATCAGGAAGAGGAAAAGCACTCAAGTCAGACGAAAAACTCTACTTCTTGGGTGGCGTGGAAATGAGTTTGAACTTGAGCAACTGCATTCGGTAATTCAAAACTCTACTGCACCCATTTGTCGTGTTCTAAATCGTAAACTATTAATCCTACAATACAAAACATTAGATAAAATTTATAGATAATTGTACGTTCTAGAGATTGATAACAACTTTATTTTTCATAAAGTCAACTGTTCGTGGTGTATTCTGAAAGAGAAATTTCAAAAAAACTGTATTTACCTAGTCAATAAAAAACTTAAATACCCTGTAACTATTGATTTGACAAGAAAATGAAATCAATAAAAATAAATGTGAAATTTAGTTCTGAACAAAAAATCGGGATCAAAAGTTTCCGAGATAATAAGAAACTGTTTTCCAATCTGTCGGCCAACGCCCATACCCTACAACGTCAACTATTTGGTTTTACATTCAGGAAGAACCCCCTACTAATACCACATGTTAAAACTGAGGCTAGAATATTTGCATTATGGAGCCAATAAATTTATTTGACCGGAGTATATAATTTCAAAATGATATCATCGATTGGTTTTATTGGTATATTAGCGTACTCATGTTGAATGTATGAAAAATGGTACAGAATATCCAAATAATATTTTTCAATGAATTGAATGCGGAAATAAAAGTTATTACAATTAACAACCACTGATTTTATATACAAGATATACATTATTCCGGATAGTTTCTACACAGACAGCAACAGTTGTTTCTTTCCCAGTTACACACCAGAATGCAGGATAATGGATGCCTGCTCCTAAAAGCCTGTCAATTTCCAAGTCGTTATGATGTAGCATACTCCAAAATAACTCGGAAGTGATAAAACGCCTCAAATAACTTAGATATAATGGAGTAGAGTTTGAAATGGGAATCATTCATCTTTCATATTCGTGAAGTATTTACCTAGTCAATAAGTTCGACCTTCATTTGCAGTGCTAAGCCCTAGTTTATGGTCTTTGTGGGGTGGAAATGTGCTTCTTCACAATAATATTTAGGAACTGTTGGCACTTTGCTAACCAACGAGCGTTGTGGAATACTATGTAACAGCTAAATACATAATAATATGTATAATTTTAAAATAGTTATGTCTTACTGATTACTTTAAAACAAGAGACAATAATTGTTTATTTGTGGCATATTCAAATTTTCTTACTTTTTACTGGGTATTTTGCCACTGAAAAATATTTAAAAATTTTAGTCAAAAAACCTCTGCGCCAAACGGATCAGACAAAGGTTGGTTCTACAATACTTGACCGTTTCAAACTGTTTCAAAAAGTCTCACACCTAAAAATATATAAACTAGAACAATGTTATAAACTAAAAACTGAAAATGAAAGCTATAGGTAGTTAACGTTTCGGAAAGAGAATCTACTTCCGTTCTCAAAACTTTTTTGGCCGTCAACCATAACAGTTCTTTGTTTATATATTTCCATAGTCACGTGAGACATTATATAATTTAATGTCCTCTTGTCGAGAGAAGTAATTATGATGGGGAAAAATTGAGAACTGCTGTTTTGACTGATACGCCGAATTACCAACAACGAAATAATGACAAAAATTTTATTTGAAACATATTTTTTTAAATTTGACATTAATTTGACAAGTTAATTTATTATTGTATTTGGGAAGATCATGGAATGGTTGCTATGGTGTTAATTGTTATCCAGCGTATATGCGACCCCGTTCAATTTCGCGCACCTACGGCCAACGGAAAACGACGGAAAGTCGTTTGCCAGCCGTCCGTATAATTTTTCGAACTTTTGTCGTATGAAAAAGTGTCTTAGAATTCCATAATCTAGAGGGTTTCCCTGGGATAAAGCTCGTTGTTTTGATAGGGGTTTTTGGCAACGGGCTGCCGTATTATTAGTGTATGGCCACGTCGGTGCACCGCACAGCGCACATCGTCCATCGCCTATCGCACATCGCACAGCGCCTAGCCTGGTCTGCATACAAAAGAAATTGTACTAATCGTTCATATATTGTTCGCCTATTTCCTTCCATAATTTTATTAAAAATACGGCATCGCCCGTGCCGAAGGTTGTGCGATTTGCGAGGCTCAAGTTGTTGATTTGGTCACTCTCATTTAAAAGCATGGTTTTATTTAATTCTACTGTGCGATGTACGATGTGCGAGGGGCGCCGATATGGCCAATCTCATTTAAAATAATGGTTGTATTTAATTTTACTGTACGATGTGTCATGTGCGAGATTCGGTGCGATGCGCCGACGTGGCCATGCACTTAGCTTCCATGTTAGTGAGTGAAATAATCGTCTTTAATGGGTATTCACAATCTATCTCACTAATACAATCTAATCTCGTCTCATCTACGCTGATTTCATCTCAACTGACCTGATCTAATCTCATGTGATCTAATCTCATCTGATCTGATCTGATCTGATTTCATCTCAGGTACTGCATATCCCTCTACAACTAGAGCTCTATTATTTTCACTCAATTCGAGAGATCCCTTTTCCCCGTTTGAGGTTCAATGGTATTTTGTAATATGTTAAATAAAGAACGATTATTAAAAAACAAAGAAATTCTCGCTGTTTGTTATTATTCTTCGCACACAGCTATCCTAAATATTTCTATAACTTTTAATTAGCCGGTGCAAATTTTATCTCGGTCGTTATAAATTTTTTTTGGAATGTTTTTTCTTGAATGAGATTGATCGCTAAAAGGAAATACAATTTTTTCAATTTATTTCCATTCGATTATTAATTTTGCTCGTGTCAGTTTTCTTTAATGTGTAAATCAAAGGGCTTAAAGTTAGGAAAATTCATTAGCGGAGAAATGTGTTTAGACGCGCGCGGGAACTAATCACCCTGAGAAGTGAGGACCTGTCAGTTTAATATAACGTTTTATCGTTCCAGCGTTCAAGTTGTAAATGAAAAATGATTAAAATATCGATGCTCACTTGTTATCAGAGCATTGGTGCACCTAAAAGGGTATGATATAGGGTGTTTTTAATTTTTTATCGAATACACTGGGGAGGTAATTCTAAATGAAGAAATGAGAGCTATTTTATATTAACAAGTACTATTATTACATGGTATTAAGTATATTAAATCTCAAGGGGTCAACTACCTTAATAAAATGGTACACGGGCTGCCGTTACTGCCGACTAAACTCATCTTAGTATAGTTGTCTCCATATATTTAGTGCACATAAAAGATCTCTATGCCATTTACGTATAGATGGGAGAGCGGGGTATGTTTAAATTTGGTAAATGTTAAATCATAAATATAATGTATTACTTAATACATAGAATAACATTTTTCTTATGTGTAGTATGCTCTGGCATAATTAAAATAAGAAATAATCGGAAACAAGCCTTATTTAACTAAAATTTCTTAACTCCTGAAATACAGTTGCGCAAATCTCCTCTAACTAGAACGTCATACCCAGGGAACAGATAAGCAGAGCCGTACTTTGGATTTATCTGTCAATATCGCGAAGGACGAGCAATACGTTCACCAATGCGTAACATATCCTATCTTGACGGAAGACAGAGTAAGATTTTTTAATTTACCAAAAACGTCATTAAATTTCTACCGAAAGCACAATTATTAATTCTCTAGTATTTATTTTGTTTATTCCAATAATCAAAAATTTGAGGTACGGCTCTGTAGGACTGCCTCGGTTGGTAAAATTATCAACTTTGACATATTAATGGCTTGTTTTTATAGTCCTTTTTATCTGCATTAAGTCTGTCCGTTTTTAAAGCGTGATTTTGTCTTGGCAGTTGCAATGATATTTTAAACAAGTTTGGAAAATATGTTTTCAAACGTGTTGATTACGATATTTTTTCTACGAGTGCAAGGAAAACAAAGGATTTCATAAGGTAACAGATATTATTTATTTAACAAAAATTAAAATTTAATGTAACATGGGAGCAATTCTGGACGGTAGCTATGAACCTGAATAGGCTAGCCTACTTCAAAAATTACAAATAAAAGGTGTCAGTTCTGTTTTCGACAGAATTGTGTGAAAAATACGGCAGCAATATGTTTTTTTGCATTTTTGTACACATCGTGTGAAAAAAAGACAGTTTCGGGTCATGGTTACTTTGCGTTTTGTCGTTTTTGAAGGCAGTCGTAGAAAAATATGTTTATTGTATTAAAGGATATGGTCTAATACTTCAAGTATACAAAGAAATCAAAACAATGAATGAAATAACGAAGCATTATGAACGAAATCTTTATTAAATGCTTCAAATTGAAATCAGAATTTTAAAATGGGTACTTCTTTGGAGAAAACTGCTGTTATATTTTGAATTTTCGGTTTGTATTTTGAATTCCAATTTGAACTTTCCATATAATATGGAAGGTCTGCTCGACTGCTAAAATAGTAGTTATATATCATTTTCAATTTCTTTTATGTTGCTCCTTTTGAATCACAGCTATAACATAAATATGACTGTTAAAATTTTATCCTTGATTGACACCATTGTATCAACGGTGGCTATTGCTGCCAATGTACACTGTCGTAGTAATCACTAATATTTTTCTTCGTAAACCTTGATCTTTGTCTTTATCATATATTTCTCTATTTCCATCTCGCCCCCTTTTACAGAAATTGGCTCATTGGAAGACTCAACTGAATCATATTCTTCGTCATATTTTTTGTTTGTCTTTCTCTTTGTCTTCTTCTTGACTCTTTGTAATGCATTTTACTTATGACTTACACAACCCCGCACTGGAGTGGAAGTATAGTAATCGTAAAAAAATCGATTTACAAAAAGTTTGGAATATCATAAAAAGTCGAAATTTGAAAGGACCTCACTCATTTCTTATGGGAAGTAGCCCTTGGTGAAAATATGGCTGGAATTGATATATGTTGTTCCTCTCGACCTCTGGATCAAAAGTTCTCATTAGCACAACGTCGGAAAATGGACAGTTTTTTATATATTGGGGGAGTAAAGGGGAGCTCATTTCTTATGGGAAGTGGCCCCCGGTGAAATTCGCTTGAATCGATATGTGTCATTCCTCTCGAACTCCTGATCGAAAGTTCTCAAGGGCACAACTTCGGAAAATACACAATTGTCCGTCATTTTGGAAATGCCGCCTTGGATTTTATCAAAACTCATGTGAACAAAATATACATGCCAAATTTTAAGTCAATAGAACATCTGGAAGTGGTTCAACATTGACTTGCAAGATTTGAACTAAATTCACTGACTGGCAAACATGCTAAGTTGAATAAAATCTTGTTAATATATGAACTTCTATCTGGATTTGTACATGACTGCTGTGATTGCCGGCAAGAGTACCGTGTCTGCTGATATGACTACTGTGACTGCAGGTACGACTGTCGAGAGAGACTGCCTAAAACTTGGACAGCGACTGCCAATGATAGTTTTTCCTCTCCACTTAAGCCTTTTTTAAGTACTGTGAAACTTTTTATGGAAAAATAGTGAAAATCCGTAATTTCTAACGAATCGTATTTCTATTTATAGACGACACGAATTATTAAAAGTAATTATTTCCTTATTTGCATAACGATAAAACTATACTACAACCGACAGCTATTCTCCGTTCTAAGTGCCTCTCGCCGAGCATTGGATTACAAGTTACAAGTCTGGCGCGCTTCAAGTGTAATATTTACATATTACTACGAAATACGAGTTTTAATTGCAACCAGCACCGACCGAAAGACAGAAGCTGCCGTGCCAGTCATTCCAAACTACTTGCAGACTGCAATTTCGAGCTTTTGACGCGCGTCAGTGCATGCCAGGTCAGCAATGGCCGACGCAAGCTTTTAGAGCCCATATGTTAAATCTCATAGCCTAAGAAACCACGACACATAACAGGCGCCATCTAGCGGTCGATGTCTATTGCAATCAAAGTGGAATTCAGCCCGACCAGGCAACTGTGATATAGAATAGTGTATTCTATAACAAGTTATGGAATGGTCCAAAATCCACACGAGCGAAAAGTTTGTAGTCGGAGCCGAAGGCCAGGATTACGGTTCGCGAGTGTGGAATACGCCATTCCAAACGTGGTGTGGACTATACTTCCTCTAACAAGATTTTATAAATTATACAAAAAAACTTCAAAGCTGTTCAAAACGTCAAATGCAAAGCTGGAAATAAATACCTTTTGTTCGACGTAACCATAGCAACCGAACCAAATGTGACTAAACAGCTTCTGATTTGTCGAAAGCTGTGCGGTAATATTCCATAACAGTGTGCTGGAAGGATACTTGTTCCGACACAGTTTTTAGTTGTAAAATGTGTAGTTTCTGAAGTAGTGTTAGAGGAAGTATACTTCTATTAATACAGGACAACATAATATTTTAATTATAATTTAATTTTTGAAATATTGAAAGCAGATATTCTCAGAATTCAATTCCTTTAGTTAACAATTTCTTTTGTTTTGTGTAAAACGGCTTCTTTATCCACGATTTTTTTATTCGATTTTTTCCTTCGATTTTTTCTTCAACAACTTCTTTTCCACGTCTCTTTTTCTACGAATTTTTAGTAGATTCGTATAAAACATAGTAAAGTAGTGTGACTATAGTTTATTTTTGTAGCACTTATTTTTCAGTTCTAAATAATATCTGAAACCTATTAAGATTATATACCGATTTTCATAAATACGTTTCCTCGGTCAAAATCTAACAAGCCGCCACTGCCAATTGGAAAGGTAAAAAAGGAGAATGATGAATGATATTCTACTACGTAGTATCTATACGTTTTTACTCTGATGGGCAAAAAGGGAAATGGAATTTTATTAATAAATTTAAAGCGGTGTAATTATAACAGAGACGAATTTGTGACAATAATTGGTAATCCATCATTACCAGCTTTATTCCAAATTCTCGTCTCGTCCAGCGGAAACAATCTGGTTTAACTACGTCGAAAATAAAACCCCAACATCCGCAATTTAATGTAATGGCAACCGGTGACTAGTGCAAGTGACATGAGGCATTGAATTCAGGCGTTATTGAAATTAGAAGTTATTTCGGTTATGTAATGCGGAATGGTGTACAAGCATACAACTAAATCAATATTGCTTACCAATCTCTTAAGAGTGGACGCGGAATTATGAAATTTAACCCTAAAATATATTCATATAAAAAATCGTTACTTTTGAGATAGTGTCAATATGACAAAAATAGAGCCGTATTGTTTTGGAATATTGTTTAAAATATACAGTGTGTCCACGGTCTTTGTTCGAAAGAGGGGAAATTTTTTTATTTGTAAATTTACGAGGCAAAATCATTCTTTATGAGACAGCCACGAGTTTCTTTCTAAAATTTGTTTTTATTTTGCGCATTTTTATGTAGTTAGTTAAAATCAAACTCGATATCAACGTATAAAGATCCGTCAGTTGTTGCATTGCATTATAGTCCGGTATCAATTTGTCAAATATGGGATTCAGTGTGCAGATTTGTGATACAATTGTGCAATACGTCAAAATTTTCAGAAAACCTTATAGAATGTGGATATTGATGGGCCATCTCTAGCAAATATGGCAGAGGGGTATAATTCACCCCCTTAACATCCCTAAAGGAACAAAAATGATATAAAACAAAATTATGTAAACAAATTGTATGTTGCATAATTAAAAAAAAATACTTTTTTTTATTTAAGATAACAGAAAATATGGTTTAAAAAGTGACATAGGAGTAAGTTTTATCCCTTGCTTCGTAAAGGGGTAACTCTTAATCCATATGTAACTTGAAAATAACTGTATTCTCTTAAAGTTTCAAATTCTAAATAAATCTAAACGAGAATTTTCGTTGTAGTTTTAATAAATAAATATAAAAAAGTAGGTAGTAGTTTTCTTGCCCCTCAACATAATTTTTTAAATAAATTGTAAAAACATACGAATGTAGTTTTCTTACCCCCAACCCTATTTTCTTAATAAATTGTTATAAAGTAAGGGCTGTTGTTTTATTTTTTAATTTTCATCATTAATTTAAACCACATAATTTTTACAATTTTAAAAAAATACTCCGCATGTTCTGAAATTCACGTTGTTTTTGACTCGTATAAGCACGACTCTTTGAAATCAATGGAAAGGGTCAGAAGGCAAAAAGGCACAGACCTTATGCAGTATATCGTTAGTGATAAAACTAGCCTTAAAAACATAAATGTAAAAAAGCTGCTCTCTCATACATAGACGAAAGGGGAATTTACTCAATATTTATCAAAACGTCTAATGTCACTGAGAATTGAAACTGATGGGAAAGTGGTTTGTTCCTTGGAAACTTCCGTAATAACTACAACCGCTTGTGACATGATGGACTTGCAGAGGTTGCACGAAGAGGCTGACACAACATTAATACTTCATTCTGTACATGCATCAAAGAGAGGTGTCAATCCGATGAGGATATTGTCACCAGATACTGACGTTTAATTACTTGCTCTAAGACGTGTTCCTTTGTTGCCAGAAGATACGAACTTTGTAAGCATCGGATCGAGTAATCAGGAGATACGTTTACGACCAATTTATGACTCTTTGGGATAGTTAAAGGTAGAAACTCTTCCAGGACTTCACGCATTGTCAGGAGCTGATGTTACAGGTACATTTAAAAGCAAATCAAAAATTAGCCTTTGGAAGAAGCTTCTATCAGCTTTCCCATCTACATTTCAGGCGATAGATACCCTTGGGAAAAACGAAATATTATATGAATCGATTTTTGAAGAAATCGAATCTTTTATTTGCAGTGTGTATTCACCAACCAAGAAAAGTTATCCGACCTAAGATGGTGGAGATCTTTAGTCAGTGATAATATGCCATCCACCCTAGCAACTCTAAAACCAGCAATACTGAGACGTCATTATCAGTGCATGGGATGGTATAGAGACATACTTCCCCATTCACGTTTACCACCAGTAGCGGAATATGGGTAGAAATTGGTTAATGGTGAATTTGAACACATACATTTGACTTTCCGTGTGTCCCTGACGAAGTGTTAAATTTAGTAAGATGCTCATGTTCCAAGAATAATTGCGCCCAACACTGCAAATGTGATACGTTAAATGTGGTGTGCACAGATATGTGAGCATGTGGAGGAAATCTTGATTTTTGTGCAAATGTCGGTGTTTTAGAGGAAAGTAACTTGGATTCAGAAGATTCGTCGGATGATGCGTCTTAGACTGTTGGATGAAATTTTAACTGTTAATGTCTTCGCCT
The DNA here is from genome assembly GCA_963583905.1 of Stenurella melanura. Lineage (NCBI taxonomy): Eukaryota > Metazoa > Arthropoda > Insecta > Coleoptera > Cerambycidae > Stenurella > Stenurella melanura. The sequence continues at coordinate 112,541,402 of OY757312.1, forward strand.
CTCTTACCCTCTGCCTATTACTACCAAAAATGCATATTTTAAAAACATTTAAACACGGTTTCTCTATATCTATTTTATTTGGTATCTAAACATTAATAAACATCTATAAACATTCATCAGTCTTTCTATAAACATCAATACATATAGCCAGGAGGCTTTGTTTTAAATTTTTTTCACCTCTCCACAATAAAATTGTGGGAGGTTACTAAAATTGGTCCAAAATCGATAATTGAGATAACATCAAATCTTTACGTTTTGAGGCCCCAGGAATCAAAAAAAGTGGTTTTTGAAAAATGTCTGTGTGTGTGTATGTGTATATGTGGGTGTGTGTGTGTGTGTAACATTCGGAAATACATCGGCATCTGTACTAAAGTATTCTCTATTTAATTTACTGTTTTCCATACACCTATACTGTACATCATAGAACAATTTCGTAAAATATGAACTCGTCTCCATTTTAACAAACAAAATTCACCACATGAATTGATTAAAGATAATTGTGGATGTTAAATAATTCAATATTAAGTTCTAAAACATCACGAAATCCGCAAAATGTACGGTTAAAACAACGCGTTTAATGAGCTGATCACAAAGTGGCGGCATTTATATGTTAGTATTCTGGACTAGGGACCCTAGTCTAGTAACATAGAAAATTAGTTTTAATAATACACGTAGAATAGAAATCAATTTTGATAATGTTAGTGACTTCTCTCTGTCACGTGACCTTCACTCTTTCTCGATCGCACTATAATACATAACCTTAAGCTTCATTCAGTTTAACATGCTTGAGTCGTAGCTTTGAGATAGGAAGCTATTTTCCAGCTTCTCATTGGCTAAAACGCGAGGCAAGTTCACACTACAATCTCCTACGACCTTACTCGTTGCGACTTGTAAACTGAACTGGTCTCGGTATCGTGTTATTTTGCTCTAAATGCTTGTATAAAAGATTGCGATTTATAAGTGTGATTATAGTTTTGAATGTATTTAAAAGTTTAACCACATATAGGTAAGTATGGCATAGTAGGAAGATTTTGTGACGAAGGACGAGTGGCCTTGAACAGTGGCCGATTAAAATTCTAACTACATTGCGTGTGCACAGAATAAGTTTATTATCCTGTGACGTGTGGCTGTGTAAACCGGTCTCAGAAATTCTTCAGTTTTGAACTAGACTGATTACATAAATTTCTATATTCGCAACTAAAATAAAATGTCAATGTCTACTGAAATTCAATTATTATATATTATAATACGACCTCTGATAAATGTTTCAAATAGTACAGGATTCATTTAAACTTACTCTTGCCTCCGCACTGCACGTAACCGTGTCTAACGCCTCGCTACTTTATGTGAAAATAATGGATTCGATGTGTGAAGTGAATAACAGTCAAGTGCCAAATTCGAGCTAGTATTATCGTACTGAACACTTCAATACACTTGCTTTTTCAGAACTCATTATTTTCTTTTTAAATTTTTTTTCACCAAAGCCTATATGCCACAACATAAAATGCTGGCAAATAATTAAATCTCCCCACCATGATCGCTAATGTTGCGATGCACGGAGCGAATAGCTGTTTTGACGTTAATTTTACTTTATACCTAGGTCGGTTTTATAAAAATATACAATTTTCAGTTGCATAAATTTGAAAGTTATGTATGCCTTAAATCTACCCCTGAACATCGAGATTCATATAGTGGAAGTTTTATCAAAACTATTTTTTTGAAGCCGCCGCACAGTGGTCATTTTAATTATTCTAGGAATGAATAATACTAAAAATTTAAAATCACCAAAATCATTCGTTCTAATATTATTTGAAAGAGTGATGGTTGTGTGATACCTGCTGTAAAAATAAAAGAAATCAATGAGGGGGTCTATTAATTGTAATCTCATAAAGATGTGTCAAATGAAAGGGTAAATATTTACTTAATTCCGACGTGCTTCATGCGTCTCACAATAAAGTGTATAGTGGCAGTTTGTGCCTCGCGATTCTTCATTTTTTTTCTGTTAATTACTGAGTTAAAGGTTTGTAGTTGCAGCTCATATTATAGGTACTACTTTTATGTGTTAACAAGTTATAGAAAATGAGCTATTGTATATCTTACCGCTCATAACGTTTTTTTTGCTTTATTTATAACTAAATAGACTTGCAGTATGTGTGTTCGTGTTTGTTTTCACTAAAATATTTTTTTCAGTTAGGTACTTTTCTTAGCTTCTCATTAAATTTAGCTGCGAAGAAGTGCCAAGAACTAAAATATTTAACCTTTTTAGATATCATGTCTATATTGAGGAGATATCTGTTGAGCAGTTGGCGTCAAGAAAGTGTAGTAAAATGAAAAAATTCGTTAGTTTTGACTTATGTTTTGAACAAACGTAGTTTATTGGAGTGTGAAAATGTGGAAAAATATTCCAAAGTTTAAAAAATTGTGGACAGTTTTAGTAAAATCGCGAAAATGTGGAAGGATTGTACACGTACTTTAAGAGTTTTTGAAGTAAGGTATCACCAAGGGCTTGATGAGCAAATCATGTTTTTTAGTGAAAACAGACATTAGGAGAAACTTCACATGTCAAAAAAGCTGACTTCAAAAAGATTTTAGTCAGTGGCCAAAAGTAAAAGACAAAAAAATTGTACCATTGCTGGAAAATTATTCCAAAGAAGAGTTGACCTTTACGACCCGTAAAAACCTTGACATTTATGGACTGCTAAAATGGTGCAACAAGTTTCCGATTATTCTCCCAACAGAGCAATTAGAATAAAAAAGGCTTTACAAACACCAAGACGCAAAAAAGAAGTGCTACCAGAGGAAGAACATATTATTGTGTCGGACATATCGGCAGAAGTAATAAGGAAAAGGTTGATAGAAGGAAAACAGGGATAGTTAATAGGTTAAAAAAAATGAGTGTACTGATTTATACGTCTGGATACGGAACAACAAACGATGGCAGCACTGCCCGAACATTTTTTTGCGAATTTTCCCTGGCTTCCTCAATAACTAGATGCATATTTTCTAAAATATCTATATGTAATTTTATTAACGGTGTCATGTAGGTATGCCACCAACACAGAAGCATTCGCCAGTTATACTGCTAAAATATATGTGCAACCTTACTCGTGGTATTATATGCCTTCGAACATCCACCGCATCCTAATCCATGGCACTGATATAGCCAAGGCAATTGCTCTTCCCATTGGAACGTTTTCAGAGGAGACATAAAGATCTCGAAACAACAATTTTAGACTATATATATCGTGTTTATACTAGAAAATTTTTCACTAGAAAAAACCATGCGAGATTTGCTAAATGTTCTTTTATTCTCTTCAGACCCTTTTATATCATCATTATCACAGTGCATATGAAAACGTTCACAGAAAGAACCATTGATTAAAGAGGTTTTACAATTGCTACAAGAGCAAAAATTCGTTTGCTACCGACAAATAAATGATTATCCTGATGATTCTGACAACAAATACTAAATTGTATTCCTTAGACTAAGTGTTCCCAACATTTTAGCAATTGATATTGGTAATTGTATTTCGGCTTTATATTAAATGTAAATTAATATTTATTTCAACATAAAATCAGAAAGTTTCGATCAAAAAATAAAAATGTGAGTGATGTATTTGTTATTTTTTCTTCTATGTATATCATAGCTAAGAGTTCCATCTTAAGTTATTGATAAATTTATTTTAAACAAATGAATTATAACACAGTTTAGAAAAATAAATTTGACACCGTTATTTATTATTTCCTAGAATAAATAAAATGACCACTGCGCGCCGGGAGTTTTTACAATTTAATCCTCTGATTTAATACACATTTGAGTCAACATGGCTTAGGATTCTAAGAAATGGCGGAGGATCCTCATCTTTAAAGAACCCCGCTCAATTCTTATGAAAATCATATTATGCGTAATTCCCGCGAGACTTTTGTAATATGTCTGTAATTAAATTATTGCACAACTTATTTGTTTGATCTCCACTTGAATTTAATCCTATCATTTGGTGTCAGAGTAACGTAAAATATATCGAGGTATTAGAAAGAGTGCAATGAAGATTTTTAAAGTGTAGCTTCCTATCGGCGACCCACATGATTTGTTACTTGAAATATGCAACCATAAATCTTTATTAGTTCGTCGTAATATGCATTCTGTAATCTTCGTGTTTAACGTAATAAATCTTATTCAGCTGAAATATTGAGTAAAATTAATTTGCACGTACCGGCATGTTTCGGATTTAGGATTCTAAGAAATGGCGGAGGATCCGGTGTTTTTAAGAACCCTGTTCTTTAAACTCAATTCTTATGAAAAATTGGCTCTCGGTGAGATTTTAAGAATTTTTATGTTTAAGTTTTTGACTTCCTCAGAATGAAAGTTTCAATGGACAAGACCTCAAATACTGAATGATTTTTGGAGATTGGCTTATTAAAACTTGACAATTTTAGACATTCAAGATAATTTACTCAGGTTTACATTAATTTTAGATGAAAAGTGCAAAAGACGAAAAGTGTTTATTTAAATCTAACATTGATATTCGTTGTTTTTCAGATTTTTTTGTCAACTATTATTAATGAGTGTATTAATACGGCATATATAGTGTGTTACCAGATGGAGTGCCACACTTTTGTAAACTTTCTTATTGTTGATTTTTCGAGAAAATATTATTCCTTGTAAAAAGTTTTGCTTAGTCAGAGGAGCTATGAGAAGGGGTCATATTTGTAATAAAATATACAGGGTGTTCAAAAATGTAAAAAATAAAAAAAATTTATTCAGCAAAATGGTTTTATTATTATTCTTTTTCAACACTTTATTTAACATAATTGGTTAAAAACCCAAAGAGTGTTTAAATACGGGGTTTAGGCGCAGTAAACATTAAACTGCTAATGTTCTTGAATATTTCGCTCACTGAATACATTAGTATTCGAGTTATTTCCGTAATGGGATTTGTGTCGATTATAAAGTCAATTTTAGGTAAATTTAGCATCATCTCCATCTCCATATATTTCCCAAGAAATAGTTGTCACCTTCATGTCGTATTAAAATAAATTCACAGAAACTTTCTCTCGTTAGGAAATCTGTTTATTTTCATTATTTAACAACATTCTATGAGTTGAATTCTTGGATAATGTCGATTCTAGAGCAGCTTGTCCTAATGACATAATTGAAAATGCCCGAAAATGACCCAAAATTGCTATTTCTATGTTTTCGTCCACAACAACATGCTTTTTCCTTAGAAGTCCTGCCTTGATAGAGCCAAATATTCTAAAATTATCCAATATGTGTTTGACAGTGTACGGTGATGGTTTCTGTTCTTGTGGGTATCGAGTAGTAAATGCGTTACATGTTCTTGATATTACTTTATCACATTTTCCATAACTAATAAACAAATCTAAAAAGTCTTCGTGGGTGTAATTTATACGTGATGGTATTTTTTTACAAGAGAATGACCGACGTTAATGATTGTTTCTAATCATTACTAAGTTGATGGCAATTTTTACTAAAAATTATTGAACATTTAAGAAAATCGCCTATATCTCAAAAAGCTGTAATTTTAACCCCTACAATGTACATACTAGAAAAAAAGGAATTTAATTTTAAACAGCTTGATGTAAAATAATATAGGATGTTCCATTTGAAATAAAGCAGTTTTTGAGGTTTGAATTTGACAGATTGTAATGTGAAAAATGAAACACTTGGTATACTATTATGGAATTTATTTAGCATGTAGAGTGTAGCTCGCCTTGTGTTCTTTCTATGTGCCAAAGAGCAAATGAAGATCTACACCAAGATAGCTATAACGGTTTTTGCGAAACCATTGTACCTCTCAAATTGCTTATAAAATGTCAAATATCTCCGAAACAGCTGGGTTCATATACAGGGTGTGCTACAAGCATGGACTCAGAACTTGATGATCATTCTGAAAAATCGATAATATATAGGGTGTTTCATTTAAAATAAGCTTGTATCTCGTATATAAAGTTGGTATCGACTTCCGGTATATGCGGAAGTACCACATACTTGTAATTATTTTGGTTCGATTGGCCACACTGACTTTAGTGACTCCCAAAATTTTGAAAAGGATATGTTAACCCGTTCTCCATTTACTTCTAATACTCCATCCACTATGAATCACCCTGTATATTATAACGACACCTGGAACTAGATTATAATTTGTGATGATTCCGGTGAAGGGTTCGGAGGTAAATAGGGGAAATAAGTAAAGCACCCTGGTAAGAGTACAGAAATTTGGGATTTGGTGTATATACTAGGAACTAAAGCCTCATATTTTTTTATAACATTTGTGAATTCGTCCACCATCTCAACTCCATTATTAAAGGGTCTGATAAAATTAAATTGAGATATTCACTTGAAATTTGATACACAATATATTAATGTGCATTCTCTGTTTGAGAAAATCATATTTAACTATTCCAGTTAAATGTATAGTAATAGTTGAACCATTTTTTGTTATTTTTGTCTTCATAAAATGGAATAGTTACAAAATGACGTTTTTATATAATTATACGAAATAAGTTTTCAAAAAAATGATAATAGAAATAAATAAAGGCACAAAAATTTTACTCTTTTTACATTTTGAATACCCTGTATATCTTATCTCAAATCTGACCCTGCTCATGGCTTCACAGTGTGGCGTTGTTTTGAAAGGTTTTAGTTTGCCCAAGTTGTTCAAGTGTGGGCCACTACGAGCGACGTGGTTAGCGTCACTGGTGTAACCTGGCTAGCACAGTAAAGATACGGAGAGCTAAAGGGCATGGAGTTCAAGGCTTGGGCGCCATTGATTACTTAGGGTAATCAAAGAAAATTGAAGATAAAGATAAACAAAAGACAAAAGTTACATATATACAATAGTACTATATATTACAAAAATATTATATTACAACAAATGAGCTATCACAGCATCAACGATACTGTATAGCAAAATATTAGACAGAAATATATACAAAAGAAACTATATTACAAAATTTACTATATTACAAGATACTCTATATTACAATGTGCACAACGGTAAAGCAAATCTGAGGCGTGTACGAGAACTAAAAATATATCACAAAAGATACGTCTCGTAACTTTCACCTCAATACTAAAATCATATATTACATAAATTAGATAAACTTGAGATCTTTTACGAGAGACAAAATAACTATATTACAGAAGATAACTCTCGTAAATTTATCTCAAAATTAAAAATCATATATTACAACAAAATTAGGAACTTGAGATCCTTTACGAGAGAAAAAATAACTATATTACAACAAATATGTCTCGTAACACTATCTCGAAGTTCATAAACTTTAAACACTCTCGTTACAACAAAAATTGAACCACGACTTACGATATCACTAACAAACGTGCATTATAGTACTACAATAAGATATTAATCATTAGGAATCAACTAAAAGCAACTACGAAACAATACTACGGCGAAGTATTTGCGACAACGAATTCAAGATATAAGGAACTACGAATTAATATACAACAATGGATTTAATTATAACAACGGATTTAAAATGCAAATAGCCAAAATATAATAGATTTACTTGAATCTAGTATGTTAAATTTAGACACTTTTGGCTCTAATAGCTCAACAATCATGTGAAAATAATCCCTTTTATTGGTAACAATTAAAAGTACTTATCTTTTATTTTGTTATCCTGATTAAGGAAATTCCTAAATGTGATCCTGTTCTCCGATGATTATGGGCTTAAAATTTCACATGTGGCTGCTTTAATTCCATTTTGAGGTTATGAAATCGTAAAAACGTCCGTACAAGATTTGTCGCCAAGACAAAATGAAGAAAATCTCATCGCTCGGAATGTTTTCGTATATCCCAATTCAAAATGTAGTATAGAAAAGTTGACTTCATATGAATATTGTTTGCTTAGTGGAAAACGTAGTAGGTATCACTAATTGAATGTAGATAATCTCAAATCTTGCTTAAGGCAAATAATATAACGTTGAAATATTTCTACGTTAAATCATTAGACGTGAATAAGTTTTGTTCTTAAGAAATTAATTCTTAATTTATAAGAATATAAGAAAAACCTAAAACAATATTTCAAATGTTAGATGGCATTTACCGGTATAATTATTAAAACCTTACCTCATGTGATCATTACGAGGTTTTTCAAATTCTAACATCCCCATTACAGGTCAAACAAAATTATAAATACGTCTAATTAGTGCAATGGTTCAACGAGAAAGAGTTTCACCCGGCGTTATTTAGTTAAAATATCATTCCTGCTGCGCTATCTGGTATTCGCGAATTTTAACTGCTGACAGATGACGTATGTTCATCATAGTCTAAGCAGTAAGGGAACTCTATTAGTACTAAAGTTTGTGGGAATAATATTTCCGATAACTATAATTTTTCTAATAAATATTAACAGTGTAACGAAGGATGTTATTGAGCATTCCGCATGTTACAACAGGATAAGCAAAAATTTTTATAAGGAATAGTATTTTCTCGAAAAACTAACAATAAAAAAATACAAAAGTGTAAAGTACATCCGAGGAAACATTGTATATGATGTACTAACATAGTCATGAATAAAAGTTGACACAAAATTCTGAAAAATATCGAATATCATTGTTAGACTTAAATAAACACTTTTTATTTTTTGCAATTTCCCCTTCAAATTAATGTAAACCAGAGTAAAGAATTCTTGAACGTTTAATATAATGAAAATTGGTTAGTTTTGATAAGCCTTATTTCAAAAAACCATTCATTATTTGAGATCTGGTCCATAGAGACCTTTATTCTCAGAAACTCAAAATGTCCTACATAATAAAAATTTTAAAAACCACCGAGCCAATTTTTCATAAGAAATCCTTTGAAGAAAAGGGTTTTTTAAAACACCGGATCCTCCGCCATTTCTTAGAATCCGTAACTACGTTGGCTCATGTATTAAATCAGTGAATTTAGAGCCGTTACTTTCGGTCTTGAATAAACACACGGTTAACTAATCTGTCTACTAATTTAACTGAAACAAATAACCAAGGCCGAAAGTTGGTTGTGTACTTTGCGACATATTTAGCAGCTCAGTTAGTTACTCTTAAAGTTCTCGTCACACGACATGTTTTAACCCGTTGCGGTACCGTGCCAATAGTTCATGGTAATTTTCGATTTTTGTTAAAAATTTACTTTTCTATGTCAATGAAGGAGTAACACATGAAATGAGCAGATGCTACAGTCGGGCGTATGGCCCAGTTTAGAGAGAAAAATAGCGGCAAAAGCTTCGACTTCTTGGTAGGTTTTTAGTAGTAGAGAATTTAAAAAGTTTTAAGGCCACCGTGAGTGGAACAAAAGATAAAATGGCGTCAAACATTAAAAAACAATTTTTGGAAATAATTTATAATATATAAAGACAAAAATATTTTAAAGGACAAAGTGGAGCTATAATTACTGTAACTTCTTAATGTATATTTTCTCTGAGAAAAAAAACATATTTAACTATTTCAATTAAATGCAAAGTAAGAGTTGAACTGATTTTGCTCTTCATAAAATAATTACAAAATCGCGGCGCCTATTTGCTGCGAAATGTGATTGTTTAATAAAGTTTTCAAAAATAAGTAATAAAGGCACTTTGCTTAATGCAAATTTTACATTTTTGAACATCCTCTATATTTTATGACAAATCTGAATGCTCATGGCTACCAAGGATAAACAAAACTTTTTATAAAGAATAATATTTCCTCGAAAACCAACAATAGGAAAATTTACAAGAGTACGATACCCCATCCGGGGATACACTATTTTATATTTTTTTCTGATAACTAAGTTTAAAAAAAAATCTAGAATAATTCTCTAAGCTTTATTAGATTTTCTCATTAAAATGTCCTCACCTCATTTGTTCTGTATATAATAATAATAATACGACTTTATTTTCGTATGACTTGTAAATACAAGTGTAGAATATTGTCACCAAATAATCAATAAAGATACAAGCAAAAATACAATATTACAGGTTTGACAGTAGTAAAAAAAATATAAAATATAGTAGGTATATAAATAGCAAAATACAATTCAATACAACACAAACATACATACATCACAATACAAAATTGTCACAATTTAAAAATTCCCCTATAGAGTAAAAACTATGATTCTGCAGCATATTACGAACACCCGATTTAAATAAATTAAAAGTAGGTAAGGACTTCAAAGAGGTTGGCAATTTATTAAATATTTTAACGGTCATGATCAGTGGCCCATTTGCTGAGGCAGACATACTGTGCCTCGGTATTTCCATGTTGAGAGTAGGTCTAAAATTGTAGGGCGAATTTAGATCTCTGGTGAGTGTAAACTTACCAGGATGTGACTTAACATAGCAAACGCAATTTAGAATGTAAATATTCGTTATAGTTAGGAGGTTTAGTTGCTTAAAAAGGTCTCTGCAGGAATATCTTAAGCTTCATTTATTCTTGTACAATTTCCCCAACATAAGATACCATAGTTCAATGTGGAGTAGACATAAGCATAATAATAAATTATTAAAACATCAGTTGAAACATAATTTCTCAGCTGCCATAAGACAAAGCAAGAAGTTGATAATTTCTTCAGTATGGCATCAATCTGGTTACTCCACGTTAAATGCGAGTCTATACATAAGCCAAGAAATTTAACTTGCGAGCTCTGTTGAATACTCTTACTGCTTATTTTTACTAAAATGCTTTCATCCAGTTTTCTTGGAGTGAACAGTATGAGATCAGTTTTGAGATCATTTAGTATGAAACCTGTATACCGACAATAATCTATCATAACGTGAATAACACTGTTAGCAGTGTTACTCAGATCATCAAAATTATCCGCACTGACAGCTATTAGGGCATCATCTGCAAAGAGAGATACGAAACCACATGGGAAATAAGAGAAGAGATCATTAATGAAAGTAATAAATAATAGGGGGCCCAATACGCTACCTTGGGGTACCCCTACTTTGATCGCTTTGGGCAAAGACTTATAAGTGATATTAGTTCTCAAAATAACTTCTTGGTTCCGATCTTGCAAATAAGAGGAAAGCCAAAGTAGGGCAGGTCCACGAATGCCATAATTATAGAGTTTATTCAATAACAAATTAGTGTTAACTGTGTCAAACGCACGTTTTAGATCAAACAGAATACACGCTATTTTGTTTTTACATTCAAAATTCTGCAGAATATAACTGTAGACTGCCAAAGTCGCATCCTGTGTTGATAATTTGCTCCTAAAACCGAATTGGTTAATTGACAAAATTTTTTCTGTTTCCAGGAATTTTGAAAGCCTAATATGGAAGGCGTTTTCATATACTTTAGAGAAAGCAGAGAGTAGGGCAATTCCTCTATAGTTTGAGATTTGTGATATATTACCTTTTTTATAGATTGGAACAATAAGTGCTTTTTTTAAAAGTGTTGGAAACATACCGTCCTGAACCGAAAAATTAATAAGCATGGTAATACAATTAGTGATGTGATCAGCAACTTTAATTAGAAGCGAACAGGGTATCTCATCACAGCCTGCAGAATGCTTATTTGATATTTTCATTAAGATTGTATGAACTTATAAATAATATATTTTCTATACTTACTGTAATGTAATTTAAAAAAATGTATCGGTTACATACATTACCTTATTATTTGTCAATTTCTTGAACAAAGCCGGAATCCTACCCCTGCAAACTAGTCTTTAGACTGTGACGTGCTTTCTTCCGTTTGTCTAGCGCATAAATAAGCGGAAGCGTCACTTTGACGCTGAGCGTGATTTCGGTTATCTCGAGCGCCTTTGCAATTTTTACGTGAGGCAAAGGTCCCACATTAGCCTCCTAAACGCAGGCTGTTGCAGTAGGGCTGGGATAGCTACAGTGGAGACACTGTATGTCCAGGGGTCTGGGCGGCAAATTAGACTTTCATTCACATTCAGCAGTAAAAAACATATGTCGGTAGATCACAAAGTTTATTAACATATAAAATTCAATACTACAATGAAAGACAAGATCAAATAAATAAATAGTGGAATAGCCAGAGCTTAAATATGTCAGGTACTTCAAAGTTATGTTTAGAAAAGAATACATTAGTACATAGCAAATGCGAATCAGGCCGTGAGTAGCTAATTCTTACTATTTCCTGAGACTATTGGCGAGTTAGTGACGGCAGGCAGGTAAGCGGTGTCATTGGTATCAACATTTTAATTGATAGCAAAAGTAAGAAGCAAAGAAATAAATAAATCGGTAAAAACAGCAGTAAGTAATAAGCAAAAAAAAACGGTGTACAAATACCAAACAATAGCAAGCAATTATTTATAGTAAAATCTAGCTTATAGGAGCGGTCAGCATATATGCGTGAAGAGTTGGCAAAATTTAATTTTGGTGCGTTTGTGTGCAAATTTATTTCGGCCACGTGCTATTTTGTCGGAGTTGATGCGGAAAATTGTCTAAGTATCAAAATGTACGGATAATTAATTAATTTTATTTCACCTAGATTTTATGCTCAATCACTGGACTATTGTAAATTTATAGAAGCAAATAAATGCATGAAAGCGGTGCATGTGGTTTTGACTCGAGGCAGCACGAAATATTTATTATAAACAAAATGGACGGTAGATTTTGAGTCTCTCCCTCCTCTAGGGATAAACCGGGCTTAAACAGGAATTATTTTAACTCAGTAAAATGACTAGACGGTCTAAGTTAAAATCTGGTAAACGGTATTTACTGTTCCAATTTCCCTCGAAATATCATCTATGTTCCTTTCCCTTCTGGAAATTCTTGGGGCCATAGCTATTTGGATAAAATCGCGAGAATTTAACAAACCCTAACTCGAGCACACCACTTTGTTAATAACTATATTGGAAAGTTGAAATTTAACTGATCAAAACGGAAAAACACAGTCGGTACATTTTAATATATATTTACTCGGAAATTATTTTAAAACGTGGTTTTAATACACGCATTTTGGTGAAATATTTTATCTGTTACTGCAAAAACATCGACAAGAACAACGTAGTGCTGATAACCTCATGTGTACTTACTGCGGACTCGGTTTCGGGATCTCTTCTGCACGCGTGATTGATAGTTGTAAGTATCGGTTCGGAATGGTGAGAGAAATATGTTTTAATGAAACAGGTAAAGGCTGATCTACCCAAACGCCATTTACGGCAAATATCGATAATTATGTTAATTGTTGCAGATTACCTTCTGACGGCTGAATTCGCTGTACATAATTTCAGATATAAAATAGAAAACTGTTTCGCGGCGTAAACTAACTAGTATTGTAGAAATCTAGCATACTCATTTTAAAGCAACTTTTCCGGTCGTAAACGGGACACATAATGAAGGAAACTATCATGAATTTACATTGCATTTTGGTCATGAAAAGGTCACTTCATTACAAGACGTAACCATATTTGATTTTCGTCTGAACCGTCCGATTCTAGAATGGAAAAAGGGGTCGATACAAAAAAAGTATTATCGATTTTTTTAGAAGAAGACTAGTAAGATATGCTTAATCAATACCTTTAAAAACCACTCTGTACAAGATTACTCCGTAGTGGGTTCAAAGATGTTTGAGATAGGGACCGTCAAAATAACGATATTTTCAACTAATAACTATATATGAAATAAAAAACACTAAACTGTTTTTAACGTTTTCACACATATTACTTTAACATGGCGATCGTTTTGATAAAACATTAGCTTCATAAGATGGGCGTACTACTACACTACTTACAAATTGAACTTATTTTAAATACATGACATTTTATTGCCTGAGAACTATTTTGCATACAAATGTAATTATTTAATGATAATATAAAATATAATTCTACTAAAAAATGGAATTAAAATAGATCGACAAGTGGAGAATTATTTGTCTATTTGATCGTTCAGTAAGATATTAGAGTTTTTATACCTATTGATTTCTATGCTCTTGTTGCGTACATCTGGCAAGTAATTTTATTAAATTCTACTAAACAAAATGAATTTTTGAGAAATATGTACAGGTATTTACCATACTCTAGTAATGAAAACACCAGACATTATATTATCATAGGTAATCTGTTTAAATTTAATTATTATATTTTCATGTTTCATCCATTTAACTCTTTTTGTATTTCAGTTTTTGCTAACAGCTCTCGTAGAACACAGGGTTTCGATCGCATAGTAAATATATCTATTTCACAGCACATATTTCTTAATTATTGGTTAAATCAAATATACTGCAGGAAGTATTGTGGGTTGCATAGAACAACGCAGACCCAAATTCTTAATAATTTTTAGTTTATAGTATGGTAATGTGTTAATTGAGACTTGAGAGGGGACATCACTTTTATTAGCTGGCTGATAGCAGAATCGGCCATTTCTTTGCAAATTCTGTAGCAGCATATACTTTGACTTAAAGTTTTTTTTTTGATAATCATTCAGTCACGAGTTGTGTTACTTCTGCTGTTATCAAACTTTCTCTTAGTGATCTATCTAATAAAAGAGTTTTGCTGCCAAATAGATAATTAATAAATAAACCATATAGATAATTAATAAATTATTTAAATAATTTACCGAAATAATTTATATAATTAGTAAAAATAATGTACATAATTTAAACAAGTGATTAGTACAAATAATCTACCTAATTTACACGAGGAAAAACACTTCTTTCGTTTGATGGTTAAATGCCTGCTAGATTCCATAAGACAGATAGTCCAGTCAAACACAGTTTAGTAAAGTTCAGCATAGTCTATTGAAATTCCGTTTAGCCAAGTCCAGTTTAGTCCAGTCAATCCAAACCAACAGCAAAACCCTAGCGTTATACAGGTTAGCAAGACGTCAAACCACGTCGAGGAGCCGTCTGTGTTCGGAAAGGCTGTTAGGAAAAGCTACCAGAACTCACCAGGAGCCCTCATCCACTATCTATCCATCGTCAGGAGGATTGGTGAGATTCTGAGAATTTCATTGATATTTTTTTTTGTGTAATATTTATTGTATAACTTTCATTGCACAAGATATTTCTTTTCTTTTAATGATAAATTAATTAAGCTATAAATATTTTCCTTTGGAAATTGTGATAATATTACTTAACATTTCTATTTCATAATTGATAACATTATTTTATACTTTTTATATTGATTAAATTCGTTGATTTGTTCTTATATTGATGATTTTTTCTGAAGTTATTAATAAATATGTCTCTTTTATCGTAAAATTCAATTTTTCATTTTTTCTGTTTGTCTGTCCGCCATAAGATCAAATCTTTCCACGGCGGTTGGTTTCACCATCACAGGGGTAGCAGTAACTCTTATTTTCAGTGGATGGCGCTCATAATATTTACATCATTTTAAGCTACCTCTGAGTGTTGGAACAAACTAGCTAGGTAAAATATCACAAAAATATTGGTTCAGCCTCTGGCTGATTTAAAAAAAAATATATAATAATTGAACCCACGAAATCCCAGCCACGTACCAGATCAGCTAGCCGCTCGCTACTTGTGTGTTGGTTGAATTGCCTTTGGTTATCACCTTAACCGGTGATACCATTGTTAATTAGGCCAAGTAGTGATGTAACACTCTCAAGTAACGCCAACTTTGATCCTTTACTAGCTGTATGAAGGTCGTAGAAATTATCGTTAAATAAGTGTCTTTCTTCCAACAGGTGATTTGAAAACGTAGAATTATTTTTATATAAAAAAAATATATATTTAATTATGTGTGTTTTAAAATTTCTACCTGGCGGCCAAGCGTTCATAGCGACGTCGCTTTTTGATCCTTCGATGTCGGCTCTTCCTATCATTGCGATCTTAGGGGAAGTCCCGCAAGTTAGCTTATACACTCTCAACAAATCCCCTCTTTTCTCTTATCTTGTTTTTAGCAATAGCACCTAAAGTATTATTAGTTTTGTAAGCTATATTCAGACCTTGCTTCTTTAAAAACTTACTAGTTTTTTTATTTACCGCATTTGTAGCGTTATTGAACCGTTTTTGTGTTATAAGTTACCTATGGGAGATGCTTGAAAGCCATTGTTAACCACGATTTACCTAATTAAGTTTAACTCCTTATTAAATTCATAATCCGATAATGGAATATCTAATAACCTATATAACATACTATGATAAGCTGCATGCTTATGCTGTCTAAGGTGTGATGTCATATAATTTAACGTGGTAATATTATTATTTTTTCTGGAAATTCTTACATTTTATATAATATACCATTTCATAAAAAATGTTTTAAATACATTGATAAATAACCGAGTAAACATGACGTCACGTTTTTGACAATAACTGCAAAATTTGAAAATAAAAAATTATGAAAAAATTTCCTCGTACAAAAAATGTCGTGCTTTATCGGTGTCTAAAATATTATTTACATAGTATGCATATTTTCCAAGATCTTTATAAAGATATTGTCTAAATGTTATTTGTGGCATTATCTTAATTTTTTTCCTTCTTCAATTCTTTGGGAATTTCACTGCCACATGTATGTTTTCTTTCTAAGCGGTGCTAGGGGAATCTACAAAATATATCACAATTAACCAGTATGTTACTGGTAAAAAAACCTCTACGCCCGTGACGTTTACGTCAAAGGATCAGATTAGATTTCCGAAACGTCGGCGAAATATTTAATTTCAAGTTTTTATACTTATTTGTGTTGTTTAGTTATCAAAACCAACCTTTAACTGATCCTTTGACGTAAACGTCACGGGCGTAGAGGTTTTTTTACCAGTAACATACTGGTTAATTGTGATATATTTTGTAGATTCCCCTAGCACCGCTTAGAAAGAAAACATATATGTGGCAGTGAAATTCCCAAAGAATTGAAGAAGGAAAAAAAAATCTTTATAAAGGATTTAAAACTGGTATGGTCAAAATTATCTTAAAAAGTAGGACATTTTTCAACATTAGAAGAACTTCAAAAGTGTCCAATGTGCATTATTCAAATTTCAGTGATTGATTTATAATAGACTCATAATAAACACATAATGTTTTCAATTTTTTTCTGCTTCTCCGTTTATGAGATATTTGCGGTTAAAGTGAGGGGTCAATACATTTGAATCGTATATTAGTAAAGGATCAAATTTGACGTTAGTTGAGAGTTTAGGTATTAATTGGTATAAAAACTCTAATATTTTACTGAACGATCAAATAGACATAATAGTCCAGTAACTCTATGAAAAAATGCAAAAACGATGCTACCCAGAAACAAAAAATAAATAGGGTCGTGTAGAGGAAATAATTCTAAGAAAGATAGCGTTTTCTGCATCGCTCTAGCTGGTGTAGAACATAACCTAAAAAATTAGACAAAGTCGAACAAACGATTTTTTGCAATTTAGAAAAAACGTAGTGTACTACAGATAAAGTGAAATATGAAAATTGTAGGTAATGAAAAAATCTATCGAGTGCGACCAGCAGAATAAAGATTCGTTATTTATTTTCTGAGATAACCTAAAAATACCGACAAAAATTGCGTTCTTTTGTTTTTGCTGTGTTAATGACATTTTTGAGTTAAATTACTCCTTGGTCTACGAAAATGTTGCCTCTGTTGAGCATTTTTAAAAAAAATTCAAAAACATATAAATACTCGATTTACGAAAAAGAAAACCTTTTCCTAAATCGGCCATTACTTACGATTTGGATATCCTAGAGAATCAAACATGGGCTTAAATTCTTCATAAGGAATAGTACTATCATATAATTTAAGATAGACATATTTTTAGTCACTTTGTAACCTCAAACAAAGCGAATTAATATCATAACATTTTTTGGTTATGTTCTTGCGAACTATCTCTTTGAATTGAGTAATTATATATTCCGCATATAATAATCGATTGTATACACTTTTTCACACATTTAAGAAAAATGAGCACTTTGGTCCGAAATAATTACATTTTTATGATCCTCACAACGGTAAAAGAACTACATAAATAATTGAGTTTTGTTAAAAATATTACTTACGCATTTCGGTGGACGGTAGAGAACGCCAGTCAAGATTCTCGAAATGTACCGCATTCTACAGTTTGTGCTCCTCGAAAGGATGCCACGAGGTGTAGTTTGAAGTTTTCTGTTGTTACTTAGCTTGCCCTTATGCAGGCTGGCCGGCCCTGACTAAAATCAATTGTGGTTACGTTTAAAGACTTGTAGGTATATTCACCACCAAAATTTCAAAATATTCGGATATCATATAAGCGAGATATGAGGGTGTCTTCATCTTAAGTGAGTCACACTATAAAATACTACTTGCCTACATAAAGTTTACTTAGCGACTTATTTTTAGAGTAGAACCCGTAGAAAATAGACTACTTATATATCACGTACTGTTTTGATTCCGTTCTCCCCTTGGGCTATGCCATTATATTACATATCAATTGTTTCAGGTTTCATGGTATTTACTGGCCTGCCTTCTTGATGGCAGCTAATCTTGAGCCTCCTAGATCTATTCTGTGCCATTCACACTGGACAGTCGACGGTGAGAAAATGTCGAAATCCAAGAATAACGTCGTATGTCCTTTCAACCGTTCAGAAATTTACACTTCCGATGGCTTGCGCTACTTTTTACTTAGAGAGGGTGTAGCTCACAGCGACGGAAGTAAGTTTTCTTTTCTTAATTTATATCCTCGCCATAGCCGGATTTCTAGATTTGTCTTTTATTTAGGAAAGAAATTGATTTTCTCTCGATCAGTTGTTAGAGTTTCTGTTGTAGGGTACTGTGAATTGTAACAACATTAAATCAATTAATTAGTTTGGAATAGAAATGCAAATTTTCAACCTCTTTTGTGTTATACCGGGTGAGTCACGAATTGCGCTCGCTCCGATATTTCCTAAAATATTTGGAATAGAAAATTGAAATTTGGAGGCCTTATTACAGGACTAAAATGCCATCTTTTTAATAAAAAATCAAGTTTGGTGCACATCCGGCTTGACCGGAAATGCCCACAACTTTCGATTTTTAAATGGAACACCCTATATATTTTTACATTTTAGGAATCTAGAGGAAATTTTGAATACAATACATCCAATTTGGTCACTTTTTGATAAACATTAAAAATTTTATTAAAAAATCAATTTCTGAATCCAGAATGCTGTGGTGCCCAAAATATATTTTAGTTTGTGTGCTACGTTACTATAAAAATAAAAAGAGCAATATGATTGTATTACTTAATTCTCTAGAGGCGTTTAAAATTTTTAAATGTGATTTTTACCCTCTAACCCGGTTTTTTTAAATGGGAATTTAATCGTTCACCAACATTTTTAAATACCTCATTCTCATACGAATCTAATGATACCAAAATTTTGAAAATCCGCTCAGAAATATTTGAGATTTCAGCCAAAATACAATGCAACCAAGCTTTTAGAAACATGCGGCTAAAAGATAATAGATTAGTGGGCTTTGGAAACTAAAATGGCACATTCAAAAATAAAGTTTATAAAACTTCTTCAAATACCCGTGAAGAGCTGCAAAATAAAGTTGTACTGGCTCTTAATGAAATAACGCCGGCTGAATTGCGTAGAGCCATTCAAGCAACTGTATGCAGAGCCGAATTGTGTATAGAAAAAAATGGTGGACATTTTGAACAATATCTATAAATGTCAATTTATGGTTTAATTATATTAATTATTTTAAAGATACCTACTGTTACCTAGTTTAAGTTTAATTGTTCAAACGGAATTGATTTTTATTTATTTATAAGCCCGATATTTATGTTCATTTAAATAAAACTCTGAAAACCGAACTGATGTCGCATTCTATTGCAAATGTCCTTGTGGATGTAATCATGTTTACCTCCACATACCTATGCTAAACTTAATTGTAACGTTCTTTGCGCTCACAATTATTAAATGTTTGATAGCTCAAGATTGCCTATAACTACATGAGTCTGTCTGACAGCTGATATTGTTTTATTACATTCAATGGCTACTATGATTTTTCCAATGTTATTAGGTTACCAGATTTACACAGAAATGTGCCATTTTAGTTTCTAAAGCCCACTAATCTATTATCTATTAGCCGCATGTTTCTAAAAGCTTGGTTGCATTGTATTTTGGCTGAAATCTCAAATATTTCTGAGCGGATTTTCAAAATTTTGGTATCATTAGATTCGTATGAAAATGAGGTATTAAAAAATGTTGGTGAACGATTATTAAATTCCCATATAAAAAAACCGAGTTAGTGGTTAAAAATCACATTTAAAAATTTTAAACGCCTCTAGAGAATTAAGTAATGCAATCATATTGCTCTTTTTATTTTTATAGTAACGTAGCACGCAAACTAAAATATATTTTGGGCACCACAGCACTCTGGATTTAGAAATAGATTTTTTAATAAAATTTTTAATGTTTATCAAGAAGTGACCAAAATAGATGTGTTGTATTCAAAATTTCCTCTAGATTCCAAAAATGTAAAAATATATAGGGTGTTCCATTTAAAAATCGAAAGTTGTGGGCATTTCCGGTCAAACCGGATGTGCACCAAACTTGATTTTTTATTGAAAAGATGGCATTTTAGTCGTGTCATAAGGCCTCCAAATTTCAATTTTCTATTCCAAATATTTTAGGAAATATCGGAGCGAGGGCAATTCGAGACTCACCCGGTATATGAACCTCTGTTTCCTATTACAGCGGATTCATTTTGTACTCATGTTAAGGAATAGGATGATCACTGTTGATCCAGCTTTTACTGTTCTTTACGTATAAAGGAAACACCACTAAAAATGTACCGTTAATTGTTGATAATGTTTACACTTCCCGACAAGTAAAAGTAGGACAACTCTTGTTAATTGAAAACTGTAATTTCTAGTTATGTAAATCGATCTTGGTATACGACATTCGTGCGGCGGTGCTAACTCTATTCTATTTTCCAAATAATACAATAGGTTCTTAGGAAAATTAGACAGTAATTTATTAAAAATATCTATAGTAAAAAATAAAAAACAAACAAAAACAGAAATAGTAGAATTCAATATCTAGTCATTGTGCCGTTATTATTTATTACTTATTGCATTCTTCTGGGCATTGAATCGATCAAATTGGTGGTAAGGTTATGACTTTTCGCAGACTTTCCCAGGTTTCCTCAACAGGAGACCATAAATTATTTTTATTTAAGGGGATAACATTTTGTTTCTGCATTTGCGTAACCATGATTCCCCAAATTCTCTCCTACTTATCCATGTCGGGACTTTTTGCAGCCCAAGGCAGAACTTCAACATTATTTTCATCTAGATAACTTCTCATACAATTGGCGATGTGCATTGAGCAATTATCATGTTGGAATATAAAATTGTCATCAGGGAAACGTTTTCTAACTGAAGGCAACATTACATTATTCAAAATTTCCAAATATTTTCCAGAATTTAGCCTTCCTTCGATATTCCAGCAAACCCCTAAACCTTCTATTGACATCCACGCCCAGACGTTAACTGAAAACCTTCCAGATCTATCATTGGATGTAATATAATTTTCATTAAACCTAGAGAGAACGTGGTGGCCCATACACCCGAATACCAATGTCATTGTGGGATTGAAATATTTTTTCATCAGAAAAAATGACATTTCTCCAAAAATCAGCATTATTTAAGCAGTCTTTACGGAGGCGGGGAAATTTGTTTCAAATTTAGCCTTACTTGCATTATCGAAAGGACGATTTCGTAAATAATTTAATAAAGTAGTGTCCGGCTCTTCCGAGGTTTTTCTTGGTCTACTTGTTCCTACCTTTCTCTGAAGAGTTCCTTCATTTTCCCATTTTCTTTTAATTTTCGAAATAGTATTCCTGTTGACATTAAATTCTTCCGCAAGAAGTCTTATTGACCAACCGGCCTCAATATTCGAAACAATTCGTAATTTCTGAATGATGCTTAATTGTTGTGGCATCCTGGAAATTAAAAATAATAATTTCTGACAAATCAACAATTGTCAAAACTGAATTGTCAAAGACTGTTTCACAAAACTAAAATAAAGTGTCCTAATTTTATTTGACGGGAAGTGTACCTATATTGCTCTTCATGTACACGTGTTCACTCCACGTATAGTCCAGTCAATGACCTTTTCCCCGTATAATTTTGCCAAAGAGCACCGATTTTCATACAAATTTGGATTTGGGTTCTACTTACACTCTACTTCAAAGTTGACCTTGTACCGGGGTTTGTTTTTACCCTGGGAATGGATGCCACCCCTTCTCGGGGGTGAAAAATGTTTCATTGAAAATAAGTCTGGGAATGGATAGATTGACTAATTCTAAGCAACTTTTGTTCTATAAAGGTTTTGTAGGTTTTTTTAAGAGCTATAAGCTCATATAAATTTAATTTTCTTTCAGCCCTTATTTTTGAAAGGGTTTGAGCTGAAATGGCTTGAACCAGTTACTATTTACGAACATATGCAAACTTTAAACGGCCATGTCTTACTCAAGTTTTATCCTACAGTAAAAAAAAAAACGAAAATTTTCAGAAAAGCAGAACCTACAATTTTGTACCCTTCAAAATTTTGCGTATCATTAATAGTTTTTGAGTTATTTTGAAGAAAAGGCAATTTTTTGCAAAATTACGAAAATGCTGTTTTTACTTCAAGCTCAATTTTTTTCAAAACTAAGCACTTTAAACCGGTTAAACTTCTAGAGCATGTTACAAGTACATAAGGGGTGATTTTCACATTCTTTTGACGCCGAAAAAATAGGGACCAACATTATTTTCGTCATAACTTGCTTAGTTTTGATGCTAGGGACTTTTATAGAAAATAAAAATAAAGGTTCATTCAAGCAGTTCAAAAAAGTTTCCATGAATTTCTCCCGAAAAATGCATTGTTTATTGGTTGAAAAATTGACACTTTCACTCGCGAATAAGTCGAAAAGTATTGACTTTCAGAAAAACCTTTATAGAGCAAAAGTTGCTTAGAATTAGTCAATCTATCCATTCCCCACTTCTTTTCAATGAAACATTTTTCACCCTCCGAGAAGGGGTGGCATCCACCCCCAGGGTAAAAGCAACCCCCGGTACAGGGTCAACTTTGAAGTAAAGCTTGAAGTAGTAGTAGAACCTAAATCCAAATTTTTGTGCAAATCGGTGCTGTTTGGGAAAATTATACAGTATCGCCGTATTTTATCTTCAATGACTGGACTAGTAGTGGAGTGGAAACATAGTAAGTCTGAAAAAAAAATAAAAATTATGTTTTGTCGAAATAAGTTTAGAATGTTATGAAACCTCGAGATTCTAAATTTGAGAGAAAAAAATTTCTATCCGTCTGCCTGCCTGTAATTTTTTTTGTGCGCACATTTTCTCCAGAACGGTTTAAGATATTGACTTGTGAGTGCGTTGCCGGATAAGCATGGGTTAGCTGCCACGGCTTGGATTTGGTTCATATTTGGTAGGTAAGTTCCTATTATTACGAGAATAACTTACCCCAAATACCAGCTTCAAAATTTTTTTTTTTACAAAAGTTATTAAAGAATTTGGAAAAATGAAAAAAATTAATTTTCTCAAATGTGAATAAGCCGAAGTCGGGAGCTAAAATATATGTGGTCTAGAGCGTTGTGTCGATTATAAAAAAAATTGATACTCAATAAATTCAACGAATAGGGGGTAAAAAAAAAATATTTAAATTTTGGAACAATTCTTTCCTTATGAACTATTTGATAGAATTTATGTAATTCCATAGGAATCAGGAACCAACACTAATATTAAGCTTGTGACTCAATAAAAGGACTATTATTTGAACAATACACCGTACTCTAATGTGAAAGACACTTAATCTTTATTAATGTCTTCCTCAATCATATTGCATTTTGTAAACAATTTACCGAGGATTTCAGCAGGTCTTACAATTTTTGAGATTATTTTTTAAATTCCCTCTACCGCGCATCGAACGAAATTTTCATCTGCCAGGGTAATTGGGGTACGTGAAATACATATACTATCTACCTATGCGGACAGATATCGATAACCGTTCGTTAAAAAAAATCCATATTCTCTCACCATACCAAACATTTCCAGAGAAAAAAGTTTCGTAGTTATCCTCTCTTCGATTGCTAACTGGCATACGGTAACTTTTCGTCATCGAATTTGCACGCCATTTCCTAGACTAATGAGGGTGTTGCAGAAATTAAAAAATATTGTTGTGAACGCGCCAATGGTCGAAGAACAGTTGGCTGTTGTTCCCATATAGCTGCTATTATTTATTACTTTTCACATGCACGATACTTGTAAAACCTGCTGATATCCTCAGTAAATTGTTTACAGAATGCAATATGAATTCCGTGATTGAGGAAGACAGTGATAGAGACTAAGTGTTTTTCACATTAGAGTAGGGTATATTTTTTTTAAAGTGAACTATTATTTGTTTGCTTTAATTGTATTGAAACATATTCTTTATAGGATTTTGCAAACATCAGAAAAAATAGCAATCTATTTGAACTAAAAGAAGAGCTCTGTGTAAAAATAATAATGAAATCTTTGCATTCTCTCGATAACCTGACTTCTAGTTATGCTAGCAAATTAAAATTCCTTAAATGATTTGTATAATTTCTTATTTGAAAATTCTCATTCAACAACTAGCATCCATACAGTCCCCTACGGCCATGCAGGTTAAACTAGTATCTACATAACCCCCTACGGTATATGAAGATTCATATACCGTAGGGGGTTATATAGATACTAGTTTAACCTGCATGGCCGTAGGGGACTGTGTGGATGCTAGTTATCAATGAGAATTTTCAAATAAGAAATTACACAAATACAAATGCATGCGAAAGAATGCAAAGATTTCATTAATATTTTTACACATTGCTTTTCTTTTAGTTCCCATAGATAATTATTTTTTCTAATGTTTGCAAAATCCTATAAAGAATATGTTTCAATAGCGTGAGTTGTTTAAAACATATTCATTTTATTCAGTCACGAGGTTCACCGCCACCTTGAAAGAATTGTTAATAGTTTTTCTCACATCCCTCTGCTTCTGTTCTATTCTCGACTATGTCAGAAATAAACACTGAGTTTTAAAGTGCTTAAAATGTCCTATATGTTATGTGCTTTTTTCGTAGATAGGACTAATAGTTTTTTAAGTATTACGAGAGAAAATTTAAAATGAGAGCGTGGTACTATGGTTTCTGAGCCCAATTTATCTGGCCAAAATTAATGAAATGATATTATGGAAAAATTAAGTGGCGTAACTATTTCCTGTGATAGTTAATAACAAAAAGACATATTGTCTAAATGTTATTTGTGGCATTATCTTAATTTTTTTTTCTTCAATTCTTTGAGACTTCCTGCCACATGTATTTTTTCTTCTTAAGCGGTGCTCGGGGAATCTAAAGAAAAAAAAAGACATAAATTAAGGGGTATTTAACGTAAACATTTTAATAACAAACGCTTGTTTGGCAAAGTTTTATTGATTTACGTAAAAAAAAAGTATATTATATATCGTTCTCAAATTCTAATAAATCTAATTGATCAATAGGCAACATATCTTCTAGAGCGTTCTCTACATCATCCTCGACGTCATCGACCTCGCTGCTCTCTTCACATTGTAAAGTTTCAGGTTTCGGTTCCAGCAGCATACTAATTACTTCAAAAGGGAGTTGCAGTCTACGTTGACGGTTTATGCGTTTTTGTAAACTAATACTTGAAATGATAGGATCTGATGTATACATAGCTATGTTGAAAATCTCTTCCATATTATTTTGCATACTAGTTTTCCTAGCGTGAAATTGTCGGTCATGGTTGTACAATTTATTTCTAGCTTCAGATCCAAATCCAAAATACCTTACTGGCAATACAGTATTTTCAATGATCTGTTTACTGTGTGCTAGAACTTTATGCACAGTTGCAGGCATTGGGTACCAGGATATTTCGTCATGTATAGTCTGGCTGTTGCGTAGCAATATTCTTCCAATTTTGGTGCATAGATTTGGTAGTTACAGGACAGGCAAATTCAAATTTTTAATGAGGTCTTCTGAAAATTTTTTAGTGTCATGAAATGTTCGACGCGCAGTACTCGCTTGTACTACCAAACCCGGCTTTTGGTTGGTCCACATATAAATGAAATTTTTCCAAAAATCGTTCTTGTATAATTTTTTTCCTTTTGGCAACAATTTCTTAATTTTTCTGGCCTCGGACTTGCCATTCACGTATATCATATCGATAGGAGATGTGGAGCATACACTCAAAAAATCTAATCCAACAATGTAACGGACTTATTCCAAACTGCAAAGTATTTGGTTTTGGATCAAATACGTTTGTCGTTTTGAATTTCTCAATTCGCAAAAAACCACGGGGCGTGGCACCACATATCGGACAAACTTGACTTGACTTTGTTCCGGTCAGAGTATTCAATACTTTGCCGTCAATTAAGGTCATGAAAAGATTAAACTTTATATCAATTGCTCTGTCATTCGATAAAGAAATTTTCAGTTCCTTAAGATTCTCAATTTGCAGATCGATAGTTTGCTTTTCTTTTAATATATGCTCCGCTGACTCTTTGACGTACTCCAATTTAAGAGGCCTGCAAAATCTAGATTGCGGAGTTCGATTATTCCATTATAGTTTCATGTGACTGCAAGCGAAGAGGCTTTACTGTAGTTACAAGCAAAGATGCATCAGAATGGGTACCAGAAGTGGTGAATTTTTGTTTATATGTTGAATAACCTGAACTTCCATTGAAGCCGTAACTGAAAATTATTTCAGCATTAATTTCAGTAAGTTGTAATGATTCCATATGCTGTATAATTGGCTCTTCTTGCAAAAGTACTATTCTTTTTGTCGTATATTCTAGTAATTGCTTAACGGTACATCTGCCACAATATCGGAAATTTTGATCTCAGTTGGCCTACATTTTTGTTTAGCCTTCCAAACTTTTTTGTAGTCGGAGTACATTTTACAATTTCTTGAAATAGCTCCACGTCGATTATCCAAATACTGTTTCTTACTTAAATTGGAATCTAAAATAAGTTCTAACGCTTCTTCGGCTGAGTAATTCAATTTTTTTTTTTGGAGAAAAAAGGGATTTTTCTAATTTTAGCTCGTCGGGTTGGACTTTTGTTTACTTCTTTCAAAACTGCTGCTATATTGTGTTTTCCTTGTTGACGTGCAGCTATACTCGCAGCTTGTACAATTAAAGATGTTTCGTCTTTCTTTTCATGTGATAATTGCGCAGCTTCTCTTCTTTGTAATATGGATGTTTTTTCGGAGAATGATAGACTCGGCTGACTAGAAGAAGAAGATGGCGTTGGCTCGTCTATTTCAAAAACGAAATGTCCTTTTAGCCAAGTAACATTTATGTTAAAATATTCCTTGCGCCGAGAAGCTTGAGTCCACCGTTCATCGACATTCCGGCACAATCGACGTAATTTTTCCCGTATCCTCTGCTCATTAGATGAACCAATATTCTCCTATCACATTTTTTACATAGTCCCAAATTGCCGAGAATTTGTCGTTTTTGCCACTTCCTTGTAACCATATTTCTACAAGGTTTTCGTTCTTGAAACGATGCATACTTCTACAAAATATAATAATTTATCAAAATTTGCAAATAGTTGCGGGTAAATTATACGGAACAATAAACACTGATAAGGACTGATTACATTGGCGTAAAATTTATCACGGCCAAACTCCGCCAATTTTTTATAAGTCAATTCAAATTTTCATATTTAAATTTCACCATAAGAAAATTCGGAAACATCATTGTAATTTTACTGTAACCACTAATGAAAGTCTTGAGATTTTTATGTTAAATTTATAATTACTACATACCTGACGGACAATAAAAAAAATACGACAAACAAAAATATTGAAAAACACAGCAATAGCACACTTTCCCACTTGTCTTTTACACAACGGCTTACGCTCGATAACTGAAACCTTTATTCTAAACAGCAATTGTATTGCCCTAGTTATGTAAAAAGGCGGATGTAACAGGCGCGCAGGTAGAGAACCTTCAGTGGGGTGTTTACTATCGACATTTGGGTACAAAGGGGTTATTTTTGAAAACTTGAAAATGGGATTTTGGCCAAGAAATCCATTCTCAGAAACCATAGTGCGTGGAATAGATTATTATTATTATTATTACTAATATTGACTCAATATTAAAACACGTTCCAGCTATTATTATGTTCTACACGAGAAGGTTTGTTTACCTATGTGCAAGCGGGGAAAAAATGCTACATTAATACACTAAGTGGATATCTTTTATTTCAGATTATAGCGACACGAAGGTGATCCGCATCCTTAACTCCGAATTGGCCGACACTCTGGGTAATTTATTGAGCCGTTGCTGCGGTTCTGTGCTTAATCCTAGTCAAACATTTCCGGAAATCGAGAAAGGTGCCCTCGAATCTGTCGCCTCCTTGGACGTGACGAAGAGATTGATTGGGGACGTCGTGGCTCTGCCAGGTATTCTGTTTGCTTCCTAATCAACTTAGCTTTCGACTGTTTCGGTGTCAAATTTAATTTGTTTGCCTTGCTAAGTAGGCCAGACTTTGGAAAGATCGGTTAATGAGGTTTGTAAGTTTTCGTGTGCGTTGCAGGGAGAGGTGAGATTCGATAGAAATGTGTAAAGCAGAGGCGGACTAAGTTAATATACTTTATTACTGCCACTAGGGTTATCCGGTTCAGTTGGCAATGTCTTCTGCGTACGTTACTTTGCTGCCTCGCCTAAAACTATAAGAGGCGAGAAAGCTAGCTTTCGCTTCGTTTGTAAATTGTTGAAGGTAAAATGATTCTCGATAATTTCCAAGAGTTTATTGATAATATAGAATTTGAAAATTCCACAGCCCAGAAGTAAATATGTTTCAAAATTGTATATTACAATCAACTGTTCCAATCTTTATGGGAAATAATTGTTAGTTATAAATTAAACACTGCTTTTTGATGAATCAATCAATATATTGTAAATGCTCTACATATGTTTCGGCTTATTAGGCCTTTATCAAGAGTATTACATAGTGAATACTAAAGTTTTCGACGTGCTTATTCTAATTTATACCTAAAATATTTATGTCTTAATCTATTTATGACCTAATCTATTTAAGACTTAATTTAACATCCTTAATTATTTGAATATTTGGAGTGAACCTAAATTGATTATATAAATCAATGGATAGTTCTTAACAATTTGTTTATTATAGGAGTATTCCAGAAATTTTGTTGGTATTTCGTAGTACAAGGGTTGTACTTGAAAGATTTTTTGATTTCTAGTTGTTTTAGCAGATCTAAACGTTTACCGTTTCTTTCTGAATGAAGTAAATTTATGTTATCAGTATCTATGAAATGGTTGTTTTCAATACAGTGTGTTGACATTCCTGTGTTTTTATTGTTATTTAAGATTGATTTTTTATGTTCTTTTACCCTGTTAACAATGCTTCTACCACTCTGACTGTATTGCAATAGTCAATTAAATTGCTTGATCGAAATCGATGATTTTGACTTTACGACGACCGGCCTACGACATCATTTTTATTCTTGTTGAATGTGAATGAATTATTTAAAAAAAATCAGCTTGTTACAAATTTGTCATACCCAGTGTAATATCTTGCAGATTAACAGTTTCTGCCTCTGGAAAGACACCAAACGATATGTATGCAAATCGTATTTTCGTAATTGCCAAGTGGTAATTAATCGATAAAAAATTAGCTTGTCACAAATCTGGTATGCAGAGTGAAACATCTTGCAGGTTAACAGTTTCTGCCTCTGAAAACCAACCGATTTGTATGACAATCGTATTTTTGTACACTCACTGTGCGATAAGTAATCGATAAAAAAAAATCAGCTTTATACAAATATTTCGTCCTCCAATGATGAATGACATGTCGACTTTCAAGAGTCATCTAGTGAAGTTTCCATCACTAAAAAAATTTCACATATCACTTTCTTTGTCTGCCAAACTGCTATTACAAATGTATCGGGTGATTGCACGCTCTCTCCTGTAGTAAAGTGAAAGAATTCACAATTTCTTTATTGAATAAATGTACGTACTATTATTATTCATCAACTTAAATGAATGACCCGTGTCATCATTCGTTGAAACTCTGGCCTTCTTTTTTTCAACACACTGCAATTCAGTGACGACTTTTGTCATTTTATTGTAACTTCTAAAATGCTCTGAATGAAATGTATTTTTTAAGGATGAAATGTAAAGTTGTTTCTTGTGTACTTATCTATCCAAGTATAAATGCACAGTAATAGATTTGAATAAAAATAAAATAGAATTAAAGAAATAAAATTTGTTAAAAAGTGCATGTAAACTAATATTAACTGTTCTTCGAATACTTTACGCGATTTTGTTGTGACATTTATATACTTCATATAAAAATCATTTTCAATTTTATCTTTGCTAAGTTTCACAGGCACAGGCAAAATCTGTATCTCACATTTTAAACTAAATTTCATCCGCACTTGATGCCTGCTCTCGGTTTTAGACTCCACTTTGCTAGACAGGGAACAAAATCCTCGGTTTCGCTAATGCAATTTCAGAAACGCACGAATTTAATAAAACATCGAGGAAGAATATAAGAAAATGTGGCGTATGGCAGAGATGGATTAGCTGCAAAAACAAAACTCAAATACCATGTAACTTCTCTATCGCCGTGGCAGTTCAAGCTGTTTTACTTATATGTTTAAGCTATGGAGGATTCTACAGATAATTGAAAAAAGGATATTAAAACAACACTGCACTTAGTTATAGTACAGTAAAAATAGCCACAAATTAACAGTCCGTAGAGAGTAACTGTGAATAATTCCTATAAGATTTTTTATCAATATATAAATAGAAGCAGATACACATTTATAAGTATGTTGACAACATAGTTCAGACATTGCATTTTATTATCATCTCTTTCTTTATGACCAAAATTACCATAGCCCCATCTTTATTGCTGCCACCCTCATTTTGACGTGACAAATAAATGTAAATATAACCTTAAACACCCAATTTGTGAAGCATTTTGATTTGTAAATAAATCATTTTCAAGTGCTGAGGACACAAAATATGACTACATCAAGTAACGTTTTTATGCTGTTTCTATAATGCGACGACAGTTTAAAGACAAAATATGTGTCGGCCGTCAACCAATTCGGGGCTGTACGTATTTATTTTCCTAAAATTAATATTTCTAGTTACCGCCAAGCCCGGCTTCATTTATGGGAAATCTAAAAGTTAAAAAACAATTCAACGCAATTTTGTGAAAATATAGCATGGCAATAGTTATAAAGTACTTACAAGATAATAGATATTCAATATTTTTTATGTATGTATAAGACATGGTTTCAACAAAAACTTGCACCACAAACAACACAGTTCTTCCCCATTTTTACGGTTCAATAAGAATAAACGTGTACCCTACACACTAAACATGAAAATAATTAATGGTGAGAAAAAGGTATGTTGGACATGTTGGCAACAGTATCGTATGACTTTTATAGTTTATTTCGGCATCTATTTATATCAATTCTTTGTTTTTAACATTGGAAATGTTTACGTTTTCGTATATGTAGTAGAGTTACCAGTTTTTGTTCATGGTCAAAAGACAGCGGCGTCGCGGTGGACTGAGACTATCGTATGCAACGGCTGATATACGCAAATGTAATATGGGTTGCATATATAACAGGGGGTTAAGTTACCAGTTTTCATTTAAGGTGAAAATACAGCGGTGTAGTGGATCGTGATATTATAAAAGTTGAAAAAGTTTATGTTTTATGTATGGTGTTATCATTTCCAATGTCCCGATGATTGCAAGGATTGCGAAATCTCTGAATTTTTATATATAATGTAGCAGGGTTACCACAATAATTATTTCAAGTCTTCCGCAAAAATATCACTGCCGCTACTGACGTTTTCAGTTGGTCTTACTCTAAAATTAGTTATTACCAATATTATAGGGGATAAAAAAGCTACAACTTATCTTCAAATAATAACATTTTTCTCCATTGTTAATACTTTACGATTTAGAGCGGCCAGAAAGATAAAAAATAGTGTTTCGCTGCAGTTTTTTGCAATTATCTCTTAGTCGGAAGGACATACAAGTATCTGCTATTGGGTCAATCTAGTTCCCCTCAGACATCAATTCAAGCATATAACAAGCTGGTAATTTATAACACTCCATGTTATTTGTTTTATAATTTGGTAAGTTAACTTATACAAATTCGTTACTTTGTGTTTAACTTTATGCAACCAGCAATGCTTCACATGTGCAGTGGGTTGCGGAACTAATTTAACAGGCTAATATTAATCAGTCAGTTTGCAAAGTTGGCATTTTACAGTAAATTACACAGGTTATGACGTTGTCCTTCATTAGGCAGTTACTTAAAATTCTTCAATAGGTTTCTCGAATAAATTTCAAGTTCTATCTCCTCATGTTGTTTACAAAATTTATAAATACATTTAATTTAAATAGGTTCAGTAGTAACCTGAAGTTTCATCTCTTCTTCTTCTTTGTGTCCAAGTAACACAAGTATGTTGGCATCTTTTAGTTTATTAAACTTTTGACTGAGGAAGAAGTTTAATTTTTTATATATTAAAAATGATAAGTGGGAAAAGAGAAGCCACAAAAGCGTCCTTTTCAATTTTAAGAGCTTGGCAGAGCAGACGTGTGTCGAGTTGCTTAATTAATTTTTTGTCAGCCATGCTGCATTAAGGCGTCAAGCCATAAGCTTCGGCTTATTTTTAAGAGGCTGAATGCACCCCCAGAGGTTTTTTGGGGTAAGTTATTGTAAAGAAAATTTGCTCTAAAGTTGCTAAGGGTTATTTTTTAATTCCTTAGGGTTGCAAGTCTCCCTCGTAAGAGGCCCATTTTTTTAAACATTTTTTATTGGTATGGACTCGAGGACTTCATGATTAATTACTATGTTTCCTGAGAGTTTCATATAGATAACAAGTCTGGATGTTGCAAGCTTTCCTATCCTATTTTGGGAAATGGTTTCCATGAGTTCCCTAATACCTAGGGGTTTTTGCTGAAGAAAAGGACGCTTTTCGATGGTGAATGGCCTGGAAGTTGCAGGTTATAAGGACACACAGAGTTTTTCTTATGGACATGTAGAGACCGTTATGAAATGAAACTGTAACGAGCTGTTGTAAGCCAACAGGTATTTAGAGGGTTACTACGGTAACGCCTCTCAAATAAACTTATATTAAATTTTAACTTATATTGTAAAAAGTGGTACCATTTTATAAAATTTTCATTCATATATTTCTGGCTATGCATATAATTAAATTTCATAACATTCTTTAAATTAAACCATTGGTTATTAAATTCTTAAATATTTCAACTACGCTTATAGCACGATAGTGTATAATTATCATATGGTTATTTTAAATCTGTAATTACCAAATTGATGGGAATCTCCATTTTATAACATTTTCTTTTATATATTTCTGGCTATACATATAACTAAATTTTATAACATTCTTTAAAGTGAACCATTGGTTATTAAATCCTTCAAAATTTCAATTAATCTTAAGGCAACATTAAAATTTATGTAATTATCACACGATTATTTTGAATCTGTAATTATCAAATTGTTAGTGGGAATATCCGCTAAAGTAAAGTTGTGACTAATTAATATTGTGTTTATTTTCTCCCATTTATGACATTTCAATAGAGTACTGGTGAGCTATAACTATATTTTAACCTATGTATTGTTTTCCGTAGCTTTCACAATGCAGGATAACTTTTAGGCAAGCTATGGTGGCGCCCTGAATATCTTTTTAGCAAATTAGTTTAAAACTTTTATTTATATCTTTAAATTTCTTTTAAAAATTATTGAGCAAATCGGTAAGTATCAACCCACGACTCTGCTCTCCCATAACCCAAAGGCTGCCGTCCGCAAATTGAGGTACCTGTCTGGTTTTAATCAAACAGGTGTCACATAATTCTAGAGGGGGATGAAACCAATCACCCCTACCCCCCAATTCAACCCCTATAGTGCATGGATTTTTAAAAAGAATTTTGTAAAACAAAATTACAATTTTCAAAAAGGGGGTTTGTTGAAGGGAATATTAAAGTGACCAGGATTATAACCAGGGGTAGTTTTTTTTTTGTAAAAAATATTCAACATTCTCAGAGAGGGGGTTTGATGGAGGAAGGATGAAAGGCGATCAGCGTTGTAACAACTCACAGGAGTGGAAATCCACACCTGGTTATAACACTGGTCACCTTCATCTTCCCTCCAACAAACCCCTTTCTTGAAAATAATAAATATTTTTTACAAAAAAAAATCACC
The DNA here is from genome assembly GCA_963583905.1 of Stenurella melanura. NCBI lineage: Eukaryota > Metazoa > Arthropoda > Insecta > Coleoptera > Cerambycidae > Stenurella > Stenurella melanura. Next base: position 112,575,560 of record OY757312.1, read on the forward strand.
CCCTGGGGTGTTGTAACTGTAGATGCACCTAGTATCGCGCGTCTGATGGACACAACAAGGATTTTATATTAATTAGGCCAGAGCCGTGTCGTCGCTACGATATCTGTCAACTCTACTCACAAGGGAGATTCAAGTTACCCTTCAGACTCCCCAAGACGAAAATAGACAAAATTATACTTACTGTGATTGCTAAAGTCTGCTTTCTCCGTCGCAATTTGATGTCGAGCGGTGCACTTCTACTGAATATATCTTATAATTGGCACTTTCTCAGAAACATTTCTTAATAATTAAGACCGTCGATGGATTCTGAGTACTCGGATAGTTACACAAACATGACGGGATCAAAGGTGACCCGTAGTAAGTAGTTATCCGACTCACGCCACAGAATCGCACGTCGGTCGTCAATCTTTTAATTAGTGCATCAATAAGAAATTTATTGAAATAATTCATAAAATATAAAAAATATAAATACTCAAAATCTAACTAATGTATATAAGGTAAACATCAGAAAGCACTACCACTTGGCAAACCGTTACATCCCGAAACATCGTAACTCATCGAGCGTCGAGAGAATTATAACAATCGACTGTACAAAAAGATTAGACTCCCAGTTAATTATGATTGTAAGATGTATGTCAAACTTTTTTGAAAATTATTCGCTTTTAATTTTGACTAAAATTTTCGAATTGCTTGTAATCTTTGTCAGGATGCTTAAAGAAGCTATTTATATGAGTTCAATGGTTTTCCTGCTTGCATAAACGTACTAACGACATTGAATCCAAATATACCTTTTTTCCGTCGACTCGCATTCGAGCGACTACTATGACGATTTCAGCCTGGGCCTGAATTAAGGATATTTTGGGTCCGTCGGAATCGAATCTCCGACTTTGAATTTTTTGACAATTTTTGTTGGACGTTCTTGTGGTTTGGACATGGAGTATTCTCCACCACTTTCAGAATAATTAAATGTGGATTTTGGTCTTTATTGAAAAAAACGCCCCACCGATTTTTTCTTAAATTTTGTCATTTAAAATAGCTACTCGCTACACTCTGAGTGAGAATTCCGCCATGTAGTACTTTCGAAAAAGAAAATTTGTGGTACTTTCGAAACTTAAATTCGTGGTACGGAGCGCAAAGGCGATTGATTGTCGTCCTCGAGATGAAAAATTTTCCTGTAATTTTTTAGGACATTTTTAGTGAAATATTTCTTTATGCAGATTTCGATGAAAGGCGATGCCAAAGGTGGTTATTAGCCTTTTGTAAAGTGATGTTTCAAAGTTGATTTTTTCATGGGAATTTTGTTAATAATTTGATATTTTTAAAATGGATCATTTTACTGCATTCAATAACATAACCACCCCTGGTTATAATCCTGGTCACCTTCATCTTCCCTGTAACAAACCCCCTTTTTAAAAATTGTAAAATTTGTTAACAAAAAGTAAGTCCACCCCCTGGAGGGGTTGTAACCACCCCTGGTTATAACACTGGTCACCTTCATCTTCCCCCCTACAATCCCCCTTTTTAAAAATTGTAAAATATAGGGTTGGCTTGATGTCTGCGTCGGGAAAGAGGGTGGTGGTTTTGGGGCGATTTCAGGACGTAGCCGGGGTGAAACACTTTTTTGGACCCCGGAATCGGTTTCAGTACCTTCAAAAGCGGGAAAGGGGGAAATTAGATTGGCCCAGTAGCAGATACTTGCGTGTCCTTCCGACTCCTGACCTCCACTATCCGTACTTGTTGCTCTTAATTTGTTAACACAATTATTAATAGGGGGCGCAGCCAAATTGATCAGAGGCAGTAGACATGACAAAGTGGTGTTGGCTACCGCAGGCGAAATATTTTTAGTCACTATACAGGATGTCTCATTCAAGACGCTCGGAGCCATTTTCTCGATAACCAAAATAGATATTCGAATTCTGTAAAAGGTATTCACTAGACTAGATAAATGACTTTAGTTCTGTGTAAAAACGATATTTCTATAAATTGAGGTATGGATGCTGTTGCGATGTAAATACATTTTTTGATCCCAGGAACCTTGAAAAGTGATGATGAAACATTCCATTTGAAGCAACTTTTAAAATAACAAAAATTTTCGAAAGATTACCACTTTTCGAGCTATTTGAACTCCAATACAATTTTTAATGCCATAACTTTTAAAAATTAAGCGAACTTAAATTATCTGCATAATTATTTTCATAACTTTATTACTATCAATTCTTGACATTTAAAGAAATGTCCCATTAAAAGAAATAATATAATTTTCGATCAAATAAGTTGAAATAAGTTTATTTGACTATTATCTAAACAATCTTTTTTACTATGAACAATGGGTTTCTCTAAATATTTTAAAAAAGTTATGGCATTTTGATACTTAAAAAAATATATTTAAGTTCCAATATCTCGAAAACCAGTGGATTTTCTGAAATTATTCATATTGTAAAAGTTACGTAAAATGCAATACACTGCTTTTCAAGGTCCCTGGAATTGAAAAATTTCTTCGCAATCTTCATCGCAACGCCATCTGTATCATAATTTGTAGAAAGATTATTTTTATCCAAAACTATATACTTCACAGATTTTACAGAATTTATACATCTTTTTCAGTTTTCGGAAAAATGGCCCGGGTGTTTTAAGTGGTATATGGTGAGAATGAAAACTTATTGAACTACCTTCGTTGTGAATGTTTTAGAAAAAATAGTGAGCAACAATAAATTTAATCTAACGTTACAGCCGCCAACAACAGAATTTGCACACCAACATTTACACCAGATTTATTACCAGGTCCAATTGGATCCTAGAAAATGGGACTGAGAAGAAAGAACAGCGTCATTTATATTGTTAATACCACAGTAGACCCGAATTCCTTGGCTTTATTGCGACACATATTATGTAAATATAAAGGAAAGTGCAGTGTAGCTTGTGGCTGAAAATTGACTTAATATTCTTCGTTCTGTGTAAATGTGCATGCACTTACTACCGCACGTTTGAAGGATGCTAGAAAAATGTATTAATGATGACGCCAGGCGTGCCTTCTGCTATGGTCTGAGGATTTCTCCACTCTCAGGGTGGATTCTTACAACTCGCAAAGACTTTAATAACGACAAGAAAACTAATTAATTATTACTATTACTACTAATTACTTACCGTTGATTGTTACTTTCTGTATGCCGTCGTCTCTTGTAGACTAGCGATGCACGTTTTGCTCTGATTGTCGTCTTGAAATTATCACTTTGGAGATACTTCTTAGACTCTGTGAACAATCTGGATACTGAAAACTGAAATGTGACAGGATCGTAGGAGATCCGTAGAACTCAGTTACCGATTCATACCACAGAACCGCACGTATAGTTATTGTGTGACAGGGCTGGCTTTAGTTTTTCCTAAACATTGACAATTAACTTTGTTGATACTTCAATAATTAATTATTTATATCAAGAGAGAATTCTCATTTGTCGCGCATTTCGAAGTGGCTTGAAACTATAAGCGGAAAACTCGTATCTGCTAAACGGCTTAAGTAAGACAAACATGTGTAAATACCTTTTTTGTAGAGAAAGATATGAGCTGTAACTTTTTTTCTCTATTTTCATTACTTTGACCGCTACAGCAAAAGAAACGAAAATCAAAGAGTTTTTCCAATTTTTTTTGAATTTTCCCGGAACTTGGAAGTGCAAAGAATGCATCATCTCATTCTCCAGGTTATTACCAACTTAAATCCCAGAGATGATCCTTTTATTAATTTGTGTTACCCTTAATGGCTAATTTGCCTGTACTATATGTACCATCGTTCCCGATATTGAAGTCGCCGAAAGGTAAATCTGCGATTTTTCTCGTACTTCCGAGGGCCCTATCTTGAAAAAGCTTTGAGACATGGAGGTGCAGTATGCACCATTTGATTTCTCTCGCCGTCCTACGTACCCCAGAATCAGATTTTTACGAGAACTTTGACTTTTTTGCCCAATTAAAAAATGTATCGGTTTTCAACACTTTTTCATATAAAGCGCTCTAACGTTGTCTAGACAAAATGACCCCCGTTTTTTTATGCTAGATCAATTATAAATTAAATTTCCAATCCAACACGTGCGTATAAGTCTCTTTTTTACTGTGCTTTGGAGTTATATGGTTGAAGGGTTATGAGGTTAGGGGATTTTAGGGTTATGGAGTTCTTGAGTAATGAGTTTTAAGGTAAAAGGGTTATGGGAATATGAAGTTATGTAATTTAATTAGGTTGTCGGGCTAATATTATTGAGTTTTACTATTCTTTTCCTAGTTCTTGAGGTTATGGGAAAAGCCAGAATTGATGGGGCAAAGCGAGTTTCGTATTCAGTTTCAATGACCCCAAAAACATATAATGCATCTGGTGTGGTCAAAAGTACATTTAGATTTTATTTTGTGGTCCTGCGAAGCACAAATTTTCAACTTCTTGGCATTTTAAATGATAAAATATTAAAATTAGTCAAAAATTGTTATTATAATCCCGCGAAATTACATAAGCCTATCCACTAATATGTTGAGTATTCCAATCATATACTTGTGAAAGCAGTTCTGCCTTAAAATAGAATAATTTTCAATATGTTTCACAAGGAACCTACCACAAAGTCAGTTCAATGTAGAAACAAATGAATAAATATATTACCAGAAAACACTAGAATTATTCAAACTTTTACAAAATACTTATCACAGATAAGTTTAAAACATATATCCTTCTTATACAATTATAAGAAAGAAAATATGCCCATTATGTACACTAATGTACAGTACAACTGTAATCATAATGTTATTTTTAATTTAAATTATCCTGCTGAATGAAACCCAAAGATAATCAAACCAAAAGCACTTACCGATATAGCAGTAACACAAAACTTTAGAACATCCACAGACACGTGTTTCGACATCTATGCCTCTTCAGTGCGGCCTCTTCTAAAGTTCACAATCAACTGAAATATGTAAGCAAATACTCGTGTTATAATCACCAATGGATTACCAAAACAGGATATTAACAATTAAAATGATTTTATATAATCACATATTTCAGTTGATTGTGAACAGTAGAAGAAGCCGCACCGAAGAGAAATAGATCTCGAAACACGTGTCTGTGGATGTTCTAAAGTTTTGTGTTGCTGCTTTATCGGTAAGCGCTTTTGTTTTGATTATCTTTTGGTTTGGTTGTGCAAGATAATTTAAATTAAAGAAACCGCTGCCTAAGGAATCACTACTTCCACATCCAGATTCTTCATCCAAGTCACTTTAAAGGAAACGTCTTGACTATATTTGCACTCTAGTATGTGGAAATTATTGGTCATAGAATTTTAATAATATTTGGGGCAGATGTCATAGAAAAGTTTGAGGCGTTAAAAATGAAGTTTCTAGTTTACCCTACTTATTTTCCACTATTCACAATCTACCACCTCCCACCCCTTCAATGGAGTCATCTCAGTCGGATGTCACTACAATACATACGTGTATCAACTTTCAAGTGAATATCTCAATTTGATGTTATAAATCCCATTAATAATGAAGGGGAGGTGGTGGAGTTTGAAAAATATTAGAAAGAAATCTGAGGCCTTGGTTTCTAGTATATACACCGAGTCCCAAATTTCTGTACTCTTACCAGCTTGATTTACTTATTTTCCCCTAGTTATTCCTATTAACCCCAACTCTTCTACGGAATCATCCCCAAAATATAATCTAGTTCCAGATGTCGTTATAATACATACGTCTACCAAATTACAAGTGAATATCTCAATTTTATTTTATCAATAATGTAGTAATGATAGTGGAAGAGTTGAAATATATTATCAAAAAATCTGAAGCCTTGGCTTCATATACACCTAATTTCAAGTTGCAGTACTCTTACCAGCTTGCTTTACTTATTTTTCCCTATTTACCTCTACTTACCCCCACTCCTTCAACGCAATCATGTCAAAATATAATCTAGTTTCAGATATAGTTATAATACATAAATGTACCAAATTTCAAGTGAAAATTTAAATTTTATTTTTTCGACTCTTTTAATAAGGGAGTGGGGGTTGGTGGGGAGATGGAAAATAGTAATTAAAAAACCTGAGACCTTCGCTTCTAGTATATACACGAAATCCCAAATTTCTGTACTTTTACCAGCTTGCTTTACTTATTTTCCCCTATATACCCCTATTTAACCCCCAACCCTTCAACGGAATCATCTCAAAATATAATCTAGTTTCAGATGTCGTTATAATTCATGTGTCCAAATTTCAAATGAATATCTTAATTTTATTTTATTAACCCTTGTAATAATGAAGTAGGGGTGGTGGGGGTTGAAAATTATTATAAATAATCTGAGACCTTGGCTTCTAGTACATACACCGAATTTCAAGTTTCTGTAGTCTTACCAGCGTGCTTTACTTATTTTCCCCTATTTACCCCTATTTAACCCCCAACCCTTCAACGGAATCAACTCAAAATATAATCTAATTCCAGATGTCGTTATAATACATATGCGTACTAAATTTCATGTGAACATCTCAATTTTATTTTATCAACCCCTTGAATAATGGAGTAGGGGTGACGAGGGACTAAAATATATTTTAAAAAAATCTGAGCCCTTGGCTTCTAGTACATACACCGAATTTCAAGTTTCTGTACTCATACCAGCTTGTTTTACTTATTTCCCCCTATTTACCCCCAAATAACCACCAACCCTTCAACGAAATCATCTCAAAGTACAATCTAGTTCCAGATGTCGTTATAATTCATATGTGTACCAAATTTTAAACGAATATCTCAATTTTATTTTATCAGCCCTTTTCATATTGGAGTAGGGGTGGTGGGGGTTGAATAATATTATAAAAAAAATCTGACACTGGCTTCTAGTACATAGGTACACCGAATTTCAAGTTTCTGTAGTCTTACAAGCTTGCTTTACTTATTTTCCCCTATTTACCCCTATTTAACCCCCAACTCTTCAACGGAATCATCTCAAAATATAATCTAGTTCCAGATGTCGTTATAATACATACGTGTACCAAATTTTAAATGAATGTATGTCAATTTTATTTTATCAACCCTTTTCATATTGGGGTAGGGGTGGTGGGGGCTGAGTAATATTATAAAAAAAATCAGACGCTTTCGCTTCTAGTACATACACCGAATTTCAAGTTTCTGTAGTCTTACCAGCTTGCTTTACCTTTTTTCCCCTACTTACCCCTATTTAACCCCCAACCCTTAAACGGAATCATCTCAAATTATAATCTAGTTCCAGATGTCGTTATAATACACACGTGTACCAAATTTCAAATGAATATCTCAATTTAATTTTATCAACTCTTTTCATATTGGAGTAGGGTGGTGGGGGTTGAAAAATATTATAAAAAAAATTTGACGCTTTGGCTTCTAGTACATACACCGAATTTCAAGTTTCTGTACTCTTACCAACTTGTTTTACTTATATTCCCCTATTTACCCCCAAATTAACCCCCAACCCTTCAACGGAATCATCTCTAATTCCAGACGTCGTTATAATATATACGTGTATGAAATTTCAAATGAATATCTCAACTTTACTTTATCAACCCCATTAATGGGATACGGGTGGTGGGGGGTTGAAAATTATTATAAAAAAATCTGAGGCCTTAACTTCTAGTACATACACCGAATTTCAAGTTTCTGTACTCCTACAAGCTTGCCTTACTTATTTTCCCATATTTACCCCTATTTAACCCCAACCCTTCACCGGATATCCTCAAAAAACAATCCAGTTCCAGATCTCGTTATGATATATACGTGTACAAAATTTCAAGTCAATATCTTAAACCGTTCCGAAGAAAACGTGCGGACAAAAAAAGTTACAGACAGACCGACAGACAGACAGAAAATTTTTTTCGCTCAAATTTAAAATCTCGACGTTTCATGACATTCTAAACCTACTTCACGAATAAAAATTTTTGAAAATTTGTTTGCGATTACTATACTTCCAATCCACTACGTGGATGTGGAAGTAATAACATTATGATAACAGTTGTACTGTACATAATCGGTATATTTTCTTTCTTATTATTGTATAAGAAGGAGATATGTTTTAAACTTATCTCTGATAACCATTTTGTAAAAGTTTGAATAATTACTAGTGTTCTCTGGTAATATATTTATTCATTTGTTTCTATTGTTATATAGCTTTTACAGTTCCAGGAAGTTGCATTTGCATCTAATTATATTTCAGTTTATTGTAGTAAAAATAATCTCATTCACCTTCTGTATTTTTTCACCAGTACGCCTATGGTGTCATTGATTTAATGGAAGCTTCCCCCTTAATTCTTCCGTTAATGGCTCCGCAACTACTGAATTAAAAATATTTTCAGGTACCTGCAGAACACATTATCAGGATTTGAATTTCTATAAAGTTGCTGACTCAGTCATTGCTACGCTCCATTCAGCAAATCTGTTTTTCGAAACCCTGAAGCCCTGGGAATTAAAGAAAAAGCCGCAGACTTTGAAAGAATTAAACATCGTGTTACATCTCACTTTGGAAACGCTGAGGGTCTCCGCGATTCTCTTACAACCTATTATCCCGAATATTTGTAGTAATTTGTTGGATAAAATAAGTGTCGATAAAAGTGAGAGGTACTTTAATAACACAGAGAGTTTTTCTTGGATGAATGAGGACTTTAAGGAAAGGAAATTGGCGCCGGAGAAAGTTGTTTTATTCAAGAGGATTTTGTTGGAGGAGGATAAGAAGGCTAAAGTGAAGCACTCGTAACATTATTTTCGCTTATTTTTTAATTGTTTTGTGTTTTTATAATAATCTACAGACAAATATTGTAAAATATAAAGAACAACTTACATAATTACATATTTTCACTATTGTTATTCTTCTAATTGTTGAAATTTAATTAAGTCAACACTCTTGGAAGGTTTATAAAAAATAAATAAATATGTTAAGTTTAATTTAATTGTATAGTGAATTATTTAAAAATGGTCAATGTCTTGTGCAGGGTGATCTACGTTACAGGCGTGGAAATTTTAAATTTGAGCAAAAAAAAATTTTTTTCGTTATATATTATTCCCCTACGGTCCACCCTGTATATTTTCCGGTGAAAGTTTAACCATTTCTTCGCTGAGAGTAGCGTCATTTACCTACCAAATTTGACTGCTCTCCGTCAAGTGATTTTTTAATTAATGCACCAACAGACAGACAGTCGAAAAGACGAACAGACAGACAGACAGACAGACTGACGAAATTGAAAAACCTATATTTTCGTAATCTACGTGATCTGAAACGTCAAAATCCGAAAAATCTCGGAAGGTGATTTTTTCTCGAATTGTATTCGAGAAAAAAACAATACTTCCCTTCGGTATGCGAGGGAAGTAAAAATAGATCGTTAAATATTTAAAAAGTAAAGTTACCTACTTTTCCGGCCTAGGACGGAAAAAACTTTCCCGTACTGTTTTTTGATGGATGCTTAGCAACGGACTAAAATACTAGAATGGGGTATTTTGGGATCGGAAATTGCGCCGAGAAAGTAGACATTCTTGACCGATTTCAGAAAAAAATCTTTATAGATACGTTCGTTGCAGAAACAACCTGTCTGGACTTTTTGCGTGTTCCTTGTCAGTAGGTGCAGGGGAGAAAGGTGAACAAGGCTTACTATGTCTGGGCGGTGGAAGCGGTTCTGTGATCTGGCAAATGCAAATCTCACATCGATGCTTTCTTGAGACTTTTTACTTGCAATGTATATATGTTTCCAGACATCGAGAACAATCCAAAAATACCCCTGCCAGCATTATCTGTCGTCAAGTTCGGCCCTAGGCCCAACTTCTGGAAATCCCGGAAAAACGACTCTCCCCCTAAATGGTGCAATTTATTTATTTATTTTTCCAGTAGACCATAAAACATGGTATAGGAAACGTCAGAACATTACAGGTGAACAAAATTGCAAAATTATATAAAAATATAACAATACAGTAATGATGAGACTTTTCAACGAAATTTGGGATACATCTGAAACGCGGCTTTTCTAAAACTAAGGTGCTATTGCCAGCATTTTTTTGTGACCGAAAAGGTTAATATGGAAAAAAGGGCTTTGCAACTTGGTCAATATTTTACAGAATTGGTAGAATTTCACTGAAAACTATACGGGTGGGCCGTCTAAAGATAATAGATATTAAAAAACCATTTTTTTCGTTCAAGAAAATCTCCACGTTTCATGACATTCTAAACTTATTTAAAAAAAAATTGAAAATCGTTTTACGATTAATATACTTCCATGTTTAAAAGTGAATTATTTATTATTTGTTTGCTTATAAGTAGTAATGAAACATATTCTTTATAGGATTTTGCAAACAGGGGAAAGAAAAACTATCTATGAGAACTAAAGGAAAAACTATATGTAAAAATATTAATGAAATCTTTGCATTCTTTCGATAACCTGACTTCTGGTTATGCTAACAAGTGAAAATTCTTATTTGCCATTCTGATTTTAACACTAGCATCCAACATAGTCCCCTACAGCTAGGCAGGTTAAACTCGTATCTACATGATCCCCTACGATATGTAAATTCAATTAAAAATGAGAACAAAGGCCTGAAATTAATTTATTTACCTACCTTGTCTTTAAACATTTTTTCATTCTAATGAATTTCATTTTCATAAAATCTTATTCAGTTTCTTCGAAATGCTTAGCCTTTGAAACGTTTTTCGTCCTTATTGTGGCTTCATCAGAAAAGCCCAAAGCCACTCATAACGATGTTCCATGCAAAACTAAGACAATATCCATGAATAAGTATTAAATATTTATATTTGACATTGACTGATAAAAAAACAACAGATCTTCACCTATCAACATGCATAGAGTACATAGGCTCCAATACTAGTTAGATAATAGATAGGTGAAGATCTGTTGTTTTTTTATCAGTCAATGCCAAATATAAATATTTCATACTTATTCATGGATATTGTCTTAGTTTTGCATGGAACATCGTTATGAGTGGCTTTGGGCGTTTCTGATGAGTCCACAATAAGGACGAAAAACGTTTCAAAGGCTAAGCATTTCCAAGAAACTGAATGAGATTTTATGAAAATGAAATTCATTAGAATGAAAAAATGTTTAAAGACAAGGTAGGTAAATAAATTAATTTCAGGCCTTTGTTCTCATTTTTAACTGAATTTACATATCGTAAGGGATCATGTAGATACTAGTTTTACCTGCCTAGCCGTAGGGGACTATGTTGGATGCTAGTGTTAAAATGAGAATGGCAAATAAGAATTTTTACTTGTTAGCATAACCAGAAGTCAGGTTATCGAAAGAATGCAAAGATTTCATTAATATTTTTACATATAGTTTTTCCTTTAGTTCTCATATATAGTTTTTCTTTCCGCTGTTTGCAAAATCCTATAAAGAATATGTTTCATTAATATACTTCCACTTCACTACGCGGATATTTGGCTGTCTTGAACAGGGTTACTTTCCTACAGAATGGAAAGATGCAATTATCTGTCCAATACCAAAAACAGCAAATCCTACAACCGTGGAGGATCTGAGGCCTATCAGCTTGTTGCCAATTCTTTCCAAAATACTAGAAAGAATAGTTCACGACCAGATTACCGAATATCTTTTACTGCACAACTTATACCCATTACATCAATCGGGGTTTCGTAAAGCACATAGCACCACTACTGCTTTGTTGAACCTTAGTGATAATATCATCAGCGCACTAGACAAACGTATGGCAGCTATTCTTGTATCCCTAGACTACTCCAAGGCATTTGACACCATTGATCACACGCTTCTTTGTGCAAAGCTAAATTACTATGGTTTCGACGCGATATCCCTGCGGTTTTTCAATTCTTATTTGAGCGAACGTCGCCAATGCGTATCAGTCGCAGGAAATATATCTAATTTTAAAATGATCTCGTCAGGTGTTCCTCAAGGGTCCATTCTTGGTCCTCTTTTGTTTCTTGTATATACAGCAGATATATTTAATGTAGTAACTAGTTCACATTTGCAAGCATATGCTGACGATACCCAACTTCTTCACTGTTTTGAGCCATCTAATGCAGCTATTGCCACTAATTTGATCAACCAAGATTTAGACAACATCTATCAATATTCGCATCAACATAACCTTAAAATTAACCCTACCAAATCAGTTGTTATTCTATTCTGCTCAGAACATACTCGAGATCACTTAAAGGCTTCTATTCAACTAAATATTAATCAAGAAAATTTGTCATTTTCTACTCATGCCAAAAATCTTGGGATAATAATAGACGAAAAATTACGTTTTATGCAGCACATAAAAATTCTTTTACAAAAATTTTACTCCCGGCTAAAAGTACTGTATGTAAACAGGCATATCTTGAACTTTAAACAACGTAAAAAACTTTGTGAAACTTTAGTCATGCCTGTATTCAATTATTGCAATTTTATGTATTTTTACTGCCTGGATCAAGCTACAAAAAATCGACTACAAGTTTTGCAAAACTGTTGTTGTCGTTTTATTTACAACTTAAGAAAATTTGATCATGTTTCAAGCAAATATGTTGAGTTGCGTTGGTTAAAAATGGAACAACTCGTTAAATTCCACTATGCAGTTTTCTTATTTTCTTTAATAAAATATTCTATTCCAAGTTACTTAAGAGACAAGTTAATTTTCAGATCGTCAGTACATACTGTAAACATCAGACATCGGTACGTGCTAACAGTGCCACAACATCGTACAGCCCTCTTCCAACGTAGCTTTTCTTACACATCCGCAGCCTTATATAACTCTATTGATCCCATATACAAAAATCTATCGACAGTTAATATCTTCCGTAAAAAAATCAAAGCCTGGTTCATTAATTCCAACAAAAACTAGAATATATTCTTGGGCATCATTTTGCACTGTGTTTATGATCGATTTTTTATTTAGTAATTTTGAGTTATTAATTTTTTAGTATTTCTATAAATATATTTTATAAAGTGTATACCGTCCACCTATTACATTGGACTATTGTAATATTGTATTGTATTTTTGTATTTTAATGTTTTATTTTTAACTTAATTAGTTAGGTAAGTGATTTATAAGGTTACGTGTAAGAATAGCCACATGGCTAAACTTCGCCTTGTAAATTGCTATTTGTAATGTACTTGTAAATGTACATCTACACTCTTTCAATAAAGCCGTTTATTATTATTATTATTATTATTAATATTATTATATAGTTATCACAATTAGCAAGGAATACACCTGTTGTAGTTTTATTGAAAAATGTTGTAACGTGGTGGGAAAAAACTGACACCGGATTTGGATTCAGCAAGTTAAAATACACCGGAAATGATTCGTCTGTTCCGTGGATTCGGCAACTTTCCTTTTTGTGTGCCTGTGTACAGGCACACGCACACGCACGCACACTGACTGTCGTTAGGAAACCGACTACTTGTTTGAGCGTTTAGTAAATCTTCATTGATTTTTAAGTTAACTATCTAATTTACTGCATAAACAGTTCCAAAACTGTATACGTAATTTATTTTCTTCAGAGAATTGAGTACTTTTGTCGAAAAATTTGATTAATACACTTTATTTCCACTAAGGCTGCTATTGTTTGCACATTGTTTCACATACCTTTATATCCCTTATCATATTGACGTTGAGAAATCAAATACAATTTTAATCAAAGCGATTCGTTTTAAAGATAAGGACAGTAAAAACACAGCACTTAAGAGTTCATAGCAATTTATTTCAGTTTTATATTTACATTTAGATAGTATACATCTATTAAAGGGTATAAAACATTTATTTTATACAATACCTTTCTGTAGAAGAACAAGATTTGAGCTACATGCAATTTATTTACAGATGCGACATTTAATAGATTCTTTACAGATATGTCTATTATTAAAATGTATTTTACAATGTCTTAGAGAATTTTTATTTAAACCCTGTCTCTTAAGTCTATTAGGAAGAATAAGGGTGATACTGTACTTCAGATATCCCTCTCGATAAAAGCATAAAAAGTTGCAAGACAATCAGGTAAGTAATTCTTATTATTACTAGATCCTGCACATCATAACCAAAAAAGACAAACAATATATTCCTTGAGAATTCTTGGGTTAAGAAAGGTGAGTGATAATTAGTCCAAAATTATGCTGTGACCAAGACGCAAGATTCGTTCTTTATAGCGGAGTCGAAGAACACCTATCATATAGGTGGAAAATGTGGTATTTGTCTACACTGACGAGTGAATGAAATTGAAATATATGCGCCAAAAGTTTGAGCACTCTCCGCAATAATTTGCGGAGAGATATTCGTAATAAGTTAATACTTATTACGAATATTTTCGAAAGTGGGTCATTAGGAAACCCTGAATATAGTAGAGTAAATAATGTGCTATGGCAGATTCTGGTATTTTAAGTGACAATGTTAACTTGGTGAGCTAAATCGCAGTTCATCATCGGTGTATTTCTAATACTAGAAGCATACAGGGTGATTCACGTAGGCCATTCATTAGAAGTTTTTCAACTTGCAGTTGGATTAGAAACTTGGAATTTGGTATGCAGCCATAATCAATCATGCCCGTTCCATCTAAAATATTTTCACTCTTACAACTATACAGGGTGTGCCAAAAATTGGTACCAACTTTCTTATTTTAAATGTAAACCTATATTTTTCTTTACATGGTTCGATTGGTCTTCTAATTCTGAGTTTAGAGAACCCAAGTTATGTTAACTTATCTATTAAAATTTTTGACATATGTCCAATTTTTTGAAAAAAATTGCCGCTGTAGTAGTTTACGAACAAATTTGTATCTCGCAAACCTTTCAAAATTATGAAACCAAATTTGTAAAGCAGTTAGCTGGAAGTCCAAGCTAACTTTTGATGTCCCACCGGTGGTCCCATTTTGTACCATATGGGCGCAGTCGATTTTCAAATGTCGCAATCAAAAATTGTCAAGAAGTCAATTTTTTCAAATGGCACCTACAATTTTTTTTCACACCATTCGAAAGAAAATTGAATTTTAGGGTGAGTTACTTAAGCATTCCCTATACCTAACTTCACCCCATATCGAGTTATTCAATAAAAATCAAGAAATACTTTATCTTACCGAGAGATTCCTTACTTCATCAAGTATGCCATGGAAATAAAAGACAGTTATAAAAATATGGATTCTTATTTAATTACACACAACACCAACAAATTATTATTAACAAACAAGTACAATGTTGACGAAATTCTGACGTAAATGTTCAATGTGACCACCAAATTTTTGCTCAAATATTCTATTATTCTACTTTCAACAGATTGCGTAGTACATCTTTGCGCCTACCATTTTTGACGCCAGAAATCAATGCAAAATTGAATTTTAGGGCCACTTTTATTAACATTGTGTATGACAGAATTTCGTCAACATTGTCCTTGTTCGTTAATAATAATTTGTTGGTGTTGTGTGTAATTAAATAAGAATCCATATTTTTCTTTAAAAATTATTACAACTGTCTTTTGTTTCCATGGCATACTTGATGAAGTAAGGAATCTCTCGGCAAGATAAGGTATTTCTTGATTTTTATTTTATAACTCGATATGGGGTGAAGTTAGGTATAGGGAATGCTTAAGTAACTCACCCTAAAATTCAATTTCATTTCGAATGGTGTGAAAAAAAATAGTAGGTGCCATTTGAAAAAATTGACTTTTTGACAATTTTTGATTGCGACATTTGAAAATCGACTGCGCCCATATGGTACAAAATGGGACCACCGATGTGACATCAAAAGTTAGCCTGGACTTCCAGCTAACTGCTTCACAAATTTGGTTTCATAATTTTGAAAGGTTTGCGAGATACGAATTTGTTCGTAAACTACTACAGCGGCAATTTTTTTAAAAAAATTGGACATATGTCAGAAATTGTAAGAGATAAGTTAACATAAATTAGGTTCTCTAAACTCAGAATTAGAAGGCCAATCGAACGATGTAAATAAAAATATAGGTTTCCATTTAAAATAAGAAAGTTGGTACCAATTTTTGGCACACCCTGTATAGTTGGAGGACTGAAAATATTTTAGATAGAACGGGCATGATCGATTATGGCTGTATACCAAATTTCAAGTTTCTAATCCAACTGCAAGTTGAAAAACTTCTAATGAATGTCCTACGCGAATCACCCTGGATTTATTGCATTTAGCGAGTATGCATAGGCCTCTGAAAACCTTTATCAGGTCTGTACTTTAAAAACATAAATCAGAATAAATGCTGGTAAGATAGGGGTGTGTAGCAAGGATGAATAAGGGCAAAACAGACCTGTTAAAAGCTGTTACAGACTTGTACTTCTAGTAATACACCTTATAATGACTACGGTTTCGCTCACCAATCATCGCTTAAAAACTAGGATAAACTTCCATAAGAAAATAGCTGGATCAAAATGCCAGGTATTTTCTTATGGAAGTTTATTCTAGTTTTTAAGCGATGATTGGTGAGCGAAACCGTAGTCATTATGGGGTGTAAATAGATATATTATGATATATCTATTTACAGACACTGGTAAAAAATATACTATTATGCATCTTATTTTTAGCTGTTTGTGCTGGTGAGCAACATTTAATTTGAAATATCTATCTTTGTAATCAAATTGTATAAACCATTGTTATTAGATTGTTTCCCATGTACACTTGCTTAAACACTTGCATCAATTTCCCGGTACTGAATTTTTTTTTATACCATTCGATTCAGCTCGATGGGAATGGTATTTGTTAGTACTTTTAGCTGCCCATTTGCTTAAACAATTAGAAAAAAGTTGTTGAAATCTCTGTCGTTAAAAGTATTGAAATTGTCTTTAAAAAATTTTTCCTATCCTTTCACTATTTTAAAATAACGAAGTTCCTTGCAAGGCAATGAGTGATTTGTCTTTCTAAAGAAAAGTGTATGGTTTTCCTGCTGTCGTTGGCCGTAGAATGAAAATTTTAAAAAACCCGTATTGGTGTTTGTTAATATTTAGTATTACCAATATGCTTCAATTTTTTGATATTATTGAGGCATATATTTTAGAGAATTTTACAGGAGAAACTCATTTTCTTGTAAGTAACTCGAAAACTATTGCATTAAAAGAAGACACTACACAACACAAAAATAAAGCTTATGGAGCAACGTTTAATTTGTTTTTTAAACTGTAGAATTAATAGTAATTAGTTCAAATGTGACGATTAAATTTTTAGTGGCCAAAAAATATATGTGAATTTTTTATTTCTCGAAAACTTTTCATTTTCTCCTAAAATGTGCTATCACATACATTGAATTTTTTCAAATATCTTCTAAAACGTTATTTTATTCGCTGTAGCAACAATAGTCCAGTATTTGACGGTTTTAGCTCAGAATTCTTTCGGATAAACCCGATTGACGTGAAATTTAGACAGTAAGTAGGGACTGGCTCAAGGAACAGACATTATATAGTGCTGATGTGCGCTTTTACTCTGGGGGTGGAAATTAGTACACTGAAAATAACTACAGAAATCGATAAAGGGATGAATTCTAAGCAAAGAAATGTTCTACGAGATTTTTTCGATAAATCAATATTTTCTAGTTATTCGCGATTGAAAATGTTGATTTTTCATCTAAAAAATGCATGTTTTAGAGCGATTTTTCACCAGTAACTGGAAAACCTTATGTTTTACTAAAAGAGTCATCAAAGGTAAAAATGAAGCTTATAAAATAACAAATCAGTGGATTTTCTTTTATTTATGTAGATGCAATGCGAACCAAGTTATGGCTCGTTGAAGGTGACTATTTGTTCGCTGAAAACTGAATCATCATCGTTAAATATCGGAAAAATGACAAATTTTTGGAGGAGGACTCTTTAAAAGTACTTGAAAAGACCTTTAAAATGAGCATTAGGAAAAGTCGTTAGCGTAAGAAGAGTTATGATGAAAATAAAATGGTTGTCTCGTTTTTTCGGAGGAAAAATCAGTAACGGTTATGTTAACTTCCTTAATTTTTAATATCTCTAATCGCTCCAAAAACCATTTTGCAGGGAATTTCAAGGGCTACAAGGCTTGTTAAGTTAAACTTTCTTGCTCTTCGCTTTTCGTTTTTTGAGATTTTTGAGTTTAAAGAGCTCCGGAAGGTGATCCTCGCACTCAAATGCGAAATTAGTATCTCAATTAATTTTTATCCTAGAGAAACCTCTTAATCCTTAAAGGGGTAAATCCACCCCTATTTGATAAATTAGTGAAAAATATTTATTTACTTTAAGTTTCTTTGGATACATGGGCTCTCTCAGGCAAAAGTAAAATATTGTCACCCCTTAAATGGAGTGGTAGGAGGGAGCAGTTTTACCCACTTAAGGGTTAAGAATCATTTACTTTTGCCCGGCAATGCCCACTCAACCAAATTTGAAGCAAAAAGTAGAATTTTTTTTAAGAATTAACCAAATAGGGGTGGTTTTCACCATCTCTGATTATCCCTAATCATATAATTTGGCTATATTTGCAAATTAATATTAAAAATAGGGGACTTCACAAGATCCTTTTGATTTTTATTGAAATTATCGCATAAAACCTCTAAATGGGGTGTCATTGGCGTGTTTAGGGGCGTTCCCCAACTTTTAGGATTTCGGGACCCCGATTTTCGTAATCAGTGACCCAAAAAACCTAGTCAAAGTAGTTTAAGACCGGTGTTCTTTCCATCCTTCGCGCGATTTGAATGGAGTACTTGGTTTGATCCCTTTGTAGCGTCCTAACACCTCCAAAGAGAAGAAATTTAAAAAATGAGTAGATAAAATTGTTCGCAATAAAATCACCTACAAAAAAACATCTCATGTGTTTTTCAATAAAATCGATAGAAAAATAGTTACAACCCTTAAATGATATTTTTCTTGAAAATTTTGGTCTATTTTAAAAACAGATTTTTTTTAATGTCCCTCTATCGCGCACTGAACAGAATTTTCGTCTACCAGTGTAACTGGGATATGTCAAGTATATATACTAACGACCTATGAGGACAGATATCGATAACCATTAGTTTTAAAAATATGCCCCTCCCCTCCATATTCTCCCACCATATCAAACATTTTCAGAGAAAACATTTTCGTAGTTGTATGTTCTCTTCGATCACTGAGTGGCAAACGGTAACCTTTCGTCGTCGATTTTGCACACCATTTCCTAGACTAAAAGTCCCCTACACCCTTGTGCCTGCCCTACCCAAAATGCAAGGTTCGACCTAAATTTTGTAACATTTCAATGGACTACATTCTATATTGAAAATATTTCGTGGATGAAGACTACATAATATATTAAGAAAATGAAATAACTGATTGAAACTAGCAATTTTGTTGTATTACTATGTTAACATTGATTTATTTATGCTTGTCATTTATCTAAAATAATGGCTTAGATAGTAGAAAGTACTTAAACCTCAGATAAGAACTAATATATATATATATACAAATTTAAGATTCTATTAATAATATAGTAATTATTGTAATGTGGCAAAGATGAGTTTAAATTTGAAAGGTAGAGCCCTGCATTATGTGTTCAAAATACCAGACAGAAAAGAAACCATACGGTTTTATCGAGAAGTCTTAGGAATGAAAGTATTAAGACATGAAGAATTCGCTGACGGTTGTGAAGCTGCTTGCAATGGACCATATGCAAACCGCTGGAGCAAAACCATGGTTGGTTATGGACCAGAAGATTCTCACTTTGTGATCGAGTTAACTTACAACTATGGCATCCATTCATATGAAATAGGAAATGATTTTATTGGTTTGACGATACGGGACGGTGGAGTACTGGATCGTGCGAAGACTGCAGACTGGCCGGTTTTGCCTGGGAATATTTTGGAAGCTCCTGGTGGTTATAGATTTCAAATCATAGATAAGCCTCAGCCTAAGAATGAAGATCCTGTTGTAAAAGTGACCTTAGCGAGTTCTAATTTGGCCAAATCTATAGAGTACTGGAATGGAATTTTGGGATTGACCATTTTCAATAAAACAGAGAAGGCGGTGTTACTTGGCTTTAACGAAAATGAGGCGAAGCTAGAGTTGGAAGAAATTGGAGTGCCAGTGAATCGTGCTAAAGCGTACGGACGTATTGCGTTCTCTTGTCCGTACGACCAACAGGAACTAATTGATGAGAAAATTAAGCATCACCAGCAGACCATTCTTACTCCTTTAATATCCCTGGATACGCCGGGTAAAGCTACTGTGCGTGTAATCATATTGGCCGATCCAGACGGCCATGAAATTTGCTTTGTGGATGACGAAAATTATAGGAAATTGTCCCAGCCTGAGCCGGAAAGTGAAAGAGTACTGGACAGACAAATTCAGTTGGATAAATCTTAGTGTTCCTTCCACTAAAAACATTTAAAATTATGTATTATAAATTATTGATATTATATCCCAAAATATTCGATTTGGAATTTAAACAAAGTGTCTTTGTTTTAAATGTTATAACTCGTAAGTATCGTCTCTAGCATTTCGTAGGAATGTAGTTGATTGATTGTAATTAATGTGTTACATTTACTTGTACATTTCATGACCTTAAGCTGTAATATTAAATACATAAATAAACATCTAGAAATTGTTGATGTCTTGGAGCAGCTTAGAAATAAATATAAAGTTCTGCCTTACCATGGCTAATATACGGTTTTGTAATTATATTGTTAGCAATTCACCTCATAAAAACCTTTAAAATACGAAAAATACAAAAACTATCACACATTTGAAAATTAAAGAGCAGATAACTTTACCAAGAACATGTACTTACAAAAAATTTCTCATATAAGGTGGTTTAAAATTATCTCCCGATATTTCTGTGGCGGACAGTACATCCAAAAATAATAGTAGTCCTCTATATAAACTTATTTCTAAAAATGAACAATAAGGTCCCTTTGAAAGGGGCATTATAAATTTTAGTTCTTCCACAATATTTTCCGAATTCCTTAAAAAATCATGTTCATATTTTAAACTTCGTCATAGACCATCTGGACAGTAGTTTACATGGTATCAGTCAAACATTCTCTTCTGTTTAAGGTGTAGTTTTAGGGGGTGGCTGTCAGTATTTTTCTCAAAACTTTTTTGAGTTTTTAAAAAAAGGACCACGCACCTTTTCCTATATAAAATGGTTCTCGGTTAAATTTTCTGAATTTTTAGTATGTTATAGATCTCGATCTCCTAATTAAAAGTAACATGGGCCCAATCTAATCCTATGGCTTGTTTTTGAGTGTTAAAGTTAAAAAGTGGCTATTTTTATAAAATATATTCATGGCAATTGAAGGATTCGATTAATTTTGTTTTCCACGAATATCATTCCTATAATATCAGATTATATATTGTGATAAAAATATGCGTTTATATACAGGGTGAGCTACCAATAACACAAAGTGAATTATTAAAATCGATGTGCTTATGCTGAAACAACAAAATTTTGAGAAAATTATTTTTTAAAAGAAATGTACTGTTTCATAATTACCGAAATTCCCAATTTGTATATTTTATACAGGGCCAGTCAAAAATTTGGAAACACGTGTGACTCATTCTAATAAGACTTTATATATGCTTTAATATATATTGATTGTCCATTGACAGCTGATTCCAAATATATGTACAAAATATAAAACACAATAAAAATGCTGAAAAACTTTATTTTTAATAAATCGTCCTGTAATTCAGAATTTCGTCGGTTAATTTCCGTAATTCTTTCAATTCGTGTTTATTGTGTATACGTTAATAGAGTACCAAAATTTCAAAATCTTACTATGACTAGTTCTCGAGATTTAAAGCGAATGTACCATGTAGGTACGTAAGCCCAAGGGATAAAGCTTGTTTATATCTAATCATCACCGAATACGAGTTTTCGGCGATGAATACTGGAAAATGATGTAAATATGAAATAAACTTTAACATACCGACTATAAGTAAAGTGACTATAGTATTCAAGATACTCTAACAATGCTCGGAAAATGGAGGGTCATCGGACAAGACGGCATTAAACTCGGTTTCCACTAACACTGCTTTAGGCAGCCTTGTGTTGCAGATTTAATAAACTAAAATATGCAAGTAACTTAGAAGTAATTCAAAGAGTAAACTCGTTTCTTCATCACCACAGGGGTAGAGTTCCCGACGTGTTTTTTTATAGTGGTATCCCTGTTAGGCCTAATCCACTGTACTATATTCCGAGTAGCCAAAATATTGATTTTAAGAAATTAATAAATAACACTGAATATGATGAAACTAGCAGAAAACCTATAATCTGTCACCTAAAGCTAATAGTGTCTTTTTCCAACAGGACTGTTCAAAATAGATAATCAACATTCTTAGTCGCAAAATATTTACATCATTTTCCGCTATTCATCACCGAAAACTCGTATTCGGTGATGATTAGATATAAACAAGCTTTATTCCTTAGGCTTACTTACCTACATGCTACATTCCCTTTAAATCTCGAAAACTAGTTATAGCAAGAATTTGAATTTTTGGTACTCTATTAACGTATACACAATAAACACAATTTGAAATAATTACGGAAATTAACCGACGAAATTTTGAATTACTAGACGATTTAGAAAAAAAAAGTATTTCAGCAATTTTATTGTGTTTTATATTTTGTATCACCCTGTGGAACCCTCTAAAATTATATATTTTTGGAATCCGCTGTCAATGGACAATCAATATATATTAAAGTATATATAAAGTCTTATTAGAATGAGTCACACGTGCACTGAACTGAACTTGTGGTAGGTTCCTTGTGAAACATCTTGAAAATAATTGTTAATAAATTAAACACTGCTTTTAGATGAATCAATCAATATATTATAAATACTCTACATATGTTTCGGCTTATTAGGCCTTTATCAAGAGTACTACATAGTGAATACTATGTAGTACTCTTGATAAAGGCCTAATAAGCCGAAACATATGTAGAGTATTTGTAATATATTGATTGATTCATCTAAAAGCAGTGTTTAATTTATTAACAATTATGAGTCACACGTGTTTCCAAATTTTTGACTCGCCCTGTATAAAATATACAAATTGGGAATTTTGGTAATTGTGAAACAGTACATTTCATTTCATAAATAATATTCTGAAAATTTTGTTGTTTCAGCATAAGCACATCGATTTTAAAAATTCACTTTGTGTTATTGGTGGCTCACCCTGTATATAAGCACACATCTTTATCACAATATATTATCTGATGTTATAGGAATGATATTCGCGGAAAAAAAAGTTAATCGAATCCTTCAATATTTTATAAAAATGGCCACATTTAACTTTAACACCCTGTATCTCAAAAACTAGTCATAGGATTAGATTGGGCCTATGTTACTTTTAATCAGGAGATCGACATCTATAACATATTAAAAATTCAGACAACCGAAAACCATTTTAACTGGAAAAAGTGCGGGGTCCTCTTTAAAAATGATTGTAAAAAACAATTTTTAGATCATTACAAATAAAAAGCCATTCTTACCGCATTTCGATAAGCCAAGCCTTCTCGAGTTATTTGTGTTTAAAAGACAACGTGCATTTACAACATTTTATTAATAAATTCTCTTACACAAGAATACTTTGAAATATGCTGACATTTCTGCTATTTATTAGACTTTGATTATTTTTGAAATAATTCCAGTTTAATTATTTATTATTATTTAAACATGAGTGATTACACGCTCTCTTAATTAACGTAGTTTTGATTTTGGGAGAATGTTCTGGTAATGCAGCTATGAAATGTCATAAATTCCCGAACAGAAATATTCCTGATGCCAAAACTTTTTTAAGTACAGAGAAACAGGAAGTCTTCAAGTGAGAAACAGAGACGCTGGCCGTCCAAGAAAAGCAAGAACTGTTGACGTTGTAGAAGAAATATTAGATATTGTAATGAAAGATCCTATGATAAGTACTAGAAGATTAGGCATAAGAATGGATATATCTCACCAAAGCGCTTTAAGAGTACTACATGAACAACAATTGTAGCCGTCCCATTACCAAACAACTCAAGAATTATTATCTGAGGATATGCCAATAAGAGTTGATTCTTGTAAATTGTTGCTTGAATGAACGCAAAATGCTCCGATTTTTTTAAGTAAAATGCTTTTGACGAAGCTACATTCACACGACAAGGCATGTTTAATTCTTGAAACATGCATTTCTGGGCTGAGGAAAATCCTAATGCAACAATACAAACCCATTTTCAACATACTTTCAAAATAAATATCTGGGCAGCAACTCTAGGAAATCAGTTTGTTGGATATCATAAATTTCCTGGAAATATAAATAGCGGTATGTATAATGACTTTTGGGAAATACCTTCCACGAAATATTAGGTAATATTTTAATGCGAAAGAGAAGAAACAGGTTTCTTACGCATGACGGCGCAACACCGCATTATACCAGAACATGTAAAATCCAATCCATCTATTAGGACAGTGGTTGTGTAATATGGTTACACAACCACTGTCCTAATAGATGGATTGGCTGGGGTGCACATGCACCGATTAAGTACCCTGCTCGGTCTCCTGACCTAACTCCTCTTGATTTCACTGTGTGGAGTTATCTAAAGCCACCAGTTTATAATACTCAAATTGACACGATTGAGCAGTTGAGAGAAAAAATCGATCAGGAGTTTGCAATGCTACAGAATGATGAAGGAATCTTACAGGGTGTTCAACGTGATTTAAAAAGGACTTAGATTGTGCATAAGGGAAAATGGAAGACATTTCAAGCAGTTTTTGCAAGTGATAATTAGCTAGTCTCTACGTTTAATTAATATTTCAAAGCATTGTTTACGTGTAAAAGAATGTTTTAATAAAATGTTGTAAGTGCACGTTGTTTTTTAATCACAAATTACTCGATAAAGTCTTGGTTTACGAAATGCAATAATACCTTTTTTATTTCTAATGATCTGAAAATTAGTTTTTATAACATTTTTTAGAAATTTGAACAAAAAAAAAGTTATGAGGAAAATATTGACAATCACTCCCTAAAACTACACCTTAAATAGAAGGGAGTCAACTTGTTTTATGTTCCGCTCACACTAGCTTTGATAGCCTTTTAAAATACTTCTCTACTACTAAGAGTATATAAAAAAAAAACAAAAGTTACAAGACTACTATTTTCCCAGCTTCTGCAGCTATTTTTTCATTGGCCAAATGATCTCTTAATAATTTTAAAAATGTCTCGTTGCTGAAATTCAGGCGCGGATTCAGGGGGCGGGGGCGAAGAGAATGTCGCCCTCCCTGGAGCAAAGTTTAGATAAGAAAACCTGATATAAAAAGAAATATATTTTAATGCATTTATTTTATCTTTACCCATTAAATAATGGTCGCCCCTTCCTCAACAAGATGCTGGATCCAGGCCTGCTGAAATTAGCAGTGCACTTTCTAGGTACGCATACAATTTATATAGTATTTATTATCATTAAATGAAATTATTTAACAGTAACCATTATGTGTCAAGCGTGCCACAAGTAATCAACTGCCAGTTTGCAGATAATGATTTTATCGGGTGATGTCGTTACAGTACTCCATGTGAAAATAGAGCGATAACAACTTCACTCTAATCTTGATTAAACGGAAAGTCGAGAAAAAATTCCAAAATCTTATGAAAAATAATTTTGAGTTTGTGAGACGTAAAAAGTTAATACATTCATGTTTTAAATTTCTCCTATTTGTATTCGAAACAGTTTTTCGAATTGTATTTGTGTGAAGAAAAACAACTTTTAATTCTGGTTCTTGCAACTTCTTGATGCCTTCATAGACAAATAAATACAAAAATAAATCACAACCTAGAAAATATTGCTATTACAAAAATAAATATTAGTGTACAAAAACTTAAAATACATAGTACGTAAAAGTTTTTACAGTGATATGGTAGAATCACGTTTATGACTAGAAACTTTACAAATTTGTACAATATTTTTTTGCGGAGGTGAGTAATATAAATAGCTAGTTATGATAGCTTAGAAGTGGTTTATTCACAGTCATAATAATTAACAAAGTCCTTATTATGGCTTTCAATTGTGTTTTCTTCTATGTAATGGATACTAGCTACAGTAATAAAGGAATATTTTCTTGATATGTAGGTAAGTGTAAGGAATTACCTTTTAGTAAAAGTAAATATTACTGTATTCGAAACCAGGATTTCGTGATCGGCATTGTAGAAACAATTACTCCAGCCAAAATGAGGGTGTAGAGGACATGGTCGGTAACAGAATTTTGACTTCAGGGCTGTGTTTGTAGTGATTCGGAAATGAACATACTAAAAGTTCACAAACCTATGAAGTGAGCAGGGGGGCACGTAGTCCGTCACTTTTTTGGTTTATCGTCTATATCTCGAAAACAGTACATCGTAGCGAGAAGGCTATTCTATTCAAATTGAAAGCTGGCAAAATCTCATAAGATTTTACTATTATTTTTTTTTCTATTTCCAATAGCTTGCGGCATATCCGCTAGCGAAAAACGCAAAATTTCTAAAATATTTTCTTTGTCCCATGTTCTTCGACAAAATTTGCCTTCTAGCGCATCAGCCCTTAGTTTCATAGCAATGACCTCATAGTACGAGTTGTGGAGCATTAAATTTCCTTCAAAATGAGTTATTATTTGTTACATATCTTAAAATCTCATGTTCAAATACGTTATTTAACTTTGAAATCTGTCTAAGAAATCTCTTCATTTTTAAACACCCTGTATAGTCTATGTAATGACGCATTATAAGACGACTTTTTTTGAAAATATTTCGTGCAAAGTCGAAATTACCCCCCTCCCCATTTTCGAGGGTGCTTAACACGATGCAAATGACGGGAGAAGTTTTTAATCGCCGCAACCCCCTAAACGACCAAAAACCACCTCTTATGGATCCCTTTATGTTTTCATATACAGGGTGCGCCAAAGTTCTGATTTTGGTCGATTACGGCTGTATTTGAAATGGTGGAAATATATTGTCTATAGATTATTTTCTTGATTTTCAATTCTGAATAACCAGAAATTATGTACAATTATACAGGGTACTCCGTTTTCGTTGTCCGAGCAACAACTTCGTTATTTTAAATGGAACACCCTATATTTTTTTCCTTTATCGAGTTACCCATCTAATTATATTCATAATTCTATTAAGGTGGTAGGTACTTAAAATGAACCGTTTACGATATAAAAAAGATTTTTTGACAAAAAGTGAGGTTTGCGGATAAGTTTTTGAGTACCTCTGATTTCATAGACAAGAGAGTTTTCAAAATTCTGCTTATACTGTTATGTTGAGCATATTAAGGGCTAGTAGGGCAGAAACATTATTAATATTAATCTTATACAGAGTGCTGAAAAAATTGAGTTTAATGTTTCGCTAATAAAAAAGGCCGTAATTCAATTTTTTCAAATGGGACGTACTATTTTCAGTTCTGTCATCTAATGAAGTGTTAAATTATCTTTCCATTGATATATCATAGTAGGTATTTATCTTTAGGAGTTGCATAGATATTAAGGTTAATTGTCTGGATCAGTCATTTTTCTTGCTGGAACTTCATGAGGTTTGTACTGCACTTCACCAGTTTCGATAAATCTGTCTCTAAGATTACTAAATGCAGGTTCTAAAGGGTGTCTCCTTTCAGGATATCTGGTTTTATAGACTCGGGATGCTAAGAGGCTGTTCCTTGAGCACTCCCCCAGAATAAAAATCATGTCAACCATTTCTTCCCGCGAATAATTCATATTTAATATAATTATATGCAAATGCAACTTGGAAATGGAACTGTAAAAGCTACTAGTATTTTATTAAAGACAATCAAAACAAAAGCACTTACCGATATAGCAGTAATACAAAACTTTAGAACATCCACAGACACGTGTTTTGACATCTATGTCTCTTCGGTGCGGCTTTTTCTAAAGTTCACAATCAACTGAAATATGTAAGCAAATACTCGTGTTATAACTATCAAAGGATTACCAGAACAGGATATTAAAAATTAAAATTAGATTATAGGAAATTCCCCGTAAAGGGATAATTATCAATATAATTATATGCAAATGCAACTTCCTGGAACTGTAAAAGCTACTAGTATTTTATTAATTATTTTTATATTTTATTATCAATATAATTATATGCAAATGCAACTTCCTGGAACTGTAAAAGCTACTAGTATTTTATTAGCTAATAAAATACTAGTAGCTTTTACAGTTCCAGGAAGTTGCATTTGCATATAATTATATTGATAATTATCCCTTTACGGGGAATTTCCTATAATCTAATTTTAATTTTTAATATCCTGTTCTGGTAATCCTTTGATAGTTATAACACGAGTATTTGCTTACATATTTCAGTTCATTGTGAACTTTAGAAAAAGCCGCACCGAAGAGACATAGATGTCAAAACACGTGTCTGTGGATGTTCTAAAGTTTTGTGTTACTGCTATATCGGTAAGTGCTTTTGTTTTGATTGTCTTTAATAAAATACTAGTAGCTTTTACAGTTCCAGGAAGTTGCATTTGCATATAATTATATTAAATATGAATTATTCGCGGGAAGAAATGGTTGACATGATTTTTATTCTGGGGGAGTGCTCAAGGAACAGCCTCTTAGCATCCCGAGTCTATAAAACCAGATATCCTGAAAGGAGACACCCTCTAGAACCTGCATTTAGTAATCTTAGAGACAGATTTATCGAAACTGGTGAAGTGCAGTACAAACCTCATGAAGTTCCAGCAAGAAAAATGACTGATCCAGACAATTAACCTTAATATCTATGCAACTCCTAAAGATAAATACCTACTATGATATATCAATGGAAAGATAATTTAACACTTCATTAGATGACAGAACTGAAAATAGTACGTCCCATTTGAAAAAATTGAATTACGGCCTTTTTTATTAGCGAAACATTAAACTCAATTTTTTCAGCACTCTGTATAAGATTAATATTAATAATGTTTCTGCCCTACTAGCCCTTAATATGCTCAACATAACAGTATAAGCAGAATTTTGAAAACTCTCTTGTCTATGAAATCAGAGGTACTCAAAAACTTATCCGCAAACCTCACTTTTTGTCAAATAATCTTTTTTATATCGTAAACGGTTCATTTTAAGTACCTACCACCTTAATAGAATTATGAATATAATTAGATGGGTAACTCGATAAAGGAAAAAAATATAGGGTGTTCCATTTAAAATAACGAAGTTGTTGCTCGGACAACGAAAACGGAGTACCCTGTATAATTGTACATATTTTCTGGTTATTCAGAATTGAAAATCAAGAAAATAATCTATAGACAATATATTTCCACCATTTCAAATACAGCCGTAATCGACCAAAATCAGAACTTTGGCGCACCCTGTATAAACGGGTCTGGGGAGTGATTTTTCGACGAGTTATACTTGAAATCACATGACGTACCCTCCCCGTTATCGGACTCGCTGATAACAGGAGCATCTTTAGCTCCAACCGCTCCTCATACTTCAAACTGCAGAAACCATCTCTCACTTACCAGAAAGCATGCTATGCAGGATTTACATGTTTTTCGTCACATGATCGTCATTTCTGTGCATATCTCTTCAATTTCTACGGAAGAGAAGGTGGTAGCGATATCGGGTGTTGCTTCAACCCTTCCAAGGAGGTCTAAAATTCATTAATTACACTTTGGATCGTCAATACGCCCTCCCCCGTTTTCGCTGGCGCTGATCTCGAAAACTATTGGGAACAGAAAAACATGAATAGCAACAATTTTGTAGTAAATTTTATCATTTTGAATAGAATAATCTTTTCGCTGTGCTCCCTGAACCCCACACACCTCATAGGTCCGCGAACATTTAATATATACCTCCTAACTACTCCAAACGCAGCCCTGGTAAAAAATTGTGGCCCGATCATGTCATCTACACCGTCTTCATTGACTGGACTAAATAGGATATTGTTTTTTTTTATTAATAAACTGTGTGGGTCGAATTTTATTGATTGTTAGCTGATTGAATAAATACCAGAAATAATTGATATCTGACTAGTTCTTTAATAAAAAATTCATTTGCTTTTAGGGGAAGGGTAGGAAGTCGCAGAAAATGTGACAAAGTAAACAATATGGGGTTCTCAAAAAGTGAACCACAGCAAAAATAGGACAGAGGAGAGGCTTGCAAATGAATGAAACCTTAGGCTCAATTTGAGCACTCCATTTTGCGTTGGTCTTGATTAATTAATGATCAAAGTTGAAATAAAATATATAATTTCTTTTATAAATGTACTAAAACGAAGACAATTTTTTTCTTATAAAATAAAAAAAAAAAAATAAGTATATAGATTTATTAAAACTAAAAGTATGTGAAAAGATGCTGTACAAGTTATTTCAATTGTTGCTCAACGCTTTTAGTTTTAAAAATTAATATAAATTAAGAAAATTGCATTTTTTTCTTTATAGTACATTTATAAAAGCGTTGTTTTTAACATTTTTTAAAATATATTTTATTAAAACATTCTTTATAGGATTTTGCAAACAGCAGAAAAGATAACTAACAAATAATAATTCATTTTTAAATATATTTTATTAAATTCTTCAGTTTTCGTGGCCAAATGTTGACTCGTCAGACCCATATCAAGGGGGGTTGTGAAAAAAAAGGTAAACCGCCATCATGGGGCGTCCAACATACTGGGCTTAGAATGACGTCACGCAATTTATCGTATTTTACTCGTTAAACCCTTTCATTTCATTCTCATATTAAGGGGGTTATGAAGAAAAAAATCTAATCTGCCATCTTGTGGCGTCCGCCATATTGGATTTAGATCGATATTAGATATACTATATTGCATTGTTACCGGACTTATATACCTGTGCAAAATTTCGAACCTCTCGCTTAGTTAGAATTAATCGAAATCTTAATTGTAAGATTTGACGGACGGGGAGAATGCTTTTAGCAGCAGCAGAGCATTAAATTTCTTACAAAGAAGTTCACGGTAGCTGTTGATGTATGGCAGCCACTTGAATTAGTCGTGGGGCCCCCAGCTTTTTCGGAATATCCTGTATGATAATAGCAAAAAAAGTTAAATCTTGCCAAAATTGAAAATAAAATCGTGCCTAATCATTTTTTCATGAAACCATCGTTCTTAAGATATTACTTCCACATCCACATAGTGGAGTGGAGTATAGTAATCGCAAAAAAAATTTCAAATTTTTTTCTTTCTTGAAATTGGTTTAAAATGTCATGAAACGTCGAGATTTTAAATTTGAGAGAAAAAAAAATTTTTTCTGTCTGTCTGTCGGTCTGTCTGTTTGTCTGTCTGTCTGTCTGCCTGTCTGTCTGTCTTTTTTTTTGTCCGCACGTTTTCTCCGGAACGGTTTAAGATATTAACTTCAAATTTTGTACACGTATATATTATAACGAGATCTGGAACTGTATTGTTTTTTGAAGACATCCGGTGAAGGGTGTAAATAGGGGTAACTAGGGGGAAATATGTAAAGCAAGCTGGTAAGAGTACAGAAACTTGAAATTTGATGTATATACTACAAGCCAAGGCCTCAAATTTTTTTATAATATTTTCATCCCCCCACCCCCTCCAATTCATTTTTAAAGGGGTTGATAAAATAAAATTGAGATATTCACTTGAAATTTGGTACACGTATATACAATAATGACATCAGGAACTAGATTATATTTTGGGATTATTCTGATGAAGGGTTGGGGGTTAAATAGGGGTAAATAGGGAAAAATAAGTAAAGTGAGCTGCTAAGAGTACAGAAACTTGAAATTCGGTGCATATACTAGAAGCCAAGGCTTCAAATTTCTTAATAATATTTTTCAACCCCCCACCACCCCTACTCCTACTCCATTGAAGGGGTTGGTAAAATTAAATTGAGATATTCACTTGAAATTTGGTACACGTATGTATTATAACGACATCTGGAACTAGATTATATTTAGAGATGTTTCCGTTGAAGGGTTGTGGGTTAAATAAGGGTAAATCGGGAAAAATACGTATAGCAAGTTGGTATGAGTACAGTAACTTGAAATTCGGCGCATGTGCTAGAAGCCAAAGCCTCAGATTTTTTAATAATATTTTTCAACCCCCGACCACCCTACTCCATTGTTAAAGGGGTTGATAAAATAAAATTGAGTTAGTTATCTGAAATTTGATACACGTATGTATTATAACGACATCTGGAACTAGATTATATTTTGAGATGATTCAGTAGAAGGGTTGGGGGTTAAACAGGGGTAAATGGGGTAAAACAAGTAAAGCAAGTTGGTAAGAGTAAAAAAATTTGAAATTCGGTGTATGTACTAGCAGCCAAGATGTCAAATTATTTATAATATTTTTCAACCCCCCACGACCCCTACGCCATTATTAAAGGGGTTGACAAAGTAAAAATGAGATATTCACTTGAAATTTGGTACACGTATGTATTATAACGACACCTGGAACTAGGTTATATTTTGAGATGATTCCGTTGAAGGGTTGGGGGTTAAATAATGGTAAATAGGGAAAAATAAGTAAAGCAAGCTGATGAAAGTATAGAAACCTGAAATTCGGTGTATGTACTAGAAGCCGAGGCTTCAGATTTTTTAATAATAATTTTTCAATCCCCCCACCACCCCTACTCCATTATTGAAGAGGTTGGTAAAATAAAATTGAGATATTCCCTTGAAACTTGGTACACGTATGTATTATAACGACATCTGGAGCTAGATTATATTTTGAGATGTTTCCGTTGAAGGGTTGGGGGTTAAATAGGGGTAAATAGTGGAAAATAAGTAAAGCAAGTTGGTAGGAGTACACTAACTTGAAATTCGGTGCATGTACTAGAAGCCAAAGCCTTAGATTTTATAATAATATTTTTCAACCCCTAAATAGGGGTAAATGGGGCAAAATAAGTAAGGCAAGCTGGTAAGAGTACAGAAATTTGAAATTCGGTGTATGTACTAAAAACCAAGATATCAAATTATTTATAATATTTTTCAACCCCCCCACGACTCCTACGCGATTATTAAAGGGGTTGATAATGTAAAATTGAGATATTCACTTGAAATTTGGTACAATAACGACATCTGGAACTGGATTATATTTTGAGATGATTCCGTTGAACGGTTAGGGGTTAAATAGGGGTAAATAGGGCAAAATAAGTAGAGCAAGCTGGTAAGAGTACAAAAACTTGAAATTCGGTGTATGTACTAAAAGCCTATATATCAAATTATTTATAAAATTTTTCAACCCCACACCACCCCTACTCCATTATTAAAGGGGTTGATAAAATAAAATTGAGATATTCACTTGAAATTTGGTACACGTGTGTACCATAACGACATCTGGAACTAGATTATATTTTGAGAGAAATTTGGGACTTGCTGTATATACTAGAAGCGAAGGTCTCAGATTTTTAAAATAGTCTCCATCCTCCATCATCACCACTCCCTTATTAAAATAGTTGAAAAAATTAAATTTAGATTTTCACTTGAAATTTGGTACACATATGTATTATAACGATATCTGAAACTAAATTATATTTTGACATGATTGCGTTGACGGAGTGGGGGGTAAGTGAAGGTAAATAGGGAAAAAGGTAAAGCGAGCTGGTAAGAGTACAGAAAGTTGATATTTGGTGTATATCCTAGAAGCCAAGGTCTTAGATTTTTTAATAATATTTTTCAACCATCCTTACTCCATTATTAAAGGGGTTGATAAAATAAAATTGAGATATTACCTTGATATATGGTAGACGTATATATTATAACGACATCTGGAACTAGATTATATTTTGAGATGATTCCGTTGAAGTGTTGGGGGTTAAATAGGAGTATATAGGGGAAAATAAGTAAATCAAGCTGCTAAGAGTACAGAAATTTGGGATTTGGTGTATATACTAGAAACAAAGGCCTCAGATTTCTTTCTAATATTTTTCAAACCCCGCTATCTCCACTCCATTATTAATGGGATTGATAACATAGAATTGAGATATTCACTTGAAAGTTAGGACAACTATTATGTATTGTAATGACATCAGATTGAGATGATTCCATTGAAGGGGTGGGAGGTGGCAGGTTGTGAATAGGGGAAAATATGTAGGGTAAACTAGAAACGTCATTTTTATTGCATATAGTGGAACGCCTCAAACTTTTCTATAATATCTGCCTCAAATATTATTGAAATTCTGTGACCAATAATTTCCACATACTAGAGTGCAGGTCTAGTCAAGATGTTTCCTTTAAAGTGACTTGAATGAAAAATCTGGATGTGGAAGTAGTGATTCCTTGGGCAGCGGTTTTTTTTTAATTTTCGGGACGGTTTTATCACCTTAACTTTCAGATCATCCCTTCATATCTCGCGCCTAGAGTAAAAAAAAAAGAGTAATCACGTCAAATTTCAACTTCTTATCGCCAAGGAGATTTGGTGATGAACGAGTGAGTGGGTCCTCCCTTTAATACATATAAATTACCTTTTCGTTTATTATTATCTAATACACAATCTTATCTATTTCGAAGAATTTATTAAAATTTATCGATAATAAAATCAATATTTAGCTTTAATCATGTTCACAATATTGTGCCTTATTAATATGATAATACTCCACATTATCAGTTGTAATTTAAAATTAATTAAAACATTCATTTCGTCATTTGAAATGAATCGAAAAAGTATAATTTTAAAACAAAAATATATCTAGTAAGATATTTTTGTAACTTTGTTTTACTTCTCTTACTTATCGGAGAGGAGTTTTATATTATGAAAAGATCACTTTCGTATTTTCACATTTCAAACTATGTAAAATAAGACAATTATTAAGGTCTTTCAATCCCATAAGGCTGTGTGACTGTCTATCTGTTAACATTATATTTACAAAATTATTCGACGGAGAAAAATAATATTTGGTAGGTAGTTGCCACTATGGTCAACGAAGAAATGGAGAATATACGTTTTTGAAAAATAACAATTAATATAATAGATATTGGGCATTAGTTTACACAACTGTTAAGAATGGATGGGTTGTCAAGCGTGGCACAACATTTATGAAAAATGGGAAACGTGATACAATTTTAGAGAAGATATACAGGGTATTCATCCAACAGAAAATATAAATGATAATAAAATTGTAATGTAGAGAGGGAACTCAACATATTTTGAAAACTCTTGGACATGTCTATACATCGTTCGAACTTAGAAAGTAGGCTACGTTATGTAGAAAGTGAAGGAGACGATGTGGAAAGAGTTGGAAGGTAGAGGAAGATCACGGAAATGGGTGGTGATGAGAATATGAAGGAAGATGGTGGAGAAATGAGAGAAGATGAAAGAAAACGGTGGGAATGTGGAAAGAAAGTAGAAACCTGATGGGAGGCTGGGGGTAAGTAAGGGAAGATGGTTGGAAAGCGAGAAATGTGAGAAATGAGAGAATGTGACGGAAATTTAAAGGAGATAGTAGGAACGTAGGGAAGATAGTGGGAATGTAGGAGATGGCATGGAAATGGGAAAACATGCTAGTCCATTAAATAAAAATCAAAGGATTTTCTATTTTATAAATATATAATGCAACATTACGGCCGGTCTTATATTTATTTTCTCTTCACTGCATATTGTGTATGTTAATCACTGTATCAGGAGAATTCAAGTGGTCTGATTGGTCGACCATACAGGTATGCTGCCGTGGCTTTTTTTTATAGGAAATTTACTGCTCTACAAAAGTGTCCCGTGCAATTATATTTTCTCGGGCTTCGTTTTAGCAGCGTCTCGAGTTAAAAAGTACATTATTTCTATATTCCGATAAATATAGCTTTTGTGTCGCCTTTATTTGTTATTTTCCCGAGACAGCAAACTATACGACGTAAGAAAAGTTTAAAATCAAATAACTGTGACAAAGTTTGTTTAAATATTAAACTAAGTATCTTCATGGTCTAATTTTCATGAATTTGCATCTTTAATACTATATGGAATGTGATAACTGATATGAAAGGGAATACAAAAGGAAAGTAACTTTCGATGTTGCAAATCCTCTATAATCAACTAAGGGCGCGTGTATACAAAGAGCAACTAGTGACAGAAATGCGACAGCAACTGGAGTTACTATGTAACAGACGAAGAGCTGGCTACGAAAATTAAAAATGATAAGGTGCACTGAAAATTTATATATAAAAACCTTTCTTACTAGTTGAAAAGTATGTACCTCTGCAGCCAGAAGTCGCTCACGGGGAGGGAAGCGTGGGCGGGCGCACAGTGGGGCCAAACCGAACTGTTTCAGACAAATTTATGGCCAAACGAGTTGATTTTTTTAAATACTCAGAATTCTCAGAATTTCGACAGTTAGCAGCTGTCTACCTACTGTCAAAATACAAAATCTCTGTATTTGTCGAACAACGGTATCTAAGTTAGAGACAAAAACCCTATTTAGGGGCTCTTAAGAATTCTAATCAAGAATTCAATGTCAGTATAAAATATTAAGACTTGATCGCTGCCAAATCTACTGTCAATTTGCTGGCAAAATACAAAATCACGAAATTTCTCCACAAAAAGCTGACTTAACGGGAAAATCCTCTATATTGGAATTTGAAGACTGAGGATCACGAATCTAATGTCATAATGACGCTTGGCAGCCATCAAGTCTGCTGTCGAGATAAAGGTCTTTGAATTTATTTACATTTTTTCGCAATTAACGTTTAATTACTAAAATTTTAAAACATAGTATCTCAAGAAGAAGGCCCCTTTTCTTTGAAATTTACAGCAAAGACGAAATTAGTATCAAATTAGTATCAATATGTTAACATTACCTGAGAAAATCTATTTATTTGAATAAAATTAAACACTTTTATTCTAAAAATTATAATGAAAATTAAAATTCCAGCTAGAGGGATCGATTAGCAATTTGGTTCTGAGTATTAAAAAAAAATCAGTGCGTTTGGTCAGAAAGTGCCTTCAGAAAGTTAGTTTGTCTGAAAAGTTCGGTTAGGCCCCACTGCGGGGGAGGTCAAACGCGTTAATTTTTAATCTAAATAAAATCTATCAGTGCAGCTCTGAAATTTTGTGTAGTTGTAGATTTTAACTGTAGAAGTTACGTAAAATCATTGCCAGAAGTCTAAATCGGATATTAAACGTTGCCAGAAGTCGGTGAATTTGTAAGAAAATTGT
The DNA here is from genome assembly GCA_963583905.1 of Stenurella melanura. Lineage (NCBI taxonomy): Eukaryota > Metazoa > Arthropoda > Insecta > Coleoptera > Cerambycidae > Stenurella > Stenurella melanura. The sequence goes on from OY757312.1 coordinate 112,612,575, forward strand.
TCAAATTTTAATGCCAAGGTACAGTTCTGGCGATTTCGTTTTTCTATTATTTGTGGCTTAAAAAAAGCTGTACATAAATTGTCAGAAATCAAAATGATGGCGAAGTATATAAAAAATGATAATATCGCCAGAAGTTGCTGAAGCGGTAAAACAATTTTTTCTTGATCTAAAATAATTCTATGCAATTTTGGCCACTTGTCTTTGTATTATTTAAACTTTCAATGAACGATAAATAAATTATGAGTAGACAAAACGAATTATAAGTATAAATAACAAAGAAGTAAAATAATTACGTTAATTAGAATCTTGTGTTAACTCGTTATTATATATTACTTAAAAAATTGTTTATTCTCACCACAGGGTAAAAATAGGATTTTTATTAACATTCACAATCTGACTGATCATCTACATCCTCGTTGCTGGTATAATCAATATCTGTTTCATCATCTAAAATATAAATTAGCATTTTTATAAAAACAACGAACGTTCCGTATCATCTAATAGTTGAATACTTTACCTTCAGATTATTCGTTATTTAGTATAACACCTTTAACTGTTTATGACGGTAAAAATAAATGCGATGTAGCCAAAAAGTTCAAAACAAATTAGAAAAGTACACCCGTACAGGCTTCGAACCAAGAAATTATCTGTGAAAGTCATCGCTTAACGCGATGTACTACGGTCGGTGTGGACTTGAAATTTCAATTAGTCTCGTCGGAAAATGCAAAACATGAAATTGATAAATGTTTATAACTGTATAAATGCATCAGCAGGAAGGTTTCCTAATGTCGACATTGAAAGATCGAAATTGGTATTTTCACGGCATCGTTAATTGCATGGGCGAAATCGAAAATTCGAGCCGACAGAAGTGAACGAAAAATAGTATTTTTCGACATTTCACGAATTCGATTTGTTTTCTGTTTCTCTAACGTCACTGGTACGTTAATAACCGGAAACCCGGAAAGAATAGGCAGATTTGGGGCCCATAAATTTACCGCCCGTCCACGCTTCCCTCCCCGGGAGCGACTTCTGGCTGCAGAGCTATGTGCCTGTCAGCAAGTAAGGAGGGTTTTTATATAAAAATTTTTTTAGTCAGCTCTTAGACTATAAGAGTACACAGGGCTGAATTTTTATGTGTATTATTGAGACAATTCGGAAGTAGCGACAACACGAGCAACGCAGCAACTAGAATTGCACCAGTCATGACATGCTGTAAACTCGTCACCCGTCGAGCGTCAGTTGCTGACATTATTTTATTATAATAGTTCGTATTTCTTCAAACAATGGCATCAGAGCAGCCGAGAAACATTAAATTCGCTCAGATTATTGAAAACTACCCATTTTTGTATTATTAAACATTTGTTATGGTAACTTTCCAAATATTTTACTGTACGCCACTGACTATGGTGCATGTGTATTGACATTTTATGGGTGAACGCTGTCTATGTGAACGTCGTCGTAAGATTGTCTTCACAGGATAAGCTATAATAGCTTTGTCCTCTGACGATGACACGCCGAAGACACTGCAGAAATAATGTCCGGTTCTCTTAAGATAACTACTACCGATAAACTAGTGTTCTTTGAGAAAAATGATAATATAAAAACAAAGAATACATTGCCCTAAAAAAAGAAATTGAAGATAAAAAAATTATCCTTAATCAATTAAAACCTTTGTAAACCTGTCACCTACAACTCTCTAATCAGCAACTTCAGTTTTCGTTACCAGTTGCTCTCTGTATAAACAAGCCCTCAAATAACTTTAATTTGAACACAATATTTTTTACTCTAGGTAAAGACATATAGTACAAGTCTTATTCATAACTTACTATTTCGGATTTATAAACAGAAACCTTATAATTCATAATCCATTTACAAACTGCATTAGGAAGTGGTGTTAAGGTAGAGTACCTATATGGCCTATTTTTGACCCGGAATTATTTCTACGACAAATGTTTAGTTACTCTCTAAAACAGCTTGGTATTTTTTCTGCAAGAGGGTAAGATTTTCGATATTTTATAAGAATTGAACATTTGTACTTTTGATTTTATTCACAGTTTGTAAATACTTCCTGTTTTAAACCACCGTAACTTTTAAATGAATACTCTCACGGTCATATTACTTATACATTTATGTTGGTAATTAATTTAACTATTACTTAAACAGAATGTGATATTTACATTTCTTTTACTCATTTCCCTGGTAAAACTTTACAGGGTGATCCGCAACTTAGATTTTGGTCTTATTTCCACCCTTATAGTTTGCAAAGTCTTCCTACATTAAATAACTACGACTTTTAAAGGAACAACCTTATATTGATCCTATGCATTTATATTCTTATCTAAATATTACTTAAATTGAATATGATACATTATTTCATCATTTCCTTGGTAAAACATTACCAAGTGATCAGCAACTTGAGCTTCTGCTAGATTTCTCAAAAAGATGGGCAACCTTTTATCTAATTATAAGTATATTGTTGGGTTACTATTATTATGCATATTTTTACGTAGACAAGAAGTAAAATTCTAAATGTCACGACCTCAGGTGTGTTAATTCTTTCAAATTTTTGTTGATAATATGTTTTAATTCATTGTTTTGATTAATGACAACGAATTACCAGTCAAAATAGAATAGAATAGATCAACAACTTCTCTGAATTAATGACATATTTTGATTCTGATGGAATATAATGCTTCCAGGAATAATTGGATAATGAGAAAAATAATTTCAATAACACCAGACCAGGTGGTGTTTTAGATGTCACGATAAGTACGTAAATATACCGCTGACCTTTAACTAAGTTATGCAACCTCTGAAGTCGTTTCCATAAACATCATAATACTTGAACACTACACTCGAATACTGGCACCCGACATGTGTTTCATCAACTACATTGGCATCAGATGATTAAAAGTTGGAATCATCTCCTGATGATGCCAACATGATTGGAAAAACGCGAGTCAAGTGTCAGCATTCCAGTCTAGTGTTCAAGTGCTGGTGTCAGTGGTCCCCCCTCTAACCCTCCTATCATCCAAGCTCCAGTTCCCCCGCTAACATCTCTCATCATAGTGGAGCACACGACACATTTAGAAGCCACAATTTTATCGATTGACATTATTCCCGTAGGGTTTTGTTTTGCTTTCCCTATATGCTTGTGATATAGAAACCACGTGCTCATACTAAAATTTAGTTACTGTTTAATCTCCACAATAAACTCTGGTTTAAGAAACATAAATAAAATTCCTGGTACTTTGAAGGACATGTAATGGCGTTTATAACTGTAACAAAAAAGGATTATTCTACTAGTCGCTGATCTTTTGCATACGTTTTAAGTCCCCCCCCCTCAGTATTCTACATGCACAAAATTCTATATTTTTTAAATGCCGTCCCAATAGGTGCAAACATTGTTCTTCAATTATTTCGGCTTCTATTGAAGCTACGACAAGAGCGATACCAGCACAGAGGGCGCTTCAAGCACTAGAATTTTGTTCCTTGCGATTTTAGTCGTAACTGCAAGGGTCATCGATTGGGGGGTGCGGAAAACATTTTCGGAAAAACTTTTTTGTTTTTATGAAATTGTTTGTTTGCAACGTGCTTTTACTATTTTAACCATTCTGCGATCATTTTATCACTTTCTGTCGTTAGTAAAGGCTAATGTGAATGTAAACTTGAGCCAGTTATCACCAAGAAAGGAGCAGCGCCCAAAGAATTGCTGAAATTAATATCATATAAGAGCACTGGAAAATGTGGAGAATCTTGTAGATGCAGAAAGGCGGGCATAAAAAGTTCAGTTGTTTGCAAGCACTGTGTGTGGTGGGGGGGGGGGAGAAACATACGAAAACACATCAACAATTTCATGTACCGAGCTTAACGAAGATAAGTACAACAACGAGAGAACCGTAGAAACCGAAGAGAACCAGGATGAATGTGGAGATACGCAAATGGATAACATCGAATGGAGACAAGAACGAAGCCGAATTTCGCAGTAAAAAATCACAGAGTAGCCGCAGCAAAATAATTGTGGAATATACCTCATGGCGACACTACGTAAAAAAATGGCCTGGGGCTGTACCTCTGTGGTGGAGTGGAAAATAGTTTACGTGAGATGTATATTGTATTTTAATGGGTGAGTAATTTGTATGTATATTCAAATGTAAAAAAATAAGAAGAAAAGCTGAATAAAATTATTATACTTACTAGCACGGAATTGTTAAATATGTATTCGCACCTACAAAATGTAGATATTTCCCAACTTACCATGTTCAAGTTTCATAACCCCTGCATAAATAATAAATAATAAAAACGGCTCATATCTGTATAAAACAATAAGCACGTTGCAAATAAATGATTTTATATATATAAAAAAAAATTGTTCTCAGAAAAAGTTTGCCCCATCCTCCAATCCATAACCGTTGCAGTTATGACGAAAGTCAAGAGGAGCAAAGTTGTAGTGTTCGAGGCGCCCTCTACGCTGGTGGTGCTTTGCCGTAGCTTCAATAGAAGCCGAGATAATTGAAAAATTATTTTTGCACCTACTACGCGACCTGTCTACAGAAAAGAGCATTGTGGATTTTTCAAGTGCATCAAAAAGGATTTTGGACTATTCCGAAAAATATTGAGAATGTTCCCGGGATAATTCCAAACTCTTTTTGCCTCCTGCAATTTTTGTACAAACTTCTTTTTTTTTTCAAGTGAAAAAATCGCAAAGTTTTCAAATTTTGATTTTTTCTTACCGGATAACTAAAAAAAATGGCAATTTCAGAAAAAATGTTTCGAACAAAAGTAGTCTATTTTTAGTCAGACATTCCAAATTTGCAATAAAAATAGGGATTCCCATTTACAAAACCGAATTTAACCTTGAATAATCTTAACATTTCCATGCAATCAATAAAAAAAAAAAAAAAATTAAGTCGATATCTCAATAATTGAGCCTTAGAGCGATTCCTGTCAATTCTGCCACACTGTGCGGCGCACCCCGAGACAAATATACTTTCTCAGTATAGTGGTTAGGGTAATATACATGAAGTGTTAAATGTGATGTATATGTATTTAAATATTGAAATACCTTTTTGCAATGTGATCATATTTAAACAAAATAAAGGAATATTTTAATGGTAATGGTAGTGGTGTTAGTGGAAACTATTTAACAGCGTTAAACCCGAAGTTTCCGGCCCTCTCTAAAATTAGCAAAAATAATACCAGTTGTTAAATGTACTGTTTATATCTAGTTTAAAAAAAGCAGGCTATTGTTATTTATAATTATTTTAACTAGACATTAAGCAATAATAGTTGTAAACAATGTTTTTAACTGATTCTGGAGTCAATTGGAGTTTAAGATTAACATTTTTCTACTTGAATTTATTTGAAAAATGGAAATGCTATGAAAAGTCGAAGAAGCGTAGACAAAATAGAATGTGATAAACTGTAAGACGACCTCCACCCAATTCGCACTCCCAAGGCCTTCCGGGGTCTTCTATATTTGATATTATCCATTAAACATATACCTTCTGTAAAATTTCATTGTTTTGGTGAAAATCGCTTTTGACATAAATAAAGAAAACCTGATTTTGAATGTCATCTTCAAACTGTAGAAGCTCCCTGGAAGCATTTTCGCACACCTGTTGACTTGAATTTTGCTACATTTTAGTGGGAATACGTCCCCTCAAGGATTCTAATGTTATTTCCGAACACTCTGTATTCGTGATTATTTGTGTTTTTTTCCTTTTCATCCATGGTCCGCTCTATATTATGTAATATAAAATGCCTTGGCAGACTTCGGTACGTGAGGCCCGTGATTTCATTGTATTGTCTTTTGTTGTCTTTAATTTTAGTCATATCTTCATTCTAAAACTAAACTGAAGAATTATGCTATGAAAGTATTCTTTATGTTCCTTGGAAATGAATATTTGACATCAACTTTAAATTGGTACAATTCGAATAAATTTCTAAATGCACGCTTTCGCTACAAATTTTCAATTGTCTTAAAACCGTGGAGGATAAGTATTAATAAAACGTCTTTAGTGCAATTATGGTACTCATAAAAAATGTCTCAAATTGATGGCAAAAGTAATAAATTTGGATAAAGATAATAATGTAAAACGTGCTTATCAGAATACAACTGATCAATAAAGTAACTGAAATATAAATCAGCACTTGCCCGGATTAAAAATAAATAGGAATATCATAAACACGAGTTCAATGTGTTATGGAATCTAAATTCTGAACTTAAAGTTATAAATATTTTATTAACAAGTAGATATTAAATATACCAGTCAATTTCCTCCTTTACGAGAAGTAAAGATGTTATCTTGTAATTATAAATATAGATATATACCCAGGTAAAAATAGAAACATGAATGTTAGATACTGAGACACCGACGCTGAGCGGAGAAATAATATTGAAAGACATACATGGAGACTTTCAAAATGTTTTAACTAATAAAAGTAAATAACGTTTTAAAATCAGTGACAATGCACACACGGTGTAGTGAACAACTGGTATGAGACTTGGTGCTTTTCCAGAAATTTTTAAAATATCCCTATTACTCCTCTGCAGTAATACATTATTATAGTGTAATTACTAATTAACTTTTGTCCTAAATACTAAGTATAATACAAAGAGTTGACATAGTCTGCTAAAATAACGTAATATAAAATGACAACAGTGTCCAGTGGCTCCAATGAGCCAGACCGCCGACCCAGAGGATACGCAAATGTATGATAAAAACTTAACAGATAACGAACGTATCAAACATATTGATATTGATGAGTACAGTCCTTGCGCACAGGGACGTACTTTCTGTATATAGTAGCATTAAAAATTGAAATGACCTATTCCAGCAAGGTAAATAAGTCTTGAGCCCGCATATCGAAAGAGGGTCCCAATGGGCATCAGAAATGGCTTGTTGGACTTTTGTTGGGGATTGCACAACTTCTCCACAAGAAAAAAAGATGGCGGAATGTTATTTCAAGAAATTGTGTTTTTAAACGTAGGTATACCTCTCGCTAGAAAACTAACTACATGAGATATTCATCTGATTTTCTTTCTTTATATGCTACTGACATGAGCGCATATGTCTGTACTAGTAGAGTTTCAAAATCACTTACGGCTTTTTTCTAAATAAATCCTAAATCACAGGAACGAAATTTGTGTGTTTGAAATTTCGACGTGCGGACAACTATACTAAATGTTTAAATTTTTATATATTATATGCGAACGAAACATGGTCTAAAGATCAACGAAGTTTTTGCAAAAAAAATTAGCTCGACATTTCATACAGTTTTCGAGTTACAGATTTTTTAATTCGATCGTAATAATGTCTTGTTATGATAACGCGCAACGTGACAGCTACGGCAGGATTCGGTCTGTGTAATTGTGGATAGACATTAGTCTAATAACTAATTTGATTAAGGTATTATATTACTGTTGTTCAGTACTAGATCACCGATTGTCTGAAAATTAAACAATAATTTATGTGTTATGTTATAAATACGTGGTTTTGAAATATAGTGTGTTAAAATAGAGATACAGGAATAATGATTTAATGATTATTGAACTCAATCATTTAACAAGGAAACTTTGAAGTACGTCCAATTTGCTCGGGAAATTTTGAGTTACGTTATTTTGGCTTAGGAGGACAGTATATCGAAACGTGCAAATACAATATGAAATCGTCAATAAGTTATACAAATTTGAGACCAAAAAATAAAAATTGTCCGAAATTTCAGATTTAGGAAAATGTATGGCATGACTTAACAGAATCCTATGAATTCGCCATAACAGACACAATTCTCATTCCAAACTGGAATTACTTTATAAATAGTAACAAATATAAAACGAATAATCTAAAATACATTTTAGAATATTTGGTGTAAACAACGACATGTTGTCCAACAATGTGAACTTGGATTCCTCCTGCGTAGCATCCAATTTGAAGTACAATCATGAAGAAGCGCAATAGAAAACCTACAAAAATTGTGTGCGTACACGACAACAAAGGGTATCTTAGGGTATTCACGAAATCGGTAAGAAATTAGGTCAAAAATATGAAGAAGAAAATATTGTAAAAACGTTATTGGTAGTCAGTGTATTGTGTGATCTGTCAGTTATCCTTTCCGAAGAAGAAAATATGAACATTTACAGTTGTCTTTAAACGAACAGGCCAACTATATTAATTTAATTTTAGAGATAACTGCGATGCAATTGAAGATCGTGTAATTGAAGATGCTCATCCTATGTGAATCTGTATGACCGTAGTGAAGTTAAATCCTTAGATTTGCTAAGGCAGTATTTATTTTTCCTTAAGGTTATTACATTTACGTTAGCTACGTACGCGTCCTACACAAGATGCTTCCTTACTGTATTTAATAAGAGCATTACAGGGGACGGTAGTCCAGTGGTTTAGTGCACTTAGCTTTGCTAGTAACTGAAGTACCTAGCGAAGCAGGTTAAAACCCTGCTCACTGCGAAATAATTTTAGTTGTAAAAATTATCCACAAGAAGTGGTTTAGACCCTTACCTAACACAAAATGGATTTATAACAAATTTCCTCGACTTGGGAAGCACTTAACAAAACACGTAAAATTTTAGTGTCCAAACGATTCTCCGATCTCCTTCCCAACTTACCCTTTCCCAAATAACTTGGATATCTGATAGAGAATAACCAAATAAAATCACAAATGATGACAAAAAGTCACAACTGGATCTAAAGAAAACAAATAGTGAAATTGTAAAGTAAAGTGTGACTAAAAATGTGCGTCCACTTGGTGTTCTATTGCATGTGCAGCCATTTCTAACAATAGTTTTAAGGGCAGAAATAATACAAAGCAGTTTGCCTATGTAGTTTTTTGTTAATGCTTACTGAGTTGTGTATATTTATTATGCACTATTATTATTATAATTATTACTTATGTATATATTACAAGTTTTTTGTACGTCTTTATATTTTTATATTTGTAAAATGCTATATTATTTGTTCCACAATATACTTAATAAATAATATCTCCATACAACACCTTCATAAATAATCAATAGATCTACTAAATAATCTGCCAAATGAGTTTCTTTTTACCTATTAGATATCGAGCTAATTTTTTTGCAAAAACTCTGTTGATCTTTAGACCATATTTCATTCGTATATAGTATATAAAAAATTGAATATTTAATGTAGTTGCCCGCACGTCGAAATTTCAAATACACAAATTTCGTTACTGTGATTTAGGATTTATTTAGAAAAAGACCGTAAGCAATTTAGAAATTCTGTTAGTACAGATAAATGCGCTCATGTCAGTAGTAGATAAATAGAAATTAATATCGCATGTAGTTAATTCTCTAGCGAGAGGTATACGTTTAAAAACACGAATTCTTGAAATAACATTTCGCCACCTTTTTTTCTTGTGGAGAAGTTGTGCAATCGTCAACAAAAGTCCAACAAGCCATTTTTGATGTCCATTAGGACCCTCTTTCGACATCCGAGCTCAAAAATTATTTACCTTGCTGGAATGGGTTACTTGGCGATTTTAACGTCTTTCGAAGACGTGGACCATCTACTAATATCTCAAAATTACATGAATATTTAGGTAGACTTTTCCCAATCAGAACTGGACATTATTTCCTTAAAATTCTTTATTTAAAAATATCGCACAAGATATTAAAACTATAGGGATAAACAGGGTGAAAGTAATTCTTAAATCATAAAAATTTGCTAATTTATTAATTAATCACGAATTAATTAAGAAAAATAAACTGTATACGCAGAAAAAAGCTGTCATTCGTATGGTAGATAACTACTTCGACGACGATTATATTCTAAATAATATCGAGATAAAGACAATGACCAAAAAAAGCTGATCAAGAAGGAAATACCAAAATTATAAAACAACAAGTAATTATACTAACTTTCTTGGGATCATCTGTACCCCAAAGCATAAAAATAAATATGGTCTATAGTTTACAGGTGTGTTTTTTTTCCTATAAAGATGTATTAATATTATTTTAGCATATACTTGCCTAGGGTCTAATATTTTCGATTCGCGATACAAATCGTCCGTGCTATTGCACGGACGATTTCTGTTACTTCTATTTAACATTATCTATATGCTTTTCTTTTGTACTGTTTCTAGTGGCGTTAGATACGTTCTTTTTACTGCACCCGATGCTATTATACTATATTGCAATTATCGCCTCTACAAGAGCATAATAAAATATTTTTAGTTGTTTTATGGTCAAAAAGTTCTTTAAAGTTTGGAATTTGTATATTAAATATCTAAGGTTATTTGTAACATTGCCAACTTGAGCATCCCATCAATATCCCTAAGTATTTAATACGTGTAGCAGAAGAGATTTCTCGATCATCTATGGGTATTGTGCTAAAATCTGGTAAGCATTTTTTGTATGATGTAAAAGCCAGGTATTTAGTTTTATCCCTGTTCAATGTTAATAGATTTTCATCAAATCACATTTTGATTTTTTTCAAATCCATCGATATAGAATTACGTAAATCCAACCAGTTGTGACCTTCGAAAAATATTGCAGTATCATCAGCATAAGCGATGATATTTCCTTTTGTAGATAAAGTAAGTAAGTGATTAATATATATTGTAAACAGAACAAGTCCTAGAACCGTACCCTGTGGTACTCCACAGGATACGATTCTTTCCTCACTAGTCACATCATCAATTATAACCTTTTGTTTCCTATTTGTTAAATAACTACGGAACAGGTCTAATGTATTTCCACGAATTCCAAGATTTTCCAGCTTTTCTAATAAAACTCTATGACTTACCGTGTCAAAAGCCTTAGGCTAGATCAACGACACATATGGCTGGTTTACTTCGGTCAAGTGCATTATACAAGTTGGAAGTCAGTGTAGTTATGGTATCTTGTGTCGACTTATTTTCACAAAATCCGAATGTCATGTAGTAATTTATTTGTATCCATGTAATTACATAACCCCTTTCTTTATTATCTTATCAAATATTTTAGCTAATGCAGAAACCAGCGATATGGGTCTATATATTTAATAGGTTCTATAGTGTAAATAACACATTTTTTTAAAATTTCATTACTAATTTGATCCAGTCCTGGTGTTTTCCCATTTTTAAATTAATAACAATGGGTTGGCATTAAAGACATTTTCTGTGAGACATATTTTTTTATTGGACACCAAATCTCCGTTACTATTTATAGGTTTTATTTGTTTTGCTAAAGTACCTCCGATCTCTGAAGTATTCATTAAAATTATTGGCTATTTTTAATCTATCATAAATTTCTTTAGGGTTGTCGATATTAGCAATTGAGTCCTCTTTATTGTGGTTTAGATTTAGACATTCATTAACCGTGTCCACTGAGGTAGTTTCAACAAGCAACAAAAACACTTGAACACTACAGATGATTTAAATGATAGGTTTTAATCACCTTCAGACGAAATGCGCGTTGAGTATTAGTGTTCGAGTGTAGTATTTAAATGTTTTTTTATATCTGGAAATTATTTCAGAGGCAAAGGCATATCGAAAAAAAAAATGCATCGCCCGTTTAAAGATAATTTTTTACGACTAAATTGGAAAAGGTTGCTAAAACTTCCATCCAAAGGATGGTTTGTTAGTTTAGAGAATTTACCTGAAGTTTAAGTTCTTGATCACCTTATAAGCGTTAAATGCTAATTGTTGTTATTAATTGTTTAATATGTTTGTGGTTTATTATAATAATGATAACATCAAAATTAGAACGGAATGAAAACATTACTCACCTCCTGTAAATTAAAACTTACCTAGAACTATCAGCAAAATTCATTCATTCATTCATGCGCTCAACATCGTTTGACAATATCGTCTTATTTAAAAGTATAAGAAATTGAAATACTATTAAACATATGTTTAGAAATATTATCTACAGATTTTCACTGAAAATGATTTTACTACGCTTATATTTCGATTCATTGTATGTTGATCAACAAATTCATAGGCCAGGGGCTAGCTACCTAAAACATGGAATAAATGTACTCGAGAAAGCAATCACTGTTCAGGACTAGACATTGCTCTTGAGGTATATGCATTTGATGCAATTTTAGTTAGTCAACAGAATAATCAGGAGAGCCTCAAGCCTATCGAATATGCAATTCTCATTTTCTTACACTTGTTATATCTTTACTTATCTTTGGAACTTGACTAATACAATTTTAAATAGGTTTGGTATAAGCGCACAGCCTTTTAAAAAAATTATTTAGAGAGGTTATTGAATTTCTTAATAGTAAACATTTAACTAGAAGAGCCAGTATTTTTTTTGACTAGCTCGAATAACAAAGTAAATTAGAGAAGTAACTAATGATATAGAGACTTCCATGCAAAATTTGATTATTTGAAGTTTGAATTTTGAATAATGATTTCATAGGCCCACAAAAAAGTGATCTATAGGCGTAACCTGGCATAGTAATCCACCCACCAATTTTATGAAATCGCAAAAATAGGAGAAATCCTGAATTTTTTGGATTATTTTTGTGATTTACAAAAAAATGGTGGGTGATGGAGCTAAACGGACATCATTCATGTTCAGCACGTCGAAATACATTGGGATTACTACTCAGTCAGCACACTGACGTCAATTTGCCGTCATCGGATGTCAGTTTAAGGTCAGTATCGGTCTACGATGTCATACGCCAAATAAATTACGTCAAAATTACGTCATATTTTAGTACGTCGCAGAGACGTCGTTAACAGAACGTTGTTATGACGTCATTTTTTACTCATTTTCTGACTTCGTACACTGGATTTTAAAATGAAGTCAAAATTACATCACATTTTAGAATGTCGCAGAGACGTCGTAGACAGAACGTTGTTAAGACGTCATTTCTTTAGTATGTTTGGGTATTGTATAAATACATATAAACGGTCAAATACCTTTTTTATATTTTCATCTTTTATAATACTTACTTTTATATATTATCTATATTGATTAGTATTGAATTACAATAACTCCTGTGTTCTTACTCTATCGCGTATGTAGGTACCACAGCAACATGTGAAATATTGACCGCATATATGCCATGTAATTTTTATTCTACTTTTATTAGGTATTTATGGCATTGAAATTCAAACTATACTGCATCTCTATCACAACTGCAGTATACATCTTTATCGACACCTTATTGAAAATAGGTCTAACAACCGGTAGTTGACCGCTGACCTATATTTCCCTCAATCTTAACATACCTATTATATATGTTAATATGTATTTCAAAGCGCAGAGCGAATTAAACAAAAAACTATTATAAAAATGGCACTCTACCACCACTAGCAAACATTAGAAAATTAACTCTTATCTTTGATCATAATGCCAAATAGGAGTGCTACCATCTACATTAAATGAAATCTCACTTTTGTCTTTTAATTTTAAAACATTCAACTCTCTTTCATGAATAAAGAATATTTTTAAATAATTTTTAAAACACCCATATGAACATAATATCCATTGCTTAATTGAACATTCACTATTCGCACAATGGAAGTAATTATTTTATAGAAATTTGCCATTGCACTTAATTTTATTAATGCACAACTTGTACACGGTTAAGGCTAAAATGGAATATTATGTTTAAACCGAGTTCTCAACTGCAAGTAATAAATACATTCTGAAGTAAAATTTACATGAAGGACAATAGCTCAGAGGAAGCGTACTGGACTTCCAAGCCAGAGGCCGACGATTCTAATCCCACAGCCGGGGATGATTTTAAGGTAAGTGTTTAAAATTCTGTTATAGTGTTATTTATAATAATATATGTATATTCAAACCATTCCTAATTAATTGAAACGTAAAATGAATAAAAACTGAAAGATTAAATAATATTCTCAAATGAAAAAAGATTTTTATTTGGGCCCGTATTCGTCAAATCAAGGTCATATTAAACGTTATATTCACGTCAGCATTGAACCTTGATTGTACGTCAAAATGACGTATGGAAAGGGCTTTTATTTAGGGCCACATTCTTCAAATTAAGGTCATATTGAACGTGATTATGACGTCAGGATATGACGTAATTAGGGTGTGACAATAGACCGTCATTTAGACGTACATTGAACGTCGTTACTTATGACGTATATTATTACAAATAAATGACGGCAAATTGACTTCAGTATGCTAGCTGGGTATGTCGGGTCGCGGCTACAGATCACTTTTTTTGTGGGCCTGTGTTATAAAATAATATTTAATTTATAATCCACAAAATGAGGATAAAAAATTCAATATTTCAGATATATACGAGTGGATACCGTAAATCTATTTGCTTACTTACATTATATGAGAAATGTCACATTTTTACAAGAGATCGAAATATCAAGGATTGAAACCAAATTAATGACAAGACATGATTAGAATCATTTTTGCCGAAAAAATATTGAACACTAAAATAATAGTTTTTTAGTTAGTTCCCTAGAAAAATAATTCAGTTATTTTGAAAATACTGCTACGTCGCGTACCAACCACCGACACAAGAATGAGCAATACTCAAACTATTGATTTGGTTTCATAAAACTTCTATTCTTTTATCAAAATTATTACTGCGATGCTGTGAAATGTCGCCACTCAAAAAATCGGAACAACCCTAAATTCACCTCTGTTCCTCTGAAACTGAAGCATTGACTAGTGGTTATTTATTTTACTAGCTGACTTTACGATGGATAAGAGAGCATCTATTAAAATCTCACATATTAGGAAATTCAATTAACCTCGTTACCTAAACTAAATTGTCATTTAAAATTGTCCTAAGCTAAACCATAGTGTCCTGTAAATTATCACAGTCCTGTCAAATGGCACTGATATCCTCCCCCAGGATATCTTTCTCCGTGGAATTCACCCTTGTTTGCCTTACCGACTCACAACTTAAGTGTTCACTGGAAAACTCTCCGAAAGAGCCGTTCCGTCTTGCGTTTACCACCAACGTCTTCGTTCCATAATCAGTGATAAACTTGTCATTGTTGAGTGAAACTGATTGATAACCGCATTTGCACCAGGCCGGGTAATGTGCAGTTAATATTCGTTTGAATGCCTCGCGGAATTCTGTGTTGAAGATCGAGTAGATGATCGGGTTGAAGGCTGAGTTGGAATAGCCCAGCCAAGTGAGGATTTTGAAAGTTATGTCCGGAATGCAGGTTTTGCAGAAAGCTGCCACGATGTTTATGCAGAAGAAGGGAACCCAGCAAATGAGGAACACTCCCATTATTATACCTGTAACAAATATGCTCATTATGGTAAACAACTCAGACAAATGCATCGACAGATAATTTGGCAAATATTTATTATCCAATTATTTCTATTTTATTCAGTAACGTACTTTGATATCCAACGGCTACCCTCTTTCTCGAGATATCATCGTCAATTCTTTTAAATGGATGACCCAAGATGACTTTTTGATCAATGATAATGATATAGAATTTGGTGGGTGTGCGATTTGTGGATTTTATTGAATAAAATAATAAAATAAAGAGCAGTAAATATTTATCAGTTAATGAACATTAAATTAGTTATTACAAAATATTGAGCACTTTAATAAATATTGAGAAAAGAAAATATTCACAATAAATGTTCAAACTGGAAACCTTCAGGAGCCTGAGAATATATTAATCGATCAACGAATCCTCTTAAGAAAATAGTCTAAAGGACTTAAATCTGGCGATCGCGGTGTCTATTCAATATCTGCTCTTCGACCCTCCTGAGGAAATATTTCATTTAGGTATTGCCGCACGTCAACTCCATAATGAAGCGGACCTCTATCTTCCTGATACCAAATTTCATCTAAGAGTCGTTCAGGATATGCTTGACATAGAAGTAAACGATTTAATGCTGGAACAATTTGCTCGCGAAAAAGTTGTAAATAACGATTAGAGTTAAATTGTCTCTTGGAAAAAATGTTCCTCTGATTATCCACGCTCATATATTTAATTCTTGAGGGTATTGGGTGTGACTTTCTTCCATCCAGTGAGGATTATGATCAGCCCAGTAGCGATAACTAAATATACTTTTTATAATCCAGTAAGCTCTTCTTACAATAATTTGCAAATCTCATGCTCTCCTACCCCCTCCTCGCTTATTTTTGTAACTCTCTGGGAAATACGGAAACTATATATTTCTTACAAAGTGAGAGGTCATAGATTTACTATATAAAAAACCGCTGCCTAAGGATTCACTACTTCCACATCCAGATTCTTCATCCAAGTCGTTTTAAAGGAAACATCTTGACTATATTTGCACTCTAGTATGTGGAAATTATTGGTCATATAATTTTAATAATATTTGGGGCAGATGTCATAGAAAAGTTTGAGGAGTTGGTTTCTACCATATACGTTAAAAATGAAGTTTTTAGTTCACCCTACTTTCTACTATTCACCTCCCACCCCTTCAATGGAGGCATCTCAATCAGATGTCGCTACAATACATACGTGTACTAATCTCAAGTGAATATCTCAATTTGATGTTATCAATCCCGTTAATAATGAAGGGGAGGTGGTGGAGTTTGAAAAATATTAGAAAGAAATCTGAGGCCATGGTTTCTAGTATATACACCGAATCCCAAATTTCTGTACTCTTATCACCTTGATTTACTTATTTTCCCCTAGTCACTCCTACTAACCCTAACCCTTCTACGGAATCATCCCAAAATATAATCTAGTTCCAGATGTCATTATAATACATACGTCTACCAAATTACAAGTGAATATCTCAATTTTATTTTATCAACCCCTTTAATAATGTAGTAAGGGTAGTGGAAGGGTTGAAACATATTGTTAAAAAATTTGAGGTCTTGGCTTCTAGGACATACACCGAATTTCAAGTTGCAATACTCTTACCAGCTTGCTTTACTTATTTTTCCCTATTTACCTCTACTTACCCCCACTCCTTCAACGCAATCATGTCAAAATATAATCTAGTTTCAGATATAATTATAATATATAAATGTACCAAATTTCAAGTGAAAATTTAAATTTAATTTTATCAACTCTTAATAAGGGAGTGGGGGTGGTGGGGAGAAATAGAAAATACTAATAAAAAAACCTGAGACCTTCGCTTCTAGTACATTTTCCCCTATTTACCCCTATTTAACCTCCAACCCTTCAACGGAATCATCTCAAAATATAATCTAGTTCCAGATGTCGTTATGATACATATGCGTACTAAATTTCATGTGAATATCTCAATTTTATTTTATCAACCCCTTGAATAATGGAGTAGGGGTGGTGGGGGCTGAAATAAATTATCAAAAAATCTGGGGCCTTTGCCTCTTGTACATACACCGAATTTCAAGTTTCTGTAGTCATACCTGCTTGCTTTACTTATTTCCCCCTATTTACCCCTAAATAACCCCGAACCCTTCAAAGGAATCATCTCAAAGAATAATCTAGTTCCAGATGTCGTTATAATTCAGACGTGTATCAAATTTCAAATGAATATCTCAATTTTATTTTATCAACCCCTGTAATAATGAAGTAGGGGTGGTGGGGGTTGAAAAATATTATAAATAATCTGAGACCTTCGCTTCTAGTATATACACCGAATTTGAAGTTTCTGTAGTCTTACCAGCTTGCTTTACTTATTTTCCCCTATTTACCCCTATTTAATCCCCAACCCTTCAACGGAATCATCTCAAATTATAATCTAGTTCCAGATGTCATTATAATACATACGTGTACCAAATTTCAAATGAATATCTCAATTTTATTTAAGCAACCCTTTTCATATTGGAGTAGGGGTGGTGGGGGTTGAAAAATATTATAAAAAAATCTGACGCTTTGGCTTCTAGTACATACACCGAATTTCAAGTTTCTGTGGTCTTACCAGCTTGCTTTACTTATTTTCCCCTATTTACCCCTATTTAACCCCCAACTCTTCAACGGAATCATCTCAAATTATAATCTAGTTCCAGATGTCGTCATAATACATACGTGTACCAAACTTCAAATGAATATCTCAATTTTATTTAATCAACCCTTTTCATATTGGAGTAGGGGTGGTGGGGGTTGAAAAATATTATAAAAAAATCTGACTCCTTGGCTTCTAGTACGTATACCGAATTTCAAGTTTCTGTACTCTTACCAACTTGTTTTACTTATATTCCCCTATTTACCCCAAATTAACCCCCAACCCTTCAACGGAATCATCTCAAAATATATTCTAATTTCAGACGTCGTTATAACACATACGTGTACGAAATTTCAAATGAAAATCTCAACTTTATTTTATCAACCCCATTAATGGGGTAGGGGTGGTGGGGGGTTGAAAGATGTTATAAAAAAATCTTAGGCCTTATCTTCTAGTACATACACCAAATTTCAAGTGTCTGTTCTCTTACAAGCTTGCTTTACTTATTTTTCCCTATTTTCCCCTATTTAACCCCCAACCCTTCACCGGATTTTCTCAAAAAACAATCCAGTTCCAGATCTCGTCATAATATATACGTGTACAAAATTTCAAGTCAATATCTCAAACCGTTCCGGAGAAAACGTGCGGACAAAAAAAAAGTTACAGACAGACCGACAGACCGACAGACAGACCGACAGACAGACAGAAATTTTTTTTTGGCTCAAATTTAAAATCTCGACGTTTCATGACATTCTAAACCTATTTCACGAATAAAAATTTTTGAAAACTTTTTTGCGATTACTATACTTCCAATCCACTTCGTGGATGTGGAAGTAATAAAAATGAACTTTTTAGGATGCACAGCATTAGTCCCTTTTTACATATGTTTAACCCTGTCAACTATAGTATTATTTTTGATCTGTGTGGTATAAACGGATTCTACATTTAGTGGTAATGCGCTGTGTTCAGGGTTCCCAATAAGGCCTTATATGTGAAAATCTAGAACTGTTTCTTTTGGTGCTTGCTCTTAATTCTGAATATACATTATAGATCAAATTTCTTTGACAGTTGCCATAGTGTATCTTTTCAAATTCATAAAGAAATCATAGTATATTGTTCAATCAGTGAGAAAGTTGGCTATTTCCATGAGGATGAATTTTTCATCCTAGTGGAAATGGCCAATGCTCACGAATCAAACACTATATAGGCCAGTCATATAGTAGGTACATTAAAATCGCAAACTAACGGCCAGTTCTGATTTTTTAATATGTTATTGGGACTACTACCAGTAGTGTGTATCCAAGTTTGCAGCTTTGAAAAACCGGTGCTAACTTCGTAGCACTCGAAGAACCGCGAAATCTTCGCACTTGTTTCGTTATTTCACTATATCTTCTAAACTATGCGTTTTTTCACAAAACATGTTATTTACGTTTTTAAATTTGCTACAATTTGAGACTAGAATCAGCCCTGTAGGTCCAATAGTTACCAAGATACACCCCTCCACAAATCGGGATTTTTTTTAAGTGAAATTTTCAGATTTGGTCAACTTTTGAACCCGAAATCGGGGAAAATACTCATTTTACAGATAAAGTCACAGGGAGAGATGTTGTAGCGAATGAAATTAGCTTTAATTTAAGCACAGAATGACGTTCGTAGGTCTGATAGTTTCCTCACAATGCTTAAAAACCCAAAAATGGGAAAACTGCATTTTTTGCAAATTTGCGTCCACAAGAAATATATATTTAGCCTATTAATAATGTATTTACAATGTAATTAATTCAACATTTTTATTTGATATATATGTATATGCATATTTAGAAGAGATATTGTTGGGTTGGAATAGTTCATTTTGCCCGCTTCGTGGGTGGTTTGAAATCGTCCGATTCAGCTTGAAAAATAGGTAGTGGATCATGAACGTCATCGTCTTCTCCTCCTTTGGCCATCTGAATTACGGCGACGTTTTTGCAAGAGACGCCGAAGCAAAATTTGCAAAGTGCCGAGCATTTGAGGCCTGCTTTTAGGCAGGTACAGCCGCCTCCGCTACAGCCTTTCTTGCACCCGCATGACAGAAATTTCAGAAGGGAGGGAAGTGCCACTTCGCATTGTTGTTGGAATGAGCCCCTGATCTGCCTTCTTCCATCCCCATTGAGTGGTATCTTTTCCCACCCCCCAACCACTTCTAAACTGGTAAGTTCGGTAGGAATGGAATGGAATGTTGCACCATCTTCCGTTGGAGGCAAACGGGCGAGGTCAATAAGGCAATAAGGCAAGCACAAAAATTTTATAGCGCAGGCTCTGGAGGGTATCCTCAGTGTAGTCTCCTCTATACAGAGCTATTAGGCACTTCGCTCCGGCATCTGCGATGGGTTCGTAGGTTGGAGGAACACTTCAGCTGTGGTAATGAGTTGAGGGTATTTCTGGATGGCGCTCCATACTTTGTTCTTCCCATACCAGAAAAGGGCAGAGGTGGTGTCGCACCTAGTGAAGGCGTGGAGAAACAACTCGAATCCCGAGGGGACTTCCAAATCTCCACGATCGGTTGACGAATATTGTAAGGGGCCAGAGTCATCACCTCTGCCACTTTTCTGGAAAAAGACGTTTTTCACACCCGATCCCAAACCATTGAGAAGAAGGAGGTTCACATCATCTCCAATGATTAGCACTGGCTGAAAAGAGGTGCTCTTGTCAAGTGCCACATTTGAAGAATTTCACGTGTGCTTATTAGTCAAATAACCCTCAAACCAACGTGAGAACTGAACAGAGCAAATTTGGGAAAAATGCAGTTTTCCCATTTTTGGATATTTAAGCATTGTGAGGAAACTACCAGGCCTACAGGCGTCGTTTTGTGCTTAAATTAAAGCTAATTACATTCGCTACAATATCTCCCGCTGTGACTTTATCCATAAAAGGAGTATATTCCCCGATTTTTGGGTCGAAGGATGACCAGTTCTGAAAACTTCACTTTCTTGGAAAAATTGCTCATTTTTGGATGGTTGTATCCTGGTAACTGTTATACCTACAGAGCTGGTTCTGGTCTCAAATTGTAGCAAACGTAATGTTTTATGAGGAAATGCATAGTTTAGGAGATATAGTGAAAAAAACCTAAAAAGTGCGAAAAGTTCACGGGTTTTCGAGTGCTACGAAGTTAACACATGTCTTCAGAAGTTGCAAACTTGAATATTCACTACTAGTAGTGGTCCAAATAACATATTAAAAAATCAGAACTAGCCTTTAGTTTGCGATTTTAGCTGTTTCTAGTGTACTATTTGACTGGCCTAATACTTTTTCCAATCATATTAAATGGAAAAATATTGCAATTATCTATTTATTTTCTTTTACAATGTTGATATTAATAGTTCCATAATTGATAATACAGACAGGTGGAGAATTTACATCAATATTGAGATTCTTCTTAATCATAACATTTGTGTTATTTGCTCTTGTGGTGGGATTATTATTGTTAATAGTACTAAGAATCCTTTTTACAGTATCCATTTAGTTATTCATCGAATCACCTCTGTAGCCTTCGGCTACAGTAGATTATTTCCAGCCTCTTAGTCTCTTTAAAGCTGTTATGTCTACTCCTACGTCTATAAGTATCGTCGCAGATGACTTGCGGAAGCTATGTCCGGTGTATAGATGTGGATCTGGAAGTTTCAAAAACGTCGCTACCTGTTTGTCCATTTCACTCAATTTGTTAATTCCAATTTTTTCCATAGTTCACTTGCCCTTTTGATAATTTAGAAAGAGAGCCTGTGTTGCATTTGGTGGTCTGTGACTTATATGGTTTTTGATGATTTGATCAAACTCGCCAGTTACAGATAATTTTCGAACAGTTTTAGATTTTGTTATTGGAATTGTCACAAGCACAGAATTATTCAAATGTTCCAAGTCGTCAATTTTCATCGCCTTCAATTCACATGCTCGACATGCTCTCATTACTCCCATGATTAGGCCAGTCATCCTAACTTTTTTTGGTCAGAAATTTAAAACAGCAATTTCATTGACTATTTTATAGGAAAAATTGCGCTAAACACTATGGTGACATTAAAAAAATATATAAAACACAGGCTTCATTGTTAAAAACAATGACTTTTAGCGAAAATTTACATTCTTTGATGTTTTTTGACTTTTTAACGGAAACGGTGCGTTGAATAAAAAGAGTTCAGATATAAAAAAGAATATATTTTATTAATACGCGTCGTTTGAGAGCAACCTTTTTATTTGACCGTTCAATTGTTATAAACAAATTAAGGGTTCAATTTATTTCCTGTCCAACGAAAGGTCATACGGATATCTGATTAAAGTCAAAATGATGCATTCTGTTTATAGAATTTATAGCTTTTTTTGTGCCGATATCTCGCGCATTTTCTAATTGCTTAAACAAATAAGATAATTTGTGTATTAAGGATTTGCGACTTTCCATGGCATTTTTTGCACTCTCCCTCCACCCCCGGTAATCGATAAATCTTGATAAAAACTACAATTTCTGTGTGGCCTTGCACCTACTTTCTTGTTTTTAAAGCCCCCCCCCCGGCAACGATTAAAAAAAATGCTTAGTAAACAAATGAAATATCTCTACCTATATAACATTTTGAGTCTAGATAGACCTCGATCCTTTAACTAGAACCGGAGATATAGAGCATTTTACGTTTACGACTGTCAATTGTTTATTAATTATTTTTTTTTTTTAAATCTTGTGAAAGCAAAAAGTTATTATATTAAACTAACTAGTTTTCAATTGTCACACAAATCCATTGGTTTTTCATACATTTTATGATCTTATAACAATTAATTTATGAATGCCGTACAACGTTTTTTAGTGTTTACGCTCCGAGCGAATTGCGCAGTAACGACTTTGTATATATAAAATTCAAAGCACGCTCGGTTTTAAATGTGCTATACGTGATTTAAATTGGCTTAAAGAGTAATGGTATTTTTATCTTTTTTAAGTTTAATTATTTTTTTGTACAGGGTGTTCCTTAATGGCGTGCTAATATTTCAGAGTGTGATTCCTAAGGTCTTTTTATGAAGAAAAGTTCATATGAAGATATGTCCGCAACGGCTTAAATTTTCGCTACGGTATATTGAAAATTTTTCTTTTTAATCGTAATTTTTTATAGCTCAAAAAGTACTTTATATATTATTTTTAATTTTGGAACGTATTAATAGGATATAAAACCACATATTTTAAACAGAAAAGTTTCTTATCACTCCACCAGTGGCGTCCCTGCGAACATGTTCTCTGATATTTTTTACATAAAAAGTGGTACGCCACTGACATTTCTTCATGTGGATATTTTTCCTGATTAGTCTGATCAATTCTACATGAAAACGGTCTCTTGCGTTTTTCTCGTCAAACGCACAGTTCTTGATTGAAAAAATTAAATTCAAATTGAAACTAATTACACTTAAAAATGTACGGCGTTCATAAGTTAATTGTTATAAAAGCATAAAATGTATGGAAAATCAATGGAATTGTGTGACAATTGAAAACTAGTTAGTTTAATATATTAACTTTATATCCTTACAAGGTTTTTCAAAAAATTAATTAATAAACAATTGACAGTCGTATGCGCAAAATGGTCTATATCTCCGGTTCTAGTTAACAGATCGAGGTCTATCTAAGCTCGAAGTTTTCATTTTTTTTATTATCTTGCACTTCGATACAACATTGCTGAGCCGAGATATTTCGTTTGTTTACTAAGCGATTTTTTAAAAACGTTGGCGGGGGGTAAAAAAAGAAAAAGGGGGCAAGACCACACAGAAATGGTAGTTTTTATCAATGTTTATTGATTGAAAGTCGCAAATCCTTAATAAACAAATTATCTTAATTGTTAAAACAATTACAAAATGCACGGGATATCGACACACAAAAAAGCTATAAATTCTATGAACAAAATGCAACATTTTGACTACAATAAAATATCGGTATGCCCTTTCGTTGAGCAGAAAAAAAATGTTTATTTAGGTCCCGTAATTTGTTTATCACAAATGAATAATGAAAGATAAAAGGTTGCTACAAGTCTCAAACGACGCATATTGATAAAATATTCATTTTTTTATACCTGAACCTTTTTTTATTCGATGCACCATTTTCGTCAAAAAGTAAAAAAACATAAAACAATGAGAATCTTTGCTAAAAACCATTGTTCTTAACAATGAAGTCTGTGTTTTATAATATTTTTAATGCCAGCGCAATTTTTCCTATAAGAATAGTCGATAAAATTGCTGTTTTGGATGTCTGACCAAAATCGATGATTTTGACTAAGACGACCGGTCTATGATGAGGGAAACCTAAAAATCAAATTTACCAAAATTTGCCTATCAGGGACTACATAGGCATACATCCTTACCTTAATAGCAAGATACACTTCATCTGGTGCATTTTTTATGAAATTATCAATCTCTTGATCTGTGAAGGTTTTGGGCTTTTTAGCTTGGTAGCCCTCCGATTTGCGTTTCAAAAAGGCCCTCAGCTTTGAATATTGTTGAATGTTCACTCCATTGTTTTTTAAAGTACTCCGTAACATCGAATGTATGAAACATATCGAATATATTGACCACAAAGTTAAGGACTTGTATTTAGTTTGTAGCTCACTGAAATAAGCCATTAATACATTTTCGGAAAAAGAATGTATCGTCTTCTCTTTGCTCCAGCCTATAAAAGCGGAATATGTTTGCTCAGGAAGGAGGTTAAGTGAGCTTTGTTTCGCAGCTTTCAAAATTTCTGGTGGCGTACTATTAATAATCTCCTCGTCGAACGAAACATCCACTATTCCCTTCTATTTAAACGATTTTCACAGATATTTTCACACTATTTCACAATGACACCATTAAAAATCACTAAAAGTCAATTACAAATGAAAAGTTTTGATAAATGGCTTCAGATTGTTGACAGACGAGTCCATTTGTAAAGGGGAAGTCGGACAACAGGGCTGCGTTCAGAAACAGGGTGATTGTCACTCTTTGGTAATTTTAGCCTTTCAGATATGAGGGAAGAGTTACCCTCTCTGCGTTTATAATTAAAACGAGGTAGAGATACCCTATTGTGACTTCATTGTTCCCGCAGTCCTGACCATGGGAATAATCACTCTGACATGCGCATTTTGACATAAGTCATTTATTTTGGTACAGGGTTATGTTTAATTTTTAAATATCTTTTAAAAATCTTCTCTCTCTCTATTACCCTTATTCTGAACACACCCCAGATGTGTTGAGAAAGAAGAAATGCCGGCTTCTCACTCGTGGAGAAGTGTTGAGAAAGTAAACTTTTCTACATAGGTTGAAAAAAGTCGAAGTATTGAGAAAGTGGAAATGCCGACTTCTCACTGGTCGAGAAGTGTTGAGAAAGTAAACTTTTCTACGTAGGTTGAAAAAAGTCGAATTTTGTAAATCGAAAATTATTGGATAATGGTCAGTTTATTTAATATGATTGGAAAAACATCTTTCCTTGATTGACAATAGTGTATTTTGCCAAAGTCATAAAGAAATAATAATTGTTCACGTAAAGAAACTTAAATGTGAGAATTTTGATTATGATCATTATTGAACTACTTTGCACAGTAAAACCAATGAAGATGGTGAGGGTAGAAAAAATTGAAGTTAAGAAAGGCAACATTTGTATCACTTGTAACATCCATTCAAAAAATTATTTGATTGTTGGTATCTGGAATGATACCAATTCATAAAATATAAACGTAAATATGAATACATACCCACAGTGATTGCTGCCTTATGATCGCTCACATGGTATGGGCTACTATGATGATTATGTAGATGAATATGAAGTGCCTTGTTTTTCTGTTTCGTACTTTTTTTCTTTGTATTGGTATCCGGCAGATCTATGGGCCTGGTGATCGCTCGGATATTCTTTACATGTTTTTGAGCATAGCAATACAGTCGGCAGTAGATACCTGTAACAAATAAATCAATCAAGCAACTCTTTATTTAGCACAAGAGCTAATAAAAAATATCCATAATTGAAATATAATAGTGTTAAAATATAAAACATCTATTAATTTTTCCAGTATGTAACAGTGAATTATATAAAAAGATAGTGCCCAATATTTGATGTAATCTTTTACAGAAAACTAATTTAAAATGCGTTGTATGCTCGTTATACTTGTGTTATACTACTAGCAAAGTCATCACTATTTCTATATTGAAAAGTTAGATCAAAGTTTTTAATCTTAAAGATAATATTGGAGGAGGTAAAAAAATAATAAATCTGGTCTTTTCACCCTTTTCCGCCCCTGGAACGTTGTTAAGTTAGCAAAAGATGTAAATGCAATAACTTTTTGAAAAGAAAATCCGAAATTTATGTAAACCTTGGAGAACTTTTTAATAATCAAGTTTGCCCCCTGCTACGATGACCGGAACACTGCAATAGTTGTCTATTAACTTTATTATGATATATTTTGTAAGAAAAAATTGTGAAAGTTATGAAAATGATTGTTTATGTAACAGAATATTATCACATCGCTTATCGCTTGTAATTTTGCATAACTTTTTTCACCCTGGAAGATTTTTTCCACAAGATTTTAACCGGCATGTCCACGATCTTGACGTTTTAAACAACAAGTGGGTCTAAACAAAGTATTAAAATCTGGAGGCGAATGTTTGTGACACCAATAAATGATTTAATTTAAATTTGTTCATTAAATTACCTATAATAATGATGTTATGCTTGACTACAGAAAATTAGAAAATACTTTCAAATATCAAACAACAGTCAGATATTTTTTTCTTCCTTCTTCAATTCTTTGGGACTTCCTGCCACATGTATGTTTTCTTTTTAAGCGGTGCTCGGGGAATTTGCAAAATATCACAATTAACCAGCATATTACTGGTAAATAACCTCTACGCCTGTGACTTTTACGTCAAAGGATCAGTTAAAGGTTGCTTTTTTAAAAATAAACAACACAAATAAGTATAAAATTTTGAAATTAAATATTTCGCCGACGTTTCGGAAATCTATTCTGTTTCCTTTTTCAAGGCTTTTTTTAAAAAGGAAATAGAACAAATTTCCGAAACGTCGGCGAAATATTTAATTTCAAGTTTTTATACTTATTTGTGTTGTTTATTTAAAAAAAGCAACCTTTAACTGATCGTTTGACGTAAAAGTCACAGACGCACAGTGGTCGATTTTCTATCTTTAGGAGGACAAAAATGTAAACATGTGTGAAATAGCTCCAAGTAGTTTTAAGAAAACAGGGAAAAATAGTGAAAAAAATTTAAGCACCAAGGGGTGGTTTTTGAGAGGGTTGAAATGTAAATGTCGCTTAAAAATTCTAAGATCTTGTAAATTTAATAATGTTATATCTATAAATTGAACGAAAATAGTAAAAAAAACTATGAATCAAAGGGGTTGTTTTTGAGAGGGTTGAAATATAAACTTCCCTTAACAATTCTGAAATTTTGTGAATTTAATAATATTATACCTACAAATTCAATTAAAATAGTAAGAAAAATCTATGAATCAAGGGGGTGGTTTATGAGAGGGTTGAAATATAAATTTCGCTTAAAAATTCTGAAATTTTGCGAATTTAATAATATTATACCTGTAAATTCAACAAAAATAGTAAAAAAAATCTATGAATCAAGAGGGTGGTTTTTGAGAGTTGAAATATAAATTTCGCTTAGAAATTCTGAAATTTTGTGAATTTAATAATATCATAACTATAAATTCAACAAAAATAGTAAACAATTCTATGAATCAAAGGGGTGGTTTTTGAGTGGGTTGAAAAACAAATTTCGCTTTAGAAATCTGAAATTTTGTGAATATGATGATAGTAAATCTGTAAATAATTTAATTAATTCTTTGTTGTCAGAACAATAGAAAACATGCAAATAAATACTACGGTCATGATGTTTTTAATTGTATTTTAATACTAATAATTAATAATTTAATAATAATATTAATTAATAATTAATAATAAATAATTTAATAATTTTAACACTTTAAAATTCTACACGTGTATTTTAAAATGAATCTAAATCACTTTCCGAAGAATCCAGAGACTCCTCTTCACTTACTGATGACTCATCTGAGTCTTGGCGATCATGCGATAACTTCTTGGTGAGAATTTGAGGCAGGTTAATTACTTGTTGGGGTAATAAGTTGACTTTCCTTTTCGGTAAAGGTCTTAAACTGGAAATAAGCGGATCTGATGATATCTGCAGCGCATGCAATAGGTCTTCAATATTTTTTTCCCTGCTCATTTTTCGGGTATTGTGTTGAAAGTAACGGCATTCTTTGTGCCTTGCTTCTAAAGCTTCTTCACTCAGCTGTCCTATTGGGAGCAGAAGTGTGTCCATAACGTCAGCCCCATGAATTAATATTTTATGGACACTAGCTGGCATTTTATACCATGGATATAATTTAACAAATAATTCTGCTGTGTCGTGAGCATACTTTCGAAATGACTCAGTGTGTAGCTCGTAACCGCAAGATATTGCTTGTAAAATGACTGAAAATCGTGATATCAAGGTTTCATCAACCCCGGTAATTTCTGCGGCCCTTTTACACTCTTGAAAAAATCGCCGGGCTGTGTTGCCGTCATTAGTAGTTCCACTGCCCTGTTTAACAACATCCACAAGCAGACCAGTTTCTTGACGAAATTTTGCAATAACCTCTTTTTTCTTTTCTTCAAGTGCAGCCCTGTTATCTGGGCCTCGAGCCTGCCAGGTTTTCATATCTCTTCGGTATGAAATGTGTAATATGCATTCAAAAAATCGGATATGTGCATGTAGTGTAGATAATCCGTATTGAAAAGTACTCGTATTGCAAGGCATTTTCATAAGGGCTTTTATATCGTTCATTTGGCTTGGTTTTGCTTTACAAATATAGCAGCTCTGTGTTGATGGATTCTTAGCTAGAGCATTGGCTATTTTCCCATCCAGCATCGTATTTAGTAAGATATGATGTACATTGATATCCTTCCCATCAATTTGTATGCAGGTTGGTGTAAGTGTTAAGATTTGGCTTTCCTGCATTATAACGTCTTGCGTCTCTTTTATAAATTGAATTTTTATTGGCATACAAAATCGTGTTGACGAGGCACGAGGATTCATCCAAATTATTTCTTCAGAATTTTCAGTTTTTGTAATAACTCGTAATGGTACAATTGACGTCAACAATATATCTGAATCTTTAGCATCTGAGCTCTCCAAAAATGTTTGCTTGTATATCGAGTGACCAGAGCTCCCATCAAAGCCCCATTTATATAAAATTTCTAATGCTGAAATATCTTGATCTTTCATAACGTGAGTAATAACCTCATTCTGAACTATTGACAGACGCTGAACGACGTGATCGAGAAGACTTTGTAATTTCACTTCTCCCAAATTCTCAGTAATTTTTATATCCTTGGGGTAGCACTTTTTTTTAGCTAATAATACTTTTTCGTATGCAGGATAGATGTCGCAATTTCTCTCTTTTGCTCCTTTTTTCATCTTTATGTACTGTGATTTGGTCATTTTGGTATCAATAATAAATGCAAGAGCTTCTTCTGGAGTGTATGCGCGCCAGTTTAATTTTGAAGGTTCTCTTCATTGCTCTTAACGAGCGAGGACTTGTCAACGTGGCTTTCTTCATTACATGAGCAACATTTCTCTGGCCTTTTTTAATGAAGCTTGTTTGAGTTGCAAATAAAGGTTCTTCGGAACTATGACTCCCTACCAGATTCTTCGTTCGCCTTCTCTTTGTTCTTGTACTCGTGCTTTCGAATTCTTTCCTGGCTCGACGAACTAAACCTCTAGTGGGTGTAACACTAACTAGTTGTTGTTGAGTACCTAATTTTATTTCTTCTCCCAGCCAACTTTCATTTTTTTTCAAAAAGCTTTTCTTATTTCTTCCACTTGCCTTCCATCGAATTGTAAAATTGCACGAAAATATTTTAATTTTGGCCAAAATCTCTTCTTTTGGAATACTTGGTATTAGCAATTTGATGAAATCAACCATCTTCTGCTTCGCAGGTATCGTATTTGCCTGAGAAAGAAGGCCTTCCGCAGAAAGAAAATCAAACAATTGATTTCTTTTCACTCCCAGATTGACACCTGGAAACAAATGGTTAAAAAAAAATTACTTCCCTGAACCCACGCACATTGCGAGTAGTATCATTTGATAGACAGATAAATGTGTAAAAAAACTATGCTATTTTTAGCCCAAATAAATGTAAACTTTTTTTTTTCTACTCTAATAAAGTTTAAACAACAGTTAAGAAAATGATTTATAAAAATATAAGCAGCCAAACATTATATAGACTTAAAAGTTATTTCATGACTTACTTGAAGGACCAGCAGCCATGGTGACATAGAAATTATCACAATAAAACACTATGGGTACTTGTGGGAACAACTTCTACACAACCGTTTAATAGCGGCGACTAAACGTAACTGAGCATATTCTTTCCTGTGCTCGCTTACCTGCTTCAGTACCGCCCTATACTTCCACGAATTCCCATTTCTGTTGTATGCCCTACTAGGATAATTGTCTGTCTATAGTTCTACAACAGATATTTTTGATTTCAAGGAATTGCATTTTGTGACAAATGTCCCCGTAAATTAGGTATTTCGACCACTGTGAGGCGTAGACGTTACTTACCAGTAATTTACTGATTAATTGTGATATTTTGTAGATTCCCCGAGCACCGCTTAAAAAGAAAACATACATGTGACAGGAAGTCCCAAAGAATTGAAGAAGGAAAAAAATTAAGATAATGCCACAAATAATATTTAGACAATATAATCAAATGCAAATGCAAATTCCCTACAATGTAAGAGTAATCTAAAATAGAATTGAGGAAATGAATATATTACTAGCAAAAATACTCGTCATTATTTCAAACTCTTACTAAAGACTCATCATAGATAAGTACAAAAACATATATCCTTCTAAACAAAATACTTTGCTGGCTACATGCCACGAACAACATTGAATTATAAGAAAGAAATATGCACATTACGTACAGATAACTGTCACAATAATGTTAGTTTTAATTTTAAATTATCCTGTTCAACAAAACCAAAAAACAACTAAAGACAAAAACACTTACCAAAAACTTTAAAAACTTTCACAGACACGTGTTTCTGTATCCTACACAAGGATACTTCTTCAGTGCTACTTCTTTCAAAGTTGAAAATGAACTAAACAGTCACTTACCAGGTAATACGTATTTATGTAATAATTATTTATGGTTCTAACGAACAGGATAATCCGAAACAGATTTCGGAGGATTACCAATACAGGTATAATCATAAAACATAATCAAATGCAAATGCAAATTCCCTACAATGTAAGAGTAATCTAAAATAGAATTGAGAAAATGAATATATTACTAGCAAAAATACTCGTAATTATTTCAAACTCTTACTAAAGACTCATCATAGATAAGTACAAAAACATATATCCTTCTAAACAAAATACTTTGCTGGCTACATGCCACGAACAACATTGAATTATAAGAAAGAAATATGCACATTTCGTACAGATAACTGTCACAATAATGTTAGTTTTAATTTTAAATTATCCTGTTCAACAAAACCAAAAAACAACTAAAGACAAAAACACTTACCACAAACTTTAAAAACTTTCACAGACACGTGTTTCTGTATCCTACACAAGGATACTTCTTCAGTGCTACTTCAGAATAGAAATAGAAATAGAAATAGTTTATTGATGTTACAACTTGTAAAAGTTTTACACAAGTCAAATTAGTTAAGTTCTATAATAAAAAATATTGATAAATATAATCGAAGATATTCAATTAAAAAACAGAAAATCACACACATAGTTTTAACAAACATGAATTAAAGTAGCAGTTAAGTTTTACCCTTTAAAATATTTTTAATATTAGTTATAATCTTAAATAAAAAATTTTAAATTAAAAATTAAAACAAAATTTCACACAATGACATTCGCAAAATCAATAATACAAATATGAAACATAGAACACTATATAATAAAGTCTATTTATTTATTTATTTATATCAATGAATTGCACTGTAAAAATTCAGTTGCGCTGTAGAAAGCTTTTCTGACTAGTAATTCTTTTACTTTTGCCTTATACTTGTTTAGAGTTAATCC
Source organism: Stenurella melanura (assembly GCA_963583905.1). Lineage (NCBI taxonomy): Eukaryota > Metazoa > Arthropoda > Insecta > Coleoptera > Cerambycidae > Stenurella > Stenurella melanura. The sequence goes on from OY757312.1 coordinate 112,644,509, forward strand.
TTTGTAGTTATTTGGTAGCTTGTTAAAGAATAGAGGGCTGTAGTAATTAGTTGCCAATCGAGATTTACGTAGCCTGAAATAGTCTATTCTAATATCATCTCCGTCTCTGGTCAAATACTGATGAAAATTTTTATTTTTATTATAAACATCTTGATTAGTATAGGCATAAACTAGACATTCATATATAAATCGGCAGGGTATGGTTAAAACCTTAAGTTGAATAAATACATTTTTTACGTCATGTCTGTAGTTGATGTTAGCTACGATTCGAAGAGCCCTTCTTTGTAGAGCAAAAATGCGCTCCACATGACAAGAATGACCCCAATCCAGAATGCCATAACAGCTTAGTGACTGAAAAATTGCATGAAATGTTTGAAGCAATATATTATGTGGTAATATTCTTGACAAGTTTTTGAGTAAAAAGATATTTTTAGAGAGTCTAGTTGCCAGATGCGCGACTTGGTTTTCAAATTTAAGTGTTGGATCGAGATAAATCCCCAGAAATTTAGTTTCAGTAGGATTATTTTCATTTGCGATTTGCTTGAGGCTGAAAGTTATGTTGACAGTTTTAGATGCATTTAGTGACATTTTATTGGCAAGGAACCAATTATTTAAATTTGTAGTATTTTCTTTCAAAACGTTATTTAAAATGTCATAATTCAAATTTGAGTTCACCAAAGTTGTATCATCTGCAAAAAGAATCAGCTTTTCATTAGGAACTGAAGTATTTATATCATTTATATATATAAGGAACAATAAAGGCCCCAGTATAGAGCCCTGGGGCACTCCATGTTTTATATCTTCCCACTCTGATATTGATTTTCTATAAAAAGTTTTTTGCTTTCTTGCAGATAGGTAACTACTAACGAGGGCTAAGCTTTTCCTATTTAATCCATAGTAAGATAATTTATTTATTAGTATTGAGTGGGAAATACAATCGAAGGCCTTTGAGAGATCGCAGAATGTAGAACCCACATAAAACCCCTTTTCAAAGGCCTCCGATATGTATTCCAAAAGGTCCGTGATAGCAGAAGTTGTAGATTTATGTAATCGAAACCCATATTGGGCACTTGTAAATAAGTTATTATTTTCAAAATAGTCATAGAGTTGACTTTTTAATAAGTATTCGTATACTTTGGATAGTGCGGGAATAAGTGTTATTGGGCGATGATTATTTATGTCCGTTTTTGATCCTTTTTTATAGATGGGTACTACTTTGTTTAGTTTAAAGCAAGAAGGGTATATTCCTTTCCTTATGCTGTTGTTTATAAATTTAGTTAGGGGGATTATAAGAATATTTTTAAGCGATTTTATTAATGTTGTATTCATGTCATAAATATCTTTACTAGATTTGTTTTTTAAGTTATCGACAGCATCCCTGACCTCTACATAGGTTACCTCTCTGAATTCAAACTGAATATTTTTGTCGATTTCTAATTTAGACATATATATTTCATGACTCTGGTTACAATTTGGCAATGATAGTAATGTATTCTGTGCTATATTCGCAAAGAATGTGTTAAAATCATTCGCATCGAGGTCAGACTCTTCGTCTATTAACCTGTTGGTGCCTCTGAAAGAATTTACCACTTCCCATGAAGATTTTATTTTATTTGTAGAAGTTGTAATGTAGTTAGAGTAAACCGCTTTCTTTGTTAAATTTATTTCCTGCCTATATCTGAATCTGAATTGTTTTATATATTCAGCCGACTCTGTACTAGGATTATTTTTATGTGCCTCTATAATGAATTTCAGGGTTTCTCTCATCTGTTTTAAGTGGTTATTAAACCAGGTTATGTTTTTTTCTTTAATAGTACTTACCTTCTTGACTACAGGAAAGGCCCTGCTCATTGCATCTGTTAGTATGTGGATAAAGGTGTTAAACTGAACGTCTACTGAATCATCTGGAGTTATGAAATTCCAATTCTGTGTCTCTAATATGTTGAACATTTTACATGTTCCTTTCTTGGTGATAGGTCTCTGACTATGACATTCAGGCCTAGGGTCATTTCGAAAGTTGGCTGAAATTACTGTTGTAAAGTGATCTGATAGAAATGGGTCATAGACATTGATATCAAATTGTACGATATTTAGGAAATTTACAAATATGTTATCAATACAGCTTAAGCATGTCGTGTTCTGGAAGACTCGTTGTGTTAGACCATACCCTTGCATCAGATCTATAAATTGATTTCTCCTTGTGTTGTTTATATTAAAGTGTATATTGAAATCACCATTTACGATGATGTATTTACACAAGTTTATTAGTTTGTCTAAAACATTAGTTAATATTGAAAGAAATGTATGAAAGTCTCCAACAGGTGACCTGTAAATTGTTACTATGATGCAGTTAAATTTACTAACCTCAATTGCTGAAATTTCACAGTGCAGCTCAACAGACATATTTACAATAACATCTACATTTTTACAAACAATATTTGGTTTACTTAATATCACAGTTCCACCATGTATCATATTTTTCCTGGTAAAATATGATACAACTTTATAATCATTAATTACGAGAAAATTGATTTCGTCTTCTGTTAGAAAGTGTTCGCTAAAACACAAAAAATCGTAATACGTTTCACTATTTAGAAGAAAGGCTTCGAGTTCTTCCACTTTATTTCTAATGGACCTAATGTTTAGATGTAAAACACTTAAATTTGATGACGTCTGCTGCTTAATTTCGTTTGACAATTTGTGCTGTTTTTTTGTTCCACGGTGTTCATTTATAAAAAATCTCCTCTTTCCTGAAGAAAATCTTTATGTTTTGAAAAGTCAAATCTTTTTATGCCTACTTGTTCGGGTCAAAAGTTGGGGTCATATAATTCGTCTTTTCTCAATAGTGGTGCTGTTACAACAAAACATTTTAGTCTTCTTGAATGTGATGCCAACTCTTTTACCATAACTGGCTCTGTATCAAAACCAGGTTTTTTCTTCATATATTTTGTAATCATATCTTCTGTTACATGCCTTTTGACTCGATTGATATATAGCCAGACTTTTCTGTCAGCCCCGGCAAATCCGTTTTTCTTTTCTTCATCTGACGTTTCAGCTTTGCCAAGTCGTTTCCTTATAATCCTCCTTTGCTGTCTTTGATGAGTGAATTTTTCATTTTTGACACCATGTAAATGCCGTATGTTTGACGAGTTTTGTTCAGTTTCTTGAAGGCCGTTTGTTTTCACAGAAACAGATGTAGAGGTTATGTTTCTGTTTGCTAATTTCACAGTTGTATTTATGTCCTTTGGTGAAGCTTCTCCACTAGTAGAAGAAGAAGACTGCTTATATGCAGTTTTGTTTGGTTTGTCCACCTGTGATTGAAGAATTGAGCTATACATTACATTTTTTGGTGCAGTTGTAGTCCTGTTAGACTGAGCGGTTTGTATCGACGGTAATCGCGTGTTTTTGTTTACTTCCAGTTGTTTTTCTGTTCTTTTTTTATCCTCTAGGAATTTAATTTTTTCTAATAAAAGGCCGTTGTTTTCTTTCAATATAATGTTTTTATCCTCCATCTCTGCTAATAACTTCCTTGTTAGGCCATTTTCTATTTGAAGCTTACCTAATATATCTGCATTGAAATAGGGATTTGAACTTTCACAGCAAATTATTTTATGGTCATCTACTCTTAGGAACTTTTTAGGGTATTTTTCACTACAGCTTTTGTGAAAGACAGCATAACAGTTTATGCAAACTACTACTGCACACTTTTTCTTTACACAACACTTATAACATCCTTTATTTAGTTCAGAACTACTATTTTCTGTAAATTCACTTTCATCATCACTACACGGTATATTGTTTTTATTTGCTTGATTTTTCCCAGGATCATCATTCTCAGGATCATCATTCGGCGCCATCTTTACTACTTCTTTCAAAGTTGAAAATGAACTAAACAGGTAATACGTATTTATGTAATAATTATTTATGGTTCTAGTTCTATGACAGTTATCTGTACGTAATGTGCATATTTCTTTCTTATAATTCAATGTTGTTCGTGGCATGTAGCCAGCAAAGTATTTTGTTTAGAAGGATATATGTTTTTGTACTTATCTATGATGAGTCTTTAGTAAGAGTTTGAAATAATTACGAGTATTTTTGCTAGTAATATATTCATTTCCTCAATTCTAATTTAGACAATATTCAAATGATGTATTCTAATACTCCTGTGAATTTACAACCTCACAAATCATCCGGAATATATTTGTCTCTCTTCGATTTCTTTCTGAGATATTTTGCAATTTTATTAAAATTTTTTTCACATCAAAAAAATCTCTAAAGTGTAGCTAATTTATTATTCTTTTGACTACTAGTGTTTTAACTAATAGCGTTCATCATTTGTTTAATCTTTAGTATAATTAGTTTGGCATGTAATCCTGATAAATATATTATAGAATCATGAACAAAGAGAGGAAATTTACATCCTTCTAAGCTAAGTAATAATATGTCATCAATGAGAAGATTCAATAGTACAGATTTCAAGTCGCTACCTTGTGGAAATCTTTTATCATTAATTTAGTTGAATTTACATTTAATTTGATTTGTTGTCCCAGCAAACAAGTCCAGTCATGTGACGAGGCAACAAAATACTGGTAAAGTTTTTAGTATATTATCTATCGGCGGAATATTTAAATCGTTAATTACTAATTGGGAATTGTTTCACATGAATGATTCTCCCTAAATCCAGAATGTTTTTTTGAGGTAATTTGTTACTATTTATAAATTCACCGAGTTGATTCCATTTTTTTCCCTGTAGAAGGCAGCATATTTATTAGTCTATGTTCCTCAGCTAATTTTGTTACCATTCCCATTTTCTATTTAGTGGATTAAAACTAAAATTTCTAGGGAACTGTCTTCCTGTAGCAATTTTCTTGCTGGAACTTATTGTAAATATTACAAAAAGTGTTAACGTCTTGGATTAAATCCGTGTTATGGAAAGCTTTTGTTTGAACAAAATAATGTTCAAAGCACCTCCGGAAAAAATAATTGACAGTGTAGTTAAAGACAACATTCGTTTCAACTATTTTTTCTTCAAACGTCTGAAAAACTTGATATTTCTTAAAGTTTAGACGTCTGTGCGTTGCCATTAATACGGGACTGCATTACAAAAGAGATCGAAACTGCGAAAAAAATAAAAAGGAATTCATAGAATTTTAATAATTAGTTTAGGGTGAAAGAAGTGTTTTAGAGAAAAGCGCCAAGAGCCAAAATTTGCTTATTTTTGTTCAAAGAACACGGCTGCCGGTTTTCAGAATTTCTTAGACAAAAACAATTTCGACCAAGAATTTTTCTAGATTTTAATTTTTTTCTACTTCAGAAAGATTCCAAAATATTCAGCTATATTCCTTAGGTAAAAATAATCAACTTATGCCTCTCCAACTTTTTCTTCAAAGTGCTTCTTCCTTTTCCCATACAAAAATATTATTATTTTTTTTATTATTTGTTATTTTTTTGCGCGAGAAGGAAGCACTTTAAAAAAAACACCAAGAGACAAAAGATGCTTATTTTTCTCCAAAAAATGAGCCTGAATATTTTCAGAATTTTTATGGAACATTTAAGCAGACCTTCGCAGATGTTCACAGTTTCAATCGCCTCTAGATAAAAAAATCGAATTCGGTCGGACTGGTGGTTAAAAAGAATTTTAATCAGGGGGCCCAGGAGAACATTTTCCCCAAGTTTCAGAAGAATCGACCAAAAACCCATTTTTATTATAAAAAAACTGCGGAGTCCTTTGTGTTTTCTCTCAGCTTTGTATAAATATCTCTGGTTGTATAACCCGTATCACAATGTAGAAAGAGAAATAAATTGTTCACAATAAAATTGCGAAGAAAGCTAGATTTATCCTAACAGTATTTGCCAATTTGTCAAGTTGCAAAACATAAAAACATTTGAGGGAGGCCATTTTTAAGCAATTGATGATAACTTGAAAAATAATGCATAAATGTTCACGAAACTTTAGAAGAGTATACCGCGTGTGAACCTAAACTATCAAGTCAAGTTTTAAGTTAAAATATTTATAGTAATGCCTAAAGAGCAATTTCAAAGTTCAAAATTAAATCGTCGATTGTTTAGGGACATCGAATCGTACAATAAAAATGTTTGGTTCGTATTTTAGGGTTTTTATGTTCTATTTGGTGATGAAAAAAAGTAAATTCAAGTTTTTTGAAACCAATTTTATTAGATTTTTCAATTTTTTCTAAAATACATTTTACTCAGCAATATTTTGCCCAAAAATAAGAATTATTGATGTATATTAAAAGTTGATAAAACACGAACAATGTTAGAAAATATGGTTTTATCTACATTCATTGGGAGGCGAGGTATTTCACGCGTTGTGGTCATTTATAAACAATCTAAGGGACATCATGACTTGAAACTTGCACTGGAAATTTCCTAATATTTAAACTCTTTGTTGGACGTGTTACAATTTCTCCAATCACATAAATTGTTGGAGAATTATCGAGTTGAAATTGTTCGACAGTGTCGAGCGAAACGGAAATATCGCGCGCAACCTACTTCCATACTTTAAGGTGGCCATTCCCTAGAAAGAGACATCCGATAGGGAAATATTTATTATCTTTGCCCATAACTTTTTTGTCTTAGTACGTATATTTAAAAAAGAGTATCTAAGTAGAACAATAACAAGACTGTTACTATGAATATTCACTCAATAATTTCAGTGGTTTGCAAAATAGCTAGATTTAAAACTAAGAAATAGGAAGATTAACATAATTTTTAAATTTAAATCTAGCTATTTTACAAACCACTGAAATTATTGAGTGAAAATTCATAATAATAGTCTTGTTATGGTTCTACTTAAGTACTCTTATAGTTTTTTCAGATATACGTACTAAGAAAAAAAAGTTATGGCCAAAAATAATAAATATTTCCCTATCGGATGTCCCTTTCTAGGGAATGGCCACCTTAAGACACCCGATCATATTCACGACATAATTGAAACCAGCGTCTTCGCCCTTTTAAACAATTGTATTTTCTTATAGATATTAGTTTTGATTTAAAAAATATCGAAATACATTAAAATTTGCTAAATAGTGCATGTGCCAGATCTTGTATAACATATTAAAAGTCTTCAGATAAGGAACAATCATAAAACAGGCAAATTTAGATCTTAATTTTATCAAGAAAGTCAAAATATTTTATAAAAATAATTTTTTTTTAGTTATGCCGGGGGCAAAAAATGAGCCTTATCTACCGACTTCCCTTGTTATTGTCGCCTTAAGAAATAATGGTAATTTTAAAAAATAAAATCGAGTATTACTTTTCCTATCCCAACAGTGGCAATATAAGGGATATATCTGTTTGTCAGCATGAATAAGGAACGAACACAAATGTTAAAACAATGAAATTTGATTCTTTCTTTGCTAAACTTCACGGTTTATACGTAGTGGCGTCAGACCATGCCTTCTTTTGATGGCCGCATGATAAAATGAGCATTCCCAGTGTTTATTCATTCATAATTTTGCATCTGTGTTGGATTTAAGATGGATAGATATGCAATTAAATACTTTAAATATTGCTTAGTCAAGAAATGACATTCAAAAATACTAGAAGGTTTATTTGTGAAGATCTCTAATGTAAATATTTACCTCACAATAAACGAAATATGTTTTAGTATATTGCAATATTTTTGGGGAACTCTTACATTATTTTTATTTAGTATTGCACTCATTAATAAATAATAATGATAACCACATATACAGGGTGTCCCGAAAATGGTGGTCAATCTCTCGGATTTGGGTAGAACTAGTGAGGTACCCTACGAAGATATTCGCTCTTGAAGTTGAGGGTCAAAAATCGAATTTTCGCGATAACTTTTTTATTGTTCAATCGATTTTAATCATTTTCCGGTCAGTATCATATTATAACTTGGATAACATTATTGGGGGCTCGGGGGCAGAGCACCCATTGCCTTAATAAGTTGTAAAAAAAATTAGGGTATTTGGTTTTATTTCTAAGGTCATTTTCAACTTTTTGAGGCCTTTTTACGTAAAAAACGTATACTTCTTTGATATCGGTAAAATGATCCGTTTTCGAGATAAATGCACTTAACGATGAAATTGCAATTTTCAATCGCACAAATAATAGTCATTTTTACTTTGTCATATTATGTATGACCTTCCTGTCGATTATTTGAAAAAAAAAAGCGACAAGAAATGGTGCCGCACGTGCTGAAGCCCAAGTTCTGGGGTCCGCATTGAACGTGTTAATATTAATTTTTTTAAGTATTAAAAAAAACAGCTACATCGTCTTATCTGGATAAGACGATGTAGCTGTTTATGTACAAAACCAAACGAGTAATAATGACAGTTTGTGGTTACCATGGATCAAAATATCAGATAATTGGAGTGACATAATTTTTCAGTATTAGCTAATCCGACTTTAAATTAGTAATTAATCGGTTGAAATATGGCTTACATTAACAATGAATACGCAGATATGCATTTAATGTATGGAATGGCTTCTTGTAATGCCTTAAAGGCAAAAAGACTATACGCTCGACGGTATCGCCAGCGAAGGGTTCCTGATCGCAAAGTTTTTGAACGTGTTGATCAACGGCTGAGAGAAACTGGTAAAAAATTAGAAAATTTGTTTGAAAACTAAAAATCTAAGAATTCTATCTCTACTTAGGTCGATTTGCGCCAAATGACATAAACAGGGGTGCTCCGCAGACAACACGTACTGTTGAAGTAGAAGAAAACGTATTGGATATTGGAGTTCATCTGTCAGTATCAGATCATTATAATTACACATGAATGTACCAAAATCGATCGTTGAAAGAATTTTGAGAGAGCAACTGCTTCATCCGTACCATATACAAAAAGTACATGCCTTTAGATCAGCTGACTTTCCTGCTAGGGTGCAATTCTCGCAGTGGTTTATACAGAACCATGCACAAAACCGTGCCTTCATTCGATCGGTTTTGTATGCAGATGAAGCGAGCTTTGGAAGAAATAGAGTCATTAACTCCCATAACTTACAGGTTTGGGCAGAGGAAAATCCACATACCACAATTCAAATGCACCATCAAAGGCAATTTCATATTAATGTTTGGGCCGGAATTTTTGGTCGGTACTTGTTGGGCCCATTCGTGTTACCAAATCGATTGAATGGACAATTTTAGCTTGAATTTCTACCACAACTTTTAGAAGACGTTGACATTGCATCTCGAGGGAACATGTGGTTTTTGCATGATGGGGCGCTCCCACACTTAGTCTTATAGTGAGGGGTTATTTGAATAGAGTATATCCAAACCGGTGGATAGGTCGAGGTGGGCCTGTTCCTTGGCCTCCTAGATCACCCGATTTAAATCCCCTTGATTTCTTCATGTGGGGGCATTTAAAGAATCTCGTATATGCCACACCAGTAGAGACAAGAGAAGAATTATACGAGAGAATTATGTACCATTCAAATGCAATTAGAGAAAACGAAGGAATGTTGTGGCGAGTCCAGCGATCGTCAGTTCGTCGTGGACAAGCATGCATTAGAGAAGAAGGTGCTCATATTGAGCATTTGTTATGAAATTTCATAAATCTTCATTTTTCGATGTCCCTAATTAGTTTTCTAGTCAGGTTTCAAATTTTGTGTTTAGTGTGTTCAAGATTTTGTGTCTTTATAAGTGTGGGTATGTACTTACTAGCTCATAGAGAAATAAATGTTGTTTTGTACATAATACTCGTGTTTATATATTTAAAAAAATTACTATTATTGTGCGATTGAAAATCGCAATTTCATAATTAAGTGCATTTATCTCGAAAACGGTTCATATTACCGACATCAAACAAGTATACGTTTTATACGTAAAAAGAACTTAAAAAGTTGAAAATGACCTCAGAAATAAAACGAAATAGGCTGAATTTTGTTTTACAACTTCTTAAGGCAGTGGGTGCTCTGCCCCGAGCCCCCAATAATGTTATTTAAGATTCTAATACGCTGACCTAATGGGACTGAAATAATATGAAAAGTTATCGCGAAAAATCGATTTTTAACCCTCAACTTCAAGAGCGAATATCTTCGTAGGGGTACCTCGGGGGAAGGAAAAATATACGAACTTGTGACCTTATTGTCACTAGTTCTACCTAAATCCGAGAGAATGCCCACCATTTTCGAGACACCCCGTATAGTCAGTATATTATATTGCGAATTTTCATCCGTATCAACTATTAAACGACGTTGTATGAAGTTGCGATCGAGGTGTGTTCCACTTGCCATGTATGGCGTATCTGAGTCGTGTTTCGCACCGGCAGCAACTGAATTTAAAAGATCGCATAAAGTCCTTTCACGTCTATTTTCTCAAGGCATCGAACCTAGTCTAGAGACGAGTGTCTCTACAGTGTTAATTTTAAGACACGTCAATCAGAGAAGTAAAGTACATCGCTGGTCTAAAAGACACGATGGATAGCGGACGGTAGTAGTCGAAGGTGAGTAACATTTTTCCTTTCTCACATTTAACTACTTTGTAAGTTTTAAACGATCTACCTGGAGAGTGGAAAATCTCGCCGATCGTTGTAGAAGACACGCCTCACAGTGGGCTAGAATCCCAAAATCCTGACCAAAAATCGAAAAACCAAGTTCGCTATATTCTATTTTAATTCACATAGTCTTGTAAAGCAGGGTTCCCTGCGTGTAAGACTGAAACGACACCTACCTAGGTTTTATACCTGCCGTTGTACCTTAGTCGGAACTTAGCTATCTTTGAGTGGGTAACGGTACGAGAATTAGTCCCGAAATACTCAACATTCGTATGTTATGCATTTTCGTTATCACAGGGTGTGTTTTTGCCTAACAAAATGAAAGCTACTCCTGAAGGTATGTAAAATATTACTTATGCATTGAAATTCAATTTCTTTTATTTCTTATTATGGAAAATACATGTTAACTATACGCTTGTAATACAAACGCGCGTGTTAAGGTAGCAGAACAAAAGTATGAAAATAGTTTGTATGTACAGAGATGTAACTCTAATTCACAATTTAACATGTGGGGAACGTTTGTGGAATAAGAAATTCATACAAATTAGCTACTAGAAAATGCTTATTTCAGTGTAATCTGCAAAAATAGAATGGCGCGTCCAATAGAGCGTTCTCGGAATAATTCTCATTGTGCTTGCGTCTCAGCAGGTATTTATTCCAGATACAATAGTAAGTCCCAACCAAGGGGGAAAATGTATATACCTGGTGTACACTGTTGACCAGTGGAAAGGGCAATTATAGGGTGTTACAATTTTTCGTGAAATATATTTAAGAATCAGGGAAGAAATGCATACCTAAGCCCATCTCATACACGCCGGAAGAAGTAGGACGAGAAGGTATTTTAAAAATATTTTCCTCATAAATACCTAAGTGCAATCAACACGTATGCCAAATTTGAAAAAATCGTACATTATTCATATTTTCAACCCTTACAACTCACCCCCAGCGGTTGATAATTTTTGTTCTTATTTTTCTCATCGAAATTTAGGTATCAAAAATACGTAAAGTGAGTTTTAAAAATATCGAAGGTTGTTTATATTTTCAACCTTTATATCTCACCCTCAGAGAGTGTCAATTTTTTAAAACTATTTTTCGCTTAATAACCTATGCACAATAAGTGCATTTGCAGAGTTTCAGAATTTTGGTCAGAAATTTTGGATTTTAGCCCATTGTGGGCCTGGCGCCTATTGTGATAAAAGTATTTTCGTGTCTTTCAATCGCTACGCGTAAAATCGTACACATTCTCAACTAGGAAGGTTTCTACTGATATCAATAAATTCAGTATATTTAAACTCTTAAATGGTGCAACGCTCACATTTTAAAACACTATAATTTAATTTGTAAATCTCAATTGTGTGTGCCAAAGCGATAAAGCGCGCGATTATTCCTTTTACTATTTAAATTTAAATTATAAGATATTGATCTTAGCATTATATGCGTTTAAATTTTATCGGCTAGTCATGACAAATGCTTGACCAATAGCGTGGGAGCTTGTACGACTAAGTTTAGCCAATAGTAAGCGGGCATATTCCTACGCCAAGTCGGTAACAAGGAGACGCTAAAAAGATGACTTAGAGGCGGTTGGCCGGTAGGCTGTAAGAATTAAAAAGCCGCCATATATTTCTAAATATCTGTATATAGTGAATAGTAACTGCAAATAGAATCAGTAAAGTAGTTATTTTAATTTATACGTTCTATGTTATAGTGTAACATTGCCCATAGTTACAGCAAGGCTTTATGTTAAATTGTGCATCAGAGTAATGTGTAAATCACAAAGTGCAAATATTTAATAGTTCATTAAATGACAGAATGAATCTGTATTAAATAGCAGCAAATTGCGTGATTAATCTTAATTAGTTGCTTTGATGCCATTCATAATTATTGGTGATTTTAAGTACCTGGTTTGTAGTTTGTACGTTCATTTTTGTAAAATTCCATACGTCCATTGACCTTCATGTGTCCAGGAATGATACTGTAAGTTTTTTATTTTATGTACTAGTTGTGGTAGCTCAAGGCAACGCGCGTGGAGAAACAATATTTTTAGTGCCGTTCAGGAACTGGTTTTGTGATTTATTTTTCCTTCTCGAGTGGGATCGGTATACAATTTGACTGCTTTCATGTTAGTCGTAGACATTGGCCACATTGACGTGATTTAGTGACAATTCGATTCCCCAAGAGGCATACCTACATAGTGGCTTAATTAGTGTGTGCTCTCTAGCAACATTTAAGGTTGTCCAGAAACACCAGAAAAACCGTTACGTGACGAAAACTTTTTGTATGTCTCCCCAATTTGGGTATTCGGTTGTCAAACATTTTAAGGGTTAAAATTTAGAGTGCCAGATCAATTTATGTAATTAGTTTAACTGGTTAATCCTTGTTAAAATGCTATTTGTTGTACAGTTCCTAGTAATTTTAGTGAGTAAGTTATAAGTTTTTTTAGAACGGTCATTGAGCTTAGGCCGGGCGATACAAAATATTGTATCGGTTCATCACTGTAATACTATTTTTGACTAGAGTATTTTGTCTGTTTGTCCCGAATGTTAATAGATTATTTGTTTTAGTAGTTGTTTAATTTCATTAATCTAGCACTCATTTAAATTGGGGTAGCTCGGTGTTTCCTTATTTTGCCGGGCCAATTTATAGTTTAAAGTGTAGTGTAGTAGAAATTGTGTATTATTTGATTTCCAGTAACTAAAAATAAGGTGGCGTCCAACTATCGTTTTTTTGTTGAGCCTTGTAGAGCTGTGTATTTATTTTTTGTTAGTTTCCTGTTATTAAGGAAAGTGATAACCAATATTAAGCCAAGCTATCAAGGATAATCTGCCCCCGAGGTCTTATGCTCTATTTTGAATTATAATTATGATTGCGTATTTAAAATAACTAAAAAGCTAGGTTATAATGGAGTCGATGACTAATTTAAGCTCTTTGTTTTCTAAGCGTGACATTTAAATACATTTACATATCTATTTAACGTCGAAAAGCGTTAAAGTAGAGACTCTGAAAATTATTAATAATGAGACCATTCCATTTTCCATAAAAAAAATTAATGTGGCTACAGACATATCCGACATAGACCTAAACTCGTTAAAAACACCACAGAGAATAACAAAGCTGCAGTCAAGAAGGTCGTTCCCGCTTCTTTAAGGCCTGCATTGTGTTGAGTAATAATAAAGATCTTCCTCCCGTTTTTCTGAAACAATTCTTATAACCATTAACAAACTTTGTCAGGTAAAACGTACTATAAATATAGAGAAACATGCAAGCGAAATGATACTAAAATGGCCCTTTCATGTTTTCCGTAAAAGCATAAAAATTGTGTCCACACATTGCTTTGAGGTGTATCACACGCGATATGCAAACGCAATCCAGCGGTTACCCTTTGTCTTTATAGACGATTAAACGATGCCATTAGTAATTTGCAGAAAAACAAAGCCAAATAAGCTTATGAAATGTAGCAGCTTACACCGAACCACATACTATTTTTAATAACTTTTTTATAATTACAAAAAAAACAGTTTCGGTTGAAAACAAAAATTATCATCATATAATTACATCATAAAATTCTTTTTATAATAACAATAATAATAATATAATAATATTAATAATAATAATAATAATAATAATAGTAATAATGAGGGGGTGCAGAAATGCGGACCGACATCCTCCTCGCGGTGCACCCTGGGCAGAGAGGGGAAACCCTCTCTGGCGAATGTCGGACGTGGGTTCCCAGGACTAACCATCCTGGGGACTCAAGTCTCTGGTTTTCGACCAAAACGGAGATCAGGCTCCTTACAATCGACCCCAATCGGATAGGGGTCGGAGACAAGTGGGAGGGGCCTTACCGGACGGTCTCATTGATGACGACCTGGCTATGTTACAAGGACGCTTTAGGTGGACACGGGAACTACGGGACGATTAGACTGCTATGAGAGCAGCGAACCTGTGCGCAGGGGGTACATGGCGCGACTACACCGGTTGTGGTGCGATATGCACCCGGAGTATCGCGCCTTCTCTCAACAACACCTGAGAGATCAAGTATCCTTCCTGCGCAGAACAGGTTATCAAAGGGCACCCCGTCAGCAGGAAGAACTGCCAGCCGCACTACCACCGCGGCAACCAGCTGCTGACGCAGAACATCCCCTGGATGACGATGTCACCCTCAGGACGAGGGTTAGCCTTAACACCAGGGTTAACCCAAAGCCACAAGACCTGACAAGAATGGATTCGTTAATCAATGAGGAACTTCCAGAAGATGCCAACATATGGCAGATCAACAGTGCCGTGTACGCTGCCGCCAGACAACTCGTCCCCCAGCAACGCCTGGCAAGCGTGTTGGACAAGGTCGAGAAGACTAAGCGGCGCGTACAAAAAATCGAGGCGAAAATTAAATCGGCGAGACAACACGCGTCTCGAATCCAGAGTGTGGTAGAGTATATAACGGCAGCTAAGCCTTTCACGCCGAAAATCCGGCGTATAGTTGCCGGGGTAAGACGACAACACCACACTCTCAATCGGACAGTGCTGCAGACGATCAAGCAGCACTGTCTAGATAGGATTCGAGCACTTAAGGTTATTAAAAAATCTTTGGTCAGACGAGCGCGGAGCATGGAACAAAACCATCTGTTCCAAACAAGCCCTTCTCGTCTGTTCCAAGAGCCACAGCGTGTTGTCGAAAATCCGCCGTCTGTTGAGAATGTCGAAGCCTTCTCGAAAGGAATCTACGAGACTACGAGTCCATTTGACAATGACACTCCAGCGATAGCACACTTCGAGGCCCTCTGTCACAGAGTTTTAGAAGGGCAAGACGAAGTGTGCCTGGCAATCAGTACGGAAGAAGTCCAACAGGCGCTTGTTGGCACTAAGAACTTCGCTGCCCCGGGCCCAGATGGCATAAACAACTGGTGGTGGAAGAAATTTCCTTCCACTCACGGCCGTCTGGCTCGAGTTTTCAACTTGTGGTTGAACGAGGGGCAGCAGATTCCGGACTGGTTTGCCGAAGGGCGAACTGTACTGATCCCCAAAAAGGGGGACCTGTCCAACCCGAAAAACTACAGACCGATCACTTGCCTCAATTCCTGCTACAAGTTATTTACACGTATCTCGTACGCCAGGACTTTGAGGTCAGTTGAGCCTGTATTCCAAGAGATACACGAGCAGCGAGGCAGTAAAAAAGGTGTGGCAGGCTGCAAAGAGAACCTATTGATAGACCGCTGTATTGCTCAGGATTCTGTGCAATACAAGCGTAATCTATCAATGGCGTGGATCGATTACCGTAAGGCATTCGATACATCACATGCATTATTGTTACACCTGCTCCAATGCCTTGCGGTACCTGCCCCAATAGTGAGATGCATTGAACAACTGATGCCACTCTGGAGAACCCGCTTCACCGTAACATCTGGTGCTCAGCGGATTTCGACAGAGCCGGTATCATTTAGGAGAGGAGTTTTCCAGGGCGACTCGCTCAGTCCTCTCCTATTCTGCATCTCACTGCTGCCGTTGTCTGTAAAACTACGTCAAACCCGCGGATACCAATGTGGATCACCCAGCAACCGGAGGCACAAGGTCACCCATTTATTCTATATGGATGACCTAAAACTGTATGCCTCCGGAGAGGGCGAACTCCAAAACTCTCTTAGGGTGGTCCAAGAGTACACGCGGGCTATTGGCATGGAATTTGGGTTGGACAAATGTGCAGTCGTCCACCTCAAGAGAGGACGATGCAGGCTATTCCCTGAAGATGCGCAGCTGGCAGACGGAAGCATCCTAAGACATCTGGATGCCGGAGAGACCTACACGTACCTGGGTGTGCAACAACATCACATCCAGGACGTAAAACAAATTAAGGACACTCTCCGCGGCAAGTACAGACACCGACTTCGAAAGATTTGGTCTGCTCTACTCCTTTGGAGTAGTCAAGTGGACAGTAGATGAGCTGCGTCAATTGGATAGGGATACCCGCAAGATGATGCATATTCACAGAAGTATTCATCCTAGATCGTCCGTTCCTCGAGTGTACCTCCCACGTCAACGGGGGGGCAGAGGACTCTTGAGCCTGGAGTGCATGCATCGCAGAGTAGCGCTGAGTATGGCATGTAACATCTTGAGGAGCTCAGATCCACTCCTGCGGTTAGTGAGAGATCATGAAACCGTAGGAGTGGGCGGATTTTTATTTAAGGCAGCACGCAGGGCCGCAGATGATCTCGGTCTCGTTTTCGACTTCAGGCGAAGAGGCAGGCGAGGTGCTGATGCACAGTCAGTAACTGAGCTTCCGCCAAATCGCCTGACAACCCAAATTAAAGCTGCCGAGCAGAGAAATCTGTTCAGGCAGCACGTCGATAGACCCATGCATGGAGTGTTCTACAACAACATAGAGACACTGGGTTTATCGACAAAGCTGACCTTCTCATTCCTGAGGTCAGCAGGGCTAAAGTCGGAGACCGAGGGATTCATTGTGGCCTGCCAAGATGGTGTTATTAACACCTTGGTCTACCGCAGTCGTGTTATGGGTGTAGAGGTCCCCGACCTAAATTGTAGGACCTGCCATCAGGCGCCGGAGTCGCTCATGCATTTACTATCTGCATGTCCGATTTACGCGACTTCGGCCTACATCCACAGACATAACGCGGCTTTACGAGTGCTGTATTACCATCTTCGGCACTCGTACGAGGTAGACCAAAGACCAGTGCTGCCTTATGTTCCCGGAGAGATCGAGTCCGTTGTCGAGAACGAGAAGTGCCGAATTTATTGGAACTACTCGTTCCCGACCGTCAGGCTGATTCAAGCCAACAAGCCTGACATAGTCCTCCTCGACCACCAGACCAAGGTGATGTATGTCATCGAGTTCTCGGCACCTGCCGAGACAAACATCACCTTGAAGGAGGAGGAGAAACGGACCAAATACCGAGATCTCCGGTATGAGCTCCGAGCGCTATACCCAGACTACTCGGTCAAGATGGTCGTCCTGATAATCGGCGTTCTTGGTGGGATGAGGCCTACGCTGCTCTCAGCATTGAAGACCATACCGGCCTGCCAAAAATCAGCCGAATGGTTGGCAGGCCAAATGCAGAAGGCAGTCGTCTTAGGGTCCCTGCGTCTACTTAGGGCACACGATTCTGGAATCTACAACCACTAACCTTGCGGGATGTGGGGAGTGGTTGTAGATAATTCGCTGGCGCTTCCCCTGTGAGAATATCGGAGACACGGGAGAACTGTCCAGCATCGCTAACGCGAAAAAAAAAAAAAGTAATAATGATAATGAAGTGGTGGCAATAATTCAGCAGATGCAATATTTAAAGGACCCTGGACCAGACAAGACACAAAACTTATGGCTAAAACACCTTAGCGCTCCCCATGAAAGATTAACAACAGCTATCAATACGATACTTCGAGGAATTCCTCGAATGGTTAACTCCAAGAAACACTTTCTTCCTCTATAAAGGTAAGGATGAGAAGGATTCTAAAAACTACCGGCAAAAATAAAATACTTTATTTTATTATACTGGCTACTAGATCCAGAGGATGGCAATTTTAAAGGCATACAGTTAATATAATTGGCAAGGAAGATACCTATTATACTTTTAATGAAAAATATACAGAGTGATCAACGGATAGAAACAATAAATAATTAATAAAAAGTTCTAAATATGGAAAGTTTGCGTAAACAATGGCTTAAAACTTCTCTAATTTATTTTCTTTCTTGTTTCATATTTTCAAGTTTTTTTCTCGTTCAACGATTTAAAGAAAAAAAAATTATATTGAATTTTCAAATACCAATACAATAAATACCACTTGTCTCGCATTTCGCCAAACAAGTTAATATTATCTGAAGATGATATATAACACTCTGTTTAAAAAATTTGACGATATGTTTCATGATCATATTATTTTAGAAACTTATCTGATTTATATAATTCCAACACTAATTTGTGCGTGTTGTTTAACTGCAAGTTTATTTTTAATGAGCATATCACTTTAAAGGTGTCCGAGGCAATGAAATTTTATGGATTTATTTTAAGAAACTGTAAAAGCTTTACAGATATTGATTGATGTTTTAAAAATATTGTGTCCCTCGTATGTCCGCTCTATGCTTCAGGGCTTGAGGCTCTAATAAAATGTTTAATAAAACTCTTATAATCTTTACAATGAATCAGAACTAATTTAGTAGAAATGATACACTGAGTATGGAGGAGACGATTTCCTAGACTATTCTTTTACAAATTACAATAGATTATGGTTCCTACAGCAGTTCTACATAATACTGCATGTGAAAATATTAGATCAGACCCACAAAATTCGAATAAAAAGCTTCTTTAAATTATGTGGATAATGTTTGTGTAGACGATCGTATCAATCATTAGCAGATGGCGCTGCTCGAGTGAAGGTGTAATTGCATGAGCTCTGTAAAAATATTTAAATTAAAGTGGTTACCAGTATAAATAATTATTGCTGTCTAGTACCAAACGATCCTTTAAAGTCCAAGTTTAATATAACTATAATTGTGGAGTGTAAAAAGTGATTAATAAGTGCAAATTTATTAATAATATGTCTAGCAGAAGCAAAGCAGGTAAAGATAAGGAGGAACCCTCTGAATTACAAGCCAACATAAAAATGTTAGTCAATAAAATTTGCACATCTGATGACTTTGTAAATTTAATTACACAATCAATTACTAGTACTATAACCAAAGAATTTGAAGAAAAAATTACACTACTACAGACAGAAAATAAAAGTTTAAAAGTTGCAATGGAAAAGCAAAATAAAATGTTGCAAAATGTATCAGAAAAATGTGAGAACATGGATTAGATACTTCGTAAAAAAACAATTAGAATTTATGGTGTGAAAGAGCTAAAAAATGAAAGTATTTACAAAGTTGTAACTGAAGTGTTAAAAACCAATGTACGAATAGACACCGAAAAACTTGAAATTGAGCACTGTTACAGAATTGGTAAGCACAATAAAGATAAAATTCGTCCAATTATCGTTCAGTTTGCACGACTTGGAGATAAACAACTTGTATATGGCAAAAAGAAGAACCTGAAAGGTAGTAAATTAATAATACGGGAAGATTTAACCAGAGACAAAATAGGTTTACTGAAAATGGTTATTAGCAAAGTGGGCGAAATCGGCAAAGTCTGGACAAGTGACGGTCGGATTTTTTACAAGTTTAATGAAGGCGAAGAAATTATTAGAATCAAATCAGAAACAGATGTTGAAAATTTATAATTTTATTAGTAATGATATTTATGCCTATTGTTTTTTTTTCCATTGTTTTGTTTCTTTAGAATTTTTGCACTGCTATATTAAAGTCGATGTTTTCAGATTAGACAGTAAATAAAGTTTTATAGGGTATCAAGTAGAAAAACAGCTCAACTTTTGACACTGAACCCAAGTATTTTCTATCCTTTATATATTACTCATAAGTAATACGTATAACTTATATCTAGTTTATTTTCTTAATTGTAAATAAAATATTTTGTGTCTCCTTGTTAATTGTTTGGTGCCTAGTGATTAAGTTCTTTTTTAGCATGCTTGTCTATATTTAAAAACAATGAGTTTAAAAACCTTAAAAGTCGGCCACCTAAATATAAGATCTCTATTACCTTCAGTACATGAAGTAAAAGAAATTATTCTTCAACAATCATTTCATATTTTTTTAGTATCTGAAAGCTGGTTGCATGTAAATATACCAGATAACTTAATACAGATCGATGGATTTAAAGTGTTTCGACGTGACCGTGAAGCTAGGGGGGGAGGATTATGCATTTATCTAAAAAGTAGTTTAAATAGCGATCTAATTCTTACAAACAATACTATAGAATAATTATGGATAAAGGTAACATTGAATAATATTTCTGTAGCTATAGGTGTTGTTTATAGACCTCCCACCCAGGATACAGGAGTTTTTCTGAACGAGTTAGAAGACAACTTAAGTTTAATATTTCCCACAGTAAACTATGTTCTTTGTGCAGGGGATTTCAATATAAATTTACTAAATCTTCATAATATTACTGTTAACAAATTTTTTTCTGTTTTAAACTCTTTTAATCTAGAACAAATAATTGACGTTCCAACTAGAATCACAGAAACTACTTCCTCATTAATTGATCTCATTTTAGTGTCAGAGGGTTTGGAAGTTTTGGAGAAAGGTGTCTTAGATAATGATTTATCTGATGATCAAATTATATCTTGTACTTTAAAGGTATATGGTGAAAAAACTAAACCAAAATTAATTACTTACAGAAATTTTAAAAATTTTGATTACGAACACTTCGAAGCAGATCTTATTAATGTTCCCTGGTATGTAATATTTGATTTACATAATATTGATGAAAAGTTAGAATTTTTAGTCAATAATATTAACGACTTGTTTGATATACATGCACCTTTTATCACATCCAGATTCACTAAGCCATATGCCCCTTGGTTAACATATAATATAAAAATGATGATGAAATCGCGGGATAAAGCAGAGAAACGTTATAAAAAAACAAAAAACCCAGTACATTTTCAGTTTTATAAGGAAATACGTAATTATACAACTCGAGCAATTAAAAAAGAGAAAAAAATCTATATTGAACACAAAATGAATAATTCTACCCCAAAACAGAACTGGAAATTTCTCAGAGATAATAATTTTGTACCTCAAAATAAACATAAAAATATTCCGGTTCATTTACAGAACGCAGACGAAATAAATAATTTTTTTATAAATGCTATTCCTCAGACAACTGCATCGGCTGAAGTTATTGACTTTTATAAAAATAATAATATAAATAATTCAAATTTTAAATTTCAGCCTGTTGACGAAGTTGCAATATATAAGATTTTAAATAACATAAAAACTACTGCTGCCGGGTGTGATGATTTAAATGTTAATCTGATAAAATTGTGTTGTCCACATATTGTTTTATATTTGACGCATATAATTAATTTCTGTTTAACTGAAAATGTTTTTCCGGCAATGTGGAAGAGGGCCGATGTAACTGTGCTGCCTAAAAAAAATAATCCAGAAGAATTCAAAGATCTCCGAGCTATTAGTTTATTACCGACCATGTCAAAACTTATTGAAAGAGTAATGGAACAACAGTTAAGAGAACATACAGAAAAGTACAATTTAATACCGTCGGTTCAATCAGGATTTAGGCCCAAACACAGTTGCACTACGGCTCTCTTACACATAGTGGATGATATTATAGCGGCTACTGACCAGGGATTTTGTACCACCTTAATTTTGCTTGACTTCAGTAGGGCATTTGATACTATAAATTACGATATACTTAATAATATTTTACACTACATAGGGCTCTCTGAGGAAGCAATACAATTATTTAATGCCTACATAAAAAATCGGGAACAACGTGTAAAATTAAATAATAATATTTCAAATTACCTAACCCTAAGATCTGGTGTTCCCCAAGGGTCAATCCTCGGTCCATTGCTGTTTACTATATATACAAGCAATTTTATTAATCACTTAAATTACTGCAAAGTACATTTATATGCAGATGATACTCAACTTTACTATTCTTTCAGGCCCTCTGATGCTGATATCGCCTGTTCATTTGTTAATGAAGATCTTCAAAATTTTGTCAAAATTGCAAATGATCATTGTCTTGTCATTAATCCCATTAAATCTAATATTATAATTTTTGGTCCAAAGAACCAGCGAAGTAATATTAAAGAACATACAAATATTAAAATTGGTAATGATTCCTTGGTAAAAGTAGACAAGGCAAAAAGTTTAGGAGTTATATTAGACTGTGATTTAAGATTTGAGGCCCATGTAAATAAAATGCTACAAAAAGGTTACTCCATATTAAAATTAATATATGGTAATCGCCATTACCTCCCACATAAAACCAAAGTTCTCCTCTGTGAAACTTTGGTTTTATCTATATTAAATTATGCAGACTGTTTATATGGCCCTTGTATAAATACACTGTATGCAAGGAAAATTCAGAAATTACAAAATTCTTGTCTTAGACTCATCTATGGAATTTACCGAAATCAGAGAATTTCTCATAAACTCAAGGAGGTAAAATGGCTTAACATGTACAACAGAAGATTGCATCACACAGCTTGTCTTTTTCATGGAATTATATTAAACAAAACTCCTATATATCTTTATCAAAAAATTAAATTTCGAACTGATGTGCACACATTAAATATTAGATTTAAGGGTCTTCTAACTCCACCCCAGCACCGTACTGAACTGTTTAAGAGATCATTTAGTTACCAAATTTGTAAAATATATAATGGTTTGAATAATCAGCTAAAAAGGAACAGCATTACTAGGTCCAAAAAGATATATAAATCATATTTGCTCGAACGTCAATGTACAGGATTATTGTAGCCCTTTGTATAGAATAATATTGTAATAATGAAAAAGAAAACATTTTTCTTTAAATCTCATTCTTGCAGCCTTGCCTTTTTTTTGTATTCATGTTGAAATTATTATAGATTATTATTTTCGATTCTGTTCGAAGTGTGCAGATTTCGCCTCTCTTGTGTACCTTCAAGATACAGGAGGGACCGAGTCTGTACGCTTCAAACAGAATATATGGTTAAGTGGAAGAAAAGCGGTCATGATTTCTTATGAATTGTGACTGCTTAACTTCGCCATTTATTTTTCATTTTTTATTTTATAAAATCAATAATAGATTGTATTTTTTTTTAAGATGAAAAATAATAAAGACGTGTTATTATTATTATTATTATTATTATTAACCGTGAGGACATAAATTAGAATTGATCATCTGGATCTGTAATTACCTAATCCTTAATCATCTATTATATAAAAATTGTCAGAATGAATTATTCCGTGCACTACAGTTATAATTTCAAAGTTCCTGCCATCTTTTTTTTTTTGGCATTGCAACTTACGTCGATACAGCCAGATGCGAAGTTAATATGTACTCATTACTTAGCTAATTGTACCCTAATTCTAACCTAACCTATACCACCGATCAGAAATAGAGACTCTGGGATAAAACAAGGACACTCTCTTCTTGCCTAGGGGTCTGTCAGGGCATTTTACAATGGCACACATAAAGAGTAAGACCACGGAAAGGAAAGAATATATACAACGGGATAAAAACAAGGGGTGAGAAATCTAACCTAACCTAACCTATTCTAAATATTAAGTTTAATGGCTTTAAGAAATTCCAAAATCACGTCATAGATGGGTTTCTTATTCAGCGCAAGCAAATGACAAATATTATTAGGATGGTAAATATTTTGATCTGTTAATTTTTTGTAAAAGAGATCGCTTTCTGCTTTGTATTTAACACATTCAAAAAACATATGATCTATATCTGCAGTGACATTACATGTATGACATACGTCTGAATCTACTACTCCTATTTTCTTGAAATGCGCCGGGTAGCGTCCGTGGCCGAACTTTAATCTACTGAGTGTAGTTATGTCTTTTCTAGAATAGGTACGTAAAATCTTTATACCAATATCTAGTTGGAATGTCTGGTTGAATTGTTACATAGCGAGTAGGATTTGTTATACCATATTCTGTCCATAATGCTGACCATGCCTTTTTACTTTTAAGTTCAATAATACTTATACACTCTTGGACGTGTAGTCCGCTGTTCAAAATTTCTCCTTCATTAATACTTCTTTTTGCTGTAATATCTAACTCTTCATTGTGTTTTAAACCTGTATGTGCCTTAACCCAAACAAATTTTACTAACTTCCCTCTCTCTTTTAAGTTATTTACTAAAATTTTAATTTTGGCAATACAAGGGTTAATGTTGTAATTAAAGACCTGACTATTCTCGATAGTTTGGAGGACAGAAAGTGAATCCGATAGAATCGTAGATTGTTGATGTTGACAATCGACGATGTATTCTGAGGCTTTGAGATCGCCATAGCCTCGGCATTGTAAATAGAGGTATTTTTGTCTAATTTGAAAAATCTTTGTATGCCTAAAGTAAGTACAATATATGTACAGCCAATACCGTCAACATTTTTGGAAGCATCCGTATATACATCTATTGAATTCTTCGATTCCACGAGAACATTTAATAACACATTTTTATTTATTCCTGCCATCTAATAAGTATTTATTAACAATAACTATTATTATTCTTCATAGTTTTAAGTGAAACAACCTGTATAAAAGTAAATAGTTTGAGCGTGAGTTGAAGTTTGTGTATATTCCAGTCTGCAAAAGCGGGCGCTCTTTAATCCACGCAAGAATGAAGGCGATATCATTAAAATTTTGACAGTTTACGTTGGAGATATACTGCAGGCAATTATTTGACTAGAAAGTTTTGAAACAACCGTAATAAAATACATGTTCTAGTAGAGGTACTAAGATGTACAGGGCCAAATACATTTTCATGCAACGTAAATAGTCCTCCAAATACGCAGTTGAACAGTTATTATACTCTTCGCAAATACAAAACGAAGAGTATATTGCATTCGATCGGCACATTTCTAAAACCGGTAATATTGCTCTTGGAGAAAAAGAAATTTCATGTCACTGTGTTGGTGATCGAATTCTGAACAACTTTCAAAATGTCCCTCTGTCTGTCCGTCTGTCTGTCTATCCGTCCGTCACGTTTTCGTAAGCACAATAACTTAAGAACGAAAGGTCCGATTGTATTGAAACTTGGATAGTCAGTTAGTGTTGGATAGAGGAAGAGCCCTATTGTTTTTTAATAAAATCGATCAATAGATAAAAAAGTTTTAAATAAAAAAAAAATGTTTTTTAAAAATTTTGTAATGAAACTAAAACTGTATAAAAAAACTGCGAAGAATATCCTATAGAATGTGCAACAATTGTATAAAAAGTGCAGTAAAGCGGCGAAGAGTATAATGGTTAGCTTGTTTATTTTTATTTGCCCTATTGTTATACCTAAATTCAGCAAGTTTTCACGAGAGGCAGAAACATTGTGATCTGATATATGACATGCACACTCACACTTCAAAATCAACGATATTGTTATTGCATCATGAGCAAACTGGCTGAACTCTTTACAATATTCTTCGTAAATACAAAACAAAGAGTATGTTGCATTTGATCGGCACATTTCTAAAACCGATAATATCTCTCGTAGAGAAGAAAAATCATATCACTGCATTGGTGATCGAATTATGAACAACTTTCAAAATGTCGGCCCGTCCGCCTGTCTGTATGTCACGTTTCTTGTAACGATAAGTTATAATTGAAAAGTCCGACTGTATTGTAATTTGGACAGTAAGTTAGTGTCAGCTAAAGGAAGAATCCTATTGTTTTGAACGAAATTAAAAAAAAAAGATTATTTAATTAATAAGATAATCTATTTCTGTATGTTATGAAATTAAACAAATAATGTCTAAAACTAATATTACTTACAAACAATTGCGAAGAGTTTTACAGAGTGTGCAACAATTATATAAACAATGCAGCAAATCGGCGAAGGGTATACTAGTTTTTCAATAATTTAAAAAAAAATTTAAAAGGAGGAGGTTCACAATTCCACCCGTATACAGGGTGTTCCGTAAATAATGGATAACCCTGAAAATGGTAATAGGCTAAGTCATCAGATTATCACAGCTTGACCTCATTGAAAACCCTTCGGTTTTAGAGATATAGGTACTATTTGAAGTTTAGAAAATGTGTACTCTAGGATATTATTTTACATGACCCTGCCACAAAGTAAAGATATTTTAATTCTATATTTTGGTGACTATTCTAGAACAATTGTAATAATAATAATAATAATAATAATAATAATATCTTTATTTAACTACATGCATATGAAAACATATTTGTAGCAGGTCAACAGGAGAATACATAAAAAATATAATAAAGTATATGGACATAGATACATGTCGCTAATAGCACAAACAACATATATTAGGTGTATAAAATTGAGTAAAATAAACCGCTGAATGATTGGTGGTTACACTACACGTCAACTGAAGAGTTGGTCAATATCTCCATGTATTCTTGAGAGGAGTAAAAACAGTACAACAATAAGAACTGTTTATTTCTTATTTTACAGGCATTGTAGTTTAAAGATCTTAAATTTGCAGGTAATTTATTGTAAAAGTTTAGATTAAGCGAGTTTCGTTCGGAGATTGAGAGTTTAAACCTGGGTGTCCTCAAGATGTCACCTGACCTTGTAGGATAGTTATGCAACTCAGACTGGACAGAATATGAATACTTATTTTTATGTATTTCTAATACTGAATAGAAAATATACAGTGACGGAATTGGTAGAATTTTATATTTTATAAACAGGGGTTGGCATGGGTCATCAATACCAGCATTATCTATGAGTCTTATGGCACGCTTCTGTAGGCGAAAAACTCTAATGGTCTGACTAGAGTTCCCCCACAGCAGCGCACCATAGGACAAGTGTGAGGACTGATCCCTGGGGTACACCGTGTGTGACTTTTAAGCAGTCAGATGGAATACCATTTACTACGGCTTTCTGTGTCCTATTTAGTAGGTAGGATTTAATTAAATTTAAAGCTAAGCCCCTCATACCATAGAAATTTAATTTACTATCAGAATGCCGTGCGAGACAGTCGAAGGCCTTGGTGAGATCACACAACTTAAGTGCTGTGCACTTGCCCTCCTCAAGGCCCCCCACTATGTCTCGCACCACCCTGCTAACGGTTTGGACTGTGGAGCAATTTTTACGGAAGCCAAATTGACAACTATTCAGTAACTTATTATTTTTGAAAAATTTTTCTAATCTGGATTTAAAAGTAGTAGTATCAAACATGTATAGGAATTTTTAGATAACGACGACGTTATTCTGGAATTTGTTTTTAATTAAATTTCGGTTCCACCTAGATTTCGTCTGTTGACTTTGACCTTTGATGGTGTGAAGAAAAGTGCCAAGCGAAACTTTTCACTTATCTTCAAAACTTACCTACTTGTTATTGTATACTAGAATGCTTAAAATTTTGAGTTTTGCTGTTAGAAAAAAAGAATAGCTGTTTGAATGGTGGAGGAGCTAAATTTGTCAAGATAAAATTTTTAACAAGTAAGTTTTTAATTGCAATGCTTTGCAAAAGCATTTGTCGATATTCTCGTATGTAACGCATAGCATTTTATACATCTGGTGTTAGTGGCGAGCTGGCATTCCTCTGAAATTATTTAAATTCATAGAGATTTGAATGTAACATTTACATAAACTTTGTGCTCTGGACTTGGACTCTATTTGGTTACCGATTCAGACTTTGTTTGTCGATAGTAACGACTTTGGACTTATTGGAACTTGTTGAGAGCCACAATGCCTCAGTTACAATATACGCAACGTGAGTATGCTAATATGCATTCTATTTGCGGCGAATGTTGAGGCAACGCCAGTGCATCCGTTGTGACATGTCGAGAAAGGTACCCGAACGCAAGCCTTCCTGACTCTCGTGTGCTTATTAGAGTATATAACGCGCACTGCGAGGGAAGGATTTCTAGTCTTCGTGCTATTGGTAGTGCCAGTGAAGGAACACCTTGTCAGGATTTCGACGACGAAGCGATTGATGAAATTAACGACGATCCATCTACTTCTGCGTGTATCACGGCACACTGACGTATGTAAAACAACGGTGTATAGGATTTTTAAACGGTACCAACTCCATTCTTTCCATGTCCAACGTGTGCAAATTCTACTACCCAGAGAGTATCTCTTAAGAGTGGTATTTTGCCAGGGAACGCTGCGGATGATACGAGAGGATACAATTTTTTAAAATAAAATGTGGTCTGACGAATCATCGTACAGAAGAGATGGCTTTGTAAATTTACATAATTTGAATAGCTGGCAGTGGGAAAATTCTCACTTGATGAGGGAAGATCGGTCACAAAAACAATTTAAAATAAATTTGTGGACAGGCTTCCCAAATGGTCAAGTGGCAAGCCCATTCGAATTGCCACCAACATTAACGTCATACAATTATTTGGAATTCCATCAAAACAACCTACTGGTCTTACTAGAAGACTTTTCTTTATCCCTGAGGCTGATTATGCGGTTATAGAATGACGGATGCCCTGCACTTTATGGGAGAAAAGTGAGAGCATACCAAAATTTGAAATATCCGGGAAGATGGATCGGTCGCCTATCTTCAATTCTGTGGCCACCCAGTTGACCAGACCTAAATCCCATAGATTTTTTTTACAGGATATGCATGAAGGAAAAAAATACTTCCGACCTCTTCAATCCTTAAATGAATTGCATGGGCGCATCGGAGTAGTCGCTGAAGAAATGAGCCGATCCGGATTTCACTCAATTTAAAACGTTCTTTTAATAAAAGGTGCAGAGTCTGCATCAGGGCTAAAGGACAGCAATTCGAATATCTATTATAAGTTGTTTGATTACTGCTTTTTAATAATGTTTATTAAATGCAGGTGAAATTATTTCTTATTTTATTTCGATCTTTCTTCGTCCTCATACCTCAGAATTTTTAAACAATTTGGAATACAATAACAAACGGACAAGTGGCAAGTTTCACTTGGCACTTTCTTTACACCAGTAAAGGTTAAAGTCACCGTCACCAGAGGAACCGAAATTTAATAAATAATTTTTTTCCCAGAATAACGTCGTCGTTATCTAAAAGCTCCTATATACGTTTGATAGCACAACTGTTCTAGAATACTCACCAAAAAATATAATGAAAAAATCCTTACTTTGTGGCAGTGGCATGCAAAATACTATCCTGGAGTAGATATTTTCAGAATTTCAAAAATGTGCCTATATCTCGAAAGCCTTAGGATTTTCAATAAGGTTAAGATGTGATTACCATTTTCAGGAATATTTATTATTTACTGGACACCCAGTATATGTCTTTCATGTATGTATTATCATTACTCTGAGATGGTTAAATCATTTCCAAAGTATTAGATTTAATTAATCAGGTGTTGGTGACATTATTTTCATATTTTTTTGTGGATACTTTTAATGGCGGTTAAAATGTTTTCAATTTCTTTTTAAAGAGAGAACAATATATAATCATATACGTAACTGCACAGGATTTTGTAATAAGTCTCATGACATTTAATTATGTTTCTTATCTAATAAATAAATAGATAATAAAATTATCTAATTCTCACAATATGAAGTCTCAAGTGGAAGAAAATGCACAATGTTTTTCTTTAATTTTTAAAAAGTTATAAAACCGATAAAATCAACGAGGATTTGTTGCATACGCCTTCGGTTTCATCGGATCCTCTTATAACTAGCTTGTGACCCCTCCAAGAATCGACTGGTAATATAGAAATGGAAATTTCAGCTGATTGTGAAGAGTCACGCACATCTCAAAGCCAAACAAGTTCGAGTGAAGCACAAAGTGAAAAGTGGCAATTAGTCAACAATTAAATTTATTTTTAAGATAGTTTTGTAAAATAATACATTATTAATATTTTTTTTGAGGTAAAATTCTATTAGTATCCTAAGGCATTTTATCAATTACTTCGACTTCCGCAACCTGAAACGCAGCCCTAATTATCAGAGAAAGTTATTTTACAGTTTCTCCTTCAAAATAATATTCTATTCAAATCTTAAATTTCAAAATTTTATGCAATTATTTCAATTTCCACTCCCTGAACTCACTCGCAATTTATCGACGGATTTCTTAAATTATTATCCTGTAATCACCAGATGATATTGGGGCGTTTCCATGAGTTTCAGAATTTTGGCCAAAAATTCTTAAATCTGACCCTCTGTGCATCCCCTAAATTTGTTTGTAGTTCGAACTATTTGAGCACTTTAAATTAAAACAGTTAAAAGAAAATTTAAGCGAAATCTTGTTGTGTTACAGAGCAAACTCGATCACAATTCTGTCATAACGACACTATCTTGTTTACCTAATAGATTATTGCATATTTAGTTAGGTATACCATACCGAAATACATACCTATCATTACAATGCAAGGAACGTAGAAAGAAATGCAGCTCGAAACGACTGCGTAGGTGGGAGTGAGATCGAGGGCGCACGTCTCGTATTTGTGTCCCCCAGCATTGTATAGTCGTGGCTGGGGCGGCCGGTGCAGACCCAGAGAAATGGGGACGAAAGATATTAGGGCTGCCAGAAGCCATATTGTTGCTATTGTTCCTAAAGCTACTCGTCTTGTCACCCACCTTCCATATCTGAAAGAAAGGCAAGATTGTAATTAACGTTATTTATTATGAGATTTTCATTGTAGCCTTAATCCTAGGCATATTGTGCGTGGGATATACATATTTACATAATTATAGTATAGCAGGTCCGAACTAATAATATGTCTATTAAAATAATTTGTAGGTCAAGACTACAACAATATTTCAAAGCATAAACTTTTAAGTATTTGTATACAGGGTGATTCATATCTTACCGTGAAAATTATAGGGTTAGATGTGTTCTTAAAAATTGGAGTGAATGATATCCCAAAAGTTATAATACAAGTCTCATAGAACATGAGGGAAATATATTAGAATTAGTTATACGGGGTGCTTAAAAGTTAAAGGTACATACATTACTTGTGGACAGAGGGTACTTTAGTAGTTCCAAATTACCCGGCATTAATGCATCCATTGTCGTTCCTTATTGAGATACAGAATGTTTAATTGATTTTGGCCAAATCTTTCTTTGATTATAACTATTGAACCACCCTGTATAAACGGTTCATACTTAGAATGTATGTTTCACTTATTTTTCTTGATAGAACTTCATAATAAATCAAAAAGAAATCCAGGTCCGCCGTAATAAAAAAATGACAATATATTGTACGTCAAAATCAACACCTCGTATGACAAAATTTTGTAGATCTGTTTTGATATTCAAAAAAGAGTGAAAAACACTGAATAGAGTTGCTCACTTAATTTGTTTGTGCATTTCATTCATCTAACTTGATTACTTTCCTTAAATCCAATTTCATTAAAATGGTCCAGACAGTTGGAATTTGAATATTTATTTCAGGGTTAATGAACAAAAACATTTAACTTGCAGCAGTGTTAATTCTTTCACTTCTAAACTAGGTAAGTGAACTATTGTAAAATAATTTTGAAAACAATGTAGATTTGCGCACATAAATCAAAATACTGCTCAATTTTGTGAGCCTACATTTAAAAATAATATTATTTTTAATGCATGTATGTACAATAACAATAAATACGTGAAAGTAATAAATACATAACTACAATAATTGCACGTCTAATCATAACTGGATTATTTCTATCTTCTACGCAAGCGTTATTAACGCGCTCCAAAGGTTCCTCTCTACTGTTAATGGCTACGTCATATACCTTTGCTTTTAAATGTCCCCAAAGATAATAATCAACAGGATTGAAATCCGGTGACCTTGAAGGCCAATGATGAGGTCCATTTCGACCTATCCACATATTTGGAAAATTGTCATTTAGGAAATTTCTCACAATATTCCTAAAATAGATCGGAGCGCCATCATGCTGGTAATACATTCTCGCAATATTTTCATTTTTCAATAACACGGGTAAAAATGTTTGCAAAAAGTCTAAATAAAGTTCAACTGATAATCTATCAGGGAGGATATGTGGCCCAAAATGATTGTTGAAAAGACCGCACCAAATATTAACAGCAAATCGATGTTGGGATTTATTCTGTCTTACAGCATGTGGATTCTCTTCGGTCCAAACATGTGAATTTATTATAAACACAATCTCCTGTAAATTGTGCCTCATCTGTAAACAGACATCTGTTAAGAATTTGTAACAAAAGTCAAATTAAGGGAGCCAAGTCCGGCCCTGTCTCATAGAACCACCGTATTTTCTTACTTCTGATTTCTGTAATATTTTAAGGGTCGAGATTTTAGTACAATAAAATACTGGTCATAGAAACATCTGTTTTATCTTGCAAACTTTAGAGCCCAGGAAACATGCTTTGGTAACTTTACTCTTTATTAGGTAGCCGACGTTAGCCACTTGGAAACGATAAATAACCATCCAAATTATTTTATGTCCAATTCGCTTTTCTTAGTTGAAGTTATGGACACTTGTTAAATACGGCCTCGCCGGGAGATCTAGTGAGATTTTCAAGACTAAAGCAGTTGATAGAAAATTCTAGGAACGTATGTAATAGACCATAAGATAGATAGACCAAAGAAGGCAGATTTTTTTCCCTATACAAAGGCAAAGCAAGGAACAAAAGGGGTTTTTTTCCATCTGGTGGACTGGTATTAAAATGTTAACTTAGGCCATATGATAAATACCGTGGTCCGTTAGGTAATTTCAAATAAATACGGTTTAAAGTAAAGAAGATCCTGATTGGTCGAGGGTTTAAAGTTTACGGCCCACTTTTGAAACGTATTATTTCGATGAAAGAATATCGTCACTTTTGGCTTAACTTCTGTTCGGTCATCATCTACCTACGTGGTATAGTAAATTCTCGTTTTGCGAACATTTTTCAATTTTAAAGTTTAAGTACATTTGTTTAGTATTTTACCGGTTTTAATAAGTAGAAAATTAATGTGTTGTAATTGACCTAGGAATATTCGGTCGCGATTCAGCTAAAGATTTGAACTTGCCGCGGACCATTTAATTTCTTAATATTGTGTAATTACTGTTTGTTAATTTATTTAATCGTGTTTAAGTGTTTGTGATTGTCAATTTCATTTGCTTTCATTTTCTTATGTAAATATAGTGGTTTAAGTGTTTTGAGAAATCACGTGTTTTATTTGCTTGTCATGAAATTAAGTTCATTTTATATTCAGTAAAGTTTGTTTGTGAAGTAACCTGGTTGATGGACACCAAAAGGATATAAACACCTAGAAAGAAAAGGGTAAGCACAGTTTTGATTTCGATGGATATACTATAATATCGACGGAGTCTGCAAAAAGAAATTGGGACACTCCGTACTTTGTCAATGGTAATGTCTGATTAAATCATGTAATTCGGGGAATGAAACCCCAGTTATTACAGTGGCGCAGTCTAAAAAGGATGTTTTTAAGGCAAAAATTTGCATAGCCAATTAGTATTCAAGTTAATTAATTGAGTCACTGCATTTTTTAGAATTTTCAAAATTCGTATTTAACCGGTGAACTTCATCCCCTTCTTCTAACCTCTGAAGCTGTTGAACATGAAATGGATAGAGAACATTTTTTTTAGTGTTCTCCAAACACTGACATGTGGAACACCTAAGGCATGACCCACTCTTCTTGTGCTAATTTTTGGATTATCTGCAACAATATATAATATATTTTCTTCTTTAGCTAAAGGTTACCTTACTTGATGCTCATTTAAGGTGGCTGTTGGATACCGACCATGATTTTTAGAATAAATGACAGTAGTATAGCTATGGGGGTTCGACGCCAAAATCCCATGTTATTTCTTATGGAGGTTCATTCTGGTCATTTTTGTCTGATTTTACACCCCTCCACTTTTTAAGCTCCGCCTTCGGGGAAGGTCCTACCGGTCAAAGAGATATTATTGGCCGAGGTGTTTGGACACATGATCGAGGAGCGTGAGATACTATTGGTCGAGATTCTATTGGCTGCAGGAACGTAGAATCCTATTGGCTGAGGTGTACTATTGGTCGTGAGATTCTATTGGTCGTGTGGTGTAGGATTAATGGGGGATAGTGTTTCTATTGGCTGAGATGTATAGGTATGGCGTTTCAAAGATGGTGGTCCGGTTTTAGGTCGTGGCAGCAATGGTGACTTAACAAATCGGAATATAGATAGATGGTGTATAGGTGCAGGGAAAGTAATGGCGCTATAACAAATAGCGATCTATTGGTAGAGAACGGAAATGGTGTATCAGATAGAGAGGTCTATTGGGGTATGGAGACATGGCAAATCAAAATGGTGAATCAGATAATAGAATAGTGGTATAGCAAATCAAATGATAGATGGCGGATCACAGTGTTGTAATGATGGAGGGTCGTGTGTTCGTGGGAAAGACTGTATCATAAAGGTGATTATCAGTATGTACTTCAGATTAAAGTATATATTTTTCCTGTGTGAAATTCACACACGGGGGACATGGAGGTAATGAATTTTTCAGTCAGGATAAATGTTTAAGAGAAATTTTATTTTTAGATGTAGGATTTAACATATTAAATAGCGGGAGACAAAATATTGGTCGAGAGGTATAGGATTAATGGCTAATCAGAAGGTCTGAGCTCGTCCTATTGATCGAGGTGACTTAGCAAATCAGAAGGCGTAGTCGAGGCAGCAAAGGATACCTAACAAATCAGAAATGTTGACTTAGCGAATCGGATAGCAGCATAGTGGAATAGCAAATAAGATATGGTGGTCTTACGGGTTGAGGATGATGGAGTCGCAGGCTTTTAGAGAAAAGGTGGGAAAAACGTATGCTAATATATTAACGAATGAGGTTCGGGGAGGCGGTGTCTATATTAATTATAGCTCTATATACTTAATAGGAAAAATAATTTAAAAGCAAAAATAGTATTCTGTCTAATCGGATGGTCGACAATTGGGATGCTGATGCTGATATATCTGACCCCTTATAGTGACAGCTTCTTTTGTAGGGAAGTCTAACAGACACTAGGGTCGATACTGGTCCCATGTAGAGACGCGTTGCACAAGCCGTATCGTCAACCTTTTACAACATCTCAGCGAGATGACAACCAACTAATGACAAATATACTTATAGTATTGATGTACATCATAACTTGAAGTCTACGGATACAAATTTCCCAGTCACCCTGTATATGAGCAATTGTAATTTTCTCATTCATTATTATTGTTTATTATTTAGGCGCGTTTAAGGTAAGTTATTTTTATGATCAACAGAAATATTCATAGGTAGTCAGTACATCAAGATATTATTTTTATTAGAGAGCTTTCCTCATATGTATGCTCAAGATCTGAGAGTTTCGGGAACCTACTTTACACAAGAAGGTGGATATATGGAACGTACATTCTAAAAGCAGTACATAAGCCTCAGATACAAAGTCCGGGGCCATCCGGTATACAAGCATGTCACAATAGGCCATACATTAATTATTTAAGTATTGCTACATACATGAAACAGAGCTTAAGGTGGGGTCATTTTTAGAAGAAATCACGGTTAACCCGATGAAAATAGATACCTGTCCACTGGTGACAAGGCGGAAAAAATCGAGAGGTCTTATTTATTAGAGATATATGAACAATAGGGTTGAGATCTAGGAGTTTCTAGAACAAACGGTATAAGAAATAAAAATCTAAAACTAATACTGGGCTACTGAAGAAATATATAGAAAAAGCATGCGCAATGAGGCAATCTGTACAAAACAAAAAGACATGAAGGAGCGGAAAAAATAAAGCTAAAAAATCTATGTTAATTACTGGAAAACGGAGGCCTACTATCAAAGTTTCAACTTATAGTAAAAAACAAAAGAGTGACGTCATCATCACACCACATGTTCTCTTATAACTCAAGAACGGAATAATATATAAAACATCTAAACTTATACTCGTTTACTGAAGAAATGTATAGAAAATCATTAGAGAAAAAGCATGCGCAGTGGAGGATCAATAGTTATTTAAATATTGTTTATTATTTAAGTACTTCCAGCTTAAGGTGGATCATTACTGAAATAAATAATAGCTAGCAAAAATACATACCTATTCGCAGGTGGTCGGTATATGGTGTGTTTTCACTAACAAGCTTCGACAAGTCCCTAGCGGTATCATTGATATTTTTTAAGGCATGACAATTTCTATGTCTCACACACAGCTGTATTCCAGCTCAGCGTTTGATGATTAAACTAGAGCAACATTGTGCAATTGGTTTTGCTATAAATCCTTGGAGCAAAGCTCAGAAGCTCATTCCATGGTTCTAGCGTGTGCGCGAATCAACAAAGTTATTTTTCATCCCAGTTCAACAATTATTCTTTAGTGTGTACTTCACCAATAAAATGTAAGTACATATTTTTTATAACTAATTTTTAAATCATAAATTATATGAATCATATTTACGGGGTGGCAGCAATGACCTCTTTATTATTTGACTCCTAATTCTTTATGGCTTTTTCCTATATAAACTTGCAATAATTTATCAGATATTTTAATAGAATTCTGGTTGTTCGAGGTGATTTAAACTCTTAACGGCAAAGGGACACACTGTAGCAGAGCAGATTATTCGTTTGTTTATAATAATTCTGGTTATTGGGATCTACGCGCTAAGGAATTATTCACATTTGTGTTTATTTTCACTCCAGCTAATATTTGATAACGAGTATTTACATTAAAAAGCACGTCTTGATTGGAAATCGGTATTAACATCAGACAAGGCACCGTTTTATTCAACAAAACATATTTGTGTTTTATTTCTAATTGAGAACGTATAGCTATTAATTGTTTATGTCTCATATCTTACTTACTTCAGATAAAATTTATTGTCTGGGAGCTGTAGGAGACTTTTCACTATTATATGAAAACAAGTATGCTTTGCGTTTAGGTGACCAGGGATGCACATACCTGTTTTAGCCCTTCTTGTAGGGGCGTAAATAATTTTAAATTTCATTTTCGGGAGGATTATGTTTAATAGTTTGGAGTCTGAATAATTTAGGGATCTTTGATGTGTGTGTGTGTGTGTGTGGGGTATTAATATTCTTTCGGTTTCATATCGATCCATACTGAAATTTTTTAGCTTTTCGCTATGAATAGGTGACAATGTCAATTATTATTCTTAGGTACTTTACGCACGTTTCATTTAAGTTACCTATCACAATCAGTAGATATTGTTTAGGGACATATTTTTTGTTAACCATTGCAGACAATAATTATTCATAAAAAATATAGTTAATTGTGGCTAAAGTTTTTAAATTCATTTATACTCAGTAATTTCAGTTCTTAAGATAAAATTGATATCTAAAGCTATTAGTCTAGGCAATATTGTACTTTTGCTAATGTCCAAAAAGGCAAAAAAAACTTACTTACGTAAAATATATAGTCCGGGGAGCTTCAGAACTTTTCACTAATATAGGGAAAAACTGCTTAACATAAAATTTATAGTCCTTTGAGCTATTTCAGTAATATAGGAAAACTCACTTACCGTAAAATTTATAGTTTGTGGGCTGTAGTACTTTTCGCTAAGGTATTAATATAGCTTCATCAAAACTGAGCCTGTAAAATGAGGATAAGTGAGGATAAACGAGGGTGTGAGGCTGAAACGAGGATAATTAAGGATAAAACGAGGATAAGTGAGGATAAAACGAGGGTAAGTGTGAGGATAAAACGAGGGTAAGTGAGGATAAAACGAGGGTAAGTGAGGATAAAACGAGGGTAAGTGAGGGTAAAACGAGGATAGTTAAGGGTAAGAAATGGGGATAAATAGGGATAAATAAGGGTCACTTGCTTATTTAATCTCATACAGCGAACATGTATACATGTAATATTTGTAGCGATACATTCTCTTGGCTCAGTGGCCTAAGCAGACATTCTAACATTCATAAGAGCATCTCTTACCGGTGTGATTTGTGTAATAAGACATTTAAAAGAAAAGATAATTTGAGGTCTCATGTACACAGAGTACACGATACACTGACATTAAAAAACGAGAAGGTTGCTGATCTGACAAGAATTAGAGAAATGTCTGATATATCTAGAGTAAAACATATTAAAACCAGCGATGAAATAGTTGAACCATCTGCAGCGACGACAATGATATCAGAACGACCGAATTTTAAATACATGTGTGATGACGCAATGTCGGCGGCGAATCAAGAAGAAGAAGTATTGATGTGGGACTCTGAAACGGATCCTAATGACTTAGTTGAGGCGATAAAAATTATCAGACGTCTAGGCGGAAACTATCTCGTATATATCAATACTTTGAGGGATATGGGAATTATCATATAAATTAATTCTCAACTATACTCTATATTCATTACCCTCCACTGCTATGAAAGTCAATGTGATTAGATTTCAAAGTGATTGGTTCAGGGTGAATTACATACACTATCCTACAGGTCGAGATACATATGAAGGCATACCAACAACTTAATCACATGCTCTAATGATCAAGTGATCTCTTGAACAGTTTGAAAATACGCGTCGACAATGTTGAAATGGCCAGTATAGTGTAATGGTTATCATAAAAGATTTTGATTTACATAATGAACGTTATCGAAAGGGTTTTTATTAGTATATAAGTGTGTGATTTGAACACATCAATCATTATCAGACAAGCTCTCAGTTACAACAGACGTGTTTGAAAGCTGTACAGACCTCGTTTAGAATCGTAGAGACCTGTTTAACAATGGTATCTAATAAAATAACTTCCGAGACATATAAACCACCTAAGGTAAAACCATATGTATTGGAGAAAGATAGAGAACTTAAAGAGAAAATTAGAAAAGTAATGAAGGTCATTAGAAAGAAATATTTAGCCTTAAAATTAGGAAAAGCAGAGGAGGATGAAACCCTTAATCGTTTATTTAAACCAGTTATCGAGCCACTAAAAGAGCTAAAGTCCATTGTGAAACCTGCGAACAATGTAAATGTTAGGACATTAATAAAAATACCAGTACAACATAAAGTGGAAAATGCAGTCGAAGAAGAAGAAGGAGATAAAGAATATGAAGAAGATAAAGAATACGAAGAAGGAGACTATACTCTCGAAGAAGCAACTAATCAGATGGATTCAAATGAATATTTTGAGCAGTATTCTCCGTTAGCTAAGCATTATATAATGGGACTATATAACAAAAATAGGGATTTCGATGAAACATATGACGTTAGACCCGATTCAGAAATGAATAAATTTTATATCGGTTCCCTGGAATTAAACATTAGTCCGAATGCTGAAATAAATATTGGCAATGAAAAGTATGCAGGAAGACGAGGCTTATACGAGCTGCTATTTATGAAGAAACCCAAAGGATATGATGAACAAGATTTATATGATTATAAGAATATTCTAGAAGCGAGTAATGTTCACAGAAGAAATTATGACCCCTTAAGACAATCCAATGGAACACGATCTTTTAAGTATACGAAAGTCATAAAGCCATTACTTAAGGGTGGGCTGGTTGGAAAGTTGCATAGTGGAGAGGGCATCAGCATGGTTTATAATGAAAAACCTATTGAATATGTTTACTGGGATGACGTTAACGAACTGGTTGTCAGATTAAGGCTTTTGAATGCATCCAAGAGTGCTGGAAATACAGATTCTCATGATAATGAAATTCTTGCTATAATAAATGAATTACGCGAGGCTGGAGTTATCTATTAAATACATAGATAGAGCTGAACTTTTACATCAGACATTTAATTCTATAGAAGTTCTTACTTTTCTCGATGTAGATGGATCGAAAAACAGTGAAAATGACTCCACACATTATTCTTATATTTTACACTCCAATGTCTAAAATACTACGCAGTATAAGATGAGAATAATATTTCAAGATGGTACCTCTGAAGACATGGGAAAGGCGCATGTACTACCACTTCAAAACTTCTTGATATTTAACTGACTACAATAATCAATCAGCTCCAATTCTACAATTACTGTGCTACATTACACTCTGTACTTCGATTTTAATTCTAAAGTACCCTGTTAGAATTATTATAAGAAAAAATGGTTGATATCATCAGTGATGAATTAAA
Organism: Stenurella melanura; assembly: GCA_963583905.1. Taxonomy (NCBI): domain Eukaryota; kingdom Metazoa; phylum Arthropoda; class Insecta; order Coleoptera; family Cerambycidae; genus Stenurella; species Stenurella melanura. The sequence goes on from OY757312.1 coordinate 112,684,514, forward strand.
AAACGCTATTCTCAAGCTGCAACAGGACATTTCACGAGAAAAATTTCAAGAGCTCAACACAACATCCAATATTACGTATCATGTTAGGGATAATAAAACTGATACTTTGCTTCGACTTAGTCACTTGGAGTACACACTGAGAAGATATGGTCGAGCTGAAGAATTATGCTGTCATCTTTTACGAAGATTCATCACTCTCGATGAGTTTATTAAAGAAATTAGATCAGCAGGTTTCCTTCATATGTTATTCTCTATTAGCAATTTTATACCTAATGAATATATTGTAAAATACCATATTTATAGTGAAGATACTGTCGATTAAATTATTGAATAAATATACTATATCCATATCTTGTTGTTTTATTTACATGGCTCAGTATGTAAGATGGTCGTAAATCTGAAGACAAATCCTACCCCCTAGAAAAATTAGTAGGTACACCCATGTGCTTATTATTAATAGCTGGGTGTGTGTCATAAAGTTTTTCATTGAAATTGTCGAGCCTTAAAAATATCAATGATACCGTTGAGGTCTATCACTCTAAACTCTCCATATACCAATTTACCATGTACAATCTTCAAAAGTTTTAATTTCCTATGTCCCTTTGAGTACGCCCCTGTATATAATGAAGGAATTTCCTATTTCGCTTACCGGGCTAATGTGTGTTACCTTAGTGTACTCATAAATTTTTGGTGAGATATGATTTGGTTTAAGGTCAAATGCAGGCTCGCATATCATTTAATGTAAACATTTGATGAATGTGTATCGGTTCTGAATGGGACAATATTTTATGTTTGGAATGATTTAACATATATACTTAGGTTAATTTAATATATTTTTTTGTGCTAATCTGAAAAATCCCTCATATTTTCAAACACCTATTATTGAACGCGATTTCATCTAATAATGACCTGCCATAAGCTAGACATGCTTAAGCAATATTTGAATAGAGAATGAGAAAATTATAATTGCTTGTATACAGGGTGGATCGGAATTTGTATCCATAAATTTGATTCTTCTATTATTCGCTTAAACTATAGGTTTATGATAGCTGAGGATGTTCTTTTCTTAGAAATGCAACCTTGAGGTGCTGGTCCACAGTAAAGTGATAAGTAATATTATAGAACTTTATGCTTTCTGTTTATTGTACCTGATGTTTTATTTTTAAACGTAATGTAGAGGTCCCCTCGGTGTATTGCGGTGAATACGGTTTATGATGTAGAAATATTTGATTACGCTAATATAGTATCCATCATTAGGTGGATATTTTATTACATGTTCATGATTGTTTTTTATAATGGGCTCCTCATAGTCTGACGTCAGAGACAGAGAGTATAAAAGGTTCCTACTGCGTAGGTATGCTTTTCTATATATACACACGATTTCATTATCTAATAATCCTCACGATGTCTATGATGTTTCTATAAATCTCCACAGCGCATGATTTTCTTTAGCAACAGATATTTTTTCCCTAAAATCCTCCACTGCGCATGCTTTTTCTCTAATGATTTTCTATACATTTCTTCAGTAAACGAGTATAAGTTTAGATGTTTTATATATTATTCCGTTCTTGAGTTATAAGAGAACATGTGGTGTGATGATGACGTCACTCTTTTGTTTTTTACTATAAGTTGAAACTTTGATAGTAGGCCTCCGTTTTCCAGTAATTAACATAGATTTTTTAGCTTTATTTTTTCCGCTCCTTCATGTCTTTTTGTTTTGTACAGATTGCCTCATTGCGCATGCTTTTTCTATATATTTCTTCAGTAGCCCAGTATTAGTTTTAGATTTTTATTTCTTATACCGTTTGTTCTAGAAACTCCTAGATCTCAACCCTATTGTTCATATATCTCTAATAAATAAGACCTCTCGATTTTTTCCGCCTTGTCACCAGTGGACAGGTATCTATTTTCATCGGGTTAACCGTGATTTCTTCTAAAAATGACCCCACCTTAAGCTCTGTTTCATGTATGTAGCAATACTTAAATAATTAATGTATGGCCTATTGTGACATGCTTGTATACCGGATGGCCCCGGACTTTGTATCTGAGGCTTATGTACTGCTTTTAGAATGTACGTTCCATATATCCACCTTCTTGTGTAAAGTAGGTTCCCGAAACTCTCAGATCTTGAGCATACATATGAGGAAAGCTCTCTAATAAAAATAATATCTTGATGTACTGACTACCTATGAATATTTCTGTTGATCATAAAAATAACTTACCTTAAACGCGCCTAAATAATAAACAATAATAATGAATGAGAAAATTACAATTGCTCATATACAGGGTGACTGGGAAATTTGTATCCGTAGACTTCAAGTTATGATGTACATCAATACTATAAGTATATTTGTCATTAGTTGGTTGTCATCTCGCTGAGATGTTGTAAAAGGTTGACGATACGGCTTGTGCAACGCGTCTCTACATGGGACCAGTATCGACCCTAGTGTCTGTTAGACTTCCCTACAAAAGAAGCTGTCACTATAAGGGGTCAGATATATCAGCATCAGCATCCCAATTGTCGACCATCCGATTAGACAGAATACTATTTTTGCTTTTAAATTATTTTTCCTATTAAGTATATAGAGCTATAATTAATATAGACACCGCCTCCCCGAACCTCATTCGTTAATATATTAGCATACGTTTTTCCCACCTTTTCTCTAAAAGCCTGCGACTCCATCATCCTCAACCCGTAAGACCACCATATCTTATTTGCTATTCCACTATGCTGCTATCCGATTCGCTAAGTCAACATTTCTGATTTGTTAGGTATCCTTTGCTGCCTCGACTACGCCTTCTGATTTGCTAAGTCACCTCGATCAATAGGACGAGCTCAGACCTTCTGATTAGCCATTAATCCTATACCTCTCGACCAATATTTTGTCTCCCGCTATTTAATATGTTAAATCCTACATCTAAAAATAAAATTTCTCTTAAACATTTATCCTGACTGAAAAATTCATTACCTCCATGTCCCCCGTGTGTGAATTTCACACAGGAAAAATATATACTTTAATCTGAAGTACATACTGATAATCACCTTTATGATACAGTCTTTCCCACGAACACACGACCCTCCATCATTACAACACTGTGATCCGCCATCTATCATTTGATTTGCTATACCACTATTCTATTATCTGATTCACCATTTTGATTTGCCATGTCTCCATACCCCAATAGACCTCTCTATCTGATACACCATTTCCGTTCTCTACCAATAGATCGCTATTTGTTATAGCGCCATTACTTTCCCTGCACCTATACACCATCTATCTATATTCCGATTTGTTAAGTCACCATTGCTGCCACGACCTAAAACCGGACCACCATCTTTGAAACGCCATACCTATACATCTCAGCCAATAGAAACACTATCCCCCATTAATCCTACACCACACGACCAATAGAATCTCACGACCAATAGTACACCTCAGCCAATAGGATTCTACGTTCCTGCAGCCAATAGAATCTCGACCAATAGTATCTCACGCTCCTCGATCATGTGTCCAAACACCTCGGCCAATAATATCTCTTTGACCGGTAGGACCTTCCCCGAAGGCGGAGCTTAAAAAGTGGAGGGGTGTAAAATCAGACAAAAATGACCAGAATGAACCTCCATAAGAAATAACATGGGATTTTGGCGTCGAACCCCCATAGCTATACTACTAATGACAACTGTAGCAAAAGTTTTATGACCAGGAATTTGACGTCCAGGAAATCTTCTTTGATATTCTTTCACAGCAGCCTGTCCATTGCCATCGCAAAATCCATTCACGTAGATTATATCCGCATATCCATCCATTTAAAAATTGATAGGGTATATATATATACTTTGTAATGTGGGTAATAATATTAATACAAATAACAAATATCTTAGAATAATAAAACGCAAGTAGGTCGAACCAGTAAATATTAACTGTCAATAAAATTTTCAGCATTGCCTACTTGACGACAAAGCAGCTATGTAATAAAATCATCACTTAAGTTTTAGTAAATGGTCTGTTTACAGATGAGGCACAATTTACAAGAGATGATGTTTATAATTTAAGAAATTCACAGTGTTTGGACAGAAAAGAATCCACATGTTATAAGACAGAAGAAATCCCAATATCGATTTGCTTCATCAGGAAGTCTTCACCTCTGCGTGACGTTCATTTCAACATCAGACATGACTAGGTCGGATCTGTGAGCAACGCACCATATACAAAGAATATCTCTTTGTAAATAATCCAGATGGACCCAAAGTCCATTGTTTCTGCCAGCATTGGCATTTTCTCCATCAGTTGTAGCGGGATGAAATTCCGCTTTTCTGATATATATTTCGAAGAGGTATTCTTCGGGTTTTTCGAGAACGTAGCAAAATCGGTTTCGCGAATTGTCAAAAATGACATTTTTGGTTCACTTCTGCTGAGGTAAAATTTCGATTTTGCCAGTGCAACATACGATGTCGACGAAATACCAATTTTCGTTTTCCAACCAGACATCATGCAGCCTTTCAGCCGATGTATTTATTTAGTAACGCATAGTGGTTAATTTTATTAATCTAGATGGACATAATCCAAATTTTCAACCTATTTCAATACAAAAATTATTAACATATCTTAGCAATAAATACTCTAAACTAAAAATTATGAGAATTTTATCTTGCTTATCCCTTCCCTCATATTTTTATGATGACAGTTTTATAATGAATTGCGGACTGGTGCAGGTCAAGCAAAATTGAGTTTATGATTAGAAATTGTCCTGTAAGGGTGCTTTAAATGTGGTATTGTCTTGAAGTTATTCTGTGCCATGGAGAATATAGAAAAAGGAATGTCGTGTTTTATTCATTAACAAAATCACAACCATTTAGCTTTTAGTACTTTTTATAGGGGCATTATTTTTAACCAATTTTCTAAATATCTACAAATTCTTACAGCTGTATAGTTTTATTCACCTTGATTCATGATTTGACGTTTTAAGAACTATAATTACCTATATAATACATTATTTTAAGAAAAAAAAAGCTGCTACCATTTGCTACTTTAAGCATGATTTTACTTTTTAGTATACCACAGAGAAGTCTCTTTTAGGAATGGTCAATGGAATCTGACAAAAAGGAAAAAAAATATAAGATGTACTTGCATGTCTTTAATCGTCCTGGCGTATAATATTGTAGAGGAACTTTAGGCAATAATGGATAAGATTTTAAAAATTTGGTACTAAATTTGTGAAAGATGGAGAAAAAGTTGTAGGATTAAGTTTTTAAACCTAATTATTCCTGGTTGGATGGGGAAATTAATTTTAGCGAACTGGAAGAGTTGATAGATGCCTAATCAACCATCAACTTTCGAAACACCTGGCCTTCCAAGAAAATTGTTTGTGATGATAGTGATAGCGACTAATTTCTTTACTTGCTTACTTTTATTTTTATTACCACTAATATATGTTTGTATTATATAGAGCAATTAATTTTAAATACAAGTTTAGTTAAAACGTATCTGAATATTATTTAAAGAACAATCTAAAATTAAAAAGTTAACCATTTTGCACCAAAAACACAAAAAGATAATTGAAATAATTTCGTCCTCCTAGAAATATAACATTGTCCGCTGCACCTTTTCAAAAACCGTCCCTTAAGAGCTTACATTTATTTCACTATATTGAAGATTCGTAGATTCACAAATCTTATTCAAAAAGTTAGGTACGTAATTTAAAAATAATATTTCATTTGTAACCCCCTTAAAAACCAGCCCCTTGGTCCTTAGAATTTTTTTACTATTTTTGGTGTATTTACGGATACAATATTATCGCACCCACAAAGTTTCACAATTTTAGACCTAAATAAAATTTTCAAACCCCCTCAAACACCACCTCTTTAAGGCCTATAATTTTTTCAATATTTTTCCGATTTTCTAACAAATATTTTCTGTTCATCTGCAAATTTGTAGAATTTTGTCAACCTAAAACTTGAGAATTGTCCACTGTGCGGCGGTTTTCATTTCAAATTTCAAGCAGGCTTCTCTCCTGAAATCCCACACCGCAGTACTTGTACTTCCACATCCACGTAATGGATTGGAAGTATAGTAATCGTAAAAAAAAATGTCAACATTTTCTTTCTTGAAATAGGTTTAGAATGTCATGAAACGTCGAAGTTTAAAATTTGAGCGAAAAAAAAAATTCTGTCTATCGGTCTGTCTGTAACTTTTTTCCGCACGTTTTCTCCGGAACGGTTTAAGATATTAACTTGAAATTTTGTACGCGTATACCTATATTATAACGAAATCTGGAATTGGATTGTTTTTTGAACATATCTGGTGAAGGGATGGGGTGTAAATAGGAGTAAATAGTGGGAAATAAGTAAAGCAAGCTGGTAAGAGTACAGAAACTTGATATTTGGTGTATATGTACTGGAAGCCAATTTTTTTTATAATATCTTATATAAGTATTATAACGAAATGTGGAACTGGATTGTTTTTTGAACATATCTGGTGAAGGGATGGGGTGTAAATAGGAGTAAATAGTGGAAAATAAGTAAAGTAAGCTGGTAAGAGTACAGAAACTTGATATTTGGTGTATATGTACTAGAAGCCAATTTTTTATAATATCTTCCATCCCCTCACCCCCCCCACTCCATTATTTGAGGGGTTGATAAAATAAAATTGAGAGATACATGTACTAAAGCCAAAGCCTCATTTTTTTTTTATAATATCTTCCATCCCCTCACCACCCCCCACTCCATTATTTAAGGGGTTGATAAAATAAAATTCAGATATTCACTTGAAGTTTGGTACACGTATATATTATAATGACACCAGGAACTAGATTATATTTTAAATATAATTAAATAGGGGTAAATGGGGGAAAAAAAGTAAAGTAAGCTGGTAGAGTACAGAAACTTGAAATTCGGTGTATGTACTAAAAGCCAAGGCCTAAGATTTTTTATATTATTTTTCAACCCCCACACCCCTACTCCATTATTAAAGGGGTTGATAAAATAAAATTGAGATATTTACTTGAAATTTGGTACACGTAAATATTATAAAGACTTCTGGCACTGGAATATATTTTGAGATGATTCCGTTGAAAGGTTGGGGATTAAATAGTGGTAGATAGGGTAAAATAATTGAAGCAAACTGGTAAGAGTACAGAAATTTGGGATCTGGTGTATATACTAGAAGCGCAGGCTTCAGTTTCCAACCCCCTCCCTCCCTTATTAAAAGAGTTGATAAAATTAAATTGAGATTTTCATTTGAAATTTGGTACATGTATGTATTATAACGACATTTAAAACTAGATTATATTTTGACATGATTCCGTTGAAGGAGTGGGAGGTTAAGAAGTACACGTATATATTACAACGACGTCTGGAACTAGATTATATTTTGAGATGATTCCGTTGAAGGGCTGGGGGGTTAAATTGGAGTAAATCGAGGAAAATAAGTAAAGCCAGCTTGTAAGAGTACAGAAACTTGGGATTGGGTGTATGTACGGATCAGACAGTGGTTGGTTCTTGAGTACTTGACTATTTCAAAAAGTCTCACACCTAAAAATATATAAACTAGAACAATGTTATAAACTAAAAACTGAAAATCAAAGCTATAGGTAGTTAACGTTTCGGAAGATAATCTACTTCCGTTCTCAAAACTTGCACAAAATTGTTGATTTTGTGCCTGTTGCATAGTTTACCATTTTGTATCATTTAAAGCGAATAAAATTAAGTTTGTTAGACATTGCAAGTCTTACAAAAACTCTTGCTATAATCCCTTAAATGAATTCCTTCCAATGAAAAATAGTGCAAAAATTATAGTTCGGTTTTCTTGGCGACAAACACAATTTAATTAATTTTAATCCTTGCTTAGATTAAGGAAGCGTCAAGAGGAATTATTTTAAATATCGTATATACGCGAGTACGCGTCATTTTAATCCTTTAGACTAATATTAGCATTCCGTCGGCGTAGCCCTGATGGTCACCGGGCCTGGATTATATTTATAATTAATTGCATTAAATTACTTTTCACAATAGAGCATTTTCATTACTTAATAACTATTTTAATGAATGATTTTTTCCGATCTGTAATTAATGTAGTTTTCTTTTCATTCGGTTTAAGAGAAAAAGTCTTTTAAACCTATTTATTACAAAGTTTCAGTATAATTCATAGATGAATGATTTAGGTTTTTAAAAGAACTTGAAAAATCTTTTACACAGGTTTACACATTCTTATTCCTATTTGATTGAATCATATTGGTATATTATAACTGGACAACATTTTCTAATAATCATCACAAAAAAATGGTACAGAAATCCGTTTTTCTAGCCACTGAACTGAAACATCTAATAATAGAAAAAGTAGCTTGTGTGTATGTATGTACAGGGTTATTCACTATATTTAGACCACCCTTTATTATCGTTATTATTGGAGATAGAAAATCAGTTTCAAACAGAAGTTGTAGCGCTGTAACTGAACCCCTTTAATTATACTAAGGCCAATAAGTGTAGTCAGTAGAGTAAAGAATCAGCGGCATTCTGGTCAAAGGACATTAGCTGATATGTAATACTTAAACGGCACCTCGTGCTACTGTATAATCCCACATAATCTAGAGAAACATATTAAGTTTTATCCGCCTACCAGAGATGAAAACCACGACTAGGCCATTATGTGTAATTGGTACGATAGACCAAATAGAATAAATGTTTGAATGTGGTGCCTTTATACCTAATAATTTGTTCAACTACTGTGAAGTTTGCAGAATAACTTTCATAAACGAACTTCACGAGCCCATCCTACGCATTCAGTGGTGTTGCATACATATTAGTAACAATTTTAATGCAACGGACAAATATTTGCGACTGCGCTGCTATACTACGTGGAGATAATGTTGCCAGATTTAAGCATAATTTACGAAATTCGTAAATCCGCATGTCCCTGGCTCTATTCACTAGACTTGTTGACCCTACTATAGCTAATGGAAGCACAGTGGCGTGCAGAAATTGAGGGGTACAAGAAGGAATAATACGTTTTTAATGGAACGCCCTGCGGGTATCATCGAATTTTTGAATTCTTCTTTTTTATGATTTCAAAAATATGACATATGACATATTCTTAACCGTTTTTGAGTTATTGAACATTGAAACTCGTATTTAAGCTATTTATTATACGATCTGAAATTGTAGTATTAAAGTAGCCTATGATAATGACAAGTATTCTGTCATTTTATGACATTATTTATTTAATCAAATCAAAATGGGATACAGTGACGCACAGTGGAAAAAGTTATTTCGTTCAAAATTATCTAGAGTTCTTTATTTTGCAACCGATTGGGAAATATTTTTTATAATAATTGTGATACGATTACGAAAAAATCTGACATGGCTGATTTTTGAAATATGAAAATCTGAAGACGTTTAATTTGTCTAAATGGCCACTTTTTTATAAGAATCTTGCAGATAATATTTTTCTCTTGACCAATTACAAAAATCTTGCTACTCGGGGGTTTTCGAGTTCACTGATCACGAATATGATATCGAGAATAAAATAAAATGTTAAGAAATGATAAAAATAATATTTTCGTTAAAGTTAATGCTGACAAGTAAGAAATTAAGAAATTCAAGACGGATTCAAAATGGAAATCAATAAATTATTTAAATGCATTATTCTAAATAGGTTACTTTTAAGCTTTATTGTTGAATTTGAAAAGTGAAAATGGCTGAATTTATTAATTATTGATCATAAATATGCCATTCAGTCCACCATTACCTATTTTGCATTACATAACCTAATATAAGTAGAGGTGTTTTAAAACCTCATGAGCCGTGACCTTCATATGCACATAATCCGTCCTGTTGACTCAGTTACACTTCTTAAAAATATTATATTTATTGTTTACAATTTATTCCGAGCTCTTGTTTATGTATACAACAAAGCAGCCTTCAGTGTCTTCAAAAACATACTTATAACTCAGATTAAACTTTGCCTTTTGCGCATTTCGCGGCTCATGAGATTCTGAAACACCTCTAATATTAACATTCTAATTTTACAAATTTTACGATCATGCTTAAAAGTAGTCTATTTAGAATAATGCAGTTAAATAATTTTCTTGCTTCTGTTTTGGATCCACCATCTTGAATTTCTTACTGGAACTTAAAACTGAAACAATTTGAATTTAAAAATAGTAATCAGTAATATTTCAAAACTTGTTAGTATTAACTGTAACGAAAATATTTTTTTCTCATTTCTTGGAATTTTGTCGCCATGTTGATTCTGTCATCTCGCAGGTTGGTTCACGACAATTTGGATATCAGATTCGTGATGAGCAACCTCGAAAACCCCCAATAGAAAGATTCGTGTCAATTGGTTAAAAAAAAAAACATTTTTCTGTACGATTTTTATAAAAAACGGCCATTTAGACATCAGATTTTCATATTTCGAAAACCAGTCATGACAGACTTTTTTCGTAATTAAATCACGAATATTTAAAAAAAAAAGAAATCCCTAACGGTTTCAAAATAAGGGCTCTTTTACACGAATTTTAAACGATAAAACTTTTATCTGGACCATTGTGTGGCATAGAAAAAGTTCAAATATTCACTTGTTATATAAAAAACCGCTGCCTAAGGAATCACTACTTCCACATCCAGATTCTTCATCCAAGTCACTTTAAAGGAAATATCTTGACTATATTTGCACTCTAGTATGTGGAAATTATTGGTCATAGAATTATAATAATATTTGGGGCAGATGTCATAGAAAAGTTTGAGGGGTTGGTTTCTACCATATTCGTTAAAAATGAAGTTTCTAGTTTACCCTACTTATTTTCCACTATTCGCAATCTACCACCCCCCACCCCTTCAATGGAGTCATCTCAATCGGATGTCACTACAATACATACGTGTACTAACTTTCAAGTGAATATCTCAATTTGATGTTATCAATCCCATTAATAATGAAGCGGAAGTGGTGGAGTTTGAAAAATATTAGAAAGAAATCTGAGGCCTTGGTTTCTAGTATATACACCGAATCCCAAATTTCTGTACTCTTACCAGCTTGATTTACTTATTTTTCCCTACTCCTATTAACTCCAACCCTTCTACGGAATCATCCCAAAATATAATCTAGTTCCAGATGTCGTTATAATACATACGTCTACCAAATTACAAGTGAATATCTCAATTTTATTTTATCAACCCTTTTAATAATGTAGTGGTGGAAGTGTTGAAAAATAGTATGAAAAAATCTGAGGCCTTGGCATCTAGGACATACATCTAATTTCAAGTTGCAGTACTTTTACCAGCTTGCTTTACTTATTTTTCCCTATTTACCTCTACTTACTCCCACTCCTTCAACGCAATCATGTCAAAATATAATCTAGTTTCAGATATAGCTATAATACATAAAAGTACCAATTTCAAGTGAAAATTTAAATTTAATTTTATAAACTCTTTTAATAAGGGAGTGGGGGTGGTGGGGAGATGGAAAATACTAATAAAAAAACCTGAGACCTTCGCTACTAGTATATACACCAAATTCCAAATTTCTGTACTTTTACCAGCTTGCTTTACTTATTTTCCTCTATATAACCCTATTTAACCCCCAACCCTTCAATGGAATCATCTCAAAATATAATCTAGTTCCAGATGTCGTTATAATTCATACGTGTACCAAATTTCAAATGAATATATCAATTTTATTTTATCAACCCTTTTAATAATGAAGTAGGGGTGGTGGGGGTTGAAAAATATTATAAATATTCTGAGACCTTTGCTTCTAGTACATACACCGAACTTCTAGTAGTCTTACCAGCGTGCTTTACTTATTTTCCCCTATTTACCCCTATTTAACCCCCAACATTTCAACGGAATCATCTCAAAATATAATTTATTTCCAGATGTCGTTATAATACATATGCGTACTAAATTTCAAATGAATATCTCAATTTTAATTTATCAACCCTTTTCATATTGGAGTAGGGGTGGTGGGGGGCTGAATTATATTATTAAAAAATCTGAGGCCTTGGCTTCTAGTACATACACCGAATTTCAAGTTTCGGTACTCATACCAGCTTGTTTTACTTATTTCCCCCTATTTACCCCTAAATAACCCCCAACCCTTCAACGGAATCATCTCAAAATACAATCTAGTTCCAGATGTCGTTTTAATTCATACGTGTACCAAACTTTAAATGAATATCTCAATATTATTTTATCAACCCTTTTAATAATGAAGTAGGGGTGGTGGGAGTTGAAAAATATTATAAATAATCTGAGACCTTGGCTTCTAGTACATACACCGAATTTCAAGTTTCTGTAGTCTTACCAGCTTGCTTTACTTATTTTCCCCTATTTACCCCTATTTAACCCCAACCCTTCAACGGAATCATCTCAAAATATAATCTAGTTCCAGATGTCGTTATAATACATACGTGTATCAAATTTCAAATGAATATCTCAATTTTAATTTATCAACCCTTTTCATATCGGAGTAGGGGTGGTGGGGGTTGAAAAATATTATAAAAAAATCTGACGCTTTGGCTTCCAGTACATACACCGAATTTCATGTTTCTGTACGCTTACCAACTTGTTTTACTTATATTCCCCTATTTACCCCAAATTAACCCCCAACCCTTCAACGGAATCATCTCAAAATATAATCTAATTCCAGACGTCGTTATAATACATACGTGTATGAAATTTCAAATGAATATCTCAACTTTATTTTATCAACCCCATTAATGGGGTAGGGGTGGTGGGGGGTTGAAAAATATTATAAAAAAAATCTGAGTCCTTAACTTCTAGTACATACACCGAATTTCAAGTTTCTGTACTCTTACAAGCTTGCTTTACTTATTTTCCCATATTTACCCCTCTTTAACCCCCAACCCTTCACCGGATATCCTCAAAAAACAATCCAGTTCCAGATCTCGTTATAATATATACTTGTACACAATTTCAAGTCAATATCTTAAACCGTTCCGGAGAAAACGTGCGGACAAAAAAAAAAAAGGTTACAGACAGACAGACAGACAGACAGACAGACAGACCGACAGACCGACAGACAGAAAAAATTTTTCTCTCAAATTTAAAATCTCGACGTTTCATGACATTCTAAACCTATTTCACGAATAAAAATTTTTGAAAATTTTTTTGCGATTACTATACTTCCAATCCACTACGTGGATGTGGAAGTAAAATAATAAAAATACAAACATTTTTAGCTTAATATGGTTTCATTAATACTGTATATTCATGAGTTGAAGGAGGCATCTCATAGTAATGATATTAAATATTCCCTGAATGGCTTACTATTACCCGTAATTTATAGGGCTACAAAATTTACCACTAAAGTTATCTAAAGCAATGTATATTATTAAGTTATATTGAAATATTTGTTGACCATGTTATAGCGCAGCATGGTGACCTACAGCACACAAGCATATTTCATATACTGAACGGGAAGTATTTGTAAGCACAAGTGGCGGTGCCTTTAAATCAAATGGGTAAAAGCGAATACTTCAGGTTGGGTCGTAATTGAACATTGCTAGGATTGTTTTGGTTTTGTTTGGTGATTGGAGTTTAATAATTACCAAAGTTAGCTGGACATTTACATATAAATAATCTGGACAAGGTTCCACTCTTGAATAATAATTAATGTGTACTAAAAAACTATAAGAACACCGTTCAGATATTCTTCAAACTAAATACAAAACTAAATAAATGATTTAAACACGTTCTTAAGAAAACAAAAAAAGGCATACAGAATATCTACGAAATTATCCTCTGAAGTCACAAATGAAAACACCGTTAAAAGTACAGAAATTAAACTCATTGAATTATGGACTTTTGTGATCCAAGACAAATGGCTAATCCTAGTAATGAGTAGTAATGTAGGAAACAATCAGATTGCTCAACGAACAATTTTTAATTTCTCGTTAGGCAATTCATTAGCTCGGAAATTTTATCTCGGTGACGTCAAAATCAGGGTTGACTTTGCCAGCGCGGAAAGATCTTAATGCAATACACACCCTCTATTGAATATGAGGTCAGACTACACGATATTAACAATAACCTTTAACAAGCCCTTCAATCACCATTGGAGATAGGAAGGACTGATCAACAGAAGCTCCTGACATACTGCGAAAGGGCCTAACCTAGTATACTGATGGGTATAGGACAAACACAGAAGCTGAACATGGTGAAAGACCCAGGGCAAGTATGTCTGTCTTTTGGGCAACACGCCACTGTATTCCAGTCAGAAATTCTGACTATACTTGAATGTGTACGCGAGAATGCAAACCGACGATATGTTAACCAGCAGATCTTCATTGCATCAGACAGTCATGCGGCACTTAGAGCACTAGCCTCTAACAAAGTGTCATCACGACTGGTATGGGACTGCTATGAAGAGCTGAAGATGAATTTGCTGAACAAGGGGCAGCTAACATATTCTATGGCCCGGAACCCGTCCTGGGCATACCTAAAAGCTCAGCCAGAAGAGCAATTAAAGACTGGGTCAAGAGTAAACACACGAACCACTGGAGGAACATTCCAGGAAATTGACATGGAAAAACACTCATTAAAGGTCCATGTGCAAAACAAACTGAAGAACTGTTCACAATGAACATGAAGCAGTTAAGACTAATAACAGGACTTCTGACTGGACACTTTCCTGTAAAGAAGTACCTCAATACAATCGGCAAATTTGACGGCAACCTAGACTGCAGACTATGCAGCAAGGAGCGAGAAATGGTTGACCACATCATATTCAACTACGAGGCACTGGTTCGCATAAGATATGGCATCTACGGGCAAACACGAACAGACCTGGAACTCATTAGCACCCGTCCGACCATAGACCTGTATCATCTGATTAGGGGTACAGGGGTACTGAAGCATAGCAGGGAGTGCACAATAAGCCCGGGAGGCTGCAGTGCCCTTGGAATTTTCTTCTGACAGACGAGCTCTGAAAAAAAAATCACCATACACTGGAATCTAATGTTAAAACTCGGTCAGAGTCGAATGCAATAACATTTTAAAATGAAATAAGATTCACTTTATTACGTTGTGTGCATTTGTGATGCACATTGCACACGGTACATGGCAGTTTTGTGCCATTCATTCTTAACTTTATTTGTCATGTATGATTTGATATTATATTAAAATGGTTCATTTTATTGGGAAAAATAATTTATGCCGCCAGCAGTTGGGTTTTATATTTAATTATTATGAAAATAAACAAAATAAACACGCCATACGTATTAAACAGAACAGAAAAGTATGTGTTTGATTCAAAATTGTCTTTTATTTGCTTGATATGTATTACATATTTTAGTAAGAACCATGACCGTTTTTAGGTTAAATTTACCAGAAATACATTGTAGCTTGCAATAATGAATATTTCACCACTTCATCGTCTTTCTGATTGTTTCAGAGTGTTTGCAATATAATATTCTGTCTATATGAGAGCCGTCCCTGGCACCGAGATAAAATTCCTGAGCCTTGTATTATTACAATCAATGCATCCAAATGATTAAATTATTTCAGTCTCAAATAGTAAACTCCTTGTATACAGACTGTCTATTTTACGAGGGCCACACCAAATATCTCGCTTAATATCTATTGTAGAAGAATAAAGTTTTAGAAACAGTTATCCCATTTTTTGTGAGCTATATTTCAGTAAAAAGAAATTTGAAATCCATAGCCTACTTTATGAGATATATTACAAAAACCTGAAAAATAGGAAAACCACAAACGGTTCCTTATTTGAGGAGATACGAAAAATGTTAAAGGAATGAAAGTTGACGGCAAAGACAATAAGAATAATAACGTGTAACAAAAAAATCGAAAAATGCAGTTGGCTTTGACATACGCTATTGTGCAAAAATGAAAAATACATATCTCAAAGTAGGCCATAACGCCATTAATTCCGTTATTTTTTTTCTCATTCCAACGATATAAAACATGTCACAGAAATTTTAACCGATAGTGTCAATATTTAATATTTTACGAATACCACAATTCATATAATTGAATCGTAACAATCAGCTGTGCCATAATAGTAAAAATTCACTTTATAATAATTATAATTCCGTAATTATTTATTACAATTTAATACAAACCAATAAATATCTCATAAATAAAAATACAAGTACAAAACGAACATCCAAAGAAAAAAACGAAAAACTATGTATAACAGTACTACCTACTACTATATTGAAAAGAAATTGTGTGTATTTATTTTTCTAACTACAAATGCTCAAATTGTGCACCATGCATTCTGACACATAAACGTGCTCTACGAGACACGTCACGCATTACATTTTGGAGCATTTCAGGAGTAATTGCCTCACATGCGTTTCGAATTCTGGTTTTGATGTCCTCAATATTTTCAGGGGCAGTTTGAAATACCTTGTCTTTAATGTAACCCCAGACGAAAAAATCCAAGGGAGTAATATCTGGTGATCGAGCTGGCCATAGAATGGGTCCATAGGTGCCTATCCAGCTATCTGGCATAACTTGATTTAAATAATTTGTACATATTACAGCAGTGTGAGGTGGAGCCCCATCTTGTTGAAAATATGAATAATTTAATCTTTCTGCCACTGTTAATTCATAACGAAAATCTTGAAATTCGTTTTGCAGGAAATTAAGGTATCTACGAGCGGTTAATTTGCCATCATAAAAATAAGGTCCAATTACTTTAGTCCCTAAAAGACCCAACCAAACATTCGTAGAAAATCTTTCTTGGAAAGCAGTCTCTCTGCACCAATGTGTATTTTCTCGTGTCCACTTATAATGCATATTTCTATTGAAAAATCCATTATTAGAAAAATTTGATTCGTCCGACCAAAGAATTTTGCTACATATCAGCGCGTCATTCCTTTTCTTATTTAATAACCATCTACAAAATCTTACTCTCCTTGGCTTATCTCCCTCATTTAAATGTTGAACTTTCCTCATTTTGTAGCATCGAAATCCGTTTTTTTTCAATATTTTTCTTCTTTTTTTATGCGACAGTTTCTCTGAATTTGTCTCAAAGAGGTTTCCTCATTTTGGTTAACATAGTTCATTACTCTATTCACTTTTCTTACATTATCCGCAACATGCGCTCGCCTTACTACTTTTTTTGAAAATGAACCGTGCGTTTTTAGATTTTGAACTAACTTCCTAAACATAGTTCGATTTGGCTGCGGAGCATCTGGAAATCTATCTCCCTAAACCGTGACTGCCATCTCAGCGTCAAAATTGCACTGACAATAAATGCTAATCATATCGAATTTGTTATTATTGGTGTACACCATAATTACTGATATAAAATTTGTCTTAGAACTCGACAACGCAACATACAACATACAACAGTGACAATCTGTCAAATTTATTAATAACTGTATACATTGTTTTTCACTAATTATGGCACAGCTGATTGTTACGATTCAATTATATGAATTGTGGTATTCGTAAAATATTAAATATTGACACTATCGGTTAAAATTTCTGTGACATGTTTTATATCGTTGGAATGAGAAAAAAATAATGGAATTAATGGCGTCATGGCCTACTTTGAGATATGTATTTTTCATTTTTGCACAACAGCGTATGTCAAAGCCAACTGCATTTTTCGATTTTTTTGTTACACGTTATTATTCTTATTGTCTTTGCCGTTAACTTTCATTCCTTTAACTTTTTTCGTATCTCCTCAAATAAGGAAGCTATAACCATTTGTGGTTTTCCTATTTTTCAGGTTTTTGTAATATATCTTATAAAGTAGGCTATGGATTTCAAATTTCTTTTTACTGAAATATAGCTCACAAAAAATGGGATAACTGTTTCTAAAACTTTATTTTCTACAATAGATATTAAGCGAGATATTTGGTGTGGCCCTCGTAAAATAGACAGTCTGTATATTATTATATTTATTTCTGAAACCGGTTATTATCCGTATTAATTCAAAGTTTCTATTTAGGCTATTGATTATGTCATATAGAAAGGAACTAAGACATTCACGGGTTTTATTGCAGGAGTCGTTCAGTGGGTTATAAATGAAGAAAAAACCGCGGAGTGCTATTAAATTAGAGGGTGGAAATTGATGATAGGGGTGAAAAACCACCATCTTTGGTTTCTTCAATATATCTCGTAAACAGAGCGAAATTTCGATATATCTCATATAAAACTTTTTGTAGAGAATAAAATTTCCCATACAAATATTAAAAAAAAAAAAAATTCATGCCGGAACAGTCGAAACTTGAAAGAAAAGCGAAAATTTCGATTTTTTGATTTTTTTTTTGCTTTTTCGCCTGTATCTTTTTTTGGAGCTTAGATAAGTATAGGCATTGCTTCAGATAAAAAAAAAGTAGATTAAATTAAAATGGTGGGCGGAACAATTTTCTTGAATGAAAATTGACCGAGATATGGCCATTTGAACCTGTTTTTTTTTGCATTTCATCCCTCTTGTACGAATATTGTTTTCGTTCGCATTTTATTGAAAAAATTATTGTTTTACTCAATTAAACAAGTTTTTTTACGTTTATTATTTAGTAATACATGACAGTTACAACAAATTAATGTTTGGAACAATGGTGCTACTACATTTCAACAATAATATTGTCAAACTGCATATCGATATCATCATCTATATCTTTAGTAATGTCGTCTTCTGCAATATCAGCTTCTTGTATATTGTCACAATTAATCCATGCATTCTTTACAAAAAATTGAACAAGTAATATTCATTTTTCTGCAACCACAGTGTCTATGGCAACCTGTAGTGCAAGCAACTTTTTTTAAGCAAAATCTCTGGCGTTGGAGGTGCCGTTGTGCGAATCGCAATTAACCCGTACTTAGACCTTTTTCAACCCAAACTCAGAGGGTCCAATATATTTCCTTTCTACTGCTGCAACGAAATATATTTTAAATGAGAGTTTGTGAAGATGTATTACAAACATTTTAAAGTATCGTTTGAATATTGATAATTAATTTGTTGTAATTGTCATGTATTGCTAAATAATAAACGTAAAAAAACTTTTTTAATTGGGTAATTTGAAAAAATTATTGTTTTACTCAATGAAAAATAAAATGTAAACAAAAACAATATTCGTACAAGAGAGATGGAATGTAAAAAAAGCCAGGTTGAAATGGCCATATCTCGGTCAATTTTCATTCAAAAAAATTGTTCCGGCAACCATTTTAAAGGAAATTTAATCTACTTTTTTTTATCTGAAGCAATGCCTATACCTATCTAAGCCCAAAAAAAGATACAGGCGATAGGAAATTTGATTCTCAACAAAAAGTTTCGTATGAGATATATCGAAATTTTACTTTGTTTACGAGATATATTGAAAAAACCAAAAGGGGCGGTTTTTCACCCCTATCTTCAATTTACACCCTCTAATTTAATAGCACTCCGCGGTTTTTTCTTCATTCATAACCCATTGATCGATTCCTGCAATAAAAACTCGTGAACGTCTTAGTTCCTTATTGCCCTGTTTTTTAAGACATAATCAATAGCCTAATTGTAATAGTATACGAATTGAGCGGCTTTTTCGGAACGTCATTGTATTATGCTTTATCTATCAGATATGTATATTATTATTTATATCGTTTTATGAATGATCAATGACAATAAAATTGACTTCTGTTGGGTCACCTCCCTCCAGGTGCCACACGAGTCGTTGAAGTTATAAATAGGTAGTACTATAGCACGTGATAGTTATAAGAATATTTATTTAAACGTTTTCAACATACAAATATTTCTAGAAAGGAAAACTGCTGTCAGGTAATAATAAGTCAGAAAGAAATATGTTTCCAAAGGGCATAGCCGGATAAGAAGGGTGAAACGGCCCCCGGCCCTATCTTCATTGAGAGAAGGAATATAGTTAGCAATAAGTGAAGGGAACAATTTTGCAAAATATTAACGCAAAAGGATGGCGCGTTTCACGGGGTGACGAGGGGGATGAAATCCAAAGGACCAATTTTTTGTGCCAAAACGCAGCAACCGAAAATTTTGGAAAAAATATATGTTGGGCACGTATTAGAGAGGATTCTCAGAAAAAATTGTCGCTCAATTTGGGGAAGAACTGAGGGCGAGAAGACATCGGTATAGTTTTCAAATATTTCTAAGGGTAACTTCCCCTCGTTGCACCACATTCAAATTTTTTTTGTAGCGTCTGCTTTCATCCCCATATAACATATTTTTTTCACAGCGTGGTCGGAACATTACGTCATAGTGAAAAAAAATCACGTCTGTGGTCTTCTGAGACTAGTGGCATACATACGCGTATTAACCGTATGATGTGAACTGTTCGCGTAAAAATAGCACGTATAAGTTGAGAAAATGAGACATTTAGAGCCGCAGCGACTATTTCGAAATGCTAGTTGTTAAATATACACCAGCGTAAGGAATTAATTGTAGCGCCACATTAGTGCCTTGTCGATGAGAAAGTCCTACTATTTACACGTATATACAGTTCTCACTAGTGATGTACGTCACTGTAACGATGCTTTCATTTATTAGTCACACGATGAAACTGTAATTGTTTTTACAGGCGCTAGTCTTCATCACTGTCAACGGACCAACGCACCTTAGTCACAAAACGAGGCTTCGCTTCGCTTCAATAGTGATTATCTCTTTTCGCTTTCCTTTAAAAGAAGGCATAAAAATTCGATGCCCTTTAGCTTCTATCGACTCTTTGGCATCTCGAAATTCTCGGTCTAGGACGAAAATATCTCCTACCTGCAGCAATCTTTGGAGACCATTAGGCGATTTGTAAACATTAGTGATATCGTGTGTAATTTGTGTCCTCTTAAATACTACAGAAAGCTAAAGACTGAAGGAAGTTACGTCCAACCACAACACATCTCTACTGAACAGCTGAAAAAAAAAATCTTCCAGGATGTTCTTCGACTGTACAGCCACAAATAGAAGACACGTCCTCATCGTCATCAAGTGCAGGTGATGCGACCATGCAAATGCACGTTCAGTTAAAAACACAGGAGGATGTTGAGTATATGGAACTTCCCATTAAGAGAACTGTCGCCATACAAAAACGCTGTTGTATTTGTTACAATACGAAGGCATTGATGGTAATACTTGACGAAGCCCATATGCAATATTTCATAAAGAGGAGAATTTATATCCCCAAATGTAACACATGCTGTCGTACCCATGTAATAAAAAACTGCTTTTATGAAGATGATGTCAGCTCTTTGGAAGTGTATTCCAATTAAGCATCACTGAAGGAAAGTGAAGTTAGTCAGATAATGGAGCAATCTGATACTCCAATATTCAATAGAATAGGAACGACGGGGATTTCAGAAGAGCAAATGCGGACTTTTACGGAATTCACATGGGAAAATATACTAGAACTAGCAGATATAATGCCGTCGATGCGTAACAATTCTAGTCGGTTGGTGTCGCAAGCAATTGTGGTGTTTCTGTTTAAACTTCGAGCTGGCAACTCTAATGCGATAATTGCTTCAATTCCTCTGTTGGAAGGAAAACAGCTTGTGTCAGAATATTCAGCATCAGTGTTGGCAGCATTTCAAACGGATGTATTACCCAAGCGGTTTGGCTTACGCGCATTAACAAGAAGCGATCTGATCGACAGACACACACCGTGATCGCAAAAGATCTGTATAATCTTGAAGATCAATTAGTCCTAATATGCGACGGAACATATGCTCGACATCAAAAAAGTTCCAACAATGAATATCAGCGAAAGTCAGTTTCAGGACAACTATTTACAATTTGTACCACCGATGGTTATATCCTTGATATGCTGGGTCCATTTCTAGTCACACAGAATGATGCCGCAATTATGCTTCACGTTATAGACGAATCTAATGGTCTCCAAAGATTGCTGCAGGCAGGAGATATTTTCGTCCTAGACCGAGGATTTCGAGATACAAAAGAGTCGCTAGAAGCTAAGAGGTATCGAATTTTTGTGTCTTCTTTTAAAGGAAAGCGAAAACAATTAACCACCACTGAAGCGAATGAGTCTCGTTTTTGACTAAGGTGCGTTGGTCTATTGACAATGCTGAAGACTAGCGCCTGTAAAAACAATTATAGTTTCATCGTATGACTATTAAATGAAAACATCGTGACAGTGACGCTCATCACTAGTGAGAACTGTATATACGTGTAAATAGTAGGACTTTCTCACCGACAAGGCACTAATGTGGCGCTACAATTAATTCCTTTCGCTGGTATGTATTTAACAACTAGCATTTCGAAATGGTCGCTGCGGCTCTAAATGTCTCATTTTCTCAACTTATGCGTGCTATTTTTATGCGAACAGTTCACATCATACGGTTAATACGCGTATGTATGCCACTAGTCTCAGAAGACCACAGACGTGATTTTTTTCCACTATGACGTAATGTTCCGACCACGCTGTGAAAAAAATATGTTATATGGGGATGAAAGTAGACGCTACAAAAAAATTTTGAATGTGGTGCAACGAGGGGAAGTTACCATTAGAAATATTTGAAAACTATACCGATGTCTTCTCGCCCTCAGTTCTTTCCCAAATTGAGCGACAATTTTTTCTGAGAATCCTCTCTAATACGTGCCCAACATATATTTTTTCCAAAATTTTCGGTTGCTGCGTTTTTGCACAAAAAATTGGTCCTTTGGATTTCATCCCCCTCGTCACCCCGTGAAATGCACCATCCTTTTGCGTTAATATTTTACAAAATTGTTCCCTTCACTTATTGCTAACTATATTCCTTCCCTCAACGAAGATAGGGCCGGGGGCCGCTTTACCCTACTTATCCGGCTATGCCCTTTAGAAAAAATTATGATTTTTATTATAGTTTACTTTACTTTACTATACTTTATCTCGAATTTTAAACTGATCGTTACAAGTACTTTCTCTTTTTTTAAATATAAATATATGCTCCTTTAACAACAAATAATCTCCAGAAAATTAAGGTTGTAAACAAAAATACTATACTTAACTGTACAGTAATTTAACAGTTCCTGTTAAGTTGGGTTTCTACTGCATCTCAGATTATTCATTACTAAAAGATCATTATTATTTTTAATAATTTGTCAGAAGTTTGCTCAATAAAAAGTTATGTATCCTAAGACTAAATTCCCATCAGAATAATTTCTATAGATACATATACCTTAAACTATGGTCAAATTGACGGGCTGGCACATACCATACGTCTATTTTCTCGTGATTTATGTAAGATAGAATTTATTGACTCGCACAAAGTTCATGTAAATGGAAATACCACAAGGAACAATACTAGAATCGATCGTATTTATTATTTACTTCGTTTCCTATATGGCCACTCGAAGTCACCGGAGGGTGAAAATCGATTCCTTTTTACCGCTTACCGAGGCTATATCTCGAAAACGAAATAATATACAGAGCTGCGGTTTATTCTATGCGATTTCTCTCGCGTTCCTATATCTCTGAATTTTCTGATTATTTACATTAGAAATTTTGCAAAAAAATGAAAGTGCCATCAAAAATCTGAAAAAATTCAGAGGTATGTAGGAAGGCGAGAGAAATCGAATGGCGACTGTATCGTTTTCGAGATGTAGCCTCGGAAAGCGGTAAAAATTATCAATTTTTACCTTTCGGTGACTTCGAACTGCCATATCTCGAAAACCAAGGCGCGCATCAACCTCCACCAAACGATTTCCTGTGCCTTTCTACGTATCTCTGAATTTTTCCAGATTTTTGCTAGCTTTTGTTTGGCAAAAATGGCCCTCGAAGTTGGGCCGTGTCGCTCGAGAAACGAAATCCTCGGACCTCTCACTTTGGTGGCAGATATCTCACTTAAAAAGCTCCGGGAGAATATCGCGCCCCACATCATCAGATTGGAAATTTAATTTGCAATCGATATAGTACAAAAAAGCGGGAGGCATTTTTGTCTAGAAAAAGTTACTGCGATTTATGTGAAGAAATGTCGAAATCGTTTGAATTACAGGTTTTTTGAGGTTAGGGCAAAATTATGATGTGATGGAGTTAAATAGAGCTCGGATTCAGATTCAGCGACCCTAAGAACATATGGTGAACATGGTCTGATCTCCAGGACAGAAAGAATTTTTCTCTTTGTGTGGCTGTGTAATCGTTATTTGGTTCCTTGTATACATATTACCGAGGAAGCTACATTCACTCGTGATGGCATCAACAATACCCGGAACTCTGATCGATGGTCTAACGAAAATTTACATGCACATACAAGTATTATTAAATGATGTTTCTTTAAACAGCTGATTTTTAAAATTACAAAATTCCAGTAAATGCAGCCAGAATTTATATTGTTTAAATCTATTATGCTTTCTTTAATTTTCCTTTCGCTATTCTTTACAACATAAGTATATTTTTCATTTTTACACCCTAATTAGACAATTTAGGAATAATGACTTTTTTATACAGCCATTTAGTCGCACAAACGTGTGCCTTAATTTACCCTTGTGTGTATTTGTAATAAGATCTAAAAAATCGCTTAAAAAGATGTTTCCCAATGTTTCGTGAATATTTTTCGTTCTTTGTTAATAGGTTGTGATATATCGATGCCTGGATTGCGTAGAGGTGTGGATTCGCTATCGACGTGGTGGGGCTGGGGGTGAACACGAAGGTGATTTTCGTTTTGGTCAGATTCGCGCACAAGAACACTGCACAATTAATTTTGGTATGATTTTATTTTTACTTGGTTCGGCGAAAAAATAACACCCTGTATCGATTTTACGCGAATAATTAAAAGTCAAAAATTCTGGAGTCACAATAATGATATACTACCGTTCACGTTCTAACAATACATTTATTTATCACTAAATATGTTTAAATTGATTAATTATGTTGATTAGTAACACTTTAGAGTAGAAATTTGCCTTTTGTTGTTGTTGTTTTGTCGCGTAGCTGGATCCCGAACTGACTTGACTCGACTCGACTCTACTTACTCGACTGAATGCGTTGAGCGCGTCTCGGTTTATATAAGATAAATCAAAGCTTCTGGAAGTGTTCGAGAATCGAAAATTCCAGGCGTTCTAGTCGCTCTAGACGTTCCAGATTGTTCGCCGTTCCCTAAAATTCGATCAGTACCGCCTTGTTCAGGGGGAGTGGCTTGTGTATAATCTCCAGCAGCGAAGGCTTGCTTTTCGAATTATTCTACTAATGTAAAAAGTGTTTTTTCTAGCTCGCGGGATTTACAGAGCGACAGAGGGACGTCAATTCTTACCCGATTTAATTTATTAAAGAAAGGTACTTTGACAGGGGCACTGTTGGGTTAAACGGATTAAAAAACCCGGTAGTGGCCTTAGCTCTGTCGCACCTGGAATGGACTTGGGTCGTTTTGTTTCTGAGATACTGATATATCTATTAACTGCAACAAATTCCATATTATGTTACGGGTCAAATTGAATTTAAGAAATACAAAGTGAAATTTGACTCTAAATTACAATTAGTTCTTAAATCTTAAGGTCGGCTAGCTCTCTCACGAGACTCTCAGAGGTGAAGATCGTTTATTTTTAACGATTTCAATTTTGCCATAAGTTGAAATGAGCGCCAGGTAATTTCCTATAAATTCCAGCCCCTTTAGATTAAGTATGACACACCGATTAAAAAAAAACTACCAAAAACCGTGTTAAATTTAATTTAAGTCAAAACACAATAGAAATCTATTTAAAATAATTATTTAAGTTACATACAAAATACAATTAATAACGTACAAATCGGCTCAGCTTTATGAATATTATTAATAGGAAATTATAAAAAAATAATCTTATTCGCTAGATCTACGATTAGTAATACTATTGTACCAATAACTTACAAATAAAAATATTCTACTTTTTTACAAAAACCACTATTGGTTGATCACTGATATTTTGCAAATGAATTGTTAAAATATACTGACGATTTACTAACGATCTCTAACGATGTACTGTCAATGATTTATAGTTAGGTTAAATTAAAATATGTTGCTCTATATTGACGCTGCCAATAAACAACGTAAATAAAAAGATTGATATACCTTACAAACTAATGATATAACCATAAAATACCTGTAAATAAGATGTTAACTGCGCAGTTACTCACATGTCTTATTTTCACATAATAATATGCTTAATTGAGTAACTAATAAAAATATTTGACCATAAATATGATATATACAGGGTGATTCACGTAGGCCATTCATTAGAAGTTTTTCAACTTGCAGTTGGATTAGAAACTTGAAATTTGGTATGCAGACATAATCAATCATGCCCGTTCTATCTAAAATATTTTCAGCCCTCCAACTATACAGGGTGTGTCAAAAATTGGTACCAACTTTCTTATTTTAAATGGAAACCTATATTTTTCTTTACATGGTTCAATTGGTCTTCTAATTCTGAGTTTAGAGAACCTAAGTTATGTTAACTTATCTATTACAATTTTTGACATATGTCCAATTTTTTGAAAAAAATTGCCGCTGTAGTAGTTTACGAACAAATTTGCATCTCGCAAACCTTTGAAAATTATGAAACCAAATTTGTGAAACAGTTAGCTGGAAGTCCAGGCTAAGTTTCGATGTCCCATCGGTGGTCCCATTTTGTACCATATGGGCGCAGTCGATTTTCAAATGTCGCAATCAAAAATTGTCAAAAAGTCAATTTTTTCAAATGGCACCTACTATTTTTTTTCACGCCATTCGAAAGAAAATTGAATTTTAGGGTGAGTTAATTAAGCATTCCCTATATCTAACTTCGCCCCATATCGAGTTATTTAATAAAAATCAAGAAATACCTTATCTTGACAAGAGATTCCTTACTTCATCAAGTATGCCATGGAAACAAAAGACAGTTGTAATAATTTTTAAAGAAAAATATGGATTCTTATTTAATTACACACAACACCAACAAATTATTATTAACGAACAAGAACAATGTTGACGAAATTCTGACGTAAATGTTCAATGTGACCACCATATTTTTGTTCAAATATTCTATTATTCTACTTTCAACAGATTGCGTAGCACATCTTTGCGCCTACCATTTCTGACGCCAGAAATCAATGCAAAATTGAATTGTACGGCCACTTTTATTAACATTGTGTATGTCTATCTACAGTCGTGTTTGAGTTATTGGCATTTTTTGAAAAAAATATTGTTTTTTTTCTCAAGGGTAGTAGGCTTTGGAAACAATCATTTCATTTTAATTTTTATTCAAAATTCGTATTGCAGTAATAAATAATAACAACAAAATAACAACAAATAAACAGATTAACAAAATAATTATTTCAATACAAATGCTCAATGTGTGCACCATTTTCATTGACAGAATTTTGGTCAACATTCTTCTTGTTCGTTAATAATAATTTGTTGGTGTTGTGTGTAATTAAATAAGAATCCATATTTTTCTTTAAAAATTATTATAACTGTCTTTTGTTTCCATGGCATACTTGATGAAGTAAGGAATCTCTCGGCAAGATAAGGTATTTCTTGATTTTTGTTGAATAACTCGATATGGGGTGAAGTTAGGTATAGGGAATGCTTAAGTAACTCACCCTAAAATTCAATTTTCTTTCGAATTGTGTGAAAAAAAATAGTAGGTGCCATATGAAAAAATTGACTTTTTGACAATTTTTGATTGCGACATTTGAAAATCGACTGCGCCCATATGGTACAAAATGGGACCACCGATGGGACATCAAAAGTTAGCCTGGACTTCCAGCTAACTGCTTCACAAATTTGGTTTCATAATTTTGAAAGGTTTGCGAGATACAAATTTGTTCGTAAACAACTACAGCGGCAATTTTTTTCAAAAAATTGTACATATATCAAAAATTGTAATAGATAAGTTAACATAACTTAGGTTCTCTAAACTCAGAATTAGAAGACCAATCGAATCATGTAAAGAAAAATATAGGTTTCCATTTAAAATAAGAAAGTTGGTACAAATTATTGGCACACCCTGTATAGTTGGAGGACTGAAAATATTTTAGATAGAACGGGCATGATCGATTATGGCTGCATACCAAATTTCAAGTTTCTAATCCAACTGCAAGTTAAAAAACTTCTAATGAATGGCCTACGTGAATCACCCTGTATATAGAGAAATAAGTAAAGATTAAAATATAACGGCAAATTATTAATACACATATAACTTTCAGTTATCCTGGTAACATTAGAAAAAAAGGTACTCATCCGGTATCCAGCGTTGAGCAAAAATCTGTTAGTACAGATTACTATGCTGTTGTTACTGCAAAAAAAAACCTCATGTACACCTCAGCTTCAGTATCTCATCAACATTTAAATCCATGTGACCTCATAACCAGAAACCATGTGTCTCAACTGTGACATGTGACCATACCAAAACGACGACTTCAGAAAATGGCGGCACGGGACCTTCCAACAATCGATTCACCAATTTCCAAGTCGATAAAAACCACATAGACATCCACAGCTTATCAGCTTCACAATTTTATGTAACTTAGTATCACTTGAGTACAATGTCTAATTTTCCAGATTTTCCAAATTATTTCAAATTACCCAAATTATCCAAATTGCCTACATAAAAGAATGACAAAAATTAGGAGTCAGTATTTCCAGAAAATTCAAGATGGTGCTTACCCGCAAAATCGTCAGGGCACAAACAGGTACTCAACAATGTCGTATTTATTGCCTATTTAGAAGTCCTCTATAAAAAAATTTGGCTTCAAACAGCTACACACAATTAGGCCTTCCAAATGTAAGAATTTTATAGTATAATCCCCCGTAATTAAGTTGGGGTTGCTTTTACAAGCAATTATAAAAATCTTGACTAATCGGCTTGACGACTCAATAAAGAAAGGAAGAGCACGCCGGTTTTCGAAACCAACCGTTTTTTTCCTAATCACCTGTTTTTTTCTGTTTTAACGACCAATCACAATTCAACATCTCATAGGAAAATACCCTAGGAATTGATAAGTAACAGAAAATTAGTTCCAGCCATAGAATGATTAAAACTCTCCTTAGAATAGAAACTAAGATACACAAAACCCATTATTGGACCATATAAACAATAAAATAAATAAAACCACGATTTAATGACTTTAGTAATGTTCCATTTATAACCAAAAGTTGGTAACACGTTATTCCCTATCTCTTAAATATGATAGCTGATCAAGGAGAGGTAAATTCGAATGTTTACAACCCTATTTGTTTAACTAAATGAGGACTCTCCACTACAGGTGAGAGCAAATAGCATTAGCTTGAACAATTACAAAAAGTCATAAAATATATGCCCGCTCGTAGTGATTACTAAATTTCGTATGTGCGTTTATCGTTTTTAGGTTAACCAACGAAATTTCCTTCGAACAATAACACGGAAAATTACCTTAAATGAAGTTATAATAACACCCGAGACATAACAAAACAATGGACCTAAGTTATAATGACTAAAAATCACATAGTAAACATTAAGGTTTTTGGAGTATTCTTACTGAGCCATCGATAAATATGAATACACATTATTTTACCTGGTCTCCTTGCTAACAACAAAAGTAAAGAAGAAAATTCATATCTTTTTTTTTCCTCAGGTACCAACAGCAACATTAAAAAAACAATCGTAGCCTCACTAATTTTTAAGTTTATATTCCCACATACAAATATATGGGCGGAATCTAATTTAACGTCACAATTATTCTTATTATAGTCATAGTTTTACTGGTTATTATACTAGGTCTATCATTTAAATATTATTTGCATATTTTGAAATTTTCCTGTAATTTCTTTTTTATGTATATTTTCCCCCTAAATGCTTATTTATACCCATTGGGTATCTTTGTGGAATTGATATTGTGTATGTATCTATCCCAAAGTTAATAAATAAAATTAAATACGTTCTCTTTTCTTTTATTTCATACTACGATTTAATGGTGATCACATATACCTACTCTAATAGAGCTTAAGCACTAGATATTAACAACACTACCTTTGAAAAACTGCACCTTTCTGTTTTATATTTGGGTCAAGTACTCGTCGAACAGTGTAATACACAAGTAATAAATTAACAAAGATGGCCTCAGTGGATATATTTTATTGATTGTTACCAACAGAGGATCTTTAAATTTAGCTTGAAATTTAATTGAAATTGTGATGTCAGACGCAGTCCTCTATTCGAAGAGAAAGTGGATGGTTTGAAATGGCAATAGTTGATTGAGGGTAGTTTCAATACATCTTGAATAAACTGACGTCTTACAGTTTATCTACTTAGTTGTTCCTGTTTTCCCATTTGCAGTGAGTTGTAATTGATGAGATCCCATAGGCACGTTCTATATGAACGCTGGAGTTTAACGATTAGTCATAATACTTCCTTGTTCGTATCAAAGTCTTCCCCTGTGCGACACTCATTGTAGCTTATCACGTCAAAACATCACATTTCAAAATGTATTTCATATACGATATTTACAGTTTGGCCAATGGAATGTTATGGAAAAAATGGAAGTAGTATATAAATTTAAAAAAAGTGAAAACTGTTTGAGAAGAACAAAATATTTGTTTATTTGTATTAGTAAGAGTAAACTGGCACCTCCGCCAGAAAATAGAGTAGACTGACTTATGCTACTATAGCCCCAGAGCTCGCGACCCCGGGGATGTAAGAGTTTTGTAAAATCTAATATACAGGGTGGGGCAATAGTCCGTCGTACCTCGATATCTCGAGTTCTACGATAGCTAGAAATTTTTTAAAAAAATTGCAAGTAAACTAGATAAAAACGTCTATACCTAGAAATTATTTTCGAACATACAGGGCGAGCTAAGACGAAATTACAGGACCAAGTGCCTTTTTTTAAAACGGAATGCTATGTATATCAGTACATTTTTTGCAGTGTCTATGCTCTACACCAGTTACGAGACATCTAGTTAATGTTTTTGAATCATTTTCATTTCCCAAAACTGTACAGGGTGGCCAAACATTATTTTTCAATTAAGAACTTTTAAAATTGAATTTTCTCAATTTTTTCAAATGGAACACTCTGTATATTTTTCAACATGTGATGTAGAAATGAAAAACGAAAATTTTTTGTAAGTGCTTCCCTATGGCTAATTGCATTGCAATTTCGTTTTATAAATAAATAAGTGTCAAATTTAAGAATAAACTTAAAAAAGAGGTTCCCTCAAATAATTCAATAGAAAAATTTATAATAGGTGTTGGACGTGTTGCTCATTTTGATTGACACACATCTTTATGCAATTTTGAAATGAGGCCATTTAGTGGGACCATTTCTTCCAATCCATTGAAATGAGTAAATAGTATTTAACAGGTCCTTTACTGTAATGTCTTCTTGTACATTTGTTTTCGTTATCCGACAAGCAATAAAACCTCAGTTTGGTATAAATTGCCGTGTACAACTGAGCATTTATCACACTTATCGGTCGTTAGTTACAATTTGTAATGAATTTAAAATATTTGAAATTTTGCAATATAAATTTTAATAAAGCGGAACTTGTAGACATGACTTTTGTTTTGGGCGAGTTGTTTACTTGCCAATAGAACTTATCACCAACGTTATCCTGAAAGAAGAATTCCTTATGTTAGCAGCTTCCAAAACCTTCTCGATAGATTTCTAGAAACTGAAAATGTCGAATATAAAATAAGTGAAAGAATAAAACGTGCTGTGAACGAAGAAAATAAGTTTTTTGTGGTGCTGGCAACTGTTGAGATTCCCCATGTTAGTCAACGAGAAGTGAGCTCATTAGTAGGAATAAGTAGACGGTCTATGGGTCGAATCTTAAAAACAAATAAGTTGCATACAAATCATATTCAATTGCACCAGGAATTATCTGATGACGATTTTCAAAAGCGCCTACAATTTTGTAATTGGGCCAGAGGTAAAATGCAAGATGATGTCAACTTCTTCAATAACGTTTTATGTACTAATGAGGCAACTTTTCATATAAATGAATTTGTTAATAGGCACAATCTCCATTATTATACTTCGGAAAATCCTCAGTTTTTTATGCAAGTTGATAACCAACACAGATGGTCTATAAACGTTTGGGGAGGAATTATTGGAGAACATGCAATAGGGCCACATTTCTTTGAAGATATATTAACTGGAGCTATTTATCTTCATTTTTTGGAAAACTGCCTGCCACAATTATTGGTAAATCTCCCTGAAAGAATTCGAAATAGGATGTGGTTTCAGCAAGATGGTGCTCCACCACATTATTTAAATGTAGTTAGAGATCACTTAAATAATACCTACCCTCATCAATGATCGGAAGAAATGGGCCCACTTAATGATGTGCTAGATCCCTAGATCTTACAAAAATGGACTTTCTTTATGGGGATACGTGAAGGAAATTGTTTATAGAGACACACCAGCAACAGTACAAAATATGAAGGACAGAATAATAACTGCCTTTAGATTTATCACACAGTTTTAGGCACAGTGGGAACGTCATTTCAAAAGCGCATAGAAATGTGGCGCAATCAAAATGGGCAATATGTGGAACATTTATTATAATTTTTTCATATGAGTTATTTGAAGAAACCTCTTTTTACTTCCACATCCACGTAGTGGATTGGAAGTATATTAATCGCAAAAAAATTTTCAAAAATTTTTATTCGTGAAATAGGTTTAGAATGTCATGAAACGTCGAGATTTTAAATTTGAGCGAAAAACAAATTTTCTGTCTGTCTGTCTGTAACTTTTTTTTGTCCGCACGTTTTCTCCGGAACGGTTTAAGATATTGACCTGAAATTTTGTACACGTATATATTATAACGAGATCTGGAACTGGATTGTTTTTTGAGGATATCCGGAGAAGGGTTGGGGGTTAAATAGGGGTAAATAGAGGAATATAAGTAAAACAGGTTGGTAAGAGTACAGAAACTGGAAATTCGGTGTATGTACTAGAAGCTAAAGCGTCAGATTTTTTAATAATATTTTTCAACCCCCACCACCCCTGCTCCAATATGAAAAGGGTTGATAAAATAAAATTGGGATATTCTTTTGAAATTTGGTTCACGTATGCATTATAACGACATCTGGAACTAGATTATATTTTGAGATGATTCCGTTGAAGGGTTGGGGGTTAAATAGGGGTAAATAGGGGAAAATAAGTAAAGCAAGCTGGTAAGACTACAGAAACTTGAAATACGGTGTATGTACTAGAAGCCAAGGTCTCAGATTATTTAATAATATATTTTAGCCCCCCACCACCATTATTCAAAGGGTTGATAAAATAAAATTGAAATAATCACATGAAATTTAGTACGCATATGTATTATAACGACATCTGGAACTAGATTATATTTTGAAATGATTCCGTTTAAGGGTTGGGGGTTAAATTGGGGTAAATAGGGGAAAATAAGTAAAGCAAGTTGGTAAGACTACAGAAACTTGAAATTCGGTGTATGTATTAGAAGCCAAGGTCTCAGATTATTTATAATATTTTCAACCCCCACCACCCCTACTTCATTATTAAAAGGGTTGATAAAATAAAATTGAGATATTCAATTGAAATTCAGTACACGTATGAATTATAACGACATCTGGAACTAGATTATACCTTGAGATGATTTGGTTGAAGGGTTGGGGGTTATTTAGGGGTAAATAAGGGGAAATAAGTAAAACAAGCTGGTATGAGTACAGAAACTTGAAATTCGGTGTATGTACTAGAAGCCAAGGCCTCAGATTTTTTAATAATATATTTCAGCTCCCACCACCCCTACTCCATTATACAAGGGGTTCATAAAATAAAATTGACATATTCACATGAAATTTAGTACGCATATGTATTATAACGACATCTGGAACTAGATTATATTTTGAGATGATTCCGTTGAAGGGTTGGGGGTTAAATAGGGATATATAAGGGAAAATAAAGCAATCTGGTAAAAGTACGGAAATTTGGGATTTGGTGTATATACTAGAAGCGAAGGTCTCAGGTTTTTTACTGGTAATTTCCATCCCCCCACCACCCCCCCCCACTCCCTTATTAAAATAGTTGAAAAAATTAAATTTAGATTTTCACTCGAAATTTGGTACATTTATATGTTATAACTATATTTGAAACTAGATTATATTTTGACATGATTGCGTCGAAGAAGTGGGGGTAAGTAGAGGTAAATAGGGAAAGATATGTAAAGCAAGCTGGTAAGAGTACTGCAATTTGAAATTCGGTGTATGTCCTAGAAGCCAAAGCCTCAGATTTTTTAATAAAATTTTGAACCCTTCCACTACCCTTACTACATCATTAAAGGGGTTGATAAAATAAAACTGAGATATTCACCTGTAATTTGGTAGACGTATGTATTATAACGACATCTGGAACTAGATTATATTTTGGAATGATTCCGTAGAAGGGTTGGGGTTAATAGGAGTAACTAGGGGAAAATAAGTAAGTAAAGCTGGTAAGAGTACAGAAATTTGCGATTCGGTATATATACTAGAAACCAAGACCTCAGATTTCTTTCTAATATTTTTCAAACTCTACCACCTCCGCTTCATTATTAATGGGATTGATAACATAAAATTGAGATATTCACTTGAAAGTTAGTACACGTATGTATTTTGGTGACATCTGACTGAGATGACTCCATTGAAGGGGTGGGAGGTGGTAGGTTGTGAATAGTGGAAAATAAGTACGGTAAAGTAGAAACTTCATTTTTAACGTATATGGTAGAAACCAACTCCTCAAACTTTTGTATGACATCTGCCCTAAATATTATTAAAATTCTATGACCAATAATTTCCACATACTAGAGTGCAAATATAGTCAAGATGTTTCCTTTAAAGTGACTTGGTTTAATTTTGAATATTGTAATTATTGCTCAATAAAACGAACTTGGTTGTAATTAGCCATAGGGAAGTACTTACAAAAAATTTTCGGTTTTAATTTCTACATCACATCGTTGAAAACTATACAGGGTGTTCCATTTGACAAAATTGAGAAAATTCAATTTAAAAAGTTTTTAATTGAAAAATAATTTTTGGCCACCCTGTGCAGTTTTAGGAAACGAAAATGATTCAAAAACATTAATTAGATGTCTCGTAACTGGCACTCACATAAGTTCTTCTTAAAACCCATAATTGTGACTGTGGTGACTTTTTAATATCCATCTGCAGATTGCATTATTTCAACAAAAAAATTCATTATATCCAAGTGGTTGGGAGATATTCAATGCTAATATAGGAATGAATAGAGCCTACAACGAGGCTTCAAAAAATGTACTGATATACTATTACATAGCATTCCATTTAAAAAAAGGCACTTGGTCCTGTAATTTAGTCTTAGCTCGCCCCCTGTATGTTCGAAAATAATTTCCAGTTATAGACTTTTTTATCTAGTTTGCTTACAATTTTTTAAAAAATTTCTAGCTATCGTAGAACTCGGGATATCGAGATCCGACGTAGTGTTGCCCCAACCTGTATATTTATTAGTTTATACTGAAGGTGTGCATAACTACGCTGCAGTTAGCAAGTCAGGGACGGGGACACCTGGCGCAAGTAAATTCAAAAAATTGTATTAATCACAATGCAGTTTATGGAGTAGAAAAGTGAAAAATAAGGTCAGTCTGCGCGCTGATAGAACATGCCGCATCGCTGCGTTACTGTCATGAAAATGAGGTCGATGAGCTTTGTAACAGTTGATATTTTACAGAATTCTTATTTATTTAATGTAATATAAGAAAAGTATAGCCATCTCTCATTTTTTTAGAACCGACCTAGTCAGAAGCAGCGAGAAGATGACAAAACAAGAGCGTTCGGTTTGTGGTGCTGAAGGTGCGCGAGTTTCAGTGTAAATTGGTTATATAATTAATAATTATAAATAATAGTTGGATCAGTAGTAAAAACAATTATAATTATAAGAATAATAATAATAATGATGATACTAATAGTAAAAATTACAACAAAAATATTTATAGGAATTATAATGAAAACATTTTTTTTATTGTAATGTGATTATTTTAATTCTTAAAATTAGCATCCTCTGATTGCTCGCCAACGTCGTCTGATGGATCCAACTCTGTGCCTATAGATAAGTTAAAATTAACTATGCACTATACACTATAATCAATAGCGTAATAAATAATGTAATAGTCAATAATGAATTAAATCAGCAGCGGAACTTAAATTGGCAAGCGTTTGTATCTTATTCGGTTATCGTCTATTTTGATCATAGGCATGGCACACTCATAAAATGCTGAAGAATCGCAGTTTCCAGTATTTAATGTTTTAAAATGATCATAGAATGTGTCTGACTTATTCTCTCGAGTGACAATAAGGCATTTTGAGATCTTAATACACAATTGTCTATTATTGTTCTGGTTGGTTCATTATGTACCATACGATGAATTGACCACATCATGACGGTCTCAGGAAGTTGCTATTCCGTGGCGTTGCGTTGTGATGAACAATACGGACTTCCTCGAATTTATTCTATTATGGATGGAAATCGTTTAAAATTCTTCCAGCAGCTTTCATAGACGAAACTCCATAGGTAACAAATAATATCAACTTTTCCTTATTTTCTGCGTATTTGTCGTCCCGTAATATTTGTAGACTTGAGTGCGTTACATCCAATGTACTGTTAGAATCTGTAGTTTTCAGTAGTTTCGATACGGTAAAGTGTTCGCACACGGAACAAATTTTTCACCAATGCATTCACTAAAATATTTACAAGAGTACAACCGCAAGCATTGGTGTTGTTTATTTCTTCAAAAATATTTGTTTAATACTGTCATGTTTCCAAAAACACCATTGATAACAATTCATGCAGTCTCAATCTGGGACACATTATACAGGGTGTAATTAGTTTCATGTCATTAAAAAATACTGGTGGTAGGGAACGACAAGACAAACAAAAAAAACCTTATATAACATGGGGTCTAAAGCTTATAGTTTTGGAGAAAAAAAAATAAACAAAAATTTCGCAAATTTTCAATAAAATCTTTTGAGAACTGCTGGAATATTGAGGTAGGTTTAGATCGTCGCGCGTATCTTTGCCTTATACTCTGACTCTCCCTTGTGCAATATTTTAGTTACTATGGGTGTTTCGTTATGTACACACGTCCAACCTGCCCCGCCGTTCGTTGTTTTTGTTATTTTTGAATTTCGGGTCACTGTGTATTCATAGCTAAGATTTATTTTATTGACTTTACCGTTCAAGTCGTTAAATTTTTGATTAAGTACAGACACAACTTACTTGTTCGTTCTTTTTGTATTTCGAGTTTTTCTTTTATTTTTCTTTATTGACAACGTTAGTTGATAGTTTATTGTTTAGTTTTGAACGGAGTACGTATGTCCTTAATTCGACGTACCGAACTGTGTATTGATGCAGATGCAGAGATTTCGAATGATTTACTTAGGTAAGCTTTTAACCCAGGACACTCATTTATGTTACAAACGTTAATAAATCGCATTCAAATATTCTAAATTATAAGCATTAATCCAATATTCTGTTCCAAGTTAAAAGACACACATGTAAAGAAATGCTCTGTTTAAACTTCTATGGCCATTATTTGCTTGCAGTTTTGCACGAAGAGAGAACGAATTATTTACCTCTTTATAATTGCCTTCGTTTGAGGCGGTCCATCAAAGGCGGTCGATGATCCAAACAAAGCCTCCGCTTTGACACCGCGTGTGACGCCGAGGACTGCACTTTTTTATGACAATTTAAAAGTTGTATAATTGGGAACTACAAGTCCTTTGACCAAGAAAAGCAGTGGTTCTTAATTATTTTCTACATTAATATTAAAAAAAATATAATATGTTAACCCAGGTCAGTTTTTTCAAAGTGCCCCTAGAGGGAAAAGTCATAAAGGTTTTTTGTTTTTCTAGTCGGTCCCCATTACCAGTTTTATTTTAATGACATGAAACTGATTACACCCTGTATTATTATTTGTTAGGGCGGTCGTCATAACATTTTTTTGGGCACAAATTTAACACAGCAATTTATTGACTATTCCTATAGGAAAAATCGCGCTGAACACGATGGTAACATTAAGAAAAATGACAAAACACAGGCTTCATTGTTAAAAACAATGGATTTTAGAGAATACTCTAATTTTTTTATGGTGTTTGAATTTTTAACGTTGTGCAAAAAAGTCAACACATAAAAATTGAAGACCTTAACATTACGCGTCGGTTGAGACTTTCTATCTTTTACGGTTCAATTGTTATAAAAAAATTACGGGTCCTAAATTAACAATTTTTTTTCTGTTCAACAAAAGGTCACACGGATATTTTATTGTGGTCAAAACGTCGCATTTCGTTCATAGAATTTACAGTTTTTTTTCTGTGTCAATATCTCGCGTATTTTGCACTTGTTTAAACAAATAAGCTAATCTGTTTACTAAGGATTGGAGACTTTCCATGGCGCTTTTTTGCACACTCCACCCCGGGCGATCGATAAATATCGATAAAAACTACCATGTGGTCTTGCCCTTTTTTCTTTTTTATTACCCCCACCAACATTTTAAAAAAAATTGCTTGGCAAAAAAATGAAATATCTCAGCTCAAAAAAGTCATATCGAAATAAAAGATGATAGAAATAGAAACATTTTGAGCCTAGAAACACCTCGATCTGTTAACTAGAATCGCAGATATAGACCTTTTCGCTATTACGACTGCCAATTGTTTATTAATTAATTTTTTGTGACAGCATAAAGTTAATATATTAAACTAGTTTTCAATCGTCACAAAAATTCATTGATTTTTTCATATATTTTTTTCTTCATCCTCTAAAAAACAGAAAAATGCAAAAATGCAAAATTGCATTTTTCTACTTGTTTCTTGAGGATAAAAAAAGTGAACTAGTGGGGCAAAACTGACATCAAATTCGTATTCAGCAAGCCAAAATACACCAGAAATGATTGGTCTGGTCCTTGTAATCGACAACTTTGTTTTGTGTGTGTGTGTGTGTGTGTGTGTCTGTGTAATTAATTTCAATTTGAATTTAATTGTTTTAATCCAGAACTGTGCGTCTGACGGGAAAAACGCAAGAGACCGTTTTCACGTACAATTGATTAGGCTAATCAGGAAAAATATCCACATGGAAAGATGTCAGTGTCGTGGTAAAAAGTATCAGAGACATGTTCGCAGGGACGCCACAGGAGGAGCGATAAAATAACTTTTCTAATTAAAATATATGGATTTATATCCTATTAACACATACCAACATTGAAAATAATATCTAAAGTACTTCTTGGGATATCAAAAAACAAAGATTAAAGAAGAAAAATTTCAACACCCTGTAGCAATAAATTTAAGCCGTTGCGGACATATGTTCATATCAACTTTTCTTCATAAAATAACCTAAGGAATCATACCCTCAAATATTAGCACGTCATTAAAGAACACCCTATATAAAAAAACAAGCTAACCGTTATACTCTTCGCCGCCGATTTACTGCACTTTTTATATAATTGTTGCACATTCTATAGGATACTCTTCGCAGTATTTTTGTAAATAATATTGGTTTTAGACATTTTTAGTTTAATTACAAAACATAAAAAAAAAGTAAAAAAGTAATCTTTTTTTTATTTAATAAAATTTATAACTACCTACTTTATTTATCGATCGATTTAGCTCAAAAACTTTCTCCTCTTCCTCCAGCTAATACTAACTTACTGTTCAAATTTCAATACAATCGGATTTTTCGTTCTTAAGTAGTAGTGCTTACAAGAAACGTGATGGACGGACAGACAGACGGACAGACAGACGGACGGACCGCCGTACGGACAGATGGACGGACAGACGGACGGACGGACGTTTTGAAAGTTGTTCAGAATTCGATCACCAACACAGTGATATGAAAATTTTTTCTCTACGTGCATTATTACTGGTTTTAGAAATGTGCCGATCATATACTCTTCGTTCTGTATTTGTGGAGAGTATAATAATGGTACTTAATAACAATAAAAAATTAAATGAACATACCTTTAAATACTCTTTAAAGCACTCTGAACCACTTACAGTGCATTTAAAACCGAGCGCGCTTTGAATGGGCTTGTTCGGCATTTTTTTTTTATTTCATAAATCGAAAGTGCAAGTATAAACTGATGGATCTGCAAAAAATCAGAATCTTATTCGCACGGTTAGTATCTTAAAAACTATTACAAATTTCCATCTCGCGAAAATGGGGCGTGGCCAGGCGCTACGTCACTATACGCATAGACTCGGCGATCTCAATAGACTTGATGCTCCTTATTGGTTATAATCATAAGTGGTTTCGAAGTATTGTTTGTTTTGCTTGCTACTTGACAGTAGGGGAGTACAATTTGGTGAAATGTCAAAAAATTACAATTTTCTCTCGCTCCTGCCAGAACGAATTTTCGATTTCGACCCTGCAATTTACGATTATAATTCATCGCCGACCTTCTCCTTTCCATAGACACATAGAACGAACTTCGACTCGACGTATTTATTTAGTTACCAGCGTTTAAAAATTCCATGTTTTTCGACTTTTCAGGTTAAATTTGAAAGGTCCCAGAAAGCCATTTTTCTTACGTCACTTGCGTATAGTGACGTCACAAATGAGTGCTCGGGTTTTTCAACTACTACTAATTCAACTCCTTATATCTCGAGAACGGAAAAAGTTAATAATACGAAATTTTAAGTGTATAATGAGAATATCGAGTACTATATGAAAAAGTATAAAAACCATATAAAAACAATATCATGGAACAAGCCCATTGGTGAACTCAACGAAGAGCAACACCAGCAAAAGCAAATCTTCTCTACATAAACGAGTATTTTAACCGCAAAAAATAGCAAAAATGCAGTTATAAAGTGCTACTCACCGCAAACAAAATACCTTGGAAATACTAAAATTGAACAAAGAGAAAACTTTATATGTTTATCTTCTTATTCACAACATACTGTCAGACGTTTTGTCATCCATTCATAATCCTAGTTGGCCTCCGTTTGCTGTATAGTGCGTATGGCGACGTAATGTCGCCATCTGTCATATGCTATTTTCGATCACCTTCTTGATGACATCAGCATTGCGTTTAAGACTTTTCACCTCTTGCCATATAGCATTGCGTTCTGAGACAACTGTTAAATGTAGCCTGCTAGTGGGCTTATACCGTGAAAACGTGTATAAAGGTCTCTTAATGAAGTATACCTTAATGAATTTGTTATGCACCGCGTATGAGATGGCAGAGCTCATGTCAGCAGTAAAGATTAGTTTTCTAACCGACTCCTGAATATGAGATAAGACAGTCTGTACACTTTCGTTAATGTGAGTGTTAAACATCAGTCTCCTGTTCAGTCTCAAGTCCTTCATGCACCGCTAACAATGAAATTGCGTTTAATCGAACGCGTGCTTTTCTCTTTTAAACAAGTATATAACATGTTCGATGTATGATTACCTTGTTTCCTCAAATTACAGAATTAATCGAAGCGTATTTTCAAAGCGTGTAGATGATTTCTGGCAATATTAATTATCGAGAAATATGCAATAAACAAGGAAATTAATGTGGCTATAGCGCACTTCAAAGGTTCAATTGTACTAATATTTCGCAAACAAAAGCCTTAAGTGCTTTTGTGAATTCAAATAGTACATGACTTTGTGAATTTCGACGTATTTTCTCGAATGGATTTATTACGCTTAATTATTCGCAATTAACAGATTATTACTTAATGGGAAAGTATATGACTGCAATGAGATGGATTATGATTTGCTTTAATATATGAATTTGCCGTTAACATTCACATGGAAAATGTCTAAGTTTATAAAGCACAGTGGTCATAAAATACCTATTTTTGAAATGTTACTTCATTGCTAATATTATTGCTTAGTATGTAGGTATTAGCAGTTAGTGCATTCTGGGAGTCGGATTGAACCTCGATCATAAAATTTTTCTAACCTAACGAGACTATGTCCTCCCCCACGGTATCGAGGATGCTCTCTCCGAGGTCACCCTACCCACCAAGTGAACAAAAACTACCCCCGAAAGGGGTAAGCCGCCTATTCGCCGTCTCCTACCAGCCAAACCTGTCTTACCTCGGTTCTCGAAGAACCTGAGCACGACGGTGATGTCGAGAACCCCCCTAGACCCCCACCAACCCCTCAAAGGGCCAAGGACCAACCCCCATAGGGGTGAACCGCGGATAGGCAGTCTTTTCTCGGCTAAACCCGCAAAAAAACCCGTTTTCGAGGATGTTGAGCACGATGGTGTTGTCGAGACACCTTCTCGACCCTCACCAACCCGTAAATGACCAAAAACCACCCCTGAAAGGAGTGAACCGCGGATAGCCCGTCTCCTACCAGTCAAACTTGTGTTACCCCCCCACTTTCGAGGATGATGAGCTCGATGGTGATGTTGGATCTTCTCCACGAGATCAGTTGTGTGGGCGCTAACAGTAACTGAGTTTTTGTTTTCATGCCAGTGGAAGCAGAGAAGGAATCTTGCACATGGACCAGCTACAGTAAAAGTGGCGACGCCGAGATGCTACGTGGGATGATGTGTACCAGCTAACGGTGTGTACTCTTCACCGCCGCGAGCCCCCGTACTTTTGAATTAAATTCTTCCGTAAAAAAATCTAAAAGTACAAGGATAATGATAATTCTGTCCGTTCAGTAAGAACTAAAAGTGTAATTATATTTTTGTCCGTTTGCTGAGCGAGGAGAGGTCGCGATACTTTTTACATGCTCAGCATCCTCGAAAACGGGGGTAACACGGATTTAGTCGAGAGAAAACGGCCTATCCGCGTTTCATCCCTTTCGGGGGTGGTTTTTGGCCGTTTGGAGGGTTGGCGGGGGTAGAGGAGGGGTCTCGACATCTCCATCATGCTCAGCACCTTCGAAAACGGGGGATAACTCGGGTTTAGCAGATAGAAGACAG
This sequence comes from Stenurella melanura, assembly GCA_963583905.1. Taxonomy (NCBI): domain Eukaryota; kingdom Metazoa; phylum Arthropoda; class Insecta; order Coleoptera; family Cerambycidae; genus Stenurella; species Stenurella melanura. Next base: position 112,727,268 of record OY757312.1, read on the forward strand.
CCTTCTCACGTTCCACCCCTTTCGGGGGGTGGCTATTGGCCGTTTTGGATGTTGGCGGGGGTCGAGGAGGGGTCTCGACATCACCATGGTGCTCAACGTCCTCGAAAACGGGGGTAAAACATGTTTGGCTGGTCGGAGACGGCGGATACGCGGTTTATCCCTTTCGAGGGTAGTTGGGCGCTTGGGAGGGGGGGGTGACCTCGGAGAGAGATTTAACCACCTCCATCGTATTCAATATCCTCGAAAACGGGGGCGTGACATAGTCTCGTTAGACTAGGAAAAATTTGTATTCCTATTCGATTTACAGAATGCACAAATTGTCAATATTTTAATTACTCCTCGAGGTATTTAATTGCCTGCAAATTCACCCCTTCAAGTGATAATAGTGATAGCCTTGCCGATACTATATACTGTTAGGGAATCGAAGACAGTAACTTATTTGCTATCTTTCGTTACAATCTAAACTTAAAAATCATATAAAATACATGGTAGGTTATCTTTATTCACTTATTTAACGTCGGCCTTTTTCCGGTACTAAGACCAATTACCGACGCCGGGAGACGAGCTGCCCCCAACCTGGAAATTTTTCCGAACCTCTTGTCTATCGAAGAGTAGGGATTTTTACTTGCCTAATATTTAATGGACAAGGGACCGACTATTTTACATCCCCTCTGAAGGATGGTATATCCGCTATGTAACCCTAGGCTAAAGTTGCATGCTTTCCACGTATGACCTGATATACAAGCTGTTAGAAAGTGGAGAACGCTGTATTTCCCGGAAGAAGGCCACCCATTCAAGTACTAACCGCGCCCGACTGCTGCATTTTCGCATCGAAATACGAGTTTATACATGCGTATCTACGCTCGATCCTAATCGAAGGTAAATGAGTGAGAATTAATGCAAGTTAAAAATTTTAGTATTCACAGCCTTTCACGCCCAACTGCCACTTCATTTGTTTAGTTAAAGTATAGGTATAGATTTAATATATTTATTCTGGCGTTGTGCAAATGGCATTGCAGCTGCAGAAACTTTAATTAAAAACTTTATGACACGATCTGTTTTTAAAACCTTCGATTTTTTTGCCACATAACTATGATTTCAAGCATTTGGCGCAGCGCTAATAGACGGAGAGCTGGCTACGAAAATTAAAAATGATAAGGTGCAGTGAAGTCCTTCATGAGGAGGAGGGAAGCGTGGGCGGGCGGTCAAATACGTTAATTACTTTTTAAGTGTTAGAGAACCAAAAATGTAAGGTTAACCCTTAATAAAGACAATTTATTATTGTTATTGTTATTATCATTATTATTATTATTACATCCACGTAGTGGATTGGAGGTATAGTAATCGTAAACAAATTTTCAATTTTTTTTTTTTTTTTGTAATAGGTTTAGAATGTCATTAAACGTCGAGATTTTAAATTTGAGCAAAAAATTTTTCTGTCTGGCAGTCTGTCTGTTTGTCTGTCTGTCGATCTGTCTGTAATCTTTTTTATCTTCACGTTTTCTCCGGAACGGTTTAAGATATTGACTATTTAATTTTGTACACGTATATATTATAACGAGATCTAGAAGCGAATTATTGTTGAACATATCCGGTGAAGGGTTGGGGGTATATAGGGGGAAATAAGTAAAGCAAGCTGGCAAGAGTACAGAAACTTGAAATTTGATGTATGTACTAGAAGCTAGGGCCTCATTTTTTTTTACAATATTTTGCAAGAAGCCAAGGTCTCAGATTAAAAAAAAATATTTTTCAACCCCAACTCCCCCCCCTCCCACCACCTCCTTTGTTAAAGGGATTAATGACATAAAATTGAGATATTCACTTGAAAGTTAGTACATGTATGTATTGTAATGACATCTGATTGAACTGATTCCGTTGAAGGGTTGGGAGGTGGTAGGTTGTGAATAGGGGAAAATAAGTAAAGCAAGCTAGATACTTTATTTTTAACGTATATGGTAAAAACCAACGCCCAAAATTTTTCTATGACATCTGTCCCAAATATTAACAAAATTCTATGATCAGTAATTTCCACATACTAGAGTGCAAATGTAGTGAAGATGTTTCCTTTCAAGTGACTTGGATAAAAAATCTGGGTGTGGAAGTAGTGATTCTTAGGCAGCGGATTTTTTTAATTGAAATAAAATCTTTGAGTGCAACTCTGAAATGTTGTGTAGTTGTAGTTTTTAACTGTAGAAATAAATAAATGCGATGAAATTTTAGGATAAGAAATATCAGCCAAAAAGTCCAAAACAAATTAAGAAAAGTACACCCGTACAGAATTCGTACATGGAAATCCACTGTGAATGTAATCGGTTACGCGATGTGCTACGGTCGGGGTGGGCTTGAAATTTCAATTAGTCTCGTCGGAAAAAGCAAAATATGAAATTTTTAAATGTTCATAACTAACTAAATACATCAGCAGGAAGGCTTTCTAATGTCGATATCGAAAGATCGATATTGGCATTTTCACGACGTCGTTAATTGCATGGGCGAAATCGAAAATTCGAGCCGACAGAAGCGAACGAAAAATAGCATTTTGGACATTTCGCGAATTTGATTAGTATAGTTTTTTGTTCCGTTAGTGTCACTGATACGTTAATAACCGGAGAACTCTGAAAAATAGGGAGATTTTAAGTATAAAAACAAAATCGCCAGAACTGCACCTTGACCAATGTTAAATTTTAATAATTTGAACAATCTTCTTACAACTTTACCGACTACTGGCAACGTTTATCCCCGACCTAGACTTCTGGCAATAATTTTACGCAATTTCTACATTTAAAAACTACAACCACACAAAATTTCAGAGTTGCACTCAAAGATTTTATTTTGATTAAAAATGAATGCGTTTGACCGCCCGTCCACGCTTCCCTTCGCGGGATGGACTTCTGGCTGCAGAGCTATGTAGATTTCAGCTAGTAAGGAGGGTTTTTACATAAAAAATTTCACTGCACCTTATCGTTTTTAATTTCCGTAGCCAGATCTTAGGTTATAAGGTAATTAGCTTGCGACCACGAATCCTGCCTAGGCTATGGACGTTTACTGGCGTTTTCAATGTATTATCGAGACGGCAGCGGTGGACTACACCGCTGTTTAGTGGCAAAATATGTCTAGAATAGCAATTGTTAAATTCAACCAGGACTTTAATATAAATAAGATTATTAAACAAAATAAATAAATAAAAAATTAAATAAAATTAGTAAATAAATAAATAATTGCACCAACTATAAAAACAAATTTGAGTTTAACTAATGATTTAGTCAAGTTTCCACTGGTAAGAAAAATTCCGTCTTCTCCGCCATGCTCTAGAGAAAAGGATTAATAATGTCTCTAGCGAATACAAATGCAATTGCACGTTGGTTCCAGTACCATTGCTTGGCTTTGTAAAGTTTTGTTATTGTGACAATAATACACAAATCTTATATAACTTCATTAAATCTTATAGCAAATTTAATTTTTTTTTTTGTAATTGTTTTTTCCCCAATGATTACACGAACAAATAGCATATTCAGTACATAAGAAAATGGGATTTCAAGCCAGCTAGAAAACTGCACTTTTCATTACGTATTAAATAATCCTGCACCAAATGATTTTGAAAGATTTACATTTTTGTACGCTATCGTATCTGTATATTCTCTAACATTATTTAGGTAAAAGCTGAATAACAATGTAGAAATTCTATACATTAGTATTGTTAACGAAAAAAATTATATATTTGCATGTCAATAAAAGTTTAAAAACTAAATAATATTTAATGAATACATATTGGATATTTTTACTTGTTTTTATCATAGCTTGCAGCAAGAAGTAAATGATCAATGACCACTTTTTAAAGTAGTTATGCCAAACTCACCGTATTCCCAAAAATTCGACTAGATATTTTTGTTCTAAATAATTATTATTCATGCCTGTGATACTTTAATATTATTGGATATGCATTATGCCCTAGTGGGTTATTCTCCGAATGCAACTCAGAAAGTAAGTAGGTACTTTACGTAATTAGTTGAAGTTCTGATGTAATCAGCCTAACGTCCATCCCTTGATACGTAGGCACATTGGTGCATTATGAATAACAACATTTGCAATCATATTGCTTTGTCATCACTTGGCACTTGGATATTCTGCAAATTATTACAGAAGGCATGTTACTAAGTTACATAACAATGTCAACTTTATTACTCCGCTAGCTGATATAACCAGATTTCGCCCGGGTGAAGATAAATGGTATTGTACAACACGATGAGTTTTGGGTTTTATTATCGGTCAGTGCGCTGGCACTCAGTTTCCATGAAGAAACTGTGACATTCAAAATTACCTGAATGCCACTTGTTAATTTTTATTCTAATAGCAATGAATTTTTGTAGTCTTAAACCACAATTCAGTAAACTTATTAATTAATTTTTCAGTTCAATTCTGAAGCCGTCCTTGTCTTACTGAATCCGGAAGAATTTGTGTTTATCATTCCAACTTTAAATTATAAATTAGCATACAAGCGCCATCTGTTACTTCTCTTGATATACACCTACAAGTCATCTGGTACAATAAATATTTAAAAAAAGAAATCTGTGTAAGTGAATAAATCCCAAAAATCAGTAAACAAAATGATGAATCGATAATTCTGATTAAATTGGAACTCATGAATGCATAGAAATGATACAGTAGAGTAATTGTGTAGATTTGTATTGTATTTAAAGAATGATTTATGTTACCAGTACCAGCGACACCTCGCGTAATTATGAGTAACTAGGTTTTTAGATCATACACGGTATCGGAACAGGTCGTCAGGGCCATTTTCCTGTCTACTTCGAGCAATATAGACGTATTTCGGACCGATTAACACCTCATCTGGAGTGGTATGTTAAAAGATACTTGATAATATGAATATAGTTACCTTCTGTAGTATTCGTTGTACATGTATTTGTAATTTAATTGTTGAATTTATCATAATTAAACGCGATGTTTGTTGATCACAATTTACCTGATTCGCGGCGCGTGAAATGTAAGGATGGGACGCGGTCATGTTAATGTATGAACGGGGTATTTCGAGACATGTCTCGGTATTAATATATATTTAGAAGTAAATTTTATTAATGAATAATTGAGGTTTAATAGGGGTTTAAAGACAGTTCGAATTTAGTAAATTACGTTTTTGTAACTTTATCGAATAATTAAAACTCAAAGGAATTTAACTCGATATTAGTAGGGGCGAGAAGGGCATTTTAATGTAATTTATTTAGAGTGACACCAGTAATGCATTAACGTGGGGATTTTATCAAACGCACTAAGAGTGCCAACTAGTAAGCAAAGTAATTTCAAGTGAAGTAACAGATAATAACTCTTGTAGGAATTGAGGTGTTAAGTTAACCCTTAAATTTGGAGTTTTACCAAAAAATTGGCTTAACCTTGTGCCAAAGAACTGGGCTGCTGCTACTAATTCATGGGTTATTTGCCAAGAAGGAGTCTTTGAATCCAAATTGTTGGAGCGTCTTGGTAGAGTCCCCGCTGGATGAGAGCACCAAGTTAGAGTTTTGGTAACCGTCCACAGAAGATTAAGTTCTGAGAGTCGAGGGATCTCTGCTGATGTCAGTAATCGAGTGGTGGTAATACACAGCGAAGATTCGGTGAGACGAGGATCAGGGTTGGTTTCTGCAGGACGCAACCGGTGGTAACAGTATCACTTGAATTTATCTTCATTGTTCAACTTTCAACATTCAGCTTTCGATACATTTTTAAACATTTCTAAATTTTTACTATTGTTGTATGTTATATATTGCCTTCAGCTATTTATTAATTTTTTACATTTAATTATTTAATCACAGCTTAACGATAAATTGTCATATTCTGTATTTTTTTGGTCTTCAACCTAACCATAATTATTTAAAATATGTAATTAAACTTTCTGTAAGGAAGTAGCTACATCCAAACATAAGGTGTAACATTTAAATTAATTAAAATCAAATCATTTCAATATAAGAGTCAATAAACCAGATATATTTAACAGAATAGTGTGTTTATCTGTGAGAATTGTATAAGTATCTATGACATTTTAATTATCTGTGAGTAGTCACAGTCGTACGGTTAGACAAGTACGTTGTAGATGCTTTTTTAATATTACTACTGGCGCCTAACCTAAAAATAAAAATTTTTCTGAATAATTTCCGAACCACGACCCAGTCTCCACAAACTAAACGAGAACAGGGCAACCTCAACTTCCTAACCTGCTGGGGACAGAAGTTGGTGGTACAAAACAAATAATTTCTTATTGGTAAAATCTGCATGGAGGCGATTGTTTTATAGCTTTTTAAAAAGATAAAACTCTACCCTAAATAGTAATATTATTTTTAGACTGATTTGAAATGTTAATAAGCTCTAAAAGTGCTATTATTATATTATTTGATAGGTTCGTACGAAAACACTCTATACTTAGCGGATCTACGTTTTTTGATAATAACTATTCGTTATCTTGAAGTCGCCATTTTGAATTTTTGAATTTCTACTAAATATTTCAAAATGCTTGACCTCGAAAATCCCCAGATACCGATTTTCAGATGAATCAGACCATAAAATACAAAACTCATCAGCCATATTAGTGCCGTCATTTAGAACTGTTAAATTTTGATCAAGTATTCATAATCTGTAACCTCGATAAACCTCAGATATTGATTTTCAGACGACAAATGGTCAAATTTATCCGTCTTGATCACGATTATCTGCGGCCTCAGAAATCCCCAGATACCGATACCGAGTAAAATCGTATATTAAATGACAATAAACTGTACGCCATCTTGGATTTTTTTTTTTATAAAAAATAGCAAATTGATTACCGTAGCTATTTAATGCCCCAGCTCTGTTAGAAAGCTGCAGGAGAGCGGGATGAACAAGTTCTTCAAATACCTTTTTGTTCGGCGTCGCGACGTATTCGGGCAAATGAGGTTTGAAGTTTCATGTGGTCCGACCGAAGATATTTTTGGCATTAGGTACCAAAATATGTTTTCTCATGAAACAAATATTGAAAAAGGCGAGGATATACTTATTTTGCCCTATTTGCCCACCAACCCTTCACCGGATAAGTTCAAAAAACAATCCAGTTCCAGATCTCATTATAATACATACGTGTATAGAATTTGAAGACAATATATCAAACCGTTCCACAGTGGGTAATTTCTGGCGAAAATTCTGAAACTCTGCAAATGTACTTAGAGTGCATAGGTAATTTAGGGAAAAATTGTAAAAAAAATGGACATCGTCTGGGGGTGAGATATAGGGGTTGAAAATATAAACAACCTTCAATATTTTTGAAACTTAGTTTACGTACTTTTGGTACCTAAATTTCTATGGGAAAAATAAGGGGAAAAAATTAACAACCCCTGGTGGTTAGTTCTAAAATATAAATAATGCATGATTTTGTACAAACTTGACACGCCTGTTGATTACGCTTAGGGATTTATGAGAAAAATATTTTTAAAATGCCTTCTCGTCCTGGGAGTGATATGTAAAAGTTCGAAAAATTGTTTAATCAGTGTTTTTAGAAAATGATTAAAAAAAATTATGTATTCTTATCATTGTGGAATAAAAAGAGACAATAGGTATTTAAAAGATAATAAATGTATTATAAATTTTTCAACCGAAATAATAAATAAATTAAGACCTATAAAAATGCACAATTGTCTACCTAATCACTACTGTTCTGCCCACTACTGGTTTCGGAGGTGCTTTCCTGTTGTGTTTATGTCTTCGATGTCACTGAAGGTTTGGGTACTTCTGGTATTGTTAGTAGACTTAATACTTCGGAATTTCAGCCCCATGTATAAAGATTTTGTGAGCAGATTCCGGCATGTAATACCATCCCTAATTGGTGACAAATAGATTCCCCGTCTCTTTTGCATACCTACAGAGGGTCAGATTTCAAAATTTTTTACCACATTTCTGAAACTCATGAAAACGCCCCAATATCAGCTGGCAATTGCAGGATAAATAATTTAAATATTTCATCTATAAATGGGGGTGGTGGGTTTCAGAGGGTGGAAATTGTAATTGTATGAAATTGTGAAATTAAGGATTCGAATAGAATCTTCCAAATTTAAGGAAACACTGTAAAGAATTTTCACTGATAAATGTGGCTTGGTTTCAGGTTGTGCCAATGGAAACTCATTGATAAAATGTGGAAACTTAGGATACTAATAGAATTTCACCTCAAAAAACAAACTCTTAATAATGTATTATTTTACAAAATCAAAGGATTACAATTATAAAAATAAATTTAATCGTTGAATAATAGTCACTTTCGTAGTCACTTTGTGGTTCACTCGAACTACTTTGGCTTTGAGATGTATGTGACTCTTCACAATCAGCTGAGATTTCCATTTCTATATTTATAAAAGGATCCAATGAAACAAAAAAGATATACGCAACAAATCCTCGTTGGTCACAATTCTTTATTGACATTCTCTTTGGAATTTTCAGATTGTCTCTCCAAATCTTGAATAAATTAAGTCGCTTGGGTTTATAAGATGGGCGCTAGGATATGAAAGAAACGCAGAGGAGGAGGTATTATAATGTTTGCCAATTTCATCTGCTTACTTATCTAATATAGGGGTTGAAAAGTATAGGATGGTATACATTAGAGATGTTGTGTATTGAGAGTAAATTTCACTTTGAAGTAGTGATTAGTGAACAAATTGAATGAAATCGTTGACTGCCATATTAATAATTATTATTATTACATTTGAAATTTAATATTTTTCGCCTGTATTAACGTATTCAAAATGCCTTAACTCAAAACATGGCAGCTATAGGCAGTTGAAATTCACAGGACATGTAATGGACAGTGCATTCAATATCACAAAGAAATTACAAAGCGGAAGCTTAGGGAAGTAACGCGCAATAGAAACATAAAGTTTCATTCTCATCAAAATTTACGACAAAGATCGCTTACTCGATAAAAGGCTATAACTTAGGTACCAAATGGCAAACAAAATCAACTAACTGCTTACAATAAAGCTCTTACCTCGTTCTGTATCAGACATTGCCGATTCCTTCAATTGAAGGCAAAGAAACAAAAAATTCACTGTTCGAAAAACGCTAAATATTTACTGCACAAATTTAACACATAACGCATGTTTCGTTTTCGAGCCGTAGAACGCAAATGAAACAGGTATTGCGTTCGCGGTCTTCTGTTCCCCTAAGTATAACAATCGCCCTTACCAAGAAGTATGTTTATTACCCACTTCTTGGAAATATGTTAAAATCGTTGATTTGAGTTTTGGCCAGAAATGTCTGAAATTGATCCACTGTGCGTTCCAGAGAAAACATGCGCACAGAAAAAGACAGGCAGAGAACGACAGACAGACAGAAAATTTTTTCCCCTCAAATTTAAAATCTCGACGTTTCATGACATTCTAACCCTATTTCAACAAAAAAATATATTTTGTTACGATTATTATACTTTCACTCCACTACGTGAATGTGGAAGTAATTCAAGAGGTAATACTTTTAATTTATGCTTTTCTAATTCTCAACAAGCATGTAGAACATAGAACATACATGTATATACGATAGGATCCATTTTGGAATATTTCATAACGAAAAAAATCACATTATAAATAAATTTCCTATAATCCTGGCAATTTTTTCAAAATAGCTCGTGAAGGATTGGTTCACATTTTTACAAAGATGAGGCTCCAACTGGTTTTGTGATTACAAAATGCGAAAAGTCTGCAATGTTCTAAGATACAGGATTAATAATGTCTCTGGCTGATACAAATGTAATAATTGCAGGCTAGCTCCTGTACTATTATGACAATTTTATTTCTCTATTTAGATGTCGACGAGACGTAATATTTTCGGTCTAATTAGTATGTGCTTCATAAATGTACATACCAAATACTTTCATGATTCATTGAGGTAAAAGCTGAGCATACAGTCCATTTAATTTGATTAAGAATATTCAGGTTCACGTACTTCAAAAAATAATCCAATGGACTCCTTTGAGCTGATATACGGGATACGCTGTGATCGCTTAAGGTATGAATACCGCAGGCAATGGGAGTTAAAGGTAGAGAAAAGGGTGAAATAGAAGCTGATATCGGAGTTATTTTTCCCACAGACATAGGCGTGCGTGGGAGAAATAAAAAGCAGGACCACAGTTTTGGATAATTGAATGTGAGAATTCTTATTAACGAAAATGTTCAGTTGTAATGACATTGTAACATAGATTGAATCAACACAGTAAAGTCTGATAATAATAATAACACAACCCCACAAAAAACGCTCAGACTCAGAAACTAAACCCACCAATCTTTATGTAATCTGACTTCCTGATTTCGACGCTGCCATCAGAATTTTATTTTAACGTTGGGGTTTTTTTATCTTAGATTTTAAAATATAAAAATGATATTTCAAAGATAAGATCTAGAGTAAAAAAAACCCAACGATAAAATGGAATTATGATGGCGGCATAGAATTCAGAAGGTCAAAATACATAAAGACTGGTAGGTTTAGTCTCTGGGTCTGAACTTTCTTTTGTGTGTGGCTGTGGCCACAGCCATAGGTACAGAAAAAATTTCATACCCAGAAACGAAACCTACCAATCTTTATGTATTTTGACCTCCTGAATTGTATGCCGCCATCAGAATTTCATTTTATCGTTGGGTTTTTTTTCTGCTTTAGATCTTATCTTTGAAATATCATTTTTATATTTTAAAATCTAAGATAAAAAAAAACCCAATGATAAAATAACATTCTCATAGCAGCGTCGATGCTGCCATCAGAAAATCATATTATCGTTGGATTTTTTAATATCTCCAAATCTAAGATAATAAAAAAGCCAACGATAAAATGAAATTTTGTTGGCTGCATCGAATTAAGGAAGTCAACATACATAAAGATTGGTAAGTTTGCTTTCTGGGTCTGAACTAGTGATGGGCGATGTATCACGAAATGTGATTTAATCACTCATATTAAAAAATCACAGGTAACCACTGTTAATAAAGTTGGTAGAAAAGCGTGATGTGATCATGACTTTCCATATACAAATATATTTTTTACGATATAAATAACATCATTAGGTGTGCGCGCTTTATACTGTATAGATATTTATGTATATCGTTATATGTTTTACTTACATTTACTGGCAATTAGAGGCAGGGTCGTGAAGCAAATCGGTGAAGAGTATAATATGCCTGTTTGCCTTAAAAGTGCTGCTTACTGTTGAATAAAATTGTATGAACGAGGTAGCAAATTTTCGGTAAATATGTGAATAGGAGAAACACTTGAACTGATCTATTAAGCCACTTCATTGAATAATGGCACATAGGATTATATAAAATAAATATTATTTTTAGGCAAGCAATATAACCCTCCAGCTGTTGATTTTTTTTTGATGGAGGTAAATAGTTAATTGTAAGGATTATCATCCTCTGCATTTCGAAATTTGTATCGAAATAAGTATTGGGAGTATGAGGAATTTCATCCCCCCCGCTCTTCAAAATTTTGATCGAGGTAAATAATATTCAATTTTAAGGAATATCACCTCCCGCTTTTCGAAATTTGTATCGAGATAAGTTCGAAGTTATATTGAAGATTGGTGGGGCAGTATGTTACTGCCCCCGGGGCCCGATGTTCTTTAGACGGCCCTGTATATCATACAATATCATAAGTATTACACATATTTACGGTTGCACAGATTACCAAAGTAGTGAATTTACTATTCACCGTCTGTCGGCACTTAGGAATAGAGAACAATTAACAATTTTTCTCATACGTCGTATTATGAAAAGTCGTGATCACATCACGTTTTAAATTCACTGATATCAGAAAATCACAGTAACGATTCACGTTGTGATTGATAAATCACGATATCGCCCAACACTAGTCTGAACTTTTTAATTTTTTGAGGGGCTGTGTAATGAGTTCAATTATGGTATTCGTTATGATTATACAGTGTGTTTGTCATAACAAACCAGGATGGGTGATTCCTTTCATCAAACATAATATACGACCAAAAATAGTATTTTTCTGTAAAATGCTTTCTAAATGTTTTGCGATGATTCAGGATACAAATCTTCACCAAAATGTTATGGAAGCAACCATTCTTATTGAACCGGCAAAAGTGGAATCCGTCTTTATCCGGCAAATATCACTTATTCCATATGCCTACCCCTTTGAATTTAAAAGTTTACAGTTACTTATATCAAACTGTTTTATTATGACTATTATTAAAAAATATCAGGGGCATATTTCACAAGAAATTGATATTGACCTCTGAGCAAATTGTATTACGCGTGGCGAATTTTATGTGACATGGTCAAGGGTCACCAGTACACCAGGGTAGCTATTCTGTAATTTCAATGAACGTGAGCATTTGTCGTGAGTGGAAAGAGCTCATATCACGATCCCTTCTGACGGAAACAAAAACATTATTCTGTAACTACAGTGACTACGTGGGGATGTGGTGTGATCCTTCCAACAGTTGCTCCCACATTTCAACCAATAGAATTTCCGTAACACCATGATCGAAGGTCATGCATTGTATGATGGGAAATGCATCTTGTCAGAATGCGAGTTTCTGACATTCAAAATGAGTGAGAAGAACATTAAATAAAAACAACTTGAGGTGAAATTTTTTTTTTTTAAACATAACATAATGCCAAACATTTTAAATTATAGAGCCCGTCGCAGAGCAAAATGTGTGCGGTTATTACAACGCCATAGAGCGAATAGGCGGGCATGGGCAAATCGGCATGCGAATTGGGGTAATGCAGAGTGGAGCCATTGTTTACTTACTGACGAAACAAGATTTAATTTGTTTCATTCCGATGGCCGAATGTTAGTTTGGAGAAGGCCAAATCAGCGAAATTCGGAGGAAAATATGGCCCCTCAAGAAGCATTTGGTGGCGGAGGTGTTACAGTGTGGGGAGGTATCATAAGAAATGGTAAAACCGAGCTATTCATTACCAACCAAACCATTAATGGTACTGTTTATCAGGAGGAAATTTTGGAACCTATTGTTGTTAGTTTTGCTCGACATTACTGCCCAGAAATTCTATTGGTGGATGACAACGCTCGACCTCACAGAGCGGGAAGGATCACAGAGTTTTTGCAGGCACAAAACATCAATAGGATGGACTGGCCTACAAAGTCTCCGGATCTTAATGTCATCGAACACGTTTGGTCTTATTTAAAACTTAAAGTAAGATCTCTTGATGTACACCCTGAAACCTTAGAAACGCTCAGTGAGGCCATTCGTGAAGAATGGGAGAATATTCCACAAGATTTTATAAATAATCTTGTGGATACTCTACCAAATCGATGTCGGGAAGTAATATTCCGAGCAGGAGGACCAACAAAATATTAGCTTCTCTTTTTTTAAATTAATGTACCTAATTTTAATTAGGTAATTTTAATTTAATTTTAATTTAAGTTTAAATTAAATTAATTTTTTATTTCTTAGTTAAATTTTTTTTCAGTTATTAAAAATTACCAGAATTAGAATTATAAATTTTTTAAGAATTGACTTTTGGTCGTTGTTAAGCAATGTTGTATATTGTAGAATTTAATGTAATAAACTTGTTCTTGTCGCTACGGTTTTGTTTATTATCGACCCGGTATAATGTGTAAATTTCAACCCTCAAATAAAATGCTTAGACCATAGAAAATCTACGTGAAATAAGGATTCCAAATCCGCAAAATCATCAAGAACCGTCAATCCAATGTCAAGTTATAGCATTTTAAAGATTTCGGTATCCAAATTTTATGTTGAGTAGTGTGTACAAGGCCTAAGGGTCTTAATCCAAAAACTGACAAAACCGTCTAGAGATATTGATGTTACCTTAGTAAGGAACCATATTGCAACGACCAAAAAAATTTTTTGCGGAAATTTCATACAAATATATCATACAAACTTTTTGATTTTTTGCATGACTTCATTGATCACCCCGTATATAATAAACTTATGGTCCTACGATAAATATACGTCAATAATCCGAAAAAAACTAGCTCTTAAAATTTGCAAGCCGCGTTCAAAAATTTGCATTCCTGTTGAAAATATTGAACTTTAAATTTTGCCTAAAAGTCTCTATGTGTAAGTTCGAGTGGCCAGCAGTTTATCTCCATAACCAACCAATTATTATTTTATCCACGACCACTATATTAGGAAGGTATAATACGTCTATTTTCCGTGGATCAAAGGCTCGTTAATACACTAGTGGATTAAAATTCATAATACCACGCCTCGATTTTATAGAATTATTATTAATATTAATATTAACATTTATATCAAGAACGATCTTCTTGTCATTTTGAACGAGCTTTTGTTAACTAATGAACAAACTCTTTGTCATAGAAACGATTCAAAGACCTTCTATTTTTTTGCTCAAAATCCATAGATTCTTAGTCAAAATAAACTTGTCAAATCTGACGTTTCTCAAAATCAGAATTTTTCACCTGCTCTCATGTGACTCTCGGCTGTGCCTCGAGTGCACAACCCAAACATTAAGCAAAACACTGACAACAACTTATTGATAACTATGACAACTATTTATTACTTCCCATTTAAAAATTTATGGGTTGCAACTGCCATTCGAAGGGGGTTGAATTTAGGGATAAAATTTGTATGTTGCAGGATATCATTTCAGAATACAAAATCGACGTGTCGACGGGCTTTTTGTTATAAATGTACACAATAATTGAGGTACTGAATTTATTCCATTTGATTATTCCACACTGTATAAAAATCATTCAAAGAAATGGCGAATGCGCTAGGAATAATGTTAGTAACAATTGCAAAATTATTTAAGGTAGACAGCATGTTAAAACGTATATCCTAAGTTAAAAATCTCTGTTTCTGCTACTAATGGACTCAATTAGTGTGACGTCACATAATTATGCAACCCCTATATACTAGTGTCATGACACACGGGTTGCCTGCCAAGCATACTGAAATTTGACCCTTAATGCATATGTATATAAGGCGACATTTTTGAGGATAGAAACATACCATACAATTTTATTTTATTTCTCTCCTGTAAGAAATATTTAAGAGATTTCAGTTATCAATTATTGCATAGCCAAGGTATCTGTAAATATACACAAGTATAAAGCATTACAAAAACTGTAAACAAAAACTAAAATAAAGTTTTTATAACTAATACATGGATATATACATTTTAACGTAATTTTTTAATGTGAAGTGGGTATTAGAAGTGCTTAAATATTTCTTTCACAGGAGAAATAAAATAAAGTTCTATGCTATGTTTCTATCCTCGAAAATGTCGTCTTATAAACATATGCATTAAGGCTCAAGTTCCAGTGTGCTTGGCAGGCAACCCGTGTGTCATGACACTAGTATATAGAGGTTGCCTAACTTGTGACGTCACAACTAATTGAGTCCATTCAATTTGTCTTAACTATCATAATAGATAATTAAAATGGAACTAAATATAGAAGGAATTAATTAAGAACATATTAAAGAGGAATTTGTTTACAAAGAAAATAATTACCCCTTGCCTCAAGGCATTTTCTTTTTCCTCTTATAAATAAAGTAATAATGCACAAAAATTGATACGTAATAATACTGTTACAACAATGGATGTTGTAAAACAGGCACAAGAATATGTAAAACAAAACATAACAAAACTATGAAAATAAAAACCGCTGACTAAGGAATCACTACTTCCACATGCAGATTTTCCATACAACTCTCTTTAAAGCAAAACATCTTGACTATATTTGCACTCTAGTGTGTGTGGAAATATTTGGTCAGAATTTTAATATCTGAGGCAGATGTCATGAAAAAATTTGAGGCGTTGCTTTCTAGCATATACTCCAAACATGAAGTTTCTGAACTTTTATTACCTTGCTCTACTTATTTTCCCCAATTTACATCCCCCTCCACCTCCTCAACGGAATCATTTCAATCAGATATCATTACAATACATATGTGTACCAAATATCAAGTGAATATCTCAATTTTAATTTATTAACTCCTTTAATAACGGTGGGGGTGGTGCGGGTGGTGGGTGGGTTGAAAAATATGATAAAGAAATTTCGATCTTGGTCTCTAGTACATACACTAAATCTCTGTACTCCTACCAGCTTGCTTTACTCATTTTCTCCTATTAAAAGTAAAAATATCAGTTATATTTTTATCAATCATTTTAAAAATGAAGTGGGGGCGCGGTAGTGGACTTGAAATATATTATAAAAAATCTTGTCCTTGGCTTCTAGTATATACACCAAATCCCAAATACTGTACTCCTACCAGCTTTCTTTACCAATTTTCCCCTATTTACCTCTATTTAACCCCCAACCCTTCAACGGAATCATCTCAAAATATAATCTAGTTGCAGATGTCGTTATAATATATCTCAATTTTATTTTATTAACCCCTTTAATAATGGAAGATTTGAAAAATGTGATAAGTAATCTGAAGCCTTCGCTTTCGGTATATACAACAAGCATCAAGTTTCTGTACTTTACCAGTTTGCTTTATTTATTTTCCCCTATTTTCCCTCCAACCCTTCACCAGATATGTTCAAAAAACAATCCAGTTCCAGATCTCATTATAATACATACGTGTACGCCTACAAAATTTCAAGTTAATATCTTTCATAAAATTTACACCTATTTCAACAATTTTTTTTTTTTACGATTACTGTACTTCCACTCCACTACGTGGATGTGGAAGTAATTCATATTATATCGGAATTTAAACAAAATATAAATAAAAGAGGTATGAACTAAAAACTGCTACTGGTAAGAAATAGGAATATGTAAGAACTTAATCCACTTAATCACTAATTATTCATGTATCGTACGTAATATTGCTAATACCGTGTAATTTAAAGAGTATAAATTGACAGATTACTATTTGATTAAATCCTGAGCGCAATATTTGTGCAAGGGATTTCATTTTTGATAGTAAACAGTCAATTTACACGAATTATAATACTTCTACGCAACTTAGCTAGAGAAAAAAATTATAGATAAAATTCAAATCCACAAGTGGTACATGGAGAGAATATATCGCGAATAAATTAGTTAAATATATAAAACATATATTAAGGTATTGCATCCAGATGCTATGCCGTCTTGACATTTTATTGTATTTACTAACTATTTTTCAATGTCCTCATTTAGGTATGTCACTCAAACATGTATTTATGTGACATATTTCCAAAGCGATGTATCCAGTAAGTAGGTATACATATTACACGAAGTAGGTATACATATTACACAAATGCAGCTGCAGAAACTTAAAAATCTGCGGAATTCACCACAACTGAAAAAAAACATTGAAATTGCAGATATTGTATACTAGACTGACCTAAAGTAGTTAAGAAATCTATCGCAAAGAGTTCTCGCCCGTGCATCGACGAATATTATGGCGAATAAAAGCATAGCGAGCACTACTACATTGACAATGTCCATGATTAGAAAATTAAATGGAATACGATTCTATTGGCGCCATCTAGCGTAATGCTTAAAACGGTTAATAATATATACTTACCTATTTCACAATTATTTACAATTGAAGAAGTTTAAATAAACATTGAATTAAGATGATATAATTAAGTAGAGAATACTCTCTGAAAGACTGAATAAGTACGAGTTGTAATGTACAGTTATGATCTCCCGATTTATTAACATGCTGTTTCTTTTTGATTGATAGCCGTAAGCAGGTACATTTTCTTAGCTTATATCTTCTCAAAATGAGTCTCTTTATATCATTTGTAGGTACTTATAGTCACATGTCACACATATATGTAATAATTGATTTGCCTGCCGTTAGACACATTACAATCTTTACTTGTCATTTTTGCCTTAAGGTTTTTTCTTTGATGAAATTGTAAAAGGCAGGACGTTCTCCAATATTCGCTTCAAAGAGCGGCAACATTGCCGAAAAGCAGTATAAGTATATAAGATTTACGATAAAAATTGTTAATATGAAACATTTAATCTATAGCTAAATTGCAAGAAATCCATAGAGGTATTTAGATAAAGTACAAAACCAAGTGTTGCCACTTATTAATTAATTTAATTATTTGTAAGAGAAAGGAAGATCCTAAGAAAATGTCTATATTATAAACATGGCTAAGATGTCACGTTTCTACTCGGCCCTATCCCTCTATATTGCTAAACAGGAAAGTTTATCCACTAAAGATGCATACTGATTATGGGTCTGATCATAATCGTGTCACGATGAAAAAGGCTAGGGCCTTAGCCATGGGTCCTGCGCCCCACGTGACTTTGAGTTTTCTGGAGAAGTGTGTGTTAATAAGGGGCAACTTTAAGAATTTACATGGTTTTATTAAAACACTCGTTTAGGGGATAACGAACAAACAACAGATACAAAAATATACATAACAACTTAAACAATCTTACCAATATACACAGTGGGGAGGAAAAGGTGTCACTTTCACTTAACTTAGTGATCTCCCGGGTGGAGATCACTAAAACTGCCTGAAGGGCCTGAGCCCCACATCCTAAGATGAGGGCCCCAAACTAAGACTGACTGTCGACACTAAACGTCGAAACTCAATTAATGAATAGCAAACCAAGAGCGAAGAACTAAGAGCTAAGAAGCTAAGAGCCTAAGAGCAAAGAGCCCCGTTTGTTTTGATTATTCGATTTATATACTTGTTTATTTAGCAGACCTTTATACCGGTCAATGTTATGTTTATATATATTTGTATTTTATTATTAAACAATTCTACTAATTATCATTGACATTATTTAATTGTTTTTTGATTTAATATGGACTAGGGTCGAATATATTTAATTTATACAAACATTTGCGACTTTCCCGGATTTGGCTATTTCCTGCGTGTAACTTCAATACGTCATCTTTGACCTTAACGTCATGTGATTGTGTCTGGCGACCATAAATGTACTCTCCGTCTAGCCCAATGCATTTAGACAGAAAACATAATAAAGTTTTTGAAAAAAATGTACGACTGGACTGTTTTTTTTTGTAGGATGCATACTGTAAAAGTTACAGCTGTTAAAAATGTTTCCTTTCTTGTCAGTTTTTCAACCATTAAATGAAACTTCCAGGTGTAAATCTATAACTTATAGAAGACGTAACTTTTAATTTAGATGTTCAATTAAGTTTCTGTGGCTAACAATTATTCTTAAGCTGTGGACGCGCGAATTCGGTCCCGCAGATTTCAACGCTTGCTCGTGCCAATGTAGAATTATATAATGAAACATTTACTTTATAGGATTTTGCAAACAGTGGAAAGAAAAGCTATCTATGAGTACTAAAGGAAGAAACTATATATATAAAAATATTAATGAGATCTTTGCATTCTTTCGATAACCTGACTTCTGGTTATGCTAGCAAGTAAAATTCTGATTTGCCATTCTCATTTTAACACTAGCATCCAACCTAGTCCCCTACGGCTAAGCAGGCTAAACTAGTATCTACATGATCCCCTGGCAAATCAGAATTTTACTTGCTAGCATAACCAGAAGTCAGGTTATCGAAAGAATGCAAAGATTTCATTAATATTTTTATATATATAGTTTTTTCTTTAGTTCTCATAGATAGCTTTTCTTTCCACTGTTTGCAAAATCCTATAAAGAAAATGTTTCATTACTATAAGCAAACAAATAATAAATAATTCACTTTTAGAATTATATAACTAAATTAACACGACTTTATATGTTCGCTTTAAAATAACGGGATCGTGACAAGTTTTGTGATACCTTTATTTTGGAATATCTTACTATAATTGTACTAAATTCCGTCAATGCACATTTAATTAAATAAGAAAGAAAAATTGTTTAGTTTTCAATAATTTTATTAACTAAGGTTAACAAAAGGATACTATGAACTAATTTGGTGTATAATGTTTATTATCATGTGTTGAATGAGTAATATTCAGTGATATAAGTGACATTTGTAATCCCTACATTGGAGTACAGCCGGTACTTGCTCCTTGTAGAGGCACGTGTCGGATGTTGGTTAAGTGTTCTCATATAACATGGCTACCGTACAAGATATGCTGATTTTCTATGACAAGGTTTGAACACAGCTCCTTTTATTAAACCTATGTCCGGATATTACCGAATGGTAAACTCAAGTATTATTTGGTTTTCACTACATCTCTCTAAACAACAATATCATAAGCGTTAAACATAGACCTGTGGTCTCTCCTCTTGTCATTGTCATTGCAAGCATGAGCCAACATTCTTCGAGAACGCTGTAACTCTTTTAACCGGGATTCTGAATGGGCTACAAAGAAACCAAAATACGACAGTTGTCGTATAAATCATATAATTTCTGTGGTTGCTCTTTGCATTCTCATTACTAATGGAACATTTCCCAGAGTTTGTGTCAAATTTAGACCGAATTTGGTTATCAACCTTTAAGAACGCATGATTACTGTTATTATAACAATATTGTTTTTGTTGTTTATATCGCTGAACTTATTTATTCAACAGAGGTAAATCTGACGATTTTTCCAAAGAATTCTATTCACTATCTGAAATTATTGACGGTAGTTTCAACCAAATTTGTTATTGATTTTATTGCATTTGCTACCACGAACATATTTATACACGGTGTGTGACAATTGTCTGATAATAAATGCATTAAAACGTTTTCTGACTTTTTTAAAATTATCTTACCTTTCAGAAATACTAATGTATATTCACGGACGGCTGAGGCCAACAAATATGCGTGATTGCCTCGTGATCGTGACGTGTTCCATCCCCATTGGTTGAATTTTTCAGGAGAATGTCAGCGGTTTTCCCGACTTCAATTGTATGTAATTTGCGTGAAGTGTATTTACATTTATTCGAACATTTGAATTATTATAACTCATAAACGGTTTAGTAAATTCATTTGAAGTTTATGGTAGTGTATTATCAAGTTTAAAAGAACAATATTCTAATATTCAATCGTTCTAAAATCGATCAGGAAACTCCTTGCATATTCTTAATAATTTTACGCACGAAGGGCTCTGGTGTACTAAGCGCACGTGAACAGCGCATGTATTTGTTTTGACGCGGTGTCAGCGGTCTAGGAATATACTATAAGTACACATAATATAAGGTTTAAATAATAATTGAACAAAAATAAAAATAAACTAAATTAAGGTTAACAAAATTAAACTTACAAATCTGCTTCAGAATAATTATACAGATTAATGTGAAATAAATAAATTATCTCAAATAAAATGTAAATTCAGAAAAGATAGAAACAAGTGGAAAATAATGACAAGAAATGCAATGAAGGGGCAATGTGGGCTCGAATGCGCGCAGCGGTTGTGCATATGAGATCTTAATTTTACGTAGGACTGACTCTACTGCTCTATAACTTTAGAACTATTAGTCACAGAAATTTCGTTGAGCATTTATATTAAAGGTAACTACGTCTTCTATAAGTTTATAGTTTTACACCTGAACAGTTTCATTTAATGATTGAAAAATTCACAAATAAAAATTTTTTTTCACAGCTGTAACTTTTACACTATCAATCCTACAAAAAAGTTAAACTGAAAATGAAAGACAACGATTTTTTATAACTTTAGTTCTTATAAATTTTCCGAAAAAGCAAACAGGAACGAAGATACGTCATTCGCGTTTTCCAAGATCTAGCAGGTACAGTCTCGAGCTTTTGGTTTTAGACTCTACCCATGTCCCCCTTTCATTCTGGGCAAAAATCTTCAATCGCGCATTTTTTGAAAAACTTTATTCTAAATGCATTAGACTAGTCGTTCATTTTTAAGTTACACCGTATGAAATATAATCATTGGGACATAATTTGTTTTTACTTGCACAAGGTTATGTATTCATGACATTTTGACATCCCTCTTAACTTGTTTCCTTTTAGCGATCTAAAAAAAGTTAAATATAAAAGTTTTTATCAATACAACCAAAAAATCGATATCCTGCACATGATGTAAAAATGAAGGTGATTTTTTGAAATGAAACACCCTGTTCATTTCTATATTTTCTTTCTGATTAGTGAAGTAAACAAAGACCAAGAAAACGATGAGATATGCATAGTTTTGTAATAGCAAAATTGTGATTTCATATCTTCTGGGGTATCACCAGGAGTATATATATGAGTTTTTGACTTCGACAGTCTAATGCGATTATTTTATAAACAATTTCATTTATTGAACAGCGTTTATTTAGATAAGATGGTGAATATCTCCAGTTCTAGAGGTCCAATCAGGACAAACAAAAAAAAAACAAAATCTTCGTAGTTAAAAGTTCAACTTTGGTTCCTTTGGGTACGTACATACATAAAAAGTTGAAAAAACTGGCTAAAAAGCGATTTTTTTACGACCGGCTTCAAACTTTCAGAAAATATACCTTCTCTTGAAAACAAAAAACCCTGAAATGTTGGTGCCCAAATATTAAACCTTGTGGATATAAATTAATTTATTATCTAAAATTTAAATTGCCCGCCATTTTATGCCATTAAGTCCAAAATAGATCAGAAAAGAAAGAAAATTGCGAGAACTTTAATTAAAAAAAAAGTTAATTATCGTCTATCTGAAATAGCTGAAAAAATCCTTTTGTTGTTATTTGGATTAGAAACGAATGCCAAGTGGATAAAATGATTTTAAAAAAACTTTTTTTAATATCAGCGGAAAGCTGGCATACAGTTCTACATTAAAAAAAAAAGATCCATTTTGGACTTTCTGCCATGAAATGGCGGGCAATTCAAATTTTAGATAACAAATTCATTTGTGTACACAGGTTTGAATTTGGGCACGAAAATTTCAGGATGTTTTGTTTTCAACAAAATGTATATTTTCCAAATTTTGAACCCGATCGGAACTCGGTGTACCTAGACGATTGTCCAAAGTAGTACGTCCCACCACCACGTGACTGGCATGTATATTTTCCAAATTTTGAAGCCGATCGGAACTCGGTATACCTAGACGCTTGTCCAAAGTAGTACGTCCCACCACTACGTGACTGGCATGTTCTTCTACTAGGCCGCACATGGCGCACAACCTGCGCTTGCTGCCAACAGACTGTTCTTGGATCATTATCTTGTGGTATCTGGTACTTAACGTTTCGTACTGCGCTGCTGTTTTTAAACTTTCCATTCGCCCCTTCAATCCCGAGTCACCCAACCACTTTGTACAGTGTCAACCCTCGGAAGGTGTGAGAACTACCCCCTATGTAAGGTTTAACTATAAAAAGTTACAGTGACTTCAATGGAAATTCGGAACACCTACGTTGTGTGGAAGTGAGAAGAAGCTAGACTATGTTCGACGCTGTGCTTGAAAACCACCCTCCCTGTAGGTGTATTTCATATCTACTGTATGCACGCTGCTGTATAACCTTAATTTGTATAATTCGATTAATTAAGATATAACAACTATCCATCTTTTTTTACCCAATTCCAGGAGTGTTTTTTGGCTCTAGCTAATGATTTTGGGGGTGTACGATTTTCATTTACTTCGGATTCGGACTCAGTGACCGAAAATACATAGGGATACATGGGTTCGGTTCGCTGGTCTGATTTTTTGTGGTGCTGTGTAATGTTTTTACATTCTACATCCCCTTTATGTATCTTTTTTTATTGTAAATTTTCACCTTAAAACAAATATAATCAAATTAAGAATCATTGGTAAGCACCTAACAAATAAATTGCAAATGTCTTATTCTCTATTGAAAAAATGTGCAAAAATATTTTTCATGCAAGTAAAATGAATTTTGAAGGCTATACAATAGTCTGAAGTATATATAATATTATAATTTTTTTAGTGATCAATTATTCGAATTTTTCTGCGCCTCACTTGTTATTTATCAATTTGTTGTGGAGTTGCTTTTCACCCTTTTATTTGAAAATATCTCGCAACATTTGCTATCGGAAATAATATTTCATCAGCTCTTTTCAGAGCTATCTTAGCGAATTGTTCTTTTTAGAAGCAGCTTTTCACCAGCTCTATTCAGAACTATCTTAGCAAACTTTCTTTTTTAACTATAAATGTACAATTTTAAATGCAATTTTTTTGCCGCTAATTACATAAACTTTAGATAATGTGTACTTTGAAAATCTCAAAGCGTCTGTTATGCAATGAACTTCTTCGTTTGTCAAATGTCAAAGGAAATTTTTTTCTCAAAATTCGTTTCCCGAAGATTTGTTGGAATTTCGGAAAGCTTTAATAAAAAAAGAATCGTTAATTTCCGACCAGATTTGCGTTTTCTAGCCATTTTTAATAATAATAATCCCAATTAACAGACAAACACGATAAATGACGTGATATTTTCACACATACCATACAATAAAGGAAGGACATCTAGAATAATGTATACTTCATGAAACGTCTATTAAAACATTGTGAATAGTAAGAAGATAATATTATTCCGCTGCAGAAAATATGTCTTCTCTTTAGATCTAACATATAGTCGCCTCCCTGGTCCTTGTCTTTTTTCGCTAATGGCTCAATAATTCTCTATAGCTACACATAAGTACTTAATACAGTTTCGATATATATATATATATATATATATATATATATATATATATATATATATATATATATATATATATATATATATATATATATATATATATATATATATATATATATATATATATATATATATATATATATATATATATATATATATATATACGGTATTAGTTGGCTTCCCACAATGTAAAATTTTAGGTTTAGTTGGCTTCCACAAGTCAGATGGCTTCCGGTATTCGGATGCCATCTGACCTGCTAGCGATATTAACGCAAATGCCTCATAAATGCCGTATGGTGTCATTACAACTTATTTTAGGTTGGAGGTCAAATGACCCATTTTAACACCCTGGTGAATATTTTAGTTTAGCAGTTTGCTACTAACTGCCGTGCCTGTCGCTCGAAAAATATTCACTTTGAATACCTGCTGACCACAGAAGCGGTTCAGATGGCATCTAGTTAGCTGGCAACACCGTGAAAGTAGGTTAATAAATACCACATGTGGGTCCAGATTCTTGAGTTTGCTTGTATATATTACTACTAAGAAAAATAAACTTAGTGAAGACAATTCGTGTACCTATGAAAATGGGAACGGAATTTGTATTTTTTATTGTAAACATTTTTTGTTCAGGGTGGTTCAGCGAGGCTATTTATAAGTAAAGTGTTCTGTAGTTTAATTAAATTACAGAAGTAAGAAAAAAGTTATTAGCAAAGATATTGTCGATACGAAATAAACTAAAAAATTATGTTAATGTTAAAGAATTCTACTGGAGATTATTTTGATTTGTTTTTTTTTTCATTTTTGGATTTCTTATTGTATTCTATTTAAGAAAAGTATAGTAGGTGATCCAAAAATAATCTCTTATAGAGAAATCAGTGGTTGAAAGAGTTGTGGATTTACTAATATACCATTCAAGATAAAGCTGTAGAATTGAAACTAAAAAGATGTTAAAAATTATACAACAATGTATGACAGCAAATACTCCTATCAGATTGTGTTTTAGAAGGAAAGTTGTGGGGTAGTTTTGATTTCTTCCATTCTCTATGTTCTTGAGGTGCTCAATTCAAATCTGAGGTTTGCTAACAAAATTTCGTGACGCAACATTAAAAAAAATGCAAGAAATGGTAGATAATCTTATTTTTTGGCAGTTCTTTGCTTATAACTCGGAAATTATCAACTTTTCCTAAATAACTTCCATATCCAATATAAATATATGTAAAACTTACCACAAATGTCATTATTTAGGTTTGTTTTCCGATGAACCCTTCGGGTTCAAACGCAAGTTGAAAATTGGCATATTTCGGCTGTCTCCGGAAACAAAACCACTTTTTTAACTCAAAACAAAAATTAATTTATTATTAAAGGCTGACAAATAGTGAATTCTTCCCAGTTCTCTGCACATACCTTATTGAGATCGTATATGCCCATTTTGTGGGAGTCCACCCTCGCACCCACCCTCCCTCCGAAAGCTAATTTTCAACTTGCGCTTGAGCCCGAACGGTTCGTCGGAGAAAAAATTTGTAGTAAATTTTATATACTTTCCTTTTATCTAGTTATCTACGAAAAATTGATATTTTCCGAGCTATAAGCAAAGAACTGCTAAAAAAAACAGATTTTTTACCTTTTTGTGCATTTTCTTCAATTTTGCGTCACTAGATTTTGTTAGCAAATCTCAGATTCGAATTCAGCACTACAAAAAACATATGGAATGGAAGAAATCAAAACTACCCCGCAACTTTCCTGCCAAGGGCCCTTTTGAGCACAAATTGACTATTGTAAATTACAATATACTTATTTTTTATTTTACACATGCCATTGTGTTTCAAAATTAATCAGTTTGTAACGTCTACGTCTCATGTATTATATGTACGTTCATGGATATTTAAAATTTATAGTCAGAATTCATCTAAATAAGTTTTTTCCAATGTACAGGGTGTTCCAGAATTGAATTCCCGGGCGGAAACCTGTAATTCCTGAGGTCATTTTGGGACCATAAATCACAACTTACCTTTGTTCAAATATGCACCCCTGAGGAAGTACATCCTCTTAAAGTGAGACAGAAAAAATAATTTCTTTTCCAGTAACTTCCGATGTATTGAAGAAAATTTTGAATTAAACATATACTTTTGACTTTACTAATGAATTAATTTTTGTATTGCCATGACAATGCGACAGGATTTCTGTTTTACAAGCACCTATGACCTATAGGAAAAGAACGAAAATTCTTGATTTTTGGTTGATATTACACAAAATTTTAAAAGTATTAATTTGTGTACTAAAACAGTTGGACATTATATGGAGCATTTGTTATTAATGTACTTTTTATTAAATAAACTACTTTTCTGTTATTACAAAATTTTGTTCTGGAATTGTAAATGAATGTTAAATGCAAATAGAGGAAAAACAGATAATTTCTTGTATTTTGATTAATATTACAAAAAAAAATAGAAGTACTTTTTCTGCAGCACTTTCAATGCTCTGCAAAAATATTCAAGTGTTCCGTAATTTTACAGGGCGATTAAAAAAATATCGCCAGTCAAATATTAATTACTATGAAAAAAATCGGTAAAGGTATTTACACAGAACTTCCCTCTTTATTTACACCGGGCGGTCAGTCTAAAAAATTATTTATTACGAAACCACATATAAGAATAATAATCGGAAGATATTATTACAAAGAAAACCTGTGACTTTTGATCAAAATGGTTGGTAGAAAAATTTTCAAAATCTTTTTCTTCTGAAATAGAATTAGAATGTCATGACCGGTAAACATCCGACAGCAAAAATTCAATACTAAATAACAGGTGCCAAACATGGAAGGCTTGCGCAAATAGGTACCTTAGCATATGTCCACCATGGTTGAATTATTTCTTGGGATGACCAACCTGTACATTTTTCAATAAAACTATAATAGGTGCATATGCCAAATATTATTGCCATCTGACACATTTTCAATTCCACATTCTCGTAGTGGAGTGGAAGTACAGTAGTTGTTAAAAAATTTCTTTTTTTTAATTTTTCAAAAACATTGGTAAACAAATTTTCAAATTTTTATTCTTTTGAAATAGACCTAGAATGCCATGGAACGTAGAAATTTTAAATTTGAGCAAACACAACTTTTCTCCGTCTTCTATTTTGTATTTTGTAGTGGGTAAAAATTTGCAAATTCTTTTTTTTTTTTCCAAAAGTTTTTGGAATAAGCTTAGAATGTCATGAATCTTGGAAAATTTAAATTTGACCAAAATATTTTTTTCCATCTATTCTAATGTTTAAATTTGTTTTCCAAAATGTTGGAAAAAAAATGATCAAATTTTTTTTCTTAAATAAGTTTAGAATGTCATGAAACGTGGAAATTTTACATTTTAACAAAAAGAATTTTCATCTATTCTATAGTGCTGGGAAATAACATCAAATTTTATTTCTGAAATAGGTTTAGAATGCCATGAAACGTGGAAATTATAAATTTGAGCAAAAGAAAATTTTTTCTCCATCTGTTTTAGTGGTAAATGTTTCAAAAATGTTGGTAAAAAAAATATCAAATTTTTCTTTCTGAAATAGATTTAGAACGTCATGAAACGTGGAAATTTTTAGTTTGAGCAAAAAACATTTTTTTTTACTATTTGTTCCATTTAGACGGTCCACCCTGTATATTTTCCAGTGAAAGTTTAACCATTTCTTCGCTGTCAGTAGCGTCAGCTACATACCAAATTTGGCTGTTCTCCGTCAAGTAGTTTTTTAGTTAATGCACCAACAGACGGACGGACGGACCGACAGACAGACTGACGGAATTGGAAAAGCTATATTTTCGTAATCTACATGTTCTGAAACGTGTAAATTCGAAAAAATCTCGGAGGGTGATTTTTCTCGAATACAATACTTCCCTTCGGTATGCGAGAGAAGTAAAAATTGAGAAAAAAACATATTTGGGGTGTTTTCAAGTTAGTACTTATAGAGAAACAGCTCCCACTAAAATTTCAAAATTGTATCTTCAATATAACGGAAATAATTGGATTTTTTTTTTACGTGACTCACTTTAAGAGGGTGTACTTCCTCAGGGAAGCATTTTTGTACTAGGGTAAGTTGGGTTATAAGGGCTCAGTATGAACCCGGGAATTTCAGGTTTCCGTCCGAGAACTCAATTCTGGGACACCCTGTATATATTTAGTTATATAAAATGAATTAAAATGTTATTACAGTCTACTTTAAGTCAAAAAGTGTACACGTTGCAAGTAAAGTATATTTTAGTTTCATTTAGATAAGTACCTAGCTTTCTAGTTGACGGTGTTTAAGAAATTCAACAATTTTTACTTCTATGTTTCTCTCATAATTCTAATTTATTCCAGGTCACCCAAACAATGTTGTATTTAGAATAATACAGTATATTAAAAGTCACAAAATTTTGTACATATGTTTGCCCCATTTGTATAGTTGACCGTATTTTCGGACCCTTGTATCTATCAATGGCCCGTTTATGACACTAATTTTCTTACCTTTAACATCTGTTTGTATTTGACTTCATTGTATAACTTTGAAGCGCAATATATTGTTTTATTGTTAGTACATACATGGTAACAAGGGCATAGAAAGGCATTTTGGTTTAAAATGAACTTTTTAAAACTATGACTAAATTTTCTAACAGAAAGTTAAAACACTAAAGTTGATAAATTCTGTCCTAATATGTTACATTAGAAATTGTCATTAATTTCTTTTCATAAGGTATGAAGTAAAAAATTTTCTAGTAAACAAATCTTTAAGAATTTATGAATTAATGAGTAATCCCACGTACTTATTAGATTCCTAGAGGGGTACCAAGATATCCAAACGATGGCGACGTTTCCGTAAAATCATATCTGCCATCCTCAGATGATAGCTGTCTACTGTTGAGCCCCGTTGCTCAAACTAAACTGTTTCAATTCGTTAAGAAATGAGTTTCTGGAAATATATATCTTGAAAATTACAAATTATGTCAAAAACTGTTAGGTATTTGTACAACTTGAAACATAGGAAATTGCCTTTACCTTAAATTTGAGATTAATTCCATTTAAAGATTGTTCAAGATATAATTTTTTTAAGGTTTAGTGTCTTTTCATTCCTCTCTAAATATCAAATTTCAACATGTATTTTTCGTGAATAACTTAAAAACCCAAGGGTCTACGTAAAAGTGATTATTATAACGTTGAAAAGTAATTCAATTTCCTACAATCTGGTTAATCTATAATATAAATTGTCAAAGTTATCGCTATCGAAATTGAAGTATTACTTTCAATTGCTAGTCCAATAATTATAAAGATTTCCATAACAAAAAGTGTTATCTGAGATTTTCCTTCAGTAACTGTTAGTGAAGGGATTATACATAAAAAAAACCACAAAAATCAGTTCTGGGAGTACCGCGCAACCCCCCCAAAAAACCACCCCTTCGGTGAAAAGCGCCTTTTTTTACCAATAACTCGTTAACCGTTGCAGATATAAAGAAATTCATCATAAAAAAGAAAGCTTGATTAATTGCCTAAAAAACAGTCCTGTTGTAATTTTCTTGTATATGCCATGGTTTTCTAGAAAATCGATATTGAAAAAAATTGCAAAATTTGTATTTTAATGCGTACGAATTTTCGTTTATTTGAATTTTTTTGCGCGCGGTTTATAGAAAAAATTGAACTGCTCGAAAATCAAACATGCTAGGAAGAAAAGTCAAAATGGGTTATAAATACTCTTTTGTGTTTTCATTTTTGATGGCTATTGATATCTATTAGTATATAAAAATAACAATATAATATAGTTACCTCTTGATTTTATGCACTTTTAACTATTCACAGGCCCATAAAAAATAACTGACTTTAATATGAGTTATAAATACATTATCTTTTAGTTCAAGGTAGTACACCAATGCAAAAAAAGTTAGGAATAAACAAAAAATTTAATATGCAGCATTTTTTGGATTTTTTGGCTAAATTTAACAAGCTTTTAAATTTGTAGATATGAATATTTTTATTCCCAACTTTTTCTGCATTGAAGTACTACCTTGAACTAAAAGATAATGCGTTTATAACCTATATCATGTTCAGTTATTTTTATGAGCCTGTGAATAGTTAGATGCACAAAAAATCAAGAGATAACTATATTATATTGTTATTTTTATATACTAATAAATATCAGTAGCCTTCAAAAATGGCAACACAAGAGAGTATTTTATATCCCCTTTAAAGCCCATTTTGATTTTTCTTCCTAGCTTGTTTGATTTTCGAACAATTCAATTTTTTCTAGAGGCCGCGTGCAAAAAATTTCAAATAAACGAAAATTCACGCGCAATAAAAATACAAATTTGCAATTTCTGTCAATATCGATTTTCTCGAAAACCATGACATATACAAGAAAATTATAAGAGGACTTTTTTTAGGCAATTAGTCAAGCTTTCTTTTTTATGATGAGCAATTTTTTTTTATATCTTCAAGGGTTAACGAGTTATCAGTAAAACAAGGCTTATTTCACCGAAGAGATGGCTTTTTTGGGGGATTGCGCGGCACCCCCAGAACTAATTTTTGTGGTTTTGTGATGTTTAATCCTCGCACTAACAGTTACTGAAGGAAAATCTCAGACAATATTTTTTGCGAGCTTCTGGTGTATTTTTTACTTTACCGGCTGGATTATGCGTTGTGACAAAATAGTTCATTAAAACTTTGTTGTATCTTTTGAAATAAAACCGCTGCCTAAGAAATCACTACTTCCGCATCCAGATTTCCCATCCATGGCTCTTCAAAAGAAAACATCTTGACCATATTTGCACTCCAGTGTGGAAATAATTGGTCATAGAATTTTAATAAAAGGGCATTGCCGAATGCCAGTCAAACCTCCAGAACTTTCGGACGCTGCCGAATACCGAGGCAAATTCCAGGTGCCTCCGAATCTATATTAAGAAGATGTCAAATCCAGATCCGGGCGCTGCCGAATCCATATTCGGACCCTGTCGAATATCATAGTAACTTCTGGGCGCTGTCGAATCCAAATTAGGGTGTTGCCGAATCTATATTTGGGCGCCACATAATCCATATTTGGGTGGTACCGAATACCAAGGTGACTTCCGGGCGCTGCCGAATCGATATTAGGATGCTGCCGAATCCATGTTCGGACGCTGCTCAATAGTGAGGTAATTTCTGGGAGCTGCCGAATTTATATCCATGCCAAATCTGTATTCATAACTCAATTTTTTTCAAATGTAACACCCTGTATGTTTTGTCTTAAAGTGATTCAGAAATCAATTACTTACACGCTGAAATCCGCATACATTTTTTTCGACATGAAATTTTCAAAAATCATCATAGAAAATTGGTTGCTATGATATAGGTACAAAATTAAAAATCGTCAATTCCATTTTTTGGAAATTCATATGCAAGGTCTAAATATACTATAAAAATTTATGTATTGTAAAGAAATCAATTTTTATTACACTTTTAGAGCACCAAAACACAAAAAATTGAAGATTTTTTTCCATTTTTAATAATTAATAATATTGAAAATATCAACTTTAAAAGTTATCTAACATTTCTCGTTGAAAATCAGTCAAAGAATATAAAAAAAATATATTTGAATGAAAAAATGCAAGATTCCCTTTTGTTAGAAACAAAATTGTTCTAAATAATATCAGATCAGGTTACCGTCTAGTAACATGAATTTTCTCTAGGTGTCTCCTGAACCGAATCTATAAAAAAAAAACTACGTCCGAACTGTATTCGAAACTCATATGCCCATACCGCCTGCTCTATAAGCTGACATGCTTGAAACGATAAGGAATGAAGATCTAATTTTAAAATGGTGATTCTTTTTAAATGAAAAAGTTCTTTACCTGTAAACAATTTTTTTTTCGATAAAACAGCCCTACATTTCCTCAGAAAGCATATACAATGTGTCAGGGAGCGACGCATGATTAAATGATAAATTCATTTTTTGGTAGAAATTAATTGGCAGAATTTCAATTTCGGGAAATCTTATGTCTTGAAAATTTACAAAAAAAGTTATTATTATATCTAATACATGGATAAAATTAAACAAATCCATAGCAAATTAGCAAAATTGCATAGTTTATCATTCCAAATAATTTTAATTAAAACATACTCCAACTTAGAATAGAAAAACAAAATATCCAATATGGGCAGAAGGTTTTAAAAATTGGGGTTCTTATTCAGTTTTTCTATTTTTCTAAACAATATTTCTTTACAACATTTTGTCCTATCTCGTACAGAAAAAGCACATTACCAGAGGAAAAAATTACTTTTTTGTAAATTTCTAAGACGAACTTCATGTTTCGAAATTTAAATTGTGACATAAATTCGTTTTTATTCTCAGAAGATGAAATTTTAATTAAAATATGTTAAAATTTCTTTATGACTATGTGTCGACAGACTGCAGATTGTAATACTACTCTTCTAGACAAATACGATAAAGTAGCATAGCATGTATCTGACAACATTGCGGGAAGTCAATTAAACCTGCAATTTTTGTATTCGGATGCTATTTTACGTAACTATTAAAATATTCATAAGGATGTCAATTAAACCGTAAAACAGGTAGGATGCTAAGTTAGCCTTTAAATAAATTTTGTGTATACCAGTGTGTATATTGACGGATGCCAAGTGAGAACGTTATTAGGTTGGACGCCAACCAATACCGTATATAAGTATATATATATATATATATATATATATATATATATATATATATATATATATATATATATATATATATACATATAAAAATTGTAATAGCGGCACCCAAATCGTATAACCCTTGTTATACCGGCACCCGATTTTACAGTGTGGCACCCAGATTTGGGTGCCACATTGTTTTTAGTAGAAAATTACTGTTTTCGCATCTTCTGGCCTAGATCCACGAAAATACCAATTTTTGATTGGGTGCCATTTTTACATATTTTATAGACACATATATTCCAGTAGTTGAGCAACTTCTTCACCAGAGTGCGCCTGCTAAAACACATCTGTATATACTGTATATAACAAAGTGACATAGTGGCCCGCTGACAATACCAATGCAAACTGGCACCCGAAATATGGCAACACTGTTAGTTATTGTCTTTAACATGAAAGCATATTTAGGTTTCATTCACAGTTGTATTCAGATATTTCATTTTCGGTAAAAACACTTATATCTGACTATCGTTCTAATAAAGTACGGCGGCCAGTCGCATGTTGTGACCGTGAAACTTTGATTTATTTGTGAAATAAGTATAAAGAAACTCGACTATTTTTTATTTTTTTAAATTATCCCGTGTTTAATTATTGAATTACGAAAATTAAATTCTTTCGATTCCATCAGTCTGTCTGCCTCACAGTCATCTCCGTCTGTTAGCGCTAAAAACTTTGACAGTGAAAAATAATAATTAGGGATTATTAAACCTTATATGTTTTTAATTATTAACGTCATTGTCAAGGAAAAAACCTTATATATTTTTATTGAAAAATAAACATGGTGGGGTTAAAAATATTTGATAATGTACTATCCCAGATTTTTACGTTTCAAGTTATGTAAATTTTGAGTCTTACATGTGTCTGCCTATCTGATTGTTGATGGATACCTCTTTTGGCGATACATAAAAATCTAATCTAAGTAGAGAGTAATATATCTAGTGGGTAGTTAATGTAGCTGCTTAAAGAATTATTAATAATAAGAATGTAATGGTGATAAATTATTTTAAAAGTCGAAATCTAGCCGAGAGCATTCAGGTCTTCGTTTGATATTATTTATTTTCCACAGCTTTTTTATATAGGTCAGATTCAAATCTAGGATACAAAATCAAACAGTCAGCAAATTTTAATGGAGTTTAAAAACCCTGGAATAATTCTTTTTTAATATTAAAGAAAATTAAATTAGGACATTTGTTTCTAGTTGTGTGCCAAATCATTTCTTCTAAACAACATAAAATTTTTACTAATATACGATTCAAATGTATTGACCCCTCACTTTAACCGCGAATATCTCAGGAACGAAAGAGCAAAAAATATTGAAATAATTATTATGTGTTTATTATGAGTCTATTCTAAATCAGTCACTGAAATTTGAGTAATGTACATTGGACACTTTTGAAGTTCTGCTAAGTTATATTGAAAAATGTCCTACTTCTTAAGGAAATTTTGACCATACCAGTTTCAAATCCATCATATCTTGGAAAATATGCATACTATGTAAATAATATTTTAGACACCGATAAAGCACGGCATTTTTTGTACGAGGAAATTTTTTCATAATTTTTGATTCTAAAATTTTGCAGTTATACTTAAAAACGTGAAGTCATCTTTATTCGGTTATTTATCAATGTATTTAAAAAATTTGTGTTGAAATAGTTAATTATGTAAAATGTAAGCACTTTTAGAAAAAATAATTGGTATATATCAAATATTAATTTAGTTATCAAGCGTAAAGGATAATATTCCAAGTTTGCACTAATATTATCTATTACGTTTCATAACTAAATTAATGATTTATATATACCAATTATTTTTTCTGACAATGCTTACATTTTACATAATTAACTATTTTAACAAAAAATTTTTAAATACATTGATAAATGACCGAATAAACATGACGTCACGTTTATGAGAATAACTGCATAATTTTAAAATAAAAAATTTTGAAAAAATTTGTTGTACAAAGAATGCCGTGCTTTATCGGTGTCTAAAATATTATTTACAAAGTATGCATATTTTCCAAGATGTAATAGATAGATATAAAACTGATATGGTCAAAATTTCTTTAAAAAGTAGGACATTTTTCAATATAATTTAGCAGAACTTCAAAAGTGTCCAATGTACATTATTCAAATTTCAGTGACAGATTTAGAATAGATGCATAATAAACACACAATTTTTTCAATTTTTTCTGCTCCTCCGTTTCTGGGATATTTGCTGTTAAAGTGAGGGGTAAATACATTTGAATCGTATATTAGGTCTCAAATCGTTTGGACGTATTATTTAATTAAACGTATTATTAGAAAAGTCATCTACATCTGTGCATGAAAGAAAACTCAAGCCCGTCAGTATTGAAACCGTCGTGCGCACAGTGCCCTAGTAGCACCAATATATAATCCATATAGGACCAATATATGACTATTGGTCTTATATAGGACCAATATTCATATATTGGTCCTATATGGATTATATATTGGTCCAATGTGTTGTGCTACTAGAGTGGTCCCAAATCGAGTTTTTTTGTTCAAAAATGGCTAGAGAGTGCAAATCCGAATTGAACAGTTTTTTTTTACTAAAGCTTACCAAAATTCCAACAAATCCTCGGAGTCTGAATTTTGAAAAAGTTCCTTTTTTAATATTACTTCCACATCCACGTAGTGGATTGGAAGTATAGTAATCGCAAAAAAATTTTCAAAAATTTTTATTCGTGAAATAGGTTTAGAATGTCATGAAACGTCGAGACTTTAAATTTGAGCGAAAAAAAATTTTCTGTCTGTCTGTCTGTAACTTTTTTTGTCCGCACGTTTTCTCCGGAACGAATTAACATATTGACTTGAAATTTTGTACACGTATATATTATAACGAGATCTGGAACTGGATTGTTTTTTGAGGATATCCGGTGAAGGGTTGGGGGTTAAATAGGGGTAAATATGGGAAAATAAGTAAAGCAAGCTTGTAAGAGTACAGAAACTTGAAATTCGGTGTATGTACTAGAAGTTAAGGACTCAGATTTTTTTACAATGTTTTTCAAGGCAGCGGTTTTTTAAGTTAAAGGTCAAACAAAAATGTTTTCAAATAATTTTTGATATAATATACTGAATAACATCATACATACTTACATACATACTTCAATTAGACAAAAAAAGGGTCGTTGACATCTGCCAAATTGACATTTGACTTATATTCACGGACTTGATATTTCTACCATATACAGACTGTCTATTTTACGAGGGCCACACCAAATATCTCGCTTAATATCTATTGTAGAAGAATAAAGTTTTAAAAACAGTTATCCCATTTTTTGTGAGCTATATTTCAGTAAAAAGAAATTTGAAATCCATAGCCTACTTTACGAGATATATTACAAAAAACCTGAAAAATAGGAAAACCACAAACGGTTATAGCTTCCTTATTTGAGGAGATACGAAAAAAGTTAAAGGAATGAAAGTTGACGGCAAAGACAATAAGAATAATAACGTGTAACAAAAAAATCGAAAAATGCAGTTGGCTTTGACATACGCTATTGTGCAAAAATGAAAAATACATATCTCAAAGTAGGCCATGACGCCATTAATTCCGTTATTTTTTTCTCATTCCAACGATATAAAACGTGTCACAGAAATTTTAACCGATAGTGTCAATATTTAATATTTTACGAATACCACAATTCATATAATTGAATCGTAACAATCAGCTGTGCCATAATTAGTGAAAAACAATGTATACAGTTATTAATAAATTTGACAGATTGTCACTGTTGTATGTTGTATGTTGCGTTGTCGAGTTCTATATTTTATATCAGTAATTATGGTGTGCAGCAATAATAACAAATTCGATATGATTAACATTTATTGTCAGTGCAATTTTGACGCTGAGATGGCAGTCACGGTTTACGGAGATAGATTTCCAGATGCTCCGCAGCCAAATCGAACTATGTTTAGGAAGTTAGTTCAAAATCTAAAAACGCACGGTTCATTTTCAAAAAAAGTAGTAAGGCGAGCGCATGTTGCGGATAATGTAAGAAAAGTGAATAGAGTAATGAATTATGTTAACCAAAATGAGGAAACCTCTTTGAGACAAATTCAGAGAAACTGTCGCATAAAAAAAGACAGTGCAAGAAAAATATTGAAAAAAAACGGATTTCGATGCTACAAAATGAGGAAAGTTCAACATTTAAATGAGGGAGATAAGCCAAGGAGAGTAAGATTTTGTAGATGGTTATTAAATAAGAAAAGGAATGACGCGCTGATATGTAGCAAAATTCTTTGGTCGGACGAATCAAATTTTTCTAATAATGGATTTTTCAATAGAAATATGCATTATAAGTGGACACGAGAAAATACACATTGGTGCAGAGAGACTGTTTCCAAGAAAGATTTTCTACGAATGTTTGGTTGGGTCTTTTAGGGACTAAAGTAATTGGACCTTATTTTTATGATGGCAAATTAACCGCTCGTAGATACCTTAATTTCCCGCAAAACGAATTTCAAGATTTTCTTTATGAATTAACAGTGGCAGAAAGATTAAATTATTCATATTTTCAACAAGATGGGGCTCCACCTCACACTGCTGTAATATGTACAAATTATTTAAATCAAGTTATGCCAGATAGCTGGATAGGCACCTATGAACCCATTCTATGGCCAGCTCGATCACCAGATATTACTCCCTTGGATTTTTTCGTCTGGGGTTACATTAAAGACAAGGTATTTCAAACTGCCCCTGAAAATATTGAGGACATCAAAACCAGAATTCGAAACGCATGTGAGGCAATTACTCCTGAAATGCTCCAAAATGTAATGCGTGACGTGTCTTGTAGAGCACGTTTATGTGTCAGAATGCATGGTGCACAATTTGAGCATTTGTAGTTAGAAAAATAAATACACACAATCTCTTTTCAATATAGTAGTAGGTAATACTGTTATACATAGTTTTTCGTTTTTTTCTTTGGATGTTCGTTTTGTACTTGTATTTTTATTTATGAGATATTTATTGGTTTGTATTAAATTGTAATAAATAATTACGGAATTATAATTACAATAAAGTGAATTTTTACTATTATGGCACAGCTGATTGTTACGATTCAATTATATGAATTGTGGTATTCGTAAAATATTAAATATTGACACTATCGGTTAAAATTTCTGTGACATGTTTTATATCGTTGGAGTGAGAAAAAAATAACGGAATTAATGGCGTCATGGCCTACTTTGAGATATGTATTTTTCATTTTTGCACAATAGCGTATGTCAAAGCCAACTGCATTTTTCGATTTTTTTGTTACACGTTATTATTCTTATTGTCTTTGCCGTCAACTTTCATTCCTTTAACTTTTTTCGTATCTCCTCAAATAAGGAAGCTATAACCGTTTGTGGTTTTCCTATTTTTCAGGTTTTTGTAATATATCTCATAAAGTAGGCTATGGATTTCAAATTTCTTTTTACTGAAATATAGCTCACAAAAAATGGAATAACTGTTTCTAAAACTTTATTCTTCTACAATAGATATTAAGCGAAATATTTGGTGTGGCCCTCGTAAAATAGACAGTCTGTATGTATTATTCAGTATATTATAATAAATCAAAAATTATTTCAATTTTTTTTTCCGGCCTTTAACTTAAAATAATAAAAAAAGCGTTTTTTATTTCAAAATTCTGGCTCCGAGGATTTGTTGCAATTTCCGTAAGCTTTAATTACATACAATTACATACAATGTTTGGATCAAAATAACATGACAACTGAGTGTCATTCGCATAACACTGGATTACTGTGTAGTGTACACTATTAAAAATGTTGAAAATATTTTCCAGCGGTTTCATTTGACTAAAAGTTTATGTCCCAAAAGAATAATTATCTTATATACAAAGACATAGTATTTAATATATTTCTATAAATAATAAAGAATGTTTGATTTAAAAAAATCCAAAGTATGACCTCATATAAAAAGTATATTTCTTCATATTATATCAAAATTTGACATGAAAGTAATAATTGATCTTCAAAAGGTAGCTTAAATGTATCGAGAGTATCGTAAAAATGTGTTATTAAATGTTAGTGAGAGATTTAGAACAGACAATAGTGAACAATTTTTTCCGTTTTTGGGATAATCAGCCCTTATAATGAAACGTTTGTGTTATCTTACCCCAGCCGTTTTCAAATATGAGGTAACGAGGAGTGAATTTCTATAGTGAAAATTTATGGTATATACTTTGCTTGGCATAAAATTGATAAACTCTTTTTCTATGTATAACTAGAATTATCAATATGAAAAATATTTACGATAAGTAAATATAAGGAAATAATATAATCTTTAAAAAGTTATTCCGCTTTTATTTGAAATATTTGTTTGTTTGTTAAGTTACTTCAGTTTCTGTCGCCTTACCTAAAATCCACCATCCATTATGAGGCAGTAATAAAAAGTAATAGATTTTTACGGTATAATTATGGTATTGTCACAAGTTGTAAATATATAACTGACTACTCACCAAAAGAATTATGGTAGCTTTGAGATCTATTTAAAGTTTACAATAGTATAAATTGAAGCATCCCTTTTGTTGTTAGAAATAAGGTCCATTGACCAGTCAAGCCCTCTGTTTGGGCCATCTGGTTTGTTGGAATTATTATTATTAGTTTTCTTCCTAAACTCCTACTCACCAATTGAACTGCTGCTCAATAGATGTCATTCATAGTATGGAATGAAATATATTCATTTTAAGTTCTTACAAAAAGTTGATATTTTTTACTTTTGGTATTATCTTTGATTTTAGTTAGACAGTTTAACATAATTTGAAAATATAGTAGTATAGTTATATATAGTAAACTCCGCATTGAATGAAAATTAGTTCATTATATTTATTTTATAGTATAGTGTTAAAGTTGGTTTAATTAAAGTACCGCAAAATTTCCTATTATCCCATCCCTCAAACCTGCCGGTACTTTACATCATAGGAACCCAACACTACAATATATTGGTGAGTAAAATTTTTTTTTGTATACAGTTCCACTTAATTACCTTTTTGATAAAATTAGATTAATAATTCGTAAATGTACAATACATACACTTGGTCCTTCGAGCCGGATTCTGTGAACTAAATATTGCTTTATTCTCGACATTTACGAATAATTAAATTTTTTATATTAGATATACATAGGTATAAAAGAAAATAACAATTCATTTCGAATAATTTCATAGCTATAGTTCATATATCATATAATTTACCAGTAAATAATAGATTTGATAAAAATAAATTCGGTAATAGAATTATATATTATAATATATAGATTTTGTAGCTTATGTGCGTGGGAACTTAGGGTGAATATATCATTTGATCATTTTATTTCCTGCCATTCATATAGGATAGAATTAAACATTTATTGAGTGGTTGTTGGATTGTAGGTTGCTAATAGTTTGGTTTTTACAGTTGTTTTTACATACCTATAGCATAGTAGATAGATACAGAATAAAAACGTTTTTTTGTTTATTGGAATTTTCAACCAAAAAATATTGTATGCATACACTAAGAAAAGTGTTGTTTGCTTTTGAGATTAGAAATAGTAATTTACACAAATTTCAATCATACACTTGGCTTGGGGTTTAGAGAGACTTCATATTTCTCGATTTTTAGGAAATATTCAACCGAATATTTAAATCAGGATATTATAATAGCATTTCAAAGTAATTAATTAATATTTTATTTTCATATATTTTGCTAAGAATATGGCACAGCTTAAAAAACAGCAACAATTAAAAATATTACAGTCAAAGAAGGAGCAATATTTTACAAGAATTCAGAAATTGTATGAT
Source organism: Stenurella melanura (assembly GCA_963583905.1). Taxonomy (NCBI): domain Eukaryota; kingdom Metazoa; phylum Arthropoda; class Insecta; order Coleoptera; family Cerambycidae; genus Stenurella; species Stenurella melanura. The sequence continues at coordinate 112,768,211 of OY757312.1, forward strand.
TCTAGTAAATTAGTTGATGATGCGACTCAATTAGATTATTTTCGTACGAGGTATGAAACCTTAGAAAATACAAAAGAGGATTTTGCAAAGGTTGTAGATGACATCCATTTTTTGCAGTATGATCTTGATCCAGAGTATGTTCCTTCGTATCAAATTTTAGACACTTTTGACGAACTTTATTGCCATATTCAATTTGTAGCAAAAAGGGTTTTAAAGGGTCACGAAAATGATAGTAGTTCTAATAATAATGCTAATAAAGAGATTCCTAGATTACCTAAACTTCAGATTCCGAATTTTAGTGGTAACCTTAAAGAGTGGCCAATATTTATCGAATGTTTTAATAGCTTAATTCACAATAGGAAAGATTTAAATGATACTGATAGAGTACACTATTTGATTGGAAATTTAAGTGGTAATGCGTTAAATGTGTGTTCAGGTGTACCCCCCACTGGTGAGAATTATCGTGTTATTTATGAAGCGATGATTGATAAATATTCGGACAAACGTGCTATAGCTAATAATTACTTGGAACAATTATTTACATTTAGACCAGCTCAAACAGAAACTTATAGTAGTTTAAATACTTTTTTAGAAAAATTTGATACTTCTGTCAGAGCCCTGCAAACATTGAATTTGACAAATTTAGCTGATTATATATTAACATATCTGGCAATTTCAAAACTTAGTCCTGAAACACAACGTTCGTTCGAAAATAATTATCGAAAGTCTGAAATGCCATCTTATCAAGAAGTTATAAATTTTATTAAAGAGCAAGCCAAAATTTGTAGTCGAACTCCAAGTATTAATAAACAAAATAATTCTAGTACTACTAAATCAAAAATAACACATTCATTCGTTGTTCAAGATAATTTAACTCAGAACAAATGTCGACTGTGTAAAACTAATTCACATTTTATTGTAGCATGTCCAAAATTTTTAGAAATGTCTCCTACAGATAGGTATAAATTTGCTAAAGGTCAGAATTTGTGTCTGAACTGTTTGGGTACTCACAAAATTATTAATTGTAGAAGTAAAAGTAATTGTAAAATATGCAAATTACGTCATCATTCATTATTGCATTTTAATTTACCGGTTAATAATGTTGAAGGAAATCCAAAAAGGTTAGAAATTAATAGCTCAGTTAGTAGAAAATCTGAAACACTTGTCGAAGAACCAACGACTTCTAGCGGTATTGCTCATAATTCACAATCTATAGTTAAGTTGAATGATTCATGTCTGGATGGTTCCAATACAAAAATTGATAAAACGTTTGTAAATTATTGTTCAACCACCGAAAATCCACGAATTCCAAGTAATACCACCGTATTATTATCCACTGCTAAAGTTTATATTCTAGATAGTTTTGGAAGACAGCATGTCGCTAGATTTTTATTAGATAGTTGCAGTCAAGCAAATTTCTTAACCTTAGATTTTTGTAAGCGCATACACTTGAATATTTCTAAACTTCATACTGAAGTACATGGTATTGGAACTTCTTCTAGTAGAATTTATGGCCGTACAAATATAGTAATAATTTCCCAAATTGATTCAGCTAAACGATATCCTTTGGAAGTTTTAATTGTTGATAAAATAACAAATCGTTTACCGCAAGTTGAGGTTAATATTGCTGCCTGTTCACATCTTGCCGACATATCCTTAGCTGATAATAATTTTAACAAACCGAGTCAAATCGATGGTATAATTGGGGCAGAATTATATCCTTATTTATTAGGTCAGGTCCGTATCGCTGGTCCTCCCAAAACTCCAGTTGCTGTGGAAACTAGTTTAGGATTTGTGGTGATGGGTATGGTCCCCATTTTATCTGTTCCTGAAATTACTCAAAGCTTTTGTACAGTTGTAGAACCCCCGCTTGAAACTTTGGTAAAACATTTCTGGGAAATAGAGGATATTCAATTGCCAGGAATAACAAATCCCGATGATATTGAATGTGAAAAAATATTTCAGTCTACATATAGTCGAAATAATTCTGGTCGTTATATAGTCACACTTCCGTTTCAACGCGATAGTTCATATCTAGGTGATTCTTATGCAGTGGCACATCGTAGACTCTTGTCGTTGGAGAGAAAATTTATTAAATTTCCAAATTTCAAAACTCAATATGTTGAAATTATTAATGATTATTTATCCCAAGGTCATATGACTAAAGTTTTAAAAGATAATTGTTCGTCGCCATCTTATTATATTCCGCATCATGCAGTATACAAATTAGATTCTATTAGCACTCCCCTTAGAATAGTTTTTGATGCTAGTGCAAAAACGGACACCCTGTATTCACTAAATGATTTGTTGTATACGGGTCCAAAATTACAAGTAGATGTAGTAACAATGTTTCTTAATTTTAGATTGTTTCAAGTTGCATTTATAGCTGATCTCCGTCAAATGTATAGACAAATTCTTATAGATAAAATTCATCGATGTTTTCAGCGTATACTTTGGAGATTTTCACCAAATGAACCAGTCTCCATTTATGAATTGAATACAGTATCTTTCGGGGTAAGGTCTTCACCATTTTTAGCACTCCGAACAATACACCAGTTAGCCAACGATGAAGAAAAATCATTTCCGTTGGCTGCAGAAATTGTTCGACGGAATATGTATGTTGATGATTTAGTTTCTAGTATACCTACAGTCGATCAAGCAGTAATTTTGTATAGAGAATTGATTGAATTGTTTAAGCGAGGTGGTTTTGATTTGGTAAAATGGTCAACGAATTCCGAACAGCTTTTACAGCAAATACCGGAACAAAATCGTTCTACTCATATGATTGATTTTGACATTGAGTGCCTTAAGGTGCTAGGGTTACAGTGGCATCCAAAATTAGATATTTTGTCTTTTTCCCTCAAAATTCAAGATAAGGAATGTACTAAGAGGAATATTCTCTCGACTGTTGCCCGATGTTTCGATCCATTAGGATTTCTCTCGCCTGTTATCTTACAAGCAAAATTGTTAATTAAAAATTTGTGGATACTTCGTATAGGTTGGGATGAAACTCCCCCAGCTGATATAGTTCAGTGGTGGAGAGATTTTCAACACTGTTTGAAACTTTTAGTTAATTTTCAAGTTCCTAGGTATTTAGGCATGATAACTCAAGCTTCAGTAATGTTAGTTGGTTTTGCTGATGCATGCGAAACTTCATATGGGGCAATGGTATATATTCGTATAAAATCGTTGACTTCTATTCAGACGAATTTATTATGTGCCAAGACAAAGGTATCCCCTACGAAAATTATATCAATACCTCGATTAGAATTGTGTGCCGCTCACTTATTAGCCAAGCTTCTTTCATTTGTAGAAAAAACTTATACATCAAGGTTGAATATAGAAAAAATTGTAGCTCTCTCTGATTCTACGGTAACACTTAGTTGGATAAATGCGCCTCCATTTAAATGGAAAACATTTGTAGCCAATCGTGTGTCTAAAATACAGGCATTGGTTGCTTCTAGTTGTTGGTTTCATGTTGATGGAAAGGAAAATATCAGTGATGGTCTTTCTAGAGGAATGTCGCCCTCACAATTTATGGAAAATAAATTTTGGTTGTCCGGTCCAAAATGGTTAAAGTATGATATTTCATCTTGGCCTATTAAACCTGTTGGTATAGAACATTGCACAATGTTGGAAGAAAAAACTGTTGCATTGTTAAATTCGAATAGTGAAATTCATCCTTTTTATTTGTTAGCGGAACGGTGTTCATCTTGGATGAAATTATTACGTGCAATTGTTTATGTACTTCGTTTTGTAAAACTTTTACCCCGTGCAGCCGTGTTTGTTGCAAGTGATTTAGATAAAGCTGAGACGGTTTTGCTAAAAGTCGTACAAACCTTTCATTTTGCAGCTGACCTAAAGGAATTGGAAAAGAATGGTAGTTGTTCTTCCTATTTGAGACATTTACGTCCTTTTATACATGATGGAATTCTTCGGGTTGGTGGGCGTCTAGTTAATTCCAAATTAAATTTTAATATACAGCACCCTATACTACTCCCTAAACGTGATCGCGTTGTAGATTTGTTAATCGATCACTATCACCGATATAATCTTCATACAGGACCTAATTTGGTTCTATCACTGCTTAGACAGCGTTATTGGATTTTAGCTGCCCGTGGAGTTGTAAGAAGCCGCATTCAAAAATGTAATATTTGCTTTAAATTAAAGCCTAAAGCACAATTTCCCCTGATGGGAAACCTCCCTTCTTGTCGGGTTCAAGAATCCAAAGCTTTTCTTCACAGCGGTGTAGACTACTGTGGTCCCATTCAGACCATACCTTATAGAAGAAGAGGTGTGCGTTCACAAAAAACTTATATTTGCCTCTTTGTTTGTTTAGTGACAAAAGCAATACATCTAGAGCTCGTGTCAAGTTTATCCACAGCTAACTTTTTACAAGCCTTTAAGCGTTTTCTATCACGTAGAGGATTAGTCACTAATATGTACTCAGATGGAGGTACTAATTTTATAGGAGCAAAGACATACTTGGACGAGTTACACTCATTAACTAATTCTAATGATTTTAATGCAAACGTAGCTACTGAACTCTCTTGCAGAGGAATAAATTGGAAAATTAATCCTCCATCTGCCCCTCATTTTGGCGGATTGTGGGAAAGTAACGTTAAGTCGGTAAAGACACATCTTTTTAGAGTTATTGGACATCAGCTATTAACTTACGAGGAAATGAATACATTATTAATTCAAATAGAGGCACTTCTTAATTCAAGACCATTGTGTGTACTCAGTTCGGATCCTGCTGAACCTTTAGCTTTAACTCCAGCTCATTTTCTCACCTTAACACCATTGAAGTCGTTACCTGCTCAAGATCTTAGCTCTGAAAATATTAATCGCCTAGATCGCTTTCAACTGATAGATAGAATGATTTCGGATTATTGGAAGCGATGGCGTCTTGAATATTTAACAAGCTTACAAGTCAGACAAAGATGGACTACATCGACTTCTCCAATTAAATGTGGTACTATAGTTTTGGTGGAACAACCAAATACTCCACCTCTTCACTGGCCATTAGGCACTATCATTGAAACTTTTCCTGGAAAAGATGGAGAAGTAAGAGTAGTTTCGGTAAAAACTCAAACTGGCATTTATAAAAGACCAGTAGTCAAAGTGTGTCCATTGCCTACACAATAATTTTGTTGTATTTTGCTTTTCGAAATAGTTTTAGTTTTAGGTTATTATATTAGGTTATATATTTCTGAAACTTCTTCAGGGTGGGGGGAATGTTTGGGCCATCTGGTTTGTTGGAATTATTATTATTAGTTTTCTTCCTAAACTCCTACTCACCAATTGAACTGCTGCTCAATAGATGTCATTCATAGTATGGAATGAAATATATTCATTTTAAGTTCTTACAAAAAGTTGATATTTTTTACTTTTGGTATTATCTTTGATTTTAGTTAGACAGTTTAACATAATTTGAAAATATAGTAGTATAGTTATATATAGTAAACTCCGCATTGAATGAAAATTAGTTCATTATATTTATTTTATAGTATAGTGTTAAAGTTGGTTTAATTAAAGTACCGCAAAATTTCCTATTATCCCATCCCTCAAACCTGCCGGTACTTTACATCATAGGAACCCAACACTACAATATATTGGTGAGTAAAATTTTTTTTTGTATACAGTTCCACTTAATTACCTTTTTGATAAAATTAGATTAATAATTCGTAAATGTACAATACATACACCCTCTTTAAATTCTCCATGTGGTCGTTCTTAATTTAGCGCCAAATATAGTAATTACAGTCAAATAGAACCCTTAAGATTATTATCTGAGGTAACAAATTCTCAACTTATTTTTATTATGTTTATTTAAATGTAGAATACAACTATTACTTATATTTGACGGTTTTATAATGAATGAGATTATAATACATATTAAACAAGCTAACCATTATACTCTTCGCCAATTTACTACACCTGTTATATATAATTATTGTACATTCTATAGGATACTCTTTTCAGTTTTTTTGTAAACGATAGCTAACACTAACTTACTGCCCAAATTTCAATACAATCGGACTTCTCGTTCTTAATTTATCGTGCTTACAAGAAACGTGACGGACGGACAGACAGCCGGATAGACGGACGGACATTTTGAAAGTTGTTCAGAATTCGATCACCAACACCGTGATATGAAATTTTTTTCTCTACGAACAATATTACCGGTTTTAGAAACGTGCCGATCGAATGCAATATACTCTTCGTTTTGTATTTGCGAAGAGTATAATAATTGATAATCACAAAAGTCCTCTAAAAGTTTGTTATTTTTTAGGACTAATTTAATATAGGTTATCATTTTCATTATTAAATTTATTTTTGATAAGTATTTTGTAGGTATGCTGATTTCAACACTGGCCACATAAATTTTGAACTGCGCTGTTTTGTCTATTCATCTTCTTGACAGGCCACGTCTCTATTTTGTAAAGTTTTCTTAATGATACTATTAAACCAATTAGTTGGTTTTTGATCGTAGGACACTCTTAGTTCAAACCAAACTTTATATTAAATTTACACACAGTATGGATATTAATATTATATCGCCTATTAGCATAAATTACTTTTAAAGAAGTGTAATCTAGTTTTCTGCACTTGGTTTCTTCATATATAATAGTATATTAAACCAATTAGTTGGTTTTTGATCGTAGGACACTCTTAATTCAAACCAAACTTTATATTAAGTATAAACGATTTATACACAGTATGAATATTATTATTATATCGCCTATTAGCATAAATTAATTTTAAAGAAATGTAATCTAGTTTTCTGCATTTGGTTGTTTCGTAAGTAGTAACTTTGGTACACTTTGTTTATTTGCCTGCATTTTATAGCAATTAGAAAACACAAGATTAATTGTAAAAGTACTCTTATATGTTAAAACATTCTGGATGTATTATGTATAACCTTTTATCATATGGAAACCTACACATTTTGGGACAATACTTCAGTAGCATATAATTTGGGAGAAAATGGCGCTAAAAGCACGTACCTATATTTTTTTTTCCTAGAGGGCCTTTCGGAATTAATCAACCGTAAAAGTTAAATTTTGAAGGAGGTTTTGTTGATAGCGCCCAAATTGCTTTGTCGATTGTAACGTTTGGACAGTATAAGTATAGGAGGTATAATGAGTATCTGATTTAGACATGTCATATTTTGTCTCGGGAGTTAGGGGTTGAACACTTGCTTATGCTTATTGATCCCTAAATGTTGATATAAATTAATTTATTAATTCATTACTAAATGAATTCCAATGCCAAATTTTACAAATATTAAATGATTACATAGAAACTAAACATTATGTCTTAAGAAAACCACAAACTTATAATTTAAGAAAAAACACTGTAGAAGTGCGTGTAACAATGTTTTTTTTAAATAGGTAATACATTTTTTATCTCGTGAACATGCTGGCATGACTTTCACGTAGGAACTTGTTGCGAGTAATTTAGAGGACAAATATATTTATCAGAAACGCTTCCTAACAGTTTTTCCAAATAGGAAAATGTCAGTTTTTGTGACACACTACTAAAACAAATTTTGGTCAAAAATGGTTAGCATTATTCATGACTAACACGAGCATCTTTCTAGAAAACTATTTTGTTAATATTCAGGGGCACAACTCGTTAGGGGTGTCCTACTCCTGGCTGTCTAGACAAGATGCGAAAGATACCATACCGTTGAATAAAAATTACCTACTTACTCTCTGTACTTTCCTAGTTTTATTACAATCGATAAAGCGATTAGTAAACGACCAGCAAAGAAGCTCTTTAAAATTGAATCTTCAAGGGAATAGCACTCCGAAAGGAGACGACCTAAGAAAAAAATAAAAGTACTTTTATACGCTCCAGAAGCAATGCATACAACTTTGACACCCTTTATATAAGAGACCATTTAATATTAATATCCGCTTTAATTTTAATAATGGAAACTAAATATTACTACGCAGAATTAAATATTTAAATCATATAGTGTGATTATATCTCTGCTAATTTATTTATTTCTCGCAGATAACTATAATATTGTAATAGATTTGGAAGAATCAAATATATTTTTCTCAATTAAATCTATTATTCTTATATATTAATTTAGTTTGGAAGAACAAATACGGTGAAAATCATTCCATTTCGTCAGTTAATTAAATATTTTGTATATTCTTATTATAACATTGCATTCAATATAATGAAAAATATTAGATACATCTTAAATTGAAAAATTTAACGCTTATGCATGTCCAGCCTCTCATATTCCCAGTGTGACGAATTACCCAGTCCAAATTCTCACATCGGTCGGTAAAAGTTATAAGAAACCTAACAGTTTGAAGCAGTAAACTAGGCAACATTGTTGGATGCCACAATGCTATGGTTTATTAAAGTTTTACACAGAGAGGGGTGCCACACTGTTAAAACGTCTTTTATATACGACCATTACTCATCATGGTGTGAGAGTATAAAACGGGTGCTAGAATTACATTCATTAACATGGGTGCCTCTTGGCAAACAAACAAGTATATATATATATATATATATATATATATATATATATATATATATATATATATATATATATATATATATATATCTAACGTCGAAATATCTACATTAAGATCATCTGAGGTATACATTTTCAAAAGATTTTGATCTTTTTATGCTTACTATAAGTATTAATGTTATTCTTGTCGTCAACAATATCGATTCATAAACGTTTCAGCCCGTACATTTTTTCTCCATTATCTAATTGCCTATAATGTTATTAAGGCATTAACTTATTAACTTCACGAGATTATAAGACTTGCAATAAAGAATCAGTTGACAAAAAACCTTATTTAACTTTTTCTATATCTACTTAAGTATGATGAAAAAGTTTCGAGGGTAATTTAGATGTTAAACAAATTACTTTATATTTCGGCAAAAGTAAATCAGAATATTTTCATATAAATGGAAAGGCTTAGTTAGACTAGAAAGTTTTTTCGGATGAAAAAGTTTTACCAGAGACACATTCTTTATTTAAATGTATTTGATTTTAATACCGTAAGATTTCAATTTGCGTCAATAATTCATTTGAAATAAAATTGTAGAGACCTAAATAAATTAGGTGGAAAAATTCGATTGATTCATTGCAAAAAATTTAAAAAATTTAGGACTTGCTGTATGAAATACTCAGATATCATGTACAGAGTTATTCATTCTATTTTGACTCCCCTTAGCGGTCTAAAAAAAAGCTAAATACAAGAATTGTAGGGTTGCATCTATATTTTTTAAATATAGCTAAAGAGCAATAGCCTGCATAGGTTGCGTGATACAAAAAATAAACGGATTTTTTAAACACATTTGCTTTCAGATCTTTTTGCCCTGATTACAAATCCATATGGTTTAATAATTCTAGTTGTAATATTTTTTGACTTCGGACATATAAACATGCATATTTATGGTTACTGGTGGCAGCGAGATGGTTCCTTACTAGATTGTGACTGTTGATATTATGGCAACATTGTTATTGTTTGACATTTTGCATTATTTCATCAAAATTTTCTGAAATTTTTTACATTTATACAAATAAAGATGTATTGAAGCATATTTAATGTCCGATATTACAGCTAGACCTATCAAGTCACAAGAAAGATCTAGGGGAGTAAATATAGGACATTGATATGTATAGTATTTTAAGAGCAAAATTATGATTTTATACCTTCAGCGGCATCATCAGGAGTATATATCTGAGTTTTTTTGAATACGTACATAACATACAAAATTGAATAAACAGGCTAAAAAGCGTTTTTTCATTTTACGCCCGGGGACGTTAGGTACACCGAAAGCCTAGAGCCTCGAGCATGCACCTTGTAACCTTGTTACCTTGTAAATGTGTAATAACAAGTCGAGAAATTGAAATATGTCGTGTTATTTTGTGAAAAAAAGGCGGCACCCCCCTTTTCTTTGCCTGTGACTCTAATACTGCCTGCGGCGCTAATAATTATTTACAATTAGATATCAGAGCAAAAACCTACTAACCTAACCTAAAGAAATCACACGAAAGAATGAAATTATTTTAAGCAGAATAAAAGCCTACTAACCTAACCTAAAGAAATCATAGCAAAGGATTTGTGAAAAAATATATTAATCGTTACAAAATTAAAGAAAAAAATTCAGCAGGCGTAGGAGTTTAAATCCGGGACCTTTCGCACCGTAAATGTTACCTACGCACCAACCATCCGGCTGATGATAAACACTATAGAGTAAGGAACGAATAATATCACATCTTGCGTATGGTCGAAGGGCTTTCGGTGTACCTAGACGTTCATATACTTTGGTACTTTGTTACCATCTCAGAGTACACTCACCGTCACAAGAGATTGGCCGGTTATCCTAGCTGGATCATATGCAGACGCTGCGATATACTGGCGTAGCAAAAATATGAATATACTCCTGAAAAAGTAACTGGTAACGCCTTGTTATGTGGGACGTGCGTATTATAACAGACAGAGACATTTGTGCGAATCGACCAGACTCCAAAGAGAAGTGCGCAGAATGTGGTATGCAAAGATCACAGTCCTGAAATAACTGTAGAAGCCCTTGAAACTGTTAAACGGGGTCATAACCGGAGTCTATAGCAACTACCTGGTTAATCGAGTACTTTCGCAAATCAAGGTTTGGGGAGGTCACAATTTTCTTAATGTAAACAATGTAACGATAATTACATGCGAATGAAACAGGTTTTAAATTTAATTTATTAGAATCAATAGAAATGATCAAATCCAACAACATTTCTGACAATAGTCTTCCAAATGACCAGGTATATATGCCAATATGTAAAACTTGTAAACTTATTTACATAATTTTAATATTCTTAATGTTAGATTAGATTAGATTAGGAAGGAGGAGCTGGCCAATTGGCCTTGTCCCCGCGACCCCCGTGGATCTATTGTAGTGTTCCCGTTTGTTTTCCTTAGAGCTCCTTATCCAGCTTTGTCCTTTGTATCAGACTCCACAGTGTAGCTATCAGCTCTTGGTTTTTCATCATCATCATCATCAAGTAGTTGGCTCAGTCTAGCAAGGCCTTCACAATGGCACAATACATGGACTGAGGTTTCCTCTGCCTCTTGGCAGAATCTGCATGTTGCGTCCTCTGCCAAACCCATTAGACTAAGATATCTATTAAGTCGACAGTGACCAGTTAGAAGACCTACTATTATTCTAATGGCCTTTTTATTTTGGCCTAATAGATCGTCCGTAAATTTGGCTGATCGTTCTTTAATGAACTCTTTAGCCTGTCTCTGTCGTGGGAAATTTTTCCACCATTCCTGAGATTTAGTTTGCGCCCATTTGTTAATGGATGCTCGTTTGCATGGCTTGGCCACACCGCAAAAGGGTTCGGGTACTATAAGGGCGTTACCTGCGCCTTCTCTGGTCAGTTCATCGGCCTTTTCATTTCCACTGTGTCCCTTATGTCCTGGTACCCACTCCACGGTCACTTTGTTCTGACTCCCTAGGTCTGTAAGAGCATTTATGCAGTCCCATACAAGTCTCGATTCGACTTGCATGGAACCGATTGCTTTTAGAGCAGCCTGACTGTCGAAAAAAATGGCAATCGACTGATTAACAGTTCCTTGCCTGGTAATTTCCTTTGCGCACCACTGTATTGCGGCCACTTCAGCCTGGAATACTGTGACATATTTTCCTAGACTTATTGGGATTTTCGTTTTTGACCTTATCCTATAAATCCCAGCTCCGACTCCCTGTTCTGTCTTAGAGCCGTCTGTATACCAGACTGTTTGTGCCGGTATTGGAGGGCCGTTTGTCCAGTCCTCCCTGTCTGGTATTTTAATTTTGAAATTTTTATTAAAGTTATACTTTGGGACTGTAGTGTCCGTGCTCATTCCTAGAATGGGATCTGCCTTCAGCTCTAATTATAACTTCTGGTGCTCTGTTCCGTGCTGCTGCCTCATTGGTGTAGAGCATTGCATTAGCCTGTGCACCACCGAACGAGTTTCTCCTTGGATAAATATATGTAGTGGTGGCAAGTCCAGAAGGACTTCCAATGCAGCTGTTGGAGCAGTTTTTATGGCTCCCGTGGCGCACAGGCTGGCAAGCCTTTGTACGCCACTTAACAGCCTTATTGCTCCCAACTCCATTGTCTTAGTCCACCATGCTACTGATCCGTAGGTTATCATGGGTCTTACTACCCTAGTATACAACCATAGGGTCATTTTGGGATTTAACCCCCAATTTTTTCCACACATCTGCCTACACCTTCCGAGGGCTATTGTTGCTTTCTGTGTGGCTTTTTCGATGTGGCAATTCCATGTCAGTTTTTGGTCAAAAATGACTCCTAGGTATTTTACCTCACTGGCAAATGGAATTTCCACACCGCTGAGCACTAGGGGCTTTAGGCCATCCAAGACTCTTTTTCAAGTGAAAGTGACGACTGTGGTTTTGTGGGGATTTATGGAAAGTCCTTCTTCATTACACCACCTGTCGACCATATTTAGGGCTCTTTGAGAACGCTCTGATATCGTGTTCGCAAATCGCCCTCTGACAACTACTACTATGTCGTCAGCATATCCTAGGCAGTAAAAGCCTTCTGCAGACATTTTTCGGAGGAGGTCATCAACAAGGGTTGCCCACAGTAGTGGAGATAGTACCCCTCTTTGGGGGCAACCTGTGCTCACTTTAGCCTCCATGGTAGCCTCGCTGGTTTTAATCCACTGGCAGAGCGCTGTTGGGACTCCTCTGTTTAAGAATGCATTCGTTAACGAGTGCGTTGTTAAACGCTTCTTCTATATCTAGAAAAGTGGCTACTGCAATTTCCTTGTCATCTAATGACTTGACCAGTAGCCTATTTAAATCATCCAGCGCGAGGTCTGTTGACTTTCCCGGCTGGTATGCATACTGACGATCACTATGAGGATTTTCCCTTAGAACTTCGTCTCTAATATACCTGTCCAGTAATCTTTCCAGTGTTTTAAGTAGAAAAGCTTATGGTCTATATGACTTAATGTTTATTATCATATTTCTAAGATTTCAACATCTTATTAACTAGTTTATAAGTACATTTACCTTTTGTAAATTTATTCATTTAAATTTACGCTTGAAAATGGCATGTTAATGTGCAGAAACTGCAGTAACGTAAATGTTACAATAAATTATTGATGTAAAACAAAACAATGTGTCTTTTCTCATATCATCATGATTAACTACCACAAAGTAACGGCCCAATTAATAAAAAAAAATATATAATAATATAGATGGGTAGGATGAACGAGGTGATGAATTAATTGTTATTAAAATTAAATCGGCGGTATTGACAACGGTTCATTATGGTTTAATTACAGCGACACTTAATTCATCACTGTTAATTACTTACAATGAATGTTAAACAAACTTGCATTGTAAGAAACCAACGAAATGATAATTTTTACTCTCACCACTAAAATAAATTTTTGCAGTTGGAAATTTGGCAATATGGTTGTTATACAGGGTGTTTCACGAGGAAACGCACATGCTGTAATGGCAGATAGAGAACACTGAGGGTAGCCACTTATTAAAAAAGCTAGTTGGGCCCTCGTTGCTGAAATACAGAGTGTTTTATATATTCTTACCATAATTTCTTTTGGTTATTACTTTCTAAACCAATGACATAATAAGTTCATATTTGGCATATGTAATACACTAGTGATCCTGAATAAGTACTTGTGTAACACACAAAAAGAATCCTGGACTCGAATGTTTTTGATGTTCTTCAAGAAAACAATACCCCGTATATGTTTTTTTAAAATTTCAATATGAAATTCGAAAAGTACATAAAAATGGCACAACACGGCTTTATTAATTTTTTTGCCACACTTTTGCCGCATTCGAAATCAATTTCAATAAATAATGCAATACGAAACTTTAGAAAATATCGATAATGATACGCGCAAAAACTGTTTGCACTATTAAATTACACATTAACTTTTTTTACGAATAATAATTATTATGTTTTATTCACCAATTTTTATGAATGAGGTAAAATCAGCAATATAATAATGTTACAGGCCACCGAACCTATTTCATTCCTCTCACTTATTAAAAGCTAGTAAAACTACAACATAATCTACTTACTAATAACAACAATAACGGTAACTAGCAACTTGCATAAAAATAACGTAAATAGCAAAATACCACCAAGCTAGCACTAGAATAATTATTATACGAAAAACAAAAAATGCAGATATTCAGATATTGTTATAAGAGGTATTTACAAACTAGAGTCATAATTAAATTTTCAGTTCAAAATGACTCCCTCAGCTTCAGTACATTTTCTGGTGCGATCCACGAGATGTCCAATTGATCTTCTTATCAGATTTGGATTGTTTCTAATTTCGTAGCAGCAATCAACAATTCTTTGAATTAACTGGTTCCTTTTTAAAAATGAATTATTTCTGTCATTAATGTTCACATTGTAGACCTACTTTTCAAGTGATCCCATAAAGAATAATCCGTAGGGTTGAAATCCGGAGACCTTGCCGGCCATACATGAGAACCTCCCCGATCAATCCATATGTTTGGATATGTATCATTTAAATTATTTCTAATTCGGTTGGAGAAATGTGGTGGGGCTCAATTATGTTGAAAGAGCATACCTCCGATATTTACATTTTCTAAGAGATTCAGTAACAAATATTATAAAAAATTAAGATAAACGTTACCAGTTAGTGTACCTTCAAAAGAATGTGGTCCTAACAAGTGACCGCTTATAAGCCCAATAGTTGTCCCTATTGATGAATGCCGTTTTATGACAATATCTGTATTTTTTTGTTTTTCGTACGTTATGTTGACAGTTTGTTAGTATGTGCATTATTGATGTGCAACATAGTTGCTACCGTTCTTGTTATTGTTAATAGGTATGATATGTTGCTGTTTTAGACCTTAATAATAACGAGAGGAATTAAATAAATTCTGCATTTATTCTCCTATTTATTTTACCCTCTCCGTGAAAATTGGCAATAAAAAAAATAATTATTGCTGAAAAAAAAGTAAATGTCTCATTTAACAGTGGAAACATTTCTTGCGCGTATCATTCATTTATATTTTCTAGTCTCATAATGCATTATTTAGTTGAATTTATTTTGAACGCGAACGCGAAAAAGTGTGGCAAATAAATTAAAGAAGCCACTTTGTTCAGTTTCTTATGTACTTTTCGAATTTAATATTGAAATTTAAAAAAAGCATATGCAGGGTATTGTTTTCTTGAAGAACAACAAAAACATGTTTTCTTCAAGTCCGGACCTGGAGTGTGTGTGTGGCTGTGTGTGTGTGGGTGTGTGTGTGGGTGTGTGTGTGGGTGTGTGTGTGTGTTATACAAGTACTTGTTTAGGATCACTAGTGTATATGTGCCAAATATGAATTTATTATTCTATTCCATTAGAAAGTAACAACCAAAAGAAATTTTGGTAAAAACACATCAAACACCCTTTATTTCTGCACTGAGGGCCTAACTAGCCTTTTCAATGGGTGATTATGATTACCCTCGGTGTCCTCTATCTGCCATTAAAGTATGTCCGTTTCCTCGTGCAACACCCTGTATAGTGTCAATAAGACGACAAGTAACACGATATTTCTTCATTCCTTGATTTACTGTACTGTACCCGAATACATTGCTTACTTCTAAATAAGAATTAAAAACATTGGCTGGTGCTAAAGAGAGAATGTATAAGAATTGTTACTTCTTTTGAACCAATATATCATGGAAAATATTTGTAATTATATCCAAACACCGTGTTTAAGTTTATGGGTAAAATGAGTTTTAACATACCGATAATAAAAATCCATATTACCTTGAACGCTTTGACAATAAAACAGTATTTTATTATCTTGAGGAAGAATTCTAGATATAAAGAAGTATCCTTTCATATTTTAGTTAGTTTAGCTTTTTCATATCTATTGGGAATCGTAAAGAAAATTAAGAAATATAGTGGATCATGTCCCTGAGGACTCTCTGAAGTTAGCGGCGTGAAATTGCTAAAAGTAGAGAAACTGTAGTAATAGCATACTTAAATTTTTTGATGTTACTACATCATAAAATAATTACAAGCGACTTGTAGAACCTACACGATGTAGTCCGTCAGAAATATACAAAAAGGGTATTATTAAGAAATTTCTCTTCTATCGATTTTTTTGTATAGAATTCTTGTATGGGGTGTAGACAATCGGAAATCCATAACGTAGACACTGGCTGGGTGGTGCAACAAAGTTTTATATACACCTTTATGCAAAAAAGTGCATTTTTCGCTACTTTGTAATTTTTTAAAATGGTTTTCGGATGTATTCGGCTCAAGGGTACCAAACACTAATAAAGGTGTTTTCTGTTATTATTATATAATTCTATTACGATATAGAGTCATTTATAAGATTGACACCTTCAAGGAAATCGTGTCAACGAATTGTGCATGAAGTCACCGAACGCCAAAAAAGGGCAAAAAATATAATCATATATGACATTAAGGAGAATTCAAATGCTGATGCGGCAACTCGTTTAGTGCATGACAAAAACTTTGTAAAGAACGTAGTAAACACCATAATTACAATTATCTCTACACAGGACATTAAACCTATGCGCCTTGGGAAATATTTACTGGATAATCCGGAACCTTGGCCAATCCGGATTACTCTTACCAATGACCAGACTGTCGAAACAGTTATTCGCAATGCAAAGAAACTGAAGAACTCCGAACACTCAAATGTCTCTATTTCGCTAGATCGTACACCGAAGCAAATTGAACACTACAAGGCCATAAAACAACAACTTGACGAACGTATTTCTAAAGGAGAAACCAACTTTAGAATACCTTAAATGTTTAAACTAAATACGCCCAACGTAACAAAGTTATCCGATTTGCTGTTATATTTTCAAAATGTACGGGGACTGAGGACGAAGGTTGATGAGTTTTACGCTGCGATCAGTGAAAATTAGTATCCGCTCGTTTGCCGAAACTTGGCTATCCAGTGACGTGCTAAGCTCTGAATATTTTGGAAATAACTATAACGCGACCGGAAACTTGAAACTATAGGATCTTCACGTGGAGGGGGTGTACATAGCCCATAAAAGTGACTTTAATGTTGAAATGTTAGATTCATCTTATATAGAAAATAATTGTCCATCAATTGATTTAGTCGGATGTAAACTTTATCTTAATACTGGTTCAACTTTTATTTATACATTATATATTCTATCTAGCACATCTGTAGTGAACTTTGAGAATTTCTTGGATGTGTTTGAAAATATTGTATTAAATCAGGGTAATGCAATTATTTTAGGTGACTTCAATGTCCCGAACTTTAATAATTAACTAGTGCATGATGCAAAATGTCAAAAAATGCTAAATTTTCTTAATTTGGGTAATCTAAGGCAATTTAATAGTGTTTGCAACAGTAGTGGCAAGTTATTGGATTTAGCAATCAGCAATATAGATTTTGAAGTACGTAGAGACTTTACTCCGCTTATTAATGAAGATCTTCATCATCCTTATTTACATATCAGCACACTGACTACTGACAACCATCGTGTTAACTTCTCCGGTAATAATAATAATATTAAAAAATAAAATTCCGTAAAGCTGACTATCCTAACTTATACGCTGAACTTTTAACAACCGATTGGTACTTACCTAAATTTATGTAGGTACTGACGTTAACTTAGCATGTGAAATATTTTATGACAGACCGACACACATATTTGATAAGCATGTGCCAACTTTTATTAGCTATAAACGTAAATATCCATCCTGGCATACTCCTGCAATAATCAACAATATCAAACTAAAAAATTACTACCGTAAAAAATACAAACAAAACTAGGTACCTATACATTTGGAGTAGTTTAAACAGCTGAGATCGTTAGTTAAATAAGACATCCAAGTAGCATATAAATTATACCTCAATACAGTTGAGAGTAATGTTAAAAATTATTCTAAGTATTTCTGGAATTATATTAACACAAAAGAAAAACAATCTAGAATACCAGGTAAAGTAGTTACTGACGATGTAGTTTTTGATGGTCCTCAGCCTGTTGTTGATGGATTCAGCGATTACTTTAGTAGCGTTTATTCAACATCAACCAGCCCTAATACCTTTGCTGAATTAAATTGTTTTAAATATATATACGTCTTTAATATACGTGAATTTATCGACAAGGACTTACTGAATTCTGCCAATGAATTGAAAAATAAAATGACGTCAGGTCACGATCAAATCCCTAGTTTTTTAGTGAAAGACTGTAGATACGCCTTTATAACTCCTTTAGTGCTTATTTTCAATCTTATTTTAAAAACCTCCGTTTTTCCTGACATTTGGAAAACTGTGAGGGTATGTCTGATACTTAAATCTGGCGATTCTTCCAAATTAACTAATTATAGACATCTTTTTATTCTTTGTAATTTTGCAAAACTCTGAGATATCACTCTATAGTTATATTTATCCTGCGGTAAAAAAATTAATCTCACCACACCAACATGGTTATATGGAGGGACGCTCCACCATAACAAATTTAGCAATATTCTCCCAATATGTGGCTAATACACTTGATAACCATGGCCAGGTAGACGTAAAATACACCGAGTTTACTAAACCATTTGATCGCATCGATCACGAAATAATTTTAACCAAGCTAAATAACTTTGGATTTCATGAATGATCTTGTACAGATCATCGATTATGAAAACGTGCTATTTGTTGACGATCTAAAAATCTACCATACCATAGAGAATGAAGACGGCGTATTTATTCAGAACCAGTTGAGAAAGATTGAAGTTTGGTATGACGAAAATAATCTTCATTTAAACAATCAAAAACGCAAAAGCTTAACTTTTACGCTAAAGAAACATTACACTGAATTTACTTATCAGCTAAAGTTCACAAACTTAAGCCGATGTGAATCCATAAAAGATTTTGGTAGTGTTTTAACCAGACTACAACCTCCGCATTAAGAGTGTTAGGTTTTATAATACGAAATTGTCGTAATTTTCATGATCCCTCTGCGTTAAAAGTACTTTATTTTGCTTGTCAGATCAAAGTTAGAATACGGTTCCTTAGTCTTCAAAAATTGTGCCAATAATTACACTGGATTGGCTCAAGCGGTTGCTATGAAATATTTTACAAACTGCAGAGAATGGCTTTGGCGAATGCGCTAGTGATATTGGAAAACGATTAATTATAACACCTTTTTTGCGAGATATAGGGTACTATTGCCCGATGATGGTTTCATTGCAGTGTCTTCATCAAGTGACGACCAGCGTGTTAAAAGTAGTCCAGAACATCAAAAACTAGATAAAGTTGAAATTTCACATGAATTTATTAAAATTAGTAGTTATGTAGGTTTTATGTATTTCAAGAGTATACCCAATCAGATACGAAAAGTTATACATTCAGACGCTGGCAACATTCTTGCATATTTATTGAAAATTGGTACATGAATCAGGATTCGCTGAAAACGAGTCTGGTGTTAAAGCTTAAAAATTAAAAACAACGAATATTTTGTTTTGCTATGTAACACTTGCTGATGTAGGAGGAAATGATTCCAGCTTTGCTACATTTTTAGTGGGTGATCGCTGGAACATTACGTACCATAGCTCATCTAACGTATGTTTCCAATCTTCTGAGCCATAAATATAAAATAAAAGAGTCTCTCTGGCTTTTCTACTTCACTGTGAGGTACTGTAGTTGTTTGGAATACGTGTATGGTGCAGCGCAGTCCAAGTTCTGTCTCAAGCAGCTTAATAATGTTCTTTTTCCCATTTCCATAAACTGCACTTGTGGTGTCGCAACCACTAAAAGAGTGAGCGAGTGGGATGTACGTGTTGATGTGCATATGTTGAAAAATTCAAAAGTGATTTTTTGGATGTTTTTATGATTATAATACTTTAGTTGCCTACCCATATTTTTCTCATTTCTCCACTATTAGGCCATTTTTCTTTGTTAAGGGTTGATCCTATCGACTTTATTTTGCTCTTATTCGATTCAGCATGCAAAAAACATAGAAGGCGACTCCACACACCTCTACTTTCAGAAAAGTATATTTTCAAAAATTTCTCCCCCTCCCTCCCCCCAAAAGCCTCATATTCAACCCTCCAATTTTTTGAGACTCTTTGAACTCCTGAACTACATGTTGAGTAGCACCAACAACCAAAGTTTCAAGGACAGACTAATTTTTATGTTGTTTAAGGTACCATTGGCTGCAATTTTCATTGTAGTAATGTAGAAGGTAAATAAGACATCATTAAAAATGGCGAAAGACATTTTTCGACAAAACTGAATCATTTAAAAAAAATGGTCACTAAAAGGTGATCTACGAGGTTGAGATCTGGCGGCCTAGATGGCCAAGCATCAGGTCCTTACATTCGATCCATTTATTTGAATACTCATTATTCAAATTCCTTCTAAGTTCAATACCAAGATAAGGTGGAGCTCTGTCGTGTTGGAAGTATTACCTTTTGATATAAACTTCTTGCACTAATTTAGGTAAAATGCTTTCTAAGAACGCTAAATACACTTCTACAGTTAACTTTCTTGGAAAGATATTTGGGGCAATTAAGTGGTTATTCAACACACGGTACCAAACATTTATTGGGAAGCTGAATTGAGGATGGGCTCTCCTTATGGCATGAGGGTTATCTTCGGCTCAATAAATGGAGATTTTTTAGTTAAATATTCTATTCTATTCATTTCTACTAAATTCGGCTACTCTTTAATAAAGTTTAGTATGTCGTGGGTACTTGTGATTAATAATCTGTTAGCATAATTTCAGTTTGTTTACATGGTCTCTGGCTATGGGTAGTTTACCAACCTGTGTCTCAGTAAACACTAGAAATAAACATTTATACTCATTCGTAAATAGGCAGGGGGGGTCCTTTATTACTTTTATTAGAAAATCTATAGTTCATCATAGAGCACCCTGTATAAACAACTAATAAATTTGAATATAAAATTCTACAAAACCAAAATTCTGCATAACATACTGAGTCATACTTGTCTCGCCAACCAAATTGGCTTTATAAGGAGATAATTACAATGATAAATATAGTACTTAATGATAGCTAAAAATATCAAAAACTGGCGAATATGTGCCCAACAATGAAAAAAAATTCAGCAAATTTATGAAGAGTGTAATGTTTACATCAATTTTGTATCTATAATTTTACTAATTTCCAGTTCTCCTTTGCGGCTAACTACTATATACTATGAAACATTCTGTCCGCTTTCGATATAACATACTTTATTAATATATTTAAAATTAAAATATCATTTACATGCAAGGAAACAAAGGCAAATAGTCCTATTTAAAAACAGTGTGGGACCTACCTTAGGGGGTCTTTAATATGTATATATCTATCTAAGGATATGGCGCATAGGTTCAATATGCTAGCCGTTGAGCACATCACGTCGAAGGCCACCCATGTGTCACAGAATTGAGCTCCGAAAATCCAATATCCTGTAAAATTAGGTAGTTATATTGTGGACTTTTATAGTAAGGGTAGTATGTATATAAATATATCTTTTACAAATACGATGTGGGAAGAGAACTGAGCAATATTTGTTGCAATTCATCCTTTTAAACTATACACTGAACTGAACTTGTGGTAGGTACCTTGTGAAACATCTTGAAAATAATTGTTAATAAATTAAACACTGCTTTTAGATGAATCAATCAATATATTATAAATACTCTACATATGTTTCGGCTTATTAGGCATTTATCAAGAGTATTACATAGTATTCACTATGTAATACTCTTGATAAAGGCCTAATAAGCCGAAACATATGTAGAGTATTTATAATATATTGATTGATTCATCTAAAAGCAGTGTTTAATTTATTAACAATTACTTTTAAACTATTTCTCAAAATTGTTATAATGTGCTAAAGATATTGAGGTGCGTTCCTTTGTCTATAGTTTTCTAGGTTTTTTATTCAGAAGGATTGTTGAAGTAATATCGTATAAACTCGTTGTAAAATCAAAGCAGAAAAAATACTCTATGGTGTTGTTATCCCATGCATGGGTCGTATGGGCTTTTAATATGAAAGGAAATTATTAATATATATTACTGAACAATTCTGCGATTTTTAATGCACTATATTTTAATGATTCTAAAGTGTCTCTTCCGAAAAGAAATGCGGGAAAGAATTAATAGTATTGAAGTAATGACTTAGTATTAACCGATTTTGCATAAATGGAGGTCTTTTTTTAAATTTGTGGGGTGTGACTAAAAATTTTTTAAATGATTTGTTTGACTACCCAGATGTACAAATCATGTACCTTTATATTTAGATGCAAGAATTACCTAAAATATCGTTAACCCCGGCGAAAGTCATCACCAAGGAGGCCACGAAGAGGTCGGCGATTGCCAGGGATGCCAGGAACAGGTTCCCTATCCGACGTAGGCCCCGGTCCGTGTAGATAGCTACGCATACTAGTATATTTCCTGCCACCGAAAGAAATATTAGGAGTGATAGAAATATCCCTGAAATGGAAAAAATATGTAAGAAATACAGAAACATCAAATACGATATTAAATAAATAATTAATAAAACTATTTGCTACTTTCTGAAAATTTTTATTATAATAAAAAAAAAATCATTAGCATCAAATTTTGTTCATGGGTCATTGTATGATCTATTTATAGTTTACAAACCATATAAACTGTACAATATAATATTTCTTAAAAAGGAATATAGTGTTTAATCTGTTAACCATATATTTTTATCTAATAATATATATAATTTAGTAACTTATCCTACATTTTAAATATAAGTCTAAAATATTGTAATCAGACCTTTCATAAAATCATGTTGAGCTAGTCTTAGTATGTTATGAATGGAGATAAAGTATTTTAAATTATTAAATACTACTTTCTCTAATATTTTTGACAAAGTGCTATTTTGAATATGTTAGGAAAAATTCCAGATTGCAGAAAAAATTATTAAAAACATACGCGGATGGACTATGAAATTTACAGATTTCTTTAAACTATTTGTTGAGATACCCTCGAGATAAGTTGCATTTGAATATTTCATTTCCATAAGAGCATTAAAAACTGCAGTCTCTGTAATTGGGTTTAGTGAAATTGTTGTAAATTTTATAGTTTTTTATTTTTCATGTAGCTATTCAGGCTTTTTAATAAAAAATTCATTAAAATTATTTGCAATTTTGACCGGCTCTGTGATCACTTTATCATGTTTTACAATTTTACTAACAATATTTTTATTACTTTTTTCTTTCTTCCCTGTATCACAATTAGTAATATTCCATATGGTCTTACTTTTATTTTCAGATTTCTCATATAACTTATCATTCTGCAGTCTTTTAGCAGCTGTTAAAACTTTTTTGTATATTTTCTTATATTTCTTGTAGTGTTCAATATCAGCAATATTATTTGTTCTAATTTTTATTTCGTATATAATTTTCAGCTGTTATCTTATCAACGAGTAAAACTATCTAAGCTATAATAATATCGCGAATGCATCTTTCTGTGAGATATACTAAAAACTTTTTTATAATATCCTTCTTGTTTGACCCTATACAATGACGATTTCTCTAAATGAACAGTTACAAGAAAATAAAAATATTTGATAGAAAACTAGATTACATTTCACAATGGAGTAATTTATGTATCCGACGCCGTTTTTCGTTCTCAGTAAGCATAAAAAAATATCGGTTTTGATGTATGAAACAAAATGAAAGATAAGTAAACATTACAGGAAATAGATTCTAGGCACTTTTTTCGTAGATTATCGACTAAATAATTAAAAATCATTTCATGAGTTCTTTGCAGTGTAATAGGGAACGGACCGCGTACTATATTTAGCATTTAGCTTGCGAAATTGCTTGTACTCTCAGAGAGAAAACGTACTGGCTTTGTTAATAATCATGGAATTAAAATAAAGTAAAAGCATTTAAAAAAAGGAGGTTTCAGCATTTCTATTTATTTATTGCTAAGAGTTACATTTGATTTGTATGATTAAATAATTCATATTGGTTTCTAAAGGAGGAGAGTCCCCAAGGCCGGTTTTCGGCCCTCTTCAATTTTTGACGAAAATAAGTGAAATCGATTTTTTTAGGCTTCATGATAAAAATAGGTCATTTCCAGGTGAAAAGAAAAGTTTTTACGCCCCCACCCCTTTTTTCAGAAAGATAAGTACCGAATACTAATGTGCCTAAAAACTTTTCGTTTCATCTGGAAATGACTCATTTTTGTTAAAAAGCCTTAAAAAATCAAATTTACTTATTTTGTCAAAAATTGAAGGGGGCCGAAAACCGGACTTAGGTACCCTACTCCACTCTATTATTAAAGCAGTTAACAAAATGAAATGAAGATATTGACTTAAAGTTTGGTACACATACGTATTATAATGAGATCTGGAACTAGATTATATTTTAAGCTAAGTCCGTTGAAGAGTTAGGGGCTAATAGGGGTATATAAGTAATGCAAGCTATTAAAAGTCCAGAAACTTTCGATTTGGTGTACACAGGGTGTCCCAATAAAAACTCCCAGGCCGGATATATTCTAAACGAATAGAGATATTTTAAGTCTGTAAAAGCCAATTTATAGAGCATAAAGAGAGCTTAATTTTTGAATATAGTTGTTTTTTTAATATATCAGTATATAGATGGCTGTGCTCTGAAGAAATATTTCGATGGAAGAAACTTTGAAATGGGGTTTATGTGAAAGAAAATGCACTTCTAAGCAGATTATGTTCTAAAAAAAAATACCATAAAACTAACCGTTTTCGAGATATTTGAGTCCAAATGTCGGCATTTGCCAATATTGAATAATTGTAATCTATTCAGCATTTCAGTCCTTTAAGTGGGACAATCTGTATTTAATTTACAAATTTTAGAAGAAAATATTTAAAGAATTTTTTATATAACTGCTTTGTTATTAGATTAGATTACAATTTAAAATATTTGATATACAATTAAAGTTACCTTTGGAATAACAGTTTTGACACTTCTCAATTTCAATCACATTTTGTTTATTGGTGTGTCAATAGAACTGTATTATTGTACTTAATTATTGTTTTCTTTGTGAATATTTATTATTAAATATGGTTTCTCATACAAATGAAGATAAACGAAACATGATTTTAATTTATGGGGAATGTCGTAAAAATGCTTCAAGAGCTGTAAGTTTATATGAAATACGTTTTCCTGACAGACTTTAATCAGATCGGAAAACTTTTGTAAGTATGTGTTCTAATTCGAAAAATTATGGAGGTTTTAAGAAACCAAAAACAACAA
This sequence comes from Stenurella melanura, assembly GCA_963583905.1. NCBI lineage: Eukaryota > Metazoa > Arthropoda > Insecta > Coleoptera > Cerambycidae > Stenurella > Stenurella melanura. Next base: position 112,793,493 of record OY757312.1, read on the forward strand.
GAAGGAAAACTGCAACTGATCAAAATATTGCAATGGTATTACATCAAGTAGAAAATAACCCAAACATGTCAGTACTTATGCAAGTTGACGGAAGAGACAAATATTGCACATTCCACCTCGCACAGAATTCTTAAAACAAGCAAATTTTTTCCATTTAAAGTTCATTTAGTTCATCATTTGATTCCAGGGGACAATGAGTGGAGATTAGATTCTTTGGCGCAATTTTCAATTCTCTTAGAAGAAAATCCAAATCTTTTAGATATAATTATGTGGAGTGATGAAAGTCGATTCCACAACAATGGAGTAATAACAACACATAATTGTCGTTACTGGTCTCAAGAGAATCCTAGGTGGATGAGACATACCAGATCCCAGAATCGTTTTGGAAAAAATGTTTGGTGTGGTATCGTTAATGGTTACATTGTTGGCTCATACCTCTACCATGAGAATTTAACAGGTGAAAGATATTTATAATTTTTGCAAAATGATTTACAAGTACTGTTAAGGAATTTGCCCGCTCAGTTGAATAATATGTGGTTTCATCAGGGTGGAGCAGGCCCACATAATAATCACAACGTTGTTAATTATTTAAATCAAACAAACCCAGGAAGAGTACTTAGATGGCCCGCTCGATCTCCTGACATTATTCCATTAGACTTTTATTTATGGGGATTTTTAAAAAGTGAAGTGCACAAAGAACCAATAGAAGATATGGCAGATATTTATAATAAAATTTATGCTAGTGTTGCCGCCATTAATCGGCATACATTATTAAAATAGCACTAATTAATAGGTTTACGATATGTGTTAATGAAAATGGCAATAATTTTGAACACCTATTAAAATAGTTATTTTAATTTCATTAGTTCGTAAAAATTGTTTTATGTTCGTAATTGTTTTTTATTGCTTAAATGTTTGAATTATATGATATTTTTATATTTTGTTTCTAAGGGTTACTTCAAATATATTTAATTCATAAGACATGAAAAATTCTTTAAATATTTTCTTCTAAAATTTGTAAAATAAATACAGATTGTCCAACTTAAAGGACTGAAATGTTGAAGAGATTACAATTATTCAATATTGGCAAATGCCAACATTTGGACTCAAATATGGCATTTTTTTAGAACATAATCTGCTTAGAAATGAATTTTCTTTCACATAAACCTCATTTTAAAGTTTCTCCCATCGAAATATTTCTTTAGAGCACAGCGCCATCTATATACTGATACATTAAAAAAGCAATTATATTCAAAAATGAAGCTCTCTTTATGCTCTACAAATTGACTTTTACAGAATTAAAATATCTCTATTTGTTTAGAATATATCCGGCCTGAGAGTTTTTATTGGGACACCCTGTATACACCAAATCGAAAGTTACTGGACTTTTAATAGCTTATTTACCCCTATTAGCCAATAACTCTTCGACGGACTTAGCTTAAAATATAATCTAGTTCCAGATCTCATTATAATACGTATGTGTACCAAACCTTAAGTCAGAATTTTTGAATAACCTAACGCTCTGAACTTTTACCGTCTCCATAACACTGTACCAAAAGAATTCTTTGCTCGACAATTAACGTATTAAAAATGATTTTTTTAAGGCAGATATGTTATATGTAGGCGTAACTAGGTAACAACCAATGACTTCAGAAAGATTGGTAACAACGCACCTAATAATCAAATATGACATTACAGGAATTATACAGGATGTTCCTAAAAGAGAATTCCACAGCGTGTAGTATTTGTGAAAATAAAAAAATTAAATAAAAATAAATGAATAAAAATTTGACAAAAATCGTATTTTACTAAAAATTTCGGAAACAATGCAACATTGAAATGAAATTTTGGATTTGGACATACCATATAACTTGAAACATCTATTTTATTTCACATTTTGTTCCAAAATAAAAAACAGAACCAGTTTACTATTACGGGATTTTAAGTTTTTGTAATTTTTGATCACCCCGTATAAAAAAAAATAATTTTTGTCAACGTTATTCCTTCTTTTTTAGAGAGAATAACATTTTCTCGAAAAGTTAAAAATGTTAGCCATTACATTGCAAACCCCATCCGCAGACATACTGTATATTATGACGAGATCTGGAACTAAATTATATTTTGCGTTAATGCCGGTGAAGGGTTGGGGGTATAAATAGGGGAAAATAAATAAAGCAAGCTGGTAAGAGTACAGCCATTTGGGATCGGTGTATATACAGGGTGTTTCAGTTAAAAGTCCCCAGGCCATTATCTCTAAAATTAATAAAGATATTTTATTTTTGTAAATGGCAGTTGATTGATACCAAAGAAAGGTTTAAATAACGGTGATTAGAATTTTTCCTCAACAGCACACAGAGATGGCGCTGCGATGCAAAACTATTTTTTGATGGCTGGAACCTTGAAACATAAGTCATGTGATTAAACAATAATTTGTGAATAATTTTGATGGTATAGAAAATTTACAAAAAACAAGCCGTTTTGGAGTTACATGAGTTTCTTTCATTAATGCCAGTACACGTGAATCCCTATAATTTATTTGTTATTTATTATAGAATATTGGTTACCAAACACTTTTTTTCAAGATAAGGAAAGTGATATAATACACTATCATAAAATTATGTTTACCACTTCCGGCCAAACCGGAACTAACATGATGAACCAATATCCATATGCTCCTACATATTACATTTTTTTTTTCTAATAATGCTTCTAATAAAACGGCTCCAAAAACTTAAAGTAAGTAGGACAACAAAGAAAATACACACTAATTTAGAATGGTAATGAAAAATCTACTTAAGAGATATTAGTAGGCTTTGATTTAATTTTAAGTTTGACAGTTATTAAACAAAGTTTGTAGTTGGTGCACTTCAATCATAGTTTCAAACAGAAATAGTGTACTTAGAAACAATTCAAAGCAAATTAATCCAAATAAGGCAATAAAAAAAATAAATTAAAAAAATGGTTAGATACACCAATGAAGATAAGTTAAATATGATTTTAATATACGGTGAATGCAAAAGAAATTCCCGACAAGCAAAACGATTGTTTTGTTTACGATTTCCAAATAGACCTACACCCGATAAAAAATCATTTATCATGCTGTTTAAAAATTTAAGAAACTGGGGTAGTTTTAAGAAAACTATTCGTAACAGAAATAGGCCAGTTAGAAACGATGAAAATACAGCCTTGGTGTTAAATAGTGTTGTCAACGATCCTCAATGTTCTCTCCGGAAATTGGCATCGGAAACTAATCTGTCGATATCTTCGTGCCATAGAATATTAAAATAAAATAAATACCATCCATACAAATTAAAATTTATCCATCATTTAAGACCTGGTGATTATGAACGAAGATTACATTTTCTAGCTGAATTTTCAGTTCTTTCTGAAGAATGCCCAAACTTTTAAAAAAATGTGCTCTGGAGCGATGAAAGCCGTTTTCACAACAACGGAGTTGTGAGTAAGCATAACTGCCGATACTAGTCACAAAATAATCCTAGATGGATGAGAATGACCCGAAATCAGGTAACTTTTGGAGTTAACGTGTGGTGTGGAATATTAAATTCATATATTATTGGACCATATCTATTCCATGGGACTTTAAATGGAAGAAAATATGAGATATTTTTGAGAAATGTATTGCTAGGATTATTAGAGACTATCCCTCATAACCAGGAGAATATTTGGTTTCACCAAGATGGTGCACCACCCCATAACTCAGTACTAGTCAAAGATTGTCTTAATGAAATACGATCACCTGACTTGACTCCATTAGATTTTTACCTTTGGGGGTATTTAAAAAGTGTAGTGTACATTGAACCCATTGAGGATATGGCCTATTTGTATAATAAAATATATGCAAGTGTTGCTGCTATAAATAGACACGTTACAAAAAGTTTGCAATGAAGAGTTACTGAAACGGTACAATATGTGTATTCATGAAGAAGGGAGAAATTTTGAACATTTAATATAATAAGTACCTACCAATAAGAAAGAAATTAGTTTAATTTCATTTTTAATAATATTTCGATAGTTTTTAAATGTTTGTTTATAAAACTTTTGTTTACGTTCTTTACTGAATTGTTAATATAAATTTAGCCCATTCTAAATTAGTGTGTATTTTCTTTGTTGTCTTACTTACTTTAAGTTTTGGGAGCCGTTTTATTAGAAGCGTTATTAGAAAAAAAAAATGTAATATGTAGGAACATATGGATATTGGTTCATCATGTTAGTTCCGGTTTGGTCGGAAGTGGTAAACATAATTTTATGATAGTGTATTATATCACTTTCCTTATCTTGAAAAAAAGTGTTTGGTAACCAATATTCTATAATAAATAATAAATAAATTATAGGGATTTATCAAAATTCACGTGTACTGGCATTAATGAAAGAAACTCATGTAACTCCAAAACGGCTTGTTTTTTATAAATTCTCTATACCATCAAAATTATTCACAAATTATTGTTTAATCACATGACTTATGTTTCAAGGTTCCAGCCATCAAAACATAGTTTTGCATCGCAGCGCCATCTCTGTGTGCTGTTGAGGAAAAATTCTAATCACCGTTATTTAAACCTGTCTTTGGTATCAATCATCTGCCATTTACAAAAATAAAATATCTTTATTAGTTTTAGAGATAATGGCCTGGGGACTTTTAAGTGAAACACCCTGTATACTAGAGGCCAGGGTCTCAGATGTTTTTATAATATTTTACACCACCCTTACTTCATTATTAAATGGGTTGATAAAATGAAATAAAGATATTCACTTGAAATTTTGTACACGTATGTATTATAACAACATCTGGAATTAGATTATATTTTGAGATGATTCCGTTGCAGGAGTGGGGTGTAAATGGAGGAAATATGTAAGCAAGCTAATAGGAGTTCAGAGGCTTAGTTCTTGGCATATATTCTAGAAGCCAACATCTCAATTTTTTTTATGACATCTGCCTCAAATATATTAAAATTTTATTACTAATTATTTCCATATACTAGAGTGCAAATATAGTCAAGGTGTTTTCCTCTAAAGAGACTTGGATGGGAAATGTGAATGTGGAAATAGTGACTCCTTGGGCAGCGGTTTTTCTTATTTATTTTACAAAATATATTATTTACGATTATATTATTAATTATTATTTTTGCAAAATGCCATTTGTCCTATATTATCCTAATATTATGACAATATTCTCGAAAAGTTACCACTCTACCTCTAAAAACATTTCAAAATTTCAGTACATTTCATAGTTGAAAAAGAAGTGATCTAATTAAATCAGGTTTTGATGAATTCTGATCTTTGGAAAATGCACGAATAAAGAAAAATAATTGTCTGAAAATGTCAAGTATAGAAGGAGAATACCTTGCGTAAATTAATCGCGACAATATAGGACAATTATGAAAGGAATAACTTGTGTTGGTGTGGTTACGTAGATATAATGGATCGAGGCAGAATGAGAAAATACATTTATAAGGGTAGCGAAAATAGAATAACAGAAAGGCTGCGAATGTATTAAATAATACATTAGACATTTTGATAGATTTACATGGAGTGCTGAGATGTTATAATTTGAAAGACGTGCTTAAAGGTGATGTATCAATTTAAACTAAATACATATTAACATGATCATTTATTCAACCCACCAATATAATTCGATAACTACATAAATGGTTATTCCGATTGGAAAAAAATATCTTCCACAGTGCTACACTTTGTCTGATCGTCTATTTATGGAAAACCATGTTTATTAAAAACATAAACATGATAACAATTCACTATAACAAAACTCTGTCGATTCGCTATACAGGGTACAAGTTATAGGTACAAATGTTACTTGTGGATAGAAGGCACTTCGGCGGTTCCAAAATACCCGGCTGTAATGCATCCATCGTTACTGAGATAAGGATGTTGTATTGATTTTGGCCAAATCTTTCTTTGGTCTTATCTGTTGAACCTATAGAATTTATGGTGATCTGATAACATAACCTAAAAAGTCAGTTTGCCGAGACCCCCCACAGACACGTCATACACAAACAAAATGCAGACGAATATGTATATATCTTATCACAGTTTTAAACTACCCATTTTAAAAATTTTTAGTCTGGACAAAGGTATAAGAATGATTTGTTACAGATATTTGAATGCTTCATTAAAACTCTAGCAAACAGTTGGTTTTATGAAGGTTCGACCTGAAACTTAGTGATTTCAAAGCATATTAGATTTACAAGCTAGCACTAACAGCCACCTCAAATAAATTTTGTAAAGCAATGATAAAACCACAACATTTGCTTAAGATCTACAAAACTTGATCCTCCCAACTTGAACTTAACAGCTATAAAGTTTTATTGAAGGCTTGACAAATACCTTGATAAGTCAATCATATGCCAATAATAATTTAATTTTAATGTAAGTTCTTGTAGGCCTTTTTAAAAACTTTCTTTAAGACAAAATCTTTAAAAGTGAATTATTTATTATTTGTTTGCTTATAGTAATGGAACATATTGTTTATAGGATTTTGCAAGCAGCGGAAAAAAACTCTTTAAGGGCAGGTTTTTCAATGTCCAGTTAAATAGCTTAACTGTCAGATAAAATTTATCAGATAAACTGTTTTTCAGTGTGCAGGTAAAATTTACCGGAGGGTTAAGCTCACTATCTGAAAGTAAATTTAGCAGAGAGTTGAAAGTGCCAGTTAAGGATTTATTCTACTGTTAGTGAATTTGCACATGTGCATTTGGTTTAATTTCTGACAGTTCTAAAACATTCTAACCTAAAAACCAATGTGATTGATTGATATGTTCGTCTTTAATTTGCGATTTATTTTAAATATGTTATTGCTAATAATGAATAATAATAATAATATTCTGGATATGAATGATTATGACGATGATATTATACAATTTATAAAGTATGAAAGGAGACCCTATACCATAAGCGAACGAGAAAATATTTTTGAGAATTATGATGATACAGATTTTTTAATAAGATTTCAACTGCGTAAAGAAACTGTTTTACATATCGTTGAGATGATAGAGGAAGTTGCAGGAATAATTCTGTTTCTGTAGTTAGCACCTCTTTTCCTTTTTATGCTCTATATTGTATTGCTGATACACAAACGAACAAAATTAAGAACAGAACATCAATCAGCACACCAGACAACGTAATTAATTTTGAGGTTAAATTAGATAAACTGTTACTAAAACACGCGCGCAATTTGAATTAAACCAATTGAAAGAAACTGCAGGTAGAATCAGTAGTGCCAACATAGCTAAGAGATAATTCAACTCATGAATACGTAGCTGGAAATTAAATTACTGTTGTTAAACACTACCATAGATATAACTGCCAGCTAAGCGTAACTAGCAGCTACCTATCTGACACTTTTAACTGGACATTGAAAAACCGGCCCTATGAGAAATAAAAGAAAAACTATATGTAAAAAGTATTAATGAAATCTTTGCATTCTTTCGATAATCTGACTTTTGGTTATGCTAGCAAATCAAAATCCTAAAATGCATTTGTCAAAATGTCAAATAAGAAATTGGAAAAATTTATTTTAGGATTTTGATTCGCTAGCATAACCAGAAGTCAGGTTATCGAAAGAATGCAAAGACATCATTAATATTTTTTACATATAGTTTTTCTTTTAGTTCTCATAGATAGTTTTTTCCACTGTTTGCAAAAACATATAAAGAATATGTTTCAAAACGATATTTAAGTGCATTTTGCATTTAATGAATCTGTCATAAATCAGGGGTTTATGAGGTGGTCATTATAAAACATCGATAAAACCTAAATCAATCTAAAAAACATTTAAATACTTATTTGGGCACGGTATTAGTAATATTCTGGTAAAAGAATCACTTGTGGTGCAATTCTTTACAGGGACAAACGATATTTTGAGGCTACTACATATATCTCATAATCATTAAACTGAGACATGGTAAACATCCTTGTCATAGGTAAATGTTTATTTTCATGCTGTCAATCAAATGCCAATAAATATTCATAAGAATGTTAATTAATTCCACAAGAAGGATTAGTTGAAATTTCCCTGTATGGGTCGATAATAATAGGTTGGTAATCTTTGTATGCAACTGTGAAAATATTTACACAACTTCCACAGCCTATTTGTTTAAACACGAACGACTTGTTAGAAAAATTACCATATAGATTGCTTCTCTTAAATGTGGCATTTTTAATTAATTCATCCCTTTATCAATTTTTCCTGCTGTTTCGTATAAATCATTTTATTACTTGCGGAAAAGAAATAAACAACTTTAAATTGAAAACATAATTTCGTGATAAAAGTTTTGTTGTTTTGACTGATGAGAAAATGTCATTAATAAATACTCCACCAAGAAGTCGGGTAAGTATATTTCCACATATTTGAATAAAATATACCCTACTCTCAAACGTAAAAAATTTAATAAAAAGAATCATTACTGTCGCTGCTTCTGAGAAAAGTTTTGGTTATTCACATTTATTATTTATAATATTCTTTCAACCTCTATTGCACAGGTAAATTGAATATCAATAAGAAATAGTAAAAGTAGTCTAATTTTTGTGACGATATATCTATAAAAATAATTACCATTGAAGAAAACGATGTGTCTCTAGCTGCAAGTTGAACAAAATATATTATAAAAAGTTCACTATGAGCAGAAATACAATTTCTCGTCCTTACTTGAAAAATACGCAGTGTACTAAGGCCAAGAAGTGTTGTCAGTAGAGCAAAAAATCATTGGCATTCTGGTCGAAGGATAGTATCTGTTATGTAATACTTAAGCGGCACCTTGTACCACTATATAATCCCACATAATTCAGAGAAATATATTTAGTTTTATCCGCCTACTAGAGATGAAAACCACGACTAGGTCATTATGTGTAATTGGCACAATCGACCAAATAGAGTAAACTTGAGCGTGGTGATTTTATACCTAATAATTTGTTCAATTACTGTGTAATTTGCGGAATAACTGTCAGAAACGAACTTAACGAGCCGATTCTACATATTCACGCCACATATATATTTACAATAGTAACTGTTTTAATGAAACGGACGAATATTTGCGGCTGCGCAGCTATATTACGTGGAGACAATGTTGCCAGATTTAAGAATAACATTTTAAATATAAGATGTAAGGTAGTTCATGCATAACACATTTTGAGTGATCTCATTCCTTCGAAGTACGTACGTGCAAATTTACGAAATTTGTAAATCCGCACGGCCATGCCTCTACTGACTAGACTTATTGGCCCTACTATAAATAAAAAATATCAAGAGATCTTTCTTACTTTTTTTTTTAAATAATGTTTTTTTGGTTGCTATGCCTACGATAAAACTGACCGAGTTAAAGAAATTTAATTATTTTTATAATGAGAATTTGATTCTTCTCGTTTTACTCGGAAAATAGGCATCGGATTAAAATATATTAAGGAACCCTTGTTAAAGTAAGTAGAATTTCCTTCAGTTTGTATTAGTAGAGTGCTCGCGTTGACAAAAGTCGCTTAGTTTTCGATCCCGTTGGCACTTTTAGAGTAAAATGTATGGCCTTCTCAGATATGTTACTTATTCCCTGTGGATTGCGAATCCACTTGTCAAAAAATCGTCATGAATATAAGGGCGCAAATCAAAATTTTCTAACTAACCACACCGCGCGATAGAGTCAATCATGACACGTATTTTATCCAATAATCATTAAATTCTCTGTAGAATTTCTATTTTTAAAATAAATAAAGAAACGAACTTTTGCATAGGCTTAAGTATATGGCAGTAAAATCCAAAAATTCTCATTTTCTCTGTTCGACTATGGCTGAAAATTAATTATTTTTCATCAACTTTTCCATTCCCACGACGATATCTCCCAAACTATTATATTTATCAAAAAAATATATCCTTTATAAAATATTTGCCATATTTTCCAGATTACAATGGTTTTTAACTCAGATTTTTTGAGAATTTAATAACCAAAATATTTAATACTGTGTAGCGTGATATCAATTTTCGAAGCTTATCAGCGGCGTGCGTTCGTTGCAGATTCTCGCTCTCCCACTCTTTAAAACTGTTTCAACAGACCCCACTTCGCACCCGCTGGCCGCTTTGGCCTACCGTCAGATAGATTGGCGCATAGTAACTCTCGTCGTTCATAATATTTTGAAATTTATATCTTGAAAATGATTATTACTATGAAATAAATGTAAGTATATTTGTAGAATATTAATTCAGTGTTACATGGACTTACATAAAAATCATGGCCTGCCTAAAATTATTGTGTAATAAATTAACACGTTATAAGAAACTCCCTATAGTTCACTGTTTGCAAGATACTTTCAGATGGTATGTATTTTAAATTTTCTACCATATAGGTAACTGATGTATATGCTTTTTAGAAGAAATTAAAATGAAAAGTACTACTGATAGCACAAGTTCTGAAAGTGAGATTGAGAAAAATATAATTTAATGTAAAACAGATTCGTAACATATTAGCTTAATTTGTATGAAACCGGGCCCTGTAATCAAAGGTTTTGAGAAATCGTTTGCAACATTTATTGATTGTTTAAAAATCTATAAAAAAATAAGTAACCAAGGAGGAGATGATCTATATCCTAGCATTACGTCATTCAAAAAACAAACAATTTTGACTGGTTTAGCACCGAAATTGCTATTCTAGTTTTACTAGCCAAAGGAATTTAGAACATTTAAGAAGATAAGTAGACAAAGAAAGTGAAAAGAGTTCAGATGGATCCAATGTCTGTCCATCAAACTTTCCGATGTGTATTTTCGTAAAACAATTTTTTTAAATAGAGAAATGTATTTTTGTCAAAAGTATAACAATAAAGCTTTCTCAAGTAATGACCACGGAGCCAGAAAGAAAACTATCACTACTAGCTCACCAGAATCCCATAATTTTCGAAAGAATTTGTGCTAACGATTTAATACCTATGGAAATTGACTATCACAATTCATGTTTCTAAAGTCGCTATATAAAATGCAGAGGTCTATCTAACAATAAAAATAAAAGTGGAAAACGGACAGACAACGAACGGAGTTCTACTAAAAATGTAAAATTCTTGAGAAACGGTTTTTAAAGCACAAAGGGTATGGTATGTCGTCAATTTATGATGAGAAGTATCTAGAATGGATAGATATAAGTCTAAAAGAGAGATCAGTAGACTACTTATTAATATATTTACCGGCAAAGGAGTCAAAATTGTTAAATCTACAAAGAGAAACGAAAAATATGTTCTAATTCCAACAGAAAACGAGGCACGAAACTTTGCATTTTCTATTGTGACTTTAGAAACATTGAACATGATATCTAGTTTCTATAGCATTTAAATCGTTAGCACAAATTCTTTAGAAAATTATGGGATTTTGGTGGGCTAATAGTCTTAATTTTCTTTCTGTGTTCGTGGTCATTGCTTGAGAAAACTATTTTATTGAAAAAAAAAATTGATTTTACGCAAGGACACGCTTGAAGAAGTTATTGGACATGCACTCCATCCATCTGAACTGTTTTTAATTTTTTTCTCTTTCTCTATTTTTCTCCTTCAATGTTTCATATTTCTTTTGCCAGTAAAACTAGAATGGCAATTTCGGTGCCACTGGTTGCATTTCCGACGTTTGCTCCAAACGAAGTCGTTCTTATTTGTCCGAATCTTTATTTCTCATAGTCGTAGGGGGCTATGGGAATACTAGTGTTCAACTGAGAATTTGTCAAAAATAAGTTACGAAACCAAACAGCCAAAATGATTTGTTTTTCGAAATCGCATAGTTCTAGAATATACATCATCTTCTCTTTGGTTACTTATTTTTTCACGGAGTTTTAAACAATCAATAAATATTGCAAACGATTTATCAAAACATTTGTTTACCGGGCCGGTCTTAGACAATTTAAGCATAATTTCTTACGAATCTGTTTTTCTTTAAATTTTTTTTTGTTTCAATCTCACTTTCAGAACTTGCACTATCAGTAGTACTTTCCCTTTTCATTTCTTCTTCAGTTACCTATATGGTGGAAAATTCTGTTAGAAAAATACATACCAGTTGAAAGTATCTTGCTAACATCGAACTACCGAGTTTCTTATAACGTGTTAATTTATTACACAAAAATTTTATGTAAGGCGAAATAACACTGAATTAATATTAAGCAAATATACTTATATTATTTATTCCATAGCAATCATTTTCAAGACATAAATTTCATTAATATCATGAACCACGAGAGTTACCATGCGCTGATCTATCTTACGATAGGCCATTGCGGATGCGAAGTGGAGTGTGTTGAAACAGTTTTAAAGAGTGGGAGAGCGAGAATCTGCAATGAACGCATGCCGCTGAAAAGCTTCGAAAATTGATATCACGCTACACATTATTAAATATCATGGTTATTAAATTCTCAAAAAATTTGATTTAAGAACCATTGTAATCTAGAAAATATGGCAAATATTTTATAAAGAATATATTTTTTTGATAAATTTAATAGTTTGGGAGGTATCGTCGTTGGAATGGAAAAGTAGACGAAAAATAATTAATTTTCAGCTGCAGTCGAACAGAGATTTTTGATTTTTACTGCCATATAAGCCTATGCAAAAGTTCGTTTCTTTATTTATTTTAAAAATAGAAATTCTACAGAGAATTTAATGATTTTTTGATAAAATACGCTTCATGATTGACTCTATCGCGTGGTGCGGTTAGTTAGAAAATTTAGATTTGTGCCCTTATATTCGTGACGATTTTTTGACGACAAGTGGATTCATAATCTACAGGGCATAAGTAACATATCTGGTAAGGTCATATATTTTACTCTAAAAGTGCCAACGGGGGGAAAGATAGAAATTGATTTGCACTCTACTATATTTTTTGTTTCTCTCCGAATTACAGCACTTTCAAATTATAGTATTTTCTTTTATCATTTGTAATATTTAATAATTTTGTTTAATTAAAGATCAAGATCTATTACAATACTTTCCTCTTACTTACTATTGTTAAAACAGAACTTTCAGACGTTTGCAGCTTTATTTGTAAAAGTTTGAAACTGACATGTTGGGTGTGTTAATGATAACAATAAAGTAAAACGTGTTTTAGTTGATCCTCATGATTAAATTACACAGGTTTACAGAAGAAAAAACGTCCAACCAATGAGATTCCATTACCGTACCCCGAAGGTTTTTGGCGTGCTGAACACAATGCCATAGTCCGCTTTGTGCCATCACGTCAGGATTTCGAGAAAGTTTAACCTAAAAGTGCTAAAAATACAAAATTTTAGATTTTCTTTACTCGAAAAAGAAGAAGTTTAGACAAAAATTGCAAGAGGCAAAATTTTTTCGGCTCTTTTCTTCAAAGGGCACTGGAAAATTTCGAAAACATTTGAAAATATGATTCCGGGATGATTCCAAACTCTTTTTGCCTCTTGCAATTTTTGTCCAAACTTCTTTTCCGAGTAAAAAAATCACAAAGTTCGTCGAATATCTAAAAAAAGTGATAATTTCAGAAAAAATGTTTCGAACAAAAATAGCCTATTTTTAGTCAGACAATCCGAATTTGCAATATAATTCAGGCCAAAATATTGAGTGAATTAATTTGCGCACGAACGAAGGCGAAAACGGTATTTTTAGCACTTATACGTCAAGGTTTCTCGAAATGCTGACGTGATGGCGCTAAACGGACTACGGCATCGTATTCAACATGTCGAAAACCTTCGGGGTACAGTAGCGGAATCCCAATGGTCGTACATTTTTTTCTTTTTGTAAACCTATGTTATTATCGGAGAGTAATAGTAAGTGATATTATTAATTTTTTGAAAGTTAAAGACACTCAATACTTTTACAATACATTGTTATGAGATTATAATTTTGTTACAATGAATTTCAAAGAATAAGAAATAAATGCGAGTAATTAATAAAAATAGGTTATGGACGTCAAAAACTCTTTATTATTTCAAATAATAAATAATGTATAAAAAATATTAAGTTTTTATCAAAAGAAGAAAGCCGAAGAGAATCCAATTTAACATCAATTAGGAAATAAAGTAGTTTATAAATTATTGTTGTTACTTCTTGTTACTACATTTTGAAAAAAATGTAGTGTAGGTGTTATTTTTCCGGTGAACCATCGAAATCCGAGAAAAACGTCGGATCGAAATGAAAATCATAATCAATTTCAAATTTCTACATATTATAAAACTGGTTCCATTTCATTGACATAATGCTTTCTCATGTACTAATATCTGTATTATTAAAACTTATGCCCACCACTCCTCTTTTTTGGGAGAGTACCTTTTCATTTTTTCTTCTTGCTATTAAGTAACAATAGTTTTTGCACAATTTCAATACTTTGATTAATATAAAAATTTATCACGATTTTAAAAAAACTTCCCCACTACTGTATTTTAGGTGGGCGGATTTTACTTTTTGCTACTAAAAAACAATAACAGTTATTACTTTGGTCTCACACACACTAATAAATTCACTCATCGGGCAACATTCGTTTTTTGCTTTCTGCAGCTCATTATAAGATGGATACAGTAAATGTCCTGCTTCACGAGCACTTTTTCTTAAATGAATGTATGTATGATTATTTTGTCAACCTGCAATCTACATAAAAAGCTACAGCTTCATCTCCGCTGTATTGACGCACGTTCTTGTTTTCCGCTTCCCGTCTTATATGCTTGATCCCGGTTGAGCGATTTGGCGAAGCTGAACGAAGTTCCTTGATTAAATTTGCTGCATCCCTTTTACCATCATTTCGTAAGACAACCTCAGCTGCAAAAGTAATTTCCTGAATACTGGAAGAAAGCAAATGTTCAATTTTTTTTTCTTAGATCGATATTTAACGTCATCGAGTGGTTTCAGTGGTCGTTCGGACGATCTCGTTTATTCTGATTCCAACCATTCATCAACAGTTGTTCTGATTCCAACCATTCATAAACAGTGATGTGATAAAGAAAATTATCCTTATCTAACCAGTTTCCATATTTCTTAAAAAAAAACATTTTTCTTCCCGACTTTTCCCATCTTTCTTTAATTTTCGTTGAGATCTTCGAGACAATGTCTTTCCACTCTTTCTGGGTTTCGTTATTACCTGTCTCCACTTCAAAGGTGTCTATTAAAAATGATACTTAAGCTTTATGAGAATTAGACTCATGCCACTTTTCAACAAACGTCCTCCTCGACACGTTGAACACACTTCCTAATAAAAGAAGAAAAGAAAACTGTTCCGCAAATTTCCGCAAATTCTAAAACATGTTGCCAAAAAGCTAATACTCCAGACTATTGAAAAATGCACTTTTCACTTTGGATGAACTTGGATATTTACTTTGTCTACTGATTTACAAAAGTTAAAAAAAAAAAATAATAACTTACGATTACCATAATCCATTTTACTCCGCACTTTGTCAAACTACTGATAAACTTCGACCTGTTATTCGAAATGTCAATATAACAAAGGTGTCTCTGGTTGCCATGACCGAATTGTTGTGTATCGGATGGCTTTCTATGTGAAAATATAGCTTAAACTTGTAATTTTCACGAAAGAAAATACACAAATTTCTTATTTTTTGGAAATGAGCAGTTCGAACCTCGATAATTAATCTCATACCTTATTTATAAAAATTAGTAATGTTTTCTTTTGTTAGATTATATGTTATAAACCAACAGAGATTCTTAAAATGGACCATTTTTAAAGTGATTTAATGCCACCTAGTTTTCGCTTTTAGCCCACTGTGCGTTGGTCAGTCGATCTGTCGGTCTGTCGGTCTGTCTGTCACGCCCATCCCTCTCCCTAATCCGTTTTCGAATTTCCATAAAATTTGGGTGGTTAATAGGAGGCCTTTAGAAAACCTTAACTCCGGAAGCTGGGCTTCGTTCAGAAACCGTAAGTAGGTACCGGATGTAGACGTTTCGAGTTTTTCGGGAAAAATTGAGTAACTCGGTAACGGGCAGTCGGATCGAGATATATCAAAAAAGAAATAGTGCCGCTAGCCACGCTCTACAAATAAGTATACCAGAGACTATGTCGAAAAACAAATTAAAATGATTTTTTTTTTGCAAAAAACTGATTTCCTCGAAATCGGGCTAGGAAGCACGATAACTGTCCAGGATATTGATAGATTTCGATGAGACTTGGTGGGATCAAAGGTACACGACCACAAATGAAGACTATTGCTGACGGCCCCAATTCGTAAGTATCTTTTTCCAGGGCCAGGTATGATTTTCCAAAGAAATTAATAATTCCCGAACCGAAGGTCCGATTTTGATTTTGAAAAATGGCGATTGTAGGGCTCGATTAGGTCGATTAGGTGACGTTTGTGAGAAATTTGACAAAACAAAAGCGAATCTACAAATCCTGGAACACTTGATTTTTTTGACAAATGCTACAAATACCGAACAGTTTCCTAATAAAAATCTAAAACTAAGTGTTCCGTCGATCAATCTCTATAACAAATAAGACACGGACCTTCTTGGACAAAAAATCTGAAATAGAGTTTTTTCGAAAAATTAAAAATAAACGAGTTATTTACGACGATGCATTCCATAGAATTATTTAAAAAATATTACAAATTGATAAGCTCTCCGTCCGATATAGGTGTAAAAAAATAATGTAAGGTTATGTTTAAAATATCATAATTCCTTATTTGGTTAAGTAATGGTGTTAAATTTTTGGGGTGGCACGAAGTAGGCTATAAGCTTAAATTATTGCAGCTTCAATTATTGTAGCTAAAATAATTCCAACTTTATAAAGTAGAAAACTGATTATGATATATCTTTTGTAAAACTATGATATTTTAAATAAGTTTAAAAAGTAAAAAAATAATTTCAAACGTGCGAATGCAAAACAAAACAGGTTTTACCATGAAACAGAAAAAGTTTCTATTTTAGTTATACACGAAATTATATATAGATGTCCAAATTTTAAAAAAATGAAGATTCTATCTCTATAAATATTTGACCGATTTTTATTTATTAAATATAAATAGAACCGATGCCTTTTCTGTGTTTCAAAATGTAGTTAGCCTTTACTTTAGTCAGTGCAAAAAGAAAAAAAGAAAAGGAAAATAAGACATATCAAAATGTACTAAGTCATCTAGCAAGCCTCTGCTCAAAATGTACTGCATCATCCCAACAGGGATAAAAAGCATATTAAAATGTAGTTTTTTTAAGCTTGTTTATTTAAGTGTCATTTAATTTTTGGCTTAGAAATGCAAGTAACGTGACGAGTTTCACGGTGCAATGGCTCCGCACATCGACCGTGCCATGCGAAATTTGCTTTGTTTTTTTATTTTTTTCACGGAAGCCAAATCGTAAGGGTGCAGGTGTGATATATCGTTGAAATCGAAATTTAGTCGCTTTGCAATGGTTCGACTGCAAAATGTAAACAATTACAAAATAAACAATGCCCAAACACCACTAAACATAATGCGGTCTCAACAAAATCCTTTTCAGATCTTCTGGAACACTAAAGAAACCCTTATGCAAAGCCTCATCATCAGTTTCATTTTCATTCTGCTAAAAATTTTTGATCAGTTTTATCTGTATCTTCAATAGCAGATTTTCTAGTATCATTCGCATCTTCTACAATAGCAGCTGAATTAAAAAATTGAACGTCTTGGTATGCAAAGTATTGTAAAATTTAAACTTGCTTTACGGCGTTCATATTTGCCAGTGAAATCGCATGTACAACTGCATGATGTTAAATTTAATATTTGAAGCTGGTGTTTGTTATGCACAAAAGCACTTTGTTAACTCCCATCCATCTACAATCCCGCGGATCTTTTCTTTTGTCAATGAACGAGTTGAAAATAAAATGAGCAGCAACAACACTTTAACGAAAATTTCAGAAGAAAGAAAGACAAGAGTGCAAATTTACAGCATCATTTTCGAGACGTCCACAGCTGCGCGTGCAGGGCCAAGACTATGTGCTCTTAATTAGAGTGCATGTGTTCGGGGTGCCGCATCGTATTCCTTTGTTTCTATATATTTTGACAATTTTACTGACCCCCAGTTGATGTCAAGGAGTTACCTATCCTTAAACCACCATTTTTGCAATATTTTTTACGCGAATTTTTTCATATTATTATATTATTATATATGTTAAATATATCTTTTGGCTAGAATTTTATACTCTTCAATTTTTACCTTTATGATATCTCTGTTGTAAGCTGTGGATCTCATTTCAGTCCTTATTTCTGAAGCAACCATTGGCAATTACCTTTTATTTGACATATATTCTATTTAGTTTCAAAATGTTTTTATAGAATATTTTATAAATTCAACCCATCTTTTGATGTCATATTTTAGAAATTTGCCTTTTCTGGTTTAAAAAGTATATTCTAAATTATTTTAACTAGGCTGATGATCTTTAAAAGTTCATTATTTATATAATACTATTATTTTAACCAAGTTAAAACTAAAATAAATATTTTTTGTTTATTTTTAGATTCATCACTTTCATTGGTACCTTGTGGACTGAATTGTTTGGCCATTATATTTCACTATGTTATGTATGGTATCATAACCTACGGTATACTGTTTCATGATCTTATAATTATACATTTTGTTTATTAAACATGTTATGAATTCTTATTTATTTTAATTACTTCCACATCCACGTAGTGGATTGGAAGTACAGTAATCGTAAAAAATTATTTTGTTTTTCTTGAAATAGGTTTAGAATGTCATGAAACGTAGAGATTTTAAATTAGAGAGAAAGACAAATTTTCTGTCTGTCGGTCTGTCTGTAACTTTTTTGTCCGCACGTTTTCTCCGGAACGGCTGAAGATATTGACTTGAAATTTTGTACACGTATATATTATAACGAGATCTGGAACTGGTGAAGAGTACGGGGGTAAATGCGGGTAAATAGGGGGAAATAATTAAAGGCATCAAATTTTTTTATAATATTTTCCATCCCCCCCCACCATTAAAGGGGTTGATAAAATTAAATTGAGATTTTCACTTGAAATTCTGTATACGTATGTATTACAACGACATCTGAAACTAGAATATATTTTGACACGATTCCGTTGAAGAAGTGGGGGTAAGTAGGGGTAAATAGGGAAAAATAAGTTAAGCAAGCTGGTAAGAGTACAGAAACTTGGGATTTGGTGCATATACTAGAATCCAAGGTCTCAGATTTCTTTCTAATATTTTTCATTCTTGCTTCTGTATGCTTTATTGTTATAAATCTGTTATGGTTGTATTCCAAGATACAAATTTGTGAATTTTATTCCTGTTTTTGAACATTTTACTTGAATGGTCCTGCAAGGTGTTGCATGTCATAGCAATATATATATTTTTTATAACGATATTTGAAATGTGAAATGGTTAAAATGGGCCAAGATCTTGTCGATCACTCATTCACATCTACATTAACTTCGACAACTTTCTTCAAAGACGTAGAAAATTAATGCTAAAATAGAAGCTACAGCTACAACTGGTGCTTCATGTTAAATTACACAGGTGGTAGTGAGTTTCTTGTTCCTCTCCAGCTCAATTGCTTAGATTGTACAAATTTTCAACTCCTCAAAAGCGCAAAAGACTGGTGCAGAAGTGTGAGGTAGCGGTAAGCTTTTCTGGAGGGATGGAAACTCCAAAAAGTTGGGATGATGTTACTAAGGATCTAATGAGAAAATATTTGGTGAGGTTGTGCTCTTAAAGGCAACCGCGACAGAGTAATGTAGGCTACATTACTCTGTCGTGCTATACAGTAAACGGAGATCAACTTGGATAATTCATGAATTACCAAACGTCTGACAAAACGTGTGAGTAAGAAAGGGAAGAAGGAAACTGTATATAGAAAGCTACAATTACAAATTTTAAATTATGATTTATTTTTTCTAAAAAGTCTAATTTGAATAGACTAATCCCTCAGAAATTTGCACAGGGACTGCATTTAATATATGATAAAGTAGGTCAATTGGTGGGTGAACATTGTGGCGAGTTACACACGTGCTCGAAGTCGGCTTATGTTATTAAAACAATGTCGGACCTGTAACTTTTAACTAATGTTAATGAACCGAGGTCTCGTTAATAGGCATTATTTGGGTATTGGATGATATTAATATAGTTGAGCCAGCTGGAGTTATTATTCACATTGTTATTAGTTTATACATATATTGAAATTATAACTAAAACATATTTACGTGACTAAATAGAAACGATCAGGATTATTATTAATATTTTGTACATAGTTAATTATTAAGTTAGATAATTATAATGGGTTTAAAGATGATGCATTATTCTGTTAAAAAGGACAAATTACCTCAGCAAACTTGTACTTTATACTAAAAATATCAACAAGAAATTACATTTAAGAAGTGTGATATACAAAGCCGTTGGCAGTCCGCCGTGTTACAATTTCTCATTCGCATCTATAAGAATGCTTTTACCTTGTAATTCCGTATTCTATGTGCAAAGATTATACAATCGGTGCTTGTCAATGTGATGATGATAAATTTTCTAATCATCTAATTATACTGATAATTATCCCTTTACAGGGAATTTCTCGTATAATCAAATTTTAATTTTGTTCTGTAATCCATTGAAACACTACTATTGCTAATATGTTTAAGTTGATTGCGAACTTTAGAAGAAGCCGCACTGAAGAGACATAAATGTCGAAACACGTGTCTGTGGATGTTCTAAAGTTTTGTGTTATTGTTATATTGGTAAGTGCTCTTGTATTGTCTTTGGTTTCATTGAACAGGATTATTTAAATTAAAAATAACATGATAACAGTTGTACTGTACATAATGGGCATATGTTCTTTCTTATAATTCTGTATTGACTAGTCCAAGGATACATTCTATAAAAGGAAAATTATATATAACATATCAAAATGGTTAATATCAGTTAGTAAATTCCCCAAGGAGAATAACAAAGACAAGCTCCACCGTAATGAATACAGTTTGAAATGAAAAGGAATTAAACTATGAGAATTGGTTAACTCTAAAGATTAGTGATCATAACATATTGAAAATTAACACAAACACGAAACATTACAACGATACAAACAATTATACTGTACAAAATAGTAGGATAATGAAAAGTTACAATACGGATGAATTTCAAGAAAAATTGATTAAAACAATGGAATAGAGATATAACAAACGTAAATATAATGTCGGAAAAACTAGTTACAGATATTATAAATGCTGCCAAGAAATTGCACCAATCAATGAAATTAAAATTTACCATGTTACACATGAAAATGAATGATATTAGAGAAAATATTTAGCTCCAGAAATAAATTATACAAAAAGCTACCTCAACTGGAAATGAACAGCACTGGGAAGAATACCGGGTGAGTCACGAATTGCGCTCGCTTCGATATTTCCTAAAATATTTGGAATGGAAAATTTAAATTTGGAGGCCTTATTACACGACTAAAATGCCATCTTTTCAATAAAAAATCAAGTTTGGTGCACATCCGGTTTGACCGGAAATGCCCCGCAACTATGCGAATTAAAAGGCAGTTTTGAGTCAAACACACACTTTTCTGTATAGTGCGTGGCGCAATTAACTGCTGGCAACATAAAACATTTTTCCCAATAAAATAAAACATTTTTATATAATATTAAATCATGCATAACACAACAAACAAAGTTAAGGATTAGTGGCCATGTACCGTGTGCATCACGTGATAAAGTGAATATTACTGCTACATTTATGAAACGTAGTGACAATTACCTGAAAACATAGTTGATTTTTTTTATATTTGCAGTGTTAAAGGCATTCGACCCCGGCCGAGTGTAAGCATTAAATTCCAGTGTACAGAGGTACTTTTATGTTTTTTACTTATGTGGTTTTATCTCCTTCAATTAATCGACGCCGCCGTAATTGTAAAACATTTCAAAATCGCTTGCGCTACCTACACTGTGGCAATGATTGGCATTTATGTCAACATTTAATAGAGGGAAAGAGTAGACCATCCCAGATCGCAGTTTTGCAAACTGTGGTATAAATCTAGCCATTTGTATGTGGTATATATGTATCTACAAACCTAGTGTGAAATTATACAGAGTGGGCGGTATACAGAAATGTTAAATGGTTCTCAGGCTGCAATAGACTTGTGGATTCGCGATTTCCCAGAACTGAAATTTGATGGAACAGATCTTTGTTATAGTAGTTGCAACAAAACAATTTCTTGGAGATCTAAAACAAATGTTAATAGACATATTTCCTCACAAAAGCGCATTAGTGCTAGTGGCTTTACTGATAGTGACAGTCAACGTAGTTTTAATTTAGATTTAATGGAAGTGATGGTGGCATGTAACATACTGTGGTCAAAACTAGACAATCCACTTTTTAGACAATTTTTGGAAAAGTGTATTAGTAGCAAATATGACAATGTTCAGGTGCCGTCGGAAACGACACTCAGAAGAAAATATTTATCAACGGAATGAGATAATGTTAGACAAAAAAATCCTTCTGAGCTTACTGGGAAATACGCCCCGACGACATCTGTTGACGTGGAGTGGTCTTTTTCTCATTATTAATGACAGGCGGCGAAGAACATTTAGAACAAATATCAATAACATACTTTTGTATTCGTTATAGGTCGTGAAAAATTACACGTGTGTATATTAGTTCAATGTGACATCCCTCAATACCTCCTCTTCGAGTGAGTGTTTATAATAAACTGACCATATTAACTTTAGATATTACAGAATTCCCTAAAAAAAGTACAAGGTAAGATAAATTATATCATACTTGCACAAACATCTTTCCGCGCCGGCAGAGCCAACCCTGACTTTTACTTCACCGAGATAAAAATTTCTGATCTCTGATGATAAGGAAAAATAAAGAGGAATTTTATAAAAATGCAATTAAAACAAGAAAGGAGCTAAACTAAGGAAAGAACTTTAAAAAATATTGTTTGAGAAAAGCGTATCTGATCTGATCTGAAACAAAAGAAAGTGTTATTGCAGAAAAATTTAATCTGTACCTTATTGAAAGTATAGACTATATTTAGATCAATTAATATTCAAAGAAATAATTATGTACTGGGTTATGAAGAAAATATTAGTAATTTTGAAGAATTCTCTTTACAGATGAGGCCACATTTACAAGAAAAGGTGATTTCAACTGGCGCAATAGTCATATCTGGCCGAGGAAAATTCTTTTAAAGCGAGTGAACCATTTTCAGGATGAATTTTCAATTAATGTCTGGTGTGGGATTATCGGTAACAATGCATTAGGGCCCGTTGAGCTTCCCAATAGGTTAAAAGGAGCATCATACTTACAATTTCAGCAGAACAATTTGGACGACTTGCTAAATAATGCTA
Source organism: Stenurella melanura (assembly GCA_963583905.1). Taxonomy (NCBI): domain Eukaryota; kingdom Metazoa; phylum Arthropoda; class Insecta; order Coleoptera; family Cerambycidae; genus Stenurella; species Stenurella melanura. The sequence continues at coordinate 112,816,775 of OY757312.1, forward strand.
GTAACATTAGTAGAAGACAGATGTGGTTTATGCAAGATGGAGCTCCTCCCCATTTTCCAATAGCAGTCCGTAATTATCTAAATGAACGTTTTCCACATCGTTGGATTGGGCGAGGAAGCGAGTTTGCATGGCCAGCTCGCAGCCCAGATTTAAATCCCTTGGACTTATTCGCATGGGGCTACATAAAAAGTTTGGTCTATGGATCCCAAGTGAAAGAAAATCGCGACGAGTTGTTCCGAAAATTCAAGAAGCTGAAAATACGATTAAAAATCACCATCATGCCATTCTGTTTACGTCAAAATTTCATAAAACGATGTAGAAAATGTATTGAAGTTCGTGGAAATTACATTGAAAATTTGAGATTATCAACTAAAATGACACTGTTTTGAGTTACTGTTATTAATTTACCTTTACCAATAAAATAGAAGATTTCGTTGTTTATTTATTTATTTATTTTTATTTCGTAGATGTCTCTGAAAAGGTGCATTTTATCGGTTGCTAACAAGTACACATTTTCTTTAGGAAATTAAATTACGTTTCCATTTTAATAGAAGATAATGTCCAAAACCTAACCTCAAAAGAGTTATGGCTCAAAGTTTTACATAAAAGTACTGTAACTAGCGCCCTCTTTAAAATGTGACATCGACAATAGCGACCTGAGAAACATGTCGTTACCAACTTTGAAGTAGATACGTGTAATAGTGTACAATATACAGGTAAAACACGAATGTAATTTTTTCACTTTAACACTCTGTATCTTGAAAAGGAGAAGAGTTAGACCCCTACTTTTTGGATTCCATCGACTTGGTTTGATGTCAAGAATCTACAGCTAAGCATTGTACCAATTTTTTCGAAACACCCTGTATAAATGACAATGTTAAATGTGTACATGACTGTAAAATTTCAATGTTCGCAGATCACATAATATTATACATAAGTGGCAGAGATTAAATGTACATTTTTATAAACAGAGAGTAAGATATATTATACAGGGTGTCCCAGATTTAAAGTGACATAGACCGATGAGAGATAGAGCACACTTTTCTGAGTTCAAAACACCCCCACACTTACCCTTGAAAGTGAATGGTTTTCAAGATACAGAGTATTTTATGATTCTTGACTGAAACTAAAATTCACCATATATTTGAAATGAGTGAACGTATTTGGATTAAAGTTGGTACACATATAGTGCACTCTTAGTCCAATTAATAGCATAATTTAGTTTGTAAAAATTCCAGGACAGGACTCAATTTTTATTATTTTGCATTTAGGGTCAATTACATCACCCTGTATATCAGTTTTTTGTATATGGCAGATAACTATTGAAATGTCTATGGATTATTGTGCAAAACACTGTCATAATATTCGATGGCACGTTTATGGTTACTTCCTAGCAAATTTTCGAAAATAATGGTGAATGGTATTTAAATTCTATAAAATACGCAAACAACCAGTTAACGTCGCTATTTTATTAATTTTACTTAAACACTTGTTTAATAATTATTTAATGTATTATTGTTACTTAAAAAGAAAAACGAAAAACAGAAAAAAGGAAAAAATAAAGAAAAACAGTTTGCTTAATCATAATTTACAGCACAAATTTTAAAAAGACACTAATTATTTTATACACTGCTACAATTAATTAAAACTATAATAAATTTTCGAAATGAACACCCCCAGCATTAATACATTTTTGTGAACGTTTAAAAAGCGTTTTCACCGATTTACCGATCATAGCCGGATTGTGTCTAATATTGTCACATACATTAAAAATTTTTTGTTGTAATTGTTCACGGGTATTAATATTTTCACTGTACACCTGTGACTTTAGGTGGCCCCATAAAAAATAATCCATGGGGGTGAGATCAGGAGATCTTGGTGGCCAGTTAACTGCACCCCCTCTACCAATCCATCTGTTGGTGTAACGTTGATTAAGATACTCCCTCACCGGTACAGAAAAATGGGGTCCAGCACCATCGTGTTGAAACCACATGCCTCTGACATTGATGTTTTCTAATAAATTTGGTAACACATCTATTAAGAAATTTAAATAAACTTCACCCGTTAGCCTCCCTTCAAAAATGTATGGTCCTATTAGATGACTATTGTATATTCCACACCAGACATTTATATTGAATCTGTGTTGGGAATTTTTCTGAAGCGTAGCATGTGGATTTTCAGTTGCCCAAAGGTGTTGATTTCTGGTGTTGTTTATTCCATCACGCGTGAATTGAGCTTCGTCCGTGAACAGAATTCTAGAAATTGTTCGTCGGTGCGCAACTACCCACCTACAAAATGTTAAACGTGGAACGCTGTCACCGTCTTCAAGTCGTTGAACTACTTGAACATGAAAAGGATATAAATTTTCTTTTTTTAAAGTTCGCCATACTCTTGTTCTGGGAATTTCTAATTGATGACTGATTTTCCTGACGCTTACAGTTGGATTCATATGAACAATCTGTAATACTTCCTCTCGCTGTTGAAAATCTCTGAGAACATGTTCATGTTTTGCCTGTGAGGGAAATTGCCCGTGTTCCTTACTAAATTGATACACCTCTGAAAATGTTGTATGATTTGGTGTACGACGATTTCTAAAACGTCTTTCATATTCTCTCTCTGCAGCTCTTCCATTTCCGTCGCAAAAACCATACACATAAATCATATCTGCATATTCTTCATTTGTAAATTGGAATGGCATCTTAAAATTATTATAGTAGATTTGTTAATATAAAACCTTATTTTAATGACTCAAACGACTTCTTTGAATAGACTTAATTTCTAAAAGTGACTTACATTACTATGTATTAAACTATAAATGTCAGAATTGACACACGCCTACTTTTATTTTTAAGCAGACTGTTTTTCTATGGAATATTGCATATGGCCGTATGAATTTTAAGTGCAATTAGAATCAAATTTAAGTAACAATAATACATTAAATAATTATTAAACAAGTGTTTAAGTAAAATTAATAAAATAGCGACGTTAACTGGTTGTTTGCGTATTTTGTAGAATTTAAATATCATTCACCATTATCTTCGAAAATTTGCTAGGAAGTAACCATAAACGTGCCATCGAATATTATGACAGTGTTTTGCACAATAATCCATAGACATTTCAATAGTTATCCGCCATTTACAAAAAACTGATATACAGGGTGATGTAATTGACCCTAAAATGCAAAATAATAAAAATTGAGTCCTGTCCTGGAATTTTTACAAACTAAATTATGCTGTTAATTGGACTAAGAGTGCACTATACGTGTACCAACTTTAATCCAAATACGTCCACCCATTCCAAATATATGGTGAATTTTAGTTTCAGTCAAGAATCATAAAATACCCTGTATCTCGAAAACCATTCACTTTCAAGGGTTAGTGTGGGGGTGTTTTGAACTCAGAAAAGTGTGCTCTATCTCTCATCGGTCTATGTCACTTTAAATCTGGGACACCCTGTATAACTGGTTGTGAGAAAATAGTTTAAGTCGAAATTTAATTAAAACTAAGTATTTGTTAATAGGAAAGAATGATACGTTATCTAGTTTAGATACGTCAAATTTTTATATTGAGTTAAACAATTATAAACTTGAAACGAATTAAAGAAATTAAGTATTTGGGTGTGGTAATATACAAGAATTTAAAATTTAAAAAACATTGTGAATACATATTGAATAAAATGCCAAAAAAGTTAATTTTATGAAAATAATAGGTGGAAAATTAACTATGAGCACAAAAATTTTGTTGGGCAAATAAATAATAAGCCCACATATTGAATACTGCTCAAGTATTCTTTCCAATTTCACCCAAAACGAAATAGAGAAAATACAAAAGTTGCAAAATAAATCTATAAGAACAATCCTTAACTATAACACATCAATAAAAGCCATGTTAGAAGTACTTAATTTCATGAATATAAAACAAAGAATAATATTTAAAACATTAGATTTTGTATATAAATTAAAAAATAAAATGGCTGCTCCGTATTTAAAGTAAAATATATAAGTAATGTTCATTCACATAACACGAGAAAAAAAACGAATTTTTTATAGACACAGCTAAAACATCATTATTAAATAAAGCTATATTATATAAAGGCTTAAATATGTTTAATACGCTACCAACAGAAATAAAAATTGTGAGAGCTATTTTAAATTTTAAAATATGCTAAAGAACCACGTAGTTGAGAATTATGTTGAAAAAAAATATTTGTTGTCAAAAAGTGGTAGAAATTAGTAAATATACTTAATGAATATTATAAGTGTGGATACAAAGATGAAATATTGTCTGTAATTGTTTATTTGTGGCATATTCAGATTTTCTTACTTTTTATTGGGTATTTTGCCACTGAAAAATATTTAAAAATTTTAATGAAAAAACCTCTGCGCCAAACGGATCAGACAGAGGTTGGTTCTTGAGTACTTGACTGTTTCAAAAAGTCTCACACCTAAAAATATATAAACTAGAACAATGTTATAAACTAAAAACTGAAAATCAAAGCTATAGGTAGTTAACGTTTCGGAAGAGAATCTACTTCCGTTCTCAAAACTTTTTTGGCCATCAACCATGACAGTTCTTTGTTTATGTATTTCCATAGTCACGTGAGACATTAAATTATATTTATCTTATTTTTACTTACTTCGTCTCTAAGGATGGGCAACCAACTAGTACAAATATCTATTGAATAATTAAAAACAAATTGCAACAAAATGGGAATTTGGCGAATAGAACGTTAAGCTTGAAACTATAATGGAATTACTTACACTTTGTATTAAAACAACATACTTTCAATTAAATAATGACTTCTATCAACAAGACTTTGGGATGGCCATGGGTTCTTCATTATCTCCAATATTAAGTAACATTTTCATGGAAAATTTCGAGGAAAGTAATATTAATAATCTAGCTTATAAACCCATTGTATGGTGGAGATATGTAGATGACATTTTTGCTATATGGCCTTATAGTAAAGAATGTTTAAGTAAATTTTTGAATCAGATTAACGAAAAAGAACCTTCAATTAAATTTACAATAGAAATAGAGAATAATAATGAATTACCTTTCTTAGATATTTTAATTAAAAAATTAGATAACACATACCAAACCAGTGTGTATAGAAAACAAACACACACAAACAGATACTTACATTTCAATTCAAATCAACATATTAGTGTTAAGAAAGGTGTTGTTAAGTGTTTGTATGACAGGGTCAAAATTATTTCTTCAAATGATGTAATATTAAGGAACGAAAAACAATTTATAAAAACTGTCTTATTAAATAATCAATATCCTGAGAGTTTTGTTGATAGTCAGTTATTGAACATCGGTAGTAGAGAGAATATACTATCACAACCTGAGGTATTTAGGTCAATGGCAGTAATTCCATATATACATGATTTATCGGATAAATTACGAAAAATTGGGAATAGGTTTTCCGTACGAACGGTTTTTCAAACGGGTTCCACGCTAAGATCGGTTTTATCAAGAACCAAACCTCCAAATATTGTTAAAAATTCAAAAAACTGTATTTATAGTGTTCCGTGTGAGTGCGGAAAATATTACGTAGGTGAATCATCTAGACCTTTCAACGTAAGGCTTGGTGAACATAGAAATTACGCTAGAAGGGGAGAATTTGAAAAATCCAAAATTTGTGAACACGCGTGGGATAATAATCATAGAATTAAATGGGACTCGGCGAAGATTTTGGAAAAAGAGAGCAACGGAACTAAAAGAAAACTTAAAGAATCCGCGATTATTTTATTAAACGAGGATAGATGCGTTTCTAATTATTCAATAGATTTTTGTACTAGTAGGTTGCCCATCCTTAGAGACGAAGTAAGTAAAAATAAGATAAATATAATTTAATGTCTCACGTGACTATGGAAATACATAAACAAAGAACTGTCATGGTTGGCGGCCAAAAAAGTTTTGAGAACAGAAGTAGATTCTCTTCCGAAACGTGAACTACCTATAGCTTTGATTTTCAGTTTTTAGTTTATAACATTGTTCTAGTTTATATATTTTTAGGTGTGAGGCTTTTTGAAACAGTAGAAGTACTCAAGAACCAATCTCTATCTGATCCGTTTGGCGCAGAGGTTTTTTCATTAAAATTTTTAAATATTTTTCAGTGGCAAAATACCCAATAAAAAGTAAGAAAAGATGAATTAGTTATTAAATTTTAATTTTAGGTATAGCAGAAGCTGCTAATAAAGGTCTATCTATCTATCTATTTATCTATCTGTCTAAGAAGAATATATGTTTTAAATTTATCTGTGATAAATGTTTTGTAAAAGTTAAAATAATTACTAATGTTTCCTGATAATATATTTATTTATTTAATTCTATTTCGCGGAAAATATTCAATTTCTCCACAGTTAAGGATATGTAGTACTTATGTTTACAATCGTAGCTTTCTGGGAAGCTTATCCTGTTATTAAGGGAGCATATATCGTTTCAAAAAAGTGAAAGAACTTGTAACGATGTTTTAATTTCTGAAATAAAATATACAATAAAAATGTGATTATTTTTTAAATTTAGAAACATCTTTCTTTCGAACAAATTAATTGACTTGAGTTTCTCTGGAAATAATTTACTACATTCAGTAGGTATGTTTAAATAAACAGTCTCAAGGAAAATCTTCTAACCATCATAAGCTACACTTCCATTTTTTTTACATTGATAACTCACGACGTACTTGATGGGAGTTTTCCGACCAGAAGTTCATTCTGTGAACCCAATACAGCATAAAACGTGGACGTGCCGAAAGAGCACTTAGCTCCCGTGCTAGAGATTTTGTAAATAAATGATGGTTATACTTGAGAGTTTCTTTTATATGTAAAATTCTTTTTCACTTTTCACTGTATGGTATGGTGTTCAGTAAGAAAGTAATAATTTTTAAAAACTACCAGTAACTAAATACAAGAAGTAGAATTGCCAAGGCAGTAATCTTAACGAATTATTAGACATTATTTGCAGTACACACAGATGCCCACAGGCACAGAATGCTTCACGATGCGGGCAATATTCCCATCTGTCCTTCCGCAACTTTAAAATCGTTAAAGGAGAATACAACACAAACATCAAGACTCCGTTAAAACGCTCCTAGGGAGTTCTCGCACTAAGAACTTCCTAAAATGACATTTATTTCAGAATTCAAAGATTTAGTTTAAAATAAGAGTAAAGATTATATTTATTTGGAAATTGATTTAATAATAAATGAAAATATTTATACAAGGGGCTGTATAATTTGTGGTGCTTATTATTTCTTTAATCTAAGATTTAATTATTGACAATAATAGAACTTGGATTGACTATGTTCAAACAGTACATTTCACGTTACGTCAAACCTAAAACAGAATTAGTAATATTATTTTTCAAAGAAAAAAAACATCAAGACATGAATTCATTAGTTGACTAAAAAATTTTGTTTGATTAAATTGAAATTATTTTTATTTATACAGGATGTAATTGTTTCATGTCATTAAAAAAACTGGGGGTAGGGAACGACAAAACAAACAAAAAAACCTTATATAACATGGGGTCTAAAGCTCATAGTTTTGGAGAAAAAAATAAACAAAAATTTCGCAAATTTTCAATAAAAATTTTTGAGAACTGCTGGAATATTGAGGTAGGTTTAGATCTAGATCTGATCTGAAGAAAACTATACTCTAACTCTCCCTTGTGCAATATTTTAGTTATTGTCATGTCGGTGTTTCATTATGTACACACGTCCAACCCGCCGTTCGTTGTCTTTGTTATTTTTTAATTTCGCGTCATTGTTTATTTATAGTTAAGATTTATTTTATTGACTTACCGTTCAAGTTGTCGAATTCTTGATTACGTACAGTCACAACTTACTTCTTCGTTCTTTTTGTATTCCTTTTCGGCTTTTGTACCAAGTTTTTATTTTATTTTTCTGTATTGACAACGTTAGTTGATAGTTTAGTGTTTAGTGTTGAACGAAGTGCATATGTACGACGCGACGTACCGAACTGTGTATTGATACAGATGCAGAGATTTTGAATCATTTAGGTAGTTAGTAAGCTTTTAACCCAGGACACTCATTTATGTTACAAATGTTAATAAACATTTAAATTTTCTAATTTATGAACAATCCAATATTTTGTTTCAAATTAAAAAACACACATGTAAAGAAATGCTCTGTTTAAACCTCTATGGCCATTATTTGCTTGCAATTGTGCACGAAGAGAGAACGAATTATTTACCTCTTTATACTTGCCTCAGTTCAGTTGAGGCGGTACATCAAAGGCGGTCGATGATCCTTTGACACCGCGCGTGCCGGCCAGCACTTTTTTATGACAATTTAAAAGTTGTATAATTGGGAAGTACAAGTTCATCGACCAAGAAAAGCAGTGGTTCTCAATAGTTGTCTACCATATCCCTTCAACCTTCATAGAGTACGGTCGTGCAGTTGTGCTGCAAGGCGCACATCTGGTAGGCAATAAAATTATAAACTGGCAATAAAATTATAAACTGGAATTTCCAGAACTAATGGTGTTAAAGGTATATTATATTACTACGTCTTTTAAGTGCAAAGTGTAAAGTGTTTTTAATAACAATTATTAGAACAAAATACTGTGATATTTTTAACATTATTTTCGGTGCACCGTCACAGACTCTTAATTCCTGTTAGTGATGTTTGAATGGTAGTGGTAAATGCAAACGTTACTAAATCATGATTGTGTGTGGTTTGTGTCACTCTGCAGTCAGAAAGTCGGGTATTTCTTGTGATGTCTGTACAAAACAATTTCATTCAGCATGTGTTAGTGAACAAGCCGATCTAGTTCGCATCCTAGATAAAACTAATGGACTTACCTGGAAATGCAGTGATTGCACTGGTAATTGTGTTACAGTTAATCATACCGAGCTAAGTAAGTTAATAAACGAGAAAATTGAATCTGCCTTATCTACTCTTAATTCGACTTTTATCTCGCTTAAGAACGATTTCCTAAAACTCGCAGCTGATAACATATCTAATGCTAATGTATCTAAGGTTATCGCCCAACCTAAATATTCTGATATCCTTAAGAGTAAGTCTCAACCTGCGGTCATCATCCAGCCAAAAAAACAGGATCAACCTAACGCTCAGACAAGGTCTGATATCAACAAAAAAATCAATCCTCTGACGTCAGAACTACAGCTGTCGAAAGTTAAAAATATTAAAAATGGTGGTATGCTCATTGGATGCAAGAGCAAAGCAGACAATGAAAAACTTAAAAAACTGGCCCAAGAAAATCTCGCAGATTCGTACGAAATTAGAGAAGTACGTGGTGTTAGTCCTAGAATCCGTGTCGTAGGAATCACAGAAAACTACTCCGAAGAAGTCTTACTGGATTATTTAAAAAAGCAAAATAATGATATATTTTCCGAAAATTGTAGCTGTAAATTTATTAAACTCACAGCCACAAAGAAAAACAAAAACATTTATCAGGCTGTATTTCAAATTGATAGGAGCTCCTACGATAAAGTCATTCAGGCTGGCAATTTGTTCATAGGCTACGATAGTTGCACTGTTTTCGATGCTTTAGATATTTACCGCTGTTTCAAGTGTAATGAATTTCACCATTCTTCTAATAATTGCGACAAACCCGTGTCATGCCCAAGGTGTGCTCAAAATCATGAAGTTCATTTATGCACCTCTGAAACTTTAACATGCTCGAATTGCTCGAATTTAAAAAATGTCCCCACAGATCACGCTGCTTGGGATACTAATAAGTGTACTGCGTATATTCGTGCACGCGATAAACTTCGTAGTGATATACTAGCTTTAACCATTCAATAGCAATCAGCGGCAAGTCCCTCAATGGAAGCTCATCTCACGAATGTAGGTCGCAATACGAGTAGTGGAGATTTTTTAATTTACTATCAAAATACGCGAGGTGTCAGAACTAAGACGGTCGAACTTTACAACGCATCGGCGTGCTCCGAATATTCCGTGATAGCTTTAACCGAAACCTGGCTAGATTCCTCCGTTTTTAATAGCGAACTATTCAGCAATAAATTCAATGTTTTTCGTTCAGATAGAGATTTTGCTACCATTAATAGATCAAAAGGTGGAGGGGTACTATTAGCAGTAAATATAAAATACACTTCTTCTTTATTAAGCCTTGATACTGCAGGTTTTAACAACATACCTGCCATCGACATCTTAGGTATAAAAATTTCAAATAATTATCAGTCTCTTTACATATTTGTCATCTTCATACCACCGAGTATACCTGTTGCCGATTTTGAATATTTCTTTGAGACACTAGGTACCCTGAAGTATTTACAAAATAGCGATAATGATATAGTCATTTTGGGCGATTTTAATATCCCCAAATATGCATCTTACCTAAAAGACTAAAAATCTAACGCCCAAATTAGAGCCTTGAATAATTTTCTAGACACTAATAATTTATCTCAATACAACTCAATATTTAATGGCAATGACAATATTCTCGATCTAGTATTACACAACAAAAACTGTGATGTATCTCAATCTCCTGATCCGTTAACTAATGAAGATTTTCATCACCCTGCTCTGATCATATCAACTGAAATAAGTACTGTTAAGAACATTATTAATAATTTTCCAACCAATCATGACGTTAGTTATAATTTCCGCAAATGTGATTTCTCCAAATTGTATGAAAACCTTCTCAACATAGACTGGTCCTCCCTCTCTTCTTTTAATGACGTCAATGATGCATGCACTCATCTTTACAACAAACTTGACTCTGTATTTGAATCCTGTGTACCTAAGAAATCGACTTCTCGTAGCGGCAGATATCCTCCGTGGTTTAATGGCAGTATCATAAAAAAAATTGGCCTTAAAGAACGGCCTCAAAAACATCAGAAGGGAAATAAAATATGATACCAATTTAGCCTAAAGAAATTTCATGCAGAACTCTGAAGACAATATAAAAAATGATCCCAATAAATTTTGGGCTTTCATCAAAAGTAGAAAAGGGTCGGCCAGTGTATCTGAAGAGATGTTCTTCGAGGGATCTTCGCTAAACAATCCCTCTGATATACTAAATGCATTTGCCAATTATTTCGGTCAATCTTATAATGAGTCTTCATTAGATATCGAGGAACATCACTTTGAGACCGATATACCTAACAATAACCCTATTGTTAGCATAAACTCTTTCAGTGAAGATGAGGTTATTCGGGCTCTAAAACGAATTAAACCCAAAATGACGACCGGTCCTGATTCTATTCCAGCTTTTTTATTAAAGGATTGCGCTATCATCTTTGCATATCCTCTAACTCTAATTTTTAACTTAATCTTAAAAAACTGCCTATTTCCTGACCTATGGAAATATTCCAAAGTATGTCCCATCTTCAAAAAGGGAAACAAACTAGATATTGAGAACTTCAGACCAATCTCTGTAATTTGTAACTTCTGTAAAGTCTTAGAAATATTACTTCATGATAGAATATATCATTCGATTAACACCAAAATCTCTATTAATCAACATGGATTTATGAAAGGGCGTTCAACAACAACAAATTTATTCTGTGTAACTCAATATATTTCTGAATCCCTAGATGAACGTGGGCAGGTAGATGTCATATATACCGATTTCTCCAAAGCGTTTGATAAACTTGATCACCAGTTGTTACTTAATAAATTAGAAAAAATCGGCTTCTCATATTCTTTGCTCCTTTTGTTTAAATCTTATTTAATGAATAGGAGTCAGTACGTTGCATTAAATGGGTTCAAATCGATCGAATTTGCTGCTATATCTGGAGTTCCCCAGGGATCTATTCTGTGGCCCTTGTTTTTTAACATATTTATTAACGACATAGTGAACGAAATTAATTTGCCTCACCTTTTATATGTCGACGATCTAAAAATTTTCACAGTAATTGATGAAATCGATGACTGTTTTCAACTTCAGACTTCTCTTGACAAAATAAACACCTGGTGTATAGTAAATAAATTATTCATGAATCCTACTAAATGTAACGTAATGTCCTTTTCTTTAAAAACATCACCTTTTATTTTTGATTACAGGTTAGATAATGTCATACTTCAAAGACCTATAACATTTCGCGACCTCGGCGTAATTTTTGATAATAAATTATCCTTCACTGATCATATCGATACCATTGTGTCCGAAGCCTCCAAAGCCCTTGGATTCATCGTTCGTACTAGTCGAGAGTTCACTAATACTGATACTCTGAAAATTCTTTATCAATCCTTCGTCAGATCGAAACTTGAGTACGCATCGCTAATTTGGAGTTCCAGTTATGATGTTCACAAGAATAACTTGGAGGCAGTTCAACGTAGATTTCTTAAATTACTGTGGTTCAAATCCGACGGTACCTATCCAGTGATTGGTTTTCCGCACAGTAACTTGCTTGAAAGATATTCTATGACTACTCTTGAGCATAGGCGTACGTACTTTTCTCAAGTATTTTTGTTTAAATTACTACACAATGATTTTGACGCACCCGAAATAATTAGTAAGCTTAATTTTCACGTTCCCAGATTAACCTCTCGTAATCACCAAGTGTTCTATTTACCTACGCCGCGTACCAACGTACTAAATGATTCACCTTTATATACGATTTGCAGTACTTCTAACAAATTATGTAACGACTTCGATATTTTTAATCGCAGCCTTAGTGACATAAAACAAAATGTTCTAAATTAAATAACCAGTGAGTGTCTTTGTTTTTCTTAATTTGCTTTGAATCACATATGTGTATATATGTATATATAGTTTTTATATTTAAACATTTCCCATGTTATTTTTTTTTCTCTTTCTTCGTATCATTAGTTATTCATAGTTCGTACATTTAAGTAATTTTTTTCTTCATTTTACTTTCTTTCTATGTTGTTGTATATTATGTAATTAATGCTTTGTATGCCGTTATTCCTGTTCTGTAATTGGGTATCTTACCTGTTGAACAGTATATGCAATAAATAAATAAATAAATAATATTAAATATGTTAACCTAGATAGGTGTTTTTCAAAGTGCCCCTAGAGGGAAAAGTCATAAAGGTTTTTTGTTTGTCTAGTCGGTCCCCATTATTAGTTTTTTTAATGACATGAAACTGATTACACCTTGTATTAGTCCAGTCGATAAAGTGAAAAATACACCAGAAGCTCGGAAAAAATGTTATCTGAGATTTCCCTTCAGTAACTGTTAGTGGGAGGATTAAACATCACATAACCACACAAAATCAGCTCTGGGGGTGCCGCGCAACTCCACCAAAAAATCACCCCTTCGGTGAAAAAAGCCTTATTTTACTGATAACTCATTAATCGTTGAAGATATAAAAAAATGCTCATTATGAAAAAGAAAGCTTGACTAATTGCCTAAAAAAAAGTCTTCTTTTCATTTTCTTGTATATGCCATGGTTTTCGAGAAAATCAATACTGACAAAAATTGCAAAATTTGTATTTTTAATGCGCGCGAATTTTCATTTATTTGAAATTTCTTGCTCGTGGAGCAATAGAAAAAATGGAATTGCTCGAAAACCAAACATGCTAGGAAGAAAAGTCAAAATGGGTTTTAAAGGGGATAACATAGTTTCTTGTGCTGCCATTTTTGATGGCTATTGATATTTATTAGTATATAAAAACAACCATATAATATTGATTTTGTACATCTAACTATTCACAGGCCCATAAAAAATAACTGACTCATATAAGTTATAAATGCATTCTCTTTTAGTTCAAGGTAACACTTCAATGCAGAAAAAGGGGATAAAAATATTCACATTTACAAATTTACCGGCTTGTTGAAGTTAGCCAAAAAAAAATCCAAAAAAGGCTACATATTAAGTTTTTTTATGCAATTTTTGAACTAATAAATGATTAGAAACAATAGTCATATGATACATAAACTTAAAAAAAACGTTTGAGCTAAATTTTCAAGATATTTGGGTCTCTTATTTATTTTTAGGAAACAATAAAAAATTTACCAAAATTTGGCTAATTTCAACATGCTGGTAAATTTGTAAATGTGAATATTTTTATTCCTAACTTTCTCTGCAATGAAGTACTACCTTGCACTAAAAGGAAATGCATTTATAACTTATATTAAAGTCAGTTATTTTTTATGGGCCTGTGAATAGTTATATTTTTATATACTAATAGATATCAATAGCCATCAAAAATGGAAACACAGAGTATTTTATATCCCCTTTAAAACCCATTTTGATTTTTCTTCCTAGCTTGCTTGGTTTTCGAGCAATTCAACATTTTCTATAGGCCGCGCGCAAAAAATTTCAAGTAATAGGAAAATTCGTACGCATTAAAAACACAAATGTTGCAATTTTTTTTCGATATCGATTTTCTCTAAAATCATGGCATATACAAGAAAATTACAAGAGGACTTTTTTTACGAAATTAGTCCATCTTTCCTTTTTATCTTCAGCGCTGTTAACGAGTTATCAGGAAAATAAGGCTTCTTTCACCCTCCCAGGGTTGCGCGGCACCCCCAGAACTGATTTTTGTGGTTTTGTGATGTCTAATCCTCCCACTAACAGTAACTGAAGGAAAATCTCAGATAACATTTTTTGTTATGGAAATCTTTATAATTATTGGACCATATTCTTTCTTTTCAAATATTAATTGATTGATTGATTCTTTATTCATCTAAAAATGGTACACCTTGGTATTTTGATACGTCACAAAATTTACAATTGAACAAAGAAAGTAGGAATACATTTAAATTACAGCACTTGAAACATCTTAAAATATAGCACATAAAATACATTAAAAACACATTTAGGAATACTTATTGAAAGTATTAAACATCATAGTAGGCATTATTTAATAAATTAGTTTTTATCTTTGTTTTGATATTATTTAGGAACCAGTTTTTTTAGTTCTGACGGTAGTGAATTGAAAAGTCTAAGTCCCGTAAGGTTTCTGTTTGTTGATGAGAGTCTATGTGTGGGAATACTAAGATTGGATCTTGAGCGAGTATCATATTCATGATTATCATCATTTAGAGTAAAGATATTTCGGTGAGTTTTTACAAATACAAGGTTATAATATATTGTAGAAGGTAGGGTAAGGATCTTCAAATCTATAAACCAAGGTTTGCAACTGGTTCTTTTCTTGGATAAGCCAACTAGAGCTCTTATGGCACGTTCTTGAATGACAAATGTGTTGTGTGTGTGGCACGAGTTTCTCCAGTTCACTAATCCATACACCATTGTGCTGCGAAACATTCCAAAGCAAGCCATTAAAGCAGTTTACAAGTTTATGTTGACTCTAAGTTGTCTTAGGGCATATATTATTTTTGATAGTTTATTAGCTAATGAATCATTATAGGGTTTTCAGTTTAAGTTGTTATCTAGGGTTAGACTCAAAAATTTTGTACTGTTGTTTTCTGTTGTTTTTGTTGCAAATGCGAGTTGGTTTGTCTTTTGTTGATTTAGGCACAATCTGTTTGAGTTAAACCAGTCCGCTGATTCAAAAATGATATTCTCTGATATTTCATTTACTGATGTTGGGGAATCATTTTCTAAGTGCACTGCAAAAGTTGTGTCATCAGCAAAGAGAATTGTAAATGTTTTCGTGCAGTCTGATAAATCGTTAATATATATTAGGAATAACAGTGGTCCTAACACACTGCCTTGCGGGATCCTATTGTTCACTTCCAGTACGGAACTCAGTTCATTATTACACATTACAGACTGTGACCTATTTGAAATATAGGAAGACTAAGTTTAATGTTCTATCGGAAAAACCATATCTATCAATATGTCATGAGAGACATAATCGAAAGCCTTGCCGAGTTCAATGAAAATTTAAATAAATTTTTAATAATTTAAATAAATCAATTTGAAACATTGGTAGTCACCTCGGTAATCACATTCTTCATGATCATCATCATCGACGATGACTTAAATAGCTTTATAGAAAAAAACATTTTCCTAAGCTTTTTACGTTAATAAACTACTTAAATATAAATCTTTATTTGACCTGACGATTAAATGTATATGATTTTTTCAAATTATAGTAAAACATTTTGTTTATATGTAGACAGTTTATATTTGTTTTTTGAAGATATGCACACTGGCAGATTTAAAGGAACGAGAAGATAATGCGATAATTTTTTTCCATAGACATTTTCTTCTCCAAAAAAAGTCTAGACAACCATGAATTTCTTAACACAATTCTTGTTTATTTTCACATTTTCATCAAGGTAGTCACTGTCAAACTCGATGTCGATGTGTAAAAATCTGTTAGTTGTTGCATTACAGTAATCGTTAAAATGTGTCTTGTTTTCCTTTACTATTGTCAGTTTAATTGTAAAACAGTCCACAATGGGTGATTTAGCACCGACTGATATCCCTATGGCTACCGCAATTATCGAACATGGTCGATCTTACAGTGTGTGATTTTGCGGATATGGTTGGTAAATCAAATTCGAAGATCAATCGTAACGTTGTACATTGGATGTAAACTGGAGAATATGTGAGAAGACTTAATTCTTAAACATAATTATTATCCTCTTCGCAAATGCAAAACGAAGAGTATATTACATTCGAACGGCACATTTCTAAAATCGGTAATATTGCTCGTAGAGAAAAAAAATTCATATCACTGTGTTGGTGATCGAATTCCGAACAGCTTTCAAAACGTCCGTTCTGTCAGTCTGTCTGTCTGTCTGTTTGCTCGCCCGTCTGTCTGTCCGCCCGTTACATTTTTTGTAAGCAAGATAACTTAAGAACTAAAAGTCCGATTGTATTGAAATTTGGAAAGTAAGTTAGCGTTAGTTAGAGGAAGAACTCTATTGTTTTTGAACAAAATCGATCAATAAATAAATAAGCTATTAATTTTTTAAATGAAAAAATTTTTGCTTTGTTTTGTAATTAAACAAAAAATGTTTGAAACTAATATGATTTACAAAAAAAACTCCGAAGAGTATCCTATAAAATGTGCAACAATTATATAACAAGTGTAGTAAATCGGCGAAGAGTATAATGGTTAGCTTGTTAATTAATAATTTCCAATCATTTTTTATTAATATGTTTTACTGTTATACATTTCATAATAATATAATATCCATCCATCGAAATATGATTTTCAGCCATTTTATTTTGATGCTGACGAATGTTTCACTAAGTTGCCATCACAAAACTAAAATTTTCTAAAATTATTTATAAAAAATTGCGAGTATCCTATAGAATATGCTACAATTACATTAAACGTTCAATAAATTGACAAAGATATAGTGTCTATTGTCGTTATGTTTTGTAAATGAATGTATATCTTGTGAAATGTTATTTGGTACTATTATTTATTAAATATATTTTACTAATATACATTCCATAATAATGTAATGTTCAACCATGGAAATATGATTTTCAGATAGACATATTGTATTATAGATATTAACACGTATGAAAGTAACGAATGATAATCTACGGTGTAAGCTTTACACTCGAAATTCAAAGGATCGTGGACTTGAGATACGAATAGGTTGGATATTCTTCCTTTCTTCTACTTTATTTTACTATTATTTTACCAATTAAATTGGTGTCATAAAATTGAACATCTCTGTAACTAACATTATTTACAAAGAACTGCCAAGAGTTTTCTATAGATAATGCAATAATCATCTAAGCAGTTCAATAAATCGCCGAAGAGTACAATATTTACCCTAGTTTTGATTTTTATAATTTATCGTCGTCTTTCATAATATCATTTTGTCATCTTAATAAATGAAAAAATACAAAGTGTGACATCTGCAAACACAGAGAAAATCCAAAAATACTCTTTTATAACTTTGTCAACACTAAAATTGAGAACTTTCTGAGCAAAGTTCTAACGAACACCTGGCAGATATTTTTGAATTAGTTACTTTTTGTTGTCTATATTTATTCATCATAATCAAGGCACGGAAATTATGTCTCGGCGCCATGCCACACACATATATAATATTATATTACAAACAGCTACTGAAGCAATCAGCAAAACGACGCAGCAGTTAAATATTTATTATTTCTAGCTTGTAACGAAGCAAACTTTATTCTGAAATATTTTAGCACCAACCTCCGTTTATTTTTATATTTAGATTTTATACTAGGCACAAACATAAATAAGCGTTGTTCTTTAATTATTAAATATACATAAAATCCGCCAGGTGAAGTTAGCGCCCCACCGCCGACCCGTATTAGCACCGTTGATCAGTAGTTTGACCCAGACAAGCAGAACAATAGGATCCGCTAGATGGAGCTAATGGCTCACCACCGACTTGAGTTGTTTCGTCGTCGACGAACACCTCGCCCAGCTAGCAGTGTGGGCATTCATTAATTTGAATCAGATTCATTGAGTTGAATCACTTTCCGTTTTGAAGTGTGTAGTGTCCGCACGAAGCCGCCGTCAATAGGAAGTAAGTAAACCAATAGTTATTTGGTACGCAACCTGGCCGAAACCGTTGACCCCGAAGGATCCGCCGACTAACCGTAACCTGCTCCGCCCGGTGTCCGCAAGGATACTTTGTTTGGCAACAGGTTCTCGTGTTTGCCCTCTGGCCTAGACCCCAGACAGCCAGAGGACAGCGTGAATCTGAACGGTCACGTGCATGCTTCCTGGCCTAGTCCCCAGCCAGCCGGGAAGCCACGAAGACTTCTGCCAAGCAAAGTAATACGCGGACCTTGTCGGTTTGGTGCATTCTCTGAATGGGCTAAACCGTTAAGGAAACACGAGCAGGAGTGGGTTGGTCAACAACTGGGAAACTCTCGGCGGACAACAGGTACCGTGTTTGCCCTCTGGCCTAGCCCCCAGACAGCCAGATGACAGCGAGAACCTGGGAAGTCCCATGAATGCTTTCTGGCCTAGTCCCCAGCCAGCCAGAAAGCCACGTGGACATCCGTCTACCGAAAATAACGCCCGTGACCAGGAGTGAGTCCGTGTGTTTACTAACCGAACCCTAGCCAGGTTGCATAAGCCGTGTTGCATAAATTGTATGTGCTTTTTCATTGGTTGCCTCCTCCCGCTTGGTATCTGCACTGCCCTGTCCGCCTGTTTATCCGTAGTTGTGGCCCGTGCTTTCTGTACCGTTTGTTTTACTCCGCCGTCACCGTTTTGTGCTTTTAACTATTTTTAACCGTTGATAACCGCCCTCTTGCTTCGCTTAACTAACAGTTACCGTCACCCAGCTTTTGTTTTGTTTCTGTATTAGTTTAACCTGTAATTAATATTAGGTAGCTAGCATTGTACATAATAGGCATAATAAATATTTGTATATAGCTAATTTGAACTTTGCCTTTTGCTTTGGTTGTGTGTGAAGTCCACTATCCCTATAGACCCCTGGACATACCGTGTCTCCTCTGAGGCTATCCCAGCCCTACTGAACAAGGCTGTGTCAAGAGGCTACTGTGGGTCCTTTACCCCACTTGAAATAATTGTAAAGGTGGCGCCCGAGCTACTGTACCGTGCCGAAAGCTCGAGTGTCAAAGTGTGACGCACGAATAGAACGTCACAAGCTACAATGTATTTTTGGTAATAAATTTAACCTAAAAATGATAATGGTCCTTAAAAACATGTAATACATATCTAGCAAATAAAAAGACAACTTTGAATCAAACACTGTTCCGTTTAATATGTGTGTCATGTTTATTTTGTTTATTTTCATAATAATTAAATATGAAATCCCAATTAACAATGGCAACATAACATATTCTTCCCACTAAAATAAACCATTTTTATTTAATATTAAATCGTACATAACAAAGTTAAGGATTACTAACGTATTATACTGTTATATGTACTGACAATAGTGACAATTACCTAAAGACGCAGTTGATTTTTTACAATCGCAGTGTTGAAAGCATTCGACCCTGACCGAGTGTCCACATTAAGCCCGCCATTCACTATCCTGCAAGTAGTCCGTCGAGCAGGCAGGAAGTCGCTTACACACTACTCAGTAAACAGTTCGTCGTCAGTGTTTTTGCCCTTTCCGCTAGTGACAGTTCTCTCTGAAAATGCCTAACGTACGCTATCGTTTCAGAAAAAAAAAGTTATTTTACTATGTTTCTTTCTATTACTAGAAAATAATAAAAAGAGAATGTAGGAGAAGAAGAAGAGGAGATATTCGTCACAAGAAATGTAATTGTGCTTGTGACGCTTCAATGTTAAAGGTAAAATTTCGTCTGTTGAATTTCCTGTTCTGTTGCTATTTAGAGCTTCTTTCTTTCCCGATTATAATTCGTTTTTAAAGTGTTGATATTTCTTCTGACTGAGGCAATATTTGCTGTGGCATCATATTTTTTAAGAACTTCTTACAATGCCACATTTATCGACTGTTACTATAAATTGTTGATTTAATATCGCACAAATAGAGGTTTTTCTTATAAATATTATTCAATTGTCCTGGACCCCTGTTATGCATTGATATCAAAATACTGAATTGCAGTCGGGCAACGCCAAATCCTGTCCTGCGCGCGAAACCACAGGACGCCGCGTAAGACGCTACGCAAGTGGCAGTCCGGCGAGGTGGACTGCGAGCGGTGGGCAGCGCTTGCCGGTCTCGAGCAGGATACAACAAACATACTAAGTTGGGCTGCCGGACGCCGCGCAGTCGACAATCACATGCTCTAACCGGCAACACTCGGCAGACGGCAAGGCGAACTGTCATACAGCATAGTGAATTTATTTTATTTTATTTATTTAGATTTATTGGCCAAATAGAATACAAAGTACATATGGCACGTCACAGATTACAAACAATAAGTTTATTTAATAGAAACTTATCAGGTACAGTTTTAATTTTAAGGTGTGAAGTTTAATACATACATAATTCTGTTGGATTAAAAACAACATACAATAATAAAAAGAAAGAACAATAGACAAACATAATATAATTATATACGATTTTTAGCTTATAATACAATTACAATACAATAATAAAATTAGTATAAAAACTTGCTTAGAGTTACAAAAGTCCGTTGTCATTTACTGCCTATTCACAAACTCATTTATAGAATAGTACACTCCTTCAAGGAGAAAGTTTTTAACTGCTTTTTTGAAGTGGTTGTAATTTTCTATATTTTTATACTCTGGCGGTAGAGCATTATATAAAGAAACAAACTTATAGTGTGGGGATTTCTCATATGCGGAAGTTCTGTGCTTAGGTAGTTGTAGGTAGTGACCATATCTAGTGTGATGCTCATGTTCCTCATTAACTTTAATGAAAGTGTCAATATTTCTTTTCGTGAAGGTGATACATTTTAAAATAAATATACAGGGTACTGTTAGAATTTTATTATTTTTAAAAGTGTATTTACAAGTTTCTAGCCAATCTAAATTAAAGATTAATCTAATGATCCTTTTTTGAGCGATAAAAACCCTTTCACTTTCCGTTGCAGAACCCCATGTGGCAATGTTATACGATATGTGGCTATAAGCTAGTGCATAGTAGACATTTAGAATGCCTTGCAAATTTAAATATGGTTTAATCTGATATATAGCAAAGTAAGCTTTGCTTAACTGATTGCAAACATGGTTTATATGCGACTGGAATGATAGATCAGAGTCAATTAATGTTCCAAGAAGTTTAGTATTTACAGAAAGCGGAAGGGCAAGTATATTAAAATTTACAGGCAGTACTTTTCTTAAATGGAAGTTTAAACACACTGTTTTGCATTCATTTAATATAACCTTATTTCTTTGACAATATATACTATATTCATCACATACCTGTTCAGCTAGTGTTTGGAGTTCCTCTGGAGTGTCCGCTGAAACAGTGATTGAGACATCATCTGCAAACATTGTAACTTTTCCGATACTGATATGCTCAGGTAGATCATTAATAAAAAGCACAAAAAGTAATGGTCCCAACACTGACCCCTGAGGAACTCCTAAAAGAACATCAGCTTGATTGGATGTTTGCTGACCAATTTTTACAATCAGATTTCTATTAGTCAAGTAAGAACTAATCCAATTTAACATCATACCTCTTATTCCAAGGTTGTACATTTTTTTTAATAGAAAATCTGGATTGACACTATCGAAAGCTTTCGTAAGATCGAACAACAAAGATATAACATATTTACCTTGATCAAGTTCCCAGTACACATAATTTAATAGATGGTATGAGGCTGTTTCCACAGATTTGTTAGGTCTGAAACCGTGTTGAGATTCTGTTAATAAATTATAATCTTCTATAAAAGAAATGATTAAGTTATAGACTATTCTTTCTAAAATTTTAGAGAATTCTGTCAATAATGAAATTTGTCTATAGTTGTCAGGTATTTGGACATCACCCTTTTTATAAAGAGGAATAACTAAAGCCGTTTTCATTATGTCAGGAAAAATACCTCATTGAATAGAGCCGTTTATCAGGCTAGTTAGTGCGGTAGATATATAAGGGAAAATTATTTTTATTTCAAACATTTAAGAAAACATTTTTATAATTTTAGCATTTATTCCGTCATTACCTGTAGTATTTTTATTTTTTAGGTTAGCGACTAACTTATACACATCATTTTCGGAAATGGGGTTAACTGACATAGTATTATTTACATAATCTGAAACTGTGCATGGTAATGATAGGTTCTGGCCAAAATGCCTTGATAATGCTGTGCTGCAACTTGTAGCAAAAAATATTGCAAATGTTTCCGCAATTATGTTCTTATCGGTAATTATCTGATCTTTATCCCTTAATGTGATTGTTTCTTGTCTTTTTTTTATTCTGCCTAGTTTCTCATTCACTATCAACCATGTTTCTTTAATTTTGTTGTTTGCTTTGTCAATCCGGTTGTTGAAATATTTTTGCTTGGCGATTGCAATTTGTTTTTTATACTCTTTTTTATGTTGGCGGTATATGTCTTTTATCTCCGGTTGGTTACTATGTAGAGCATTCCAATGTAATTTTTTGAGGTTATTACTCATTTCTCTCAGCTCCTCACTATACCACGAGTTATTTCGAGCAGCAGAATTTAGCTTATAAGTAACAAAAGGACAACATGCTTCTAGACACCACTTAATGTTTTCAATGAACTCATGGCATGCACTGTTTATATCATTTTTATTAATAAGTTCGTAAAACATTGTCCAATTAATCTTTTTAAGATAATGAATCAACTGATTAATATTTAATTGACTTAAGTTTCTGGTGACAAAATTGTGTTCTTTGACAGGACTATTTATTGTAGAAGCTGTCGGTAAACTAAGCGATAATATGTGTGCAAAGTGACCAGCTATATGAGGATTTATAATTTCACATTTGTACTCACCGAGGGGTAAGTTAGTAATCATGTAATCAATTGCACTAGAGGTTGTATCACCATTCACATTTGTAAATATGCGTGTATGTTGGTTTGTGGTTATATTTATTTGAAAAGAATTAAGGACATCACATAAGATATTTTTATATAGCGTTGTCTTGCTATAGGTAATCTATATTAAGATCACCACACAATATAATGTTACTAAATTTTTTTCAACTAATTTTAGAATTTCTGTTAGTTTACTTATAAAAATATTAAAATCACCACTAGGTGGTCTATATATCACAATACTTGCTATATTTATATCATTTAAAACTAGATTGGCTCCACTTACTTCAATGCTACATTGCACCGATTGATTACTTATAGAAATTATATCTGTAACTAACATTTTATCTTTTGTTAAGATTAATGAGCCACCGTGTATGTGTTCGTTTCTAGAGCAGTGCGAAATGAGTTTATAACCAGGCAAGTAAATGTTCTCTACATCTGAATTTAAAAACCAATGTTCTGATATACATAAAACATCCAAATCATATTGAACCAGTAGAAATTCAATGGCGGGGTTTAGATTCTAGTGTGCAGTAGTACTTTTATATGTTTTTTACTAATGCGATTTTATCATCTCCTTTAATTAGACGCCGCCGCCGAAATTGCCAAACAATGCTTCGACAAAATACCTGTTTATAACATTAATTCTTGACATATAGGTCATTACGTTAAAATTTAATAAAGGGAAAGGGTAGACCATCCGAAATCACAGTTATACAGTTTCACAAACTGTAGTGTAAATATAATCATATGTATGTACATATGTATCTATAAACCAAGAGTGAAATTATACAGATTCGGCGGTATACAAACATGTTTAGTGCTTCTCAAGTTGCCGGATACTTGTGAATTCGCGATTTTCCAGAACTGTAATTTCATGGAACAGATCTTTATTGTAGAAGTTTCAACAAAACAGTTTCTTGGACATCTAAAACAAATGGTATGACATATTTCCTGACAAAATCATATGAGTGCTAGTGGCTCTACTGATAGTGACAGTCAACGTAATTTGATTTAGTTTTAGTGGAGGTGATAGTGAGATGTAACATACCGTGGTGGAAACTAGATAATGTTCAATGTTACATCCCCAATACATCCTCTTCGAATGAGTCTTTATAATAAACTGATCATAATAACTCTGGATATTACGCCATTCCCTAAAAGAAGTACAAGGTAAGATATATTGTGCCATACTTGCATAAAAATGTTTCCGCGCTGGCTGAGCCAACCCTGACTTTGACGTCACGGAGAAAAAAATCCCGAACTCTGAATATAATGACGTATTCCTAATCATATCTATGGACTCGATGTACCGAAATAATATATTTAATTTCACAGTATATTCGATAAAACAACTGACTATTGGAAAACAATTAAAATAATTAGAGAAATTGTCTTAATATGTAACTTTTAATAAAAGCACATACCTACTATTAAAATGGACATCACAGTGACCGGATCCTGCTCGTCGATGCTCCCAAACCCGCCTTCCATAAACGTGTCATTATTTATCAGCTGAAACAAAAGGAAATATTAGAAGGAAGCGTTAACGTTTCAAGAAGTTTATGGATGCTATCAGCAATTTTTGTTTTCATACTTTTAATTGTCGTGTACTCTTGCGGTCCCAAGATACATCGCAGTGGACTGAATTAATATAAAGTAGAACTTGGTCAACAACTTTAAACTGATTTTATTTTTATTGATTCGATATAGTGTTTCGATTTTTAAACAAGAAGCTTCACAAATCTGTAAATCAAGCATTTTAAGAATGGAACTTTCTATGAGCTTATCTTCCGAAACGCTGCGATTCTCAAATACACTGTATTAAAGTTTAAATGGAAATATTTATATTTTATCAATAAGTCAGAAACTGCTTGGAATATCAAATAACGGAAAGGTTCTTTTGTTTTCAGGTATTCTTGATATCCGCAGGATTTAAGGAAAATATTCTGCATTTTTGTAAACTTATTTATGTATGCGTGATTCTGTAAAACTTTGAAAATCTAGAAAATAGAGCATTTACACGAGGAATTAAACGCAGCTATATTCACAAATTTGTCGTTCAAGATTTTAATTAAACCAAAAATTAATCTCTACTGACAATAGAAATACCCCGCTTTCCCAGAATTGATGTTTTAAATTTGCAACAAAATGCTCAATTTACTTACAGATTTATTTCATATATGAGAAACATGTACTAAACCAAGTTATTGACGATAAAATAATTTCCTTAATTAGGAAACGCAGACTTAAGGTAACCCTTCGGAACTTCTCGATTTTTCAAACCGATCATAATTCAATATTTGTACCAATTCTCTATGGGGAAAAATTTATCCGTGATCTAAGTAGAATATTAAAAATCTTAGATATAATAGCTGTTCATACATCGGGAATAAATTGTAACAAATTTTAAGTAATCAGAGATAAAATTGAAACTAGCCATCCGGAATTTACGGAATTAGTTGTAACAATTATAATTTGAAGTATATTGGTCAAGAAAACCTGAATTACAACTAGAATTAAAGTACATATTATTATGTTCTATCCCATACATGGAGAAACTGAAAAGTCTACTGTTGCCCAACATACCTTTAGTAACAAACATAAGTAACTTAAGATTGCTTAGAAATGTAACAAGAAATAGACAGCTGAATGTTTTTGAAAGCTTAGAAAATAAAAAATGTAAAAATAGTATGAATGATGAATAAGGTTCGATCCCAAGTTGTGCGCGTTATTAGGTCACAGATTGTTGAACCTTGACAGAGTTTAGGCAGCGAAGATAGGATTAGTTGAATTGGTTCAACCATGATACTATTCTAGTATAAATATAGGCAGGTTCTTAGTTGTACTTTATTTTTGATCATGTGTTGATATTTGAGTGTTGCGTTCAAGAGTTTTGGTCTTTGTGCAAACTACGTCTCCTACAGCAACGTCACACCAAAAATTCCGACCCCTGCAGGGGCTCAATTCTCGAAGTCATTGGTAAATGTGATACAATTTTCAGCTAGTAGTTTCCCATGAAAATAACAATTTTGTATTTTCGAGCACTTTAGGTATGTAATTTCCATTGGAACTTCATTAAACGTATGTGTTTACTAATATATTACAATTTTCTGTCAATGTTATCAAATGTGTGGTCTACATGTTCCTAAGCGATGGAAACTATTCAGTTTTAAAATTAGTAGTTTGTGTAGATGTGACGAGAGTAATATATTACCCGCAGTTTTTACATATAATGATAACTTATTATGTACCTATTAATGTTAAAATGGCTTTCAAGGTAAAATAGTCTATAACCTTTAGGTTCCCTATAAGTTGGTTATCTTGTATGATAAATATAGCCCATTACACTATGATCGAAATTATTGTTTTCTTTACTCAATACCAGTCCCAAAAGTATATAAACATATAGTGCATATTGCCATCAAATATTGCCATAAATCTTATATCAATTATATACTCTTAAAAAGGAGGCAATGAAGGAATGTATTGCATAGAACATGGTAAAAACAATTTGTCGGAAAATGAAAAAAAATTACATAATAAATATAATGGAAGAAATATACATTTCACAAAATTGTGCAATCAGTCTAAAAATTTCACAAACATATTTATATTGTTTAAGATTTGGAAAGGGTACTGTCTTTCGGAAGAACTATTGACAGATCAGGTCGCTACCTGATCTCTCAATATTTGTTTCCTTTCCAAACTATTTAAAGCTGCAATTTTGATTTAATTATTCTTTTTGTTAAAAATAACTACCACTATCATGAGTGATGACACATATTATAATAAATGACAAGTAAGATAGTTTTTATTTTCTCATGGGAAACCTGAATTCTGTTGGAAATGACCAAGTAAAGTAATTCGATTGATTTTAGACGGAAAGTAGTCTCATAATACAGTCAAGAATACAAGTTTCATGTTCCTGTGGGAAAAAGTATCAATTCCTCATAGGAATAACTTCGAGAACTGAACCCCAGCCAAGCATTTATCTATTTTTCATATTGGTTGCAACGGAAGCGTGGAAAGTTGATATTGCACAGATTCAACGAGTTAAACCGGACATATTGACAAGACAATAAAGGATACCTATATGTCGTCATTTACTTTCTTGTGTGTTTAATTCTTTACTACTTCATTTCTATAATTTCCATAGCTCTTATCATGTTGGCACTATTTCAATGTGCCTTCTGCGTATATAGATTTTCCGCAATACTGAAGTCAAAATTTTGAATTTTACAATTTTTTGAATTTTTTGAAGTTCGAGGGGCTCTTCCTAACTCCCATGCGGAATTTTAAGCTTCTAGGTCTTCGGAGAGTACCCAAACAATTCCAGGGCAGATAAATATAAAAAATATAAATACATATTGTTAACCATTAGCGGCCTAGGTGCGGGTAGCATAATTAATAGGCAGGGATTTTATTAGCATGTCACCATACACAATGTCGTAGTCACATATATCCTGTACGAGAATGTTATGGAAAAGAGTGGGCCTTGTAGGAAATTTCTAAACGCCATCTTGTGAGGTATCTAAAGCGACCGATTTACTACGGAAAGCAGTTTTTAAATGAGTTCAGTTCAATAAAGTTCAGATAAATCATAAGTGATCCATAGTGAACAGTAAAGTGAAATGTCAAATAATAAATATTGTTTAAGGTTATGTTAGTCTAGTACGAAACGTTTTGTGAGTTTTAATAAATAAATATTGTGTTAGTGTTTATCTTGTGTTTTAATTTCCGAACTCACGGATTTCAGGGGCGTTTTCCAGGTGGTGGGAGCCTGTGACAATATATATAGAACAAGATATACACATAAGTAAAAACATTTTTACACTCACATACCCAAACTTCGGACTAATTCTGTAGTTGCTGGGATTTTCTCTGCGCATTCTTAAACTTTAGGGTATCAACTTCAAATATTAAAACGGAATAGATGTACGTTTACCCCTAATAGTAGAGGGTCCACGCCTTCGAAAGCCGTCAAAATCGCCAAGTAACCCATTCCAGCAAGGTAAATACATTTTGAGCTAGCATATCGAAAGAGGGTCCTAACGGGCATCAGAAAAGGCTTGTTGGGCTTTTGTTGACGCTTGCACAATTTCTCCACAAGAAAAAAAAGATGGCGAAACGTTATTTCAAGAATTTGTGTTTTCAAACTTATACCTCTTGCTAGAAAATTAACTACATGCGATATTGATCTGATTTTCTATATTTATATACTTCTGACATGAGCGCATATATAGGTACTGATAGAATTTCAAAATCACTTACGGTATTTTTCTAAATAAATTCTAAATCACAGGAACGAAATTTGTGTCTTTGAAATTTCGAGGTGCGAGCAACTATATTAAATGTTTAATATTTTTTATATATTATATGCGAATGAAATATGGTCTAAAGATCAAAAAAGTTTTTGCAAAAAAAATAGCTCCATATCTTTTACAATTTTTGAGTTACAGACTTCTTAAATTAAACCATAATTTACATCCGTGATACTCCTATTAGCATGCGGCTATTATCTGAGGTACTGCTAGCTGGTTAATTGTAATGTATCAAGATAGTAAGCCAATACATTTTTGATATTGTGTTATTATTATTTATAATTTTACAAAAATATTGATATGTAAAATGAAATTCATTTGGCAGAGGATTTATTAGATCTATAGGTTATGAGGGTGTTGTATATGGAGATATTATTTATTAAGTATACCATCATTATAAAATATAGAAATAAAATATAAACACGTACACAAAACGTGTAATTTATAAGTAAAAATGCATAATTATACACAGCTCAGTAAGCATCGACAAAGCACTATACTACTACTAGTAAGAATCACCGTCTGTTAAACACTGCTCTATATTATTTCTGCCCTTAAAACTATTACTAGGAAAGGCTGCACATGCATATGCAACAGAACATCAAGTGGACGCATATTTTTAGTGACACTCTACTTTACAATTTTTGTTTTTTTTAGAACCACTTGTGGTTTTGTCATCATTTGTGGTTTTATTTGATTATTCTCTATAAGATATCCAAATTTTTTGGTAGAGTGTGATGTGCTTTCTTAACCGCTTTTCAAGTCATCGAGTTAATTTGTTTAAAGTCCAGGATTTTGGGTTAGGTAAGGAAAGTATAGGAGAATCTAAGCCACTTCTTGTGCATAATTTTTACAATTAAAATTATTTCGCAGTAAGCAGGGTTTAACCCTGCTTCGCTAGGTACTTCAGTTGCAAGCTAAGCTACCATACCAAACCACTGGACTTAATGGCCGTTTTAGATGCAGTAAGTAAGCTCTCTTATAGGACGTAGCGAACGCAAGTCTAATAACTTTATGGAAAATAAATGCGGCCTTGGTGAATTTAAGAATTTAAACTTACTATAGCCATACAGATTCACATAGGACTTACGACCATCTTCAATCACACGATCACAAATTACAGTTCGCAGTTATCTCCAAGATTAGTCAAACTGTTTAGGTGGCCTGTTTGCTCTAAGGCAACTGTAACTGCTCAATTTTTCCCATTCGGAAAGGATAACTGACAAGTCACACAATACATAGACTGTCAATAAAGTTTTTACAATATTTTCCTCTTCAGATATTTCACCTAATTATTTATTGATTTCGTGAATAATTTAAAATACCTTTTGTTGTCTTATACCCACTCAACTTAGTAGTTTTTCTATTTTGAAAAAATTAAACACAACTTTCGTAAATATTATTGTGTTCGTTTGTTCATGATTGCAGTTCAAATTGTATTATGCTAGGCAGAAGGAATCCAACTTCACATTGTTAGGCAAAATTTGTCCTTATTTACACCAATATTCAGAAAAGTATTTCAGATGACTAGCTTTACTTTTGATATTATTGTTGCGTATTTCCACCTCTTAGGAAACACCCTGTATGAATCCGTGGGTTCTAAATAATTTCAACAAGAGATAAACACCACTAACACTTTATTTAACAATTTACTGACTATACAATACTTTAAAAAAATTTCCTTTACACTTTGTTTACTTGATATTTAACCTCACTTTTCACATTTCAACTTGTTCACTTTTATAAACTGCCTTCTTAATAAACTTCCTCTTCTGCGCCGGTAATCGCGCCTTATATACTCTGAAATTACCTCTAGAATAAACCAGAATCTTCTCCAACCACACTCTAGAAAAGTCCATGGCTCTTTCTAGAGTCTTTCCAGTCACTATTAGTAGGCATAGGCGTATCATATCCAGTTCCAAGGGGGTATAATTCATAACATTATGTATAACGTTATTCCAGTTTGGAATGGAAATTGTGTCTGTCATGATGAATGCATAGGATTCTGATGTTTTCTAAAGTCATATCATACATTTTTTAAATCTGAAGTTTCAGTCAATTTTCATTTTTTAGACTAAATTTATTAAAACTTAAGGATTTCGTACTGCATTTGCAAATTTAGATATATTGTCCCAAACCAAAATGATGTAACTCAAAGTTTCCTAAGCAAATGGGACGTACTTCAAAGTTTCTTAATTAAATGACCGACTTTCTTCAATAATCAATAAACCATTATTTTTGCATCTGCCTCATAGAATTAAATCCAAAAATAGAATGAAACTATTTAAAAAAAAACAAGAAGTGCTGAGATTAGCGGCATAAAATGTCAAATATCTCAAGAGGGGCGTATACTGAAGTAAGTACGTTATATTGGCTCAGAACGGCAGTATATTACATGTAACAAATTACATCATAATTTTAAACCACGTATTTATTGTGCCGATATAATTGTCTAATAATTTTCAGACAATGAGTGATCTAATGTTCAAAAATAATATAACACCTAAATCAAATTAGGTATTAGAATAATATGTATCTATCCACAATTGCACAGAACGAGCAATGCCGTAGCTGTCACGTTGCGCGCTATCATAAATCATAACAAAATCTTGTTACGGTCGAATTTAAAAATCCGTATCTCGAAAACTCTTTAAGATATCGAGCTAATTTTTTTTGCAAAAACTTTTTTGATCTTTAGACCATATTTCATTCGCATGTAATGTATATAGAGAATTCGAACATTTAATATAGTTGCTCGCACGTCGAAATTTCAAACACATAAAATTTGTTCATGTGATTTTGGATTTATTAGAAAACAACTGTAAGTGATTTTGAAGGTCTATTAGTACAGATAGATGCGCTGGTGTCTGTAGTATATAGATATAAAAAGTCAGATCGACATCGCAAGTATTTAATTTTTTAGCAATACGTAAATGTTCAAAAACTCAAATTCTTGAAATAACATTCGGCAATGTTTTTTTCTTGTGGAGAAGTTACACAAGCGCCAACAAAAGTCCAACAAGCCGTTTCTGATGCCCCTAAGGACCCTCTTCCTGAATTCGATTCCAAAAATCATTTACCTTGTTGAAATGGGTCATTTCAATTTTTAAAGCTTTGGACCCCTTACTATAAGAGGAAGAAAACTGCTCCTGAATTTCAAAATTTAATTCTGACTCAAGTATTAAGAGTTAGTTATTGAAAATCCATGTATACTTTTGAGATCGCTGATTACGAATCTGAAGTACGAATTTTAAAATTCGCGATTGCACCCCTAATGTGGTCCATATAATAGGGGTACAATAGAAAAATTAGCTATATTTTGTTTGTTCTGAGCAAGTGGAACTCTTTTTGTAAGTACTTATAGTTTAGGACATAAAACTTTTATCATAATGAGAAAATTTATTGCTCTTAACCTTAAAAGGTCAGCCCTTAGGGGCCAGAACAATAATTTTTCTCATTAGGACCAAAAAAATCAATAATTAACGAAGTACTGAGAATAAATTAATGAAACTTATTTTTGTATTTTTGGGGTCGCTGATCACAAATGTGAAGTCAGATATTGAAAACTTTATATTGCACCCTTAATATGGCCGTTGTAAAAGGGGTGTAAGTTATATTTAAAATTATAAGTTTAACATAAGCTTGTAATATACATATTTACATAAATACATATGCATGCAATGTCCAAAGACTTAAGAAATGTGCGTGAATATCAAAAGAGTATAAAAAACGCTGTCTAAGGAATCACTACTTCCACATCCAGATTTTTCATCAAAGTCACTTTAAACGAAACATCTTGACTAGATTTGCACTCTAGTGTGTGAAAATTATTGGTCATAGAATTTTAATAATATTTCGAGCAGATGTCATAGAAAAGTATGAGGCGTTGGTTTCTACCTAACACGACCCACCCCTTCAATGGAATCATATCAATCAGATGTCATTACAATACATCCGTGTACTAACTTTCAAGTAAATATCTCAATTTTATGTTATCAAATCCATTAATAATGGTGGTGTTTGAAAATTATTAGAAAGAAATCTGGGGCCTTGGTTTCTATTATATACACCAAATCCCATATTTATGTACTCTTACCAGCATGATGTACTTATTTTCCCCTATTTACTCCTCTTCAACCCTCAATCCTTCATCGGAATCATCTTAAAATATAATCTAGCTCCAGATGTCATTATAATACATACGTGTCCCAACTTTCAAGTGGCCTCACAATAACT
Organism: Stenurella melanura; assembly: GCA_963583905.1. Classification (NCBI taxonomy): domain Eukaryota; kingdom Metazoa; phylum Arthropoda; class Insecta; order Coleoptera; family Cerambycidae; genus Stenurella; species Stenurella melanura. The sequence continues at coordinate 112,849,597 of OY757312.1, forward strand.
GTATATAACATTTTTTTATTTTATCTGCTAAGTCTGCTATTCCTAGCCAGGAGCGGGTACTTCTGGACATGGAATAGACTGTCCGTACAGTTTCGTTAATGTGCTTATTAAACGTAAGTCTTTTGGCTAGTCGTACACCCAAGTACTTCACGCACTCCCTTTCCGGAATTTTGTGACCCCTTATCGAAATTGGCGTTATGATTTTATTTTCGGTGAATCTGCGCGTGAAGACTATAGATTCGGACTTCTCAACGTTTATCCGAATTTTCCACTGATTGTAGTACGTCGTTGCACGAGCCATGTGAGCCTTAAGTAGCATATTTGCCGCTTGAGCATTATGACTGTGCGCGTACATAGCTGTGTCATCGGCGTACTTGGCCAGTTCAGTGCTCGGCAACGTAAGGAAGTCAGAAATTTACAGATTGTACAATTTAGGAGCGAGGACCGAGCCCTGCGGGACGCCCGCGCGAATGTTCCGCTGTGTGGATAGTTTATTATTCACTCGCACCTGCAGCGTTCTGCCAGTCAAATACGAGTGCATGAGTTTTGTGATGTGACATGGAAAATGCCAGTTGTTCATTTTATATATTAGGCCCGAGATTCAGACGATATCAAAGGCTTTCTCGATATCTAAAAGTACCATAGTGGTATTTTTACCAAGGTTATATTGCACCGCTACGTCATTAACAATTCTAACGATTTGCTGCATTGTACTTCTTCCCTTTCTGGATCCGAACTGATGGTCGTCGTTGATGTGAAGTCCATCCTGTGCAGAGTATAGTCTGTTCAATATGACCTTCTCCACCAACTTTGTCGATAGCTGCCAGGCATCTTAGCATTCTTATTCAGTTTGAGAATGGGGACAACTACAGCACACTTCCACTGGCTAGGCCAGTGTTGTAACCGTAGAATCGCGCTTTAACGATGTACGTTAGCTGCACAATACCTTTCCTTGCCAGATATTTGAGCAGCTTATTTTCGATACCGTCTTTCCCGGGAGCTTTGTTATTTGGTAAATTTTGTATTAGCCTTGCTAATTCTGAGGGCTTGACCATGACGTTTAAAAATTCTCATCTCGTCGATTGGATGTCATGGCCAATAACATTGCGCAGTTTTCGATGCGGTCATGGTCAGGATTGTTTGGCGCATTTATGCTATGTGTTCTTTCAAAATTGTCATCTGCTTCTGTGAACTCGACAGTAAGGCTGGAGTAGCCACTGCCTTATGCGCTTTTTGGCCGCTCGTATATATACTTAGTGGGCTAAATGATGTGGCGGTGAGATATAAGGGAAACGTCACACGCCACATACCACTAGGTTAAATGTGAATTCGTTGATATTACTTTATTTTATGTTAAAAGGTCCCAATTAAATTGAAATTATAAAATTAAACATTTTTAAAACAACTTAATTTACAAGAAGCTGCGAAGAGTATGTTTACTCTAGCATACTATTCTATTTGATTTAATGAAGGGAAACTATCTAGAGTCTGGCAACTTCAAGTCTCTAGACTTTTTGCAAGTCTGCTACATCCAAATATAACTACAGTGAAGTTATACAAAACTGTTTGTTCGATTTCAAAAGGAAAAAATGATACTTGTTTATTAAACGAAAAGAGAAATATATTAGTCTAAGCATGATCTGAATTCTGGAAATAGGAAACGATGTTTCCGCATTTACAGACGTGAAACCTGTTAATAAGCTCTTAAATCCCAAGCACATAAATTACAAAATATGTGGAAAGCCCAGGTATTGTTCTGATCCCTAACTTTAAATCCAAAGCATAATTTATACGCCTTCTTGACTAGAGGATTTAGCATGTGTTTTGAGAATTTAGTTTCCCTCCACCCCAAATAGAACAAAACAAATTGGTATTACGAAATATTATCGTAATTAATTTATAACATTTACGAATTTGATTTAACAGATTCAAATTAAAAACAACTTTTAATGATCCATTCCAACTTTGTACACTAATTACAAAGCAAATAGTATATGCATATTTACGAGTTTAAGGTCTAATGTCAATTGTCATCTGTTACATTTCACGAACACAAAGTTAGACAATGAGTAGAAGAATAACACAACAATCAGTTTGATAAAATCAGTTAAAATGTATCAATCTTATACCGAGGAAGGTATTAGATAGTATTAGAAATGATGTAGGTACTATCAGAAAACGGGATTTAACTAATTTGTTTTGGAGACAAAATAGACAAGCAAAAATTTCCTGCAATTTCTAAGCGACTTAAAATTTTATCGAACACATATTCCCATTATAGCGAAATGCTGTGAGCTATTTATTTAAAAAAAAAATCTTATCATTAGAGGATATCCTTAAACCGAAAACAAATAATTATTCGAAAAGCTTTGTTTCACAAATAAACTATAATTTTTTTAACAATTAAAAAATATATGCCTTTAGCCAAACATGCCAAGAAATTTGTTTTATATTTTACGCGAAGAATCTTTTGTCAAATTTTGCACAACATTATGGTACCTATAAGGTCTTGTTGAGTTATTTTAAACAATTGTAAAATTTCAACGCAAAACCTTATAGAGTTTTATATATTTTTATTCACAATCATACAAAAAAAAGCTACCTAAGGAATCACTACTTCCACATCCAGATTTCCATCCAAGTCTCTTTAAAGGAATGTATTTTGACTATATTTGCACTCTAGTATGTGGAAATAATTGATCAAAAAATTTTAACAATATTTGAGGCAGAAGTCATACAAACATTAGCTTCCTTCACCTATTGTCCCCAATCCACCCTCTCCCTTAACGGAATCATCTCAATATATAATCTAGTTCCAGATGTCATTATAATACATACGCGTACATTTCAAGTGAATATGTCAATTATATTTTATCAACCCATTTAATAATGGTGTGGGGGTAGTGGAGAGGGTTCAAAAATGTTATAAAAAATCTGAGGCCTTGGCTTCTAGCATATATATCAAATCCCAAGTTTCTGTACTCGTACCAGTTTGTTTTACTTATTTATTTATTTATTTATTTATTTAATTACACGACTCAACAGGACGAAAGTCCCAATTACAGAGTCGGAATACTAACAATAAATATTGTGCTATGATAGAAGTAGGTATTACAAATTATGTCCATATATACACTTTAAATCCTTAATTCTACAATAAAATTTAATTGTACAATAAAATCATTAGTTCTACAATAACAGAAGTATTACAAATTATGTTCATATATATTCTTTATATCCTTAATTCTACAATGAAAAATATCAATATTATTCTGTATATGATTGTAATTTCTGCACATGACATTAATAGGTGAATACATTAATAGATTGGTGCGTGAAGCTTTGATATGAAATGTTTGGTGGAGTCGAGTAGATTTAGAAGGAACTCGTAGGAGTTTTAATAGATCAGAACAGTCGAGTTTACTGTTTAATATTTTAGACAGAGTTACAATTCCGTGTAATTCCCGGCGAGTTTGAAGTGAGTTAAGTGAGAATCTGTTTAACAAAATATCATTACTAATTCCAACAAGTGGATAGGTCTTGTCCTCGGTGTAGCTTAAGTATTTTAAAAATTTTCTTTGAATATTCTCCAGTTTATTAATATGAACGATGTAGTAGGGACTCCAGATTACGTCAGCATACTCCAATTTACTTCTGACAAACGAGTTAAATAGAAGCTTCATAGTTTCCACATTCTTGAAATCTTTCGAGTTTCTAATTATGAATCCCAATGATTTAAAAGCTGAAGATGTGATATTATTTATGTGATAAATAAAAGTCATCTTGCTATCAAAAGTAACACCTAGATCGTTAAATCTATCAACTCTTTGTATGACACTATCGTTTATTTTATACTCATTAATGAAAGTATTATGCCCACGTGAATAGGTGACAACATTACATTTTTCAACATTTAGAAATAGTTTATTTTTATTGCACCAGTTATCAATGTTTTCCAAATCTGACTTGAGCAATTCTATATCATCACTGCAGCTAACGCTGTAGTAAATTTTTAGGTCATCGGCATAGAGTAGATATGGGCACTGCAAGTTTATAACTATGTCATTGATAAAGACATTGAATAAAAGTGGACCAAGGACTGACCCTTGAGGGACTCCTGATTCGGCATTAAATTCGACAGACTTGTGTCCATGGTAATAAACATATTGTAACCTATTACTTAAATATGAGGTAAAGAATGAAACAAACTCATATGATAAACCAAAATTTGTTAATTTATTTAATAAGATACCGTGGTCAAGCCTGTCAAACGCTTTGGAGAAATCTGTGTAAATAACGTCGACTTGACCACCTCCATCCAAGACTTCACAAAGATACTGAGTCAAACACAATAAATTTGAAGTCGTAGACCTACCTGGCATGAACCCATGTTGATGGCTTGATATTTTATTTTCTATGTTAGGAAAAATATAGTCGTAGAGAACGAATTCGAATAGTTTAGAGAAATTATTAATTATGGTGATTGGCCTGTAATTTTTTATGTCTTCTTTGGAATTCTTTTTGTGAACAGGGCATATTTTAGATATTTTCCACAGGCTAGGAAAAATGCCATTATTTAAAGATAAATTAAATATATATGATAAGGGACCGGCCAATATTGAGACGCAATCTTTGACGAAGAAAGCTGGTATTCTATCTGGACCTGCTGTAAATTTTGGCTTTGATTTTTTGCACCCTTTAATAACTTCTGCCTCTGAGATTGTAGGTATGAATATATTTTGTGTGTCCACAGGTTCACTTTCGCCACCCGTACTGGCATTATTAGTTGATGCTGATTTGAAATATTCTGAAAATTTATTTACTATATCTTGGGGGTCATTATATGAGGTATTTTCATATGTCATAGTGTTAGGTATTGAGCTTGTTTTTGATTTATTATTAATGTAGGACCAAAACATTTTTGGATTCTCTTTTAAGTTATTTTCTATTTTAAGTAGGTAGCTTCTATGCGAGTCATCAATATCTTTTTTTATTTTAGTTCTAATGTTCTTATATTCCTCATACAACACGGCATCTTTAGTATTTTTATATCTATTCCATATTTTATTTTTATATTTGAGATTTTTAATTATGTCTTTCGAGAACCACTGAGGATATTTGTTTGTACGCGGAAGAGATTCGGGAACGTATAAGGATAGATTCTCGTAAATAATATCATAGAAAATTTGAGTTGCTTGATCTACATTCGATACATCATATAACAAATTCCATTCAGTGTGGCACAAACTATTATACAATGACGGAAAATCGGCTTTTTTAAAATTGTCAATCTTCATCCCTATTTAACCTCCAAACTTTCAACGGATTCATCTCAAAATAAAATAAAGTTCCAGGTGTCGTTATATATACGTGTACCAAATTTCAAATGAATATCTCAATTATATTTTATCGACCCCTTTAATAATGGAGTGGGGATCGTAGGAGAGTTGAAAAATATTATGCAAAAATTAGAGGCCTTGACTTCTAGTATATACACCAAATTCCTAGTTTCTGTACTTTTACCAGCCTGTTTTACTTATTTTCCCCTATTTACCCCTATTCAACCCCCAACCCTTCAACGGAATCATCTCATAATATAATCTAATTGTAGATGTGATAATAATACATACATGTACCAAATTTTAAGTGAAAATATCAATTATTTTATCAACCCTTTTAATAATGGAGTGGGGGTGGTGGAAGGAATTGAATATATTATAGAAATCGGAGGCCTTGGCTTCTAATATAGGTATATACCAAGATTGTTTTACTTATTTTGCAATATTCACCCCTATTTACCCCCAAACCCTTCAAAGGAATCGTCTATAAACATAATCTAGTTGTAGGTATTGTTATATACGTGTACCAAATTTCAAGTGAATATCTCCATTTTATTTTATCAACCTCTTTTATAATGGGGGGGGGGGGGTGGTTGGAAATATCAAAAAATCTGATGGCTTGACTTCTAGTATATACTTACACCAAATTCCAAGTTTCCGTACTCTTACCAGCCTGCTTTACTTACTTACTTTACTTTTACTCTACTTTACTTTACTTTACTGCTTACGTTTTCCCCTATTTACTTCTATTTAACCCACAACCCTTCAACTGAATCATCTCAAAATATAATCTAATTCTAGGTATCGTTACAATATATGCGTGTACCAAATTTTAAGTGAATATCTCATTTTTTTATCAACCCCTTTTATAATGTAGTGGGAGTGGTGTGGGGGGGGGGGTGGAGGAAATATTATAAAAAAATTGAGGAGGCCTTGGCTTCTAGTATATACACCAATTCCCAAATTTTTGTACTCATCCCAGCTTGCTTTACTTGTTTTCTCCTACTTACCCCTATTTACCCCCAACCCTTCACCGGATAAGTTAAAAAAACAATCCAGTTCCAGCTCTCATTATAGTACATACGCGTATAAAATTTCAAGTCAATATCCCTTCCAGAGATATTGTGCGGACAGAAAAAATTACAGACCGATTGACCTACAGACCGACAGACTGACAGACAGAATTTTTCTTTCGCTCAAATTTAAAATCTTTCTTTCTCGTATTTCAACAATAAAAACTTTTGATTTTTTTTTTACGATTACTATACTTCCACTCCACTATGTGGATGTGGAAGTAATAATCAAATTGTTTTACATGTCAATAGTTGGAAAGTATGACATTTTAACTTTATTCATCAAATGAACTAAAACGTGACATTTCAGGTTGGAAAGTGACATTTCGGGTTGGAAGTAGCCACTTTCTTACCAGTTAAATATTTTTTGCACGATCGAGCTTTTTTTGTTTATTTACAAGATTTGTTTCAAAGACGGTAGGTTATGTTTACTGGTTTCTATGCCTAACACGTTGGTAAGTGAATTACTTACCGACGTCTGAACGGCAAGTAATAGTATATTACATACCGAGATGGAAAGTGTTTCATTGTTGTCGAGAGATGAGATAGTTGACTGAGGCGCCAAGCGCCGAGGTCAACTAATTCTCGAGACAGCAGTGAAACTTTTCACCAAGGTTCCTATACCATTTTATTCACAATCATCCTCCTTAATGAAGAAAAAGCCAAATAAACCCTTTAAAATTATTATGTCAAAGGACAAATGTCAAAGTGACGTCCCGTCGTTTTTAATATTCAGGTTGGAAAGTGGCAACTACAACAACTTTGCAAAGCCGCATGCTTTAATCACAAAGAGCTAGATGTCGGACACTAACTTCCCCATTATGTGAGCATCACAAACGTTAAGGGTTTAACCGGTCTCGCTAGCGCGCAGCCTCCAAACACTGCCGTCTACCAGTAAACTAGTACAGGAAATGAAGCTGAAAAAATGGCAGAACCTCGCAATTTTTTCGTCCAGCATCGATTTGTACAAAAATTTGGGATCAGGCTCATTTCACCCTCTAGTTCATTTTCTATATTGAGCCGTTGTACGCTTTTGGTTTTTTAAGGGTGAAAACTACCCCTAATTGTAAAAAATTATAAAATAACATTTTAAACTTTAATATGGTCAACATTTGGTTTGGATTAGTTAAATAATGATTGTTTTATGCTCTAGGATATAATATCATAATATTTCAACCCTTAAAACCACCCTTGTTGGAGCTATATATAAAAAAATTATTTATCCTAAAAGAATGATTTCGGCTTGCATCGATTTGCATAAAAATTTGGGATTAGGATCATCTCACCCTGTACTTCATATTCTATATCATGCTCATGGGCGTTGACTATCTTTAGGGGTGTAAACTACCCCTTATTGTCAAAAATTATATAAAAACATTGTAAACTTTAATATGGGTAAAATTTGGTTTTGATTGGTTAAATAATGATTGTTTTATGCTTTAGGATATAATATCATAATATTTCAACCCTTAAAAACCACCCTTAATAACATTGCAATTTTTATAAGTAATTTAATAGATCTATACAGAAAAAAAAGTAGAATTACATACAAAAACATTTATTTACACAAAAATACGAATTTACAAATACAAATACAAATAGTTTTTTAATCATCTTCATCGAGATCGATGTCATCTTCGTCTTCTTCTATAACTGGTGGACTATTGTTGCAATCTTCCCCCGAGCACCCAGAACAAGTGGGATTGCAGTATAACCCCACGTCGCACACTTTTTTGCATTGGCAAAAAATCATTTTCAAAAGATCATCGGGTGCAGGCCGAAAAAAACCGGTTCTGTGGTATTATATATATTGAAAATGCTCTATTACACTCCCAAGCGGGCTATTCGAATTTTTCGAAAAAAAAAAATTAATTCGTTTCATAAACATAGCTCCTTCATTTTTGGTGATAAAAATTTTTTTCACAAATGATTTTGTAGGGTTTTTCAAGAGCTATAAAACTATGTGAATTAAATTCCGTAAGATCCCTTAGTTTTTAAGTGGGGTGAGTTTAAAGGGCTCGAATAAGGGGGTGTTTGCTCGTAAATAGAGGTTTTAAACAGCTATACCTCGCTAAATATTCACTGTAAAGAAAATCTATGCACAGGGAAATTTTAGTTATTAAAAAAGCTACAATTTAGTACTCTATCATTTTTTTCGTATCTCCAGTATTTTCGGAGATATTTTGAAGAAAAGGGTGAAAAATACGAAATTGCAAAAAATCGATTTATCTTTAAACTCCAATTTTTCTAAAATTAGGCATTTTAAATAGGTCAAACTTCTTGGGTGTGATAATACATATATAAAAAGAATTACAGAAGGGTGAAGATCAATTTTAATTAGGAGGGTAGTTAGGGGGTTGTTTTCACTGATTTTTTCGTAGAAAAAAGCAGGTACCGACCTTATTTTGATCATAAGTCGCTCAATTTTTATGCTAGAAACTTTTTTTTGAAAGGTCTAATTGTATACTTGAGAAAAGATTCTGTAAGTTTTCCTCGAAAAATGCAAAGTTTTCCCGTTATTTGGCTTTGAATATTTCAAATTATGCATTTGACGAAAAAGGTAACCTTTAACATGCCGTATCTCGGTTTGTATTGGTCGTAGAAAAATTATAAAAAAAAGATTTTGTTTGTTTTTCTAAAAGCTACAATTTTGATATCTACAGTTTTTTTGATTAAATGCATATTTTTCGAGTTATTCTCAAAAAACCCTCTAAAAAAGTCGATTTTTTCGTCGAAAAACTGTTTTTTTCAACCGCGAATAACTCGAAAAATATTAGTTTTACGAAGAAAACGTAAAGAACATTTTTTTCTTAGAATTACTTTTTCCATCGATTTCCATAGTTAAAATGTAATGAAAAATTTCCACCCCCGAGATGGGGTGGCAACCACCCCCAAGGTTTTAGCGTACAGCGGCATGATATATAAAATGATCCTTGGGCTACTCCCTACCTTCTGTGAAAATTTCAAGTAAATCCATGCTGGACGAAAAAATTGCGAGCCAAAATGCTTCATTTCCTAGCCTAAACGTCCCTTACCGTTTTTGATACTCAATATACTATAATATATATTAAAAACGATGCAACGTCACTTACAAATGTGTCCTCTGACGAGTCTGACAAGAATTTTTTGCTGCAAAGATATCTATTTTTCTTCTGTGATACTGCCAAAGAAGCTTTATGGTTTAGTCTTGTAAATATAGTGTGAAATCGTATAATTGAATGGCTTATATATTATATCAATAAATTGAAATTGAACTGAAATCAACTCCATGAGATCAAATTGTAAACCGATATACAGATAATTGGTTTGACGTAAAAGTCACAGGCGATAAGGTTATTTTCCAGTAATATATTGAATTGTGTCATTTTTAGATGGCATGTATATATTTTAGAGCTGAACGTAAAGTGTGACAGAAACACAGAGAAATGACAACACTGATTGATGTTATATAAGTATTTTGCTTTCACAGATTTACTGAAAAAGAAAACTACTTATAAATAAGCTTAGACAGCAAAGTGGCAGATCTTATAATATCAGCGTTAGCCTTTGACAGTTACAATACGGAGTATCAAGCAATAATACGTTAAAAATACAGGAGTAGAGTTTCCAAATCAATTCCATTCAATTTATTCGTAAAAGCGCTCTTTGGGGATTGAAGATAACTGTGCAGCACACAGGGAATAAATTAGAGTTATATCCTGTATACAAATAACCGCAGTTGAAGTTATCCCCTGGAAAATTTAGAATCAGGTAGTATTAATTGGATTTGCACTTATTTTTTTGATTTATGCGAAATGTTTCAAGCACTTTTTAAAATATAACTCAGTGCCATTAGCCACCCTAATATTTTACAAAAGTTTGTTAAGCTTAACAGGAAGGGTCCTATGTATAAATACAACTTTTTACATGAAAGGCGGATATATTACAGACGTACATGAAAAGTTACGGTTGTCTCATTTGACAGTCGTAACATACAGGTTCTTTCGTGAGTGACTGGCCATACGCTAGTTAGGAGTACGGTATCCCGAGACGATTTCAAAATAACCTTTACTATATCCCTAGTGCTCTTCGAATCTGATATACAGCGTATTTTCCAATATTTGCCATAATTTCGATAGGCCATATTTTTCGATTGGCTTTGCCAAATCGAGCCAAATTTAGCATGTATGTTTCACTAATATAGATCTTCACAATTCAGTACCGTAAATGAAAAAAATATCAGCAACGGACTCAGCATTTATTCTATTGACATTTGCTTAAAACTATCACTTTGTATATGTAATTTAAAAATACTCTAATAACATATTTAAACCATGTAATTAGTTTTTTGTCACAGTTTTGATGCTTCGAGAGTTTCACAATAAATCAATTTCTAAAATATTTGAAAGCCTTTCGGTTACAAAAACATCAGCTAATAGATAGGTGAAGATCTGTTGTCTTTTATCAGTCAATGTCAAATATAAATATTTCATACTTATTCATAGATGCTGCCTTGGTTTTGTATGAAACATCGTTATGAGCGGCTTTATGCCTTTCTGATGAGCTCAGAATAAGGGCGAAAAACGTTTCAAATGCTAAGCATTTCCAAGAAACTGAATGAGAGATTTTATGAAAATGTAATCCATTAGAATGAAAGAAAATGTTTAAGACAAGGTAGATAAATAAATTAATTTCAGGCTTTTGTTCTCATTTTTAACTGAATCTACATACCGTAGGGGGTCTTGTAGATACTAGTTTAATCTGCTTAGCCGTAGGGGACTACGTTGGATGCTAGTGTTATAATGAGAATGACAAATAAGAAATTGGACAAATTCATTTTAGAATTTTAACTTGCTAGCATAACCAGAAGTCAGGTTATCGAAAGAATGCAAAGATTTCATCAATATTTTTACATACAGTTTTTCTTTTAGTGCTCATAGATAGTTTTTCTTTCTGCTGTTTGCAAAATCCTATAAAGAATATGTTTATATCGTTTGCTAAAATAGTAAAAATGTCAATAAACATTAAAAAAAAAATCAATGTATTAGAACTAACACAAAAGAGTAGCAATCATACAGAAGTGAAGTGACTGAGGAAATCTAGGTAACAATTAAAAATAATTTTATCAAAACACAATTACACAAAATTAAGATAACACAATGAACAAAAATAATAATAAAAAACGAACTATACCTAACAAATTTCCAAAATGTTTCTCTCCAACCTGAATTCTAACTTCATCAAATATAATAATTTAGGTTTAAAACGAAAAACTTAAATATATCATCTTTCACGCAATATTAGTTCGATAATGAAAAGCGCTGAACGTGAATGGGGAAAGAAACTAACAACTTCATAAGTCATAACTTTTTTATACCCATAATGAATACTTTGATGGAAAAAGGCGAAGTCTGAGAAAGAATGTTGGAAGTACAAAAAATAAAGAAAATTAATTAATGGTTCTATAAATTATATTTATAACTTTTATATCTTCCTGTGTGAAACTCAAAGATGAAAACTTCTATTTAATTCGTATTAATTGCCCTCGGACGTTACCAAGTACGATTATCTTGTCTAATTATAATAATCAATAACATTCCTTAATAAGTATTTTGATTTAAAATAAGGACCTACGTTAGTTAAGAGGGCCTTTGGCAGATAGCAGAGTCGAATGAAGTTGTGTTTTTTGCTGATGTCATACTTTCAATATTATATTATTGATTCCAAAATTGAACATTAATTTTTCAAGAATTCTTTAGATAATTTTTTCGAGTCAAATGTCCGTCCCGTGATTAGAGAATATGTTTTTATAATTTTTCCATTTGTTCAATGAAGAAAGATTGAAAAAGCAAAACTGGGATATTCAGGAATAAGATTTTTTTTGGTATTCTGACTTAGTCGATACAGCTAGATACGAAGTCAATGAAATAAGAGTTGTAGGAAAAATATTGCTTTGGCGATTTCAAAGAATTTGAATCCTGAACTTCAGTATATTTGTGCGAGCAGCTCGATTTCCCCAGCCTGCTGTTCCGGAAGACGTGGCGAAATTCGCTTTCGCGACTTTACTCATGAGTTATCTTCGCGAAAAGGTCGGTGAAGCCCATACTTCTTTGCTTTATATTTAAGTTCAGAGTATAAGCTTTTTTGAGATATATTGATTTTCAGCAAGTGCAGCTTATATTGAAAATTTTTCAACTTGACAAACCGTGGATATTTTGTGCCGTCGCCATAAGTCCTGTAGTTGAATAGTCGATTTTAAAACTCGCGATTTGATTGGCAAGTGCTCCTCATCTTTATGCTTCAAGGATATTAAAAGATTTTTTTTAGGTTGTTCTGCATAATTTCATTTAGTGCAATTGCAATTAAACGAATGTATCAAAACGCACGAAGCTGTGTAATAATAATATTAATAATAATAGTAATAATAATATTTTTATTCACCATACAAATAAAACATACACGGAAAATAGGTACCATTTCACCTAGATGGTGCTCTTCCAATGGCCCTGACAAAAAGAGGAAATAATTTACAACTCAAACTAAGTACAATGAGAGTAAGAAAGTATGAAAGTGTGCTACGATGTCACGCCACCGGTGCAGGGGAGGGGGATCAATCAGAACAGTTTAAAGTAGAAATGTTTTTAAGATGGTTCATGCAGGGAATGGTACCATTGATTTAGGTGGCAACATTTTGAGCGGCAAGCAGCATACTTTTTATTTTATAATTAAATGTTTTTGCAGATAACTTTTTAATGTTTGGATACAGCCTGTTCAACATATGGATTGCATTATATGTGAATGACTTTTGGTAAGGGGAGGATTTGTGTTTTGCTATTTTCAAATCTTGCATGTTCCTTGTATTTTGTTCATGGTTTCGGACAATTTTTACGTGGGGTAAAGGTTCCACATTAGCCTCCTAACGCAGCCTGTTGCAGTAAGGCTGGGATAGCTACATTGGAAACACGGTATGTACGGGGATCTAGACAGCAGATTAGACTTTCACTCACATTCAACAGTAAAAGGCAGATGTCGGTAAATAACAAAGGTTATTAACATATAACAGCAAAATAAAACGATCAGGTACCAAAATACGAAGTGCATTATAAATAAAATAAAAACTTAAGATATGTCATTTCAGTTTAATTTGATTTAATTAGGTCCCTGTTTGGGTGCCATTTTGTGACGTACGGGGAACCAGGCGGTGAGAAGCTAGCTATTAACTACTGGTTACTCATATTAATTAGGAAGCAAATTGGTAAGCAAGCAAACGATGAGAACAGTGAGAGTGTGCAAGCACCAAGCAAAAGCAAGCGGTTATTTATAGCAATAATCATGCCTAAATGAATGGTCAGAGTGTAAGTGTAAAGAACTTGGCAAGACTAAATAAAACTGATACCAAATAAATAAAACGGTTCTCGGATTCGGTGCGGTGTGTAAGCTAAGTTACACTCGGATCGGAAAAATAAAACGGTTATTAGATTCAGTATCAGCTCACGGCGGAGATTATTTTGTTAGACAAACAGACAGAAATAATCAGAACGGTGGTATTTCGGTTCGTTTCAGAAACATTAAAATTACATTAACACTTCAAACCCCACAGCTGGGTGCCTTTATTGAGTAAATTTCGGTTCGGCCACGTGGTATCTTGTCGGAGTGGATGTGGAGAATTTCTATGTATCAGAATATAAAGACAGTTAATTTATTTACGGTTGCCTAGATTCTGTACTCAATTCTCGGACTATAATATATAGTAAATTTCTAAAAAGTTACTTCAAGGTAATGAATTTTGTTTCAATTCGTATCAGTACGAAATATTGGAAACAAAATAAACGGTAAACTAAAATTTCTGCTTTACTGCTAGAACAATAGCACTATAACAAATTTCCTAAAAATTATTTTGTTATTACATATTTTATTTTAATTCGTTTAAATACGAAATAGTTAAAATAAAATACACGGTAATTACAATTTCTACACACTTGGTAGAATAACAGATATTATTTTAACTCAGTACCATCACAAACAGTCTCAATCAAAATAATATAAACGGTAGACAGTATACTGGTGATCTCTCGAAATATCATCTATGTTCTTTTACCCTCCGGAACATAGCTATTTGGATAAAATCGGAAGAATTTAACAGGTCCTAATTCGGACACACCTACTTTGATAACAATTTAACTGTAAATTGAGATTCGAGTCGAAAAATGATAATTATATTCTGATACATTTAGTCGAAAATTATTTTAAAACTGTTGCTTTAAAACATGCATTTTGGTGAATTATTCTCATCGGTGTTAGTATAAAAACGTCGACAAGAAATCAGCGGCGGTGATAAAACATGTACTTACATGCGGTATAGATCGGAATATTATAGTCAACTTGACTATTCAACGCACCGGGCAAAAGTGATATTCAAATCTGCTTTAATGAAACTCATTTGTGCTGGCTTACTCACCAACGCCCTCAGTGTCAAATTTTATAATAATCTCGGGTAGTCCTCTCACGGCCAGGTGTATCACATTTTCTATATAAAAAAAAAATCTGTTTCATGGTTTCAACTAGTTTAATGAGGAGAAATCTATAATAATGACTTTGATATATGTTCGAACGTAAACGGGTCAACTTCGAAGGGATCTTCCACAAAGGCTACAATTTTGTCAATTTGTTCTAAATAAACACAACAGGGATCAAAATTTTGTTAAGAACATTTTATTTACGTACGAAGCAATTTTTACTCTTCGATGTGTTTTTAACTGGAAAAATACCCATTACCAGGAAGTAGAAAATCCTCATTCCGTTAAAGAAAGACATTTTCAGCACGAATTTAAGATTTGGTGTGGTATTATCGGCGATCAGTTATTGGGACCATTTGTCCTTCTTCCAAATTTAAATGGACAGTGTTATCTGTTTTTTTTTCTTCAAAATACTCTTGCTGATATATTACATGCTTGCATGCTAGACATACGGAACAGAATGTGGTTTATGCAAGATGGATCTCCCCCTCATTTCTCCACTGAAGTCAGGAATTATCTTGATGAGACTTTCCCACTCAGATGGATCGGTCGAGGAAGTGAGTTTACTTGGCCACCAAGGAGTCCTGATTATTGAATATTTTGATTATTATGTGTAGGGACATATGAAGTCCTTAGTGTATGCAAATATTATCTATTCAAGAGAAGAACTGTGGGACAAAATACAAGAAGCAGCCAATTTTATTACAGGACAGGAAAATGTATTTTTCAATGTAAGAAAATCTTATATGAAAAGAATTAGAAAGAAAGTATGTGGAGACTATATCGAAAATTTACTCTAAGTTACAGCAATGGTGTTCTTGCATGGGTGGAAAGTTTATACAATAAATACTAATGTCGTTAAGTCAACTTTTATGTTATTTTTTGGTCTGCTAATAAGATTAGATCCTTATTTTACACAATCCTTTGATTTATGTATTTATCTCAGCACCATGAAAATACTCCATTAGTTCATAAGAAAGTGAGAAAGAGTTTACGCTGTTATTACGATTTTGTTTTCCCTTACGTTTTATACTGTTTTCAATAAATACACCTTGTTTCATTAAATTTGAACTGGTCTTTCAAAAAATGATTCAAATGTTTAACGGCCGGAGTTATCAAGTTCTAAAGTGTACCATTTACACGTGGACATGACGCCCTCAACTGTCACATAAAGCAGAAAGAAGTCAAGAAAGCAACTTCGTAAAAATTAAAATAGTTGTAGATTGACGGGCTAGTTGGATATACCCAGTGCCATCGAGACATAAACAGACACACACAAAATAGTTGCAGCGACGTCATCTAAATCGGCCGTCCAAGGACGTATTTAATTTCACATTTTTACAATATTTTCAAATAAAAAATAACAAAATCAAATTAATTCTTAACCTACTTCAAAATCAATATAGGTAATAAGGTTTAATTAATCGAACAATACGATAGTGACATTTTATTCCATAATTTTTAGTGACCGATATTTTCACTAACTGTATATAGCGATCAAGCAGTTTTAGCAAATTGATGATAATAAGAAGTCTTCTACTGTTTACATGAGAGGAATAAGTTTTTCAAAAGGTCTAGTTTATTTTCTAATCACCTTGTATGCATGGAATTAGGAAAAACAAAAAAAGACTAACTTATGTAAAATCTAGTGTCTATATACAAGAACAAAAATCATTTCCTTACCATTTTTTCTGACGGCCACAATTCATATTCTTCAAAGCGCAATTTATTTTTATGATTTCGTTCCTGTAGGACACAAGGTAGGAGACCAATTAGGCTGAAGTTTAGTACGGAGGAGGCCGACCGGCTTTATACTCTAGTCCTGTGGACATTACTTAAGAAAAATACGGCCCCTGCTGCTTTATAGCTCCCAGAGGTTGAGTTAGTGTTCGGAGTTGATGAATAACCCACTTGGGTTGTCATAGCCTCCTAGGATAGTATCATGTGGTTACAGATAATTTTATTTTCTACCTCGCATAAAGCCTTCATATTTGAATGTGATTTACAGAGCTCTTTGTGAGAGAAAAGTGAGGAAGAAAGCAATTAGAAGGAAAATGAATTTGAAAAACAATGGAATGCTTTTTTTATAGTATATATTGTCCAGGAGAAACAAGAATTAGATTTTCCGACGACTGCCTTGCTAATCAAACATACCTAGAGAATTAGATTCAGAATACACTTACCGCGTAATAATTTTGCATTAAGAATGTCATTCGGGTTTAACTAAAACTGAAGGGGTCTTGTCTGCTTACATAAATTTAAACTTTTATCATTAGTATTATCGCGTTGAAGCCGTGCATTTACTTTCAAGGGGCTGAAATCATCACCAAATTCAAGAATATTAATAGGTGAAATATTGGAAGTTAGTCACCGAGACTGTCTATACTTATGTTTTTAAGGCCACTGATTAGAAATGTGAGGTTTAAGATCATGTAAAGAAAACAGTGTATTTAAAATGTATAATTTCTAGTAAAGGAGTAAAACCTGAAGGAATTCAATTTACAGATTACCTGAAGGAACTTAAAAATGCAATATATTAGCAGAAAAATATTTATTAACATTTTCTTTTTACTTAATATCATCATTAGCATTTATTTTCCTCATCTGCGTTTTCAACTTAATTACTTGCCTAGTAGCTCAGCGGATGAAGGCGTGTTAGTGACAAGCACCTTTGGCCATACTTCTATGTGCTATTGCAGAGCTGGATAGCGCTCGAGTAAATTGTACTCGTAATTGTACTGAGTACCCAAAAGTACTCAGTAAGAAGTACTTGAGAGTACTTTTATTAGGATGGTACTCTGTTCTCGAAATTTTAAAGTACTGTACATTATTCGGTACTCGAGTACTTTTGGCGGCCACAACTGAGGAGTAACGAGTACAAGTACCGACGTGCAACACAGGTAAGTCTCAGCTTGTCTTTTTCCATACAAGTGTGCGGGGCAACTAGTGTCAGTCAGAGGGCAGTGGTGGCAGCTTAAAAACGAAATTCGCTCTTTTTCACTATGTACACAGTTTTATGTATTCTGCTCTTGCTTGACCCAAAACCCATTCTCAGTAAGTTAGAATTTAAAAAATGTATAGAGGGCGCTAGTGGCAGCTTAGAAATAAAATTGGCTTCAGGTAAACTGCCATTTCTGTGCTAGATATTAAATAATTTTATAAGAAAAACTGGTTGAAAATTAAAAAATATGACGTCGTACCAAATTTGATAATTATGCAAGGTGATTCACGTTTCATTATAGGCTCCACCACAGACTGATTAAAAAAATAAATAATAAAATGAATACAAAATTATGCATATAGTTTAGTTATCAAATTCGGTCCTACGTCATATTTTTTAATATTGAGCAAGTTTTTCTTATAACTATCTAATACAGAAATGGCAGTTACTTGAAGCTGTCATCAGCGCCTTCGATGCATGTTTGAAATTATAACTTACTGAAAATGGGTTTTGGGTCAAGCAAGAACAGAATACACAAAATTGTGTTCATAGTAAAAAAAAAGAAATCGGTAAAGGTAAGAATTCACAGAATTCCCCTCTGTATACAGGACAGGACGGCCACTCTAAAAAATTATTAATTAAGAAATGACATAATATGAGAATTATAATCGCAATGTAGTTAGCCCTAGTATTACAGTGAAAACCTGATAACTTTTTTCATCATCTACTATATAATAATAGTGGTGGGGGAAAAAAAATTCAACAATTATTTTTTTTGTTTTCAATACAGTTTTCTGTTGCAATCGGTTTAGAATGTAATGAGACGTGGAAATTTAAAATTGCAAAAAACATTTTTTTTCTATCATCTGTCTATTATAGTAGTAAAAAAAAAATACACAAAAATACATATATATTGGTACCCTATTTTGCTTATTTAAAGTACGCCTCAGAGTGTTTAAATCCAACTTTTAAAAACGCGCATGTTTTAAAGTTACCAATGTAACAACTACAATCCGAGTCAAAATGTCAACTTTTTAATAATTGATCTGACAGGAATTTTTTCGGTATTAACCGCGAATCTGCTTTTCTATTTAAGTAATCAATATTAGAACTCATTTTAAAGCAATGTACAATCAGTAATAACTGTAGTGACAATAATTAATCCTATGTGATAGATTGCAAATTAATTTTTGCATTCCTCATTTGACACTGACAGGTATCCTGATGTCACATCACGAATTCAACCATTTTACATTCTTAATTCTTATTTCCATTTTTTGTAGTGTTAATACCAGTATTTATGATTTCAAAGTGTACCAATAAAAAAAATAGCCTAAAGTATTCGTGGATAACTGGTCTTTAACACACTTGCTCTATTTCGAGCACCGAGCAAAAAAAAAAAATTTCGAAGTACTCATACTCGTTACTCATGTTTAGAAGAGCACTTTGCAAATTTTGCAAAAGTACTCGTTCTTTAGAGCATTTCAGAAACGAGTACCCGTACTCAGGTTTTTACGAGTACTTTTTAAAAGTACTCATGAGCACTTTAGTGCGGTACTCTTCCTATCTCTGGCTACTACTGGGTTCAATTCCCAGCTTCTACACTGGCAATATCGGTGGATAATGGATGTTGTCTCTGTCTTTTCAAATATGTAACTTCCTTCCGGGTTGCCTAGGTGCTAGATTTAAAGTGCTGTATAATATACATGGTGAAACTCGCCACTTATATTAATATATATTTTTTTAAATAAATGTTTTGAAAATAGCAAAAAATTAGAGCATGTGAGTAATAGTACATATTAAAACATCGGTAAAGGTATTTACACAGAACTTCTCTCTTTATTTGTGCATGGCGGTCACTCTAAAAATTATTTGTTACGATATGACTGAGAATAATAATCGGAATATAGTTGTCACTATTATTACAAAGAAAACCTGATTACTTTTAGTCAAAAAAATATACAGAGTGGTCATCCGACAGTAAAAATTCAATACTAAATAACAGGTGCCAAATATTGAAGGTTTGCGCAAATACCTTTACAAATGTCCACCATGGTTGAATTATTTCTTGGGATGACAACTCTGTATCTGCATTTTTCAATAAAACTAAAATAGGTGCATATGCCAAATATTATTGCCATCTGTCACATTTTCTGTTCCACATTCACATAGTGGAGTGGAAGTATAGTAGTTGTTAAAAAAAATATATATTTTTAAATAGGTTTAGAATGTTATGAAACGTGGAAATTTTAAATTTGAACAAACAATTTTTTCTTCATGTATTCCAGTGGTAAAATAATCATTATCTATTCTATAGTAGCGGTAGACAAAATTTTTAAGTTATTTTTTTTAAAGGTTAGAATGTCATGAAACGTGAAAATATTAAATTTGAGCAATAACAAATTTTTTCAGTCATCGATTTTCTATTTTGTAATGGGCAAATATTTGCAAACTTTTTTTTTTTTTTATTTTCAAAAGTTCTTGGTTAGGCTTAGAATGTTGTTTGGACCCTCGCTTCTAGTTTTTATTTATTTATTTATTTTTTAAATAATATTTCACATTTGTTTAATTATTGATCTGTACAGTTATATATTTCATAATGTATGTGTATATTAATATTGTAATTAAGTTTTATTAGGGTTTGAAACATCCTTCTCAAATATTATTGTTCATTTGTGCACTTACATTTAATATTCATAAGTTCTTAGAATTTAGGTATCTTGTACTAAAATTTGTAGAAAGCAAATTTACGTTAATCCTCTGTTATTGATATACAAATTGCTTAGAGCTAATTTATTATACCCAATATTATTAATGTGAACCTTTTTGATCCGTCCTGGTCATTACAGGTAGATAATACAAATACTTTGCTACCCTCACAAGTTCAGTTACAATGTAGACTCGAAACAAGAAACACTATTTGTGATACACACCGAACCTTGTAAAATTCAGTTGTAAATATACTTGTAAATATTGCGATCCTGGTTATTTCTGCTTCCTCAAGTAATCAACCCTCAGATGTGGTGCAACAGCACAACCGAGTGATTTACCCAACAATCACCATCATATACATGGTCCTTCGAGCAAGATACAAATAGAGAATCGAGTGCAACATAATAGTGCATCAAGAAAACCAAGAACGAGTGTAACATAGAAGTACATCAATAGGAAGCGCGATTTAGGAACGCATCAACCTGGGAAAGCATCTACAATCAAGATTATCCACCGAACAAAAACATTCAAGTAAGTGTGTATCCTTACCATTTTACCCACCTTTTTTCCTAAAAACTAACTTCAGTTTGCTTATTGCAATGGCAGAATTAAAAGGTTTAATTTCCCAAAGGGGTCAATTAAAGGCCAGTTTAACAAGGCTAAATAAGTATTTTAATACAATTAAAGAAACCGAGATCATCAATGAGGAAGATTTAGTTGGTTTAAAAGATCGGCTAGCTAAAAGTGAAACCCTGTTAACCCAATTTGAACTTATTCATACAAAAATAATACTATTAGCTAATGATAAAGATCATGAAGAAGAGTTAGAAGACTTTGAAAGTACATTTCATAACGTCAGGGCTAAAATTAAAATTTTTATTAAAAATAATGAGAATTCTAAGTTATATGATAATAAGGCTAACATCGGGTCATTAAATACGGGAAATATTTCCATTTCCTTACCAAAAATAAAATTACCGACGTTTAATGGCGAATTTGAAGATTGGGTAGGTTTTCGAGATGCCTTTGATACGTTAATTCATACAAACCCTGATTTAAATAATTTCCAAAAAATTTATTATTTAAATACAGCTTTAACGGGAGAAGCAGCTAAAGCAATACAAATTATAAAAATCTCTCCAGAGAATTATGAAGCAGCTAGGGAACTATTGTACAAACGCTATGAAAATAAAAAACTTATCGTTCAGAATGGTATCAAATCACTTTTTAATTTAGAAAATGTTCAAAGAAATGCTTATCTCCCATTGCAAAGATTTCTAGATGATGCATTGCAAAATTTACAATCACTAAAAGTATATGACCAGCCCACCTCTGACACGTTAATTATTTATATTTTAGCATCCAAATTATGCGATTCAGTACGGGAAAAATGGGAGTCATTCAAACCTGCTAAAGATATTCCTACATTACAGGAATTTCTGGATTTTATTGAAGAGCATTGCAAACACCTCGGTTCTCTAGAGGCCGGTAAGCCAGATAAAAACCCAGTTAATTCGAACTACAGTCATAATAAATCAAACCGATATAATATTAATAAAAATTCGAGTGCTCATTTAAGTACTTACAAGATTAGTTGCAATTTTTGCAAGGGTTCACATCCAATTTACCAGTGTGAATCGTATTTAAAATTAAACATCAATCAGCGAATATCTGAGGCAAAACGCTTGCAATTATGTTTAAATTGTCTAAAAAAAAAAAATCACATAACTAAAGACTGTAAATTACAACCATGTAGAAAATGCAATAAAAAGCATAATGTACTATTACACATTGATTTCGCTAATAATATGCAACAAAACATTAGTAATAATAATAATGAACAACCCAGTACAAGCCAAAGCTTAACCGATTACGACACAGCAAATTCAAATAACAAATCCGAAAATGTTTCCACGCAATTGTCGTACGCAAACCATTGTGCAACCAATTCACAAATTTTACTATCAACAGCGAGCATTATAGTTTATGATATATATGGCAATGTCCACACTTGTAGGGCATTATTAGATTCGGGTTCACAGTCGAATTTTATAACCAATGAATTATGTAATCGTCTAGGATTTCGAAAAATTAATTTTAATTCTACGGTTTCTGGAATCATCCAATTAACTTCAAACATTAATTTCAAAACAAACCAGCAATTTAAATCACGCATAAATAATTACCAGGGAAAAATTTCTTGTCTTTTATTGGAAAAAATTACTGATTGTTTGCCTGTAAATTCATTTAGCTTATCAGAATTAAATTTACCTGAAAATATTCGTTTGTCGGATCCGAAATGTAATGTCTCAAGTAGAATAGATCTCTTACTAGGGGCAGGCATATTCTGGGAATTGCTGTGCGTGGGACAACATAATTTAGGCAAAAACAAACCTATATTACAAAATACAAAACTGGGTTGGATTCTAGGGGGAACCTTAATTCAAAACAAAGATATCATTTCAAATAACTCACTATCTTATTTTAGTACTACGTGCGATAACTCTATTGACAAGCAGTTAGAAAAATTTTGGGCACTAGAAGAGTGCTCTAACAATTTTAATAAATATTCACCTGATGAACGTTTCCGCGAAGAGCACTTCAAAAAAACAACCAAACGCACCGACACAGGGCGATTTATTGTAAATATTCCTTGTAAACAAAATATCAATGAAATTGGCGAATCGAGAGAATCTGCCTTAAAAAGATTATATTCGCTAGAGCGCAAATTGAATAAGAATCCTCAATTAAAAATAGAATATACCAATTTTTTGAGAGAATATGAGGAATTAGGTCACATGACGAAAACATATGAAAATTTAATTTGTTTTCCGCATTATTATTTGCCACACCATTCGGTAATAAAGGAGACAAGCGCTACAACAAAGCTCCGCGTAGTTTTTGATGGATCCGCAAAAACCTCAAATGGAATTTCTTTAAATGATACCCAATACGTAGGTCCTATCATACAGAGTGACCTATTTTCTATACTTTTACGTTTTAGGAAACATGCATACGTTTTAACCGCGGATATAGCAAAAATGTACCGTCAAATATTAATAGAAGAAGACCAAAGAAATTTACAATTAATATTATGGCGTTCTAGTGTGGACCAGCCAATAAATTGTTATAAATTGAACACAATTACTTATGGTACAGCGTCTGCTTCATTTCTAGCAGTGCGTTGCTTAAAACAATTAGCGATTGATAATCGTAATAAATATCCAAGTACTTCCAAAATAATTGAAAACGACTTTTACGTGGACGATTTAATAACTGGCGCTAATTCATTTGACGAAGCCATGAATATTCAAAATGAAATCACAAACATATTACTAACTGCAGGGTTTGAACTCCGTAAATGGTCTTCCAACAATTTTAATTTATTAAATAGAATTAATTGCATTAATGAACAAGAAAGGCATCATTTTCAATCTGATTCTGGTTTACAAAATAAAACTCTTGGCATTTTATGGGATCCTAAACCAGATAACCTACTATACGCTATTAAAAAATCCTCCAAGCAATCTGGGGTAACTAAAAGATCTATTTTATCTATTGTATCTCAAATTTTTGATCCTTTAGGACTTTTGAGTCCCGTGATAATAAATGCAAAATTAATTATTCAGAAATTATGGCAACTCAAATTATCTTGGGATGAAGCTATACCTCTTGATTTAAATACAGTTTGGTTGCGGTTTTATGATCAATTAAATAGTTTACAGATTTTAAAGATTCCAAGGCATGCCTTGTGCATAAACCCGCATATTATCGAATTACATGGTTTTTGCGATGCATCGGAAAGAGCATATGGGGCTTGTATATACATCAAAAGTATAGACAGATCCGGTCTTGTTAATATTAATTTGCTTTGTGCAAAATCTCGTGTTGCTCCTTTAAAAAACATCACCTTGCCACGCCTCGAGTTATGTGGGGCAGTACTATTGTCACAATTAGTTACGAAGGTCAGACAGTCGATGGATATTAACTTTAATAATATTTTTTATTGGTGTGATTCCACGATTACTTTAAGCTGGATCCAAGCAGCTCCGAATAAGTGGAAAACCTTTGTAGCTAATCGTGTTGCAGAAATTCAACATTTAACCGAGGCCTCCGACTGGAGACATGTAAAAACAAATGAAAACCCGGCAGATTTAATATCCCGCGGTCTATATCCGGAACAAATAAACACCGCGAATTTATGGTGGAATGGGCCTGCATGGCTAGCAAATAGCAAACAAAAATGGTCTCTACAAGTTCCAAACATCGAGAACACTCAAATTGAAGCTCGAACCGTTGCGAATATTACTACGCTTTCTGATAAATTAGATATATTTTCCAGGTATTCATGCCTGAATAGATTAAAACGCATAATTGCCTACTGTATTAGATTCAAAAATAATTTGAAATTTCCTAACGAGAAAATTACCGGTCCTCTCACAGTTCTCGAACTGAACATTGCGTTAGAAAAAATAACTAGGATTGCTCAATCTGAGGCATTTCCCTCGGAAATACATAATTTGTTAAAAAACAAATCAATAGAATCTAGTAGTCCCTTGCTGTCTCTTAATCATTTTCTGGATGAAAATCAGATTTTAAGAGTTGGAGGTAGAATAGAACAATCAAATTTTAATTACTCTAAAAAGCACCCAATAATTTTACCTGCTTCTCACCAACTAACATATTTAATTATAAAGGCTGAGCATTTACGATCATTGCACTGTGGTGCAAATCTTTTACTAGCTTCTCTACGAGAGAAATATTGGCCGATTTCAGGCAAAAATATGATAAAAAAGATTATTCGTGAATGTGTAAAATGTTTTCGAGCTAATCCGAAATTCAGCAACCCTATTATGGGCAATTTACCAAGTACGCGGTTAGAACCCGCCCCTCCCTTCTATAACTGCGGTGTAGACTATGCCGGCCCGGTGTCGATTATGAATAAAAAGGGACGAGGTTGTAAGGCAATAAAGGCATATATTTGTATTTTTATATGTTTTGTTACGAAGGCCGTCCACCTCGACTTGGTCACCGAGCTTAGTACACAAGAATTCTTAGCCGCCTTACGCAGATTTATATCAAGACGTCACCTTTAAATGTCTATTCGGATAACGGCACTAATTTTGTAGGTGCAAATTCAGAATTGAGTCATTTTTTATGCAACAACGATAATCAAGGGCAGATAATAAATTCATTAGCCGAAATTAATATATCCTGGCACTTCATACCACCTCGATCTCCTCATTTTGGTGGTCTATGGGAAGCCGGCGTAAAATCTGTAAAATTTCATTTGAAACGCGTAGCTGGTAATACAAATTTAACCTTTGCTGAATACTACACATTGCTTACGCAAATTGAAGCAGTTTTAAACTCACGTCCCCTCAGTCCTCTGTCCTTTGACCCTAATGATCCTGAACCTCTCACTCCGGCACACTTTTTAATTGGAAGAAGAATTAATTCCATGCCTAATGATAACTTGCTTGAAATATCAGACAACAGATTAAGCAAATACCAACACATACAAAAAATTACCCAACAATTTTGGCAACGATGGTGTAAAGAGTATATATGTGAATTACAAGTAAGGACAAAGTGGAAAAAAAATCTCAGTACCTTGCTGAAACCTGGAGTTCTAGTAATTATACGAGAAGACAATATACCACCACTCAAATGGCAGCTTGGGCGTGTCATTGAGCTTTACCCAGGAGTGGATGGAATAACAAGAGTCATATCCATAAAAACATCCAATGGTAGTGTCATAAAACGGTCCGTGTCAAGGGTCTGTGTTTTACCCATATATGACGAAGCTAAAAATAATTAATGATAGTTTAAGCCATATTCTAATTGGGACTTCATTTATTCACATGATTATCCATAACCTAGTTGAAAGCAAACTCTTTCAAGGCGGGCGGCATGTTTGGACCCTCGCTTCTAGTTTTTATTTATTTATTTATTTTTTAAATAATATTTCACATTTGTTTAATTATTGATCTGTACAGTTATATATTTCATAATGTATGTGTATATTAATATTGTAATTAAGTTTTATTAGGGTTTGAAACATCCTTCTCAAATATTATTGTTCATTTGTGCACTTACATTTAATATTCATAAGTTCTTAGAATTTAGGTATCTTGTACTAAAATTTGTAGAAAGCAAATTTACGTTAATCCTCTGTTATTGATATACAAATTGCTTAGAGCTAATTTATTATACCCAATATTATTAATGTGAACCTTTTTGATCCGTCCTGGTCATTACAGGTAGATAATACAAATACTTTGCTACCCTCACAAGTTCAGTTACAATGTAGACTCGAAACAAGAAACACTATTTGTGATACACACCGAACCTTGTAAAATTCAGTTGTAAATATACTTGTAAATATTGCGATCCTGGTTATTTCTGCTTCCTCAAGTAATCAACCCTCAGATGTGGTGCAACAGCACAACCGAGTGATTTACCCAACAATCACCATCATATACAAATGTTATGAAACGTGGAAATTTTGAATTTGAGCGAAAAAAAATTTCCATCAATTCTATAGTAGGTATTGGTAAAAAAATTAATTTTTCCAAAAAAATTTCAATTTTTTTTAACAGGTTTAGAATGTCATGAACCATGTAAATTTTAAATTTGAGCAAAACAATATTTTTTCCATCTATTCTAGTGGTAAAAATTTTTCCAAAATGTTCAATTTTATTTTTCTGAAATAGGTTTGGAATGCCATAAAACCTGGAAGTTTTAAATTTGACAATTTTTTTTCCATCTATTCTAGTGGTAAATTTTAAAAAATGGCAAAAGAATTTTCAAAATATTTTTTTTTTCTGAAATAGGTTTAGAATGTCATGAAACTTGGAAATTTTGAATTTGAGCGAAAAAAAATTCCATCGATTCTATAGTACCTAGTGGTAAAGAAATAGATTTAAAAAAAACTTCATTTCCATTTCTTTTAATAGGTTTACAATGCCATGAAACGTGGAAATTTTAAATTTGAGCAAAACAATGTTTTTCTATTCTAGCGGTAATTTTTTTTCCAAATGTTGGTAAAGAAATGTTCAAATTTTTTTTTCTGAAATAGGTTTAGAATTTCATGAAAAGTGGAAGTTTTAAATTTGAGCAGAAAAAAATTTTCTCCATCTATTCTAGTGGTAAAAAATAAAAAAAAAATGTTGGTAAAAAAATTTTCAATTTTTTTTTTTGAAATAGGTTTGTCGTGAAACGTGGATATTTTAAATTTGAGCAAGAACATTTTTTTCCATTTTTTATTCCCTTTAGGGGGTCCACCCTGTATATCTTTAAGTGAAACTTTAACCATTTCTTCACTGACAGAGGCGTCAGCTACCTACCAAATTTGACTGTTCTCCGTCAAGCAGTTTTTTTTTAGTAAATGCACCAATATGCAGACAGACGGATAGACGGACGGACAGACAGACAGACAGACAGACAGACAGACAGACAGATAGACTAACGGAATTGAAAAACTTATATTTTCGTAATCTACGTGATCTGAAACGTGAAAATCCGAAAAAATCTCAGAGGGTGATTTTTTTCTCGAATATAATAATAATAATAATAATAATATGTTTATTTATAATATATAAAAATACACATTTCTGAAAACTTGAGTAAGTAGATATGTAGATACATAAATACAGAACTATACTTAAATAACTAACATATAATAATTCAGAAGAAACACTACAGTAAAGTAATATTTATAAATAAACAGAAAAAAACCCACAAAAATTAATTTGTACGTGGATTCACCTATTCATAAATAATGAATCTGTGCGCTTTCTTATTATATATAAGATCAAGACATGTAACATAACTGTTGAAAATATTTCTGAAAGTACATCTAAATGCATCTAAATGCGAACTTTACTATTACATTAATTTTTTTTTTCATTTTTCTTAATTTTTTTTTGTGTTGATCAGGGAATGGATAAAATCTCTGTCTAAGTTTAGAATATACATTTTGCATTTATATTTAAAATGTTTTAATGAAGTGGACTGTTTTATATCAGTTGGCAAGATATTATAAAGGCGAGGTGAAAGAAAGATATAACTTCTTTGACCTATAGTTTTAGAAGAGGGAGGAATTTTTGCTTGTAAATTAGTTTTACCTCTTGTTGTATATGTATGGCTGAGTAACTCCAAATTATTTTTATTTTTAAATTGGTTAACGATAATCTGAAAAAAATATATTTGCCTAACATCAAAGAGTCTGCATTCTGTAAAAAGTAGGTTAGTCGGATACGTTGGAATTTTATTCAACATTTATTTTTAGAAATTGTTTTTGTGTTATTTCAAGCATTTTTATATGAATATTCAAAGCACCACCCCATCCCAAGATTCCATAAGATAGTCTGGACTCTACTAGTGCATGGTATATGATTTTCATTTGCTTTATGTCCAATATTTTATTTAAGAATTTAAATTTATATAATATGCTTCTAAGTGTTTTGGTGACAGAATTAATATGTATGTCCCATTTTAGATGTTGATCTATGTAGACCCCTAAATATTTAGTAAAACTGGAACTACTTATTTCAATTAAGTTACCATTGGAATATATTTCAAGTTTATCATAGCCAGGTAAATTACTTTTGTTGCAGTTGAAAGGAACATAAGTAGTTTTTTTATAGTTAATAGTCAACAGTTTATGGTCAAACCAATTTATTAAATTTTTTAAATCATTTTGTACTTTTTCTTTTAGATCAGTCCAAGATGGTGCTTCATAAAAGATTGCCGTATCATCTGCAAAACTAATTATTTTGCCAGAGCTATGAATGGTTAATAAATGATTAATATAAATAATAAAGAGAACTGGACCCAACACGGTTCCTTGGGGTACACCGTATTTCACAACTCTGTAATTGCTGATACTGTCATTAATTTTAACAAATTGTTTTCTATCACTCAGATAACTGGTAATCAAATCATGCACCTTTCCTCTAACTCCAAAATGATCTAGAGTCTCTAACAGCTGGACATGGCTGACAGTGTCAAAGGCCTTGGCTAGGTCTAAGAATACACAAAGCGATGCTTTGCTTTTATCTAATGCCTTGTAAATGTTGCCGGTGAGAAAAGAAATGGCATCCTGGGTGCACTTACCCTCCCTGAATCCAAATTGTTTATCTGATATCAAATTGTATTTATTTAAATATTTTATTAATCTAATTTTAATAACTTTTTCAAATATTTTTGTTAAGTTTGTAATTAAAGATATAGGACGATAATTTGATACCAGATTTTTATCGCCACTTTTAAACAATGGTTTTATAACCGCAGTTTTAAATTCAGGTGGGCAAACTCCGCTTTCAATGACTCTATTAATTAGATAAGTCAAAGGCGACGCTATTTCTTCAGATATTTCTTTAAGGGTCTCTGATTTGAGTAGGTCCAGTCCTGGTGCTTTATTTGATTTGTGAGAATTGAGTGGAATTCTCGCTAGGAGGAGAAAATTGGGGTTTACGAATTTTTTCCGCCAAATTCTGTCCTACACTTGCATAAAAATCGTTAAAAGTATTAGTATTTCGAGATCGTCAGTTATCGGTTGTTCCGCATCATTCAATATTTCCTTAATACTATTTTCTCTCCTTACTGAATTTATATTTTTTACTGTGTTCCAAATATTTTTTACAGAATTTGCATTTTTTTCTATTTGATCTTTATAATATTTTATTTTCATATTTTTAATTAATATATTTAAATGATTCCTATAAACAATAAATTCATTTTTAAATTCCCTGTTTGTTGGATATTTTTTGTGACGTTTATAAAGTCTATCTCTTGTATTTATTGAATTTATTAATCCATTTGTTATCCAGCATTTTCTTTTAATATTTTTTCTTTTTAATTTAATTGTTTTTGTGCATTTATTAATCTGTTCACTTAATGTATTAATAAAAGAAGTAGTCAATTCTAGTACATTGGTTTCACCATAAAATCCCGACCAATCGTAATTTTTTAAATTTTATTTTAAACTCCTATAATTAATATATTTTAAAGGTTTGTCTGTTTTTTTTATTTCAAGCTCTATTTCTAAAGGTAAATTTATAATTGTCATGAAATGGTCAGTAATATTTGATTTTATAATAAATGGAAAACATTTATCTATCACATAATCTGTGCTATTTAAGAAGATATGATCTATACACGATCCACCTCCCTCTCCAAGTCTTGTGTTTTCGTTAATTGTGGAAATAAAATTATATTCACTTAAAGTAGTTAAATAATCAGAGACAGTATCTGACTCTAGATTAATGTTTATATTAATATCTCCTAGGAAGACATGAGTGTCTACATTCAAAATTGATATATGTGACAAGTATTCTTTTAAACTATTTACAAATCTTTCTGCGTTAGTAGAAGGCGGTCTGTAGATGGCTGTTATTAGTACAACTTTATTGTTCATATTTAATTTAATCTCTGTAACTTTACATTCACTTATTTGAACAATTCTATAAGAGTAGGTTAGAGATTTTTTTAGGTAAACTACAAGACCATCGTTTTGATTTACACATCCTTCATTGTAAATAAAATCATAATTTTCAATCTGTAAAAAGTCATGGCTATGAATTTTCCAACTCTCTGACAAACGATACATTCAGGTGGTTCATCAAGTTGATTTAGATATATTTTAAACTCATCAAGATTTTTACAAATACTTCTGATGTTTTGATGTATTATTTTAAATGTATTATTTAATTTGTTTTGTTTAGTAAAACTGTTATAATCAGAAATATTTTCTAATTCATATGTGAATAGAGGTTTGTGTTCATAGTCACGAATGTATTGATCCATTATTATTTATTCTAATTTTCCACTCCACTCTAAATTATTATTATGGACTATAGATTAATTATATTTGTAAAAAATTTCGATTTTATTCTCTATTTATTTAGCCTTATTTATTACTTTTTATTCTGCTATACTATACTTGATTATTATCAACCTAAACTAATAATTTTTACTTTCCTTTACTTCGTGGTCTTTCTTAGGGTGTAGTTAGAGGTAAATGTGGATTTCCGTCTAGATGACGGGTTCTTAAACGTGTTCGTATTTGCGTTGTTTCCTCTTTGTGTTGGAGTTTATGGGTGTTTTTCGTAGGTGGTGGATTACTCTTGTATGACCTTACGTTTGATGTACGATTTCCTATATCTAAGGCGACTTGGTTTGTATCTGATTGACTATTTGTACTTGATGATGCTATGGCACTGTTTAGGTCTGGTTCTATATTGTTATCTTTTGTTTCGATTTCCCTCAAATCTTCGACAGTATATTTATGTTCTCCTACATGTAAGGTCCCTCTCTTGATTGTGCACACTTGGTTTGGTTCCTCTTCTTTTGCCAGTTTCAGATGTTTTCGCAATATTGCTTCTTCTTGTCTCTCTTTGAATGTTTTGTCATGGGCGATTGCTATGCCTGTATTCTTCAATTTTGAACAATTTTTCATTAATGTTGCCTTGCCTTCCCTTCGGTATGCGAGGGAAGTACAAACAGTAAAGATTGTTTTCATTCTACGCCCAATGGCAGCAGGAAACATTTTTTCCTTAAAAAAAGTTACAAAACACACATCATTTCATATATTACAACTTTATCAATTACTTATACATCCATGTAGAGGAGTGAAAGTTTAGTAATAGCAAAAAAATGTTCATTTTGTGCAGGAGAAAAACTACATGCAAGACTCAAAAATATACAAGTAACAGAAATTCCATTTGGTCATTCATTAGTGTAAAAAAAGGTAAGAAAAATTGCGAAAGTTTTTAATCTTTTACTGTGCCATTTTCCACCTCCCGGAACATTGTTAAATATTATAAAAAAATAAATTTGAAATAACTCTAAAAAAAAATCCGAAATTTATGCAAACCTCGTTATAATAATACATATAATAATACATATGTGCATTAATTTTCAAGTCAAATAACTTCAACCATTCCAAAGAAAGGGTGCGCACTAAAAAGTTATAGACCAACCGATAGATCCACCGACAGAAATACATAATTTTCTTTCCACTCAAATTTAAAATCTCGACGTTTCACGACGTTCTAAACCTATTTCAACAAAAGCAACGTTCCGATCACCGTAGCAGGGTGCCAACTTGATAAATGTATAATAATTATTAAAATGTTCTTCAAGGTTTCAATAAATATCGGATTTTTTTTCAAAAAGTTGTTGCAAATTCAATTTTTTGTCAATGTTCTTGTAGGCGGAAAAGGGTGCAAATCGGGATTCCTTATTTCTTTACCTTCTCCAATATTGTCTCAAGAATTAAAAACTTTCGCAATTTTTTAATAACTTTCCACATAAAAGTCCGTGCTAATTGGCATATATTGCACATTGTACTTATTTAACAACATATTGTTGACACATTTCAATATTTCTGTAAGGAAATTAATGGACGGTGACTAGAGAAGTTCAATCAGGAAGTACTAATATCGAATATTGGTTAATCAACTATTGCAGGATTTAATTATTAATTAATCTATGCTGATAGATCGCTTGATTGAAATTAGCCACCCTTGAACCGATTATAATTATATTAAGTAGCGCTCTGGCAGTAAGTTTACGTCATATGTAGGTATAATGTAGGAATAGTCAGTAATACATTACAATTACAATGTAAGTTAAAACATAGCGCATAGATGGTTTCTGTTAGGATGTCATGCGATACGTCATATTTGGTATTTATTTTTCTTATGTCATTGCATGAAGATTGAAAAAACCTTAATTTTCAATAAAAATACGTTTAAAAAAAAGGTGAAGGTATTCACCACCTTGCCCCAAGTAATCCTGAACACTTGTCTTACAGAAGAATTGGATTGTTGTTGAATTTTTCGATTTAATTTCAATTCTGGTTTGGAACTAGAAAGATTGGATTTTTTAATAACGAACACAAAAATAAATCGCAAAGATAATTTGTCTTCGTGGTTCTGGATTATTTCCAGTAATCAACTGCATAATGTATATACAGGGTGTAATCAGTTTCATGTCATTAAAAAAACTGGCAATGGGGACCGACTAGACAAACAAAAAATCTTTATGACTTTTCCCTCTAGGAGCACTTTGAAAAAACTGACCTGGGTTAACATATTAAATATTTTTTTAATATTAATGTAGAAAATAATTGAGAACCACTGCTCTTCTTGGTCAAAGGACTTGTAGTTCCCAATTATACAACTTTTAAATTGTCATAAAAAAGTGCAGTCTTCGGCGTCACACGCGGTGTCAAAGCAAAGGCTTTATTTTGATCATCGACTGCCTTTGATGGACAGCCTCAACCGAAGGAAATTATAAATAGGGAAATAATTCGTTATCTTTTCCTTCACAACTGCAAGCAAATAATGGCCATAGAAGTTTAAACAGAGCATTTCTTTACATGTGTGTCTTTTAATTTGGAATAAAATATTGGATTAATGTTTATAATTTAGAATATTTAAATGTGATTTATTAAGGTTTGTAACGTAAATGAGTGTCCTGGGTTAAAAGCTTACCTAAGTAAATCATTCGAAATCTCTGCATCTGCATCAATACACAGTTCGGTACGTCGAATTAAGGACATACGTACTCCGTTCAACACTAAACAATAAACTATCAACTAACGTTGTCAATAAAGAAAAATAAAAGAAAAACTTGGTCCAAAATCCAAAACGAAATACAAAAAGAACGAACAAGTAAGTTGTGTCTGTACGTAATCAAGAATTTAACAACTTGAACGGTAAAGTCAATAAAATAAATCTTAACTATAAATACACAGTGACCCGAAATTCAAAAATAACAAAAACAACGAACGGCGGGGCGGGTTGGACGTGTGTACATAACGAAACAACCATAGTAACTAAAATATTGCACAAGGGAGAGTCAGAGTATAAGGCAAAGACACGCGCGACGATCTAAAAAGATTTTATTGAAAATTTGCGACATTTTTGTTTATTTTTTTTCTCCAAAACTACAAGCTTTAGACCCCATGTTATATAAGGTTTTTTTGTTTGTCTTGTCGTTCCCTACCACCAGTTTTTTAATGACGTGAAACTAATTACACCCTGTATATTGCCTAATTAATTTGCTAAATTAACCTAAAATTACCATATAAAATCCATAGAATAATTCACAAGAACGCACTCATCTCATCTCGGGGTCTGTTAGGACCTTTTTTGTTATAATATTGCACAGGTAGACAACAAAAATGGGCATGTATCAAAATACGAAAGACAATGAAGCAACAGTTTAATATTTGTCAGAAAATTAACTAATACATTGCAGACTTCCATATTACTAAGAGGCATTAAATGAATAGCATCAGTTCGAAGAGAAATATTAATGTCGAGTAAGAACTTCAATAAACCATGGTGATTTGCGAATATAATCACGTCCAAGTTGGGTCTATAGTAATCTAACTGACAACTTTCATAAAATTTTTACCAGTTCTTGTATGTTATATATCTGGATGAATTTATTCAGTTCGATAAACACAATAAGACTTAAATTTATATATTTAGAAAGAGAAGTTGGCTGATTTAGCCTTGACCATCACAATTCTGTGGCGGTTCTATTCTAGTTATCCTTAGCTTCTTATCCAGCTGTGTGCCTTATATCAGACTCCACAGTCTGGATAAGCATAGCTATTAGTCCTTGGTTCGTTCTCGCCAAGTTGTCGGAGTCTCAGTCTCTCTGGGCCCTTACAATGGCATAGTACATGAACTGATGTTTCCTCTTTTATATTCTCTTAAAACTATTCTTATGTACTAAGAATTTATTATTGCTGGAAATTAAAGATGCTCCTATTCTGTTTACTTCAGTCAAATTAGACGTAAAAAAATTGAAACTTCGTAATAATTCGCAGACAGCTGAAAATTGGTACAGACCCACTATTACAAATAAAATGTCAAAAATCTCCACCGATCCTATGTCGATTAAAAATTTTATTTAAGGTTAAAGGGCACAAATATCAGTTTTCGCGTATTTCTCGTAAATGATAAGCGTTATCGTAAAAATAGGTCATACAAAGTTTGTAGATTATGCAATGATCTATAAAAATTGTTCAGATTTCAAAACGGCGAAATGAAATTTTATTTCATAATCAGTAGTGATCGTTCCGTTAAAGGCGGTTCAAATTTTTTCAAAACATTTTCATTCTACTATTTTGCTGAAATTTACTATTTACTGATATATTTGTAAATTTTTTTATTTTATTGGCCCAACTAGCACGACGGATACCCCTGGAAACTTTTTCTTATTTTATTTCACCATTTAAATATAAAAATTCAGCGTGTTTGCAGTTTTTGCTTGGTTAAAATCTGTTAATTGGATTAATAATGAAAATATCTTATTTTATAAAATAACAGTTTTCATCAAATTAGTTTTTAAGTACAAATTATTTTCTGACATTTAGAAGGGAAATAAAAAATGTACAATTTTGCTTATTACGCCTTTTATTTTTTACTTACAAATTCACTAACACGCTGTGATGAAATGCTTTTAGCGATGCGGTAAAAACGCTACAGGCAACTTTGAACACACTTTAAGCGATGTAGGATGTCTAATCCATTAGATAATGCAAGTTTCATACGACATTTCCAAGAAAGGTACTCCAACAATGGTATATACACGAAAAGTGCATTACGGTGATTCAGCGAAATTTTAGCAAATAAATATACCGACAACCTTCGTTTTTAGTCAATGATGCTTTGGTAGACTCTAGACTCTACCGTGCACACTGTTAATAGAATACACACAAGAGCAACATGTCATCGCTAAACTCCTCGAGCATAAAAGGTGATGCTGTTACCGCGTGGTCGGCATTTACTGAAAATAGAGTAATAATTGTTATTAATGTGCTTAGGGTGTTATTAGGACGTTTTTATAATGTCTTTTTGTATAACATGGATTGTTTGGAAGGCCAGTATTTCCTCAACCGATTGAAATTTGAAAAAATGTCTCAGAAAAACACTGTTACAGATCAAGAGTGACATATTTTAAAAACTATATGGCGTTTCACACAATGGTAAAAATCTAATATATACAGGGTTTCTGGTGTATACGTGCAAATATTTAGCATGATATTAGGTGTTTTCACTATACTCAAATTTACTTTTTTGATATCACCAAAATGAATTACTTACAGTCCCCAATATTTAAACAAAATTCTATCACCTATCAAATTAAAATTTCAACAAATAAGTAACATAAAAATCGAATAATTGAACGGGGTTGCAAAATACGACATGATTGGTAGTGACATCATCGATTTCATAAAATCGCATTTATCTAGTATTAACACAGCATTCTAAAGACTTTCTTTTATGTTTTCCGTAAAATTAAAAACGAAATTGTTTGTACGGGATTTGTAATAGGTACTTTGGGAAATTTACCTGCTGTGGACGTGTTTATGTATCCGAATTTATGAAAAAAGATGAACGTTTTCAACATAGCAGACTGGATGTTAATGTTGTAATATAAGTATTGATGTTAATGTTGTAATATAAGTATTTTATTTTTACTCTGTGTTCATATGCTGTTACTTTAACGTTGTACATTGATTCTTATATTATGAATATTGTATAATTTCTCAGTATAGTATAAAACATACAGGTTAAATAATATAAATATAACTTATAAATGCACACATGTCACAAATTTGTAGTGTAGACAAAGAATGGTCGGGAAAGAACATTCTTCTATATTCCATATTTCATGAGGTTTTGCATCTTGGCATAAAATACCATTAATTTTCCAATACGAAACGTTAAAATTTTGCAAAATGATAAGCATTTATAATACACAACGATGTTTGTGTATCAACACCGGAACTGATGACGTCATCAGCTAACTTATATGTGATGTAGTACTCTTGGCGCTAAATATCAGCTCTAATTTTAAAAGGCTTATTTATTTTAACGTGTTAATCGACTGATCGTGAAAATTCAAGTATTTTTAAACATAATGAAGTATTATTTTTTTCCAAGGACGTTTTACGTCCTACATCTCCTGTCTTATTACACATATAAGATATAAGAAAAGTAAAAAAAAAAAACATCAGATAAGTGCCACCTGACCTATATGAATGTTGCAAGCTGTTTGCCATTGCAATTGTCAGCGTCAATACACCAAAGAGCCTTTTCATGTATCTTTCGGTCTTATCTTATTTAGTTGTGGTTATATCGCCACTTGCCCCGTTCTAATCCTACAAGGTGTTCTCCATGATTATCAAATTTTGATATTTTTAAGCTGTCATAACTGGTTTCTTCAAATGGAACACCCTGTATATTTTTATTTAAAATATTTAGACAATCAACTAATGACATGCTGATACCTCGTAGAGGTTACTGTTTTCAACGGTTTTTAGAGTAGGTATTCGACCTTATAAAAAATATGAAACATTTGACTGATCTTCCTTTGCCTATTCAATTCGAAACATTATTTGAATGCGTTCAGATACCACATTATTATTGCAACACATACTGGTAAGCTATCAATAAGTTCTTGAAAAGCATTGTGTGTTACATTTTGCCAAACATTTATTGACCACATCTGTGACAATGATCAATGGTTCTGATAAAATGGGGACTTTCAGTTACCACTCATGAAAGTTTTGTCATTAGTGAATAACATGAAATGAAACAAATTCAAGATATTCTATTACTTCTCTCAAAATCTGGTAACAGAAAATCAGTCTTCCGAAAATCATTAACATTCGATTCTTCGTGAAGTTGAATATGAAACCGATGAAATGTAAATGACAGAAGACTGACATATCAGTTGCAATAATTATTTACCAATCATTGATCGCATTATAATTAAGTAATGATAAATTCCTCATATTTTGTAATATCCTAGAAACCGACGAAACAAGTAGCCACAACGAGACATTAGACTAGCATGTGTGTAATTGATTGCCGAAATATTCTAAATAAAATTATGCAAGGTGTTCTATTCAAAAAAATTGAGTATGACTTTGGAAATATAAAAATTTGAACTGTTCTGTATTATTTTTCTCCGGTTGATGTGATAGATCCTCCATTCAAAGAACTTATTCCTAGATACACAATGTATACTCGTTTGTTTGTCGCCGAGATAATCACTGTCTGAGGCACTTCAGTTGTAAACATGCCCAGAGATCCTGATTGGCTATTCGATCTATTCACGGACTTATTTGACAAAATACGTAACGTTTAGGAGACGATCGGTGGGGATTCGTGTACCGTAATGACGAATATCTCTATTTACGTGTCCACCATTAATGGTAACATGTGTTTTTATAGGAATTCAGAGCGATTTGGTAGTGAAGAAGTGATATTTTGTAAAGTTTAGTGAGAGCATAGTTATTACAAAATGGTGCAGTCCTGTTCCGTTTGTAGAAAACAGTTTAGCAAAGATGTAAATCGATCGTTTCACAAGTAAGTATAATCTTCATAGTCGTAATATTATGGGGTTCTGTTTACAGTTCTATAATAAGGTGAAAAAGCAATTAAATTTTAATATCCTTTCAATATATAATTCCCTCAGAATGAAATATACGGTTATGAGCCTAGAACTCTATAAAAATTTAACCAACAATTGCATAAAATGGATACAATATTGTCGATATTTTAATAAATACATATTTATTTCCTTGAATAAACTTCAATGCATGGAAATTACACAAAAACAAATATGTGTTTATCACACAACTTATGATGTGCGCACTATGTTAATTTTATTACTATTTTTTTTAGATCCTGGAGAGTAAAACAAATAATTTATGTTTTTGCTGTGCTAATATATAAACAGAACATAGTAATTACTAGTAAGAACAAAACAAATATTGGGAATGAAAGTTTACGATGATTATTAGTAGAGTCGAGTATACTTTAACTTATCTTGTGTATGAGTTAATAAGTTTACCCCAGTTTAACCTCACTTTCGCTATTAACTTAACTTTTGTAAAACTTCTTCTCCGCCGTCGATTTCGCCTTATACATATATCCCAAAATTGCTTCTAGACCCATCCAGAGATTTCCAATTCCAGAACAATATAGAACTCTAGAGCATCTACAAGCTTTCAGAACAGAAGATGGTGTGTACTTGGTTGCCTAACCATTGGTACTTAATTAATTTCAGCTATTACTATCATGGGCGTATTAGTCTCCAGTTTCAAGGGGGTGTAATTCACAACAATATGTTAGTGCAATGGGCTGTCCAGGAAATTCGTAACAAATGTCTTTAGACCCACATTTAAAAAGCATTAATATGTCGTCTATCTGTCTCCCTGCATGTCTAATAGGCGAAGAAAAATATGGAGCAAGCTAGAGCGTTGGCAAGGAATATCTTTTATATACCTACATACTTTTTTAAATCACTGCAGTTAAATCAAATCAGCTCTACATTTACGGAGCCCTCTTCTAGCCCTGGGTCTTGGTCAAATGGTCCCTTAGACTATCCTGTCACCGGGCCTGACTATAATTATAAAGCTTAATTATAGTATGTACTAGAAATGTGAATTAGAGTAAAAATGTTGAAACCATGAATAACTATCCCTCATCTCTCGGCCTCTGAATAAGTATATTGATAATTATGGTGCAAAAATAAGCCCAATAATGTAACTTCGTGAACCAAGTCTCGTAATGTCCTAACGGATTTCCGAGATATCCTGTAAAAACCCGTATTTATACTCATCTTCAAAGGCTCGTAGCTCTTTTAGGAAGTATCTTCTGATACACATTTATAGGGAAATTTTCTTTCTATTATTCCGTGTAGAAAGAAACAGCACCTAAAGATGAATGCGAGAATTTTCCATATCTGAAGCAAAAATTCTAAGTATAACAGAAGTTTACAGGAAACGATCTTCACCTTACACATACATACACGCACACGCATACTTACATATAAGCATAGAGGCAAATTTCCATTCAATATTTGAATTTATTGTTTATTAAACGAATTTCTGGTAACCCAGTGAAATTAGACTTTTTTGATCTAACAAATTAAATCCTTCATTTTATTTTTTTGAATTGATTTATTTTGGTATTTTGAATATAATATTAAAAATTGAGAACGAGATCAATATAGCATAAAAAATTATTCGACGTCAAAGTTCACAATAAAAGGTCTTTTGCGAATATCGCGGTTTCTATGGCTCGGTGGCCAATTGAGATTATTATAAAAATGAAAGATAATAAAATTCCGCACAAAAATGATCTCTTCCATTTTTTATGTACAACGAGTGGTTTAGGAAAAAATGTGCTTCGAATTTTCCGTGCAAGGCATATGCTCCATTTCATACAGTCCATGCATAGAATACGTGCTTGTTCTATGTGTACAGAAATACATGATATTGATAGGGTCGGGTACAGTGTAAGGTGACTTGTATCATGGCCGCTAAAACGTCTAAACTAAGATTTTATTTGATGCATAAGAAATGCCAGTAGTTCTCAAACAGTTTTCTCCTGTAACAGCAATGATGTCGCTAAATAATTATATAAAAATAAAAAATGTTATCATATAATGTTTAGATTATTAATTTAGTAACTTGGTCACTTTAGTGGAATTCTGATAATACAGTGTCCGCCATAAAGTTGGCTACATATGGAAAAAATTGTATTATTGACATTTCTAAAACTCTATTGGGGGTTCGTTTATGCATGTCCGACAACAAAAAATTACATTTTGACACATGTCATATCGTCACCGGTTTGGCAGAACTGTAAAAAAATAGTTGACAGTGGTACCGAAAAATGGGTCAAACTGTTAAGATATCGAAAAATTTTATTAAGAAAAAGTGCAACAAGGATTCTATATATCAATTTTGAAGCAGATATGGGGAAAATAAAAAAGTGCAAATTTTACCCCTACCATTAATTATACTAAATGAAAAATCATAAATTCTTGTGTCTATTTCACAAATATTTTATTAGTTTCGACAAGAACTATATGTATTTTAATGGAATAAAGGTATTTGCATGTGAAAAAAGAAACGAACCCCCAATATAGTATTTTTTAGAAATCTCAATAGTACAATTTTTTTCCATGTGTAGCCAACTTTATGGCGGACACTGTAGGTATATATGCTCGGGCACAAATGAAACTGATAACAAAAAATTAATTGCCCAATTCAGTCAATAACAATGCGTTATCAGAAAAAGAAATCAAAGATTAATATTGCTACAGTCCAGCAAGAACCACGAGGAGGTATGGGCATTTGTTGCACGAAAAGGATACGATCTTATCCTTTTCGTGCAAGAAATGCCCATACCTCCTCGTGGAATTAGTAGGGGAATTGATGTTAGTATAAATAAAATATTTCACATAATAACAAAAAAAATCTGAAATCTCTATGAGAATAACGAAAATAAATAATTTTTCTTTTAGCGGTAAAAAAAATTCTGGTTGACAAAATATATATTAAAAAAAACCAACCATAATTTTAAAACAAATAAATTAAAACAATTCTGAAAGAACAACGCATTGAAACGTTTTCATAAACACTAAAACACTTGAACAATACATTTGAACACTACACTTGAATAATTTACGACATGTTCTCATAAACAATACAACACTGCCAGGACCGTCAAGAGGGGGGTCCGGGGGTGTTTCCTCCGTATAGTGTGATGTAAATAAGAACGAGTTTCGAATGATATATACCGTTTATAGTGAGATAAATATGAAATTTTCAGGCGAAGGAATATTTCCTCCTTGCTCTTTAAAACTTTTATCGTGATAAATATTCAACTATAAGGAATATCGCCCCTTACGCTCTTCAAAATTTCGATTGAAATAAATATTTAATCTGAAGGAATACTCCCCCCGCCCTTGGAAATCTATATTGAAGATTCGTGGGAGTCGTATATTATTACCCCTGGGCCACCCCTCGCTCTTGGAAATCTATATTGAAGATTGATGGGAGTCGTATGTTATTACCCCCCGGGCTCCGATTTTCTCTCGACGGCCCTAAACACTGCATTTGAACAATCGCACGTTTCACCATTCGCGTATTAATACATAACGTAAAGTCGATTTTATTAGAGACAAATACGCGCTAGTAGTAATAACACACATTTTTGGGAAAAATAAAGTTTTAACAAAACTCGCGGGGCAGTTTAATAAAATAAACATCTTGGAAGGAAAATTATTAACTTTTAATAGAGCTTAATCAAATAAAAAAAGTAGAAGTGACGATTGAACACGCAACCGCCCCATTTACATTTATCGCTGCTCGAGTATCTTACCGATTGAGCTACTCGGTTCTATGATCATTCTATTCTAAAACGTGTAATATGTACTAGAAAATTGTAAGGCTTAGTGGATTGACATTGTTCGATTGACGGATGAATATCCACTATTTATCACTA
The DNA here is from genome assembly GCA_963583905.1 of Stenurella melanura. Classification (NCBI taxonomy): domain Eukaryota; kingdom Metazoa; phylum Arthropoda; class Insecta; order Coleoptera; family Cerambycidae; genus Stenurella; species Stenurella melanura. The sequence goes on from OY757312.1 coordinate 112,892,497, forward strand.
AAAGTAGCTTAAATATTTCATATAAAGACGTTTCTCATATTTAGAGTGGCGTTAGTTCACGGAAATAAAAAATATTCGTCGCCAAATCACACAGTTTGAGAATCGCTGAGCTTATGACTATGTTTCTCACTCCTCAGTGTACATTTCATGTTTCCGTCTCAAAAGAAGTGAGGAAGAATGTTGATAGACATACATTGACACTGTCTTTAGGCTATTATTTTAAGTTTGTGTGCAAGAGATAGTGAAAACGTATGCGCAATATTAATTCATACATCGGTCATTTTAAACTAGACCCGACTTTAAAGACCAAGATGAAGCATAATTTTTTTAAACAAAGTGCTTTTATATATATAAAAATATTATTATATTGATATATTGTTTTCTCTATATTTCGTAGAGGCCATTGTACGTAAAAAATTAATAAAATATTTTTCGTTCAAAATTTTATTATTATCTTTCATTTTCATAATAACTTTGGTTAATATAGTATATACAAGAAAAAAATACTATCAAAATTACTGTATTGTAGAATAAAAATTTGTACAATATGATAACACAGATTTATCATTATTCCTTTAAGCAGCAGGTATACAAGTTTTTTTTAAACGATGTATTTTTAGTTAATTCTGATTTTATCGCTAATTCATATAAGCACATTTTTCATCAATTACTTAATTTTTAAATATGATAGAGATAATTATTAATAACCATAGCATATTAACTGCAATTTAAAAAATATATTTTTTAAGACATCATAAAAGAATATACGAAATTAAAAAAAAATGTTTGATAATTACAATTAATAAATTTTAGAAATGTCAAAAATTATTCTATTTATAATTTCTGAAAGTATGTAAATGTTTAAAAATATAAATTTATTTTATTTTATATATTGATGAGCTAATAAATACTATACATAGAACAAGCACGTATTCTATGCAAGGACTATATGAAATGGAGCACATGCCTTGCGTGGAAACTTCAAAGCACATTTCTACCTAAACCGTTCGTTGTACATAAAAAATGGAAGAGACCATTCTTGTGTGGAATTTCTTTATCTTTCATTTTCATAATGACATTAATTAGTCTCCGAGCCACAGAAAGCGCGATATTCGCAAAGAAACGTTTTTTGTCAACTTTGACCTTGAATAATTTTTTATGCCATAGTGATCTCGTTTTCGATTTTTAATATTTCCATTAAAACACCAAAATAAATCGATTAAGAACGAGAAAATGAAGGATATATTTTGGTAGATCAGAAACTATATTTTTGTTTAAAGTGACAGGAGTATGTACAAATATTTCTTTGTACAAAGATGGTATTAAATATTCTTGTCCAGTTACAATAACTGATTAAATCAAATAGGTATAATAATGCACTTTTGAGTTATTGCAATCCACTAATCAGGTGGTTTAATAATACGTAATTACTACTCTGTTCAATGCCTCATTATATTGATTTTTAAAGCAATGATTTATTGTTTATTTAAAGATACGGTTTGGACTTGACACAAAGACCTCATAAGACCCGTTCAGAAAATTATGTTAATTTTAAGCGGGTTGGGAAGCCAATAAGAAATCTGACAAAAAAATAGTTTAGTAGACATTTTAGGGACTGGAAAGGAGAAAAGATTTACAAGTCAACTAAGTTTTTCACTGCAATATGTTTGCTACGCGAAATAGGTATTCATTCAGAACATAAGAATGCACAGCTTAAGAAACGTAAGTAAAATACAGTCGAAACATAAAGATGTTTCTTTTCAGTAGCAAATAATATATGTGGACCCTATCCAATTTTAACACAAAGCACCCACATACATTTTGTATCTATAGCAATGTACAATTTATGTTTGAAATGTGCAACTTCTCTTAGGTAAATTCTGTTTGAGGTCATAAAAAGTGTGATAGTGCAAACATATCAAGCTACAGACTGTTTGTTATAATTCGTAACTATTCTAATGGGAATGAAAGTTTATTATGAAACATTTTTTTTATTATACGAAATGCCACATGACAAATAAATTATCAACGTAGATTTGCGAAAGGTAGATCACGAGATACGGCAGTGTCTCGTGCCAGGTACACACCATAAACATAAATAATAAATATATCCTAGTCTAGGCGAATTAGATGAACATCGACCTAAACTTGAAAAGTTTACCGAATGAATGGATTTTCACTAAACTTTCTGGATTCTATTCGTATTGATGTCTAGATCAAACTCCATAAAAAAAATGCCGCTGTTGCCCCGCAATTTTCTTAAACAATGATTTTGTTGTTTATTTGTTAATAACCAAAATTTAGGTAAACTTAAAAAACAAAATGAATTTTTAGATAACTTGACAAAAAAAAAACAACTTTTTATTCTTGCAAAATTTTTGGAAAGATGCCAGATATGGCGGTTCGAAATCTTCCAATGAAGGGCAGGGGGAATAAAAAGTGACGAGAAAAAATCCACAAAACGTGGTGAATGTATTAATAAAATGCAAGACTTTTTTCCTTTATAACTTTTTCCTAAAGTGCATTCTGTCCAAGTTATTTCAGAAAACATGAAAAAATGGCCCTTATCGGTGTGACGAAGTGAATTTTTGCAGACAAAAATGCAATTTAATTTAATCATAGACTACGTCACTTTTCCCATCTTACGGCCGAAAAATTAGAATTTGTTCTGTTCATTTTTATTTAGCCCGCGATATGTAGTTTTCTATAGGAAAATAATGTAAGGTTCCGCGGCGATGAGAAGTTTTCTAAAATGAAATTTTAATTGATTCCGATAAATTATTCCGGATGGCGTTAGTCACAGTTAAATTATTCCCCACTTGGTATTCAACACCAAGTTGGCGGGGATTCTTACTTGTTGGGGGAACCAGCTAGTCAAAGACACGCAGAAAGGAGAGTTCACTTTGGAGAGCCTAGAGGATTAACACGTGGGGATCTAGTACCGTACCGACCGTTCACCTGGAGATCACCACGAGTGTAATTCAATAGTCTCTGCCATCGCCGTAAAATATAACAGCAATGTAAGTTTTAAAACATTTCTTAGTATTTCCGTAAATTTCAAAATTTAATTTCATCTTAACAGTTAAATGAATTAACACGTGGGGGTTCTAAAAACACCGTACCGACCGTCCGCCTGGAGAGCACCCCGTGCGAGTTTTCTTAACTGTGCCCCGTATACCAGCAGTGTAAATTCACAATTTATTTTTATTCGATACACTTCATAAATAATATTTTCATGATAAGCTATTAAATCTCTGTTAAATATTCATTGTCCGAGTTGTCTATATTAGAGAAGTGTACATTAAAAATTATTTGATCCGAGATAAGCCGTTGTTTCTTGCTAGCCGTTTTTATTCTCTGTTACCAGATAAGAAATAATATATTGAAATGCGTGATTAACAATAAAACTTTAAAACGATTTCAAATTTGATGTATCAGAATATGATTATATTTTTCCGAAATACCGACGTAGATCATAGACATAACATAATTACTCTGTGTTGATGTTTGTCCAATCGGGGGCCCTCTTAGATTCTCAAGATTTAATCCAGATAACTATGTCCCAAATAATTTCCAAGGGAAAATGGACATAGACGATATTTCGAGAGAATTATTATTTTGTCTCAGACTGTGGAGTCACAATAATATCCGCCAAGTTGGTTGTGATGATAGAAACCTGCTGTCCGTAAATTTTTGTTTTAATTATACCGAACTGTACCGTGTAAAACCGTTCCAATGCCTATTGTTTTAACTTAACCGTGGTTTTATAATTTATTGGGTTAAAGTAATATCCGACACTTTGTCGGAGTGGTAGAAATCCGTTTTCCGGCTCTTTTATTATTTTATTTATTTTGTTTTAAACTCTTTCATAGATTAGAGAATTAGGATAAAATCCGTTAATTTTAAATGGTTTTCAGTAATTTGTTATAGTCCGAGAGATCAGAGGAAAATCTGGGAAATACGCTGAATAAATAAATTATATTTATATTTTGATACATAAACCTTTTCACCGTACATCTGACAAGAAGCAAGTGGTAAATTTTATTTCCGAACCGAATGCAATTAGAGGTACTCAACTATGTAGTTTGAGACGCTTGGCCAATCTCTCTGAACCGACCCAACGCCGTCGAGATTAATTCTGTCTGTCCGTCCAGGCAGAATGATCTCTACCGAGGGAGCTGATGCCGAATCCGATTACCGTTTAATTCGGTATCAGTTTTCCACAATTTCATCAAGTTCTTTACACCACATGCTGCCAACTCATATCTGACATGTATACAGATGTGATAAATTCTGTCTGAGAACAGTTATTTGCTTTTACTAAAAATGTAATTGCTTTCTGCTTTGCTGCTAATTTGTTTTGTCTTAACATCCACTGCTCGCTTGCTTGCTGTTGTAACCGACGGTACCGCTTATTACCGTTTTGCCGCCAAGCCTACTATCGCTTTGCACACTATTTGCTTGGCTTTGTTGAAATCCGAACTAATAAGAAAATATTAAAATTAGTAGTTTAATATCTTCACACCGCCTGGTTCTTTGTCTTCGTAGTTTTACTTGTTTTCGTAGTTTCACTTGTAAATAAACCGAAATGATATACCTTAAGTTTTACTTGTAAATTTTCATAATATGACATATCTTAAGTTTTGATATTATTTATCTGAACTCTATAAGAGTATTTTGGTACCTGACCGTTTTATTTATTTTAATAATTATAGTTTGTCGTTGAATACTTAATATATTTTAATAAATTTTGTTATTTCACAAAAGGTGCGTTTTACTGATGTGCGTGAATGGAAATCTAATCTGCCGTCCAGACCCCTGGACATACCGTGTCTCCACTGTAGCTATCCCAGCCCTACTGCAACAGGCTGCGTTTAGGAGGCTAATGTGGGACCTTTGCCCCACGTAAAAATTGCAAAGGTGGCGCTCGAGATAACCGAATTTAACCGAAATGCAGCTCAGCGCCAAAGTGACGCTTCCGCTCGTATATGCGCTAGTCAACCGGGAGAAAGCACGTCGCATCGGAAAATGGAAAATCTCAGAAACTGTGAAATTTAAAAATCTGGAAAAATTCAGACGCATAGGTTAAGATATTCTTTAAAATTCTGGTCTCGTGACATTTTTGCAACGTGCACATTTTCCGAGTTTTCAATAGTTTTTCATGATCAAAAACAATCAAAAACGTGCATTTGATTGTGAAAAACTGTTGAAAACTTGGAAAATATGCACGTAACAAAAAAATTACAAGAGACCAAAATTTAAAAAAATATCTTAGCCTACGCGTCTGAATTTTTCCAGATTTTGAAATTTCTCCCTTTACGAGATTTCTGTTTTTAGATACGAGCCATTATTTCACGTTTTTCCGGAAAAACTTGGACAGAGTGAACTTTAGGAAAAAGTCATAAAGGAAAAAAAAGTCTTTCATTTTAATAATACACAGGAATTTTTGTGGATTTTTCTCTCGTCACTTTTTATTCCCCCTTAAGCTAGAAACCGTGTCTCTTTACCGGAATAATATCTACTCCCACCAGCGCCTAATGTTTGAATTGAAGATTGTGATTATAATTTGTGCTATAGTCATTCCAAGATGAAACCACCCTGGATCAGTGTTTTGGCGTGTATGCAAAATGTTCAATTTTCCATTTTTTTAAATTTAATGAGAACAAATTACAACGAATCATACCATATTTTTATTTAAAATAATTATTAAAATAAACTTTAGATGTATCTGTTAGTTTTACTTCCCTTATTTACTGAAGGGAAGTATATTTGGCTATGATAAAGACCAGTAATCTTGCTTCTAAGGCATCTATCTATTCGCTCACTTGTTACAAGCTTTGTAGCTTCATGTTACATGCATGTCTGACCACAACATTTTACACAGTTGGCGGCGGTCTCCGCTCTAGTTGATCCTAAGTATTAGTTTAACATGATAATATCTCAAAGGCAAGAAGCGAATAAAAAATATATAAAATTGCTAACATATACTTTCCTAGATAGCTGTGCGATGTGGAATAAATTGTATCAACTAAGAAATTGATACAATCTACTAAAAAATGTTTGATATTAATTATGAGTAATAAACTGATCACTAAATTCCATTTTGTTTAGTAAGAAATTATAAGTGAAAATTTTGACAAGTAAACTAATAGAACTGATCAGTAATATAATACATGTTGCACGGGTAATAATAAGTGAAGATACCTTGTAAATTATGCAAAGTATTTTATTAAATTAGTATGAAGCACGCAGGAAAGAAATATCAGATACACAGCCTTTCATTATAAGTGGACCAGTAAAGTAATAAACGTTCGGTAAAAATGACTTAGGCCCCAGGTTCATAAACCTTTGGTGCACCTCTAACTGTTATTTACCTGGCGCAGTTGCGATGACGTAATTGCACGGTGCGCGCAGGTTCTGTGATTTCTCCCACTCTGCAACTGTTCAATCTGTTGCAATAGAAAACCGACGAGAAGACACGTAGTGATGGGCAATACGACTGTTTTCAAAGATTCGTATCGTACTGACTCCGTATACAAAAAGAGTCGTACCAGAAGTTTCGTATCCGTATTTCGTACTAAACGTATCTCATGATGCTAGATACGCGAGAGTCGGACTGCACACAATTATACCATAGTACAATTTAACTCGTACTCGTATTATAATCCTTCGTATTGTCCATATACAAAGATCTAAGATTCGTACCAGTAATATTGTGTATTCCGTACTAACCGCATCTCACGATATATGCACGAGAATCATACCGCACATAATTATTGTACTATTCTTTTATTCTTTATTTGTTAACAATCTCAATAGATAGGAAAGGAAAAATGAACGCGGAAACTAATTAGTAACTATTAAAAATGTATAGAAATACAAGTTTAATACTACAAAGCCACCATTGCCCCAACTCGATAATGCAAATCAAAGTCAAATACGAACTAATTTTCTCTTTCTTACTGGTATGAATCGCACCGAACCGTAATCCCCAATCGGTAAGCAGTTAAATCTCATTTTACAGTTCGCAATATTCTCGTTAGGTTGGTGTATGTGTACAAATACATTTGGTACGAATACGAAACCGCATCGGTTGCAAAGATTCGTACCATACGATTCATCGGAAAGAGTCGTATTATTATACGATTCATACAAATACGACACACCACTAGGAGACAGTCAGTCCGCACTGATAAATTCCCAAGCCAGACGTGTCCTTCCGCAGGAAGTAAGTAAACGTAAATAAGTGACAAATTGGATGGTGCAGGAATCATATATTGTGGCGGTTTCTTACACCTCACCTGTACCCCTGTACCCATTTCTACGGAGACACACGTTCATGCACGAGTCGAGTTTCTGGGTCGTTTCCTCCTTACATCGCACAACCTCTCCCCTAAGATTGTACTGGTACGGGTAGATTACTTCAAAAAGGGGTACTCACTTCGTTTCTGCCAATCTGTAATGAAGCATTTTTATAGTGTGGAAATTGCACCCGAAACCGCCGGGCCGTCTATTTTTCTATTTAGAATATAAATATTTTATATTACAGGTATTAGGCATAATTTCTGGTGTGGAAATTGCACCCAAAACCGCCGTCTATTTTCGTATTTTGAATATTAATATTTTATAATGTCGATACAGAGCATAAATAATTGTTATACTTTAATTATTCACTTGGATGTTAAATTATCAAATAGGAATACACTCCGCCAGGTGGAGCCAGTGTCTTCACCACTGACATGAGTGGCTTTCCCGTTAACGAATACTTGGCCCAGCCAGCGAAATATTGTCCATTGATTTGGATACTTGTTGTAGTGTGTTTCACTAGTGTGAAATTACCGTCCGCCGAAACCGCTATCTGTTAAGGAAAGTACCGTTTACGAAGGAGAGAGTAAGTAAATCAAGTTGTAGATAAACAGCTTGTCTAGGACTAAGTGTCATCTTGTGTAATAATCTTAGCTTGCTCCGCCTTGTGTCTGTGAAGATACTTTGGTTGACAACAGGTCTCGTGTTTGCCCTCTGGCCTAGTCCTCGCCAGCTGGAGGACAAGCAAGTACTCGGGAAGCTTTGCGCTTTCTGGCCTAGTCCCCGCCAGCCGAAAAGTCACGAAGCCTTCTAGCAGACCAAAGTGTCATCCGCGACCAAGTATTTGGGTCCTGATGGGATTAAACTAGCAGGGTACCGTCAACAGGAGTGAGCTGGTGTGCAAGTTGGGAGTGTGTGTGATTGGGAAATTTTCCGCTGACAACCGGACTCGTGTTTGCCCTCTGGCCTATGCCAGCCAGCTGGAAGACAAGCGAGTACTGGGGAAGCTTTGTGCTTTCTGACCTAGTCTCTGCCAGCCGAAAAGCTACAAAGACATCCGTCAGCTCAAAATAGCGCTGCCCTGTCCGCTTTTGTGCCTGTAGTAGTTGCTTCGGCTTACCTCTCCGTTTTGTAAACTCGTACCCTGCTTATAACCGCCCTCTTGCTCCGTTCACCGTCACCCCGCTGTGCTTCCGTAGTTACTAAACCCGTAATTAACTGTAATAGTCATAGGCCAGTTATAGGTTAGTTAGCATTGTACATAATAGGAATAATAAATATCTGTATGTAGGAGCTGAACTGTGCCTTTTATTTAGTGTGTGTGAAGTCTACTATCCCTAGACCCCTGGACGTACCGTGTCTCCTCTGACGCTATCCCAGCCCTACTGCAACAGGCTGTGTCAAGAGGCTAGTATGGGTCCTTTATACCGCAAGAAAAACTGTAAAGGTGGCGCCCGAGCTTACCGTAACCGCACAGAGCTCGAGTGCCAAAGTGACGCCCCTTTACTCAAGCGACGAGTGAAGGAAACGTCACAAACCTAATCCGTCATACTACCAATTTGATCCTCATAGCGTTATCATTGGTAGAGGGGGTGATGTGGCGGTTCCTTACACTTCGCCGGTAGATCATCTGCTCTGTTAACTACATATATGAACCGCCACGTCAAGTCCCTCGGAAGCGTATAAGGCAGTGGGTACTCCAGCCTTACTGACGAGTTCATGGAGTAGCCACGAAACGAAACGCAAACATCCAAACATATTTTCCACTACCCTAAATATATTAATCATAATTTGCTTTCTAGTTTTGGGAGGGTTACGTGCTCAGTTGTCGGAGAACTGAGCCGTCGTTCGTAAATTGTGCTTAGTTGCCAGAGCAGTTCATCATCGGGAAATTGAGGCGTTAATGGGTATTAACAGAATTCTTTCATTTAGCTTTGGAAGAGGTACCTGTTCAGTTGTTGGGGTAGTTTATCATCGAAGAATTGAGCCGTGTACTTCGCACCTTGTGTCCTCAGTTTAGTTTAGTTTTTAGTTGATCATCGGGTAGTTGAAACGTATGCATAACCAATCATAACTTATTTTAAGCTTTGCTTGCAGTAATTATTATAATTTTATCTTTTAGTTCTACCCTAGTATGATATCGATATTTTGTGGTACTGTATTGGTATCGACACGTAAATTTTACGTACATATTATTTTCATACATTTAATAAGTTAAAATTTGATAAAATTAATTAATAAAACTCAATTAATAATTTGTTTAAAGTTTTTATTTGCTAAGTAAACATATAATATAGATGGTAACTTAAAAAGACCTACTTAGTAATGAACAAAGTGAATTTTTTAAAAAGTTTAGCCAAATGCTTAAATACAGTTTAAGGATATTTTTTTCTGATGAGCGCCGCATATGGGTTTCTCACGTTTTAAGCAGTAGGTTGTGGTCATGCTTCTCCATGAAGGCCTTGATTTCTTTTAAACTTATTTAAGAAAATGTCGTTGTTTCGGTATTCGGTTGCCTTACCAACCTAATCTTTTGATTAGTGTATTCCACTAATTGATTTGGAATATCATATGATAAAAATGTTTGAAAAGCACGTAGGGATCAAGCATATTCCACAAAATAGGTAAAGGTCCAGATTTCACGTGTATTATGTTTTTAGACCGAGTTTTGCTTTTGTCTGCTAAAATTGCTTTGGAAGACCATTTGTAACCGTTCTTTTTCAATCAAATCGTCTTTTCCTGGAGCTGCGACACAGTTGGGGATGTCCACATTACTCATATTAAGTGAAAGCTAAAAAGTAAAAATACATCGATTGAGAAAACTGCTACCAAATATAAATAATTATTTACCTGCGTGTTTTGTTCCTAAGTTTGCTATTTCTCCCAATGCGCTTTTGATTCTTTGTCTTTTCTTTTAGGAATTTAGGAATGGGTGAATTTTCCTGTTCCTTATTTTATTTTGTCCCAACTTTTGAGAAAGCAGCTAATATTTGCGATTCCATTTTTTCAGGTGGTAACCATTCTGGATCACCATCGTTATCGCCAGATTCACTTTCTGTCTTAGAATCAACTCTAATAGAATATCTTCCCGTTCACTGTCACTATTTTCCAACAATACTTCATCCAGATCTTCATCTGTTAAATCTCGTTTCGATATTGTAAACGCTTATTGGTATCGACACATAAAAATTTCGTATACTAAATAGCGCGTATTATTAACGATGCGGAATATTAACGTGTGTACTTCCAGAAAATAGTAAATGTAACCTCTACCACGGGCACTTGCTAACGGGCAATGTAAGCCTATTACTAAGATATTTAGGCAAGCATAGATAGAGGGGGTCGAGAGAATTTGCTGGCGTATGACTCTGCTAAATGCAAATTATTAATCATGCACACGTAAATTTTACGTACGATACCATTCTAGGGTTAAGGTATTGCGCATTTGCCAAGAAGATGGTTGGTACACTCACTTCTGTTCACCGTGGCCTAACCGTAGCTTAACTCCTAGTTTTTCGTAGTTTGGTTATATTGTTATATTGTGAATGGTGCCTTTTGCTGCTGTATATGTGAAGTCTAGATTTTCCTCCACGCGTTGGACATTACCGGATCTTCACTGTAGCGATTTGAATAATTCTTTTTTAAAATACTCATGAATGGTTCTAGTTTACCCTCCAATTGCTACAATTTAAATATCTATTCCTCTGATGAACGTATCTGACCCAATATCGGGACATACAGGTTATCAGGATCTTTTCGATATATAATTTATTGCTCTAGGTTGTTTAATTAATTGTATGTATGAATAAAGTTAATTTTAAAAAGCCTAACAAACATAAAAAATTCACAGATTTCGCAATCCTTGCAATCATTGGGACACTGGAAATGATAACACTATACATAAAACATAAAGTTTTTCAACTTTTTCAACTTTTTCCGGACTCGTGGAAATAGCACGATCCACTACACCGCTGTATTTCCACCTTAAATGAAAACTGGTAACTTAACCCCCTGTGATATGTGCAACCCATGTTACATTTGCGTATATCAGCCGTTGCATATACGCAGTCTCACTCGATCGCGACACCGCTGTACTTCCACCCTAAATGAAAACTGGTAACTTGACCCCCTGTGATATATGCAACCCATATTACATTTGCGTATATCAGCCGTTGCATATGATATTCTCAGTCGACCGCGACACATTACTTTGAAATAAAGAGATATTATTATTGTCACTCAATTTGTACAACAGACAACCTATATCAGTTAGTTGCAATTCTAACACATCGTTTATTTGCAAGCAGGCACCTATTTGTAGCAAGCTGCACACTTTTGTGTTCTACCGTCAGCATCGCTGTATAACTTTTAGGTAATCTCCCGACACGGTAGGTAATGTAATTGGCAAGCGCAGCAGCCTAATCGATAGCAGCGCGGCCTTTTCTGCAGCCGTGTACAAATTTTTGCTTGAATAATATAAAGTCACGCATTTTCAGTCCGCGACGAAAGACGCGGATGTTATGTAATAAATTCAAGTAAAAGCAGGTCAAATTTTAATTCGATACTTATTGATTAATCAGTAAACATTAAATTCAATCACAAAATAAATCATCTGCCAAGGATATCTTCGAACAAAAATAATTTAGTGTCATTGTAAGTGTTGGCCAGTCTATTAGAATTTTCTAGCTCAAGCAGTGTATATGTAGATGAGCGTACAAATATCGTATGCGCAGTGGATTCATAAAAAATAAAATCGATTACAACAAATCTCAAGAGTAAGTGAGCCTACTGGTCTTCTCTCTACTGGGCCGCGACACCGCTGTCTTTCGACCTTGAATAAAAACTGGTAACTCTACCCCATATATAAAAACCTAAATATTTCCAATGTTAAAATAAGAAGATTTACTCAAGGGTGACGTTAAATTCAAGCTATGTAAAATATAATAGATGTATTTGTGTTTAAAATTAAGAAGCAGATAAGCAACTTTGAGGTTGAATATGCATGGGCTTCTTATGCTTCCAACTTCTTATGCTCTTTTAGCTCTAAAATTGAAATTTGGTTACTTTTTTACCTTGCTTGCGTTTTTAATTCAAATAATAGCTATTTTTAATTACATTATAATATATGATAACATCAGCGCACTGATGTTCCGATATTGGGTCAGATACGTTCATCAGAAGAATAAATATTTAAATTGTAGCAATTGGAGTGCAAACTAGAATCATTTACGAGTATTTAAAAAAATATATATTCAAATCAGTCAACAACTGTGCGTCAAATGGACTTTTGTCCAAAAAAGGGCTAAATCTCTGTCATAAGGGAACTGGTGACCGAGCATTCTGTTCTTATCGTAAACTGACAAAGTGACACTTCGCCATTACCGGATGAGATAACATCACAATATATGCGCCTAGAATATGACTTGTTTAGAACTCTGTATATATCCTGAAAGGTTATGGAATTCACTAAATATTGTTACAAAATAAAATATTGCTTCACTGTGCATGAACATTATTGTATTGTTTGCAACACCTAGAACCGATCCTGGTTTTGATGTCATGGCAACCTGAGATCCACAGTCTGTATAACTAAAAAGAACATTCTGAATGAAATATTAACCAAACAGTCAGTTTTAAATGCGTAGATTCGGATAAGACCCTAAATGTCTCTTCAGAGAAAGTAATAATTCAGTGACAATGTGGAGATAAGTTTTCAGGCAGTGAGTCTTAGTGGTCAAAAACTCGATTAGATAAGAAGCGCTTTCTAATAGTTGGTCGGAAGTTGTCTTTAAAAAGTTAAAGACCATGTCCTCTTAAGCGATTGTCGGTTCAAATAAATCTCAGTGATAAAAAAACTCACCGCAAGATTCATTAGATGGCAATTAACTAACTACGGGTTTCCAATGATTTATTAGGTTAAGAATTCAGAACCTCTTTTATATAACGAATTTTAAAACTAGGTGTAACCTCATAGATTCTCTCTGCATGCCTTCTAGCATATTTATAGCTTGTGTTCATATTACGATACCAAACTTGAGAGTAAGACGCATATTAGGCCAAGCGCTAGGTACTTTCGTTCTCCGAATAATAATAATAATAATAAAATTTATTTTTCAAACGATGCATATATGAGATATAGTACAGTTAATACTTAATAATGACAATATATCCAAAATACCTGTTTCTTAGATGATAGGTAAATGACGGATATAACAAAAATGTGTTTTAATATTAATTTGAGGGGCAAATAAACGAAGCAAGGGGTCACGAAAGTAACCTTGTTAATGAGCCCGTGATGAATTCTGATCTAAAATTAACATTGAAGTGTGGACATAATTAAATAATAAATTAAATAATATATCTAAAATCTACGTACATCTTAAATAATCTAAATAATATATCTAAAATCTACTATAACAAATATAAGTAATAAACAATTTAATTTAATTGTTTATAGGTACGCTCATAACTTAGAAATAGGAACGAAATTAATCTAGCAAATTGTAGAAAGGCAGAAATTATAGTGTTTCTTTTTTATGTTTTATATTTGGTACTTAAATATTTTGTTTTATCTATTACCTGATGTATTTTTAATCTTGGTGTGGCATCAAACCATTTTTTTATTTCTTTTTTAGCAATCCAATAGAGTTTATTTTCTTAAAGAATGATGGAGTTTCATCACAAATGATGTGAATAATGTGTAACATTTTTGACCTATACGGATTTACTTTTATATCTGGTGTCATGTGGATGGGTAATCTGTGTCAAAGCCCCTTTATGTTTAAATTGTCGTATAAGCAAATTTTGAAGGAATAATTGCCTTGTATCTAATAATGGCGCTTCACTAAAACATTGATCTGTTGAGTAACAATAATTCTTCCTATGTATATAATTTCAACAATCCACTTTTGCATGCATTCCAATTTCTTTAAGTAATTATTCGTTACTCCACCCCAAGCTATAATTTCGTAATTGATGTGAAATTGTACGAATGCATAATATAATATTCTCAGGTGTTGTATTTCAAATATATCTCGATAGTATTTGAATCTACCTAACATACTTCTAAGTTTCTTAACAATAAATTCAATATGATAGTTCCATCTTAGATGCTTTTTAATAAATATGCCTAGGTACTTAACTTTATCGGCTGTTTCTATTTTATTATGTTTTGGCTCGTTTTAAATTGTAGTGTATTATAATTTGGGACAGCATTATTATAACAGCTAAATGGTAAAAATTGTGTTTTTTGAAAAATAGCTGATTTTTAAAAAACTGTATTATATTTAAAATATAATGCTCTACTATTTGTTTTAATTCTGACGAACTCTCGGCTTAATAGAACACCGCAGTATCATCTGCGAAAGTTATGATTTTTCCCACTGAGGGTATTTGAAATAACTCATTTATACAGATACTAAACAGGATAGGGCCTAGTACCGTTCCTTGTGGCACTTCATATTGTACTGTTCTTTCAGAACTTATAATATTATTAACTTTTACCCGTTGTACTCTACCTATTGAATGATATATCTCGAAAACCAATATATTCAAGCGTTTTTAAGAATTTACTAAACTCAGACCTGTGCACAGATCTACACAAAAAAATCCCCTCCAAGGGCTAAACCTATCATTCCTTATGTATTTTTGTGTGCTGACCCCGAATTTTCAATTTAAAATATTTTCTGCCGCGTTGATTTCAAGTATGTAACGAAAAAAAATTTTTTCCGTTTAAGCACCCATGCTAAATAAATTTGAATTACTCGCGGAAATAACGACCGGAAGTCAACAAGTGCGCAAACGCGGTAGAAGCATCATTTGAAATATCCATGCAACTTGTTCACTTCGATTTCGACCTAGGTGAGTGAAGACTGTTTGTTACTTGTTCTTTAACGAATTTTCACGTTTATTTCTTTAATCCTTTGATATTTTGAATATATTTGATTATTAAATGATGTCATATTATTGAGTGAACGTTACTGTATAGTAATAATAATTTTTATTAACACACCTGTTTGAGTGATGTCGGTGCCCATTGGACACATGTTAACTCATTAATTATCGTGGCAATTTTGTATCTTGTGGTCGCTTGAGACACAATACCGTGGTGTTTTGCCATTATTTAGATTATTGTGTACGAGGATTAAACTCGGAAATTAATCAAAGGATAAATTAGAATCCTTGTTTCTTAATCCTGTGTAGACAATCTTATCTCATTAAAAGTCGAAATCTAAAGTCGCATTTAGTTCACCTCGTATTAATACAAGAGGTTTAGAGATCATTTTTTACTAGTCTATTTTTTGGGAGATTAAACCCATAATTTTGTTTGCTATATTTGTTACAGTATTAGTTTTTTTTCAGATAGTAATTCAGATATTTTCTCTCTAATTCTAACTAAATTTTGTTACCTTCATTCAAATTTTTGGTCATAACCAGTCAGCCATTTTGTAAACGGCTAAAATTTCATGAGAGTAGAGTTTTCTTATTTATTAATTTCATATATTATATTAATCAGTAGTTTATTCATATATTTTCAGTAGTAGAGTAAAGTAAAATTTTATCAATACTCAGGTTTTTTATTAAATTGCTAATAGTTTGGTTTTGCAGTGACCTTCGTCACCATAGTTTTTTTGTAGTTTTCTTGTATCTCTTTTTTCTCACCATTTTAAATTTTTTATATTATCAACTGGTTCTTTACATTCCCCTTTTTCATGTAAAATCCTGGACCAAACCACCATTGAAGCAAGGCACAAGGCATAACTTGAATATTTGAAGTTATCCTAAAAGTATTGGATATCATTCCGACGCAGCGTCTCCTGGAAATCAGCGTTGTCAGGACCTGAATATTACGTCCTCCTTCCCGGGTACCAGCGGCCATCTTCAGGAACAGACCTCGTCGGGATTCCACGTCTCAGCTAAGTAGCCAAATTTACGTGCAAAATTCAACTTTTGGTCAGAAGATAACTTGTAAACCAGTTGATCGTTTCTTGTTGTAATTTTTTTGTTAATCTTCAAATTTAATTTTTTTATAACTAACTTTTTTGTCTGTTAATTAATTCAAATTTCACCATACTTGTAGTCATTTGTAAAGTGTTGTAAAATTTTCAATCTTTTATACTGTTAATATATTATTTGTTTCATATTTGATTTTGATTGTTTTCTCCCCCTGATAAAGTTTGCAAGAGTGTTATTTACTGAATACGCTGGCGTCCAAATTTTTATAGTTTATTAAAGTTTTGTTCGGTAAATTTGACAAGCAAATAATTGTTAAGAAACAAAAATATATAACTTTTCTCGCCACCTAGTGACCCTCGACCAGCCCTGCGCTAACTGGTTGCTACGCTTTCATAGCTTCCTCAGCAGCCAGCTGAGAAGTTGGGGTTGCAAGTAATTCGCGGTTTTTATTGCCAAAGTGTGGTTTTGACAATGAAAATCGGAATGATAAGTTTAGTCCGTGGGGCACAAAATTAAATTTTTTGTAGAATAGTGTACCAACTTTTTAAATCTTGGTGAAATTTGACAGCTTGTTAACATCTGTCATTAAGTCGAAATTTATTTTTGCAGACAGACAGATTCGTGATCAGCGACCTAAAAAACAAATACAAAGGGCATAAAAATAATGAAAGAAAATGTTTTCAAAAGATCTCTCTAAAAGTTTATCGAGATTACATGGGGGTGGAGAGAAAAATTGACGAGGTAAAGAAATTTTTTTGCCAAATTTGGTTTCAGCGCACCAACATACTTAGGAATAGATGAGTTTGATTGCAAAGATAGGACATTTTTTTTAAATTGTAGACCTGTGTAATTTATACATTTCTCTTGCAAGGCGATTAATTTCGGTGTAGCAACCAAATGAACTGATGCATATTTCTAACGCTCCAAAATAGAAATACCTGAGTGAGATAATTTAGGTATTCAAGTGAAATCAGTTGATGCACGAAAAAGTCTTCTTCTTGCATTGTATGCTCTAAAAATGAGGATATTTGCCCTGAAATTAATCAATATCAGTGCCCAAGATTATCGATCAAAATCAAATTCAAAACAGCATTTCTGCTAACCACAGATGTAGCTACATGGCAAAATTACTAGGGATCTCTCACGAAGTCGAGCGGTGATATGATTTGTATAGAAATGTGATTGAATTGGGGTGGAAACAAACAGAACTGATCTGAAAAGGTAAGAGAATTTAGAAGAGAATCCAGAATGAGTTTGGGGTAGCATTTCAGTACTGAAAGCGAATTTGAATTAGTGTAGAGATCCTTGGACTGCTACTGCAGATGAACTAAATGTGCATTAAGATGGAGTCCTGGACGGCGCTGGAATCTTCGGTGTGAGGCTAGTTCAGGTAGCAGTTCTCAAAACCACCAATACACTTAAACATAACACTCGACTGACAACACTTGACGCATGTTTCGTCAACTGTGTTGGCATCATTGGGAGATCATTAAAACTAAAGTGCAACTAAAAAATTGTTATATTTATACTAAAATGTTGTTAAGATATAAGAAATTCAACTAACACTGATAGGTAAGAACGACATATTTGGTTGAATTCGCTCAATTATTTCGGTATTTTGTTATAAATACTTTATGTAGTTTAGTTTTAATCATCTTCTGACGATGCCAACCCATGTGATGTTCAAGCGTTTTGATGTTTGTGGAAACTACCTCATATAAACCAAAAATAGGAAAAAGCTAACCAAAATTATCTAAAATTAAACAATGTTCCAAACTGTAAATCATCAACATCAGAAATATTCTATTTGTCTCTAAATAAAATTTAACTAAAGCAATATTTCATTATATTTTTGCGACAAAATCTGTTGTGTAGATATAAACGAAATTTTCAAATTAAAAATGTGTATCCGGTTTGTAATATTACGAACAATAATAGTTTTGTTTATATTCCAATATACTGACCCGAAGCGTATTTAAACTAAATATTGCTAGTCAGCTGCAATAACAACCAGCATTACGAGCTATTTATTTGCGGAGAGGAGGCAGTTATTCAGATATTACTTTTGTACGCTAAATTATAATTATGCCGTTTAAAAATGGAAATATTTTCGGTAAAATGCTATCAAATTTTACTTCCACATCCACAGAGTAGAGTGAAAGTATAGTACATATTGGTAAACAGAAATTTTAATTTGCTTTTTGATATAGGTTTAGAATATCATGAAACGTGGAAATTTTAAATTTGAACGAAAGAAATTTCTGTCAGTCGGTCGGTCGGTCTGTTTTTTGTAGGCGCGTTTTCTCTGGAACGGTTTAAGACATTGATTTGAAATTTGGCAAACATATGTCCTGTTAAGGGTTGGGGGGTGAATAGGGGTAAATAGGGGAAAATAGGTAATGCAAGCAGATAAAAGTCCAGAAACTTGGGATTTGTTGTATATACTAGAAGCCAAGGTTCAAAATTTTTATAACATTTACAACCCCCAACCACCTCCACTCAATTATTAAAAGAGTTAATAAAATAGAATTGAGATATACCGGATGGCCACGAGTCAATGTATGTCCCCAATATTTTGGTTGTTTTTGTATTTAAAAGGTTGGTTGGTTGAATGACTATATTTTTTTGATGGTTTCTCATTAAGCATACATTTCTAAGTGCAGTAGTTTTTTCAGATTTAAAAAATTCCAAAAAATAAGTGGGATACGAACAATTTTCAAATTTTTTCAAAATTAATGCGATATAAGAAAATTACTAATTAGGCTATGGAAATTATTAGTAAGGTTGTAGACTTGTCTGTAAAGCAGAAAACAGTTGTTTGAATTACTGATATATACCAGTATTTTTAGTTAAAAAAAAAAAACGGAATTTCATTTTCATTTTCATTTCCGTAGCGCTTCTATGGCATTTTTTTTTTATGGAACTGTGCTATTTCTTTTATTAATCAGAAATAATGATTCATAAACTATAATTTTTTCGCCATTAATTATTTCTTAACGATATCCTTCGTAATAATAGAAGTATTTTTAAAAAGTAAACACAAATTAAAGAAGAAATTATTTTAATAGGTATAACGTTACAACCATGAACAAATTACCAAGAACAACGAAACTATTTAAAACCTAAATTATAATAAACCATTACAAAAATTGTAACTGTTCACCGTTATGATTAATACACAGAGTAGCGCGACTTATCGTTGCACGTCTAACATTCTGTAATTGTTGAGGTGTTATTTGTGCAATTTCGCGTCGAACTCTTTCTTCCAGATCTTGCCTTGTGGTTGGTGCAGTCATGTAGACTCTATTTTTCAAATGCGCCCAAATAAAAAATCGAGTGGGGTTAAGTCAGGCGACCTTGCAGGCCATCTGACTGGACCATGGGTCCCAATCCAACGATCTGGAAATAGTCGATTTAAGTAATCCCTAACGATAATAGCATTGCATGGTCCAGCCCCGTCTTGTTGGAAGTAAACCTCGTCAATATTGGTATTGGGAATTTGATTAATCTGTGGAACTATCATATTTCCGAGAAATTCTAGATATCTTGGTCCAGTTAGAGTTTCGTTAAAAATTATTGGACCTATGATATGGTCGCCCAGTACGCCTAACCAAACATTGAAGCCAAACCGCTCCTGAAACTGCCCCTGTCTCATGATGTGAGAATTATCAATTGCCCAATATCGAGTGTTGTTTCGATTAATTAACCCAAGGTTTGTAAATCTCGATTCATCAGTGAACAAAATGTTTTTGATAAAATTCTCATTTCTTAATTGGTGTAACTGTAACCAATTACAAAAGGTTATTCTTCGTTGATAAATAATAATTCTCATACAAAAATTGATATTTATAAGAACGATAGCCGTGTTTCTTTCAAATTTTTCTGGCTGATTCTTTGGAAACTGGTAATTCATGTTCAATTTGTCTTATCGAAATGGTTGGGTCAACATGCACTAAAGCTAATACATTAATTTCCGTTTCTTCATCCACAATAAATCTCTTCAATTTCTACATTAGGTTCAGTTCTAAATTGTTGCTCTAACCGGGCGAAATAGTTTCTCGGAGGTTGTCTTCTTTCTGGATATCTCCGTCCATAGAGACTTTGTGTTCTAGTTGCATTACGTCGAGTCTCTCCATAAATAATGATCATGTCATCTCTTTGATCTCTTGAATAATTTTCAGTCATTTTATATTAATTTTCTTGTTTATAACAACAGAAAATTAGTGAGTAAGTCAAGCCTAGTTCAATTGTTGTGAATGTCTGTCATTTTCATGGCTATCTGCAATTTTGGATTTAAATGTAGATAGGTACCTTATTAAAATGATTTGTTGGTGCTTTCTTTTTAAAAATACTTCTATTATTACGAAGGATATCGTTACGAAGTGATTAATGGCGAAAAAATTATAGTTTAAGAATCATTATTTCTGATTAATAAAAGAAATAGCACAGTTCCATTAAAAACAATTTCATAGGACCCCTACGGAAATGAAAATGAAATTCCGTTTTTTTGAAAAAAAAAAAAACTAAAAATACCGGTTCAACCGGAAGTGATATTTTCATTCCTGTTAGTTCAAAAGTAGTTTATCATTGTTTAATTTATGTGTACCAAGAACCAAAATTTTAAATACAAAAACAACCAAAATATTGGGGGCGTACATTGACTCGTGGCCACCCGGTATATATACACTTGAAATTTGGTACACGTATGTATCATAACGATATATGGAATTATATTATATTTTATGATGATTTCGTTGAAGGGTTGGGGGTGAAATAGAGGAAAATATGTGGTAAATAAGTAAAGCAAGCTAGTAAGAGTTCAGCATCTTGATATTTGGTATATGTACTGGAAGCAAAGGTTTGAAATTGTTTCCGCATTTTCCACTCCCACCACCATTCCCGCACCATTATTAAAGGAGTTAACAAAATAAAAAAAATATTGTCTTAAAATTTCATTTGGGTATGTAATAATGACACATGGAACTAGAATGTATTTTGAGTTTATTCCTCTGAAAGGTTGGGGGTGAAGTAGGGTTAAACATGTGATGCAAACTAGGAGTCCAGAAACTTGGGATTTGATGTATACAGGGTGTTGTAGCATGAGAGGGACAAAGCTTAACAGGAGATAGAGAACAAAGTTACAGGGTGTTTTGTCATTTTAGGCAAAGACTACTTTTGTCATTACTTTGACAGGAAATGCAATAATGGATCCATATTTGGTACGGCTGATACATTGTACTGGATGATGAAATACATAATAAATAAATTAATATTGTAGGTCAACTAATTCAAAGTCCAGCACAGCTCCACTTGTTATTAATATATGTAATTTTAGATAGGTAAGCATATTTAATAAAACTAGGCTAAGATTTATTGTAAGTACATTATTAGTTAACTTCTTCTGATGTATGTAACCTATGTATGGTATACGTGAATAAACTTTATAATAAAGTTATCTACTGACTATTATTTGATGAAGTATAAAAAGCAAGAACCTGAGTACATTGCAACAATAACGATCCTTCAGATGTACATGTGACACATGAAAAAAATCCAGGTCCGGAGTCACTAAAATTTCTTCCTTACCTTTACCTACTTTTTATTGGGCCACTTAAAAAATGAAGTCGAAATTGATAGTAGGCAACAATTAACCGGGATCATCGTTACAACCTGCGATGAAATACGGAATAATTTGGCAATAATACGTCGAGCAATTGGTGACCTAGCTAAACGCGCAAGTAAATGCACAGAAGTTGAGGGAGGGCCACTTTGAAAATTTACTTTAGTGTAAATTGTATTTTATGTTTAAACGTATTCAGTTATTGGCTGGCTGTTTATTGTTACCGGAATGTAAATTATTTAACTTCGAGATTTTAGTTTGTTCTGCTTTCCAATTTTTATTAGGTATGAAATATTGCCGATTTGCCTGATTAAAGTAACTTGTTGCTTAGGCCTAAATAGTTTTATTATCTGTCACTCTGAGTAAGCCTACCATGATTGATAAAATATTTTGTTAATTTATACCCTATTACTGATTAGGGCTACATTTTTTTATTAAAATTGATCTTTGAAACGCCCCACGCTCAATAAAATGTTTGCAAATTTTAGTTACAAAATTATTTATTTCACGTGACTTTCATATAATACCGTTCTAAAATCCACATTCTTGTACATTTAAGACCGTATTTAAATTACCACAAAGGTGTAACGAAAAAGTGAACTGAGCTATTTTGCTTGTTTTTTTGTGTTCTTTTCGAATATCGTACAGAATTTTTAGAGGCAAAGAAGAAACAAATTTTGGTGACTCTGGACCTGGAATTTTTGTCATGTCTCACATGTACCTCTGAAGGATCGTTACTGTATTAGCTGTACCAAATTTGAATCCATTATTCCATTCTCTGTCAAAGTAATGACAAAAAGTAGTTTCTGCCAAAAATGACAAAACACCCTGTAACATCCTAATGAAGGCCTAATGAGAAATTTCTGTAGGAGGTCCCGATTACAACTGATGTTCTCTGCCACCTGTCAAGCTATGTCCATCTCAGGTTGCAACACCCTGTATACTAGAAGCCATTCTCAAATTTTATCATGACATTTTTCGCTCCCACCACTATCCGCCCTCTATTATTAAAATGGTTAACAAAAAATAATGGGATATTTACTTGAGAATTAGTAAAATAATGTATTATAACGAGATCTGGAAATAGATTATATTTTGAGGGTATTCTGTTGAACGGTTGGGGGTAAATAAGTAAAAATAAGCTAATAAGACTCCAGAAATTTGAGATTTGGCGTTTAAACCAGAAACCAAAGTCTTAATTTTTTAATGACATCTGCCACCCCCACCACCACCCACACTCTTTCGCACACTTTATTTTTAAAGGGGTTAACAAAATAAAATTGTGATTTAATGTGTACGAGCGCAGAAGTTTTCAAAATAATATTTGGCATTAGCCACCTTCACCCCCATTAAATGTCGGTCAATCGAGAAGGTATTCAAGTGGCACATCGATTTATGGGTTTTTGGGTCAGATGATTTCAAATTTTATATTACTAAAAATTTATGACCAACTGTTTCCACATACTAAGTGCAAATATAATATCAATTTTCTTTCGTTTAAAGAGAGTTGGATAGGAAATCTCGATGTGGAAGTAGTGATTCTTTAGGCAGCGGTTTTTATGGATGTATACATATTTATACATACTACGTATATGATGTTTACTTATTATATATAAGCGCAGAACGGTTCTAAAGGGCTTGTCAACAGCTTTTAACGAGGTATTCTAGAATCAATAATCGTATTGTCTAATTTACCTATAAAATGTTTACTTAATGAGTTTTATCGCCTCGAAGGAATAAAATTAATTATTTACTTCTAAAATTGATTGGAAATAGTTAATTAAAACGTGACGTAATTGTAATAATAAAAATATAACATTTTTATAAAAATGTTAGCCCTTAAGTATGGTAACATTTTTTACTATTTTTCGATACATTATATTAGAAACTAATGTGGTTCAAATTTGAAATCGAATAATATTAATAATGAAGTTTGAAATTTTCTAAGATTTAACTA
Organism: Stenurella melanura; assembly: GCA_963583905.1. Classification (NCBI taxonomy): domain Eukaryota; kingdom Metazoa; phylum Arthropoda; class Insecta; order Coleoptera; family Cerambycidae; genus Stenurella; species Stenurella melanura. The sequence goes on from OY757312.1 coordinate 112,916,334, forward strand.
CTTTCGTTCTGAAACTTGCAAGTATTAATCCCCTGTATTCATAGAGTAACCATTTATTAAAGAGGGAGTAACAGAAAATTCGTGCAACGAACATCATATCAACTTTGATGAAGAAAGATAACGACAATATGTAAATTTTAACATCATAAGAAAATTTAACAGTTCATAAAAATTACATGTAGAAGTTCTGTAGGGGATTGGAATCTTCGGTGTGATCTGCCTCCTAAGTAATTTCCACAAATACCTATACACATGAACACTGCACTCGACTCGATATACGTCTTGTCAACTACGTTAGCATCATTTGGTGATGATTAAAACTTAAGTGCAAATAAAAGTGTTTCTATATTTTCTCAAAAACAATATCATTGGTGAACGAATTCAACCAATTCAATAATCTCTGCCTAAATTCTGTCGACCAACCATGACCTAGTAACTAATAAGGCGAGGTATTTGGGAAAGGTCCCTTGTTACTATTCATACTTTTTTCATTTTGTAATTCGTAAACTTTCAAACGTATCTCGTTGCCTAAAATGTGTTACATTTATAATTAACCGTATAATGTTGATATCTATTCTGTAATTTTTGTCAATTGCATGTTGGGAAATACTATACTTTTCAGTTCTTCCACTTTTGAGATGGACTGTATGATCTGGGATTCTCGTTATAGATGCCCCTTTTGTTTGTCTAACATATTTCAAATGACAATCTTCACAACTAATTTTGTAAATCCTTGACTTTCTGTTTGGTTTAATTTTATCAATGGGGTTACCTAAATGTTGTTGCAGTTTATTGTCCGATAGATGAACAATAATCATATCTAAAATGCTGCACAGAGAACTGGCAGATTAGGGGTTTATATGGAATTGATATAATTTTTGAATTTTATTCGGTTTGAAAGGTCGAGAAGTTCCGAGTTTCTTTAAATCTGAATCTCCTAATTAATTTATCACCTAAGCTTATGTAACGTTTTATTTACCTTAATAGGTAAGATAATTCATTAAAAAAATCGTCACGGTTTAAAAATCTCAACTCAAAGAGTGGGAATAATTGACAGATAAAAAATTGAAACCTGCTATCAAGTGCTTACTGCATCCTTAATTTCATTACCAAAGGTTAATAGCATAATGGCAAAACAAAATAATGGGCGCCACTATGTTTTTGTTGAATCCCCTGTAAAAACCATAGAGTAACAGTTGACAGTATTGTTTAAAGTTAATAAAAATGATTTAATATTTCTTAACATAGGCAAAAAAATATTCTGATAGGTATGCTTAAAGACAAGAATAAAGTTTGTAGCATACATAAAAATAAACAGAGAAATGAGCTGGATGGATATCCTCAAAGACACGAAGCAATCAGTCATTTTAAATAAACTTAACAATTGACGAGCTTAATAGTTAGGCTCAAAAGTGCATTGTCATATGCTCTATTTTAAATAAAGAATTGATAAATACATTGTTCATCATACAGTTAAAATCAAAGCCATATTAATATACACGGAAAATTTGGTTATTAACAAGGTAATGAGATATACAAGATACACAAATGGTTTTTTTGTCCATATTCGTGACAGTTCCAAATATTTAAGGTCCGGAAAAACAAGTTACAAAAGAGTTGCTAAAAGTTAAACACTGAATGGTTGGTATCTGATTACTTGTGGAACAGTCGACGGGATGACACGAAGCGATGCTGCTGGTGCGCCATTTTGGGTGGAAAAAAGAAATTGTATCTTCAACATTGGTTCACTTTTCACAAATTCGATGCACTGTTCTCACAACTAGATTTAGTTTAACATGACAGTACATACAATTTTTCAATAACAAGACAATTCCTTAGCTACAATTCGTCATTTTGATAATATCTAATGACATACTTTAGCTTCCTTCAACTTCGGTATCACTCGTTTTTAATGTTCAACGTTTACTCTACGGCACTTATATTTCCATGTGGAACGGAATAACTTAGCTACTTTAATCGAACGTGTTATTAACAATAAATCCATATTTTTGTTTTGACTTATTGCACAATTATATTCTGACTAATTGGAACTCGACTATACTCGTCTATCGCCTGAACTAGACTGCTCTGTGCGCTTGTTACACTTACAGCCCATACATTGAATTTAACTAAAGCTTTTTCTCTTGCAAATCCCTGTTCATTCCTAGGGGAACTTAATAGACAATGAATAAAAAGATTTAAAGTAGCCATTTTGTGTTAGGAACAATGGTGCGACTTATTAGGGATATACCTCAATGTGATGATGTAATTCCGTTTATATCAAGTTACGTTTTATTTTTATCATTGGTAGGTACTAATGAATCTAATAATCGTAGTTGCAATGAAAGGTGATAAGGAATTTTCTTTTGCAGTCCCCTCATGCTACTCCAAGTGTGGCTCTAAGAATGCACTGTTACGCCATCAAGTGGCTTGCCGGAGAACTTTGTACTTCTGGGATAGTCCAAGTGATGGCAAGACGCTGAACTTCATTGAAAATGGAAGTTCAACAATCATTTATCAGATTGCGCTACGTTCTAGAATTATTCGAACTATTTGAGAAAAGTTCGGTCTGGGTATATCAAGGCGACAATGGCGACGATGCAGTAGTTTGCAAATAAAACGTTATAACATATGAGCTGGAATAGAGTGGCAGAGGAGTGAATTAGCATCTGCGAAATAGTACTTACTGCTGTATAAGTGAAGTAATAAGTATTGTAAGTAGTAAGTTAATAAATACGTGTTTAGCGTTATTCCTGTTATAATTTCTGAACCCACGGTTAGGGGGTGTTTACTAGGAGGTGTAGACACGTAAGAGTATTATTGAAATGGAAACAACTTCGCTTCACGAGGACTTGAGTAAGATCAATACATTCCTTAACAATTTCTAGACCAATATTATTTAATTCGGCTAAACTCCTAAGATAATCCAAGGTTTGTGGGATTGGAACATTTGGAAACAATGAGCAAGCATCAAAAGATATCATAATATCAAGTTCTTATAATTGTATAATTTTATTGCAAAATGCAATTAATTATTGAAAAACTAAGTTGTACGTTGAGTAAATTTAGCTGTTAACCACCTCAACAGGTGGTAAATTGGTGATCGAATTGTGGACACAATAGGACACACCAATTTTCCTGGTTTATGTATCTTTGGCAAACGGCATAATCTAGGTCTTGCGTGTTAGATATATAACCGATATTTTATGCTCAGTGTAACAAGGTTCTTATAATTTTGACTATAGTAATCATTTTGGGTAACGGCAAGCTCTTCATAGAAACTATCAATATTCAGGTTATTTATCTCTTCACAATAGTCATCCTTATCTAAAGTAGCCACAGTACTACCTATATCCGCTTTTAGGTACGAGCAATCTTTCACACGTAACTGTTATATACGTTCTATTTCAATTATAGATTTTGACTGTGTGTGTTGTTAATATTTGCCTTTTGCTATTTTTCATGTCTCTCTGACAACACCCTTGGAAGAACCAGTTAGGTACTAAATTAGACATTCATGATTTATTTTAAAATTCTGCTAGAGATCCTATTTAGGATACTTGTTTTCTTTAACAAAGGACTGTTAGAAACGATCTTCCAAAATTTTGAGCAAATTAGAGGTACTGAAACCATGTCGAAGGTAACGAACCGCTACTGATTTAATGGTCATGATTAAACGGTCCTAAGTTGTGAAAATAACCTCATAATTTCAGGAGAAATCGTATACATCTAAATATGTTCGACCTTATATGTATTTACCTATAATACTTCAAAAGGTTGCAACAACTTTGAGAAACTATTTTTTTTCCACTTTGATCATCATTTGAACCACTGTGCGTATATCACCCCGTAATTTAAAATCACCCTGTACATTCACTAATTTTTGGACATGATTGTTTTAGCAGCGTATGTTTAATATTTTGTTCCTTGCTACAGGATTAAGTAGAACGGATTCATTTATAATTGAATGCTTTGACTCCGGGGCTTAACAATTGGAATTTTTATTAGAAATATTTCAGACGCCTGGCAAAATTAAAGCCATATCATCCGGGGGATATGAGTTATGTATATTACTCTCCGTTCCAAATACAAAGGCCGGAGTTTGCAGTGTATTTTTAAAGTGCAGTAATTGTTCGGAAAAATGTAATTTCAGATCAAAATACCTCCACATCCACTAACAATCGCGTTATTATGCGGGATTAATGACAATATTTTGCTGCTCCTAATTAGACTGACAAATACAAAATTTCAGGAGAGAAAGGGAAACGTCGTGAAAAACCAAAACAACAATAGTTAACACATCTAATTTTTTGGTTCAGTTATATTCAGAGTGGGGAAAAGAACTGAACGGTAGCTGTAATTTTGTAAATATTATCAACTTTAAAAATAAATTAAACAAAAATGTGTTACACTGACATCTATAAGAAAGATAGTCAGGAAACAATTTAAAATTGTGAATTATGGCAAAAATCAATCAGATTTAATTTACACTGGGTTGAATATTTTAATTATGGCAAAATTTGTCAATAGAAAAAGGACGAAGAGTTTCCCAATTTTAAGGACAAATTGTTTAGTAATTATAGGGGCAATCTGCTTCTGTCCTTCAGCAGTTATAGAAGCAATGCTAGACCTACTTCCTATTGACTTAATACCAACCAATTATCACTTTGATATGCTGATAGAGAGCTGTCAAACATGCAGAGTCGAAGCATTGCATGTCGGAGAAAGGGTTAGTCATCTAGTACACAAATGGTTCGAAGATGACTGTAGAGTGTAGAGGTCGGTGTGTGCATAGCGAGGCCTGATTGTATAGGCTATTTAGAGGCAGCACCCCAACCATATTCCTGGTAGAAATTTATGCTATAGATCTATGTGCTCTGGAATTAATAAACGAAAGTATACGATACTTACAGATGAAGTCTCTCGGGTTTTACACCTGTGTGTAAGTAGCTCGTGAACAGTTGATTTCCAATTTACTATTAGCTATAGTCCGGGAGGCAGTGGCAGTTTTCTAGATTGATCTTCGCTACGATTTTCATCGACTTGCTTCAATGCTACCATTAGTACACTTACGAAAAATAACAGTCTACCAACCGAAAAGTACGACAGTGAGTTCCAGGAAACCCGAAAATTTTTTGAATCCGTGACTGATTTTGCTACGAACAAAACTTTGTAAAAAGGTTAATTATAATTAATAGAAAGCAAAATTAACAGTCTGCCAGTCGGAATGCACGACGCCATGCGTCGGCCACCCTTAGCATTTTAATACATTTTATAAAAAATGGAGTCATTTCGCTACATCTGAAATTCTAAAATTATGTTATTTTCCATCTATAATGACAATTAATAATAGTCTGCCAAGATTCCCGTACAACAAAAGCCGTCTGCCAAGCCGAGAAAGCTGCGACGCTGTATGTACGCTCGGATGCACGTGGTACAATACGCTTCATCTTTAATCACCTGGCAGACTGTTTTAGTTGCATCCGATTATTAGCAGACTAGAATTTTCATTCATGTTGATTAATAATTAACTTCTTGTGAGAGTTTCAGTTGTAGCATTATCAGCCTTAACATTTTACATGTAGAAAAAATGACGAAAAAATTCATGAACAACTGAATTGGAATTCGAGTGATTAAACGAATATGTCTATCAATAATTTTCATTTCACTGAATAATGCTAGTGCCCTTCAAATAATTATCACATTCAATTTTAAATATAATTTATTTGAAAACAATAATAGATAGTAATTAAAATTTGCTTAAAGCATTGAACGTGATGTTTTTGAATATCGTTCAATTCCGTAGGTATGCTTATATCACTATACTGCAAGTGGTTTTCTCTTCTAGCTAAAAGAATAAACTGCGCTTTCTCTAACATTTGAGCATTGAACTTTGTTAACACTCCACTTTAGTGCAAAATATGCATGATGATATTTTGTAAACAGTTGGAAATTTAAATCTCGATATATTGATATGAAGCGTCTACTGACAGCAGTAACAGACTAACGCGTAGATCAAACTGCGCTGTACGGCTTGAGGACGCCGAAAACTGTTACAGCTCTATCTAAATACTCAAAGCTCATTGGACGTTACCTAGACGCTACGCTCATTGGACGTTAGTTCTAACCAGTGTTCGGCTGTTCGTCCGCCAAACCGCGGAGTTTGGAGAAACTTCAAATGTTTTTTACAACAATTGACACATTTCTGTAAAAAACATGAAAAAACTTTGTTCTGGCATAGTAACTTTCTTATTTATGATTTAGTTTAGTTTTTAGCAGATGTTTTTTTTTTCAAATTCGCAGTTGAATTGGCGGACAAAAATCCGAATACTGGTTGGTGTATCTGTCAGTTTTTCTACAAATAAACTGTTAAGACTGATGACGCTACAACTGAAATTCTCACAAGAAGTTACTTATTAATCAACATGAATGAAAATTCTAGTCTGCTAATAATCGGATGCAACTAAAATCGTCTGCCAGGTGATTAAAGATGAAACGTATTGTACTATGCGCATCCCAGCGTACATAGAGCGTTGCCGCTTTCTCGGCTTGGCAGACGGCTTTTGTTGTATGGGAATCTTGGCAGACTGTTATTAATTGTCATTATAGATGGAAAATAACAATATTTTAGAATTTCAGATGTAGCGAAATGACTCCATTTTTTATCAAATTTATCAAAATGATAAGGGTGGCAGACGCATGGCGTCGTGCATGTCGACTGGCAGACTGTTAATCTTGCTTTCTATTAATTATAAATAATCTTTTTACAAAGTTTTATCCGTAGCAAAACCAGTCACGGATTCGAAAATTTTGCAGGTTTTTAAAAATTCCTATCAATCATTTTTGTACCGGTGCGTTGGCAGACGGTCACTAGTAGAATTTATCCATCATAAACATCAAAAATAGAAAATATCAAGTGTAGCGAAATGACTCACAATTGACTGTCGCTGCCTCCCGTACTACTACGATTAAGGCTGCATGGGCAGATGCGTTTAGGTTTCTTTACCTGCACTATCGGTGAGTATTATCAGCATATGAATAAAACTGACTAAATCTCTGCATAAGTATAAAATGAAGTCCTCGGTAGGCGTTTATCTGCTTTTCTGTTCAAAAACTAAAACTAAAATTGATTCCCTGGAAAACTAATCAATTAATACGACTTTTGTTAACGTTAACCCGTTGAGCAAGAATAATAGGTAGAGAGCCGGCTGTATAGATTTCCTATGAATAAGATACATGAAAAACTTTGTATGAGTGAGTAAGTACTACCACAGACCTACAGAGAGCAAATTTTGCCCGCGTCATGGAATTTTACCGGAAGTGATGTCAAAATGGGAGGATGCGGGCAAATAAGAAGCCTATTTGTTTTAATAACGAGATGGCTTGTACTTTGACTTAAAAAAAAGAAATTCATGTATTCGATGACTTATAAAAAAAAAACTTTAATCTAGGGTGTCTCAGGGTTGCGGGCAAACTAAGTCTGGCAGCTCACTACAATCTCATTGTATACCTCAAAACCTACATTTTGACGTTAATTTTATTTATGTATTCGATGACACAAGAAATCGTGACCGGAAGTGACGTCAGAATTCCATGACGCGGGCAAAATTTGCAAAAATGGCTCCCTGTATGTCTGTGGTAGTACTTACTCACTCACATAAAGATTTTCATGTATCTTATTCATAGGAACTCTATACTATACAGCCGGCTCTCTACCTATAAAACACATACCCAGCGGGGCGTGCATTAAAGTCTACGCTGGGCGCCTGTCTGTTTGTCTGTTCGTTGGGGCTAACCTCAAGAACCACTGGCGAATCTTGATGAGGTTTTCACTATTATATACAGCATCTATTGAGGAATGTTTGGGTGTATAAACTATTAATCTTTGATAAAAGTAAGCTGAGCAGTGATTATTTCAGTAAAATCGTGCGAAATCTGGACACTAAATAAATTGTTTGTCGCATAAAATGTAACGCATTTATCGAGTCACTATTATAATAGTTTAATAATTACGTAAACACTGTAAAAGCAAGGCTACGTTATGTATTATATTTAATTTGGCCCTAAATGCCTATTATCCTTCTAAATGGAAGGTGGGGCGACTGCTACCAATACACAAATCAGCTGATAAAAAAATTATAACAAACAATCCAATCGTGATTCTATGTGCATTCTCTAAGTTATTTGAGACGACTATCTACGAAATGATCTACAGCTCAGCAAAACATGCAATCCCCGTTTCTCAACATGTTTTTTTACCTGCAAAATCTACTAATACTAACTTATTAAATATTGTCCAGGATGCTAAAATCGCCATTGAAGATAATATACAGTTGGATGTTATTTACACAGATACAGCTAAAGCCTTCAACAGGCTGGACCATCAGACTCTCATTTCTAAATTAAAAAACTATGACAAACTCTGAATCATATGTCTGCTATGTTTTTATCTCTATAAAAGACAAGTTAATATAAATCTAAATGGCTACCAGTCATAAAAATCCGTTCCGGCGTACCTCAAGGAAGCAATTTGGGTCCTATGCTATTTCGCATTTTTATTAGTGACTTGCCTGATGTCTTGTGTTACTCAACTTGCCTTCTCTTTGCAGATGACTGCAAGCTATACCGCGGAATCGAAAATACTAACGACTGTACCCTATTGCAACAGGATCTAGGCAAAGACTTCAAAGTTGATCTCAACATTAAAAACTGTGTAGCGATGATGTTTTCTAACAAAAATCAAACCATGGATTTCCCTATACTATTGATAATACTGAACTTCGCCGTATTGAAGAATTTAAAGATCTCGGTGTCCTTTTTGACAAAACACTATCTTTTAATAGTCATATAAGGCAAATAAGTAATGTGAGTCTAGAAAAGCTGGGTTTCCTTGTTAGAAGTGCTAAAGATTTCACTAACATAAAGTAATTGGGAAGAAAACATAAAGTGTATCAAAGTATTATATAACAGCATTGTTAGGTCTAACCCTGATTATTGTCAAATCATTTGGTCACCGTTCTATCGTAATTGTATTAATCTTGTAGAAAGCACTAACAAGAAATTTCTTAAGTATCTTCTATATAAAGAAACGCAATGAACTGTTGCTTAGATGTGACTATGAATCTCTTGAGCTGAGGCGTGTCGTTTTATGTTATTCTCATATGTTGATTGTACTATTTATTTAGTCTGTCATGTAAATCGTGTCTCTTTACAACTTTGTAATTGGGCTTCGCCTGTAAAGTTGTTGAATAAATAAATAAATAAATTTTCTAATATCTTAGCACTATCTTTTAATGCATTACCTATAATCTATTTTTGACTCGACAAATATTTATTCGAATCAAATAATAAGTAATACCTATAATAAGTTTAATTATTTCAAAAACTTACGTTCATCTTTCATGGATCTAAATATTTGCTATAAAACACCCTATGTATAAAGTAACTTTACAAGATAACTAGAGAAAACACTTGTTCACTGCCTGCACTAGCCAGCAACATACACTAACAGTGTATAGCGTACGCTCTGTTACCAGCTCTAGTGCGGAAAAGCTAATAATCACATAAAAACTGTTTGAAATAAAAAAGTTTCTTTGAACTTTAAACACCACTTTACCTTATTTCACCACCCGCATAACTTTAATAATAGAAAAGTTTGTCGCATATTATATCTTACGATGCATTTTACAATTTTTGGTCTACATGTACTTATGGGGTTTTATGTTTTTTGTAAAAAAATATATCATAGGAATAGAATTTTTAGTTTCGCTATACCTAAGATGAATATTGAAGGAATACTTGATTAAAATTTAAGTTCTATAATATCCAATAGCAAGTGTGATATTGAGTGAGAAATAATAAAATACATATTTTCATACTCTTTGCAATTTTTGCAGATAAATGCCTTTTACTACAATTTTGCAATTCCAAATGAATTGACAAACTCGAAATTCGAATCCAGCTGGAAATTTTACATATGAATCTAGTGTATGCCCTTTAGTCGACCCCCCCGCCACCCCCTTGTCGGTTTCAGGACCGTAGACTCCCAACTATTAACTGTTCTGAAGAATGCTCGAGTAGTAAGTGCAGTAGTAGTTGCACTTTTTTTCTCTTCGATTTTTCTCCACTATTACTAAAACTCGTATTAGATCCATATTTTAACTGGCCGTTTAACCAAGTCAAATATATTTTTTAAACAAAAATATACTTTATTTGTATGACCTCCAGCATTTAAAAAGCAAATTACAAAGGAAGAGCTTAATAATTTCGAGAAGGTCACCTGTATCGGGATGTATGTAAAAAATAAGAAGTGGTGCTCTCCCTAGAGTTTGCTTTTTTTATATAGTTCTTAGTTGATTTTATTAATTTAATTAGTCAGCGAAAAATAAGTTCTTGAAAGAGTCAACTTTTTAAAGTTTTGTTAAAATATCTCCAGAACAACTAAAATATGACCAATGAAAATTAGATAACCTTACCGACACGTCGATTAGTTATTAATTTGCAATTTGCCCATGCTTAACCGGCTATACGCTTTATATTTATTTAAGAATTAAAATATGAATTAACAATTTCGAAAATGCAGTGATTAATGATCCACTAGAAATTGTTAACACTTTCGGTAAATATTTATCAAATGTTGTCAACAAAACACTTGAGGCGTATTTTGGTAAAAATGTCTCAACAATGTGCACATCACCTACATTCATTTCTAAAACCATGTTCTTCACTCCAGTTACAAATAGTGAAATCGAACTCATTATTAAGAAATTACCTAATAAAAAACCTACAGGCCTGGATGGAATACCAGTAAAATTAATAAGAGAAGTAGCGAATTAGCAGAAGTCGCTGATTTAATTAATTTATCAATTTCAACGGGAAAGTTTCCTGACTTTAAAAAAGGTGACCGAACTGATATCTAAAATTACCGTCCTATATCGTTATTGAGTATTTTCTGCAAAATATTTGAAAAAGTTGTATATAATAGAATTTTAATGTTTCTAAACGAGAACAATATTTTTACAAGTTCTCAACATGGCTTCAGACCTGGATTCTCAATTGAGTCTGGCACTGTAGATATAATTCAACATGTAATTAGTAAAATGGATAAAAACCACTAACTACATAGTAGCTGTCGTGTTTGATCTCACTAGGGCGTTTGAAGCATAGACAAAACCTTTGTATGTGAAAAAATTTATGATATGGGTTTACGTGGACCTATAAATAAGTGGATGAAATCCTTTTCATTGCAAAGAAAAATAATTGTTAAGATAAAAGATGCTGTGACTGATATGTACGATATAAATATTGGACCTCCCCAGGGGAGCGTATTGGTACCATTAATTTTTCTATTATTCAGAAACGATCTTCCTAATTATATAACTCACAGGAAACTTTTTATGTATGAGGATGACATCACGATTGTAGTGTCTGATCAAAATCCTGTAATTTTTAAGAATAAATTTAATGAACTCCTAAAAGAATTCTGCGACTTGTGTAATAAAAATCGTTTAATAATTAACTATGCTAAAACAATTTGCATTGAATATAAAAACAAGCACAGAATTTCGGACAACAATTATACATTTCCATTTAATAATCATGAAAACTGCAAACTCAGCCTGCTTTCTGGATATAATCCTAGATAGTAATTTAAATTGGAGTTTCCACATCGAAATACTATCTGCAAAACTAAATAAAAGCTTTTATGTAATAAGCTCTATAAAAAACTCTTTACATAGTCATGTTCTTCTAAACGTATACTACGCCTTTGTTTACTCTCCTATTGCATACAACATTTAAGTGTGGGGTCAATGCAGTGACATTGGCGGGATATTCATACTCCAGAAAAGGATACTTCGGCTTATATTTAATGTTGGGTATAATCAATCATGCTGTGAAGTATTTAAAAAGTACAAGATTCTTACTGTGACATCTATATATCTGTTAAAAATTTATGCATAATGGAGATTTTCACTATTATCCCAATAGAGGAAGAAATTTAATTTATTTAAGTAAACATAAACACGAATTTTATAAAAAGTCACCTGTTAACTATAATTTTCTTCCAAAAGAAATAAAAGATCGCGTATTTGTACTCAGTTTTAAAAAGAGTTTAAAAAACTTTTGACAGATAATTCATTTTATTCTATAAATGAATTCATACTTTCTTTACAGACGAAACTCACCTGACTTCTCGACTAATAATTTAAATGCATGTTATCTGTTTTTATTCTATTTTAATGTTGTATGTCCATTTTATCATGGAGTTACCCATATACTATGTTTTTATTGTATCATTTTCTTTTTGTGATACTCTGTACATTAATGTATTTACACTTTTAATTTAAGTTTTTTCTCTTTAAGCCGTTGATATGGCATTCTATTGATATGTCTTATCTATAATTATGTATTATAGTTAAAGGACCAATAAAGGTATTTATTTATTTATTTACTTAAGTAATGAATAAATAAAAAGCATGCTTTTAAAAATAAATTGAAACTGTTTAAAAAATGCCTTAAAGTGAAGAAAATAATGTTAACATATTATGTTAATAAACGTAATAGCACAGGGTGTGTGATGAGTAAAATTTTCTATTTTTCTCCAAGTATTTTGAGCTTCCCACACTTTTCCGTTTATTAACATACTTTTTTTTCAGAACTTACGTTGGTGGACTGGTGGTGTAATTTCTAACTGATCCGGGTCCTCTAGAGGTCAACGTTTCCGTCAGTGGCTAACACACAGCGAATAGTGCAACATGTCAATAATATGACTGATTTTTGCGACAATCTATATAACACCCCCATTTTTTCCAAATTAGCAGGTAGGTATTTGTCCACCAACCCGTTACTTGATATTATGATAGGTAAAATATTAACACTATTTAGCTGATATATGTGCTTTAGTTCATGCGCTAGGTTCTGATACTTTAGTAATTTTTTATTTCGTACCATCTTGACGTTGCTATCGAGTGGTGTTGATATATCTATGATTTGGGCCCATTTATATTTCTTGGCTTATCAAAATATCCGGTCTGTTATGTCGAATCTCTCCATCTGTTATAACAGGTGTGTCCCAGTACACTTTGATTTCATTATTTTCAAGGATCGAACAAGGTAGTAGTACCGTGTTATGTTTTGAATTAACCAATTTCTGATAGATTACTTCAGCAACTTTATTATGTCTGTTCATATAATCTTTTGGGGCAAGGTAAGTGCAGCCGGCATTACATTATTATTATTATTATTATTATTTTACGCGTTAGCGATGCTGGACAGTTCTCCCGTGTCTCCGATATTCTCACGGGGGAAGCGCCAGCGAATTATCTACAACCACTCCCCACATCCCGCAGGGTTAGTGGTTGTAGATTCCAGAATATTATTATTATTATTATTATTATTAACATTGGTAATGTTATTATTATTAACATTATTTTCTTTTTTAACAGTTTCATCATATTCGTCATCTTGCAGCCGCCATTTGCAATTCCTGAATTTCGACGAAGATCTCTAGATACTGTTTTTCAGACGAATCAGGAACATAAATTACAAAACGAATCCGCCATATCGAGCTACAATTTCGAATTTTAAATTTCGACCAAATGTTTGTAATGTGCAATCTCGTTAACCCAGTGATACCGATTTTCAGTTGAATCAGACGATAAATGATACAACTTATCCGTCATATTTAAGCCTTCATTTTGAATTTTTGGGTATTGACCACATATTCATAATCTGAGGCTTCAAAAATGTCGAATTGTTTTGTCATGTGAATTATTCAAACATGCAAAATTTCAAGTCAATGCGGCATCTGAAAATGGGTGAAAATTAAGATGCAAGATATTCTTAATACTTATTGGTCCTGCTAATAAAAGTGAATTAAAATGGAATTTTATGCAATAGGACTGTGGAAATAAGAAATCTCAATAAAAATCTATTCCATATCCTTTATTTATGGATGGAGTAATTTAGTCATACTCTGGAAGCTACAATAGAACCTAACATGGGCACTTGCATTATGTACTCCTGTCAAATATTATGCGATGATTAATACCTAAACTAAAGTTTATTTGAAATGTAGTTCAAAGCTGAAATTGAAATCAAACTCAATAGTTAGTTACATCGAATATGGAGTATGTTCGTCATCACCTCTAATTCCAATTAATGTTACAAACGATTTAATCGGAAATAACCAATATTCATGACGTAAGTTATGAGTTTCAATAATAGAGGGCTTATTGAGCTACTATTGCTTTCAGCGATGCACTGATTTAGATTTAGATTGGACGATTGGGATTTAAGTATAAAGTTCCTGCAGAGTAGGACTTTATTTGGGATGAAATAGTTCAAAAAAGTATTTTGAAGAGAAAAGATGGAATGGGATCGAGACTATATGATTGAGAAATAAACAAGCTAAACATTATACTATTTGTCGACTTATTATACAGGGTGTCCCAAAAGTCCAGGAACGGTGAAATATATCGCAAATTGCTAATCTTTTCGGAAAACAAAAAAACACTTGTTCAATATTTAAAAAAGACCTCTCCAATGACACCAAAATTGACTCCCCCACCCCCCTCTGCAGGAGGGGAGAGGACGACTTTGCAAGATTAAATGGGAACACCCATTTTTTATCGAAGAAACGGATTGTACGGTTGAAATTACGTAAGGTACGTCTGGAATATTTTTTGAATTCGCTACAGATAGCGCTGTAATCGCAAAAAATTAATTAAAGGCGTAAGTTTGAAATAATCGGTTAACACCGGAAAGTTAACGATGAAGTTTACTTTCGGTAAGGACTTTGCCAAGAAAAAGGTGGTTATCAATTTGAGCACGAAAAAAAATTAAAGCTGGATTGAAGCAACGTGAGTCATGTTACGTGAGCCACCTAAAATAAGCACCACGTTTTTACAAAAATGGTGGTTCCTATTTAGTTTTCAAAGTTGCCCCACCCTGTACAGGGGGATAGGGAGGGAGTCAACTTTGGTGTCATTGGATAGGTTTTTCAAAATATTGAACACGTGCTTTTTGTTTCCCGTGTAAACCGATTATTTCAAACTTACGCCTTTCAGTTAATTTTTTGCGATTACAGCGCCATCTGTAGCGAATCCAAAAAAACGTTTCAGACAAACCTTACGTAATTTCAGCTGTATAATACGTTTCTTCAATACAAAATGAGGGTTCCCATTTAATTTTTTAAAGTTGCCCCCCTCCCCCCTGCAGAGGGGGGTGGGGGAAGTCAACTTTGGTGTTATTGGATAGGTTTTTTAAAATATTGTATAACTGTTGCACAGCCTTTCGGCAGTGCTATTTTCAAGTATATAAACATTAGGGACTATTAGCTGGTTTTGCAACGTAACAATATCTACACAACTTAAAAATGTGTCTAATTATTTTTGTATCTTGTTCTTTTTCTAATTTTATATATAATACTCCTCAGAAGGGGTGTTGTAAAAAATATTACGTACAAGTAGGCTCATCTCCACAGGGGGTGACTTATTTTGCGAACTTCTACGTCTCACCCCACGATAATATTCCATTATAGTGCAGTAAAAAAAGATCAAAGAATTGATGAGATATGCATAGTTTTGTAGCAACAAAATTATAATTTCATACCTTTTGGGGTTTCTCCAGGAGCATACATCTGAGTTTTCAACTTCCAAATCCTATTGCGTTTTTTTATAAACAATTTAGTTTTTGTAACAGTACTGTTTTAGAAAGGTGAATATCTCCGGTTCTAGAGGCCCGATCGGGAGTAACAAAAAAATCAAAATCTTCGTAAACAAAGTTACAAGAAATGTGAGTTATTACTTGCATAACATACGAAATTGAATAAACTGGCTAAAAAGCGTTTTTCTTCATTTTGACCCCCGGGGACGTTAAGAGTTCCGAATGGCTTCAACCTTTCAGAAAATAAATATACCTTTTGCTGAAAACCACACACTCTGAAATTTTGGTGCCTAATATTCAACCTTGTTGACACAAATGAATTTGTTATCTAAAATTTGAATTGCCCACCATTTTATGCCATTAAGTCCAAAATTGATATATTTTTTTTCAAAATGTAGATCTCGATGTCGAGCTTTACGTTGACAAATGTTTTTTAAAGTCATTTTGGCCACTATTTGGCATTTATTTATAAATGGATTTTTTCGGCCATTTTGAAAAAACATTTGAAAATTGTTGATAAAAAAAGAAAAAAAATTGAAAGAACTTTAATAAAAAAAAAGTTAATGACTTTAAAAACGAATTAAAAAAGTTTTTTTTTTTAATATCAACGGAAAACTACCATTTTGGACTTAATGGCATAAAATGGCTTACAATTCAAATTTTAAATGACAAATTCATTTGTGTCCACAGGGTTCAATATTAGGGCACACAGGATATTTTATTTTCAACAAAACGTATACTTTCTGAAAGTTTGAAGCCGATCAGAACTCTTAACGTCCCTGGGCGTTAAAACGAAAAAAAAATAACACTTTTAGCCAATTTATTCAATTACTTCCACATCCACGTAATGGATTGGAAGTATAGTAGCCGTAAAAAAAAATTTTTTTTTGCTTGAAATAGGTTTAGAATGTCATGAAACGTCGAGATTTTAAATTTGAGTGAAAAAAAATTCTGTCTGTCTGCCGGTCTGTCTGTGTGTCTGTCTGTCGACCTATAACTTTCTTTGTCCGCACGTTTTCTCCGGAATGGTCTAAGGTATTGACTTGAAATTTTGTACACGTATATATTGTACCGAGATCTGGAACTGGATTGTATTTTGAACATATTCGGTGAAGGGTTGGGGGTAAATAGGGGAATAGGGAATAGGGAAAATAAGTAAAACTCGAGACGTAAAAATGCAAGAATAAGAATCTAGGTATCAGAATTTATCAAGTACATAATTTTTACAAAAACTATGCTAGGCGTCGGTCGGTGTCGAGACGTAAAAATGCAAAAATAAGAAACTAAATATCAATACTTATTAAATATAGGTACAAGTTTTACAAAAATTCAAGAATATGAATCTACGTACTAAAATTTATCAAATTTAGAAGCTTTACAAAAACGACGATAGGCGTCGGTCGGCGTTGATAAGTAAAAATGCAAGAATATGACTTTAGGTATCAAAATTGATCAAATACACAATTTTTACACTAAACGACGCTAGGTGTCGGTCGGCGTCGAGACGTAAAAATGCAGGAATATGAATCCATGTATAAAAATTCATCAAATATACTAGTTTTGCAAAAATGACGCTAGGCGTAGGTCGGCGTCGAGACCTAAATATGCAAAAACCTAAGTTTAAATATCAAAATTCATCAAAGACACAAGTTTTACAAAAACAACGCCAGGCGTCGAAAAGTAAAAAGGCAAGAACATGAATTTAGATATTAAAATTAATCAAAAACTACTTTTACAGGAGCGACGCAAGGCGTTGGTCGGCGTCGAGATATCAAAATGTATCAAATACACAAGTTTTATAAAATAGACGCTAGGCGTCGGTCGGCATCAAGACGTACAAATGCAAGATTAATTTAGGTATCAAATTTTGTCAAATATACAAGTTTCACAAAATCGAGTCTAGGCGTCGCGCGTCGGTCGGCGTTGAGACGTGAAAATGCAAGAACATAAATTTAGATATCAATCAATTTAACAAATACACAAGTTATATAAAACCGACGCTGGGCTTCGGTCGGGGTCGAGACGTAAAAATGCAAGAATATTATTCTAGGAATCAAAATTGATCAAATACACCAGTTTTATAAAAGCGACGCTAGGAGTCGGTCGGCGTCGAGACGTAAAAATGCAAAAAAAATAAATTTAGATATCAATGTTTAACAAATACACAAGTTACATGAAAACAACGCTGGGCGTCGATCGGCGTCAAGACGTAGAAATGCAAGAATATGAATCTTGGTGTCAACAATTAATAAATACACAAGTTTTATGAAAACGACCCTAGGCGTCGGTCGCAGTTATGACGTACTAAAAAATCTGAGGCCTTGGTTTCTAGTATATACACCAAATCCCAAGTTTCTGTCCTCTTACAGCTTGCTCTGCTTGTTTATCTCTATTTACCTCTACCTAGCCCCCCCCCCCACCGGAATTATGTTAAAATATAACCTAGTTTTAATGTTGTTATAATACACATGTGTACCAAATTTCAAATGAAAATCTCAATTTAATTTTATCAACTCATTTAATAAGGGAGTGGGGGTGGTGGAGGGATGGAAAAAAAACATGAGGCCTTTGCTTCTAGTATAACTCTTCAACGGAATAATCTCAAAATATAATATAGTTCCTGATGTTATTATAATATAATATACTGTTATGAATTACACCCCCTTGGAATTGGAGATGGTACGCCTATGCCTAGTGATAGTGACTGGAAATGCTCTAGAAAGAGCCAAGGACTTTTCTAGATTATGGTTGGAGAAGATTCTGGATTAATCTAGAGCTAATTTCGGAGCATATAAGGCGCGATTACAAGCGCGGAAGAGGAAGTTTATTTTAGAAGTGACACGTTCGGTGAAAAGTGAGGTTAACTATTAAGTAAACAAGTATTGTACAGTCAGTAAATTGTTAAATAAAGTGTTAGTAGTGTTTATCTCTTGTTGAAATTATTTGGAACCCACGGATTCATACAGGGTGTTTCCTAAAAGGTGGAAATCCGTAACATTTTGGTGTCGGAAGCGGGATTTTGACAAGAGGATTTTTCGGAAGTGTTCGAGAAGGTTTGGCAGTGTATTCTCGAAGTTGGTGCTAACACAGAGGACTAATTTACTGGACGTTGTTCGATGGTTATTTTCGAACAGGAAAATAGTGTCAAGTGCATTTTTTTTTGAGACATTTTTGGAACATTTTATTTGGACATTAGAGGTTAAGTAACGAAGACTCTAGATAAGACTTTTCGTGCCGTTTTGAGGTTTTTCTGGACAGTCCCATTACCGATAGTGACGTAATTATTTAATTTTGTTGATAATTATATGCCGGTAACAACCAGAAGCATGGCATCCGAACAACAAATGCAGGATTTTATGGCCCAAATGCAAAAGATGATGATGGATCAGGAAAGAAAACGCCAGGAAGAGAAAGAGGAACGTGAAAGAAAACGACAAGAAAAAGAACAAAAACGCCTACAGGAAAAAGAAGAAGAGAAACGATGTCAGGAAGAATTGAGAAAAATCATGCAAGACTTGGACATTAAACAACAAGAAGAAAGAGACGAACTAAGAAAAATTATAGAAGGCCAACAGAGTGCCATATTTGCCGTTACTGAAGAACTCAAAAATAAGGTAGCGGAAGAAGTCGGTGGAGTCAAACAAGAGGTAAGCGTAGTCAAAGGAGAAGTAAATGAAGTCAAAGAGAAAATGCAGCAGGTAGAGGGAGAAATAGACCAACTTAAACAACAGTTGAGGGATAGAGGAAACCAGCAAGTGGTATCATCAGGCCAGCGATTAAAAATTCCCTCCTTTGATGGTCAAAATTCCTGGATGACTTACAAGACACAGTTTGAGGCAGCAGCGAGTGCAAACAACTGGAATGACGAAGAGAAGGCTAAGGCATTAATCGTGGCATTAAGGGGCCAAGCATTGGAAATACTCCAGACAATCCCAGTAGACCAACAACGGGATTTTAAAGTTTTAGAAGCTGCCCTAGACTTACGATATAGTGAACAATATCTTGCCCAAGTGTACCAGACCCAGCTGAAATCACGTGTTCAAGAGGCTGGGGAAAGCTTGCAAGAGTTCGAAGCTGCCGTGTGGAGCCTGGCTCACCGAGCTTACCCCAATGTACCGAAAGAATTCCAAGACCAACTGGCAGTAGAGGCATTTCTGGATGGTATACAGGACGATGAGATCAGGCGAGTCCTCAGGTTATCTCGATACAAGAACAGCAGTGAAGCATTGGTGCATGCACTCGAGGTGGAAGCTGTCCTTCAGGATACCCCGAGTCCAAGAGTACAAGCTATGAGTCTCGAAAGATCGCAGTCGGAAAAGGAGAACCAGAACGCTATGTTGGCCGACATACATAAGATGTTCAATCAGTTACTGGCTCAAGTGGATACTGCAGAAAGACAAGGCAAGCCAAGAGGGGGTATTAAATGTTACAACTGTGGCAGAGCAGGGCATATCAAACGAGACTGTCGACAGCGGAACTCGAGGAATGTGAATGCTGGAAACATGGATGAGACACAGAATAGAAGTAGTGGAAGGCCAAGCGGACGGCGTATGAAATGTTACAGGTGCGGAGAACGAGGACATATCCAGCTTGAATGTCCACGAAGGAGATTGGAGAGAGTGAAGGCCGGAGTTGCTATGAAGCTGAGGGGAAAATCAGAGGAAGCTGGTACCAGAGAGACTGTGATAGAAAAGGAACATGGTACCCCGAGAGAAGTAAAGATTTCTCAGCTTCGAAGCATTCCGAGAAGTCCACTACTACCAGGACGTGAAAGTAAAGTGAAACCCCAGAAAGTTGCAAATATTTCATCCGGAAGAAGGTGCAAGGAAGATTGCAAATACTACCACCAGGAGAAACTGCAGGTCACGGGAGCAGTCAACACTGTCAAGGTGGCGGTGCCGGATGACAGGACAGATGAGGCGCTCAGACAAGAGCAATTGAATGATGTGGAAATTGGGCCTATATTGAGAGCCAAAGAAAGGGGAACTCGTCCAAAATGGAAGGATGTTTCAGGCAAAAGAGTGGGACTGAAGGCACTATGGGCGCAGTGGGACTCACTGAAAGTCAGGAATGGGCTGTTGCGGAGAGCATGGGAAAGCCCGGATGGAAAAAAGGTGGTTATGCGTCTAGTGATTCCCAGATGTCGAGTAGCGAAGGTGCTTCAGGAAGTGCACAATGGGACATCCGATGGACACTTCGGTGTTAACAAGACCCTGAAGAAAATACGAGAACGATTTTATTGGATAAGAAGTCGTCAGGATGTGGAGGCTTGGTGTCGCAAATGCAAGATTTGTGCAGCCAGTAAGCAACCACAGACTGGAAGTAAGGGTGAAAAGAAGCAGTTCAACGCCGGAGCTCCTTTCAAGAGGTTGGCTAATGATATAGCGGAACCATCACCAGCCAGTGACCAAATGAAGGCTCGATACGACCAGAAGGGTAATTCAGAAGGGTTCAAGGCAGAAGACCTGGTTTGGCTGTACAACCCACAGCGGAAGAAAGGAAGGTCACCGAAACTTCAACCGCCTTGGGACGGACCGTACACTGTTATTACCCGAATTAATGACGTCGTCTATCGGATTCAACGAAGCAAAAAGTCCAAGATGAAGATCGTGCATTTGGACAGGTTGGCGAACTACATCGATGATTCTGAGTTGCCTGATCGGGACGATCTAGGCTTAAGGAGGGGGCAGTGTTATGAATTACACCCCGTTGGAATTGGAGATGGTACGCCTATGCCTAGTGATAGAGACTGGAAATGCTCTAGAAAGAGCCAAGGACTTTTCTAGATTATGGTTGGAGAAGATTCTGGATTAATCTAGAGCTAATTTCGGAGTATATAAGGCGCAATTACAAGCGCGGAAGAGGAAGTTTATTTTAGAAGTGACACGTTCGGTGAAAAGTGAGGTTAACTATTAAGTAAACAAGTATTGTACAGTCATACAGTCAGTAAATTGTTAAATAAAGTGTTAGTAGTGTTTATCTCTTGTTGAAATTATTTAGAACCCACGGATTCATACAGGGTGTTTCCTAAAAGGTGGAAATCCGTAACAATACGTATACCAAATTTCAAGTGAATAGCTCAATTTTATTTTATCAACCCCTTTAATAATGTAGTGGGTTGTTGGTGTGGAGATGATATATATTTAAAAAAAAATTGAGGCCCTTGCATACACCAAATTTCAAGTTTCTGTACTCTTACCAGCTTCCTTTACTTATTTTACCTCATTTACCCATATATAACCCCCAACCCTTCAACTGAATAATCCCAAAATATAATCTAATTCTTTATGCCATTATAATATATACGTAGTTTTAAAAAAATTGAGACCTTGGCTTCTAGTATATACACCAAATTTCAAGTTCCTGTACGCTTACCAGCCTGCTTTTATCATTTCCCCCTGTTTACCCCTATTTACTTCCCAGCCCTTGATCGGATATGTTCAAAAAACAATCCAGTGCCAGATCTCGTTATAATATACACGTGTATAAAATTTAAAGTCAATATCCTAAACCGTTCCGGAGAAAACGTGCGGACAATAAAAAAGTTAGAGACAGACAGACCGACAGTCGCTGAAATATAAAATCTCGACGTTTCATGACATTCTAAACCTATTTCAAGAAGCAAAATTTTTGAAATTTTTTTACGATTACTGTACTTCCAGTCCACTACGTCGATGTGGAAGTAAAACTGAGCGGTGGTGGGAGCAGACATTATTCCTATAAAGAGACACGGTCGTAGAGGATATATTTACTATTTATATTTGTAGAGTGCACTTGGCGCAAGACGCTGCCGTGTCTCTTGATCAAAACTGGGCGACTGGGTGAAACTTTATTTCACAATTTTTAGTGGCTTTCCTCATAGGTGGTTTAACTTTTTACAGATAATTTTTATTGTACCGTTTAGAGAGCTATATTATCCTGGTGAAGCATTTTACAACATATGTCTACATGAATGTCTTCTTCTTATTTTAACTAGTTGAATACTTACTAAAATTATTATTATAATTATTGTTTAATAACACTCTGTATACCGACATATCTTGCTATGTAAAAGTACATGCAAGTAGAGCAATTTATAATTTGTCCGGAGATTGTAATTCATTTAGTTTCGATAATTTTTCTTGGGCGTTGAAGCGGAAGACAGTGAATGAAGTTTCCAAATTGGCTATTAAAGTTCACTTCAAACTTGGAATAATTACGAAATCTTGAAAGTTTAACTGATTTCTACTTAAATAGTTTTATGCATTCATGAAATTGCTTTTAATTCCTTAGAGATAAAGTGAATTTAATAGGAGAAGATTTAGTCAACTACTTGATCATTTAAAAGGGATGTAAAGTATGTAAAATACATCTACGCATTGCTATCCATTAAAGTGGTTTGAGATAAATCGTTTGCTAAATTGAATTAGAGATAAAATTACTACTATCTATTAATTAATTATGCCGAGTGAATGAGTTTATGAAATTATATCCAGTTAGTAAAGTCGTGCTAATATTCTTGACTAAAGATGACGGTCTCGGATGATTAGGGGTCGAGCTTGAGCTCTGGTCCAATCATCGCTGTAGACCTGGACCGGCCTCGTAAGGGGTGCGCTTGCTTTTTTGCCTATCCCCTCTGTAAATGCTGATCCTGTAGGCGATATTAGCAGACCTCCCCTGGTCCTGGCTGTTGAACCCTGCCAGCTGGGTCGTTTCTTCTGGCGCTCTTCTGGTCTTCTTTCTTCGCTGGTATGTCGGCTCCCGGAAGCGCCTTTACCTAGTCCGTCGTGAGAGAGAACGGCTATTGCCGAGCTCTCTCGGAGTTTGGAGGGGTTTGAGGGTTGTTGACCAGTCGGAAGCCCAGGATGCCAATTGACATTATGTGCTCCAATTTCGTCGGAAGAAAGTGTGAACTGTGTAGCTCAAGGATTGTGTTCGGCCAAAGACGCTTATTTTAACGTCAGAGACCGGCACGGGCTAGGGTAAGGGTACCGAGCTGGTTGTTTGCTTGGTACCCCCGGGATCGAGTGATTTTGGTGTTTTTGGTCATTGTCTCCTTGAAGCGTGGCTTGAAGGTCGGATTGAAACAGAAAAACGGTTAGCTTATACTTACCCGTTATCCAGAATCTGTAGCTTCGGCCTCTTGTGCCTCAGAGCGTCGTTGGGGTCGTTCAGTCGTCTGTCTGACCAGCCGATTCCCATGCTTTACCGCAAAGGCGTATAGATTCTTCGTTCTGCCCTGGATGATTTCAGTTACCTGGGTGTACTCCAGGTCTTTGAAGATGTCGGCGTTTCTGACAAACCACGGTGCATCCACGGCGCATCTAAGTGCGACGTTTTCCACAGCTTGTATCCTGTTCAGGTGGGTGGCTGCTTGGTATCCCCAGGCAACAGAGACGTAGGTCAGAATAGGTGAAATGAGGGTCATGATAAGCCTGAGCTTGTTTCTCAGTTTGAGTTGGCTCTGTCTACCTATCATAGGGTAAAGTCTCGTCCTCGCTTTCTGTATTATCGCTTCCGTGTTCTGTCTCCACGTCAGGCTTCGATCCATGATGACGCCACTGGATGTTATCGCCGTTCTGTGGGAGTTTGTTTCCTGACTCTCTTGAAGAGGATGGCTTTGCTCTTCTCCGTATTGATTTGGACTTTCTACTCGTTGCACCACTTTTCCAGAAGGGACGCTGCTTCCTGGAGGTTGCGGGTGGCAAGTCTTGCACTACATGATCTTGCCATTATGGCCATGTCGTCTGCGTAGAGCGCCTAAGAGATCCTTGCGGTTCTTGGCATGTCGGAGGGTTAGATGGTGAACAGGTGGGGTCTCTCCCCACCTGTTCACCATCTAACCCTATACTCTCTGTATCGATACCTGTGGTACGCCTGCTTCGATGGGCCTGTCGCTCTACAGCTTGTCGGCAATCCTCACACGGAGTTGCCTCCGGTGAGGGTAGGATCTCATAAGTTTGACGATGTCGACAGGGTCTCCCATCGACAACATCTTGGCCAGGAGACCTTCATGCCAAACCCTGTCGAAGACCCTGGCTGTTAGTAAAGTAAAATCTCGGTTTTAGAAATTTTCTCAAGGCATTGATCTTCGTCGTGAATACCAGTGATTATAGAATTTTACCTATGCAATCGTTACGTCTATAAATAAAGCCGCTGCCTTAGGAATAACTACTTTCACATCCAGCTTTCCCATTCAAATCTCTTAAACAAAAACAGCAGAAAAATCTGAAAAAATATTAATGACATTTTTGCATTATTTTGATAACCTGAATTTTCGTTATGCTAGCAATTAAAATCCTAAAATGAACTTGTCTATTTCTCATTTGACAATTCTCATTGTAACCTAGTATCCAAATAGTCCCCGACTGCTACGCAGATTAAACTATCTACATCACCCCTTAACGCCATGAAGATTCAGTTAAAAATGAGAACAAAGTCCTAAACCGAATTTATTTACTTACCTTGTCTTAAACATTTTTTATTCTAATGGATTACATTTTTGTGAAATCTGTGATACTGTTTCTTGGAAATGCTTAGCCTTTTCCAGAAAGTATTTGCTTTCAGTTCTCAATAGATAGTTTTTCTGTTGGTTGCAAAATCCTATAAAGAATTTTTCTTTTATTTCCATTTTTTTATTATTTAATCGTCTTATTTATATTAACGTCCTGGGGGAGTTTAGCTAATGCCATTCCACCACTTAACCAGGAGACGTACACATAGACATCAACACAACAACCATTCCCTGCGATATTGCCATCTACCGCAGCTGAGACTCGAACTCAGGAAAGATAACAGCGACTAGACATGTTGTGCCCCCAAACAGCGGTCTAGTCGACTGCTATCATCTCGGTAACACATTAAAAACGCCACTGAACATCCATACCCTAGCCAGGATTCGAACCCGGGACTCCGTGGTTGCAAGCCAAACGCCTTCGCATTGCGCCACCGGCGGCAAGGTATGGTGTTATCATTTCCAATGTCCCGATGGTTGCAAGAATTGAGAAATCTGTGATTTTTTTTTTAAGCTGGTCGTAGAAAAAGTATACTGGACAAAACGAATGGATTATCCATATTGCCCTTGAAAGATTGAGGCACAGTGGCGGACAGTGGGCCACAATCCAAAATTTATGGCCAAAATTTTGAAACTCTGGAAATATACTTATTGGTCATAGATTATTAAGGGAAAAACAGTAAAAAAAGTTAATACTATGGGTGAAATATAAGGATGGAAAATATAAACAACCTTCGACATTTTTGAAACTCAGTTTAGGTATTTTTGATAACTAAATTTCTATGAGAAAAATAAGAAAGACAATTATCAACCCCTGGGGGTGAGTTGTAAGGGTTAAAAATATAAATACTGCACGAATTTTTCAAACTTGGCGGAGGTGTTGATTGCACTTACGTATTTATGAGGAAAATATTTTTAAAATACCTTCTCGTCCTGCTTCATCCGGCGTGTATGAGATGGAGATGCATTTCATGATGAATCCAGTCTTCCCTAATTCTGAAATGTACTACACGAAAAGTTGAGACTATATATAATTTCCCTTCCACTGGTCATTAGTGTACACCAGATATATACATTTTCCCCCCTTGGTTGGGACTTACTGTTCTATCGGGAATGAATATCTGCTGTGACGCAGGCACAATTGGAATTGCTCCGAGAACGCGTCTTTCTATTTTTGCATATTTCACTGAAATAAGCAGTTTTCAGCAGCTAATTTTTATGAATTTTTTATTTCACAAACACTTTCCACATGTGTAATGAAGCATCCTAAAATTATACCTCATTACTAATAAGTTTCAGTGTAGTGCCGTGTGCACATTTGCCATACGAGGGCGATTCATATTCAATGTACTAAATTTGCACACCACCCGACCACGGCCGTCTCTAAGAAGGAGGGATAGTTTCGTGTATAAAAGCCCAGCCGCGAATCAAGAAGAGCACTGGGTACATATCCTCGTAAATTGCCTACGGCGCGCTGAGCCGAAGACACTTTGCTGATTTGTGCACTAGGTGACGTGACTCTCCGGAGCGAATATATCTTGACCTAGAGAAGTCCTACGGTGCGCTGAGCCGAAGGACAGACCTTGTGCCGAATGTTATTTAGTCCAGCGACGTCCCGTCGTCCCGACGAAACCGACCGAGAGCAAATATAAGTTGACAGAGGAGTGACCCGGCGCGTTGAGCCGATAGCTTGCTCGGGTTGACGGTTATTAGCCCGCCGTCGTTTCCGCCGTCAAAATCCCTACTCATCGCATCGCTACATTACACTCTCGTCTTCTCTCTCACTCATAGGATTTAAATGTCACCTGATTACCAATAACCGTAAAAGATACGGACCTGAAAACCGATAACCTGAAGCCATTGTACATTATGTAAACCTGCATATTTTACCTGTTGAAGATAATAAAATTGTTAATTTTGATTGGGTTGTCTTATTAAGCTAATCTGGATCCTGAACTAATCTCCGACTCCAGCTACCCAGAGCAAAACACCGTTACACATGCTAAATTGTGAATTAGAGTAACAGTTTTAGTACATACAAACTATTTCTATACTTGAATTTCAATGCATAGATAATATTTTACATACCTTCAGGAGTAGCCTCCATTTTACTTAGGCAAAAGCACACCCTGTGATAACAAAAATTCACAACATACGCATGTTTAGTATTTCGGGACCGATTCTCGTAACGCTAAGCACTCGAATATTGCCAAGTTCCGACTAAGGTACAACGGCATGTAGAAATCCTAGGTAACTGTCCTGTCAGCCTTACACGCAGGGAACCCTGCGTTTTTCGCCCGTATTCTGGCGCTCATCAGAAAGGCCTTTGAGCTCCAGAATAAGGGCGAAAAACGTTTCAAAGGCTAAGCATTTCCAAAAACAGAATGACAGATTTCATGAAAATGTAATCCATTAGAATGAACATTTTTTAAGACAAGGTAGATAAATAAATTCATTTTAGGCCTTTGTTCTCATTTCTAACTGAATTTTCATTACCGTAGGGGGTTATGTACATACTAATTTAATCTGTATGGCCGTAGGGGACTGTGTGGATGCTAGTTGTTGGATGAGAATTTTCAAACAAGAAATTATACAAATTTATTTTAGGATTTTAATTTGCTAGCATAACCAGAATTCAGGTTATCGAACGAATGCAAAGATTTCATTATTATTTTTACACACAGCTTTTCTTTTAGTTCTCATAGATAGTTAATTTTCTCTGCTGTTTGCAAAATCCTATAAAGAATATGTTTCAATACAATTAAGCAAACAAATGATAATTCACTTTTAAAATTCTAAACCTATTTCAAAAAAACGTATTGGAATTTTTTTTACGACTATTATACTACCACTCCACTACATGGATAAGGAAGTAAAAATGTAACAGATTGCAATAATATTTGACATGTAGTTAACACAATTGGCAAGGAAGATACTTATTATAGTTATATTTAAAAATATACAGGGTGGTCATCCTAAGAAATAATTCAACTATGGTGGAAATATGTAAAGGTATTTACGCAGGCCTCCCAAATTTGGCATCTTTTAATTATTTTTTTTTGCTGTCGGATGACCACTGTGTAAATTATTTTGACCAAAAGCTTTCTTCGTAATAATAGTGATATCTACATTCCGATTATTGTTCTCATATGCCGTCTTTTAATACACAATTTTTAGAGTCATCGATCTGTATAATATAGAAACGGAAGTTGTGTGTAAATCACCGATTTTTTATATTTGTAAAGCAAACTTTGATATACATTTTCTGTTGTATTTTTATCAATTAGACAAACGGACAAATTCTTATATCTATTTTTGACAGATACCAAAAAAAATCAAGTATATTCAAAAACTGGATTTACTGGGGTATTTCTGTTTCGGCTCATGCTAAAATAACAGAGACATACAAAAGAATAAAATGTTCTTTCATCAGAGTACCGCATTCTCATGTATCTTGGACCGCTGAACGCGAATTTGAGGTCCAACCTGCGAAATATCGCACTATTTTTTTTTAACCCATTCCAATTTTTCGAACCAGTTGTCAGATAATTATCTTGTGGATTCTAGTGTGACTAGGTAAGTCAGTAATTCCCTCGCAGACCTTCATTCAAAAGTCTCTTTTTGCTTTTCATAGTTCTTTATTATAGTTTGTACGCAGATCCTATTTTGTTTCCAGTCACCAAAAGCTTTAGCTCGATTAAAACGGCTTCGAAGTTTTTTCTCATGTTATCTAATATTTTGCCCTCTGTTGTCCTTTTTAGATTTCAACGGATAATTCCCATGATAGACTGAAATTACTATATTCCGCATCTGTTCTGCCCCAATTTCTATTTTATCACGATTTTTGATTGTGGGAAGAGCGGACAGAAGGTTCGAACGTGGGAGATTGTTTACACCTTCCCAGGTCTACACATCCAGGATATTGGTAACCCACTGCAGGACTTGGGGAAGGGTATTATTACCGTTTTATGTACAGACATCTAGTACACTTCTAGTATCTGAAGGGTTTGCGATAATACCTCTTCAAATTTTTTTGCTACTTAAATTACTAGCTCATCCACATATGCCTGAATCTCGACTTCATACAGAAAAATAATTGCAAGAGGATCATGAAAAAAAATAGTACAGACCACAGTGAAAAAGAACCCCGCCTTATGAGCACCCGCTTGTGGTGCTAAATCTGACCGTTTCCCCCTGTACAAATGTTATTATTTTATTTTCAAGCATACCTCGAATGCAGTGAGTTATGCTTGGATCGACTCCTCTAGCAGCTACCCCTATGTATAAGAACTCGGTCGGTGCATTGTTGATGGTTCCTTCAATGTCTAGAAATGCCACCGCCGCAAATCTCGTTACCCTGTTTAAATATTTACCACTACTCTTATTATATTAGCATTAACAAGTGCACTTTGAAACATTTTGAATATATTAGGTAAGTGGCAACAACTTATCCAAAGACCTATATGCAAATGAGTTCAACCAGCACGACACGGCGTCTAGATTTGGACAATCCTTAACACAAATAGACCAGCCCTTAAGTTATATCTCCACGCCTTGCCAGTATAATAAGTGTGTTTGTTTGTGCTCGTATGACATGAATATTTATCACAACAATCTGTTTTCGCATGCACCTCTAATCCTTGTAAGGAATAATAATCCATTATCCGCGGTTAAAGCGCTATTCACGTTATAATTAAACCCGAGATCATTACCTCTTTCATGACATAGCCAGATGTTTCTTGCAAGCAATATTGTATTTGCACTCAATGACGTAGACTTTATTGAGGATTTTCACGGTTAGTGGTCCTTGTGGGAATTAATACAATACAGGGACGTTTACTAGTTAATTTCTGTTGATATATCAGGTTCATTTTGGAGACTATGTATTCTTCGAGTAGGTATATCAGTTTTTATGAAAACTAAATGTTGTGTGTTCAGATAATTTATAACAGTACGAAGCTTCTCTAGAAGATGATTGGATCGCATTCTTTGACTTCAGAAGATTCTCAATTCAACCTGCATGTATGTCTTTTTGTGTTTGTTCAATTACTACTTTAGATTCGCTAAATAAATTTCTATGAAGTCTTTTGCAAACTGTAGAATATAAGTTGGCGGTGAGTTTTTTCAAGCTATGTCTAATATAAGTTGAGCAAAAATTGTAAGTGAATTTCCCGTTGCCAAAAATAAAATTTAAATTACTAATATACTTCGTTATTTGCCTCGTTTACGTTCCAACATATTGTTATTATATTACAATTTTTTTATTATTATTATTTATTTTTAAATTTGCCTGGACGCCAGTCACGCTTAACCCCGCGACAAGGTATTATTCGCTAGCTCACTTCAGAACATGAGAAACCTACTGCTCGCCTGCCTCTCACCTCAGGAGTAAGTTCTACGGTGCTCTGAAATAAAGGTTAATCTCGATAATAAAAAAAAAAGAAAAGGCCCATTCAAAATTACAAATTTAATAAATAAAATATGGGAAAAGTATAAATGAAAATGTGAGATAATAACTATTCTAAAAATTAAAACTAATCGGCCTTTTTGATTTGAAAAGATATCTGTTGCAACTTTTGCTAAAATTAGTTTTCCCTTTTATTTGCGAATTTAAGCTTAAATTTAATCAGTGTTTTTATTCTTACTCCGTCCTGGATGTAGAGATCGCTGTTTCCAACTTTCCGGCCTGAGATGTAGACCCGCTACTCTGTCAATACTGCAGATCTGTGAATGGCTGCTTGATTTCTTGCGTTTTGTGAGATTTGTTTTACGACGAATTATGCACTGTGTTTTAACGGATACACTTCCGAACTTTACTTTATTTGTTAAGGTAAGTAACAAATTACCAATATTTTGTGAGAAACTGCTCACTTGTATAAGATTTACATAAATTATTTATAAAAAGTAGGGTTATGTCTTCAAAATTTTACGAAAGGGTATTTGATTACCTTTGGATGCCTTTTTGCACCTAATTTAATATTTGACGTGTTCCACGTACTTTATGGATACTTTTAAACATTCACTTTACATTTGATTTAAGAAAATTTTATTTAAATTCAATTTGTTTTGTAAACTTTTGTGGAGCTCAATAAACGGCGTCTTTTCTGTACCCACGCTTGAACAACTCTCTTTTTTTTCTTAATCCTTAAATTCTATTGGCTTAGATGTGACATTTCTAAAAACCAAAGCAATCTAGTTTTGACATATTTAAAATTTATATTTTTTTATATTGAATTTTCTAGCAATTTACTGAATAAATCTTTACTCGGATTATGTTTTAATCTTTCTGACCTTTTTCTGAACATTTTGATACCCCATACATGTCTCTAGGAGTCTTATTAGTAATTTCGATAACTTTTCGTAAAATTGTTCACAATTGCTTAAAACTGCTAAAATTACTTTACTTTTCCCATTTTAACTTAAATTCTAATCACCTACTATCGTTTTAAATCATATAAACACCGTTTTTAACATTTATAACAATAATAATAATAATCATGCATTTTTCAGGTATGCCTACGATGCAATGCTATGTACCAGTCCTTGGGTATGGTATTCGAAATATGCTATTACATCAGATCAAACTACAAAGTGGTCTCTATAATTACAAAATGAATAAATTTACACAAACTCTTTATTTGAAATGTTTTATGCAACTTTTATGGAGAAAGTCCTAACAAAGATTACTACCAACCATTTTATAAAATTTCTACTATTAAAAATCAACACATTCCAGTGCTTGATGTGTGGTTACATACACTTGGTAAGTCTTTATAATCTTATCACTGATTTTACTCATTACGAGGCTTGAAATTTGTATTTTATATAACTTTACGTTAGCTGCGGGAGAGTTTTTCACTATCTTATAAAGTCACTGAGTTTAGGTCTCCCATTTGATTTTTATAGTTAAAATGTTATTAAGCACTTTCATAGCCT
Organism: Stenurella melanura; assembly: GCA_963583905.1. Classification (NCBI taxonomy): domain Eukaryota; kingdom Metazoa; phylum Arthropoda; class Insecta; order Coleoptera; family Cerambycidae; genus Stenurella; species Stenurella melanura. Next base: position 112,948,429 of record OY757312.1, read on the forward strand.
ATTACATTTATATTTTAAGTTTCTTTGTGAATACATTCTTTTTAAAATGTTTATTTTGTATTTTGTAGGTTCTACGCTGAGTGCCAACTACATCTATGCACTCTGGTAGAACACTACCTATGTTTAACTACTTAATATTGTTACATAAGCCTTTTGTAAGTTAAACGATGTACCAATATCCTTTTTTAATATCAGGTATGTTAAATATTTAATATAATAAAATTAAAATTAATTGGTATTCAGTACAATTCAAACATTACTACTACGCGTTACTATTGCCTATACATTTTGTATGAGCCCTTCTTTCTACCATTTCACCTTATCATATTGAAACTTAGTACCGTTGTAAGAGGCCACGTGCAACATCCCCTCATGTTCTGCGGTGAGGTAGTTTCTGGCTTAAACGTTCTAATTTACTGTTTTTAATTTACGTTATGAGTTGCTATTTTGGCAAATCTTTATTGATGAACACTTTATTGCTGTCATTATGAATCAATTATTTTGTAATTTAGACCTTACTGTTGTAAAGTTTAGCTTAATTATAAAATATCCCAATATCATAATAATATGTATTGCAAATCATAATTATAGGTTCTTTCTGAATTAGCTAGTTTAAACCGCGATATAGGATTCTATTTTATATAGAAAATGTGATAAACTTGGCCGTGAGACGGCTGTCCGTAATATTAACAATAATTACAAAAATTGACATTGAGGGCGTTGGTAAGTCAGCCGGGGTAAATTAGTTTCATTAGAGCAGATTTGAATATCACTTATCTCCAATCCGTTAAATAGTCAAGCCGATTATTATTCCGTCTCTTCAATGTTGTAAGTACACATCGAATTATCATCGCTGCTATGGTTTCTTGTCGTGGTTTTTTATGTTAACACCGATAAGACTAATTCACTGAAATGCGTGTTTTAAAGAAACAATTTGAAATTTTTTCCGTTTAAATGTATCTGAATATAAATATCACTTTTCGACTTAGCTAAGTAAATTGCAATTTAAAGTTAAATTATTACCAGAGTAGGTGAGTCCGAATAGCTATGTTCTAAAGAATTTCCAGAGGGGAAAAAGACATAGATGATATTTCGAGAGAAAACCAGAATACCGTTTACCGTTTATATTATTTTAATCGAGACCATTTGTGATGGTATTGCGTCAAAATAATATCTGTTGTGTAGAAATCATAATTACCGTATATTTTATTTTAGCTATGTCGTACTTAAAGGAATTAAAATAAAATCTGTCTGCAAAAATAATTTTTCTGAAATTTCTGATAGTGCTCTGATTCTACTAAGTGAGTAGAAATATTATTTTACTGTTTATTTTGTTTTAAATAGTTCGTTCTGATAAAAATTAAAACAAAAATCCATTACTTTGAAATAATTTTTAGAAATTTATTATAGTCCGGGAATTGAGAACAAAATCTAGGCTACCGTAAATAAATTAACTAACTTTATATTCATGATACATAGAAATTTTCAGCATCAAATACGAGAAGATACCACGTGGCCGAAACCGAAACTCATTTAATAAAGGCCACCCACCTGTGGGGTTTGAGGCGCTTGGCAAACATCGCATAAAGTATTGATATAATTTCAACATTTGCGAACCGAACCGAAATACCACCGTTCTGATTATTGACGTCTGTCCGTCTAGGTAGAATAATCTCCGCCGTAAGCTGATACCAAATCCGATAATCACACACACACCGCTCCGAATCCGATAACTGTTTTATTTTCCGATCCGAGTGTAACTTAGGTTACACACCGCACCGAATCAAATAACCGTTTATTTGGTATCAATTTGATTTAGTTTTGCCAAGTTCTTCACACCTACACTCTTAACTAATTGCTGTAGATAACCACTTGCTTTTGCCTGGTACTTGCACGCTCCCCGTTTTTTATTACCTACTTACCTTACTTTGTGTAGTTTTTTCCGCTTATCGTTTTTTTACCGATTAATTTTTTTTTTGTACCGTTTGCTTCCGAATTAATATGAGTAACTAGTAGCTAACTAGTTTCTCACAAAATGGCGCCCGCATAGGGACCTACTTAAATCAAATTAAACTAAAATGACATAACTTAAGTTTATATTTTAAGTATAAAGAACTCCGAATTTCGGTACAAAACCGTTTTTTATTGTTTTGTAAATTTTATTAAATGTTAATAAACTTTATTATTTACCGACATCTGCCTTTTACTGCTGAATGTGAGTGAAAGTCTAATCTGCCGTCCAGACTCCTGAACATACCGTGTCTCTACTGTAGCTATCTCAGCCCTACTGCAACAGGCTGCGTTAGGAGGCTAATGTGGGACGTTTAACTCACGAAAAAAATTGTAAAAGTGGTGCTCGAGAAAACTGAATTTAACCGAAATATAGCTCAGCGGTAAAGTGACGCGTCTGCTTGTCTATAGGCAACCGGAAGAAAGCACGTCACAAAATTAGGCAAAATTTTTAACAATTATAAATTATGCGAAGGCGTTAGCGATCACGGAAAATCGATAATAATATTAATAACAACTTTTTTGTACAAAATGTAGGGTAATACCGTATAGTTTGTAGAAAAATATTATTATTGAACGGCGATAGTTTCATTTATGCTTTTTCACCAAGCTACAACAGGTGTAGGAACAGTGGGCAGGGATTATAAACAAATTTGGGAAAATTCGAGGTTCTGCGGAATTGCAGTAAAATTGATAGTTACGTATATGCGGTAACTGATTCTAAATCCGATGTCAAAAGTTAAAATTTCAAAATGGGAAATTCAGTAGTGCTGCAAAATTTTGACAAAAGACCTCGCACAATTCCTTTTGTAAAAGTGGTTTCCGTTAAATTGGCTAGATTTTGGATATGTTCTATATTTTGATCAAATGACTCGATGGGTCGGAGGTCCCAAATCACCAGGGTTTTAAGATAGAGCCAGTTGAAGTTGGGATTATGAGGTATTGGTCGTACATCTAACATAATTCAAATTATGCCCTTGCTCTTGGATCTCGAGAGTATTGGTTGGCCTATAGTGAGGAATAATATGAAAAAAAAGAGAATGTTTTCAAAAAAATCTGAAATAATTCACAGGGATGCCCGAAGGTGAGAGAATTCGAAAATAAATGAAATGTTCGTTGCTGTTTTACGATAGATTTTATTTTTGGTGGAAATATTGTTTCTGCCAATACCTCATAATCCCAACTTCAACTGGCTCTATCTTGAATCTCTGGTGGTTTAGGACAAAATTATCCTTACTGTGATTACTACAGTCTGCTCTCTCCGTCGAAATCTCATGTCGGGCGGTGCACTTTTAATGAATATATCTTATAATTAGCATTTTCTTAGAAACGCTTCTTAATAATTAAGCCTGTCGATGGATTCTATGAGTACTCGGACAATTACACAGACGTTACGGGAACAAAGGTGACCCGTAGTAAGTAGTTATCCGACTCACGCCAGAGAATCGCATGTCGGTCGCCAATCTTATAATTAGTGGTTCAATAAGAAATCGAATACAAAACATGTTTTCATTTATTGAAATAATTCATAAAATGTGAAAAATATAAATATTCGATACTTAACTAATATATTTATAAGGCAAACATCAAAGAGCACCACCACTTGGCAAGCCGTTACCTCCCGTAGGAATGTAACTCATGCAGCGCCGAGAGAACTATGACAATCGACTGTACAAAAAGTTTCAGGCTTCCAATTAGTAATTATTGTAAAATATATGCGGAACTTTTTTGAAAATTATTCACTTTTAATTTTGCACTGAAATTATCGAAATGTTTGTCAGGATGCTTAAAGAAGCTATCTATATGAGTTCGATGGTTTTCCTGCCTTTATAAACGTACTAACGGCATCGAACCCAAATATACTATTTTTTCGTCGACTGGCCTTCGAGCGACTACTATGACGATGTCCGCCTGAGTCGGGTTAAAAAGTGTTTTGGGTTCGTCGGAATCGACCCTCCGACTTTGAATTTTTTTACTAATTTTTGGTACGTTCTAGTGGTTTGGATAAAGATTATGCTCCCCCCTTTTGAGGATCACTAAATGAGGATTTTGGTTTTTATTGGAAAAACCCCATTGAATTTTTCTTAAAGTTTGACGTTTAAAATAGCTACTCGCTACATCTTGACTGAGGATTTCGTCTTGTGAACCACTAAGTTCGTGGTACTTTCGAAAAATTCATCCCGAGGACCGGTTTTACGTGCAAGTCTCTTTATTGTATTTTTGACAACTAAATTTTTGATATTTTTAAAAAATTACATTTGTTGTACTTTCGAAAAATTTGTTGGTCGGAGCAGCTTTCCGCCATGTGATTTCATTCGTCGGACTTCCGAAAAAGCCGATATTTTGGTCATTTTCAGTGAAATAATTTTTACGCAGATTTCGATTTAAGATGATGCCAAAGGTTATAAGCCTTTTTAATGTTTCAAAGATGACTTTTTCATGGGATTTTTGTCTGAATTTACTTTTATAGTAAATTGGATATTTTTTCAAAGTGTAACGGTCACTTTTGAGACATACTATAATTTAATTTGTAAATCTCAATTATGTGCGCCAAAGCGATTAAGCGCGCGATTATGCCTTTTACTATTTAAATTTAAATTATATGATATTGATCTTAGCATTATACGCATTTAAATTTTATCGGCTAGTCATGACGAATGCTTGACCAATAGCGTAGTAGCTTGGACGACCAAGTTTAGAGAATAGTAGAGGATATGCGTATCGACCCTGGTAGAGAGGAGACGCGAGAGAGATGGCGTAGAGGCGGTTGGCCGGTAGGCCGTAAGAATTAAAAAGCCGCCATATATTTGTAAATATCTGTATATAGTGAATAATAACTGCGAATAGAATCAGTAAAGTAGTTATTTTAGTTTATATGTTATGTATTATAGTGTAGCATTGCCCATAGTTACAGCAAGGCAATGTTTTCGTCGAATCAACTGTAAGCACAACAGACTTTTATATTATTTATGGCTCTCGTGATGCTAATGTTGCTGTTTGAAGCCAATTGCGACAATGCAGAATTATTTATGACTTCAATACATCATTACACGTTTGGGCAGTAATATTTCCTATGGTACCCAGTGTTCGATAAGACTTCTCGTACTTTTTGAGAAGGCTATAGGGCGTGTATAACCTCGTTTTGGTGCCGTAGCTATACCGTCCCTTTGTTTTGACATCTCCCGTGTATTTTGGGCATAAAAATATAGTGTTCAACTACCAAACCAGTTTATGTCGAAATTATTAATTGCCGGATCATGTTTGTCATTAATTTTACGCACAGTTAGTAATATTTTCCTTTTGTGTGTCTATATGTAATCCAGCTGAACTTAATTATATGATCGTAAAAATTATTTGTTTACAACGCCCTGGCCAGACCGCGTTTAGTTTAGTTTCATTACTTACTGTATACGGCTTATTACAGTCAATAATGTACTCATAAGAGTACAGTTTTTACTTTGTCTTTTGTTATATGCCAGATGGACTTAATGGTTTGTTTACATGATTATTCTGACGAAAGTTTACTTACACCCCGATGTCAATTGCTCTGCTTTTGTTTGTGTATTTTTTTAGTAAGTCATTAAAGTAAGTTAAATTCAATGATTCGTTTCATTTCCACTTAAGAGAATTTAACGTTTCACTGGGTTCAATAACAAGATCAAGGCAGTATAGTCAGTGGAAATCGATGTTACTGCGCCCACAAAAAATTAATGACAAATAGTCTATTAGATAAAAACACGAAAACAAAAATATGCAAGACCTTAATTAGACCTTCAGTAACATATGGATGTGAGACCTGGACAATAACAAAAAGAGACGAGGAATATTCCAAAGACAGATCCTGCGAAAGATATATGGTTCAGTCCAGGACGTTGATGGAACATGGAGAATCCGCATGAATGCTGAACTGAATCAGATCAATGAAAAGAGTGACACGATCAAATATATAAAAAGTCAAAGACTAACATGGCTGGGACATGTCAACAGAATGGACGACTCGAGAGTAACTAAGAAAATATATGAGTAGAAACCTGCTGGAAGGCGAAGAGGAGGAAGACCTAGAATGAGATGGATAGTTGATGTAGAAGACGATTTGAGAGCTATGAGTACTAGAAACTGGAGAAGGAAAACTCAAAAGAGAACAGAATGGGAGAAAATAGCCAAACAGGCAAAGACCCACCCTGCATTATGAGGCCAAAAGAAACAGATTTAACAGGCAACTCAATATAACTTATCGGGTACTTATAAAATAGAAAAGTGGAAAGAAAAGACGAAGGGTCGAAAGAAAAGACTTTTCTCAAAATTTTCATTCCGGCTCAAACCCCCCTATCCTCTCCGTTCTCCCGCTATACAGCATAAACTTTCCCGGCCGGTGTCTCCCTTCCTAATCATCTCATCGCGATCTTGCGGGGCGGAAATTGAATATATTAACTTTATTAATTGGTGAAAAAATTATTCCCCACCCCCTTCCTTCATGTCGAAAAAGACGTGCAAGAAATCGGCCATTTTTTATTTTGCGCACCAGTAAGGATGTTATCAGTGTCTTAATAGTTTTGGTTTCCCCCCATATCTGCCGCCTTAATTGTTCCACCACCCTCATCCTCCGGCCTCATCAAGTGTTCATCAATACCTGCTGGCAAGCGAAGAAGAGGAAGACCTAGGATGAAATGGATAGTTGATGTAGAAGATGACTTGAGAGCTATGTGTACTAAAAACTGGAGAAGGAAAACTCAAAAGAGAACAGAATGGGAGAAAATAGCCAGGCAGGCAAAGACTCAGTTTAACTTTAAAAAAATGGGCAGCCACTGGAGGCGGCTGGAACTTCCCCACCAAATGTGTGCGGAAATTACTTGATTTGGTTAATAACAGAACTTGTTGCCGATTATGTCATGTAGGCCTCTGGCCAGCGGGTGCAGTACACTACAAAGGCTTATTAATTGTTACGCGATTCCCCTTTATCTTGATACGGTCGTGTGAATCAGAAATGAAAATAGAAGAAGACATTGGCAATATCTAATTTTATTATAGAGGTATCAGGAAAGGTAATTATCAAGAAAACTTGACCATCATAATATTGTCTAAATGTTATTTGTGACATTATCTTCATTTTTTCCCTTCTTTTTCCAAAGAATTGAAGAAGGAAAAAAAATTGATCATCATATCTGCAACATGGCGGCCGTAGCTGCAACTATACTTTGCGGAAAACGGATAACCTCCCCCCTTTCACTCTACAGACTGTATTAACTACCTCAAAATGGATGTCTAAAAAATATTGATCTCATTAAATATTGGGTTAGTACCCAAATGTGGTTGTACGTACTTCCAATGACATAATATGGCAAAAATTGCCTTTCGAGATACTTATAGTTCATTTAGCTTAAGAATGAACTGTTGGGCGATTTGTCCAAAAAGCGACGTAAGTTCACAGAACAGTTTCTCCTTTGCGACTTATGGTCGATTTCAACAGTGACCGATTCAAATTCTAACTGCGGCGCTTGTAGTTGTGTAAAAGGTCTCCTAAATCGAATAAACTATTTACTTTAACGTATGCAAATGTACGAGATATGCTCCCCACATCCCACAGTGGGAAAGAACAAGTCGTGGTTAGACCAAACAATTAGTTTGAAAGTGTATGGTTATGAAAATAATTTTGAAAAACCCTCAACTTCAAGCGCTGGTCTGCCGGCTGTGTCATTTGAAGATAGCAGCGAGCGTTCAAAAAGAAGAAAAACTGAAGAGATGCGTAAAAAGTCAGACCCGAAGGCAATGACGTATGCTACTAAAATGAAATTACATTCACAAGGTAAAATGGATGCAGAGAAACCATTAAGCGAAGCTATTGACACAAGTCCATCCAGAGTGAAGAGAATCAGGGAAGCGTGGATTCATCATGAAAAGCATAAGCCCATCCCATACACTCCGGAAGAAGCATTATGCTTGATTGTAGAAACTAACTTAACTAAAAGTCAGTGCATAAAGTTGCGACTGCAAGCGAAGGAGAAACGAGCAAACATATACCCAAGTTACCACAGTATCAAATGAGCCAAAGAAGAATGCTATCCTGATCGTTTATCTATTATTATTTCCGATTTGATGACAGAAGTTAAACTACAGACTTTGCTTGATCACACAAGTTCGAGAATAGTAGAATCACAAAGATGTGTTTTTGAAACTACTGAAACTGTGCCTAAAAATCGGATTGCGATGGAAGCACGGGGCACAGTGAATATAAACAAAAAATTGAAGAAAGTAGCAGCGACAATGCCATGTTTTTGAGTTCTCTCGTTCCACTTCAATTGTTTGCACTCAATGAAAAATGGATCTTTTGGCAAAATCCAAGACCTTCTTCAGTTAGATACTGTAGGCCAATTAGAATCCAATACGCGAAGGAAACGATGGAATTGCAAAAGAATGAGGCAGAATACATAGAAAATCAAATAAAGAATTTAGAGGCAACAAAAATAACAACAGGGGGCAGAAATATAATAGTAAAACATGAACTGGTTTTCACAATGATTGATTGGAAGATCTGCAATGCACTCACATTTACAGAATCGGCTCAAACTTGCTACGTATGTGGTGCTAAACCGTCTGAAATGTCAAACCCGGAGGTAGTGAAACTACGAACGATGGAAACAAGACTAGAAGATTTTTTAGAGACCCCGAAACAGCTGCACGCATTACGGTTCTTTGATAAAAAGATTTGCAGTGATTCTGCAAAACTTGTCATCAGGATACAAATTAAATAGTGAAAAATTCGACACATATGCAAAATAGACGGCGAATCTATTTGTCATCAATTACGGATGGTATTACATGTCGGCATCTGTGCACAAAGTCCTCATACATGGAGCTGAAATTGTTACTCTGCGATGTTACCAATCGGTCAGCTCTCATAAGAAGCTCAGGAGTCAAGGAACGAGGATCTTAAACAATATAGGCGAAGCAACGCTAGATAAACATCTAGACAAATAACGAACGAAGATCTTCTTCATTGCCTGCTAATTTCGTCCGACCCGTTCATCACAGAGCTTAGAAAATTGCCCCATAAGAGGCCAACAACATTACCTGCCGAAGTATTAAGGATATTAGCAATACCAGAAGTACCCAAACTTTTAGCGACTTCGATGGCGCAAATACCACAGGAAAGCACCTCCGAAATCACAACTTTTGATGACGATATCGATTCGGACAGTAGTGACTAGGTAGACAAGTATGTATTTTTGATAGGTCTTACTTTATTTATTATTTCTGTACAAATACCTATAATAAATTTAACTTTTGACTGCCTTTTATCTGTTTTTATACCACAATGTTAACAACATATAATTTTTTTGAGTATTTTTCTAAAAACATTGATTAAACCATTTTCTGAACTTTTATTTTTTTCATAGAAATTTAGGTATAGAATGTACGTAAACTGAGTTTCAAAAATATCGAAGGTTGTTTATATTTTCAACCCCTATATCTCACCCCCAGAGGGTTTAATTTTTTTTACTATTTTTCATTTAAAGACATATGCACAATAAGTACATTTGCAGAGTTTCAGAATTTTGGCCAGAAATTTTGGATCCTTCTACCTTATTGTATGTAGGTGTTTTCATAGGACAGTGTCCTGTTGTAAAGCATATCACCCACCTTATTCGCTCTCTATCGAACCTAAGTAGCCACTTTATGGTGAAATCGGTTAAGAATCTCTTTACATGGAGTCGAGACTATTTCGTATTAGAAGATTCAGCTGAATAGCTTTTACACTGCGCCATGGCCCTGATTAAATCAAATTTCCTAACAAACCGAACGCTAGCTCAGAATAGGGACAATAATTCGCTCCTTCGCCTGGTAAATGATCTGCTCTTTAATACTCTCTACACGGCTATGTCCTGGCATCCATATGAGTTCCGTTCACAAAGCTCAGTTCAAACATTCGACAGTTCAAAACCAGCATCGAGAACTATTTAGAAAACCGTTTTTTACAGCTATTAGTCCAAAATTAAAACAAACACCATCAACAATTAAAAGAATAAATAAACTATCAAAAATCTTTTTATTTCAGTATAAATTTATCGATTACGTTTTCATATACTTCACTGACACCACGAGAATTATAGAACTGCATTAAATCTTACACCAAGATATCAAAACTGTAGCTAGAATAAATAGCAAATACGATTTATTGGTATGTCATAATCTGTCACATGCAGCTATAACAATATTCAATAATTCGACACATCCCATTCGGCATAAATTAACTGTTTATCATAGCCCGACATTACAGATTTAAACAGAATGAATATTCGATATCGAAAAACAATTACAACAAAGAATTAAAGATCATTAAATGAGTAGTTTTTAAAAACTAAATTGTCTCTATAAGTATAGTAGTTTATTGCCTATACAATTCTTTTTAAATTATTCATAAAATCGAACAAAATTATTTCCCATTTTATCCTGCACAGAAGGAATAATTACAACCGTTAAGACAAGTCTTCGTTTACATATTTTGACGGTCGTTTAATAAATCATTTTATAATCAAATAAATTCGTTAACATTAAAATAAATGTAACATAATTTATCCTCCTGAATATAATTTTCACTAAAGTAATTAAAGACAATTTCATGGAAGATGAGGAGAACTACTTAAACAGGCATTGACTAAACTTCGGAGATTTCGGCTTACAACTTTATTAGTAATCATTCTGTAATTCAAAATGAACTTTAACGACCAATTTTGAAACTTTATACACAGATTTAAAGCTAATAAAAGAGTGATTTGAAACTTACGAGCAAGAAATAAACTTTGCTCTCATAATTTTTACGCAACATCTGATTGGAGAACAGAAGCAGAATTAAGTGTAACTTACAGCCTACTCCTACCTATAAAAAGTATCCCAATATTCCATGTACATGAAGCTACCATAGATTATTGCAGTCAAAATAAGTCGATTTAACTAATTTCACCTCTATTCCAAGTAGCTTCCTTTAGTCGCTGGAGGGTATTAAATTCTTAGTGAAAATGGTCGTCACATCGAAGAGTTTTTGTAAAAAAAATAGTCGACTCAGGTCTGTTTGGGTGATTGTTATTGAATATGCTCTCCGTAGCCAGAGCAAAATTATCATTTTTTAAATAAATAATGCCAATTTCTATTCTTTTCTGAAAGGCATAAACCATTTTCAGAACTAACTCTGAAAAAATGTATCTCGATTTAAAATTACTTGTGAATAAATTTATTTTCAAGGGCTATCGAATACTTATGAATCTTTTATTATTCTAAAACCAAGCGAACAAGTAAAATATTTTTTGTCGAAAAAACTCGTGTTAATTTGAGAGCATTAAAAATTTAGTATTTGTTATAAATTCCAATATACTGTGCCAGGTATGTTAGACAATAATTTCAATGTTCTTCTCACTTTTTTAAAAGTGAATTATTTTTTGTTTGCTTATACTTGTAATGAAACATATTCTTTATAGGGTTTTGCAAACAGCAGAAAAAAACTATCTATGGGAACTAAAATAAAAACTATTTATAAAATTATGGATTTATAATCTTTGCATTCTTTCGATAATCTGAATTCTGGTTATGCTAGGAATTAAAATTCTAAAATTAATTTGTCTTCCTTATCGGACAATTCTCATTCTAACACTAGTCTCTACATAGTACCCTACGACTAGGCAGAATAAACCAGTATCCACATAACCCCCTACGGCTATGAAGATTCAGTTAAAATGACAACAAAGTCCTAAAATGAATTTATTTACATACCTCGTCTATTGGAAAATTTTTCATTCAAATTTTCATGAAATCTATCATTCTGTTTTTTGGAAATGCTAAGACTTCGCTCATTGAAAATGTATGAGAAAACAAAATTCTTGGATAGAGAACTTAAACGTACTAAAAATTACATACATAAAAAAGAAGATAAACAACCATTATACACCCTAATATTAGAAGTATCAAAAAGAACTTTGATCATCTATATTTGCTGATAGAAGCTATGAACTTTATTATTGCGATGTAATAATATTAAGTTAACTGTTATTGTTTGACCAGTTTAACATACCGGGTTACACAACTCATTATAATAAAAAATGATCGTATCTTAACACTGATAAAATCTGAATTGGATGTTATTGTAAGCATAAAAAATTGATTTCTTCCCAAGCAAATATTACCAGAATCATTTTTAATTTTTGTAATATACCATTCGGTATCATAACTACTTATAAACCTCCGCCTATTACATGAGTATTATTTATTGAAGACTTAAGAGAATTATTTGAGCAAAAATTGTCACAGAATATTAAGATTTTTACCGAGGATATAAACATAAACATAGAAAATAATGAGAACAATACTGTAAATGAGTACCTCTCTTTAATGCGGCAATATAGGTTTATTTTGTATAAAAACTCTCCCACAAGGGTCACCTCTGAAATAGAATCTTGTACAGATCATTAAAAGTGAATCTACGTAACATAAAATTGAAGTCATTTTTTTATATTAGGTACGGATATAACAGATCCTTTTCTAATCATGCTAAACATTAATTATGAACAATTTGCAAATAACGCTCACGAAAATAAAGTTAGCACCTATGAAATATTAGATCATACGTTATTTAAAAACAAAATCTCCTCTCAGGACTGGTCTGAGGTTTAAAATTCTAACGATTCTGAGCTGACAACTAACACCTTTATTTCAATTTTTCAAGGCATCCTAAATGATTCCAAAATAAAAAATACAAAAATAACACATACCAAACAAAACAAGAAAGAATGGATAACAACGGGCTTAATAACTTCAATAAAACATAGAGACTATTTAAAAAAAAAATACGGAGAAACCACAACCTCGAACTAGAACAACGCTACAAATAGTATAGAAACCGATTAAATATATTAATAAAAAAACAAATGTACAACTATTACCAATTACAAATTGAGAGTAATGAAAATAATATTAAAAAGATGTACCAAATAATTTAATAAATATTGGTTCTGAAATGGAAAAGAAAATAGACATGCCCCATAATCCCTTGAATCTAAATAATTATTGTACAGCTTCTATGTTTCTAACACCAATCACCGAAAATGAAATTATAAACCACATTTCTTCTCTAAAAAATGACAGTGTCCCTGGCATAGATGGTACCTCAACAGAAATTATTAAATTTACACACTAAAATCACTTAGCCCATAACGCATATTATCAACGTAATCTTTAAAACGAGTCATGCACATAATTATTTTAAACAATTAATGGTGACACCTATTTTCAAAGAGGGCTCAAAAAATAAAATACGAAACTATCGCCATATTAGCTTAATAAATAATTTTGCAAAAATTCTAGAGAAGTGTCTTATAGACAGACTAATATATTTTTTCAAGAGTAATAACGTCTTAGATAGCAATCAATTTGGATTTACTGAACATGTAAGCACAGCCGACGCTATGTATTTCTTCATCTGTGAGAACACAAATCGCTAACATAATAGTAAAAAAGCATAGCAATTTTTATTGACCTGGCAAAGGCATTTGATACAGTACCCCACAAAAAACTTCTTGATGTATTATCACATTATGGTGTTCGAGGTTTGGTACTATTTAAGTGATCTTGACCAAGTTCTAAAATTAAACAATACTCTTAGCAATCCTCCAAAAAAAAAAAATCGGTGTACCCCAAGGTACTGTATTAGGACCAATACTATTTATTATATATATAAACTCACTGTTGAGTATTAAAATTAATGGCAAAATCATATCATACGCAGATGACACTGCACTTATTTTCACGGGTAATACTTGGGAAGAAACCAAAGAAAACGCAATACAAGGCTGTAAAATAGTAAAAAAGTTGGCTAGACTCTTTCAAACTATCTCTAATGTTAAAAAACCAAATATATTGAATTCTCTTTAACAAAATCAAATAGACCAGAATTTAATAATATAGCAATACTTGACAATAATAAAAGTTACGAAATCAAAGAAGTAGAGAATATAAAATGCTTAGGAATCATTATAGATAAACATCTAAAATGGTCTGAACATATTGATTAACAAAAAAAAATACGGAAACTGGTTTATAGATTCTACATAATAAAAGAACTCTTAAATATAAAATTGCTCACACTACTATACAAATCCTTAGCGCCCGTCTAATCAGTTATTTATTAAATTATAGTATTGAAATTATAATATTTGTAATTTTTTATAAACTGTAAATATTATTGTTATATGTAATATAATTAAAAAGATTTCGATACAGTATTGAAATCATAATATTTGTAATTATAAACTCTAAATAAATAAATAAATAAACTGTAAATTTTATTGTTACATATAATATAATTAAAAAGATTTCGATTGTGTTTAATCATCAAAAATAAAATTATTTTACTCAGGAACGAAAATACACAGGTATGAAGGGAATTGAAGGACCTTTCAAAAACTGTATCACTTAACCCCCCTTGCCTTTTGAATTATTTGAGGGGGTGGTTGTGTAGGGTAGAGAGGGATGACAATAGGACAAGTATTTATCAAAAAATGTTTACCTATAAGGTTATTCAGGGTATCTACTTTTCGTTGGGACATCCTGTATAGAAAACATATTTAAGGCATTATTATTTTCTTTCTTCAGTTTTCCGTTTGAAGATTTATTATTATTACTCATACAATTATTGTTATAGTGAACAGACGAAACCTTAACGACATAATTACAATGATTTTATGAACACAGCTAAGAACCTGTCACTAAATCCCATTTACAGATCACGAGACCCTAAAATTGAATACGATATATAGCCCTTTTAGACTAATGAATTGGTATTTATAGCAGACGATTCATTTCAAGAGCCTCCAGATGTCGCATGTAGTATGAAGTCTTGTAAAGCCAACAAGCATATGGATTAACTTTATTTCCTTGATCAGATAGTATCACGAAGAAGTTAATTGTAGAAATCCATCAATAAATTAGAAACCAAGGAACTGGTATTTTAAATTTATATCGGGATGCCGTAGTTGAATATACCAGATGGGACATAAACACAAATATTAACGAAAAGTAAAAGCAGTAGTAAAGACTAAGGAATCACTACTTCCACATCTAGATTTTTTATCCAAGGCACTTTAAAGAAAATATCTTGACTAAATTTGCACTCTTGTATGAGGAAGTAATTCGTCATAGGATTTTAATAATATTTGGGGCTGATGGCATAGAAAAGTTTGAGGGGTTGGTTTCTGCCATATACGTTAAAAATGTCATTACAATACATACGTGTATTAACTTTCAAGTGAATATCTCAATTGTATATTATCAATCCCATTAATAATGGAGCGGAGGTGGTGGGTGTGAAAAATATTAGAAAGAAATCTGAGGCCTTGGTTTCTAGTATATACACCAAATCTCAAATTTCTGTACTCTTACCAGCTTGATTTACTTATTCTCCCTTATTTACCCCTATTTAACCCCCAACCCTTCAACGGAATCATCTCAAAATATAATCTAATTTCAGATGTCGTTATAATACATACGTCTACTAAATTTCAAGTGAATATCTCAATATTATTTTATCAACCCCTTAAATAATGGAGTAAGGGTGGTGATTGTAGTTGAAAAATATAATTAAAAAACCTGATGCCTTCGCTTCTAGGACATACACCGAATTTCAAGTTTCTGTACTCCTACCAGCTTGCTTTACTTATTTTTCCCTATGTACTCCTATTTAACCCCCAACCCTTCAATGGAATCATCTCAAATTATAATCTACTTTCAGATATCGTTATAATACATACGTGTACCAAATTTAAAGTGAATATCTTAATTTCATTTTATGAACCTCTTTAATAATGGAGTAGGGGGTATAGGGGGATTGAAAAATATTATAAAAACATCTAAGTCGTCGGTTTCTAGTAAATATACTGAATTTAAAGTTTGTGTACTCTTGCCAGCTTGCTTTACTTATTTTCCCTATTTACTCCTACTTAACCCCCAACCCTTCAACGCAATCATCTGAAAATATAATCTAGTTCCAGATGTCGTTATTACACATAAGTTTACCAAATTTCAAGTGAATATCTCAATTTTATTTTATTAACCCCTTTAATAATGGAGTAGGGGTATAGGAGGGGTTAAAAAATATTATAAAAAAATCTAGGGTTTTGGTTTCTAGTATATACACTGAATTTCAAGTTTCTGTACTATTGCCAGCTGGATTTACTTATTTTGTCCTATTTACCCCTATTTAACACCCAACTCTTCAACAGAATCATCTCAGAATATAATCTAGTTCCAGATGTCGTTATAATACATATGTGTACCAAATGTCAAGTGAATAATCTCAATTTTATTTTACCAACCCCTTCAATAAAGGAGTAGAAAGAACTGGGGGAGGGGGGTTGAAAAATATTATAAAAAAATCTGAGACCTTGGCTTCTAGTACATACACAGAATTTCAAGTTTCTGTACTCTTACTAGCTTGCATCATTTACTTTCCTCTACTTACCCCTATTTAACCCCCAACCGTTCATCAAAATAATCCCAAAATATGATTCAGTTCCTGATGTCATTGCAATATATACGTGTACCAAATATCTCAATTTTATTTTATCAACCCCTTTAATAATGGAGAAGGGGGTGGCGTGGCGGGGGGATGAAAATTATTATAGAAAATTTTGAGGCCTTGGCTTTGTACATACATCAAATTTTAAGTTTCTGTACTCTTACCAACTTGCTTTACATATTTCGCCCTATTAACCCCTGTTTACCCCACAACCTTTCACCGGATATCTTTAAAAAACAATCCAGTTCCAGGTCTCGTTGCAATATACACGTGTACTAGATTTCAAGTCAATGTCTTAAACAGTTCTGGAGAAAACGTGCGGACAAAAAAGTTACAGACAGACCAACAGACAGAAAAATTTCTTTCGCTCAAATTTAAAATCTCGTAATTTCATGACATTATAAACCCATTTGAAGAAAAAGAAATGATTTTTTTTTTACGATTACTATACTTCCAATCCACTACGTGGATGTGGAAATAAAAGTAGTGAAATATAACAGTCATTATTTTCAAGTTTCTAAGACAACCAACTCATAAAGCTGGAAAATGACTTTCAATCATGCCTTTAAATTATAGAGCAAAACAGATGGTTCCAGTTAGACGGATGTCCAGTCCAATATACTCTATCAGTCCATCGATGGTTGCACATTTATTTACCGCAAGATGGAGAAAATTTACAGTCCGAGGTTTTCAAGGTCGCTGATTACAAATCTGTTGTGGAAATTGGAAAATTCAAAATGGTTGACTCGAAATAGCGCGAATTTCAATTATAAATAAAAACTACGTCAAAAAATGTGTTTTTTGTATAAATTTTCGGAAATGATCAGTTTCTTACGTTTACCCCCACTCCCGTACCCCACTTCCCTCTTACCTTCGTCCTTTCACCGTAACAACCCCAATAGTATGAATTTAAAAAATATTAAATTTTACCAGGTTCCAACAAAAATTTCATTTTTATGTCAATCCCCTCCCCGCCCCATTTATTACTCTTTTACCCTATTAGACCACGGATATTAGCATATGACCTGGACAGAATTAGTAAAATACTGAATGTTTGCACAGACGTTCTTTCCGGTGTCCTAAACCCAAATCCACAAAGATCACAAAAATTCCAACATGGCTATTTAAAAATATTGAAGGTCAAAGTTTTTTGCAAAGATCTCGCGTTCTATGCATCGATTGCCCATGAGGTCAATGTAAAAGTTGTAGGGAATTAAATTATCTACAAGTTGTCTTTTCTATTGGCTGTTTCTGCTGTTGTAAAGTTGTAAAAATTCAATTATCTACAAGATTCGATCTTTTGAATTTTTTCCCAAAACCTCCTCCTCTTCGAGAAATTCAAGGTCAAAGTTAAAAAAAAAACGGTATTCCGCGAATATCTCGCTCCCTATGCAATGGTTTGCGATTAAGTCTACATACACGTATTTGCAAAAAAAACACGTTTTTTTCAAGCTTCGACCTTGAATATCTCGAAAATGGTGAGGTTCTGGGAAAAACTGCAATATGCCAATCTTGTAGAAAATTGAATTCTCTACAACTTTCATGTTAACATTATTGCTGTCCGATTTTTTGGCGCGAGACATTCACGGAAAACCATGTTTCTGAAACTTTGACTTTGAATATCTCAAAAGGGAGGGGGGGTTGGGAAAAATAAAAAGACAAGTTGTAGTAATTTAGTTCTCTACAACTTTCACATTGACCTCATGGGCATCCGATGCATAAGACACGAGCTATTTGCAAAAAACTTTGACCTTCATTGTCTTGTGTAGCCATGTTGGAATTTTTGTGGATTAGGGTTTGGGACACCTCAAAGAACGTCTTTGCAAAAATTCGGAATTTTACTAATTTTGTCCAGGATTCCTCCTTTCTTTTGCTAATTTTCGTGGGTATATGCCTTATACCATAGCTATCCTTTTCCGGAGAATTTGAAAAATGTTAAATTTTACTATTATTATTTTAACAGAATTAAAATATGTACAATTAAAAAACAATGTTTTTAACATTTCTCGTGGTTATCAGTTAAAATCGCAAACAATGTGCGAAATCGCATTTTCAAGTTTAAAATTTATGACATTTCGAGTCAGTCATTTTGAATTTTTTAATTTCCACAATAGATTTGTAATCAGCGACCTTGAAAACCCCCGACTATAATTTCTTTTCAAAAAATTTTAAATATTAAACTAAAAGTTCCAGTGTTAATTTATGATGCATCTATAGAATGCACTTATGCATGCAATTTTGGGGCCTAAAGGGTCCCCAAATGCTTATAAATGACACTATAAATATGAAAAGGCAACTTTAAGTAATAACAAAAAAATAGATTTTCAATAAATCTAAACTATTTTGAAACATTTGAAAGAAAGAGGAAAAATTACGAAAAATGCTCTATTTTGCAAAAAAGGTGCCACTATGTTCCACAACCTACCAGATGTAAGAGTTAGTTGGACTTGCTTCTGTAGACGTCAAACAACCTAAAAAAAACTTTATGGAGCTAAAATTTCGTCTTACTATCGTATTTTCTGTTGGCCCGATCGGACTAAATCTTCAGTCTGATATTTCTGGAATTTTCAAGTTGATATTTACACAAATTTAAAACAGAAACGTTGATGACGTGTGATAAGTGATATACGATAGCATAGTTATTAACTTTTTTTATAACAGAATCTCTCAGAAAGCGATTCTTCCTCGTTTATATCATAATGTATTTACCAACCTTGTATTGTAATATATATACTTCAATGACCTTTTTTAAAAGTTCCCTCTGTTCATTTCAAACTTTTTATAATGTTTATTACATTTTTAATAATGGCTACAGGCTACTCACGAAGCCACTGTTTACTGTTTTAGCTGTAATTGCGAGTCTGGTATCGTCATGTAAATAAACGTGTCGAATTAATATTGTCTCTGAACGCGGTACCGGCGCCGCGCGCCGCACGCAAATGGTCAAGACTTTACAGAGAAATGCGCGTGCAACATTTTATCCCCATTGTAACAAATTATACTCCAAATTAATCTTAAATGGTGGCAGGAATAATTTGTGCAGGTAAAATAAATAATATGTTGTTGGAGTCAATTAACATTTTAACTAGCATAACCAGAATATAGGATATTGATAGAAAGCAAAGATTGGAAATTATTATTTTTACAGATAGTTTTACTTCCACATCCACGTAGTGGACTGGAAGTAGAGTAATCGTAAAAAAAAATTCAATATTTTTTTTCTTGAAATAGGTTTTGAAATTTGGTACACTTATACATTACAACGAGATCTGGAACTGGATTGTTTTTTTAACATATCCGATGGAGGTTGGGCGGTAAATAGGGGTAAATAGGGGAAAATGAGTAAAGCAGGCTGGTAAGAGTACAGAAATTTGAAATTCGGTGTATGTACTAGAAGCCAAGTTCTCCATTTTTTTACTATATTTTCCATTCCCTCCCACACCCCGCTCCATTATTAAAGGAGTTGATAAAATGAAATTGAGATATTCACTTGAAAATTGGTATACGTATATATTATAATGGCATAATGAACTAGATTGTATTTTGAGAACATTCCGTTGCGGGGTTGGCGGTTAAATATGGGTAAACAGGGGAAAATAAGTAACGCACGCTGGTAAGAGTACAGAAATTTGAAATTCGGTGTATGTGCTAGAAGCTAAGGCCACAGATATTTTTATAATATTTTTCAACCCCACCCACCACCCCTACTCTATTATTGAAGAGGTTGATAAACAATATTAAGATTTCACTTGAAATTAGTTACACGTATGTATCATAACGACATCTGGAACAAGATTATATTTTGAGATGATTCAGTTGGAGGATTAGGAGTAAAATAGGTGTAAATAGGGGTATATAGGGGAAAATAAGTAAAGCAGGCTGGTAAGAGTACAGGAACTTGAAAATTTGGTGTATGCATTAAAAGCCAAGACCTCAAATTTTTTAATAATATTTTCCATCTCCCCACCACCACCCCACTCCATTATTAAATTGTGCACAAAATTTCAAGTGAATATCTCAATTTTATTTTATCAACCCTTTTAATAACAGAGTGGGTGTGGTGGGGGAGATGGAAAATATTATAAAAAAATTTGAGACTTTCGCTTCTAGTATATACACGAAATCCCAAATTGCTGTACTCTTACTTGCTTGCTTTTCTTACCCCTATATACCGCTATTTAACCCCCAACCATTCACCGGAATCACCTCAGAATATAACCTAGTACCAGATGTCGTTATAATACATACGTGTACCAAATTTCAAGTGAAAATCTCAATTTTATTTTATAAACCCTTTTAATAATAGAGTGGAGAATGTTATAAAATAATTATAAAACAATCTGGGGCCTTCGGTTCTAGTATATATAAAACAAATTCCATTTTTTTACTCTTACCAGCTTGCTTTACTTATTTTCCCCTATTTACCCCTATTTTACTTTCAATCCTTCAACGGAATCATCTCAAAATATAATCTAGTTCCAGACGTCGTTATAATACGTGTACCAAATTTGAAATGGATATCTCAATTTTATTTTATCAACTCCTTTAATAATGGAGGGGGGTATGCAGTATATTATAAAAAAATCTAAGGTTATCGCTTCCAGTCTATACACCAAGTCCCAAATTTCTGTATTTTCACCAGCTTGCTTCACTTATTTTCCCTATTTACCCCCAACCCTTCACCAGATATCTTCAAAAAACAATCCAGTTCTAGATATCGTTATAATACATAGGTGTACACAATTTCAAGTCAATATCTTAAACCGTTACAGAGAAACTGCGCACAATAAAAAGTTACAGACAGATCGACAGACCGACAGACAGACAGACATAATTTTCTTTTCGCTCAAATTTAAAATCTCGACGTTTCATAACTCTTTAAACGTATTTCAACAATAAAAATTTTCGAAATATTTTTTTACGATTAGGTACTATACTTCCACTCCACTACGTACATGTGAAAGTAAAAATCAATGAATTGTCTGTTCTTTAAAGGATTAAATGCATATCAGTCTTCCAACTGAAGTTAAAAGCTCAGTCACTAAAATCTATTAGTAGTAGTAATTTAAAGAATCTTACTTTAAACAATTTTTTAAATGTATGTAAATTATATTTTCTTTGTATGCACTTCTGTTGAATCATTTACTGAACAATTTACTACTACCCTTAAATAAATACAAGCAATTCTAAAACAATTGCATGAACATAATGTTGAAATATGTATCCGCCACCTAACAAATGTGTTTCGGGAAAATGATACACGCATGTTTCCATAATTACATTACTCCCTTAATTCTCGGCGGTACATTAAACTGTGTGGACCAAACCTGAGGTAAATACAAATTCCGAGGCTATAACTATAATAGACTCGGTTTGTCAAATTCCAAAGAAAGTCCGACCACCGAGCGAGACTCGAGGGCGTTTCGATGCGGTGGGTGATCACTGTTTGGTGTTTAAATTGAACTTTGTTGTTCGGTTAAGCTAAGTTAGATCCGTCAAAGGTGTGGATAAGTTAACCCAGCCGGAAGGCAATTCATTCCGGACAATACCCGGAATGGCTGCCGGAAAGTTTAACTAAGTTCGGCCTGTGACCGGGGAAAATAAAAAATGATCAGGTTCTCAACAAAACTTTTAAAAGTAAGGTGTTTTTAATCTGATAATTAATCATTTCAAGTTTTCTGTCTCCAACTTATTCTTGTCCCTTTAAATTTCTTTAGGTAAGGTAATTTCTTTAAATAATAGGGCCATTATAATTCATGATTAATTGAAAGTATAATTTGAGAAGCACTTACTGAATACCTTAATAAGATTGCTAATTGGAATTTGTGTGCTTACTTTACACTATAAATTGACAATATTTCTAAAATTGCAGTTTGGCATTGCGCCGAATGCCTACCTTGACTTCATTTAACTTAAATAAATCAAAATATTATATAGATCATATGTGATTTTCATGTCGATGTTAATTTCAACTGAAGAAAATACACACCATGAAATTAAATAAAATATAAGATTACAAAGCACTCGTTGTTTTGCATATAACATCGTTATTTTTCAAGCCGTAGGGGTAGATAAATAATAATATCAAAGAGTACTGAAAGACCTTTAATTTCTATTATATGTATTTTTAACAGCATACTGGTTGTTTCTGACATATTTGAGATTTAAACATTATATCTCGACTGATAAACGTTCGAGCGTCATTTTTAAACTATCATATTTTTAGAACTATTCGTCGTACAGAAATAAACAAAAAACAGAGTACTTGTAATTTCATAATCTTATTGTTTGTACCATACCACTTCTTCCATAAATGTAAGACTTTTGATCGTTATAACTTGGAAAATATAAATCATCATGAAAAATTGTACACCATCTTTTCTCTTACAATTTAATTCTATATCAGATTAATAATAATAATGCTTTATTTATCCAAGAGATCATACAATGATATAGGATACGTCAAATACATTTCCAGAATAAGATAAAGATATTAATACGAGTAGAATGCATTTTTTAACAGAAACTTTTTTAATTCTGACAAAAACTTGTTTACACTAGGTATAGTTTTAATTTCAACGGCTAACTTATTGTAAAGTGTACATCCCATGTAATATGGTTTTCTTTTATATAATTCAAGTCTATGTATATCGTATTGCAAATTGGATCCATGCCGTGTAAGATAATTTTAAAATTTCATATATGTACAGACAGGGTAATGTAAAAATATAATGTTTGATAAATGTCTGCTTGCAGGATTCTCTGTAGCTTAAATTAAACATATTACGAATAGCTCTTTTTTATAGTAAGAACACACGGTTAGATGAATTTCCCCAAAAAATAATACCATAGCGTAGTCGGGACTCTAAATTAGTAAAACAAAATATTTTCACACTCTTTAATTTGGTTATATGACGTAATCTTTTCAGCGCAAAACAGTGACTTGAGCATTTATTGCAGATATAGGAGACATCCAATCCAGTGTGAAATCAATATACAATCCTAACAATTTAAAAGTTGATACTTGTTCAATGGATCCACCATTAAGCTGTAGAAGCAAACTAGATATGTAATGAGCTCTAACAGGATGAAACTGTAACGATAATGTTTTTTCTTGGTTCATTACTAATTTCCTTATAGTGAAATATTTTTTTATATTAAGTAGGGTAGAATTTAACTTATTAATCAGTTCTTGAATGTGTTTTGTACCTGCGGCAACAGTAATATCATCAGCAAAGGAGCAATAAAATTCATTTACATAATTATCTAAGTCGTTAATGTAAAGGAGAAAAAGGAGCGGTCCCAAAACACTACCTTGGGGCACACCAATATCTATTGTTTTAGTTTCTGACCTCGAACCTAAGAAATCAACATATTGCTGTCTGTTGGATAAGTAAGATTTTAATAACATTTTGCATTTCCCTCGTATACCATATTTTTCAACAGTATCCAAGAGAATGTCGTGATTAACACAATTAAATGCCTTTGAAAGGTCAATAAACAGTGCCATAACCTCATGACCTCTGTCAAGATTTTCGTAAATATAGTCCAGAAAACTTACTAAAGCTGATATAGTTGATCTATTCGCTCTAAAGCCATGCTAATTTGTTGAGAGGATTGAGTTAGTATTTAAAAATTCAGATATTCTTATTGCGATTAGCTTTTCAATTACTTTTGAGAAAACGGATAAAATTACGATTGGTCTATAATTACAGAGCTGTGTACGGTCACCTTTTTTAAACAATGGAATTACTTTGGATAATTTTAAAAGATCTGGAAAAATGCCATCTGAAAAACATTGATTTATGATATTGGTTAATGGTGTAGCCAATTCTCTGGAACAATTTTTAACAATTTTAACAGGAAATAATCTGAACCGGACGAATCAGAATTTTTTAAACTGTTGATTATATTTATAACCTCGGATGTATTAGTCGGTTTTAGGTAAAGTGAATTTTTAATAATGCGCGTATGGGTTCTATTCCTATGATTAAGTATATTATTGTCTGGTATTGCTAATGATTTAGTTATATTTAAAAAATATGAATTGAATTCGTTGGCGATGACTATTTTATCTGTAGTTAGTTCATTATTTATTGATATATCAGGACTATAATTATTTTTCCCCTGTTCAATGATTGATTAATTATATTCCAAGCAGCCTTCGATTTGTTCGAGGAGTTTATTATAATATTGTCAAAGTACATTTTTTTCGCCTGACGCATAACTCGTCTGTAAATTACTTTATATGATTTATAATATTGTACACTGATCAAACCAATTTGTTGCATATTAAACAGTTCTTTAAATGGACCGATGACACTTTAATTCCAGCAGTTATCCAATTTTTGCTTTTTTTGTCATCAAAATTTTTAGTAATAAACTTAAATGACGCGTTATAATAACAGTGCAATGTATTATTAAATTCATGATACTTATTTTCTACTGTTTGTGCGCTAAAAACACTATGCCATGACTCACTACTTAAACAGTTTTTAAATTTTAATATGTTTTTTTGTGAAAACGATCTAAATGTGTGACTGGTATTAATTTTCGGTTTATTCACCTTAAAAGAAATTTTTTGACCACTGTGATCAGACAGACTGATTATTTAGAGTAGTATTATTATGAGAAGATGCTTGGGGCGGAGCCAACGTGCGCGAATATTTCTACCCATGACAACATCATCTGGGGTAGAAGGATATACAATAATTGTAATCAAATGTTCGAGGTCGAGGAGCTGTCTAATGCAGTAGATTAAAAACTCGTCACACTCCGGTGTTTACGATGAAGACATTTTTCACTTTTATAATATGTTCAATAAGGTTATATCACTTAATTCAATCAGAAACGGCGAACACAACAAGTATACTCTAGCACAGACCTTATGACTGCAGGTTGACGGTGCCACTGGATTCGATGTCAAATATGATGCAAATCGCTCTCATTGGCTTAGATCAACGGACTCACACAAACTCGTTCCTGCGCGTCATTTTTTGCAAGCATCTTCTCATAATAATACTACTCTAGTTAATTATGTTACTTTTTGTCCATCTCTCCAGGAAGGGTAGGAACCACCTTCCAGTAAAAAGCGGCAATTTTTAAAGGGTACATTTTTTTGTACTCAGTATTGGAAATTAAATGCAAAAGAACTCATGAAAATCCATTAATTATAATTGGGTTCCGAGGTAAAAACCTAATTGCACTCGACTAATCTTCTAAATTCGAAATTCTCCTTAGTTTTATGATTGGAATTTCAAAAAATCCAACCTATTTTTTCAATTTTGCAAATGTTCATTTTACTTGTAATTTATTGACTCAAAGATACCTTAAAATAAATCTTTTTCTTGACTTATTTAGTCGTGAAGATTCATTTTAGTCATCTCAAATATGCAGTCGTGTATTTCGAAGATTAGATTTCAGACTCATATCCAGCCATTTCAATAATTTCTAAGTAAAAGATTTTGTTCATATTCGATAAATTTTGTCATAAATGACCCAAGAAACCCCTGTACTCAGATTTTTCTAAAAATTTAATTAATTTTTCAACCCTTTGTCCATATTTAAACCAATATCTTGAATTTTCAAAATCTGATTTCAGATTCGTAATTAGCAACCTCAAAAACCTTAGAGTATTATATTCTTATAAAATAAAAACCACTGCCTAAGGAATCACTACTTCCACATCAAGATTTAAGGCTAAACTTCTTGACTATATTTGCACTTTAGTATGCGGAAATAATTGGTCATAGAATTTTAATAATATCTGGGGCAGCTGTCAAAAAAAAATTACAGAAGAAGCTTCGTTAAGATGTTGAAAATGAGCTTGGCTAACTTTCAAGAATGACATGATATTTACAAAATTTGCAAAATGTACAGGGATAGAAATAAAAAACTTTTAGAAATTTTCAAATTTTTATTAAGCTGCGGATAAAAAATTTCAAAAGTTACACAACTCGGAGTATTTGATGGAAAATATTATAAAACATTTTCAGGTCTTGGCTTCTAGTGCATACCCTAAATTTCAAGTTTCTGTACTCTTATCAGCTTGCTTTACTTATTTTCCCCTATTTGCCCCTATTTAACCCCCAGTCCTTCAACGGAGTCATCTCAAAATATAATCTAGTTCCAGATGTCGTTAAAATACATACGTGTAACAAATTTCAAGTGAAATCTCAATTTTATTTTATCAACCTCTTTTATATTGGAGTAGGGGTAGGGTGGTGGGGGGGTTGAAAAATATTAGAAAAAATCTGAGGCCTTGGCTTCTAGTACATACACCGAATTTCAAGTTCTGTATTCTTCTTGCTTCACTTATTTTCCAATATTTACCCCTATTTAACCTCCAACCCTTCAACGGAATAATCCCAAAACATAACCTAATTCTTTATGTCATAATATATACGTATACCAATTTTCAAGTGAATATCTCAACTTTATTTTATCAACCCCTGATATATGATGGTGGGGGGATGGAAAATATTTCAAAAAATTTTGAGGCCTTGGCTTCTAGTACGTACACCAAATTTCAAGCTTCTGTACTCTTACCAGCCTGCTTTACTCATTACCCCCTATTTACTCCTATTTATTCCCCCACCCTTCATCGGATATGTTCAAAAAACAATCCAGTTTCAGATCTCGTTATAATAAATACGTGTACAAAATTTCAAGTCAATATATTAAACCGTTCCGGAGAAAACGAAAAGTTAGACAGACAGACCGACAGACAGAAATGTTTTTTTTTCGCTCAAATTGAAAATTTCGACGTTTCGCGACATTATAAACCTATTTCAATTTTTTACTTCCAATCCACTATGTGGAGGTGGAAGTAATTAAATCAGAACAGTAATGTGTGACTCAAAAGGTTAAAAATTTGTTAATAAGACAATTTTATTATTTTATTTCCACCTGATAATTAAAACAAATCTGGGCGTTAGACAAAATAGCAGTATTTTACAATTTTGGCGACTCTAGTACAAAAGTTTATTTCAGAAACGTTTACTTATTAGTAATTTGTTACGAGCAATTTCGGTTAATCTAGCATCCCAACATGTCTAATCTAACG
Organism: Stenurella melanura; assembly: GCA_963583905.1. Lineage (NCBI taxonomy): Eukaryota > Metazoa > Arthropoda > Insecta > Coleoptera > Cerambycidae > Stenurella > Stenurella melanura. The sequence continues at coordinate 112,976,061 of OY757312.1, forward strand.
TTCCACAGTTAATTACATGTCTTGTCCACACTCGATAATAAATGACGTTATATCATTTTAAATAGTTTGTGGTTTACACAAGAATTGCCTAATGAAATTATTACAGTGGTGGATTTTAATGAAGCTTTTTTAACGGATACTCAGATGCTTTGTTTTTGTTATGTGCTTAACCTAGACGAAGATGACCGTTAGCATGTCTGTGAGTTGAAAACACCTGAGGAGTCATTGTTCCTTTTGTATCCAACTTTTGAATTATTAAGGGTAAAATTAAATGAAACGTAGGGTTTATTAATGATTTTTGTCCATAATAATAATATTTGCGATGAAACTTTATATGTTTCATTACAAGTATAAACAAACAAAAAATAATTCACTTTTAAATAATATTTGTAATCAATACTGTAATGCAGAATTTGAGGTGGTGCAGATTAACCTGTATGGCAAACTAGAAACCATATATATTAAATTATTAATCTGGTAGAAGGAAAATCGTAAACATCAGATTTATTAAAATACTGTTGTACCTAATAGTCTCACTTAGAAAGGAGCCAAAGTACAGCAAATATTCTATATATCAAAAAAGACTCTCTAACCCAAGCAGGGCGACATGACAGGTCGAGAATTATGTTCTTTCAAGGTAGATCGTCGATTTAAACCTGGTTCTCAGGAATAAAATTTGAAATAAATGTGAAATAACAAATAAAACATTTTTATAGATATTACAATGGTGACGATATCTGAGAAATAATTGTTAAATATAGTTAAACGTAAATATTAAATATTTCTCCTATAGTATTACATAACGATATCACAGATCGTTTTTCTGTTATTATTAAAATAGAAAATAATGAGCAGAAACGGAAAGATAACCCTCAAAAGAAAACAAAAATTACATACATAAACTAAGATAAATTAGAGCAAAATATTAAAAATGACTCATGGGTAGGTTTATATAACATAGAAGATGTAAACTTAGCCTATAAATAATTTATTAACAAATTGTTACGACATGTACAGAATATAACAATTATACTTCCCGCCCTTCTACTGCATGATCTCATTCCTTTTTTCGTGCTCGAGTCAGCGTGTTCTAATAGTTTGTGATCAACGAAGTTGTACCTTTTTGTGCGATGGATCGACGTAAAAATCTCGCAACGCTTACCAAAAAACTGCGACATTTCAAGAGGCAACTAAAGCAGTACAGAAGAGAAAATAATTATTTCTCCCAGTCACGCTCAAACAATGCGCTCGCATTCTAGTCACCGCCATTCTTCATCAGAATCCAGGTCAGATCATTACGTTCTGCATAACCTAGTCCAATTGGCACTAGTGTTACATGATTATTATAATCATGTGGATTTAGCTTGAGTGCTGCATTAGTTAGATGCACACAATGCGCTCGCATTCCAGTTGCCGCCATTCTTCAACAGAATCCAGATCAGATCATTACGTTCTGCATCACCTGGTCCAATTAGCACTGGTGTTACATGATTATTATAATCATGTGGATTTAGCTTCAGTGCTGCACTAGTTAGATGCACACTCGTCAGGAGCCACACAATTTTATACAAAAACCGTGAGTAAACCATATTCAGCTATATTCAAATATTCAAAAGCAATTTGCCTTGAGTACTGCCCCAGTTAGGCGCATACTTATATGAGTCACACACATTAGACAGAGTTAGCGACTGGTATTCAGTTGAATTCATAAGCAATGTAAATTGTAAGTATATCGGTCTGTTAATAAAACACCCGATTCACAGAATAGGACAACCAGATAGTTCTATCATGGTTTACATATGAATCAAATCCAGGCTGGTGCCGATTTGCGAAGTAATCTGCGCATTGTATTGTATCAGTACCTACCAATCGCAATCCTTACCTAAACGTCAAGCATTGCTAGGCCTCGTGATAGTTGATTTTCTTGTCTGCGCATGATTCTGGAAGGTATAACGCAGCAAAAGCTGAATTTGTGTACGAGGGAATACCATTCAGTGAAAAGTCTGTTTTGTCGTGCCGATCGCTTTTTATTCTATGTATGTTTACATTAACTAAAAATCTCGATACAGCAGTATTGGAGAATTCTTTTTATGTTTCAACATGAGTAATCACTAATCATTGGGGTCTATATTTAGACTATTAACTATTATTGAATATTAATTATTAAAAACTTAAACCACCTACAAGTTGACATAGAGGCTATCCGTCTCCTTCTCATTTTTAGGACAAGTGTGATTACAAAATATTAAAATAAATAAAATAATTAGGTAAATGATTGTCTGGATATCGCAGTTCGTCAACATTTTATGAGTGTGTCATATACATGACCCTAAATAAACAAACGAACAAGACAGACGCTGTCAATTTATTTAAGTTTTGCTGCTGATGGTTTTTAACTGTAATTTTATATTCGATAAACAATGTTTATTGTGAATACCAGGAGCCATAAAGTGATGATGTTCTTTCATCAACTCTACTTATATTAATAATAAAAGCTTTAAGACACTATTATTTCATGAAAATATATTATGTAAGGACAAATGCATTTAAGCAAGTAGTATGTCACTCGTTGCCATTGGAAGATGAGTAGTAAGCGACATTATTATAACTCTTCAGTATACGTCAACTATGCGCTGAAAAATGTGTGCAAAATGACTAGTTTATCGTAAATAACAGATTTTACAATCGAAGCTAATTAATGAACTTGACATTATAGCAAGGAAGAATTAAACCCTGGATCACAATAGGACTAATTAATTCAAACAGAACCAGAGATAAACTTAAAATTGAGGTAAACAAACACAATCACTACTCAAATCTTTTAAAAAAACATAAGGATTACAGAAATAAAACAAATAAATTAATAAAAAGAGCCAAAAGGGAGTATTGAATATGAGTATGAAATAAATGAAAACAAAAATGATATAAAAAAGATTTGGGCAACGGTGAAGGAAAGTTGAAATGAAAGAAGAAATTATATAAATTATAAACTCTAAAGAAATGAAAATTATGTTACCGAGGAAAATGCTCTATGTGAAATGTTCAATGTTTATTTTATAAATGTTGGTAAGAATATGGCTGAAAAAATTGACCGAAATATAATATTTGAAAAAGGCAAATTACCTGTAATAATTTAACGCTGTCACCTCTTACAAAAGATGAAGTAATTAAAAATATAGGAAAATTAAAAACAAATGCTGCCCCTCATTTTGATGGAATTACAACAAAAATTTTGAAAAATATTAATGTAAACATAGCTGAACCGTTAACTTATGTCTTTAACTTATGTTTTCTTAAAGGTATTTTTCCAGAGGAATTAAAAAAATCAGTTGTTACTCCTATACAAAAAGGTGACAAAAGTGCAATGTAAAATTATAGGCCTATATCTGTCATAAATAACATTGCTAAATTTTTAGAAATATGTATGAAAAGCAGACTCGTGAAACATTTAAACGATAATAAATTATTATCAAATTTTCAATTTGGTTTTAGGGAAAATATGAGTACTGAGGATGCAATGTATGAAGTAACTACAACTTTGTACAATTCACTAGATAAAAACAAAAAGCAAATCGCAGCATTTCTTGATTTGGCTTTTGACACTGTGTGTGTCATAAAAAAAAACGATAGAAAAGCTAACCGCATACGGTATTAAAGGACTAGTAAACAAATTGTTTCACAGCTATCTAGATTCCAGACAACAGGGTGGAAAAATAGGACAATTTATAGGCGATTACAAAAATCAAATGCAATATGGAATCCCACAAGAGACTGTGCTAGGACCAACATTATTCTCAATTTATAGTAATGAATCACTTTTCCTTGAAACACAGTGCAAAATCATATCTTACGCTGACGACACTGTCCTATTAGTGGAAGGAGATAACTGGGAGCAGGTAAAAGAATCGTTAGTCATAGAATTTTCCAAAATATAACATTGGTTGACTGATAATTTACTAGATAAAACAAAATTTATGTGGTTTAATATCAAAACATTAAATTTACACACATTCCTTTGTATTTCAAATGATTATTAAAATTGTCACTGTACCCAAGTTCTAAATTTGAAATGGACTGTACATATAAAAAAATCTAAATACAAAAATTCGTAAAATTATTTGGAAATTCTATGAGCTGGGAAATATTTTACCTCCACCCATATTAAAAACAGTGTACTATGCTTTGGCCGAATCGGTACTGCGATATGGAATGTCAATCCTTCAAATTTAGGAATAGTTAAAATTATTCAGAAATATATAATAAAAGTTATTCTATTTAAAAACATGCGATACCCCTCAAATCAATTACTTATTTACAGAATTTAAAGTTTTTAGTCTAGATCTCATGTATGTAAAATCCGTACTTGTATTTTCCTATAAATATAATTTGTTTCACAATAACCCCATCCAACGTAATTACAACATACGATGCAAAGAAAATCATAATATTAAAGTAGAACTTTAAGTAGAACGACCAGTCAAAGATTTATTTCAGATTATAGTCCTAAGTTTTATAATCTTCTACCTTATATAAAAATGAGTAATAATGTTAAATTATTTAAAAAATATATAAATAGTTATTTAATAACCAATGATACACCTTTTTTAAATATACTCTATAAAGAATAAACAATTTTTGCAGTTACTGACTTTTGCATATTCATAGCAATAAATGTGGTGCAGAAAGAAATGAGTAAGCGGTCTTAATTTCACAATAAATCAATAATTTAATAAACCTATCTTCAAGTATCTACATCAATATACACATAAAAATCATTTATAATATGAAAATAATATGTATGCACACATACAGGCTTTCTGTAGCTTAGGTGTGCATTTTAAACTAAATATTTTATAAATTATACATTTTAAAAGTAATAAATAAAGTTGTAAAGTAAAACTATCCGCTGGATGCTAAAGAAGTATTCTCCACTAATTTCAATGGAAGAGTATCTAATGTGAAATGAATCTCGCTTAGTACATTTGTTAATACCTGTGAGTTAGTTTTTTTAGAGTGTTGTAGACAGTTTTCTTCAACATTTTGCAACAATTCTCTGATAGATGTGTTATTTTTTGGTATGTATTAAACGTAACTATTACTGTATAATTGCTTTTAGATAATTTTTCTTATTATTCCTAAAAAAGTAAATATGCTCATGTGGGTACCTTGGGTTCATATAATATCAGCAAGTTTCATTAATATTTAGATATTCCATAATGGACCCAAATTAACAGAAATTTCCTCCTTTGAAGACGGACAATGTAGATATTATTATTCTTCCACTAGACAATAAGGAACTACCTACATTTTATCTCACTTTTTAACAACATCTCCAGTTATTCCATCCAGATTTATATTAAGCCAGGGATGATGGCATTTAATTGGCTGGGATTAACGAGGATTTACTAAAATCTGATGTGGAGGATGGCAATGTAGATATTATTATTCTTCCACTAGACAATAAGGAACTACCTACATTTTATCTCACTTTTTAACAACATCTCTAGTTATTCCATCCAGATTTATATTATGCCAGGGATGATGGCATTTAATAGGCTGGGATTAACGAGGATTTGCTAAAATCTGATGTAGAGGATGGCAAAGATGATATTCCGTTGACATTGTTAGCGAAGCGGTTGAAAGGGGAACCACCTTTCGTTAGATGGTGAGGTAGCAATGTAGTTAAAATGCCCATCAACTATCTTTAAAACCACTGTTTCAAGTGAAACGGTGGAGCAGAGGTTGATGCACAGCAGCCATTCCTGTTTTCTCATTACAATATTTTATTGGATAGAAGCTGTGGTGTTTGTTTTACGCATATAGTAAATGGGGCCTTAATAAACGATTGAAAATATCACAAGTAACTAGAGACTCATCAATAGATCTATGATTTCTTCAACGAAATATGGCACGGTATTGTTTGATGATTTTTAGCAAATCGAATTATTCCCGAAATCGACTATCCAGAAAATGAAAAGAAAAAAGAGCCTCCTTCGCCAAAAATGCCATTAGAGAGCTTTATGAAAATGTATAAAATATGTTACTCTAAGTTTTGAACGATCATGTTTTGAAGGCTTCCATCAGCAGTAAAGTATTTTGTGTATAAGTAATAAATCATGTTCTGGATAACTGCGCTTATTAATGTACTCACTGCACACACAAATGAGTACACTACTTTCTGCTTTTAATATCTTGCAAGCATTTCTTGTATAATATTTACCTATTTAGAATTATCTACCTACCTAGAACCAAATAAAAAAAATACGAAAAGAAATAAACAGTTCACAAAAAACGTCTTGGGATCAAATAAGTTTTAAGTGTATCTATCACTATTTTATTGAAATTAAATTATAACTTCAATTTCCCTGGTAAACAATTTTTCTACCGCAAATAGACGTAATTTATACGTTTGCCGTCTTGGATAAGATTTAAATTTACAATATTTAAATATCATTCTATTTTCTATCCAATTACCATTTCAACTAGTAAATAAAATTTAAATAACTAAACGGGTATGCAAAACACGCTGATTGTAATTGATGGTGACGTCATCAGTTGAATTAATGGCTGAAATGGCGTTTAACAAGTGGCAAGCACAGCTTTCTGTTGCCTTTCTTTACGTCTTACGTGAGATTAAATTAGTAATAGGCTAATACTGGATTTACAAAAGCCACTTCTGAAAATTTGTCGGCTATAGTTATGTTCATTATTGCCAAATTTATGAAGAAAGACAAACGCTTCACTATAGCAGAATTGAGAGCTAAAGATCCAAGGTTAAGTACTCCATTTTTACTTCCTGTCGGTCGGTCGGCCTGTCTGTCTGTCTGTAACTTTTTTTTGTCCGCACGCTTTCTCCGGAACGGTTTAAGATATCGACTTGAAATTTTGTACACGTATATACTATAACGAGATCTGGAACTGGATTGTTTTTTGAAGATATCCGGCGAAGGGTTGGGGAGTAAATAGGGGTAAGTATGGGCAAATATGTAAGGCAAGCTGGTAAGAGTACAGAAACTTGAAATTTGATGTATGTACTACAAGTCAAGGCCTCAGATATTTTTATAATATTTTTCAACCCCCCCCACCACCCCTAGTCCATTATTAAAGGGGTTGATAAAATAAAATTGGGATTGGGATTGAACTTTGGTACACGTATGTATTATAATGGCATCTCTAACTGGATTATATTTTGAGATGATTCCGTTGAAGGGTTGGGGCTTAAATAGGGGTTAATAGGGGAAAATCAGTACAGCAAGCTGGTACGAATACAGAAACTTCAAATTCGGTGAATTTACTAGAAGCCAAAGCCTCAAATCTCCCCCACCACCTCTACTCCATTATTAAAGGGATTGATAAAATAAAATTGAGATATTCATTTGAAATTTGGTACACGTATGTACTATAACGACATCTGGAACTAGATTATATTTTGAGATGATTCCGTTGAAGGGTTGGGGTTTAAATAGGGGTAAATAGAGGAATATAAGTAAAGCAAGTTGGTAAGAGTACAGAAACTAGAAATTCGGTGTATGTCCCAACTAGCACCAAAGTGACAGTAACTGAGATAGGAACTTCGTATGAGTAACCATTACGTAATTGCCACTAAATTTACAACTTTGGTGTAAAAATAACTTCATTTGACAAGTCTACCATCCCTGCCTCGTAGTTTCTACCACCAATGATTACTTTATAGTTATGCAACTTCTACGTATCTTTCGTGGTACATGGGAACGTGGTAGTTACCAGTGTGACGACTTTTGGGTTTTCAGAACTTGAAGGTGGTAAACTATAGTAGCAGCGACTAACTCGCATCACTGAAATGTGACTTCAAAGTTGCAATGACCTTCAAGTAGCTTTAATAGTTGCCGCGACGTTCTGGGAACCTTCACTATTTCTTTAAAGTAGTGGAACTTGTAAGTAATATTCGTAGGAGTTAATGACGTTACTGCTACCTACAGAACTTTGTACGGCTACTACAAAGTGCACATCACCTCTGAAATTTGCCATGAAGTAAATTTCACCATCTAGTTCCCAATGTTGACCATAGATAAAGTTAATGCAACAAACCTAACCTACATAATATGTTTGACTAACCTAGACTAGAATTATATGCTGCTATATTCATGCTATGCAACATTTCATGTTCAAAATAAGGCAACAAAATTTAATATTTCAACACAGTTTTATTACACCTACCTTTTCTTCTATGTTATCTATCACTGTAATAGCATATTATAGCAACAAGGTTTATGTTTATTAAGTCGTTGATATATGGCTGCATACAAGTAAATTGCGACAGCTGATAGGTTTTTCAATGTGAAGTTAGGTAAATGATAAACAGCAAAAGCTAGGAACGCGTTCAGTCTAGATCTGAACGTACGGCTAACACGTACGTTCCGAATCAATAGCGGGAGAAATGTAACCATAAAGTAGCAGCTGCAACTTTGAAGAGGTAATTTGTGGTAATCACAACTTTGCTACGACTTTAAAGTGATGCTACAGTTCCATTCGCAGATTTGTGGTAAATATAACTTTAAAGTTACGTACTTGCAGTTTTCGTCACTATCGCCAAGTAGCAATTACTTTCAAGTAGCATTTCTTGGTGAAAACGACCTTAAAGTCATATTTTCTGAAATACGCCATGTTGATGACCAAAATTATCGACGCCATTATTATAACTCATGAACCATAATTTGACAATTGACTAATAAATTTAATTTATCGCAATTTCTTCACCAAATACAACAAATGAATACATAAAAAGTAGTGTTAAGTTCCGAAGAACAATAAAAAACAGGTTTCGGCATCTAGTGTGTAATATTCTCGTGAGACATTACATATTTTAAAAACAATATTTTCATTAAAAAATGCATATTTTAAAGGCGCGTGGTTAGATTCGGACGTTTTATCATTATGTTTGTCAGTAAAATTGCATTCGTTTTAATTGTAACCCTTAGACCATCGGAAAATAGCATAAGTTTCGCTGTCTAATATTACCTTCTGATATTCTATTAAATTTCTGAATTAGGGAACTGAACAAGAACAAGAATCATATGTAAGAATGAAACAAATATAATAAAATCGGTTGCAAGACAAAGAAGGGGCCACATCAATTTGAAAGAGTAGGGAGTGGTAAAGTTTTCTTAAAGTTGCGGCGTCTACACCGCCACGTCGCCGCTCCGGAGCAACGTCATTGGGACGTAGCCAGACAAGTTCCAGGAACGTGGCTGGAACGTTATCGTCACCAAAAAATATTCCCCATTTTGGTCATAAACACGTATTAGGAAGGTTCCTATTACGTGCCTGTGACTAGTACCAAAACACTTTAAAGTGCTTACAATAGTCATTGCTACATTCCCACGACTAATTGTGCTAGTTGGGGTACTAGAAGCTAAAGACTCAGATTTTTTTATAATATTTTTCAAGCACCACCACCCCACTCCATTATTGAAGGGGTTGATAAAATGAAATTGAAATATTCACTTGAAATTTGGTACCTACACGTATGTATTTTAACGACATCTGGAACTAGATTATATTTTGAGATGATTCCGTTGAAGGGTTGGGGGTTAAATAGTGGTAGATAGGGGAAAACGAGTAAAGCAAGCTGGTAAGAGTATAGGGGATTTGGTGTATATACCAGAAGTGATGGCCTCAGGTTTTTTATAACATTATCCATCCCCCACACCACCCCCACTCCCTTATTAAAAGAGTTGATAAAATTAAATTTAGATTTTTACTTGAAATTTGTTACACGTGTAACGATATCTTAGACTATATTTTAACATGGTTGCGTTGAACGAGTGAGGGTAATTGGTAAATCGGGAAAAATCTGCTGAGTACAGAAACTTGAAATTTGATATATGCCCTAGAAGCCAAGGCCTCAGATTGTTTAGTAATATTTTTCAACCCCCACCACCCTTAATTCATTATTAAATAGGTTGGTAAAATGAAATTGAGATGTTCACTTGAAATTTGGGATACGTATGTATTATAACGACATCTGGAACTAGATTATATTTTGAGGTGATTCCGTTGAAGGGTTGAGGGTTACAGTAAGAGTACAGACATGTGGGATTTGGTGTATATACCAGAAACCAAGGCCTCAGATTTTTTTCTAGTATTTTTCAAACACCACCATCTCCGCTTCATTATTAATGGGTTTGATAACATGAAATTAAGATATTTACTTGAAAGTTACTACACGTATGTATTGTAATGATATCTGATTGAGATGATTCCATTTAAGGGGTGGGACGTGGTAGTTTGTGCATAGGGGAAAATAAGTAGGGTAAACTAAAAATTTTATTTTTAACGTGTATGGTAGAAACCAACGCCTCAAACTTTTCTCACATCTGCTCCAAATATTATTAAAATTCTATGACCAATGATTTCCACATACTATAGTGCAAATCTAGCCAAGATGTTTCCTTTAAAGTGACTTGGATGAAAAATCTGGATGTGGAAGTAGTGATTCTTTAGGCAGCGGTTTATTCTATTGTATTGATCCATTACTTTGATGAGGTACATTTATTTCCATGTTATGATTATTGTATCTAGTTACCTCGCTAGTTACTAATGTAGTATTATATATGTAAGGTTGATATTATATAAATAGAACCTATAAATGCTGCTCATAGACTTGTAATATGAGCAAAAGATGATCGGGAAAGTACGTTCTATTTAAGCTTTTTTTTTTATTTAAAAGTGTTGTCTATACAAATTTTCAATATTTTAGTCTAAGAGTATGGCAAGTTTGAAATAACTGACTTTAAAATGATCCTCGTAGCAGTAAAATACTGTCATGTGTTTGCACCCCTTAGAAAACACCCTACAAAATTCGTGGGGTGCTAAAATTATAACAAGGGATAAACACTTGATGTTTCCACTTTGTATTTACTTCGGATTTCTAACCTCACTTTATTAAAAACTTCTTTTTCGCCTTTTTGCATTAGCCTATATACTCTAAAGATATCTATAGCAATCTTCTAGTAAAGTCTTAAACATTGTAGAGAACTCGATCTTTTTTCTATAAGCTCTAGAGAAAATATTACCACTGTCTCAGAGATGGCGTGCAAGAACCCAGCTATAGAGACATGGTATTGCAGTTACCTACACCATTGTTACTTCACCACTGGTGAGCTTTCAGCTCCACCCCCTAAGATCGCAAGTGCGTAACATTACTGTTGTTGTCGTAGGTAGATTATATCTACCTATATAGGCGTGATAGCAGCTTTAAACAATTTTATTTTATATTGTTTTTGTTGTGATACTGTCATAACCTTTTAGGTGCGTTTTTGGATATACTTTTGCATCTTCACACAATACACCACTTATTTTCTATTATAAAACGTTTAGTTAAATTATAATTACGTATTATCTTCACAGTCAAAGTATTTTGAAACACCGAATTGGCCACTACCAAGAGACTTGCTTCAATCGTCAAATGCAAGTTTCTTATAGAATTTTAGTAAAATCCCTTCCACCATTGTAAAAAATTTGATTTTTAATATTTGTATGTTCTTCAGTTATTCTTTATTACCAGTAGACTAACCATATTGCTTTCCTGTTGGCTTTACATTTGGTCGTTTTGTGGTGTGTATTTCCTAAGTAATTTATTATTCAGCATAAAAAATTATAGTGCTTTCACTTAACAATTTATCCGCTACCCTTCGTACCAAATAAGATACAATGAAATTAAATTAAGGACCGAGTAAGGGTGTAATACATTAAATATGGGTTTCGTATTTGTATACCCGTCGTCTTAATGGAAAGCTCATATACCTTCTTACACTAGACCAGTCGCATTAGGAGTTACGCCTAAATATGGCGTTATAACTAAACGGATTTCCATAAAGAACTGAGTTAATTTGGTTTATTATGTCGGTTATGCTGACGCTATATATAAATTACACTCTTTTGAAGTTACGTGCTAGCTTTGTATATGTACAATAATTATGTCGCACTTCGGTTATTTTTTAATTTTCCACATGTTTAAGTATCGTAAAAGCTTTGTTCATGGTTCCTTTCGATCGTGTTTTAAAACATTTTAGGTACATTTAAAATGTGGAAGTGGGGTAATAAATAATAAACTTTACTTCTTTTGGTAAATTATCAAAACATATTGTGTTCTTGGCTGTGGCCGAGGTAATGTTTAGATAATACAAGTATTTTCAGTAACTATAAATTAGGCAACAATATCTCAGAATTAAAATGGCATTCATCTGTAGATTATATTATAGCTTCGGCGTAAAACAGGTACCAGGTTTTTTTAATTAAATTATATTTGTGGTGGAGAATCAATAAACATCGTTGAGAATAATATAATACTTCATATTTAAATGGAGTACGCAGATAGGTTAAAATTGATACTAAAAGACAATATTTTGATTAATACCTTTTATTTCACATTATATGCTTTTGCAGATAGCTTCTTAATGTTAGAATATAGCTTGTTCTTTCGAAAAGCAGAGGATTTGTGGTTGTGTTAAAATTTTGCATATGACTTATATTTTGATGACTATAAACAGATAACTTTTACCGCAGGTAAGAGGCACGCCAGTAGTCACTAGTAGTGTGTGATATATGATTAGTTTTCATATTTAGGATACCACTTGAATTAAGTAAGGAGTAGTGTGATTTCTAAAGGGAATATTGTACGCAAATCGCATATTATTATAAGTATTATTAGATGATATGAAGCGGCGCTAATGAAATTATTATATTAGACTAAGTACATTGGTGTCCAATAGTCTTTACAAGTCGCCGTAATAAAAAATGGAATTGTCTTCGAGTACAATACTCATTGTGAGGTATACACAGTGCACCAATAAGAACTTACAGGCCTAATATTTCGGAAAATATTATAGATATTTGAGTTCTGTAATAACCAATTGCTGGAATGTGTAAATAGCTTCAGTTTTGGATGCAAATCGTTTCTAAATGTTAAGATGTAGCTGCAAAGAAATTTTTCGATAGCACTTTGAAATAGGGGGCACTAAAAAAAGGTTTAATTTTCAATCTAACCTCATTATACACAATGTGTCCATGGAAAAGCGATATTATAGGTGTAAATAACCATTTTATTTACTATGAACACAATTTTCTATATTCTGCTCTTGATTGACTCAGAACCTATTTTCAGTACGTTAGAATTTCATGATGTATAGAGGGCGCTGGTGGCAGCTTAAAAATGAAATTCGCTGTTTTTTAATCATAAACACAGTTTTATGTATTCTACTCTTGCTTGGTCCAAAACCTTTTTTCAGCGAGTTAGACTTTCAAAAACGCATAGAGGGCGCTGGTGGCAGCTTAAAAATGAAATTCGCTTGAGGTAACTGCCATTTCTGTGCTAGATATTGAAAAATTTTATAAGAAAAACTTGCTCATAATTAAAAAATATGGCGTTGTACCAAATTTGATAACCATATAAGGTGATTCTATTACGGAGGGAAATTTTGGAAACTCCGTAATAGTATCCGATTCGCAAGCCGCATTATTGTCTATGCCAAGGAACCCAAAGTAATTATGTAATTTTATAGTTCTCAATATCAAACAAAAACTACATACGCTAACGAACAAAAGTGTTTCCGTCACATTTATATGGGCCAAAGCACATTCAGGGATCGCTGGAAATGAAAGGGCGGACCAATTAGCAAAAGTAGCCACTAAAAATTCTGAAATAAAACCCATAATTTTAAGCTCTGATATTAACAATTTGTTTAAAGCAAATGTAAGGGAAACTGGCAAAATGTTTGGGCAATTTGTGTTAGATCTTCGAACAATCCCTATGCTCTCATCCAGCGTTAGCAAGCTATTGCAAACTTATATAACGTTTTGAGGGGCTTAAATGTTCAACTCCCAGTAAATTTAACTCACTTACTGAGTGCTAACAATCCACAAATTATGACTGCAATTATAATTTTTTTATAACAAACTCATTTGAAAATATAAGAAATAAATAATATTCTTTAGCATTTTCCTAACTTAATGAATTCTGTGGCAAAGCATTATTTCAGATGCCAAGAAAACAAAAAAAATAAGGTGATTCACGTTTCATTTTAGGTTCCATGACAGACTGATTAAAAAAATAAATAAATACAAAAATATGCACATAGTTTTCAAACTCGGTACGTCATATTTTCTAATTTTGAAGCAAGTTCGTTTTATAAAATGTTTCAATATCTAGCACAGAAATGACAGTTTACCTGAAACGAATTTTATTCTTAAGCTGCCACTAGCGCCCTCTATATATTTTTGAAATTCTAACGTACAGAAAATGGGATTTGGGTGAAACAAGAGCACAATACATAAAACTGGGTTCATAGTAAAAAAATCGGTAAAGGAATTTACACAGAACTTCCCTCGTTATTTGTGCATGGCAGTCACTCTAAAAAATTAATAATTACGAACTGACATTGCGAATAATAATCGGAATACAGTTATTGCTATTATTACAAAGAAAACTTGATAAGTTTTGGTAAAAAAAATATACAGATTGCTCATCCAACAGCAAAAGTTCAATACTAAATAGCAGGTGCCACATATGGCAGGCTGGCGCAAATACCTTTACAAATGTCCACCATGACTGAATTATTTCTTGGGATGTGTGTGGAAGTATAGTGGTGGTTAAAAAATTTCATTTTTTAAAAAAATTTTCAAAAGATGTTGGTAAAATAATTTTCAAAATTTTTTCTTCTGAAATAGGTTTAAAATGTGAAACGTAGAAAGTTTAAATTCGAGCAAAAAGGAAAGTTTCCGTCTATTCTATAGTAGTGCTAAAAAAGTTTTTTTTTCTGAAATACCTAGTGAAACTTTTAAATTTGAGCATTCTAGTGTTAAATTTTTTTCCAAACTGGTAACAAAAATGTTGCAAATTTTTTTTTTCCGAAATTGGTTTGGAATATCATGAAACGTGGAAATTTTAAATTTGAAGAAATAAAAATAAATTACATCTATTTTAGTGGTAAACAAATTTTCAAAAATGTAAAAAAAAAAATTTTTTTTTTAATCAGGCTTAGAATGCCATGAAACGTGGAAATTTTAAATTTGAAGAAAGAAAAAAAAAATATTTCATTTTAGTAGTAAAAACTTTTTCAAAAATATTGGTGAAAAAAATTTTCAAATTTTTTTTTTCCTGAAATAGGTTAAGCGTGTCATGAAACGTAGAAATGTTAAATTTGAGCAAAAAAAATTTTTTTCATCTTGGTAAAAATTTTTTCAAAAATGGTGAAAAAAATTTTCATAAATTTTTTTCCTGAAATAGATTTAGCGCGTCATGAAACGTGGAAATGTTAAATTTGAGCAAACAAAAATTTTTTTCACTATTTATTCCGTTTAGACGGTCCACCCTGTATATATTCCAGTGACATTTCTACCATTTCTTCGCTGACAGTAGCGTCAACTACCTACCAAATTTGACTGCTCTCCGTCAAGTACTTTTTTAGTAAATGCACCAACAGACAGACAGACAGACAGACAGACAGACAGACAGACAGACAGACAGACAGACTGACGGAATTGAAAAATCTATATTTTCGTAATCTACGTGTTCTGAAACGTCAGAATCCGAAAAAATCTCGGAGGGTGATTTTTTCTCGAATACAATACTTCCCTTCGGTATGCGAGGGAAGTAAAAAAACGATTTTCACTTTAAGCGCCCTCTACACATTTTTGAAATTCTAACGTACTGAAAATAGGTTTTGGGTCAAGCAAGAGCAGAATACAGGAAATGGTGTGCATAGCAAAAAAACATTGATTATTTACACCTATAATATCGCTTTTCCATGGACACATTGTAAATATTTTCGAAAATCCAACCGTTTTCGAGACATTTGCGTCTAAATGACTAAATTTCTTGAAAACTAATATTTGTATAATTATCACTTAAAACTTTTTAAATGAGACAACTCTGTATTTGATCACAAAATATTCAAGAAAATAACAATACCATATAACTATGGTGGTAAATTTAGTCATAGTGGAAATTTTAATTAAATAATACAATAAAGCACAAACAAAAATGTAATACAAAAATGTAATGCAAAAACGAAAAACTAGGAAAACTAAAAACAGATTTATGGCAGGTGTTGAAAATTATTGCCATTTTCATGTATGCACAATGAAAACCTATTAATCAGTTCAACTTTGTACACTTTCAGTAGTGTATTCCTGAGTTTATGGCTGCAACACTAGGATATATTTTAATAATGAAATAAAAAACACTAAACTATTTCATTAGTGATAATGGATTTTCACCAAGTAAAGGTCGAGTCTATCAACTATTTATTTTAATATGAAGATCGGTCGTGTCATCTATTGATTTCTTATACAACTCATTTTTTAGGTAACTCTACAAGTAAAAATCTAACAGAGTCAAATCAGCAGATCTAGCGAGCCACCTGGGTACTCCGTTTGTGCATATCCATCTTCCGGGAAAAGCATGGTGAAGATAATTACTGACATTGTTATTATGTGGACCTGCACCATCTTGACGAAACCACATTGTCTCTAATATAAATTGGTATATTATGTAATTGCAAAGGTAAAAACTACAAGTAGCGATCACTATTTAAATTTCCTTCATACCTATACTGTTTCTCATACTTATGAATCCATTTGCAATGCAACACCAAATATTTACCCCAAATCGTGTTTAGAATTTGGTATGTCTCGCCTAATTACGATTTTCTTGAGATCAGTATCGACAGTTATAATTCCACTATTGTGGAATTGAGATTGGTTGCTCCACATAATTGGTTCTAATAACTTAGGATTTCTCTCTAAAAGAATTGAAAATTGAGCCAAAAAATCTAGCCTTCGTTCATTATCTTCTGGTATTAAGTGATGCGGCAAATGAACTTTATATGCGAGAAATTTATTATTTAAAAAAATTCTTTTGCGTAAAGTTGCAGAAACATTTAACTGGCATAGTGACGTGTGGGGATTATTTCTTAATGTTTGCAATACGTAGCTCTTTTAGGTTTTTCCTTACATTATTAACTAAATTATTATACAGGGTGTTGCATCATGAGAGGGACATAGCTTAACAGGAAGTAGAGAATATCAGTGGTAATAAGAACCTACCACAGAAATTGCTCATTGGGCCTTCATTACGAAGGCGTTTTGTCATTTTTTGCAGAAACTACTTTTTGTCATTATTTTGACAGGGAATGGAATAATGGATTCATATTTGGTACAGCTAATGCAGTAACCGTCCTTCAGAGGTATATGTGAGACATGAAAAAAGTTCCAGATCCGGAGTCACTAAAATATTGGTTTCTTCTTTACATCTAAAAACATGACCCTGTATATATATTTTTGGAATTCCTGTACGATATTTGAAAAGAACAGAAAAAAATAAGCAAAATGGCCACTTTTTTGTTACACTTTTGGGGTTATTTAAATACGGTGCTAAATGTACAGGAATAATAATTTCAGAACGGTATTATACCGGGTGAGTCACGAATTGCGCTCGCCCCGATATTTCCTAAAATATTTGGAATAGAAACTTGAAATTTGGAGGCCTTATTACACGACTAAAATGCCATATTTTCAATAAAAAATCAAGTTTGGTGCACATCCGGTTTGACCGAAAATGCCCACAACTTTCGATTGTTAAATGGAACACCCTATATATTTTTACATTTTTGGAATCTAGAGGAAATTTTGAATACAACACATCCATTTTGGTCACTTTCTGATACACATTAAACATTTTATTAAAAAACCTATTTCTGAATCCAGTGTGCTGTGGTGCCCAAAATATATTTTAGTTTGTGTGCTACGTTACTATAAAAATAAAAAGAGCAATATGATTGCATTACTTAATTCTCTAGAGGCGTTTAAAATTTTTAAATGTGATTTTTACCCACTAACTCGGTTTCTTTAAATGGGAATTTAATCGTTCACCAACATTTTTAAATACCTCATTTTCATACGAATCTAATGATACCAAAATTTTGAAAATCCGCTCAGAAATATTTGAGATTTCAGCCAAAATACAATGCAACCAGGCTATTTGAAACATGCGGCTAATAGATAATAGATTAGTGGGCTTTTCAAACTAAAATGGCACATTTCTGTGTAAATCTGGTAACTCAATAACATTGGAAAAATCATAGTAGCCATTGAATGTAATAAAACAATATCAGCTGTCAGACAGATACAAAATAAAGCGTTGCGGAAATCTCTTTGAGTAAAAATTAAAGAAAATGAATAATTTTAGTAGAAATGAAAAGGTCGATATGTTACTGATATATGGAGAGCGTCTCAAAAATTCAACTGCAGCTGCAGAACTGTATCAGCAACGATATCCCAACAGACGTCATCCAAGCAGACACTTATTTGCCAGAGTGGAACAAGAATTAAGAAACGAACCCAATCTACAAGATGACCGTCAAACATTTATTGTAAGTGAGGACAAAGAAATTGATGTATTAGGATTTGTGATGGTACACCCAACAACATCAACAAGGGAATTGTCAATGGAATGCGCCATTAGTCAGTCTTCGGTTTGCAGAATGTTAAAGAAACATAAGTTTCGGTCTTATAAATACCAAATACACCAACATCTTTATGGAGATGATAACGACAGGTGGCTAGTATATTGCAACTGGTTCTTAAATGCAGTACAACAAAACCCAGGTTCTCCTTTTCATATTTTATATTCAGATGAAAGTAGATTTACGAACCAAGGTATATTTAACAGAAACAATACTAGGTACTGGGCTCAAGAAAATCCGAGGTTGGTAGGGCGGGGGAATATTCAGGAAAGATTTGGGTTTAACTGTTGGCTTGGAGTACTTGGAGATCGAATAATTGGACCCATATTTTTTTATGGAACACTTACTGGCGAACGATATTTATTCTTTTTACAAAAACAGACAGCAGAATTTCTTGACTTACTTCCTCTTGCCTATTTACAAAATCTGTT
Source organism: Stenurella melanura (assembly GCA_963583905.1). Classification (NCBI taxonomy): domain Eukaryota; kingdom Metazoa; phylum Arthropoda; class Insecta; order Coleoptera; family Cerambycidae; genus Stenurella; species Stenurella melanura. The sequence goes on from OY757312.1 coordinate 112,994,995, forward strand.
TTTCCGACAAGATGGTGCTCCCCACATAATTCCAGAAGAGTGATTTAATATTTAAACAACTTGCATGGTGAACGCCTTATCGCAAATCAAGGTCATATCAGGTGGCCTCCTAGGTCACCTGACTTAACACCCCTGGACTATTATGTATGGGGCACTCTCAAAAATAAAGTTTATAAAACTTCTTCAAATACCCGTGAAGAGCTGCAAAATAAAGTTGTACGGGCTCTTAATGAAATAACGCCGGCTGAATTGCATAGAGCCATTCAAGCAACTCTAGAGCCGAATTGTGTATAGAAAAAATGGTGGACATTTTGAACAATATCTATAAATGTCAATTTATGGTTTAATTATATTAATTATTTTAAAGATACCTACTGTTACCTAGTTTAAGTTTAATTGTTCAAACGGAATTGATTTTTATTTATTTATAGGCCCGATATTTATCTTCATTTAAATCAAACTCTGAAAACCGAACTGATGTCGCATTCTATTGCAAATATCCTTGTGGATGTAATTGTGTTTACCTCCACATACCTATGCTAAACTTAATTATAAGGTTCTTTGCGCTCACAATTATTAAATGTTTGATAGCTCAAGATTGCCTATAACTACACGAGTCTGTCTGACAACTGATATTGTTTTATTACATTCAATGGCTACTATGATTTTTCCAATGTTATTGGGTTACCAGATTTACACAGAAATGTGCCATTTTAGTTTCCAAAGCCCACTAGAATTAAGTAATGCAATCGTATTGCTCTTTTTATTTTTATAGTAACGTAGCACACAAACTAAATTATATTTTGGGCACCACAGCACTCTGGATTCAGAAATAGATTTTTTAATAAAATTAATGTTTATCAAAAGGTGACCAAAATGGATGTATTGTATTCAAAATTTCCTCTAGATTCCAAAAATGTAAAAATATATAGGGTGTTCCATTTAAAAATCGAAAGTTGTGGGCATTTCCGGTCAAACCGGATGTGCACCAAACTTGATTTTTTATTGAAAAGATAGCATTCTAGTCGTGTAATAAGGCCTCCAAGTTTCAATTTTCTATTCCAAATATTTTAGGAAATATCGGGGCGAGCGCAATTCGTGACTTACCCGGTATAAAAGTCACGTGAAACAAATAATTTTGTAACTAAAATTTGCAAAAATTTTAGTGAGCGTGGGTGAATCCTAATTCTGGGACATTTTAAAGATCAATTTTAGTAAAAAATGTAGCCCTGTTCAGTAATCGGGTATAAATTAACAAAATATTTAATCAATCATATTAGGCTTCTTCACAGTGACAGACAATAAAACTATTTAGGCCTAAGTAACAAGTTACTTTAATCAAGAAAATTGGCAGTATTTCACACCTAATAAAAATTGGAAAGCAGAACGAACTAAAACCCCGAAATTAATAAAATAGTTTCCGTCCGGTAACAATAAACAGCCAGCCAATAACTGAATATGTTTAAAACTAAAATACAATTTACACTAGAGTAAGTTTTCAAAGTGGCCTCCCTCAACTTCTGGCATTTCCTTGCGCTTTTAGCTAGGTCACCAATTGCTCGACGTATTATTGCCGGATTATTCCGTATTTCACTTCATTTCATTTTTTAAGTGGCCCAATAAAAAGTAATCGCAAAGGCTACAATCAGGAGACCTTAAATTTTCACAATTTAATGTAGTTTACAAACTAAATGTGGATTATTGACACATTAAAGTACAAACAATTAATTATTCAACTGCTTAGGAGATTTCTTGTTATTATCTGCCACTTTGATTAAGCCTACTATGATTGATTAAATATTTTGTTAATTTATACCCGATTACCTATAATTTTTTACAAAAATTGATTTAAAACGTGCCGCTCAATAAATTTTTTGTAAATTTTACAAAATTATTTGTTTCATGTGACTTTCATTTAATACCGTTCTGAAATTCATATTCTTGTATATTTAACACCGCATTTAAATAACCACAAAGGTGTATCAAAAAAAAGTGAACTAGGACATTTTGCTTATTTTTTGTGTTCTTTTCGAATATCGTATAGAAATTAAAAAAATATATACACGGGGGGGGGCATGTTTTTTAGAGGTAAAGAAGAAATCTAAATTTTAGTGACTGTGTCACATGTACTTCTGAAGGATCGTTACTGTACCAAATATGAATCAATTATTCCATTCCCTGTCAAAGTAATGACAAAAAGTAGTTTCTGCCAAAAATGACAAAACACCCTGTAACTTCGTAATGAAGGCCAATCAGAAATTTCTATAGGAGGTTCTGATTACCACTGATGTTCTCTACCTCCTGTTAAGTCCTTCTCATGATACAACACCCTGTATAAAACCGAGCACATTACAACCACTTTAGTTACTTCTTATCTTATAATAGGAACAAAATTCTATTTTTTTACTTCTTCTTCGCTGTAATATTGATTATATTTAAAGCACATCTTAATAAGCAATATGAATAAATTCCTTAATAATGGTACTAATAAATAGTAACACGGTAGCAATATGGTTCCATTTGCAAAAGTGTGCTTTATTCCAAAAACCATTTTGATGAACTTTAATTGCTCATAAATCACATAATTTAATGTTTCCGACAGGATCTCATGGTACACTTACGTGGAAGAATAAAAATTAAATTAAAAACACGTTCCATACTTCTGAAAGTCACTGTATATAAAAAGTATGAATGCTTTAGTTCACTTAGTACCTGCAATATTTTGCAATACAATACATAAAACAGGTTTATATACTCTTATTAGATTATATATTAATTACGCAACAGCTTTTGAACATGTAATAGAATTCATAAACGAGTAGAGTGATTTATTACTAATATTAACTCCCTAGTGATTTATTCTTACACCAAAAAAAATCGTATTTCGTAAAATAAATTGTCTTATCCGATTGCCGCCGAAATTCACTCTTATAAGCTAATTTGAGAACACCAAGGATATCTTAAAATGTAATAAATATAAATCATATCACTGTCTCTTTTATCATTTATGTCTCTGAATCGTTTTAGGAAATAATAAAGACATTAAAAAGTAATTCACATAATCGCATTTCAAATAAAGCTGGTTAGCTTATTTTAAGCATAAACGCTTTCGCCTCCTATTTAAAATAAAAAACTTCCTTCACAAACGCTAATCTCCTTGATAAAACCACTTAACTTTCCGGTTTGTTATACGAATCTTGCTTTGCCACAAACTTACAAGATTGTAGATAGTAAGAGCTTTGAGAATTTGAAATACTCTTATTTCGACTCTTCCCAGTAAACTTTTAACATTGTCTGGTATCACTTGCCTTTCCAACTCGTTTAATTGCCCCTACTGTCCTTATGATTTTTTTATGAATGAGTAGCCGTAGCTGCTAGGCTTCAAGCTAGCTGTCTGTTTATGTTATATTATAAAACATATTAGTCAAATAGCTTTACGCTCACGCTAAGCCTTTGTTATCGCAGATAAGTTGTGGGCACTCCTCATAACATCCGCTGGCAATTTCACTTACACATATTGAAATTTGTGTCGTAATCGTTGAATATATTAAACTGAATACCCCTAGAGGGAATTTTAATAAAATATGGTAAAGGAATTTGACAAAATTATTTTCATTATAATTTATAAGAAATGTAAAATAAATATATTTTTAAATTTATTTATTTATCATTCAAGTACATAACAGGTCATAAATCCAAATAGTACAATATTGCACAGAGAGAAATCGCTTTGGAACATTATGCACAATGTTGTGGAACAACGTCTTGTTGCATTTTCTTAAACAATTGTGAAATTTTGAGGCACAACGTTATATAGTTTTATACAATTTAATTGTGCATAATTCTTGTGCGTTTTATTTATCCAATAGAAAGATTTAGTTACGATGAATTTATTGGAAACTTCGACCAACAAATTGATGAAATTTAGAGTTAAATTTATTTATTTTTTCTCAACAAATCATAGCAAATTGAACTTAATTAATTGTTAATAGTATTCTCAAACTTTATATTCTGTTGCCATCCTATTTACAATTAGTTTTAAGAAATTGCTCAAAGGATTTGCACAACTTGTGTAACATAAAAGTGCGATTTTATTTTATAAACGGTTGTTGACAAACTTGTGAAAGTAGGAGTCCCGATATATTTATTTCCGCTGAACAATAATAGTAATCTAAGCCGCCCGCACAAACTGCACAATTTAATGACATACTATTCACAATCAGTTTGGTAATATTGTTTTAAATTTTTTTATAATTGTTTAATTTGTTTCACGTAAAGTTTATTGGTTAAAAATTGTACTGACCGCGCCGGCCATGCTACGCATATACGCGCAGGCAATTACGCATCAGGTCCAGGTGATATTTCGTTAAGTGAAGACGTACACTTCCAAATTATAGAAGTACATACATTTGTGATGGAACTTGTTGAAAACTTATTAACCGAGTGGGGTTTCCTAGATCTAATTCCAGCATTCACAGAGGTAAGTACTTCACACAGAGTTACAGATTTGCATATATCTTCTCTCAAATTAACTTCGTTACACATAAATATAAAAATGGTTTCTTGTTTATATGCGAAGAATGCATGATACCTATCTTCTAATACTTGAATTCGTTTACAGCTAGAGAGTAATTTCGTTTTCTTATGCGAAGCGACAGAAAGCTGTTCCTAAACTACTAAACCCAAAAGGCAACTTGTAAAAGAACTGCTTCAAAACGAAGATAACACTTCTGATGGTAAGCAATACATTTGATTTTGGTGATGAGCTGATAAATGTTATTTTTTTTAAGAATATGACGTGACCACGACATAAGCTTTATTACTACAAACTGCGTTAATAGAAGCTAAAAAGAAGAAGCACTGGAAGCCTTCCAAATTAGAATTATTAAATGGATTTATTTTAAGCATAAATGTAAGTCACCTACTTCTTTTCAACTAGAACTTTATGCACATAAAATTTATTTGTATTTAAAAAACTAGAAATGTTTTCATTTACCATATGATTAATAACATATAAATGCATGCTCTATTATGTATTGTTGTTCTGTTAAAATAAAATATTTATTCTTTAATTTTTTGATTGAAATCTTTTAGGAATACCTCCAATTTTGGAAATAATATTTCACAATCTGTGTTACAGAATAATACAATTAATACGAAGTCGATACGTATAGTGTGTGAAATGAGTGCATGGTGAACCAAAATACATAATTTGGGGATTATAGAGTAATAAATTGTGCAAACTAACCCCAGTTCATACATTACTGAACAGCTTCCTTGAATTAAGTGTACATATTGTGCAAAATGAATTACAAAGTTGACAAAATAAACATACAATTTGTGGATTTCTCATTTAGAAATTGTGAAAAACCAAAAACACGTTCTCTTAAAAAACTATAAACATTGTGTCACTTAAGAGCACAATTTTTTGTAAATATGTTTTACAAATGAAGAGGTTTAGGTGTGAATGTTTATTTAGGAAACCTACAGAATATATTTAAAAATTTCACACAAATTGTAGAAACTAACTTAATCTGTTCAGAGATTTGTTTCACAATGTTAATGCATAAACTGTACAAAATCATTGCCTCAAAAATGTATTATTTATTTGCACAAATTGTTCCTGTCACCATTTTAAGACCAATTTGGAGTACAATCTTCTACAATTGTGGTAAAATATCACACACATTTTTCTCTGTGTGATAATAGTGAAAAATTAATGAGAGTTGAACAATTGATATGTTAGTTTCTCACCACTTAAATCTAAACTAGTAATAACCAGGTATGGCAATGACTAATCCTATGTAATTAAGAGGAAAAAATACTAACAAGACATATATATAAAAGAAAAAAAATATATACTATAGTACATAATCAAAAAGGGAAACAAGTCTACAAAGTAATGGAAAACATCCTTTTAGAAATGTAAATCATGTTTGCAAAATCTCATTGGCTGGTCGAAAGTAATATTAAAAATAATGAAACATATTCTGTATAGGATTTTGCAAACAGCAGAAAAAACTATCTATGAGAACTAAAAGAAAAACTGTCTTTAGAATTATTGATTTACAATCTTTGCATTCTTTCGATAACCTGAATTCTGGCTATGCTAGCAATCAAAATCCTAAAATGAATTTGTCTTTCATACTCGTGAAAATCAGGTGGCACTGTCAATTTCAAAATGTCAGAGTTAAGTGTGAACAACAAAGTTTTGACATAAAAGTAAATAGATATTTGTGGTTTTAAATAAACAGTTTAATATAGTGGAAATTGTGTTTGGTGGTGGTTTTAAGCTTCTTAGAGTATTTAAAAAACGGAGAAGTATAACAAAATACCTAATATAATGTTATCAAGTGAATTTGCTGAGATTTGTTTTGACAGTTTCAGGCAAAATACCCAAAATAGAAATATCGATTTCGAATATTTTGGAGTATTTGGGAAATCGTGTGAGGCCCTTAAGAGAAGGGGAGGCTGTTTTCAAAGCTGGACATATAATTTTATGTGGCTTAAATACAGATCAACCCAATAATATCAACAGTGTTTGCCTCTAGACATCTGGTTTAACTAAGCCCCCACACGAAATTAATTAAATTGGATACACCACGGTCCTGTAAATGCACCTGCAAAGCTAGGCTATCATGTTTCTGCAAACATATTGTGGCAACTTTGATTTATATAAATCGGTGAGTTTTATAAATAAAATTGTTTTTGTTTTTCCTAAGAATTTCTATTAAAATTTCAGCAATGAAGATTTCGAATATGTAAGTTGTACTGATATCAAACAAAAATGGGGTAAGGAGAAAAAAAAGTGTGAAGGAAGTGTATAGTGTCAAACCGTTCACCAGTTTTTTCATCCGACAAAGAAAAAGAACTACAATTATCAAACAGATGATGACATTAATAAAAGAAACTTTAATTTATTTGTTTCTGGTAATCACTGATATTAAATTTGGAGGTTTTTATTAAATATTTTTTTTTACAGGTGTAGGTACATTGACAGCTCTACATCGTCCGAAAATTCGACTTGACAAATTACGATTCTGTATCTCTCTTTAACGATTTTGCTCAAATTTTGTACGTTGATGGTAAATTTTGATCTTAACAACATACCAGTATTTGTTTTTCTCGGCAAATTCCCAAAAATTCAATGATGGACAAAAATTTTGAAGTTGCACGAGACAGTAAGCTTGGTGTTGCCTATCATTTATTTAGGTATTGTAAATCTGTTCTTTCTAAAAGGCAATTTATTATTATTAAACGCTGTGATATATTATATTATCTCGTATATTACTTTCTTAATAATTTAGATGTATAATAAAATAAAAACCTTATAAAATAATACACTCGTTTTAGTTATATATAACATTTAATCATACATACTTTCAATATTCATTAAGTAGGTACCTTACCAAACAGGAATTAACATAAGTTAAAACAAAACATTCTGACATCATAAATACAATGTTTATACAGACCACGCATCGTTAAGATAATGGGAATAGGTTGATTTAATTTTACATCTTTCGGAAAGAAATGTAGGGAAATGTCTTCAGTCGCATACCTGAGTACTACACTGGGGAACAGAACAAAACTTTCTCGATTTCGTCGGAACAGTTTTATGAACTCTGCATTATGTTATCCTTGCTTAAATACTACTATGACGAAATAAGACTTTAATATACTTTTTTATTCTAAAATCACGGGAATTAGTTAATTAAAGCAGCAACAAAGTCAATAATAAACTGATTTGTTGTTTACACATCGACAGGTTTTACTGTCAGAATGTAGATGTCGCCCACTCCGAGATTTTCGCGAATTTGGCAATTTTCATTCTAACACTAGTTTCCACATGGTCCTCTACGGCTACGCAGAGTAAACCACTATCTACAAACCCCCACGGCCATGAAGATTCAGTTAAAAATGAGAACAAATGCCTAAAATGAATTTACTTACATACCTCGTCTTTTGGAAAATTTTTCATTCAGATTGATTCATTTTCATGAAGTCTATCATTCTGTTTCTTGGAAATGTTTAGCCTTTGAAAAGTTTTTCGCCCTCATTTTGGAGCTCATCAGAAAGGCACAAAGCCACTCATACGATGTTTCGTGTAAAAACCAAGAGAATTACCAAGTTTTTGGCACATAGTTTTTCTTTTAGTTCTCATAAATATTTTTTTCTGCTATTTGCAAAATCCTGTAAAGAATATGTCTTATGACAATTATAAGCAAACAAAAAATAATTCTCTTTTAAACATATATAGAGTATATAGGCTCCATTACTAGTTAGGTAATACATAGGTGAACATTTGTATTTTCAATGTCAAATGTCAATGTCAAACATTAATGTCAATAATTTTAAAGATAGTTTTTCTTTAGTTTCTTCTGCTGCTTGCAAAATCCTACAAAGAATATGTTTCATTACAATTACAAGCAAAAAAAATCGGTAAAGGTATTTACACAGAACTTCCCTCTTTATTTGTGCATGGCGGTCACTCTAAAAAATTAATAATTACGAAGTGACATTGAAAATAATAATCGGAATATAGTTTTATCACTATTATTACAAAGAACATCTGACAAGTTTTGGTCAAAAAAATATACAGGGTGCTCATCCAACAGCAAATGATCAATACTAAATAACAGGTGCAAAATATGGAAGGCTTGGGCAAATACCTTTATAAATGTCCACCATGACTGAATTATTCCTTGGGTTGACCACCCTGTACATTTTTCAATAATAGTATAATAGGTGCCTATGCTTAATATTATTGCCATCTGTCACATTTTCAATTCCACATACACGTAGTGGCGTGGAAGTATAGTGGTGGTTAAAAAATTTCATTTTTTTTTCAATTTTTCAAAAACGTTTTTAAAAAAATTTTCAAAATTTTTATCTTCTGAAATAGGTTTAGAATGCCATGACACGTGGAAATTTGAAATTTGAGCAAAAAGGAAAGTTTCCTTCTATTCTACAGTGGCATTTTTTTTTTAATTGGTTTAGAATGCCATGAAACGTGAAAATTTAAAATTTGGGAAAAGAAAAAAAAAATCCGGCTATTTTAGTGGTACATTTTTTTTTAAAAATGTTGGTGAAAAAAATTTTCAAATTTTTTTTTCCTCAAATAGGTTTAGAATGTCAGTCATGTCAAACGTGAAAATTTTAAATTTGAGGGGAAAAAAAATTCCATCTATTCTAGTGGTATTTTTTTTTCCAAAATGGTAAAGAAAATGTTGCAAATTTTCTTTTCCGAAATAGGTTTGGAATGTCATGAAACGTGGAAATTTTAAATTTGAGCAAAAACATTTTTTTTTCATCTGTTCTATACCCAGTGATAAATAGATTAAAATTTTTTGCAAAAAAATTTTTAATCAGAACAATTTTTAAATTTGTTTGAATAGGTTTAGAATGTCATGAAAACGTGAAAATTTTAAATTTGAACAAAGAAAAAAAAATCAGTCTGTATTAGTGGTAACATTTTTTCAAAAATACTAAAAAAAAATTCTAAAATTTTTTTTTAATAGGTTTAGAACGCTATGAAACGTGGAAATTTTTTTGAGCAAAGAAAAAAATGTTCCATCTATTTTAGTGGTTAGAAATTTTTCAAAAATTAAAGAAAAATTTTTTTTTTCTGAAATAAGTTTAGCGTGTCATGAAGCCTGGAAATTTTAAATTTGAGCAAAAAAAATTTTTTCATTATTTATTCCCTTTAGACGATCCACCTTGTATATTTTCCAGTGAAAGTTCTACCATTTCTTCGCTGATAGTAGGGTCAACTACCTACCAAATTTGACTGCTCTTCGTCAAGTAGTTTTTTTAGTAAATGCACCAACAGACAGACAGACAGACAGACTGACGGAATTGAAAACATATATTTTCGTAATTTCCGTGATCTGAAATGTCAGAATCCGAAATAATCTCGGTGGGTGATTTTTTCTCGAATACAATACTTCCCTTCGGTATGCAAGGGAAGTAAAAGAATAATTCACTTTTAAATAATGTTAAAAACATTTATATCTTGGGATATATAATAATTAATTTAACAAAAGAATGAAACGTATGCATTTTATCTAAATTACCTATTCTAATCGCAGTTTAAAATCGCAATATAAGTTCAGGTCATAAGTTGGGATATTGTTAGACAACTTCTGGATCTTTTTCCAGATCCTCGCCTTCTTAGTTGAGATTTTGAGGTTCTGGGTTTGGACGTACAGGGTTCAGCGTTAACTGCATGAATTGTTCTTCCAAAGTGGATACTGACTTCGTTGTTTTCAGAATCATTTTCAATTATTACCTCGTCTTGATCAGAAAGATTATTCACCTCGTCGATCTAGGCCTTATCATTTTCTGATGGATGATTTTGAATATAAATATGCTTAGAGTTTGAAAATTCGGATAAGACTTCCTCAAGCAACCCACCAAGAGGATAGTTACAACTATAATAAATAAAGCAAAAAAATATACATTATAAGTGTAGGCCATTTAAACTGATATTGTAAAAATAGTGCAATATAAAATGCTTTGCTATGGCAAGATTATAACAAACGTGTCAAATAGTCTATCATTTGTATTTTTTGCAACAAGTAAACCGTTGAAAGTAAATAAATGCTTAAATATAGGGCACTTACTCCCCATGTCTAGTGGGACACACATCGGTAATTATTAAATATAATACGGCGCAAATATTCAATAATCAGCTTGCTTGTCAATTTACCATGCATACTAAACTAGTCCATTTTTGTTTGATGCTGTAATTGTGTTTTTGTGCTGTGCTGGCAAATAAAATGTTAGCATCCATTTTAAATCATTATATGCAATAATTGGTTAACATAGCAATTAACATGCACCTAACTATATAAAAGCATATAAATGTTATCAGGGTTTACACATGGAATTTCTCCAATAATACAGTAAAATTTATGATGCATTGATATCATGCAAATGCGTGCGTTTCGTTTCCACATACTATTATTCTGACGTGTTCTTGCATGAGTTGTAGATGAGCGTACTAATTGGGAAGTTATACAGTCAACGAAATATACAGATTCGGAAAATGGAGTTTAGGGTATAGGAATAACGATGTAATTGACCACGCCCCGCTAGTTCCATAAATCGTGAAAGCAGAGGCACACAATGAATTGAATTTAGTACGGCATGAACTAAGGATGGGTACGGACGTAGGTAATAATTTCTAATACGAAACGAGACAATATCTCTTCGTCAAAAGCGAAGAAGTTATTTGTCACATTTTTTACAAATAATTTCTTCTATTGAAAGCGTTTCTGCAGTTTTTTTATCCGTGAATGCTATGGGAATAAAATAATAATTCTTATTAACACCAATATGAAAATAGAACATTAAAATAAAATTAAATAACTAAACTAAAGTCAACTAATAATTCTCAAACAATAAATTAATGTAATAAGGATTCAAACAAACCGCCTCCTTGTGCCAAACAATAGCCAAAGCGATTATACAATGAACCTTTCATATCATTGAGTTGATTTGGGGTAATGCTTGCACAAAGTTGGATAAGTTTTTCCCGTAATTCAACTAAATTATTGGCTCGTTCAAGTGCATGTTTGTACGCGGTTTCCTTTAAAAAGCCCCACAGAAACAAATCATGGGGTGCTAGATCAGGTGACCTGGGGGGCCATTTTATCATTCCCCTCGTAGCTATTAAACGATTGGGAAATATTCTTTCCAGAAAATTAATAACAGTTAAGGTATTGTGACTTGGGCAGCCGTCTTGTTGAAACCAAATGTAGTCAAAGTTGACAGGAAGATTTTGAACTGAAGGAATTATTTGGTTTTGTAAAAGCTCTAAATATTTATTGCCATTTAAATTGCTATCGATTAGCAGTGGAGTTCGCACAGCAAAACTCAAATGTTTATTTTTCCGAGACCAATATCGTACTACGGATGGATTTTGTTTCCTATGTAATGGAAAGGATGATTCATCTGCAAACAATATATTTTTTAAGAAGTGTTCATTCTCATTCACTTTATTTATCTTGATTTCACAAAATTCCATCCGTTTGAAATTGTTCTCAGGAAATATTTCTTGCGTTGTTTGCACTTTAAAACAACTGTACCCATTTCTTTTGAATATATTTCTTACAGTTCTTTCCTTCGTGTCAACTTCATCAGCAATTTGCCTGATAGAACAAGGTTCACTAGTTTCAACAAGTGCACAGACATTAGTTTCGCGAATTTCACGTTCTACGCTCATTTGTTAATGACGGAGTTCGAGTTGACAGCATTTTTTACAATAATTCACGACACACCCGAAATTCTCAAATTTTTTAATAATGTATGAAATTATGCTAGCTGAGGGGATTGGTCTGTCTTGATATGCCACAGTAAATAAATTTATTGTGTCTTCAGTGGAATGCCCCCGAAGTACCACTTCACAATTTGCACTTTTTCTGCAGTTGTATAAACAAACGGCATTTTAATAACGAAAGCCAGCTCGGTGGCGCAATGCTGAAGGTGTTTGGCTTGCGACCACGGAGTCCCGGGTTCGAATCCTGGCCAGGGTATGGATGTTGGTGGCGTTTTTTCATGTGTTACCGAGACGGTAGCAGTGATCTAGACCGCTGTTGGGTGGCACAACATGTCTAGTCGCTGTTATCTCTCCTGAGTTCGAGTCTCAGCTGCGGTAGATGGCAATATCGCAGGGAATGGTTGTTGTGTTGATGTCTGTGTGTACGTGTCCTGGTTGAGTGGTAGAGCAGCAATAGCTGAACTCCGCCAGGACGTTAATATAAATAAGGCATTAAAAAAAAAAAATTAAAAAAAAAAAAAAAGAGAGATTAATTTATTTTCTTCCCACACGCCTAAACAGCCACGCTATTAAAAGCAGTATGGGTGCGCTGTTCTCAACTCGACGCGGTCAAGCGATGGCGCTATTGTTTGATACCAATGCCCTGCATTGTTCTACGACACGGCGTGGTTTATCTGCGTAGAAACAAGTTTACGTACCTTAAACTAAATTTGCTAAATCTGTATACTTACCTATTATGTTCTTAAAAGTTAGTAATCTATACCACTACATTATGGAGACGTAAGTTTATTTTTATGTAGTACATAATCTAAACTATCACCGATTTTAGGAAACATTTACGATTCAATGATTTGAGGTTTATGGACTATGCACAATTAAATAGGAGGAGTTGAACAGTAGTAGTGCGGTGCGAAATTGGACCTATAGTTGAGAAAACATAGCTTTCCACTGACGAAAAATGTGCAGTAAGCCGGATCAAATGCGGTTTTCTGCATTCGATTCCTTGATGCATTTATTCAATTTGTTATTTATTTTAATCTTATATAAATGGGAAATTGCACTTGTACATCGAAAAAATGCATTTAGTAGGGGGCTTTTGATGTCGCTGATCATGAATATAATGTTCAAGAAGTCTCTCGATGTACCTGGGGATCAGGAAGTCCTGGTGTGAGGCTCATCCCCGTAGTTTTTCTCTAAATTTGCTCTGAAATTCAACTACATCTCTTGGACATTTGCGTGAGTTTTCGAGGGTTTTTGTGGTCTTTGATTTCAAATATGATATCACTTAGACAACTTCCTCGATGCACTTGGTGGTCAGGATGGCCCAGGAATCAAAATCGTCCCCTGGAATCTTTCTCAAATCCGTTTCAATTGAATTAAATTTATTCACAATTAAAATTAATTTATACATGTTTGTCGACGTACCTGGGGATCAGGTTCGCCCGTTTATCGAGACATCTGCGGGAATATGCTTGAAATTTGTTTTAAAATGGAATAGAACGTATCACACGGGGGTTGTCGTGACCGCTGCCGAAGCCTCTTCACTATGTACTTACATATATAGCAGCATATAACGTTAGCATGGTGTATGGGTATGACTCTTAGGAACGTATACATTTTTAGGGTCTGACCATGACTGTCTTTAATATGATTAGCCGGCATGGTCTGACTCAAACAGAAGTGAAAAACACAAAGCATATTTTTATTAATTTTGTCTAATGATTTTAAATAATGATATATTATAATCATGTTGGAAATCAATGATAACAATAAATAATAGAAATTAAATAGATAAGGAATTCATTACAATAAAGTTACGGAGATGACCTAAATAGCAAGAACGACCTTGTCCTCATACCAATCAAAGGACCCCGCACGGAACATATGGAAATTGACCCCGGTCAAAGTGTTTGATACTCGGGGATATTATCCAAATATCGATGTTGATCAAAAGCCTCTATGGGCTCAAGGTCGGAAATTGGACGGTTTTCCAGATATCGGGGGCGTAAAGGGGGATGCTCATTTCTTGTGGGAAGTGGCCCCCGCTCCAGTAAAATTCGCTGGAATCAACATATGTTATTTCTCTTGACCTGATAAAAATTCTCAGGGGCAGAAGTTTGAAAAATGGACAGTTTTCAAGATATGGGGGTTGCAAAGTCGACTTTGAACCCCCGATATCAAAAACATTGTGCATTTACGGACCTTGTGTCTATGAGAACTTTTGATCAGGAGGTCGAGAGGAACAACATATGTCGGTTTCAGTGAAATTCACTGGCGGTCACTTCCTATAGAAAATGAGCACCCCTCTCTGCACCTCCCATATCTAGAAAACTGTTTATTTTCCATACTTGTGCCCCTGAGAATTTTTGATCAGGAGGTTGAGAGGAATGACATATACCGATTCCAGCGAATTTTACTGGAGCGGGGGCCACTCCCCACAAGAAATGAGAATCCCCCTTTACACCCCCGATATCTGGAAAACGATCCAATTTCCGACCTTGAGCCCATAGAGACTTTTGATCAACATCGATATTTGGATAATATCCCCGAGTATCAAACACTTTAACCGGGGGCCAATTTCCATATGTTCCGTGTGGGGTCCTTTAATAAGTGCATTAAGGAATCGAATGCAAAAAGCCTCATTTTGATAGCCGTCTTACTGCACAGTTTGGCCTATTTTTGTGCTAAATTTCCTCGATTACGAGTAGCTAATCATGTACTGCTTAATCCGAGAGTCGCAGTCGGTAATATACTACAACTCATACTTCTTTCACAATGGTCTTATTAAAAATACTTTCTAATCACTGGAAGTATATCAGGTTTCCTTCCTAGACGACATTGTCAATTATAATACTCGTAATATTATTTTCCTTAATTAACTACTTACTGTTTTTGAGTGATAACTGTAAGGTTTCTTCTTTGGAAATTATGTCAGCAACAGGCCAATACAATATACACAGTCTGAAACGTTAAAATCCAAAGAAAATTTTGGAAATGAGGCGTATAGATGCAAAATGCGACTTGTCACAAATTTGAGCAAAGCAAGGTATACATATATCTGAAATCTTCATTTAAATCTGCATTTCTTGGGAGGTATTTCAGTTTCAAAGTGGTAATTCGCGTTTAAAAAGTGCCTTGAAATCCAGAGTGCGACATGTCCAGGTATAAATTTTATGCAAAGTGGAATATGTCCACCAGAGCCAATCAGCTGTCACAGTTGGATTACATGATCACTTGCATATTTACAAGCATGGTTTGAATAATTGCACAGTTAACGTCTTGTCTCGGATAGCTAGGTAATGTATTTTTGAGTGTTTGAAAGGAGAATCATATTACCGCAATAAATTTCTTTAAAAATAGACAAAATGAAAAGTATTTCAAGTTTACTAGCTTTACATTATGGTTCTGACTGGAATAAATAAGAATCATTGTGTTATTTTACAAATTTATTTCAAAACAATGATAATAAGCATACTTCTTTAGAAGCTCCTGAACATGAAGAAAGTCAAGATATCTGTGAAGTTGAAGAATGTTTAGAGTTTTGAACTTACAATTGTTGTTTAATTACTCGTTTTTAACTAATACCAGAGCACTGTTTCATTATTTATAACCGACTATAAGTTCTTTATTATTTTTTTCATCCTTTTAATACTAATGAAAAAATTGGATAAAACATGTTTGTTTTATTTAGCTGCAAAATGCTATGAGTCCATAATTATGTTAAGGTTTTCTCGAAAACCATGACTTAAACATTTTTCAAGTTAAAGATGGGTTACCTAAAACACATAATACACGGTGTATACAAATATATTTCCATCTAATCTCAATAATTTTTTTTTTTATCCCCTATATGTTTTTCATGTTTTCCTCAAATTGTGTTGTTTTGGACATGTCGCACTTTGCATCTATACGCCTCAAATATTACGATTACAATATTTTCCTTACGTAATGGAAAGAAGTATAAACGTTAATTTTTTAATCTGAAATATAGTATACAGAGTGAGTCACTAGCGCGTGGACGATCAACATCTCCTCAACTGAAAAAAAAAGATCAAGACCGGCATGTTTTAAAATTATTTTTAAATCTACATAGTGTCTCACATAGTGGTGGCAAGCTGAAATTTGAATTTTTTAAATAGAACATCCTCATTTCTTTATATAATTATATTTAAATCTTAATTTCCAATTCTGACCTATATCATTTTTTTACTTATACTACGGCTTTACCATGTTATTGCACCTTTCCCGATAACAAATGCATTTGAAACGGTCAAGAGTAGAATTTGTGAAAAACATATTTCCATAAATTTGACCGTCATTTCACCTTGATTGATAGTCAAGGCCATATACTAATTTGCAGTCCTCTAGAAGTCGAATTTTGTTCTACATCCCGTATATTTTTACTTTAGACGTTGTAACGAAGCATATTTTAGAATGCAAACTTCAACGCAAACCGCTGTTTATTTTTATATTTAGAATATTAAGATTTTATACTGTAAGTTCAAAGCGTAAATAATTGTTGTAATTTGATTATTCACTTAGAGATATTAAATTATTAAATAGATACACAATCCGCTAGGTGGAGATAGGGCCCCACCACCGACCAGTGGTAGTTCCGTTAATCGGTCGTTTGGCCAAGACAGCAGAATATTCGATATGATCCGCTAGGTGGAGCTAGTGCCCCACCACCAACTTGAGTTGTTTTGTCGTCGACGAACACCTCGCCCAGCTAGCAGTGTCTTAACAGTCACTTAACCCAACTAACACCAACTGTCCAAAAGATGCCACTAAACGAGATCACATGTACACTACCTATTCCCATATACTAACCAACGCAAACAACGCCACCCAGGTGTATTTTCAAACATAAACATTTTCCACTGCATATTTCAACCTGAACAATTAATAGTCCTATCAACAGTTAGCCCATACTAGGGCAAGTCCAGAAACAAAAAGCACTATTAACCTACGGCAAGCGCCAAAGAGGAGGACGCCGAGTGCATCCCTCCCGAGGGGCACACACTGAAGAAGTGTAGGTATTCATTAAGTTGAATCAAATTCACTCAGTTGAATCAAAGTGTGCTGCCAAGGTAGTGTTTCGCCGAAGCCACTGTTCCGCCGAAGCCGCTGTACTCCGAAGGACCCGCCGACTAACCGTAACCTACTCCGCCCGGTGTCCGCAAGGATACTTTGTTTGGCAACAGGTTCCCGTGTTTGCCCTCTGGCCTAGCCCCATGTCAGCCAGAAAACAGCGAAAATCTGAGAGGTCACGTGCATGCTTTTCGACCTAGCCCCCAGTCAGCCAGGAAGCCATGAAGACTTCTGCCAACCAAAGTGTTCTCCGTGATCAGATACGTGAACTTGTCGGTTTGGTGCATTTTCTGAATGGGCTAAACCGTTAAGGAAACACGAACAGGAGTGAGTAGTGCAGCATTTGAAAAGGCTACATGATTAATTTATATAGATTGGTAGTAAGTTGACTCTCAACTAATTCACTTATTCGAGCAGAGAGGTAGGCAACCACCCATACTTTAAGGTCGCATATCTGCAAGTCTTATTATCCAGAAAGTAAACGTGTTTTTTTAAGTATAATTTTGAGTTAGAGTCTAAATTAAATTATTTACGACCTTCCATGGCTTTTGGGGTCAGATAAATCAACAGTGTACGGTCCATCTAAAGGTGATTTTGGTGACTTTCCTTTCCTTCGCTGTGGATTGTACAGCTAAACCAGTTCTCCCACCTTGATGAAGCATTTTGAACTACCCTTCCCGTCGTATCAAGCCTTCATTCGGTCACTGGCTGGTGATGGCTCCACCATATCGTTAGCCAACCTCTTGAAAAGAGCTCCGGCGTTGAACTGCTTTATTTCACCCTTACTTCCAGTCTGTGGTCTCTTACTGGCTGCACAAACCTTGCGGCACCAAGCCTCCATATCCTGACGTCTTTTTATCCAATAATATCGTTCTCGTATTTTCTTCAGGGTTTTGTTAACACCGAAGTGTCCATCGGTTGTTCCATTGTGCCCTTCCTGAAGCACCTTCGCTACTCGACAACTGTGAATCGCTAGACGCATAGCCACCTGTTTTCCATCCCGGCTTTCCCAGGCTCTCCGCAACAGCCCGTTCATGACTTTCAGTGAGCCCCACCGCGCTCATAGTTCCTTCAGTCCCACTCTTTTGTCTGAAACATCCTTCTATTTTGGACGAGTTCCCCCTTCTTTAGCCTTCAATATAGGCCCAATTTCAGAATCGTTTGCTCTTGTTTGAGCGCTTCATCCGTCCTGTCATTCGGCACCTCCACCTTGACATTGTTCACTGCACCCGCGACCTGCAGTTTCTCCTGGTGGTAGTACTTGCAATCTTGCTTGTACGTCTTTCCGGATAAAATGTCAGCATCTTTCTGGGGTTTCGATTTATCGTCATATCCTTCTAGTAGTGGTCTTCTCTTCTCTTCACTTCTCTATGGGCACCCCACCCCGTTCATTATCTGGCACAGCCTCTCTGGTACCGGCTTCCTCTGATTTTCCCCTGTGCTTCACAGCGTCGGCCTCTACTCTCTCCAAGCTCTTCCGTGGACATTCTACCTGGATATGTCCTAGTTCTCCGCACCTATAACATTTCATACGCCATCCACTTCACCTTGCACTACTATTCTGAGTCTCTTCAACTTTTCCAGTATTCACTTTCCTCGAGTTCCGTTGTCGACAGTCTCGTTTGATCTGCCCTGCTCTGTTGCAGTTGTAGCCTTTAATACTCCCGCTTGGCTTTTCTCCATTTTGCTGTGATTCTTGTCTTTTCGGAGGATTCAATTTAGCCGGTAATTGAGTGAACATTTTATGTATATCGGCCAACATAGGGTTCTGGTTTTCCTTTTCTGACTGCGATTTTTCAAGCGTCATAGCTCGCACTCTTGACTTTTGAGTATCCCTATAGACGGCTTCTGCTCCTAGTGCACGCACCAAGGCTCCACTACTACTGTTATATCGGGATAGCCGGGAAAGCCCACTTTACATTGTACAAATTTTGGTGCCTCATATTCACTGTCCGTAACTGTACTAATAGTTATTAATCTGTATTCTACTTGGATTCTAGAAAATGGCGGAGGATCCGGTGTTTTATAAAATCATTTGAAGTATACATATACTCATCTAACTTTATGTGAATATGGTATGTCTTTAGGTAGTAATCTTGATGAAAATGATTTATTAAGAATTCTTCTATATTTTATATTCATCCCCATTTATAACTTGTTAGAATTTAAAAAATATATTTTGTGTATTTCTCAGAGTGCATTTTATTAAAATCCCAAGTTATAACCGCTTGGGTGGATTAAAATATACCTTTTAACCATCACCGCTAGAATTTTAAAAATATTTTTCCTATTATTACAACCACAAACTGAAAATATATCCTCACCTTTTTAGAATTTCGCCGGTTTAAAATTTTAATTTAAGCCACTGCGCTCAGCCATAATTATTAATACATTGTTATCACCGCATTTTATCCCTGTTTTTAACTTTGAAACAAAAATTCATTTTGAGTAACTATATGGTAAAGTAAACTTCATATTTCTAAGGCAGATAAAAAATTTCAAAGCTCTTCCGCCTACTACCACTAGGATAGAGCGAGGCATGGATTAAAATAAGAAATTAAGGGAAACTCGCCAGTATCTGTTATAATTTCTAATAATTACGCCACTCACCCCTAAAATATTTTGCGATCTAACTGTCACTTCTGTTTATTTAAATTTTTACACACATACGTAATGCTGTAACAGGGCAAGCAGAACGGCACAGGTATTAAGCAGAGACGGACCACAGTCTTCCGCGATATTTCGAACGAGTTGTGTTATATTTAGAATATATAGGTTATGTGCTTCATACAATAATACAGCGTGCGGTTCAGTGTTTACATTTTATTTTGATTGTGAGTGCCTAGAATGTATAATACTTTAACAGATAAGTGAAACTGCTCTTTGTTTAATCGTATTTTATGTAGTTGTGTAAAAATATTCCGGCGGATGGTGAAATATTCGACTGTTTTCCGTTTTTAGTGGCGGTGGTAAAATAATATTGTGATAATGTTCAGGCCTTGGGAAGATCCTCAATCTAGCACCAGCAGAGAATTTAACGAAGATATGGGAAATGGTAATGGCTCGCAAATTACAGAGAAAAGTTCTAGACGATATTTATGCGAATATACTAAAAAAGTTTTAAACGTTTATAAAAATATAAAAGAAAATGAAGGTGAAAAAGGAGCCGTGGAAAAAACGGCCTACTTAACAGAAATTTCAGAACGATCTATCTATAGAATAATTAAGGATGTGGTACCTAATCGAAAAGTTAGATCGGATAAAGGAGCAGCAAGAGCATTAGATTCATCTATGGTGAAATTGTTAAGAGATTTAATTTATAGCAAGTATATGGAAAATTAGGTACCAACGGTGGAATCAATACATACGAAACTGAAAACAAATGGTGCAGTGTCAGTTAGTCAAGCAACACTTCGGCGCTGGATAATAAAGATAGGATTTAGGTTCAAGATTATTAATAAAAGGGTAGGTATTATGGAAAGCTTCAGAATTGTGCAGTGGCGTAATGAATATTTGGAGAATATAAAAAAAAATCGAAATGAACAACGACCTGTTTATTATTTAGATGAAACTTGGTATGATACCCATGATACAGTGAAAAAAGGCTGGATAGATGGTTCAAAGAAATGTAAAGTTGATATGCCTGCAAATAAAGGAACCAGATTAGTAATTGTACATTGTGGATCAGAAAATGGATGAGTGCATAATGGTCTCAAATTAAGTGGAAAAAAAATGGAAGAATCAAACGTTGACTATCACCAAAACATGATTGCGGATTTTTTTGAAGCATGGTTTCAGACTTCATTGCTACCAAATATAGAAGAAAACAGCGTAATTGTTTTAGACAATGCTTAGTACCATTCGGGATAAATTGAGAAAATACCAAATACGGGAACAAAGAAAAAAGATATTCAAGAATTTCTCCGAAGACATAATTTGGAATTTGAAGAAAATTTTAGGAAGAAAGATATTTTGGAAATTGTTAAGAAGCAAAATTTCCCAAAACAATATGTGATTGATAGCATGGCTAAAGCTCAAGGACATACAGTTTTACGGTTATCCCCATATTTTTGCATTTTTAACCCGATAGAACTTATATGGAGTCAGCTGAAAAGTAGTATTCGCAAAAATAACACCTTCCCCAAATTTGATGCCAAAGTAGTCGACCTTATTAAAGCTAAAGTGGGAGAAATAACATCAAGTAATTAGAAAAAGTGTATTCAGCATGTCATTAAAAGTGAAGATGAATTTATTAAGTTAGAAAGAGCATCAGCTCTAATCAAGACCGTTTAATAATATCTGTAGATTCAGATACCGACGACGATACCGATTTAGAAAGTGGTTGTGAAATGTTGAGTGAGTGTAGTGATTAGAGTTTTGAATAAAATGTTACATGTGATTTGATTTAGTGTACATTGTGAATTTATCGTTTCATTAGTGTTTTACATACGCGCAAATACAATATAACGTGATTTTTATTTAATATATTATATGTATACATATTTTATTTGATAATTATTTATTTGTTTCTTTTTCAGAACTGAATTTATTTATTTTATAGTTATTTATTTGCTGTCCAGAATTGAATTTATTTATTTCAATTGTTTGTTTGTTTTCTAGAATTTTATTTATTTATTTAATCTGGGTTAATTAGATTACGGATTATTGACATAAATTCAATATTTCCTTTATTTAATGAATTTAAAAATTTACTTTATTTCTTTGACCTATTTCAATAATATCGATAACCTTAACTCTTAACCCACATTTTTTGGCAAGGAATTGCTCGTACCTCCTCGTGGTCCTTGCTGGGCAACAATAATAATTCGATAGGTATATTAAATTATTATTGGCGAAACTGAGCAACAAAAGAATATTTGGTATAATTTTAATTTAGACTAATAAAATTCATCAATGCTCCACCAATATATATAATATTATTCCTATCTTAACACAAGCAAAACAGAATAATTTTTTTTAAATTTATCGTTATCACTATAACAAATAACTATTTATTTATCAACCATACACTAAATTAATTAGATTGTAACTCACCGCACAATAATTTTAAGTACGGTCCTGAGCCGCAATAAATTACGTCGGCTTTGACACTTTTATGGCAGAGTTTTATGGCTTCTTTTTGGGTATCTCGCGCTGTGTTCACTCCTTTGTCGGGATTTTTTTATTTGACTTAGAAATATGAAGTTCACTTTATAAACGAATCATTGTGAGTTCACTTATTGAAGTTGAATGGGGTACTACATTATGAACACTCTCGTGTAATAAATTGACGTGCCGGCAACATCCGATATTCATAACTTGTATATTTACTTTGTTATTTATTTGGCGTTAGGATTATGTAGAGGATAAAAACATTTACTTGAAGTAACTACGTAATAAAAGACTTCTATGTAGGTTTACTGTAAATTTATTAAGCTTTACGAAATATGTGAGTTGGATGATAAATGCCCAACTCACTTCCACGTATAGCAAATTTGATAACAGTTTCGAGTGTCACGTAGAACGAATAAAAAGAAGCCCAGCTATTAACTTTTCTCACCAAACTTTAATCTCATCTTAACAACTTATATTTATCTTTACGACACAAAGGAACTAATTATATCATGGATTAAGTTTTGTAAAGAAAAACTTTTTTATACTGTTTAAATTATTCTTGGAAGACGGTTAATCGTATCCTTGGAGGGAGTTTGGGACTAGTTTCATATATACATAATTAAATGCGAGATTTTGCTAAAGGCTATCATAAAGTTTGTAAAATGTCGAGCAGTGTTGTTAATTTATGTCATTTATGAAAGCTATTTTAGTATTACTTCCAGATCCACGTAGTGTAGTGGAAGTATAATAATCGTAAAAAAATTGTTTTGTTGAAATAGGTTTAGAATGTCATGAAACATCGGGATTTTTAATTTGAAAGAATATTTTCGTCTGTCGGTTGGTCGCTCGGTTATTGCATGGCCACGTCCGAGCACATCTCACACTGAAATTAAATAGAACCATTATTTTAAATGAGAGTGGCCACGTCGGCGCCCCTCGCACATCGCACAGTAAAATTAAACACTACCATGCTTTTAAATGAGAGTGACCAAATCAACAACTTGAGCCTCGCATATCGCATATCGCACAGTAAAATTAAATACAACCCTGCTTTTAAATGAGACACCAAATCAACAACTTGAACCTCGCACATCGAACAGTCTTTAGCACTGGCGGTACCGTTTGTGAATCCCTATTTGCGACAAAAAAGATTTAAAAAAACGCTGCCTAAGGAATCACTACTTCCACGTCCAGATTTTTTACCAAAGTCACTTTAAAGGAAACATCTTGATTAGATTTGCACTCTAGTATGTGGAAATTATTGGTCTTAGAATTTTGATAAAATTTGGGACAAATGTCATAAAAAAGTTTGAGGTGTTGGTTTCTATCATATACGTTAAAAATGAAGATTCTAGTTTACCCTACTTATTTCCTCAATTCACAACCTAGCACCTCCCACCCCTTGAATGGAATCATCTCAATCAGATGTCATTACAATACATACGTGTACTAACTTTCAAGTGAATATCTCAATTTTCTGTTATCAATCCCATTAATAATGGAGAGAAGGTGGTGGGGTTTGAAAAATATTAGAAAGAAATCTGAGGCCCTGGTTTCAAGTATATACACCAAATTATAAATTTTTGTACTCTTACCAGCTTGATTTACTTATTTTCCCCTATTTGCTCCTATTTAACACTCAACCCTTCGAAGGAATGATCTCAAAATATAATCTAGTACCATGTGTCGTTATAATACATACATCTACCAAATTTCAAGTCAATCTTAATTTTATTTTATCAACTCCTTTAATAATGGAGTAAGGGTGGTGGGGGTTGAAAAATATTATTAAAAAAGCTGAGGCCTTGGGTTCTAGGACATACACCGGATTTCAAGTTTTTGTACTCTTACCAGCTTGCTTGACTTATTTTTCCCTATTTACCTCTACTTACTCCCCACTCCTACAACGTAATCATTTCAAAATATGATCTAGTTTCAGATATCGTTATAATACATACGTGTACCAAATTTCAAGTGAAACTCAAAATTTAATTTTATCAACTCTTTTAATAATGGAGCCAGGGGGTTGAAAATTTTATAAATAATCTGATACCTTGGCTTCTAGTACATACACCGAATTTCAAGTTTCTGTACTCTTACCAGCTTGCTTTACTTATTTTGCCCTATTGTCACGCAGGAAACAGCCAAATCCGGGAAAGTCGCAAATGTTTGTATAAATTAAATATATTCGACCCTAGTCCATATTAAATAAAAAACAATTAAATAATTTCAATGCCAATTAGTAGAATTGTTTAATAATAAAACACAAATATATATAAACATAACATTGACCGGCATAAAGATTTGCTAAATAAACAAGTATATAAATCGAACAATCAAAACAAACGAGGCTCTTGGTTCTTTTTAATTCATTGAGTTCCGACGTTTCAGTATCAACAGTGAGTTTTTTAGTTTGTGTAAATAAAGTGACATATCTCTTTCCAACATGCTCCAATGGTAAGGCCCTCCTCAAAATGTTATAATTATCGTTGTTATGTTCTTTGCCCCCAAACCATTTTATGGCCCAGCGCCAGGAAATAAATGTTGTATTGTTTTTTACATCTGTTTTGTTAATTCCCGACAACCCCAACCTCTAGTAAAGCCAAGTGGCCCCTGTTGTAGCCATTCCGGTGGTTACGACATATGGTGGAGGCTTCGTCTTCGGTCCTAGGTTAATGTGGTTGTCGTGGGATTTTCAAAACTTGTTTTTAAATATGACTAATTCAGCAACTAAATCTATTCATTATCACGAATAAGCAGGGAGGTAGTTAGTACATTCCTTTCATTTTAACGATATTTGATCTTCCCTTGTTATGAGTCTTTGTTTTGATTTAATATAAAAATGTACATATATTAGTTTTATTTGCAATCAGCTAAACAGGATCTGGAAATGCCAGAAGTTGAAGCTAAAGTCATAAGATTGTTTGGGGACAATTAGTTTATTATAATTTCTTTCTAGGACTTGAACTAAAATATTTGCTTTATTTTGTCTCCTTTTTACAACATTTTTTTTTTCCTGTGAGTGCTTATTAATGTGCGTATCGCTATTTATTAGTAAATTATAGTAAATTATAAAGTTGCGTTTAATCTCGTGTGGGTCAGAGTATGTCGAAGGAAGAGAACACGAGAAACACAAGGTCAAAGGGTAAGGTATGCAGCGTGATTAGGGAACTACCTTTCAAACCACCTCACTGTAGCACCGAGTTATTCAACGAAGATAATCCTTTTGGCCGAAAACCACGACTTTCACGCTCACCAACACATACGCCAATTACAGAAGTCGAGGAAGAAGTAGAACCAACGCCACCAGGAGTCATACTTAGAAGAAAATTCCCAACAGAGGGTAACAATAATAAAGCAGAAACTAGGGAAAACCCGAAATCGCCAGCCAAAGAGACCGAATTATTAAACGAGGAACCTAGTAGAAGAATTACTAGCGACTCCGAGGAAGAGGATCAAGTCCAGGAGGGCCCAAAAACGCCGGCGGAAGGGCAACAGCAGGCAACAAGTCTAGAAGCCGTAAGAAGAATTTTCGACTTCGTGGATGAACCTGCACGTAATATAAATTTAGAAGAAAGAAAAAATCGAAGCATTATCCAGAAAAAAGTGGCAAATATGGCGAACTGTACCCTCATGGACAGTTTTAATACGGAGAAGACTCCTGCAACACCGACGTTTTTATGCCCTACGACATTCAACCCATGTGTGGACAACGCGATGTCCTTCTTAAAACAATACGACAGGACGAGCGCGGCAAACGGTTGGAATAACGCCCTGAAAATTTCATACCTGCAATCATTCCTGGAGGGTGCTGCAAATTTATGGTTCGAAAATTACAGGAGTGAAGCAATAAATAATACGAAGACATGGGCGGACATAAAGTCCGATTTTCTAGGGGAATTTAGTACGGACGACGAGAATCAGTCCCTAGAGAGAAAATTGTACAGAAGACGACAAGGGACAAACGAAGGTATCAGAGAATACTACTTTGACCTTCTGTCATTGTACGGGGAGTACGACCCCTTGTTGGATATTCGGAAGTTCAAAAAATTTTTCGAAAACGGGATAAGTATGGACCTGTATGCGCACTACCGGCTAGTTGTGGACGATGACATGGACTGGAAAAAATTTAAGAAGATTGTGGACAAATTGGAAGACATCTCGGTTACTACACGCCCTGTGGCAGGTGCCAGGGGTTGCGATAACCATTGTAGGCAATACGCAGCACCCACACAATGTGGCACACGTAGTCAACCTACGAGGCAGGTCTTTCAGCCAAATTATACTTGGTCACAGCCTCCACGTCATAAATTCCAGTTCACGCCACCGAGAAATGCCTCCCGCCCCCAAAATTATTCAAACAACCAACCCCAGCAAAGACAGAACTATGCACCCCAAAGAGCACATGGGAGAAATGGAGGTTATGATCAAAGCTTCCAGACGGACAGGCATCAGCGCACACCAAGGAACTATGTCCCTAATACGAGAAACCACGATGGACGACCGAAATGTTACCACTGTAACAAAGTAGGGCATTTCGCCTCCGCTTGTCGTAGCCAGCCTAACACCGGTCACCCAAAAGCAGGAGGACGTCGTGCATAGACCCCTACGTCGTCCTACCTACTCAAGGGGCGAAGCGGGGTGACCATGGGTCGGCAATTTTGACAACAAGAGCTATGGTCAATCAAGCGGAAATAACTGCCATCTTGGATACGGGGTCACAACAAAATGTTATTACAAAAAGTTGTGTTCAGAACTTTACCCCCTACGAAGGTTCTCAAAGTTTGGTGGCTGCAGGCGGACTGAGAATTACCGTTTTGGGAATTGCCGAATTTAAGTTGCAAATTAATGATTTCACCACCAGATGCACTGCATTGGTAATAGAGACATTACCACATCCACTAATTTTAGGGATGGAGTTTTTGTCAAAATTTAAAGCAATTATCAACCTAGAAGCCAACATAATGACCCTAGCTGATAAGAATGTAACAAGAAAAATTCCTGTTAACAATACAACTGGTAACACGGAAAACCTAAGATTGTTAATGAATCATAACAATCGTTGCAATCGCCCGTCTAAGTTCGCAAATATTTCTTTTTATGAAGCATATATGGAGGAATGTTTAAGAAACATTAAGAACACTATACGGGAACAGAACCTTAGGAAAGAGATACTTCACAAAACTAACCCCAGACCTCAAGCACAGCCGGCAACGACCTTAAAAAGGAGCGAGGACACTCAGCAAATACCAGAAGAAAAGTCTAAACAGGCCACACATAAGGAAATTGGGTATAACAGGGAAACGGACATGGAAAAGCCTGAAGAAATTTTAACCCAAAATGGGGGTGATAATGACTATATTCCCTTTAGCAATGTATATAAGATGGATATCGACATTACCTGCGCTAAAATTGAAGAAAAATCAGAGGATCTTTTTACGGTAGGGGACGACTATTGTTTGGCGCACTGCGTGTCAGCAGACATGAAAATGGGTAAAGGCATTGCAAAGCCTTTCAAAGAAAAATTTGGAGGAGTTCAGGAATTATTACAGCAGAACCAATCAGCTGGCGGTTTAGCAGTATTAAGGCATGGTGGAAGATATATTTACTACCTGGTAACAAAAGAACATTTTTGGGAAAAGCCCTCAATGGAATCGCTATGGTCATCACTAATAGAAATGAGGAAACATATCTTGGCGGAAAATATAAAGAAGTTGGCAATCCCGCGATTGGGTTGTGGTTGTGATAGGTTAAAATGGCGCGACGTCAAGAAAATGATAACCTACATATTTAGAGAAGTTGAGATAGACATTGTGATATGCAATCCTCCACCCACCGGTCGTAACCACCGGAATGGCTACAACAGGGGCCACTTGGCTTTACTAGAGGTTGGGGTTGTCGGGAATTAACAAAACAGATGTAAAAAACAATACAACATTTATTTCCTGGCGCTGGGCCATAAAATGGTTTGGGGGCAAAGAACATAACAACGATAATTATAACATTTTGAGGAGGGCCTTACCATTGGAGCATGTTGGAAAGAGATATGTCACTTTATTTACACAAACTAAAAAACTCACTGTTGATACTGAAACGTCGGAACTCAATGAATTAAAAAGAACCAAGAGCCTCGTTTGTTTTGATTGTTCGATTTATATACTTGTTTATTTAGCAAATCTTTATGCCGGTCAATGTTATGTTTATATATATTTGTGTTTTATTATTAAACAATTCTACTAATTGGCATTGAAATTATTTAATTGTTTTTTATTTAATATGGACTAGGGTCGAATATATTTAATTTATACAAACATTTGCGACTTTCCCGGATTTGGCTGTTTCCTGCGTGACACTATTTACCCCTATTTAAGTCCCAATCCTTCAACGGAATCATATAATATAATCTACTACCAGATGCCGTTATAATACATACGTGTACCAAATTTCAAATGAATATCTCAATTTTATTTTATCAACCCCTTTAACAATGGAGTAGGGGCAGTGGGGGGTTGAAAAATATTATAAAAAAATCTGAGGCTTTGGCTTCTAGTACGTACACAAGTTCCTGTACTCTTACCAACTTGCTTTAACTATATTCCCCTATTTACCCCTAAATAACCCCCAATCCTTCAACGGAATCATCTCAAAATATAATCTAGTTTCAGATGTCGTTGTGATTCACACATATGCCAAATTTCGATGGAATATCTAAATTTCATTTTATTAACCCCTTTAATTATGGAGCAGGGGTGGTGGGGGGGTTGAGAAATTTTATGAAAAAATTTGAGGCTTTGGCTTCTAGTACATACACAGAATTTCAAGTTACTGTACTCTTATCAACTTGCTTTATTTATTTTCCCCTATTTACCCCTATTTAACCCCCAACCCTTCAACGGAGCAATCTCAAAATATAATATAGTTCCAGATGGCATTATAATACATATGTGTACCAAATTTCAAGTGAATGTTTCAATTTTATTTTACCAACCCCTTCAATAATGAAGTAGGGGTGGTGTAGGGTTGCAAAATATTATAAAAAAAAGTGAGGCCTTGGTTTCTAGTACATACACCGAATTTTTTCTTACTAGCTTGCTTTACTTATTTTCTCCTATTTACCCCTATTTAACCCCTAACCCTTCATCAGAATAATTCCAAAATATAATCTAGTTCCTGATGTCATTATAATATATGCGTGTAGGTACCAAATTTCGAGTGAATATCTCAATTTTATCTTATCAACCCCTTTAATAATAGAGTGGAGGGTGGTGAGGGTATGGAAAATATCATAAAAAAATTTGAGGCCTTGACTTCTAGTACATATACATCATATTTCAAGTTTTTGTTCTCTTACCAGCTTATATTCTTATTTCCCCATATTTACCCCTATCTATCCCTATTTACATTCCAACCATTCACCGAATATGTGCAAAAAACAATCCAGTTCCAGATCTCGGTACAATATATACGTGTACAAAATTTCAAGTCAATATCTTAAGCCGTTCCGGAGAAAACGTGCAGATAAAAAAAAGTTACAGACAGACAGACAGACACTCAGACAGACAGACAGACAGACAGACAGACTGATCGACACACCGACAGACAGGCAGACAGAAATTTGTTTCGCTCAAGTTTAAAATCTCGACGTTTCTTGACATTCTAAACCTATATCAGGTAAAAAATTTTTTTACGATTACTATACTTCCAATCCACTACGTGGATATGGAAGTAATAACTACAACAGTCTATTTAAAAGTGAATTATTATTTGTTTGCTTTTAATTGTATTGAAACATATTCTTTATAGGATTTTGCAAACGGCAGAAAAAATTACTATTTATGAGAACTAAAAGAAAAAGTATGTGAAAAAATATTAATGAAATCTTTGCATTCTTTCAATAACCTGAATTCTGGTTATGCTAGCAAATTAACATATTAAAATAAATTTGTTTAATTTCTTATTTGAAACTTCTCATTCAACAAATAGCATCCACACAGTCCCCTACGGCCATGCAGATTAAACTAGTATCTACATGACGGTCATAAAGATTCAGTTAAAAATGGGAACAAGGGCCTAAAATGAATTTATTTGCCTACTTTGTCTTAAACATTTTTCATTCTAATGGTTAACATTTTCATGAAATCTACCATTCTGTTTCTTGGAAATGCTTAGCTTTTGAAACGTTTTTCGGTCTTATTTTGGAGCTCATCAGAAAGGCACAAAGTGACTCATAAATCTTCATTGTAGGGGTTATGTAGATACTAGATTAATCTGCAAGGCCGTAGCGGACTGTGTGGATGCTAGTTGTTGAATGAGAATTTTCAAATAAGAATTCAAACAAATTCATTTTAGGATTTTAATTTTCTAGCAAAACCAGAATTCAGGTTATCGAAAGAATTTCTACACATAGTTTTTCTTTTAGTTCTCATAGATAGTTGTATTTTCTGCTGTTTGCAAAATCCTGTAAAGAATATGTTTCAATACAACAATAATAAGCAAACAAATAATAATTTATTTTTAAACATAGATTAAGAATGTTACGAAACGTCGAGATTTTGAATTTGAGAAAAAATTTCTGTCTGTCCATCTGTAACTTTTTTGTGAGCACGTTTTCTCTGAAATGGCTTAAGATATCGACTTAAAATATTGTACATATATGTGTTATAACGAGATCCGGAACTCGACTGTATTGGAACTTATACGGTGAAGAGTTGGGGGGTAAATAGGGGAAAATAAGTAAAGCAAGCTGGTAAGAGTACACAAATTTGGGATTTAGTGTATATACAGGAAACGAGAGCCTCAGATTTTTTAATAATATTATTCATCCCCCACCACCCCCTATGCTTTATTAAAGGGGTGATAAAATATGATTCAGATATTCACTTCCAATTTGGTACACGTATGTATTATATTATAATGACATATGGAACTAGATTATATTTTGGGATGAGTCCGTTGATGGGTTGGGGGTTAAATAGGGGTAAATAGGGGATAATAAGTAAAGCAAGCTGGTACGGATTACGAAAGCTTGGAAATTGGTGAAGTAGAAATAACCCTCAGATTTTATAACATTTTTTATTGCACTTCATGGATGAACTGATTTTCAATCAAAGAAAAATATAAATAAAAAATACCTTCCTAGTGTTTCAAATAAATGAAAGCAACACATTTTTCATTATTTAGTTTAAATACGTGGGTGATAAATTGTCTCGTGACAGGAAACACTTTTCTTGAATTGCAAGAATTCGTTGTAGAAACCATTATGCCAGTGAAAGAAACAAAACATCGGAAATGCTAACACAACACTTAGCTTGTAGAAGACAGGAAAAACATGTATATTATATCTTGGCGAAAATTGTGATATGGCAGCATAATATAAAAACTCTGAAAAATGGAAACTTCGCTCAATTCATCAAATTTTAATTCTAGCTTACATAAAAAAATGGATTGATTTTTTTCGCTTGCATAGGCATCCCTGGCTTCTCTCCCTATGTTTTCTTTAACATGGAGTTATTATAGATCACTGGAGGCTGGCTGATATTGTAGGACTAAGAACGTATGTTATTTTAATATATAAAGTTTTTTATATATAGAAATTTTATTCAAGCTGGTTGATTTCTTATTAGTGGCTTTCTATTTCATGTCCAAACTATATATACAGTGTCTTGAAATTTTACTCTGTTTTGCTTGTGTTAAGATAGGAATAATATCTTATATATTTGTAGAGCATTGGCGAATTCGATATTCCATGATACACTGACAATATTAAGTTTGAGTCATGAATTAAGTCATGGGTAGGGTTTACATACCTGCTGTAAACCGTTACATTCTAAAATAATTTCGGTAGAAGGAAGTCGAGTAACTACATCAAAATAATTTGAAATTACAACCACCCCTGATTATCACCCATCACCTCCATCTTCCTTCCAACAAATCTCCTTTCTAAAAATTGTAAATATTTTTGCAAAAAAAAAATCGACGCCCTATAGGGGTTGAATCGAGGGGTAAGAGTGATTGGGGTCATCCCCTTCTACAATTATCACCTTAAGTTACAGGGAGTGATCTCCCTGTAACTTAAGGTGATTCACCAAAATGACAGGGTTGGATTGATATCTGCGCCGGGAAAGAAACTTTAAGGCTGGTTTTGGGGTGATTCTGAGGAGGTAGCCGGGGTTAAAAACTTTTTGGATCCCGAAATCTGTTTCAGCACTCTCGAAAACGCGGGTGGGGGGGACTAAATTGGCCCGGTGTCAAATATTTGCGTGTCCTTCCGACTCCTGGCCTCTACTATTGCCAAGTTATTCCATTTTTTCCGATGAAGAATGCATTTGCAAGAGTAAAATCTTAAGCTAGATGGCGAGGGATTTTGATTGGATTTTTGGCCCAAAGGCAAGATTATTATTGCAATCGCTTCGTTTTAGGGTGTAGTTGAACACCCTAAGTTTGCTTACAAATTAGTGAACAGCTTGATTGTATAATTAACAATTGGTGAGTAAAATAGGCCCCTTTTCTATATTTTTTAAAAATAAGCATCGATAGAAGTCGCTAGATGCAATTGTTAACTTGCAAACGGCTTCCAAAGCTTTCAAAACACGTTATTTTCACTATTTCTTTATTCGAAAACAACTGCACATACAGGGTTAAAAGTTGAAGATTGTGTCTATGTTGTCTCGGTAATGTAAGTATAAAAATTTCGATAAGATCGGTTTATTATTTTTTGAGTAATTAACGGTCTAAATATTTTTTAATCTTTAATTAACGATTGTTGTAATGAAAATTTTTCTTTCGTTTAGCACCTGTGCTACATAATTTTGAATCGTCCGCGGTAAACGCCAACGCGAAGTCACCAAGTGCGCATAAGCGGGTAAAATCATCACTGAGGCCATTTTAATATCGTTGCTACTTCACTTTCGCTTCAGACGCTGGTGAGTTTAGAGTGTTTAATTATTCCTTTGACTGATTTTCACTCTTATTTCTTTAATCCTTTAATAATTTGAATATATTTGATTGTTAAATAAGGTCATATTATTGAATTAACTTTGTTGTATAGTTATTTTTGGGAATTTTTAAAGGATATTCCGTGTAATAAATAATTTTTATTGAGGCACGTGTTGGTGCGATTTCGGTGTCCGCTGGACACATGTACCTTGTTAACTCATTAATTATCGTGGCAATTTTGTATTTCGTGGTCGCTTGAGATGCAATACTGAGGTGTTTTATCATTTTTTAGATTATTGTGGACGAGGATTAAACTCGGACATTTTTAAACTACCACGTCGTGCAGTAACACAATGGTTTAGGACCAAGGAGACTTACTAAGGCAGCAAAGCGCCGAACTACTCCGGTAAATCTACCGTAGGTGAGTGAACCTTAGTTTTAGCATTTGATAATCATTAAATAATTTGTATAAGTGTTTACTACGTGGGTTTGGCGTTGCACTGAGTATTCGGGTCCTTTGTTCCTGTATTCTGGGTCCCTGTGTTTCAATTTTTTTATATAATCAAGGGATAAATTAGAATCTTTGTTTCTTAATCGTGAGCAGACAATCTCATCTCATTAAAAGTCGAAACCTAAAGTTGTTTTGTCGCGTTTAATTAACCTCGTGTTAGTACAGGAGATTAAGAGATTAATTTTTATTAGTTTAGGTTTCAGGAGATTAAGCCCACAACTTTTGTTTGCTATATTTGTTACAACATATTAGTTCTTTGCAGATAGTAATTCAGATATTTCCTATCTACTTCAGTAGTTGTACTAAATTTTGTTATCCTTATTCAAATTTTTGGTCATAACCAGTGTCAGCCATTTTGTGAACGGCTAAAATTTCATGAGATTAGAGTTTTTTCATTTATTAATTTCATTCATTACTATATTAATCAGTAGCTTATTTATATATTTTCAGAAGTAAAATTTTACAATCACTAATTTTTTTTTGTTAAACTTCAAATTTCTGGAGTGACCTTCATAACTAGAAATTCATTGGTAGTTTTTTACATATCTCTTTTTTTTGTCTTTTAAAATGTTTTCGTGATTAATCTGCTATTTTCAAGAACATAGATTCTTTTCCATTTTGTTTAAATTAGATAAAATTTGATATGTTATAATTTTTCAAAAATTAATCTTAATGTATCAACTGGTTCTTTAAACTGTACACACTTTCATGTAAAACCTTGGACCAACCGAAGCACCGCAAGATGAGAAGGTGGATAGGCTGGAACTGATTACTCATTGGCTGGACATTTTTTCCTAACGCAGCGTTGACCGGGACACGACCATTATTTAGTCGTCATTCCCAGGTACCTGTGGCCATCTGCAGGGTTCGACCTCATTGGAACTCTACGCCACCCACCAAGTAGAGTAAGCCTAAATCTAAATCAACGAAGTGAAGGGAAGACTGGAACGCTGACGTCGTTACGTGAAAATGACACCCTGTGTTAGAGCGGTGCGGATGCTGCGGAGGGGTCAGCTAGCCTTGTCTAACACATAAGGGCCTCATTTGCAAATGCGACTGTGTTCGCTAAAATGAATATTATACGTAATATTCATAATAGTAATATTATGACTAAATTAAATTAAACTGAAAATAATGCAAGGTTAATTTTAAGTACCATATACTTACAATAAAAGTACTTAATACTTGCCGAATGCCGAGTCGATAGTCGGTTAAAGTAAACTTAAAATATTGTAAATTCGTTTTTAAGTTTAAGTAGTATATTTATAATAAAAGTAATACCTGTTGAATGCCAGGTCAATTAAAGTAAACTTAAAATAATGAAATATCGCATTTTTTGGTAGGTTTATATTATTTGAATATAAATAAACAATAAAGAAATGTATAATAATAATTAATAATAATAATAATGTTTATTACTCCTCTTAAATGTTACAATATACAAGTATTTCAACATTATGGGATCGTCAGGTAAGATAAGTAAAATATAGTACTTAATTAGTAATTGAAACAAATAAAGTATAAACAATTATATAAGTCACAGAGTGATACAAACATACAACAATAAATATACATACAATAAAGACATACAAACATATCAAACATTATGAGGTGGTATTATTAAAAAAATCGTCTATTGAATAATAGGATTTACATATTAAAATTTTTTTAACTCGGCCTTAAATGTGGACATTTTTAAATTACAATCGATTTTTTATACATTTAACACAGAATTTTAAATTGTACGTATTACAATAGTACTTATTAAAATTTTAATGTCTACCTACATACATATTATTACAATGACAAATATACATTAAATTAATCTAAACTTGATAAAATATCAGTTTTGTGCAGTTTTTGTCTTACTGATAATTTTTCAGCTCCTACAACTTGCATTGTTGTCTTTTGCATGTGTTTACTATTCTTATACCAGCATAATAATATGCATTTGCAATATATTTAATAATTTGCACTTCATGTAGGTCTTCCGTGGGATGGTAGATACCAACATTGTTTTTATCTTATTTAAAACATGTTGCAAACCACTTTTAGGTTACGTTTTTTAAATCCAATTTTTTCCATATACCCCATTAGAATTTCCGCTCTGAAAGCTTTTTCGCAATATTTTATAATTTCAAACACTACTGGAGAAGGAAAATATAATTTACCTCTCGATACAAATTTAGTAAGACTTGCATAATCGTCTATATTTATTTTACTGAATAGCTATGATCGTCATGCCCATTTGTTATTAAAATTTTTTGTCAATGTGGGCATGAATTCTTAGCCAACATTTTTTTGAGGATAAAACTAGCAATATAATATAAAATACTTTCCTGGAAAACTGATAGTGAAATTTTATCCAATACCTCCTAACTTAATATTCGATTTAATGTATGGACCCCTCACTTTAACCGCGAATATTTCAGAAACGGAGGATCGGAGAAAATTGTAAAAATTACATGTTCATTATGTCTCTATTCGAAATCATTCACTGAAATTTGAATAATGTACATTAGACGGTTTTGAAGTTCTGCTAATTATATTGAAAACGCGCACGTTTTCCAGCAGTTACTACGTATGTGGGACAGAGACAGATACCCACCCCACAGCATCCGTACTGCTCCAACACCTAGTGCCACTTTAGAGTTATATTTGTCTATGGTGTAAGCGTTCCAGTCTTCCCTTCACTTCGTTGATCTAAATACAAACTCTCCGTTGATGAGAAACAAGCTTGTAAATCAGTTGATCTTTTCTATTTTCAAATTGTAATTTTCTAATTAATTTTCAAATTTGTTGAAATAATATTCCTGTTTTTTGTCTGCTTACTAATTAAATCAAATTTCTTGCCATTAATTTTTTTAATAATTTATTTGTAAAATTTTTTGCTCTTATACCTTTGTTAATATATTATTTATGTTGCATTTGATTTTGATTGTTTTTCCCCCCGATAAAAATTGCAAGAGCATTAGGTGCCGAATACGCTTGGGCCATTAATATCATTTATATTATCTATTTTTTTTTTACCTTTAGATAATTTGCTGAATAAAGAATAAATATATAACTCTTCTCGCCACAGAGTAGTTCACGACCTAACCACTGAGTTAATCGGTAGCTACTCTTTCATAGCTTCCTCAGTAGCCAGCTAAGAAGGTTGTGGTTGCATTGTGCCATTTTTTGTAAAATCCATTTATAATTGGTAATTTTTTTGTTCCAAATTCACTTTAGGCCAAGAAACTTTGTAAAATCCAAATCAATTAAAACTCAAATTTTCCTTTCCCAATCTTAACTTACTAACGGCGCGCGGCGAGGCGGGCAGACTGTTAGGGTCAAATTACCTCTAATGGATTTTTTCGTTGAGTTATTCCCGTGACAAAAATCGAAATTTATATAGTGCTTTCCATATCTTCTTATTGTCTTTAATTTTTTCAGTGTTTTAAAATCTATCCTTTAGGTATAAGAAAAAATTTTAATGTTAATTTTAAGCCGCCACAGGCGGCAGGATTTTTAACTTTTATTTAATTTTATTGAGATGAACCGGTCATGATCCGCCCAACCGTACTGCCACCACGGCGCTGCACGATGGGGTTGTGCGGTTGACCACGGATCTTGATTCGGGAAGGCAATGCTTTGTATTTTAATTCTGTATTAAATTTGTTGTGATGATGATGATGGTAAAGATTTCGTTTATGGTGCGGAAGGTCCCGGGATCAAACTCCTACGCCCGTTGGATTTTTCTTTCTTTCATTGTCTCCCCACTATTTTTTCACAATATAACATGACGGCGGGTACATCCAGTATAACACGACGGCGTGTACATCATGCATGAGCCAATAAATGCAAAATTGGTGTACGTAGACTCTTGTTAAAGAATATGCTTCAATTGTTTATTTATATCGCGCATAGAAAACCTCATAAAATCGGCGAGAATTGTGATTTTTCAAAAATTCCAACGGGATATAATTTTTCAATATTTTTTGGAATTTTACAAATGAGTGTGCCAATTATAAATGGATTTTACAAAAAAAATGACACAATTGTTAATTAAGGATTAAACAAAATTGATCCTTAATTACTCAAAAAGCAATAAATCGTTCTAACTAAAAAACTTTGTACATTATCGGGTAATAGATATTATCTTCATTTTTAGCCCTCTATGTGCATTTGTTTTCGAGAAAAAAATAGTGAATATAACTTGTTTTGAAAGCCATTTGCAAGTTAACAAGCGACTTCTATCTTTTACACAATTTCATAACAAACAATTTTCCTAATGTATATGTTATACTAAAAGTTAGCAGGAACGGAGATATTTAAAGAAATATAGAAAAAGGGCCTATTTTACTCTCTAGATATTAATTATCAAAATCAAGCGGTTCATTAATTTTTAAGAAAACTTAGGATGTTCAACTACGAAGCAATTCCAATAATAATTTCGCCTATGGGCCAAACATTTATTTTTTAGCATTTTTTCCTCCCTGCCGTCTAGCCTATCTGTAGAAAATTTTCATAAATTTGACCTTCGTTTCCACTTGAATATTAGTCATTACCATGTACTAGTTTCCAGCCCTTCCAGAGTCGAACCTAATTTTACAGAGTATTTCTCCCTATGATTAAAACTTTTAAGTATTTAAAATGTCATAAATCAATTTTCTCAAATGGTACACTCTGTACGTATTTACTTAAAATCTTTCAGTAATTAATAATTACTTGATATCTCATAGTGACTATTTTCTTTCAACCCGAATTTAAAAAAAAAATCAGAATCCATTTATATTTTGACATTCAACAGCTGTTACAGTGTGAAATATGTATCAACTCAATGCTGTCGAACGCGAGTGTCTCATTGACATAGCTTCCATGATGCTCCTCATGCACTTGACTACTTTACGACAATGAATTGACGGCGCAGCATTTTATTTTCTAAAATGCTTTTTTCTTAACGTATTGAAAGTTAACTTGCTATTTTTAAGCTTTCATTGTCAAACAATCATTTATAACAATTGCGACCCACCTTAAATAATTCGGTTAGTTATTTCGTTTATGTTTAAGCATAATTAAAGGCTTATTTTCCGAACAGCATTAACAATTTACAGTTTGCCTAACTGGATCTTTTAGTAACAATTATTTTGGTTTTGTGTAAAAAAATTGCCTCTACCTTCTTTCACTTCATAACTCTATATTAAACCCATGTCATTTCTCTCTAAGACTGGGTACGCATATACAAAGAAATAAATCAATAAACAATTATACTTCCATTCATTTATCCACCCTCATAACATAAATCTAAATTTAGATATTGTGAGGTAGGGTACATAATTCCTACCACTTTCCATTTCATTTTGGTTTGGTCATTTAATAAAAATTTGTAAACTGTCAGATTTGTAGTTAATGACATTTTAGATGTGTATCTGGAAAAAATAATGTTTACTTAAATTTAATTTTAGGTCCGCTTTAGTCTTTCTTAGCAGAGTTGCTGAAATGTGCGAAGTGAAGACGATTAAGAAATAATATCGTTAATATAAATTAGGGTATATATTTTTAATATAATACTATGTTGCTGATTTTATTTCTCAAGGTTATAAATAAAATATCAGTTAAGACAGGCAAAACAAAACGTATGTGCTGGACAACTTCGGCTTCTGCTCACAACCATCTATCACAACTGAATTATTATTACTTTTTAATTTAATTTCCAATGAATTACGATTAAACGTAAAGATGGTTTGTCTTTATGTCAAAAATTGTACTTCGCTGTTCATATCAATCAACTAAATCTAAAAGAAAACATTACACAGAGATGCGAGTTTCAGTCTAGTGCATGGATATACTAGATATATACACTCATGGACAAAATTATCAAATAGTTTAAATTTTCCCAATTCTTTTGTATTTATAAATTTTAATGAGAGAAACGCATAATAAAAGAAAGAAATAGTTTATTTCACTCATTTTAAGTAAAGAATATTAAGTTTTCATTAGCAGAAAATGCTAAAAAAATTAATTCAAAATGTTATAAAAATTAAAAATACCTAATTAGTTTCAACTGAAATGCTACCACGTTAAGCAAATTAGTCTTTGATTAGAATAATAGGGCATGGTTAATAACGAGTATTCCCACCTCGAGCTCTAATGGCTGCTTGCATCCTTCTTGACATACTACTAATTAGATTTTGAAAGTATTGTTGAGGAATTGCATTCCATTCATATTGTTCTGCAATTCGAAGTTCTTCTAGGGTATTTGTAATTGGATTTCTTTGTCGTATACGACATTTTAACTGATCCCACATATGTTCTATGGGATTCAAGTCTGGACTATACGGTGGCCAATCTAATCTTTGAATCTGGACTTCATCAAGATAATTAGTCACTGTGCCAGCTGTGTGCATAAACACGTACCTATCGTATTCAATGTGGCCCACATATGGCAAAACATGATCTTGGAGAATGTTTTCGATATACCGGTCACTAGCAATTCGTAAAACGACTCCCACGAGTTCGGTGCGTCCTTCCCAATTAATACCTCCCCAAAGTATTATGCCGCCACCTCCAAAACTAACAGTTTGTACGAGATTGCAACTAGTGTATCGTTACCCAACTCTTCTATAGACATGATTTCGTCCATCTGGCTTCCATAACTGTATTCTGGTCTCATCAGTGAATAGAACAATTTTGTAATTCTCGATATTCCACTGAATATGTGCTCTGGCAAACTGTAATTGACGAGTTTTGTGATTTTGGAAAAGACGTGGAACTTTGGCAGGCCGTCTTGGCTTTAAACCTATCTCTCTTAATCATCGTCTAATCGTTTTCGAACTAACATTCACTTGTCTTACATTTAATAACTCATTTTTGAGATGTGTGGATGTCAGTGTGCGATTTCAGGTAAAATTAAGAATCCGAAAACGGTCATCAATTGCTGCTGTGCACCTTTTGCGCCCTTGGCCGGGTCTTCGAACGAAATCCACTCCCTCGATACCTTTTTAAAATATTCGATACTGTAGATTGACCTCTCCTAAGACGTCGTGCGATATCTTTTTGTCTATATCCTTCCTCATATAGAGTTACAATTTGTGTCGCTTCAGCTTCACTGCAGTATCTATCTGGTGGCGTATTTCTTTCTTAAATAGAGGTAAGAACAAATAAAAATCACTAACACTTACTTTAATTCACTACAAATAACTTAATTCACTATAATTTTTGAATTATGTAAAGAATTTTCAAATGACAAAACGCGCGTTAGAAAATATACGCCCTTAAAATGAATTGAATGTCAACATATTTTAAAACAATTGAATATATTCACCTACTAGATGAATAACATCAGCACATATATAAATTTACAACGACGATTTGAAACCATATTCAAATAATAGTGATAACAAAAAATATTGGATAATTTTGTCCATGAGTGTAGATATTTTTCTCCATATCCTCAAGTTTGCATATTTTTCCGGCTTAATGATTTTCGTCAGTACAGATTAGGTAAGTAGGTCTCTCCACATGCAGGTTGGGTAAATGTATTCACATACAATGTAAGGAGAGATACTAAATACAGACACTAAAAATTAATTAGCCAAATGCCTGATGTGTTTTTAAAATAAGAATACTCAAACCTGACGGTATGGAAAAGAATTTATATTTATTTTAATATATGCAACCTCAAGAAGCCTTGGTATAGATTATAGGTACATTTAAGTTCTTCATACATTTAGCTATAAGCTTCAATGTGTAGAAATTGTTATAATAACTGAGGTAGATATTTTATTTTTACAAAATATTCCTTTAAACACGCGATATTAGAGGCAATTTATTATATTACAATTTTTGTCAGTTTTCAGAAAAAATGCTCCCCGCGGCGATATTGTCATGAATAAAAAAAGTTTTTACTTCCGAATTTTCTTGTTTCGGTCGTATACTTTAAAGAAGATTTATGATAATTAGGTCAATATAACAGTAATTAATTTAGTATTAATAGATTACCAGGGAAAGAATTTGCGAAATTTAATAATTAACAAGCCATTTACAATATTACAATGGTCCCAAAAGTTACGGCACATTTCTTGAACAAATTATTTTAAAAACTTCTCTGATTTGTTAGCTTTTTCATTCCAACATAAAAAAAACTGCGTAATTCCTTAAAAAGCATACTCTTTCACTTTTCCTTTCTTGCAGATATGCTTTTTTCCAACTGTTGTGCTGCCATTTAAATTCGTCAAAACTATTGCTTCCTGGAGACTATTTGTTTTATACGTCATAAAATACTTTCTTTATATACATCCAATCATAAGAATCTAGGGATGTGCGACCTAAAGATCTAGGAGGACAATGTATTGAAATATCCTTCTGTATCGGTTCGCTAAAGGGATTCCATCGAATAAATTAACTTAATTTAGAAAAATAGCTCACAGAATTAGGTATCTCTTTTATATGAAATAGCTGACTAGATTTTCTATCGACAAAATATAAATATACTTTATACTAGTAAAGCATCTCACGCGCGAACATATTCTATTTTACGTATGTTTGTGTTTAAATTTAAAAAAGTGTATAATAGAATTTCAATAAGGTTTTATACTTTACCAAAGTTCTGTTGCAATGGAATTTAATGCGTACCTGCAAATAAAAGAAAGCACGTATTAATAATTGTTAGTATAGATGTACTTTTTCTTACTAGCTTAATTAGGAAATTTTAATGTGAATATTCTGCAGTTGAACAATTAGGAAATTGTTAAAAATTATAAAATGCAGTCAACAGTAATATATTGATTTTTCGAAGACATACGATTCGGAAATAGAAATATCCGTTATTATATGAAATATCTACAAATGGAAAAAATAATGTCACCAATTATTTTGCGTTACAGATGCATTCATATTACCACCTGTCCAGGCCTGAAACTGCTAGAAACTGTTTTAAGGGCGCGCAAAGAAATTTTCAGAGGGGGCCCGTGAGCCTAAATATTTTATTGTTATTTTCAATTATAAATAACTCCCGAAAAAAAAAACAGATATCTAAATCTCTTAACAGAATCAGTTTTTAATATAAAAAAAATATAATAACAATAATAATAAGAAAGAAAATTTTTAAACAGTCCAGGATAAGATGATTTATTTCCTGGAATGTACAAGACGCCAGCAAAAAGCTGTTTCTTTATCATAAAAGTTTAATGAACACATGTATTAATTTGTTCACACTATTGTTGAAATAAATAGTTTATCTTGAAATTAAACAGTAAATTAAACTTTACAAAAGAAAATGTTAAAAAGAACATCATGATACGATGAAAATAAGAGATAATTGC
Organism: Stenurella melanura; assembly: GCA_963583905.1. NCBI lineage: Eukaryota > Metazoa > Arthropoda > Insecta > Coleoptera > Cerambycidae > Stenurella > Stenurella melanura. Next base: position 113,038,235 of record OY757312.1, read on the forward strand.
ACACGCATTCAAATCCCTTAATTTATTGTTTGAATTTGAAATACATTTGAAGTCCAGTTCTGGGTGCTGCACGACTTAACGTTGGCGGTATACTAATCAGAAGCAGTCAGTCTCCTTTAGGCTTTTTTGCCAGCTGACAGACCAATCTTTATGCATAAAAGAGATCTCAAACTATAAGTAAAAAAAGAGGTGTTATGGAATGTACCTTTATTAAAATTATTAATTAATAAAAAAAAATTTATAGGAATTAATTAACAAAAGTTGTAATAAATAGAAGAGATCTTAAACTTTATTTTAAAACAAAAATCAAGGTGTTATGAAGTGCACTTTCATGAAAAAAATTATGTATAACAAATTAACTCTGATAAATTTATTAACAAAAATTGTCAGACAAATTTTTTCAAAAATGGTTCATTATTTACCACAAATTGTGTAAATTTCAAGCAGGTGTTTTAAAAAGTGAAATCTTTCTTTTGGTCTAAAATGAAAAATTCATAAAAAATAACAATTAACAAAATTTTACTTGTCTGCCGGACGGGCTTAGCTCGTCCTGGCCCACCCCTAGCTACAGGCCTGCACCTGTCAGTTACTACAATGTACGTGGAATCGTATTATGCCATTTCTTGGAAATTAGTTAGGTTCACAGGAGAGGAGAGAATTTTGAGAGATTTGTTAATCTCACCTTATACAGTCTTGTATGGAATCTGCTGCAGAGAAAGCATCCTCCATCAGTGGCACAATGCGTAAAGTGCATGACAATGATAATTACAATCACAAAGTATTTAATGATCCAGGTGATCACGTCCAGAATATATTATAGATTAAATACCAATTAGTACTTACTTTCTAAATTTAAACTAAACCATCATGTATCAGTGAGCAGTTATTAAAATACATGAGTCAGAAAAAGTAAAATGGTTTTCACATTCGAAATAAAGTTCAAAATAGTAATTTTTGGCAGTTGCCAGTTGGCAATTTATTGTATAATCTTGCTCCCACATAGCATGGACTGGATTTATATAATTCCAACACTTATACCAGTTCTATTGCAAGTCATGTGTTATAATTACGGTACTCTCTTTATACACTAATATAACATTTAAACTGTTTTTCGTACCAATTTCAAAATGCCTAATATTTATCTAAGGAATGTTAAAATTATTCATTAATAAAAATTTGCTGATAATATTTTAAACAGAACATCCAATGGTCCCTGTTGCATTATAAATACGTTTTTTTCATCTGTAAAAATTACATTGTACCAAGAATTTACATCATGCACTAAAAATTCAAGCGTAAATCCCAGTCGAGCTTCTTTATGTTCAGCTTTAAGTAGGTATTTCTGTGCTGCTGGATGGCGGCGTAGCTTCGATTTTCTTACTCGCCGGCGACCAGTACTACCCGATCCAGGAAAATTCGTTTCTTCAGCAGCCTGAACTACTAAGTGAAATGGATTTTCTACTATTTTATTTACCAACTGCAACTCTTGCTGTTGAGTTGATATCCTTCCTCGCCCTGATCCAGGATTTCTACAAATCGTACCGTTTATTTTTCACTTTTTTAAATGTTAAACACAGAATTTTTGTTAATATTATAACGCAGTGCAATTTGTCTCATTGACCCTCCATCTTCTGCTTTAGCAATAAATCCAACTTTGGCTAAATCGCTTATATGGAGCATATTAGTTTTGGCACACTTGCAATGAATTTTGACTGACAATGTCACAAAAATTAAAGTTAGATGTACACAACTAGATTTTAGAAAAAATACGTTAAAAGAGTTGTCCCACTTTTTTTGCTCACGATTGTACATAGGCATAAATAGTTTGGGATATATTTCAAATACATTTTAAAATTTTAAAATTAAATTTTCTTGATAAAGAATATTAGTACAGGCAATGAAGACAAATTTTGTAAAAACCTCGCAAAAATTAATAAAAGGATCATCTCTGGCATTTAAGTAGGTAATAATCTGTAGAGTGGAATGATACATTCTTTGCACTTCCAAGTTCCGGAAAAATTTAAAAAAAATTGGAAAAACTTTTTGATTTTCGGTTTTTTTGGCTCTAGCGGCTAATGAAAATACAACAAAATGTGTAGCTCGTCTCTTTCTCTACAAAAAAGGTCTTTACAAGTTCTTGTCTTACTTAAGCCATTTAGGAGATAAATCCAGTTTTCCACTTATAGTTTTGAGCCGCTCCGAAATGCGCGGAAAATGAGAATTCTCTGGGAGTTTCGTACGACCGGACACATCGATCGATAATTTGTACTATTCAGAGCCGCTAAAAAAATGAAAACAACATAAAATGTAGAGAAAAGTCTCAGCTTTAATGTGGAACTAATCAGAAAATTCATACAAAATTTTATCATAGAGAAAAATGTGTTAGATGATGGCTTAGTAAACTTTAAACAGTTGATTTATTCATATCTTTGAGTTTTATGCATCCTGCCTATTTCTCCCGTAATAATGGGTGCTTTTTCACCGCATGGATTCAATTCTACGCACCTTGACCTATATTTCGTGAAATATTCATTGCAAATGTTAAGAAACAAATAAGTTGCATATGTTATACTGTTTAATTGTGCATTTTCTGAACATGTATGAATAATGTAGACAAATTCACATGTAGACAAAAAAAGTACTGCACGCATTTAAAGAACTGTAAAGTCGTTCGATAGAATGTGTTTTATTGTACTTATAATCCAAAAACAAAAGACTGTGCTATTATTATTAATTAAGATATAGCGAATTGAACTCCAAAATTTGGAGGTGATTGATCGATGAGAAATATACCCTCTACTTTGATCGCAAGGCACATTTTTCCAACAAAAGTAATTGCAATAAAATATTAATTGGATTAATATATCATTATATAAGAATATGCAAGCAAAATGAATTATCATTCTAACGACTCCCGGCAAAGATATGAATAAATCTGTGGATCAACTGTACAAAGTTTACTAAGCTATCATCTGATACTCTGACACTTTTTCTCTATGATAAATTTTTTTATGAATTTTGTGATTAGTTCCACATTAACGCTGAAGATTTTTCTCTACATTTTATGTTATTTTCATTTTTTTAGGGGCTCTGAATATAAAGAATTATGAATTGATGAGCGCGGTCGCACGAAACTCCCGGGGAATTCTCATTTTTCGCACATTTCGAAGCGGCTTAAAACTATAAGTGGAAAACTCGATTTATCTTCTAAGCAGCTTAAGTAAGACAAAAATTTGTAGAGGACATTTTTATAGAGAAAGAGACGAGCTACAACTTGTTGGGAACTTTTTTCTCTATTTTCATTATTTTGGACTCTAGAGCAAAAAAATCAGAATTTTCTCGGAACTTGGAAGTGCAAAGAATGCATCATCTTATTCTCCAGGTTCTTACCTGCTTAAATCCTAGAGATTGATCCTTTTATTAATTTTTGTTACCCTAAATGGCTAATTTACCTGTACTATATACAAAATTCAAAAAATCTTATATTGCTGGATAGAGAATTAAATACCCTTTCAAATGAGCTATATACGTACCCTCGTTCCATTTAAAAATGTTAAAGGGGTATCACTTCAAGGGGGTTGAAGGGGGAGGTATAAAATTATGCTCAAAAAATTTCATTTTAGAATTGAAAATTGACGTGTTTTAGGATTTTACTCATACATTATAAATTACATAGATAATGAATTTATTCGTTATATACGGACCTCACTGTGTAATTTTAAATACCTACTAAATTTTAATTGAATAAAATATTACACGATATATTTGTTCATCTCCTCAGCAGAATTTAACCAATATTACGAAATGTTCACATTTATTATCCGTTTAATATTGAGTTTATTGCATTGAGCTAACGTATTTGCAATATTAAGCCAATATTTACTCAATATTAGAGTTCTACCTGGGAATGGCTAAGAAGGTTTCAGCAGCAGACATCAGACAGGCAATCATTTGAAAATTAACCGAACCGAATAAATCCCCTAATGGCAAATACAACTCGAATGAAATGTCGAATGTTTGAAGTCTGAGCAGTGCTGCTATTACCATGTAGTTCTTTGTTTAAGGTCCCAGACAGGGATGTATATTGTCCTTACCAAAACTAACATAGATAGAAATTCGATGTGTGGTTCAAGGTGAAGCACATGATGGCGGGCTAGTTCTTTCTTAAATATATGTTAAAGTAGTAAGTAAAGTAAGTAAAGTAATTTATTCATATAATTTTGTTACAATAATTACAGTTACAATAAATACTTAATAATCTAATTGTTTATATTTACAGACTAGGTATATTTTCTTTAAGTGAGGGTGAGTTACCTAAGTAAAGCTTGTGTTGTGCGACTCATCCTCATCTTAGAATGTTATTTGTTATATACTATCATGTACTTAACATAAATAATAGAAGATACTATGGAACGTATTAATTAATTATCAATACAATATATACTTAATATACTTATAAACATAATTATGAACAGGGAGAAAGAGCAAACTGTGCTAAATCGTAAACTATAATTTACAATCAAAAAATAGGTAGCTATGTTAGGTAACTTTAATTGATTTTTACATATATTTAAAATTCATTATTATTATTATATTTGCTATATATCAAAAGTAATTTTATATTAGTAAAATTTTCGTTTACATATTTCTTTAGTTTCTTTTTATTATGTGTTTTTGACAATATCTTAATTTGTCTTGGAAGTATTACTTCCACATCCACGTAGTGGATTGGAAGTATAGTAATCGTAAAAAAAATTTCAATTTTGTTCTTCTTGAAATAGATTTACAATGTCATGAAACGTCGAGATTTTAAATTTGAGCGGAAAGAAATTTCTGTCTGTCCGTCTGTCGGTCTGTAACTTTTTTGTCTGCACGTTTTCTCCGAAACGGTTTAATACGTTGACTTGAAATTTTGTACACGTATATATTGTAACGAAATCTGGAAATGGATTGTTTCTTGAACATATCCAATGAAGAGTTGAGGGATAAATCGGGGGAAATAAGTAAAACAAGCTGGCAAGGGTACAGAAACTTGAAATTTGATGTATATGTACTAGAAGTCAAGGCCCCAAAACTATTTATGATACTATTAAAGCAAGTTGGTAAGAGTACAAAAATATGGGATTTGGTGTATATACTAGAAGCAAATGCCCCAGAATTTTCAAATAATATTTTCAACCCCCCACCACCATCACTCTCTTATTAAGAGATATGACAAAATTAAATTGAGATTTTCACTTGAAATTTTGTACACGTATGTATTACAACGACATCTGAAACTAGATTATATTTTAACATGATTCCATCGAAGGAGTGGGGGTAAGTAGAACTAAATGGGGAAAAATAAGTAAAGCAAGCTGGTAAGAGTACAGAAGCTTGGGATTTGGTGTATATACTAAAAATCAAGGGATCAGATTTCTCTCTAATATTTCACCAATCACCTCTACTCCATTATGTATGGGATTGATTATATAAAATTGAGATATTCGCTTGAAAGTTAGTACACGTATGTATTGCAGTGACATCTGATGGAGATGATTCCGTTGAAGGAGTTGAAGGTGGTAGGTTGCGAATAGCGCAAGCTAGAAACTTCATTTTCTTACTTCCATATCCACGAAGTGGTATAGTACAGTAGTCGTGAAAAAATATGCAATTTTTTTTAATAGGCTTAGAATGCCATGGAACGTCTTAATTTTAAATTTGAGAGAAAAAAATTTTCTGTCTGTATGTCGGTCTGTAACTTTTTTTGTCCGCACGAGAAATATTAGGGGTATATAGGGGGAAATACCCAAAGCAAACTTGTAAGAGTACATAAATTTGATATTTTGGGTATGTACTACAATCCGAGGTCTCAATTTAAAAAAAAAATGTCTATCCACCCACCACCCGCCCACTCCATTATTAAAGTAGTTGATAAAATAAAATTGAGATATTCGCTTGATTTGGTATACGTATATATTAGAATGATATCTGGAACAAGATTGTATTTTGGGATTATATAGAGGTAAATAGGGGAAAATAAGAAAAGCAAGCTGGCAATAGTACAGAAATTTGGGATTTGGTGTAAATACTAGAAGCGTTGGCCTCAGATTTTTTTTATAATATTTTCCATCCCCCCACTCCCTTATTAAAGTAGTTGATAATATTAAATTGAGATTTTCACTTGAAATTTGGTACACATATGTATTATAAGGACATCTGAAACTAGATTATATTTTGATTATTTGATTTGAATATTCCGTTGAAGGAGTGGGGGGAAAGTAGAGATAAATAAAGTATAGCAATAAGCTGGTAAGAGTACAGAAACTTGGGATTTGATGTATATATTAGAAACCAAGGCCTCAGATTTCTTTCTAATATTTTTCAACCCCCACCACCTTCACTCCATTATTAACGGGATTGATAACATAGAACTGAGATGTTAACTTGAAAGTTAGAACACGTACGTATAGTAATGACATCTAATTGAGATAATTCCCTTGAAGGAGTGGGAGGTGGTAGGTTGTGAGCAGCGCAAAATAAGTAGACCAAGCTGAAAATTTTTAACGTATATGGTAGAAACCAATACCTCAAATTTCTCTATGATATCTGCCCCTGATATTATTAAAATTCTATGACCAATAATTTCCACATATTAGAGTGCAAATATATTCAAGATGTTTATTTTAAAGTGACTTAGATGAGAAATCTGAATGTGGAAGTAGTGATTCCTTGGGCAGCGGTTTTGCGAAGTATTCTGGAAATTTTCAATAAATTCGGATGGTTCTGGTCAAACTTATATTTTACATGAAAAGAGCCTTCCACGTACTTAAAGTTTGGTTACGATAAAAAAATATAATATACCAAGTTTTCAAACTATCGATAAACTTTGTTAATTCAGTTCGTGCTTGTGAATAATCCTTCAACTTAATTATAAAAGTTTTCAGAAAGTTTTGCCTATACTCACATAAATTTAAGCAACTTCTTGTCTATTTTGTTGCGTATCATGCAAGAAAAGCACAAAGTTTGTACATACGCAAAGTGAGTTAATGATTGTAGTAAGGGCAACACCTTCGGAAAGTCTGAACTTTTTTCAGACTTAAATCTAGTCGTTATGAATTATGGAGCTTTAAAAATAAAACATGTTAACAAAGAATTCTTTGAATTCTTAATTTTGATATTAAATTCAGCATTAGCTGCCTCGAGGATACCCAACTATCAATTTTAACGCAATTTCAACAACATTTCAAGTTGTCACTAGCGCATTCTCCGAATTCTCGATTAGAAATATTTTTTGCGATATATACGCACTTAGTGTCTTTGTCGAACATCAGTCGGGGGTCCAAGTGTAAAATTAACATTCAACAAATATACTAACGAAAGTACATGAACCGTCTATTATACGTCTATATATACACACACGGTTTTAACTACCTACGATCCTAACATACCCGGCACCGCGTCGGTATTGTGCAGCATGGCAGCAACGGCCTTCAAGAAACTAAAAGTGTGCGCCTCATCTCAAATTAATTACGATACACCTCCCTCAGGGACATATATGCACGTTGTCATAACACAACTCCATTAGCGGACTATGTAATTGCTATTTAATTATTCATATATATTAAAACATATACAACTACATCAATTGCTATAAATTCACGTTTTCAGACTAATTGCATGCGTATTAAAGCTTCTGGTCTGCTATATTGAATACGAATTTCGAATTTTTGTACTCATATTCAGCAGCCCAAATACTCTCTATATAATTTATTCATGACGATCCAAATGATATTTTGCTAGTTCCTTTTTTTTAGTCATTATAATTGTTTATATAAGTTGTTTACTATTTGTCTATTAATTATTTACATGTGAGAACGGCTTATAAGTATTCAATTTTGTTGAACATAGACTACCAAATACACAGCAAAAGAATTCGTATCGATACTGGGTTCCGAGATGAAATATTATCGACACTCCACAGTGTTACAATGATAAAGCTGCATGATCGTGCTGTTAAAGGTCTATCTGTCTATTTTAATGCCAATAATGGTGTTTGGTTAGTACAGCGACCGCGTAAAAATGAGGTTTATTGGCTACCATGTTACTGAATGAAATAATCGTATGCAAAATCACTAGTGTTTAGAATTTTATCATCGCAAAATCGCAAATCGTCATTCACTAATCTCTAGCGAATTAACTTAAGGAAAAAAAAAACCGCCAAAACGTAAGTAATAATTACTGCAAGAGAATTATTGATCGTTCCACTAATAGCCCAGTTGCCTGGGGTTTTAAGTAGGAATTAGTTGTTACTTCGCTAATTGTTTCATCAAAGGCTAGTTTTTTGCTAGTAGAAGGTGACTCAAAAAAGTTTACCAACATTTACCCCCGCGAACCCTTATAAAAACCCTCTGAAACGGAAGAATTCAGTTTTTTGCTAATACCTAAAAAAAATAATTAAAAAACGGATAGCACCACGTGAATGACCGGTAAATTTTACAAAAAAATTTTTTCCCTTAGCATGAGAAATTATTACAGTTCGCTCAATATTTCAAGCGCCTCGCACAGGGAAATTAAGCATTTCTCGACAGCCGCTGCATAATAAAGACAATTTGTACCCATTAAAAACGAAAAAAAGGTAGCACTTTAAAGAGGAAGAATTCAGCTTTCCAATGGTATACTTACTTTTTATTTTCATAAATTTTATTTCTGATAAATTGCACGTGAAAGTTAAACATTATCATTTTTTTCCCACTCTGTACTAAAATATGAATATAACATAAAATACTATTTAAAAAAATGCTTGTAGATATACCTTAAACTTCAATCTAAGATTAATTTTTAAGCTCTAAAGTATCCAGGGTAAAAAACAAATTAACTTTTAAATCACTGGTATTTTTTCCATTTTTTTAGGGTTAGGTTTTCACTTGAAAACTTGTCTAAAACAGTCAAAAAAGACTTGTAGGTAAAAAAAAAATTGTAGCGTGAAAAGTGTAAGAATATAATAAATAAATATCATTTTATTTTCAGAAATATTTACATTTCATTTTTAATGTGCGAAAATATTTCTTGGAAAAAAACCTTCTTTTTTCTATTTTTGCTCCGTATATAAGTTGTAGCTAAAAAAAAATACTTTAACGTATGAAAAGAAAGATAAAATTCCAAACTTTCACTTTCAAATATCTATTTCATCGTTTGATGTCCAGGTTTCAAGTATATGATACTTGAAGTGAAGCAAAATTGACGAAATCCAAGTCGTATAAATTTACATTCAAGAGCCAGTAAAGCGTGCTTATACCGAGGCTCGATTTTTCTAAAACACGTGCGGTTTCTCTGCATGAGTGTACGCTTCAAGAGTACTTTAGAGCACATGGTTGTTTATATGATACATATAAACATAAATCGGAGTTGCTTATAAAATAAATTAATTTTGATAGTGGTAGGTTTTTAAAATATAAATAATCGAATACTTATAAATATTTTATGTGTTATTTATTATTATTTTGCGTCTTACTTTTATACAGGGTGTAATTAGTTTCATGTCATTAAAAACAACTGGTGGTAGGGAACGACAAGACAAACAAAAAAACCTTATATAACATGGGGTCTAAAGCTCGTAGTTTTGGAGAAAAAAAAAAGAAACAAAAATTTTGCAAATTTTCAATAAAATTTTTTGAGAACTGCTGGAATATTGAGGTAGGTTTAGATCGAGATCTGACCTGAAGAAAACTATACTCTAACTCTCCCTTGTACAATGTTTTATTTACTGTCGGTCTTTCGTTATGTACACACGTCCAACCCGCCGTTCGCTGTTTTTGTTATTTTTGATTTTCGCGTCATTGTGTATTTATAGTTAAGATTTATTTCATTGACTTACCGTTCAAGTTGTCAAATTCTTGATTACGTACGGACACAACTTACTTGTTCGTCCTTTTTGTATTCCTTTTTGGCTTTTGTACCAAGTTTTTATTTTATTTTTCTTTATTGACAACGTCAGTTGATAGTTTAGTGTTGAACGAAGTGCGTATGTACTTAATTCGACGTATCGAACTGTGTATTGATACAGATGCAGAGATCATTGAATTATTTAGGTAGGTAGTAAGCTTATAACCCAGGACACTCATTTATGTTACAAATGTTAATAAACCACATTTAAATTTTCTAAATTATAAACAATCCAATATTTTGTTCCAAATTAAAAAACACACATGTAAAGAAATGTCTGTTTAAACCTCTGTGGCCATTATTTGCTTGCAATTGTGCACCAAGAGAGAACGAATTATTTACCTCTTTATACTTGCCTCAGTTCATTTGAGGTGGTACATCAAAGGCGGTCGATGATCCTTTGACACCGCGTGTGCCGGCCAGCACTTTTTTATGACAATTTAAAAGTTGTATAATTGGGAAGTACAAGTCCATCGACCAAAAAAAGCAGTGGTTCTCAATAGTTGTCTACCATAATATTAAATATGTTAACCTAGATCAGTGTTTTTCAAAGTGCCCCTAGAGGGAAAAGTCATAAAGGTTTATTGTTTGTCTAGTCGGTCCCTATTACCAGTTCTTTTAATGACATGGAACTGATTATACCCTGTATATTCATAGTTTAATAGTGTAATAAATGTTAAACATGTTAATAAGCATATTCTATTTTTATTTCAGTGCAAGTTTGGATAATAAAATTAGTGACATTAAAGAAACAGTAACAATTTATTTTTAATTACAGTTGGAAAATCTAGCCAGCATACCACCAACAGCTGATGCCGCAGCCCTACATTTTTATAGGGTGTATTATCAGGTGCAACAATGGCTATCTAATGATGAAAATCTACAGAATTGGGGCTGGAAGATGGAGCACATTTTGAATCCAGTTAAAATGACTAAAAAGCCAGCCCCGAAATGTTTATTAGATTTGATGTTTTGTAATTGTAAGAAAGGTTGTGGCAACACTTGTGGTTGCAAAAGAGCTGGTGTATACTGTTTAAATGTTTGCGAATCGTGTTTCACTCTAATGTGCTCAAATTCACCCCTTGAAGGAGACAGTGATAATGACGATGAAGTTTGTACTTTACCGACAGAAACTTTGAATGATTCTGAAAAAAAAGATGTTGAAGATGAAATGAGTTATTTTTAATGCTTTACTCAACTTTTAATAAATGTTTGTTATATAAAAATATGATAATTTATTTATTTGCCTACTATTATATCTTTCTTATTTTTAATATAATTACCTGTTTTTATTTAGAAAATTATTTATTTAATTATTTTTTGAGATATTAGCAAATATCTAGATTTTTCTGTTTCAGAGGGTAGTATTTGGGGGTAGTTGTGGATCAAATAACGAAAACTTTTTATTTCTTTCATAAATCATTCATTCATGTTATTGATACCTGTTATTATTTACTCATTAACATATAAAAATTTGTTGTTTTATGTAATTTTCCTTATTTTTTCGAGGGGGTGTTTTTTAATAATTTTTTCTTCAGGGCTAAAATAGCTTTAAAGAAATATACATTTTTTTTTTGTAAAATTTCCCGCTCTTTCATCCGTATTTTTTTAATTATTTTTCGAAATATTACCAAAAAATTGGATTTTTCCGTTTCAAAAGGGTTCTGAATTTTAGTAAACTTTTTTGAGTCATTTTCTACTAGCAAAATTCCATGAAACAATTAGCGAGGTAACAATTAATTCGTCAAAATTGGTCTCTGACAACTGGGCTATAATGTCTGAATCAAATAATAAAAAACAAAAAATATCTTCGAGCCAAAACATATTTCAAATTTCCATAAAACTATAAAGGAGATATCTATACAATTTTGGCTACATTATTTATATAAAAGACCTCCCTTTTACTAAACCTGTGACAAAGTTCTTATTTATCATTAACTTAATTTAAGATGTCTTTAATATATCATACAAGGTTCTGTTTTCTATCGCAACAAGAGAGCTATATTTATTTCTAAAGCTCTACTTAAAGGAGAATCTCAGAGAATTAACTAAAAGCATTTAAAAGACACAAAGAGCAATATGCTTTCTCTTTGATAAAAAGTCACGAATATCAGGTATCACTTGCGTAATGATGTTTCGAAATGTTCCCTTGTGTTCTTATACTTTTGTGTGTCACGTTAAGTTTCGTTAAATAACCAGATGTTAAGGAGAAATGAAGGAAAACGCCTCGTTTAATGAAAGGCTCAGACATTCAGCGTTCTGTAAATGGATTGTTGGGTTCGAGATATAAACTCCAATTCTCTAAAACTGAGACATTTATGTATTATGAAACATACATGTTAAATCGGTAAATATAGAAACGTTAGGATTTTCTTACTGTCTTTTTAGGGACAGTAATTAATACACGTGTAAGAGATATCTGTACTATACAGGGTGTCTCACCGGGACTTGAATAGGCCGATACAGGGAAAAGTATGTAATTGTCAAAAAATCTTGAAAATTTGGGCAGTTACTAAAGTCAGTGCGGCCAATCGAACCAAAATAATTACAAGCATGTGGTACTTCCGGTTATAACGGAAGTCGACAACAATTTGCTTATATTAAATGGAATACCCTATCTATTTTCGACTTTTTCAAATTACTGTAAAATTCAAGATCGCATTTTTTAACCCCTAATTGGATATTGAACACATTTACTGTTAATAGAAAGACTGCAGCTTTACCTGCCGCTTTCTCGTTTTCTCACATATTGGTATTTATTAAAAGATACCCTACACAACTGACCACATTCTACCTGAATTAACTATCTCTTGAAACAAGGTGACTTAATTAAACCGGCTATTTCATATATGTTATGTAATTAAATCGAATGCGCCTTGTACGGTCCAAACGTCTGTCTTATAATTATTTTTTTTTAATAAAATATTTTCAACTGTTCGTTGAATAGGTAATTAAATAAGATCGCATTTTTTAACCCCTAATTGGATATTGAACACATTTACTGTTAATAGAAAGACTGCAGCTTTACCTGCCGGTTTCTCGTTTTCTCACATATTGGTATTTATTAAAAGATACCCTACACAACTGACCACATTCTACCTAAATTAACTATCTCTTGTAACAAGGTGTGCGACTTAACGAAGTTTCTTTTTGTATTGATTGAAAAAACAGTCTAAAATGCTAAATAGACTCCCATTTCAAGTCTTCAAAATAAGAAAGTAAACTAGTTATTGTTCTTAATAAAAATTATAGTAGAAAGCTCTCTATAATATAGTAATAGTGATTATCTGCCCAACCTAAAGCAATACAACCTTCTTTCTTTAGCTAATAGACGTGTCTTATACAGTATCTGTTATCTATATAAAGTTGTCAATTCAAAATCACCTGATGAATGGTTATTGGGTACACTTAAAATTTGTGTACCGGTGCAAAAAACTCGTTTTTATAAAACATTTCTAATTAACACTCCAAAACAGAATTACCTTGCCAATTCTCCAATTAATATGATGTGTACTAATTTTAATTTACACCAAGATTGCTGTGATATTTTTAGTGATTCATTTTATAGATTTAAATTAAATATTAAAAAACACATATGTGATAACCTTCCTGTTGCATAAATTTTTCGTTCAATTTTATTTATTACTATTATTATTTTTTTTATTCCTCATATGTTAAATTAGGCTTATAAATATTAGTGTGTTCATCCTTTCAATATTACTGTTAACATAGTGTACATTTTGTTCTGATAGTTATCTTAATGATATATGTATGAAAAATATGTGTATGTAAAATTATAGTAATTAGTAACTAGTTTAAGTGTAGATTAAGTGTAGGTGCAATCTGTAAATGGATATTAATCTGTAGATTGTGAAACTAAATAAATAAATAAATAAATAAATAAATATCTCGGGGTAGTTTTAAAACCGCAGATATACCTACAATCACACTTTCCGCTAAGAATTGTACAAATTATAGCCACACCTTTTGTATTTATTGCAAATAGGATGTTATTATGGACAGTTCGCGGATAGTAATCTTTTGTTACTCGTAAATACCTGAAATGTCGGTGATTACCTGAATCTTGTTACTTTGTCACATATGATTTCTTGCCTACTTTATCACACGCTGTCGTTGACTATTGTATAACTATATGCAATATTTCGAGCAGCATTTCGAGTTACTCGCTAGTTACCTTTATAGATGCTCTATCGCTTTGATACACTGGTGGTTATACAACGAGGAACATGATATCAGTGGCGGCGCAAGGAGTCTTGGGGCCTTGTTTAAGAAATTGATTTGGGGCCCACATAAAAAATATTTGTTTAATGAGATAATGTATTTCACGAGGCATTTCCAATTTTAATTTTTACATAATTTTATAAAATTAAGAGATTTCACTTCATAAACACACCATTGGATAGCACAACAAGCGAAAAAACTTTTTTTTGTCTTTCAAAATAGATACCAAGTACATTGGAAATAAATAAATAAATAAATAAATGAATTAAAAACAGCAGTTTTCTTTTAAAACAGAATTGCACTAAAAAGTAGAAAATAATTTTTTATTCAGTGTAAAAAAAATAACAACAAGTGATTCGCCATTTTGTGCCGGCCGCCATATTGGATTTAGAATGACGTCACGAAGCTTATTGTATTGTACTTTATATACCCTTCATTTGATACCCGTGTGGGGGCGATTTTCAAGGAAAAAGTAATCCGCCATATTGTGGTTGCTGCCTTATTGGATCCACCATAATAATAATTATATACTGCTTTCCAAGCCTCATAGTCACCTATTGAAAAGATTGACTGTTAATTAAAAAAACAACTCAAATTTCAACATACAATGTAACATAATGTAAGAAAAGGCAACATGCAATGCAACAAAATATGACAGAATGCAACATACAATGCAACAAAATGAAACATGCAATGCATCAAAATGTAACACAATGCAACATACAATGCAACAACATGTAACAAATTGCAACATATAATGCAACAAAACGTAACACACAGTGCAACAAGATGCAATGAACTGTAACAAATTGCAACATATAATGCAACAAAACGTAACACACAATGCAACAATATGCAATGAATTGTAACAAAATGCAACATACAATGCAACAAAACGTGCAAATTGCAACACATAATGCAACGAAATGTAACAAAATGCAATGAATTGTACCAAAATGTAACAAAAGGCAACGAAATGTAACAAATTGCAACATACAATGTAACAAAATGCAACGTGCAATGCAACAAAATGTAACAAACAATGCAACATAATGTAACATACAATGTAACAACACACTCCTGACAATGTGACGAAATGCAACGAAATGTAACAAGCAATGCAAGACAGTGTAACATGCAATGTAACATAATGCAACACAATGTGAGATACAATGTAACATAATGCAACACAATGTAACGCAATGGAGCATACAATGTAACATTCTGTCACGTATTTCTTATGTCGTTACTAACCTCGAAGAGTGAAAGTGTACCTAATTAACGATAACGACTAACGCGTCTGGCATTTGACATAACAACTGATTGTCCATTTTCATATCGGAATGAATGCAATATATTGCAATTCTTTCGTAAAACATAAACCGTATCAGACTTTTTCGATAATTTTCATTATTTTTATCTTGAGAAATAATTTCTTTACACAATTTAGGGCGAGTAGCATGTCTTTTAAAGTTCTACAATTACAGCGAGCAATCATTTGAAGGTAAAAGTGTCAACTCACTTTCGTTTCTATAAGATCACATTCTGCAATAGATTCCTCCGCCATAACCCATTTAATATTTACAGCTGTGGGTGCTCAAACAACAAGTTTGTAGGTTAACAGTAACATTTATCCAATAATCCCCGTATCTCGCATGCATTATATTTTAGATCCGGACGAATACGAATTTTAATAATCACGATAATGTCATGTGGGTCAATATCCGATGTCCACGCTAATACTTCCATTTTTCGGTGTATGGTTTCATGGCCACCTAATGACTTTACAGGATCACATTATGACCATCTCTTGACTATTTAGGTACACAGGTATAGGTACATAGGTGCAGGCATACAGGAACATGCTTATAGGTACTGGTATATGGCTACGACATGATGTCCGTTAGGTTAGATAAGATGGTCGCTGCCGGTTCGTTAGGTTAGATACAGTGACTGCTTGTATGTTTGGTTAGGTAGAGTGATCGCTTGCCTTTTAGGTTAGGTAGAGTGGCCGCTAGCGACTACTCTACCTAACCTAAAAGGCAAGCGATCACTTTACCTAACCAAACATACAAGCATTCCGTGTTACGTTTTGTTGCATTATATGTTGCAATTTGTTAGTAGAGTCGAAACATGCATCACACGCTATACCTAAATCCAGCGTTTCGGAGATATTTGACATTTTATAGAAAATTTGACCGGTGCAATGGTTTGCAATAACTGTTATAACTTTTTTCGTGTAGGAGATTCTTATTCGCTCTTTGGCGTGTAGTCAGAACACAAGATGAGCTAGTCTTTACAATTAAGATAAATTCCATGATAGTATACCAAGTGCTCTATTTTCCACGTTACATTTTGTCAAATTCAAACCTCAAAAACTTTTTCATTTCAAATGGAACACCTGTATTTTTTACATCAAATTATGTAAAATTAAATTCATTTTTTTCTAGTATAGGCATTGTAGGGGTTAGGTTAAGTTAGGTTACTAACTTTTTGAAATATTGGCGGTTTTCTGAAATCTCAAGAATTTTTAATAAAAACGGTCATTAACTTAGCCATGATTAGAAACAAAAATTAATGTCAGTCATTCTCTTATGCTAAATATGCCAGCACGTTTATGTTGAAACCACGAAGTCTTTTTAGATTTGTTTATTATTTATGGAGAATGTGATAAAGTAATATCAAGAACATGTAACACCTTTGCTATTCGATATCCGCAAGAACAGAAATCATCACCATACACTGTAAGATGCATATTGGATAATTTTAGAATATTTGTCTCTATCAAGGCAGGAATTCTAAGGAGGAAGAGTCATATTAGCTGAAGAAGATAAAATTTTAAGAAATTATGCTAATCCATTACATGGGAAATATTTGGAACACTTTAAAAAAGTTTGGAATAAATTTAATATTCAAATTTATTTGAAAATGAATTTGAAATAAACATGAATTTGTATTTCATAAAGAAATTAATGTTGGACGTCAAGTAGTCTAAAATCTACTAATATTATACACCATAGAATATTATTAACATGATTTACCTGTGCTTAATATGATGATTCTTCTCAGGGCACAAATAAGCCGATTCAATTTTGCTCAACAATCAGGACACCGCAAGCGAATAATAAATCAAACTCAACGTTGAACAAACACGTATACATTTTATTAAAATTTTCAATCTGGAATGTAAGTATCAATTGAATTTAATTAACAATATCCAACTTAAATTTATTATCTAATAAATATGACCTTTGAATTTTAATAAAATTACTTGAAAAAATAAAAATATAGCATGAATCTTTACCTTGTGTTGTGACGCGAATATGCCTCGGTCACTTGACTGGCGTTTAAATATAATCTTACAATTCTCCTTGAAATATTTTTCTGTCACTTGACTGACGTTTAAGATGTTTCCACTATGAAGTCTGAATACCTGGATGGACAGATACTTTCCTCTTGGGCCTGCTTTCAGAATAATCTTCGTAATACCTCCCATACTTAAGGTGTTATCTTAACTTCTCATTTTAAATATGTGGACAATTCAACTTGATATCAATATACCTGGGAGGGATATAATTATAATTCTGATCTTATTATTTTCTTCAGTGTCTTTACTTTAATAAATTTGTTGGTTATTTTTTCTTGATACATTTTAGATGTTATCCCCCGTTAATGGTTAATAATGAACTGATTTAAGATTTCAAGCTTTTTAATAGGCCGATCTCGATATTTTCATCTATTTTAACTAGCTTGATCTTTTAATTTGAAATTTATTTTTAATAATTCACTTTTTTGACTATTCCGTGTAGCATGATCTTTATATTATTTAAACAGTGTTTTTAATTCTTTAATTTTCTTGATAAACATATTCAAATCATCAATATTTCGTGAATAATAATTGTAATTTTTCCAGAAACCTTGACATTACATTTAAAAGTTTTAAATATAATTATAACTACTATTATCTATTCCAGGTTAAAATTAAGTGGTATTTAATACATATAGATCAATAGTATCCTTAATCTAAATTAGAACTGTAATGTAAACATGTACGCAACTCCTTTTTACATGTAGTTGTGTGTAAGTTGTAGCAGCAGTTGACCAGATATGTGAGGATCTAAATAGAATCGTCAGGATCTCTGAAAGTCACAACCTTACAATTAATGCGAATAAATCTTGACAGACAGACATAATTTTTTTTCGCTCAAATTTAAAATCTCGATGTTCCATGACATTCTAAACCTATTTCAACAAAAAAAAGAATGTTTGACCTTTTTTGCTGTTACTGTACTTACACTTCCTCTACTTGAATGTGGAAGTAATTCAATTTTGTTGAAATTTGGAGATTTTTTTTTTGAATTTGAACAAATTTTGGGGGATGAGACAAAAATAAGCTACTAATAAACTTTATTTTTTAGTTATCTTACTGGACATTTTCATCATAAGATCAAGCGTTCGGAAGACATAGGCGAGAAATGAAGATGAAATTCCTCAGATATTCATTGATACACTGGTACTGAGATTACAAAACCAACATGCGAACTTAAAAAGAAATTATAATATTTTTCTTCTATTTTCCCCTTTTCATGTACTTTGAATGGATTAAAAAGTTTCTGCAATTATTTCAGTAAATAATATAAATTAAAGGTCCATAATAGAAACTTGTGAAAGGTGTTTAACTCAATTTACTGCTACTTCAGAGAAATAAAAATAAAATGTAAAAGATTAAGTATATTCATTTAAACCAACAAAATTCTAGAAATATAAATATAATGAGGCGGTGTACTTCCGAGAAATATTACTTTACTTTTCTATTCGCCAAGCGAAACTATAAATCATTGTTAAGATGCGAAGTCCTTGTTCCTTTTGGAAAAGGAAAATATAGGGACATAAATTTACACTTAACATAAAAGTGAATATTTAAAAACGTCGGACGTGGTTTAGAAGAACTCCAAAGAAGTTTCCGTTCATTCCAAGTAAGTTGATATATTAAAATTTTATTTATTTGTCAGTTAATTTTAAATTATAGGGTGCAAAAGGACTAAAGGAGAAAAACAGAATATTTTTTAAAATGATACAAATTATTAGGTTGGAAGGCTCTTTTTATCGATAAGTAATTACACAAAATGGATTCTAAATAAAAGCTCTCTTCTGTTTAACTCTTCTGTAGTTAAAAATAAACTGTTAGGTACGCATTAATTTACTACTTCAATATAGCTCGAGAATTGTACAACAAAGAAAGTCGTTTGGAAAATGTACAATATAGTGGAGTCAATAGAGATTATCACTTCGCAAAAAATCCGGGAAGTGGGAACTTTTGAGAATACATCTCTGAACATGTCAGGAACAATATACCAAAAGTTACCAACAATAGTCTTTGACCGTGATTTGTTATTAAACACATTAGTTGCAATATAGAAGTTTCCATCAAATATCTCTTAAAATAATATTTTCTTAAAAAAGATAATAGCGCCATTCGAAAATACGTGAAATTTTACATAAAAAATGTATATGAAGTTATTTTGTATGATCAAGAATGTAGGCTCCAGATTTTTCTGTTTAACGCACGATAATGCAGCTTGGCAACACGTAAGTCGGGTGCGCGAAATGCGCACGGTTTGTTGTAACTTTTGAACTAATTAATGAAATTGAGCTCAACAAAGCATAAATGAGAGAAGAAATATGTGGCTATTCTATTATTATATTTTGAAATATTAAAATGAATTTATGTAGGAATAGTACATATATGAAATCGGAACCTAGGGTGGTTTTCGATGAAATCGGTAAAAGCTCTACCACTTCTACAATTTTTAAGACAGAAACGTGGATCTTTCACATATTACTCTTGAAGTAATATATGAAAGGATCCCATGAGTGATAAAAATTAAGAAAAAAATTTTTTGATGATGTAAGTACACTTCCAAAATTTCAAAATTTTGAGAAAGTGATAAAATTTAATATGTATAACTAACTTTATCCACCTATTATGTTACGTGATATATTTGATTAACACAAAGTTCGTAAAATAAGTTACATTTATTTGATAACTAAATCACAATGTATTCTAAAATAACTCACATTACTTTTAAAAGTAGTCTTCTTGATATGAAGTCTCTATAATTTTTGTTAGTCTCCATTGTTGTTGGTAGATGGCTATTCCAGTCAATAAATGTCGAAACAAATCAAATATTATTTCTAATAGTTTTTGGGGGAAGATCTTTTTTGTGGTAAAGCGATAAGGAGTGTCGCGAATTTTAGATTGTACACGTGGGTGTCTTTAAAAAAGGTTGTTTTAACGTTGGTGTTGGTTTATTAATAATTAAAATGAGTATTAGCACTCATCCTTTTTGAAAAGGGAGAATTAGCCACACTATACGCAAATTGGAAGTTCCATTGGTAGTATTTTTGGTGACTGAAAAAGTTGAATACTTGCTCAGTTTCGTGGAATTCCAAGCCGTTTTAACGGGATTATTTGCTGCCTTTTGTACACCACACTCATACTAGAATCCACAAAAACATCTGGAGTAAACCTGTTGGAGGAAAAATTCGAAAGAAAACCCTCTAGCTGTTAGGAGGTAATGCTTTATTTTACTTTAATTTTGGTTAAAACAGCTCATACAATTTACACATTTTATATTTGACAATTTGTGGTGATCAATTGATTTAATTAGTATATGTATCTCGTGAAAATCATGTTATTAATAATTTTTCGTGTATACACTGCTCGACAAAATTAAGGTAACCGATTTATTTGTTACAGTTACTATTGCTTTAGTGGGGCTAAACTTCTATGATTTGATTTCTATATTTTATTAGAATAATAATAATAATAAGTAATTAATATCATATACTTACTTGATAGAAATCAAACTGTACTCATCTTTTTGTTAGTAAATATAATTTCTTTTGAAAGTAAATTGCATGAGAGCTTGTTATATCATTTTTTTTGAGTGCTATAGATTTATGAAAAATCATTTAAGCATATACTTACCTAGTTTAAAGTATAATTCTATATCTGTTCCTCGAATAGGGGTACTCATACTTGTTTATCCTATTTTAGGGTTTCTTTATCGCTGTTGTTTTGGTTTTTCCTTTATTTCCTGGCAAGGAAGAGAAGTTGTCTTATTGATCCAGACTGATCACACATAGAGTTTGGAATGTTATTGATTAAGGATTCGCTTGCTTTTGCTTTGCTGCATGTATATCGCCATTTGCAGGATTTTTCACCAGCTACCTACTGATTGACCTTGGGATCAGCTAAGTTTGCATGCTTATTGATCATATGTTTTGCTTATTGAATTGATTGATTGCATATTAACTCGTCCTATATTTTTTTTGTTTAAACATAATATTTTATTGTATATTAGAGCTCATAATTGTACATATACATTTTTTTTATAGTCCATGATTACGTATTAATGTGAAGAGCTCTCAACTTCTAACTGCTCATGCATAAGAAAAACAATAATTAAGTCATTTTAATTATTTTAGTCTTCAGTATAGTTGATGAATTTTTTAAAACATTTTCTTATTATTACTATTTCTAGTAGAGCTCAGTGGACTTTGCTTATTCTTTAAATTTAGTATATCAAAGCAAAAGTTTTGTTCCCTATTAATTTATGTGTTTATTTTTTTTTTTATTAGTTCAGTTTTTATTTAGATATCTTCATTACTTTATACTTTTTTTTGCGAGTGTACGCTGCGCGTGTATACACGTTCGGTAAAAGCTTGCGCTAAAATTACATCTTGGTGTACTTTTACTTTAATTAATGTGTCACCAAATTTCGCAATATACTTACTTGAATTATTGAACTGAATTTCTTGTAAAAATTGAAACATATTACTTCTAATAAACTACTGTATAGTTGTATAGCAAAATTTAGCCTTTAACTTATTTAATTGATACAAGTACTTACCTCATAGCATTGAAAACAAACTTACCTGGGTTTTTCTTGGTTATATTTGATATTGAAGTAGTGATAGCGTTAAACCAAGTGGCGCCCCAATTTTAGTATTACTTTTATTTTTGACCCGGCCCGTCGCTACTGCGGCTGGCAGGCCGCTGCCTCTACTTTAACAATTCAGGGTAAGTGTTGAAGGTAAGATTGTCTCGGGGAGAACGTCACAATTACTTTGGTTGAAATCGCATTATTAGACTTCTGTAGGTGCGATTTTTAAAGCTTGAAATATGTACTTTAAGATGCTTCAAGGGGATTTACCTTAAAAATTAAATTAACCCTCTTTATTTTACGAGAATTAAAAAAAAATCTTTGCTCAAAAATTCCTGAAATTAGGAGTAAGATAAACGTTAATAACTTTTATACAAAATTTATTTAGTATACCTATCCAGCATATATTTATAGTAGAACATCAAAATAAGTAAATATAATGTAAACAGAATTTTTGGAATATACAGCGTGTCCTACTTTTCACGGTAACACCTACGTAGCTCAGTTATTAATAAATCGATTTATTTTAAACTTGGTTAAGCTATACACCTCTTGAAGGTAACTAATAGCTCATATACTTATTTAATTTATTCCATAGACGTGCGGACTAATTGGGGTGAAATTGGGGTAAATTTTCAGGTAAATTAGAAGTAATAATCAAAAATATCTCCGTACTCGCCAAAAACGTGACTAGATTTAAAATAAGTAATCTGTATAGGGCCCGTATAAACGGGCAGAATTTTCTTAGCGTTTTTGGCGAGTACGAAGATATTTTTGATTATTACTTTAAATTTATAGCAAAAAATGTGAAATAAATTTGTTTCTAAATTCACCTCGTTCCGAGTTAAAGGCCATTAATTTTTGACAAAACGTCATATTATGTACCTGTTTATACCTCTAAAATTACAATAGATATTTTAACAAAATTGTTCACAAAGGGGTTTTAAAGGATGCCCTATGAGATGGTGGTAATCTTTAAAAAAAAATCCCTAATACAATTTACCTGACAATTTACCCCATTTTCAACCCCTTGGTCCGCACGTCAATGGAATAAATTAAATAGGTATATGCGCCTTTAGTTACCTTCAAGAAGTGTATAACTTAACCAAGTTTCAAATAAATCGGTTTATTAATAACTGAGCTACGTAGGTGTTACCGTGAAAAGTGGGACACACTGTATATAAACCTATACTTTTCACGAAATATTGAAAAAATCAAGTTTATTCAGTAAGTCGACTCGATGTTGATTGGAGTCGAGCTGTGGTAAGCAGTTATCCGATTCACGCCACATGATCGCACGCAGATCGTCAATCTTAGATCTAGTGGATCAATACTGAGTCGAATTCAAAATATGTTTTCATTTATTGAAGTAAAATTCAACAAATACAAAAAATAGAAATATTCAAGTCTAAGCTAATTGTATATTGTAATGAGGCATTCATAGATTCATGACACAATACTAGATTTCCGTTTATCAAGCTTTTGTACACACACCCAATAATCATAGGTCGCCGATATACCCGAAATCTACACGCGGACCTATAGTTGCACACGCCACCAATGGGTCACACGTGTAGGATCTCTGATACAAAAACAATCAGTGTTATTCTGGCATTGACTTTCAGCGTGCTGAGCTGAGTCAATTATAGTTAAGGTCACTTGGGGTACTTGGGCCATGATTTTACAACATGAGCGAGAAGATTATACTTTGAACTTGCCTGAGAACCACTAATAAGTTATATTAATATCTAAAATATTTTTTTATATATAATACAATATACAGTCTTTAAATATATAATATTCAAATCCCGAGTCAAATTTAATTTTCTTTATAATTATAATTAAATAATATAAAGTCTGATGGGCCCAGTTAGCTCTCGAAATTGGGGCAACTGGACCATACCGGTCTTGGTTTCATACAAACGATTATTATTTGAACTGGGGTAAGTGGGCGTGTTGGTAAACATGTAAACTTCGTACAAAAATTACCACAAGTCATTTAAACCACACCATAGTCGAGTTCTCGACGATGTAAGAGAACTACTACATAACAATTAGGTGGAAATTTATTCAAATTTAGGAATAACACAACTTCTGTTAAAGCAAAAAGGGCAAAATTAAATGTAAAAAAGATCCAATTTCAATTAAGTATAAATAACACAGGCCCACAAAAAAAAGTGATCTATACCAGGGACCTGACATAGTAATCCTATGTATTTCGACGTGCTGAACACGAATCCAATGTAAATGTAAATCGCGAAAATAATCTAAAGAAATAAGGTTGCTTAGGCTATTTTCGCGATTTACAAAAAAATGGTGGATGATGGAGCTAAACGGACATCAGATTCGTGTTCAACAAAATATATAGGGATTAATATGTCGGGTCCCGGGTTCAGATCGCTATTTTTTGTGTGACTGTGCGCAGTGATCTACATCTAAATAAATAAAAACAAAAACGTACTTAATGTGCTTGGGGTAACTTGGTCCCAGCCGTGCCCAGATGCCCCAATTAACTGGCCCACTTACCCCATTTTTGGAAAATTATGGGGGTAACTGGGCCACCCACTCAAGCTTATGACCTAACGCAGAATACATGGTTGAAATAACATTTTAGGGATATATCTTTACTGTATATATTATCAGCGTCACAGTTAATTTCGCATAAATTAGAAGCATGATATATCATCATGCTTCTAATTTATGCGAAATTAACTGTGACGCTGATAATATACAGACTGTCTATTTTACGAGGGCCACACCAAATATCTCGCTTAATATCTATTGTAGAAAAATAAAGTTTTAGACACAGTTATCCCATTTTTTGTGAGCTATATTTCAGTAAAAAGAAATTTGAAATCCATAGCCTACTTTATGAGATATATTACAAAAGCCTGAAAAATAGGAAAACCACAAACGGTTATAGCTTCCTTATTTGAGGAGATACGAAAAAAGTTAAAGGAATGACAGTTGACGGCAAAGACAATAAGAATAATAACGTGTAACGAAAAAATCGAAAAATGCAGTTGGCTTTGACATACGCTATTGTGCAAAAATGAAAAATACATATCTCAAAGTAGGTCATGACGCCATTAATTCCGTTATTTTTTTCTCATTCCAACGATATAAAACATGTCACAGAAATTTTAACCGATAGTGTCAATATTTAATATTTTACGAATACCACAATTCATATAATTGAATCGTAACAATCAGCTGTGCCATAATTAGTGAAAAACAATGTATACAGTTATTAATAAATTTGACAGATTGTCACTGTTGTATGTTGTATGTTGCGTTGTCGAGTTCTAAGACAAATTTTATATCAGTAATTATGGTGTACACCAATAATAACAAATTCGATATGATTAGCATTTATTGTCAGTGCAATTTTGACGCTGAGATGGCAGTCACGGTTTACAGAGATAGATTTCCAGATGCTCTGCAGCCAAATCGAACTATGTTTAGGAAGTTAGTTCAAAATCTAAAAACACACGGTTCATTTTCAAAAAAAGTAGTAAGGCGAGCACATGTTGCGGATAATGTAAGAAAAGTGAATAGAGTAATGAGTTATGTTAAACAAAATGAGGAAACCTCTTTGAGACAAATTCAGAGAAACTGTCGCATAAAAAAAGACAGTGCAAGAAAAATATTGAAAAAAAAACGGATTTCGATGCTACAAAATGAGGAAAGTTCAACATTTAAACGAGGGAGATAAGCCAAGGAGAGTAAGATTTTGTAGATGGTTATTAAATAAGAAAAGGAATGACGCGCTGATATGTAGCAAAATTCTTTGGTCGGACGAATCAAATTTTTCTAATAATGGATTTTTCAATAGAAATATGCATTATAAGTGGACACGAGAAAATACACATTGGTGCAGAGAGACTGCTTTCCAAGAAAGATTTTCTACGAATGTTTGGTTGGGTCTTTTAGGGACTAAAGTAATTGGACCTTATTTTTATGATGGCAAATTAACCGCTCGTAGATACCTTAATTTCCTGCAAAACGAATTTCAAGATTTTCTTTATGAATTAACAGTGGCAGAAAGATTAAATTATTCATATTTTCAACAAGATGGGGCTCCACCTCACACTGCTGTAATATGTACAAATTATTTAAATCAAGTTATGCCAGATAGCTGGATAGGCACCTATGGACCCATTCTATGGCCAGATCGATCACCAGATATTACTCTCTTGGATTTTTTCGTCTGGGGTTACATTAAAGACAAGGTATTTCAAACTGCCCCTGAAAATATTGAGGACATCAAAACCAGAATTCGAAACGCATGTGAGGCAATTACTCCTGAAATGCTCCAAAATGTAATACGTGACGTGTCTCGTAGAGCACGTTTATGTGTCAGAATGCATGGTGCACAATTTGAGCATTTGTAGTTAGAAAAATAAATACACACAATTTCTTTTCAATATAGTAGTAGGTAGTACTGTTATACATAGTTTTTCGTTTTTTTCGTTGGATGTTCGTTTTGTACTTGTATTTTTATTTATGAGATATTTATTGGTTTGTATTAAATTGTAATAAATAATTACGGAATTATAATTATTATAAAGTGAATTTTTACTATTATGGCACAGCTGATTGTTACGATTCAATTATATGAATTGTGGTATTCGTAAAATATTAAATATTGACACTATCGGTTAAAATTTCTGTGACATGTTTTATATCGTTGGAATGAGAAAAAAATAACGGAATTAATGGCGTCATGGCCTACTTTGAGATATGTATTTTTCATTTTTGCACAATAGCGTATGTCAAAGCCAACTGCATTTTTCGATTATTTTGTTACACGTTATTATTCTTATTGTCTTTGCCGTCAACTGTCATTCCTTTAACTTTTTTCGTATCTCCTCAAATAAGGAAGCTATAACCGTTTGTGGTTTTCCTATTTTTCAGGTTTTTGTAATATATCTCATAAAGTAGGCTATGGATTTCAAATTTCTTTTTACTGAAATATAGCTCACAAAAAAATGGGATAACTGTTTCTAAAAGTTTATTCTTCTACAATAGATATTAAGTGAGATATTTGGTGTGGCCCTCGTAAAATAGACAGTCTGTATACAGTAAACCAGTAGTATTTCATAAAAATCAAGATTACATCACGTTGCCATGAAAATTTTGTACTACAAAATTTAAAAAATTGCTACATAAAAGCAACAACACTCAGAAACATGAGACTAATTGTTGTAGTGAGATGACATTGTCCTTCAGTGCTGCCAACTGCTTGAAGTGAGATTACCCCCACTAATTCTACGGAAAAAAACCATGGCCCAGTTACCTCCTGGGCCCAGATACCCCAACTGACTTTAATGCTTTATTACAACGTACCAGGACGGAGTGAATATAAGTTAACCGGTAGACTCTTCCAGCGTGCTGAGCTGAGACCTGCCCGAGTTATTTGTTAAGGTACCTAACGCATGCTATCGGCGCCATGACGAATCACTGCGACGTTGCCAACATTACACTCTTGCCGCTTCGAAAACATTTAAGAAATGTCCGTAGAAGATACAGAAACATATATGTTATGTAACACTGACGTGATCTACCTATTATTCATAGAGAATAAACTGTTTATTTGAAATTTGAATATGTATTTACTAACCGAACTCTGGATTAACATCTCCAAACCAGCTACCCAAGCAAAACACGATACATAATCTGGAGCCTAAGCAGGGCCATTTTGAAGAACGTTACAATATAAAACAACTTATCAGAGAACATCATCCTTGGAAAGAAGTTGTAACAGTCGACTGTGCAAAAAGATTCACACTCCCAGTCAGATGTGATAGTAAAATGTATGTCGAATTTCTGCAAAAATTATTCACTTTTAATTTTGTACTGAAATTTTCAATTTGCTTGATATCTTTGTCAGGGTGTTTTGAGGAGTTATATGTATATGAGTTAAATGGTTTCCAGCTTGAAAAAACGTACTAATGGCATTGAAACCTTCTTTGGCGCCGAGTGACATTCGAGAGACCCTATGGCGACGCCCGTCTAGACCTTTTTATGAGGTACTTTGGGTTCGACTAATTATACTGGACGTTCTTGTGGTTTGGACTCAGAGTATTGTCTACCACTTTCAGAATTAAAACATTTGTTTAACAGTTTTTATTTGAAAAACCACCCTATTGCAATGACTCAAGATCAAGTGAGTTGCTACAGATAATTTTTGCGGATGCAAAACTAGTTGTGGCAATCAGTGTGGCTGCAGGAACGCCGGCTTATTGCACCGTAGCCTGCTTTATTTGTTCCGAATCTGATTGCATAAACCAAACCTTATATTTATTTTGTGTTTAATAAAAATCTTATATTTTTCGTAAACCATTTTTACTTTTTATGTCGAGATACATTAATTTTTTGAGACATCACCAATACCATATTGAATATGTTATCCGAGCACAACTTGTATAAAATTTATTGCGTTACGTCAATTTCAATGAAATTCTTATCGAGAAGTCAGTCATATTGGATCAGCCATTTTGCATTATGACTTTCTGACATCATAATCTATTTCAGCGACCAAAAAAACACTCACAGTGTTAATTCGAGTGAAATTTGTTTAAAATTTATCGAGTTACGTCATTTTTGATGAAATTTTTAGCGGAAAGTCGGCCGCATTGGATCAGCCATTTTGAATAACCTTTGCCCGACATCAGTCTATTTCAGCGATCTCGAAAACCTCAATTTGAACTAAACTTCCTTAAAATTTCTCAACTTACAATAATTTTGTTTAAAATAAAAGTTTTTTCTTTTTTAAATAACTAACAAACAATTTCTTCACAGTTACATGTTTGTAACTTTCAAAGAGATATCAAAAGGTTTTAGGAAAATCGAAGCTTCCCGTAATTATTCCAAAATAATGAATATTTTCAGCCTCTATTTACTCCACTAATAGTGTAGAACATGATCGCATTGCATTTTAAAAATAATTATAAAATTTAAATTAAAAACATTATACAGTTTTGTATATTTTAACTGTGGATAATTCTTGTACAGTTAGTTCATTTGTCCCTTATAAATATTTCATTCCAATGAATTTGATTGAAACATGTATCTACAAATTGGGAAAATGCAGAGTCAAATTTATTCATTTTAGACTACAAGCAATAGTAACTTAAGACTAGTTTAAAAAACAAATGCTAGATAATTTTAAACGATTACGAAATTTGAAAACGACCACTATTTCGGGGAGATCTGAGCTTTTATTTAAAATAAACATCGAGGAAATCGAACAATAAACAAAGAAGCCTTTATGTGACATTTTAGGGGTGCTCCTTTTTTCTCCAGTTTCGTATTTCGTTAATTTATAAGAAACTCTCGCTGGGAGGACATATGAGTAAATCAGAGTATGAAGTAGACACGTTTCTTAGCGTCCTACAATTCATATTCTCTTCGAATGCGTGATTTATAAAAGACATTCTGTCGAGTATTCCACACATTAAAATTGTGTCAGTTGTGAAGTATTCCACAGATGTTTCTTTCCTCTTTAATTGTGCCTGTCGGAAAATGTTTATAACACAAAAGGAAGAATGGGAACTCGAGTCATATAAGCCATGTTCGGCTTTTGCTAGAGAGAAATTAATAACTTCGCTGTCTAAAAAGGTAAACTTCTAGCAACCAAAACCACTGGAAACTTGCAAAGTAATATGGCCGAAGTTACAAAAGGAAAAAATTATCTAGTAGGGAAATTAATTTCCTAGAAAATCCTTTTAGTCGCTGGCGATGAATAGTTTTGAGCATCAAGTCGTGTTGTAATCTGTCGAAAATTTAAGATTAAAAACTATAAATTAAAAATATACTAAAAAACGCTTTTGTCTAAAATGCATTAAAATAATTTCCTCAGCTATTTTGAGGCTTGCACAGGGTGATTTGTGAGCAATGTGCCGTAGCCTAACCGTAGAAAGAGCACTTCAAGTCAAGTCTTGATCAAAAACATTTTTGGCCACTGGTTAAGAAGGTACAGGGTGTTGTATGCATTTGGAAAACTCAAAGAGCTATCTATATCTCTGCAACTATTAGATGTAATCTAATGAAATTTACCAGCATTCCTCAGCTGGGACTTGTCAGAATGGCCTACTTGGTTTTCAAAAATCCAGAGCCGGACTCAGAAATAACTTGAATTAGCGTATCCAATAAACACCAGTGTATTTTGCAACCACAACTTCTCAGCTGGCTGCCGAGGAAGCTATGAAAGCGTAGCAACCAGTTAGCTCAGGGCTGGTCGAGGGTCACTAGGTGGCGAGAAGAGTTATATATTTTTGTTTCTTAACAATTATTTGCTTGTCAAATTTACTAAACAAAACTTTAATAAACTATACAAATTTGGACGCCAGCGTATTCAGTAAATAACACTCTTGCAAACTTTATCAGGGGGAGAAAACAATCAAAATCAAATATAAAACAAATAATATATTAACATAAGTATAAAAGAGTGAAAATTTTACAACACTTTACAATTTAGTAGAAATATTAATGGTGAAATTTGATTTAATTAGTTAAACAACAAAAATTTAGTTTAGAAAAAAAATTAAATTTGAATATTAACAAAAAATTACAATGAAACGATCAACTGGTTTACAAATTATCTTCTGACCAAAAGTTGAATTTTGCACATAAATTTGGCTACTTAGCTTAGCGGAGACGTGGAATCCCGACGAGGTCTGTTCCTGAAGATGGCCACGGGTACCCGGGAAGGACGTAATATTCAGGTCCTGACAACGCTGATTTCCAGGAGACGCTGCGTCGGAATAGTATCCAATACTTTTAGGATAACTCCAAATATTCAAGTTATGCCTTGTGCCTTGCTTCAATGGTGGTTTGGTCCAGGATTTTACATGAAAAAGGGGAATGTAAAGAACCAGTTGATAATATAAAAACTTTAAAATGGTGGGAAAAAAGAGATACAAGAAAACTACAAAAAACTATGGTGACGAAGATCACTGCAAAACCAAACTATCAGCAATTGAATAAAAAACCTGAGTCTTGATAAAATTTTACTTTACTCTACTACTGAAAATGTATGAATAAACTACTGATTAATATAATATATGAAATTAATAAATAAGAAAACTCTACTCTCATGAAATTTTAGCCGTTTACAAAATGGCTGACTGGTTATGACCAAAAACTTGAATGAAGGTAACAAAATTTAGTTAGAATTAGAGAGAAAATATCTGAATTACTATCTGAAAAAAACTAATACTGTAACAAATATAGCAAACAGAATTATGGGTTTAATCTCCCAAAAAAATTAACTAATAAAAAATGATATCTTAACCTCTTGTACTAACACGAGGTTAACTAAATGCGACAAAATGACTTTAGGTTTCGACTTTTAATGAGATAAGATTGTCTACACACGATTAAGAAACAAAGATTCTAATTTATCCTTTGATTAATTTCCGAGTTTAATCCTCGTACAAATAATCTAAATAATGACAACCACCACGGTATTGTGTCTCAAGCGACCACAAAATACAAAATTGCCGCGATAATTAATGAATTAGCATGTGTCCAAATGGACGCCGACATCACACAAACATGTGTGTTAATAAAATTAATTATTATACGGAATATCCTTTAATTCCCAAAAATAACTATACAGCAACGTTAACTCAATAATATGACATCATTTAATAATCAAATATATTCAAAATATCAAAGGATTAAAGAAATAAACGTGAAAATTCGTTAAAGAACAAGTACCAGTCTTTACTCACCTAGGTCGAAATCAAAAGTGAACTAGCAGGGATATTTCAAATGATGGTTCTACCGCGTTTGCGCACTTGTTGACTTCCGGTCGTTATTTCGGCGGGTAATTCAAATTTTATTTAGCACGGGTGCTTAAACGAAAAAATTATTTTTTCGTTACAATTTTCATAAACAGTAGCAAATAGTGGCAAGTAGAAAATAGTGACAATATTATTCAGTTTGGATACGATTAAAAATGCATTTCTAAATAATTAATTCACTACGTGAAATTGGGACTATTTTAAACGATTTCAATTAATCATAACGTACAATAAAATGAATTGCATTAGAAAAAGGGGTGCAGAATCTGTTCATTTTCTTCGAAATTGTTGTCGGTTAACCGCTAGGCTAAATGAGAGTTCTTGATTCTCTTCTCAGGGTTTCCAATGATGAGAAGATACGTAGGATTAATTTGCTACAAACCACGTTAGACAAATCTTCTTTGTTGGCTTCTACAACCTACTCAGTTCAGGTACTTGGTCAGTTCACCTACAGGATTCATTTTTGCGACAAGGGTTTGAAAACCAAGTTATTTTAGGACTCGGGGTTAATTTCAGATATAGTTCAGTAATCCAATTTCTCAAAATCCGGCCGACTGTGACTGTACCAAAGATGTCTTTAAAATAAGTGAACTGCCTTTAACACTAATTTTCTTATTTACACAAGAATGATCAAAACGAGACCGAACCTGCAATACCCTTAATTGTACTATTGTGGTTCGAACGGACCTCGCCCTCTACATTTCATGTTATAATAATTATTCTACTGACCATCAAATGGTGCTAGGCGTCTATGTAATCCTCAATTAGGTTCGTCCTGATAATCACATGTGAGTGTACACCTTATTTTTATCACAGTTTTTAACAAAAATCACATCAAGTCTTCAAAAACCCCACAGGCACGTAAGTGTATATAAAATTGCTTTTTTTATTAATGGCTTTTTCACAAAATAAAAGAATTTCTCTGTTTTATAGTATGTATCTAGTTTAGTTATTGCTTTATTTTATTTACAGTATGTCAAATTTACACCGAAATAGGCCGTTGTCTACGCTGGAGTTGGAAAATCTTGCCAATGATCCAAATTTGTATTCGGATGAAGAAAGTACTGCAGAGGCAGTGGCGGCTCGTGATATTGTCTGCAGAGGAGGCTTGATATTCTGAAAGACAACTGATGTGCAATATCACTACAATTTGTACATTTCCCCACCACCCTAGGACTAATAAAAGAATAGAATGAAAGGGAAATAGAAAATATGATGAGATGAAAAAATCATTCTCATGAAATTCTCGTTCCTACGACTTGAGTATCGGTATCAAAAGGAGCCCTACTATCCCACTTGTAATTAAAAAATTAAAGTGTTTTATTCTACAAACAAGAAATAGTATTCAATATCACTGCCAGGAGTGTAAAATTATAACGTTTATTAAAAATTAAAATAGTTTTGAGAAAGAAGTTATATGAAAAAAATATAACCGTGGAACTCTATATTATGGAGAATTAAAAAATATTTCCTAAAAAATAAATAACACGAATAAATATTTTTTCTAAAATAACAACTACCTATATTAATCTCTGCTTTAAAGCCTAAATATTTTTATAAATGAGTGGTAACCTGCGATTTTCGGAACTAGCAAAATGGTTGATTACTTCATCATAAAATGAATCGCGTTTCTTCAATTCTGACAAAAGACGTTTTTCTATTGAAATAAGCGATACATTTGAGAGGAGGTCTTGACTCATTTTGTTTCTAGTAAACATGTTTTTATGCGTTTAAGTGCTGAAAATGATCATTCTACAGAAGCTGAGATTACCGAAATTGTCTCAAAAAATAGTGGCGTTATTCAAAAAGTTCTCTAATTTTGGGTCATAAATTTTAAAAAAATCTAACAGCTCTTTGAAATTTCCTTTATTGCACGATTCTCGTTTTTCGTCATGTCCTCGGAAAGAATTTTTTTGTGAAGATAAATATATAACGGCATCTATATATTAACCTTTTTAATATTTCCCTATTCTCACGGACCTTTTCGTTAAAATTTTCTATTTCTCTCTTATGTGCAGAATCCAAGAATTTTACAATATTTTGTTTACCAAACATTTCGAATTTAATGCAAGATGAAATATGCTCCTGGGATTTTTCGTGCCTTTCTAAACGTCGCGACAAATTTTGCAAATTATTAAACCCGGCCCTGCCGCAAATTGAGGATTGATCATTAGTAAATAATAAACATCTCCAACAATATAATTTGTTTCTAACTGTTGATGCCATTAACCACTCGACTTTTTTATAATTGTTATCACAAAACCCTGTGTTTTGTTTACCACTTTTAAAAACTAACGAAGGCATTGCTGGTGTAGGCCTAGCATTTCTTTTAATTCTTACCTTTTCGTCATAAGTAAGAGTAGTAAATCCATTTAATAACAAATAATCCACCACGTCTGGACAACAAGACATATTTTCACCTAGAGCACTTATTTTTAGCCCGCCTATCAAATGTTTTATGTATTTTTACGTCAACTTAACCGGCTAAAACGCAACTAACAGTTCGTTTTCTTTGTGAACCACCAGAACGAGCTGTGCACAATGTGCACATGCGCTGTAAAGAACTGACGTCGGAGGCTGGCTTCCTTTGGCTATTCGAAGTGCTCTACTATTTTACACAGAGTAAAGAAATTCAAGGTCATTCATGTATAAGTGAATGCGTTAAAGTTGGAAGCTATTTCGTATTAGCCTCCAGCGAACCGCAGTGTTCGTTCAGTAAAAGACCGGCCGACCGGGAAATATGCATACAAAGACTATCCGGACTGTAACGTTATAGGTATGTTTGTGGAAAGGAAATGCAAAACTTTTATATATACACTGAGAATTAATTAATGAATTATATAAATAATAAAAAATATTGAAAATTGAGATATACCTAATTGAAATTTCTTAAGATAGACTTTTGAAGATATGGTGGTTCTTCCAAGGGGAGGCTCAGCCTCCCCTGCCTCCCCTGACGAGCCGCCACTGTGCAGAGGAATGTGAACTCGAACAACGATACAACAAGAGATCAGAGAAAATCTAATGATAAATCGGCTGCAATTCAAGAAATTTGGGATTACTTCATAAACAAGTATCAGCTGTTATATGTGCCAGGGAATACCTAACCGTTGACGAAATGTTGGTGCCATTTCAGAGCAGATGTTCGTTCAGAATGCAGATGCCCAAAAAACCGATCAAATAGGGTTTGAAAATAATGTGCCTATGCGATGTTCGTACTGCTTATCTCTGTAATGCGTTTGTTTATGAATCTAGGAAGAAAAAGCCGCGGAAAAAAAAGCCGCGGAATAAAAATCCTGGAAAAAGAATCCGAGGGAATAAAAAGCCGAGGAAAAAAAAGCCGCGGATAAAAAAGCTACTTTACATATAACATATGAACACAAAAACCTATCAAGTATCTAAATGAACCCCGTCCTGTAAACGGAAAAAAAAAGCCGCGGTAAAAAAATCCGCGGAAGACAAATCCGAAATGAAGTGAATCTGCGACAATACCGAGTGGGCTAAAATTCTGGCATTGACATTAACGTGTTATATAATTACTTTGTATGATTGTATGTAAGAGTGCCAATAAAGAATGAATATGAATCAATATAAATAATATAATAATGGTGGTGATAAATTATCCTACAATAATTACATGTAGCTATGAATGGTCAAATCTGGTGATCGAATTTTTGACCACTTCCTGATATCCAATCATACTGAAATTTTGCACACAACTTTGGTTCTGGAGAAAATACAATATAGTATATTCGATACTATGGTAGATCCAATATGGCGACCACCACAAAATGGCGGATTACCTTTTTCTTGACAACCCCATGGGTATCAAACGAAAGGATATATAAAGTAAAATACAATAAGCTGTGTAACGCCATTCCTTATCCAATATGACGGCTGGCAAAATGGCGGATCACCTATATTTTTACAATTCCCTCAACATAATTATCAAATGAAAGGGTATATAAAGTAAAATCCAATAAGCTGTTTGACGTCATTCGAAATTCAATATGGCGGCCGGCACAAAATGGCGGATCGCCTATTTTTTACAACCCCCTCGACATGGATATCAAATGTAAGGGTATATAAAGTAGAATACAATAAGTTGTGTAACGTCATTCTAAGTTCAATATGGTGCCGGCATAAAGTGGCGGATCACCTATCTTTTTACAACCCCCTCGACATGGATATCAAACGAAAGGGTATATAAAGTGGAATACAATAAGCTGTGTAACGTTATTCTAAATCCAACATGGCGCTGGCATAAAATGGCGGATCACCTAACTTTTCACAACCCCCTCGACATGGCTATCAAATGAAAGGATATATAAAGTAGAATACAATGAGCTGTGTAACGCCACTCTAAGTCCAATATGGCGCCGGTATAAAATGGCGGATCACCTATCTTTTTACAACCTCCTCGACATGGGTATCAAATGAAAGGGTATATAAAGTATAATACAATAAGCTGTGTAACATCATTCTCAGTTCAATATGGCGCCGGCACAAAATGGCGGATCACCTATCTTTTTACAACCTCCTCGACATGGGTATCAAATGAAAGGGTATATAAAGTAGAATACAATAAGCTGGGTAACGTCATCCTAAATTCAATATGGTGGCGTCATAAAATGGCGGATCACCTAACTTTTCACAACCCCCTCGACATGGGTATCAATTGAAAGGGTATATAAAGTAGAATATAATAAGCTGTGTAACGCCACTCTAAATCCAATATGGCGCCGGTATAAAATGGCGGATCACCCATCTTTTTACAACCTCCTCGACATGGGTATCAAATGAAAGGGTATATAAAGTATAATACAATAAGCTGTGTAACGTCATTCTCAGTCCAATATGCCGCCGGCATAAAATGGCGGATTACCAAATGCAAGAGTTTGACAAGAGTAAACAAAATTACGGCGTTTGAATAAAAAATGAGGAAGATGGGAAACTAAAAAGTAAAAACATTGATATATTGCATCTATTTTGGTTCTAAATCCAATATGGCAGAAACCATAAGATGGCAGATTACATTTTTGTTCGCAACCCTCTTGATGTGGGTATCAAATGAAAGGGTTTGACGTGCAAAATACGGTAAATTATGTGACATCATTCTAAATCCAATATGGTGGACGCCTCAAAAGGGCGGATTACGTTTTCTTCATAACCGTCTTGACATGGGTATCAAATAAAGGGGATTGACGAGTAAAATACGATAAACTATGCGACGTCACTTTAAACCCAAGATTTCGAACGACCTAAGATGGCGGATTACCTTCTCTTGACAATTCCCTTGACATGGTTATCAAATGAAGGGGTTTGACGAGTAAAATACGATAAACTATGTGACGTCATTCTACACCCAATATGGCAGATTACGTTTTCTTCACAATCCCCTTGACATGAGTATCAAATGAAAGAGTTTGACGATGACGATATAATAACAATATTCATATTGCCCAAGGGCTATCGAAACAACTTCTACAGCATATTTCCGCGTTCAACGCTTTTAGTTGTTTTTAAAAGTTTCTTTCAAATATTTTATCAATCTCTTAGAAGACATTTAATAATATGCTTACGATACAAGGAGAAATTTTATATACAGTTGTGAATAAAAATTATTATATACGCTGGCAAATGGGGACAAATTATTTAGGGTTGAGCGCCCACTGTCTGTAAATAATTATTTGCTCGTATCTTGAACGGAATGATTTTTTTTAAATGCTCATCTTTCTCCGGTGTTAAAATACGCTTTGGTTAAGTTTTGTCATATAATCAACGTTTTCTGGATTTCTCTACATTTCTTGTTGATCACATTTTTTTTCTGGTGCAATATTATTTTCTTCTAGCTACAAAATTGTCAAAACCCAAAATACAAGGTGTGATATAATATAAAAGTTGCAGATAGAGATCTTACAGAGCTTTAAATTCGATTTAAAATGTCATGAAACGTCGGCCAGTCGTCTGTAAATTTTTTGGCACGTTTTCTCTGGAATGGTTTAAGATATTGACTTGAAATTTGTTATTCTAATGTATTATAACGAGATCTGGAAGTAGATTATATGTTGAGATGGTGGTGATAAAGGGGTGGGGATAGGTAGGAGTAAATAAGGGAAAACAAGCTAACCATTATAATAATACTCTTCGCCAATTTACTGCACTTTTGATATAATTGTTGCACATTCTATAGATACTCTTCGCAGTTTTTTTGTAAATAATATTAGTTTTAGACATTCTTTGTTGAATTACAGAATATGAAGAAATATATATTTTTTTAAAATTAATAACGTTTTTATTTATTGATCCATTTTGTTCAAAAACAATAGGGTTCTTCCTCTAGCTAACACCAACCTACTGTCCAAATTACAACACAATGATCGGACTTCTATCGTGCTTACAAGAAATGTGACGGACGAACAGACAAACAGGCGGACAGACAGACGGAAGAAAATTTTGAAAGTCGTTCAAAATTCGATTACCAGCACAGCGATATGATTTTTTTTCTCTATGAGCAATATTACCGGTTTTAGGTTTAGGTTTTAGTAATAAGAAAAACAAGCTAATAAGAGTCCAGAAACTTCATTTTAAAAAGCTTTTATATAGCTTGCTTTGTATGTCAGTTAGTATATATTATATTTAGGGGTTAGATCTTGCAATGAAAATGTATCCTGGCGAGTAGTGTTCAATACTGGATTCAGCTGTGCCCGAATACAGATTCGGCAGCGCACAGTGGGCCAAAAAAAAGTTTTTTCGTTCAAAATTGTCTAGAACTTTTATTTTCCAACCGATTGAGATAATTTTTTTTTAATATTCGTGTTTAAATTACGAAGAGATCTGTCATGACCGATTTTTGAAATATGCAAATCTGAAGACAATTAATGTGCCTAAATGTTTTTTAAAAATTTTACAGAATTCCTTTTTTAACCAACTTTCATAAATCTTGCTACTCGGAGATTTTCGAGGTCGCTGATAATGAATCTGACATCCAAATTGTCGTGAACCTACCTACAAGATGGCGGAATCAATATGGCAGCTATAAAATGCTAAGAAATGTTAAAAAAATATATATTTTCGTTAAAGTTAGAGTACTAACAAGTTTCAAATATTACTGATTACTATTTTTAAATACAAATTGTCTCAGTTTTAAGTTCCAGTAAGAAATTCAAGGTGGGGGATCCAAATTGGACATCAAATAATTATTTAAATGCATTATTCTAATATTTCATAACACCAGCGATGTCATAAGCGCTGACCGATAATTTTTAGAATAACTCTCTAATTATTGTAAATATTGTTTTACTTTTTTATATTAATTGATAGACATGATGTAAATTATTAATTTATAATGGGATATTTATTTATAATACATAATGTTTATTTAATGAACAACTCCACAAATGATTCAATAAAAGTAAATAAATATAATTTAACCTACCTACGGCTATGCTACCGGCAATATTAAAAATGAACGAAATGCAGATAACGGACTTGTAATGGTGAGCCAGGTAAACAATCTACTACTTTCGTTTGAGGTAAGTAGTAAAACAATATTGACAATAATTAAAAAATTATTCTAAAAATTGTCTATGTCGGCGTTTATGACATTGCTGGTGTTACGAACTATTAGAATAACGCATTTAAATAATTCTTTGATTTTCATTTTGGATCCGCCATCTTGAATTTCTTACTAGAACTTTAAATTGAAACAATTTGAATTTAAAAATAGTAATCAGTAATATTTGAAACTTGTTAGTATTAAAATTAACGAAAATATATTTCTTATCATTTCTTAGCATTTTATAGCCGCCATATATATTGATTCCGCCATCTTGCAGATTGGTTCACGACAATTTGGATATCAGATTCGTTATCAGCGATCTCGAAAACCCCGAGTTGCATGATGTATGTAAATTGTTAAAAAAAATCTGTAAGACTTTTATAAAACCTGGCCATTTAGACATATGAACCGTTTTCAGGTTTGTATATTTAAAAAATCAGCGATGACAGATCTCTTCGTAATTTAATCACGAATATTTAAAAAAAATTATCCCAATCAGTTGCAAATAAATGAGAGCTCTAGAAAATTTTATACCATTTTCTGGACTATTGTGCAGCGCCCGAATGCAGATTTGGCAGCGCCCGAATGCAGATTAGGCAGCGCCCGAATGCAGATTCGGTAGCGCCCGGAAGTCACCTTGCCATTCGGGAGTGCCCGAAAATTGCCTTGGTATTCGACGGCGCCCGGAAATTACGTTGGAATTCGACAGCGCCCGAAATATGGATTCGGTAACTCCCGGAAGTCACTTTGGTGTTCGGCAGGATCCGAATATGGATTATGCAGAGCTTAAATATAGATTCGGCAGCACCCTAATTTTCTTATGACATATCTGCATCAAATATATTATTAAAATTCTATGACCAATTATCTTCACATCTAGAGTGCAAATATAGTATCAAGATGTTTTCCTTTAAAGAGACTTGGATAGGAAATCTGGATGCGGAAGTAGTAATTCCTAAGACAGCGGTTTTTTACATATTTTCTAATCTATCGAAAACTCTTTCAAATCTTAGAAACATCCTGTATATTTTGTTTTGATATCTTGTACATCTATGTACTTTTGTGTGCTTAATCAAAAACCTTGGTAACAGTTGCCTATAAAGTTATAATAAAACACAATTATATAAATACCTAATGACAACTTGCACACCCCTGAAGATCGCCCTGTATGGCCGACATTACCCAATTTCAATAGGGAGTATCTGCTATGCTATTTTATACATGCCTCAAATTTGAAACACAAATTTTAAGTCTAACAGAAGTTATCGTATTTACAATTCGGGGATTTTCTTTCTGCGGCTTTTTTTTCCGAGGCTTTTTTTTCCTAGACTCATGTTCTCTGTTTTCTGTAAAGCATCTTTTTCTTCCGCGGCTTTTTTTTCCGTCGGCTTTTTTTTCCGCGGCGTTTTCTTCCGTCGGCTTTTTTTTCCAGGATTTTTATTCCGCGGCTTTTTTTTCCGCGGCTTTTTCTTCCGCATACGTTTGTGAATACAGGCAAACAAAGCAGAAAGAAAGAAAATGTATCTGTACCAACCAGTGATGTTCTAAGACCCATACCTCGCATAAAAAACACCAATCGTAATATAACGACCGATAATTGGTTCTCATCAGTTGAGTTATGTAAAAAAATGAGAGAACAAGGTTTGACATTATTAGAAACCATTAAAATAAACAAACCCCAATTACCTCCTGATTTTAAACCAAATAAACAGAGAAAAGTTGGCTCATCTATGTTTGGACATAATAATGGTATTACAATATGTTCTTATGTGCCCTAGAAGAATCGTTCAATAACTTTTATATCCACCATGTATGCTGATAACAATGTGAGCTTGAAAAATGGAAAACCGTTTATGATAAATGACACTATAATTTAATTAAGGCAGGTGTTGATACTCTAGATTAGTTATGCGTTCATTATTCTGTTGCTAGATGAACCAGACGTTGGACCATGGTTATTTTCTTTAGAATCATGAATATAGCAGCTGTCAATTCTATGGTTATAATAAAATGTCAATCAGACCAGCCAGATAAAAGAAGAAATCTTCTAATAAGCCTGGTAAGACTTTGGTCATGCAGCACATGAGTCGAAGAAATTTGAACCGGTTACCACGTGATTTGTAAAACATAATTTGCAATCTATTAGGTTCAGAACAAGTCAGTACCAGTGCGGAAGAAGAACCAACCCGTAAATCTCGGTGCAACTATTGTCCTCGTAGCAAGGACAGAAAAGTTAAAACACTGTGCAAAAAGTGCAGAAAACATATTTGTCCAAATTACTGTGTCCCTATATGTCAAAATTTTCTATAAATGAATTAATGTGAAACAATTAATAAAGAGAATTAATGAATTTTGATTTCCATAGTTTTCCTGTAAATTATGTTAGGTTTATTCAACAGTTATATATTGGGGTGCTGAGGAACCCCAGCACAATGAATATGTAGAATAATTTCACTAGCACAGTTAAGAGATATAATGTTGTTTCTATTTATAATATGCTGACTTTACATCTATTTATTTAAGAATTATAATATGTCTCAAAATGTAACTTTCGTTAGTAGTTCTTTAAGCCATTTCATAAAAATATTATAGTAAGAATTCAATAGTGAAATCGCCTAAGCTCGAATACTTACCTGTTTAGGATTAATATTGATATTTATGGAACCTATGCAATTTATTATTTTTTTAAATTAAGAATTTCTGTGCTATTATTTATTTCATTTAAACTTTGTACTTGTGATTAATTACATTAAAATGAGAAATGACTTCATTCATCTGACCCAGGAGGTATGCAGTATGTTTAAGAACTGGCCTAATTTCTTAATTCGTGATATTTTTAATAGTATATTCATTCGCCTCATTAGAAACATACCTTTGAAAAACTTCGTTAGTGACTTTTGAAATCCTTGCTTTCTAAATAAATCTCAGAAAAATAATTATAAAATGTTGTTATTACTTTATTATACTCTTCGCAAATACAAAACGAAGAGTATATTGCATTCGATCGACACGTTTCTAAAACCGATAATTTTGCTCTTAGAGAAAAGATGTTCATATCACTGTGTTGGTGATCGAATTCTGAACAACATTCAAAATGTCTGTACCTCTGTCTGTCCGTCTGTCTGTCTGTCTGTCTTTCGTCTGTCTGTGTGTCTGTCTGACTGTCCGCCCGATCGTGACGCTTCTTGTAAGTACGATATCATAAGAACGAAAAGTCCAATGGTATTGAAATTCGGATAGTAAGTTAGTGTTAGCTAGAGGAAGAACCCTATTTCTGAACAAAATCGATCAATAAACAAGAAAGTCTTATTTATTTAAATTAAAGTCTTATTATTTAAATTAAAAAAATTTTTTTTCAAGTTTCATAATTAAACATAAAATGTCTAAAACCGATATAATTTACAAAAAAACTGCGAAGAGTATCCTATAGAATGTGCAACAACTATATAAAAAGTGCAGTAATCGGCGAAGAGTATAATGGTTGGCTTGTTTATTTTAGAAAAGACATTGATGTTAAAATTGTTTTTGTCTATTAAATCTCTTAGGCATACACTATTAATTAATTATACTCTAGGAAGCCAACGTATTTTCACATTAAATTCTAAATATGCTCCATGTGCTGCAAACAGTATTTTGAATAAACACGATCGACCATCGATATTATCACATGTAATAAGAATGTAAAAGTAAATCGATATCTGCAATTATGAGCAGCCGAATGAGCTGTTGAACTCTTTGATGATAATTCAGTTTACGAACATGAGCAAACATCTGAAACAACTACACATAATGTGTTATTGCCACAGATGATCACCTTATATGTTTATTGGAATATTTGGAACACCTGTTTGATACCGGGTGTAGGTATAGTTACTTGTAGATTATAAATAGTTGCTTTATTCGAAATAATGAAAGTGCATTGTCGAAATTTAGAATATTCACAACAAGAAACAAGCTAACCATTATACTCTTCACCAATTTACTGCACTATTTATATCATTATTGTTGCACAGTCTATAGAATACTCTTC
Source organism: Stenurella melanura (assembly GCA_963583905.1). Classification (NCBI taxonomy): domain Eukaryota; kingdom Metazoa; phylum Arthropoda; class Insecta; order Coleoptera; family Cerambycidae; genus Stenurella; species Stenurella melanura. Next base: position 113,081,753 of record OY757312.1, read on the forward strand.
GCATTTTTATCGCAAATAAAAACATATTTGCGAAGAGTATAATAATGTTAGTTTGTATTAGCGTGTGACGGCGTTGTCTAATTGCGAGATGAATGACGGCCGCCAAAAGCTTGATCCGTGATCTTATCGCATTTGTGACAAATTTATTGCTGTTAAGTTGATAAACATTAGGGACTATTTCCCAATTAGCCGGTTTTGCAATGTAACAATGTTATATAATATAAATTTAAAGAATTTAAATAATCAATAACTTTTTATTTATTGATCGATTTTGTTCAAAAACAATAGTGTTCTTCCCCTAGCTAACACTAACTTACTGTCTATATTTCATTACAATCAGACTTTTCGTTCTTAATTTATCGTGCTTACAAGAAACGAGACTAAGGGATGAACGGACGGACGAACAGACAGACAGACAGACAGGCCCCCAACTAGCACAATTAGTCGTGGGAACGTAGCAATGACTATTGCAAGCACTTTAAAGTGTTTTGGTACTAGTCACAGGCACGTAATAAGAACGTTCCTAATACGTGCTTATGACCAAAATGGGGAATATTTTTTGGTGACGATAACATTCCAGCCACGTTCCTGGAACTTGTCTGGCTACGTTCCAATGACGTTATTGTTCCGGAGCGGCGACGCGGCGGCGTAGACGCCGCAACTTTCAGAAAACTTTACCACTCCCTACTCTTTCAAATCGATGTTGCCCCTTCTTTGTCTTGCAACCGATTTTATTGTATTTATGTTTCATTCTTACATATGATTCTTGTTCTTGCTCATTTCCCTAACTCAGAAATTTAATAGAATATTAGAAGATAATATTAGACAGCAAAACTTGTGCTATTTTCCAATGGTCTAAGGGTCACAAGTAAAACGAATGCAATTTTACTGACAAACATAATGATAAAACGTCCGAATGTAACCACGCGCCTTTAAAATATGCATTTTTTAATGAAAATATTGTTTTTAAAATATGTAACATCATGCGAAAATATGACACACTAGATGCCGAAACCTATTTTTTATTGTTCTTCGGAACTTAACACTACTTTTTATGTATTCATTTGTTGTATTTGGTGAAGAAATTGCGATAAATTAAATTTATTAGTCAATTGTGAAATTCTGGTTTATGTGTTTTAATAATGGCGTCGATAATTTTGGTCATCAACATGGCGTATTTCAGAAAATATGACTTTAATGTCGTTTCCACCAAGAAATGCTACTTGAAAGTAATTGCTACTTGGCGATAGTGACGAAAGCTGCAAATACGTAACTTTAAAGTTATATTTACCACAAATCTGCGAATGGAACTGTAGCATCACTTTAAAGTCGTAGCAAAGTTGTAATTACCACAAATTATCTCTTCAAAGTTGCCGCTGCTACTTTATGGTTACATTTCTCCCGATATTGATTCGGAACGTACGTGTTAGCAGTACGTTGAGGTCTAGACTGAACGCATTCCTAGCTTTTGCTGTTTATCATTTGCCTAACTTCACATTGAAAAACCTATCAGCTGTCGCAATTTACTTGTATGCAGCCATATATCAACGACTTAATAAACATAAACCTTGTTGGTATAATATACTATTACAGTGACAGATAACATAGAAGAAAAGGTAGGTGTAATAAAACTGTGTTGAAATATTAAATTTTGTTGCCTTATTTTGAATATAAAATGTTGCATAGCATGAATATAGCAGCATATAATTCTAGTCTAGGTTAGGCAAACATATTATATAGGTTAGGTTTGTTGCATTAACTTTATCTATGGTCAACATTGGGAAGTAGATGGTGAAATTTACTTCATGGTAAATTTCAGAGGTGATGTGCACTTTATAGTAGCCGTACACAGTTCTGTAGGTAGCAGTAACGTCATTAACACCTATGAATATTAATTACAAATTCCACTACTTTAAAGAAATAGTGAAGGTTCCCAGAACGTCGCGACAACTATTAAAGCTACTTGAAGGTGATTGCAACTTTGAAGTCACATTTCAGTGATGTGAGTTAGTCGCTGCTACTATAGTTTACCACCTTCAAGTTCTGAAAACCCAAAAGTCGTCACACTGGTAACTACCACGTTCCCATGTACCACGAAAGCTACGTACAAGTTGCATAACTATAAAGTAATCATTAGTGGTAGAAACTACGAGGCAGGGACTGTAGACTTGTCAAATGAAGTTATTTTTACACCAAAGTTGTAAATTTAGTGGCAATTACGTAATGGTTACTCATACCAAGTTCCTATCTCAGTTACTGTCACTTTGGTGCTAGTTGGGGCTGACAGACAGACAGACGGACATTTTGAAAGTTGTTCAGAATTCGATCACCAACACAGTGATATGAAAATGTTTTCCCTACACGCAATATTACCGGTATTAGAAATGTGCCGATCGAATGAAATATACTTTTCGTTTTGTATTTGCAAAAAGTATAATAAGAACTAAGTGCAAGTGCTAATTTATACAAGTTCTATAAAATGGAATAAAATTAATACAGTACAAGTATATTAATTACCAAACAGAACTATTATTTTAACTCTTACATGAAAACACAGATAAACGGATATGGGACTACATGTCACGATAAATATTGGATAATAAGAAAGAGAATATGTACATTATGGGCAGTAAGACTGTCACAATAATAAAAACATTATAATGGAAATATGGGGAAAAGTGTACATCTGTTCATGTTTGATGCAAATCTAAATAGTAGATCAAACTCTTTAAACAACTCGGACGAAGTTCTAGTCGTATAAGTTAAGCAGCCCATGCATCGCAGCAATCTTTCGATTGCCCATGAGGTTTCGTCATTCTCCCGCATTTATAACTTTTTTGCCCAAACAAATCAGATACAAGATAATTAGGAATGGATACGGTTCAGGCAAAATCAGACAAACAGAAGAGGATGCTCTCTAAAATTTATATTACCAAATTGCTAATGGGAAATAGTTTTGGTAAATTCAACGCCTAATAGCCAAAAGTGACAGATGACGCAAAAGTTTCGACCCCTTTTGAAAAGAGTTAAAAATTGTGAAGCTACTTTGTTTTTAAGGCCACTATACTGGATATTTTTCGTCAAGCTTGCGTAGTAAGGAATATCTCTGGAGAATTTGAAATACTTAGGTTATCCGAGAGTGCCAAAAGATGTCAAATTTTTTGCTAATACACAGAACCACATGTCAGGCTTTTCATATTATTTATTCCCTCATATTTAAGGCGTTAACCACATAATCTCTCCGTCTTAGTCTGGTGTCTGATACATGAACATGTGAATCACCTAAATTGTCAATTACATTAATTTTATTATGTAATACTTATGTTAAACATGAATAATATTTGCGGCTAATGAAGGAAGTTATGTTAAATTCTGTTGGCTGACTTTGATAATAGGAAAGGCCATAATCTGTGTCACTTAAAACATATAGACCTTAAAAATATCCCTCGGTATTTTTTTGCATGTTAGTGTATAGCTACGTTCTTGGAGATCATATAATGCAACAATATTCAAGTTTCAGGCATACATATGAATTAAACAATAAAATGCAGTTATTATGATTAAAAACTTTACAGGATCTAAGAACAAATCTTAATTACCTATATCAATCATATGGTAAGACCTATTACATGATTGCTACATGAGAAATTACTAGTGAACAAAATATCAATTTTGTCCGGTCTGTCAATATGAATCTTGTTATTATGACGCGCCTCTATAACAGGGTATTTTTTTTCGTATAATCTTGCATCTAGATTCATTTATGACTAGGCAATTGTCATTAGAAAATGAAATTGCCTCAAGCTCACATTGTAATCTTTAATATTCTTTTATAGTGTTAATTTGGGGAAATAGTTTGGCATACAATAAAAATCTTAAGAGCTTAATATAAGCGGATATATTATTGACAAACATTACAAAAAGCAAGGGCTCTAATATTACACCTTGTAGTACTCCACTTGTTGGTATGAATGCATGTAAGTCATTAAATTTGACAAAATGTGGTCGATCAGTGAGATAATAAATAAGAGTAAGTAATAAAATTAAAGCTAATTATATGCAGATGACGGCATTCTTCTATTTTTCAATATCGGGTTCCTACCCCTCTGAATGAGGGTTGAATAAATATAAATACTTTTTATGAATTTTTTTTCGTGGTGGTATTTAATACAATTACTTGAAAGTTATTTTTAAGAGTAACTAAATATAAAAAACTCCATATCTAAAACTCATCCCTGAGTAGGGGTTAAAATTACCCTTACATTAAAAAAAGTCAGTTTACATATACTTATTCTTAGAATTTTTTAATGTAGGGGTTTTTAATGTAGGGACAGTTTTTTATGTGAAGTTTTAGCAATGAATTATTTAGAAAAAAATTTTCATTTTAACTATTTGTACTAAAAAGCGTCTGAAAAAAAATTGTGAAAAATGTTTATGCCCACAATAACCCATTTAACCCACTTTTATGGGGGTGGAAACTTCTATATTGAAAAACGAAAAGATACCGCCATCTACATTTTTGATAAGCTTTAATTAAAGACCATTGGCGTTCAATAATTTTATTTCGGCTCAAAGTTATGAGGTACGCAAAAGCAGGCTAAGAACCGCTGCCTAAGGAATCACTACTTCCACATCCAGATTTTTCATCAAAGTCACATTAAAGGAAACGTCTTTACTAGATTTGCCCTCTAGTAGGTGAAGAATGTGAGAATTTTAATAACATTTGGGGCAGATGTCATAGAAAATTTTGAGGAGTTGGTTTCTACCATATACGTTAAAAATGAAGTTTCTAGTTTACCTTATTTATTTTCCCCTATTCACAACCTACTACCTCCCACCCCTTCAATGGAATCATCGCAATAAGATGTCTTCACAATATATACGTGTACTAAATTTCAAGTGAATATCTCAATTTTATGTTGTCAATCCCATTAATAATGGAGCAGAGGTGGTGTGGTTTGAAACGTATTAGAAAGAAATCTAAGGCCTCGGTTTCTAATATATACACCATACACCAAATCCCAAACTTCTGTAGTCTTATCAGCTCGATTTACTTATTTCCCCCTATTTATTCCTATTTAACCTCTAATCCTTCAACGGAATCGTCCCAAATATAATCTAGTTCCAGATGTCGTTATAATACATACGTCTACCAAATTTCAAGCGAATATCTCAATTTTCTTTATCAACCACTTTAATAATGAAGATTTAAGGTGGAGGGGTTGAAAAATATTATTGAAAAACCTGAGGTCTTAGCTTCTAGGACATACACCGAATTTCAAATTTCTACACTCTTACCAGCTTGCTTTACTTATCTTTCCCTATTTATCTCTACTTACCCCCCTCCTTCAACGCAATCATGCCAAAATAAAATCTAGTTGCAGATATCGTTATAATATATACATGTACCGAATTTCAAGTGAAAATCTAAATTTAATTTTATCAATTCTTTTAATCCCCAACCCTTCAACGAAACATCTCAAACTATAATCTAGTTCCAGATGTCCTTATAATACATACGTGTACCAAATTTCAAGTGAATATCTCAATTTCATTTTATCAACCACTTTAATAATGAAGTAGAGATATTGGAGGGCTGAAAAATATTATAAAAAAATATATTTAACGCCCAACCCTTCAACGGAATCATCTCAAAATATAATCTAGTTCCAGATGTCGTTATGATACATACATGTACCAAATTTCAAGTAAATATTTCTATTATATTCTTTCAATCCCTTTAATAATGAAGCAGGGGTGGTGGAGGATTGAAAAATATTATAAATATTCTGAGACCTTGGCTTCTAGTACATGCACCGAATTTCAAATTTCTGTACTCTTACCAGCTTGCTTTACTTATTTTCCCCTATTTAACCCCCAACCCTTCAACGGATTCATCTCAAAATATAATCAAGTTCCAGATGTCAATATAATACATACGTGTACCAAATTTCAAATGAAAATCTCAATTTTATTTTACCAACCCCTTTAATAATGGAGTGGGGCGGATGAAAAATATTATAAAAAATTTTTAGGCCTTGACTTGCAGTACATACATCAAATTTCAAGTTTCTCTACTCTTATAAGCTTACTTTACATATTTCCCCCTGTTTTTCTCCACTTCCAGATCTTGTTATATTATATACGTGTACAAAATTTCAAGCCAATATCTTAATCCCGAGAAAACGTGCGGATAAAAAAAAAAAGTTACCGACAGACAGACAGACAGACAGACAGACGGACGGACGGACGGACGGACGGACGGGCGGACGGACGGACGGGCGGACGGACGGACGGACGGACGGACCGACGGACGGACGGACGGAAAATTTTGAATTTTTTTTTACCGTTACTATACTTCCAATCCACTGCATGGATGTGGAAGTAATTTTAAGGAATTTTTCAGTCACTCTTTATACTTTTGAAAAATAAATTTCGTTTTTGTTTGTCTCAGCCTCATATCTGATTGAAATACTAAAAAAAATTATCTCCTTCGTCTTATTTATGTTTACTTCCTGGCGTTTTTGGACATGAAGGGTAAAACTGTGATAGATTGATAATTTGTTATAGCACTTGTATTTCCTACGACTTACGAGGCCGGTCCAGGTCTACAGCGATGATTGGGGCAAAGAGCTCAAAGCTCGACCCCCAATCATCCGTGATCGTCATCAAAGTCAAGAATATTGGCGCTTTATTTCCTGTTATATGTATGGAAGTGATTAGACCAACCTTGAATTTATCTGGGATCTCCCTTTTGTTTAAAGATGTATTAAATATTGTTTGTAGTGGAGCACCAGTAAATCAACATAAGCTTTACAGAAACATGTGCTTTATCTGCACCTATATGATGATGCAATTAATAAGAATATTTATGTTGACAGTCAGTACATCATTTTAAGGGAATTTTACTTCCACATCCACGTAGTGGATTGGAAGTATAGTAATCGTAAAAAAAATTCCAAAAATTTTATCTTGAAATAGGTTTAGAATGTCATGAAACGTCGAGATTTGAAATTTAAGCCAAAAAAAATTTTCTGGCTGTCTGCCGGTCTGTCTCTCTGTCTGTAACTTTTTTTCCGCACGATTTCTCCAGAACGGTTTAAGATATTTTGTACACCTATATACCATAACGAGATCTGAAACTGGATGGTTTTTTGAAGATATCCGGTGAAGGGTTGGGGGTTAAATATTGGTAAATGGGGGAAAATATGTAAAGCAAGCTGGTAAGAGTACAGAAACTTGAAATTTGATATATGTACTACAAGCCAAGACCTCAAAATTTTTAATAATATTTTTGATACCCTCACCCCTCTCCCACCATTATTAAAGGGGTTAATAAAATAAAATTGAGATATTCACTTGGAATTTCGTACAGGTATATATTATAATGACATCAGACTCTAGATTATATTTTAGGATTATTCTGATGAAGGGTTGGAGGTTAAATAGGGGAATATAAGTAAAGCTAGCTGATAAGAGTACAGAAACTTGAGATTCAGTGTATCTACTAGAAGCCAAGGCCTCAGATTTTTTATAATATTTTTCAACCCCCCACCACCCCTACCCCATTATTGAAAAGGTTGGTAAAATAAAATTGTGATATTCACTTGAAATCGGGTACACGTATATATTATAACGCCGTTTGGAACTAGATTATATTTTGAGATGATTCCGTTGAAGGGTTGGGGTTAAATTGGCAAAAATAAATAAAGCAAGCTGGTAAGAGTACAGAAAATGAAATTAGGTATATGTACTAGAAGCCAGGGCCTCAAAATTTTTTACAATATTTTTCATACCCCCACCACCAACGCCATTCCATTATTAAAGGGGTTGATAAAATAAAATTGAGGTATTAATTTGAAATTTGGTAGACATATGTATTATAACGAAATCTGGAGCTAGATTACATTTTGAGATGATTCCGTTGAGGGGTTGGGGGTTAAATAGGAGTAAATAGCGGAAAATAAATAAATCAAGCTGGTAAGAGTACAGAAATTTGGGATTTGGTGTATATACTAGAAACCAAGGCGTCAGATTTCTTTCTAATATTTTTTAAACCCCACCACCTCCGCTTCATTATTAATGGGATTGATAATATGAAATTGAGATATTCACTTGAAAGTTAGTGCACGTATGTATTGTAATGAGATCTGATTGAGATGATTCCTTTGAAGGGGTGGGAGGACATCTGCCCCAAATATTAATAAAATTATATGACCAATAATTTTCACATACTAGAGTGTGAATCTAGTCATGATGTTTCCTTCAAAGTGACTTGGATGAAAAATTTGGATGTGGAAGTAGTGATTCCTTAGGCAGCGGTTTTATATACAGAAAACACCCTGGTCTTCGGGGTGAGCTTCATATTATCAACATTTTAAGAGATATCAATAAGTCTTTGTGCCTTCTTGTACCATACCATTTATAGTCATGCATACATTCAATAAAAAAGCTAGTTTTGTTGTTAGTTTCCTTTTCAGAGTACACATAGGTTCAGTTTTATGCGTACACATTATAAAGGCCACTTGCAGAGTAATTGCTAAAATCGCCTAGGGATCAATTCGAACTGGTGTGAAGAGATTAATTTTAGTGATTAAATTTCACCTCTCGGAGAATTATTGTTGTTGAAATACAAAACATTTTAGTTTTAAAATTTCAAATAACGCGTTTCTATCGTAACGTTGGAAACCACATTTATTTTACCTCGATACTCGGATATTTTAAAATTCTCATTGAAAATATAGTTATGCAAGTTTTTTGAAACTTATTTGACAATTCAGTGAAATTTATTGAACTACCTTGTAACAAAACGAGCTAAACGAATTGAATGAGTTTAAAATTCGTTGGAAACTCATCGATCTGATTACGCTTCACCAACGTTTGCACTCGGAGGTATACATTTTGCCCCTCAGTAGGTTTCCTCATATGAAATAATATACTCAACTTATTCATCTGAATGTAGCCGCGGTTATTCCTCTAAAGGCAACAATGAACTTATGCATCTATTATTTATTTATTTTAAGAAAATTTACTAGAAGAAACACGATAGTTGTCATAGTTGAAGAGTTCTGAAATGTGCAAGGTCTCTACACTAATAAAACATATTCTTTAATAGAATTCGGCAATCAGCAGACTATCTGTGTGACCCACTTAAGATCGCAACACCCTTGTATACACGTTAATTGATGCTTGATTAACTTCAAACTTTGGTAGTTAAGAAAACATCGATAAGGTGATTCTTTGAAATTAGTAAAATGTGATACATTTCAGTAAGGTGCGATTTTAAGGGGATTTGAAAAGTCAATTTTTCAAAAAAAATATTAGCGAATTTTTTAGAAAAAAACTAGTAGGGTACTCTTAATCAGCACCTTTCGAAACCCATGTGTACAAGATTACATAGTAGTGGGTTCATTGTAGTAGACTGAATTGATTTTACAAGAAAATAAATTTTAAAAATTATTTAAAAAAGGCGAAAAAAAAGTAAAGATGAAAATAAATAAATTGGCACTTGCAATAACTTTCGTTTTCATGGATTACTTAGGTCTTTATTGAAGAATTTGTTAGGAAAATGGTAGGTATGTACGAATTAGAATTTTTGCCTTATTAAATAAATAATTATTTTATTACAAAATCAGTTCGAACCAATACATTACTCTGAACAAAAAGTAAAGAACACATTTTTTTAATTTAGATCCGTTTTACAGATAAAAATTAATTTTAGTTCAAGAAATTGTATTTTTGACGACCACTGTCTTAGACACCTTTGAACCCACTACGACGTAGTCTTGTACAAAAGGGTTTCTAAAGGTGCTGATTAAGAATGCCTTACTAGTTTTGGTTCCACATCCACGTAGTGGATTGGAAGTATAGTAATCGTAAAATAAATTTAATTTTTTTCTTTCTTGAAATAGGTTTAGGATGTTATGAAACGTCGAGGTTTTAAATTTGACCAAAAAAATTTTTCTGTCTGTCGGTCTGTCTGTGTAACTTTTTTGTTCGCACGTTTTATCCGGAACGGTTTAAGATATTGACTGAAACTGGATTGTTTTTTGAACATATCCGGTGAATGGTTGGGGGTTAAATAGGGGTAGATAGGGGGACATAAGTAAAGCAAGCCGGTAAGAGTACAAAAACTTGAAATTTGGTGTCTGTACTAGAAGTCAAGACCTCAATTTTTTTTATAATTTCCAACCCCCACCACCCCCTCACTCCATTATTGAAGGGGTTGATAAAATAAAATTGAGATATTCACGTGACACTTGGTGTACGTATACATTATAATGACATCAGAAACTATATTATATCTTGGGATTATTCCTTTGGAGGGTTGGGGGTTAAATAGTGGTAAATATTTAACATTGAAAATGTTTAACAAATCGATGATGTAACGGTAATACGGGGGTCCAGTAGCAGTTTGTGTAACGCTTGGAAATTCGTGTCTTTGGACACGAAGGCATTCGGTACTGTTACATCGCATACTTTTTGAAAGATCCAAATGTGATTTTGAATTTGATAAATTTTGATACCTAGAATCATATTCTTGCATTTTTACGACTCAAAGACAATCGTCGTTTTTGTAGAACTTGTGTATTTAATACATTTTGATACCTAGATTTATATTCTTGCATTTTTACGTCTCTCGCCGACCGACGTCCAACGTCGTTTTTGTGTAACTTGTGTATTTGATTAACTTTGATATTTAAATTTATGTTCTAGCACAAATAACTAAATAAAACACACTACTATGTTTTCTATCACTACGTATTTATAAAAATTGCGACTGCAGTTTTGACTTACAAAGCCACTGTTAAGCAGTGAGTCATTTTTGATTCACTGCTTGACAATGGCTTTGTTAGTCGAAACTGCAGTCGCAATTTTCGTAAATACATAGTGGTAGAAAACACAGTAGTGTGTTTTATTTAGGTATTTGTGCAAAGTGATTAACTACCACAGAGTAACGGCTCCTTCAATCAATTTTTTACATTCTAGCATCTTTACGCCGTTTTTGTGAAATTTGTGTATTAGATGAATTTGGATAGCTAAATTCATGTTCTACATTTTTACATCTCTACGCCGACCGACGCTTGGCGTCGTTTTTTTAAAACTTCTGAATTCAATAAATGTTGATACCTAGATTCATATTCTTCCATTTTGTTGTCTCCACGCCTAGCCTCGATTTTGTAAAACTTGTGTATTTTGATATCTAGATTCATGTTCTCGCATTTTTACGAAACCCATTTTCTGTGAAATATTAATGTAAAGCCTATTACAATTACTCCTAGTTATGTAACTTTTTAAATTTTTTATTCGCAGCTTAATAAGTTTGAAAATTTCTAAAATTTTTCTTTATTTCTATCCCGTATTTTGCAGATTTTGTAAATATCGTGTCAGGCTTGAAAGTTAGCTAAGTCTATTTTCAACGTCTTAGCGAAGTTTGATAAATTGAAACTTCTGTACATTTTTTTATGACATCTGCCCCAAATATTATTAAAATTCTATGACCAATGATTTCCGCATACTAAAGTGCAAATATAGTCAAGAAGTTTGCCTTTAAAGAGACTTGGAAGAAAAATCTGGATGTGGAAGCAGTGATTCCTTAGGCAGCGGCTTTTTCTAAAAAAATCATATTTTAATCGCCATTTGGAGACCAATATAGCGATGCTGTATGTCGGTTACTCTCATGTTCATCCACCTGAGAGAAATGTGGAACGAGATGTGGAACTGGATTGTTTTTTGAAGATATCCGGTGAAGGGTTGATGAGTAAATAGGGGTAAATATGGGGAAATATGTAAGGTAAGCTGGTAAGAGTACAGAAACTTAAAATTTGATGTACTACAAGCCAAGGCCTCCGATTTTTTTATTATATTTTTCAACCCTCCACTACCTCTAGTCCATTATTAAAGGGGTTGATAAAATAAAATTGGGATACTCATTGGAAATTTGGTACACGTATGTATTATAACAGCATCTCTAACTGGATTAGATTTTGAAATGATTCCGTTGAAGTGTTGGGGGTTAAATAGGGGCTAATAGGGGAAAATAAGTAAAGCAAGCTGGTACGACAGAAACTTCAAATTCGGTGTATATAATAGAAGCCAAAGCTTCAAAATTTTTTGTGATATTTTCAACCCTCCACCACCCCTACTCCATTATTCTTTAATAATGGAGTAGGGGTGGTGGAGGGTTGAAAATACCCCTTTGGGTTGATAAAACAAAATTGAGATATTCATTTGAAATTTGGTACACATATGTACTATAACGACATCTGGAACTAGATTATATTTTGAGATGATTCCGTTGAAGGGTTGGGGGTTATTTAGGGGTAAATAGAGGAATATAAGTAAAGCTAGTTGGTAAGTGTACAGAAACTAGAAATTCGGTGTATGTACTACGAGCTAAGGACTCAGATTTTTTAATAATATTTTTAAAGTCCCCACCACCCCTACTCCATTATTAAAGGGGTTGATAAAATAGAATTGAGATATTCATTTGAAATTTGGTACACGTATGTATTATAACGACATCTGGAACTAGATTATATTTTGAGAGGGTTGAAGGGTTGGGGGTTGAATAGGGATAAATAGGGGAAAAAAGTAAAGCAAGCTGGTAAGAGTACAAAAACTTGAAATTCGATGTAGTTACTAGAAGCCAAGGTCTCAGATTATTTATAGTATATTTCAACCCCCACCACCCCTACTCCATTATTGAAGGGGTTGATAAAATAAAATTGAAATATTCCTTTGAAATTTGGTTGACGTATATATTATAAAGACATCTGGAACTAGATTATATTTTGAGAAGCTTTCGTTGAAGGGTTGGGAGTTAAATAGGGGAAAATAAGTAAAGCAAGCTGGTATGAGTATAGCAACTTGAAATTCGGTGCATGTACTAGATGCCAAGGCCCCAGATTTGTTCATAATATTTTTCAACCCCTCACCACCCCTACTCCATTATTAAAGGGGTTGATAAAATAAAATTGCAATGTTCACTTGAAATTTGGTACACGTATGTATTGTAACGAAATTTGGAACTAGATTATGTTTTGAGATGATTTCATTTTTTAGGAATATTTTTCAAGCCCCCATCACCCTTAATTCATTATTAAAGGAGTTGATAAAATGAAGTTGAGATATTCACTTGAAATTTGGGACACGTACATATAATAAGGATATCTGGAACTAGATTATTGTATTTTGAGGTGATTCCGTTGAACGGTTGAGCGTTAAATAGGAATAATTAGGGGAAAATAAGTAAATCAATTTGGTAAGAGTACAGAAATGTGGGACTTGGTGTATATACTAGAAACCGAGGCATCAGATTTCTTCCTAATATTTTTCTAACGCCACCATCTCCGCTCCATTATTAATGGGTTTGATAACATAAAATTGAGATATTTACTTGAAAGTTACTACACGTATGTATTGTAATGATATCTAATTGAGATGATTCCATTGAAGGGGCAAGACGTGGTAGGTTGTGAATAGGGGAAAATAAGTAGGGTAAACTAAAAATTTAATTTTTAACGTGTATGGTAGAAACCAACGCCTCAAACTTTTCTATGGCATCTGCTCCAAATATTATTAAAATTCTGTGACCGATAATTTCCACATACTAGAGTGCAAGTCTCGTTAAGATGTTTCCTTTAAAGTGACTTGGGTGAAACATCTGGATGTGGAAGTAGTGATTCCTTAGGCAGCGGTTTTTTTATGTTGTTTCTGATACAATTTTAATTTGCTCTTTTGGCAATGTTGTAATTTACACATACTCCTTGAGATAATGAATCTATAAAATGCCTAAAAATTTACATTTTAATTTTAAAACTTATTCTATTTCCTAGAAACCATCAGTCTTTGACAACTTCCATCGCTTCGTTGTTTATGTAGGATCATCTACCCTATCAAAACTCCCCCTGTAAAATTCTCCGAACGTTCTTCTTTAATCTCTAAAAAGCTTGTATGAAAAGTTAATAAAGCGTCTGGGATAATGGCTACAAATTGCATTACACTAAGAACACTTTTTTTTTAAGGACGACATGGTGCTGTCATATGTACGCGATTGGGAAGTCAATTTAACCGAAGTCATTAACAACACATAATAGCAGTGCCTGCTTTCTACAGTCGCTGGAGAAATTAATATAATTACATCAGACACCGATGAAATCTCCAGGCATGCCAAATGGCGCCAACTCTAATATCTAGATATTAAATCTAAAAGCCACTATGTACTTGGTTTAGCTCATACATGTGAGGATCTTATCAAAATAACAATTTGTGTAAACGATTTCACGCTTCTGGTGGAGGCGTAACCATTAACAAAGAGCATTTTCCGTCGCACAAATAATTTGAGAATAGTTGTAATCTGAGTCATTTGAATAATATCTCTAATGAGTACGAAGTTCTGTTGTAGTCAGTTTACCACTTATCACGATGAAGGCAAATTATCATTTAAAATATCGGTAATGTGCATGTGATTTTCAAATAATAGCTCTGACATACATGATAGATGTTGTTACTCGCTTGCGGCCCCTAGGGGCTGGTGCTGATAGCTCTAGAGTATTACACGAAATTATGTAGCAATGGGAATAGAAAACTACATCAAACAAAGCCTGTAGTGTCTGCCATCTCTAAGACACTGGTAGTAATACGCTTCCTAAAAATTTATAGAAGGAAATCGAGATTTTTACATTGTTCTAGATTGCCAAGGTTGCGGGCTATGCTGGGTAGTTGTAGAGATAATTTCTAGAGTATATACAGAGTTATTCACGATACGCGGGTATTAGACGTTTCTTGGGATCTGTTCAGTTTAGAAATTTGAAAATTGGTCTTAGGAAATTTTTGAATATGGCGGATCTAACGAAAATATTTTCATACATGTGTTACTTCTGCTTACACCGGATGTATCACCTAACTTTGTTATTTTAAATGGAACACCCTATATTTTATTTCATATTGGGATTCCTCATAAAAATTTTACCATCAGTATTCTTGGAGATTTTTTACGGTCCGTATCTTTCCGAAAAAAAAAAAAAAAAATCGTGTGGCCAATCTAGATACTTTCCTTTCAAACTCTTACTAGTACCCTTTGATCTAACTAAAAGTTGTCTTATATTTTGACAATATCATACAGGGTATTTTATTTTCACAGTCGAACATTGTTTTAGTCCACACGTCCAAAATTCAATTTTTTCACTCATCATCACCGAGGAAGAACAAGACATCGTTAAATTTCTAAGAAACATGACACCACATCTGGATTCCTCTGGAATGAAAATAAACTTCAAGAAGAGCCTTATAATGGTCCGAGACCCATTGACAAAAACAAGTCCAACAAGTGGGGAAGAATACAAAATAGGAGACTACACCCTGAGAACCACGAATAGAATGAAATACCTAGGAACATACCTAACGAATCAACTAAAAAGGAGGGAAACAGTAAGGGAAAGAATCAAAACAGCCTACAGAGTCACAAGAGCTCTACTACCCTTCATTGAGGACAACAAACCACCATGGTGCCTAACCAAAAAGATATACACGACCATCATAATGCCTACGATGATATATGGAGTCAAAAACGCAGCAACGACAAAGGCCAACAGAAGAAGCCTGAGAAGAGCTGAAAGGGACATTATCCAACTGCTAGCAAAATCAGGAAAACCACAAAAACGACAGAAAACGTCAACATTACTAGAGGGAAGAACAATAATCAAAAGAATAGAATCATACGCAATGAAATACTGGGGACACGTCCAAAGACGGGACTCGACACACCTACTAAAGAAAGCGCTGCGAATGAACAGCAACAAACTGAAAATAGGGAGGCCATGCTACACATGGATAACAACAATCGAGAGGATTATGAATAAGCTAGGAAAGGATTATACACACTGGGAAAAGCTGGCACAACAAAAAATGGAATACAATAAAGAAATATCAAGGATATACACACTGCCAGACTCAGAAACAGAAGAAACAGAAAACTCAGAAGTAGAATAGGAGAGAAGATGATCACAGACAGAAACTAAGAAGAAGCATATCACAAAAACCTGAAAGTGAAAAGAAGCACGAAAACCTAAAAGAAGCATCTCACAAACGCCTACACTTTCCATCCGATGAAGACAGAAGGAAAACAAGAAGAAACATCTCACAAACACCTACACGCTCCATCCTATACTCCTACCCCATGCGTCATGCGGCTCTCGCTGCTGACAACAAGCATGTCCAATGTCCAATCCAGCGTATGCAGCTGGTCCGGCGGTATATAAAAGCACTGGGGGTTTGTTCTGGCACACGGTGGGATGATCGGTGGGCGATCGGGCTGCGTGGTGGAACAAATCTCCCTGCACCGGAATTGGCAGCAATGCCCACCTTACGCTGGCAAATCAATCAATCAATCAATCAATCAGAATCTGCATCGATTGATATTACAATTCCCTGTACCTATCATTTCTCTCGGTTTTTTCATTATGGACGAATTGTTGTACAATTTAGACATACTATCAGCACTGTACACATTACTGCTACATACAAGGTAGGCAATAAAAAATTTCAGAATGTTTTTATCAATATAAACACCGTGTTAGTGTTGCCGAGTCATAGCGATAGTACAAGAATGTAGTAGTTGTTCACTTAGAACAGATTTCTGTAAGTATGTGATCGTACGTCTTTACGAGAATCATGATTTTGATTGAAATGACGAGGTTAAATTTTCCAAAACAGGAATTTTTAACAGACGTAATGTACACCACTGGGCACAACAAAATTCTCATGCGGCGCGAGAATTAAATTTTCAGGGCAAATTTAATGTTTACGTTTTCTGCTTATTATAAGTATAACTATCATACTTGTAATATACGACGAGAATTTAAATAGTAATAAATACGCGGAAATTTTGCGAACAGTAGTTGTTACTTTTATTGGTAGTTTGCCCCTAAATATTTATAATTCTATGTACTATCAAATGGAAGGTTGCAGTCCACATAATACATGGAAAGTGTATGACGAATTAGTAGCATCGTTCGAAGATACCGATCTTCGTTTGGCTACCGAGGATCTTGGAGATGGCCAGCTTGGTCCCCTGATTTGACCTCCTTAGTCTTTTATTTGTGACGTGCTTTCTTCCCGTTGCCTACCGCATAGACAAGCGGAAGCGTCACTTTAGCGCTGAGCTATGTTTCGGTTAAATTCGGTTATCTCAAGCGCCACCTTTACAATTTCTTCGTGGGGTAAAGGTTCCACATTAGCCTTCTAACGCAGCCTGTTGCAATAGGGCTAGGATAGTTACTGTGGAGACACGGTATGTTCAGGGGTCTGGGCGGCAGATCAGACTCACAGTCAATAGTAAAAGGCAGATGTCAAGAAGTAACAAACTTTACTAACATTCAATAAAATTTACAAAATAATTAAAAAAACGGTTAGGTACCAAAATGCGAAGTTCTCTATATATAAAATAAAAACTTAAGATGTGCTATTTTAGTTTAATTTGATCTAATTGATCCCTGTGCGGGCGCCATTTTGTAACGTACGGGTAACCAGGCAGCGAAAAACTAGTTAGCTACTAGTTACTCATATTAATTCGTAAGCAAGCGGTGGCAAGCAAGCAAACGATGAAAGCAGTAAAAAGAATAATAAAACCGGTAAAAAAACAGTAAGCGGAAAAAAACTGCACAAGTAAAGTATGTAATAAAAACGGGCAGCGTGGAAGTATCAGGCAAAAGCAGGCGGTTATATACAGCAATAATCATACCGAAATGAACGGTCAGAGTGTAGGTGTGAAGACCTTGGCAAAACCTTTGATTTTATACAACTTAAAATCAAAGGCAAAACTAAATAAAACTGGTACCAAATAAATAAACCGATTTTCTGATTCGTTGCGGTGTGTAACATAAGTTACATTCGGATCGGAAAATACACATTTCTCTATAGACGAGTAAAATTGGGAAGCAAAGTCGCTTAGTTTCCGAGAAAAAAAAAACTGGCGTAGAACCAAACCAGACTTGGTGCGATTCTTTAATAAGGTGATCGTGTACATGAAACCACTTTTCACGACATTTTCTGGTGGTCAGGAACTTTTTTATTTCGAAAAAATGTTACCACTCTACAAGCCTCTTAGGTAACAGTAAGCAACTGTCAGATGTCAGTTGAGTATTCGCCGGCCAAACTATCAGTGGAGACGGGCGGGGTCACAAAAAAGTTGATTTAATAATTGGGCGCCAAGTAAATTAAACTCCCTTGCAAATACCCTTGAAAGTTCTTAGCAATCCCCCAATTTACTAAACAGAGATCGAACACACACAAGAAATGACAAATTTACTTTAAAAGACTTATTGGAAGTTTATTACTATATATCAGATAAATCACAAAAGTATTTAATAGTATTCAATAGTATTCAGCAGTATTTACAAACAAAACAACAACAAAATTATCTAAATCTAAAAGTTCGAAAAATGTGGCGCACAAAAAAAAATGGTATTACAGATTCAAAATATGTAAATAGGATTATAACGATATCGCCTAATATTAATTCAATCAAAAAAAAATATCTAAATACACATCTTAATTTCAAAGTACCTAAAATTGGAAAAATTGACCGGACTAATGAAAGTTATTAAATGCTAATGTCTATGAGTTAAATAAATCAGCAAAAAAATACAATATAAAAACTAAATAAAATAGTTGCCTAGGGGACAACCGGTATATATCTTGCAATAATATATTTAACTATCGAATAGAAATAGATTATATTGTATTAGTTTCTATAAGGTTAATAAAGTATTTGCTTTTTTATGAGTATTATCAAAAGAAATTAAATAAAAATAAAAAAAAAACCTTTATCATAAACGCCACAAAAAAGTTACTGCAGTTTTAGTGTTGCTTAAGCTTAAGCGCATTCACATAAAACAAAACCAGAAATATAACTCGTATATCTTTTCAACAAAATTGCTAAGGCTAATCCGAACCTTAAGAAACTATATTGTGAATTAAGTGCAATTATACAATTTTGCGCTAGGCTAAATAATGCCTTTGTGCGAACCACTTTGATCTTGTTAAATACCAGGTAAGTAAAGAAAAATATATAAATATATAAGTTTTCAAAAATAAAATAAAACTATTGCTCTTTAGTTTAACTTGCGTATTCTCCTGTTCCTGATGTTGAATCCTCGCCTCTGAACATCCACGAAGGTAAGTTGTTGCACAGGGGCGTCGGGACGGGCAGGTTAAAAAATATTCCCCAAAAAGAAACTTATTTCCCAGACTATTATTTTTTCCAGAATAGAATCTGCAGCACTCAAAACTCCTCAGCAGAAAACCGTCAAATAATAGCCCTCCAGTAACACCCTTATAAATAAAGTACAGAAAAAAAATTAATTACCTAACTATTTACAAAAAAAATTGAACATACCTTCCTTGAAGGGTGTTCCACTATATTCCACGAAAATGGATAGATGATGGTGAGATGTGATGATAGAGAGGGTGGAATAATCACTACACGAGAAAAATAATAAATTACTATTTATAAAATCACATGGACGAGGAGTACTTACAATAATTGCTGTAATAATCCCTAAATAGGTGCGATTTCACAAAACTACGGCCACAATTCAAAAATATACACTGCCAAACATCGAAATCACAATAAAATACTGCACAAAGAATAATCCCGGAGCGGATGTTCACAGACAAAACGTCTTCATGCAGATACCACCAGCAATTAATTAAGAATGGCCCCTCTAATCGCCGGAAATCGACGGAAAACATCAATACTCATGTCAATTAAAAATCCTATTTGAAAAAAACTGATCTAACTCAACATAAAAGCAAGCTATAAAGATACTAGTAAGCGGTTCCTCTACAATTCACTAGATGGCAGGGTAAGTACCTTTCTTGATTTATTAAACCTTTATTTCAAATATGTGAATTCACCACAGTATTAATACAGTTTTATATTTTGTAGATGTATGAGGAGAAATGCCTAGATGGTCCAGACATACCAATAATAATAAACAGTTCCAGTGACTCCATGTAATTTATTAAGTAATCATTAACTTACTACTAATTTATACCATATATCTCTAAGTGAATAAAGAAAAATATTCTAAATCTATGTAATTTATTACCAATTACCTAAGGAGCAAAATGACCGTAACAAATTCTCCCCTTGCGTGAAGAAAATTTACCCCTGTAAATTTTCACCAGCGCTAGCTGATTTCAAGTCTTTCGCATTCCATATACCATTCGAGTTACCGTCTTCGTCCCTAAGCTCGTAAGTCCATGGAGACAAGCGTTTCTTGATATAGAACGGACCAATAAACTTTGGAGCTAACTTTCTTGTAAAATAGTTGGCGGCACTCGACTGAACAAAATTTTTCCTCCAAACCAGTTGATTAACAGCAAATTCTTCACTTCTTCGTCTCAAATTATATGTCTTTTCGCTTTTCTTTGCGGCTGTATCCAATCTTTTTCTGACATCTTCAAACAATTTCTTAAACGCTTCGTGTCTGTCTTCTTTTTGCACATCTTCGTCATTATCCCTGACCATCTTTGTCACATACTCGTCTCCATGTAATACCATGTTTTTTCCAAAATTTATGTAGTAAGGAGTATGGTTAGTTGCTTCATGTTTTGCAGTTCGCGTGGCACAGGCTACTTTCGCTAGATTTACATCCCAAGTTCGGTGATTATCAGACACATACATGGCCAGCATGGTTTTAAGTGTTTTATTGAATCTTTCTGTTGGGTTAGCCTGGGGATGGTAGTAAGCGTTGTACCTAATTTTGACTCCATATTGACTTGCAAGTTGTTGAAACTCTTTTGACCTATATTGTTGACCATTATCACATAATATTAGTTTTGGCACGCCAAACATCAAAAACACATCTTCCTCAATTTTCTTGACGATTGCGTTTGCGGTAGCACTCCTTAGAGGGAAGACTACAGAAAATTTACTGAAGGAATCGGTTACTGCGAGAATATACTGATGACCTCGACTAGACCGTGGGAGTGGTCCCATCAAATCTATCGATATTATCTCCCATGGAGAGTGCGCTCGTGGCTGTTTCGTCATAAGACCTTTCGGACCTTTAAGATCTGGTTTATAAGCTGCGCATGTCGTGCAACTTCTGACGTATTTAGCTACATCACTCCGTAATTTTGGCCAGTAATACTTTTCAGTAACCCTTACATACGTCTTAAAGACACCCATGTGACCTGATGTTGGCGGATCGTGTGCCGCAGATATAACGAGCTTTCGTTGTTCTTTCGGAACCACCTTTTTCCAACACTCTGATGGACCAACTAATTCAACATAACTTGGTTTAACATATTTATATAGTTGTCCATCAAAAATTCTCCAATTTGGAAATTTTAGTGGTTCCCTCTGAACCTTTCCTACCATACCATTATACCACTTGTCTGCGACCGAACCATTTACAACCTCCTTTTCTACACAGTCAAGGACAGGCACTGATCTAGATAAAGTATCTGGAACAACGTGCTCTTTTCCCTTCCTGTGAATTATTTGAAAGTCAAATTGCTGTAAACGTACAGCCCACCTGGCCAATCTACCCGTGGGATCTTTTAGATTTTGCAACCATTTTAACGAATAATGGTCCGTTATGACAGTAAACGGTATGCCTTCTATGTACTGCCTCAGTTTTTCCACGGCCCACAGCACAGCTAAACATTCTCTCTCTGTTGTGGAGTAGTTTCTTTCTTGCCTGGTCAAAGAACGACTAAGATAGCAAATGACCCTATCACCATCAGGGTGAGGCTGTGTCAAAACCGCGCCCGCTCCAAATCCTGACGAATCGCACTGAATAATGAAGGGTAAGTTGTAATCGGGACAACTGAGTACAGGTGCTGAAACTAGATACTCTTTGATTCGTCGAAAAGCTTCTTCACACTCCTCTGTCCAACTAAATTTTCTTGACTTTTTAAGAAGTGCAGTCAACGGAGATACCACTGTGGCGAAATCAGGAATAAAACGTCTATACCATGAAAAAGTTCCAACAACTCGTCGTACTTCTTTCACGGTGGTAGGAACAGGAAGTTGGAGCATAGCCTTCTCTTTGTCAGGGTCAACATGGAGACCATTTCTGTCTATCACATACCCGAGATATCTCATCTCCGGCCGACAAAATTGGCATTTCTCCCAACTGACAGTCAATTTGGCTTCTCTTAGTCTTCTAAAAACCTCATCCAAAATCGACAAATGTTCCTCAAATGTTTGTGTTACAATCACCACATCATCTAAATATACAAAGACATGAGGTTCCAAATCAGGGCCTAACACACGGTCAATTAATCTCTGCCATGTAGCTGGCGCGTTATGTAACCCAAATGGCATACGCCTGAATTGGTATAACCCCCTTCCAGGTACTGTAAAGGCGGTATACTGTTTGGAACTTTCCGCAACCGGTACCTGCCAATACGCTGACTTAATATCTAGAGATGACAAGTAATGTGCATCTCTGAGTTTATCCAAAGTATTCGTAATATAAGGTAGAGGATAGCCATCCCTCTCTGTGACGGAATTCAGTTTTCTGAAATCCACACAGAAGCGGTAGCCTCCGTCTTTCTTTTTCACCAGTAATATTGGTGAAGACCAACCACTATTAGATTTCTCAATGATACCATGTGCCAACATGTCCGCTAATTCTTTGTCTATATTTGCCTGCATCACGGGTGAGACTGGATAGTAACGTTGTTTTATCGGGGGAGATTTGGTAACGATGACGTGTTCCGCAAGGTCAATACATCCGATCCGGTCTCCCATTAATTCCTTACTTCTGTCCAAGAGTGCTTGTAAACGTGCCTGTTGCAAAGTGGAGAGAACGGTTCTACCTCTCAAGTGGTCTACTTCATCTAAACAAACTGGCTGATTCGAAAAATGCCATTCATTATGACGTAAATCCGGGACTATGCCCATATGCACCCAAAAGTTAGTTCCCAAAATTAAAGTATGTGGAAGTTCCGGTACTACCAACGTCTTAATTAATTTCAACCTATCCCGTACACAAAAAGGTATTTCACATTCACCTGCACTTTCCACAAGATCACCATTAGCCATTTTACATTTTATTTTTCTAGTCGTATCGAGCACAAAACCTAAGTCCTTTATAACTTTCCAACCCGAGCTACCTATAATAGTGGATGATGCACCAGAGTCCAATAGTCCAAGTAATGTTTTTCCCATTACGCTTACTCTAAGATAAGGGCGTTCATCATCTTGAGCATGATCCAATATGAAGTCGAGTACTGGCTGAAAATTGTTGATCGAAGGTTCTAAGTCAATGCCGACGTCCTTAATTCGACCACTTAAGAACGTCGTTTGCCGTTTCCCGTCTTCTTACACGTTGGGCAATTTCTTACGGTATATCCTTCTTTCTTGCAGTTAAAACAGATTAACTTTTTCGGCAAGGCACACCCAATCTCTTTATGTCCTGGCTGCTTGCATCTATAGCATATGATTCCCTTTCTAGGTGATATTCCACCAAGTTGTGTTTGAGAAGTCGATTCTATGGCATTAACTTCTTCGGCCACATCTAAATAAGCCAAATCCTTTTCGAGTGCTTTACCGCGTCGTGAAGAAGGTTCAACATACTTATTGATCATATCTCTCCTAGCCTCCATACTTCTGCATGAGATACGTAAATCAGCTAGGGTTGCTGGCAGAGGGTCACTGAGTCGTTCTAAGTAAAAAGGGTGAAGATTCTTCAAAATAATTTTCAACTTCGTCTCTTCCGAAATCGTACATCTCAATCGATTAAAATAACTTGCCATCACAGCCAAATACACACCTATAGATTCGGTAGAGTGTTGAGTTCTTTTTTGTAGTTCTTCAAATAGTTCTTCCTCATAGTTCGACGATAAATATTCTGCTCGAAATTCCATTATCATTTCATCCCAATCAGTTACCCTATCTCGGCACTCTTTGTAAAATTGGTAGGCCTTATCAGAGAATAGGTCAATACCAGCACTGAACAAAGTTTCTTTTGAGACATTGCGGGCCACTCTAAGTTCTTCAACTCCTTCCAGAAAAGCGTTTATAGATATTCCCATTTTCTTATCTCCAGAAAATTTTTGGAGGTTCCATTTATGTGGAGGAATAGTTTTACTTGCAATCTCGTCATGACCATGGGGACTTCTAACCACATGAGGTTGATTTACATCATCCAGTGAAGATGACCTCGAGGCATGTGCTATACCTTGCTGGAAAGTATTGACACCAACTTGTCCTTCCATAAGGCTCAGTGAAGGAGGTGTCGTAGAATCTTTGCTTTTCTCAAATTTCTCAATTTTTCCATTAAATTTCTCCATTAAGGATAATACCAGAGCCACCAATTCTGATTTCTTCTTTTGTTTTTCAGCATCACCACAGATCATGTTTTCTAATCTTCCAAGTATGTGATAGAATTTTGTTTGTAACTTCAGGGCTTCATTACTGCCTTTTCCATTATTGAATTGAGCGACCATATCCAACAAACTATCCAATTTCTTCTTAATTTCTTCATGATCTTGTCTTCTAACGGCTTGTATATCAGCGCATGCGTAGAAGGTATGTAACTTTAGGCGGGGGTTACATAGTGGATATACCATCCTTCGGAGGGGATGTAAAGCAGTCGGTCCCTTGTCTATTAAATGTTAGGCAAGTAAAAGATCCCTACTCTTCGATAGAGAAGAGGTTCGGCAAAATTTCCAGGTTGGGGGTAGCTCGTCTCTTGGCGTCGGTGATTGGCCTTGGTAGCGGAAATAGGCCGACGTTAAATAAGTGATTAAAAAAAAAAAAAAAAAAAAAGGTGAAAGGATATTCCGGGTACTTCAGGCTATCTCCATCCTTTTCCAATTGTATTGCTTGAGATAAACGACGTCGCATTTCTTCACAATTCCCCGTCGCAATACCACGAACACTTAACTCATATACGAGTTCATCCTTATCAAGTCGGTTAACTTGTATTTTTCTCGGCATCGTGACTTCGTAAATATTCACTATATATGTCAATACACTAGACCTCACTATAACACTATTTTATTCCTACATAAGAGTATAAAATATATACATCACATCTACACAATAGTGTCACAGTATAAAAGGTATCACCCTGTATATTCAAAACACAATCACCTTATGACACTATATGACGCAAATATTCCGAAAAATATAAAAAATTAATATGACCAAAAAATATTAAACAAATATTTTGTAAGTATCTGCTGAATACAAATTTTTAAAAAAAAATTTTTTTTCCTTCCAAAAAAACAAATCGTGCCCCACGTTGGGCGCCAAAATGTTACCACTCTACAAGCCTCTTAGGTAACAGTAAGCAACTGTCAGATGTCAGTTGAGTATTCGCCGGCCAAACTATCAGTGGAGACGGGCGGGGTCACAAAAAAGTTGATTTAATAATTGGGCGCCAAGTAAATTAAACTCCCTTGCAAATACCCTTGAAAGTTCTTAGCAATCCCCCAATTTACTAAACAGAGATCGAACACACACAAGAAATGACAAATTTACTTTAAAAGACTTATTGGAAGTTTATTACTATATATCAGATAAATCACAAAAGTATTTAATAGTATTCAATAGTATTCAGCAGTATTTACAAACAAAACAACAACAAAATTATCTAAATCTAAAAGTTCGAAAAATGTGGCGCACAAAAAAAAATGGTATTACAGATTCAAAATATGTAAATAGGATTATAACGATATCGCCTAATATTAATTCAATCAAAAAAAAATATCTAAATACACATCTTAATTTCAAAGTACCTAAAATTGGAAAAATTGACCGGACTAATGAAAGTTATTAAATGCTAATGTCTATGAGTTAAATAAATCAGCAAAAAAAAATACAATATAAAAACTAAATAAAATAGTTGCCTAGGGGACAACCGGTATATATCTTGCAATAATATATTTAACTATCGAATAGAAATAGATTATATTGTATTAGTTTCTATAAGGTTAATAAAGTATTTGCTTTTTTATGAGTATTATCAAAAGAAATTAAATAAAAATAAAAAAAAACCTTTATCATAAACGCCACAAAAAAGTTACTGCAGTTTTAGTGTTGCTTAAGCTTAAGCGCATTCACATAAAACAAAACCAGAAATATAACTCGTATATCTTTTCAACAAAATTGCTAAGGCTAATCCGAACCTTAAGAAATTATATTGTGAATTAAGTGCAATTATACAATTTTGCGCTAGGCTAAATAATGCCTTTGTGCGAACCACTTTGATCTTGTTAAATACCAGGTAAGTAAAGAAAAATATATAAATATATAAGTTTTCAAAAATAAAATAAAACTATTGCTCTTTAGTTTAACTTGCGTATTCTCCTGTTCCTGATGTTGAATCCTCGCCTCTGAACATCCACGAAGGTAAGTTGTTGCACAGGGGCGTCGGGACGGGCAGGTTAAAAAATATTCCCCAAAAAGAAACTTATTTCCCAGACTATTATTTTTTCCAGAATAGAATCTGCAGCACTCAAAACTCCTCAGCAGAAAACCGTCAAATAATAGCCCTCCAGTAACACCCTTATAAATAAAGTACAGAAAAAAAATTAATTACCTAACTATTTACAAAAAAAATTGAACATACCTTCCTTGAAGGGTGTTCCACTATATTCCACGAAAATGGATAGATGATGGTGAGATGTGATGATAGAGAGGGTGGAATAATCACTACACGAGAAAAATAATAAATTACTATTTATAAAATCACATGGACGAGGAGTACTTACAATAATTGCTGTAATAATCCCTAAATAGGTGCGATTTCACAAAACTACGGCCACAATTCAAAAATATACACTGCCAAACATCGAAATCACAATAAAATACTGCACAAAGAATAATCCCGGAGCGGATGTTCACAGACAAAACGTCTTCATGCAGATACCACCAGCAATTAATTAAGAATGGCCCCTCTAATCGCCGGAAATCGACGGAAAACATCAATACTCATATCAATTAAAAATCCTATTTGAAAAAAACTGATCTAACTCAACATAAAAGCAAGCTATAAAGATACTAGTAAGCGGTTCCTCTACAATTCACTAGATGGCAGGGTAAGTACCTTTCTTGATTTATTAAACCTTTATTTCAAATATGTGAATTCACCACAGTATTAATACAGTTTTATATTTTGTAGATGTATGAGGAGAAATGCCTAGATGGTCCAGACATACCAATAATAATAAACAGTTCCAGTGACTCCATGTAATTTATTAAGTAATCATTAACTTACTACTAATTTATACCATATATCTCTAAGTGAATAAAGAAAAATATTCTAAATCTATGTAATTTATTACCAATTACCTAAGGAGCAAAATGACCGTAACAAAAACTTAAAAAAAATGATTTTTCCAAGAAACATGTTTTTTAACGTCCCCACCGTTATATCTTTAAAAATAATTGTGCTATGGAACTGTTTTTTTTTTTAATTGAAGTAGACACAATAACGCTTCTAACTATGTACAATGTAATTATAAAATATATGTTTTTTAATTGTTAAAATAATAGCAAACTTAAAGTTGTTATTTTCGTGAATGTATTTTTCAGCAATCGAGAAAAATGTTTATTTATGAAAATATGTATATACATGCTGTGAACAAATTGAAGCCAATATATGAAAAAAGTTTTTAGAATTATAATTTTTGATGTGCAGGTTATAGTATGTAGTCAGCGATTTTTTTAAAACGGGCTAAAACATATTCTTACGCGTCCGACTCTCATTATACTGCTTACCGCCTGCGGACTACGGTTGTTGTTGGGTTCATGTGTAAAGTTGTGTCCAAAATATAACATTCAAAGCGGCATCCCTTAAGAATTGCATCACAGAGAGCCACGCGCTTGCAAACGAACACCTGCTTAATGCGTCCAGAATCGGATTCAAAATTTTTATGACTACATTCGTATTTTACTTATCGCATGACAACTCTCCATTTAAATATTTATTACCACAAAAACATTACTGGCAAATTTTCCAATTCAATCTCATTAAAATACTAGCACTGCACTACAGTTTCTTGGTTTCTTCTTACCGGCAGTTTCAACAGAAAGGGCACGCACCACAAAAATAACAGAAAATTAGGTTCATATTTATTCAGCGAATAAAAAATTGCCGTCAAAGGAGTCATCGTATGTGCTTTATAAATATGAACTCAGCTTTTTAGCATTTCTTTTATTACTGTCAAATATGTTTGTTTTTAAATGTGTTACTTTCCTCGCATACCGAAGGGAAGTATTGCATTCGAGAAAAAATCACTCTCCGACATTTTTTCAGAATTTCACGTTTCAGATCACGTAGATTACGAAAATATAGGTTTTCTAATTCCGTCAGTCAGTCAGTCTGTCTGTCTGTCTGTTGGTGTATTATCTAAAAAAAACTGCTTGACGTAGAACAGTCAAATTTAGTAGGTAGCTGACGCTGCTGTCTGAAATGGTTAAACTTTCACTGGAAAATATACAGGGTGGACCGTCTAAATGGAATAAATAATGGAAAAAAAATTGTTTGCTCAAATTTAAAATTTCCACGTTTCATGGCATTCTAAACCTATTTCAGAAAAAAAAATTCAAAACTTTTTTTGGTCGGATGACACTTTAAAATGTTCTCCAAATGTACCTTCCTCGAGAGGTAAACGTATAATAATAGTACACGCGGGTAGAGGTGTTTCAGAATCTTATGAACCGCGAAATGCGCAAAAGGCAAAGTTTGTTCTGGGTTGTAAGTGAATTTTGAAAACACTGAGGTCTACCTTGCTGTATATATAAACAAGAGCTAAGGATGAATTGTAAACAATAAATCTAATATTTTTAAGAAGTGTAATTGAGTCCACAGGAGGGATTATGTCTCTGCGCATATGAAGGTCACAGCTCATGAGAATTTGAAACACCTCTAATGAAGATGGATTTGTAAAAAGGTGTTTAATGCTTTCCGCAAAAAACATAGCAAAGTCATCGGCCGATTACCACCAAGATATGAATGCCACTTTTTTTGAAAAATGGTTTGCAGAAAAATTATTGCGTTACATAAAGCCAAATTCGGTCATAGTGTTAGATAATATGCCTCTTACCATTCGCGACAAGCTGAGAAAATACCAACTACATCGACGCGAAAGTTTGAAATAATTGAATTAAAAAAAAAACGGTGAAAAATGCCATTGTTAGGTAGGTTCAATATAATGCTAGAATTAAATCCTAGATAAAATGAATGTAGGGTTGTTGTATTTTTATTTAATAATAGGTAGAACTGTGAAATTCGACATTTATGAAAGCTGGAATATTTTACTTTCATTGTTTCATTACTTGCCAAACTCTGAAATTCTAACTCCGGCTCTGCAAGTCAACGTGGACTCTATATACTAGACCAATACGCATAATAAAATTCGACCAATCAGTAGATCTGTAGCACAATTTGCCATCAATCAGATTTAGTGGGCGTACCTTATTTACTTAACTCTGTGGTAGTTTATAAAAAAACTACTTAATTTAATTTGTGGTCATTTTTTGTCACACCTCCAGACAATAGTAAAAAAAGAATAAAGGAAGCCGCAAATGCTCCTTATATTTTGGATTTGAGTTTAAAATACTAATCGAGCTTTTATTAACAGCTCCAAAATAGGTACGAACCTAAGGTTTGTTGTTTTAAGGTAAAAAATATTTAAAAGCAGGTAAATATAAATCATTGTTATAAAGTAAGTACCTACCTAATAACTAGGTTATTACACATTTATGATTGAATTAAACCAAGATGCAGGAATAAAACAACTTTATTTTTTTGCAACTATTTTTCTATTGACAAATCAGTATTTAGTTACGTGGGCCCTGCGTTAATAGCATTCTAGTTCGTCTGTACATTCACCGAAACCTTTAAATAACAGTATTTCAAGTACGACATTTACACTCGTTACAACATTTTAGGCCTTCTTTAACACAATCATATTTTCGATTTTCAAAATTTTTATCTGAACAATAAATACTTAATGAAAATTTTGTAAAGATTTTTACAGCTTCGTCTTTAGACAGCAATGGCAGTTCCGATAATTTTTGAAAAACAACAATATTCTTTAAGAACATCAAACACAGAATTTTTAAATATTTTTAAAAAACCATTAAACCAGTAAATCAATGAAGACAAGAACAAATTGTAGTTCATAAACTTTGCACTACCTTCTATATTGACAAAAATTGTCTGCTAGTGCCTTGTCCAAGTTGTATAAATAAATTAGTTCCATTTAAGTCAGAGTCCGAAAAAAGGAGAGTAAGTAAAATTAATACGTCTATATCAACTGACTTCACCAATATTTGTTTGCTAAATTTAGTTTCGTACATTGCATGCAAAACCATCCTGGTATCTTCCTGTTTGCTAAATAGATTTTTGGTCATATCTGAATGACGTTTATGTAGTGAAACTACTTTTTCTGTTAATTTAAATCCTCCATCTATTATTAATATTTCGTATTCGATTAAGTACTGTACAGCATCTGTTGCAAATCGGCGCGGCGTGGCGGCACTGTATGATTGCAAAAAACGTTCATGTTTTCAAAACTTGTCTACCCATACGACAGTCTATATGATATTTTAATTAAATTTCATCATTTAAAATATTATCTTTTCTGACATAATATTTCCTCGATGTCGTCTTTTTCAGCACTAGATATTAGTGACAACAAACCTTGTATCTTGGTACCACAGATTTGTCATCATCCCGCGCAATTTTCTTATAAATAATGCACTCCATTATTTAAAAAAACTAAATTGCGAATATTCTACTGCATCGCATTTATTTAAAAGTATTTATACGTATACTCTAAATCCCGCAAACTACTAATATACGATTCAAATGTATTGACCCCTCATTTTAACCGCGAATATCTCAAAAATGGCGGACCAGAGAAAATTTGAAAAAATATGTGTTCATTATGTGTCTATTGTAAATTATTCACTGAAGTTTGAATAATGTACATTGAACGATTTTGAGGTTCTGCTAAGTTTTATTATAAATGCCCTACTTTTTAAGGAAATTTTGACCATACCAGTTTTAAATTCATTATATCTTGAAAAACATGCCTACTATATGAATAATATTCTAGATGCCGATAAAGCACGGCATTTTTTGTACGAAGAAACTCTTTCATAATTATTTATTCTAAAATTTGGCAGTTATTGTCAAAAACGTGACCTCATGTTTATTCGGCTATTTATCAAGGTATTTAAAAGATTTTTAATAAAATAGTTAATCACATAAAATGCAAGGATTTTTAGAAAAAAGAATTGGTATATATCAAATATTAATTTAGTTATCAAGTGCAATAAATAATATTGCAGAACGCGGGCAATAATATCATCTATTGTACTTGATAACTAAATTAATATTTGATATATAACAATTCTTTTTTCTAAAAATACTTACATTTTATATAATTAACTATTTTATCAAAATTTTTGTAAATACCTTGATAAATAACCGAATAAACATGATGTCACGTTTTTTAGAATAACTGCAAAATTTTAGAATAAAAAATTATGAAAAAATTTCCTCGTACAAAAAATACCATGCCTTATCGGCATCTAAAATATTATTTATATAGTAGGCATATTTTCAAATATATAATGAATTTAAAACTGGTATTGTCAAAATTTCCTTAAAAAGTAGAACATTTTTCAATATAACTTAGCAGCACTTCAAAATTGTCCAATATACATTATTCAAATTTCAGTGAATGATTTACAATAGACATAATTTTTTCAATTTTTACCGTTCCTCCGTTTTTGAGATATTCGCGGTTAAGGTGAGGGGTCAATACATTTGAATAGTATATTAGTTAGACGCATCTTATCCTACCTTTCATACGTGGTGTACGTACCCAGATTGTGAGCAGCAATAACACATATGACTAATTTAGCGCGCTTTAAGAAAAATCGCTGTTGCCAAACGATACACATTGGAAAAAAAATAATTATATCAAAAACTTTTCTAATGTTTGGGCTACATTTGCTTCAGTGTATGTGTATAAAAATTTTCAAAGATAAAAAAGTTTATCGATTGGTGAAAATTGTAGTACGTAAAATTCAAATATCTAGATTTCCTAATTTTTAAGGAAATGAAAATGCGAACTGTGTAAAAACCATTAGTACAGTTAAAAGCGCTATTGTGTGTACTTTAATTGAGAAAAAAAACAACGTCGTTAGCAACTTTAGTTTTGAAGATATGACGGTGGAAACAAAAAAAAACACATTTTATTTAAAATTCAATATTTTCCCATTTTATTAATTTAAAAAGGTCCAGACCACGAAAAAATGTCGTGAAATACGATTTCATATGCCCAATGACATGCTTAACAAAACCTACCATGTTTGACCTGGTTCTACGCCGGCAAAAAAAAACGGCACGATAGAGTCTCGAATTCGCTCCTCTACTAACCACGTTAGTATAATCGGGAAATTATTAAAATATTTTAATCATCTCCCGATGATGCCAATGTGGTTTGCGAAAGGTACAACGAGTGTTGGTATTCATGGTATCATTAATAGGTATCATTTTAATTTTGTTACTTTTGTAGACGTAGTCCTCACAAACACTAAACTCTTGAACACAACATTCGAATACTCACTCATATTTTGTTAACCACATTAGCATTATCTGGAGATGATTAAAATATTTTATTCATCATCAAATTCTTGAGCAGAACACTCGAATACCAGCGCGCGTTTCGCTATTTTAATCACATCCTGCTAATATTAACGTGGTTAGCGAAATCTGGAGATAATTAAAATATTTTAATCATCCTCCGATGATGGTATATAACTTGAAAAGCGAAACGCACGTGGAGTGTTTGTATTCGAGTGTTGTGTGCAAGAGTTAGGTGTCTGCGGAAAATTCTCCAGTTACAATACTAAAGTAAAACTGACGCATTTGAAAATGTTTACAAAAATAAGCACTTTGTAGATAAAAAATATTTTAATATTCGATAGCGACTCTCTAAAAGTTCTTTTTTTTATCTTGTGTATACCCATAAAAGAACGGGCATGGAAAATTTGGTGATGAATGACTGAGTGAGTGAATTTTCGCTTTCATATATTATGATGTATGAAGAACCGGGACTTCGTTGTAGGAAATACATATAATTTATAGCTTTACCGAAATTTGTTTTTAGCTAAACTTATATAATGAAATTGCTGCCTAAGGAATCACTATTTCCACATCCAGATTTTTCGTCCAAGTCACTTCAAAGGAAAAATCTTAACTAAATTTGCACTCAAGTATGTGAAAATTATTGGTCATAGAAATGTAATAATATTTGTGGCAGATGTCATAGAAAAGTTTGAGACGTTGGTTTCTACCATGTAAGTTAAAAATGAAGTTTCTAGTTTACCCTACTTATTTTCTCCTATTCACAATCTACGACCTTCCACCCCTTCAATGGAATCATCTCAATCAGATGTCATTACAATACATACGTGTACTAACTTTTAAGTGAATATCTCAATTTTATGTTATCAATCCGATTAATAATGGAGCGGAGATGGTGGGGTTTGAAAAATATTAGAAAGAAATCTGAGGCCTTGGTTTCTAGTATATAACCAAGTCCCAAATTTCTCTTACCAGCTTGATTTACTTATTTTACCCTATTTACTGCTATTTAACCCCAACTCTTCAACGTAATCATCTCAAAATATAATTTAGTTCCAGATGTCGTTATAATACACACGTCTACCAAATTTCAAGTAAACATCTTAATTTTATTTTATTGACCCCTTTAATAATGGAGTAAGGTTGGTGGGGGGTTGAAAAATATTATTAAAAAATCTGAGGCCTTGGCTTCTAGGATATACACTGAATTTCAAGTTTCTGTACTCTTACCAGCTTGCTTTATTTATTTTTCCCTATTTACTTCTACTTACCCCCCACTCCATCAACGCAATCATGTCAAAACATAATCTAGTTCAAGATATTGTTATAATACATACGTGTACCAAATTTGAAGTGAAATCTAAATTGAATTTTATCAACTCTTTTAATAAGGGAGTGGGGGTGGTGGGTGGATGGAAAATATTATAAAGAAACTGAGGTCTCAGCTTCTAGTATATACACCAAATCCAAAATTTCTGTGCTCTTACTTTACTTATTTTCCCTTATCTACCCTTATTTAACCCCCAACCCTTCAAAGGAATCATCTCAAAATATAATCTAGTTCTAGATGTCATTATAATACATACGTGTTCCAAATTTCAAGTGAATAAATATCTCGATTTTATTTTATCAAACTTTTTAATATTGGAGTAGGGGTGGTGGGGGTTGACAAATACTATAAATAATTCGATACCTTGACTTCGAGTAAATACACCGAATTTCAAGTTGCTGTACTTTTACCAACTTGCTTTACTTATTTTCCCCTATTTACCCCTATTTAACCTTCAACCCCTCAACGAAATCATCTTAAAATATAATCCAGTTCCAGATGTCGTTATAATACATACGTGTACCAAATGTCAAATGAATATCTCAATTTTATTTTATCATTCCCTTTAATAATGGAGTAGGGGTGGTGGGGGATTAAAAAATATTATAAAGAAAGCGGAGGCTTTGGCTTCTGGTACATACACCAAATTTCAAGATTCTGTATTCTTACCAACTTGCTTTACTATTTCCTTATCTACCCATAAATAACCCACAACCCTTCAACGAAATCATCTCAAAATATGATCTAGTTCCAGATGTCGTTATAATACATACATGTACGAAATTTCAAGTGAATATCTCAATTTCATTTCATCAACCCCTTCAATAATGGAGTAGGGGTAGTGGGGGTTGAAAAATATTATAAAAAAATATGAAGCCTTGGCTTCTAGTACATACACCGAATTTCAAGTGTACTCTTATCAGCCTGCTTTACCTATTTTCCCCTATTTACCAGTATTTAACCCCCAACCCTTCATCAGAATAATCCCAAAATATAATTTAGTTCCTGATGTCATTATAATATATACGCGTACCAAATTTCAATTGAATATCTAAATTTTATTTTATCAACCCCTATAATAATGTAGTGGGGGGGGTGAAAATATTGTAAAAAAAATTGAGGCGTGGCTTGTAGTACATACATCAAATTTCAAGTTTCTGTACTCCTACCAGCTTGCTATATATATTTACACTATTTACCCCCAACCCTTCACCGGATTTCTTCGAAAAACAATCTAGTTGCAGATATCGTTATAATATATAAGTGTACAAAATTTCAAGTCAATATCTTAAACCGTTCCTAAGAAAACGTGCGGATAAAAAAAAGTTACAGGCAGACCGACACAGACAGACCGACAGACAGAATTTTTTTTTCGCTCAAATTTAAAATCTCAACGTTTCATGACATTCTAAACCTATTCCAAGTAAACAAATTTTTGACATTTTTTTTACGATTACTATACTTCCAATCCACTACGTAGATGTGGAAGTAATATCGTCTATTTTAAAACGAAAAAGAACTATTGAAAATGCTGGATTAATGATAAAAAATCGCTGCCTAAAGAATTACTAGTTGCACATCCAGATTTTCCATTATATTCTCTTTAAAGGAAACATCTAGGCTATATTTGCACTTTATTATATGTAGAAATAGCTGTTCATGAAATTGTAATGAAAAGGCGTTGCCGAATGCCAGCCAAGCCTGCAGAACTGCCTAATATCAAAGCAATTTCCGAATCCACATCCGGGCGTATGTAAATCCAAATTAGGGCGCTGCCAAATCTACATCTGGGCGCTGCACAATCCATATTCGAATACCAAGGTGACTTCCGGGCGCTGCCTAATACCAAGGCAATTTCCCAGCGTTACCGAATCCATATTATGACGCTGCCGAATTCCAAGGTAACTCCCCTGCGCTGCCGAGTTTGTATTTGGGCACTGTCGAATCTGTATTCGGAGCTGTCGAATCCCTTCGGGTGCCGCCAAATCCACTATTGAACACTACCCTCCACGATCCATTTTGATTGCAAGATTGGACCCAAACATACTAACATACAAATCAAATTAAACAACACTTTTTAAAATTTAAGTTTCTGGACGTTTGCTGGCTTGTTCTACTTATTTTTCCCATTTTATCAACCCCCAATCCCACGGAATCATCTCAATCAGATATCATTACAATACATTCGCGTACGAAATTTCAAGTGAATATGTCAATTTTATTCCACCAACCCTTTTATTTAATAATGGAGAGAAGGGGGTAGGATGGGGTTTGATTGAAAAATATTGTAAAAAAATCTGAGGCCTTGACTTCTAGTATATACACTAAATCCCAACTTTCTATACTTTTACCAGCTCGCTTTACTTATTTTCTCTTATTTACCCCTATTTAACCTCCACCCATCACCGGAATTAGCACATAATGTAGTTCCAGATCTCGCCATGGAACATACGTGTATCAAATTTCAAGTCAATATCTTAAACCGTTGCTGAGGAAACTTGCTCACAAAAATAGTTACATGCAGACCGACCGGCATACAGACAGACAGACAGAAATATTCTTTTCGCTCAAATTTCTACTTCTTCTCCACTATGTGGATGTGGAAGTAAAATAATACCTCTATTTCACATGACTCGTTTCATGAAGTTTATTTCACGAACGAAGAATTATCTTTCTACAAAAATTAATGAATGTACCAACAGTTTTTGTCATTACTTGAATTAATAGACATGCAGGTAACGAACGAGTGCCAGTGAGGATAAGAGAGCTAGCTTGAAGTCGGTAAAGTCGTTAAAAGGACGGAAAATGCGGTATACGGTAGGTTTTCTCATTCCAAATAAAATAATCCTAATGAGAAATTCTCATTAATCTAGACTTCATCCTATTCGCAGCCAGAGGAACATAACAATAAATCCAATTTTGACTTATTTCATTAATAATAATAGGAGAGTTAATTAAGCTCACGACTCGTGGTGAAATATGCTTTATTTTACTTATAATTCTTGTAAAGAAAGTACTTAAATTAAATTATACAGGATTAGTGGTATTTGACGTTTTCCTTTAAACACGTGATGGTAGAAGTAGTTTATTTTTTGGCATAAAAGCCTATGGCCATACAACCAGCTATAAATTAAATAAGTAAATGAAACTATTTACTATATTATGAATTCAAATATGCCTTATCCTAAAAGCGTTAGTTTCAGAGATATTCGAATTTTTGTGTGTTTACAGAAAAATGCTCTTAGCGGTGATATTATCGTGAATAAAGAAAATGTCCGTATTTATTTCCAATTTTTTTTTAATAATCTTAGCTTTAAAAGATTATCAGGACAAAAAAGTTTGCATAAATACGAAATTATCAAGCAATTTAAAATTTTATTAGGGTCTGATTCCAAAATTTCATGAGAAAATTATTTTAAAATATCTGATTTATTAGCTTTTCATTGATGCACGTCATATTAAAAACAAAGCTGTGCAATTATAGATAACTAGACACAGAATAGTGAATTTTACTTCCTAGCTTTTCTAACATATTTTGATACCTAAATATTAAAACATGTTATTCCGGTGCGGACGGCAGCCGATTTTTGTTGGAGAGCATAGGCCGTGGGTTAGGATTGTGTGTGGACACTCAAAAGGGCGCCACCGGCTGTATGTTACGTAATATGATTTAAATAATTTTGCCAGCACGGAACAAAATTAAGTTACTAGCAACCATGCGATGGAATACTCAAAATATATCTGTGATATCAAAACTCCTACTTCACTCTATGAAATCTCAACATTTAAGCAAATATCAGGTGTACCAGTGCAAATAATAAGAACATGTAGACATTAGACATTTATTACAACACACGTGAGATATACAACAATAAAAAGAATAAATAAAAAACTTCACCTAATTGTGGTTTATGCGTATTAAAGAAATTCTATACCGTTGATAAAAAACTTGATTTGAATTCAAGCTTAGATCTTTGACTGAGACTTTCTTGCAACTACGAGTTTGCCAATATACAACTATGAGTTATAACTTACAACCATGAATTAAATTTTATATGTGTGACGTAATAGTGGGCAAACTAACATATCACGGTACCATGGGTGTTTTACAGTAAAACTCTTAAATATATTATCATTCTATACACATAACTTAGAGCTTGATTCATAAGTGCAAGATTGTCTTATAACTTACTTCAACATATGAACTAAAACCACTGAATTAAACTATAATATTTTCTTTAAAATATTTGACTAAAATGAACAAAAAAACCTGGTTAAGGCCTTGGCATTTTCTGTGACGACTGCAGTGTGACTTGTCACCATTTCATAGACGTTCTCGACGTTGGCTGCAACTGCAGTTCCGTGTTGCTCAAATTGCTACCTGAATCTCCGGGAGACTGCTGCAAACGACTCTGCAAGTCCTAAACTTCTCAAAGTGTCAGCGGAACCCACATGAAACCAAACATCTGAGTAATAGACTTCCTCCTATTACTCCTCTAAATGCTGGGCCCCCTTACATAACCAAAATTACAGCACCAAACATGTGCTCATCCCAATTGTAAGCCTCTCCAAACATATACTTATACCAAACATGTGCTTATCCCAAACATAAGCCTCTCCAAAACATGTGCTTATACCAAACATCAGCCTCTCCAAAATACTCTGTAATAATTACAATAAATAAGAACCAAATAAAATCCCAAACTAAGTAAAATAAAAGCTCACCTCATATAGAGAGTATGGTATAACCTGACGAAACACGTGGCGATCAGATTTATGGCAACCGACAGAACTCCTTCTTGGAAATTCACAAAATCTTCACAGCAAGACGGTGAGGATCATTGGGTACATAAATCAAATTCCCTTTTCAGTGTAAACGATGTAAAACCCAAAAATTCCACACAAAATCGGAACCGCCGCTGTTCACTCGTGGCTGTCTCAAAGACGAAATCCTCGATGGAAATCCGCTTGACAGTTCTCCGCGTTGCCAACTTGAACATCTAGAGAACACTTTCTCTATCCAATAAAAATGCGCCAACAAAAAGGGCTTGTAATTTAAAGACTGAATTACCCCATTGTGTAATATCCCAACAACAAGAATACGTGAGTAACACCTCCGACTTAAAATTATACATAAGAGAAAACACGCTTTCTTTCCTTGTAGAGAATTTCAGATATGCAACCTGCTATGCCCCTTTGAAGTTCGAGTGGTTGCCTATCAAACAAATGAACTAATGGGTTAATCTACTGTATTCAAACTGAAATTATTAATGTAGATTTTTCAAATGCTACACTTTCTCTACAGCAATGCACCACATTTTTGATAATTTTAGATAACCTCATTGCAATTTTAAAACAAGCTAACAGTTATATTCTTCGCCGATTTACTACACTTTTTATATAATTGTAACACATTCTATAGGATACACTTCGCAGTTTTTTTGTAAATAATATTAGTTTTAGACATGTTTTGTTTGATTACAAAACAAAACAAAAATTTATGTATTTTTTATTTATTTAAAAAATTTATAACTTTTTTACTTATTGATCGATCTTGTTCAAACAGGATTCCTCCTCTAGCTAACACTAACTTACTGTCTAAATTTCAGTACAATTGAACTTTTCGTTCTTAAGTTATCGTGCTTACAAGAAACGTGACGGACGGACAGACAGACAGACGGACAGAGTGACGGACGGACATTTTGAAAGTTGTTCAGAATTCGATCACCAACACATTGATATGAAATTTTTTTCTCTACGAGCAATATTACCGACTGCAGAAGGTGCCGATCGAATGCAATATACTCTTCGTTTTGTATTTGAAAAGAGTATAATAAGGAACTCATTTCATTACAATAATCACTTTCGGGAATCAGGCACTTTGTGGCCCAAGAAACAGATCAACTTGAAATTATATTCACTTAGTACACGTAGATGATTTCATACCAAACTGAAACATAATGCTCTCAAATAATACATCACTATTTGCTTAAATTACGGAATTAACCAAAAACTTAAATTCGCAACCCTCTAATTGTGTCTGTTCTCAACGACAGCTCATAACTTAATGCCCTCCCCTCGCCTCGGGCCGAAAAAAGCCCCTCGCTTGGTGCCAGGCACCGCAATTTAACGATTTAGCATCGTACAAAACAATTTTAAACAGATTTTTATTTAATTTAATGTACTGAGTGCTCTTTCAAAACGTGACCGTTACAACTTTTCCAGTTAAGATTCTTGTCTAAGTGTAAACCAAAAAATTTGACTGTATCTGCTCCGGTGCATAAAAGAGTATCACTTATATTAAAATTTTACTGTATACTCTGTTTTTGACTATTATGTAATCTTAAGACCTGGGTTTTTTCGATATTAAAATAAAATAAATTTCGGAAAATCCATTCACTTAGTTTATTAAGTAGGCTATTTCCGTCGAGTTCTAAACTTTCATCTGTTTTATTTGAAACAATTAAAGAGGTGTCGTCAGCATACATCGTAAAGTGAGTATTAGATGATATTGAATCTAATTCATTTACATATAGTAAAAATAGCACAGGACCCAAGACAGAGCCTTGTGGAACTCCTAATGGCAAATAAGACCATTCAGAGGTAACCATATCAAGACCACGTTTGCTTTTATACTTAATAGTAATATACTGTTTCCTATCCTCAAGAAAAGTTTTCACCCAATATAATATCACTATGTAAGAACAAAGATAAAATCAATAATATCGTAGGTGTCCACGCTCTATGTTAAATTTCTAGGTATTTATGTTAACAAATTAACATTATGTCAATGTCTCATTTCCTTTGAGAAATTTTATAGACTGTGTGCCACAGATAACTATAATAGCAGCCTATTATGGATTAATTAATTCCCTAGCCAATTTTGGTGTCAAATCACTTTTCTTAGACTATAGCTATGTAAAGAAAATCATCTAGGATAATTACGAGATTGGGTTCTGGAGATAAATGCAAAAATTCGCTTAAACCGTTTGCAACATTTTTATATATTTTTAATACATGCAAACAGGATC
Source organism: Stenurella melanura (assembly GCA_963583905.1). NCBI lineage: Eukaryota > Metazoa > Arthropoda > Insecta > Coleoptera > Cerambycidae > Stenurella > Stenurella melanura. The sequence continues at coordinate 113,122,753 of OY757312.1, forward strand.
AGACTCATTCATATTCTGCCCAAAATACTGATAGATTTTTGGACTTCTTACGGTTCTTAAAAACTAGATTTAATGGACAGTGTCTTCTATAATTTTGATAAGTTTTGTTGTGCTGACAGGTTCACTGTGTGTGATATGTAATATTTTTCAGTGTTTTATATTATTTACTATTAACTGTACCTTGTATCTGTATAAATATATTTTGCATAACAAAATATTAACTAAAGCTAGATAAAGTTCGCCCTGTACTTATTACTGAGAAAATAGAAAGAAAAAATAGAAAAGCAAAAATGTACAATGAGATTTGGCGTAGAATAACGAAATCTCAATTCATGTAATGTGTTGACGATGTGTCGTTTTGAATCAGTTAAAATATTCTTCGTCTAAACAAAGTTGAAAGTAAGTTGCTCTTATATTGTTGAAAACAGCAGCAGCTACTTTAATATTTCTAATAACCTTAAGAGTCAAGTTTCAAACTCGATATTCTCTTTGGCTGGGGCTGGTGAAACGCGTAATTTTAAGAAGCACAACCATGGAATGTGAATATTTACGTTCTAATTGTGTTAAGTACATCTTGAAGTTTGTTGCTTATTGTATTTATCAAGCAAACTGTATTTAATTAAAATGAATTAGAATGGCTTTCGAAGTAACCTAATAAGGCTGCTTTGTTATTAATGAAATTTTCATAAAATACAAGATACTCCATAAGTAACAGCACGTAGGCCTAATGGGAGATAGAGGACATCTAGTTGATTCTAAAACCCTCCTTAACATGTACCTTCTGAAGCCCCTCATTGCTAATATACAGGAAATATTTTAAATTTTGTAAACTTGTCGAGTCGTCACTTTACACAATTCTTTCAAATTTGGCAAACATGTTTGTGGTGATCAAATCTACTTTTAACTATATTGTATTAAAGAAACAGTATTGCACTAGTAAAATGATATTTTTGGTTAGTTATCAAAAATTAGGTCAATTTTTGATATCTATGAGGACTTCTTATAAATACAAAGACTAAATATATGAAATAATAATAATAATACATCATTGTTACAGAAAAGAAATACATTTACTTAATCTAAAATGCGAAATTTGGTCCAACAGCTATTCTACCATTTATACCTTTAAAAACTTAATGAGACTAAAAATACTAGTAAGTTAGATACTTATGTAAAACCAATAGAAGTTATTCAAGTAACAGTAATAATAATAATTATAGAAAGTGATAATAATAATTAACAAAGTTACAGGGTTACATACCATAAAATAAATTAAGCAAATACGCAAATGGAAATGTACACATATCTACTCTAATTAAATTTACCAGTAACATTGCTCAGCTGGAACTTGTCAGGGTGGCCTACTTCGTTTTAAAAAATCCAGGGCCGGACTCGGCAAAAAATTAGCCCTATTGGTTTTAGTCAAAAAGGTTCATTTCTCTATCGTATTTCTGAAAAACTATTACTAGCGGATTCGAAAAGTTCAGAAAAATGCTATTTGAATATCGATTCCATTTTGATGGCACACCTAAACCATTTTGGCAAAACAATCACAAATCACAAAACAAACAGTAACAGATAATGTCCGGTCTAAACCGGACATTATGTATGAAACAGTTTGATAGAGTATATTCAAATACTTCAGATTCATATCCCTTCTAAGACTTCACATAATACAATGTAAAGAACCTTCCTATCTAGTCGACAAGAAGAAAAAATAATATAAGAAAGATACCTAGACAGTTTTATATTGAAATTGAGAAGATCAGTAACCTATGTACTTATCAGTGCCTTAACAACAACAATTATTTTGAAAATTTGGTGTTATTGTTCCGCGATGTCTTCGTAATTCAAGGATGTCTAATTAGACGTTCAGCGTTAGTAAACTAATTAGTTTACTAGTGCTGAATTCGCTATCATTTATATTTATGAGATTTGTTTTAGCAATACAATGGCTGCCGTTAGGGAATATCGGCGAAGATTTCCTGCTTGATGAGTAACGTCGCGCCACACCAACATCAGAGTTTTTCAGTTCTTTCGGGAACATAGATGGTTTTTTGGAACTCAGGGAAATGTAGAACGAGCAGTTAGATCGACCGAAGGAAATATTGTAGAGATGGAAGTGCAAAATTATTCGATAAGCACTAGAAGAATAGTCTACGCACTAGGTGTTTCTCAAACCCGTGTATGGAGGACATTAAAAGCAGAACGGTTGTATCTTAACCATATCTAAAGGGTCCAGCGTCTTCAACCAGGTGATAAAGTCACACGTCTTAAGTTATGTCGTTGGATGATGCATCTTCCAAGAACTTTGCCCAGAAGTCTTTTCACGGACGAGGCCCAATTTACTCGCGATGGAATGTGGAATTCAAGGCATTCACACTTTGGGACCATAAAAATTGTCATGCTCTTGTTTAGAAAAACTCCCAGCACAAGTTTTCTTAATGTACTACTTGGATTTCTTCCGGACCATTTTGGCCAAGTTATTATTGACGCAAAATGCCGGCAGGAGAGGTCTACATTTCCAGCGTGATGAGACACTGCCTCATTTCTAACTCTAGGTCCGGGAGCATCTGAATAATGAGTTTTCTAACCGCTAGTTCGGTCGCGGAGATTTTCAAGCTTAGTCAGCTGAGTCTCCCGATCTAGCTGTTCTCGATTACTCTATTTGGGGCGACATGAAACAATCGGTGTACGGCACAGAAGTCACCACTAGAGAGAAATTACGGCAGTGGGTAGTGGCAGCCTCTGATGGCATGAAGAACCACAGATAAACCATTGGGAAGGCCACACGGGATTTATGGCTGCGGCGTGGGAAATACATCGAAGTTGACAGAGGACATTTTGGGAAACTTATCTAGTTTGAATTGAAGTATTCCTTATCTATATACATGATGTTAAGTTTGTGAAGATTTATCTACTGTTTATTAAGAGGGTTATTACGTTTATGTGCATGCATTTTCTACGTAGATTACACCCATAATCCATTCAGATTTTATTCTATTCCTTTAAAGTTCAAAGGGCAGCTTTGCTTGAAGAGAGAAACTTCCAGAACAGGACTGGTCTCAAAACCGCACCAGGTTCTCGAGACGACTAAAAACTCTAAGAAATGTTTCACGGGCCACACTGCTTTTGAATCAGGAAACTTTCTTCGGTCTTTCGCTCGTCGAATATTTTTTTATTAAACTGGGGGTTTTCGTATTATTGTCTTGCGAACCTAATAGGAAACTGGCAGGTAGGTCCACCAAGTATCACAGCCAGTCCGTCAATCCGGCCGTTGAATTATTCCTTTTCAAATGAAGCAATTTCTTCACCCTCAATATACAAAGAGATTAAATAAAAGGAATGCTTTTTTATGAATCCTGTAAAACCCGAGGTAGAACCTTCAGGAAAATATGCCCGGTCTAAGCTGAATTACAGTGGAAAATGTATGGATCGTTTTCATATACTTCAATGTACTCCTGCATCACACCAATGAATCATGTTATGTTGTGGCTTTCAATAGCTTACCTTTGTTATCGGTAAGATACGAAATAAATAATTAGTTTGCCAGTTGTGTCTGACGTTATTAAGCAGCGTTCTTCGACAAATTCGCTGGTCACTGGTAACCGCTACTAAGTTGCCAAAACTCAAACAATGCCATTAATGGAGCCTATTCTCCTACAAACTAAGTAGCTGCTACCAACGATTGTTCGCTGATCGTTCGTCGTATGTTGCTTGTCTCACCCGAGTGCAGAGCAGCGTCCTATTCGTTGGAAATTAGTTTGTTTTTGTTTGTGGTTTTGGTATAATTGATAGTAATGAATTAATTTACTGCAGATAATGATGAACAGCTTGTGCATCTTGTTAGTAATAATTCAGAATTACACCATCCTAGAAACGTTGTCATAAGTTGACGTTGAAAAAAGTGGTTACATGGAAGGCAGTTACAGAAATTATTTACTATTATTATATATTATTAATTAATGCAAAAATTATTGGGTAAAATAAAGAGTTTAGTTGTCACTTCCACTAATTTACAGTACTTTTGATAGCATGACTACATTGGTAATTGTCAGATGTTAAGCATGTACTTACCTCAGTGTTCCTGCCAATTTGTCTGATAGTAATAGGATCTTTTACAGTATTGCAAGCATTCATTATAATTCTTCATAAGATTCAGTACATAATTAAATTTCGTGATGTGCAGGAAAGCACTACATATATTGGCGATTTGGTAGCGGCTACCAAGGACCAGCGAATTTGTAGGAAAACCCTGCTTAAGGTACAATAACTTGGAACAAATAATTTATTTATCAAGTACGTCAAAATATTTTTCTTGCCAGGTATGCTTTTTGCTATATATTAGGTCTTAGACGGGATATGGACCTCATTTATTTTATTTTGCTTTCACATTCACGAAGAGGAGTAGAAGTCACTTTGGTGTTCGTGTTATTCAACCAAGTAAAACGATGCATTTGAAAAAATATCCAATTTACTATAAAGGTAAATGCAGACAAAAATTCCATGAAAAAATAATATTTAAACCAGTAAAAAAGCTTCTAAACACCTTTGGCATCATATTAAATCGAAATCTACCTAAAAAAAATATTTCACTAGCGGAAAACCGCAGCGCCCGACGAACTTTTCCAAAGTACCATGAATTTGGTTTTTCGAAAGTACAACGAATAAAATCTCAGAAAACTTCTCCGCACAACAAATTTTTCGGAAGTACAACGAATTTAATTTTTTGAAAATCTCAAAAAAGTATATTTGTGTTCAATGCAGTTAGTACGTTTATAAAAGCAGGAAAACCATCGAACTCACATAGATAGCTTCTTTAAGCATCCTGACAATCATTTCTATAATTTTAGTGAAAAATTCAAAGTGAATAATTTTCAAAAAGTTTCGTACACATTTTACAAATATTACTAATTGGGAGTCTGAATCTTTTTGTACAGTCGATTGTAATAGTTCTCTCGACGCCGGATGAGTTACACTCCTACAGGAGGTAACGGCTTGCCGAGTGGTGGTGCTCTTTGATGTTTGCCTTATAAACATTAGCTAAGTATTGAATATTTATATTTTTACATTTTATGAATTATTTCAATAAATGAGAATATGCTTTGAATTCGATTTCTTATTGATCCACTAATTATATGATTTGTGACCGACGTGCGATTTTGTGGCGTGAGTCGGACAATTACTTTACGCGGGTCACCTTCGATCCCGCCAAGTCTGTGTACTTGTCCGAATACTTATAGCAGGTATAATTTTGTCTATTTTCGTCTTGGGGAGTCTGAAGGGTATCTTGAATACCCCTTGAAAGTAGAGTTGATCAGTATCGTAGCGGCGATACGGCTCCGGCCTAAATTATATAAAATCCTAGTCGTGTTCATCAGACCAAACGATACTAGGTTCATCAACATTGGCAGCGCCCGAACTTGGACTCGGCATCGTCCTAATTTGGATTCGGCAGCGCCCGAATATGGATTCAGCAGCGTCCAATAATTCACAGAAATTGTCTAGGCATGACCGGAAGTCACCTTGGAGTTCGGCAACACCCGAATATGGATTATGCAGTGCCCAAATATAGATTCGGCAGCGCCATAATTTGGATTCAGTAGCGCTCAGAAGTTACCTTAGTATCCGGCAGCGCCCGAATATGGATTTGGCAGGGCCCGAATATAGCTTTGGCAGCGCCCGGATATGGATTTGACACCGTCCTAATATGGTTTCGGAGACGCCCGCAAATTGCCTTGGTATTCGGCAGCTCGGAAGTTCTGGAGGCTAGGCTGTCAGTCGGCAAATCCCTTTTATTAAAATTCCATAACCAACTATTTCCACATACTAGAGTGCAAAAATAGTCAAGATGTTTTCCTCTAAAGGGACTTAGATGGGAAATCTGGATGTGGAAGTAATGATTCCTAAGGCAGTGATTCTTTCGCAAGGTTAAATTTCTCTGTATTAGCTGTATTGTAATATTATTTAAAGGTCCTTTTTGTTCTTAATAATTTATCATGTCTCTTGAAGAAAAAATGTTGCATCCCAAGATCAAATTCCCATGACAATAATTTTTACAAGCAGACGAGATCGATAAAATGTACGTTATTTGAAAATTAACATTACCACCACATTTTCGACGTTATAAATTCTTGTCAAGTTCTGCCTCTTTTTTGTTATATTAATATAAATATTCAAACATGTAGTCTAGAAATTACCGTTAAAGAATTTCAAACGCACAAAAAGTGTTGTAACCTATCCATTTGAGCGAAATTAATGTGATTTCGAGCATCCGAAGTGTGTCAGGATTCAGACATTATTGCAAATGTTCCATTTTTTTTGTTATATTGATATAAATCTCTTTAACAAAAAAATAAGCTCCCTAGAAATAAATCGCTGTTAAATAAAATTGTAGGCTCAGAAAAAGTTACATAATCTTGCATTCTTCAGTGAATATAATGCGATTTAGACATACGGTGCCTTTTATTCGATGCCATTCAAGTCAATTCCGATCCCCCTATTCTATAGTACATCTACTAACAAAACACTCTTTTGACTAGGTTCGAAACGACAGCTTGGAATTAATTTATTTTTCGTACAAATTACTGAATAATAGAACTAAGCAATCGTTGGTAAAAAACTGAAAGTACACACTTCGAAAGTTGCTTTATTCAATAATAGCATAGGAAAAATAATATTCAATGACCTACAAAAAACGGCTGACTAAAGCTTTACAGCCATATAGGTAATTTTTTATTTGTGAGTTGTGAATTCTCAAAATCTCAATAACTGGTGAACTAAAAAAGTTGATATTCCTGAATAGAGAATGAATATGTCTTTCAAATGAGGTATCGCAAGCACCCCCTTTCAATTTAACAAAATGATTGCGTGTCACGGGAAGGGGATTAAACATTTTTCGCCAATAACTGTAATTTTAATATCAAAAATTGACCTGTCTTTTGATAATTTTTGGCGTAAACTAGATCTCCAGATGTTGTACAGTTACGCCACAGTGAGCTCACAAAGTTTACATATTCTTGGTACAAACTCACCCATATCATGGTACCAATCTACCACAGTTCCATCAAATGGCATATCATTCGAACCCTTTTTAAAAGGAGAATACAAATATGCAGTGTTCCAACTTTATGACGTCAGGTCTAAATGGAACCCTCTGTATATAATTCACACAAATTAATCAATTTTCTAAGTAATAAAATCATTCTTTAAATAAAATACATACCTACATAAAGTGTTTTATAAATAATCATTGAAATAAAAGAAGTTGAAAGTTAAAAAATCGTCTAGACGGATAGTAAAAAATATGAGCCAAAAGATTTGATGGTTTCTCAACGAGGCTTTGCAGTGCCAAGAGGGCTTTTCAGGGACGAAGATACCGTTTGGAAATTTACGCTTACGAGTTTTATTTTAAAATAAATGTGCGTCAAGTTACAAGCAACAACTAGCTGTTGCGCTCCGGAGACCGAACCATAAACTGAAATGAAAATAAAAACAAACGACTGCGGGCACAATGATTTGATTGAACAATAAAACATAATGAAATAGGAGAGTCTTTATAATTAATATGTGGCCTTTAGACTCCTATATAACGGTAAATGTGTCAATGTGTAGCGCTCGATTTCTATTTTTAGCCCATTTTCTGTCCACTACACGAGCTTTAATTTTTATCTCCACAATTCGCTTTAAATTTTGTAGCGATGATAAGTGCACAAATCGAAGTTTTTGCCTTGTTATTTCATCGTAGTGTAAAATTGTTTATTTATTTATTTATCAGAATATTTATAGTTGTCTTCATTCGTTTAATGCATATAAAAACCTCAAAGCTGTGCCGCTTATACTTGGCTACAGTATTGAGGGGAGATCGGGGCATGTCTATTTTCGAGCTAACTCCTCTATAACATATTAAATATTAAATACTAAATATATTATACTACTCAATAGATAGAATATCATTATTCGCGTATATGGTATGTTCTGGAATGATTAAAGTAACAAATTGACGAAAACAGACCTGTTCCAATTATTTGACTTATTTATTTTCTTCGTACTTACCAACTCGCCCCTACGAAAAATATTTTGCGACCTAGTGGGGACGACAGAGTCGAACTTTTAATATTGTCGGTGTCACGGAATTTCAAATTAACCCCACCAGTTAAGAATATATTTATATGTGCTTTATAGAATAAACATGGTTGGTGATCTGTGTTTACATTATGTTTAGATTGTGAGAGCTTAAAACGGTAATATACTTTAACACTTTAACAGGTATGTGATATTTTCTTTTGTGTTTTAGCGTAATTTATGCAATTGTGTTTTTATAAATATTTTAGCGGGTAGTGAATTATTCTGATGTATTGTGTTTAAAAGTGGCTGTGGTAAAATAATATCGTGAAAATGTTTAGGCCTTGGGAAGGTTCTCTACCTAGCACTAGCAAAGAATGACAGGAAAATATGGGGATTATTAAAAGCTCGCAAATTACAAAGAAAGTTTCTAGACAACATTTATGTGAACATACCCAAAAAGTAGTTTTAAATGTTTATAAAAAGGTAAAAGAAAGTCAAGGAGAAACTGGAGCTGTGGAAAAAATCGCCTACTTAACAGAAATTCCAGAACAAACTATTTATAAATTAATTAGGAAGGACCATATAATCGAAAAGCTAAATCGGACAAAGGAAAATCACGAGCATTAGATTCGTATGTGGTAAAGTTGTTAAGAGATTTAATTTACAGTAAGTATAGGAAAATGAGATACCAACAGTACAATCAGTACGTATGGAACTGAGAACAACAGGTGTAGTGTCATTTAGTGAACAAACATGATGGCGATTAAAGACAGGATTTAACTTTAAAGTGAATCATAAAAGCGCAATTTATTAAAAAATTTCAAAGTTGGTCGAAGTTCTCTAGACTCGAAATTATTTATTTGATAATTATTTATTTGTTTTCTAGAATTGAATTATTCATTTAATAATTGTTTATTTGTGTTCTAGAATTGAATTTATTTATTTAATATTTGTTTATTTGTTTTCTAGAATTGAATTTATTTATTTAATCTGGGTCAATTAGATCAAGTTAGGATTATTGATATAAATAGCAATAACGTTAACTCTGAACCCACATTTTTTGGCAAGGAATTGATCGTATTTCCTCGTGGTCCTTGCTTGGCAATAATAATAAATCAATAGATTAAATTATTATTGCCGTAACTGAGCAATAAGAGAATATTTGATAATTCTAATTTAGACTCAAACTTCATCTTTGCTCAACAGATTTAAATTTCTATCAGTGTGCACAAAAATTTTAAGTACGGCTCTGTGAGATATCAATTATCTTAACGAGATAAATTTATAGTCCATTTTTTACAGCTTTTTTTACCTGCACTAAACGAATGAAGGCAACTGTACAGGATAAAATTCTAAACCATTTTAATAAAAAACGTAGATACGCATTAAAAACAAAAATACTGAAAACAAGATAAAAAACCGCTGCCTAAGGAATCACTACTTCCACATCCAGACTGTTTATCCAAGTCACTTTAAAGGAAACGTCTTGACTATATTTGCACTCTAGTATGTGGAAATTATTGGTCATAGAATTTTAATAATATTTGGGGCAGATGTCATAGAAAAGTTTGGGGAGTTGGTTTCTACCATATACGTTAAAAATTAAGTTTCTAGTTTACCCTACTTGTTTTCCACTATTCACAACCTACCACCTCCCGCCCCTTTAATGGAGTCATCTCAATTAGATGTCACTACAATACATACGTATACTAACTTTCAAGTGAATATCTCAATTTTATGTTATCAACCCCATTAATAATGGAGCGGAGGTGGTGGAGTTTGAAAAATATTAGAAAGAAACCTGAGGCCTTGGTTTCTAGTATATACACCGAATCCCAAATTTCTGTACTCTTACCAGCTTGATTTACTTATTTTACCCTAGTTACTCCTATTAACCCCAACCCTCCTACGGAATCATCCCAAAATATAACCTAGTTCCAGATGTCGTTATAATACACACGTCTACCAAATTACAAGTGAATATCTCAATTTTATTTTATCAACCCCTTTAATAATGTAGTAAGGGTAGTGGAAGGGTTGAAAAATATTATTAAAAAATCTGAGGCCTTGGCTTCTAGGACATACACCGAGTTTCAAGTTGCAGTACTCTTACCAGCTTGCTTTACTTACTTTTCCCTATTCCCTCTACTTACCCCCACTCCTTCAACGCAATCATGTCAAAATATAATCTAGTGTCAGATATAGTTATAATACATAAATGCACCAAATTTCACGTGAAAATTTAAATTTAATTTTATCAACTGTTTTAATAAGGGAGTGGGGGTGGTGGGGAGATGGAAAATACTAATAAAAAACCTGAGACCTTCGCTTCTAGTATATACACCATATCCCAAATTTCTGTACTTTTACCAGCTTGCTTTACTTATTTTCCCCTATATGCCCCTATTTAACCCCCAACCCTTCAACGAAATCATCTCAAAATATAATCTAGTTCCAGATGTTATTATAATACATACGTGTACCAAAAATATTATAAATAATCTGAGACCTTGGCTTCTAGTACATACACCGAATTTCATGTTTCTGTAGTCTTACCAGCATGCTTTACTTATTTTCCCCTATTTACCACTATTTAACCCCCAATCCGTCAACGGAATCATCTCAAAATTTACTAGTTCCAGATGTCGTTTTAATACATTATGCGTACTAAATTTCATGTGAATATCTCAATTTTATTTTATCAACCCCTTGAATAATGGAGTAGGGGTGGTGGGGGGCTAAAATATATTATTAAAAAATCTGAGGCCTTGGCTTCTAGTACATACACCGAATTTCAATTTTCTGTATTCATACCAGTTTGCTTTACTTATTTCCACCTATTTACCTCTAAATAACCCCCAACCCTTCAACGGAATAATCCCAAAATATAATCTAGTTCCAGCTGTCGTTATAATTCATACGAGTACCAAATTTCAAATGAATATCTCAATTTTATTTTTTATTTTATCAACCCTATTAATAATGAAATAGGTGGTGGGGGTTGAAAAATATTATAAATAATCTGAGACCTTGGCTTCTAGTACATACACCGAATTTCAGGTTTTTGTAGTCTTACCAGCTAGCTTTACTTATTTCCCCTATTTACCTCTATTTAACCCCCAACCCTTCAACGGAATCATCTCAAAATATAATCTAGTTCCAGATGTCGTTATAATACATATGCGTACTAAATTTCATGTGAATATCTCAATTTTATTTTATCAACCCCTTGAATAATGGAGAAGGGGTGGCGGGGGGCTGAAATATATTATTAAAAAATCTGAGGCCTTAGCTTCTAGTACATACACCGAATTTCAAGTTTCTGTACTCATACCAGCTTGTTTTTCTTATTTACCCCTAAATAATCCCCAACCCTTCAACGGAATCATCTCAAAGTACAATCTAGTTCCAGATGTCGTTATAATTCATACGTGTACCAAATTTCAAACGAATATCTCAATTTTATTTTATCAACCCTTTTTAATAATGAAGTAGGAGTGGTGGGGGTTGAAAAATATTATAAATAATCTGAGACCTTGGCTTCTAGTACATACACCGAATTTCATGTTTCTGTAGTCTTACCAACTTGCTTTACTTATTTTAACCTATTTACCCCTATTTAACCCCCAACCCTTCAACGGAATCATCTCAAAATATAATATAGTTCCAGATGTCGTTATAATACATACGTGTACCAAATTTCAAATGAATAGTTCAATTTTATTTTATCAACCCTTTTCATATTGGAGTAGGGGTGGTGGGTGTTGAATAATATTATAAAAAAATATGACGCTTTGGCTTCTAGTACATACACCGAATTTCAAGTTTCTGTAGTCTTACCGGCTTGCTTTACTTATTTTCCCCTATTTACCTCTATTTAACCACTAACCCTTCAACGGAATCATCTCAAATTATAATCTAGTTTCAGATGTCGTTATAATACATACGTGTACCAAGTATCAAATGAATATCTCAATTTTATTTTATCAACCCTTTTCATATTGGAGTAGGGGTGGTGGGGGTGGAAGAATATTATAAAAAAATCTAACGTTTTGGCTTCTAGTACATACACCGAATTTCAAGATTCTGTACTCTTACCAACTTGTTTTACTTATATTCCCCTATTTAGCCCAAATTAATCCCCAACCCTTCAATGGAATCATCTCAAAATATAATCTAATTCCAGACGTCGTTATAATACATACGTGTATGAAATTTCAAATGAATATCTCAACTTTATTTTATCAACCCCATTAATGGGGTAGGGGTGGTGGGGGGTTGAAAAATATTATAAAAAAATCTGAGGCCTTAACCTCTTGTACATACACCGAATTTCAAGTTTCTGTACTCTTACAATCTTGCTTTACTTATTTTCACATATTTATCCCTATTTAACCCCCAACCCTTCACCGGATATCCTCAAAAAACAATCCAGTTCCAGATCTCGTCATAGTATATATGTGTACAAAATTTCAAGTCAATATCTTAAACCGTTCCGGAGAAAACGTGGGGACAAAAAAAAGTTACAGACAGACAGACAGACAGACCGACAGACAGACAGACGTTTCATGACATTCTGAACCTATTTCACGAATAAAAATTTTTGAAATTTTTTTTGCGATTACTATACTTCCAATCCACTACGTGGATGTGGAAGTAAAATATTAAACCGGATTATTAAAAGAGATACAATTTATTTTTTTTATAAATGAACCAAAATTTACATCTACATTTGATAATAAATTATTAATAATTAATGACAACATGACAAGGATTAGGGTTATTTAGTTGTAATAACTGGGGGTTTATTCCCCTAATTATATGAATTAATCAGACATTACCATTGGCAGAGTACGGAGTGTCCCAATTACTTTTGCAGACTCCGTCGCTATTATAGTATATCTATCGAAATCAAAACTGTGCTTACCCTTCTCCTTCTAGGTGATTATATCCTTTATGGTGCCACTCAATCAGGTTACTTCACAAACAAACTTTACTGAATATAGAATGAACTCAGTTGCATATCAAGCAAATAAAACACGTGGTTTCTCAAAACACTTAAATCACTATAAAATGGAAAACAAATGAAAATGACAATCACAAACATTTTACGAATAAATATATTAACAATCAGTAATTATATTATATCAAGAAATGAAATGGTCCGCGGCAAGTTCAAATCTTTCGCATCATCGCGGCCTAATACTCTTAGTTCAATTACAATACATTAATTTATGCTTATTATAACCGACAATATACTGAACAAATGTACGTAAACTTTAAAATTGAAAAAGGTTCATAAAACGAGAATTTACTATACCCTGTAGGTAGATGACGATCGATCAAAGGTTAAGCCAAGAGTGTCGATATTATCTCAATCGAAATAAGACGCCTCAAAAGTGGGCAGTAAACTTTAAACCCTCGACCAATTAAAACTTCTCTACTTTAAACCGTACCCCTATTTGAAATTACCTAACGGACCCTGGTATTTATCCTATGGCCTATCTAACATTTTATGCCACTAAGACAGATGAAAAAAAACCTTTTGTTCCTTACTTTGCTTTTGTATGGGGGGAAAAATCTACCTTATTTGGCCTGTCTATCTATCTTACTATCTATCACATATATTTTCTGGAATCCTCTCTCAACTGCCTTAGTCTTGAAAATCCAACTAGACTCCCCCGGTGAGTCGTATTTAAACAAGTGTTTGACGGATCCTTAACTTCAAGTAAGAAAAGCGAATTGGACATAAAATAATTTAGATGGTTATTTATTGCTTCCAAGTGACTAACGTCGACTACCTAATAAAGACTAGAGTTAACAAAGCATGTTTCCTGGGCTCTAAAATAAATCAGTTTGCAACATAAAACAGATGTTTCTATGACCAGTATTTTACGTTATTGTACTAAAGTCTCGGCCCTTAAAATGTTACCGGGATCGGAAATAAGAGAATACGGTGATTCTATATGCGACAGGGCCGGACTTGGCTCCTTAATTTGACTTTTGGTACATAGTTAAGCAGAGAATACTTTTGATAATACTGAAAGAATGAATAAGCGCTATCCGCTACCAATAATTGAATGAACAGTGCAACAGTGCAAGTTTCGATTTTCGAATTATTAGTGAAGTTTCTATTTGACGATGCTGTGCCATTAGATTACAATTTACACGAGTTTTATTACTTTTACCATATACTCAAGGAAAAATTTAGAGATGAAACTTTTTAAATGCAATTTTGTTTTCACTCCCGGAAGCTGAAACCTTGTTCAGAGGTAATTCATGAAATACTCATCAAAAGTCTCCACGCTCACAAAAAAATTACGAATTTCTTCGGCCAATATCTCGACATCCTGTCATAAGAAAATTTTGTTTCCATGGAGACCTTTGATCAGCATATCATAAACTATTTCTCTACAAAGATTCAGCACCCTTTACAAGAACAAGTGATATTTGCATAAAATATTTCTCAAAATAACCAGATATGTCAATGTTTACATATTACAATTACAGTGACAAATTACATATTACTTCACTAGACATTAGATTTACTACTAATAATGACCTTTGATTGGCATAGTGATTCCAAAAATGACATTATATTTCGGTAGCACATCCTCTAGACCAATTCTGTAATAACGCCCTCTGGTGCTTAACCGATCACTAGTTTAAAGCCCAAAAGTTATATACCAATCCTCAACCTTTCACGCCGGCCGTATTCCATATTACATTTCCTTAGTGCGAACAGTGAACACGTGTGTCGGTATAGTGTATAATGCCGACGTGAAGGCAGAGAATAGAAAGAAACCTAGAACCTATTCTAGTGTTTAGTTGTGTGAGTACCGAGATGTATTTTAATTTTAGGCGGGAAATAACCAAAAGGTTAAAGAGGATTAATACGTTATAGTTTAAAAAAATACTAGGACTATTGCTTCTGCAATAGCAAATATAGGTAGGGACTTGAGCGCCCTACCTTGTTAACAAATAGATGCCGGTAGAAATAATCTTTATATTAATCAGTGTAAAGCTATTAAACTGGGTGAAGGGTTAAACAAACTTAAATTAATATAACAATGCCATATATTTGATATAGGGGCAAAACTAGTATTATTGACATTGTAAATATGTTAGGTCGGTACAAAGCAACAAATTCATAATACACTGTTTATGTGTACAGCTGACAGGAGTTAGATCATTATAATCGGTGAATCATTTAGATGAGTTTTTGCTTGGATCAGTTATCGAAAACACCTATAAAAATTACTTGTAAATTAGGATTTATTATAAAATACAAGAGAAACAATACGCTGACTTTACAAAATTGTAGATTTTCGGGATTTCAATTTAATTTATGAACATTTGTATGAAATTTAGTTTAATAAAGTACTGGTCATATGCGAGCCATTTACCTTTTAAAGAATGTTATTGTGTTTATCTATTCTGCATTTTAAATTTAATGCTAAGGTATTGCATAGGGTACCTATGTGAAATACATAGATGTAAAAACACCAAATATCTAATTTATGCGTGAACATAAAAACACATACGTTGCTAGCCGATGCCGATGCGATGGTCTAGCTGGGGCCTTAGCAAGCTTATCTCAGTTAAAGGGCTGCTAGCAAACACTTCTTTACATCGTATACGTACCATTGCCTGATGGGCTACTTAATATCACCTCTGCCATTATACACGGCTCTCTATAATACTAAAAATACTAAACACGTAAAGGCGCGTCTCTATTATGGTTGGCTTTGCCGATCGGCATTTCCCCACTAGTATATTCGGCTTGGCTTCTCTTGAAGTTTCCGACCGACATATGCCGAATTGTACGTACCCACTTGCCAACAAATGCCGATCGGCAAAGCCAACGATAATGGAGACGCGCCTTTAAGTATCAAGCTTTACTAGAAATAATAATGCTACGAGGTAACATGTTAACCAATTAGAGTCAACACTAATGTCTGCTTTTAATGCTTTAAAATGTCAATCTTCCTCAAGGTCAATAGAAACGCGGTTTGCCTGTAACCTCGCCAACATTTTAAAAAAATGTCGAAAATCAATCCAAACTCCATCAAGAAATCATTAATGCGATTTGGGAGGCTCTTGTTAAAATTTCTCGGGCACTTCCTACATTTTGTTTTCGATCGTCCCGTCCCGCCTTCAAGTAGCGCAAAAACTATCAATTTTTTAATTGCGCACGGATGCTTGTGACTCATAGACTATAATGGTAAAAAAAAACAGAAAAAATAACCAAAAAAAACTCTTGTGCATTGTTTTTTTTTTTTAGGTTGTAGAAAATTCGGTGCTCGAAGAGATTCAGTTCAGTTCAAGGCATCTATTACCGCTCTTGCTACATCGGTGCAAGATCTAATAGCACGATCTTTTTGAAACTCCAACAATTTTTTTTCCTTTCTCTAGTTCGTTAAAACAGATTGGGTAGTTTTGAAGGTGCCCACAAATACCATCCCCATCGAGCTGAATAGAATGGCATCAAAAAGTTAATTTTCGAGTAACAGAAAATTAATGAAAGTGATTTTACCAATTGCACTGCACTAATGAGCTGCCGCAGATGCCCCAAAAGGTTAATCAAGTATGGTTATTATACTCTTCGCAAATACAAAACAAAGAGTATATTACATTCATGGGTACATTTCTAAAACCGGTAATACTGCTCGTAGAGAAAAATTTTTTATATCAGTGTGTCGGTAATCGAATTCTGAACAACCTTCAAAATGTCCGTCCGTCTGTCTGTCTGTCCTTCTGTCTGTCTGCCCGTCACGTTCCTTGTAAGCACGATAACTTAAGAACGAAAAATCCGACTGTATTGCAATTTGGGCAGTAAGTTAGGGTTAGCTAGAGGAAGAACCCTATCGTCTATCGATCAATAAATAAAAAAGTTATTAATTATTTGAATTTAAAAATATTTGTTTTTACATATTTTGCAATTAAATAAAAAATGTCTAAAGCTAACATTATTTACAAAAAAGTATCCTATAGAACAGTGCAGTATTATATGAACAGTGCAGTAAATCGGCGAAGAGTATAATGGTTAGCTTGTTTTAAAAATAAATTTTACAATAGGTCCGAGTTAAATAATACATTTTCTTCTCGGATTCCGAACAATATTGAAGAGAATTACCTATGTGATTAATGATATGTTAAATAATAATGGTGATAAAGATTGTAATATTTATTTAGGCAAATACGAATACAAGATCAACATAATATTTAGGTTATACAGCAAATAAATGTAGATATAATCAGCAAAGTCAAGACAAGTGTAGATAGGTATTTAACAATTTCAAATTGTTATGTCAGATATTCATATGAAGTGAAATAAAAATATAGTCTACATTATATATGTCTGCACAATTGTACATTAGTTATGTTCATCCATTCAGAGCCTGTATGCCTGTAATAATTTATATCCTATAAATTTATTTGCGTAATTCTATTTGCAAGGATATATTGTAGATATGTTTCATTATTATTCTTTTTCTTGCTTTTTACATTACGTGTACAAAAAAAAATCTACAGCCAAAATAAGGTTGTTTACTTCAGAATAACTCAATCTTTTCATATCTTTGGGTCAATTAGATTTGGAGAACTCTGAACATCTATAGTTGGTCTAGAAGATGTGGTTCCGAAATATAATTAAAGATTAAAGGACTTGCCTGTAAGGAAGTTCAATCTTAATTATATGAGAAACCACATCCGAATAGACCAAACCCACCCACCACCAAATTCTTTACCCCGTATTCTAATCTAATTGAAAACACACGGAACGTAATGTGGAATATGGGTCGGCGTGAGAGCTAGATTGGTAGATAAGATTTGGACTAGTGATCTGTTCCAACTACAGTTGGTCTATTCGGATGTGGTTCCTCATATAATTAAGATTGAACTTCCTTACAGGTAAGTCCTTTAATCTTTAATTTTGTTGGCTTCGATGTTAAATAGTAAAATAGTTACTGAAATTTTAATGATAATTATCAGCATAGTAAAACATTATTTCTTGTAGTAAATGTAAGAACAGTAAACTTGAACAATTGCAGAGTTTCTGTAGTCTCGTTTGTTATTGATATAATATTAAAACTCAATTTTTGTATACGTTTAAGGCATGAAGCCTTTCTTGATATGAATAATTATTTTAAAAAAGTTTTCACATCATAGTCATCTGTATTAAAATTTTATTTGTAGCTGCAGCATTGTTATCGAGACAGCAAAATCATTGATCATTTAACCGTATAAGACAGAATGATTCAATTTGTATTCAGTACCAGACTAAGAACAATGAAAGTTATATTATGAATATCGGGTGTTTTACATATTATTAAAAAAGTAATACATTACATATGGGATTGTCGAGCAAATAAATATACTGTGGAAATAAAATAAGCTTGATGTATATCCTGGGATTTTTCGGTCAGCTTTAAAAGAATATTCTCATGTTTCCTTACGTTTTGGTTTAATTAACCATCTTCAGAAGAAAAAACTACAAAATGTATAATAAAGTACGAGTGTTTTATGCAGTTTTACAACTTGAATATAATTACTTTCAATTGTTGTGATTTTAATGAAATTCAAGTTTTAAAATTGCATAAAACACTCGTACTTTATCATTAATATTGTAGTTTTTTCCTCTGAAGATGGTTAATTGCGACGAAGTGAATTTTTGCAGGCAAAAATGTAATTTAATTTAATCATAAACTTCGCCACTTTTCCCATCTTACGACCGAAGGATTAGAAATTGTTCTGTTCATCTTTATTTAGCCCCCGACATGTAGTTTTCTGTAGTAAAATAATGTAAGGTTCCACAGCGATGAGAAGTTTTCTAAAATAAAATTTTAACTAATTCTGATAAATTATTCCGGATGGCGTTGGCCACAGTTAAATTATTCCCCACTTGGTATTCAACACCAAGTTGGAGGGGATTTTTACTTTCTGGGGGAACCAGCTAGTCAGGCACACAGAGAAACGAGAGTTGATTTCTGCGAGCCTAAAGGATTACCACGTGTGGATCTAATATACCGTACCGACCGCTCATCTGAAGATCACCACGTGTGTAATTCGATAGTCTCTGCCACCGCCGCAAAATATAATAGCAATGTAAGTTTTAAAACATTTCTTGGTATTTCCGTAAATTTCAAAACTAAATTTCATCTTAACAGTTAAATGAATTAACACGTGGGGGTTCTAAAATACCGTACCGACCGACCGTCTCTAGAACACCCCGTGAGAGTTTACTTAACTGTGCCCCGTATATCAGCAGTGTAAATTCACAATTTATTTTATTTGATACACTTCACAAATAATATTTTCATGATAAACTAGTAAATCTGTGTTAAATATTCATGGTCCGATTTGCCTGTATTAGAGAAGTGTACGATAAAAATTATTTGATCCGAGATAAGCAACTGTTTCTTGCCCGGCGTTTTTATCCGCTATTACCAGATAAGAAATAAAACATTGAAACGCGTGATTAACAATAACACTTTAAAACGATTTCAAATTGGATGTATCAGAATGTAAATATATTTTTCCGAAATACCGACGCCCATCATAGACATAACAAAATTTCTCCTTGTTAATGTTTGTCCAATCGGGGGCCCTGTTAAATGGACATAGAAGATATTTCGAGAGAATTATTATTTTGTCTCAAACTGTGGAGTCAAAATAATATCCGCCAAGTTGGTTGGAATGATAGAAACCCGCCGTCTGTAAATTTCTGTTTTTAGTAAACCGAATTTTGCCATGTAAAGCTGTTCCAAAGCCTATTGTTTTAACTTAACCGTTCTTTCATAATTTATTGGGTTAAAATAATATCCGACATGTTGTCGGATTGGTAGAACTCCGTTTTCCGGCTATTTTATTATTTTATTTTGTTTTAAACGATTTTCAGTAATTTGTTATAGTCCGAGAGTTCAGGGGAAAATCTAGGAGATACTCTGAATAAATAAATTAGATTTATATTTTGATACATAAACCTTTTCACTGTACATCTGGCAAGAAACACGTGGCGAATCTTAATTCCGAACCGAATGCAATTAGAGGTACTCAACTATGTGGTTTGAGGCGCTTGGCGAATCTCTCTGAACCGAACCGACAGCGTCGAGATAATTCTGGCTGTCCGTCCAGGCAGAATGATCTTTACCGAGGGAGCTGATACCGAATCCGATTACCACTTTACTCGGTATCAGTTTTCCACAATTTCACCAAGTTCTTTACACCACATGCTGCCGACTCATATCTGACATGTATGCAGATATGATATATTCTGTCCAAAAATAGTTGTTTGCTTTTACTAAAAATTTAAATGCTTTCTGCTTTACTGCTAACTTGTTTTATTTTAACATCCACTGCCTGCTTGCTTGCTTGCTTGCTGTTATAACCGACCGTACCGCTTACTACCGTTTTACCGCTTTGCCGCCAAGCCTACTAACATTTTGCACACTACTTGCTTGGCCTTGTTGCTATCCGAAGTAATAAGAAAATATTAAAATCAGTAGTTTAATATCTTCTCACCGCCTGGTTCCTTGTCTTCGTAGCTTCACTTGTTTTCATAGTTTCACATATTTTCTTAGTTTCACTTGTAAATAAACCGAAATGATATATCTTAAGTTTAACTTGTAAATTTTAATAATATGATATATCTTAAGTTTTGATATTATTTATCTGAACTCTATAAGAGTATTTTGGTACCTGACCGTTTTATTTATTTTAATAATTATTGTTTGTTGTTGTATAATTAATATATTTTAATAAATGTTGTTATTTTCTAAAATGTGCGTTTTACTGTCGTGTGTGAATGAAAATCTAATCTGCCGTCCAGACCCCTGGACATACCGTGTCTCCACTGTAGCTATCCCAGCCCTACTGCAACAGGCTGCGTTTAGGAGGCTAATGTGGGACCTTTACCCCACTTGAAAATTGCAAAGGTGGCGCTCGAGATAACCGAATTTAACCGGAATGCAGCTCAGCGCTAAAGTGACGCTTCCGCTTGTCTATGCGCTAGGCAACCGGGAGAAAGCACGTCACATAATTAAACCGAAACGTAAGGAAATATGAGAATTTTCAGTTAAAACTGACCGAAACATACCAGGATATACATCAAGCTAATTTGGTATCAACGGTCAAGAAAATACAAATATTTATGTATGTAATAAATAAAGACAATAGTTTCATTTTTGAAATTAATTTGAGCATTTTTTTAAATAGGAAAATATGTTAGAATTTATGGCATCAAATAAATATTAGTCATTTTGTTTTTTGAGAACATAGAGATATTTTTTTATAACCGAAAATGTGCGTCCGCAGGATCAGTCTATGTACTGTCACTAGTACAGAATCCCAAGCAATCGTAGGAAACATTTCATTACAGATGCTAAAAAGTAATAACCAATAGATAATTATTTGACGTAATGGTGATAAAATGTGTAGAAATGGATATTTGATAAAAATCATGCAATATAGAACAGGAAATATTCCATTTATCCACTTGAATAAAATATTGTTTCATAGGCATGATATCCTACCGTTTGTAATAAACAACCCCATTAATTTTATCAAAGAATCTGCCTGTCAAATATTTGCATCTATTTTAGGGACATCCTATATAATAAAGGAATGCATTTCCACCCCCTTGTGAACACCCCAAATTGTGATGGATTCGAATATTATAACACAAAAATAACACATTTAAACTTAGGAACTAAATACTTATATAAGATTAAATACTATGATGAGACGATATCATTGCTTCCAACATGGGGACTGCACGAAATTTTATGTCTGTAAGCATACAATGAAAGGTAGGATGTAACATAATTAATATTATGAATGATTGTCTTTGGACTTTATAAGCGAATTTCAGATTCCTGGTCGACATTGCTGCTTGATATAGACTTCTACATATTGAACAAAATGAACTTGATCCCTGTTTCTTCCAGATCTCTACCATATTGAGTATACCGGAATATGCTTGTCTAAATACTAAGGCGACAACATGTTAATGACCTTAGTCTTGAAGTTGAAAATAATCCATTTGGGTTTACCTGATTCATCGAACCTCGCAAGGTAATGAAGTAATGTTGAAAAAAAGAAAACCAATATACATTGTGTAATATATATAATGCACTTTTGGATAACACCTAAAACATCTGATTGAATGGCGGTTGCATTATAGTCGTAAAATACCGAGCAAACAAATTTCACAATTTAAAATTAATATTGGAACGAACGAGAGCCACTTCCAATTTATCATCGATTAAAACAAATACATGTTATGAATGCAAATGGAGTTAATGTTCACCATTAAAAACGCAACGAGTTTAATGTACCAGTGATTAGTTGAGTTGTTAATTGAAAACTAACGAGGAGGAAATAACAACCAGATTGACAAATTAACACCCCGCTATGAACCATTCGAGTTAATATGAAAATCTATGACGAGACAAAATATTACATGCATGCGATAAATTATTACCATTAAAAATTTTATGAAATCCTTTTAGTGCAAGCAGTTCTGTACTGAAATGTCAAGTTCTTTATTATGATTAATGTAAAATTGATACTATTTTACTAACGAGAAAATGTACTTTTTCTCAAAAATAATTTTCAGCTATTATACTTACTTATTGTTCATATATTGCAACGATAACGCATCGACCGTAGCTACTAAACGCAGCAGGACATTTTGTCATTTTTAAATAATCCGTATGTGTAAACCTCATACTTTGATTAAAAGTGAATTATTTATTATTTGTTTGATTATGGTAATGAAACATATTCTTTATAGGATTTTGCAAACAGCAGAAAGAAAAACTATCTATGAGAACTAAAAGAAAAACTATATGTAAAAATATTAATGAAATCTTTGCAATCTTTCGATAACCTGACTTCTGGTTATGCTGAAATTAATTTATTTACCTACCTAAGCATTTCCAAGAAACTGAATGGGAGATTTTATGAAAATGTAATCCATTAGAATGCAAAAATATTGTTTAAGACAAGATAGGTAAAGAAATTAATTTCAGACCTTTGTTCTCATTTTTAACTGAATTTACATACCGTAGTGTGTCATGCAGATACTAGATTCATCTGCTTAGCCGTAGGGGACTATGTTGGATGCTAGTGTTCTAATGAGAATGTCAAATGAGAAATTGAACAAATTTATTTTAGAATTTAACTGGCTTAGCATAACCAGAAGTCAGGTTATCAAAAGAATGCAAAGATTTCATTAATGTTCTTACATATACAATTTTTGCTTTAGTTCTCATAGATACTTTTTCTTTCCGCTGTTTGCAAAATCATATAAAGAATATGTTTCATACTTTGATACTAAACAACTTTCAGCTTTTTGCAACCACAGTGCATCTTTTAGGCGTCATCAGAGCTGGGCAGAGTACCACGCTAAAGTGCTCACGAGTACATCATAACGAGTACCTTTAAAAACTACTCATGAAAACTTAAGTACGAGTACTTATTTTTGAAGTGCTTTAAAAAATGAGTACTTTTGCAAAATTTTACAATTACAGTTTTAAAAATTAGTAACGAGTACTTCGAAAGCAACCAAATTGAAATAGGTAAGTAATAGACAAAAAATAGAATACCACTTACACCATTACCACATGTCAATGTTGTATTGACAAGCAACGTTTATAAAAAGGGGCTGACACAATAAAATCATATAGAAGCCTTTTTTAATTGATTGTTAATTAAAAAATCAGCAACGCCATTACAGACGGAGAGCTGATTACGGAAATAAAAAATGATAAGGTGCAGTGAAAATGTTTATGTAAAAGCCCTCCTTACTAGCTGAAAAGTACATAGCTTTGCAGCCAGAAGTCCATCTCGGGAATGGAAGCGTGGGCGGGCGGTCAAACTCGTTAATTTCTAGTTAAAATAAAATCTTTGAGTGCAGTTCTGAAATTTACTCTAGTTATAGTATTTAACTGTAGAAATAAATAAATAAACGCGATGTAATTTTAGAATAAGAAACATCGGCCAAAAAATTCAAAACAAATTTAAAAAGTACACCCGTACAGGATTCGAACCGAGAAATCCGCACTGAAAGTCGTCAAGTTAAAGTCAAAACATATTTATTTCATCATTCTTGTACATTCATTGCTTCCCCGGACTGCGATCCGGAGCCAACCCAGCGACCACGATGCGAGGCGCCGCGGTGCGTGTGTGGTTGGTCGGTTCCGCTCAATAAAATTCTTAACAACTAAATACTCCTATCGCAACTTTTGCTATTTAAAACTTAGCCTAAGACAAAATTGGTCCACACATGTGGAATTTAAAATACTTAAGAACTACACTCTAAAACTAATATGGTACTAATCGATGCGAATTTGGGTTGATAATACGGGGAAAGCATGACGGAAAATCCCGCTCGTGGTAATGGGACACACTGAAAGTCGTCGCTTAACGCGAGCTACGGTCGGGGTGGACTTAACATTTCAATTAGTCTCGTCAGTAAAACCAAAACATGGAGTTTTTAAATGTTCGTAACTAAACAAATACATCAGCAGGATGGCTCCCTAATGTCGATACCGAAAGATCGAAATTGGCAGTTTCACGGCATCTTGATTGCATGGGTGAAATCGAAAAATCGAGACGACAAGTGAACGAAAATAGCATTTTTTGACATTTCGCGAATTTGATTTATGTTTTGTTCCATTAATGTCACTGGTACGTTAATAACTGAAAAACCCAGAAGAATAGGGAGATTTTAAATATAAAAACAAAATTGCCAGAACTTGTACCTTGACATTAAAATTTGAACAATTTTCTCACAACTTTACCGACTCTGGCAACGTTTAGATAGATAGATAGATAGATATTGACCAGTAGAAAGATACAAATAATGTACATATGGTAAGTCAATAATGTAAAAAAAAAGAAAAACAACAATAAACAAATAAGAAAAATATACATATAGACACTTATTACTTATACACATACACATATCTAGAACGTATATATCTCTACAGTTACACAAAATGATAAGTAGCAAAGGACTGAACAAAAACTAATTAAAACGAATATTTACAAGTTTGTAAGCTATGTCAGGTCCCTATTTACAACAAGAAAAAAGATCACACAAAGAGAAAACCAAATCCAGATGCAAGCTGTTCAAATACTCCTGGACTGAATAAAAGACCTCTCAATGAAGTAGAATTTAGTTTTACTTTTGAAGATGTTAGGAGTATTTATGTATTTTAAATGAGCAGGTAATTTGTTAAATGTAATAAAATTATAGCGTGGTGAATTTTTAAAGAAACTAGTTTTATGCAATATGGTAGATAACTCATTACCATGCCTGGTGCTATAACTGTGGTATCCGCCAACAATTTTAAAATGCTGTTTATGCATAAAAACATAAATTACACATTTCCATAGCAGAATTGAGGAAGCGGTTAAAATGTTATTCTTTTTGAAAACATTTCTGCAGCTATCCGTTCGCGGTATATTTAATACTGCACTTTTGTCCTATTAATACTCTTTGTAAGTTACTACCAATTCCCCAAGAGACAATATTGTTTGCTAGGTGACTGTACCCTAGGCTATAATAAATGTTTATTAGGCCTTCTATATTTAAGCACGATTTCATTTGTAATATGGCAAAATATGTTGAATTGAGTTTAGAACATACAAAGTAAATGTGTTTATTCCAGGTTAATTTGATATCTGTTCGTAAGAGTTTTGTAGATTCTGATAGTTCAATAGTGTGTAGTGTTTGAAAACTTGAGGGTAATGGTTTTCTTATAAGGAAATTTAACGATATTGTTTTTTTGTTATTTAGAATTAAACTATTTCTTTGACACCATGCTTCTATGTCATCTCGAATACAGTTTAAATTAATTGAGAGTTCTTCTGGTGTGTGGGCTGCTATAGTTACAGTAGTGTCATCAGCAAACATGGTGATTTTGCCTTTGGATATGTATGCTGGTAGGTCATTTACATAAATCATAAATAGCGGAGGTCCCAATACGGAGCCTTGCGGTACTCCCATCCTAATATCACTAGCTTCAGATTTAACATTTGCATGTTTTCCTATTTGACATGTAAGACAAGATCCATTGCAACATGTTTCCTCGAATACCCATGGCATATAATTTTTGACACAAGAATTCAGCATTGATCGTGTCAAAAGCCCGTGAGAGGTCAAACATTAAGGATATAACATATTTCCCATTATCCAATTCTTTATATATAAAATTTAATAACTGATAGGAAGCAGTTTCTACCGACATATTCTTCCTAAACCCATGATGACTTGATGATATTATTTGCATTCTGTTTAGGTATATTACTATTATATTGTACACTATTCTCTCTATGAGTTTTGAGATGACGCTCAGCAGTGATATTTGGCGATAGTTTTCAATGTTAGAGCATCATCTTTTTTGAAACCGGTATAACACACGCAATTTTGAGTATATCAGGAAAAACTCCCACTGCGAGAGATTTGTTTATTAGATATGCTAAGGGCATATTACCAATATCAATAGATTTTAACATTTTTGTGCTTATTTCATCCAATCCAGTGGAATTTTTATTTTTTAGTTTATGTGTTTCTTGGCATACATCATTTTCACTGACATATGGTACTCATAGACAATTGGCGACTGTACTCATTTTTGTACACGGCAGGGAGAGATTTTCACCTTTATATTGCATTAGGCTTGTGAGTGCCACACTGCTAAAATAATCAACAAGGACTTCTGCAACTGCAGCCGGCTCCTTTACTATTTTATTGTTCATTGTTAATGTAATTTGATGATTTTTTAAATATTTATACCTAATTTTTCATTGATAATTTTCCACATTTCGCGACTTTTGTTTGAAGACTTTTGAATTTTATTAATATAATAATTCGATTTAGTTGCCCTGATGTTTTTTTACATTGTTTGTTTTGAACTCCCGACCTAGACTTCTGGCAATAATTTTATGAAATTTCTTCAGTTAAAATTATAACTATACATAATTTCACAGCTGCACTTAAAGATTTTATTTTTATTAAAAATTATCGCGTAAGGAGGGTTTTTACATACAAATATTCACTGCATCTTATCATTTTTAATTTGCGTAGCTAGGCTCTTAGACTATTATGACTGAAAGGGGTTTTCCGGTTTTTTATATAACGTCTTTACACTTTTCAACTTCAGTCACACAATAAGTACATATACAAATTTATGCCATCAGTTCCCTCTAGCTATTACGTCATACATGAATCATCACAAATTTTTGATTTTTTTGACAGTTCTTATTTCAAAAATCCGCATTTATTATTACAAATCTGGAGAACTACGAAAGATAACAAAGCTTAAAGCACCAACTTACCACTCCGTGATATAATTTCACACGCCAAACGCTCACTTTTGACATCGTCTGACTGACACTGACTGCCCTGCACACTTGTATGGAAAAAGACAAGCTGAGACTTGCCTGTGTTGAACGTCGGTATTAGTACTCATTAGTCATCAGTTGTGGCCGCCAAAAGTACTCGAGTAACTAATAAGGTAAAGTACTTGAACATTTATAGTACAGAGTGCCATCCAAATAAAAGTACTAGCGAGTACCTTGGGTACTCGGTACTAATATCTGTGAAATGCAACCACCTCGTATATATATATATACAGACTGTCTATTTTACGAGGGCCACACCAAATATCTCGCTTAATATCTATTGTAGAAGAATAAAGTTTTAGAAACAGTTATCCCATTTTTTGTGAGCTATATTTCAGTAAAAAGAAATTTGAAATCCATAGCCTACTTTATGAGATATATTACAAAAACCTGAAAAATAGGAAAACCACAAACGGTTATAGCTTCCTTATTTGAGGAGATACGAAAAAAGTTAAAGGAATGAAAGTTGACGGCAAAGACAATAAGAATAATAACGTGTAAGAAAAAAATCGAAAAATGCAGTTGGCTTTGACATACGCCATTGTGCAAAAATGAAAAATGCATATCTCAAAGTAGGCCATGACGCCATTAATTCCGTTATTTTTTTCTCATTCCAACGATATAAAACATGTCACAGAAATGTTAACCGATAGTGTCAATATTTAATATTTTACGAATACCACAATTCATATAATTGAATCGTAACAATCAGCTGTGCCATAATAGTAAAAATTCACTTTATAATAATTATAATTCCGTAATTATTTATTACAATTTAATACAAACCAATAAATATCTCATAAATAAAAATACAAGTACAAAACGAACATCCAAAGAAAAAAACGAAAAACTATGTATAACAGTACTACCTACTACTATATTGAAAGGAAATTGTGTGTATTTATTTTTCTAATTACAAATGCTCAAATTGTGCACCATGCATTCACATAAACGTGCTCTACGAGACACGTCACGCATTACATTTTGGAGCATTTCAGGAGTTCATTGTAATTGCCTCACATGCGTTTCGAATTCTGGTTTTGATGTCCTCAATATTTTCAGGGACAGTTTGAAATATCTTGTCTTTAATGTAACTCCAGACGAAAAAATCCAAGGGAGTAATATCTGGTGATCGAGCTGGCCATAGAATGGGTCCATAGGTGCCTATCCAGCTATCTGGCATAACTTGATTTAAATAATTTGTACATATTACAGCAGTGTGAGATGGAGCCCCATCTTGTTGAAAATATGAATAATTTAATCTTTCTGCCACTGTTAATTCATAAAGAAAATCTTGAAATTCGTTTTGCAGGAAATTAAGGTATCTACGAGCGGTTAATTTGCCATCATAAAAATAAGGTCCAATTACTTTAGTCCCTAAAAGACCCAACCAAACATTCGTAGAAAATCTTTCTTGGAAAGCAGTCTCTCTGCACCAATGTGTATTTTCTCGTGTCCACTTTTAATGCATATTTCTATTGAAAAATCCATTATTAGAAAAATTTGATTCGTCCGACCAAAGAATTTTGCTACATATCAGCGCGTCATTCCTTTTCTTATTTAATAACCATCTACAAAATCTTACTCTCCTTGGCTTATCTCCCTCATTTAAATGTTGAACTTTCCTCATTTTGTAGCATCGAAATCCGTTTTTTTCAATATATTTCTTGCGCTGTCTTTTTTTATGCGACAGTTTCTCTGAATTTGTCTCAAAGAGGTTTCCTCATTTTGGTTAACATAATTCATTACTCTATTCACTTTTCTTACATTATCCGCAACATGCGCTCGCCTTACTACTTTTTTTGAAAATGAACCGTGCGTTTTTAGATTTTGAACTAACTTCCTAAACATAGTTCGATTTGGCTGCGGAGCATCTGGAAATCTATCTCCGTAAACCGTGACTGCCATCTCAGCGTCAAAATTGCACCGACAATAAATGCTAATCATATCGAATTTGTTATTATTGGTGTACACCATAATTACTGATATAAAATTTGTCTTAGAACTCGACAACGCAACATACAACATACAACAGTGACAATCTGTCAAATTTATTAATAACTGTATACATTGTTTTTCACTAATTATGGCACAGCTGATTGTTACGATTCAATTAAATATTAAATATTGACACTATCGGTTAAAATTTCTGTGACATGTTTTATATCGTTGGAATGAGAAAAAAATAACGGAATTAATGGCGTCATGGCCTACTTTGAGATATGTATTTTTAATTTTTGCACAATAGCGTATGTCAAAGCCAACTGCATTTTTCGATTTTTTTGTTACACGTTATTATTCTTATTGTCTTTGCCGTCAACTTTCATTCCTTTAACTTTTTTCGTATCTCCTCAAATAGGGAAGCTATAACCGTTTGTGGTTTTCCTATTTTTCAGGTTTTTGTAATATATCTCATAAAGTAGGCTATGGATTTCAAATTTCTTTTTACTGAAATATAGCTCACAAAAAATGGGATAACTGTTTCTTAAACTTTATTCTTCTACAATAGATATTAAGCGAGATATTTGGTGTGGCCCTCGTAAAATAGACAGTCTGTATATATATATATATATATATATATATATATATATATATATATAGCCGTTTCACTGATTGCTGCAGAAATCGTACCTGCTTATTAGACTATTATGATTTCAAACCACTTTTAGAATAGGTTGGACGGTGGTATAGTGAAAGAGATCACGAAACCTGTGTACACTAACGAGTAACGACGAATTGCCGTCTTGGGAATTTTCTTACATACAAGAGCGTTTGGTTACAGCGGAGTTATTATTTATATGTGTTTCCACTGGGACAGCTAACCACTTATAATAGAAATTGCATTAAATGTTAAATATTCTGCAGAAATCACCAACATCACACAAATTTAAATAAAACATTAGAAAAGAAATATATTTCGATGAGTCTGATGATGCTTTTGGTATTCCCAGAAAATTATATGCGCAAACATTCAAGCGTTCTCTTCAGATTGTAGATTGTTTAAGGGGTCGCCCTTTTTCACATCGACCTAAGAGATCTTTTGTGAATTAACCCCACAATTAGTTGTAGCCTAGAACTCCCAAGCTTTTTGCCAAGCTTAGGATTTTCCTGGGGGCTAATTTCCCTATGTCTTCAGGCGTTAATTTCATCTTTTTTAGGTAGTCTAATGCAGACTAGCACCTTGCACTCGCAAAGAATATGTTCCGCAGTTTCTATTGCAGTATCACAATGGCCTGTTAAAAGGCCTGTCATCAGCCTTAATTTAAGTCGGACTTTGAGAAGCCTTGTGGCATTCTTTGTCAAATAAGTTATGAATTTTTTCGCTTGTCTTTGGCCTGGAGTATTCCCCCAGTAAGGACTCTTTCTGTTCCTTTTCCCATTTTAGTATTTCCTCGATTACGTGCCCCTTAAATAAACCACAAAATGGTTCGGGTCCAAAAAATGGGTCTTCAGCACCTTATTTTGCCAGGGCGTCAGATTATTCGTATCCTTCTATTACCTCGTGCCCTGGCACCCACATCAAGATAACCTTGTTGTTTCTTGCCAGTTGCTTCAGGGATTGTCTGCATCTCAGGTAATTTTAGACTCAAAGGTGTAAGACCTAAGAGCTTTTAACGCTGCCTGGCTATCTGAGAGTATATAGATATTTGCTCTTCCAATGTCTTTATTAATGCATTCCCGAGCACATCGATCTACAGCATACATTTCTGCTTGGAAGATAGTTGGGGTCTTACCTAGGGCTTTGGATAGCCTACAATTAGGCCCCTCTACGCCCACGTCAACCCCTTCAGCCATCTTCGCTCCATCTGTATACCAGATGAGTGACCCTGTTTCCAACTGCAAGGCTTCTACACTGCTCGTCTGACGGCTCTCGATCAGCACAACAAACAGGCAGTCAAATAGTGTATGCTGCAATCTTAGGACACTAAGTGCTGTCTCCTTCCTTACGTAAAAATGTAGAGGAAGTAGGTGTAGCACTACTTCCATAGCTGCTGTGGGACAGGAGCACATTGCTCCTGTAATCCCTAAGCAGGCAAGGCTTTGCAATTTCTGCAACTTTTCTTGTAGAAAATTTTTCTTCAGTTTTTGGCCACCGTACACATGATGCATAGATTACCATGGGTCTTACATCCAAAAGACAAGACCAGTAGATCGTGTTGTGTTTTAGACTCCAAGTCTTAAATAGCCTGCGGCACGTCCAAATAGCCGCAGTGGTTTTGATAAGTGTTCATCCTAAATGTGAGTTCCAGTTTTTGATCCAGAGCGTTCTCTTTAATCTGTATCTTTGATAAGAGATATTACACTTTTTTACCGAACTATTTAGAGACTTTTCCAAAATGCTGAATGTCACTTGAATACTTGAAGAAAACCCTCAACGGTTGCATTGCACCGACCCGTTCGTGATAAAGTTCACTGTCGGTCCCTACAGACACCCTTTCATTGTATGACGGCCTTTTAGTACACCGTTTTGTTATTTATAAGTCTGTACGCGGCTTTATGCCCAGGATTATTTTGTAACCCACAAAATTCCGGCTTATCTGACTGGCTCCATCAGATATTCAATTGGATACTATTTTATTATAACGAAGGATTTAATATGGGTAAATAGAGACAGGTTTACTACCGTGAATTGGTGTATGCTAGTTAGAATAACAACGCGTTCTACTACATGTCTATGTGATATTTAATTGAAAAATAATATTTGAATATGAGAAAATACGTGGACTGTAATAACAGAATATCGTCAGTTTATTCAGTGTTCACACTGAATATTTGAAACTACACGTTATCCATGTGTTTGAATGTGTAATCCATGAACTAGTTACGTGACCAGTTAGTAGAATTTACATGAGCGAATATGAAATGTTAATTAAACTCGAGGCATTGTGATTTCAAATTAATTCTAAAATTTGAAGATGGTGAAAATTATTTGTAAAACCAAAAGCACATACCGCGTACGTTGTATTATCCAATAATAGTACGGGGAAACTAATTTTCAATTACATTAAAATATATGGCTGGTTAGGACTTTGAAGCCATATAATGGGTAATGTATACTTTATAAGACGATATTAGAGAGTTATTGTAAAACGAGAAGGGGCTGACTTTATTAAAAGAAACTTTAAATAAAGTATCCTGTATTCCAATTTATCATCCATTCTTAAAGTCAGTTATTGCAACGGTGTCCTCCTCATACCTTATGCTTATTTTGACAATTTTTCCTAACCTAAAAAATCCAAATTGGGCATTTCCGGTATTATTATCATTTGTTCGAGTTTAAAATAAATATGAGAAGTAGCTATCCTAGCTGGTGTTAATGATGAAGAAATTGAAATGTTACTTCTACATAACATAATTGATATTTATATCGGTAATGAACAAATTAACGCTGTAGACCCCGTGAACTGCGATTTAAATAATGACTGACGATGAAATAGAAGTTAATTTTCGTTTTCAAAGATGGGATATAATACGATTGCGAAATTACATCTTCCTCATATTTGAATCTCACACGTTTTTTATCTTTTTCTTGTGCCATTATCGCCAACAAAAATAACAATTTCCTTAGGAAATTTTCGTCTAATGCAAGTTTCGACAAAAAGTTCCTAAATGTGTCAAAATTAAGGTGCTTTTAATAAAGGAAAGCCTTGCCCGTATTTAAGTTAAATACGGGATGCCTGTATTTTATTAAAAGAAAATGCTTAACGATATTTTCAATGCGCATGCGTACATGTCAAATTAAAGAAAACTTTTATTAAAGGATCTGTAAACCGAAGTTGCTCTCTATATTGTTTAAGAGAATTACCTATCTGTTAGATGCAGCACAGTAGGATCAAACTGAACTTTTTCAGACAAATTAACTTTCTGAAGGCACTTTATGGCCAAACGGGCTGATTTTTTTTTAAATCAAATTCCTAATCGATCCCTCGAGGCGGAATTTTGAATTCTCATTAATTTCGAAAGTTGGCAGCTGTCTACCTGCTGACAAAATGCAAAATCCGTGTATTTCTTGAACAATGATATCTAAGTTAGGAAGAAAAACTTAATTTAGGGGCTCTTGAGAATTCTGATCAAACACTCAATGTCAGTATAAAATATTAAGATTTGACAGCTGCCAAATCTGCTGTCAATCTGCTGTCAAAATACAAACACGGAATTTCTCCACAAAAAAAGCTGATCTAACGGAAAAAGACTCTATTTAGGAATTTGAAACCTTGATACATGACACTGAGTTCGAGTCTTGGCTGTGGTAGATGGCAATATTACAGGGAATGGTTGTTGTGTTCATGTCTATGTGTATGTACGTATCTCGGATGAATGGTGGAATAGCAAAAGCTCAACTTCGCCAGGACGGTAATATAAATAAGACCATTAAAAATAATATAAATAATTTATGTGAAATTATATTATAATAAGTTAGGGGTCATTATATTGGACAGATTTTTCTGTTTAATAAATATTATTTGAGCTACTTATTTGTGTATTTCACGACATTTACTAACTACAATATGCCTAATTGTTACAAAAAAATATATTACGTTTTGAAATAATAAATATTTTCGGACATATTTAACTACAAGTATGATATTCCTTGTCCGACTAAAAATGTGAAAAAATTGAGGGTAAAATTAAGCGTGCGTTTACATCATAAACATTGCTTATGTTGCACTCTCTGGGATCTACAGAAAAAATGGGAGCAGACTATAATTTCTCATCTTAAAAAACACTCACACTCACTCACCAAATTTTACGCCAATATGTGAAAAACTTCAAAAGTTATGTGATAAAATTAAAAGTATAGTCTTCACTTTAATACCCCTGTTAATATCAATTTTTGGACAAGGGTAAGTTTATCTAAATCACAATATTTTAATATCAGAAATCCACTGTTGTTCTATAGATCATTACTTCTATTAATATCTAGATAATATATAAACAAAAAAACCGCTGCCTAACGAATCACTACTTTCACATCCAGATTTTTAATCTAAGTTGCTTTAAAAAAAAACATCATAACTATATTTGCACTCTAGCATGTGGAAATTATTGATCATAGAATTTTAATAATATTTGGGGCAGACGTCATAGAAAATTTTGAGACCTTATACTTTTAACATTAAGTTTCTAGACTCTTACTAGCTTGTTCTACTTATTTTCCCCTATTCACAACCTCCCACCTCCCACCCCTTCAACGGAATCATCTCAATCAGATGTCATTACAATACATAAGTGTACTAACTTTCATGTGAATATCTCAATTTCATGTTATCTATCCCTTCAATAATTGAGTGGAGGTGGGGAATTGAAAAATATTGGAAAGAAATCTGAGGCCTTGGTGCCTAGTATATACACCAAATTCTAAGCTTCTGTACTCTTACCAGCTTGTTTTACTTATCTTTCCCTATTTATCTCTACTCACCCCCCACTCCGTCAACGGAATCACCTCACAACACAATCGAGTTCCAGATGTCGTTATAATACATACCAAATTTCAAGTGAATGCCTCAATTTTATTTTGTCAACCCCTTTAATCATAAAGTAGGGGTGGAGGGGTTGAAAAAAGTAAACAAATCTGAGTCCTTGGCTTCTAGTATATACACCAAATCCAAGGTTCCTGTGCTCTTACCAGCTTACTTCACTTATTTTCCCCTACTTACCCTTATTTAAACCCCAACCCTTTAATGAAATCACCTCAAAATATAATCAATTTCCAAATGTTGTTATAATACACACGTGTACCAAAATTCAAGTGAATATCTCAATTTTATTTTATTAAGCCCTTTAATAATGGAGAGGCAGTGGTGGGGGGAGGGGTTTAAAATATTTTTAAAAAATCTGGCTTCTAGTATCTACACTAAATTCCAAGTTGCTGTGCTCATACCAGTTTACTTCACTTGTTTTCCCTTCTTTTCCCCTATTCAACCCCAAACCCTTCACTGGAATTAGCGCAAAATATAATCTAGTTCCAGATCTCGTCACTATACATATGTGTACTAAATTTCAAGTCAATATCATAAACGGTTGCTGAGAAAACTTGCACACAACAAAAAAAGTTACAGACCGACAGATAGACAGACAAACAGACCCACAGAGAGACGGACAGGCAGACAGATTTTTTCGCTCAAACTTAAAATCTGGACGATTTATGACATTCTAAGCCCAATTCAAGAAAAAAAAAATTTTATTTTTTTTCTTTACGATTACTATACTTCCACTCCACTACGTGGATATGGAAGTAATAAACGTCAGCACTTTGGTGCCCTATAAAAAGTCGCACGAGGGTTCAGTTTATAAAGAAAATTATGACGTATTCTCTGGATAACTCTTATTACAATTCTATGGTAAACCCGAAAAAGTTTCTTTTACCTATATGAAGTACTACATGATCTCGGAAGCACATATCATTATAACTGAATTTTACTTAAATTAGGATATACATTTTTTAGGATTTCGAACTAGTCTGAAGGATGAAACAAAGAAAAATTCAACTTGATTTTTTGAGTCATCCTATAGCGGACACTTGGTAAAATCATATTCAGCGATTTAGACGTTTAACATATTTGTCAATTAATATGCTTTTAAATCCTAGAAGAATTATTATTATTTATATTTCTTATCTAATTTTGGTTGCAGCTTTTGTTATTTTGAAACTACGTACTACTTGCTCTTCATATAGATCTGTTAAGACAGGATAAATTAAACACGAGAACTTTGTTTTGTGTGTTTTAGCTTCCTACCTTTTATACTTCTTATCGCAGGAAGCAGCTACATTTCATCAAGGAGGCGTCTATTGAAACACTCTTGTCGGCTCGATATCCTTGTTCCTAAATCTCAGTAGGTTAAGTGAAAGTCAAAAATTCTCCCGCCAGACACGTTTAAACGCAAGGGAAGTAAAGACATCGTTAAAGCGTTGTTTTAGGGAGACAGATTTCGGGCGGCTTACAAGGAAAGGCCAATTTTAGTATTTTCAGGTTCAGGAACTGAACAAGTGGCACGCATAGGCCTAATACATCAAGATAGTGCCAATAAAGGGACTTCGAGTTAGTTGGAGAAAAATAACACGTATATACTCCAGGGTCTTCCCTTTTACTTGTTTACGTTCTTTTGGAGTGCTATTGCTGTAAAGCTAGAGCTGTATAGGATGGATCTTTTATATTAGATTGCTAAATTCCAGTATTTAACTTTTTGTATTTGTCGTAGTAATTGTTTAAATAATCTCTACATAAGAATTATTTTCACACATGTATGATGATTTTAAAATCAGTGACTCTTTATTGCAGTAAAGTGGAGTCAAGTTAAAATGCGGATAATTGTTCTGCAATACCAATTTATCTGCTGGAATTTATACATATTACAAGGTGCATATCAAAAAGTCTTGGAATAACCGAGTGTATTCTGAATGATAACGATTCACAAATAATTCACGCAGCACCTACCGGCAGATACCTCACGAGATGTTAAAGCTGTAAATAGAAGGTGAGTTATAGCAGTTACAAGATTATTTCAGATTGAAAATATTTATTTAAACGTTTTAACACAAAATAGTTATTTATGATACAATGTTTTTTCTACAAACACCATTAAAAGAACAATAAAGTTTCTTTAAAAAGATATCAAATCTTTTTAATGGTTACCTCATAATTCTAGTAGTTTGTAGGATTTATGAAATAAATAAGACAATGATTGTGGCTGTCGCTTAAGCAGGTCTATCTAAAAATACACAAATAAATAGTCGTTTTATCGTTAAACTATATAAACTATATAAACAATAACTATTATTTTGGAGATTTGTGGAAGTTAAGTGAATAGTGCAGTGCACATCTACATCCTGTGACACAGGTACATTTATTAATTAATAAATAAATAAATATAGCAAATTAACTTAAGTGTACAAAACTTGCTTAAGGATCAAAATCGTATGCTAATTCACTATCACTACCGATAAGGATAAGATAACTGCTGAGAAAGAATTATAGCCGTACCAGGTCGATTAAGTTTGGGATAACTATTTTGCTTGAAATTTGTATTATGTCATCTTCTGCTCCTCTCTCCACGAACGAACTTTATTCAAAGCTACTGGAAGCTATAAAACAAGAAGGGAATAATAATAAAGAAGATATCAAAAGTGAAATCAAGCGCGAAACACATAAAATATCGGAAGAAATAAATGCTAAAATTAATGAGGAAAATAGGAAATTAATAGAGCTTATCGAGCAGCAAAATCAAAAGATCATTCTCCTCCAGAGTAAATGTGATCAGTTTCAAAAGCGATGTCTAAATCTTGAGAGACAAATCAGGAAAAATAATATCATAATTTTTGGACTTACTATTGAAAATGATATTAGCCTTCTGGAATTTGTTTTAAATAAATTAAACACACTGTTAGGAACTGAACTTGGGGAATCTGATATTAGTAACCTATTTATAATCAAAACCAATAAGGGGCAGCCAGTTAAAATAGAATTTACATCTTATTTAAAAAAAAATCTTATATTTAAAAATATTGGTAAATTGAAGGGCACAAAAATCTTTATAGCCAATGATCTGTGCGTAGAAGATAGATCGGCACACAAAATATTGGTCCAACATTTGAAACATGCCAGATCTAAAAATTACTATGCTTATATTAAGAGTCAAACACTAATAATAAATGGCGAAGTTTACACTCCTGAGCAGCTGCAAGGTAAAAATATTGAAGAAAAGAAATCGGCAACACCTAAGCTAATATTATCAACCGCAAATATACCCCGCAGAGTAAACAGTGTTCCCCCCACACCCAAACCTGATACTGATGAGATTTTTGAATTTGATGAGAATCTCTTGAACACAACTCGAACTTCGGAATCACCTCTACCTCCAGCGAAAAAGAAAAAAACTTTTGAAAGATCTGATTCTACCGGTAGTAGCGGCAGGTATACAGAACAGAGAAAAACCAGAGCAAATAGTGTCGCAGGAAAGTCTGCTGTTGCGATTAACAAGTAACTTACTAATCCTAGCATTTTTTCATTTGTTTTTTTGTGAATTTCTAATATCTATGTATGTGTGTACCTATATATTATTATTGTAATACTGTTGTTTATGTCTTTATACCAATATAATAATAAAAATTGCACCCATTAATAATTAAATTAGGATTATCTGTCAATTGAGATATTAATTTATCGGCTTGGTAAGGTGTTAATTATGTTAAATCATTTCTTTTGAGTATAATCTAAATTTCCTTACTTTTTTCCCATTCGTTTTTAATTTCTGTTTGTTAACTTTGTTACAATTAAAATATTTTTGTATATTTTTGTATAATGTCATTCACTGTAGCACATGTAAATGTTCGGTCACTTATTAGTAAATTTGATCAGACAAAAAAACACATTTTAAATAAACAATATGACATTATTGGCATTTCAGAAACTTGGTTGCATCCTGGCATTGCCGTAGACGCGATCACAATCGAGGGTTATACATTGATTCGAAATGATAGAATTGGAAGGAGAGGAGGAGGGGTTGGAATTTACATTAAAAATAATTTAAAATTCACCACCCTAGTTTCGGAACAGTTTGATTTTTTAGAACACATCTGGATAAAATTTAATCTATCAAACAAAACATATATTTTTGGTAGCGTATATCGGCCTCCTAATAATGACTGTACTGACTTTTTAAACAAATTTGAGGATACTTTAATAGGTGTATATTCCGAATTTGATAATATATTATGCGTTGGCGACATGAACATAAATCTTCTCAATAATGATTGCTCCAATGCTAATGATTTTCTGTCAATTTTGAATACTTTTAATCTTGAGCAACAAATTAAAGAGCCAACTCGTATAACGGATCATAGTATGACTCTACTCGATTTAATTTTAACAAATCTGGAAGCGCATGACTCTGGATCATTAAATGCTGACATCGCTGATCATTTTTTAGTTTTTTGTAAGCTTACACTAAATAACAAAAAAAGCCCTGTAAAAAATTTACTATATAGAGATTTAAAAAATATTAACTTAAACAATTTTGAAAGAGATTTAGAAAATTTACCTTGGAACATTCTTTATACCATCAATGACATAGACGACAAAATATCTTTCTTTAACAGTAACATACTAGGCATTTTTAACGTACATGCTCCTATTAAAAAGTTGTGCATATCTAATAAAAAATATTGCCCACGGATAACTGACAATATAAAATTCATGAAGAAATTACGGGACAAAGCATTATGGCGATATAAAAGAACTAAATTGCCTGCACATTGGGAATACTACAAGCAATTACGTAATATTAAATCTGC
Organism: Stenurella melanura; assembly: GCA_963583905.1. Lineage (NCBI taxonomy): Eukaryota > Metazoa > Arthropoda > Insecta > Coleoptera > Cerambycidae > Stenurella > Stenurella melanura. The sequence goes on from OY757312.1 coordinate 113,162,525, forward strand.
AACCATCGGTAGAGAAAAAACTGCATATTTGTCACAGAAACTTAGAAACTGCACTATAAAAGAAAAATGGAAAAAATTTAGAAAATTAAATATTATTACATCTAAAAGCAGAGATATTCCAGATCACTTAAATGATGTTAATAAGCTGAATAATTTTTTTATTAATTCTTGTAACTACGATCTTAAACCTTCAGAGGAAGTAAACAATTTTTATCTAGGTAATACAAGAAATGGTGTAAACGAGGCTTTCTCTTTCGAGACCACAACCGAGGATGAGATTCTGAAAGTGATACAGGGCATAAAGACCAGAGCATTTGGGTGCGATAAATTAAATAAAGCACTGATATTATTATGCTGTCCATTCATCGGGAAGCATATTACACACATCATTAATGAATGCATAACCAGTTCTTACTTTCCGAAGGCTTGGAAGCATGCTTACGTAATTCCTATTCCAAAAATAAGCCAACCTACCGAATTAGAACATTTTAGGTCTGTAAGCATTCTTCCAATATTATCAAAAACCATAGAAAAAATTTTAGAAACACAAATAAGATCTCATACAAACAAGTTCAAAATATTACCTAGTAATCAGTCAAGGTTTAGATCAGGTTATTCTTGTACTACAGCTCTAGCCTCTATAACAGATGATATTATTCGTTCTATTGATAACCATGATTTATGCGCACTTATCCTTTTAGACTATTCTAAAGCGTTTGATTTATTGAATCATGAATTACTTCTGGCAATTCTGCACTTTATAGGGTTCGACGACAAAGCCTGTTCTTTAATGGCTTCCTATCTTTCAGAAAGATACCAACAAGTTTCATTGAATAATCATTTATCCAATATAGAGATGGTTAACCAAGGTGTCCCCCAGGGGAGTATTTTGGGGCCTCTGATGTACACAATTTATACATGCAACTTTCACAGCTTTTTAGAATACTGTAGCTACCATCTTTATGCGGACGACACTCAGTTGTATTACTCATTTAAAACCTCGGATGTTGCAGAGGCTAATGCAAAAATCAATCGTGATCTGAATACAATTTTAAATGTCTCTACCAATCACCTGCTAAAAATTAATGCTAAGAAATTCTGTGCTGTTTTATTTGGCAGTGACATTTTAAGAAGGAATGCTCTAAATAATTTGAAGCTTCAATTGGGAACGGACGTGATACCTTTTAGTGAATTCTGTAAAAGTTTAGGGCTAATCATTGACTTTAAACTCCGCTTTAAAGAACACGTGACTCACATGTTAAGAAAAGCCTATACCTCATTAAAACTTATATATAATCAAAGACACTATTTAAATAGAGATACCAAAAAGTTATTGTGTGATTCATTGATTCTCTCACATTTTAATCATTGTGACAGTGTATACGGCCCTTGCCTTGATTACGTAGATACGCGTAGGATACAAAAGGTTCACAATAGCTGCTTAAGATTTATCTACAGTATCAGATGCACAGAACGTATATCTCATAAATTAAAAGACGCTCACTGGCTCAACATGCACAATCGGAGGAAACTGCATATGACATGTTTCTTTTTCAAAATTTTAAAATATAAAACACCTGCTTATCTTCACAGAAGAGTGTCATATAGAACAGATGTACACAACTTGAACTTGCGTCATCCAAATGCACTTACCATACCGCGTCACAAAAAAGAAATTTTCAAGAGGTCCTTTTCTTATAATATTGCGATTTGCAGTGATGTCATTGATGCTCTTAGTTTATCGAAATCATTTGTTACGTTTAAAAGTAGATATAAACAATATCTGATCGAACAACAACTATAATTAATATTGTCAGTTTTACCGAATCATCTCCCAAAGAAGTAAAAAACAATGTGCAAAGTAAGTTACCTACTTGACTTTCTGTATGTGTTATGGTATTAAATATGTGTTGTGTTGTTTGTTGCTCGGAGTCTATCCGATATATTGTAAAATTAAACAGTATTAGTGATTTGTTAACAATGTATTATATTTGTATATTTGTATCATATCTACACGTAAGATTAATGTATATTTAAGTTTTGGTGTTTTTATTTATGTAGATGTTTTTACTCAGGCCTATGTGGCAGAATTGGTATTATACCTAACATTTGGCCTTTTGTTTGCCCTTTATTATGGTTAAAAACACTTGTAAAATTTGTTTTTGGTTAAGCAATAAACGTATTATTATTATTATTATTATAAATCAAGTTTGCCCGTTGTTTGTAAAGGAGGATTGCTTGTCACAGTCTTCCAAATAATTATTGTCCTTCTTCTAACAATTCAGAAATAGAGCATATTAATAATATTTCCTCCTCTGCTTTAAGTTCAACTTCAACAACTTCTTCTTGTGAAGTAGCTTCTTCACAAGGGATAAATATTACTGATTGCTCCAATTGTACAATTAATATAAATATTTCTAAATAACTTGTAATTTTTTGTTAATAAATATATAAATGTCATTATGACAAACGACTTGTCATTTTACCTTTTGCACTAGTGTTAAAAGTAAATCATGTGATCATTTTTAACGCGAGTTTATATAATATTACACTATTAATTCAAGTATGCCTTGTTAAAAATATAGTTTTTAATGGTGTTTGTAGAAAAAAAAAATTCCAGAAAGAAACACCTATGAGTTAATTAGCCAGAGCGATTTTTTTCTAAAGGTTATAGCCTGATAGGTATGGGCAAATTGCCCCCGATAGGAGTTCTATCAATAACCATGCCAACGTGTAGGTAAATAACTATGTGTAAGCTCTATAATGAGTAAATGATATATCCTATTTTCACTCATCATTTTTGAGTTATTTTATAGTGTAGGCGAGCGAGCTCTCGAGGAACCCAGATCTCAGACTAACTGCAAGCCAAAAAAATACTCACATGTAGTTTGCGATTTCTGGAAGAAGATGATATTAATTTGGAAAAAGAATCTTTGGTGGAGTTTGCAAAAAAAATTGCCAAAAGTTGCGAAAAATGGTTTTTCGCAATTTAAAGGAATAGTTGAATTTATATGCAAAAAGCCACTTTTGCACGTTTTTTCAAAAATTCATAACTCCAGTTAGAATACATATTGAATGCTAAAATTTACACAATTTGGAGTTTTAGTTGTACTTAACCTACCCTCAAAATTTCATTCGAGAATACCGTGTAGTTTTTTGCAATAAAGGCGCTTTTTGCACAGTGCCGTGAAAGTTCTGTGGCAGTCGCACTGATATTTAACCAGCGCGGTTGTATTCTTTGAGATTTACTCTACAACGTTTTTTTTTTGTTTTGCCAAAAATCGATTGGAAATATACAAAATCAATAGTTTTTATAGAGAGCGACTCTGTTGGATTTTTATCTAAGAAATCAAAAGTTTTTAATCGAGAATAGTTTTACAGATTGTAAAAAAAGTTACCAGAGTTGCAATATTTGACGACAAATTTACTTAGACTAAAATTTATTTGTTTGCATTTTAGATGTTTTCATTATGTGCAAATTATTTTTTTGAAGTACTTATTATAGTAAGGCACTTATTGATTTTTAAATATTATTCTATGGTCCATCAAATTTAAATTTCAACAAATAAATAACAGAAAGTTTTAATAATTGAACAAGTATGCAAAACACGTTATGATTAGAGGTGACGTCATCTGTTTTATTAGTGACTTAACACGTTAAGTGCCGATGACGTCTTAAGACGTCATATCAAGACGTCATCTCCCTACTACCATTCAATGCGCATGACGTCTTTACACGTCATAACTCCCAAGGTGTCATGAGCAAAAAAGTCTAAATTTCATGACGAGTGCCCATCACGCCTTTGGACGACATGTTTTTTTGTTTATTTTTGCTTTCATTTTTTTTTAAATTATATTTTAGGCAATATCTGGCCAAAACCAGTACACGTGGAACAGAAAAACATGCTTAATTAGGTTAGCCTTCAGGTCATACACTCCATATTACGTCAGCAGTCAAAGTGTTAAAGAGTGGTACACACATCATTTTATTCGCCTTGTTTACGTTTTACATGTGATTAAATAAGTACAATGTCTAATAAGACATTTGTAAAAGCTGTTTTTGGAGATTTAATTGCTGTAAAAGAGTTCTGGTACTGTCGCTAAAACTCTTCTAGATACGTTTTTGGATGTGTTTTTGCATCTTGGCACAAAACACCTCTTAGTTTTCATCGTGAAATGGTAAGACTTTGCAAAATAACGTGTGTTTATGATACACATTAACGTTTCTACTGACAATGCAACTGATGACGTCGTTAGCGCGCAGCGAAATTATGTACTATTCTTGGCGGTAATATTTCAATTCAAATCAAAATTAAAATGACTTGTTTTAAAGTATTATTCGATTGGATGTCAAAATTAACCTGTTTTTAACCATAATCAAGTATTATTTTAACACTCAAAGAGAATTTAAACTTTGTGAAAATACCAATTGTCATAGTTCGTAAGTTTGGCGTACTACCGGGATAGCCCGTCAGGTCATTGACTTCTTATTTAACTAGTTTTGAATCATCAACCTACAAATTGACTTTATTAAACCACCTTGCTTGAATCGACCAGTAACTCTTAGGTCAATATATTTGCTAAAGCTGCTTGTGAAATTGCAACATATTTGTGCCTGGGTAATTCACAGTTATACACGGGCAACTACTTCAGGCCATCTGCAATGGCGGTTGCAGATACTGGGGCAGATACATTAAGTCTCAAATGACACCACTGTGCGGTGGCTGGAAGGATTTAAAGGAGTCACTTGGAAACAAGATAACCGTTGTAAATTCGATTTTCCAGCGGGACCTGATTGTGGATAATATGAAACAAGAAAGCGTGTTTAAAGAAATTTCTTGCAGTAAAGTGGATCTTAAAAACCCTTTGTTGGAACATGTGACTGATAACTGTATTCATTATTAATTTTAATACATCGAATTAAAACGTATGAATTGGCAGATTTCAAAAAATAAGAACTGTAATGGTTGTTAAGAATCAAATTGCGATTTTTAATTCTGTACCTATATTCATTTCAGAGGTGCTATTGACATTCCTAAGGTTTTTAATCATTCGTCAAGACAGCACAGTACAACGAATTACACTAGTAAGAGGCTAAATGATCTAAAAAGGAACTGCTCTACAGTATCTATCTTTTTAGTAAAACTTGCAAACATTACAAGTTTAGCTGAGAGTTTTGTTTTTGGAAACTCATTGTTACATTAATTTTCTGTGTGAATTAATTAATTCTGCAGAACATAGATCACGACAAATTAGTCTTCTTGGAATATGTTAGTTTGTTAGGTTGGCCATAGTTTAGGATACATGTTTTTTTTCGCCTAAAATCGTGTATCTTCTCGTTTTTAAAGAGGTACCAGTAGAAATTATTCTGACGGGAATAAAGTCGAGAAGTCTTTTTCCAAATTAATATCATCTTATTCCAGACATATAAGACTACATGTGTGTGTTTTCTTTTCTGAGGTTGCAGTTAGTCCGAGGGTAAAACCTAGCTCGCTTACGCTACTGGAGACATTTTAATAAAGTTAAAAAGTTGGACTTACATCAAGAACTTATTTCTCGTAAACATGTTTCTTTAACAACAAAGTAAGTTACGGTTGTAAATAAAAGAACTACACAAACTTAACTATAGAAGAATTTAATATTCTTCAATAACTTGAGTTTCTACTGCATCTCAGATATACTATATCATTATAAAGAGGCCAATAGAATTTTTATTGATTTGCAATAAGTATTTTGAATAAGAAATTATGCATCTCAAGCCTAGATTCCCGTTAAAATAATTTCTACAGGTATTTAAAAACGAGAAAATATACGATTTTACGGGAAAAAAACGTATATTCCGAACTATGACCAACCTGACGAGCTAACATATTCTAAGAAGTCTAATTTGTTGTGATTTATGTTCGAGAGAATTAATTAATTCACACAAAGTTCATGTAACGATGACTTTCTAAGAAACTCCCGCACCAGTGTATTTAAGAAAAAGTACGGAAAAGACAATTTTGAACATTCTCTTGTTTAACAAATACCTTTTGAAAATTTTTTCCAATACTTCTTGATATACTTACTTATAACGTTTACAAGTTCTAGTAAAAGAAATGGCTCTTATAGAACGATTCCTTTTTATATCATTTAGCCTTTACTAGTGCAATAAAATATTCGTGGTACTCTGCTGTCCTGAAAAATAATCAGGAATGTAAATAGCACCTCTGAAATGAATATTGGTATAGAAATACAATTCTCAATTTAATTGTTAACAACCATTATGGTTAATATTTTTTGTAATTAACTGTCTATTCAAACGTTTTAATTTGATGTATTAAAATTTATAATGAATACCGTTTTTATCAGTAATATGTCCTAATAAAGGGTTTTTAAGATCTACTTTACTGCAAGAAATTTCTTTAAACACGCTTCCTTATTTCATATTATCCATAATCAGGTCTCGCTGGAAAATCAGCTTTATAGTATTTATTTTGTTTCCAAGTGACTCCTTTAAATCCTTCCTCGATGCTCGATGACTTCCAGCCACCGCACAGTGGTGTCATTTGAGCCTTAATACATCTACCTCAGTATCTGCAACCGCCGCGTTGCAGTTGATCTGAAGTAGTGGCCCGTGTATAATTGTGAATTCTTCAAGCAAAAATTTGTTGCAATGTCACAAATAGCTTTAGCAAACGTATTGGCCAAAGAGCTGCTGGTCGATTCAAACAAGGTGTTTTAATAAGGCCAAAAATTTGTAGGTTGATGATTCAAAACTAGTTAAATAAGCAGTCAACGATCCGATGGGCTATCCCAGTTTTGACAATTTTCCTTTATCTCTGAACAAAAAAATTTCGATAGGGAACTTGATGCGTTGCGGCTTACGTTATATATTGTAAAAATTGAGTAAACATCACTTTTTTGCAAATATTTCGTTTCCGGTGCGCGTTGCGTGAAAAATAGCCTGCATAAAAAATCTAAAGCATCTATATTGCTTTCTTCGCTTACTGAAGGGAAGCATTGTATTCGTGAAAAAAAACAGCCTCTGAGATTTCTTCGGATTTACGTTTCAGAATATGTAAATTACGAAAATTAATGTTTTTCAATTCTGCGTCAGGCTATTTGCCTGTTTGACAATTTAAATTGTCTTTGAATGTGAATATAATGTTTGATTATGGTTAAAAACACTTGAATTTGAATTGAATAATACATTAAAATAAGTCATGTTAACTTTCAATTGAAATTTCACCGCCAAAAACACTACATCATTTCACAGCGCGCTCATGACATCATTAGTTGTATTGTCAATAAAAACGTCATTGTGTATTATAAACACATGTTATATTGAAAAGTCCATTTCACAATGAAAACTAAGTGATATTTGGTGCCAAGATGCAAAAATAGATTCGAAAAAACGTACCTGTAAGAGTTTCTGTGACAGTACAAAAACAGTTTTACAGCAGGTAAATTTCCAGAAGTAGCTTTTGCAAATCCCGTATTAGGCATTACTTATTTCGTCACATATAAAACGTAAATAAAGCGACTAAAATTTAAATGCGATTTAAGCTACTAATAAAACCCATGACGCTACTACTAATCATTACGTGTTTGCATACTTGTTCAATAATTAAAACTTTATGTTATTTATTTGTTGAAATTTTAGTTTCATGGGCGATAGAATGCTATTTAAATATCAAGCAGTGCTTTACTATAACAAGTATTTCATTTTAATAATATCAAAAAGCAAATTTACATATAGTGAAAATACCTAAAATACAAATAAGTAAAATTTAGACATTTTTTGTCAAATATTGCAACTCTGGTAACTTCTTTAACAATTTGTAAATCTGTTCTTAATTAAAAAGTTTTGGATTTTTTAGATAAAAATTCAACAGACAATAAACACCATTGATTTTGTATATTTCTTAATATCCACATTATTCTTGACAGAGAGGGAAGCTTTTAGCATAAAATATTCAGATCAATGTATTGGGAGCTTTACCTTAAATATTCAGAAAAACAAGCAAATATGTTTTAAGTAAAGCGCACTGCCCTTCTTGTCAACGCACTATTCTCCAAATCGCTTATATGCTAAGACATTGGATGTCATTATTATTGTTTCATTTATTCTGTCTTTAATTTAGAGTGTAAACTAAATATTCTTCACTTTTTAAATGAATAGTACTGAAAACAGGCAGTGTTATTGCACTTGATATCTTGTCCAACTCGTCCTATTGGCTTAGTTGTAGTCGGGAATCTAGCTTCTGAAAGGACTTTCCTAAAGTGTCAAATCCACTACCCGAAGATAGTTTTGGAAATGAGTTTGGGCAACTACATAAAGAGGATGCCATACTGTCCGAAATTGCAAAGTAATGTAAAAAAATTGTTTCGAAAGTTGTACTGCAGTGGACAATAGATAATAGGATATTAATATTGCTCAAATTTAGTTGTGCAGTTTCGTGCGAGAAGTTGACATATATCGGTGTTCTAGTAAACAGCGCGTGGTTAATTAATAGTAATTTCTCACCAAATTCGGTGCATTTATTAATTCATAGACATGTGCGTCGACACTCGGGGGAAGCCCACTCCTAATAGTGATGTTAGTGATATAATACACGTATTAAGCAAAAATGTAGGAGGTGATCAAGCTGACATGGATAAAGACCCGGAAAACCTAAACAGAAACGCCGGCGATAAGATGGTAAATAAATATCGAACAGAAGGTTCCGGCCCGTATTATGTTTTTGTGGAGCACAAATTCTTAAATGTTGGAAACTTGTATCCTATGAGGCTAGGACATTTGTAGGAACAGATAAATGAATATGATTACTATATCTGAGAAAATACGTTCATTTAAAAAGCGAATATTAGTGTTGCTACTAATTGGATTGTGTAGTCAATTTCTAAAATGATATATTTAGACAAATTTATTATAAATAAGTTGTTTGAATAATAAAAAAAGTAGATAAAAAGCTACATTTTTATCATAATTAAATTACTTTACACTAGAAAATAAAAAGAAGATTAAGTGTACAGGGTGGTCCAGCTAAATGATAAGGAAATATATTGAAGAGTTTTCGACCGTTGGTCGCACTAGAGTTAAGATAGAAGTAACTTCACCAGTAGTAGCAAATAATTTAGTACAACATAAAATATTTGCAGATGATAATTTAATAGCATATGTCCCACAGCATTGTATCCAAAAAAAAGAGTGATACGTTTTGTAGATACATACTTTACAGAAGTGTCTCTCAAAGTTAATAATACCATGTACAGCCCCCGAATATCATCCCGAGATTTGCTACAGGGCTCCGTGCTGAGTCCTTTTCTTTTTAATGTAGACACTTTCGATTTTCATCTTCTCTGGAATAACAGAATTCGTTGTTTACAGTATGCAGATGACTTTGTAATTCATTACACTGATAAGTCAACATCAAACTGTCATAAGGTACTGAGACATATTGTATATGTATGTAGAAAATATTTTTCCGAATTAAATCTGAACCTTTCGATCGACAAATGAGCTATGGTATATTTTACGAGACATAGATTACCTGCAACTAATTATCTTAATATAGGAGAATTGCAAACACCAGTCCATAGCTTATTTAAATACCTTGGGCTTATTTTAGACACGAAACTAACTTGGAAAAAACAAATTATATCATGTCTTGATAAATGTGAAAAAAGTATAAATATTTTGAAATGAACTACAAACAAAAGATTTTTTATAAATTTTACACATGTCCTATTATGCATTTCGGCTGCATATTCTATGGCGCTGCTTGCAAAAGTTGGACACGGTCCAATATAAGGCGATACGGATATCTTTAGGAGCCTTTCGATCAACCCCTGTAGAGCCATTATTCATAGATGCTGGGGAAGTCCCATTATTCATTAGGAGGCAATATCTAGCAGATAAATTTTTCTTAAAAATAAGAAGTATTGATGAAAAATGTGTTGAGAAAATTAGTATTTTAAATACATATGCCTTGACTAATAGCTTCTGGACAAAAGAAAAAATTCTCCACCAGTAACAGACGCCTTCATTGAAACAAGCACACATGAACCACATTTGCCAAAGTCCGATATGCTACCTATTTACTCCATATCATACGAGTCGATCTTTCAGGAGATAAATATTATATTTCCCAAATACTCTGATTTACCAATAATTAATGCACTAACGTTAAAGACTGGATTAAACCAATATACAAATTATTACCATATTTACACAGACGGGTCCAAATCCTTCGAGGTGGTTGGATACGGTGTATATATCTCAACAACCAACGAAGCTGAAAAAGAACACTGCCTATAGATACTAGTATATACATTGCCGAAGCCTCAGCAATTTCGTTTGCACTCGACTGGATAATAGATAGTCGCCACGATAAATTTTTGATATTAACTGACTCTATGTCAGTTATTGAAGGCCCTTGAAAACCGCTCCCTTCAAACTTCATAATAATAAAATTATGTGCGACATTATAGAGAAACACATGTTTTTACCATCCAGAAATAAATCTGTCACTTTCATATGGATCAAAGCGCATTGTGGTATACAAGGGAATGACAAAGCCGATCTACTTGCTAAGGAAGCGTCCAACATGAACGTACTTACAGGAGTGGAGAAAGTATTCTACGAGGACTTGATAGCTGTATTAAAGAAGCGGATGCGTGAAAAATGACAAACTCACTGGATTAATATTCTTACGAAAAAATACAAATATGGTTTGATTTATCCCAGTATAAGAAAACAACCCTTGTACAAAACAATTAAACTATCCAGGGCTGCCTATGTTTCCTTAGCTAGAATAGCTTTTGACCACGGTAATTTTATAATAAATATAAATATAATTTAATCTTTACAAAATGCACCTTGCAGATTCAACTCTATGCACATGTGACAATATATCGATATGTGATTTGAATCACATCTTCTTTTGGTGTGGAAATCATACCATAGAAATTAATCAGTTTCTTATGAATATTACACACTTATCTTTAATGCTCCCAACAAATATACCAAATATGGTAACTCTAATTAATGAAAACCCGCCATTAGGTAAAATTGTAATTGTAATTGGACTTCCTATATTTAATGAGTTAAACTATAGATTGGCGTAGGTTTAGAACTGTATTCTATTGTTTAACCCTATGTTGTCAACATCTAACAACCGTGATCTCAAACTTTGTGTATTCATATAAAGTCGCCTTGAAAGACCCCTGAGCATGAAGAGTGTGTCCTTGTTTATTCCTTATGTTGTTTCTCTTTTTTTTTCTCTCTTTTTTGATGAGGTTAGAATAGACAGAATGACTTTCGCAATATCCACAGTTTGTCGTGGCTATACGGGCTACGTTCCCAAAGCCATTTCCTTAGGGGAAAAAAAATTAGTTGTGCACATATCCAACTTTAACATTTGAGACATTATCATTATTTGTCGAAATATATTACACGTGTGTAAAAACTGATATGCCATATAAGTAATTTAATTAAGGGTGGTGTTATTGCTAAAGCAGATGGTTGGTCAATGAAACACGATTAGTAGAAATCCTGAAACGTGCCGACGAAGGATATCTTCTACTGAACAATAAGATTTGTAATTGTAAATACATTAAGAGAACATAAATAATTGTATCAGTTATTCAAGCTAGCGAAGAAACTAATTTTCTCTAACATTATTGCAGAAGAAAATTGTGGCAGAACAAGTATCATTGCAACGCACTGTGATGGAATAATATCGCACGGCTTTCGGCAAATTAAAAGCCGTTGAGCCACATTTAGTGGTTCGGTTGCTATGGTACGTCGAACTAATAGTTATTCATTGTACTACTAGTGTGTAATGACGCACATTAGTCACGCAAGAAACAATTAGCCACGAGACCGTCAAGTCATTTCATTGAACAAATTAATTTTTAGGTTTATAAAAATCATTGCAATTGGGAAGGTCGGGGAATGGAGTGAAAAATAGATGAAAATTTGTAAGTCCCGGAAGAAATTAGAATAGAAGCAAATAAATGAAGTTTCTATATTTCCAATGTTCCTAATCAAAAGTATTTTCTACCTTATCATTATTCTTCAATGTTCCTAATTAAATGTATTTTCCACTTTTTGAGCGTCAATCCTTAATTATTAGCATAAATGATTAGTGCTACTCTCAGAATGAGTGTTTAGCTTTATAATTAATTTTCACATTTACTCACTAGTGACTTTTTGAATATTCTCTCAGTAGTGTGTAATACATCACATTCTATATCTAAAATCACCATTGTAATAGCCATATCAATCCCTGTTAGTGGCGTGTGTGAGTGGGAAGTACACGTAAATAATTTATTTGAGCCGTAACAAAAGTACCTCCCTCGAGGGTGCTGAACACGATGGCGGTGGTAGAATTTCTCCTTGGGGTTGCGCAAACCCCAAACGGGGTTAAACGCCCAGGATATAATTTTCACGGCTCAAAAATATCCTACCCCCCGTTTTCCAGGATGCTGAGCACGATGGTGATGCTGGATATTTATTCCGACCCTCCGCAACCCCTTTAACGGCCAATAATCACCCACGGAAGGGGTGGTTTATGACTGTTTGGAGGTTTACGCAATCCCAAACATAAATTCTACCACCGCCATCGTGGTCACCATCCTCGAAAATGAGGGGGGGGGGGGGGGTACTCTTGTTACGGCTCAAATTATTTATCATTTTCGGGTTTTTTCCGACTAACACACGCCACTATGTGTAGGATAAAAGTATTTATTTCTAGCTTTACGTATAGTCCTCTCCTTCGGCTCGGGCTCGGACTACAAACTTTTCGCTTGTGTGGAATATGGGACATTTCATAACTTGTAGAATACACTATTCTCTAACACGATTTCGGAAACTGCAAATTCTACAACTAGAAATTGTGTAGGAACAAGTATCATTCCAACAGACTGTTATGGTATAATTCCGCACGGCTATCGACAAATTAGAAGCCGTTAAGCCACACTTGTGGTTCTGTTGCTATGGTTACGTCTAGCTTAGCATTTGAGGTTTTAAATCATTCTGAAGTTTTTTTGTAAAATTTATAAAATCTTGTTAGGGAAAGTATATTCTACTACACGCTTAGAATTGCATATCTGACACTCGCTAACCGTAGTCCTCACTTTCGGCTCGGACTACAAACTTTTCGCTCGTGTGGAATATGGGCCATTTCAGAACTTGTTGTAGAATATACTATTCCTGGATCGAATTGTACTGGTCGCCGACGAATAAGAGAATCGGAGCTGCGCTGTCATCCAGCACCACAGAAATACTTAAAGAAGAGTATAAAGGAACTCGAGATCGATTTGTTCTAGAATATATATTATTTGCTGTACAGTTTTATAATAGTGTAGTCGTTATAGACGAAAAATGTTTCCTGTCAACACATAGCAGTCATATTCGTGTTTACCGATCAGAAAATACTCGACTGATGAGAAATATATATCTAGCAGTGGCAGATTTTCCGCTAATAAGTGGGCCTGGATATCGGCACGTGGATTTAATAGTGGAACGTATATATGGTTTTACATAATATTATGCTACCTTGTGTTCCACAATTATTTCCTAATAATTAGCTCATATTTCAATGAGATAATTGTTCCCTTCATACTGCTCATACCGTAAATAACTGGTTTAAGGTCCGCAATATTAATGTTCGTAACTAGTCCAGACTCTGGTTCTGTGGAAGAAGTATGCGGACTGCTTGTTAGAAATATCCAAAACCAAATGTGTACGCGTGTGTATGTTATTATTATTTTTAAAAAGTTGTCGAATGTATATAATAGTTTAATCGATCAAACTTGGTGGTCCAGATATATTTATCCTTTTTATATAGCCTCCTATAGTAGTGCCAATAAGTGTAGTCAGTAGAGCAAAAAATAAGCGCCATGCTCGTCAAAGGATAGTAGCTGTTGTGTAATACTTAAGCAGCATCTCATTCTACTATATAATACCACATAATCCAGAGATGTATTTTACGTTTTATCTGCATACTAGAGATGAAAACCACGACTAGGTCATTATGTGTAATTGGTACAATCGACCAAATAGAATAAACGTTTGAATGTGGTATTTTTGTACCTAATAATTTGTCCAAATAGTGGCGGAACTCTGATAAACAAACATCACGAGGCTGAACTACGAAAATCAATGGCGCCACATATATATTTACAATAGTAACGGTTTTAATGCAACGGATAAATATTTGCGACTGCACTGCTATAATACGTGGAGACAATGTTGCCATATTTAAGCATAATATTTTATATTTGACATATGGTAGCTAATCAATAATTAACACAATCCGAGTGCTTTCATTTCTTACGTGCGAATTTACGAATTTCGTAAATTCGTACGCCCCTGGCTCTCCTGACAAGACTTCTTGGCCCTAGTATACAGATTAGGCCATTAATAATAGGCAATAGTGTAGGGGTAGATTCTTTGAACCAAAATATGAAGATATAACCAAATATGCTTTTGTAAAATGCTGCTGTGGAAACAGATACAGGGCGTCAAAATTCAAATTATTTCTTCGTTTTTTTGCAATAACTCAACAGCCTCTTGACTGCTCTTCGCCAAATTTGCTAGAGGAACTCTTTTATTCTAAGAAATAGTAATTTATGTATTACATCACATTAGATCATAGAGAGCGCCTCAGGATACTGTATCTGATGATAAATTTTTTTCATATTTTTTATTGACGAGACGTTGTGGTACTTCTCTCCAGAAAATCTGATGAGGGCGTCATTTCCATGTATAAAAGGTACATTTGGTAGTACTTGAGAGCTTCAACCGTTTCCAAGGAAATTGCTGTTAAACATTTGAATAATTTTTTGAAAGACAAATTCAGATTTAATGAAACAAAGTGTATTTATTGAAAAGTGTGCTTTGGTTAAGTTTTAGTTCTGTCATTTATGTCATTTAATTATATTATGTTGTATTTGTACTCCTCGAGTTAATTTCTTTAACTTCTTTATTTAAAATGCTTTGACATTATAATTTTTCAAATAGGGAAATGAGGGATATGATATGTGTTTACGTACAAAAAAATTTTAGCGGACGTGTTGCAGCGAGGAAGATCTTTCGACGTTTGGGAGAAACGGGTTAATTTCGCCATACAAATGATGTAGGACGACCGAAACGAATTACTCCAAATCAAGTACTAGAACACGAACTAAGCATATGGATGAAGCCCATAAGCCAGCTCAACTCGTTTATCAGCAACAGGGGTGAGTAAACGATCTGTTCTAAGAGTCTTACGCAAAGAACGCTTCTATCCATATCACTTCACTCCTGTACAAAACTTATTTCGAAGGGATCTTCCACAATGACTACAGTTTTGTTAATTTGTTCTAAATAAACACAACAGGGTTCGAGATTTTGTTAAGAACATTTTATTTACCGACGAAGCAACTTTTACTCGCCGAGGCATTTTTAACTGGAACTGGAAAGTAATAAATCCCCATTCCGTTAAAGAAAGGCATTTTCAGCACGAATTTATGATTGACGCTTGTTGTGGTATTATCGGAGATCAGTTATTGGGACCATTTGTCCGTCCTTCAAATTTAAATAGACAGTCTTATCTGTTTTTTCTTCAAAATACTATTGCTGATATATTACATGCTTTCATGCGAGACATACGGAACAGAATGTAACTTATGCAAGATGGAGCTCCCCCTCATTTGTCCATTGAAGCCAGGAATTATTTTGATGAGACTTTCCCACGCAGATGGATCGGTCGAGGAAGTGAGTTTGCTTGGCCATCAAAGAGTCCTGATTATAATCTCTTGGATTATTATGTGTGAGGACATATGAAGTCCTTAGTCTATGCAAATACTAAGAATTCAAGAGAAGAACTGTGGGACAAACTACAAAATGCAGCCAATTTTATTAGAGGACAGGAAAATATATGTTTCAATGTAAGAAAATCTTTTACGAAAAGAATTAGAAAAGGTATATAAGTAGGTATAGATCATATCGATAGATTTTTACTCTAAGCTGCAGCAATGGGGTTTTTGCATGAGAGGATAGTTTATACAATAAATACTAATGTCATTAAGTCAACTTTTATGTCACTTTTTTCTTCTAATAAGAGTAGATCCTTATTTTACACAATCTTTTGATTTATGTATTTATCTCAATACTATGAAAATACTCCATTAGTTTATAAGAAAGTGAGAAAGAGTTTACGTTGTTTTATGATTTTGTTTTCCCTTAGGTTTTGTACTTTTTTCAATAAATACACTTTGTCTCATTAAATTTGAATTTAAATTATTCAATCGTTTAACGGCAATTTCCTCGAAAACGGTTGGAGTTATCACGTTGTACCAAGTGTACCTTTTATATGTGGAAATGACACCCACATCAGATTTTCTGGTCAAAAGTACCACGACGTTCCGTCCAAACAAAATATGAAACAAATTCATCATCAGATACAGGTCCTGCGGCGCCCTTTATGATCTAACGTGATGTAATACATAAATTATTGTTTCTTAGAAATGAAAGTTCTTCTAGCACATTTGAAGAGGATCGGTCTATTGAGTTACTGTATAAGAAACGAAAAAATTATTTGAATTTTGATATCCTGTATCTTTTTCTACAGCAACATTTTACAAAAGCATATTTAGTTATATCCTCATATTTTGGCCCAAATAATCTACCCCTGCACTATGGCCTATTATTAATGGTACACCCTATATATAGGAACAAAACTACTCCAAATACCAGTACCATAAATTCTCTAATGAACAATAATGAAAGAATGAACATTATGCACAATTAATTTTATTTTCTAACAGAATCTGAACACATTCAATAAACAAGCAATAATCTTTACCCCAAATTTTAAAGGAAAGCAACTCTTTATTAACGAATCAACAAAATACTTCTCCCTAAGTCTCCCCTTTTAAGTCTCGTGCTTCCTGAATACTAATTTATAAGTAAAATTTGCTACATAAAAATGAAAATTGGAAGGCGCCATTAAATTAATATTAAGCGCATTGCGTAGATTCAATGTATACATCAATCATCTTAATTATTGGGCGCTGCTCAGAATGTTAAGTAAGTGTATTATAATGAGGTGAAAGCTTTTAGTTTTAGGGGAAATCCTTTGAGCTTACATCATCTTCCCTTTATTAGTTGTCTGCAATAATTATACAAAATATTATTCTTGTAATTTTTATGCCCAAAAAATTTTCTGTAAAAAAATAGCGAATATCTTTCGTCTCTACATAAACATAAAGTAAGAAAATGTGATATCTCCAAAAATATTTGAAATCAATTAAAATCGCCAAATCCGGTATCTATTTATAAAAAGGAAAGTTTATGAAAAAATTTTGTTTTCAAATATAAAAAAACTTGGCGCGTTTCACTTTCCATGTTTCCGTAGATCCGGCACATGTAGATAATTGCAAATAATATGTAATACTGCAGTCAGAGGTTGACGGCAAAATTTACATAAGATTAACTGAGTGGCACTAGTGAATACAAAGAGCCTTTTGCCTATTAGTGAAATGCGCCGAGTTTTTAGTATTTGAAAAAAAAATTTTTCATAAATTTTCTTTTACTTTCCTCGCATACCGAAGGGAAGTATTGTATTCGAGAAAAAATCTCCCTCCGAGATTTTTTCGGATTCCGACGTTTCAGATCACGTAGATTACGAAAATATAGGTATTTCAATTCCGTCAGTCTGACTGTCTGTCGGTCTGTCTGTCTGTCTGTCTGTCTGTTGGTGCATTAACTAAAAAAATACTTGACGGAGAGCAGTCAAATTTGGTAGGCGGCAGTTGACCCTACTGACAGCGAAGAAGTGGTAAAATTTTCACTTGAAAATAAACAGGAAATAAATAATGAAAAAATTTTTTTCCCTCAAATTTAAAATTTCCGCGTTTCATGACACGCTAATCCTATTTCAGAAAAAAAAATTAGAAACTTTTTTTCACCATTTTTGAAAAATTTTTTACTACTAAAATAGATGAAAATTTTTTTTTCTTTCTTCAAATTTAAAATTTCCACGTTTCATGGCATTCTAAGCCTCATTATTTTTTTTTTAATTTTTGAAATTTTTACCTGATTCAAAAAAAAATTTTTTGAAATTTTTTTTTACCAACATTTTTGAAAATTTTTTTATCACTAAAATAGATGGAATTTTTTTTTATTTATTCAAATTTAAAATTTCCACGTTTCATAGCGTTCTAAATCTATTTAAAAGAAAAATTAGACATTTTTTTTACTATTTTTGAAAAATTTTACCACTAAGATAGATTTTTTTTTCCTTTGTTCAGATTTAAACTATCCACGTTTCCGTGGCATTCTAAAACTATTCAAACAAATTTAAAAATGTTTTTGAAAATTAAAAAAAGAAATTGAAAACATTTTTAATCTATTTATCACTACTATAGAATAGACGAAAAATTTTTTTTGCTCAAATTTGAAATTTCCACGTTTCATGACATTCCAAACCAATTGCGGAAAAAAAACTTTGCAACATTTTACCAGTTTGGAAAAAAAATAATACTAGATAGATGGAATAGATGGAAACTTTTTTTTTGCTCAAATTTAAAAGTTTCACGTTTCATGACATTCTAAACCTATTTCAGAAAAAAAAAATTTGAAAATTTTTTTCACCAACATTTTTCAAAAAGTTTTTACCACTAAAATAGATCGATTTTTTTTTTTTATTTGCTCAAATTTAATATTTTCATGTTTCGTAGCATTCTAAACCTATTTAAAATATATACATAATTTTTAAATTTTAAACTTTTTTTTACCACTACTATAGAATAGAAGGAAACTTTCCTTTTTGCTCAAATTTAAAATTTCTACGTTTGACATTTTAAACCGATTTCAGAAGAAAAAGTTTTTAAATTTCTTTACCAACATTTTTGAAAAATTTTAAAAAAAGTGAAATTTTTTAACCACCACTATATTTCCACTCCATTACGTGAATGTTGGATTGAAAATGTGACAGATGGCAATAATATCTGGCATATGCACCTATTATACTTTTATTGAAAAATGTACAGGGTGGTCATCCCAAGAAATTATTCAGTCATCCTGGACAATTGTAAAGGTGACTTTACCGATTTTTTATAAAAAGGTACCGGGCTTGGCGATTTTAATTGTTTTCAAATACTTTTGGAGAGATCACATTTTATTAGTTTATGTTTTTGTAAAGAGGAAAGATATTCTTTTAGATAGAGTGTACCTGGTGCTACTTTTTTTACAGCGAATCTGTTTTTGTGGGCATTTCACTACTTCTTGTAGACATTATTTCTGTAAAGATGCACGCGTGCTTGCTTATTATTTCTGTGAGCGTGGAGGACGTTGGATTGAACTTGATGCGAGACACTAGCGTGTAGCAGAGCACGCTTTTGTCACACGTTTAAAATAACTCAGGATTTCATTAACCACTTTTCCAGTAACGCGCTGGTATAAGCATCAACCTATGGATCACGAGGTCCACGGTTCTCAGCTTATTTTCGACAAATATAAACTTAATATCTGTAACAAAATTTCTTTCGGATTACAATATGATCCTGAAGTCTAGATTGACGGCACTACATGGCTAAAGGTAATTAAAAATTAAAAATTCCCGGGCTGGATGCCCGGATGGAAGCCCTGCCCAGAGTGCGATAGCCCAGAGAACATTAGGTGGCGCCTGGTGACCAATTGATTATTTTTGGTTGACGTCAGGCTATCGTCGGCGCCATATTGCGTGGAGGTCAGACAACTCATTGTTTCATTTTTGGATTCCTGTGCTATTGAAGTGTAAATGTTATAATAGCCGCTATTTTCATTTGCAAAAATTGCGAAGTTGCCTTTGTTTTGCTCACTACTGAAATAAGGTAATAGATGAGAAAGAGAAATAAGGTTTTGGATTTAGACAGCTGCGTTAAAATTACATGACGGCAAATGGACTATTCAGAGATTTCATAGAAGTGAGGTTATACTGTGCAAGAAAATAGCAGTAGTATCATACGACTAACCTCAAATTTTACGTTTTCGTAAGTTTATTCGCATTTTTAATGTTTTTATTCACATTTCTAGATTGGAACCAGTGTAATATTATTATTACACCCTCTCATTACACATTATTTTCTAATGTCATTGACTTGAAAAATGTACTGATATTTACAGATTGGAAATCCAACCTATAAATTAGCCCTGTGTTTTTAATATTCAAAGATATTACAAAATTATAGGTATTCTATATGAGAGAGTTTTTTGATTACACAGATTCCAATCTAGAAAGGCGAATAAAGCATTAAAAATGATAATAAACTTACAAAAGCTTAAAATTTGAGATTATGTAAAATTAAGTAAAATTTGAGGTTAAGTTAGTCATATGGTGCTGCTGCTTTATTAAAGAGGCCACAGAAAGAACAGGAAATCTTGTGGGCCCCAAAGTTGGAGATGTCGAGTCCGACGGCGGCCCCATTGTGAAGGGTGAAATGGAGCCCAGCAAAGCCCTATGGGGGCCATGGAAATGTCCTACGAGAGACACGATGGAGCCTTACGGTAGCAACAATAGGATGCAAAATGGGGCCCAGCGAAGCCCTATGAGGGCCGCAACGGAACCCCAAGGGAGCCCTATTATGGGGAAGAAATGGGGCCTAGCGAAGCCCTGTGAGGGCCACGACGGAGACCTGCGAGTCCGTTAAAAGTGCCGCAATACTCCGATCATCACCGACGAAAGCCGAAATTAATATGGGACAAATCGCATATATATTTTAATTGTTAGAAATATAAAATCCTGTGTTTTTATGTGCAAGGGGCGTGGCTACGCATTGCTATGCACGTATCTTCGTTAATATGTAATTAATATCGTTGATTCTGGTCTCACTCGATAGAGAATTATCGATTAATAAGTGTAACTGAACAAATTATTAGTTAAATCCTTATATTTATTGAGAAATTTCAATTTAAAATTTAGGTGGTGGTAGGGGTAGGTATTTTTCCTGTAAAGATACACGGGTGCTTGCTTATTATTTATGTGAGAGGTTTATGTGAACTTGGCGCGAGACACTACTGTGTACCTTGATTTTATATCAATTTACATTTTTTTTTATTACATATTCTGATAAAGCTTGACGATTACAGTAACTATGTCAAAAATTAACATTTTCTGACCGCTCCTTCACGCATAAAAAAATTATCGGAGTCCGCGCTCTCAAAATCGCTCGAAATTATCAGATAGTTGAATTGTGATATCACATAGCAGCAGCCCACAGAATACGTCTGGTGACAATGTCTATCTAGGCGCAATGTGACTATTTTAATATCCATTCCTTGATACCTCTTTGGTACTGTTCTTATGGTCCAATCAATCTACACAAGCCCTTGCAAATATTGTTAGTAGGATAAAATAATATGGTCATGTAGAAAAAGAAAATCTAAGGAAGGTAACGCTTTATTTCTCCAAATTCTTCCACGTGGCGAACTTAACCTAAAAAAATTGTAAAAGTAAAAATAAACGGTCTTTCGCTTATTTAAAAAGAATTGAGCTCGAATCGAATCGAAACGAGAAAATTGTAGGTATTAAAATTATCTTTCGATTGATGTATAATAAGTTATAGGTTACTGCACAAACCCTAGAGAAACATGAGAAAACAGATAAAAACACGTTTTTTAAATTTAATTACTTTTCTTTAACGCAACTTAGAAATTTGTTATGTAGTAAAAATTGGGTTCTTGCTAGCTAAGAGAGCAATTTTTTTCTGTTCCGAAATTTTGCATATTTTTCTTGAAATGTCAGTTTTTGTAAATAAATAGAGTTTTTCTAAAAATGATGCTCTTGGTCAGGGAGTTATAGTAGAGCAACGGTTAAAAGCTGAAAACTTTATTAATTGTACTACCATGCGAAATTTTAAAAAAGTTGATTTTTTTAATTTTCGATGTTAAAATGGCACCCACAAATGGTACCGATTTTGAGGTTAAGTTTTTCTGTTGTATTTTATAAAATTTAATATTTATCGAAATCGGACTAGCGACAATCAATAGTCGTCATTTTTTTACGTATTTCAAAAAAAAAAAATGCTTATCGTACGACCATCTGGAGGTGAGATGATTTATTTTACTTCCACATCCACGTAGTGGATTGGAAGTATAGTAATCGCAAAAAAATTTTCAAAAATTTTTATTCGTGAAATAGGTTTAGAATGTCATGAAACGTCGAGATTTTTAATTTGAGCGAAAAAAAAAATTTCTGTCTGTCTGTCGGTCTGTCTGTCGGTCTGTCTGTCTGTCTGTCTGTAACTTTTTTTGTCCGCACGTTTTCTCCGGAACGGTTTGAGATATTGACTTGAAATTTTGTACACGTATATATTATGACGAGATCTGGAACTGGATTGTTTTTTGAGGAAATCCGGTGAAGGGTTGGGGGTTAAATAGAGGAAAATAGGGAAAAATAAGTAAAGCAAGCTTGTAAGAGAACAGACACTTGAAATTTGGTGTATGTACTAGAAGTTAAGGCCTAAGATTATTTTATAACATCTTTCAACCCCCCACCACCCCTACCCCATTAATGGGGTTGATAAAATAAAGTTGAGATTTTCATTTGAAATTTCGTACACGTATGTATTATAATGACGTCTGAAATTAGATTATATTTTGAGATGATTCCGTTGAAGGGTTGGGGGTTAATTTGGGGTAAATAGGGGAATATAAGTAAAACAAGTTGGTAAGAGTACAGAAACTTGAAATTCGGTATACGTACTAGAAGCCAAGGAGTCAGATTTTTTTATAATATTTATCAACCCCCACCACCCCTACTCCAATATGAAAAGGGTTGATTAAATAAAATTGAGATGTTCATTTGAAGTTTGGTACACGTATGTATTATGACGACATCTGGAACTAGATTATAATTTGCGATGATTCCGTTGAAGAGTTGGGGGTTAAATAGGGGTAAATAGGGGAAAATAAGTAAAGCAAGCTGGTAAGACCACAGAAACTTGAAATTCGGTGTATGTACTAGAAGCCAAAGCGTCAGATTTTTTTATAATATTTTTCAACCCCCACCACCCCTACTCCAATATGAAAAGGGTTGATAAAATAAAATTGAGATATTCATTTGAAATTTGGTACACGTACGTATTATAACGACATCTGGAACTAGATTATAATTTGAGATGATTCCGTTGAAGGGTTGGGGGTTAAATAGGGGTAAATAGGGGAAAATAAGTAAAGCAAGCTGGTAAGACTACAGAAACTTTAAATTCGGTGTATATACTAGAAGCCAAGGTCTCAGATTATTTATAATATTTTTCAACCCCCACCACCCCTACTTCATTATTACAAGGGTTGATAAAATAAAATTGAGATATTCATTTGAAATTTGATACACGTATGAATTATAGCGACATCTGGAACTAGATTATTCTTTGAGATGATTCCTTTGAAGGGTTCGGGGTTATTTAGGGGTAAATAGGGGGAAATAAGTAAAGCAAGCAGGTATGACTACAGAAACTTGAAATTCGGCGTATGTACAAGAGGCAAAGGCCCCAGATTTTTTGATAATTTATTTCAGCCCCCACCACCCCTACTCCATTATTCAAGGGGTTGATAAAATAAAATTGAGATATTCACATGAAATTCAGTACGCATATGTATCATAACGACATCTGGAACTAGATTATATTTTGAGATGATTCCGTTGAAGGGTTGGAGGTTAAATAGGGGTAAATAGGGGAAAATAAGTAAAGCAAGCTGGTAAGACTACAGAAACTTGAAATTCGGTGTATGTACTAGAAGCGAAGGTCTCAGATTTTTTTATTAGTATTTTCTATTTCTCCCCACCACCCCACTCCCTTATTGAGAGTTGATAAAATTAAATTTAAATTTTCACTTGAAATTTGGTACATTTATATATTATAATTATATCTGAAACTAGATTATATTTTGACATGATTTCGTTGAAGGAGTGGGGGTAAGTAGAGGTAAATAGGGAAAAATAAGTAAAGCAAGCTGGTAAGAGTATTGCAACTTGAAATTCAGTGTATGTCCTAGAAGCCAAGACCTCAAATTTTTTAACAATATGTTTCAACCCTTCCACTACCCTTACTACATTATTAAAGGGGTTGATAAAATAAAATTGAGATATTCACTTGTAATTTGGTAGACGTATGTATTATAACGACATCTGGAACTAGATTATATTTTGGGATGATTCCGTAGAAGGGTTAGGGTTAATAGGAGTGACTAGGGGAAAATAAGTAAATCAAGGTGATAAGAGTACAGAAATTTGGGATTCGGTGTATATACTAGAAACCAAGGCCTCAGATTTCTTTCTAATATTTTTCAAACTCCACCACCTCCGCTTCATTATTAATGGGATTGATAACATCAAATTGAGATATTCACTTGAGATTAGTACACGTATGTATTGTAGTGACATCTGATTGAGATGCCTCCATTGAAGTGGTGGGAGGTGAATAGTAGAAAATAAGTATGGTGAACTAAAAACTTCATTTTTAACGTATTTGGTAGAAACCAACTCCTCAAACTTTTCTATGACATCTGCCCAAATATTATTAAAATTCTATGACCAATAATTTCCACATACTAGAGTGCAAATATAGTCAAGATGTTTCCTTTAAAACGACTTGGATGAAGAATCTTAATGTGGAAGTAGTGATTCCTTAGGCAGCGGTTTTTTCTAAAAATTTCTTCCGCAGCTCTGCAATGTAACAATATTATGTAACATAAATACATAAATTTAATAAATTTAAATAATTAATAACTTTTTTATTTATTGATCGATTTTGTTCAAGATAACAGTTAACACTAACTTATTGTCCATATTTCAATACAATCGGACTTTTCGTTCTTCAGTTATCATGCTTACAAGAAACATGACGAATGGGCGGACGGACAGACAGACAGAAAGTCAGGCAGGCAGGGAAACAGAAAGACAGACGGACGGACGGACGGACGGACGGACGGACGGACATACGGACATTTAGAATATTGTTCACAATTAGATTACAAACACAATGATATGAAAATTTTTTTCTCTACAAGCAATATTACCGGTTTTAGAAATGTGCCGATCTAACGCAATATACTCTTCGCTTTGTACTTGGGAAGAGTGTAATAATGTAAATGGACATAATTTTATTATTTTGTTATATCTATTTGAAATCTACAGAAAAAAATTTAGCAATTTCCAGTGAAGTGATTATTTACATTGCTTTATTGTTATAAAAAATATATTTATTGTTGTACAGTCTGTTCTCCGCTACTATTTTGAGATTATAAGTTCGCGTTCCGCTCGTTCTGGCCGATCAACCACTTGCACCACAACACCACGTGATTACAAAGCAAGTGTAATGCATATGCTTATTACTTATACGTAAATATTATAGTTTATTATCATAGAAAAAAAACAAAGAAATTTAACAATTAATTCACTTATGAACAAAAGTGATTGTAACTAAAAATATTGACAATATACACAAAATAACGCATAACTAAATGAACTTAAATTCACTTTTTGTGGATGGAAAATAACAATCATTGGTAAAACCAAAAACGTATACCCCGCACAAAATGTCTCGATGTTGAAACTTACACTGGGCTTTTCTAATTTGTTGTTTATATAATTTTTATTGCATTTGTTAACAATAATCTCGAGAATACACAGTGAAATTTCATTTGCAAAAATTGAAATCACTAGGGGTTTGACATGCTCTGAAATAATTATTAGGTGGGTTATCATCTCTGGTAATCACAAAACTACATGCTTTTAAGATCAGAAATAGTTCCTCCCACTTTTAGGATACATTTAGGAAATCGTTTTATTTTATTACTCTGTCCAAATGCAGCACTTATTTTTATAACTGCTACTTAAAAGCTCTTATAAAACAGTTGTATAGTTGTTTTATAACAGTAATATAACAAATAGTGAAGTGTCTTTTATAGCGCAATTAAGTGAAACTTTAATAAAACTGTTATATAGTGATGGTAATGATTTATTTAATGCCTGCGGAAATGTGTATATAATTATTTTGTATTTAATGGTTCCAATAAGCGACTGCCATATTTTATAAGCAGGTGCCAATTTTACATTTATTGCTGTTGTAAAAACGTTTTGAAAATTTTCGTGAGAGTAAAATTTGTGTTCGAATAATTTCTATTGGTTTTATAAAATGTCAAATTACTAGTTGGGTTACTAGCTTTGACATTCTAAAACGATACAATGGATCAAAATTTGGGTATCTTTCAGGGTACGATTTTGGAGCTAGGGGATGATTTCTATAATCGGAACCATATAATACGCTAAATATAATATAAAAGAAGTAAGTGGATGCAGATTTCGTGGTTATTGAAAAGCTTAATAAATCGTCTCAAATACTCCAAATTATGTATAAAATTAGATCCTTTATAAAAACTAATTATGCATAGCTGAGTGTTCAGTTTCGCAAATTAAAACACCTCGAGCTAACTAGATCACTACCCGTTAGTTCATTATATTAATATATTTTAAATCATTTTTCATAAAACCATTATTTAGGCACGGTTCGTAAACTAATTTGACAGAACAAAGGTGGAGCTGACTTTAACACCGAACGTACAATATATTGATTAGATTCCCGATTACCTACCTATTCCATTAGCCGGCATAAAACCTCTTGTGTAAATAAATATTAAACATGTCAAATGAAATTTAATGCCATGTCGGCTTTAAATTAAATTCGCGCCTCTCAGATAATGATATTAGGATTTAAATTAAACCCTACGATTAATATTTTAATCCGTCGTTTAACTGGGCGCTTCTTTGAGAAATAAATATTTGTTCTTTAAATTAAAACGCCCCAAGTTCTTGGGGAGCGCGATTGACACTTAACGCGGTCGAATTTTGTAGCAACTGGATGTTTGATTAGTTGATTAATTTGTTTAATTAAATACAGATCAATAGAATTTAACATTAAGCGGAGGAACCCACACCGATATTTAATTAGAGTTTTATTTTGATTTTATATACCTACTTGTTTACTTTCTTGTAACTATATAAAAATGATGACTTCTTGACTGCGAAATTCTAATCAATATAAGATATTAGTCTATCCCATTGGAATTGATGTTCATTATACCTCTTTGGAAGTATTTTACCCTAAACCGTGGTATTATTTTCAGATTAATTTAAACTTTGATTAAGTTCAACTTAAAATAGCGGTTCCTCAACCACGTAGTTGAGCAGAGGAATAGTTAGTAATCGTAAAAATATTTGAAACATTTTTTTTTCCAAATAGGTTTAAAACTTCATGAAACGTCGAGATTTAAAATTTGAGAAAAAAGGTTTCTGTTGGTCGTCTAACTTTTTTGATTGCACATTCCCCCGGAAGGGGGATGAGCATGAAACTTCATTTTCTCGATTCCCATCTTGATTATTTCCCAGAAAATTGCGACTACAGTGAATGCTTTCACCAAGATATATCAGAAATGGAAAACAGGTACCAAAGAAGATGGGACGAACACATGATGGCAGAGTACTGTTGGTCCTTAAAAAGAGAGACGTCGGAAAAGCATAAACGGCAGTCGATCAGAAGATCATCGAAAACAAGAAAGAATAAATTTAATTGAATTAAGACTACGGGTAAATTTTTGCTACTTCATAATATGGGTACTTTTCAAGTACGTTGTCAAAGATTTTTCTTAGATAAGAAGATGCACATGTTTTGAACCTCTCCAAAAGATACTGCAACAATTTTTTGATTTTTTTGTTACGTGAGGAGTAACTTTCACCCTCTCATAGGGATGTCACTGAATAACTTTGGTGCAATGCAAGTATTCACCTCCAAACTGCAGCGCTGTATACATTTAGTCAATTTAAGCATCGATTAAAGTAAAAATCACGATGACAAAATTTTTTCCTCGATCTAGGGGTGGTTTCCGCCACTCTATGGGGGTAGATTTTGAGCATCGCATCGAGACTAACGCAGTTACGTACTGTTTCTAAAATAACTGGGCATCGGAAGCTTTTTTTGCAATCACTGTAGTTTTTTAAAATTCCCTGTTGTGTGAGGAGTAGTTTTCACCCATTCGTGGGGGTGAGTTTCAATGGAAAGTAGTGTTAACTTTGTATTTATGCGTTACATACTTGAATGTTTATATTTAATTCGGTTTATTGAGATTTAAGTCTATTCGTGAAGCGTTAAGTCATTTTTACTCTGTTTAGGGAGTGTTTCTTAGCGCTAGGGGTTGATTTTGGGGGTGTACGATTTTTTTGACCTCGGATTCGGATTTAGCGTCGAAAATTGGGATACACTTGTCTCGGTAGCAGTTCCATTTTTTTTTTTTTTGTCGGGCTGTGTTATTAAAGGGGCTAACAAAATGAAATTAAGATATTGACTTGAAATGCGGCATAGAGGTGGTATGTATTAGAACAAGATCTGGAACTAAATTAAATTTTGAATTTATTCTGCTTATAGTCCCTTCATATTAGGAAGAATTAAAGAAATTTCCTGCAGATATGGGACCTGTAAAAAGTGAAGTATTTGTATTCTCTAAACATGATATTCACCCCCCGCAGTTCTATAAAATTGTGGTTTTTGCGAAATATGTACATATATATGAATTTTAACGCTCTTTCGCCTTTTTTATAATTTGGAGGAAAAACTATGTATTTTGGTGAAAAAGATCAAGAAAGCAAAGTTGTACAGCATTAAATTTTCTACAAATTTAGTTTCTTTCTTTAGTTTGTCCGAATTCCGCATAGTTTACCCGCTAGAGGGCGCAAAAGTCTATATACGTTTTTCTTACGGGCCCTCTAGAGGCAAAGCTATGCGAAATTCGAAAAAAAAACCCTAAAAAACGTAGAGACAAAATTTGGAGGAAATTTTATGCTATACGATTTTGCTCTCCTGATGTTTTTCACGAAAATGCATAGTTTTTCCTCAAAATAGAAATAAAGTGAAAAGCACTAAAATTCATATATATGTACATATTTCTCAAAAACCACCCTTTTTTAGAACTGCGGGGGGGTGAAAATCAAGCTTAGGCAACCCAAATGCTTCACTTTTTACACCTCTCATAGGTGTAGGAAGTTTTCCATAAAACAGCGATTTTTTGACTAATTTGAAGGCACCATTAAGAGTGAGCAAGGTGACAAGATGAATCCTGGATTCTGCGCCTAGATGGCGCTAGCGATTATTATGGTTATCTGTCTTATAAGTATATTCAATAAGTGTAAAATATCAAAGTTTGTTTTATATTACAGATAAAGATAGTGCGAATGAAGTATTACTTGAACGCTTTATCTAAAATTTGAAATTATATCTAAGTGGTTCCATCTACTAAAACAGCATTGTACTAAAATCATGATTAATAATAAGCAGCTTTTGGCAAATTGGGTGATGTTATTTAACTGAAAATAAGGCTAAGTTGTACATGTATAAATAATACAGGAGAGTTGAAGAATATTTTTGGCTAAAATTTGCTTATTAGGCGCGTTACGTAACGAACGGATGAACAGACAGGTAGACAGACATTTTGGAAGTTGTTTGGAATTCGATAATTAACACAATGACATGAACATATTTCTCTGCAAAATATATTTACCTTTTTAGAAATGTGCTGATATACAGGGTGTAATTAGTTTCATGTCATAAAAAAACTGGTGGTAGGGAACGACAAGACAAACAAAAAAACCTTATATAACATGGGGTCTAAAGCTCATAGTTTTGGAGAAAAAAAATAATAAACAAAAATTTTGCAAGTTTTCAATAAAAATTTTTGAGAACTGCTGGAATATTGAGGTAGGTTTAGATCTATATCTGATCTGACGGAAACTATACTCTAACTTTCCCTTGTGCAATATTTTAGTTACTGTCGGTATTTCGTTATGTACACTGTTTTTGTTATCTTTGAATTTCGCGTCATTGTGTATTTATAGTTAAGATTTATTTTATTGACTTACCGTTCAAGTTGTCAAATTCTTGATTACGTACAGACACAACTTACTTGTTCGTTCTTTTTGTATTCCTTTTTGGCTTTTGTACCAAGTTTTTATTTTATTTTTCTTTATTGACAACGTTAGTTGATAGTTTAGTGTTGAACGAAGTGCGTATGTACTTAATTCGACGTACCGAACTGTGTATCGATACAGATGCAGAGATTTTGAATCATTTAGGTAGGTAGTACCCAGGACACTCATTTATGTTACAAATGTTAATAAACCACATTTAAATTTTCGAAATTATAAACAATCCAATATTTTGTTCCAATTTAAAAAACGCACATGTAAAGAAATGCTCTGTTTAAACCTCTATGGCCATTATTTGCTTGTAATTTTGCACGAAGAGAGACCGAATTATTTACATCTTTATACTTGCCTCAGTTCAGTTGAGGAGGTACATCAAAGGCGGTCGATGATCCTTTGACACCGCGTGTGCCGGCCAGCACTTTTTTATGACAATTAAAAGTTGTATATTGGGAAGTACAAGTCCATCGACCAAGAAAAGCAGTGGTTCTCAATAGTTGTCTACCATAATATTAAACATGTTAACCTAGATCAGTGTTTTTCAAGTGCCCCTAGAGGGAAAAGTCATAAAGGTTTTTTGTTTGTCTAGTCGGTCCCCATTACCAGTTTTTTTAATGACATGAAACTGATTACACCCTGTATATCTAATAATTAGGTCGATGCTTTTCCCCATTTCGATATCATGGGGTTATTTCACAATTTATGTTTATGTTAAATGTACAATCAGGAACACTTCAAAACTCAACATATTTGGGAAAAAAAGTTTCTTTTACGGCTACGTATTTTTAAATTCGGTTTGTAATTTGAAAATATTAGTTTCAGCCAACAGTCGTGACGTGCATTTTTTCGCATGCGCAGTATAGAGTAGATCAAATATCTGTGTGGCAGCACTGAGTTTCAAACTTCACTAAGAAAAACTAATATCTAAAGTAGCAGTGTAGGTAGCAGTTAGGTAAGTATTTTCTGGTGTTCTGTCTGTTTTGGGGTTTTGTTTTGGTTTGTTAATTTTTAAGACGCGTATGGAGTTATATAAAATCAATAGCTTTATTTTTTCATCATTCAGGGCCGGTTTTTCAATGTCCAGTTAAGAAGCCTAACTGTCAGATGAAATTTATTTGGCAGATAAACTATTTTTCAATGTACATGTAAAATTTACCGGAGGGTTAAACTCACTATCTGAAAGTAAATTTAGCCGGGAGTTGAAAGTGCCAGTTAAGGATTTATTCTACTGTTAGTGAATTTGCACATGCGCATTTGGTTCAATTTCTGACCATTATAAAACATTCTAACCTAAAAACCAATGTGATTAGGCAATCCAACGACCTGTCAAACGTAATTCAATATGGCCGTTGTTGGCAAACACGTGGTTTATTCTTGTTAACTTGCGGAAACGTAACCAAGGCCACAGAAAAACAAACTCTTTTAACCAATGAAAACGAATGTTTGCCGACAACGGCCATATTGAAAGCCACGTGGTTTGGATTGCCTAATTGATTGATATGTTCGTTTTCAATTTGTGATTTATATTGAATATATTATTGCCAATAATGAATAATAATAATAATATTCTGGACTTGAGTGACGATGACAATGATATTATACAATTTATAAAGTATGAAAGGAGACCCTATACTATAAGGGAACGAAAAAATAATTTTGAGAATTATGATAAAGATTTTTTAATAAGATTTCGACTGCGTAAAGAAACTGTTTTATATATCGTTGAGATGATAGAGGAAGTTGCAGGAATAATTCTGTTTCTCCAATCGCATAAAGTATAGTTAGCACCTTTTTTCCTTCTTACACTCTCTATTGCAATTATTGCTGATACACAAACGCACAAAATTAAGAACCGAACATCTATCAACACGCTAGACAACGCAATGAATTTTGAGGTTAAATTATAAACTGTCACTAAAACACGCGCGCAATTTGAATTAAACCAATTGAAGGAAACTTCAGGTGGAATCAGTAGTGCCAACATAGCTAAGAAATAATTCAACTCATGAATACGTAGCTGGCAGTTAAATTACTGTTGATAAACACTACCATAGATATACCATAGCAGCTGCCTATCTGACACTTTTAACTGGACACTGAAAAACCGGCCCTAAGTGATATAATTTTACGTGTATTGTTAAAAACATCAGGTAAGTTTCTGCCCCAAGAATATGTTTATACTAATTTTAATTATTTTCAAATATTATAATTTTACTACAACAATTGACTACAAAAAGTGTTTTATATAATATGTACATATGTATATACATATCACGAGTAACAAGTATCATTAATAGATATGTTTTATTTCTAATGTCAAGAAAACTAACCTCACATTTTTCACGCTCTTAAACTCGACACTGAAATAGTCCATATTTTACGCAAAGAATTCCTAAATCATAACATAGTTCACTTCAGGCAAATTTTCAGTGCTAGTTTTAACGAAATTAGGCGCCATAGTGTGATAATTAGTAAAAAATGATGAAATAATACAAACTGCAATAATAAACACAAAGCAAACTGTCATACGTGTGACTCTTCTCCTACCTCTTTTACATTGCCAGTGAGGAATTTTAACAAAAACAAATATTCCTAGATTTAGTTGTAATCCGTAACGTCAAAAGTTAATAAAATTTGAAATTATTGACTATACTTTTTATTGATTTATGAATAATTAACAAATAATAAAGAAATAATATTTATCAATAGAGTATTCTTGTATATTTTACTGTTCAAATTGATAAATATACTTAAGTTTTTCTTTAACATGAAATAACCCTATTCCAGCCTCCAAAGAAAATATAAGAGAAATATAAGAAGACTAGTAGGCTAAAGTATGTAATAATAAAATATATATATTGTGAAATTAACAATAAGTTACCTAATTCCTCTTTGGTCTACAAAAGATCTAAACAGAAATATTAATTATGCCAGATATATATTTGGGCGTGGAGCTGTCAACTCTCACTATTTAACTTGAAATTATCAGAAACTCCCTTTTGTGACTGCATTGGAAATTTGAACAATGGATTTAAACTACTGTATTTTTCACTGCCACCACAATTCACTACAACCACACTGTTAATAAAATAATTAATAAATAATGATATTCCATCTTATAGTCAGGAATGATCGTTTAAGAACAATATTTTATAATTTTCTAAGTCTTACTAAAGGAATAGGTTTATTTCAGTCGGGTATATAATAGTAGGGAACCGAGACATCTGAATTTCGCACCTTGTGTACAACTCGAGGACCTAAAGAAACTGAATATTAGAACTTATGTAGAATGATCTGCTGCATCCGAATTTTTTGGTCGCGAATCAATTTGGAATTGCGAAATCAGCGATATGTGGGGTTTTTGATTTTTATTTTAATTTGAGATTTATTATTTGTTTAACTTGTTATATTTTTTTTATTATTGCGTTCATTAATCTTAAATTTAAACCAGGTAATATTTAAATAATTCTAATCACGCTGAAGTGACCAAAGTTAAAATATTAAGATAGTTAATGCCCCATTAATAAAAGAAAAAAGAAATACCGTAGCTTTCTGATTCGCTAAGCTGCCATCCTGATGTGTTAAGTCTCCATAGCCTATACTCCTCAACCAATATGACGAGTCTATACGTTAGACCTATATATGATACACTATCTGTCATTGCTACTATCTGATTCGCTAAGCCTCAATTGCTGTCCACAATCATTAGGGAGAGCCTCGACACCATCCGCCATTGTTCCTAGGCCTCTCGACCAATAGAAAGAGTATCCGCCATTAAGCCTAGACCCAATAGGATCTGACGCTCCACGACCAATAGCAAAAGTCCAGACACCTCAGCCAAAAATGACCAATTCAGACAAAAATTTGCAACATGAACCTCCATAAGAAATAACATGATTTTTTGGCCCAGATACCTCATAGCTATACTACTCTCCAGGTCCGACACTGGCAATATCGGTGGGTAATTGATGTTGTCTGCGGCTTTTCAAACGTGGAATCCTCTGCAGGATAGTCTACGTTCTTTATTTCTCCACTAGCGATATTTACGGTTTTAGAAATATATGCATCAAACGCAACATACTCTTAATTTTTGTATTTGCGAAGAGAATAATAATGGATTCAATTTCGTATTATTATTATCACAAAGGTTAATAAAAAATGTGAGTGACATGTTATCTTTTTTATCTTATGACGTATTATTCACTAATGTTTACTTAAGTGAGTATTTTAGTGTAGTTAAAAATAATGCTGTTGATTACATGCGTGAGTACTTGCTATATATATCTTCACCTTTATTAATATTGTTTTAATTGCCCTATCCACTTTGCACGATGTTATCAAGTGAAACACTGAATCAGTGGTTCAGATTATCCCTAAATCTAAGAATGGCGTGTAAATTTAGGCAGCCGAATTATTCAGCTGCCCTCCTTTCCCTCTTTTATAAATAGCTCGGTGTCCTATATATCAATTTCTGTGTCAGGAGGATGGTATGACATTTAAAGACGGAATTAGTGATAAATAAATCTCGAACTCATTTTATACTAAGAGACGTAATTATATAAAGTAGCCCGCGCAGGAGAATTTATCATTCCTCCCTAGATTTGAATTTCTTAATTGGTTATTAAGGAATTACATTTTTATTAATATATAAATATAATGATACAGTTTTAATAGCACGCGACATATAGAAAATTCTGAATAACCATATTATGTACTTACTTTCTACAAAATAAAATAAATAACTCGATAAATCTAATTTCATGTAAATCCGCGAAATGTATTCAATTATGGCAACCATATTGTATTCGCCATTTTGAATTTTTAACTTTTGACAGCAGAATCAGTATCAGCCAATCCAAAGATACTTAACTACCAATTTTAACACAATTCTGTTCCTGGCGCAATGACCAAATTCGCAAATAGAGAAAACTTTTCTTCAATTTTTACTAAATATAACTTGATCAAACTGATCGGAGCTACCTTCAACTCACACTCTACTGTTTGCAAGAAAATTCCACAGGAATGACTAGAGTAATATTTGACCAAATTAAAAAAAAAATTGGGTCGAGTTGGAGCCTTTTTAAAAAAAAATAAAGTTCGTTGAAAACTACTTACATGGTGTATGACGAAAACTGGCAATAAAATTAAACGTGACTCAAAATACGAACCTGTTCAAAATACCTTCCCCGATATATTTTTAAGCATGTAACCAATTAACGATTGATAATAGAATCTGCTCTCAATTCTGCAAGTTTTCTATTAAGAGAATGAAAAGTCAAATAATGATTTTCTAACAAATTGCAAAAATGATGAATTCGTAAATAGTGACACCAGCCAGTGACATTAAACATTTTACCAATTTCAATAAAACCTTGTTAGAAAGATAAAAGCGACGCTTCTAGCCTCGTTGTTGCTAAGGATCCAAGAATAAGGGAACCGATTCTAAAGAAAGGATTTAAGGAAACTGGACCAGATGTGTCAAACATATCATATAAAGGATAACGTTCGTTTTATTTGCGCCCTCGATACTAATGTATCGCTATTTTTATAATGCTTTCCGATATAAAACAGCTTGTTGCCCACATTTTGTACTTAACTAATTTATAGCGAAGCTGTATAATTGACTTTATTTTCAGGTTTAGAAAATATTATTCTAACTATATCGGATATTTATATCAAGTTTCGTGTATTTGTTTTTTTCACTGCTACTCAGTATTACTTCTATAGATCGAAGCTATCTGCATGAAACATATTCGTGATCCATTGGAGTTATTCTTAATAATATCTATGGCTCACAAAATATATTGAACGTATTTCACTACAATAAAAATGTATACTTATAGCATATTCATTACTACAAATTCTCACTATTCTAGAAAGTTAATAAACACCGTACAAAAGCTAAGACTGTACCAACTAAAGGATCAATTCACTCGCATAACAGAACACAGTTCGACAATTATAGACCTACTATTACGGATTCCAAAGACATTAAATTCGAGGTTTCACTAAGGCCAAAAATCACAGACCACTCAATCCTTACTGTACAATTAAATAATAATACTATAGCAGAACCAGATAAAAAAATAGTCAAACACTTTGATGATTTTAATGAAACACAGTTTCAGTTCGATTTAATGGACACATATGGATACCAAATTGTACTAATGTAAACACGTTAGCTGATAAATTAGTAAACAATCTAACTCATACATTAAATAAGCATGCGCCAGTAAAATAGATAAGTATTCCAAACAAAGGGGGAAATAACAAGTGGTGGACGAATGAGATAGGTCAAAAAATGAAAGAGAGAGACCATTTATATAAAACAGCTATAAGAACAGGTAACGAGCAACAGTGAATTTAAAATAAAAAGGAACATGGTAGCGACACTTATTAGACAACAAAAATAAAAATATTATCAAAGAAAAATTGATGAAGTTAAAGGAAACTCAGATGAAATGTGGAAGACACTAAAACTACTTTTAAATGTAAAAAGAAATGATAACAATAATAGAATAATTTTTAATACAGAACTAATTACAAATAATAAAGTAATCGCTGAAGAATTTAATAGGTTCTTTCTAGAAAGTATAGAACACATTACGGTAAATTTTAATCCAAATAAACATTATGATACGATATTCAATAATATGAAGAAAATCAGTTGTAAACTGAAGATGAAGTTTAAAGTACTGGAAATAAAGAAATTAAAAAACATCGTAGAACAAATAAAATAAACCCAGTAGTATAGATGGCATAAACTTACACATTTTGAAATTATTATTTGAAGCAATAGGCAACCAATTTTTACAAGCTATAAACACCAGTTTAGAAACAGGAATACTTCCAGACACTTGGAAAACATCAACAGTAATACCTATAGAGAAGAATAATAAAGGAATTCGATATGAGGAGCATGGACCCCTAAATATCGTACCAGTCTACGAAAAACTACTGGAATTATCTGCTAATGAACTAAAACTAAATTCGTGTGACACTGCTTTACAAACAACATTATCAAGTTGGAGAAACGCCATAAGTGAGAAACAGATCATTGTAGTAGTTTTTCTAGATTTCCGCAGAGTTCTTGAGACAATAGATAGACAATTATTACTACTATAGTTAAAAAAATTACGAATTTGGGCATAACATTATGAAATGGATGACCAATTATTTAGAAAATAGAACACAAGTTACCAAATATAAAAATGGCACATCTTTACCAAAAGAGACAATATTCGGTGTACCGCAAGGACCAGTTATGGGCCTAACCCGTTTGTTCTGTACATAAATGATATTATGAAATAGGTTAATAAATGCAGCATACAACTCTTTGTTGACGACACATTGATATACTTAGTTGGTGATAATGTAGACTCGACTATAAACACAATAAACAGTGAGCTTAAAGAAATAGAAAAATTGTTGGATATGGAGAGCCTTAGTTTAAATACAGATAAAACTAAGTTTATGGTAATTAAAACTAAATTCAGCAGAGTAGACACAGTAAATAACCAAGGAGTTAATGGAAAAAAAATTGAGCAAGTTAATGAATTCAAGTATCTAGATGTAATTACTGATGATCATTTAACGTTCTGTGGACAAGCTCTTTATATTACCGAAAAAGTAGCTGAAAAAGTTAATTTAATGGGATTAAAATAAACATATATAAAACAATGATTTTACTACATTTCAACTTCTGCCCAACAATACTTTTTCTACTTACTAATGCTGAAAAAAATATGTTAAAGAAAAACAACGCCAAGCATTACGAATTGTTCAAACTGTAACAAATATAAAAATATAAAATAAATGCTACATGCTACGAAGTTACGGCGAGTGAAGCAAATGGACTCAATTAGTGTGACGTCACATAATTATGCAACCCCTATATACTAGTGTCATGACACACGGGTTGCCTGCCAAGCATACTGAAATTTGACCCTTAATGCATATGTTTATAAGGCGACATTTTCGGGGATAGAAACATAGCATACAATTTTATTTTATTTCTCCCGTGTAAGAAATATTTAAGAGATTTCAGTTATCATGTTACATAGACAAGGTATCGGTAAATATACACAAGTATAAAGTATTACAAAAACTGTAAACAAAAATTAAAATAAGGTTTTTATAACTCACACATAGATATATACATTTTAACATATTTTTTGAATGTGAAATAGGTATTCGAAGTCCTTAAATATTTCTTCCACAGGAGAAATAAAATAAAGTTCTATGCTATGTTTCTATCCTCGAAAATGGCGCCTTATAAACATATGCATTAAGGCTCAAGTTCCAGTGTGCTTGGCAGGCAACCCGTGTGTCATGACACTAGTATATAGAGGTTGCCTAACTTGTGACGTCACAACTAATTGAGTCCATTATAGCTATAAACACAATGACTTTTTTAGATGTGAATTATTTTTCGTTTGCTTATAATTGTAATGAAACATATTTTTTATAGGATTTTGCAAACAGCAGAAAAAAAATTTATGAGAAATAAAAAGAAAAACTGTCTGTAAAATTATTGATTTGCAATCTTTGCATTCTTTTGATAACCTAAATTCTGGTTATGCTAGCAATAAAAGTCTTAAAATGAATTTGTCTTTTTCTTATTTGACAATTCTCATTGTAACACTAGTTTCCACATAGCCCCCCACGGCTATGCAGAGTAAACTAGTATCTACATAACCCCTTACGATCGTGAAGATTCAGTTAAAAATGAGAACAAACGCCTAAAATGAATTTATTTACATACCTTGTCTTTGGAGAAATCTTCATTCTAATGGATTACATTTTCAGGAAATCTATCATTCTGTTTCTTGGAAATGCTCAGCCTTTAAAAAGTTTTTCGCCCTTATTCTGGAGCTCATCAGAAAGGCATAAAGCCACTCACACGATGTTTATTCAAAAACCAAGACAATTTTCAAGTTCCTTGACATTAAATGTTTGACATTTACTAAATATAAATGAAAAAACTGATTTTCACCTATCTACTACCCAACTAGTAATGAAGCCTATATACTCTATACGTGTTTAAAAGTGAATTCTTTTTTGTTTTACAGTAGTTTATCTTTTTAGTTCTCATATATTGTTTTTTTCTGCTGTTTGTAAAATCCTATAAAGAATATGTTTCATTTCAATTACTTTAATTTACAAAACATTACACGATTAAGTGCCAAAACATTTATCAGAATGTTGTGCCTTCAAGAGGAATATTCATGAACACGACACAAGATAAGAGTGAATTTATATATTCCAACAGTACATACAAGATACAGCCAGGTTAACCTGTTCCACAATGGATTTAAACAGTATATAATGAACTACCAATTACTATAGGAAACTGTGAAAACCCCATGTTATTCAAAAATGCTTGTTACGATTATGTTTTGTCAAATATCACTACTTAATATTTAAGTTTATTGATACGACTAACTTCAAATTTCATTGATATAATTAATTTCATTGATATACAGTAATGTAAAAAATGTATGAAATATAGTTTAAGCTATTTATAAAGTATTATTCAAAGAATTATTTGAAGGGTTATCAATTTATTTTTACTGATGTTATACAGGTACGTACATATTCATATTTCTGCAGAGAACTCTTTCTCTCTTTTAAATATTGTTATGTATATGTTAAAGAATAGCCCAGTTGTACTAAGAGACAATCAAATATATGTTACTCGCAACAATTTTTCTCACAGAAAAATTCAAAGCAAAGTGTACAGTGAAAGTCAATATTAACAGCAAAGTTGACAAAGGCTCCAAACAGTGCTATGTTGGACCGTCAATCCTCTTTATTATCTATAGCGAATACGTGATGTGACACGTCCTAGAGGATTGGTGGGTGAAGTAGTTATAGGTGGATTGATGGCTTAAAATTTGTAGTTGATTAGTTGAAGCAATCGAGGATGAGCTCATACATTAAACAACTTTCAACGAGTAAGCTGGGAGTAAGGTTCAACTGTAAATTATAATAATATAAAAATTATGATTGTAGACCGGGCAACTGAATGCCACCAACACACGTTGAAGGTAGGTGATTATGAGGTGGCAAACAGAATGGTAGAATATGAGATTCGAGGAAGAACACAGATGACAAAATCAACAAGCTTAAAGTTAGACACAAATCAATATCACGATACGCACAAAGATCAGATTTACCGACGCTCTAGGTTTCTACCTTCTATTTTTTTTCACGCCTCTCAATAATAAACTATTAGCAGCTCGATACTCTACGAAATAATTCCTCCAAAGCGATTCTCCAGCATCAGATTCTCTCGAACCCCTCATCGTTTAGTACTTCGATTGAAGATAGGACAATATAGAAAAATTGAGTTGATATCACCAAGAAGCTAGCGGGAAAGAGCTTCAGTGAAATTGTGTGTCTAACAGTCAAACACGACAGCTGTTGATGCTGTCAAACGTGCCATACAGTAATCGATGACCAACTAGAATAACGCATTAGAGAACGCCTTACACGTCGTGAAAAGGAAAAAGTTTCCTGCAAACATGTTCATGAGAGTATATCTGTATTGTTAGTCGTTCAGTGGTAAAAGGTTGAATTCTTCCGTTGTGGTGATGAGTCAACCAGTATAAATATAAATATATAAATGCAGCGAAGAGAGAATAAGTACCTACATGAAAAGCCTCAATATGCGGATTTAAATATTGTATTAAGAATTTTCGTTTTAATTAAGGAATATGATGTACTTAATCAACGTTTCAATTATCAATTTCAAATTTCAAATAATCTTATTTTAGATGTAAATAATGTTCAAATAAATAACAACTAAACACATAATTTAACGACGTCCCTAAATTGTTACGTCCTCACATCACGCATTGAAATTAGTATAGAACAAAATCCTGTCTCAATCTGTTTCGAATCAGCAACAGAGTTTTAAGTATTACCAAACATTTTTAAAATTCTAATTCGTCAGGTGAAGGTTATATCAGCACAAATTTGTTAAAAAAATGTGGCATGCCAATTCTGAAATTATAGACCAATATCTCCCTTAAGTCCATTTTCTAAAATCTTCGAAAAATACGTTGCAAAAAGAATATGAAATTTCTTTAATAAGCACAAATTATTAAACACCAATCAGTTCGATTTCCGTAAAAATCTTTCTACCACAAGTACCATTATACAATGTTTAAACAATTTACTTGAAAACATAGATAATAATAAAAAGGCATAGGTATGGATCTAACTAAGGCTTTGGATCTGGTTTGCCATGCTAGACTTATTGACAAAATTGAGAAGTATGGTTTAAGAGGTTCACTTAATTGGTTCAATAGTTGTTTAAGTGTAATTACGTAAAAGTTAAATATTGTTAAATCTGATATCAGCCTCAGTTGGAGTATCCCAAAGATCAGTTTTGGGACCCTTACTATATATAATTTTCATAAATGACTTTCTAGCTGACGCAATATTATTTGCTGATGATTCATCTTTCCTTATATCTGACCAGAAAATAAGACATGCTGTACGCCAAGCTAATGAGACACTGTTACAAGCCCACCAATGCAATGGTTTACTGAAAACTAACTTACTTTGAATATTAGTATATCCTTATATTTAAGATTTATTGAGTTGATAACAACACACAAGGAAGTCTTTTAATAAAAACTAAAAATGGAATGATTAAACAAAAAAAAACTGTGACATGGTTGACCGGTCAGTATTGGTGACATACTATTATGCTCAATTTCACTAAGTAATTTCCTATGCCATTATTACTTCCACATCCACGTAGTGGATTGGAAGTATAGTAATCGCAAAAAAATTTTCAAAAATTTTTATTCGTGAAATAGGTTTAGAATGTCATGAAACGTCGAGATTTTAAATTTGAGCGAAAAAAAATTTTCTGTCTGTTTGTCGGTCTGTCGGTCTGTCTGTCTGTAACTTTTTTTGTCCGCACGTTTTCTCCGGAACGGTTTAAGATATTGACTTGAAATTTTGTACACGTATATACTATAACGAGATCTGGAACTGGATTGTTTTTTGAGGATATCCGGTGAAGGGTTGGGGGTTAAATAGGGGTAAATATGGGAAAAGCAAGCTTGTAAGAGTACAGAAACTTGAAATTCGGTGTATGTACTAGAAGTTAAGGACTCAGGTTTTTTTATAATATTTTTCAACCCCCCACCACCCCTACCCCATTAATGGGGTTGATAAAATAAAGTTAAGATATTCATTTGAAATTTCATACACGTATGTATTATAACGATGTCTGGAATTAGATTATATTTTGAGATGATTCCGTTGAAGGGTTGGGGGTTAATTTGGGGTAAATATGGGAATATAAGTAAAACAAGTTGGTAAACGTACAGAAACATGAAATTCGGTGTATGTACTGGAAG
The DNA here is from genome assembly GCA_963583905.1 of Stenurella melanura. Lineage (NCBI taxonomy): Eukaryota > Metazoa > Arthropoda > Insecta > Coleoptera > Cerambycidae > Stenurella > Stenurella melanura. Next base: position 113,204,889 of record OY757312.1, read on the forward strand.
CCAAAGCGTCAGATTTTTTTATAATTTTATTCAACCCCCACCACCCCTACTCCAATATGAAAAGGGTTGATAAATTAAAATTGGATATTTATTTGAAGTTTGGTACACGTATGTATTATAACGACATCTGGAACTAGATTATATTTTGAGATGATTCCGTTGAAGGGTTGGGGTTAAATAGGGGTAAATAGGGGAAAATAAGTAAAGCAAGCTGGTAAGGCTACAGAAACTTGAAATTCGGTGTATGTACTAGAAGCCAAGGTCTCAGATTATTTATAATATTTTTCTACCCCCACCACCCCTATTTCATTATTAAAAGGGTTGATAAAATAAAATTGAGATATTCATTTGAAATTTGGTACACGTATGAATTAAAACGACATCTGGAACTAGATTGTATTTTGAGATGATTCCGTTGAAGGGTTTGGGCGTTATTTAGGGGTAAATAGGGGGAAATAAGTAAAACAAGCTGGTATGAGTACAGAAACTTGAAATTCGGTGTATGTACTAGAAGCCAAGGCCTCAGATTTTTTAATAATATATTTCAGCCCCCCACCACCCCTACTCCAATATGAAAAGGGTTGATAAATTAAAATTGAGATATTCATTTAAAATTTAGTACGCATATGTATTATAACGACATCTGGAACTAAATTATATTTTGAGATGATTCCGTTGAAGGGTTGGGGGTTAAATAGGGGTAAATAGGGGAAAATAAGTAAAGCACGCTGGTAAGACTACAGAAACTTGAAGTTCGGTGTATGTACTAAAAGCCAAGGTCTCGGAATATTTATAATATTTTTCAACCCGCACCATCCTACTTCATTATTAAAAGGGTTGATAAAATAAAATTGAGATATTCATTTGAAATTTGGTACACGTATGAATTATAACGACATCTGGAACTAGATTATATTTTGAGATGATTCCATTGAAGGGTTGGGGGTTAAATAGGGGTATATAGGGGAAAATAAGTAAAGCAAGCTGGTAAAAGTACAGAAATTTGGAATTTGGTGTATATACTAGTAGCGAAGGTCTCAGGTTTTTTATTAGTATTTTCCATCTCCCCACCACCCCCACTATTAAAAGTGTTTATAAAATTAAATTTAAACTTTCACTTGAAATTTGGTACATTTATGTATTATAGCTATATCTGAAACTATATTATATTTTGACATGATTGCGTTGAAGGAGTGGGAGTAAGTGGAGGTAAATAAGGAAAAATAAGTAAAGCAAGCTGGTAAGAGTACTGCAACTTGAAACTAGGTGTATGTCCTAGATGCCAAGGCCTCAGATTTTTTGATACTATTATTCAACACTTCCATTACCCTTACTACATTATTAAAGGGTTTGATAAAATAAAATTGAGATATTCACTTGTAATTTGGTAGACGTAGATTTTTTAGATTTTTAGATGGAGGAGTTGGCGATTGGCCTTGCCTACTGCGACCAGTATAGGTCTATTGTAGTACTCCATTTTATACCTAGGGCTCCTTATCCAGACATGGTCCTTACAAGACTTCGAGTCTGTTGATAAGGAGCTCCTTGGTTAAGTTATCAGTCCTTGTTTTTATTGTCTCGCCAAGTCGTCTCAGTCCAGCCAAGGCTATTCAGCTCATGACATAGACTGACGTACCTGAACGAGAACTCACCCATCCATGCGCTGGACCCGACCGACGTAGCTTAACTTCGTCGATCGAGTGCCCGCACCTAAACCGGTGACAGTACAACGAACTGTTTTGGTAGACGTATGTATTATAACGACATCTGGAAGTAGATTATATTTTGGGATGATTCCGTAGAAGGGTTGGGGTTAATAGGAGTAGGGAAAATAAGTAAATCAAGCTGGTAAGAGTACAGAAATTTGAGATTCGGTGTATATACTAGAAACCAAGGCCTCAGATTTTTTTCTAATATTTTTCAAACTCCACCACCTCCGCTTCATTATTAATGGGATTGATAACATCAAATTGAGACATTCACTTGAAAGTTAGTACACGTATGTATTGTAGTGACATCCGATTGAGGTGACTCCATTGAAGGGGTGGGAGGTGGTAGATTGCGAATAGTGGAAAATAAGTAGGGTAAACTAGAAACTTAATTTTTAACGAATATGGTAGAAACCAACCCCTCAAACTTTTCTATGACATCTGCCCCAAATATTATTAAAATTCTATGACCAATAATTTTCACATACTAGAGTGCAAATATAGTCAAGATATTTCCTTTAAAGTGACTTGGATGAAGAATCTGGATGTGGAAGTAGTGATTCCTTAGGCAGCGGTTTTGCCTGGGGAGCGGCAGGTGATAGTAACAGTTAGATTTATTGGTGGATTAAGGAAGCGAGATAGCTGCAGATATTTGTTTAGAAAATTTGGGATATTGACACTACCATGTACTTTCTTGTTAAAATTATTATATGCGAAAAGCGAATTAAGCACAAACACAATCAATGCTTACCATACGTAGATTTTAGTTTAAAAAAAATCTACCATACGTATGACACATACAAAACAGTTCACCACTCGTTATTGAACCCAGTAAAATGATCCCTTTGAAAAATACCCAATTTACTACGAAATTAAATTCAGATAAATATCTCATGAAAAAATCATCTTTGAAACATTAAAAAGATTTATAACCACATTTGGCATCATCTTTCTTCGAAATCTGCGTAAAAAAATATTTCACTAAAAACAACCGAAGAATTTTTCATCTCGAGGACGACCGTTAATTGCCTTTGGGCTCCGTCGTTCGAATTTTCAAAAGTACACAAAAAATTTCAAAATGCACAGGGCGGAAAACCCGACAAACTTTTCGAAAGTACCACGAATTTGGTTTTTCGAAAGTACCACGAAGTGAAGTGCACAGGGCGGAAAACCGTTCCGTCCGACAAATTTTTCGAAAATACAACGAATTTAATTTTTTGAAAGTACCAAAAATTTAGTGTAGTAAAGTGCAATAAATAGACTTGCACAAGGAGGAAAACCGCTCCTCGAGACAAATTTTTCGAAAGTACCACGAATTTAGTGGTTCACAGGGCGAAATCCTCAGTCAGGATGTAGTTAGTAGCGTCAAAATTTAGGAGAAAATCAATAGGACGGTTTTTCCAATAAAAACCAAATTCCTCATTTAATTATCCTTAAAGTGGGATAGCATAATCCTTGTCCAAACCACTAGAACGTACATAAAATGAGTCAAAAAATTCAAAGTCGGAGAGTCTTAATACTTAATCCAGGCTCAGGCGGACATCGCCATAGTAGTCGCTCGAATGCGAGTCGACGGAAGAAAAGTGTATTTGGGTTCGATGCTGTTAGTATGTTTATGAAAGCAGGAAAACCATCGAACTCATATAGGTAGGCTTCTTTAAGCATCCTGACAAGGATTTCAAGCATTTCGATAATTTCAATGCAAAATTAAAATTCAATAATTTTCAAAAAGTTCCGCATACATTTTACAATCATTACTAGCTGGGAGTCTGAATCATTTTGTACAGTCGATTGTCAGTTTTCTTGACGCTGGATGAGTTACACTCCTATTGGAGGTAACGGTTTGCCGATTGGTGGTGCTCTTTGATGTTTGCCGTATATACATAAGCTGAGTATTGAATATTTATATTTTTTATATTTCATGAATTATTTCAATAAATATATTTTGAATTCAATTTCTTATTGATCCACTAATTATAAGGTTGGTGACCGGCGTGCGATGCTATGGTGTGAGTCGGACAACTACTTACTACGGGTCATCTTTGATCCCGTCACTTTTGTGTACTTGCCCGAGTAGTCATAGAATCCATCGACGGTCTTAATTATTAAAAAGTGTTTCTAAGAAAGTGCTAATTATAAGATATATTCATTAAAAGTGAAAGAGCAGAGAGAGCAGACTGTAGCAATCACAGTAAGTAAAATTTTGTGTATGTGTATGTATAATTTTGTAGCGGCGACACGGCTACGGCCTAAATTATATAAAATCCTTGTCGTGTCCATCAGACCCTACGACACTGGGTACATCTACAATACCACTGCATAGATCATTAAAATATAGACAAAGTCCAAAATACTTGGCCATAGAAGCTTACAATAATTTACCTTCTAAATATAAAAATCTTGATTTCAGGCGTTTTAAAGTAGAAATTAAGATATTTTTTAACATAGAATTGAGGAAATGAATATATTACTAGCAAAAATACTCGTAATTATTTCAAACTTTTACTAAAGACTCATCATAGATAAGTACAAAAACATATATCCTTCTAAACAAAATACTTTGCTGGCTACATGCCACGAACAACATTGAATTATAAGAAAGAAATATGCACATTACGTACAGATAACTGTCACAATAATGTTAGTTTTAATTTTAAATTATCCTGTTCAACAAAACCAAAAAACAACTAAAGACAAAAACACTTACCAAAAACTTTAAAAACTTTCACAGACACGTGTTTCTGTATCCTGTGCATTTGATTATGTTTTATGATTATACCTGTATTGGTAATTCTCCGAAATCTGTTGTGGATTATCCTGTTCGTTAGAACCATAAATAATTATTGCATAAATACGTATTACCTGGTAAGTGACTGTTTAGTTCATTTTCAACTTTGAAAGAAGTAGCACTGAAGAAGTATCCTTGTGTAGGATACAGAAACACGTGTCTGTGAAAGTTTTTAAAGTTTTTGGTAAGTGTTTTTGTCTTTAGTTGTTTTTTGGTTTTGTTGAACAGGATAATTTGAAATTAAAACTAACATTATTGTGACAGTTATCTGTACGTAATGTGCATATTTCTTTCTTATAATTCAATGTTGTTCGTGGCATGTAGCCAGCAAAGTATTTTGTTTAGAAGGATATATGTTTTTGTACAAATAAGAGTTGTTATTTTCAACATGAATATTATACTGACGATAGTCTGTGACCTTGTTATATTTAATTAATTAATGATTTGATCTTTTGTGTAACATGTTTATTTTAATTGTTTGGTATATGTTTTATTCTTAATTTTACCCCATGTTCCTATTTATAACACACTTATATGCATTGAAAATTGTGTTCACAAAGTTCAATTATGTACTATTTATTTTATTTCTATTGTATCTGTTGTTTGTAGAAAATTTAGACTTATCCTATGTCCTGTAATGTGATCAAGTGGCTTAATAAAATTAGTATTATTATTGTTATAAAAAAGTTCAATTATGTACTATTAATCAAATGGATTAATAAAATTAGTATTATTATTATTATAAACGTCTTAAAGCTAAACTAGAATCCAATTCTAAAATGCGAAATTTGAGCACACTATACATATTTTAATTATTGTCTCGAGAATTCACAAGTCATTTTGAAATTATCCAAAAATAGACTTTGCAACATTTACTTTAATATGGTTTGAAACATAACATTGAAATAAACGTGAAACTTTCTTTTTTTAGTTTACATCTTTATAAATTAGTTTCAAACCAGTCTCTCGTATCACACTGACTTATCCATTGTTGACAGAGCTCAATTCCAACGTCAGACATCTGCTGTTGGTATTTTACCAACGAAACCACATGTCATAGCGCTAGCGCAGAGCAGGATAGAGCCCTCAGTAAACGTTCGCCTGCGGTTGAGTGATAACACACCTTGTTACAAACAGGATATTTACAGCCGCAATAACAAAATACACTAGATATTTCGTTTCAGACTTAACGCTTACACCAAAATGCAAAATGTAGTTTCACATTTTGCTGTAAACTGATGCATATAACGTTCTGAATATATTTCCAGTTAACCGAATATACTCTTTATCTCAGTTAATGTACTTTTTAATCGACATCAATGACGATATTAAGTAATGTTTTTCAATTAACCGATTAACAGTGAAATTTGGTTTTATAATCTTTAGCGACCTCTCTTTAAAGGCGTTGTAATTTTTTCAAACACGTTTTTTAATGTATTATACAGCCAACCTACAAAAAAAATTTCAGCTCTGAATGACCAAGGTCAAAATAATTCCTATACCCTTCAAATTTTGTGCAGGGGCAAAAACATTCCTTCAGTAAGGTAAATTTATGAATAAATATCATTATGGAAAGAAGTATGAACGGGGACTTCTATCTCTCGTACTCTTCCTATTTAATGCTAAGGGCTTCAGCAAAAGGGTAACAATTCTCCCGGAGGGGTTGATACACCCTTTGTACCCCTTCTATATCCTTCTGAACATAGAACTGTGTCATAAAAGCTTCTAGCTTACAAGCTCTTCAGAATGCAAAAAAATATGGTAGAAGGTGAATGCCGCCCTGGAACCAAGTCTTCATAAGGGTATAAACTACCCCCTGCGGGATAAGGAACACAAGGGTGAATCTGGGAGAGCAAGTGTTTCTTGTTTTTCTGCAGAATGGTCACAGTGCATTAACGAGAACCTCCTTCAATTGACTTGACAGCATTCTGCAAGGGGCAAAAACTAACACCTAAATCCCCAAAAAGGGTTTAGTCTAGTCAGTAAACCCTCGATCTTCGGTTAGGAGAGATCGACAGTATTGTAAAGTCTACGTTGTCTGAAGGTGTGCTTTTACCCTGGGGTTGGATGTCACTCCTTTTCGGGGGTGAAAATTAGTAATCTGAAAATCAATGGAGGGGTGAATTCTAAGCAATAAATATTTTATGAAGTTTGTTCGATCAAGCCATATTTTGCGATTGAAAATGTTGATTTTTCCATCTAAAAAATGTTTATTTTAGAGTGATTTTTCAGAAATAACTCGAAAATCCTACGTTTTATCAAAAAAATCATCAGGGTCACAAATGAAGCTTAGAAAATAACAAATCGATTGGTTTATTTCTGAAGATGCAAAACGAAGCGAGTTATTGTTTGTTCGCCGAAAACTGAATTCGAACCTTTCAACATTAAATAACGGAAAATCGACGAATTTTTTAGAGATAAACTTGTCAGACCTTCTTCAAAGTACTTGGAAAGACCTTTAAATTGAGCTTTAATAAAAGTCGCTAACATAAAAACTTAAGGAGTTATGATGAAAATAAAATGGTTATCTCGTGTTTTCGGAGAAAATATTGGCAATGAATCAATGGGTTAACTTTCTTAATTTTTGAGATATCTAAACTTCCTTGAACCCTTCGTTTTTGAGATTTTTGGGTTTAAAGGGATCGGGGAAGATGGTCCTCGCATTCAAATGCGAACTTAAAACGGTATCACCGTTCGCATTTGAATGCGAACGTCCTAGTGAAATAGAAGAAAAAATAAAATTTATTGCAAAAAATACCCTAAACTTCCATACTCCTGCATTTCTTACATGCCTTCTTTAGTTTTTGAGTTACTGTGAGAAGAAGAAAATTTTTTCAAAAATTTAAAAATTATTTGAAAATAAATCAAACTTTTTTAAATTTAGGCATTCTAAACCATTCAAACTAGAACATATTGTTAGTACCCAAATAAAGTAAATTGTAAATGGATTACGTTTAATTTCAATTAGAAGTTTTAAGCATTACCAAAAATTTTAAAAATTCTAATTCCTCAGGTGAAAGTAATATTAGCAGAAATTGTTAAAAAAATATAGCATGGCAATTCTGAAAGAGCTGACAGAACTATTAAATTGTTCTCTAAGTGAAGACAATTTTCTTAGATAGTACCACCCTATAAATCAAGTCGTAATTTAGAAGTGGAAAATTATTGACCAATATCTCTCTTAAGTCCATTTTCTAAAATTTTTGAAAAATATCTTGCAACAAAAAATTTTAAATTTCTTTAAGAAGCACAAATTACTAAACAACAATCAGTTCGGTTTCTTAAAACGATGATATCTCAATTAATTTTCATCCTAGTGAAATAGAAGAAAAAACAAAATATATTACAAAAAATTACCCTAAACTTCCATACTCATGCATTTCTTACATGCCTTCTTAGTCCAGTAAGTGAGGGTTTTTATCTACAAAAATTATTAACAGCAAACCGAGGTATGCAAAAAATCGGAAATTTTCCGTAGAATTCAATGAACTATTTTTAAAACAAATGACGAACTTGCGTCCTCTTCAAAATGGCGGCCAAAGTTTGCGAAAAACAGTTTTTTGCGTTGAAAAAGAAAAGTTGGCGTCGCACAAAAAAAAGTTTAACAGCACAATTGTGTAACTTTTTAATACAGATCGAGCCCGCCCAGTCCGATCTCCGAAAATTGCAAAATTAATTAGTTATTGCAAAAAAGACGTTAAAACTCGCATTTTTTTGAAATAACTGTATCTCCGTGAAGAGAAAATATTCTTTAACGAAACTTGGTGAAACCGTAGTCCAATATATGTCGAATAAGAATATTTTTACAGATTTGCAAAATATTGCAAATTTCTTGCAAAAATCGATTTTTTCGAGAAAAACGCGATTTTTTCAATGTCCAATAGCTCATACAGGCCATCATATTTCTATACCGCACCGGTCCGAAAAGTTTCGCTAACAATTGCGCTAACCTGTGCAATTATTGCGCATATCACGAAACGATCCCTAATATGCGAAAAATCGGTCAAAAATCGATAAATTTTTTTACCCCCAATAAAAATTGAATATTTTTGAGATTTTAAATTATATTGCAATGTCGTTATTGCCAATAGATAGCTGGCATTTTTCTACAAATTTCCGAAAAAAATAATTGCTCTCCGACCTTCTGAAGCCGAGTTAATTTTTTTTAAGAAATTCTAGTGGAGCCATTTTTTTAAATAAAGGGCTGAAAACGGATAAAAGAACACGTTACAAAAGAACAATCAGTTTGGAAAATAGAACAACAATAATTAATACTTAAATTAAAACAAAAGAAAATGCAACTTAAAAGATAAACAAATAAGGAAATTACTTTGTTAAAGGAAAAAATCATTTACACTCAAATTCAAACTGATTGCCAGAAGGGCCAAAAAATACAATAGCCCTAACTAGCATGAAGTTAATTATTTCTTTATAAACTAGTGCAGAAACGCCAGTTGCCAGTGACAATATGAACGAGGTAACGTTTAATTTGAGAAATCTGATGACATGAAGTTAAATTTTATTACAGAAGCTCAAAAATGCAAATACCTATACCCGGGAATACTAAAGTTATCACGATAAAAGTAGGCCGATGTCACACCACCAGTAGCTGATCGGAAAGTGTCTTTCTTTCCGGACGGGATTATCCTTGTCAATTTTTAGTTAGTGGTCCTTATCCACCCCAAAGCAATCTAGATCAATGAATGAAAGTCCGCCTCCTTTTAAAGGCATCAAGTCATCCGGAAGGTTGCGTCCTCTATAGTAGAAATTATGTACGCCTGGCAAGTGGCGTTCTCTGTAGTAACTGTGGCCAAATTGGCTTCCCTTCAGTATAACACGTCCATTTAAACAACTTAAAATATTCTACATCTAAGCTAGCTAATTATACCTATTATTAAAAAACCTATTTGTTTTACGAGTGGACTTAGAAAAGGAAAAAGCAACTAGTTCCTACCTAATGTGCAGTTTGGGGAATTCTTGTAATCAATTACCCCTTTTATGATTCAATTATTTTACACATTCACCTCATTTAATTACCCGCGCGTTTGTTACATTTCTAATAAAAAGCAATTTGACGATGACATCGATCGTAACGGATTTTTATCAGTTTATGAGGGGTATTTTACTGGTAATAAAATATTTCCGATTTAGCAAATTTACTACAGATTACTTCATAGCTATGGCTGAAAAAATCTAATAGTACATCGCCTGCCTCGATAACATTTTGGGGTTTGTCAAATATCGTCCCAAACTATCTACGAAATCGTGCTATTGTATGACAAGTAAGTTTAATTCCTTTACGCTTTATTACATTTGTTACATTACCAAAGAAACATCAAAATTTTATTATGTCTCATTTATGTATTCGAATTGTTTTTGTAGAATACGTTGCATTAATTTTTTTTTCTTTTGCTTTTTAATAGGAGACTCGTCTTCATTACCACTACTACTGTCACGGTAAACGTCATGTAATACTATTTCCGCATTATCGTCATCACAATCATCATTATCGTTATCATCATTTGAAAATTCATCTCTTTCTAGCTCAGTCTCTGTGATATTTGGCTCGTCTATTTCTTCGTCGATATCATCAGCAACGACTCTGTTCTCCTCAATATTTGAGCAAATTTCATGGTCACACGTTGAACACACATTTGAACATTTTATGCCGTGTTTTCGGCAGCTGCAGGGGTACGCCACAGCATCGAGCTCCGAGTTTCATTGAATTTGCAATGCTCAGCAACGACCGATCAAGTTGCGAAGATTTTTTATTGAAAATATAAGTATTGTACAATAACCACTGCAAATTTCAGCCCTTTACCTTAAAAAATGGCGCCACAAGAATTTCTTAAAAAAAAAATTATCTCGGCTCCAGAGTCCGAGGGCAATTTTTTTTTTTTTGCAAATTTGTAGAAAAATGCCAGCTATCCATTGGCAATAATGGTCCAATATAATTTAAAATGTCAAAAATATTCAAAGTTTTTTGGGGTAAAAAAAATTATCGATTTTTTGACCGATTTTTCGCATATTAGGGATCGCTTCGTTATATGCGCAATAACTACACAGGTTAGCGCAACTGTTGAAGAAACTTTTCGGACTGGTGCGATATAAAAATATGAAGATCTGTATGAGCTATTGGACATTGAAAAAAACGTGTTTTTTTCGAAAAAATCGATTTCTGCAAGAAATTTGGAATATTTTGCAAATCTGTAAAAATGCTTGTATTCGATATATCTTGGACTATGCTTTCACTGAGTTTCGTTAAAGAATATCTTTTCTTCACTGAGATACAGGTATTTCAAAAAAATGCGATTTTTAACGTCTTTTTTGCAATAACTAAATAATTTTGCAATTTTCTAAGATCGGACTGGGCCGGCTCGATCCGCATTAAAAAGTTACACAACTCTGCTATTAAACTTTTTTTTGTGCAGCGCCAACTTTTTTTTTAACGCAAAAAAACTGTTTTTTGCAAACTTTGGCCGCCATTTTGAAGAGGACGCAAGTTCGTCATTTGTTTTAAAAATAGTTCATTGAATTCTACGGAAAATTTCCGATATTTTACATACCTTGGTTTGCTGTTAATAATTTTTGCAAAAAAACGCGATATTTTCGACAGATTTATTGGACTATCTTAAGTTTCTGAATTACTGTGAAAAGAAGAAAATGTTTTCACAAAGTTAAAAATCGTTTCAAAATTGAATCTATTTTTTTTTTAATTTAGGCATTCTAAACCATTCAAACTTCTAGAATAAATTGTTAGTATACAAATAAAGTAAATTGTAAATGGATTACGTTTAATTTCAATTCTTGCTAATATTTTCTTCGAAAAAACGAGACAACTATTTTATTTTCATCATAACTGCTTAAGTTTTTATGCTAACGACTTTTATTAAAGCTAATTTTAAAGGCATTTTCAAGTACCTTAAAAAAAGTCTGACAAGTTTCCCTCCAAAAATTCGTCGTTTTTCCGTTATTTAACGTTGAAATGTTCGAATTCAGTTTTCGGCGAACAATTCAACAAGCCATAACTCGGTTCGTATTGCACCTACAGAAATAAAAGAAAGACAAAACGATTTTATATTTTACAAGCGTCATTTTTTCTCCCTATAATTTTTTAGATAAAACGTAGGATTTTCAAGTTATTTTTGAAAAATCGCTCTAGAACGTGCATTTTTAGATGAAAAATCAATATTTTTAATCGCGAATAACTCGAAAAACGTTGATTATCGAAAAAACTTCATAGAATATTTTTTGCTTAGAATTCATCCCTCTATTGATTTCTGTGGTTATTTTGAGTTTAGTAATTTTCACCCCCGAAAAGGGGTGGCATCCACCCCCAAGGTAAAAGCACACCTTTGAACCACGTAGACTTTGCAATACTATCAAGTACGAATCATATGCCGTTTATTTCATGAAAATCGAACTTTTCGAACCGAAGTTCGAGGTTCTGCACTCTTATTGTCTTTACAGACTGGACTAAACCCTTTTTGTTTTACTTCCCTCGCATACCGAAGGGAAGTATTGTATTCGAGAAAAAATCACCCTCCGAGATTTTTTCGGATTCTGACGTTTCAGAACACGTAGATTCCGAAAATATAGGTTTTTCAATTCCGTCAGTCTGTCTGTCTGTCTGTCTGTCGGTCTGTCTGTCTGTCTGTCTGTCTGTCTGTCTGTCTGTCTGTCTGTCTGTTGGTGCATTAACTAAAAAACTACTTGACGGAGAGCAGTCAAATTTGGTAGGTAGTTAACCCTACTGTCAGCGAAGAACTGGTAGAATTTTCACTGCAAAATATACAGGGTGGACCATCTAAACGGAATAAATAGTGAAAAAAATTTTTTTTTGCTCAAATTTAAAATTTCCACGTTTCATGACGCGCTAAACCTATTTCAGAAAAAAAAATTTTTTGAAAATTTTTTTCAATCATTTTTGAAAAAATTTTTACCACTAAAATATGGGAAGAAAAAATTTTTTTTCTTCAAATTTAAAATTTTCACGTTTCGTGGCATTCTAAACGTATTTCAAAAAAAAAAAAAAATTTGAAAATTTTTTTACCAACATTTTTGAAAAAATTTTTACCACTAAAATAGGTGGAATTTTTTTTTTGAAAATTTAAAATTTCCATGTTTCCATGGCATTCTAAACGTATAAAACAAATTTAGAAATTTTTCTGAAAAATTTTTTAAAAAATGATTGAAACAAATTTTTTGAAAATTTTTTTCAATCATTTTTGAAAAAATTTTTACCACTAAAATATAGGAAGAAACATTTTTTTTTCTTCAAATTTAAAATTTTCACGTTTCGTGGCATTCTAAACGTAATTCAAAAAAAAATAGTTTTTGAAAGACTGAAAATTTTTAACCAACAGTTTTGAAAAATTTCAAAAAAAATTGAAATTTTTAACCACCACAATACTTCCACTTCACTGAGTGAAAGTAGAACTGAAAATGTGTCTAATGGCAATAATATTTGGCATATGCTATTATACTTATTGGAAAATATACAGGGTGGTCATCGCAAGAAATTATTCATGGTAGACCTGTAATTTAGTATTGAACTTTTGCTGTTGGATGAGCACTATTTTTTTGACCAAAAGTTATCAGGACTTCTTTGTAATAATTACAATAACTATATTTCCATTATTATTCTTCTTCTTCAATGTCATTTCATATTTAATAATTTTTTAGTGACCGCCATGCACAAATAACGAGGGAAGTTCTGTGTAAATACCTTTACCGATTTTTTTTACTTCCCTCGCATACCGAAGGGAAGTATTGTATTCGAGAAAAAATCACCCTCCGAGATTTTTTCGGATTCTGACGTTTCAGAACACGTAGATTCCGAAAATATAGGTTTTTCAATTCCGTCTGTCTGTCTGTCTGTCTGTCTGTTGGTGCATTAACTAAAAAACTACTTGACGGAGAGCAGTCAAATTTGGTAGGTAGTTAACCCTACTGTCAGCGAAGAACTGGTAGAATTTTCACTGAAAAATATACAGGGTGGACCGTCTAAACGGAATAAATAGTGAAAAAATTTTTTTTTTGCTCAAATTTAAAATTTCCACGTTTCATGACGCGCTAAACCTATTTCAGGAAAAAAAAAATTTTTGAAAATTTTTTTCAATCATTTTTGAAAAAATGTTTACCACTAAAAAAAATTTTTTTCTTTGTTCAAATTTAAAATTTCCACGTTTCATGGCATTCTAAACCTATTTAAAAGAAAAAAAAAATTTGAAAATGTTTTTCACCAACATTTTTGAAAAAATTTTTACCAAGATAAAAAAAATTTTTTTTGTTCAAATCTAAAATTTCCACGTTTCATGTGACACGCTAAACCTATTTCTGAAAAAAAAAATTTTTGAAAATTTTTTTCACCAACATTTTTGAGAAATTTTTTACCAAGATAAAAAATTTTTTTTTTGCTCAAATTTAAAATTTCTACGTTTCATGGCATCCTAAAACTATTAAAAAAAAAATTAATTTTTTTTTACCAACATTTTTGAAACATTTTTTTCTACTAAAATGATATTTTTTTTTCTTCAAATTTAAAATTTCCACGTTTCATGGCATTCTAAGCCTGATTCAGAAAAAAAATTTGAAAATTTTTTGAAATTTTTTTTACCAACATTTTTGAATTTTTACTTCCCTCGCATACCGAAGGGAAGTATTGTATTCGAGAAAAAATCACCCTCCGAGATTTTTTCGGATTCTGACGTTTCAGATCACGGAGATTACGAAAATATAGGTTTTTCAATTCCGTCAGTCTGTCTGTCTGTCTGTCTGTCTGTTGGTGCATTTACTCAAAAACTACTTGAGTTGAGAGCAGTCAAATTTGGTAGGTAGTTGGCGCTACTGTCAGCGTAGACATGGTAGAAATTTCACTGGAAAATATACAGGGTGGACCATCTAAACGGAATAAATAGTGAAAAAAATTTTTTTTCGCTCAAATTTAAATTTTCCACGTTTCATGACGCGCTAATCCTATTTCGGAAAAAAAAATTTTTGAAAATTTTTTTCACCAACATTTTTGGAAAAATGTTTACAAAGATGAAAAAAAATTTTTTTTGCTCAAATTTAAAATTTCCACGTTTCATGACACGCTAAACCTATTACTGAAAAAAAATTTTTTTGAAAATTTTTGAAAATTTTTTTCATTTTTCAAAAAATTTTACCACTAAAAAAAAATTTTTTCTTTGTTCAAATTTGAAATTTCCACGTTTCATGGCATTCTAGACCTATTTAAAAGAAAAAAATGTTTGAAAATTTTTGCCATTTTTGAAAAAATTTTTACCACTAAAATAGATGGAATTTTTTTTCTTTGTTCAGATTTAAAATTTCCACGTTTCCATGGCATGCTAAAATTATTCAAACAAATTTAAAAATGTTTTTGAAAAATTTTTTAAAAATTTTAAAACATGTTTAGGTAATCTATTTATCACTATTATGGAATAGGCGAAATATTTTTCTTGCTCAAATTTAAAATTTCCACGTTTCATGACATTTAAAAATTATTTGGAAAAAAAAAATTGCTACATCCTTTCACCATTTTGGAAAAAAAATTATGCACCTATTGTATAGCTTTATTGAATAAGGGCATCCCAAGAAATAATTCATGATGGACATTTGTAAAGGTATTTGCTCAAGCCCTCCATATTTGGCACCTGTTATTTAGTATTGAACTTTTGCTGTTGGATGAGCACTCTGTATATTTTTTTGACCAAAAGTTATCAGGATTTCTTTGTAATAATTACAATAACTATATTTCGATTATTATTCTCAATGTCATTTCGTATTTAATAATTTTTTAGAGAGACCGCCATGCACAAATAACGAAGGAAGTTCTGTGTAAATACCTTTACCGATTTTTTTTTACCACTAAAATACATGGATTTTTTTTTATTTCTTCAAATTTAAAATTTCCACGTTTGATGGCGTTCTAAATCTATTTAAAAGAAAAATTAGAAATTTTGTTTACTATTTTTAAAAAATGTTGCCACTAAGATAGAATTTTTTTCTTTGTTCAGATTTAAACTATCCACGTTTCCATGGCATTCTAAAACTATTCAAACAAATTTAAAAATGTTTTTGAAAAATTTTTAGAAAAATTTGAAAACATTTTTAATCTATTTATCACTACTATAGAATAGACGAAAAATTTGGTTTGGTCAAATTTAAAATTTCCACGTTTCATGACATTCCAAACCAATTTCGGAAAAAAAAATTTTGCAACATTTTGTTACCAGTTTGGAAAAAAAATTAACACTAAAATAGATGGAAACTTTTTTTACTCAAATTTAAAAGTTTCACGTTTCATGACATTCTAAACCTATTTAAAAAAAATGTGTAATTTTTAAATCTTAAACTTCTTTTACCACTATTATAGAATAGACGGAAACTTTCCTTTTTGCTCAAATTTAAAATTTCTACGTTTGACATTTTAAACCTATTTCAGAAGAAAAAATTTAAAATTTTTTTTTTAACATTTTTGAAAAATTAAAATAAAAATTAAATTTTTTAACCACCACTATACTTCCACTCCATTACGCGAATGTTGGATTGATGTGACGGATGGCAATAATATCTGACATATACACCTATTATACTTTTATTGAAAAATGTACAGGGTGGTCATCCCAAGAAATAATTCAGTCATGGTGGACATTTGTAAATGTATTTGCGCAAGCCTGCCATATCTGGCACCTGTTTATTAGTATTGAGCTTTTGCTGTTGGATGAGCAAACTGTATATTTTTTTGACCAAAACTTATCAAGTTTTCTTTGTAATAATAGCAATAACTATATTCCGATTATTATTCTCAATGTTATTTCGTAATTATTAATTTTTTAGAGTGACCGCCATGCACAAACAATGAGGGAAGTTCTGTGTAAAGACCTTTACCGATTTTTTTATTATGTGATTATTATACTCTTCGCAAATACAAAACAAAGAGTATATTGCATTCGATGGGCACATTTCCAATACCGGTAATATTGCACGTAGAGAAAAAAAAATCATATCACTGTGTCGGTGATCGAATTCTGAACAACTTTCAAAATGTCCATCCGTCCATCTGTCTGTACGTCTGTCGGTCTGTCCGTCCGTCACATTTCTTGTAAGCAGGATAACTTAAGAACGAAATGTCTGATTGTATTGAAATTTGGACAGTAAGTTACTGGTAGCTAGATCAAGAACGTTATTGTTTTTGAACAAAATCTATCAATAAATAAAAAGTTAATGATTTTTTAAATTATTTTTATTTTAATGTTTTGTAATTAAACTAAAAAAAGTATAATGACTAGCTTTTTCTCGACTTGTCAACTCCATCTTCCAATTCTCTAAATGTCTGACTAAATTAGTACTGAAAAATTAATCAAACCCTTTCTAAAATTAATTAATTACGAGATCGCTAAAGCGTAAGTATTTTATTATACCTAGTACTACCTTCTCGCTTGCAGCCTTGTATCTTAAATTTTAAAAGAATCTGGTGCATTTAATATTCAATTATACTATAATAAAATTAGAGCTAGAGCCAATGCCTGAATTAAAGTTACGTGGGTACTCAATTTAAAATTTGATCAGTATTTGGAACGGTTCATTGTCGATATTAACGAGAAATTATTAATTTAACGATTTACTTGTGGTATTGTTGCTGTTAAATTATTCCACAATTGAGCTTAATTTTACAATAGCAGTAGTAATTATTATTCTATGGTCGATAATTTATGCATTTCAAAATTTTGTATGATTATAGGAAACACCTATATACAATACCAATAATGATTCTCTGTCCACGAGTTCACATATAAAAAATGGTATATAGGAAGTCAAATATTAGCATAATAACAATAGATTGTACAATTCAAGTTACGAATAGTTGACAGTACAAAATATATAAGATATAAAATAATCACTGGAAAATGTTACTTAAGAAGAATTACTTTCTCAATAGCTCAGAGCTCATGTGTTAGTCTTGCAATCACTGAGTCCTGGGTTTGAATTCTAGCTGAGTCACTGAGACGATAGCAGTGGGCTAGACCTCGGTTAAGCACCCCACAGTTAGTAGCTGTTATTTCTTCTGAGTTCGAGTCATGGCTGAGGCAGATGACCATGTCGCAGGGAATGGTTGTTGTGTTGTTGATTGAGCGGTGGATTAGTTGTGGTAAAACTCCACGAGAACATTTGTATAAATGAATAAATTAAATAACACAGAGACAGAAATGTTGGATACTTAAAATGCACGATTTAAATAATTGAATATGAAATAGAAGCCACTAATTAATTACTAGAGTCAACAGAATGTCATCAAAACTAATGGGAAAGAGCTCTGATGAAGGCAAACACCTAACGGGCAGCCGAAGCCACGATAGATGTCTTGGGGAAGTCAAATATACCGTAGAGCAAAAGAAAGTACATTAGATCATTACATAAATTATAACATGTCTATCAATACGTTGTGAGTGAAAAGAAAATAGAAGAGAAGAAGAGAAAAGATAAGAAAATAAGGGAAGGGATGATCAGAAGAAGGAAAGAAAAGAAGAAGAGAGAAAGATGGGACGAGGGAAAGGGAGGAAGGGAAGAAGAAGAAAAGAAAAGATAAGAAGAAGGGAAGAAGAGAAGAGAAAGGGGTATTTTCAACCATCTAAAATCTAAGTGACAAAAAAATCATTTAAAAATTTGAAACATAGGCTTTAGACTTGAGCGTGAGATTCCTCCAATCATAAAACTCCACAAGTAACATTTTTCCGACTATTGCAAAAATTGCTTCAAATTTCAAAATTAGTGCAAAATGCGCTCGGACGATGACTTAAATACATAAATTCAACACAAAGGCGTTATAACAACTTCGCAAAACTAATTTTAGTCATTGATTAACGTTTGTTAGACGTCGGTTAGTGGCTGGACATATTTAATATGGTTAAACAACGTTGGGTAAATACACGATTAGTAAAGAGACAGGTTGCTTGCTAACTCAGATAGATGGATAGGTCACGTGAAGTCCCGATCTGCTAAATTCGGTTTAGATTATGGGGAATAAACACGGATTTTAGCCTTTTGTCGTTTAGTACCGTGATTGTTGTAAGTTTATACTATGTTTCGTTAAGACTTTTGGTGTTTTAATAATTCATTTGTATGCGTTAGTCTCATATATGAAAGAACTTTGTTTCTGGATTTTAAGAATACTGAGTACTATTTAATTAGTTGGCGGGAGATGGACTAGCCTCGTGTATAGACGTGCTGTAACACGCTCTCTAAAGTATGCGCTAAAAAAGCGGTAAAACCACGTAAAACTCGATAAAATTTAAGCCAGCGATAATTAAAAAAATTCTGCGCGAAGTGAAATGCCATAATAGGAAAACAAAGTTCATACGGAATTAATAATTACGCGAATAGTTTTTTAAATAGTATCAAATAAAGCAAATGTAAGTGCCTATATCTATGATAAAACGACCGACTCTTTCTCAAGTGATTAGTGCGATAAAGTAAACATCTGGCAATATAATACACCATCAGCGAAACGCAACGTACTAGTTTCTAATGAGTGGAAGCAGTAACATAAGAAAAGGATGAAAAGATAAATTTTATTTTTATTTATGTTTAAGTTCTATTTATTGGTTTATTAATCCTTGTCGCAGGACAGTTTATTACACAACAGAGAAAAAATTAAAAGTAAAAATGACTACTAAAACTAAAAGCAAACTTAAGGAATCCGCGACTATTTTATTAAACGAGGATAGATGCGTTTCAAATTATTCAACTGATTCTTATACTAGTTGGTTGCCCATCCTTGCAGACGAAGTAAGTAAAAATAAGATAAATTCAATTTAATGACTCACGTGACTATGGAAATACTTAAACAAAGAACTTTTATGGTTGACGGTCAAAAAGTTTTGAGAACGGAAGTAGATTCTCTTCCGGAACGTTAACTGCCTATAGCTTTCATTTTCATTTTTTAGTTTATAACATTGTTCTAGTTTATATGCTTTTAGGTGTGAGACTTTTTGAAACTGTCAAGTATTCAAGAACCAACCTCTGTCTAATCCGTTTGGTGCAGAAGTTTTTTCATTAAAAATTTTTAAATAGTTTTCAGTGGCAAAATATCCAACAAAAAGTAAGAAAAAGTGATAACTATATTCCGATTATTATTCCCAATGTCATTTCGCAATTAACAATTTTTTAGAGTGACCGCCATGCAAAATAAAGAGGGAAGTTCTGTGCAAATAACGTTACCGATTTTTTTAAAATTTATATATCAATAGTATGGGATCCCATTGCCAAAATTACAGTTGGCGCAGTTGGTGCCGCTTGGTGGTGATGTTATAGGCATGTGTAGGTACCATTTCCCCCCAATGGCAGATCACGTTATCTCTATCTCTCCGAGAGAGAGGCAAAAAACAAAGGGCCGCTTAAATGTTGCCAAAAAATTCTGGAAAAATTCAGATACATTTTAGGGGCAAAAACAAGCAACTTCTGTCTCCTAGACATTTTTTCCAAAGTGCTTCCTTCTCCCGGAAAAAAATACAAATCTTTCCTAGACTTATTTTTTCCCTTGATTTTTTTCCTTCAAAAACATCACAAAAATAAATAACTTTTGCCTCTTGAACTTTTTCCCTAAAACGCTTCCTTCTCAAAAAAATAAATGAAGATCTACAATAGATCTATTTTCATCAGCCTGACGGTCTCCGAGATACGGGCCAACACAATATGGCGACGACCCACGAGAAATGCCGAAATACTTGATCGAAATTATTTTTTGGCTAAATAATCTTGAAAAACGTCAGGCGAATTCTTTGCACAAAAATAAGCAAGTTTTGGCTCCTGGATGTTTCTCTAAAATACTTACTTTTCCCTAAACGAATTAATGAAGGTCTACAAATTCATTTTTTGTAATTATTTTACGGGGGAAGGAAGCAACTTGATGAAAAAGTTTAAGGAACAAAAGTTGTTTATTTCTATGTAAAGAATAAGCCTACATTTTTTGGGAATTTTCTGAATAAAAAAAAGAAGAATCTAGGGAAAAATTTAAAAATCTAGGGAAATTCTTGACTGAAATTATTTTTGGCTAAAAAATTCTAAAAAAATTCAGGTACATTTTTTGGGAAAAAATGATCAACTTTTGGCTCTTGAAGCTTTTCTCTAAAATGCTACCTTCACCCTAAGCTAATTAATAGAGGTCTATGACTTATTCTTTTGTAATTTTTTTCCGGGAGAAAATATCCAAGAGACAACAGTGGCTTATTTTTACCCAAAAAATGCATCTTTCAGAATTTGATGGCAACATTTAAGCGGCCCTATGTTTTTTTACTCTTTCTCGAAGAGGTAGAGGTCACGTGACCTACCGTTGGGGGAAATGGTACCTACAGATGCCTACAACAACTCCACCAAGCGGCGCCAACTGCGGTGCCCGATCCACTTTTGTCGATGAGATCCCGTACTACAAGATTATCTCTCGTTTCCTTGCACCGTACTCAATTGTTTCTGTCTTACTTAAGTTGACAGTTAACGTATATATTAAGGGAATTTGATATTCTGCTAGCTTCTCTATATAAAATTATAACCTTATTTTTCTTGACTAATGTCAAATATCTTTGTTCTGCTCACAGACAAGCCGTTTCTCTGTGTGCTATTTATCTTTTTACAAGCAGTCCAGTCAACGGGGGTTCACCTCTAACTTAAGTGCTAGTGACTGAATTTTGATAAAACCTTGCGCAATGTGTTTGTACTGACGTTAATAAAAAAGTTGGAAAAAAAATAGAGTAGGAAATGATTGGAAGGGGTAGAAAACACCGCTTTTTTTCACCGGTTACGTAACTTCTACAATTAGGTCAAAAATAAAAAAAAAGTAAGAAGCTTGCCTTCTTTGGCCCAAAATAAGATGTTTTACTCTGATGAATTTTTTCAGGAAATGCTTATTTTTCGAGATATGGCCATTCGAAAATTCCTAAAAGTGGCGGAAGAGAAATGTAAATGTTGGAAAAAAATCTGAAAAAATTCAGGTTATTGACAAGACTTTTTTATTTGCAACTTGCGTTTTCACCGACTTCCGGAAAAACCTGAAAAACTACCCTTTATTTGAAATTGCTTTAAAAATATGTAATTTATAAATTTTAAATCATTCAGACGTATCCATTGTGGCCTTTTAAAAATGTTTTATTTCTTTGAATTTTTTTGTAACTTGCTAATTTTCCAAGTTACAGGCAGTTTTTCACGATGAATAATGTACATTTTTTGCAAATTTTCAATTAAAAAATACAAATTCCAAAAATGAGCGTGCTTTATATATTGTTATAAAAAAATATGAAACCTAACGTTTTAAAGGTTCAATATAATTTCTAAATTGAACATGTGCAAAAAATGTAGTATATTATTTATTGTGAAAAACTACCTGTAACTCGGAAAATTAGCAAGTTACAAAAAAATTCGAAGAGACAAATGTTTAGAAGGCTTCAATTCGTACGTCTGATTTTTTTAAATTACGCATTCTTAAAAGACTACACAATTTCAAAGAAAGGGGTAGTTTTTCATGTTTTTCCGGAAAAACTCGGTGAAGACGCACTTTACACATAAGTTTCAAATAAGAAAAGTCTTATGTTTCGATGATACATTTACCTCAACTTTTTAAAGATTTTTTCGTCAACTTTTACATTTCCCATCCCCCACTTCCCCATATCTCGAAAAATAAGCATTTCTCGAAAAAAGTTACCAGAGTAAGAACATCTTATTACATCCGCATATTTTAATAATAAAACAGCTAATATACAGTCTTAAAACAAATGGTATTGAAATCCAAATAGTATGGGTCAAAGCTCACGTTGGATTAATATATAATGAGCAGGTAGATAAATTAGCTAAAGAAAGTATCCACACAGGAGAAACTGTAAAAGGGATATGTCTCTCTGACTGCATAAAAATGAGACAATCGATGATAAGGAAAAAATGGTCGTCCCTATGGAATGAATTTTGTCTTACCAACCCTACTAGATTCACACATATACAACCAGTAATACCAGTGAACCCCTGGTTCAATAGCTATAACATACCTAGGAAATATATCACCATAATATCTAGAATTAAATTTGAACATGGGTGTTATCCAAGCCATCTACATAGAATAGGAATACTACCGAGCGATACCTGTGAGCATTGCAACGTTTTAGGGGACCTAGAGCATATATTTTTTGGACGTATCAAATACACCGATGAAAGCAATGAACTGTACAACAATATGAAAAATTTGAAAATTGAAACCCTTTTAATTTGATGCATTTATTAGTTTTGCAAAGGGAAGATATTATCAATTGCATAATACAATTTTTAAGGAAAACAAATATAAAACTTTAGAGTAGGTTAGTTTTGTTACCTTTGTTTTTAACCTTACTTGTGTAAAACCTAACCGTGGTCCACCTGTGTGTCTTTGATATTTAAAAGCCCTGAATGACCCCTTTGCGAGAAGCGAGTGACCCTGTACTTTCCTGTAGATGTTAAAAAAAAAGGTTGTTTAGTTGGCGTAGGTGCTTTTGTATTTTTTTTTGTTGTTCTTTTCCCCCTTGGTTTAGAACGTAATAGTAACGTAGTTCCTGGCTGTATGGATACTATCCTAATGCCAAAAAAAAAAGAACATCTTATCTTGGGTCAAAAAAAAGCTAAACATATTGTTTTTGATCTAATTCTATAAGATAAGAGAACCCGCGATAAAAGGGGTGTTTTCTACCCTTTCCGATCATGTACTGCTATAATAATTTTTTCAATTTTTTTATTAACACCATTATAAACATATTGCACAAGGTTTCATCAAAATCCATTCACTAGCACTCAAGTTAGAAATTTTAGCCATTTTAGCGCTCTGTTGACTGGACTAAAGATGCCAAAAGTTAATATCTCGAGTTCAGATGGACGGAAATTAACTTTTATTCAAGTGAAGTTCTTGCAATTCTCTTTCTTTTCTGATAATAATTTTTCAAACACATTTTCAAAATGGCCGAGAAAATCCATTTGTTGTCATTTGGCTTATAAATAAATGCCAAAATTACTTTAAAAAATATTTTTTAATGTGATCAGAAAGTTGGCGTCCTGATCTACATTTTGAAAAAATAGATCTATTTTGGACTTAATGGCACAAAATGGCGGGCGATTCAATTCTCAAATAACATTTTCATTTGTGTCCACAAGGTTCAATATTTGGGCACCAATATTTCAGGGTGTTTTATTTTCAATAAAACTCTTGACGTCTCGGGCCTTAAAATGAAAAAACGCACTTTCTCCAGTTTATTCCATTTTGTACGTTATATACGTACTCAAATCACCCAAAGCTAATGCAGATTTGTTGGAATTTTTGCCAAGGTTTTTGGTTTTTTGTTTGTCCCGATCCAATAATTATAAAGATTTCCATAACAAAAAATGTTATCTGAGATTTTCCTTCAGTAACTGTTAGTGGAGGGATCATACATCACAAAACCTCCGCGCAACCCCCCCAAATAACCGCTCCTTCTGTGAAAAATACCTTGTTTTACTGATAACTCGTTAACCGTTGAGGATATAAAAAATGCTCATCATGAAAAAGAAAGCTTGACTAATTACCTAAAAAAAGTACTCTTGTAATTTTCTTGTATATGCCATGGTTTTCGAGAAAATCTGTACTACAAAAATTGCAAAATTTGTGTTTTTAATGCCCAAGAATTTTCGTTTATTTCATATTATTTGCGCCAGGCCTATAGAAAAAATTGAATTGCTCGAGAACCAAACATGCTAGGAAGAAAAATCAAAATGGGTTTTAAGAGGGATATAAAATACTTTTTTGTGTTTCCATTTTTTATGGCTACTGATATCTATTATTATGTAAAAATAACGATATAATATAGTTACCTCTTGATTTTTTGCACTTCTAACTATTCACAGGCCCATAAAAAATAACTGACATTAATATAAGTTATAAGTGCATTATCTTTTAGTTCAAGATAGTAGTTCAATGCAGAAAAAGTTAGGAATAAGAATATTCACATTTACGAATTTACCAGCATCTTGAAGTCAGCCAAATTTTAGCCAATTTTTTATTGTTTCCTAAAAATAAAAGAAAAACCCAAATATCTTGTAAATTTAGGTCAACATTTTTATTTTGAGTTTACATATCATATATCTATTGCTTCTAATCATTTAATAGTTAAAAAAATGTATTACAAAAATATCATCAAGAAATACAATATGCAGACTTTTTTGATTTTTTTTGTTGCTAACTTTAACATGCTGCTAAATTTTTAAATGTGAATATTATTATTCCTAACTTTTTCTGCATTGAAGTACTACCTTAAACTGAAAGATGATGCATTTATAACTTATATTATAGTCAATTATTTTTTATGGGCCTATGAATAGTTAGATGCACAAAAAATCAAGAGATAATTATATTATATTGTTATTTTTATAATAAATATCAATAGCTCTCAAAAATGGCAACACAACAGAGTATATTATATCCTCTTTAAAATCCATTTTGATTTTTCTTCCTAGCTTGTTTGGTTTTCGAGCAATTCAATTTTTTCTATAGGCCGCGCGCAAAAAATTTCAAATAAACGAAAATTCGCGTGCATTAAAAATACAAATTTTGTAATTTATGTCAATATCGATTTTCTCGAGAACCATGGCACATACAAGAAAATTACTAATCGACTTTTTTTTAGACTATTAGTCAAGCTTTCTTTTTTTATGATGAGCAATTTTTTTATGTCTTCAACGGTTAACGAGTTATCAGTAAAATAAGGCTTCTGATATATGTTTTACTTTAACGACTGGACTACTCTAGAACTGGAGATATTAACCTTTTTACCTAAAGAACCGCTGTTCAATAAACAAAATTGTTTATAAAAAAAGGCAATAGGCTTTGAAAGTTCAAAACTCAGATATATATACCCCTAGTGATACCCCAGAAGGTATGAAATCATAACATTGCTGTAATAAATCTATGTATATCAATGTCCATTTTTTACTCCGCTATAGTCGCCGTACTAACATAGAAAACAGTGGATTAAAGGACATTTTCTGTTGTAGGAATAGAAAAAATAACATGCCTATTTTACAATGCAACCTTGGGTTTAAATTTTATTATGAGTAATGAGCATAATCGATAACAACTCTCTTAATGAATCGCTCCACTAATGTTCCTTTCCGGTACATTGTTCTTCGTGCACGTTCAAAAAGTCTCCCAAAATATATCGGTCACAGTGCTTGCACTCATATAGGCTGTTTCTCAATTCAATCTTCTTTCGTGGTATTTCCTTATCAGTTTTAGGCTTTATTGTATGAGATGACACTAACGACCGCCGAGTCGAATAACTGCTTCCTGACAAACTTTCATTATCGTGAATCAGTCTTAGCACATCTGTACGATCTATCCCTGCCAGAGAATTACCAATACCAGTTCCTTTTTCTACACCCTGAAATTCTGGTGGACTTAGTATTTTTACTAGAGCTTTTTTAATTCTTGGATGCGTGACACGCTTCATTTTTGTAAATATTTCAAAGTTTTCTTTATCTGCAAGGGCATTGAATACTTCGTCAAAATGGTGTTGAATTACCTCGTCATTCATAGTGACTTAAAATTTTGGTACACAACTAATGTGTCATATCTGTCACGAAACCATCAGCTGGTGCAACGGCGTCATAGACGTCAAGACCGTGTACTAATTTCCAGACTTCTCAAATTCGAACCTAGTTCTCCACGATAATTCATATTTTTACATTTTTAAAATGTTATAGCTTATTTTCTTCAAATGGAAAACTCCTTCAGACAAGACGAAAACTTCGCATTCGTATTAGTAGAGTGCAAATCAATTTCTATCTTGCCCCCCGTTGGCACTTTTAAAGTAAAATGTATGACCTTACCAGCTATGTTACTTATGCCCTGTAGATTATTAATCCACTTGTCGTCAAAAAATCATCGTGAATATAAGGGCACAAATCAAAATTTTCTAACTAACCACACCACGCGATACAGTCAATCATGACGTATATTTTATTCAAAAATCATTAAATTCTCTGTAGAATTTCTATTTTAAATAAGATTTTTTGAGAATTTAATGACCAAAATATTTAATAATGTGTAGTGTGATATCAATTTTTGAAGCTTATCAGCGGCATGCGTTCGTTACAGATTCTCGCTTTCCCACTATTTAAAACTGTTTCAACACACTCCACTTCGCACCCGCAATGGCCTATAGTTAGATAGATTAGGGTATGGTAACTCTCGTGGTTCATGATATTAATGAAATTTAATGTCTTGAAAATGATTACTATGAATTAAATATTATTAGTATATTTGTTTAATATTAATTCAGTGTTATTTCGCCTTATATAAAATTTTTGTGTAATAGATTAAAACGTTACAAGACACTCGGTAGTTCGCTGTTAGCAAAATACTTTCAGCTAGTATGTATTTTTTTAATAGAATTTTCTACCATACAGGTAACTGAAGAAGAAATAAAAACGGAATGTACTACTGATAGCGCAAGTTCTGAAAGTGAGATTGAGACAAAAATCAAATTTAAAGAAAAACAGATTCGTAAGAAATTATGCTTAAATTGTATGAAACCGGGCCTTGTAAACAAAGGTTTTGATAAATCGTTTGCAATATTTATTGATTATTTAAAACTCCGTAACCAAAGAGAAGTTGATGTATATTCTAGAAGTATGCGATTTCGAAAAACAAATCATTTTGGCTGTTTGGTTTGGCACCGAAATCGCTTTTCTAGTTTTACAGGCAAAAGAAATATGGAACATTTAAGGAGAAAAATGGAGGAAGGGAAAGAAATTAAAAACAGTTCAGATGGATGGAGTGCATGTCCATTAACTTCTTCAGGCGTGACCTTGCGTAAAATCAATTTTTTTCAATAAAATGGCTTTTTCAAGTAATGACCATGAACACAGAAAGAAAAATAAGGCTATTAGCCCACCAAAATCGCATAATTTCCTATAGAATTTGTGCTAACGATTTAAATGCTATAGAAACAAAATATCACGTTTAATGTTTATATAGTCACAATAGAAAATGCAAAGTTTCATGCCTCGTTTTCTGTTGGATTCAGAACATATTTTTCATTTCTTTTTGTAGATTTAACAATTTCGACTCCCTTGCCGGTAAATGTATTTATAAATAATAAATAGTCTACTGATCTCTCTTTTAAACTTGTATCTATCCATTCTAGATACTTCTCATAATAAATTGACGACATACCATATCCTTTTTGCTTTAAAAACCGTTTCTCAAGAATGTTACCTATTTTAGTAGAACTCCGTTCGTTGTCTGTCCGTTGTCCACTTGTACTTTTATTGTTAGATAGACCTCTGCATTTTATATAGCGACTTTAGAAACGTGAAATATGATAATCAATTTCCATAGGCATTAAATCGTTAGCACAAATTCTTTCGAAAATTATGGGATTCTGGTGGGCTAGTAGTCTTATTTTTCTTTCTGGGTCTGTGGTCATTACTTGAGAAAGCTTTATTGTTGATGCTTTTGACAAAAATACATTTCTCTATTAAAAAAAATTATTTTACGAAAATACACATCGAAAGAAGTTGATGGACAGGCATTGGACCCATCTGAACTCTTTTCAATTTCTTTCCTTATTTCTCTCCTTAAATGTTCTATTTTTTTTTGGCTAGTAAAACTAAAATAGCAATTTTGGTGCCAAACTAGTCAAAATTGTTAGTTTTTTGAATGACATAATGCTAGGATATAGATCATCTTCTCCTTGGTTACTTATTTTTTCACAGATTTTTAAACAATCAATAAATGTTGCACACGATTTCTCAAAACCTTTGATTACAGGGCCCGGTTTCATACAAATTAAGCTAATATGTTACGAATCTGTTTTACATTAAATTGTATTTTTCTCAATCTCACTTTCAGAACTTGTGCTATCACTATAGTCTGTTTTTAAACCAGGAGGAGTAAACATGAAAGATCCATTCACACCATAAAAGTAATTAGAAAATACACTAAAACCTTTTTGGCTTTTTGGGCAACCAACAATACACGACTACAGTGTATTACATAATGCATCGACTTCTATTTGACCTCTAGATATTTTATATGGCATCCATACCATTTACGCAATATAAAGGCACCAAGTAATTAGCCACTTTTACCTACAGATTTATACAAAAGGGATTAAAAACTGATATATAATATGTAAACGATAAAATAGAAATTATAACCAAATAATTTATGACGAGAAATTAAAATTTTTATAATATGTCAAAATTAATATTCTACAAATATACTCACATTTATTTCATAGTAATAATCATTTCAAGGTATAAATTTCAAAATATTATGAACCACGGGAGTTACTATGCGCCAATCTATCTAACGATTGGCCATCGCGGGTGCGAAGTGGGGTGTGTTGAAACAGTTTCAAAGAGTGGGAGAGCGAGAATCTGCAACGAACTCATGCCGCTGATAAGCTTCGAAAATTGATATCACGCTACACATTATTAAATATTTTGGTTATTAAATTCTCAAAAAATCTGATTTAAAAACAATAGTAATCTGGAAAATATGCAAATATTTTATAAAGCATATATTTTTTTGATAAATATAATAGTTTGGGAGATATCGTCATGGGAATGGAAAAGTAGACGAAAAATAATTAATTTTCAGCCATAGTCGAACAGAGAAAATGAGGATTTTTATTGTTACTGCCATATAAGCCTATGTAAAACTTCCTTTCTTTATTTATTTTAAAAATAGAAATTCTACAGAGAATTTAATAATTTTTGGACAAAGTACACTTCATGATTGACTCTATCGCGTGGGGTGGTTAGTTAGAAAATTTTGATTTGTGTCCTTATATTCATGACGATTTTTTGATGACAAGTGGATTCGTAATCCACAGGGCATAAGTCACATATCTGATAAGGTCATATATTTTACTCTAAAAGTGCCAACGGGATCAAAAACTAAGCGACTTTTGTGAACGCGAGCACTCTACTATATGAAAAAAATGACCCAAACGATTTTTTTGCATATTCACGTTCGGGATATGCCATAAGGATCAAGATTTTGCCGAACGAAAATCTGGTCCCAATGGGCTTGTTCGGCATTTTTTTTTTATTTCATAAATCGAACGCGCAAGTATAAAATTATGGATTTGCATAAAATCAGAATTTTATTTGCACAATTAGTATCTTAAAAACAATTACAAACCTCCACCTCGGGAAAATGCAGCGTAGCCAGGCGCTACGTCACTATACGCATAGACTCGACGACCTCAGTCGAGTCGACTCGATGCTGTTTAGTTATTATTATCTATATACTTATCATGTTGATCTGTGCCCCCCTAAAACTGCGGATAGGATATATCAAAGGCTTTTCGTGGGGGCAGTTTTTCGGGAAGCGGCCGGTGTCATTCGTTCGGGAATTAATTCTACATTGTTTAGGATAAATTCGGAGCCGTTGTTTTGAATGGTTTTAGAGTTATTACATCGCAAAAGTAGGCTATCTCCCTCGCCTCTTAAATATAGTAGTAAATATCCATTTTTTTTCGCACAAACCTAGCAGTAATTCCGATTTTAACTGTGACACTTACGATGTCGATTAAATAGACACTAAAATCGATCCTCCACTACAAGTATTAACTTATATATGAGCGTTTAAAGATTTGATGTTTTTGAATTTTTAGGTTACGTTTTATTACTCAAAAGAAGGCATTATTTTCTCGCTCTTGTAGAGCCGAATTTCTGAATTTCGTTGTACAATTTGGTGTCAGGAGAAAGGGCCAATCTTATTCTTTCCATAGAGACTTAGAACTGACTTCCATTCCACGTATGTACTTACTTCATTATGAATTTTTTAAAATTCGATGTTTTTCAATTTTTAACAGAAAAGCCATTTTTCGTTCGCCCGTGCCAGGCCGAATTTCCGGTTTTACCCATTCAGTTTGGTATCAAAACAAAATGCCACCCTTCCTCTTTCCATACACACTTAAAACAGCCTTCATCTCCACGTATTTACTTACTGCTGAACGGCTGTTAATGGTCGCGGTAGATCTCCGAGTTCAAAGTTGCGTATAGTGACGTCACAAACAGGCCCACTGTTTTTGCAACTATTACTAATTTTAACCCCTTATATCTTGAGAACGGAAAAAGTTAATGATATGAAATTTCAAGTGCATAATAAGAATGTCGAGTACTATATAAAAATGTATCAAAACCATTCAAAAGTAATGTCATGGAACAAGTCCATTTGTATAAACTAGTTTCTTTTAAACAAATGACAAAAATCGCTTTTCTTGTGCCGAATAATTTTGTCTTATGCTTCTTGGGTCATTTCAAACAAAACAGGTCTCTTGTCATTTTTTCGCAAAGTTGACCGTTTCCAACTTATAAATAACTTAATGTTTGAAAAAACGCAAAAACGGTCATTTTGAAGGTTAATATACAATATTAAATAATGATTTTTTTAAGTTCACCAAAATTCTTATACAATCTTTGAACACCCATTAATAAAATCCTGAAGAGTAAGTGCAGATTTTTTCATTCTCAAGCTTAAATTTTTAATTGTTAAATTGACGTTTTTTTTTTTGTTTAAAATGACCAAGAAATTAAAATAAATTCATTCGGGTCATAAGCGATTTTTGAAATTTGTTAAAAAAAAAATGTTTTGAACAAATTACAAAAATCGCTTATCTTGACTCGAATTATTTTTTTTTATTTTTTAGGTCATTTTGAACAAAGAAGCTCTCGTCATTTTTTCCGTTTCTGACATATAAACAATTGAAGGAGTGCGCACCCGGCTAAAAACGCCTATTTAATAATTAAAAATTTAAGCTTTAAAATGAAAAACTCTGTACTAACTCTTCAGCATTTTATTAATGGGTGTTCAAAGATTGTATAAGAAGTTTGGTGAACTTAAAAAATTAATTTTTTAATATTGTATTTTAACCTTGAAAATGACCAACCGTTTTTGCGTTATTTCAAACATTAAATTATTTCGGAAACGGTCAACATTACGAAAAAATGACTAGAGACCTTTTTTGTTTAAAATGGCCCAGAAAAATTAAATTAATTTGAACAAATTGGGACCATGGTTTCGTCCGGCAAAATGTTGATCCTTATTCAGGGGCATGTCCCAAACGTAACTATGCAAAAAAATCGCTTGGGACATTTTTTTAATACCAACGCGAGGTTTTCGCCTTGTCTACTTATAATTTTACTTAACACTTTGTGGCCTGGTGGCTATCCAGTAGAACCATCTCATGTATAAGACCGTGGGCCCGCAGCAAAAAAACTCGTTGTCAAGTCTCAAGGCTAGTTTTCATCGAAAAACATTAATTTGTGATAGAATCAAATCGTGTCAAAATGGCAAGCGAAAATTCGTGCACGAGAGGGGACAGAAAGCAGGGATGAGTTTCGCAAAAAATGTACTGGTAAGTCTCATGCTTGCCAATTTAACAGTATGTTAAGGGAAGTATATTGAACATGTTGCCAAATTGGCAAGCGAAAATTCGGTCACGAAAAGGGTGGCAAGCAGGGTTGAAGTTGCACTTTTTCGCAAAAAATAAATCGATAAGGCTCGTGGCTTGTCAATTTAAGAGTATGATTAGAACATTATTTTAAACATGTTGCCGTATTAGCAACAGTTTCGGTTGCGAAAGGGGTGGGAAGCAGGGTTGAAATTGCAATTTTGCTGCGATCTTGTGCCTCATATATAGGATAGCAGAAACAAATTTTATTTTAATATATAGAAACAACATTTTAATTCATTACAAAACTTAATTTAAGAAACAGTCTTATCCTATCAAATAATTATCACAGCCGATTTTTTTTCTGATCTGGGGATCTGACCATGTTTACTATATGTTTTTGGATTAGCTGAATCCAAATCCGAGATTTATCTAATCCCATCACATCAAGATTTTGCCCATAACCTCAAAAAAACCCATAATTTAAGCTATTAAGCGCATATAGCGCTAAGAATGAAGTTGTAATTTGAAAACCCTTAAAATTAAAGCATTTGTAGAGACCTGGTAGATACGCGTACATATCAAGTTGAATGTCTGACGTACGTGGTTATTGGAGTTGATAGATTTTTTTTGTTAAGTGGATTATAGGGTTATGGGGTTAAGTGGGTTATCGGGTTTAAAAGCTTGGGTTTTCAGGTTACAATTTCATTCTTGGTGTTACGTGCATTTAATAGCTTAAATTATGTTTTTTTGAGGTTATGGCAAAATCCTGATGTGATCGGATTAAATAAACTTCGGATTCGGATTCAGCGACCTCAATAACATATAGCAAACAAAATCAGACCCCCAGTTCATTATTTAATAGGATAAGGCTGTTCATTTGATTAATTTTTGTAATTAAAATTTTGTTTCTATATATTAAAATAAAATTTATTTCTGTTGTCCTACTCTTAAAATGGCACACATGAGACTTATCGGTTTATTTCTTGCGAAAATGTGCGACGTTTCAACTCTGCTTGTCACCCCTTTCGTGACCTAATTTTCGCTTGCCAAATCGGCAACATGTTTAAAATAATTGTTTAAACAGACCGTTAAATTTTTTGCGAAAAAAGTGCATCTTCAACCCTGTTTCCCCTCTCGTGCACGAATTTTCGCTTGACATTTTGACACGATTTGATTCTATCACAAATTAATCTTTTTCGATGAAAATTAGCCTTGAGACTTGCTAACGAGTTTTTTTGCTGCGAGCCCACGATCTATGGGTAATAATGAACCTTCACAGACAAACGTAATTTATCTGGAGAAACATTTTTCTCATTTTTGTAACTATCTGAAAGAATCTGAAAGTCATTTGTGTAGTGTTGTTTGATTTCATAGTATTTGGTAGACCAATGATATTCCAGTGTCCCACATAAAAGGGTACGCGCTCGAGATTCGCAGAAGTAAAAAATATTTTAATCGCAAACTGTCCATTGGAACACGATATTAATTATTATTTGTAAAACTTTTAGAAGCCGTCATTAAGAGAACTTGTCCGAACTGTCTATAGATAAGAGGTTTAAAAATATAATAGAACAGAAGTAATGATTATAATCACAATCCAGGATATAAGGGCTATAATTGTACCTCTTCTCGCTTTACATAAGGCCACAAAGGGTTAAGGTGTTTGAGCAGTCAATTACATACACACTGATCTCATAGTGACCATATTTCTTCGATGAATTTTGAAAAATTCAAGTCGAAAAAAGTAGTGACGTGTAGGTGGTTGAGTTCTGACTGTTTAAAAGTATAAAAATTTGAATTATTGCGAAAAACACCCTGTAAAATAGATTTGAGGGACCTGGAAATTAGTCCATGTCCAATGTATTAAATACTCCACTAAATATCCATACCCTGGCTAGCGGTGGCAAGCGAGGAGTTTACAAAGCGGTAACTGTACAAGCTCTAAAGCAGTAAGGTGGTAAGCAGTAAAACAGTAAGCGGTAAAACAATGGGCGGTAAAACAGTAAGCAGTAAAACAATAAGCGGGAAATTAGGCAGTGCTCGAACACCAGGGAACGATAGTAAGCAATTATTTACAGCAACAGTCATGCATAAGGCAACAGTTATAACGTATATCTAAGGAATGGATAAAACTAAAGGAAACTGATACCAAATAAATATAACGGTTATCGGTGTATGTATGTTTTGGATCATTTCCTGGTACGATAGACAAGAAAAAAAGTCAAGTTCAGATGTAGAATAAAAAATAAAAAAATAAAGAAAATTCGGATTGGATAATTTCTTTAGAATATAATTTGTATCGATTTACGGAGTAGATTATTTGTCAGTACGGACAGGTAGAAAATAATTACAGTATTCTTATTTCGGTTCGGCTATGAAATGTCAAAGTTATATTAAACATATCACTATGAGTTTGCCAAGCCCTTCAAACTTCGCGGTTAAGTTACTTCTATATAATGTTTGTTGAGCACACAGCTGAATCGGTTAGTGGTCGGAACAGGAATGGTATCTCTAATCTCCGTTAGTGTTGTGCGATATATTGATGTATCGAAAACATCGATGTTGAAATGACCGATGTTCGATATTTTCACATCGATAAATTATATTCTTAAACATAGATAAAATATCGATATCACAGTAACATTGAAAAATATCGAACAGTATATTAAAATTAAACTGAAACAAATCTGAGTCACCAGGCTTATTTTAGAGTTTTATAGGATAGTCCATAATACATTATTAGTTCAGCCAACTATCGATTACTAGGGATGGCAACGATGTATCGATTTGAAATAAATATCGATATATTAATCTTTGTTGCAATATATCGGGTGCAAATATCGATATTTTTCTAAATATATCGAAGGGAACTAGCTGCTAAACGCAATCTGCAACTGGTGCTGATGTCAAGATGTCAAGAACAATAATGGAAAACAACTTTATTGCGAGGAATATTCAAAATATATGGATACATAGAAATATTGTGATATATCGAATACATTGATTTGAGTCTTGTGATGTATCAAGTGATTCATATATCGATATATTACATTTTTTTGCCATCCATATCGATTACTGGCTACTACTGAAAGCTTCATGCATTTTTCAATTACAGACATCTATGCGTTGAATAGAACAAACAAATGTGAAATAATCAATCGCCACTGCCCGGTAGCACCATGGCAGACTAGTAGAGACTGCTTATTGGGTATTAAATAAATTCAGTCTTTACCATTTGGTAAAAAAAAATCTAATTGTAGATGACAGTCCTGTTAGATAAAATATTACATGAAATTCAGTCTTCTTTTTCATTCATTAGAATGATCAATTTTCTCATTCTCCTTACAATACAATAATACAATATTTATCTCGATTAAAATTTCGAAAATAGAAGAGCGATGTGCAAGTTGAACCATTTCGATGAAAATTATCCGTATTTGAATCCGAAATATTGCAACAAAGGAACTATATGGATATGTTCACGTTTTAGGATTAACATATCGATATTTATTTTAAATCGATACAACGTTGCCATCCCTACGACAAAAAATGCAACGCTACGGAAAGGAAGCTCGGGTATAAAAAATAACGCCTGAATCATTTTATTCTCAACTTGTTGAACCTCGATAATTGGTAAATATCGATATTTCGATAAATATCATATCTCGATAGTTTGGTTCGATGTTATCATCGATCTAAACTATCGATATTTTCAGTTCGATGTCGCATCACTAATCTCCGTCTAGTAAGAGCTATCTATAAAATGAATTCGGTTTAGAGAGGAGGTAGGCGCACAGCGGGATGCACGTTGGCGCCACCAGCCAAGCGGTATCTTATCAGTGTTGGCACGGAAGCGTCAGTATCAAAATATTATATTACATTACATACAAGTTAATTTTTCAGCATTTCTAGTTTTTGCACTAAGTCCCCGTACTATAATAAATTTCCATGAATTATTTAAAGTAAGATTTTATTTTAATTCGTAAAAATACGTAAAAGTTAAAATATAATAATCTGAAAACTAGTTTTTACCACTCCGGCAAAATGACATATTATTTTAACTCATTAAATCGGAAAACAGTCTATGTTAAAATAATGGGAACGGACATAAATTTACTGGTATTCTCTCGAAATATCTGCTGTTTGTTTTTCCAGGTACGGACCAAAGAAAATTCCTATATAACAAGCTCTTATCAGAGGACAATTACTTTAATAATAATTTTTATTTACTGTCAAATATACCTTAGCAATTCGGAAATCGGCAATCATATGTTGATACATTTATTTTAAATTATCGCTTTTATACACGTATTTCAGTATACAGTTTGACCGTCCTAGAACGGCCGATGAGATTAGGATGGGCAGTGGTCGAAACTCGCCCACCTCTACGGAGCTTACTTGTTTATGTTTCTTGTTCTTGTAAATATCGGTGGTACAGTCTCGAGAAAAGTACTTGTAGTGTAAAAGTGCAGGTACCTATTGGAAGTATCTACTTATACACATTGTTACGTGTACTATCAGTATTTATAAGAAAATGTCATGGTATTTGAAAGCAAAATAAAACATAAATCTTTGTTAAGAAATTATAAGTTTAGTTTTAAAATTTATGGAGCAGGAATCTACAGCTGGAGCTCCCATTATACCATTTTGAAAAGTATGTGTACAAATCTATTATCAGTTGTGTTATGTATAGCAAAATATATTTTATTTTAGTTGCATAAAAAATTATATTACAAATAGTGTATAAAGACAGAGTACAAAAAGGGATATTTTTGTAACCACGGCTGGCCGCCGGGTATCACGTGTTGAAGTGTCATCACCAGAATCATTATCATTATATTACTACCGACTAAAAATAATATAATTTAATATTGTTTGCTGGATTAATTCGGAAGTTAGATAGAGCAGAGGTAAATAAAAAATATGTTGTAAGCATTTATCTCAAACTTAATAATTATACCCTCATTACATTTAATCTAATGTGTATTTATTTTGTATGTTTGCATTATCATATTGTGTACTTGAAACTAAAATAATTAAATATGATTTACAAATATTTCAAATATAGAAACAAAGAACTGTTGTTCATTCGAAAATACCAATTGACTTGTGACACACCGGGATTCTCGGTGAATAGAGCGCACCATTTACTGAAACTTCTTCCCCGACTGTACTGCGCTCATAGTTAAGAAACTTGCCTCTATCCAACAGAAACGATATTTCTTCTCTCTCTGCGCGGCTATCGGCCATCCTACAATGGTTTATTTGTAATAGTTTTATTTGGCACATGTGAAAACTCTAATAAAAACGGTGGCTATATTTGGCGTTCACAAATCGGTATTTACTGCGTGTTTTACCTGTACGGGCGGTCGGAATATAATGACAGTCAAATGTGACTCAATTAAACATTTGGGGGGTGGCCAGCGCTGCTAGTATCTACTTTTGTAGTGTCTAGTTTTGCTAATATTGCAGGTAATCTTCTCTCCCCGGGTTTATTACATTTTTCTACATAAGTTAGAATCCTACATAGCGGTTAGACTATTTAATTTAGGAGAAATCTATAATCATGGTTCACAATAATTAGAGTTTCCGTATTGCACGAATGTTGGCGAAAAAATAAATATGAATAATTTGACGGGCTTATATCTAAACTAATTATCGCGGACACTGTTTTATCCCGAATACAATGATTTACAACTACCATATTCGAATGTAAGTGGAACAATTAACGAAGGATAATATTAATTAAATGCATTTTTGGCATAGGAAAAAACACTTCGTTACACCGGTTGCACGAATAGTTTTCGGGAAGATGGATCGGTCGCGGTCGAAGCTGCCACCGCCCTCACCATGTGCCTTCTCCGGACATGAGTCCTATGGACTTTTTTGTATGGGTACGGTAAAGTACAATGTTTATGCGGAGCCCGTCAACGACGAAGCTGCCCTCCAGGAAAAGATTGTTCAAACAGTCCGAGAGATCACAGCATGAGAGTGTCGCACAGCTGCTCAATTTGTCGTCCATAGGTGTAAGCTTTGCATTGAAAATGGCGACAGCATTTCGAGCAGGTTTTGTCAATTTTCAACACTTCACCGTTTCATAATAAATGGTACGAAACGAGACGCATTTTTCTCTCTTTTTTCCTTTTGGTCTAGCTCGGCGGGGGTGCGTTTTTGGGAAAAACTTTATAGACAAAAAGTCTTACCATAACCTGAAAAATCCATCTTCAACGTTTGGTGGTTTAACTCTGGATCACCATGTATATAAGAATTGTTTTCTACGACGAATATTAAAATTTCTTGTCCATTTTCATTTTCAGATCTTTATTTTATTTAACTTTCACATATCAAGACCTAAAACTAGGTAATTCATAGTGTACAATGAGAAATGGATATTTAATGTATTACATATGACTATATACATAATGCAAAAAAACCATCAGGTGAATGACTAAATTTCTTGCTCAATTATAATATGCCTATTTAATTAAATCACGTAGGCGTAATTGGCCTGGAATAACAATTTACTTATCATCTAATGTTCAATACTCCTTTGTTCCCGAACCACAACATTTACAATCTGCCGACAAGAACATAACTGTAATCTACTCAATTTATCTCCGTATAAAAACTATATCATTATTTTATGTGCTTTAATGACAATCATGAAGATCTTAATTGCTAAACCCACTGTCCAAAACTCGCAGTTACTAGAAAATTTCATATCAACCCCCTTTATATTTATGTTTAAGTTTCTCTATCTGGTAAACGATTCAATTGTTGTTGTATGGAAGATAAGGCCGATTTCCTGTTTCCACCATCCTGGAAAGGGGATGAAAACAATGCTAGTAGTTTAAGTATTGTTAAGAAGAAGTCTATATACAAAAGTGTCGTCTAAAAGCCACTTAATTTAAATCGTTTCCTAGCCATATAGTCGTTTAACATGGATTCAAGTGGATTTATATATATTACTATACTACAACCGGTACGCTCGTTTAAATGCCGCCCCTTAAATCGCATGTTTTACCTTAAATGCATGTATATTTAATTTAATGAAAAAATATAGAGGTTCTTAAACTCGTTTTCGGTGTATAATCACCATGAAATACATTTATAAAATTATTTTATTCGGTTCGCATGTTTTTGCCTGCATAAAAAATTAAGCAGTAGTCCACAATCAGCGGAAGGGTACGCGAACGAGCCTTTAGGGAAATCCTTCACTTATCTCACCTCACATCTACTTCCGCACCTCGTGTTACTACTTGCGACCAAATTAGTGAATACATTAAAGTGCAAATTCATTCAAGATTTCACGAATGTAAACAACGCGTGCAATTATTTGTTTGCATCTCACCTTGTTATTTTGTTATTTCGGTCTTTGTTTGCTATGTACGATGCACATATTGCTGCAGAAATAAAATTTTTATTATAAGATTTATTTTACAATAGGGTAGTAAAGGAGTAGTAAAACTACAATTAGCAATAGCAGTAAATTACATGGGCGTAGCTGAACGCGCGAAGATTTACGTAGTTTATGACTAGTCAGATAAGTGCAGTAATAAATAAGAAAAATTTTAAAAAAATATCTGAAAGATAATAGAGAGTTATTGCAAAATGAAAAAGGGCTGACTTTATTTCAAGAAACTTTAAATAAAGTATCCTGTATTCCAATTTATCATCCATTTTTAAAGTAAGTTATTGCAACAGTATCCTCCTCATATTTTATGTTGATACTTTATATTGACAATCATCCCTAACCTAAAAAATCCAAGTTGGACATTTCCGGTATTACTCTTTGGTATCATGTGACGTGCTTTCTTCCAGTTGCCTAGCGCATAGGCAAGTGGAAGCGTCACTTTAGCGCTGAGCTATTTTTCGGTCAAATTCGGTTATTTCGAGCGCCGCCTTTACAATTGTTACGTGGGGCAAAGGTCCCACATTAGCCTCATAAACGCAGCCTGTTGCAGTAGGGCTGGGATAGCTACAGTGGATACACGGTATGTCCATTCCATTTCCATTTTAATATTTTATTAATCATTAATAATTTATATACTATAAGCTTAAAATAGGGTATTTCATGTTTACAATGTGAAATAAACATCATTTTATAATTTATGATATAAATACATAAAACGATGCTGCCAGATGGTATGGCTGGGGACCTATTCATAAAAGCTTATCAAAATTTATAGCTGCTATCAATCAAATATTTCTTATAATTTATATTTATTATCTTTCATTTTTTACTAAGTGTATCAAGATAATAGCTTTTTAGTCAGGTTTCAGCGGTGCGGAACTTAAATAATCTTTTTGGTTTATGTAGGAAAAAGAATTTATAAAAACCTACTTAATAATTGTCATATGATAAAACTGTGGTTTTCGAATATAGACATATATTTTATAAATATATAATTTTATGTAATCGACAGGTCTGGGGGCATAGAAGTTTATTAGGGATTGTTAGGGTTTTTGTATGTATGTATTGTGTATTTGTGTGTATGTGTGTTGTCGGGGTAAAGTTATTGTCACCGTCTATCGTGATAGACGGGTAGTCGTTGATGTATGAGTGTGTGTCTGTGAGTAGGGTTTTGGTATGATCTTA
The DNA here is from genome assembly GCA_963583905.1 of Stenurella melanura. Classification (NCBI taxonomy): domain Eukaryota; kingdom Metazoa; phylum Arthropoda; class Insecta; order Coleoptera; family Cerambycidae; genus Stenurella; species Stenurella melanura. Next base: position 113,245,440 of record OY757312.1, read on the forward strand.
TACTGGTCAGGTCCGTCGTCAAGGCCGATAGCTGTATTTTATTGACGAAAAACTCTTGTGAGGTTTCGTCAATAAAGTCACGAATCATCGGGAGATCTGTGGCACGATGTAATTCAGCTATCGGCGTGTACCGGTCTGCGTTTGTCAGTAATCGTATGAGTTTATTCTGTGTTACCTGTATCCTCTTACATTGTGTGGCGGAGAGGTTGTTCCACGCAGGGCACGCGTAGGTCAATTTTGGCCTAAACACAACCTTATATAATGTTAATTTATTTTCGGTGGACAACTTACTCCGCCGATTTATAAGAGGATACAGTTTACTTAGTGCTGCGTACGTCCTGTTTATTGTCTGGGTCACATGAGGAGCGAAACTCAGCCTTTTGTCCAAGGTTACCCCCAGGTACTTGACTGACTTTCGCTCCTCAATTGTCTGTCCGTCTATTTTTATTTTATTGAAAGTCTTTATGTTTGTGTATTTTCTGTTGAAATTAATTGTCTGAGTCTTGTTGTTGTTAATCTTTATTTTCCATTTTTGGAAGAAGGATTGGAGGGTTTGCAGATGATACCGCACTTTTTGAGTTGCAGTTTGTGCATAAAAAGATTGAGCATATAGTACAGTATCATCTGCATATAGGAGGATGTTTGAGTTGGGGTAAGAGGGAGCGTCGTGGGTATAAAGGTTATAAAGGAGGGGGGAGAGGATTGCCCCCTGGGGGACACCTGCCGATAGAAGTTTTCTTGAAGAGTAAACATTGTTGACACATACTGTTATATATCGTCCCCTGATATACGATTTAATCAAGGCGACTATGTAACTGGACAACTTCAGGATGCTGTCTAACTTGTACAGCAACCCGTTATGCCAGACGGTGTCGTAAGCCTTCTCTATGTCGAGGAGCAACAAAACTGAACGCTGTTTTTTGGTGTATGCAAGGTAGGTATCTTGTACCACCTTGCATATGGCGTGTGTGGTACTGTGTCCCTTTCTAAAGCCAAATTGAAAATTCGGTATTAACCGATTTTTTGCTACTATTTTGTTCAATATTCTGAGAAACACCCTCTCCGTTAATTTGGAGAGGGTATTCAACAGACATATTGGCCGGTAGCTTGCAGTGCAATGTGGCGGATTATTTGGCTTTAGAATAGGGATTATTATGCCCAACTTCCAGTCTTCCGGGAAATACCGTAATTTTATGATGGAATTTATGATGTACGTAATTTGACATAGCATTTTGTTTGGAAGGTTTTTTAGGATGATGTTGGGTATAGTGTCGGGACCAGGAGCTTTGTTATTCGGGAAAGTTTTTATAATATTTTTAAGTTCTGTGGGGTTTGTTAGCATTTTTTGTAATTTATTTGGAGGTATAGGGAATCTGTCTGCTGTTGTCCGCGTCGCGTGAGTCACTTGGTCATGAAAGGGTATTGTATTAGGTGTCGTGGTGTTAGTAAATTGAAGGTGTGTGGCTAAAATTTCGGCTTTTTCGAGATCCTTGCTATAGGAGATATTATTACTAATTAAAGTTGGAATGGCGGAGAAGGGTCTCTTGAACAAGCGCGACATTTTCCATAGGGAATTGTCCTTTCTTGACAGGTTTTTAATCCTGTCATTTCAGGACTCCTCCCTATGTTTTGCAAGTTTTTCTTTGATGGTATTTTGCAGTTCAATCATTCTAAGTTTGTCAATTCCGCGCCTGCTCAATTGCCACCTTCTCCGTATTCTATTTTTAAATGTGATTAGATTTATGATTTCTTGGGGGATAATCTCGCTTCTAGGTTTTTGTATAATTAGTCTCGTTGTTTTACCTCTAGCTGTTTTTAAAATTGCTGTTATTTTAGCCACTTCAGTATCGATATCTCTTGGCGTTTCTATTTGCCTGTTTATAATTAGCTCTTTATTGATGATATCTCTAAAAGCTCTCCAATTTGTGGAACGATAATTATAGCTTTTATGTACCCTTTCATTTCTGTCTAAGTCTGGAAGTTGGAAGTGGATAGGATTGTGATCTGAAGAGAGAAGAGGTAATGATATGGGATTTATAGGGAAAGGAACATTTTTATTTAGTACTATGTCTATAACAGATGGAGTCGTATTGTTAAGAGGAAAGTGGGATGGGGTTTCAGGGGCGTGAACCGCAATATTCCGGTCGACCGAGAAGTTATGGACAGTTCGTCCATTTTTGTTGCTCCGAGAATTATGCCACGACACATGTCTGGCATTTAAGTCACCCATTACAAGTACCTTGTCTTCCTGAAAGAAATTATAAAGTATGTTATCAGTGAAATGATAAGTAGGCGAGTTATAAACTCCTGTTACTATTATTCCATTTTGTAATTTAATGGATACATTATCAATGTTTGATATAATTGTGGGAAAGGGGGTATGTACGATGCTGCGGTGAACCAGCATCGCGACACCCCCCCCGCGATTTCTGGTTCTGTCTTCTCTATATATTACAAAATTAGGAATTTTGAATTTGTGTGCTTCCCGTAATCGAGTCTCGGTTATTATCATGATTTTAATATCATATTGTATTAAATAGTGCTTTAATTCTATTATTTTATTTTTCAGGCCGTTACAATTCCAAAAGGAAATGTTAGCCATTTATTTTATATTGTGGTAAGATGTTTGCGGTAAAATCCTGTAATATGGTTATTTTTTCTAAGGCTTCCTGTGCCGGTTCTAGTAAATTATTTAAATGTTTGATGGCAGCTATAGTTTCTCGTAAGTTTATTAATGAATTTAAGCGATTTAATTCACTCATAAGAGTTTGAAAGTCCCCAGTCATACCTGTGGCTTCGCGTTGTTGTTGTTGTTCGGTTAGTTGTTGAATGGGCCTGGTCTGGATATTGTTGGGATTTGGTCGAGTCACAGCAGGTGCTGTTGCAATTACAGTTTTTTGCCTATTGGTCCAGGCATTTTGGGTTGGAGTCGGCGCATCAATAAATTGTTGCTTTTGGTTTTGTTGTTGGGATTGTTGGTTAACTACGTTTTTATTGATTTGTTGTATCCTGTACTGGTATACGGGGCACTCGATATTACTGGCAGTGTGTGCACCTTGGCAGTTTGTGCATTTTGGTGTTTCGTCAAGTGATTTCTCGCATTCATAAGAAAAGTGGGGACCAGCACATTTGTTGCATTTTGGGTGACAATGACAATTTGTCGTAGCGTGGCCCCAATTTTGACATCTTCTGCATTGTGTAATCATACGCTCGTTTCTTCTGCGTTCCCACTCTATACGGGTGTATAAAACATAACGTATTTCCTGTTGGAGGAATTTAAGAGTGACGTCACTTGTTGTAATAATTAAGTATAGCGGACTATATTTGGTTTTCATGGTAAAGATATTTTTAATTTCTATTTTCTGTTGTAATTCTTCTTTTAAATCGTCAATATTTGGGTTACCTTGTAGGCCACGAAGAACGAATGCATGCGTTTTTTCGTCGTTTGAGGTATAGGTATGGTATTTAAGATCATCTTGCTCTGCTAATATGTTCTTATAATTTTTGTATTCGGTCTTGTCATTAATATATAATAATGTGCTCTTAGGTGCATATTTAATATAGAATCCTTTTTTGATATCTTTTGCTATTTCATTGGTTAATCTAGTATGGTTTTTAAATACGCCTTTTATCACAATGGGCGGATTTTTGTATTGTTTTTCAGCATTAGTTGTGTTTTGCTGTGTATTTATATTACTGGGAGTTTTATTTTGATGATTTTTAGGTATAGCTCCGGTTTGTTTTGATGTACTTGGTCTGTTTAATTGTTTTGAGTTATTTGAGGATGGTCCGGTGGTAGAGAGAATGGTAGTTGTAGCTACTTTCTCTGCGATTGCGGTTTCTGTTTCAGTTTGGGTTAAGTTTGTAAATCTGTTAAATGTTTGTGTAGGTGAAGTTATATCTTTTTGAAGCGCCCCCAATCTTACGGTTTTCTTGGGTTTAATAAAGTTATTGGTTTGGTTTTGTTGATTTGTAGGGGTAGGGCAGTCTTCTGTTTCCATAGTTTCAAGTTGGGGGGATGTTGCCGGTAATATACTCGAAATATCTATTTTTTGGTTGCCTAAGGTAATAAATTTATCTTGTATGGTGATTCTTTTTTGGTTTATAAGGTCCATGATAAGGTGTAATGTCTGTTCTTCTTCTCTATTTTCATTAGATATATTTGGGTTTCTTGGTAAGGTGTAATCTGGTGAATTAGTTCGCAGTATTGTGTCGTTGCTTGTGGAAGCCATAGCGAACGGTGTTGTGGGCATGTTTTCTGTAGTGGGCTGGGTAGTCGGCTCCGGGGTAAGCGGGTCTGTGAGATCCGGAGTTGATACGTGCCTAGGAGGCGTTGTCATTATATGTGATGTAGCATATGATGACTGAAATTGATCGAAATGATTTATAGGATTAATATTTATGTGCGGTCTAACAGGATTATTACTTGATATTAGAGATGTTTGGAATTCCTGAGATTCTTCAGATTCCTGGTTTATACTTATCTCGGGATTACTTTTTGTTAGTTTTTTATTTAAACTTCTTACCGCCGGGGCTTTTAATAAGTCTTTTTTCACTGTGGGTTTCTTTATAAAATCTGAAATTCTGGATTTAACGTTGGAGCATTTGTCCCCTTTTTTCTTAATTGTCTTTAGGTCACAATCCGATGTCCGATTCACTTTGTCAGTTTCTTTGTCTTTGTCTTTGTCTTTATTTATGGTTAAAGAAGGATCGACTATTATTTCGGGTACAATAAATGATGGTAGTTCGAACGCACTACCGCACACTTGTTTATCCTTGTTTGACTTATTGCTTAAACTAGATGTGTCTCTGTCACTAGGTAAATTATCAATGTTAAGATTACTTCCTACACTATGTGTTGTGTCTCTATCACTCTCAATACTTGTTGTATTTGTGTCTTTCTCACGCACTAATTCTAGCACACTGGTGTCTAATTCACTGTCGCTTGCACTTGTAGATGCACTTCCAGATGTAATATCCTCACGACGTCTGGTACGTCCCTCAGGGGGCGGGTTTTGTGGTTTGTTAGACCGTTTTGACGGTTTGTTTTTATCTGGTTCGCGTTGTCTTTTTAGAAAATCGCTTCTCCGTAGTTCGCCTGCTTGTTTCTTCATGAAGGTCACAGTAGAACTGCGGTATGTCCAGGGGTCTGGACGGCAGATTTGACTTTCACTCACATTCAGCAGTAAAAGGCAGATGTCGGTAAATAACAAAGTTTATTAACATAATAACAAAATTTACAAAACAATAAAAAACGGTTAGAGACCAAAATACGGAGGTTTTTTATACATAAAATAAAAAACTTAAGATATGCCATTTTTTGATTTAGGTAGGGCGCCATTTTGTGACGTACGGGTAACCAGACGGTGAGAAGCTAGTTAGCTACTAGTTATTCATTAATGCGGAAGCAAGCGGTGGTAAGCAAGCAAACGGTGAAAGCGGTAAAGAAAACAATAAAATCGGTATAAAAACAGTAAGCGGAAAAAAACGGTAAATGTTAAGAAACAACACCACAGTAAGTAATAAAAGCAGGCAGTATGCAAGTACCAGGCAAAAGCAAGCGGTTATCAACAGCATGCCTAAATGAACGGTCAGAGCATAAGTGTGAAGAACTTGGCAAAACTAAATAAGACTGATACTAAATAAATAAAACGGTTTTCGGATTCGCTGCGGTGTGTAACTTAAGTCACACTCGGATCGGAAAATAAAACGGTTAACGGATTCGGAGCGGTGTGTAAACTTGGTTACACTCGGTTCGAAAAATAAAACGGATATCGGATTTGGCATCAGCTTACGGCGGAGATTATTCTGCCTAGACGGACAGATAGCAATAATCAGAATGGTGGTATTTCGGTTCGGTTCGGAAATGTTGAAATTACATCAACACTTGATGCGGTGTTTGCCAAGCGCCTCAAACCCCACAGCTGGGTGCCTTCATGAAATGCATTTCGGTTCGGCCACGTGGTATCTTGTCGGATTTGATGCGGAAAATTTCTGTGTATCAAAATATAAAGTTAGTTAATTTATTTACAGTAGCCTAGATTTTGTTCTCAATTCCCGGACTATAATAAATTTCTAGAAATTATTTCATAGTAAGGAATTTTGTCCCATTTCGTATCAGTACAAAATATTGGAAACAAAATGAACGGTAAATTAACAACAACACTACAATAAATTTCACAAAAATAATTTTTGCAACGACAGATTTTATTTTGCTACGAACTAGCTAAAATAAAATATACGGTAATTATAACTTCTGCACATTTGGTAGAACAACAGATATTATTTTATCGCAGTACCATCACAAATGGTCTCGATTAAAATAATATAAACGGTAAACGGTAAACAGTTTTCTATCGAAATATCATCTATGTTCTTTTTCCCATTTGGAAATTCTTGAGAACATAGCTATTTGGATAAAATCGGAGAAGTTAACAGGTCCTAACTCGGACTCATTTACTATTGTAATTATTTAACTTTAAATTTATTTACTTTCGGCTAAGTCGGAAAATAATAATTATATTCTGATACATTTAAACGAAATCGGTTTCAAATTATTGCATAACACAGGCATTTTAGTGAATTACTCTTATCGGTGTTATTATAAAAAGGTCGACAAGAAACCAGCGGCGATGATAAGACGGTGTACTTACATATGGTGAATATACAGAATAATACCCGACTGGGCTGTTTGACGGATCGGACAGAAGTGATTTCAAATGTGCTCTAATGAAACTAATTTACGCAGCTCACTTACCAACGCCCCCAGTATCAAATCTTGTAATTAATGTTAATATTATGGACAGCCCTCTCACTGCCAGGTTTATCAAATTACCTGTTTAAAGTAGAAATCTGTTACGCGGTTTCAGCTAGCTAAATTAGGAGAAATTTATAATAATAATTTACAATACATCTGTTCGATTGTAAGCGGAGCAAATAACGAAGTATATTATTAATTTAAACTGAATTTTTGGCAACGGAAAATTCACCTCGTTACAAACATTATCATTTGTTCGTATTTAAAATGAATATGGAAGAACAATTAGAAGTAGATATCATAGCTGGTGTTAATGATGAAGAAATTGAAATGTTAATTCTACAAAATCGGTATTTATAACGGTAATAATGTAGACTCCGTGAACTTCGATTTAAATAATATGACTGATGATGAAATAGAAGTTAATTTTCGTTTTCAAAGACGTTATATAATACACGATTGCGAAATGCTTTGCGAATATCGCCAACAAAAGTAACAATTTACACGTTGAATAAGTAACTAGATCAAAATCAAATGCACATTGCATACACTGGCACTGGTACTCGCGTATCACGTTGTATAGGTTAGAATATTCGTTTGATGCAAGTTTCGACGTCAAATTGGCAAAAAGTTCCTAAATGTGTCAAAATTAAGGTGCTTTAAATAAAGAAAGCTTTGCCCGTATTTAAATTAAATACGGGATGCCTCTACTTTATTATAGAAAATGCTTAACGATATTTTAAGTGCGCGGGTACATGTCAAATTAAGGAAAACTTGTATTAAAGGATTTGTAAACTGAAGTTGCAATATCTATTGACAATAAATATACTTGAAACTGTATGTTTGGCAAAGTCTCTCATAATCCATAAAGTATCAGAAAGAGAAAGATGCCTCATACTATCAATTTCACCACACACTTGACATAGTAATATATAGCACAATTACTGCCTTCTTTATTCTATGATCTATATGCTGACATAATATAGGTATTTCATACAGTGGCTTAGAAAGAGAAGACAAACGAAACAATAAATGAATATTGAATAATAGTTAAATAAAATAAGTTAAACGATTATTGTAAAGAAATAATGATGCAGATAACGTAGTAAAAGCTACAAACTAATTAGGTAGGTATCAGGTGTCAGTCATCACACCACTCTCCTCATCAATCTAGAGCATTGATCAAACTAAAATAAAATCGTGAGGCGAGTCGAATTTCTATTATCTACAGTCAACCGCTCATATCATTATAGGTATGCTTTGGTTGCATCTTCTCAGTAGACAATTTATGCAAAATGTGTGTAAAAGTAAATCCGTCACTATCATCGTGCTACATCGCAGAATGATCATTTACATATTTACTCAGGTTACGCTACGCCCCACGATTTTATTTTAGTCTGATCAATAGTCTAGATTGATGAGAAGAGTGGTGTGATGACTGGTATCTGGTACCAACCTAATTACTTCTAAAGTGTACTGTGTTTTACTTGTCAAGCCCTTTCATTAGATACCTATATTGAGAGGATTGAAAAAAAAGTATCCGCCATTATGTGGTGGCGGCCATCTTGGATTTTGAATTTCTTCATTCTACTTCATTCTACTAGTTAAGCCCTTTCATTTGATACACATATTGAGGGGGTTGAAAAAAATGTAATCCGCCATTTTGTAGGGACGGCCATCTTGGATTTACAATGATAATAAATATACATAATTATATTGTCATCAGAACTAAAGGTGTGTACCAAGTTTCAGATCAGTCGGTCAACAGGAAGGGGGTAAAATTTCAATTACTAGATTTGGCCCACACAAGACACAAAGTAAGCTAAAAAAACTGATTAAAAAATAACAAACACGCTTTTAAAAGCACACTGAAAGTGTTAAGAAATGTACTAAATTGAAGAAAGTAATGTTAGTAATATTAATAAAAATAATAATGTTTATGTGATAATCTTGAAACAGCCTGTTATCAGCAAGTGTAGGCTGTGCAGCATAGTAGATGAACATATCCGTCACTGGTGACAGTGTACTACTTTGGCACCATTGGAATACACTCATAACAGACTATACCTGTGAAAAAGTTGTTAGCACCACGTGCTCGTTATAACAGAAAGGGAAATTCTTGTGAATGGACCAAAAATCGTAGTACATAAATAAAGAAAAATCCTATTTGCTGATCGATATGTCCATCCTGAATTACATCAGTATGATGATCAAGGAAGCTGAGAAGTGGAACAAGTACAAAGACCTCCAAATAGAAGTAAGCAGAATATGGAATGCAAACAACAAAGTCGTACCAGTAACTGTAGGAGCCCTTATAATGGTTAAGGAGGGCATAGTTGGTCAAATTTACTCTATGTGATAGTACCAAGAAATGATCCTCCATCTCTATGAGGTCTTCCTGACGTCCTCAGTCAAACAATATGGACAAAATAGCTTCCCCTAAATATAAAACAACAATTTAAGCTATTCTGTATTTCTACAGCTAGCTAATTCTCAGCGAGATAAAAAGCCCTTTTGTGTATTCCTTCTTATTATATTAGTAAAAGATAAGTGAAAGATCTCGCTGTCCCTGCCGAATGTACAGTAAAGAATGAGGAATCTTGTACCAATTCTAACATTATGAGTCTAACTATGCTCTAGATAATTTAATTATTCGCTTATCGATATTAATTAACCCGTTCCCGCGTTTTGGCATTTCTAATAACATGATTTGACAATGACGCTGACTGAAACTTTCCCAGGCTATTCTTTCCTGGGGCCCTATTCTTGACGGCGATAGAAAGGAACGTTCCCCGGGGAACGATCCCTCATCGCCTTCTCTCGGGAGAATTATTTGTTGGTATTCTTGAACACGAGTGAACGATACGACACAGTAGTAAACGGTGCCATGAAAACAACAGTCAAAAAAATTATAGCAAATTTTGACAACTTAAATTCAACAACAATTGTCATTGATAGTTCATGTTTGTTCTTAGCATTTATTTTTAACAAGTTGAGTGGTAGTGAAATAACTTCTAATAATCTTCCATTTCTTGTATATTTTCTGGAAAATATACCAGCAGGCAAAAAATCAAAAATTAATAACAGCATGAAAAATGTTGGAAAAAAAAGGTGGAAATATAGCGGAACCGATGGAAAAAATAAATTAAAGTTGATCCGAGTTACGAGGGTGGAATGGAGTGAACTTTATGGTGGAAAATGGTTATTCACGACTTCCAGCGAAATTAGACCTTTTATCGAAAAAAGTTAAATGTAAAAGTTGTAGGTAATGAAAAGGTCTATAACTTTTGTATGAACCAGTTTTTCACATAAACTACAATTTTCCGATAAACATCGAAAAAACCGGTTTTTTCGTTTTTGATATTAATCTCCCACAAAAATATTTTTTCTTTTCACGAAATTTGGTGGAAACTTACCTTTAAGTCCCAAACACGCTGTAATTTTTTGGATCAAAATATTTATTTTTTCATATTATTGTGATTCTAAACCAAAAAGGAGACCTCATTTTCATCCGAAAATACCCATGTGCTGGAAAGAGTTTATTAAAAAAAAACAGTGGTCCTTATTTTCGTTGAAACGTCTACTTTTACATGGTGTAAAATAATAAACATTACTGTGGGAAAATTTGCGAAAAACTGAAAAACTAGATTTTAAAAAGTTACTTTTCAATCATTGTTTAAAATTATTCATTATTTATTAAAATTCACAGTTGAAATCCTTAAAAAATGTAAGATAGAAAATAAGAAATGAAAACAAAAAACAACAGTAAAATTATAGCGATAAAAATTTGTGAAGTTGGGCCAATATTTTTTATAAAAAAGATGCAGACGAAAAAGATATCGCTGAAAATGGATTGCAATTAATAAAGTCAATTTATAAATGTAAGAACAAAAATGTGACTTTGAATTAATTAAGATTCCAGAAGTATCAAGTAGTAACAACAAAATCATTTAAATTGGAAAAACTTCCACCAACTGAAGACGCAGCAGAACAACATTGTTATAGGACATACTATCAGCTTCAAACTTGGCTCGGTAACTAACTAACAGCAACGGATTGGGGCTAGAAGAAACACCAACATGGAATTATGCCCGAATTGACAGATAAAGAATTGATTCTGAAATATTGTTTAAAACTATTTGTTGCAACTGTGAAAGTGTGTGTAATAGTAAAAAATGCTGCTGTCGAAAACACGGTTTCAAATGCACAAATTTATGTTCAAACTGCTATTCTGAAAAATGCTCTAATATTGAAAAAGAAATCTACGAGGAAGTAAGTGATTCAGAAGAAATCATAAACGATCAGCAGATAAATATTAGGCAAAATATTGGCTCTGAAGACGAAGGCGGTATTGAAGATTTCAAAGATCCACCAGAATCCGAAAGTTTTATCGAATCTGACGATGAAGAACTGCCATCAAAGAGGCAAAGACAATTGATTGTATTTCTAATTAGTGTGATAAATGTAAATAAAAATATTGTAAAAATGATAGTAATAATTTTCATGAATATTTAATTTTTACAATACTAGGTATAAATTTCTAGGTACATTTAAATCTAAACACTGTACAAATATATTTTTTTATTATAAAATTTTCTATTCGATAAATGCCACTTGAATCTAATTAACAGACTTTTTTCTATTAAAAAATATGGTAGTAATCACTTTTTTCTTTTTTCTGAAACCATTTCACACCTAACATTTAATACTTGGAAAATACCATTTTCGCATGTTTTTTGAAAACCCCATACTTCAACGATCTCTAATTACTTAATAATTTATTAACGTTACATTATATCTCACATTTTTCAAGGAATTCAACTGTGAATTTTAATAAATAATGAAAAATTTTAACCAATGATTGAAAAATAATTTCTTAAAATCTAGTTTTTTTTAGTTTTTCGCATTTCCTAGCAAATTTTCCTATAGTAATGTTTATTTTCTTACACCATCTAAAAGTAGACGTTTCAACGAAAATAAAGACCAACGTTTCTTTTGAAAAAACTGTTTCCAGCAAATGGGTATTTTCGGGTGAAAATGAGGTCTCTTTTTTGGTTTGGAATCACAATAATATGTAAAAATAAATATATCGATTCAAAAAAATTACAATGTCTTTGGGACTTAAAAGGGTAAGTTTCCACTAAATTTCGTGAGATGAAAATTTTTTTTGTGGGAGATAAAAATCAAAAACGACAAAACAGGTTTTTTCGATTTTTATCGAAAAATTTTAGGTTATGTGAAAGCACGGTTCATACAAAGTTATAGACCTTTTCACTACCTACAACTTTTGCATTTAACTTCTTTCGATAGAAGGTCCAGTTTCGCTGGAAATGGTGAAAAACGATTTTCCGCCCCTAAACTTCACCCTATTTCACCCTCGTAACTCGGATCGACTTTAATTTATTTTTTCCGTTGGTTGCGCTATATTTCCATCCTTTTCCAACAATTCTCATGCTGTTATTAATTTTTTTTTCCAAAAATTATTTGCACTGGTCTATGACCTATACCAACAAAATTATTCGATCCTGTAATTTCTTGGTAACTACCAAACCCAATAATCTAAGGGTGGCGAAAACCTTAAATAAGCCTATTTTAAAAAATATATTTATGATACCCATCTACTTTGTACTTTTGTTTGAACAGTTAAAGCCTATCTACGGGTCGATGCGCGTTGGTTGTAAATGTGGAGTAAGCATTTCACTTAATTCCCCAACTGGTGGTACATTAATACATACATGTTTTATAAATTTGTCTCCGCATCCTCTATCCTCATATCTTGCAGAATTTGGTCTGCTAACTAAATTTCATGCACGTCCATTTAAAAAAAAACCTTTAATAATTAATTAAGCAACGAATTTAACAAAAAGTCGCTTGCACAAAAATTAGAGATCTCATGTCAAAACGGATGTGATAGATAAAATAGTTTAATTCAGTCAGGGAGTGACTGTTCCCTTGCAAATTTGCAAGAGATGAAACCGGGGAGCGCGTTCTCCTACCTACCGAGAGAAGTATTATTTAAGAATACGATTCTCTATTCCCCAAGAGAACCACGCCCACTTTCTCTCGGCTGTTCTACTCCCCGGAATTCAAGAATAGAGTCCCTGAATGAAATTTTCTATTCCCCGAGAGAACCACGCCCACTTTCTCTCGGCCGTTCTACTCCCCGGAATTCAAGAATAGGGTCCCTGGGCGGTCTGGTAATAAAACACTTCCAACTTAGAAAATTATCTATAGAATTTTATGGTCATCGCCGAAGAGGTTTTTGTTATAGGCATGGAACGATTGTTAATCTATTTTATACGAGCTTATTTACTTTTTTAAAACCCTCATTTTAGGGCCTCTTAAAGTGGCATCCTAACTTTCTACAAAATCGCGTTATATTATGGCAAATAATTTTAATTTCTTTACGCTTCATTACATTGGCTGCTCAACCAAGTGCGTAAGAAGTGCAGAAGATCACACCATTGGGAACAGCGCACACTCTAAGGAGTCTTGGAATAGGAATCTCTGTGATATCTTGTTGAGATCTGGACTCTGCTTTGTAGGAAAAGACATGGTAAACGTCGTCAAAGGGGCCCAAAAACCTGGAACGGGCTACAATAGAACTGCATACCTTGGCGTAACGCCAAGAGATCAAAAAAATTTTCTCTCCGCAGAGGAGTACGAACTGTGCCCCTACGGAACGACCTAAGCAGATCTCTTTTCCCTCATTTTCATGTTAAAATATAATGATAAAATTAAGCCAATCCGACGAAATCGCGGTTGGCCACATTGTATAGTCCTTTTTACGGCTCATGGCGACGTTTGTCGAGTTTATGGCGCCGCCGTCCATATTTGCGCCCGTCTGTCCCTTCGTCGCTGGTGTTAATCGACAGCGCTATAAAGTAGGAAGAAAAAAGGATTAAATACATAATAAAAACAAAGAATATACCCAAGGCAGACATCTTGAGTACGTATATTTCGAAGGCAAATGATTTAAACGTCCGAGCTTTAGCTCTTTATTTCGTGAAATTTTCGCTTTGATTGAGTATTATGATTTCATAATCAAAACAATTATTCAGTATAATATCATATAATTTTCAATACTCCGTAGATTTCGACGTGCATGTTAATTGATGATTAGACGACGTAGCGCTTTCATTGATGATATTTTGAACTTCAGTTCATTATTTTTTTATTTTTTTTATTTTAACGTCTTATTTATTTTAACGTCCTGGCGAAGTTTAGCTAAAGCTATTCCACCACTTAACCAGGACGGCGAAATGAGATACGGTCACCCATCCAAGTAACGGACTCTCCCGGCGTTGCTTAACGTTGCTTAACTTCGCCGATCGAGTTCTCGCCACTTAAACTGGCACCGTACCTCGCCTCACATCACATTATTAATGATTCAGTTTTGCTTGCTTATAGTTAAATTCGAACACACATTTTTAATTATCCAGCAGAATCTACAATGGCCTACCATCAATGCAATTCTATCTATTAAAATATTCCATTGAATTATTTATTGCGATAGTATAAATCTCAGTCTATGTCTTTGTATCGACGTATTGTCTACCATACATTATTCTAGTTGACCTCCATTTGCTGTATAGTAAATCTGACAGCATTACGCCATCTCGAAAGCATCAATAATCATCTGAAGTCTACCCAGCAGATGCATGAGCTCATCCTCACTGGATGAAAATAAGGTACTATCATTTTCAAATCTCAAGTTAGACATTTTGGTTCCATCTATAGCTACTCTATCTAGTCAATGGTCCAACACATGCTGCATTGCTGTGTTAATTGTGGATGTTGAGGATTGAGGATACAGTCTATAAATAAAGACTAGATGTTTGGGTGTGCCTATCTCTAATAATACACCTACAGTTTGTCCTCTTCCGCATTGCCAAAAGTCATAGGACAATCTACGACATAAAATATTAGCTGTCTAGTACCGTGTCCTTTAACAAAGCTTGCTTCCTCAAGACATCTGTTGCTTCCTTATTGTGGAGTGGTGTGGAGGTTAACGTTCTCCAGTTCTCTATCTTCCATATTATTTGGAGTATTCACTCCATCTCCACCAATTAACTTAAGCGCTTTGGCTGTGATACTGTCGATCCTAGCTGCAGTGCTAGTTTTTTGTTTTAGTATGGCTTTCTCCACCTCTATTGCAGGAGTTAAAGGTCCTGCTGTCAGTTATCCCCTGCCTCAAGATAATTACTTCCGAAAACGTCGCAATATTAGCACCTAACCTCAATAATGTGATAACTTTTAGTTCTTAGAATGGGAGTTGCTACATGGACGCCGCGGCGGACATATATCATTTCTTAGCTGTCCGCCGCGCATGCGCATTCACTTTTGCACGACTTATTGAACCGCCGCACAGAGGAATTGGAATGTTTTTATGCAATTTTCTGAAAAAGACGGCGGGGGGACACCCCCCGCACCCCCCGTTTTTGTCTGCGACGCTAATCCTGCCTGCGGCGCTGATAATTTATTAACAATTATTTAGCAAAATAAAAATCAACCTAACTAACCCAGCTACCATCACATGAAAGAGATAAATTATTATATGAAAAAAAGAACATTTCTGTCGTCAAATCCAACCAGAATTTGTGAAAACGGATATTAATCGTTACAAAATATTAAAAAAAAAAAAAAAGTCCAGTGGGCAGTATTTGAACCCGGGACCTGTCGCTCCACAACGCGACAACGTTGCGCATAGGCCAGCGATCCACGTGAAAAACACCGCTATAGCACGGAATAAATAGTACCTAACCAAACCAATTGCCGCGGCGGACAGCTAAGAAATGATAGATGTCCGCCGCGGCGTCCTTGTAGACAGTCCCTCTTAGAATACCGGTAGAGTACTTAATTAACCACGTTTTGCGTTTAAATAGTGTAATCGCTCTTACTATTCAGAAACAATGATGTTATTGTGGTCAGCATGTGATTCCACCTCTTTACAGATATCTTGAAGATAGGAATTCTCATCTCTTTGACAAAGAGTCTTTCTTAATGCTCCTCTCCAATCTTACACTCCGATGTCATAACGGTGTCGATACCCTGAGCCTTCAGATCTGGTCCTGGCTTGTACATCAGTTAGAGTCTCGTTAGTTAGTCAACTTCGTTTCACACTTCTACGTGTCTCACTTTGAGAATTCGATTTGGATCTTTATCATTTTGGAAAGCTGGACTATCAATTATTATGATGGGCAAATCAATTTCCTGATAGAGATGGTGTGGAGTAAGGTTTCTAAATATTCATAGAATACTTCTAAATTTTATTCAGCAATAGTTGTAGGTGCATTTAGAACAACTTTACTGTTGTTGGCTTGGTGTTAATTCTTAGGAAGATTATTCGGTTCCTACTGCCAGGGATCGGATAATCTTCCTACCAATATATAATAGAGAGCTGTTTCTCTATCCGAGGACTGTTGGAGCTATTTCTTTAGAGACTCAAAACCCTCCTCGAGTTCTTGATGTTGATGTTATTGCTTCTCGAGCATATCATGCTCCTGTAGTCGATCTAAGTCTGCAGTCTTATAATGCATCTCGGAAAAACTTATTTTGAGGTCTAAGCCTGCAAGTTCTTTCTCTAAAAAGGTAAAGCAGTTCCGGCTGTACTCTCTGGAAAGAGGACAGCATCGGTTTCCAGCCTGAGCGCGAAGCGTAACCGAGGTCTCGCTAGCATTCATAATCATAGATGTTTCTGGGGAAAAATGCGTGCAGGAGTTTCCCTTTATTTTCTGCATTTTTGGTGACCTTTGAACCAGATGCTGGTTGCGCATAATTATTTAGTTGTAATTAATATAAATAAATTTTAATAAACAATCTGTTTAATACTTTGGACTAGTTCTGTACAGAGGTACTTTCCAGTCAAAAAATGTCCATTAGAGTATTATTTTCAGAACGAGTGCCTGAGAATATATTATAACGCAATGCTTAGGAAATAACGCTATGAACTCTTATGTCGCTATAAATTATAATGTTCTTAATATATCTGTGAATGGAATTCTAATTTAATACAGGCACTTATTTGTGGTGTTTTAGTAAATAATTAATACACTCAATTAATGCACGATGAGAACGTAATCGCGTTGGTGTTGTATATTAATTAATTCTAAATTGCTTTGTTGATGAGCATAAGGCAGCACTTGTGGATGTTCTAGAATCGGAATCAATTCCTTGAAGGTATACAGTTCAGCCAAAATCGCATGAGAATTAACATGTAATGAAATTTGTTAAATCCGACACATTGCAAATTCAAAATTGGAGACAACAGATGCCTCAATTAAAATTGAAATTGAATTCAACGGCGCTAAAAAATTCAGTACACTTTGTGTAACAATTACCACATAATTTAAAATTTTTAAATTATTAGGTAATTAATTGGCAATGAAAATGTCAAGTCCTTAACTGTAGTAGCAAAGGAAGAGATTTAAAAATAGTTATAAGTCCGCTGGTCCTGACGCACTTTTTACAAAATCTGCCTACAGGAGACATATCAATCAATTTAAATAAGAAAAAAGGGAAATACTCTTAAATCGTATTTTAGAGTAATGCTGTGGCAAAGTGGCTTTAAGTTAATTTAACTAAAAAATCGCAGATGAGAGATTAGAGTTAAAACTTTTAGGTTTATGACTGTTATTTAATGCATACAATTTTTCACTTATAGGTTATATTAGGTTTAAATCTGTTAATTAGGTTAGTCTAAATGCATAGGAATAAAATCATGTGGATGAAAAATTATCCTTATTTTTACCTGTCAGTAAAATAATATTTAGTCCAAACGGAACTAGAGACGAGTATCTGGAATATCGTAATTTTTAGATCAACTCCTGTTTCATTTCTTTGAAGGATTGATAAGATTCGAGTAAGATTAAAGATGAGATCAGCACCAAAAAGCTCTGAAAAACAACTTTTTATCACTTAGGCTTTATTTATTTCACTCGAATCTCAAATGTTCACCACCATAAACCTTCAACTCCTATTTTAACCCCTTAAACGTGTTAGGTTAACTCAAAGTTACTTTGCCGCAGCACTAGGTACTCTAAAGTATAACGTCTTAAGGGCATTTTCCATTTTTTTTAAATTTAAATTACTGTCGGCAGATTTTTTAAAAAAGGGCACATTTTTTCCCACTGTGTGATGGCCTAGCAATAAAACTAATAAAATTTATTATTTCTGAATTAATAGAAACATTAACATACCTTAATAACCCATCTTTATTTCAAGGCTGCTTTCCTGATCATTCAGAAATAACTTCTGTAATTACTACTTTTAAAAAAGAAATGCTACCGAAATTGGGAATAATAGATAAATTCACTTATTAAGAGTCCTGTCCAAAACTGTCTACGACAAAAATGGTTTACGACCTAATTTTAGCCTTTGCTGAGAAAAATAATAATATTATAGAGTCCCAACATGATTGTAGACCAGGAAAATCCTTAAAAAATGCACCTTGCTAGTTTTTGAACTTTGTACGTAGAAATATTGATAACGGTAAAGTTATGATAATTCTATTCGATTTGTATAAAGCCCTTAATATTGTTGATAAGTATATTTTCCCAACAAACCTATTAAAGCATGGGATAAATGGATTTACTATGGATGCACCCGTATATGGATAATACGAAAATAAAATATAATAATATAAACTCAGTGCTACGTGAAATGTAGCGTTCATTTGGAAGTTCCACAAGGTTATGTTTTGGGTCCCCAATTATTCATGATGAACATCAATGACCTACTCAATTTTATTCACAATTGTTATGTAAGCTGATGATATAAGATGCTCTAAAATTGCGGAATCTGTTGACGAAATTAACATAAAAGTTAAAACCGTGCTAGACAAAGTTAATGGCTGGTGTCAGCGTAATATGCTCGTACTAAATAAAACTAAGACTACTTTTTAAAATGTGTATCTAGAAAGGCCCCTGTCAGACTATATACATTCCCTTTATAAACATAGTTTCTTGGTTAATTCATTGACAGCAGCTTAATATAGCAGAGAAAAGAATGTGCCTACATTAGCTGGGCTTAAAAATCTTTCATCTCCGATTCTGTATTCACTGATCTTGAAGAAATCCTTTGTAATGAAATGTAAAGGAGTTTGCTGAAACTAGCTTAATATAAACAAGAATGAAGTTATACAGGATGTCCAGTGATAATGTGCAAAAAATTTAACTACTAATTTCCTTTCGAAAATTAAGGTGGGTTGCTCATAACATTTTTTTCAAAATAAGCCTTTGTTGTCCAGCTCCCTTAAGGGTGTGCAGAAAATCGGTTTTTAATTTCTATCTGAAGATAACGTCTATGGAAAAAGACAAAATTTGGCACATCTCGGTTACTAAAGAAAAAGCATCTAACGAAATTATTTCTTCCATCTAGCACGTATACAAAGGGGTGATATTAACTACCCTTCTTATAATTTTGTAAATATCTTTCTGTGTGCTATTTTTTCTTTGAAATAAAAAAAGAACTAAACATTATGATCCATTTAGACATTTTTTTACCCCTTCAAAAAATATCGTAAAATCGACCTAAATTAGATCTACCTAAGGGTGAGTCAAAAGCGACGAGCCCTATTATATTAGACATCATACTAAGTCGGCTGGTGTCAAATCATAATTTGGCAGTATTATGTACCGATATGATCATTTGGTGCTTATAAATTATTTTCAGATAAAAATTAATAACCGTTTTCTTCCACACCCCTTTAAGGGGTACAGTTGGGCAGGAAAAGCTTATTTTGAAAACTTTTATGTAAAGAACCCACCTGCATTTTCGATAAATAACCGGTAGTTAAGTTTTTTGTACGTTATTATGGGACACCCTGTATAACGTTGATGTGAAAAACGTAAAGGATTTTTGAAAAAACTGTTGAATGATGAAGAATTGTTAAATTCTCAGTGCATCTTAGATTTCGCTGGTGAATGGAGGACATAGGAATCAAAAGTTTCTTATTAGGGATTGGCTGATTCTACCAATTTATGAGTAAAATTTGCACCATGCAATTTGCGTCTTGTGGGCATATTTATAACCATCCATGCGATACATTTTTTTTTATATTAAATATAAATTTAATACAAGTATCTTGCACCTTTTAAATCCTATAAGCATTTATTTGGTCTAGACAGGGACCATATATAATATCGCCATAGTATAAAAAAAGATAAAACTAGAGATTGACTTAAAAGAGTCCTTAATTTTATATTCAAACTATGACGATAAGAATACCATTATTTATATGTGCAGTAAGGCTTTTCATAAGGTTATTAACATGTTGAAATTTGAAATTCTGGTGGAAAAATAGGCTCAAATTGTTTATACAATCCGTGAATGCTGATCTTTGATCTTCCATGAGAATATGGGTTTTATACCTAATAAATTGTCTATTGTTCTCACTTCCAAATACGATAACAGCAGAATTTTTAGGCAATGTCGGCCAAAGTAATTTACAAGATTTTTAATAACGTTCATGTGTTCAATGGAATGCATAAACTGTGATGAATAAAATGTGCTATAAATCTGGGCATCGTCAGCATAGACGTGTGATCTAGAGGTTTTTAAGGCACTGAAATAATGATCAGTACATAAAACAAATAACAGTGGTCACAAAATTGGCCCTTGCGGTACACCAGATTCACACTCAGAATCAGAGACAGAAGTATTTTTTGTTTGAGATTAGTAAAATAAAATTTAAGTATATCATATCAAACGCTTCAGAATAGTCAAGCAACACAGGAGCCGCAGTTTTTCATATATCATAGCCTTTAATTATACCATCAGAGACTTTGAGAAGAGCCCTTGTGCTGCTATGACCAACTCTAAAGCCAGATTGAATTTTTTGTTATATTTTATGTTTCGCGTATTTAATAATTTGGTCGTATGTGAGCTTTTCTATTATTTTGGATGCTATTTGTAACAAACTAATGGGACGTAAGTCAGTAAAATCAGTTGGAGATTTAACTTTGTTGAGTTTTTAAAGAGCCCAATGTATACTGATTCTTAAGCTATACGGTAATATTGTATTATTTTAACCAATTAAATACTGAAAATGTATTCTGTCTAACATTTATCAATTTATTGATACTTTTATTATACAGTAATTTTAAGCCATACTTGTTTCTATGTGTGTGTTTCTATCTGTAGATAAGAATCGGTTTATTTTTATGTACACTAATTTTTACAAATTTTTACTATTTTTATTTATTTTATACTAACTGTTAAACATTATAAGTACTATTTTTAATATCTATATACAATAATGATGTGTCATTTGTACGTTTCATGTGTATTATGAAAACTGGATATTAGAAAATTAATAAATCAATATATCAATTTTTGATAGTAAATTAAGAAACAACATTTTTATTTACCTTTAAATTATTACAATTACTTTACTACTTGGCATAAAAATAACTTTAGTATGTTTAGCGATGCTTTAACTGTAGCAAAAATCTGACGAGTTGCTTATCTGTTTACTGTAACATATGTGGAGTCGATAGCTCAGTGGCTAGCGTATCTATTATAGCTTGCAGATTCTCTCATTTTAAACTGACGGTGATAGTCCGCTATCAAACAACATCTAGTCTGCCATCAAACAATATCACTCGCATTAGAGATCATAATCCATTATTTGCATAAAGCACAAACTACTACATCAAGCGATATCCATCTTCCAGCAACAGCTGTGGTCAAAATTCTATTTTACATCTTTAACTAAAGTAACTAGAATAAATTTTCATAGTTAATTTTTTATCGTTTTCTTTGTTTTATCTTGTTATTATTATACTCTTCGCAAATACAAAACGAAGAGTATATCGCATTCGATCGGCACATTTCTAAAATCGGTAATATTGCTCGTAGAGAGAAAAAAATTTGTCCGTCTGTCTGTCTGTTCGTCCGTTACGTCTCTTATAAGCACGATAACTTAAGAACGAAAAGTCCGATTGTATTTATATTTGGACAATAAGTTGGTGTTAGCTAGAGGAAGAACTCTATTGTTTTTGAACAAAATTGATCAATAAATAAAAAAGTTGTTAATTTTTGAAATAAGAAAAAAGAAAAAAATAATGTTTTGTAATTAAACTAAAAATATCTGAAACTAATATTATTAAAACTGCGATGAGTATCCTATAGAACGTGCAACAATTATATAAAAATAGCTGTAAATCGGCGAAGAGTATAATGGTTAGCTTGTTATTGTTTGTTTTTAAATTATTATTACTCCTTCAATCATGATATTAAATTAAACTCATCGAATTGGTGATGCAGCTGTATGAGTAGCAATCACTTAGATTTAACAAGAATAATTCTACTATAATACTAATCTCTTTTTGAAAACTGACAGCATTTTTAAAGCAATAATTTAAACGGTCTGGCATTGTAGTTCTCTCACGTTGAACTACCTGGAACTAAGTTTTTAGTCAACAATTCTTCTCAAAAAATTATTTTATATACCATCAGTAATCTTCTATTATTTGCATGTTCATGACAATTCGGTTATGTTAAATAACTAGTTTATAATGCATCCAATAAAAACACTAGTGGGACTTTTTTTATTGCTTTTAGATGGAGAATTTTGTGCTATATACAGAACAAAATATTTTTTTACCAAAAGAAATCAAAATATCAAAAAAACCTCATAGTGGAGTAAAAAAAAGGATATTGATGTGATTAATTTTGTAAAAGCAATATTATGATTTCCTACTTTCTGGGGTATCACCAGGAGTATATAAGTTTTGAAGTTCCAAAGCCTATTGCGTTTTTGTTTATGAACAATTTTTTTGGTTTTTTGAAAAGCGTTTTCTTAGGTAAAATGGTGAATATCTCCGGTTCTAGAGGTCCGAACGGGACAAACTATCCCAAGAAATCTGCGTTGGTTTTGGGTCATTTAAGTAAGTACATGACGTACAAAATGAAATAAACTGCCTAAAAAGCGTTTTTTTTTCACTTTAACACCCAGGGACGTCAAGAGTTCTGATCGGTTTCAGAAATTCAGAAAATATACCCTTTTTTGAAGACAAAACATCCTGAAATTTTGGTGCCTAAATATTGAACTTTGTGGACACAAATTTGTTATCTGAAATTTGAACTGACCGCCATTTTGTGCCATTAAGTCCAAAATGGATATATTTTTTTTAAAATGTAGTTCTGCAGCATTTATTTATAAACCAAATGACAACAAATGTAATATTCTCGACCATTTTGAAAACATTTTTGAAAAATTTTTATCAGAAAAGAAATAGAATAGCGAGATCTTTAATTTTTTTTAAAAAAAAAGTGAATTTTCGTCCATCTGAACTCGAGATATTTAACTTTTAGTATTTTGTAAAAAGATGAATAGGAGAAAATACACACACAAAGAAACAAAGTTGTCTCTGAACATAACTAATATTTGACATTAGTCAAGAAAAATAAGGTTATAATTTTATGAAGAGAAGTTAACAGAATAGGTAATTTTGACATATAAATTTAAAAAAGATTTAGTTATTCAGGCAAATTAACAATGTGAAATGTAAATGCTTGAAGTTTTTATAAGTTAAAAATATTTTTTAGGCATTTCGTATGAAGTAAATATGTTTCAAAATAATACAGTTCAAATATTAGCCGAGAATGGGCATTTGTTAGTTAACAATTTGCCAAACTGCTAAAAGTTAAATATCTCGAGTTCAGATGGACATTTTTAAATTAAAGTTCTCGCAATTCTCTTTCTTTTCTGATAAAAATATTTCAAAAATACTTTCAAAATGGCCGAGAAAATCTATTTGTTGTCATTTGGTCTATAAATAAATGCCAAGATTGTGGCCAAAATTACTTTAAAATAAATATTTGATTTGATTTGATGTCATCGGAAAGCTGGCATCCAGAACTACATTTTGAAAGAAAATATATCTATTTTGCACTTAATGGCACAGAATGGCAGGCAGTTCAAATTTCAGATAACGTATTTATTCATGTCCATAAATTTCAACAGTTGGGCATCAAAATTTTAAAGTGTCTTGTTTTTAACAATAGGTATATTTTCTGAAAGTGTGAAGCCGATCGGAACTCAAGCCGTCCCTGGGCTTTAATATGAAAAAAACATCGCTTCTTATCCAGATTATTCCATTTTGTACATTATGTACGTACTCAAATGACCCAAAACCAACGCAGATTTGTTTGAATTTTTATTACGAAGGTTTTTGGCTTTTTGTTGGTCCCGATCGGACCTCTAGAACCGAAGATATTCACCTTTAAAAAAAAACGCTTTTCAAAAAACAAAATTGTTCATAAAAATATTGCAATAGGCTTTGGAACTTCAAAACTCAGATATATACTCCTGATGATACCCCAGAGGGTATGAAATATTGCTGTCACAAGACTATGCGTATTTTATCGTTTATTTGGTCTTTTTACTGTACTATCAATTATCATTAGAACATCGCGCGTCATCTAATACCGACAGAATGGTTTTCATGTTTGCAAATATTTTAAATTTAGCGTCTACTGAATAAAAAAAAATCTGAAAACTAGAATTATTGTTAGTAATCCGAAATTAAGAACCGATTCTGTTGTTACTGTTAAAGTCGTTCTGAAATATGTCTTTAATTTCGAATTTTAACTTCTTATAGTAAAATTTTCATATATAGATATTTGCTTATGCGATTATTAGAAGTTAAAAACCTAAATATTAAGTACTCTAGGTCATTATTAAATATTGTCTCATTACTCTTTACATCTTAATAAAATGAGAAATGAAGAATACATTTCAGAACTATGTCAGAATTTTGATTCTTTAGTGGAAATTCTCACTCAAAGAAACAAAATATGTGCAGATATTTTCTTATAAACATAAATATTTATAAGCACTCTCCTTGAAATTATGCAGTGCTTAATTCTGCAATTAAAGAATCGTTTCTCTAATTTAAATAAATTAAAATGTCTTTTTATCGGTCCAAATAGTAGTAGGATGTGTCTTTTAATAAATAACAACTAAATACTAGAATAGTTAGATCCGTATTATGCTTACCTAAAGCTATTAAACAAGCGCCATATTGCGTAGCTACTATTGACGGTACATACCTGTAACAAAATCATTCGTTAATAGGACGTAAAAAAGAAACGAGGATCATTAAAACAGTTAATAATACATCAAAAGCAAGATAAAGTAAAATCTATAAAGAAGGATTTAAAACAAGCCCTTCATGAAATAAACGATATTTTTTTATAACTTGATTTAACGATCTCGACTTTAGGGTACACAGCGCGAAGATATAAAATGGGGGATGCTTCAGATATAAAAGAATCATAAATTGTATGATTTTAGATAACACAAAGGGAAAACAAATCTTATTTGCAACCATGTAATATGAACCCTTGGACCCAAAGTAGATGACCTATAATTTTATGGTACTTATGTGTATCTTGTGTTCATTTATATAAACGTATCCAGGGTTTTGTATATCTAAGAACTGTTTTTGCAGACCATTTTTTATTTTAGATGACAAGAAAAAACTTTATAAATTGCATCATTACCGTCTTTCAATAGAATATTTTGATTTCCACTTTATAGTACGGCAGCCCGCTATCAAGATTTTCCAGTTACTTTAGCGAAGATGATTCCAGCGTTTTTCATCGTTTCTGGGAGAGCAGAGAAAAAAGTTCAGGGTGACGGAACGCTTAACCTGCCCTAAAGGGTTCGAATCGAGCTTGGAACATGTAAAGAAAAACCGGTCGCGTCGGTCTTCACAGCAAAGCAGTTTCTCTTGTCTTCTTGTCGAGGGAAGTAAATATGAGAAAAAATTGACACCTGCCGTCTTGACTGTTACACCGAGTTACAAACACTCAAATAATGACAAATAGTCACCGGTCAAAATTCTGGTCACCGCGACGTTCTACTCATTCTAGTTCAGTTACGAGTGATTACATCTGCATGTTGCTTAATTTTGACTTAATACCTCACTCCAATAAATAGAAAAAAGTTTTAGCCTCGCTGCTTTGATAACGCAGGCCTGCGATCAAAAAACTTATTTGAAACTAGGAGGTGACCTTTATAGATTTTTGCGCACTGAATCCAGGAAAAATAATGAAAAAATTCCATTATCCTTACTTTTTTTGCAAATTTCATTTTTTCTGGGTGTCAGTATGAAATTTTTAGTTACATAGCAGCCTCACACATTTCCCTATTTCTTTTTCTTATTGAAATATGGTTTCATTGAAAAGGGAGATTTGGGGACATTGAGATGAGTAGGTATAAAATAGGCAGGGTTGCCAACTACATTCGTTCAAATTACCCGTGCATAGTCGTACTCCCCACGATTCCCCACAAGTTACCAGCTTCCCCACAAATTCCCAACATAGATAAAGGATTTTTTTGTTAAATATTATACACTATTCAGTATATCCTATTATTCACGCCACACAAGATAAACAGGTGGCATAATATGCACCACGCAGGATAAACAGGAGGTATAACATTCAAACGCACACGATAAATATTTCTGTTGATGCTCATTCTGAATTTCAACACCAAAGTACATCAAAGTCTCAATATGTAAGTCACTAGTACCAACCTTTTTAAAAAATAATATCAACTGAAAAAGGTCCGGATTGAGCGAATTATGTTTACTTGTACAGAAAATGACGTGTTCATCAAATTCCCCACAATTCCCTACAGATTACCCACACAATGTCCAAATTCCCCACAAATTGGGGAATTCTCCATCAATCGGCAACATTGAAAATAGGTTAAGCTTCTGCATTCTCTAATGACGTTGGCATGCGTCATGTCGATGCGAACTTGTCATGCGTAATTTTCAAGTTTCAGTCGCCCGAGTCATCCCAACAATACTGTACTTTCACTCCATTCAATGTTTCATTTGTGTTGTTTCCTCTCGTGCCAACATGTCTTCTAGCCGTGGTTGTCGTAATTCTCTTGACAATTTCTGTCGGTGCGTCGATGAAAAGAGTATCCTTGAACCCTCAGAATCATTCGGCACCACTAACATCTTTGCGGTTGGACAAAATGGGGGAGTTATGGGGTAATAAGCCCCAAAATTTCCTCAAAAATTAAGCGTTGGAAAAGAAACTGTAAAAATGAAAATTTCAGTCTGGAAATCTCTACTCGGGAGGTTCCTAGGTCGCTGATCACGAATGTGAGGTCCAATGTGGGAAATTCAAAATGATGGACCGGAAATCGGGCAACTTTCCAGAAAAAATGAGAATGGATGGCCTTGGAAATCTGTACTGGAAGGTTCTCAAGGTCGCTAGTTATAAATTCAAAGTCTAATTTGGTACATTTAAAATGGCGCACCGGAAGTAGTCAATTTCTCAGGAAAAAGTCGTATTTTTTCGTTTTTGTTCTGAAAATGAGTACTCAGGGGTTTGGAGGTCGCTAATTAAAAATCCCATTTAGGAAATTCAAAATGGCGGACCAGAAGTACACTTAATATCTCAGGAAAACTCGTACTACTCTCGTCTTTGAGCTAAGAGTGGGGACTCGAAAGTTTTGGTGGTCGCTGAAAACGAATCCGATGTCCAATTAGGGGCAATTTAAAATGGCGGACCGGATGTAGAGTTAATTTCTCAGGAAAAACTCGTATTTTTTTCTTTTTTGGGCTGAAAATGGGAACCCGGGGTTTTCGTGTTCGCCGATAACGAATCCAATGTCTAGTTAGGGGAAATTCAAAATGGCCGACCGGAGGTAGAGCCAGATCCTCAGGAGAACCCCACATTTTTGTTCAAAATTACAAAAATAGAAGAAGCACGTGTAATTCTTGAGGAAATGGCTCTACTTTCGGCCTGCCATTTTGAATTTTCCCTAATTAGACATCTGGTTCGTTATCAGCGACCACGAAAGCCCCCGAGTTCCTAGTTTCAGCCCAAAAAAGAAAAAGTACAAGTTTTTTTCTTAGAAACTGACTCTACCACCGGTCCGTCATTTTGAATTTCCCGTATTCGTGATCAGTCATCTGGAAAACCCCTCGAGCAGAGATTTCCCGGCAAAAATTTTCATTTTTTTTTTCAAGGCTTAATTTTTGGAGCATTTTTGGGACTTATAACCTCCATAACTCCCCTATTTTGTCCGTCCGCAAAAATTTTATTGATGACGAATAATCCTGATGGTTCAAGGCACACAACACAGAAGGAGTTTTTAAAATCGGTGCCGTTTCCCAACTTTTACACATTTGAAACTTTCTTCCGGCTTATTTACTGGAGTATTCCTTACGAATGTTTAGAGTTCATATTTCCAAATGCGCTTAAGAAATGCCGGATTGGCAGTAATATTTGGCGTCTAGCTACATTTTATATTTTATTATCTAAAAATATTTTTTATTTGTCGCATTATAATATCGAAAATGGATTTACCGTCAACATCTCGTGGTATTCGCGGTTCAAAGCGTCCAAGAACAGAACTGAGTAACAATGATATATATGGTGATGAAATTCTTTCACTAAGTGACCTGGATAGTGCAAGCGATAGTAGTGAAAGAGACAATGACTCAAGTAGTGATAGTGATGAAGAAACTATTATAGGTGATTTACGTTGGCAAAATTGCGATATTTTCAATCCCACAATGTACCACTTTCACGATGAAAATTCTGGAATCTCGGAAGCATTTGAAATAGAAAATGAAGATAACAAGTACGAGTACTCTGTGAAATATTTTGATGAGCATATGCTGACGACAATTGTGTACGAAACTAATAGATACTACAAATACAGTGCCGAAACGATCCTGCTCCAAAAAGGAAACCATGGGTGCCTAATGTGAGTGAAATGTATAGCTATATAGAGGTGATTTTATCGATATCACATATAAGAAAAACATAAAAATTCGAATTATTGGTTAGCAGATCCTATTATTCCCAGTAATTGTTGAGTTATATATATTTCACTGATAATAACAACCCTCCGCCCCTGAACAACAAGGATAAATTGTGGAAAATACGAACCATATTTGTATAATGGAATAGAAAATGTTCAACATTTTTTCATTCTTTTCAAAACTGCACTTCAAGCAATTTATCCCATCCAAGAGACATCGATTCGGAATTAAAATTTTTGTGTTGTGTGATTGTGAGACAGGAATTGTTCTGAAGTTGTTAGTGTACCCGGTGTGGAATTGACATGTCTCGAAATGGTCCATTGGTGTTTCTGGTGCGATAATAAAAAACTAATGGTGAACTATGAACAAAAAGGACATATGTTACTTTCAATACGCTTGATCATATTTATAACAGATGTCGTGCAACAAATTTTGAAGAAACATGGAACTCTGACTGCTGCTAGATCAGGGAGACAAAATATGAAAGTAACAGATCGCTTAGCTGCAGTGAATTTCATAGAAAAGCATTCCCCTGCAAATGTTCCACCTACTGGGTGTAGACAAAAGGGGCAAATAATTTACCATGAATGTTCAAAACTGACCGAGGTAAAAAAAATGGAAATATGCTGCAACTTGGTGTGCTGAGTGTAAAGTAGGACTTTGTATAGGTGAATGTTACAAAATTTATCACACCAGAAAAAATTTTTGATGAAAAAAAAAAGTTACATAATTTCGTTTCATTATAATATTTTGTTATTAAAAATTTATTTAGGTATGAGTTTTAGTTTGTTTACTTATAGGGATGTTTACTTTTTGACTTCATGAATGTATCTGTATTTGTACTACTTGTCTTTCTTTTTACGTTTAGCCAGACACATTTGTGAATATATACCAGTAGCTAAAGGTTTAAAAACCACCAGAGAAACATTACAGACTTTGTTAAGAAAGCGTATTATTCCTATTTCAGTGTGAGACTCGGGGACCAAGATAAAAATCATGGGCTCCTCACAAGGTGTGCTATAATTGTGTAGAAGATCTCAGGAAGTGGTCATCAGGTAAGAAGGTATTATTCAAATGTGGGATTCCAATGATGTGGAGGGAACCAGAAAATCAGTGATGATTGTTATTTCTGCTCCTGTGGCTCATGGACCAGATGTACGTATACCGCATCTTCCATCAACGCTATGTGAGCTGTAGCGATTCTGATCCAAATGAGGATGATTGCGAATTCCAAGATCCTGCACATTATGCCACCCCTCAACTTTTCACTCAGTCTGAGCTTGACTATTTGGTGAGAGACTTAGGAGTAACCCAGGAGAATGTTGAACTCTCGGGTTCTAAACTAAAACTATTGGCTGCTGGAACATCTTTTCATCAGTATAGATTTAGAGATCGCGAATTTACTATCAATGTGGATTAAATTAATTGAGAATACATTAACTGTGTCTCTCTTTGTAAATAAACTTAATTTGGAATAATAAAACCTTTTTAAACATTTTTAAAACACATCTTTACATTCCAAAATAGCCATATTCATACCTATTAGGTTCAAAATATTGGATCAAGTTGCGGAAAAATGGTGGGCGATAGAGAAAAACTTATGTCATTTTCGGATTCAGCATCCTTCAAAATTGTTAGATTACCCTAAATAATAAAAAAGTTTTTATGTATTTTCTTTGCAGGCCTGTGTAATTTTAGCGTCCATCTTTATACAACTTTAATTGGTATTATTGGAACTTAGGCCAATGTAAAATGGCGCTTCTCGATTAATTCATGTCTTGTTCATCATTTTCAATGAGAATTAATTGAGAACTGCCTCGCCGCAGTATAAAAATTACGACATTTTTTTCGACAGACGGAAAATCGTATGCTTTTTCAAATTTTCGTCGTATCAAAAAGTGTCTTGGAATTTCATAATATTCTCCCTGCGATAAAGCTCGCTATTTTGATAGGGGTTTTTGGTAACAGGCTGCTGTACTTATTAGTGTTTAGTGCTTCTCGTTATTTATTTATTTATTTATTTATTTATTTATTTATTTATTTAATAATGCACTCAACAGGCAAAGCCCTATTACAAATGGATACAATACTTACATAAGTTTATTAATATTAATTACATACTACTACCTATTATTAACTAACTACTACTAACCAATATCTAATAATAATATTAATGAACAGTAGTTAGAACAATGTTTTTAACTTAGATTTTAAACTTCCTTGGCTGATATTAAATATATCACAATTGCCTTGTATCTCACTATAAATACTACATATTTTATAGAGGGGGAATTTATTTGATAGTTTTTACTAGCAAATGCTAAATGGAAGGTTCCCAATGTTCTGGTAGAATATTTAGTTACATTTATATATATTGAAGATAAAATATTAAGATCACCAACTTTACTATGCAACAGTTTGTGCAGAAATATAATATGACCGTATTTTCGTCGACTCTCCAGTGTTTTAAGATTATACTGTTCTCTTACCGTATTTTTTTCTACAGTAAAGTCATAGATAGTAGTCGCTTTATAGTTTATGTATCGTAATGCTTTATTTTGTACTGTCTCTATACTGTTTACATGTATTTGGTAAAACGGACTCCAAACGATGGAGCAATATTCCAACACAGACCTAACATACGATATGAATAATTGTCTAATAGCTCCTGCATTGTTAAACATTTTGGTGTTATGTACTATGAAGCCATACATTTTGTTAGCTTTATTTATCATGGAATGAATATGGGCGGTAAAGTTAAGCTGGGTGTCAAAAGTTATACCTAGGTCTCTCATGGTTTCAACACTGGCCAATCGAGTATCATTTATTTTGTACTTATATATAATCGGATTTTTTCTCCTAGTATAGCTCATAACAAAACATTTATTGATATTGAAATATAATTTATTCTGAAGTGTCCATTGGTATACGTTATCTATGTCACTTTGGAGCGTGGAACAGTCCATATTGTTTTCAACTTTAACATAGATTTTTAGATCATCTGCAAATAATAAATATTTGGTTGATTCAATTATTTCATTTAAACTATTTATAAACAAGAGAAATAGCAGTGGACCAAGGTTGGAACTCTGAGGAACGCCGGACAGTGCAATAAAATGTTTTGAAGCATATCCATTTACAGACACATATTGTTTTCTATTTTGTAAATATGAGGTAAAAAGTTCTACCAGATTTTTGTGAAATCCAAATTCATTTTTAAACTTACAAAGAAGGAAAGTATGTGACACCGAATCAAATGCCTTTTGAAAGTCAGTATAGACTATATCTACCTGACTACCCTCATGCATTACTTGCGATATATACTGAGTAATATTAATTAAATTACTAGTAGTTGACCTATGTCTCATAAAACCGTGTTTGTGTACGGATAATCTATTGTGTACAGAGTTTTATATATATATATTGATATAGATAATAGATTCGTAAAGCTTGGCTTGGCTGATAGTATAGCAATATGTCTATGATTTTTAATGTTGGCTTTGTCATCTTTCTTATGTACTGGGCAAAGGCGAACTTCTTTCCAGATGTCCAGGAATACTTTAGTTTTTAGACTTAAGTTGTATAAGTAATGTAGCCGGTAAACAAGAAAGTCGATACAGCCTTTAATGATGTACTAAGGTAACATATCAGGACCAACCGCTTTGTTTGACTTTAATCGTTTTACGGCATCACGTATCTTCTCTTGTGTAATAGACTGTATAGCTATTTGGTCTATATGTGGATTCAGTTTTATATGTGAATCATCTCCATGTGAGTCAGCTGTATATATATATATACACTGTGAAAGTGATGGGCAAAAGCATTAGCATGTTTACCTTTTTTAACACGCTTCTATTAGCTTGACCTGCAACATTATAATGTAACCTTACAAGTCACTTTTACCTACTTTCAGATGTCGTATTGACATGAAACTTGGCATGTGTATATGGTTTACATGACAATACAATTTGATATTTTTATAGAAAAATCCAATAAGGCGTTTCAAAGATAGCGGACAATATATAGTCATTCAATATCCGATTGATAATGTTGCTGTGTAAAAAGATACAGGGTGTCAAAATTCAAATTATTCTTTCGTTTTTTTGCAATAACTCAACAGCCTCTTGACTGATCTTCGCCAAATTTGCTGGAGGAACTTTTTTTTATTATAAGAAACAATGTATTACACCACCGTAGATCATAGAGGGCGCCCTAGGACCTGTAACTGATGATGAATTTTTTAAATTTTTTTGGACGAAACATTGTGATACTTCTGACCAGAAAAATTGATGAGGGAATCATTACCACGTATAAAAGGTACACTTGGTAGAACTTGATAACTCCAACCTTTTTCGAGAAAATTGCCGTTAAACATTTCAGTAATTTCTTGAAAGACAAAGTCAAATTTAATGAAACAAAGTGTATTTATTGAAAAAAGTACAAAACGTAAGGAAAAACAAAATCGTAACAACAGCGTAAACTTTTTTACACTTTCTTATGAACTAATGGAGTATTTTCATGGTATTGAGATAAATATACATAAATTAACAGATTGTGTAAAATAAGGATCTAATCTTATTTAAGACCAAAAAATAACATAAAAGTTGACTTAATGACATTAGTATTTATTGTATAAACTTTTCCCCCATGCAAAAATCCCATTGCTGCAACTTTTCAATATGGTCTCCACCTATTTCTATGCCTTTTCTAAGTCTTTTCATAAAATATTTTCTTACATTAAGAAATACATTTTCCTGTCTTCTAAATTGGCTGCGTTTTGTATTTTGTCCCACAGTTCTTTCCTTGAATTCATAGTATTTGTATAGACTAGGGACATCATATGTCCCCAAACATAGTAATCCAAAAGATTATAATCAGGACTCCTTGGTGGCCAAGCAAACTCACTTCCTTGACCAATCCACCTGCGTGGAAAAGTCTCATCAAGATAATTCCTGACTTCAATGGAGAAATGAGGGGAGCTCCATCTAGCAAAAACCACATTCTATTTCGCATGTCTATCATGAAAGCTATATCAGCTAGAGGATTTTGGAGAAAAAACATATAAGACCGTCCATTTAAATTTGGAGGAAGGACAAATGGTCCCAATAACTGATCGCCGATAATACCACACCGAACGTTAATCTTAAATCCGTGCTGAAAATGCCTTTCTTTAACAGCATGAGGATTTTCTACTTCCCAGTAATGGGTATTTATCCAGTTAAAAGCGCCTCGGCGAGTAAAAGTTGCTTCGTCGGTAAATAAAATGTTCTTAACAAAATTTAGAACCCTGTTGTGTTTATTTAGAACAAATTGACAAAATTGTAGTCTTTGTGGAAGATCCCCTGGAGGTGAGTTTTGTACAGAAGTGAAGTGATATGAGAAGAAGACTCGTAGAACAGATTATTTACTCACCCCTGCTGCCACTGATAAACGACTTGAACTGACTTGAGGATCTCTATCCACACGAACTAAAATTTCTTGTTCTTGATCTGGAGTAATTCGTTTCGGTCATCCTACATTATTTTTATGGCGAAATGAACCCGTTTCTCCTAAACGACGAAACAGATCTTTGAAAATCTTATGGTCTGGCTGTATTCTATTTGGATATTGAAATGAGTATCTCCTCGGTGCAGCACGTCCGCTAAATTTCTTTTGTACGTAAACACATATCATATCCCTCATTTCCATATTTGAAAAATTATTATGTCCTGGCATATTAAATAAAGAAGTTAAAGAAATGAGCTCGAGAAGCACAAGAACAAAATAAAATGATTAAATGATGTACATGACAGAACTAAAACGTAATGAAAGCACACTTTTCAATAAATACCCTTTGTTTCATTAAATCTGAATTTCTTTCAAAAAATTATTGAACTGTTTAACGGCAATTTCCTCGAAAACGGTTGGAGTTATCACGTTCTACCAAGCGTATTTTGTATACGTTTTATACGTGGAAATGACGCCCTCATCAGATTTTCTGATCAGAAGTACTACAACGTTTGGTCCAAAAAAATATGAAAAAAATGCATCATCAGATACAAGTCCTGCGGCGCCCTCTATGATCTAACATGATGTAATATATAAATTATTGTTTCTTAGAATAAAAAAAGTTCCTCTAGTAAATTTGGCGAAGAGGAAGGAAGTCAAGAGGATGTTGAATTATTGAAAAAAATCGAAAAGATAATTCGAATTTTAACACCCTGTATCTTTTTCCACAGCAACATTTTACCAAAGCATATTTGGTTATATCTTCATATTTTGTCCCAAAGAATCTACCCCTGCACTATGGCCTATTAATGGTCCACCCTGTATAATCCATCAACGTTACTAATTCACACCTTGCTAGCGCATTATTTCATTCTTTAATTACTAGTTGCAAATGCTGTAATTAAGTAACAGTGAACATTTTTTTTTTTTTTCAGAAAAAGAATTTATTTGATTTGAGGTAGATGTTCGAAAAAGATTTTTCGTCTTGTCTCCAAATGTAACTGAACAGATACGATGGCACACCAAAAAGAATATTTTTTTACAGTTTTATATAAAAGTAATATATAAGCAATTTTCGAATAATGACCACTTAAAATTTAATTTATCGAGAATCTGTCTAAAAATGGCTTTTTGTAGTATAAATTAAATAATCTTCATAATATTTTAATTTAGGTATTAAAATTTATTGGGTGGTTTGCAATAGACAAATAATGAACAAATCGTTTTTAAAATATCTTCCGCTCCTCCGTTTTTAAGATATTCGTGGTTAAAGTGCAAGCTCAATACATTTGAATCGTATATTGGTGATGATGCAGTTTAAATAAATTTTATTCAAAATGTAACTTTCAATTTTATTTTAAATATTTTCTTTCAGTCACGTGACACTAATAACAAAATCTTTTTTAGTGATAAATTTAAATTACACATTTTAATTAATAAAATAGGAAAGAACGAGACATATTATTTTTACCAATTTTGTATAAACCACAGGAGGTAACTGAACACTTCATTACTTCCAGTGTGATGGAAAACTGCGTGTATAAGAAAATTCAATCAGTTTTGATTTTTTCTGTTCGAAATGTAAAATTCAGGATCTAAATTGCTTAGATAGGAAGCAGTTTAGATCGGTGTTCAGTCCATCAAACACCAATTGCTGGTTTCCTTTTACAAACTGAACAGCAACTTTTTTCAGAGTTGGCTTTAAGGCTGTATTATTGTATCAGCGAACGAGACCCTCGGAATATGTAAAATAAAAGTGGTCTATGCTACCATGCAAAAACAGATATCATATTCTTATGTAAAATGCCCTGTTCAATTCAATCATGGATGTTATGATTCGATTTGGAATTGCGAAATAGGAAAAATCCACATTTTTCCACTTTTTTATAAAATTTCTCGGAAATACAGTATTTTACATTTCTCATTCCATAACTGTGTTTTTAACAATTGGTTTGGCTTGGTAATAATTTCTACACTAGCATAGCGATGTCATTACGATTTTCCATAGTTAAAAATATTAATATTCGATAACTTTAATATGTTAAATATTTTTAACGAGTTGGTCCTAAAAGTCAAGGCTGTCCCTGTTCTTACGGGTACGGGCACCTTTTCAATTTAATGTGTGGTGCTCAGTTTGGTAGTAAATATTGAGAGAGGGGTGAGGAGAAGGGTACCGAAGGGGAAATAATTTTTTTTAGTTATTTATTATATAGTCATACAAGTGTAGGTGGCGGGAACGTTAGAACCTCTTGTAACTTCGTTAGTTTTGGAGTTACGTAAAAAAAATCAAAAATAAAAGTTATTGAAAATCACATGTTTCCAAAAATGATATTGTTTTATTACATTCAATGGCTACTATGATTTTTCCAATGTTATTAGGTTACCAGATTTACAAAAATGTGCCATTTTAGTTTCCAAAGCCCACTAATCTATTATCTATTTTGGCTGAAATCTCAAATATTTCTCAGCGGATTTTCAAAATTTTGGTATCATTAGATTCGTATGAAAATGAGGTATTTAAAAATGTTGGTGACCGATTAAATTCCCATTTAAAAAAACCGAGTTAGTGGGTAAAAATCACATTTAAAAATTTTAAACGCCTCTAGAGAATTAAGTAATGTATTGCTCTTTTTATTTTTATAGTAACGTAGCACACAAACTAAAATATATTTTGGGCACCACAGCACTTTGGATTCAGAAATAGATTTTTTAACAAAATTTTTAATGTTTATCAAAAAGTGACCAAAATGGATGTATTGTATTCAAAATTTCCTCTAGATTCCAAAAATGTAAAAATATATAGGGTGTTCCATTTAAAAATCGAAAGTTATGGGCATTTCCGGTCAAACCGGATGTGCACCAAACTTGATTTTTTATTGAAAAGATGGCATTTTAGTCGTGTAATAAGGCCTCCAAATTTAAATTTTCTATTCCAAATGTTTTAGGAAATATCGGGGGAAATATCGGGAATTCGTGACTCACCCGGTATATGGGAGTATATATATGAAACCTCATAAAATTGACTTTTTTTCGTATGCCTGTGTTATTTGTGTGTGTAGATTGGTAGGTACGTTGAATAGTGAGGTACTTTAATTTTAAATTTCCAGTTACCACGTGCTGCTTTCAGATGACCGACGCGTGACGCCCCACCTACTGCAAATGATTCGTCGCGTGGTGGAAGAGCAATGAAAACTTTCTATACAGATTCGGAAAATGCAGTTTAGGGTATAGGAATAAC
Organism: Stenurella melanura; assembly: GCA_963583905.1. NCBI lineage: Eukaryota > Metazoa > Arthropoda > Insecta > Coleoptera > Cerambycidae > Stenurella > Stenurella melanura. Next base: position 113,282,725 of record OY757312.1, read on the forward strand.
GATGTAATTGACCACGCCCCGCTAGTTCCATAAATCGTGAAAGCAGAGGCACACAATAAATTGAATTTAGTACGTCATAAACTAAGGATGGGTGCGGACGTAGGTAATAATTTCTAATACGAAACGAGACAACATCTCTTCGTCAAAAGCAAAGAAGTTGTCACATTTTTGACAAATAATTTCTTCTATTGAAAACATTTCTGCAGTTTCTTTTTTAGCCGTAAATGCTATGGGAATAAAATAATAAAATTAAAATTAAAACCGAAATGAAAATAGAACATTAAAATTAAATTAAATAACTCGGAAACAAAAATCAACTAATAATTATCAAAAAATAAATTATATTAAATTACAAAAATAGAACATTAAAATAAAATCAAATAACCCTCAGAAACTAAAATGAACTAATAATTATCAAACAATAAATTAATGAAGTAAGGATTCAAACAAACCACCTTCTTGTTCCATACAATAGCCAAACCGATTATACAATGAACCTCTCATATCATTGACTTGATTTGGAGTGATGCTTGCACATAGTTGGGTGAGTTTTTCCCGTAATTCCACTAAATTATTGGCTCGTTCATACGCATATTTGTACGCGGTTTCTTGTAAAAAGCCCCACAGAAAGAAATCATGGGGTGCTAGATCGGATGACCTGGGGGGCCATTTTGTCATTCCCTTCGTAGCTATTAAACGATCGGGAAATGTTCTTTTCGGAAAATTAATAACAGTTAAGGTATTGTGACTTGGGCAGCTGTCTTGTTAAAACTAAATGTCGTCAAAGTTGACAGGAAGATTTTGAACTGCATGAATTATTTGGTTTTGTAAAGGCTCTAAATATTTATTGCCATTTAAATTACCATCGATTAGCATTGGGCCTATAATATGATTGTCTAAAATTCCCGTAAATTCCCGTACAGACGTACAACTTTTGAGCATACTGAGTTCGCACAGCAACACTTAAATGTTTATTTTTCCGAGACCAATATCGTACTACAGATAGATTGTATTTCCTATTTAATGAAAAGGATGGTTCATTTGTAAACAATATATTCTTCAAGAAGTTTTCATTCTCATTCACTTTATTTATCATAATTTCACAAAATTCCATCCGTTTGAAATTATCCTCGGGGAATATTTCTTGCGTTGTTTGAAACAACTGTACCCATTTCTATTCAAAATGTTTCTTACAGTTCTTTCCTTCGTGTCAACTTCATCAGCAATTTGCCTGCTAAAACAAGGTTCACTAGTTTCAACAAGTGCACAGACATTAGTTTCGCGAATTTCACGTTCTTCGCTCATTTGTTGATGACGGGGTTCGGGTTGACAGAATTTTTTACAATAATTCACGACACACCCGAAATTCTCAAATTTTTTAATAGTGTATGAAATTATGCTATCTGAGGGGATTGGTCTTGATATGGCACAGTAAATAAATTTATTGTGTCTTCAGTGGAATGGTCCCCGAAGTACCACTTCACAATTTGCACTTTTTCTGCAGTTGTATAAACACACGGCATTTTAATAACGAAATTGAGATTAATTTGTGTTATTCCCACACGTCTAAACAGCTACGCTATTAAAATGGGTGTTCTGTTCACAACTCGACGCTCACAACTCGACGCGATCAAGCGATGGCGCTATTGTTTTATACCAATGCCCTGCATTGTTCTACAAGTTTACATACCTTAAACTAAATTTGCTGAATCTGTATATTTGAAAAGTATGTAGAGGAATCTAATGCATTCATACATACTAAATCTGGTTCCTGACATAAATAAAGTTTTTTATCGATATGAAGACTACTTTCAAATTTGAAATATACTAAATCATAAATATCGCTCTATTTAAAACAAGCGGGACATACAAATATGAAACTAAATACGAGAATCGCTAATGAATTCTGTAGTTATTTTAAATTTATAACTACATTGTAATTAATAGCTCTCACAGAACATTAAAAATAAAGGTAATATAGTGGTTCCAATATATCAAGGGTTGCATGTTATTCCTGAAATTTGACGTCAGATTTATTACGAATTACATGATTTGAAAGTTATTACATACAAATTTTAATTACATTTTTAATAACAACATTGATATTAAAAAACACACTAATTAAACTAAGTACATGTATTTATAAAATCTTTACTAATTAAACCGGAACTCTAAAACGAATTCAATTAAAAGATCAACAAAATGACATTCCGATACAAACTACTGCAATTGCTAATACGCTGAAGCCGTCTGATACAGGGAAGTCTCACCAGTTCTTAACGTACGTCACTCGTACATGATTGATGTAATTGGAAGGAGACGTCTCTGCGTAACCGCCTACGTTTGCTGCGATTTGTGTTTTAGTCTAGGCAAAGGAGCGTGAAAAAGTCTTGCTTCCAAAAAAATAATGCCAACCGTGATTTTCAGCGGGAATGTGTACCTGTCAGTATTTATAACTATTGTACCTAAAATCAAACAGCTGAGTATTAGTGCGTCTAACGAGTGAAGTTGTGAAGAACGAGTTTCTGGCTTGTATAAATTTATCTTCAGGTTTTACGAAGAAATTGTAGAAATTAAAAATCTACAAAATGAGCCCAACTGCATTAAAATCGATTTGTTAGTTTTTTGATAAAATGCAAAATACTGCTAAAAACGCTGTTTATTAATTAATTTTTAACTTTAAACATAATGAACATATACGTAACAAACTTTGATACATTGTAGGTTTTGCTGAGTAGAATGAGTGTTTTTTTTTGGAAATATGTACTTGTATAATTTTTGCAAAAAAGCATTGGTTTATTAAAATGGGACTATCGGTTTATCTTCGTCGAAGACGAACGTATTGTGAGGGATGCTCCCGAAAAAAAGCAAATAGATCCGGTTAAAACGCCATTAAACTTGATAAAATTTAAGTCATCGGTAGATTAAAAAAAATCTGCGTAAAATAAAGTATAATAATAGAAGAACAATGCACGCAACAAATCAAAAATTCAAAATTACTGTAAAATGTGCGTTAATAATAGTATAAAATAAACACGGGTGGTGTAGCGTATGGGCCCATATAAGAGGAAACTACCTGGGACTGACCTTGGCGCATGGAACATCGTTATGAGTGGCTTTAGGCTTTTCTGATGAGTCCACAATAAGGACGAAAAACGTTTCAAAGGCTAAGAATTTCCAAGAAACTGAATGAGATTTTATGAAAATGTAATTCATTAGAATGAAAAATTTTTTAAAGACAAGGTAGGTAAATAAATTAATTTCAGGCCTTTGTTCTCATTTTTAACTGAATTTACATATCGTAGAGGATCATGTAGATACTAGTTTAGCCTGCCTAGCCGTAGGGGACTATGTTGGATGCTAGTGTGAAAATGAGAATGGCAAATAAGAATTTTTACTTGTTAGCATAACCAGAAGTCAGGTTATCGAAAGAATGCAAAGATTTCATTAATATTTTTATATATAGTTTTTCCTTTAGTTCTCATATATAGTTTTTCTTTCCGCTGTTTATAAAATCCTATAAAGAATATGTTTCATTACTATAAGCAAACAAATAATAAATAATTCACTTTTAAACATTAAGTATGGAATTATTTATTGACCAAACAATTTTAAAAATTTTTGTCTATAATTTATTTTATAAAATTGAGAAAAAACAGCCACATGCGGCTGTCATCAAGGGCTACACGTGACGTAGCACTTGCCGATTCTACTGATCCAGCCAAATTCATTATATGCGATCTTCGTCTACTTCGTCTTCTCTATCTGACTGTCTAATCTTCTTAATTCTCTAATCTTTGGTACCAGTTTAAGATAGGGAATTAGCACGTTAATTTAATTTTAAATTACTTAAGACTTCAGAAAGTTTGATGTGATAATACCCAACGCCAAGTATTTTACTAAATTATTCGGTCTCGAGCTCATGAACTCGATTATTAGTCGAGAATTCCGATTTGCTCTTACCAAACATGGCGGTCCAGATTGTCGCGCCGAATTTTTCTCCATGTTGAGATCTATTTTAACAAAAACAAAATCGGTAAACCGGTGTTTCGACAATTGGACACATATGTTAATTAGACGTTGGTCGTACAATAGGACATTGAAAAAAAAATTACATGATGTACAGAGGGAGTCCCTAACACTCACTCGTGCAAGGAATATTTAAAAAAACACAACATAGTTAACAGAAATTGTTTTAATACAACTGAAAACGTTCATTCTATTAGTGTACGGAAAATACAAAATATTCTCAGATGGTTCAGAATATATTGGAAGTAGGCCTTTTAATTGTCTACCAGACTAGACTATTTAAAGCAGATCAAACTCTTACACCGTCTTAAATTAGAGCTTAAGGAATTTCTTGTGGAAAAATGTTTATTTTCTGTTAATGAATATGTGTTAAATTAGATTTAAGTGTGCTGTGACGATTCCTATACAAATTTGTATTGTGTTAAAGGAAAATAAATGTACTATTATTACTATTATTAACTCCTATGTATCTGGTTTACAAGAACCAAAAATATAAAAAATATTTTACATATTTAAAGAATGAATTACACCCATTTTCCCTTGCGTAGGACCTGTTTTCCAGTAATCTTCTGGATAATTTTATTATTATATAAGTTCCAGGGACACTATCTGGTGCATTCTGTGAGTCTGTGAAAAACGTGAATTTTTCTTAGCTTAACGAGACTATGCCCCCCCGTTTTCGTGGATGCTGAATTCATATTCCCGTCCGACTGAGATTTAGACATACTCTTACAAATAGTTTGGACTGAGTGCCATATTTATCATTTTTTTACACACAATAGCAAATTAAAATATTTCTTACTTATCGACTGACTATCGTAAGAGCTAGGCAAGAAGAGAAACCAAATATTCTAGCATAGAACGGGGTAAAATCCGAGCGAAAATTGCAAAACAGTTATTTCAGTGTTTTGTACATAATATTATTAAGTTGTCAACCTAACTCCAAATTAAATTAGAAACTACCACGCTAAATTATATTTATTCCAACATAAATATACACGTTCATGTTTTTACACTTACACAAAACGTCTGTTTTCTTAAAAGTTCTCATCCTCCACTCTCTCGAACCAGCTGCTGCTTGTAATTATGCAAAAAATTAAATACTATTTACCCAGCAGAATTCACTTCAGCTACTCTGAGCTTCCTGCATCTGCCCTGACCCGCCTCTGCGCCGTCACCCCCTTAAGTTATTCCCGCAGTACGAGGCTGAAGCCGTCTCGATTTTCCAAGAGTTGTAAGCTGGATAAGTGCTCGCCTGTCTGAGTGATACTTCTGTAGGGTTTTACCGCCAAAGTGAAATTTCAAATCCAATTGGGAAATCTAAAGAGGGATTTTTCTTTCCATGTTAGTTATTTGTCTTACAACTTGTTTGCGAGTTGTTAGAATTCGTTGATGGGGTAGTATTCGGTTGACTGCTGTGGGGTAAAGTGTCAATGGAAATCTATTTAGCAGAGATCTGACGGACTGCTTTTCCTAATGTGAACTGATGGATTTCAAGATCTGATGTATTTTACTAAAATTAGTGGAGTGGACAATTTTTATTCTTTTATACACATAGTTCGTTGTTTGTTTCTCCTTTCTTAACCGCCTATCAAGCCACTGAGGGCAGCCATTTACAATCTATTTTTTGTATGTTAGGTAAAGAGAAATGAGGCTCTACAGTTTATAGTGGTGTTGGCACCAGTTTTTGGGGATAACTATATTATTTAAATTATTTTGCGGCAAGCAGGACCTGAAGCCGCTTCGATAGGTAAGCCAGTTTATCAGCTAAATGCTCTAACCCACTGAGCTACCAACCCCTCACTTTTATGCGTTGTACTGATGTTTAGTAGACGGCCAATATTGTTTATTTTCATGGTTTAAATAGATATTCACAATGGGCTTGTTCGGCATTTTTTTTATTTCATAAATCGAAAGTGCAAGTATAAATTAATGGATCTGCAAAAAATCAGAATCTTATTCGCACGTTTAGTATCTTAAAAACTACTACAAATTTCCATCTCGCGAAAATGGGGCGTGGCCAGGCGCTACGTCACTATACGCATAGACACGGCGATCTCAATAGACTTGATGCTCCTTATTGGTTATAATTATAAGTGTTTTCGAAGTATTGTTTGTTTTGCTTACTACTTGACAGTAGGAGAGTACAATTTGGTGAAATGTCAAAAAATTACAATTTTCTCTCGCTCCTGCCGAAACGAATTTTCGATTTCGACCCTGCAATTTACGATTAGAATTCATCGCCGACCTTCTCCTTTCCGTAGACACATAGAACGAACTTCCACTCGACGTATTTATTTAGTTACCAGCGTTTAAAAATTCCATGTTTTTCGACTTTTCAGGTTAAATTTGAAAGGTCCCAGAAAGCCATTTTTCTTACGTCACTTGCATATAGTGACGTCACAAATGAGCACTCGGTTTTTGCAACTATTACTAATTTCAACTCCTTATATCTCGAGAACGGAAAAAGTTAATAATATGAAATTTTAAGTGTATAATGAGAATATCGAGTACTATATGAAAAAGTATAAAAACCATTTAAAACGAATATCATGGAACAAGCCCATTGGAGACGCCCTATGCAACTCACATTTGTTTCATAATAATCTCATTAAAAATACTTTCTCTTAGCTAAAACTATATTCAATTTTTTTTCTCGTGACGTAACTTTTAGAATAAATTTATGAAAATAATGCGTATTGTGCCTTTTTAATAATGTCCACAAAAATGTTATTATTTAAAAATTTTCAACAAAATCTCGTACAGGACCGCTTTTAGGTGAATTCAGTGGCATGCATAGATTTTTCTTTAAAAAATCGGTAATATAATTTATTCAAATTTTACTCCTAAGAACTGACGTAGTAGGCCTTGGATATTGTAGGAATCTCGCGCTACAATTGAAAGCGCTACAATTGAAAAAAAACTGTGAGTATCGCACATTAAATAATGATTTTATTGGGTGACTCCAAAACAAATGGGTCCCAATATATAACCGTTTTCATGTAAAATAAAAATCAAAGCTATGTGGTTACCACAGGGTTGGCAAAAATTGTGTTTTTTTTATTTTAATGAAAAAACACGTTTTTTTATTTAAAACAATTCAATGTGTTTTAGACATGGATTTTTAATTGTTGAAAAAAAAACATGTTTTAAACAATAAAAAACATGTTTTTAAACTTGAATTTATACGGGCGCGTCGACCCAATACATTGTTTATTCTATAAGCTATGACCATATTGCATCATAACAAGACGAGGACGATACTTGACAACGACTCGGCCAATTCGGTGTAATAAATACGTCAAGTTGTGTAATAGTGCAATAATTGTTTGATGATTGGTTATTGACTACACAGGCACATAAAAAAAAGTCGAGTGGGAGAAGGCAGACCTAAGTATTCCAGTGAATTCTGACCTGCTGAACACGAATCCGATGTCCGTTTTGGCCGATTGGCTCTTGCATTCTTCCTAACCTCAAAAAACACCGTAAGAATGCCCGAAAAAATGAAAATGTAGCTAAAAATCTGAAAAAATTCAGGGTCACATAGGATGGCGATAGAAATCGAATGGCGCAAACCAGACATCCCTGCGGTCTTTCGTTTTCGAGATAGAGCAGTTCAAAGTCACCGGAAGGAAAAAAAATGTTTTTTTCGCAATTCTCGAGGCCCTATATCGAAAACCAAAAAAGCTATAGAATTCTAGTTGCGCCATTCGATTTCTCTCGCCATTCTACGTACCTCTGAATTTTTTCAGATTTTTAGCTACACTTTCATTTTCTCAGGCATTCTTTTTTTGAGGTTAGGAAAAGTACAAGAGTCAATCGGGCAAAACGGACATCGGATTCGTGTTCAGCAGATCAGAATGCAAGAGAGTAGATAGGTCTACCTTCCCGTACTCGACTTTTTTTGTGTGTATCTGTGCTATTAATTTGCTTTAAAATTAACACTTAAGAAAATAAATAATAACAGGTATATCTTCTATATAAGAGTAATATGTTTCGTTCGTTGTACTTATACTACTATATTATTATAACTAGTTTTATTGCATTACATAAAAGTTCTTAATTTTTAATTTAATTTTATTTTTTTTACCTTATCAATAACAACGATATTCCAAAAATTATCCATCAAACACACCGAAAAAACGCATTGAGAAAAATCGTGTTTAAAACAATTGTTTTAAACGTGTTTAAAACAGGTTACTGTATTTTAAACACTTAAAAAACATTTGTTTAAAACATTTTTTTTTAAACTGCCAACCCTGGGTTACCAGCCAAAGCGCGAATTTCAATATTAGATTTTTCCATGCGTATCAGCACAGAAATTTTATCAACTTTTGAACATTGTAAAATAATTTCAACATTCACTAAAATCAATTCATCTGTTACTTCCACATCCACGTAGTGGATTGGAAGTATAGCAATCGTAAAAAAAATATACATTTTTTTTTCGAAATAGGTTTAGAATGTCATGGAACGTCGAGATTTTAAATTTGAGCGAAGACAAATTTTCTGTCTGTCTGTCTGTCGGTCTATCTGCCTGTCTGTCTGTCTGTAACTTTTTTTTGTCAGGCACATTTTCTCCGGAACGGTATAATATATTGACTTGAAATTTTGTACACGTATATATTCTAAAGAGATCTGGAACTGGATTGTTTTTGAACATATCCGGTGAAGATAACATAAAATTGAGATATTCACTTGAAAGTTAGTACACGTACCTATAGTAATGACATCTGATTGAGATGATTCCGTTGAAGGGGTGGGGCGTGGTAGGTTGGGAATAGCGCAAAATAGGTAGACCAAGCTAGAAACTTCATTTTCAACGTATATGGTAGAAACCAACGCCTCAAATTTTTCTATGATATCTGCCCCAAATATTAAAATTCTATGACCAATAGTTTCCACATACTAGAGTGCAAATATAGTTAAAATGTTTCCTTTAAAGTAACTTGGACGAGAAATCTGGATGTGGAAGTAGTGATTCCTTAGGCAGCGGTTTTTTTCAAAATGCTTGAACATAATTGACTACCGTGATATCGAAATGTGACACATGAAGTTTCCAAAACCAACGCAACTTGTTACATTAACGAATATATTTCAAAATATAGATCATGTAATGGAGTAGATCCTAAAGCAGAGAAAAAATTATTTATTTATTTATTTACTTACGTACACCACCCAACAGATTAACCAATTACAGGGTGGGGGAGCATTACGTAATATGACATTATGATCAAATAGATCTACACTAGAGTAGCATAAGAACAAAGGTAATAATATTATAAATTAGGCTGTTTAATTGATTAAATACTACACTTGAATGTAACAAGCCTATCTTGCAGTAGATTATAATTTTTACAAATGCAATAGAAAGGAGAAAACTTTAATAAATTTGTTCGAGGAGTAGGGAGACGAAATCTTTCACAATTTCGACTTGTTATCCGAGGTATGTGAAAATTAAATTGTTCCAAAATACGAGGACAATCAACATAATTTTATAAAGAAAAATTATTGAGTGAAGTATCCTTCTATTTTGTAGTTATGGGACAGATACCATCTTCAACACAACTTAAGTACTTAAGAAAATGGCGATGAATATTCTCAACAGTATTTATGTACATCATATCCAGGGGACCATATGAGCGAGCAGTATTCCAACTTTGATCATACAAATGAGTAGTATAGTAACTTCATAATATTCAGTATTGCTGCGTCTTTGCAATTTCGTATTACAAAACCTAGACTTTTTAATGCTGATGCTACGATGACATTAATATGCTCCTTAAAACGTAGATGTTTGTCAAAGTTAACTCCAAGATCTTTTACTGTATCAGACCTCAGTAACATTTGACAGTTTATGTGATACTTGTATTCGATAGGGTTTCGTAATTTAGAAAAACTAAATACATTTCATTTAGATATGTTGATAGGCAAGTGATTAGATCTGCATCAGTCATTAATTATGTTTAAGTCATTATGAAGTTATTCATAATCTTGTTCACATTCTATTACACAATAAATTTTCAAATCATCTTCATGCAGAAGTCCCTACATTCAGAATAGCTACAATGTTATTTATAAAAACAACAAACATAAGCGGGCACAGTACGGATCCCTGTGGAACGCCTGAAGTAGGCAGAATATCAAATGACCTGAAACCACGGTATTTCACATATTGACGCCTATTCTCTAGACACGAAGAGAAGAAATCTAATTGTGCTACTAATAATCCAAATTTCCTCAATTCTTCTAATAGAATACCATGATCCAGGCGATCGAACTTCTTGGACAGATCTGTAAAAATGGTACCAATTTGCTTATTTGCATGTAATAATAATAATAATAATAATAATATCGTTTATTCCAGTCGACTATGTTACATAGTATAGGAAAAGTCAGCAAAATACAGATTAAAAATAAGTACATATTATAAAATTTCGTAATAACACAAATATCTAAAACATCAATAACACAATAACAATAAAAATTACTCAAATACAGTTTAATAAAATTAAATAACGCATAGAACGACCCAATTGAGTAAAATCTAGCTACGTACTAATAGCGAGACCAAAAGTATGTTACTACGTATTATGTAAAAATTGTGATCAGTTATTAAGGAACTCAGAAATACTATAAAAAGCATTATTCAGTAAGAACATTTGCAATTTATTTTTAAATAGCTTAATATTCATTATATCTTTTAGATCCTGGGATAATTTGTTATACAATTTTACTCCTATATAATTAGGACTTTTTTCATATAATGACAGACCATGTCCTGGAATTGATAATAACGATCCTGATCTTGTTTCATAATTGTGATAGTTACTATTCATGGTAAACTCATTTATATTATATTTTACGTGTAGTAGTAATTCGTAAATAAAAATGGATGGCAATGTTAAGAGTTTTAGCTTTTTGAAATACTGTTTGCATGAGATTCGCTGGGATATACCTACCATAATTCTAAGTGCTCTTTTTTGGATTTTGAAAACTCTATTTATATGACTAGATGAGCCCCAAAACAATATACCATAACGCAAGCGTGACACAAAATGAGCGTAATAAAATGACATCCAAGTTGGCTCGTTGCTAATATTTTTTAGCCTTTGTAGTGCGTAACAAAATGATGAAAGTCTTCTACAAAGATTTTCAGTATGTATGTCCCAACTTAATATATTGTCTATGCGCAAACCAAGAAATTTTGTAGTTTGAACTTAAGCTATCGACTTACTTCCAATTCTTAACCAATAACTCTCATTAATTGTCGATGTACGAGGTGTAAAATTTATAAATACTGTTTTAGAAGTATTCAGACACAGTTTATTTTTGGTGAACCAACTGTTAAAATTAATAATAATTCGTTGCATCTCATCGATTGTATCTGTAATAGACGATTCATCACACAAGAAGGTGTTATCATCAGCGAACATAGTTAGTCTATTTTCACAGTTCTCTATATAAGGCAGATCATTTACGAAGATTAAAAACATTAAAGGTCCCAAAATGGACCCTTATGGAACACCAATACTTACTTTAACTTCTTTGGAACGAACGTCATTTACATCCACAACTTGCTTCCTATTGTAAAGATATGAAGTTAACCAGTCACATACCTTTCCCCTAAGACCATAACTTTGGAGTTTATCCTTAAGCAAGTCATGGTTGACCAGGTCAAATGCCTTGCTCAAGTCCATAAATAAACCAAAACATTTTTTCCCATCATTTAAAGATGTGTATAATTTGTCAATGAATCGTAATATAGCTGACTGTGTATTTCTATTTTTCCTGAAACCGTGTTGTGCGTTATGCAATATGCTATTATCTGTTAAAAATTTAACGATTTGGTCAAACACTATTTTTTCCAGTACCTTAGAAATCGAACTGGGACGATAATTCTCAATATTATCTCAATATTATCTTTATCTCCTTTTTTATGCAATGGGATGACTCGAGCTGTTTTAAATATATCTGGAAAAATACCCTGTTCTAAAGAAATATTAATAAGATAAGTTAAAGGATATGTAATATAGTTTATTGCCACTTTTAGAAGTTTACAAGAAATTAAATCAATTCCCGTCGAATTTGAATTTTTTAAATTCATAATTGCATTAAAAACAGTGTTTTCAGATACAGGACCTAAAAACATACTATGAGTTGTTTGCTTTATCGAAAAAATTATGTTATCATTAATTTTATTCTGATTTATACCTACCTTATAAGGAATTTCAGCAAAATAATCTACAAATGAGTTTGCCATGATTTCATGATTTGTTATTTTAGCATTGTTTAAAATAATATGGGGTATTTCGCTAGAATTTTTATTTTTGTTTATGTTGTTATTAATAATTCTCCAAACAGTTTTGCTTTTGTTACTGGATTCCTGATATAGCCCATCATTATACATTTTCTTAGCAGCTATGATGACTTTTTTGTAAATATTCTTGTATTTTTTATAGTAGTCTGAGGCATACTGGCTTTTCGTTAAACACATATTTTGGTGCAATTCTTTGAGTTTTTCTGATGAAATTCTAATACCTCGAGTTAACCACATTTTAGATTTAGATTTGTTTTGGTTAATTTTCATAATTGGGAATGATATATCTATATAATATTTTAACATGTTAACTAAAGTTTCGAAACCGACATTGACATCATTAGTCGCATAAATATCGGACCATGACTCTTTGCTTAAGTAGCTAAGAAAATTTTTATAACTAGCTTCGCTATAAATTTTTGAGTAAGCATTTTTTTCATTATTCATTTCCCAGTTACAGTTTAATTCTAAAATTTGGGCAGAATGATCTGATAAACCATTGAAAATTATATTCGTTGAAAAATGTAAAATGTCTTGATTAATATTGGTACACATATAATCTATTGCGCTAGAAGAAATAGAGGTACATCTTGTAGGGCTGTCAATAAAGTTGTTAAAACCGTAAGAGTGAAGAATATCATTTAGGTCCTTTTTGTAAACAGAATTTGTTAGATAATCAATATTTAAATCGCCAGTAATTATAGTTTGTTGTTGTTGTTTCATGTTTTTGGTGTGGTTATCTAAAAATGATGCTAATTCAGTTAGAAATAAATTTACGTCTCCAGTTGGTGACCTATATATACAAAATATATTTAAATAAATGTTATTTTTTAGCATTATCTTAACACCACAAATTTCAAAAATTTTTTCTATTGATAAATGCGTTATCTCTTTAATTTCACTTACATTTTCAGTTAAATTTTGTTTACAAAAAATCGCTACACCACCATTTTTGTGTAATTTTCTAGAAAAAATACTAACCAGATCATATCCCTCAATTTTGGTTAAACTGCTTTGGTTTTCTGATAACCAATGCTCTGTCATGCAGAAGACATCGATCTCATTAATGTTTGTGAAAGTTTCTACAAGATCAATCTTATTACGTATACATTGAACGTTCTGATGAACAATATTTAAGGATTTATAAGACAGATGTTCCTTTGGTTGCTAAATGTTATTTCTGATTTTTTGCTTCTCGGTTATCATTTTTTTCTGCAAAACTACACAGTTATTAACATCGAAAGGAGAATGATTAACATCTAATTCTAATTTTAGTTTTTGAATTGCTTCATTACAGTTTACACATTTTAAAGCAACACTTTTACATTCTTCTTTTTTATGACCACTCTCACCACATCTGATGCATACCTCACTGGAACAGTTTTCTGCCTTGTGATTGAAACCACCACACTTAAAACATCTGTATATCCTGACGTAATCGAAAACTCTGCAGGTGGGTGTCCATCCTATACAGAGCGAACCTTCTTCCAATATCCTGGCGTGGGTAGTAGGATCACAATCTAATATCGCCATGTAGCGGCTTATCATTTTCCGTATAGTGACCACCTTAATATCCATATTATCGTGTTTTAAAAATACATTTTGTTTCTTTATACATTCTAAGAGCTCATTATCTTCCATTTTTTCTTCAAAATCAACTACTTTGATGCATGGATTTTTAAGTTCAGGTATTTTAATCTGATACTGCCTACCTAAACTTTTTTCTGCCTCCTTCTTTACTTTCTCGGTTTCTTCTTTAGTTTTACACTTAATTAATATACCACCATCTTTAATATTTTTTACCTGTGTGATGCCAACTTCCATTGCTGCAGGCCTTAATTTTTTTAAGATAGTTTCCTTCGTTTTACTGCAATCTTGTTTAGCTTTCGGCTTAATGACCACGGCTTCACCAGATACAACATTTGAATAAGTAATATTATTTCTGAGATTATCTGACTTTGCTAGACCACCAGGTTTTTCTATAACATCACGTATTTCATTCAGAACAGTTTCCTTAAATTCATTAAATTCTTTACGAATTTGTAGTATAGAATTCCAATGCGACATACAGCTATCACACAGCCATTTAAAATTAGAAACATTTTTCACTACATTATATTCTTTGACGCTGATATCCACACATTTTAGATGAAATGATTTCTTACATATTCCTTCACATTGAATACTATTATCAGATTTAATTTTATCCTTACACTTTAAACAGTTTTCCTCCATGTCATTTAATTAGTAAAGACATGAAATATATGTTAAAGTCTATGGCCACCTTTATATTAGAAATGCTGATAACTATATAAACTGATAATGATAAACTGTAATTGTTTATAAATAAATTGTGTAATACATACGAGGTTCGTCACAGTAGAGTTACCAGGAACAAACCCATGTTGATTATTTACGATTTGGCTCTGTACATGATTGGATGGATGGATGTGTGCATCCATCCTGAGCAAAATTGCAGATAATTGTTATGTTATGGGCCTACAGTTTTCAGCCATGCACTTGTTATCATTTTTAAAAACAGGACATAAATGAGAATATTTTCACATATCAGGACATGTACGCGTTTTTAATGATAAACTAAATATTTTTTATTGTGGATCGGCCAGTAAGATGGCTGCGCAATCTTTTACGATAAATGCATATCTGGTCTTTTTGTACACTTATGTTTGTTTGTTTTTTTTTTAATTAAGTACCTCCATTACAAAATAGGTGTTAAATGAGAAACTGGCTCTGTATACCGTCATCTTCATAGAACTGATACTTATCTCCGTTATTACTAGGTTTTAAATATGCAGTCTAAAAAAAGGGAGCAAAGGCATTGACAATATCCTGGGGATTTGTATATTGGACATCATTATATGCAATATTATGGGGAATGGAACCGGCTTTTTTTACAGTTAACGTAAGCCCAGCCCAGAATTTCATTTGGATCATTTTTATGTTTTCTTGTACTTCCAATAAGTAATTTTCATGCAATTGTCTTAGCTCATCCTTTGTCTTTTTTCTTATGACACTAAATTCTCTATAAATGTAATTACTTTTTGTTTGCTTATACTTTTTACAAAGAATACCTTTTCTCTTTATGTCTCTTAGTATGTTATTCTTGTACCAAGGTGGATATTTATTTTGTCTAGGAATATACTTGGGCACATGTTCATAAAAAATTCTGTTAATTTAGAATAAAACGCAGTACACGCAATGTTCACATCATTTGGTTCATTCAGAAAGGACCAGTCTGTTTTAAATAAGGAGTCGTATAGTTGAGAATAATCTGCCTTTTTAAAATTGTAAATTTCTGTTGAATTATATAGGAAATTTTCCGAGTGAGAGTTGTGTATTGCTATTGATATATCCAAAGTTGCATAGTGCAAACCTTCATCAAATAGACATTCTAGAGATCTTGCCACATTGCAATTTTTACTTGATAATACTAGATCTAATGTCACGTCATTGATATTTGTAACATAGTTAAATTGTATTGAAACATATTCTCTACAGGGTGTTGCATCATGAGAGGGACATAGCTTAATAGGAGCTAGAGAACATCAGTGGTAACCGGAACCTCCCATAGAAATGTCTCATTGGGCCTTCACTACGAAATTACAGGGTGTTAAATAATTTTTGGCCAAACCTGTTTTTTGTCATAACTTTGACAGGAAATGAAATAACGGATTCATATTTGGTATGGCTAATGTACAAACGAGCGCCAAGAGGTACACGTATAAAAAAATATATCCAGGTCCGGACTCACTATAATTTTCTTCTTTGCATCAATAAAACATCACCCTGTATATATTTTTTTGAAAATCGATACGATATTCGAAAAGAGCAAGAAAAAACAAACAAAATGGCCTATTTCATTTTTTTGTTACACCTTCGTGGTTATTTAAATACGTTGTTAAATTTGCAAGAAAATGGATTACAGAACCCTATTAAATGAGAGGCACGTGAAATAAATAGTTTTATAACTAAAATTTGCAAAAATTCTATTGAGCCTAGGTGGTCTGGGTGAATCCTAATTCCGGCACGTTTTAAAGGTCCATTTTGGTAAAAAACTATGGTCCTAATAAGTAATCGGGTATGAAATAACAAAATTTTTAATCAATCACAGTAGGCTTGTTCAAAGTGACAGATAATAAAAAGAAATCTCCTAAACAGTTGAATAATTGTTTGTTAGTAATTTAATGTGTCAATAATCCGCATTTAGTTAGTGAAAACTTGTGAAAATATTTTAACTATGCCAGTAAAATTTACAAACGGGGAATATGCTGACATAATATTCATCTATGGTTTCTGTAATGGAAATGGTAGGTCGGCGGAAAGAGAATATCGGCTGCGTTTTCCTGGTCGTCGATGCCCTAACCATAAAACCTTTAGTACGGTGTTCCAGTATGCAAGACAACACGGAAAGTTTCCTACTTCTGCAGTTGTGGAGCGTGTTTTACAACAAGGTGTGCAGGAACAAAACAATATTATAAACGTAGTTCAAGAAAACCCAAATATGAGCACTAGACGAATCAGTTTGGCAACTGGTATTCCTCATTGGCGAGTATGGAGAACCCTAAAAAGAGAACGTTACCATCCATATCATATCCAGCAGGTAGAGCGTCTTCAACAAGGCCACGATATCTCCCGCCTGGCATTTTGTTGTTGGTTGTCTAATCATCGCCCAGTCATTTACAGAACCTTATTTACGGATGAGGCACAATTTACAAGGGATGGAGTAAACAATTCACGAAATAATCATAAATGGGCACAGGAAAACCCACATGCGGTACGCCAACGCCGTTCGCAACACAGGTTTTCTGTAAATGTTTGGGTCGGACTTGTGAATAGACATTTGATAGGGCCACATTTTTTTAAAGAAAGATTGAATGGTGAAATTTACTTTGATTTTCTTCAAAACATTTTACCGAATATGTTAGAAAATATCGGTATAAGAGGCATGTTGTTTCAGCATGATGGGGCCCCACCACATTTTAACCTTCAAGTAAGAGAACACTTAAACAATGTGTATCCTAATAGATGGATTGGACGCGGGGGTCCACATGAATGGCCACCAAGATCTCCTGATTGTAACCCTTGTGATTACTTTTTATGGGGCCACTTAAAAAACGAGGTTTATAGCATTGAAATTGAAAGTAGACAATATTTAATCCAGCGCATCGTTACAACCTGCGACGAAATACGGAATAATCCAGAAATGATACGTCGAGCAATTGGTGACCTTTCTAAACTCGCAAGAAAATGCACAGAATTTGGGGGAGGACATTTTGAAAATTTACTTTAGTGTCAATTACGTTTTATTTTTAAACACATTTAGTTATTGTTTTGTTATTTATTGTTAATTGAATGGAAAATATTTTATTTATTTAGATTTTAGTTTGTTCTCTTCCAATTTTTATTAAGTATAAAATGTTGATGATTTTCTTGATCAAAGTAACTGATTGCTTAGGCCTAAATGGTTTAAATTATCTGTCACTTTTATTCTTTGAACAAGCCTACTGTGATTGATTAAAAATTTTGTTATTTCATACCCGATTACTTATTAGGACCACAGTTTTTTACCAAAATGGACTTTTAAAACGTGCCGGAATTAGGATTCACCCAGACCACCTAGGCTCAATAGAATTTTTGCAAATTTTAGTTATAAAACTATTTATTTCACGTGCCTCTCATTTAATAGGGTTCTGTAATCCATTTTCTTGCACATTTAACAACGTATTTAAATAACCACGAAGGTGTAACAAAAAAATGAAATAGGCCATTTTGTTTGTTTTTTCTTGCTCTTTTCGAATATCGTATCGAAATTTCAAAAAAATATATACAGGGTGATGTTTTATCGTTGCAAAGAAGAAACATAAATTATAGTGAGTCCGGACCTGGATATATTTTTTTTTATACATGTACCTCTTGGGGCTCGTTTGTACATTAGCCGTACCAAATATGAATCCGTTATTTCATTTCCTGTCAAAGTTATGACAAAAAACAGGTTTGGCCAAAAATTATTTAACACCCTGTAATTTCGTAGTGAAGGCCCAATGAGACATTTCTATGGGAGGTTCCGGTTACCACTGATGTTCTCTACCTCCTATTAAGCTATGTCCCTCTCATGATGCAACACCCTGTATAATAGGATTTTGCAAACAGCAGAAATAATAAATAACTATTATGAGAACTAAGAGAAAAACTGTCTAAAAATATTAATGAATTCTTTGCATTCTTTCGATAACCTAAATTCTGGTTACGCTAGCAAATTAAAATACTAAAAAGAATTTACATAATTTCTTATTTGAAAATTCTCATTCAACAACTAGCATCCACACAGTCCCCTACGGCCATGCAAATTAAACTAGTATCTACATAACCCCCTACGGTCAGGAAGATTCAGTTAAAAATGAGAATAAAGGCAAAGATTTCAGTAATATTTTTAAATATAGTTTTCCTTTTAGTTCCCATAGATAGTTATTTTTCTGCTGTTTGCAAAATCCTATAAAGAATATGTTTCAATACTATTATAAGCGAACAAATAATAATTCACTTTTAAATAGTAATAAATTATGTTGTGTCAAGATATTCAGAAAACTGCCGAAGAATGTTTGCACGGGTGCTGGGAACAATATTAACTTTCTGGGATACTAATATTCTGGGATACTAATATCTTCAATAAAATAAATATCACCATCGTTTAAGTAATTTAATGAACTATCTATGAGAACTAAACAGAAAAACTATCTGTAAATACATTAAATTCCTATCTTTCGCTCTTTAGATAACCAACATTCTGGTTATAGCAACTAAAATCCTAAAATGAATTTGTCTATTTGCATAACCTCTTAGGGTCAGATTCAGTTAAAAATGGACCAAAGGCCCAAACTGAATTTATTTACATATCATGTCTCTAAAAATTGCTCGTTCTAATTTGTTACATTTTCATGAAGGATAGGTTATCTATCAATCTGTTCCTGGGAAATGCCTTTGATATTTCATGCCAAAGGCAAGACAATTTCCACAAATGTGAAGTTTAAAAAGATTAGACATTGAATATTTGATATTGACTGATAGAAGCAAAAGATTTTCACCTATCTATTACGTAACTACCATTACAATGAGAATTTTCAAATAAGAAATAAACAAATTAATTTTAGGATTTTAATTGCTAGCATAACCAGCATGCAAATTAGCGAAATAATGCAAAAATTTGATACTAATATTTTTACAGATAGTTCTTCTTTTTGGTTCTCATAGATAGTTTTTTCTATCGTTTGCCAAATCTTATAAAGAATATGTGCCATTACAACTAGAAGCAATTAAAAAATAACTTACTTTTAAACATGCTAAGGTTAAAACTTATTATATAGTAATGACAGTTGCATCTTTGCCCCACTACTTTTCTTTAGTTCGATTCGAGTATTTCTTCAATAGTTATTGAAGTTCTTTTACCGAAGCGCTGGGAACAAGACGATCGTTCGTTGGTCCGTGAACCCATTATTTAAATTCTTATTTTACGCAAGAATAGTTGTAAAATAATTTTTTATAGGATTTTATGCTCTTTAATTTGCACTGTTATGATTGTTTTCTTATTTTTTCGCATTTCAAAAGTTACTTAAAAAAGCTTGACCCAGTTTATTTGATGTTCAGCCCACGATAGCCTTGATAACTTTTTAAAATACTGTTTTATTTTTAAAAACCTACTAAAATATCAAAAGATATGAGGATTATTTTTCCTAGTATTTGTCGCTATTTTTTCAGTGGGAACTAGTCTAATATACTTTTTTGATTAAATCAGGTAAATCAGGTTAGGTATAATGATGATCATATAATATTACAGAACCACTAACATGACGATCAATCCACATAATATTAGGTAAATGACTCATTTTTATACAGGGTTGAGCAAAAGTATGGAATAATCGTTATAAATCCTCCTGAAAAAGTTTCCTGAAAAAATGCTTGAAGGGGTGCAGCGATTTTGTTTTTGCGCATATTTGGGTGCCCTCTAATTTATTTTTGCGTCAGCGGTTGTTGAGATGTGACGTCATTGTATAATTTTTTATATGGCAACCTATATTTTCCCCACCTTCTGGTATAGTTATTTATTCTCTTCTCAGCCATATAAAATTTTGTATAGGTTGCATAAAAAAAATTTTGAGAAAAAAAAATCCTTTTACTTCATTAATGTGACAAAACTTGATACAAATTATAAAAAGTAACAATAAGAGATGAAAAATAAAGTTATTCAAGAGAGAATGAATAGAAAAGAAAAACACTTTGTTTACAGCTAGCAACTGTTCAAAGTGTTACCCATTCACTAATTGACAATAACCAAGCCTACCAACACAGCCTCTTGTCGAATATACCAGAGCATGTTGGGGTATTTGCATTATTTCATCACGAGTTCTTTGTCTTAAATCTGCCAAATTATTGGATCTAATTTGAAAAACTTTATTTTTTACGTACCCCCAGAGAAAGAAATCTAGCTGGGAGGCCAGGAAAGATGATAACATTTAAATATTCTCGGACTAATATTGCATAATGAGGGGGGTCTCTCTCCTGTTGAAACCAATCGTTCTCTGAAACTTCTTCTTCCCCGTTTCTCAAAGCAGGAATAATATCGTTCTGCAGAAGCTCTAAATACTTTAAACCGTTTAATGTTCCGTCTATAAAAAAGGGCCAATATTTCTTACCCTAAAAATTTCTGTCCACGCAATTATTTTTTGAGGATGTTGGGTGTGAGCTTCTTGAATCCAATGAGGATTCTCCCTAGACCAAATGCGACAGTTATGCCGATTAATTGTACCGTTAAGACAGGATGTCTTCTGTCAAAATCGCGTGGTAATTGATTCGAGCTGTGGCCGTGTAGTAAAACGGTCGCGGTTTGTTGTTTGAGTTTGCGAAAATAATGATAGGCAAATTTAATGCTATTTTATGGTGGTGATTGCGTGTTCCAGTAACGTAATTACGTTTTATATTAATCTGTGATTGAAATAATGGTTCATCAGTAACGTGGACATATTAGCAAGTAAATGAAATAACAGAGTGACTCTGGATTTAATAGCAACACATTGCCTGGCTAATCAGGATTGTTTCCATTGTTGGGATCAACGATTGTTTGCGGTTTCCAGTAGCTCTGCTTTATTTGGCTGTTTTGTACGTTCAGCTTTCGGAGTGCTATCCATCAATTAGCATTCGTGTGCTCAGAAATTGAACTGTAAGTATTATGTATTATGTTGTAGTGGCTAAGGCTACGCATTTTGAGAGACAGTGTGCTGTAGTGCCGTTAATGAACCTGTCTCGTAATGGACTTTTATCCAGTGCCTGATTATAGCGAGTGAGGTCGGTGGAACGTTTGACCGCTTTCATGTTGTTCGCGGACATTTGCCGCGTTGACTTGATTTGTTGACAATTTATATGTCCCGGTACCACCAATTGTTGTACAGTTTTTAGTAATTTAAGCTAGTTAGTTATAAGTTTTCGTATTCAAGGCCATTGAGCTCAGGCCGTGCGATACATGGTTCTGTATTTATCTATCTCTGTTGTACCATTTACGACTGGTGTATTTTACTCATCCATGTAACCTAGAACGGTTAACAAATTATTTTGTATTAATCTTTGTTTAGAGTCGATAATTTCTTCTCTCTTATTCAAATTATTATAGCTCGGTGTTTCCTTATTTTGCCGGACCTATTTATAGCTTCAAGTGATCAGTAATATCTGTATTAGTTGATTTTCCTTACGCAAAATAAGGTGGCGTCCAACTATCTTCTTTTGTTGAGCTTCTTAGTACCTTACATTTATATTTTCGGGCATATTCTTTTAGTGAATATTTACTAAGGTAAGTGATAGTAAATATTAAGACAAGCTGTCAAGGATAACCTGCAACCTGATGTCTTATGCTCTATTGTGAATTATATATATGACTGTTGACGGAGTATAACTAAAATACAAGGTTATAAACAGAATATTCAACGTGCTATCATCATTTTTTGCCGATTTTGGTCGTCTAGTTCTAGAAGCATTTTTAATAGAACCACCGTTATTAAAAAAATTTAAAACTTTGCTCACTGCAGATTGGGTCAACGGAATTCGATTTGGATATCTCTGTTTAAATAAGTTGCATACCTTTAGCTGTGTTCTTCTTCGGTCTCCAAAGCCGGTCGCCATTAATATTTTTGTTCTCTTTCGTTGCAAAAGTTGCTCCGCTTTCCATTTGACACCAACATATTGAAAAAAATACTGAAAGAATGAACATCAATGAATGGTATTTGGCGTTGCTTTTATCACAAACAAGAAAACTGTGAAATCTGATGAAAACGACGAAAACAAGTATTAATAAAAAGAGATAAAATTTTATGCATTATTGGTTCTCCGACAAAACTTGTGATGGGCCTGATTACAGTTTTTTTAATTCAATTTGCTTATTGTGGGATTCATTTCGAACATTAATTTGTTTTTATTTAATTCTGGTAGAGCATTTAATCACAAAGCTATAAATAAAAGAAATAAAACGATTTTTTATTTTTTTGTCAAAATTTTTCTTATGCAACCTATACAACATTTTATATGGCTGAGAAGAGAATAAAAAAACTACACCAGAAAATGATAAAAAAGTATAAGTTGCAATTAAAAAAAAATTCAATGATGTCTCATCTCAAAAACCGCTGTCACAAAATAAATTAGAGGGCACCCTTTTATTTTTGCGCATATTTATGCGCAAAAATAAAAATCGCTACACCCCTTCAAGCATTTTTTTCAGGAAACTTCTATAGGAAAATTTACAGCGATTATTCCATACTTTTGCCCAACCCTGTATAATGCGTGATAATTCAAGATGTGATAGAATAATATATTTCAAATCATTTGTTTTGTTAGCAAAGTCTTATTATTATTAAATTGGAATAGTAATGAATTTTTGCAAACTGGTTGATTATCAAGTGGTGAAGTGAAGTGGAGTAGTCATATTCTACTATTAGTTTAATGTGACTTTAATGGAAATACACCTAATCTAATTATAAAACCAAAACACAAAGCTGCCATTTAATAACCGAGTACATATCATTTTATACAATTTAATAGGTACAACCATAAGCCACAGCATTGTATTTGACAAGTGAAAATTAATTCTATTTAATTTTGACAATATAACTAAGTTTATACGTGGCAAGTGTAAATTAATTTTATTTACTTTAGTTAGACAACTTTAATTAAGCGTTTAAAAGTTAAAGATAAAGCAAAAGCAATCTGCATAATGGCCCATTGCATTCTCGTATAATTTCATTTCTCAATTCTCTCAGCTTGGTATGAACGTCGTTTGTATTCTATTTTATTCCGGATTATGAATGCAAAAATGTTTTATTTTGTTAGAATGGCTTTGTGGCGCAAAGTGCATTTATTAAATTTGCAAATATTTTACTAAAGTTCGAATGAATACATTATCAACATTATTGGGAAACAATATAATTTGTGCGCTTTTGGTAAATCATTTAATATTTTTTCTTTTATTGCATACTCTGAAAAAGCTTAACGAGTCTAGTAACTATGCCAAAACTTAAATTTTCTAACTGCTCTTTTAGATATAAAGAAATGTTGAAGTCGGCGCACTCAAAAAAGCCGGATTAATCAGACAGTCGAGTTGTGACATCACATGGCCCCAACGGCTCGGACAACACATATATAGTGACAATGTCTATCTAGGCGTGAGAGGATTATTTTATTGCTCATTCTTTAATACCGTTTAGGTATTGTAGCAGAGTCAAGCCTTTTATATTGTTGTAATAACTACTAGGACTTCCATTATTAAAATTTTCTACTAATATTAATCTATAACTTCAGAGTCGTTCCGTGCCTAGGTCAAAAACTTTTTCGGCAATAACTATACTTATTCTGTAGGATATTTTCCAAATCGGAAGTGTTTTATTGCGAGTTAATAACCCCATAAAATCCCCCGCCGGAATCTGAGAAACTTCGGTATGGTCATTATCAAATCGCTTTATTAGAAATGTCAATTACGCGTAAAACCGACACCATTTAAGCGGATAGTTAAATTAGTTATCGCATAGTTAAACTCATAAGTGCTATAATTGGCACTATATTCTCGTTTTTACCGTACACTAGGTAGAAAACCAGCAGGTTTTTCTCTGAATTGACAGAAATAAGACTAAACACAAAAAGGGTATTTTACCTCACTCAATCAGAACTTTATCTTTGTGTCGTTGCCATGGCAACCCAAAAAATTTCCCGAAATTTCCATCCTCCAGGGTACCCTGAACGAAATTTATAAGTGGAAATTTTACTGTCAAATTATTGACATATGATCATATCTGATATTTGCTTTTACATAAAAATGAAATTTTATTTTTCATATCAAACGAAATAATTATTAAAAAATCATGGAGTTTTGTAAAAAAACATTTTATCTCATGTTTAATTATGATCATGAATGAATAACTTCTCATTTTGGTTTTGCTCCATATTACACTTCTCAATCGGGTATGAGTATTTCAATTTTGGATGACTTTTTTAACGTCACAAAGTTCTTCGCAATATGATAAATACCTAATGACGTTTAGTTTCAAAGCCATCTTAGCCAAAGTTAAATGTGCTGAAACTTAGCTATGCGTGTATAAAACAAGAAAACAACATTCTATCTATTTTAGTGAATAATAGTATATTATTCAACGAGCATATAATGATGGCTATTAGGTGAAGTTTAAAACACGAGCCATAGGCGAGTGTTTTAAATCACCAGAGTGAATAATAGCCATTATGTGCGAGTAGAATACTATACTTTGTCCACGACTAATAAATATTTAATATTTACTTAATTCATCTTCATTTCATTTCTCCTCTTTAAAAAAGATTCATATATCAGCATATATAATTTTTTCTATTTTTCGGGCAACAAGTTTAATGATGCGATTTTTGCAGCTTTCTTTATCTCTGGCGGTGCCAAAGAAATTTCGTCTTCACTTCAGTATCCATTTATCTAATTATATTACTCTTCTTGAATACCTAATATGTAAAATTGTTGTAAATAACGTTGGCGTTGAAATCGTACAAATTTTGACGTTTCAAATCAGTTACAGAATTTCGCTTTGACACATTATCATGGCTTACTAATAAAATAATACAGTTTGTAGGCACGTAGATAAATGGCTTCAAAAACAGTGTTGGGGATTGTCGCGTGTTGCTAATAGATGATGGTTTGAAAAAACTTACTAATGTAGCTTTTGAGTGTTCATTAAAGTACCTCTTCGGCATGTACCATTTGAGTGCTTCCTAGAAAACTTAGACAGATAACACTTGTCTTTTGGTTGCTGCAATTTTGACATTTTAAATTTTTAGTAAAATGTCATTTCTTATAAACAACTGACAGTGAATAATGAAATCATTATTCACTGTAGGAAATAATCGACAGCATTATCCTCGAAGAAACACATACATAATGAGTACATTATTTAATAGTAGTGGACAAAACTTATTACATAACACACAAAAAGAGTTGTCCTAAATAAGTTTCGGTAATTTTTTGAAACTAAAATGGGTGGAAAAAATATTATTTATCAATTATACGTATTTCATTTTCAAATAACTCTTATAAATTTAACTTTTGACACAATAACACTATTTATTAGCTCCGATGCGTTTCCGTCACTTTGTAAGCAAGACCCATTCATGGCCTACTAATCTTATACCTTGTTATGTCTTAGAATAATCTTAATGTCAGGTGAGCTTAGTGTTTATTTAGTTTATTCTCGTGTGAAATTTTCTTACCGAATCCCCGCGTACTTGAATTAATTGCAGGAAAGGACCCCGCACGGAACATATGGAAATTGGCCCCCGGTTAAAGTGTTTGATACTCGGGGATATTATCCAAATATCGATGTTGACCAAAAGTCTCTATGGGCTCAAGGTCGGAAATTGGACAGTTTTCCAGATATCGGGGGTGTAAAAGGGGATGCTCATTTCTTGTGGGAAGTGGCCCCCGCTCCAGTAAAATTCGCTGGAATCGACATATCTTATTCCTCTTGACCCGATAAAAATTCTCATGGGCACAAGTTTGAAAAATGGACAGTTTTCTAGATATGGGGGGTGCAAAGCGGGGCGCTCATTTCCTTTATAGGAAGTGACCCCCCAGTGAAATTCACTGGAATCGACATATGTTGTTCCTCTCGACCTCCTGATCAAAATTTCTCATGGGCACAAGGCCGGTACATGCACAGTTTTCCAGATATCGGGGGTTGCAAAGTCGACTTTGAACCCCCGATATCGAAAAAAATGTGCATTTACCGACCTTGTGTCTATGAAAACTTTTGATCAGGAGGTCGAGAGGAACAACATATGTCTATTCCAGTGAAATTCACTGGCGGTCACTTCCTATAGAAAATGAGCACCCCCCTTTGTACCTCCCATATCTAGAAAACTGTTTATTTTCCATACTTGTGCCCCTGAGAATTTTTGATCAGGAGGTCGAGAGCAATAACATATATCGATTCCAGCGAATTTTGCTGGAGCGGGAGCCACTTCCCACAAGAAATGAGCATCCCCCTTTACACCCCCGATATCTGGAAAACCGTCCAATTTCCGACCTTGAGCCCATAGAGACTTTTGATCAACATCGATATTTGGATAACATCCCCGAGTATCAAACACTTTAACCGGGGGCCAATTTCCATATGTTCCGTGCGGGGTCCTTTTTCAAGCATTTGGGAGATTACAAGTGGCAATATTTTGAACCATATTGTACTGTAGATAAAGCCAGCTGCCAGGTCGACTTAGTTACATAAAAAGGAGATGGGCCCCAACCCATTTGTCGAGGTTTCTTGGGGTTGATAACGCCCACTAACTCAAAAATTGACTAGGATGATTTCGCTTAATCTTCGATGTGTTAACGCCTTACTTTCAACATTATAATTTTTAGTGTTGTTTGATACTACAAATATTATATATTTTTGATTACCGCAGTTTGTCCTAAAATTTTGCTTATTATCATTAAATTTCAAAGTAAATTTTAACCCATTCAAATTGTTGCTGGCAACTGACGTTCTAGCAACTAGTTTTTGGAATTAAGAACTTCATGTTCGTTAAGTGTACTGTTTATTTTCTACCCCTCAGGTAATCAGTTTGTGTTTTATTGTAAACAAATTCATCATTAACAGATTAATGTTCAAGTATGGGTACAGTACGGGACAATGGTCCATTTTGATTATCTTTGCTTAAATTTCAATAATATATAGAGTATTCAATTTGAAAATCAAAAGTTAGTTTCACTCTCAGTGAAACCGGAAGTGGAAAAAAATGTCAAAAAGTGAAATTTTCTAAGTATATAGGATGTTCCAAATTTCAGTCACTTATCTTCAAAACTAAAGGCAAAAGGGGCGTGTGCCATGATCGTGTTACACAAGATATATACAATAATATACATTATTTATTTATTTATTTAACAATACACTGCCCAACAGAGCATTCCAATTACAGGGCAGGAGATGATAAGTACATACAAATATATTAAAAAATATTAAAAGAATATAAGTAAATAGAAATATGGTAACGTGTTTTAATTTATACAGCTAATCTCTTTATCTCAGCTACATTGCAGTGGAATATATCAAACTGGTCTTGAAGACTATTATGGTTCTCACACATTTTGTACAATGGCGAAAATTTCTGTACGTTAGTTGTGGGGGTCGGCAGATAGAATAAAGTGTTTTGTCTGGAACCTGGTCTAGGTATTAGAAAATTTAGTAAACTTAAGATAGCACTACAATCTGTTATATTATGTATTACTTTAAAAAGAAATATTTGTTGTGAAATAATTCGGCGAGTCTCCAAACTCGAAAGCGAAAATCTGTTTAAAAGTGCAGTCTGGAGAAAACCAATAGCAGGATAGACACCGTCCTCCTTGTAACTTAAAGTCTTTAAGAAACGTCTCTGAATTCTCTCTATATTTTGTATATGTAGGTTGTAATGAGAAGACCAAATAATTCACGAGTATTCTAATTTTGATCGAACAAAAGACTGATATAGTAGTTTCAGCGTGTTACTGTCATTAAAATCATGAGAACATCGTGTTATAAATCCCAGTGTTCTAAAACTTTCATTGGTTATGGTGTTTATATGACAATTAAAGTTTAGTTTACTATCAAATGTTACACCGAGATCGCGGAAGGTTGATGGACGTGTAAGCACTGAATCTTCTAAGCAATAGTTGAATTCGACCAGCTGTTGTTTATTGGTAAAAGTTAGAACATTGCACTTCTTTGCATTCAATTGTAGTTTGTTCAAATTACACCATTCATTTACTTTATCAAGGGCCGCTTGTAGAGCGACACAATCAGTAACATCATTTACTTTATTGTACAACTTCATGTCGTCTGCGTATAAGAGACAATTGACACCCAGTTCTACTGTAATGTCATTAATGAAAATATTGAAAAATAGAGGTCCTAACACTGAACCCTGGGGTACGCCTGAAGTGGATACAAATTCTGCAGACCGCTGACCACAGTATTCAATGTGGTGGTGTCTGTTTTCAAGATATGATTTGAAGAATAATAGCGGATTCTTTGAGAAACCAAATTGTTGAAATTTTGAATATAAAATACTGTGGTCCAGTCTGTCAAATGCTTTAGTGAAGTCTGTGTAAATTACGTCAACTTGTGAGTTTGCGTCGATAGCATCAGTTATATATTGGGTAATACAAAAGAGATTGGTTGAGGTAGATCTTCCATTGAAGAAACCGTGTTGGTATTCAGTAATGCGATTCTTAGCATAAGAAAATGTTGGTTCATACAGCAAAGTTTCGAAAGCTTTGGAGAAATTGTTGATAATCGTTATGGGTCTGTAATTCTCAATATTACTTTTTTCACCTTTCTTATGTACAGGAATTATCTTAGAACATTTGAGTGAATCGGGGAATATGTTAGATTTAATGGCCAGGTTGAATAAGAAAGTGAGAGGAATTGCAAACACGCTAGCACAATCATGTAATAGAAAGGCGGGAATTTTGTCAGGGCCCATCGTACATTTAGGCTTGATTTTTTTAAGTGAATTTGAAACTTCTTGCTCTGTAAACTGTTCAATTGTTAAAGAATCAGTATTTGCGTCATGATTGTCCTCAATTGGAACACCAAAAGTGATATAAGAACTACAAAAATAATCAGCAAAACCAGCTACCATTAAACTAGTAATCAATTCTTTTTCTACAGCAAGTAAAATTATCACAAAGCACACCTTTCGTCTTTTTATTTTGTGAAAACCAGACGAAATTAAATTAAAGCTTGTCTCAGCCGGCGTATGATGGACCTTATCCAAAATAAGTTTGTATTTATTTTCCGGTAATGGATCAAACAAATTCAATCTGAAAAGTTTATTCAACCGGGATTTTAGTCCTGGAAGAGCCTTTCTTATTCGTTTCAATAAGATTATCAAAGTTTGCCATTTAGTAAGTATTAAAATTATGGACGTAATTGGTTAAAAGTTTTGTCAGTAAGGTAATTTAGGCTAATTAGGGGATACAATTAATGCTTTTAATTTTCAAATGCGCTGTTACGCTTATAGCGTGCCTTGCTTTTTGGCTTTTATCCATGTAATAAGTCGCGAAAAAGTACTTTTATTTCTTAATGTTCAATGTAAAAACATAATTAGAAAAAAATTTAGAACATGTAAAAGTCAGCTTCAAAGGCATTAGTATGAGGTTGGATTTTTAACATAGGTTTCTTATACCCGTTATAAAAGTTTACTGTTTTATCATATTCCTAAATTAATGTTGAATGTAAAACTAATGTAATTTGGTAAAACTTTTATAAAAGCCAAATCAGCGTATACACAAAAAAAAGTTTTCAACTTCATGAATCAATGGAAGTGATGAAATTGGATTAATATTTATATTAACTCTCGCATTGCCTGCTTATCATCTTTATATTCTACATTATTAGAGCACCTAAGGATGGGCACATTCAACATTGTTTTCCAACTAAATTATAAGCAAATAAGACGAGGAATAACAATATTTTTTTAAAATAACCATCTATAGAAGAGATAAAATAATTCTAAAAATCTTTGTTTTCAAAAATTATTTTAAAATTCTTTTTTAATACCGATTCTGTCATTAAACAGCCACTGTCTAAGGAATCACTGCTTCCATATCCAGATTTCCCATCCAAGTTTATATAACCGAAAACGACTTGCTATATACAATTGCACCCCTGTATGTTGAAATAATTGCTCATTTTAACAGAATATTTGAAATTGTCTGTAAAATAATCCATAAACGATATGTCTCTTCAGTACCTTTTCGACCGACCGAGGCTTAATGGGGATGTGGGGTGGTAAACGGGGGTAGCTGATACTAAGAAAATTTTTTGAGAACTTTTGATCGCGTACATACACTAAATCACAGTTTTATTTTGTTGACTCCTTTGATAATGGAGTGGGCATGATGGTGGGAGTGACAGATGTCATAAAAAATTGAGACCTTGGTTTGTAGTATATTATTCTCATTCTATGATATTTATAAATGTGAGAATATTTAATAATGGAGGAGGGTCCCTAGGCAGGTTTTCGGACTAATTTATTTTTGAACAAAGACATTTGAAATATATTTTTTTCATGTCCACTTTGAATATCTAATCAATTCCACAACAAACGGAATCATTCCCAGCCCCCCACCCCCTATTATTCTACTCCCTTGAAATTACTGAGTCGCTCGCTGAGATATCCTAATGCCCTACATCGTCGGCTAGTGTTTCAGGGCGTACACACAAACAGCGTGAAAAAATTCTGCTGGTTGGCATTTAATTTTGTCTATTGGCACGAATGCTCAGAAACGATTTAGGAAATTATATTGTTTGGTACACATAATATGTACCATAACAAGATCAGGAACTGGATATTCTATAGAACAGATAAAATAATTCTAAAAATCTTTGTTTTCAAAAATTATTTTAAAATTCTTTTTTAATACCGATTCTGTCATTAAACAGCCGCTGCAAGAATCACTGCTTCAATATCCAGATTTCCCATCCAAGTTTATTTAAACGAAAACAACTTGGTAACTACATTTGCACCCCTGTATGTTGAAATAATTGCTCATAGAATTTTAATAGAATATTTGAAATTGTGTGTAAAATAATCCATAAACAATATGTCACTTCAGTACCTTTTCGACCGACCGAGGCTTAATGGGGATGTGGGGTGATAAACGGGGGTAGCTGATACTAAGAAAATTTTTTGAGAACTTTTGATCTCGTACATACACTAAATCACAGTTTTATTTTGTTGACTCCTTTGATAATGGAGTGGGCATGATGGTGGGAGTGATAGATGTCATAAAAAATTGAGACTTATTCCGCTGAAGAGTTCAGGGGCGAACAGGGGTAAACATTAAATTTCAGAATCTTGGTATTTGGTGTATATACTAGAAACCAAGTCCCCAAATTCCTTTAGGATATCTGCCACCCCCACCATAATTATTAAAAAGGTTAACAAAATAAAATTGAGATATTCACTTGAAATTTGATACACGTATGTATTATAGCGACATCTGGAACCAGATTTTAAGTTGAGCTGATTCTATTGAAGGATTGGGTAGTATATAGGGGAAATTGTGTAGAGCAAACTAGTGATAGTCCAGAAACATGAGATTTTGTGTATACCGAGTCGCTCAGCCAATAGGAACACTGTTGAAATTTATGAATGGGTCAATGGATTATTTCTGGTGAAGAGATGTGAAATAAAATTAAATTATATAATGTAAAGAATGAAGATGACCGACTTCCGGTTTCGATGCAATTACGTGATAATTTAATTTTTAAATGGGACAACCTATTTATTTTGTATACTTAGATCCTGCTAGTCAAAATATATACATGTCATCCAACCTTCAGATATTTAAAGGTGAATATTTTTTTTTGTTTGCTTATAATTATAATGAAACATATTCTCTATAGGATTTTGGGAATAGCAGAAAAAACTATCAGGTTATCGAAAGAATGCAATGATTGCAAATCAATAATTTTACAGATAGTTTTTGTTTTTACTTCAAATGTTACACTGATTTTCAATAAATATAATTGTTTATTTCTAGTTTTGTTCGTAGATGATCGCCATTTACTCAAAATTGTTAAAACTCGATCTGCAAGCACCTGAAAAATGTTTTGTTTTTAAATACTAAAATTAAATACGATTTACTCTTCATTGAGTAGGTTTGAAATATCAACCTTGCTCAGGACCAACTTATTCAAAATAATTGTTATATATTTTTTTTCCTTGGCATAAAGGCTTATAGCCATACAGCAAGCTACAATTTATTAAATAAAAATTAATAACTATAATTGTTATAAATAAATGAATAATATACCATTTATTTTTTAATTGCTTATTTATTTCAAAGAGGAAGTAGACATTATTCATATCATTCGTTTCGTGATTGAAAGGACTATTTAGGTAACAGGTTGCTTAAGAGGTGTTCCATTTAAAAAAAAAATATTATTGTTTAAAAACTAAATCGCTCAACTTGATGAAGAGTAAATCGTGTCTCTTAATCCTAATATTTAAAGTCGACGCTTTCTTAGATTAAAACTTAAAATTTTATTAAAAAAGAACAATTTAAGTCCAAGTAATGTCTGAGGTCTGGTTCATATGTATCTTGGCCAGTAGAATTCATGTATGCAGAAATATATAGGTTGTTACATTTAATAATTTCATTTTCTTCTAACATTCATCGAAACTGTAAGTCAGCTATTCTGGTTCTTTATATCACATAATTGGAATTTCTTTTTCGTATCAGTACACGAAAGAAAATACTTGACCCATTTAAAAATTGTACGAGAGTTCTTATTAACTTAGCCACCAGGGTATACTAGCCACCGACATCAACATTCCGCTTTTAAGGGAGTCAATAAAGTCAAATTAGGATATTGATTTGAAATTTGGTACATATATATATCATAACGAGATCTGTAACTATACTCTATTTTGAGCTTATTCCGTTGAAGTGTTGGAGGGTAAATAACTAATACAAGCTAGTAAGAGTTCAGAAACTTGAGATTTGAGGCATATACTGGAAGTTAAGTCTCTAATATTTTTTTATGAAATCTGCCACCTACATTTTCACCTTCAACACCCCGTTTTATTATTGAAGGATTTAACAAAATGAAATAATGCTTTAGTGTGTGTATGAGAACAAAAGTTCTCAAAAAATGTTTCAATATCACCTCGAGGCAAACGAATTGAGATACTACATTATTAATATTCTTTAAGCAATTATTTTCACATACTGCATTGCAGATATAGTATCAAGATATTTTCCTGTAAAGAGACTTGCATAGAAACTCTAGATGTGGAAGTAGGATATCTTAGGCAGCGATTTTTTCTAGGGCTACTCTGATTACACGGCCCCACAGAAAAAAACTTCTGTACCAGAGACCTAAATACATAGATTTTGTGTAGTTTTTTATGCTGAATCCCGGATCCGCAGCTCAAAAACCGTTTTACCAGGGGACTTTTTAGTAAAACGCAACAGCATCCCCTAGAATGAAGTGAAATAGTGAGGATAATAAATAAATAATAAATAATTAATTTATTTCCCAGTCAGATTCTGTACAGAATGTCAGATAAATTGTATAAATTGTGTAAGGTAGATAAGACAAGGTAGACAAAAAAGAAAAGGATGCATATACCACATTGTACACATATTAAAATATGAAAACTATAGAACAGAGGACATACAAGCAAAGACAACTAACATTACTACGGAAATAAGATAGCAATAATAACAGTAACAAACAAATCTTATGCTGAAGGATTTAGACAAAATATTCAGCTATGCTGTAATATGGTCGATTGAAAAAGTAACGTTTTATTTCGTTTTAAAAAATGGTTCTTGTTTTTATATCTCTGTATTTCTGTGGTAACTAGTCATACAACTTAATACCCATGCTATATGGACCATTCTGGTACAATGTGGATGTGTTTTTTAGAATACATAGTGAATAAGCTTGTCGGGCATTGATATTAGAGATGTTTGTTGAGCCGTTTGTTACGTATTTGTTTAGGTTGTCACAGATAAATAATATTGTATTGTAAATATATAGAGAATATACTATCATAATGCCCGAATTCCGGAAAAGTGGAGAGCAATGATCATTATAATCAGCATGATTCATGTTTCTGATAATTTTTTTTTGTAGTGTGGATATTCTGCTCGTGTCACTATCAGTGCCCCAAAACATTATTCTATACGATAGACGACTCAGTTCATATGCGAAATAAAATACTTTACAGGATGAAAAACTCACTAAGTTTCTGATATTTAATACGGCAAAGCTAGCACTGCCAAGTTTTGATGCTATTTTGTTGATATTGCGGTGTACACCGAGGAATTTTGTATTTGATTCTTGTTTTATGGAGGTACCATCATGTTTAACTGGAAGACTATGTAGAACTGTTTTTATAGTGCTGATTTTTGAAGTGCATTAAATTAGTTTTAGAGGTCGTTTGAGCATTTACATTGCACTAGTTTGACATACTTTGTACAGCAGAATTTGCTAACATGACTGCTTGTTCGATATTTGCCCCTCGAATATTTATTGATACTTCATCGGCGTATTGACAGATAGGTAGGGAAAATTTAGAGTGAACCCATTTGTGCCTCTTATTTCCACAGCCTCTGACCTGTTGGACGAGAAGGATTGTATCCAACATTTTGCGTGGCCTGTTATGCTATATGATTCTAATTTCTCAACCAAAATTGAGTGGTCCGGTAGGTCAAAGGCCTTTGAAAAATTGAAGAAAGTGCCATTATCCAGGGGGTCTAAGATATTACACAAGAAATTGTATACAGCGGTCGTGGTCGACCTATTTCCTCTGAAACCATGTTGTGATTCACTAAATAAGTTTAAATGAGTAAAGTATGATTCTAGCGTACCGTATATGCCCTCAAAAATTTTTGAAATTATTGATAGCAAGGAAATAGATCTATAGTTGTCAACTTAGTCTGTTTTACCTTTTTTGTGTATGGGCATAACTTTAGATATTTTTAGCGGCTTGGGAAAAGTGCCTTGTTTAAATGACTGATTTACAAGATAGGTTACAGGAGTAGCAATATTTTTGCCAACATCTCTAAAAATAAAACAGGGAAAATTGTCTAAACCAGAGGACTTCTTTGTAGAGACGGATAGTATTATGTCTATTAACATTTTTTCGCAGACATCACTTAACTACACAGAACCTGGTGTTTTTCTTTTTACATTAGGTTTTCTAGAGGATATATTGGATGAAGTTAAGTGTTGAGTGAAATTAATATTGAATATATTACTTAATTTTTGAGAATCTGATATTTCTTTGCCCTGATGAACAAGTAATGTTTGATTTGGCAGTTTTGAGCATGATGTTTCATTTTTTGTTATATTCTATATAGCTCTCGATGGATTTGTCGGTTCGCTAATAAAATTGTCGTAATACTTTTTTTTCCAAATCAATTACTTAATGAGTGATGGGTTTTCTTTACATTTTTATACCTCTGTATGATGTTTACATCCTCGGTAGTTCGTTTTAGCCAATGCAATCTTTTCAGTTCTTTTTAATTTCATTAGTGAGCCATTTCTTTGATTTTTTATTATCCGTCTTAAGGGCTCAAGTTTTTTTTTTAGTGGGAAGGCTAAGTCAAAATAGTATTTTATTATATTAATAAAAGTCTCGAAATGTTTGTCAAAGTTATCAGTTTGTTATATTTCCGTCCAACTTTCTAGGAATATTAGATTAACAAAGTGTTTTCAGTGGTGTAGTACCTTTTGTATATATACGTTCTGGGGATGTCATTACTAGGTAAGTTTAGAGGCACTGGTATTTGAACAGCTAAATGATCTGAAAAATCCGTTTCAATAATCACGGCATTATTACTATCTTATAATGAGAAATTTGTAAAAATGTTATCAATTAAACTATTTGAGTAATAATAATAAATACCTTATTATTACTTAATTTATTTAGCCCCCACGAGGGTGCTAAAAAAAGTTCTGTACCAAAGACATGAGTACATAAATCTTGTGTATTTTCTTATACTGAATCCGAATTCGCAGTCCAAAAACCGATTTAACCAAGCGATTTTTAGTAAAAACATTTTAAAATAAAATTTTGAGCATTAGAAAGAAATATATGCAGATTAAATCCACATCTACTCCTACAGAGGGTTAATTCCACCTTTAACCTACATTTATATATTTGGAATTACAAATTACAAGGCTATGGTTTTTCACACTATTTTGCACTGACATTCGTTATTTGATCTTAGGGATGAAATTAACCCCCTCGTAGGAGTAGGTATGGATTTAATTTCGCATATATTTCTTTCTAATGCTCAAATTTTATTTTAAAATGTTTTCTCAAAATATTTGCAAATTGTTGTGTTTCATTATAAAGTTTTACCTTATTCTCACTAGTTCACCCTATTTTAAGGAATGTTTTTGCATTTTACTAAAAAATCACCTGGTAAATTGATTTTTGGGCTAAGGGTTCGGATTCAGCAAAAAAAACCGCTGTCTAAAGAATCACTACTTCCACATCCAGATTTTTCATCCAAATCACTTTAAAGAAAACATTTTGACCATATTTGCGCTCTAGTATGTGAAAACTACTGGTCATAGAATTTTAATAATATTTGGCGCAGATGTCATAGAAAAATATTAGAAAGGAATCTGAGAACTTAGTTTCTAGTATACCGCAGGCCTAAAAGGAAACCGGACGTAGAGATTTCTATTAGTGGAACGCGTTTAAATTGCAGCTTAATTAAAACGACGAAGACGAAAGTTCCCCACTGCTGGCGCTGGCCATGTGAAACAGTGGCTACAGCTAAATAGTACAAGCCTGCACTTCACTTATAATGGTCAGCGGTGGGAGACTTTCTTCTTCGCCTTTCTCATTGAGCTGCAATTTAAACGCGTTCCACTAATAGAAATCCCTATGTCCGGTTTAATTTTAGGCTTGCGGTATACACCATATCCCTGTACTCCTACAGCATGATTTACTTCTTTTTCCCCATTTATCTCTACTTACTCCCCACTCCTTCAACGGAATCGTGCCAAAATATAATCTAGTTTCAGATGTCGTTTTTTCAAGTGAAAATCTCAATTTCATTTTATCAACTCTTTTAATAAGGGAGTGGGAGTGGGGGTGGTAGGGGCATGGAAAATATTATAAAAATAAACTTGAGGCCTTCGCTTCCAGTATGTACACCAAATCCCAAATGTCTGTACTCTTACCAACTTGCTTTACTTATTTTCCCTTATTTACCCCTATTTAACCCCCAACCCTTCAACGGAATCATCTCAAAATATAATCTAGTTCCAGATGTCGTTATAATACAAACGTAATTTCAAGTGAAAATCTTAACTTCATTTTATCAACCCCGTTTATAAATTGAGTAGGGGTGGTGGATGGGTTAAAAAATATTACAAAAAATCTGAGGCCTTGTCTTCTAGTACACATAGGTACCGAATTTTAAGTTTCTGTACTGTTACCAGCTCGCTTTACTCATTTTCCCCAACTCTTCAATGAAATCATCTCAAAATATAATCTAGTTCCAGATGCCATTATAATACAAACGTATACCAAATTTCAAGTGAATATTTCAATTCCGTTTTGGGGGGTTGAAAAATATTATGAAAAATCTAACGCCTTAGCTTCTAGCATATATACCGAGTTCAAGTTTCTCTAGTCTTACCAACTTGCTTTACTTATTTTACCTTATTCACCCCTATTTACTCCCCAACCCTTCAACGGAATAATACCAAAATATAATCTAGTTCCTGATGTCATTATAATATATACGTATACCAAATTTCAAGTGAATATCTCTATTTTATTTTATCAGCACTTTTAATAATGGAATAGGGGGTGGTAGGGGGATGGAAAATATTATAAAAAATGTTGAGGCCTTGACTTCTAGTGCATACACCGAATTTCAAGTTAATGTACTCTTACCCGCTTGCTTTACATATTTCCCCCTATTTACCCCCAACCCTTCACCAGATATGTTCAAAAAACAATCCTGTTCCAGATCTCGTTATAATATATACGTGTACAAAATTTCAAGTCAATATCTTAAACCGTTCCGGAGAAAACGTGCGAACAAGAAAAGTTACAGACACTACGTGAATGTGGAAGTAAAATACATACAATCAATGTACTCATACTACTCATATCTCTGCTACATAACTTTTTTTGTGGGGCTGTGTTATTTAAGAAACGCTTAAGAAACATTATTTATTCAATTTTATAATTAACTCTTTTAAAAATTATTGTAAGCTTTTGTTCCCGTATAAAAATATGGAAGGGCCTGAAACATAATCTGTATTCATTACATACTATGACTTTGGGATTTGTCCTGCGCATCATGTATGTATTTAATTACGTTCTGTTCGTAATTTATTTATTGTAGAAACATTCGTATATATTCGATATTAATTTATTTTTTATTATATTATTTAATTTTTATTAATATCATTTATCTAATATAATAAATCGGCTGTAAAAACAGTGACTAATATAGCTCTAATTTCACCCCGCTTAGATATTAGTCAGCGTGGGCCTTGATGACAGTTCCAAAATGTTCATAATTAATTATTACTTAGAACTTGTCGACAATCAATTTGAAATCAAGAGTAAGTTTCAAGTGCTAACTTGAGGTTTGAAATATGACTAGGGAAAATTTCATAGATGGCGATAATTAATATTTGTAGGTAGAATTAATTTTAAAATTGTAATTGTAAATACCTTTAGTACATAATTTTCATATTCTACTTCAAAAATAATTAGAAATAACTTTCTAAGTAAAAGTTGTTTTTTAACATTCATTTTTATTTTTGTATAATAATTCATCTCCAAACAAATATGTTTGAAAATGAATTATTATTTGTTTGCTTATAATTGTATTGAAACATATTCTTTATAGGATTTTGCAAACAGCAGCATCTATAACTAAATGAAAAACTTTTTGTAAAAATATTAATGAAATCTTTGTATTTCTTCGATAACCTCAATTCTGGTTATGCTAGCATCCACACAGTCCCCTACGGCCATGCAGACTAAACTAGTATCTTCATAACCCCCTACGATGATGAAGATTTAGTTAAAAATGAGAACAAAGGCCTAAAATACATTTATTTATCTACCTTGTCTTAAAAAATTTTCATTCTAATGGATTACATTGTCATGAAATCTATCATTCTATTTCTTGGAAATGCTTAGCCTTTGAAACGTTTTTCGCCCTTATTCTGGAGCTCATCAGAAAGACATAAAGCCACTCATAACAATATTTCATGCAAAACCAAGACAATTTCTATGAATAAGTGTGAAATAATTATATTTGACATTGACTGATGAAAACAACCTCACCTATCTATTAGCTAACTAGTATTGGAGCCTCATACTCTATGCATGTTTAAAAATGAAATATTATTTGTTTGCTTATGATTGTATTGAAACATATTCTTTATAGGATTTTTCAAACAGCAGAAATAATAACTATCTATAACTAAAAGAAAAACTATCTGTGAAAATATTAACCCATTAACGCCCAAGACAATTTTTTTTTGAATTTTGTAAAAATATTCGGTACGTATGTTTAAAATGCTTCCAAATGATCGTAAGAAATAACAAAAAAAAAATTCATCATGTGGTTTATCAAAAAAGTGGTGATCTATAAATAGATCACTGGGCAGATGTAATATATATATTTTAATATGTAATAATTATTTTACTTTACTTATGTATGTAATAATATTACCATTATAACATCAGTAAAATATCATTAAATTATAATAATAATGGCAAAATTGAACAGCTGTATTTGGTGGTAAGGTAGGAAACAATTGGCACAAAGAGTAACATTTGATGCAATAGGTTTTAGATCTCCTCTTGCAATCTTTTCTTTGACATCTCTGACCATCACGATATTGCAAAAAATGATTTAGGCCGTCGAAACTCTTCGGGGGCCACTGCAATTTTGGTTTTCCTTTTAGCAGAGGATGTGAGTTTCATATATGGAACTGCAACTGCTCTACGGAATTCTAGACACTGATAGCCTCACGGCCATGCATGGTGCGATATAGAATCCAGGCATTTGTTAGTTCCACATCCAGAATAAGAATGAGCAATGGCTAGGATAATTTTTTTCCACGAATCTAGATTCCATATTTACTAATGATCCAATAAGAGTATCTTTCTTTATATAATCTACTATATCACCTGAAAGAAATATCTCAAAAATCTTCAACGGGGTGAGGGCTTCATGTTCTTTTATCAGTGCCTCTATTTTCTCTTTTTCAATAGTATCAAAGTCTGTATCGGTAAAGGTATACTTGGGATCGCACTTTTTCAATTTCGGTAGAGAATTAGAAAGTATCTGCTTTTTCGAACCTTTTTGCTTAGAGATGACACTGGTACTCTGGTCTTCAACAATGTCTTTTGTATCTTGATCTTCATGACCGTATTGTACCTCCTACTAACCAGGAACATATAGTACCTCCGCTATGCCGAATTTGTCATCATCCACTTCGTCTTCATCTGTCACATAATCTGGTTCTGGAGGTAAAACAACAATGTCTAGCGTAGCACTATCATCGTCAATATAAAAATTGCGATCGGCAATAATTTCTTCTATCTTCTATCATAGACAAGTGCCGCTTTTGGAATCCATGTCCTCTAAAAGTAAATTATTATTGTTCTTATTCAAACCATCACCATGTTTTAATTTTTTATATTATAATTTTATCATATCTAATTTCCACTTACAAATGTTTGACTGTATCAACGCAAGCTTTACTTACCAATTATATTTTTCACCAATACCACGAAACAGGTAATATTTAATAAAAATAGCAATGAAAGATTTTATCTCGCACACTGACTGAGATTGACCGATAATAATAACAATGACCTAACACATCTGATGCGGATAAACTCTCAAAGTTCCAGTTAGATATTATGATATTATATGTGCCCAGTGGTATAAATATAGATCAGCTAAATAAAGTTTTTTACAATTATGCTGATAAAGAAAATATTGTAAAATGTGTTATGGAATAATAAACTTTTATATTTCAGGGACTCATTATGACATATCATATTTTCATATTCATTAGGTTTTTGTTTATAAATAAATAAATTTGTTAGTGTACACGACAATTTTTTTTCAAGATTTTAAAGAATTAAAAAAAAATACTTCCGATTTGACAAATTATTAGAAAATGGTCTTCTAGTGTTTTAGTAATTACAGATATTAATTTAAATCAGTTTTTGCGAAATTAAATATGCTATTGTCATGTTAAAAAAATTGTCTCTTGTGATCTATAAATAGATCACTGGGCGCTAATGGGTTAATGAGATCTTTGTATTCTTTCGATTCTAAATTCTGGTTATGCTAGCACATTAAAATCCTAAAATGAATTTGTTTAATTTCTTATTTGACAATTCTCATTCTAACACTAGCATTCACACAGTCCCCTACGGCCATGCGGATTAAACTAGTATCTACATAACCCCCTACGATCATGAAGATTCAGTTAAAAATGAGAGCAATGGCCTAAAATAAATTTATTTATCATTAGAATGAAAATTTTTTAAGGGCCGGTTTTTCAATGCCCAGTTAAAAGTGCCAGATAGGTAGCTGCTAGTTACGCTTAGCTGGCAGTTATATCTATGGTAATGTCTATCAACAGTAATTTAACTGCCAGCTACGTATTCATGAGTTGAATTATTTCTTAGCTATGCTGGCACTACTGACTCTACCTGAAGCTTCTTTCAGTTGCTTCATTTCAAATTGCGCGCGTATTTTAGTGACAGTTTATTTAATTTAACCTCAAATTCATTGAGTTGTCTAGCGTGTTGATTCATGTTCTGTTCTTAATTTTGTGCGTTTGTCTATCAGCAATAATTACAATAGAGAGTGTAAAAAGGGAAAAAGGTGCTAACTACACTTTAAGTGATTGGAGAAACAGAATTATTCCTGCAACTTCCTCTATCATCTCAACGATATGTAAAACAGTTTCTTTACGCAGTCTAAATCTTATTAAAAAATCTTCATCATCATAATTCTCAAAATTATTTTCTCGTTCCCTTATGGTATAGGGTCTCCTCTCATACCTTATAAATTGTATAATATTATCGTCATCATCACTCATATCCAGAATATTATTATTATTATTCATTATTGGCAATGATATATTTAATATAAATCACAAATTAAAAACGAACATACCAATCAATAACATTGGTTTTTAGGTTAGAATGTTTTAGAATTGTCAGAAATTGAACCAAATGCGCATGTGCAAATCCACTAACAGTAGAATAAATCCTTAACTGGTACTTTCAACTCTCTGCTAAATTTACTTTCAGATAGTGAGTTTAACCCTCCGGTAAATTTTACCTGCACATTGAAAAACAGTTTATCTGCCAGATAAATTTTATCTGACAGTTAGGCTATTTAACTGGACATTGAAAAACTGGCCCTAAGACAAGGTAGGTAAATACATTTATTTTAGGCCTTTGTTCTCATTTTTAACTGAATCCTCATGATCGTAGGGGGCTAGATAGATACTTTAATCTGCATGGCCGTAGGGGACTGTGTGGATGCTAGCGTTAGAATGAGAATTTTCAAATTAGAAATTAGACAAATTCATTTTAGGATTTTAATTTGTTAGCATAACCAGAATTCAGGTTGTCGAAAGAATATAAAGATTTCATTAATATTTTTACAGAAAGTTTTTCTTTTAGTTGTAGACAGTTATTTTTTCTGCTGTTTGCAAAATCCTATAAAGAATATGTTTCAATAAAACAAATATGTACAAGCAGTTTCTTAAACTATTATTCAAATTTCTATCAATGTGTATACAAATTACCTTTCCCTGTAGTTTTCTGTCAAATAATTACAGTGTAATAAACTTCATCACACACATTTTTACATAATTCAAAAAGTGGTATGTTTTATTCAATTGAAGAGCTTGCACTAAAACTTCTGCATGTAAATTAATTCGTTAATGATAAGCACCGGGAAACAGACGGTGATAAGATTCCTTTGATATTTTATCCAATATCTAAACAATCAACCGCAAAAATGAGTATAATACAATAAAATAAGTGAAGCTTCTATTTATATTAAAAAAATCATAAACCATAAATAAACATTTATGTTCCTGAAATTGTGCAAAACTCCCCTATACCAGTGCCAGAATAGCAAAACACTCAGCAGCAAGTTGTTGATTTGTTAATGGAGTCTTTGTGCGCACGATTTCTCTGAAACGGTTTAAGATATTGACTTGAAATTTTGTACACGTATGTATTATAAGGAGATCTGGATTGTTTCTGAACTTATCCAGTGAAGGGCTGGGGGGTCAATAGGGATAAATAAGGGAAAATAAGTAAAGCAGCTGATATGATTTCGAAAATTTGGAATTTGTTGTATATACTGGAAACCAAGGCCTCAGATTTTTTAATAATATTTTCCATCTCTCCACCAGCCCCACTCTATTATTAAAGAGATCTATAAAATAAAACTGAAATTTTCACTTGAAATTTGGTACACATATATATTATAACGACTCCTGGAACTAGATTATATTTTGTTATCATTCCGTTGAAAGGTTAGGAACTAAATAAGGCTATATAGAGGAAAAGAAGTAAAGCACGCTGGTAAGACGTACTAATATAATATAATTTTATGATAATATTTTATTTTATTCTATTTTATAATATTTTACAACTAACATACCAGCCCCACTCCTTTATTAAAAGGGTTGATAAAATAAAATTGAGATTTGAGACATGTATGTTTTATAAGGACATCTGTACTTGGATTATATTTTGAGATGATTCCGTTGAATGGTAGGCCAGTAAGAGTGCAGAGACTTGCTCCAAGTCTCTGCACTCTTACTCTTACTTTGCTGTATATACGAAAAGCCAACGCCTCATATATTTTTATTACATTTTTCAACCCTTCCACCACCTCCACTCTATTATTAAAGGGGCTGACAAAATTAAATTGAGTATCTGGAACTGGATTTTATTTTGAGTTGACTCCGTTGAAGGGGTGGGGGTAAGTAAGGGAAAATGACCAAAGCAAGCTGAGTACATAACTTTGAGATTTGGTGTATATGCTAGAAGCGAAGAACTTCTTTATAATATTTTTCAAGTGGATACCTAAAAATTTATTCTCTTGCCTAAGAGTGCCGCTATTTGTTCTAATTAATAAACTCTGACCAAGTGTTTTATTTTTT
Organism: Stenurella melanura; assembly: GCA_963583905.1. NCBI lineage: Eukaryota > Metazoa > Arthropoda > Insecta > Coleoptera > Cerambycidae > Stenurella > Stenurella melanura. The sequence goes on from OY757312.1 coordinate 113,327,365, forward strand.
GACCAGTTAAATCTTAAAACTGATGATTTTTTAGTATTTAATATTAACTCGTTTTGTGTAAACCATGCGTGCGCTTCTTGAAGTTGTAGACTGGCTCTCTTAACAAGGGAATCTACATTTTTTCACTAACAAGAATGGTGGTATCATCAGCATACATAATGCAGTTTGGTAGACAAATATAATTTACATAAATGATGTATAGCAGAGGACCTAAAATGGATCCTTGTGGTACTCCAATGGTCGAAGATAATACTTTAGATTTATGATTGCCGATTTAAACATATTGCCTCCGATTTTGCAGATAACTAATGTACCACATATGAGGTATTCCTCGTACACCATATATTTCTAGTTTCTCTAGGAGAATTTCATGATTTACGAGGTTAAATGCTTTGCTTAAATCGACAAAGATATCTGCTGTTTCTTTCTTTTCATTCAGATCTTTCTATAAATCGTTAAAACTCTTTGAAGTACGGTGGATTACAATTTGAACCAACATTTTTGTAACTTTCAAGGTACGGTGGTACAAAATATATACCACTAAAATAAAACACTTTCCCGGATGTGTACGCCGGTTTAAACTGTGCTCCACCTATGCAAACATATTATTATAGTACAAAAAAATGGCGTGCGGTGGTCTGGTTAAACTAGCAGCTGTTAGTTCGGTTTTATGGGGTTATGTACTAAACAATGCATCAAGTCGTGTGCCTGTACATGTTTGTAAGTGTTGAAATATACTGTTTTTATAAAATTGTTTGGATAACTGCCTGTAACCTGTTTATTAAGTTCATTTAGAGGTGGGTAATCATTGTCTATAACTGTAAGTGTTTTATATGTCAGCTATTATATTTTAATTTTAGTGTTCATTTATTGTACCACCGTACCTGTAGTATAATGAGTAGAAGACGGGAACCTCTTACCTTCAAATTAGTTGGAATGACGGAAGATGAACTGTACGATATTATAAACGATATTGATTGTGCCTCAATACCTTCCGATATGGGTTCTGATAATGATAGTGACGCACAAGAAGAAGAGGAACAAATAATAACAAGTATTGAAAAAAATAATTTCGTCGACGATGATGACGAATTTGTATTTTCTGATTCGGATGCTGAATCTGATTGGGATGCAGATGATGAAGTGCCAAGATAAACAAATATCTTGATCAGATGATCTGAGTAATTTCAGATCACCGGAGCCCTTTGTCAGCACGGCTGGTCTACCTCAATTCATAAAAGATCTTGCAGATCTAAGTCCTAAGAAGCTTTCAATTTGCTAATCACGGATGATACATTGAATCACATTGTGCTTCAAAATAATTTGTACGCAAAGCAGAAATTTCAAGATATCGGAAAATCATATCAGAAAACAGATGGAGAGCTTATCATATTTAAGTTTTTATAGGTTGAGTACAGTGGTATAAATATTATAGCACCATGTATTTTTTTATTAACAAAAAATGTTCTTTTTCCTCTTTACATATATTTATAAACACGTCTTTAACGAAAATGTACCCTAATTTTTATTATTTCTGATTTAAAAAAATCTTTACTTGTGGGGTTTAATTTTTACTAGAAATTCTGTACCTGAAAGAGTTAAGAAATTCAAGCATTTATGGTTGACAAACCTTTACGATAACCAAATTGCGAGGGGTTAAATAAATCATATTTGTCAAAAAAAACTTATAATACGTAGCGTATTTTTAAAAAAATTTGGAAAAGGAACTTAATAACGATATGGTCCCATAATTTTCAATATTTGTCTTGTCACCGGACTTATACAATAGTATAACTTTTGCGATTTTTAATTTTTCATGAAAGATGCCCTCATTAAGTTAGCAATTTATTAATTCAGTTAATGGTTTACTAATTTGATGCATACATTTTTTTTAGTAGGTTTGAGCTTATACTTCATCTCCCGATGTATTGAAATTTCTAAAATTTTTGATAATATCCAGAATATCATGTTCATTAGCAGGTTCGAAGTAAAGTGAATTAGGGTTATTTCTGAGTATGTTTGTGTTTGACAGAGCTGTTGGTGTTTTATTAAAGAAGTTGTTGTAGTGATTAGAAATGTATTCCGGATTATTAACTATTGAATTGTCAGAGTTTTTGAGATTGTATTCTTTAACAATTTTGCGTTATATAGGTGACAAAGAGCCTGAAAAATGTCCTTCCAGTAGGCAAAAGGTTAAACAATGTTTTAAACTAAACCCTACGTCAAGATGTTTTTATCTTTTGTTATAGGGTTATTTCTGGAAAATGTCGATATATCGGATTTTACTAGTCGGATTTAAAATGCCAAAATTAAAAAATTTCTTTCTTTGACATTTAATAAAACAAAATTTTAAATGTTTGGTAAATTTTCAAAGCGAAAAAAAAGTGTTAAACAAATGTTAAAAAGTATTACCTCTGTAGATTTTGAAAAAAGAGATAAAAACCTATAATTTGTGCCTTAGAACGTCTATATTGGTGCTCGATTCCAAAAATTACATCAATTTTCCTGGCTTTTACTATCTTGAGGTTAAACGCGCAAAAAATAATATTTTCAAAATCGTACCTAGATTAACAAGAGCACAGCAAGCTTATACCCCAATTTGACGCATTTTGGGTTTTTTTGTCTCTGGCGCTTGGTCTATTCTCTTTCAGAATAATTTTACATTTCAGACATTACTTGCAGCTATTGATTTTCCGCTCTTAATTGAGCTGAATTATCAAAAAAGGAAAAGAAAACACACCTATTAAAATACCTGTCAACTTAATTTATCTTTCCTAAAGTATTTTCAGCGTGTAATTAAAATAATATAATTCAGTAGCACCTACAGGCGCTCCTATATTTGACTTTGTGAGTTGTTAGAAAGTTTACGAAACACAAATAAAAGTAAGTAAACGTTGATAGAACTTTTAAATAACCTTTTTGGAATGAAAACTTCTACTATAACTTTTGACTTTGTAAGTGGGCCCTATCTAGATGAAAGTGTAAAGTGTTTGTCGTTTAGAAACCGACAAAATGCCTGAACTGCTGACGCAAATTTTATAAGGAAGCACCAAGAACCATTTTCAGAATATTTAAAGCATTAAATTTATACAGATATTTTAATTTTCCTCATACTTTAAAAAATATTAAAAGGAAAGTTCAACGGAGTTCTCATATTTATTACTCAAAAATTTCATATCATATAGGTGAAGAATGGAGAATTTTTACTAATGCGAATAATTATAAAGATTGTAAAGAATAGAAAGTTGATTAAATGGGGATAGTTTTATTGAACTTCTTAAGCTATAAATTGTACTTTAGATTCAATCTAACTTTTTTTGTAGGCCCGTTTAATATTTCTTCATTATTGCTTATTCTGAAAGAGCTTTCATATACAAAAAATCGCTGCCTAAGGAATTACTACTTCCACATCCAGATTTTTCATCCAAGTCTCTTTAAAGGAAACATCTCGACTAGATTTGCACTGTAGTATGTAGAAATTATTGGTCATAGAATTTTAATAATATTTGGGGCAGATGTCACAGAAAAGTTTGAGGAGTTGTTTTCTACCATGTACGTTAAAAATAAAGTTTCTAGTTTACCCTAATTATTTTCCCCTATTCACAACCTACCACCTTCCACCTCTTCAATGGAATCATATCAATCAGATGTCATTACAATACATACGTTCCAAAAAGAGAATGATAGGTTTCATGAAAATGTAATCCATTAGAATGAAACATTTTTTTAAAGAAAGGTAGGTAAATAAATCCATTTTATGCCTTTGTCCTCATTTTTAACTGAATCTTCATACACCGCAGGGGGTTATGTAGATGCTGTACTCTTACTAGCTGGATTTACTTATTTTTACCTATTTACTCCTATTTAACCCCCAACCTTTCAACGGAATCATCTCAAAATATAATGTAGAGGTGTTTCAGAATCTCATGAGCCGCGAAATGCGCATAAGGCAAAGTTTAATCTGAGTTATAAGTATGTTTTTGAAGACACTGGAGACTGCCTTGCTGTATACATAAACAAGAGCTCGGGATAAATTGTAAACAATAAATATAATATTTTTAAGAAGTGTAACTGAGTCAACAGGACGGATTATGTATCTGCGCATATGAAGGTCACGGCTCATGAGGTTTTAAAACACCTCTAGTTCTAGATGTCATTATAATACATACGTCTACCAAATATCAAGTGAATACCTCAATTTTATTTTATCATTCCCTTTAATAATGGAGTAAGGGTGGTGGGGGGTTGAAAAATATTATTAAAAATTCTGAGGCCTTGGCTTCTAGGACATACACCGAATTTCAAGTTTCTGTACTCTTACCAGCTTGCTTTACTTACTCCCTAATTTTCTCTATTTACCCCTCACTTCTTCAACGCAATCACGTCAAAATGTAATCTAGTTTCAGATATCGTTAAAATACATACGTGTACCAAATTTCAAGTGAAAATCGAAATTTCATTTTATCGACTCTTTTAATAAGGGAGTGGGGGTGGTGGGGGTGGGGGGGGGGGGATGAAAAATATTATAAGAAAACCTGAAGCCTTCGCTTCTACTATATACACTAAATCCCAAATTTCTGTACTCTTGCCAGCTTGCTTTACTTATGTTCCCCTATCTACCCCTATTTAACTCCCAACTCTTCAACGGTGTCATCTCAAATTATAATCTAGTTCCAGATGTCGTTATAATACATTCATGTAGGTACTAACTTTCAAGTGAATATCTCAGTTTTATTTTATCCAGCCCTTTAATAATGGTCAAAAAACGGTTTCTTGAAAATATGTCCGAAACTATTAACTTTGCGATAAAAATAGTTATTACTAAATTTGTTGTGAAAAATGTTCACTTTTTATCGTATAGACCAGTGCCAATAATTTTTGAAACAAAAATAATTCTGAGTAGTTTATAGGTGGTGGGAAAATTTAAGATTATTGGTATATAAATGGGAAAACATCGATTGGACCACAACAAATAACCGGCAATGGGGTGGGGGTGCGAAAAGGTGTGTTTTTAGTTGTAAAACGTGTTTTTTTACTGTTTGTGGCAAAAGTAGACCTCCTCTCAAAAAATGTTTAACTTAGAAGTTGTAGATAATTGAGAGATCTACAACTTTTATTTGAACCATTCTTTACATAACCTCAAAAATAATCAGAAAAACGCCAAAAAACCAATTTGTTGGTTTTATATTTCTGCCTTCCACAAAAATAATTCGATTTTGATGAAATTCGGTGAAAATGTACATTTTTATGCCTCAAAAATGATTTAACTTTTTTGAAGCGTAATATTTATCTTTCATTTTTTTCAATAAAAAAAGTTGATTAACAAAATTGTGGTATTTGAAAATTTCAGAACGGTATTTTTTCGTTGAAACCTCTACTTTAAGGTGGTGTAAAAAAATCATACTCTTACTGTGGAGAAATACTGTCAAAAATGGATAAAACCAAAAAAACTCTTTTTTCAAGATCGATTTTCCGTAAATCTCACTAATGCTTCATTGTTCATTTAAATGATGTTTTGAAAGTGGTGCAAAACAGTAATTTCCATGTAATATATAACAAGGGAACTTTAATTAACCGTTGAAGGTTCTTAGGCAAGAAAAAAATTGTCTATGCTTTATGGGCACTATCACATTAACAATAGGTTTATACGTATTTTGCAGTAATTTACAAAGTAGAAATACATAACCAAAATTTATAATCTCATTTTTTTGGGAAGCTGCTCTACATCATCAGACTCAACACATTGTTCGGTTTCTTCAGGATCTTCGATAGGGTTTTCGATTTCGTCAAGGTCCTCAAGTTCATCAAGATCTTTATTTTCAGTACAATTTTGTTTATTATTTTTGTTTTATTTTGCTGTTGCATCGTCATACTTCTCCTCTTAAACGCTGATTTCTAGTAATGGTTGTATTTCAGAGTTAGAACAGTTTTCGGCCCCGTGACAATTCGAGCATAGAATGGAGCATTTTACTCCATGCTTTCGACAGCCGCATCTTTTACGATCACAACCAGTTTCACAGCTGCAGCTTGATAGATTTTAGCAAACTTTCAGGAATTAATTCCTTTTCTGTCAATTTAGGCATTATTCCGGTTAGATGATGTTTCCATCCCCAATCCTTAGCTGTAAGTTTGTTACCAAGCCAAGTTTGAATTTGAAAATAAGCCCTGTAGCAGTATTGTTCAGCTGCTCCCTCTGTTGGTGGTAGTTTTTCTAAATGAAATGAAATCGTTATCGTAGCAGTTTGATACATTTCAAACCTCAATTCGTTCAGTGAAATATCATTTTTCTTAAATTTATAAATAGACGCTATTAGCTTCAATCCATTATCGGCTATTGTGTTTGTCTACATTCCTCCGATAAAAAAATTCTGAGAGCTTTGATAAATTTTGGTTAGCGAGTAATGATTTTACAATAGCTTTTTTCCCTTTTCCGGCGAAACGAAAAGTCGTATCACATTCAGAAAAACAATGGAGGAATGCAACAATGTTCCTTTTTTATTCATGTTTGAAGCTGTTTGAGGTGTAAAACGTATCTTTGGTATTATCTGAATCTGTAATAAATATCGGAATTATTTGAATTTAATTGGTTTAACAGAACTAGAGGATCAATATTCTGACCCACAATTACTACGATTTTTGTAGGATGTTCAGCTAATTTAATGGCTGTATTAATAATTGGAGCATCTTCTCCTGCTTGTTTACATAGAATTCGTTCCGATTGAAATTTTTCTGACAATGTGGAATAAAAGAACTAAAAAGAAGTGCGCGCGCACTCGAGAGCGCGTAATGGAAAAACTGCCCCGTCATAATTCAATTCTTCAACTTTGAATAATTTGAAATATGTATGTCAATAGAATTGTTTTCATTGTATGTGCCCATACAGCATAAAACAGTTTTCTTCTTTCCTGAAAATGGTTATTTTTAGCAATTTATTAGCTAAAATTATTGTTTAAACATTTTGGTTTTCCATAGTCCGAACCTTAAACGGTTAATATAATTAAAGTTTCTTTATTACATATTTCATGAAAATTACCGTTTTGCAACACTTTCAATACTTCATTTAAATTAACAATGAAGAAGAAGTCACGGAAAAATCAATCTTGAAAAAAGTGTTTTTTTAGTTTTTCCCATTTTTGTTTTTCGACAGTAACAGTATAATTGTTTTACACCATCTTAAAGTAGAGGTTTCAATGAAAAAAACACCGTCCTGAAATTTTCAAAAATCAAATCTTTGTTAATCAAGTTCTTTGATTGAAAATTAGGCCCCTTTTTCAAATTAAATTCGCAAAAAAATCAAAAAATGAATATTACGCTTCAAAAAAATTACATCTTTTTTGAGGCATAAAAATGTACATTTTTACCGAGTTTCATCAAAATCGAATTATTTTTGTGGAAGCTAAAAACAGAAAACAAAGAAATTGGTTTCGGCGTTTTTCTCAATATTTTTGAAGTTGTGTAAAAAGTGGTTCAAACAAAAGTTGTAGTTCTCTGTTATTTATTTTTTTTAATTTTTTTTTTATTTAATCGTCTTATTTATATTAACGTCCTGGCGGAATTTAGCAAATGCTATTCCACCACTCAACCAGGACACGTACACATAGACATCAACACAACGACCATTCCCTGCGATATTGCCATCTACCGCAGCTGAGACTCGAACTCAGGATAGATATCAGCGACTAGACATGTTGTGCCACCCAACAGCGGTCTAGTACACTGCTACCATCTCGGTAACACATGAAAAACGCCACTAAACATCCATACCCTGGCCAGGATTCGAACCCGGGACCCCGTGGTCGCAAGCCAAATGCCTTAGCATTGCGCCACCGAGCCGGTTATCAACTTTTGCTTTAAACTGTTTTCAATTGGAGGTCTACTTTTGCGAGAAATAGTAAAAAAAAAAAAACGTTTTACCCCTAAAAACACACCTTTTCGCACCCCCACCCCACTTCCGGTTATCTGTTACGGTCCAATCCATTTTTCCCCATTTATATACCCTAAGTTCTACCACTACTTATATACTGCTAAGAATTTTTCAGATTTTTGGCCTCTGAAAACCGGTTTGGCACTGATCTAGTGGGAATTACCGTTTCGGAGATATGATAGCCTGATATGATAATAGGTGATAATAGTGTAAATCTATCTATCTATCTATACTTGTAATCTATGGCTGTGGCTGCAGCCATTCGCACAACACCGATGTTTCGGAGAGGAGTCTGTCTATAAGGTCGGTAAGTACCTAATGTTAAAAAGATTTACTCTAACCTACCACAATTTGTCTGCTAACTTATTTCTGATATTTAATTATTCATTCATACATTATTTATATTTATAAATTACAGTTTTTCATTTTTTCTACTTTTCATTTTTTTTTCTTTTTATTAAAATCGTATGTTTTAATATTTCTTTTGTTTTTTTTGTTTCTTGTTTTTTTTGTTGAGGTTTTTTGTGTTTTGCATTGTTTTTTTTCTGTTTTTTTTCGTTATTTTTTTTTTTTGTTTTCTTTAGGATATTAACGAGGAAAACAAGTTTGCCAAGGGGCCCGTCATGGCATCTACATCACAATACTGAGCCGCGGAAAGAAAAGGATTTAGAACATAGGACAAAAACAGAGGAAACTTACATTTCTAATATTACAATGGTTCTTAAGTCTATATTTTAATTTTATTTTTTTCAATAAATTTAAATAATATTAGATATGATTCTATATTATTTGACTTTAATATATCAATTAAATTAAACGGCTGTGCTAAATGGTTGTTACCAATTTTCTTCATAAATTCCTGCACAGAGTCCTGTTTTAAATTACAATTTAGGATGATGTGTTCAGCATCGCCCCTTTCACCGCATTCGCAGTTTTCATTTTGTGCCAAGTTAATCCTATATTTGTGGGTGGGAAATAGTCCATGATTTATTCGCAGTCTAGTCAGTGTAGAAACAAATTTTTTATTGGCAGGTATAGCCGTGAACCAAGGTTTCTTATTTGGAGTGGGGTTGATGAATTTATAATATGTTCCTTTTCTCCTGTTTAGATACTCTTCCCTCCATTTTACTAGTTGCTTGCTTTTTATTGTCGACATTAGGTCCTCAGGTGTAATAAGGTAATCCTTAATGTCTCCATCCCGTGATACATATAATAGTGTAAATGTATTTGGTCTAGGCAAAGATGTAGTGACAATGTACTGTAAGCAAGACGAATAAATATAAAATCTAAGGTCCTTATTAAATTCAGTCAATGTAATATACTAAATATCATGAAATCCAATACAAACTGAAACAAAAATTGCTGATAAACCCAGAAGTTCACATCCTGCAAGTTTTTTTACGCAATAAGTGCTATGCGAATAACATTAGTTCATTGGTAAAATAATTGCACATGCTATTTCCCAGAAACTACTAATCCTAGAAGAAACAGCTTCAAAGAAAAAAATTGCTTCAATATTTCCCAATATACTTATGACATCTATTTTGATAGATAAAAGCTTCTCGCTTGCTATATTTGCTCCTGTAAATTTTCACATTTTATCGACGTGGCTTTACAAAAAAATATATATTTTCTACACTTACCAAAATTTGACCTTTAAATTAATGGTAACTAAATACATTTTGTTGACAAATACATATTGGTAAGATGGTAAAAACCGCTGTCTAAGGAATCACTACTTCCACTTCCAGATTTCCGATCCAAGTTTCTTTAAAGGAAAACATCTTGACCGTATTTGCAGTGAATTTTTTTATTACCATAAAACAGATTTATCTCCATACTAAATCTGGGAATACGACAAGGAATATTACCTGCCAAGTGAGAAAGAATGGAAAAATATATTTTACAATTTTTACTTTTAGTAAGAATCTTGTAAACTGATTGTGGCTTGAAATATCTTTTGCATTTAGCCAATTCGTAGACTCCAGGGATAATACGCCCCGTTCCTCCCTTATTTATAGTCCGGTCACAATTCATGGCCCGTATCGTTATGGTAGGTAAACTTGTTTTGCGGAAGATACGCAAAACATTAAATTTACAAGGGAAACTCACGTATTACTTTTAGACAGCTCACAATTAAGTATATTAAAATTAGAATTTGAAACTGGGGATATTTTATCACTTTAGGTAAAGTACTTTCAAACATGACTGGCATAGAGTGTTTTTAGTTCAAAACAAACCGCCTGCAATATAATTCGATACTACAATACCATCAGGCGACATTTTTCCTGGAGGGGATTGACATTCGATATGTGTTTAGTTAATAGTGTTGGCTTCGTCTGGTGATCATTTACTAGTACTTAATAGTTCCAGATAATGCCAACATAGTTAGTGAAACTAGCGCCGAATGTATTGTTCAAGCGTTTTTGTGAAAGCAATTTCAGAGGAAGGAAATATTTTTGAGTACAGCATACAGTGCTATATCAAATAAAGAAGACTGAGAAACTACTATTTTATTCAAAGGCTTCAATAAAAAAAATATTTACATTAATATTAAGCCACATTAAATTGTATTGAAACATATTTATAGGATTTTGCAAACAGCAGAAAAAATAACATGGAAACTAAAATTTTAATGATATCTTTGCATTCTTTCAATAACATAAATTCTGGTTATACTAGCAAATTAAAATCCTGAAATGGATTTGTAAAAGTTCTTATTTGAAAATTCTCATTCAACAACTACCATCCACAAATATAATTATGTTATACCTACTTATTCATAGCAATTGTCTTGGTTTTGCATGGAACATCTTTATGGGTGGTTATGTGCCTTTCTGACGAGATCCAGAATAAGGGCGAAAAACGTTTCAAAGACTAAGCATTTCCAAAAACAGAATGATAGATTTCATGAAATGTAAGACATTAGAATGAAACATTTTTAAGACATGGTAGGTAAATAAATTCATTTTAGGCCTTTGTTCTAATTTTTAACCGAATCTTCGTTACCGTAGGGGGTTATGCAGATACTAGTATAATCTGCATGATCGTAGGGGACTGTGTGGATGCTGGTTATTGAATGAGAATTTTCAAATAGAAAATTATGCAAATCCATTTTAGGATGTTAATTTGATAGCATAACCAGGATTCAGGTTATCGAAAGAATGCAAGGATTTCATTAATATTTTTACACATAGTTTTTCTTTTAGTTCCCATAGATAGTTATTTTTTCTGCTGGTTGCAAAATCCTATAAAAAATATGTTTTAATACAATTAAGCAAACAAATAATGATTCACTTTTAAACACATTAAATTGCTTAAAACACCTGTACATTGCGTTTTTAATTTTCTTTTTACATTAAGTACATACTTACATACTACAAGAAATTTCTACATTTATCAGATCACAAATCCATTCTCTGTCTGTTAAAAAAGCCTTTTTTGTGCAGGGGCTTGTGTAATTCCGTGAAATTTTTGATGAAGGAATAGTATAACTATATGGGATGGATAGCTCATGAACCCTACAATTACGTCAGGTGTTTTGTCCGCTTCTGTATCAGAAGGCCTATAGGACCTATATATGGACCTATATCATAATTTCAAGATGGTCGCCAGAACGGATACTGATCTCTTTTTTCCTCTGAAACTCATTTGTGGTTGGCTCTATGGAAATTTTGCTAGAAATCTTTTTTGTTCCTAATAAAATAAGGAATAAAAAAGGTAATATAATTTTTTTGATATCTGTTACCGTTTCTTAGATATATTCGAACACTGAAAATGTCAAAATATGTGATTGCTTGGTAACTATGAAAATAATACTCCACTTGTACAGGGTGCCCCAAATTGCTTGATTTTGGCTGGTTTTCCTATTTTCAGACCAGGTAGAGAAAAACTGACGTATGAGTCTAGAGCTCGATTTTTGTGAAACGCCGATTGGTGAAAACCGCATTTCGATATCTCTAAGCGTTTCCGCGATATCGGCAAAAATTGACATTTGGCAGATTCCGAAAAACTGTCATAACTTTTTTATTTGTGAATATTTTTTCAAACGGTAAAAACTTTCCACATGCACTTTTTGAAGTAGAATAAGACGCATTTGTCAAAAAAATATATCGCTTTTCAATTGTGCGATATCAAAGCTAACTTTGTTATTTCAAATGGAAACCATACTTGGCTTTGACTTTAGAAAATAGGAAAAAAAATAAGCTTTCCAAAAATATATATGTCAAGATATGTCTAGTCATCCCTGCTGCCAATATAACACATTTCTCTTTAAAAATGTAATTTTTTTAACATTTAACATTTTAACCCAGTTGGCCTCACAAAAACAGTTGCTTTGCATATCTAAAAGTTAGTTTGACAGTAAATAAAATAAGTGCTAAAGTTGACATCTGTTATAATCTCTCTGCATTATTCCAAAATGTATGAAAACTTTGAAAAATGCCAGATGTTTATATGCTATATTGAATCAGGCCGAAATTCTGAAGACGCATTAAATCTATATTTCGAACGTTACGCTGAACGCCAGCAGCCAAGCGAACAAATGTTTCCTAGATTGGAAAATGCTTTGGTGAATTATGGATCATTTGTAAGCCCAGACCTAAAGAGTATGCTATTGAAGGTAGAGACGAGGTGGAGGCAGAAGTAATTGGAGCGGTTTTAGCAAATCCTGAAATTTCTACCAGAGAAATAACTGTAACTAAGGGTGTGAGCAAAAGCCGTAGCCAAAGAATTCTCAAGAAATATAAATATAAACCTTATAAAATCAGGCTCACTCGTCAAATATTCCCAGGTGATCAAGAACGCAGGATTAATTTCTGCAACTGGTTCATTAGAAAATGCAATGAAAATGAGAATTTTCACCGAAATGTCATTTGGACCGACGAAGCGAGAGTAACCAGCAACGGAATATTTAATGGACATAATCGGCATCGTTGGTCGGACCATATTGAGCATGTTTTCCAACCTAGAAATATTCAAGGACGATTTGGTTTCAATATTTGGAACGGTACGTTAATATTTTGGAAAACATTGTTGAACCATATTTAGAAGACTTGCCCCTTGCCGATTTGGTACGAAAGTTTTATTAACAAGATGGCGCACCAGCCCATAACGCGGCGGTTACAAGGAACAAACTAAATCAAATGTTCGAGGATCGGTGGATGGGAACAAGGAGGCCCATACCATGGCCTACAAGATCTCCGGACCTAAGTCCTTTGGACTTTTTCTTTGGGATTTCGTCAAAGACCAGATATTTAAAACCATACCAGAAACGCGTCAAAATTTAGAGCAACGAGTGAGAAATACAATCGCTGGGATAACACCTTTACAACTTTTAAATGCCGAGAAATCAGTAAAGAAGAGATGTCAATTGTGCATAGACCAAAATAGTAGATAATTTGAGCACTATTTGTGATACTTAAATCGTTAAAGATTTGTTACCTACTTAATGAAATATGTTTAATTAATAAAATTAATTTAATAGAAAAACTATTGTTTTCATTTGACTAACTGAAACTCTTGTTTTCCATGGCCAACTCTGCTAAAATGTCATTTTTAAAGAGAAATGTGTTATATTGGCAACAAGGATACCTGTATATCTTGACATATATATTTTTGGAAAGCTTATTTTTTTCCTATTTTCTAAAGTCAAAGCCAACTGTGGTTTCCATTTGAAATAACAAAGTTAGCTTTGATATCGAACAATTGAAAAGCGATATATTTTTTTTACAAATGCATCTTATTCTACGTCAAAAAGCGCCTTAGAAAGTTTTTACCGTTTGAAAAAATATTCACAAATAAAAAAGTTATGACAGTTTTTCGGAATCTGCCAAATGTCAATTTTTGCCCATATCTCGGAAACGGTTAGAGATATCGAAATGCGGTTTTCACCAATCGGCGTTTCACAAAAATCGAGCTCTAGAGTCATACGTCAGTTTTTCTCTACCTGATCTGAAAATAGGAAAACCAGCTAAAATCAAGCTATTTGGGGCATCCTGTACATTATTATTACACATATTTTTTAATTGATACATAAATATCTAGTAGAAACAAAGTTTCACAGGTCATCATCTGAGTCGAGGGTTCTTTATCATTCTCCGCAGTCATTGTTAATGCAGATCTCTTCATCGCCACCACACTTACACCTTAAAGACTGTGCTTTGCAATTTTGCAATTGTGCAATTTGCAATTTACAGCATACCGTCCTTTCTCACAACCACAGCGTACTAGATTGAGTAATCATTCTGGTCTAGATGGCATCGAACTCATCGTGGGAGATTACTGGTTTCCAGACTCCTCCCATCGAAATTGTGATGGTTCTGGGAGGTTTAGATGTTGTTTACCAGCACTGTGCCACTCAAATACTTGCTAATGTATCCTTAGGATATATGGTGTTAGGGAAGATCTTGTGGGGATTAGATTTTGCATACATTACTTCCACATCCACGTAGTGGATTGAAAGTAATATGTGCCTTGATATTTTGTTTGTGTAATAAGTAAATTTGACAAATGAATTGTTCGTCTTGTTGTTTATCTTCTAGTTTAAATTCTTCTAGAGATCCAAGTAATGCCAAAGCATATAAACAAATAGAGATTTAGTGTACAATACTAACTGCTAGACTTTGAACTTAAATTAATTTAGAACACATTTAAAAAAGTTGTTATGAATCGATGGACTGGTAGAGTGTAATGGGCAGGGCATCCATCTAATTAGAACCATTTGTTCACTTTATCATTTAAGGGCATGTCGTCTAAGATTAGTTGAAATTTATTTTTCAGAAAATGAACAAAAGCTGGACCATTTAGGAGTGGAGGCAGAAAAATTAGACAGATGAATGATTTTTTTTTTAAAGTGAATTATTATTTGTTTGCTTATAATTGTATTGTATTGGTTCTCATAGATGGTTATTTTTTTCTGCTGTTTGCAAAATCCTATATAGTACAGGCCAATTAGCCATTTAGGGTAACAAAAATTAATAAAAGGATCATCTCTGGGATTTAAGTAGGTAATAACCTGAAGAATGAGATTATGCATTCTTTGCACTTCCAAGTTCCGGAAAATTTTAAAAAAATTGGAAAAACTTCTTGATTTTTGCTCTAGCGGTCAAAATAATGAAACTAGGGAAAAAAGTTCCCAACTGGAGTTGTCGCTCGTCTCTTTCTCTATAAAGAAGGTTTTTACAAATGTTTGTCTTACTTAAGCCGTTTAGAAGATAAATCGAGTTTTACACTTATAGTTAAATTTCGTACGAGCGGGCTCATCGATCGATAATTCTTACTATCCAGAGACCCTAAAAAAATCAAAATAATTCAGAATGTAGAGAAAAGCCTCAGCTTTAATATGGAACTAATCACAAAATTCATAAAAATTTTCATCATAGAGAAAAAGTGTCAGAAGATGGCTTAGTAAACTTTGTACAGTTGATGCACAGATTTATTCATATCTTTGCCGGGAGTCGTTAGAATTATAATTCATGTTGCTTATATATTCTTATATAATGATATATTAATTAAATTAACATTTTATTGCAATTACTTTTGTTGGAAAGATATGCCTTGCGATCGAAGTAGAGGGTATATTTCTTATCGATCAATCACCTCCAAATGTTGAAGTTCAATTCGCTATATCTTAATTAATAGTAATAGCACAGTCTTAATTTTCGGATTATAAGTACAATAAAACATATTCTTTTGAATAACGAGTTACAAATTTTGTTGAAAACTTTTTTCTGTATTTTTATCATTTTAGCCGCTAGAGCAAGAAAACCGAAAATCAAAAAGTTTTTCCAAATTTTTTTAATTTTCCCGGAACTTGGAAGTGCAAAGAATGCATTATTCCATTCTACAGGTTATAACCTACTTAAATCCCGGAGATGATCCTTTTATTAATTTTTGCGCGGTTTTTACAAAATTTTGCCTTCATTACTTGTACTAATAAAGAATGTTTCAATAGATGAGTGAATTGTTGCACAATTCCATCCAACCGATCCTCGAAAATTGCTATTGAAAATGGCTATCTCGTACGGCATGAGGATTTCCGTGCACCCAAATGTGAGCGTTATGGTGATTAAAGATACCAGCGCGGGTGTAACTTGCTTCATTGGTCCAAATCACCCTTCGACGGAAAAAAGCACCATCTTCATCATCTTCTTCTTTTTGCTCTATTTAGGAGAAGGTGCATTTTTAGAAAAATACTTTATAGATGGGTAAAGTCTTATTTCAACCTGAAAAATTGATCTTGAACATTTCGTAGTTTAACTCTGGGTCACCTTGTATATGTATAATCCACTCATACTAAATAATGTAGATACTGACCGTGATTTGGTTCTTGATAAATCATTATTTTTAAGTTCCAACACTAATTAAGAACCTGATGGTATATACCTTAATTACTTCCAAATCAACGTGGTAGATTGGAAGTATAGTAATCGTAAAAAAACATTTTTTTTTTCTTGAAATAGATTCAGAATATCGTGAAACGTCGAGATTTTAAATTGGGGCGAAGAAAAAATGCTCTGTCTGTCGGTCTGTCTGTCTCGAACTAATTTTTGTCCGCACGTTTTCTCAAGAAAGGTTTAAGATATTGACTTGAAATTTTGTATACGTATATATTATAACGAGATCTAGAACTGGATTGTTTTTTGACATATCCGCTGAAGGGTTGGGGGGTAAATAGGGGTAAATAAGGGGAAATGAGTAAAGTAAGCTGGTAAGAGTACAGAAACTTGAAATTTGGTGTATGTACTAGAAGCCAAGGCCTCAAAAATTTTTATAATATTTTCCATCCATTCATAAAAATCAGTAGAGCAAGCTAGTAGGAATCCAGAAACTTTAATTTTGGCGTATGTGTTAGAAACCAATTCCTTAATATTTAACATTGAAAATGTTTAACAGATTGAAGATGTATCGGTAATACGGGGCTCCAGTAGCGATGTGTGTAACGCTTGGATATTCGGCTGTTTTTGGACAAGAAAGCGTTCGGCGTTGTTACATCGCATACTTTTTGAAAGGTCCAAATTAGATTTCGAATTTGAAAAATTTTGGTAACTAGAATCATATTTTTGTATTTTTACGTGTCAACGCCGACCGACGCCTAGGGTCGTTTTGTAAAACTTGTGTACTTAATAAAATTTTATACTTACATTCACACTCTTGCTAAATTATATAAATACAAAGTATACAATATGAAATATAAAACATAAAACTATAAGAAAAGCTTTATAAAAAAGTATTAAAAAAACATTATAAAATATAAGATATACAGGGTGTTTCGTGAGTGACTGGCCATACGCTAGTGAGGGGTACAGAACCCTAAGATGATTTAACAATGACCTTTATTAGATCTCTAATGCCTCTCGTTTCCGATATACAGCGTGTTTTCTATTTTTTACCAAAATTTAGATCTGCCGTATTGTTTTAATGGCTGTAGCAAATTGTACCAAATTTAATACATATGTTTTACTAATAGAGGTCTACATAATTCAGTATCGAAAAGAAAAAAAAGTTAGGGTCTGAGCCATTTTTTTTAAATTTTGGACCTTACCTAAAAACATCATCCTGTACAGATTTTCAAAATAGCCTAATAGTGTGCCTGAACCATGTAGTTAGTTTTTTTGGCACACTTTTAACGCCTCTAGAATTAACAGCTGAGTTTCACAATAAATCCATTTAAAGAATATATAGGTGACTTTCGGTCACAAAAACATCAGTAACTACATGGACGACATTAATTGTGTGGGGAAAAATTTAATTTTACTGTCTGTTTTTTAAAATTTGCTACAATGATGATGCTATAATGTAAAAATATGTCAATGTCAACAAAAGTAAAAAAAAAATTAAATATGTAAAAACGTGAACAAACAAAATGTTTATTTATTAGAACAAATACAAAAGAGTAAAAATTATATGGAAGTGAAATAACTGAGACAACAAAGCTACTAAATAGTTAGTACAATTAGTTAAAAACAATTTGATCCAATACAATTACACGAAATTAAAATAACACACCTAAAATGTAACGAACAAAAAATAATTAAAAAAAAGACTACAACAAATTTTCAAAATGTCTGCCTCTAACCTCAATACACTTTCTTGCGCGTAACTTATTCATGGCATTTCTAATCATCTGAGGGTTATTTTTTATTTCAGTGCATTCCCGCGTTCTCTTAATTCCTGTCTAGTGGTAACTTCGGTAGTATACACTGTTTGCTTAAAATTGCCCTATAAGAAATAATGCACTGGAGTCAAGTCTGTGGACCTTACAAGCCAGGAAATTACACCAATGCGACCGATCCACCTATTGGGGTAATGGTCATCTAAATGTTACCTCACCTCTTGTAAATAGTGAGGACCTGCACCATCGTGTTGGTAATGAAGTCCTCTAATATTTATACGTTGCAATAGTTCTGGTAATGTATCTCACAAAAAACTTAAATACATTTCACCATTCAAAGTAGCCTTGAAGAAAGGGGGTCCAATTAAATTTTTATCTAATAGTCCACACCAAACATTTTAGAAAATTTGTGTTGTAATTCTTTTGAGATATACTGGAAGGATTTTCTTCTGCCCATAAGTGCATATTTCTACTGTTATAAATACCGTCTGACTCATCGGTAAATTATTGTTCTTCTATGATTCAACGCCCAACGACAAAACGCTCTTCGGGAAATGTTATCTCTTTCTTCAAGTCTTTGAACAATTTGTAAGTGGAAAGGATGCAAATGGTTCTTTTTTAAAGTTTTCCAAACTCTTTCATGAAGGACTCCTAAAGCCGCACCTACTCTTCGTGTACTTGAAAGATTTTGCTGCACTATCCCCAGAATTTTATTTTCTTCATTTACATCTTGTCGAATAGGACGTTTACGTCGCAAAGGAGCTGAAGGAAATTTTCCGTGTTGTTTTGCACAATTGTGAACAGAAGAACATGGTGATTTATTGGAAATTTGTCGATTGGGAAACCGTCGACGATATTCTCTAACGGCAGCCCTGGAGTTCCCATTACAAAAACCGTAAATGTAACTAATGTCAACATACTCTTCATTAGAATAAGATATGTTAACTTTAAGAAGTTCAAGTTAAGAATAGTTTAATTATATTATTATAATATTATGTTGAGGTTGGAGGTTGAAAATTTGTTGTAGTAATTTTTTTTTTATTATTTTTTGTTCGTTACATTTTAGGTGTGTTATTTTAAGTTCGTGTAATTGTATTGGATCAAATTATTCTTAACCAATTGTACTAACTATTTAGGAGCTTTATTGTCTCAGTTATTTCACTTTCATATAATTTTTACTCTTTTGTATTTGTTGTAATAAATAAAAAAAAAATTTATTCACATTTTTACATATTTAATTTTTTTTTTATTTTTGTTGACATTTAAGTACATTTTTTTTATCGTTGTAGCAAATTCTAACAAACAGACAGTAAAATTAAATTTTTCCGCACAAAATTAATGTCGTCCATGTAGTTACTGATATTTTTGTGACCGAAAGTCACCCAAATAATTTTAAAATGGATTTATTGTGAAACTCAGCTGTTAATTCTAGAGGCGTTAAAAGTGTGCCAAAAAAACTAACTACATGGTTTAGGCACGCTATTAGACTATTTTGAAAATCTGTATTGTACATTGTCAAAATCCATATACAGGATGATGTTTTTAGATAAGATCCAAAATTTAAAAAATTGGCTCAGGCCCTGACTTTTTTTTTGTTTTCGATACTGAATTATGTAGACCTCTATTAGTAAAACACATCTATTAAAAACGGTACAATTTGCTACAGCCGTTAAAAAAAATACGGCCCATCTAAATTTTGACAAAAAATAGAAAACACGCTGTATATCAGAAACGAGAGAAAGATCTAATAAAGGTCATTGTTAAATCGTCTTAGGGTTCTGTACCCCTCACTAGCGTATGGCCAGTCACTCACGAAACACCCTGTATATGATATAAAAGCATAATATAATTATTTCGTTTAGAGTAGTTTAATATTACTGTTATGTATTTGAATATAGGTTACAATCTATTTCGAACACATAATTTTATGGTCTTGGAGTAATTATTTAAAGAAAGACTAAACATGTCACAATGGCCACCAATAGAGTTATATATTTCCATCATGGAATAAATGGGTGATTTAGCAAGGATATTTATTCTTTTCGATGGTAGTGCAAAAGCAAAGGTTTGACGAGAGCCTACGCGTGGAATTCTAAAATTAATTTGAGATAGGAGTTCTGGAGTCTATTGTATTATTGATCAGCTTGTAAATAAACATTAAATTTGACATAATTCTTCTGTTTTTTAATGAATCCAAGTTAAACCGTGTTAACATTAAATAGTTTGGATATTTTCCATCCTATAAATGGTTTTGTACTGTTGGATGATGTATGATTAAATAAATAAATAAATAAATAAAATATCCCTGTTCGGGTGATCTATTTTAAAACATAAGTATTTAAGAAATTTCCGTTGAACATATTCCATTGATTGTGAATATTTCTCATAAATAGGATTCCATATTACTGAACCATACTCCAATTTCGAACGCACAAAACATAAATATAATGTTTTTAGTGCTTCTGTATTAGTAAAAATTTTTGAATTTCCTATAATAAAACCGAGTGTCTTTAACGTCGATTTAGTAATCGAGTTAATGTGTCCTGTGAATTCCAATCTCGAGTAGAACAGTATACCCAAATTAATACTCTCACAACGAGTTAAAGAGATGTCATTGAAACTATATGACTATTCAACCAGATTTACCTTTCGTGAATCAGTCGTAACTTTACATTTAGATACATTCATACATACAAAAATAAGTTATTCAGTTGGTTTGCTTTTTTAGTTATAAACATTGGGGTCTAAATTTATGTTGAAATCGCTACAGAGAAATGTCGGGATTTGTGCATTAGTTTTGTTTAACACTTTTTCTAGACTATTAAGAAAGTAATCACAATTAGGTATATTTAATTTTTTTACTGTATAGTCCAAATAACATTTTAAGAAGATAGCTACACCGCCACCTACGCTATCCGTTCGACAATAAAAATCAAATAATTTATATTTGTTGAGACGGATAACTGCAGCCTCTGATTATTTTAACCATGTTTCAGTCAAACAGACTATGTCAGGTAGATCTAAAGATTCTAAAACTATGTAAAGTTCGTCAATTTTATTACGCATACTTCTTATGTTTAAATGGCAAATCGTGAATTTTAAAATTTTCGGATTATATTCACGAGTAGTAGGATAATACTGTTCATTAAATGCAGATTCAAATACACTATATGATTTGGTAGATGAGCTTTGACGAGGCTATTAGACTCTTAACGGGCTGTGCGGATCTAGTATCTAAATCTCTTATCAATATATTTCCTGTTGTCGTGGAACCTCTTTCGGTTGGGCCGAAAAAACTCCTTTATAATTACGCCGTCTGGCCGGAACGACGATGGAAAACTAATGTCAACTAATTCACTCGGTGCTCCAATCTTAAAGGAGTAGGCAGATTGTTCATTCTTTTGTAGTGGTTCTACTATGAACTGTTTACCTGGGCATTTGTCTTGAAGATAATTTATAATGTCTTCTGATTTTTTGTCAGGTTCACATTTTCCTAAATATAACTACATTTTTCTTTCATTACCTCCAAAAGGCATTTTTTTATTATTTTCATTTTTTGCAGATCGAATAATTACTTTTTTTGACTTGTTTGGATTTATCCTATCGGAAATGTTACTATTTTGTACTTCACGATTTAAATTTCTTGTAAAACGTTTTTCAACCTTATTAGTTTTTGTCGGCGATAATTTTTTATCAATAATAGTATCTATTGATGATAACGAAACAATAATTTAATTCATTTTCTAACATGAGGTTATTTTTATTAATTTTATTTATTTCTGGATTTGTTAATATAACTTAACGAGCTCAATATTACATTCTCGCAAATTTTTTATTTCAGATTCTAGATGAGACATTTTAGTTAATATCTCATTTGTATGTTTTTTCACTATTTTGTCCATTATGTTACGGAACATGTTACTCTTCATAAACTTAATTATCATATTATCCTCTGTTACATTTGCACTGCGTGTATTGGTCATTATGATAATTCTTGCATTAACTAAACACAATAAAACTGTTAGTTTCGACTGAAATTTAAACACGTTCGGTGCGGCCTACAGTCTACAGTATATTTGCACAATATGTTTTGTGTATGTAACTCTGCGTCAATTAATTATATTCTTACTCACACTTTTTAATTATTATTTCTGTTTTGTTACTTGAATGAATTCTATTAGTTTTATATAAGTTTCTCCTTAGTACAAGTATCTTGTTCTCACGTTTTTAAGGGTATACGTGGTGGAATAGCTGTCGAGCTAAACTTCTCTCGTTAGATTAAGAAATTGAATTTATGTTTTCTAATAAAGACCATTTATTATTATTATTATTATTATCTATAATGTATATTAAAACTAATTTGATACTGGTACACTAATACTAATACCGTCATATAAATTTCAAGAAAAAACATCTATAATGGCGGATTGGAAAAGGTAAATTTATAGGACGGTAGCATAAGCCTTACAAGACAGGGAATATACATTTTTTGGTAGGCTTCCGGACACTCGCAACACTTGTACAAAATTAGTGAAAATATAATTTAACCACCAAAGTGCTATAATTTATTTGGGGAGCCGATTTACCCTCACTTGCGGATGGCAGCTTTTTACCGGTAGAGCGTCGTAGATAAGGAAGTAATTTTTGTGTAGCTTTAAAAGATAACAGTACTAAGGCGCCAAGCAACTTAATTTTTTTTTAAATATATGTTATATGTTCAGATTTATGTTATGTGAAGTTGAGGAATACAAAACACAATAAAATTAATGAGGATAACCTGTATTCAGATCACAATAAATACTGAAATACTGTGAATAAACAATCAAAAGTAAATTATATAATACGCTTGACAAAACAAACATTTATTACTTATTATTACAATTGCAGGCTCATATATACAAAACTAAAAATGTAGTGATAATGAAAATTATTATCAATGCTAGGATATTATCCACTATTCACTAAATAATGGGCCTTAAGGGCCGTGTAAAAATACACAATTATAGTTGCAATAGTTCTTTTTACACAAAAAATTGAAAAATAGAATAGTACGCACTTGTAGCTACTTCTAATTATTGTATCATCTCCATAGTACTATGCTGGCGTTACATGGGTTATCGAAAAAGAAGGGGTATATGTGTGCTAATTATTGAAGATTATGTGCCTAATGGACAATTGTGTGTAAGAATTTAAATAGTAATAAATATCTAACCTCTTTATGGCGGTGTTGAATCCTAGCCGTGTGGTGATAATGACGAGGGCGACCGACGCATATAAAATAGCAGCTCTTTTTTGACGTCACTGTGGTGGTGCTAACTTTGTATGAGCAGTGTAAATATGACCAAACTTCTGAAGTATAGAATCTCAACTGTTCCCACGTGGAGAAGAGTTCAGAACCCCATAATGGTAAGTGAATTTTCAACTAGAATAATACAACGCACCTTCTTCAGAAGGATTCTTTTAACAAGACGGCACGGCGAGAAATATACAGATTATATTAATCGGAAAAAGACTGAAACTAACCCCGAAAAAAAATTATGAATATCACGAAGCAAACAGAAAAAAGGTTTACTTACAATGAAAGCAGAACTCCCTAAACTTGAAAGTCAGGTGTAGATTACTAAATGTACGATTAGTTTTATGAAACCCAAAGCGGGAAAAATGTTGATAACAACTATCCTATGGGACCTTATCATCTACCAAGAATCAAGTCTCGAATGATTTGAGGTTGAAAGAAAACGGAAACCGTTCTGCGTTTCTTTAAGCAACCAGCAATACACTTGTGCTAATAAATTAGGATATTTATTCCTTGAATTAGGTATCAACCTAACCTTCATATAAAAGTAGCATATTGAAATGCTACAAGGGCCGTCGCGTTAACTAGACTACTAGAGATTTCTTTGATTTTGATTAGAAGCAAGAATCTGCCTAGTTCGTTTCAAGGAATTAAATAGTGTCTGAAATTTCTACAGTCTCTAATCAGAGCCTCATTTTTTATTCCAAATGCATATACACTTTACTATAAATTTCATAAATCACCTGCACCAAACGTAGCTGACGGATATTAAAATTTGCAAGTATTTACCTACGAGATAGCGGATGAATTTTATTAAATACGAAAAATGTATACTTGAAAGATAAAATTGCATGAAATACATGTAATTATTTTGTACGTACATTCAATTATTTCGAATGAGATGAGAGTAGATTTTTAATTAAATAAGGTGGAAGGCATGTTTCATTTAAAATATTTCTGAATACGAATTAACTTCGTAGCTATTTTAATGAGTACTAGACATATCATTGTAGCCTGCGGTTTCGAGCTAATTAATTCTCGCCCCTACATGTTAATTTACGGCTCTTTTTATATTCCGAACAGGGGTTTATGTTGTAAATAATATACTAAGCTTACAATTCTTTCTCGAGCTACTAAACTACTGAGAAGAAACTGCAATTTTTAAAGACCCTAAGTAATTATTTGTATTTAGTAAATTGCAACTAGAAGTGCAACTGAATACGTTCAACATCAGGTTAATAGTAATTAAGAACAGTGCCAGAAAAGCACGGTAATTTTATAATTTGATGTGCCTTGAAAATCATTAGTAAGAGTTGCATTACTAACACGTTCTTATTAACTTGACATACAGCGTGCCTCACTTAAGGAGTGTAAAAGCGTAATAATTCTTCTGTTTTTGTCCGATATAAATCAAACTGATCCTAAACGATAGAGGTCACCAAGATCTATTTAAAACCACAAAATCAGTGTCCATCTTTAAATGCAAAGCCATCTACGATACTAAAATGTATGAAGAAATTCAAAAAATCATAGTAGGTATTTTTTAAACAAAAAATGTTGTTGCTTGTTCGAAATCGTTCTAAAACCCCTGATCCGAAGTATAAATTCTCCGAAAATGTATGAACAATAACAGAAAGCGAATTGAGGCATGGCATTAGGGCTGATGGAGGTTTGATAGAACATAATATTTAATTCTTTTGGTTGTATTTATTACTTATTTGTGTAAAGTGTTTCAAAAAAATAAATTTAGAAATAATTTTTATTTAAATGCCTCAAAAGGATTCTTTTCATTAACGCATTAGCGCCCAGTGATCTATTTATAGATCACAAGAAACTATTTTTTTTTAACATGACAATAGCATATTTAATTTCGTAAAAACTGATTTAAATTAATATGTATAATTACTACAATAAATTTGAGTAATAATAATAATAATAATAATAATAATAATAATTTACTTTTATAGGACATGGATTCCAAAAAAGGCACTTGTCTATGATAGAAGATAGATGAAACTATTGCCGGTCGCAATTTTTATATTGACGATGATAGTGCTACCCTAGACATTGTTGTTTTACCTATATATATACTAAAATGTATATTTTCTTTTCTTGTATTCCAAAGTAAACCACCACTAGTAACAAATTACTCATTTAAAGCTATTTAGTAATTTTACATTAAGTTCTAAGGCATTCGGTCTCACTGTTGCACCCCTTAAAACCACCCTGTTTTATATAGGCAATTTTTTCGCTATTTTTATGTTAAAATTGATACTATCAGGTTGTCCCGAAATTCCTGCATTCCCCTTTAAGTTCTGACTCTACATGCAATAGTGATAAGAGAACTTCCTATAAACATGTGTTCGAAAATGTTTCTTAATGGAGCAGTCTTTCTGAGGATGGCACCTAACTTTATGAAACTCGATTTTATATTATAAAGGTTCATTCTTAAACAATATCAACCAAAATTTATTTTATTCATAGAAGGAGAAACGAGGGATCGTTATCCTTTCTTTAGGTTTACATTTTTAATTGTTTAAGACTTAATTATGATTTCCAGGATAGTACATAAAGAAGGTTATCTATATAATTAGATGTATGACTTTCCGTTCTCAAGGGAAAGTAGTTTAAACGAAACATTGAGGTGATTCCCTCGGTAATGGGTGTTTTAAAGAAATGAGACAAAGATTGACTATCCCTCGTTTCTCCGCTTATGAATAAAATTAGATTTGGTTAGCAGTGTGCAGAAATAGCCTTAATAATGCAAAATAGTGAACCAAGTCTCAAAAAGTCGTCCCAATAAAAGCTGTAAAAACCTATCCTTGGGCGCCATCCTCTGGTTGTAACTTCCTTAGGAAACATTTCCAGACACAGGAAATTTTCTTACTATTTTTGCATGTAGCATCAATGTCTAAATAAAAGGGAAATGTGAGAATTTCGGCACACTATAGAGTGTGCCGAAATTCTCACATTTCCCACATTTTAAATATTGTGTAGCAATGGGGCGCCAACGCTGCTATCCAATATGCTACCAATGCTGGTATCCAATATATTGCCAATATTGATATCCAATATGGCACCTATATTGTTATTCTATTCTGTCTTATATAACACCAATGTTGGTGTCCAATAGGGCATCAATGTTGGGATTCAATATCAAATGGTACATGCCGAAGAGGTACTTTAATGAACACTCAAAAACTACATTATTAAGTTTTTTTTCAAAGCATCATCTATTAGCAACACACGGCAATCTCCAACATTGTCTTTGAAACCATTTACCTACGTGCCTACAAACTGTATTGTTTTATTAGTAAACCATGACAGTGTGTCAAAGAGTAATTCTGTAATTGATTTGAAACGTCATATGCTCGTTGAATAATATACTATTAACGAATTGTTACTGGAAGTCAATTAAAAAACCTATATCGATAAATTCCATCGATAGCGATTATTTTATATCTACTCGGTAAATAATAGGGTGAGCTTAGTTACAATTAATTTGTAAATAAAGTAATCATATTTATGCTGTCTGAAAATTAATGGAAAACTATGCGACTACTATCTGACTAGCAAAGTAGAATAGTAGAGTGCTCGTGCGCCCGAAAGTGCCTTAAAAATGAATTGGTAGGGGTTTAAACATTAAAAGCTGACACCTGGCTAAATCGATAGCATATATATAGGTAAACTTCCAAAAAAAGTTGTCCAAAGATTGTCCTGTACAAAAGGACGTTATTCACAATTTTCGAGTTATGTTGTGCGTCAGATAGCCAAAGGTCAGTTCTTTCTTTGGTAAAAATTTTATGATATTCTCTGTAGCCGTTTGGCTGTAAAAAAATCGTTATTTTTAAAAAAGCATTGCATCTTATGGGAAACGCAAACTTTAAAAATCCATATCTCCGTTCAGTACTCGCTAAAATTAATTAATTTTGCCGTGTTTTTACATTTCTCACTCCATTACTCGGATACTAGGTCTCAAATCGAAAAATTTTTTTTTACAAATTGAAAACCGATGCTTTCTGACTAAGACAGTACTGTTAAAAATATTTTTGCGGAAATAATAACTGAGTTATTATTTAAAAACCAACGCAACTACAAAATCTCCAGGCGCTTAGAACTGCCGACTTCGATCGCCCTCCTGCACCGCACTATTCTCCGCGGTCGAACGTTGCCCATAAGACCTGTGATCTATCGTGTATTGTTTTTACTAGTGAGATCTTGCTTATTTGTAATTAATATTAGCTCGTGTGAATTAATTTATTTCTCTATTAGCTGCATAAATCTTTAAGGGATAAGTGTGTATTAAATTAATTTTAATTATTTCATACATACCTAGATGCATATAATCATTCACGCAAAACTAATACTAGAAGATCATGGCACCACAAAAAGTTCTTCGTTGCCAACTACTAGCAATACGAAAATTTGTCATATTTTCGATGGAATGTTTATTGTACAAGCTACGGGTAAACCACCTAATGCTAAAACATTTGGGGAATATTCAAAGATATTCTCATCCATTGTTTTTAAAAATGAATACAACGCCGATAGGATTGATGTAGTTTTAGGTAATTACCAAGAGCACTCCATTAAAAACATGACCAGAATAAAAATAAGCATCTATTGAAAAAGTAATTAATTCGGGTGATGTACTTCTACCTCAGCAATGAAATTTATTTATTAATTCAACTGATAACTAACAACAATTAACAATTTTTTTATCATTACAACTAAGTGAGTTATCTAACAAACAAAAAATTCAATTTGCGACAAGTGGTGGATTTCTTGATGCTATGGAGTACAGAAGCAATTTTAAGTTAGTGGATGGTTTGTTAGTATCAAATCACGAAGAAGCAGATACTTGAATTTTGCTTCATATTTTATCGGCGAAAAAAGCTGGGTACAATAAATGTATTATTGATTCCAAAGATACTGATGTTTTGGTACTTCTGTCTCACTTCAGGGAGCACCTAACACAGGATGTTTGGGTGAAGGCTGGAAAGAAAGGGCAAGAACGATTTATACCGGTACATAATTTAGAAGCAGACTCTACGTTATTAAAAAACTTACCAGCGTTTCACGCACTCACAGGGTGTTACACTACTAGTCAATTTTCTGGTTTCAGTAAAAAAAGTTGTTGGAAAGTCTATCTTATATATTCCAGATTACTTGATCGTATTGGAACAGCTAATTTTGACGATACCTTGTTCAAAGAAGTTCACACCTTTGTTTTAAGATTATATACAAGCAACGAAGAGATATCCTCAGTAAATAATTTACGTGGTATACTAGCAGCTTCAAAAACACTGAATAAATTCCCTCCTACAGAAAACAGTTTAAAACTGCATTACTTACGGGCTCATCAAACCATTATTCGGCTCAATGATCTTAATCCTATTATAAACCCCCCTAATGTATTAGAACATGGTTGGCAACTTATCAATGGTAAACTGGTACCCTTATTTTAAACTCTTTCACCTTTTCCACAATATCTGACCTATTTAAGCAGCTGTGGATGCAAAAAACGTACCTATATTTAAAAGTTATAATTTTTTCAAAGAAAACATTCATTTTTATTTTCAGATTGTAAATATAAATGATGCAACTCTAAAAATCACGTTCAAATGTTTCCTCAAACGAAAATAATACGGAAACAATTGAAGAAAATATGTCTTGAGGATGAAACCATGAAAGCGGTGAATACTGAGAATAATATTTTTGCGGAATTTATTTATTTATTTTATGTTTATGTTTAAATAGACGTTACTCCAAGCTGTGATTAATAATTAATATTTATAAAACTACTATTGTAAAATAATAAATAGACTATAGATCACAGACACAGGATTTATGTGTCGCAGGATCTTATAGGCAACATTCGACCGCGGGGAATAGTGCGGTGCAGGAGGGCGATCGAGGTTGGCAGTTTTAAGCGCCTGGAGATTTGGTAGTTGCGTTGGTTTTTAAATCATAACTCGGTAATTATTTCCATAAACATATTTTTAACAGTACTGTCGTAGTCAAAAAGCATCGGTTTTCAATTTGTAAAAAAAGTTTTTTTGATTTGAGTCCTAGCTTCCGAGTAATGGAGTGAGAAATGTAAAAACACGGCAAAATGAATTATTTCTTAGCGAGCATCGAACGGAGGTATGGACTTTTAAAGTCTGCGTTTCCCATAAGAAGCAATGCTTTTTTAAAAATAATTAATTTTTTTACAGCCAAACGGCTACAGAGAATATCATAAAATCTTTACCACAGGAAGAACTGACCTTCGGCTATCTGATGCACTACATAACTCGAAAATTGTGAATAACGCCCTTTTGTACAGGGCAATCTTTGGACAACTTTTTTTGAAAGTTTACCTATATATAAGCTATCCATATAGCTAGGTGTCAGCTTTTAGTCTTTAAAGCCCTACAGGATGAACATTTTGAGCCTCTGGGCCTCTACTAGAAGAAACAGTTGGTTAATGCCATTGGTCTTTTGTGGTTGCATTATTTGACTCGACAAAAAATTGACGCATTGGCCCGGTCCTTCGATTTCACTAAATATTTTAAATATTTCTTGGCTTTCCTAGATCTTGAACGTACAATTCACAGTCCTATGTTCAGCTATGCCACACGCTGCATACAAATGGCAGACACAGTTGATATACTGATGCGAGTAATGTAACTAATTATAGGTTTGGAGTAATACATCGCAAAGTGAGATTATAAAAGACGGCAATTCTTAAATGAAAAATTAATCGTTTTAAATCGTTCGATTTACTCTTCCACAATATGGAATTAACGTCTTAAAATAAATCAACTTGACATAAAAACAGTAAAATATGGTGCTGTAAAAAAACGACAGTGTCAGTTGTGCTTTAAAGCTAATTTTTCGCCCCATACCAATTTCCGCCGGGTCCTTAACGGCGCATACTATATAGCTTTCCTCCAGGATACTTATGGGTCAAGACGGCTTGCGTTTCTCTGGTAGGTAAATTGCAATAATTTGACATAAAGTATCCTATTTCCCGTATTATCCCAGTGTTATCGAAATCCTATCAGAGCAGTGCATGCGACGGGTTCATACAAAAAGATAATGTGGGAATAAGCAGAGAGGTTACCTAGAGCACTGAAACAAATCTTCAGCTCTTATTGCGATTTATTTTTGTCAATGGTGTAGTTGCATATTCTTTTTGGCGTACGATATAAAACTTGAAGTACAAAATAAATATATGGAATATGTTTTATCAAAGGCAATATGAAAATGTTTACGATTGTTATAATATAAAACATTTGATTTTTTACCTTTTATAAATTAATGATATTTATTCTTTTATTTCATCCTATACTGTTACTATCCTTAGTACTAACTGCATAGCAACGAATTTGTTGAGTTACTGTTAACAGAACTAGTGCTGTTATAAAAATAATAACATAACGAAATTATAGTACGATTTAATCATTATGGAACATGTAAAAAAAGAACAAAGAAATGAAAATTAGTAATAATATAAGTCAACTACTATTCTGTTACATACTTTATAAGGCAAGTAATCACCACCAAGAGCATCTTGTAGAAATATCTTAATGTGATCTCTAGTAAAACTTTTTGCCTGCATCGGTACTTACCCATCAGGAGATTGTGTCACGGTAAAGTATTTAAACATCCATCAGTGGCGTCCGTCGTTATGAAGAGAAATATACCTAATTTTCCAAAAAAAGATATTAGGCAAATTTCAAACTGTAAAAAAATCTCACAATCTTATTCGTTGTTATCAAAAAGTCACTAAAACCGAATTTTAATAAGATACCATACTTGGTGTTCAGATAATAGGAAAATAAAACTTCCATTTTTGAAGTACGAGTTATTACAGTCATAACTTTAATTTCGGATGCAATTAGCAGTTAATTAAGCTATAGTAAGACAGGCTTTCCATCTAAAATTAATCACGTGCCGTCAGTCAGTTTACATAACAATCAAAATCAAACAATAATTGACTTGGAAATAAGAAAAGTTCAAATATTGTCTAAATGTTATTTGTCGCATTATCTTTTTTTTTTCTTTCTTAAATTCTTTGGGACTTCCTGCCACATCATTCTAATTATGAAATACTAAACAATGGGAAGCGATTTATAAAGGAAGTTTTTATAAATAACCAATACCCTGGGGGTTTTGTCGATAAAACCTTCATAAATATTGAAAATAACAATCAGGTACGCCAAAAACCTTAAAAAAGTTACACAGCGTTAATTCCTTATGTATGCGGATTATCCGAAAAGTTGCGCCGCATCGGTGATAGATTTGATATTAGGACGGTGTTTCAAACAAACAACGCTTTAAGATCTATTCTGACAAAGACGAAACCGAAGAACCACGAGCAAAATTCAAAAAACTGCATTTATAGTATTCCGTGTGAGTGCAACAAACAATACGTGGGTGAGTCATCCAGACCTTTTAGTGTAAGATTGGGCGAACATCAAAATTATATAAGAAAATATGAAATTCAGAGGTCCAAGATCTGCGAACACGCTTGGGAGAATGGACACAGAATAAACTGGGAGTCGGCAAAAATTTTAACAAAAGAGGATGATAGCAAAAAAAGGAAAAATTAAAGAATCCGCGATAATATTACTGAATGAGGATAGATGCGTGTCGAATTGTTCCGCAGATGTCTGTACAACTTGGTTGCCAATGTTAAAAGAAGAACTTCACAAACTTCACATTGTACAAAAACTAAAAAGACTGTTAACTATATCAACAGTTCTATGTAAATACTAAGTATTTATGGATATTAAATATAACAAACATTTTTAGAGCTGTGTGTTTATCATACACAGCAAAAAAGATTTTTCAAAAAAGTCTTGAAAAGGGAAACAGAATAAATTTCCGAAACGTCGGCGAAATATTTAAATTCATGTTTTTATACTTATTTGTGTTGTTTATTTAAAAAAAAGTAACATTTAACATATCCTTTGACGTAAAAGTCACAGGCATAGAGGTTATTTACGAGTAACATACTGGTTAATTGTGATATTTTGTAGATTCCCCGAGCACCGCATAAAAAGAAAACATACATGTGGCAGGAAGTCCCAAACAATTGATGAAAGAAAATAAAACGGAAAGTTCAATTTTAGACTTTGATTCATGAATTATTAAAATAAATAATAAAATTTACATAGATTACCAAATCATATCTTGCTCAACAGATCACATGATTAATACTAAGTGGAACGATTGTCTTCCTTCAGCTTAATTAACTCTTAATCACTTCCGAAAATAAAGTTATTACTTATAATTGGTTACTGTATTTTTTCATCTTGTTAAAATTTGGTGTTAGTGACTTTTTGATAACAACGAATACGATTGTGCGATTGCTTTACAGTTAAAACATTGCCAAATATCTTTTTTTGAAAAATTAGATTCATTATTCTTCATACCGATGAACGCCGCTGGTGGATTTTTCAGTATGTTACCGTGACACAATCTCCTTATGGGTAAGTACCTTCCATCCAAATTGTTTAAAAATCGCGTTGTTAATAAGGGAGCTGTGATATGGGAGTCATAAAAAGTGAAACATACTGTATACCAAAGAACATGTACTCCAGTGAACGAATAAAGAATTATTACTATTACCAGTATGCTCAGGAAGTATTTACCAGAACAGCTGGTGTTGAAGCTTGAATAGAAGAATATATATGTCCATCATTATTTTAGTGGTTTGTGATATTCTGCTAGCAATTTGTAACCATCGAGATATATGTCATTTCCTTATTATGTAGATTGAGGTTATCCAATCACTGGAGATGATTCCTGCCTCCCATGTATTTTGGGCATACTCTGTGAAGGATTCTCACTCCCACTTCACCAACTAGCTTAAGCGCCCCCGCCGTGATATTGCAGATACCAGTTGCTTCGTTAATTGTTAATTTTTGTATGGCTGCTTTCATTTTGATATTGAAGGTTTGCTCTCGTAGTTCTGCTAACAGTCAACTTCTGTGTAGCTCAGCATGGTCACTTTCGAAGAGCTTTTCGTATGGCACGCTAAACTTCAATAATTTGAATCCCGGTTTAAATTTAAACGTATTAATCCATCCAATTCGAAAAAGTGCCTTACTGTTTCGCATCTCTCCGACAAAGATCCTAAATTATCTGCGAAAGTCTGCTATATTCTTTCGATTTCAAAGCAGTGTTCACAATTGATCCTTCATGTTTCTCCTGGCTTGTACTTTAGTTAGAGTTTCAGTAGTTTATTTCGTACTTCTACCTATCTCGCTTCGTCTTTCTGAAGATGCTTGTGAGATGCACTTTTAGAGAATCCCACAAGGCTTCTGGATATTCATCATATCCGCTCGTATATTCCTTTAATTTATTTTCGAGGGTTTTACCATCAGTTACGATACGCAGGCGTTTTGATATTTGTCTTAGATACGTCCTCAGCTTCAACCAGAACGTGCACATGAGCAACTGTTGATAAAAACCACAGCTAGTTCCAGGTAAAATTTTAAAGAGCTTTATATTTTTGTAAGAGTACGTGAAAATAAAAACGACACTCTTTACTATTGCGTGGTTATAGTCGACTTTCACGACCAACCTGTCAATTTAAACAGTGACAATTATTGTTATTTCAAAAATAGTAGAAAATACAACTTGTTTTAAATATTTAAAATAACTTTTCTCTTTTCCATACTTACTGATTCTTCCCATATTACTTTTGATGACTCGAGTCTAGTTTTTACCAAGAGGGATTTTTCGCAGTAAAATCGCAAATTAAAAAAGTTGCCTTCTTGTCTAAAATCAATCCGGAAAAGCACGGTATATAATAAAAACGGTAGTATATTTAAGTTAATACTTGAAGAATTGGCTATTTAAAATATTTACAAAACGTAAAATCGCTTTGTTTAGTTAAGAAAGTTTTCTTCTCACTGGACGAAATAGTGTTATAAAGTCATAAATTACAGTAAAGCTGTGCAGACGATGGAAAGGAAACAATTTATATACGTTTGCAACGTGATTTAAAGCCGAAGAATACTATGCTTTGCAGTCTAAATATAACTTGAACTTGGCAGAAGGCTAGATTGTAAAATTATTGAATTAAATGGAATGAAATAGTAAGAATAATAGTAGTTGTTAAACCTGATTGCAAGTACCTGAAGAATATGAAATAGTTTTTTTGTCTTTTAGTTGGGTATTGCGCAACTGTTCTACAAATTAATTAAAAGACGTATAAGATCAACCTCTGCGCCAGCAGTAACCAACGGAAGATTAAAAGAGAATAAGTTGATGTCGGAACAAGTATCTATTTTATTATACAAACTTAAAACATTATTTGATATATTTCAAAGAATTTTTCTGCATCCTGAAAAGGGTGACACTGTCGATGAAGTAGTTTGCACAAACACCAGAACACTTGAATACTTCACTAGAGCACTCTATTCGATACGCGTTGCGTCAACAAAGCTGGCATTATGTGGAGATAATTAGAACTGATTATAATATATTAACAAGTCGCATCGGGTTGTTAAATAATGAGACACAGTTAGCTTATTTCATTTTCTATGTTATTTTCTTTTAAATTCAAATCAAACAGGAAAATTTTCAATAATCTCTATGTTAGGCTGTTTTTGTATTATTTGGATTGACTGAATTAATCACACATTCAGTGTAAATAATCCAAAATAATATACAATTCCTCAAAAATATTCACGTTACTTATTTCATCCTTTACACACTATGTTATTTTAGGTTAATAATCACAAGTCAAAATAAAACTTTTCCTTGTCTACAGGGTGTTTTGAAAAGATTGGGACAACGCTTAGTCGTAGATTCTTGACATCAAAACAAGTCGATCGAACCAAAAAGTAGGGGTCTAACTCTTCTCCTTTTGAAGATACAGGGTGTTAAAGTAAAAAAAAACAACATATTCTTGTTTTGTCTCTATCTTGGACATTATTATATGTATTACTTCAAAGTTGGTAATGAAATGTTTCTCAGGTCGACAATTACAATGATGATATTCGCGATTTACTTCTAGATGGCAATACAGGTAGCGGGGCATTCTCAAATAACTTAAATAAATTAATGAAGAACATAGTCCAAAATTTATGTAATAAAATGCAAATTTTACCGGCAGCGCGAAAACAGTACAAATAATTAATATTTTATCATGTATACAATGTTTGACACAACAAGCACCATCAAAACATCATGCTAAACGTATATTTACTAGATGAAAAATCGGTTTTAGCTACAAATGAATTTCTTCGAACCGGTGTGTGACAAAGTTGTAAATCGCTATTTCTCTGAAAGTGTGCATCTTGTCGCTTGTCAACAAGTACACCTTTTCTTTGGGAAATTAAATTGCGCTTGGATTGTAACAGAAGAGATTTCCAAAACCTAAAAAAAATATGGCTTAAAGTGTCACATAAAAGTACTGTAACTAGCGCCCTCTATAAAATGTGACAACGACAATATCACCATTGTAATTGATAATCTGGAAAGCATTTCACTGCCAACTTTGAAGTAAATACGTATAATAGTGTCTAAGATACATTTTTTTTATTAATTTAACACCCTGTATCTTAAAAAGGAGAAGAGTTAGACCTCTACGGCTAAGCGTTGTCCTAATCTTTTCAAAACACTCTGTATATTATATACACACATATAAACATTCCTTTTTGATATTTTATGTATATTTCTGACAAAATACTTTCCCCTGCCGATTATTAAAACTGTTTGTATCACTACATTAAATCATATAATATGTAACTGTTGCTAGAGTCGAGTAAACTTTAACTTGTGTATGAGTTAATAAGTGTGCGTACGATTTAATTTTCTCTTGCACACAAAGTTAGAGCAATAGTATAAAAACAATAACAGAGAAATTACATGATCATCCGGAATCTTTTTAATTACATCATTGTGTGACCTGGTTAGTCTTAATGAATAGAATTTCAGGAACTGCAAGGTCTTAGAGGATTTGTCTGTACACTTTGAATACTTAACTAGAAAATCCACTGAGATTTGTAATTTAAATTGATGTAAGCCATATTAAAACAAACTTTTCCTCTTTCTTCCTTTTTGTGCGCTTGTTTATTTCTAAATGTTTTGTCGTTATCTGAATAGACATTATACAGTGTATCTTATACTCATTTGTTATATTTCTCAAAAATAACAAGTAAAGTTATTATTGCCGAAAGCTCATATTACCAATAACAAATATTATAATTTTTCATATATTTTCAAATATAAAACTGATTGTAATTTATACTATATGTTCTATACTAACAATTCTAAAGTTTTAATTAAATTTTGTGTCTCAATTACTTTTACATCCACAGTGGAGTGGAAGTA
The DNA here is from genome assembly GCA_963583905.1 of Stenurella melanura. NCBI lineage: Eukaryota > Metazoa > Arthropoda > Insecta > Coleoptera > Cerambycidae > Stenurella > Stenurella melanura. The sequence goes on from OY757312.1 coordinate 113,364,037, forward strand.
TAGTAATCGAAATAAAAAATCAAAATTTGTTATCGTTGAAATAGGTTTAAAATGTCATGAAACGTCGAGATTTGAAATTTGAGAGAACAAAATTTTTCTGTCTGTCTGTCGGACTGTCGGTCTATCTGTCTTCGTGTCATTGGAACCATTTGCTATGTTCATATTCCTAAGGAATTACGTCGGAAAATGGACAAGAAGTCTCAACAATGCAAATTAATCGGATATGATAACGATGATGGTTACCGATGTTGGTTGTTAGAAAAACATAAAATCCTATGTTCACGAGATGTAATTTTTCAAGAAAAGCCAATTACAACGCCTTGTGTAATCTTTAGACCACCTGTTTTATCAAGTTCAAACGTAGAAAATTAACAGGATAACCAAACCGAATCAGGTGGTGTCGATAATGGACAGCCCAACGATGCTGTTTGTGAGGATGATAGATCTGCAGAGTCAGGGGAAGATGAGCAGCCAGTTACATCGAATGCATCTCAAATAAGCGAACAACGACGACAGCTTCGAGATAGAACAAAATTAAAACAGCCCATTCGGTTTCCAAATGATGACTATGTACTATCTGTTTATACAGATGTTATTGAACCAGAGACGTATCAGGATGCAGTTAATGGAACTGAACGAGTTCAGCGGATAAGAGCAATGGATGTCGAAAATCAATCTCTTCAAGAGAATGACACGTGGTCATTAGTTTCTCTTCCTAAAGATAAAAAGTCAATGAACTGTAGATGGATATATAAAGTAAAGAGAACATCAACTGGCGATGTGGAAAAGTTCAAACCACGACTTGTAGCAAAAGGTTTCTTACAGAAGAAAGGATTGAACTACGACCAAACGTTTAGCCCAGTTGCAAAAGCCCCTACAATACGAAGCTTCATAGCAGTAGCAGCCAGCGAAGGGTTAAAGCTAACATAGTTTGATGTGTCAACAGCTTTTTTATACGGAACCCTGGACGAAAAAATCTATATAAATCAACCAAGTGGTTACGAAGATGGCTCTAACCGAGTCTGTAACCTTAACCGAAGTCTCTACGGACTAAAACAGGCACCAAGATGCTGAAACAGGCGTTTCTCGAATTTTCTGTTGAGTATCGGTTTTATACAGAGCGAAGCAGATCATCGTTTGTTTATTCGGAACAACAATGGACGAAAAACTATGTTGGTATTGTATGTCGATGATGGACTGGTTGCAACTTCAAATGATCAGGACGCTCAAGAATTAATTGAAAGTCTAAAAAACGAATTCAAAATAACTGTTAAAGATGCAGACTATTATTTGGGTATTGAGATTAACTACAGTGAAGATGGTTCCATAAAGCTTAGCCAACAAGGTTATACTACGAAAATTTTGGAACGTTTTCACATGGCAAATTGTAACTCTGTTACTACACCTATTATAAATGGTGAATCCGGAGAAGCCTTTAGTTCGAAAGAAGATATAAAGAGTTTTCTTACCGATCTGCAGTAGGAGCTCTTATGTATCTGATGACTAGTACTCGTCCAGATATAGCATATGCTGTTGGTGTTGTTTCGAGATCACTTGAGAAGCCAACTTACGATGATTCAATAAAAGTAAAACGAATTTTTCGTTATATCAAAGGTACTCAAACGTATGGTTTGGTATATAGGCGACATAATAATTGTAAGTTAGAAAGCTACAGCGACGCTGATTTTGGTGGTGATAAGGAAACGGGACGATCCACAACAGGTGTAGTCAGTCTTTATGGAGGAACAGCTGTCTCGTGGACAAGTCAACGACAGACATCTGTAATGCTCGCAACGACCGGCTCAGAAGTGGTAGCAGCTAGTGAGGTTGCTCGTGACGTAGTTTGGTTGAAACGACTTTTTGAAACCATGGTGCCAAAAATATCAAAACCTGTTGTTCACGTAGACAATGGCTGCGTTCATCCGGGCAGATCGCTACCTGGCGATCACGGATCATTCGGCTGAACGGCACTTCTTGCACTGAGCGCTCTTGGATCGGACGCCATTTTTTGTAGCAAACAAAAATTGTGCTCAGTGATCAACTGATCAGTGATCGGAAACGGAAAATTTGATATATTAGAAGAAAAATGGAAAACGCAGAGTTTGACGTGACATATGAACACGAAAATGTACATTATAATGTTGCAGGAGATCGAGATTTACATTTTCGACTATTTTCGGTATTGTAACCTCATAAAAGTGTTTATTTCGGGGAGTTCTATGTCGTTCTTGAAGTTCTAATTCATTTAATGGCAACGGATTTATGAATCCTTCTGCTATGTTTTGCACAATATTCATATCTAAACTTATATAACCCGCAAGCAATAGCACTAAATTTCTATTTCTGTTTTCCATTTCAACAGACGAGCAAAGCTAAGGAAGGATACAACGAAAAACCGTAATTTAATATAATTATAAAACTCTTAGTTTCTTAATATAAAATTATGCTTACAAATTACAATTTACAATTCAAATTCAAAACAATCACACCATGACAAATTCGACAAACGACAGCGGACAGCACTGAGCCGTTCATCCGGTTGCAGAGCGATCACCGATCAGTGAAGGAGCGCTCAGGTAGCGATCTGCTCGGATGAACGCAGCCAATGAGGCAGCAATTAGATTGTCGCGTAATCCAGAGTATCATCGTCGAACTAAACATATTGCCATACGTCACTTTTTCATACGGGAATTTGTTGTTGACAATACTTTGGATGTTATTAAGGTGTCGTCGGAGGAACAGCTAGCAGACATGGTAACGAAATCTATGAATGGTCCAAGATTAAAGCAATTGTGTTTAAGGCTTGGTATCAGAAAGGATTGAAAAAGGGGAAGTGTTGAGAATAGAAGTTTTCCTGCTCCTTTATTATTTTACATTCTTATTTTTAATAGGAGGTGTCTGACAATTTTAATTAATGAGAAATTGATAGACACGTCAAGTCTGATTTGTATTTTTCCATTCTGTTAATATTTATTATTGTATTATTATACTCTGCCAATAAAAGAAAACGTTAAATAAATGCCCTGTTATTTGAGAAGCAAAGAAAGAGTAAATATTTCATATTCCTTATCGTATAATGATTTGAATTTGACCGGTATTACATTTTCTGTGGCTTCTTATGCATTGTTTTGAATATTTTGTGGTATTTCCATATTAATTTTCCTTTTTCCTATAACATCAACAAACGTCAAAATATCAACAACTGTCAGATACAGTTAATAAATGTCAAGTACCAGAAAATGTCATAGACTACTAAATATATTTGAAGAATAAAAATTCAATTTTTCATTAGAAAAATACGTCTTTCGTGAAAAACAAAATATTGTATGCACCACGAGCGTTATTAGATTATAATGCCCATCAGGCAGCATACATCCTTCGGGCCAAAGGCCATCGGGCTACATCATGTTACCTTCCGGGCGTTATAATCTATACAACGCATTTGGTGCATAAAATACTATTAAAATTTTTCATCAATTGATATGCCGACGACATCTGAAGCTCCACGAGGTTGTATTTTACGCCCAGTGTTATTTATATCATTTATCAGTTTATAACTGATAAATAATATAAATAACACTGGCTATACAGTGAAGAGGGTCAACCGGAACATTACATGTATAACAAAACTTCTGCCAATTGTTGCGAACGAGAGGAAGAATGATCTATTCGCTTATTTTTAATATACTTAATATGTTTTTCTACACCTATATAATTATAAGACAATTACTATCATTTCTTTGGAGAAAATCGTACCTGTAATTCACTGTAGTGAGTTATCGATTCGTAATTCACTGTATCTGGCCAATCACAAATACAAATTCAAAACTCACTATTCAATCAACCCGATGACAGTGACAACCATGTGTATGGCCATATTGTTTGTTTACGTTTTCCACTTCTTACGAGTCGGTACCGATTAATGCTATCAAATTTTAGTCTAATTCATTTGTTCAATAGATGTAGAAAAAGCATAGTATTACATTCGCTATTATGACCATTATTCACTCAGAAGATTTGCGCCAGTCGCCTACGGCTCGTGGGCTCAGACATCATCTTCGTGAATGATGGCTATCATAGTCGCTCATATAGTAATATACTGTTTCCGTCGACAATGTATTAAAGAGTTAGATTAATCTATACAAAGTCCTTTATTAATGACCCCTATTAATGCATGATTTCTTTATTAATAAACAATTTTAGTATAGACACAATACATGAAATTAAAGTTTTTTAACAAACAAGTGCATTAATAACAGCGATTAATAATCGAGATATTTTTAATGGTCGAGATTAATAATCGCTTTTTAATATACGAGTTAGTTGAAAAAATGTTCGGTCGACTGCACTTTTAATAAAATGGAGAAAATCCGATTTTAAACTTTTATTTACTAAAATAAGTACAAATTCGATTAAGTATTAATTAATTAATATCATCTAATTTGTGTCCATAAACATTTATATTTACGTCAGATATAGTACAATTACTGAAATTAAGGGAAGACATAGATAAATTATTTTTTCGATGATATTCTGAATTTAAATTAAGGTTTATATCATTATCTTGGATAATCGGTTGTGGTTCAGTGTTGGTAGAACTAGTATGAGCTTTTGTAACAGTTTTATAGAAGATTTTTTCAGCTATGTTACCTTTATTTTGCAATGAATTTTCAATATATTCTTCTGCAACAACAGTGGATTTCCAACCACCAAGACGTTTAATAGCTGAAAAGTCTGCACCACTGTCAGAAAGTAAGCAGAAGTATTTAATAGAGGTCATTAGTAAACGATTTTGTATAGATTAATCTGTCACTTCTGAAGTCGGGGTTGTAAAAAGTTGAATAAATGGATATTGACGAAGAAGATTTTACGTTCACCCCGCTTGAAGTGGCAGAAACTGCAAATGTAGCATCATTAAGTTTACTGCCAGAAAAAAGCCGAAAATTGTATGAAAAAGCTTATGCCGAATTTATTTCATGATGCTATGGAAAACAAGCAACGCGCTACTCAGGATCGGTGCTATTGCAATATTTCTCGAATATTGAAGAAGAAGGTCTAATTGCAAGTTCATGGCCAAAATATTTAATGCTTAAATCAACCTTAAATCTTGAAGGGAGACATCAACATAAGTAAATTTAATAAATTAATTATGTTTAACAAGAGGCAGAAAGTAGGTTATGCGCCGAAGTCAAAACTGCTTGAGAAAGAACACGTACAATAATTTATTTTTGATGCTCCTAACAACCTCTTCTTAATGACAGAGGTAAACAAATAACCAAGATATATATTAATACATAATATATTAATACATAAAATTTCTTTCGTAGGTTGCATTGATTTTCGGAGTAGCTGGCGCATTGAGAAAGGATGAACTATTGAAATTAGAAACGAATAATGTTCAAGATTTGGGATCTAAATTTTTAGTTACAATTAAGGCATCTAAAACACGCACAAACAGAATATTTACCATAATAGATAATGAACAAAATACCCTTCTCAATTTGGTTAAACACTGTCTCATTAAGACCTGCACAATTGCACATACTCCACACAGACGGTTTTTAATTTTTTTATAAAAATAATAAATGTTCGACACAGCCGGATGGTATAAATACATTTTTTAAAATGCCGTCCATTATAGCAACATTCTTAAAATTCGCAGCCGCATCTCTACACTGGGCGTTGTTTCCGGCGATCATCTGCCTCAATACTTTCTGACAGTGGTGCAGACTTTTCAACCATTAAACATTGGTGGTTGGAAATCTACTGCTGTTGCAGAAGGATATATTACAAAACAAAGTTGACATAGCTGAAAAAATCTACTGTAAAATTGTTACAAAAGCTCACAGCTGTTCTACCAATGCCGAAACAACCTAGATAATGATATAAACCTGAATTAAAATTCAGAATAACATAGAACTAATAATTTATATATACCTTCCCTTAATTTTAGTAATTGTACTATATCTAACGTAAATATAAATGTTTATAAACACAAATTAGATAATACTAATTAATTAATACTTAATCGAATTTGTACTTATTTTAGTAAATAAAAATTTAAAATCAGATTTTCTCCATTTTATTAAAAGTACAGTCGACGGAAAAATCTTGTAACTGATTGGTATATTAAAAGGCGATTAATAATCTCGACCAATAATGTAAAATGTCTCGGTTATTAATCGCTGTTATTAATGCACTTGTTTGTTAAATAACTACTAAATCATTATACTAAGTCTTTTATATACTGATCGATTTTGCATTTTTATTTTCTTGCACTTATAGCAAGTGCTGAAATATTGGACAATTCAGGTTTCTTTGTTTTCTCATGCTGTTTTGCGGTTTTCTTCGACTAAATGCTTGTGGAATGCATTTCCTTTCCCCCAGATTTAGTTTTGTCAAAGTTACGAACAGAAATATACTTTGTTGTTATATTCCCTAGATTACGTTGTGTGCGTAAATTTGATTCAAGGTTCTTTGTTTTTTACAAAGAGTTTACCAGTCATAAAAGAGCACATTGAGAAGACTCTTACTTTACAATATCAGGCATTTCTTAAATTTCTTTGTTTACCTTTTATTAAACTTTCCTGTTAATAAAACAAGCTTTTAAAGAAGAGGATTTTTAAAAAAAGTAAATAATTGATTATAAAAGTTAAGTTTGGATGTTTGCATATAGGCTTACTCAATTAATTATGAAGGGTAGATATTGCACGGAATAAAAAAATACGCATGAAAAAAATCGAAGATATATTAAGGACATTTTCAAATCGCAAATAAAACTCGTAATTTTCTAGAGCATACGTAAGGTAGTCAATCGTTTATGCGAGAAAAGACAAAAATTATATTCACCAATCTAGACGATATTTTCTTATTGTATTAAATAATATCATCCATGATTGGTTTAAGATTAACCATAAATAGCCATTAGCAGATAAGGTTAATTAGGAGCAGAACAGACTAGAACCAATTGTAGAATGCCTCTTTGAGGAAATTTCAAATAATAGTAAGTACAGGCATTTTGTAGCTTGTAGATCAATAGCAATGAATTCTCGGTTAATAATAGACCATTGGTACAGTCAAAATAATTACATAGAGGCAGCAGAAGGAAATCGCCATTCAATTCAAGACATTATTCAAAGTTAAACGTAACAAACAGGGTTTTCTGGAACTCGAAGACGATCCAGACGTCCACGACACAGAGCGTTGTGATAAATGGACTGGTTCAGTCAGATCAACTAAAGATAAAATAACCGCTGCCTAAGGAATCATTACTTCCACATCCAGATTTTTCATCCAAGTCACTTTAAAGGACACATCTTGACTAGATTTGCGCTCTAGTGTGTGAAAATTATTGTTTATAGAATTTTAATATTATTTGGAGCAGATGTAATAGAAAAGCTTGAGGCGTTGGTTTCTACCATATAAGTTAAAAATGAAGGTTTTAGTTTACCATAGTTATTTTCCCTATTCACAACCTACCACGTCTCACCCTTCAATGGAATCATCTCAATCAGATGTCATTACAATACATACGTATACTAACTTTCAAGTAAATATCTCCATTTTATGTTATCAAACTCATTAGTAATGGAGCGGAGATGAAAGTGTTTCAAAAATATTAGAAAGAAATCTGAGGCTTTGGTTTCTAGTATATATACCAAATCCCACATTTCTGTACTCTTACTAGCTTGATTTACTTATTTTCCCCTATTTACTCCTATTTAACCCTCAACCCTTCAACGGAATCATCTCAAAATATAATCTAGTTCCAGATGTCGTTATAATACATACGTGTACCAAATTTCAGGTGAATATTTCAATTTTATTTTATCAACACTTTCAATAATGGAGTAGGGGTGGTGAGGGATTGAAAAATATTATAAAAAAATCTGAGGCCTTGACTTCTAGTACGTGCACCGAATTTCAAGTTTCTGTACTCATACCAGATTGCTTTACTTATTTTCCCCTATTTAACCCCCAAACCTTCAACGGAATCATCTCAAAATATAATCTAGTTCCAGATGTCGTTATAATATATAATATAATACGTGTACCAAATTTCAAATAAATATCTCAATTTTGTTTTATCAATTCCTTTAATAATGGAGTCGGGGTGGTGCAGGGGTTGAAAAATACTATAAAATAATTTGAGTCTTTAGCTTCTAGTACATACACTGAATTTCAAGTTTCTGTACTCTTACCAACTTGATTTACTTGTATTACTTCTATTTACCCCTATTTAACCCCCAACCCTTCAACGGAATCATGTCAAAATATAATCTAGTTCCAAATGTCGTTATAGTATATATGTCTCAATTTTATTTTATCAACCCCTTTAATAATGGAGTATGGGTGGTGGGGGGTTGAAAAATATAATAAAAAATCTGAGGCCTTGGCTTCTAGTATCTACACCGAATTTCAAGTTTCGTACCAGCCTGCTTTACTTATTTTCTCCTATTTAGCCCTATTTAACCAGCAACCCTTCAAAGGAATCAAAAATAAAACATATTCGAGTTCCATATGCCATTATAATTCATACGTGTACCAAATTTCAAATGAGTATCTCAATTTTATTTTATCAACCTATTTAATAATGGACTAGGGGTGGTGGGGGTTGTAAAATATTATGAAAAAATCTGAGGCCTTGGCTTGTAGTACATACATCAAATTTCAAGTGTTCTTACCAGCTTGCTTTACATATTGCCCCATATTTCCCCATAATATTTACCCCTATTTACCCCCCAACTTTTCACCGGATATCTTCAAAAAACAATCCAGTTCCAGATCTCGTTATAATATATACGTGTAAAAAATTTTAAGTCGATATCTTAAACCGTTCCGGAGAAAGCGTGCGGACAAAAAAAAAAGTTACAGACAGACAGACCGACAGACCGACAGACCTACAGCCCGACAGATAGACTGATTTTTTTTTCTCTCAAATTTAAAATCTCGACGTTTCATGACATTGTAAACCTATTTCAAGAAAAAAAAAATTGATTTTTTTTTAAATATTACTATACTTCCAATCCACTACGTGGATGTGGAAGTAATTAAAATGGAAGTAAACAAGTGTATTTCCAAAGGGAAATATTAAAAATTGTTAACTTAAAATAAGGTGGCATAGCATGGGCATGGGTGGACAATAATTGTTTGGTTGTTGCCATAGGAAAATAACATTAAAAAACCGCTGCCTAAGGAATCACTACTTCCACATCCAGATTATTCGTCCAAGTCACTTTAAAGGAAACATCTTGACTATATTTGCACTCTAGTATGTGGAAATTATTGGTCATAGAATTTTAATAATATTTGGGGTAGATGTCATAGAAAAGTTTGAGGAGTTGGTTTCTACCATATACGTTAAAAATTAAGTTTCTAGTTTACCGTACTTATTTTCCACTATTTACAACCTACCACCTCAATGGAGTCATCTCAATCAGATGTCACTACAATACATACGTGTACTAACTTTCAAGTGAATATCTCAATTTGATGTTATCAATCCCATTAATAATGAAGCGGAGGTGGTAGAGTTTGAAAAATATTAGAAAGAAATCTGAGGCCTTGGTTTCTAATATATACACCGAATCCCAAATTTCTGTAGTCTTACCAGCTTGCTTTACTTATTTTCCCCTATTTGCCCCTATTTAACCCCCAACCCTTCAACGGCATCATCTCAAATTATGATCTAGTTTCAGACGTCGTTATAATACATACGTGTACCAAATTTCAAATGAATATCTCAATTTTATTTTATCAACCCATTTCATATTGGAGTAGGGGTGGTTGGGTTAAAAAATATTATAAGAAAATCTGACGCTGTGGCTTCTAGTACATACACCGAATTTCAAGTTTCTGTAGTCTTACCAACGTTTTACTGATATTCCTCTATTTACCCCAAATTAACCCCCAACCCTTCAACGGAATCATCTCAAAATATAAACTAATTCCAGACGTCGTTATAATACATTACGTGTACGAAATTTCAAATGAATATCTCAACTTTATTTTGTCAACCCCATTAATGGGGTAGGGGTGGTGGGGGGGGGGGGTTGAAAAATATTATTAAAAAAATCTGAGGCCTTAACTTCTTGTACATACATCGAATTTCAAGTTTCTGTACTCGCTTGCTTTACTTATTTCCCCCTATTGACCCCTAAATAACCCCCAACCCTTCAACGGAATCATCTCAAAGTATAATCTAGTTCCAGATATCGTTATAATTCATACGTGTACCAAATTTCAAATGAATATCTCGATTTTATTTTATCAACGTTTTTAATAATGAAGTAGGGGTGGTGGGGGTTGAAAAATATTATAAATAATCTGAGACCTTGGCTTCTAGTACATACACCGAATTTCAAATTTCTGTAGTCTTACCAGCTTGCTTTATTTATTTTCCCCTATTTACCCCTATTTAACCCCCAACCCTTCAACGGAATTATCTCAAAATATAATCTAGTTCCAGATGTCGTTATAATACATACGTGTAGAAAATTTCAAATAAATATCTCAATTTTAATTTATCAACCCTTTTCAAATTGGAGTAGGGGTGGTGGGGGTTGAAAAATATTATTAAAAAATCTGACGCTTTGGCTTCTAGTACATACACCGAATTTCAAGTTTCTGTACTCTTACCAACTTGTTTTACTTATATTCCTCTATTTACCCCAAATTAACCCCCAACCCTTCAACGGAATCATCCCAAAATATAATCTAATTCTAGACATCGTTATAATACATACGTGTACGAAATTTCAAATAAATATCTCAACTTTATTTTATCAACCCCTTTAATGGGGTAGGGGTGGTGGGGGGTTGAAAAATATTATAAAAAAATCTGAGGCCTTAACTTCTAGTACATACACCGAATTTCAAGTTTCTGTACTCTTACAAGCTTGCTTTACTTATTTCCCCCTATTTACCCCTATTTAACCCCCAACCATTCACCGGATTTCCTGAAAAAACAATCCAGTTCCAGATCTCATTATAATATATACGTGTACAAAATTTCAGGTCAATATCTTAAACCGTTCCGGAGAAAGCGTGCGGACAAAAAAAGTTACAGACAGACCGACAGACAGACAGAAAATTTTTTTTCGCTCAAATTTAAAATCTTCATGACATTCTAAACCTATTTCACGAATAAAAATTTTTGAAAATTTTTTTGCTATTACTATACTTCCAATCCACTACCTGGATGTGGGAGTAATTATAGTCTCAGAGAAAAAATACGTCATAATACTTCACTAGACGGTAGGTTTACTACTAATAATGGCATTTGATTGGTAGAATGAACCCAAAAAATGGCATTCCATATTAATGAGACAAATAATCTCCACAAAATGGTAGTAAGTTTATTGATCTAAGATCTTCAGGTTCTTTTAGATTATTTGTTGTCTTTATTCGCAACGTCTTGCCAGACGTTTTGATACACTCATTGTTGTAGTTAGCCCCCCTTTGCTGAATACCACGTTTGACAGCATCGTGTCATTTGTTGAGGTTGCCTGTTAAGTGTGCAGTCTCTCCGAAGCACTTTTGCATGAGATCCTGTTCGTAAAAGATCTTTGCTATTTTGTGGTCAGCATGTGACTCCAATTCTTTACAGAGATATTTTGAATATTAAAATTATTTTAATTGTATACTTTAAATCACTTATTTTAGATTATCTGACTATCTGCTAAGGGTACTCAGAGAGCTGTACTTCCCACATTAAGAATTTCCGCACACATGTTTGTTTGTAGGAATTGTTCTTAATATTCTTGCGTGTAGAATCAGCTGTTAAACGACTAGAATTATTTCGGTTTCACTTTCTATATATTAAATCATTTAACATGCATTTTAATAGCAAGTCGTTTTCTTAATAAATAACGACTGAAGTCTAAAACAGTCAGGGCCGTATTAATTATGCTTACCTAAATGCATCAAACAAACGGCGCGTTATATGTTGCGTAGCTACTATTGTCGGTACGTACCTGTAACAAAACGAATCGTTATTATATGGAGCAAACGAGAACTGAGGGATCATTAAAACAGTTAATAATACATCAAAAGCAGAGCAAGAATACAGAAATCTCAAAATCTATTAAGAAGAATTTAAAACAAGCCCTTCGTTAAATAAATTATTTTTCTTTTTATGATATGATTTAAGGATCATGGCTTTAGGGTGCGCAGCGTGGGAGAAATAACGTGAGATTCTTCAGACATAAAAAAATCATAAATTTCATAATTTTAGATAACACCAGGGGATAACAAAAAATGGTGTCCATGTAAACCCTGGATTCAAGATAGATGAAAAAAAAGGGTTGAGTTTTAGATATTATAAATTGTATATTATGTGTATCCAATAGTTTTATATATCTAAGATTGTTCTGTCAGGCATGAGATGGATACGAAATGATTCCAAGAATGCCTTGCTTTAATACGAAATCAGAATATGTCGTGAATAAGTAACATATTTAAAAAAAACTAGTAACTAGTAGGTACTCTAAAGTGTTTACTTACCATAGTTGTTTGTATAACTTTTCAGAATTTTCAATTTTCAATACATTATAATATTCCCTCTTCCAAATCAGGTTTTTTTTATTAAGGATACTTCTTGACAGTCTTATCGTTAGAGTCGTCATTATACAGTGTGTCCCACTTTTCATGGAGCCACCCTCATATCTCGCTCACCTGATATCCGAATGTTTTGAAATTTTGGTGGTGAATATATACCTATGAAGTGAGTCTTCAGACGTAACCACATTCTACTGTAGTCAGTGGCGTTCGATTCTATCATGGAAAAAGGGGGTCGATTTTTAAATAAAAAGTATTAGCGATTTTTTTAAATAAGTGGTGTCAGGTCTGGAGACCTCGGGGGAAACTCCTGAACTTGACTTCTTAAACCTATCCATCTACCTGGAAAATTATTTTCTAGCCAACCACTTGCAACATTATATGCCGGAGCACCATCAGGTTGATAATACAAGTATCTTCTAATATCTTGAGGCAGATTATTGAGAAAGGGTTCAATTTCTCTTTGCAACGAATTTAAATAAGCTTCTCCATTCAATCTTGGAATGAAAAAAGGCCCAATAATCTGATCCTTCCATAAACCACACCAAACGTTAATTTTTCACACATATTGGCTTTTAGTACTGATAAACCAGTGGGGATTTTCGTCAGCCCGAAAACGGGAATTCTGAGAGCATACTACCCCATTGGTAGTGAATGTTGCTTCATCAGTAAATATGACGTTTTTCAAAAAATTAACATTGTTTAAAAATTCATCCTGGGCCCAAAAACAGAAATCTAATCTTCTGTATGTATCTCCATCTTCTAGGGTATGTAGAAATTTTGTTTTGAATGCTCTTTGTCTATGTTTTTTCAGGCAACGCCAAACGATGTTTTTACTAAAATTTAGATTTAATGCTACTTGCCTTATGCTAGATCTTGGATGTTCTCTAAAATATTGTAAAATGTGTTCCTCGTTTTGAATTTGCCGACTTTGTAAATTACAATTCTTTGGTCTTAACTTACATACATTTCCTCCATTGTTAAAATTTGTATTAATGGTTGCTACCAATTTATGGCGAATGGGAGGCTGACGGCCAGGATGCCGTAAATTAAATTAATCAGCAGCTTCTCTAAATGATCTGGCATTATCTCTGACTAAACGAAGCAATTCCATTTTTTCTTGCATTGTTAAACGTTGACCCATTTTCATTAAAAAAAATCAGTTCACTTATTATATAACATTAATCCATCATTCATCAAATTTTTAACGTATTAACTTATTGACTTTCAACAATACATTGACACTTGCAATAACTTTTGTTTTCATGGCTTACATAGGTCTTTATTAAAGATTGTTTGTTAAAAACATGGTAGGTATGTACAAATTAGAATTTTTGCCTTATTAAAAATATTGTAATTTTTTTGTAGAACCATTTCATACTAGCACAATACATTATTCTGAACAAAAAATAAAGAATACATTTTTTTCATATGACAATCCGTTTCACAGATACAAATTATTTTAAGTTGAAAAAAATATATTTTTAAGGACCTATATTTCAAACGCCTTTGAACACACAACGATGTAATCTTGTACAACGGGGTTTCTGAAGGTGCTGATTAGGAATATTTTACTAGTTTTTCTCTAATAAAATCGCTAATACTTTTTTTCAAAAATCGACCCTCTTTTTCCATGATAGAATCGAACGCCACTGACTTCAGTCGAATATGGTTACGTCTAAAGACTCACTTCATAGGTATATATTCACCACCAAAATTTCAAAACATTCGGATATCAGGTGAGCGAGATATGAGGGTGGCTCCATGAATGAAAAGTGGGAAAGTGTATAAACAAGCCACAATATACTTAGAAAAATGATCAAAAGTTATGTTTTATTTATTTATTTATTTTCTTTTGCAACAATTAATTTATTTGACAACTTATAACCACGTTTATAGTTATCCTATAACTTTAAAATAGCATTGTGTTCTATATAAGTAACAGTTTATTATTGATAATTGTGATAAAAAATAGTATATAAATAAAAAATATTCTATTTTGAACGGCAATCTTAGCCAACTTTCACCGTAGAAACTTTTTTTAAGGTCATTTTAACGAATAACATCTCTACTTTTAGACTCAGAAAAACGGGTTGGGTAAACAACTTAGTGCGGTGCAATGACGGAACCCAGCTATAGTGAATGGATTTGAATGATTTTTTTTGCATTGAGTTTCTAGTACTGAGTACAAAAAAGTTTACCCTTTAAAAATTGCCGCTTTTTACTTGGGGGCTGGTTCCCACTCCCAAGAGGGATGGACAAAAAAGTAAAATAGTAACCCCCGAATCTGATATAGAATCATATTGTAAGAAAAAAGGTACTTAGTGCACAATTTTTCATGAAGATTATGATTTTAGTCTTAAAAAATTGGTACCTTGAGACTGTCGTAAATAACTCAAAGTTGTTTGAATAGGTTTAGAATGCCATGGAAACGTGAACATTTTAAATTTGAACAAACAAAAAAAAATTCCATCTATTTTAGTGGTAAAATTTTTTCAAAAATGGTCAAAAAAAATTCTAATTTTTTTTTTTGAAATGGATTTAGAATGCCATGAAACATGGAAATTTTAAATTTGAACAAACGAACAAAATTTTTTCATCTATTTTAGTAGTAAAAAATTTTTCAAAAATGCTGGTAAAACAAATTTCTAATTTTTTTTTTTTTTAAATAGGTGTAGTTCCATGAAACGTGGAAATTTTAAATTTGAACAAAGAAAGAAAAATTTCATCTATATTAGTGGTAAAAAATTTTTCAAAACTTGGTGAAAATTTTTTTTTAAATTTTGAAATAGATTTTGCGTGTCATGAAACGTGGAAATTTTAAATTTGTGCAAAAAAAATTTTTTTTCATTATTTATTCACTATAGACACCTTGTATATTTGCCAGTGAAAGTTTAACCATTTCTTCGCTGACAGTAGCGTCAACTACCTACCAAATTTGACTGATCTCCGTCAAGTAGTTTTTAGTTAATGCACCAACAGACAGACAGACAGACAGATTGACGGCATTGAAAAACCTATATTTTCGTAATCTACGTGATCTAAAACGTCAAAATCCGAAAAAGTCTCGGAGGGTGATTTTTAACTGTGTCTTATTGACAAAACCACTACGCTGTTAATACATGTACCTAATATTTTTACAACCATTTTTTAAGTTTTTCCATTATCCTAAGTCTGATGTTCTTAGTTAGGCCGATATATGATCTGTTAAGATCTACACCGCACTTGTCAGTGTTGGTAACCAAAATTTTGGGAGAATAATTTTTTTGTAAACTTGTGTACTATAATTATGACAAATGTTCATTAAAAGACATACTTTAATTATGACTAAATATAAATACACAGCTAAAGCAGGAAATCAATTTTCCCAAATGTTTTATTGTATTGTTAGCCACCACATTTTTATGTTCAAGTAAACAATTTTGTTTTGTAATGACTTTATTGCTGTTCCCATATTACAGCAATTACAATGCTATATAATAATTATGTAATATGCTCTGGAACAACATTTATTCTTAAAAGCAAAATTGTCACAAATCGATCTTTAATATAACTGTTTTGTAAGATGATAAGAAATAACTATAAAATAATTCTAATGTATATTGATAACGGTGCTAAAAATACTGCTGAACAATACCAATAATTTCTTATCTCCATTATATTTTATAATTTTGCTGTAGAAATGATAAATTTATAAAATATTTCAGTTGCAGACAACAAAATAGTATTTTCTGGAACTCTAATATAATCAATCGGCATTTAGAAGGATTAATAAAATAACAATAAAACAAAATAATCGTAGAACATTTAAATTATAAAACAAATTTGCTGGTTGGGACCCCCCACCTAATGCAAGTAGAAAGCGTCGAAATATAGAAGTGTCGATATGCAGAGCCGATACGATGCTTGACTTCCCCCACCTATAACTCCAAGAATATTAATATTAATACTATCTATATACGTAAACATGTATCTGAATCATTTCGATAGAGAATGTACTTATCTTCAACTTTGATAATTATCTTTGTTTTCGTAAAACCGTTCAGAATCAATATATTGGCAACGAAATGATATTCGAGTGATATTGCCCCAAAGTTGTGGGTGTTCCGGGGAGCGGGCGAGGGGGGAAAATTGGTGTGTCTAAAAGAGGCCTATAGTATAAACTGGTTCCAACAGTAAAATCGATTTAAAACGGTATTTATATATCCTGATTTCCCTGACGCCTGGCCTATACAAGTAAATAAATAAAACCAAACAATAATGGTGACTTGGATAAAAGAATTTCTGTTAAACATATCCATTGAAATGGTGGACACAGACATATTTTTTCTCTTCATGGCAGTATAAAACACAGATTCATTTTATAAACAAATTACACGTCCCTTAACTACATTTTGATTTGAAAAGAAACAGGCTCTTCAGCACTCACGAGATTTTCATTCTAAAATTCAGTTCCTAAACGAGAAAAGATTGTCAAAAGAAACTTTCATGGCGAATAGAAAAGGTCGTTTGCTTTAGCCACCTGTTTATTGAGAACATCCCAGGGTAAATCTCTTGGGGCCCTAGATACACTGCAGGCGTTGGGATTGCATAGAATAGCCTGTCGGAGGATTCAGACTTTCAGTCTCAGAGAGATTAGGGGACATTTGTTAGGCATCGAGTATTACCGCTGTAGGTATTAATTTGCTTGGAAAAGTAACTTATCACGTTCTCGTACTAATACTAGGCATTGCATATTGTTCGTGTTATTCAAATAAAGACCTATTTACTATAATATTGTATCTTACGAATACATGTGTTTATTTTCTTGACCGTTGATAACGAACTAACTTGATCGATATTCTGGAATATATGGGTCAATTTGAAAGAGAATTAATATATTACAAAAACAAGAATAGCTCTATATCCCCCGAATTAGATGATCAAATTGAACCTAACAATAATTACATCATTACCTACCGGATACAAAAACCTTCATTTCCACCATTTCTCACCCTAGAATCCATTGCGTACAACTATGCTTTAGGCAAATATGCTTTATCAAAAATCTTTTGCTATTTATTATGGTAAACTACAGTTTTACAGGAGTCCTCCTTTATCACACAAAGACAAGGTCTGGTATTATTTCCACATCTAGGTAGTGGAGTGAAAGTATAGTAATAGCAAAAAAAATTTCAGAAATATTTTTTGTTAAAATTGGTTTAGTATTTCATGAAATGTCGAGATTTTAAATTAGAGCGAACACAATTTTACAGTCTGTCTGTAACTTTTATTGTGCGCATGTTTTCTCTGGAAAGGTTTAAGATATTGACTTGAAATTTTATACACGTGTGTATTATAACGAGATCTGGAACCGGCAGGAGTACAAAAATTTGAGATTTGGTATATATATATATATATATATATATATATATATATATATATAGATTAGAAGATAAGGCCATAGATTTTTTATAATATTTTTCAATCCCCCCAGCACCTCCACTCCATTATTAAAGGGGTCGATAAAATAAAATTGAGATATTCACTTGAAAATTGGTACACATATGTATTACACGTATGTATTGTAATGACATCTATTTAAGATCATTCCGTTGAAGGAGTTGAGGGAGGGAGGGGTGTAAATTGGGAAAAATAATTAGAGCAAGCTAATAAGAGTCCATAAACTTCGTTTTTGAAACTAGCGCCTAAATTTTTTTTGTGACATCTGCCTCAAATATTATTAAAATTCTATGGCTAATTATTTTCACATGCTAGAGTGCAAATATAGTCAAAATGTTTTCCTTTAAAGAGACTTGGGTGGAAAATCTGAAGAGTAGTAGTAATTCCTTAGGCAGCGGTTTTTTGTATTGTAATATTGTGTCAAATGTTCAAATTCAGCCTAGGGTTTCACGATACACTTAACCCACCTACATTCCTCTGTGGATGTTAATATCATGCAGCTTTGCAACTTCATGAAATTACGGACAAGCTATATCAGGTTCGTCCAGTTTTATTTATCTCTATAAAGCGGATGAATCAGAAAGTTAGGTTATCCATTAGTTCACTCCTACATCTGACGTAGCAATTACTTGAATATATTATGCAAATTTAGTACTGATGAACAAAAAACAAATGCTAACTCCGCTTTATCCTTACATCTCCGACTCCTATCAGGACTCACTTTAACTCTACAGAAGAAACTTCAAATAATCCAAAATGATATGCTGAGAACAATTAACTATTTGCCACTAAAAACATCTCCTTCAAGACCTTTCACCATTCTATGTAAATATATCCATTGTAAACTCTAAAGTCTAACAATGCAGGAAGAGACTAACAAAATAATAAAAACAACACTGAAGATGTAGCCATAAAAACATGTAACTAATACAACAGTAAATATAGTGTGCATAATAAATTAATAACGAATACACACAAGAAAAACCAATTGCTATTACCAATTTAAATTTGAGTTCGATGTCATCTAATTTGTAATAAACGATCTCAAAGGCCCTCAATGATATATTTTCGTGGCTGCATATTTTATATACGGTTGTTGTAATATACAACAAGGGTATAATTTCAGCCAATTTGACGGACATTCATATCAATTCGTCAAACTGGTTGAAATGTTCATATATTGTAGTTTACTAAATGCTGACTAAGTGTCTCAATGCAGACAAACCTCTGCTATGGCTAGTTTCATCCCTACAGTCATCCGAAGATCGAATTTAAGGAAAATCGATAGAAATGCGTGTCACTTTTCAGTCTGCGAGTAAAATAAGTCAGAAGACATGTTTGTACTTGCATAATTATTTATGCCTTTGAATTTATTATCAATATTTAAATATTTTTGCTGTTCCTCGAAGAGCTGTTGGTCGGTTATCTCTGAGAACAGCCAGTTGCTGGAGTTTATAAGAAGTGCTTGTTCGCTAAAGAAGCCAAGTTGGAGTCCTGGGAGCCAAGAGTTCGATTCACACCAGTCGAACCGCTAGGATCGCTGTTGGTGCCGCTCGGGTCACTGGAGCTTGTTTTCTAGGGAGTTCGAACCTGCCTTGTCTTGGCTACTAACCGGAGAGACCGTATTGATTTATGGGTTCATGGTGTGGTCCAAAGCAGCTGAAAGAGCGTCAACGCTTGGAGAAGTGATCAGACCGGGAACTCTTCGTGGAGGAGTTCGTCGAAGTTCTTGTCGCTGGTGGAGTCGGAAAATCAGTTATAGGTGGAGGAGCTGTCGACCTTCTGCGAAATATTTTTGTCGGCGAAGCACCGAGCCAAACCTGTAACCAGATGTTGCAGAAAGGTTGTCAGGATGTAGGCTGGTCGGGCACAGGAATCGATATGTGAACCGACCGATTTAATATTATTCGACAACTATAATATCTATGTTTACCTTCTTCTGAATCTCTGTTTATCTCTCTCTCTCTCTCTCTGTCTACAACTGTCCTTATTTTAAGTTAAGGATTTATTTTTGCATGAACCAAAGATATAAGTAATTATGCGAGAATGAAACATGTCTTCTGACTTAAGTTAATCTCGTATCTGTCTGTGCCTGCTCCTCTCACTCCTTCTCTCTGTGTCTAACACTCTTTACACAATCTGTCGAGGGCTTAGTGATATTAGATCTAGTGGTATAAGTATTTATGCAAGTTAGAATCATTTCTTACAAATATACGCAGACAAGAAACACGTATTCTCCTAAAAATCTCATATAGAATAATCATTCAATCTTAGGATGACTGTAGTGATTAAACTAGCCATAGCGGAGACTTGTGCCCATTGAGAAATTCAATCACCAGCACATAACTACAACATATAAAAGGGGAGGTTATTTTGTTGCTAAGGGGACATATATACAGTATGTCCGCGGATGGGGTTTACAAGAGGTGTAATGGCTAACATTTTTAACTTTTCGAGAAAATGTTATTCTTTATAAAAGTTTTTGCTTTCCTAAAAAATAGTAATGACGTTGAGAAAAATTATATTTTTTATACGGGGTGATCAAAAATTACAAAAACTTAAAATTTCGTTAGAGTAAACTGGTTCTATTTTTTATTTTGAAACAAAATGTGAGATAAAAAAATTGTTTCAAATTATATGGTCTATCCAAATCCAAAATTTCATTTAAATGTTGCAGTGTTTCCGAAATTAGTGGATTTTTAGTAAAAAATAATTGTAGGTTTTTATCAAATTTATATTTACCTAATTGCATTCGAACAAGAAAATAAATACTAGATAAACAATTTTGAATTTATTAAAGTCCATACATATTTGAAGATTCTGACTTTATTGAATATCACTATTCAAAAATTCCTCCACCAAATTGAACGCATGTTTCTAATCGTTTTCGAATGTTGTGAAAACTACTTCTAACTTCCTCAATGGAAATTGATTGCACAGCTGCCGAAATGCGCTGCTTTAGAACTTCAACGTCATTGTCTATGGGTTCTCGGTAAGTAATTTGTTTTAGACGGCCCCAGAGAAATGTATCCGCAATAGTCAAATCTGAACTTCTTGGGGGCCACCGAACTGGACCGCTGCGTCCAATCCACCTTTACCCAAATTTGCTATTAAGCCAATTACGTAGGATGCAGGCATGATGTGCCGGACATCCGTCCTGCTGAAAATACATTCTGTTACGATACTCCAACGGTAAGGCTTCTAATTGATCAGAAAAGAATGTATTAAGCATACGTAAGTAAGAATTACTATTGCACGTATTTTCAAAAAAGTATGGCCCTATTATGCCATGATATGAGACAGCGCACCAAACATTTACTTTTTTTAAATATTGCCTTCCGGTAGAAATTCTAAATTCGGGGTTGGTCTCACTCCAATACCTTACATGTTGTGAAGCTACAGTCCCATTTGTAGAAAAAGTTGATTCGTCGGAGAACATAATAAATTTATAAAAATTTGTGTTGCCACTTAAAATTTCATTTCCTACCCATAAACAGAAATCCGTTTTGCTTCATCTCCTTCTTCTAAGGTATGGTTAAAATGGGGTTTGTATGGAAAAATTTTATTTTCTTTCAACATTTTTTGAATGCAACTTTTTTTAACCACCTCCAAATGCCGGGCTCGATTTCTCAACGAAAGTTTGGGTTCTTCAGCAACAGATGCCAACACTAATAATGTGGCAGCGTCATCTTGATCATATTTTTTTTTTCTTTTTCTTTACGTCAAGCACCGAACCAGTTTTTTAAAATTTTTTTACCAATTTATGAACTGCCATTCTCGAAATATACACAGTGGGAAATCTCTCACTGAATGTTTGACTAACGTAACGGTATGAACTTTTACCGTCTCCATAACACTGTACTAAAAAAATTCTCTGCTCAACAGTTAACATTTCAAAAATTAATTTTTAATGAAGATATGTCATGATATGAGACGTAACTAGGTAACAACGCACCTAACAATTAAATGGGGCGTCTAGATGCAAACCTTTCTTTATGCATGTAATATTGTCATTTCCAGTAAAAGCCAAAAAACTTTTAAACAAATTAATGAAATTTTGGATTTGGACAGAACATATAATTTGAAACAACTTTTTATCTCACATTTTGTTTCAAAATAAAAAGTAGAACCAGTTCACTCTTACGAAATTTTAAGTTTTTGTAATTTTTGATCACCTCGTATAAAAAATATAATTTTTCTCAACGTCATTACTATTTTTTAGGCAAGCAAAAACTTTTATAAAGAATAACATTCTCTCGAAAAGTTAAAAATTTTAGCCATTACACCTCTTGTAAACCCCATCCGCGGACATACTGTATATATACGTTTTAAAATAGAGAAAGAACTTTCAAAGTTGTGAAATAAAGAACACAATAAGAAATCTGAATTTGTTTCTTAATTGTTTCTTTTTGGCTATTGCCTGACACTAGTTTCTTTCTGGGAATAATTTTCTGTATTCAGAATGTTTAAATAAATATCCTGAATCTAAGAAAGGCTTGAAACAGTCAAGTGCTGTGACTCCAGTTTTTCTTTACATCTTCGGCAACTTGTGAGGTATTTCATTGGAAATCCCGGCACCAGAAATAGATTATGTGAGTTGTTATCATTTATATTATAAAACAATAAAAAATACATGATAGGGTACGAGACGATACCGTGTTGGAAAAGTCACGCCGCTCCTGTAATACGGTAGGTGTGTACCAATAGATACATTGTTCCTAATAACGAACCAATTGAACTAATTAACAAATGCATTTTTGCAGTTCATACTATTATTTCAATTCGTTTAGGTATACAAGTATTTTCATCGTGAATTTGACGTAGAAAAGTATAGAATTCAAATAAGAAAAGCATTTTAACTCTGAGTAAATGGTTTTAATGAAAGAGGCAATGTTGAATCAAAACTTTAAGGTGGTGCACGTACTGTTTAACTACCAGGAAATGTCCAGTTCCTTATTCAAAGAAGTCCATTGCGGTCAATAGCAGAAAATTCAATTACCTAAAAGAGTTTTTAAAGGAGCCTTTTAAAAGTTTTACATAAAGATATCCCTTTTCATCTATATAAAATTTAGGTCATGTACAAATTAAAAGATGCCGATGAAGTTGTTTGTATGATATTCTGAAGGCGGTGTATTAAAATTTTAAAAGGTGGTGGAAACCTTTTTTTTGTTAATGTCAGAGGAAGCTCATTTCCATTTAAATATATATGAAATAAAACATTCGTTAGGTCATAGAAATCAATATCTTCACCCCTTAAAGGGGGTGTAACTGCACAAGAAAGCTTTATTTTGAAAAATTTTATGTGAAGAACCTACCTTCGTTTTCGATGAGAAATTGGCAGTTAAATTTTTTACACGTTATTATAAGACACCCTGTAATGATCGAGCTCCCACGACAAAAAAGGTGCCCCATCGAACACCTCAATTTTAAAAGGTGAGAGTGGTTCCAAAACATGTAAAAATCATGGTATGCCCGCCAGACTAGTAAATATTTGTCAATGGTTATTTTTTATGAATTTTTGAATTTAACTTAAAAAATGATAATATTTTTTAAAACACCTCCTTGAAACTTACGCAATTTGTAGTAAATAATGAACCATTTTTGAGAAAATTTGTTTGACAATTTTTGTTAATTTATTTGACAGACTCAATTTTTTATAAATTATTTTTTTACGAAAATGCACTTCATAACATCTCCTTGATTTTAGCTTTAAAATGAAGTTTAAAATATTTCCTTTTTATTTACAACTTGTCTGGCCGACAGATTTTGTTAATTAATTTGTCAAAATTAATTTTGAATGCGCAGCATCAATGCATCAGGATCAATCACTGGCATGTCATAAAACCTCCTTAAAAAAACAACTAAAGTTTAAGATCTCCTCTATGCATAAAAATTTGTCTGTCGTTGAAAAAATGTTTTTCACCATTTTCGTCATGGGAGCTCGGTCAAATATGGTACATGTTGCAGATTTCTTACTTTCCGAACATTTACGTCACACTAATTGGCTACGTTAAAACTTGTAATAAAATTAGTACAGCGCTACTGGCATAGCATCGCTGCGGAGTAAAGCATATTAGTAGTGAGGTGATCACGATTGGTTACACTGTTTATTGTGTACTGAGTTCGATTCCAAGCTCCGCCATTGTAAATGTGTAACTCCCTTCCAGATAACTTGAGCCTTAAGTTTGGAGTTTGAAAAATATTAGAAAGAAATCTAAGGCCTTGGTTTCTATACAAACCAAATCCCGAATATCTGTACTCTTACCAGATTGCTTTACATATTTTTCCCTATTTACCCCTATTTAACCCCAACCCCTCAACGGAACCATTTCAAAATATAATCTAGTTCCAGATGTCTTTATAATATATACGCACAGTGGGTAAAATGACAAAATAAATCTAGGAAATAAAAATTCAAAACATAACAAAACATGCATTTATTGTATATAATATAATGGCTTAGCTAAAGTATAATAAGTTAATAAAATAAACAAGCCACGATTTAAAAAAATTACTTATAACTTACAAAAAACACTTGAAACATGAGAAAGTTTCAAATTAATATTCTTCTAAGTGTTTTTTTATTTCTAGTAATTCGTATTTTATTCACAATAAGCGAACCCCCGCCAAAATTCCTATGTAATTTCAGAGTAGGATTCAGTATTATTAACAGACTCATCAGGTGATTGTGATGATGTGGTCGCAGTGGGAAGGGGTGCATCTGATAATAATTGGATAACGTCTGTGTTAAGAGGTTGTCTATGAGAATAACTGGTTGAACTTCGCTTAGATAACGACGAAAATAGTGTATAATTAAACAAATCTGCCATGGTATCTTTGCGAAAGAACGTCCTTGTATTATATTTCCGAAATTTTTTTAAATCCTTATTATGTGGTTCTAAAGCTTCCTCCGAAAGCATTCCTATTGGAAAAATAGACATTTTAATTATATCAGCACCATGTATTAAAATTCCATGGAAACTGGAAGGCATATAGTACCACGAATAAAGAACATAACTTGCTTCTTCATCAGATGCAAGTTAAAACAGCAGAGTTTTTGTTTTTAACTGCACTCTCCTGACACCAAACTTCCAAAAGTTCTCTTTTTGGGATTAACATGATAACCTGAAACAATGAAAAATTATGTCCCTGGCAGTTCTTGGCAATTTATTTCTATTTAGAAATAATACAAATGAGTTGCATAATACGAGAAAAATTATTCCAAACCGAATACGCCCGAATTTGAGTTTTGCGGGCTTTTCAAACTTAAAACATAGGATATCTCACATGAATATGTTCAAATATCTCTTATCTAGGAATATGCGTAGTAACAGATTTATGATAAATAGTGTACATACCTTCAAATTAAACAACTACAACGTTTTAGGCACATAAACGCAACACAACTTTTATAACGATACACTAATCCTGAAGTACAAATTAATACAAATGGCAATTCGGCGCAGTTTGTTATTACACCACAGCCAACTACTGCCGCCAATCTGTCTAATATTTCTTCCAGGAACTACGTAGGTATCCTATTATTAAATATGGGTACAATTCTAGAAAACTGTGAGTATGAAATTTTGCATTTATTATTTGCTAGATATTTAAAATGACCCACTGTGATACGTGTCCAAATTTCAAGTGATTAAAATAATAATATTTTATTTAATCAACCCCTTTCATAATGGAGTGGGGGGTGGTGGGGGATGGAAAATATTATAAAAAATCTTGAGGCATTGGCTTCTAGTACATACACAAAATTTCAAGTATATGTACTCTTACCAGCTTGCTTTACTTATTTCCCCCTATTTACCCCTATTTACTCCAACCCCTCGCCGGATATGTTCAAAAGACAATCCAGTTCCAGATGTTGTTATAATATATACGTACAATATTTCAGGTCAATACTTTAAAGTGTTCCGGAGAAAATGTGCGGACAAGAAAATTACAGACCGACAGACAGACAGAAAATTTATTTTTGCTCAAATTTAAAATCTCGACATTTCTTGGCATTCTACGCATATTCCAAGCAAATAAACTTTTGAATTTTTTTCACGATTACTATAAATACTTCCAATCCACTACGTGGATATGGAAGCAAAAAAATTAAGTTTCTAGCTTGCTTTACCTATTTTGCGCTATTCACAACCTACCACTTCCTTCACCCCTTCAATGGAATCATCTCAATCAGATGTCATTGCAATACATAGGTGTTCTAATTTTCTCATTTTGTATTGGGTATTTTGCCACTGAAAAATATTTAAAAATTTTAATGAAAAAAACCTCTGCGGCAAACGGATCAGACAGAGGTTGGTTCTTGAGTACTTGACTGTTTCAAAAAGTCTCACACCTAAAAATATATAAACTAGAACAAGGTTATAAACTAAAAACTGAAAATCAAAGCTATAGGTAGTTAACGTTTCGGAAGAGAATCTATTTCCGTTCTCAAAACTTTTTTGGCCGTCAACCATGACAGTCCTTTGTTTATGTATTTCCATAGTCACGTGAGACATTAAATTATATTTATCTTATTTTAACTTACTTCGTCTCTAAGGATGGGTAACCAACTAGTACAAAAATCTATTGAATAATTAGAAACGCATCTATCCTCGTTTAATAAAATAATCGCGGATTCTTAAGTTTTCTTTTAGTTCCGTTGCTCTCTTTTTCCAAAATCTTCGCCGAGTCCCATTTAATTCTATGATTATTATCCCACGCGTGTTCACAAATTTTGGATTTTTCAAATTCTCCCCTTCTAGCGTAATTTCCATGTTCACCAAGCCTTACGTTGAAAGGTCTAGATGATTCACCTACGTAATGTTTTCCACACTCACACGGAACACTACAACAGTCAAGTACTCAAGAACCAACCTCTGTCTGATCCGTTTGGCGCAGAGGTTTTTTCATTAAAATTTTTAAATATTTTTCAGTGGCAAAATACCCAATAAAAAGTAAGAAAATCTGAATATGCCACAAATAAACAATTACAGACAATATAGGTATAGGTGTTCTAACTTTCAATTGTATGTAATCAATCCCTTTAATAATGGAGAGGAGGTGACGGTGGTGGGTTGAAAAATATTAGAAAGAAATCTGATGCCTTGGTTTCTAGTATATACATCAAATCCCAAGTTTCTGTACTCTTACGACCTTGCTTTACTTATTTTTCCCTATTTACTTCTACTTACCCCCACTCCTTCAATGCAATCATGTCAAAATATAATCTAGTTTCAGATGTCGTTATAATACAAACGTGTGCAAAATTTGAAGTGAAAATCTCAATTTAATTTTTATCGTATCTTTTAATAAGGGAGTGGGGGTGGTGGGGGGATGGAAAATATTATCTAAAAAATCTGAGGCCTTCGCTTCTAGTATATACACCAAATCCCATATTTCTGTACTCTTACCAGCTTGCTTTACTTATTTTCCCCTATTTACCCCTATTTAACCCCCAACCCTTCAACGGAATCATCTCAAAATATAATATAGTGCCGGACGTCGTTATAATACGTGTATAAAATTTCAAGTGAATATCTCGATTTTGTTTTATCGATCCCTTTAATAAAGGAGTAGGGGTGGTAGGGGGTTGAAAAATATTATAAAAAAATCCGATGTCTTGGCTTCTAGTACATACACTGAATTTCAAGTTTCTGTACTCTTACCAGCTTGCTTTATTTATTCTCCCCTATTTACCTCTAACTTAACTCTCAACCCTTCAACGGAATAATCCCAAAATATAATGAGTTCCTGATATCAATATTATAACAAATTTCAAGTGAATATCTCATTTTTTTTACGATTACTATACTTCCAATCCACTACGTGGATGTGGAAGTACAACTACGCAGCAATCCCCCTGAAAAGGGCGCATAGTTTACCTGCTCCACCTATTGTTCGTACAAATGTCCCGACTCGTTCAAATATTTCTTACATCAAAAACAAGACATACATTTATTTGTCACCCGGAAAAGTTAGCTATAACTAGTTCTAACAGAATACCTCATATGTTAATTAACTTTTCCCGAGTAGATTTAAGAATTACAGCAGCAGAAACAGGCAAATTTAATATTGAAATCAAGACTACCTTGCCTTGCAGAAGTTTCCTGTACAGGTTCAAAGGAAGGAATTGCATGAATGCTTTGGAAGTTTATTTGAATGCGTACATTGAGAGTATATTAACAGAGAAATAGGATTATTTTCCACAACACCGAATGCTCTTCTTGACAACTTTTAATGTTTAATGTACAGTGTGTGCACGATAAAATAAATGAATTAGATAAAATTGTTACAAAACAAGTTTCAAATAAATGCTCAGGCTGGTTGATTTATGTACAGGGTGGGCCATTAATAAAGTAAAGTAAAGTAAGCTTTATTATCCAATATACTATAATACACACTATGCACAGTATAAAACAAGTCAAGATACAGCTAGTAGTAAATAATACAACAAAATTAAGTATTTAACATGAGAAACAATAAATAATTAAAATATTCTGTCATAGTAAAAAACATTTTTAGGTCAGTTAGCCTTAAGTTTTCTTAAGTTCTGAATACCTTTAATTGTGGAAGGTAACTTATAAACATTTAATACTTACATAATTAGGATTTTTTTCAAAGAGAGCACCGTTATGAGAAGGTATGCTTATTTCTGTAACAATCTCTGTATTTTCGTTAAAAGTTTGAATTCAAATCTAATAGTTTGAGGTAAGTTTGGCCACAATATTTGAAGTTCCAAAATTGCAAAACATTTAATACTTATATAATTAGGATTTTTTTCAAAGAGAGCACTGTTATGAGAAGGTATGCTTATTTCTGTAACAATCTCGGTATTTTCGTTAAAAGTTCGAATTCAAATCTAATAGTTTGAGGTAAGTTTGGCCAAAATATTTGAAGTTCCAAAATTGCATGTTCCTTTAAATGTTCTCAATTGTTTAATCAAAGTCCTTGATTAATTCACCATACATTTTAGTATTCAAACCTAACCTAGACATAATTTCCAACAACTGGTAGAATAAAATCTCCCATATTGCCACCTGGGGTACTTTCGGCCGCTGCATGCGGGGAACTTTCTTCCTAGGCTGAGACCACCACGCGTTGTCATTCAATTCAAAACATTATTTTCTTAAAAATGAATTATTATTTGTTTGCTTATAATTGTATTGAAACATTCTTTATAGGATTTTGCAAACAGCAGAAAAAATAACTATCTATAACTAAAAGAAAAACTTTGTGTAGAAATATTAATGAAATATTTGCATTCTTTCGATAACCTGAATTCTGGTTATGCTAGCAAATTAAAATCCTAAAATGAATTTGTCTAATTTCTTATTTGACAATTCTCATTCTAACACTAGCATCCACACAGTCCCCTACGGCCATGCAGATTAAACTAGCATCCACATAACCCCCTACGATTATGAAGATTCAGTTAAAAAAGAGAACAAAGACCTAAAATGAATTTATTTATCTACCTTGTCTTAAAAAAATTTTCATTCTAATGGATTACATTTTCATGAAATCTATCATTCTGTTTCCTGGAAATGCTTAGCCTTTGAAACGTTTTTCTTATTTTCTTATTTCACAGATCACACGTAAATATTTTCGAAAAATAAATCGAGCTGAGTTGGATGAAA
The DNA here is from genome assembly GCA_963583905.1 of Stenurella melanura. NCBI lineage: Eukaryota > Metazoa > Arthropoda > Insecta > Coleoptera > Cerambycidae > Stenurella > Stenurella melanura. Next base: position 113,393,676 of record OY757312.1, read on the forward strand.
ATGATATGAAGGGGGCTCTCGTTGCCCCTCGAAGATTATCAGCCTTCGTGAAGCGTCCAGATGTTATGGAATAAAAAGGCCTACAGTACAATCACGCATAAAAACAATATTGAAAAGCAAGCTGTGGAACAAATATTACATTCTGTCGACAGAAATTCAGGTAATGACAGTGACGACAATAGTGAACAATCTTCAAACAAATGCACTACGAAACAAGTTTTTACTAAAAGCCAGGAAGCTGAATTGGCAAAATATATTCAGAAGTCGTCTAATTTGCACTATGGTTTAACTTACGGACAAATCTAGTGTATAGCATATGAATATGCGAAGATCATCCCAAACTGAAAAATTCCACTGACCTGGGGAGTGAATAAAATGACTGGAACTGATTGAATGAAAGGCTCTATGTCCAGAAATACAAAATTATCCGTAATATGATGTGAAAGCACCAGCCTCAACTGATCCATGGCATTTAACAGATACAGAGTTGACGATTTTTTTAATAACTGTGTGGCTGCATTGAAAAAAAAACATTAAATTAAAGCAGATCTATAACTTGGATGGAATAACAGGAATTCAGACAGTTGTGAGAACAGTTCTTGGATGAAACAGGAATTCAGACAGTTATGAGAACGGTTAAGGTAGTTTCAATAAGTGAGAAAAAGCAAGTAGGCCAAATGTCTTCAGCAGAAAGGGGTGAACTTGTAACTTTAGTTGCTTTAGTAATTAATGTCATTGGCGGAACAGTCCCTCCTGTTTTTATTTTCCCACGTATCAGAAATATAAACGATTTCTTGATAGATATAATAATAATAATAAAATTAGTTTATTTATCCAAAGATAATACAAAACAAATATAAATAATATAATACAAAAAGGAAGCACAGCTAAGGTCTATATAAAACAAAAACAACTCCTAGCTTAGATGGAATGTAGGGTCTTTTATTAGATTTATTAGTTTATACTTAAATTGTTTAATGGTTCTACTGGTTTTAATTTCCTGGGGTAGAAGGTTGAATTGTACAATTCCTTTATGGAATAAGCTATTCATTGAACTGCTCTTAAATGTTCTACTAACGTAAAAGTTGCTGTTTGTAGCCAATCGTGTATTACGTAGATGTACATCAGTAACAGGTAACAACTGTCGTATTAGGTAATCTGGAGAAGCGTCACTAGTCATTTTAAAAATAAGTGTAATCGTTTGAAAATAAAGAAACTGTTTTATATTAAGCCAGTTTAATGTATTTAACATCAGTTGAGTACTTGTAAACCTATTGCATCTTAATATTACTCTCATCATCTTGTTCTGGAGAACCTGTAACCTATTAAAATTTGTACAACTTACATACACCACTGACCCGCAGTAGAGAAAATGAGGCAATATTAGCGAGTTGTAAACTGTTAACCGCGTGGACATTGATATAAAAGAAGCCACTCTATTAAGAAAGCCGATTTTTTTGCCAATCTTTTCGATATATAGTCTACTACTACTACTATACTATACTACTATAGTGTTTATTGAATTTCAATTCACGGTCAATTATTAGTCCTAAGTATTTAATTTCTTGAACAAGCTCAACTTTTTCACTATTTATTTCAATACCAAGAGTTAAATTGATAAATTTATTGTACAAATAATTATTACCTACAAACATGAATTTCGATTTTAATTCATTTACTTTTAGTTTATTACTTTTAAATTTTTCTGCCAGAAGCCCCATCTCCAAATTTACAGTTGTTACCATCTCCTCAAAATTTGTATTCTCATAGTAAATAAGAGTGTCATCAGCGAAAAGATGGATTTTACATTTTCTCAGCACATTCCCAAGGTCATTTATATAAAGAATGAATAGTAAGGGACCAAGAACACTACCTTGAGGAACCCCAAAGTTATTCATCTTAGGTTCAGATAGCTTGCCATTAATTTTTGTTATTTGATACCTATCGTTTATATAACTTCCAATCCATTTTATAACAGTTTGATCGAATCCATATATCTTCAGTTTTAATAATAATATGTTGCGGTCAATTGTTTCAAAGGCCCGTTTAAGGTCAATGAAAACAGCACAAATTCCAACTCCTGGTTTATCCAACAACTTTTTCCATTCTGAAATTACCAATTGTAATGCTGTTTCACATGAATGCTTACCACGATATCCCGATTGATATGTACACAGAATGTTATTTGAATTTATGTAATCAATTACTTGGTTGTAAACTACTAGGTTCTATAATCTTTTCACAAAATGGTAACATATTTACTGGCCTCAATTGTTCGGCTAAATTAGTATTAGGTATCTTTGGAATTGGTACAACTATATAACTATTTTATAACAGTTAGGCATAACACCCTTTTCCAAACTTAAGTTAATCATGTTTAGAAAAGGGTACCCTAATACATGAAAAAGATTTTTTATAATATTATAACCAATTTCATCAGTGCTATATTTCTTCATTTGTTTATTAATCAGTTTGCTCAGGTCTTGCAAAGTAATACCACGAAATGTTGACATGTTGGAAGTTACAACAGGGACGCTATCACTGATTTTATCTATATCTATTTCGCCTGTTCCTATACTGATGACAATACTTTCAATACTACCCACGTAATACTGATTTAATACATCAGCCATATCTTTATTATATATTATTCCAGAGCAGTTCAGACTTTGAAAAGTGTGTTTACCTTTTTTATTTCCAATTATTTGTTTTAAATTCTTCCACATTAGTATTGGTCTTGACTTGTTTTCGTCTATATTTCTTTCATAATATTTTTTTTTGTTTCATTAACAACCCTTACCGTATTATTTCCTTCATGCTTATACCTATTCCAATCTTCTTCCTCCCCTGTAAATTTAAATCTTTGATATGCCCTATTTCTATTATCAATTGCCTCTCTGCAGTTCCTATCTAACCATTTATTTCCAGTTGAGTTCAATTTTACAATTTTTTTAGGTGCGACAACATCTAATGCATCTATTATATTATTTATGAAAACCTGACCTACTACATTCACATCTGTACATGAATAGTTCCAATCTTTTTCAATTAACAAATTCGTCATTTCATCAAAATTAATTCTTGTTCTAATTTCCTTTGTTTGATATTTTAATATTTCTCCGCCCTTTTCTATTTTTATTTGAATTATTGAATGATCTGTTATTATATAATTTGGTTCAACATATGCATTTATGGTATAATCATTACTGATAACAAAATTGATTATGGTTCTAGAATTATATCGTACTCTAGTATAATCTTGTACAAACTGTTTCATTCCGTGATTTTCAACACTCTCTTTTAGTCTCTTTTTCGCATAGTCATTTTTAGAAAAGTCAATATTAAAGTCACCTGTCACTATGATACTGTGCCTATTATTTTTATCTACATAATCATCTAACCACTGTAGGAACCTATCCAGAAAGCTTGTGACATTACCACTTGGAGATCTATAAACAGGAGCCACACTGTAAGAGGCATTATTTAATTTTATATCTACAGATAAGAGCCAAAAATCCACATCTACAACTAATGTTTTTACATTATTAAATTTTATGTCTCGTTTTATGAATAATAATACCCCCCCTGTGTGACGGCTACTTGAGTTACAACGAATGATATTATATCCTTCTATTTCTAGTTCACTCTCATTAAAATTCTCAGTAATGCATGTCTCTGTAAGGCACAGAATGTAAGGTTGATACTTAAATACATATTCAGAAATTTGGTCCTTATTTTTGTAATAACTTTCAGCATTCATACAAGATACAAACAGCTCATTTTCCCTCTCTAGTTGCTATTCTCTATAAGCTATTTTCTTTTTAATGGATTCGACAATTTTTAAATAACACTCACATTTTCTGTCAATAGCGGTATGTTGAGTATCCAAATTAAGATTAAGCTTTTCATTTGTACGTACACAATTAGCGCACTTTTTATTTTCACTTGTACACATGTCACTATTATGCTCACCCGCGCACATCACGCATGTAAGTTTATCTTTACAGTCCTTGGCTTCGTGATTGTATCCTCCACATTTAAAACATCTTCTTACACTAAAATGTTCATAAAAATGGCAATTATTCCATCCAATATGTAAAACCTGGTCTTCTTTGTTTATTAAATACCTAAATGTTTCCGAGTCCATCTCCGCTATCAGATTAAATCTACCTCTACGTATTTTAGTCATGTGTATACCTTCAAATTTAAAATTGGTTCCTTGGGGTATTCGATTTTGTCTAATAGTATTACTTACTAACTCCTTTAAATCTCTCTCATTTCTTAATTCCTCCTCGGCAATGCCTACAATAATAATCCTTGGATTTAGTTTTTTTGGAATTTGAATTTCATATTCCTCTCCCATTTTGGTTTTGATATCATCTTTAACCATATTTAATGCTTCAACATTTGTACATTTTAAAATTATTCTACCATTTCTTGTATTTCTATCGATGTTTAAACCAACTTGTAAATCCGCTGGGTTGATATTACTCCTTAAATCCTCTTTCACTTTGTTTATTTCTTTTTCATGTTTTGGCTTAACAACCAAAATATGATCCTGCCTACCCACAATTTCTGCATAAGGTGCTCCTACGTCTAATATCGCTTTAGGAAACAAATCAGGATGGAGGACATTGGACTTGTTTTTACTTGTACTTAAGCATATCTTTCAACATACAAATTGTTCCAAAGGCAGAAGAATTTTGATGCTAATGGATAACCATGATCACACGTCAAACTAAAATCAATTAAATTTTACAAGAATAATAGCATAGTGCTACTATCATTCCTACTTCATAGATCTCACCGTTTACAACCACTTGGCGTAGGAGTAGGTCTCTCAAAGCTCAATTGTGCACTGCAATAAATGATTTCATGACCTCAAATCCAGGGAAAATGGTTACCGTGAAACATGTCGTAAAACTAGTCAATATAGCTTATCCGGGCTCTTTTGCTATCAACAATATTACAAGTGGTGTTAAAAAACCAAGAATTTGGCCTCTTAATAGGCTTGTTTTCAAAGATGAAGATTTTATTGCTAGTACCGTGGCAGAAAATACTGGTGACAATCCGAATGTGATTCAAAATAATAATGAACTTCCTGACTCTTCTCATATTAATGATGCTTGTGGCAAGGTGAACCAAAATGAGGATGAACTAGCTAGTCCCTCAAATGTTGAAGAGAGTCAACGATATACTACTGCAACCTCAATCAAAAACAAAATTCCAAAGTCATTGGAAGAGTTACGTCCTTTACCGAAAGAAGTTGAGCGAACTTCTAAAAGAAAGCAGAAGGGAGAGCAAAAATCCTATGTGGAAATGGAGACACTGCTGAAAGAGAGCAAGATGCAAGCCAAAAAGAAACTCTTCGCTAAAAGTAAGTCCACCCAAAGGAAACGCATCAATACAGAGACTACGAGTGAATCTGATTTGATCAGTAAAGAAATTCCTGCTTTTAGTGACGACGAATTTTTATCGTTATCCGAAGAAGATCAGTTGATCCCAATTCGCAGAAAATTATTGACATTGGAGATTTTGTTTTAGTAAAATTTGCAACGAAATCTTGCATTTGCTATTTCATTGGGCAAATTTAAAAAAAAAGACCAACTGGAGAGTGACGTGAAATTTCTAAGAAGAAAAAATAAATCTAACAAATTTGTGTTTCCCGCTGTGGATGATATAGGTGTTGTGGAGCATGAGAATATACTTGCTGTTCTTTTACAATCATGCAAGTCTACCAAATTGTCAGTATCATTTGAGGACATTACTGAACTGAATCAGGTGCATTCATATCAAAGTTACATAACTTTTAATATGGGGCTGAAGGGGCCCACTTCTCCCCTACGTCATCGGGAAAAATGCAACGGTGGTTCCCTTTTACCTTTGCAAGCAGTCCATGCGGTGAATCGCAAAGTTAAATGTGGCAGATGTTTGTAAATTCTCTTTTAACGTACTTCTAATGCAATGGGTATTTGTATGTGAACGGCCCAACTATCAATTTGATGTTTTGTAGAAACTGAAAGAATGTTTACAGAACATTTTTTTATAAAACAAGATTGTTGATATAAACATTTTCAAAACGCTTATAGACGCAAAATGGGCACAGTTTATAGAATATGTAGTTCCTTAATTTATTTTATAATAGCTCTCACAGGTGTTATAAAATAATTGTTTACATAGGATTAAACAAATGAGTAGACGATAATTATAAAATTATTTGAGATACGACAGAATATTTTTATAAGCATTGTGGTATTATTTCCACTGATACTTTTTCATTATGTACAGCAACAACAACATAAGTTAATTATCATTCAAGTGTTTTTACAGACAATAATAATTCTCAAACTAGTTTTAAAATATTACAAAGGTATACAGATTCTATGTGACATGGCGACATATCTAACATGTTTAGTGAATATGAGACAAATGATAACAGCAAAGCGATTTTCCGTTGCGAAGGAAAGTTTTCTGTGAAATATGTTGTATACATATACAATGAAATTTTTGAGCGCTCTAAAAATATCGAATATTTATTAAAATTAAAAATAAAAAGTGAAAATAAAATTCTTGTATTCGATCTTTTTGTGGTATCGCACCAATTGCATTTCGCGTATTTCACAATAATTGATTGTTGCTAAAGCGGTTATAATACAATAATTTTTATTTTTGAATTATTCTTATATTAGTCCAAAATAGCCGCTATACAAATAGTTGAAACATAAATAACATTAGGGCGTCTATCTTATAAATCATATTCATAACTATGAAAACACTTATAGAACAAATATATTTTCCGAAGAATTGTTATATATCAATTTTTTTTCAAATTAGATAGAAGCGTATTGCAAAAAGCAAAGGTAGTTTCCATTAATACTTTGTACCGAAGAATCTTGTCCGCTATTGCCTTTTAATCAACTACGAGGATTTCCCATCAGAAAACAACGGTCAAATAAATAAAATACAAGTTGTAATTAAGCAGTAGTTTTCTGTACACTCTCAAACATGTAACTAGTTTAAAAGCTTTTATTTAGATTCACTTGTAGCAATGTAAACAAATCTTGCAATCAAAATTTCAACTACTTGGTTCTAATTAGACCACTGTTAATGAGAAAATAATATGACGCATAAACACCTACCCATGTTTTATAAAAATGGTACGGAACATTTAGGGACAATTTTCAGCTAGTTTATAAATGTTTTATGAGAGCAATATGTGCTTTGATTACATAACAATTGTTTAGCAGCTACGGCCGAATACAATATGCTCTCAGAAATAACACTGCGTTAAGAAAAGTGCTAATAAAATTGTTTTATTAATGCTTAGCTAAACTTTTAAAGAATGGTTTTATAGATGTTCGCAAATTGACCAGAATGTACCGGGGGTTATTACTATAAATCTGTTATAAATCAATATTGCTCCGTGAGCTAACACATCCTATAATAATTGCTGTATAGACGTTTATAAAACAGCGAAAATCAAATTCTACAAAATGTTTTATAATTTAGCAGTAAGAACATTCTTGGCACTTATTTATATGATTATTTAGTTACGAAGACTGTTAATCATTTTGGCAGTTTTAATAAAACCAAATAGCCTTTGCAGAGCAGTAATGTAACGGTAATAAAACAAAAATGATAGTATTATTTTAAATTTTGTTAGTTGGGGGTGCAACGGATCTGAAAAGAAACGCGTAAGGAGTAGGACGCCTCAAATACTACTGGTGTAAAACATGGACCCAGGGAGAAAAATAAACCTAAGGACTTGGTGGAGGCAAGGAAGATGAATGTGAGGGATAAAATTTATAACATTTTTCTAGTTTTTGTAGTTAGTTTATCTGACCGCTGCAGTAGTGTTGTCGCTTGGCGAGAATATTACAATATAATAATAAATAATTGTTGGGTGATTTTAATATTAATTTTAATGACGATTCATTTTATTCTAATAAATTAAAAAATATAGTAACTATATTTGGTTTCGAGCAAATTGTTAAAGACTGTACAAGATGTGTCCATGAAAGCAGTACATTAATAGACTTAGTTATAACAAATTGTGATAATGTTAAATGTGTAGTACATGATATTCCAAAGATTACCGATCATTCTATAATTACTGTTAAAATGATATCCCATACTCAAAATAATAATAATAATAATAATAACAAAAAGATATTAAGAAATTTCAGTGAAGCTAATGTTAACAATATTTGCTAGGAACTAATTCACCAAGATTGGCCGTTAAATTCTAGTGATGTTGATGTAATTTATGATATTTTATTAAATAAATGTGAGCATATCATAAATATAATTTCTCTAATTCAAAATATTGAAAATATAAATAATAGTTTGCCATGGTACGATATAGAAGTAAAAAACAAAGCAAAAGAAAGAGACCTGGCATATAAAAAATTTAAAAAATGTAATGTCATTGAAAAGCAAAATTTATGGTCGAATTTTAAAATTAAAAGAAATGAAGTTGTTAATCTCTTAAAGGTAAAAAAGAACTTTGAACACAAAATTGATGATTGTAGTGGTAATTCTAAATTAATGTGGAAAACTTTAAAAACTTTAATTAAACCAAAACAAGATCCATTTATTGCAAATAACATTCATTTTGAAATAAATAATTCTTTAATTATATCAAATACAAATGTGGATATCGCATCAAATTTTAACAAATATTTTATAGAAAGCATAGTTGAAATAATTGAATCCATCCCTAATACACTCAAATGGTCACCTTTTAATAATACAGTAGTGCAATCAAATTTTAATAGTTTCTCACTGCTATCATTAAGTGAACTTCGATCTATTATTTTCTCTCTAGACAACAAAACTAATGGTCTCATTTTGAATTCAAAAATTTTAAAAAGAAATTTTCAAGTTATTGGACACGTTATCCTTCATTTTATCAATACTAGTTTGTCTAAAGGTCAATTTCCCGAACAATTAAAAACTAGCATTATTGTCCCAGTTGCAAAAATTGAAAACTCAAATCAAGCTTGCAATTTTCGACCTATAAACACACTACCCCTCTAGAGAAGGTACTGAAATTAGCTGTATATCACCAACTAGTTGCTTATTTTAATAACAATAATATAATCATAGGTAATCAATCGGGTTTTACGGCAAAACACTCTTGTGAAACTGCACTACAGCTAACAATTGCTAACTGGAACAATGATATAGATAATAATAAGTATGTAGTTGCAGTATTTTTAGACTTTAAGAGGGCATTTGAGACAATCGATAGAAATATTCTAATTGAAAAACTTAAGAATTATGGAATTGGGGGATCCGTTCTAGAGTGGATTAAATCATACCTAAGTAATAGACTTCAGTGTACTAAAGTTAATAATGTAACATCAAACGATCTTCAAATTAACACAGGAGTACCACAGTGAAGTGTATTGGGGCCACTTCTCTTTATTATATATCTTAATGATATAAATCTAGCAATCGACTGTGACTTTATCAACTTATTTGCTGATGATACTCTGATTTCGATTGCGGATACTAACATTAATGTTGCCGTGGGTAAAATGAATAGTGAATTTGATAAACTTTCTCAATATCTAAATAGCAATAAATTAAAATTAAATATTAACAAAACCAAAGTAATGATTTGTGCAAAAAAATATAATTACACTAAATTGAATATAAATAGTATTAATATTTCTTTTAACAATAACATATTAGAATTGGTAACCGAAATTAAATACTTAGGTTTTATTATTAGCAATGACTTAAGTTTAAAGAATCATTTTATATATATTCAAAAGAAAATACCAAAAAGCTATTCTTTTTCTCGCGTGTATCGCAATTTATATCAGTAGCAACAAGTATCACCATTTACAAAACAATAATCCAACCTCACTTTGACTATTGTGCAAGCATTTTAAACTTTTTGGATAACAATAGTATTGGTATATTTCAAAAATTGCAAAATAGAGGAATGAGGATCATTTAAAAGTGTAACATATATACTCCAATTATAACAATGCTAAATGTACTCAATTGGCTAAATGTGAAACAGCGGTTAAGATACTTTACTTTAATTTTTATATATAAGATCCTAAATAATTTATTACCGTCTTATTTTAACAAATATGTTGTTTTTAATAACCATATTCACAATTATCAAACCCGGTCAAATGATCAACTGCACATTGAAAGGAAAAACTGTACCAAACATATGCACATAATATTTTATGATGGTTTTCAGGAATATAATATGCTACCAAAAACTATAAAAGAATGTAATAGTCTAAATTTATTTAAAAATCATTTATTACAATACCTTAAAGGTGACGATGAATTTATACTTTGTACCTATATTTTTGTTTTATATTAACCCTATATTGTATTGTAAATTTTATTTCTTTGTCAATTGTTTTATACATTTTTAAATTTAAGCTGTTTTTTATGAGTCTATATGTGTATACTAGGTATCCTATTTCAATATTTCAATAAAAAAAATAAATACTTTGCAGAAATCTCCTTTCAAATGGTACGCCCATACCATTGCCATTCTGTGTGACCTTGAGTCGATTTGATTAGGAAATTAAAAGATGATGACGAACGACATCATTTGTGATTTGGACTGTATATACATCATTATTTGCAAATTCACATATTATCTCCGAAATGGTTAACTTCTACCAAAAAATATAGAATCTTTTTTGTCGACAATTTCCCAGGCTACGAATTTCATAATAGCGATAATACCGAAATTATTGGAGATGCAAGATGAATTGTCATAAACGAGAAAATTATAATAGGGTAGAACGAGAAACTTTTCCTTTTTAAATTGTTTTGTCAAAGGTGTCAAAATGTGCATTTAGATAAATAAAAATCTTTACCAAAAGCTGATTGACCTATCCTAACATTTTCAGGTTCCTCACGGGACAGAAAGTTTACAAATTTTGGTGACTTTACAGGTTTTTATTACCTTCATTGATTTATTTGCAAAAATATATTTTCTGGTAGACATAGCAATTAAAATAATTTTTACAGTATGATAAAAAGTCCCTCCAAGTCAGTTTGCTTTATTCTAATATCTTCCGATTCCACATTGCGTTTGAATATCGTACCGCTTATGGGAATTACGCAACAAATAATCACATAGCGACAGACGTCTATGACTGGAGTGGGGAGGTAACAAGTTTCAGCCTACTTTCATTTATTTAAGTACTTCTACTAAGTATTGTTTTTAGTTGTGTGTTTTTGTCGGTTTTTACGTGTTTCGGAGTTGTATGGCGATTGTTCGTCAGATTTTACAATATTTAAGTTATTATGATAACTATAAGTCAACTTCGTTGCAAGATATTTGATCAATCTAAAATATTAAGTGACCGTGTGTTGCCTACTTTTAAGGACGTTATTTTTCGTTATCGTTCAGAATAATCTAATATGTTCATGTGCTGGGAGAGATCTAGGTGTTTCTGAAATACTCAAAAACGTTGTACTGATAATTGAAGAAATTTAGCAAAGTACAACTATTCCCACCGTTTTGCAAAATCGTATCTGGCCATACCTAAACAAATTTAAAATCTAGCAAAATACTGCGACCATGAAACCCAAGTAAATAAAAATGACAGAAGAAAGGAAAGCAATGCCAGCATCCAGGGCGTGCCATCATGTAGTAATTGCACTGTTATTAAAGAAGCACACCTATCACTTGTCATTCAGCTTTACTAGCGAGCCTAACGGCACAAACCATTAAAACAACAGCAATACGAGAATTTTATATATCTAAAATAAATCACGAGGCCAAACATTTTTGCAATTAATCTTTTGGAATGAAGTAAATGTTACTGAGCCGCCAGTGACTGTTAATATGGAAATGTGTGTTATCAAAGCGTTGGACGAAAGTTTTACTGATTTTCCGTAATCGCTACAGCTGTTGAACGATTCGTAAGTCTTGCAAATGAGGCACCATCACTAACTGCGTGTGGCCAAGAAAACCGAGATGGATTTATTCAAGCCCGTATAAAATCAAGAAAAATATTGCCATTATTAGAAACGAAATCAGATTGCTTTAAAAACGGATAATAACTGAAATATTACACATGTTCTGTTTTTGTTTATTTTTTGTTTTTGTCTTTTTTTTAAATTCAACATCTGATTTTAATTTATGTTCATCCTTCTATGGTTGCTGAATATAGAGCAAAAAATAATAAATGCGACTTGATCAAATAAGTTATATTTATTGAAGAAATTGCTTAAAGGTGCATATTTTGATTTCCTTGAGGAAGCTGAGGAGTGAATAATAGCATTTAAAAATGTTGCACAGTGCTTTGTGGAACACTAAGACATTTATTGGCGACTATGACATTACTAATATCGAAAGGATAAGGAAAATAACTAAGAAAAAATAAATGGTATAAAAAAGCTTATAAAATTTTGAACCCATTGAGGAAACCAAAAATAACAAAGTAGCGTTTTCAATTTTTGTACAGTTATTTATAATAACCAATTGCACCTTTTGATAACCATGTGGTAATAATTACCGAAAGAAAATAAAAAATCTTATTTTTCGTTCCACCCTAATCTGCATGCATGTATATGAATAGCCCTTTCACTATCACTAAAAAAGTAACGGTTAGAATATCTGGCTTACTTTAAAAAATAACTTGCATACAAAGCAAGTGCATGTTAGACACGAGTGACGAGGCTGGAAATGTTTGCTTTGTGGATGCAAGGTCAATATTTGCGCCGTACGAATACACTTTTATAACATATTGTACAATGTACATTATACAAGTGGCTCTGCACTGTTCACATGAGGGCTGTTCTAAGCTACAAGTGGCCTTTGTGAAGACAATATGATTGAATGATGCTTCGGTTGGTTTCTTGATAAACATGATTTATTATAGGTCTTCAAATAAACGGATTACTTCACTAAATTACAGTGAATTTCGAATTAAGAAATATTTATAAATCTAGCAATAACCTGTAATAGGTACTCAGTAAACTTTATAAACTACTTGATTTTATCCATAACAGAGGGTTCTTCTCATGTAATTTTTGTTGCAAATAATAATTTAACAAAATTATAAACATATTTAGATACTATTTCATTTAAATAGTTTACATCTTTTACCAGGGGATATGGGATATTAAAAAAAGTGAGCAATTTTTGATAAGATATTAGACCGGGAGGTAGTGACAGATCCCTTAGAATAATTAGTTAGCCTCTACCAATTTAAGGGTTAATTATTATAGGTATTTGGCGAATTACAAGCGTACGAAGACAAATCTTGCAGTCACGTTGCAAATTAATTGTTTATTTGTAATTGAAAACTAACGTTTTGAACGATCACTTAGCATCTGCAAAGTGGCTTTTGTCAAACTAACAACAATCCAGCGGAAGCTAGTCTGCAGATGATTTCCGCGTGTAGGAGGGCCAAAAAAAATTAACTTAAGTTGCAAGAATAATGGGCATTTAAGAAAATTAAGTTCGAGTCTGCCATTTAACTGAATTGTCATTAATGATATAGAAATTGCCAAAAACTACTTTTCAGATGATTACGACATGCACATGCGATCGAGGTGAAAACGCGGAAAACGTTTCAAAGGTTAAGCATTTCCAAAAAACAAAATGATAGATTTCATGAAAATGTAATCCATTTGTAGTTTGTAAATAAATTCATTATAGGTCTTTGTTCTCATTTTTAATTGAATATTCATAACCGTAGGGATTATGTGGATACTAGTTTACTCTGCATATTCGTAGGGGACTATGTGGAAACCAGTGTTAGAATGAGAATTGTCCAATAAGAAAGATAAATTCATTTTAGGATTTTAATTGCTAGCATAACCAGAATTCTGGTTATCGAAAGAATGCAAAGCTTGTAAATTAATGATTTTACAGACAGTTTTTCTTTTACTTCTCATAGATAGCTTTTTCTGCTGTTTGCAAAATCCTATAAAGAATATGTTTCATTACAATTATAAGCAAACAAAAAAAACCATTTTATTCACATTTTTAGATTGTTTGAATTAACTGTATACCGCAATATTATATGCCTGTGTCCATTATTAACACATAGCAAATAGTGATAACATTTTGCTCTGATTTTATGAAATTCAATATACCATGAAGGTTTTTATAATTGGAGCTAGTATGCTGTTTATTACAAAGGCTGATTCTACAATATTTTACATATTTGACAATGTAATTTTATATCTTTGCACACTGAATTAAAACTTTATTTTCATCGAGCTGATATTATATGGACATGGACAGGTAGACATTCGGAAACTTTCGGTACCTAATTAAATTCCATGGTCTATTTTCTGAAAGGATTATTGGTATATTTCCAACAGATACCAAGTATGAGGTTCTAAACATATTAACTTTCAAAATATCAATTAAATGTTTTACAGGCATGCTTGCTGAAGATTTTGAATGATTTTCAGTGATAATTTTTAAGTAAAAAGAATACTTCTAAACATTGTGTTTTATTTATTGAGACATATTTATAATAATTTTATGTGTTGTTCAAAATGATGTGGATTCTGCACGAGCAACATTAAGAACATTTACCCTCGACTAATGTTTTATACATGTCAGTTGTCAGGAAGGACATAGCATCTTCAGTTGATCTTCCCTCTTGAAATTAAATCAAATTAAATCAAATATATTTTATTTTTCGAAGAGAAATATTTCTTGTTGATAAAGTGCTGCATAAACATCAAAAATACATCTGATCATTTAATTTGTTCTAAACGCCTAAACGCAAAGCACTTAATAATCATGCTTATTTTTTCCACATTACTGAAAATTCTCCTACAGCTCCCGGACTATAAATAATTATCTTAAGTATGTTTTTACTTTTACTGTCCTCATATTAGTGAAAAGTATTATTTTTGATTCACAGCTCTCAGACTAATATCTATAAGAAATAAGATTATATACTATAACACTGCATGCAATTCTAAAACGTCGTTGAACTGTTTCAAATATCTACTACACAAAATGCTAAAATATCATTTAAAAAAAGAACATTCCAAATATCTAATGTACCGCCTCTGATCATTTTATTTGTCCTAAGCGTATAACGTGAAGAACTTAAAAAAGATAAAAAAGGAGAACATAAATAAACTTGCAAGTTAAATAGATTAAAGTAAAATAGTAAAAACAATACAAAATCTAGTCAAAAAGTAGTAATCTACAGACAAAAATTAATATGTACGTTGTATTGTTCGTCATACAATTCCTTTAAATCATAATAAGGCTTTATTTACAGCGAGTAGATTTTTAATGCTTTCCTGAAATGAGTATTCGAATTTGGGTAAGTGATTATGCATCCTAGAATCATTGTAAATAAGGAAGGAACTCCGAATTGGCACAGTAAGGTTTTTGTTTTGCAGAGTAATATAACGGGGAGAATTAATACGTATGTTACTTTTTTTTATGAAATAAACATATCGTTTCCAGAATGAAAATGGAAATAATTGTAAGAATTCCATGTACCAAAAAAAGTGATTGGCATGAATCACGAATTCTTGCTTTACACAGATAACGAACATCTCGATTTTGAATTACAAGAATCCTATCTATCAAATAATTACTGCTTACACCCCAGAACGAAATATCGCATCTCAAATGTGATTCAATTAGTGCAAATATGCACTTTTCACAGCCATGAAGCCCAATTCATTTGAGATGACTCTAATTGCGTAGCAATCTTAGATTTAATAACCCAATCTTTAAAGTTTAAGTTGCAGTCGATATTTAAATCAACAAATTTAGAGCACGACTTATTTTCAAGTAGGTATATAGTGACCGAGTGGGATATCTATTCAATTACAACGAAAGGTCACTATGTTTGTCTTGTTGACATTAAGAGAAAGCAAGTTAGAGTCAAACCAATCTTTGATTCTATTTACATCCGAACACATTTACTCCCAGAAGGTATTCTTATCCTTAGGATGCCACATTGTGGTATAATCAGCAAATAAGGTGAACTTTCCATTAATGTCAATTTCAGGCAGGTCGTTAATATATAACAAAAATAAAATTGGGCCACGAACAGAACCTTGAGACCATGACCATTAATCCGTTGGAGTATCATAAATTCTTAACTACTTGGATGCGGTTTGACAAATAAGACCGAAACCAGTTTAAGGTAGTGCCTCTGAAACCATATTATTTAAGCTTCCGCAACAATATTTCATGCTGGAGGCAAACAAAGGCTTTTGATAAGTCACAGTATACTGCATTGATCAGTGTGGACCATCTTCAGAAAGGCAAACGTGGTATCGTTAGTATTTTAATTTTTTGGAAACCAAATTGCTAATTATATAGTATCTTGCATGAGGACAAAATTTCAATGACTCTTTTTTACTAGTTTTTCGATAATATTTGCTAATATGGGCATTGGTCCAATAATTATAAAGATTTCCCTAACAAAAAGTGTTATCCGAGATTTTCCATCAGCAGCTGTTAGTGAAGGGTTTATACATCACAAAACCTCAAAAATCAGTTCTGGGGGTACCGCGCAACTCCCCCAAAAAACTACCCTTTCGTCGAAAATAGCCTTAATTTACTGATAACTCGTTAACCGTTGAAGATATAAAAAAAAATGCTCATCATAAAAATGCCTAATTGCCTAAAAAAAGTCCTCTTGTAATTTTCTTGTATGTGGCATGGTTTTCGAGAAAATCGATATTGAGAAAAAAATTGCAAAATTTGTATTTTTACTCCTTTGTGCTTCCATTTTTGATGGCTATTGATATCTATTAGTATACAAAAATAAAAAATAAAAATAACTGACTTTAGTATAAGTTAGAAATGCATTATCTTTTAGTTCAAGATAGTACTTCAATGCATTTTACGCCAATAACTTATAGAACCATTTCGAACCGCCTCGTCAAGGCGGATAATTTTTCTATATAACTTTTTCCGAACAGACGAAGTTTAGGTTTTGATTCACTACAAGCTCTCCTATGAAAATTTACATATTAGTCCATTTTGCTGGATAACAATTGAATTTAAGAAAAATTCATACAGAATCATTTCAAACCAACTCGTTGAGACCTATAAAATTGGTAAATAACATTTTCTGAATAGACGAAGTTCAGTTTCCGTCTTATTATAAGTTAGGAATAAAAATATTCACATTTACAAATTTACCAGCATGTTGAAGTTAGCCAAATTTTGGTAAATTTTTTATTGTTTTCTAAAAATAAAAAAAGACCCAAACATCTTGAAAATTAAGCTCAAATTTTTTTTTTGAGTTTACATAATATCATATAACTATTGTATTGTATTAAAAAAATATCATCAAAAGATTGAACATGCAGCCTTTCTTGGATTTATTTTTGGCTAACTTTAACGTGCTGCTAAATATCTCCTTATGATACATACGTGTACCAAATTTCAAGTCAATATCTTAAGCCATTCCAGAGAAAACGTGCGTAAAAAGAAGACCGACCGACAGACAGAAAGTTTTTTCGTTCCAATTTAAAATCTCGACGTTTCATGGCATTTCAAACCTATTTCAACAAACAAAATTTGAACATTTTCTTATGATTACCATACTTCCACTCCATTAGTCGGACGGGCGGACGGACATTTTGAAAGTTGTTCAGAATTCGATCACCAACACAGTGATATTAAAATGTTTTCCCTACGAGCGATATTACTGGTTTTAGAAGTGTGCCGATCGAATGCAAAATACTTGTGAATGAAATTGCAAAAAAAAGTTTTGTCCTGGTTCATATTTAAATTCTCTCAGAATAAATATTTTTAAACTGAGTTTAGATTAGCAGACAGATGTTGATTGTAAGGTAATGTCATATGATTGGCAAATTCACAATGCAAAGTATTTAAAAAAGAACTAACATCATTACAATAGATTAAAAATAAGAAAAGCCCTAGGACGCTACCTTGGGGCACTCCAATTTCTATTGATAGTTCTATTGTTTGCCGAGAAAGTGGACAAATTGTTTTCTGTTGCAGAGGTAGCTTTTCAATAACTTGTGGCAATTACCACGCAGTTCATAGAACTCTAATTTTTGCAATAGAATTTCATGATCAACCCAGACGAAAGCTTTTGTTAAATCAACAAATACTGCCATAAATTTGTTATTTTTACCCAACTGTTTATAAATAGAATCTATAATACTACATAGAGGAGGCATTGTTGATCTTTTTTCCCTAAACCCATGTTGACTGTTTGATAAAATATTGTTCTGTTCTAGAAAAGTTGTAATTCTTTTGGCCAAAACCCTTTCAATGATTTTCGAGAATACTGAAAGATGTGAAATTGGGCGATGGTTTACTATTGATTTTGGATAATCTTTTTTGTACAAACACATGATTTTTGATATTTTTAACATGTTGGGAAAATTACCTTCATTGAGGCATAGGTTAATAATGTGACATAATGGTTTTGCTAAAAGTAAAGATCATTTTTTAATTAATGATGTTGAATAATTATCCGCTCCTGATAACGCAGAACTTTTTAAGTTGTTTATCACATTAACAACTTTGGATTCGACTACAGATTCAAGAAAAATATTTTTATCTATATTCATAGTTGTGAGAAGTTACTTTTGTTATATTGTTGCTTAAAGATTCAGGTATATTTATAAAATGGTCGTTGAATATATTGGCGATTTGTTATTTATTTTTATCTCAACTTACCTAACTGTTTATAAATAAAATCTATAATACTACATAGAGCAGACTTTGTTGATCCTTTTTCTCTAAACCCATATTGACTGTTGATAAAATATTGTTCTGTTCTAGAAAAGTTGTAATACTTTTGGCCAACATTTTTTCAATGATTTTCGAGAATACCGAAAGAAGAGAAATTGGGCGACAGTTTACTATTGATTTTCTATTATCTTTTTTGTACAAACATAATTTTTTAGATTTTTAAGATGTTGGGAAAACTACCTTCATTGAGGCATAGGTTAATAATGTGACATATTGGTTTTGCTAAAAGTAAACAACATTTTTAATTAATGATGTTGAATACTTGTCTGCTCCTGATGACGTAGAACTTTTCAAGTTGTTTATCACATTAACGACTTTGGATTCGACTGCAGGTTCAAGAAAAATGTTTTTATTTATATGCATAGTTGTAGAGTTAGTTTACTTTTGTTATATTTTTGCTTACAGATTTACGTACATTTATAAAATGGTCGTTGAATATTGGCGATTTGTTTTTTATTTGTTATCTTTGTGTCATTTACATTAATGCTTACTTCAATCCCTCAAGATATACAATAAGCGACTCTCCAGTATCGCATTCTGTTGAATCCTCTAGTTTTTTGGCCACATCAACAGGGGAGCGGACAGTATAGAACGTTCGTAGAGGGGAAACCTGATGGCGAGAGGTGAAGAGGAAAACTAACCAAACGTAGAGCTGATGCCATCAAAGAGTTAATGGAAAAGAGCTTTTTCGAGTCCGTGCGCCTAACAGGTCGTCGCGATAGATGTGATGCTGTCGGATGTCCTGTACAGAAAAGGGAGGCCAAATAGAACATATGAATCACAGGATGTCTGTGACGACGTTGTGAATAGGAAGAAGAAGCGACTATTACATGATATTGAAGATACGAAATATTGATGTTGAATTTCCTTGAAAATTGTTTATTTTAGTTTCATTATAGTATTAATTTTACACCATACAATTATCCTTGACTGTTAATCTCCTGGGAAATTAGAATGTTAACTACATCAAAACTAATCATTTAATTATATCTGTTGCAAAAAATGTATAAAACATTCTTATCGCCAAATTAAATAACAAAAAGCACTAATTTACATCAAAAACACTGCCTACTGCCGATAGCTTTATTCATATAAAGCTTATAACGTGTTAAATGTAAATGATCTTAACTCCATAAATGTTTTAAGTTCGTTGTGCTAGTAAAGGTAAGGCGTTAACCCTTACAGCTGAATATAATTTGCATCTTTACGTTATAGTAAAGCACAGGGGCGTATTAAGAAAAATGTAAATGACTTAGAAATACCTAGATACATTTATTATTGTGAGTATTTGAGCTCTTTAAAATTGTATTTATCATAAACTTTTCTTATCCTAAGGTTTATTATTTTGTTTCATATTCATATCTAAAATTACTTTTTACTATTATTATAGTCTTCGCGAATATAAAACGAAGAGTATATTGCATTCGATCGGCACATTTCTAAAACTGGTAATATTGCTCGTAGAGAAAAAATGTCACTGTGTTGGTGATCGAATTCTGAACAACTTTCAAAACGTCCGTCCATCCGCCTGTCCGTCTGTCTGCCCGTCTATCTGTCTGTCCGTCCGTCACGTTTCTTGTAAGCACGATAACTAAAGAACGAAAGGTCCGATTGTATTGAAATTTGGACAGTAAGTTAGTGTTAGCTAGAGGAAGAACCTTATGTTTTTGAACAAAATCAGTCAATAAATAAAAAAGTTATAATTTTTTTCCATATTTTTTTTCATATTTGGTAATTATTAAAAATGTCTAAAACTAACATTATTTACAAAAAACTGCGAAGAGCATCCTATAGAATATGCAACAATTATATAAAAAGTGCAGTAAATCGGCGAAGAGTATAACGGTTAGCTTGTTTTATTTTTGTGATTTAATGTAAATATAAGTTGTACAAGTTGACTACTCCTTCACACAACACGAGCCACTTGCGATCACATGCTTAGAATCTTTTTTCTAAAAACGAGAACATTTATCAAACAATGTAAAACTAAAAAAAAGTTATAATGAAAATGAGAACTGCAGAGTACCTAATAGTAAAAGTTTATGGCATTCTATACCTATTTCAACAAAAAAAAATTATTTTTTTTTACGATTACTATACTTCCAATCCACTATGTAGATGTGGAAATAAAATAAACAAGTTCGTAGTCTTTAGGACCAGGGAATTTCAGAAAGCGACTCTCAATCTTTAGCCATATCAACCGGAGACAGAACAATATAGAACGGTTGAGAGTCAAGGGAAAAACTAGATGGCAACAGGCAAAGATGGTGACCTCCAAAACGTTGGACTATCATCACCAAAAAGTTGATGGTAAAGTGACTTTAGTGATACCGGGCGCCTAATTGGCAGCCGTTTCTAGATAATACACAAAACCTCAAGTTTCTGAACTCTTACTAGCGGGCTGTACTTATTTAAATCCTATTTACCCCCAAACCAAACCGAACTAAACGAAATAAACTAAAAACATAATTTAGTTTCAAAACTCGTTATGATACATATAGTCGAGTCAATGAAGGTGTTTACTTCTTAGTCCTCAGGGACAGGTCCGATTTTGATGATTCTCTTTATAAATGTGTGTTTGTTAATATTATTTAAAATTAGAAAAATTAGTAATTAAATATTGTTTCGGGGTGGATGTCACCATTTCTCGGGGGTGGAAATTAGTAAACTCAAAATATGTGCAAAAATCGATAGGGGGGTGAATTCTAAGCAAAAAAACGTTATATGAAATATCTTCGATAAGTCAATATTTTTCGAGTTATTCGAGATTGAAAATGTTGATAATTCATCCAAAAAATGCATGTCTTAGAGCGTTTTTTCACGAGTAACTCGAGACTACATTTTATCAAAAAAAAATATCAGCATCAAAAATGAAGCTTATACAATAACAAATCGATACATTTTTTTCTTATTTCTGGAGATGCAATAAGAACCGACTTATAGCTCGTTGAAGGTGACTGTTTGTTTGCCGAAAACTGAATATGAACCTTTCAACTTTAAATAATGGGAGAACGACGAATTGTTGGAAGAAAACTTATTAGATCTTTTTCAAAGTACTTGAACATACCTTTAAAATGAGCTTAGTGTGTAATGAGTAATAGTAGTTAGCATAAAAGCTTACGGAGCTATGATGAAAATAAATCGGTTGTCTCTTTTTTTTTCCTTTCGTAGAAAATATCAGCAATGAAACCAATAGTTTAACAGCAAGAATTGAAATTAAACGTAATTCATTCACAATTTACATTATTTCGGTACTAAAACTATATTCTAGAAGTATAAACGGTTTAGAATGCGTAGATTTGGAAGGAAGTTTGATTCAATTTTGAAATGATTTTTGAAATTTTTGAAAAAAAGTTCTTCTTTTCACAATAATTCAAAAACTAAAGGACATGCGTAAAAAATGCATGAGTACAAATATGTAGGTCCTTCTTTGCAAAAAGTTGGTGTTTTTTTATTTCTCTAGGATGAAAATTAATTAAGATATAATAGTTTCAAGTTCGCATTTAAGTGCGAGGACCACCTTTGCCGAAACCTTTAAATTAATACATTTCAAAATCGAAGGGTTCAAGGCAGTTCAACTTTACAGGTCATTGTAGCCCTTGATATTTCCTGCAATATGGTTTTTGAAGCGATTAGATGTCTTAAGAATTAAGAAAGTTCTCGTTAAAGAACCAATACGAATTATTTGTAAAAGCTACTGCAAAGAGCAAGAGGGCGGTCCAACTAAGTGCATTGCCTTTCACAAAAAACCAAATAGCTGAACATTTGAATAGGGTCTATTTACATGTTCAGTTGTGGTCTGACAATAATGTAACGTATGAAAAATGTGGTTGAAAATGTCAGGTGATGTGAATGATACAAGGGTCACGTGTAGACTGATTTATTAACATTATCATCTATCCCAGTACATAGAGTGGAGATAATGCATGACATCTCCCCTTTTACAAAAAAAATAATAATTACATATTTATTAACATTAAGTTACATAACATTTATCACCTAGATTTTTAAAAGTTTATTTAATTAATTAATTTATTTTTTTAATTATTATTATTATTATTTTTATATACATATAAAACACATACATTACCCAATAAAATTACAAAAAATATTATTAAATCACGTGTAATATATAAACAAATACACACCATAATACCACACATAGAATACAGAAAATATAGAAAATTACCCGTTCTTGTACTTACGCCCATTGAATGTTAGTAATATGACTTAGAACTTGTGGTTTCAATGTTTAAATAATTAGGCTTCTTAATACACCTACCAAAACGACTAAACTCGCCAAAGTTTGTATTTCTCGAGTTATTTTCAATATTTTTTAAAAGGATAGGAACGTTTTCACAATCATTTTCTTCAAATGTATTACATTTCTTTGGTATTAAATATATTCTATTCCTTCTTAAAGTTTTCTTAGTTTTTAAGATACCCGGCGACCATTCGTTTGTTTTTACGTCTTGGATGTACACCTGCTGTCCTACTGCAAGTTTTGACAGAGGTTGTGATCTTTTGTCATGATAAGATTATAATCTCATTTCCATAAGTTGTAACAATACCTGACTCTCTTTTATTGGTGTCAATGGGAATTTTCAGCTTTACATAATGCATGCAAGGTAAAACATTTATTTGAGCCCCAGTATCAAGTTTAAAATTAATTTTAATTTTATTATTTAATGTCATTTGCTCATACCATTCGTTTTTATTATCTAATACAAAAATTATTGATTCAATAGTACCTAAAAAAGACTCAAATTCGTTACAACTTGAATCGTCTGAGGAGTTTTCTTCACATTTAAGCACGTTCACATTTGGAAATTTGCACATGTGAGAATAATGAATAAATTTATTACACTGTTTACAATGGAAGCCATTTGCAGGGCACCTTGCATGGTAGGGATGAGAAGAACCACATCGGTAGCAGGACGGTCGCTGTCTTGGCATTGAGCTGGAGGCGTGCGCATTTTTAAATGCGTAAACTGGTGAATTTGGGTACCTTGACTGTGACGTAGATGCATATAACTCATTTTGAAATCCTTTTTGAATATCACGTGAACCTCGAGGTGGGGAAGTTTCAGCTCTTTGGTGGGATACTTGACTATGATTGTAAAATGGACGATGATTTACTGCTTTTCCCATTTTCGTTTTAGGACTATTATTTTTGTAACCTCTTTGAAGTACATCTAGCTGCATGGTGCTGCTAGTTTTACAAATGTCTTCTACTTGTTTATCTACTTGCTTAGCGGCTTTACTCGTTGATATTGCCAAAGCGAGGTCTAATTTGGGAATGCGAAGTAATCGATTTTTCAGCGCACCGTCTTTGATGCCTAATATAAGTCGGTCTTTAATTAAGCTATCAGTTAGTTCCAAATTGACATGTTGCACTTAAGCCTCGTAGTTCGTTTACATACACATCAATTGACTCACCAGGATCTCTTTCACGAGTAGAAAACACGTGTCGTTCATATGTTTCATTTTTTTGTGGTATGAAGTACTCATCAAACTTGTCAAGTATATCACGATATTTATTTTTCTTGGCCAGGGGAGCCCACACAAAATTATTGTAAATTTTCACAGCTTTATCTCCTATTATATTTAAAAATAACGAGCCCTTATAATATTCATCACTGGAATTTTGTTTCGATGCTAGGAGATATATTTCAAATTTTTGTTTAAAAAATGTATAGTTATTACTGAGGTCACCATTGAAGTCCATTTCATCAGGTATTTTCACATTAACGTTTATTACAGCTTGATCCGCCATTTTGGAATCAGCTGTTGTGTCTTTTATTACTTTAATTGTTTAAAATTATGTTTTACTTATTTTATTTAGTCATTTCACTATTTACTCTCTACTTGTAATGCAGTTTCTGTACGTTTAACACACCTGTAATTAAATAATTAGTTCAACTGCCGACTGCGGCATGTCAGAGGTGATGTGAATAGTACAAGGATCACGTGCAGACTTATTTATTAACATTATCATCTATCCCAGTATATAGAGTGGGGATAGCGCATGACAGAAAATATAATCAAAATATCCTAACGTCGATCAAAGTGACTCAGCCTCCAGCTCCATTCTGAAATCATTTTTAAACTTCCTTAATTCTTAAGACATCTAGGCGCCCCAAAAACCATTTTGAAGGTCTTTTGAAACATTTAAAAAAATGTCTGATAAGTATTCCTCCAAGAAATCGTCGTCATGCCGTTATTTAAAGTTGAAAGGTTCAAATTCAGTTTTCGGCAAATAAACAGTCACCATCAACAAGCCATAACTCGGTTCTTATTGCATCTACAGAAACAAGAATCGATTTTGTGTTTTCTAAGCTTCATTTTTGCTCCTGATGTTTTTTGGGAAAACGTGAAGTTCTCGAGTGGTTCGTGAAAAATCTCTCTAAAACATGCATTTTCAATTGCGAATAACTCGAAACATATTGATTTATCGGATTTTGGATGGCAAGAAGTTTGGCCTATTGTTAATAATAATAAGTAATAATCATTTCATTTGTTTATGTGTATGTAAATCAGGTAGGAGTTGTGTAGCAATTTTGTTTTATTTATGCAATTTTCAAATAAATCGTTGAGTGAGTTTATTTAAAACCTATAAATTAGGACTAACGTGATAGGTGAAGTTTAAAATTGCTTTTACGTTTTTCACTTTACACTAGATAAAACGATGCCACATAGTAGGAAGACTACTTTTAATGTAGATTTACAAAATGCGAATCTTTATCGTGATTTTGCAAAATTTATTACACCTGTCACTGGAAATCCCTTTCAAGCCATATGTACATTGTCAAAAACATTTTGAATTAAGTAACATGGCAAGCAGTCCGTTATTAGCCACATGAAAAGTACAGGCCATTTAAAGAAATTGTCTGTAACGTGCAACAATAATAACATGACATTCATGAATGCGCACAACTTAAGTGAACCTCAACCGAATCTTTCAATTGATTTCACTGAAGACGAAAATAGTCAAACCAAAAAAACTGATACCTCTTAATCTGTAGCACCTCAATCGGTGTCTGTGTTGGATGATTAAAAAATTCATGAGAATGTGTCCAATTCCGTTGCTCTTGAAAAAGAAAAGCTCTTATTTTACTCAGACTGCCAGACTTTTCTGATTACTGTTACACAGAAAATTTTGGAACGGTGTTGCTTGAAATACACGATTATTAAAGGATGTCTGCTTTGAATCACAATTTAATATTGTAAAATGAGAAAGACGCCTTTACTAGATTTAAAACATTGCTCCAAGAGCTTTATGACCTAGGCAAAATTGATAGCCTCGTAGCCGAGAGGAGTCAACAACAGTACCAAGAGTTCCTGAAAAGTGAAGCTATGATTATTGAGTTGAAGAAGTTTGAAGAGAGACATAATTTTGGGGATTTATATGTCAAGCTATTCATGGAAAATAATGATTATATCGATTTGTGGTCTGTGACTAAATTAATATTAATCATTTTCCATGGCAACGCAGCTGTAGTTTCTGGGTTTTCAATAAACAAAGAGCTCTTAGTGGATAATCTTCACGAAAATTCTGTCATTAATCAGCGCCTACTTTATGAGAGCATTAGAAATTCTAGGGGACCATTGAACGTTGAAATCAATGAAAAACATCGGTGATACACAAGGAGATCAAACAATAATTATAAAGAGGATCTGGTTGCAAAGAAAAAAGAAAGTACAGAAGAACAATTGCTTCGAAACTGAAAACAATGTGCAATTGCGGAGATCAAAATTCTTGAAAGTAAGAAACGGAAGATCACAGAATGTACAGATTTTGAAAAGTCTGAAATCGACAGAGAACTGATAAAATTACGAGAACAAATTACAAACACATAATCTAGTCGTATTAAGGATAGGATTTTGCAAAGTGAGAGAAATATGTGTTTATTTTTTATTTATTATGATTATTCAAAAAATTGTAAATGGTGTAATATTTAAAATAGTTTCAGGTACTCCCCATTGCCTTTAAGGAATACAACGATATTCAGTTTTTATTGTAATTTTTTTTATATAGTTAAATTCCTTACTCTAAGAATGAAATGTGGAACTAATTTCGTTGATAAAATACAATATTTAAGTACAACAGAAATTTACAAAAAAAAATATATATAATTGTATTCCTTAGAATAATAGGAAGTACTTAAAACAGTTTTAGAGATTATTATACTATATTTGGTTTTTTAAATATTTTTAATAAACCGAAAATAAACGTATATTTCCCTCTCACGCTGAAAATCGTGTCCTTACGTACGATATTATTTTGTTGTAGTATGTTTTAATTTCTTTGTGTTCCTTCAAAATTTGAATAAAAGTTGTTTATAAAATCGAAAAGAACATCTCTACCAACTACCTATGCAGTACTGAAATTTATTTGTCATAAAATACTTGCCTCTGAAGAAGTAGTTTCCACATACACCAAAACACTTGAATACAAGACTCGAATACTATTATTTGACGAGCGAGCGTTTCGACAACCAAGTTATCATCATTTGGAGATGACTAAAACTGAGTATTAATGAGTTCAATCGTGTCTAGATAATGACAACATGCTTGTTGAAACGTCCGTTGAATAATATTATTCGAGTGTTGTATTCAAGTATTTTGGTCTTTGTGGAAACTACTTCTTCACAGACAGCGTCATACCGAAGGTTTCAAACTCCTCCAGGACTAAAATACAAGCGTTTTTAGCGGGTATGGGAAAAATATTAGTTTGGTTCGGTTAAGTGTATTCTATAATTTGTTTGGCAACTCTGTTGAAATCGGTTTAAAATGGCATGAAACGCCGAGATACGCAGCAGTAGGTAAATTTTTGTGGTGTTGTTAAATTTTACGTCGGCCCCATTGTACAGCCACTCAATTGATGTACAATTTTTGACATAGGCATCATAGATATCATAAATTTTCATCAAAGCGTCTTTATTTTAGGAATATCTTTAA
This sequence comes from Stenurella melanura, assembly GCA_963583905.1. Lineage (NCBI taxonomy): Eukaryota > Metazoa > Arthropoda > Insecta > Coleoptera > Cerambycidae > Stenurella > Stenurella melanura. The sequence goes on from OY757312.1 coordinate 113,421,370, forward strand.
GATTAGAAATATTTCATCTTAGGCGAATATGCCCCTTTACCACAAGCACGGGTGTCTTTTCTTTTTATATGCAAGGCACATATTATATTAAAGAGGAGACACGAAATGAGTGTCACATTGTGTTGAAATAAGATACATCTCATTTCGAAGAATTAGACAACACAAGGAATTAGGAACTGATATACTTGTAGTAGAAAAGAAAGTACAAATATTTTTTACTGACGTGCAGTGTTTAACCCATATTATATTATTAAAAGAAGTATCGCGCAGTAAAATAGGGTGTAATAATGTGTACTTTATGTTGGAGTTGGCAACGTATTATTTCCTCACATTCTCCCAGTTGAATCTGTTTTATTTTCTAAATAAGTCTGTAAATCTCTTAGATAAAAAAACAGTTCCTTTCATCTACCCTTTCACGCTCTCGTCACTAACTCAATAGCCATTCATGAATGTCCTTTATCCAATTAAGTCTATACAGATTCTAAATATCTCTTGCTATTATGTGGACAGTAGGCTGAACTGGCTTTAGCTTTGTTATTCTCCTCTAATTAAACATATAAATTTCCCAAAAGTAAAATTGAGTTAGTAGTTACCTGTAATTTTAAATATATTGGTTTAATAACTACGTTCAACACCACCTTTTTTAGAAATCTTTTAATTCACCAGGTTGTGGAGGTGAAATATCATGAAAACGTTTTCAACCGCCCACCAGGTTACTCAGTGATCCTCTTAAGTTATAATGGAATCCAAATCAGCTCTTGAGAAAAATTGACAAATTAGTTAAAAGCGCAGCTAACGATACTTGTTTTAACACAACTATTAAATCCATATCTAAAAGGAGTGTTCTCAACTTGTTTAGAAATGTCACGTATCGTGCCACTACACAAAAAGGGACCAACAGACATACTAGGAAACTTTACATCCATTTCACTAACACGTAGATATTTTCGAAAAAATATTCAGCTAAAAAAAACTAGTTAACGAATATTTACAAAACTCCAATTTGTCCAATCTACGGGAATTTTGTTTGCTAAATTAACATTTATAGCTATGGCAATACACTAACACTTTAAATCGAGGGTAACTATGCAGAAGGTTCGTATCCAACAAGTTGAGGTTAAACTAGTTATATAATTTTTGCACATTCTAAGGGATACTCCTTGCAGTTTTTTTTGTAAATAATACTAGTTTTAGACATTTGTTATTTAGTTACAAAACTTAAAGAAAAATATTAAACCAATTAATAATTCTTTTGTTTATTGTTCGATTTTGTTCTTCCTCTAGCTGACACTAACTTACTGTTCAAGTTTTAAGACAATCGGACTTTTCGATAACTTAGTGCTTACAAAAAACGTAACGGACGGGCAATCGGACAGAAGGACAGATTTTTTTGAAAGTTGTTCAGAATTCGATCACAAACACAGTGATATGATTTTTTTTTCTATGGGCAATATTACTGGTTTTAGAAATGTGCCGATCGAATGCAATATATTTACTCTTCGTTTTCTATTTGTGAAGAGTATAATAACAATAAAACACAATTTTAGTAGTAAGCTCAGTTAATAATTATGAATATGTTCGCTTTCTCAGCGTTTACATTGATCCAGAAATGACGTAGTTTCACCACACTGACTACATAGCTAAAACATTTACCACTAACACATACCTAATGCGTAATCTCTCAGAATCTGTTCCACAGCTCGTTCTTGTGGCGGCTTACTATGCAGTGGTACAATTAATCTCATATGAACTGCTTACATGGTGACAGGCTGCTTCAGCTGCAAGGATGTTTATCCTACACAGACGAGCCATATGAATAATATATGGGTTAAAATATCTGAATAAGTGTCGACCTCGTTTCACTAAATACAAAATTTAGTGGTGCTTGACTCTATTCATATCAACACCTTATTAATGTGAATACTAATGAAAATAACTATGTGCGACACAGTAAACCTGTCTCACACCCATGAAACATGAAATAATACAAATATTTGGCTCAACTTTCAGTAACAAAAAACGGAGCCAGTTATTATGATTCTGAAGCTTCTAACCTTCTCACCAGAGAACTCAAGGACATTCTTACTACAGTATTTAAAAAAGTTAATTCGATAAGAAAGGACATCACTGTATTGGCGAGTAATGCAGCAACAGTATCATTGATATAATGAAACTATAAGTAATTGCTGTTTTAAATAATGTTTTATTACGGCACTAGTTCCTATATAAATTTTAATATTCATTTTTTGTGACATATATCTAGTGTATCATTATATTATAGTGATTCTGCCATTTGCCTTGACTCAATAATAATAATAACAATAATAATAATATAGTAGGTACACGTCACAAATAATGAATTTTAAAATTTATACAGAGATGTAATGAATCTATAAGTATTTGCTGTTTTGAATAATGTTTTATTATGGCGGTACTTTCCATATAAATTTAAATATGCATTTTTCGTGATATATACCTGGTGTTGTAACAGCTAGAAACAGGATTAATACTTTGCCTTAGAGCATGGCAGACAAAGAAAGTGATATCAGCTTTTTTCTTAGTATTGCAAACTTAATTTATAAATGAATTAAGGTAATTATTTAAAAGAAAGTAGCTTGACATTTACGAATCATGGCTGAAAAGTAAACATCTCACAAGTTCAATGTCTGTCGCTGTACCGCCACTAACCAGAATGTATGTCTGCCTCTGGACCTCCATTAACTGGAATGTATGCCGATTGTATTAATGTAATTACTAAGTGGTAATTAATCGATAACAAAGAAATCAACTTTGTAGTTCTTTATCATGCCTAGTGACATAGCGTGCAAGTTTAGAATGACTGTCGCTGGACTTCAACTAACCGAGATATATGTCAATTGTTTTATCTACCCTTAGATTATATATTAACTGATCAACTGCGTTTAAACATGTAGTAGTATCCGTAAACAAATAGCGTGATATAAATCCCTAGTGATTTATTTTTACACCAATCACCTTTAACTTCATGCCTTGCCTGTCCAATCGATGTAACGCGCAAAATGAAATATAATGGTTCATTATTATTGGATGTTGGTACTATATCAATATGTATTGCTATAATCGTAGATAAAGTATATTATTCAACTTGCGATAATAATAATAACATACTTTATAACAAATGCAACCTTCATCTGCGTGAGTTATTACTTAAATTATCTCTCATTAAATAATATACAATTTTATACTCACTAAGTGGTAAGTAGTCAATAAATAAGATATTTGCTTCATACAAATACTCGCTACCAATAATTGTAAAAGACATTTTGAGATATTTAGTAAAGCTTTCATCAGTAAGAAAATTTCTCATATCACTTTCTTGGCCTGCCATGCCCTAAGGAAGATGATTAATAATATCTGTTACAAATGTGTCAGGTAGTTGCACTCTGGCTTCTATACCATAACCAATATTTGATTTTTAATGTGTTAGTGTGATATTATTGATTCGTTTTGTGATCATATGTAAAGTCTCACCGTTTTTGAGATATTGGCCTTTTTAGATATTTTTGTGAAATAGTTGAGTTAATACTGATATATTTTATCTTTTATGGTAATAAATACTGGTTTCTTAAATATCCGGTACGGTAGCTCAGTCGGCTAAGCGTCTTAGTGGCGAGCATGCTTGGTCAGACTACCTAACCTGTACTGGGTTCGATCCCCAGCAACGGCGCTGGCAATGCTGATACGTAATGGAGGTTGTCTGCATTTTTTCAAATGTGTAACCCCCTTCCGGTCAGCCTAGGAGAGGCTTTGGATTTGGGGGTTGTCTAGTATGTGTGGTGTGTGTGTTTATGTTTGTGTTTATGGACATTCTCAATATGTGGTTTGTCGAAACAGTACAAAAAGAAATGTTTCGACATTTCTTAGTATTAATATAAAAAATATGTAAGACAATTTAAGTGTTAAAATAAATTGATTCGAATTTATTTTTCTGCTTTAATCAAAATTTTCTCAAAAATGGCAGTACTTCAAGAGATTCAAATAGTTTTAGGAACTTCATATCGCATACTCTTTCCAATGGGTATACCATGTTATGACAAAATTCAGAATTCATTAAACTAAAATGGAAATATATGTATAGATATTACTTTTTTATAAGGAAAGAAAATGAAACAGACGCTATCAGCCACAAATCGGTGATTGTAATTAATATTTAAATACAATCTGTTTGTGGCATACCTACTAAAATAAAATCAAGCGTTTTTACACAGTGATCAAAGAATGAAATAATTATTTTGTTTAGATACCAGCTACACATTTGAACGTTTGTGTTAGGCTTGTAAAGACGCCGTTTTCCTTAAATGCTAATAATTGTTCATAGTTTGTCACACTTTTCTGTAATGACATCTTTTTCTTACGCCGAATATTTCGATATTCTCTTTATGTACGAAAGACCTGATGGAAATGCAACAGCAGCCAAACAATTTTATCGGAAACGATTTCGAAAAAGAAGAATTTCCAATATCCAGGTGTTTACTGACACATATCGACGTATACGAAAAACCAGTAACCTTTATCACAACATATTGCGCAACATGGTCCTGAAGTAGTATTTTCAAGGCTTTTGTAGCAGATTCTACCAGCAGTATTCGAAAAGTAGCTCATCAATGAAATTTGTCCATATGGAAAGTTTGGACAGCTCTTAGGATTGAAGGAAAACATCAATTCCACTACACGCCTCACACAGGCGGAATTTCCTGGCCAAAATCTATTAGTTATGTGAAACTGTTACGAACCTCTTAGAAATTAAAAATACATAATTATTAATGGAATTTCAGGTTAAACTGACAAATAAAGCAGAATAATACAAAATGAATGCAATTTACTAAGGATATATACATTTATTATCAGCATTTCAAATAATCCTTTTAATTATCTGTGATAGTTCCTTACTATTCCACTTTTCTCGGGCTTTAATTGAAATACCCGTAATGAAAGAATCTGAGGAAACGAGGAAATTGTGAACTACATCTTCCATATTTTGAGCTCGAGGGAACTTTCGAGAATAACGTTCCATGTACGATTTTATGTTCTAAGGACACTATGGCATATTGGAGAATTTCAAACCCATGAAACAATACTTTATGTAATGTTGTAGGCATGGAATACCATGGGTAAGATTTAACAAATATGACTGCTGTTTTGTACACAAAATATCTCGAGCTTATTTGCGTTAATAGGAAATGAACTTGTGAGAGCCAAAAGTATTATATAAAATCTATATATTATATTTTTATTTATGCCTGTTATATCAACAGACTCTTAGTAATCATGAAAAGACCCATTCTTGTCCAGAATTCTGCTTGTATATGTTCTTTTTGTGTTTCCACAATTCCCTTTCTTCCTTTTTTCTAGCTCGCCATTTACCAAGTTTTAATTTGTAACTCACGTGGAGCAAACATTCAAATAACCGGATCTACGCGTGCATAGATATTTCAAAATTGAAATATTTACTATTCAGTTTTATCAATTTTTTCCGACAAGCACAATGATGTATTGTTAACATTTTTCCATGTCATGCCGCACAAATAGCAACGTTGATGAGATGTCTTGTCAGTTATGGCATTGGTAGTTTTTCCATCTATCATACTTAGAAGTAAATGATGTTTCATTAGTAACATTTCACCATCACAGTCTATTTGGTCGTTGATACACTGCATTTCCTTTTGTAAGTTATTTAGTATCTTTAGTAAAAATAAATTTTAATGGCCTACAGATTCTCAGAGAAGATGCTGTAGTATTCCTCCAAACGACAGTTTTACTATCGTCCTCTACATCATGTACTACAAGTTGTATTGAAGCCATTGATATCCTTGCTTCAGTCACTGCTTCATAAATGGGATACATATTGCAGTTATTGTCACATAACTAATTATACTGAAATTTGGTCATTTTAGCAGCAACAACAAACGCTAAAGCCTCTTCTGGTGAATACTGACTATGCGATGGTTTTTTAGAAGTGGTAACTTTTTCATTTGAGTAGCAAACACTAGTTCCTGAATATGCATTTTAGAACGTTTTCCAGCATTTTGACCTATCACTACTAAAAGAAAAAGGTTTAGAAGGTCTACCAATGCAATCGTGTTTTGCTACCATTTCAATGGGGAAAAAGATGTAAGTGTCCAACCAGATCACAACTTTTTTGTGAATATTGCTTTATTTCTCTTTACAGTATTCCATTTCTATTTGTAGTTATAAATAAACCTTGATAATAATCGTCTTGATTCAAGCGACAAATTCTCGGGGAAGATGCTGTAGGATCATTGCTAATTGGAATTTAGACTTTTATAACCATGTTTCCGAATTGTTCATTGCTATTCGTAGACGTACAATCTCTGTAGTATTCAAGTAACTATCGCCGAGATATAGCCACGTGGTCAGTGGATGAACCTACAAATCATATTATTTTACACAAAAAAATATCACTAATTTTCATGACTATTATTTATTTGGGGTTTTGGCCAGGATTTTATGAAATTTCGCCTGTGTGCGCCTGTTTAGGGATTCGAAGAAGGTGAGTTTGACTTTTTGCCGTTTTGCGTTGACCGCCGGTCTCGAAGACGAACGTTTTTTTTTTAAGTATTTTATGGACAGACGAGTTGAAGTTCTCTCGAGAAGGAATAACAAATTTTCATAATCTTCATTACTGGGCTAATGCTAACGAAGACCCGCACATGAGAAAACAAACTTCTTTTCAATGTAAGTCCTGTGTGAATGTATGGGCAGCGGTAATTGGCAGAACTTTCATTGGTCCATACTATCTTCTCGACAATTTAAATAGACAGTTATTCAGAGTTTTTGTAGAATAATTTACTAGATGTCTGAAGACGACATACCCCTGGTTGTATGAGACAGCCTGATATTTCAAGACGATGGACGTTCTGCCCATTACCAACTTACTGTGAGGGAATTTTCAGATTAAACATTTCTTAATCATTGGATTGGAAGAAACTGGTCAATATTGTGATCAGACAGGTATACAGACTTGAAGCGCCTCGATTTTCATGTCAGGGGTCAAATGAAAAATTAGTTTTTTAAGTTGTGACTACATTGTAAGAAGAATTAACAAAACAGGTACCAGAGTAAGGAAACAAATTAGATTAGGCGTCACCACTACCCAAATACGAAAGGGAAAATGCATTAGAAATGGTGGTTTTCATTTTTAAACAAAATGAGTTAATTATTAGTTTTAGTTATATTTGTTTTAGATAGAACTGGAAACAAGAGTAATAAAGTGATTAATACCTATTTCATTTTCTTTCCTTATTAAAAATGTAATGTATACAAAAATGTTTCCTGTCTAGTTTAAAGAACTATAATTCTATCATAACATAAACGGTATGACATTGGAAAGAGTATACAATTTGCTTAAGATAGAAAAATAAATTGGAACCAACGTATTTTGACATATAAATTGTCCTACATATACTTTACAGTAATTCTTTGGCATTTCTTTTTGTACTATTTTGACAAGGGGCATATTAAGGATATCTAAAAAAATATTTAAGAAAGCTGGAAGTATTTAGTACCATAAAAAATAATATGTATTAGTTACAACTCAACTATTTCGCAAAAATATTTAAAAAGGCCGATATCTCAAAAATGACTGCAAAAGGGTAAATACGGTCTAACAGATTCCAAATTACGTCAGTTATCACTCAGTGAAAACTTTCTATCGATGTAGCAAACATCCTGTATACTCGCATGTCAGAATCAAGATAAACGGTATATACGAACAATAGGTAATTTCTTGTTTTCTCATATTAAATTATATTAGGTTAATGAAAATTGTTTGCTGACTGCTGAAAACTATATTATTTGTCTCACTGAATCATCGAAAAAAAAAAAGATAAAACCTGAAAATGTTAAAGCAGACTAATTTAAAATAATTGGCAGAAAATGGGCATCGAGTTCTGATTCTCCTGAAACAATAATCGCCAATCCAATACGCTGTAATACTACCCTTTTATGTACTTAATTTGCTCGTTCCAACTCTGGATACTTTGTCATGCAATTACGTGAAACCAAATTTATTGCTTACAGTGCATGAACGGTATTGCGTTTAAGTTATTTATAAAAGTATTTCAACACTCATTTAATGTTAGGTAGTCATTAAAGACGTCGTAAAATATTCATTCAACCGTTATTGTTGCGATTTTGGCGAACGCGCAAGGGTTAATACACCTGAGATATGTTCACTTGCTTTCAATTAATATTCATCGTTTCCTTTAAGTGGCAATTAACAATAATGAATTAATACTGATTGTCTCTGTTTGCTTTATATGTTTTTCGACAACTTTTATGAAGAATAATGTGTTATTATTTAAAAGCGAATTATTATATGTTTGCTTATTATTGAAACATATTCTTGATAGGATTTTGCAAATAGCAGAAAAAAATTGCATGAAACATCTTTATGAGTGGCTTTGTGCATTTCTGATGAGCCCAGAATAATGGCGAAAAACGTTTCAAAGGCTAAGCATTTCCAAAAACAGAAAGATAGATTTCATGAAAATGTAATCCATTAGAATGAAAATTTTTTAAGACAAAGTAGGTAAATAAATTCATTTTAGGCCTTTGTTCTCATTTTTAATTGAATCTTCATGACCGTAGGGGGTTATGTAGAAACTAGTTTAATCTGCATAGCCGTAGGGGACTGTGTGGATGCTAGTTGTTGAATGAGAATTTTCAAATAAGAATTTAAAGAAATTCATTTTAGGATTTTAATTTTCTGGCATAACCAGAATTCAGGTTATCGAAAGAGTGCAAGAATTTCATTAATATCCTTACACATAGTTTTTCTTTTAGTTCTCATAGATACTTATTACTTCCACATCCACGTAGTGGATTGGAAGTATAGTAATCGTAAAAAAAATTTCAATTTTTTTTTTTCTTGAAATCGGTTTAGAATGTCATGAAACGTCGATATTTTAAATTTGAGTGGAAAAAAATTTTCTGTCTGTCGGTCTGTCGGTCTGTCTGTAACTTTTTTTTGTCCGCACACTTTCTCCGGAACGGTTTAAGATATTGACTTGAAATTTTGTACACGTATATATTATATTGAGATCTGGAACTGGATTGTTTTTTGAAGATATCCGGTGAAGGGTTGGGGGGTAAATAGGGGTAAATATGGGGAAATATGTAAAGCAAGCTGGTAAGAGTACAGAAACTTGAAATTTGATCTATGTACTACAGGCCAAGGCCTCAGATTTTTTTATAATGTTTTTCAACCCGCCCACCACCCCTTCTTCATTGTTAAAGGGGTTGCTAAAATGAAATTGAGATATTCATTTGAAATTTGGTACACGTATGTATTATAACGACATCTGGAACTAGATCATATTTTGAAATTATTCCATTGAAGGGTTGGGGGTTAAATAGGGGTAAATATGGGAAAATAAGTAAAGCAAGCTGGTAAAGGTACAGAAACTTGAAATTCGGTGTATGTGCTAAAAGCCAAGGTCTCCGAATAGTTATACTATTTTTCAACCCCCACCACCAATACTCAATTATTAAAGGGATTGATAAAATAAAATTGAAATATTCACTTGAAATTTGGTACACGTATGTATTATAACGACATCTGGAACTAGATTATATTTTGAGAAGCTACCGTTGAAGGGTTGGGGGTTAAATATTGTGAAATAGGGGAAAATAAGTAAAGCAAGCTGGTATAAGTACAGAAACTTGAAATTCAGCGTATGTACTAGAAGTTAAAGACTCGTTTTTTTAAAAATATTTTTAACCCCCCGCCACCCCTACTCCACTATTAAAGGAGTTGATAAAATAAAATTGAGATATTCATTTGAAATTTTGTACACGTATGTATTATAACGACATCTGGAACTAGATTATACTTTGAGATGATTCCGTTGAAGGGTTGAGGGTTAAATAGGGGTAAATAGCGTAAAATAAGTAAAGCAAGTTGATAAGAGTACAAAAGCTTGAAATTCGGTGTATGTACTAGAAGCCAAGGTCTCAGATTATTTACATTATTTTTCAACCCCCACCATCCTTACTCCAGTATTAAAGGGGTTGATAAAATGAAATTGAAATATTCACTTGAAATTTGGTACACGTATGTATCATAACGACATTTGGACATAGATTATATTTTGAAAAGCTTCCGTCGAAGGGTTAGGGGTTAAATAGGGGAAAATAAGTAAAGCAAGCTGATGAGAGTACAGAAACTTGAAATTCCGTGTATATACTAGAAGCCAAGTTCTCGGATTATTTATATTATTTTTCAACCCCCACCACCCCTACTCCATTATTAAAGAGGTTGATAAAATAAAATTGATATATTCACTTGAAATTTGGTAGGCGTATATATTATAACGACATCTGGAACTAGATTATATTTTGACACGATTGCGTTGAACGAGTGGGGGTAATTGGTGGTAAATAGGGAAAAATAAGTAAAGCAAGTTGGTAAATGTACAGAAACTTGAAATTCGGCATATGTCCTAGAAACCAAGGCCTCATATTTTTTAGTAAAATTTTTCAACCCCCACCACCTTTAATCCATTATTAAAAGGGTTGATAAAATGAAATCGAGATATTCACTTGAAATTTGGGACACGTATAACGACACCTGGAACTAGATTATATTTTAAGATGATTCCGTTGAAGGATTGAGGGTTGAATAGGAGTAAATAGGGGAAAATAAGTAAATCATGCTGGTAAGAGTACATATATATGGTATTTGGTGTATATACTAGAAACCAAGGCCCCAGATATCTTTCTAATACCATTCAAACACCACCATCTCGGCTCCATTTTTAATGGGTTTGATAACATAAAGTTGAGATATTTACTTGATAGTACACGGATGTATTGTAATAACATCTGATTGAGATGATTCCATTGAAGGGTTGGGTCGTTGTAGGTTGTGAATAGGGGAAAATAAGTGGGGTAAACTAAAAACTTCATTTTTAATGTATTTGGTAGAAACCAACGCCTCAAACTTTTCTATGACATCTGCTCCAAATATTATTAAAATTCTTTGACCAATAATTTTCACATACTAGAGTGTAAATCTAGTCAAGACGTTTCCTTTAAAGTGACTTTGATGAAAAATCTGGATGTGGAAGTAGTGATTCCTTAGGCAGCGGTTTTTTTTCTGGTGTTTGCAAAACCCTATAGAGAATATGTTTTAATGTGTTATTATTGTTTAGCATGACTAGGAGTACTTAAATAGTGATAAAATAATTACAACTAATTAGTAGTTGTAACTATTTTGGCACTGTTTAATTACGCATATCATAATATTAAACAATAATAACACATTATTCTTCATAAAAGTTGTCGGAAAATATATAAAGCAAACAGTGACAATCAGTATCAATTCATTATAGTTATTACTTTACAATTTTATGTATTTTTATCATAAGAATTGTACTCAAAAAAATAAGAAATAGAAAATAGGGACGATGCCTCCAGCGTGCAGAAGTTTAAATCAGGTGTTAACATTATACAGGGTTGGAATGTGTCTCGGAACGATTGAATTCGGTCTAAAATATGAAAAGGGATCGGGCGGGCAGTAATAAATTTCAGAAACGTCTTTTACGTACAAATAATAATATAATATGTAAACAAATATAAAACCATTCCAAAATGATATTGTGCTCCACCTGACTTTGATATAAAAAATGGGCTCTTTACCAAATGATTAGGAAAATCGTTAATATTGTTAATAACTGAACTTATTACCATTTGTTGCCTTCGTTCCGCTGGTGCTACAACCTATTATGAACTTGCATATTCTTTAGGAACAAGATGAATTTCATGCAAATCGTAAAGATTCCCGAAAGGCTACCCTACTCCTCAACAACAGGAATTACTTTCACATCTACGTAGTGAAGTGGAAGTATAGTAACCGTAAAAAAAATATATTGTTTTTTTGTTGAATGAAGTCTTAGAATGTCATAAAATGTCCAGATTTTAAATTTGGGAGAAAAAAATTTTGTCTCTCTGGCGGTCGGCTTGTAACTTTTTTTATGCGCACGTTTTCTCATGAACAGTTTAAGATATTGACTAGAAATTTGGTACACATATGTATCGTGACAAGATGTGGAACTAAATTATATTTTGTGCTAATTCCGGTACAGGGTTGCGGGTTAAATAGTAAATTGGGGAATATGATAAAGCAAACTGGTAAGAGTGCAGAAATTTGGAATTTGGTGTATATGTTAGAAGCCAGGGCCTCATATTTTTTTATTATAATTTGTACCCCTCCCCACCACCCCGACTCCATTACTAAACGGGGTTGACAAAATGAAATTAAGATGTTCACTTGAAATTTGGTACATATATGTATTATAACAACACCTGCAACTATACTATATTTTGATATGATTCTGTCGAAGGGTTGGAAGTTAAATAGGGGTGCGTAGGGGAAAGTAGGTAAAGCAAGGTGGTAAAAGTACAGAAACTTGGGATTTGGTGTATATACTAGAATCCAAGGCCTCAGATTTTTTATAATATTTTTCAATATTTCCACCACACCTACTCCATCGTTAAAGGGGCTTATAAACTAAAATTGAAATGTTCACTTGAAGTTTGGATCATATATGTATTGTAACGACATCTGGAACTAGACTACATTTTAAGATGATTCCGTTAAAAGAGTCGGGAGGTAAGTAAGGCTAAATGTGAGAAAATAAGTAAAGTAGGCTGGTAAGAGTACAGAAACTTGTGATTTGTTGTACACGCTAGAAGCCAAAGCCTCAGATTTCTTTATAATATTTTTCAGGAGGTTGATAAAATAAAATTGAGATATTCACTTTACATTTGGCACACGTATGTATTTTAGGGCATCTGATTGATCTCCGGTTTCGTTGAAAGGGTGGAAGGTGGGGAGGTAAATAGGAGAAATGAGTAAAGCAAGCCGATAAAAATAGCTTCATTTTTGAAGTACATTCTAGAAGCCAACGTCTCATGTTTCTTATGACTTCTGCTTCAAACATATTAATTCTATTTCCACATACTAGAGCGAAAATACAGTCAAGATGTTTTCCTTTAAAGAGACTTGGATGGGAAATATGGATGTGGAAGTAGTGATTCCGTAGGCAGCGGTTTTGTGTAATGCTGTGTTAGGTTACGTTCCTAGAAATGTTTCATTAAGTTGAGTAAATAATGTTCTTACATCTATTGATCTTGTCAATAGAACTAAGAAGATTTCTCATATCACTTTTCCTGTCTGCCATGCTCTGAGGCAAAGGATTGATCATGTCATGAATAATTTAAAAATTACAAAGGCATTTGCATTGCATTTGCATTTGCATTGTATAGCAACTATAAAAGTGCCGATATATGTAGACACTAAAGTGTCGAGAGTTGTGTCTACATTACTCTACAGTGTGTTCATATTGTGAGCCTAATTTACGCATAGAGAGATGTCGAGAGCATCTCAGTCGCCTAGAGTTGCTAGACTTCCCAACTTTTGTATCCACATAATATTTATTTTGCAGCATAGACACTTGCGTACATCAATACTGTACTTCTCAGTGGTCACTCTAGCAATGAGTTTCCAGTCTGCCGGTACACCAAGATTGTGTCTCAACACGTTCAAATAAACATATTCAGATAATGGTCTATCAAATTGCGAGAGCGGTGTCGTGCCGATCTAGCAACACTGCTTTAGGTGCTGTACATTGTAGTGGTTTAAAAAGAACCTATAAAACAAGTCTTAGATTTTTCGAACGTGACGTAACACACTATATATTGACAATTCGCTAGTTGGCATATCTGGTTACATATATAAATGATTTATTTTGGTTTAAAGTTCGAGAAGATGAAATTTTTCGAATTGTTATAAATTAATGACAACTATATTGATTTGCATAAAGAACTTTTAACATAAACTAGTTTAGAAAAAGTAAGCATGAAAAAACTACAAAAAGTGTTGGTATAATAAGTTAATCAAGTCGTCCGGGAGATTAAGGATTCCACATTTTGGGTAGATCGAGGTAATGAGCACGTGGTGTGCGTATTTGTTAATTAATTAAATTAAAATCTTAAAGATTCGCGAGTGCCTCATAGAATCTAAGGTCAGTAAATTTAAAAATATTCATATTACGTATTGATCGCGTTTAAATTCATATCAAATTTTCTGAGGCGTTTTAAATTTTTAGGCTATTATTATCTACTCGTATCTCGTGGTAATTCTGTGAGAAAAACACTTTCGAGAGATCTCATGAAACCTAGGATGGGTGTCTAATTATTATTAATATGGTATCTACTATATCAAACTGAAAATGCAAGAGGTTTTAGACATTATAATTTTTCAAGCCTCTTGGTAACCTCTTGGTAACCTCTTCGTAACCTCTTCTTAGACTATTCGTAAACTCTGCTTAGAATTTACGTACTTTGCATGGACTTTACGTCAACACCTCATCCTCTGCGCTGTCTATCAATTTCAACCTACCAAGTATACGAGCTTACCATTCATTATTTTTCTACAAGAATAAATTTGAATTTTCCTTTGGCAAATAAAATGTGAATCTTAGGAGCGCGTGCTCCTTAAACATTTATAATAATTCATTGGATTTTTAAACAAAATTATTGATTGCTATATATATTTTTTTGTTCACCGAGTAACAGCTGTTAATTGGGTATCCATAAATTAATATCATATTTTGTTATAAGTTTAATGCATGTTATACTCAAAAATAGTAAAGTATTGCTATACTGTTACATATATTAATCTTGATAAGGGTCCAAGCTTTATTTGAAATTAAATCTAGATTTGACAGCTTAGTAAAAATAAGGGATAAATCATCCGGGTAATTAGCGCACACCTTAGTTAATTTGCTTTTTGCAATAAACGTTGTGTAAGAACGGAAAATACATATATGAATATTTGTTCATATTTACAATTTACGCTGATTTGGAAAATTATTGTTACCTGTATTTCACATTTTTTACATCGATATAAAACTTTGTCGTTTGTTAGCAATCATTGCTTATAGTTTTCTACAATTTTTTATACCTGTTTAATTGTCTACTTTCCTGTTGCTATTATACACCACAAAGTAATTGTTGTTAACTTGGAAATTAGAATTTAGATTTTCAAACATCTATGTACATGTTGTTTCTTAATGATAAAATTTTTATTTATTAAATTTACTTATACTACTTACGTAATTTTTTTAATATTAGGTGTGTTCACTATGTGCAAATTTACTTTTTTGATATTATTGAAATGAAGTATTTTACTGATTTTACTAAAGCACCTATTGATATTTCAACAGCATTCTATCGTCCATCAAATAAAAATTTCAACAAATAAATAACAAAGTTTTAGTAATTGAACGAGTACGCAAAATATGCGGCGACGTAATCGGTTATATTAATTTCTTAAATTGCATTTAAAAATTGTTAAATACAACATTTTATTCACTTTGTTTACGTTTTACATGCGATTAAATAGGTAACGCCTAATATGGGATTGGTAAAAGCTACATTAGAAAATTTATCTGCAAAAAAACACGTGTTTATAACACGAAATGACACTGACAATATAACTGATGGGGTCATGAGTGCGTAGTGAATTAATGTAGTGTTTTTGGCAAAAAAATTTCAATACAAAATTAAAATGGCTTATTTTAAGTTATTATTCGACTGTTTCTCAAAATTCAAGTGTTTTTAACTATAATAAAGCACTATCTTCACAGTGAAAGTAAATTTAAAATTTGTGAAAACAAATAATTGTTTTTGAGTGTCTTGGTTCCCCTCTACCTTCGTCAAAGTATTTGTCTGGCGCCCAGGCATAACTTGCTATAATATTAGTGTTAAATAACATCTAAACGGTAAATTGAACATCTAGGTAAATGAATAAAATTTAATATTACAATAATCCTTGCCCACGACCCAGCCTCCGAATTTAATAACTGCCGTGTGCTAACGTTATCGATATCACCTAGACATCAAGTAATATAACGTTACAGAAAAACTTGGTACCTTCTTATTTCGGAATACATCAGGTTTATTCCACGACAAAATTCGATCTAGAGGTATGATCAAGAAACTTTTATGTCTGCGTGTATCCTTAGCTTAAGTGAGAAGGTGCAACATGCGAGCGAATAACTACTTATGAAATCCGACCTTAAAAAAATATATTTGAAAAAATTATTTCTGTAAAAAAGTAAGACCTGAACAATTAAGATGTTAATAATATAAATATTTTTTTGTTAATGTTCCAAGTCCTACTCTTAATCCTAATAACGAACTTTTTATATGCAAATAATACCAAACATAATTTTGAAATTCCTTTTTCTTTTGAGGGCATTACAGGGAACGAACGTTATTCAAAATATTACATCTGAAGCCTTTGGCTCTGATAACTGAAAATAACCATGATCTTTCGCTGTTCCTTGATAGTTCCTTACATCACACATATTGCCAATTAGTGTTAAAGAAGCTAATATTTTACCCTTCCTGAAAATTAATCTACCGAATAAATTTTGACATCTGCGATTCATTACTAGGTACACAAGTATCCACATTTTCTAAATTGCACAAAAAATTATAGATATGTAAGCTAGACGATTTTTGGAAAGCCACAGTTAATGCCTATGAAATTACTTAGTTTCAGGTACACGAATACAGTTGCATAAGTGTATTAACTGATATAACTGATGATACATTAGAGGATTAGACGGTAACGAGGTATGTGTATTTATCATACAACTGTTATCTATATCAACAGTTCTATGTAAATAGTAAGTATCTATGGATATTGAATATAATAAACATTCTTACAGCTGTGTATTTATCACACACGGCAAAAAAAGCTTTTTCAAAAAAGCCTTGAAAAAGGAAATATATTATATTTCCGAAACGTCGGCAAACATTTAATTTCAAGTTTTTATACTTATTTGTGTTATTTGTTTTAAAAAAAGCAACCTCTAACTGATCCTTTGACGTATAGGCGTAGACGTTACTTCCCAGTAACATACTAGTTAATTGTGATATTTTGTA
Organism: Stenurella melanura; assembly: GCA_963583905.1. Lineage (NCBI taxonomy): Eukaryota > Metazoa > Arthropoda > Insecta > Coleoptera > Cerambycidae > Stenurella > Stenurella melanura. Next base: position 113,438,389 of record OY757312.1, read on the forward strand.
GATTCCCCAAGCACCGATTAAAACGGAAAAAAATACATGTGGCAGGAAGTCCCAAAGAATTGGAAAAAAACTACAAAACATGTAGCATCTTTCACACTTGATTAAGAATTACTACATAATTTCTATTATTTTACCCCATTTTCAGGGATGTTTTGACTAAAAAATAAAATTGACACAATAGATCCTTTTTTGTCGAAGAATGCATTAAATCCATATATTTTAGTTTGCAGTACAGAACTTTCTTTTTGTGTGTCTACATATATATCTAATGTATAATTTACAGTAAATAAATTTATTATTATTCTGTGTGTACATCATTCGTATACTGTCGACGATTGTTCAAATATCTTATATAATATTATAATATAGAAATAGTCTTCCATGAATAAAAGTCGAAAATAAAATCCCATTCTGTGTTCAATATGGTGCAACCGATTGTCAAAAGGTAAGGATCCAACTAATAAACAAAATTTTATTATCTGCCTCCCTTCAACCGAACGAGAAAGAGTTTTTTACTATTTTGGATAGATCACTCTGATGAAAGAAATTCCTCTCCCGAGAGCGCCTATCGGAGACAGAATAGAAAGAGTATATTTGTGTGCGGTGTGTGCCTGAATTCACGTGTTGCACACCGTCATAAGATAGAAGAGAGTTAGGAAATCTCGTATCCGAACAGAAAGCTCCCCAGCACGTTATTAATCCCCAAAGGCTGGCAATTATTTGCTCAGTGGCGTAGAAAGAAGGGGCGGGGTGCTTGAAATAGATTTGTCAATACTTCACTTATCACAGAGCTATCGATCACATGGACTGTGTGTAATATCCAGCGTCTGTTTTTCATTCATCATTTGGGATTATGGATGAAGCTAATAAAAAGCAGATGAAAAAATTAACAAATATTAAATGATGGATTGAAAAGGTTGCGGGATATGCATTTGGATACAAGTCGAACTGTTCAGTGAATAGTCCAGTTAAATATTACAATATAGGGGGAACATTAGGAGACAATGAAAATGGAGAAATATTTGTTTTTATTTCCTCCTTTGCAGACTGATGTATCTGCAGCTAGTGTAACTTTTTACAGTGAGTGAAAGGTATCAAAATGACGTATTTTAAAATATCTGCAAAAATTATTGCTCTAGCGAGACATTTGTAACACATTTTTAAAGTTTATAAATTTTCCTACGAATTGGTTTTTGTGACATTCTTGTTCAATGAAAAATATGATGATTGAAAAGTTGATATTTTCAGTATTCCACATAGTGGAGTGGAAGTATATAGGTACTCATAAAAAAATTTCAATTTTTTTTGTTGAAATAATGTCATAAATCATTGAGATTTCAAATTTGAGCTAAAAAAAAATTCGGTCTGTCGGTCGGTCTGGTCTGTCTGTACCTTTTTTTTGTGCGCACGTTTTCTCAGGAGCGGTTAAGATATTGACTTGAAATATGGTAAATATATGTACCATGACGAGATCTGGAACTAGATTATAGTTTGCACTAATTCCGGTGAAGGGTTGAGATTTAAATAGGCGTAAATGAGGGAAAATAAGTAAAGCAAGCTGGTTAAAGATACCGTAAGTTGTGATATGGTGTATATCCTAGAAGCCAAGGCCTCAGAATTTTTAATAATATTTTCCATACCCAACCGCCCCCACTCCATTATTAAAGGGGTTGATAAAGTAAAATTGAGATACTCACTTGAAATTTGCTACACGTATGTTTTATAACGGCATCTGGAACTGGATTATATTTTGTGATCATTCCGTTAAAGGGTTGGGAGTTAAAGAGGGATAAATAAGGGAACATAAGTAATGCAAGCTGATAAGAGTACATAAACTTAAGATTTGTTATTTGTATTAGAAGCCAACGCCTCAGATTTTGTATAACATATTTCAATCCATCCACCGCCCCCGCTCCATTTTTAAGGGAGCTGATGGAATAGTATTGCGATATTGACTTGAGATTTGGTACACGTATGTATTATGAAGACCTTTGGGACTAGATTATATTTTGAGATCATTCCGTTGAAGGGAGGCAGGAGTAAATAGTAGAAAATAAGTAAAGCAAAGTGGTAAAAGTACAAAAACTTGGGATTTGGTGTTTATGCTAGAAGCCAAGGCCTCATACTCCCTTATGATATTTTCAACTCCCCCACCACCTCCACTCCATTATTAGGGGGTTGATAAAATAAAATTGAGATATTCACTTGAAATTTGGCACATGTATGTATTGTAATGACATTTAATTGAGGTGATTCTGTTGAAGGGGTTTGGGATGTAAATAGAAAAAAATAAGTAAAGCAAGCTAATAAAAGAAAAAGAAACCTCATTTTTGACGTATATGCTAGAAGCCAACGCGCAACATCTCAAAATGTTTAGTTTTTGTTTGCCTCAAATAACATATTAAAATTCTATGACCAATTATTTCCACATACTAGAGCGCAATATGATGGAGATGTTCTCCTTTAAAGAGACTTGGACGGAAAATCTGGATGTAAAAGTAGTGACTCCTTAGGCAACGATTTTTCTCTCTCGTTTGTTTTTTTCTCTATATTGTTATACAATGAACACGAGGAGTGTACATTAACAGTTTATCGTCTTTGACAATAAGCTGCCAATGTACACGAATTATATTACTTTTGGGAAAAGCTTAGAAATAATTTATAGACAACATTTAAAATTACAAATTTTGCGTCGTTAATTTCCTGCAGATTCTTTGTTCTAACTTGTTTGCTTACTTTTTACTTGAAATTCATTATTTGCGTGTATTTCCAAAACTCATCCAGCAAGAAACGATGTAGGTATAAATACTAAATAAATGCGGCTGCAGACACTTAAAATTCCACAGAATTTGCCATCCTTCAATTGTGATGTAGTGAGAACCAAGAAACAAAGTAGCACGTTGTGCCATAGATATTGCAATACACAGACTGCATCAAAACCGCTAAGGAGTCTAGTACCACGATCTAGCGCTGCTACTAAAAACCACGTTCAAGAAAATATAGGCTAGAGGATTATTACTGTGATTAAAGAATTCCTAATTCGAGAAGTTAAGAAATTATAATTAAGTTAAGGTTATTTAGTTAAGCAGAAAAAGGTTGATTATGTGCTAAATGTGATATGCAGTGCAGTACAAATTATTATTGTATCTTACTTTTAGATAGCTTATTTAAGTACTTTATTAGCTTTTGTCTTAGTCAGAGTGAATGTGTTTAAGTTGTTTCTATATTAAGCAGTACTATTTTATTTAGGCTTTCTTGTTACCAAATGTCTAGAAAATTATATATGGAATCCTAAAAACAGACACAAAAAGGAAATGGTAAAGAACAGATCATTTACTTCATAAAAATCAGTAAAATTGGATTTTGTAACAAATTGCTGAAACTAGATAAACTTTGCATCAAGCTTGATGAATTTTTATTTGTCCATTTATGTTTTTCGTAAAAAAAATACATTTAGATCAACAAACAAACTGATTCAATAGGCTATTGACCTAGGTCCTTTAAGATAAACATTTAACCACAGTTTGCAATTACGCGAAGACTATGATAAAAATAAATGATTTTACGCAGGTTTCGTTAAATTCGATTGGGCTGAAAATATATTATGTTAAGAAAATTGCAAGAAAATAAAAGTCTTATTAGTTAAAAACCGCTGCCTAAGGAATCACTACTTCCACCATCTAGATATTTCATCAAAGTCACTTTAAAGGAAACATCTTGACTAGATTTGCACTCTAGTATGTGAAAATTATTGGTCATAGAATTTTAATAATATTTGGAGCAGATGTCATAGAAAAGTTTGAGCCGTTGGTGTCTACCAAATACGTAAAAATGAAGTTTTTAGTTTACCCTACTTATTTTCCCCTATTCACAACCTACCACGACCCACCCCTTCAATGGAATCATCTCAATCAGATGTCATTACAATACATCCGTGTACTAACTTTCAAGTAAATATTTCAATTTTATGTTATCAAACCCATTAATAATGAAGCGGAGATGGTGGTGTTTGAAAAATATTAGAAAGAAATGGGGCCTTGCTTTCTAGTATATACACCGAATCCCATATTTATGTACTCTTACCAGCATGATTTACTTATTTTCCCCTAATTACTCCTATTCAACCCTCAACCCTTCAACGGAATCATCTTAAAATATAATCCAGTTACAGATGTCGTTATAATACATACGTGTCCCAAATTTCAAGTGAATATCTCGATTCCATTTTATCAACCCCTTCAATAATGGATTAAGGGTGGTGGGGGTTGAAAAATATTAATAAAATATATGAGGCCTTGGCTTCTAGGATATACGCCGAATTTCAAGTTTCTGTACCTTTACCAGCTTGCTTTACTTATTTTTTCTTATTTACCACCAATTACCCCCACTCGTTCAACACAATCATGTAAAAATATAATCCAGTTTAAGATATCGTTATACGTGTAACAAATTTCAAGTGAAAATCTAAATTTAATTTTATCAACTCTTTTAATGAGGGATTGGGGGTGATGCGGGGATGGAAAATATTATGGAAAAATCTGAGGCCATCGCCTTTAGTATATACACCAAATCACAAATTTCTATACTCTTACCAGCCTGCTTTATTTAGTTTCCCCTATCTACCACTATTTAACCCCCAACCCTTCAACGGAATCATCTCAAAATATAATCTAGTTCCAGATGTCGTTATAATACATACGCATACCAAATTTCAAGTGAATATTTCAATTTTATTTTATCAACCTCTTTAATAATGGAGTAGGGGTGGTGGGGGTTGAAAAATAATATGAATAATCCGAGACCTTGGCTTCTAGTACATACACCGAATTTCAAGTTTCTGTATTCTCGCCAGCTTGCTTTCCTTATTTTCCCCTATTTACCCCTATTTAACCCCCAATCCATCAACGGAATCATCTCAAAATATAATCTAGTCCCAGATGTCATTATAATACATACGTGTACCAAATTTTAAATGAATATATCAATTTTATTTTATCAACCCATTTAATAATGGAGTAGGGGTGGTGGGGTGGTTGAGTCTTTAGCTTCTAGTACATACGCTGAATTTCAAGTTTCTGTACTCATACCAGCTTGCTTTACATATTTTCCCCTATTTAACCCCCAACACTTCAACGGTAGCTTCTCAAAATATAATCTAGTTCCAGAAGTCGTTATAATACGTGTACCAAACTTCAAGTGAATATTTCAATTTTATTTTATCAACTCATTTAATAATGGAGTAGGGGTGGTGGGGGTTGAAAAATAATATAACTAATCTGAGACCTTGGCTTCTAGCGCTTACACCGAATTTCAAGTTTCTGTACTCTTACCAGCTTGCTTTACTTATTTTTCCCTATTTAACCCCCAACCCTTCTACGGAATCATTTCAAAATATAATCTAGTTCCACATGTCGTTATAATACATACGTGTACCAAATTTCAAATGATTATCTCAATTTTATTTTAGCAACCCCTTTAATAATGAAGGAAGGGTAATGGGGGGGGAGGTTGAAAATCATTATGAAAAAATGTGAGGCCCTGGCTTGTAGTACATATATCAAATTTCAAGTTTCTGTACTCTTACCAGCTTGCTTTACATATTCCCCCATATTTACCCCTATTTACCACTACGTGGATGTGGAAGTAAAATTAGTATACATATACAAAATTGAAGAATAAACACCTTTTTGCTCAACAATTTTCGATATTTTGAGACCTAATTCCAATTTTTGACATTTTCTTTAAATGTTAAACAAGGCAGGTAGAGAAAATCACATGAATGCTTTGAATAATACATATATGTGAAATTTATTGGTGACACTCTAGATGATAAAATAGCGCTGTCCGCGTGCAACACTGAGGACTAGTCACCTAGCTCTTTCTTAAACAACTACAAAGTACACAAATAAAAAAATACAGTATTAAGGGGGTTATAAGGGAACAGAATAAGTAGAAATTTCAACTAAATAAGTCGAAACAATTTTTTTTTTCGCCATAGCCTCAATTCCCTACTGTAATTTAAGAGCTATGAGAGAGTTTTTTTTGTAACATGTGAATTAAATAGTCTTAATTTTTTAGGAAATCAAATTATCTATTACTGTGTAATTTTTTAACGTTTTATTTATTTAAAAAAATACCCTCGTTAGTGGATTTTAGAAATGTTCTATTCAACTATTCATCGTGAGGAACGTAGCTTCAACGTCCGACTGCTACAATTTTGAAATAAACAAAAAGTAAAAAATAATACTAGACAAGTTTTGTACAATATTTTTATCTAAGTCAAAGGAGTCTATTATAGCAAAAACTGTCATCAAGGTAGGAAATAGAGAAATATATCAGCTTTATATTTAGCCAAATTTCGTTTTTTTTTAATGTTCAGGATGAATGCATTTTCAATGGGCATCTTCTACAAATTTGACAACAGTAAAACATAACCTAAAAAATCCAAAATAATAGTAGAACATTTTTGTAAAAAAATTGTGTCTATATCAAATGAGCCTATTATAGCAAAAAATATTCTATAATGGAATTACAAGGTAGCAAATGAAGAAAAATACTTTTCATAACAAAATACATACAAATGTGTCTTACATTTTACCTCAAAATAGAAAGAAATATAAACGTGCAGAAAGCTACACCCGATAAGCTGTAAAAACCTATCATAACCTAATGGATCAATCACGAACGAGCAGAAAGGTATCCACAAGTCCTAAACTTAACATAACTTAATGGATCAAATCACGAACGAGCAGAAAGGCATAAATGACAAGATCCAAACCTAACAAAATCTAATGGATCAAACTAAAGACAAGAAGAAAAGTATGCACGACAAGTTCTAACCCTAATATAATAATGTATCAAACCATGAACGAGCAGAAAGGTATATACGAGAAGTCCAAATCCTAACAAAACATAATTGATCGAACTATAAACGATCAGAATGGTTTACACGACAAGCTCTAAACCCAATTTAATACAATAGGTCAAGTAGTTAATGACCAAAAAGGTATAAACGACAAGCTCTAAACCTAACATAACTTAATTGGTCAAACCATGAAAGAACTAAAGGCTTCAAATCGGGATATTTTTCCGAATTTTTATCGTCCGAGTGGGGAAATTTGCCCAATTTACATATCCATTATTCCATTTTAGAATATTTTTTGGTATAATAGGCTCATTTGATATACAGTGTGTCCCACTTCGTACTAAGCCATCCCTATAACTTGGCTATTTGTATTTGGATTTGTATATATTTTTTAAAGCACATAATACCCATGACGAACTACCTTTGGTAGGTAGAACTGTTACTCAATCTCTATTTCAAAGCCAACTGTGATTTTTTTTAAACGGGAATTTTACAAAAGTAACATTAGCGATTGAAAAATGTATTTGGAAAAGTCGTTCAGAAAAATTAAGTAAATTAAGAAAAATATTTCAATTCAGAAAAATTCGATGTTTGGGTTAGTTTAGAGCATCCAGATTGCTATGAAGGTCAATCTACTTACATCAATTATTGTAAACGTCATAGTTGTCAATTTTTACGTCAAAATGCCTTTGAAATTAACAATTCCAGAAAAAGTGGAAATTATTCGTCTCGTTGGAGATAATCATTGCACCGTAGCTGGCTGCCCTTAATAAGAAATTTGATCAAACCGGCACCATTGCAAAGCCAACATTGAAACCTACCAAAAGGCATCCGGATGATGATATTATAGTGGGTTGTGTTAATGGAAACCCACGAACCAGTGTAAGAGAAATTGCGCGGGACTTAAATTTATCAAAAAACAAGATCTGGCGTTGCCTTCGCAGACACAAATTAAAACCCTGCAAGCCAAAATTTATTCACACGTTGCAAGAAGGGGACGCAGAACAAAAATTAGAATATTGTTATTGGCTGCAAGGCATTTTTGTAGAGGACCGTCGTTTTATTGATAAAATACTGTTCTCAGACGAAGCCACATTTACCACTAATGGCGTGGTTTCTTCACAAAATTGTAGATATTGGGCTGCGGATTATCCAAATTGGGTAATCACATGCAAAAGTCAGTACTCCCAAAAAGTGAATGTATGGTGTGTTGTACTAGGAACCCGGCTAGTTGATCCATTTTTTTTTTTTCGAGGGAAATTTAAATGCTGATGTTTACTTGAATTTCCTTAACACAGAATTGTCCGATGCTACAGGCGATTTACCGCTTGCATTGCAAAGAGATATCCACTTCCAATAAGATGGCTGCTCAGTAAATAATGCCTTGATTGTGAGGGAATGGTTTAATCAAAATTTTCCTCGAAAATGGATAGGACGTAATAGTCCACACTTTGCGAGTTTCCGCCCAGATCCCCAGATATTACTCCCCTGGATTTTTATTTATGGGGTGCAATTAAAGAAAAAGTTTATAAAAGCAGACCACGCACAAGACAAGAATTGTGTAGCAGAATTTTGGAAGTTTGTCGATCAATATCTCCCGAAGAATTAAGAAAAGTATCGAATCATAATAAAAAAATAATTATAAAATGCATTGAAATTGAAGGCGATCTAGTTGAAAAATATTTCAGATAATTATTATTGTTAGCATTGTTCATATTGTGTAAGTTTTTCTTCTAATTAAATAAATTATCAACATTATGTAAAATGGTTTATTACTATTTTCTGGAATTCATGGCAATCTGGATGCTCTAAACTAACCCAAACATCGAATTTTTCTGACTTGCAATATTTTTCAAAAAAAAATCAATATTTTTAAATGGAAATTCAAGTTTGAACTTACTTAATTTTTCTCAAGGACTTTTCCAAATACATTTTTCCTCTATCTCAATCGCTAATGTTACTTTTGTAAAATTCACATTAAAAAAAAATCACAGTTGGCTTTGAAATAGAGATTGAGTAACAGTTCTACCTTCCAAAAGTAGTTTATTATGGGTATTATGTGCCATAAAAAATATATACAAATCGAAATACAAATAGCCAAGTTATAGGGGTGGCTTAGTACGAAATGGGACACACTGTAGATAAATTTTTTTTTAAAAATCTGCTATTATTTTGGATTCTTTAGGTGATGTTTTACTGTTATCAAATTTGTAGCAGATGTCCATTGAAAATGCATTCACCCTGCACATTAATAAAATAAATTTGGTCAAATATAAAGCTGACAGGCGATGTTAGCCAATAAAATTGATCTGTTAATTTTCTTTAGGTTATGAAATACATATTCGAATGTATTGTTGTTCGCAAAAGTATTTCTCTCTATTTTCTACCTTAAGATTCCTTTAGATAACATATTTTGCAATAATAGGTTCATTTGATCTAGACAAATTTATTTTATAAAAATCGCCTAGCATTATTTTTGATTTTTTGGGTTGATTTATTTATTTCAATTATGTAGCAGTTGGGCGTTAAAGATACATTCCACATGAGCATTTCGAAAGAAAGTTATTAAATTTGGTCAAAATTTGAGCTGGCAGGCGATTTTTGTCCACAAATGTAGCTTTTAACCCCACTGTGTAATTGAAAGTCTGAATGGACACAGTTGAAGAAAGTTAATACGAATAAATAAAATCTAAACTTCATTCTTAGGACGCGAACTAAATAACATATTTTTTTAAATATTTCAACATGATGGCTAAAACTTAAATTCTAATAAATGAATTATTATATAGAAAATGTTGATTGCTGAGACAGTAAAAAACGAAAGAATCTGCTATCAGCAATTTCATAAAAAAGTCAATTCACACTAGACGCTCACTGTTCAGGTAAAGCACTCTCACGCTCCGCTTAAGGTATCGTAATACTCATTTTAAATAGCATATTTATTCATATTTAATACTTCGCTCCCAATACGCCTCCAATCATTGACCGCAGTCTTTCTTCGAACAAATACTTTGAAGGGACCGTGTAAATTACTTTGGTGACTTTGAAATATAAAAATATGTTGAAAATTTTTCTTTAAATTTTCAGACCAATTACAATAACATCCCTATATGCTGGGAAGTTAAAAATGCATCTGGGTGTATCTGGTCTCGCGGGCACCCGGTATATGATGTTTTTGACATTAAAGAAAATGGTGCCTAATTTCTCAATTTCAACCTTACCTTTATTATTGGCAGTTGAAAATACATGGAAATATGGTATTCTGACCTCTGGAGAAAGATTGAGTGTCTGAAAAGGGCTTCGAAATTGACAAAATTTTACATCGTGTTGTCATAACTCAGTTAATTCTCATCTCTAAAGGATGTCAAAACAAATAAAGTATAAGTAATTAAAAGCTTTAAATAAGATATAATTTTTTTGCTGTAACCGTTATTTTTCGAGATATCAGAAACGTAATTTTCGTTCTTCCTCCAAAAAGAATTCCCTGGTTTTAGCTAAACTCATCGTTTATCAAGTGACATTTTCTTAAATGTTCGTCGATCCCCCATTTTTCCTTTATAATAACCTATTTAACTGGGCTGGAAATGTTGAGTAAATAAAATTAATACCTTTTAATCAAAAGCGGATTACATGTGTGCTTTGCATTTTCATTTCCGATCCGACTTTTTTTACCGAATAAATATATATCCCACGCGTGTGTCTACACACACGCAAGGAATCATTTTATTTTATCCGTTAATATTTATCTTGGCATTGTTAAATGAGTCTTTCAAGCGAGTTCCATTTTTTTATATATCGGTTCGGGTTCTATTCAATAATTTTATGAATGAAAAATCTACATATATCGCCAGAAGACAAACTCTCATAGGATGATTTTGCAATACATAACAAAATTCGTTCATTATCTGAATACAGCCAAAGGGCAGCATCCAAATATAATATTAATATTTAAAAAAAATCTATACAAAGCAAATTTTAAAACCACAGAGAACAACTCTTGCACTTAAATTATTATTTACTATCAAATTTTATTGACAAAAAGGGAACATTCCAAATACAAAACTTTAAAAAATCGATGAAGGTATTTACACAGAACTTCCTTCTTTATTTATTCAGGGCAGTAATTTTAAGAAATTATTAATTAACAAACGGCATACGAAAATAATTATCGAAATGTAGTTAGCACTATTATTACATAGAAAATCTGATAAACTTTGGTCAAAAAAATATACAAAGTAGTGATTCGATAGCAAAAAATAAATATTAAATAAATGGTGCCAGATATGGAAGGCTTGCGTAAATACCTTCACAAATTTCCACCATACTTAAATTATTTCTTAGAATGACCACCTTGTATATTCCTCATTAAAAGTGTAACAGGTGTGTTAACTATATGCAATATCATTGCCATCTGTCACATTTTTAGTTGCACATCCACGTAGTGGACTGGAAGTATAGTAGTACTAGTAAAATATTACAAATATATATTTTTGAAGATTTTAAATTAGTACGAAAATAATTTGACTGCTCACCGTCAAGTACTTTCTAAGTTAATGCGCCAACAGACAGACCGACAGACAGACTGTCGAAATTGAAAAATCTGGGTTTCGTAATCTACATGATCTGAAACGTGGAAATCTGAAAAAATCTCGGAGGCTGATATTTTTTCGGAATGAAAGGGAAGTAAAAAGTAACAGTATGATCCTTCAAGTTACCCCACTAATATTTCACCCTATGCTTGAATAATATCAATACTGATCGCGCAGTAATAGTGCGTTTAACTTATGTTTAAATGTTAGAGGATTTAGGCCAGTCACCATGGACTTCTATAATGAAAAGTTAGACAAAAATTGCGAAAGTTTTTAATCTTTGAGACAAGAGGAAGAAGAAAGAAAGTAACACAGGCCCACAAAAAATAGTACTGATACAGAAAGGTGAAGTACCTTCGGGTACGTTTTTCGGTGTGCTAAAAACAGATATCAGGTCAGAACAGATCAATCACCCTTAGATTTCATCCCAATACACCCTAGCAGCCTCCCCCCCCCAAATGGTCAAATTTTCACATCATATAAAAATTGAAAATAAATATCTCATTCTACGTTTCTCGGTGTGCTAAGAACGAATCTGGGGTCATGAGTTACCCATGACCCTTAGATTTCGCCCCAGCGCCCCTAGCACCCTCCCAAATTGTCAAATTTTTACATAATCATATAAAAATTCAAAATAAGTATCTCATTCTACGTTTTTCAATGTAATTTAATAGTTTTAATTTTGCTATATCTCCCCACCCCCCCTTCACCATATGGTTATATTTTGACCCTTATAACGTTGTACCAGTATTAGGATATGACAATTTTTCATTTACATGCGATGAAATCAGGCAACAGAATCATTCCTAGAAAAAAATGCTTCTATATTAAAACACATATAAATAAATTTAAAATGCTTGGAAGATACACTGTATTATCGGTGTCAATATGTAGGTAATTACCTACGGTCACATAGAAGTGACAGATATGTACTGAAATGCCAAAGATCAGAGTGGTTAATGTGCTAGCTTCATCTTTCTTATGCCTCTGAAACATGAACTGTTAGGGAGGTAGACAGACGGGGTATTAGCAATATCTTTATAACGCCCATGTTTACTTTTATGTTTCAGCATATAGCGTCAATCGATAAAACTATATTAAATCTATAGGAGGGCAGTCATAAGCTAAACTATGAAGAATGCGTTATATGTAAGAGAATGTTGATTTGATAAGACTTTGTAAAACTGATCTAGGACTATCCTCGCTTAATGGATTTAGTAGAGAGTAAACAACTTAATACAACAATTAAAATAAGTAACCACGTGTCAACAGAATTGTCACTACAATTTTCAAGTTCACACCAATGAACTGTCACCAAAAAATCAGGGAACCACTGATATTGCAGCCCGTAGTATTAAGGAACAAATGACACACTAATGGCAACTCTTGCGGATGATATTGCAATTCGGCCATCAGATTCTGATCCGGTAAGAGCATCCAAAATTGTAAAATCACCTCAACCTCTTACAAAACTGGCTCGAACACTGAAAAATCATCGTCAATACTAATAAATGCTCGCAAATAACCTTTACCACAAGAAAAGGAACTTGTCCGCAAGTGAGGATAAACGACGCACCCATACCAGTGAAATCAGAGGTAAAATATCTCGGCCTTCATTTAGATCAAAAATTAACCTGAAGAACACACATCAACATGAAAAGATGTCAACTTGATCTAAAAGTAAACAACATAAACTGGTTAATGAATAAAAAGTCACAGTTATCCCTGGAAAATAAATTAACTGTATACAAGACCATGTATAGTATATAGTATAGAATCTTATTATTATGGGATTGTAAAACTTTCCAACACTACTATTCTCCAGACATTTCAATCAAAAACTCTGAGAATGATAGCAGATGCCCCGTGATATGTCTCAAACCAAATCCTACATAACGATCTCAACATTCCATTTATTATGGATATGAAAGCACCAGATTCAATAAAATACAAGAATCGAAGCATTAATCATATCAACCAGCTAGTAAATGAGCTATTTCATCAACCACCAGCAGAAAGGAGGCTAAGGTGATTATGGGCAGAAGGCCTAGCCAGGTGAATCCTCAAAGAACCATCAGTAGATGGTGCTTGATTCACGTCGATCCCTTACAAACTATTACTTATAATTTTCTATTCTTTGAAGTAGATTGCAAATTTGCAGAAAGAGAAAGTTCAGCTTGATATTGACTAATTATGGCTTAAAAGTCGACACCTTGTAGGTTTAAAATGTCTGCTGCTGTGCCTTCAATGTGCATGCATGTATGCCAATCGTATTTTTGTAATTACTAAAAGAAGAAATCAGCTTTATTCCTTTTGTCATGGCCACCAGTGACAAAGCATGCAAGTTTAGAATGTCTCTTTCTGGACCTCCACTAACTGTGCGCCAATCGTATTTTTGCATTCGTTAAGTGATAAGTAATTGGTACAAAAATATTTGCTTGGTACAAATACTTGCACCAATTGCATAGTTTATCTAGTGTCAATTTTAAAATCATAAAATTAGACAAACAAAGAATAACTTTTTACCAATTGTAATAAATTAAATATTATTTTATTGCTTTGTATTAATTGATAGGCATGATGCAAATTATTTATTTATAATACATTATTTATTTACAATAAATAATGCCAGTTTAATGAACAACTTCATAAGTGATTCCATAAAAGTAAATAAATAGCATTTAACCTACGGCTACGCTACCGGCAATATTAAGAATGAACCTAGAGCATGTAACGGACTTGTAATGGTGAGACAGGTAAACAGCTGACTAATTCCGTTTGAGGTAAGCGCATAACATATCTGGTTAACTATATTCGTATTCAGGTATAGTTTGTGATATTCAAGCATGGTCTCGGTCTTATTCCATCACAAACAGGCTTTGTAATGATTTATCCTGATAGCAACGCTTTCGACTGAATTTCTCAATTGAGAATAGAAATACTATAAAAGACATTGTATGCACCTCTAAGAAAATTTCTCATCACTTTTATTGTCTGCTATGCTCTGAGGAACAGAATTAGTAATGTCTTTAGCTAATGCTAGCTCCAATATATTTATTTTATTGAATTTTGAAGAATTTTGAGTCATCTTTTATATTTTTTCATATTTATCACTGTTCAAATCAGTGGCTTTGTCCGGAAATAAACATAATAATAGCAAATCAATATTCTGCGAAACTAATTATGCTGCTTGTTTAAAAAATGACCTAGTTGGAGCTATGTGAGGTAGAAATTAAATTTATTTTAAAATTCGCCTGTTTATATACACTCCATTTAATTCACGTTTTTTAAATATTCCAATCACTACCCACTTTCTACAAAAACTTTGCCGTATAAAACCAATACCACCCGATTCCGTTTATAATAAGGAGACAACGTTTTTTCAGACACTAGTAAGAGGAAATTAAATATCATTGTAGAAATTCGTTGTGTTTCTCAGATAAAGAAAATTCAATTTAACTTCAAACTAAAAAATATTACAGTGAAATTGCTTTTCCACCAAATCTAATATTATACCCTAGCTGTTTGGTTACTTTTCTCCTTAGATTACTTGCTTTAATTTAATGGGAAACTACGAAATGAAGTCAGAATTTTTAGTTCAAAACAGATTATAGGAATAGTCAGCATATGTTGATTGCTAGTTATGAGTTAATGTCATTAGTGGAAAAACATGAAATGGGGTGCAACTCAACATTTTCTACAAGCACAAGGAAAATAGAAGCTGGACGATACATGTAATTTTTATTTTTTTTTCCATATGATACTGAGGATTCATTAGGTACTTAACAGACCGAAATATATCAAGGGCCTGGGACTGTTTTCTTAATCAAAAATTAATTGTTATTTAACATAACATATAGTATATATGATCTCAATTGGGACAGCTTAAAAACGAAAACTCGAAGTAAAGTCGGCATCTCCTTTATGGGACATAGGCGGCTGCGTAGAAATGTAAAAATGCTTTAAATACTAGGTAATTATTTTTTAATTGTTAAAGAAAGGGATTTCTATAACACCTTTATTTAATGGAAGTGATTAATGAAAAAAAAATATTTATCACATTTGAGTCACATAAATGATATATTAAGGATACGTCTATTCTAGCGGCAAAGTTATGTAATCTTAGGCGGGAGTTGCATAGATTGTATATAATCCTTCCGAAGGGGCGCGAAGCGACTATCTTGTTTATTAAATGTTAGGCCATGATACCATGAACTTTGCAGTATCATGATGTTAGGCAGGTAGAAAATTTCCACTCTTCTATAAAGGAAAGACTCGACAAAATTTTAAATGGGGAACTCGTTTCCTGACATCGGTAATTGGTCTCACTAGCGGAAATAGGTCGATGTTAAATAAACAAGTTCCAAAAAAGCTTTGTCTATGAACTTTAAATAAATAATATTTCGTTCGTCACTATCCGAGTTTTCAGAACTTGCATCGGTATTTACAATAATAATAGTTGGATTAATAGGTGGTAATACAGAATATTCATTTTCCTTTTTTATCCTCCATATATCGCTTTTGCCTATTTCGTCTACTACTATCTTTATATTCTTTAAGGCAGACTAACTTAATTGTGGGGATTGACTATATTGACGTAGTCTTGTTCTTACATCAACCCACACCATATTAATGGGGTTGAAAACGCAATAATATGGAGTCAGACGTAAAATAGTATGATCGGGTGCTTCAAAACTTTTTTTCAACGCCATATTCCTTTTTAAAATTTCGCTTTCCAATCAGTTCTAATAAAGTCTTTTTTGTTTTTTTTCTGGTATTTTCAAGCCTTTACCTTTCATAAATTCAATGATATCGTCTTTTCCTGTGTTGGTGTTCGGAATTTTTGTGTGTTGCCGCAAATGATATGACGCATTTTCCATAACAATTACAGAATTTGGTGGGATATTTGGTAACAGCTGTTCCTTTGGAATTAAACCGTTTTTACTTCCAGCATGTAGAATTATAATTCTATTTCCCCTAGAACATGAAGCACTTAAATTATACTTTTTGGTGTTATCTACCCAACCGTATGAAACTACATCATAGGTGTCAAACCATGTTTCGTCAAGATAAATTATGTCTCCATTTGCATCTCGACATTCTTTTATTTTACGCAGGTACTTGTGTCGATGATCAACGATGTGTGCTGATTCCATAACTACCATTCGCTTGTCCAATTTTTTGTACCTAAAACCGCAATCGAGCAAAACATTTCGCAAAGTATCTAATGATTTATAGCTATGATCTGGATAGTCGCGTAACTTATCCCTAATCATTTCTAATGTGGGGTACCTTCTGTTCATTGTAAAAGTCATACACAAATCGACGAATGACATATTTAGACGAGTTATTAAGTTTTTTAAGATTTTTCCAACTATTTTCCGTTTAATAGAATGATCAACTATATCCCCGGCTCTAATAACCCTATAAATTGTAGTATGGCTAAACTTGGTTAATTCACAAATCCTCTTCACAATTTGATTATATGAAGAATAAATATTTTCGCCCTTTAAACAGTAAATATTCAAAATAACCCTTTGAGTTTGAACGTGTAAGTCTTTATTTTCAAATGCCGCTTGCACTGAGGGAAGTTTTTTGCAGTGACAGCCAAAAATCAAGCTACAGCAGCAAAAAACTCTATTTAAATAGGCGCCAGCCAAGAATTTTGTAAAGGCAGTAAAATTCATTTTGCTGAAGTTACTTTACTGCAATAGTAAAGTTACTTTATAAGATATTCTTCATTGCAGCCACCGAAAATAAACTTTACTGTTATAGTAAAGTAATTTTATTGTAGCAAAGCGGAATATATCACTAAATATGCAAACTACCTAGCTAGGGTAGCAACAGTTCTTTTTAATTCTGATAATAATTTTTGCTACTATTTAATAGCTTTATTGCTATTGTAGTTGATCTCATTTTTGTTGTACCAAAAATATTTATTAGCTATCGCAAAGTATTTGGCTATTATAGGATTAGTTCTTTTCACTTGCAGCAACATTTTTTATTACCACTATGATTTTCCTGGTACTGTAGTTAATTCTTTTTTTTGCTGTAGCAAAGTTACTGATTGGATAGAGCAAGAACTTGGCTGCAGTAGTATTACTGATTATTATTTACAGCAAAAAGTTTCACTACTATTGCAAAATTTTTTACTACCCTAGTAAATTTCTTTTTTATTTTGGCATATATTATTATTCTTTCTTAATTTAGTAAAAAATTAGCCTGCCTCAGAAAACATATTTGGTCACGTCAAAAAGTTTTAGATCAATAACAGTAGAATTTCTTAATTAGAATAGAAAGGTCATTTTGCTACTATTAAAAAGATATCTGCTGTAGGAATAAACATTTTTTTTTGCTAAAAAATAGACGGAGCTAAAAATGCTCTTGATGAAATTTTTTTGGATAGAAATATATTTAGTTTTATAAGGAAAATAATATTGTTTATAAGTTATTTACTTTTTATCAATTATTAATTAGTTTGTCATTGCCAGTTTATCGCATTATAACAAGCAATTTTTTTATCAATGATATAATTTAAGACAATATGAATTCGTTTAGAGTAATATACACCATAGTGTATGATGGCATAAAATGCTTCTTTCCTCCAGAATAAATTCATGTGTTCATAATTTTTTTGTATATAATTATTATGAAAACTGGCATTATACCAAAATACTAACTGATTATAATGTAAATTGAACTTTATAACAAAACAATTTAAACCAATTTCAATCCAAAAAAAATGTATAAATAAATATTTTTGGGCCATGTGCGTCCCCACATGTAGTTTTCAGGAGAAATGTTTATTCCTAAAATACAACTTTACAAAATGCGCAATCTTATCTAATTAAAAAAAATCTGCTATTGGTGACCTTAAACTCTTAGACGCGACAAACTTCTGTGACAAACCAATGTTTTATATACACGTATACGAATTTTTCATTTGTAATTTAATATTCGCTTGATAAGCATTGAAATTAAATGTTACATAATGACATAGATATATAGATACATCACTTTGCGGCTATATGAAAAACATTATTTTTTAAGATTTTTTTTTACATAAGAGGAAACGAATAATAAATATTAAATTACCTAAACATGAAACTACAAGCAAAAATTTGGTATATCTTGGACTAACAAATGGTTAAGCATTTGGCTCAAATAAGAGACTAAAATCAACTAAAAATAAATAAACATTTATTTTCATAGATGATAAATTAACAAATTTTTTTATAAGTAAAAAACATAAAACATAAAATATTAAATTGTATTATTTGCCTAAAACAAAAACAAAATTAAAAAAAAGAATAAATAGACATTTATTTTGATACGTAACAAATTAACAATCTTTCCCTAGGAGTAAAAAAAACACATTTATTTTGACATGTTTAAAAGTAAAATAAATAAAATGTAAAGAAAACACTAAATTGGTGAAAATGTCATTCTGGTAATTCTACTGCCATCGGTCGTGGGTCAAAACAACGCATCTATTATTTTAGTACTTACTGTCAAAGTTCTTTAGAAACACTTCCATTCCCCCATTCAACAACCATTTCTTTATACGTTTCGGTCATGGTAACATATCACTAGGTATATCTATTACCTATGGTAAACTGAATTTAAATCAAGTTAATTTGAAATTCCACAGACAGAGCTGCTCCACGCACATGTGATGGGGAAAGCAGGTGATGTTTTTTATGATAAACAAGATAAGCCTAGTTGCTTTGCTCTCGCTTGCTCCTATTGCCATACCTAAACAAACATTTTCCGAATCCGTACACACCGATAGAATCGATCCTGCGATTTAAGAAACCAAATACAAAAAACGACTTGCCCAAAAGTCTCCTGTGATTTTTATTATAATGAAACACATACCACACATAAAAATATAGTACATAATATTCAACCCGCACAAAGGCACAAGTATATAAACGCGACATTATTTACTTATTTACCAAGTGTATCGTTGAGGTCACAGCGTAGAATGACACGTCGGGGCAGAGCCAATGAGAGGCAATCTGTGTGTTTTCCCCTGAATCCGGAGTTGACCGATTCAGTCCGATTGATGTTGTGGTGACGTAATTCAACACAAAACTTTGTAATTCCAACAAAGTTTTTATTTACCACAGTTAAATCTTTCTTTATATTGTCTTCTTTTTAATGGTAGCTAAATGCTCTAGTGCTCTAGTAAAGCAACTAATAAAAACTCTAAAGTACTTTTTAAGGGCTAATACAAACATTCAGTAAAGTTATTTATTCTAGTATAGTGAACAGATATTTCTAACCTAATTAAAATTATTGCTACTCTGGTTAAAAAACGCGTAGCAAATAATTTTTTGCTGTGGCTTTTCTCAGTGTGTATAGGCTCTGTATCAAAATTGTCCGTTTCGTTGTCACTACTATCGAAAGGCCTCCAAAATGCCATTTTAAATAAATAATTGCAAGAAATCACTCAAACACCAAACACAGTAATAAAACTGATAATTTGTTCAAATATTCATTAGAATTAAGTAATTTATAACGCTGCCTGGCTGTACTGCATGGCCTCGTATAGATCATACGATACAAATGGTTCATATGTATTTTTTGTTTTGTATATTATGGCATGCAAAAACTCTGAACAAGTTTGGTTTTGACAAATCAAATTCGTTAAGCATATAATCCCATCTATATTTCTATGTGACAGGCGTATCAAGTCCACGTGGACTGTAGACGAGGAGTGGTTAATATAAATCTGTAAAATTCTGTGCTCTCTCTCATTCAATGTGAAGCGATATATTGACAATACCCCGTAAGATCCTCTAGTTCCGTGCTGTTCCAATTGAGTTCGTAAATACTTTAATTATAGCTGGGAAATTTGGCGATATTAGAAAAGATACTACTTTGTTTTATATCACTGATTTGTTCCAACATACACGGTACTGCAGTTTCGGTACCTTAACGTACCATTTTCAAGGTACTGAAAAGGTATCGAAACTGCAGTAATGAGTATGTTGCAATACGTGATAAAAAACAAAGTAGTGTCTTTTCTCATATCGTCATGATTAACTATCACAAAATAACGTCTTCCACAATCGATTATATCTCTCATTTGGTGTCCAAATGACAAAAATTTATCGAGGTATTAGATATAGTGCAAACGAAGACTTTTACGTTTATTCATATAAAGAGATTATAGCGTATCATCTTATTAGCTGCTCACATGATTTGTTACTTGAAACCTATTCTATTTTCTTTCTCAAAGCGCCTCTTTTTTGAAATTTTCTTGTACTGCGTATGTTAAATATGCAGCTCTGTGTACGTTTGTTATACGCAATATCCATACATGCTTAATATTTATACAAAGCTATTTGTACAATTATGAGTTTTATTTTACAAAGTGCTGTTTGTTAAGTTCTTTAATACTAGTAATCAGGTTGTATAAATATCTACGGATCAATCTATTATTCTTCAAAAACGTTACTGCTGATTCTTTAATTTTTCTTTTTTTATTATCCATCTCCATGTTAAAATTTTGACTGAGTCCCAGTTTATTTTATGCCCGTTCTCCCAAGCGTGTGTGCAAATATTCGATCTCTGAATTTCATTTTTCCTTATATAATTCTTGGGGCTGAAAGTTTTGGATGACTCATCCACGTAATGTAAATTTTTTTTGGAATAATAAAACAAATTTGAATTTTAACTAGAATAATTTCTCGAAACATTTCAGTTATAATTATGATCACAATTTCTTTTTAAACATTGCCATGTTGTGAAAGGATAAACTAATAAAATCAAAGACCCTTCAAAGGCACCAGGTTTTCACTAGAATTTATATTGAGTTGTTAAATCGAGTATGTGACCCTCGTCTTCTTATAATTCAATCCTCAGAAATTTACCGTTATCAGGAATTCAACATCAGCTGGCACGAGTTATATAAGTGTCACATCTATCGACATTGTGACTGAATCTACAATCTGGATGCCCTGAATTACGAAATTATACGACGACTTCATTCGTCTTCCTTATCGAGGCAACGATGCAAAAAAATTAAAATTTAGATAAGACCAGATTGATCTCTGTCTTATTATATATTATTTTAAAATAAAATTAATGACAGTAAGTTAAATTACAAATTTTAAAAAATCATATCACAAAATCATTTATTAAATAAATCATTTTGTAAGTTCAAAATAATTCTAATTAAATATATACTCAGCTTAATTCTTTATTATGTTCTAAAGATTTGTTATCTTATTCGCTTGAATGTATCGGGGCTGCCGTGAAACTTTAATAAACAAACATCAAGTAGACATATGCTAGTGAGTATTAGACCAGGGGCATGCGTTTCGGATACATTTCAGACGCAGTTTTTTTACTGGAATCAGTTCAGGAGCTCTTTCTTGTCCGCCTCTTCGTTTCTGTTCTTTTTTAATTATTTTACTTCCACATCCACGCAGTGGATTGGAAGTATAGTAATCGCAAAAAAATTTTCAAAAATTTTTATTCATGAAATAGGTTTAGAATGTCATGAAACGTCGAGATTTTAAATTTGAGCGAAAACAAAATTTCTGTCTGTCTGTCTGTCTGTCTGTCTGTCTGTCGGTCTGTCTGTCTGTCGGTCTGTCTGTAACTTTTTTTGTCCGCACGTTTTCTCCGGAACGGTTTAAGATATTGACTTGAAATTTTGTACACGTATATATTATAACGAGATCTGGAACTGGATTGTTTTTTGAGAATATCCGGTGAAGGGTTGGGGGTTAAATAGGGGTAAATAGGGGAAAATAAGTAAAGCAAGCTTGTAAGAGTACAGAAACTTGAAATTCGGTGTATGTACTAGAAGTTAAGGCCTCATATTTTTTTACAATATTTTTCAACCCCCCACCACCCCTACCCCATTAATGGGGTTGACAAAATAAAGTTGAGATATTCGTTTGAAATCTCATACACGTATGTATTATAACCACGTCTGGAATTAGATTATATTTTGAGATGATTCCGTTGAAGGGTTGGGGTTAATTTGGGGTAAATAGGGGAATATAAGTGAAACAAGTTGGTAAGAGTACAGAAACTTGAAATCCGGTGTATGTACTAGAAGCCAAAGCGTCAGATTTTTTTACAATATTTTTCAACCCCCACCACCCCTACTCCAATATGAAAGGGGTTGATAAAATAAAATTGAGATATTCATTTGAAATTTGGTACACGTATGTATTATAACGACATCTGGAACTAGATTATATTTTGAGATGATTCCGTTGAAGGGTTGGGGGTTAAATAGGGGTAAATAGGGGAAAATAAGTAAAGCAAGCTGGTAGGACTACAGAAACTTGAAATTCGGTGTATGTACCAGAAGCCAAGGTCTCAGATTATTTATAATATTTTTCAACCCCCACTACCCCTACTTCATTATTAAAAGGGTTGATAAAATAAAATTGAGATATTCATTTGAAATTTGGTACACGTATGAATTATAACGACATCTGGAACTAGATTATACTTTGAGATGATTCCGTTGAAGGGTTGGGGGTTATTTAGGGATAAATAGGGGGAAATAAGTAAAACAAGCTGTGTGTATGAGTACAGAAACTTGAAATTCGGTGTATGTACTAGAAGCCAAGGCCTCAGATTTTTTAATAATATATTTCAGCCCCCCACCACCCTTACTCCATTATTGAAGGGGTTGATAAAATAAAATTTAGATATTCACATGAAATTTAGTACGCATATGTATTATAACGACATCTGGATTATATTTTGAGATGATTCCGTTGAAGTGTTGGGGGGTTAAATAGGGGTAAGAGTACTTCAAATTGAAATTCGGTGTATGTCCTAGAAGCCAATGCCTCAGACTTTTTAATAATATTTTTCAACCCTTTCACTACCCTTACTACATTATTAAAGGAGATGATAAAATAAAATTGAGATATTCACTTGTAATTTGGTAGAGGTATGTATTATAATGACATCTGGAACTAGATTATATTTTGGGACGATTCCGTAGAAGGGTTGAGGTTAATAGGAGGACTAGGGGAAAATAAGTAAATCAAGCTGATAAGAGTACAGAAATTTGGGATTTGGTGTATATACTAGAAACCAAGGCCTCAGATTTCTTTCTAATATTTTTCAAACTCCACCACCTCCGCTACATTATTAATGGGATTGATAACATCAAATTGAGATATTCACTTGAAAGTTAGTACACGTATGTATTGTAGTGACATCTGACTGAGATGACTCCATGGAAGGGGTGAGTGTGAATAGTGGGAAATAAGTAGGGTAAACTAGAAACTTCATTTTTAACGTATATGGTAGAAACCAACTCCTCAAACTTTTCTATGACATCTGCCCCAAATATTATTAAAATTCTATGATCAATAATTTCCACATACTAGAGGCAAATATAGTCAAGATGTTTCCTTTAAAGTGACTTGGATGAAGAATCTGGATGTGGAAGTAGTGATTCCTTAGGCAGCAGGTTTTCTGTTGTTTTTCTAAATTCCTTCTTCTAAGCATCCATCTTTATTAAATTCAAAACCTACTTTGGACTTCAACATTAAAGCAGCATAAATTTGGCGGCCGGGATGTCGCCGCTGCCGTAGTTATCTCAAATTGATTTTTTCGTTGAACTTTTTCCAGACTCAGTTATCAAAATTCAATTAAGAGTATTTTGATTACTTTTATTTAAAATAAGTTTTAGTTGTTTACATTCTCTTTTTTGGATTTTTACATATCTAAATACTATTTTTAATACGTTTTTTTAACTTCAGCTTTATTGTTACAGTTTTCTTTTCAAGCCGAACCAGACCTTCCCAGTACATCCTCTCAATTTACAAGGCGCTACGCGTCGTAGATGCTTGGCTGACTCTGGACGAGTTCTTGGGAAAGTCACATTATTACCTTCTTTAATACTTAATAAAGTTATTTTGATTGATTGATTGGGAGTAGTAGGAGACGAGAGGTGTAAATTGCCTACTGGTATGGTGAAATTATTCTTTCTGGACTTACTTATACGTAATATACAATTTCCATCTTTGCGTCAAGAGACATAATAGCACATTTGTCTAGGTGCAGATTATTATTTTCTTAATACGATATGGAATTGAGTAAGAGTAAAACAACTGAGTGCCATCTGCATATGATACTAGTTTTCAATATTTAACACGCTTTAAAATGTCGGCAGTGTATATTAATAATAGGAGTGGATACAAGACGGAACCCTGCTGAACACTTGATGTGATGAAAGATACATTGAAGCTTACATGGTCTAAAGAAACTCATTGATTACAATTATGTAAATAATTATTTAAGAAATTACCAAACAGCAATATCAAACCCAAAATACGTAGGTTTCGAGCAATATACAGGGTGATTCATCATAAAAGTTCCCCTATAACTTGATTATTTCTAATTAAAAAACCAAATTAAATGTTTTTTTAGCAATTTTTTATACGTCATATTGAGAACATAATGACGTTCAATTCTAACCGTATACAGGGTGATACTTGATTTTTTAAATGGAACACCATGCACCAAACTCGAAAGTCACAATCTGAACTATGCCAACTAGTGATTTTATATTATCGAAAGAGAAACTTTATTTTCATCGATAAAAAATGTCCTATTATACCGATGATTAAAAGTGAATTATTTATTATCTGTTTGCTTAGAGTAATAAAACATATTCTTTATAGGATTTTGCAAATACCTGAAGAAAAACTATCTATGAGAACTAAAAGAAAAACTAATATGTAAAAATATTAATGAAATCTTCGCATTCTTTCGATAACTTGACTTCTGGTTATGCTAACAAGTAAAAATTCTTATTTGCCATTCTCATTATAAAACTAGCATCCCACATAGTCCCCTACGGCTAGGCGGGTTAAATTAGTATCTACATGATCCCCTACGATATGTAAATTCAGTTAAAAATGAGAACAAAGGCCTGAAATTAATTGATTTACCTACTTTGTCTTTAAAAAATTTTTCATTCTAACGAATTACATTTTCATAAAATCTCATTCAGTTTCTTGGAAATGCTTAGCCTTTGAAACGTGTTTCGTCCTTATTCTGGACTCATCAGAAAAGCACAATGCCACTCATACTTATTCATGGATATTGCCTTGGTTTTGCATGGAACATCGTTAAAAGTGGCTTTGTGCTCTTCTGATGAGTCCAGAATAAGGATGGAAAACGTTTCAAAGGCTAAGCATTTCCAAGAAACTGAATGAGATTTTATGAAAATGTAATTCATTAGAATGAAAAAATGTTTAAAGACAAGGTAGGTAAATAAATAAATTTCAGGCCTTTGTTCTCATTTTTAAATGAATTTACATATCGTAGGGGATCATGTAGATACTGGTTTAACCTGCCTAGCCGTAGGGGACTATGTTGGATGCTAGTGTTATAATGAGAATGGCAAATAAGAATTTTTACTTGTTAGCATAACCAGAAGTCAGGTTATCGAAAAAATGCAAAGATTTCATTAATATTTTTACATATTGTTTTTCTTTTAGTTCTCATAGATAGTTTTTCTTTCAGCTGTTTGCAAAATCCTATAAAGAATATGTTTCAATACCGATGATGTCAGATTAGATATATCTCAGTAAAAAAAAGCGGGAAAGGTGTTTACACATAACTTCCCTCTTTATTCACACAGAATGGTCATTAAGAAATGACCATATGAGAATAATAATCGCAATGTAGTTAGCCCTATAAATATTACAGAGAACCTGATAAACTTTTTCCACTATCTACTCTATATTGGCGGGGGGAAAATTTTCATTTTTTTTTTTCAAAAAATTATTTTGTTGAAATAGGTTTAGGATGTAATGAAACGTGGACATTTTATATTTGAAGAAAAAACATTTCTTTTCCGTCATTTATTCTATTGTAGAGGTAAACAAATTATTATTTTTTTAAATTTCAAAATGTTTTTTTTAAATATGTTAAAAATGCCATGGAACGTGAAAACTTAAATTTGAGCAAAAACAGTTTTTTTCAGCAATTCATATTTTAAAATTTCTTTTTTATTTAAAAAAAAAATTGTTTTAAATAGGTTTAGAATGTCCTGAAACGTAGAAATGTTAAATTTGAGGAAAAACTAAAAAATAATATCTATTCTATTGGTAGCAGGTAAGTAGTGATACTAAGTATATTTTTTTAAATACATTTAAAAAAAAAATTGAAATATGAATGTCATGAAACGTGAAAATTTTAAATTTGAGCCAAAAATGTTTTTTCGATCATCCATTTTATAAAAAAATTAAAATAATTTTTTTTTTCATTTTCAAAACAATTCTTTTTAAATATGTTTAATGTATCATGAAAGGTGGACATTTTAAATTTGAGCAAAAAAAAATGTCTTTCGTCGATTGACAGCAAAATACTGACAATGCTGCAAATGTCAATCTGCAAAGTTTCACTTTCCCTGCCTAGGCCGGGAAAGTGATTGGTTACAACAGAAATAAAGTGATTGAGAATTGTAATAATTTAATTATTTTAGAATATATTTAAACAATCGGCGAAAAAAATATATGTTCAATTCAGCAGCAAAATAGATTGACTGCCTTGGCTGAGTTCCTAGCCTCGCTACGCCGCGGCAGTCAATCTACTATTTTGCTGCCTAGTTAAACAAATAACTATTTTCCATCACCCATTTAATTTTTTTTTTTTTCAAAATTATTTTTTTTTAAATATGATTAGAATGTCATGAAACCTGGAAATTTTAAATTTGAGGTAAAATTTGCTTTTTTTATTTTATTTTATTTTTTTTTTGAAATAGATTTAAAAAGTCACTAAACGTGAAAATCTTAAATTTAAGCGAAGGAAAAATTTTTCCATTATCTATTCCCTTTAGACGGATCACCCTGTAT
The DNA here is from genome assembly GCA_963583905.1 of Stenurella melanura. Taxonomy (NCBI): domain Eukaryota; kingdom Metazoa; phylum Arthropoda; class Insecta; order Coleoptera; family Cerambycidae; genus Stenurella; species Stenurella melanura. Next base: position 113,465,700 of record OY757312.1, read on the forward strand.
ATTTTCTAGTGAAGGTCTAACCATTTCTTCGGTGGCAGTAGTAGAGTCAGTTACCTATCAAATTTGACTGTTCTCCGTCAAGAAGTTTTTCAGTTAATGCACCAACAGAGCGACAGACAGACGGATAAACTGCCGGAATTGAGGAACCTGTATATTCGTAATACTTCCGTTCGGTATGCGAGGGAAGTAGTATATCTCTAACCATATCCGAATAGTCCCGTTCTAAGTCGGAAAAATTTCCAAGGCAGGTTGGTTAAGATGAGTGATACAAAGGCACTGGAAAACAAGAAAAAAATTAGGAATAAGGATGAAAAGGTTGAATATTTTGTTATATTTTGACGAAGACAGAAAGAAATCCTTCAGATATTGTTCGAGAGATTTAGATATCACCTATTCAATGACATTAAACTCTTCACAGATATAAAAAGCTCGAAAATCAAGTGTATTAGAGAAATCATATCTCAGTGACAATATTGTGAGGAATATATATAATGTTTGTCAAATTATGCTGGAAAAGCACAGGAAAGATCCACTAATCTTCAATAGTTTTTTTTGGACCGATGAGGCATCATTTAGCACATCTGGGCACCAGTAAATCTCCATATTGTGGAAAGAAAGCAGTTTTAAGGCCGCAGAACTATAAATTTGTGGGATGGTATATTCGATAAAAGGGTACTATATACATTTTTTAAGGGCAATATGAATGGCATTAAATATTTGGATATATTAAGAGGAATTATCGAATTTAACATAGATAATTTTCGTCTGAATCCAATGATTAGAACCGTCTGGCAGCATGATGGCGCCCGTTATCACAATAATGTTAAAAGAACAACATTGTTATACCAAAATTTCAACGAATGGATGGATAGACATGGACCTATAACGTGGCTATCTAGAAGTTCCGATCTCACGCCGCTTGAGTGTTTTTAGGGGCTATATGAAAAATGAAGTTTACAGAACAAGATCTGATAATGTCGATGAGTCTCAGGACAAAATCATCGGAGTAATTGATCACGTCAATCTGCGCAATATTTTGGAGTATGTGTCCAGAAATTGTATTAAAAGAATGAACTTGTTTGTAAACAAGGAAGGTTCCTACATAGAACAATTATCGTAATTTTTTTGTTGTTTTCTTTCAATAAATTTCTTGTTTTGTGTTCAAAATAATTTAATTGTTTGTGCAGTTTCATAAAATGAAATTTATTATGCATCAATAATTACAAAAAGCAACTTTCTGGCATTACACTCCGACCTCGGCAATTAAAATAAGTGAGAAATACTTCATCGTTGTCAATGCCTACTTAAAATTTTCTGGTCAGTTTGTAATTTATAATTTACTTATTTATTTATTTAATCATACATCATTCAACAGTACAAAACCATTTATAGGATGGAAATCTAAACTAACTTAAACTAACCTAACTAAGAAGTACATGTAGAAATTATGAAGGTGGTTAGACTGTACGACAGTAAATGAAATGTATGGCTGCTAGGCAAATATGTCCAATTCACTGCAATGAGTTCCATAATTAGTACAATTATTAAACAGAGGAGAAAACTTTAATACGTTAGATCTAGGAGTGGATAAATAAAGCTATGAGAATGATGAGAATTAATCTGTGGGACATAAAAGTCCAGTTCGTTTAATATTTCACTACAATGTATTTTATTATGCATAATTTTATCTAGAAAACGCAACGCAAAGGACTCATACCTTTCGCAAAGACTGGTAGTATCAAATTTTTCAAGTAATTGATTTTAAGAAGCTCCAACTGGTGGGTATGTACCTTCAGTTTTCCAGTTTAAAAATTTCAGGAAGCGGCGCTGAGTATTTTCCAATGTATCATTATGAGCGTTACACCCAGATTGCCAGACAAGTGAAGCATACTCCAGCTTATATCGAGAGAAAGCAAAATAAAGCATCTTTAAGGTTTTCGTATCATTGAAATCATGGCTGCTATGCAAAATGAAGCCTAACATTCTGTATGCATGCGAAATTACAGCATCAATATGGTTAGTGAACGTTAATTTATTATCAAAAGTTACACCTAGATTCTTGAACGTAAATGGTCTGTTCAGCGTGTCGTCATTAACATTATAATTATATGTCATTTAGAACTCCTTGGTTGTATAACTCATAACATTGCCGTTGGCAACATTTAGGTGAAGATAATTTCATTGCTCCAAGCCGATAGTTTAGTTAAGGTTTTAAAGTTTTTCGCAGTCATTAAAGTCGTTAATCCTATACAACATCTTGACGCCATCGGCATATATTAAGAAATGCATGTCTAAGTGATCACTGATGTCGTTAATAAACATATTTTTAAAAAAGGGGCCCAAGTATTGACCCCTGGGGTACTCCTGGCATGGCTCGGTGTTTATCAGATTTATATCCATTATAAGATGCAAATTAAACATCAGTCAAGTAATTGAAGTAAACCGTCAGATAATCCAAATTTGTCAAGTATACAGAGAGGTTTCCCATGGTTCAGTCTTAGAAAAGTCAAGATAGACTGAGTCTACCTGTAAGTGAGAATCAACTGATTCAGCAATGTACTGAGTAGCGCAGATTAAGCTCGTTACGGTGGAGCGACCTTTCATAAAACCGTGTGCAAAGACATTTTTAGTTAAACATGTGCATAAATGTTATCATTCAGTAGGAATTCGAAAGCTTTACCAACGTTACATATGATTGTTATCGGTCTATAATTAGTAACACCATTACTTTCACTTTTTTTGTAGACAGGGCACACTTTGGAGTAGTTCCAAATATCAGGAAAACAGCATTTCCTAAGATTTAAATTAAAAATTATGCAGAGAGGATATGCAAAAATGCTGACACAGTCTTTCAGTGGAAATGCTGAAATTCCATCTGGGCCCGCAGTAACTTTAGGTTTAATTTTTTTTAACGCCATGCAAACCTTAGCCTCAGAAAAGCGTTTAATGTCAAAACAGTCAAACGAAAGATTATTAGACTGCGTTACTGGGGCGTCCGAGGTGTTAAGGGAGTAAGATTGCTCGAAAAAGTTAACAAATGCATCGACGATATCATTTTTTCTTTTTTTTCCCAACGTTTTTGTAAATATTAGATAAACTGTAGAAGGTAGAGATATGAAATATTATATTTTTGAAATCAAAGAAAAATGAGGATTGCGATTCTTAGATACAGGGTGTTCCATAAAAAGAAACTGTTAGATTTGGACGTCATTATTTTCTCAATATGATGCATAAAAACTTGCTAAAAAATTATTGAATTTGTTTTTTGAAATTCTCGAATCGGTCTAAAAAAAACAAAGTTAAAGGGGGGCATTTATGATGAATCGCCCTGTACGTCATACATGAATGTAACGAATGCTTTCGGACAATCCAAAGAGAAATATCATCAGCAACATTAGCTAAAATAAACACACCACACGTAGTAGACAATTCAAGACATAAAACCAAGACTGTTTGGAAGGGGTTCATACATCAAAAGGCGCAGGCAAAGACTATCAACCACCGGCATTGCCAATGTAAGAGCTGGGGATTAAACTTAGTACACGATGGACAGCGTGACCAAGTATACTCGCCACTAACACACATTAACCCACTACGTTACTATATCAGTTGTACCCTTTCCAAAACTAACCGGACATTAGGAAAAAAATGTGGTTAATGGCAAAATCGTAAGTTCGTGTTCGACTAAATTTCTCAAGCACTTTCGCCGATGTTGAAAAATACATTTAAGAATCTAGATGTACAATCTAACATTACTTTTCATATCTTTCAACAGATATTTATATCTATTAATCTTTGTTCCGCGGTGTATGTACTTCGACTCCATCAATGCGCTTCTATTTCTAACCCTGTATTTGTTCCCGTTTCGTTTATTATTTTCATTAAATGTTTGAGTGACAGATTTCTTCTATAAAATAAAATGCAGACTCTAATAAAAAAATATGTCTTGAAATTCAACTTATTAAAAATTTCAATTGCTTTTCATTTGAGACAATAAACTGACAAATGAAATTAATTTAAATTCGCTGGCATTTATTTGCCTTAATATCCCATGCGTTGGCAAATTTTTCATCATTTGAAAGTGTGAATACTTTAATATTATTTGTTTCCGAATTTATATTATCGTTCAGCTTTCATCAATTCAATTCTATTTTTGATGTGAGTATCAAGAAATTGATTATTTGATAGAGATACAGGGTGTAATTAGTTTCATGTCATTAAAAAAAACTGATGGTAGGTAACGACAAGACAAATAAAAAACATTATATAACATGGGGTCTAATGCACATAGTTTTGGAGAAAAAAAAATAAATAGAAATTTCCAAAATACTTAATAACATAGTTTGAAACTGCTGGCACATTGGGGTAGGATTTATTGCCTCGCGTCTTGTCGCACATGATACTCTGACATTATCGTGCAAAAGCATGCCGACAAAGCAGTTTAAAAGCGACCGACAGAGCACACCGCCATGTTTTTTGCTTCTTCACGGCCAAATTACCTTATTACGCGTGCTCTACTCTCCCTTGTAATATTCTCAAGCAATAATTTCAGTTTTTGTCCTTACTTGGTAAATAACGTATACACGACGCGACCTACCCTTTCCTTGGTTTTGTCTGTTGCTTTTGTTCTTTTTGAATTTTGTGCCACTTATGTTAAGATTAAGTTTATTGACTTATCTTTCAAGTCGTTAGTACTTGGTTACGTAAGACACTACTTCTCGTTCGTGCTTTTTGTGTTACTTTTTGGATTTTGGACCAAGTTTTTCTTTGTCTTCTTTATTGATAACGTTAATTCACAGTTTAGTGTGGTGTTTTGAAACGCAGATTTTGGACATTATGGGAGATTACACTTATCCAGAGCTCGCGGATATACGCTTGGTGTACAGAGAAAGTGGTGGAAATGCAGCTGGTGCGGAAGAGCTTTATCGTTTAAGGTTCTCTAATTGACGTCATCCTTGTGCTCGTATATTTGTTAGTATTGACCAGCGTCTTCGAGAAACAGCTCGTTTCGATGGACATGGAGAAGAACGAGGTCCACAACGCGAAGAAAGGGTAATTGACGCAGAGGCTCAAATTTTGGAAATTGTAGAAGAGGATCCAACTTTAAGCAACTGCCATATCGCGAATCGTGTGGGAGTATCCCATTTTGTGATATGGAGGACATTGAGAGATATGAACTTACATCCCTATCATTAAATCAATGTGTCCAAGTACTAAAACCTCTAGATTTTGTAGAGCGAATGAAATTTTGTAGGTGGATTTTTAGAAAACAGGCGGCAAATGAGGATTTTCTAAACATTCTGTGTTTCTCCGATGAATCGTGTTTTGCCAGAAATGGAGTGTTTAGTTAAAAAAAGAAGCTCTACTGGGCAGACGAAAATCCACGTGTAATAGGAAGCGCGCATTTTCAACGACAGTTCAGCGTTAATTTGTGGGTAGGACGTTGCGGTAATGAAATAATTGGACAGTATCATGGCCTGCTAGATCGCCCGACTTAAATCCGATGGACTTTTATTTTTGGTGGCATTATACATCTCTCGTTTAACGTGATCCAATTGACACTTTAGAACAATTGCAACAACGTATTTTAATGTGCATAGAAACCATAAATAATGATCCTAATTTACCAAATGTGTTGAACGGGGTACGTATGTCCTTAGTTCGACGTGCCGAAATGTGTATACGTGGAGATGGAGGTCATTTGGAACAATTTTTGTGAAAAATTCAAAAGAATTGTTCAGTTATTGGGTGTTACCTATTGGGTATTAAAGGTTTGATTATGATTATTATTAGTAGTATTCACTATCTTGCTTTGATCTGTTTATTATTGTTTACATTGATTTTCATAGAGACCAAAGACTCGATTTTTAGTTTTCGATACCTGATTTGGGAAAAATTATGCTCTCAGTTCGTTATAAAGAATCAGATTTTTTCCCAACTTAACATACCCAACTGTTTTCTGTTATCGTATCTCGGACGTCTAACTGTTCGTTTTCCAATTTCACAAAATAGTTACTAATTTTTAAACTTTTAACACAATGTTTACAAATGTTAATAAGCAACTTTTAAATTTCATAAATTCTTATAAACGACAATAAAAGCTACAATAACTTTGCTCCAAATTAAAAAACACATGTAAACAAATCCTGTTTAAACCTCTGCAGCTATGCTATGCTTGCGTTGTGCCGAAAGAGAAGGAATTATTTACATTTTCATAATTAGTGGTATAAAAAGTTCGGTACAAGTAATCCCATCAAAATTCCGCACTTCATCCAGCGGGAACACAAGTCGGGTATTACATTTTTTATTATTTCTAATATTCGGAACTATAACATCTATTGACCCTGAAAAACAGTGGTTCTCAAATGTTTCCTACCTTAAAGTTAAATTTTTACACCTAGGTCAACTTTTTTCAAAATGTGTGGCGTTAAAAATGATTACTTACTATTATTATTATTTACTACCAACTTAGTAAAAAAAATTATTAATAGTAAAGAGAAAATCAAACCAAAATAAATATCAATACCCCTTGTACGAATACTAACTGAACTGACTGCCTGCTAGCTAACAGTTGGAGGTTGGGGCAGGTTCAAATTAAAAAAAAAAGTGTATATTAGAGAGGGCGCCACATGATTTGAGCCAGTCAGTATTGTGTTGTTATGTGTTGCCAGTTCGCCGTAAACCATGAAATTAGCAATAGACAAATTATTAGATTTGGGCTCGTACAAGTAAATTTAGTTTCGTTAAAACCAACAAAAAATATATATATATGGAAAGATTAAATGAACAACTCTAAAAAATATATATAATATATTACTGTAGGTAAAAACTCACATAAACAACAAAAAAAAGTGACTTGAAAATCAAATTATCTCAAAGAAAATTACTTAAAGTGAATATCACTACCTATGTAACTAGTAGCAATAAAAAAACTAACCTACTTATATGACAACGAATATACCCGCGTTCAGATATTAATTAATAATAAAAAAAAATAACCTCGCAATACTCAGATGTTAGTATGAACGCATCGCAATATAGCTATATGTTGGCTCACAAATATGTATAAAAGTGTACCCCAAATTTTGGGGTAGAGTGTATATAATCGTATTTAAAATGATCATAAATTTTTACGCTGAGTATATATATATATGCACAATAAAGATGGAACCTAAATTATGTCGTTGAGTATATAAAGATTTTAAAGAAAATATGAACCTAAATTTTTAAGCGGGGTATATATACATATATGCTAAATGATCAAAAAAAAAGTAATAATAATGATTAAATTAATACTCCAAAATATACTATATATTATAGGTATTACTAATTATTAAATTACACAAAAATTTATTTGACTATGAATTGAGCTATTTTAAATATGTACACATGATTAGATATAAAATCATCAAGAATATTGCCAAAATCAATAAATTATTAGCAAATAATCAAATCAGTAGTAATAAAAAGAAAACGTGCGTGACTCCTGGTGTGACTAGTGGGTGGTGATGGCTGAACTGTGGTTGTAGGATGGAACTCGTGCAGCAAAATAAACTCCAAACTCAAACTTCCAATATATCTCCGGAAAGATTCCTCTCAATAAACTAACCATAAAATGGTAGAACCATAAAACCATAAAGCAAATCCAGAAATATAAATTCGGGAACAAAATCCAGAAATTAAAAAAAAAAACCCTAGGGAGGAAAAATTGTTGTAAGATCTGTCTTACAAAAAAAATGCAATAATCAAGTGAAAATTACACTTATTTTTGCAGGAAAATGAACAGTAGAAGTTTATATTTAATTACATACCTTTTACAAAGGGTTTTATTCCAAAATATCAAAAAAAAACGACTGTCTCATTAAATGACAGGGCGTGGTGATGGTAATGGTAGTGTTTAATCCCCAATTTGGGTGTGATTTTCTTCAAAATGTATTATCTAATAGCTTCTCCACAAAAATAACAACCGAAAATCACAGTGGCACAACTCTAGATACTATTCCCATAAAGGATGATTCGAGATCACAAATTTACTAGGCGGCCGAACTACCTTTGCCGAAATCAAGACAGGAAGTGAATATATATATCAAAAAGACAAAAGATTGAAGGATTTTTCCACCCACATTAAAGCCTATTTGAAAAAAAGATTAAAGAGAAGAGTTTGTCCCTTGATCGATAGATGGCGCACGAACGATAAGAATAATTTTATGCAAATGCCTATTAAAAATTGTAATCACATTATAAAACGTTGTGACCTTAAACACACTTAAGTCCTATAGTAAATAAATAATTTAATTGTTCATATTTAAATAAATGATTTCACAGATCCTCCAGAAGAAATAGTAGCAATTTGACAGATTGATATGACGTCATTACTCGCATTGTTTACAATAATAAATTGTTGTTAATGCTCTATTACAATTGCAATTACTGAGGTAAGTATGTACTATTTCGATAGGAAATATATTTTAGGGCCTATCTGTTCAAAATCGCTAAATTTGAATGAAACAGTAGGTAACTAGAGGTAAAAATGTTAAAATTGTAAATAATAAATAATTTATTTTTCAGGGACCTGTGAATGGATTCTCACTTTACTTATGTCGATATTCTAGTTAGGGTGAGTACTTTTTAATACAACTAGTAAGAATACTCGATTAATCAATTTTGGAAGTATTTTTCTACATAACCTTATTTTTATTTTTCCAATTTTAGGCATTCACACAAGATTAACTCATTGTGTAACTAGTCCAGACTTTAGACTAGACACAACTAAAGGAAACAATACCAAAACAACCTATAGAAAACCTTTCCTACACAGCCAAACCAGTAAGTGAAAATTTATACTACGATAGCTACGATGAGGTTCGGAGCCATATTTTGGTGAAATGGTCTTGGGCAAAATGAGATGCTAGCAGAGCAGACAGGTAAGTAAGTATAAACAATTTGAGTTAGGTAGCCTAATATTAATACATTTTACAGGGTGTTACCAGAAAAATTGTCCATTTGTGCAGAAAAATCACTTATATTTCCTACAGAAATAAATCAGCACTGGTATACTTAGTAAATTATTGTTGTTAACTTGCATCTAATTGTGTTGTATTGTATGTCCAAATAAATTAGGCTAAACAAATTGTCATAAATAATGTATTTGTTTAATAATTATTTCTAATGGAAAATCTGAACGCAACAATCCCCCCCTTTCTTGAAGAAAATTAACCGATTTCGGTTAATTTTCACACGAAGGCGCACTTTTTAGATCTTTAATATGCCAAGTTCCCTTGAGGACTTTCTTGTCACGATCCTTTAACGTGTACGTCCATGGGGAAACTTTTTCATGTATATAGTATGGTTCGATATACTTCGGCGCTAGCTTTGCAGAATAATAATTAGCAGCACTGGAGAGAGTGTAATTTCTCTTCCACACCAATTCACCAGGTTTGTATTGTTCATAGCGTTTACGCAAATTGTATGTAGCGCAACTCCTTTCTCCTGCTACTTCCAAACGATCACGAACATCCTCAAACATTTTCTTAAACGTTAAATTCTTCGTAGATTCACTTGTCTGATTTCCGTCTTCTACATCTGGTAGTGATTCAATCATATAATCATCGCCAGACAACATCATATTTCTACCAAAGTTCACAAAATACGGAGTCAAACGAGTAGTTTCGTGTTTCGCAGTACGCAGAGCACACGCAAGCTCAGGTAAATTTATATCCCAATTTCGATGGTTTTCCTTTAGATATATCGACAACATTATCTTGAGAGTACCATTAGTTCTTTCCGTAGAGTTTGCACGGGGATGATAATTAGCATTATATTTACAATCAAACTTAAATTCATTTGAGAAATCAGTAAATTTCTTACTCCTAAATTGTGGTCCATTGTCACAAATAACCTTCCTGGCAACTCCAAAAATTAAAAATACATCTTCCCTAATTCTCTTGACAATACTTTCTGTTGTGGCTGTTCTCAAAGAAAATACAAGAGCAAATTTACTCAGATAATCAGTAACTACTAAAATAAACGAATTCCCCTTCTTTGAACGTGGAAGTGGTCCCATTATGTCGACGGATATCATTTCCCAAGGGCGATCTACTTTTCGACGTGGTACCATCCTGTCCGCTACTGGTTTATTCCTTGGCTTATGAGCTGCACACACCAAACACTTCCTGATGTAGTTGGCAACATCACATCTCATTTTCGGCCAGTAATATTTTTTCGTTAGCCTCGAGTACGTTTTATAAACGCCCATGTGTCCACTTCTCGGAGGATTATGCGCTGAGGCAATAATACTTTCTCTGTCACCTTTTGGTACAACCAACTTCCAAAAATCTGCGCCATTAGCCAACTCTGGGTAATCCTGCTTGACATACTTGTAGAGTTTGTCATCTGATACTCTCCAATTCTTGAATCGCAATGGGAAAAGTTGGACATTTTTTATCATTTTCATGTACCACTTGTCCGAGATTGGTTTGATATGAACGTCATTTTCTACAGTTTTCATAGAATCCACAACAGGAACAGCTCTGGACAAGGTATTAGGTACTATGTGATCTTTGCCTTTTCTATGTACTACCGTATAATCGTATTGCTGAAGCCTTACCGCCCATCTTGCAAGTCGCCCACTAGGGTCCTTTAAGTTATGAAGCCATTTTAGAGAATAATGGTCTGTGACCACCGTGAACGGCACACCTTCCAAATACGGACGCAGTTTTTCGACTGCATACAACAAAGACAAAAGTTCTCTCTCCACCACTGAGTAATTTCTTTTTTGTTTTGATAGTGACCTACTCAGAAAACATATTACACGATCGCCATCTTTGTGGGGTTGCGTAAGAACGGCCCCTATGCCATATCCTGACGCATCTGTCTCTACAACGAATGGCAGCGTATAATCAGGACAGCTCAACACTGGCACCTCCACCAAACACTGTTTAATTCGCTGAAAGGCATTTTCACATTCTGCTGACCACTCAAATTTCCGGGTTTTCCTTAGTAACTGGTTAATAGGAGCAATAACTGTTGAAAACTCAGGCACAAACCGCCGATACCAAGAAAATGTTCCCACTATTCGACGAACTTCACTAACATTCTTCGGTGCCGGTAGTTCCAACATTGCACGAATTTTATCGGGATCAACATGTAGTCCATTCCTATCCACCACATATCCAAGATATTTCATCTCTGGGCTACAAAATTGACATTTTTCCAAACTAATGGTTAGGTTGGCCTCTCTTAATCTCCTAAAAACTTCTTCAATGACTTCCAAATGCTTTTCAAAGGTTTCTGTCACAGTTTTGGTCCTAAAACACGATCTATTAGCCTCTGCCATGTTGCTGGAGCATTATGTAAGCCGAAGGGCATTCGACGAAATTGAAAAAGACCTCTGTTAGGAACAGTAAATGCTGTGTAAGGTCTGGACGTTTCCGCCACAGGAACCTGATGGTATGCAGATTTTATGTCTAAGCTAGACAAATAAACTGCGTTCCTAAGTTTGTCCAAGATGTCTGCTATTTTTGGCAATGGATAACTGTCGCGCTCAGTCACAGCATTTAGTTTACGATAATCAACACAAAACCTAAAAGTATTATCCTTCTTTTTAATCATCACATTCGGTGAAGCCCAAGGACTATTAGATTCTTCCACGATTCCTTGCTGAAGCATATCTTCCAATTCCTTATCTATATATATTTTTTGCATTACCGGAGAGACTCTGTAATACCTTTGCTTAATTGGTGCTGATTTTGTGACTATTACGTGTTCAGCCATATTTGTGCATCCTAGTGATTTACACATCAATTCTACGTTTCGATCAATCACAGCTTGTAGACGATTTTTTTCTAGGTTACTAAAAATTGTTTGACTCCTCACTTGTTGGGTTGACAAAATTTCTTGATTCTCAGAAAAATGCCACTCATTGGAACGTAAATCTGGTACAATACCCATTCTACACCAGAAATCTTGACCTAATATAAGTGTCTTCGGTAGCTCAGGGATAACAACAACGTCCAAAACTACTACCCTATCTCTTACCTGCATTGGCAAGGTACACTTCCCAATACTTGTACATGTCTCCCCATTAGCTACCGTAACCACTGTCTTATTATTAGAATCAATAGAAATCCCTAGTCTTCCTACCAAATTCCAACCATCACTTCCCAAAATCGTGCATGTAGCTCCGGAGTCCAATAAACCTAACAGTTCAATGCCCAATATATCCACCTTAAGGTAAGGTCTTTCATCGTCCTTAGCATGGTCCAATATAAAGTCCAACACTGGAAATATACGATTAGCCGAGATCCCAGTTGCAACGCTATTGGCTCGGCCTCCTAAGAGCGTCGCTGCGCGTTTCCCAAAGTGGAACAATTAGGACAAGTCCTTACAGTATATCCTTCCTTTTTACATCTAAAGCAATGTATTTTCTTAACTGACGTACAACCAATAGCTCGGTGACCTGGCTTGTGACATCTGAAGCAAATTACTTCTTTGGCTTTTCCACTAGCCTGCGGTTTTCCCAAATCCATGGTGTTCACCTTCTCTGCGACGTCTTCAACATAAGCCAAATCTGGTTCCAGAGTACCTGCGCGCCGAGGTGGAGGTTCATGGAAATTTTCTATATTTTCATTCCTCTCACCCAGCTTCCTACAAATTGCACGAAGTTCAACAATGGATGATACTTCGCGTAAACCAATTCCTTGTTGAAGTGAAGGTCGAATATTCCTTAAAAGAATAGCAAGCTTCGCTTTCTCTGAGATTGGATAGGTTAACCGATTAAAGTAACTATTCATGATGGCTAAATATATTCCAATAGATTCATCCTTTGCTTGGGTCCTCTTTTCTATCTCCTTAAGTAATTTTTCATCATGCCTTCCTCTCCTAAATTCTAGTTTAAATTCTTCTAATAAATCCTCCCAACTATTGATATGTCTTCGAATATCCTGATAAAATGATAGTGCCTTTCCGGAAAATAAGTCGATACCAGAGTCCAGTAGTGTATCTTTCGAAACATGACGAGCTACTCGAAGTTCTTCAACCTGCTCCAGAAATGCGCTCAATGACATTTCTTTCAAATTGCCACTAAACTTTATATTCCATTTACTTGGAGGGATGGATTTGACAGAGCTACTTGTGCTCGGGCGAACAAGTTCGTCCACGGCAGAGGACCTTGGCACATTTCCAATACCATCATTAAAGGTGTTACTCTCCAGATTTCTTTCCAAAATTCCTACAGCGGGTGGTATATCTTGACTTTTCTCATCATGCGGATCGAGAATTCCGATAAATTTATCCATCAACGATAATGTAATGGTCAGTAGCTCAGACTTATTCTTCATCTTTTCAACATCTTCAGTAACCATGTTATCCAGACGACCTAATATATGAGCAAGCTTCGTCTGCACCTTCAACGCCTCTCCACTTTTCCGCGGTTGATCAAAACTAGATATCACCGTTGCAAGTCCGTCCAATTTTTCTTTTACTGCATTATAATCTTCTTCAAAAGTGAAAGGATATTTGGGGTATCTTAAACTATCCCCACTTTTCTCCATTTGGAAAGCCACAGATAATAGACCACGCATTTCATCAACATTACCTGTACTAATACCACGTACTGTAAGTTCATAGACCAGTTCATCCTTATCTAATTTATTTACAACAATTTTTCGAGCCATTTTTATATTATAAATCAATTCCCTAAGTGTATAATAATCAAAATATCAAACTTAAATTGGAAAAAATAGTCACACAAGCAAACAACAACAAATGGGAGTATATCCAAAAATTCAAAAAAAAAAAATTAGTCCTGAACGCAACAAATGCCCCTAGAGAAAAAAGTCATATAGGTTTTTTGTTTGTTTAGTCGGTCCCTATTACCAGTTTTCTTGATGACATAAAACTAATTACACCCTGTATAACGGCGATCATCCACATGGATTTTATTTTGTTCCTGGTTCTGTATTATCTATTATGAAAAATAGATCTGTATTTATTGACTGGCAAAAGTATCATGTGTCCGATAATAATTATGCAATCCGTCGGTGCTTTAATTGCTCTCGATATGGTCATCTGAAGTCTGAGTGCCCCACCACGTCTACCTGTCCGATATGTGCAAAACAACACGAGGTTAAAGATTGCCACTCTGATCGTAACCAATGTATAAACTGTATAGAATATAATAACAAACATAGTGCAAATGTACCCACAGATCACGCGGTAAAAGATATTAACTGTCATATATACAAAATAAAAGTAGAAGCCCTAATTATGAAAACTAATTATGAATAGTACAAAAAATAACGTTATTAAAATAGCACATATAAATGTTCGTTCTCCTTGCGCGAGTTTTGCCGATTTTGTGGATTTAGTTGTAGAAAATGATTTTAGCATTGTTGCCATATCTGAGAGTTGGCTTTCGCATAACATTTCCTCGGATGCAGTCTCAATACCGGGATATGGACTATATCGCAAAGATCGGCTAGGCAGAGGAGGAGGCGTGGGTATTTACGTCAAATCAGGTATAAATTGTCAATTATTACAAACAGAGACTATAGATGCGGAAGCGGTACTTGAACATCTTTGGGTCAAATTGCAGTTAGGTAGGTATAGCTTAATACTGGGCGTACTTTATAGACCCCCGCACCAAAATGTGGGGCAGGCAGTAGGTCTTCTCGATAATATTGTACCAACATTATTAACATCCTGCGATAATTTGGTTATTGTGGGCGACGTGAATATAAACCTATTTAACTTGGGAAATCCCATTACAGAACTTTCTGATACTCATGGTTTAACACAAATTATAAATGAGCCAACCCGGATTGCACGAAGTAGTTCCACTCTATTAGATCCTATTTTTATAAGCTGTCCTGATATAGTGAACAAATGTGGAACCTTAAATGCTGACTTTCTCAGCGATCACAGACTATCTTACTGTTTTATAACTATTCCTCATTTTAAAAATACTCAGAAATTTATTACTTATAGAAATTTCAAGCAATTTGACCAAGAGCTCTTTTATTCTGATTTAAACCAAGTGCCCTGGGATAACTTATTCTATGTCAATAATATTGAGTACAAAGTATCTCTGTTAACAAACTATATCACAGAAATATTTAATATTCATGCACCGATAAAAACAGTGAGAGTAAACAAACCCCCGGCGCCTTGGCTAACCTACCCATTAAGGCTAATCTTAAAAGAAAAGGGCAGAGCACTATCTGCTTACAACAAAAATAAGACGCAAGAAAACTGGGAAGCTTATAAAAATATTCGTAATTTCGCCTTAGCATCGGTACGGAGAGAAAAAGCCGCGTATTTAAGTTCGTTACAAAATCAAACTTCTAATCGCGAGTTTTGGAAACGGCTACAACAACTAAATATTCGATTTAAACGTGATAACATCATACCTCCTAATTTACAGAATGCTGCAGATATTAACGACTTCTTTCTTAGTGTATTCTGCAAGAACGATAACTGCAATAGGACGATAAACTTCTATGCTAACACCAAATTTAAAGATAATTTACAGTTCACCTTCACACTTGTTACTACCGATACCGTTTATAATGCTATCAAGAGTATAAAGTCGAACACTGCCGGAAAAGATAAAATAACTCTAAACATGTTAAAATTATGCATCCCAATAATCATAAAGCATATCACTCATATTATTAACTGCTGTCTTGAACAGGGTTACTTTCCTACAGAATGGAAAGATGCAATTATCTGTCCAATACCAAAAACAGCAAATCCCACAACCGTGGAGGATCTGAGGCCTATCAGCTTGTTGCCAATTCTTTCCAAAATACTAGAAAGAATAGTTCACGACCAGATTACCGAATATCTTTTACTGCATAACTTATACCCATTACATCAATCGGGATTTCGTAAAGCACATAGCACCACTACTGCTTTGTTGAACCTTAGTGATAATATCATCAGCGCACTAGACAAACGTATGGCAGCTATTCTTGTATCCCTAGACTACACCAAGGCATTTGACACCATTGATTACACGCTTCTTTGTGCAAAGCTAAATTACTATGGTTTCGACGCGATATCCCTGCGGTTTTTCAATTCTTATTTGAGCGAACGTCGCCAATGTGTATCAGTCGCAGGAAATATATCTGATTTTAAAATTATCTCGTCAGGTGTTCCTCAAGGGTCCATTCTTGGTCCTCTTTTGTTTCTTGTATATACAGCAGATATATTTAATGTAGTAACTAGTTCGCATGTGCAAGCATATGCTGACGATACCCAACTTCTTCACTGTTTTGAGCCATCTAATGCAGCTATTGCCACTAATTTGATCAACCAAGATACAGACAACATCTATCAATATTCGCATCAACATAACCTTAAAATTAACCCTACCAAATCAGTTGTTATTCTATTCTGCTCAGAACATACTCGAGATCACTTAAAGGCTTCTATTCAACTAAATATTGATCAAGAAAATTTGTCATTTTCTACTCATGCCAAAAATCTTGGGATAATAATAGACGAAAAATTACGTTTTATGCAGCACATAAAAATTCTTTTACAAAAATTTTACTCCCGGCTAAAAGTACTGTATGCAAACAGGCATATCTTGAACTTTAAACAACGTAAAAAACTTTGTGAAACTTTAGTCATGCCTGTATTCAATTATTGCAATTTTATGTATTTTTACTGCCTGGATCAAGCTAGAAAAAATCGACTACAAGTTTTGCAAAACTGTTGTTGTCGTTTTATTTACAACTTAAGAAAATTTGATCATGTTTCAAGCAAATATGTTGAGTTGCGTTGGTTAAAAATGGAACAACTCGTTAAATTCCACTATGCAGTTTTCTTATTTTCTTTAATAAAATATTCTATTCCAAGTTACTTAAGAGATAAGTTAATTTTCAGATCGTCAGTACATACTGTAAACATCAGATATCGGTACGTGCTAACAGTGCCACAACATCGTACAGCCCTCTTCCAACGTAGCTTTTCTTACACATCCGCAGCCTTATATAACTCTATTGATCCCATATACAAAAATCTATCGACAGTTAATATCTTCCGTAAAAAAATCAAAGCCTGGTTCATTAATTCCAACAAAAACTAGAATATATTTTTGGGCACCATTTTGCACTGTGTTTATGATCGATTTTTTATTTAGTTATTTTGAGTAATTAATTTTTTAGTATTTCTATAAATATATTTTATAAAGTGTATACCGTCCGCCTATTACATTGGACTATTGTAATATTGTATTGTATTTTTGTATTTTAATGTTTTATTTTTAACTTAATTAGTTAGGTAAGTGATTTATAAGGTTAAGTGTAAGAATAGCCACATGGCTAAACTTCGCCTTGTAAATTGCCATTTGTAATGTACTTGTAAATGTACATCTACACCCTTTGAATAAAGCCGTTTATTATTATTATTATTATTATTATTATTATTATTATCTACTTAAGATTTTATTGTACGGGTTACAACGTGGGCATATTCACCGGTGTATGCTATACAACTGTACAACCATTGTTTCCATGAACTTTTTTCTCTCTAGTTATCTTTTATCCACACATTAATAATTACCGTGTGGTATATGGTCCTGCAAACTGTAAGTTGATTTATGATCGGGCACCAAACTGTAAATAAGTAATGAATACACGAATTATTTCCTCTTGCTCGATGACAATGTCATCACTCTTGCAATATCTTCGTATTATCTCTACACTTCTCTGCAATAGAAAGTTAGAAATGCGGTGTCAGGCTGATACCACTAAGCTTAAAAGGGTTCATGAAATTAAAAATGATTATTTTATATAGATTCAGATATACTTTTAACTTTCACCTTGCCTAAGGAAAAATCTATCAAGTACAGTACTGAATGTATCCACATCTCACGACATACTTTTGTAACACTTCTATAATTGTGAATAATGAATATTGCTTACCCTTTCACTGTACATACAGATTAGGTTGGGCAGGTATGTCAGATAGTGGTCCCAAATCGAGTTTTTTGGTTCAAAAATGACTAGAGAGCGCAAATCTTGTTGGAAATGGAATTTTTTTTTTAATTAAGACTGACCGAAATTCCAACAAATCCTCGGAGACCGAACTTTGATGAAGAAGTTTCCTTTTTTATTAGCTTAAGTGAAGGGCCAAAAGAACAATTATAGGCCAGTAGAATTAGAAAAAAATGAAAATTGGACTTAATTCAATTCAGGAAACCACATGGTGTATTCGATAGAGTTATTAATAAGGAACATAGCTTTGAATTTGATCCCATTTTAAATAGATGGGAACATTGTTAAATTGACGTTTAAATGTGCAAAAATCATGAAAAGTGGGGTTTTTTAAAAGTAGCTCCACGACTGTTATCAATAGAGGTAGGCGGTTATTTCTGGTGTGTAGGTAATAAAATAACGGTTAATTTAAGATCCTGTTGATCCGAATTTGGTTAAATATTTATTTAGATAATTGCAAAAAACTGTCAAAATTTTCAAAACTTAGAAGTATTTTTCATTTCTTGAAAAAGGCTCTTACATCCTTTTAACTTTCAGAAAATATGTCTCTTACAGCCCTCAACTTACAATAAAAATTTCATAGAATAATTCTTTTTCTTTAACGAGAAAATCAATTCGTTTATTAAAAACAGCTTAAACGTTGGATGCAATTTGACCCTATTTCCGTCAACCAAAATGGCCCATTTCATGTTCACTTTATTTGTCTAGACTTACATTTTACTAAACTTTTGTGGAAGTACATTTTCTTATATTTTAGATCTCCAAAATGGCGTCGGAAAAAGTATTATTTTCTTGGGGTATATTTTTTACGAATATCTGAACAAATTAAATTATCGACCTAATGTTTTTATATCTGAGTAGCTGGTAATTTAACACATATTAAAAAAAACTGCTCTGGCACATTTAGAAGCTAAGATATATTTAGTTTTTATTTAATTCGCCAAGTGCTTATTTATACACATTGAGGGTCGAAATTGATAGAATTGAATTGAAGTGTAGAAATTAATTTTAAATTGACCATAATCGATGCAGAGAATAGTGAGTCATCATCGATGTTCGCTACGTATATGCTATCGATCGAGCAAGTTCAAATCCACGTCTCAATAAAAATTCGTTGTATCTCCTCCAATTATGATTTAATATCAACATTTCTTTTTTTAACTTGGGGTACTGTGTGAATATGATAACAACTGTTTCGTACTTATTATTATTTTTAGTATTATTAGTGGTATTATTATTATTATTATTATTTTAGGTAATCTCCAAGTTAAATCTTTGCTTGTTTGTCTTAGTTATCAAACGTATATAGAGTTGCCTATGTACTTGGTTCACTTTGAACATATATATTTTTGTTCTCTTTAAAAAACTTATCTTGCGCGTTTTATGTGATATAAAAAACCTGACCATCAGGAGACAGACTTCAAGAGAGTGAAAAGTTAATCAACGCAGTTTAAAACTATTCGCAATTATTTATAATTAATTATTTATTGAAAAACGCTATTTATTAAACCTGAGTGTAAAGTGACGAATCTTCGTGGATTTCGAGGACAGCGATTACACTGGCCGGCCGGCATACTCCGTCCAAAGGATCACTAGGGTGAGTTATATCACACGTTATCACTACAGTCCATATTATTCATTATTTACTATTACTTTGGAAATACCATTAGATAATTTTCGATTGGTTTCCATACATTTTTTGGTTTACTTCGAGCCTGATAGAAGAATATTTAGTAATTTGTATCTACCTATATAATTTTATATATTTTCAAGGTGAATTTTATAGGCACACTCAATTTTTTTGTAGAGAAAAAACGCATACTTCTATTATAATTACTTGCAAAGATTTAAATATTGGTATTACAACAAATTAATTCATTGGTTATAATTGCTTTAATCTTTTTTAATTTTATTGTATTTTAAAATATATACATCCCTTAAAAAAGGCTTGGGTGCTTAATTTCAAGTAAATCATCACTATAATTTCAATTACATTTAAAACTATTCGCAATTATTTATAATTAATTATTTATTGAAAAACGCTATTTATTAAACCTGAGTGTAAAGTGACGAATCTTCGTGGATTTCGAAGACAGCGATTACACTGGCCGGCCGGCATACTCCGTCCAAAGGATCACTAGGGTGAGTTATATCACACGTTATCACTACAGTCCATATTATTCATTATTTACTATTACTTTGGAAATACCATTAGATAATTTTCGACTGGTTTCCATACAACAACTGCCAACTTCATTTTGTTTCAATAAAACAACAATTTGTTATATACGTTTATTTCTTTTTTCTATACTTTTTTGCGAATTCCTCGAAACGTGTTCCTATAAAAAAATTTCAAAAATAAGAATTAGTAAAATGAACACTAAGAAGAAATTGAAAGTAAATAATTATATCTGTTAAGGTAAAAATGAGTTGATATATTATACAATCTTTTACTTATTATTTTAATGTGATTTTAATTTTTGATATATCAATCGACGAATTTATAAATGATGAAGATTGATTGTGATGATAATGAGGAACTAGAAAATTTTGATTTAATCGTTAATTATATGGAAAATAGTATTGTTGAGGATGTAAATAATGACACTTTTAATGATAGTGGTAATGTCGAAACAACTTGTAAAAAATTAAAATTACGTTAAAATAACAAGTAAAAGATTGTATAACACATCAGCATATTTTTACCTTAACTTGTATAATTATTTACTTTCTATTTCTTCTTAATGTTGATTATTCTAATTTTTTGGTTTTGAGAATTTTTGATAGTTATATATAGTTTTATCCGTTTTGAGGAATTCGCAAAAAATGTATAGAAAAAAGAAATAAATGTTTATAATAATTGTTATTTTATTTAAACAAAACGAAGATGGTAGTTATTATATTCACACGCTACCCCCAAGTTAAAGAAAGATTTGTTGAAATTAAGTCATAATTGACGGAGATACACCGAATTTTTGTTGAGACGTGGATTTGAACTTGCTCGATCGATAGCATATACGCAGCGAATATCGATGATGACTCACTATTCTCTACATCGATTATGGTCAATTTAAAATTAATTTCTACACTTCAATTCAATTCTATCAATTTCGACCCTCAATGTGTATAAATAAGCATTTGGCGAATTAAATAAGAAATAAATATATCTTGGCTTCTAAATGTGCTAGAGCATTTTTTTTTTTGAAAATGTGTGTTAAATTACCAGCTACTCAGATATAAAAATTTTATGTCGATAATTTAATTTGTTGTTCAGATATTCGTAAAAAATATACATATAAAAAAATTACTTACTTTTTCCGACGCCATTTTGGAGATATACCTATTATATCAAAACTTATTTTAAAAAATGTTATAAGTCAAATGCCATTTTAGCAGCTGTCAATTAACGCTTCTTTGGTCTAATTTGACAGGTGATTTTGCTTTACTTTTTTTTCTAACTAGCTTTAATTATTCGAGAAACTTCGAAGCCACTGTTTTTGTCTGAAAATGGTAATTGTTTTTTTGATTAAATTATTAATTGTTAATCATGTTGGTAAAAATCCTAAACATGGGGGCAATCCTCCTAAAGACAGGAAATTCATATTAAAAAAAAAAATAGGATTTTTCTTAAAATAATAAAAAAGGAATTTTTTTTTCAAAATTTTGGTATCCTAAGTGTTGCAATGTGTACGTGTTTAAACAAATTTTGGTGTTTCCAAATTTAAATCAATATAATAGCAAAACCCCCGTAAATGATAAAATTGCTGAAATGAGATAAAGGAGGTTAACCTCCAAGTTACTTGCCAGCTAAGACTGGTAGATACATGTCATAATTTTTGTGTGTGAATAGAGCAATATGATTGCATATTTTAATCTAACTAATTATAATTGTTCTAATTTTATATTTTCTTGCATTAAATGCTTACATAGTGTTCCTATCTCGTATTAAGGTCTTAAAAATGTCACAGTTGCTAAGTAAAATCACAGTAATAGGAGCAGCAATAGAATTTTTCGAGGTAAAGGCACAATTACACTACTTTAACGTTTTATTGAATTCTTAAGTAAAACGTTTCCTACAACAAATTGAACATGACATTTACTCACAATAAAACATTTAGAATTAATTAAATTGCACCTAATTCACAGCTTAGACTGTTACTGCGCATTACTGGGAATTTCATGTTATGCCATAATCTAACGTTGTACTAAAGAAAAACCCCGCATCTAAATATACACTACGAGTAAGAACACGGCAAATTTTACACGATATGTTTTTTTGCTATGTTTTAGCTTGTAATGACAGTTTACCGTGTTTCTCTTTAGTGTTACAAAGCATTTTAGGAAGTACGGGGTATTATAATAATATATACAGTTACACACATTTAGATTTATTTTACTTGATTTTTAATTAGTAAATAAGTAGATCTTGATACCAGCTATAAGAAACTGATTCTAACTCATTTTCAACAAAAAAATATTTTAAGGGGGTTTTGCTTAGCAGAGCAGTGAATACTCATATAATGATTAGAAATGGTAATATCTTTGATCCAATATGAATTGTACCTATATGTAGACAAAGTTTCCGGCATACTAATTGATAAAGATATCCCTCCCCGCGCTCCTGGTATTATTTAATTCACACAAAAAAATGTAAGAATAAGTGCGCCGATAATAACACAGCCCCACAAAAAAAGAAAAACTTTAGACCCAGAAATCAGACCTACCAATCTTTATGTATTCTGACCTCCTGAATTCGATGCCGCCATCAGAATTTCATTTTATCATTGTTTTCTTTTTATCTTAGATTTTAGTAGCATGCAGCGATAGCATCGGTAGATTTGGTTTCTGGGTCTGACCTTTTTTATATGGGGCTGTGTAATCTAACCTACTATAATTATTATCGTGAAGACCATTTAGTTGTGATTTTTCAAAACTTAGCAATTGTTGTTTGACATTATTTATTCAATATTCAGGATGTGAACTATGCTTTTGAGAAATTTTATGAAAAAGGCATGCCGTTCTTAATTAATTCAGTTAAAACCGTAATTAGAAGCAAAATTAATCCGCCTTGGTATAAGTTCAATATAATTATAATTAAAACTATTAAATTAAAACATGCAGCGTAGTGTGATTACAAAAACTTTGAAAATTCTCTCCTATTAGAAGAATTTAAATTATTAGGAGTTTATACCAAAGAGGTTGACGTTGAATGTAAAAAATATCATGACATTGAAATTAATATTAAAATCAAACCCAATAAGTAATAAGCAATTTATCGGCAGTAAGAAAACTAGCAATAATTTTCTCTAACGCTACTTCAGAAACTACAAATTCCAGAACTAGAAACTGTGTCGGAAAAAGTGTTCGGTTGCTATGGTTACGTCGAACACAAGGTATTTATTTCTAACGTCACATTTGATGTTTTGAATAGTTTCTAAATTCTTGTTAGAGAAAGTATAGTCTACAACACGTTTGGAATGGCATATTCCACATTCGCGAGCCGTACAAACTCTTCGCTCGTGTGGAATATGGGCCATTCCATAACTTGTCGTAGAATATACTATTCCGACATCTATGTATTATGGGGATACACGTTATGTACGCAACAAGGAAGTGGTTGACTACTTTTGTTTCTTTTATTTCGTATAATATCACCTATTATAATCTATCAATTGAAGACGATCCTATAGAGGCAAATACGGATTTACAGAGCAAGTAATTTTTAGTTATGTAAAAAACTTAAACCTAGATACATGAGCACTGACATATTTCGGAATTTGTATTATACAGCGTGTCCCAAAAGCCCCGGAACGGTCAAATATATCGCAAACTGCTAATCTTTTCGGAAAACACAAAAACACCTGTTCAGTATCTTTAAAAACCTGTCCAATGACACCAAAGTTGATTTCCCCACCCCCCTATGCAGGGGGGGGTAACTTTGAAAAATTAAATAGAAACCACATTTTTTATTGAAGAAACGGATTGGGCAGCTGAAATTACGTAAAGTTCGTCTGAAAATTTTTTTTGGATTCGCTACAGATGGCGCTGTAATCGCAAAAAGTTAACTTAATGGTGTAAGTTTGAAATAATCGGTTTACACCAGAGACAAAAAGACGTGTTCAATATTTTAAAAAACCTATCCAATGAAACTAAAGGTGACCCCCTATCCCCCTGTGCTAGGGTGGAGCAACTTAAAAAAATTGAATGGGAACCCATTTTTTGTAAAAACGTGGTGCATACTTTAGGACGCTCACGTCACGTTCCCTCAAACCAGATTTAATTTTTTTTCATCGGTAGCTTTCTGCAATACCTCTGGAGTTATTTCATTTGACACATCGCGTATTCTATACCTTTAGATAGGTATTTTGTCCCACCTCCCTGCATAGGGGAATGGGGGGTCAACTTTGGTGTCATTGGATAGGTTTTTTAAATATTGAACACGTGTTTCTTTGTTTCCGGTGTAAACCGATTATTTCAAACTTACGCCTTTAAGTTTATTTTTTGCGATTACAGCGCCATCTGTAGCGAATCCAAAAAAATGATCCAGATGAACCTTATGTAATTTTAGCAGTACAATCCATTTCTTTAATAAAAATGAGGGTTTCCATTTCATTTTTCAAAGTTGCCTCCCTCCCTCCTGCAGACGGGGTGGGGGAGTCTACTTTGGTGTCATTGGATAGGTTTCTTTTAAATATTGAACACGTATTTTTTGTTTTCCGAAAAGATTAGCAGTATGCGATATATTTGACCGTTCCGGGACTTTTAGGACACCCTGTATGATTGTACTAGCATGTTCACAGCACCTCTCACATTTTTATTTAATATAGTCACTAAAACTAGTATTTTTCTGATGCACTAGAATATTGTAAAATAATTTCTCTATACAGGGTGACTCACTAGCGGACGGTCAATCGCTTGAAATTTAAACAAATATCTCAGGTAAAAAAACCGCTGCCTAAGGAATCACTACTTCCACATCCAGATTTTTTATCAACACTATGGTATGTGGAAATTATTGGTCATAGAATTTCAATAATATTTGGAGCAGATGTCATAGAAAAGCTTGAGGCGTTGGTTTCTACCATATATGTTAAAAATTAAGTTTTTAGTTTACCCTACTTATTTTCCCCTATTCACAACCTACCACGTCTCACCCATTCAATGAAATCATCTCAATCAGATGACATTACAACACATACGTATAGTAACTTTCAAGAAAATGTCTCAATTTCATGTTATCAAATTCATTAATAATGGAGCGGTGGTGTTAAATATTAGAAAGAAATCTGAGGCCTTGGTTTCTAGTATATACACCAAATTCAACATTTTTGTACTCTTACCAGCTTGATTTACTTATTTTCCCCTAATTACTCCTATTTAACCCTTCAACGGAATCACCTCAAAATATAATCTAGTTACAGATGTCGTTATAATACATACGTGTCCCAAATTTCAAGTGATTATCTCAATTTCATTTTATCAACCCCCTTTAATAATGGATTAAGGGTGGTGGGGGGTTGAAAAATATTACTAAAAACTCTGAGGCCTTGACTTCTAGGACATATACCGAATTTCAAGATTCTGTGCTCTTACCAGATTTTTTCCCTATTTACCAATTACCTCCACTCGTTTAACGCAATCATGTCAAAATATAATCTAAGACATCGTTATACGTGTAATAAATTTTAAGTGAAAATCTGAATTTAATTTTATCAACTCTTTCAATAAGGGAGTGGGGGTAGTGGGGGGGCCATCACTTCTAGCATATGCACCAAATCCCAAATTTCTATACTCTTACCAGCTTGCTTTACTTATTTTCCCCTATTAACTCCTATTTAACCCCCAACCCTTCAACGAAATCATCTCAAAATATAATCTAGTTAGAGATGCCGTTATAATACATACGTGTACCAAATTTCAAATGAGTATGACAATTTTATTTTATCAACCCCTTTAGTAATGGACTAGGGGTAGTGGGGGGTCGAAAAATATTATAAAAAAATCTGAGGCATTTGCTTGTAGTACATACACCAAATTTCAAGTTTCTATACTCTTACCAGCTTGCTTTACATATTTCCCCATATTTACCCCTATTTACTCCCCAATCCTTCACCGGATATCTTCAAAAAACAATCCAGTTCCAGATCTCGTTATAATATATACGTGTACAAAATTTCAAGTCAATATCTTAAACCGTGCCGGAGAAAGTGTGCGGACAAAAAAGAGTTACAGACAGAACGACAGACAGACAGAAAAATTTTTTCACTCAAATTTAAAATATCGACGTTTCATGACATTCTAAACCTATTTCAAAAAAAAAAATTGAAATTTTTTTTACGATTACTATACTTCCAATCCACTACGTGGATGTAGAAGTAATTATTATAGATCAAGGTCGGTATATTCTAAAATTACTTTTAGATCAACAGAGTGTTTCGCATAGTGGTGGCAAGCTAATACTTGGATTTTTTTAATGGAATATTCAACATTTTTTATATATTTATAATTGACTTTTCATTCTCTATCCAGGAATATATAATTTCTGAACTTACATTGCGACGTTGCTATGTTCTTCCGCATTTTCCAGTAAAAAATGCAATTGTAGCGATCAAGAGTAAACTTTGTATAATACGTATTTTGGTACACAGACGTCTGTGCACAGATTTACAAAATTTTACAAAATCTCCAAAGACTAAACCTATTATGCTTTAAGTATTATTTGGTGCTGAAACCGAATTTCTAATTTAAACAATTTTCTACCCCGTAGATTTCGAGTAAATATCGGTTTTTATTGTCAAAAACCGCATTTTTGCAAAAGAAAAACGGGATTTACACGAAATCTACGCGGTAGAATATTTTTTCAATTGAAAATCGGTTTCAGCACACAAAAATTCTTAAGGCATGATAGGTTTTGTCCTCAAAATCGAACTTTTATTTATTGATCTGGGCACAGACGTCTGTGCACAAATTAATAATAAAAATGTTCGATTCCAAAGACTAAACCTATTATACTTTAAGTATTATTTGGTGCTGAAACCGAATTTTTAATTTAAACAATTTTCTACCGCGTAGATTTCGAGTAAATATCGGTTTTTATTGTCAAAAACCGCATTTCTGCAAAAGAAAAAACGGGATTTAAACGAAATCTACGCGGTAGAATATTTTTTCAATTGAAAATCGGTTTCAGCACACAAAAATTCTTAAGGCATGATAGGTTTATTCCTCGAAATCGAACTTTTTTTATTGATCTGTGCAGACGTCTGTGCCTAGATTTACAAAAAAAATGTTCGATTTCAAAGACTAAACCTATTATACTTTAAGTATTATTTGGTGCTGAAACCGAATTTTTAATTTAAACAATTTTCTATCTCGTAGATTTCGAGTAAATATCGGTTTTTATTGTCAAAAACCGCATTTCTGCAAAAGAAAAAACGGGATTTAAACAAAATCTACGCAGTAGAATATTTTTTCAATTAAAAATCGGGTTTCAGCACACAAAAATTCTTAAGGCGTGATAGGTTTTGTCCTCAAAATCGAACTTTTTTTATTGATCTGTGCACAGACGTCTGTGCACAGATTTACAAGAAAATTTTCGATCCCAAAGGCTAAGCCTATTATGCTTTAAGTATTATTGGGTGCTGAAACCGAATTTTTAATTTAAACAATTTGCTACCGCGTAGATTTCGAGTAAATACCGGTTTTTACTGTCAAAACCGTATTTTAGCAATAAAGACCGGAATTTACTCGAAATCTACGCCGTAAAAAAGACGACAAATTGAAAATTCGGTTTCAGCACCCAAAAATATATAAGGAATCGTGGTCTAGATCACCAGATCACAACATTTTTTTTTTGTAAACCCGTGTTACCTATACCAAGATGTCAACTTTTTTCGACAGTTTTTGGAAAATTCAAGTTGAAAAAGAGTAGTCACTAGGAATATCAGTGTGTAGATAACTGGTTGCTTAAATACTTTAAGTAATAACATACAGGGTGCTTTATTTGAAAAAATTGAGACATGACAATTTAAAAATGAAAAAAATTATGTGATCTTGGAAAATACTCTCTAGAACTCCGTTCGATTGTGAGAGGCCCGGAAATTAGTACAGAGCTTTGACTAGTACTCACAGTGAAATAACGGTTAAATTTGAGACAATACGTTTTTTACTCTTGAGCGTTAAAATGTATTTTTTATTGGAAATAGTGGAACAACGTAGCAACGCCGCAGTTCAAAAAAAGGTTCAAAAACCAATGAGTAGAAAATTAAGAGTGAAATATAAAACAAATGTATAAAAAACTGTTGGGAGATCTATTTAAAATATTGAGGCATTAGTTTATTACCGCCACATGAAACACCATGTAGATTTCAAAATAACTATAAAATATGCCACTCTTGATCTTCTACACTTTTTATCTGAAAAGTTTTTCAAATTTCAAAGTATGAAAAAGGAGAAAAAAGTAATATTGAGAATTATTAACTTATAACGTTTGTAAACAATTTCTCAAAACCTTCCGAAACCATGTTACGCGAACCAACACTTTTGTATGCGAGGAATCGCATTACTGAATACCCAGCTTTTTCAAGGGATGATCTAGTTCAACGTAACTTTTTTATATAACTCAATGTATCTAATGCTGTCGATGCCAACTAACAGGTTCACGTAATTTACACGGACTTTGTTAAAGCATTTGACAAACTTTATCGCAGTTTTTTATTTGTTATTCTTTTTCAATTTATATTCTGAAAACACATATTAAATAAAGACAACGATCTATGACTTTTGTATCAACCTCGGACGTGCCCCAAGGCTCTATGTGAAACCCACTGTTATTCAATATATTCATTAATGGCACTATAGAAAAATGGATGCTAATTGTCTTTTATACGCAGATGATATGAAGGTATTCAAGAAGGTAAGTGCTATACGTGATTGTATGGCAATGGAAAATTCTCTTGATAGAATGAATAGTGTAATAAATTAGAACATAAGGAAGTGTAACGCTCTGACATTTATTAATAAACATCAATATGTCGAATTTAATATTGTATAGACGAATCAACGCCGCATAATATTTGATACAAAGCTAATCTAATTTACATATAAACACCATCACTAATAACAGTCCTAGAATACTAGGATTCATAATACGGTGCTCTAACAATTTTTTTAAATCTTAAAAGCAGCTAATTTTTTAACGTACAATATTGGTGTATTGAATATTTTTCAAAATGTTTGTAACACAATTAATAGGTTTTAATATAGAATAACATTTTAACACCTACATGAAAGTATGTAAAATGCTCTTAGCTTTAATTAAATGTTAGTAAATCTGCTTTATGGGAAAAAGATACAAAATAGTTACGATGGTATCCTAATTTATTGAATGTTGGAAACTTCCGATAAAGTCAGTATTCAATTAACTATTAGTCATTAATGTTGTTATAGTACGCTTTAAGATAATCTACTTCTTCCAAAAAATTATTAGATCCTTTGTTCTACATAATTGTGAAAATTCTACATTTTCCCATGTAAATATTAGAATGAAATATGAGGCTTGGACTTCTAGTATATACAACTTTTGGTACTGTCACCAGCTTGCCTTTTCTTATTTTTCCCTATTTACAACTACTTACCCCCCCCCCACTCCTTCAACGGAATCGTCTCAAAATATTATCTAGTTTCAGATGTCGTTATAATGCATACATCTATCAAATTTCAAATAAAAATCTCAATTTTATTTTATCAACCTTTTTAATAATGGAGTGGGGGTGGCGCGGGGTTAAAAAATATTATAAAAATCTGAGGCCTTCGCTTCCAGCATACAACAAATTCCAAGTTTCTGTACTCTCACCAGTTTACTTTACTCATTTTACCCTATTTACCCCTATTTAACCCTCAACCCTTCAACGGAATCATCTTAAAATATAATCTAGTTCCAGTCGTTAGAATAAATACGTGTACCAAATTTCAAGTGAATATCTCAATTTTACCTTAGCAACCCCTTTAATAATAGAGTGGGGGTGGTGGGGGAATGGAAAATATTATAAAGAAATCTGAGGTCCTTACTTCTAGTATATGCACCTAATTCTAAATTTCTGTACTCTTACCAGCTTGCTTTCCTTATTGTCCCCTATTTACCCATATTTAACCCACCAACCCTTCAACGGAATCACATCAAAAGATAATCTAGCTCCACATGTCGTTAGAATAAATAATTGTATCAAATTTCGAGTGAATATCTCAATTTTACCTTATCAACCAATTTAATAATAGAGTGGAGGGGTGGTGGGGAAATAGAAAACGTTATAAAAAAAATCTAAGGCCCTCGCTTCTAGTACATACACCAAGTCCCAAATTTCTGCACTCTTATCAAGCTTGCTTCACTTATTATTCCCTATTTACCAATATTTACCCCCCAACCCTTCACCGGATATGTTCAAAAAACAATTCGGTTCCAAATCTCGTGATAGTTCATACGTACCAAATTTAAAGTCAGTATATTAAACCGTTCCAGAGAAAACGTGGGCACAGAAAAAATTACAGACAGACAGACCGATCGAAAGATCAACAGGCAGAAACAATTTTTTCTCTCTAATTTTGAAACTAGATGTGTCATGACATATTAGGCTTAAAATTCAACAATAAAAATTTTTGATTTTTTTTTTCGATTACTATACTTCCACTCCACTACGTGGATGTGGAAGTAAAAATATACTAGTCTAGATTTTGTATGTTCTATTTAACGAAGGTATTTACATGCAAAATTTCCCGTATTAAGCGATATAGTTCTTTTTCTCTGTTGCATGCAACTATGTTGCTACAACATGTAAAAGTTTAGAAGTAAATTTACCTCCTTTGAATTTCAAAGGACTCAATTCATTCAACGATGTTCTTGCACTCACGTACTTGTTTTAGACTTTTGTTATACTAGCTCAATTACAAGACTCTCAGTAAACTGCCCATTTTATACATCACATACAATACCGGGTGGCATAAAAGTATGGAAACAGCAAGATAACTTGAAAAATACGAATCCAAGAAAAAAACTTTAAATACAAAAGTTGTAGAAAATTTCCCTGGCAATCTGACGCTGATTGATATTGGATTTGACATTGACCGTGACCTTTAGAGTCATTTGAAAGTCAACTCGATTTTTTCAAATAGAACCCCCTACTTTTAACCCCGGACATGAAGCTAGCGGAAAATTTTACGTTCGGATATGATCTTCGGCACTTACCGAATGGACCTCTAGAGGTTATATTTACACGATAATTTTGTAAGTCCGAAGGTCATCTCCGAACGTAAAATTTTTCGTTGTTTTATTTCCGGGGTTAAAAGTAGGGAGTCCCATTTGAAAAAATCGACTTGACCTTCAAATGACCTTGAAGGTTAAGGTCAAATTCAAGGTTACCGTCATATAGCGAGAGAAATTTCCTATAAGTTTTTGTTTAAAATATTTTTCTAGGATTTGTATTTTTCAAGTTATCCTGCTGTTCCCATTATTGCCTTGTTACTACAGCAGATGTTCAAATTGTTCGCCATTTACAGTTTGACAGTGACCTAGACGGATGTGAAAATGATCAATTGTACTTATCATTTCTGGTGTAATCTCAGTGCACACATCTATTGTTCGCTGTTGCAAAATTAAAATTTAAGAGTAAATTATGTTCAAGAGTAAAGCAAAGATGACCTTTAAGGTCAATTTTGTAACTGCCGAAGGTCATATCCGAACATAAAATTTTCCGCTCGTTTCATTTCCGGGGTTAAAAGTAAGAGGTCAAACGACCTTGAGGGGTACAATCAAGGTCAAATCCAAAGTCACCGTCAGATATCCAGAAACATTTGCTACAATGTTTGTATTTCAAGTTTTTTTCTAGGATTCATATTTTTCAAGTTATTCTGCTGTTTCCGTACTTTTATGCCACTCGGTATAATATGCGATCAAGTTTTCTCAAAATACTCAGTTTTGCATCTACTACTACTCATATGTCTATATTTAATTCAAGAGGAATAGTAAATTGTCGTAAATTCATAATACTGATTTGTGACATAATTAGACATTTATTTTGTAATGATTAAAATAGGTGACGGACATTCAAGAAAATGTCGGAGATTTTACCAGTTTATAGTCCGCAACATGGCGTCGGAAAACGAAAGGTCGCTATTTAATCCTTTAGCCCTGTTAATATGCTGCAAGAGAAGGGGGCAAACAAGTTTTTCAAATACCCTTTTGTTCGGCATCGCGACGTTTTCCGGCAAATGAAGTTTGAAATTTTATGTGGTCTGACCGAAGGTATTTCTTGCATTAAGTACCAAAATAATAATAATAATATTAATAATAATAATATTTATTTCTTCCATTTAAAAGTACAAGTACAATAACAGAAGAAAGGGTCAAATATAAAGCAGATAAGTGTAAACATAGTCAATATGAACATATACACATGCACATATACATACAAATGTGTAGTCACAAACAGACATGTAAGTCAGAATATTAAACATATAAGAGTGTAAATATAACAAATGTATATAACAAACATCAAGAAAGAAAAATAAACAAATAAACATTTACAAAATATATAGGAACACATCCCCGTGTATAAATCAACATGCACATATAAATAAAATTCAAGTAGAAATGGTAGGTGGCGAGAAGAATTCTTGTAGTGTGTAACAGTTTTGTAGCAGTAATTCTTTCAACCAATTTTTAAAGACATAAACATTGGGGGAATTTTTTATTTCTGCATTCAATGCATTATACAGTTTACAGCCAGTATAGTGAAAACTCTTTTGGGAAAAAGTTGTTCGAAAATTATTTGGTGCCAACAACCCTCTTGACCCCGTATTGTGATCGTGGTTCAGTTGGCTTGCCGAGAACGTGGTGAGGTTCTTGTAAACATAAATACAAACCTCCAGAATGTATATCCCAGTAACAGTGAGTATCCTAAGATTATGAAATGTATTACGACATTACTGACGATATTCGAGTCCAGCAATAATTCGGAGAACGTACTTTTGCATTAAAAATACTCTACTTATTTGTGTACTGGTTCCACAGTTAATTATTCCATATCTTAAATGAGAATGAAATTTGGCCTAGTACAGTGTCAATAGTACCTTAGGCCTGCAATGATTAGCCATATAATTTAAAGGGTAGCAACTCCTGCGTAATTTAATACATAGTGCATTGATATGCGAGACCCAACGCAGTTTGTAGTCACATACGATACCCAATATTTTTACCGAGTCGGTGGAAGTCACCTAGAAATCAGTGTTTACAAAAATGAAAAATTCTTGTAGCTGTTCCCGCATTCTAAATAGTATCGAATTCGACTTATTTTTATTTTCATGCTAAAAGTTCTTTCCTGACCACTTAATTACATTTTCATATACATACTCGGCTGCAATTTTAAGAGTTACCAGATCTTTTTCGACTATTATAATATTAGTGTCGTCAGCATAACAAATATTGTGAATTGATGGAGAACTGTTACTTAAAAAACTTATTATGTCATTTGCAAAAATTAAAAATAATAGAGGTCCAAGTATTGACCCTTGGGGTACGCCTTGTTTTATGTCATTACTGGTACTTGTTACATTATTATTTAACTTAATTATCTGAGTTTTACTTTTTAAATAAGAAGTCAGGAGATTCAACGTAGTTTCTCTCACTCCATATCTCGATAATTTTGTTAACAATAAGTAATGGTCAACGCAGTGGAAGGTAAGTACGTGATATGTCGATATATGATTTCTCATGAGCCAAAGATTAAAAAAATACTTTCTAATGCATTTTTGGCCGCGGCGCTTTCGATTTGCGGTAATTTTCGGACTATTCTGAAAAACGTGTCCTATATAAACAGGAAATAATAGTTAATGCATTTTTCACGGCGGCTAAAAATTTAAATATGCAAAAATACTTTGCGGATCCGAACAAAAATGACGCGTTTCTTCAAAATGGCACAATTTCTAAACCAAGTGGTATTTTAAGTTTTTTCTCCAATTCTTTGGGACTTCCTGATACATGTACTTTTTTCTTTTCAAGTGGTGCTTGGGGAATCTACAAAATATCACAATTAACCAGTATGTTACTGGTAAATAACCTCTACGCCTGTGACTTTTACGTCAAAGAATCAGTTAGAGGTTGCCTTTTTTAAACAAATAACACAAATAAGTATAAAAACTTGAAATTGAATATTTCGCCGACGTTTCGGAAATCTAATCTGTTTCCTTTTTCAAGGTTTTTTTGAAAAATCTTTTTTGCTGTGTATGATAAATATACAGCTATAAGAATGTTTGTTATATTCAATATCCATAGTTACTTACTATTTACATAGAACTGTTGATATAGTTAACAGTTTTTTTAAATTTTTATACAATGTTAAGTTTGTGAAGTTCTTCTTTTAACATTGGCAACCAGGTTGTACAGACATCTACGGAACAATTCGACACGCATCTATCCTCATTCAATTTCCGAAACGTCGGCGAAATATTTAATTTCATGTTTTTATACTTATTTGCGTTATTTGTTTAAAAAGCAACCTCTAACTGATCCTTTGGCATAAAAGTCACAGGCATAGAAGTTACTTACCAGTAACATACTGCTTAATTGTGATATTTGTAGATTCCCATAGCACCGCTTAAAAAGAAAAAAATGCATGTGGCAGGAAGTCCCAAAGAATTGGAAAAATTAAGATAATGCCACAAATAACATTTAAACGATATTTGGTACCTATTTTAAGGTTTTTCTAACTCTAGAATTGTTTGGAAGACTCTCAAATACATACATGAATGCGTAATGTAATTTTGAACCAGTGGATTTACCCCCATTCACCCCACTGACTTTCATTGAATTATTGCGTGAAAGCACGAGTTAAATATAGAGCTGAATTTAAGAGGCGAATGAGGTAAATTCACTGGTTCAACATTTTTATGCCATCAACCTACGTGATTATTTATTTTGGTCTCGCGGTAGATATTCCAATTGTCAAAAAGTGCCATTTCTCGTTCGGTCCTATCGGCTCGAATTTACGATCTCATCATTGCAATTTACGATGCCGTGAAAATGCCAATTTCGATATTTTAATGTCAATATCGTATAATTTTTCCGTAGATACATTTATTAAGTTAAAAGCGTTTAAAAATTTCAAGTTTCGCTTTCTTCGACAAGAAAGTTGAATTTTTACCATTGTCCAGGCCGTAGCACATCGTGTTGAGCGACGACTTGCAAGCAGATTTCCAAGTTCGAATCCTGTACTCAGGTACTTTTTCATTTTAACTTTTGGCAGATATTTCTATTTTAAAACCGCTACCTAAGGAATCACTACTCCCACATCCAGATTTTTCAGCCAAGCCACTTTGAAGGAAACATCATGACTAGATTCACACTCTAGTATGTGGAAATTATTGGTCATATAATTTTATTAATATTACTAAAAAATCTGAGGCCTTGGCTTCTAGGACATACACCGAATTTCAATTTTCTGTACTCTTACCAGCTTGCTTTATTTATTTTTCCCTATTTTCCTCTACTTACCCTCCATTCCTTCAGCGCAATCATGTCAAAATACACTCTAGTTTCAGATATCGTTAGAATACATACGTGCAAAAAATTTTAAGTTAAAATCTAAATATATCAACTCTTTTAATAAGGGAGTGGGGGTGGTGGGGGGCTGCAAAATATTATAAAAAAACCTGAAGCCTTCGCTTCTAGTACATACAACAAATCCCAAATTTCTGTACTCTTACCAGCTTGCTTTACTTATTTTCCACTATCTACCCCTACTTAACCCCCAACCGTTCAAAGCAATGATCTCAAAATAGAATCAAGTTCCAGCTGTTGTTATAATATATACGTGTACCAAATTTCAAGTGAATATCTTAATTTTATTTTAACAACCCCTTTAATAATAGGGTAGGGGTGGTGGGGGATTGAAAAAAAATATAAATAATCTGAGACCATGGCTTCTAGTACATACGCTGAATTTCAACTTACTGTACCATTTAACCCTATTTAACCCGCAACCCTTCAACGGAATCATCTCAAAATATAATCCAGTTCCAGATGTCGATATAATACGTACGTGTACCAAATTTCAAGTGAATATCTCAATTTTATTTTACCAACTCCTTCAATAATGGAGTAGGGGTGGTGGGGGTTGAAAAATATTATAAAAAAATTTGAGGCCTTGGCTTCTAGTACATACATCGAATTTCAAGTTTCTGTACTCTTACCAACTTGCTTTACTTATTTTCCCCTATTTACCCCTATTTAAGCCCCAGCCCTTCATAAGAATAATCCCAAAATTTAGTCTAGTTTCTGATGTCATTATAATACATAAAATATTATTAAAAATTTTGAGGTCTTGGCTTGTAGTACATACATCAAATTTCAAGTTTCTGTATTGTTACCAGCTTGCTTTACATATTTTCCTCCATTTACCCCTATTTAAGCTCCAACCCTTCACCGGATATCTTTAAAAGACAATCCAATTCCAGATCTCGTTATGGTATATACGTGTACAGAATTTTAAGTCAATATCTTAAACAGTTCTGGAGAAATCCTGCGGACAAAAAAAAAAGTTAGACAGACAGACCGACGGACGGACGGACGGACGGACCGACCGACGGACGGACGGACGGACGGACGGACAGACAGACAGACCGACCGACAGACAGACAGAAATTTTTTTTCGCTCAAATTTAAAATCTCGACTTTTCATGACATTCTAAGCCCATTTCAAGAAAAAAAAATTGAAATTTTTTTTACGATTACTATACTTCCAATCCACTACGTGGATGTGGAAGTAAAATTGACTTGCATTCATTTCTATACGACTAACGTTGAAGTATTATAAAGAATACACTCTAGTATATGACGAAACTAAAAATATCGCGACTATGTCAGATCTGTCATAAAAATTCGACGTGGCGTCGAATGAGGTAGATCACTGAAAAATTACTCCTTTATGTCGGGTCTGCCAGGGGCTCACAGCGAGGTAAAAGGTGGCACACCAAGTTGTTCTTAAACGTCTAGAAACATCTGACCCATCACTATAAAATGATGGTACACGGCTCTTGTACTACCACATGGTCAAATCGATACATTTGATCATATTTTATCGTAGCATCTTAACGAGTAGCACTTTAGCGGTCGCCTCATAGATTATACATGTGCTCGACGTATTGTCTGTTTTATCGTAATCGATGGAATTAAAGATATATTAATATACTTATTTTGCAATTTTCACCAAATCAATAGATATCAAATAGACAGTCTAAATTCGGTTGCACCTTTCACGCTGGAGTTGGAAATTACATATTCAAGTTCCCCACCTTGGTATAATAATAATAATAATAATAACATTTATTGGCCATTTGAGATACATCGAGGTATATATGGCAGGTCATAAAAATCAGTAGAATACATGAAATGTATGTCAATAGTACAATTCGTATAAAATTATAAATAAAAGTTTATGAAATAATTAAAAAAACACTAGCTATTATAAAATGTAGCTATAAAGTCATATATATCAAAGATCTACATTATAAAGTAATATGTTAGCAATCCTATTAATAAATATTTTTATTTTCTGCTCTTGTTGCCACAATAGGTAGGTCAGAATTATAAATATATCAAATTTTGTTAAAACAACATAAAATAAGAATAGACAATAAAAAGACAACATACAATAGATATTTACAAACAGTGCCGAGAAGTAAAATTAAGTATTTTTGATTTATTGTCGATTTACTTATTGAAAGAAAGGTGTACAACTGGATTAAAATAGAGATGATTTTTTTGTTAGATGTCCATCAGCTATTATTGAGAAACGTTTCAAACTCTTTCAGATTATAGAAACAGTTTTCTATAAGCAACTTCTTTATTTTACTTTTAAATTTTAAGTTTGTTAAGTTCTTATAATCTGTTGATAATAGGTTGTAATATATGCACCCAGTATATATGGGTGATTTTTTTAAGTAGCTGTGGTTAAAGCGATTGATATGTATGTGATTACTGTTCCTAGTGAGGTATGTATGTATATGATTGTTACTCACAAATTGATTTTTATGCTCATGTATGTAGCATAATAACTTTAATAAGTATATCCCTGTGAAAGTTAATATCTTTTTGCTCTTGAAGCTGGCTCTGCAAGATTCCATATAAGTCAAATTAAATATAAGTCTAATTATCCTTTTTTGAATAATAAAAATTCGATCAATTTCAGTCGCCTGCCCCCAAGATATTATATTATAGGCGATAGCAGAGTATACATTAGCATAATACACATTTAGAAGTGCATCTTCAGTTAGAGTGTTTTTTAATGTAGCAATGGAAAAATACGACTTGTTCAATTTAGCGCAAACTTTATTTATGTGATTGCTCCAACTAGTTCTATAGTCTAGATAAGTACCAAGAAACTTCGTATCCAGTGATATTTCAAGAACTGTGTTGCTTAGTTTAAATCTCCATTCTGTGTTGGGGTATTTATACTTTCCTGAGAATTCAACACATACCGTTTTATTAACGTTTATGATTAAGTGATTAGAAGCACACCAATTAAGAAATTGCTCCATCACTTTGTTCACAGTGGTATTTAGAGCATCTTTACATTTATCTGCAATAATTATTGTTGTGTCATCCGCATACATGATCACTTTTGCATCTTGTATGTGGTTTGGTAGATCATTTATATATAACAAAAAGAGTAGAGGCCCTAGTACACTGCCTTGTGGAGTACCTAGCTCCACTTCAAACTCCTCCGAGTATGTATTTTCGATATTTACAACTAACTGCCTGTGAGTTATGAATGAGATAATCCACTCGTTTACATTTC
Source organism: Stenurella melanura (assembly GCA_963583905.1). Classification (NCBI taxonomy): domain Eukaryota; kingdom Metazoa; phylum Arthropoda; class Insecta; order Coleoptera; family Cerambycidae; genus Stenurella; species Stenurella melanura. Next base: position 113,504,545 of record OY757312.1, read on the forward strand.
CCCTAATGCCCAGTTTCTTCAGCTTTTTAGATAGGAACCTGGGATCAAGAGTGTCAAACGCCTTCGATAGGTCAAAAAATACACCCACAACATATTCGCCCTTGTCCAGTTTGTCGGCAATATACTGGTAAATTTCCGTTGTTGCTGTTTCTGTCGAGTAACCTTCCCTAAAACCGTGCTGACTGTTCGTAATTAAGTTGTTTTTGTTTAAAAAATATGTTAATCTATTATAAACAGCTTTTTCTATTATTTTTGATATTGGACTTAGAATTACAATTGCTCTGTAATTTTCAATTAGAGTTGGATCTCCTTTTTTTAATATGGGGATGGTTTTTGAGATTTTTAATTGCTTTGGAAAGTTTCCCTCTAGTACCGATTTGTTAATAATTGTTGTTAAATAGTGACTTATTTCTACATAACATTCTTTGATAAGTTTGACAGGAATTTCGTCAAGTCCTACCGATTTTTTATTTTTTAGTTGTAGAATTATATTTTGCACTATATATTTATAAGCCCTTAGTATCGTGATCACCAAGAAGATTCTGTGATATTATGTTTAAAAACGTCTACTAGTAATTGCAAAAAACTATTTACAAGTTCTTAACAAGCATTATTAGACTGTTTCCAGTTTCATCGCGTCTCTGTACTACATTGCCAGTAAAGTTTCTGAGGGATAATTTACTCCTTCGGGTCTAATACCTTTGAAGTATTTTTTTGTACAAAAGAGTAGAAAACTTGCATCTCAGGCTATTTTATTGAAAAATAAATCGATAAAAAAGTAATACAAAAGTTTTGTAATACAGATAATTGCCAAAAAGTTCTGAAATTAGAACCAGTTATTAAAAAGAAGGGCATTCGGTCGTTAAGCCTGCATAATTGCACACCACGTACTACTACGAAGAATTCGTGTGCTGATATATGTTTCATTATCGCCCACTGCATAGATCCGAGGTATTTCGATAAAACTCGCTTGTGTGTTTACATTTTATGAATAATCGATATTAAATGAATGTTGATATAAAAAGATTTCACTCTGTAAAGTCAAGCCATTTTCAAGACGGAATTTTTTCGCTTATTATCAGAATATAATTCTCTTGAAATACATTATTATCAGCCTTGCCACTATTACACATGCCTCATACAGAAAATAAATTAATACAGGGAGAATGGAACAATATCAAAACTGTATAATACAGAAATTGCAGAAAATGAGAAAGAACAGCAATATGATTTGCTGCAGAATGTATACAATAATATATACAAGCATTGCAAGAAAGAAATGAAACAAAGGAAAGATATCCAATGAGACTAACGAGAGAAAGAAAAATAGCTAGAAGAAAGGCAAATAGAATATGTAAAAGTAGGAAAATAAAGTACTATTGTATATATGCAATATGTGTCTTTCGTTTATCTTTAGATTTTCTTTTCCTTGATTATACTAGGTAACCATGGTGCCCAAGCCTTGAACTCACTGCCCTATTCGCTCTCCGTATCTTTACTGTGCTATCCAGGTTAAACCAGTGACGCTAACCACGTCGCTCGTAGGGTGGCCCACCTCTGAATAACTTGGGCAAACTAAAGCCTTTCTTTAATCGCCACAAAGATGACAAAATAGTCCACAATGGTCATAAAAATTCTGTAGTGTTACTGGTTACTGTTAAGTCTGGGAAGTGGGTACTTTTGAAAATCGTCCAAACACAAATGCTGACTGAATTCCCACTAGTTCGAAAATAGGCTTCAATTATATATAATAATAAATTTTGTACTCTGTCGTGAAAATCATAATTGAAAGGATGCAAAAACTGATTTTAAGATTAGAAAGAAAAGGAAGTATCAGCAGAACTGCTTGTTATATTTTTATAATCAAGAAATAACATGATAATTACAAAAGTATGATACAAGCTAAGACAGTAGTTTTTGATTACACAACCATCTTTGATCCAGATAGTTTTTGATATCAACTTAGTAATGCATTCTTTTAAACTAGATCAAGCATGTACGCAAATGCATTTCTTGTGAACTGTTTTAGCTGAAACACTCTGTATGTATAGACAATAAAACAATACCTCAGAAAGAAGCGTTGACCTATTTGAACAAATCCCCACAGGTAACTTGAATAACCAATGGCTAAATTCTGTCTGGCATAAAATGAACTTTTATAAATAAACCACCCAAATTGATCTCATTGTGTATTGTGAAGAATGGCTATTACCACCTACGTTTAAGTAGTGGCTGGTACAGATAAATTTTAACAAAGAGAAATGATTCGATAGACTGTACATAGTGAATTTAATTACGTATACCTATTACCATTTTCTATTCTTCTAAATTTTATTTCATAGATGATTAATGATCATGGCCACAGAAACCATCAGAATAAAATTATTGAGTTATAGTAATAATTGTTAAGTATGATTAGTCTGGCGAATATAAATCCTAAAATTTATATATGCATAATAAGTACATTTGTGAGAAACAAAAGAAGAACTGTAAATTTGTCTCACATAACTAACTAAAAAAAATATAAAAAAAAATTGATAAAAAAATATCAAACACACAGGTATCCCAGGAGTATATAATATTATTTTAAAATAGTATAGTTTGAATAGGGAGTTGAGTGGGTTAGCACATTCAACATCCAAACTGGAATTCCAAACAAGGCTAACTGTGAAACAATTTTAATTATAAAATTATCCTCAAGAAGTGGTTCGGACTCCACTACAAGCTGTAGTGCCTCATTTCTCTTTACCTAACACAAAAGTAACCGAGACTTTCAAGGAGCTACATCGGCGACTTTAGAAGCACTTAAGAAAACATTTGAAGAATTTAAGAATATAACAGAAAAACCGCTGCCTAAGGAATCATTACTCCCAAATCTTTCAACTAAATCATATTGATACTATATTTGCACTACATTATGTGGAGATAATTGATCGTAGAAATTTAATAATATAAGACCACGAAATTCATTTCGAAGGTACCAAGATTTTTTTTGAAAATATCACGAATTTCTTCGAAAGTATAAAATTATTTTTCGAAAGTACCACGATTTTTTAAAGTAAATCTTATGGTGCGCCTCAGCATGAAAAAATATGTAAGAGTAAATCGGCAAGAGAGACACGGCCAATTGTCCCGACAGATCGACCCCCACCTTGCATTATGGTCGTATAAGATGAAGATGAAATAAGATAAGACAAGAGGAGACGAGACGAGACAAGACAAGACAAGACGAGACAAGACAAGACAGGACAAGACAAAACGAGACAAGACAGGACAAGACAAAACGAGACAGGACGAGACTGAGGGATACAGAATGAAACAGTAAGAGGCATGCGTAAACCGTATAAGACATGACGAGACCATGTGAGACATGATGAAACAATATTAGACGTGGTGAGACAACATGAGACAATATGAGACAAGGTGAGATAAGATAAGACTAGATATTTACTCCTATTTAGCCCTCAACGCTTGAATGGAATAATTTAGTCCAGATCTCGTTATAATACATACCTGTACCAAATTTCAAGTAAGAATCTTAATTTTTTATCATTAACCTCTTTAACAATGAAGTGAGCGTGATGATGGAGGTGGCAGATGTCATAACAAAACTGAGACCTTTTGCTCTAGTATATACTTACATTAAATCCCATGTTTCTATACTCGTACCAGCTTGCTTTAATTATTTGCTTGTATTAATTCCTAATTACATCCCATCCCTTTGACGCAGTAAGCTTACAATAGAATCTTATTTCAGATCTCGTTATAATACAAACCATATATCAAGTCAATATCTTTATTTTTCTTTGTTAAGCTCTTTAATAATGGAATGGGAGTGCTGATGGAATTGGCAGATTAAATTAACAAAGTTTGACACCTTGGTTTTTAGTGTATTCACTAAATCCCAATTTTTTGGCCTCTTATTAGAGTGTTTTACTTATTTGCTCCTATTTATTCCACAACCGTTCAATGAAATAAGCTCTAAATAGAATGTAGTTCCAGATCTCGTTAAAATCAATATTATCGTGAATTTTCTATTCAATATTACGCAGTATTGATAATAACACTTTCTACGTTTCCTTCCCTTCTTCTTTCCCGTGCCTTGGAGATTGCTGATGTACTGCATTGCCACACTTGACACGTCATCTTCATTTTCTGATTCGGCAGTCGATAGAACGTTTTGACATTTTATCTTTTTAAACATCTCTTATCAATAAATGCATTACGTACTGGTCCGTACAAATGAATGCAATGAAGATATCATAGCTGTTAAGTAAGCAGATAAGCCTAGTTAGCTAGACTGTTTTTATTTCTGAATTTGTGTTGACTAGTATGAACCAATGCATGATAAGGTGTAATAATAGTGGAAGAGGACAGCGAATAATAACTAACCGACAAATTTTACTTTTATTTTGTATCGTTAACGAAAACCACTTATTTGTATTGCTTTGGTCCCAGCTATGTCTAACACAGTCCTAAAATGTGTTGGCTCCTAACGCACATATTATGGTATAATTTTAATAAAAAGAGCAGTTAATTACATCATGCAAAAAAATACTTGCCATTTTGATATATTTGATTATTTAAAATATAAGCTCTTTAAATCAGAAAATTAATTATTCTTCTCGCGCTTCTTACCTGTCTCTTATAAGTTACTTCTGGAGCATCTCTTACACATGTCCAACAGTAGTCTGCTAACATCGCAGAAGTCCATTCCCTAATATCTTTTTTCCCTATTTTGAATATCCTGGTGGAATCTCTCTCCATGCTCGTCACTTACTGCACCACAGTTTTCTGGGAAATAATCTAGATGTGAATGTAGAAAGTGGACTTTAATGATATATTGCATTCTAATTTTTGGTAGCAAGAAAGAAGATTCCCAACAAGTTCTCTATAGTTTGCTGCTCTTTTGTTACCGAGAAAATGTGTTGCTACCATTTTAAAGGAATTCCAAGCAGCTTTTTCATTACCTTCTAGAATGTCAAATTCAGCACCTTTGAAAAGGTTCTTGATTTGAGTACCCACAAAAATTAATTTTCGCATCACTAAGTCTGCGAAATTTTTGTTTTAAATAACTGAAAGCACATCCTTCTTCATCCATAGCTTCCACCAAGTTCTTCATAAGTCCCAGTTTTATGTGGAGTGGTGGCAGTATTATCTTTTGTGAATCAACTAATGGAATGTCAGTAACATTTTTTGCTCCTGGTCCAAAACCCAGTCTTGTCGGCCAATTTTTTCTTTTGTAATGTTGTAATCGCGCTCGACTGTCCCACTCACAAAGACAATAGCAGTATTTGGTACACCCTTGCAGCATACCAAGTAAGATAGCTATCACTTTTAAGTTTTCACCGATCTGCCACTTATACTTGTTATATTCTATAGTTTGTAGCAATATATTCATGTTACTGTAATTTTCCTTCATGTGGACAGCATGGGCGATTGGAATTGATAGCAATTTATTTGCATTGTGGAAGTTTTGAGGCGTCAATAAAAAGTCTCCAGTCACTAAGATCATGGGGAATGTGTAAAGCACCCATTAAACCATCAATGTCCTTGCAGACAACCACGTCATTTTCCATTTTGAAAAAGGGTACCAAATGTTTTTGACGACTTCGGTACATGGAAACTTTAACATTTTCTTGTAGTAAATTTCATTGTTGTAATAGAGATGCCAAAAGCCCCGCTTTCGCCTTGGACAGATCAAGGTCTCTTATAAGATCACTTAATTCGCTTTGTTTAATTTTGTGTAGTTCATTACCGGACACTTCGACAGAGAAATCGGGATCTTGTGATGTTGATGGCTGGACTAAGTCGTCATCTACATTATCATCCGATTGTCCGTCAGAATCAAGACTATATTCTTGAGGTGGAATAAGAACAGGTAGTTCATCAATATGGGGAACCGGGCGAATGTCAGATGGTAAATTGGAGTGTTGTATTACCATCCTTTTTTTCTTGTTAATATCCAGTCTAATAAGAGGTATCACGCAACAATAACAATCGGTAACATGATCTTTAGGTTCTCACCAGTTCATGGGCACATCAAAAGCCATTGAACGTCCTCTTCCACTTAGCCAACTGCAAAGATTGTTCGCACATTTGCTGCAACATTTATGAGGTGCCCATTTTTCGTCTTCATCTCGAATTGTACAACCAAAATACAACTGGTACGCCTTCTTAATGTTGGTAGTAAAATCACGTTTTGACGCGCAATAGTCACTTCACCACAAATATAACAAACGTTTTATTTACACAATCTTGTGGCACATCTTCAAAATAGCACTATTTACTTTCGAAAATGAACGCTTCATGCACCAGGTACAAATACGACTACCTCAGAATAAATATTAGTTTTAGTGACAAATAAAGAGGTAGGTAGTTAGCACGGTCAGTATAGTATGTCTATTGTTCGCAGAATTCTAATTCTACCTGTTATTTGTGATAGGACCGGCCATAAACTAGGGTTTATACCTGCGTTACATTTTATTATCTGTATTGGGAAAACCAGAGCCAACTTAAACTTTTGCTTTTTATATTGTTATTTAGCATGATGAAGTTACTAAGAATTTGCTATTTTGACTACCAATACATGTAGGCTGTCGGCTAGTGATAATTTTATATAATGACAGGTTTTCATAAATTAGAGCTATCAAGTTTGATATATTCATTGGAAATATTGACGCCTGCAATTATTGTAAAAAAACAATTAATTTCTACAATATGGTTTCAACATTTAAAAGAATATGTTATTTGAATCCCATGTCTATATGTTTGTCATATTATATACATGAGGGAAGAATCGGAGGGATACATTTTGTGAACATGTAAAAAGTTACCATGATTAAATTCTAATGAAACATAATCTGTCCTGAATAGCCTAATTATTTTACATAATGGTGGTTTTCTTATGTTAGGGCAGATCAAGTCATATCGTTTATTTCCGAAAAGTACATCGTTTTAGAGGATAGTTGATGATCTGAGCTGACATAACGTTATGAAGCCATACGCCACTCTGTGCTTTAAAACGGATTATGAATGTCTCTTCATTTTCAACATCACGATTGCCCATTGTATAAAAACATCTGAAGACTAAAAACTACCCACTTCTCACGTTTGCTTGCAGTATAAAGCTCAATGCTTTTCTCCGGCAATTCCACCGATTCTATACAACAAAGTGTCACCCAATTCTGTAATGCGATATACCTCTACTACATGTAGAGGTACATCGCACAAGATACGAAAGAAAGCTTTAGCCTACCAGGTAAATATTAAAAATAATGATCACAATGGCCGGCCTTTTCTATTCATTTTTTTATATCTAAGATAATATAAATCGCATGCCACGTGGCACTGCTCCAATTAAAATCTCTCATTAACTAAGTAGCAATTAATAAGCGACAATACAACACTGTCGTGATGCCACAGTGAATCAGGCGTTGCTATGACTGCAAGGCAATCTTCTTTCAAATACCTCTCACTTAACCATTGTCATTTATTATTCAATATTTTAATTGTAACGAGTTTAATAATTAGGTAGTTCTAAATGTGTTTCAATATTGTTTATGTTTATTAAAATGCTTAGTAAAAGTAGAATCTATCATATTAAAAATGTGTTGTCTGTTTCAGTACCGGCTTTTGGGGGCCGGGGACGAGACCGTGCCCCGCGCGAGGGCGCCGCGTTGCGGTTCCCTAACAGCACGTACTAGAAAGCCGACAGCACTGACGCATTCAGAAATTGTAACAGGAGATCAGAAATCATAACGCAACGTTTATGTTCTGATAATCCTACACCAGGCTCGTCGAGAAGAGGGGTCGGAGGTGAAGATGCATATGCAAATGTTGATTTCATTTTTAATATGTGAAAAAAGAGTGGTGTACTTTCTTGGTTTGTATTTTTTGGAACTGAACGACCAACTTAATTTTTAGCAGGTAAGTATTCAATCGTAAAGAATACCTACCACCTTTTGTGTTTTGAAATTGCAATGGAGATAAAATTCCTGCTTTTCAAAATTGCAATTGAGATAAATATCGTACTGTAAGGAATTTTAACCCCCGCTTTTCGAAATTGCAATCGAGATAAAAAGGAATGCGACCTCCTCGCTATTCGAAATAATATAAAAAAGACCGGGGGGTGGGGCTCGCATGGTACTACCCTTGGGCTTCGATTTTCTCTCGGCGGCTCTGACCTACACCTGACTTGACCAGAAAAAGGGGCGCTTTTCAAAATTTCGCACGAGGGCGCTTTGATGAACTAAGGCCGGCCCTGTCTGTTGTCGTGTCTACCCACCCCATTCATTATATTCTGTTCTTAAATGGCTATTGTCTATGTCGAAAAAAAAAACAGTGGTAAAGGAACTAATTCGTTAAAGGTATTTTATCGTTTCATATGTTCAATGGTACCTGAAAGATGATAATTCCACAAAGTGCTATTGAATTTAGGCTTGGATTTTTGAGAACGGAGTAAATGTGTCAACTTTTTAGTTTTTTAACTATAACTCAAAAGCCCCACATTTTTAGTTATACAGATAGTACGATTTCTTGTATAGAATCGAATCCCCTATCGAAATGGCACTTGATAAAGTCAAAAATGTTTTTTAAACAAAATAAATTTAAAAAACTATTTAAAGGAAACAGAAAAATGTCAATATTTTGTATTTCTTTTATTTTTGTGTATAACTTTTTTCTGAGTTAATTTTTAGGTATGTGCATTGGTTCACAAAAAAGAAAACTGACCGATAATAGTATTTTTGATAAAAATTGACAGTCGTTCAAAGTTACCTTACTTTCTTAGGATTTCACCACTTTTTAACTTTATACCCATGTTATTTTTCATTTTTGCACGCAAAAATTATTTTCATTCAACATAAAAATTATTTTCGGTTTATGATAACAGTATTTGTTTAAAATGTTGATATTGATATGATCTTAGACATAAAGAAAACACAGCCCCACAAAAGAAAATTGGAACTGCTATCGAACTGTATCACTATGTAATTTTCGACGCTGAATCCGAATCCGAGGTCAGAAAAAATGATACACCCTCAAAATTAACCCCTAGCGCTAAAAACATTCCCTGGTCAGAATTACTTAACGCTCCACGAATAGTCTTAAATCTCAATAAATCGAATTAAATATAAACATTCAAGTATATAACGCATAAATACAGAGTTAACACTACTTTCCATTGAAAATCACCCTCATGAGTGGGGGAAAACTACCCCTCACACAACAGAAAATTTTTAAAAACTGCAGGGATTGAAAAATAAGCCCGGTTATTTTAGAAACAGTATGTAACTGCTTTAGTTTTGATGCGATCCTCAAAAACTACCACCATAGAGTGGCGGAAAGCACTCCTAAATTTAAATTGATAAAATGATTAAAAATTTCAAATCTTTAGGGTGCGATATGAGCATGAAACTTCATTTTCTTGATTTCCATCTTGATTATTTCCCAGAAAATTACGACTACAGTGAAGAGCAGGGTGAATGCTTTCACCAGGATATATTACAAAAAGAAAGAATAAATTTAATTGAATTAGGACTGGGTACTTTTCAAGTACCTTGTCAAAGATTCTTCTTAAATAAGAATATGCAGATGTTTTGAGCCTTTCTAAAAAATACTGCAACTATTTTTTGAATTTTACGTGAGCAACTTTCACCCTCTCATAGGGATGTCACTGAATAACTTTGGTGTAATGCAAGTATTCACCTCCAAGCTGCAGTACTGCATATATTTAGTCAATTTAAGCATCGATTAAAACAGAAATGACAATGACAAATTTTTTTCCCCGATCTAGGGGTGGTTTCCGCCACTCTACGGGGATAGATTTTGAGCATCGCATCGAGACTAACGCAGTTACGTACTGTTTCTAAAATAACTGGGCATCGGAATCTTTTTTGTAATTACTGCAGTTTTTAAAAATTTCCTGTTTATGAGGGGTAGTTTTCACCCATTCATGGGGGTTATCTTCAACGGAAAGTAGTGTTAACTCTGTATTTATACGTTATATACTTGAATGTTTATATTTAATTCGATTTATTGCGATTTAAGACTATTCGTGGAACGTTGTCATTTTTACCCTGTTTAGGGAGTGTTTTTTAGCGCTGGGGGTTGATTTTGGGGGTGTACGATTTTTCTTTACCTCGGATTCGGATTCAGCATCGAAAATTACATAGGGATAAACTTGTCTCGGCAGCAGTTTCATTTCTTTTTTTTGTGGGGCTGCGAAATTTAATGTTGTACTAATTTATATTTGTTTTAAAGATACTTTTTTTGAAAATTACATATCTATTACATGTTTATTATTTGTTCGTATGTATTATTTATTAATCCACATTATGTAATTAACAAGTTCTTAAAGTAAAAGTATTTGTTCAAAGTTTTGATATTCAGATGATCTTTAAGAGGAATCATCGCATTTTTTTTTTTTTTTTTAGAAGAAGTTAGCTACTAGTTCTACAATGTGACCACTGCTTTTTCAAATCCGGTGAACCAATCTTAAGAAAAAAAAATCACAAACTTTATCATTTGATTGTCTGATATTTATTTAATTTTCACATACTAGATATCATTCTCAAAAAAGCATCGGTCAGATAATTCTATCATCTTTTGTTTACACATTCGTTTAAACATAATTCAAAAATGTCAATTTTTTAATGAGTTCAGGGCAATTACGCATGTAATTTAAAAAATGTTTCGGAATGTTTTCCATCTCCACCTAGCCAGAGAGGCGGATCATATACGCATTGGCTCTTTGTCTAACTTGAGACTTCTCATTCTCCAGGCTTTGACTGTTGCCACAGTAGAGAAATATATAAACTGAGCTGTTGCGTACCTATTTTAATTCAATTTTTACCGGAATACATTTAATCGCGCAATGGGTATGAACAATAGTTAAAGGCGTACCAATATTGTACAAGAAAAAAAGAGGAATTACTTCCACATCCACGTAGTGGATTGAAAGTACAGCAATCGTAAAAAAAATCATTTTTTTTTTCTTGAAATAAGTTTAGAACTTCATGAAACGTCGAGATTTTAAACTTGAGCGAAAAATAAAATTTCTGTTTGTCGGTCTGCCTGTCTGTAACTTTTTTTTGTCAGCACATTTTCCCCGGAACGGTTTAAGATATTGACTTGAAATTTTGTACACGTATATATTATAACGAGATCTGGACTGGATTGTTTTTTGAACATATTCGATGAAGGGTTGGTAGTAAATAGGGATAAATGGGGGGAAATAGGTAAAGCAAGCTGGTAAGAGTACAGAAACTTGAAATTTGGTGTATGTACTAGCAGCCAAGACCTCAAAATTTTTTATATTTAGAAGCCGAGGCCTCAGATTTTTTAATAACATTTTTCAACCCCCCCACCACCCCTACTACATTATTAAAGGTGTTGATAAAATAAAATTGACTTATTCACTTGAAATTTGGTACATGTATATATTATAATGACATCTGGAACTAAATTATATTTTTAGATTATTCCGTTGAAGGGTTGGGGGTTAATTAAATAGGGGTAAATAGGAGAAAATAATTAAAGCAAGCTGATAAGAGTACAGAAACTTGAAGTACGGTGTATGTACCTGGAGCCAAGGCCTGAGATTTTCTTATAACATTTTTTAACCCCCACCGGCCCCTACTCCATTTTAAAAAGGTTGATACAATAAAATTGAGATATTCGCTTGAAATGTGGTAGATATGTATTATAACGACAATTGGAACTAAATTATATTTTGAGATGATTCCGTTGAAGGGGTAGCGATGTAAGTATAGGTATATAAATAAGGGAAAATGAGTAAAAGCAAGCTGTGTAGAGTACAAATACTTGAGGTTATAATATTTTTCATCTGATATCTCAATCTATGTTCTCGCATTTTTACGTCTCGACGCCGACCGACGCCTAGCGTCATTTTTGTAAAACTCGTGAATTTGATAAATTTTAATTCCTAGATTCATATTCTTACGTCTCGACGCTGACCGATGTCTAACGTCGTTTTTGTAAAACTTGTGTATCTAAATCTATGTTCTTGCATTTTTACGTCTCGACACCGACCGACGCCTAGCGTCGCTTTTGTAAAACTCCTGTATTTGACAAATTTCGATTCCTAGATTCATTTTCTTGCATTTTTACGCCTCAACGCCGACCGACACCTAGCGTCATTGTTGTGAAACTTCTGAATTTGATAAATTTTAATACCGAGAATGATATTCTTTCATTTTTTCGTTTCGACGACGACCAACGTCTAGCGTCGTTTCTGTACTATTCTAATTTTAATAACAATAGGTATGGATATATTAAATATCATGTGACAACAACACTACCTTGTTTGATTTACCAATACTTTCATTTTAATGAAAATCAAACTAGAAATAACTTTAGAAAAATGCAATGGAATATAATTAGTCAACCGCCCAACCGCACTAACACCACGACGCTGCGCGACGTGGTTGTGCGGTTGGCTCCGGCAATGTTGGATATTTTAATTATTGAATAAAATATGTTAAGGCAGTATTTTTTTGAGAGATATTTTTTAATATTCTTCACTAAATGCAAATGTGAGCTTTGGCAAGTTAAGTAATGTCCGGCGGATTATTTGAAATATAAAAAACATTTAAGACAACGGTAATAAATTAATTAAATTGCGAAAACCGACATTTGTTTTTGGTAAAAAAAATACATTTGGGATAAAAATACTGGACATTTGCTAAGTACATATTACACTTTTTTAAATTAGATTACGAAAAAATGAATGTTTAAATCAAATACGTCCTGTACGTAATTTCCAAAGATTTAATTAAAACCTCTTTGGTTTTTGCTGCCACCTGTCCTGGTAGATGTATAACTGTATAATATATGTTGGTAGGAAAATGTTAACATTCTTTTTCATAACTATAAAAGCAAATTTCCAGGTAATTTGTAAAAATTTTGATATTCAATAAAATATTTAAATGGGGGAATGCCACTCAATTCTGGTTTTTGTTCAATAATATAAAACAAACAAATATTTATAGAACGATGTATTTCAGGATACTGAATAAAATATAAAAGTTAGTATCTGGCAATACGGTAAACTTTCGTCAAATTTCCTAAAAAAAATCTTTATGGTATTTTATATCTTACATAAATACCCATAATGTTTTTTTATATATACATGCCTATAACTTCTCTACGAACAAATAAGAAAAAAAGTAGAAGGCACCAGGTTTTGAACCCAGGACCCCGCGATTAAAGTCTGACGCTACATCAGACCCACCACCTGTTCGTGTCCCGTAATTATCTGTTTACACTGTTTTCACTTCAAATGTGATCCGCATCATATAACTTATAGGTTCAGGTAATAATGCTATGAAATAAATCTCTCGACTCTTCTCACTGCGGTTGAAAGAGAAGATGTATCCGTTCTCTCTCCAGTAGCGAATAAAATGTAAAGTTATTTCTCCTACAATTGGTCTTGCCGGGGGTAAACTAAATCGTAATCCTTGAAACATCGCAGGGGAACTACTAAGGGTATTCCTCTTAATATGAAAAAGAATGATAAAGTTTATCAGTTTCGCATCTGAACACATCGTAATTTCTCTGTATGGCATTAAGGCTAACAGCTTAAGCTGCTGTCGCTTAGGCTTTTTCAAAGATTATCGAAGAGCACAACATTTTCTCCAGTCCATTTGTCACCAACTTCTGATGCCACTAAACAGCACGGCTTAAGGACGTACCACAAAATTCAACAGTGGAAAGGAAATATTTTAAATCCTTTTGAGAGGGGTTGGAAAAAAATTTCAAAATGGATGAATGCGAATTAGCACAACCAAACCTCCTGCACTGCAGACTTTACTGGAGCAAATAGCTTGCGGGTGCATAAAAGGTTGTCACGGAAATTGCGGCTTCATGTTCTGCAAAGAATATATGGGCTTAAATTATTGTGAAAACGCTGATGTTCCAGAAGTTACGGAATAAGATGTCGAAAACGATATTGATGAAGATATTGATATTTAATTGGAAAACATTATGGGATAAATATAATAGATATGCAATTTTCTAAAAATGTATCTTTAAAACAGCTCTAAATTAGTACAACATTAAAGTTTTGATTATGTATAAGATCATATGAATACCAAAATTATAAACAAATACCTTTATCATTATCACTGATGAACCGAAAATAATTTTCGTATTGAACAAAATAATTTTTGCGTGCAAAAATTAAAAATAACATGGTATAAAACTAAAAGGTGGTGAAATCGTAAAAGAAGTAGGTAACTTTGAACGACTGCGTCTAAGCCATTTTTTATCAAAGATACTTTTGACGGAAATTACGTCGGCTTTCTTTTTTGTGAACTAATGCCTGTACCTAAATTCACTAAAAAAAAAAGTTATACACAAAAGTTAAAAAAAAAACAAATTATTTAAATTTTTTGATTTCTTTCAAATCGTTTTTTTTTTTTATTTATTCTGATTTAAAAAAAAATTTTGACTTTAAATGGCAATGGATAGGAAATTCGATTCTCTACAAGAAATCGTACTGTGTATATACTAAAAATGCATAATTTTTGAGTTATAGTTAAAAAACTAAAAAGTGGACAAATTCACTCCGTTCTCAAAAATCCAAGCCTAACTTTAATAGCACTTTGTGGAATTATCATCTTTCGGGTGCAATTGAACATATGAAACAATAAAATACCTTTAACGAATTAGTTCTTTATTCAATTACATAGTCAATAACCCAATAACATGTATGTACTTTCGATATTGCGTCTGAAATTCCTGATAAAATATCATTAAATACCAATAGGTATTAGATTATACATTAAGGTTTGGCGTCAATGCTGACAAAAGCATTTGACCATGCCCAATAAGTCACAAGAAAGCTGTCGATAGGATTACGTACTTGAGCTTACAATGCTAAAAGAAATCAGAACTGAAGGCAACCACACAAAAACTATAAACCGGTCACGTACTGCTCAGTTAATATATGTCGCACAAAAAAGAAGTTTATCTTCGATGGTTCAGGGTAGAGCTCCATTGCGAATGTAGAGTGGGACGAAATGGACCATTTTTCGGCCAAAATGTTGAAACTTATGAAACTCGTTCAGAATCAGCTGGCGATTGCACAAAAAATAATTTTAAAAGTGCCATCGAAAAATTGGGGTGGTTCCAGAGGGTGGAGTTCGAAATAATTGAGTAACATTCTGAAAAAAATTATTCACAGAGAATTCAACTTAAAAATAGCAAATATTTGCTTTTATAAAATAGGGTGGTTTTAAGGGGTGCAACAGTGGGACAGAATGCTTTAAAACTTGGTATAAATTACTAATATCTTTAAATTCGTAATTCGTTACTCGTGCATCGGTAACAACGATTGAATCTTTAGGAGGATAGCATCTTTCTTCTTTAATATGATGTTAGCTAGAATAGAATAGATTTGGCTTGAGTTCGAATTTTAATATATTGGCTTTTTGTTAATATTATTAATACAAATAAACACAAAGGTTCGTCTGCAGAATATAGATTAATTTGTATTGCCCATGCTTTTCTGATCCTGGAGGCACGTGTAGGTGATATGGTAGCAGCTTCTTTTAGTATCTCTGCAGTACTTGCTTTCTCAGAAGCGCGCAAACTGCTATAGATTGCATAAACTAGTTCTTGAGATCCAAAGTTTTTACGAAGTTCTGCGGTCTTTCTACGTTTCGATCTTTCACTGCTTCCATCAAAAGGCAGTTTCTTTCTCCCTGTTAATCCCGAAGTGCTGGGTAAATCCGTTTCAACCTCAACATTTTGATACAAATTGAATTTTTTCCTTCAACCAGTCAGCATTATTGCTCAGAAACCGTTCTTGTACTCTTCCATTTTTGATCCATCGTTCTCCAGTTTTGCTACAAACTCGATATATGTCGTACATCATTTTGAATATTTTCTGGAAATTCCGACAGATATGAGTGGTTTAAAATTACATTTACAACTTACTGACACTTTACAGAAGAATCACAACCAGATTTTTCTTTCCATATTTGAAAAATATGGTTCCTATTTAGTGCCTCTTCATTTCCACCTAATATAAAAAAAATATTTAGAATACAGTTAAATAGGATAAACAAGTAGAAAGAATGTAATGTTCTACTGAAAGTAGATTAAAACATTACATAAATTAAAATTATTTAATTTAAGTATGGTTAAAAAAGTAGCGCGGGTGTAAGCAGGTCTAATTTTATAACTCAACGGGAGTCTTTAATATATTTATATCAAACAATCAAACATTATATGTATAATAATTCATCAATGTTAAGTAGAATTAAAATGTAAATACTTCGAGGAATTTGATCTATGTTAAAGACATTTTTTAAAGCATAAAGTTCATCGTAAGCACACACATAAATTTTATTAAACTTTCACAGCTACAATTCTGAATGAACAACGCTCTCTCACAGCTGCAATTAGATTGACCTTGTGTACGTGCTGCAAAGGGTGTTTGCAGGTAGTAAAGCTAGTTTATTATTCTTGGAACGATTACCTACAAAACAGGCATTTAGATACGTAATTCTAAGAAGTTGAATTTTGGTTGTTTTGGCCAAGTTTTAAGGCATTCTGTCCTAGTGTCTGAATACGCAAAAGATGATATGATGGAGATGTAAAATTCTCTCGTCCTTGATCGGGTTTGTTTTTGAACACTTTCACTATCCTTGAATGGAGTTAATGCACTCTTTATTAAGAAGCATCTTTACCAAGGGTTATAGCAGCTACACTTCTCGTTGGAAATATTTGAAAGTTTAAGAGGGTTCATTTTAGAGATAACTTGTAAAAGTAAAAGAATATGAACAAAATGTACATTTTCAGGCTACATAAAGATCTTAAGGTTTATTAGACAACTATCACAGAAAATTAAAAGATATTAGTAATAGATATTTAAAATCTTGAGGGTCTATTAAAAACGTTTGAATAGAATATTACTTCAACTGTTGGAAATAATGCTTTGCATCTGTGGCACGTTGTATGAAATATTTTTAGTATTTAAAATAGATCATATGGTATATTCCACAATTCGAAGTAATATAAAAAATATCTATTCTATCTAATTAAAATTTGGATCTTACCAATACGCCGATGTGGATTTAGGAGTGAGTATAAAAATGGCATATTTACCTGGAACAAAAGATTTTTTATTTTATTTAACAATATAAGAATATTATTGAATAGTTGTTATCAAGAATAGAGAGGGCGGGTGGGTTCAAGAAAAACTTGGTCAAAGATATACTAGATAAAGGTTCAAACGCCTAATCTTACCATTTTTTTTATTTTGCCTTCTTTTGCGTCCCCAAAAGACGGCCAACCCAAGATATATAATGATAATTTAACTCATTGGTTTGAGTATGCGGATAGTAAGAATTAACAAATACTACATTCAGGCAGCAGATATGGGGTTTTTCAATTGTACTTTTCTTCAACAATTTGTCTTGACATACAGGGAGGGGCAATAGTGCGTCGCACCTCGATATTTCGAGTTTTACAATAGCTAGAAATTTTTAAAAAATTGAAAGTAAACTAGATAAAAAAGTCTATAACTGAAAATTATTTTCGAATACACAGGGCGAGCCAAGAAGAAATTACAGGACCAAGTGCCTTTTTTTACGGAATGTATATCAGTACATTTTTTAAAGCCTCTTTCTAGGATCTGTTTATTCCTGTATTAGCATTGAACATCTCCCAACGACTTGGATGTAATGAATTTTTTTGTTGAAATAATGCAATCTGCAGATGGATATTAAGAAAATCAGTAACAATTATGAGTTGAATTTTCTCAATTTCTTCAAATGAAACACCCTGTATATTTTTTAACGATATGATGTAGAAACTAAAAACTAATATTTTTTGTAAGTACTTTCCTATGGCTAATTGCAACTAATTTCGCTTTATTGAGCAATAATTACAAAATTCAAAAATCAACTTAAAAAAGTTTTTTTTTCAAATAACTCGGAGAAAAGATTATAATAAATGTTTCACATGTTGCCCATTTTAATTGCTACACATCTCTAGGTGCTTTTGAAAGGTTCCCACTGTTCCTAAAACTGCCGGTGTGATAGATTTAAAGGCAGTTAATATTCTTTCCTTCATATTTTGTACTGTGTTGTTGGGTGTCTCTATAAACAATTTCTTTCACGTATCCCTATAAGAAGAAATGCATTTTTATAAGATCTGGGGATCTAGCAGGCCATTTAATGGGTCCATTTCTTCCAATCCATTGATGAGGGTAGATATTATTTAAGTGGTCTCTAACTGCATTTAGATAATGTGGTGGAGCACTATCTTGCTGAAACCACATCCTATTTCGAACTCTTTCAGAGAGATTTACCAATAATTGTGGCACATAGTTTTCCAAATAATGAAAATAAATAGCTACAGTCAATGTACGATCAAAGCAATGTGGCCCTATTACATGTTCTCCAATAATCCCCTCCCAAACGTTTATAGACCATCTGTGTTGGTTATCAACTTGCATAAAAAAGTGAAGATTTTTCGAAGCACAATTGGAAATTGTGCCTAGTAACAAATCCATTTTTATGAAATGTTGCCCCATCAGTGAATAAAACATTATTGAAGAAGTTGGCATCATTTTGCATTTTACCTCTGGCTCAATTACAAAATTGTAGGCGCTTTTGAAAATCGTCATCAGGTGCATTTGAATATGATATGCATACAACTTATTTGTTTTTAAGATTCGACCCACAGACCGTCTACTTACTCCTACTAATGAGCTTACTTCTCTTTGACTGACATGGGGATTCTCAACCGTTTCTACCCAACCAGCAAATTTGTTTTATAATTTAAATGTTTTACGATTATTTTGTTTTATTGTTATTTTATTAATGCTTCTAAATGGCCATTAATTATATTACAGTTCCAGAAAATACTATTTTGTTGTCTGCAACTGAACTATTTTGTAAATTTATCATTAAAACGTTTCTACAGCAAAATTATAAAATATCTTTATTTTATAAAAAAAGTTTTCGTGATTAAGTTATAAAATATTTCAGCTTATAAAACTTAATCGTTTTATAACGATGTTTTAGTATCGTTCAGCAGCATTTTGAGCACCGTTATAAATATATATTCGAATTATTTTATGGTTATATCTTATATCATCTTACAAAACAGTTATATTATAGATCTATTTATGACAATTTTGCTCTTAAGAATAAATGTTGTTCCAGAGTATGTAATATAATTATTATATTGCATTGTATTTTCTGTAATATGGAAACAACAAAGTCATTACAAAACAAAATTGTTTACTTGAGCATAGAAATGTGGTGGCTAATAATACATTAAGACATATTTGAGAAAATTGAATTCCAGCGTTAGCTGTGTATTTATATTTAGTCATAAATAAAGTCTGTCTTTTCATGAAAATTTGTCATAAATATAGTACACAAGTTTATAAAAAAATATTCTCCCTAAATTTTGGTTACCAACATTGACAAGAGCGGTGCAGATCTTAACAGATCATATAACGGCCAAACTGAAAAGTCAGATTTAGGACAATGGAGAAACTTAAAAATATTAAGTACGTGTATTAACAGCGTAACAATAAGACACAGTTTATATTGCTATAAAATGAAATGACGCATTTCACTCACTGCACTATTAACGTATCAGGTCATGTGCCAAAGTACTGTTGCTTCCACCAGTAAAAGTAACCACGTATTCTTGGCAATAAATAAACCATAAATAAGCAGCTGATTTGCTGCTACTAATTTCTAGATTATATTTATGCAAATTGAACCAATTCTGTTTCCATGGTTGTATTTACAACTCAATCCTAACAGATTTATCATAAAAGCTACAAAAGTATTGCGAAATTGAGTGATCTATTTAAAAGATTCACGAAAAAATTGCACCGAGGCGCATTATTTTATACATGTTTTATAGGAATCGTCTAATAAGATAAATATCGTGAAATGCTAGCTACTAACACAAAAGTATTTTATAGATGGAGTCCATCTTGAAAGGCCGCCGTTCGTGATGATAAATATGACAAGATATGAAAATTTGAAATATCAAATGTTTATTAGAATTTATGGAGTCAGAAACGCGCTAACAGTTATGACTACTAAAACAAATTAGTGTAAGTTACATTGCAAAAAAACTCAAATTCATAAAATCGATGTTTATACAATTTCAAAAATTATTAGAAATCATTAATAAATGTGAGGCCCTTTAAAAATGTATTAAAAATATAGCCATAGTTCACAGTGAAATTTTCCCCTCATCAAAAATTGCAGTAGTTGTAAGCCAGAACAAGTCTTTTAAATAATTACTATAGGTTATTAGCTATAGTAATGAATCACAATGTCATATGCATTTAGTGTCAAAAATACTTCTTAAACTTTTAGGATACATTTTAGAAATCATTTTATTTTATTAGTGTGTATAAAGCAGCATTTAAAAAAAATAGTATGACTATTTAAAAGATCTTATAAAACAGTTGTTTAGTTGTTTTATAGCAGTAATTTAACAAACAGTGAAGTGTGTTTTATAGTACAATTAAATGTAGCTTTAATAAAACTGCTATATAGTGATGATACTAAATTTTCATAAGGCTTCTGGAAATGTTTATACAATTGTTTTGTAATGGTTTCAATAGGCGTTACAAAATATCAACAGCGACTGATATATTTTATAGGATGGTGCCAATTTTGCATTTATAGCTGCTGTGAAAAGGTTAGGAAAGTATTTCTGAGAGTAATGCTGTTTTATAAAATTTGTATCAGAAACATTCTTACAATTTTTATAAATTATAAAATTGCTAGTTGGGTAGCACCACAGAAAACTCATTAACTATCTTCTTTCACAACACATTTTATCCTTTCACTCTTTTTATATTCGACATTTCCAGTTTCCAGAAATCTATCGAGAAGGTTTTGGAAGCTGCTAACATCAAGAATCCTTCTTTCAGGATAACGTTGGTGATAAATTCTATTGGTAGTAAGCAATTTCTGCCTGACCCAAAACAAAAGTAATCTCTACAAGTTCCGCTTTATTAAAATGCATATTATAAAATTACAAATATTTTAAATTCAATACAAATTGTAACTAACGACCGATAAGTGTGATAAATTCTCCGTTGTATATGACAATTTATACCAAACTGAGGTTTTATTGCTTATCAAATAACGAAATCGGCAAAAAAAATTACAAAAAAACATTACAGTAAAGTACCTATTAAATACTATTTACTCATTTCAATGGATTGAAAGAAATAGTCCCGCTAAATGACCTAATTTCAAAATTGCATTATTATAAATTTTTCTAATGAATTATTAGGGAACCTTTTTTTAAGTTTTTTCTTAAATTTGACAATTATTTATTTATAAAACGAAAATGGTTCCAATTAGTCATAGGGAAGTGGTTACAAAAAAGTTTCGTTTTTCATTTCTACATCACATCATTGAAAAATATACAGAGTGTTCCATTTGAAAAAATTGAGAATTTTCTTAATTTTTTCAATTTAAAAAGTTCTTAATTGAAAAATATTTTTCTGCCACCCTGTACAGTTTTAGGAAATGAAAATGATTCAAAAATATTAATTAGATGTCTCGTAACTGGTATTCACATAAGTTTTTCTTAAAACCCATAATTGTGACTGTGGTGATTTTTTTAATATCCATCTGCAGATTGCATTATTTCTACATAAAAAATCATTACATCCTAGTAGTTGGGAGATATTCAATGCTAATATAGGAATGAATAGAGCCCTGAAAGAGGCTTCAAAAAATGTATTAATATATATAGCATTCCATTTAAGAAAAGGCACTTGGTCCTATAATTTCGTCTTGGCTCGCCCTGTATGTTTAAAAATAATTTCCAGTTATAGACTTTTTTACCTAGTTTACTTGCAATTTTTTTAAACATTTCTAGCTATCGTAGAACTCGAGATATCGAGGTCCGACGCACTATTGCCCCACCCTGTATAACTGAAGAATTAACGAAGACAAATCGAGACGAAAGCTGAGTGAATAAAGCGGTCATTTTCAGAATGTGAGTAGAGGTTCCCTATTGAATAAACTTCATTTAAGGGTAAAGTTGTAATTTTTGCGTGAGCGTACAAATTGTTAATATGATAACTGGTTCAGAATATTATTTCCTCATAAATATTATGCATATCAGGGATAGGTAAGATACGGTGTACAGATGCCAGGAGAAAGATATGTCAAGTATAATGTAGTGCTGGGGTCTAAAGCCGTGCTTATGTGCCTTTGTTTCACAGATTTTTGTAACACTTTTGAAAGTGTGAGTTAGGTCAGACCGCGGACTGTATTATTGGTGATGAGAAGTCTCATTTGGTCTTCATAATTCGTCAGCTAATATGAAGAAAACTTTCTCTTAATAGAAATTGACAAAAATAAATTAGACAAATGTTAAGTTTGCAAAGGTGGCAGATTGATATGTGTTCTATCACTACAATATTTATACCGATCATGTGATACGAAGTGTACTGGAAGGCGGAAAATTGAATAGCTGTATGCGAAACAAAATTTTTAACTTCTAAAGGCGCGTCTCCATTATCGTCGGCTTTGCCGATCGGCATGGCGGCTCGGCATTTGTTGGCAAGTGGGTACGTACAATTCGGCTTATGCCGGTTGGCATGAAAAGCCGATCGGCATGCCGAAACATTTACCGCATGTTGTCGGAAACTTCAAAAGAATCCAAGCTGAATACACTAGTGGGGACGCAAGCCGGCCGGCTTTGCAAATAGTTCAGTTGTTTTTAATTTTATAAAATACAATTTAGTTGATTTCTTACATTGAAATGGAGTGGGCATCTGAAAACGTTATATCGCTTATTGATATGTATCGTGAGCGGCCGGTTTTATGGGATAGCAAAGATGTGACTTATAAGGATCGCAATAAACGAAATGAAATATCGCTTTTGCTTGATGAATCGAAAGATGAAATAGTTGGAAAAATAAGAAATCTTCAGAGTCATTTTGCTAGGGAGTTGAAAAAAGAAAAAGATACTATGCGCTCGGGAAGTCAAAGTGATGCTATATATTCCAATGGTTCAATTAACGCATCACAGACTTCTGGAATGATTTTGGAAATTGTTTGCTTTGAAATTTTGAACAAATACATGAGAGAACGATACGAATCACCCGTCGCAAAGAATCTGAGTGTTAAAGCAAGTCTCTAATTGGCAGTAATCTCTTTTATAAAGGTGGTATCTTGCTTACAAATTTTTGGACCAATCAGATTTAATAAATACTCGAATTCACTAATGGACATTCTAAAAAAATTCATGAGTCCACCGTTACATCTATATTCCAAGCTTAGAATATCAACATCATCTTGAAGCAAGTCATTCATTAAATCAATTCCACTATATATATATTTCTACTACGCAGACTCGGCCGCACCCAAAACCTATTTGATTTCCTTTCTTTCTTTTTATTATTTGCGATTACTATAAAAGCTGCTGTTGTAATAAGAACATCGTCACTGTCAAACATTATGTTCGCGACTAACTGAACTATATCAATAGATGATGCCTTGATGCCGATTTATATGTGGACGTGATGCCGAATTCGGCAAAGTCGAGCAACAAAATCAAGCGGCAATGCCGATCGGCAAAACCGACCATGATGGAGACGCGCCTTAACAAAACAAATAGAATCAGATCCATATACACACCAATATTTGGCATGATCAACGTCATTTTCAAGATAATTAAAAAAATATATATTTTTGGCAGATAGGTTATATTTTTGCTATTTTTAAAAATAATAATTTAGTAAGTACATTTAGAAAATTAGCATAATTAATTAGGTTGCATTATTTGTACAGCGTAATCGAAAATTCCAATAAATGAAACATTTATTCATTTAAATAAATAGTGTAACCTTTTCATCAAATTGTAATTGCTTTGCATTCATGACTGTAAAATAGAACGCCATATCATTACCTTTTAAAAAAAACCATACGCTTTCTGTAGCGTTCATTATATATTCTTCTATTCATCAAATAATCACCAAATAATTATACTGGTCCAATAAATTATTCCCAATATAATTTGCGAAAATTGAAATTATATCCGAATTTACGGTCGTATTTTTTTACTTGTTATTTATTCTTTATTACTCATATTGCTTTGTCACTTAGTGGTGATGAAATATCTTTTCGTATGTATATTTTTTAAAGATATATAAAAATCAGATTCTAAAAGCAATAGCAATAAATATTATTTCTAATTTTTCTTTGAACCCATATAAATCCTTTAATATAAAAATATATGTACATATGTATTTGGCAAATGAAGAAATATCGCAAGGAAAGCTCATACGCAGATAGTTCCCTTACATCTCAAGTTTAGAATGGCATCGTAAAATTGGGTTACATGTTCCACACTGTGTTCGGAAGATAGAGTTATGCAATTTTAAATAACATTGCAACGTACAGTGTTGCCAACTTAAGTCTTACAGTTAACATTTAGTTATCTTTCATTATAGTTAATTCAGATACCACTTTGAATTTTTTATTGATTTTCAAGAACAGCCACGGCAGCGAAATGAGATGAATGCGTTAGTAGCAATTCAATTGCCACAGTAACTGAAACTTACAGACAACAATAAAATTTTCTACTTTTCTTACTATGCTAATATGAAAAAAAACTAACATATTTTTACTTAATACAATTTTGTATGGATCTGTCAAAATAAAATCGCAATCTTATTTCTATTTTCACATTGACAAATATTGTATTTAAAAATTTAAATCACTAACTTGGTCATTAATTAAAATAACAAAAATATTCTGTAATGATTTCCAATCAACAAACCAAATTGGCGAAAGATGTCACTTAGCTATAAATACAAAAAGGAAAAGAAATTCACATTTAAGATTACTTTTTACCATAGTAGTACATGTAATTTGAACAAAAATCGAACACCATAGGTACATAGATGTAGTTTTTCACTCTCCTGACTAGTGTTGCCCTCTACTTTGAAAGTAGTAAGAACCTCATGCAAAATTTTCAAAAGCTTCATTCTGAGACTAGTTTAGAAAAGATACAGACCATCAAAGTTTCCTTAGTACCCAACCGCTAAAACAATGATAGAAAAAACTGGTAAAGATTTAATTACACAGGTCCACAAAATAAAATCGATGAAAGGTTCCTTTGACCAGACCAGGTGCATCATATGTTTTTGGGGTCGCTGAAACTGAATCCGAGACCCGTTTTGCCCCATCACGTCAGGTTTTTCTCCCAATCTCAAAAAACTGCTAAAAATGGTAAAACTACACAACATCAACCTTGCAACCTAATCAAACTTCATAACTCCATGTCCTCATGATTCAAAAATTCAAATACACAATAACCTATAACCTCAGAACCTATAACCTCAGAACCTATAACCTCAAAACCCGTAACCCCAAAACCCCATAATTGCAATATCCATAAACGGAGAGACTACACTGGAGACTTAATCCCCGATGTTTAGAGAGTTGAACCAGATATTTGTTCCATCCCTATAATTCATAAATTTTGTAACCATAAAACTCTATAATTTCAATACCCAGTAAAGTCGAGATGTTCTTTATTGCAATTACCTACATTCAGACATACTCAAGAACAACGAGGTGGACGTAGCAGTTTTCTGTTCCCTTTGGGGTGCTTTATTAACGTAGTCCCCTTGCCTCTCACTGTTCGGGGTGGTTGATTTACGTGAGTCTCCTCACCTCTCACAATTCTTAAATGAATTTAAAATTTTTGTAAATAGACATTTTATTGGTCTTCACTCTTAAAGTGATAACGGGTTAGTTTGTTTGTGAATGACCTCCGTAGTGCTTTTCTCTTATGTTGGTTTGACGTGTCTCTCTTCAAAGACGAGCAGTAGTCTGCCAACATGTGGCCATCCCAAACACCCTGATATCTCTTTTCAATACCTTGCAAATCCTGGTGGAACCTGCACTTTCTTCACTCACATATTGAATACTTTCCTGAAAATTTAGGTAAGTTTAGTGAAGAGCAGGGCAAAAGGTTTCACCAGGATTTACAAGACATTGAAAAGAGATATCAAGGTGTTTGGGATGGGCATATGTTGGCAGACTACTGCTGGTCTTTCAAGAGAGTCGCGTCAAACCAACATAAGAAAAAGGCACTACAGAGATCATTCACAAACAAACGAACCCGTTATCACTCTAAGAGTGAAGGCCAATAAAATGTCTATTTACAAAAATTTTTAATTAATTTAAGAATCGTGAGAGGTGAGGGGACTCACGTAAATCAACCACCCCGAACAGTGAGAGGCAAGGGGACTCACGTTAATAAAGCACCCCAAAGTGAACAGAAAACTGCTACGTCCACCTCGTTGTTTTTGAGTATGTCTGAATGTAGGTAATTGCAATAAAGAACATTTCGATCTTACTGGGTATTGAAATTATAGATTTTTATGCTTACAAAATTTATGAGTTATAGGGATGGAACAATTATCTGGTTCAACTCTCTAAACATCGGGGATTAAGTCTCCAATGAAGTCTCTCCGTTTATGGATATTGCAATTATGGGGTTTTGGGGTTACGTGTTTTGAGGTTATAGGTTCTGATGTTATAGGTTATTGTGTATTTGGATTTTCGGATCATGATATGGAGTTATGAAATTTGATTAGGTTGCAAGGTTGATGTTGCTAAGTTTTACCATCTTTAGCAATTTTTCGAGGTTGGGAGAAAAACCTGACGACCCCAAAAACATATGATGCACCTAGTCTGGTCAAAGGAACCTTTCATCGATTTTATTTTGTGGACCTGTGTTATCCTTGGTCGTGAGTTGTGCCAGAGATTAGATAATTAACAAGATAGGACAGTCAGACGGAGAAGACGAAATAGACGAAGACAGTTGTGTACTCCAATTTAAAGACACACGACATCCAGCAGAAACGGTTTCGGGATTTGTCGGTTACGCATTAAACGAATTTGACCAAGCTTACTAAAAGATAGGTTGGCTCATTAAAATCGACAAGTGCTACGTCACGTATAGACCTCGATGACAGCTGCGTGTAGCTGTTTTTTCCTCATTTTATAGAAAAAAGGTTCAAAATTATTTATTCAATGTACAATTCTATCCTAACCAAATAGACACCTTACATATAAATATAGAAATACTTCATGTGACACATATTACAAAGCAACCTGTGTTTTAGTGACCTTGACTACTGACAGTCAGCTGAGTTCGGTCGTTCTATCAGGACAGTGTTGTCCATTTTTCACTATTGGCCTCTCTTTCTAATGTTGCCTTCTCCGTCTGA
This sequence comes from Stenurella melanura, assembly GCA_963583905.1. Classification (NCBI taxonomy): domain Eukaryota; kingdom Metazoa; phylum Arthropoda; class Insecta; order Coleoptera; family Cerambycidae; genus Stenurella; species Stenurella melanura. The sequence continues at coordinate 113,531,831 of OY757312.1, forward strand.
TTGTCACATTGTAGCAACTGCGCGAGAACTTCAATTTAAATGTCGAGGTCAATGGCGCCATTGTTAAAAGATAAAAGGTTTTCCGCCGGCTGTCCTATCTTGTTAATTCCCTAATCTTTGGTTGTGCAGTAAGCAAAAAGTATCTTAACTTTGAGGCCACATACATACCACATACGGTTAGTAGAACTTTTCTAAATTCCTCAAAAAATTATAATTTTAGTACGCTTTTTTAATTTAAGTTTTCTCATAATTTTAGGCTTTCTTTTTCTTGAATCCTTTACATTTTTCTCCTTACTTTACGTATTGAGAATAATATTGATTGCTACATGCATTAAGAAATTATCAGGTTTTGGTATTATCAACATTTGTATCCATAGCAAAAATCGAGAATATTTGTGGTGGTTTCCAAATTATCTTTTTATGCTCAAATTTACCAAAAGATTATTTTTGAAGCCCTGGTATTACTCTGCTAATAATTTGTTTAGACTAGATAAGAATATCTTTCAAGTACCTCTCTTCAAGAATTCAAGTTGTGTGCAGTTTGTTTTTCTCTATATTGAAACTGGTTTTTCTACCGTTCCATCATTGGTTAATCAACTGCAATGATACATAACGATCTATATGGTATTTTTATTAAATTGTTAAGTGTGTAATTATTACATAATACATATATCACTGTACATATAGTATAGGAGATATAATTATTTTTTGTGCGGCTGCGTATACAAACATGTATACCACTCTTTACTTAAGTATGTAATTATTATAAACATTTTTTTACTCATCAAATATATATACTAATTTTAAGTATAAATATTTCAATTTTCTGCTTAATGATTTCACGAAGTCCTTTCCTAAAAACCGCTGCCTAAGGAATCGCTACTTCCACATCCAGATTTTTCATCCAATTCACTTTAAAGAAAACATCTTTACCATATTTGCACTTTAGTATCTGGAAATTATTGGTCATGAAAATATTAGAAAGAAATCAGAGTCCTTGGTTTCTAGTATGTACACCAAATCCCAAGTTTCTGTACTCTTACAGCTTGCTTTACTTATTTTTCCCTATTTACGTCTACTTACCCCCACTCTTTCAATCATGTCAAAATATAATCTGGTTCCAGATCTCGTTATAATACATATATGTACCAAATTTCAAGTAAAAATCTCTTTTAATAAGGGAGTGGAGGTGGTGTGGTGATGGAAAATATTGCAAAAATTTTGAAGCCTTGGCACTAAATGTCAAGTTTCTGTACTCTTATCAGGTTGCGTTACTTATTTTCACCTATTTACTCCCATTTAACCCCCAACCCTTCAACGGAATAATTACAAAATATAATCTAGTTCCTGATGTCATTATAATATATACGTATACTAAATTTCATGTTAATACCTCAATTTTATTTCACCAAAATATTACACAAAATTTTCAGGCCTTGGCTTCTAGTACATATATCTAATTTAAAGTTTCTGTACTCTTACCAGCTTGCTTTACTTATTTTCCATTACTTACCCCTATTTAACGCAAACCCTTTAACGGAATCATCTCAAACTATAATCTGGTTCTAGATGTAGTTATGATACATACGTGTACCAAATTTTAAGTGAAAATTTTAAGTGAATTTTGTTTTATTAACACCTTTAATATTGGAGTGGATGAGGGATTGAAACATATTATAAAAAATCAGAGGCCTTGGCTTCTAGTACACACATCGAAATTCAAGTTTCTGTACTCTTACTAGCTCGCTTTACTTATTTTCTCCTATTTACACCTATTGAACCCCCAAACCTTGCAACAGAATAATCCCAAATTATAATCTAGTGCTTGATGTCATTATAGTATATACGTATACCAAATTTCAAGTGAATATCTTAATTTTATTTCATCAACCCCTTTAAAAATGGAGTGGGGGTGGTGGGGGGATGGAAAATATTATAAAAAAATTTGTGGTCTTAGCTTCTAGTACATGTACCGAATTTCTGTACCCTTACCAGCTTGCTTTACCCCCCAACCCTTCACCTAATATGTTGAAAAACAATCCAGTTCCAGATCTCCAAAATTTGAAGTCAAATCTTGTCTATAACTGTTCCGGAGAAAACGTGCGGATAAAAAAAAGTTAGACAAACCGACAGACAGACAGAAAAAATTTTTACGCTCAAATTTAAAATTTCGACGTTTCATGACATTCTAAACCTATTTCAAGAAAAAAAATATTTTTTTTTACGATTCTATAATTTCAATCCACTACGTGGATGTGGAAGTAATAATTATAGTGTCATAGATTTTATAACTATTGTTTTATTTTCATTGACATTTGCAAGATGACTTATTAGTTGGTTACCATCAAAAAATTTTAACATCAATTAATTTGGAAACAACTAATTGACGTCCCTGTATGCAATAACATCTAAAAAAAATAATAATGTCCCTTTCAACACCCATTACCCAGCTCCCGAACGAAAAACTGAGAGCCGTTTGCAGTGTACCATAAAAACAGCTTAACAACAAATAACGTCACGAAAATCAATGACATTTTCATTAGGCATTTTTATGGTGACGCGTTTTACGGCAAATAAATCGAGTAATTAATTCTTGTCGTTTCCTAACTACAGCTTCTGTCACTAGAATATTTTTGTGTTTAATTTTTTCGAGTAGAGGTTGACTAATTTATAGGATGTGATTTATACTTCCTTCTTATATGATCAATGTTCGCCCGAAAGTTTTTCAACCGACCTTAAAATTTTTCAAAAACGATAAGATTCTCAATTGAACAGTATATACAGTGTGTTTCAAATTGGGGTTGCATGTATTGTTATTTCCATTTTTATAGAAAAAGAAAGTTTTAGAAATTTTTTTTGGGTATTTCAGTGGTGCTTTTAGAATTCAGCAATATTTAGTTTTTGAAATAATTGGCAAAAACCACAACCATACATTTTTTAAAGCCTCTCATATTTCCTTAATTTGAATTGTTACATAATTTTAACTTACACACTATACAGGGTGTTCCACTTAAAACTCCCAACGCCGATTACTCGAAAACTAAGACAGGTATTAAATTTCTGTAAATGGCAAATAATTGGTGAGGTCAAGTGCTATATTTCGACTGATAATTGATGCCGACGCCTTTAACGGTTTAGGCGTCGCGACGACCGGAACAGAATTTTCGATGGCAGGAGTTTTTAAAATAGAAGATACCAATAGTATATTTAATTTTGAGCTTTTTTAATTATTAAAATTTTTTTGTTTTTTTCGTTCGTTTCGGAGTTATTTAACATTGAAAGTTTAAATACCTTTTATTAAAATTTGCCTATTTAATAAATTATCTGCATCTAATAGGCTTTGACTATTCTGTTAACCTAATTTTTAACTGTCAAAACAGTTGTCAAATGCTTAAACATTATTAAGTTTTGATTTTGGTGTTTGTTTTTTTGTATTTTTTAAAGTTTGATTCACTTTTTTGAAAAAAAATGGTTCAATACACGAAACAAGAAAAGCTAGACATGGTGTTGATTTACGGTGAGTGTAAGCGAAATGCGTGGCAAGCGAAGAATGTTTACGCACGGCGTTATCCTGATAGAAGAAAAGCCAGATCATAAAACAATTTTGAATTTATGCAAAAATTTAATGAATTTTGGTGCATTTGAAAAGCCAAAACGGGAACGGTCAAAAACAGTAACAAATGATTTTAACGTTGCATTGGTTCTCCAGCAGATTAATGATAATCCGAGGATGTCTCTGAGAGAAATTAAGAGAAATACTAATATTTCAATTAGTTCTACCAGAAGAATTCTTAAACAAAATAAATACCATCTTTACAAAACGAAACTTGTACATAAGTTAGAGCCAGGTGACCCTCAAAGGCGCATGAATTTTTTGGCAAGATTTGATTATTTATTTGGCCGTGATGAAAATATCTTTAAAAGAATTCTTTGGAGCGATGAAAGTAAATTTCACAACAATGGAGTTGTGAATAGACATAATTACCGTTATTGGACACAAAACAATCCTCGATGGATTACTGAAAGAGGTAATCAGCGCGTTTTTGGAGTAAATGTATGGTGTGGTATACTGAACGGTTATTTAATAGGACCCCACTTATACGAAGGCACTTTAAATGGTGATCGTTACCGAAATTTTCTTCAAAGAATATTGCCTCGACTATTAGAAGATGTGCCGATTGAAACTAGGCGGAACATTATTTTTCAACAAGATGGGGCCCCACCTCACAATGCGCAAATTGTATCAAACTATTTAAATGAACTCTACCCCAATCGTTGGTTTGGGACATACGGTCCACTACAATGGCCAGCACGGTCACCGGATTTGACTCCTCTTGATTTTTTTCTTTGGGGTCACTTGAAAGACGCTGTTTACGTAGAGCCTGTTGAGGATATGGCAGATCTCCAAAATAAAATCATTGCGTCTTGTGCTGCTCTAAATAGAAGAACTCTGCTAAGAACTACAGATTTTGAGTTAAGACGCCGGTATGACTGTTGTGTTCGGGCAAGTGGAGAAAATTTTGAACAGCTGTTATAAAATATTATATTTAATTTAGATTTTAGATTAAAAATTGACTATGTTTAAAACATTTATATTTTTTTGTTTAAATATTTCAGTGATATTGTTGTATTTGTTGTTCTATTTATGCAAATAAAAATGTTATTCATTAGCTGTCGTCTAATTTGTTCGTTAAATTCAGGTTACCAGAATAGTCAAAGCCTATTTGATACAGACAATTTATTAAATTGGTAAATTTTAATAAAAGGTATTTAAACTTTCAATGTTAAATAACTCCGAAACGAACGAAAAAAAAATTTTAATAATTAAAAAAGCTCAAAATGAAATATACTATTGGTATCTTCTATTTTCAAAACTCCTGCCATCGAAAATTCTGTTCCGGTCGTCGCGACGCCTAAACCGTTAAAGGCGTCGGCATCAATTATCAGTCGAAATATAGCACTTGACCTCATCAATTATTTGCCATTTACAGAAATTTAATACCTGTCTTAGTTTTCGAGTAATCGGCGTTGGGAGTTTTAAGTGGAACACCCTGTATAGTGTGAGAGTAATGGCTTTTCAGTAAAGGCAAAAAAGTACTGCTCTTATATGAATTTAATTGGATTTTTTATATATTCGATAGTATTTTTAATTATTTTCAAAGATATTTTATAATATGGCATAGTTTCTTAATTAAATAAAAAAAAAGTAAAATCTTTTTTTATTGATAGGCTATGGACCTATTGCAGGAAATAATTTTTCTAATGTTATGTTATTATTACATTATTGTATCCTAGGTTTAGTAGCAAGGTGTACATACATAAAAAGTTTTGTCTGTTATGGAAAATAATACATGAAAAATGCATCTGTTTGCACTGAGGGATCAGCTAAATACTAATACTAATCTACCCACTTCAATGGATTGGAAGAAATGGTCCCACTAAATGACTTCATTTCAAAGGAACATAGAGATGTGTATCAATCAAAATGAGCAAGAAGTGGAGCACTTATTAAAATTTTTTCTGTTGAATTATTTGAAAGAACTCTATTTTACTTCACATCCACGTAGTGGATTGGAAGTATAGTAATCGTAAACAAAATTTCAAACATTTTATTTCTTGAAATAGGTTTAAAATGTCATGAAACGTGGACATTTTAAATTTGAACGAAAAAAATTTTTCTGTCTGTCTATCGGTCTGCCTGTAACTTTTTTCGTCCGCACGTTTTCTCTGGAACGGTTTACGATATTAACTTTAAATTTTATACACGTATGTATTGTAACGAGATCTGGAACTGGATTGTTTTTTGGACATATGTGGCGAAGGGTTGAGGGGTAATTAGGGGTAAATAAGGAAAAATGAGTAGCAAGCTGTTAAGAGTACCGAAACTTAAGATTTGATGTATACACTAGAGGCCATAGGCTCAAATTGTTTTATAATATTTAACATCCCCTCCCACCTCCAGTACATTATTAAAGAGGTTGAAAAAAGAAAATTGAGGTATTCACTTGAAATGTGATACACATATACAGGGTGTCCCAGAATTGAGTTCCCGGACGGGAACCTGTGATTCCTGAGTTCATATTGGGCCCGTCTAACCCAACTTACCTTAGTCAAAAATGCATCCCTGAGGAAGTACATCCTCTTAAAGTGAGAGGGAAAGGAAATTTTTTTTTTCAATAATTTCCATTATAGTGAAGATGAAATTTTAAAATTTTGGTGGGAGCTATATCTCTATAAGTACTCTATGTAAACTTGACAACAACCAAATATCTTTTGTTTCTCAATTTTTTTTCATAATAATTAATATTTGATTAGCTCTATTTTTCTAATCGCCCTGTAAAATTACGGAATACTGGAATATTTTTGCAAAGCATTGAAAGGGCTGCACAAAGATACTCTTAAACGTTTTTGTAATATTAGTTGTAATTGTAATTATCGTTTTTTTCCTCCATTTGTATTTAACATTTATTTACAATTCCAAATTAAAATGTAATATCAGAAAATTACAGTTTGTTCTAAAAAACACATTAATAACAAATGCTCCACATGGCGTCCACCTGTTTCAGTACACAAATTAATACTTTTAAAATTTTGTGTAATATCAACAAAAAATCAAGAATTATCATTTTTTCTCTGTAGGTCATAGGTGCTTGTGAAACAGGAAAGCGTTTGAGAAACGAAAGATCTTTAGTTGTTATCAAGCTAACATAGTGTGCTTATAATACAGGTCCCATGAAAACGTGAAAATTTTATCTTCAATATAACGGAAATTATTGTAAAAATTTTTTCTGTCTCACTTTAAGAGAATATACTTCCTCAGGGATGCATTTTTGGACTAAGTTAAGTTGGGTTATATGGGCCCAATATGAATTCAGGAGGCCCAGGTTCCTGTCCAGGAACTCAATTGTGAAACACCCTGTATATTATAACGACATCTGGAACTATATTATATCTTGAAATTATTCCGTTGAAGGGCTGGGGGTTAAATAGGAGTAAATAGGGGAAAATAGGTAAAGCAAGCTGGTAAGAGTACAGAAACTTGGGACTTGGTGTATATACTAGAAGTCAAGGCCTCAGATTTTTTATAATATTTTTCAACTTCCCCAGGCACCCCCACTCCATTGTTAAAGACGCTGAAAAAATAAAATTGAGATATTCGCTTGAAATGTGGTACATTTATGTGTTATAACCTCATCTGTAATTAGATTTGATTTCGTGATGATTCCGGAGAAGAATTCGAGGGTAAGAAGGGGTAAATAGGGGACAACAAGTAAAACAAGCTGGTAAAAGTACATAAACTTAGATTTGGTGTAAATACGAGAAGCCAAAACCACATATTTTTTACAGCATTTTTTAACCCCTCCGCCACCTCCACTCCATTATTAAAGTGGCTGATAAAATTAAATTGAGATATTCACATGTAATTTGGTACATGTATGTATTATAACGACATCTAGAACTAAATTATATTTAGGGGGTAAGTAGAAGTAAATAGGGGAAAATGAGTAAAGCAAGCTGGTAAGAGTACAGAAAATTAAGCTATGGTGTATATACTAGGAGCTAGAGTCTCAGAATTCCTTATCATATTTTTTAAATCACCCACCACCTCCACTCCATTATTAAAGGGGTTGTTAAAATAAAATTGAGATATTCACTTGAAATTCGGTATACGGATGTATTGTAATGAGATCTGATTGAGATGATTCCGTCAAAGAGGAGGGTGGGGGGGGAGGGGTGTAAATTGGGGGAAAATAAGTAGAGTAAGCTAACAAGTTTCCAAAAAATTCATTTTTGGCGTATATGCTAAGAACCAACGCCTCAATTTTTTTTATGACATCTGCTTCAATTATCATTAAAATTCTATGATCAATTATTTCCACATACTAGCGTGCAAGTATAGTCAAGGCGTTTTCCTCTAAAAAGATTTGGATGGAAAAACTGGATGTGGAAGCAGTGATTTCTTAGACAGCGGTCTGTTAAGTTTATTCTTGAACTTTGTACCTATTACTCAATAAATCGAATATGGTTACAAATAGCCATTGTGATGTACAGGGTGGGCAACTAAGAATGGAGGTCGGCCATATCTCAGAAACCAAGCATCGCACAAGTTTAGGGAAAAAATTACCTTAAGTAAAGTGGTCATGAAAAATCGCTGGAAAATATTTTCGAGTTTATAAAATGGCCGCTAGGGGGCGTAACAGCCACAGCAGAATATAAAATCAGGTTTTTCTCAGTATTTTGCTCAATTAAGTGGTATTGAAAATACATGCATCGTAATCCTAGGACAATTTTGAATCTTTTTAGTTTTCCATTTTTTTTTGTATCTTCAAGAATAAAGTGGTGGGGAGATGCCAAAAATACATTTTTTCAAATGTCGATCACTCCGATTAGCCTTAACGGAATTTAACAAACTTAGTCTCATTGGAAAGTGCTTTTCTTGGTCTATCGAGTGCATGTTGTGCTATTTCCATTTGATTATTACTGTCGCCGCTAGAGGCCGTTATTTGACATGACAGCAAATATCGCGCTTTTTCTTAAAAAATTTAAATGGAATGGTATATTTATTTTTACACAGTAAAATAGAGAATTAAAAGCCTCAGATATCAGTGAAAACCTCAACTAGATAACTTTTCTCTAACGGAAGATATTAGCAAACAAAATTAAAATTATGAATTATTATCAGATCTTGCCGACGGGATTTGCAAAGTAGCTGTTGAAAACAAGTAAGCTGTGAAAATGACACAATGTAGAAACAACATATTATGTCAAAATATTTAACTTGTCATTATTGTTATTTTGTGCAGTATTTAGTTTTTTATTTGAATTTGTTTTCGTTTTGGAAAATTATAATGATTCTTACAAATGAAGCATTTGACATGTTAGCGATTTAGTTCGAATGCATGAGACATGCAACTCTTGCTGCCAGAGTCTATGCAGTGCAATATCCTGAAAGACGTCATCCAAGTGAAAACGTTTTTATTCGACTGGCACATGGTTTTCGTATGAAGGAAGTGTACCGTGTATCGAAGACATCGTTACGAAATTTTAAATGTATTTTTGAAGTTACGAAACGTCCCAATTTTCATAACTGTCAGTTTCATTACATAACTAGTGATGTAATGAATTTTAATTAAACTGTTATTATTAAACCCATCATTTAGAGAAAAGACATTAAGGCACAAAAAACACTTTATTAATAAAATGCAAATAGAAACATTCCGTCATCTGCATTTTTAACAAAACATTTAAAGTTTTCTTCTGTTAAAATAATAAATTTCTTAGCATGGTAACCTGAAGATCTTCTCTTTAAAAATGGTATTAATATGGTATATTTTTTGTCAATGTTTCTTTTGGCATTTAATTCTTTGATATTGATTCCTACTCAATATTCATATCGTGACGCTTTATAATTTTTCATCGTTTCAAAATACGCTAAGAGAATCTTTTCACATACATCTTTTTATTCACTTTTGTTGGCACCAGTTTTCAAATTTCGTATATTATACTTCCTCATATATGCTTTTTGATTTACCAGGTAAGTATTATTGAATTTACTGCTACTCTTTTATATCAGATGGAATATCCACATCTAAATCAACAATTTCTGAAATTCAGCAGATTGACAACTGAACTTTGTTAAGGTGGCCAATCCCTAGAAAGAGACATCCGATAGGGAAATATTTACTATTTTTAGCTATAACTTTTTTTTCTTAGTACGTATATTTAAAAAAAACTATAAGAGTACCTAAGTAGAACCATAACAAGACTATTACTATGAATTTTCACTCAATAATTTTAGTGGTTTGCAAAATAGCTCGATTTAAATTTCAAAATTGTGTTAATGTTCCTATTTCGTAGTTTTAAATCGAGCTATTTTGCAAACCACTAAAATTATTATTCCTAGTAATAGTCTTGTTATAGTTCTACTTAGGTACTCTTATATATTTTTTTAATACCCTTACTAAGAAAAAAAAGTTATGGGCAAAAATAATAAATATTTCCCTATCGGATGTCTCTTTCTAGGTAATGGCCACCTTAATACAAATGTCAACCTATACCTACTAATGCCCAGGTACAGCGATAAACACAAAATTCATTTGTACCACTGTAGGTGTAACAATGTTTGAAACTGCAAAATAAAATTCAATATAAATTGCAATTTCTTTTCTATTTTAGAGCAGGATTAGACAAAAACGTTATGAAACAGTAATTTTACTTGACTCGCGTAATTTGCAAATATTGCATTCGTCAAGTAAAATTAGTCTTTTCATAACTGTCTACATAAATATATTGTTATTATTATTATTAGAATATTTGTCTGTTATTAATTACTATTTTTTATATTATGTAATATATATTCTACTCAATATGTTTGATATATGTTGTTTCTTCATTGTGTCATTTTCACAGCTTACTTGTTTTCAACAGCTACTTTGCAAATCCCGTCGGCAAGATCTGATAATAATTCATAATTTCAACTTTGTTTGCTAATATCTTCCGTTAGAGAAAAGTTATCTAGTTGCGGTTTTCACTGATATCTAAGGCTTTTAATTCTCTATTTTACCGTGTAAAAATAAATATACCATTCCATTTAAATTTTTTAAGAAAAAGCGCGATATTTGCTGTCATGTCAAATAACGGAATCTAGCGGCGACAGTAATAATCAAATGAAAATAGCACAACATGCACTCGATAGACCAAGAAAAGCACTTTCCAATGAGACCAAGTTTGTTAAATTCCGTTAAGGCTAATCGGAGTAATCGACATTTGAAAAAATGTATTTTTGGCTTCTCCCGACCACTTTATTCTTGAAGATACAAAAAAAAATGGAAAACTAAAAAGATTCAAAATTGTCCTAGGATTACGATGCATGTATTTTCAATACCTCTTAATTGCGCAAAATACTGAGAAAAACCTGATTTTCTATTCTGCTGTGGCTATTACGGCCCCTAGCGGCCATTTTAGAAACTCGAAAATATTTTCCAGCGATTTTTCATGACCACTTTACTTAAGGTAATTTTTTCCCTAAACTTGTGCGATGCTTGATTTCTGAGATATGGCCGACCTCCATTCTTAGTTGCCCACCCTGTACATATAGGAAATTGTTCGTTTTTCATTTCTACCTCACATACCTAATCGAAAAATATACAGAATGTTCACTTTGAGAAAAATGAGAAAATTCAATTCAGAAAGATCTAAATTGGAAAATTTCTTTGGCCACCCTGTATATTTTTAGGATGTGAAAATAATTTAAAAGCATTAACTAAATATCTGGTAGCTAATATTCATATATTTTTTTCTTATAACTTCATAATTGTGACTGTAATGATTTTTCAATATGCATCTGCAGATGACGTGACTTCAACAAAAAAATTCATTTGGGAGATAATCAATAATAACATCGGACGGAGTCTGGAAAGAGGTTTCAAAAAATGAACTGAGATACATAGCATTCCATTTTAGAAAAAGACACTTGCATCCTGGCAATATTGTCTTGGCTCGCTCTGTATAGTCCAAAATAATTTCCGATGCACTATTGCCCCACCCTGTATACAAATGACGCAAAAAACGCCTTTATAAGTATAAAATATCCTTCACGATAACTCTATTACACAGTGTGATTAGAAAATATTGATTTGTGCCATTTTGCCAGGTCATACATTTTAGTCTGATAGTGTCAACGAAATAAAAAACTAAAAGGCTTATACTATGCATTTCTTTTTCCGTAAATTATCTAAGGCCAATGACAATTATGATAATATGGAATGCGGTAAACTATGCACTATACTATTTGAAGCAAGATCACCAAAACATCGGATCTTATTATCCGCCAATTATACGAAGAGAACTGTACAACATTAAATCTAACCAACAAGACGTCCGGTAGGGTTGTGTTTTGTCCCTAATCTTCATAAATATCTATGTGATCATGTACATCGGGGTGTGCTGGATGACTGTGAGGCTAAAATAGGCGAAGCTAAGAATTTGAACTTGAGATTTACAATAATATGTATTCCTTGGAGTATCAGTGTAATTGTAGCAAATGAAAATAATCTCACACATCTGCTCCATAATATTCAAACAATAAGTTCTGTGTACGGTGTAATAATGACAACAAAATAAAGATTATGATTGTGGACTTGACACCATCGTCATTATAAACGCTGCGTACTCTCGTAATTTTTTCAGCATAATAAAATACCTCGACATTTGCATTTCTAAGCTTGTACAACGACATAATTCATGTAATATATTAATATCAGTCGCACAAATTTAAGTACATATTTTATAAATCCTTTTCTATTTCATAGACAGATTTTCATAACATTTTTCATATTCTAATGCTTTGCACTAGAATTCAATTCCAGTTATCCATTACATATTTCACATAAAGGTGTGGTTCTCCTACTGTAAATAGGCCGCTGCTCTGCAAGTGACATTTATCTGATATAAATCACACATGTATTGGGACCCCAAGAGATACATATCATATACATTCACAGACATTTCTTCGAAATTCCACTTATAACTCGTCCGGGGCCTAAGGGAAAAAGTTTTCAGAGCTTTATTGTTTCAGCTGTGTTTTTTATGCATTTTCCACGTAAAACAGACATCGGCTAGATAAATAGGTGTAGGCTGATCTACAAATAAATTAAATATAAATAGTCCGCTAGGAAATATAGTTTTACTTTACTACACGCATGAACTTCTGTTTAAAAAACATAAATTATGTAAAACTTGGTTGATGTGTAACTAAAAACTTTGCTCGTAAGAACAGGAAGAGAAAGTAAGGAGAAGGATACAATTATGAATGCCTCAACATCAAGAAGTTGAAAAATTAAAGTATCCAACAATTTTAAGTGGAAATGGGCTGCTATAAAACTAAATTACCTCAAACATTCATTTCTTCTCTTCATAAATGTATACTATATGAATTATATTAAATTCAAAGGTAATTTAATCATGGAGTATGTAATGTGATCGGTGCCAAATTTTAAAGTTAAAAGCATGGACAGCTAAAGTGTTTATGAAGTCAATTGAAACTGGTCAGTGTTAAAACACAGGACCGTGCGCACTTGATATTTTGTTCTATGTATTTAACAATGGTATCGAGAATCGAATAGTAGTTGAAACTGTGCAGACGAGTACGAGACTGACAGTGTAATCAGTCTGAATGAAACATCTACGACTGCACTGGTTTAAAGATAATAAAACGGATAGGGCGACTAGCATAAAAAAAACTTGTAAATCGTTTCTCAGCAGACAACGTGGACTTGTGAGATGTGCTGTCATTGGCCTGGGTTTGAGGACGGATGGCGACGATTGGCTAGGACCCGGGTATTCCTCAGTCCGATTGGTCGGTTGGTGTTTGAGTTATATCAGTTATTAGTCAACGTGGACTCGATATATCATCTAGTTCTTTATAACATTTTTCCAGTGCAGTGCGAAAAATGGTTTTCAGAACAGCTTTTACTAAATATTCCGCCTAATTCGATAATAATTGTATTAGATAATGCTTCTTATCACTCGCGACTATTAAATAAAATACCAAACACCAGTACAAGGAAGACATTTTAAAATTCACGAGAGAAAAAAATATGTAAATTTCTATAAAAGTTCCAATAAAGCGCGAATTACTGAAAAGAATAAAAGAAAAGAATTTCAAATGGGAATATGTTATTGATAACTTATTCAATATACAAAGTCATACACTTTTGCGGTTACCTCCGTACTATTGCATATTTAATCCTATCGAGATGGTTTGAGCAACTTTAAAAGATCGTTTGCGAAAATGTAATGCTTCTCCAACGTTAAGAGCGGTAGTAGTTGATTATATACGAGAAGTAATAAATGACCTCGACAATACTGATTTATGGAAAAATTGCGTTAAGCATGGAATTAAAAAAGAAAATCGATACTACCCCCCATTGCGCCGATTATAATTCAACCGAATAATGATTCCTCTTCAGAAAGTGAAGATTCAGACGCGTCAACTTTTAACATTTAACTTTTTTAATACACATTTTCAGAACAAAATATTTAGCTATTATATTAGGTATGAAGTTTACTTTTTATTGTTACATTCCTTGGAATATGTTTTATTTAGTTGACAGGAAATTTTAATTTAAGTTACTTTATTCTAGAGACATATTTTAATTTTGTTATTATTTATGTTTTATCTATACAAATATTTATTTTTGTTGTACTAATTCTTTGCTTTAGTTAAGAAACTTACATTTTTATTTTTATTTTAGAAGAAACTTAAATTTTATTTTTACTATATAACATCCTTGCCCCTCGCCAATCTAACCTGTCCCATCCCCTCATCCCGGCAAGGATATGTTCATACCTTCTCGTTGATCCTTGCTAAGCAATAACATATTTCAATATAGTACGGGATACCTTTAAAACTAAACCCAATAAATTTAAATATTTAGACTTTATATCTAAAACTGATATAATACTTCAAAAATGTGTTATTGGATAAATGAACAAAAATGGCCTATCTAATAAATAAAAAATAATAAAAATTAATACATTCTCTTATGACAAGCATTTCTATTTACCTCCGCCCATGTACAATAAAGAGTTGCCGACTGTTCTTGCCGGCTTTGAGTTTTTATACGATTTCAATTGTGCTCGTATACACTTTACTATAACCTCCACACCAAAATGTTTGCGAACGTTCCTTGAATTGATTAATAACCGGGCTTGTTACCGCTGACCTCCGTTCCGCGGTTGCCAGAATCTATACCGAACGAGTCGCCATTGTGGCACTCAGAACTTGCATACCCCGCTAGAATTAGTTTTCCAGTAATAATTAAAATATTACAAAGGCATTTGCAATTTTAATTTTGAATAATTTTAAGAGATTGAGAGATTTTTATTCTTGCTAATGATGTCATTTTGTATTTACAGATCAATCTGAAACCACAACTTCTGAAAATGAAATTTGAGTTATAGTTTGACCTTAAATTTAACAATTCTTGTGTTATTTTCTTTTTAAATAAAGAGTGGTATCAAACAAATGCTCTTTAAATCCTAATATAAAAAGTTAAGAAATGTATGGCGCCTATTTAATGCATTTTTCGCATCGACATCATATGTACTTTCAGTTTTTATCTCAAATCTAATTAAAATAATATGCATGAATATTGCAACACAGTGAAAACAAATATTTACCGATATCTTCGTAAAAATTTCATGAGCAAATAAAACGAACACACACAAGCTACATAATATGTTGTCTAGGTGTACTCTAAATAGTCTAGTAACATTAGCCTTTTACCCATACATTCAAAACAACAAAGGTCTGATTGTCCCACGATGCTTGTTACCCTCCACTCTGGATGTCCTGGAAAGTCCAAGAGGACACAGCGTCGAGTTTGTGGTGGAAGGGGTTGGAAATGGTCGGAATGTGCTTCTTTCCTCTCTTTCTCAAATATCTCAAGAAGTATGACGTTTAGAGCATATATCATTCTATACAAAATCAAAGTACATTGAATTTTCTACCAAAAAGGTCAATTTCATTTTTTTTGCAACCCTAACCATTTCTGAGATATAGGGAGCGGAAAATCAATCAATTTTTGCGAAAATCGTTGGTAACATTTTTGAAATCGTTTTTAAGTCTTTTTTTAATTATTGTTCTTGGTCTATTGGTGGATTGGTTATTACGTTATTATAACAGTGTACTGTTACATTTTTTGTGTAATTGCGATATATGTGAGGGGGGAAGAGGGTGGATGATTGAACAGGAACAAAAGAGTGGGCATGTTTATATTAAACATGATTTTATTTTATGAATTTAAAAATCAAACAAAACCAATTTTATTTATTAATAGTAATGGAATACAAGTAGCTTAGTATAAACATGGTAGTACAGTCTCCAGAAGTCCATTTGTGGGTAAACATTGTCTTGCTCAGTATTTGAGTCAACTTCCTCTTGGTCGATTTCCTGTTCAATTTCAGTATCCGTAACAAAAAAGTCATCTTCAGGTAATATTTCATCAACTATGCCTGTCACAACAACCATGGATTGCACAATTGGCACATATGGCTGAGCACTTCGGTGCATTTTTAAAACACTCACACTTGGTCGTGCAATCATCTCTGCAGCTGCAGCAGATTAGGTTCAAAGGGTCATCAGGTGCAGCTGCTTTTAGAGTGGTGACTGGTCGTAAATTTCCACTAATGATCTTCCAGCCCCATTGCATTGGGTCCATGTCAATTCCTCGCAACTGTTGAACTTGATGGAACAGTCGGAGAGAATGCTGACGAGCTGTCACTGATGTAGGAGGGAGTGGAGCCAAATTAAATTACGCATTCACTAGCTGCTTTGCAATTGTTTTTGTGTACAACTTATGGCTGAGTGAATCTAAGTTTTTCTCTTTAGAATCATAGAGAGCACAGAACAAAGCTTCACCTGCTTCAGCTACTGAATCTGGTGAGGCATCAGCACTGTTGAAACTTTCAATTATTTCGTTGAGGTTTCTATCACACCTGATTTTTGACCAAGCAAGATTTTTACCCTTCCAAAAAAGGAATGAGGTAGACTCGCATCCAGTGAAGGCGTACACCGGAAGAACAGCACTCTTCAAATCTCCCAATTTATGTTGAATGTTATTGATTATATGAATTTTATGTAGTTGGTCCCGTCTGCCGGGGACAAGCATTTTCAGGTCTGTGTATTCCGGTGAAATTGTAACCAGCAAAACTAACAAATCAGCATCTGTCAACATAAATTACACAAACAAGCGACAGTCTCTTCCAAGGGATCGGCAACAACTGATTGGGACGGCTAAAAAGAGACGCACACAAACGGATTCCCCTTGTCACCCTACAATGCTCCTCTCCCCTTGCCCTTGTGAGTTACTACATACCCAGAGCCTCTACATTCTTCAAAAAATCCATCGGAGCTGCTCATTCAATTCACTCTTCGTTTTGATAACAAGCAGTGACTAAAACCTCTGATCTCTTCACATCGAACGCACGTAAAATAAATCCCCCATCCCCCCTTCTCACAAGTACATTGTAGTATGACCGAAAATGTAACTGTGCACCTAATTACATAATAGCCAAGAAACCAATAGGCCAAGAATAATAAAAAAAAAACTTAAAAACGATTTTAGAAAAATTTACCCACAATTTTCGCAAAAATTGATTTTTATCCCATTTTCTGCTCCCTATATCTCAGAAACGGTTAGGGTTACAAACAATTTAAATGGACCTTTTTTATAGGAAATTTAATGTACTTTGATTTTGTATAGGTAGATCTTTGCTCTAAACCTCATACATTTTGAGATATTTGAGATATAGAAAGAACCACAATCCGAAACTGCCCCCCCCCCTCCCTCTACAACCCCAAACCCGACGCTGTAACCTCTTGGACTTTTCAGGGCATGCAAAGGGGAGGATAACAAGCATCATGGGACAATCAGACTTTTGCTGTTTTGAATGACCGGGTTTGGGCATTTTTCTGTTTAATATCACTACACTAAATAAGAGGAGTAATAGCATATCCATACCCATGTATAAGATTATGATCGTGTAGATACTTTCGAATCTAGACTAATCATTAACACAGAAATCTTTAATTGCAATTAACATTCAAAAATAAAATTATTTTGCATCTCACCATTGCTACTTACAATAATGATAACATAAATAAATAAAACGGGAAGTAGCCACACAAGAAACTAATATTTTATTTCGTTAAAGTAAGTAGTAGTAGTAGTAGTAGTAATAGCACTCACTTGAAAATGTCCATGATCCCTTAATTCTTGTATAACGATCTAAAAGTTAGTTCGTTAGGAACACGTCCATTAGGTTGTCGTCGCGGTAAACTAAATTATACTGACATTCATTTTTTCCTGCTGCCCCATAATATAGCGGCACAATTTAATATTTGTAAAATTCACTATTCTTAAACAATGTAAAATTACAATAATTAAGGATTACCACGTATACGTAGCATCCAGTGCGCATTCAGACATCGATTACAAATATCGGACTATTGATACAGTAGTTACATTGTATTTTTCGTTCCACTCCTTCCAAAAAAGGTCTAAAACCATATTTGTCCTGGAGGCCTACTGGCAAATACCCGACTTGCCATCCAGTTTAAGTAGTAGATGGGTTGGGATCTAGTGCGTCGGCTATATCAATATTATATAAACAGTTGTGGATGCAAAATGTACTCTATGAATAAAAGTGAATAATCCTGCCAGATAGGAAATGTTTCAATCATTGCAAATAACTGTAGATGATTGTGAAGAACAAAGGAAAGATCAGGAACAACAAGGAGAAGCGGGAGAGGAACTGATTTAGCTCACATAAAATAACAAGCAGCAGCCATAACGACTTTGCTGCATGGTACTTATACTGCTTTCCGGTGAAGGGGTATCCCTATTTAATTCAATTATTAAATGTCGGCACTAAGGAAAGTACAATTCAGTAGCCTTTACACGCGGTTGAAGTGAAACTTCTTTGGCGTAAAACATTAAAATATTAATCTAGGTATCAAAATTTATCAAATACACGTTTTACAAAAACGACGCTAGGCGTCGGTCAGCGTTGAGACGTAAAAATGGAAGAATATGAATTTGGTTATCAAAATGTATCAAATTCACAAGTTATACAAAAACGACGGTAGGCGTTGGTCGGCATGGAGTAAAAATGCAAGAATATAAATATAGGTATCAAATTTTATCAAATACACGACTATTACAAAATCGACGCCAGGCGTCGGTCGCCTTTGAGTCTTAAATATGCAGGAATATGAATGTAGGTATCAAAATTTATCAAATTCAGAAGTTTTACAAAAACAACGCTAGGCGTCGTCGGTTGCCGTTGAGACGTAAAAATGCAAGAATATGAATCTAGGTAACGAAATTAATCAAATTAAGAAGTTTTACAAAATCGACGCTAGGCGTCGGTCGGCGTCGAGAAGTAGAAATGCAAGAATATGAATCCAGGTTTCAAAAGTTATCAAATAAACAAGTTTTACAAAAACGACGCTAGGTGTCGGTCGGCATCGTGACGTAATAATGCAAGAATATGAATCTAGGTATCAATACACAAGTTTCATATAAACAACGCTAGGAATCGGTCGGCGTTTAGGCGTAAATAATCAAGAATCTATGTAACAAAATTGATCAAATTCAGAAGTTTTACAAAAACGATGCTAGGCGTCGGTCGACGTTGAGACGTAAATATGAAAGAATATGAATCTAGGTATCAAAATTTATCAAATTCGGAAATTTAAACAAATCCACGCTAGGCGTCGGTCAGCGTCGGGATGTAAAAATGGAAGAATATGAATCTAGGTAACAAAATTTATTAAATACACAAATTTTACAAAACTGCTCTAGGCGTCGGTCGACGTCGAGACGTAAGAATGCAAGAACATAAATTTAGGTATCAAAATTTGTCAAATACACAAGTTTTACAAAAATGACGCTAGTCGTCGGTCGACTAATATTTATAATTTTCTCCCATTTTTCAACCCCAAAATCCAACTAGGCCAAAAATTCTTAAAAACGAACATATTCGTTCACAAACTGCCAAAAACGCAAATCGACACTAACTCTCACCAAAACTTCAGCATTAAGCAAAATTTTCACCCCCGACTTACCACCCCTTCGCCCCCCACATCAAACCATAATATCCGGTATCCTCTTAAAAATTTCAATCGACCCGTAAAAAGTTTCAAAACACCGAATTTCACACATATCGATTTTCAGCTTTTTCCGATAATTATAACTTTTTTCCCATTTTTCAACTCCCAAATCCTACTCGGCCAGTTAATGACTCACAGAATCGTCCACATACTGTCAAAACCGCAATTCGACGCTTTTTGCTCATCCAAACATAAAAAAAAATCACCCCCGGCCACCCCCATAACCGCATCCCGGATTCTCTTAAAATTACAGTCGACCAGTAAAGGTCTCAAAACACCGAATTTCACACAAATATAAATTTTCCGCTTTTTGTGATAATTATGACGTTTTCCATTTTTTCAGCCCCCAAATCCAACACGGCCAAAATATTCTTAAAAACCATCAGGTTCATTCACAGACTGCCAAAAATGCAACCCTTTTCACACCGAAAAAATAAATTTCATCACCGATCTAACCACCACCTTGTCCCAAATTACATCCCGTATACTCTTAAAAATTACAATCGACCCGTAAAAAATCTCAAATCATCGAATTTCATACAAATATCGACTTTCAGCTTTTTCCGATAATTACAACTTTTTTTTTTTTTTCAACCAAATCCAACTCTGCTAGACAATTTGGAAAAACACACAGATTCATACACATAATGATAAAACCCAAATCGACGTTTTTTGCTCATCAAAACATCAACGAAAAAAATCACCCGGTTAAAAACGTACCTCAATTTTACACCCCTGTAACTTTACACCTGTGCATGACAGACTCCAAAACCAACCCGTACGATGAGCGTTGGTGAAAGGTTTTCGATGAATAAAATATATACGTATCTGTGTGAATGATATTTATTATCATGTGTACAACTGTAATCCCAAAAATATGACGAACCTTCTTTCTTGTTATTTTTATTATCTGTCAATTCTCTTCTTTTTTTTTGCCCCCAAATAACAATCATCCCCTTAACAACAATAAGGGCGCAGTGTACGCTACATTACTCCCCCCCCCCCCAGCAAAAGCGTAAGAGAAAATAAAAACATATGAATAAAAAAATAAAATCAATTAATAGAAAAAGTTACTCTCTTTTTAGCAAGCCTTGGTTGAGCAGAAGTGTTATCAGAATCTATGAATGCTGGTTTAATTCTGTCAATTGAAAATGCATGTTCGGAATCATTTTTAGCAATAAAGAAAGTTTTGGGCGTCCGCCGAAGGACTTTATAAGGACCTTCGTATGGTTGGTGCAAGCTGGAAAGTTTTTTAGCAACTTTTACAAAAACATAATCGCAATCTTTTAGGTTTCTATGTACAAATATTGATTGATTAGCTGTCCGCGGTATTTAGGTTGTATATTTGCGAAATGATTTTTCAACATGGCTAAAAATGTTGTTGGATCATGGTCAGTTTGCTTACTAGAAACGAAAAATTCGCCAGGAATTCGGAAAGGCTGTCCATATACAAGTTCAGCTGCAGAACAATTAATATCATCTTTAAAAGAAGTACGAAAACCCAATAATATAATTGGAAGTTCATCGCTCCAATGTTTTGAATTTTTACGTGCCATTAAAGACGCCTTTAATTGCCTGTGTAATCTTTCCACCATTCCATTACTTTGTGGATGATAAGTATTTGTGTGAATCTTATGTGAACCTAGTAACTTTGTAAGTTCTGTAAACAAATTTGACTCAAACTGAGTACCCTGGTCGGTAGTAATTCTAAATGGAACTCCAAAACGAGAAACATACTCATTAAAAACTGTTTTAGCTATTGTCATCGCTAAAATATTTTTAAGTGGATACGCTTCCGGCCATCTAGTAAAACGTTCAACAATTGTTAAAATATGAGTATATCCATTAGATGGTGGAAAAGGACCAACCAAATTCATATGAATATGTTCAAAGCGAGTCCTAGAAATTGGGAAGTTACCTAATTCCGATTTAGTATGCCTATGTATTTTTGACTTTTGACAACTAACACAATTTTTGGTCCAAGAATTAATATCTGAATTAATATGCGGCCAAAAATATCGTTTGGTAATAAGTTTCCTGCTAGCTCTAATTCCCGGATGTGAAATACCATGTAATTTCTCAAAAATCAACCGGCGATATTCTTATAATAAACGGTCTTGGTTGATCCGTTGATGTTTCACACCAAATCGCTACATCTGATAGCGGTATCTCTAGTTTACTAATTCTGGTTTTTGAGTTACTAATCAAATTTTCGAGTTCATTGTCTTCTTCCTGTTGTTGACTAATAACTTTGATGTCAAAGTTATCATTTTGACCCCAATTAATTTGCGACAGGTTACTGACATTTATTCGTGAAAGTGCGTCAGCTACTACGTTATTTTTGCCTTTAATGTAACGAATGTCGGTAGTAAATTGAGCAATGTATTCTAGATGTCTAGTTTGTCGAGGACTTCTGTCAGTGAAAAGTGCTGTTGTTAATGGTTTGTGATCTGTAAAAACTGTGAAACTTTTAGCTTCAAGGAAACAACGAAAATGCCTAATCCCTTGGAATAACCCAAAAAGCTCTCGATCGAAAGTTGAATATCGGGTTTCCGTATCAGAAAGTTTCTTCGAATAAAAAGCTAACGGTTCTAATTTATTATTATTTGGATTAAATTGGTCTAAAATACCTCCTATAGCAATATTTGACGCATCCACAGTAAGGTAAAGTAAGGCTGTTTCATCAGGATGTAGTAATAACGTAGCCGAAGCTAGTGCTATTTTCACTGATTGAAACGCATCCTCACAATCTTGCGGCCAATAAAACCTTTGTTGTGATGAAGTTTTATTATTTTGTAACTGCGTTTGCAAGCCATACAAAGGTTTTAGTTTTTCCGCCAAATGTTCTACAAATCTGTGAAAATATCCAACGGCACCAATAAATCCTTGTAACGAACGGAGTGACCTTGGTGTATTATATTCGGTTATTATTTTAACTCTTTCGTGAGATGGCAAAATACCACCTGCAGAAATGACATGACTTATAAAATCCAATGATTTAACTCCAAAAATACATTTTACAGGTTTAATGTTCAAACCAAAATCATCTAAACGTTTGAAAAGAATTTTGAGATGCTCCTCATGTTCTTCCTCACTTTTGCTGGCTACTAGAATATCATCAATATAAACGAATACAAAATCTAAACCCAAAACTACCTCGTTCATGTATCGTTGGAATGTTTGAGCTGCGTTACGCAAACCAAAAGGCATTCTTGTAAACTCAAATAGACCGAATGGTGTAGTTATGGCTGTTTTGTGAATATCCCCGTCAGCCATAGGTATTTGATGGTAGGCGCGAACTAGGTCAACTTTTGAAAACACGTTGCAGCCTTTTAAATGCAAATTAAAATCCTGAATATGCGGCAATGGATATCTATTCGGTACCGTGACCGTGTTAAGTCTTCTATAGTCGCCACATGGTCGCCAAGTAGCATCCTTTTTAGGAACCATGTGAAGTGGCGCTGATGTTGCTGATGAAGATGGACGACAAATTCCCAACTGTAGCAACAGCTCGAATTGTATTTTTTCGATGTTGTGCTTAGTCGGGTCAAGTCTGCGTGGTTTGCTAAACGGTAAACTGCCATTCGTGACAATATAATGCTGTGTACCATGTTTAACTGACAACTTAAAATTCGGTGCCGCTGTCAATGACGGAAAGGGTTGTAAAATTTTGGTATATCTATTCTCGAAAGCAAAAATTTTAACCGATGGTGTGTCCACATTAATTGATGCTGCACAGATCGTCAAAGATGTATGTGTGTCTATTACTTTCTTACTTTTGAGATCGACTATTAAGCCAAATTTTGACAGAAAATCCGCACCTATGATTGGTCGTGAAATATCTGCTAACACAAAAGGATACATAAACCTCCTACGTAAACCTAAATCCAGTTCAAACAGTTTGGAACCAAACGTTTTGATATCCGAACCATTTACCGCAGTAAGTAACATGTCCTGATTAACCTTAAAGGCTTTAAAATATCGATTAGGTATAACAGAAATTTCAGCGCCGGTGTCAATTAAAAACTTTAATTTACTAATTCTGTCAGCAACAAATAAGCGGTTAGAGGAGAATGCCCCACTGCCTCCCGCTACAGCAGCAGACTTACTTAGTTTTTTGAATCGCTGTTTCGACTGTTAGAAGATTTAAATCGACAGGGTTGTTTACATTTCGCTGCTCTGTTTCCAAACGTAAAATGATACCAACATAGGTCACCGTGCTCATTGAACCTAACTTTTTGTCTTGTTGAACTACTGTTCCTAGAACTATCGCGTGAATTTCGACAATGACAACCAGGTTCTGAATTAAAAGGACGGGATCTGCTAGCGTCCGATGCCATAGTTTTTTTAATTTCTGACAGTTCAGTTAAAATGTCGTTATATTTAGAATTCATACTCGATACTGATTGTAAAAACTCTGTTGAAAAATTTTCATTACTTTCGTCTCTTCTACAAGCATTAATGCTAGGATTTGAGGAAACTTCCCAAATTCTGTCTGCCATGTCGGATAACGCTTGCATTTCCGTCTTACCGGACGCTACCAGAGCGATATTAATTGTTTTGGGTAGTTTCTTCATCCACAGTTGTTTAAGTAAACCCTTCCCAACTGTGGACGAGGTCCCGACTAGTATTTCCATAGATCTGTATAACTCAGATGGTTTTTTATCACCTAAGTCTGTATTTGACAGTAATTCCTCTAATTTTTTTTCTTCCGAAAAAGAAAGACGCTGTATTAAAACACTCTTTAAATGAACATATGTCTGATTTTGGGGTTCGCGAATTTGATCGAGAATCATCATGATACTCTCTTGAGGCAATGCGGCCACAACATATTTATATTTTGTAACATCGCGAGTAATGTTTCTCAAACTGAATTGACTTTCAGCCTGCACAAACCATGCCCCGGGACACTGTGTCCAAAACTGTGGCAACTTGACTGACACCCCCGCCTGCTCATTATTGACTCGAAAACTATTTCCAAATTCAATTAAATTTTGGTTTTCCATTTAAAACGTTTGCTGGGTTTTATAAAATGTAACTTACTTACACACAAAAATATTCTTCTTTTCAAGAGGAATTTCGGAGCTGTATTTATTTTCGTTTTCTGAATCAGCTCCAATAAAACAATTAAAAAGTATCCTATATCTCCTCTTAGTCGTCGGCGTGCCAGGACTCGTCAGAGCGTGAAATTGCCGTCTACGTTAAGACCGTCGGGAATGCTGGGAACGCCGGGAACGTCATGAACGTCGGGAACGTCGATCACGTCGGGGTCACCAATTGAAAGGTTTTCGATGAATAAAATATATACGTATCTGTGTGAATAATATTTATTATCATATGTACAACTGTAATCCCAAAAATATGACGAACCTTCTTTCTTGTTATTTTTATTATCTGTCAATTCTCCTCTTTTTTTTTGCCCCCAAATAACAATCATCCCCTTAACAACAATAAGGGCGCAGTGTACGCTACAGTTGGTTCGTCCTCTTTCCAACTAAATCAAAATCAAATTTGAATCTTTCAAAAAGTATGCGATATACCAGCACCGAACGCTTTGTCCGAAGAAACGTTTCGACCCTCGTATTTTCATCCCCTCGACTTATAAATCGTCTGAACTACTTCCAATAGTTTTCATTTGACAAGATCTTCAAAATGACACCAAAATCATCCACCTAGCATACATAAAACTTGCAAAATTCGCAAAAACTGCGAAATTTCCAAGCGTCACACAAATTGCTACTGGACCCCCGAATTACCGTTACACCTTCGATTTGTTAAACATTTTCAATGTTAAAAGTTATTAATTATTTAAATTTATTAAATTCATATACTATATAATAATGCTACATTACAAAACCGGCTAATTAGGCAATGGTCCCAAATGTTTACTTAACAGCAATTAATCTGTCACAAATGCGATAAGATTATGGACCACTTTCATTCATCTCGCGGTAACACAAATATTATTTTTTATTTACGATAAAATGCGTAGAGTACACTATAGAATGTGCAACATTTATGTAAAAATTGCAGTAAATCGGCGAAGAGTATTCTCTTCCTAAATAATTTTTGGTTTATTATTTCCAATTGATTTCTTTTTAATCTCATATATTATATGTGTATGTAAACATGTACTAAATAACACTATGTATTTTTTCCTGATGTATTTGTATCAACCAGTATTGTACATACTAATTTGCAAAAAAAATTGTAATACGTAAATTCGTGGAAATATTTTATTCCATTTATTCAGACGGGCACACATGTTGCCTGCAACACGTTGCTTGTAATAAAATCACGGGATTGTTTACGAGGTGCTTCCACACGAAGCATGCAAATGAATGGCCTCATGGCGGCACGATGTATAGTTTGAAGGATAGGAAGATTAATCCAGACGTTTAATAAATATATTGAAATATAGCATTCAGTTTTTGTAATTTTGTAGAAGCAGTAATGATGTGTTGTTGATGCAATGGCATTGTCACTGGAGAATCCGTACATAGATTTAGATATTACAAGCAGTCCATAAAAAAAGGAGAAGTAATTCTGGTTTTCAAGGATTAGTACTAGCAAGCAAAAACTATTATGTATAATGATTATTATATCCTAGTTTCAAATTATCACTCGCTTACTGAAGGGAAGTATTGTGTTCATAAAAAAATCACCTTCCGAGATTTCGTCTTATTTTCACATTTCAGATTACCTACATTACGAAATTTATGGTCTTTCAATTCCGTCAGTCTGTCTGTCTGATTCTATGTCGGTTTGTTCTAAAAAACTCTTGACGGAGAGTAATAAAATTTGGTAGGAAGTTGACGCTAACGAAGAAATGGGTATACTATCACTGGAAAATATACAGGGTGGACTACATAAAAAGAATAAATAATGAAAAAAATTGTTCCAGATTTTATCATGGTACATATTATTTGTACCAAATTTCAAGTCAATATCTTAAGCCGCTGCTGAGAAAACGGGAGCACAAAAAAAGTTACAGACCGACCGAGGGACAGAACATTTTCTTTTGGTTAAAATATAAAACTTTTATGAGCAGAGGTCGGAATTACCTATCGGATATGTAGTAAAAACAGGGTTGGCTTTAGGTGGTTGAAATAATATCTTACAGTGAATATTTTTTTAGCGAATTCCACATTATCCAAAGCTGATAGTCATTTTTTAAACACCCACTCGAAGAAAGCTGGAGGTATAAGGGGACATACTTAACACTGAATTAACATACACAATTATTTTTCAATGGCAATTACAAGAATAAAAATATACTACTAATATCTGTTCTAAATGTTTTGGAGATAAACTTCGGCGTCTTTCGTTGAAATCCAGATGGACGAGATTGACCGTTCGACGTCGACAGATGTAACTGGGGCATACTTAAAATATCTAAATTTTCGCAAAGTCACCACATTCATGCCCGGTGTAGCAAAGTCTACTTATTTGCCGTTTAAAAGGTCTATTACACCTGTTAACGGTACAAATTCAGGATTTTTTAAAAACAGTCTGGAATTATCTTTGTACCCTCGCAGTAATATCTCCCTGTAATAAAATATATTGACAAAGATCTGACACAACGTTTATTGCATCCACTGTAGTAAATTCTGATGTTGGCTGATATTGAAAGTCCCGTATGGGACTTTCATGAAAAGCATCCATGTATGAGCACTTGGATCCATAAATGCCTGTTGCGCTTGTGAAATAGTAACTACGTTATTTGGGTTTAACTGCTGTATTATGGATTTCACATTTTTAAAATGACATTAATAGAACTATACTACCTTTAGCCAAGATGTGAGCACAATTTCGTGAAGCAACCGTATACGACTTGGTGCTTTAAGAAAAACTTTCTTTACACTAGAGATTAATTTGTCAACATTGGGGTAACACCTCCTAATAGTTTCAGCAATCCTATAAAGCCGATGTGCTAAACATGTTGCATGCAGCATATTCCGATATGTTTCCTTCAAAATTCCTCCAGCAGCTTTCATATAATTCACTCCATCGGTGAGAAATAACAAGAACTTGTCCCTATCTTCTGCATATTTGTTACCTCAAAAGTCTTGTAAACTTGAATTTACTTCTTCCGCTATAGTGCGAGAATTTGTAGCTTCTAAAACTTTAGAGGCAATCAAGTGTCGGCTCATTGCGAAATTTGCGTTCAATCCACCCACTAAAATATTCGTTACCTTTAACCCGTAAGCATTGATTGTTTCGTCCAAGCTAAGCCAGATGTACTTCCATTTAAGCTCAGAAGAAATTTTCTGTCTAATATTTTCGCACTCTAAATAAATATTTTTTTCTTACTGTAGACTCCGAAGGCACCTTAACATTGCTATATTTGCCACTAATACATTTTTCCAAAAATTGTGTGAAAAATGGATTGTCTAGTTTCGACCACGGTATCCTATAATATTCAGGATGTTAATTATGCTTTCGAAAAATTTTATGAAAAAATGTATATCGTTCTTAATAGAGTTGTCCCTAAAACCGTAATTAAAGGCAAGAGTTACCCACCGTGGTATAAGTCCAATATAATTAAAAGCCTTAAATTAAAACATAGAGCTTGGTGTGATTACAAGAACCGTGAGGATCCTCTTGCACTCGATGAGTTTAAATTATTAAGAACATATATCAAAGAGCAGGTTGATATTGAATATAAAAAATATTGTCGCGACATTGAAAGTAATATTAAACTCAATCCCAGTAAGTTCTGGCAGTTTATCGACAGTAAGAAATCTAGTAATAATTTGCCAACAGCTATGAACTATGAAGATAAACATTATGTAGGCAACAAGGAAGTGGTTAATTCCTGTTGACTCAGTTTTTTTAGCAATCGAACGGTTTACAAAACAAGAAGTTTTAAGCTCCTTTAAAAAAATCAAGTCTAAATACACGATGGGCCCTGACAAAATTCCAGCTTTCATACTACATGATTGTGCTAGCGTGCTCACAACTCCTCTTACATTTTTATTTAATTTAGCCATTAAATGTAATATATTTCCTGATGCACTAAAATGTTCTAAAATAATTCCTGTATATAAAAAAGGCGAAAAAAATAATATTGAGAATTAGACACCTATAACGATTATCAACAATTTCTCAAAAGCGTTCGAAATTTTGTTACATGAATCAACATTTTCTTATGCAAAGAATCGCATTACTGAATACCAGCACTATTTCTTCAAGGGACGATCTACATCAACTAATCTCTTTTGTATAACTCAATATATATCTAATGCTATCGACACTAACTCACAGGTTGACGTAATTTACACAGACTTTACTAAATCATTAGACAGACTAGATCACAGTATTTTTGTTCTAAATTTCAAAAATTTGGCTTCTCAAGAAATTTGTTGTTATTTTTCAAATCATATCTTGAAAATAGACATCATCATGTTGAATACCATGGACAGCGATCTGCGGAATTTGAATGTACCTCCGGTGTACCCCAAGACTTTGTTTTGGGCCCATTATTCTTCGACATTTTCATTAATGACATTGCAGAGGAATTGAGTGTCAATTGTCTTTTATACGCAGATGTTATTATACAATAAAGTAAATGATGTGAGTGTCTGTGTGGTACTACAAAGTGCCTTTGATAAAATTAACGAATGGTGTAATGCAAACAAATTACAGTTGAGTATAAGAAAGTGTAATGTCCTAATTTTTACTAATAAACACCAATATGTAGAATGCTTACATGCTTACGCGTCCATCGACATTCCTCGACCTAGGTGTAATATTTGACTCCAAACTATCATTTAATTGCCATATAAATACCATCTCTGATGAAAGTTTCAAAACGCTAGGATTCATAATACGATGTTCTCGCGGTTTTAACGACGTTGACACACTGAAACTACTATATCAATCGTTTGTTCGATCCAAATTGGAATATTCGTCAATTATTTGGTCACCCCATTGTGACACACATAGAGAACATAGAGAGAATTCAGAGGCGTTTTTTAAAGACTGTGTCATAAGGAAGATGGTGACTATCCTGCTATTGGTTTTCCTCAGACTGAACTGTTAAATAGATTTTCACTCTCGAGTCTGCAGACTCGTAGAACTATTTCACAGCAAATTTTTCTTTTTAGAATAATACATAATATAACTGATTGTGGCGCTATCTTAAACTTACTAAATTTTAGATGACCTGGTTCTAGGCACAACTCAATGTTCTATTTGCCGACTCCACGAACAAACGTCCAGACATTTTCGCCGATATACAAAATGTGTGAGAATTATAATAATCTACAAAATCAGTTTGATATATTCCACTGCAATGTAGCTGCGATAAAAAGATTAAGTGCATAATTTAAAAATTTTTGTTTTGTTTTATCTTTGTTTTTATCTGTTTGCTTTGTATTCTATTCTCATACGTTATATATTTGTATATACTTACTATTTCCTACCCTGTAATTGGAATGCTCTGTTGGGTAGTGTATTGTTAAATAAATAAATAAATAAATAAATAAATAAATAAATAAATAAATAATAAATTAGACTAACTCTAAGTTAAAATTACGTTCCTTGTCACTGTAAATAAAGTCACCTAGTTTATGGTTTTCCGAAGAAACATGTGAATTAATATTTGTTTTGTATGACCACCAAATTGCTTTGTCACATCTAGTGCAATACAGTTTTCTAACATCAAAATGTAAATCGGCAATATCGCGAACCCAAAAATTTACTGTAGATTGCGTTTTTAGTACTTACGTCTGAATAAATCTAGAGAGACACTGAATAATCTGTTAAATGTTAAATTACTTCCCTCCCCGCCTGGGATTGGGTTTCAGGTAAACAGCCAGTAGGTATAACTGCTGCAATTTAAAATAATCCATTACGCATTTAGTTTTTATTTAATAGAGCGCGTTTCTCGATAAAATTTCTCGATAAAGTTATGCATTAACATTGTAAAATTAAATAAAATTAATTTAGTATGTTGCATGATTTTCTGTTTTTATACTTTGGGAATGTTTTCGTACATTTTTACAATACATAATATCCCTAAAAGCCATCTCTGGAATCCGATAGGTAATTCCAAGCTTTGTTTATGACATTCTAAGCCTTTTTAACAAGAAAGAAATTGAAATTTTTTTACGATTAACTATACTTTCACTCCGCTACGTGGATGTGGAAGTAAAATAGGAGGTTTAAGTCAGAAAATGACCGTGCACTTGATTTATTCACTGACCTAGTCAATATTAAATATACCTACTACTATGGCCTAAGAAGTTCTCAATCAATTTGATTAAAATTTGTCTCTCTTTCTCTCTCTCTCTTTTTCTCTAAAATTATGAGCTTTAAAGTTTGTTGTACAAGCTTATTTGTTTGCCTAGTTTCTACTCACTATCAGTTTTCTTAAAGACATGAAATTCATTACACCCTGTATACTCAACAAATATAGAACCTCCATTATAGAACTTGGTTCTTAATAAGCTTACTTCTCACAAACTGCAAATACCAGAATATTTACATTATTCTACGAAATTGAATAAGAGCACAAAGGACACACATCTAATAACACAATGTTTTAGCATTTTCTAGGGAAATGAGGAACTATTCTGTTTTATGAACAGCTTTGTTTCGAAGCAGCGATTCATAATTAGCTCACAATGGTGAACTCGTTCGAAGGAATTTCATTTATTTTAATATTAGCGTCTACAGCAGCGACTGCCTTTTTACAGTTCACTGGGGCCCAGTGGAGAATTAATGTTTCGTTTGTCTAATTCTCGTTTTAACGGCATATCCGACTGTAACTTGGTATTAAAAATATGCTGCGTTCAACCAGAATAGAGACCTTAAATATTTCAGCGGATTCAATAGGTCTTTGAGGATAGATATGCTGTTGCTATTAGAGATATACGACTGTTCGTTTAATTTTCTCGAAATAATCCTCCACAAAATACTAGAATTTGTTTAAAATACGACCGGAAATAAATAAAATTATATTGTGTGATCTTCCCTATGGGTCTAACATCGCAATCTTAACAGTTTTAATATCCAAATTGATGCTGGGTGTATTATGGTCGGCGCCGTTGTAAAAGATGGAAAGTCTGAAATCTAGAGAATGTGTATTTTTAGGCCTTTCAAGGGTGCTTTTGTTATTGAACATAATGATCCATTTGAGAAAGTATCCAATTTACTAAAAAAGGAAATTCAGACAAAGATGCCATAAAAAAATAATATTTGAATCAGTAAAAAGACTTCTAAACAACTTTGGCATCATATTAAATCGAAATCAACGTAAAAAATTATTTCACTAAAAATGACCAAAATATTGACGCCTTTGGGCTCCGTCGTTCGAATTTTCAAAATTACTCCAAAAATTGACGAACTTTTCGAAAATACCACGAATTTGGTTTTTCGAAAGTACAACGAATAAAATCACGGGGGACGGAAAACTGCTCCGCACAACAAATTTTTCGGAAGTACAACGAATTTAATTTTTTGAAAATCTGAAAAAATTATTTTTATAAAAATACAATAACAAGACGTAAATAAAGCAGAAAACCGCTCCTCGAGATGCATTTTTCGAAAGTACCACGAACTTTGTTTCTCGAATGTACCACGAATTTGGTGGTTTCCAAGTCGAAATCCGTCAAATTTTTGAAAAAAATCAATGGGACGGTTTTTCCAATAAAAACCATAATCCTCATTTAATATTCCTCAAAGGGCTGGAGCATAATCCTAATACAAAACCCCAAAAACGTACAGAAAAATAGTCAAAGAATTCAAAGTCGGAGGGTCGATTCCGACGAACACAAAATACTTTTTATCTCGGCTCAGGCGGACAACGCCATACTAATCGCTCGAAGGCGAATCGACGGAAAAAAATATATTTGTGTTCGATGCCGTTAGTACGTTTATACAAGCAGGAAAACCATCGGACACATATAGACAGCTTCTTTAAGCATCTTGACAATCATTTCGATAATTTTAGAGCCAAATTCAAAGTGAATAATTTTTAAAAAGTTTTGCATACATTTTACAAATATTACTACGGCTTGCCGAGTGGTGGTGCTCTTTCATGTTTGCCTTATACACATTAGCTAAGTATTGAATATTTGTATTTTTTACATTTTATGAATTATTTCAATAAACGAGAATATATTTAATAATTATTATAATAATAATAATAATAATAATAATAATAATAATGAGGGTACGGAAAGCGGACCGGCAGCCTCCACGCGGTGTACCTGGACACTTGGACAGGCAGAGGTAACTCTGCCTGACAGATGTCGGACGTGGGTCTCAGGGCTAACCACTCTGTGACCCATATCTCTGGTTCCAACGGGCAGAGAAAGGGCTCCTCACAACCGATCCCATACGGATGGGGGTCAGAGACAAGTTGGAGGGGCCATACCGGATGGTTTCAATGGTAACAACCCACGCAATGGACATGGACGCTTTCAGTGGACGAGGGAACTTCGGGATGACTTGCTGACCTGCTACGAGAGCAGCGAACCTGAGCGCAGGGGGTACATGGCGCGATTGCGCGAGGTCTGGTGTCAGATGCACCCAGAGCATCGCGCCTTCTCTGAACAACAACTCAGAGATCAGGTATCCTTCCTGCGCAGATCAGGTTATGTATGGGCACCCCGTCAGCAGGAGGAAGCACCAGTCGCACTTCCACTGCGGCAAATACCGGCTGTCGGGGAACAACCCAGAAGGTACTCCGATGTTAACTTAAAAACGAGGGTTAGCCTTAAGAGCAGGGCTACCCTGAAGCCACAAGACCTGGCACGGATGGACGCTGCCATCGATGAGGAGCTACCAGAAGACGCCGACATTTGGCAGATCAACACTGCCGTGTACAACGCTGCTAGCCAACTCATTCCCCGCGAAAGGGCAACCAGGATCCCAAGCGGTATCGATAAGGTTAAGCGGCGTGTACAAAAGATCGAAGGCAAAATACAGTTGGCCAGACAACACGCTTCTCGAATCCAAAGTGTGGAGGAACACGTCACAGCTGGCAAGGCATTCACGCCTAAAGTCCGGCGAATAGCAGCCGGCCTAAGACGCCAGCACCACACACTAAATCTAACAGTGATGCTTACCATTAAGCAACACTGTTTAGATCGGATTCGAGCGCTCATGGCTGTCAAGAAAAATCTGATAAGGCGGGTAAGGAGTATGGAACAAAATACATTGTTCCGTACGAATCCTTCCCGCCTATTTTAAGAGCCACAGCGTGTTGTCGACAATCCGCCAGCTGTAGCCGATGTCGAAATCTTCTGGAAGGGAATCTACGAAACGACACGTCCATTCGATAGCGACACTCCAGCAATCGCACACTTCGAGGCTCTCTGCCGTAGAACCTTTGTAGAGCCAGAAGAAGTGTGCCCGGCAATCAGTTCGGAGGAAGTTCAACAAGCTCTTGTTGGTACTAAGAACTTCGCTGCTCCGGGTCCAGACGGCATAAACAACTGGTGGTGGAAAAAATTCCCTTGCACCCACCGTCGTCTGGCTCGAGTTTTCAACTCGTGGTTGAACGAGGAGCAGCAGATTCCGGACTGGTTTGTTGAGGGACGTACCGTGCTAATCCCCAAGAAGGGAGATTTGTCCGATCCAAGGAATTATATGCCAATCACCTGTCTGAACTCCTGCTACAAGATATTTACACGTATCTTGTATGCTAGGACACTAAGGCAGGTTGATACGGTATTCCAGCAGATTTACGAGCAGCGTGGCGCCAAGAAGGGCATGGCACGTTGCAAAGACAGCCTGCTGATAGACCGCTGTATTACGCAGGATTCTGTGCAGTACAAGCGGAACCTATCTATGGCCTGGATTGACTATCATAAGGCATTTGACACTACATCGCACCAACTACTGGTGCATTTGCTCAAATGTCTTGCAGTAGCAGAGCCACTAGTGAGATGCATAGAACAACTGCTGCCGCTCTGGAGGACTCGTTTCACCATAACATCTGGTGCACAGCGGGTTACAACAGAGCAGGTGGTAATCAGAAGAGGAGTTTTCCAGGGAGACTCTCTGAGTCCCCTACTCTTTTGCATCTCACTGCTGCCGATATCTGTTGAACTCCACCAAACTCGCGGGTACCATTGTGGACCACCCAGCAACCGGAGGCATAAGGTCACGCATCTATTCTATATGGATGAACTCAAACTGTATGCCTCCGGAGAGCACGAACTTCAGAATGCTCTAAGAGTGGTCGAAGAGTACACGCGGGCCATTGGCATGGAGTTCGATTTGGACAAGTGTGCGGTCGTCCATCTCAAGAGAGGACGATGCGGGGACTTTGCTGAAGACGCGCAACTCGCAGGCGGAAGCATCCTAAGACATCTGGATGCCGGAGAGACCTAAACATACCTGGGTGTGCAACAACATCACATCCAGGATGTGCAGCAAGTTAAAGAATCTCTCTGGGGCAAGTACAGATGCCTACTCCGAAAGATTTGGTCATCAGAACTTTCGGGGAAGAACAAGGTGTCTGCGACTAATATGCTTACCGTTCCTGTCCTGCTCTACTCCTTTGGGGTAGTCAAATGGACTGTAGATGAGCTGCACCAATTAGATAGAAGTACCCGCAAGATGATGAATACCAATAGGAGTATTCATCCTAGATCGTCCGTTCCTCGTGTGTACCTCTCACGTCAACGGGGGGGCCGAGGACTCTTGGGTCTGGAGTGTCTGCATGGCAGAGTAGCACTAAGTATGGCATGCAACATCTTAAGGAGCTCAGACCCGCTTCTGCAATTAGTGAGAGATCACGAAAATGCAGGAGTAGGTGCAGGACTGTTTAAGGCGGCAAAACGAGCCGCAGATGAACTTGGTCTCGTATTCGAAAACAGACGAGGAGGCCGGCGCGGTGCTGACCCAGAGTCAGTCACTGAACTGCAGCCACCTCGCCTGAAGGCCCAAATAAAAGCTGCCGAACAGGAATATCTGTTTAGGCAGCATGTCGATAAACCCATGCACGGGGTGTTCTATAAGAACCTAGAAACACTGGGTTTATCGACTAAGCTGACATTCGCCTTTTTAAGGTCAGCTGGGCTAAAGTCGGAGACCGAGGGATTCATTGTGGCCTGCCAAGATGGCGTAATCAACACTTTGGTTTACCGAAGCCGCGTAATGGGTGTAGAGGTTCCTGATATTAACTGCAGGACCTGTCGTCAGGCGCCGGAATCGCTCATGCATTTACTATCTGCATGCCCGGTATATGCAATTTCGGCCTACATCCATCGCCATAACGCGGCGTTACGGGTGCTGTATTACCATCTACGGCACTCGTACGGCGTAGACCAGACACCAGTGCTGCCTTACGTCCCCGGAGACATCGAGTCCGTTGTCGAGAATGAGAGGTGCCGAATTTACTGGAACTTCTCGTTTCCGACAATCAGGCTAATTCAAGCCAACAAGCCTGATATAGTCCTCCTCGACCATAAAAACAAGGTGATGTTTGTGATCGAGTTCTCAGCACCTGCTGAGCCAAACATCGCGTTGAAAGAGGAGGAAAAACGGACCAAATATCGTGATCTCCGGTACGAGCTCCAAGTGCTGTACCCAGGCTACTCGGTCAAGATGGTCGTTCTAATAATCGGTGTACCCGGAGGTATGAAGCCTACGCTGCTCTCGGAACTGAAGACCATACCAGCCTGTCGGAAATCAGCCGAATGGCTAGCAGGCCAAATGCAGAAAGCGGTCATCTTGGGGTCTCTTCGCCTACTTAGGGCACATGAATCTGGAATATACAGTCACTAACCCCACAGGTCGTGGAGAGTGGCTGTTATTATCGCCGGCGCGGCTACCGTTTGGTATCGGTCGGAAAGCACGGAAGCCCTGTCCGGCAACGGTGAAACCGAAAAAAAAAAAATTATAATAATAATAATAATAATGATAATAATAAAGGTCTTTATTTTCCAATAGAATAACGAACAAAGTATATAAGTAACAATAATATAATAAAATAATTATTATTCCAGGAAAAATGCCGAAGAACAGGTGGTCATGCAAGGAGCATAACCTCTGGATTTAATCTTAAGCAGAAAAAAGAGTAAGAAAGGTAATGCAAAATTAATAAAAAGAATGTAGCAAGAGATATATCTTCTTTTTAAACGCTCTTTTAAAGGATGGAACAGATTTGGTTATTATGCTTGGGGGAAAATTATTATATGTATTTGTTATTTGATATGAAAATGACCGTTTGTAAAGTTGAATACGGTGGACGGGAGGAGTTAATCTGCCTCTAAATCTAACATTAAGGTTATGTACATCTGTCCTAAATGTGGGCTTTTTGTATAAATATTGTGGAGCTTTATTTTTTATAATTTTGTGAAACAAGCAAGCAGAATTCGATTTCTTATTGATCCACTATTTATAAGATTTGTGACCGACGGGCGATTCTGTGGCGTGAGTCGGACAATTACTTTCCGCGGGTCACCTCTGATCCCGCCAAGTCGGTGTACTTGTCCGAATACTCATAGAATCCATCGACGGTTTTAATTATTAAGTAGTGTTTCTGAGAAAGTGCTAATTATAAGCTATATTCATTAAAAGTTCACTACCCGACATAAGAGTTCGAGGGAGAGAGCAGACTGTAGCAATCACAGTAAGTATAATTTTGTCTATTATCGTCGTGGGGAGTCTGAAGGTTATCTTGAATGCTCCTTGGGAGTAGAGTTGATCAGTATCGTAGCGGCGACATGGCTCCGGCCTAAATTATGTACAATCCTTGTCGTGTCCGTCAGACTAAAAGATACTAGGTTCATCTACACTTTCAGAGTTAATCTAACTTTTTTGGTTTTTGAAATACTTAATTGGTAAAATCACAATCGTGTATTTTCCTCATTTTAAATTACATGATTCTAACTTACACATGGCGCAGGCACGGTTTTAAGATTTTTTTCTATTAACGCCACATTGTACTTGACAAGCTTCATATGTTTGTCAGTAAGTTTAGGTCAATTCAATTTAGATTTACTTCCACTTGAACTATTGCCTTGAAATTTTGCATACATATTTTGTAGTACCGATGACAATACATTTATCTTATGACTATTATCTAATGCTACAGCCAGGATAGTCAGTTAGCTCACTATGCAACTCCTCAATGGTTAATAGGGTGTTTTGGGCTAACTTTGATCGGCACACGGATTTGATGACAATGTGCCTGTGGTATATGTTTGACTTAATGCCGCAGCGAGAATAGTCGGCTCACCATGCAACCCTCAACGGTAAGTGGTATACGTGGTGAACGGCACCATCGCGATCGGATACGTCACCGAAATTATATGGGCGGCCACAGATGTACAGCTTTCGATGGGCACAGATGTACGATTCTGACAATTTAGTAACGATGGCATTCATATCCGGTCTAAATCTGTACAGTGTCAGGTTAAATAAAGCTACGGTACAGTTAAACGTAGAATTGTGTTGTGTTAGGCTTCAACTGTGCACAAAATCCAGGGCAACATCGTCAATCATGCTGTGGTTTAATTGGGCCCAAAACTTTTCGCTGCTGGTCCAGCATACGTAGCCCTAAGCAGGGTTATTTCGTCTCATGGAAGAACTGGACTGCACAAAATTAATCGGAGTTGTCGTAGTAATCTAACAAAGATGCTTTGCTAGAAATAGATCGAATGAGCATATCGTCGACGATAAAAATGGAAATAGTATAAAGACTTTTTAGAAACAACCTGTTAATAAAATGTATCAAAACAAAAAAAATAAATATTACGCGACTTGTTTAGGACAAGGCCGCCGTCCAATAAGTGTACTCACTGCTGTATGTAGATATTAATAAAGGAGAGTCAAAAAATATCAAATCAACCCAATAAACACGAAATGTGTATGAAACGTTAACAAAAAATCGTAATGAGGAATAAATTAAATATTTCCTAGAAACGTATCTGTTATGTTTCTAACACATCCCACTAAACACAAAATATGTATGAAACCTTTCAAAAAAATTGTAATCGGGAATAAATGAAACATTTCCTAGAAACGCATCTGTTATATTTCTGACACATTTTAGAAATTCATAATTGTTGCCATGTTTCAGAAACACTTCATATAGGTATATGCGTATATGAAGTGGGGATAGTACAGACAGAGCTGGAAGACATGTTGTTTGGTGGTGGTGCCCGCCATTTGCCTTTGCCATTTGTGTAGTCTATCGAGACGTCTAGTATAAGTAATTAGTTCGTTTTGCCAGTTGTTAATTTTATAATGTTGTGGTTTTTGTGATATTTACATTGGTATTCTGGCAATGGACGATACTTATTCAATGAAGGTTAGTGTGATTTTATT
This sequence comes from Stenurella melanura, assembly GCA_963583905.1. Classification (NCBI taxonomy): domain Eukaryota; kingdom Metazoa; phylum Arthropoda; class Insecta; order Coleoptera; family Cerambycidae; genus Stenurella; species Stenurella melanura. The sequence goes on from OY757312.1 coordinate 113,570,802, forward strand.
GTTTACAATGAAAAAGTTGACGACATTGGATGCGCGTCACACATAACCTAAATGTAGCTAACAAATTTAACATTTTTTATAGTATTTTCAGGTTTTTTGTTTATTTTTTGAACTTTTGTATACTTTCAACTATTGAAACAAACGGTTATAAAGGGCCTACCGCCACTGCCATGGGTGATTTTTCCAACGATATGTATGTATGTTAGTCAAGGAGTAAATAAAATATGTATGTAGGTATTTTCTCGTGATCTTTACATTTCGCCGAGTTATAAAAAATGCCTAAAACTAAAGCTATTTTTGAAACTTTTTTTCTTGTCAACTATAATGAGACAAAAGCGACGGGACTTTTTATAATGTTTAGTACTTTATTATGTATTTTCCCCAATTCAATTTATCAATAAATACTATTTTAAAATACAAAAGAAAATATTCATTCGCCATTTTATAGTTATACACAGTGTCTAACTGAACTCTTTTATTATGTATAGTTCAGTGGTGTGTCCCCGTATATTCACTTCGCGATAGGGATAATATACCAATATATTTTCTGGAGTCTCGGTCTGCTTAACCTTAAATGAATTTTTACCAAATTACGAATTAAATGGTAACCTAAGTATAAAATAAATCATTATATCTAAACGGGTTTTTATTTTAGTTTTACGGAAAAAAATGTAGTTGAATAAAACATTTTGCATTGTAAATTAGAGCCATGTGCCAACTTTCCATGCATTTGGACAAGAAATAATACTACAAATTAAAGTAGATACAGCTTTTTATTTTTTCAGTACAAGTGTGTGTTGCATTAAAAACTATAAACTGCGTGTAAAATGTCAAAGATTTGACAGTATCAGTTGGTGTAAATCGGCTAGACAATCCAAATGCTTACCCTCGAGAAAAAGATATTTGTGGTACAATGTTATGGGTTGGAGAACATTAGCGATACGGCAACAGTTTTGGCTTCGGGCAAAATTTCATAAAGCTTAGGGCAGCAGAACTTGGTGTGAACAAACCGCATTTGCAAAGAACATTTAAAATAAATAATAAGATAATGCCGTACAAACCTAAATTTTGCAACACTTTGGAATCAAACGACGGAATCAAAACAATTGGACTTTTGTTTATGGATTGGAGAGAATTGCTTCACAAAAAGAATTTAGAAGAAGGGTGGAATTATGTAGTAATTTAGGTGGGGCACTATTTGAATAGGTTTTTATTTGAATTCGTTAATTTTGCTAAAAAAAAAAACTATTTACTTCCATTTGTTTTTTTGTTCAGATACCTACAATGAAAGTTGGCATATGGCTCTAACTTTCGATGCAAAATATAACTATCGACCCTATCCAGCTGCATAATTTCTAACGTTATTATTCTATAAAACTATATGGTACACGTTTTTTCCAATAATGCAGTATTTATCTCTTCTTGTATTCAAGAGGATTAATTGTACAATTCCCTGTTTATGTTTCTCTATTTGAATTTAAACTGACTGAAACACGAATTAAAAGGTAATTATAGGTTTATATTAACAAAATGTGGTAATAAAACGCAACCGTTTTATAATGGAGAGTGCAAAGCTAAATATTGTGTGCAATTATTTACCTCCTTTTATGAATATAATCTGTCGAAAGTATTGTGTACAGCTTAATTTTGTTACCCAATTGTTTTATAACAATCCATAAAATACATTGTTTATAATCCTTTATTTGTGTCATTTTCTTGATTTCTTGCTCTGAATTTGGCATTTGGCCACTTCTGAAAAATATTACAAAATTTATAGAAGGAAATCTCAAGTCAAATGAATCGAATTGATTTTATAATAGTTCTTCTTAATACAAAATGTGTCACTCCTAAAAAGAAATGTAATGGTGAAAAAGACCTTTATAACTAAAAAATCTATTGTGACTGTTAGCGTTTCGGAAAATTTCCATTGTTGTTTGACGTATTAGAAACAAAAGTTCTGATATCGGTGATAAAGATATTTTTTCAATTTTTGGCCGGGATATTTATGTGGTAATCAGAAGTATACTGAAAAATCAACCTCTGTCCGATTCATTCAGCACATAGGTTTATCTCATTAAATTTCAAATATTTTTACAGAAGTTGTAAAATACTCGATAAAGAGGAAGAATTCACAAAAGTATTAGATAACATGTGTTTTGAAATGTTTCTTGGGTAGGACATCTCTAGTTTCTGCAATATCTGGAACGTTCATTTGATGAACTAAAAAATATAATAAATAGAATTCAGAGCAATGACAAGAAGAACAACTCTTATACCTGTGAAAACACGACGTATGCAAAAGTAGCCAGTAGTGAGGTAGTTATTATAAAGCCGAAGAATGCAGGTCAGGAAAGTAAAAAAACATTAGAAATGGTTCAAAAACATGTAAACCCTACTACACTCGAGGTTGGTATCACCGAAGTTAGAGCTGTTAAAGAAGGAGGTGTGGTAATCAAATGCAACACCAAAGAAGAAATCAAGAAAATCAAATCTGTGGCTGAAAAGAAATTGGGAAAAAATTATAAAGTAAATACACCTGACCAAAAAAACCCTAACATTAAAATTGTCGATATTCCAAGGGAAATGGTTTGGAAGAACTTATTGAGGCCATAAAGAAGCAAAATATAACATTGAACAGTAACTCAATCTTAAACGTCAAGGTCATAAAGAAAATGAAAACCAAGTAGATGGCTATACTTGAATGCGTTGCAGAATCATTTAAAAGAATTATGCAAGAAAATGGTATTTACTTAGATTGGTCCAAATGTCGAGTTTACGAATATGTAAATGTTTTGCGTTGTTTTAAGTGTGGTGGTTATGGTCACAAATCAAGCAGTTGTAACAGTAGTTCATCTAGATGCCTACGTTGTGCAAAACCGGTGAGTGAACATGAAGATGAAAAACAGTGTGATTGTAAAACTCCAAAATGTGTCAATTGTATTGATGCAAATGCGGCATTGCAGACAAAATTCGATGTAAATCATTCTTCATTCGATGTAACATGTCCTATTTTCCTCAAAAGAATTGAAATTCAAAAACAAAATATCCGATATAATGTAGATAGTGAGTAGCAATTAGAAAATATTAATAAGGATAATATTAATATAACTAAATTTAGTATATATCACCAAAATATACAATCCATTAAAAATAAAATCGAACAATTAGAAACAGAGCTTGCCTTACACAACATAGATGTGGTATGTCTTACAGAGTCCTGGCTGCAACCATGGGAATTGGGTAGTATTAATATAGATGGCTACACACGCAAAGCGGCATACTGTAGAAGTATGCATAAAAATGGAGGCGTTATAATTTTTCACAAATCTTCACTTAATTTAAGCATAGATGAAATTAATGGGTTAAATCGAATATCAAGAGAAAAAGATTTAGAACTTGCAGGTGTCGTAATAAAAATAAATAGATCTATTAAAATTAAAATAGTAACCATATACAGGTCACCTTCTGGAGATATAAATATATTTTTTACCCAATTGAATCAATTACTAAATAACTTATTAAATAACAACTCTATGCTTGTATTATGTGGCGATTTTAATATTGACTTTTTGTCTAAAAGTAGAGTGTGTAATCAACTATGTGTTATACTTAATTCATATAATGTACATTGCCTTATAAAAGAACCCACTAGAATAGGTGTAAATTCAGTTTCAAGCATCGATTATATGTGTAGTAATTTTTTACAAAATCAAAGCAACTTTAATTGCCGAGTATCATCTAATGGGTTGTCTGACCATACAGCGCAAGTTCTATGTTGTGACATTCCAAATATCTGCCAAAGAATAAATAACAAAGCTACAAGGTTATACACTAAATATAATTATCAAACTTTTATTCACAATGAAAACTGGCTTAATGTATAAGTACAGCGCGACAACTGTAAGTGATGGCTTTAAAGAATTTATTTTCAATTTTGATTATTATATTGAAACAAGCTTTCCTTTTACGACCGTTACAAAAAACTGCAACAAGAAATCGTGGATAACCAGAGGTATAAAAATTAGCTGTCAAAAACTGAAATTACTTTATCAAATAAAAACTGAAACAAAAAGACCTGAAGACAATACATTTATGAATGCTTCTGATAAACCAAAAGCAGCCTGGTCTATAATACATAAAGATTTAGGAACACATAAAAGCAAAACAAATGTAATAAATGAAATTAGAATAAATGATAAGACAATAAACAATTTACAAGAAATAGTACAAATTTTCAATAATTATTATGTTAATCTCCCCATATCATTAGCCAATAAATTTAAAGGCATGCATTTGAATGTAACTGGTATAAATAAATTGTATCCTACAATATTTGTCGAACCGGTAAGCGAGAATGAAATATTTAATATTATCATGCAAATGAAAAAATCAAATTCTTCTGGTATTGATAAAATAACCGCAAATATGCTAAAATCAGTTGTTAATTATATAACAAAACCTTCAACATTTTTGATAAATTGGTCTCTGTCAGAAGGTGTGTTTTCCGATGAACTTAAAATAGCTGAAGTAGTTCCACTTCATAAAAAAGGGCAAAGAGAAACTGTTGAAAATTACAGGCCTATTTCTTTATTATCATGTGTTTCAAAAATTTTGGAAAGAGTGGTATTCAATAGAATAATTAAATTTTGTAATGTTAATAAAATATTAAGTGATAAGCAGCATGGTTTTCGAAAAGGCAGGTCAACTCAATCGGCAATACTGGGCTTTCTTAGTGAATTATATGATGGCTTAAATAATAACAAGAAATGTCTTGGTGTTTTTATGGATCTAAGTAAGGCATTCGATCTCGTAGATCATGACTTACTTTTGCAAAAATTAAATAAATATGGTTTACGTGGGAAGCTCGGAGATTGGTTGAGTTCTTATCTGTCAAATCGAAAACAGCTTGTGGAAATAAATGGTACTACATCAGGAAAATTGCGTATAACTAGCGGTGTACCCCAAGGTTCTGTACTGGGGCCACTTCTTTTTATACTTTTTATAAATGATCTGCCCGATGTTGTCAATGAATCTTCATTATTTATGTTCGCCGATGATAATTCACTTCTAAATTCAAATAATCACCTGCAAAATTTGGTCCATGATACACAAGTGAAACTAGATCTATTTGTATCTAAATTTCAAACCGACAAATTATTATTAAATGAAAATAAAACTGTTTTCATTCAGTTTACTCCTAGACTTCTAAATTACAAAGAATCTTATTTATTAAAAGTAAATGGAAAGTCCTTGGAACAAGTTTCAACAACGAAATTTCTAGGCGTTTACATTGATAACGCTCTGAATTGGGAGTGTTACATTAGCGAACTTTGTAAAAAGCTTTCTACTGTATGTTTCGCGCTGTATAGATTAAGAAATATTACAAATAGGAGTGTCTTGTTATCTTATTACTATGCAATTTTTTATTCGAGAGTTCGATATGGCATAATTTTTTGGGGTTGTTCTCATCATACAGATAGAGTTTTCAAATTACAAAAACATGCAATTAGAAACATAGTTGGAATTTCACGACGCACTTCTTGCAGACAATATTTTAAAGAATTAAATATTTTACCTATAGCATGCATATATATCTATGAAATAATATTATTTGCTAGACTGAATATAGATAGTTTCTTGCTGAATAACTTTAATCATAGTTATGATACTCGTACGCAAAATAATTTAATAATTCCTATCCACACTTTGTCAATTTATGAGAAGAGCCCTAAGTATACTGGGCATAAAATTATATAATAAATTGCCGAATAATTTACGACAGATTGACAATTTAAATAATTTTAGAAGTTCCTTGCGTGCAATTTTATCAGATAATATGTTTTACAGTGTACAAGAATTTTTACAATACACATTTTAATTTGCTTTTATATTTTAGTGTTAATTTTATTAGGTTAATCTATATGTTTGTGACTTTTTAAATTTTTAAATTTTTAAATTTGTGACTGTTTTGTAATTTGTATATTTATATAATTGTGTTTACCATTTTTTGTAACTCTGACGAATCCCATACCATTGTACTTGTTTTGTCTAAAGGACAATAAATATATTATTATTATTATTATTATTATTATTTCATGTTTCACAAACATGTCAGAAACAGAAAAATGTTCAGTGGGAAACAAACAACATAATTTTATCAATATTGATGACGAGACGCATGAGCTTGTCGCAAAATATATAAGAAAATAATCTTATTTTTGTCGAACTAAATAACTATGAACTTCTCACGACGTGTTTTTAGGTCACCAGCATTGATAAAATAATAATATTAGCTTGATTTGATAATTTTTAACTTACTTTTATTAATATCTAGTCATCAGAACTGAGTTCAATGATTGAACTATGGCCCTGTTCCAATCAAATCATGTAACATTAATTTTCTCTTTTTTAATACTTGTCAATATTTTGAATAAACTTGGACGGAAAAGTAGTGACTAATTAGGCAGCGGTTTTTATATTAAGAAAACCCAAACGTGAGTGTACGGAAAAGAATTTTTATATATTAATATATGCATCACACAAGAAACATATTCAGTAATTTGTGTTGATAATAACTATAAATACAAAAGAGAACGTCTGGTGCAGAAGTTTTATAATAAAAGCTCATTAATTAAACGTTTTAATTGATTTTACGATTGGTGTTTCCTCAGGCTTAGGCAGGTTCTCCACATATGTATAGAAATGAATCTTACTTCGCTGAATTTAACTACAGAATGTCTCTGTAAAGCTAAATGCTTCAGTTAATTAACTTTGCCTTGGAAATATCTTTATTATGGTGAAACTGTGTAACATAATGTAGATTTACATGCAACAATGTCATCATTTTGTAATTTTCCTTACAGTTAGTAAATTAAAACTATTTTGGTATACTTGCAGAGAATACATTATGACTCCATTTGTAAGCTTTATATTCTTAATAAATGTTCATTGTTATTGTGCCATAAAAGTCTAAGTAAAACTAAGAACGACGCGTTGCTTTAAATACCTTTTTAAACTTATATCAAATATGTTTATTAAAACATTTATTTATTTATTCATTCATTTACCCAACAGTAAAACCAATTATAGGGCAAGATAATTAGTGCATGTGTGACACAGGACAGAGATAAAAGAAGAGATAAATGAACAGGGAGAATAAATTAGTAGCTAACAAAAATATTTAAACAGGATATCATTATCTATATATTTTCACAATATAGATTTGAGATTAGAAAAGTTTATATCACAGTTATTGCTTAAATTGTTATAGTTTGTGCACATGGTATCAATTGGAGATTTTAACATTATAATTGTTGAACATAGATTTGGTTGAAGTGTAGTGGGATGTCTTGTAGATAGTCTTGGTACGTTGAATTTTATTTTACTTAACAAGTTGGGGCAGTCAATATGGTAATGAGTTAAGTTATATAAGAAAGTTAGAAAAGTATTAACCCTCATGGTTCTAAGAGATAGTAAGCCAAATCTATCCAACAGAGAAATATGATCTGCATCTTGAAGTGGATATGTCCAATCCACTTTGTAGGCCAGAAACTTGACAAATTTACGTTGAATCGATTCTGCTCTATTTATGTAGCAGTGATAAATTGGATTCCAGATTAATGAGCCATATTCCAATTTAGATCGATGTTAATGTTTTTAGGCAATCAATGGTAATAGTATACTGAGAGTTACGTATGATAAATCCCAGCATTCTCGATGCAGACTTATATGTTTGATCAATGTGTGTACAGAATGACAGTGATGAATCAAGATATATGACTAGGTCCTTAACCTTTGTGCATCTTATAAGAGCGTCACCATTAATTGCGTAGTTGTATAACAATGCCATATTCTTACGAGTGAAAGTTACTATCTTACATTTTGAGGCATTTAAAATCAGTTGATTTGAGTTACACCATTGATTGATTTTGTCTAATTTGAGTTGTGTGTCGACAATCATCTGCAGTACATATCGAGGAATACATTTTCAAGTCATCAGCAAACATTAGTCTATTACAATCTAATGATTTAAATAAATCATGAATAAATATAAAAAATAGTAAAGGGCCTAGGTTGGACCCTTGTGGAACCCCAGATGTTGATATAAACACATTTGATTTAAAACCGTTATAATAAAAAATGCACATTGTCGGCGTTCCCAAATATTAGAACGGTTATTCAAGTCACAAAATGATGAATCTTAAAGTAGAGATCGAATAGATAAATAATATCCCACAAGCTAATTGAACTCTAGTTACGTCACATAATATGATACAGTATATCACACAGTGAGATTCATAAGTAACGGATAAATTCATTGTCTACGTAATTTACAATTTATAAGTAAAATCCAAAAACACGTAAATTTTAAAATCTAAAATTATATTTTTTTATACCTCCCCCTTCTACTCCCTTGTAGGGAGAGCTACCACTTTAAAATTTTTAAATGGAACGAGGGTGCATGTGATAACTCATTTGAGAGGGTTTCTAATTCTCTATCCAGCAATATAAGATTTTTTGAATTTCTCTATTTTTTTTATTGAAAAATATTACACTTTTAATGTTACTAAGTAAACAAAAGAACATGAAACAGTTTAAATCAAATGTTCAAACTGGACGCTCATTGCTTCTTGACCATAATGGAGGCATTGCTGAAATCCTTATAAAACATTTGGGGTGATTTGATTAATTTCTTGTCTTTTCTGCAATGGCGCTATTTGGTGTGTTGAAGTAGACTTTCGATTTTAAACCATAAAAAATAGTCAACCGGAATCAAATCGGGAGAACGAGTAGGCCATTCGATTTCACCGCGTCTACCGATCCACCTATTGGGAAAATCTTGATTGCGATAGGCTCTTACGGTCAATACAAAATATGGTGTAGATCCGTCCTATACCAAATATTTCTATCAACTTCATTAGGGTTGTCATCATCTGGGAAAAATATTTTTAACTCTGGAACTAAAAAAATTTGCGAGAAATTTAGGTAACGTGCGCCAGTTAATGTACCATCAAAGAAATGTAGTCCAATAATTTGAGAATTTATAATTGAAACGTTCATCCTCTCAGAATATTGAGTATTTTCTGTACTCCAGCATCTACAGTTCTGTTTGTCGACTGTTCCATTTACGACGAATGTTGCCTCATTATAAATAACGAATGATCTTGGCATCTATTTGCCATGATTTCGCAAAGTTTCAATCGACGATCAGGGTCATCGTCGTTAAGTTCTGGACCTAATGAATTTTATATGGGCGGTATTTTTAATTTTTTAGAAGACGCAATATGAACGTTTTACTAATATCATTATCGGCGGTAACTTGTCTTGTAGGTTTATGTGGATTATCTTGAATACCTAACAATGTATCCAATTTCTTTTCATCGTCTGAAATGCGTTTCCAACCAGATTTAGGAATATCTGTGGCATTTCCAAATTCGCGAAATTTGTTTTTTACTCTACTAACCGTACACTGAAAAATGCGACGGTCAGGATATTTAGTATTGAAAAGTTGGCTTACGTCCTCCTGCGTTCTTGTCTTATCAGCACGTTCTAATAATGTCAAAATTTCAATTCCTTGGGTAACCGAAAGCATCATTGTTAATATAGAACCATAAGTTTGCACATATGTAACAAATAAAGAAATTATATTTTTCTGATATGTGAAAGGAAACCCCTTTTACTTCTTTCTTATTGTTGGGTATTTTGCCACCTGCGTATCAGAAAAAATGATACATTTAAATTGAATGTTATGACGTGAACAAAATTAATTAGAAAAGTCAGATTTTACAGATATTTGGCACATGGGCATAAATAGTTTAAGATACATTTTAAAATTTTCAAATTTAATTTTCTTGATGAAGCATAAAAAAATTCAAAAAAATTATACTGCACGGTCCCCAGACCTGATTCCAGTGGATTATTTCTTATGGGAGCATTTAAAGCAAAAAGCGTATGCTACCGAAGTTACCACTAGACAGGAATTAAGAGAACGCATAGAACGGGAATGCACTGAAAAAAAAATAACCCTCAGTTGATTAGAAATACCATAAATAATTTACAGTTACGCTCAAGAAAGTGTATTGAGGTTGGAGGCAGACATTTTGAAAATTTGTTGTGGTCATTTCTTTTAAATTATTTTTTGTTCGTTACATTTTAGGTGTGTTATTTTAATTTCATGTAATTGTATTGGATCAAATTATTTTTAGTTTAGTTATTTCACTTCCATATAATCTTTACTCTTTTGTATTTGTTCTAATAAATAAAAATTTTGTTTCTTCACATTTTTACATAGCTATTTAATTTAATTTTTTTGACTTTTGTTGACATTTATATATTTTTATATTTTTTTAATCTTTTTAGCAAATTCTAACAGACAGTAAAATTAAATCTTTCCCCACAAAATTAATGTCGTCCATGTAGTTACTGATGTTTTTGTGACCGAATTTCACCCAAATATTTTTTAAATGGATTTATTGTGAAACTCAACTATTAATTAATTCTCGAGGCGTTAAAAGTCTACCAAAAAAAAACTAACTACATGGTTCAGGCATACTATTAGACTATGAAAATCTGTATTGTACATTGCCAAAATCCATATACAGAATGATGATTTTAGGTAAGATCCAAAATTTAAAAAAATGGCTCGGGCCCTGACTCTTTTTTTTGTTTTCGATACTGGATTAAGTAGGCCTCTATTAGTAAAACATGCCAATTAAATTTGGTACAATTTGCTACAGCCATTGAAAAAATACAGCCGATCTAAATTTTGGCAAAAAATGGAAAACACGCTGAATATCAGAAACGAGAGGCATTAGAGATCTAATAAAGGTCATTCTTAAATAGACTTAGGGTTATGTACCCCTCACTAGCGTGTGGCCAGTCACTCACGAAACACCTTGTATATGTGTTTATGATTGTTCAATCTTTTGAAAACTGTTTAATATGGCTCAGCGGTGGTCCAACATTAGTTTCACCAAGCTATCTCGAGTATAAAGTGAGCAAAATTTAAAAAGACGGTTTTTCTATTCGAAAATATGGTGAATGCGCCATGAATAAAATTATGCTATAATGGATAGTTAGCTATTCTCGGGCCAACTGACACAGAATTCAATGTTAAGAGTTAAAATTTAAAAATGGCGAATCCAATAGGGCTGCCATAATGGCGTAATTTTTGTAGATTTACATGAAATTTCGTAGATGAACATATATTCTTTGAAATCTCTAGAAACTACATAAGAAGCCGTAAAAGGTTGAACATTTCTTTCTAAAACGGTCTCAACAATTATGAAATAAAATTTCGTCGTCTCGTCCTCTCGCCTAAATACCTAATATCGATATTGAGGTCGTTGTAAAATTGAACAAATAACAGAGCGAATGTACATTTAATCGAGCCGAATATTTTGTTTATCCCAATATTAATAATATATGTAAATATTTGATATGTAATTATTCAATTAACTAGTATATGCAGTGTTCCTACTTCTATTTCCTGTTTCTTCATTTTGTATGCTAAAATAGCAAGGTTAAATACTATATATAATGAATAACTATACTATACTACACTATACTACCGTGTGGCATAAAAATTGGGAACAGCAGGAAATACGAATACTAGAGGAGAAATTTAAATACACAAGTTGAAGAAAATTTCCCTGGCTAGCTAGCGGTGACCTTGGACTTATCTTTAAACGTGAACTTCAAGGACATTTGAAGGTCAAGTTTTGTATTTAAAGTTTTTTTCTAGGATTCGTGTTTTTCAAGTTATTCTGCTGTTGCCATAATTTTATGCCACCCGATATACTGTACTATACTAATATCTGTATCTTGAAAAACAAAAAACCTCAATCCCTTCAAATTTCTTTTTCGAGTACCTATACAGAATGAATTTGGTTTTGATGGGCTCACCTTCTGCCCTTCTTCAACTATTCCACTTTTTAACACATTTTTTTTGTATATCATATCGTATAATGTTTCCCCTAACCATGATCACTATATCACCAGCATCCTTAGGCTTTGAATTCTTTATTTGAAAGTTTCTTTCGAAGGCCATCAACTACCAAGTTCATAGCAAGGGATACAGAACACCCCCGGCAATTGACGTGTCTAGTGTTTCGCCCATCATTGTAGTAAATACCACGCTGCTTGAGCATGCCACAATCCACATATAATAGGTGTCCTTGATTCCACTTTCTCTTGCAGTTGTGATGATGGAGTTGAAAAAGGTTTTATGACTGTTTGAAGCCTTTCCCGATGTCGAGAAAGGCTTCCGATTTTGTCTCCTTCTGTGCCAGCACCTTTCCCACCTTCTTGACAAGGTAGAAGGATGCTGTTTCTGAACACAAGCCTATTCAGTATGTAAATTGACCAAGATGTAGTGAACTATATCATCAGCCCTAATATGCCTGTTAAGCATCGTTTTTTTTATATTTAGTTGAAGCTATGCAGGATGTCTCACCGGGAACTGAATCGATCGATATAGGGGAAAGTATGTAATAGAAAATTTTGTGAACATTTTAGGAGTTACTAAAGTCCGTTTGGCCAATCCAACAAAATAATTACAAGCAAGTGCTAGTTCCAGTTATACTGGAAGTCGATACCAACTTGCCTATTTTAAATGGAACACACTATATATTTTCGACTTTTCGACATGACCATAAAATTTTGAGTCAGAGTTATGTAAAATTAATTTCCTTTTTTTTCTAGTAAAGGCATGGTAGGGGTTGTTACAACTTCTTGAAATATTCGCGATTTTGTTAAATGTTCAAGAATTTTTAGTAAAAATTGCATTCAGCTTAGCCATGACCATGATTAGAAACAATCATCAATATCAGTCATTGCCTCATGTCAAAAAATGCCAGCAACTTTAAATTTCACTCACGAATACTTTATAAATTTATTTATTATTTTGTTATAAAGCAATATCAAGAACATGTAACATATTCGCTACTCGATACCCACAAAAACAGAAACCATCATCAAACACTGTAAAAAGCATGTTGAATAATTTTAGAATATTTGTCTCTATCAAGGCACTTGGTAAGTATTATAAAATTTATTTTCGTTGTAGAGCGTAGCTCTTCTTATTAAAACATATTCTTTATAGGATTTTACAAACAGCAGAAAAAATAACTATCTATAACTAAAAGAAAACTATGTGTAAAAATATTAATGAAATCTTTGCATACTTTCGATCACCTTAATTCTGGTTATGCTAGCAAATTAAAATCCTAAAACGAATTTGTCTAATTTCTTATTTGACAATTCTCATTCTAACACTAGCATCCACACAGTCCCCAGCGGCCATGCAGATTAAACTAGTATCTACATAACCCCCTACGATCATGAAGATTCAGTTAAAAATGAGAACAAGGGCCTAAAATAAATTTATTTATCTACCTTGTCTTAAAAATGTTTAATTCTAATGGATTACATTTTCATGAAATCTATTATATAATAATATTCTGTTTCTTGGAAATACTTAGCCTTTGAAACGTTTTTTGCCATTATTTTTGTTCTTAGTCTTAGCTCATCTTGTGTTCTTTCTAGATTCCAAAGAGGAAACGAGTCTCTCCTACAGGAAGAAAGTTATAATTGCTGGGTTTAGGTATAGGATTACATGTTTTCGTCTTAGAATTTTATGGTGACTCCGAAATTTTGAAACTTCCTAACCTAAAAGTGACCGTATGACCACTTTTGGTTAAATTGAGGCTGAAACATCTTAGAAACGAGGGCTTATAGAGAAATTCTTTAGACGAAAGGAAAGGGACCGGTCCCATAATAAAAATATCAATATAAAATAAAAATTCATGATTAACCTTTTCGTGTAGAGAAAGAACTCATAAAATCTGTACATATGTTGTAGAGATAGTTGAAGGGGTCGTCAAGGTCGTTGATTTCAAATTCTGTAATATTCACATGATTTGTGAGTTATTTTCAGGCGCGAAAGGACTAAACTCACATTTTCGTTTTTCGAGTGCATGGGCTCGGTTACTACAGATTTAGGATATGAGCCCAGGTCTTTCCTATGTTTTCTGATCGATTTCTGTAGAATTTTTGATGTAGAATTCAAAATTCATTTACCACATTTCTCTATCACCTGGTTTCTGAGATATCCAAGCTCAGATATACACAAAAACGACAATTTTGTCACATTTGGCTTAGGACATCTCAAAATCCTGCTGGAATAGGCAATTTTGTGAACAAATTTGGATTCAGCGGGTCGAATCGTGTAGGATATGACACTTGTCGTCAAAAGGGATACTATGGTAGGTGTGTGTTATTCCTGAATTCTAAACTACTTTTCAGCATCATATTCAACAGTCCTACTATTTTTTGCCACATCGACAGGAACGATTACAATATAGAAATTCAAGGAGAACTAGCTGGCACATAATGAAGAAGATGAACTCCAACACGTTGGGCTGATGCCGCCAAGGAACACCTAGGAAAGATCTTTGTGGAGCCCATAAGCCTAACAGATGACAGACGACGTGCTGCTGACAGCGAGGAGTGGCTATAGTTCACTACATTTATTTAAGGCACATACATAACCTCAAAGCCCTGCCGCTGACGTACAGATGGGAGAGAAGGACATGATCTATTTTTTAATAAAATTCTAAATCATGAATATAGTGTAATACTTAATACATAGAAGAACATTGTTTTCATGTAAAGAATTTTCTGGTATGACTAAAATAAGAATTTAACGGAAACGCACCTGTTTGAATTATGGTTTCAAATTATTTTGATATAGTTACTCGACTTCCTCCTACCGACATTATTTTAGGATGTAACGGTTTATAGCAGGCATGTAAACCCTACCCACGACACAGTCGAACCTTATTTTATTTATTCGTATCTTGACACAAGCAAAACAGAGTTTTTTTTTTAATTTAGCACTGTAGCAAATAACTATATATTTGCCAAAGACAATACTTCTTTTCTGTGGGATATCCGTTATGCTAAGGAGACAGTGATTTATGGTCGATTTTTACGGCTTTTTTAGGTGCCTAATATATGTAGTTAACTATAACTAAAATAACATGTGTCTCAAAAAGTCAATATGTTGTGAATAAGATGAATATACAATGTGAAAAGCTACTTTTCGCAAAACTCTAAATGTGAATTCTTATTAACGATTTAATTAAGTATTTAAATAAAAGTTATTTAAATTTAATGCATAATAAATATTTTTATAAATAAAATTTTAACACATTATTAATAACGTATAATTTTGTAATCATTTCAAACTCAAATATAAAATAAATGTTGGTTTCAAATTAGTTATCATTTTACAAATACTACACACACTGCATATAAATCACTAACTATACAATTATACATATATTCAACCACATATTATACGCCGAATAAATAATGTAATGGTGAATGATTTATATGAAATATATTAAATATAAATGATACCCATTTTAAACGATATTATATGCTGCAATTTTTAATTACATTGCATACAATAATAGATAGCTCCTATGACAAAAAAGGTATCCCATCGAATACATCAAATTTAAAAGGTGAAAATGGTTGTAAACACGTAAAAATCATGTTACGCCTGCCAGACTGTTAAATAGTTATGAAAAGACTCATTTTACTTGACGTATGTAATATATGCCAATACAAGTGAGCGATGCATTTTGAAAATTATGTGAGTCAAGTAAAATTACTCTTTCATAACGTGTTAACGTGGCCATTCCCTAGAAAGAGACATCCGATAGGGAAATATTTATTATGTTTGCCCATAACTTTTTTTTCTTAGTACGTACATTTAAAAAAAACTATAAGAATACCAATGTACAACCATAACAAAACTGTTACTATTTTCACTCAATGATTTCAGAGGTTTGCAAAATAGCTAGATTTAAAGCTACGAAATAGGATGATTAACATAATTTTTAAATTTAAATCTAGCTATTTTGCAAACCACTGGAATTATTCAGTGAAAATTCATAGTAATAGTCTTGTTAGGGCTCTACTTATGTACTCTTATAGTTTTTTAAAATATACGTACTAACAGAAAAAAGTTATGGCAAAAAATAATAAATATTTATGTCTCTATCTAGGGAGTGGCCACCTTAATAAATTTTGATACCTAGAATCATATTCTTGCACTTTTACGTCTCACCGCCGACCGACGCCTAACGTCGTTTTTGTAAAACTCGTATATTTGATAAATTTTGATACCTATATTCATATTCTTGCATTTTTACGACGCCGACCGACACCTTGCGTCGTTTTTATAAAACTTCTGAATTTGATAAATTTTGATACCTGGATTCATATTCTTGCGGTTTTAAGTCTCGACGCCTACCGACGCCTAACATCTTTTTTGTAAAATTTGTGTATTAGATTGATTTTGATGTTTAAATTCATGTTCTTTCATTTTTACGTCTCTACGCGACCGAGTTGTTTTTTTAAACTTCTGAATTTGATAAATTTTGATACCTAGATTCATATTCTTCCATTTCTTCGTCTAGACGCCAGCCGACGCCTACCCTCGATTTTGTAAAACTTGTGTATTTGATACATATTGATACCTAGATTCTTATTCCTGCATTTTTAAGTTTCGACGCCGACCGATGCCTCGCATCGTTTTTGTAAAACTTGTCTATTTGATAAATTTTTATATCTAGGTTCATGTTCTCGCATTTTTACGAAACCCATTTTTTTGTGGAATATTAATGTAAAGTCTATTACAATTACTCCGAGTTATGTAACTTTTTTAATTTTTTTATCCGCAGCTTAACAAAAGTTTGAAAATTTCTAAAACTCCTCTTTACTTCTGTCTCCTGTACAGTTTGCAGATTTTGTAAATATGATGTCAGGCTTGAAAGTTAGCCAAGTTCATTTTCAATGTCTTAACGAAGCTTGCTAATTTTGCAACTTCTGTAAATTTTCTTATGACATCTGCTCCAAATATTATTAAAATTCCATGCCAATTATTTCCGCATACTAAAGTGCAAATATAGTCAAGAAGTTTGCCTTTAGAGAGACTTGGAGGAGGAATCTCGATGTGGAAGTTAGTGATTCCTTAGGCAGCGGTTTTTTTTGTACTCTTATCAGCTTGCTTTACTTATTTTCCCCTATTTACCCCCATTTACCAACCAACTTTTCTTCGTATAAGTTCAAGAACTAACCAGTTCCAGATCTGGTTATAATACACACGCGTATAAAATTCCAAGCCAATATCTCAAACCGTCCCAAAGAAAACGCACGCACAAAAAAGTTACTGACAGACGGAAACTTCTTTTTTGCACAAATTTAAAATCTCCATGTTTCATTATATTCTAAACCTAATTCAACATGAAAGTTCTAGAGGTGTTTTAAAACCTCATGAGCCGTGACCTTCATATGCGCAGAGACATAATCCGTCCTGTTGACTCAGTTACACTTAAAAATATTATATTTATTGTTTACAATTTATCCCGAGCTCTTGTTTATGTATACAGCAAGGCAGCCTCCAGTGTCTTCAAAAACATACTTATAACTCAGATTAAACTTTGCCTTTTGCGCATTTCGTGGCTCATGAGATTCTGAAACACCTCTACAACTTTGTTCTTATGGAGAGTATGAATGAATTTTACGGCAAAATGTGCCTTTTATACAGCGTGTCTGATCCTTGTATCGTCCAAGCATCATGGCTGTCTTATAAAAGATATCGAAAATTTTCAAACACGAAATGCTGGAGTGCACAGAGGTGTATAGTTTAAGAATATTTTGGAATATACATAGTGATTCATTTAAGCGTGACGTTACATTTTTTTTAATAAAACATTCGGTCAATTGTTACATTGGCGTCTCAAAGCAATTCAAACGATTTATAGATCTGTGATGAGATGGTAGGATGGTATTTTCAAAAATTATCTATATCTCTTTTATTTATTTATTTATTATTATACACTACCCAACATGACAATTTTTCAATTACAGGGTAGGAAAAAATACACTGTAGCAAAATACTTAATATAGCAATAATACACAATATAACAAGATTATAAATGTACATATAGGTTAGAGAGAATTAATTAATATGCATGTGATGAATTAACTGTTAAAGCAAGCAGCTCTTATATCTGCTTCATTGCAATTGAAAAGGTTAATTTTATCCTAAATGTCATGCCAATTGTAACACATAACATACACCGGCAAGAACTCTAACAGATTTGTTCTTGGTGTGGGTAAATAAAATGGTATATTAAAGTATGAGTGGATATTAAGGTCTTTAAAACACGCGCGAAATAGAGCAAGTGTTTTAAAGACCAGTTATCCACGAATACTTTACGCTATTTTTTTTATTGGTAAGTACACAATACTACAAAAAAATGGAAATAAGAATTAAGAATGTAAAATGTTTGAATTCGTGATGTGACATCTGTCAGTGTCAAATGAGGAATGCAAAAATTAATTTGCAATCTGTCACATAGGATTAATTATTGTCACTACAGTTGCTACTGATTGTATATTGCTTTAAAATGAGTTCTAACATTGATTATTTAAATAGAAAAGCAGATTCGCGGTTAATACCGCAGAAATTCCTGTCAGATCAATAATTAAAAAATTGACAAAAAATCGATTGTGGAAGCCGTTACTTTGTGATAGTTAATCATGACGATATGAGAGGGAAAACTACTTTGTTTTCTACCACTAAAATTTATTGTAACATACACGTTACTGCACAGTTTCGGTTTAGTGATAGAATCATTAACTATTCCAATATTCAATTTTCCAAAAAAGAACTAGAAATTTTAAACAAGGGTCCGAAATATTCCCCACATGTTAATAGTAATTCCATGGTAGAAACGCTTATAACGGAAACGGAACAAGCTTTAAAAACTTTAGAAAATACTCAGTTCACCAAATCAAAAATTTCAAATATTATTAAAAAACATAATACTTCTCAACATAAAAACGCGGATACCCAGGCACTCAAATCTATTAAAAATAAAATCAAAAATAATAATTTAATTCTAACAAAGGCGGACAAATCAAATGCGACAGTCATTATTCCAAAAAACGATTATGAAGACAAAATGTTACTATTCATTCAGTCCGAACTAAAAGAAATTAAAAAAGATCCTACAAACACCTTCCAATCAAAAACGAAACAATTTCTGTCGGAAAATAATAGTTTATTCAGTAGCTCAGACAAATTTAAGTTAGTACACATGAACCCGCGACCCCCCAAACTCTACGGCCTTATTAAAAATCACAAAGAAAATGCACCCATAAGACCAGTAGTTTCGTATATTAATAGCCCTACAGAAAAATTAGGTAAAAAAGTCAATTCAATTTTTAAAAATCTCACTAAATTCAAAGCACAACACGCGGTTAGAAACTCTATCGAACTCACGGAATTATTACACGATAAAGTGATTCCAAAAAATAGCAAGTTAGTATCTTTTGATGTTTCAAATATGTTTTCCAACATTCCCACTGCCGAATGTAAATCTTTAATAATCGACATTCTGGATAAATCACAGATAAATCCAATAGTAAAAAACGAATTAATATTAGCTTTAGATTTATGCATTGACCAAAACTATTGCCAATATAACAATAAATATTACATTCAGAATATGGGGTTAGCTATGGGATCTCCATTGAGCCCCCTTTTGGCAGATATCTTTATGTCTCACTTAGAGGAAAAAATTACCAATTCTCAACTAGGAAAAACACATATAAAATTTTGGTTTAGATATGTAGATGATATATTAGCCTGCTTCACAGGTACACAGAGACAACTAAGTACATTTCTAAATTACATAAATAACATTCACCCTACTATTAAATTTACAGTGGAGACAGAGAAAGATAATAAAATCAATTTTCTGGATCTAACCCTAACGCACAAAAATAAAATTCACTTTAATATTTATAGGAAGCCAACTTTTACAGATACTACAATCTCAAATTATTCACGTAGCCCCAAATCTCATAAACTAGCAGCATATAATTCCATGATTCATAGAGCTTTATCATTACCTCTTTCAGAAGAAAATTTAAGAACAGAATTAGATACCATAAAGTCAATAGCCCTAAATAACGGTTTTCAGGAAAGAACAATAGTAAATTTAATTAACAAAAAACAATTTAAATTAGCTTGCTCCAGTATATACCCACATATTAAAAGTAGTAACAGTAAAAAATACGTATCCCTAACATACTACGGTGACATATCTGAGAGAATTGGTAACATTTTGTCAACTCATAACCTGAAAGTTAGTTTTAGACCAGCTTTCAAATTATCCAATATTTTGTACAATGCTAAGGATAAAACCGATCCTCTAAAACAATCAGGAGTTTATAAAATTACATGTCCAGATTGTAATGCCTTGTATATAGGTCCAACTGGTCGTTCATTCGAAATTAGATATAAAGAACATTTACGGTGTTTTAATTTCCAAAAAACAGATTCAAACTTTGCAAATCATATTCTAGAAACAAATCACAAATTTCCGGATGTAAACGACCTAAAGATATTACATGTGAAAGATAAGGGTTTTAAATTAAATTTACTAGAATCAATAGAAATTATCAAATATAACAAAAATCCCGAAAATAAACTTCTAAATGACCAGTTGGACCTATATCAATCCACCCTGTTTAATGCATTAAAATAATCCCTTATAAACTTATTTACATAATTTATTACTTATTCAAAATTCTTAATATTTATTGCTTTCTAATATCTGATAAATTAATACCCAGAATAATGTAATTAGGTACTTATAAACTTATTTACATAATTTATTACTTATTCAAAATTCTTAATATTTATTGCTTTCTAATATCTGATAAATTAATACCCAGAATAATGTAATTAGGTACTTAGTATAAATTAACACAACCCTTTGTAAATTCATTCATTTGAATCAACGTTTGAAAATGGTACGCTAAAGTACCGAAACTGTGCAGTAACGTGTATGTTACAATAAATTTTAGTGGTAGAAAACAAAGTAGTTTTCCCTCTCATATCGTAAAAAATTGACATTTTGCCTCGGGTTGTAGTTGTTGCCATGGTAACCTTTAAAACACGCGCGTTTTTAAAAGTTCGATTTAAACACTCTGAGGCGTACTTTAAATAAGCAAAATAGGGTGCAAATAAAAAAAAAAGATTTGTTAATCTTGTTCGCACCAGTGGCATATGAACAAGCGCATTGACTTTCGCCAATAGTTCAGGGCACTTTATTTTGTCGTTGACAAGTTTATGCAAAAACATAACAGAGTGAAAAAAACTGCCTTCTGATTAGCTCATCAGCATTGAACCTCTCTAGTAGCTTATCATGCGGAAATCCTATTGGTAGGTAGGTTTCGTCGTCCTTAAATGCCAAAAATTTTAAAAATCGTCTATGAATTTGCTCGACAGCTTCACTATGTAGAGCGTAATTAGGATTCCATATGACAGATCCGTACTGAAGTTTCGAACGCACAAAAGGCATAAACAGCGTTTTTAATGTGTCGATGTTGTTGAGCTCGCCGGAGTTTCTAATGATAAAGCCCAGGATTTTGTAAGCTGATGATAGAATGATATTGATGTGCTGGGTAAAGCTCAGCCTACTATCAAAAGTCATGCCCAAGTCTTTGGTCTGTTTAATTGTACCTGATATATTGTATTCCCGCAGCACAGGATTCAATATTCTAGTATATGTGACAGCGTTACATTTTGCAACATTGAGAGGTAGGAAGTTTGAGGTGCCCCAATCGCCTATTAGATCCAAGTTAGTATGTAGCAAACAGTCAGATTCATCCTTAATAGCGAGATATAGTTTGAGGTACGATGACATTTATAAACAATATAAAGGATAAGGGGCCCAGTACTGACCCTTGTGGTGCCCCGGAAGTAGAAACTATTATTTCAGATTTATGCCCACGATATTGAACATATTGGTTTCTAGGTTTTAAGTAGGACGAGCAGAATAGAATTAAATCTCAGTTAAAGCTGAGAGCAGAGAGCTTACTGAGTAAAATACCGTGGTCAAGTCTGTCGAACGCCCTTGAGAAGTCTGTATAAATGACATCTACCTGTCTATTGCTATCCAACACCTCCGAAACAAATTCTGTAATACAGACCAAATTGCTGACTGTTGACCGGCCTGTCACAAAGCCGTGTGATAAGGGCATATTTGTTCGTTGACATGTGTGTAGAGCTCCTCGTATAGAGCGAATTCAAAAGCTTTACTAAAATTATTGATGATGGTGATGGGACGACAATTTTTTATGTCAGTCCGATTATCTTTTTTAAAAACGGGATTAATTTCTTCTAAGAGAACCGGTATATTTGGTAGAATCAAGGCTGCAGGGTTGAGACGCTGTATTCTGTTGACTTATTTTACTAATTTTCTTGAAATCAATCGAATACAAGTTTATTCTGGATGGACTTTTCAATTGAAATACTCTGTGATAAAATTATGCAATATAAATGTACTAAATGTTTTCCAAAGCGTTCTGTTTTCTAATGGCTATATTATTTTGCTATGTAATCTCTTCATATATCGGTTATTTTCGTGTTAGTATGTAAACACAGTTCCAAGTATTTTCTGATGTAGAATTTATATGGTCTTTATATTGCATGAAAACCTATCCGTCAAAACAAATATATTGCAAATGCTATCCCGCAGCCACATCAGGGAGAGAATATCATATTGAATTCTTGAATTTTGCCGCGGCTTGGGCTTTTATAGAAATAGGAATGCGAATTTTATATCAGACCTTGAGTGCGCTTAGAAGAAGTGTAATGTTAGTTTATTCTGACTCGTGGCATGTTGTAATATGACCATCAAGAATGTCTCTTCTCGTATGAAAATCTCTACGGAATTTATCAAACATGCATTGGGTTGTAAAGTTGGCGTATACTAGTAAAGAATAATATATTTAAAAAACTATTACTTTGCAAGTCAGTAGGATAACATTTGGAGCAAAATAAAGATCGTTTTGTTAAACACACATTTTATTAATTAGTGATAAATAAACTTTTTAGGAGAATTACCAATACAACAAAGATCCTTACAGACTTCGCCAGAATCGAAGTCGGAATTTGTATAATTGATTCGAGAAGGACGAGACATAACACAATCATACATGGCCTAGAGGTTCTCTTAGGAAAATATTTTCATCGGTAATCGAGACAATGAGCAATTAGATGATCCAAGTTAAGGACAACGAAGGAGTGTTAAAATTTTAAAATTAAAGGAGCTGTTCGATAGCAAATCTACAGCCTGGCGAACAATAGTACTTCACTCAGAGAAGTTAACTAGCATTGATTCAGTGTTAACGAAAGGAGAATACTGCATGAATAGTACAAAATGCAAAGGATCTCTTTAGCTACTAATTGAAGAAGAATCGAAGATATAAAATAGAGCCTACCACAAGAATTTGAAATTTAGGGCCAGTACTAGTTGGGGTTGGAAATTAACCTAGAAAAGAACTTTATCACGTTGAAACAAACCAGATACATCTTAAATAAACTCGAGAAGTCTGCATGGATGAGCCAGTGCAATCCAATGAAAATAATAGCTGAGCTTCAGGTCAGGTAAACGGGTATCAACAGAAGAAATAAGAGATGGCAATGAGCCTAATCGGGAGCTAGTAGGAGCTTTGAAGTACCATGGTGTAGAAACCAGACCAGCACAATTTACTCATGAAAATAGCAATCAACAATATCGTTTGAAGGTATTTAGCTGAAACGAAGAACTTATGACTAATGGATACCAGAAAAGTCTTTATTAATATCTCATGATGAGGCCTGAGAAGGCTGCGTAACCGATGTTCTGTAACAGGTTATGGTTTTGTCCTACTTTTCAAGATACGCGCAACTGAATATAAAGTGTGCTTGAGTGAAGATAGCGTGATTGATCGAAATATTGACTAACGCAGAGTATTCATGCATGACTACCATACCTTGCTGAAATCTATTGACGTAAAACTTTTAAAACAAGTAGTCATGGTTTGCTCTTGCAGTCCTAGTAGATATTGAAATTTGAAGCAACTGTTTGATACCTTTTAGAAACTAAATGTCTAATAGATTTCAGTGTGTGAGTGTGAATAATATGCTGAGAGTTATTACTTTTTGAGTATAGGGTAACCCAAGGTATAGTGCTGAACTCAACACTGTTTTCAATATATGTCAAAGGTTTATTTTTAACAAACCTTTGCAGAGAATATCCCGATATTTTACAAAGGAAGAGCCAGGTAGGATCTTAAGTAAATAACTGCCCCTGACTTGAGATTATTTGATAGGGAAGTGTAATTGGGTAAAATAAATAGAGCAAGCTTCTGCGGAAGCATTTGCTACACTTTAAGGTATAAAATACATTATATCTAACAGTAGGTATAACAATTTCCGTCGTTTTCTCCGACTCACTCTCCTTAAAAACAGTTATAAAAATAGCTACAGTCCAAATACTATCTTAGACCCATTAATAAAAGAAATTAAATCGGTATCATCCAAACGGAAAGCAAATGGTGGCAGTATCAAATTTGTATGGATTAAAGGGCACAGTGATTTACAATATAATGAGCTGGGCGACACATTGGCAAAACAAAGTATTAACTATGGAATCGAGGTAACATATGACATGTCTGAACGACTGTTTAAATGTTTTCAGAAACAAGATGAAGGAAAAATGGACACAACTCTGGCAACAGTTTTGTTGTACATCTTCCACAAGATACTCATATATTCACCCTGAAATACCGACAAAGTTTTGGCATGATTACCTTCATATTCTCCGTAAATATATTAGCGTTATTAACCGATTAAAATTCGGACATGGAAGTTACCCAGTCCACCTTGCCAGACTCAAACTTATTACGTCAAGTTTATGCGAACATTGCAATATAGAAGGTGACTTAGATCATATAATGTTTAGCTATCAAAAACGCATGGGCGAATGTAATAGCCTCTACTCTCAGTTAACTATAAGTAGGGTTTCGGCTCTATTGAAGTTACATATAGTTGCTTTTTTGAGTAAAACTGGTGTAAAAATTCAGAAATTTTATATTAAAACGTACAAATTCTATTGTCTAACCTCATGTTGTTCTCCCTATTTACCGTGGCTTTACACAGTTTATACAAGAACTTTTCGAAACGCCTTGATAGGTCTCAAGGCGAGAAGTGTGTGTCCCTGTCAAGTTTCCCTTAATTATTATGTATTTTTCAAATATGACAAAGAATTCAAGTGTGTTCTTCTTTTGCGGTATTTTCTTAATTACACCATATAGATGTTTGTGGTCTATGGGTTCATGGATTCAGCAAATAAAAGCTAGGTTCTTAAAATTTTCTCTTTAGTCTTTAGTCTGCCCATCCACGGAGAGAACGGTATTGTCTACACTCGTCAGGAAAAAGCCGAGGCTTTTGCCGACAGCTTGAAACTACAGTGTAGAGAAAACCAGATCAACGACGAGGACGACGACTGGCTGGACGACGTAACACGCAGAGTCAGAAGGCTGTGATGCATGCCGGATGAATCAATAATCGCTCTGACTTCTTCAGAAGGCAGAGATATCCTGAGAAGCCTCAAGCACCGTAAAGCTCCATGGTGCGACGGAATAGGAAATATGGTACTCAAGAAACTGCCCCTCAAAGGATTAGCAGCAATGGTGAACATGATCAACGCCATCCTGACACTACATTATTTCCCCACCAAGTGGAAGAAAGCCAACGTCATCATGATTCCCAAGCCAGGTAAGAATCTAACCTTTCCTTCCAGTTACAGACCCATCCGTCTTCTACCGGCGATGAGCAAAATAGCAGAGAGGATCATCTTGAAAAGACTTAAAACCCTGACCGATGAGCTGCAGATCATCCCAGATGAGCAGTTCACCTACAGAACCGAGCACTCCACCGAGCTTCAAGCGTTACGTCTAACGGAACACATCACGGAGGGTTTCAATCATCGACAAGTCACAGGAGTGATCTACCTCGATGTAGTCAAGGCCTTCGACAGGTTTGGCACGATGGTCTTCTGGCGAAGATGCTGTCGATGGGTTATCCCGTCGGCATCATCAAACTAGTGAGATCCTACCTTCATCGGAGGCAACTCCGTGTGAAGATTGCCGACAAGCTGTCCAACTACAGGCCTATGGAAGCAGGCGTACCGCAGTGATCGGTACTCTCCCCCCACCTGTTCACCATCTACACCTCCGACATTCCAAGAACCGCAAGACCCTCTTTGGCGCTCTACGCAGACAACACAGCCATCATCGCAAGATCATGGAGCCCAAGACTTGCCACCCGCAACCTTCAGGAAGCAGCATACCTTCTGGAAGAGTGGTGCAACAAGTGGAAAGTTAAAGTCAATGCGAAGAAGAGCAAAGCCATATTCTTCAAGAAAATGAGAAAGCAAATTCCCATAGAACACGTCTCCATGAACGGCGACAACATCCAATGGCACGATACCGTCAAGTACCTTATCATGGACAGAAGCCTGACGTGGAAACAGAACACGGAAGTGATTATACAGAAGGCGAGGACGAGATGGACTCTACTCTATCCTATGATAGATAGACATAGCCAACTCAACCTGAGGAACAAGCTCACGCTCATCAGGACCCTCATTGCACCCATTCTGACCTAAACCACCGTTGTCTGGGGATACCAAGCAGCCACCTACTTGAAGAAGATACAAGCCGTGGAAAACGTCGCACTCAGGTGCGCCGTGGATGCACCATGATTTGTCAGAAATGCTGATATCTTCAGAGACCTGGAATACACCACGGTAACTGAAGTCGTCCAGAACAGAGCGCAGAAACTATACGCCCGTGCAGCAGAGCATGGTAATCCGCTGGTGAGGCAGGCGACTGACTACGACCCTAACGACGCTCCTAGGCACAAGAGGCCGAAGCTCCAGATCCTGGATAATGGGTAAATATAACTAACCTTCCTTTCAGCCCGACCTTCAAGCCACGCCGCAAGGAGACAATGACCAAAACACCAAAGTCACCCGATACCGGGGATATCCAGGAAATAACCAGCTAGGTACCCTTACCCTAGCCCGTGGCGGCCTCCGACGCTAAAACAACCGTCCTTGGTCGACCACAATCATTGAGCTACACAGCCCAAAACTTCCTTCCGACTAAATCGGAGCACATGATGCCAGTTGGCACCCTAGGCTCCGACTAGTCACACACCGCCAAACCCTTCCACACTCTGAGAGAGTGCGGCAACATCCGTTCCCTCTCACGACAGACGAAAGACGCTCCCGGGAGCCGACATGCCAGCGAAGAAAAAAACTCAAGACAGAAGAACGCCAGAAGAAACGACCCAGCTGGCAGGTCCAACAGCCAGGATCAGGAAAGGTCTTCTAACTTTACCTACACCGTCTGCATTTGCAGGTGGGGTAGTCGTAAAAAGCAGGCCCACCCCTTACGAGGCCGATCCAGGTCTACAGCGATGATTGGGGCAAAGAGCTCAAAGCTCGACCCCTAATCATCCGAGATCGTCATCAAAGTCAATATTGGCCTCCTTAGTCTTTAGTCAACTATTGGCCTTACCATTTAGATTGTGCTTCTGGCTGATTGGACTAGTTCCATAGTGCCACAGAAAAAAAAAGTAGAGCAAGCTAATAAGAGCCCAGATACTTGACTTTGAGCGTATATGCTAGAAATCAACGACTCATTTTTTTTTATCTGCCCCAAATATTAAAATTCTGTGATCAATTATTTCCACATCCTAGAGTGCAAATATAGTCAAGAAGTTTTCCTTTAAAGAGACTTGGGTGGAAAATCTGGATGTGGAAGTAGTGATTCCTTAGCAGAGGTATTTCTTTCATAAAACGTTCCACTTTCCTTCTTTGAATATGTAAGAGTTTTTAGAAATAAATTGTATTTTTTACTTTTTTAAAATGTGTATCTTCTATACTCAACTACTTTTTGAACATGTAATAGTATCCAGAAATAAATAGCGTGATTTATTATAAATTACTAGTGATTGATTTTTACACCAATCACCTTTAACTTCATGCCTAACCTGCCCAGTCGATGTAACGCAGAAAATAAAATAGAATGGTCCATTACACAGCCACACAAGAGAAAAATCTTTCTGGCCTGGGGATCTGACCATACTCACCATATTTTTTTGAGGTCGCTAAATCTGAATCCGAGGTCTGTTTAACTCCATCACATCAGAATTTTGCCATAACCTCAAAAAACCCATAATTTAAGCGATTTCGACATCTCTTCACATACATCGCTATAACTTTTTCTAGACAAAAATGACCCTCTCTTTTTTATACTAGATCGATTGCAAATTAAATTTCCAATCCGATGATGTGGGGCACGATATTCTTCCGGCGCTTTGTAAGCGAGATTCGGCCGCGAAAATGAGAGTTTTGAGGATTTCGATTCTCGAGCTATACGGCCCAGCTTCAGGGCCATTTCTGCCAAACGAAAGTTAACAAAAATCTGAAAAAAGTCAGGGGTACGTAGATATAAGAAATTGTTTGGCGCAAATCTGAGGTCAAGGCGTGCCTTGGTTTTCGATATATGACTCGAAGTCACCGGAAGGTGAAAATTGAATTTTATTACCGCTTCCTGAGGCTATATCTCGAAAACGAAACGAGATACAGAGCTTTCTTTCGATTTCTGCCGCCTTCATACATACCTCTGAATTTTCTAGATGCTTTACCTTATAAATTTTGCAAAAGAATGAAAGTGTCAGCAAAAAACTGAAAAAATTCAGAGGTATGTAGGAAGGCGAGAGAAATCGAATGGCGAAAATTTGGTACATGTATGTATTAAAACGAGGTCTGTAATTAAATTATATTTTGAGATGATTCCGTTGAAGGGTTGGAGGTTAAATAGGGGGGCATGTGGTAAAATAAGGACTGAGTTGTAAATGCAACCATGGAAACAGAATTTGTTCAATTTGCATAAATATAACCTAGAAATTAATAGCAGAAAATCACCTTATTTACAGAGCTGTTTATTCATGGTTTATTTATTTCCAAAAACACGTAGTTACTCTTAGCTTATAACAGTACAGAAGCTTGGGATTTGGTGTTTATGCTAGAAGCGAAGGCCTCAGATTTTTTTATAATAACCCCTCCACCATACCCACGCCATTATGAATGGGGCTGATACAATTAAATTGAGATATTCACTTGAAATTTGGTACACGTATGTATGATAACGACATCTGGAACTAGATTATATTTCGAGATGATTTCGTTGACGGGATGGGGGGGGGGGGGAGTAGAGGTAAATAAAGGAAAAGCTGATAAGAGTACAGAAACTTAAAATTAAGTGCATATACTAGAAGCCAAAGCCTCAAATTTCTGTATATAATATTTTTCAGTCCCCCAACCACCTCAACTTTATTAATAAAGGAGTTTGTGGCGTGCCACACAGGTAACGTCTGCGCATGGCACTAGGAGTCGTCCCGGGAGCGAGAATAGGAAATCTCTCTCTCGTGCTGGCCATCGAAGTGGCAACATTGGAGCATCTACTAAACAGGCCCAAGTAGCAAAATTGTCAACGATTAACTAATACAAAAACAGCTATAAACAAGCAAATACGGCTACGCTTAACTGCAACTTCTACGAGGTAATCAAATTAATAATTAATTAAATATAGCCTAGTATACCAACTGTAGCAAGGTATAAGGAAATATTCATATTAGATATTATTTACTGTATATCTATAGAAAAAACCGCCGCCTAAGGAATCACTACTTCCACATCCAGATTTTTCATCCAAGTCATTTTAAAGGAAACATCTTGACTAGATTTGCACTCTAGTATGTGGAAATTATTGGTCATAGAATTTTAATAATATTTGCAACAGACGTCATAGAAAAGCTTGAGGCGTTGGTTTCTACCATATACGGTAAAATTAAGTTTTTAGTTTACCCTACTTATTTTCCCCTATTCACAACCTAATACGTCTCACCCCTTCAATGGAATCATCTCAATCAGATGTCAATACAATACATACGTGTAGTAACTTTCAAGTAAATATCTCAATTTTATGTTATCAAACCCATTAATAATGGAACGGAGATGGTGGAGTTTGAAAAATATTAGAAAGAAATCTGAGGCCTTGGTTTCTAGTATATACACCAAATCCCACATTTCTGTACTCTTACCAGCTTGATTTACTTATTTTCCCCTAATTACTCATATTCAACCCTCAGCCCTTCAACGGAATCACCTCAAAGTATAATCTAGTTACAGATGTCGTTATAATACATACGTGTACCAAATTTCAAGTGAGTATCTTAATTTCATTTTATCAACCCCATTAATAATGGATTAAGGGTGGTGGGGGTTGAGAAATATTACTAAAAAATCTGAGGCCTTGGCTTCTAGGACATATACCGAATTTCAAGTTTCTGTACTCTTAGCAGATTTTTCCCTATTTACCAATTACCCCCACTTGTTCAAAGCAGTAATGTCAAAATATAATCTAAGAAATCGTTATACGTGTAATAAATTTCAAGTGAAAATCTAAATTTAATTTTACCAACTCTTTTAATAAGGGAGTGGGGGTGGTGGGGGGATGGAAAATGTTATAAAAAAACCTGAGGCCATCACTTCTAGTATATACACCAAATCCCAAATTTCTATACTCTTACCAGCTTGCTTTACTTATTTTCCCCTATCTACCACTATTTAACCCCCAACCCTTCAACGGAATCATCTCAAAATATAATCTAGTTCCAGATGAGGTTATAATACATACGTGTACCAAATTTCAAGTGAATATTTCAATTTCATTTTATCAACCCCTTTAATAATGGAGTAGGGGTGGTGGGGGCTTGAAAAATATTATAAAAAATCTGACTCTTTAGCTTCTAGTACATACACCGAATTTCTAGTTACTGTACTCTTACCAACTTGCTTTACTTATATTCCTTTATTTATCTCTATTTAACCCCCAACCCTTCAACGGAATCATCTCAAAATATAATCCGTTATAATACATACGTGTACAAAATTTCAAATGAGTACCCAATTTTATTTTATCAACCCCTTTAATAATGGACTATGGGTAGTGGGGGGTTGAAAAATATTATAAAAAAATCTGAGGCCTTGGCTTGTAGTACATACATCAAATTTCAAATTTCTGTACTCTTACCAGCTTGCTTTACATATTTCCCCATATTTACCCCTATTTAGTCCCCGGCCCTTTACCGGATATCTTCAAAAAACAATCCAGTTCCAGATCTCCTCATAATACAGGGTGATTCACGTAGGCCATTCATTAGAAGTTTTTCAACTTGCAGTTGGATTAGAAACTTGAAATTTGGCATGCAGCCATGATCGATCATGCCCGTTCTATCTAAAATATTTTCAGTCCTCCAACTATACAGGGTGTGCCAAAAATTGGTGCCAACTTTCTTATTTTAAATGGAAACCTATATTTTTCTTTACATGGCTCGATTGGTCTTCTAATTCTGAGTTTAGAGAACCTAAGTTATGTTAACTTATCTATTACAATTTTTGACATATGTTCAATTTTTTGAAAAAAATTGCTGCTATAGTAGTTTACGAACAAATTAGTATCTCGCAAACCTTTCAAAATTATGAAACCAAATTTGTGAAGCAGTTAGCTGGAAGTCCAGGCTAACTTTTGATGTCCCAGCGGTGGTCCCATTTTGTACCATATGGGCGCAGTCGATTTTCAAATGTCGCAATCAAAAATTGTCAAAAAGTCAATTTTTTCAAATGGTACCTACTATTTTTTTTCACACCATTCGAAAGAATATTGAATTTTAGGGTGAGTTACTTAAGCATTCCCTATACCTAACTTCACCCCAAATCGAGTTATTCAATAAAAATCAAGAAATACCTTATCTTGCCGAGAGATTCCTTACTTCATCAAGTATGCCATAGAAACAAAAGACAGTTGTAATAATTTTTAAAGAAAAATATGGATTCTTATTTAATTACACACAACACCAACAAATTATTATTAACGAACAAGAACAATGTTGACGACATTCTGACGTAAATTTTCAATGTGACCACCATATTTTTGTTCAAATATTCTATTATTCTACTTTCAACAGATTGCGTAGCACATCTTTGCGCCTACCATTTCTGACGCCAGAAATCAATGCAAAATTGAATTTTAGGGCCACTTTTATTAACATTGTGTATGTCTATCTACAGTCGTTTTTGAGTTATTGGCATTTTTTGAAAAAAATATTGGTTTTTTTTCTCAAGGGTAGTAGGCTTTGGAAACAATCATTTCATTTTAATTTTTATTCAAAAATCGTATTGCAATAATAAATAATAACAACAAAATAACAACAAATAAACAGATTAACAAAATAATTATTTTAATATAAATGCTCGTTTTCACTGACAGAATTTCGTCAACATTGTTCTTGTTCGTTAATAATAATTTGTTGGTGTTGTGTGTAATTAAATAAGAATCCATATTTTTCTTTAAAAATTATTACAACTGTCTTTTGTTTCCATTGCATACTTGATGAAGTAAGGAATCTCTCGGCAAGATAAGGTATTTCTTGATTTTTATTGAATAACTCGATATGGGGTGAAATTAGGTATAGGGAATGTAAGCATAACTCACCCTAAAATTCAATTTTCTTCCAAATGGTGTGAAAAAAAATAGTAGGTGCCATTTGAAAAAATTGACTTTTTGACAATTTTTAATTGCGACATTTGAAAATCGACTGCGCCCATATGGTACAAAATGGGACCACCGATGGGACATCAAAAGTTAGCCTGGACTTCCAACTAACTGCTTTACAAATTTGGTTTCATAATTTTGAAAGGTTTGCGAGATACAAATTTGTTCGTAAACTACTACAGCGGCAATTTTTTTCAAAAAATTGGACATATGTCAAAAATTGTAATAGATAAGTTACCATAACTTAGGTTCTCTAAACTCAGAATTAGAAGACCAATCGAAACATGTAAAGAAAAATATAGGTTTCCATTTAAAATAAGAAAGTTGGTACCAATTTTTGGCACACCCTGTATAGCTGGAGGACTGAAAATATTTTACATAGAACGGGCATGATCAATTATGGCTGCATACCAAATTTCAAGTTTCTAATCCAACTGAAAGTTGAAAAACTTCTAATGAATGGCCTACGTGAATCACCCTGTATATACGTGTACAAAATTTCAAGTCAATATCTTAAACCGTTCCGGAGAAAGCGTGCGGACAAAAAAAAAGTTAAAGACAGACAGACAGACCGACAGACAAACCGACAGATCGACAGACAGAAATTTTTTTTTTCACTCAAATTTAAAATCTCGACGTTTCATGACATTCTAAACCTACTTCAAAAGAAAAATGTTTTGAAATTTTTTTTATGATTAGGTACTATACTTCCAATCCACGACGTGGATGTGGAAGTAATAAATCTTTACTGACTTTCATAACATTTCACAGAAATTCCAGCCAGCTCATGAGAAAGGAACATACCACCAATCTTAAAACGGTTAGAAGTTATAAAAGTCGAGTACAAATCCACACAAATCAACCACCCAGCAAGTCGTGTAGGAAAGCCTAATATTTTCTTTAACGAAGTACTTATATAAGAAAACGTCGAAAGACATCGTTTGCAGGAGTCCCATACATAAAATACTTTCGTCAGACTCCGATCTTTCACCAAATTAAACATTTAACCAATAGATTATAAAGGATACCCTATAAACACCAACCGGCGTAAAATAATAAACAGTTCAACTGAAAACTATGGACTGTAAATTGAAATTATTTACTAGGTCATGGGTTACGGGTCTGGTCCACTTCACAACGGGTTAAGCCTTTGGACTCCTTCATCCCAACGGTTTAGTTTGATTATACTTAGCTTTTAAACCACTATAGAGGGTCATATGGATAAGTAGATATACAACAACAAACTGTGCATCCCTTATTACGTTCGCTTTCACCCTACATGAAACGCTCGTCAAATGAATGTGGACTTTTGACGCACTCCTTTATTTCCTTTGAATACGAGCGTCGAGTACAGAGCATTGTTTTCATTTAATTAACTTCTGCCTGATTATTACTAAGAATATAGTTGAGGACGAAAATAGCACCGTTTTCTGCGAATACATCTACTAAACTCGATGTGCATAGCGCATAGCAGCAGAGATAAGACAATACTGCAGAACATAGAAACCATTATTGTTCTCGTGTAAATGGTAAACTGTATTACTTCAAACGAAGAAGAATCAAATGCGTTGCACAATCCGCTGAGTTGCATTCCATTATCGGTCAACTTTCTCAGGAGATAATTTCACTGATAAAAATATGTTTTTTGTACACCTACTTAATTATATCTGTTTGGTGAAAAATCGTAGGTACCTATAATTCACTGTAGTGAATTATCGATTCATAATTCACTGCGCCCGGCCAAACACAAATACAAATTCATAAATCACTGTTTCACTGACCGAATGATATTTTAAATCGACTGCGATCAACTCTTGCTGCAGCTGACAATCAACTCGCTGACAGTGACAACCAATTGTACCGTCATGTTGTTTGTTTACATTTTCTACTTACGAAAAGGTACCGATTAATGTTATCAAATTTCAGTCTAATTTATTTTATTTCCCTCTCGCATACCGAAGGGAAGTATTGTATTCGAAGAAAAAATCACCCTCCGAGATTTTTTCAGATTCTGACGTTTCAGATGACGGAGATTACGAAAATATAGGTTTTTCAATTCCGTCAGTCTGTCTGTCTGTCTGTCTGTCTGTTGGTGCATTTACTAAAAAACTACTTGACGGAGAGCAGTCAAATTTGGTACGTAGTTGACCCTACTGTCAGCTAAGAAATGGTAGAACTTTCACTGGAAAATATACAGGGTGGATCGTCTAAAGGGAATAAATAATGAAAAATATTTTTTTTGCTCAAATCAAATTTTCACGTTTCATGACACGCTAAACTTATTTCAGAAAAAAAAATTTTGAAAATTTTTTTCACCAACATTTTTGAAAAATGTTTTTTCTCTTTGTTCAAATTTAAAATGTCCACGTTTGATGGCACTCTAAACCTATTTCAAAAAACAATTTTTTTGAAATTTTTTTTACCATTTTTTAAAAAAAATTGAACACTAAAATAGACGGAATTTTTTTTCTTTGTTCAAATTTAAAATTTCCACGTTTCATGGCGTTCCAAACCTATTTAAAATAAAATTTTAAACTTTTTTTTACTATTTTTTAAAAATATTTACCACTAATACAGACTGAATTTTTACTTCCCTCGCATACCGAAGGGAAGTATTGTATTCGAGAAAATATCACCCTCCGAGATTTTTTCGGATTCTGATGTTTCAGATCACGTAAATTACGAAAATATAGGTTTTTCAATTCCGTCTGTCTGTCTGTCTGTCTGTCTGCCTGCCTGTCTGTCTGCCTGTCTGTCTGTCTGCTGGTGCATTAACTAAAAAACTACTTGACGAAGAGCAGTCAAATTTGGTAGGTAGTTGACCCTACTGTCAGTGAAGAAATGGTTAACCTTTCACTGAAAAATATACAGGGTGGACAGTCTAAACGGAATAAATAGTGAAAAAAAATTTTTTTTGCTCAAATTTAAAATTTCCACGTTTCATGACACGCTAAACCTATTTCTGAAAAAAAAAAATTTGAACATTTCTTTCACCAACATTTTTGAAAAATTTTTTACCACTAAAATGGATGAAAAAAATTTTTTTTTGCTCAAATTAAAATTTTACACGTTTCATGGCATTCTAACCCTATTTAAAAAAAAGAAAATTAATTTTTTTTTTACCAACATTTTTGAAAAAAAATTTACAACTAAAATAGGTGGAATTTTTTTTTCTTTCTTCAAATTTAAAATTTCCACGTTTCATACCGTTCTAAATCTATCTTTTTTAATTAGAAATTTTTTAAAAAATGTTTGAACAAATTTTACCACTAAAATAGATGAAAATTTTTTTCCTTGTTCAGATATAAAATTTCCACATTTCCATGGCATTCTAAAACTATTCGAACAAATTTAAACATGTTTTTGAAAAATTAAAAGAAACTTTGAAAACATGTTTAATCTATTTATCGCTACCATAGAATAGAGGAAACATTTTTTTTGCTCAAATTTAAAATTTCCACGTTTCATGTCATTCCAAACCAATTTCGGAAAAAAACATTTGCAACATTTTTTTACCATTTTGGAAAAAAAATTAACACTAGAATAGATGGAAAAAAAAATTTGTCCTCAAATTTAAAATTTTCACGTTTCATGACATCCTAAACCTATTTCAGAAAAAAAATATTTGAAAATTTTTTTCACCAACATTTTTGAAAAATTAAAAAAAAAAAAATTTTTCAACCACCACTATACTTCCACTCCATTAGGTGAATGTGGGATTGAAAATGTGACAGATGGCAATAATATTTGGCATATGCACCTATTATACTCTTATTTAAGAATGTACAGGGTGGTCATTCCAAGAAATAATTCAGTCATGTTGGACATTTGTAAAGGTATTTGCGCAAGCTTTCCAAATTTGGCAACTGTTACTTAATATTGAACTTTTGCTGTTGGATGAGCACTCTGTATATTTTTTTGACCAAAAGTTATCAGGTTTTCTTTGTAATGATAGCAATGACTATATTCCAATTATTATTCTCAATGTCATTTTGTAATTAATAATTTTTTAGAGTGACCGCTATGCACAAATAGCGAGGGAAGTTCTGTGTAAATACCTTTACCAATTTTTTTTTAATAGGTGTACAGGAGGCATAGTATTACATTTGCGATTATGACCATTATTCACTCAGAAGATTTGTGCCACTCGCCTTCGGGTCGTGGGCTCAAACATCATCCTTGTGAATAATCGCTCGTATAATGATATACTTATTAATTGATTAGTTCTGGAAGAAATCGATTTTAATTATAGCTTTTGAAATCGAAAGGTTCTACTGTAAGAAAATTGTACTATTTCTACATCAATTTGAGCTTTTTTTAAGTTATGAAATTGCTATTGAAAATTGAAAAAGGCTGTGGCTCTTAGGACGTCAGTTACGCTCTATAACTGGCAATTCTTCACGGATAGACTTGATTCTTGTTTTAATCGCTTCGTATACTAACTGTAGCATTTAAATGTGCTAGATTAATAATAACTCAGAATTTTTGTTATTTGCATCAGTTAAGTTCTAATCTGTTCACTTCCCTGGAGTAGATGGATATGCAACACGCGCGTTGGTTGGTCTAGCGTGTTGCCTACTTGCGAGAATGCAAGACTTCGGAATTAAACATGTTTTCTTTTAAGATAATTCTTTTGACTATTGATTCCTTTGGTGGTGCATTTTCATTGGCTAGAGAAAATGTTCTAAGAGTGCACAAGTTGGCAACAGTGAGGAAATTTTGGCAGATTTGCGATGCTCTGACTTAACAGAGACACGAGGTAGGCGGACGACGGTCCCGGTTTTGTATTGAAGAATTTGGGTTTTACACCGCTAACACTATTTGGGATTTCATTTGATGTACCCAACGATCTTCACCGCTTTGCTGTGAGCGTTTTGTCAATTCCAGGAGAGAATTCGTTTGGTTCTTTGAAGTTCTGAGGCTACGTGTTTCGTGAGGTTATCTAATACTCTCTATGTGAGAGTATTTGTGACAGACATATGTGGTTTAGACCATAGACAATTTGTGTGGGTCAGGAAATTTAGCAGTTTATGTAAGAGTCCAACTGTTTGGTACTGTAATTTTGGTTACATGGGGCCCAGTATTTGGAGGAGTAGCAATAGGAGGAAGTCTATTACTCAGAAGTTGAGTTGTGTATGGATCTTGCTGACATTTAGAGAAGTCTTGGCGTGAAGAGTTGTTCGCAGCAGTCTCCAAGAGATTTAATGCAGGAATTTTGGTGCAGCACGGAGTTGTAGTCATAGCCAATATCGAGTACGTCTAGGAAGTGGTGACAGGTCACGCTGCAGTAGTCACAGAAAATGCCAAGGCTCTAAACAGGATTTTTTAGTTTCATTTTGGTTATACATTTTTAAAGGAAATTATTATAGATTTATTCAGTGATTTTTTTGTTTAAACATTAAAGTAAATTTTACCACAATCTTTCAACTATAATTGAGCTCTAAGTTTATATATAGAATGACGAAATACTTAAGACTCTTACTGTGAAGGCAACATATGGTACCATGTGACGCTAATTTGCCTTCTACTATTTAAAAGTGAATTATTTGTTTGCTTATAGTAATGAAACATATTCTTTATAGGATTTTGCAAACAGTGGAAAGAAAAGCTATCTATGAGAACTAAAGGAAAAACTATATATATAAATATTAATGAAATCTTTGCATTCTTTCGATAACCTGACTTCCGGTTATGCTACCAAGTGAAAATTCTTATCAGCCATTCTCATTTTAACACTAGCATCCAACCTAGTCTCCTACGGCTAAGCAGGCTAAACTAGTATCCACATGATCCCCTACGATATGTAAATTCAGTTAAAAATGAGAACAAAGGCCTGAAATTAATTTATTTACGTACCTTGTCTTTAAAAATGTTTTCATTCTAATGAATTACATTTTCATAAAATCTCATTCAGTTTCTTGGAAATGCTTAGCCTTTGAAACGTTTTTCGTCCTTATTGTTGACTCATCAGAAAAGCCTAAAGCCACTCATAACGATGTTCCATGTAAAACTAAGACAATATCCATGAACAAGTTTAAAACAATTATAATTGACATTGACTGATAAAAAGCAACAGATCTACACCTATCTATTATCTAACTAGTATTGGAGCCTATATACTCTATGCATGTTTAAAAGTGAATTATTTGTTTGCTTATAGTAATGAAACATATTCTTTATAGGATTTTGCAAACAGTGGAAAGAAAAGCTATCTATGAAAACTAAAGGAAAAACTATATATATAAATATTAATGAAATCTTTGCATTCTTTCGATAACCTGACTTCTGGTTATGCTACTAAGTGAAAATTCTTATCAGCCATTCTCATTTTAACACTAGCATCCAAATGAGAATGGCTGATAAGAATTTTCACTTAGTAGCATAACCAGAAGTCAGGTTATCGAAAGAATGCAAAGATTTCATTAATATTTATATATATATATATAGTTTTTCCTTTAGTTTTCATAGATAGCTTTTGTTTCCACTGTTTGCAAAATCCTATAAAGAATATGTTTCATTACTATAAGCAAACAAATAATTCACTTTTAAACATGCATAGAGTATATAGGCTCCAATACTAGTTAGATAATAGATAGGTGTAGATCTGTTGTTTTTTATCAGTCAATGTCAATTATAATTGTTTTAAACTTGTTCATGGATATTGTCTTAGTTTTGCATGGAACATCGTTATGGGTGGCTTTAGGCTTTTCTGATGAGTCAGCAATAAGGACGAAAAACGTTTCAAAGGCTAAGCATTTCCAAGAAACTGAATGAGATTTTATGAAAATGTAATTCATTAGAATGAAAACATTTTTAAAGACAAGGTACGTAAATAAATTAATTTCAGGCCTTTGTTCTCATTTTTAACTGAATTTACATATCGTAGGGGATCATGTGGATACTAGTTTCGCCTGCTTAGCCGTAGGAGACTAGGTTGGATGCTAGTGTTAAAATGAGAATGGCTGATAAGAATTTTCACTTGGTAGCATAACCAGAAGTCAGGTTATCGAAAGAATGCAAAGATTTCATTAATATTTGTATATATAGTTTTTGCCTTCTACTATGTTACATGTGAAATATTTTTGATAGAATATACTTATTTTAGAATATTCGTTATCATCTAAGTGTAAGCAGCGAACATTGCAGTTGTCAGTTCATGAAATATCGTTTATTACCTAATATTTTAGTGATGAATTGCAAATTTAATTCATAGTAAATCTTTAATTCGCTGTTGTAAGTTAGAACTCATAGTTGCGTATTAGAAAAGTCGTAGTTGCAAGAAAAGCTCAGTCAGACAGTGAAGTTAGATTTTCAGTGAAGTTTTATTAAATCAAATACACAGAATTTCTTTAAAGCACATGAACCACGTTTAGGTAACATCTGAAGTTTCTATTTACTCTTTGTTGTTATACGTCTCACTTGTATCGTAATAAAATTTTAATGTCTACATGTTTCTGTTATTTGCACTAATATCCCTGATATTAAATGGATATTTACCATGATCTTAAGTTTGATTATTAGTTGTAGAATAAATTTTGATATTAGTTAATTTTAATATTTCCGTCGCATAATCGCTAGTAACTTAATTTTGTTCCTGGCTGGCAGATTTATTTATCACTCACCCACGACCCTATGCTCTCCAACAAAAAAACTAGCTGCCGTTCGCACAGGTGAAACATTTTTTAATATTTAGGTATTAAAACAGTTACAATACTATCAAAATTGAATTTTATAATTAATCATCAAGTTGTTTAATTACACAGGCACACAAAATAAAAAAAGTCGAGTGCGAGAAGGTAGACCTATGTATTTCCATGCATTTTAACCTGCTGAAGACAAATCCGATATGCGTTTTGCCCGGTTGGCTCTTGCATTTTTCCTAACCTCAAAAAACACCGTCAAAATGCCCTAAAAATCTCAAACAAGTAAATAAAAAACTTAAATGAGCTGACCACCATTTCCATACGTATTTTGGGGCGCTGAGACAGAATGTGGGCGGCACGATGATCTATGGTCACGTTTAAGGGAGATACATAATGCCAAAGTCAAAGGTCAGAGGATTTCGCATCTTCGGCGACATGGGTCCGCCTCGGGAGCAACTGCATCCGAACGAGGGACCATAAAATTATGAAAAAATTCGAATATACGCAAAGAGAATAGATAAATCGAGTGGTGTAAATCAAACATCCCTATGGTACTTCTTTTCCGAGACAGGACCGCTCAAAACCACCGGAAGGAGAAAATCTCTTTTTCCCCTCACTTCTCGAGACTCTATCTCGGAAACCAAAAAAGCTATAGACTTCTGGTTTACGCCATTCGATTTATCAAATCTCCTTATATACTCCTGAAGTTTTTTCAGAATTTTAGGGTCGTTTAGGACCAACAGCCCATGGGGTTGATTCGTGTCGTTCCAGGAGCAAAATCCTCGGAGCTCTTACTTTGGCGGCATGGATCTGGCTGAAAAATAATCGTAGGTCATCATACCATTGAACACAAAATTTAACTTTGAATCGATTAAGCAAAAAAAAAGAGGATCATTTTTGTCTGGGAAAAGTTAGAGCATGAAATGTCAAGCAATGTCGAAATTAATGCGTGTCAATAAAATATTTAAATTTGCAGGAATAAATACAGCAAGCTTGTTTCTATTTCGCAATATATGCCAGTATATTCAAAAGACGTAAAGATAAAGGAGGACGGCAACTTTTTTTATCTAAAACTTTTTTCTAGTATTACCTAGCACTTTTCGAGAAAATCGCGTGTGAATAACAGCCAGTACCATAAATAACGCCAAAAGCATACGTTAAGTAAAGGATACCGGTTAAAATTGACTGTGAACCACCTTTAAAGTCTGTCGGGTACCATGAAACAAATTCCATCGTCCTTTTGGCAAAGAAGTCTTTTTTGCTATTGTTTTGTTAGATGGACTGAAAAGCTGTGATAATACGGATTTATAGAGTTCTTACGGCGTTACGTGACCTAAGTTTTGACAGCTTCTCAATATAACCTAACTTCTTACCCACACCAGGAATGTGTTTTCATGGTTTTATTAAATTTTTGTCAGGTTTGTGTTAATCCATATCCATAACTCATCGGTATTTTCTAAAATACTGCCGACGCGGTCTTTACAGACCATTAGAAGATTATAGAACATTTATATGTTCGGTCTTCTCAAGACAATATATTCTTCGCCTTCTTCAGAAATAGTGAAACTACTGCTTGAATCAAATAAAATTCAATCTCCCATTTTATTACATTTTAAGCTTGATTACGAACGGAAATGTTGCTGTGATCAAATTTGTAGGTTATGTTTCAGAATAAAGTTAACTTTAACTATGCATAAAGGGCCAAAATCGAGACTTCACCAAAACGGAATCTTTTTTGTTTAATTCTCCTTTAAAATTGGTCTATGGTACAAGTCTGAATGACAAAAGGGGGCTTCTACGTTTAAGAGACGCTTTACTTTCTTTATGGTACTGGCCGTTAGATGAAAACTGAGATAAAGACCTTCTTCCAATTCTTTATAACGCTTTGACTCTGGTCCATTCTAAGATATTGCATTGTTGTCTGGGGTGGGGTATTCTGTAATGCATTCAAAAAAATTTTGAATGCCGTTAAGGTAATTACAACAGGGTTCTGTTTAATAGCAATAGAAATAGAATTTTAGCGCAAAAATTCCATAACGAATTTCAATTATCTATCTTACCGGGAAGTACGAAAGAACTTTTTGGAAGGAATACAAATCCAACATAGATTTTACATGTGTACAGATCGTTACAAAGTTTAATGGCGTATTGAAAGTTCTCCTCCTGTCCCACGGTATTTTCATCATTTGAGTATAATAGCCATTTCAGCAATTACTTTTTTAATATAGGATTATACCTCTTCAAAAGTTGGATAAAAACATTCTGGCTTAAAATTGGACGTTTACTCTCCAATTTCGCTGGCATATTTATTTACTTACAATTTACCCTTTTTATAATCAGACGCAAACATTTCATTAAAAATTTCGTATAATGAATGTATGCAATTAAAACTGTGTACACAGGAAAAGTCCAAATAATTTAAAACCCTTGTCTGACTGTTGTTTTTTTCGTAATGTACATGTATGGAATACAACTTTACAAAGATCATATAATGAAAATTAAAAGGCAGATATCATCTGCCGAAGCGAAATTATGATATAGATTGTAATGGAATTCAGTATTAAATTATGTAATCGCTTTCCGTTTTTAAAATTTTGAAGGCCTCCTAATGTGTCTGTAATGTATTGTCCTTATATCAGTAAAACACTTGACGTCCACATTTTAAGCTTTACTGGCCTTCGCCTCTCGTGTCGGATACATACCTAATACATTATAATATGTGTTTGTCTTTCTACTGATTACATAGCTAATCCTGCATCTTTACTTTCATAACAATTTTAAAAATCACTATATTTCATATAGTTAACATATTTTCTTTATCCTTTTCCAGTATTTATCTTTTTGCTGTTTACATACAAATGCTAATGCTACAGTGCCAAATGTGACGGTTTGTTGTTTGCGTATTTCCTTAGTCACGTTAGACATTAACTTTATTTCATTTGTACTAAAGTCTATGGGATAATTTGATACACATTTATCCTGCTCACGTAGCAAAATAAGTGCTAATTCTAAGTTTCATAAAGTAAATAGTTTCATGCTCCAAGATATTAACAATTAGCAAATATAAAAAGGACGTATTTTTAACTTTACATCTTTTTTTGTAAAACTTTGAACTGCCAAATATTCTAAACCATCTGTTATAGAGAGATCTACTTATGATTTTCAAAAATCACTAGATAAGAGAAGTAAGACCTTCTTTAATATTCTTCATAGTTTTAAAAAGACATAAAGCAGTATAATGAGAAAGCATGCAATTTTCAGTTATTATTATTGTTAAGCCTGTTTGATTTAATCAAATAAATAAATTATAACCAGACAAAAATTAATAATAATGATGACTTCAAGAAACTGTACGAAAATCGATCTCATAACATGCCGAACCAATTTTTACGTATGTATGTATGTGGCGTACCTGTGTGCGTACACTGCTTATTGCAGAATTTAAAACATATGTCACTACTGATGAACTGAAAGCTAAAGGCAAATCTCTATTATCTTTTTACACACGTAAACAGTTAATTAAAAGAAATAAAAGTAGATGATAACCAATCTGCTCATGACCAGCTTTATTTTCGGGGATAATGTAACTAGTGTTATAATAATAATAATAATAATAAGCTTTATTGACTAACAGGAAAATCCCATTTACAAGACAATTAAGGAGGACAGTACAAATAAGTACATAATAATTGAATACGTTACAATCAGTTTAAAAATTAAAAATAAAAGATTATTAATAGCCCAACCGTCATCTGCATGCATACTAACCATAATTCTTGAGGCTCGTTATTGATGAGATAAAAGCAATTCTTTGAATTTA
The DNA here is from genome assembly GCA_963583905.1 of Stenurella melanura. Taxonomy (NCBI): domain Eukaryota; kingdom Metazoa; phylum Arthropoda; class Insecta; order Coleoptera; family Cerambycidae; genus Stenurella; species Stenurella melanura. Next base: position 113,614,872 of record OY757312.1, read on the forward strand.
TTAGAATATTGACGATTATCATTGTGGTAAATGTCTAAATGGATTGATAGGTGATTATAAAGTGAGAACATGCGATAGAGGGGGGACCTAAAGCCCAGATTTGTATTAGCCCTAGTAAGGTAAAATAGTGAGGTGGACCTAGTATTAAATCTGGGAACCAGTAGGTTAAGTTGAGCATTCAGCTCAGCACAGTCCATCAGATTGTTACACAACTTATATAAAAATTGTAGAGAAAGATATTTTCTTCTAGCTTCAAGTGAGGGAATGTTAAATCTGCTGAGGAAAGCTGATTGATCTGAACCTTGATGGAGATAAACCCCATCCAATTTCATAGCTAGGAATTTCAAGAATTTTCTTTGGATTTGCTCTAGTTTAGATGTGTGCTCATTATATATAGGACTCCATACTGTTGAACCATACTCCAACTTAGATCTTACATAACAGTAGTATAAAGTTTTAAGTGAAGCAACATTAGAAAAGTATCGACAGGTTTTGAAGATAAAATCTAACATTTTTAGTGCGGACTTGGTAGCAGTTTCTACGTGCATATTGAATGATAGCTTGGAGTCAATGGTGATACCAAGATCCTTAAGCACTGTGCAGCGCTCAAGGCTTATCGACTGAATTGTATAGTTGAATAAGATTTTGTTATGCTTTAGGCTGAAGGTTATGACCTTACATTTTTCAATGTTGAGGGGTAGTCTATTTTCTAGACACCATTTATCAAGTCGGTACAGATCCTCCTGTAGATCCAGACAGTCAGCCAATGACTGGATATACCTATAGATTTTTAGATCATCAGCGAATAGAAGCATATTGCTACTAATTTGTCTGCCGATATCGTTGGTGAATAGGGAGGAGAGCAGAGGAGCGAGGTTACTGCCTTGAGGGGTATCGCTGGTAGCGGTAAATCTAAGTGATTGGTGGCCTCTGTATTCAACAAATTGTTCCCTGTCTGACAAATAAGAATGAAGAAAGAGTAGGAGTTCCATGTTGAATCCTACGATACGTAGCTTATTTAAGAGTATGGTGTAATCCAATCTGTCGAAGGCCTTCGAGAAGTCGGTGTAAACTGTGTCAAATTGATTATGAGCGTCTAGGGTTGAAGTTGCGAATTCTGTGAATGAAACAAGGTTAGTAATGGTGCTTCTTGAGGAATAGAAGCCATGTTGCGATGGGGAGATAGTGGATTTAACTTGAGGAAATATTTCATCATATAGGCACATCTCGAAAACCTTTGCAAAGTTGGAAAGCTTGTTGACAATTATAGACCAATTTGCATGGTCTATAATTGTCAACAAGGCCGGTGTCGTCTCTTTTAAGGATTGGTCTGATTCTTCCGAGTTTCCATTTAATTGGGAAGGTATTCGTTTTCAGAGAGAGATTGAATATGGTACATAGGGGAGTGGCGAAGGCTTCGGCACAGTCTCTAATAATGAAACTCGGAATGCTGTCTGGGCCTTAAGTTAATTTGGGTTTTAGCTTTTTTAGTGCCTTTAGGACATTATCTCTAGTTAAGTGATTTACCACAATATGTGGACTGTTAATAGAGTCCTCAACAGACATACTGACAGCATTTGATGGCGTGTTATATACGCTCATAAAGAAGTTGGCAAAGGCGTTTACTATATCGTTTGGGGTCATGTAATGCTGATCTCCAGAAGATAATATGCCTGGTATATCGGAGGTGGCTTTATTTGACTGGATGAAAGACCAAAATTGACTAGGGTCAGATATTATATTTGATTCAGCTTTAGTATGATTATCATCGGTGATAATCTGAGGTAAAACCGATGAAAATTGACCGAGTGCGAGGCACGAGTTCAATTTTCTATAGGTTCTAACGAGTGGTATCACCGAGTATTAATCATAACACGTGTTATATTTGGTGAGAGAATATAATGAACGTTAAAAGAAAATAAATTTATTAAAAAGTCAAAAATATAAAACGATCTGTCAGTTTGACAGTAAATATTATAATCAATACAACAATTATTTATTTATTCATTACAATACATATTTTCAACGTTAAATGTACAGTTTTGATATACATCAGTACAATAATTACTTATTTATTTATTTATTACAGTACATATTTTGAACGTTAAATGTACAGTTTTGACATACAACTTGTAGATTATCGCATTCGGTATGGGAAACTGAAACATTCTTAGATATTTAAATCCCTCTCATCTTATTTACTATTTCAGAATGTCGTGGCGATTGCATTTGTAAATAAGACTTTAAGGACTTTTAGTTATTGTCACCAATTATCTTCATGACTTGTTGCTCTGGTATATCTGCGTTCCTCAAATGAGTTACAGCTGTTGATATATAAAAGTGATTTGTCACTGTTCTTGTTGATATCAATTCCCACTTTTTGAGCGGTTTCCTTTGTCCAATTGGAGATAGTATTAACACCTACGGGAAGGTTTTTATACCATGCTGTAGTACTTCCTAATCTCCAATTTCTGTTTGGTGTCAGGAAAAATCTATCGGTCGTTACATTATTTGATCGTTTTAGAAACAATCGAACTGGACATACATCAGGATCTATTGCATTTGTTGGAAATAGATCCAGAGTGCGTTGAAAATAGATATAATGCAGGTTGCCTGGCAAGATAAAAAGTTGTTTATTGTTTAATAAAAAGCAACAGCACTAGCCTTTCCATTTTCTTGTATTTCCTGCAGTTGCTTTCTTTTAGAATCGCGAGCTACCCTTGCTTTTTTAAATTCCATGTCAGTAAATGGATTGATATTGATACTATATTCAGTGAAGATTTTTTTTTGTGTAATCTTTACCGCGGAGTTCCATAATGTTTTGACAACACATTCTTTATATTCTTCGCCGTCTTTTCTCCTCATGTTGCAAGCATAATTTCTCAATATTAATGCAATTTCTGGAAACGTAGTCCCTTGCGTTATTTTGATTCTCCTTGAAGCGCAAAATTCCATGAACTTGTTCCACTGAGATTCTTTATTAATTTTGGTATTTTTTGGTGTTTTTTCCCAATTAACTTTTGAGTCTCTTCCTCGCTAGCATCTTCTCATCGACAGTGATCTACTGGTTGAAACATTTTTCTGCTTAAGAGCACTATTTTCTGATTTCGACGCGTCTGTTGAAACTTCTTGTCACTTTGACAGTAAACTATTTTATTCATTAAAAACAAGTGACAGTCAATATGCGGTGATAAAATTATTACCGATTTGATAGCCTATTATGCTCTTTTGTTTTTGTATCTTAACCAAAAATCAAAAATGTACCATGTGACACGTGAATTATATTCTTTAAATCATACATACTCTGTACGGGTTGGTCCTTTTTGACCGGAATTGATCCTTAAAAAAGTCGGTTATAAAAATCCCAATAGCTACTAGCACATAGTTTAATTTACTATCTACATTTATTGCTATTGTCAACATGTCTGTGGTGCCTTCACAACACTCACCTGCTAGTCCTGCATTCATTTATATCCCATTTGTAGGTTTTCTTGTAGAAATTGAGAGACGTTTGCGATATATCATTTTTAGAAAATAAATTTCACAACTTTATTAAACTTTAAAATGATCAGTACTTTTCATCAGAATCTGTACATAAAAGGCAGCCTAGCCTGTTGATAAGTACTAATCCACGACAATTTGTTTCCAACCTAAGAACCGAAAATTTGATAAACGTAACATTTACGGCATTCGATCATACGAATTGTTCTCTTTATCCTTGCATATTCTCATTTTCTGAAACATTATGTATTCAGTAATATCGCCGCTTATAAATATCCCACATAAATATCAGTTATCCAAATAATCTATCATATTTCTTGTTAATCCTTTTAAATGTTCTAAACAGGGATGTTTACCAAATAGATTGATTAAAATCACGAAATTTGGCAAATGATGCGAAGTTAAAGGCCAAAGACGCAAAACACGTGGTAATACCTACTTTATCTGCATAATTCCTGTCAGCGAACGCCAGGCTGGGATAGGATGATAATTAATGGGAATAATGGGATCAACATCCAACCTTAATATAACCAACATTGGTTTTAGCAGATAAAACAAAAAACTTTAATTGGTTTTTGGTAATCCCTTTATCCCGATTATATTGAAACGTATCAGTTACAAATCCAAATGTTTCGGTGATAATTCAGAACGTGATGTTCACAGAATAATTAAATATTAATATATAATGGATATATTGCCGGAAAGTAAATTTAAAATTACAGGAAACCAGAGTAAATCCAAATTATGAATCAAATTGAATACCTAAGCAAAAAGTAAAAGTTGCAGTCTTGCGCTGCTGAGTATGCTTAGCTATTTGACTGGCTCTTTTCACTGGAAGTAGCAGAAATTATTTACAGTATTAAAGTGGAAAATATTATCTGAAATAATTTATAAACGAAAATAAATATGAAAATATCAAGACACCCGTTTCGGTAGGTAATAGACGATGCGGATTGACAGTAATATACAGGGTGTCTCACCGGGAACTGAATCGATCGTTATGTAACATATTTTGATACCTAAATATTAAAACATGTTATTCCTTTGCGAACGGCAGCCGATTTTTGTTGGAGAGCATAGGGCCAAGGGTTAGGATTGTGTGGACACTCAAAAGGACGCCACCGGCTGTATGTTACGTAATATGATTTAAATAATTTTGCCAGCTCGGAGCAAAATTAAGTTACTAGCAACCATGCGATGGAATTCTCAAAATATACCTGTAATATCAAAACTCTACTTTACTCTATGAAATCTTAAAATTTAAACAAATATCAGGTGTACCAGTGCAAATAATAAGAACTTGTAGACATTAGACATTTATTACAACACACATGAGATGTACAACAATAAAAAACAAACAGTTTCCCAAATGTCCCCTAAACATAATCTACATATGCAAAAGAAATTCAAGATATGTACATGACCCCATCTAAAATTGTTTCAGTGATTTGACCTTTTCTTTATAGAAATGCAACTACGGCTTAAATGATACCAACAATGAGTTTCAGATTCACAACAGCGTGTTAAAGATTCACAATGGATTAAAATTACAGCTCATCAATAAAATATTACGTAACAAACAAGATCCTGTGAGTCAATTTTCGCAATGCTCGCTGTGTGCACTAGAATGTTACAGAATGATCTAAAATAATGACGTTCTATTAAAAATACTTCATATATGACATAGTAGAAAGTAAATTAGTATCACGTGGTACCATGCGCTACTTACAGTAAAAAAAATCTTAAGATACTTCATCATGCTAGGTATGTAGTTGCAAAATCGTTGTGTAATTTACCTTAATATTTCGACAAAAAATCACTGAAGGAAACTATAACAATTTCTTTAAAATTATATAACTAAAATGAAACAATAAAACCTGGTTAGAGCCTTGGCGTTTTCTCTGACTACTGCAGGGTGACCTGTCACCACTTCCTAAGATGTTCTCGACGTTGCTTATGACTACGACTCTGCGTCACTCCTAAATCTCTTGGAGACTGCTGCGAACAACTCTCCAACCAAAACTTCTCTAGATGTCATCAGGACCCACATAAAATTAAATGTCTGAGCAATAGACCTCCTCCTATTACTCCTCCAAATACTGGGCCTCCTTACATAACCAAAATGACAGCACCAAACATATGCTTATACCAAACACTCTGTAATAATTACAATAAATAAGAACTAAATAAGACATCAAACTAGGTAAAATAAGAGCTCACCTCATATAGAGAGTATTACATAGCCTCACGAGACACGTGGCGATCAGATTACGACAAGCAACAGAATTCCTTCCTGGAATTTACAAAATGCTTCTGGCAGGACGGTAAAGAAACACTGGGTACATCAAATCAAATCCCTTTTCAGTGTAAGCGATGTAAAACCCAAATTCTTCAATACAAAGCCGGGACCGCCGCCATTCAGCTATCTTGTCGCTGTCGAAAAGCGAACCCCCAGACGAAAATCCCTTTCTCCAGTTCTCAGTGTTGCCAACTTGAGCATCTAGAGAACTCTTTGTCTAGCCAATAAAAATGCGCCAACAAAGGGCTTTGCATTTAAGAGACTGAATTACACAATTATGTAATATCTCGGCTACAAGAACACATGACTAACACCTCTAACTCAAAATTATGCTTAAAGAAAACATGTTTACTACCCATAATTTCTCATCAAGATAGGCAACCATCTACTATCGAATTCTAGATCGTGGGTCGCATACTCAAACAAATGAATTAATCAAGGTTAATTTACAGTATTCAAACTGAAATTATTAATGTAACTTTTTCAAATGCTACAGTTATAGGGAAAAGTATGTAGCAAAACATGTTGAAAATTTTGGGAGTTACTAAAGTCAGTGTGGCCACCAAGCAAAATAATTCATAGATTCTTGTTAAAGCATAAGTTTAGTCCATTCTCGTTCCATATGGTTAAAAAATTAAAATAACCATATTTCTTAACGAGAGAAAATTTTTGTGAATTTATTTTAATAAGGTATGACAATTATTTTTGGGAAATATTATATGGACAGTCTATTTACCAAAAATGGACTTTTTAATCGACACAATTCCCATGACTGGAGTGACTCAAATCCTCATGTATGCATATAGCGAAATTTCTAAGAACATTGACAGTTTAATGTTTATATGGACGTAAGAAACGATAGAGTGGTAGCATTACATTTGTGAGGAAAATTTAAATAGTAGGTTAAAATTATTTCTTCAGCTAATGAGATATCTAAATATTCTACAAAATTTGGAAAATAGCTATCTAGATAATTTATCTCTCGCCGAACACAGAAAAAATTTTTGTCAGCACGATGGTGCCCCTCCACATAACTCGTATTAGATCAATAATTTTTGACAAGAAATTTTTTATGATTAATGGGTCGCTAATAATGGACCTTTCCTATGGCCTCCTCGTGTAGCATTTGAAAAGGCTACATTAATATATGTATGGTTAAATACAGTAAATTAACCCATTAGTTAATTTGTTTGAGTGGAGAGGTAGGCAACCACTCGTACTTCAAAGGGGCATAGCAGGTCGCATATCTGAAATTCTCAACAAGGAAAGAAACCGTGTTTTCTTTTATGTATTATTTTTGAGACAGAGGTGTTACTCACATGTTCTTGTTGTTGGGATACTACACAATGGTGTAATTCAGTCTTTAAATTACAAGCCCTTTTGTTGGCGCATTTTCATTGGCTAGAGAAAGTGTTCTCTAGATGTTCAAGTTGGCAACACGGAGAACTGTCAAGCAGATTTCCGTCGAGGATTGGTCTTTTTAGACAGCCACGAGTCGACAGCGACGAGAGAGCTGAAGGCGGCGGTCCCGGTTTTGTAGTGAAGAATTTGGGTTTTACATCGCTGACACTGAAAAGGGATTTGATTTGATGTACCCAGTGTTTCTTTACCGTCCTGCCAGAAGCATTTTGTAAATTCCAGGAAGGAATTCTGTTGCTTGTCGTAATCTGATCGCCACGTGTCTCGTAAGGTTATGCAATACTCTCTATATGAGAATGTTTTGGAGGGGTATATGTGTTTGGAAAGGCATGTATTTTTGGAGAGGCTTACAATTGGGATGAGCACATGTTTGATGCTGTAATTTTGGTTATGTAAGGGGGCCCAGTATTGTTAGAGGAGTAATAGGAGGAAGTCTATTACTCAGACATTTGGTTTTATGTGGGTCCTGCTGACATCTAGAGAAGTTTTGGTTGGAGAGTTGTTCACAGTAGTCTCCAAGAGATTTAGGCAGAAATTTAGGAGTGACGCAGAGTCGTAGTCGTAAGCAACATCGAGAACATCTTAGGAAGTGGTGACAGGTCACGCTGCAGTCGTCAGAGAAAACGCCAAGGCTCTAATCAGGTTTTATTGCTTCATTTTAGTTACATAATTTTATAGAAATTGTTATAGTTTTATTCAGTGATTTTTTTGTGAATTATTAGAGTAAATTGCACAACGATTTTGCAACTACATACTGAGCATGATGAAGTATCTTAAGATTTTTTACTGTAAGTAGCGCATGGTACCACGTGATACTAATTTACCTTCTATCATGTCACATATGAAGTACTTTTAGTAGAACATAATTATTTTAGAACATTCTTTAACATTCTAGTGCACATAGCGAGCATTGTGAAAATTGGCTCATAGAATCATATTAGTCACATAATATTTTAGTGATCAGCGGTAATTTTAATCCATTGTAGACCTTTAACTCGCTGTTGCTAATTTAAAATTCATTGTTGGTATCCTTTAAGCCGTAGTTGCATTTCTATAAAGAAAAGGTCAAATCACAGAAATAATTTTAGAAGGGGTCAATTACATAATTTGCATTTCTTTTGCATATATAGATTAAGTTCAGGGGACAATTGGGAAACTATTTGTTTTTTATTGTTGTATATCTCACGTGTGTGTAATAAATGTCTAATGTCTACACGTTCTTATTATTTTCACTGGTACTCCTGATATTTGTTTAAATTTTGAGATTTCATAGAGTAAAGTAGAGTTTTGATATTACAGATATATTTTGAGTGTTCCATCGCATGGTTGCTAGTAACCTAATTTTGTTCCCAGCTGGCAAAATTATTTAAATCATATTACGTAACATACAGCCGGTGGCGCCCTTTTGAGTGTCCACACACAATCCTAACCCATGGCCCTATGCTCTCCAACAAAAATCGGCTGCCGTTCGCATCGGAATAACATGTTTTAATATTTAGGTATCAAAATATGTTACACTCGCTCGGCCGTTTTATCAGTTCTCGATTCATTTGTTTGGAGAATTATTAAAAATAAAGTTTATGCAAGTCCATTAATATCCCTTGAAGATCGTATGCAGAGAGTGAGAAATGCATTTCAAAACCGATCACCGGATTTAGTTAGAAGAGCTACCCATGAAGAACTAGTCCGAAAGTGCGAAAACTGTCTGCAGGTTCAAGGACGAAATTTTGAACATTTATTAAATTGAAATGAAACCATATTTTTATTTCAATTTATCTTTGCTATTTTAGTTTATGGAATCCGGATTTTTGATATATTTTATTTACATTCATAATCTATTTCTTTATCAATAATATGCTTTCTCCGTTGTATTCCTGCCTTAACAGAGCCAAATATTCTAAAATTATCCAATAGGCGCTTACTGTTTGGTGATGATTTCTGTTTTTGTGGGTCGAGTAGTAAATATGTTACATGTTCTTGATATTACTTTATCACATTCCTATAAATAATAAACAAATTAACAAGTCTCCGTGCGTGTAATTTAAACGTGCTGGCATTTTTTGACATAATAGAATGACTGACATTGAATATTGTTTCTAATCATGGCTAAGTTGATCATTTTTACTAAAAATTCTAGAACATTTAAGAATATCTCGAATGTCTCAAGAAGTTGTAACTTTAACACCTACAACGCTATACTATAAAAAAGAGAATTTAATTTTACATAACATGATGTAATAAATACAGGGTGTTCCATTTGAAATAAAAATGTTTTGAGCTTTGAATTTGACCAAATGTAACGTGAAAATTGGAACACATAGTATCCTATTATGGATTTTATTTTAATGTAGAATGTAGCTCACCTGGTGTTCTTTCTGCGTACCAAAGAGCAAATGAGGATCTCCTATACGAAGAAAGTTAGCTATAACGGTTCTTGCAAACAATTTTTTATAAAATGTCAAATATCTCCTCCGAACCTGCTGGGTTTAGATATAGAGTGTACTACGTGCTTCGTCTCAGGATTTTATGACCACTTTGAAAAGTCGAAAATATATAGGGTGTTCAATTTAAAATAAGCAATTTGGTATCGACTTATAATCCGATATAAACGGAAGTACCACATGCTCTTAATTATTTTGATTGGATTTGCCACAAATCATCACCACCCAGAACTGCATGTCAAGATTATTAAAAAAATGAAAACTAAATATTTGGCGATTGTTGAATGTGACCCACTTTTAGCTGATACAATTTTAAAACAAGGAAAATTAAGTGTTGGATGGTCTATTTGCCGTGTGTTTGAGTATGTACCAGTCCTTAGATGTTTCAAATGTGGCGATTATGATCACAGATCTAGTGAATGTAAAAAGGAAGAGCATTGTCTTAAATGTGCCAGTAAGGATCACAAATCAGTAGATTGTGTAAGTGGTCATTTTAAATGTTGTAACTGCATGGAAGCAAATGAAAAATTACGGCTTAATGTAAAAACAGATCATACGGTATATGATGTAAAGTGTCCGGTATATTTAAGAAAAATAGGTGCTCAAAAACGTACAATAAAAACAGTACATGCTGAAGAATAGCAATCAAAAGAAACAATGACCTCTACCACTAGTCGGAAATTTAGAATATCTCATCAAAACGTACAATGCATTAGGAACAAAATTGATCATCTGGAAATGGAATTAATTACAGAAAATGTAGATATTGCGTGATTTTCTGAATACTGGTTGCGAAAACACGAAAAAGTCCTTGTTATTGATGGATTTAGTTTATGTAGTATGTTTTGCAGAACAACATAAAATAATGGAGGAGTTGCTATATTTTGCAAAAACGAGTTAAAACAGTATGTCAGGGAACTGAAATTTCTACAAAATATAAATAATGAAAAAATTATTGAGGTATGTGGGGTAGAAGTATCAATCTGTAAAACTACTTTTAGAATTATAACTATACAATGGCCACCATCGGCTAGTTTTGATTTATTCAATGAAAGATTAGGTACAGTTTTAAATTTATCTTACAGAAATGTAAATTGCCAAGTTATTATTTGTGGTGATTTAAATATAGACTTTCTTTCGGACACAATAGCAAAAAGAGAATTAATTGATACAATATCGTCTTATAGTATAGAAAATTTGGTAAAAGAACCCACAAGAATAGTGTACCACCAACTTCTGCCCCCAGCAGGTTAGGAAGTTGAGGTTGCCCGGTTCTCGTTTAGTTTGTGGAGACTGAGTCGTGGTTCGGAAATTATTCAAGAAAAAACTTTTTATTTTAGGTCAGGCGCCAGTAGTCATATAAAAAAGCATCTACAACGTACTTGCCTAACTGTACGACTGTGACTACTCAGAGATGATTGATTTGTCGTAGATACTCATACAATTCTCACAGATAAACACTACTTTGTTAAATATATCTGGTTTATTGACTCTTACAAATTTTGAAATGGTTAGAATTTAATTAATTGAAATGTTACACCTTATGGTTGGATGTAGCTACTTCCTTACAGAAAGTTTATATATTTAATAAATAATTATGGTTAGGTTGAAGACCAAGAAAAATACAAAATGACAATTTATCGTTAAGCTGTGATTAAATAATTAAATGTAAAAAATTAATAAATAGCTGAAGGCAATATATAACATAAAACAATGGTAAAAATTTAGAACTGTTTGAAAGTTTATCGAAAGTTGAATAATGTAAGTAGTTGAAAGTTGAATGTTGAAAAGAAATTCAGTTGAAACGATTACCACCGGCTGGGTTCTGCAGTAACCAACCCTGGTCCTTGTCCCACTGAATCCTCCCTGTGTATCACCACTCGATTGCTGACATCAGCTGAGATCCCTCGACTTTTCAGAATTTAGACGCCTGAACGGTTACCAAGCCCAACAACTTGGTGCTCTCATCCAGCGAGGACTATTCTATTCCAAGAGACTCCAAACTTGGATTACACCGACTCCTTGGTAAATAATCTGTTTCTCCTGGATTAATAGCAGCAACCAACTTTTTCTGGCACACAGTTAAGCCAAATTTATGGTAAAATTCCTAATTTTAAGGATTAACTTAACATCAAATCTGAAGGGTCAACTTAACATCAATTTGAAGGGTCTACTTAACATCAATTTGAAGGGTCTACTTAACATCAATTTGAAGGGTCTACTTAACACCTCAATCCTACAAGAGCTATTATCTGTTACTACACTTGAAATTACTTGCTTACTAGTAGGCACTCTTAGTGGGTTTGATAAAATCCCCACGTTAATGCATTACTGGTGTCTCTCTAAATAAATTACATTAACATGCCCTTCTCGCACCTACTAATATCGAGTTAAATTCCTTTGAGTTTTAATTATTCGATAAGGTTACGAAAACGTAATTTACTAAATTCGAACTGTCTTTAAACCCCTATTAAACCTCAATTATTCATTAATAACATTTACTTCTAAATATATATTAATACCGAGTTAAACACATGTCTCGAAATACCCCGTTCATACATTAACGTGACCACGCGGTCGCCATCTTACAAGCTACGCACCGCGAATCAGGTAATTTGTGATCAACAAACATCGCGTTTAATTATGATAAATTCAACAATTAAATTGCAAATACATATACAACAAATACTACAGAAGGTAATTATATTCATATTATCAACTATTTTAACATACCTTACATACCACTCCAGATGAGGTGTTAATCGGTCAACAACACGTCTGTATTGCTACGAGATCAACGGGAAAATGGCTATGACGACCTGTTCGGATACCGTGTATGATCTAAACCTAGTTACACTTCTATACGCGGTAGTGGTAACATAAATCATTCTTTAAATACAATACAAATCTACACAATTACTCTACTGTATCATTTATGTGAATTCATGAGTTCCAATTTAATCAGAATTATCGATTTATAATTTTGTTTATCGATTTTTAGGATTTTGTTCACTTATTACAGATTTCTTCTTTTAAATATTTGTTGTACCAGATGACTTGTAGGTGTATATCAAGAGAAGTAACAGATGGCGCTTGTATGTTCATTTAAAATTTAAAGCTGGAATGATAAACACAATTTCTTCCGGATTCTGTAAGACAAGGACGGCTTCAGGATTGAACTGAAAAATTAATTAATAAGTTTACTGAATTGTGGTTTAAGACTACAAAAATTCATTGCTATTAGAATAAAAATTAACAAAAGTGGCATTCAAGTAATTTTGAATGTCACAATAGCACAAAATTCATCCACATGTATAGATTATATGTGTACAAATTTTAATTCATTTGATGTGTCATGCTTAGTCATAGAGAATGCAATATCCGTTCATACTGCTCAAATATTGCCACTAAGTTTAAATTCAAAGGATCTAAAAGATAAATATATATTTACTAGGTTACTTAGTACCATGAATTATAATACTTTTGTATCCTATCTCAGTAAAGAAACATGGTCAGAAGTATATAATTGTGATGATGCAAACAGAGCTTTTGAAATATTTATTAACATATTAAAATTTTATATTGATATTTCATTTCCCATTAAAAAGGTAAACACAAATCAGACTAAAAATAAAAAATGCTTGGTAACTAAGGGAATACGGATTTCTTCAAAAAATTAAAAAAATCTACACACAATTTATGACAAACAATCATTATCATACCTATAACACCAGAAGAGATCAGGAGTCGTGTTTACCAATTCATAGCTTGGCTATATATGAAAATAGCCCTGCGTATATTGGCATACAACTATTTAATAAGTTACCTAATAGCATAAAATGTGTTGAAAATACATATTCTTTCAAGAAAAGTGTTTTATAGTGTAGCAGAATACTTAAACGATAGTGATATGCAATGATTTATTATTAGTGTAAGATGTGCTTTTTATACTCTTTTAATTCTTATATTGTATGTTTTATTGTGTCTTTGTTGTGTGTGCACGTTGTGCATCTCTGACTTGTTTTATACCTCTATCTTGTAAGGTCTCTTAAATCAATAAATCAAATGACTTTGGTAACTTCCTAAATTTTCAAAATTTTTCGTTACGTGCTTTTTTCAATATCGATCAATTCAGTTTCCATTGAGACACTATATGCAGTCTGTGGTTCTTACCTTCTCAATTTCTAAAATCTTAAATAATAACAAAGACAGTAATAACAATAATATCCGATAGGGGACAAACTCACACAAATAACATGATAAGGAGAATAATTTATATTCTTTCCAAAGAGAAGCGCATAAAATCCAGGAGATACAAAGAACTGGTCACATTATACATTGCATCAACAGTTCAAACTCCTCAGAATCTAAACTGGGATTTGAATAGTGCATTAAAATTATTAAGATGTATTAATTACCTTTTTTTATATTTGTATTTATTTTATAATTTTTAAGATGTTGTTAATATGAGATATGGGAATGTCACTTTTCCGTTCGTCTTCCATGACAACGTGCTACAAAGTACATTGTCGCTCGTTTGAGTGCATCTGTACTCTAACATTGTATTTTTATGAAATAATAATGCCCTAAAACTTTTGTCGTTAATACAGAGTGGACTGTAATAGGCCAGAATTCTTCTTTGAACCAAACATGCTTTAGTAAATTATTGCTGTATAAAAAGATACAGGGTGCTAAATTTGTATTTTTTCTTTTATTAGCAATATCACAACTGCCTCTTGACCGATCGTCTCCCAATTTGGTAAGGGAGCATTTTTTAAGCTAAGAAACAGTAATTCATCATCACGTTAGACCGCAGAGGGCGCCTCATGAGCTATACCTGATGATGTATATTCTTTCTCTTTTTTACGAAACTTTGTGGCACTTTTGACTAGAAAATCTCATGTCAGATTTATTTCTACGTAAAAAAGGCGCATTTGATAGAACTTGAGAGTTCCAGCCGATTTCGAAAAAACTGCAGCGAAAGATTTCAAAAATTTTTAAAAACTGAAAGTTAAAATTATTTAATAAATACATACTTTGTATAATGTAACATATATGATTTTATTTTCTGGCCGTTAATATCAAATTAACTTGATTCTGAGTTTTTCGGACATCTTAAATGAAAAATTCTTATGTTTCCTTACGTTTTGGTTTATTAACCATCATCAGAGAAGAACAACAATGTTTACAAAAAGAAAACAAGGCATTCCGATGAGACTTTATAACCTGAATATAAATTGAGGTTTCTTCCAAGTGTTCTTCCGGATTTACAGTCTTATTGCTCCCAACTACAATGCCTTAGTCAATCATGGTACTCATCCGTAGGTTATAATGATATGTAACTATAAGATCATTTTGGGATTTAATCCACCAAATATTCCACTCCATTAATTAGGGGTTTTAGGCCTGCCGAGACTCTTTTTCTTGTAAAAGTGACAACTGTGATTTTGTGAGGATTTATGAAGTGCCCTTCCTCACTGCACCCACCACCTGTCGACAAAATTTAGGGTTCTTTATGATGGCTCTGATATATTGTTCGTTAACTACTATTACTAGATCGTCAGTACACCCTAGGCAATAAAAACCTTTCGTAAAAATGTTCCAGAGATCATTCAACAGCAGACGCAAATATTTTTTTGAAGTTTTTAAGTTACATCTTTCGTTATGTTAAATATAAACTGGCTAATATATATATAAGTAATTACTAAATACAATAGGTGAGCAGTCAGCTATTATCGACTTTGGCTGATAAACCAAGAGTGCAAAAGTTGAGTAGAAATGCACAACCTCTGCAATTTGTCACCTTGCTAAATATTCGTGAGATCATGAATAAATTATTACGTAATCTGAGGTTTGGTCGTCTGCGTTTGAGTTAAAAACAAAATTAGATTTAATACTGAACAGTCGCTTGTAAATTGTACATGAAAAGCATAAGCACGCCTGATCAATCTCATATACGGAAACGTTAGACAAGACTAAGCTTTGTCCATTTCACAATTCGATTGTTCTCAACTCTAGCGCTTACGCGAAATTTCAAATATTACATTTAGAACTGCAAATGTTCACTAGAATTCTGAACTACTGTCGAACTAGAACAAAGTTTAAAAGATTAAGGCCTCACAATTCAGACCGACGTGCAGGTGGAAGCGGTTTAGAACCTTAATATCTCGTTCTGTCTACAAGGCTGCGTTTAAAACAATATTTGAGAGTTATGCAATCTTCCAAGTATGGAATAATTTGCGAGAACGGCCACGTGAAATTAAATTTTAAAAGATATGTGCTTTAATAACGTATTTTCTCGTATTAAAACAACTGATTTCAATTTCCATGAGATTTATATTTTTTTTTCCTATAGGTATAGTGGAATCCTTTGTATTATATAGGGTGTTCCATAATTGAGTTCTCGGATAGGAACCTGTGCTTCCTGAGATCATATTGGGTCCGTATAACCCAATTTACCTTAGTCCAAAAATGCAACACTGAGGAAGTACATTCTCTTAAAATGAAACAAGAAAAAATGTTTTCAATAATTTCCATTATATTGAAGATAAAGTTTTCAAGTTTTCATGAGACCTGTATCTCTATAAGTACTCTATGTACCTTGATAACAACAAAATATCATTTGTTTCACGAACGCGACAGGTTTCCTGTTTCACAAGCACCTATTACCTACAGAAAAAAAATTATAATTCTTGATTTTTCGACAATTCCTTGTATTTTTATTAATATTGCAAAAAATGTTAAGAGTACCTTTTTGCAGCCCTTTTAATGCTCTGCAAAAATATTCAAGTATTCCGTAATTTTACAGGGGGGGGGGGGTTCAAAGTGTGTCGAGTTTGGTGAAAGACGCACGTTTCGTGGCCTCTTACGGGATATCGAGACAAATCGGGATAAAGCGGCAACAAAATGCCGAAATTATACCGAATTGAAACGTAAATAATTCTGCATTGATTGATATAAATTAGCGCGAGTATGGCTATTTCATACAGTTGACATTTGATTAAATCATGTTGGTTAAATAAAGCAACACAAAATAGTGTATATACACAACGCGAGAAAAGTGTACTGCTTGAGTGCTTGACTGTAAAATTTAAACCTGGATTCGTCCCTTCTTGAAGTGGGTGATATTAAATAAGCAACAGCCAGCCAGATGTGTGAATGAAACAGATAAGTTATTGTTTATGTAGCATTAGCAATTTATCTGTCTTTATTAAATTTTAAACGAGTCAAAATTGAAAAGATATTACACATAATATATAGGTAATAAACAATATATGATGAAATGGAAAAACTGCCCAAAATTGAAACCGATTGTTTCAAGGAAACGATATACAGGGTAAGCAAACTATCCCTTCGGAACTATTTTTCTAATAACGCGCAAAAAAAATATTGTTACCGGGAGATAGGGCCCTTCCCAGCAACTCCACCGCAGATGGATAATTACTTGTGGAGCGGTTAATAAATAAAGAAAGAAAGGGAGAAAAAGGAAAAAATACAAAAATACAATAAAAATTAAAAGCTGCCAGGTTCAGAAACACAAGAAGCAGAAAACTTAGAAGAAGAAAAATAAGGGGATGACGATAGATGGAAACTTAAAAGAAGTATCTCGCAAACAACTGCACCACACCCCAGCCGATGATGACAAATGGAAACTTAACTTAGAAGCATGAAAACTTAAAAGAAAGCATCTCTCAAACACCTACACTTCCCGTCCTGTATTCCCACCTCATGCGTCATGCGGCTCTCGCTGCTGACAACAAGCATGTCCAATGTTCAACCCGGCGTATGCAGCCGGTCCAGTGGTATATAAAACATCCGAGATTTGGTTCCGGCACGCGGTTTGGCCGTCCGTTGGGCGTGTTTGACGGACGACCAAGCTGCGCGTTGGAACGAACTTCCATGGTTGCCCGGAATTGGCAGCAATGCCCACCTTACGCTGGTAAATCAATCAATCAATCAAGTATTCTGTAATTTTACAGGTCAATTAAAAAATATAGCCAATCAAATATTAGTTAATATGAAAATAAATTGAGAAATAAAAGATATTTGGTTATTGTCAAGTTTGCATAGGGTACTTAGCTCCCACCTAAATTTGAAAATTGTATCTTCAATATAACGGAAATTACTGGAAAAAAATCACAGATTTCGCAATTCTTATAACTATCGGGACATTGGAAATGATGACACCATACATAAAACAAACTTTTTCCGGACTCGGCTTCGCCTCCTCCGGAAACAGCAACAACCCATATTACATTTGCATATATCAGCCGTTGCATATACGACAGTCTCACTCGACCGCAACACCGCTGTCTTTTGACCTTGAACGAAAACTGGTAACTCGACCCCCATATACGAACATAAACATTTCCAATGTTAAAAATGTTTTTTGCTGTCTCACTTTAAGAGGATGTACTTCCTCAGGGATGCATTTTTGGACTAAGGAGTTGGGTTATTTGGAACCAATATGAACTCATGAATCACAGTTTACCGCCCGGGAACTCACACCCTGTATAATGTACAACGCAAATTAAAACTAAAATTTATTTTAGAATTTTCTATTTTTTCGCTTATATCTCGAAAACAATGCATCGTAGCGAAAAGGTTATATTCAAATTAAAATCTGACAAAATTTCCTACACGATTAGTACTATTGATTTTTCTTCTATTCCCAATCGCTCTCGAGACATCCGCTGACGAAAATGGCAAATTTTCGAAAAACAGTTTTTTTGCCCCACAAACTTTATCCCTTAGTTTTACAGCAACGTCCTCACAGTATAGCGTGGGTTGTAGAGCATTAAATTTCCTTTAAAATAAGTCATTATTAACACTCTTCTATTAGATTGACGTTTTAAGCAAATCCTATAACTCACTTTTCACTCACTTTCAGATGTCGTACTGGCTTGAAATTTGGCATGTGTATTGACATCTTTATCATTAAGAAAACTAGACATATTAAAGTATCTTGCTAGATACTTCTTAGTAAAGGTTATTAAAATTGCTGTAACCATTATTAACGACTTTAATACTTAGAACATCTTAAAGTACTAAGATCTATTAAAGTCGTTTTCCTAAAACGGTATTATTATAGTTATCAGTTCCCCAGCTATAGTAACAAACGTATCTTATTGGAATAAGTCGATATTTTTCAATAAAAACAAATTGGTATGTGCATTGTGTTACCTTAATAACTTTTATTACGCACCTAATAACATTTATTAAAGTTTAAGCTGTCAATATTAAAGGAGACTACTACACTGACAGACAAAAAAGTGGCACACTCGAAATTTTACTCAAGTTTAATCTGTCATAATTTCTAAACTACTTGATTGATTGCCACGAACCTTCTTTTATTTTGAAGAATGATTCCTTAAGATCATCATACAGGCCCAAACATTTGTATTGATTACACTTTTCTAAGTAAGACAGGAAAACATAAAAGTGACTGTTTTATTCAGGAACTTTAAAGCATCCTGTAGATTTATTCGGCACTTGGAAAAAGCTAAAAATACCTTCGGCGACGCAACTCAAATTAAATTTTTGTTTTTGAATCACCTCTTTATCTTGCTTTGTTTAGAAAATACACGATTGTAACGAAAACGAGTAAAACACTACTATGTTTTTTACCACAAATATAGTGGTAAAAAACATAGTAGTGTTTTACTCGTTTTTGTTATAATTATGGATTACCACAGAGTAACGGCTTCCTCAATCAATTTCTTACACGATTGTAGGTGAAGCAGGTACAATTAAACACATTTTATTGGATAAGATTACATTTTACAATTACCAACACGAACTCTAATAAAGGTGAAACTGTCTCAACGGAGAAAAAAGATTAGTAACGTGTGTTACCTCGCCATGCCCTGATTAAAAGCTCTATTCTTCTTGGCATGCTTCTGATTAAATTTGAAATACGCATCTGTGGAATATTATTACACTCCTCTATAAGCGCTTATCCTAAAGTATCCAAAGTGTCAGGAACCCTATTGCGAGACCTAATTCTTGCCCCATTTCATCCCAAACTTGTTCTATCGAGTTCATTCGGGACTTTTTGCTGGCCATATCATACGATCTATGCCAACTTCATCGAGATATTCATTTACGATGTGACCAATGTGAGGGCGCGCATTTTCATGAAACAGTATAAAATCGTTCCTTATAAGGGATGCAAATGAAATTACATAGTCTTGTAAAGTGTTCTCGATATACCTGTTGGTCGTGAGGGAATTCCCTGGGAGTACGTAAAGTTCTGTGCGAGCTTCTAATGAAATTCCTCCCCAGACCATAACGGCACCTCCGCCAAAGCTTTGTTTTGTGCTGAAAATGCTCTGCTCATATCTTTCTCTAACTCTTCTTGGTACCCTTTGACGGCCATCGGATGAAAACAAACAGAATCGAGATTCACAAGTGAAAAAGATTCGAGACCAGTTTTGTTTATTCCACTCTGAGTGCCGTTGCTGGTCTTCTAGACCTTAAATTGACTTCCTTCAATCTCCGAATTACTGTACGATCACTTACAACTCTTCCTCTTACTTGCCTTAAATAAATATTTGTTTGAACTGCTGTATGAAAGCGATTTCGTAGACTTTGAAGACGAATAAACCGATCATCAATAACGGCTGTATATCTAGAACGACCTGATCCAGCTCTTCTATGACAATGACCAGTCCCTTCGTATCTTGCAATTGCCCGACGTGTAGTCGATTCGGGAACAACACCAACTCGGACAGCATATCTTTTACTTCTTCCTGCTCCGATGTCGCTTGCAGAGGCATTACTTAAAAATCACAAACACGACTTTGGATCCGAATCGCGACCGACGTGGAGAAAAACGTTTTCAATGTTTTCTATATAAACGATTTAAAAATCGTTATCGAGTGAGTGCCTATGATGTTTGAAATCATTTTGACACCTAACATGTTTTAGAACAATGTGTAATCTGTGGATGGCTCTCTTAAACAAAACAAAATATCAATTTTGTTAATACGCATTTGACAAGAGTAGAGTGTACAAGTGTCGTGTCTTTTAATAATCATCATCATTATTATTGATATGACCTATAAATGTCGTTTAGTTGAGTGCGGTTTAGACACCTGTTTTAATGATGCATTTGAAGTTAAGAATATTTTTAATTTCAGATAATTATTAAGTAGGTAATGTATACATGCAGTGCGTCCATAAAGGCATAAATTAATTTTTATTCAAGTGCATGACTTTCTTCAAAATTTCTGAAATAGGTAGATTTCTGATTTTAAATTGCCGTATTTTGAAATGAAATTTCAAGGCGATTTGCATTGGAGTAATGATCATCTGCATTTTTTGTATGTATATTATTAAATTATTAGAATATACTTAAAAAGCCCATCCCATGAATGTATCGGACAATGCCTAAATTCATAAAGATTGGCCAATTCCTCATCAACTCCTCATTCCCTGAAGGGAGCATACGAATTATTGCATTTTTAACCAATCTTTATAAATTTAAGAGTATTACACATTTTCGGGAATTAGTTCTTTATATGGATTCTAAATATCTTAAACCGTACCAAAGATATCGTGCACACAAAAAAGTTACAGACTGACAGAGAGAAAAAAAATATATTTACCTATTTAACCCCCAACCCCTTAACGGAATCATCTCAAAATATAATCTAGTTGTAGGTATCGTTATAGTATATACCTGTACCAAATTTCAAGTGAATATCTCAACTTTATTTTATCAACCCCTTTCATAATGGAGTCGGGGTGGTGCGGGGGGATGGAGATATTGTAAAAAAATTTGGGGCCTTTCCTTCTAGTATATATACCAAATTCCAAGTACTCTTACCAGCCTACTTTACTTATTGTCCCCTATTTACTCCTAATCAACCCCCAACCCTTCGACGGAATCATCTCAAAATATAATCTAGTTCTAGGTATCGTTATAATATATACGTGTACCAAATTTGAAGTCTCAATCTCAATTTTATTTTATCAACCCCTTTTATAATATAGTAGGGGTGGTGCGAGGGGTATGGAAATGTAAGATAAAAAATCTGAGACCTTGACTTCTAGTATATACACCAAATCCCAAATTTTTGTACTCTTACTGGCTTGCTTTACATATGTTCTCCCATTTACCCCTATTTACCCCCAACCCTTCACCAGATATGTTCAAAAAACAATCCAGTTCCATATCTCGTTATAGTACATATGTGTATAAAATTTCACGTCAATAAAAGTTACAAACCGACAGACAGAAATTTTTTTTCGCTAAAATTTAGAATCTCGTATGCGCCCAAAAAAAAGTTACAAACCGACAGACAGACAGACAGATTTTTTTTTTCGCTCAAATTTAAAATCTCGTATCATGATATTCTAAACCTATTTCAAAAAATATTTTTGAAATTTTTTTTACGATTAGTATACTTCCACACCACTATGTGGATGTGGAAGTAAAAAGAATATAAGGTGTTCCATTATAAAAAATGCCAATAACGTCATTACTCGAATGCGAATTGCCTATTGAAATTTCATTTGAAAATACGGTAATTTGGAATCAAAAATTGACTTATTTCAGAAATATTCAAGCAAGCCATACGTTTGGTAAAAAATGAATTTATGCCTTTGTGGGCGCACTGCGTATACGTTACATCCATGAAACATTTTCTTTATAGGATTTTGCAAACAGTGAAAAGAAAAGCTATCTATGAGAACTAAAGGAAAAACTATATATAAAAATATTAATGAAATCTTTGCATTCTTTCGATAACCTGACTTCTGGTTATGCTAACAAGTAAAAATTCTGATTTGCCACTCTCATTTTAACACTAGAATCCAACCTAGTCCCCTACGGCTAAGCAGGTTAAACTAGTATCTACATGATCCCCTACGATATGTAAATTCAGCTAAAAATGAGAACAAAGGCTTGAAATTAATTTATTTATGTACCTTGTCTTTAAAAAATTTTTTCATTCTAATGAATTACATTTTCATAAAATCTCATTCAGTTTCTTGTTTCTTATAGGGGATCATCATGTAGATACTAGTTTAGCCTGCTTAGCCGTAGGCGATTAGGTTGGATGCTAGTGTTAAAATGAGAGTGGCAAATCAGAATTTTTACTTGTTAGCATAACCAGAAGTCAGGTTATCGAAAGAATGCAAAGATTTCATTAATATTTTTATATATAGTTTTTCCTTTAGTTCTCATAGATTGATTTTCTTTCCACTGTTTGCAAAATCCTATAAAGAAAATGCTTCATTACTATAAGCAAACAAATAATAAATAATTCACTTTTAAACATGCATAGAGTATATAGGCTCCAATACTAGTTAGCTAAGAGATAGGTGAAGATCTGTTGTTTTTTATCAGTCAATGTCAATTATAATTATTTTATACCATTCATGGATAATGTTTTAGTTTTGCATGGAACATCGTTATGAGTAGCTTTAGGCTTTTCTGATGAGTCCACAATAAGGACGAAAAACGTTTCAAAGGTTAAGCATTTCCAAGAAACTGAATGAGATTTTATGAAAATGTAATTCATTAGAATGAAAAAATTTTTTAAAGACAAGGTACGTAAATAAATTAATTTCAAGCCTTTGTTTTCATTTTTAACTGAATTTAGATATCGTAGGGGATCCTGTACATACTAGTTTAGCCTGCTTAGCCGTAGGGGACTAGGTTCGATGCTAGTGTTAAAATGAGAGTGGCAAATCAGAATTTTTACTTGTTAGTATAACCAGAAGTCAGGTTATCGAAAGAATGCAAAGATTTCATTAATATTTTTATATATAGTTTTTCCTTTAGTTCTCATAGATAGCTCTTCTTTCCACTGTTTGCAAAATCCTATAAAGAAAATGTTTCATTACTATAAGCAAACAGATAATAAATAATTCACTTTTAAACGTTACATCCACTTAAAAATTATTATCTAAAAGTAAAAATATTCTTACCTTCGAATGCTCCTAAGCTCCACTAGCTTAATTGCCAAAAAACATTAATTTGTCAATTAATAACTGTAATTAGGCGATTTAATTATTTAATTAAAGAGTTTAATAACTGTAGTTCTACGATTTAGGTAAATTAATGAAGCTATCTAATACAAAATGAAAGGTCTTCTCGTAATGCTGATAAGACACCCAATAAGTGACTAATTGTTAAAATTGCAGTGGTAGTTAAAGTATCTAATAACCATAGCAAAGGTACACAACTAGTGGTGATGCAAACATCAAAATAGAAATGTAATTGCTCTTTAATAACCATTATTGAAGCATTTTAGTAAGATGACTTTAATAACTGTAGCGAGCTACTTTGCTGTCCCCTAGTTTTGTGTAAAGGTCATTAAATTTTTAATAACAGCCAATAGATTTTCTCTCAGGCAGAAAAACCAAAATGGCGTTTCAAATATGGAGGGCAGTCTATTGTTATTTTAATACCCGATTCTAGTAAAAATTGATATCTGAGGATTCGTGAGGTTGTAAATTAAAAGTATGTTATTAGATCTCAAAAATTCACAATGGCGGCGTCAATATGGCGGTTAGGTTTTATCATTTATCGTCTGATTCAACTGAAAATCGGTATCTGAGGGTTATCGAAGTTATAGATTACAATAGTCTAGTCCAAATTTAACAATTCAAAATGGCGGCGTCAAGATGGCGGATAAGTTTTGTAATTTATGGTCTGATTCGTATGTAAATGGTATCTGGAGATTTTTGAAGTCGCAGATTCTAAATGTTTAGTGAACAGATCTGCAATATTAATTAAGAAACTTATGCAGATATTTTCTACTTTATGATAAAGTCGATTATTATTATTATTATTATATCTCCAAGGAGTATGGTTTATTTTAAACCACTTAGGATTGTCAAAATTTTATTGTACATCAATGCAACAAACCGAATATCGAATCGCCTGGAATGTACTGGGATGATTTTAATTAGATCATACACATTTCCATTACAGACTCAAAAACCTTACTCAACAAATCTAATATTATTTACGCAGACGGGCAATACCTAATCACAGAATAATTTCATTTGCATGCTAAACCTTAATTTTATCCATAGAAAATAAAGGAAATTTAATTATAAATTAACAGCCCGGATTAAAGTATCCACTCAGTTAAATAACGAATTCAAAAGGGTGGAAATGATGTTAATTTAATTTCTGTTGTGAAAATGTTGCCACCTGCGAAATTGGTGAAGGTCACTAACACATGATACAACTTTTTAGTTGTAAAATTATGAACATTTTTGCATGTCCTAATTTACTTTAATTAAGCATTTGTTTATGAAACGTTATTTGATATACTCTTATAGCTAGTTGTTTTACAATATCCACAGATGGTTCATTTAAATAATACTTACTAATAGTCGAGTCGTGTATCGAAATTTTTAAAAAACCCAAAAAATGTTTAATACCTTACCGATTTTTTTGAAACTGGAAATATCTTCTTGGGTTCATAGATCGAAAAGTTAAGAGTTTTTTTTTTGTCGGCCGAACCTCCGACATTGTTAAATAAACAAATTAAGTTAACAATTGAATAATTTCCTGAATAATTGTTCAAAATAGTTGAAATTTTTTTAGGGAGGTTTTGGGGGTCGCTGATTATGAATTTGATATTAAAGAGTTCAAATTCAAAATGGCGGAATCAAAATGGCGCATATGTTATTAATTATTTCGCATATTTTTAACTAATAATTGAATAACTGTCAGAAAAAATGTCCAGTGATTATTATTTTCTTTTTTTATTTTTTCCCTTCCAAGTCTTCCCGCATATGAAGCAATTTTTTTTCCAATCAAAATCGGGATGTTCATTTGACAAACGTATTTTTTTTTGACAGGTGATCTATTGCCAAATTCTTTGTACCCAACTTCCCTTTTCTGTTTATGAGAAACTTTACAGTATCAAGAATTTATGTACAATCTTCGATAGGAAGCGTGAACGAATAAAGAACCGCTAATTGCAATGTTTTCTCTTCAATGAAGCTTCTATTAGAGATGTTGTACCCTTTTCCCCAACGACGGATAGTTCCTCGCCAAATGATCATCAGGATTGGCCTCGATTAATGTACAGATAATGCACGCGTCGATGTATGATTTATGGCAAAAAGCATGAATAAAGGGTTATCGCTTTTGAAAGTTTTGAAAAAATTATCGTTTCTTGTAATAGAAGCATACAACGATTGCTTAAGTTCCTGTGAAACTTCAAATAATTCTTGTCCGAACCTGCGTTCAGATAATACACGATCGGGAAAGAGGGGGTGAATCTGGCACCGAATCTGTCATTCTAAAAAAACGATAACTCTCAGAGAAACCGATTTTTTTTAATATAGCAAAATGTTAAATATTACCATGCTCAACGTACGTTTCAAATGTTATTGGTTTGGAGTCCAAATCAGTTATTGTAATGCCGTTACTAATAATCATCTACTCCGCGAGCGTACGTTCGGAAAATCGCTACGTTTTTTTTTTGAATTTCTGGAAAACGGTTTAGAATTTTTGAAAGAAATGAAATTCAAAGTTAAGCTAATAAACGTACTTTTCGACTGTTTTTTGTTTGAAGACGATATCTATAATTGTTTTCAAATGTGACACCTCACAAGCACCTATCCCACCGGCCTGAGGTCGGAAAATTGCTGTTATTTCTTCAATATCTAGAAAATGGTTTCGAATTTTTCTATGAAATGAAATGCAAAATGAAGCCAATAAAGTATCTTTCGATTGTTTTTTGTTTGGAGCCAATACGCGTAATTGTTTTCGAATGCGACCCCTCACACGAGAACTGAGCACGATGCGTAACCGGCAAGCCAGCAACGTCGTATAAAAAGCAGATTCAAGATTTTTTTTTGGGGGTAACCGGTTTGTTATTATTATGAATTCTCTTTTTCGTGTATACCTACATACAATATATCTATAAGATTCACATAAATATATGCCTATGATATATTATACTTCGTATAGGAATTTAAAAATTATCGTTTATTTGGATATGCGCGCGGATTTTTGTATCTTAATGAATTTTTTGTTAATAAACAAATATTTTTTTGAATTTTCAAATTTATATAAGAATAATAATAATAATAATAATATATTTATTAACCCAAGAGATCATAATACACGATATAGGGTAAGTCTAATGAACACTTGTTCATTTGACTTAAAATTAAAAGGAAAAAGATTACAGTAAAATAATTAGTTAAAAAACATGAAAAAGATATTCGTTGACAGAGTAAAAAGCATTGGATAATAGTAGTTTTCTGACATAAGAAGTAAATTTGTTTAAACTAACATTTTTAACACTCGTTATTAGTTTGTTATATAATTTGGCACCAATATAGTATGGACTTGACTTATATATTGTAATCTGTGTATATCATATTGCAAATTTTCCCCATGACTGGTATTATAATTGTGATAATTATTTTGTAAGTTAAAACTGGATATATTCTGTTTCAAAAATTTTAGAATTTCAAATATACATGTACAAGGGAAAGTGAGTATTTGTTCTCTGGTAAAAATTTGTTTACATGACTCTCGATATTTCAACCCAAACATATAGCGAATCGCTCTTTTTTTATTAGGAAAACTCTATTTGCTGCTGATGAGCATCCGTATGCGATAATTCCATATCTCATAACAGATTCGAAATTAGAGTAATAAAAGGTCTTTGTGATATTTTTATTAGTAATGGTGGAAAGCCTTTTTAATGCAAAACAAGCACTTGTACATTTTTTGCATACATAATTTACATGGTCTCGCCATGTTAGTGATAAATCTATGTGTAGTCCAAGTAGTTTAAAACTTGTTTTTTGTTCAATAGATTTACCATTTAACTGAATTAGGGGGCTGCTCGTATAATTGGCACTAAGTGGGTAAAAATGCAGGATGTGTTTTTTCTTGGTTTATATTTAAATGAATACTACTAAGATAGTTAAATAAAGCTAGTAAGTTGCTATTTAGCTGTTGGTTTACATCATCCTGTTCTTTATTGTATGCAATCAGCGGTAATCGTCCGCAAACTCGCAATGAGATATAGACAGATATTCATCTATATCGTTGCAATATAATAAAAATAACAATGGATCCAAAACACATCTCTGAGGAACCCCAACGTCTACTGCAAGCTTATCCGAATTTTGACCAGGATAGTTAACAAACTGCTTTCGATTAGTTAGATATGATCTTAGTAAATCGTTGCATTTACCACACAGGCCATAGAGTTCCATTTTTTTCAACAGACCTTCATGGTCTACGCAATCAAAGGCTTTTGATAAATCTACAAAAAGAGCCACCACCTTGTTATTTTTGTCCAGTTGTCTATAAATGATATCCAAGTAAGGCTTGACGATTTCTTATGCCTAAATCCATGTTGAGTGTTTGCTAAGAGATTATTGGTTTCTAAAAATTTTGTAATTCTTTTAGCTAGAATTTTTTTCAATCACCTTAGAAAACATGGACAAGAGCGAAATTGGACGATAGTTGGCGTGTAATATTTGATCTCCCTTTTTATATAGTGTAATAACTTTAGAGATTTTTAACATGCTTGGGAAGCAACCCTCAGAGATACAAATATTGGCTATATGACATAGCGGCTTAGCTAGCTGGACTGCACATTTTTTTATAATTGAGGTAGAGAATTGATCTGGACCAGTAGAGTTTGTGTTTTTTAAGTCATTTAATATGCTAATAACCTCAGATTCAGTGACTGCCTCTAGAAAAATTGTTTTCTCTGTGAAATTGGATTTATATGTATACTTTTCAATATTGGTGTCATTTTGTTTATTATTTTTTATATTTTTTGGCAAATTTACAAAGAAATTGTTATATGCATTGGCTATTTTGTTCTTATCTACAATTTCAACTTCATTTACAACTCTATTTTCGTTTATTTGCGATTTAAAGTTTTTTAGTGACGAACTCCATACGATTTTTGATCTATTGTCAGAGTGCAGTATTTGATTGTTGTAATACATTTGCTTAGAATGTCCGATAGTACGTCGATAGATTTTTTGTATGTGTTATAATAGTTTAGTGTAATTAACCCCTGATTTTTCTCAATAAATAAATCTTTAAGAATTGATGCCGATACTTTTAAACCTGGTGTTATCCAATTTTTTGTTTTGCAAAAATTATGTTTTGTTTTTGTAATAAGTTTAAAACTGAGATCATAGTAATATAGGAGTATGTTTGTAAATATGCTAAATTTTGTATCAACGTTTCTAATAGAGTTTGTAATATCATGCCAGTCTTCTGTTTCAAGATAATTCTTAAACAACATAATGTTTTTGTTTGAAAATGATCGACTTTTATACGATGTGTACTTGTTTTCGTCTGTTATGAGAAATGAAGTTACCTGTGCAGAGTGCTCAGATATGCCATTGTGAATAATATATTTATTTGTTATAATGTTATTAAAATTTGAAAAAATGTAATCATCGACCCCCAAAACCCCTCTAAAAAAAATTTCAGCCATTTTGAATTATTATTCAGGAAGTTATTCAACTGTTAACTTAATTTGTTTATTTAACAATATCGGAGATTCGACTGACAAGAAAAAATTCTTAACTTTTCGATATATGGACCCAAGAAGATATTTCCAAAGTTTCAAGAAAATCGAGTATTGAACATTTTTTGGGTTTTTTAAAAATTTCGATAGAGCAACTCGACTATAGTTCAAAAAAGATATTCAATTTCAACATCGTGATACAAAAGTAAAATTAATATTTTACAATGAGCTGGTCTACCGAAGATCGTATAAATTACGCAGCCCCACAAAAAAAAAGTTCAGACAAGCGAACCAGATCCATGTATCCATATGTATTTTCGGTTGCTGAATCCGAATTTGAGATCAAAAAAATTCGTACATCCCCAAGATCATTAGCAAGTGCCAAGAAACAGCCCTGGAATGGGGTAAAAAGAAAATTAAGTTACGAGAACAGTTGTTACATCTTAATCAATCGAATTAAGGTTAAACTGCAGCGTACATACAATAGATATAAAACGCATCCCCAAGGAGGAGCGAAAACTACCCCCATATGTAAAAAAATATTTCCAAAATAGCAATGACCGCTGAAAAAGCTCGAAATGTCTAACTATTGTTAAAGTGATAAGAATCCGCATCAACTCCGACGTAATCTCCATAAATTGCTCCTACAAGGTTGAGAACAACCACCCCTAAGTTTAAAGGACACGAGCGAACAAGAAAAATCCAACAGAACTTCTATTTTCATGGATGCTATGATTGGCTGAAATTGCGTCGTAGTCTAAAATAGAACTAGAAACTTACGTACCATCAACGTCCTACAGTGTGAACCCTCAGAGGGTGTAAAAATTACCCCCACCTATGAAAATTTTGTGGCGTTGTTAAAAAGATTTTTGTTTGCCCAAGTTATTCAAGTGTGGGTCACCATACGAGCGACGTGGTTAGCGGCACTGGTTTAACCTGCCTGGCACAGTAAAGATACAGAGAGCAGATAGGGCAGTGAGTTCAAGGCTTGGGTGCCATAATTTCTTAGAGTAATCAAGGAAAAGAAAGCTAGAAATAAACAAAAGACACATATTACATATATTACAAAATATTGTATTACCAAAAAAAAAGGATGAGCTATCACAGAATCAGCGATACTGTATAGCAAAATATCGAACAGAAATATGTACAAGATACTATATTACAATAACCGAAGTTCATGGTAAGCTTGAGACTTTTACGAGAGCCAAATTAAATATATTACAAAAGAGATGACTCGTAAATTGTCTAAATTATTAAACAAAAGCATATATTACAAGACGACAAAATACTATATTACAAGTTGCTCAACAACACAGTAAATTTGAGGCGTTTACGGGAGACAAAGAAATATATTACAAAGGTATCTCGCAACGATCAAACAAACAAAATATTGACACTATTAGATATACTAAAATGGCAACACACAATATATTACAACGATCAGATAATAAAACTTAACCTAATAAAAGATATGCAACTTCGCTCGAACCTGAAATTTATTTGGGCTTACCAGTATAATGCCTCCCAGCTGCGTAATGCATAATACTTTTAAACGGGACACCTCAAGTTATATAACCACAAAAAATAATACTAAAACTTTTCTCTAGCAGATAAAATACGAGACACCCCAAGTTACATAACCTACAAAAATAATACTAGGACTCGATCCTAGCAAATAAATACACATTACACCGCGCCTCGGACATCCGAATTCATTTTATATAAATAATCCACATAAGTGACGCGACTTGACGAGTCAAATCTAGGAAATTTCAAATTACACGACTCGTATTATGTGCAGATAATTACCGATATGCCTACCCACTGAGACATATCTAAAACTAAAGTACTTTAACAAAGCGATTCTGCGATACTGGTAAAACACAAATAATATCAAGTTATCCAATACTGAAATTACGTTAAGCAAATATGTACATAGCGAAATTACTATAAGTAGTAAATATACGAGTGCCTATTGTTTACTCATAAAATAATTCCCTAACCTAAGATTTAATATTTTCCGGTTTACTTGGAAATTTGCCTAGTTTGGTTAGATTTGGCATTTTATGTTTTAATAAGACGATACGTAGGTACTTATCTTATATTTCTATGTCCTTCTGAAGGAAGTTTCTATTAGCCATGATTAAATGTTTGGTGATCGAGGGCCTTCATTTTACTTGGCTGAGACTCGACGCGCAATAGCCTTGGGTAACATTCAGCTTTCCCCTGATATGACCATTTTGATGTTAAAAAAAATCATGAAGATAACGTGCTCGTACAGGATGTTTATCATTAGGAATATTTAACGTAACGAAAGTATTTGTAATGTAAAAATGTTTCTAAAGAGAAATTTTTGTTATACTTACAGAAGATGTCCGAATCAAGAAAACGTAGTGCATGAAAATTTTGTTCTTTTATAGGAAAACCCCATGCGTCCACGAGGTCTTTTCATCTTAATATCCCGCTTAGAGGTTTAACCAAAATTTCCAATACGTCCATCTCGATTAACGTCTCGAGTGAAAGAGAAGAAATTTAACCTAGCGCGGCGTATTGTTAGATATTTCCCGGACCGGTAGTCACGTTGCCCCGCCCAAAAAGTAGTTCTCTTTTATTAAGTGAATATTAAATTAAATAAAGGATCTATATTTGTGTCGATAATCCTACATCTTCATGTGGCTAACAGACTTTATTATAATTATAGTTTAATCTACTCAAATTAATTTTAAAGTTAGTTCGATTTATTTATTTAATTTAGTTTGAATGTTATCGAGCGCGCGCCATCTATTATCCTGCGGCGTAAGCATAACTGGCAATTTCTCATTTGTCTAGGAATACTTCGTAATAGTACCAAAGCATAAGAGAATAAAATTTTCGATAATTAATAATAATTTTTCTAATAATTGTTAGAAAATTTAACGAAGGATGCTTTTGCGCATTACGCACGTTACAAGTTACAGTGACTTCTGTAAAAATTTGAACGAACTGCGTTGTGAAAGAGAATGAAACTAGACTTTGTTGGAAGCCGTGCTTTAAAAACCACCCCCCACGGGATTGCAAGATGCCATCCCTATATCCGTAGAATTCTGGGAAAACTACGAAGCTCTGGAAGGGACACCTAAAATAAAATAATTTCTATTTTTAAAATTCCGTGTTATAACTGGGAACTTTACGTAAAAATTCCGAATTATATCTCAGAATTTTAAAATTCCGACTTATAAGTCGAAATTTTATTTCAAAATTCCGAATTAGAAATCGGAATTTTTAAAATTCCGAGATGTAACTCAGAATTTTAAAGTAAAATTCTTAGTTATAACTCGAAATTGTAAAATTCCGACTTCTAACTCGGAATTTTAAAATTCCGACTTAACTCGGAATTTTAATATTCTGAGTTATACAGTGTCCGCCAAAAAGTCTGTACCATATGGAAAACTTTTTAATTAAATTGTTTTTTTTTAACTGGTTTTTACATAATTAATAACCTTAAAAGTGAATAATACGAATTTATTTAATAACTTTCGAAAGGTAATCAAATACGTTTTGAAAACAAATGTTAGGCTTTTGACGTGTCGATGCCTTATTAATGTCTCTAATAAAATCACACTTTTTCTATTTGTTGATCGTTTAAAAAATTCAAACTAAAGAAAAAATTGAAATTATTTTAATTCGAATATAGAACCAATAGGGGACGCCTGATATTTTTATCCAAAAATATCCCTAAGAATCTGTTTCCCATTCAGCAGTTGGGCGTACTTACTAAAAATTCAAAACAACCGGCTCAATTGAAAATCTTTACAAAAAGCCACACACAAATTATTGTAAAGTTGATAAATATAAAGAAAACGCTTTGCTTGTAGTAATAGAACATAAACAAACTTTGATTGCCACAATTTCCGACAGAAACGACGCAGGAGGAACTACTAATGGTTTAAGGATAATTTTGAATAAACAGAAATTTCGTCCGTACAAGCCAAAGTTTATTAACAAGCTTAAAGGACGAGATCTATCTCTTGCTACACAGATTCTATTCACAGACGAAGCAACTTTGTCCTCAAATGTGGTAGTAAGTTCCCAAAATTGCAGGTGGTGGGCTGACGAAAACCCAGGATTTATTATTAAATGTAAAGACCAGTACTTTTTAAAAACCAATGTTTGGTTGCGGTATTTTTAATGGCAGACTAATTGGCCCCTTTTTTCCGCATAATCTCAGTTTGGAATTTGAACTTTCTATGAATGAAATTACTGAACTAATTGACGACATGTGGTTGGAGGAAAGAGCCGTTTTGTGGTTTCAACAAGTCAGCGCTTCAATTTACAGTGCTATTAATGTAAGAAATTATCTGGACAACTTGTTTAGAGGTAAATGGATTGGCAGATATTCACAATACCCATGGCCAGCAAGATCCCCGGACATAAGGTCTCTAATTTATTTTTATGGGGTTACTTAAAAAATAAAGTTTGCCATAGATGACCCTTCCAAAATATCGATCATTTAGAATACACCATCAGGGATATCTGCCTTGAAATACCCCCAAGAATTTTGAGAATTTTGCAATACGATAATAATGTGTATGGAAAGAGAAGGAAGACATAAACATGGTTTAAGGTTAATTGTATTATTCACCTTTTAGATTATTAAAGTATATTTAATTTGAGTTTTTGGTTTTATTTATCTGATCTAAATTTGATTTAAATTAACAATCGTTGCTTTAATATTTAAGCCGATTATCGTGCAAAATTCACACACACAATAAGTGTTCAGAATTACTGAAAGTAGTCCACGATTATCCTACTGTTTTTTGTAAAAAAAATTCTTTGTCATTATTAATTACATTTAAAACAGAATAGCAACATTTAAAGTATAATTTTTCTAAGATGACACTATCGGCAATAACTGAATTCTTGGTTATAACTCGGAATTTTAAAATTCCGAGTTATAACTAAGAATTTTAAAATTCGGACTTATAAGTCGGAATTTTAAAATTTCGAGTTATAACTAAGAATTTTACGTTAAAATTCTGAATTATATCTCGGAATTTAAAAATTCCTATTTATAACTCGGAATTTTGAAATAAAATTTCGACTTATAAGTCGGAATTTTAAAATTCTGAGATATAATTCAGAATGTTAATGTAAAATTCCTAATTATTTTAAACGGAATTTTAAAAACAGAAATTATTTTATTTTAGGTGTCCCTTCCAGAGCTTCGTAGAAAACAGAGAAAAACTAATCGGATTTACATTTTTATGGATACTGTGATTGGCAAAAATCGTGTTGTATACTTAGAGTTTGAAACTCACGTCGTATCAATATTATTAACAGCCAGTACCATAAACAACGCCAAAAGGATCCTTTTAGTAAAAAGGATACTTTATGCTAAAAGTTGACTTTAAGCATAAAGTACAGTACCATAAATAACACCAAAAGAATCCTTTAGGTAAAGCATACTTTATGCTTAAAGTCAACCTTTA
This sequence comes from Stenurella melanura, assembly GCA_963583905.1. NCBI lineage: Eukaryota > Metazoa > Arthropoda > Insecta > Coleoptera > Cerambycidae > Stenurella > Stenurella melanura. The sequence continues at coordinate 113,649,496 of OY757312.1, forward strand.
GCATAAAGTATCCTTTTCTAAAAGGATCCTTTTGGTATTGATTATGGTAGTGGCTGTAAGTAACACCCCGAGAAAAGATATAAAGTACCGTCACTCAGGATACAATGAAAAAAATGTTGCAATGACTACTGAATAAGCACTGTTGCTTACAAGCTTTTTCAGCAGTCACTGCAACATTTTTCTAGTTGCATCTTTAATGACGGTAGCTTACATCCTTACTGGGAGTTTTACTTAATAACATTGTAAGAACATGTCTTTCAAACTCTAAGTATACAACCGAAGAGTTTAACAAATAGAGGAGACAATCTCCATAGGCGTAATGTATAAGCAGCGGTAGGCTGTAGGCTTCTCATCCTTCTCATACAGTTCGTTCTCTCTTTGTCGCACAGTACATGAGGGGAGGCGACAATTGCAATACAATGACAGTATGACAGAAGATAATAGGTGTATACCAACCTGGGACTTATGGGTGACTTAGTTTTTCTACAAACTTTACATGTATAAACCAATGTCACAAAAAAATAATTAATTAATATACAAATTAAACGTTATAAACAGATTAAATGCTATAAACAGAAGAAAAATTTGAGAAAACACGTGTAATTTAAATAAAGCAGAACGCTATTCCTAACAAAGATTCAAAATTGAAGGCATTTGTGAAATCAAAGCGCGCCGGGCACAATACACTTACAAATGTATCGTGGCGCCGGGAAAGGCTGTGTTGCTTTGTAAAACAGAATGGAGAGAGAGGGTACGAGGTGTGCGACAAGGACGAAGAGCCTACCGTCTCCAAGGCAACCAAACCGCGACTCCCGGTAAATCGCTGGCTTGTCTTCTCTATTTATTGAACTCTTTGTGTACAACACGATTTTTACCAATCATAGCATCCATAAAAACGCAAATCCGATTAGATTCTCTCTGTTTCCCAGCATCCTATGTATATAGAGGTGGCATCTCGCAATCCCATGGGGATGGTTTTCAAGCACAGCGTCGAACATACTCTAGTAAGACTCTGCCTTACCTCGTCTTGCATCTCACCCGCCCCTAACTGTTGGCCTATTAGGAATTACACATACTATACGTAAGTTTCTAGTTCTATTTTAGAGTACTACGAAATTTCAGCCAATCATAGCATCCATGAAAATAGAAATGCTTCACTATCACTCTTCTTTAGGGGTGGTTATTCTCAACCTTATAGGAACAGTTTATGAAGATTACATCGGACCTGATGCAGTTTCTTATCACTTTAACAAAACTTAGACATTTCGAGCTTTTGCAGCGGTCGTTGCTGTTTTGGATTAATTTTTTTATATATGGGGGTAATTTCCACCCCTCGCTGGGGGTGTGTTTCGTATCTATTCTATGTACGCCGCAGTTTAACCTTAATTTGTTTAATTCGATTGATTAAGGTGTAAGAACTATTCTGGTAGCTTAATATCCTTTTTACCCCATTCCAGGAGTGTCTTCTGGCTCTAGCTAATAATTTTGGGGATGTACGATTTTTTTTTACCTCGGACTCGGATTCAGCGACCAAATATATAGGGTTATATGGGTCTGAACTTTTTTTGTGGGGCTGTGTTATCCTTAGGGTGAAGTGAATTCGTTAATGTAAATATTTTTTATTAACTCCAGATGGTGTTAATGTGGTTAGCGAGTCGAGTGTTTATGGCAACTACGTCTTCAGAGGTATCTAGGTATACGTTCACCATTTTTACCTTGTACCCATTGAACCTTTTGATGAATGCATACAAGTGCTGAATTGAAACCTTATAGTGTAGGAACCAGCGTGCAATTGTCTGATACATTTGTGTCAGCCAGAAACATGAATAATTTTTTACCTTAGAGCCTTAGTAGGCAACAAAAATGATACGAGAATTTTTGCTAGTGGTGGAAACTTAAATCACAAATTAAATTAATTATTCAAACAAAATCAGCTGGATATTTACTGGTCATGGCTTAAAACTAGACACTTTACAATTTCAAAATGTCTGCCTCTAGACCTTCACTAATCGGAATGTATATCTGCCTCTGGACCTCCACTATTTCTGTGATTACTTAGTGGTAATTAATCAATAACAAAGAAATCAACTTGATATTTGATTGTCATGGCCAGCAGCATAGCTTGCAGGTTTGAATGTATCTCTAGCCGTTCACTAACTGGGATATATGTCAATCGTAGTTTTGATTCACAGGTAAGTAACCAATAAGAGAAATTATGCTTTACTACTACTATTATTGTCGAACAACTTTTAGTTGATCCTTCGCAATATCATAGCTTGAATTGGCAACTACTTTTTAAGAAATTTTATATAATTCGTCACGTTTGTTTGCAGCCCCGATTTAATACAGAGGCTAGCGAGGTTATCATTAAGAATGTTGAATACAATATTTAAAAAACACTACATAACAGATTAGTGCATTATTTATAAAAAAATTCACAGATTTCGCAATCCTTGCAATCATCGGAACATTGGAAGTGATAACGCCATACATAAAACATAAAGTTATTCAACTTTTTCCGGACTCGGCTTCGCCTCGTTAGGAAATAGCACGATCCACTACACTGCTGTATTTCCACCTTAAATGAAAACTGGTAACTTAACCACCTGTGATTCATCCAACTCATGTTACATTTGCGTATATCAGCCGTTGCATATACGTAGTCTCACTCGACCGCGACACCGCTGTATTTTTACCTTAAATGAAAACTGGTAACTTGACCCCCTGTGATATATGCAACCCATATTACATTTGCGTATATCAGCCGTTGCATATGATAGTCTCAGTCGACGGCGACACATTACTTTGAAATAAAGAGATATTATTATTGTCACTCAATGTGTACAGCAGACAACCTATATCAGTTAGTTGCAATTCTAACACATCATTTATTTGCAAGCAGGCACCTATTTGTAGCAAGCTGTACACTTTTGTGTTCTACCGTCAGCATCGCTGTACAACTTTTAGGTAATCTCCCGACACGGTAGGTAATGTAATTGGCAAGCGCAGCAGCCTAATCTACAGTAGCGCGGCCTTTTCGCCAGCCGTGTATAAATTTTTGCTTGAATAATATAAAGTCATACATTTTCAGTCTGTGACGTCAGACGCGCATGTTATGTAATAAATTTAAGTAAAGGCAGGTCAAATTTTAATTCGCTACATATTGATTAATCAGTAAACATTAAATTCAATCGCAAAATAAATCATCTGCCAAGGATATCTTCCAACAAACATAATTTAGTGTCATTGTAAGTGTTGGCCAGTTTATTAGCATTTTCTAGCTCGAGCAGCGTATATGTAGATGAGCGTACAAATATCGGATGCGCAGTGGATTCATAAAAAATAAAATCGATTATAACAAATCTCAAGAGTAAGTGAGCCGACTGGTCTTCTCTATACTGTGCCGCGACACCGCTGTCTTTTGACCTTAAACAAAAACTGGTAACTCTACCCCATATACGAAAACAAACATTTCCAATGTTAAAAATTTCTCAGTGACCTTTGGTACGGTTTTATAACAAATAAAAACACTGCAAAAAATGGAAATGTTTGCCCCTTAATAAATTAAAAATTAATTCATTAATACCTAAATGAATAGTTGGTCGTAAATTTTTAGAAAGTTAGAAGACTTCAAGTCGATTATTTCCAGAAAACTATTGTACGTATTTTATTCATATTTCTCGAGTTTTATATGTGAATGAAATATATCGCCAATCCCGCTGTTACCGCACCTAAAATCCTTTCAACGTTTACGATTATAAATATTTTTATCGATACACGTAGGTATTTCAGTGCAGTGGCGTCCTTCAGGATATATTTGTACCACATTTCCATCGATATAGCGTTGATATCTACTGACACTAAGATTAATTACTTGTGAATAAACAGTATTAAAAGTCATCTGATGTCTGGCCTATCATATCATTAATTTTCATCAAATACGACCATCTCTTTATTGAAATTTCGAATTGTACTGAAAAAAATACGTAACTTTTATGTGAAATATTTTTTTCTATTCGTGAGAGATGGTTCTGTGCAAAAAATAACTGCTGCGAACATCTGAAGAAATACTCTACTAACTGAAAAACTCACGAAACAGCTCGAGTCGAAATTTTTAGCCTCCTCCTAAAAGTGGATGAAAGTCGCACTCCTTAAAGCAGAGGTGAAAGAGGTTAAAAAGAGACTGAAAGAAGATTAAAAAGCTAGAAAGGAGTTGAAATTTATTAATTTTTAAATTATTTCAAATGAAATTAAATCTTCATCATTTTTAGAACATTTCCGAAGAATATTTAACGATTTCGAATATTAAATTGGGATAGTTCGAAAAACAGTTGTCCTGACGTCAGTGTGATCGTCGTTATTACTTCCACATCCACGTAGTGGATTGGAAGTACCTACAGTACCTAACCGTAAAAAAAATTATTTTTTTTTTTCTTGAAATAGGTTTAGAATGTCATGGAACGTCGAGATTTTAAATTTGAGCAAAAAAAATTATTTCTGTCTGTCTATCTCTGTCTGTCTGTAACTTTTTTGTACGCACGTTTTCTACGAAACGGTTTAAGATATTGACTTGAAATTTTGTACACGTATGTATTATAACGAGATCTGGAACTGGATTATTTTTTGAAAATATCCTGTGAAGGGTTGGGGGTAAATAGGGGGAAATATGTAAATCAAGCTGGTGAGAGTACAGAAACTTGAAATTTAATGATGAAAAATATAATAAAAAATTTTGAGGACTTGGATTGTAGTACACAATCTAAGTCCTCAAAATTTTTTTATTATATTTTTCATAAATTATTAATGGGATTGATAACACAAAATACTACTTATATTCACTTGCAAGTTAGTACACGTATGTATTGTAATGACATCTGGTTGAGATGATTCCATTGGAGTGGTGGGAGGTGGTAGGTTGTGAATAGGAGAAAATAAGTAGTGTAAACTAGAAACTTCATTTTTAACGTATATGGTAGAAACCAACTCAACGCCTCAAACTTTTCTATGACATCTGCTCCAAATATTATTAAAATTCTATGACCAATAATGTCCACATACTAGAGTGCAAATCTAGTCAAGATGTTTGCTTTAAAGTGACTTGGATGAAAAATCTAGATGCGGAAGTAGTGATTCCTTAGGCAGCGGTTGTTTTCATTCTTTTCGAAACTGGAACACTACCTGTATATTTGCACTGCCGTCTAACTGGAACTCTGGTTTATTTTTCTATTACAATTATTACAGAACCTTTTTTATAAACGTCATTGTTGTCATTGTGTCCAAAGTAATCATCAAAACTCGACTAGGGTTCTTGGGTAAGGTTAGAATTCTACCAGTCAAACTAATTTAGAGAGCTTTTATGTAAGTAGTTGAAATGTTTACAATAATTATGAATTATAAGTATAATATAAGCTTGTGGGCGCCAGCCAAAGTTTATTGGTAGAATTTTGGAGTAGAGAAAAAACAGCAAAAGAGAAAAAAGTTGATCGAGGAAGCCGTTGCTATGTGGTAGGTCATTATCACAGAAACGAATAAAAAACTACTATTTTTTACCACTATATTCACTAAATGTAATGGTAAAAAACATAGCAGTGTTTAATTCGTTTTCTGTGACTAAAGAGAATATACGTAGTATAAGGTAAGGTTTAATATAGAATATTGTAAAATGCATAAACATTAGGTATAACTAAATACAAACCAAATGGACTTATGTGCAGATAGGGGACAGGGGAATAATATCATTTTAATAGTGATGGTGCCTATACATAGAACATTAATAATAGATCTGTATATGTATGTTCTTTGTATCGTTTTTGGTTCCAGAAGCAACTGCTTGTGACTTACAAATCATATACAAGAGGACTCACTAAACACTTATCCATATATAATGTAACAGAACGATGGCAAAAATAGCAATAAAATAATATAGTTATATTTTATAACACGGCTCCTCGCAGTTATAATCATACCAAGTCTCTCCATTGAAATCAAAATTAAATATAAGTAACTTACTTGATCTACGTTATAACGTTTTGTAAACAGAAGATTGCGGTGCAAACTACGGATGCAGAAAGATCGAATTATCTTACTCCATTATTTGCGGAAATTATCATGGACAATCATATCTTAATACCGCACCTGGAGCTTCTGTCATTTATTCATTCAATAATTATTACAGGACGATGAGAACAGTCCCATTGGAACGTTGCATTGTTAGCAAATATAGGTAAAGATGATAAATGTGACGAAGATGAAAAAGTCAAAGAGAATAACGATGAAATGCAGACATTGACAAAGCCGAGACATAATTTTTTAACACTTAACATGAATAGTCCTATTGGAGAAACCACGTAAAAAGCAAACGCGCCTTATATTCTACCTCGAAGCTGGTGCGGAAATGCATAACGTACATAATATACACATTTACTGTATATAAATAATGAATATAACCTTTTTTGTCAGAAATTTGCTTATCTGCCATTTTTATAGCTATCTTAATTGATTTTTTCACCTTTCATATTTTTAAACACCGGCGCAATCCCACTCGCTATATTTAATATATTGTTTAAATAAAGTGATTCAAACAAACAAAACAAAAACGGTGGCGATTTTATCATCCTAGGAGTAGGAAACAATCGCGGATCGGTGCTAACGGTACTTCTACCACCCTTTGACATATGAAAATTGTTATATCCTTCAGGCGCGAGACGAAGATGATTCTTAATATCATCAGCAAGATCAAAATGTTACAAAACGTGCATTTATTTTCATCGGGATATGTATATCAGGATACACTATACTATGCCTGGGATTTATTCCAAAAGTTTTCTGTACCATTTGAGTTAGTCACGAATTCTTATAGGAAAAATTCCGCTGAACAAGATTTTCTTATGAAAAATTTTCCTAAACCGCGAGCTTCATAGTCAAATAATTGTTTAAACAAATTTTTTTTCATTTTTATTTAATAAAATGAAAAGGGTTTGACCGATACGAAAAAATCTTGATTCAATCGAAAGATATTTTCAATACGCGTCGCTTGGTGCCAGGCACAACTCATTTTGTCAATCCCTTCATTTGTTATAGCCAAAATAAATTTCTTAATTAGCAAATTGATTACTCCGAAACTAATGAGGTCAGGATATTGTTTTTTTCAAAAAACATGCCTTTTACGCCAAAGAATATACAATTTTTTTTTGACCCGATATCTTCAATACTTTCAATACTTTGTTTTAACAATTAGCAGTTTGTTAATTAGCAAAAACTTTTTTTTCGAAAGATTGATCGACTTCAAACTAACTTTAAAGGATAAATATTGATGTCGGGCATAACCCCCATAGAAGTCTGCACGAACGCAACGTTTTGCTTTTGTTTATTTAAAGTTCAAATTAATTTTGCAAATTAACAAATGGAATATCTCGGTTCTGGGTAAGCGTATCGAAATGGGATTTTGTGCATATGAAAGTGCTTGGAAAAAGGAAAATTTTGAGACCAGAAAGAACTTGATCAGATAATCGGAACCGGAAGTAAAAGTGATATTGCGTAAGAGGCTGTAATTTGTTTATTAACAAATTAACAACTTTTTGGACACGAGTTTGGTGCAAATAAATGCTAACAAGTTTTTACGTAAACCACAAAAAATATCCAATCCAAGAGTTATACGCGTTTTTGACCCTTAAACAAATCTCTCCCGCAACGTGAATATAGTGAGATTTGACGCGCAATGGGGTAGCGAGTTCGATCCTCGGTGTGAGAAAATTTTGTTTTCGTCAAGTTTGCTTTTCTTTCATATAACCACGTATTTTTTATAACAATAAATATTTTTACTTCCTGGAGAATTTTTTAAATACGTCGTAAATGATTTTTTTTGCAATTTTCATTAAATAAATGACAATCGCTTGATAAAGAACTTTCCGTGTCCCAATCTGAATTCACAACATGTAACAATTGTTCGCGGTCAAGGACCACCGTGTTGTAAAAACCGGTCCCCCACTCACAAAAGGGCCCATCTCCATCCACCTTTCCATGATTTCGACTATTAGAAGTGTAGAGCATACAAAGCAGGTGCATAGCATCAGCTCGAGAGTTACGGATTTAATGAAGATCTCAAGAATAAATAATTATTTACATCGTTTTTTACAATTTAAAAATAATTTTATTATATTAAATATTTTATTGCACGAAAAAAAAAAAAAGTGAATTTGACAACAAAACAAATTTGCCCACACCGAGGATCGAACCCGCCACCCCATTGCGTGTCAACTCTACTATCCTCACGTTACAGGAGAGTTCTTTCTGGCCTAAGAATGTTCCTTTTTCCAAGCACTTTCATATGCACAAAACCACATTTCGATACGCTTACTCAGAACCGAGATATTCCATTTGTTAATTTGCAAAATTAATTTAAACTTTAAATAAACAAAAGCAAAAAGTTGCATTCGTGCACATACATACATAACAAATTTATTCAATATTAAAATTATATAAAACATTGCCTCCCCGGATCGTGATCCGGAGTCAACCGTACAACCACGTCGCACAGCGCCTTGGTGTTAGTGCGGTTGGGCGGATCGCGACCTGTTCGACTCAATAAAATTAATTAAAATAGACAAAACTCCTGCCGCCTGTGGCAGCTTAAAATCGTCATTATAATTTTACATATTTAAAACTTAAATTTAAGAACACCGAAACTAAGAAAACACACTGAAAAATTTCGATAAAAACACTGATCTAATTTTGGTTGCTGAGACGGGAATAAACTCAATGGAAAAGACCCATTCGAGGCAATTGTGCCCCAACAGTGTATTCGCCGTTGGGAAATTGTGATTAGTAGAAAAGGAAATTGAGTTTTAAAAATAGTTTGAATTTTAATAAAGTTTCTTGGCCAAAAGAGAATTTTACAATATAAAAAAAAGGACAAAACAAAAATCTACAAAAATACAAACAGGTGACAAACAATAAGAAAGAGAAAGGGGATAGGTACAGAATAAAAATGTGGTGAAAAGTATGTGATAGAAAGAAGTTTTGGTTAGAAGAAGTTTGGCTAAAGAGGTTGCCGAAAGATAGGCAACGCCTGGTATGGTAAGGGGTGTTTGATTTGGAATGGAGCATTATGCATTCTAATTTGGGTAATGTTGCGCGTAAGCAGACTGTCGCCCAGTCGAAAAGCATAGAATTTTTGCGATGTGTCCCGGACGAAGTCCGCCAGTGGCGTTATGTCGTTACAACGAGCATATAAATCTCTGAGGGAGGTGTATCTGCCCGAATCAGAGATGAAACGCATAAATTTATGCTCAAGAACAGAGCTTTTTCATTGCCGTGGCCGGGATGCTGCACCACACCGGCGCCGCGTATGTGATGGCCGGCCTTATCACCATCGTGTACAGTAATTTTTTGTTGTTTCGATGTAGTCCGCTATCCCTGTATTCGTGCAAGACTTCTATGGAGGTTATGCCCGACATCAATATTTATCGTTTAAAGTTGGTTTAAAGTCGATCAATCTTTCGAAAAAAAAGTTATTTGCTAATTAACGAATTATGCCAATTGTTTAAACAATCAAAAAGTATTGAAGATATCTGGCCAAGAAAATGGTATATTCTTTGGTATAAAAGGCATGTACTTTGAAAAGAATAATATCCTAACCTCATTAGTTTCGGAGTAATCAATTTGTTAATTAAGAAATTTACTTTGGCTATAACAAATGAACGGGTTGACAAAATGTGTTGCTTGACGCCAAACAACACGTATTGAAAATATCTTTCGATTGAATAAAGATTTTTTCGGATCCGTCAAACCGTTTTTATTTTACTAAATAAAAACGAAAAAAAGATTGTCTAAACAATTATTTGACTATGAAGCTCGCAGTTTAGGAAAATCTTTCATAAGAAAATCTTGTTCGCCGGAATTTTTCCTATAAGAATCCGTTGCTAACTCAAATGGTATACAAATTTTGTAAAATCACCTCTTTTTTACCCCAGGCAGACTCGCCTATACCTATGTAATATAAATATCCTCACTTGAGTGCTTAAGCTTTATTTACAGCAATTCTAAAGCTTTTTTCCATGCACACAAAATATAACTGTGTATCCTCAACATTTTAGCAGTATACGAGATACACTGTTGCACGTTGTGGAGTAAAAACAACCCATAATTTATAAAAATCGCGCGCTTTCCAAGTAGAATGGTCAAATAAATATCCGTGGTCGGAGCAACACGAGTGTACTGCTCACAGGTAATTCACTGATATCGTTCACTACGCGAATACGAACCACCTCAAGAAATAATATTAACTATAAAACGCGAAAACGACCTTACATATCTTTTTTATGTATCTTGAGTTTTTCTTTACGACGTCCATGAGTATAGGGTCATCTTGTAACACATTTACGCATTTTGCGAAGTAATAAAACTTTTCAACTTTTCCCTCTTAACAGCTTCTATTTACGGCTTACGAGATATATTATGGCTGTTTCCATGTATTAGTACTCACTTTTACTTTTAAACAAGTTCAGCTGTTGGAAAACTTGGAAAATTATTTTCGATAAAACTGGCGAATGTTTCATTAAGTGAAAATGTAGTTGGAAACTTCTAGTTAGGAAAAATTCAAGTATTTGAAATATTTTTACCTGACTATATGTATCTACAAAATAAAATGTATGTACGTGCGTAGTTATATGCGTGGTTATACATATCTAAGTATTTATATTCCGTGCTGGAGCCTGGACCAGCTGGACCAATTTTTATGAAACAAGCGTCACACGATTGCTCTTAATCCTAGAAAATATTGACTGTCATATATGCCTATAAGTGCTCATTCTATTACTCTAAGGTTGCGAATCATTGCACCTACTCCCCACCGTTTTTATTTTCAAGGTTTCCATATACCTTACCATTAAGATTAATGATTAAGAGAAATCTTATGACCTTTGCTCCATGACCAGAGATTGGATTTAACACACCATTAAATAGTACAAGTACTGGGTAGCTTTTTCGGCACGCCATCGCTTTATACTCTATCAGATATTTTTATCGTTTTATGAATGAGAAGGATTCACAAAATTGACTTCTGATGGGGCACCTTCCATAAAGTACTTCACGAGTTGTAAAACAATAGTTATAGCACGTATTTATTACAAATTATTTTTTTCTTCATTAAGAATATTTATTTAAACATTTTAAACAGAGATAATTCCCAGAATGAAACTACTGTTACTTAATTAACTTGAAAGAAAAATGTTTCCTAAGTTATTGTTGTAAACAAATCTATTACATGCCCTTATAGTATAGTATAGTATAGTATAGAACTAATCACAAAATTCATAAAAAAATTTATCATAGAGAAAGAGTGTTAGAAGATGGCTTAGTAAACTTTATACAGTTGATTTATTCATATCTTTGAGTTTTATGCATGTTGTCTATTTCTCCCGTAACAATGGGTGTTTTTTCACTACATGGACTCGATTCCATGCGCTTTAGCCTATATTTTGTGAAAATTTCATTGAAGAATGTTAAGAAACAAATAAGTTGTATATGTTTTACTGTATGATTGTGCATTTTCTGAATGTGTATGAATAATGGAGATAAATTCAAAAAGTACTGCATGCATTTAAAATATTCTTAAGTCACTCGAAAGGATATGTTTCATTGTACCTAGAATCCAAAAATTAAGACTGTGCTATTATTATTAATTAAGATATAGCAAATTCAACTCCAAAATTTGGAGGTGATTGATCGATGAGAAATATACCCTCAACCTTGATCACAAGGCATATTTTTCCAACAAAAGTAATATATATGCAAAAATATATATGCAAAATGAATGATCATTCCAACGACTCCCGGCAAAGATATGAATAAATCTGTGTACCAACTGTACAAAGTTAACTAAGCCATCTTCTGACACTTTTTCTCTTTGATAAATTTTTTTATGAATTTTGTGATTAGTTCCACATTAAAGCTGAGACTTTTCTCTACATTTTATGTTATTTTCATATTTTTTTTCGGGGCTCTGAATACTAAAAATTATCGATCGATGAGCCCGGGCGTACGAAACTCCCGGAGAATTCAAATTTTTCGCGCATTTCGAAGCGGCTTAAAACTATAAGTGGATAACCCGATTTATCTTCTAAACGGTTTAAGTAAGACAAAAATTTGTAAAGAACTTTTTTGTTGAGAAAGAGACGAGCTACAACTTTTTTTTCTTACTTTTTATTGGGTATTTTGCCACTGAAAAATATTTAAAAATTTTAATGAAAAAACCTCTGCGCCAAACGGATCAGACAGAGGTTGGTTCTTGAGTACTTGACCGTTTCAAAAAGTCTCACACCTAAAAATATATAAACTAGAACAATGTTATAAAATAAAAACTCAAAATCAAAGCTATGGGTAGTTAACGTTTCGGAAGAGAATCTACTTCCGTTCTCAAAACTTTTTTGGCCGTTTATAACATTGTTCTAGTTTATATATTTTTAGGTGTGAGACTTTTTGAAACAGTCAAGTACTCAAGAACCAACCTCTGTCTGATCCGTTTGGCGCAGAGGTTTTTTCATTAAAATTTTTAAATATTTTTCAGTGGCAAAATACCCAATAAAAAGTAAGAAAATCTGAATATGCCACAAATAAACAATTACAGACTACAAGTTTTGTTGGAAACTTTTTTCCCTATTTTCATTATTTTGGCCGGTAGAGTAAAGAAACCGAAAATCAAAAGGTTTTTCCAATTTTTTTTGAATTTTCCCGGAACTTTAAAATGCAAAGAATGCATCATCTCATTCTCTAGGTTATTACCTACTTAAATCCCAGAGATGATCCTTTTATTAATTTTTGTTACTTACCCTAAATGGCTAATTTGCCTGTACTATTAACTCTAGCGAATTTTAACATTTTCCGCTTTTGGGAACCACTGCTTTTCTGGGTTAATGTACGTATAGTTCGGAATCATACAGTTATTAAAAAGTGTGAAGACTGCCGACTTGAGTCTTCGCCGCGCACGGTCTCAAAGCAAGAAGCACGGCACATTGATGGGACCACTTGAACCAAACTTTTTTACTGACCAATTATGAAAATGTAAAAATTCGTTAGCCCTTATCGTACAACGCAAGCACAGGATTGCTGCAGGGGTTATAACAGAGGATCTGTTTGCATGTGTGTTTTTCAATTTAGAACAAAATAATTATAGAAGCTTTTAATTTATAAAATTTACGTGTCATTAATTTATAAACATTTGTAATGTAAAATAAGTGTTCTGTGTTAAAAGCTTAAAATATTAGTAATTATTTCGGGAAATTGGAAAACGAACAGTTAGACATCCCAGATACGATAACAGAAAATAGTTAGGTGTGTTTTAAGTTAGAAAAAATGCGTTCATAATTTCTTCCAATCCAGGTATCGAAAACTAAAATTCTTTGGTCTCTATGGATATAAATGTAAACAATAATAAACATATCAGAATAAAACAGCGAATAAGAATAATAATAAACATAAAAATAATAATATTGCCCAACCGGGAACACCCTATAACAGAACAATTCTTTCGAATTTTCCACAGAAATTGTTCGAAATGGCCTCCATCTTCATCAATACATATGTCGGCATGTCGAACTGAGGACATACGCACTCCATTCAACACATTTGGCAAATTAGCACACTAGACTATCAACTAACGTTGTCAATAAAAAAAGAGAGAAACTTGTTTCAAAATCCAAAAAGAAACACAGAAAGAACGAACAAGTAAATAGTGTCTGTACGTAACTAAGTACTTAACGACTTGAACGATAAGTCAATAAAATAAATCTTAAGTGGCCCAAAATTCAAAAAGAACAAAAGCAACATACAAAAACAAAGAAGGTCGTGTGTACTCTCTTAACCAAGTAAAGACATAAATTGAAATATTGTTTGAGAATATCACAAGTGAGTACATAATTGTCAGAGTATCATGAACGACTAGACGCAACGACAATACAGCCTACCCCAATATGCCAGCAGTTCTGAAACAACAGTATTAAACATTTTCGAAATCCTTTTTTATTGTTTGTCCTCCAAAACTATGGGTTTTAGACTCCACGTTATATAAGATTTTTTGTTTGTATAGTCACTGCCCACCTCCAGTTTGTTTTAATGACACGAAACTAATTGCGTCTTGTATAAAGTTTGTTAATTCTATTCAACAGAAATCACGTGGAAATATACTTCTTGCATATGTCTGCCCATCAGCTTGGCCATAGTTCAAGACAAACGTTTTTTTTTCCTGTAAAAACGTACATGTTTGTGTTTTGAAATAATTGTCAACCAATCTTAGACGACATGCCTTAAAATGATACAGTAAACAGATAGATGGTTCCAATTATATGGATGTCCAGCCCATTACACTCCACTAGTCCACCCATGGTTGCACGACTATTTTCCGGGAAGATGGATTGGCCGCGGTCGAGACTGCTCTCGATCTTGCCCTGCGCATTTTCCGAACACGACTCCTATGGACTCTTCTGTATGAGGTAGTATGAAGGACAAGGTTTATGCGGAGCCCATCAACGACGAAGCTGCCCTCCATTAAAGGATTGTTCAAACAGCCTGGGAGATGACACCATCTGAGTGCCGTACAGCTGCTCAGTCTCTCACGTAAGTGCGAGCTTTGCGTTGAAAATGGTGGCAGTCACTGCGAGCAATTTTTGTGAATTTTCAAAACGTCAGCGTTTTGTCACAAATGTCGTAAAACGAAACTCATTGTCCTATCTCTCTCTTCCTTTCTGCTCTAGCTAGTAGAGGGTGCATTTTTGGAAATATAAATGAAAAAGTCTTATTTTAACGTCGATGCTGAGTGTGTGGTGGTTTAACTCTGGGTAACCTTGTAGTTTAATAGTGAGTTGCCATTTACGTTCTGACAGTGGCAATAGCAACAACTATAGTCTGTTGTAATGATCCGAAAGCCACTAGGGGGGTACCAAGCAAACAACCAACGTGGTACCCTTACCCTTAGCCCGTGCCGGCCTCTGACACTAAGAAAGTGTCTTTGGCCGAATGATATGCTTCAGCTACATATTTCAACCTACCTTCCGACGAACTCGAAGCACGTGGTACTAATTGACACCCCGAGCTTCCGACTAGTCAAACTCCGATAAGGCTCAGTAACAGCCGTTCCCTTTTGCGACAGACGAAAGACGGCTCCCGGGCGCCGACATGAGAGCGAAGAAAGAAGACCAATACAGAAGAGTGTCAGAAGAAACGGCCCAGCTGGCAGGGTCCAACAGCTAAGACCAGGGGAGGTCTGCAAACATCACCTACACCGTCCGTATTTGAATATCAAGAATATTGAATATCAAGAATATTGGCGCCACAAGCCACATTTTATTACATTTAAGTCAGTAATAACCGTAACACATTTTTTTTAAATCTATTTGTATGTATTTAAAATTTACTTTTGTAATTTAAAAACCACGTAGGGAAGAAGTGGGGAAATTAGCCCGATTTCGTTACTCGGAAGTTTTTGGAGTCGCTGATCACGAATCTGAAGTCCAAATTGGGAAATTCAAAACGGCCATTTTCCAGAATAAACGAAAATTTATATTTTGGCCTTGAAAATCTATAATCGGGGGTTTTCGAGGTCGCTTATTACGAATCCGAGGTCTAATTGGGTAAACTTAAAGTGGCGGACTGGACGTAGAGTCAATTTCTCAAAAGAAACTCGTATTTTCTTTGCTTTTGGGCTGAAAATGAAAATTCGGGGGTTTTCGTTATCGCTGATG
The DNA here is from genome assembly GCA_963583905.1 of Stenurella melanura. Taxonomy (NCBI): domain Eukaryota; kingdom Metazoa; phylum Arthropoda; class Insecta; order Coleoptera; family Cerambycidae; genus Stenurella; species Stenurella melanura. Next base: position 113,665,230 of record OY757312.1, read on the forward strand.
ACGAATTTGATATCCAATTAGGGAAAATTCAAAAAGGCGAACCGAAAGTAGTATATTTTTCATGAAAAACTCGTATTTTTCATGCTTTCAGCCAAAGAAAGAAAAACATACGAGGTTTTCCTGAAGACCTCAAAAACTGCACGCAAGAAAATGCATTTCTTTGATGCGCAGGTGCAATTTTCCATTTGTATAAGATTAAAATAGGTAACAAATTGAATAAATGCATCAAAGAATCGAATGCAAAAAACTTCTTTTTGATCCGACTTACTGCACATTTGTCGACAGTGGAATGCTATATTTCCTCGACTATATCGGGTGTAACAGTATCATGGTGTACCCCCTTTTCTCCTTTAGTTTTGGAGATAATGATTGAAATTTAGGACATACTACAAACATAATAAGCAGCACTTTTTGACATACAATTGATTTTTTTTTCACTTCCGGTTTCGCCGGAGATAATATTTTTTAAATGACCCCCAACAAAGAAATCAATGGGAGTTAAATCAGGTGACCTTGAAGGCTACCTCGCAGGATCATTCGCCGAAATTACGTTATCTCCGAATATCCGTTAAAGGTAATCAATGGGCTTGTTCGGCATTTTTTTTTATTTCATAAATCGAAAGTGCAAGTATAAAATAATGGATCTGCAAAAAATCAGAATCTTATTAGTACGTTTAGTATCTTAAAAACTATTACAAATCTCCACCTCACGAAAATGGGGCGTGGCCGGGCGCTACGTCACTATACGCATAGACTCGGCGATCTCAATAGACTTGATGTTCCTTTGTTGTTATAATTATAAGTGTTTTCGAAGTATTGTTTGTTTTGCTTACTTCTTGACAGTAGGGGAGTATGATTTGGTGAAATGTCAAAAAATTACAATTTTCTCTCGCTCCTGTAGGGACGAATTTTCGATTTTGACCCTGCATTTTACGATTAGGATTCATCGCCGACCTTCTCCTTTCCGTAGAGACATAGAACGAACTTCCACTCGACATATTTATTTAGTTACCGGCGTTTGAAAATTCCAAGTTTCTCGACTTTTCAGGTTCAATTTGAAAGGTCCCAGATAGCCATTTTCTTACGTCATTTGCGTATAGTGACGTCACAAATGAGCGCTCGGTTTTTGCAACTATTACTAATTTCAACTCCTTAATTCTCGAGAACGGAAAAAGTTAATAACACGAAATTTTAAGTGCATAATGAGAATATCGAGTACTATATGAAAAAGTATAAAAACCATATAAAAAAAACATCATGGAACAAGCCCATTACTATCCTTGAATTATGGGGAGGACCGCCATCTTGTTGGAAATACATTCCCTGTCCTAAATCTAAAAGTAACTCATCTAAAATGTTCTCATTCTCACTTTCCAGGAATCTCAAGTAGTATCTGGCACCAGCCAGAGGTCCTTCAAATATTATTAGACCAATGATTCTACTACCGATTATTCCAAGCCAAACATTGAAATCGAATCGCACTTGAAAGTTACCCTCCCGTAATAAATTTTGATTTTCTTGTGACCAATATTTTGCATTTTGTAGGTTATATAATCCCAAATTTGTAAAACTTGACTAGTACGAAAATAAATTCTGTCCCAAAAAATCATTGTTTGGCTGCACGTTATTATACAAAATCCAATCGGCTTATTGTTTGGTGAGTGATATTCAATTCAAACAAAACTTGCCTTAAAGAAACAGTCAATTCCTATTCGAGCCAAAACATTAATTTCTTTTCCTCGTCAGTAATGAAGTTTTCTTCGGGATAATTGTTGGGCTCTCTTTGGAATTGGTTTTCTACACGTTTAAAATAGTTTTTCGCTGGACATTGTCCATCAGGATATCGTCTGCCATAACGGTCCATAGCTGCAATTGCATTTTTTTTACTTTCCCCATATATAATTAACGTCCATTTTTTCATCTCTTGTATTAATTTGCGGCATTTTGAACACAATAATTAACAAGAATTTTAAACAATTTTTAAAGACGCAATAAAATCACTGTTAAACCAACAAATGTTTGACGAGCTAAATATTTCATTGTTTCAAAGCCATCTTAGTTACTTCTTAACATTTAATTAGAACAAAATTGTATTTTCTTATTTTCTTTTAGTTGTAATTTTGTTTGTATTTTTCGCACATTTTAATACGACATATGAATTAATTCCTTATTAATAGTACTAATAAATGGTGCTATGGTACCGATATGGTTCCATTTGAAAATATGTAGTTTTGCCAGAAAAACAATTTTGGTGAATTTTATTTGCTCATGAATCACGTAATTTAGTGTTTAGGGGATTTTGATTTTTGTAGCATTACACGGGTCATTTAGAATAAATCGGAACCATCATGGCACACTTAAATGGAAAATTAAAAATGATGTTATAAAAAAAATTGATGTTTGAAATGTGATTTATTTGGCTTCGTTGGATTCAGAGAATTATGCAGAATTCAAAAATGCAATAATGTATAAGGTGTTCGAAAGTTAGTGTCACTTTAGGCGAAACCGAAAGTAGAAAAAAAATCAGTTGTATGTCAAAAAGTGCCGCTTATTATGGATGTAGTATATCCTAAACAATAAATTATTTTCAAAACTAAAGGAGAAAATAGGGGTACACCATGATCCTATTACACCCGGTATATAGACTCTACCGAAACGACTCATCTGCCGCCTGAATCGGAACCTGATATTTCAATATATTTTTCTCACAATCATGTATTCGATGCAAGTAAAATGGAAGATGGAAGATTAAGTTGACATTATTATGTAAATTTAATTTATTAAGTAGAGTCTTAGGTTAGCGATGAAAAAATGCTTTGGGGAATTGCTTAAAAGAACTGACTACGCGTTGAAGACTAAAAATCTGTACAATTATTAAATATTAAAAGTTAAACGTACGCACTATACTAATGTAAGAGCAAATTAATAGCATTAAAGCATTCCCGAGATATTTACTATGTCCCTAGAGGTAAATCGGCTCATTCTCCATGGCTCATCTTAATATATTCAAACTGAATTATCGCTGATTAATATATGGCGGCGAGAGACGGGATTTAGTCTGTGTATTGGATTATTTGCATGAAGTTTACTTCTCGAACACATGCTGCATCAATAATGAGTATAAAGCAGATTTACATGTACTGATTTATTAGCAATACAAACTTATAACTTTAGAGTTGTATTATTTAATGGGATAGATATGGAAACAATATCATTTTGTACATGTTTTAACGACTTTTTCTCTTGACGTATTTTAAGGAGTTACACTCGGTTGGTGGGGGGCAAGAGAAGATCTCCTATGATCCCCAAGCATTTTATGTGAGTGAGCCAACTTATGAAAACTAAAAAACTGCTGCCTAAGGAATCACTACTTCCAGATCCAGATTTTTTATTCCAGTCACTGTAAAGAAAACATCTTGACTATATTTGCACTCTGGTATGTGAAAATTATCGGTCATAGAATTTAAATAATATTTGGAGCAGATATAACAGAAAAATTTGAGGCGTTTGTTTCTCCCATGTACGTTAAAAGTGAAGCTTCTAGACTGTTATTCACATATATTCACAACCTCCCACCTCCCACCCCTTCAACGGAATCGTTTCAATCAGATATCATTACAATACATACGTGTACTTACTATCAAGTGAATATCTCAATTTTATGTCATCAACCCCTTTAATAATGGAGTGGACATTGTACAAGGGGGTGGGGGGGGGGGTTAAGAAAAATATTAGAAAGAAATCTGAGGCCTTGGTTTCTAGTATATACACAAAATCCCAAGTTTCTGTACTCTTACCAGCCGGGTTTACTTATTTTTCCCTATTTATCTCCACTTACCCCCCATTCCTTCAACGGTGTCATCTCAAAATATACTCTAGTTTCAGATGTCGTTATAGTACATATATGTACCAAATGTCAAGTGAAAATCTCATTTTATTTTTATGAACCCTTTTAATAGGGAGTGATGGTCATGGGGGAAAATCTGAGGCCTTGATTATTAGTATATACCTATACCAAATTTCAAGTTTCTGTACTCTTACCAGCTTGTTTTACTTAATTTCCCTTATTCACACCTATTTAACCCCCAACCCTTTAACGCAATCATCTCAAAATATAATGTAGTTCCATGTGTCATTATGATATACACGTGTACCAAATTTCAAGTGAATATTTCAATTTTCACTCCACTGCGTGAATATGGAAGTAAAATGAGACTGTATATCTGAAATAATAATACATTTTCCTTGTTTTTATATTATTGAGAGCAACGCCGAAGAAAATGGCAAATAAATAAATTTTATGTATGGGAATGTGGCCACTCTGATCAGTTAAACCACAAGTATTGGAGTCAACAAACAAATAAACCCCTATGACATAGGTTTCAGTCACACTTACCCCAGCTTTCCAGCGATATGTACATATGGTATACATGTGTGTATACGTGCATTGCATACATAAGGTATTAAAATCACACAATTTATTACAGATCATTCGAGGACATTTAAACGGGTCAGAAAACCGATAATGTATTCGGATGATGATAGTACGGAGGATATGTCTGATACTCAGAGCGTACACACAACACCTCCAGGGTTGAGTTTGGAAACGCTGTAATTATTAGGGGAAGACCCTTCTACTCCACCCAATGCAACGTCAGGTCCAATTTACGAATCCATTGTCAAAAAATAGAATCACTATATAAAACATGGCGATGACGTAGAAAAACGTGACGAAGTGGACAGAAAATATCCAATACCAGAAAATTGTTTTTTCTACCCTCCGCTCGGAGATTACTGGTTTCCTCTCAGAAACGGACCAAAGGGGAGACAAATTGCTACAAAAATCCAAGCCAGACTGGGAGCGGCTTTAAGCGGATTAGCAAGAATGGCCGACAGTCTGGTGGGGGATGCTCCAAACTGCTCCAAGAGTGACACCTTGCCGCGGGTCAAGGACACAGGACGCATATTAGCAGATACGGTAAACATGTTGTCAACACAGAAAGTTTCGTGTATATCCCCTAGTAAACCCCAACGTTAAGGGGGTAATTTCTAGGAGCAAACCGGACAAATTCCTTTGCGGAAAAAAACTTCTAGATGAACTTAAAATATTTCAAGCCGTCGAGAAAACTGCTAATGAAATGAAAGCCTCAAAGAAAGAGGCACCGAAGAAGGGGACGTTTACAGAAAAGAACTTCCAGATATCACGGTCATCACCGTCGACATCATCAGCCCATTTAAACTACAAGGCCCCCCTCTGTATTCTCAAGAATCATCAAGTGAGCCGAGAAGCTAGCAGGATGGATACGAGGGGGCCCGGTCAGGAAAAAAATAAAAATAATAAAATAAAAATAGAAAAGGAGCCTCCGGAAAAATACAGTTTTTATCTTCATATCTTTTACGAGAAAAGCCAAATGGTGGAAACCGGTTCATCCTTAACTTAAAACAACTAAACAAAAATATAGATCCGCCTCATTTTAAGTTGGAAAGTTTCAAAACTGTTAACAATCTAATTACAGAAAACACATTTCTAGCATCCATAGACCTCAAAGACGCTTATTATAATTCACAAAAAGAGCAGGAAGTATCTGGTTTTCAGTACAAAAACAAGCTATATGAATACACTGCTCTACCATTTGGCCTTTGTACGAGGCCGTATGTGTTCACAAAAATATTTAAACCAATAATAAGTTATCTTAGAGGTAGAGGAATAATTTGCATCATTTATTTAGATGATATATTAATAATAAATAAGAAATTTGATGTGTAAGAAAGACTTAGCAAAGACAATAGAAATACTTGAGTCTCTGGGATTTATAATTAACTTTAAGAAAAGCCAACTTAACCCTAGTCAGGCATGCACACTTTTAGGTCTTCTCTATGACACAAAAAAAATATTTTTTTCATTGACACCAAACAAGAAATTAAATCTAATATCTAAACTAACAGCATTTAAAAACAAAAATCAATTAAGATTAGGGAAATAGCTCACATTATTGGAAAATTAGTAACCACTTGCTCCGCTGTAAATTATGAGGAGGCGCATATCAAATAATTTGAGAGACTGAAGTATCGCTAACTGCTAAAGTTTCATAACAACTACAATGCAACAGTAACAATACCCCCTTCCATTACCATTGATATCGACTGGTGGCTGAGAAACCTATCCGAAAGTAACAACTATATATAAAAAAAAGAATTCAAATAGGTAATTCACAGCGACGCGTCCAAAACAGGGTGGGATTGCAAAGAAGCTCAATATCACATCAATCAATTAGAGCTTTTGGCGGCCCTTAAGGCAATAATGTCCCTCACTAAATATATTTCTAACACCCATATTTTATTGCGTATGGATAATACCATTGCAATAACCTATATCAATACGATGGGAGGGGTGAAATATCAAAAATTGAACTCAGTTGCCGAAAAAATTTGGGAATATTGCGAAAACAAAACAATATTTGTCTCAGCCTCTTACATTACATCAGACGACAATTACAAAGTCGACAGAGAATCGAGGGTTTTGAAAGTGGATACGGAATATAGTCTGGACGGAAAGGTATATGATTATATAATTCATTTATTTATTTATTTATTTATTGCATACATTGTTCAACAGGTAAGATACCCAATTACAGAACAGGAATAAAGGCATACAAAGCATTAATTATATAATATACAACAACATAGAAAGAAAGTAAAATGAAGAAAAAAATTACTTAAATGTACGAACTATGAATAACTAATGATACGAAGAAAGAGAAAAAAATAACATGGGAAATGTTTAAATATAAAAACTATATATACATATATACACATATGTGATTCAACGTAAATTAAGAAAAACAAAGACACTCACTGGTTATTTAATTTAGAACATTTTGTTTTATGTCACTAAGGTTGCAATTAAAAATATCGAAGTCATTACATAATTTGTAAGAAGTACTGCAAATCGTATATAAAGGTGAATTATTTAGTACGTTGGTACGCGGCGTAGGTAAATAGAAAACTTGGTGATTACGAGAGGTTAATCTGGGAACGTGAAAATTAAGCTTACTAATTATTTCGGGTGCGTCAAAATCATTGTGTAGTAATTTAAACAAAAATACTTGAGAAAACTACGAACCCCTATCCTCAAGAGTAGTCATAGAATATTTATCAAGCAAGTTACTTTGCGGAAAACCAATCACTGGATAGGTACCGTCGGATTTGAACCACAGTAATTAAAAAAATCTACGTTGAACTGCCTCCAAGTTATTCTTATGAACATCATAACTGGAACTCCAAATTAGCGATGCGTACTCAAGTTTCGATCTGACGAAGGATTGATAAAGAATTTTCAGAATATCAGTATTAGAGAACTCTCGACTAGTACGAACGATGAATCCAAGGGCTTTGGAGGCTTCGGACACAATGATATCGATATGATCAGTGAAGGATAATTTACTATCAAAAGTTACGCCGAGGTCGCGAAATGTTATAGGTCTTTGAATTATGACATTATCTAACCTGTAATCAAAAATAAAAGGTGATGTTTTTAAAGAAAAGGACATTACGTTATATTTTCTAGGATTCATGAATAATTTATTTACTATAGACCAGGTGTTTATTTTGTCAAGAGAAGTCTGAACTTGAAAACAGTCATCGATTTCATCAATTACTGTGACAATTTTTAGATTGTCGGCATATAAAAGGTGAGGCAAATTAAATATCTCAATTAGGGTCACCGATCATAGATCTTTTTGCTAGTCACATAAATGCTAAGTGTCCAGCCTATATTTCATGGTTTCGGGATCCACATTCACTAAAAACCAATGCATCTACTGAGGAAGCCTCAAGTTGTTCTATGCTTTCCCCCCCTTCACACTTATAAGTAAAATATTAAGCAAAATTATAACTGATAAAGTCGAAAGAATACTAATAGTTCCAAACTAGCAAAGCCAACCCTGGTATCCCGTTTTTAACCAATTACTTCTCAGGGACCCTATTTTAATATCACCTTCAAGAAATCACCTTTCAGAAACCGCCATCTGCTATAGAAGAGTGTGGCGTGTGACGTTTCCCTTACATCTCACCGCCACATCATTTGGTCCACTAAGTATATATGTTAGATCACAAGCGACACAACTAACTTTTTAAAAACTTTATTTAAAATTAAAGGATAGTACGTACTATCCTGATAATGAAGTGAAAGCAACAAAGTGAGTATTATAACTGAAGTACAATTGCTGCGTTACATATATTTATAACTTTAAAAATGCTGACTTGAAGAGTCCTAGAACAAAGGAATATTGTGAACGAGCCTGTGAATCAGGTGATGTTGAGTTAGCAAAAGGAGCAGCTGCCATATGAAATATGATACGCCTGATAAGGCTACTTTCATATGACTCTAAATATTATAAGTTACTTGTTGATATTTTATATAACAACTTCCCCCTTATAGAAAAAGTTGGTGATTATACAACAACTTTTGAAATTGAAATTAAATGAAAAATATGAAAAACAAAGTAGGTACAATAAAATGTGACAAAAATGTAAAAGGTGCAAAAATGTAAAATTGTAAAAGTATAAAATGTAAAAATATAGAATATAAAATAGTAAGCGTAAAAATGCAATACAGTGCATGTATAAAAAGCATAAAAAAATATTGAAATGAAATTGAATAGTTTTCACTGAAGAGTTTCAGTACAAAAGTTTATTAAAGGCACAAAACTGTTTAACTAAGTTCTATGTCTTCGGATTCTTCGTCTTCTCTTCTTAGTGGAGGTCGTCTCTGTTGAGGGAGTAGGCTAGTAAATGTCTTGGAGAGTTTACTAGGTCTTGGAGGAGCTGGAGGCGATGTGGAGACATCGGTGGTCAAACTTCCTCTGCGTATTTTGCATTTGTAGACTAAATACACAAATAATAGTCCGAAAATTAGAACAATTGTGAAATAAGTGAACCAGGAAATGTGTTTATTAACGAAAGGTTCGTTTATTAAATTGTCTAAGTCTTTTGAGTACTGGTCCAATTTGTGTTTGGCGATTTCGAGGTCCTCGGTGTTTAGGTTATTTAACTTTAGAGGTTTTAATTTGGGCACTCGAATGTTTTCGGGGATTTGGCTGCAGCACTCAAATGGAATCTGGATTGGATGATTATCGTCTTTTACACTGGTAAAGTCATTTACACTGGATTGGATTTTAGTAATGCCTACGAAAGCGTAGCAATTTGATTGTAACTTGATAACTGAGTTTTTGGAGATTACGTCAGTTTTTTGACTTGTTTTGGGACAGTTAATGGTCACATGTAAAGGTTCCGCGTTTATCACTAACCACATGTTTTCTTCTAGTTTTTGGACGTTGTAGCCTTGGCTGGTGATGAACGACGTCTGGCAGCTTTCGGGTAGTGTGTCGAGGTTCTTGAAGAGACGGGCTTCGCATATGGCATTGTCGTCAATTGGATATGCGAATAGATTTGGGCATAGCTTTGTGTTAAAACGAATCGGTTTGCAATCTTTGAGGTCTGTGATGGGTATGAACATCAAAGAATCATCATCTCTCGCGATATATTTTTGAGAAGTTGATAAAATATGAGATAGACCAGTTCTATTATCCAGAACAGGAATGGGAAATAGTTTGAAAACAGAATATGTTTGAGGGTCTATTAGTGGTATGTCTAATACAAATATTAATTCTGAATTTACCTGAAAAGCTTTTAATTCAATAATATCTAAGTATTGTGAAACCTTTGATAATTTAATCGGTAGTGGTAAATTATTCTTTTGTAAGTTTTGTGAAATCTCTTGCAAATAGTTTACTAAATCTTGGGGATTGATGATCGATGTATGAATTATTTTGAGTCTCGCAAAAGTGATAGAATTTAAAATATCGTTTAAATTGTCCTCGATAAATAAATAGCTTGCCATGAGTTGCTCGCAAATACTTAAGAATTTTAATTTTGTATAAGCTATTCGTGTTTCGCCTTCGATTTTTAAGATCTGTTTTTCGATTTCTTTAATATCATTATTAAATGTCTCTTCGTCAATTTGTAATTGTCGAACAGTTACATTGAAATTCTTTATGACTGATGTTGTGACTGAAATTTGGTTTTTGAGTAAGTTCTCCAATTGGTGTTCGTCATTATTAACTTTATTAATACAGTTTAGATAATATTCGCCGTCTTCAGCATCTAGATTGCCGGTGATTGATTTAAATATTGAACCTATACCGTTCAAGAGTCCGCGTTTGTAGCGTTTCGTGTCGAACAGTATTTCGTCGAATTTACTCTTTATGGACTTAGAAATTTGCGTTAATAGACTAAGGTGTGTTTTAACTTCACTTGTGAAGGTTACCATGTCTAAATATGCCGGGTCAAGAGTAATGAAGATTTTATCTAAGATTTTGTCGTTCCTGTCAATAGCTGTCTTGAGTGTGGAAATGTTCTTATGTACTAGTAACGTCCATTTCTTGTGGGAAATGACGATGTCAGTGTCTCGGTGGTAATACACTCCGATAGTGTTGTTTATTGGCGTTATTGAATATTGGGATACTGCTGATCCGAACAGCAAGAGAAACCTGAAAATAAAGTTTAATTTTCAAAATAAGGTTTCATCCTGTCAAAGTTAACTTTCGTAGTTTGGTCTGTTTCGGGATTAGATAAAAGTGCTGAATTTTTAAAGATTTCTTTAATTTCGAATGGGCCGTTAAATTTGTTTTGTAATTTGTCTTTGATCTGGGATTCTTTTACATAGACTTTGTCTCCAATTTGGTAATCTGGTCGTTTTCCGGGGACGTGTTTGTCAAAACGAATTTTGGCTTTCGCTTTTTGGTCTAACGTACGACTACGTGCTATTTTATAGTAATGCGAGATTCTATTGTTGAGGTCTCTAACATACTTAGTTATCAGTTCTTTTTGATTGTATAAAGTTTCGGGTGGTCTACAAGATGTGTGTCCGAATACTAATTCGTACGGACTAAAACCATGGGTTTTGTTGACCGAATTATTGTAGCATATTACTGCGTATGGTAAAATAGTTAGTGGGTGTTCGTCAGGGTTTTCGGCTTTATGAACTCTAATCATTTCTGCTAAGGTAGCATGAAATCGTTCTATTGATCCGTTAGATTGAGGATGTCCTACACTTGAATAAGTTAATTTTATGTCGTATAGAGTACAGAGATCTTTTAGTAGTCTATTGTCGAATTCGCCACCGTAGTCACAATGGACTCTCAAAGGGGTGCCATAGTGCTGGAAATATAGTAGTAAGGTGTTTACTACGGATTTTGCGGATTTATCTTGTATAGCATAAGCTTGGGTAAATTTTGTTAACTCGTCGCGAATAGTAAGAGCATAATTTCGAGTTGGGGTTTGGAATATGTCGATGTTAATTCGTTCAAATGGCGTTCTTGGTGTTTCCGTAATTACTAAAGGGCTAGTCATGTTTTTACGATATACTTTATTCTTTTGACAAATTTCGCAAGATTTGATAAAGTTTTCGACATCTTTAGATAATCCTTGCCAATTATATTTATTTTTAATTCTCCGCATCGTTTCGTTTATTCCGCGGTGAAGATTATTTTTACCGCAGTGATGCTGGTCTAAAATGATCGGAATTTGATCTTCGTCGGGGGTCTGAACGATATTTTGGCATATTACAATTTTTAGGTCCTTTTCTGCGAAAATAAACGATAGCATTTCGAGAATAGGGAGATCTAAGTTGTTTTCAACGTAATACGTTTTGGAAAGATCTAAAAGGTTTTGTCTCTTATATAATACCATGAACAAATGTTCTATTGTAGACTTAACGTCGAATGGCAAAGGGACTATAAAATACTTCCTATGTCGGACTGAATTACTCGAGACGATGTTAATGGTGTTTTTATAAAATTCAGGGTGTTCTTCGAAAATGTCTTCGATTATTTTATGATGTAAGTCTTGCAAGTTATCTTGCTGAAAAAAGGTGATGATATTTTTGTGTTCTCTATCTAAAAGCTGTTTGTTGGAAGTTTTAATTTTTGAATAGTCTATTAGAGATTTTGTTTTGTACAAATTGACAAAAATATCGAATTCTTGAGCGATTTGCTCGTTAGTTATTTGGGCATTTTCGTTCGGGTTTTCGTCACCGCCTTGTTCGTCATATTCTGATTCGTCAGTTTCATTCGCGGCTAGAATTTTTGAGTAAAGTTTCGAACATTCCGAAAAATGGTTGATTTTAATTCGGGATAGCGCGTCCGCGTTTTTATTGATCTTGCCAGGTTTGTATACGATCTCATAGTCGTATTCCTCTAGTTTTAATCGCCAACGTGCGAGTCTACTTCCTGGGTCTTTTATTGAAAATAACCAGGTAAGTGGTCGATGGTCTGTTACCAACTTGAATTTTCTGCCGAATAGGTATGGCCTAAAATGCTTTACTGATCATACTATGGCTAAAAGCTCGCGTTCGATCGTGGAATATTTGGTTTCCGCAGCGCATAAAGTTCGAGATGCGTATGCGATAGGTAAGTCTTTGCCTATGTTGCCTTGTGAAAGGACAGAACCAATGGCGAATGCACTTGCATCGGTGGTTAAAATGAATTCATCGTTAAAATTTGGGTAAATGAGAATCGGTGTTGTCGTTAAAGTTTGTTTTAAATTTTGAAAGGAATTTGAACAGTCATTGTCGAAGTTAAAAGGTATATCCTTTTGTAGTAGCTTCGTTAATGGTTTGGTTATTTTAGAGAAATTGGGGATGAATCGCCTATAATATCCGGCTAAGCCTAAAAATGACTTAATTTCCTTGGGATTTTTCGGTTGGGGAAAATTTAAAATTGCATCAACTTTGGTGGGATTCGGTTTTACACCGTCTTTAGTGATGAGATGGCCTAAATAAGCGACTTCTTTGCGAAGAAACTCGCATTTGTCAGGTTGAATTTTAAGGTTTGCTTTTTGTAAGCGTTTGAAAACTTCTGTTAGACGTGAAATATGGTCATGGATGGTAGGGGAGTAGACAATAATGTCGTCCATATAGACAAGACATCGTTCATTTTGAATACCTAACAAGATATTGTCCATTACTCTTTGGAAAGTTGATGGGGCATTTTTGAGTCCGAATGGCATCCTTACAAATTCGAAATGACCATTCTCAACTGTGAAAGCAGTTTTTTGGATATCTTTCGGGTCTATTTGTATCTGGTGAAATCCAGATGCAAGGTCTAGCGTTGTGAAATATTGGCATTTGCCTAGTTGATCAAGAAGGTCAGAGATGTTGGGAAGAGGATATTTATCGTCGACGGTAACTTCGTTAAGTTTCCGATAGTCAACTACGACTCGCCACTTTTGTTTGCCAGAGGCATCCAGTTTTTTTGGGACTACCCAAACAGGGGATGACCAGGGTGAAATCGAGGGTTGAATAATACCTTGATCTAACATTTTAGAAATTTGAGTTTTGACTTCTTCTTTATGGACTTGGGGGTAGCGATAAGATTTTGTAAATATAGGTCGGGAATCATTCGTATCAATCGGGTGTTTAATTTCGTTTGTAAATGTCAGGTTGTCACCTTCTAAATAGAATATGTCTTGAAAATCTAAACAAAGCTGCGTTACTAATTCGGCCTCTTCTTCATTTAGATGATCTAAACGTAACTGATTTTGAATTTCAAACGATCTGTCTGTCGGTATTTGTTGGCCAGAGTTGTCAGTGTTGAAATTAAAAATCGATTTAAATTTTTGAATTGGTTCTAGTTCTAAGTTGGAAAAGTCGATTGATTTCGGTATGGCATTTGCATTAATAATTGTTGTTAAGAATTCTCCGTTTTCGTCTACCTTAACCAGAGCATTGGGTAAGCGAACCTTCTCTTTTTCCTGGGCTAACAGTATAGCCTCAGTATTCCGCAAATTACATTTTAATTTAAATATTTTTTCCATACGTGGTTCTATGGAAATTAAATTTTGATTTTTGTTTTCATGAGGGGTTTTTGAAATTGGAGTTTGAGAATTACTAACATTTTTTATTGGTGGTTCCGGTAGATCTCGATTTACTTCAAAAAGAGGAACGGTTTTAAAGTTAGTAATTAACTTGTTGTTATTCATGTCAATAACGCATCTATAATGTTTGAAAAAGTCGGCTCCTAATAATCCGTCGAATTCGATGTCTAAATCGCAAATGTATACTTTATGCGGGTCATTAGCTGTGAAAGGTATAAGAACAGATTCGGTTATCGCAATTTTTTGTTCTGTTATACCTTGTATAACAACGTTCTCGGGAGATCTGCGCTTATAATTTTCGGCAAGTTTTGGTTTAAATATTGATATGCCTGCACCGGTATCGAGTAACATTTTGAATCTATTTGTAACGTCTTTAATATAATAGAGGTTCCTTGAATTTACAGTTAGAGATGGATACGAGATTACATTAAAATTTGTTCTAGATGGTTCAGGGACGGACTGGGGTTGTCCTTTAAATTCATGGTTTGAATTTGACTCGACATTTGGTCGATTTGGGAATCCGGTTGTTGTGTTGGAGTATCTGTAGGATACTCCGGGCCTTGGTAAAAATCCGGTTGATTAAAAGAATAATCCGTATGAGGGTTTGGTGAATAATCGAAACAATTTTCGTATTGATTTGGTGGGTAATCAATATGATTCTCGTATTGGTCTGGTTGATTATAAGCATGTGGATTTTGATAATCCCCATTACCAGTAAAATATTCTTGGGAATGTACCTCATTATTAAAATTAGAATTATTTGGGAAATTTTCAAAACTATCAAATTGTTGGTAGCTTTGATCACAATAAGAATTATAATTGTCATAATTTTGTGCATCATAGTAATTATCAAAATTAACATGGTGAGTTTTTTGAGGGTTTTGACGGTTAAAATTTGAAGGTTGTTGATTGGGAGGTCTTTGTTGATAATTTGGATTAGGTCTTATCACAGAAGGCCTATTTTGTTGGGGAGAATTATTTTGCGAGAAATTTTGTTGCGGGGCAAAGTTGCCTGGGCTATAATAATTTGATGGACTTTGAAAATTTGGCCTAGAAAATTGTTGGAAATTGGGCCTAGGAAATTGTGTTGGAGTTCCACCAAAATTGTTTTGTCTGTAGTTGGGATTTTGTTGTGAAAATTGCCTTGCGCGACACTCATTAAAATTATGTCCATTTCTTTTACAGTAATTGCAAAACTGCTGTGGATTTGGACGTCTTTGCTGAGTTTGCACGGAATTTTTGTTAACTGATTTGTTAGGAAATTTTTGCGATTCGAAATATGAGAGTTGGAGTTCTCGCTTAACTCTACTGATAGCATCTAGCATATTTCTGGGGTTACCTGCACGAATTATTTGACCTAATTTGGGTTCAAGTCCGGTAAGTAACGTGTTCAATGTCATCGTTTCGATAAGGCGTGATTGTGCATTTTTCTCCTCTAATGTCAAGGATTGTTTTTGAACAGCGGCGTGCATTTTGGCGTTATGCGTTTGAAGTCGAGAAATAAAAATAAGGGCGGTTTCATTCTGCAATTGATGAACTCTTTGCAGATCCTGTATAAGCGCTGTTAGGTCGCGTGAATCGCCAAAGTGCGCCTCGAGCAAGCTTTTTATTTCTGCCCAAGTAGCAGGGTTTCGCGAATGTATGAGCTCTGACGCTTTTCCGCGAAGCTTATTTTTTATATGTAGAGTCACTAAAATTCTCTGATCATCTACTGCCATGCCTTGAGCATGAACACACGCAGAGGTAAATGTATGCAAAAATATGGGGTTCCCATCGAACTCAGGTATTATAGAAAAGATTTCACTTAACTTGTAGGGTTCGATGTTTACTGTTTCATTCATTGTAACGTTCTGATTTTCATTTCCAGTGACTTGATTGTCAGTCATTTTTAATAGGTTATTATTTAACTTTTAAAGAAAAGAGAGATTTTAATTAATAAAAAAAAAATTATGAGGTGAAAATCAGAAGATACGGCACTGGTGTGACAAATGTTTCACAAACTTATGATTTACGATTAGCTTGGAATGCGTTTCAATGCAAAATAAATGTTAACTCTGAAATATTTCTGTCTTGTAAAATTGAACTTGAAATCTGATATATTTGAATGTATTAAATTTCTTGATAAGTTTAATGAGACTTTCGCTAATCTGGGTTATAGAACTGCTGTTATTTATATTACGTTACGTAAATTGAAATAAATTGAATGAATGGGTTTGAAAAAATGTTAAATGTAAAGCACAAAATAAACGAGATGATTCTTGTTTGTACTTACATCAATATTTTCATCTCCGTGGAGTCTTGTAGTTGAATGCGACTTCGTAAAGCGGGCTCCGTCTGTCTGACGTCGAAGACACCAACTTGTGTGACCAGGGATGATTTCTTACTTGCTAAAGTTTTGTTGCTTGTTGAGTGATTGCTTCTTGTGTAGTTGCTTCTTAAAATTAATTGTTGCTTTGATTCTTGAAATGTTGCTTGTTGATTTGTTGCTTGTTGCTTGAAAAAAATTGTTTCTTTGATTGTTGAGTTGTTGTGTGCTGTGTCCGGGTTCTTTTTCTTCTTGAAGAATTGAAATTCACCACTCCTGTCCTAAAGTTCCCCTTGTTCTTCCAGTCTTTCCCTCCAGTTAGGCACCTTTTGCAGATGTTGTCCTTATTCTCTCGGGTAGTTTCTGGTCGTTAGGCTCCGGTACAGGGTGTTTTGAAGATCCTTTTCGACTGCGCCACATTTTGTTAGATCACAAGCGACACAACTAACTTTTTAAAAACTTTATTTAAAATTAAAGGATAGTACGTACTATCCTGATAATGAAGTGAAAGCAACAAAGTGAGTATTGTAACTGAAGTACAATTGCTGCGTTACATATATTTATAACTTTAAAAATGCTGACTTGAAGAGTCCTAGAACAAAGGAATATTGTGAACGAGCCTGTGAATCAGGTGATGTTGAGTTAGCAAAAGGAGCAGCTGCCATATGAAATATGATACGCCTGATAAGGCTACTTTCATATGACTCTAAATATTATAAGTTACTTGTTGATATTTTATATAACATATATACGAGCGGCAATGTTGAGTTCGCTGAAAAAGCGTATAAGGCAGTGGCTACTCCAGCCTTACTGATGAGTTCACGGAGTAGCCACGGAACGAAAAGCTAATATTTTCTAACTCCACATTGGTGACCCCAACGTGATCTCAACACGTAACGTGATTTACGACGAACTCTACACCTACTCTACACCCTACGGAGGCACGCGCACAAGCATGTTCGAGTTTATGATTTATTTCCTCCTCGAGCATTGCGTTTCTTAGCCCCTCTCCTAGGATTGTGCTGATGAGAGTAGAGGGCGTCAAGTAAAGAGTGGGGCACTCGCTTCGTTCCTGTCCAGTTTATCCATCGTTCTTCTTCTACCATCAGGTTCCTCGTGACTTTGTCACTGGTGGGGGAATGGTGTGGCATGTGACGTTTCCCTTACATCTCACCGCCACATCATTTGGCCCACTAAGTATATATACGACCGGCCATGTTGAGTTCGTTGGAAAAGCGTATAAGGCAGTGGCTACTCCAGCCTTACTGACGAGTTCACGGAGTAGCCACCAAACGAAACGCTAATATTTTCTAACTCCACAAAGAGCCTTTCACTGATAGCAGGCAGATAATCATGAAAGCCTTCCTAGGAAAGGGGGTGCCAGAGAAGGCCGTAGAGATCACAATGGCTTCCCTAAGCAAGGCAACTCTCCGCCAGTACTCTGGTACTATTAGGAAATGGTACGAATACTGTAAAAGTAACAAAATTGAAATATTTAAACCAAATATAACACATACTATATCTTCTTTGAACAACTTTGTAGGCGACAAAACCACTTACAATGCCATCAATGCTCACAGAGCTGCTCTGCACTTAATAGTACATAAGAACTATGAACAAGAGGAACTAGTAAAAAGATACTTAAAAGGCATTTTCAAACTAAGACCCAATTTCCCAAAATACAAATCAACTTGGGACCCCACGGTAGTGCTCCATTACTACAATTACACTACAATTTTACCCCCTAGAGGAACAAACGCTAGAAATTCTGACCAAAAAATTATTAGGGTTATTAGCTCTAACAACCGCGCAGAGAATTCACACCATTTCTAAAATCAGAGTAAGCCAAATCAGCAAGACCTCTTCGGGATCTCAAATACTTACCACAGATATTATCAAAACATCCAATCCTAAAAAAGATCCACCAATTATAAAACTGAATTTTTTCAAAGAAAATCCCAAATTATGCATCGCATTAACCTTAATCGAATACCGCAAACGTACCGAAGCCTACCGGGAAACCCAGGGAAACCCAAAAGTCACTCAACAAGACACGCCTCCACCTCAGCAGCCAGCAGATCAGGCGTGAGCATTGATCAAATCATAAAAACCGCGGGATGGACAGAGAGATCCCTATGTTTTGCCAAATTTTATTGTAGGCCACTGCAGAATGACTGCAACACAATTGCAGCAACCTTGTTAGAAATTGCAACACAAAAGGAAAATATGTACACCAAGTAGTGTATTTCTATTTTTTCCTTTTTCCGATCAAATAAAGTTATCTTGTAAACCTTAAAATTTGTTATTTTCCTCTGTTAAAAAATTAGTCATAAGTAAGTAATTCTTAGACTGTCTCTTTCTTTTCTCAGTTATAGAGAAACACCTAGATTAAGTTTTTCAGTTATAAATACTCATTGGAAATAGTAAAGTTAATTACTCCAGATCGCCTTTTCTTATTGGTTAAACATCTACAGGGTGTTCAAGTATTTGGAAAAGACGATGGTGAAATATATAAATTGGAACAAACGACTTACCTGTAAGGAAGTTCGTTCCATATTATTTTAGTCCAAGAGGCGACTGCAAATTTGTGTGGGGAACGAGTGGACGGGATTTAGCAGTTTAGAATACTGCAATAGTATGCCGTAAACTCATAACCGCTGGTGGGCCGATCACGGTCCCTGGCGGTAATGAGTAATTACGGTAATTGTTTATTGGGGCAATGGGGCGATTGTGGTGACAAAGTGGACGTTTTTTTTTGTAACTAATTTGTTTATTATCATCCAAAGAATGTAAAATGCTCGGTCGGCCGACCCCTACCCCTGGCGATGGTCTTGACCGACCATTAACAACAATTCAATTTTTAATGCCTAGCCTCTCCCAAGGAGTGACCAGGTCGGTCTTGGCCTATTCGAAAGAACAAAATGTTTCCTTCCATAAAACCCCGGTCGGCCGAAGAAACTTTTCGGCTATTGGCTGCCGTAGCTAATTCAAAAAGTAAAAATTTTATACCAGCGCGCGACCTTGATGACACTCGCCGGCTTCTGGAAATCTCCCACCACTACACTCAAACTGGCGTGCTGCATGCCGCCTGTGCGGCGTGAATTCTATGTATTGAGTAGAGCCAGCTGAGCGGAGAGGCATGTGTAAATCCCGATTTCCAAAATGTTGCGTTTCGTGTGCAAATTATCGGGGGATAATGTTATTCCGTTTTCTAACAAAAAAAAAACTTAATAGGACAAGTTTTTCCTCGGTGAGAATTGTAAAAGTCACTAAAGGGGTTTCTTAAGAAACCAAAGTTGGTGGCCATATCTTATATAGGGTGGCTTTAATAGGCCCTTGATAAATGTCATCATATGTGACCTTCCAAAACAAACAACTTTCATTCGGACAATTTTTTTTTCGATCCAAATTTAAAGTTATTCCAAGTGTAACTTCAAAATGAAACACGTATATTTATTTCAATGAATGTGTTATGCATTTTTTTAATTAACATCGTAAACATTTTTTTTTTCAAATGTAATTTTATAAAAGCAAAATGCCATCATAAACACGCGATGAATTCCGATCATACAGTCAGAAAAAATTTACTAGTTTTAAGTAAATCCATTTATTTGAATCAGATTTTATTGAATGAAAGTTTTTTTTTTTCCTTTAAAACACACAATTCTTTATTTACTTCAAGAAAATTGATTTATTTGATATTACGTAATTTAATATCTTAGAAACAATTTAAAAAATCATAAAATGAGATAAATAATTTACTTGAATTAAGCAAAATTTTATACAATTAAATAAATGATTTACTTAAAACAAAGAAACATTTCATAGGTTCATATTTAAATTAGAACGTTTTCTTAAAACTATAGAAATTTACCTAAAACTATAGTACTCTTTTTCTCTGAGTGCAGTTGCTACAACATTTATCACCCCCACCCCCCCTTAAGGGGGAGAAGAAGTTATAAAGTTGAAAACAGTGAGATAATAAAAATTCTTTTGATAATTCACCCTTTCGAATATTCCAAGACCGATTTGCTAAATTCGTGCGTGAGAAAAGGCATTTACAATGTTGCAAATGGTCGGCCAAGGACATCACCAGGGGTGAGGGTCAACCAACCGGGCATTTTAGACTCTCGAGATTACAATAAAAAAAAAGTTTAAACAAAAAATCGTCCACTCTGTCACCACAATTCACCCAGTGCCCCCCACAACAATTAGTGTAATTACTCATTAAAGCCAGGGACCGAGATCGGCCGACCGGGGTTTTATGAAAGGAAAAATTTTGTTCTTTCGAATAGACCAAGGCCGACCTGGTCACTCCTTGGGGGAGGCTAGGCACTAAACATTGCATTGTTGTTAATGGTCGGCCAAGGCTATCGCTAGGGGTAGGGTCGGCCGACCGAGCATTTTACATTCTTTGGATCATAATAAAAAAATCAGTTACAAAAAAAACCGTCCACTTTGTCACCACAATCGCCCCATTGCCCCAATAAACAATTACCGTAATTACTCATTACCGCCAGGGACCGTGATCGGCCGACCAGCGGTTATGAGTTTGGGGCATACTATTGCAGTATTCTAAACTGCTAAATCCCGTCGACTCGTTCCCCACACAAATTTGCAGTCGCCTCTTGGACTATATGAACGTAGTCTTTTCCAAATACTTCAAACCCACCCGCCACAATCCTAATGGAACCCCTAAGCGATCAGAGATACACAAATCGTGTTCTGACAAATCGACAACGGGCCAGCCAATAAGGCCATATATATCGTTAGTCATCATTTAAACTTGTGGCATAAACAAGCACGTGGAACGCAAGGAAGCTACTACTACAGGGTGTTCAAGTATTTGGAAAAGACTATGTTCATATAATATGGAACGAACTTCCTTACAGATAAGTCATCTGTTCCATTTATTACTTATCTTTTGAAAATGCCGAACAAAAGACAAAGTTTTGTTTGTCGTCAATGTTTACAATCAGATCCGGCAATGCAACTTGAGATTTGTTGTATACACTACAAACTAAGGTCTCATTTTTTTACATCTGTCACCCCCATCATCACCCATACGCCATTATTAAATGCGTTCACAAGAGAAAATTGTGATTTAGTGCGTATACTAGAACAAAAGTTCTCAAAATATTTATTGGCATCATCGACTCGCATGCTTCATTGGGGCAGGCAGTTACATATGTTATATTATTAAAATTCTATGAGCAATTTCCACATACTAGAGGAGTGCAAATATGGTATCAAGATATTATCGTTTTAAATAGATCTTGATGGAAAATTTGGATGTGGAAGGGGGCGCTTTTTTACGTTATTAAGTATATGTCTTTAACAATATTGTAAAAATCAAGAGGTATTAGATATGTGCATGTGCATAATATCAAAATATTAAACACTAATTCAGAAGTAAAAATATTATATATCCACGATGTTTGCTTGCATTTAAGCCAATTTTAGATCATGGCATGGTGCTTTTGTACAAGCTAATACTCTGTTGTATATAGTGTGTAATTAACAAGTCAAATACTGTTTAGTTAATACCTACCATCTACTGCATCGATTATTATCATTGTAACATGGTAATTAACAGAGCAGCAAATTACTTCAAACGTATCAAGTAAACTGAAGTTAACGCGACAAAAATACACTATACGATCGAAGTTATTGAGTAAACATCCTGCTATAATTTTAATATTCGATATAGAATCAAAGAATTATCTAGGTGGCCTATTTTTCAGACCGTAATCCAAGAACTTGTAGATGGAGTTCTCGGCATGATACAAAGAATTTGATTAGTTAAAATAATATTGAAAACAACAAATGAAGTGACTTGTCAGGTGTCAGTAAACTGTCCTGCCGAAGTGCTATTCTTTAATCATTTATTTAACGCCAGTCGATTTGTGCAACTAAAGTCGATCGTGTGGTCAGAAGATGCGCTTTCAAATTTTGCCAAATTTCTTCTCTGTCAAAAAGTTTAGATTATTTACTGGTCTAACATCTAGTAAACAAGGGACCGACTGCTTTACACCCTCCCTGAAAGATATATGCACTACACAATTCTCACCTAATACTACACATCTTCGACGATGGGGTGAGGTCGTTACGTTCCTTACCCATCCAAATATTAGTCGCAATTCCTGAGCTTTAACTTTTCGAATGTAGTATGAGTGTACTCAACACACCGCTGCTCCTGCCTCTCGAATTAATATAGAAGATATTTATTAACACGGTAAATAGGCTATTCCATAATAGTGGGTGTACAGGGGCTTCAGTTGCCGGAGTAATTCTTAATCGGGCATCGTGCGTCCGTTTCTACTAATCATAACTTCGTTTAGCTTCTCCAGCAATAATTATTATAATTTGACCGTTTAAAGTTTTAAGGTATTGCGCATTAGGCAAGTTGATAGTATAATTTGATAAAATATCAGTTGCTTTGCATGATGTATTATTGGTAAGGCTTCCTCCCTTTCCTGGTATAGGTATTGCACTCTCTGTGTTACCGTTCGTTTTAACGCTTGTGGCTTTGTTTACCGACCGCTTACCATATTTTCCTTTTGCTAACCCCCTCACTGTGGTCCCAAAATGAATAAAAAGTTGGCAAAATTCAAATTTTATAAGTGTGTTATACAGCTTTCACGTTCCAGGGGTACATTGGGGCACATCTCAGGTAATATTTCCCGGAATATCGACCCATTTGTTCGAGAAATCTATCTGCGATTTTACTTCAGCTTGTTGGAAGATTTCAACGTGTGACTGTGCTTTTGGTTTGTAATTTTTACAACAATGACTTTAAGGCAAGTACTTTATTTACGTGTACAATATTTCCAAAAATTTTAGTCTCAAGCAGCTGATGGTATTATTTTTTATAAACGTAATTTCTTTGTCATTTCGTAAATTCTCTTAGGCCTAAAGAGAGTTTGCCGCTAAAAGCCACTGAGATTTTCCCTCTAAAATATACTATAGGTATCCCTTTATGCCGCTGTTAAATACATTTTTGTTCGAAGTTGTTCCATTAGAAAATATTCTAGTTTTTTTATTTCGATACAGGGCACTTCAAGTTACTTTCAAACCAAAATAAGATACTGTCGTTGATGTCAGTAGTATGGCAAACGCTATACTATGGAGACTAAAAGCTTTGCATCTATAGTACATATTGAAGCGATTGCATCCCCCCCACCCTAAACTACCCTAGTTTAAGTAACCACATTTTTTTTTAAATTTTAGAATGCCTACAAGAAGAGAACTGTTTGAAGTCTTGTCGGGAGAATCTGGGGAAATGCGTGTAGCACATTAGGGTCATGTGGTGGATTATCTAGTCAATCACTATGGAAAGGCAGGAGATATACAAGCAATCGTTCGCATAAGAAACGCTGCATTTGACTTTTGCAACAAAGTTTTTTCAAGGCTGGACAAATGCAGTCGCAATCGAGAAAGATTCCATCAGATGCATGGAAAGTAAAAACAAGCATATTGTCATTTTGTCCGAAAACCATCCCCTTAAAAGCCACCCCGAAATTTTACATTTTTTTTCATTATTTATCCCGTACTCTATTCTCTCTTCTCGCTTCTCGTACTCTACTATCATAGAATGTATGCATAAAAACATATAAGTGGTCACTTTGTCCAAAAACCACCCCTACGAAGCCACCCTGTTTGATATTTTTTCATTATTTTTCTCGTATTTTACAAGTCATTTTAAATAAAATGCATGCAAAAAAATACACATAAATTTTAATTTTGTCAAAAACTACCCCCTGCAAAGCCATCCCTGAATTGTATATTTTAATTATTTTGTTCATACTTCATGAATCATTTTGAATAATGTGCATGCAAAAATACGCGTGAATAGCCACTGCCAAATAACCACTCCTTAAAACCCACCCCAAATTTATTTAATTTTTTTGCTATTTTTCTCGTGATATGTACATCATTCCTAACTTACTTAGACAGTAATCAGATTTTTGTCCACTTTTCTCTGATTTTGGACCACTGTGGTCCGTTTTACCGTATTATAACCACTACTCTAGCTTTATATATAGCTTTGCTTCCATTCACTATAGTCTAACCGTCACTTACTAATGATCTGTTGAGATTGCTAACTACTAGGCAATAATTAGTTAATGTTGCAAATGGAAATATTGATACATATTACGAATTACGCCTTTCACCACTGTGTATATGAAGTATGACTGTCCCTTGACCCGCAGTCTACACTGCCGCTACTCAAGCCCTGCCTGACTGGTTCTTGAGGGAAATGGTTGTTGGATCACACAGGAAACTGACGCTTGAGCTTTCTGTTTTTATCGTAAACCGTAAATAACAATGAGTTATCAGAAAAAAAACCGCTGCCTAAGGAATCACTATTTCCACATCCAGATTTTTCATTCGTCACTTTAAAGGAAACATCTTGACTAGACCTCCACTCTAGTACGTGGAAATTATTGGTCATAGAATTTTAATAATATTTGGGGCAGATATTATAGAAAAGTTTGAGGCGTTGATTTCCACTATATACGAAAAAAATGACGTTTCTAGTTTACCCTACTATTTTAATAAGGGAGTGGTGATGGCGGGGGATGGAAACTATTATAAAAAACCTGAGACCTTCGCTTCTAGTATGTACACCAAGTCCCAAATTTCTGTAGTCTTACCAGCTTGCTTTACTTATTTTCCCCTATCTACCCCTATTTAACCTCCAACCCTTCAACGAAATCATCTCAAAATATAATCAAGCTCCAGATGTCGTAATAATACCTACGTGTACCAAATCTCAAGTGAATATTTCAATTTTATTTTAACAACTTCTTTAATAATGGAGTAGGGGTATTGAGGGGTTAAAAATATAAAAAAATCTGATGACTTGATTTATAGTACATACATCGAATTTCAAGTTTCTGTACCGTTACCAGCTTGCTTTACTTATTTTCCCCTATTTAACCTCCAACCCATCTCAAAATACAATGTAGTTCCAGATGTCCTTATGGTACACACGTGTACCAAATTTCAAGTGAATATCTCAATTTCATTTTATCAACCCCTTTAATAATGGAGTAGGGGTGGTGGGGGGGTTGAAAAATATTATAAATAATTTGGTATCTTGGCTTTTAGTATATACACCGAATTACAAGTTTTTGTGCTCTTACCAGCTTGCTCTACTTATTTTGCCCTATTTACCCCTATTTAACCCCCAACCCTTCAACGGAATCATCTCAAAATATAATCTAGTTCCAGATGTCGTTATAATACATACGTGTACCAAATTTCAAGTGAATATCTCAATTTTACTTTATCAACCCCTTTAATAATGGCGTAGGGGTCGTGAGGGTTAAGAAATATTATAAATAATTTGATATCTTGGCTGCTAGTACATACACTGAATTTCAAATTTCTGTCCTCTTACCAGCTTGCTTTACTTATTTTGCCCCATTTAGCCCTATTTAACCCCCAAGCCTTCAACGGAATCATCTCAAAATATAATCTAGTTCCAGATGTCGTTATAATACATACGTGTACCAAATTTCAAATGAATATCTCAATTTTATTTTACCAACCCCTTCAATAAGGGAGTAGGGGTGGTGCGGGGTTGAAAAATATTATTAAAAAATCTGAAGCCTTGGCTTCTAGTACATACATCGAATTTCAAGTTTCTGTACTCTTACCAGCTTGCTTTACTTATTTTTCCCTATTTAACCTCCAACCCTTCATCAGAATAATCCCAAAATATAATCTAGTTCCTGATGTCATTATTATGTACACGTGTACCAAATTTCAAGTGAATGTCTTAATTTTATTTTATCAACCCCTTTAATAATGAATTGAAGGGGATGGGGGGATGAAAAATATTATAAAAAATTTTGTGGCCTTGGCTTGTAGCAGATACATCAAATTTCAAGTTTCTGTACTCATACCAGCTTGCTTTACATATTTCCCCCTATTTACCCTTATTTACCCCCTAACCCTTCACCGGATATCTTCAAAAAG
Source organism: Stenurella melanura (assembly GCA_963583905.1). Lineage (NCBI taxonomy): Eukaryota > Metazoa > Arthropoda > Insecta > Coleoptera > Cerambycidae > Stenurella > Stenurella melanura. The sequence goes on from OY757312.1 coordinate 113,691,457, forward strand.
CAATCCAGTTCCAGATCTCGTTATAATATATACGTATACAAAATTTGAAGTTAATATCTTAAACTGTTCCGGAGAAAACGTGCGGACTAAAAAAAAGTTACAGACAGACAGGCAGACAGACAGACAGACAGACAGACAGACAAACAGACATACAGCCAGACAAACAGACCGACAGACAGACAGACAGAAATTTTTTTTTTGCTCAAATTTTCAAGAAAAAAAAAATTGAATTTTTTTTTACCGATTACTGTACTTCCAATCCACTACGTGGATTTGGAAGTAATAAATCAAAGACTAATATTGGTCACAGTCCAGCAAGAACCACGGGGAGGTATGGGCATTTCTTGCCAAGAAAGGATAGAATAGTAGTATTAGTAGGGGAAATGATGTTAGTAAATATAAAATATTTCATATACTTAATAAAAAAAAATCTGAAACCACTATGAGAATAACGAAAATAAATTATATTTCATTTAGCGGTACCTAATAAATAAATATTCTGGTTGACAAAATATATATTAAAAAAATTAACAATAATTTTAAAACAAATAAATTAAAACAATTCTGAAAGAACAACGCATTGGCGCGTTTTCATAAACACTAAAACACTTGAACACTACACTTGAACAATTTACGTCACGTTTTCATAAACAATACAACACCAGACTTGAACAATTTATCTACTCGACGCACGTTTCACCATTCGTGTATTAATATATAACGTAAGAAAGACGATTTTATTAGAGATAAACACGTGCTAGTTGTAATAGAAGACACATTTTTGGGGAAAATAAAGTTTTAAGAAAGCCCGCTGCGCGGCTTAATAAAATAAAAATGTTAGAAGAAAATTATTAACTTTCAATAGAGCTTAAATTAAAAAAAAAATGGAAGTGATCGAGATCGAACTCGCAACCACCCCGTTTACATTTATTGCTGCTCGAGTATCTTACCGATTGAGCTACGCGATCTAATGTTCATGATATTCTAAAACGTGTAATATGTACATACTAGAAAATTGTACGTGATTTGACATTGTTCGTTTGACAGATGATTATTCACTATTTACCAATAAATACAACTTAAATATTTCATATAAAGACTTTTTCATATTTAGAGTGGTATTAGTTCACGGGAATAAATAATATTCGTCGTCAAATCTCACAGTTTGAGAATTGCTGAGCTTATGACTATGTTTCTCACTCCTCACTGTACATTTCATATTTCCGTCTCAAAAGAAGTATCACTCGAAAAAGTAAATTCGATAGTACTTTTTTGTCAAATAGTTGTTTACAGGCTTGATGAGAGTGGTAAAACTTTACGTTCTGGGGCAGTGAATATTTTAATCTAGATGAGACATAAAAAATGGTACTTCAAAGAGTTCTTTTCATATTTTATAATTATAACCAGTTTTATTTAAATTTTATAACACGAATTGGTCAAAATTGTACAAAAGTACTAAACGACTTATGGTGATAGACCACCGAACTGAATAAGCCAACGGTGAAAATTTAATCAAGCCGCAGCATAAAATATGTGTGAATGATGAAGATCCCCTCGTAATCGATATCCCAAATCCTGTTGAGAGGTTCCTGAAATTTGCATTTAAATTAATTATTTCTCGTGTACATCACGAGTGCAGTTCCTCAAACACTTCGCGCAAATTTCAATCAAATTTCCTACCTTAATTTACGTTGAGTTGTGCCCTGATTCGATAATCTAATCGGGAATTGCAGAGCTATGTTACAAGCATCTCGGACATTATGATAATATGAACTGCAAGCAAACTATTTCAATGGTAACTAGACATTGGCCTGTAATCAACGTTGGAACTTTACTATCCTCATGATTCTCATGTGGCGAATTAATAAGCTCTTTGTACCAATTCAATGCAAATGATAAGATGGAAATGTAAATTTCTAAGTGCTCAGTGGCTAAGTTTAAAATAACATTTCCTCAGAAGCCTCCTGCAATAACTAACTTACAATTTTTTGTTCAGATTTATATTAATCCTGCAGAGGGGGAGCAGCTTTTGATGTGACACTGACAACGGTGTGATTTTTACAAAAATCAACCGACTCGAAAACTCGGAATTGTACGTTTCACTAACTATGTTTGCATCATCAGGAAATATAGAATAAAAATCTGCGATTTAACAGTTCTACCACTCTAGATGATATCACATTGCAAAGTCCTACTGCCGATATATCTTGTAATATCTGCAAATAGAAAATATGATTTTCAAAATATTAAAGATAGTGTAAAAATACTCCTCAGAACAATCGAACATAACTCCCTTAGCTTGATTACCGTCGTGAAGTACCATATTATACTGCTTTCGTCGTCTACCTCTGCAATTTGCTACCTAACGATTACGACCGGGCTCTCTCTTTTCAACTGAAGAGTTACTGGTTACAGTCCGTGTTTTCTTCATTTTCATTTACACCTTAATTTCCTTTAACTTCCTCTAGTAGTCCATTCCCAATTCTATTACCTATGAGGTCTAGCAACTTCTACTTTTGCTGAAGATCCAATTTTTGTAAATATTCGCGTAGTAATAACACTCCCACCGAAAACAGTATTTTCATTTAAGAAATCTTCTTGTATCTGATTATTACAAAATTCGTCAATGAACTTCACATCACGTGCTGTGACTACTCTTCTAAGATCCTTGACTCACACACGATATGCCTTAAACTTCGCTGACTCTATTAAACATGCATAGAGTATAGAGGCTCCAATACTGGTTAGCTAATAGACAGGTGAAGATCTGTTGTTTTTATCAGTCACGTCAAATATAAATATTTCATACTTATTCATGGATATTGCCTTGGTTTTGCATGAAACATCGTTATAAGTGGCTCTGTGCCTTTCTGATGAGCTCAGAATAAGGGTGAAAAACGTTTCAAAGGCTAAGCATTTCCAAGAATCTGATTGAGAGATTTTATGAAAATGTAAAATTGGACAAATTTATTTTAGGATTTTAATTTGCTAGCATAACCAGTCAGTTTATCGAAAGAATGGAAAGATTTCATTAATGTTTTTACATATAGTTTTTCTTTTAGTTCTCATAGACAGTTTTTTCCGCCGTTTGCAAAATCTTATAAGGAACATGTTTCATTACTATAAGCAAACAAATATTAAATAATTCACTTTTAAATCCGCTGAATAGCCAATGAAAACTCCGCCATTCGCTCGTGTTTGAAATTTATCTTTTTCCGATGTTTTATCAAGTACATAGGCTTTCATTCCAAAATTTTTATAGTATTTTACTGTTGACTTGTGTCTTTCCCACACTTCATACGATATCTGCCCAAGTAATATCTTGGTAGGACATCTATATCTGGTATCATCTGCTGTCGTAATTGCCTCACACTAAAATGAGGGTGGCGGGCCGTTCCTGACGGGGGTGCAAAAGGTGCAACGCACGTGGCGGCATAATTTAGAGGGCATCATTTTAGTCTACTATATCTATCAGATTTAAGGAGAAATATCTAATGTGTCATCGTAGCGGTTCGCGCGATTCGTTAACAGACCAGAACCGGTGTCGCAATATACCGATTGGAAATTCGAGGAAGGATATTATAAAATTGAAATGAAGTATTTCGCCTACGTTTCGGAAACCTAATCTGTTTCCTTTTTCAAGACTTGTTTTGAACAAACTTTTTGTAAGAATATGTTTGTCATATTCGATATCGATAGATACTCACTACTTATATAGAACTGTTAGGTGATATAGTTAACAGTTTTATAAATGTATGCAATGTTAAGTTCTTTTTTCAACTTTGGCAACCAGGTTGTATTATAGAAACATATACGGACCAATTCCATCTATCCTCATTCAATAATATTATCGCTGATTCTTTGATTTTTAATTTCTGGCTATCAGCCACTTTTGTTAAAATTTTTGCCGAGTCCCAGTTTATTCTATGTTCGTTCTCCCAAGCGTGTTCACAAATCTTCGACCTCTCAATTTCATTATTCCGGATATAATTCTTGTGCTAACCCAATCTTACACTGAACGGTCTGGATGACCCACGTAATGTTTGTTACACTGAATATTGTAAATGCAGTGTTTTGAATTTTGGTCTTTCGGTTTTGTCTTTGTCAGAAGAGATCTTAAAGTGTTGCTCGTTTGAAATACCGTACTAATATCAAATGTATCATCTATACAGCGTAACTTTTCGGATAATCCGTGTACATAAAGAATTAGAGTTGCGTAACGTTTTTCAGGTTTCTGTCGTATCTAATTGTTATTTTCGATATTTATGAAGATTTTATCAACAAAGGCTTGGGTATTGATTGTTTATAAAGACCTCTTTGATAAACCGTTTCTCATTGTTTAATATTTTATCATTAGAGGAAATGATTTTGGCCCTATCATACAAACATTTTATAACATCCCACTTAACATGCGTGGACTGACTTGAATTAAAATTTAAGTATCTGTTGGTATGTGTTGGTTCTCTATAAACATTTGTCACTTTATTTTGAAAAAGAATGTAGTATAGGTTTTGCATTTTTCCGATGGACCATAGAAACCCGAAGAAAAACGGCGGATCGAAATGAATTTCATCTCTATCGACTCGAGAGCGAATTTAGAAAATTCCGTCCGTCGGTCAGTCGGTCTGTCTGTCTGCCACGCCCAGCCCCCCCTAATCCGTTTTCGGATTTAGGTGAAACTTGGGTGGTTAATAGGAGGCCTTTAGAAAACCTTAACGCCGGAAGCTCGGCTCTGTTCGGAAACCGGAAGTACCCGATATAGACGTTTCGAGTTTTTCGGGATAAATTGAATAACTCGGTCACGGGCAGTCGGATCGAGATATTTCAAAAAAGAAATGGTGTCGCTGGCAACGCTTTACAAATAAGTATACCAGCGACTATGTCGAAAAACAAACTAAAATTGAATTTTCTTGCAATAAAACTGGTTTTCTCGAAATCGGGCTAGGAAGCACGATAACTGTTCAGGATATTGATCGATTTCGATGAGACTTGGTGGTATCAAAGGTACATGTCCAAAAATGAGACCTATTGCTGGCGGCCTGAATCCGTTGACCGCAAGTATTTTTTTCCAGGGCTGAGTAGGATTTTCTAAAGAAATGAACCGAAGGTCCGATTTTGATTTTCAAAAATGGCGATTGTAGGGTCCGATCAGGTGTATTAAATGACGTTTGTGAGAAATTTGACAAAACAAAAGCGAATCTACAAATCCTGGAAAACTTGATTTTTTTGATAAATTCTACAAATACCGAAGAGTTTCCTAATAAAAATCGAAAATTAAGTATTCCATCGATCAATCTCTATAACCAGTGTAAGAGACGGATCTTTTTGGACAAAGAATTTGTAATAGAGTTTTTTCGAAAAATTTAAAATAAACGAGTTATTTACGAAGACACAATCCATAGAATTATTTAAAATATTACAAATTGATAAATTCTCCGTGCGATATAGGTGCAAAAGAATAATGTAATGTTATATTTAGAATATCGTCATTCATTTCCTTATTTGGTTGAGTAATAGTGTTAAATTGTTGAGGTGGCGCAAAGTAGGCTTTAAGCTTCAATTATTGTAGCTAAAATAATTTCAACTTTATAAAGTAGATAACTGATTATGATACATTTGCATCTTTTGTAAAATTTTGACAGTTTAAGCAAGTTTAATCAGAAAAAAATAAATTTCAATTCCTGCATTGTGTACCCATTGTAAAAGAAACATACGAATGCAAAACAAAACATGGCTTACTATGAGGCAGATTTTGATATAGTGCCTTCTCGAAAAAGTCTCTATTTTAGTTATAAGTACACGAAAGTATCTACAGGTGTCCAAACAAAAAAAAAAATGAGATCATGGCGGAGAAAATTCTATCCCTATAAATATTTGACCGATTTTCATTTACTAAATAAAAAGAGACCGATGCCATTTCTGTGTTTCAAAATGTAGTTAGCCTTTACTTTGGTCAATGCAAAAAGAAAAAAAAAAGAAAAATAAAACATGTCAAAATGTAGTGAATCATCCCAATAGGAATTTAATAGAGGGTTCTTTATTATTTCAATTATCTATATAAACATCTAGTAACTCAATACCGCGAGGCCAAAATCCACTATGTAGATGTGGAAGTAAAATAATACAATTTTCACTTAAATTCTCAATTATGTATCAATGTTGTTTAAATTATATAAAGTAAAGTATTTCTAGTCTGCAATTGAATTTGCCATTTATATTGTTTACCATTTCATATTCACTAAAAATAGTAGATAACCATGTATGTCCAGTATGAGCTGCAGTGACAAATGAAAATGGATATCTAGACATATTGAGGATGAGATAGGTGAGTAGAACTACCGGTGAATTGAATTTGCTTCCTCTAGTTGATGACGGAAATGACTTCCCTTTAAATCATTTCTGCCACTTCCACGAGCGACTCTCACAAGAGGAAATATAATAATATTTTAAAAATCGTATTGAACTAGACAGCTTTCCTTTTAATATTACCCAGCAATATTTTAAATAGTGCCAAATGTATTCATTTGAAATTATTATTAAGGAAAACGTGCCATCATTTATATAATATCACTGGCTCAGGCAAATAACAAATCCTTATAATTATGTTTTTGAATGTACACATGTAAAACGTATTTTACATGTATACATTTTACATTTTTTAAATAATATTTCATTATTATTACTCACAGTACTCGCTAGCAAGGGTCTTGAAATTTGGGATTTGGTGTATAAAAGGTGTTTCGAAGTTAAAAATACATACGTTACTTGTGGATAAAGGGCACATTGGCGGTTTAAAATTACCCATCATTAATGCATCCATCATCCTTCCTTACTGAGATATAGGATGTTTTATTGATTTTGGACTAATCTTTCAGTGGTCATAACTGTTGAACTACCTTGTATAGTCGGTTTCACTTATTTTACTTGATAGAACTTCATAATAAACCAAAATAGAGGTCCAGCTTAATAAAAAACTGACAATATGTTTATGTCAAAATCAGCACCCTACCCTGTATGACAAAATTTTGTAGATCTGTTTCAATATTCAAAAAGAGCGGAAAAAATTGAATAGAGTAGCTCACTTAATTTGTTTGCGCATTTCATTCATCAACCTTGATTACTTGCCGTAAATCCAATTTCATTAAAATGGTCAAGACAGTTGGAACTTTATTTTTTATTTATTTCACGATTTAATAAAAAAAAATTGAACTTGCGGCAATGACAATTTTTACACTTCTAGACTAGGTAAGTGAACAATTGTAAAATGATTTTAGTTCACCTGATAATCTATCAGGGAGGATATGTGGCCCAATCAAATATTGTTGAAAATACCGCATCAACTTCAAATCGATGTTGAGATTTCTTCTATCTTATTGCATGTGGATTCTTTTTGACCAAACATGTGAATTTCTTAAATTATAAACATCATATCTTTTAAATTGTGCCTCATCTGTAAACAGACATCTGTTAAGAATTCTTCGATTCCGAATAATCCATTTACTAAAACTTAAGAGATGATTTTATAATATAGATGCTTTGTCGTCAAGTAGGCAATGCTGAAATTATAATATTTGGCAGTTCATACTTATTGGTTCGACATACTTGCGTTTTATTATTCCAAAATATTTGTTATTTCTATAAATATTATTACCCACATTATAAAGTACATAATATGCGGATATAATCTACGTGTGATGATTTTGTGATGGCAATGTGACGGAATGCTGTGAGAGAATACCAAAGAAGATTTCCTGGACGCCGAATTCCTGATCATAAATCTTTTATTAGAGTTGTCAATTATTCTACAAATCATGGTCGGTATCCAACGGCCACCTTAAATGAGCATCAAGAGTAAGGCAACTTTTAGCTTTAGAAGAGAATATACTAAATATTGTTGCAAATAATCCAAAAATTAGCACAAGAAGAGTGGGTCATGCTTTAAGTGTTCTACATGTCAGTGTTTGGGGAACACTAAAAAAATAATCTCTATCCATTTCATGTTCAACAGCTTCAGAGGTTAGAGGAAGGGGATGAAGTTCATCGGTTAAATTTTGGAAACTGGATTATTCGAAATCGTACAGATGTCTGTTTACAGATGAGGGACAATTACAATTTACAAGAGATGGTGATTATAATTTAAGAAATTCACATATTTGGACAGAAGATAATCCACATGCTGCGAGACAGAATAATTCCCAAATTCGATTTGCTGTGTTTTCAACAATATATTGCGTATTACCAGCATAAGGGCGCTCCATCCCATTTTAGGAATATTGTGAGAAATTTCCTAAATGCCCATTTTTATAAATATGTGGATAGGTCGAAATGGACCTCATCATTGACCTTCAAGGTAACCGGGTTCCAATCCCGTTATTTATTACCTTTGAGGACATTTAAAAGCAAAGGTATATGACGTAGTCATTAATAGTAGAGTGGAACTTTTGGAACGCGTTAATAACGCTTGCGTAGAAGTTAGAAATAATCCAGATATGATAGACGAGCAATTAGAAATATTACTACTAGAGCAAGGAAATGTATTCAACGAAATGGAAGCCAGTTTGAAGAGTTATTGTAGTTATGTATTTATTACTTTCACTTTTTGTACCTACATACATTAATAATTATATTATTTTTAGATGTAGACTAACAAAATTAAGTAGTATTTTGATTTATATGTGCAAATCTACATTGTTTTTAAAATTATTTTACAATAGTTCTCTTACCTAGTCTATAAGTGTAAGAATTGTCATAGCTGCAAGTTATTTTTTTTTTTGGTTAATTAAACCCTGAAATAAATATTCAAGTTCCAACTCTCACGACCGTTTTAATGAAATTGGATTTACGGCAAGTAATCAAGGCTGATGAATGAAATGCGCAAACAAATTAAGTGAGCTGCTATATTCAAATTTTCTGCTCTTTTCGAATATCGAAACAGATCTACAAAATCTTATTGGTGTTGATTTTGACATACAATATATTGTCAGTTTTTTATTTAGCCGGACCTGGATTTGTATTTTAGTTTATTATGTTTTATCAAGTGGAATAAATGAAACATATGTTCTAAGCATGTACCGATTATACAGGGTGGTTCAGTAGTTAGGACCTAAGAAAGATTTGGCCAAAATCAATAAAACATCCCGTATCTCAGTAAGAAAGTACGATGGATGCATTAATGCCGGGTAATTTGGAACAGCCAAATAGCCCTCTATCTACAAGTAACGTATGTACCTTTAGCGTCACTTTAGCGCTGAGCTGCATTTCGGTTAAATTCGATTATCTCGAGCGCCACCTTTGCAATTTTTACGTGGGGCAAAGGTCCCACATTAGCCTCCTAAACGCAGCCTGTTGCAGTAGGGCTGGGCTTAGCTACAGTGGAGACACGGTATGTCCAGGGGTCTGGACGGCAGATTATATTTTCATTCACACACAACAGTAAAACGCACCTTTTTTGGAATAACAATATTTATTAAAATATATTAAGTATTCAACAACAAACTGTAATTATTAAAATAAATAAAACGGTCAGGTACCAATGTACTCTTATAGAGTTCAGATAAATAATATCAAAACTTAAGATATGTCATATTATGAAAATTTACAAGTAAAACTTAAGATATATCATTTCGGTTTATTTACAAGTGAAACTACGAAAACAAGTGAAACTACGAAAACAAGTGAAACTGCGAAGACAAGTGAAACTACGAAGACAAGGAACCAGGCGGTGCGAAGGTATTAAACTACTGATTCTAACATTTTCTTATTAATTCGGATATCAGCAAAGCCAAGCAAATAGTGTGGAAAGCGATAGTAGGCTTGGCGGCAAAACGGTAATAAGCGGTACAGTCGGTTCTAACACCAAGCAAGCAAGCAGTGGATGTTAAGACAAAACAAATTAGTTGCAAAGCAGAAAGCAATTAAATTTTTAGTAAAAGCAAACAACTATTCTCGGACAGAATTTATCATATCTGTATACATGTCAGATATGAGTTGGCAGCATGTGGTGTAAAGAACTTGATGAAATTGTGGAAAACTGATACCGAATAAAACGGTAATCGGATTCGGCATCAGCTCCCTCGGTAGAGATCATTCTGCCTTGATGGACAGACAGAATTAATCTCGACGGTGCTGGTTCCGTTCGGAGAGATTCGCCAAGCGCCTCAAACCACATAGTTGAGTACATTTAATTGCATTCGGTTCGGAAATAAATTTACCACGTGTTTCTTGCCAGATGTACAGTGAAAAAGTTTATGTATCAAAATACAAATATAATTTATTTATTCAGAGTATTTCCCAGATTTTCCTCTGATCTCTCGGACTATAACAAATTACTGAAAACCATTTAAAACTAACGGATTTTACCTAAATTCGTTAATCTATGAAACAGTTTACAAAAAAAATGAATAAAATAATAAAATAGCCGGAAAACGGATTTCTACCACTCCGACAAAACGTCGGATATTATTTTAACCCGATAAATTATAAAACAACGGTTAAGTTAAAATAATAGGCATTGGAACGGTTTTACACGGCAAAGTTCGGTATAATTAAAACAAAAATTTACGGACAGCGGGTTTCTATCATCCCAACCAACTTGGCGGATATTATTTTGACTCCACAGTGTGAGACAAAATAATAATTCTCTCGAAATATAGTATGTCCATTTTCCCTTGGAAATTATTTGGGACATAGTTATCTGGATTAAATCTTGAGAATCTAACAGGGCCCCGATTGGACAAACAGTAACATAGAGTAATTATGTTATGCCTATGATTTACGTCGGTATTTCGGAAAAATATAATTATATTCTGATACATCAAATTTGAAATCGTTTTAAAGTTTTATTGTTAATCACGCATTTCAATGTATTATTTCTTATCTGGTAACAGCGAATAAAAACGACGGGCAAGAAACAGCGGCTTACCTTGGATCAAATAATTTTTATCGTACACTTCTCTAATACAGACAAATCGGACAATGAATATTTAACAGAGATTTACTAGTTTATCATGAAAATATTATTTATGAAGTGTATCAAATAAAAATAAATTGTGAATTTACACTGCTGGTATACGGGGCACAGTTAAGTAAACTCGCACGGGGTGTTCTTCAGGCGGACGGTCGGTACGGTATTTTTGGAACCCCCATGTGTTAATTCATTTAACTGGTAAGATGAAATTTAATTTTGAAATACGGAAATGCTAAGAAATGTTTTAAAACTTACATTGCTATTATATTTTACGTCGATGGCAGAGACTATCGAATTACACACGTGGTGATCTCCAGGTGAACGGTCGGTACGGTATTAAATCCCCACGTGTTAATCCTTTAGGCTCTCCGAAGTGAACTCTCGTTTCTGTGTCTCTTTGACTAGCTGGTTCCCCCAACAAGCAAAAATCCCCTCCAAAAAGTAAAAATCCCCTCCAACTTGGTGTTGAATACCAAGTGGGGAATGATTTAACTGTGACTAACGCCATCCGGAATAATTTATCGGAATCAATTAAAATTTTATTTTAGAAAACTTCTCATCGCCGCGGAATCTTATATTAATTTCTTATAGAAAACTCACGGGCTAAATAAAAATGAACAGAACAATTTCTAATCTTTCGGCCGTAAGATGGGAAAAGTGGCGAAGTCTATGATTAAATTGAATTGCATTTTTGTCTGCAAAAATTCACTTCATCACAAAATAAAATGTGATTCAGTATCTACGAGAAAAAAATTTCTCAAGAAAATTTTTGTGGCACCACCCACCCCCATTAAACGTCGGTCGATCGGACGGTCGAGAACGTATTAAAGTGGCATACTATTTTATGGGTTTTTAGTGCAGACGGGTCCAACTATTATATTATTGAAATTCTGTGAGCAATTTCCACATACTGAAGTGCAAATATAATATCAAGACGTTTTCGTGTAAAGAGACTTGGATGCGATATCTGCACCTCCCCTACATTATAGAAAGAGAACATTTCTTTTCCATTTTTTGCTCGATAAACTGTATTATAAGCCGATCTCTTCGAAACAATATGAAAACATTATTATTACACAGCCGTTGTAGAATATTGAGATGAGTTGAAATGATAGCATGTGGGAAGACACAATTCATAAGCGAAATCTGTGCTGAAAATGGTACGTTATTAATTAATGTTTAGGTAGGGAATATCTTTAAAGTGAAAGTATATCATAATTAACATTGATGCGCGACTTCATCATAATCAACTTGATTATTCAGCATAAGGCCCCTATCAAGTGACAAAGCAGTAACATTAGATCTGTCAGTTTAATGGTGTTAAAAATAGGAAGCGATTTGTTGCCGTTCGTTGTGAAACAGTCCACCAGTTGGCTTCCGTACTTTTATACTCTTTAGATTGAGTATGAAACAAGTTTTATGAATCGGTCAAAGAGGAAAACATTTACAGTAAATAGCCGCTTTCAATTCATTGAATGCCAATAGACCGTTGGCCTTAATAAATCTGAACTTCAATCCGATGGGAATAAGGTTTCACTGATTCCTTTTTTTCGCATGTTAGATTTTCTTACAAAGATACGCTAGTGAAGCGTGGCACTCCAGTAACAAACTGGTTTCAAATTTATTAATATGCAAATACAAGTTTTAGAACTGAACTAGGCACCAAACTCGTCTAATTATATTTTGAAACAATCATTTATTAAGAACAAGCCTATTGCAAAGATTAGAGAATTAACAGGTTAAGACAGCCGCAGCCGGCGAGAAACCTTTCACCTTGTAGTAATTGCGCCATTGACCTCGCCATTTACATTGGAAGAGTTGCCACAATGTGTCAGTCAGATGGAAAAGGTAAAATTAGAGAGGACAATTGTGAAAAATCGACAACACTGTAGAACAGTCATCATAACCATTTCCCAGCTATTTTTGCAATTGCAAATATGTCCTAAAAACATGATGTTTTACTGATCCTGCAGTCGGAGGAATGCTTTGTAATTGGAAAGTAGCTCGAGCTGTACACTTTACAAATTGCTGGTGATGATGTTCATTCATTCTTTTCTAATATACATCAAGGAGATTATATTGCAACCATTCATTCCGATGGTTTTTCCATTCGCATTTTTTTGCGCTATAACAACACCGATATACATAGTCCTATTGTCACACTACCTCGAATAAAAAAAACTTCCTGATACGACAACTAGAAACATAAATAATGACGTTTTTACAAGCTCAAATGATTTCGAACGCGTGGTTTCAATTCCCGGAGCACCTAAGCGAGGAGTCGCTTCTCCCCCAGTTCTCCCAACTCCAATTCCACAGGCTGACGCTCAATTTCGACGCTATTATTTTGATGGATGTCACCAATCAAATGATTGAGAATATTTTTTTTAATCTGAGTATTGAAGAACAAATTGTACAAATCTCAAACGTCTATCTGCCATAAATAGAAACGACTCAGGAAGTAAAGAAAAAATATATACAGTGTGTCCCAGGATAGATGTAACAAGAGTTGTAATGGATCAAAAATTTTGGAATTTTGGAATGGTATTTGGGAATTGAGTCCTGATTCTTGTAAAACTAAAGTATACAAAAAAATGACTTGATTTGGTGTTCTACAGGGTGATTTATAAGCAAAGTTGTAAAAATCACCATTATAAAGTACCTTTATTTTTCAAAATATGAAAAAATTCTACTAAAAATAGTTATTTATAATGCAATTTTATACCTCTGTACCAAATTTCAAGAATATAAATTTATTTTTTTGAAAGTTCCCATTTTTTGCGAATTAAGAGTTGAATTCATATTTAAAGTTACGTAGGAGCAAATGTTAATAATCTCAAAAAGTAGGCTATTGGTTAATAAAAAATTGAGAGATGTAAGAAGGTATAATGTTAATCGAACTAATTGTAAAACAAGAAGATTAATGAGGTTTAAAAATTATAACAAGTAATAAATGCCAAAAAGATTACAGATTCACAAACAAACTAATTATTGACCAATAGAAAACAAGGTTTACAATTTTTTTATCATTCGAAGTAGCTACCACCCACATCCACACACATTTCGATACTTCGCCTAAAGTCCTTAAAACTGTTTCGAATATGATCTAACGGTATGGAGTTTACGGCATTTGTAATTCTCTGCTTCAATACTGCTACATCGTTAGGAAGTGGTTCAGCGTAAAGCAACTGCTTGAGGCGACCTCATAAAAAGAAATCCAATATTGATAGGTCTGGGGATCTCGCCGGCCACTTGATCGGTCCATTGCTGGCAATCCAATTTTTTCCAAAATTTAAATTCAACCACCGATTAACCATCTCTGTGGAGTGGCCAGGGCAACCATAATGTTGAAAATGAACTAAAGGCATATCTTTTAAAATATTTAAATGTTCCTCAGAAAATATTTCAAGAAGCTGTAAATAAGTGTGCTGGTTTAACCTTCCCTCGATGAAATAAGGTCCAATAACTTCAACGTGATAAGAAACGGCACACCATACATTCACTTTTATATAATATTGTCTTCTACAACGAATTCTAAAATTTGGATTTTCAGAAGCCCAAAATTGACAATTCTGAGATGAAATAACACCATTGGTTGTGAATGTGGATTCATCTGAGAAAATTATAAAATGATGAAAAAATCTCTCTTCCATGATTTTTTCTTCAATGGTCAAACAAAAATCCAACCTACGGCCGTCATCTCCCTCTTCTATCGTATGTTTATAATTTGCTTTATATGCCCTAATTTGTCTTGTAAATTCTTTGGTGTTCAGACTTGCTAATATTAATAAGAGCTGACCTCTCTCTTAGTGGCATCCTAGGATTTTCTATAACAGAGGCATGAGCTATAATAGCCCAACATTGTCTTCTTCATATGCTTTTATTTTTCTTTTCATGTTAAGAACACTACCAGTAGCCAGAAACTTTTTAATTATTCTCATAGCCTGAGTACGTGACAAAGCAGTATTTGGAAATTTCAAATTAAATTGGCTTACCACTTCTCTTAGCGAGTTTTCACCGCCAATTCCGTAGAATTGCATAATATAAATTTTTTTATGCACTGTGAGTACCATTTTTACTTAATTTTTTATGCTTGGTTCGTTAACTTGAAACAGAAATTAAGGACGATATTGACTACGTTTGACAGATATCTCAATAATTAATGATAAATGTGTATCCACTGCTTTTCTCATAGCCTACTTTTAGCTTCTACATAACTTTAAATATTAATTCACAAAAAATAATTTCTATGCAGTTTTAATTGAATGGTTCAAAATAAAATACTAATTTATTGAAAAAATGAGAAGTTTCAAAAAAATAATTTTATATTCCTGAAATTTGGTATAGAGGTATAAAATTGCATTCTAAATAACTTTTCTTAGTGGAATTTTTTCATATTTTGAAAAATAAAGATACTTTATTAGTGGTGATTTTTACAACTTTTCTTATAAAACACCCTGTAGAACACCAAATCAAGTCATTTTTGGTATGCGTTAGTTTTACAACAAAACTCAATCCCCAAATACCAATGCAAAATTTCAAAATTTTTGGTCCATTACACCTCTTGTTACATCTATCCTGGGACACACTGTATATCAGCTCCAGATGGTCGTACGATAATTTTTTTAAGTATGTAAAAAAATCGCAACTATTGATTGTCACTAGTCCGGTTTCGATAAATATTATATTTAAAAAAAAATACAACGGAAAAACTTAACCTCAAAATCGGTACTATTATTGAGTACCATATTTAACATCGAAAATTAAAAAAAAACAACTTTTATTTAATTTCAAATAGTAGTATAAGTCTAAAAGACGATTTTGAGCTTTAAGCGTTGCTCTACGATAATTTCCCGACAAAGAGCATCATTTTTAGAAAAACGTTTTTTTTTCAACGAAAACAGAAAAAGAAAAATATGCAAAGTTTCGCAACAAAAAAAAAACTGCTTTTTTAGTTAACGATTTCTAACGTCTTTTTTTTCGATTTTTCCCTATGGTGTTTGCACTAACATATAACTTATTATACATCAATTGAAACATAATTTTAATACCTATAACTTTCTCATTTAACTTTTTTCGATTCGAGCTCAAGTTTCTTTTTTATTAGCGAAGAACCGTTTCTATTTTTTACTTTTACGATTTCTTAGGTTAAGGTTACCATTAAAAATTTAGGGAAATAATCTTCCTTGGATTGTATTTTTCTACATGACCATATCTTTTTTATCCTGCTAATAATTTTTGCAAGGGCTTGTGTAGATTGATTGGACGATAATGATTAGCGAGATATAGGTAAAATACTGAATATGTCCACCATTTTTTCAAGATGGCGGCTCGAGCGCAACAGATAGAGATGGGGACTTTTAGTATGTTTAATAGTACACCTTAGCGAACATCTTTTGGCAAGGTTCAAAACCTTCACTATTATTTCCCTCCAATTTTCCCTATTTGACTAAAGTATTATAGTTCGACAAACTATAGAGCAGATTCTTAGTGAAGTTTTTTATATAAGCATATGAAAATACAATAGTAAGCAACGTAGTTTTAGGATACACAGAGATGAATTTAAAAAAAATATGTCCAAAAAAAGAGAGAAATGCATTTCCAACTTCTATTACGCAATTTCTATATAAGCAATATTCACTTCTTAAAATCTCAACCAAGCTCTCAATTTACTAGTAATGGAAAACCTCTAGCAAAACGAATAGAAATAAACCGATTTACATTTGAGGATTTCTATTAAACGTGAGATTTTCAATAAGACATTTTTCCATTTGAAATTGTATTGTATAAAAATTGCGTTATTTTTAGTTTTTGCCAATATATTAGCTATACTGGCTTTTATATTACTGTAGAACTCTAGCATAAACACTTTAATTTGGATGGAGATTGAGCCACTTTAGAATTTTTAACATCTCAGCATATAGGGAGGTTATAGTAATGGGCCGGAAAATAGAAATAACAATTTTCAACATATTTTTATGTTTCAAGGTCACTATAGTATTTCTCAACTATTTTTAAAAAGAACTGTGTATGTGTACGTGCATGGACACTTTTTTTCAGTACGAGATCGCGTGATAAGAAATGATATCGACTTCGTTGTGGTACCAATCGAAGCCTATTCATATTCGGCCCAGCCGTTTTTTTTTAAACAACAAGACTGTAAAAAAGTGGATTTTAGGATTTCTCGAAAAACAATTAGTCGATCTAATTTGTTTTGGTGCCAATCGATACTTTGAAATATCAGATATTTTTATAGACCCTTTTCAAAATGATTTGGGAAATTACACCCAGAATTTTTATATCAACAAAATGGAATAAAATAATATTTAAAAAAAACTTTTCTCCATTATTATTATTGACATTCAAATCTTGCTGAGAAGTTGGCCGTGTGGACCTCAAGGGCCACACTTAGTTACAAATGCCTCATTTGTTCTAATGCATAGCCCAATAATGTGACACCCAGAGTCACACCCACCCCACAGTTTGAAACAGTATATTTTAAATTTTTGTAACTCAGCATGTTATGCTTTAGAATATTTGTAGAACGTCTTGTCAAAATAAAAACTAATTTAGAGTCAATGGTTCTGGTATTTAGCAACTAGAAATATATACAAGGTGAATAAGGTGATGCATAAATTGTCTCCCGATATTTCTGCGGCTAATAGTACGTCTAAAAATAACGTATTTTATGTAAACTTATTTCTGAAAATGAATAATAAGGGACAAGGAGTATGTCTAAGGAAGATAACAAATTTCTTTTTTTCTGCAATATCTTCCGACTTCCTTAAAATGTCAAATTCATATTTTAAACTTAGTCATAAGCCATTTGGACACTAGTTTATAATCTATATCAAGCATTTTTAGTTGTAAAAGTGTCCAGCCGACCTACGAAATGCCGCCAACAAGTGAATCCCTTTCTTTTATACTATCGGCATGCGGGCAATTACTACGACGTCTGTCATTAATCTGTGTATCTCCTTTTTTTTCATTTTAATGCAGCTGTACGACGAAGATAGAGACGTACAACATTGTCGAATGTATGGCTTGCGCTTTTGAAAGAATTGTCTGTCCACCACGGTTCCTTCAGTGACTGTTTTTCAATGGTTTTCTTATGGTTCGACATCGCGTCGGGTCGTCGGTTGTCGTTTATCTGTAGGGGTCAAAAGTAATTGAAATTTGACCACCTTCACGTTTGACTCGAAACGCTGCAAAAACCGTTAGAGTTACGAAGAAAATGGACGTAAGCAATTTTATAGAAAATTAAATTTTCTGTAAAAAAGTCAGTGGTAGCATATGTCTATCTTAAATACTTCTGACGAGAAGATGGTTGAAAGTCGCGCACTAGACAACTGTAAATTTTGTATTCAACTTTCAATCACTCTCACGCCTAAAGTATTGAAGATAGACATATGCCATTCATGATTTTTTTATAGAAAATTTAATTCTCCCTAAAATTGTCTGTCAATTTTTTTCATAACTCTAACGGCAGCGTTTCGAATCGAAGATTCTGGCGTCTCGTGTTTTTTTTGCACAGTAGCTGACAATTTAGATAATAGTATTAATAATGTACTATATTGTGTGCAAGCAAGTGTACATGCCTGTTGTTCAATAAGATTTAACTAACCAGAAGTATTCAATAACACTTCAGCCAATCCAATTTAATTAGCGAGAGAATTTACTTGTGTCCCCAATCCTGTAGCCTTGGCGGAAAAACAATATTCTAATATTTTAAGCTCTTGTCGAGCAGACGAATGTCATGTCTTTATTAGATCGAGCGCTTCTCTATTTTATTACTTAGACTGCTATAAGTTTGGTACATGGCATTAGTCGGTATTTTCCTCATAACTTTTTATTTCCTTTTCTTTCTAAAAATTATTGTAAAAAGATTATTGTTCAGATCATTAAAAATAAAAAAGGAATTCTTAATGCATTTCGATAAACCAAGCCGTTTTCCAGTAATCTGTATTCAAAAAACAACGTGCATTTACATTTTATTAATAAATTCTTTTACACATAAAGAATGTTTTGAAATATTATTAAACGTTGAAAATAGCTATTTATCAATTACAAAAATTGTTCTAAATGTTCTCCATTTTCCCATATGTACAATCCAAGCCCTTTTTTAAGGAACGTTGAATACCCTGTAAAATTCAGTCATCATTTTGTATCATTGTAAACTCTTGATAGATTATTTTTCTCAACTGTTCAACCATATTAATTTGAGTATTATAAACTTATAATTTTAGATAACTCCACACAGTCAAATTAAGGGGAGTTAGGTTAGGAGAGCGAGTAGGTCACTTAATCGGTGCATCTGCATCCCGGCCAATCCATCTGCTAGGATAGTCGATGTGTAAACATGTTCTACATGTTCTGGTATAATGCGGTGTTGCGCCGTACATGAAGAGCATATTTCTTCTCCTTCGCAATGAAGCATTAGCTAATATTTAATGCAAGGTGTTTTCCAAAAAATTATAATACATATCGCTATTTAATTTTCCAAGAAATATATGATATCCAACAAACTGACTCTCTAGAGTTGCTGCCCAAACCTCTATTTTAAAAGTATGCTGTAAGTGGATTTGCATTATTGCATTAGGATTTTCGTCAGCCCAGGAATGCATATTCCGAGAATTCAACATGCCTTGTCGTGTAAATATAGCCTCGCCAATAAAAAGTATTTTACTTTAAAGAACTGGAGCATTTTACGTACGTTCGAGCAACAATTCATAAAAATCAACTCTTATTGGCATATTATCAGGTAATAATTCTTCAGTTTTTCGGTATTGAAACGAGTGCAATTGTTGTTCATGAAGTACTCTTAAAGCGCTTTGGTGAGATATATCCGTTCTTAGGCCTAATATTCTAGTACTTATCGTAGAATCTTCCGTTACAATATCTAACATTTCTTCTTCAACGTCAACAGTTCTTGCGTTTCTTCGACGGCCAGCGCCTCTATTTTTCACTTGAAGATTTCCTGCTTCTCTAAGTCGACATTCTGTACTTTAAATAATAATAACAATTGAACACCGTACCTCATGACAAACTCTTTAGTATACTTGAAAACTATGGGGTTAGAGGTGTCGTGTTGAATCTCTATACAAAGTGTTGATAATAGCATTAAAGAAGTTTCAAATATAATATACTTAGGTATAACAATTGATAAGCACTTAAAATGGGAAGATCATACTTTTAGGTTAAAAAATAATATTAAAATTAATTCACAAATTCTACTTGTTACGCGGTATGATGTCGAAAAATCTATTAATAATGGTATATGGAACATTGGTGGAATCCTTAATTAGGTATGGTATAAAAGTATGGGGTGGTCTGTATAACAACGCATTAAGACAGTTAAATGTTATACAAAATTTTATTTTAAAGGTAATATACAATAAAGAAAAGCGTTATCCAACAGTTTTACTATACAATGAAGATATATTTAATGTAAGATCATTATATATTCTAACGACATGTTTATATGCTCACAAAAAAAGAATTAAGAACTATGTAAATCATCAGCATGAAACTAGGATCTTCAAATTCCTATAAGCCATAAAGACATAAACCAACGATTTTTGACTTATCTTGGACCTAAATTTTACAATTTGCTGCCAGTTAACATTAGACATATGAAAAATTACAAAAAGTTCATAAAAAAATGCAGAACCTATATTACTGAGAGATAGAATGACTTTATAAATATTCTTTAAATATATTTATATGAAAATAATTAACCAGCATTAGTTTAATTCTAGTTTTAGGTTATTTAGTTAGTTAAGGTGTATTGATCACCCAGTTATTATGTTAATAAATAAACTGTTTATTGTTTTACAAAATGTGTTATATAGTTGTCATTTATACTTAGTTTAATTATCTTTTGAGCACATACAGGTGTTTAATCAGCTAGGTGCTATAGAAGAAAAAATCCCTAAATGGAATGACGATATTGTACATTAAGAAATCTTAACTATAATTAAGTGAATTTTCAATTGAATAAATTGAAATTGAAATTGAAACTGAAGTTATTTCAAAGAATCAAAGTCTAAAAATAGCAGAAATCTCAAAGTAATATTTCAAGGCATTCTTTGTGTAAAAGAATTTATTAATAAAATATTGTAAATGCACGTCTTTTAAACACATATTAGTCCAGAACTGCTTGGTTTATCGAAATGCAATGAGAATACTATTTTATTTCTAATGTTCTAAAAATTAGCGTTTTACAATAATTGTTAGAAATTTGAAAAAAATTAAAAGTTATGAGGAAAATATTAACAATCACCCCCTAAAACTACATCTTAAACAGAATAGTGGGTTTGACCGATGCCATGTAAACTATACTAGTTTACACCTGATGGTCCCTGACTAAGTTTAAAATATGAATTTGATATTAAGGGGGTCGGAAGGTATTGCAGAAAAACGGAAATCCATTATCCCCTTTTAAGGGATATATCTCCCTTATTATTCATTTTCGGAGACAATTATGGAGCACCTTGTAGGTATAAATTGACTATTCTTGCACATTAATAATATATTTGAGGCAGATGTCATAAAAAAATGAAGACGTTGGCTTCTAGAATATACGCCAAAAATTAAGTTTCTGGACTCGCATTAGCTTGCTTTACTTATTTCCCTATTTACGCCCCACCCCTCCAACAGAATCATCTAAATCATTTTTTTATCATTTTAAAGCATGTATTCGATATTAAATTACAATACAGCTTATATGCTAGGTACCTTATTGTGAAAGTATATATATATATATATAAAATACATATAAAATAACATCATCTTTATAATTTATAAAAAGATTATAAACTTATAAAAACGACGAGCCGGTGGTAAGGCTGGGGACCTATGCAAAGCTTACTAGAATTTATAGCTACTATCAAACACTTATTATAAATTAATGTTTATTATCTTCGATTTTTTACCGCAGGTATAAAGATAAAAGCCTAAAGCTTTAGTCATGGGGCATAGGGATGGAACAGAAATAATGTTTAAATCTATGCAGGAAAATTAAATTGAAAAAGACCTGCTTAATGTATTGGTCAACGTGTAAAATCATGGTGTATGCGAGATTAAGTCAGATTTCTGAAAGGTAAATAAGTTATGGGGTATCGGCAGGTCAAGGGGCATGGAATGGTAGTAGAAAGAATGTTGGCGGGTTACGTGTGTTTTTGTGTGTGTCTTGTCTTGTCGGGCGTTCGTTATTGTCACCGTCTATCGTAGTAGACGGGTAGTCGTTGATGTATGAGTGTATGTCTGTGGGTGAGGTTTTGATGAGCTCGTACGTTTGTCAGGTCCGTCGTCAGGGCCGATAGCTGTATTTTATTGGCGAAGAACTCTTGCGAGGTCTCGTCAATAAAATCGCGAATCATCGGGAGATTTGTTGCCCTAAATCAGATGCCATTCCACATACGTGTATTAAATTTCAAGTGAATATCTCAAATTTAATTTTATTATTTATTTTATCCTTTAATAACGGAATAGCATCAAATTCCAAGTTTTTGTACTTTTACCAACTTATTTTACTTATTTTCTCCTATTTACTCCTAGTTACCCCCCACCACTTCAGCGGAATCGTCCTAAAACATATAACGTGGATCAAATTTCAAGCGAATATTTCAATTTTATTTTATCAGCCCCTTTAATGAAGGAGTGGGGGTGGTGAAGGGGCAGAAGAAATCTAAGGACTTCTGCTGCTAGTATATGCACCAAATTCCCAATTTCTGTACTCTTACCAATTTGCTTTACTTATTTTTCCTTATTTACTCCTATTTAACCACCAACCCTTCAACGGAATCATCTCAAAATATAATCTAATTCCAGATGTCGTTATAATACTTAGGACCAAACTTCAAGTGAATATCTCAATTTTATTTTATCAGCCCATTTAGTGCAAAAGTGGGGGTGGTGGAGGGGTTGAATATTATAAAAAATCTGAGGCCTTGGTTTCTAGTATATATACCAAATTTCAGGTTTCTGTACTATTACCAGTTTGTTTTATTTATTTCCCCCTTTTACCACTACAAAAATAAAAACGAGAATAAAACTTGGACCTTGTTCCACAACAATTACATCCACCAACACTACATTTTGGAAATTATTTAGGAATATTCTGGCAAGTTTTATTACACCTTTAATTAGAATTTGCTGTTCACAATTATGTTACATGGCGTGGGACAATATTAATGAAAACTTGAATAGTCAACCGTTTACAATCGATTCTGTAACGGTTTAATAAAGAGTTTTCCAGAAGTTTTCAGTGCTGTTGGAAGTAAGGGTCAAATTTAAACTGTGTTCGATACAAAGGAATGCAGAGGGAAGTGATTCCGATGTTTCAA
Organism: Stenurella melanura; assembly: GCA_963583905.1. Classification (NCBI taxonomy): domain Eukaryota; kingdom Metazoa; phylum Arthropoda; class Insecta; order Coleoptera; family Cerambycidae; genus Stenurella; species Stenurella melanura. The sequence goes on from OY757312.1 coordinate 113,714,770, forward strand.
TTATTTGAATTTCAGTTGTTTTCATTTTATCCTTTGTTGTGAAAATTCAATTTAAGTTTGAGGGCAAGATGCTTCAGTGCCAATAAAACTAGGAGATAATTATTATGTTCATTGCATAGTTAATTAAATTTATTAATTAAGATTTCCATGTTCTGAAAACAAGAAACTGTCTGTAAAGAAATGCTCATTAAATGTATTCGTCTCATATATACCATGAATATCTCAGAAAATGTTACTCTGCTTCTCTTTTGTACGCATTTATATTTTTGATCAACTGTTAATATAAAGAAATATTCAATTATTATTATTATTATACAGGGTGTTTCAGGTATGCGGACATTAATATCTAGGGGTGATTCTACATCAAAAAATATGAAAAAGAGTTCATATAAACATGGGTCCGGAAATCCCTCCTAATGGCGCTGTGGACGTCTGAAGTGGGAACCCGTATAACTGAAACACTCTGTGTATTAATTAAACTACCCATACGACTCACTAGCGTGCATAGTTTACTCACTACATGCTGTATATACCAACTATCGCATCATTCTCGCAGATTATTTCACTTATTAATAATAACTGTGGTCAATGAAAGTCTATTTTCTTTATACCGTTACAACAATCCAATGTCATTACTAGCGGTATAACAAATATGTCGGTTTTTGACAACACGAGATTGCAGTTTTATAACTGTAAAACGCTCTAATATATAGTTTTATAGTATATAATATCACTAGTACTTATACTGTACCACCAACTTCTGCCCCCAGCAGGTTAGGAAGTTGAGGTTGCCCGGTTCTCGTTTTGTTATTGAAGACTGGGTCGTGATTCGGAAACTATTCAGAAAAATCAAATTTACGTTAGGCGCCAGTATTCATAAAGGAATTCACAGATCTTGCATCTTTCGCAAGTATCTTAAGCGTATTTAAAATGCCAGATGCGACTATACTGCTCTTGAAGCCCAAGGATGGATGGCTAGGATGATAGGTATTTTCAGCATTTGCATTAGGTACCATTAGCGATTAGTGATAAAATATAAAAAAATAAAACTTTTATCAAATTTAATAATGCCACTTGGGTTCATTGTAATTGGACCCATGTTCATTGATAACATTTTTTTAGATTAACCCAGCTATCATCTGTCAAATTTTGTCATAAAGCTTGTAGAGCACCCTGTATAGTGCTTTTCTACTGCACTTTTTTATATCATACTTAGATGTGTTTGACAAATTTGAATATATTTGTCCATACGATCGAATTAAGCTAGTCCATGTTTTATTGGGTTATTTTGTTTTTTTTATGTTAATTTGAAAGTGACGGTGTTCTGTAAGAAATAACGCAAGTTATGCAAACTAAGTGACGTACGATATAATAATAATAATAATAATAATACTGTTTATTGTGCAAAAGAAAACACATATTTTACACAAAAGGATGAGGTTAGCGAAGCTTTCTTCCACCTCTCCTAAAACATTTGAAAACTAAATATTCTACTATTAAATTATAAATTATAAGTATAAAAATCAAATTTTAAAATCTTGTGTTGTAAATGAATTAATATAAACATACACATTAAAATATATAAAATACGTATAAATATAAACGCCTACATGCTAGCTACAAAACATACACATTAAAATATATAAAATACGTATAAATATAAACGCCTACATGCTAGCTACAAATCAGTCTACAAATAACAGTTCCGAGAGGGTGTCCTAATTATTTAATATTATCTTTAATTTACTTTTGAACTGAGGTAGGGACAAATCTAATTTGTATATAATTTTATTTAAATACATTGGTGCTATATAAGAAAAACATCCTTCAAATTTATTGGTATGATGTTGAGGAATTGTAAATGTATCTAATCTTATATTTACATCATGTGTATTTGATCTTCTTTGAATCAAATTAAATAGATACTTTGGTGTTTTATTCTTAATTAATTTATACAAAAATATTGTGATTAGATATTGCATACGCTTTTCCACATTTAACTCATTTAATTCTCTGATAAAGGGAGTCACATGAGCCATATATGGAATGCAACAGACAAAACGTATGCATGCATTCTGTACTCTTTGCAGCTTATTTTTATTATATTGTGGAAGAAAATTATAATAAACTGATGAACAATAATCTAATTGAGGATATATTAATGTTTTGACCAGTTTTAGCTTTATATTCTGATTTAATTGGTTCTTAAATGAATATAATGTTTTTAATTTATACATAGATGTTTTAAAGATATGTTCAATATGGTCCTTAAATGATAAACTTCCATCCATAACTACACCAAGATTTTTTGCTGAGGCAACCCACTCAACATTTGCATTGTTGATATTCAAGTTATATTTTGTTTCGATCTCAAGTTTTTGGCGTTCTGGCCCTATACATATTGCTACTGTCTTATTGGGGTTTACACGCAATCCGTGCCGTTCTGAATAAATAAAGATGTTCTGTAAATCCCTGTTTACATAGTCAATAGATATTTGTATTTCCTTATATGAGAAAGATAAGTACATTTCGATATCATCTGCATAGAGATGACTTTGACATTTTGAGAGAGCAGCAGCTAAATCAAATATGTATATAGAAAAAAGGATAGGGCCCAGAACACTACCTTGTGGTACTCCCGATAAGGTTTCTTTTGTTGAACAGCATGTATGTGTATTAAGGAAAACCCTTTGATATCTACCTTTAATATAACTACATAACCATTCAAGTGTTGCATTTTCAAAACCTATATATTTTAATTTTGCTGCAAGTAAATTAAAGTTAACTAGATCGAAAGCCTTACTCTGATCCAGTAACACTAAAATGGTACAACAAGACTTGTCTAGTGCTGTAGCTGCATCATTAACAACTTTTAATAATGCAGTGTTTGTTCCATGCTTTTCACGAAAGCCTGATTGAGTTTCGGGTAATATATTATTCATTACTAAATAGTCTTTTATTTGAAAAGATATTATTTTTTCAAATAGTTTTGATAATGTCGGTAATATGCATATGGGTCGTAAATCATTATAGCTTAACGGTATAGATATTTTTGGAATAGGTAAAACATTTGCAATTTTCCAAATATCTGGAAAGACACCTTGTGTTATTGATTCATTAAAAATGTGTTTCAATATATCCACACAGTAAGGTACAATAATCAGCAGCATCTTTATATTGATATTATCAACACCTAGAGCCTGGCTCTTTATAGTTTTTAATGCATTAAGTATATCGTCATTATCAATTTGTCTAAAAGTAAAACTAAGATTAGGATTTAGCCGATTATTGTTGTAAAAAGAGAGTAAATTGTCATCTACCATGGAAGGACCTGCCACATTCAAAAAATAATCATTAATTTCTTGAGGCTTTAATAACTCGTTCGGAATACTATTCTTTACTGCACCAGATTGCGTACGAACTCCCCAATTAGTCAATTTTTTCCATATCAATTTATTATTACCTTTATTTTTATTCAAAACAAATTGCATATATGCCTTCTTTTCTCGTTTTATTGCTTCATTTACTGTATTTCTCAAACTTACATAATATTCACGTGCTGCCCTAGTTTTCATTTTTAAGTATTTTGAATGAGCTTTATTTTTTATTTTAATCATTTGTCTGATATTATATATAATATAGGGACGGTAGTGATATTTCTTTTTAAAGGAGCATACAGGGGCATGGTTATCAAAGAGTGTTGTTATATAGGTATTAAGTAACTCTACTTTATGACTAAGGTCCTGAACGGTATAAACGTTCTCCCAGGGCGTATTATACGTAGCATTAATAGCAAAACTATTGGGGTCAAAATTTGTATAATTACGATAATAAATGATTTCTGAACATACCTTTTCATGCTCAATGTCTATTTCACAAAAAGTCATCATATGATCTGTAATATTTAATCCATAGTACCCCAATTAGTTACTACAATGTCGTTACTTATACAAATAATATCTATCAGTGTCTCCGTATTACCAGTAATTCTAGTAGGATCTTTTATTATTTGACATAAATCAAAGTTATTCAGAAATATATTAAATCTAATTGTGTCTATAGAATTTAACTGTAGGAGATTAATATTTATATCACCCATAAGTATTACTGTATTGGACTCTAAATATGCTTGCTCCATGACAATGGTAAGTTCATTTAAACAAATGTCTACATTTGTATTTGGGGGTCGATAAATTACACCTATAGCTACTTTTCGTCGTCTACATGTCATTATTAACCATAGTTGTTCCAAGACATTTTGCGAAGTAGAACTGAAAAGTTTCGTGAACCGATAGGAAGCCTTCAAATAAATTGCAACACCACCTCCTCTTTCATGGCGATCAGTTCTTAATACGCTATAGTTCGGGATAGCCACAAATTTATCAGGATAGTCTGGCATTAACCAGGTTTCTGAAACACCTACTATAGAATAGTTATTTTGTAGAACAATTTCTTTAAAGCTAGCAAAACAATTATTCAGAGACCTTATATTTACATGACTTATTTTAATACTATTTATATCACTATTACATGGTGCTGCAGCATTATGAAATTTAATGGTTTTAGCATCTAATTCAGCTAATTTCTGGACATTAGAGTGTAAACCTGGTGAGCAGTTGGGTGTTGTTATTTCTATATGGCTTTGTCTAAAAAAGACGATGGTTGTTTAGGGTCAGGCGATTCTGGTGTACTCCTCAGAAAACGTTGTCCTTTTCTAAAGTTAAACCTTTCATAGCCAATTTTTCGTGGCCAAAAACTTGGATTGTAGATCTCATCCTGGAAGTCGGGCTCAACTCCAACCATAAAAGACTGGTTATTGGGCAGTGTCGGCATGTATCACAATAGACCATTAAGTTTAGGAGTGTTTATGTTTATATTTTAGTTTCGAGATACTGCTTGGATTGTCATTGAAACGTGATATCCCTAATAGCATGGCGTTGAGTGAACGGTACTGTTGCAAGGGCGGCGCAGCGGCCTAGACAGATCTGTCGCTCTCGATACGTTTTTCATAAGATGAGTCCTATATCATACGCCCAGTAGTATTTTCAATACTATAAAGCATCTACAACGTACTTGTTTAACTGTACGACTGTGACTACCCAGAGATAATAAAAAATGTCATAGATACTTATAGAAAGTTTACTATCGCAGATAAACACTACTTTGTTAAATATTTCTGGTTTATTGATTTATTATACATTTCTTGAAGTAACTAAGTTATTCGAATTTAGTTCAAAATGTTACCCCTTTTGGTTTGGATGTAGCTACTTCCTTACAGAAAGTTTATATGTAAATTATCAATATGTGAGAAGTTGAAGGCCAAGGAAAAGTACAAAATATGAAAAAGGAGTTTATCGTAAGTTGTGATTAATGCAAATAATTAAACGTAAAAAAAAATAACAAATAGCTGAAGGTAATTTATAACATATAAGAAATGTAAAGATTTTGAAATATTTAAAATTTTAGAAAGTTGGATATTGTAGAAAGTGGAGTGAATTTGTAATTGAAACTCAGATGATACTCTCACCACCGGTTACGTTCTGTAGTCACCAACCCTGGTCCGTGTCTCACTGAAGCTCCTCTGTGTTCACCACTCCTTCAATTACTGATATATAGCAGAGATCCCTAGACGTTCTCAGAACTCATTAGCTCGTGAAGGGTTACCAAAACTCCAAAAAAATTCAACAGCTCTCTTCCAACGGGGACTATTCCAATTCAGGACAACACTCCAATTAGGATTACAAAAACCCCCTCTCGGCAAATAGTCGGGTTCCCATGGATTTGTAGCAGAATTTAAGCTACCAGTCCAGCAACAGTCCAGTTTTCAGCACAAAGTTAAGCCAAACTTCCAGGTAAAATTAAGGGTTACCTTATGAGTCCAAATTTAAGGGTTAAATTAACACCTCATTACAAAACCAGAAGAGGTATTAAACGGCCAGAACCATGTCTATAACGCAACGAGTTCGACAAGAAAATCAAGCATGGCTTGGGTGCTTGGGTCTCGTGTAAGATCTAAAGATCTAACTAGCACATAATTACGCAAGGTGTCACTGACTGATCAAACTACTATCGGTAACGTAAATAATTCTTTAAATACAAATCTCCATAATTACTCTACTGTATGATTTCTATGAATTCATGAGTTTTATTTTAATTAGAATAATTGATTAATAATTTTGTTTATTGATTTTTAGGATTTTATTCACCAAACAGATCTCTTTTTATTATTTGTTGTACCAGGTGACTTTTGTAGGAGTATAGCAAGATAAGTATCAGATCGCGCTAGTATGCTCTTTTCTAATTTAAATTTGTGAAGTTGGTAACCAATGACAATTTCCAGAACGGCAACATAAAATCAAAAACTTTGTTTTTCCGGTATTTTTCCAATGTTTCAAACATGACTCGAGGTAGGAGAAAATAAAAAATACCTTTAGACAGAGCGTACATTTTAATATAAAAAATGTATCTACAAAAGGTATAAAAAGTACGAAGGCGTAGAAAGGACACAGTAAAAATATTTTTATAATTGCCAGTTTAAACTTGCAATTATCTATAATTGCAAACTTAAACATGCAATTATCCATAATTGCAACTTTAAACTTGCAATTATCTATAATTGCAACTTTGAACTTGCAATTATACATAATTGCAACTTTAAACTTGCAATTGTCCATAATTGCAACTTTAAACTTGCAATTAAGCATAATTGTCAGTTTTAGCGTATCATTCGTTAGTTTGCGTATATGCATTTAGTAATACCGGGTGCCCCATTATATTTTGACCCTTTTTAAACCTATATAACTTTTGAACTAGTTGAGATAATGAAATACGGTTTCCGCTAGTCTTTTTTTAATTTTGGTAAGTTTATTCCTGAGTAATCGTCTTTTTTGCTCACTTCCGGTTTAACCGGAAATAGCATAGCGTATTTTCGGGGATAGGGCAACTTTATTATTTCAAATGTCACACCCTGTATATTTTTCACAGTTGGAAAGCATTGTTTCTTCTTTCCGAAAATGCCATACCTGTCATGGATATTATGCAGAGTGATGGTTTTATAAGGTTTTAAAGTCAACACTACATTTTATCGAAATGCTAAGAAAATAATGATTCACAAAGTAGACTATGGAAACAATAGACAACATTACTTGTAAACGTAAAATTAGTTTATTAATAGTTGCATGTTACTTCAAAATTGCTAATATTGAAAATGTACAAATGAAATTCGATATAAAAAAGTGTAACAGAATATTTATTAAACAAATAAGAAATAAACAAAATAATACACATTAATTACAAAAGATTTGTTTATTCACTTTACAAAGTTGTCATAGCTTCTACTTAACTGTTCGGTGGTAATGTTATTAAAGACATTTCGATTGCTTTCTTTAAGTTCTTCTAAATTTTGTGGCATAGGGCTATAACACCTGTCTTTCACATACCCCTCCATATGAGAAAATATGGAACTGTGAGCTCTAGGGATCGAGGGGGCCATGCTGTAGGACCTCCCCTTCCTATCCAACGATTTCCAAAGGTGGCATTTAGGGAATCTCTAGGTATCATAGACAGCATAATGAGGCATAGCACCGTCTAGTTGGAAATAGACAGTCCTCAACAAATTATCCTGTTCATGTTACGGATAGAAGAAATTTTCCAATATGTCCAAATATGATGAGGCATTGACAATTGAATTGTTAAAAAAAAGGGAGCGTAAATTTCTTGTTTTGATGTCGCACACCAAACTGTAACTTTTGGAGGAGGATCTGACATACTGATGGAAATCTCTGGGATTTGCCGATGCTTAAATTCTGCAATTATGCTTATTCACCTTGGCATTTAAGTGAAACGATGCTTCGTTTGACATGATTAACTTATCAAGAAAATGCCTATCTCTTCTACTTAAATCAAGAATTTTTCTGCAAAATTGTACTCGTTTTGGAAAACCATTTTCCTTTAATTTTTGATGAATCTAAATTTTATAAGCATTCAATTTTAGAACATTTGTTATAACAGTACGAACAGTAGTTTTCAAAATACCTGTTGAAGAAAAATTTTCTCGTAGAAGAAGGATCACTTTGTGTCATTTCGAAAATTTCAATTGCATTATTAACCCCATTTTCATTATTTGGAGTTCTTCCCGAATTCTACATCCCGAATTCCAAAAGTTTCTATACCATTTTCTAATTGAAATTTTTGTTGGAGTTTCCTTGTTAAACATAGTTCTAAATCTTTGTGTTGTTTTGTAACACACTTAGGTTATTCACTTAAAGTTAACATTTTTCTTACAGTAACTTTAGTACCCGAGTTGTCAATAGACGAATTTGACGTTTGCAAGTGATATTGTCTTTTGTTTCCCTGGTCTACTTTGTGAATTATTAGTTTCTTCGTAGCATTTCGATAAAACGCAGTATTCACTTTAAAACCTTATAAAACCATCAGTCTGTATAATTTCCATGACAAATATGGCATTTTCGGAAAGGGGAATCAATGTACTTTACAACTGTGAAAAAAGATACAGGGCATTCCATTTCAAATAACAAAGTTGCCCTAGCCCCGAAAATATGCTGTCATTTCCGGTTCAACCGGAAGTGAGCAAAAAAGATGATTACTCATCTTATTACTTATCAAAATTAAAAGAAGACTGGTTATAACTGCATTTCATTATCTCAACTGCTTCAAAAGTTACATAGGTTTAAAAAGGGTCAAAATATAATGGGGCACCCAGTATTACTAAATGCATATACTCCAACTAACTAATGGTACGTTAAAACTGACAATTATGCTTAATTGCAAGTTTAAAGTTGCAATTATGTATAATTGCATGTTTAAATTTGCAATTATGTATAATTGCAAGTTTAAAGTTGCAATTATGAGTTGCAATTATGGATAATTGCAAGTTTAAAGTTGCAATTATAGATAATTGGATGTTTAAACTTGCAATTATGGATAACTGCAAGTTTAAAGTTGCAATTATAGATAATTGCAAGTTTAAACTAGCAACTGTAAAAATGTTTTTACTGTATTCTTTCCACACCTTCGTAAAAAAGATCCGATAGAAGGTGTGCTATATAATTTTTTTTATAAAAATTATTAACGCTTATGTTACCCGTAGTTTCACAAATTTCGGAGCTATGAAAAATTTTTCTTTTATTGTCGTTGAAGGGTTAAATTAATTTTTAAGTTAAATTCCCTTAAAGCATCTTAAAGAGCACATTTCGAGCTTTAAAAATATCACCTACAGAAATCTAATAATGCGATTTAAACCAGAGTAATAGGTGATTAAAGTTAGTTATACATGTCAAATTCTAACACTTTCTCAAAATTTTGAAGTTTTGGAAATGCATATCTTCAATAATAAATTTTTGAGATTTTTTTCACTCATGTATCCGTTATACATTACTTCAACAGTAATATGAGAAAGTTCCAGGTTTGTATCTTAAAAATTGTGGAAAAGGTAGAGCTTTTACCAATACATCGGAAATCTCTTTATGTCCCGACTTCATATACTTTTTCTACATACTCATTCATTCATTTTTATATTTGAAAATTTAATCCAATAATCACATGTTTCTTCTTTAATTTAAGCTTATTGAGCTTAATTTCATTAATTAGTTCAAAAGTTATAACAAATTTAGTGTAGTGCGTCTGGGATCGCGCGCGCTTCGCTCGCCTTACTGCGTTCCATTTTCGTGCGTTAAACAAAAAGATCTGGAGCCTATATTTTTTATGGTACAAAAAACCTTCATATACATTTTTGATGTAAAATTTCCCGTACTTTAGATTACAGCAGCATAATTAGTTTATTTTACCAGTTTAAAGCCACAATGACCTAAGATATTTGATATAACGTAATTGCAACCATTACTTTCAACCTTAAATGCATATGGACTTAGAAATTAATTAAGTAGTATTTAGGTAATATTTTCTTGAGAAATGCCTTATAAAGTCACATTGACTTTAGTGTAATTTTCAAGAAATATTAATTTAATTGATCCTTAAAATTTAACTATAAAGTTAAAGTGCATATTAAGGTCAATGTGTAAGAAAATATTATAATTTTAGACCAAATTATTAACTTTGAAGCCGCTGACTTTTGTCTGGATAGAAACAGGAAAATTTTACCAATTTTCAACCTAAATGTAACCTATGTCTTATCTTGTCCTTGTAGTCAGATTTTAGTTAAAACTTTAACCTCATGGTCACAATTAGCTTCAATTTTAGATAAAATTTACGTCAATTTTACTTCCCCACTTACCTAGCATATATGTTTAACCTAAAGGTAAATATTACTTCATATAATGACCTAGAAGTTATTTTTACTTAAAAATAGAATTAGGTCTCTTCCCTGGAAGGCAACATTACGTTTTCATTGTCTAAATTACTTCAAAGGATTAAATAAATTTCGCCTTCTTTTTCCCACCTATGTGGGACGTGTGCAATTTCCATGGACATCGAATTTTTCCTTCTTTACAAAAAAGCAACAGTCTTGAAACCTAATTGTGCAGATGACATTTCGATACATCAGATTAAAAATTAATATATTGAAAGTACAGAACATAGTAAATAAAACTATTTACTGTGGTACAGAAAGTCACCAACCAGCTCTGCGACAATGAATTCAATCGTATGTTATTTGCGTAAAAGTGTTTGCAGTTGTTCTTGGATTTAAAAAACGTCACACTTTTAGTTTAAAAAAGACAAGTACTTACCATTTTGTAGTCGCAAATACAAATTTCTATCTCCCGTAACATTATACTGTACGTTTTCATACTCATATATGTCACGTAAAAATCTGTATTCCCCATTTTATCTTAGAATATTTGAATTTGTCGTTATTGATCACTGAGCACACTTTTTGTTTGCTACAAAAAATGGCGTCTGATTCAAAAGCGCTCAGTACAAAAAACTCCGTTCAGTCCATCTGCTCAGATGAATGCAGCTATAATTATAAATGTAAGCGAAGGTAAAACTGACAGTATTGATGTGGTGATCTGTCATCAGTCAATGAGGAAAGGTCCGGAAGTAACATTACCCTAATCGAATTGTAGGTGGCGCGTCGATCTCTTGCCATCTGTCTGGGCGAATACAAATAATTCTAACATTCATTGTCACTTATTTTTTAAAAACGTATTTAACACGCTACTTTTTCAGTTTTACCAATCACTTACCATTTTTTCCAATTACTTGAAAATACTCTTTTGTGAAAATGCTTGCCACATACAACACTATATTTTCCTAATTGCCAGTTTTTGTCTCGTCTGCTTTTCCGCAGCCATTCTCTTCTTAAAATTTCGTTTTGAGGAACATTATATCATCCATTCACCCTACACCGTCAAGGTTCAACTCAACTTTTCGATTCATTTGCTTCTTTGATATCAAATTGCCACGATCCATACAAAGACACACAAAATAATTCTTAGCAGTTATGTTGACAGTTGTTGACTACATAAACAAGTTTTAATATTTAAAACTTGATTCGAAATATCAGGCGTCGGAAGGCAAGAGATCGACACGCCACCAGAGTCAGATTAGGGAAACTTTACTTCCTGACCTTTCCTCATATTAAAATCTCGAACCAAGTTATACATTTTTTCTGAAAATGAAAACGTCTCATTATTTTTTGTTGGATAACTTCGAAGGGAGAAAATCCGACTAAAACCAGCTTTTTCTATGAATTGGTATTTAGTATATTTTTATAATTTTACGCATGAATGACACTTGTGAACTAAGCCCACGTGACCAACGGATGTATTTGTTTTGATCTCAGATAAAAAAAGACGTATTTATCTGGGGTTTTAATCACGGCCGTCTCTAGAGACGAAGTGGTTTGGTAGATATTACGTATTAACGGCCACAATTGAACACAATGTTTACGTTGAAATTACCTGTTCAGGGAAATATGTTCTATAACTTATATTACATACATTATAACCGAGTGGCCTTATTTAAGACATATTACCGACGTGGTTTCATTCCTCATTTACTTATATTTTACGTATATTTTAAGTCAATTAGGTTAGGTTAAACGGGAAAACCAGAGAGACAGAAACATTACGTAATTCAGACCTAAGGTGCTACTTGGGAAGCCTGATTTTTTTAGTTACCATTCTTCATTTACTAAAGTTGAGAGAAAACTATATTTTACAAGTCGAGGTACCTTATAAATGCTTAACAGTATCAATATAGCTCCAACTTAAATAAAAATAGCTAATTTTAGTTAAGCAGAATATTGACAATTTTGTATGTAGATGCCTAATCCATAGTCATCTAACACTCTTCATTTACTAAAGTCAGTAGAAAGGTATATTTTATAAGTAAGGGTAGGTGCCAAAGTGCTTACTTCACAATAGTACCAATATGAATTAATTTTAGTTTAAATAAAATAAAAATTACTAACTTTAAGCAAACTATTATAAATTTTGTAGTAGAAACCTAATCTAGAGTTATGTAACAGCCTTCATTTACTAAAGGTGATAGAAAGTATATAGTAAAAAAACACTAATTTTAAGTGAAGATGTCAAAAGTCAAAATTAAAAAATAATTTTTTGCTAATAACAATAATATGATAGTGTTTCTAGGTAACACATTATAGTATCAGATACTGTAATATTCGATTTACCGGCCGCAAGCGAGTCCGGGAAATTGTCATTTACCGCAGAGTATGAAATAAACACTACTTCTAAAATTGTTATAATTTCGTAATTTCAGAATTTTAAAAAAAATATATATATACGTTGTCGGAGCCCCGAGAAAAAAATCACGTAGATACATAAACATATTCAGTTACAAAGTAAAAGATACCCTCTTTTCAAATATTAAAAAAAAATGTAATTCTGCATGTTTTTTTTAAATCTTCAGTGCATCTCGTGATAAGCAAAAATACCGAATATTTACAGTCTCGGTAATGTAGTTCGCTAAAAAATATAATATAAATTCTGATACTTGCAGAATACATAGAATATAGTGGAAGATCACATTTGTCTACCTATATATAATACAAAGAATTCTATTCAGCTACCGGTGTGGGAGCGTCGTCTTCGCTCGACTCCAGTTTTACTACTAATGACATTTTATAGAATAAATATCATTGATAATATTTATTTTCTATTATTTCATTTAACAAATATTATTTAATAATGCAATTTTCGTAACACATTTCGGGCTTGAGGTAATATCTTGCAAATATAGCAGATTTGCACCTCGCTTGCTCCACTACTTCTATTCTGTGACTTGAATAAAAAAAAGTTTACAGACATTTAGAGATTTATAGTCAAAATTAGCTAAACCACCTGACCTATTCCTGGAGGACATTTTCGTCGTTGACATAAACCTTGCCCTTCTCGTATCCCATACCAAATAGTTCATAGGAGTCATTTCGCATTTCTTTCATCTAAATGCACTGGACTTAAATACTTTGGAAAATACTGCGGAATAAACGGTTGACTGGCTGTTCTATTTAAAGAAAAAACTTTAATATTACAAGTTTCTTTTCATAGTGTGTTGTAATTGTGTTCTATAGGATTGTTCTGATATAAATTATGTTTATTGAAAAATACAAATAACGCTTCCATTATTTGTCTTTTTTGTATGCGTAAGCTTCTTACATCTGAAATTTTTGAAACATATAATACTCCCGAAATATAAATAATCTCCCATATGAGATACATGCGGGTCTGTATTTTCAATTTAAAGGTTGCTTGATAAGAAAATTTGCATGTTCGTGCCGCGAACGAAGATATAACGCATTATAATGTATGATAATAATAATTCAGGCGATAAAACTGTATTGAAAAAGTTCTGTAAGCCAAATAGCGAGGGTGTTATGAATACTTTTTGCTCTCATACTACCCCATTAATATCACCCATGAGAAAATTGCCTTTTGTATTGTGAATATAAATGTTGGCAAATTTTAAAACTGCTCGATTGTGCGATAAATAGATTTTTCAACGAGCTTTTATTTTGTTTAATGGCTAAATCACATATGCATGCGAATAACCCATACATTTAATTACTGTAACTTTGTTGTTGATTAGCTGGAATTTAGTTGTGGTAGATCATCATTATTTACCGCATATTTACATGAATAAAACTGCCATAAATAAACTGTGTTTGAATTAATAACGCAATTTCGTAATTTCGGAATAGTTTCGGAATTACATAACAGACCAGCTGGAAATTATAATTGATATAGTTGTACAATCCAGTAGTTACAGCGGAATAAAAACGTTTGACTATTAAACAATTAAAAATTGTCCATAACTCCTCCAGAACAATTTTCTATATTCTGCTCTTGCTTGACCCAAAATCTATTTTTAGTATTGTTATCCATTACACCCCCCTTATGATAGGCCTATGCCTAATAGTGACTGGAAACTTGTATAAAGAGATAGAGTTTTCTAGAATGTGGTAGGAGAAGATTCTCGATTGTGTTCTGGATGCGTCTAGATGCAATTTCAGAGTATATAACGCGCGATTACCGGCGCAGGGCAAATTTTTTTATAAAAGTGAAGAAGTTGAAGAGTGAAAGTGAGGTTAAATATCAAGTAAACAAAGTGTAAAGGTTATTTTGGTTAATAAATATTATATAATCAGTAAATTATTAAATAAAGTGTTAGTGGTTTACTACATTTTGAAAAAAAATGTAGTGTAGGTTTTGCATTTTTCCGGTGGACCATCAAAACCCGAAAAAAACGTCGGATCGAAATAAAAGTCATATCTATCGACTCGAGAGCGAATTTAGAAAATTCCGTCCGTCGGTCAGTCGGTCTGGCTGTCGGTCTGTCTGTCGGTCTGTCTGTCGGTCTGTCTGTCGGCCTGTCCGTCGGTCTATCTGTCGGTCTGTCTGTCGGTCTGTCTGTCGGTCCGTCTGTCGGTCTGTCTGTCGGTCTGTTTGTCTGCCTGTCTGTCTGTCACGCCCAGCCCCCTAATCCGTTTTCGGATTTCGATGAGACTTGGGTGGTTAATAGGAGGTCATTAGAAAACCTAAACGCCGGAAGCTCGGCTCCGTTCGGAAACCGGAAGTACCCGATATAGTCGTTTCGAGTTTTTCGGGAAAAATTTAATAACTAAGTAACGGGTAGTCGGATCGAGATATTCTAAAAAAGAAATGGTGCCGCTGGCAAAGCTCTACAAATAAGCATACCAGAGATTATGTCGAAAAACAAATGAAAATTGAATTTTTTTGCAAAAAACTGGTTTTCTCTAAATCGGAATAGGAAGCACGATAACTGTCCAGAATATTGATCGATTTCGATAACACTTGGTGGGATCAAAGGTACACGGCCACAAATGAAGCCTATTGTTCGCGGCCCGAATCCGTTGACCGCAAGTATTTTTCTTCTAAAGAATTGAATAAAATATGCGTTGAAATAAAAAATTTATAACTAAATAAATTATCTTCAACTGATCAAATATACAAAAGAACACTAATATTAAAGTTACTTAACGATTAATCACTGGCAGTTGTTGCAAGTGACTACCTCTCTCTGCAACGATATATTATTCTGTTCTCATTGCAGAATTTCGCATACGTCGGAAAATGGCAAGAGTGTTTCTTACTGTTTGACAAGAGATCACTCTATGGTTCCATGGCATTTGCTCATTTTCAATGGGGCTATTGTAACCAACGCAACGATTTGATTGACCCTAAAGAAAAATCCAAATGATTTACATTAGATGCTCTAGGTGGTCAGTATTGTGATCCACTTCTGTTTACCCACCGATGAAAATATGTTGTCTCTAGTTACAATACTAAAGTATGCCCGATCACTAAGCATCAACCTTAAGTATATTACTTCTGATCAACTGGCACGTCATCCAACAACAATTACATATCCTGCTTTTATATATATTTCCACTACAAACAAAGACATAAAATGTTTTCCTATTAAATAGTTCCCAATGATTTCTACCCACACATTACAGGAAAAATTAACTTTAAAATAGTTTTGAGTGAAATTCTATCTTTTGTTTCTATTTCGAATGGAATAACAGCGGATAATGTTGGGCTTTATACAACTGTTTTTATTTATGTGCATAAATGGGAATAACTCAGATAGATAAATGCCGTGGAAGCTAATGGAAGTAAAGTTTTGAAAGCATCCTTGCATGGTAGCAGTAGAAATGAATGTTATATTATTCGCATTAGTATTGAAACTTCTCGAGTGCTGCACGTAGCTTACCACTATTTATAATATTGTACCTTAGATATTACAAATAGATGGATCTAAGATAGCTGAGAGTGTATGTGTGGGCTTTGAGGGGCTAAATGGTGATTACATAGAGCTCTAAGCAGCACCCCAATCGTCTTCCGAGCAGAAATGTGTGCTGTGTCCAGAAATTCATAAACATACATAAACATACTTCTCCCCATACACAAAATCAATAAATTAGTTACATTTCTGTTGGAATCTTCTCACATCAGGATACAAGGTAATAAGCAAGCTGACATGGTTGCTACCGCATATTTACAAACAAATTTAAAGTTATACGTAAAGAAAATTGTACTACAACAATCAACAGTCACAAAATGAATAGCATCAAAAGAGAACTAACCTGAACGAAATCAAATCTAGTTGCTTGCAAAAAAACTACATTGTTCATGGATAATTCTCGATCAACCGCACACCGCACCGCCTCGATTAATAATAGCACAAAATAACGAGAAATTATTTTACATGAATACTACATTCCAACATTAATTTAAATTTGCAGGCATTCTATGAATTTTTCATATTTTGTAATATGCTACATTCAATATGTTAAAAGTTGTAGTGCAAATAATCCCCAAGTTATTTAGTTTAATAACAAATGCTGATGATTACATTGTTCTAGTGGAACTGGATTCTACAGGAATTATTTTGATAAAATTGGATAAACACGAATTTATTTATAATTAAATTGTAATGCATCACAATTTAATTAGAAAAATCCCATGATAATCCCCACTTATCTTCATATATATATTTTAATGAATAATGATATTTTTTGTTAAATGAAACAACTGTTATGGTTTCTTCACCTAGGTAGTTTGCAAATATCTGAAATGAATAGAATATATTCTGAATTAGCCATAACGCATATGATTAAAATATGTGGGTTGTGTGCTTGGAATGATGAAAGCAAGTCGCCCATTTTATCCGGTAGGGATCTAACACAACACTAAGCAACTTCTTGGCCAACCCAGATGGATAGGGGACACGTGCGCCTGGGACATTTTCGCCTTACCTCAAAAATCGGGACATTTGCGCCCCACGAAGTATCTTTTGACGTTTGATGGGTCAGTTGCGCCTATATATCTATTGACAAAAATCTTATCTCCAAAAATTGTTTAAACTTTTGCATATGTACAAAAATTAGAATAAGTTATACTATATTGTTATTACTATATCGCGAGCAGATCTGTAAGATCCGCAGCACTCAGGCCTGTCGCCCCATTGTGCGTTTGCGTCATATGGGATCTTTTAGAAGGGACCAATGCTCTCCGCAAAGTATATTCCATCTTTGATCCCGCAATTCCTCCGGCTGTAAAAATTGCCTTTGGAGATGCCTATACCTTAACGCGCCTAAGGGTGTGCAACTGCATAGGATATGAGTGGTGGTTTCATCCTCCACTCCACACATCCTACAAATAACGCTGTTTTTCAACCCCATTGTATGAAGATGTTTGTTCAGAGGTCAGTGTCCTATTGCAAGCCTACTATCCTCTCTCATTTCTTCTCTATCGAGCCCAAGCAGCCACTTAATGGTTGAGTCAGTCGAGGGCCCCTTTATATGGAGCCTCGACTGCCTCATTCCGGGGCCTGAGTCCAATAGTTGCTGAACCTTATCGTGGCCCAGTTTCGTAACTCTGATTGAATCAGACTTCTTGGCAGACCGAAGGCTGGCTCAGCGCCAGGGAACGGAGTTGTTGCTCCTTCCCCCGCCAATCGGTCTGCGCATTCGTTGCCCTCCACACCTCTGTGACCTGGCACCCATATGAGTTTGACAGAGTTGTGTTCGCACAGTTCTGTCAAAATATTCCGACAGTTTGAAACCAGCCTTGAGGTCACTTTGTTTGACACAAGAGCCCTCAAGGCTGCTTGTGTTTATTGGAGAGAACCTCTTCTGATGAACCTCTTCTGATGTTCTCGCTTGCACACGCAAATATGGCGTATACTTCCGCTTGCAATACACTGGGATACTTTCCAAGTGGTACCGATATACGAGCCCCTGGTTTGCAGCTGTGTATGCCAGCACCAGTTCCCTCCTGAGTCTTAGATCCGTCTGTATACCACTCGAGATCTTTTGGGACTCAGAAGACGATTTTTGTCGCGCTCCCAGTCCTTTCGATTGGGAAACATTGCTGAGTATGGAATAATGAAACTGTAGATAGGGGGACACCGGTCATCTCCTGCTTGGGTAATGACCCGGTCCCTTACCGGAAGATCCAGGACCTTGTGTGTCCCGATCCTCGGCCAGTCTCGTTACTATATTGTTACAAATGACTTAAGTAATTTTTTACGTTATGCACTTCTTGGTTTTTAACTTTTTTTGTACACATGTTATAAATGTATGTTTATTAAATAGCCTTCAGTAATAGAATGTTGCTCAAATGTATAGAAATTTAAAAAAATTTATATACTTTTGAAATAATTTTGACGTGACCCCCATTTTACAATAAGTTTATTTTTGTGCATAAAAAACCCTATCGACTACTCGTGAAACATAAACTTTTTGACACTTGTATTAAGACAAATTTCCAGAAATAGTGTTGACTAATGTGGAACTGAATTTTGAGTACTTCTGATGATAAATAGTATTAGGAATATAACCAGGCGCAAATGTCCCCTCTAGTCTAGTCTGTAACTAAGCGGAGGGAGAGTCGAGGTGCAAATGACCCCAAGGCACAAATGTCTCAGGCGCAAATTACCTGACACCATTTAAAATATACCGGTAACAAAACAACTTTGGACATATTATGCCATAAACTTTACTTTAAATTGCGAAATCTTTGATACTATAATGAATGTAATAGCTCAAAGAGTTGTTGAGTTACGGACAATTGAATATTTCACTCTTAGAAGAGGTACACGGAGTGAACGATGCGCATCCATTTTAAATTAAGACAAGTTTTTTTAGCAGCCTTACTAAATTTTTAGAAATAACTTTGTATCTAAACGTTTTAACAAACACATGTAGCATGCACATAACTGCTTTATGAGTTCAAGATATCTATTTCACACATTACTGTATCGTGAAAATTTTAAATACATATTTTATTACAAATTTACTTAAATTTATCTAGCTGAACAGTATAAAACCAAATTGGCGTATACACGTATGTAAGTAAGAGGCTGTTTCGTTTACTGCTCTTTCAACTGTTAAAGCTCAGAGTTTACATAAAATATACTATGCTTATTGGCAATAGGCCTTTCAATGAGTTTTGTTTAATTAGTATGATAACTCATCATTTAGCTGATATGGTAAGAATAAAGTTTAATGCTTCAAAAAAAAGATAGTGTTTAACATGGCGTCTTCATTTCTTAGAGCATCGTTATATGCCTATATTGAAAACTTCTTCCATCGGGACTGCCACTTCAAACAAAATTAAGCGGGGAGTAGTCTGTTCAATAAGTAAATAATAAAGAAATAAGAGTGGCTGCTGCCATTTTAGTAGCAGTCGTTACATGTTCCTCGAATTTTTTAGGGTGTTAAGACCTCGGTTAAGAGTTAAGGTTAAATTTACCTTCATTTTGGTTGATTTAATTATGTGTTGAATTGAGACGTATATAGAAACAAATTAAGAATATTTTTAAGAGACAATAGATATTAATATGGTATCATAGAAAAAGTTATCTATGGAAGGTGGTGGGAGTAATCAACGAGGCACAAGGAAGTCCTTGGTTGTTGATGAGGACACCTAGAATCCGGCGCAGATAAGAGTGGATTGCATATTCCCATTTTCATGCCTTGCAGTTGGTCTGGGGTTTAAACTCGTTACCTGGAATTCCAGCTAAGCGTCGCAAATAAATTCTAAATCATTGTTCAACTTTTACGTATTTTGCTTAATCAATTTCACTTGATTACCAAAAATTAACATGTATAATTCACAAACACAAATCTCAACTAAAAAAAAAAACAAAAAACGTTTCAAACCTCAATATATTATTCTCTATTTGATTAAACAAACAAATCTTAAAATTTAAATATATTATTGAAAATTGGATTACGTATGTAATGCTTAATTTTAAGCAAATATGAAGAAAACTATGCGGAATTTATGAACACAATCTCTACAAAAAGGGTTGTTCATAATATATTCTAACACTTTCGTTTTGGTTAACGCTGTACAGTCAGCCATCTTATAATGTTATATTACATAAATATATCTTATTATTGTGTCTATAGTCTTCCCATGTAAATAGTACATTTTATAAATAATTAAGGCATCAATTTCATTGGATTCTAAAAAAACATTTTTTAAATAGAGTTAAGGTTTGATTGGTTTCTAATAAAATCAAATTTAAAGTAAGAAGATTTCTTGATTTATTTCATTTATGTGTTACAGATAACTTTCCTGGAGTTATGGTGGGAAAAAATAGTCCTTTTATTTTTACCAAATATATTTATGTATTTTAACTCTCACAAATTACATTAAACAAATTTACTCCTTTTTCCCAACTTATAAACTTGCAATAATTTGATTAGTTTATCCTTTTATTAATTAAATCTCTACTTAAAGTGTGAATTTTTAATATAAAGAGATTGACGCCTTTATCTCTCTCTCTCTCTAGGTAAATTGTTAATAACATCTGGGTCAATTATTAACAACAGTTAACACCGCACGTTACGTCTTGTGAATATAATATTTTTATCTATGACTCATCTACCGAGATCCAGATCTACGGGTGATGTAACTTGTTCCCTCTAAAATAAATTAAAGGCTCATTTGCATTTCTCAATAATCAAAAAAATATTTTCTTACAACGAGGGACGCAATTTACACGTGGCGCCCAACGTGGGGCCACGTGTAAATTGCTGGTTTTATACTGTTCAGCTAGGTAAATTTAAGTAAATTTGTAATGAAATATATATTTAAAATTTCGGCGATACAGTATTGTGTGAAATAGATATCATTAACTCATAAAGCAGCTATGTGCATCCTACAATATCTCAGTCTTGTCCGACTCAGATATGAGCCATTTACCTCTTCCAACCTTTATAAGGGTGAAATATTCAGTTGTCTATAACTCTGTAGCTCCTTGAGCTATTAGATTCCCTCAGACATCAAAATTCTCGCAATTTAAAAGAAAAAAGTTTTATTGCTGTATAAACATATGGATATTTTTGAAAATATATTTTTTGGGTGCTTGTGTATGTGAGTTGGTCAAGAAGTGGGTTAGTATTATAAATTGGACCCCATATCCGATGAAATGGGTTGCTTCCTTTCATTATTTCGAGCCCATAACCTTTGTATTATATGCTGCTGCTTCAGTCACATATCACAAATCGTGTATTACCTACGTTTTAATTATTTACCGATGTAAGCTTAGATATAATCATAGGTAAATGACGCTGAAAGTGTAGGCAACAATTTGTGTCTAAGGTATATTTTTACAAAAGTTTTTATATTTAGAGTTATGTATAAAAATTTTGTAAGGAGGCAAGAACAGTTTCACTTAATTGAAAGTACTAACTATAAAATTTTCAACATATATTGTAATTAAAAGATTTTTATGACATGTGGCACATCATTAGCAAGAGGATAGACTAGAGAATTTTTGAGGGAGTTGGAAGATCCCGGTTGCTCTGAGTTTTTTTTTATAGCCGTCTAAAGTCTAAGTTTAAATTTAAATTTTACCTATTCCGAAAGTATGCGAGTGAATAAAAAAACAACTAGATGACTAATGCCAGTAATTTTGGATTTAAAAGAACCCTTCAACAATACACATCAAAATAAAAATGAAATTCGCAGTCTACGCCTAATACTTTTTTCATAATTTGAATTTAAATGTAGAATTTGGGATTTTTTTCATTAAAAAGATAGAAGGTCGATATGAAAAATCCCGCAGGGCATGGGAAGTGTTAAGGGGCCTGAGAGGATAGCAGATAACCCTTTCTGTCGGCCATTTCCATTTGGCACACGATTCACCAAACACCCTGTATAGTTAAGGATAGAACTACTACTTTTAACTCAGAATCTACATTAGTTTGTACTCATGAAATTTAAGGACATCTTGAGCACGTATATATCTTTTAAATAAAATCCGCCATAAATCTGTTGTGAATGAACCATGCAGAGATGGATAATTGACAAAATAATTCATCATTGGATTTTATTATAATCCTGGATGAACTGAATGTAGAAAGTACAAAATACCTGCTTTGCTGATGCAAGATTATAAACTAAATAAAATCTTAATACAAAGAGAATTTCGAATCCCATTCAAATTTTTCATACACGAAATCTCTAAGAAATATCGATAAACGGCAATAGCTATTTGTCTCCGATTACTTTCTTTTAAAATACTTTTATCCTCATAAATTCCATTAGGAAATGCTTGTAAATTTTAAAATGTAAAATCTCGCAGTTTGTGTTTATTATCACGGTCTTTGCTTTCTTCTCTATTCTTGTTGGTAGCAAAATATGACGTCCCGCGGCTAAGATTATGACACTGCTATTTATTTACATCAAACAATTTCCTGACTCATCAACGGAAAATAGATGAAGCACGTCTTTCAAATTGATCTTAATTACAACACAAGTCAAAAGTATTTTCATAAAAAGGCGAGCATATTCTAGATATAATTGGACTCACATACTATATTTGTTTTATTTGTTTTAACCCCTTCACTAATTATAAGACATATGGAGGTTAGAGGTTAAAATCTCATGATCTGTGACCTTCAAATGCATACATACATACATAATCCCTCCCGTCGCGTCGTCTCAGTTACACTTCTTAAAAATATCATTATTATTGTTTACAATTAATCCCCAGGTCTTGTTTATGTATACAGCAAGGTAGCCACCAGTGTTTTCAAAAAGAAACTTATAATGTAGAATTAACTTGCCTTTTGCGCATTTCGCGGCTCATGAGATTTTGTAACACCTCTACTGCAATTGGTAAAAAAAAATGAGATAAGATCAAATCGTTACGTTTTGAGGTTCCAGGAATAAGTGGCTTTTAAAAAATATCTGTGTATATGTGTGTGTGTGTATGCGGAGACGAGAGCACCGAAACTTGCAAACAGATTTTGATGAAATTTTAAACAAAGTAATATTAACATCGTATATAACCTGAAGAGTGTCCGGTGCAGATCGTGCCCAGTTAATATATAAACTTTCTTATTTGCTACTACGGTATGCGTTTCTATTATACTTTTCGAAAGTAGATGGTATTCTTATTCCAACGATATATTACACTTTACTCTTTTTCATTAATTTTCCGTTAAAAAACGATTGTTGAAGACCTGTTAGGGCGGGTCGCTTGGAATATTATCATACTTTATCTACGTAGGCTATGCTACACCGTAGTTGATATCAGTGTCCGAACTTTGACCTTTGAGGTTGACAATTCAAATTCAAATATTTTAACAAGTAATTTTAACAAGTAATACAATGTGCTAAATGTTGGTCTAGTTTTGAAAATAACTGCACGACTATATACTGTTTCGATTTATCTGCTGATGATGATATAAGAAACTTTTAAAAAGATATCGGTAAATATTTCTTTTAAATGAAAAAAATTAGTTTCGAGAAGGGTGAGGTTAGGTAAAAAATGTCAAGAGTCAAAATATGCTTAGACTTGTCGAAAATATAAGGTCCACATGTTTTAATCCATAGTAAACGCAAATAAATTATCGTAAATACTAGTTTTTGAAAAAAAAAATTATGTATACTTCTTTTTATTTTTAAATGCCTACCTATATCTCGTGAAGGGTGAGTTTAGTCAAGTGACAAAAAATTCTTAGAATTGCTCAAATTATAAAGTCCGTGTTTTAATTCAAAATAAACGATCAAGATTACTAGTCTGTAGAAGCTTAAAGAATGTTTACAGAACATTTTTTATAAAACAAGATTGTTGATACAAACATTTTCAAAACGTTTATACAACGCTTATAGAATGGGTACAGTTTATAAAACAAAGTAGTCCTTTAATTTATTTTATAATGGCTCTCACGGGTGTTATAAAATAATAGTATAAACGTTTACATAGGATTAACAAAATTAGTAGACGATAATTATAAAATTATTCGGGATGCGAACATTTTTATAAGCATTGTGTTATTATTTCCATTGATACTTTTTTGTTATGTACAGCAACAAAAACATAAGTCATTTATTTTTCTAATGTTTTTGCAGGCAATTTTAATTCTCAAAATAGTTTTAAAATATTACAAAGGTATATCGATTCTATGGGGCAAGGCGGCGTAACTAACATGTTTGATGTAATATGAGATAAATGATTAGGACTTCGATTCACCAACAGCAAAGCGATTTTGGGCTGCCATATTTCCGTGAAATATGTGGTACATGCACAATAATATTTTTGAGCGCCCTAAAAATAACGAATATTTATCAAAATTAAAAATATAAAGTGAAAATAAAATTTTTGTATTCGATCTTTTTGTGGTATAGCACCAACCCATACAGCACAAAGACATCCTCAGTTCATACTGGGGACAACTTTTCAGGACATATGGGATATCCTGGGAAGATCCCATTATCACCTTAAGATGTCCGTAGGATATCCAAATGGGACAGTTCGGGCTTTGCTGATGACGTCGTCAGGACATCAGTATGGGTGTGTACAGGACATCATCAGCTCTTATATGGGTTATGCCTGGACTTTACTATGAACAACCTGAGGACATTGATTGGACTTTATATAAGACATCCCCAGTTCTTTTAGGGTTTATTGGATATTTCTAAAGACGGCAAAATGTACATATTATTTTATAACATCATTACTTTTAAACTGAGCCAATAAACGAAGACAAAGGAATACAAGTTTATATAATGGCAGAGGTAAAACGACTAATAAAAATGTGATACATATATGTACAACTCCATACACATTTTTGTATCTATCAATTGGCTTATATCGCTTTAAAAGTAAATCTACCAAACTAATAGAGATTATATATAGTCCAATTAAATAGGTCGACAAATCAAAATTTTAAGGTAAATACTTGAATTTTTGATATGTTACTTTCAAATATTTGAACACGATTAATGAAAGATTTTTTTTTCAGCCCCGAGAAGGGGTGAAAAAAGTTTCAAATAAAAATTGTAAAAGCATGAAATATTACATAAAAATGATCTCTTGCCTTTTTTTGGTATTATTAAAATCAGCATAGTTTAGGGTGGTTAGAAGTTATAAGGGATGATACGTACAGCTTTAAAAAATAGCGTGCTGAAAAGTTATAATGAATTTAAAAAAAATTCTATTCACTCAGAAAAATGTAAAGGATTACGTATCTGACAATAACATCTGCGGACAATAACCAATCATATTTTCCTCTTTTATATACAAAGATATAACATAGCAGCATTATATTTATGAAATATTTAACGTATCTTATTTGTCGAAAGAACTTTAAAATGAACATGGAAAAGACATCGAGGCTCGGCGGATTTCTTAGAACTTTCGACTTGTTACAAAAATGCGGCTAATTCAAAACACAGTAAATGTATTAAAACCAAATTATAAATAACTGCTATTTAAATAAGATATACATTTTTTTAATACACTTAACTTGCCCAGGATATTCCCACAGTGGATATTTTGTTAGGCTTTTAATATCTTTGCAGGATATTACTATGACATCCTGCCAGGATTTGTCTAGGATATCCCCAATCGGGATATTCTCAGGTTGTATATATTTTATTGGGATATCCAAAGGATATCCTGAGGAATGTTGTCCTCGATTGGGATATACGGGACCAAATGAGGATATCCTAGGGATGTCATGTGCTGTGTGGGAATTGTGTTTCGCAGATAACATATTTCACAATAACAGAACGTTGCTAAAATGGTTGTATCACAATATTTCTTATTTTTCAACTATTTTTATTTTAAAGTCCAAAATGACCGCATACAAATAGTTCAAACATAAATAACGTTATGGGGTCCATCTTATAAATCATATTTATAACTATGAATACACTTATAGAACAAATATATTTTCAGAAGAATTATTGCATATCAATTTTATTGTAATTAGACAGGGACGTATTGCAAAAAGGAAAGGTAATTTCCATTAATATTTTGTTCCGAATAATTTTGCCCGATATTGCCTTTTAATCAACTAAGAGATGTTCCCGTCAAAAAACAACGGTCTGTATGAAATAAATAAAATGCAAGCAGTAATTAAAAAATGTATTCCTCTATACTTTCTTATACGTTACTATTTTAGAAGCTTTTATTTAGCTTCACTTGTAACAATATAAGCAAATCATGAAATCAAAATTTCGACTAGGTTTCGACTAGGTAATTGAGCTAGAGCTTTTATATATTGCACACATATAGAATGCGATAAACTGTGTGACTTCATTCTATATCCAACATGGCGGACGCTCCAAGATGACGGATTACGTTCTTCTTGAGAACCCTCTGGATATGGCCATCAAATGAAAGGGTTTGACGAGTAGAATACGATATGTGCAACACACATCTGCACAAGTGCACAATCTGGTTGGTACAATATGTGCAAAGCTAAAGACTAAAAAGGTAAAAATTAAAACATGTAAAAAGCTTTTATTTATAAAAAATTACAAAAAAAAAGTAAAATTGAAAATGTGTACCTAAAATATTTTTTTTTAATTCATACACCTGGAAACTCAAAGCTTTGTGGGCGATACTGTAAAAGACTACTCTAAGTGAGGACAAACAATATGGCACATAAATGCCTACACATGTTTTATAAAAATGGTACAGAACATATTATAGCCTTTAAGACAATTTTCAGCTTCTTGATTATTTTAGAAATGTTTTATGAGAGCAAGGTGTGCTTCGTATATATAACAATTGTTTAGCAGCTATGGCCAAACACAATGAGCCATAATGCTGAGTTAAGAAGAGGCATAATAAAATTGTTTTATTAATGCTTAGCTGAAATTTTAAAGAATAGTTCTATAATACATGTATGCACATTAACCAAAAAGTGCCGGAAGTCATTGCTACAAATCTGCTATAAGTCAATTTTGCTTCGTGAATTAAACCATCCTATAATAATTGCTGTATAAACGTTTACAAAACAGCGAGAAACAAAATCTACAAAATGTTTTATAATTGAGTTGTAAGAACAATCTTAGCACTTATTTATATGACGATTTAGTTGTGAAGACTAAATAATCACTTTGGCAGATTTAATAAAACAAAATAATTTTTGCAGGGCAGTAATGCAACAGTAATGAAATAAAATTGTACTATCATCTTAAATTTATAGAGCAACTTTGTTAGTTGGGTATGTAAAAAATGTCAAGAGTCAAAAAATGCTTATAATTATCCAAAATACAGTCCACATGTTTCAATCCATAATAAACCCCCCAAAAAATCGTAAATACTTTTGAAAAAAAGCCTAAATATACTCGCTTTTTTTAACGCTTATATCTCGAGAAGAGTGAGGTTAGGTAAGAAATGTCAAAAATCAAAAAATGCTTAGAATTGTCCAAAATATAAAATCAAATGGTTCTTTTTCAACTTAAAAAGAATTTGTTGGTGACTGGAAATAGCGAACTTCTGACCCAACGGATGTCGAAAAAACACCAGTTTCCATGACTTTAATCTATACGTCTTTAGGAACATTTTGCACCTTCTCACATAAATATCAGGTGGGGCTGAGTCTCATGTTTGGGTTAAATGCTTCATTTCCTCGACTAAGACATGGTGGCAAATTTCTGAAAATAATATTTAATGGTTTGGACGTTTCTGTTACCACATCACATAGAAAAAAGGTGTTCCTTCATATTGCTAATTGCAATTGTACATAAAAATAAAAAATGTTTTTCTAAAAAGGGCCACTTAAAATTTAATGTGACGAGAATCTTGTTAAAAAGGGATAGTGTTATGAATTAAATAATCTTCATAATGTTTTAATCTAAGTTATTCAAATTTCAGTGAGTAATTTACAAAAGTCACATCATGAGCACATTTCAATTAAATCATTTTTGAAATATTTGCGGTTAAAGTAAGAGCTCAGTACAATTAATCACATCATATAAGCGTGTCGATAAGGTAGAGAATATAAATTTAATCTTCGTCAATGAATGCTCATATATAATTAAACAACAAACAAAAAACCAGCTGAAAATTGATTTCTGTTCGTATTCGATTGACTTATACAGTCTGTTTACCTCCCGTTGACAGCTAACGAGATACGCTACTGGCGATAACATGAATACTAAAATAATAATCCGTCCTTCTTGATTGACAATTTCCAATTTGTTTTGTTCAGACCATCGAGGGCCTAGCGATGTAATATGAAGCTGTTCTCAATTCTGTTGTTAACGCTAGACGTTTTTGATGTATTCAAAGGAGGGACGTGAAACAGAAATAATTTAACTTTTAATTGGGCTTTATCTTTTGCGGTTGGAATAATTAAGCCGAGGGGAATTATCAGCATGTTTTGTTTAAATAAAAAAACGGTTAAAATATTGTATCTGAACTTCAGGCCTCTATAGAATGCCCCATCAAAACTGTATTTGATACTCTATTATCATTCTTCCGAATATTTTAACATCAAACTGGTCTTGGTAAAATTATTTTGTATTATATTATTTATATTATTTTTTCTACTGGCGTTTAGAAATATTCTGTATTCCAGTTCTAATTTGAATTAGGAATTGAATTCATAAATAATGAAATCCCAGCAGAGGTGTTAGCAAAAGTGGAAGCAGAGTTAGTATTTATATTAATAAACCTCTTTTTTTGGTGATACTTGAAGTTATATCCAACAGAATTTTCTATATATCCCTCTGCCACATTCGATTCTCTCCATCCACCATGCCTCTTGAGAGTGATGTCTGCTCCTGCGTCAGCCAGTATCGTAGCAGATGTTCTTTTTGTAGTGTCCGGTATATGTGAAAGAATTCGCCAACTTTAAAAATTCTACAATTTTTCTAGGTACGTCGCCTACGGTATTTATACCAACACATTTTCTCGTACACTTTCCGCTTCGTTAACCAAGAAAGAATCTTGAATGTTCAATTATTGGTGACTGACGAAGAGAAGAATATTTTCGAAGCGTTTCAACAAGATTCACACCTTCGAAGTTGCCAATGGAAATTGTAAATTCTCACGTTTGTCTTCATTTCAGGAATCTGTATTAAAATAAATGATCCCATGTTTTTAATATTCTGAAGCTGAAAACACTGATTTTTTTTAGATAACTGTTCTACAGACTTCTGTTTGACAAAAATTCTCACACCCCTCCTCAACCAGTTTGTAGTTTGATGAAAATGCCGACGAGAACGGCTCTTGTAGAACTTTTCTAGGATATCTTATATAAAACACCAGAAAAGTTCAGTTGATATCCCTGAATCGATATCAGTTGATGGAACTATAATACATGGTCTGCAGAATATTAGTAATGCTTTCGCAACATATTTCAAGTCAATATATGCATTTCTTGAAAATAACATTAAATTTTACAATGGCACATTTTGTTTCAAGCCAATAACTAGTGAAGAGGTCAGTGCTGCTATTAAAAAGCTCAAAGTAGGCAGATCAATGGGATGAGATGGTATTCTTTCGTACATAATAAAAGGGTGTGCTTCTGCTTTATTGCGTCCTCTAGTGCACATATTTAATAGTTGTCTTGTAAATTGCCAATTCCCAGATAAATAGAAGCTGAGTAAAGTCATTCCAGTTTTTAAGCCTGGTTCTAAGACAGATATAACAAATTATAGAACAATATGTATAGGCTCTAGTTTAGCTAAAGTGTTTGAAATAATAATTTATGAAAAAATATTTGAGAAAATCTCTGGAATTGAATTTTCTCAATTTTTTCAAATGGAACATCCTGTATATTTTTCAACGATGTGATGTAGAAATGAAAAACGAACATTTTTGTAAGTATTTCCCTATGCCTAATTGCACCAATTTTCGTTTTATAAATAAATAAGTGTCAAATTCAAGAATAAACTTAAAAAAAGAGGTACCCCCAATAATTCACTAGAAAAATTTATAACAGGTATTCGACGTGTTGCCCATTTTGATTGACACACGTCTTTATTTGATTTTGAAACAAGGCCATTTAGTGGGACCATTTCTTCCAATCCATTGAAATGAGGTCCTTTACTCTAATGTTTTTTTGTACATTTATTTGTCGTTTTCGTTATTCGACAAGCAATAAAACCTCAGTTTGGTATAAATTGTCGTATACAATGGATCATTTTTTACACTTCGGTGGTTAGTTACAATTTGTATTGAATTTAAAATATTTGGAATTTTACAATATGAATTTTAATAAAGCGGAACTTGTAGACACGACTTTTGTTTTGAGCGAGTCGGACAGAAATTGTTTACTTGCCAATATAATTTATCACCAACGTTATCCCGAAAGAAGGATTCCTGATAGCAGCTTCTAAAACCTTCTCTATAGATTTCTGGAAACTGGAAATGTCGAATATAAAAAAAGTGAAAGAATAAAACGTGTTGTGAACGAAAAAAATGAGTTTTCTGTAGTGCTGGCAACGGTTGAGAATCCCAATATTAGTCAAAGAGAAGTGAGCTCATTAGTAGGAATAAGTAGACGGTCTGTGGGTCGAATCTTAAACACAAATAAGTTGCACGCATGTCGGATCATATCACCAAACTAAAGAACATTATAGCACTTAATGTCGCTTTTGAAATGGAACTTTTGTTTAAATCTGTTTTCAAGATAATGCTTTTTACTTTGAAGCTATTTGTGTTTGCCAACTCAAATACTCCTCCCGGTAGCATATTCGTATCGAGCGTATGCTGTGACAGAGTCGGAAGTAGCCGAATATTAAAAAAAACTGCACTTTAATTTTGTATGCTAACATTTAGCATTCAGAAAAGCAAGGAGCATTAACGATGTTTTTGCAATTTATTTTCAATTGCAAAAAATGCGCGATTTTCCTTGCCCTTTTTGGGATACTACCTACTGACTTTGAATGGACGACTTTGGCCTATTTCAAACAACAGATAGATCGTGTTACTCCCAACTCTGCCATAGCATACGCTCGATACGAATATATCACCCGGTATACGTATATCGTTATTTACATGGCCAATATCTTAATCCGCTTTTGTAAAGTGCACTCTAAAACCTCTGTACCAGATATTCACTAAAGCATATAGTGCATTAAGCCAGTCAGGTGTAATGCCTAGTGTTGTTATTAAGAATCCACTTACCTTAAGTATTCCTTACATATTTAAAGTATATGAAGTCGATGAAAACTTTTCTTATAAATAAAGATAACGGAAAATCATCGTATTTTCGTAGTGATTTCCTATTTCTAGAACTTTCTAGAGTAGAATCTTCCCTTCTAATGGGTGGGCTTATATCATTTCCTGCACTGTTGAAAGCAAGTGACCCATTTTATCTGATAGGAGGTCTAATATACAGTAAACAACTTCTAGGTACGTCATTCCCCCTGCACCTCTTCAAAGGGTGAAATATTCGATGGTCTGTAAGTTGGTATTCCTTTGAGCTATCAAATTCATTTCGATAACAAAATTCATCATTTAAAGGAAAATATAAAGTTTCATTACTGTATATATCGATTCTCTTATCTTTAAGAAGATATTTTTGAAAAAGTATTTTTTAGACACTTACTTAAAATATTTGTAAATATCTTTGAAACTAACAATCCCAGAGAAAATGTGTAAAATTATTACCAACCGTCTTAACTTAATTCTGTTACAATTATATCTGCATTTGCAATTATTATCCAAAACTGCTTACATAATTTAAAAGAGAGTGAATAACTTATTTACGTGTCCTGACAGACCCCTGGACGAGAAGAGAGTGTCCTTGTGAACTATCATCCTGTGTATATCGTATGGTTGGGTCGTCGTGTTAGGTTAGTTATGAACGTATGAGTAAAGCAGTAAATACATAATATGTATCTGGCTAATGGAGAAATCCAATGCAAAAAAAAAAAAAAAAAATTATTTACGCATATGCGGAGATACAACTCAATATATAGGGTGCTTCTAGTGAGTTTAATGACACTAAAAATACTTTACCTATGTGTGTTTTTAATTACCAAGTAACTGATAAAAGAAACAGAAACAAAATTTCTAATTTCTTTTCTTCACAACTTCACAAGAATCATCTACATTCATATATAATTATTATCTGTGCATTTTGATAAAGATTTTCATTGGCCTCCAGTAATACATTTTTTAACATTATAAATTGTTTAAATTGTTTAAATAAGCGGGACGTATGTCTATCGTACGTTAGTAATAACTAAATGGTATTATTCGATAACAAAGAAATCGGCTTGATACTTCTTTGTCTTGACCAGTGACCAACTTGCAGGTTTAGGATCTTTGTCGCTGGACCTCTACTAACCGTCATGTATGTCAATTGTATTTTTGTAATCAATGGCAAACAGTAGCTTTAAAAAAATGTTCGTTTGATACAAATACTTGTAACGATTGTAAAAGATATTTCGTGAAATGAAGTTTGGACCACTAACATAATTTCTCATTTTCTTTATCTATCATTCCAGGATTATAATGTCTCTGGCCATTACAAATGTGTTAGGTAATTACTGGCTACTACTGTAAGCAGATCTGAAACTCATTTAGTTTAGCTTATTTCCGTTGAATCGCTGGGGGTAAATAGGGGTAAATAAATAAGGCAAGTTAGTAAGGGCCCAAAAACTTGGGATTTCGTGTATATAGTAGAAGCCAAGGTATTGATTTTTTTGTGACATCTTTCGAGCGAACATTACAAAGAAAACGTTACATCAGTTTTGCTTTAAGATGTTGTTAGTAGCTACTTTTTAAAAGCTTTTATTTCACTTGCAATGTTAGTGTGTTAGTTTGTTAAGGTCAAATCTTGCAATCGAAATTTCGACTATTTCTGATTAAGCTAAAGCTTTGAAATCTTCCACGCGTATGTAGGCTCGGTGACAATGTAATATATAACGTATCTAATATCGTTTTAAATCCAATACGGCGGACGTCCCAAAATTGCGGATTACCTTTTAGTTCACAACACACTTGATATGGTTATCACATGAAATAATTTGATGAGTAAAATACGATAAACTATGTGAGGTCATTCTAAATCCAATATGGCGAACGCACCAGGACGGCGGATTATTTCTTTCTTCACAACCCCCTTGATATGGGTATCAAATGAAAGGGTTTAACGAGTAAAATACGATAAACCATGTACCGTCATTATATATCCAATATGACGGATTACCTCTTTCTTCACAACTCTTTTGACTTGGGTATCAAATGAAAGGGCTTTGTCTCCGTATAAAATAAGTAGACTAAAAAGTTAAAAATTAAAATACAGAAAAAATTAAAGCAAAGCTTTTATTTAAAAAAATGTACTAAAAAGTAAAACATAATTTTTAAATTCATACACTTGGAAATTAAAAGCTTTGGGAGTGGTCATTTCAGAAAATTAACTGTACAGTACCAAATGTATGAATTTAAAAATTATTTTTTACTTTTTAGTACATTTTTTTAAATAAAAGCTTTGCTTTAAAAATATTTTTTATTCATAATTTTTTTTTATTAAGACTGTTGAAAAATAAGTGGAAATTGCATTAGGGCGTTGTCGACTGCAGACCTACACAAAAGTTTTTTTGTTAAAATGAGTATTCTAGTTAAACAAAAAAATGTTTGTGTACTTAATCTTAGTGGCACCACGTAAAAGTGATCTCAGCAAGATGTTCCTCATTGCTCGTTATTTTGTGCATTAATTCAATATTATTTAATCTATTAGATTATCTTTTAATTTGCGTTTGTAGTGGGTGCTATTGATTTGAAAGTATAATCATTACAACGCATTTTACGCTATTAGGTTTTGTATAAAATTGTTGCTAAGTTTTAGAAAAAAATGTTTAAAAACTTTAAAAACGCATTTCAAACGAGCGAGTGTCGATGACATCACTCTTACTTAGCCTGCACAATAATTTCACCTATATTGGCTCCAATAATTACGACGAATTGACAAGCGATGAAGTGAGTGTTGCCTCCTTTCTTCTTAGCAAAGAATTTTCTTAGTTGTATGTACTTTCTTTTCTACTTTTAACGTTTTAAGTCATAATTTTCTTCAATTGTCCTCTCTGGTAGAGGAATATTTTAATTGGGATATTATCATTATCATTTGAACATTTTGGTACAATACACTCCTTAAATATTTTGTTTTAACTGATAAACACAATCCTCACCTAACCTACTGACATTCGATATAAAATGATAATTGGCAAATAGAACACTGACAAACTAACAGTCAAAAAAGAAACTTTGTAAAATAAGAATAGTTACTGTGACGTCATTCAGATCGGCGCATAAAAGACGCACTAAATTCTCCGTGAAATAATACTGTACATTTTTTAATGGTGCTATTTTAATGAGTACTTTACCTCAATATTGAAAGACCATTACTAAAAATTCATCACGGCTAAGAGACAGCTCCTCAAGGAGTGGAAATAATTTGGCAGTTAATTTACAAATAACTAGGTACGATTGTTTTAGGCATGTCACCAAGTTCCTATTTTATCCTAACAGTAATTAATAAGAGTTAATACAAACCCTGACAAAAGAAAAATTAATGGGCGTCACTATGTTTTTGAATCTCCCGTGAAAAACTAGAGAAAAATTGGTTGAAAATAACTACTAACGATTTTAGACAAAAGTCAAAAGTCACAAATTAATTAACAATAATATTGAGAGTTACTCCATGAGTACACAAATAAACTCTGTTGATAGGTAAACTAAAAACATTAGACAACACACATAAATACAAACGGATGACAACACTGACAGCTCTACAGGAAAATAATCAACATAGACATGAAAATAATTTGCTAGACTAGTGGGTGTTTCCCAAGATAAATATTTATTTTGATTAAACTAAAACTTTTAACAAGCGTACTTCTTACTCTCAAAACTACATAGAAAGTTTTCTATGCTTTAGCGTAAACAAATACTTTTCATTTACCATTTTAACTCCCGCTTGTCTCCCACTACTGCTATTGTCTTCCCGCACAGTCGTGCCAATCTCGATTTCCAAAATTGCAACCAATTTTACTATTATAAACTATTTAGTGTATATAAAAATGACTCGTTACAACTGACAGTCCACTGCTGCTGATCACTACGTGTCGGTTCAGTCCCGTGTTCGAATCCTGGCCGGGGTATGAATGTTTAGTGGCATTTTTAATGTGTTACCGAGATGGTAGCAGTGAGCTAGACCGTGGTTAGGTGGCACAACATGTCTAGTCGCTGTTATCTATCCTGAGTTCAAGTCTCAGCTGCGATAGATAACAATATCGCAGGGAATGGTTGTTGTATTGATGTCTGTGTACGTGTCCTGGTTGAGTAGTGGAATAGCATTAGCTAAACTCCGCCACGACGTTAATAGAAATAAGACGATAAAATAAAGAAAGTAAAATAAATGTTTTCCTTACTAATGGACATTTGACTCAATCTTCATATTTTGTTGTCGGGAATATACACCTAGAGCCAAAGCATGTACTATTGATTGCGAAACACTCTGTATAACAGGTGTTAACCCGCTATCTCCAACAAAATACATGTTGACCTCAAATTACATCCAACTTCCTAAAGTATTAAGTAAAATAAATTAGGCAGTCTCTCTATTGCGCCCAGTAGTACGCAAACAAATTAAGCCTTACTTAAAAGTTTTGAGGAAAAATATATTTACAAGGGAGGACATTTTAAGGCTTCTACCTACGCATTATTCTGTTAGTTAGGCTCGTAATAATTAATATGCTCACAAGCTTCGAATTAAATTTGTCTAAGTAGAGTTTCCATCTTGACAACGTCTTTCTTTCTATAAATTAATTTTGATAACAAGGATATCTCTCACATTCAACATCCAACAAAACACCCCTTTCTCGAACAAATGATGAATTTATCCAAGTTAAAATCTTGACAAATTATTCATTTTAGGGAACAAGAATTAACAACATTAATTAGTTCAGTCAAGCCTAAAAATTACTTGGCTTTGATCTTAATTGTACATTTGTCGCTGTTGAATCTGTCTCAATGGAAGATAAATATTATTATTTTTAAATATTATAAGCTCGCGAGATGATTTAGGGTGCTAAATCATTTAAAATTGGAACGCTTTTGTTCAATTGAAATTTATGCGGAGCGCTTAAAAGATTTTAACGATTTTGAGATGTAATAATTTCCGTATTGGGGATAATTAAGTCAAGCTCTTCACGTAGTAATTCAACATTAATATATGACTTCCTTTTCACTGTCAAAACAATTTTTGTTTATTATCATTCATTTCCCAACTTAAGTAGGTAACATTTTCGCAAACGTTTCAAATAAGTGTGTCTGCTCCTGTATGTATAAAATGGGAGCTGCTTGCAAGACGAGATACGATACATACATAATTCCATATGAGTGTATGCCCTGAGAGAACACGAAATCCTCAGGATACCCTACAATGGACCCGCTGTACCAGGTTTGGCATCATTCATACATGTCCATAGGTCATCCCAGGATTGACCTGACTGGATATTAATGTCCTGTGAAGATCCAAATTATGGACGTCCTACGAATGTCGCTATGCTATAGGAGTGCAAAATATGTATATCCTACGGATGTAATAGAATCGATGTCCATGAGTTATCTTGTCTAGTTTACCCACGTATATCCAAACACGGGAAAATGTTTTCCATCTTCCTTAAAGAAACATATATCTACAAAACAAAATTATATTTATATGCTTGTATATATGTATTATACAAAAACAAAAAATAACTGAAATAAATAAGGCGGAATCGAACCACGAACCTCTTGAATCGTAAGCAACAATAAATCAATACAGAGGCATACTAGTGAGCTGTGACTTAAACAGCATGACGTTAGAAATACTTTTAAACTACGTTGGTAGTTCAATAATGACTTTGGTACCTTTACTACTGATTAATCATTTTATCTAAAGTTACATATAGGTATAAGTAATTAATGTTATTTTTTACCCGTTAGCCGTTTTAGCTTTTCAACATATACCTAGTTTATTAGCAAACCAAATATTTCTTAATTTGAGCGTGCGCACAGTGCATCACACCATGACGATATCTGTGCCATCGATTCATGGTCGTCGCTGTCGCTAAATAAAATAACAGTTTAGGATTTTTTTAATAGTTTATGTCAAGAATTATATAGTTGATTAAAGTGCAGCAAGTCGTTTGCGTAGTGTAAAGCAAAGAATGTCATATTGCAATTATTTTATTTTCACCAGTTTTGTTAAAATCCACTTTTATAACATCTAGTTTCGCATAACCTGAAAAAAAACTTTGAATTATTTTTAAGGGAAACATATGTAATTATTTATTTAGTTATATAAGAATTTTAAGCTAAATATAAGTACCATTTGTGTACTGATTCTGTGCCCATCTCGACATTTACTTTGAAACTATAATACTTGCTATGCTTATTGTTTTTACTCTTACATTAAATTAGAGTAAGAAAATTTACTAACATGATATATATACTTACTTTATAAAGTAAGTCCTAATTTGAATATAGGTGTGTTTCTTTTAAGAAGCAACCTCTGCAGAAATAAGGTTACCCCTAACAGAAAAGAATACAGAAAACTTCAGAAAAACATGTCTGGAGCACGCAACTGGTAGAAAACAAAGTAAACAAGAAAAATATTACTATTAAATACGCACTTTTTTTAGTTTGCGCAGTTGGAGAGAACAGTGGCGGCCGGTGAAATTTAGATTAGCCATTTCGAAATATTGAATCATTCGGAACCCAAGCCATACTTTGGACCAAGACTGTCAACGCCAAATGCAAAAGTTCTGCCGGAAATAATTAGATTTTATTTTAAATTGGTTTCTGATACATAAAATTTCAAGGTGTAAGTTCATAAAAAATACAAATATTTTAACGAAATTTGAAATGTAAAAAAATTCCCTTCTAGGTATTTTACCATATATTATATGTAATAAACCCTATTCTAATAATAATATCCTAGAAATGATTGAGAATTTGTCAGTAGAGTTACTTTTAAGATATACATGTTAAACTTTTATCTGCAGAACTTCGACACATTTATAATCATTTATAAGAGAAGTGAGGTAGTGGAGGCGACTTTTCAGAACTCCGATACAATTGGCACAAGATGATACCTAGGAAATCACCTAGTAACTTAAATAGCCATCATATTGACTGAAAATTGGCTTTCAAGTGATATTAACAGGTTGTCACTCTATTATCCAGAAAATTTCATACAAGCTCGAGATGGAAATTCCCATTATGGGCTTAGGCTGAATTTTAATATAATTATCCAGCATCACCGCTTCTCTCTGGTTGCTAATGGTCCCACTGTTATGGGTATAAAACTTTTTAATAAGCTACGTGCTAGTATTAAAAATCTTGAAAGATTAAAGTCGCTGTAAGAAATTTATTAATAAGGACTAGTCTCTATTCTGTTACCGAATACTTTACTGCCGATTTTAGTAATTAGTTTTTTAAAACGTATTTTACGTCAATATTGTGTGTTTTTATTTTTCTATATTTTAAGTGATTTTATGTTCCATGTAACTACTAGTGACAATATTCTATACTTGTGTAAGCGAGTCTAATGAAAATAAAGTTTATTATTATTATCATTATTATTATTATTACTATATTTTCCAATGCGAGGCAAACTGGTAGCATATTGTGCAAAACTAATATTGCTACTTATTTTTAAATTTAAATGCGCCAGTAGTTCCAGGCAGCAGTGCTAACATAAAGCTTACAAGTAGCAAAAATATTATTTCGGAGCGAAATGCTAACAATTTCCTTGCAATAGTGAATGGGGGACAAGTTGTTAACATTGTTTGAAGGCAACTTGTAGTCTGACTGTTTAGGTAAACTACGATCCTGAAAGCCTACAATGAAATCCAAGGATGGCATAAAACAAGGGTCCCACGGATACAAAAGTACGTCAGTGGGATATCTTGAGGATACGGATCCCAACGATATCCCTCGCATATTTTAGGATATCCTTCAGGATGTTGCTATATTCTAGTTTCTATATTCCTAGGATGGCCGTAGGATAACCTTATGCTGTCTGGGTAGCATGTGTTTCTATTATTCTATTTTTAAATATTAATTGTAGCATTTTCTTGGTTCTTCAATTTTTCTGTTTGTAACTTCCTGCCACATAGTCCAGGAAAAATAGGCATGGAAATATCCAGTATATGTAATTGCAAGTAATTCATTAATGAACACAACGAGACATATAACTAAAACTCTGGATTGATATAAACAGTCATAGATTCTTAAATGTTACAATCTATAAAATATTTCCCTCTTTTTTATTCTTTCGTGTTCAGTTACCACGACAGAATTAGAATGTTTCTTCTGATAAAACAGACAGTTTTTATTATCATTTTTTAAAATTAAACCGAATAGGACATTAAAGATATTTTCATAAACCACTAAGGGCCTGTTTTTCAATGTCCAGTTAAGTAATCTAACTGTCAGATAAAATTTATCTGTCAGATAAACTGTTTTTCAATGTACAGGTAAAATTTACCGGAGGGTTAAACTCGCTATCTGAAAGTACATTTAGCAGAGAGTTGAAAGTGCCAGTTAAGGATTTATTCTACTGTTAGTGGATTTGCACATGAGCATTTGGTTCAATTTCTGACAATTCTTGTGTGTGTGTTTATGTCTTATATCTGTATATATCCAACTAGCCAGTCAATACTTCTGACAATTCTAAAACATTCTAACCTAATAACCATTGTGATTGATGGATATGTTCGTTTTTAATTTGTGATTTATATTAAATATATGATTGCCAATAATGAATAATAATAATAATATTCTGGATATCAGTGATGATGACAATGATATTATACAATTTATAAAATATGAAAGGAG
This sequence comes from Stenurella melanura, assembly GCA_963583905.1. Classification (NCBI taxonomy): domain Eukaryota; kingdom Metazoa; phylum Arthropoda; class Insecta; order Coleoptera; family Cerambycidae; genus Stenurella; species Stenurella melanura. The sequence goes on from OY757312.1 coordinate 113,754,844, forward strand.
ACCCTATACCATAAGGGAACGAGAAAATAATTTTGAGAATTATGATAAAGATTTTTTAATAATATTTCGACTGCGTAAAGAAACTGTTTTACATATCGTTGAGATGATAGAGGAAGTTGCAGGAATAATTCTGTTTCTCCAATCACTGTAAGTGTAGTTAGCACCTTTTTTCCCTTTTATACTCTCTATTGCAATTCTTGCTGATACACAAACGTACAAAATTAAGAACAGAACATCAATCAACACGCTAGACAACGCAATGAATTTTAAGGTTAAATTAGATAAACTGTCACTAAAACACGCGCGCAATTTGAATTAAACCAATTGAAAGAAACTTCAGGTAGAATCAGTAGTGCCAACATAGCTAACAAATAATTCAACTCATGAATACGTAGCTGGCAGTTAAATGGGCTTGTTCGGCATTTTTTTTTTATTTCATAAATCGAAAGTGCAAGTATAAATTAATGGATCTGCAAAAAATCAGAATCTTATTCGCACGTTTAGTATCTTAAAAACTATTACAAATTTCCATCTCGCGAAAATGGGACGTGGCCAGGCGCTACGTCACTATACGCATAGACTCGGCGATCTTAATAGACTTGATGCTCCTTATTGGTTATAATTATAAGTGTTTTCAAGTATTGTTTGTTTTGCTTACTACTTGACAGTAGGGGAGTACAATTTGGTGAAATGTCAAAAAATTACAATTTTCTGTCGCTTGTGCCGGAACGAATTTTCGATTTCAACCCTGCAATTTACGATTAGAATTCATCGCCGACCTTCTCCTTTCCGTAGACACATAGAACGAACTTCCACGCGACGTATTTATTTAGTTACCAGCGTTTAAAAATTCCATGTTTTTCGACTTTTCAGGTTAAATTTGAAAAGTCTCAGAAAGCCATTTTTCTTACGTCACTTGCGTATAGTGACGTCACAAATGAGCGATCGGTTTTTGCAATGGGATTGTTCCATGATATTCTTTTTATATGGTTTTTATACTTTTTCATATAGTACCCGATATTCTCGTTATACACTTAAAATTTCGTATTATTAATTTTTTCCGTTCTCGAGATATAAGGAGTTGAAATTAGTAATAGTTACAAAAACCGAGCGCTTATTTGTGACGTCAGTATACGCAAGTGACGTAAGAAAAATGGCTTTCTGGGACCTTTCAAATTTAACCTGAAAAGTCGAAAAACATGGAATTTTTAAACGCTGGTAACTAAATAAATACGTCGAGTGGAAGTTCGTTCTATGTGTCCACGGAAAGGAGAAGGTCGGCGATGAATTATAATCGTAAATTGCAGGGTCGAAATCGAAAATTCGTTCTGGCAGGAGTGAGAGAAAATTGTAATTTTTTGACATTTCACCAAACTGTACTCCCCTACTGTCAAGTAGTAAGCAAAACAAACAATGCTTCGAAAACACTTATAATTATAACCAATAAGGAGCATCAAGTCTATTGAGATCGCCGAGTCTATGCGTATAGTGACGTAGCGCCTGGCCACGCCCCATTTTCGCGAGATGGAAATTTGTAATAGTTTTTAAGGTACTGAACGTGCGAATATGATTCTGATTTTTTGCAGATCCATTAATTTATACTTGCACTTTCGATTTATGAAATAAAAAAAAAATTCTGAACAAGCCCATTATTACTAATTTCAACTCCTTCCTCCTTCCATCTCGAGAACGGAAAAAGTTAATAATACGAAATTTTAAGTGTATAATGAGAATATCGAGTACTATATGAAAAAGTATAAAAACCATATAAAAAGAATATCATGGAACAAGCCCATTACTGTTGATAGACACTACCATAGATATAACTGCCAGCTATGCGTAACTAGTAGCTACCTATCTGGCACTTTTAACTGGACATTGAGAAACCGGCCCTAAGAATTTTCGATAAAAAAGTATTCTCGGAGTTATATTCAACTACATTATTCTATAATAATAAATTTAATAACATCATGCGTTTATTTAAATAACTATAACTCGGTCGATATTTATCGTAGGGAAAGAAACAAAAACCATATTAAAGATTTTTTTTTCAAAAAAAGAAAAAAAATTCTGTCTGTCGGTCGGGCTGTCAGGAATGGTTTAAGATGTTGACTTGAGATTTGCTACACTTATGTACTATAGTGAGACGTGGAAGTAGATTATATTTTGAGCTTATTTCATTGAAGAGATTGGAGGTTAATAATAGGGGTGAATATGGGAAAATAAGTAAAGCAAGCTGATAAGAGTCCAGAAACTTGAGATTTGATGCATATACTATAAGCTAAGGTCTCAAATTATTTTATACCATCTGTCACCCCTACAACCACCACCACCACCACCACCACCACCACCACCTCTTTCACTCCACTATTAAAGAGGTTAACAAAATAAAATTGAGATATTCACTTGAAATTTGATACACGTATGTATTTTAACGACATCTGGAACTAGATTATATTTTGAGCTGATTCCGTGGAAGGGTTAGGGGATTAATAAAGATAAATATTGGAAAATGAGTAAAGCAAGCTAGTACTTGGGATTTGATGTATATGCTAGATGCCAAGGCCTCAAAATTGTCTATGACATCTGCCATTCTCACCACCACCTACAACATTCCCACTCTATTATTAAAGGAGTTAACAAATTAAAGATGTGATTTAGTGCGTACAAATAGTTTTTAACTATTTCTCTGTCTTCTGCTATGTTTACTTAAGGGAATATGTAAATATTTAAATATCTGTATGAACCTATGATATAACATGCTATTTATAAAAATTTTAGATGTATTATTCCTTGTTTTCTAAATAAACGGTATATGTATGAGAACAAAAGTTCTCAAACAATTATTTGTCATGGGTCAACCGTTACCACTTTGGATCAGATGATCTCAAATATTATACAGTAAACGGAATTTTCTTGAATATCAAGCGGGGCACATTTTAAAGGGAAAAGGTTTGATCCAAAACTCACCCCCTCACCCCAGCCACCCAAAGTTTATAATTTCAAATGGCACCCCTAATTTCTTTTCATCGGTTTCTAATAGAAGCATTTTTTTGGAATGCAATCGTAAAAAACAGTGTGACCTTGAAGAAGAAAATTTTTAACAGAAATGCAAAAGATTTAATTTTTGTAAAAAAAGTAAGAAAAGCCATAAAAATTTAGGTAATGTGATTACATTTGGAAAAAAAAATTCCCATTACCTTAAACTAAACTTCAAAATTATTTAATGTGATACCAATTTATTAGACTACGTATGATTTATTACAGCCATTAAAAGCGTCACTTGTTATTTCTATAAAACGAAGTATCTTGCATAAGAAATCTCTATTTATCAGGTAATTTACCGACAATACTAGCTGGATAGTAAACGAATGCACATTGAAGGTATGTGGGGCAAATATTTCTTTGAATTATTTTGATCACATTGATTATTATTTGTCTAAATCTTGAATATAAGAGGGAATAAATATTTTAATAAATAGGTACGTAGAACATGAATGCATACATAATCGATGCCAATTACTTGTTTCAATCTCTCAAGTAAGGAAACTCTGCAATCGTTTCCCCAGTCACTCCTAGCTACCCTTTCTTTACATTGATTAGACTAATATCACGTGTGGCAGGCATATTTTGTTTTGTTTTTGTTGCATTGAATCGTACACGCACCAATTTATTTTCAAAGTTTCACTGTGCATCGCAACGCTCCGTAGTTGTTTAAAAGTTTAAGATAATTTTCAAAATGGTTTACAGTTTCGCTGAAAGAATACAAATGACTTTAATTTATGGTGCTGAAAAATACTCCGTTCAAAAAACGGCCGATACTTTTAATCGCCGGAATACAAGTTAAAATGTACATCATAAATATGTAATAGAGTTTGTTGCAAAATTCAAGGAAACTGCCTCTGTGGCAAACAGAAAGAGAACAAATCGCAATGTTTTAAATGATGCAGCTGAAATTGAAATGTTAGGGCACTTCAGTATGGATCCTACCAGCTCAATCCGGAAAGTTTCCGCTTTAACTGGACTTTCGTATAGTTCAGTTCGGAAGGTAACGAATCTACACAAATTCCATCCATACAAACTTCAGATCCATCAAGAGCTTGGTGAAGTCGATTACGACCGCAGAGTTGAGTTTTGTGAAGTGATGACAGATATGATTAACAATAATAGAAAATTAAAAAATATTTGTTTCAGTGATGAGTGCACATTTTTTTATACGGATTTGTGTCGCTACTGGAGCGACGAAAACCCCCACATTTTCATAGTCAAACACCCGAAAAGCTCAATATATGGGCGGGTATACTTGGGGATAGCATTATTGGTCCAGTCTTCATTGACGGAAATTTGAATGGCGATATTTACCTCGATTTATTGGAAATCATTATTCACCCTTTAATAGTAAATGCATTGGAAAATCAGCGTGACGAAGAGGGGAATTTGATTTTAAGCAAAGAACTGCTCTTGTTTCAGCAAGACGGGGCTCCACCTCATTATCGCATGACGGTTCGCCAATGGCTCAACGAAAGGTTCCCAAATATATGGATCGGACGAAGAGGACCTATCGAGTGGCCAGCCAGATACCCTGACTTGATCAGCCCAGATTTATTTCTATGGGGCCAGTTGTATACAAAACCCCGCCCGATAACATTGCAGATTTGCGGTAACGAATTACACAGGAATGTAGATCAATTCCGAGTCCCGTATTTCAGAAAGTGCGAGAAGAATTCGAAAGCCGGCTGTGTCACTGTATGGACAGAAATTGCCAACATTTCGAACCCTTATTATGAGGCTAGTAAAACAGCCTATGAGTCTGAAAATTATATTGTGTTTCATGTTTACAATAATAATAACTTAAAAGTTCAGTAATAAGTTAGTATCACATTAAATAATTTTGAAGTGGGGTAGTTTAGGGTAATGGGGATTTTTTTTAATGTGCCGGTAAGGGCCAATGTGCGCCTTCCAAATGTAATATCATATTACCTAGATTTTTATGGCTATTATCACTTTTTTATAAAGATTCAGTTTTCTCCATTTCTGTCGAAAATTTTCCTCTTCAAGTTCACACTATTTTTTACGATTGCATTCCAAAAAAAATCTGCTAAGTATTAGAAATTGATGAAAAAATTTAGGGGTTCCATTTAAAGTTATAAACTTGGGGTGGCTGGGTGTATTTCATAATAGTTGGTGATCATTCATTAAAGGTGGTTCCATGTATTTTCACACCCTTTAGTGGGCATATTTCATGTAAAATCTACAAAAATTTTCAAATTATGACAGCCCTATTGGATTCCTCATTTTTGAATCTTTTACTCTTGGCATAAGATTCAGTATCAGCTCCTCCAAAATGCCTAACTACAAACTCAACTGGTGCCTCGGTCATGCGTCATAATCATGTATATTCTCGAATAGGCTGTCTGAATGTTGCTACTAGACATAACTTGATGGAACTGCCTAGTCATACTCTACAGTTTGCAAAAGATTTCGTAGAAATCAATTAAGGTATCCCTGAAAGAACATGAAACATAAAAAAATTAAGGTCGATTAAATATGATAGAGCTACCTTATATACATTTGTTGAAACATATATATTTTATTATATTTTTTATGGTCCCCATAAATTTCGATCCATAACCACGTTAAACGCTGATATTATGACATAATGCGATTAATAAAAATAACAAAACAGAGCAAAATTTACCGTTACGATGCGACGGCTTGGGCATTACGGGCAGTACGACCAAAGCACGTAGCATGGGAAGTTTCGTCTTAATATCAAATCAATCATTTAGTTCAATCACCTGTTCTCGTTATAATGTGTCCCTCTTGACGTTCAAGAAAATGCCGTTTACTGCAAAAGAAAATCTTTAACGGTTCTCGAGTTATTAAGGGTCGCTCGTTTTAAAAAATCACCCGCTGTTATTAAAATTCTATGAGTAATTATTTCCACATACTGGAGCAAATATAGTATCACGCATCAAGAAGTTTTCGTTTAAGGAGACTTGGATATGAAATCCGGATGTGGAAGTAGTGCGATTTTTACATAAGTAATTAAAAATTATCTTCCCTGTACTAGTATAGGAAATGGCGTGCAAAATCGACGACGAAAAGTAATCGAAGAGAACATATAACCTCGAAACTTTTTCTCTGAAAATTTTTAGCATGGTGGGATAATATGGAGGGGAGTGGACATCTTTTTTAAATGAATGGTTATCGATATCTGTCCGCATAGATAGTTAGTATATGTACTTCACATACGCCAATTACACAGTGTAATTGGAGTATGTGAAGTACATATACTAACTGCCTATACAGACAGATATTGATAACTATTCGTCTAAAAAAATGTCCCCCCAACTCCATATTTTCCCAACGTACCAAAAATTTTCAGAGAGCAAACAATTTCGTAGTTTTATACTCTCTTCGATTTATGGAGTGGCAGACGGTAACTTTTCGTCGTCGATTTTGCTCGCCATATCCCTAACTATATACCGGGTGAGTCACGAATTGCGCTCGCCCCGATATTTCCTAAAATATTGGGAATAAAAAATTGAAATTTGGAGGACTTATTACACGACTAAAATGCCATCTTTTCAATAAAAAATCAAGTTTGGTGCACATCCGGTTTGACCGGAAATGCCCACAACTTTCGATTTTTAAATGGAATACCCTATATATTTTTACATTTTTGGAATCTAGAGGAAATTTTGAATACAATACATCCATTTTGGTCACTTTTTGATAAACATTAAAAATTTTATTAAAAAATCTATTTCTGAATCCAAAGTGCTGTAGTGCCCAAAATATATTTTAGTTTGTGTGCTACGTTACTATAAAAATAAAAAGAGCAATATGATTGCATTACTTAATTCTCTGGAGGCGTTTAAAATTTTTAAATGTGATTTTTACCCACTAACTCGGTTTTTTTAAATGGGAATTTAATCGTTCACCAACATTTTTAAATATCTCATTTTCATACGAATCTAATGATACCAAAATTCTTAATGAAATAACTCCGGCTGAATTGCGTAGAGCCATTCAAGCAACTGTACGCAGAACCGAATTGTGTATAGAAAAAAATGGTGGACATTTTGAACAATATCTATAAATGTCAATTTATGGTTTAATTATATTAATTATTTTAAAGTACCTACTGTTACCTAGTTTAAGTTTAATTGTGCAAACGGAATTGATTTTTATTTATTTATAGGCCCGACATTTATGTTCATTTAAATAAAACCGAACTGATGTCGCATTCTATTGCTAATGTGTTTACCTCCACATACCTATGCTAAACTTAATTGTAACGTTCTTTGCGCTCACAATTATTAAATGTTTGATAGCTCAAGATTGCCTATAACTACACGAGTCTGTCTGATAGCTGATATTGTTTTATTACATTCAATGGCTACTATGATTTTTTCAATGTTATTAGGTTATCAGATTTACACAGAAATGTGCCATTTTAGTTTCCAAAGCCCACTAATCTATTATCTATTAGCCGCATGTTTCTAAAAGCTTGGTTGCATTGTATTTTATCTGAAATCTCAAATATTTCTGAGCGGATTTTCAAAATTTTGGTATCATTAGATTCGTATGAAAATGAGGTATTTAAAAATGTTGGTGAATGATTAAATTCCCATTTAAAAAACCGAGTTAGTGGGTAAAAATCACATTTAAAAATTTTAAACGCCTCTAGAGAATTAAGTAATGCAATCATATTGCTCTTTTTATTTTTATAGTAACGTAGCACACAAACTAAAACATATTTTGGGCACCACAGCACTCTGGATTCAGAAATAGATTTTTAATAAAATTTTTAATGTTTATCAAAAAGTGACCAAAATGGATGCATTGTATTCAAAATTTCCTCTAGATTCCAAAAATGTAAAAATATATAGGGTGTTCCATTTAAAAATCGAAAGTTGTGGGCATTTCCGGTCAAACCGGATGTGCACCAAACTTGATTTTTTATTGAAAAGATGGCATTTTAGTCGTGTAATAAGGCCTCCCAATTTCAATTTTCTATTCCAAATATTTTAGGAAATATCGGGGCGAGCGCAATTCGTGACTCACCCGGTATACTAGATAAATCAACTTACGGATTGTGGCTTTTGGTTTCACCAACTCCCCAAAAACCCACATAGGCCTCCAAATCGCCCTAACTCGATGACAATCATCCAACAGATAATTAGGCATAACAAACCACGTTTTCTATATTTACAGGGTGTCCCACCACGTATTGCGGCGATCGATACCTCGAAAATTAGACATTGGAAAATTTTGAAAATTTAGTAGTAAACTAATATCGATGGGGGCAACTCAGCTAAGATATTTTCAAGAATGTTGCACTTCCGGTTATACCGGAAGTAGATACTTTCTTATTTTAAGTGGAACACCCTATATATTGTCGACTTTTTGAAATAACCATGAAATTCTGAGTTGAAGCTATAGCACGTCCTATACCTAAACACAGCAGTTTCGGAGATATTTGACATTTTATAAAATATATGACAAGTGCAATGGTTTGCAAGAACCGTTATAACTTTCTTCGTGCAAGAGATCCTCAATTCCTCTTTGGCACGTAGAAATAACACAAGACGAGCTAGTCTCTACAATAAAAATATATTTCATGATAATATACCAAGTTTTCTATTTTTTACGTTACATGTTGTCAAATTTAAATTTTTTTATTTCAAATGGTATTTTTTAACATCAAATTATACACAATTAAATTCCCTTTTTTCTAGTATAGGCATTGTAAAAGTTACAACTTTTTGAAATATTGGCGATTTTCTGAAATATTCAAGAATTTTTAATAAAAATTGCCATCAACTTAGCCATAATTAGAAACAATCATTAATGTCAGTCATTCTCTTATGTAAAAAGATGCCAGCGCGTTAATTTCACCCACGGAGATTTTTTAGATTTGTTTATTATTTACGAATAATTTAATATGGTAATATCAAGAATTTGTAACACATTTGCTACTCGATACCCATAAGAATAGAAACCATCGCCGTACACTGTAAAACAGATAATTTTTAGAATATTTGACTCTATGAAGGCAGGAATTCAAAAGAGGAAGTCTATTGTCGATGACGAAAACATACAAATAGGCACGGCACGGTTAAGTGGAAGAGCAGGTGGCATATCACCTGAACTTCGCTTATGTAAACACACACTGTTCATTTAATAAATTCATTTATTATTATTATTATTTCCAATTGTCATTAAGGCAAGATGGTTTGGAATCGGGATTATCCAATAATTCAATTCACAGAATCTTGTCAAAACATAAATCCATTCTGTTTTATGTAGTTCAACAATTAAACGAAACAGGTTTCCTGGCGAGAGAAAATTATTGTGAATTTATTTTAATGAGACATGAAGGTGACAATTATTTTTTGGGACAGATAATGCTAAATTTACCAAAAATGTATTGATTAATCGATACAATTCTCATTACCGGAGTATCTCTAAATCTCATGTATTTAGGCGGCGAAATATTCAAGAACATGAGCAGTTTAATGTTTAATGTGCCATGAGAAACAATAGAGTGATGACATTACAATTTTTTGAGGAAAATTTAAATAGTAAGTTAAAAAGATTACCTCTTCGGCTCATATGCCTAAGGCTTCCTCCTTAGAACTCCTGCCTTGGCAGAGCCAAATATTCTAAAACTATATGTTTTACAGTGTATGGTGATGGTTTCAGTTCTTGTGTGTATCGAGTACCAAATGTGTTACATATTCTTGATATTACTTTATTAAATTTTCCATGAATAATAAACAAATATAAAGTCTCCGTGGGTGTAATTTAAACCCGTTGCCATCTTTTACTTCTACATCCACGTAGTGGCTTGGAAGTATAGTAATCGCAAAAAAATTTTCAAAAATTTTTATTCGTGAAATAGGTTTAGAATGTCATGAAACGTCGAGATTTTAAATTTGAGCGAAAAATGTCTGTCTGTCGGTCTGTCTGTCTGTCTGTCTGTCTGTCTGTCTGTCTGTAACTTTTTTTTTGTCCGCACGTTTTCTCCGGAACGGTTTAAGATATTGACTTGAAATTTTGTACACGTATATATTATAACGAGATATGGAACTGGATTGTTTTTTGAGGATATCCGGTGAAGGGTTGGGGTTAAATAGGGGTAAATATGGGAAAATAAGTAAAGCAAGCTTGTAAGAGTACAGAAACTTGACATTCGGTGTATGTACTAGAAGTTAAGGCCTCAAATTTTTTCATAATATTTTTCAACCCCCCACCACCCCTACCCCATTAATGGGGTTGAAAAAATAAAGTTGAGATATTCATTTGACATTTCATACAGGTATGTATTATAACGACGTCTGGAATTAGATTATATTTTGAGATGATTCCGTTGAAGGGTTGGGGGTTAATTTGGGGTAAATAGGGAAATATAAGTAAAACAAGTTGGTAAGAGCACAGAAACGAAATTCGGTGTATGTACTAGAAGCCAAAGCGTCAGATTTTTTTATAATATTTTTCAACCCCCACCACCCCTACTCCAATATGAAAAGAGTTGATAAAATAAAATTGAGATATTCATTTGAAATTTGGTACACGTATGTATTATAACGACATCTGGAACTAGATTATATTTTGAGATGATTCCGTTGAAGGGTTGGGGGTTAAATAGGGGTAAATAGGGGAAAATAAGTAAAGCACGCTGGTAAGACTACAGAAACTTGAAGTTCGGTGTATGTACTAGAAGCCAAGGTCTCAGATTATTTATAATATTTTTCAACCCCCACCACCCCCCTACTTCATTATTAAAAGTGTTGATAAAATAAAATTGAGATATTCATTTGAAATTTAGTACACGTATGAATTATAACGACATCTGGAACTAGATTGTACTTTGAGACGATTCAGTTGAAGGGTTGGGGGTTATTTAGGGGTAAATAGGGGAAAATAAGTAAAACAAGCTGGTATGAGTACAGAAACATGAAATTCGGTGTATGTACTAGAAGCCAAGGCCTCAGATTTTTTAATAATATATTTTAGCCCCCCACCACCCCTACTCCATTATTCAAGGGGTTGATAAAATAAAATTGAGATATTCACATGAAATTTAGTACGCATATGTATTATAAGGACATCTGGAACTACATTATATTTTGAGATGATTCCGTTGAAGGGTTGGGGGTTAAATAGGGCTAAATAGGGGAAAATAAGTAAAGCACGCTGGTAAGACTACAGAAACTTGAAGTTTGGTGTATGTACTAGAAGCCAAGGTCTCAGATTATTTATAATATTTTTCAACCCCCACCACCCCTACTTCATTATTAAAAGGGTTGATAAAATAAAATTGAGATATTCATTTGAAATTTGGTACACGTATGAATTATAATGACATCTGGAACTAGATTATATTTTGAGATGATTCCATTGAAGGGTTGGGGGTTAAATAGGGGTATATAGGGGAAAATAAGTAAAGCAAGCTGGTAAAAGTACAGAAATTTGGGATTTGGAGTATGTACTAGTAGAGAAGATCTCAGGTTTTTTATTAGTATTTTCCATCTCCCCACCACCCCCACTCCCTTATTAAAAGAGTTTATAAAATTAAATTTAAATGTTCACTTTAAATTTGGTACATTTATGTATTATAGCTATATCTGAAACTAGATTATATTTTGACATGATTGCGTTGAAGGAGTGGGGGTAAGTAGAGGTAAATAAGGAAAAATAAGTAAAACAAGCTGGTAAGAGTACTGTAACTTTAAATTAGGTGTATGTCCTAGATGCCAATGCCTCAGATTTTTTATACTATTTTTCAACACTTCCACTACCCTTACAACATTATTAAAGGGGTTAGTAAAATAAAATTGAGATATTCACTTGTAATTTGGTAGACGTATGTATTATAATGACATCTGGAACTAGATTATATTTTGGGATGATTCCGTAGAAGGGTTGGGGTTAATAGTACTAGGGGAAAATAAGTAAATCAAGCTGGTAAGAGTACAGGAATTTGGGATTCGGTGTATGTATTAGAAACCAAGGCCTCAGATTTCTTTCTAATATTTTTCAAACTCCACCACCTCCCCTTCATTGTTAATGGGATTGATAACATCAAATTGAGATATTCACTTGAAAGTTAGTACATGTATGTATTGCAGTGACATCCGATTGAGATGACTCCATTGAAGGGGTGGGAGGTGTTAGATTGCGAATAGTGGAAAATAAGTAGGGTAAACTGGAAACTTCATTTTTAACGAATATGGTAGAAACCAACCCCTCAAACTTTTCTATGACATCTGCCCCAAATATTATTAAAATTCTATGACCAATAATTTCCACATACTAGAGTGCAAATAGAGTCAAGATATTTCCTTTAAAGCGACTTGGATGAAGAATCTGGATGTGGAAGTAGTGATTCCTTAGGCAGCTGTTTTACATAAAAAAAGATTAATATTAATGATTGTTTCTATTTATGGCTAAGTTGATGGCAATTTTTATTAAAAAGTCTTGAATATTTCAGAAAATCGCCAATATTTCAAAAAGTTGTAACTTTAACCCCTACAATGCGTATACTAGAAAAATGGGAATTTAATTATACACAATTTGAAATAAAAAAGTTTTTGAAGTTTAAATTTGACAAAATGTAACGTGAAAAATAGAAAACTTGGTATACTATTCGAATTTATTTTTTTAAATTTTATTGTAGAGACTAGCTCATCTTATGTTCTTTCTACGTGCCAAAGAGCAATTGAAGACCTTCTACACGAAGAAAGTTATTACGATTCTTGCAAACCATTGCACCTGTCAAATTTATTATAAAATGTCAAATGTCTGTGATTAGGTATAGGGTGTGCTACTTGCTTCGACTCAGAATTTCATGGTTATCTTAAAAAGTCGAGAATATATAGACTGTTTCATTTAAAATAAGCAAGTTGGTATCGACTTTCGGTATAACCGGAAGTGCCACGATCTTGAAAATATTTTAGCCGAATTGCCCCCATCGATATTAGTTTACTACCAAATTTTCAAAATTTTCCAATGTCTAGTTTTCGAGATATCGATCGCCGCAATTCTTCGTGGGACACCCTCTATACTGACTCCTTGAAACAATTTAACCTTGTTACTGGTAGGTACAAAGCAGTAGAGATGGGCTAATTCAGGAGAATAATTTTCCGACATGTAAATATATTTGAATAATAGTAGATAAAAAGAGTACAAGTCTAGCCTGGCAATATGTATGAAATATCTTACTCTATGTAAGATGAAATAAGCACGGACGAGTCCATCGATGCCGCAAAAGTCGAAACTCTGACGGCAGAATCGTTCAACTCACTGAAAAATATTAGTGTGGCTTCGTTGGGGGCATACTGATTGTTTTATTAAAGAAGCCGTAATTTGAAACTGTTCAGTAGGCATTAAATTTTAGTAAAGTGACGTTATTACGTTTGCGTCCACTCGCTTGCAATTTTCTGAAATTTTAGACGGTATTTGTCGTGAATTTAAACGACGTTATTCGACGATTTGATATAATGTTTTAATTGGACGAAGGCGGAAGCAGTGTTAGAATGAACTATGAATATTGGAAAATTCACCAGTGAAGCGTAAGCTGTTTGAAGTGGCAATATAAACTGCTATTCAGAAAAATTTACACACGCAGTATTTCTTACTTTAAAACCAGAGAGTATTACTCTTATTTTTTTACTTGTAGATGTAGGAAACTTTGGATATAACGTTGATTTCCAATGATTTATTTATTCTATGTTACAAATTTTCGTTAATGATTCTTTGTTCTCTTTTTTGTGAATCGTTTTATATTTTTCGTGATAAGTACCTGAATTCAATGAAAATTATAATATTTTGCAAATTAAGGAAATTACAAGTAGTTAGATTAACATAAAGCCTTGTCAATTAGAGACCATCTGTACTCTAGGTATAGATAGGTATCAGATTATTGAGATTTAGCACCAATACTGCAAAATCCTTTTCGAAAGTACCGTAGTTCAGTGGTTTAGCGCATCTAGCTTGCAAACTTTGGTGTCTAGTGAAGCGGGTTTAAACCCTACTCACTCCAAAATAATTTTAATTATAGGGATATCCCCAAAAAGTGGTTCGGACTCCATTATAAACTGTAGGACCTCGTTTCTCTTCAACTAGCACAAAATCCTGAATTTTCAAGGATTTACCTTGATAACTTGAGAGGTGGTTAAGAAAACAAGAAAATGATAAAGCAAGGAACAAGAAAATGATGCTACTGAGGCAGAAAATGACTGAAAACTGAACTACGAATGTTAAATTTCAATACTGAAGTCAGAAGTGGAGGCAGCCATACAAAAACTAAAAACCACTGCCTAAGGAATCACTACTTCCACATCCATATTTTTCATTCGAGCCACTTTAAAGGAAACGTCTCGACTAGATTTGCACTTTAGTATGTGGACATTATTGGTCATAGAATTTTAGTAATATTTGGGGCAGATGTCATAGAAAAGTTTGAGGCGTGGCTTCTACCATATACGATAAAAATGTTTACCCTACTTATTTTTCCCTATTCACAACCTGCCACCTCCCACCCCTTTAATGAAATTATCTCAATCTGATCTCATTACAATACATGATTGTACTAACTTTCAAGTGAATATCTCAGTTCTATGTTATCAATTCCATTAATAATGGAGCGGAGGTGGCTGGGTTTGAAAAATATTAGAAAGAAATCTGAGGCCATGGTTTCTAGTACATACACCAAATCCCAAATTTCTGTACTCTTTCCAGCCTGATTTACTTATTTTCCCCTATATACGCCTATTTAACCCCCAACACTTCAACGGAATCATCTCAAAATATAATCTAGTTCTAGATGTCATTATAATACATACGTCTACCAATTTCAAGGTAATATCGCAATTTTTTTTATCAACCTATATAATAATGGAGTAAGGATGTTGGGGGGCTGAAAAATATTATCAAGAAATCTGAAGCCTTGGCTTCTAGGACATACCCCGAATATCAAGTTTCTATACTCTTACCAGCTCGCTTTACTTATTTTCCCCTATTTACCTCTACTTACCCCGCACTCCTTCAACGCAATCATCTCAAAATATAATTTAGTTTCAGATGTCGTTATAATATATACGTGCACCAAATTTCAAGTGAATTTCAGAAATAAAATATTTTTAAGCCTACCTAATGTAGGCACATTCTTCTCTCGTTATGTCAAATTGTGTTTAGTATAATTTCATTCTCATTTATTATCCTTTTTCTTTTGTAATTATTTATTTTGTTAATTTTAATGGTTCAGTATTTGAGCAGCCTCTGGGCTGGACTCCGCCATATGTACATTTTCAATAAAGGCACTTTATTATTATTATTACTGTTATTATTATTATTAAAATCTAAATTTAATTTTATCAACTCTTTTAATAAGGGAGTGGTGATGGTGGGGGGATGGAAATTATTACAAAAAACCTCAGGCCTTCGCTTCTAGTATATACACCAAATCCCAAATTTCTGTATTATTACCTGCTTTACTTATTTTCCCCTATCTACCCCTATTTAACCTCCAACCCTTCAACGGAATCATTTCAAAATATAATCAAGTTCCAGATGTCGCTATAATACATACGTGTACCAAATTTCAAGTGAATATCTTAATTTTATTTTATCAACCCCTTTAATAATGGAGTAAGGGTGGTGGGGGGTTTAAAAATATTATTTAAAAATCTGAGGCTTTGGCTTCTAATACATACACCTAATTTCAAGTTACTATACTCCTACCAAGTTGTTTTACTTATTTTCCCCTATTGACCCCTATTTAACCCCCAACCCTTTAACGGAATCATCTTAAAATATAATCTAGTTCCAGATGCCGTTATAAAACATACCAATCCCTTCGATAATGGAGTCGAGGTGGTGAGGGGGGGGGTTGAAGAAAATTGTAAAAAATCTGAAGCCTTGGCTTCTAGTACATACACCGAATTTCATGTTTCTGTACTCTTACCAGCTTTCTTTACTTATTTTTCCCTATTTACCCCTATTTAAACCCCAACCCTTCATCAGAATAATCCCAAGATATAATCTAGTTCATGATGTCATATATACGTGTACCAAATTTCAAGTGAATATTTCAATTTTATTTTATCAATAATAATAATAATATTAGTAATGATAATTAATTGAGGGAGGGAATCAGAAATATTATAAAAAATTTTGAGGCCTTGGCTTATAGTAGATACTTCAAATTTCAAATCTCTGTGGTCTTATACCAGCTTGCTTTACATATTTCCCTCTATTTACCCCCAGTTACCCCCCAACCCTTCACCGGATATCTTCAAAAACAATCCAGTTCCAGATCTCGTTACAATATATACGTGTACAAAATTTCAAGTCAATATCTTAAACCGTTCCGGAGAAATCGTGCGGACAAAAAAAAAAAGTTACAGGCAGACACACAGACAGACAGACAGACAGACCGACAGACAGACAGATAGAAACATTTTTTTTCCGCTCAAATTTAAAATCTCGACGTTTCATGACATTCTAATTCTATTTCAAGAAAAAAAAAATATTTTTTTCTACGATTACTATACTTCCAATCCACTACGTGGATGTGGAAGTAAAGCTGGCAAATCAGCTGGGGTTGACAATATCACGGCGTTAATTAATGAGAATTAAGGATGCACCGGGTAGTTGTTTTTGTAAACGCCGGGTACCATAAAACAATTGCTTTGAACTACAAAATAATATTGGTAGTATCAGTACATGAAACATCCCTTTAAATGAAAGAAAGTGTAACAGATGGCGTTTTACAGTAGAGAAATTGTAATTTATATTTAAATATAAATTAGACAATCATACGCAATTCCGTCTTGATACTTTTTGTGACGGCCGTGGCAATTGGAACATTTTTTTTTAACTTTCGCTGAAAGTTATAGAACTCTGGGTTTTGTCATAAGAAACTCATTTGCACTAATGATGGAGGAACCAGCGGGCAATTACCTAACACATTTGTGAACGCTAGAGACGTTATTAATACGGTTCCCTAGAGCTTGGCAGACAAAAAAAGTGATATGAAAAATTTTCCATGTGTCAGGTGATTGCAGGCTGGCTCCTGTACTATAAGCAAGTATACATTATTTTTGTTAGATCACAACTGAAGTATGTGTCAATAATATGTTGTCCAGTTTATAATGTATAATCAACGCCATTTTTGTAAGTATGCCTCTTTTATCCTGCAAACCTACATCAACTACTCTCTAAGTTTTCCTTATATAGTCTAGAAATCCATAGTAATATATTCAATTTCTCTATACAAGATTTTACACCACAACATCGACTGTGAAGATATTCTATGTATACTTAATCTTTAAATACCTAGAGCGGCATCTAGACACAACAATTTACTTTACTTACCTTTCTCTGGAACAAATACGTACGTTTCTTGTATACAACTGATATAATAGTTTAAATAATCCCATATTCAGTTACAGTTTTGCAAACAGAATATCTGTCTCTATCCAAAATTTTGTTGTTTTGTTCTTGTTACTTTTAATTTACAGCTGTGTTTCTTACTACATATGTGTTTTATGTATTAGAAATACATCGTATTAGTTCAGTTCACATACTGCGATGACAACAGCAAATTTTAGATACATAATCATAGTGTACCCAAAGCTTAAGATTAACATTTTTTGTATTCCTTAACTAAGGCTTGGAAACGGCTGTTTGCAAACAGCCGCTTCGATTGTTAAGTGTGATATGACCTATTTCTTTCAATAAATAATTAAAAAAAAAATTAATGTGATGCAAGGAAACCCTATCCCAAGTCACTAGCCTATTTCATTAACTATTTATCTGCCAAAACGCATTATGTCCACTAACTCCCCTCATATTCATCCAATCCAGCCATTTTTTTTTCACTTAAAAAAATTCCCCATTCCAACCTCTTAATTCATGCAAAAAGAAACATTAGAAAAAAAATTAAAATGGTTTTCTCCTCCCACCCGCTTTACTTGTGGCAAAGAAAATGTATCATATTCTGAAATTTTTTAAAAGATACGCTATATGGGGAATTGAATTCATTTGCCGTCTACTAGTCCGCCCCTAACGCACCTATAATTTCCATCTTCCGGCACAATTAACACAAACATATCCCTCTATCCTGTACATTGTATGTATATATTGTACGTATTTTTACTCCCTCTATAAATTTTATATAGAACGCTCCTATAAAATAACAAAACAAAAAAGTTATTGGCGAAAACCATGGTGTCGCGATTTTTAAATGCGAATTTCTTCCCTACTCCTTCCGTCTTAATATCACAAATTTGTCAGCTTCATGGGTCGACAACAATCTAATGTAATATAAAAAAAATATGTTTTAAGAAAGATAGTCCCATTTTTCGGGCTAAATATGCTCCACCATAAAATAATGGTATATTCGGATAAATGATACATACAGATAAAAGAAAAAAAGTTAAACTATTTTCAGTTTTGATGAGTGCTACCTTAGCACTTTTGGGAGAAATTTGCTATTCCCATAGTAAGTAGGTATATTGAGTTCTTAAACCATATTTTATTACTGTGAGATGAAGGCATAATATGTATGTTAATGTCTCTGAATACACACAGGCACAATTTTGCATAATTATACTTGTGCATAAAATGTAACCCAGTTCCGTCTGCTTTGTTTGACGGATATGGAAACATGAGAAAATTACCAAAAACTGCATATGTATAGCAGCTGGAAGTTGAATTACAGATTATGTCAATACCTGATATGCAAATTTTTATAATGGTAACGAAAAGGTGTATTCGTCTACGGCCAAGAACAAATCAGTAATTACGTATTACCTAACTTGATATTTGATCGCAAATTTCTTCCTACCATAATATACAAATATTTGAGTCTTTACTATCCCCTCTTGTACCTTTTTGTTTATACCAAATTATTCTCTTCCTTATCATCAAATTTATATTATAATATCTTTTGAAATGTATCATCATATAAATTAAGTGGCTCGGTGCTGTGTCAGTTACCCGAAGCGCTGTTTTTTGTTTTGTCATTTTTCCCGTACCAGAACACAGAATTTTGAAACATTTTCTTTATAGGATTTTGCAAACAGTGGAAAGAAAAGCTATCTATGAGAACTAAAGGAAAAACTATATATAAAAATATTAATGAAATCTTTGCATTCTTTCGATAACCTGACTTCTGGTTATGCTAACAAGTAAATATTCTTAATTGCCATTCTCATTTTAACACTAGCATCCAACCTAGTCCCCTACGGCTAAGCAGGCTAAACTAGTATCTACATGATCCCCTACGATATGTAAATTCAGTTAAAAATGAGAACAAAGGCCTGAAATTAATTTATTTACGTACCTTGTCTTTAAACATTTTTTCATTCTAATGAATTACATTTTCATAAAATCTCATTCCGTTCCTTGGAAACGTTTTTCGTCCTTATTGTGGACTCATCAGAAAAGCCTAAAGCCACTCATAACGATGTTCCATGCAAAACTAAGACATTATCCATGAATGGTATAAAATAATTATAATTGACATTGACTGATAAAAAACAACAGATCTTCACCTATCTATTAGCTAACTAGTATTGGAGCCTATATACTCTATGCATGGAACATCGTTATGATGCACGTTATGATGCACGTACATATGGCAGGAAGTCCCAGAGAATTAAAAAAAATTAAGATAATGCCACAAATAACATTTAGACAATATCGGACAACAATAAATAGAATAAATATAAAAAGTTATCTTGGAGAATTATTATCATTTCATACATTATTTGGTAAATTAGAAACTTACATGTTGTACTTATGTATTTAAATTTGCATGCAAATGAACTAATTTCAAACCGGTAGAGAACGACCGCATAATTTAAATTTAAACTAATATATTTAATAAACTTACATTATTCATACCCGATACTGATTTAATGTGCAGTACAAATTATAAATAGGCATGAAAAATATGTAAAAATATTATTTTAATTTGCAAGTTGTAAAAGCATCATTACTTCAAAGTTGAATATTTGCATTTATTCCCTTCTGAATTAATAACGACATGAAAACATCATTAATAGCAACTAAATCTTTACCAACATGCTATATTGAAGTGGAAATATCAGCCGGCTTTCGCACGCTCGTAGTTCAATCATTTGCAAGTATTTCCCTTCTATCATTTATAGCAAATATATGTAAAATATTTTCTCTATTTATTTTTTACGAAAATGTTAATTAGCTTAACGTTACTTCTACCAGTTTAGTTCAACTAGTCGACACATTATAAATATATTTTGAAAAAAACTTGTGAAATTATTTCTATTAACAAAATCAAATGAATATTTAGGCATAGTAAAATAAACTAAAAATGGTGTTTTTAAGATCGCTACCTTCAACGAAGGAATTTCATATGTTTTATAAAAAAAATTTATTATTCCATTTAATGCATTATGTGCCATACACATTAGTGCCGCATCTAGATATGTAATCAGATTTAAGTGATCTACCACCGTTTAATAGTTAACTACCTCAGTATCTAAAATTATTATCCGTATACATGAGAGACAGTGCGTCTCTCAGACATATTACAATCTCTACATCTTGTTCGTCTAAATGCGTTGTATGCCTACACAGAGAGAAATCGCTTTGGAACATTTTACACAATGTTGTGGTACAACGTCTTTTTCCATTTTTTTAAAGAATTGGAAAATTTTAAGGCACAACGTTATATAGTTTTATACATTTTAATTGTGCATAATTCTTGTGCGTTTTATTTATCCAATATAAAGATTTAGTTACGATGAATTTATTGGAAACTTCGACCAACAAATTGGCGAAATTTAGAGTTAAATTTATTTATTTTTTCTCAACAAATCATAGCAAATTTAACTTAATTAATTGATAATAGTATCCTCAAACTATATATTTTGTTGCCATTCTATTTACAATTAGTTTTAACTAATTGTTTAAAGGATTTGCACAAGTTGTATAACATAAAAGTGTGATTTTATTTTATAAACGGTTGTTGACAAACTTGTGAAAGTAGGAGTCCCAATATATTTATTTCCGCTGAACAATAATAGTAATCTATGCCGCCCGCACAAACTGCACAATTTAATGGCATAATATTCACAATCAGTTTGGTGACATTGTTTTAAAATTTTGTATAATTGTTTCATTTGTTTCACGTAAAGTTTATTGGTTAAAAATTGTACTGACCGCGCCGGCCATGCTACGCATATATGCGCAAGCAATTTCGCATCAGATCCAGGTGATATTTCGCTAAGTGAAGACGTACACTTCCGAATTATACAAGTACTTACATTTGTGACGGAATTTGTTGAAAACTTATTAACCGAGTGGGGTTTCCTAGATCTAATTCCAGCATTCACAGAGGTAAGTACTTCACACAGAGTTACAGATTTGCATACATGTTCTCTTAAATTAACTTCTTTTACATATAAATAAAAAATGGTTTCTTGTTTATATGCGCAGACTGCCTGATATATATCTTCCAATACTTGATTTCGTTTACAGCTTGAGAATAATTTCGTTTTCTTATTCAAAGCGACAGAAAGCTGTTCCTAAACTACTAAGCCCAAGAGGCAAACTTATAAAAGAACTGCTTCAAAACGAAAATAACACTTCTGATGGTAAGCAATACATTTGATTTTGGTGATGAACTGATAAATGTTATTTTTTTTAAGAATATGACGTGACTACGACATAAACTTTATTACTACAAACTGCGTTAATAGAAGCTAAAAAGAAGAAGCACTGAAAGCCTTTCAAATTAGAATTATTAAATGGATTTATTTTAAGCATAAATGTAAGTCACCTACTTCTTTTCAACTAATACTTTATGCATATAAAATTTATTCATATTTAAACAAATAGAAATGTTTTCATTTACCATATGATAATATATAAATGCATGCTCTATTATGTATTGTTGCTCTATTAAAATAAAATATTCATTCTTTAATTTTTTTTATTGAGATCCTTTAGGAGTACCTTCAATTTTGGAAATAAAATTTCACAATCTGTGTTACAGAATAATACAATTAAAATCAAGTGGATACATATAGTGTGTAAAGTGAGTGCACGGTGAACCAAAAAATATATACATAATTTGGAGATTATAGAGTAATAAATTGTGCAAAACTAACCCCAGTTCATACATTACGAAATAAACACAATTTGTGGATTTCTCATTTAGAAATTGTGGAAAACTAAAAACATATTCTCTTAAAAAACTCTAAACATTGTGTCACTTAAGAGCACATTTTTTTGTAAATGTGTTTTACAAATGAAGAGGTTTAGATGTGAATGTGTGTTTAGGAAACCTTCAGAATATATTGAAAAATTTCACACAAATTGTAGAAACTAACTTAATCTGTTCAGAGATTTGTTCCACAAGTGGAATAAAATTATGTATTTTTATGCAATCATAATTCAAATTTGTAAAGAATTCAATTTATGTGATTTTTAAGTTTGTACAAAAATTTCAAACAATGTTAATGCATAAACTGTACAAAATCATTGCCCCAAAAATGTATTATTTATTTGCACAAATTGGAACAATTTGTGCAAATAAATAATACATAATTATAATAATTATAATAATACCATTTTGAGACCAATTTGGAGTACAATTTTCTACAATTGTAGTAAAATATCACATACATTTTTCTCTGTGTAGTCACAAACATTAGTAACAGTTTACTCCAAACTTATAATAAAATATAGTTTCTATTCGAATGTGTCAAAAAATGACGTTTCTCGGTTAAAAAACAAAGGCGAAAGGTAGAACTTTTCTATCTACTTCAAGTAAGCGGCCTGAAAAGAGTTTTCCGACCTAGGCCGGAAAAGTGACAGACAAACAGATTAAGCATTTTAAGTTGCCTACTTTTAAAATGCTGGCCCTTCTTTTCTACTATAAAATGGTAATGCACACGCAAATATATTTCAATTCAGGCAATTTTAATTGAATAAAATAAGAGATTTCTAAATTTTAATTGAATAAGAAACCTAGCATTATTAAACGTTGTCAATTCATTATTATAATGACTAGTAAGTATAATACCTACATGTTGTGCGTAAGTTCTCACCTTATATATATGCAACACTTTTTACTTTCGAGTTCGCATAGTGGCAAAGCATAAAATTGCACAGAAAAATACTAAATGAAGTCTTTGATTTAACCTCAAAAACAGTACAACGTACAACAACAAAACCTTATTTTTAAACTTACTTTAATTTACAAAAATTTTCTTATGTATGACTACATTGTCTCTGAACCTTTTATGTTAATAGTAAAATTGGAACAATTTTGTATAATTATCGGTCGGTTCAAACTTTCTAAGTCTAGTGCAACATTTCCAGTTAAAGTGGATTGGGGTGCGATAATTGTCTGAATTTTTTGTGTGTTTAGTGTATTATATTATGTTTGAGTAATAGTAGTGGTCAAATCTGTGTCTAAAATACTATTTTCTTGTGAATATTGTGATGTTATTGTGTTGTAAACTGTGGGGTAAGTGATTCAATATTTTGTTAGCTACTTCAAGTTTGTTATTTATTGACTCATCCACATAGCCCTCAGCTAGAGTGGAAGATTTCCATCCTCCATGGCGTTTAAGTAAGGTTATGTCTGCTCCTGTTTCAGCCAGCAATGTAGCCGAGGTTCTTCGGAAGCAGTGCCCCGTATATTCTTTGGCATTCGCAAGCTTCAAATGAGATGCAATTTCAAAAAGAATTGCCCCGATTTTATGAATTCCCGCATTTTGTTTGCAACACTTGCTATTTCTATAACCCAAGAAAAATCGGGGATTTCTTTCAAAATTTGGTGGTCGCAGCAAAGAATATTTCCAATAACATCTTAAATATTCCTATGTTACAGTAAATGAGCGAGGTCTATTTGTTTTATTATCGGGAATTTTTATTAAAAGAGCTGTTCCTAAATCCTCTATTTGTGACACTTTTAAAAATGCCAATTCTTCACGGCGACAGGCACCTGTTACGCCCAGTATATATACCACCTACAAATAATATGATCTTAACGGTAGGTAGGTAGGTACTTAGTTTTAAAAAATTACCTTATGCATTAAATATTTGTTGTCTGACGCTTCTCTTAAAAATTTTTCAAATTGTTCCCGTGTCAACGTTTTGGATTTTTTTGGTACATAGCCAACATTTTTCTTTTTTATAAAGGCCCATAATTTCTTAAATTTTGAAATGTCAACGTTTCTCCTAATTTTCAACATACAATTTAACATTGAATAAGCCAACCATAAAGTTGATGATTTATAATTTTCTGCAAGTTTAGCCATATATGCAAGTAATGCATTTTCGGAAATCATGTTTATATGGTTTTCAAATTTATAATAGCTTCTTTCATAAATAGTTTTTGATTTTTCTGGAATTAAATCCATCGAAGCCAAATTTGCTAGCTCACTAACTTCTGGGGGTGTTCCCGCAACAAATTCTTCACTACTCATTTTATTGTATTTATTTTATGTAGTATATTTTCGATTAAATTCGATATTACAATATATAAATTGAATGAATTCGATATTAATTTCAAGCAAACTGATACGACAGCAGTTGTGCAGTTGTTATTTACTAAATCTGGCCTTAATTCACAACCGTCTGTTACAAAAAAACTTGAAAATTGTATCATTTGCGGGATAGCAAGTAAATCTTAAGAACATAATATTTTAATTTTCCCTATCATTTTAATAACCATAAGCACATTCGAATAAAAAATACTGTATGACACACGTCCGAAAATCTAGTTTTTCGGACTCCTACGAATTGCCAGCCGTGACACAGTCGGCAATATTTCGTAGTCGCCAGAAAAACTAGATTTTGCGTCCTTGTGACATAAACTGCTATTGTATAAGTCATGACTGTTTATGTGAGCTAGTTTTAGCGGAGTGGTTTAGACCTTCTCAAAAACTGTGTTATTAAATTCAAACCAACTTATTTACTAAATTAAACAGCAAAATTAATTTGTTGAATGTCAAGATACAACGGTATGTATTATGTCTTAAACGTAACAATACATTGACTCTAGTAAGCTAATTACATATATTTATAACTTCAGAAGACTTTATGCATTTATGAATGTTTGCCGTCTTCTCCTATAAAGTTAGAATACGATATCTATAACTCGTGTTTCTGACGATTATCCTGTATGATAGATATGACACGATCTTCATATTCTATCATGCTATTTTGTATGTGCTCCAAATTTGAAGTAAACATTTTAAGTCTGACAAAAGTTTTCATGTTTAATAGATATACTCGGTTGGAAATGCGCGACTGCAAATTTAATTTATTTCATAAAAATCTAATTAAGCACACTTCTATAACATTTTGAAATTCATTAGATACATATTTTAATCTATGGAAAATTCTTTCAAACCTGTAAAATGCCCTGTACATTACACAGTTTCCGTGTCTTGCACATCAATGTATTTTTGTGTGCTTAATGAAAAATCGCAGGGACATTTTGCACTACAATTATAATTAACACAGTTTAAATAAATAATGAAAATTTGCACGGCCCTTATGATCACCTTGTATGACAGGCATTGCTCAATTTCAATACAGATTATTCTACCGTGCTGTGGCTATACCTATTTGATTAAATCAAATTGGTATAATAAACATGAGCCGTGTGAATGGTAACAGTTCTATGTGGAAAATGGTTGGAAACAAACAACAAACCTACACCTTTAGAACTTCATTATTTGAACAGTAGAGAGCTCTGACTCAGTTAGCCGATAGTGTTTATGGCCAACTGATTCTTGCCATCTGAACAAGGGCAAACTGTTGAGCAATCTACATTTGAGCACGGACTTTGAAATGTTCATCACAATTAGTATAAACAAGTGTGGTCGTTCCAGTTTCCCCTCATAATTAATTCCTAATTTTGTCTTTCCTCTTTGAATGCGTAGAGAGCTGTTATAAATAATATTGAATATGCTTCAATTGCCTATTTTAATAAGTCAAAAAATTAAATTTTGAAAATGTCAAAGGAAGACGAAAGTAATTGAGTTTAAGCAGAAAAATTCCTTAATCGATGCTCAGAATAATTTTCAGTCTTTTCCAAGCTATTTTTATTAATCTGTTATTAATTCTAATTTCCTAATCTTGCGTTAAATTGGTTTAGTAGTAATAAAAAGTCGTCATCCTGTACATTTCTTCTCGTCGTAGCAAATCGCTTCAGATAGTTATAGTATTCGCATATATTATTTTATAAAATGTGAAATATCGAAAAGTCGAAAAGACATACGATGTTCTATTTAAAATAAGCAAGTTGGTATCGACTTCCGGTATAATCGGAAATACCACATGCTTGTAATTATTTTAGTTGGATTGGTCATACTGACTTTAGTAACTCCCAAAATTTTCAATTTTTTTTGTTTTACATACTTTTCCCAATAACTATCGATTCAGTTCCCGGTGAGACAACCTGAACAGGGTGTCCCACGATGAATTGTGGCGATCGATATTTCGAAAAGTAGACATTGGAAAATTTTGAAAATTTAGTGGTAAACTAATGTCGATAGGGACAACTCGCCGAAAATATTTTTAAGATCGTGGCACTTCCGGTTATACAGGAAGTCGATACCAACTTGCTTATTATAAATGGAACACCCTATATATTTTCAACTTTTTGAAATGACTATGAAATTCTGAGTCGAAACATGTAGCACACCTTATACCTAAACACAGCAATTTCGGAGATATTTGACATTTTATAAAAATTTTGACAGGTGAAATGGTTTGCAAGAACCATTACAACGTTCTCAACTGCTCTTTAGTACGTAGAAAGAACACAAGATGAGCTAGTCTCTACAATAAAAATAAATTTCATAATAGAACACCAAGTGCTCTATTTTTCACGTTACATTTGGTCAAATTCAAACTTCAAAATCTTTTTATTTCAAATGGAACATCCTGTAATTTTTAACATCCAGTTGTGTACAATTAAATTCCCCCTTTTCTAGTATAGGAATTGTAGGGGTTAACGTTACAAATTTTTGAGTATTGGCGATTTTCTGAAATATTCAATATCAATAAAAAATGCCATTAACTTAGCCATAATTAGAAACAATCATTAACGTAAGTCATTCTCTTATGTAAAAATATGCCAGCACGTTTAAATTACGGCCACGGAGACTTTCTAGATTTGTTTATTATTTATGGAGAACTTAACATAGTAAAATCAAGAATATGTAACACATTTGCTACTCGATACCCACAAGTACAGAAACCATCGCCATACACTGTAAAATAGATAATTTTAAAATATTTGGTTCTGTCAATGCAGAAATTCTAAGGAGGAAGCCTTAGATATATTAGCCTTAGAGGCAATCTTTTTTAAATTACTATTTAAATTTTCCTCAAAAACTTGTAATATCACCACTCTATCGTTTCTCATGGCACAGTGAACATTAAACTACTCATGTTCTTGAATGTTTCACTCCCTGAATACAAATACATGAGGATTCGAGGCACTCCAGTAATGAGAATTGTATCGATTAAACAATGCAGCTTTGGTCAAGTTAGCATCATCAGTCCATATAATATTTCCCAAAAAATAATTGTCACTTTCATGTCTCATTAAAATAAATTCACAAGAATTTTCTCTCGTCAGGAAATCTGTTTCTTTTAATTGTTGAACTACATGAAACGAGAATGGATTTATGTTTTGACAAGATTCGGTGAATTGTGACATAATTGGAAATGCCCGTAAATACCCCAAAATTGCCATTCTATGTTTTGAATTCCTACCTTAACAGAGCCAAATATTCTAAAATTCTCTGTTTTACAGTGTTTGATGATGGTTTCTGTTCTTGTGGGTGTCGAGTAGCAAATGTGTTAACATAGTCTTGATATTACTTTCTTAAATTCTCCATAATTTATAAACAAATCTAAAAAGTCTCCGTGGGTCTAATTTAAAAGTGCTGGCGTTTTTACATAAGAGAATGACTGACATTAATGATCGTTTCTAATTATGGCTAAGTTGATGGCAATATTTATTAAAAATTCTTGATTATATCAGAATATCGCCAATATTTCAAAAAGTTGTAACATTAACCCCTATAATTCCTATACTAGAAAAAAGGGAATTTAAGTGTACACAATTTGATGTTAAAAAATACAGGGTGTTCCATTTGAAATAAAACAGTTTTTTAAGTATGAATTGGACAAAGTGTAACGTGAAAAGTAGAACACTTGGTATACAATTATGGAATTTATTTTTATTGTAGAGACTAGTCATCTTGTGTTCTTTATACGTGCTAAAGAGCAATTGAGGACCTCCTACATGAAGAAAGTTATAACGATTCTTGCAAACCATTGCACATTGTCAGTTTTTTTTATAAAATGTCAAATATCTCCGAAATTGCTGTGTTTAGGTATAGGTTATGCTACATGTTTCGACTCAGAATTTTATGGACATTTCAAAAAGTTGAAAATGTATAGGGTGTGTTTAAAATAAGCAAGTTAGTATCGACTTCCGGTATAACCGGAAGTGCCACGATCTCGAAAATAGTTTAGCCGAGTTGCCCCCATCGACATTAGTTTACCAAATTTTCAAAATTTTGTCTGCTTTTCGAGATATCGATCGCCGCATTTCGTCGTAGGACACCCTATAACTATATTTTAATAATAACAAAGACCAAAAAAAAATCTGCTCCCTAAGACTAAACCTATGATGCCCTAAGAATTCTTATGCGCTGAAACCGAATTTTCAATTAAAAAAAATTTCTACCGCCTAAATTTCGTGCAAATCGCGGTATTTATTGTCAAAAACCGTATTTTGGCAATAAAATCCGGGATTTACTCGAAAAGTATGCAGTAGAAAGTTTTCTAAATTTTTTTTGTAGACCTGTGAATTGAATGTATAGGCGAGTCTGTCTGGGATTTTTCCCAAAAATTTTGTATACCATTTGCGTTAGCCACGGATTCTTATAGGAAAAATTCTACTGAATAAGATTTTCTTATGAAAAATTTTCCTGAACCTCGAGCTTCATGGTCAAATAATTGTTTAAATAAAATTTTCTTCGTTTTTATTTAATAAAATGAAAACAGTTTGGCGGATCCGAAAAAATCTTGATGCAATCGAAAGATATTTCCAATACGCATCGTTTGGTGCCAGGTACAACTCATTTTGTCAACCGTTCATTTGTTATAGCCAAAATAAATTTCATAATTAACAAATTGATTACTACGAAACTAAGGAGGTCAGAATATTGTTTTTTCAAAATAT
Source organism: Stenurella melanura (assembly GCA_963583905.1). NCBI lineage: Eukaryota > Metazoa > Arthropoda > Insecta > Coleoptera > Cerambycidae > Stenurella > Stenurella melanura. The sequence continues at coordinate 113,784,134 of OY757312.1, forward strand.
CTGCCATTTATACCAAAGAATATACCATATTTTTTTGGCCCGACCTCTTCAATACTTCTTAATTGTTTAAAGAATTGGCATAATTTGTTAATTAGCAAATAACTATAAACGATAAATATTGATGTCGGGCAAAACCCCCATAGAAGTCTGCACGAATGCAACTTTTTGTTTTTGTTTAGTTAAAGTTGAAATTAATTTAGCAAATTACCAAATGGAATATCTCGGCTCTGGGTAGGCGTATCGAAATGGGGTTTCGTGCATATGAAAGTGCTTGCAAAAAGGAAAATTTTGAGACCAGAAAGACTTCGATCGAATAACCGGAACCGGAAATAGAAGTGACATTGCGTGAGAGACTCCAATTTGTTTATTAACAACTTTTTGGACAGGAGGTTCGGTACAAATGAAAGCTAATACGTTTTTCCATCAACCATAAAAAGTTCTACAAAATATATTCAATCCGTGAAGAGTTATACGCATTTTTGACCCTTAACAAGATCTCTTCCGCAACGTGAAAATAGTAATATTTGACGCGCAATGGGGTGGCGGGTTTGATCCTCGATATGAGCAAATTTTTTTTTCGTTACATTTGCATTTTTTTCATGTAACCAAGAATTTGTTATGATAATAAATGCCTTTACTTTCTAACAGATTTTTAAGAACGTCGTAAATAATTTTTTTTTGCAATTTTCAATAAATAAATGGCTATCTTGCAACAAACATGATTGTTCTTGTCCAACGAGGTTGTGTCGGTAGTTTTTTTTTTTTTACTACTTCTTCTGAAAGAGAAGGCTTGTTTTACTTTATTTGAGCGGGGTACCTGTCGAGAAAAAACCAAAAATAAAAAAGAAACAATTTTTTTCTCACTTTTTTCTTGTAATGAAAAAATTCACGTCTCATGAAAAAAATATACACTTTGTTATTTGTAAATGAAAATAATCAAAAGATTTAACTATTTTAATGGCATTATTATTTTATTGTTTTAATTACAAATATTTACAATTAATAACTATTAACGCTAATAACTATTAGAGTATTGCACCGTTCCATGATTTCGACTATAAGAAATGTAGAGCATACAAAGCAGGTGCACAGTATCAGCTCGAGAGTTGCGGATTTAATGAAGTTCTTAAGAATAAACCAGTTAACCATTATACTCTGCGCCGATTTACTACACTATAATTGTTGCACATTCTATAGGATACTCTTCGCAGTATTTTCTAAATGATATTACTTTCAAACATTTTTTTGTTTAATTACAAAATATTTTTTTTAATTTCAAATATTTATAACTTTTTTATTTATTGATCGATTTTGTTAAAAGACAATAGAGTTCGTCCTCTAGCTAACACTAACTTGCTGTCCAAATTTCAATACTATCAGACTTTTCGTTCTTAGTTAGCTATCGTGCTTACAAGAAACGTAACGGACGTACAGACAGACGGAAGGACAGACAGCCAGACAAACGGACAGACGGACGGACATTTTGAAAGTTCGAAGAATTCGATCACCAACACAGTGATATGAATATTTTTTCTCTACGAGCAATTTTATCGATTTTAGAAATGTGCCGATCGAATGCAATATACTCTTCGTTTTGTATTTCCGAAGAGTATAATAATTATTTATAGCGTTTTTTACAATTTAAAAATTATTTTATCATAGGAAATATTTTATTGCACGAAGAAAAAGTGAATTTAACAACAAAGAAAACTTGCCCACACCGAGGATCGACCCGCCACCCCATTGCGCGTCAAAACTTACTATTTTCACACTGCGGGAGAGATTTTTTAAGTGTCAAAAACGCAGGGGATTGAATATTCAGGGATTTAATATTTTTTGTAGAACTTTTTGTGGTTGATGGAAAAACTTGTTACCTTTCATTTCCACCGAACCACTTGTCCAAAAAGTTGTTAATAAACAAATTAGAGCCTCTCACGCAATGTCGCTCTTATTTTCGGTTCCGGTTATCCGATCAAGGTCTTTCTGGTCTCAAGACTTTCCTTTTTGCAAGCACTTTTATATGCACAAAACCCCATTTCAATACGCTTACCCAAAACCGAGATATTCCATTTGGTAATTTGCAAAATTAATTTAAACTTTAACTAAACAAAAGCAAAAAGTTGCGTTCGTATAAAATTCTATGGGGGTTTTGCCCGACATCAATATTTATCGTTTAAAGTTGGTTTGAAGTCGACCAAATTATTGAAAAAAAAGTTATTTGCAAATTAACAAATTATGCCAATTGTTTAAACAGTCAAAAACTATTGAAGATATCGGATCAAAAAAAATATGGTATATTCTTTGGTATAAAAGGCATATATTTTGAAAAAACCAATATCCTGACCTCATTAGTTTTGGAGTAATCAATTTGTTAATTTTGAAATTTATTTTGGCTATAACAAATGAACGGGTTGACAAAATGAGTTGTGCCTGACGCCAAACGACGTGGATTGAAAATATATTTCGATTGAATCAAAACTTTTTCGGATCTGTCAAACCGTTTTTATTTTATTAAGTAAAAACGAAAAAAAAATTGTTTAAACAATGATTTGACCATGAAGCTCGCGGTTTAGGAAAATTTTTCATGAGAAAATCTTGTTCAGCGGAATTTTTGCTATAAGAATCCGTTGCTAACTCAAATGGTATACAAAATTTGTAAAATCACCTCTTTTTTACCCCAGGCAGACTCGCCTAGTATACATTGTATATGGCATAGTAATTATTCCTGGCGCATTCGCCAATACTTCAACAAGTCCGAATCTTTAATACTGTGCTGTTTAATTTGCCAAAAATATAATATTAAAGGTAACAACTCAATACAGAATCAAGTTCATAAAGTTACAGCACAAAATGCAAATTGAAAATCTAATTGAATAATATCATCATGCGGGAATGTAAAAATTGTTTTTGTGGAAGAATTACAACGCGAATTGAATTAAATTCTGCATCCTTTCATATGCAAATAAGTATTATCCAGTTTTTAATATAAGTTTTATTCATAAACTCTGGTGGAGTACAATAAAAATAGAGTGGTAGCCAAGCTCTGCTTCTGTGGAAATGCGATAAATAAGATTTACCTAGATTTCCAGTTTCGTGTAGGAGAGTATATATGTACAGCAAACAGAATAATGTAAATAAAACTATGTGTGAAATATGTTTTCTTTGTCAAACAACTTTATTACACTATCACTCTTTTGAATCTTTTGCCATTGGTTTTAAAGTCGGAATATGGTGCCGAAATGTGAAAATGAACTAAATCTTGAAATGATAAAGATATATTGACGTAGATTAAATATAATGTTCAATGCATCAATCACTGTATACTGATCTGTTTCCGGCCTATGTTGAAGGTCCTGTATTATGGAGGGATTCGTGAGTAATATCCATGTATATATGCTGAATTTTAGTTTTTATGACGTTCAGATGAAACATGTTTTAAACTGTTCGACTTGCGCGTCCACCAAAGATTTTTTCACAGCTGGTACAAATAAGTTCTACACCGTTAAACCGCATTCCAGAAAATCTCGAATCCACGATGGTACTGCTTCATTTAATGACGCCATAATAATTCACGGCACATTTACTTCTATCAAAAGCTGAAAATGTACTGACAAGTCTGTAGTGTTGACTCCATAATGCGTATGTGCATATGAAACAGGCTCAGATGCCATTGATCATTGTCTAATAAAGTAATAATAATAATTGTTGGAACTTTTTTATTTCAAGTGCTTTCTATATGCATAAAGACTTCTGCAAAATATAAAAGGCAATTTGCGGTTCCCTTTACTATTATTATTGTTTACCGTATCCTATTTGCTGTCGTAAAAAGGTAGAAAGAGAACGACAGCGTCTTTGTGGCGTCGAAAGTTCTGCTCATACTTTTTAAAATATAGTGCCTTTTATTATGTGCACGGATAAAAATAATATTTTACATTAAGAATTGCTTAAGAAGAAGAAACATATAGAAAATGTTTACATTTCCTTAATTGATGCAAAAAGTTGAAGTGGCGTATGCGTGTCAAAGTGTCGAGTTTTTTGTTTTCGGTTAGACAATCGGACCCCTAGATATTTGACTGAGTTGCGCTCCTCAATTCTCTGTTTATCTATCTGTAGTTTGGTGAAAGTTTTAATGTTCGTAAATTTGCGGCTAAATGTTATAGTCAGTGTCTTGCTGCTATTTGTTTTAATTTTCTATTCATGGAAAAAATGGAGCAGGAGGGCAAGATTATACCGCACTTTTTGTGTAGCTGTTTGGGTGTAGAACGATTGTCCCTATAGTATGGTATCATTTGCGTAAAGGAGAAAGTTGGATAGGTAGGAATATCTAACGTGTATAAATTATATAAGAGGGGAGACAGGATAGCCCTCTGTGGAACTCCTGCTGACAAAAGTTTTCTGGCAGAACAGGTATTATTTAAACAAATTGAGACTGTTATGGATCTTATGTAACTTTTAATATGGGTAATTGTATAGTCTGGGAGCTTACAAATTTATTGTAATTTGTAGAGCAGGCTATTATACCATACTGTGTCGTACGGTTTCTCAATATCTAAAAGCAACCAGACCGTGTATTGTTCTTTGTTGTAGGGATGATAAACATCTTGTACCAACCTACATAAGGCATTGGTGGTACTATGGCCCTTTCTAAAACCAAACTGCCTCTCGGGTATTAGGTGTCTTCTGTCCACCATTCTATTCAGTATCCTGAGTATTACCCTCTCTGTGGTCGCAAGCCAAACAGCTTAGCTTTGCAACCTTAATTTACTGTCATCTACTTTAAGTTTGTTATCAAAGGTATGTTGAGAAAATTTAGACTTTTTAGTTCTACCATTTTTGAGATGGTCCTTATGTTTCTTCAATCTTGTTATAACGTTTATTTTATCCAACATACTTCAAATTAAAATCCTTATAACTAATTTCGTAAATCCCGGACTATCTAAGTTTCTAATAAACTTGCTGAGACCACAGGTAAACTTGACTTCATATGTAATCGGCACAAATTATCAAATCCTATTGATTTGAAAGATCGGACAATTCGGAAGGATTTCCTTAAATCTACATTTCCTAATTAATTTATCAACTAAACATACATGATTTCCATTGCGATTGGCCATGTTTTTATTTAAAGCCATCTCTTCTGTAACTATCCGTTTATTCAAAGGCAAATTTAATATAGAAGATCATCCAAGAATTTAAGAGCAGCCTTTTATACTGAGGGCAACGAGAAAAGTTCTTAAGGATATACCTGAGAGTGCTTGTGTCTCTTCTGTAGTCCTTTCTGCATATATCAAGTTTCCACATATTTTAAGAGGTCTTAATTACTAATGTGCCTAAAACGGTAGTTATCCATAGTTACTATTTCGCATATAAGTTTTAGTTAAATTGCTGTATAATTTCTATGCGAGCTATTTGCATCTGCAATCTTATATCGGCAACTATGATTAAAAAGCCACATATCGTAACCATATTCTAGAGAAATATTATATGTTTTCCGTATCTCTGTTTGGAACTTGCTCATGAATGAACTGACAATGAAAAGTGACAAAGTGTTTCCCATTACAGTTCCCTCACTTATTATAAGTATATTTATTGATTTTCATTTCCGAAAAATATTTTTTATCTTTATCAGATGAATGTACAATGGATACCGTACTCTCAACATCATAAAAGTTTCTCTTCAAAGAATCCGAAATAGTTTAAATTATCTACTGAAATCAGACCCTACAGTAATAAATAATGTTTAATAGTGAGGAACGACAAGTGCTCAGTGAAAAACCATCAGTGTTATCGTTATTAATTTGGACATATCCAAGAGATAAAGAGGGTGGTCTAATGGAAAATATTTGTTACTTTTAACCATAACTTTATTCCCAATATATGCATCGCGAAGTGAGAAAACTATATTGAGACTACTGATATAAATTTTTATCCAATAATACAAATTAATAAGATTTCCGAAATAACAATGTTATTTCATTATATTTCTTCATTATTATATGCTAGTGTCTTAAAAGTAAGCATTTTAAAACAATAAATAATGAAGACTAACCTAGTATTTATAACAAGAACATTAACTATCAATTAGTTAGGTGTTCTGTGCCTGTTGTCCTTCAAAACACTAAGTTTCATTTTAACAACACGATGATACAAAACAACTACTTAAAAACAAAATAAAACTTACATTATTTGAGGCCCTTCAGCCCTATCCTATCTGCAGCATCTAATACATGAGTTAATAAGTCATATGAAGGATACTCACTGGTTGCTAGTGTCTCGCATAACTTAAGTACCATATCACAGTAACAATGTGAGCACAGACACCAAGACTTCTTTCACCCATTTTGTAGGTGCAATAGGTGCCAGTGGTAGGATCCAGCTGGACATCATCAATTGAAGGAAGCAAATATCACACAAAAAGACTATGTTTTACATCTTGAGTAAATCTAGAAAATATGTTTGCTCTTAACAATCAAACTGTGCAGTTGGAAAATAAATTCGTTATTTGCTTCTCTTTTCGCGGTGTCTTGAATGGATGCTGGAGCTAGCTGTACTATGAATGTGCCAAATGTTTTAGAAATTACATATTCTAAAGTTAAATAGAAAGCACAACATCAATATTGTTCATATTAACGTATATTATGGTTTTTTACTTCTTAACATGTGGGCAACATTTCAATTATTTAAACGTAGTAGGCTTTTTTCCAAAAGCAGTGGTTGCCTAAAGATAAATAAGTAGCTAGTGTCTATCGGTTAGTTCCGGAAAAGCTGTCACAGAATTCCTAACCCGTTGATAGTTGATAAATTCTTCTTATAAATACTAGGTTAGTCGGCATGATTTATTATTTCAAAATTCTTACTTTTAAAACAATAACATATATTTATCAAGAGATATAATAAAATCATACAGTTATTTCCTAATTTTTATCATTGACGGCAGACCACTAGGGAAATTATTCTATTGGTGTGCGTAAACCCCCATAAATACGGTAGCCCATTACCAAAAACCCCTATCAAAACACCGAGCTTTATCGCAGGGAAATTCTATAAATTATGAAAATCTAAGACACTTTCTCATACGACATAATTTCGAAAAACTGTACGAGCGGCTGGCAAACAACTTTCGTCGTTTTCCGTTGGCCGTAGCTGTGCAAAATCAGTCACATACATGCTGGATAGCAATAAACACCATAGCAACCATTCCATGACTTTAATGTTGTACTAATTTAGAGCTGTTTTAAAGATACTTTTCGTGAAAATTACATATCTATTTTATTTATCCTATAATGTTTTCAAATTGAATATCAAAATATATTCATCAACATCGTTTTCGACATTTTCTTCCGTAACTTCTGGAACATCAACGCTTTCACAATTCAAGCCAATTTAAGAAATTATGCATTCTTTGTAGAACAAGGAGCAGCGAATTCCTAATTTTCTGCAGTCGCAATTTCCGAGACAACCTTTTATGCACCCGCAAGCTATTTGCTCCAGTAAAGTATGCGGTGCAGGAGTGAAGTTTAACTCAAAATTCGACTGTCATCCTCAAATACTGGAAATATACTGACACAAACTCTTAAACGAGCCAAGAGAATGATACATTCCATCTCCCTCAGTATTATTTGAAAATACTTATCCCCACTTTTAAAACGTGTCTACGAAGCAGATGGTTAAAACCTCCGATTTAAATAAATTTAAAGACTTATTAATAAAATTTAATATTTTATAAACATGTATACATATGTCATAAAATAAATTTTATTATTCTTGATCATATTAAAGATAATCTAGATATCAAAAATTTGAACAAATACATTTACTTTACGAACTTGTTCAATTACAGACTGTGAATTAATAAAGAACACATACGAACAAATAGTAAACAAGTAATAGATATGTAATTTCAAAAAAAAAAAAAAAATTAAAACAACTATGAATTACTTAGTATAAGTTTTTACGTCTAAGATCATACGAATACCAAATATTTTAAACAAATTCCTTTGTCATTATCATTGATAAACAGAAAATAGTTTTTGTATTGAATAAAAATAATTTTTGCGTGTAAAATTAAAAATAGTATGTTATAAAGGTAAAAGTGGTAAAGTCGTAAAAAAGTAGGTAGTAACTTTGAATGACTGTATCTCAGCCAATTTTTATCAAAAATACTTTTATCGTCTCCATTTTGATGGGAAATTACGCCAGCTCTTTTTGTGTCTATACCTAACTCCACTCGGAAGAATGTTATACACAAAAATGTAAAAAAAACAGGAAATGGAAATTTTTCGTTTTTCTTAAATAGTTTTTTGAAAAAAAATATTTTGACTTTATACAGTGCCATTTTTTTTTATTCTCTACAAAAAATCGTATTATGTGTATATACTAAAAATGCATAGTTTTTGAGTTGTAGTTAAAAAATTAAAAAAGAACGGAGTAAGTTCTCAAAAATCCAAATCTAAATTTAATACCACTGTGGATTTATCATGTTTTGGATACAGTTATTGAACATATGAAAGAAAAAAATACCTTTAACGAATTAGTTTCTCTTACCCCTGTTTTTTTTTCGAAATAACATCAAATTAAAAAAAAACATTTTTCAAATAAAATGTTTGTCATTATTTCGGTCTTAGTAACTCAGCGTATCAGTCAAAAGGGCAGTTCTCAATTTTTACCCATCATATTTACTTCCCTCCACAAGAAGACAAAAGAACCTACCTCGCTGCCAAGATCGAAATGATCGGTTTTTCTTTACATGTTCAAAGCTCGATTTGAACCCTTTAGGACAGGTAAAAAGTTCCGTCACCCTAAACTTTTCTTCTCGGCTCTCCCAGAACTGATGAGAAACGCAAATTATCTTCGCTAAAGTAACTAGAAAATCTTGGTAGCGGGCTGCCGTACTATAAAAGGTGTTGAGATGTCCTTTAATTCTACTAATTTTGTAAACAACAGAAATCATTAACTAGAAATACATTACACTATTGTTTTCATAGTACTACTTAGGTACTTTTGTGGTTGAATGTAAGAGCAGCGCAACTGAACTCCGCGTTTCTTTTTAATCCGCAAATTTAAAAAGTACAGTCAATTTATTATTATTATTAATACTTTTACAGCTTTTTATAATAAATGTGCACATTACGAAAAGAACTTATGCCCAAAAATAATAAATACTTTTCTATTGGATACCTTTCTTCGATGTGGCCACCTTAATTTTAAAACGTTCTTCTTATTCACAATGTCTTGTCAGACGTTTGGTGATCCATAAATTATTATTAGAGTTAACCTCCGTTTGCTGTACAGCGCTTCCGACAGCTTCGCGCCATCTATCGTGGTTAACTGTTAGATGTACAGCCTGAGCTTGTTTCCGTCAGCTCAACGGACAGAAGTACAATGTGTCAAAGCAATGGAAAAAATACTTACCCCGTAATTGGATGAATCCATTTCCATGATTGTGCTGTCCGTATTATTTTCTATAATAATTATTGACTCCATAGTCACTACACATCCTAGTCCATCTGTAAATAAAATACTTGATTTAATAAAAGAAAAGCAACTCATTATTTAGAAAACAATGATACTTTATACACAATGTTTGTTCTGAGAACTAGTCAACTAGAATGAATAAAACGAATAAAATAACTCCCAACATTTAAAAACATAAAAAGTCTAATTACTTCCACATCCACGTAGTGGAGTGAAAATTTAAAAAAATTCATTTTTTTTGTTGTTGAAATACGGAGCATTTTTATATATTTTAGACGTATTAAAATGTATGTTAAATAATTCAAACAGCTTCAGTTCTTCAAAACATAAATCACGAATTTAATACTAGATTTGTAGTACAGGCAAATTAACCATTTAGGGTAACAAAAATTAATAAAAGAATCATTTCTGCGATTTAAGAAGGTAATAACCTAGAGAGTGAGATGATGCATTCTTTGCATTTCAAAGTTCCGGGAAAATTCAAAAAAATTTGGGAAAACTTTTTGATTTTCGTTTTTTTTTGCGCGAAAAATTAGAATTCTCGGAGAGTTTCGTACGACCGGGCTCATCGATCGATAATTCTTACTATTCAGAGCCCCTAAAGAAATGAAAATAACATAAAATGTGGAGAAAAGTCTTAGCTTTAATATGGAACTAATCACAAAATTCATACAAAATTTTATCAAAGAGAAAAAGTGTCATAAGATGGCTTAGTAAACTTTGTACAGTTGATCCACAGATTTATTGATATCTTTGCCGAGAGTTGTTAGAATGATAATTCATTTTGCTTGTATATTCTTATATAATGATATATTAATACAATTAACATTTTATTGCAATTACTTTTGTTGGAAAAATATGCCTTGCGATCAAAGTAGAGGGTATATTTCTCATCGATCAATCACCTCGAAATTTTGGAGTTGAATTCGCTATATTTTAATTAATAATAACAGCACAGTCTTAATTTTTGGATTATAGGTACAATAAAACATATTCTTTGGATTGACTTAAAAGTTTTTTAAATGCATGCAGTACTTTTACTTCCACATCCACGTAGTGGATTGGAAGTATAGTAATCGCAAAAAAAATTTCAAATTTTTTTTTCTTGAAATAGGTTTAGAATGTCATGAAACGTCGAGATTTTAAATTTGAGCGAAAAAAAATTTCTGTCTGTCTGTCTATCTGTCCGTCTGTAACTTTTTTTTTTGTCCGCACGTTTTCTCCGGAACGGTTTAAGATATTGACTTCAAATTTTGTACACGTATATATTATAACGAGATCTGGAACTGGATTGTTTTTTGAAGATATACGGTGAAGGGTTGGGGGGTAAATGGGGGTACATAGAGGGAAATATGTAAAGCAAGCTGGTAAGAGTACAGAAACTTGAAATTTGATGTATCTACTACAAGCCAAGGCCTCAAATTTTTTTATAATATTTTTCATCCCCCCACCCCCTCCAATTCATTATTAAAGAGGTTGATAAAATAAAATTGAGACATTCACTTGAAATTTGGTACACGTATATATAATAATGACATCAGGAACTAGATTATATTTTGGGATTATTCTGATGAAGGGTTGGGGGTTAAATAGGAGTAAATAGAGAAAAATAAATAAAGCAAGCTGCTAAGAGTACAGAAACTTGAAATTCGGTGTATGTACTAGATTTTTTTATTATATTTTTCAACACCCCACCACCCTTACTCCATTATTGAAGGGGTTGGTGAAATAAAATTGAGATATTCACTTGAAATTTGGTACACGTATGTATTATAATGACATCTGTAACTAGATTATATTTTGAGACGTTTCCTTTGAAGGGTTGGTTGTTAAATAGGTGTAAATAGGGGAAAATAAGTAAAGCACGTTGGTAGGAGTACAGTAACTTGAAATTAGGTGCATGTACTAGAACTCAAAGCCACAGATTTTTTAATAATATTTTTCAACCCCTGATCACCCCTACTCCATTATTAAAGGGGTTGATAAAATAAAATTGAGATATTCATTTGAAATTTGATACACGTATGTATTATAACGACGTCTGGAACTAGATTATATTTTGAGATGATTCAATTGAAGGGTTGGAGATTAAATAGGGGTAAATGGGGCAAAATAAGTAAAGCAAGCTGGTATGTACTAGAAGCCAAGATATGAAATTATTTATAATATTTTTCGACCCCCCCATGACCCCTACGCCATTATTAAAGCGGTTGATACAGTAAAATTAAGATATTCACTTGGTACACACAATTTGGTACACGTATGTAGGGTTGGGGGTTAAATAGGGGTAAATAGGGCAAAATAAGTAGAGCAAGCTGGTAAGAGTACAGAAACTTGAAATTCGATGTATGTCCTAGAAGCCAAGGTCTCAGATTTTTTAATAATATTTTTCAACCACCCACCACCCTTACTCCATTATTAACGGAGTTAATAAAATAAAATTGAGATATTAACTTGAAATATGGTAGCTGTATACATTATAACGACATCTGGAACTAGATTATATTTTGAGATGATTCCGTTGAAGTGTTGGGGGTTGAATAGGAGTATATAGGGAAAAATAAGTAAATCAAGCTGGTAAGAGTACAGAAATTTGGGATTTGGTATATGTACTAGAAACCAAGGCCTCAGATTTCTTTATAATATTTTTCAAACCCCGCCATCTCCACTCCATTATTAATGGGATTGATAACATATAATTGAGGTATTCACTTGAAAGTTAGGACAATTATTATGCAATGTAATGACATCAGATTGAGATGATTCCATTGAAGGGGTGGGAGGTGGCAGGATGTGAATAGGGGAAAACAAGTAGGGTAAACTAGAAACGTAATTTTTATCGTATATAGTGGAAATCAACGCCTCCAGCTTTTCTATAACATCTGCCACAAATATTATTATTAAGGCTGATGACTCTAACATAAACGAAAGGACTAACCTAACTATGTTCAGAATTTAAGTATAAAATGATTTCCTGCACAAGTTAAAAATATTTACTGCAAATTTGCCTTTTATCTTAATAATGATATTTTTAGCACATACATTTTAGATTTTTATTAGATGTTCTTGTTGTGCTATATGCTATATGATATTTTAACTTGCCCTATATCCTCTGTGATCAATTAGATTAATAAATATATTTGATTCCATTATTTGACATTACACAGCTATTAATTACAACAAAGATATTTGTGATAACAGAAATAACAAAACGATGTTATTAGTATAAACTTTATTAACGTTTCAGTAGATTTGGTAAAGTAATAACCGACTTCACGCAGTCTCATATTTTATGTATTTTATGTATTTAGGACACACTTTACATGCAAAGTACGAAATTATAGAATACTTTCCAGTTATGCTTATAAAGATATCCTCTAACCAGTACGGATATCTAACGCACGTACTAGCTAATTTAACTAAGCAGATTTTTAAATTGTTTAGTTTATGTTTGTTGTGGGTTTATTTTAGACAGCTTATTCATTATGGGGATGTAGCGAAACCAGAGTGGTTAGGTTAAACTTAGTAATGAAAACCGAAATTTGAAATTGAAACTTAAGGAAATAAAATGTGGTTACTTTAGCATAAACATCTAAGCGATAATGCATTTTCACTTCATAGTTTATTTATTTATTTATTTATTGCATACACTGTTCAACAGGTAAGATACCCAATTACAGAACAGGAATAAAGGCATACAAAGCATTAATTACATAATATTTAACATAGAAAGAAAGTAAAATTAAGACAAAATTTACTTAAATGTACGAACTATGAATAACTAATGATACGAAGAAAGAAAAAAAAATAACATGGGAAATGTTTACATATAAAAGCTATATATACATATATACACATATGTGATTCAAAGCAAATTAAGAAAACAAAGACACTCACTGGTTATTTAATTTAGAACAATTTGTTTTATGTCACTAAGGCTGCAATTAAAAATATCGAAGTCGCTACATAATTTGTTAGAAGTACTGCAAATCGTATATAAAGGTGAATTATTTAGCACGTTGGTACGCGGCTTAGGTAAATAGAAAACTTGGTGATTACGAGAGGTTAATCTGGGAACGTGAAAATTAAGCTTGCTAATTAATTCGGGTGCGTCAAAATCATTGTGTAGTAATTTAAACAAAAATACTTGAGAAAAGTACGTACGCCTATCCTCAAGAGTGGTCATAGAATATCTTTCAAGCAAGTTACTTTGCGGAAAACCAATCACTGGATAGGTACCGTCGGATTTGAACCACAGTAATTTAAGAAATCTACGTTGAACTGCCTCCAAGTTATTCTTGTGAACATCATAACTGGAACTCCAAATTAGCGATGCGTACTCAAGTTTCGATCTGACGAAGGATTGATAAAGAATTTTCAGAGTATCAGTATTAGTGAACTCTCGACTAGTACGAACGATAAATCCAAGGGCTTTGGAGGCTTCAGACTCAATGGTATCGATATGATCAGTGAAGGATAATTTACTATCAAAAGTTACGCCGAGGTCGCGAAATGTTATAGGTCTTTGAAGTATGACATTATCTAACCTGTAATCAAAAATAATAGGTGATGTTTTTAAAGAAAAGGACATTACATTACATTTACTAGGATTCATGAATAATTTATTTACTATACACCAGGTGTTTATTTTGTCAAGAGAAGTCTGAAGTTGAAAACAGTCATCGATTTCATCAATTACTGTGAACATTTTTACATCGTCGGCATATAAAAGGTGAGACAAATTAATTTCGTTCACTATGTCGTTAATAAATATGTTAAAAAACAAGGGCCCCAGAATAGATCCCTGGGATCACTCCAGATGTGGCAGCAAATTCGATCGATTTGAACCCATTTAATGCAACGTACTGACTCCTATTCATTAAATAAGATTTAAACAAAAGGAGCAAAGAATATGAGAAGCCGATTTTTCCTAATTTTTTAAGTAACAACTGGTGATCAAGTCTATCAAACGCTTTGGAGAAATCGGTATATATGACATCTACCTGCCCACGTTCATCTAAGGATTCAGAAATATATTGAGTTACACAGAATAAATTTGTTGTTGTTGAACGCCCTTTCATAAATCCATGTTGATTAATAGATATTTTGATACTAATTGAATGATATATTCTATCATGAAGTAATATTTCTAAGACTTTACAGAAGTTACAAATTACAGAGATTGGTCTAAAGTTCTCAATATCTAGTTTGTTTCCCTTTTTGAAGATGGAACATACTTTGGAATATTTACATAGGTCAGGAAATAGGCAGTTTTTTAAGATTAGGTTAAAAATTAGAGTTAGAGGATATGCAAAGATGATAGCGCAATCCTTTAATAAAAAAGCTGGAATGGAATCAGGACCGGTCGTCATTTTGGGTTTAATTCGTTTCAGAGCCCGAATAACCTCATCTTCACTAAAAGAGTTTATGCTAACAATAGGGTTATTGTTAGATATATCGGTCTCAATGTGATGTTCCTCGATATCTAATGAGGACTCATTATAAGATTGACCAAAATAATTAGCAAATGCATTTAGTATATTAGAGGGATTGTTTAGCGAAGATCCCTCAAAGAACATCTCTTCAGATACACTGGCCGACCCTTTTCTACTTTTGATGAAAGCCCAAAATTTATTGGGATCATTTTTTATATTGTCTTCAGAGTTCTGCACGAAATTTCTGTAGGCTAAATTAGTATCATATTTTATTTCCCTTCTGATGTTTTTGAGGTTATTGTGTATAAGTGGATCACTGGTTCTTGCATACTGTCTCCTAAGATGTTCTTTAAGGCCTATTTTTTTATGATACTGCCATTAAACCACGGAGGATATCTGCCGCTACGAGAAGTCGATTTCTTAGGTACACAAGATTCAAATACAGAGTCAAGTTTGTTGTAAAAATGAGTGCATGCACCATTGACGTCATTAAAAGACGAGAGGGAGGACCAGTCAATGTTGAGAAGGTCTTCATACAATTTGGAGAAATCACATTTGCGGAAATTATAACTAACGTCATGATTAGTTGGAAAATTATTATTGAGGTTCTTAACAGTACTTATTTCAGTTGATATTATCAGAGCAGGGTGATGAAAATCTTCATTAGTTAACGAATCAGAAGATTGAGATACATCACAGTTTTTGTTGTATAATACTAGATCAAGAATATTGTCATTGCCATTAAATATTGAGTTGTATTGAGATAAATTATTAGTATCTAAAAAATTATTCAAGGCTCTAATTTGGGCGTTAGATTTTGAGTCTTTTAGGTAAGATGCATATTTGGGGATATTAAAATAGTTAGATGGAGTAAACAATTACTTTTTGAAAACTTTTTGCTAACTGACGAGAAACAGAAAACGTGTATCCAATTACTTGTATTAGTAGTTTAATGGGTATTTACAATTACAATGATACATCTTTACAGCTCATAAACGGAGATTGAAAACCAGAATAATTGAACATCAAATAGAAGAGACGCCCCTTTATTTAGATAAACTTGAATTATCTGCAACTAATAAAAAAACCGCTTCCTAAGGAATCGCTACTTCCACATCCAGATTTTTCATCCATCACTTTAAAGGAAACATCTTGACTATATTTTCACTCTAGTGTGTGAAAATTATTGGTCATAGAATTTTAATATTTGGGGCAAATGTCGTAGAAAAATTTGAGGCATTGCGTTAGTTTCTACCATATACGTTAAAAACGAAATTACTAGCTTGTTCTACTTATTTTCCTCTATTGACAACCTACCGCCTCCTACACCTTCGCGGGTTGAAAAGTATTGGAAATATTAGGCCTTGGTTTCCAGTATATACACCAAACCCCAAGTTTCTCTACTCTTACCAGCTTGCTTTACTTATTTTTCCCTATTTACCCCTATTTAACCCCCGACTCTTCAATGTAATCATCTCAAAATATAATCTAGTGCCAGTCGTCGTTATAATACATACGCGTACCAAATTTCAAGTGAATATCTCCATTTTATTTTATCAACCCCATTAATAATGGAATGACGGTGGTGGGGGATGGAAAATATTATAAAAAAAATTGAGGCCTTGACTTCTAGTACATACACCGAATTTCAAGTTTCTGTAGTCTTACTAGCTTGCTTTAGTTATTTCTCCCCATTTACCCCTATTTACCCCCAACCCTTCACCGGATGTGTTCAACAATACAGCTCCAGATCTCGTTATAGTATATACGCGTACAAAATTTCAAGTCAATATCTCAAACCGTTCCGGAGAAAACGTGCGGAAAAGAGTTACAGACAGACAGACCGACACACAGAATTTTTTTTGCTCAAATTTAAAATCTCGACATTTCATGACATTCTAAACCTATTTTAAGAAAAAAATGTTTTAAATTTTTTTATGATTATTATACCTCCAATCCACTACGTGGATGTGGAAGTAATATATAAAAAAGTGTTTAATTATTTACAATCATCTCTATGTCATCTAGGTTGATAATGAAATTTTCTGAATATTTAAAGCAAACTGGTACCTATGCTATCACCACTTTGGATTTATTTCAATATAAACTGAAAGTCCGATGGAATCAGCAAAAGTAAACATTTTTATTATTATTATTACTTCCCCATCTACGTATTGGAGTGGAAGTAGAGTAATCGTAAAAAAAAAAATTCAGTTTTTTTCTTGAAATTTGTTTAGAATGTCATGAAACGTCGAGATTTTAAATTTAAGCGAAAAAAATGTCCGTCTGTCTGTCTGCAACTTTTTTACCCACACATTTTCTCTGGAACGGTTTGAGACATTGACTTGAATTTGTGTTAGCTAGAGGAACAACCATGTTATTTTTCAAAACATTTTGTTCACAAAATCGATCAATAAATAAAAAAGTTATTGATTATTCAATTTAAAAAATAATGATTTTTTTATGTTCTTTGATTGAACAAGAAATATCTAAAACTAATATTGTTTGCAAAAAAACACTGCGAAGAATATCATATAGAATGTGCAATAATTATATAAAAAGTGTAGTAAATCGTCGGAGAGTAAAATGGTTAGCTTGCTTTTTCTAAGTTAGTTAATTAATTTATTAACTGTAACCAATCAGGTTATTTTTCTTACTCACAATGCCTTGACAGATGTTTTATGATTCATGTAGTGTTCTAGTTGGCCTCACTTTACTGTATAACATGACCGCCAGCCCTACGCCATGCACCACCTGTCGGGGCGCACAACCTTATCAAATCTCTTCTCATCACATCTTTGGTGATATCACTCCAACGTTTTGCAAGTCGTCCTTGTGGCCAAAAATAGAGAGGATCCGGCAGAATACGATACTGAAGAGTCACTTTGGGGATGTATTTCTTGGTTAATCAAGAGTTTGTAACATACGTCTTCAAATCTACTTATCTCAAGAGTATCAATATTCTGTCTTTCTGACTCCATAATGGTCTGTATCTCAGAAGCGTAAAGAAAGGTGGAGAATGGTAGTACTGCATACCTCGGGATGTTCCTATCGGGCCAAGTTTTACTTAATTGACAAGTTGCTGATCTTGGCATCTGTATTTTACATCATATCTGATACTCACGATATTTGTGTTGTCTACAATGGCTGCTTTACTACCTTACAATCGCCTAGCCTTACCGTGCATGGATAGTGTTTATTTACTCGGTGTATAATCAAATTTTCATTTTACTAGCATATGATATTAATCCTAGTAACTTGTCAGAAATATCTGCCTCTTCCTTCTAGTGGTACAAAGACTGAAGTTTTCCGATCATTGAGTCAGTTCCTTCTTTCCCATATTTTTGTCATATTCTATGAAGAATTCTCACTCCATCTTCACTAACTTACTCAAGCGTTTCAGCCGTGATATTTTCGACCCCAACTGCTTTGCTAGTTTTTAGTTTTATATGGCTGCCTCTACTTCTGATTTTAGTATTGAAGAGTCATGTTTGCAACCCTGTTTCATTGTGTTACTATCCTGTTATTTTCTGCGTCAAGATAGTCACCCTCGAAAAAGTTATCGCAGTATTAGCGCCAAAACTCAAAAACCTGCTCCTTATTTGTTCTTAAGGTACTGGTGAAGTCCTTAGTTGACCACGTTTCTGGTTGGAATTTATCTGTAATTATCCTTACTGTTCGAAAAGGTCCTTATTGTTATTGTTGTATTCAGCACGTGATTCCAGTTCTTTACATATGTCTGTTATTTGATATTGTACTTTCTGACATAGTTAGTAGTTTTGAATAAGTAACTAATGTAACTAATGTAACTAATGATCAAACATTATTTATGGGTCATAATATTCTAGAAAAAATAATTTAACATTAAGAACTTATTTGTAGTATATTTACATAGGATAGGAATCATATAACTAGTTGCATGTAATAAATAGATTAAAAGCTTTGAATAATTTATACCTTCCATTAGGTATAAATAAGTAAGGAACACATTTTAAATTTAGTATTATCTTGTACTCTTGATAAAGGCCTAATAAGCCGAAACACGTGTAGAGTTTTAATAAAACTTTTTGAAACATTAAAATGCATAATTTTCCTGTATATTTAAATTATAAAATAATGTTTATATTAGGGAGTGACGACCTTGTCTAACTGCTAGATGAATGAAAGCCACTAAGCTTCTTCCATAATCTCATGGCATTTGTGACAGATTTATTGCTGTTCAGTTGACAAACATTAGTCTATTGCCTAATTAGCCGGTTCTGCCATGTAACAATATTATGGAAATACTTTTACTTCCGTCGCGTATCGAAGGGAAGTATTGTATCCGAGAAAAATCACCCTCCAAGATTTTTTCGGATTTTCACGTTTCAGATCATGTAGATTACGAAAATATAGGTTTTTCAATTCCGTCAGTCTCTCTGTCTGTCTTTCTGTCTGTCTGTCTGTCTGTCTGTCTGTCTGTCTGTCTGTCTGTCTGTCTGTCTGTCGGTCTGTTGGTGCATTAACTAAAAAAACTACTTGACGGAGGACAGTCAAATTTGGTAGGTAGCTAACGCCACTGCCACCGGAGAAATGGTTAGACTTTCACTGGAAAATGTACAGGGTGGATCGTCTAAAGGGGATAAATAGATAATGGGAAAAAATTTCGTTCAAATTTCAAGTTTCCACGTTTCATGACATTCTATACCTGGCTCAAAAAACATTTTTATTTGAAAATTTTAAATGGAAAGAAAATCGAAATTTTGAACATTTTGCATAGAATGGGTGATGGACAAAATTTTGTTTTGCTCAAATTTAAAATATTCGCGTTTCCTGACAATCTACACCTATAAAAAAATTATTAAAATTTAAAATAGAAAAGAAATTTTGAAATTTTGAAAAATTTTTATAAAATGGAGGGAAAAAAACTGTTTTACTCAAATTTAAAATTTCCACGTTACATGACATTCTAAACATATTTCAAAAAAAAAAATGGAAAATTAAAAAAATATATTTATTTTTTATTATTTTATCCCTACAATAGAATAGATGACGGAAAAATATTTTTTCTTCAGTTCTAAAATTTCCACGTTTCATTATATTTTTAACCTATTTCAACAAAAAAATGTTTTGAAAATTAAAAAAAAATCCCACCACTATACAGTAGATGATGGAAAAAAGTTATCAGATTTTCTCTGTAATAATAGGGCTAACTACATGACGATTATAATTCTCATATATCATCTCTTAATTAATATTTTTTTAAAGTGACCGTCTTGTATGAATGAAGAGGGAAGTTCTGTGTAAATACCTTTACCGGTTTTTTTATTTAGTTATCGATTTTGTTAAAAAAAAACAATAAGGTTCTTCCTCTAACTAACACTAACTTACTGCCCAAATTTCACTACAATCCGACTTTTCGTTCTTAAGTTATCGTGCTTACAAAAAACGTGACGGACGGACAGACAGGTAGAGGGACAGATAAACAGACAGACGGGCGGACATTTTGAAAGTTGTACAGAATTCGGTCACCAACACAGTGAAACGAATTTTTTTTTCTCTACGAGCAATATTACCGGATTTAGAAATGTGCCGATCGAATGCAATATACTTATACTCTTCATTTTGTATTTGCGAGAGTATAATATTTGCATCGTTTGCATATATAAAGCAATAGGGAAAATTTCCAACAATATCCTTTATATACAATTACAACAGTATTGGACCAAGTATGGATTTATGAGGTATGCCACATTTTAAAAATCAAGAGCTAATTGTTTTTTTCAAGCAGCTGGTTACTAAAGTATGTTATTTTCACAAATTTTCATTGAACATCTTATCCGGTGTAGCCCAGTTAGCCCAGGGTCGATCCAGTCAAACCATGAACAAATTAGAGACAAGCTGAAATTTGGTATATAAGTTTGTATTGGGGTCCTTAAAATACCACCAAACCCCACCGGTAATCCGCCGTGCCTGTCACCCCTAAACAACCCCCGAAAGGGGTGAAAATCGGACTTTTTTTAGTTTTTTGGCAATATCTTAAAAACAAAGCTATGTACGAAAAAATATGGAGACAGAAAAATTAAAGAGCATAAAATTTGCTGTAAAACCACGTTTAGCAGTTTTATTTTGCTCTACCAGTGGCGGAGTAATAATATTTTTAATAACTGGGTATTTTGTAAAAATGCACATTTGTGAATGTGATGTATGTTTTTAATTATCCAATATAATTTATCTGTATGTTTAGATGTCGTCATCCGCATATAAATCCTCAACTGCCCTATTAAAACATGTAATACCATTACACTGTCCACATGCCAAGGTACACTTTAGGCCCATTTTACGACATGAGCATGCATTTTTGCAACCACCTGATGTACAGCTGCAAAATATTCTTTTAAGGATCCATTGGGGGGCTATGTCTTGATCCATCTGGACTGGACAGATTCCGGAATCAGTAGAAATCCATCCTCAGTCCTGGAGTGGTAAGTTATTATTTAACCATGCTTGAACCTAAAAGTTAATCATACATGTAAACAAGATATGTTTGTAGGGTTGCTAGACTTACCTGATGAAATGTCCTAAATGCATGGTATTTTTTGGGCGTACAGTATTAATAATAACATTGGCAACACTTACAACTTTTCTTTTAGTAGAAGTGTTTTTATTTTCCGTCTCCGGTTTCCACCTTAATAAAGCATCTAAAAAAATTTTAAGAGTATCCGGAATATCAGTTTCTCCTTCATTTTCAAATTCAACATTCGATGGATATTGGTCAACTTCGAAAATTTTCATTCTAATATCCTCCCGTATTATATTTGCCGCAGTAGTGATTATCCTAACGCGTTCTGTTTCTTCATTTCGTTACCGGTTATTATACCATTGATCAGTCAGTAGCTTTTCGGAGTACTCCTTAAAGGTCATGATTGTATTTATTCCCACCATAGTTACTTGGATTCTATTTTCATAGCGTTTTAATAGCATATCTTTTAAGTACCTTTTGCACCACATGCAGTCAATTATATCTAACGGCAAATATGTTTTCATTTTATTAAACAAATCAAGCAGTGTAAATTGACATAACTCCAAATTTTCGTTTATATATGCGCACAAGCTGTTAAATGCTACCTCACAAGCTTCATCAGAGGGCCTACCTGGATTATCCCTTTCTGCTGCCTTAAAAAAAGTTGTTGTGGCATATTTTATGATAACGCCCTTCAGCTGCTATTAAGTCAATAACTGAATTAATTCTCGTAAATACCTGATTTGACCAGTCATCGTTACGTAGAAAACATTGCCTGACTATG
Organism: Stenurella melanura; assembly: GCA_963583905.1. Taxonomy (NCBI): domain Eukaryota; kingdom Metazoa; phylum Arthropoda; class Insecta; order Coleoptera; family Cerambycidae; genus Stenurella; species Stenurella melanura. The sequence goes on from OY757312.1 coordinate 113,806,329, forward strand.
TTTTCTTTAATGTGTAGAGTTGTTACTAATCTAAAAAGTCTGTTACCTCTTTTATTGCTTGATTTATGACATATTTCATAACAAAATAGACATTTTCTTTTAAAATCGAAGTTCTCCGATGCTAAGGAAGATCGTAAACAGGTTTCATCGGTAGCGCCTGTGAAACACCACTATTAATAAGGTCCACTTTTCTTTTTCGCAAATAAAGTTCACGACAGTTTTCATGGATTTTTAGAATTGTTGTGGTACTAATTTTCTCCCATAATCCATCACCAAGTGTCTTACTTTTTTCAATTAATGTTTTTTTACCGCGAGAAACAATAACATCGTCCTTTGCTACCATAGGTAAATCACAAATCGCACAAATAGACATTTTTTAGCCAAACTCAAGTATAACCGTTACATAAAAACGCCCGAGGCACCTGCACCGCAATAGCAAATCACACTGCCACACGAATCGCAAATTGCTAATCAATTATTGCATCATCCAGCCGAGTCGTATACGAAAAAAGAGCATACATACAGGCGCATGGCGAATGGCGACGCGACGCGGATGACTACTCATCTGCCTTAACATGCGGTGTAGGTATGTCCTAAATATTATTAACATTAAAATAATTCCTCTCATTTCGTAACATGTAATAGGCATGTAAGATGTTAAGTTCTATTAACTAATACAAAATAATGTATGAAATTAGAAATATAGTACTCCACTGGTACGCTTTTTATTTCTAATTTATTGACGTAAGAATGTATTAAATGTATTTACCAAACTATCCATATACATTGTTATGTATATTTAATGTCAAAATCCAATAAGTATAAATGGCTAGAGAGTATTTTTACAAAATACCCAGTTATTAAAAATATCGTTACTCCGCCACTGGCAGAGCAAAATAAAACTGCTAAACGTGATTTTATTGGAAATTTTATGCTCATTAATTTTTCTGTCTTCATGTTTTTTCGTATATGGCTTTGTTTTTAAGATATTGCGAAAAAACTAAAAAAAGTCCGATTTTCACCCCTTTTGGGGGTTGTTTAGAGATGACAGGCACGGCGGATTACTGGTGGGGTTTGGTGGTATTTTAAGGACCCCAATACAAACTTATGTACCAAATTTCAGCTTGTCTCTAATTTGTTCAAGGTTTCCTATATAAAACTTCAGATCGACCCTGGGCTAAGTTGTCAGAGACAGAAATTGATAAAGACCGGTCACCAAATGTTATATGGCTGGATTTTTCAGAATAAGTAGTTTTGTTGATGTAGAATACGATAAAAGAAAGTTTACAGTTGTAATATGTCGGCGACCCCTAAGAAAATATTGGCTGAAATTCGGATTTTGGCCAATAACTCGAAGAATAAAAAATATGTCTCAAAAAACCAATAGCACTAGGCGATCGAGGAAGAAATTTCACATCTAAAACGTATATGAATTTCTTTTGTACGATCAAAAATGCAGGCTACAGATCTTTTTTTAACACACGAGAATGGAACGTAGCGACACATAAGTACGGCTCGCGAAGCGTGCATTCAACAAAGCTTAAATGAAACGAGAAACATGTGGCTATTGGATTATCACATTTTCAAATATAAAAATGAAGTATGTAGGAATAGTACATATATGAAGTTGGAACATAGAGAGATTTCCGATGAAATCGGTAAAAGCTCTAGCAAATAATGTATAAATAGATCCGATGGATAGGTATGCCAAACAATTTTTGAGGTAAAAGATATTAACGTTTATTTTACCCCGAGTTTCACGAATTTTGAAGCAAAGAAAAATTTTTCTTTTATTTTCGTAAAATAAAGAAGGTTAAGTCAATTTTTAATGTATATCCTCTTAAAACATCTTAAAGTACACATTTCTTGCTTTGAGAATCGTACCTACAGAAATCTAATAACACGATTTAAACCAAAGTAATAGTTGGTTAAAGTTAGTTATAAATATCAAATTTTATCACTATCTCAAGACTTTGAAATTTTGGTATAGTGTATATTTTTTCACTCATCGAATCTTTTTATACATTACTTCAAGAGTAATATGTGAAAGTTTCAGATTTTTATATTGAACAGATTGGGCCGTTACTTGATGAAAATCCATGATAATAATTGGGAAGAAAACTATATTAGTTTTTGATTTTCACTTTATTTCTTGTCAACATGACAATTGTTTCGCCACACAGTGGCTTCTTCAGATATTGAGTACTGGTATACTAATTTTACAATGCACAAACTATATGGTTTTATACAATTTTGATGTAATCCTAATCTTAATTGCTAAGCGGAAAAGTACAATATAATTTTAATTACTAAATGGAAAGGTACATATAGTTCTAGGAAATTTATTGAATCTAATTTTAATAAGTAAATAAATTTAGTAAGGGAGATGAGTTTGTTTCAATTTGGTCATTTAATAAAATATCAGACGACTTTAGTTTATTTATTTCTAGAGATTCTAGTAAATCGAGTTTTAACCCTTTTTTCTCGGTGTGTAAAATTTTAAACTCTTCGTTGAACACGTGACCTACTTCTATTAGATGGTTAGCATAAGTTGAGTCTGTTTTATTACTGATGTAACTTCTTTTATGTTCTGACAACCGTTTACCAAAATTTCTTCCTGTTTGTCCAATATATACCTTAGGACAAGCACCACAAGTCAACTTATAGACGCCTGATTTATTTTCTGATGAAATTTTGTCTTTTGCATTTTTTAAATGTTTTCCTATTGTGTTATTAGTTTTGAAAGCTACATTAATATTACGTTTTTTTAAAAAAGAGGAAGTTTTTTCTGTTGGGTAGCCAATGTAAGTGAGAACTTTGAAACTATTATTTTGATCTTTTATTGTTGGATATACTTCTTTAATGGCTTTATTGAAAGATTTTTTCACAATGATATTGTCTATTACTTCTGGGTTGTAACCATTGTTGAATGCAATTTGTTTTATTATTTGTAGTTCTTTGATATAATTTTCTTCTGATAAGGGGACAGTCAAAAGCCTGTGTATCATGCTGTTGTATGCTGCTATTTTGTGTTGGCGAGGATGTGCTGAGGTGTTGTGTATTGTTATGTCAGTGTGGGATGGTTTATGAAAAATTGAGAAATTATGTTTTTTATTGAGTCTTGTAATAGTCAAATCTAGAAAGTTAATAGCGTTTTCGGTTTCAGTTTCGAAAGTAAATTTAATTTTAGGGTGGAGTGAGTTTATGAAATTTAGGAAATTGTTGAGTTGTCGTTTAGTTCCTGTGAAACAAGTTAAAATATCATCTACATATCTATACCAATAAAGAAATTTATTGCTTTCTGGGTTTTTATGTATTTGGTTTTCTAAAAAGTCCATAAATATTTCGGATAAAAGTGGGCTGAGAGGATTACCCATAATTAGACCCTCGTCGCTCGTATAAATCTTATTATTAAATTATTATTAATTTAATAATAAGATTTATACGAGCGACGAGGGTCTAATTATGGGTAATCCTCTCAGCCCACTTTTATCCGAAATATTTATGGACTTTTTAGAAAACCAAATACATAAAAACCCAGAAAGCAATAAATTTCTTTATTGGTATAGATATGTAGATGATATTTTAACTTGTTTCACAGGAACTAAACGACAACTCAACAATTTCCTAAATTTCATAAACTCACTCCACCCTAAAATTAAATTTACTTTCGAAACTGAAACCGAAAACGCTATTAACTTTCTAGATTTGACTATTACAAGACTCAATAAAAAACATAATTTCTCAATTTTTCATAAACCATCCCACACTGACATAACAATACACAACACCTCAGCACATCCTCGCCAACACAAAATAGCAGCATACAACAGCATGATACACAGGCTTTTGACTGTCCCCTTATCAGAAGAAAATTATATCAAAGAACTACAAATAATAAAACAAATTGCATTCAACAATGGTTACAACCCAGAAGTAATAGACAATATCATTGTGAAAAAATCTTTCAATAAAGCCATTAAAGAAGTATATCCAACAATAAAAGATCAAAATAATAGTTTCAAAGTTCTCACTTACATTGGCTACCCAACAGAAAAAACTTCCTCTTTTTTAAAAAAACGTAATATTAATGTAGCTTTCAAAACTAATAACACAATAGGAAAACATTTAAAAAATGCAAAAGACAAAATTTCATCAGAAAATAAATCAGGCGTCTATAAGTTGACTTGTGGTGCTTGTCCTAAGGTATATATTGGACAAACAGGAAGAAATTTTGGTAAACGGTTGTCAGAACATAAAAGAAGTTACATCAGTAATAAAACAGACTCAACTTATGCTAACCACCTAATAGAAGTAGGTCACGTGTTCAACGAAGAGTTTAAAATTTTACACACCGAGAAAAAAGGGTTAAAACTCGATTTACTAGAATCTCTAGAAATAAATAAACTAAAGTCGTCTGATATTTTATTAAATGACCAAATTGAAACAAACTCATCTCCCTTACTAAATTTATTTACTTATTAAAATTAGATTCAATAAATTTCCTAGAACTATATGTACCTTTCCATTTAGTAATTAAAATTATATTGTACTTTTCCGCTTAGCAATTAAGATTAGGATTACATCAAAATTGTATAAAACCATATAGTTTGTGCATTGTAAAATTAGTATACCAGTACTCAATATCTGAAGAAGCCACTGTGTGGCGAAACAATTGTCATGTTGACAAGAAATAAAGTGAAAATCAAAAACTAATATAGTTTTCTTCCCAATTATTTCAGATTTTTATCAAAAAAATTGTAGAAATTTTAGAGGTTTTAAGAATTTCATAAAAAATCTCTATATGTTCCGAGTTCACATATGTACTATTCCTACATACATTCATTTTTTTTGAAAATATGATAATCCAATAGCCACATGTTTCTCATTTTATTCTGAAGCCTACATTTTTGATCGTACAAAAAAAAATTTCATATACGTTTTTGATACGAAATTTCCCCCTCTATCGCCAGTGCTATTAGTTTTTTTATTTTTTTTTTATTTTTCGAGTCATTGGCCAAGAACCGAATTTCGACCAATATATTCGATTTTTTTAGGGGTCGCCTGCACCTTACAGCTGTAAACTTTATTTTATCGTATTGTACACCAACAAAACTACTTATTCTGAAAAATTCAGCCATACAACATTTAGTGACAACTTAATACTCCTGACGACTGGGCTAATTAGCCTACACTTCTCCAAATTATAAGGTGCATAATATTGCAGCGCATTATAAATATATGAAAATGCGGTAATATATGACTAGTAACAAATTAACTTTTTTTGTTTGTTGAATTTGAATTTCTTTAATCAGCCACGATGTTAATAACATTCAGATACAAACTGAGAGGAAAATAGTGGATAAATACCAAATGGATTTTAATGAAAATAATACATTTATTTTATACCTGGAGGGTCTTTCAATGGTTTTTCGATTTGTAACAAAACAACGTATTTAATAGAAACGTATAACACAAATGGAAATATTTTTTTCTACTTTTATACATTTCAATTTAAATGCAAAATAGACTAGAAATAAATTATTTCTCTAACAAAACAAATGTTATAATACTCTGTAATACTGAAAGTACACTGTTGCATTACATTGAGTTATTTTATTTTATATATCTAGATAACTCATTTCAAATAAAATGAAGCAGGTTCATTATAGAAAAATATCTACCATCATTACCATTTTTAAAACAATGTAATATAATCTACCGAATGAAAATAACGATTGTACAGTATTTCTTATTAATTCCAATACTGACAGAATCACATCAGTTTTAGTTCTTCTTTCTTCATATTCACGGCTTGGTAAACATTTTGTGAGCGCGTTAGAGAAGGGAGAAAAATTGACAATTTGTCATGTACAACATACAAAAGAATATGTTGACATCAGCTACAATTATAGAATCACAGAGAAATTTAGTCGGTGAACATTATTTGTAACAGATACACCTTATATACTTGAATTAAGATGTTTGGAAATGATACACTTGGATGTGCACCAATGTATATTTCCAAGAGTACCAATCCCACAAATCATATTAGACCAGTGCAAATAATTTTTGTAAAAAAAAATTAATATCAGCATGAGAATTGTTGGAAAAGGAAGGAAATATAGCGCAACCAACAGGAAAAAGAAATTAAAGTCGATTCGAGTTACGGGGGTGAAATAGGGTGAACTTTAGGAGTGGAAAATGGTTTTTCACGGTTTCCAGCGAAACTAGACCTTCTATCGAAAAAAGTTAAATGTAAAAGTTTTAGGTAATGAAAAGGTCTATAATTTTGTTTCAACCATGTTTTCACATAACCTAAAATTTTCCGAGAAAAATTGAAAAAACTTTCTTCGTTCTTGATTTTTATCTCCCACAAAGAAAAAATTCTTTTCGCGAAATTTGGTGGAAACTTACCTTCATAAGTCTCAAACACGCTGTAACTTTTTTTAATCAAAATATTTATTTTTACATATTATTGTGATTCTCAACCAAAGAAGTTACCTCATATTCACCCGACAATACCCAGGTGCTGGAAACAGTTTTTTCAAAAAGGCAGTTATCTTTATTTTCGTTGAAGTGTCTACTTTTATATGGTGTGAAAAAAATAAACATTACTATGGGAAAATTTGCCAGGAAATGCGAAGAACTAAAAAAACTAGATTATAGAAAGTTATTCTTCAATCATTGTTTATAATTCTTCATTATTATTAAAATTCACAGTTCAAATCCTTGGAAAATGTGACATAATATACTGTTACATTAATAAATTAAGTAATTGAAAATCGTAGAAGTAGGGGATTTACAAAAAACATGCGAAAATAGTTAATTTTCCAAGTATTAAATATTTGGTTTGAAATGGTTTCAGCCAGAAAAACGTGATTACTACCTTATTTCTTAATATAAAAAAGTTAATTAATTAGATTCAAGTGACATTTATGGAATGGAAAATCTTATAATAGAAAAATGTACTTATATAATATTTACAGTTAAATTTACATAAAAATTTTTACAATATTTTTATTTACATTTACCACACTAATTAGAAATACAATCAATTGTCCATTAGTCTTTGCCTCTTTGATGGCAGGTTCTTCATCGTCAGATTCGATATAACTTTCGGATTCTGGTGGATCTTTGAAATCTTCAATACCGCGATAGTCTTCAACTCCAATATTTTGCGTAATATTTATCGGTTCATCGTCTATGATTTACTCTGAATCACTTACTTCCTCGTAGATTTATTTTTCAATATTAGAGCATTTTTCAGAACCATGGCAGTTTGATCATAAATTTGTGCATTTCAAACCGTGTTTTCGACAGCCGCATTTTTGACTGTTGCACCCACTTTCACAGCTGCAACAAATAGTTTTAAACAGTAATTCAGAAATCAATTCTTTATTTGTCAATTTGGACATAATTCCATGTTAGTGTTACATCCAGCCCCAATCCGTTTATTACCGAGCCAAGTTTGAAGCTATAACAACTGCTGCGTCTTCAGTTGGTGGAAGTTTTCCAATTTAAAAGATGATTTAATTGTTGCTACTTCATACTTCTGGAATGTTAATTGATTCAAAGTCACATTTTTATTTTTACATCTATTAACTTACTTTATTAATTGCAATCCTTTTTCAGCGATATCTTTTTTGTCTGCATTTTTCTTATAAAAAATATTGGCCAAACTTGAGAAAATTTTATCGGCTACTAATGATTTTACAATTGTTTTTTTCCATTTCTCATTTTCTATCCTACATTTTTCAAGGGTTTGAACTGTAAATTTTAATAAATGATGAAAAATTTTAAACAATGATTGAAAAATAACTTTTTAAAATCTAGTTTTTTAGTTTTTCCATTTCCTGGCAAATTTTCCCATAGTAATGTTTATTACTTTTACACCATCTGAAACTAGACGTTTCAACTGATTTACTTCCACATCCACGTAGTGGATTGGAAGTATAGTAATCAAAATAAAATATATGTTTTGTTTCTTGAAATAGGTTTAGAATGTCATGAAACATCGAGATTTTAAATTTGAGCGAAAAAAAATTCTGTCTGTTTGTCTGTCTGTCTGTCTGTCTCTGGAGAAATCGTGTGGACAAAAAAAAAGTTACAGACAGACAGACAGGCAGACAGACAGACAGACAGACAGAATGTCATGAAACGTCGAGATTTTAAATTTGAGCGAAAAAAAAATTCTGTCTGTCTGTCTGTCTGTCGGTCTGTCTTCTGTCTGTCTGCCTGTCTGTCTGTCTGTAACTTTTTTTTTTGTCCACACGATTTCTCCAGAACGGTTTAAGATATTGACTTGAAATTTTGTGCACGTATATACCATGACGAGATCTGCAACTGGATTGTTTTTTGAAGATATCCGGTGAAGGGTTGGGGGGGCAAATAGGGATAAATGGGGGAAAATATGTAAAGCCAGCTGGTAAGAGTACAAAAGCTTGAAATTTGATGTTTGTACTGCAAGCCAAAACCTCAAAATTTTTAACAATATTTTTCATCCCCTCACCCCCCCCCCCCCTCCATTATTAAAGGGGTTAATAAATTGAGATATTCACTTGAAATTTTGTACACCTATATATTATAATGACATCAGAAAAAAGATTATATTTTCGGATTATTCTGATGAAGGGTTGGGGATTAAATAGGGGTAAATAGGGGAAAATAAGTAAAGCAAGTTGATAAGAGTACAGAAACTTGAAATTCAGTGTATCTACTAGAAGCCAAGGCCTCAGACTTTTTTATAATATTTTTCAGATTGAGATGATTCCGTTGAAGGGTTGGGGGTTACACAAGGCAATAGTTGAAAATTTTGACATATTGTAAAAATTTTAATTCCGTGTCATAAATTATTTGGTTATAATTTCTATTTTATCGTTTACACATTATATATCAGTTTTAATCCCTTTTGTATAAATCTGAAAAAAAAAGTAGCTAATTACTTGGTGCCTTCATATTGCGTAATGGTATGGATACTTTATAAACTACTTAGAGGTCAAATAGAGGTCGTTGGATTACATAATGTAATAAAATACACAAAAATACTGTAGTCGTGTATTGTTGGTTGCCCAAAACGCCAAAAAAATGTTAGTGTATTTTCTAGTTACTTTTATAGTGTGAATGTAACTTTCGTATTTACTCCTCCTGGTTTAAAAACAGACTATAGTGTTGTCCAACATGCTGTTGATAACAATCATGGAATAGCTATAAGTAACTTGAGGTTAATTAGAGATGTAGCAAATAATAGACCGCTCGAGTGCGACACATGTTGTGACGCTCTCGAACGTACTATACAGCCAAAAGAGCAAACTAAAATATGAGTCACAAAACGTCTGTTAAGGCGTTGTAAATGAGGAAGTGCATTTGTTAACGCACGACTAAATACTAAGCAGCCTTAACAGGGGTTTCTTAATGAGAACTCAATGAGGACGACCATCAATACAATAGTGAGCATTTAAAATGTTTTTTTTTCGTATTTACAAATTGCTTCCAAAACCCCCTTAAGCGTACTGCGTTAAAAGGAAAGTTTTCGTTGAGTCTATTATGACGAACATTCAGTTCATCAAAGACAAACAAAACGTATTAAAAGTAAATAAAACGTCCCCTCAAGAATAATGTATTGTATATGCTCGTTGAAGCACGGATACTGAATTTTATATAGAGATAACGACTGTTCAAGAATGAAAACCTGTGGAAATTGAACTTGTGACACCTATTTGATTAAAACCAGACAGGTACCTCAATTTGCGGACGGCAGCCTTTGGGTTATGGGAGAGCAGAGTCGTGGGTTGATACTTACCGATTTGCTCAATAATTTTTAAAGAAATTTAAAGATATAAATACAAGTATATAAATACAAGTTTTAAACTAATTTGCTAAAAAGATATTCAGGGCGCCACCATAGCTTGCCTAAAAGTTATCCTGCATTGTGAAAGCTACGGAAAACAATACATAGGTTAAAATATAGTTATAGCTCACCAGCACTCCATTGAAATGTCATAAATGGGAGAAAATAAACACAATATTAATTAGTCACAACTTTACTTTAGCGGATATTCCCACTAACAATTTGATAATTACAGATTCAAAATAATCGTGTGATAATTACATAAATTTTAATGTTGCCTTAAGATTAATTGAAATTTTGAAGGATTTAATAACCAATGGTTCACTTTAAAGAATGTTATAAAATTTAGTTATATGTATAGCCAGAAATATATAAAAGAAAATGTTATAAAATGGAGATTCCCATCAATTTGGTAATTACAGATTTAAAATAACCATATGATAATTATACACTATCGTGCTATAAGCGTAGTTGAAATATTTAAGAATTTAATAACCAATGGTTTAATTTAAAGAATGTTATGAAATTTAATTATATGCATAGCCAGAAATATATGAATGAAAATTTTATAAAATGGTACCACTTTTTACAATATAAGTTAAAATTTAATATAAGTTTATTTGAGAGGCATTACCGTAGTAACCCTCTAAATACCTGTTGGCTTACAACAGCTCGTTACAGTTTCATTTCATAACGGTCTCTACATGTCCATAAGAAAAACTTTGTTCGTCCTTATAACCTGCAACTTCCAGGCCATTCACCATCGAAAAGCGTCCTTTTCTTCAGCAAAAACCCCTAGGTATTAGGGAACTCATGGAAACCATTTCCCAAAATAGGATAGGAAAGCTTGCAACATCCAGACTTGTTATCTATATGAAACTCTCAGGAAACATAGTAATTAATCATGAAGTCCTCGAGTCCATACCAATAAAAAATGTTTAAAAAAATGGGCCTCTTACGAGGGAGACTTGCAACCCCCAAAAAACCTCTAGGGGTGCATTCAGCCTCTTAAAAATAAGCCGAAGCTTATGGCTTGACGCCTTAATGCAGCATGGCTGACAATAATTAAGTAACTCGACACGCCACACGTCTGCTCTGCCAAGCTCTTAAAATTGAAAAGGACGCTTTTGTGGCTTCTCTTTTCCCACTTATCATTTTTAATATATAAAAAATTAAACTTCTTCCTCTCCCAAAAGTTTACTAAACTAAAAGGTGCCAACATACTTGAGTTACTTGGACACAAAGAAGAAGAAGAGATGAAACTTCAGGTTACTACTGAACCTATTTCAATTAAATGTATTTATAAATTTTGTAAACAATATGAGGAGATAGAACTTGAAATTTATTAGAGAAACCTATTGAAGAATTTTAAGTAACTTCCTAATGAAGGACAACGTCATAACCTGTGTAATTTACTGTAAAATGCCAACTTTGCAAACTGACTGATTAATATTAGCGTAATTTAGTTCCGCAACCCACTGCACAGGTGAAGCATTGCTGGTTGCATAAAGTTAAACACAAAGTAACGAATTTGTATAAGTTAATTTACCAAATTATAAAACAAATAACATGGAGTGTTATACTGCCCGCCACCATCAAATAAAAATATATACTTTGAAGAAGGATATATTTTTATCACCTTATAAAGTTTTGACTAATAATTTTTAAATTTTTTCTTCCTTACATTACCGAAAATTCCTACGTGCTATGTTAGTATTAATCCTTAACCCGAAATACCTATTTCTAAAACATTCCTTTTAACAAGAATTGTCAAACCTTAATTTACCTAACGCCTAACTTAAATATTACTATCAACTACTAAGCCAATGTTTAGCCTAGCTTTCTATTTCTAAAAAATAGACAGCAAACATACTTAAATAGTACTATATAGAGAAATATGTACGGTATGTATTATTTACTATACAGGGGAGATAGGGGAATATGTAGCTACATTTGGGGACATAGGTAACTATATACACAGGGTAAATTTCTCAATTCCTATAAACATTCATTTGAGTAGGTACTCAATGAACAATCACTTGAGTGAAACATAAAGTGAAGACACGGTAGTGAAACACAGTAATGAAAACACAGCAAGTATCTATCTTTTTGAATACCCAAAAAAATCATTTTTAAGCTCAAACAACAGGACTAATAAGCAAAACCTTTCTGGGTTTATCTGCTTATTTACCAGACAGAAGGAAAACTTGACGTCAAGGTATGTTGGGGAAAATATTATAATGCTATTTTTAGCAATATAAAAAAAAACAATTAATTTTTAGTTTTCTTCTAAAAATTAATTATAACAAAGAAAAATATATCCAGTTTGGATATTTAACTCCAATGAGTATGCAACACAACACACTTGAAATTCTCAAATGGTCTGATTTCTTAAGTTAAGAAATCTATCAATTTTTAAGTTTTATCCTATAAAAAGATTTAGAAAATTTAATATGAATTTGAGTACGAATTTTACTAGGGAGGTTAATCAGAGGTTTTATAAAAAGAAATGATAGAAATATCTAGGTAACAGAAAAATTTTACTCTGATAAATCAGAATTCGATCCTAGATATGGTTTTAACTGACTAATGTGCCAAGCACCAGCATCTGTACCATCCAAATTATCTAATTCATATACTATTCTAGATTTAACTGTACGTACTTTACACAATACGTATCGAGGTGCCAATTTGGCAGAAAACTGTTTTTCAGCATCTGAAAGAACATGGTTACGTTTCCACACCTTGTCACCTACTTTAAATTTAAAATCACGTTTTCTCAAATTGTAGTGTTTTGAATTTCTCTTATACATTATATTTAATTTATCTTGCACCTTTTTGTACAATTCCGGAAAATTTTTTAGATTTTGAGCATATGGATCTGCATATCCAGGCTCCAATTCAAAATTATACTCATGTGCTTTTCCTTCATAGAAATCACCTGATATAGGAATATTTCGTCCAAAATTTAGAAAGGCGGGGCTGTACCCTACTGTGTAATGTGTCGAAACTCTCATGGCATGAGCAATTTTATAAATTTCTTGGTCCCAATCTTTGTGTCTTTTTACAAAACAACGAATAGATGTTAATAATGTTCTTATATTTCGTTCTGCCGCATTCGTTTGAGGATGGTAGCGTGCATTATATAAGACCTGTACTTTATATTTTTTAGTAAAAGTTTCGAACTCTTTACCTGTCATTTGTGAACCGTTGTCACATACTATAAATTGGCTTACCCCGTAAACTAAGAAAATGTCATTTTCTATAAATGAAATTAGGGCCTTTGCCTTAGCAGCACGTATTGGTTTCACCATAACATATTTCGTAAAGTAATCGGAAACTATAATGGCGTGAGTATTTCCTCTTGGAGAACGTGGATATGGACCAAGGAAATCAATAAAAATATACTGAAATGGCATTGAAATTTTTCGTTCAGAACCCATAAGACCCATTGGTGTTGAATTAGGCATTTTTTGACTATGACAAACATCACAATTTCTTACATATTTAAAAACATCTGTTCTCATTTTTGGCCAATAGAAATTTTCAGTAATTTTTTTAAGCGTTTCGTAAAATCCGAAATGTCCCGAAGTAGGAATATCATGACAGTGACTAATTATTTGAGTACGCTGTGAAAGAGGAACTACCAATTTCCAGTCAGAAATGTTTGTTTTAAGTGGGATTTTTTTTGGTAAGTATTTATAGATATACCCCTCATTTAATGACCAATGTGGATAGTTTTCTGGATGTTTATTTATATTATCACGCATTTTTAAATACCAAGGTTCTAGATCTTCAAGCAAAATACCTAATACATTTACTTCTTCTGGAAGTGGTGATCTAGATAACGCATCTGGCACTACATTTAGCTTGCCCTTGCGGTGAACTATATCAAAATCAAACTGTTGCAACTGGGTTGCCCATCTAGCTAAAACTCCAGTAGGTTCACGTAACTTGTGAAACCACAAAAGACTATAGTGATCGGTAATGACAGTAAAACGAGTGCCCTCAATGAACGGCCGAAATTTTGTTATACCGAACAATACAGCTGCTAACTCACGCTGGTAAGTTGACCAATTTCTTTCTGTCCTAGAGAGACTACGACTTGCAAAAGCAATTACTTTCTCAACACCATTCTGGGACTGAGTAAGCACGGCTCCTAAACCTGCTAGGCTAGCATCACACTGTATGGTAAATTTAAGAGAAAAATCTGGCGAAGATAAAATCGGAGCAGAAACTAAGGCTTGTTTAACGTCTTGGAATGCTTTTTCAGTTAAATCATTCCATACTATAGGAAGTTTTTTCCCTTTTCCACCTCTCAACAATTCATTTAAAGGAGATACTAAAGTGGAAAAATGAGGAACAAACCTCCGATACCATGAAGCTAAACCAAGGAAACGTTTAACCTCTGTACTATTTTTAGGCCTGGGATAATCTAGCATTGCTTTAACTTTATCCGGGTTAGTTCTTAAACCATCCTTATCCACAACAAAACCAAGATAATTCAGTGAATCACGAAAAAACTGACATTTGTCATAATTTATAGTAAGGTTAGCAGACTTTAAGCGGAAAATTACATCATTTAAAAGTTTAATATGCTCATCAAAAGAACTACTTATTAAAATAACATCATCCAAGTAAACAAATCCAAAAGGTTCTAATTCTGGACCTAGAATAGAGTCCATCAATCTTTGCTGTGCTTGAGCACTATTTGTCAAGCCAAAAGGTACTACACAAAAATGAAATAAACCCCTGCCGGGTACACTAAAAGCGGTTTTTTCCTTGCTTTCTTCTGTCAGAGGTATCTGCCAGAAAGCACTTTTCAAATCGATACTAGAAATAAATTTTGCACCTTTCAACATATTTAAGATATAGTCAACCCTAGGAAGTGGATATGAATCAGCTTTTGTGACGGAATTTAATTTACGTCCATCAAAACAAAATCTATAGCTGTTATCAGATTTTTTGACAAGTAAAACAGGTGAGCACCAACTACTAAAGGAAGGTTCTACCACACCTAATCGCAACATTTCATCAAGTTGTTTATTTAATTCTTTCAATAAATATGGTGATAATTGATATTGCCTTTGTTTAATTGGTCTAGCTTCTCCTGTGTCAATGTGTTGAACATATTTATTTGTTCTCCCTAACTTTCCTTCTGGTGATAATTTCTTAAATTTCTCCAAGATATTTTCTACCTGTGCTTTTTCTTTAAGAGACAGAGAAACTGTAGTTTGTATGCCAGTATTGATATTGTTTGAGAAATCATGTTTATCAACTACATTTATATGAACTTGCACTGATTTATTATCCATTTCCCAAGTGTTTGTTATGAAATTTAAAAATAGACCAAAAGATTTTAAAAAGTCACTACCCAAAATAAATGGATGACAAACCGAAGGAACTACTAAGGCTTCAACTAATTTACATTTATCTTGTAAACAAATAGGTAACAAAACAGAGCCAGAAATTATTTGTTTTTGACCATCAGCGGTAGTCACAAATTTTGGTTTGGAACTTTGAATTTTTATGTTAAATTTATTTAAAATATATAAACCCTTACTTCCTATAATTGACTGGTTTGCCCCTGAATCAAGTAGTGCTATCAGTGGTTGATCATACAACTTAATTTCTATGTAAGGACGATTGTCATGTGGCCTTTCAACAAAGACTGGTGAAATTTCTAAAGTATCACGCTTATTTTCTAAATAAAATTTTTTAACATTTTTTAGCCAGGATTGCCATTCTAATTTAGAAGTAAAATTTCTACTTTTAATTTGATTACTTATATAAGGTGCTTTCAAAGAAAAATTTCTATTTAATGTAGGAGACTTTCTAAGATTGGAATTCGTAACCGTTCTTGAACGTATAAAATGTGTGGTCTTTTTAAAATTAGACAAGCGGCGACCAATAACGCTTGCTTGATTTACTAGTTTTTTTGACATTTTGTACAATTTTTGGAAATTACATTTGGATTCCCACATTTAAAACAAAACATTCTAGGTTTTTCTCTGCATATTTGAAATGTGTGGTTAGGTTTTTGACAATTCCAACACGTGACAGTAGAAACGTTTTTTGTTTTAACCCTATATTTATTCTTTTTATTTGAGGTGGAAGAACTAACTGCTGAACTACTAGATTCTTCAAGATACGCTAAATCAATTTGACCTACATGAGAGCTTTTAGGAGGAGGAACGTAATTGTGTTTTATTCTATCTGCTTCATCTAACTTACGACAAACAGTACACAAATCATCAGTATCTTTTATTTCTACCAAAGCAAGTCGAGAAGTATAACGTGGTAATATTCTTTCTTTGATTATTTTGAGCTTAGTACATTCGGCAGGTGGACGGGATAATCTATTAAAATATGATTCCATGGTAGCAATATAAATGTGAATTGGTTCTTTATCACCTTGTGTTCTTTTTTTTATTTCATCCCATAGATTATCGTCAAAACTTTCTGGTAAGAAATCACGTGTCAATAATTTAACTAATCCTTCCCAGTCGGTAGCTAACTTTTTACTTAAAATATTTTTAAGCCATAATTTGGCAGAACCCTCAAATAAATCGGAAACTGAAGAAAATAATTCTTGTTTATCAACATTACGGGATACTGATAATTCATTTACTTGTTCTAAAAATGTATGAACACTCATACTTTTTGCATCAAACTTTAAATTCCATTTGTAGACCGGTACAGATTTTCTACAATGTTGGTTAGGTGAAACAGACCTTCTTGTAACAGAATTTTGAAAACTAGTACTAGGTACTGGATTATTGACTAATTGTGAAATTTCAGGTTTATGAACCTTTTCTTGTAAATCTGCGTCTAATTCTAGACAAGTTGCATGAGAATCGTCTTTAAACTCTTTAGCTTCTATTTCTACATCCTCCGGAATAGGCATTCTTAAAACTCTATTATAAAGATGACAAAGACGTGTCTCAATTCGCTTATACATAGAATCGGAAGCTGGACCATCAAAATCATGTATTAAATTTTTTATTGACTCTAGTGCATTTTCTATAATTTCCTTTTCAGCTTTATATTCAAAATTAGGATCAACATAATCAACCTCTCTATTACGGTCAGTATCTAATAATCTATGCAAAATCTTACGTTTTGCTGGGGCATCTTTTCTACCTGCGTTGACACCTCTTATACGTAATTCATAATTTAATTCATCAGAAAGAAGATGAATTGGCTTCATTCTATAAGGCTCCATGATCAAAGTAAAAATATTTATGTAACGAAGAAAATATTTAAATACCAGAAAAATATTATATATAAGGTCTCACGTAAAATAATTTGTTAATAATAATGGATCAGTTTACCAAGCGTCAACCTAACAGTTTCACACAAATATGGACTGATAAATATACCAATAAAAAAATTCAGAATGTCGACTGACACTAGTGCATTTTTCTCTCACACAACAGATCAATAGACTAATGGTGGCTTAGATATACTACAAAAAGTTGAACAAATCGGGCCCTTGACGTTGGAAGCGCCACTCTTGTGACACCTATTTGATTAAAACCAGACAGGTACCTCAATTTGCGGACGGCAGCCTTTGGGTTATGGGAGAGCAGAGTCGTGGGTTGATACTTACCGATTTGCTCAATAATTTTTAAAGAAATTTAAAGATATAAATACAAGTATATAAATACAAGTTTTAAACTAATTTGCTAAAAAGATATTCAGGGCGCCACCATAGCTTGCCTAAAAGTTATCCTGCATTGTGAAAGCTACGGAAAACAATACATAGGTTAAAATATAGTTATAGCTCACCAGCACTCCATTGAAATGTCATAAATGGGAGAAAATAAACACAATATTAATTAGTCACAACTTTACTTTAGCGGATATTCCCACTAACAATTTGATAATTACAGATTCAAAATAATCGTGTGATAATTACATAAATTTTAATGTTGCCTTAAGATTAATTGAAATTTTGAAGGATTTAATAACCAATGGTTCACTTTAAAGAATGTTATAAAATTTAGTTATATGTATAGCCAGAAATATATAAAAGAAAATGTTATAAAATGGAGATTCCCATCAATTTGGTAATTACAGATTTAAAATAACCATATGATAATTATACACTATCGTGCTATAAGCGTAGTTGAAATATTTAAGAATTTAATAACCAATGGTTTAATTTAAAGAATGTTATGAAATTTAATTATATGCATAGCCAGAAATATATGAATGAAAATTTTATAAAATGGTACCACTTTTTACAATATAAGTTAAAATTTAATATAAGTTTATTTGAGAGGCATTACCGTAGTAACCCTCTAAATACCTGTTGGCTTACAACAGCTCGTTACAGTTTCATTTCATAACGGTCTCTACATGTCCATAAGAAAAACTTTGTTCGTCCTTATAACCTGCAACTTCCAGGCCATTCACCATCGAAAAGCGTCCTTTTCTTCAGCAAAAACCCCTAGGTATTAGGGAACTCATGGAAACCATTTCCCAAAATAGGATAGGAAAGCTTGCAACATCCAGACTTGTTATCTATATGAAACTCTCAGGAAACATAGTAATTAATCATGAAGTCCTCGAGTCCATACCAATAAAAAATGTTTAAAAAAATGGGCCTCTTACGAGGGAGACTTGCAACCCCCAAAAAACCTCTAGGGGTGCATTCAGCCTCTTAAAAATAAGCCGAAGCTTATGGCTTGACGCCTTAATGCAGCATGGCTGACAATAATTAAGTAACTCGACACGCCACACGTCTGCTCTGCCAAGCTCTTAAAATTGAAAAGGACGCTTTTGTGGCTTCTCTTTTCCCACTTATCATTTTTAATATATAAAAAATTAAACTTCTTCCCCTCCCAAAAGTTTACTAAACTAAAAGGTGCCAACATACTTGAGTTACTTGGACACAAAGAAGAAGAAGAGATGAAACTTCAGGTTACTACTGAACCTATTTCAATTAAATGTATTTATAAATTTTGTAAACAATATGAGGAGATAGAACTTGAAATTTATTAGAGAAACCTATTGAAGAATTTTAAGTAACTTCCTAATGAAGGACAACGTCATAACCTGTGTAATTTACTGTAAAATGCCAACTTTGCAAACTGACTGATTAATATTAGCGTAATTTAGTTCCGCAACCCACTGCACAGGTGAAGCATTGCTGGTTGCATAAAGTTAAACACAAAGTAACGAATTTGTATAAGTTAATTTACCAAATTATAAAACAAATAACATGGAGTGTTATAAACTACGAGGAAGTATTTGTAAAAATAATATGCTGATGTCGCCACATACACTTTAATTTGTCAGCGGTTTTCCATAAAATGTATAGAAAATTTCCAACCCAATAACATACTCGAGGTGAATATTGATCAAAACGTAAAGCAATTTGCTTTAAACATTTCATACACGTCGGCTTGTATAGAGACGATATTTCAATGTACTTATCGAGCGCTTATTTACTCTGTAGCGGTGATTATGATAATTTGTATTTTTTTAAATTATGTATAGTTTATGAAAACCAACAATATATCCCGAAAACGTATTTATGTTAAGAACTTGCCTTAGGGTATCATTAAAGTATACAATATTAGCCTTGTTTCCACTGAGAGATACTTGGTAAAACAAACCAGAAAAAAAGTTACTACAGTTGCTTGGTAGAATCGTAAATGTACTTGCTTCTTGGCTGGTAATTCTGGGTTCGATCCTCTGCTGTGGAACTAGAATTTCTTTAAATAGAAAAACTGTTAGCAGAATGCTTAAATATTGAATGCGTGTTCTTTATCTTTAAATATATAGGCGACTCCGAAGGTAATATTAGTAATATGGAAGCGAGATATGAATAAAATAGATTAGTTATTTACTGCCGATGAATAAGAAAACAGTCAGGAATACTATTGTGATAATGAAGGTGGTAAATAATTTAATTTATATTCTTTACTTTAATTTCAGTATTAGTGAGCTATCAGTCTTTAAAGGGTAGTTAAATATAAAGAATACTTACATGTCGGTGTTTGAATGAGGGTTAAAAATTAATATTAAAAATTATTTATGGTAATATGTTTCCTATTTACAAATATGGCAACGGGGCTTCATCAGATGATATCGCTGCCAGTGTTATTGAACCAACTAAAATGATCCATTTGAAAAAATATCCAATTTACTAAAAAAGTAAATTCAGACAAAAATCCAATGAAAAAATAATATTTAAATCAGTAAAAAGACTTGTAAACACCTTTGGCATCATATTAAATCGAAATCCACGTAAAACATTATTTCACTAATAATGACCAAAATATTGACTTCATCATCTCGAGGACGACGGTCAATCGCCTTTGGGCTCCGTCGTTCGAATTGTCAAAAGTACTCCAAAAACTTTTAAGTTGCACGGAGCGAAAAATCGCTCCGCCCGATGAACTTTTCGAAAGTACCACGAATTTGGTTTTTCGAAAGTACAACGAATAAAATCACGAGGGGACAGGAAACTGCTCCATCCAACAGATTTTTTTCAAAAGTACAACGAATTTGGTTTATCGGAAGTACCACGAATTTCGTTTTTCGAAAGTGCAACGAGTAAAATTACATAAGACGGAAAACTGCTCCGCACAACACATTTTTTGGAAGTACAACGAATTTAATTTTTTGAAAATCTCAAGAAATTATTTTTATAAAAATATAATAACAAGACGTAAATAAAGCAGAAAAGCGCTCCTCGAGATGAATTTTTCGAAAGTACCACGAATTTGTCGAAATCCTCAGTCAGGATGTAGCGAGTAGCTATTTTAAACGTCAAAATTTAGGAAAAAAATTAATGGGAAGGTTTTTCCAATAAAAACCAAAATCCTTATTTAATATTCCTCAAAGGGTTCGAGCATAATCCTAATACAAAACCCCAAAAACGCACAGAAAAATAGTCAAAGAATTCAAAGTCGGAGGGTCGCTTCCAACGAACACAAAATACTTTTTATCCCGACTCAGGCGGACAACGCCATACTAATCGCTCGAAGGCGAGTCGACAGAAAAAAGGTATATTTGTGTTCGATGCCGTTAGTACGTTTATAAAAGCAGGAAAACTATCGGACACATATAGACAGCTTCTTTAAGCATCTTTACAATCATTTCGATAATTTTAGTGCCAAATTCAAAGTGAATAATTTTCAAAAAGTTTCGAATACATTTTACAATTATTACTAATTGGGAGTCTGAATCTTTTTGCACAGTCGATTGTCATAGTTCTCTCGACTCTGGATGAGTTCTATGGGAGGTAACGGCTTACCGAGTGGTGGTGCTCTTTGATGTTTGCCTTATACACATTAGCTAAGTATTGAATAATGATGTGTTTTACATTTTATGAATTATTTCAATAAATGAGAATATATTTTGAATTCGATTTCTTATTGATCCACTAATTATAAGATTTGTGACCGACGGGCGATTCTGTGGCGTGAATCGGATAATTACTTTCCGTGGGTCACCTCTGATCCCGCCAAGTCTGTGTACTTGTCCGAATACTCATAGAATCCATCGACGGTCTTAATTATTAAGAAGTGTTTCTGAGAAAGTGCTAATTATAAGCTATATTCATTAAAAGTACATTACCCGACATAGGAGTTCGATGGAGAGAGCATAGGTATTAGGACCAGCGACATTTTTTTTATTTATGACCACACTGTTGAAACTTTTTGTATCTGTTATTTGGGTGGAGTCGGACAAATTTGGGACTTGGCACATTATGGTAGTCGGGCGTTTGTCTGTCAAGCTGTCACGAAGTTGTCAATTTTATGCAAAAAAAAAAATTATAACCACATTGGTAATTTTATTTTAATCAATAGTTTTTATCATATAATTAGCGAAAAAAATTTGCCACTTGACGCGTCGGACACGCCAAACACGTCGAGTTTATGAAAAAAAAAAAAATTATTACCGCACGGCTGACTTTAACAGAATCTACCATAAAACATTGTTGCAATGATGTGGTAACCTTGTCGGACAATTTTTACGGGGCATATGCGCAGTCGGATGCGCCAAAGTCGTCAACTTCCTGCAAAACTTTTATTTACAACCCTTTTTCCGACAAAAAAAGGAAGTTATAAGTAATTATAATCTAAATCAAAATATCTAAGTGTCCGACAAAAATATTGGGGCAAATCGCCAGTCGGACAAAAAAAGTTAATTTTTATTGGTAATCGATATTCGCAAACTGTACAGGGTTTCTGCATCCCTTATTTTTACAACCATTTTTCCGACAAAAGTAGGAGGTTACAAGTAATTATTTTCTTAAATAAATAATGTAATTGTCTGACAAAAATATTGGGGCAAACGTACAAAAAAATTTAATTCTTATAGGCTATCGACGTTCTTAAACTATAAAGGTGAGTTAATGCTTATTATTTTATATATATATATATATATATATATATATATATATATATATATATATATATATGTTGTTTCTTAGGTTTTCACGGGTGTTAAATGAAGTGTTGGTTTTCTTCCGGGTGTTTTCCCGTGTAGTTGGTAGGCTCCTGTGGGAGCCACGCTTGTCTGAACGACGTTTCGGCGGAATCTCATCTGCCATCCTCAGGTTCTAGCTGGAAGCTGCCAGGAATCCAGGAAGAATCTGAGAAACCAGTGGCAAAAGCATATTTACCTTACGTGAAGGGGACAACAGATAAAATCGGAAAACTTCTACGTGGATACAACATAGACACAATATTCAAAACAGACCGAAAAATCAGCGCAGTTCTACGTAACCCGAAATCAAAAATCGCCCTAGAAAACCAAGGAGTATACGAAATCCCGTGCCAAGATTGCAACAAATCATACATAGGACAAACGAACAGACGGATAAGTGTAAGAAGAGAAGAACATAGAAATGCAGTGCAAAAAGAGGAGAAAACATCGTCCCTAGCACAACACGCAAAAACCACAGGACACAAGATAGACTTCGACAACACCAGAACGATAGCCAATATCGAGCATTGGAGGTCAAGGATTACCAGAGAGGCCATAGAAATTGAAAAAAGACCTCAAAATCTTAACAAACGAGACGACACTCAAAGATTACCCACTGCATGGAAGCCCGCACTGTCAGGAAGTTACGTAACGGAAAACAGACGACGACCCACGGTAAACGAACAGATCGCAACGAGGCACCGTCGAGTATCGACCATTCACGAAGAGACACCACAGCCAGCTACAAGGGGACCCATCACGAGGAGCCGGAGCCAAGCGCTAACCAACCAAGGAGGACCACGACAACCTCCAGAGCCGGCTAGACACGAGGACGCACGACCATCAACGAGAAGTCACGTGAAACGTGACGTTTCAACGAGGCCTCTTGTCGGGTTAGCTCAGGCGCCCGCTACGCCTCCTACAGAGAGTAGAGGGCCAGCAACACGCAGCCAGGTGCGCAGGCACGCCCCACCCCACAACATATATAAGGAGCCGCACAACACGGAGAACGTCAGTTCAGTTCGAGCAACGAGGAGCAGCAGTAGCACCGGCAGCAGCAGCAGCAGCAGCAGTAGCGGCGGCAGCAGCAGCAGCAATAGGCAGCTTCCAGCTAGAACCTGAGGATGGCAGATGAGATTCCGCCGAAACGTCGTTCAGACAAGCGTGGCTCCCACAGGAGCCTACCAACTACACGGGAAAACACCCGGAAGAAAACCAACACTTCATATATATATATATATATATATATATATATATATATATATATATATGTTATGAAATAATTCATAAAATATTATTATTAAATAAATATTGTTCAGAAAATCAAATAATATTATTGAAATTATATACATAAATAATAATTAAATGATTTATTAATTAATCGTCATCATATTCAGTTGCCGCATCCTCGGAATCACTGTCTAAAGCCCAATTTTCTTCGTCTTCACATCACATCGGGTGATCTACTTAGCACCACCGACTCATCTTTATCATTAGCAATGGAACCTGTAAATGAAACATTATTAAAAAACGTAATGAAAACTTTTAAAAGATATTTAAATGAAACATTTTAACTAAAATGTTCTTAATGCAAGTAATTGTTTCAATTTTTTAAAATCAAAATAGTTTCATTTTAATCAATTGCAATACAATACGAAATTTTAAAAGAAAAACCAGATTAATAGATTAAATTTTAATGTAATTATAAATATATTACCTGAATGAGTAGATATCTCTTGAAATGTGGGACATTGCTCGCCATCAAACCAGAAAAAGTCGTAACTGCCATCGATATTTATCCACCCGCACTCTTCAACATCGAGTTCTATTTGTCGCCTCAGATGAGCATTGCACCACAAGTTACTAATGTAAATAATTCGTTTTACGTGTTGTAATAGCTCTCTTTTTGTTGGTGGAAGATGTGATGCATCGAACCCAGCTAAGCTTTTCTTCCAAATGTTTTCATTTTCATTTTTATTTTTATTTTTTTTTTCAAACAATTCGAATCTACCTTTATCGACGTCATTTTTGGTCTTTAAACTATATAATCGGCACACATAATTCTCGATAGATTTGAATACTTCATGCTCTATATCCAAATATTTCGGCTCCTTTTTTTTAAATTCTATCAAAAAGCCCCATTATTTTTGTCGGACAACCGATCCTATATGCATTACACATGTAAAGAAACAGTACAAAATCAAAAGGACATCTATGGTTGTAAATAAAAGTTTTGCAGGAAGTTGACGACTTTGGCGTATCCGACTGCGCATATGCCCCATAAAAATTGTCCGACAAGGTTACCACATTATTGCAACAATTTTTTATGGTAGATTCTGTTAAAATCAGCCGTGTGGTAACAAAATTTTGTTTTCATAAACTTGACGTGTTTGGCGTCTCCGACGCGTCAAGTGACCCATTATTTTTGTTCGACAATTTTTTCTCGCTAATTATATGATAAAAACTATTGATTAAAATAAAATTACCGATGTGGCTATAATTTTTTTTTGCATCAAATTGACAACTTCGTGACAGCTTGACAGACAAACGCCCCACTACCATAATGTGCCAAGTCCCAAATTAGTCCGACTCCACCCAAATAACACATACAAAAAGTTTCAACGGTGTGGTCATAAATAAAAAAAATGTCGCTGGGCCTAATACCTAGCAGACTGTAGCAATCATTGTAAGTATATGTCTATTCTCGTCGTGGGGAGTTTGAAGGGTATCTTGAATCCCCCTTGTGAGTAGAGTTGGTCAGTATCGCAGCGGCGACACGGCCCCGGCCTAAATTATATACAATCCCTGCCATGTCCTTCAGACCAAAAGATACTAGGTTCATCTACATCAGCACTTTCATTGATGACACAGCCCCTCTTGCAACACTAAAATATTACCAAAATCGGATTCAAGAGCTGACCCATATTTACTGCCCTCCACTGTACTACAAAAATAACTAAATTAATGCAAATGTACCAAAACTCTAAGAATAACAACAAAATAACATAGGCACAACTTATAAAATAACATATAACAATACTGACAAATAGTTAAAGCTTATCACAGGTTGAGAGTTACATTAGAGATAATTTTTTTGATAGAATAACTGTCACCGAAATGAGATAATTATAATCACATAATTCGTGATCTAACATCGAACTAGACAATTCGTTTCTGAAATATTGTAAATAAATGTTTTTCTACTTCCGCTTCTAATCTAGAGACATAACCAATTCATTTAATAACAAGCTATAATCAATAGTATTATGAATTAGATTAAGTAAGAATTTAATGGATAATATAACACACCTTTGCTCGATTCTATTTGGCAAAGTGCCTGTAGCCAGTTCATCGATTAGGATATAAGCCATCTTCTTTAAATGCCGACAATGTCAAAAATTTTCTTTGTATGGAATCTGCACATATTCAAATTTTGACTTTACTTATGAAAAATATCAAGGCTTGCACGCTGAAATATTTTTGAAATGTAGAAAAAGAGATGATATTGAATTTAGAGATATTTAAGCTAAGCCAATATATAAATAGCACAATCAGTAATACTGTCAATTACAGACTATAAAAGTACACAGTACATTGTTTTTAGGAGTAAAAGTGATTCTTTTGTGACGAGTCTGTAGGACGAACGAAGTGAGTTCGGCAAATACAGACAAGTCACAAGTGGATTTTACTCTGAATAAAACTTGCAATTTTTGCTGCAAACGTCGATTAGTTATAATATATAGTTATATATAGTTTTTTTCATCACAGCGCCTGAAAAAGTACTTTTACCTCCGCTCCTAATGGCAATGCACGCACAGCCATCTAAAATGTCAAACTTTAATATTAGTGCAGTAAGATAAAACAAAAAACGGGTTTAACTTCGGAATTCTTTGTAACAGGGCGGACATTTTTCCATTATTTTCTAAATTGTATCCATAATATATGATAAAAAGTCTTCTTCCTAAAAAGTGACGCTGTAATAGTTGTTTAACAAAATAGGTGTAATATTTTTTTAAATTTAATTTTATCGAAAAGAATGCTTACGCCAATCGAAAGTACGGGAATTTTCACATCAGAAACGTGTATGAAGTTTTTTGTTTAAAGCACGAAAATGGAACGCAGCGAAACGTAAGCACGGCGCGCGAGGCGTGCGCGATCTCGGACGCGCTACACTAAGTTTGTTGTAACTTTTGAACTAATTAATGAAATTGAGCTCAACAAAGCTTGAATAAAAGAAACATGTGGCTATTGGATTATCATATTTTCAAATATAAAAATGAATATATGTAGGAATAGTACATATATGTGGCCGAAACACGAAAACATTTCCAGAAAAATCGGTAAAAGCTCTACAATTTTTACAATTCTTAAGATAAGAACCTGGGACTTTCACATATTACTCTTGAAGTAATGTATAAAAAGATCCGATGGACAGGTGTGCTGAACAATTTTTTTTACAAAAGCTATTAACGTTTTTGTTACCCCTAGATTAACAAATTTTGGAGCAAAGAAAAATTTTTATTTTATTTTCGTAAAATAAAGAGTAGGGTGGAATGAAAAATTCTTTCTTCTTAGATTGTTTTGCCATAGGTGTAAAAATGTGCATTTGGATAATTAAAAGTTATTTTCAAAAGCTGATCGACCTATCTTAGCATCTTCAGGTGTCTCACGGACGGAAAGTTTAGAAATTTGGTGATTTTACAGGTTTTTATTACCTTCATTGATTTATTTAAAAAAATGTATTCTTTATTTTCTCATAGTACTGAAATAGTTATCAAATTATGATAAAAAGTCAATTTAATTTACTACAATATCTTCCGGTTCCTCATTGTCTTTGAAAATCGCGACGCTCATGGGAATTACGCGACAAATAACGAGCTTGAATACAATCACATTCCAAGCAACAGGCATCTATGACTGTGGTATGGAGGTAATAAGTTCCAGCTTACTTTCATTTGTTTGAGCACTTCTACTAAGTATTGATTTTAGTTGTGTGTTTTTTGTCGGTTCTTACGTGATTCGTAGTTTTAAGTCGATTGTTCATTAAGTGTTACAATATTTAAGTTATTTTGGCAACTATAAGTCAACTTTGTGTCAAGATATTTAGTCAATCTAAAATATTAAGTTGCCGTGTGTTAACCTACTTTTGAGAACATTATTTTCGTTATTTATTTGTTTAGAATGATCTAATGAGCTAAGATATAAATGAGCTGGGAGAGATCTAGGTGTTTCTGAAATACTCAAAAACGTATCGAGAATTGATAAGATTTGACAAAGTACATCAGTTCCTACCGTTTTTCGAAATCGCATCTGCGATAAACTTAAAAAATTTGATGGATGTTATAAGCAAATTCAGAAGAATTTAAAATCTAGAGAAAATACTGCGACCATGGTAACCAAGAAAATGAAAATGACAGAAGAAGGGAAAGCAATGTCAGCATCCAGGGCACTCAAAAACATGCCATCACGTAGAAGTTCCATCATTATTAAAGAAACAAACCTGTCACTTGTCATTCCGCTTTACTAGAGGTATGAAATTAATAAAGACAAGGAAGATGGTATCCAACGACTGCTAATATGGAAATGCGTGTTACCAAAGCGTTAGACGTTAATTTTCCTGAGTGTTCACACACATACCGAAGCTGTTGAATGATTCTTGCGTTTTGCAACTGATGCATCACTTGCTGTCTCTGGGCAAGAAAAACGAGATTGATTCATTCAAGCCCGTATAAAATCAAGAAAAATATTTTCCATTATTTAAAACGATATCAAATTACTTTAAAAATGGATAATAACTGAAATATTAAACATATTCTGTTTTTGTTTGTTTTTCCATGTCTACTTGGGTGTTTCTTTTTTAATGAAATGTGTGATATTATTTGATATTTATCCTTCTACAGTTGCTGAATATAGAGAAAAAAATTATAAATGAAACCCGATCAAATAATTTAAGTATACTTTGGCCAAAAATAGCTTGGAAGTGCATATTTTGACTTTGTTGAATAACCTGAAGTGTAGATAATGTCATTTAAAAATGTGGCGCAGTGATTTGTGGTACATTAATACACTTTTTGGCAACAATATCCAAGAGATGGAAAAATAACTAAGAAAATGGCATAAGAAAGTCTTCTCTAAAACTTTGAAGCCATTGAGGAACCTGAAAATAACAAAGTACCGTTTTCAATTTTTGTACAGTTATTATTAACAACCAAATGCACCTTTGGATAACTATGTGGTAATAATTCTCGAATAAAAATTAAAAATCTCATTTTTCGTTCCACCCTAATAAAGAGGGTTAATTTAATTTTTAAGTTAAATCCCCTTAAGAAATCTTAAAATTCACGTTTCAAACTTTAAAAATTACACCTACAGAAATCTAGTAACGCGATTTAAACCAGAGTAATATGTGGTTAAAGTTAGTTATACATATCAAATTTTACCACTTTTTCAAAAATTTAAAATTATGGAAGTGTACATCTTCAAAAAAAAATTTTGAGATTTTTTTCACTCATCAGATCCTTTAATACATTACTTCAAGAGTACAATATGTGAAAGTTACAGGTTTATATCTTAAAAATTGTAGAAATATGGTAGAGCTTTTACCGATTTCATATATATATACTATTTCTACATGCATTCATGTTTATATTTGAAAATATAATAATCCAATAGTCACATGTTTCTTCATTCATTTAAGCTTTGTTGAGCCCAATTTCATTAATTAGTTCAAACGTTATAACAAATTTTGTGTGACGCGTCCGAAATCGCGCACGCTTCGCGCGCCGTACTTACGTATCGCTGCGTTTCATTTTCGTGCGTTACACAAAGAAATCTGGAGCCTACATTTTTGATCGTACAAAAAAACTTCATATACGTTTTTCATGTGAAGTTTCTTTTCTATTCGATTGACGTAAGCAGTTTTTTTCGATAAATTTAAATTTTAAAAGGTATTCGCGAAAAACCATAATACTACACCTATTTTGTTTAATAACTATTACAGCGGCATTTTTCAGGGGGAAGGCATTTTATGATATATTATGGAGACAATTTCGAAGAGAATCGAAAGAAGTCCGCCCTGTTACAAAGGATTCCGAAGCCGCTTTCTCATTTTACTGCACTATATCATGCAATTAGTTAAGAAATATTATGCCTCTGACGTTTGTAGAGAAAACTATTTTTAACAAAGAAATGACTTGATACGCTAAATCATTGATACAGAAAATAAAAATCAGTGGACTCAAATTGGACTCTTGAGGGACACTTAGTGGTACTTTATATTTAGTCGAAAGTAGTACTATGATTACCACTTTTTTTAATATTTCTGGCATTTAAATGCTATGTTCCCATTATTAATTTACTATATACATTATTTATAAGGCTTGTGATTTTTCTGGCGACTAATTCCCCTATGTCTTCAGGCGTTTATCCTACCTTTTCTTCAATATATAGCAAATAATATATTCCGTAATCTCTATTGCAGAGTCACAGTATTTGCAAGTATTATTGCCTACATTGCCCATATTCTTGAGATGATATCTCAAGGGGCAATGGCCCTATTAAATGATCTGTCGTCAGCTTTACATCGGACTTTTCGAGTTCAAGAAGTCTTGTGGTATTCTTTATCGAATAAGTTATGAACTTTTTCGCTTGTCTTTGACCTGGAGTATTCCTCCAGTAGGACTTCCAACAAGAACCTCCATCCACCATATACTCGCCTTCTTGGGAGGAATATAGCTAATAAATTAACAAGACTATGGGATATAATAACCTTAAGCTTTAGTATTGCGGTATCTTTAGAATAATTAGAATCTAGTTGTAAAATATCGTGGTCAGTATCTAATGCAATTATTGTATTAACGCTCTTTCTGATACTTCTAGTTTTGCTGAATTCTACTCTGGATTGTAACATCAATCTATGTAGCATACCCTGTATCACAAACTCATGGTTTAAGTGGTTGATCATGATCCAAACACACATAGTCTACTGATAAAAATTCTACGCGTGTGATTTTACTTACTCTAGCTTTTCTCTAATATCACACGTGTTACACCATTACCTCTTTATTCTAGTTTGGTGATACTGAGAGGCAAAAACGGATTCGTATTGCGCATATAGTATGAAATCTCACCGCTAAGCAAGGTTCACTATAGCTACTCACATTTTCCGCCACGTGTTTATCAAAGTTTCTATTACTATTTTTTCATGTAAACATAACTCCTGAAAGGGTTAGAGTTGATTCCCTAAAACCCCGTATGTAGTAAAATAAATGTAATAAATCATAATTGCATTTTTCTTGACTTACTGGAGTCATAGTGTATGAAGATTCCTATTTGTTTCACAGATATAAGAGGTTAACACAAAAAATAAGAACGTTTATTTATCAGACATTCATCGATGGATCCCTAAAAAATTGATGTCTGAACATAAATTGTTCAAAACATGTACGTGACATTGAAAACTGTAATTTGATTGATGGAAAGATTACCGAACTTTATCTTGTTTATGGAAATATGCGAACGCGTGACAAAACGAATACAAAAGAAATAACAAACTAAATAAAACACGTAATTAATTCCTACAATTTTTTATTTCTCACCGGAAAAATTTGCAGTGCCACA
Source organism: Stenurella melanura (assembly GCA_963583905.1). Classification (NCBI taxonomy): domain Eukaryota; kingdom Metazoa; phylum Arthropoda; class Insecta; order Coleoptera; family Cerambycidae; genus Stenurella; species Stenurella melanura. The sequence continues at coordinate 113,837,248 of OY757312.1, forward strand.
TTTCTCATTTAATTTAAAGCAGTAAACCCTAATAAATATATGTTATAATCCGCTTCTTTAGTAGTACAGGGTGTTAAAATTGAGGTGTAGTCTGTAGTAGAATAGTCGAAATAATTTCATATATTTTATTGTAAGATTCATTAATGCATGATTTAAAATTTTAGCGATCTGTTTTATTGTTGTAAAATTAGTAATAGATAAACTACAATGCTGTAGATACCGAATGTACAATTCTGTACTGTTAATGAATGTTAGACGTACAGCTTTACCAAAGCATATTCCCTTCAGTTTATTGACAACTTCAGCCCATCGTTTAAATGGACATCCTCTACGCCAAAGAATGAAACATGCGTGAAAATGTGACGTTGAAAGGTCGTTTTGGAAGATACATTTCTTGGAAAATTTTGCTCTCCAAGGAATTTGTAACAAACGTCTCCAGACCCACATCTCGAAAGCATCAGGGCGCTGTCTGTTTGTCTTAAGCTCATTGGGTGTAAACTGACGAGCATATAAGATTTCATCTTACTGCGACTAAGGTGGTATTGTGATAGAATCCAGGAAACGTCTCCAAAAACTAAATTTAAAAACGAAATAAATTTTGTTTTTACATTTTTGAAAATTCAGAAAAACTACTCGAAATGGCTACAATCATTTTCAATGCAAGGCTCACCTACACCTACCAATGACAGAGTAGCTGCACGGGAATTTGATGGTGTGATCTCGCGGACTGATTGAACAATCCTCTCCTGGAGGGCAGATTCTTTGTTGACGGGTTCCGCATTAATCTTGTCCTTCATCGTACCTCATACAGAAAGTCCATAGGAGTCATGTCCGGAGAGCGCGCAGGACAATAGTCATGCAACCATCGGTGGATTGGTAGAGGGTAATAACATCCATCTAATTGGAACCAACTGTTTACTCTACCATTTAAAGGTATGTCGTCTAAGATTGGTTGAAAATTATTTTTCAACGAATGAAGCAAAGCTGAACTATTTACGAGTAGAGTCAGAGAATTTGGTCCTATGAGTGAATCGTTGCACAATCCCATGGCCATCTCGTACGGTATGAGGATTTCCGTGCTCCTAAATGTGAGCGTTATGCTCATTAAAGTTACCAGCGCGGGTAACAGTTTCTTCGTCGATCCAAATCACCCTCCGAGGAAAGAAGCATCAATTGTTGTTTCCCGCAAGAACCATCTGGAAAATATTCGGTCTGTCGTCGGTGTGAGCTTTGAATTCAAAATGGTCATTTCGAGAAGTTTTTGTGAATTTTCAAAACTTCACCGTTTTGTAACAAACAAGGTACATTTTTCCTTTCTTTTTTCCTTTTTGCTCTAGCCAGAGGGGGTGCATGTACAACCTGTACATTTAGGTTTGAATATTTTACTTTTTGTAACGCCATATCCTAACATGACATTTATATGACAGTTTCAATGAATCAGAACAATGTCATTATTGACAATTGAAAAATTAAGAAAAGCGTGAAGTAAAGAAATTTTATTTAACAGCGTGAAATGAAACTTATTAGTCAACAGACAACAAATTAAAGTTCTTACATCAAACATTTATTAATTATTATTAACAAATTTCATGAACAATTTTATTCATAATTTAATGAAAATTTATATAAATAGTACCATTACTAACATTATTTATATTTATTCCTGGAATTATAGGTTCAGATGTGCGAAAATGTTTGATTCATTTATATTAATATGGTGGTTGGTCTGATTGTCTCCAACGGCTACATCGGCAGACATCGTCATGTATGTAGTATTGCTTGAAAATATCTTTTTTTTTTACATTTCCTTTTTGTTCTGGATGCTATCAACTGTTGAGGATTTCTATCCCCATAACGTTTTAAGGTAAGAATTTCCAGAATTTCGAATGATGTCGAAGATCTCCTAAAGCTGTGACCCGTATATTGCTCAGAATTAGATAACTTAAGATATTTAGGTATAAATAATACTTGGTATTTTTGAGAATGTAATAATACGAACTCGTTTGACCGTACATTTTTCTTCTCGGTATCGAAGAAAAACCCCTTTGTGATTCACGTGAGTTCACACTGGGACCGATACCCCGAAAACCTGGCCAAAATTCGAAATTACGAATTTCTAGGAAACATTAATAAACCCATCCTATATTTAAAAGAAATGTTTGCTTTTTATCGTGGAGTAATCTGAAATGGTCTAAGGAGGTAAAATTTCTGTGTACATGGCTTTAAAGTCGAGGTATTTCGTGACCAATGTTAAATAGCGTTTGTTACAGCGAAGTGTGTGTTGAGTTTAGCGTTGTGTGAATTTCATATTTTGATATATATAAAATAATTACAGTATGGACAAGTTAAATAAAGGTATGTAGACACATGGGACAAGAATTATGTGTAGGATTGTTTTACATTTTATAAATAATCAAATTAGTTGGACCCAAAGGCTTTTGTCAGAGCTTACCACAAATTCACTGAACTTTATGTTGAGCTACAAAATTAGTCAGGCTTAGTCAAGCTTCATATTTCTAATATAATAATGGCTTGGATGCAGGTTAACTGTAGCAAAATTAGCAAAAATTAGCTGCTGACATCTGCTTATTCTAAGGATATTAAGTTTTTTGTCGGGATGTGCTATCCAAAGCGATTGGCTCCCAAAGTATCAGTCTATTAATAATAATAAATTTAGCTCCAAACAAGTTGCTGTCGTTTATTGGAATTAATCTTTAATGGCCAATTGAATGTTTGATTTGTAACTTTATGTTCTTTTTTACCTTACTTTATTTCTTGTCCACAATAATTTACGTTTAATTACGTTCTTTCCAGATAAACCTCTGCGTAGCCTTTTTCGAGAGGACATATTTGACATGCGGTTAGAGAAAAAGGTCAAAATTCTTCTGCAAAATGAGAACACGTTCAAAATATTTTATTACGGCATCTGGAATGTGAAATGGGTGTAGAAAAAGTAGAGGATTTTAAAGCTGGCGTGAAGCACAAAATGTATCAGTTATGTACAGACATTTTAAAACTTTTCTGAAAAAATACTCTGAGTGGATAAACAAACCTACTGACTTACTTCCATCAATTCCGGAGAATATTGCAGACGCAATTCCTTCAAGGTCAGGTGTGGGTCGGCCTCAAATACCATTCCAAGAAAGTAGCGAACGAAAGAAGCGCAGGAAAACAAAGGACATTCGTGAAACAGCAGGACCACATGAATTAGCTTACGCTGCTCAGATGAGTTTACGGTCAGACGGAAAACACGATACAGCAAAGTGGATCAGTGAGGCGGTAAATACAACCCCAAAGAGAGCTTCATGGATAAGGCAAATTTGGTTGAACAAGGATAAGACAGTTTTGCCATGCTCAAGTGGAGAGGTACTTAGAATTGTTTGTTGACGCAAGATTAACCAAGGCCCAATACCAAAAAATTAGAATACAATCTAAGATGAGAAATGCGGGCATTTATCCCAGCTACAAAAATTAGACGTGTCAATGAGGAATAGTATCTAGTTAAAGAGGCCATCATCATCACCCCGAGCATGACAGAAGTAAAACTGCAAGGCACTTTTGGATCACACTGCCGGGCGACTCATTTTTTTTCAAAAAGATGTTTTTAATAGTGTCCCTGCTGATATGTCAAATTAATTTTAATTTCGAAGTGAGGCTGCGATGGAAGTATCGGACATAGTAGTTACAAACAGAAAATTGAAAAAGGTCATACTGATAATACCGATATATTTCTTACTTCGTTGGTCCCCTTACAACTCTACGGTAGATGCACTTCGGGGAAGAAAATCATTCTCTGGCAAAATCAAAAATCTCATGGCTCAAAAATTATTATGCATGCTATTTTGCCTATAGGGCAACTATCTGAAGAGAGGCAAGAGTCGCGTAACAAAGATTTAGAAGTATTTCGCAGAAGCTATTCAAGAAAATTTTCAAGGGAAAATACATTAGCGTATATTTTTAACATGCTCTTACTGAGTTCGTATCCACTAACAAATGCGCTAACAAAAGCCACTAAGAGAAGACAAGACTTGCCGACAGAAGTTTTACAGTTACTAGTTCCTCCAGAAGAAGATGAAACAATTCTAGATGATATGCTTTCTAGCGACGAGCCGTCAAGTGACAGCCAGAGTGATTACAGTAATGACAATAGTGATTACGGTGATTAGTAATGTTTTATTGTAAAATAACTATCGTTTTACTTAATGTAGGTACTTAAATTCATTCAAAAAAATATGTTAATGCAATAAAGTTTTTTTTCCATGTCAAAGTATGAATTTTTCCCATTTTGTCATAACTGCAGTAAACGTCTCGAGTGCTCATTTAGGGGTGAAAGTGAAGTGGGGGTGTTAAAACTATTTTTTTAATTTATGTATTGGTTTGTTTACCATCAATTAATTTAATTTTTATGTTTTTTTCACATTTACTAAGTACCATCACTAATTATTAGGCCTGTGCTCAAATTTAAAAGTTTAATTATTTATTAAATGATACAACCTCCAAAAAATAATCCCCATTACGATTTGATTTTTTTAAATATTTTTATAACAAATCTTACTTATTTTCAAGGTCACCTGATGAGTTTCAGAATTTTGGCTAGGTTTTCGGGGTATCGGTCCCATTGTGAAGTCGGGCGAATAGCTGCATATTTATCGTAACTATTTAGTAGATTTATTCCATTAACTACCTCAGCAATTATCGTAAAAGTCCTTTCAATGTGGCTCTTTGAACCAAGTACTTTAACAACCAGCATGCAATCTTTTCTAACAATGTCATCAATGGTCATATTGTAGAGTTCCTCTCGATGATAAGCGCCCGCCTAGTCCATTATTAATACAACTTTCAACATCACATACTTTTTATCTGATGCTTCTAGTAAAGAACGTTCGACATGTGCTCTGTCAAGAACTTTTGATTTCTTAGCCCTATACCCAGTGGATTGTCTTTTTAAAATAGCTGTTACTTTTTGATAATTGGATACATCTACATTATTCTTTATAACTGCTGTAAGCATCAAAAACTTAGACCAGAGACTTGAACATTTGGCAGTTTTTGCTTTGTCAGATAGGTAAGTCAAGAGAACAGACTCAGATATGTTATTCACACTTTACTGCTTACACCAGTGCAGAAATAAATCATATTCCTTCTCGTACAATTTTCTAGATTTCGCTGGGAGTAAATCAAAAGTTGCAGCAATTGCTAGCTCCCTGATTTTCGGAGGAGTACCAGGAATAAAATCTTCCTCGCTATCACTCATTCTGTTCCCAATGATAATTATTGTAAAGTAGAATGTGCCATTTAAATCGTTATATATTTTGTTGTTTTATTATCGATTTCTTTGGAAACAGCAACACCACAAGGTAACTTTGTCAATTTGTCGTATTCTTACAAAATTATATTGTTCTCTAATTTCGAATGGCGATACAGAAAATTGTGTATATAACATGACACTAAAATGTGTATTTCAACTCGTGTTTTTATAGCGCTCGCCTTCGGCACGTTTTATAAATTGTAAAAAAAACACCATTTTAGCCACTTGTTATATAAAATACTATTTTGTATACGTATTGTATTATACCGGGTGAGTCACGAATTGCGCTCGCCCCGATATTTCCTAAAATATTTGGAATAGAAAATTGAAATTTGGAGGCCTTATTACACGACTAAAATGCCATCTTTTCAATAAAAAATCAAGTTTGGTGCACGTCCGGTTTGACCGGAAATGCCCACAACTTTCGATTTTTAAATTTAACACCCTATATATTTTTACATTTTTGAAATCTAGAGGAAATTTTGAATACAATACATGCATTTTGGTCACTTTTTGATAAACATTAAAAATTTTATTAAAAAATCTATTTCTGAATCCAGAGTGCTGTGGTGCCCAAAATATATTTTAGTTTGTGTGCTACGTTACTATAAAAATAAAAAGAGCAATATGATTGCTTTACTTAATTCTCTAGAGGCGTTTAAAATTTTTAAATGTGATTTTTACCCACTAACTCGGTTTTTTTAAATGGGAATTTAATCGTTCAGCAACATTTTTAAATACCTCATTTTCATACGAATCTAATGATACCAAAATTTTGAAAATCCGCTCAGAAATATTTGAGATTTCAGCCAAAATACAATGCAACCAAGCTTTTAGAAACATGCGGCTAATAGATAATAGATTAGTGGGCCTTGGAAACTAAAATGGCACATTTCTGTGTAAATCTGGTAACCTAATAACATTGGAAAAATCATAGTAGCCATTGAATGTAATAAAACAATATCAGCTCTCAGACAGACTCGTGTAGTTATAGGCAATCTTAAGCTATCAAACATTTAATAATTGTGAGCGCAAAGAACGTTACAATTAAGTTTAGCATAGGTATATGGAGGTAAACACAGTTACATCCAAGGACATTTGCAATAGAATGCGGTTTTCAGAGTTTTATTTAAATGAACATAAATATTGGGCCTATAAATAAATAAAAATGAATTCCGTTTGAACAATTAAACTTAAACTAGGTAACAGTAGGTATCTTTAAAATAATTAATATAATTAAACCATAAATTGACATTTGTAGATAGTGTTCAAAATGTCCACCATTTTTTTCTCTACACAATTCGGCTCTGCGTACAGTTGCTTGAATGGCTCTACGAAATTCGGCCGGCGTTATTTCATTAAGAGCCCGTACAACTTTATTTTGCAGCTCTTCACGGGTATTTGAAGAAGTTTTATAAACTTTATTTTTGAGAGTGCCCCATACATAATAGTCGAGGGGTGTTAAGTCAGGTGACCTAGGAGGCCACCTGATATGACCTTGATTTGCGAATTCACCATGCAAGTTGTTTAAATATTCCATCACTCTTCTGGAATTATGTGGGGGAGCACCATCTTGTTGGAAAAACAGATTTTGTAAATAGGCAAGAGGAAGTAAGTCAAGAAATTCTGCTGTCTGGTTTTGTAAAAAGAATAAATATCGTTCGCCAGTAAGTGTTCCATCAAAAAATATGGGTCCAATTATTCGATCATTTAATAACCAGTTGCAATATACTAGCCTTCTGTCGTTATCATCTCCATACAGATGTTGGTGTATTTGATATTTATAAGACCGAAACTTATGTTTCTTTAAAATTATGCAAACCGAAGACTGACTAATGTCGCATTCCATTGACAATTCCCTTGTTGATGTTGTTGGGTGTACCATCACAAATCCTAATACATCAATTTCTTTGTCCTCACAATAAATGTTTGATGGTCATCTTGTTGATTGGGTTCGTTTTTAATTTTTGTTCCACTCTGGCAAACAAGTGTCTGCTTGGATGACGTCTGTTGGGATATCGTTGCTGATACAGTTCTGCAGCTGCAGTTGAATTTTTGAGACGCTCTCCATATATCAGTAACATATCGACTTTTTCATTTCTACTAAAATTATTCGTTTTCTTTAATTTTTACTCAAAGAGATTTCCGCAACGCTTTATTTTGTATCTGTCTGACAGCTGATATTGTTTTATTACATTCAATGGCTACTATGATTTTTCCAATGTTATTAGGTTACCAGATTTACACAGAAATGTGCCATTTTAGTTTCCAAAGTCCACTAATCTATTATCTATTAGCCTCATGTTTCTAAAAGCTTGGTTGCATTGTATTTTGGCTGAAATCTCAAATATTTCTGAGCGGATTTTCAAAATTTTGGTATCATTAGATTCGTATGAAAATGAGGTATTTAAAAATGTTGGTGAACGATTAAATTCACATTTAAAAAAACCGAGTTAGTGGGTAAAAATCACATTTAAAAATTTTAAACGCCTCTCGAGAATTAAGTAATGCAATCATATTGCTCTTATTATTTTTATAGTAACGTAGCACACAAACTAAAATATATTTTGAGCACCACAGCACTCTGGATTTAGAAATAGATTTTTTAATAAAATTTTTAATGTTTATCAAAAAGTGACCAAAATGGATGTATTGTATTCAAAATTTCCTCTAGATTCCAAAAATGTAAAAATATATAGGGTGTTCCATTTAAAAATCGAAAGTTGTGGGCATTTCCGGTCAAACCGGATGTGCACCAAACTTGATTTTTTATTGAAAAGATGGCATTTTAGTCGTGTAATAAGGCCTCCAAATTTCAATTTTCTATTCCAAATATTTTAGGAAATATCGGGGCGAGCGCAATTCGCGACTCACCCGGTATACAATCAATAAACATAAAAATCATCTATTTCGAATTAATTACTTACTTTATTAACTTTAAGACGAATCTTTAGAGCACTAATTTTATGATGGTGGTCAGAGAAGTGAGTACTTTGCTAGTCTACATGATACGATGGAAGGCAGACAGTAACAACCGAAAACAAGCGAACTTTTCATTTCTCGTATTTAAAGTCTTCGTGAGTTGTAAGAAGTCACCCTCAGAGTGGAGAATACTATCGACCACTGCAGAGGTTGTACACTTAAACCGTACTCAGAGCATATTATTTAAAGTTTGACCAGTAGGTTTATGAACTCGATTTCGCTTTATCTTATTTATTTATTAACTTTGGAGTATATCCAAAATATATCAATTCTACAAAAGCATTCACTTGGTATAAATATTTAATGGGAAAATACACCTAAAAAAGAAATTATTGCATTGGGTTGATTCTACGGTTGGTTCCTTGTGAAACATTCTTCAATAATTTAAATATACAGGAAAATTATGCTTTTTAATGTTTCAAAAAGTTTTATTAAAACTCTACACGTGTTTCGGCTTATTAGGCCTTTATCAAGAGTACAAGATAATACTATTATCTTGTACTCTCTAGTTAGAAATCCTAGTGACTACTCCACTTGACAAGTCCTCCATCGCTCTTCCCACCATGTTTTAACTATTGATCTAAAAGAGAAGTGCTGACAGAACAAATCCGTCTCTACTAACTTCACATTTGTAGAGTTAGTGTTGTTCATTTTCACCAAAGCTGAATTTTCATCATATAGTTGGCAAATATTACAGACCAGACGTCTGGGTATTTCCTATTCAATAATCCATCCCACAGTTTGTCCCAATCTGCATTGTCAAAACCTTAGGCTAATCTGCGAAACAAAGGTCCATAGCCTCGTAATGTTCTCTTGTCTTCTCGAAATTATCGTAATTTAGTGTTTGTTCAAATTTGGTTCAATTGTATAATTATATCAGTAATATTGATCTTCTCTCTTTGTCGGTCTCGATTTATGTAAAGTGTGTGTACAAGACTCCAAAGTTACATTTTGGAACGTAAATTTCCACCACATTTAAATTTCATACAAATGCAAAAACTTCAGTTTTAAAGCTACTTCCTAAACACATTTCTATATAGAGTAAAATGCGAACTTGATCTTAGCGGGACTTTAATATTAAAATAAATTTTGTGTTTCTTATTCTATATGAATTATTTATACATTCTCTTTCATTCAAAAGTAGTTAAGAAGAAGGTGTGTGTGGAAGGTAATAACCGATAATTGGGATAACCGGAGCGTTATTAACTCATTCGGTTATATACAGTTAGGATTATCCTTTATGCTACAATATACAAGTTTGTTATGTAATTAATATAGTCAATATAATAGCCGAAATCCGACGAGGTTGTAATTTTAAACTGGAGATACTGCTCTGTGGAACATTGGTATAAATAAACTGAATAGCGTACAATAGTGATACACCAATTCTGAAATTCGGCTATATTATTCGTACAGGATGATCGCATGTAAACTGTTATGTTTTATATAAACTATGTTTCATTGTAATTATAAAGCAAAATGTAAAGGTTTTAACATTGGAAATGTTAATGTTCGCATATAGCGTATGGGACAAAACTTACGAGTTTTTTCCAAGGCCATTGACATGAAAGTATTGTAACAAAAGTCAAATTAAGGGAGCCTAGTCCGGCCCTGTCTCATAGAACCACCGTATTTTCTTACTTCTGATTTCGGTAATATTTTAAGGGTCGCGATTTTAGTACAATAATGTAAAATACTGGTCATAGAAACATCTGTTTTATGTTGCAAACTGATTTATTTTAGAGCCCAGGAAACATGCTTTGTTAATTTTAGTCTTTATTAGGTAGTCGACGTTAGCCATTTGGAAGCAATAAATAACCTTCTAAATTATTTTATGTACAATTCGCTTTGCTCACTTGAAGTTAAGGACGCTTGTTGATATACCCACCGGGGGTCTAGTTAAATGTTCAAGACTAATGCAGTTGATAGAGGATCCCAAAAAACATGTAATAAACTAAGATAGATAGACCAAATAAGGCAGATTTTTTTCCCTATACAAAGGCAAAGTAAGGAACAAAAGGGGTTTTTTTCATCTGCTGGAGTGGTATTAAAATGTTAAGATAGGCCATATGATAAATACCATGGTCCGTTAGGTAATTTCAAATGGGTACGGTTTAAAGTAAAGATCTTAATTGGTCGAGGGTTTAAAGTTTACTGCCCACTTTTGAAACGTCTCATTTCGATTGAGAGAATATCAATACTCTTGGCTTAATGTCTGACCGGTCGTCATCTACCTACCTTTTTCAAATTTAGAGTTAATTACATTTGTTCACTATTTTGCCGGTTATAATAAGCACAAATTAATGTGTTGTAATTGAACTAAGAGTGATATAGTGTCATTACTGTTTGTTAATTTATTTAATCGTTAAATGTTTGTGATTGTCATTTTCATTTATTTTAATTTTCTTCTGTAAATATAGTGGTTTAAGTGTTTTGAGAAATCACGTGTTTTATTTGCTTGTTATGCAATTGAGTTCATTTCATATTCAGTAAAGTTTGTTTGTGAAGTAACCTGGTGGAGGGACACCAAAAGGATATAATCACCTAGAAGGAAAAGGGTAAGCACAGTTTTGATTTCGAGGGATATACTATAATATCGACGCGGTCGACAAAAGTAATTGGGACACTCCGTACTATACCAATGATAAGGTCTGATTAAATCATGCAATTAGGGGAATAAAACCCCACTTATTACAGTATCAAGGTCAGATGAAGTAATACTGAGCGAGAGCCTGTTACTGTGTGGGAAGCGAGATCGATATTGTACCACCTGTTCAACAAAAAGCGGTACGGAGAGAACAAACCTTGTAGTATCGTGCCGGAATGCATTAGTGCTGCTGCGGCGGACAAATATAGAAGCGTGATATCATTTGTCTCACTAATTATTCCTTGCCTTAGTGTTCATCATCAGTCGTACGATTGGCTCATAGGTAATATTCTCGCTTACGGTGCGAAAGGTCGCCCCCATACCAGAAATCAAAATTTAAATAGGTCTTGTGCCTCAATAGTTTTTAGAGTGGTAATCTTTAATGTTTCAAATCTGTAATACAGGTATTACTAATTTTAATGTTAATTTTAAGCCACCACCGGCGGCAGGCGTTTTAACTTTTTGTATTAATTTTATTGAGCCGAGCCGATCGTGATCCGCCCAACCATACGTACACCACCACGCTGCGCGACGTGATAGTCTGGTTGGCTCCGGATCGCGATCCGGGGAGGCGATGTTTGTGTTTTATTAATTTAAATAAATTTGTTATGATGACGTTGCGAGACGTCCCGGGTTCAAATTCCTATGCCCGCTGAATTTTTGTTTTCTTTAATTTTGTGACGATTAATATATTTTTTCACAAATTCTTTTCTATGATTTCTTTAGGTTAGGTTGGTTTTTATTCTGCTTAAAATACATTCATTCTTTCGTGTGATTTCTTTAAGTTAGATTAGTAGGTTTTTATTCTGATATCTAATTGTTGACTATCAGCGCCGCAGGCAGTATTAGTGTCGCAGACAAAGGAAGGGGAGTACGGGGGGTGTCCTACGACTTTTTACTATTGGAAATGTTAATATTCGTATATGGGGCCAAAATTATGAGTTTTATCCAAGGCCGCCGACACGAAAGAGTCGAGATCAGATGACGTAATACTGAGCAAGTGTGCACAGTATGACTATATAAGGAGAACATGAAGTTATAAAGCGGTTGTGGTCAGCGCCAATCGTAGCGCCAAGCGAAGCCGTGTAAAACTGAATTGCACTAAAAAGTAGAAAATAGTTTTTATTCAGTGATTAAATTACAAAATGATGATGAAACAGAAAACCACTGAGCACTCATAAAATATTGCTGTTCAGTGGCGTAGCGGACGGACCCGCAGGGCCCGCGGTGCGGGGGGGCCCCCAGCTTTTGGGGGCCCCCGAGTCTAGAAATTTATGACGCGAAAATATCATAGAAATTAAAAATTACATTAATCTTAAACATCAATATTCAATAGTCAATGTTATATATACATATTTTAATATAATAATTGTTGATAAAAAAGTTATTTCGAAAAAAGATAAAAAGGCGTGTTAAAGAGTTCTTTGATGGATTAGCAGAAGATGAACGACTTACAGATTCCGAAACATCTTTTAAAGTAGAGGTATTTTATGCCAACCTTGATATTGTCATTCAACAGATTGTTGAAGATTTTCCTGTTTGAATCACAAAACATTATCAAAGTTTAATGACGATCAGCTTTATTTGGCAGCTAGCAATCTTGCTGAAAATTATTCTGAAGATTTATCAGCAGATTTTCCCCGCGAACTTCTGTTACTAAGAAATGTTTTGAGCACACAAATAATAGAAATTGCGGATTCTTCAGTCTTTTATTTTGCTATATTCCCTATAAAAAATTATAAAACTTTACTGTTAAGTGTTTCAAATGTTTTCATTGCCATAAAATTATTCTTAACACTACCAGTTACTGTTGCTACAGCTGAAAGGTCATTTTCAAAATTAAAGCTTATTAAGACGTTTGTACGAAATTCAATGACACAAGAAAGACTGTCAGCATTATGTGTATTAGGTAGTGAGAAAGAGAAAGCAAGGAAGTTAGATACTGATCACATCATCGAAGACTTTACTAAAGAGAATGTACGCCGCTGCCGAAAAACTTTATAACTTAAGTGAGTTTCTTATTTTGTGGGGGCCCCGACCAAACATTTTGCGGGGGGGCCCCGAGATTTTCAGCTACGCCACTGTTGCTGTTGCTATTATATTACAACATATTATCACGTAGGAAATATTATTAAGTAGTAAAATCTGGGAAGATAGCAAATTCCTGTATAAACAAACACATTCGACCCTAGTCCATTTATAAATTTGAAAGCAATAGAACAAAGTCAATGTCGGGTATTAGAATTATTTAATAATAAAACAAAAATATACATATAGATACGACATTGACATTGTTTAAACTTTGCAAAACAAAACAGTTGCTAAATATATAAATTAAATCATTAAAACAAAATGGGGTCCTTTTAGGTTCCTTGAGTTCCGACGTTTTAGTGTCGACAGTCAGTCTTAGTTTTGGGCCCTTATCTTAGTGGATGTGGGGCACAGACCCTTCAGGCAGTTTTAGTGATCTCCGCCCTGGAAATCACCAGTTAAGTGTAAAGTGACACCTCTCCTTCCTCACTGTGTATGTTGGTAAGATCGTACTGGTCATCTATTTTTATTATGTATATTATTGCTGTCTCAAAATCTACCACTATATGTACGTGACATATAGCGGAGGCACCGTCGTCGGTTCTAAGTCAATGTGGCTGTCGTGGGATTTTCAAATTTAATTATAAATATAGCTGGTGTTGATATACTATTGATTATTTGCTAAAGCTCACCACCATATGTGTCACGCCTCCACTATATGTTACGACCATATGGTGATGGGCTTTAGCAATAGCATACCCAACACCAGCCATATTAGAAATTAAAGTTTAAAAATCCCACGACAACCACATTGACCTAGAACCGAAGACCATATGTCACGTACATATGGTGATAGGTTCTGAGATAGCAAATAAACAACAATGACGTACATAAATAGCCACTAGAACGATCTTATATACACAGTGAAGGAGAGGTGTCACTTTACACTTAACTTAACTGGTAATCTTGTAGCATTTGAAAAAGCTACATTAATAATTTCAGTTTGAATACAGTAGATTAACCCATTATTCATTTGTTTGATAGGCAACCACTCGTACTGCAAAGGGGTATAGCAGGTTGCATATCTGAAATTCTCAACAAGGAAAGAAAGCGTGTTTTCTTTTATGTATTATTTTTGAGTCGGAGGTGTTACTCACATATTCTTGTTGTTGGCATCTTACATAATTGTGTAATTTAGTCTTTTAAATGCCAAGCCCTTGGTTGGCGCATTTTTATTGGCTAGAGAAAGTGTTCTCTAGATGTTCAAGTTGGCAACGCGGAGAACTGTCACGCAGATTTCCATCGAGGGGAGTCATTTTTCGACAGCGACGAGAGAGCTGAAGGCGGCAATCCCGGTTTTGTAGTGAAGAATTTGGGTTTTACATCGCTGACACTGAAAAGGGATTTGATTTGATGTACCCAGTGTTTCTTTACCGTCCTGCCAGAAGCATTTTGTAAGTTCCAGGAAGGAATTCTATTGCTTGTCGTAATCTGATCGCCACGTGCTCGTAAGGTTATATAATACTCTCTATAGGAGGTGAGCTTTTATTTTACCTATAGTCTGTTTTTAAACCAGGAGGAGTAAACACGAAAGTTACATTCACACCATAAAAGTAACTAGAAAATACACTAAAACCTTTTTGGCGTTTTGGGCAACCAACAATACACGACTACAGTGTTTTTGTGTGTATTTTATTACATTATATAATCATCCAACGACCTCTATTTGACCTCTGGGTAGTTTATACAGTATCCATACCATTTACGCAATATGAAGGCACCAAGTAATTAGCCACTTTTATCTTCAGATTTATACAAAAGGGATTAAAACTGATATATAATGTGCAAACGATAAAATAGAAATTATAACCAAATAATTTATGACATGAAATTAAAATTTTTATAATATGGCAAAATTTTCGACTGTTGCCTTGTGTAAAACTGGCGAGGGCCTAGCCAATCACAGATGTATGATTTAGCGCGTTAAATTTAAAACGCTCTTCCTGGTTTAAAAACAGACTATAGTTGGTGTTTTATTTAGTTCTTATTTATTGTAATTATCACAGAGTATTTTGGAGAGGCATATGTTTGGAGGGACTGGCCCTTTGAAAATAAGTTATGTTTGGAGAGGTTTATGTTCAGAATGAATGGTGCTGCCATTTTGGTTATGTAAGGGGGCCCAGCATTTAGAGGAGTAATAGGAGGAAGTCTATTACTCAGATGTTTGGTTTATGTGGGTTCTGCTGAAATTTTGAGAAGTTTTGGTTGGAAAGTTGTCCACAGCAGTCTCCAAGAGATTTAGGCAGAATTTTGGGAGTGACACGGAGTCGTAGTCGTAAGCAACGTCGAGAACATCTTAAGAAGTGGTGACAGGTCACGCTGCAGTTGTCAGAGAAAACGCCAAGGCTCTAACCAGGTTTTACTGTTTCATTTTAATTACATAATTTTAGATAAATTTTTATAGTTTCATTCAGTGATTTTTTGTCAAAATATTAAAGTAAATTACACAACGATTTTGCAACTACACACCTAGTGTATGAAGTATCTTAAGATTTTTTACTGTAAGTAGCGCATGGTACCACGTGCCACTAGTTTACTTTCTACTATGTCATATATGAAGTATTTTTAATAGAACATATTCTTTTAGATCAGTCTGTAACATTCTAGTGCACACAGCGAGCATTGCGAAAATTAGCTCACAGGATCTTGTTTGTTACGTAATATTTTATTGATGAGCTGTAATTTTAATCCATTGTGAATCTTTAACTCGCTGTTGTGAATCTAAAACTCATTGTTGGTATCATTTAAGCGTAGTTGCATTTCTATAAAAAGAGGTCAAATCACTGAAATAACTTTAGAAGGGGTCATTACATGTGTTGCATTTCTTTTGCACATGTAGATTAAGTTTAGGGAACAATTGGGGAACTATTTGTTTTTTTGTGGTACATCTCATGTCTGTGTTTTAATAAATGTCTAATGTCTACACGTTCTTATTATTTGCACTGGTACTCCTGATATTTGTTTAAATTTTGAGATTTCATAGAGTAAAGTAAGAGTTTTGAGATCATAGAGATATTTTGAGAATTCCATCGCATGGCTGCTAGTAACTTAATTTTGTTCCGTGCTGGCAAAATTATTTAAGTCACATTACGTAACATACAGCCGGTGGCGCCCTTTTGAGTGTCCACACACAATCCTAACCCACGGCCTATGCTCTCCAACAAAAATCGGCTGCCGTCCGCACCGGAATAACATGTTTTAATATTTAGGTATGAAAATATGTTACAATCTCCATGGCGAAGATCACTAAAATTGCCTGCAGGGCCTGGTCCCCATATCCCCTGAGATGAGAGCCCAAAACTAAGACTGACTGTCGACACTAAAAAGTCGGAACTCTAGGAACCGAAGAGGACCCCAGTTTGTTTTGATTATTTAATTTATATGTTTAGCAACTGCTTTGTTTTCCTAAGTTTAAACAATGTCAATGTCGTATCTATATATACTAGTATTTTATTATTAAATAATTCTAATAATCGACATTGACTCTTTTTTATTGTGTTCAAAATTATAAATGGACTAGAGTCTAATGTGTTTGTTTATACAGGTATTTGCTAAATTCCCTGATTTGACTACTTAATAATATTTCCTGCGTGACAATATTATTCATAACATTTTATCACAATGCTGCTTGTTGATAAAGGTAATATATTACATTTTATGGGCGCCCAATGGTTTCTTCTTCATCATCGTTTTTTAATTTAATCACTGAATAGAAATTATTTTCTACTTTTTAGTGCAATTCAGTTTTAAAAGAAAACCATTGTTTAAAAATATACATTTATTTTTCAACTCTGCACAGCATGTAAAGACCGTTCAGCACATCTACAATCGATCACGAATCGAAATGAAACTAGATCAGCAAGCCGCAGCTTGTCGAAAGTGCACAGCCCAACATGAGTGGACGATCCGCCATTGAAATGCGTGTAAATTCGATTACAAGCTGACTCCGCTTCATGCCGCTTCGCACGGCGCAGCACAGCATCCGGTGGACTAGAGCCTTTTTGAAAATAGAAAATTAGTCATATTCGTGCAAAATGTACATCAATTAGTTATTCGTAGTCGTACCTATGTCTGACTACAACTTCTATTCCTTATTATTACCGACAATTAAAAGCGACGCTGTTCTTTAAAAACGGCCAGTATTATTTTCATGAAAGTGGCATCATTGATTAATTAAAGTTTTCAGTGTTAATCTCGTAGAATAAAGAAACAGTATTTTAATATTAAAATGCCTCTACCCCAGTATCAGCGGCAATGCAACGCCTTAATGACTTTACTTTTTGACAGTTGAGAATGAGCATAACGTTCTATCTTAACCATTAATTAATGGGTTTTTTGTCTGTCTTTTCTATATTATTTATTGTTCTTGGTCCTTTATCAGTACCTAACAAAGGAGCAGAACGATTCGGTGACGATAAGTTGAGTTTATACTACGTTTTAAAAATCAGACAAGTATAATTTAAAATTTTAAAACGCTAGTAGAATTTAATTTAATATTTTTTGTTAACAAATATGAGAAATTGTGTTTGACTTTTATTGAAAAACTATAGATATATTCAGATGTTACACAAGAAAATCGCTAATATAATTTCTTGAATTTTAGCCCCTACAAAAGTCGCGGTAGGCCATGATTATTAAAAATAAAATATAACGTTTTGTCTAAAAGTACAGTTTTTGGTATTGTATCTTTAGTGCATTCTGTGAGTCGGATTGAACCTCGAAAAACACAAATTTTTCTAGCCTAACGAGACTATGTCTTCCCCCCGTTATCGAGGATGCTGAACATGATGGCAGTGGTTAAATCTCACTCCGAGGTCACTCCACCCCCCAAACGGCAAAAAACTGCCCCCGAAAGGAGTAAACCGCGTATCAGCCATCTCCTACCAGCCAAACCTGTGTTACCCCTGCTTTCGAGGATGCTGAGCATGGTGGTGGATGTCAAGACCCTCCTCGACCCCCACCAACCCCTCAAATGGCCATAATATAATCAGGATAAAAATGAATTATTATTTGTTTGCTTATAATTGTATTGAAACATTCTTTATAGGATTTTGCAAACAGCAGAAAAATTAACTATCTATAAAAAGTTTTTCTTTTATAGATAGTTAATTTTTCTGCTGTTTGCAAAATCCTATAAAGAATGTTTCAATATAATCAGGATATTGATAATTTTGCCTGTTTAGTAAGAAGTAAGAGTGTAATTATACTATATTTTTTTCATACTCAGTATCCTCAAAAACGGGGGATAACACGAGTTTAGACGAGAGACGACGGCCTATCCGCGTTTCACCCCTTTCGGGGGTAGTTTTTGACCGTTTAGGAGATTGGAGGTGGCCGAGCTAAAAGCGCATATGCCTATTTAATTTATTCCATAGACTTGTGGACTAAAGGGGTGAGAATGGGGTAAAGTTTCAGGTAAATTTTATTACAGATTTTTTTTCTTAAAGATTACCACCATCTCATAGAGCATCCTTTAAAACTCCTTTGTGCCAAATTTTGTTAAAATATCTCTAGTAGAACTGTATAGGGCCAGTATAAATGAGCAGAATTTTTTTCAGCGTTTTTAGCGAGTACGAAGATATTTTTGATTATTACTTCAAATTTGTAGCAAAAAATGTGAAATAACTTTGTTTTTAAATTCACCTCGTTCCGAGTTAAAGGCCATTAATTCTTGACAAAACGTCACATGTACCTATTTATTCCTCTAAAACTACTAGAGATATTTTAACAAAATTTGTCACAAAGGCGTTTTAAAGGATGCCCTATGAGATGGTGGTTATTTTTAAAAAGAAAATCCCTAATACGTATACCAAATTTCAGGTGAATGTCTCAATTTTTTTTATCAACCACTTTAATAATGGAGTGAGGGGGAAGTGGGGCGATGCAAAATATTACAAAAAAATTTGAGGCCTTGGCTTCTAGTACATACACCGAATTTCAAGTTTCTGTACTCTTACCAGCTTGCTTTACTTAGTTCCCCCTATTTACCCCTATTTACCCCCCAACCCTTCGCCGAATATATGTTAAAAACAATTCACTTCCAGATCTCGTTATAATATATATATGTGTACAAAATTTCAAGTCAATATCTTAAACCATTTCGGAGAATACGTGCGGACAAAAAAAAGTTACAGACAGACAGACAGACAGAAATTTTTGTTTTGCTCAAATTTAAAATATCGACGTTCCATGACACTCTAAGCCTATTTCAAGACATGTTTTTTACGATTACTATACTCCCAATCCACTACGTGGATGTGGAAGTAAAATTGTCCGCAGATTTTTCATTTATAAGGATTAATGAAAATAATGTCAGTCTTAGTTCGACGCCAATTAAGCTCCTACAAATATTTCAGTACGACGACGAACATCCTTCCGAAACAATTTAAACTTTTACATTACGGTAAAGAAAATATTTATACGAATAAAACTTCGCAGCATGAATTAAATATACACTGTATCTTGAAACTTTAATCAATTTTCATGGACTTGATGCGCTTGGTACCCTTGGGAGCCGATTTCAAATATCTAAAATTGATCCCGTATAGAAATTCTGTTAGGAAATGGGATAATCAATTTAACCCTAGCGTTATTTTACTTTGGAAGTATTTTTCAGATGAAGTAGGAATTTAAATATTTTATTTTATGCTATCGAGAATAAATTTCATTTAACGTCTAAATTTAATGTTGTTAAAATATAGAAGAATGTTCGCCTTACAAAGTCGCTTAAAAAATGATTCCTTGATCCCCACAGTGCTAAAAGCTGGCACATGGTGAACTCGAAAGATATGCCCTGAAAAGCTTAAATCCAAACTTGACTTCCACAAAAGAGAACTAATTCAAATGTTTGTTTATATGTAATATGGATGGTTAGCCGATATCATTTTCTATATTCTGTTAAGCTTTGGAAATGATGTTTGCGACCGTTTAGGTAAAAAAAAAATATGTACTTTCAGAACTCATTGCAGTCGTCAAGGATGTCCTGAAAATGCTATAATCAAGGCTCTATTCTTGATTGAACATTTGTTTGAGCATTAGTAAACACTGACTAAAAGGATAACAAAGATGTAAATGCGTTCAATGTTTAAAGGTTTTCCAAAAAATCGAAACATTTTATTTTTTTCTGTCGCATCTACGTACACACACAAAATTTCTTTCTCGCGTCCATCTAGGATTCCTATCACTTCAATAGTGCATATTGTGCCTGTTTACACTACCGCTTTCATTGAAGGTCGCCTCATCGTTCCAAAGAATTTTATGAAGAAAGTTGTATCTTTCATTCAGTACGGACATTCGTGCTATAAAATGAAGTCGCCCATTTTATAAGCATGATAACGTTTGTCTTTGAGGATTCTTCTGACCGAAGTCGAAGAATTATTTGTCCTATTGAGGTTTGTGGATTTTCATTAACTGCAGCGACAACTTCATTTATATTAATATGATTCCTGACCGGTTTACTTTTGTTTCTCTTTAGTTTGGTAAACAAATCATATCTTCTAAGATTATCAACTAATGATTTTATGGTTTTATGGTCAGGACAGCGTCTACCAGGAAACCGTTGAGAATAGACTGTGCAAGCTTTTCTAGCATTGCGTTTATATTCTTCATAAATCAATAAAAACTGTTTTTTCCAAAGTTGAAAATTGAACCATGTCGAATTGCTAGTAGATTGACGAGCGAATTAATGTTCACCAGAAAATAACTACTCTGATTTATTTTAATTTGACATATTAAAACTTTGGCTAACTTAAAATATGTGAAATATTACTAATAATAAAGCTATGGTTGATTTATTAAATCTGAACAACTTAAAAATCGAAAGAATAAAATAAAATGAATGAAAGTAAGGAAGTTCATGAAACTGAAACATGATTATAAATTTTTTTATTTAAATATCTGTAGAGCCACTAAAAGGGCAACTCATTAGTAAGAAATGTGAATTACATGAAAACATGCACTTATTAGCAATGAGTTCATCAAGTGACATATTTTGAAGTGCATGTAAATTGTTTTCCACAATCGGCTGGATTGTCTCAATTAAAAATATGTATTTACTGGTTTATCAGAATATTTAACGAGTATTTAACAGGAAGATAGGTGTCTAATTCTTTGAAAGTACTAAATATGTTTAGCAGTAGATAATAAGTTATACCTAGTTGAACTTTATGAGTTTTGCTTGCCGAAAACATCAAGTTAAAAAGTTTAACGCATTTTATTTTAAGTACCAAGAAGGATTGCAGAAAAGATACACAAACTGTGCAGTGGATAAATTAATTGTATTCAGTTAAAGCGTTTAAAGGTAAAAAAATAATTGTATTAAAAATCAATAAAATATATATACAGGGTCCACTAATTAGAACTCCCCAGACTCGTAAGTTCCTTACTTTTTAAGCTACGACCATGTTCGGTACATCAAATTGTAGATATTTCTAAGGCCCTTAAATTTGCATACAGAGTGATTAAAGCAAAATTGAAAACATTATTACGAAATGAAATTGTATTTCCTTTAATATTTTTCCCTTACCCTGTATATGAACTGTGTTAATATTTTCTTGTAAAGGTTATAATTAGCTTCAATTTATGTCATTACGTCGTATTCGATATTCTGTTTGGTTTTAGAGAAAAAAATTAAAAACCCTCTTTTTGACTCCAAACTGAATTCCCTTAAAATAAATTTGAAAAGAATGTAAATAATAATTTTAAACTTTATTTGTCAAAGGCATATAATAAACAACATTTAAAGTAACAAAACAGCAACAACAAATAAAAGGAAACATTTTTTTTTCTCTTTTGTGATATCACTTGATGAACTCATTGCTAATAAGTGCATGTTTTCATGTAATTCACATTTCCTACTAATAAGTTGCTCTCCTAGTGGCTCTACAGATATTTAAATAAAAAAATTTATAATCATGTTTTAGTTTCATGAACTTTCTTACTGTTATTCATTTTATTTTATTCTTTCGACTTTTAAGTTGTTCAGATTTAATAAATTAACCATAGCTTTGTTATTAGTAATATTTCACATTTTCTAAGTTAGCCATGAAATATAGCAATATGGCAAATTAAAATAAATCGGAGCAGTTATTTTCTGGTGAACATTAATTCTCTCGTCAATCTACGAACAATTCGACATGGTTCAATCTTCAACTTTGGAAAAAGCAAAATTTTTAATGATTTATGAAGAATATAAACGTAATGCTAGAAAAGCTCGTATTCTCAACGGTTTCCTGGTAGATGCTGTCCTGACCATAAAACCATAAAATTATTAGTTGATAACCTTTAAAGATATGGTTCTTTTACCAAACCAAAGAGAAACAGAAGTAAATCGGTCAGGAATTATATTAATATAAATGAAGTTGTCGCTGCAGTTAATGAAAATCCACAAACCTCAATATCGGCAATCCGTGCTAGGGCAAATATTTCTTCGACTTCGACCAGAAGAATCTTCAAAGACAAAAGTTATCATGCTTATAAAATGATCTGAATGCAGCAACTTCGCCAAGGATATTATGCACGGCGACTTCATTTTATAGCACGAATGTCCGTACTGATTGAAAGATACAATTTTCTTCATAAAATTCTTTGGAGCGATGAGGCGACATTCAATGAAAGCGGAAGTGTAAACAGGCACAATATGCACTATTGAAGTGATGGGAATCCTAGATGGACGCGAAAAAGAAATGTTTAGGTAAAATATAAGGTCAATGTGTGGATAGGCATGCTTGGTGGCAGATTAATAGGCCCACATTTTTTCGAAAATAATATAAATAGCTAAATTTACCTAGATTTTTTACGAAATAACTAGAAGAAATTTCCCTGCATGTTAGAACAAGTATCCGGTTCTATCAAGATAGTGCTCCTCCACATGATGCCCGTAACGTTTCCAATTATTTAAACACGATATTTGGAAACCAGTGGATAGGCAATACCGGACTTGTGCGATGGCCAGCTAGATCACCAGATTTAAGTTCGCTGGATTTCTTTTTGTGGGGTGACCATAAATGATTTGTGTATAACACCCAACCTCAGAACATTGAGGATTTAAAAAATAGAATAAGAAATGGATGTTATTCTATTCGACGGAATACTTTATTACGTACAGTGAATGGTGAATTAATAAAAAGATTTAACTACTGCATTCCTGTTAATGAGCAAAATTTTGAACAATATTTGTAAAAAACTTTTAAATCTCTCTTTACCTGCTACAAAATTTTAAGAGAGCATGAATGGATATTGCAAAATCAACATTGTTTTATTCTTAGTATTCTTGTTAACATATTTAGGAATTATTTTGTTTGTTATTGGTACAGGAACACAACATCCTGTAATGCGATATTTATTATCTTGAAATGAATTGATAAATATCCGCATATAATACGTATTATTACATTGTTTAGTAAAAGTTCTACTTCAATAGATCATCTAACCCATGTAAAGTTTGTTCAAAGCTGAGAAATGTGCTGTATCTCACAAATCTTTATATCTTTGAACACTTGTTCAAAAATTACATTTCCCTCTCACATTATAATGAGAGATAAATTATAAAATAAGATCGTTATGAAACGAATATTTTAAGTCTAACAAATGTTGTATTTGGAAGCCTCTACCATACATACCATAATCTTCCTTCTATAATTTAGTTATGGCTCTTCTTTCTTAAGTTAATATCGTGCTTGCAATAAACATGGTGGATGGACAGAATAAAATTTGCAGCATCTTTTACAGCAAGGCTATATCTGGTTTTTAAAAATGCATCGATAATTGTTACGATTTGAATTTTTTCAAATCGTATCTTCTCTATAATAATTAGTACGGTTTTTTATTGTAATTTTCGGCATCAGAATTTACCAGGTCACATGACCGCTTCCATGGCCCAGACATAGTAAGCCTTGTTCACCCCCTCCCCTACACCTACTGACAAGAGAGCAGACAAAAAGTCCAGACCAGTTATTTTTTTATCGAAATAAGTAAAAATATCAACAATGCTTCATAGAAAACAATGGAACGGTGTGATTTAATCCCACTCGATCTGTTTTCGTTAACCCATATTCGAAATTTATGAAAATTATCGATAAAGCAAAATAGAAAACAAAAAAATTAAATCTGACTAGATATAACCAAAACAAACAACTCGATCAAAGCAATGAGAACACGAACTGGTTCAAATAGAACCAATAGATCGATTGAGACCAAATAAATTTCAATCGATCTATTCCTATTTTTCAATACATTTCTTTTACAACTTTGGTTCTGAGGACAATATTACAATATTATATAATACATTAAATATTATGGTAGATCCAATATCGCCGTCACCACAAAGTGGCAACCTCCTTGATATGGGTATTAGATAAAAGAGGTTGACAAAAGATATGATAGCGTTTGAATAAAAAAAAGAGGCAGACGGGAAACTAAAAAGTAAAAAATAAATAAATTTTTTTTACTTCCCTCGCATACCGAAGGGAAGTATTGTTTTCGAGAAAAAATCACCCTTCCAGATTTTTTCGGATTTTGACTTTTTCAATTCCGTCAGTCAGTCTGTCTGTGTGTCTGTCTGTCTGTTAGTGCATTAACTAAAAAACTACTTGACGGAGAGCAGTCAAATTTGGTAGGTAGTTGACCCTACTGTCAGCGAAGACATGGTTAAACTTTCACTGGAAAATATACAGGGTGGACCGTCTAAAGGGAATAAATATTGAACACAATTTTTTTTTGCTCAAATTTAAAATGTCCACGTTTCATGATACGCTAAACCTATTTCAGATAAAAAAAAATTGAAAATTTTTTTCACAAACATTTTTGAAAAATGTAGGTATTACCACTAAAATAGACGAATTTATTTTTCCTTTTTTCAAATTTAAAATTGCCACGTTTCATCGCATTCTAAAACCATTTAAAATAAATGTTCTCTTGAAATTTTTTTTGTAATTTTTGAAAAAATTTTTACCACTAAAATAGATGGAAGAATTTTTTTTCCTTGTTCAAATATAAAATTACCACGTTTCATAGCGTTCTAAACCTATTAAAAAAAAATTGAAATTTTTTTACCATTTTTGAAAATATTTTACCACTAGAGTAGATGAAACATTTTTTTTTCTTTGTTCAAATTTAAAATTCCCACGTTTTCATGGCATTCTAAACATATACAAACAAATTTAAAAAAATGTTTGAAATGTTTAAAAATATTTTTGAATAAATTTATAATCTATTTATAACTACTTACTACCGAATACATTTTTTTGCTCAAATTTAAAATTTCTACGTTTCATGACCTTCCAAACCTATTTCGGAAAAAAAAAATTGCAACATTTTTTTACCATTTTGGAAAAAAAATTACCACTAAAATAGATGGAAAAACATTTGTTTGGCTCAAATTTGAAATTTTCACGTTTCTAAATCTATTTCCGAAAAAAAAAAAATTGAAATTTTTTTCACCAACAATTTTGAAAAAATTTTTACCACTAAAATAGATGGAAAAATATTTTTTCTTTGCTCAAATTTAAAATTTCCACGTTTCATCATGACATTCTAAACCTATTTCAAAAGAAAAAATAATTAAATTTTTTTTAACATTTTGACAAATTTCAAAAAAATTAAATTTTTTAACCACCACTGTACTTCCACTCCACTACGTGAATGTGGAATTGAAAATGTGACAGATGGCAATAATATTTGGCATATGCACCTATTATACATTTATTAAAAAATGTACAGGGTGGTCATCCTAAGAAATAATTCAGTCATGGTGGACATGTAAAGGTATTTGCGCAAGCCTTCCATATTTGGCACCTGTTATTTAGTATTGAACTTTTGCTGTTGGATGAGCACTCTGTATATTTTTTTTTACCAAAACTTATCAGGTTTTCTTTGTAATAATAATGATAACTATATTCGGATTATTATTTTCAATGTCATTTCGTAATTATCAATTTTTTACAGTGACCGCCATGCCCAAAATAGAGAGGGAAGTTCTGTGTAAATACCTTTACCATTTGTTTTCTTTTAAAACTAAAAAGTAGAATATAATTTTCATTCAGTAATTAAATTACAAAATGATGAAAAAAAAACCATTGAGCGCTCATAAAGTTTTGCTGTTGCTGTTGTGTTAACAACATACTCTTCATAATGTTTTGTCACAAAGCTGATTGCTGATATAGGTAATATATTATATTTTATGAGCGTTCAATGGTTTTCATTTTCATCATCATTTTGTAATTTAATCACTGAGTAAGAATTATTTTCTACTTTTTAGTGTTAAAAGGAACCATTGTTCAAAAATATATATTTATTGATTAGGTAGGTACATCATTTATTTAAAAGTAGTACATTCGTTCCCTTAAATCAAATAGATACAATATTTTGATATCTCATCCGTACCAGCATTGTTAAAATTACGTGACCCCTGTAGTCTAACAATTCTCTATTGTCTGAGCGTATGACTTATTTAATATACGTCCTGAATAACTTTCCATATTTTTTCAGCACTCCCTAAAATAACAATCCTGTTTTAAAATATGTGACAGAAATTTTAAATTCCACTCTCACGAATGTTTTCTTAAACTTATGGTAGAGGTCTCGCTGATACATTTTTGGAGTCTCCCTTACAAGAAGCAATTTTCCAGCGACATAAATTTTATTTTATTTAATGGTATGGCGAATACACTTACTGTCGTATTTGGCAGAAACGGAATGATTGATTGGGTTTATGAGGATTGTGGAGAAATGTCTTTTAGTATAGAGAGATCAATATTGATGACGGACCTGATTGCCGAACTGATACGATGTAGTTTATTTATAGATCTTTTTAGTTCCTGAGGTAATGAGAATAAGGCAAAAAATTGTGACATATTTTATTTATTCGTTTTTAGCTGCTTGGCATGCAGAGACATTTTACTACAATTAATAATAATAATAATAATAATAATAATAATATTACTTTTATAGTTTATGCATGCAGGGTGTCCTTGGATGGCTCACGCACTCTTGTAAACTTTTTTATTATTGATTTTTTGAGAAAATATTATTCTTTATAAAAAGTTTCGTTTATCCATGAGAAGTAGTCAAATTTGTGATAAATTACATAGGCCGTTGAAAAATGTAAAAATGTTATTAAGCCTGATGCCTTTATTGTGTATCTAACTATTTTAATAGAAACAAATGAATAAATATATTACCAGAAAACACTAGTAATTATTCAAACTTTCACAAAATACTTATCACAGATGTGTTTAAAACATATCTCCTTATATATATTTTATACAATTAACAATGAAAATATGTCCATTATGAACAGTACAACTGTTATCATAAAGTTACTCTACTATTTTAAGACAATAATTATAAAAAATTATACAACTTTTTCTTTACATTTAATTAAATTATGTACACAGGGTATTCTCAAGACACAAACAAATGAAAGTAACAAACTAGAACGAGAAATAATCAGCTTAAACATAAGACCTGCACTAGTTTACATAGTCAAAGCAAGAACTACTCAACGTCTAGACCTTCAAGTGATACATATTTTTCTAACTTTTTTATTCCTCGTATACATAAGCGACCAGTTTTTCGCTTACGGTGGCAGCAGAGTCCGGATTTTTTTTATTTTGGGAAGTCAATGTTGTCGTCAAAGTCATTGACATAGAATTTTTGTTTTAAATATTCCCATAAGGAATAATAACACAGGTGTACAAAAAAAATGTTAGAATAATGGGATCCCATTACTACACCCGAATGTGGTGAACACGATGCCGCAGTTCGTTTTGCAGCATCACGTCAGGATTTCGAGAGAACTTAACCCAAAAGTGCTAAAAATACCGTTTTTGCCTTCGTTGACGCACCATCATCAACATAACATATTTATTTGAAATAAGAAAATACAAACATTCGGCTCAATAAAATTAATATAAAAAGTTAAAACTCCTGCCGCCGATGGCGGCTTAAAATTAACATTAAAATTAGTAATATCTCTGCATTACATATTTAAAACATTTAAAATTAACACTATAAAAACTATTGGGGCACAAAACACTAAACACTATTTAAATCTTGATTGCTCGCACGGGGAAAAAACTCAACGAAAAAAACCCGTTCGAAGCAATTGAACCCAACGTTCTGTCCGCCGGCCGTCAGGAAGGTAAGTAAGAGGACGAATTAAGATTTGTAATAGTTACAATTTTGAAAAGGTTTTTCGATTTAAAATTAATTTAGATCAAAAGGGGCAAAATGACAAAAAACAACAAACAATTAACAAACAGACAAAAGGGGGAAAGGATAGATAAATGTATAAAAGTGCGAAGGGAAAAGTGTGTGATAGAGAATTTTTATGGTTAAGGAAAGTGTGGCTAGAGGTTGTTCGTTCATGCACCGGATAACTAAAGAAAAAATGACAATTTCTGAAAAAATGTTTCAAATAAAATTAGTCTATTTTTAGTCATACAATTCGAATTTGCAATAAAAAATATGGGTTCCCATTTAAAAAAACAAATTTTTCCTAGAATAGCCTTAACCCTTCCACCCAAAGTCAAAGTGACATATACTGCCGAACTGCCCCCACCCAATTCTACAACTTTTGTTTGAAACATTTTTTCGTAGAGTGCTGATCACTCTAGGTATTTGAAAGTTTCAGGTTCAAAAATCACCCAGTATAATAATACTGATCTCAACCCTATTTTCTATCCTATTTTAATTTTCGTAGTAAGAAATTTGATATAAAAAAGACTGTGATAAAAGAAGTAGGCCTCAGAATGGTCCGCCATGTTTAATCCGCCATCTTAGGGGTGGTTTCAGGACATAAAATACAATAGGGATGGAAATAGGCAACTGAAGTGAGATACTTACTGATTTCATCAATTTTATACAAAGGGTCTATAGTAATATCCCTTATCGTTCCAGTTCTAGAGATGGTTTTAATGTCGAAAGATATAGAAGGGCTTAAAGTGAGTTCAATATTTGCAGTTATTTTGTAATTTTGTACAAAAACCTTACATTAATAGTTTAGGAAAAATAAGTAAAAATTTTACAGAAGGTGGAACCGAAAACAATTTTTTTGCATGATTTTATAGACCCCAAAGGTCATTCGTGACTAGATAATTACTTGCCAACGCATCCCCTTAACCCCCAGAACACTAAAATTCCCCATTTCTACCCCGCAATATTAGATGTTCTCTGATTTCTTTAAAAAATTGAAATTAAGCTTCGAAAATGGTATCTAGGAGCACTAGGAGGTGTCTTAGGTAGCTGATCACGAATCCGAGGTCAGTTACCCGGAAAACTCAACCGCCGACCGATAAATCGTGAAAAGTTAGCCATTTTCTAGTTACTATTTTCAATCTTATTTTTGACTTTAAAAATATCTTCCAGGGGGTTTTTGGGTCGCTAATCACAAATCCGAGGTCGGTTACCGGGAAAACTCAACCACAGACAGGAAAATCGTGAAAGGTTGGCCAACTATGTACTTTTTACTTCAAAAATATCTTATAGGGTTTTTTTTGGGGCGTTGGTTACGAATCCAGAGTCGAATTACTTGAAAAATCATCCAGAGATCGGAAAATAGAAAGAATTTTACTTTTTCCCGAAAATAGTAAATATTTTTGGTTGTTAACTACGACAAAAATATTACAAAAGTAAAAAAAATATATTTCTTCAAATATCTGGAAAAATTAAAAACTCATTATTTTTTTTAATTTTCAAACAATTCATTAAAGTTTTAATTTTTTTATTCAGAGCTTCAACTACAACAATTTTTTAACAATAATTAATAGAGTGTATAATTTTATTTCATATACCCATTTTTTTTCTTTCATATTTTTTCGCACATATAAAGATCATATACATGTAATAATTATAATCTATATGCTCACATATGAAAAATGTTCGAATAGGGTCCCTAATTAAACCATGAAAATGGCCACGATTTTCCGGTCTGTGGTTGAGTTTTAGGGGTAACCGACCTCGGATTCGTAGTCAGTGACCCAAGAAACCTCCTAGATACCATTTTCGAAGATTAATTTAAATGTTTTAAAGAAATCAGATAACGTCTAATATTGGGGGTAGAAATGGGGCAATTTTCGCGTTTTGGGATGAAGGGGGTGCGTTGGCAAGTAGTTATCTAATAAGGAATGAGCTTTGGAGTCCATAGAACATCATGCAAAAAAAATTTCGATTCCACCTTCTATAACATTTTTACATATTCGGCCTTTTTCCCCAACTTACAGTCTAGATAATAAATACATGTAACAAATTCAAGTGAATATATCAATTTTATAGTATATAATACTATACAGTGTGTTTCACTTCTCGTGAAGACACCCCTGTATCTTCTTTATTTGTGGCCCAATTAATTTCAAATTTTTATGAGGTATACAACTCTGTAAGGCGACTTTAATCAACACATAAATGTCGTTTAGATATAAAACCTCGGCTTACTGCGATAAAAAGAAAATCGCAATTTTCGAGAAATCATAGTAGGCTTAGATATAGACGAAAATTTTATTAATAAAAGTTGTTCAGAATCACTAGATATGCCCCCCTATAAAATTTGGTGAAAATCGGAATACTTTGAAAAAAAAATTTTTGTTTCACTTCTCGTGAAGACACCCCTGTATCTTCTTTATTTGTGGCCGAATTAATTTCAAATTTTTATGAGGTATACAACTCTGTAAGGCGACTTTAATCAACACATGAATGTCGTTTAGATATAAAACCTCGACTTACTGCGATAAAAAGAAAATCGCAATTTTCGAGAAATCATAGTAGGCTTAGATATAGACGAAAATTTTGTTAATAATAGTTGTTCAGAATCACTAGATATGCCCCCCCTATAAAATTTGGTGAAAATCGGAAAACTTTGAAAACAAATTTTTTTTTCATCTCGTGAAGACACCCCATCTTTTTTTTATTTGTGATCGAATTTTAAGACTAATTTATTTTAAAAATGTATCAATTATACAACTCTATAAAATGACTTTATCCAACCCACAGAGAGAACTTTTTCCAACAAACGAAAGTCGTGAACAAAAATCACGATTCAATAAAACGCTAAAAGGGCCACTTTTTATTACATATCAAGTTGTAACACTGTTCCTTTTTTTTTGTTTTTTTCGTTGTCAATGTTCTTGAGGAGTAACTTTCCATCATATCCTTCTTATCGACTCAGAATTTTAGGAACATTAGGGGTTTTTTGATTTTTTGTTTTAAATGTTAAGAGTGCCGTGAAATTAACTGTCAATAACTATTTTGTTTATTTCTCCATTCTTACTTTTATGACAGAAGTGATTATTGTTATTTATTGTTCAGTTCGTAAGTTTAATTATTTAATTTTTTTAATCATAATGGTTAGAATTCTTTTAACCACTGATGAAAAAGTAGAAATAATAAAGATAGTCGGTGAAAATGTACGGTCTTCAAGAGAAGCTGCAGAAGAATTTAATTTAAGACATCCTCTAAGACGACCAATACACCATGGTACCGTTGCAAGAATATGTCACTTGTTCAATACAACTGGTAATGTGCTTAAACCGAGAGTACATCTCAGTCGAAGACATGGAGAGGATGACGTTATATTAGCGGCGTTTAACGCCAATCCCACTACCAGCCTTAGAAATATGGCTCGTGACCTCAATTTGTCGGCGTCAAAAATTTGGAGATGTTTAAAACGCCATAAGTTACAACCGTTTAAACCAAAATTTGTACATACCTTGGAGGAAGGTGATGAAGAGAGAAGACTAGAATATTGTTTATGGATCCAAGGTAATTATTTAAATAATAGAGACTTCTTGAAGAAAGTAATTTTCACGGACGAAGCAACTTTCTCCACCAACGGGGTAGTATCATCACAAAATTCTAGATACTGGGCAGTAGAAAATCCTGATTGGATAATAAATTGTAAAAGGCAATATTCCCAGAAGGTAAATGTGTGGTGTGGAATTTTTAATGAAACAATAATAGGGCCGTTCTTCTTTTTTCAAAATATAAATGCGTTACATATGCTACAATTTTTAAATAATGATCTGTGGAATGCAATAGTCGATTTTCCTTTGGAACAATTGTATTTCCAACTCGACGGAGCATCTATCCATAATTCCGTAGTAGTAAGAGCATGGATGAACGAACATTTTCCCCAAAGATGGATAGGACGAAATAGCCCTCTAATACATTGGCCACCCAGATCTCCTGATCTCACTCCCATGGATTTTTATTTTTGGGGTCATATTAAAAATAAAGTTTATAAGACCAGACCTCAAAATGTGGAGCAGCTTTGTGTGAGGATAAGGCACGCGTGTTTAGAAGTTACGGCTCAAGAACTGCGAAGAGTTGTAATAAATAACAGAAAGCGGATTGAGAAGTGTATTACACTTGAGGGTGGGTTAGTAGAAAGGGGCCGAATATAATAGTATAATAAGTGGCATTTTAGTCATTCACTGTAAATACTGTTTCATTACCTTTTATTTAATAAATAATTTTAATAATAATTGTGCACGACTCATTTGTTGGAAAAAGTTCTCTCCGTATGTTTGGACAATATCGCTGTGTAACTGATAATTTTTTTAAAATAAATTAGTCTTGAAATTCTGTAACAAATAAAAAAGATACGTGTTTTCACGAGAAGTGAAACAAAAATTTTTTTTTCAACATATTCCAATTTTCACCAAATTTTATAGGGTGGCATATCTAGTGATTCTGAACAACTATTATTAACAAAATTTTCGTCTATATCTAAGCCTACTATGATTTCTGGAAAATTGCGATTTTCTTTTTATCGCAGTAAGCCGAGGTTTTATATCTAAACGACATTTATGTGTTGATTAAAGTGGCATTATAGAGTTGTATACCTCATAAAAATTTGAAATTAATTCGGCTATAAATAAAGAAGATACAGGGGTGTCTTCACGAGAAGTGAAACAAAAAAATTTTTTTTCAACGTATTCCAATTTTCACCAAATTTTATAGGGTGGCATATCTAGTGATTCTGGACAACTTTTATTAACAAAATCTTCGTCTATATCTAAGCCTACTATGATTTCTCGAAAATTGCGATTTTCTTTTTATCGCAGTAAGCCGAGGTTTTATATCTAAACGACATTTATGTGTTGATTAAAGTCGCCTTACAGAGTTGTATACCTCATAAAATTTTGAAATTAATTCGGCCACAAATAAAGAAGATACAGGGGTGTCTTCACGAGAAGTGAAACACACTGTATAACTTAATAAGTGGTGAAAGGGTTGAAAAATGTTTTGAAAATATCTAAGGCCTTAGCTTCTAGTATATTCACCCATCAATCTTAAGTTCTGTACTTTTACCAGCTTGCATTACTTATATTCCATTATTTGCCCCGATTTTACCGCCAACCCTTCACAGGAATTGGCGCAAAATATAATCTAGTTCCGGATCTCGTCATGATACATATGTGTACCAAATTTCAAGTCAATATCTAAAACCGTTCCTGAGAAAACATGCGCATAAAAAAGTTACAGACAAATTGACCGACCGACCGACAGGCAGACATTTTTTTTCACTCGAATTTAGAATCTCGACGTTTTATAATATTTGGAGTCTGAAACATATTCTTTATAGGATTTTGCAAACAGTGGAAAGAAAAGCTATCTATGAGAACTAAAGGAAAAAACTATATATAAAAATATTAATGAAATCTTTGCATTCTTTCGATAACCTGACTTCTGGTTATGCTAACAAGTAGAAATTTTTTTTTTTTATTTGCCATTCTCATTTTAACACTAGCATCCAACCTAGTCCCCTACGACTAAGCAGGCTAAACTAGTATCTACATGATCCCCTACGATATGTAAATTCAGTTAAAAATGAGAGCAAAGGCCTGAAATTAATTTATTTACATACCTTGTCTTTAAATATTTTTTTTTTCATTCTAATGAATTACATTTTCATAAAATCTCATTCAGTTTCTTGGAAATGCTTAGCTTTTGAAACGTTTTTCGTCCTTATTGTGGACTCATCAGAAAAGCCTAAAGCCACTCATAACGATGTTCCATGAGTGGCTTTAGGCTTTTCTGATGAGTCCACAATAAGGACGAAAAACGTTTCAAAAGCTAAGCATTTCCAAGAAACTGAATGAGATTTTATGAAAATGTAATTCATTAGAATGAAAAAAAAAATAAAATTAAAGACAAGGTACGTAAATAAATTAATTTCAGGCATTTGCTCTCATTTTTAACTGAATTTACATATCGTAGGGGATCATGTAGATACTAGTTTAGCCTGCTTAGTCGTAGGGGACTAGGTTGGATGCTAGTGTTAAAATGAGAATGGCAAATAAAAAAAAAATAAAAAAATCTGCTTGTTAGCATAACCAGAAGTCAGGTTATCGAAAGAATGCAAAGATTTCATTAATATTTTTATATATAGTTTTTTCCTTTAGTTCTCATAGATAGCTTTTCTTTCCACTGTTTGCAAAATCCTATAAAGAATATGTTTCATTACTATAAGCAAACAAATAATAAATAATTCACTTTTAAATTTGGAGTCTATTTCAACAAAAAGGAAATTTGAAATTTGTTTTACGGTTACCGTACTTCCACTCCACTGTGGATGTTGAAGTAAAAGATTTTTTTTTAATTTCATCTCCCTACTAGGCTTAGGAAACCTCTATGTTATGACTAATATCGTAATTTAATCGAAATTCCTCCCTCAAATATAAATTCTGGTATGAAATTCGAATTCAGTGCATTAAAATACTCACCAGCGCATCAAAATACATACAGATATAACCTTTGGGTTCCTGTGTTTTTTGCCGAGTACAAAACGTTTGTTGTTTTAATTATTGACATAAACTTTTATTTTCTAATAAGGATAGTTGAATTTCCGTCATATATATTGTTTTCAGTGTAGTTTGTAATCCATATCTTTTGTACTTGATGTTACATCTCCATCACAAACTGTAGTAACTGTTCCATAATGGCTCTAAATATTAAAGATAACTTGAAAATCCCTGGAAATTTTTTTCCCTTAGTTATTTTAAATATTTATCTGTATAAGAGCTTTACAAACCCCGAAAGGAATAGTTAATAAAATTCAAGAAGTAGTAAGAAATTTCATTTATCTACTCTTATTAGATTATATATTATTTAATCAACTGCTTTTGAACATATAACTCCCTAGTGATTTACTTTTACACCAATCACCGTTAACTTCGTGCCTCTGTCCAGTCGATGTAACGCGCAAAATAAACTAGAATGCTCCATTATTAGTGAGGGGATGAAGGTGATTTGACAGGTTTCCATAGTTTAGACGTTGTTAAAGTAATATATTAATACTGATTGTTATAATCATAGATAATAGTACATTACTAACATTATCGCTTGTTAAATAATATACTATTATTCACTAGCCCGAGTCACTTACTTATTTAACTAATAAAACTACAGTCAAAATTCCAAAACAAATTACAACCAAACAACGGTTAAGAAATAGCATTATGTTTCACATTTTTCTTTTAAACACAAAACGGTTTTTGTGCACAATAATATTCATATTATAAAAAAATTAAATAAAGGATAGTTAGTCATGGCTCTATACTCAATCTCTATACTTAAGAATTAAGTACTAGTGCTATAAACACTTCACACAATGTTATTCCATTCCATCGCATTTGAAAAATGTAAATCTCGTCAAATTATTTAAAGCCAACGTTAGTAACCGTTCTACAAAGCAGAACACTACCTAATTTAATCTTTCCTCGCTTATTTTGCTTTTAAGTTTAAAAAGCAACCTTACGTCGAATAACACTGAACTCATTGAAATGCAATTATTATGCTGAATGCAAACCTTCTTTCAATTTCCTTTTATTAGTTTGTTACTTTAATATTTTGCATGCTACCGACTATTACTCCTGGCACGATCTGCAATATGAAGTTATAAAACTTATTTTTGATATTGTATTCAATTTTCGGACAAAATTTCGATACAAAGAGGAGAAAATATAAAAGAGGGTGTATAATAGAGGGTGCATTGGGCCAAGAGAAGTAAAAAAAAAATCTTACAGGATGTTTGCTGTACTATAACGGTTTTTATTAAATTAAATATTTTCTAAGAATAATATAGTGTTTTCAGGCCAGATATTAGTATAATATTTCTATTTTTGTTTTAAAAATTTAGTCTAAAGCGTTGCTACCAGGATAAATCATTACAAAGCCTGTCTGTGATAAAGTAACACCGAGGCCATGCTTGAATATTACAAAAGATACACGTATACGAAAATACTTAACCAGACATGTTATGCACTTACCTCAAACGAAAGTAGTCGATTAGTCACCTGGCTCACCATTACAAGTTCGTTATCTGCTATGGGTTCATTCTTAATATTGCCGATAGTATAGCCGTAAGTTAAATGATATTTACTCACTTTTATTGAATTACTTATGAAGTTGTTCATTAAACTGTTATTTATTATAACTGAACAATGTATTATAAATAAATAATTTACATCATGCCTGTCAATTAATATAAAGTAGTAAAACAATATAGAGAATACTTAAAAAGTGATTTTAAAAATCGTCGGTCGGCGCTTATGTCATCGCTGGTGTTATGAACTATTCCTTTGTCGGTCAATTAGTCGATGTCTTCAACTCAAAAGGAGAGTTGTAGACTTGATAATCATACAGTGTTGTCATTGTGTTTTTTGTCAGTATTTTTCGGGTAAATTTGTAATTAGAATTATCATACTACGTATGGTGAATAAGATGATGAATAAATTATTATTAACGAAATTAGTTAACCGTCATTTTCTTAATTACTGACAGTGGTTAAACGAATTTGCGTTATAATAATGAAAAGTAGTTTTGTTCCCATCATTATAATACATTTTTTGCAGCCAGGCAATTTTAAATAAAAGAATTGGTTTGAGTTAGAAAAATAATAATAACTTCGGCCTCTTTCGTTAAAAATCCATCTTTATTTCGAGAAGAACGGCTCGACGTTGACAGATGTAACTAGGGCATACTTAAAATTTGTAAACTTTCGCAAAGTCACCACATTCATGACCGGTGTAGCAAAGTCTACTTCTTTGCCATTTAAAAGGTCTATTACACAAATCACTGTAACAAATCCGGGATTTTTTTTAAAGCAGCCTGGAACTGTCTTTCTACTCGCAGCAATATCTCACCAATTTAAAAATATATTGACGAAGATCGATCACAACGTTTATTACAACCACTGTAGTATATTCTGATGTTGACTGACATTGAAAGTCCCATATGACTAGTGGAATTCGTGATAAACATCCATAAATGCCTTTGACGCCTGTGAAATGGCAACTGCGCCCTTTGAATTTAACTGCTGTATTACGGATATCACATTTTTAAGGATGCTGAGCATGATGGTAATGTCGAGACTCCCCCTCGATCCCCGTCAATCCCCCAAACGGCCAAAAACCACCCCCGAAAGAGGTGAAACGTGGATAGGCCGTCTAGTCTCGGCTATACCCGTGTTTCCCCCCGTTTTTGAGGATACTGAGCATGAAAAAAATGTTACGATCTTTCCTAGCTCAGCAAACGGACAAAAGTATAATTACACTCTTACTTCTTACTAAACTGGCAAAATTATCATTATCCCCGTACTTTTTTATTCTTTTGCGGAAGAATTTAATTCAAAAGTACGCGAACTCGCGGCGGTTACACAGGAATATTATCTGGTACACATCATCCCGCGCAGCATCTCCGCGTCGCCACTTTTACTGTAGCTGGTCCACGTGCAAGATTCCTTACCTGTGTTCACTGGCATAAAAATAAGAACTCAGTTACTGTTAATGCCTACATGACTCATCTCGTGGAGAAGATCCAACATTACCATCGAGCTCAGCATCCTCGAAAACGGGGCGGTAACACAAGTTTGGCTGGTAGGAGACAACCTATTCGCGGTTTACCACTTTCGGGGTGGTTTTTAGCCGTTTAGGGGTTGGCGGGCGTCGAGAAGGGGTCTCGAAGACACCATTCGTGCGCAGCATCCTCGAAAGCGGGGGGTTTTTGCGGATTCAGCCGAGAGAAGGCGGCCTATCCGCGTTTTACCCCCTTGGGGGTTTCTTCTGGCCGTTTAGGGAGTTAGCGGGGATCGAGGAGGGGTCTCGACATCACCATAGTGCTCAGAATCCTCGAAAGCGGGATAATACAGGTTTGGCTAGTAGGAGACGGCGGATAGGCGATTTATCCCTGTCGGAGGTAGTTTTTGGCCGTTTGGGGGGTGAGGTGACCTCGGAGTGAGATTTAACCAGTGCCAAAACAGAGTTCTTCAGGTAATGGAGTATTTGGTACAATATCGTGAAACAATCAGCTATTAATTTATCAAAATTATGGTAGCACCTCCTAATAGTTTCAGCAATCCTATGAAGCCCATGTGCTAAACATGTTACAAGCAGTATATTCCGATATGTTTTCTTCAAAATTCTTCCAGCAGCTTTCATATAATTCACTTCATCAGTAAGAAATAATAAACTTGTCCTTATTTTCTGCATATTTGTCATCACAACAGTCTTGTATATTTGAATTTACTGTATCCGCTATAGTGCGAGAATTTGTAGCTTCTAAAACTTTAGAGGCGATCAAGTGTCAGCTCATGGTATGTTGCATGAATTTCTGTTTTTATACTTTGGGAATGTTTCAGTACGTGTTTACAATATATAGTATCTGTAAAAGCCATCCCTGTAATCCAATAGGTAAATCCGACCTCAGATTATTATGCTGTTCGCAAATACACAATGAAGAATGCACATTTCTAAAACTAGTAATATCGCTTGTAGAGAAAAAAATTTGTGATCGAATATTGAACTTTCAAAATGTCCATGTCCGTTCGCCCTGTTTCTTGTAAGAATGATAACTTAAGAGTGAAAAGTCCGACTGTATTGAAATGTGGACAGTAAGACAGTATTAACTAGAGGAAGAACCCTACTGTTTTTTAGCAAAATCGATTAATAAATAATACAGTTGTTATTTAGCATTTCAATTTTTTTTTTATGTTTTGTAATGAAGCAAAAAATATCTAAAACTAGTATGTGCATCTACTATATAAAAAGTGCAGTGAATCGACGAAGAGTATAATGGTTAGCTTGTTATTTGGCATAATTCTCACGAAGAGCGTAGTTACCATAGAAATTAAAACCTATTTAAGGCACATTAACTGAAATTCTTTAATGAAATCGGTTTTAAGAGATTTTTTAAATGAGAAAAGTTTAAAAAATGAATTAATTTACGTTTTAATATAGACAATTTTACCGTTCCGAAATCTCTGCGATAATGAAGGTTTTATACAATAATCATAAATTATGCGTTGTGGAATGGAAATAAAATACTTGTATTTCAAAATTCAAACCAGGTGTGAATAATCGACGGAAACTCTTTGTACCTTTTAATTAAGCATTTAACGGGGTAATTTTCTAAAGGGAACCGCTAATTATTTTGAGGAATAATAAGCCACTGGCAAATGATTCAAATTTCTGTTTGAACTCTTGCTTTAATTTAACAAAAATATAGACTCACAAATTGTTTTGTAAGAAAATAATACAATAATAAAACCGCTGCCTAAGGAATCACTACTTCCACATCCAGATTTTTCATCAAAGTCACTTTGAAGGAAACATCTTGACTAGATTTGCACTGTAGTGTGTGAAAATTATTGGTCATAGAATTTTAATAATATTTGGAGCAGATGTCATAGAAAAGTTTGAGGCGTTGGTTTCTACCATATACGTTAAAAATGAAGTTTTTAGTTTCCCCGACTTATTTTCATAACCTACCACGACCCACCCCTTCAATGGGGTCATCTCAATCAGATGTCGTTACAATACATCCGTGTACTAACTTTCAAGGAAATATCTC
Organism: Stenurella melanura; assembly: GCA_963583905.1. Lineage (NCBI taxonomy): Eukaryota > Metazoa > Arthropoda > Insecta > Coleoptera > Cerambycidae > Stenurella > Stenurella melanura. The sequence goes on from OY757312.1 coordinate 113,877,120, forward strand.
AATTTTATGTTGTCAAATCCATTAATAATGAAGCGGAGATGGCGGTGTTTGAAAAATATTGGAAAGAAATCTGGGGCCTTGGTTTCTAGTGTATACACCAAATCCCATATTTATGTACTCTTACCAGCTTGATTTACTTACTTTCCCCTATTTACCGTTATTCAACCCTCAACCCTTCAAATGAATCATCTTAAAATAGAATCTAGTTCCAGATGTCGTTATAATACATACGTGTCCCAAATTTCAAGTGAATGTCTCGATTTCACTTTGTCAACCCCTTTAATAATGGATTAAGGGTGGTGGGGGTTGAAAAATATTACTAAAAATATGAGGCCTTGGCTTCTGGGACATACTACACCCAATTTCAAGTTTCTGTACCCTTACCAGCTTGCTTTACTTATTTTTCCCTATTTACCATCAATTACCCCCACTCGTTCAACGCAATCATGTCAAAATATAATCTAGTTTAACGTGTACGTGTAACAAATTTCAGGTGAAAATCTAAATTTAATTTTATCAACTATTTTAATAAGGGAGTGGAGTGGTGGGGGGATGGAAAATATTATAGAATAATCTGAGACCATCGCCTCTAGTATATACACCAAATCCCAAATTTCTATACTCTTACCACCTTGATTTACTTAGTTTCCCCTATATACCATTATTTATCCCCCAACCCTTCAACGGAATCATTTTAAAATATAATCTAGTTCCAGATGTCGTTATAATACATACGCGTACCAAATTTCAAGTGAATATTTCAATTTCATTTTATCAACCCCTTTAAAATGGAGTAGGGGTGGTGGGGGTTGAAAAATAATATTAATAATCTGAGACCTTGGCTTCTAGGACATACACCGAATTTCAAGTTTTTGTACTCTTACCAGCTTGCTTTACTTATTTTTCCCTATTTAGCCCTATTTAACCCCCAACCCTTCAACGGAATCATCTCAAAATAGAATCTAGTTCCAGATGTCGTTATAATACATACGTGTACCAAATTTTAACTGAATATCTCAATTTTATTTTATCAACCCCCTTTAAAATGGAGTAGGGGTGGTGGGGGGTTGAAAAATATTTTTTTTAAATTTGAGTATAGCTTCTAATTTATACACTGAATTTCAAGTTTCTGTACTCATACCAGCTTGCTTTACTTATTTTCCCCTGTTTAACCCTATTTAATCCTATTTAACTCCCAACCCTTCAATGGAAGCTTCTCAAAATATAATCTAGTTCCAGATGTAGTTATAATACATAAGTGTACCAAATTTCAAGTGAATATTTCAATTTTTTTTATCAACCCCTTTAATAATGGAGTAGGGGTGGTGGGGGTTGAAAAATAACATTAATAATCTGAGACCTTGGCTTCTAGTACATACACCGAATTTCAAGTTTTTGTACTCTTACCAGCTTGCTTTACTTATTTTTACCTATTTAGCCCTATTTAACCCCCAACCCTACAACGGAATCATCTCAAAATATAAACTAGTTCCAGATGTCATTATAGTACATACGTGTACCAAATTTCAAATAAATATCTCAATTTTATTTTATCAACCCCCTTTAAAATGTAGTAGGGGTGATGGGGGATTGAAAAATATTTAAAACAAAATTGAGTCTAGCTTCTAGTTTATACACTGAATTTCAAGTTTCTGTACTCATACCAGCTTGCTTTACTTATTTTCCCCTGTTTAACCCTATTTAATCCTCTTTAACCCCCAACCCTTTAACGGAAGCTTCTCAAAATATAGTCTAGTTCCAGATGTCGTTATAATACATACGTGTACCAAATTTCAAGTGAATATTTCAATTTTATTTTATCAACCCCTTTAATAATGGAGTAGGGGTGGTGAGGGTTGAAAAATAATACAAATAATCTGAGACCTGGGCTTCTAGTACATGTACCGAATTTCAAGTTTCCGTACTCTTACTAGCTTACTTTACTTATTTTCCCCTATTTACCCCTATTTAACCCCCAACCCTTCAACGGAATCATCTCAAAATATAATCTAATTCCAGATGTCGTTATAATACATACGTGTACCAAATTTCAAATGAATATCTCAATTTTATTTTATCAACCCCTTTAATAATGGAGAAGGGGTGGTGGGTGGGTTAAAAAATATTATGAAAAAATCTGATGCCTTGGCTTGTAGTACATACATCATATTTTAAGTTTCTCTACTCTTACCAGCTTGCTTTACATGTTTCCCCATATTTACCCCTATTTACCCCCCAACCCTTCACCGGATATCTTCAAAAAACAATCCAGTTCCAGAACTCATTGTATTATATACGTGTACAAAATTTCAAGTCAATATCTTAAACCGTTCCGGAGAAAGCGTGCGGACAAAAAAAGTTACAGACAGACCGACAGACCGACAGACAGACAGAAAATTTTTTCCGCTCAAATTTAAAATCTCGACGTTTCATGACATTCTAAACCGAGAAACGAGTTTGTGTGCGTGCATTGATATAAGCCAATGATAGCGATTTGCATCATATTTGATCGAATCCAGTGGCACCGTCAACCTGCAGTTACAGGGTCTGTGCTGCAGTATACTTGTTGTGTTCGTCGTTTCTGATTGAATTAAGTGATATAACCTTATTTTCAGTGCAAAATGTCTTCATCGTAAACACCAAAGTGTGACGAGGTTTTAATCTACCGCATTACACAGCTCCTCGACCTCAAAAATTTGATTACAATTATTATAAATCCTTCTACCCCAGATGATGCTGTCACTGATAGAAATATACGCGCACGTTGGCTCCGCCCCAAGCATCTTCTCATAATAATACTACTCTAACTCCGTTATTGAACATAAGTATAATAAGTAATATCATCATGGAAGAAGTTCCATTCTGGATTATTTGGAGAATGAACTTATGTTTACAGTGCGATCGAGAAAGAGTGAACGTCACGTGCCAGAAAAGTCACTAAAATTATCAAAATTGATTTCTTTTCTACGTATTAATATTAAAACTAATTTCGAATGTTAATAGTTTAGGGAATACTGAAGAAATGCAAATGGCAGCCACTTTGTGTTTTGTGATCAGCTGATTGAACGTCATTTATAGGTTAGGTGTATGGAAAGAAGTTGGTTCTATCAATTTAAAAACCTAAATTAAATAAAGATTACTTTAGTACAGATGCCGATGTATTTCCAAATATTACATACACATTACACATGTATTGTAATTACATGATTTTCGAAAGGAGTGCATAGTTAAAAGAATGAATACAAAACATTCAAAACTCGAAGTATGCAACCAGTTTGTTAGTGGTTAGGTGAAACAAGTTCTCACCAAGAAATTTACAGGATATTATCGCAAAGGTCAGGATTAGTTACAAATTATGAATCATTTTTGCCGTGTACTTGCATAATTATATGTTGCCTTATGAATAATAACTAACACAGATCCATTTTTCAGGTTACGGACTTTCAGCGTTGTGAACAAAAGCCTCATTCCTCCATGTTTCGGATTCAGATAATTTCTTAGTACTCATTGTGATTGTACTGCAGCTACAGGCAAACACGTTCGCTAGCCTGATTTGCAATTTATAAGATACAGAATGAGGTGATGAGACGTCATTCCTTTTAGTTTTTTAGCAGTATTGGCTATGGCTAAGCAGTTAACCGTTATGCAATACAATGTGTAGATTTGGACAAATTAAGTAAAGGACTTAAAATTATAGTAAGGTAAACACAATTTATCCAGCGGTTATCCCTTCGTCTATGGTACATTTATGCACCGAGCTATTCAAACCATTCTAATTTCTGTAAGAACTTTTTTATCATGTCGTATTAATGTTACTATTGTCTAACTTATGTACGTTATTAAATAGTCTCCTTTTCTTTTATTGTTTTAGTTATCACTTACTACCATCGTTAGGTAGGTTGAATGTCGACTACGCTGAACTAGTACATAGGTACATGCTTGTAAATAATAAGAATAAAAGAAAATATGTCTACTAAGTAAATATACAATTATTTATTTTCACCAAGATTAAAATTTGTAATATAACTTAAATGCCATTTATACCTAGGTAATTGCAATTTGAGTGAATGTATATTATTTTGAAATATATCGTGTGGTGTTTCAAAACTACTCAATTCTCTTGTTTAACATTACGAAACTGAAAATTGGTTAAATTTTGCGTTTAGACTCAGTTTTCAAATATTAAACAATCCAACATAGTAGTTTCTAAACAACCGCGATATATACTTTAAAACAATACATTGCAACCACAACTTCTCAGCTGGGTGCTGAGAAAGCTATGAAAGAGTAGCAACCGGTTAACTCAGGGCTGGTCGAGGGTCACTCGGTGGCGAGAAGAGTTATATATTTTTTTGAACAATTATTTGCTTGTTATATTAACCAAACAAAACTCTAATAAACTATAAAAAAATTTGGACGCTAGCGTATTCCGTAAATAATACTCTTGCAAACTTTATCAGGGGGAGAAAACAATCAAAATCAAATATAAAACAAATAATATATTAACATAAGTATAAGACTGAAAATTTTACAACACTTTACAATTATTAAAAATATTTATAGTGAAAATTTGATTTAATTAGTTGAATAAAAATTTAGTTTTAAAAAAAAGATAATTAAATTTGAAGATTAACAAAAAAATTACAAGAAACGATCAACTGGTTTACAATTTTTCTTCTGGCCAAAAGTTGAATTTTGCACATAAATTTGGTTACTTAGCTTAGCGGAGACGTAGAATCCCGACGAGGTCTGGTCCTGAAGATGGCCGCGGGTACCCGGGAAGGAGGACGTAATATTCAGGTCCTGACAACGCTCATTTCCAGGAGACGCTGCGTCGGAATGATACCCAATACTTTTAGGATAACTCCAAATATTTAATTTATGCCTCGTGCCTTGCTTCAATGGTGGTTTGGTCCAGGATTTTACAAGGGGTAATGTAAAGAACCAGTTGATAATGGAAAAAATTTAAATTGTGAGAAAAAAGAGATACAAGATAACTACAAAAAAACTATGTTGACGAAGGTCACTGCAAAACCAAACTATTAGCAATTCAACAAAAACCTGAGTATTGATAAAATTTTACTTCTGAAAATATATGAATAAGTTACTGATTAATATAATAAATGAAATGAATAAATGAGAAAACTCTACTAAAATTTGAATAAAGGTAACAAAATTTAGTTAGAATTAGGTATAAAATATCTGAATTACTATCTGAAAGAAAACTAATACTGTAACAAATATAGCAAACAAAATTATGGGTTTAATCTCCCAAAAAATTAACTAATAAAAAATGATCTCTTAACCTCGTATTAACCCTTGTACTAACACGAGGTTAACTAAATGCGACAAAATGACTTTAGCTTTCGACCTTTAATGAGATGAGATTGTCTACACACGATTAAGAAACAAAGATTTTAATTTATCCCTTGAATAATTTCCGAGTTTAATTCTCGTCCACAATAATCTAAATAATGACAAACACCACGGTATTGTGTCTCAAGCGACCACAAAATACAAAATTGCCGCAATAATTAATGAGTTAACATGCGTCCAATGGACGCGGAAATCATACAAACATGTGCGTTAATAAAAATTAATTATTACACGGAATTTCCTTTAATTTCCAAAAATAACTATACAGTAATGTCAACTCAAAAATATGACATCATTTAATAAGCAAATATATTCAAAATATCAAAGGATTAAAGAAATAAACGTGAAAATCCGTTAAACAACAAGTAAACGATCTTAACTCACCCAGGTCCAAAGCGAAAGTCAAGTAGCATGGATATTTTAAATGATGCTTCTACCGCGTATGCGCACTTGTTGACTTCCGTCGGCATTTCCGCGGGTAATTCAAGTTTATTTAGCACGGGTGCTTCAACGAAAAAATTAAAAAAACTGTTTTTTCGTTACAACATTTATTCCCCAGATCATCGATGAAGCTGAACTTTCATTCTTAATCTACAAACTTTATCAAATTTTATATAAACTGTAGCTTTTTTTTGAAGATCCTCTTGAATTGCACCATATTTAAAACGGTTGTCTCTGTAACATTTTTCTCTTTCGACACGAGCTCTTTTTCACTCAAGTTTTGATACAAAAAATATCAGTCAAACCGATATAAACTCTTAATTTCTATACCAAATTGTTTATAGATTGCACTAACAGCACTTATTTTATCACAAGCATTTTCAGTTTCATAGCTGGATTTTGAGTCGCATCTTATGTTAAGACAGGAACTTGATTGTAGTCTTCTAACACAGCAGCATGGCCTACAATATAAACCCACGTTAAAAATCAAATTCTTACTTTAACATATAACAATTTATCATCGATAAAATGCTTGGAATACTCCTGTAAAATCATTTCTTTTTACTGCTTGCAATCAGTTGACGTCTTCCAACTTCAACTTTTCCTAGTGGAAAAATCAATGACATTTAATAAAAGCTGGCGTCATTTCATATTACCACACTTCCACAAGTAATAATACATCCAAAACTTGGCAAATTATATAATATAATGTCCACAAAAGTAGTAATTTAATGAAAAGTTTGGTTAGTTGCTATTTAACATTTAGAAATTTCGGTTTTTTGTCCCTAAACTGACGAATGTTAAAATCTGTAACGTCGCGCGTCACACGGCATATGTAAATGTCACTGCCGCCAACGTGCAAATACTGAAAGTACCACAAAATAGTGTGGAGTGACATACAAAAAATCTTCAGGGAGCGGCGCATTCAGTCTTTCCCGATCTCCCTGTATATGCACTCAGACCTCAAAGGTGAGTCCATTGTGTCAGCAGGTGGCAGCACAGCCACCGAATCCCTCATTCCGTAAATCAGCCAACGTTTGTGATGTACCTGAGGAGGAGGACTGATGCACGGTGGGACATTTGCAACTTTTAGGTCAAAATTCTAAAAATGTCTAATATAAGCTCTAAATAGTTGTCAGAAGAGAAGAAAAATAGGTGGAAAATTCTGGGAACTATCGTTGCGATTGTATAAAATATACATAAACTAGAACTAGAATACGTTTGAATATCATAATATGAAATCGGTGAATAACGCTGAAAGTAGCCAAACAGTTGTAAACACTGACGGGTGGATTTGAAGTCATTAAAAACATATATTTTAAAAAATATATATTTTTATTTTGATAAAAATGATGGCATTCAAAACAATATAATACGTACAAGCAAAATGCAGTATATTCTTTTTAATTATCTACCTCCGAATCATATGAACGGCCATGTTCAATTTCAAATAGTGCTGTTACCTCTTCGAATTTCATATGAGAAGCAGATACGTGTTCTTCCTGTACTAAGTTACTAACTTTCTTTACCAATTTACTACGGTTTTATGTGGAAAAAGATCATCAGTTGTCTTCAACCGTGAAGATTTTCGAATAAATTTCTCTCTAAAATTTCTACAGGTTTTCTGGTTGGATCCCTGCTTCTACTCTGATAAGAGTCCCATTGATAATATGGCAGTATGTATCAGTAGGCAATGGAAATGTGAGTTCTGTAGAATAAGACGTTAATTATAGTTGATGACTTGTAATTGCAATTTCTCTAGTTAAAAATATTTGCCCATTTTTAATATATTTGGTTACATCGACTATGTGTTAAATTCTTTCCAATTCTTTTAAAATTCATTTTAATTTTATGATTAAAACAATAATTGTTGTTTCAAGCTACAATTTTTAACTCCCCGAATTTGGTGTAAAATATAAGTTTGCAGCAGATTACAGTCGGCAAAACTAATCGATAAACATGTTTCTACCACCTAGTTTACTCTGAATCAACACGTAAATAAGCTAAATGAAAATATGCACACGCTACGTCTCTTATCAGTATCTCATCGCTTTTCATCATTTGAATTATCTAGATGAATAGTGACATGTGTTAGTGCAAGCACTGGAAATAAATTCACAGTTCTTCAAATCCCTTGCGTGCATTTTTCACCGAACAATTGAATAGCTTACAATACATCTTGATAAACAGGTTAAATACGAAGCTAAGTTAGCGTCAGCTGAAAGTTGTTTGATCAGAACTAAATAGAGTTTTGCAATTACGTTTTAATTTTGCGACAAGGCAAACAATTTGTTTATGAATGCGAAAATACAATAATTTACAATTTCCATCTACTATTTTATAGTTATTATGGACTTACTTCCCGTAATATTTTCCGTAAAAATAACAATTTTTTTCGCTTGAACTACATCAAATATTTTTCTATTCCGGGTGAGTCACGAATTGCGCTCGCCCCGATATTTCCTAAAATATTTGGAATAGAAAATTGAAATTTGAAGGCCTTATTACACGACTAAAATGCCATATTTTCAATGAAAAATCAAGTTTGGTGCACATCCGGTTTGACCGGAAATGCCCACAACTTTCGATTTTTAAATGGAACACCCTATATATTTTTACATTTTTGGAATCTAGAGGAAATTTTGAATACAATACATCCATTTTGGTCAGTTTTTGATAAACATTACAAATTTTATTAAAAAATCTATTTCTGAATCCAGAGTGCTGTGGTGCCCAAAATATATTTTAGTTTGTGTGCTACGTTACTATGAAAATAAAAAGAGCAATATGATTGCATTACTTAATTCTCTAGAGGCGTTTAAAATTTTTAAATGTGATTTTTACCCACTAACTCGTTTTTTTTAAATGGGAATTTAATCGTTCACCAACATTTTTAAATACCTTATTTTCATACGAATCTAATGATACCAAAATTTTGAAAATCCGCTCAGAAATATTTGAGATTTGAGATACAATGCAACCAAGCTTTTAGAAACATGCGGCAGATAATAGATTAGTGGGCTTTGGAAACTAAAATGGCACATTTCTGTGTAAATCTGGTAACCTAATAACATTGGAAAAATCATAGTAGCCATTGAATGTAATAAAACGATATCAGCTGTCAGACAGACTCGTGTAGTTATATAAGCGTCTAGAGAGACCGAAATGCGAAAGCTTCGACACGTCCAACACGTGATATCATTAGTTTGATTATTTCTTCTTTGCTCTAGGGCTTACTTCCAGCGAGATGGATAGCGCATAGGTTACGCTTAGGCTTATGACGTTCCTACCGAAACTTCCAACTATCATACACTTTTCACCACCATATCTTTTATTCTATATCTATCTCTATTCTAACTATTTTAAACTCAATTTTCCTTTCCCAAAAACCAAAAATTCCTAACGGCGAGCAAACTGTTGGGGTAATTTGTTTAAATGGAGCTTTCCCAATTGAGTTCGTCTCCATCTCAACAACAAAATTATAAAATGTTTTTCCCATATAATAGATTACGAATTTTACTCATTGTTTAGAATTAAGTTTTAATATGTTCAAATTTACTGATAATTTTAAGCCGCCACAGGCGGCAGGAGTATTATCTTTTTTTAACCATTTTATCGAGCTGAACCGGTCACGACTCGTCCAACCGCACTAACATCACGACGCTGCGCGACGTGGTTGTACGGTTGGCTCCGGGTCATGATCCGGGGAAGCATTAACTGTACTAAAACAAAAAATAAATATGTTTGATTAGGCTCATGACACGAAGGGTCCTGGGTTCAAATTCATACGTCCGCGGAGTCTTTTTTTAAATTCTGGAACGATTAATATATTTTTTTACAAATTCTTTTCAGATTTCTTTAGGTTTTCCTTCTTTTTATAAAATAATTTCATTCATTCGTGTGATTTCTTTAGGTTAGGTTAGTAGGTTTTCATTTTGATATCTAATTGTTAACAATTATTAGCGCCGCAGGCAGTATGAGCGTCGCAGACAAAAAAATGGGGGGTGCGGTCCCCCCGCCTTTTTTCCACAAAATAACAGGAAATATTTCAATTTCTCCACTTGCACGAATTTATTACAAATTTACAACGTAATGCGCATGCTCGAAGCTTTCGCATTTCGGTCTCTCTAGACGCTTGTGTGTAGTTATAGGCAATCTTGAGCTATCAAACATTTAATATTTGTGAGCGCAGAGAACGTTACAATTAAGTTTCAATATTTGGGCACCAAAGTTTCAAGGTGTTTTGTTTTCAACAGAAGATATATTTTCTGAAAGTGTGAAGTCGGTCGGAACTCTTGACGTCTCTGGGCGTTAAAATGAAAAGAAATTGCTATTTATCCAGTTTATTCCATTTTGTAGGTTATGTACGTACTCAAATGACCCAAATTCAAGGCACATTGGTTGAAATTTTAATTGCAAAGGTTTCTGGTTTATATTTTTTCCAGATTGGACCTCTGGAACCGGAGGTATTCACTTTTTTACCTAAAAAAACGCTATTCAAGAAACAAAATTGTTCATAAAGAAAACGCAATACGCTTTGAAACTTCAAAACTCAGATATATATACTCCTGATGATACCACAGAAGGTATGAAATCATAATATTGTTGTTACAAGAATATGCATATCTCATCGTTTATTTGATCTTTTTTACTTCCCTCGCATACCGAAGGGAAGTATTGTATTCGCCCTCCGAGATTTTTTTTAGATTTTCACATTTCAGATCGTGTAGATTACGAAAATATAGGTTTTCTGTCTGTCTGTCTGTCATTCTGTCGGTCTGTTGGTGCATTAAAAAACTACTTAATAAAAAACAGTCAAATTTGGTAAGTAGCTGCGACTGCCACCGACTTGCACTGGAAAATATACAGGGTGGACCGTCTAAAGGAAATATTGAAATAGTGAAAATTAGCTCAAATTTAAAATTTCCACGTTTCGTGACATTCTAGACCAATTAAAAAAAAATAATTTTGAAAATTTTGTATAAAATCAGTGATGGAAAAAAATGTTTTAGCTCAAATTTAAAATATCCTCGTTTCGTGACATTTTAAACCTATTTCAAAAAATAATTTTTTTTTGAAAATTTGAAATAGAAAACAATTTTGTATAAAATGGATGGAAAACTTTTTTTGTTCAAATTTAACATTTCCACGTTTCATAACATTCTAAACATATCTAAAAAGAGGAATTAGTTTTGAAAATTTGAAAAATATATACATAAGTATTTTTTAAATTTGTTTACCACTACAACTGAATAATAGATGATGGAAAAAACATTTTTTTCTTCAATTTTAAAATTTCCACGTTTCATTATATTCTAAACATATTTCAACAAAGAAATGTTTTGAAAATAAAAAGAAAATTGAAATATTCCTCCCCCACCACTATACAGTAGATTATGGAAAAAAGTTATCTGGTTTTCTCTGTAATAATAGGGCTAACTACATGGCGATTATAATTCTCATATATCATCTCTTAATTAATCATTTTTTAGAGTGGCGTCTTGTATGAATAAAGAAGGAAGTTCTGTGTAAATACCTTTACCAATTTTTTACTGCACTACTCTTGCTTTTTTATATCATTTCAAACTGATATTGGATAAACTTTAACACAGTTATAGTATGGCGAATGTGTGATCGGAGGGTATACAAAGTAGATCACCACATATTGTACTAGACGTGTAACAATCCTTTCTTTGCATAAATAAATGTATGTTTTCTTGCTAAACATTCTACTCTCTTTTCTAAAATGAGTTCCCGTAACAACATGCATGGTTTTGCCCAACCGCCAAATCCTACAATATCCCTAAGAAATAAACACTAATAAAACAGTATTAACATTCTTTAAATTTCAATTAGTTATTTAAATTCGGTTAGTGATTAAATCGAATCGATATTAGGTACGTAAAGTTGAACTTTTAAATCGAAAGTTGTAACTCCCTATTACAGTTATAAATCCTTATTATCGAGGTAGAACGATTTGATCCCATAAGTATCGGAGAGATACAAAGTATCCTATTAAAAATAACTGTTAAAACGCCATAGCAGACTTAATCCATTAAAATAAAATTGGGTCAATTTAAAGCAAAGTCGCAATTAGCAATTTAACGTACATTGTGTAAAAACTCGGCTGTTAAAAATACATTCATTAGTGAGGAAGCAAAAAGTAAACCGAATGAACAAATTCTTCTACAAGGTCTCGCAATGAAATCAAAATAGGATTGAGGAACTCTCAACTGAGGTTTTAATTAATAGAGCAACAGTTTGTTGTGATGAAAAATGTCATTTTGTTGAAATGCGACTATTGCTTATTCTTTAAATTAAGTCAGTTTTAGTTATATAAATATAAATTAAGCGTACCCATTTTTCATTAATTTCCTCCCATAATATCTTATGATTTACAGAAATATTCGGTGACATTTAAAAAACTCGTTATTTTTCAACAGCTGCATTAATTCTAAATTAATTTCCTACAGTGACTCTCTAAACTAATAGAAGTTATTCAACAAATACATTTACAATAATGTACAGTGTGAACCTAAAGAAACGAAAAAAATTTATATCGTTTGTATGTGTCATGTGTCAAAAAAACCTCGAACAGGTCGATTTTAGTTTTGTAAATGCTGAATTTTGTCACTATACCAAAATTTTAGACGTTTTTGAATTATGACGTCATCGTAAATATTTTTTAATGGAAACAGACATTTTTGTTTATTGTTTTTGGTGCAATATTCCTTTAGCTTCCGGGTGATATGAAAAAAATAGATATTGCCTAAGCCATTCTTTTGGAAAAAAATATTTTTATTGATTGATACCTTACGTGAGTAATTGTGAGAAAAAAATCATCTCCATTGCTCAAATTGCGACACTCCAACCATTTGGCATTGGACAAGACGGGTGTAGACACTTTGCACGCTGTTCTGAATCATCTCATGAGCAATTCGTCACATCACCAAGTGAATTCTGTCTTTCAATTCTTCTATGGTATCCGGCCTGTTAAAATACACCCTTGACATTAAGTAACCCCAAAGCAAAAAGTCTAAGGGGGTTAAATCCGGTGAACGCTAGGCCACTCAATCGGACTTCGACGACCTGTCCACCTCCCAGTAAAAGTATCATCTGAAAAATGACGCACTTCTATCCCAAAATGAGGTAGGGCCTCGTCTTGCTGAAATCAGACTTTTGCAGCAGGAATATCTTCATCTTCATTGTTCGGAAACATAACTGCTAAGGCTGGCACTAACTCATCTCGCAGAAACTGTAAATATCTTGCGGCCGTAAGATTTTCTTCAAAAAGAAAGTTCCCAATAAACGATCACCAATCATACCTGCCGACACGTTTACTTTGCCTCTTCGCTGTGTATTGGCTTCTTGAGTCCAATGAGGATTTTCGCGTGACCAATACCTACAGTTATGCCGATTAGTTAGTCCTCTTTAAAGAAAATGTAGCTTCATAAGAAACAACAATGTTCTTTAAAAAAATTTGGGTTTTCATCGCACAAGGTCATCAACTGTTCACAAAACTGTAAGCGCCGATCTGGATCATCCTCATTCAATTCGTGGATTAATTGCACTTTGTATGGATGGTATTTTTCTTTTTTCAATAGAACTACACAGAAGTTTGACTCACGTTATGATTTAAAGCCAGCTGCCTTGTCGAGAGATGGTTGTTTTCCTCACTTTCTAGAAGAATATTTAATTTGGTTTCGTTGCTTGTGCTAGAGCGACCAGATCGAGGAACGTCAGCTACACTGTCAGATTCATCATATCTAGCCACCAATCTATTTACAGTGGATCTAGAAATTTGCTTTTCGGGATATTTGGCATTAAAAACATCACACGTTTCCTGATGAGTTCTCAGCCTATCATATAACCTTGGCTTTTTGTTATATTAAATCCGCAATCATAATTATAACTCAAAATAAAGGATAAGACCTCAGGGGGCAGATTACCATTGATAGCTTGGCTTAATATTGATTATCACTTACCTTGGCAAATACTTAATAGCAGGAAATTACCAACAAATAAATACACTTCTCTACAAGTCTCAACAAAATACGATAGTTGGACGCCACCTTATTTTTAGTTACTGAAAAACAATTAATACAACAATTTCTGCTCACTTTAAACTGTAAATTGGCCCGGCAAAATGAGGAGACACCGGGCTATCCCAGTTCAAAGAGTGCTAGCTTAATGAAATTAAACAACAACTAAAACAAATAATCTATTAACATTCGAAGTTACAAAAAAAACAAACAAAATCTTCTAGTCATAAATAGTATTACAGAAGTAAATCGATACAATTTTTTGTATCACCCGGCCTAAGCTCAATAACCGTTCTAAGAAAACTTATAAACTTACTCACTAAAGTTACTAGGAATTGTACAACAAATAGCATTTTAACAAGGATTAAACCAGTTCAATTAATTACATAAATCGACATGGCACTCTAAATTTTAACCATCCAAAGGTTTCACAGCCGAATACCCGAATTGGGGAGACGTACAAAAAACTTTCAACGCGTAACGATTTTTCTATTGTTCCTGGATAGCCTTAAATGTTGCTAGTGATTACACACTAATTAAACCACTATGTATGCCTATTGGGGTATCGAAATTATCAACAAATCAAACTAATGTGGCCAATGTCTACCACGACTAACATGAAAGCGGTCAAATTGTCTACCGATCTCACTCGGGAAGGAAAATCAATCACGAAACTATCAATAACGGCACTAAAATTATTGTTTGTCCACGCGCGTAGCCTTGAGTTACACAACTAGTACATAAAATTTAAAAAATTACAGTTTCTTTCCTGGACAACTGAACGTCGATGGACGTATGGCACTCAACCTATAAACGTACAAACCACAGACTAGGTAGGCACTTAAAATCACAGATTATCATGGATGGCATCAAAGCAACTAATTCAGATTAATCACGCAATTTGCTGCTATTTAATATAGATTCTTTCTCTCATTTTATTGACTATCAAATATTTGCACTTTGTGATTTACACATTACTCTGATTACAATTTAACATCAAACGTAGCTGCAATACTCAAACACTTAATCCTCACCATCAGAAGGACTTTTCTTGCTTAAACAACAAATCGACTGTATCTCGTCACAGCCGTAGCTCGACTATCCCCCAACCCAAAAACATAAACTGTATTTTCAAACAAACAAGTCCCTCTTCACCCTCCTACCTGTACCTCGTTGAAGGTCAAATGGTCTTTCATTTATTATTCATTCTAGCGCGTAGAAAACTCGATTTATTTCTCTATAGGATTTGAACATATTTAATACATTTTCTGTACAGGGCGATCTTTAAAAGTTAACCGTTACAATCACCATATCTAGCCATCATTAAGGGTTCTACGTGTTCTCTTTCACTTAAACGTGGCATTGCATTCACTAGTTTTACACTGTCTCAGAAGTGTCACAAAACTGAGGTTCCACACGTGCCAGGAATAAGAAAGTTATCGATACTTTACATAAAAGGCCTGTGTCTCTCTGTTGTTAAGGTGATTGTTTTTTTATTATTTTCTTTGTTTTGTTTTTATGTCAAATGTTTTCATGCTAGTTAAAATATAAATGTAGGCAACAAGATTTATCAGTCCATAAGAAAGTGGAACATTACTCGTGAATTTGCGAAAGGTAAGCTATTTTTACATAAAATGTCATTTTACCAAAAGAATGGCTCAGATAATATAACTTTTTTTTATATCACCAGAAAGCTAAAGGAATGTACCACCAAAAACAGTAAACAAAAATGTCTGTTTCTATTAAAAAAATGTATGATGGCGTCATAACTCAAAAACCAATGACGTCATAAATTTTGGAAAAGTGACAAAATGTAGCATTTACAAAACTAAAATCGACCTGTTCGAGGATCTTTTTGAAAAATGACATACCAAAGTTATGAATTTTGTGCGTTTCTTTAGGTTCCCACTGCATTTTTGAAGACCTCGCTCATCCCTTTATAACACTGTAACATTTTTAACACATTATTATTAGCTTAACCTGTAACGTTGAAAGCAAATCTTTCAACTCACTTTTCACCCACTTCCAGATGTCGCAGTGACTTGAAATTTGGCATGTGTATTTATTTCACATAGCAATACAATTTAATATTTTTTTAAAGAAAAATTCGAGATGGCGTTTTAAACGTGGCGGACAGTCTATTGTCATTTATATCCAATTCTACTAAAAATTGGTATCTGGAGATTCTTGAGAACACAGATTAGAAGTATGTGATCAAATGTCAATAATTCAATATGGCGCCATCAATAGGCCGGATAGGTTTTATCATGGATCGTCTTATTCGACTAAACATCGGTTTCGGAATGTTATTTAGGTTGTAGATTACAATTATCTGGTCCGAGTTTAACAATTCAACAATTCAAGATGGCGGATAAGTTTTTTAATTTATGGTCTGGCGTATGCCGGTCAAAGTGTTGAGTTTTTGTTTTCCATCGAACAATTAGACCGAAGCTGCAGATATAATGTGCGGCCGAAGTCTGGTGTTTTTATCCGCCAGTTTCAGTAAAAATCTCTTACATCTACTTGCCCAACTATACCAAATAAATACCTAATTTCTTCGATTTTCTAATAATAAATTATTTATTTATTA
The DNA here is from genome assembly GCA_963583905.1 of Stenurella melanura. Taxonomy (NCBI): domain Eukaryota; kingdom Metazoa; phylum Arthropoda; class Insecta; order Coleoptera; family Cerambycidae; genus Stenurella; species Stenurella melanura. The sequence goes on from OY757312.1 coordinate 113,893,569, forward strand.
CTTTGTGAGCTTTATGTCAACTATTGATTTCTTACCGCAAAAGTATAAATCCAGCCAATCGGCTGGACTAAATCTGGTTACAGTACATCGTACTATGCAAAGCAAATTTTACTTCTAGAAAATTTGGCCTGATTTGACTAATGTCAAAATGTTCTAAAGTGTTTGCATAACACTTTCTATTTGACTATTCGCACAATTCGTATTATGTGCCCTGACTATAAATCAATAGTAAAAATCTAAGAAATTCACTACTCATGAATCTACTCCTGATCACAAATAATTTGTGTGAGTTATTGAATAAATAAGTAGCACACCAAAACGCGGATTATTACCCACCAACACTGCCAGCGTCGAAGCTGGGAATCGAACTCAGCACACCATAGGCAGCCTGACCGAGCGCGCTTGCCTCTAAGACGCTTAGTCGGCTGAGCTACCGTGTCGGTCTGAACGAATTACCTATTTTAAACAGTCAAAAATCGTTTAATTTAAGTTTCAATACCACATATTTTCAAAAGATTCTATAATGGCAAATAATCATTATTTAATTTCCTCATATCACTTGTTTTTACGGACATGTCTATGTAATTTATGTGGCAAGGCCTCGGTACCTCAGTATCGCTCGAATCTGAACTTGTTTTGCGTCCCTCGTATTTTTGTTTTTATGCAAATTTAAACAACTAATAACAAATTTCATTATTAATAAATTTTCTGATTATCTGCCTCATTTTAGGCAGTCAATATAACTAACAAATGTCGAGGATACCTACAACTGGTAAACACAAACTTTTATGATAACCCTCGATTTTACAATGTAATAAGTTGTTGCAGACATCATATGTTTTCTTTTATGGCCAGTGTCAAATTTATTTGACTTAGGATTTGGGTTTGTTTTTAAAAGGTCGTTGTCCTGTATTTGTTCAATTTAGGGCCAGTCTTTATGCAGGCCTGTAACTTGTACAGATATGGAACTAACATCTGTGTTTACTTCAACCTTTTCAAGTGCCGGTAGAAAATTTGAATGTTTTGTGCCTTTGTGTTTAGTCGATAAATTAGGGTATTTTAAAGATATTTTCAACCATCTCATAGTCACACGTCCATAAGGGATAAAATTAATAAAACTGTTGCTGCATTTTACTAACAGACTGGACAGATTTTGTTTTCATTTAACTGTGTCATTATTAATTAATTATTTAAAAATTTACTGCTGTTTGCTATCGAAGTAGAACGTTTTCCCTTTTAATGCTAGAACAAAATAAACCAGATGAACCAAAACATACGCCTATATTTTGTTTTATTAACTCTTTTCTAAAGTAAGTACAATGCTATAAATGCGTCTGAAACTATCTATGTGAAATAGAATTTCATATCAATTTTAAACTTTAACTGTGGTTAAAATTTGTGTGAAGCAAAAGGAAAAGCCACTCGCGACGTCCTTTAAGGAAATTGAGTTATTATATTTTTGCCATTAAAATGTCCTGAAAAAACAAAGAACAGAGAACATGCTCTGTGTCAAATAAATATGGAAAGATCTCACCAAATTATAAATGTAGCATTCCTTCGGGAAAAGCAGAAATCACGCTGATGTCAACTTGTTTTTCCTGACTCGGCTGTCGACAACGATTTTTGGGGCAGCTTGGTGAAATGTGCTGTTTTTCCAACTGATGAATTTTGTCTCCGTGTCCTGATGGGGTCGATTCGCATCTGTAGTCCTAGCAGGTTAAAGTTGTTGTCATTGTATTCATGTTGGTTGCAAATAAAACATCGTCCAGAAAAAGGTACTTAGCTCCTTACTAAGTTGGTAGATGTCAAAGTCGCACGCTTCGAACTAGTATGGCGACCAGTACGAGATAGCGTCGGACGTTTCCTGAATGTTCTCATCGTTGCATAAAGTGTGCGAACGTTTTTGTTTGACCTTCGTCGAACTTAGGCAAATCGACTGAAAGTAGCAAATTAACACAGCACAACACACAACAGCTTTGCTTTCTTGTTCTCGAATTAGATTTAAATACTATGCAACAGGTTCTCTATTGTCAAATACTCAAGTGCGAGATCTGTTTGTCTAAGAACGGCTTCAACTAATAAATTGTTCAATTATTGTTCATTGGCTTACCCAAGTACAGCTAAAATTTTAGCACGAAGCACTTTTCGATTTTTCTTGGTTGGTTTACCGAAGATAAGCGATTTTCACATTACTGAGATTGCAACTCTCTACACAAGAGTCGACAAATTGATACCCAGATTCTACGTCAATGACTCTGGGCAAACAACTAAACGGTGACAGTTTTATTTTACCCATTTTACCAGATGTGGAGAATAAAAGTTCCAGTTGTTGACTCATTTCTTGTCACAATAAGTAAATTCGCATAACTTTGCAAAGCCATTTTCAACTATTCTCTACCGAGTTTATCTTAAGAGTAGCTACTTATCTGCGGGATCATCAGGCATGTTGTTCCGCTCGCCGGGAAGAGGGCTGGTTCCCAGCGGCTCCAGACGTCCTCGTGGTTCACACGACCACATCTTCGATATGTTTACTCTTTACATTCCTTAATCGGTACTTGTTGACAACGTTCTCTTGACTTCAATAAATTATGAGTTAGCAGGCGTCTACAATACTGTCGAAAGTATCGGAAGGCGTCCGTAGGGGGAACGCAGAGGGGACGTCTCCGACAAGTATAAATAATACATTGCTTATATGAATCATAACATTATATATGTCTGTGTGTGAAGACCGTATTTGGCGTAACTACTTTTGTGCAGGGATTTGATAGTAAATCACTGTTATCAATAACGTTATAAATCACATTATTTATTTTTTTATGGATACTATTACTTGTTCAAAAGCAGTTGATTAATTGATACATAATCTAACATGAGTAGATAAAATTATTTATTTATTCAGACTTACCTTCTACGAACATTCGTTAGCAATTCCTCCTCCTTTCACATTTTAAATTAAAAATTTGCATTTTCTTATAAAACTATCCTGCTGACCTTTAGGGAAAGTTCTCGTTTTTTGAACGCCCTTCCCCCCACATTGTTTTCGTTGATAGATGAATAGTTAAATGTATTATGTGTCTAAATGTTTTGTTTTGTTTTCTTACCCGCTTCTCAAGTGCTGGTGTCTGGCATAACCTAAGTACCATATTATACTAGCAACATGAGCACAGACACCCATTTTACAGATATAATAGGTACCAATGATAGGATCTTCAATTGGAGGAAGCAAATATGATACAAATAGACTATGTTTTGCAGCTTGAGTAAACCTAGAAAATATTTTTGTTTTTAACAAACCAGGTTCAAAATTGCAGTTTGAAAATAGATTCGTTATTTGCTTCTCTCTCCGAGGTGTCTTAAATGTATACTAGAGCTAGTTTTATTTGCTACGTGCCAAATGTTTTAGAAATTACATATTACATAAGGATAAATTAGGAAACGCAACATCAATATCTTCATTAGCATCCTGCATTTTTTTAAAAGAGTGCAACCTATTTTTAAAAAATCGGCCAGATGAAAACAATGCTGCATGTGTATTAAGTCTCTCCCAACGAGTCTTGATTATTTTTCTGGAAAGATTTGCCTCTTCAGTAGTGAGTTGCCATTGGTGTCTTACAAGTATAGGTGCATTTAGATTTATATTCACCAAAAAATCAACAGCTCTATAACCGCGATCTACTGCAAAGACATCACTATTTGAATCCACTGTCGTGTACTTTGTCATCTTGTTCTATTCTGTTCGTTATAACTACTCATTACTTCGTACTTCCGAAAATTGCAACCATTTATCCATCTGGTAGTACTATAAGACCGGTCTTAAATAATGTGTACTTCTTGTGACTAGAACATGATTGCTTCTGGATTCTAAAATTTTAACTTTTCATCGCCTTTAGATATGTACAATCAGCATACAAAATAGCACAAGATTGCTCAGGAACCGGATTTTAAAGTCTACTAGAAAAACTGTTTAAATATGTCTGAATAAATTGGTTTCGATCTAATGACTTCGAACTAATTGATAGTTAATGTTCTTCTTATAAATACTAGGTTAGTCTTCATTATTTATTATTTAAAAATGCTTACTTCTAAGACAGTAACATATGTTTAAGGGGAAATATAATTAAGTCATATAGTTCTCTCGGAATTATTATCATTGTCGGCGGACCACTAGGGAAAGTGATTTAGCCCCCCTCAACCAAGAAACCACCACTGTCTAAAATGTGTGCCGGAGTATACACGTTTTATAAACATAAAATAACAACAGATATGTGTTTCTTTCGAAATATTACGCTAATTGAATTTAGAATGTGAGATCTCACAACTGATAAATCATTATTTGAACCGAATTTTCCTAATTTCCAAGCTAGGTTGGTGCAATTGATCAAAATTCTCACTTTTGACAGCCCCAACAGCATATTAACATTTCAAGAAATTCTGTCGGTATACGTATTACCTAAGAGGTATGAGATGTCCAAAATAACCTTTATATCATACTGTCCGGTAAATGACTGACTATTGCCCGGACTCATTTGCGGCCAGTAAATCGACCATTACAATATATGATACTGTAATGTAACATTACAGTATCTAATCCTGAAATGTGTTATTCAGCAACACTATCATATTATTGTTATTAGCAAGCAATTATTTTTTAATTTTGACTTTTGACTTTATCACTTAAAAATTGTGTTTTTTTACTGTAAAATAACCTTTCTACCAGCTTTAGTAAATGAAGGCTGTTACATAACTCTAGATTAGGTTTCTACTACAAAACTTATAATGTTTTGCTTAACTAAAATCTATAATTTTTATTCTATTTAAACTAATATTAATTCATATTGGTACTATTGTGATGTAAGCATCTTGGCACCTACCGCTACTTATAAAACATACTTTTCTAATGATTTTAGTAAATGAAGAATGTTAGATAGCTATAGCTTTCTACATATAAAATTTGTAATATTTTGCTTATCAAAAATTTGTATTTTTTATTTAAGTTGGAGCTATATTAATACCGGTAAGCATTTATAAGTACCTGTACTTGCAAAATATAGTTTTCTACCAACTAGTAAATGATGAATGGTAATCAATGAAATATCAGGCTTCTCTTTGCTAGATTTTTATTATTTCGGTTAAATACAGTTAGTATTCTCTATTTTAATTGGAACCAATATACAGATTATTTAATTTACACTTTTATTTGACAGTGACAAGTTAAAGACAATCATAATTAATTATGAAAAACAATAGCTATAACGTCGTTATGGTGATGCGATTATTAGATTGCGGACTAACTTTTTAAATTTGTATAATTACAACTTTTTGCTTATTCTAAAAAAGGACTATAAAGACAGTGTGAACTAAAATATTATACGATACACGTCCGGTAGGTCTCATTACAGTATTCACTTATATACCGGACTAGGCTCCAACGTCACCTCGTCCGTAAACCAACTCGTACTGTAATAAGTCACCTACCGGACTTATAACGTAAATTACTATTCTTTCGCAATCATCCATTTAAAATAAAGTAAACTTCATATTTCTAAGTCAGATAAAAAATTTCAAAGCTTTGCCGCCTATTACCACTAGGATAGAGCGGGGCATTGATTAAAATAAGAAATTAAGGGAAACTCGCCAGTATCAGTTATAATTTCTAATCATTACGCCACTCACTCCTAACATATTTTGCGATCTAACGGTCACTACTGTTTACTTATTTTTTTACACGCATACATAATGCTGTAAAAGGGCAAGCAGAACGGCACAGGTATTAAGCAGAGACGGACCACAGTCTTCCGCGATATTTCGAACGAGTTTTGTTATATTTGGAATATATAGGTTATGTGCTTCATACAATAATACAGTGTGTGGTTCAGTGTTTACATTTTATTTTGATTGTGAGTGCCTACGATGTACTTTAACAGATAAGTGAAATTGCTCTTTGTTTAAGCGTATTTTATGTAGTTGTGTAAAAACATTCCGGAGGATGGTGAAATATTCAAGTGTTTTCCGTTTTTTTAGTGACTGGTAAAATAATATTATGATAATGTTCAGGCCTTGGGAAGATCCTCAACCTAGCACCAGCAGAGAATTTAACGAAGATATGGGAAATGGTAATGGCTCGCAAATTACAGAGAAAGGTTCTAGACAATATTTATGCGAACATACTAAAAAAGCAGTTTTAAACGTTTATAAAAATATAAAAGAAAGTGAAGGTGAAAAAGGAGCCGTGGAAAAAACGGCCTACTTAACAGACATTTCAGAACGATCTATCTATAAAATATTTAAGGATGTGGTACCTAATCGAAAAGATAGATCGGATAAAGGAGCAACACGAGCATTAGATTTGTCTATGGTGAAATTGTTAAAAGATTTAATTTATAGCAAGTATATGGAAAATGAGGTACCAACGGTGGAATCAATACATATGGAACTGAAAACAAATGGTGCAGTGTCAGTTCGGCGCTGGATAATAAAGGTAGGATTTAGGTTCAAGATTATTAATAAAAGGGCAGGTATTATGGACAGCTTCAGAATTGTGCAGTGGTGTAATGAATATTTGGAAAATATAAAAAAAATCGAAATGAACAACGACCTATTTATTATTTAGATGAAACTTGGTATGATACCCATGATACAGTGAAAAAAGTCTGGATAGATGGTTCAAAGAAATGTAAAGTAGATATGCCTGCAAATAAAGGAACCAGATTAGTAATTGTACATTGTGGATCAGAAAATGGATGGGTGCATAATGGTCTCAAATTAAGTGGGAAAAAAAATGGAAGAATCAAACGTTGACTATCACCAAAACATGACTGCGGATATTTTTGAAGCATGGTTTTAGACTTCATTGCTACCAAATATAGAAGAAAACAGCGTAATAGTTTTAGATAATGCTTCGTATCATTCGCGACAAATTGAGTAAATACCAAATACTGGAACAAAGAAAAAAGATATTCAAGAATTTCTCCGAAAACATAATTTGGAATTTGAAGAAAATTTTAGGAACAAAAATCTTTTGGAAATTATTAAGAAGCAAAACTTCCCAAAACAATATATGATTGATAGCATGGCTAAAGCTCAAGGACATACAGTTTTACGGTTACCTCCATATTTTTGCATTTTTATCCCGATAGAACTAATATGGAGTTAGCTGAAAAGAAGTATTCGCATTCCCCAAATTTGATGCCAAAGTAGTCGACCTTATTAATGCTAAAGTGGGAGAAATAACACCAAGTAATTGGAAAAAGTGTATTCAGCATGTCTTTAGAATTGAAGATGAATTTATTAAGTTAGAAAAAAGCATCAGCCCTAATCAAGACCGTTTAATAATTTCTGTAGATTCAGATACCGACGATGATACCGATTTAGAAAGTGGTTGTGAAGTGTTGAGTGAGTTTAGTGATTAGAGTTTTAAATAAAATATTATATGTGATTTGATTTAGTGTACATTGTGAATTTATCGTTTCATTAGTGTTTTACATACGCGCAAATGCAATATAACGTGATTTTTATTTATTATATTATATGTATACATATTTTATTTGATAATTATTTATTCGTTTCTTTTTCAGAACTTAATTTATTTATTTTATAGTTACTTATTTGCTGTCCAGAATTGAATTTATTTATTTCAATTATTTCTTTGTTTTCTAGAATTTTATTTATTTATTTAATCTGGGTTAACCAGATTACGGGTTATTGACATAAATTGAATATTTTATTTATTTAATGAATTTAAAAATTTATCTTATTTCTTAGACCTATTTTAATAATATCGATAACCTTAACTCTGAACCCACATTTTTTGGCAAGGAATTGCTCGTACCTTCGCGTGGTCCTTGCTGGGCAATAATAATAATTCGATAGGTATATTAAATTATTATTGGCGTCACCGAGCAACAAAAGAGTGTTTGGTATAATTTTAATTTAGACTAATAAAATTCATCAATGCTCCACCAATATATAAAATACTATTCCTATCTTAACACAAGCAAAACAGAATATTTTTTAAAAATTTATCATTATCACTGTAACAAATAACTATTTATTTATCAACCATACATTAAATTAATTAGATTGTAACTCACGGCACAATAATTTTAAGTACGGTCCTGATCCGCAATAAATTACGTCGGCTTTGACACTTTTATGGCTTTTTTTGGGTGTCTGGCGCCGTGTTCACTCCTTTGTCGGGAATATTTTATTTTACTTAGAAATATGAAGTTCACTTTATCCTCTTGTTGTAAAAACTATTGTACTTAAAGATGTTATTCTGACATATACTAACATTGGGAGTCGAGTTATCAGTTTTCGTTCAAGGTCAAAGGACAGCGGTGTCGCGGTCGAGTGAGACTGATGTCTATGCAACGGCTAATATATCCAAATGTCATATGGGTTTCACATATCACAGGGGGTCAAGTTACCAGTTTTCATTTAAGGTCGAACTACAGCGGTATCGCAATCGAGAGTGGATCGTAGCTCTTTCCGGACGAGGTGTAGCCGAGTCCGGAAAAAGTTTGTTTTATGTATGGTGTTATCATTTCCAATGTCCCGATGGTTGCAATAATTGCAAAATCTGTGAAGTTTTAAATAGAATTGTCTTATTTAATTTGTAATATCGGTTATTTTTATAACGATATCTGTCTTAAGCCCGTATTGATTCGATTTTAGATCAAATAAATTTAAAATATAAAATTTTATTATTAATTCTATTTGTTTCTAGTTTCATGATAAACTGTGTATTAAAAATAATATTCATTTGTTGCCTTTACAGGCGGATTTGTCAGGATCGTGAGTTTCATTGTGCTATTTAAATAATATAACTTTCGCTCGTAATGTGGTGACGTGACTGCCATATACTTTTAAATCAAGGCACCCGAGATGAAAACCCCGAAGCAGTTGTCAGAAAATGTTATGTAGAATGGGGACGTGATTTCTGTACATTCGCTTATACCGTTAAGTTCTTCCCTTTAGAATTAATTCACCTATATGTTGTGTGGAAGTGTTTTCTATCAAAACCTTAATAAAATAAATCGGTAAAGGTATTTACACAGAACTTCCCTCTTTATTTGTGCATGGCGGTCACTCTAAAAAATTAATAATTACGAAATGACATTGAGAATAATAATCGGAATATAGTTATCACTATTATTATAAAGAAAACCTGATAAGCTTTGGTTAAAAAAATACAGTGTGCTCAACCAACAACAAAAATTCAATATTAAATGACAGGTGCCAAATATGGAAGGCTTGCGCAAAAACCTTTACAAACGTCCACCATGGTTGAATTATTTCTTTGGATGACCACCCTGTACATTTTTCAATAGGAGTATAATAGGTGCATATGCCAAATATTGTTGTCATCCGTCACATTTTCAATTCCACATTCACGTAGTTGAGTGGAAGTATAGTAGTGGTCAAAAAATTTCATTTTATTTTTTAAATTTTTCAAAAATGTCGGTAAAAAATTTTCAAATGTTTTTTTTTTCTGAAATAGGTTTAGCGTGTCATGAAACATGGAAATTTTAAATTTGAGCAAAAAAATTTTTTTTTTCACTATTTATTCCCTTTAGACGGTCCACCCTGTATATTTTCCAGTGAGAGTTTAATCATTTCTTCACTGACAGTAGCGTCAACTACCTATCAAATTTGACTGCTCTCCGTCAAGTAGTTTTTTTAGTTAATGCACCAACAGACAGACAGACAGACTGACGGAATTGAAGAACCTATATTTTCGTAATCTACATGATCTGAAACGTCAAAATCCGAGAAAATCTCGGAGGGTGATTTTTTCTCGAATACAATAAGTACTTCCCTTCGGTATGCGAGAGAAGTAAAACAACACATGGTTATTTTGGTTATGGATAGTTCATTGTGTATGTTTCATGAAGACCACTTATTTTACCACTGAAAATCCGATATAAACGATAAAAACTTACACAACAAGGTCTAGAAATGTAGTAAATGAACTTGATATCTGCCATTAAAACTATGAAATCCCAACGGTGCAAAGTCAAGAAATCCAATCCAATCCCAATATTCTAGTAATGGGCAAATCCAAGTACCTCGTTTGGCATCAAATCGAAGACAATACATATTTACTGGAAGAAACTAAGTATTTTGTCCAAAATGTCCAGAAAATAAATAGGAAGTGATATTTATGCGTCCTAGTATACAAGTAATGTTCCTGGAACTAGCTCACTTGTTAAATACTGATTCAATCACTATAGTACAGGAACCCATCGACAAAAGTAGCTTCGTTCACCTCAGTTGCTGCCACTTGATGGTGATGTTATAGGCATCTGAAGCTACCATTTCCCCCAACGGCAGGCAACGTGACCTCGCTCTCTGAAGAAGAACTCTGAAAAAATTCAGACACAATTTATGGCAAATATAAGCACCTTTTCTTTCGTGCTGTTTTTTTTTCAAAGCCCTTCCTTCTCTCGAAAAAAAAAATTGCAAAAAAAAAGAATTAATAAACTTTTATTAATCAGTTTAGGATGAAGGAAACGTTTCCGAGAAAAACTCCAGGCGCCAAAAGTTGCTTACTTTCGTCCAAAGAACACGCCTGACGGTTTTTAGAATTTTTTAGACAAAAACAATTTCGGCTAACAATTTCCCTAGGTTTTTTTTCTTCAGAAAAATCTCAAATTCAGGCGTGTTCCTCTGTTGAAGATAAGCAACTTTAGTCTCTTGGACTTTTTCCACAAAGTGCCTCATTCTCCTGCAAAGAAAATACTAAAGAAATTAGAATTCCACTCCTCAATTTTTTCCGGGAAAAAGAAGTACTTTGGAAAGTAACATCAAGATACAAAGATGTTTATTTTTGCCCAGAAAATGTGTCTGAATTTTTTCAGAATTCTTTGGCAACATAAGCGGCTCTTTGTTACCGACCTCTCTCGAAGAGAGCGAGGTCACGTGACCTGACGTTGGGGGGGAAATGATAGCTACAGAAGTCTACAACATCTCCACCAAGCCGCGGCAACTGCTTTACACGAAGCTACTTTCGTCGATGGGCTTCCGTACTGTTATGACTATCAGCAAAATCAAAAAAGACCTGAGAATGAAAGCAATCGAGTTATTGCATTCGACAAATGCTAAGAACCCAATAGCCAAAGTATTTAATATATACACCTCTCAAGAAACCCGTTTAAAGAATTGTTGACTATCGGCATTTTTAATTATTTCATGCTTTGGCTATTTTGTTCTTAGCATTTGTTGGTTACAATAATTTGTGGTATATTACTTTCTTTGCAATTTGTGTGGATATATTTGCTCAACTTGCATGAGGAATAAAAATTAAACCTGTTTAACCTGTACTTACCTGGCCCGTACTAACGAAGACCAATAAGTTGGAAACTGCAGTGTACGAATGGTATGACATTCGCACATATACAGAGTGTCTCACCGTGAAGCGAATCGATCGATATTGGGGAAAAGTATGTAACAACTTTGAAAATTTTGAAAGTTACTACCCTATATTTTTTCGACTTTTTGAAATGACCATGAAATTCTGAGTACAAACTTGTGGCGCTCCCTATAAATACAGCAGTTTCGGAAATATTTAACATTTTATAAAACATTTGACAGAAACAATGACTTTCAAGAACCGTTATAACTCTCTTCATGTATGAGATCCACATTTGCCCATTTTTACGTATAAAGAACACAAGATGAGTTAGTCTCTACAATAAAAATAAATTTCATAATGGTATACCAAGTGCTCTATTTTTCACGTCACATTTTGTCAAATTCTAACCACAACAACTTTTTATCGAAAATGGAACACCCTGTATTTGTTTGCATCAAGTTTTGTAAAATTAAGCTCCCTTTTTTTCTAGCATAGGAAGCCTATTTTTGATGACTAAAACATAACATTAGTCCATTGTCGTTGAACTTAACGAGAGAAAATTTTTGTAAATTTATCTTAATAATACATGAAGGTGCCTATTATTTTTTGGGAACTGTTATATGGACAGATAAACTAAATTTACCAAAAACGGACTTTTTAATCTATACAATTCGAGCGAAATATTCAAGCAGATGAGCAACTTAATGTTTACTGTGCCATGAGAAACGATAGAGTGGTGACATTACAATTTTTTGAGGGAAATTTAAATAATAAATTGAAATGATTTCTTCTTCAGCTAATATATCTGAGACTTCCTCCTTAGAATTCCTGCCTTGATAGAGCTAAATATTCTAAAGTTATCCAATAATTTACAGCGTATCATGACAGTTTCTGTTCTTGTGGATATCGAGTAGTAAATGTGTTACATATTCTTGATATTAATTTATCACATTCTCCACAAATAACAAACACATCTAAGAAATCTTCGTGGGTGTAATTTAAATGTGCTGGCATTTTTACATAAGAGAATGACTGACGTTAATGATTGTTTCCAATCATGGCTAAGTTGATGGCAATTTTTATTAAAAATTCTTGATCATTTCAGAAAATTACCGACATTTCAAGAAGTTGTAACTTTAACCTCTAAAAGAGATTTTAATTTTACACAACTTGATGGAAAACATATAGGGTGTTTTCTATTTGAAATAAAAGAATTTTTGAGGTTAGAATTTGACAAAGTGAAAAATAGAACACTTGGTATACAATTTTGGAATTTATTTTCATTTTAGAGACTAGCTTATCTTGTGTTCTTTCTACGTGCCAAAGAGCATATGATGATCTCCTACATGAAGATAGTTATAACGGTTAATGCAAACCGTTGCACCTGTCTAATTTTATATAAAATGTCAAATATCTTCGAAACTGGTGGGTTTAGTTATAGGGTGTTCGACATGCCTGGACTAAGAATTTCATCGTCATTCCGAAAAGTCAAAAAAGTATAGTGTTCCATTTAAAATAAGAAAGTTGGTATCGACCACATGCTTGTAATTATTGTTGGGTTGACCACACTGACTTTGGTAACTCTCAAAATTTTCAAATTATTTTTTTACATACTTTTCTCAATACCGATCGATTCATTTCCAGGTGACACACTGTATATTTTCTGCTTGGGTTTATTGTAATCAATTTATTTTGTATTGTGCATTTAAAACAACGTGCACTGTTCATTATATTTTTCAGCAATACATTATTATTTAAATGTGTTTTTTAAGAACCTCTGAATAACCAGAGAGTTGCAATAGACAAACTTTGTTTAAAGGTATGGCTGAGAGTAATGAATACCCTGTAAGTTTACTTGATTAAATGAATTAAGAAACTCAGATCTAAGGAAATTTTCAGAAACATATCCACTTTTCAAATCCAAAGTGTGTCCATTCCATATGAACATCGGTTTACCCATAGTGTAAAAAGAATTTATAAAACTTAGATATGACCGTTGTTCATTCATCGGGAAACAAATTGCAATATACATGATAAGCTCATTGATAGTAATGATTGAATTCGTTCAGCTGTGACGTTATTTTAATTAAAATATAAGCATATTATTAGTCGTACTTTAGCTTTAGTGATCTCCCGATGATGTCAACGTGATTGGCGAAGGTTCCAGCAATCTCCAAGAATGTATAAATATGGGAGAGTAAGAAAAATGTGCTTACATTTTTCTTACTCTCCCATTTTTACTACTTAGTAAAAGTTCTTTTACATAAAGTTTCCAAACTATAGTTTGTCTCAGTTTAAAATGCAGTGCTTGTAAAGATAATGAACGTGTGTCTTTGTCTCTGATTAGTACATTTGCAAACCAAGTTTACGCAGGGAAAATTAGTAAATCAGAACAGATTTCTCTCCAGGTCCGGGAAATACGTTGTTATTTAAGGTGGCCATTCCCTATAAAAGACATCCGATAGCAAAATATTTATTATTCTTGGCCATAACTTTTCTCCTTAGTTCGTATATTTAAGAAAACTATAAGACTACTCAAGTAGAACCATAACAAGACCATTACTATGAATTTTACCAAGTTTCAGAAAAAACATATGCACAAAAACGTAACAGAAACACAGTCCGATAGACAGACAGAGCGGCAGAAATTTGTTTTTCGTTCAAATTTAAAATCTCGGAGTCTCATGACGTTCTAAGCTTATTTCAACTAAAGAAATGTTGACATTTAGTAAGGAATACTCCGCTACGTGGACGTGATAGTAATATTAAAGAAATATAAAGGAAGCCATTTTTTTGCTATAAATTTTGTTCTTATAAATAATAAAAATATTGAACTCTTGTCAATTTGTGGAACCCCGTGCATCCGTGAATCACCATATGTACAATTATATTATTCATACGCCAATTTGAGAGCAAGCAGAAGTTATGACATCAAACTCTAACATTCTTCTTTACTACGTCTATTCCTATAACAATTCGTAGATACACTGTATACACAAATATTTTTTTATTTACTAAGAAACAAATGCAACCCATATCTAAGATTAAATCTATTAATTATAATAGTAGAACTATGAAGACTACAGAGAAATTGACAGCACTCTAAACTCTGAACTCTATACCGTGTTTCGCAGCAATCGCGGCAAGTACGATCAAACTTTATTACCGAGACTTTTCAGTAGTTCTTGACATCTCAAATGCAAAGGCTGCGGCTACGCCCAGACTTTTACGATCCGACGAATTTATTTTTAAAGACGTTTCAATTCCAGTTAGCTATCGAACAGGAAAGTAAATAACCCAGTAAAAATGTACCTAGAAAAAATGTATTCAATTTTCGTTCGCAAGAGACTTCTGCTACAGAAAATTTAATAAATTGTGGTTTAAAATACCTTCACTTAAAACTTTTTAAGGAAAACCTCTCTTGGAAGTTGGAAACTGTAGTATTTTCATACACAGTGTGTCCATGAATTGGGTTCGGAAGAGGGGAAACTTTTATATTTGTCAATAAAGCGTGCCAAATATTTGCAAAAATTTGAAAAACTACAGAAAGCAAAGTGCCTCAATTTGTGAACATGTTGAAAAATGGTAGTAAAACAAATGTCATGACTATAATTTATAGTCAATTGTGATATCTTGACCCCTACTGCCAAATAGCTATTTTATTCTTTTTTGAATTAGAATGAAATACTAGTGTTTGATATGTCATAAGTGAAAATCCACAATAGTCAGATCAGAGCTCCCAGATAGTCAAAAAATTGGGTCATGAAGTTTTCTCATGATTCCCCTGCAGGAAGTATCATCCTCCAAACCATAACAACTAATAATAAACATTTTTTCTTTCTCTCTTATTGTTACTAGGAAAATATTTAGCTACGTCAGATATAATCATATGACACTGACATAATAAATATTGTTGATGTATACTAGATTAGATTTTAGTATAATGGTTAAAAATTGAACCTTTGAAAATAACAGAAAAATAATTTTACAGAAGGCCAAAATATCATAATTGACCATAAATGTTAGTCCATAACATTTTCTTTACCACCATTTTTCAAAGCATTCACAAATGAAGGCAATTTACTATGTAATTTTTCACATTTTTGCAAATAGTTGGCTCTCTGTATTTACATTTTGGAAAATAGTATCATTTTCAAACATTCCAAGCGCGCGTTTTTATAATATATAACTTTTCCTCGTAAATTTACAAATAAAAATTTTTCTTTCGAACTCAATCCATAAACATCGGATTTTCTCCGAAAACGCCTCTCGTACGGTTATTATAAAAAATTTAACAGAAAACAAATAGCGAAAACCTCTAGTCCGCATCTTGATTCGTTCTCCAAATACAGTCTATCAAATTTGGAAAATGGTAAATATTCCGTTTTTCTTCCCTTCGACGGCTCGTATCTCGAAAATTAATTGAAATATTGACTTCCCGCATGCGCCATTTGTTTTCATCATCGAACTATGTACTCATAATTTTTTCCAGATTTTTGTCGGACATATTCAATTTCGACGAAATTGAATTTTGTCAGTAATTTGTCGGACATTTTTGACTTTGACCGCCGATTTCTGTGTATTTTTTAAAACAATTTTAGCTAAAATATAGGTCCATTTTTCAGGATTTTTTATCAACTTCGAGCTCCACCTGAAAGACTGGACCCGGCTATGTTATTCTGACTTCATATTACTGTTCAGCGCACCAGGAGACGTATAAAGAAGTGGATCTGAAACTCGCTCATAATTTTTGTGGACCTGTGTAATTTTGTGTGCAACTTCTACTTGAAACACTTTTATCTTACGTTTTTAAAGTTTTTAGTTTTAAACCAATTTTACACTAGGTCATTTTTGCGAGAGACGAGACATAGGCGTCGGTGGGCGTCAGAAGAGTCGAAAAAAACGCGTTGCCTAACAACTTAAGAGTTGTGAATATATTCGTTGTATGTACCTTTTATAATATTTTTTTTTGGCGCACGAAGGAAGGCTACAAAAAAAGTTATAAAAAGGTAATTTTCAGTGCCAGTGATCAGATTGACTTGAAGTTTTGACTGTATGTCAATTCCTCACCCCCCCCCTCCAAATCTTGAAACCAAATTTGGCGAACGTTTGAGCCCGTTACGGCCAAGAGATTGTAAGGCAACAAACGGCTTAAACGTGCGCCAGAGGTTTTAAGATCTTTGAGGTTACTTGATAAACAGTCGAAGATTCAAATAAATTTGACCACAAACAAAACTTTTGGCAACCATTCGAAAATTACATTTTTCACAACCCAAAAAAATGTATTCTTACAACCCTCCTTCTTGCGCAAAAGAAAAATTCATTATAAAAAGTACATAGAACGAACATATTTTCACAACGTTTAAGTTGTTAGCCTTGCGTTTTTTTTCCGACGCCCACTCACAGCCTATGCCTAGTTCTTCACAAAAATGGCCCGATATAAAATGGGTCTATAATTAAAGGTCCTACTGCTTTCCGTGAAAAGGCGTATGTTACGACTTTCTTTCCGCCAATCCAGGTGCATGTTCAGGATCATAAAATCTAACGACAATAAAAACAGCAACCCTCTTACCCAATTTGATGAATTTTGTCTTTGCATGAATGGTGCTTACTCTATGTTGACTATTTCACTATTCGTGAAATAGGAGTTTTACGAAGAGGAAAACTAGAGAAATTATCGATACAGCGACGAAATATTTTTATTAAATAAAAATTTTTGAATTGCAATATTGAACTTCAGTTATTGTATTATTAGTTCTGAAGTACTTGCACACTGACTGTGTTCGGGGCTTAGACTATCAGTAAAAGTAATACCAAAACATTGTAAAGCTTCTACTTTTATTAATTTACCTGAGTTTGTGGTAGGTTCTTGGTGAAACATATTAAATAGAATAAGTATTAAAAACACTTGGTATTACTGTTTCACAATAATTTTTTATTCAGATTGCTCTGACATATTATGTTTCGGCCTTTTGACCATTTCAAAGAGTTATATAACAACTAACCTAAAAGTCGCCATTACAAAATATTTATAGTGTTTGAGAGGTATAGGTACCCTAATTAACATTTTATTACTTATTTCTAATATAGCTACCACTTGGAATTTTAATTACTATTTCTGGGTATGTTTAATTTTAGTACGGTGTCTATTATGGGAATATTATGAAATTTAGTTTGTGTGTTAGTAACGTTTTCCTGTTTATTTTAGGTCTTCTTGATTTCCAGAATTTCAAGCATATCTAACCTATTTCCCTTATTGACATTGTGCAAAATTTTAATACTACTACAGTTGGAACAATGGTTTTTATCTATGCGATGTTCTGCGAAACCACGTAATATTTTATTCTCTAAAATAGACTTCTTGTGTTCATTTATCCGTACGTCTAAGCTTCGACCACTCTGACCTATATATGGAGGATCGCAATCATCACAATTTATTTCATATACTCCCACTTTTTGTGAGTCTTCAATTTTTTCTTTATAGTTAATCAACAAGCGACCTAAGTTGTTTGTATTTGAGGAAATCGTATTAATGCCAAATTTACTCAACCTATTACAAACTGAGTTGCTAATATGTTTTACAAAATTAATACTATGCCACTTTTTATTTTCTTTTGGTGCATTATAAAATTGTTTTTTTCAACAGATTTCTTTGTTTGTTCTTAATTAGCTTTTCTATGAGAAATGTGATATACATTTTTTTGCTATTATTTTAAGAGTTGTAACTTCTTTTCAAAATCGACATTATTTAACTTTAATGATAACAATCTATGGACATAACTATGAAAAGCTAACATTTTTATCTTCCAGGATTGATTACTATTTGTATGAGTGTGTCAGTAAAAGTGGGTTTTCTATGAATCTCGATTTCTACCGTGAACTGAATTTTATTGTTTATAGAATTAATAAAATGAATGAACTGTGATAGTTTTCTCCCGTACCAGTTCATATACAAGATACATCATCCACGTACTTGCCCAAAAGTGTACATATTTTAAAAGATTATTTTCTTTTCTATTAAAAAGGTTAGTCTCGAAATAGGCCATAAACATTTCCGCTAACAATGGGCTTAATCGACTACCCATTGGTAAACCATTTACTTACGTGTAGAATTTATTATCGAATTTAAAATAATTTTGGTTGACAAAGACATTAATTAATGAAAGTAGATCTTTCTGTTCCAATTGATCTAATTTGCTATTCGGGACGAGATGTTGCAATATACAAGGGTATATTGCAACATCTCGCAACTTAAGGAAGTTCTTTAATAGGGATAGAAGTAAACAAACTTTTTACATTAAATGAAACTAGTTTAGCATTAGCGGGTACCGCAATATTTTCCAATTTTGTCAGGAGTTCGAAAGAATTTTTGATATTATGCGGAGATTGAAATTTAGTAAATTGTGGTAAGGCTGAGTTGAGTTCATTACATAGTTTGTAGGCCAGAGCATTGATGTATGACACTACTGGTCTCATAGGGAAGCCAACCTTATGAATTTTTGGTAAACCATAGAGGGTGGGCGCTATATTAGTCATTCTTTAAAGTTTGTTAGTTTGAAGATTTTTAATGTGTAATTAAACATATTAGAAATAAGTAATAAAATGTTAATTAAGGTACCTATACCTCTCAAATCCTATAAATATTTTGTAATGGTCACTTTTAGGTTAGTTGTTATTACTCGTTGATAATGGTTGAAGAGCCGAGATACATATCAGAGAAATCTGAATAAAAAATTGTGAAACAGTAATATCAAGTGTTTTTAATACTTATTTTTCAATATTTGTTTTTTTTATATATATAGTCTCTAAAAGATGGGACCTACTCAATCAACACAGATCATTGGTTGGTATTATACAAGATATAAACACAACCAACTAAAAGAGATAGTTAACGCGTTTAGCTTACAGATGCCAATATCGCTCTTTAGCACTCCATGACCATTAAACAAATCTCTCCCTACAAGAATACCAGCTTCTTTCAAGAACTGCCAATCATTTATTAATTCTGATAGCAAAGCATACTTTAACCGAATGATACAATTTTTAAGGTCAAAAGGATCGTTTGATGCAATGGGCATACTAGGGTTACACTAGCAATTTGTCCTGGGTCGGTCCCCACCTCGGATATTGTTAATGTCGGTGAGTAATGGATGCATTTTTTCATGTGCATCACCTTTGGGTTTAGAGTTTGTTTAATATGCGTTGATTGTTTACATTTTCTTAGAGGCATACGAGGAGTGAAATGCAGATTTACCTTGTGCTTACCCTGCGTGCATTGCAGCCTCAATAACAGACCAGTGAAAAGCCTTGATTTGGAGCCTCGTGCCATTACAAAGTTTTGGAGGATTTAAATTATATAGAAACATTAAAGGAGCTCCGATCTTTAGGCTTAGCTAGTAAACTAGTATTCCTGAGGGATTCAGGGAGTTCAACACGGTAAGTGCATCATTGCTGTTTATAGACAAACCAGCAACCGAGTGGGAAAACATGAATATTCCACCAATAAGTTATTACAGACAATATTTACTTCTTCAGCGTTGAAGATTTGTTAACAGAATATCATTCAGTTCGACCTTCCTACAATTTTTAAACGACTTTAAGAGACTCAAGGACTGTGAATATTTTTCTGCTTATTCAATCAGTATTTTAGGATAGCGTATGCAAGCTGTAAAATTTGGCTCGCCGGTGATTCCGTTATAGCTTCGTCAAATTGTACCCGGTATAAGATGAGCAAAACTCGGAAAAAACCTTTTGAGGAAATGGCGAATGCGCTAGGGACAAACTTATAATTTTGTCCAAATTGCATTGAAATGGATAGTTAGATATTTTCGGAGCTGCTAACACTAAATGTGATATCAAAAGTTGACAATTCAAAATAGCAAATCCAATGGGGCTACCATAATTACAAGGCTCGTGTAGATATACATACATTTTGGTACATGGATAAACAGAGAAAAAAATCATTTAAAATTAATAGCACACACGTGCATTACTTATACTCGAACTCTGCACAGTGGGATAAAAATATATGAAAATGGATAAAAGTCGTTCCATGGCTCAATTTTTAGGATATTTAAATACATTTTCTTACATACTCAGAAAACATCAGGGTTTCACGTAAGTCTCCGAACTTCTTCATTATTATCTTTTTGAGGCTAGGAAATCCGTGGAAAGTGAAAAATATTTAAAAAATGTAAATATTTTTATTTTGTGATGAACAAAATGTATTTTAAATATTTTTTTAAGTTGCTATATAGGTTTCTTGGGTCGCTATTTCCGAGAATCGTGGTTGCGAACACCTGAAATATGGAAGAAACATCCCTGATATAAAATGAAAAATTCTTGTTTAAATTTTTTATTACTATTTGCTTTCAATTCAAATCAGTGGCTATATTTGAACAATAAAAAATATTTTAAACCACTCCCAGGGGTAAAACTACACTTTAAAGCCCCTAAATTCAAGTGCAATAAAAAGTTAAATTTCAGATATTTGTTTTTTGCACTTTTATGGTATTTCAAATGTGTTAATAATTTTAAAACATTTTTACTAAATATGTTCAGCCTCTTAGGGGCTAAAACCACTGTCAAATCGACTTGGGAAAACAAACTTTAAATATTTTTTTTAATATTTGCTTTCATTTCGAATCAATGGCCATTTCTGAACAAAAATAAATTAATAATTTTTCATTTCATGAAGACAAAAATATATGTTTAAGTAATTTGGTGTAATATGAAATTTGTTATTCTGTTAATAACTTATTGAGTCTAAAATTTACCATAACTAACATAAAGAAAACCGATAAAAAGACCTAAAATAGTAGGTACTTTTTTAGTATAATCAAATTTTTGGCCGGACTGTTGTCAAATATGTTATATACTTTGATGCACTATATTAAATTATTAATATTCATTTTCTATTTTAGATATCAATATTTTCCTAATATATTTTTTTCTATTTTATTTATATAAAACAATCGAAAAATAATCTATGTAAACCTATATACCACAAGCCTAATACTAAAAATAATATGATGGATCAAAAATATAAGGAGAATAAAAATGTATACCACAAAATTAACTTAATTACTTCCATATCCACGTAGTGGATTGGAAATATAGTACTCGTAAAAAAAAATTAAAAAGTTCTTTTTCTTGAAATAGGTTTAGAATGTCATGAAACGTCGAGATTTTAAATTTGAGCGAAGAAAGTTTTCTGTCTGTCTGTAACTCTTTTTGTCCGCACGTTTTCTCCTGAACGGTTTAACATATTGACTTGAAATTTTGTACATGTATGTTATAACGAGATCTGGAACTGGATTGTTTTTTTAACGTATCCGGTGAATGGCTGTGAGGTAAATAGGGGTAAATAGGGGGAAATAAGTAAAGCAAGCTGGTAAGAGTACAGATACTTGAAATTTGGTGTATGTACTAGAAGCCAAGGCCTCAAAATTTTTATAATATTTTCCATCCTCCCACCGATTATTAAAGAGGTTGATAAAATTAAATCGAGATATTTACTTAAAATTTGGTATACGTATATATTATGACATCAGGAGCTAGATTATATCTTGGGATTATTCCGTTGGAGGGTTGGGGGTTAAATAGGGGTAAATAGGGGAAAAGGAGTAAAGTAATCTGGTAAGAGTACACACACTTGAAATTCAGTGTATGTACTAGAAGTCAAGGCCTCAGATTTCTTTACAATGTTTTTCCACCCCCCACCATCCCTACTCCATTATTAAAGGGGTTGATAAAATAAAATTGAGATATTCATTTGAAATTTGGTATACGTATATATTATAATGACATCTTTGAAATATTTTTCATGCTCTTAACAGATTTCCTAACCTCAAAATATTAATAATTAAAAAGATCGGAGACTCACGTTAAACCCTGATGTTTCCTAGGTATTTAAAGAAATGTATTTAAATGTCTTAAAAATTGAGCCCGAGAACGACTTTTATCCATTTCAATGTTTTAATCCCACTGTGCCCTGCTAGAAGAAGAACCTTTTTACGACTTACACTTTTTTCATGTTTAGGCTCTTTTTCATTTACTTAGCAACGCTGACCTGGCTGTAATACGTTAGACTGCTTATCACATTGTATTTAAAGTTCATGGAAGGTCTAAGTGAGATACAACGAATTGAAATTACTCTGGATTGTGAATTATTTAACGATAAATATCCTCATCGACCTATTACACAATTAATTGTTAGCAAAATGGAACAGAAGTTCCGAGATTGCGGTCATGTAAGAGATAATTTCACAAAGGGTCATCCTGCAGTTTCAGAAAATAAACAGTTTTACTGACAATGGAGGGCAATCCTCACAAACCAAGTCACGAAATCGCAGCAGAGCAGTCGACTGTTTTAAAATATTTGAAAAGAATAAATGGCACACATATAAAGTGAATTTAGTTCAAGAGCTTAATAGAGATGATTTCAACAGCAGAGTAAATGTTTGCGAAACCATGATGGAACTATGTAATGCCAATCCATATTTCTTAAGTCGAGTACTTTTCTCTCATAAAGCCACCTTCTGTTTAAGTGACGCTGTAAATAAGCAAAATTGTCGATGTTGGTCACATCAATATCCACAGCGGATGATGGAGGCACATACCCAGTTTCCACAGAAAGTTGGATGAAAAGTTGGTCTATAATTGTTAGGACTACAATTTTGGGTCCATTTTTTATTGAAGGTTCATTTAATTGGAGCTGCTCCAACAAAACTTAATTATAGGTCTTGTCGCACTGTATCCAATGAGCGAAAACCCGAACGTACCTGAAAACTTCATACGGTTCAACAGGATGGCGTACCGTCACATTATTCGCTAACAGTGCGTATTTAATAAATTAAAATTTTTCCACATGGATCGATGGGTGGACGCAGATCGATAGAGTGGCCAACTAGATGTTCGGACCTAACCTCATTGGATTAATCTTTATGGATTTACCTTAAATCCAAAGTATCGGTAAAGAATAAAATTATCTAAAATCTTCTCCGATTTACTGCATTTTTATATAATTGTTGCACATTCTATAGGATACTCTTCACAGTTTTATCGTAAATAAATAATCTTAATTTATTTAGAGAGAAACCTTGGCTTTACTTACTGCGAGATGAATTAAGCCGCCAAGCATTTGTGACAAATTTATTACTTTTAAGTTTAAAGACATTATTGAAATCTCTGCGCAGCCGCTATTGCATAGTAACTTTAAAATTTTATATAATTATTATACTCTTCGATTTGTTATGCTTTTGTTTTTTTAGCAACCTAATTGTTTGCGTTGTAGACAATTTTTTAGTTTAATTACAAAACATGAAAGAAAATTGTATATTTTTTAAATTTAAATAATTATTAACTTTTTATTTAATGGGAGTATTCTTTCTTAAGTTATTGTGCTTGCAAGAAACGTGACTGGCGGACGGACAGACAGTCGAACAGACAGACGGAGGTCCATTTTGAAAGCTGTTCAGGATTCGATCCCAACGCAATGATATGAAAGTTTTTTCTCTACGAGCGATATTACTGGTTTTAGAAATATGGCGATTAAATGCAATATACCCTTCGTTTTGTATTTACGAAAAGTATAATAATGGTTGCAATAAGTAGACATTTAATAGCACGGTTCATGATTTGTATCATACTTAATTAAAGTTATTCTTATATACACTACGTACAATTCCAATCATACTCTTAATATTACTCTTTATTTCTTCTATTAATAAACTGTTTTTTCTAAACGATAAAAAAGACTATTATAACATAGTCGTTGGATTTTAGTCGTCCAAGCACATTCATGAAATCCAAGAGTTAACTGCGCACATTGGCCCTCACAGGTCGCCGCCATACAAAATTAAATTGTTTTACAGTACCATACTCATTGTCCCCTTTTTGCTGATTTATAAAGTAATTAACAATTACAGTAATAACCCCCCCCCTCGGCTTTTTATGATTTTCATCAATATCTTGAACACTAAAGGGCAAAACACTACGTACATTTTTGGTGGAACGTAATATTATCTAAAATAATGGTTATACAAGAAAACGCCTATTTTTTATATTTTTCTAGTTTTATTGTTATTCCTGTTAAAATTAATTGAATTTCTCTCACTTTTTTATTGTTAAAAGACAGCTTGTTACCTTATAGGTAAAAAAAAGAGTAATGTTAAAAACGCATTAGATACGATTTAGAAATATATACAATGTACCTAAAAAACCTCAAATAATAATGGATATATATTTCTCGTTTTTTTACCTCAGCAACAGTATACGATGATTTCACACTTAAATGAAAAAATTAAAGTTCGTTCTATAAAAAAGTAATGAACAACTTTTTCATTAAAAATTTCGGTGACAAATAAGATTCGTATCACGAAAATAGTCTCAGATTATATCTTATTATTATATACATTATATCCGAAAAACGTAAAAAGCGATAAGATTACAAAGAAATGATTTGTTTTACCTATATCCCAGCAAACATTTACATGTTATTTGACATCAGGACTACCTAAACCATGTATAATAAATTTAGTCGCAAAATTAACCGTGTTTTGGCAAAATTTACGTTAACGCTACGTGGAATCGACATAAGTGGAGAATAAGACGACGTCAAAATCAAGTTATATGAACTAAAACGGGTAGAATTACACATAAATCTTATTTGCAGTCGCAGCGTATATTTGGTTACTAATACCTGTTTAGGTGAATTTTACTTGAATTCAACGTCAATTTGACATCAAGTCTACTAATTTTAGGTAGAATCTACGGACGTATGTGAAATTGGAGAATGACACCAAGCGGAGAAAAATAAGATTTTTGGTATTTTTGTTTATAAGTAGTCGATATATTGTTGTCAGTCATTTACAAGACTGAAGAGATACGTTACTCACAATAGTGATACAAAATGAATGTCGGTAACTAAAATAAATCCAATTTATAAAGCAAGTATTTGCACTTCTCGCTTGTTGAAATCAATGCGCGTGAATAATAGCAGCTGTACTTCGTATAATAATAATACGTCTCGAATATATTTATCTATAAGGAAATTCCTATTGCCAAATAAAAAAAGTATAGTAATAGTTTGAGCCGAAAGTATGCTATATTTGTTAAATATGAGTTTACAGGTATATTTATGTATTTTTTTTACCTTTTCATCAGTTCGTTTCCATACACACTCATTTTCCAAATTTCAAATTGGAGTCATACTTTAACTGCGCTGAGAAAACATGGCGTCTTGTGCCAATTAGACCTCAAAGTTAAAATGACCACGGAAATATCCGTATTTTATAGGTAGAAATTATCACAGGTTAAGTTACCCTAAAATTTATGACACTTTGGTTAACTTTACCTATTGAAAGAATTATTAGCTCTGATGTTATATCAAATAATTACTTGTAGGTAAATATAACCTATTAATGTTACCTTATTTTTTAATACATTAGGTACCTATTGGTATATTCTACCTCCTATGTGTAAATTTTAACTCAACTAGTGTATTATTGTATTATTTCATAAGTGAGTAAACCGAAAATGTCATAGCGGAGCTCTATGAAATTGCCTTGTTATTCGGCAGCATCAGAAAGTTCTGGAGGCTTGGCTGGCATTCGGCAATGCCCTTTTATTAAAATTCTATTACCAATTATTTAAACATACTAGAGTGCATATATAGTCAAGTTTTCCGTTAACAAGACTTGGATGGGAAATCAGGATATGGAAGTAGTGATTGCTTAAGCAGCGGTTTTTTACTTTTGGCACACTTCATTTGTATATTATTGGCACCACAAATTATCAAACTATACTACGTTAATGGCTTCTTTTAATAACTGAAATTTTTAAATAATAACTAAACCACCTACCTAATTGTTAAAACAACCTAAATAATGTGAATTTTACCAATAGTTTAGGCGGGGGTTAGCTTCTCATTTACTATTTTATGGTCAAGTTAACTTTGAGGTCAATTTGCTAGGTTAGTGCTACAGAGAGGTTTAAAATTTATTTCTTTAGAGTATCTTTGGGGTCAGTTTTTAACTTAATGGTTGAAATCAGGTAGATAAGCTAGGTAGAATTTGTCGACTTAATATTACTTCAAATGAGTGTAATAAAAGTAATTAAATAGGTTGCTATTTAGGTATATATTACGTAGTATTTCGAACAGAATCTACCTAGTAAGATATTTGACTATTAGAAATATTTTCACTCGCTGAAAAGGTAAATAGTATCTAATTATATTACCTATTTCGGCCTTATTGGAAATTTATCCTTGAGGTTATTTTTGGTAGATTTTTTTAGTAGTTCTGCACTTGCTGCTTTTGTTAAATTGGTAAATTTCTATTGAAAATCCATTTTTCCAGTCAATTTTACGTCATAATTACTTAATAAGTACCTAACAAGTAAATTTGTCTTGTCCCAAGTCGAGCTGGAGCTAATTCTAACAAAAATGTTTGCTGGGATACTAACAATATAAACAAACTAGAGTAAATATTGTACTCTTCGCTGATTAATTGGACATATAAAATTGTCGTATATTCTATTGTATATTCTTCGCAGTTTTTTTGTAAATAATATTAGTTTCAAACATTTTTTGTTTACAAAATATAAATCAAAATATTTTTTTATTTAAATAATGAACTTCCTTATTTACTAACTTATTTTGTTCAAAAACAATAAGGCTCTTCCCCTAACTAACACTGATGAACTGTTCAAGTTTCAATACAATCGGACTTTTCTGTCTTAAGTATCGTCCACACAAATAACCGTGACGGACGACGGATGGATGGACGCACAGACGGACAGACAGACGAACGCATATTTTGAAAGTTTTTCAGAATTCGATCACACAACGATATGAAATTTTTTTCTCAACGAGCGAAATTTACGGTTTTAGAAAAGAGTATTAAGAGGGTTTTAAAATCTGGCGAGCCATGAAAAGTGTTTTCAGAGTCTACAAATGATATGAGAATTTTTTCACATTCTAAATTCAAGCAATGTCGAAGAACAAGCCTCGATACCTACTCCAAGTTTGAGATTTTGGTGGCCCGTATGAACTTAACTTAAACGTTTTATCTTAGAGAATTTTATGCTTTACCAAAGAGGTATGTGTCTTGTTCTACACTCGTTTAGTTTTCAATATATTAACGAGAAAATATAAAAAGTAACCTCTATGGATTTATATTTGATGCTGTTATTTTTAATAACTCTTTATAACAAAAAAAAAGGGATACGTACCTCACAATAAATATAATAAGTACCTACTTTAAAACGATTCAATTTTTCATGACGACAACTTGTAACAAGGCATTTCCGCAGATACCCCTCTGATTTAATTAATGTGCTTGGTCCATAAATCGTTTTAAAATAATGATTGACAAAGTTAACAAATGCGCGTCAGAAAGTTTCTAAACTTTTAATTACAAGGAAACGCAATACCCCTTATCATTAGTTCGTTAACTTAGATCCTGAAGTAATCAATTTTAATATTTACCTTCTAATAAATTAATGGACTACCACGAAATAAGCGAGCGATGCGACGTTCGTGATCACCAAAGTTCTCGTCGAGCGCACTTGAGGGCAAAATAAACACCAGATTCCACACTCGGTCACGGTCGCAACACGACTAGCACGTCTGTGTTGGTGGTTGCTTCACCTGCTGCTTCGAAGCGCACTCCACGAGAGACTTCGATGGGGTTGCAACCGACCTACAGCCCTTATTGGAATTAATTCCCTTTGTATATGTGGCACTGAGTCCTTCAGCCGTGACGATAACATATTTGGTTGCTTAATTAATGCAAAAGTAGCACATTGATTTTTTTCCGTCAAATTAACAGAAGCTTAATCAAATCCAAAGCGCTGATAAGGTTTATGTTTAAGCCTTTAATGAAATAAAAACACGTTCGCCTACTGGTATAAACGGAAACAGCGATTACATTTTTTTTACAATGACTGGGTGATTGCTCACTAAACTAAAAGATCATGTACCTGTAAGATATGGAGGGCACGCATTGTTTACTTTCCTTAATTTTTATTTTTTAATATTAATAAAAATGGAAATATTACTAATTAAAATGCCATTACCCTAATATGTCTATTCTATTTTTACAAATATATTGATTATTAAATTAGAATATGAGTAAAATATTTTAACTGTATTAATCTGAAAATGAGCTGAACAGATTAGGAATTGTTTCTTTATATTTAATAACAAATAAATTAAAGTTGTTATTATAAATTTTACACTGCTTTAAAGTGTGTCTTCAGTATCAAGCCTTCATTGCCCTTGAAAGGTTATAAATTTAATATCTGAACAGCAGATCCTGATTTAAAAAAAAATCATTATGGGTAAAAGATACCGTTTTTTTTTTCAGTGTTATTGCATGTGCTTACTGATTATACAGCGAGAACGTTTAAGATTGGAATAAATTCCCTAAAATCGTTACAAAACAAGTGACAAAAATCCACTCAGACGCGTCGATTTTTAAACGAATTTCTCAATTTGTTCATGTAAAAAACAAATTCTGCAAACATTTTAAAAAACTATGATATCATCGACACTTTTTTAAATTATAACCCTATTTTTAAAAACACCAATTAAAAGATCACATTTTCTGCATATAGTCTAGGAAATAGCTATACATATATGGGGCCTGGGATATAAGATGTTGGCATTGTTGTTGTGTTTTAGCAAATATTTTTCTGAGTATTTTATCTTATGTGAGTTAGACCTCGCACCCTGCCCATTTTGGCGCTAGCCGCCGCAGAAAATATTGAATTTTGGAACAGAGTATAACACTTTGGGGCTTGGTGCTAGTTAAAGAGGGTGCCTTGACGTTCAACATTAGATATACAGGGTGTTTCGTAACTGACCATACGCTAGTATACAGCGTTTTTTTCTATTTTTTGCCAAAATTTAGATCGGCCGTATTTTTTAAGGGCTGTAGCAAATTGTACCATCTTTAATATGTATGTTTTACTAATAGAGGTCTACATAATTCAGTATCGAAAACAAAAAAAAGGTCAGGGCCTGAGCCAATTTTTTAAATTTTGGATCTTACCTAAAAACATCATCCTGTATATGGATTTTGACAATGTACAATACAGATTTTCAAAATAGTCTAATAGCGTGCCTGAATCATGTAGTTAGTTTTTTTGGTACACTTTTAACGCCTCCAGAATTAACAGCTGAGTTTCACAATAAATCCATTTAAAAATTATTTGGGTGACTTTCGGTCACAAAAATATCAGTAACTACATGGACGACATTAATTTTGTGGGGAAATATTTAATTTTACTGTCTGTTTGTTAGAATTTGCTACAACAATTAAAAAAATGGAAATGTCAACAAAAGTAAAAAAAATAAAATAAATAATATATGTAAAAATGTGAACAAACAAAATTTTTATTTATTAGAACAAATACAAAAGAGTAAACATTATATGGAAGTGAAATAACTGAGAAAATAAAGCTCCTAAATAGTTAGTACAATTAGTTAAAAAGAATTTGATCCAATACAATTACACGAACTTAAAGTAACACACCGAAAATGTAACGAACAAAAAATAATAAAAAAAAAATTACTACAACAGATTTTCAAAATGTCTGCCTCCAACCTCAACATAATATTATAATGGTGTAATTGAACTATTTAGTCAGTTTTTACACAGTGTTAATTATTAACAACCATATAAATAAAAATAAGATGTAAATGAAGAAAATGAATTTCTGGGGATAGTGCAGCAAAATCGTTCAAGTACATGAAGAGTAGGTGCGGCTTTAGGAATCCTTCATGAAAGAGTTTGGAAAACTTTAAAAAACAACCATTTGCATCCTT
Organism: Stenurella melanura; assembly: GCA_963583905.1. Taxonomy (NCBI): domain Eukaryota; kingdom Metazoa; phylum Arthropoda; class Insecta; order Coleoptera; family Cerambycidae; genus Stenurella; species Stenurella melanura. The sequence continues at coordinate 113,923,754 of OY757312.1, forward strand.
TCCACTTACAAATTGTTCAAAGACTTGAAGAAAGATATAACATATCCCGAAGAGCGTTTTGTCGTTGGGCGTTGAATCATAGAACAACAATTTCAAGTGTTTTATTTACTGACGAGTCAGACGGTATTTATAACAGTAGAAATATGCACTTATGGGCAGAAGAAAATCCTTCCAGTATATCTCAAAAGAATTACAACACAAATTTTCTAAAATGTTTGGTGTGGACTATTAGATAAAAATTTAATTGGACCCCCTTTCTTCGAGGCTACTTTGAATGGTGAAATGTATTTAAGTTTTTTGTGAGATACATTACCAGAACTATTGCAACGTATAAATATTGGAGGACTTCATTACCAACACGATGGTGCGGGTCCTTATTATTTACAAGAGGTGAGGTAACATTTAGATGACCATTACCCCAATAGGTGGATCGGTCGCAATGGTGTAGTTTCCTGGCTTGCAAGGTCCACAGACTTGACTCCAGTGGATTATTTCTTATAGGGCCATTTTAAGCAAACAGTGTATACTACCGAAGTTACCACTAGACAGGAATTAAGAGAACGCATAGAACGGGAATGCACTGAAATAAAAAATAACCATCAGATGATTAGAAATGCTATGAATAATTTACAGTTACGCGCAAGAAAGTATATTGAGGTTAGAGGCAGATATTTTGAAAATTTGTTGTAGTCTTATTTTTTATTATTTTTTGTTGGTTACATTTTAGGTGTGTTATTTTAATTTCGTGTAATTGTATTGGATCAAATTCTTTTTAACTAATTGTGCTAACTATTTAGGAGCTTTATTGTCTCAGTTATTTCACTTCCATATAATTTTTACTCTTTTGTATTTGTTCTAGTAAATAACAATTTTGTTTGTTCACATTTTTACATATTAATTTTTCTTTTTACTTTTATTGACATTTACATATTTTTACATTATAGCATCATCATTGTAGCAAATTTTAAAAAACAGGAAAATTAAATTTTTCCCCACAAAATTAATGTCGTCCATGTAGATCTTTTTGTGACCGAAAGTCACCTAAATATTTTTTAAATGGATTTATTGTGAAACTCGGCTGTTGATTCTAGAGACGTTAAAAGTGTACCAAAAAAAATAACTACATGGTTCAGGCACACTATTAGGCTATTTTGAAAATCTGTATTGTACATTGCCAAAATCCATATACAGGATGATGTTTTTAGGTAAGGTCCAAAATTTAAGAAAATGGCTTAGACCCTGACTTTTGTTTCTCTTCGATACTGACTTATGTAGACCTCTATTAGTAAAACATATCTATTAAATTTGGTACAATACGGCCGATCTAAATTTTGGCAAAAAATATCGGTGCATCGCTGCATATCGGAAACGAGAGGCGTTAGAGATCTAATAAAGATAATTGTTAAATCGTCTTAGGGTTCTGTACCCCTCACTAGTGTATAGCCAGTCATTCACGAAACACCCTGTATACCAACATTTTTTCTCCGTGCAATTGGCAGCATTGGCGACATCAATTAGAACGTAATATAACACATTCTGACCAGGCGGAACATTTTCGATGTCAATGCTCATTACTAGAAAACCGTATGCCAACATTCCTTGCTTGCCCATTCTCCAGACGTTTGGCCACCTTTGGGCAATAATTGGACTTTTATCCAAAAACGGGCCAAAACTGGTGCTTTAAAAAAACATGTTTGCACCCCCAAAACCCCTAAACACTCAAATGCCTATTATTATGTTAAAAAGGATAATCTCTGGGTCATTACTCGTTAAATGTGTCGTTTTTGTATATTTTTTGGTATAATAATCGGTATTTGAATGTTTGGGGGGTTTTGGGGATGGTTTGGGGATTACACTGAGAAAGAAATGTTATCACAGAGAGATTATTTCTTTGGTACAACAACTACAAGTTTGAGAAGGTGCCAAATTTTTTTTTGATATGCACCAGTTTTGGCCCATTTTGACCAAAACTCCAATTTTTGGCCAATGGAAGGCCAAGAATCTGGAAAATGAGCAAGCACAATTGGAATATGGTTTTGCAGCAATAAGCATTAACAACGAAAATTTTCTGCTTGATCAGTGTTATAGTGCGTTCCAATTTTTGCCATAATTCATGTCGCCTGTGCTGCCAATTGCACGGAGAAAAAATGTTGGCATATATCTAATGTTGATCGTCTTTAACTAGCACCAAGCCCCAAAGTGTTCCAAAATTGAACATTTTCTAGGGCGGCTACGGACAGGGTGAGAGGTATAACTCACATAAGATAAAATACTTGCTAAAACATAACAGCAATGCCAACGTGTTATATCCCAGACCCCATACATGTAGCTGTCTCCTAGACTAATATAGTACGTTAAATCCTATGGCATATTGTATGGCGAGAAGAGAGAATTATCGAGACAAAATCTGAACTACTTATAACAATGTAATGAAATACAAATACAAGAATTATTAAGTACAGCCAAAATCATAAACTAAATGTTCAAATACCGTACCATTTGCTTCTTGATAATCCCTAACTCGAAACTGAAATTCTCACAAAACGTTAGTAACTGTTTAGGTCCAATTTTTCCAATATCGTAACTAATTATGTCTTTCAAGTCCTCAATATTGATCGGTCTATTAAAATAAACTTTGGATTTATAATCCAGTATTTAACTTTATGCATCCTACCTGACATTAAATATTGTATCTATGATTCTTTACTATGTTGTATATGATTATAAATTAATGTTGAATCCAAATATATGACCTCGGCAGACCCCCGGATCTTCATCAAAAATTCAAAGATTTGTTACTTTTCTCAGTTCTTGTCAATTTTGAGCCGTAAGACCTACTATTTCGGTAAAAAGAATTTAATACTTTTTGAAAGCAGACTAAATTTGCTACAAATTGTACCAGAACGGACTCTCTCTCCGAGATAGTGCTGTTCAAAGTTTTGCAAAGTTTTCATATTTTGCCATTTTTAGCAATTTTTAACTTAAAAATACCTCCTACTACTATAACGGGGTTCAAGAAATTCATTTTATCCTAGCGAAATAAAATTTAAAAGATAAATTAAAATAGTAAGTACTATTATATTGAATGGATCGGAAAATGGGAAGGAATATTATTTTAAATAAGTTTACTTCCACAACCACGTAATGGACTGGAAGTATAGTACTTAATCGTAAAAAAAATTGTCATTTTTTTTTCTTGAAATATGTTTATAATGTCATGAAACGTCGAGATTTAAAATTTTAGGGGAAAAAATTTTCTGTCTGTCTTTAACTTTTTTTTTGAGATATTGACTTGAAATTATAACGAAATCCGGAACTGGATTGTTTTTTCAACATATCCGGTGAAGGGTTGGGGGGTAAATAGGGGTAAATAGGGGGAAATAAATAAGGCAAGCTGATAAGAGAACCTCCACCACTCCTAGTACATTATTAAAAGAATTGATAAAATGAAATTGAGATATTCACTTGAAATTTGATACACGTATGTATCATTATGATACCTGAAACTAGATTATATTTTGAGACGATTTCGTTGAAGGGTTGGGGGTTAAATAGGGGTAAATAGGGGAAAACAAGTAAAGCAAGCTGGTAAGAGTACAGAAATTTGGGATTTGGTGTACATATTAGCTGCGAAATCCTCAGTTTTTATTATAATATTTTCCATCCCCCCACCATCCATTTTCATCCCTTATTAAAAGAGTTGATAAAATTAAATTGAGATTTTCACTTGAAATTTTGTACACGTATATATTATAACGACATCTGAAACTAGAATATATTTTGACATGATTCCCTTGAGTAGAGGTAAATAGAGAAAAATAAGTAAACAAGCTGGTAAGAGTACAGAAACTTGGGATCTGGTGTATTTACTAGAAACCAAGGATTCAGGTTTCTTTCTAATATTTTTAAATGATATCTTTCAATGATTCCGCTGAAGTGAAGGGAGGTGTGAATAGGGGAAAATAAGTAGAGCAAGCTAGAAACGTCATTTTTAACGTTTATGGTAGAAACCAACGCAAGGCTTCAAATTTTTCTATGACTTCTGCCAAAAATATTATTAAAATTCTATGATCAGCAATTTCCACATACTAGAGTGCAACATAGTCAAGATGTTTCCTTTAAAGTGACTTGGATGAAAAATCTGGATGTGGATGTAGTAATTCCTTAGGCAGCGGTTTTTAAATTATCATAAACAGATAACATATTTTTCAAACAACTTTTGCTCTCTTGGATAGCCGGGAGTTATGTCAGTGTCGTCTGTGTTGCTGTTCTCGATTGTCTCCTTTTCTACTTGTATGTTTATAGCTAAGCCATTAATATTGTTGCATGACTGTCCACAGCTCAGCCCATCATTTCCAAAAGACCTTTTGATTTTCAATTTACTAAATGTATCTATTAATTGCAATTCGTAAACTGGGCTAAAAAAGAATGTCTGCGGATTAATACCAGGAAGTGTACATGGCAGGGATAGATTTTGTCCAAAATGAGTATTTAATTTTGTCTCAACTACAGTGGAAAAATGTAAGCCAAATATATTCACAATTCTATTTGTATCTGCAATAATTTTATCTTCGAACTGCAATTTAATATTATTATTCCGATGATTATTCCTACCTAACTTATTATTTATTGTTTTCCACGTTTCTCTAGTTTTATTACTTGACTGCTCCATTATGTTTTGGTAGTGATTCATTTTTGCTTCTTTATTACATATTCCCTTTTTGTGGTTGTATAGTAATTTAACATTAGGACAGTCTATATTATTACATAGCCAATAACGATTTTTTAATTCAATTCCCTCTCGAATGATAATGTTGGTGAGCCAGCCTATACATTTTCTACTTCCCTTATTGTTTATATTAAATATTTTTAAAGGGCAAGAGACAAGAGACACAAATGCCAGGTGATACGTTGAATGAAATTAATAAATTACTTATTTATGTCGTGCTCCATTATACCTTCCCAGTTTTCAATTTTTAGGCTATTTATTAAGTTTTGCATGTTCATATCATTAATATTTTGTTTTTTTATGCCAGAATTTTTATTATTATTATTACTAGTTTGAGCAGACACATGAAAAGTAATGACATGTGATAAGTGATCGGCTATGTTTGGATTTATTACTTTACAATTATACGTGGATTCGGACATATCAGTAACTAGGTAGTTTATTATACTAGAAGTAGTCAACCCAGTAGCATAGGTAAATACTCTGGTTGGTTCATTTGTCATTACTTCTAATTGAAAGGATTGGAAAAGATCAAGAAGAATTTTTGAGTCGATAGATCCCTTACTTGAATCAATATTCATATTCATATTCATATTCATATTAAAGTACATATTGGACAAGTTTGGTGTGAACTTTCTGAACATTGTACAAAACAAATAAAACTTGTAGTCAAAGTGTTTGTCACGAAGCTTTTGACGAAATGGCGGTTGTATTACATGTTTGAGCATTTTAACAACAAGCATATGAAATGGCTTGATGAAGACTCCCGGAGATACATCCATCATCAGTACCAAGACGTTCAGAGCAAAGGAGGCGAGGTAGGCCAAGAAAATTGTTCGAAGAGAGTTCGGAACGCAGTACGCATGTGCATATTAAACCAATTTTATCAGATCCTAGTTCAGAAAAACTGTGTTTGACTGCAGAATCAAGCTTCGTGAAATCAGGCAAGAGAGCTGCAACCCAAGTTGTGAAATTAGTCATCTAATCTACGCCCAATAGATTTAAAAAAATAAAACTAGTCCATGGTACATCATCCTCTGCTACTATAAGACCGTACAGCCCTGAAGAAACTTTAGGTTTTACAGTGGATCTTGAGTCGATAAAAGAAGATTATATAATGTGACTTGGGGCAAATGATAGAGGGGCTGATATTTATCCCTCATATCATGTGATAACAGAGGCAAAGAAAAAGTATTATCCTTCAAATATTAAGATAACTGAAAACAAGGCTATGGTGCTACTGCAGGTTACATATACTATACAAGGTCTGGTTCCAGTACAGGCTGATATAATACTACAGAACATATCGGAGGATTGTGATACCATCGAAGTTTATTATAAATGGGGCCTAGGTGGCAGCAGTGGACGCAGTATACAGTATGTCCGGTGATGTGGTAGACAAGAGGACAAACGGACCGAAAATTTCATTTTTCGATGAAAAGTCATTCTTTATGAAAAAATTTGCTTGCTGAAAAAATACGATTGTCGATGAAAAAAAATAAAAACTGTATACAGTGTGTCCAAAATGTTAAAAATTCAAATTTTTTGCAACAGTAAAGTACCCAAATTTTACAATTTTTAGCAAATTTTTAGAAAATTGTTTCAAATCATCGCATCTTCTCAGACATAACAGAAATAAACTATTACAGTGTCAATCAAAACGTCATGGTCAGTAACTTTTAAAGATTTTGTTAGTTTACAATGTTAACAACGGAGCAAAGAACACATTTAATACTATGTTATGGTGACGGAGATTTTTCATACAGATACGTTATTGAAAAATTTCATGAAAGGTTCCCCAATGTACCAGTAACCAAATGGGCGGCCTGCAAGTTACTCAAGAAATTTCGTGAAACAGGATCCGTATTAGACAAAAAAAGTAAAAAAATCCTACAATGAAGATGATGCAGCGACTCTACTCGTACTGCAGTGTTAGAGAAAACCCCACAATGTCTTTGAGGAAACGAGCTATGCAACTACAGGTGGTCCAAAAAAGTACTATTCAAGAAAACTTAAAACAAAATAAGATACGTCCCTACAAACCCCATCATAACCACACATTAGAAGTGGGTGATGATGGCAAAAGGTTGGATTTTGTTTGTGGGTAGGGAGTAAGATTTTAGGTGGTAATAGGCGATTCCATAAATTTATAATGTTCTCGGATGAGTCCACGTTTTCGACAAATGGAACTGTGGTATCACAACATGTCCGCTATTGGAGTGATGTCAATCCTATGTTCAGAATCCCAACCCGACGTCAATATTTAAAAAAAGTGAATGTTTGGTGCGCTGTTTCCTATTATGGTATAATAGGACCATATTTCTTTGATAATACTTGTAATAGAAATTCTTATTTAAATATGTTAAATACTTTCTTTTCTGATCATTTGCGACAACTGCCAGCAAATTACAGAGATAACATGCATGTACTTCCAGCAAGATGAATGCCCAGCTCATTATGCTGCAGAAGTAAGGGGGTGGCTTGATTTGGAATTTGGACACAAATGGATCGGGCGAAGTGGTCCAGTTTTATGGCCCCCAAGAAGTCCCGACTTTACCTTGGCAGATACGTTTTTATGGAGACGCTTGAAACAGTTAACTTATGCCAATGCACTGCCAAATGATGTGGACATTTTAAAACAAAGAATTACACAAGCTGTAGAAGCAATATCCCTAGAAGAAGTGCGGAGGAGTTATGACTATCTTATAGCCTAACTGGAAAAATGCGTCCTTCATGGTGGAGCGATGTTTGAATATTTTTATGAATGATACCTTAAATTATAATCATGTATTGGTTGCTGTTTATTGTATTTTGTTAAATGTTTTATTTAGTCATTTGAAATAAATAATTATGTATTCTTTGTCCCGTTTTTTACATTGTAAACTAACAAAATCATTAAAAGTTATAGCAAAAAAAATTATTGGGAAAATTCTTTTAAAATTATTTAAAAAAATAATTTAAAACAAGAAAAATTATATCCAAATTTAATGAAAAACAGTATCTTAGAAGATGCGATGATTTGAAACAATTTTCTTAAATAGCATTTTGCTAAAAACTTTAAAATTTGGGTACTTTACTGTTGCAAAAAATTTGAATTTTTAACATTTTGGACACACTGTATACAATTTTTATTATTTTTCATGGACAATCGTATTTTTTCAGCAAGCAAATTTTTTCATAAAGAATGACTTTTCCTCGAAAAATGAAATTTTCGGTCCGTCTGTCCTCTTGTCTACCACATCACCGGACATACTGTATATAAACAAAATTTTGTGAATAATTTAGAATGTGCAAATTCCAACATAATTTTAAGTACGATTGATTGTACCACTATAAATGGGTATCGCCGTCCAATTGGATTCAAAATAAAAAAGAAAATGTCCAAAATGTAAAAGAAGATTATAATGAAGTAGAAACACAAATATATTTGAGCCCACAATTATTATTCTAAGCACTAAAAAGATACAATTTAAGAATATTCCCATATGTACGATGCTGTATGGAAATACTGTCAACATTCTGACTGATACTTCAAGTTGTAAGGCTGCTCCTAAAGATTTAAATGATTTCAAGAAACAAAATAACAAAGTCTGCGATGAAGACACCTTTAAATATGGTATTTCTATACTAAATGCACATCTTAGATTCTACGAATATTTCCTGCATATAGCATACAAATTGGAATTATAGAGTGGCAAGCGAGAGGTGCAGATGCAAAAGAAATACTAGAGGAAAGAAAAAGTAAAAAAGCGACTGAGTTTTATATAGCAATGGGTCTCGTTGTAGATCGGAGCTTCGAAGCCAAGTCTCAATTTCCTGTGGTATCTGCTACCCCTACCACCACCACCATTATTAAAGAACTTAACAAAATTAAATTGTGATGTAGTGGGTGCATGAGAGCAAAAGTTCTTAAAAATTATTTTGACCCCCACCACCCTCATTACCACCTTGGGGCAGGCAATTTCAGATATTATATTACTAAAATTCTATTAGCATTTATTTCCATACGTTCTAAGGTAAATATATTATCAAGACGTTTTCTTTTAAAGAGGCTTGAATGAGAAATCTGGATGTGAAAGTAGTGATTTCTTAGGCAGCGGTTTTTATGAATGGATACACTACAGCAAATTTTAGTGTTTCTGGAATAATTCATCATTTGAGAGTACTATTGATTATGCTTTATAATTACGTTTGTCATTTAAAGATGTGGAAGATTCATCATGCTCAAAATTGTTTTAATTTTTTAATGATTTCACAGTATAACGAAAGTGTTATTAATATGTATTTATGATAATAAAATTGTGATTATATTGGAGTACTCCGTGTTGACTGTTTACTCGTGTTTCATTAGTAATTTATTGCAGAAAATATAGTGGAAATTGAATCTGTTTGAATTAGATAACGGTTTGAAATCTAATATAAACGCCGCTTCGACTGCTGATAATATCCATCAATGTTATGTAACGCTAGTAAAAACTGTGGTTGAAAATATTAAATTACAAATGGATTAGTCAAGATTTCGCAAATGGGACGGAGCATAGGGAGAATAGTGCCCATAATAAAAGCGAAACCAACATATTTACTACTTATAGAACAATACTACTTAGGCTGGTACAAATATTTTAACCAAGATAAAAAAATATTACTAGAATTTCTAGATTTAGATTCGGCCATGAACATTATATCCAACCTATATTTTCAAAATAAATATAATATAAACCTAATGGCTATTGTGACAAATTTTGGATTTGTTGAATTACCATGTTACAGCTTGACAGTTCGATATGTATTTCACGAATGAATGTGAATGACAAGGTACACATTAAATAGAAAAATAAATATAGTACAGTATAGAAAGATCAAATAAACGATGAGATATGCACAGTCTTGTAACAGCAATATTATGATTTCATACCTTCTGGGATATCACCTAGAGTACGTATCTGAGTTTTGCACTTTCGAAAACTATTTCGTTATTTTATGAACAAATTTGTTTCTTGAGCAGCGTTTTTTTTAGGTAAAAATATGAATATCTCCGATTATAGAGGTCCGATCGAGACAAACTAAAACCAAAAACCTTTCCAATTAAAGCTCCAACAAATCTGCGTCGGTTTTGGGTCATTTTAGTACCTACATAGCGTACAAAATGAAATAAACTGACCAAATAGCGTTATTTTTTCATTTTAACGGCCGGGGACGTCAAGAGTTCCGATTGGCTTTAAACTTTCAGAAAATATACTTTTTCCTGAAAACAAAATATCCTGAAATTTTATTGCCCAAATATTGAACCTTGGAGACACAAATGAATTTGGTATCTGAAATTTGAATTACCTGCCATTAAGTCCAAAATGGATCATTCTTACTTCCCTCGCATGCCGAAGGGAAGTATTGTATTCGAGAAAAAAATCATCCTCCGAGATTTTTTCGGATTATCAAGTTTCAGATCATGTAGATTACGAAAATATAGGTTTTTCAATTCCGTCAGTCTGTCCGTCTGTCTGCCGTTCTGTTGGTGCATTAACTAAACAACTACTTGACGGAAGACAGTCAATATTATTAAATGGGTTCCTCTCTTTCTAAAAGAATATTTAATTTGGTTTCGTGGCTTGTGCTAGGGCGACCAGATCGAGGGAGGACAGCTACACTGCCAGAGTTATCATATCTAGCCACCAATCTACTTACAGTGGATCTAGAAATTTGCCTATCGCGATACTTGTCATTGAAAATATTACATACTTCCTGATGAGTTCTCCGCCTATCACCATATCCAACCATCATCAAAAGTTTTACGCGTTCTCTTTCACTTAAAAAAAATTTGAAATTTTGAAAGTTTTTAACATTTTTTATAAAATGGGTGATGGAAAAAATGTTCTGTGAAGAGTCAAAAGTGCAAAACATCAAGAGGTAACTATATTATATTGTTATTTTTATATACTAATAGATATCAAACGCCATCAAAAATGGAGACACAAAATAGTATTTTACATCCCCTTTAAAACCCATTTTGATTCATCTTCCTAGCATGTTTGGTTTTCTGCCATTTTGTGCCATTACGCCATTCAATTTTTTCTATAGGCCGCACGCAAAAAATTTCAAATAAACGAAAATTCGTGCGCATTAAAAATACAAATTTTGCAATTTTCTTCAATATCGATTTTCTCGAAAACCATGGCATATACAAGATAATTACAAGAGGACTTTCTTTAAGGCAATTAGTCAAGCTTTCTTTTTTATGAAGAGCAATTTTTTCATGTCTTTAACGGTTAATGAGTTATCGGTAAAATAAGACTTTTTTCACCGAATGGGTGGTTTTTTGGGGGGGTTGCGCGGTACCCCGAGAACTGATTTTTGTGGTTTTGTGATGTATAATCCCTCCACTAACAGATACTGACGGAAATCTCAGATAACATATTTTGTTTTGGAAATATTTAAATTATTGGACTAATAAGGGAACGAGAGAATAATATTGAGAATTATGATGATAAAGATTTTTTTAATGATTTTGACTGCATCAAAACTGTTTTACACATCGTTGAGGTGAGAGTGAAAGAAATTGAAACCATTACGTACATATAGGGATACTCAGCATTCACATCATCTAAATCCTCCACTAGACTTATATTAGGTATTTGTAGTCAACACGCTACAAAACGCAATGAATTTTGAGATTAAATTAGATGAACTGTCACTAACACACGCGCGCATTTTAAATTAAACCAATTGAAAGCAACTTCAGGTAGAACCAGTAGTACCAACATAGCTAAGAAATAATTGAACTCATGGAAATGTAGCTGGCAGTTAAATTACTGTTGATAAACACTACCATAGATATAACTGCCAGCTAAGCGTAACTAGCAGCTACCTACCAGACACTTTTAAGTGGACATTGAAAAACGTGTTATATTTGGCATAATTTTTATTGTGCATTTAAATTAACACTTTGTAAACTAATTTCGGCTATTATAAAAGAACTGTCACGTATTCCTTAGTTTCTCCAACATTTTGTTTTTGTTTAGTTGCAATTAAAATTTATTTAGCATTGTATAAAATTTATATAAATTATTTCAAAAGTTATAAATTATAATACAGTAATCAGTGGTTAATATTTAGTTTTAACTAAATAATAGACCAAAACTTGTTATATAAATTCGTTGAACATTTTCGGCTAAAACATAACTGTCACCTCTGTGACAAGGTGAATAGAAACTCTAACTACACTGAACAATATTATCATGAATGACCAGGTTTATGATTTATTCAGTAGAGATTTTGGTATTTTCCATTATAATTCTGAAATAATAACGTTTGAAAACATGGAAAATTCTGAATGTATTCGTATAAACAAAATAATTTTTAGCGACAAAAACAAAAAGCTCCTTTAAATACTTACCAAACCGCACATATTGATTGCCTTTGTATGTTGAAATTGAAACCGATGGTGTTCCAATAGCATTTTTCATAAATTTACTTGACAATAATAATAGGATGTAATGGCAAACAAAATTTCTTCTTATAATACAGAGAGAAATCATTTTGGCAAAGGAGGATGTTAAGAAGTGTCGATCTCTGTCCCCGAGATAAAGTGAATGAACGTTCAAAACATCATTTTCGGATCCTAATATGACAGGAAAACACATTGTTATTGCTTAAAAATTATGGAAACATTACTATAACGGCCGAAATAGGATTAACAAATGCACGAATTCAGACTAGTATAGCAATATTTCCACCATTTCTCAAAGATACAATTTCCTTTCAAATTACTGTATTGAAAAAAGATGTTTCCTTATATGTGGAAAATATCGCATGTATTACCATTTAGTCCCTTCACTTTAGCGTGAAAAAGCTGAAAACCTCTTAAGAAAAAGTACAGGGTCAACTGACTTGTTGCAAAGAGTTCAGAAAGGAATTTAAAGAAAACAGAACCTCTCGGTTTTTTGCGAAAATGTTTGGTGTCATTTTTTTCCGATAATTGGCCAATATAATGGCCAATTTAATTAAATTAATTGAAAAATTTGTTATCATACACAATATGTCATAAAGTTAGACAAAAATGGTTACTCGGGAGTTTTGGGGTCACTGATCACCAATCTGAAGTCCAATTTGGAAAAATCAAAATGGCGGACCGGAAATTGGGCCATTTTCCACAAGAACTGAAAATGGATATCTTGGCTTTGAAAATTTGTGCTTGAAGGTTATTGAGGTCTCTGATTACGAATCCTAGGTCTGATTTGGTAAATTCAAAATGGCGGACCGGAACTAAAGTCAATTTATCAGGAATAACTCGTATTTTTTTCGATTTTGGGCTGAATATGAGTACCCGGGGGTTTTTGAAGTCGCTGATCATCAATCAGAGGTCCAATTTACGAAATTCAAAATAGCTGACCGTAAGAATCTCTCCGGAAAACCTCGTATTTCTTACTTTTTGAGCTGAAAGTATGAAGAATACGAGTATTTTTTTGAAAAATGTACTACTTCCGGTCCGCCATTTTGAATTATCATTAACTTCACATCAGATTCGTTATCAGCGATAACGAAAACCCCCGAGTTTCAACGTTCAGACCAATGAAGAAAAGAATACGAGTTTTCCGAAGAAATGGACTGTTAGTCCTGTCCGTCATTTTGAATTTCGTAAATTAGACCTCTGATTAGTGATTAGCGACCTCAGAAACCACTAAGTACTCATTTTCAGCCCAAATACGAAAAAGATACAAGTTTTTCTAGGTAACGACTTTACTTCCGGTCCGCCATTTTGAATTTACCAAGTCAGACCTCGGATTTGTAGTCAGCATCCCCAAAAACCCCAGAGCACAGATTTTCAAGGCCAAGATATCCATTCTCATTTCTTATGGAAAATGGCCTGATTTCCGGTTCGCCATTTTGAATTTCCCAAATTGGACTTCAGATTGATGATCAGCGACCCCAAAAACCCCCAAGTAACCATTTTTGTCTAATTCTATGGCATATTGTGTACGATAACAAATTTTTCAATTAATGAAATTAAATTGGACATTAGCATTGGCCAATTATTGGCCAAGAAATGGAACCAAACATTTCCGCCAAACAATGAAAGGTAGGTACTGTTTTTTCTAAATGTCTTTCTGAACTCTTTGCAACAAGAATGAAGTCAATTGACCCTGTACCTTTTTTTTTAGAGGTAAAATACCAAAATGACGTGACTAATTACCAAAAGTCCAAAATGCCAGGTGAGTATAAAGATCTAAGACCTATTAGCATACCACCAACCCTTTCAAAACTTATCGAAATTAGAGAATATATATAAAAGAGAATATAAATATAATTCACGTGCCACATGGTACATTTTTTATTAATTTCATTGGTTAAAAGGCAAAAACAATCAAATCAGTGATAATTTTATCACCGCATATTAACTGTCACTTGTTTTTAATGAATAATAGTATATTATTCAACGAGCATATAATGATGGCTATTATTCACGAGAATGAAGTTTAAGACACGAGCCGCAGGCAAGTGTCGTAAATCACCAGAGTGAATAATAGCCATTATATGCCAGCAGAATACTATACTTTGTCCACGACTATTAAATACTTAATATTTATTTAATTCATCTTCATTTCATTTCTCATATTTAAGAAAGATTCATATGTCATCATATATAATTTTTTCTATTTTTCGCATAAGAAGCTTAATGAAGCAATTTCTGCAGCTTTCTTTATCTCTGGCTGTACCAAAGAAATCTCGCTTTCACTGTCAATATCCATTTATCTAATTATATTACTCTTTCTGAATACCTAATATGTAAAATTGTTGTAAATAACGTTGGCGTTTAAATCGCAATCAGTGAATAATGAAATCATTATTCACTGCAGGGAATAATGGATTGCATTATCCTTGAAGAAACACATACATAATGAGTACATTATTTAATAGTCGTGGACAAAATAGTTTACTGTCAAATTGACAGAAAGTTTTAATAGACACGTCGAAATAACGTTGAAAATTTGTATTTTAATGTATAAATAAATAATTATTGTATTGATTGTAACATTTACTGTCAAACTGACAGATCGTTCAAAATTTTTTCTTTTTTAAAAAATTTATTTTCTGTTAACGTTCATTATATTCCCTCAAATATAACATGTGTTATGATTAATAATCGGTGATACCACCCATTAAATCCTATAGAAAATTGAACTCGCTCAATTTTCATCGGTTTTACCTCGGGCTTTCACCGATGATAATCTTAACACTAGTTATATTATCCCCGATAATATTATACCTGAAATACAAACAGGGTTTAGACAAAATTATAGCTGTGCTTCCTTACTAAAAATAATAGATTATATATTGACAATAGCGGATAGAAATAAAGTCACAGCACTGACTGTTTTGGATTACACTAAATACAAACTATTTCTAGCAAACCTGCATTATTTCGAATTTAATAGTTCAGTAGTACATTTGATTAGTATTTATATAACTGGACGTATACAAAAAGTAACACTTAATGGTAGAATACCATATATTAGACACATGTGTGGTATGCAGAGGGTTCCATTCTAGGGCTCCTGTTTCTCACAATGTAGAATTCTCATTTGGTGAGCTGTAAAAGAAACTACTCGATACATTTCTATGCAGACGATACGCAATTTTCTATCATTCGATATTGCGGACGTTGCAGAGGTAAATGAACCGTGATTTAAGATCACTGATAAAAATGTCAGATGCACATTGTCTTAGTATCAATCCTGTAATAGAAAAGATTATGCCATTTGGTAGGAAGAGAGGATGTGAATAAATTAAAAACAACTTGAATACAATATTACGAAGACGAAAATGGCGTGTACTAATTCAACGAAAAATTTTGTACCTTTACCAGCTTCCTCTACTTATTATTCAAAATTCACCCCTATTTAACCCCCAACTCTTTAACGGAATCATCTCAAAATATCATTCAGTTCCAAGTGTCGTTATAGCATATACGTGTACCATATTTCAAGTGACTATCACACTTTTTGTTTTATCAACCCCTTAATAATGCATTGTGGGTGGACCGGGGGATGGAAATGTTATTAAAAAATCTGAGGCCTTGAATTCTAGCATAAATATCAAATCCCAAAATGTTGTACTATTACCAGCTTGCCAGTTCCAGATCTCGTTATAGTACATACGTGTAGAAAATTTCAAATCAATGTTTTAAACAGCTCCAGAGATATCGTGCGGACAAGAAAGTTACAGACCGACAGACATACCGACAGAAGGACGAACAAATTTTTATTTCGCTCTAATTTAAAATCTCGACGTTTCGTGACATTCTAAACCTATTTTAACAATATAAAATCTTTTTTTTACGATTACTGTACTTCCAATCCACTCAGTGGACGTTGAAGTAATTATCATTCTCAGCAGTTCGCCGTATCTGTATAATAAAATTAAACGCGCACAGAGATTCATAATGTCAATATTTGATTGAAACACTTTCTTTTTTTTGTCCTTCTTCAATTCTTTGGGACTTCCTGCCACATGTATGTTTTCTTTTTAAGCAATGCTCGGGGAATCTACAAAATATCACAATTAACCAGTATATTACTGGTAAATAACCCCTACGCCTGTGACTTTTACGTCAAAGGATCAGTTAAAGATTGTTTTTTTTAAATAAACAACACAAATAAGTATAAAAACTTGTAATTAAATATTTCGCCTACGTTTCGGAAATTTATTCTGTTTCCTTTTTCAAGGCTTTTTTTGAAAAATCTTTTTTGCTGTGTATGATAAATACACAGCTCTAAGAATGTTTGTTATATTCAATATCCATAGATACTTACTATTTACATAGAACCGTTGATACAGTTAACATTTTTTTTTTAGTTTTTACACAATGTTAAGTTTATGTAGTTCTTCTTTCAACATTGGGAACCAAGTTGTACAGACATCTACGGAACAATTCGACACGCATCTATCATCATTCAATAATATTATCGCGAATTCTTTAATTTTTCTTTTTTTGCTATCTGCCACTTTTGTTAAAATTTTTGCCGAGTCCCAGTTTATTCTGTGTCCGTTTTCCCAAGCGTGTTCGCAGATCTTGGACCTCTGAATTTCATTTTCTCTTATATAATTTTGATGTTCGCCCAATCTTACACTAAAAGGTCTGGATGACTTACCCACGTATTGTTTGTTGCACTCACACGGAATACAATAAATACAGTTTTTTGAATTTTGCTCGTGGTTCTTCGGTTTCGTCTTTGTCAGAATAAATGTTGTTTGTTTGAAATACCGTCCTAATATCAAATTTATCACCGATGCGGCGCAACTTTTCGGATAATCCGCATACATAAGGAATTAACGCTGTGTAACGTTTTTCAGGATTCTTTTTTTCACGAGCAAAATTCAAAAAATTGTATTCCGTGTGAGTGCAACAAACAATACGTGGGTGAGTCATCCAGCCCTTTTAGTGTAAGATTGAGCGAACATCAAAATTATATAAGAAAAAATGAAATTCAGAGGTCCATGACCTGCGAACACGCTTGGGAAAATGGACACAGAATAAACTGGGACTCGGCAAAAATTTTAACAAAAGAGGCAGATAATTAAAGAATCCGCGATAATATTATTGAATGAAAATAGATGTATCGAATTGTTCCGTAGATGTCTGTACAACTTGGTTGCCAATGTTGAAAGAAGAACTACACAAACTTAACCTTTTATAAAAACTTAAAAAATTATTAACTATATCAACAGTTCTATGTAAATAGTAAGTATCTATGGATATTGAATGTAACAAACATTCTTAGAGCTGTGTATTTATCAAACACAGTAAAAAAGATTTTTCAAAAAAAAGCCTTGAAAAAGGAAACAGAATAGATTTCCGAAACGTCGGCGAAATATTTAATTTCAAGTTTTTATACTTATTTGTGTTGTTTATTTAAAAAAGCAACCTTTAACTGATCCTTTGACGTAAAAGTCACAGGCGTAGAGGTTATTTACCAGTAATATACTGGTTAATTGTAATATTTTGTAGATTTCCCTAGCACCGCTTAAAAATAAAACATACATGAGGCAGGAAGTCCCAAAGAATTGAAGAAAAAAAAAATTAAGATAATGCCACAAATAACATTTAGACAATATTTAATTTCTTCTTTACCACGTTCCACTACTACACTATTCTATTTTTTTATATATTTACAAACTTTATAATAAGTTACCATTTCCACTTAAGAATATCTCTGGATATAAATTTAAGAATGGTATTAAAAATTTAACTTTCAAAAATTACTTTAAAAGATTTTAATTTACACCTTTTCTGCTTCATCTTTTTCTGCTATTTTGTACTTATTTTAGTATTTATATTTATTAGCTTTCTATGTGAATTTCACTGAAATTTGCTAAAAAGCCAATTTCATAAAACTTAATCTATTGAAATATTTAATGTATTTTATATACATATAAGGTTAGTCACGGTTAAGTGGAAGAGCAGATGGTATGTCACTTAAACTTCGCCCATGTAAACAATTTCTGTTTGTTTAATAAAATCATTTATTATTATTAATACACGATATAAAATTTGAACTGGCGACTCCGCCAAATTATTAAATAATCTCTGCAGCCCATTAGATTTAACTGCGGTTATTCCAATTTTACTTCATGCGTTAAATTCCTCTAACACACGTAAGGGGCGCGGATTCTTACTACCTAACCAATATACGTCCCTACACGCAAATAACGATTTTGTTTAATACCTCGCTGTCAGAGGGTAGGACAATATAACAAGAAAATTCAATGTAAGCGTTATTATTGAAATATGCAGTGAACCTTAGAAATGCAAAACTGATTTATAAAATATTCCGAAAATGTGAAGACATAATATAAAACAATTTTAACTATATAAATCTATTATTTCAACAGGTTAAAAGCATTAGTGAAATCAAAAGTGCACCGGCAAGTTGTTTTATGTGATAAGTGGTAGCGTACCACGTTAGTTCATTGGTCAAATAATTATTAGAAAACTACACTAGATAGTAACAATAGATTTTATGTATCAAATCTATTACATAAAGTGTTGATATAATATTACAGTGACTT
Organism: Stenurella melanura; assembly: GCA_963583905.1. Classification (NCBI taxonomy): domain Eukaryota; kingdom Metazoa; phylum Arthropoda; class Insecta; order Coleoptera; family Cerambycidae; genus Stenurella; species Stenurella melanura. The sequence goes on from OY757312.1 coordinate 113,942,547, forward strand.
GATGTTAAAAAATACCCAAACTTCAGACTAATTCTGTAGAGACTTGGAATTTTTTTTTGTTCATATCCGTATAGTGGAGTATAGTTTAAAACATGATTTAAACATTTAGTATGCTCCAGGGCCATAACAGTATCTTTACGGGCATGGGTATATTAACAAAAATTGTTTATTTTAATATCCTCCATAAACTTGTAAGTGGCTTTTCGAGATACCTTGTATAAATACTGTAGCTACTCTGTTATTATATTATGCTGTACCTTCATTGTGAATCTATTGTTACATAAATAAATATTATTACTAGTATTTATTAAATATTTATTTTAAATCTCATAGAACTTATATGTACAGGGTGGGCAACTAAGAATGGAGGTCGGCCATATCTCAGAAACCAAGCATCGCACAAAATTAGGGAAAAAATTACCTTAAGTAAAGTGGCCACGAAAAATCGCTGGAAAATATTTTCAAGTTTCTAAAATGGCCGCTAGGGGGCGTTACAGCCATAGCCGAATAGAAAATCAGGTTTCTCTCAGTATTTTGCTCAATTAAGTGACATTGAAAATACATGCGTCGTAATCCTAAGACAATTTTGAATCTTTCCAGTTTTTCATTTTTTTTGTATCTTCAAGAATAAAGTGGTGGGGAGATGCCAAAAACAAATTTTTTCAAATGTCGATTACTCCGATTAGCCTTAACGAAATTTAACAATCTTGGTCTCATTGGAAAGTGCTTTTCTTAGTCTATCGAGTGTACTTTGCGCTGTTTCCATTTGATTATTACCATCTCCGCTAGAGGGCGTTATTTGACATGACAACAAATATCGCGCTTTTTCTTAAAACATTTAAATGGAATGGTATATTTATTTTTGCACGGTAAAATAGAGAATTAAAAGCCTCAGATGTCAGTGAAAACCGCAACTCAATAACTTTTCTCTAACGGAAGATATTAGCAAACAAAGTTGAAATTATGAATTATTGTCAGATCTTTACGACGGAATTTGCAAATTAGCTGTTCAGAACAAGTAAGCTGTGAAACTGACACAATGAAGAAACAACATATATCAAACGTATTGAGTAGAGTATATATTACATGATATAAAAATTAGTAATTAATTACAGACAACAATTCTAATAATAATAACAATATATTTATGTAGACAGTTATGAAACGTCACATTTTTCATAACTGTCAGTTTCATTACATAACTAGTGATGTAATGAATTTTTATTAAACTGTTATTATTAAACTCATCATTTAGAAAAAAAACTTTAAGAGTAGGGCACAAAAAACACTTTATTAATAAAATGCAAATAGAAACTTTCCGCCGTCTGCATTTCTAATAAAACTTTTAAAGTTTTCTTCTGTTAAAATGATAAATTTCTTAGCATGATAACCTGAAGATTTTCTCTTCAAAAATGCTATTAATATGGTATATTCTTTATGTCAATGTTTCCTTTGGCATTTAATTCTTTAATATTGATTCCTACTCAATATTCATATCGTAATGCTTTATAGGTTTTCATCGTTTCGAAATACGCTAAGAGAATCTTTTCACATACATCTTATTATTCCTTTTTGTTGACACCAGTTTTCAAATTTCGTATATTATACTTCCTCATATATGCTTTTTGATTTATTAGGTATTATTGAATTTACTGCTACTCTTTTATATCAGATGGAATATCCACACCTGAATCAACAAATTCTGACTTAATTTGTTTCAAAAAATTCAGCAGATTGACAAATGAACTTTGTTAATACAAATGTCAACCTATACTAATGCTCAGGTACAGCGATACACACAAAACTTATTTGTACCACTGTAGGTGTAATAATGTTTGAAACCGCAAAATAAAATTCAATATAAATTGCAATTTCTTTTCTATTTTAGAGCAGGATTAGATACAATGTTGTCTTTCTTAACACGTTATGAAACAGTAATTTTACTTGACTCGCGTAATTTGCAAATATTACATTCGTCAAGTAAAATTAGTCTTTTCATAACTGTCTACATAAATAAATTGTTATTATTATTAGAATTGTTGTCTGTAATTAATTACTAATTTTTATATCATGTAATATATACTCTACTCAATATGTTTGATAGATGTTGTTTCTTCATTGTCAGTTTCACAGCTTACTTGTTTTCAACAGCTAATTTGCAAATCCCGACGTAAAGATCTGACAATAATTCATAATTTCAACTTTGTTTGCTAATATCTTCCGTTAGAGAAAAGTTATCGAGTTGCGGTTTTCACTGACATCTGAGGCTTTTAATTTTCTATTTTACCGTGTAAAACTAAATATACCATTCCATTTAAATTTATTAAGAAAAAGCGCTATATTTGTTGTCATGTCAAATAACGCCCTCTAGCGGCGACGGTAATAATCAAATGGAAACAGCACAAAGTGCACTCGATAGACTAAGAAAAGCACTTTCCAAAGAGACCAAGTTTGTTAAATTCCGTTAAGGCTAATCGGAGTAATCGATATTTGAAAAAATGTATTTTTGGCATCTCCCCACCACTTTATTCTTGAAGATACAAAAAAAGTGGAAAACTAAAAAGATTCAAAATTGTCCTAGGATTACGATACATTTATTTTCAATGCCACTTAATTCAGCAAAATACTGAAAAAAACCTGATTTTCTATTCGGCTATGGCTATTACGCCCCCTAGCGGCTATTTTAGAAACTCGAAAATATTTTCCAGCGATTTTTCATGGCCATTTACTTAAGGTAATTTTTTCCCTAAACTTTTGCGATGCTTGGTTTCTGAGATATGGCCGACCTCCATTCTTAGTTGCCCACCCTGTACATAAACGTGTACAAAATTTCAAGTCAATATCTTCAACATTTCAAGTCAATATCTTAAACCGTTCCGAAGAAAACGTGCGAGAATAAAGTTACAGACAGACCGACAGATAGACAGACAGACAGGCAGACGCTCAAATTTAAAATCTCGACATTTCGTGACATTCTAAACCCATTTCAGGAAAAAAAAATGATATTTTTTTACGATTACTATACTTCAAATCCACTACGTGGATGTGGAGGTAAAAATGGAAATAAGAATTTAAAATACAAAATGGTTGAATTCGCAATGTGACATCAGGATACCTGTCAGTGTCATAGAAACGAGAAAAACTAAAATTAATTTGCAATCTGTCACATAGGATTAATTATTGTCACTACAATTGTTACTGATTGTTAAATATTTGAATAAAGCTTTTGAAACATTTGTTAGTAATATTTTATTTGAGTTACAAGGTACTCGTATCAGATAAATAATTAAAAAGTTGACATTTTGACTTCACGTTTCTCGGGCTGTTGATGTTGCCATGGTAACTTTAAAACACGCGCGTTTATAAAACTTGTGCTTAAACACTCTGAGGCGTACTTTAAATAAACAAAATAGTGTACCAATATTTTTTTTTATCATAGTCAATTAAATACTGTGAAATGTTTAGTGCTAATTTCATGCTACTATTTCACTTCATTTGTTTATAAATTACTAAAATGCAAGAAATGTCATATCTCGGCTCCCAGTAGGAGTAGAAAAAGCATATTTTAAATTATTTCTTGTCTTATGTATTACTTTAAAACTTTTTAATTTACATTTTTACTACTTCATCGTTGTCTGCTATTTTGTACTTATTTTATTATTTACATTTATTAGCTTTCTATGTGAATTTCACTCACAAAGTGACTAAAAAGCCAATTTCATAAAACCTATATTTTATTGAAATATTTAATGAATTTTATATGCATATAAGATTAGTCACGGTTAAGTGGAAGAGCAGGTGGTATGTCACTTGAACTTCATCCATATAAACAATTTCGGTTTGTTTAATAAAGGCATTTATTATTATTAATACAAGATATAATATTTGAACTGGCGACTCCGCCAAATTATTAAGTAATCTCAACAGCCCATTAGATTTAACCGCGGTTATCTAATTTTGCTTCAAGCGAACCTTAGAAATGCAAAAATGATTGATAAAATATTCCGAAAATGTGAAGACCTAATGTAAAACAATCATAACTATATAAATCTATTATTTCAACAAGTTAAAAGCTTTAGTAAAATCAAAAGTGCACCGGCAAGTTGTTTTATGTGATAAGTGGTAGAGTACCACATTAGTTCATTAGTCAAATTATTATTAGAAAACTACACTAGATAGTGACAATAAATTTTATGTTTCAAATCTATTACATAAAGTGTTGATATAATACTACAGTGACTTGATGTAAAAAAATACCCAAACTTCGGACTAATTCTGAAGGGAGTTGGAAATTTGTTTTGTTCGTGTGTAACTCTCCTAAGGACATTCCACTCTGCTAGGGGGCAGCTCTCGTGTCGGAGGCAAGGGGTGTGGGTAAGGAATCTTTTGTTCCTTCAAATTATTATTATTATATAATAAATGGTGGTAGTAAGGGCGCCACTTAACCTTGATGAAGCTAAGGTAAAAAAAAAATGCCAGCCCTAGTTTCTGTGGGGTGGTTATAGTCCTACTATAAATAAAAAAATTAAGTCGGGCTCTCAAAGTTATTTACTCACTTTTATAATTATCATTACAACGTTGCATAAGGGTGAATAGACTAGAAGAAAGTAGATAATGGTACAAAAATGTCAACCCCCATAAATAGTACTATTTTAGGTTCACAGTTTGTTAAGTTGTATGATGTATGTATATATGTTATATATATATATATGTTCACTTAAGAAATTTAATCAGTAAAATAACGCATTATATATGATGTATGAATTTAATAGTTTTTATATGAATATTAATTGACGGGACTTTACAAAAATGGTTCACTCTGACCTTACAGTTATCCTTTCTTATGTTAGGACCTGAGAGACAGGGAGCCAGGACATCCTTAACTAGCCAGCATTACATAACCGGGGCTGCGTCCCTCGACGGCGGTATATTTCGACGACTGTGCATGCGGGTGACTAGCAGGTACAACTCGTGCGGTTCAACGGCGGGCAGTTACTTTTCTAACGACGGCAGCAAATACTATGTTGTTTAAAATTGTTCCTTACAGGACAATACGTAGTGGATTTACGCTATATACTTCCAAGGTACGCATATGGGGCACATGCACGTGGTTAGCTAATGAGGTGTTCATTTAGGCGGTTAATAATAGGCCGGTAAATCTAAAAATATAAAATTTCTTTTCAGGACTCAACACACCCATTTACGCACATGACAAGAAAACCCAACATACCTTTCGCTAAGAAATAGCCTTTTTCTTAAACAAATTACGAACACTCTCAACCCTTTTGATACTGGGATGCTATCAGCTACCACACGCGTGTTTTGTCGATCATTCAAATGGCCGCTAAACCCCATTGATTCCCTAGTCCTTCCAAATCGAATCCACTTTGCTTAAAAATTTATATTAAAAAAACGACTTAATGAAGACTCGGAAATCGCGCAGTGACGTACTTAACATACTCGCGTGCTGTTATTATCCATAGGTGACCCACAATACCACTAAAGTTTTAAGACCAACATAAACAGGTGCCTAACACAATGTGTTCCAGTGTGCATAATCAATTAATCACTCAAACACACACAGTTCAATTTTATGTAAATGAATACGCCTTTAATATCTGTTTTGTGTGCCTATTGTTTGCATCATTTTCCAAAATGAGCCACATAGAGGAAGAGCCCAATAAAGTACAAAATATACGTTACACGTGTCCGTATAGTGGTGTATAGTTGAAAACATAATTTAAACATTTAATATGCTCCAGGGCCATAACAGTATCTATACGGGCATGGGTCTATTAACAATAATTGTTTATTTTAATATCCTCCGTAAACTTGTAGGTGACTTTTCGAGATACCTTGTATAAATACTGTTAGCTACTCTGTTATTATATTATGCTGTTCCTTCGTTGTGAATCTGTTGTTACATAAATAAATATTATGACTATTATTTATTAAACATTTATTTTAAAACTCATAGAACTTATATGTACATAAACGTGTACAAAATTTCAAGTCAATATCTTAGACCGTTCCTGCTATTTTGTACTTATTTTATAATTTACATTTATTAGCTTTCTATGTGAATTTCACTGAAAGTGACTAAAAAGCCAATTTCATAAAACCTATATTTTATTGAAATATTTAATGAATTTTATATACATATAAGGTTAGTCACGGTTAAGTGGAAGAGCAGGCGGTTTGAGACTTGAACTTCGTCCATATAAACAATCTCTGTTTGTTTAATAAAGGCATTTATTATTATTAATACAAGATATAATATTTGAACTGGCGACTCCGCCAAATTATTAAGTACTTTCAGTAGTCCATTGGATTTAACTGCGGTTATTCTATTTTTACTTCAAGCGTAAATTCCTACAATATAAATATAGCCCTCTTCTAACACATGTAAGGGGTGCGGATCCTTACTAACTAACCAATATACGTCCCTACACGCAAATAACGATTTTGTTTAATACCACGCTGTCAGAGGGTAGGACAATATAACAAGAAAATTCAATGTAAGCGTTATTATTGAAATGTGCAGTGAACCTTAGACGCGCAAAAATGATTTATAAAATATTCCGAAAACGTGAGGACATAAAGGAAAACAATTTTATCTATATAAATACAGTATTCCAACAAGTGAAACGTTAGTGCACGGGCAAGTCGTGTTATGTGATAAGTGGTACACGTACCACATTAGTTCATTAGTCAAATTATTATTAGAAAACTGCACTACATAGTCACAGAGTACCACACTAAAGTGCTCCCTAGTACTTCACGATGAGCACTTTTAAAAAGTACTCGTAAAATCTTGAGTACGAGTACTTGTATTTGAAGCACTCTAAAAAATTAGTGCTATTGCAAAATTTCGAGTACTTTTTAAAAATAAGTAACGAGTACGAGTATTTCGAAAGATACCAAATTAAAATAGGATAATGAGCTTGTTCGGCATTGTTTTTGTTTATTTCATAGATCGAAAGTGCAAATGGATAATGGATGAATAATGGACCTGAAAAAAATCAGAATTTTATTCACACGTTTAGTCTCTTAAAAACAATTACAAACTTCTACCTCACGAAAATGTGGCGTAGCCAGGCGCTACGCCATTAGACGCATAGACTCGGCGATCTCAGTCTACTCGATGATGTTTAGTTGTTGTTTTATCTATAAAACTTATCGTGCGCCCCTCTAAAATTGCGGATTGGATCTATCAAAGGCTTTTTGTGGGGGCGGTTTTTCGAGAAGCGGCCGGTGTCATTCGATTCGGGAATTAATTTCACATTGTTTAATATACATTAGGAGGCGTTCTTTTTAATGGTTCTTGAGTAATTAACTCGCAAAAGTCGGGGTTATCTCTCTCGCTTCTTAAATTTAGGAACGCTGTCGAGGGATTGTACACATTTGGCAAAATGTTGCCAACTGTCAAAAAATGACGATTTACCTTCGCTCCTGTCGGGCAGAATTTTCAATTTTTAAGGAAATAAGCATTTTCTTTTCGCATTGACCTAGCCGAAATTGAGATTTCCACTGTGACACTTACGGTGTTCATAAAATGCCAATATTCTTTTTTAAATAGATACCAAAATCGATCCTCCACTACAAGCATTATTAATAAAAAAATAAATCCTTACCTGCATTTAAACATTATTTGAAAAAACAACTTATTACACAAATGTAGTAGACTATAAAAGTAAATAAATTAAAGAAGGGTGGCAAACGGGCGCAAAATTTATAATTTAACGTAAACGGTACATTCTTCGGGTTTCTCTTATTTTGCTATTGTCTTATAAGTTAGTATAAATCATCAGTTATCTTTTAGTTGTATTGATTCCATGATTTCTGTATATCGTATTTTAACTACGCTACATGCTTAAGATTAAATACAGGGGTGGTGTCATGCACCACCATCTGATCTTCGGCATTTTTTCATTAGGTATTAGTGGGTATTGTTTTACATAATATTTTTTTTATACATCTGTATCCGCCTAATGGAAAATAAAGACCTATTATTATTATTATTATTATTATTATTATTATTATTATTATTAACTTAGATATGGGCATTTAAAGATTTGATGTTTTTGAATTTTTTAGGTTACGTTTTAATATTTCTAAAGAAGGCATTATTTCCTCGCTCTTGCAGAGTTAAATTTCCGAATATCCCTATACAATTTGGTGTCAGGAGAAAGGGCCAATCTTGTTCTTTCCATAGACACCTAGAACGGACTTCCATTCCACGTATTTACTTATTTATCAATTTTTGAAAATTCGGTGTTTTTCAATTTTTAACAGAAAAGCCATCATTCGTTCGCCCATGCCAAGCCGGATTTCCGGTTTTGCCCATTCACTTTGGTATCAGAACAAAACGCCACTCTTCCTCTTTCCATCAGTGGCGGCTCGTGATATTGTCTGCAGAGGAGGCTTGATATTCTGAAAGACAACTGACGTGCAATATGACTACAATTTGTACATTTCCCCACCACCCCTGAGGTAGTACAACGGCGCGTTACATTTTTTTGCCGTGGGTTGTTCGCCAGGATACCGAATCACGACTTGAGAGAATAGAACTAATAAAAGAATAGAATGAAAAGGAAATAGAAAATATGATGAGATGAAAAAATCATTCTCATGAAATTCTCGTTCCTACGACTCGAGTATCGGTATCCAAAGGAGCCCTACTATCCCACTTGTTATTAAATTATATAACTTTTAATAAAAATAAAAACAGGTTTGGTAAAAAAATTAAAGTGTTTTTCTACAAACAAAAAATCGTATTCATTATCACTGCCAGGAGTGTAAAATTATAACTTTTAATAAAAATTAAAATTGTTTTGAAACAGAAGTTATATAAAAAAATATAACCGCGTAACTCTATATTATGGAGAATTAAAAAATATTTCCTAAAAAATAAATAACATAAATAAATATTTTTTCTAAAATAACAACTACCTATATTAATCTCTGCTTTAAAGCCTAAATATTTTTATAAATGAGTGGTAACCTGCGATTTTCGGAACTGGCAAAATGGTTGATTACTTCATCATAAAATGAATCGTGTTTCTTCAATTCTGACAAAAAACGTTTTTCTATTGAAATAAGCGATACATTTGAGAGGCGGTCTTGACTCATTTTGTTTCTAGTAAATGTGTTATGCGTTTAAGTGCTGAAAATGATCGTTCTACAGAAGCTGAGGTTACCGGAATTGTTGACACTAATGACAAAAGTTTGTACAGTTCGGGGAGACAGCTTTTTAAATTGTTATTATATACAAAAGTAAGCATTTCTTGAGATGATTTTGAATTTGCTAAAAGTTGCTAGTCAGAATACAACACGCATGACGCATAGTTCATTTCTTAACGAAATACGGTCAAAAAAGGATAATGGTCCATTAATTTCTCCATTAGACTAGTAGGAAATGATTTAGAATACGTTGTAAAATTATTGGGATTTACTAAATCGAAACATTGCAAAGAATTTAAATCAGAAAATCTCATTTCAATTTGGACTATAATGGTGTCCAAAATTTCTATAAAAATTTGTTTGTAATGTGTATCTGTCCTGTCAAAGTTATATGTTGTCTTTTTCTTTTTACATTGTGGCTCAGGCTTATCGTCATCGTCTACTTTTTCAACATTTTCTAAAAAAATGTTGTATAAAGTATTGAAATGTATTTCGGTATTGCGTAATTTAGATATAAGTGAATTAAGTCTAATTTTAGAATATGTTATATCAGTTAGTTTATTCTGTAAAATTTGGAAAACAACATCAGTTTGCTCAAAAATCATTTTAAAAGCCTTTAGAAAAAATATGAAATTTGTATCCAACAATAACGATTTTAATCCGTAAGCTGCTCGTAACGTCTGATCGTCGTTTAAAAAATCTTCACTTTCCGAAATAAAATTAAAAACGCCAATAAGTTCTTTCCTGTATTTGTCAACAGTGAAAACAACTCTAGATGAAAAATTCCAACGAGTGGGAGCGTTTGTCGGAATTCTATGTTTCATATTAATTCTATTTAAAACATCAGTTCTTTTGGTAGATTTTGAAAAAAATGACGAAAAACCAGTAATATTTGAAAAAAATATTCTTCTTTAATTCCGTTACATGCTTTACTCAGAACTAAATTTAATTGGTGTGCGTAACAGTGAATAAAGTAAGCTCGAGGAGCAATATCTTTTATTTTTGTTTGGAATCCATTAAGATGCCCTGACATAACTGCAGCGCCGTCATAAGTTTGTGCTATTAATTTATTTTTCAAATCAAATTTAGCAAATTCATCGATTAATAATTTAAATAAACTATCCGCGTTCCTTCCACTACTCACATCAAAAAAACCAACAAACCTTTCAATAACTTCTCCGTGCGTTACATATCTAAAAATTACAGAAAGTTGAGATTTACAAGTAACGTCCGTCGTTTCGTCAATTTGCCACGAGAAAAATTCGCAATTATATAGTTCTTCATAAATTTTGCCTTTAATAATCGAGCTAACACTCTCAATTAGATCATTTTGAATTGATTTAGACGTTCCGGAAAAAACAGTTATTCAAAAAGTTCTCTAATTTTGGGTCATACGTTTTTAAAAAATCTATCAGCTCTTTGAAATTTCCTTTATTACACGATTCTCGTTTTTCGTCATGTCCTCGGAAAGAATTTTCTTGTGAAGATAAATATATAACGGCATCTATTAACCTCCTTAATATTTCCCTATTTTCACGGACCTTTTCGTTAAAATTTTCTATTTCTCTTTTATGTGCAGAATCCAAGAAATTTACAATATTTTGTTTACCAAACATTTCGAATTTAATGCAAGATGAAATGTGCTCCTGGGATTTTTCGTGCCTTTCTAAACCTCGCGATAAATTTTGCAAATTATTAAACCCGGCCCTGCCCCAAATTGAGGATTGATCATTAGTAAATAATAAACATCTCCAACAATATAATTTGTTTCTAACTGTTGATGCCGTTAACCACTCGACTTTTTTCTAATTGTTATCACAAAACCCTCAGTTTTGTTTACCAGTTTTAAAAACTAACGAAGTCATTGCTGGTGTAGTCCTGGCATTTCTTATAATTCTTACCTTTTCGTCGTAAGTAAGAGTAGTAAATCCATTTAATAACAAATAATCCACCACGTCTGGACAACAAGACATATTTTCACCTAGAGCACTCATTTTTAGCCCGCCTATCAAATGTTTTATGTATTTTTACGTCAACTTAACCGGCCAACCGCAACTAATAGTTCGTTTTCTTTGTGAATCACCTGAACGACCTGTGCACAATGTGCACATGCGCTATAAAGAACTGAGATTGGAGGCTGGCTTCCTTTGGCTATTCGAAGTGCTCTGCTATTTTACACAGCGCAAAGAAATTCAAGGTCATTCATGTTATAAGTAAATGCGTTAAAGTTGGAAGCTATTTCGTATTAGCCTCCAGCGAACCGCAGTGTTCGTTCAGTAAAAGACCGGCCGACCGGGAAATATGCATACAAAGACTATCCGGACTGTAACGTTATAGGTATATTTGTGGAAAGGAAATGCAAAACTTTTATATATACACTGAACATTAATTAATGAATTATAAACAATAAAAAATATTGAAAATTGAGATATACCTAATTGAAATTTCTTAAGATATTACTTTTGAAGATATGGTGGTTCTTCCAAGGGGAGGCTCATCCTCCCCTGCCCCCCCCCCCTGACGAGCCGCCACTGCTTTCCGTAGACACCTAAAGCGACCTGCATCCGAGTTCACAGTTGCGTATGGTGACGTCACAAACAGGAGCACTGTTTTTGCAACTATTACTATACAGTCTGTTTTTAAACCAGGAGGAGCGTTTTAAATTTAACGTGCTAAATCATACATCTGTGATTGGATACGCCCTCACCAGTTTTACTCAAGGCAATAGTCGTAAATTTTGACATATTGCAAAAATTTTAATTTCATGTCATAAATTATTAGGTTATAATCTCTATTTTATCGATTGCACATTATATATCAATTTTTAATCCCTTTTATATAAATCTGAAGGTAAAAGTGGCTAATTACTTGGTGCCTTTATATTGCGTAAATGGCATGGATGCTGCATAAAATATCTAGAGGTCAAATACAGGTCGATCTATTATATAATGTAATAAAATAAATACAAAAACACTGTAGTCGTGTATTGTTGGTTGCCCAAAACGCCAAAAAGGTTTTAGTAAATTTTCTGATTACTTTTATGGTGTGAATGGAACTTCCATGTTTACTCCTCCTGATTTAAAAATAGACTATAATTTCAACCCCTTATCTGAACGATTAAAGTAAATAATATGAAAATTCTAAATGCATAATAAGAATGTCGAGTACTATATAAAAATGTATAAAAGCAATATAAAAACAATATCATGGAACAAGCCTATTAACCCTATTTTTGAAAATGCACCCCCTTTAAACGAAGCAATACACATGTAACTGAAATTTGCTTCATTGTTTCTTAGCACTTTACGAAACTTTTAATATAAGGTACACCGACAACAAAATCACTTAATTTTTAGTGTATTATAAATTAATTAAAAATATTAAATTGAAAGAAAACTCACATATATTTCAGCCGACTGCATTTATATCAACGCCATATTAAATCTTTTTTAATTGCATTTTTAATTAACTGTTAATTAAAAAATCAGCAACGCCATGACTGAAACTGCTTTTCCGGCTTTTTATTATAACGTCTTCACACATTTCAACTTCAGTCACACAATAAGAACATATAAAAATTTCTGCCGCTCCCTAACTATAACGTGATACATGAATCAAGATGAATTTTTGATTTTTTTGTCAGTTCTTATTTAAAAAATCCGCATTTATTATTACAAACCTGATAATCTACGAAAATTAACAAAGCTTAAAGTACCAACTTACCACTCCGTGATGTAGTTTCACACGTCAAACGCTCACTTCTCACACCGCCTGACTGACACTGACAGTCCTGCACACTTGTATGGAAAAAGACAAGCTGAGACTTGCCTGTGTGGCACGTCGGCACTCGTACTCGTTACTCGTCAGTTGTGGCCGCCAAAAGTACTTGAGTACCTAATAATGTAAAGCGCATCAAAATTTCGAGTACAGAGTACTATCAAAAAGTACTCGCGAGTACCTGTTACTTTGGGTACAGTTACGAATACAATTTACTCGAGTACTACCCAGATTTGCATAGTGATAATAAACTCGAGGTTTCAAATCAATTACATAATGTGGTATTATAATAGTACAGTGTCTTGGTGTTAAAAAGTACCCAAACTTCGGACTAATTCTGTAGAGATTTGGAAAATTTTTTTCTTCGTGTCCGTATAGTTGAAAATATAATTTAAAAATTTAATATGCTCTAGGACCATAACAGTACCTTTACGGACATGGGCATATTAAGAAATATTAAACTTGTAGGAAAAGTAGGTGGCTGTTCAGGTTACCTTGTATAAATTCTGTTATTATAGGTACTCTTCACAAATACAAAACGAAGAAGTATATTGCATTCGATCGGCACATTCCTAATATTGTTAATATCGCTCGTAGAGAAAAAAATTCATATCACTGTGTTGATGAACGAATTCTGAATAATTTTTAAAATGTTCGTCTGTCTGTCTGTCTGTCTGACTGTCCGTCCGTCACGTTTCTTGTAGGCACGAGAAGAAGAAAAAGTCGGATTGTGGTATTTGTACAGTAAGTTAGTGTTAGCTAGAGGGAGAACCCTATTATTTTTTAATGAAATGGATCAATAAATGAAAAAGTCATTAATTATTTAAATTTATTAAATTCCTATATTTGTGTTATATAACATTGTTGACATTGCAGAACCAGCTAATTAGGCAATAGTTTATCAACTTAACAACAACAAATCTGTCACAAATGCGATAAGATTATGGACCAAGTTTTAGCGACATTCATTCATCTCGCAGTTAGGCAAGGTCACCACTCGTTTATTTATTTAACTGCGAAGAATATCCTATAGAATGTGTGACATTATATAAGAATGGCACAAATCGGCGAGTATAATGGTTAGTTTGTTATAATATGCTCTACCATCGTTGTAAATCTTTTGTAAAGTAAATAAATATTATTACTATTATCTATTCATTATTTATTTTAAAAATCATAGGACTTATACAACACTGATATAGCACTAGTTTTACTTCTGTCTTCGCCGGAGAGTTAAGTAAGATAGATGAAGCAGGAACTAGTCCTCATTTGAAATAATGAAACAGTCTCATTATTCATTTATGAAGACTATAAAATAATTATGCCTTGTCTAGCTCTTTAATGAAATATACCCAACACGTTACAATACTTCTTTATAAAATGTATTATCTCTAAATATTGTTACAGTTTTCCTTGCTGCACATTCGTCTTCACTTCACATCTGCTGCATTGCGTACAACTGAGAAAGCAATATGTCCATCACTGAATACCGATTTCGTACACACCACGTCTGTCCGAAGTCTGACTGTGATTTATTGATTGTGATTATTTCACACATTGACATGGTAACCAAAGGAAGTAAATATTTTAAAATCTGTGCAACTATCAAAGGTCACTATTAGTAGTTGCTGCAAAACACTATGTACAGTTCATCCCTGTAAAAGATGTGTTTGACATGTCTTCTTTCTTGAAACATTTTTTACAAATATCACTTGGGCTTTTAAATTTATTAATTCTTTCTCGAGCTTGTTGCCCAAAGTTGATATAAGTCCTGTAAATTAGAGTAAAATGTTATAGTATACTAGACAGCGTGCAATTACCTGACACATTTGTGTCTCATCTGGAGACGTTATAATCCTGTTGCTTAAAGCATGGCAAACAACAAAGATGATATGAGAAATTTTCTAAATTGAGAAACCTTCAATATAAAACTCGAAATACCTTTTGTAGCAACATACTTTTAACCACCCACCACTTTTATAGTACAGTTGTGGGCAGTGAGTATGAAGCACCATCATTTGTACGATTTAAAGTGAACTTTTATTTACCTGACCCCCAGAGCCATGGACAGTCATAATTAATTTAATTTAGAATCTGATAAAACTTTATTTTAATTCAAGCATTAGTAAACTATCAGCCTTTAAAGGGTAGTTAAATATAGAGCATATTTACATGTCGGTGCTTGAAAGAGCTGTCCCATATTTTCGCCCACAACTGTATGTGTTTCAGATTTCTGGTGATTATGATTTGTATAATTAGGTATTTTATTTATATTTGTGTACTTTATGCACACCTATACTTTGCTACAGCGTATACAAAACAATTTATGGTTATACACGTTCGACGTAAATTGTCTTCTCTTCTATATGTTCTTAACAAGAAATTAATTTCTGATTGAAATTGTTTAGCCGGGCCATTTCACAAGTCCAGTACGCAAGCTTGTATAACTTTTATCGATTTTTATTAAAATTAATTAGACATTATCATGACATGACATTTTATCACGTTAGCCCAGGTAAATTTTCCGATATTGCCATCGAATATGTTACGAATTAATTCAGTAATGGTGGAAAGACTGAAATATATGTCAAGCAAATATAATTTTTTGCCTTCTTTAAATTTAGCTAAACAGAATGCATCATTTTTCATAATGGATTATTATAAATAAACGATATTTTCACGGTGTACTTAACTGGCATTATTATTTTCTTCTAGAACAACGACTTAATATACAGGGAACGTAAAAATAGAAATTATAAAGAGAATAACATCCAAACCATTTCAAAACCATTCTCCACTTTATATAGAACTATAGCAGTCCATTCAAAACTCTTGCTGATTTTTAAATTTTTTAAAAATTCGAATAAAAGCACTTTATAAAAACATTGAAGGTAAGTGGGCAAATATGTCTTTGAATTATTTTCCTTCCACATCCACGTAGTGAATTGGAAGTATAGTAATCGTAAAAAAAATTAAACTTTTTTTTCTTGAAATAGATTTAGAATGTCATGAAACGTCATGATTTTAAATTTGAGCTAAGAAAATTTTCTGTCTGTCGGTCGGTCTGTCTGTCTGTAACTTTTTTTTTTTTTTTTGTCCGCACGTTTTCTACGGAACGGTTTAAGATATTGACTTGAAATTTTATACACATATATATTATAACGAGATCTGGAACTGGATTGTTTTTTGAACATATCCGGTGAAGGGTTGGGGGGTAAATAGGGGTTAATAGGGGGAAATAAATAAATCAAACTGGTAAGAGTACAGAAACTTGAAATTTGGTATATGTACTAGCAGCCAAGGCCTCAAAATTTTTTATCACATTTATCACATTGATTATTATTTGTTTAAATCTTCATGAACATAAGTGGGAATATATTATTTTATTAAATAGGTACGTAGAACATGAATGTCATCGTGGCCAATTATTTGCGGCAACGAATTACGCAGGAATGTAGATCAATTCCGAGTCCCGTAGTTCAGAATGTGCAAGAAGAATTCGAAAGCCGGCTGTATCATTGTATGGAGAAAAATGGCGAACAGACGACGTGGCAAGGCGAGAAATAACCGATGATATTAATCGGGAAAAGACTGAAATTAACAAGAACAAAAATTATGAATATTACTAAGAAGGTTTACTTACAATAAAGCAGTACTCCTTAAGCTTGAAAGTCAAGTGTAGAGCACTGATTGTACAGTTAATTTTGCAAGACCCACAGCGAAAGAATTTGGATAACCACTATCGTACTGGACCAAGAGTCAAGTATCAAATGCTCCTGAGGTTCAAAGTAAACGTAAATCGTCCTGCGTTTCTTGAAACAATCAGTAATACACCTATGCTAATACATTACGATCTTTAATCCTTTAATTAGATACCAACCTAACGTTTATATAAAAGTAACATATTGAAATGATATATAATATCATATAAACCATATACACATGCCAAGTCAATATGACATCTGGAAGTGAGTGAAAGGATTCCGTTGCATTGCTACAGGTCAGGTTAATAGAAGCATGTTAATAAAAATGGCTTTTATCACTGATCCGGAATGCTGCCGCATTAACCACTAATAGGGCATACATCCGGCGGGTTGTACAATTAAGCAAATGGGTTAAGAAAATAATTTTCGAAATTTAAAAAAATATATTTTTACTTCCACGAAAACCTCTGAAAATTTCAACAACTGCTTTGACTCCCTGTAGATTGCCTTTCCATATCGTGCTTTTACTTATGAAGTACTTTAGATATATAACGTTCCCTTTGTTTGAGATAACTATTTTATCATTCTTACAATCGTTTCAAGAAATGACAATCAATAGGCTTTGATCATGGTAATGTTATACAAGGTCGCATAAATTCTAGATTCGTTACAGAGTGCGCCTCTATCATACAAATGATTGAGAAGCGACGAAGGAAATAGAATAAGGGAAAGAAACTGGCACATAATAATGCGAATGAGTGCATTTCGACTTTGCTCGGAGTGAAGTAGGTTAAACACTTTCTTTGAATCAGTAGGGTAGTGGAGATCTAAGTAGCTGAATGGAAGTAAATCCAAAGAGAGTTGATGGACTTTTGGTCGGGTTTATTTATGTTATGGTCACTTCTGCAAGGGAGAACAGATATAAGTATGGATTCGGTGTACTTATATATACAGTGATGGCGATCCTTTGATCTTGCGTGAATTCGTGGTGAACAGTTTTTTAAATAATGAGTGTGGAAAATTTAATTAAACTTAATAAAGGTAGAATTAAGGTTATAGCCAATTACATATTTACATGTTAGTCTATTATTATCGGGCTCAGGAACGACAACTCGCTTCGATGTTTTGCTAAGTTTTAAAACGCTTCATTTTATGAAAATATAAGCCAACAGGATCACCAAATAATGCCATGATGGCATTTCTGAAAATTAATTTTTCTCCTGTAATCTACAATTCAAGATGGTGACTAGGCCGATTTTTAGAAAAAACATGTCTTCGGTAATTGTTGACCGATTTTCAACTTCAAAGAATCATTATTTAGGAGAAGAAATACTAGAATTAACAATATTTAATACCTAATGGAATATTGCCCAAAAAAAAAACAAATTCTATTTTATAATTTTATTTAACATTATTTTTCTTGACTACAACAGCTTTATTAACTTGTAGGTATTGGTTGAAAAATAACCCCACAAAAGTGCAAAAATACGACGTGCACCATTGTGTCGGCCCACTTCAATTAATTAATATACGTTTTATCTTGAAAAACGCGTGCTACGATCTGCATGATTTACTGCAATTTTTATATAATTGTTGCACATTCTATAGCATACTCTTCATACTTCCACATTTCTTGTTGATTTATTAATTGATTGATTGATTTTCCAGTGTAAGGTGAGCATTACTGCCGAGTCCGGGCATCCATGGAAGTTCGTTCCAACACGCAACCGGTCGTCCACCGAATACTCTCAACGGACGGCCAAACCGCGTTCCGGAACCAAACCTCGGATGTTTTATATACCGTTAAACCGGCTGCATACGCTAGGTTAGATTGGGACATGCTTGTTGTCAGCAGCAAGAGCCACATGACGCATGGGGTAGGAACATAAGGATGGGAAGTGTAGATGTTTGTGAGATGCTTCTTTTAAGTGTCCATGCTTCTTTTACTTCCACATCCACGTAGTGGATTGGAAGTATAGTAATCGCAAAAAAAATTTCAAAAATTTTTATTCGTGAAATAAGTTTAGAATGTCATGAAACGTCGAGATTTTAATTTTGAGCTAAAAAAATTTTCTGTCTGTCTGTCTGTCTGTCTGTCTCTCTGTAACTTTTTATGTCCGCACGTTTTCTCCGGAACGGTTTAAGATATTGACCTGAAATTTTGTATGTATATATTATAACGAGATCTGGAACTGGATTGTTTTTTGAGGATATCCAGTGAAGGGTTGGGGGTTAAATAGGGGTAAATAGGGGAAAATAAGTAAAGCAAGCTTGTTAGAGTACAGAAACTTGAAATTCGGTGTATGTACTAGAAGTTAAGGCCTCAGATTTTTCTATAATATTTTTCAACCCCCCACCACCCCTACCCCATTAATGGGGCTGATAAAATAAAGTTGAGATATTCATTTGAAATTTCGTACACGTATGTATTATAATGACGTCTGGAATTAGATTATATTTTGGGATGATTCCGTTGAAGGGTTGGGGGTTAATTTGGGGTAAATAGAGGAATATAAGTAAAACAATTTGGTAAGAGTACAGAAACTTGAAATTCGGTGTAAGTAGTAGAAGCCAAAGGGTCAGATTTTTTAATAATATTTTTCAACCCCCACCACCCCTACTCCAATATGAAAAGGGTTGATCAAATAAAATTGAGATATTCATTTGAAATTTGGTACACGTATGAATTATAACGACATCTGGAACCAGATTTTACTTTGAGATGATTCCGTTGAAAGGTTGGGGGTTATTTAGGGGTCAATAGGGGGAAATAAGTAAAGCAAGCTGGTAAGACTACGGAAACTTGAAATTCGGTGTATGCACTAGAAGTCAAAGTCTCAGATTATTTATAATATTTTTCAACCCCCACCATCCCTACTTCATTATTAAAAGGGTTGATAAAATAAAATCGAGATATTCATTTGAAATTTGGTACACGTATGAATTATAACGACATCTGGAACTAGATTTTACTTTGAGATGATTCCGTTGAAAGGTTGGGGGTTATTTAGGGGTCAATAGGGGGAAATAAGTAAAGCAAGTTGGTATCAGTACAGAAACTTGAAATTCGGTGTATGTACTAGAAGCCAAGGCCTCAGATTTTTTAATAAAATTTTGAACCCTTCCACTACCCTTACTACATTATTAAAGGGGTTGATAAAATAAAATTGAGATATTCACTTGTAATTTGGTAGACACATGTATTATAACGACATCTGGAACTAGATTCTATTTTGCGATGATTCCGTAGAAGGGTTGGGGTTAATAGGAGTAACTAGGGAAAAATAAGTAAATAATGCTGATAAGAGTACAGAAATTTGGGATTCGGTGTATATACTAGAAACCAAGGCCTTCTAATATTTTTTAAACTCTACCACCTCCGCTTCATTATTAATAGGATTGATAACATCAAATTGAGATATTCACTTGAAAGTTAGTACACGTATGTATTGTAGTGACATCTGATTGAGATGACTCCATTGAAGGAGTGGGAGGTGGTAGGTTGTGAATAGTGGAAAATAAGTACGGTAAACTAGAAACTTCATTTTTAACGTATATGGTAGAAACCACTCCTCAAACTCTTCTGTGACATCTGCCCCAAACATTATTAAAATTCTATGATCAATAATTTCCTCATACTAGAGCGCAAATATAGTCAAGATGTTTCCTTTAAAGTGACTTGGATGAAGAATCTGGATATGGAAGTAGTGATTCCTTAGGCAGCGGTCTTTTAGTCTCCATCTGTTATCATCAGATGGCAGGTGTAGGCGTTTGCAAGATGCTTCTTTTTAGTTTCCATGATTCTTTTAAATTTCCATCTATCATCATCTCCTTATTTATTCTCCCTCCAAGTCTTCTGTTTCTAGATCTAGCAGTGTGCACCTCCTTTCGCCCGCTTTTATCCATTTCGTTTGTCTGCCAAGACTTATATACATTCTCTCGCCGCGGGGAGCCTTTTTTATTATTAACCGTTCCACAGGTAAATATCCATTTACGGTGGAAGTGCTCTATCCCGTGATAAAAAAAACTTTTTATGGCAGGTTACGAGAAAGAGGTCCGAGAGAATATTTTGCACACCCTGTATATTAGTTTGTTTCTGTAGTAATTACTTTCAACTGCCGGGTATTTTCTATTTTATTACCTATATTAATACCTTTTCAATTTTACCTTTAATTTTTTTTCTCTATTGTGTAATAAACTAAAAACTAATAAAACAAATTCAATTCACAGGCTAGACTAGGCTTCCTTCTTTCTTCTGTACTATTCCCACACTAGTTGCACTCATTTTTCATCCTTCCTAGAATTCATCGTGATGTCATTCAACTCGTTTTCATCCTTCCAAATGTTGTTAAGTGTTTACCATCCACTTTACGCTTTTCGATGCACTTTTAGTCACTATTACACAGATGTGACCGAGTTATTTAGATACTATTCACCACACCTTTTATTAATTATTAATTTTGCTTGGTGTCAAAGTTATACTGCGTGAAGCAGATTTTTTTAGCCATAATACCATATAAATTTTATTGTATTCGCTCAGAATTTGACCGGTCTTTATATGAATTAAAGTTGAGCAACTCAGCATGCGTCTAATCTCACTGAAGAACCGCTTCTTTCCTCCGACATATCTTGTTTAACTACAAATCATAAACAAATGTTTTTTTTTATTTAAATAATAAATAACTATTTAGTTATTGTCTGTCCAAATTTCAATACAATCGAACTTTTAGTTCTGAAGTTATCGTGCTTATATTGTTCAGAATTCGATCACTAACACAGTGATATGAAATATTTCTCTACGAGCGATATTAGCGATTTTAGAAATGTGCCGATCAAATGCGATATACTCTTCTTTTTGTATTTGAAAACACTCGTTGTCTAAGATTTAATCTTAGACAACGAGTTTTTTGTTGCTAGCATAGCATCAAATATTTCCATTAACCAACGTAAAATCCAAAAAGAGCTCACTGAGAACCTCGCCAAGAAATTTGTGAAAGATTTAAACATGTTACAACTTCATATAATAACAAAACAATTTCAAATATCCAGCAGACAAGCATAGAAGACAATAATCACGAAGAAGCTGATACTATTCTAATACTTCGTGTAATTCAACAATATGGAAAATAGATACAAACTTCTGTTCACAGTCCGTATACAGATGTGTTTGTGCTTCTGGTTAGTTCTGTTACCAAAGAACCAACCAGTCGAGGAAAAAGTGAAAAAGAAATAAATATAGGAAAAGTTGTTAAATCATTAAGTATCAGACACAGACAGATATCATTAATTTTTTCCATGCTTTTACTAGGACAGATATAACCGGCAGATTCTCAAGAATTAGCAAAGGATTTTGCACTACAGTATCTCTGAATCTGTAGGAATCATCAGTAATACTGAAATCGCTTGCATTGTTGGGAACTCTGAACACAATTACCACATAACTTGAAGACAATCTTCAGAAATTTGTATGTTTGCTACATAAAAATAATTTGATAAAAAAATTAACTGACTGGAGTTGGTATTTCTTTTCCACCAAAAATCAAGAAGGAGAAAACCACCCACAGTTGACGGCTTTTGGGATGATTGTTATTTCATTTTAGGGCCCATTATATTGCAATAGTATGAAGAAGTGCGAATGAAAATATCCAAAATTTTCCAAGTGCCAGCCTCTGTGGGTGGAAAAAAAGTCAAGAATATTTAGAATCAGTCCCCATGTTTAACCCAACCGCCTTAAAAGCTATAATTAACCTTGTCAAATGTAGCTTCAAGACGGGGTGTGGAACCAATACATGTTCCCGAAAAAGATGTATTAGTTTGCACAAAAGCCTTTCAGTGTTCTGCATTAAACTGCTTTTGTGTAAATACGCCAGATTTATTAAGTCTATCGATCATGGAAGAATATGCAAATAAATCAGGTAAATTGTGGTATTTTTATCTACATACAGTAGACGCAGTTCTTCGATCATAGGAAAGTTGAGCGCAATTTACACTTACAATTTACACTTATCTCTCACTGTGGTAAATGTCCAATGGGGTATCCAGTGTTGGCACATCTACTTTATTCATATATAATGACGCCAAGTTTTGTAGAAAGATAGAATCTAATTGATTAAAATAAAATAAAATTCATATTTTCATAATTTATATTAAACAATGAAATCACTATGTTTAGCTCATTTGCTTTTTCACCTTACCAAAACGTAACTAAGAGTTGGGTTTTAAAAAATATACATTGTTTGCATGATAAATGAAATAATCTGGCAACACTGATGCAGTCATACCTTGAAGGCTTGTTTTCTATTGAGCATGACAAGGACATCGAAACATCGACAGAGAGGGTTGTCACTGCCGCTGCCCATCTAGGAGACAGGCGGCGTAGGAGTTTAGTAATGCAGGAAAGGTGAAGTGGGATGCACGTCCTTTCGCGAAATCTAATAAATTGCGAAAACAATTGGTTTTAAAAACATTATAAATGTTGGTACTATTATGGAAAAATTTTATAATTTGGAAACGAAAAAATATATCTCAACACAAAAATAATTCTTTAAAATGGGTAAAACAAAATAGCAATATTCTAAAAGTTTTTAAAAATGTATGGAGTGAAGGAAAACATTTATTACTTACATCTAACAAGTTTAATGTAATAAATGCTCAAACAGACTTCCCTGCTGAGCTGAGCAATATCCCAAACGATTATAAAATCCTTGGCGAACATTACCCAACATAACAGGGGTAACAGTTAAGCAGGCGTTTTCAATATTTAATTGAAGTTCCTGCAAATTGTTGGGCCTATTTTCCTGAAAACCTTAATTTTTTTATTTTAAGTAGCTCCACAAGAAAACGTAAGATTGGCGACCTAGCTGGCCATAAGATATCACCATGTCCAGAAATAAGTCTGTTCGGAAATGTTTCCTCCAAATACTGCCGAACGATAACTCTATTGTGGGGAGAGCAACCATCTTGTTGGAATCAAATTTCATTAAACCTAGCACCTACTAGTTCCTGAATCCTAGGGACAATTTGCTGTTGACGCAAATCCAAACATTTTTGGCCATTTAAGATGCCATCGATATAAAATGGTCCAATAATATGTTCACCCAGTATACCGACCCAAACATTTAGTTTTTGATGATACTGAGTGCGAAGTTCGTAAAACTTATGTAAATTTTCTCGTGACCAATATCGTGTCCGAGTAGAATTATGTTTACCAATTAATGGAAAAGTTGATTCATCGGTAAAAACAATGTTTTTAAGAAAATGTTCATCCGCATTCGCATTTTCCATTAATTGCTCACAAAATTCCATTCTTCTGATACTGTCCGTCTCAAAAATTTCATGAGTTTTCCGCACCACGAATGATTTGTACCCATTTTTTTTCAAACTGACCTAACCGTTGATGGTGTAGAATCTACTTCAGCAGCAATTTGGGAAGTAGTAAGTACCGGATTGTTGGTTGCCAGTGCACAAATCATAATATCTCTTTCATCTCGGGCTTCATTGGGAGGAATCGATTTTTTATGTTGTTTATAATCAACACAACCATGTATTTCAAATTTGTGAATAATATTACGAATAGTGGATAATACAGGTGAAGGTCGGCCGGGAAATGCACCATTAAATGCGTTTTTAATTTGACGCCTTGACTTTCCTTGATAGTACCACTTCACCATCTGAACTTTTTCGCCCGTTTCAAATATTTTAAAGAATTAATTTAACGACAAGGTCACTCTTTCAGTTCCCAAATAGTACTAGCTTGAGTACGAGTTTGATGTGATTAGTTTGTTCTGGTTTTGAGAAATGCCAGTCCTCGGATGTCAGGAACATGCGCAGTTAGTAAGTTCAGAACGCGTTTTACTAACTGCGCATGTGCCTGACGTCCTAGGACGTCCTCGGACAGGGTATTTCTCACAACCAGAACAAACCTGTGTGAGATTGCGGCGAGTCGATTACTAGTTACGCATGCGTTATAATATACCATTCGTTGGAAGTTGTAAATTCGCCTGGTTCTTAGATCATAGGGTCTACCTATGATCGAAGAACTTTTGCGTCTACTGTATATTGCGAATAACCAAAAATATTTTTTAGAAGATGATGACATGGAAATAACTTATGAACTATTTTAAGTCAAAGAAAACAACTAAAAATGCAATTTAAGTTCGTTACATTATGTAAATTTATGTTTACCATAGATGATAAGATTTCTTTCCTCCTATTAAAAATATTTAATTAGTTTTATTATATTATCGTTAATGTCAAACTATTACTTTATGTTATGATATTAAAAATAGAAACCTGTTTATTTAATCCGCCGCTTTGAAAAAGCTATAATTCTTTGCTACTAAAAAATTAAAAACATTTCTGATATAATCTGACTGCAATTTTTAACTTACAGAAGCTATTTTCTCATATAAGTATCGCAATAATTAACTGTGTGCCTGAACAAACTCACCTTCCGCACCACAATACCTGTAGCGCCTCATGATTTTGAAATTTTAGAGCATTATTGTTTAACCATTACTCAGCAAACTACATATCGTTGCATTCAGTATTCTACAACATTCTACACAAAAATTTTTGCCGAAATCCTTTATTAAACCTAATTTATTAATTAATTAAATGTTAAATTTAAACTTTTTTTAAACTGTATTTTCATGTAACTTATTGTTTTTCAAATATAAAGTACTTATTTAAAAATTTGGAAAACAAGAATTTTATTCTTTCTTTTGCAAAATTTTCAGTTAGATATTAAATATTTCAGATCTTGTATATTTTATAGTAAAGTATATATACTTTTTGAAATATTTTCTTTATTCGAAATCGGAGATCGGACAACTATAACCGGAGATACGATTTTTTTCAAGTTGCCCTGTCCGCCATCTTGATTTGTATATTACTGGAGACAAATCCATTTTCAGAATGCCATCATGCCATTCGGTAATCCAGTAGACCTACATAATCATAAAATAAAGAGTTTTCTAACTTAGCAGGATATCGGAGCGAGCAGGCCTATAATACTAGACTATAATGATGCTAATTAAATTAGATCATATTGTCAATGATTTAAGTGTATTTGAAAGTCACCTAGCTTTCTGCTAAGGAGTACATGATCGGCATTTTGAATAGATAAACCAATTTTATAAGAATTCTATTCGAATAGGAATAAGTTGATTTAGACAATGTTAAATAGGAGTTTCTAGAAGCAATAAATTAGAGAAATCAGAGATATTTTCAGTGATGCAACCGCCCTCCTATGAGCTGGCAGAAATTGCACGATACATGACAACCTTTTTGGGGATAAGATAATCTCTAAAATTACGTGATTAAATAGTTTTATTTGAAATTTCTAGAGCCGAAAAATTGGAGAATATGTGGATAGGGTTGTAACTGCCCTCCTACGGGCTCGCAAAGATTACTCGGTACATGGCAACCTTCATACGGATGAGACGGACATTCTCTTAAAATTATATAATTAAACATTTTTTTTTGGATTTTCTAGAAGCAATAAATTAGAGAAATCACAGATATTTTCAGTTTAAGGGGATGCAACCGCCCTCCTACGAGCTGGCAGAGACTGTAGGGTACATTACAACCTTTATAGGTATGAGGCGGATCTATTCCTAAAATTACGTGATTAAACAGTTTCATATGGAAGTTATAGAACCGAAAAATAGGAGAATATGCGGATGGGGTAGTAACTGCCCTCCTACGGGCTGGAAATGATTGCACGGTACATGGCAACCTTCATAGGTATAAGACGGACATTCTTTTAAAATTACATGATTAAACTATTTTTTTTGGATTCTCTAGATGCAATAAATTATTGTTATTTAACATGTTATTAAACATTTTATGTCTCTGACTAGACAACATAAAATACTATCAAAATATTTAAAAAATCGAAGTTTCAATCTGAAAAATAATTTTCGTAATGTTATTACGAGATTAGTATTTTTCTTGGTGTAGAATACGAATGGAAGTAAATTTACAGCTGTAAGGTGCCGGCGACCCCAAAAATATTGGCCGAAATTCTGTTTTCTGTCAATAACTTGAAAAATTAAAAAATATATAAAAAAAACTAATAGCATTAGACGATAGAGGGGAAAATTTCACGTCAAAAACGTTTGTGAAGTTTTTTTGTACGAATCAAAATGTAGGCTTCAGATTTTTTGTTTAACGCACGAGAATGGAAAATGGCGACACACCGCGCGCAAAGCTTGCGCGGTCTCGAACGCGCTACACTAAATTTCTCGTAACATTTGAACTAATTAATGAAATTGAGCTCAACAAAGCTTAAATGAAAGAAGAAACATGTGACTATTGGATTATTATATTTTCAAATATAAAAATAAATGTATGTAAAAATGGTATATACAGGGCGTCCCAGAATTGAGTTCCCGGACGGGAACCTGTAATTCCTGAGTTTATATTAGGCCCGTATAACCCAACTTACCTTAGTCCAAAAATGCATTCCTGAGGAAGTACATCCTCTTAAAGTGAGACAGAATAAAAAAAAATCTTTCCAATAATTTCCGTTATATTGAAGATTGGCTATTTTTTTTAATCACCCGGTAAAATTATGGAATACTTGAATATTTTTGCAGGCATTGAAAGAGCTACAAAAAGGTACTCTTATTTTTTTTTAATATTAATCAAAACACAAAGAATTATCGTTCTTTCCTCCATTTGTGTTTAACATTTATTTACAATTCTAGGATGAAATATTGTAATAACAGAAAAGTACAGTTTATTCTAAAAAATAAATTAATGACAAATGCTCCACATGACGTCCACATGTATCAGTACACAAATTAATACTTTTAAAATTTAGGTGCTTGTGAAACAGGAAACTTATCGCGATTTAAAAACAATAGATATTTAGTTGCTATCAAGCTTACATAAAGTACTTATAGAGATAGAGGTCCCATGAAAATTGGAAAATTGTATCTTCAATATAACGGAAATTATTGAAAAAAAATTTCTGTCGCACTTTCAGAGATGCATTTTTGGACTAAGGTAAGTTGGATTATATCAACCCAATATGAAGTCGGGAATTACAGGTTCCCGTCCGGGAACTCAATTCTGGGACACCCTGTATATGAAGTCGGAACATAAAGAGATTTCCCACGAAATCAGTAAAATCTCTACTAATTCTACAACTTTTAAGATAAGAACCTGGAACTTTCATATATTACTCTTGAAGTAATGTATAAAAAGATCCGGTGATTGAAAAAATCTAAAAATTTATTTTTGAAGATGTACACTTCCAAAATTTCAGAATCTTGAGAAAGTGATGAAATTTGATATGTATGATATGTATAACTACACTACTAACTTTAACCACGTATTACTCTGGTTTAAATCGCGTTATTAGATTTCTGTAGGTGCGATCTTTAAAGCTTAGAATGTGTGCTTTAAGATGCTTCAATGGGATTTACCTTAAAAATTAAATTAACCCAATTTATTTTACAATAATAGAAAAAAAAATTCCTTGCTCCAAAATTCGTGAAACTGGGGGTAAAATAAACGTTAATAACTTTTATTAATAAATTTATTGGGCATACATATCCATGGTAACTTTTTATACATTACTTCAAGAGTAATATGTGGAAATGTCAGATTCACATCTTAAAAATTGTAGAAATGGTTATGTTCCGACTTTATATATGTACTATCCCTACATACAATCATTTTATATTTGAAAATATGACAATCCAATTGCCACATCTTTCTCGTTTCATTTAAGCTTTGCTGAGCTCAATTTCATTAATTAATTCAACAGTTCGAGACCGCGCACGCTTCGCGCACCCTACTTATGTGTCGCCACGTTCCATTCTCATGCGTTAAACAAAAGAATCTGGAGTCTGCATTTTTGATCGTACAAAAAAACTTCATATACGTTTTTGGTGTGAAATTTTCCCCTCTATTGTCTAGTAGTTTTGATATATTTTTTTTATTTTTCAAGTTATTGGCAAATAACCCAATTTCGGCCAACATTTTCGATTTTTTAGGGATCACCGGCACCTTACAGCTTCCTTATCGTATTCTACACCAACAAGAATACTTATTCTGAAAAATTCAGCCATATAACATTTAGTGACCAGTTTTTATCAATTTCTCTCTGTGACAACTGGGCTATAAATGTATTTTTTAGAAACAAAGTTGACATTTCAAGCATGTTTCGATAGAAACAATAATTCTACTGTATTGTATCAGTCTTCACATGTCGTAGAAATTATAACCGTGTAATAAAATCCTCAACAATACAGAATTGCACATCCCTATAAAATATATAAAGAAACATTTACAACATTTTTATTTGCATCAGAATGAAGTTATGTTACAGTGCAATATTTTGTTTCAAAACATTGTCGAGGATATTGAATATGTCTGAGTTGATATCCGATATTATCAGGAATCCTTTGAAAGGACAGCTGTCACTTTTTTAATAAAAGTAAAAATAGTTTACATCGAATATGAAAAATTGTTCGGAAGTGATATTCGACGCTGTATTGCTTAAATATAACGTAAACTCACTCAGAATGGATGAAATGCCAATAACTACAAAAACATCACAAAAAGGACAGATCTGTCTATCCATCATATTATATTTACTAGAGTTGCCATTTATCATTCACGAAAAATCCATATGATACAAGATTATGTACAGCATGAATGTTTATGATTCTAGCCACCACATCAGGTTGAAATTAATGATCAATGAAAGTCAACGCTGGTTTGCGTTTAAGTTCAACTGGAAGTCCTTCATTATGATATATTTTCTTAATTGAACCTTCTTTAAAAGAGGGCTCATTAAAAGTTATGAAATAAAATTTCATCATCGCCCGAGAAGAGAACTTTATTATCTAATATCGAAATTGACATCGATTAAAATATGTTTGATTTTGATATTCGATCAATTTTGTATCGACCTGAATATCGATTCAATTAACGATGAAATTTCATTTCAAAATATTTAGCGAAAGTTCATGTTTTCATTTATCTCTACACTCTTTTTAATGGCCATTAATGCAGTTTCTAAAAAGTGAAAGATAATGTCGGTCATTCTGAATTTTTAAGATTTAACGAGTCTGATCGTCATCAGAAATTTCTTAATTTCCTATGAACCTTTCATGTAAATCCACACAAGTTTTGCAACTATGGTAGTAGCTCTATGGAGTCGCCATTTTGAATTATTCTTGACGTCATATTCAATACCAGATACTCCAGAAATGCTTAGCTATCAATTTTAACGCAATTCTGACGAAATCGATTTGCTCTTACCAGCTTGCTTTATTTATTTTTTCTTATTTACCTCTACTTACACCCCACCCCTTCAACGCAATCGTGTCACAATGTATTTTAATTTCAGATATCGTTATAATACATACGTGTACCAAGTTTGAAGTGATAATCTAAATTTAATTTTATCAACTATTTTAGTAAGGGTGGTGATGGTGGGGGGATGGAAACAATTTGTAAAAAAACCTGTGGCCTTCCCTTCTAGTATATACACGAAATCCCAAATTTCTGTACTCTTACCAGCTTGCTTTACTTATGTCCCCCAATGTACCACTATTTAACCCCCAACCCTTCAACGGAATAATCTCAAAATATAATATAGTTCTAGATGCCGTTATAATACATACGTGTACCAAATTTAAAATAAATATCTCAATTTTACTTTATCAAACCCTTTAATGATGGAGTAGGGGTGGTGGGGGGTTGAAAAATATTATAAATAATCTAAGAGCTTGACTTCTAGTACATACACCGAATTTCAAGTTTCTGTACTCATACCAGCTTGCTTTACTTATTTTCCCCAATTTACCCCTATTTAACCCCCAACCCTTCAACGGAATCACCTCAAAATATAATCTAGTTCCAAATGTCGTTATAATACATACGTGTACCAAATTTCAAGTGAATATCTCGATTTTATTTTACCAACCCCTTCCATAATGGAGTAGGGGTGGTGGGGGGTTGGAAAATATTATAAAAAATCTGAGGCCTTGGCCCCTAGTGCGTACACCGAATTTCAAGTGTCTGTACTCTTACCAACTTGACTTATTTATCCCTTTTTACTCCTATTTAACCCCCAACCCTTCATCAGGATAATCTCAAAATATAATCTAGTTCCTGATATCATTGTAATATATACGTGTACCAAATTTTAAGTGAATATCTCAATTTTATTTTATCAACCCCTTTGAAAATGGATTGGGAGGTGGTGGGGGGATGGAAAATATTATAAAAAAATTTGAAACTTTGACTTGTAGTACAAATTTCAAGTTTCTGTACTCTTACCTGCTTTAAAAATAATAAAAATAAGCAAAAAATTCAATTTTAACAAGGTTAAACTAAAAGTATTATAATTTAATTATAAAACTTTTAATAAACCTTTAGAGATCATCAGCCTAGTTAAAATAATTTAGAACATACTTCTTAACCAGAAAAGCAAATTTCTAAAATATCAAATGTCAAAACTTAGGGTTGAATGTATAATATATCGTGTAAAAACAATTTGAAACTAAATAGAATATATCTCAAATAAAAGACAATAATTACCAATAGTTGCATTGCAGCATGGTTGTTTCAGAAATAAGGACTGAAATGAGCTCCAAAACTTGCAACGAGAGATTGACATGTCACGGTTTAGTTCAAGTTCATATATCATTCCATAAAAGAGTTTGATGAATTTAGTTTCATAACATGCTCAAAGAAAGAACTTTATATCATGATATTAAAATGTTTATTGGCATACTAAAGTCCTTGTTTAGTTTAGTATACTTACCAATATATGGAAATATGTTAGTCTAAAAGATTACATTGTTTTATGTATTTAAATGCTTTACACTAAGAAGACTATTGATCTTTAAATAGTGTTTCATTTTAATCTGGAATAGATATTTGTTGTTATAGTTAGATGTTAAACTTTAGAATGTAATATGTCAATATATTTGGAAGAATTACAAATGGTCACTTAATATTGATAAATTGAATATTAAATGTATTAACAAAAATATAGAATTAGAAACATCATTCAAAATAATATAAAGAACATGATATACTGAACTGTTAAAAATTAAACTTTATAATAAATATGAAAGTTGGCCCAATTAAAAGATTGAATTTTCAAATCAACTTGCAATAGAACATGTAAAATTGGAAGAAAATAAAATCAATAAAGTAGACAGACAAGAAGCAAGTGAAATTAAATAATATTTTCAGATATATTTATATCTAAGTTAAATTGTCCATATATTTAAAACAAGAGAAGTGAAGGTAACATACTTTAAGAATTAAGTTGTTACGAAGAATATTCTGAAGCAGGTTCAAGAGGAAAGTATTTGCCAAATTAATCCAGGTATTTAGATTTGAAATTGGAGACATTTCAAGCGTTAGTCAAGGGACAGAAGAAAATTTTTAGAAGATTTTTTTCTGATAAACCTAGCTAAGGTAGCCACTAACTCAGGACAGCCCCTGAACGAAGCGTTATGTTTAGGAGACCGATATGTAATGTTGAAAACTAATATTAAACACAAATGGTCCTATTCGTGGAAACAATTTTGTTTTACCAACCCCACTAGGTACACTTTTATTCACAATGACGTCCCCGGCCAATTTTGGCATAAAGATTTCGCCTGTTCGAGGAAATACATTACAACACTGATACGTCTTAAACTGGGCCATGCATGCTATCCTGCCCATCTGTTTAAAATTGGAGTTTTTAGCCCAAATAAATGTGAAGAGTGTGACGCCCTAGGCGACCTTGATCATATCTTTTTCGGCTGTTCAAAATATAGAGCAGCCTCTGACAGGCTAATACAAAGTATTACTGAAGAGTGCAATATTCTTGCGCCTTTCAATTTGCTAAGCTTGCTTACAATTGGAACAAGGGAAATATATAAAAATATTATGATTTTTATTAAAAAAACTAATATTAAGCTATAGGTTAATCTCGTAATCCCTGTGTTTTTAAGCATGTTTTTTTTTACCTCACTTACCGTGGTCTACCTTGTATTGTTTAAGCTATAAAAATGTCCTGATCGACCCCAGGATGAGAAGCGTGTGTCCCCGTTTTCCCTCGACGTTTTCTTTTAATTCCCTCCCCCTGTCGATGTATCTGGGTTTAGGCCTTTGTTTTAAATATAAACAGGTGTTTCCCTTTTATTAATTTTATTAGATTTAAGTTAGGACATTCTTAATTTTAAAACTTAGGTAACTGGCTGCATGGTCAATGATCTAATGCCATTAAAAAAAAAATTCTGATAAACAGTTGTTAAGGTTATATTTGTTTGTGACCAAACGTCTCATAACACAAACTTAAAAGCGTTTACAAACTTTTAAAATCCATGGTATACTCATTTAATTTTCAAATATTTTTTATTTAAACTCAAAGGCTACTTAAATTAGATTATAGTTCTTAAGTTTGCTATTGTTATTTATGGATTCAGTTTGATATTTACATTCCAAATTAAAGTTTATAAAATTTATACCTCTTCGTTCAACATTGAGTTTGATTTATTATTCGCCTGCGGTATCCTGTTCGTTGAGCATAATTGAACCAACTTTTTCCCTGAGAAGAGTCAACATATTGAGTACTACCTGTCATGTTAATAATGTTCTGTGGTGTATAATTTTAGTAGATTTTAGACTACCTGGCGTCTAACATCAATTTCATAATATATAAATTACAAATTCATCTTTATTTCAAATTAATTTTCAGATAAAGTATTTACACACTAGTTCGAAAATGGAACAATACATATGTTCATATGTTCATACAGGCACGCAGACATTTTAGATTCGACATTTGAATTCAGAGTATTATAACGTAACGGATTTCTAAACAAAAGTTTTTCTACGATAATTATTTAACATTTCTGTTTTGTTATAATATACTTATTTCATTAAATCAAATAGGTTTTATGATGATATGTACAAAATTAATTCTTGCTTCGACGATGTGCCTTAGCAGTTGAATATTTATATTCTGAGTAGTCACATGACCACTGAGACCCAACCAAATTCTTATGAACTTGATATCCAAGTTTCCACAATGAAAAAGCATATTATTAGCACATTTCAACAAAAACATTCCCAAAATCTACTTGTGACACAAAACATCGCACTTTGCCGCAATATCACAAACCTATATTAGAAAAAAAATTAATAGTTATAATTACTAAGAGCCCTAACCTGCTTTTTAAATTCAAAACAGTTAGTCTACCACAAAAATGAAGTTATAGAACCTATTGCCTAATTGCTTTTTCTGTTAGTCTTCAGAATTGTTAAATTAATATAAATCTTGTCCGCTTTCCCTACATACACTGCACTACTATAATCTGCCATGTCAAATACAGATATATCAATTTCTTCGTTCACCTTATACAATCGCGATTCCATTATAAATTCTGCACACAAGTATCAAATCTCTTTGTGAAATAATTTCTTTCACCAGAAACGCTATTTATTTGGGTTTAATGTTATTTACAGCATCCCAATCCCAACTCCAATCTTCTTTTATGTAAATGACAAATAAAAATCCAAGGACGGTTCTCGTGCTCTATTCCCAATTAAAGTATGTCTGCCGTCCCTATTTAACTTGTGGCCAAAACAAACGTTGCGTTTATTAGCAAAACGAGCTTTTTCTATTCTATACCGTTCAACAAGATCTCCTAACCCTCATTTAGAGGGCAACATGTTAGCCGGGATATTCAAACAATATCCGGAGTAGAAACAGCCAAGGAAAATTGGTTTAACGACTCTCACTGATATCCACAATGGGTGTGACTTGAGTTGCAAATGTGTATTTTATTAGAATGGAGGATAATTGAAAGATAGTGTAAAAGAAGCTCCTAGCTAATCAACATTTATTTTATACCTACGTTTGGTCAAGTGAAACATGCAACTTCGTAAATATTTCAATTTTCAATAAAAAAAAAATAGTGGAAGACAACACTGTACTTGATGTGAATTTCTTCAATCAAGTTTAGATATTTATGAATAATTGATTCAGCATAAAATTAAATTTTAATATGTGTTACTGTTATAGAACCAGCAAGGTGGCGAAATCAGAACAAGTAAAACTAATGAACTAAAAAATTATCTGGCCGTCAGTGACGGAATAAAGTCCTCTGGTAAGGAATTATAAGAGTACAATGAAATTGAAAAACATCTGTTATGAATTTTACCTCGGTGCCAGAAACGGCTTTCATATAGACGTAATATTATATTGCAAACATTTACTGAAACAATCAGAAAAACGACGAAGTGGTAAATATTTATTATTGCCAGCTACATTATATTTTTGATAATAAATTTAACTTGAAAACGGTAAGAGTTCTTTCAAAAACATGTAAAACATATCTAGCAAATAAAAAGACAATTTTGAATCACGCACTTTCCTGTTCTGTTTAATGTGTGGCATGTTTATTTTGTTTATTTTCGTAATAATTGAATATGAAAACCAAATTAACTGCTGGCAACATAAAACATTTTTCCCGATAAAACAAACCATTGTTATATAATATCAAATCATACAATACATAACAAACAAAGTTAAGGATTCATGGCATAAAATAGCCATGCACCATGTACATCACGTGATAAAGTGAATTTTATTTCATTTTAAAATATTAATACGTATAACCTACTTTTATCGAAAATCTACAACATTAGTGAAACGTACTGACATTTACCTAAAACATAGTTGATTTTTTATATTTACAGTGTTAGAGGCATTCGACCCCGACCGAGTGTCAACATTAAATTCCAGTGTACGGAGGTACCATTATGTTTTTTCCTTATGCGGTTTTATCTTCTTTAATTAAACGACGCCACCGAAATTGTGAGACATTTCAAGATTGCTTTTTACCTACACTGTGGCAATTATTGACATTTATGTTTACATTTAATAGAGGGAAAGGGTAAACCATCCCAGATCGCAGTCACAGAATAATAAAACAATCAGAATGGAATCTTTCAGGGAAGGGGAAGTTTCGCGCATTTCTAGGCGCGCATCCAATTCGCCATGTTCCTGGGGTAAAATAACTGATAATCGTGCGCTCCGTACATAGTTGCCAGATGTAATTTCTGATGAACTAGGAATAAATAATTATTGTATAGTTTTGTCACAAAAGCATTAATATTCATGTGGTACATTTTCCAGTAATCAAATGTCTTCAAATTCAATTTCTTGAGAAAGGGGAGGGTTACATGAAAAAAAATCGGTAAAGTTATTTACACAGAACTTCCCTCGTTATTTGTGCATAGCGGTCACTCTAAAAAATTATTAATTACGAAATGACATTGAGAATACAGATCGGAATATAGTTATTGCTATTATTACAAAAAAACCTGATAACTTTTGGTCAAAAATATAGACAGAGTGCCCATCCAACAGCAAAAGTTCAATACTAAATAACAGGTGCCAAATATGGAAGGCTTGCGCAAATACCTTTACAAATGTCCACCATGACTGAATTATTTCTTGAGATGCCATTATTGAATAAAAGTATATAATAGGTGCATATGCCAAATATTATTGCCATCTGTCACATTTTCAATTCCACATTCACGTAATGTAGTGGAAGTATAGTGGTGGTTAAAAAATATAAAAAATTATCAAAACTTTTTTTTTTAATAGGTTTAGAATGTCACGAAGCGAGAAAATTTTAAATTTGAGCAAAAAAAAATGTTTCGCTCTATTCCAGTGTTAAATTTTTTCCAAAATGGTGAAAGGATGAGGCAAATTTTTTTATCCGAAATAGGTTTTAAATGTCATGAAACGTGGAAATTTTAAATTTGAAAAAAAAATATTTCGTCTATTCTATAATAGTGATAAATAGATTACCAACATGTTTTCAATTTTTTTTATTTATTTTTCAAAAACATTTTTAAATTTGTTTGAATAATTTTAGAATGCCATGGAAACGTGGAAATTTTAAATCTGAACAAAGAAAAAAAATTCCATCTATTTTAGTGGTAAAATTTTTTTCGAAATTTAAAAAAAAAATTTTTTTAAATAGATTTAGAGCGCTATGAAACGTGGAAATTTAAAATTTTAAGAAAAAAAATTCCATCTATTTTAGTGGTAAATTTTTTTTTAAAAATGTTGGTAATAAATTTTCAAACATTTTTTTCTTTTAAATAGGTTTAGAATGCCATGAAACGTGGACATTTTAAATTTGAACAAAAAAATAAATTTTTTTAGTGGTAAAAATTTGTTCAAAAATGGCGAAAAAAATTTTCAAAATATTTTTTTTCAGAAATAGGTTTAGCGTGTCATGAAACGTGGAAATTTTACATTTGAGCAAAAAACATTTTTTTTTCATCTTGGTAAGTAAAAATTTTTTCAAAAATTTTTTCTCCCGAAATAGGATTAGCGCGTCATGAAACGTGGAAATTTTAAATTTGAGCGAAACAAAATTTTTTTCACTATTTATTCCGTTTAGACGGTCCACCCTGTATATTTTCCACTGAAATTTCTACCATTTCTGCGCTGACAGTAGCGTCAACTACCTACCAAATTTGACTGCTCTCCGTCAAGTAGTTTTTTAGTAAATGCACCAACAGACAGACAGACAGACAGACAGACTGACGGAATTGAAAAACCTATATTTTCGTAATCTCCGTGATCTGAAACGTCAGAATCCGTAAAAATCTCGGAGGGTGATTTTTTCTCGAATACAATACTTCCCTTCGGTATGCGAGGGAAGTAAAATTATGTACTAAAATTAATAATTTTCATGTACCTTATGGTAATTTCAAAAACTCATCTGACAGCATTACGTATAACCTATTGGTCATAAATTGACACATATTATTTATTTATTTCGTTTGTTTTGCTGTTTATTTACGTTGATCGATGCCTAACTGCATTTGTTTTGTAACACTCTCATTTAAAACAACTCAATAATATTTTAAAGTAAGATTGACATATCATCTAATCCACATAATTCGTTCGAACGTGGATACACAGACGTAGGTATACTATAATGTTTCCATATCGATCTCGTACATCTTCACATTTTTGTGTGCCTAATCAGTCGCGTCAGTAACGTTTTGCACTATAATTATAATATGACATAGTCAATACATATATTCCTTTACACGCATAGTGAAACAATTTATACACACCGCTCATATGACATAATACTCTAATACTCTGTATAGCTAGGGTATCTTCGTTATTGTATTTTATTGTATTGTATTTTAGAAACAATTTTATATTGAATATTGCATGACGGTGGATTTACTACTATTTAATTAATCGTCATTGGCATTAAAATATTCGGATTTATTAATAAAACAAAATGTATTTGTAATTATTACACATCATACATAGGGATAAAGTCAATCATATAGAATAAAAAAAGACATTTATTGTCCCATGAGATTAACTCCATGACATTGAGTTAAAATAGGCATCTTCAACAGTTTTGTAGAAAAGTATTGTAATATGGTAATTTAAAAATTCCTCTACAGAATGGAAACTATTTTTAATTACATATGCTTATGCTTTGAGATTGTATTAAAAAATTGTTGAATTGAAAGGGCATTGTTTGACATTAT
This sequence comes from Stenurella melanura, assembly GCA_963583905.1. Classification (NCBI taxonomy): domain Eukaryota; kingdom Metazoa; phylum Arthropoda; class Insecta; order Coleoptera; family Cerambycidae; genus Stenurella; species Stenurella melanura. Next base: position 113,980,787 of record OY757312.1, read on the forward strand.
ATGACAATTTATATATTTACTGTAAAATAATGCATTTTAATAAAGTGGGCTGTTCTTATAAAGTTCATATTGCAAGTCATTCACGCCCTTCGTATCATAATAATTATGATTATTTAAACGCTGTGTAAAGTTGTTAAAATTAGTTTTTAACATGGCATTAGTGTGATTCACTGTTTTTTACAAAATTAGTACTATAAAATGAAAAATTCAGCACTAACATACAAAGAGAACTTTTAGAAAATTCAGAGACAATTATTTTATAGGGTTTCTTGAGAAAAGTTGAAAAGTATATTCTACAAAATTAAATTGCAAATTCCTAAGTGCGGGCCTGACTACAATAGTACAGAATACGCCCCTGATTATAACCCCAACAAGATGGCCGATTCTGGAGTTAAATTGTATATGGGCAATGCTGAGAGTTTCCCTTCTGTATATTCTGTGTCGCAGTTTTACAAACTGTAGTATAAATCTAGTCATATGTATGTACATATGTATCTACAAAACTAGTGTCAAATTATACAGAGTCGGCAGTATACAAAAATGTCTAGTGCTTCTCAGGCTGCAATATACTTGTGGATTCGCAATTTCCAAGAGCTGTAATTTGATGGAACAGATCTTTATTGTAGTATTTGCAACAAAACAATTTCTTGGACATCTAAAACAAATGTTAATAGACATGTTTCCTCACAATAGCATATTAGTGCTAGTCAAGGTAGTTTAAAGTTAGAGTGAGTGGAAGTGATGGTGGGATGTAACATACCGTCGTCAAAACTAGACAATCCGTTTTTTTTGACAATTTTGGAAAAGTGTGTTAGTGACACTGAGAAGAAAATATTTATCAACGGAGTATGACAAAAGTACAAGGTAAAATAAATTGTATTATACTTGCATAAAAATCTTTCCGCGCCGGCAGAGCCAACCCTGACATTTACGTCACCGAGATACTATTCCCGATCTCTGGTTATGAAAGAGAAGTAAGCACTCCTTCACGTAACTATTCAGAGAGCGCATCGAAAAAAACGACATAGTAAATTTTTTCGAAAGCACTTGTTTTTTTGAAAACTACAATGACAACTTTTAGTATAAAAAATCAGATTTCAACAAATCTGAAAATGAAATTGAAACTCTCGTCTGTGATTTTCATCCGCCGAAACAGCTTTATCCACAAGCATTAATGACATAGAAGTTTATACAGTGCCCTCCAAAAAACCTGCATCATATGGAAAACTGCTTTATTCATTTGTTTTTTTGAACAGGTTTCAGAATTAGTTTTAGCATGATTAATAAAAATTGTCAAAAATATTTGTCATGTCACAACTATGGCACCTCTAAAATGTCATTAGAAATTTTAAAATGGCCTGAAATGCCCTTATTTATCAATATATGGAAAAGTATCATAGGAGAAAAGTTGTTTGTAATTACAGTAAGAATCTAAGTGTGGGGTTTGGTTTGAAAATCTCAATGTTTTAGTTTTTCATTTTTTTTTTTAAATACACAACATTCAATTTTTTCTTTTTGTTCAGAGTTAAGTTGTTTTGAAATATTTCAATGCAAAAAATACGTAAATGTTTCATTTCTTTTTTAAGTGTAATTAATGATGGTAAAAAAGCATTTTTACAATAACCAACAGGACAATCGTGGACTATTCTCAGTAATTCTGAATCCTTACTATGGAATGTTGCACGATAATCGGCTTAAATATTAAGGACACGATTGTTCATTGAAATCAAATTTAAAACGCATAAATAAAACTCAAAATTGGTCTAGATGCAATGAGGCACTTGCGCTCTTAATACACAAATGGTTATAGTAGTTAGAAAGACAACCATTATCAACAACAATGTGCAATAGCTGGCAAGAGTACAGAAACTTGAAATTTGGTGTATGTACTAGAAGCCAAGACCTCAATTTTTTTTATAATATTTTCCATCACCCCACCACCACCAACTCCATTATTAAAGAGGTTAATAAAATAAAATTGAGATATTCACTTGAAAGTTGGTATACATATACAGACTGTCTATTTTACGAGGGCCACACCAAATATCTCGCTTAATATCTATTGTAGAAGAATAAAGTTTTAGAAACAGTTATCCCATTTTTTGTGAGCTATATTTCAGTAAAAAGAAATTTGAAATCCATAGCCTACTTTATGAGATATATTACAAAAACCTGAAAAATAGGAAAACCACAAACGGTTATAGCTTCCTTATTTGAGGAGATACGAAAAAAGTTAAAGGAATGAAAGTTGACGGCAAAGATAAAAAGAATAATAACGTGTAACAAAAAAATCGAAAAATGCAGTTGGCTTTGACATACGCTATTAATAATACATATCTCAAAGTAGGCCATGACGCCATTAATTCCGTTATTTTTTTCTCATTCCAACGATATAAAACATGTCACAGAAATTTTAACTGATAGTGTCAATATTTAATATTTTTAATTTACTACAGCTATTAAAAAAATACGGCCGGCCTAAATTTTGGCAAAAAATAGAAAACACGCTATATATGAGAAACGAGAGGCATTAGAGATCTAATAGAGGTCATTCTTAAATCGTCTTAGGGATTTGCACCCCTCACTAGCGTATGGCCAGTCACTCACGAAACACCCTGTCTAATGTAATTCTTCCAACAAATATTTATAGAATTTAAGTGTCCTATATCTAGCACTACATTTAAGCCTGCAACAGGTATTGACGAATGTGAAATGCAGGTAGATAGAAATCAATTACTTCCACAGTTTCTACACCATTGTCATATTTGATTAATGTACGTATTAATCGTTCACTAATGGGCAGTATTCACATGCTCCGAAAACATCAAAGTACCTTCAGTCATTTTCTAAAAACAAATAAAATTACTGATAATACAAAACTATGCTTATATTACTTCCACATCCACGTAGTGGATTGGAAGTATAGTAATTGTAAAAAAATTCTCAAAATTATTCTTTCTTGAAATAGGTTTATAATGTCATGAAACGTCAAAATTTTAATTTGAGGGAAAAAAAATCTGTCTGTCTGTCTGTCGGTCGGTCTATAACTTCTTTTGTCCCCGCGTTTTCTCTGGAACGGTTTAAGATATCGACTTGAAATTTTATACACATGTATTATAACGAGATCTGGATTGGATTTTTTTAACATATCCGGTGAAGGGTTGGGTAAATAGGGGTTAATAAGGGAAAATAAGTAAAGCAAGCTGGTAAGAGTACAGAAACTTGAGATTCGGTGTATATAGTAGAGGCCTCAAATTTTTTTATAATATTCTACATCCCTTCATCAACACCACTCCATTATTAAAATGGTTGATAAAATAAAATTGAGATATTCACTGAACATGTGGTACACATATATATTATAACAACATCTGGAACTAGGTTATATTTTGAAATTATTCCGTTGAAGGGTTGGGGGTGAAATATGGGTATATAGAGGAAAATAAGTGAAGCAAGCTGGTAAGAGTACAGAAACTTAGGAATTGGTGTAAATACGAGAAGCCAAAGCCTCATAATTTTTTGTAAAATTTCTCAACCCCTCCGCCACCCCCTCTCCGTTTTATTAAAGGGGCTGATACATTTGAATCGAGATATTCACGTGTTTGGTATACATATGTATTATAACGACATCTGGAACTAGATTATATTTTGAGATGATTCCGGTGAAAGGGTAGTAGAGGTAAATAGGGAAAAATGAGCAATTCAAGCTGGTAAGAGTACAGAAACTTGAGATTTGGTGTATATACTAGAAGTCAGGGTTTCAGATTTCTTTATCATACCCCCACCACCTCTACTCCATTATTAAAGGGTTTGATCAAATAAAATTGAGATATTCACTTGATATTTGGTATACGTATATGTTATCATGACATATGTTTGAGATAATGCCGTCAAGTGGGTTGGTAGGAGGTTTTATAAACTTCATTTTTGGCGTATATGCTATGAGCCAACGCTTCAAATTATTTTATGATATCTGCCTCAAGTATTATTAAAATTCTATGATCAATTATTTCCAACATTCTTTAACGTTTTGCTTTTATTTAAATCATGTTTCGATACAATAGATTCTGATAATAAAAGGGAGCTGGGTGTCATTTTAGGCACGTTGTCATTTTATGCTTCAACAGATATTACTTCCACATCCACGTAGTGGAGTGGAAGTATAGTCATGGAAAAGAAAAACCATTTCTGTCAGTCAGTCGGTCCATCTGTTGGTCTGTCGGCCTGTGGTCCATTTGTCTCTCTGTCTGTTTGTAACTTTTTTGTGCGCACTTTTTCTCTGGAACTGTTTAAGATGTTGACTTGAAATTTAGTACACGTGTGTACTATGTATTATAACGAAATCCGAAACTAGACTATATTTTAAACTTATTCCGTTGGAGGATTGGTGGTAAAGAGGGGTAAATATCTGAAAATAAATAAAGCTAGTTAGTAAGAGCCCAAAAACTTATATTGGCTTGAAATTTGATACACGTGTGTATTATAGCAACATATGGAACTAGATTATGTTAAGAGCTTATTCCGTTGAAGAGGGGAGATTGATAGAGGTAAATAGAGGATAATAAATAAAGCAAGCTAGTAAGAATCCAAAACTTGGGATTTGGTGTATATACTAGAAGCTAAGGCCTCAAGTTTTTTATGACATATCACAAAAACAATATTTTAAAAAGTACAGCCCTTTGAAGGACATCAATTTTCGAAAATTCTGTTTATTCCTCTCACACATTTAAACTTTAAACAGCGTTATCTATAAATAAAATATCCACATTTTATAGGCTGGACATTAAAGCTTGATATATTTTAAGATGTCTTGTCGTGTTTTTATGCTGATGACAATTTACTTATTATCTTCACGAAATTCGAGAAAATCTTCGAGAGTCCATTGAGTTAATTTTGTCAATTTTTCAGCAGCAGTACCATTTCTGACACTCAGAATATTTTAGGTTTTATCATAAATACTACATACTACATTCATAAAATAATTAGATCCGACAACAAAATCATTGATAAAACCAAAAGCGAATACCCTGCAAGTTGTTTTATTCAATTAGTAAACTTTTTCCACATACTTACTGCTTTCTCGAAAACTGCTAGTTATAGAAAAAATATTCAAATAAAAATGTTGCCTCAATTCTTTATATTTATTTCTACCCAATACATTTGTTGACCACTGTCAACATAGCCTTAGAAAAAAGAATCATATTTTTTTTACATTCATTAAAATTTGGCCTTCATATTAATGTTAATCAATATATAGTGATAACAAGGTAAAAGTTTGAGACCAATTCATTTTCCCATTTTTTAGTTAGAGCGTTTTCTCATTTTATTTCTAACCACTATCTAATGAGATGCCGATAACAAGAGAAGTGATCCGCAAAAATGATGTTAGATAATTATTTATAGTAACTAAAAAAGGATCAATAAGAAATTAAATTTGGATCTATTAGAATAGTAGACGAGGCTGTAATGAAGCATTTTTATAGTGTGGAAATTGCACCCGAAACCGCCGTCTATTTTTCTATTTAGAATACTAATATTTTATACTGTCAATACAGAGCATAAATAAGTGTTATATTTTAATTATTAAAATTATCAGATAACAATACACTCCGCCAGATGTAGCCACTGTCTCCACCACTGACACGACCGGCTTCACCGTTAACGAATACTTGGCCCAGCCAGCGAGATTATCAATTAATTTGGGGTCCATTAATTTGGATCTCTATCCGTTGACCGCAACCGACATTTCACAGGAGAGAGAGAGTAAGTAAATCCGACGGTAAATAAGCAGCTTGGCTGGGACTAAGTGCCACCTTGTGTACTAATCCCGGTTTGCTCCGCCGTGTGTCTAGGAAGATACATTGGTTGGCAACAGGTCTCGTGTTTGCCCTCTGGCCTAGCACCGTCGTCTGGAGGACAAGCGAGTACTTGGGAAGCTTGGGGCTTTCTGGTCTAGTTGTCGTCGGCCGGAAAGTCACAAAGCCTTCTAGCACACCGAGATATCATTCCCGGCCAAATACCGCCTACAGGAGTGAGCCAGTGTGCAAGTTGGGAGAGTGTGTGACTGGGAAATTTTCCGCTGGTAACCGGACTCGTGTTTGCCCTCTGGCCTAGCACCGTCGTCTGGAGGACAAGCGAGTACTGGGGAAGCTTTGAGCTTTCTGGTCTAGTCTCCGCCGGCCGGAAAGCTACAAGGACATCCACCAGCGCAAAGTAACGCCCGTGAACCTCGTTCGTTTAATCTCTCCTTTGGGGTGATTACACCAACAAGGAACCGTGACCGGAAGTGTGTACTAACATTAGGCTCTGCGCCTTAGCCAAGTTGCCTGAGTATTTGTTTTTTTTGTTCATTGTTTATTGTGCTTTTGCTTTCCTCCGCCTGGTATCTGCTCTACCCTGTCCGCTTTTATACCGATAGTAGTTGCTCCGACTTACCGCTCCGTTTCTCTAAGCTCGTATCCTGCTTATAGCCGCCCTCTTGCTTCGCCACCGTCACCATAGTTAACCGTAGTAGTTATAGGTAGAATTATATATATTAGGAATAATAAATATCTATAAATGGGATCTGAACTGTGCCTTTTATTTTGGTGTGTGTGAAGTCTACTACCCATAGACCCCTGGACGTACCGTGTCTCATCTGACGCTATCCCAGCCCTACTGCAACAGGCTGTGTCAAGAGGCAAGTGTGGGTCCTTTACACCACGAGAAAAACTGTAAAGGTGGCGCCCGAGCTTACCGTAACCGCACCGAGCTCGAGTGCCAAAGTGACGCCCCTTCACTCAACCGACGAGTGAACGAAACGTCACAAGGCTATTAAAATAAAATCAAATGGATTTGTTAAGGATTACGACCTGTTGAGAGGGGTGTGTGCATACTTGCATAGTTTTCAAGCTTTGAACCTTAAATTCATAATTTTATCTCTGGAATTGTTGTCGTCATTACAGTTTTTTTTTTTTATAAAATATTAATTTTTAAGTTTTCTAATAAAAAGTTTAAATTGCACACATTGTTAATGCGTAAACTTTTGAAGCCATAATTTTTACAATACATTGGAAATCGTATGGTTCAAATCCCTGAAATTCAAAGTATTTTCATAATAACGCCCCTTTTTCATCTAAATGCACTGGACTATTAATTTCATTTTAATATATTCTGTGTTATGGCAGATAGCATCGCACAATGATCCGGAAAAATAAACAGATTAATAGATTGAAAAATCGACAGGTGAATCAATAAGCCTTAAAAATAGTTATACTGATGAAGATTCAAAAGATGTTAGTACGACATTAAAATAAAACAAGAAAAGTGAACGAGATAATCGAAAGTCCTACTATTACCATTTAACTTGACAATTAAATAATTGATGTGCCACCATAAACTAAAGGTGGTTTTATTGTATATTTTATTTGTTGATTTAAGGTGATTTATTATAATTATTAGATACTGAATTTTATACACCCTTCTCTATTTATATAATACCTATATAACGTGGCCAGAATAATACGAAGAGCCCAATTAAATCAAATTTTATACATCTCCACAAACCAACACGTTCGCCAAGCCTCGTTGTCCTGAATTGGCCAATAAAATGCTTTACGAGGGTACCTCTAGATCATCACAATCTAATAACAGTAAAACGCTAGTGTCATAAATTTACATAACAATTTCTACGTTGGTGCGGATACACGAATATATCAGGAGAACGGTTATATAGAAAATCCTAGTAAACCTCGGAATGTCTAATATTGAAAGCATCATACGTCGCAATACAGATGAAATTTCATCAGATGGTTAAAAGGCGATAGCCACTACAGAAATACTAATTGAAAATAATAAATCTATTGTTCAACTGCTAAATTATAAGATTTCTTTCATTTATATAAGGCAATAATAAATAATCATATATATCAGTTACAACAAAAATAATAAAAAAGGTCACAATAAATATATAACAGAGTGCAAACGTACAATGTCGAAATAAGAAAATCACTGAGCGTAGATATGAATTCTACATCAATCTAACAATTAGGGTTTTCACTCTGTGCAAATTTGCTTTTTTGATATTATTAAAATGAAGTACTTGTTATACTTACTAAAGCACTGTTTGATATTTAAATTACATACTATCGTCCATCAAACTAAAATTTCAACAAATAAATAACATAAAGCTTTAATAATTAAACGAGTATGCAAAACACGCCATGATTCGCGGTGACGTCATCAGTTTTATTAGTGGCTTAAATCGCGTTTAAGTAGTGGTAAACACAACATCTTATTAACATTATTTACGTTTTGCATGTGATTAAATAGGTAATGTCTAATACGGGATTTTTAAAAGGAAATTTACCTGCTGTAAAATAGTTTTGTTAAAAGTTCACTGTCGCTAAGACTCTTCCAGGTATGTTTTTGGATATACTTTTGCATCTTGGTACAAAACACCACTTAGTTTTCATTATAAAATGGGACTTTGTAAGATAGCACGTGTTTATAATACACAGTGACATTTGTTTACTGACAATGCAACTGATGATATCATGAGTACCCAGTGAAATAATGTAGTGTGTAGTGTGATGAAGTTTCAATTCTAAATGAAAATGGCTTCTTTTAAGGTATTATTCGACTGATTGTCATAATCAAAGTGTTTTTAATTATAATCAAGTATTATCTTCACTCTCAAAAAGAATGTAAAATTTGTGAAAGCACCTAATTATAGTTTAATATTAGGTTTGTAGGATAGTTATGTACACCTTCAGTGTAGTGTAAACTAATAAATAAATAGTATATCAATAACAAAAGTCTTACCCTCCCCATGTCGCAAGCTCTCGGACAATATTTTCTTGTCATAACTAATGTTTTTTGTGTTTTGTCATGGCTACTGCCATCTTAGGTTACTTGTGATGTCGTATAGTTGAGGAAATATAGCATTCCATTATCGAAAAATGTGCAGTAAGTCGGATCAAAATGCAGTTTTTTTCATTCGAACACTTGATGCATTTATTCAATTTGTTACCTATTTTAATCTTATACAAATGGGAAATTGCACTTTTTGAGGCAATTAAGAGAAATTATTTTTGGGTAATCCATGGTGGGAATAAACCCAGTTTAGTTACTCGGGGGTTTTTGGGGTCGCTCATCACGATTTTGATGTTCAAAATCTTCCCCAATATACCTGGAGGTCAGGACGTCCTACACTGAGAGAAAGATGAGGCTTGACATGTGAAAGATGGCTTATTTTTTAATTTAACAAATATTTAGTACCCGTCAATATATTTATTGCACCCAAATAATTATTTTATTATAATAAGAATATGCTACATATCCATTTAATTGGCAGAACAAAATTATTTATTTACGGTGTATTTGTTCCTCGTAACAAAATTACCACAAAAATAATAGATTTAGTTGAGAGAAATATATTTGTTTCTCCCAAAACTATTACATTACATTTATTTCCTAGAAAGAAATATTTTAGCACAAAGTCAAAGATAATATGTGTGAAATAAATATTTATTTCTAGGAAGTAATATTTATTTCTGACAACAAAATATGGGGCTTTGCGCCGAAATTATGCGCAGCTGATGAAGTAGCCGGCGAGGTTAAGCCACAAGCCGCCATTACTCCACTTGTAATCTCACACAACGAACGACCAGAAGATTATTGCTTTTATGCTTTCTGCATTAGTTATAGTTTTGTGTTTTATTTACAGAATATGGATACAAATAACAAAGATATTAGCGTTGATAATGTGTTGTTTAACTGGAGCCTTGGATGCCTGCAACAAACTTTTAAACGGGAGTTTTAAAGTGATATATATTGACATCATTTTATTGTCTTTTAGGTATAGGTACGTTTATAGAACTATTTTAATAGTTCAATCACTGACTTTTTTGCATGATATAGGTATAAATTTAGATACTTCACATCTAAAAATATTTATGCAACTCGTATATTTCAATCAAAATATTTTTATTCGATAATAAAATAAACTAAAAATGTTCAACTAAATCTTTTGATCGCCATATTTATCCCTGTTGCCTTAACAATTTTCTGACAAAAAAGTCTATGGTTTTGTTTGTTTTGCAAGTTATGCAAAAGATAAAATTATGGTAATATATTACTTCCACATCCACGTAGTGGATTGGAAGTATAGTAATCGCAAAAAAATTTTCAAAAATTTTTATTCGTGAAATAGGTTTAGAATGTCATGAAACGTCGAGATTTTAAATTTGAGCGAAAAAAAAATTTCTGTCTGTCTGTCGGTCTGTCTGTCGGTCTGTCGGTCTGTCGGTCTGTCTGTCTGTAACTTTTCTTGTCCGCACGTTTTCTCCGGAACGGTTTGAGATATTCACTTCAAATTTTGTACACGTATATATTATGACGAAATCTGGAACTGGATTGTTTTTTGAGGAAATCCGGTGAAGGGTTGGGGGTTAAATAGGGAAAAATAAGTAAAGCAAGCTTGTAAGAGAACAGACACTTGAAATTTGGTGTATGTACTAGAAGTTAAGGCCTAAGATTTTTTTATAACATCTTTCAACCCCCCACCACCCCTACCCCATTAATGGGGTTGATAAAATAAAGTTGAGATTTTCATTTGAAATTTCGTACACGTATGTATTATAACGACGTCTGAAATTAGATTATATTTTGAGATGATTCCGTTGAAGGGTTGGGGGTTAATTTGGGGTAAATAGGGGAATATAAGTAAAACAAGTTGGTAAGAGTACAGAAACTTGAAATTCGATATACGTACTAGAAGCCAAGGAGTCAGATTTTTTTATAATATTTTTCAACCCCCACCACCCCTACTCCAATATGAAAAGGGTTGATTAAATAAAATTGAGATATTCTTTGAAATTTGGTACACGTATGTATTATAACGACATCTGGAACTAGATTATAATTTGAGATGATTCCGTTGAAGGGTTGGGGGTTAAATAGGGGTAAATAGGGGAAAATAAGTAAAGCAAGCTGGTAAGACCACAGAAACTTGAAATTCGGTGTATGTACTAGAAGCCAAAGCGTCAGATTTTGTTATAATATTTTGCAACCGCCACCACCCCTACTACAATATGAAAAGGGCTGATTAAATACAATTGAGATATTCATTTGAAATTTGGTACACGTATGTATTATAACGACATCTGGAACTAGATTATAATTTGAGATGATTCCGTTGAAGGGTTGGGGGTCAAATAGGGGTAAATAGGGGAAAATAAGTAAAGCAAGCTGGTAAGACTACAGAAACTTTAAATTCGGTGTATATACTAGCAGTGAAGGTCTCAGATTATTTATAATATTTTTCAACCCCCACCACCCCTACTTCATTATTACAAGGGTTGATAAAATAAAATTGAGATATTCATTTGAAATTTGATACACGTATGAATTATAACGACATCTGGAACTAGATTATTCTTTGAGATGATTCCTTTGAAGGGTTCGGGGTTATTTAGGGGTAAATAGGGGGAAATAAGTAAAGCAAGCAGGTATGACTACAGAAACTTGAAATTCGGTGTATGTACAAGAGGCAAAGGCCCCAGATTTTTTGATAATTTATTTCAGCCCCCACCATCCCTACTCCATTATTCAAGGGGTTGATAAAATAAAATTGAGATATTCACATGAAATTTAGTACGCATATGTATCATAACGACATCTGGAACTAGATTATATTTTGAGATGATTCCGTTGAAGGGTTGGAGGTTAAATAGGGGTAAATAGGGGAAAATAAGTAAAGCAGGCTGGTAAGACTACAGAAACTTGAAATTCGGTGTATGTACTAGAAGCGAAGGTCTCAGGTTTTTTTATTAGTATTTTTTATTTCTCCCCACCACCCCCACTCCCTTATTAAGAGTTGATAAAATTAAATTTAAATTTTTACTTGAAATTTGGTACATTTATATATTATAATTATATCTGAAACTAGATTATATTTTGACATGATTGCGTTGAAGGAGTGGGGGTAAGTAGAGGTAAATAGGGAAAAATAAGTAAAGCAAGCTGGTAAGAGTATTGCAACTTGAAATTCGGTGTATGTCCTAGAAGCCAAGACCTCAATTTTTTTAACAATATGTTTCAACCCTTCCACTACCCTTACTACATTATTAAAGGGGTTGATAAAATAAAATTGAGATATTCACTTGTAATTTGGTAGACATCTAACGACATCTGGAACTAGATTATATTTTGGGATGATTCCGTAGAAGGGTTAGGGTTAATAGGAGTGACTAGGGGAAAATAAGTAAATCAAGGTGATAAGAGTACAGAAATTTGGGATTTGGTGTATATAGTAGAAACCAAGGCCTCAGATTTCTTTCTAATATTTTTCAAACTCCACCACCTCCGCTTCATTATTAATGGGATTGATAACATCAAATTGAGATATTCACTTGAGATTAGTACACGTATGTATTGTAGTGACATCTGATTGAGATGCCTCCATTGAAGGGGTGGGATGTGAATAGTAGAAAATAAGTAGGGTGAACTAAAAACTTCATTTTTGACGTATATGGTAGAAACCAACTCCTCAAACTTTTCTATGACATCTGCCCCAAATATTATTAAAATTCTATGACCAATAATTTCCACATACTAGAGTGCAAATATAGTCAAGATGTTTCCTTTAAAATGACTTGGATGAAGAATCTGGATGTGGAAGTAGTGATTCTTTAGGCAGCGGTTTTTAACTTTAAAACTTGCCTTTAAAGGTTGGTTGCAAGCACCCAAGGCCCCAGTTAAACAATCAATTATCAACATTAATATCATTACAACTAAATCAAATCAAGAATTGTTGTTGAGAAAGAAACATTTGTTTATATATAATAAATATTTGTTCGGTCCAAATAAATCCAAGAAATTTTATAAGAAGTCTTGTTTATGACAAACAAATTTATCTTACTCATGAGTATTTTGATTTATTTGGCAATAATAAATATTTAGTTTTCATTTTCAAATAAGTGCCTTGATATCCACAAAGAAATATTTAATTGGCCAAATACAAATAAATCATTTCTTTCGTGGAAATAAAATTTGTTTTTCTCAAATTAAACATTCTATCAGTGTGGTTGTCTAGGCCATTCCTTGGTTTCATTGAAACGCATCGAATTTTGTCCGTCGGATATGTTTGGGGTTGTTGATTTCAAATATGATATCAAACAAATTCTTCGATGTACCTGGTGTTCAGGACGACCGAGTTATCAAGATCATCCCCTGGAATTTTCTTCAAATCCGTTTCAATTGAAATGAACTCATTCACTTGTGGGTCTTCGAGGTCGTAGATCATGGATACGTCAAAAATATTTGTCGACGTATCTGAGGATCAGCATGACCCGTTTATCGAGACATCTGCGGGAATTTGCTTGAAATTTGTTTTAAAATGAAGTAGAACTTATCACTCGGGGGTTGTCGTGGTCGATGATCACGCATATAATGTTCAAGAATGTTCCTCGATTGATATAAGGACAAGAGCATTCTTGCTGTCTACATCATCTATGTAACTTAATCATAAGGATTTTTTTATTTATTTTATTCTTATGCATTTTTTGGACCTGACTCATATAGAAGTGAAAAACATAAGGCAAGCTTTTATTAATTCAGTCTAACAATTTTAAATAAAGATATATTATAATCATGTTTAAAAGTGAATCATTATTTGTTTGCTTAATTATATTAAAACATATTCTTTTGCAAACAGCTGAAAAAACTACTATCTATGGAAACTAAAAGAAAAACTATGTGTAAAAATACTAATGAAATCTTGGCATTCTTTCGATAACCTGAATTCTGGTTATGCTAACAAATTAAAATTCTAAAATGGATTTGGATAATTTCTTATTTGAAAATTCTCATTCAACAACTAGTCTCCACACAGTTCCCTACGGCCATGCAGATTAAACTGGTATCTACATAACCCCTACGGTAATGAAGATTCAGTTAAAAATGAGAACAAAGGCCTAAAATGAATTTGTTTAACTACCTTGTCTTGAAAATATTTCATTGTAATGGATTACGTTTTCATGAAATCTATCATTCTGTTTTTGGACATGCTTAGCCTTTGAAATATTTTCGTCCTTATTCTGGAGCTGATAAGAAAGGCGGAAAGCCGCTCATAAAGATGTTCCATGCAAAATCAAGACAATTTCTATGAATAAGTAGGTATGAAATAATTATATTTAACATTGACTGATAAACACAACAGATATTCACTTATCTATTAGCTAACTAGTATTGGAGGCTATATGCTCTGTGCATATTTAAAAGTGAATCATTATTTGTTTGATTAATTGTATTGAAACATATTCTTTATAGGATTTTGCAAACAGCAGGAAAAATAGCTATCTATGGGAGCTGAAAAAGAACTATATGTAAAAATATTAATGAAATCTTAGCATTCTTTCCATAACTTGAATTCTGGGTATGCTAGCAAGTTAAATTTCTAAAATGGATTTGTATAATTTCTTATTCGAAAATTTTCTCAGTTCCCTACGGCCACGCTGATTAAACACAACCATAACCCCCTACGGCAATTAAGATTCAATTAAAAATGAGAACAAAGGCCTAAAAGAATTTATTTACCTACCTTGTCTTAAAAATTTTTCATTCTAATGGATTACATTTTCATGAAATCTGTCATTCTGTTTCAATACAATTAAGCAAACAAATAATGCTTCACTTTTAACCATGCATACTGAATCTTCATTACCGTAGGGGGTCATGTAGATACTAGTTTAATATGCATGGCCTTAGGGAACTGTGTGGATGCTAGTTGTTGAATGAGAATTTTCAAATAAGAAAGTATATACTTAAATCCATTTTAGAATTTTAATTTGCTAGTATAACCAGATTTCAGGTTATCGAAAGAATGCAAAGATTTCATTAAAATTTTTATACATGGTTTTTCTTTTAGTTCCCATAGATAGTTTTTTTTCTGCTCTTTGCAATATCCTATAAAGAAGATGTTATAATCATGTTGGAAATCAATGATAACAATAGATAATAGAAATGAAATAAATAAAAAAAATCATAATAATAAAGTTACGGGGATAACCTAGAGGCAAGAACGCCCTCCTCATACCAATCAAGAAACATTTTTGAGGCTCCAGGTCCAACAAGGAACTTCTTGAATATTATTTATTTAATATTTATTTATTTATTTATTTGATACACTATTCAACAGGTTAAAAAACGCAATTACAGAATAGGAGGTAAAAACTAAAATTAAAAATGTAACTTGTGAAAAATACAAAAATATATACATATACACGCATATATACATGAATACATGTGAATTAATCCAAAAGACAACTACTTAACTATCTAAACTAAACTTATATTTTAGTATAAATATACAGATACAATATACATACATAAAAAATATACAGCTTATGCAAGAAGTATAGTATTCGGTGAGGCTACTTGTGTCAACAAAAAGGAACCAAATACAAAATTTAAGTTAGAGACAGATTCTTTATGTCTGTAAGACTACAAGTGAATATATCTAATCTATTATTCAAATTATTGTACATACTGCATATCTGCTGGATACAAGATTTTTTTTTTACGTTTGTCCTTGAGAAAGCCAAGTGAAATAAACTGTTGTGTCTAGATGCCGGTCTAGGAATTTGAAAATTAAGCATACTTAAAATATCTCCACAGTCGATGTTATTGTGTAAAATATTATATAAAAATGTTAATTGCGTTCGGTGTCTACGGATCTCTAGACTATCTAGGCAAAACCTAGAGAGCAATTCTTCATGTGGATAACCAATAGCTGTATAACTCCCCTCAGCCTTGAAAGTCGCATGTTTTAGGAAACGGCGTTGAATTCTTTCCAAATTTTGTATGTATACATTATAGGTTGGACACCATATTATTGAAGCATATTCAAGATGAGGTCTTTAATGTAGAGTTGCTTTAATGTGCGTACATTTTCAAAATGTGCGGAGTTTCTAATAACAAAACCCAGCATTCTATAACTTTTAGTGACAGCAAGTCGATGTGGTTTACAAACGTTAACTTTTTATCAAATGTCACACCCAAGTCCCGAAAAGTGTCTGGCCGGAAAAGTATATGATTGTCTAATTTGTAATCGTACAGGATAATATTTTGCTTTGTTGTAAATGTCATAACGTTACATTTTGTTTCATTCAGGGGTAATTTATTTATCACACACCATGTATTAATACGACCAAAATTGTTTTGAAGTTCATAGCAATCTTTTTCACTTGCAATATTACAAAAGAATTTTAAATCATCCGCATATAAAGGGCAGTTAACAGTTAGATTATCTCCTATATTATTTACAAACAAGTTAAAGAAGAGTTGATCCAAGTTTGAACCTTGGGGGACTCCTGACTTGGCTAAAACCTCAATAGATCTAACACCATGGTATACAATATATTGCTTTCTATCAGTTAGATAACTCAATAAGGTTGTCCGAGAAGCCATAACATTCAAATTTTTGTAAGAGGATGCCGTGATTCAGTCTATCGAAAGCTTTGGAAAAATCAGTATATATAACGTCTGTTTGTACACTCCTGTCAATAGAATCAGAAATAAATTCTGTAATATTAATTAAATTGGTAACTGTTGAACGGCCCTTGAAGAACCCATGTTGAGCTATTGATATTTGATGCTTTATGAGGTTAAAAATATAATGGTGTATGAGAATTTCAAATGCCCTACGTGGAATTATTTATTATTACTATCGGGCGGTAACTATATTCATAATCACCGACCCCAAAAACCCCCGAGTAACTGAATTGGGCTAATTCCCACCATCGCATTTTTTGATGCACAGTTGCCATTTCCCATGTATAAGATTAAAATAACAAATTGAATAAATGTATCAAGGAATCAAATGCAAAAAACTGCATTTTTATCCGTCTTACAGCACAGGTTTTCGACAGTTTGGCCTATTTTTGTGCTAAATTTCCTCGACTATTAACCAAGACTACGAAATCAATATTCAGGTAACAATTTTTTTATAGAATGATGTCAACTTTCATGCGCCATAGTTAATCATAGAATGTATACACTATAAACCACGCCGCTACGAACATGAGTAAAACAAGTGCAATCTGCGAGTGGCCGTCTGGAAGCATATGAGGCCGAACGAAACTTAGCGATTGCATGTTCGGGTCAGGCCGCTTACAGAGAAACAAAGCAGTTCTGTGATTTCAAATATTTCTTTCAATAATCATCAATATCAATCATCAATCAGTATCGCTAAAGCATTTAGAGTAGACTGTTGCTCGTTGACCTAAAGAAAACTTTGCATATTAACGTATTTAGGTACTAAAAATTATCTGAATGTTTCACAATTTCAATGTTTCTTCCGAGACAACATCGGTAGTAAAACACTAAAATTGTGAAAATATCAGAACAGCACACAATCAAGTATTGATTTTTTTTTTAAACAAAAAGTACTTCTAAAAACATAAATGAATATTCTCATAAAAATGATAAAGAAAAATAATACCAACTCTGAAAAAGAAAATAATACGCAAATAAATAAATAATTCGAATCAGATGCTCAAAAAGGCCTCCTTCTTGAGCAAGGCAATAGCCTACTCTATCGTAAAAGCCCCTTCTAACATTAGACATCATGTTAGGTGTAATACTTTAAAAAAACCTCCAAAATTTTTGCTCGCAGGTCTTCTAAAGTATTAAGCATGTTTTCGTGTCCATAAATCGCCGATTTGCAGTACCCCCATAAAAAGAAATCGTTGGGTGAAAGATCTGGCGATCTTGCTGGCCATAAGATGGTTCCCCTGCCTATAATAAGTCGGTTTGGAAAAGCGTTATTTAAGTATTGTTGGACCAAACCAGTATTATGAGCAGGACAACCATCCTGTTGAAACCAAATATCGCCAAATCTTTCCTCCGCAAGCCGACGAATTTCCGGGACAATTTGTTGCTGCAGTAAAGTCAAGTACTTATCGCCACTTATATTTCCTTCTATGAAGAAAGGACCCAACATGTGTTCCCCTAACAGTCCTGCCCAAACATTTAATTTTTGGAGATACTGGGTGCGCAGTGTGTAAAACCGGTGTAAATTTTCCCTTGACCAATACCGAACTCTGGATGGATTGTGTCGGCCTAGCAATGGAAAACTTGACTCGTCAGTGAAAACGACATTTCGAGTAAAATGTTCGTCCTTATTTATTTTTTCTATTACTGTCTCACAAAATACCATGCGACGGATGTTATCTGTGGGTAAAATTTGATGGGTTTTCTTCACTTTATAGGAATGACATCCATTTTTCTTTAAAATTCGTCTAACTGTCGTGGCACTCGAATTTACTGCATCTGCAATTTGCCGGCTGGAAAGTGTCGGTTCCTCAAGGGCTGTAGCGCAAACCATTATTTCCAACATTTCCCTGTCATCGTTGGATGCAGGAGGCTTTTTGTGATATGTTGGACTTAGACAACCATGCTGCTCAAAATTCCGAATAATTCTGTGTATCTTTGATAAAGAAGGGGTCGGCCTGCCTTCAAACGTTGTTGCAAATAAATCTCGTATTCGCCTCACCGTATTATTTTGGTGATGCCATTTAATAATTTGTTTTTTTTTCATCAAGTTGGTATACCTCTATTATTAATTTTATAAGAATGATAATTTATGTTTTAGAACTTACCAGTTGTTTCTGTCGCCAGCCTAGTCGGGAGCGAAATGTGTTATTAGCAATCGTGCTGCGATAGCCCCACTCCGTCACCGTATTACAACAGCCGGGCGATAGTAAACTATACATATTGCTTGTCGTGTTCCTAGCAGTGTGGTTTTATCTGTATATCATATGTATACTACTTGGTTATTTTTCAATATGCTACTAATTTCGCTAGAGATGTATGGAATTGTACTATTAAAATGTAAAATAATAAATATTGAGCTGGACTGCATGGAACAAAAAGGCTCGTTGGTTTGCAAGTTCCCTTCAAATAAATCCCACTCCACCAAAACATTTCGTATACTTGTTTTTTACTTATGAATTAACTAGAATACTCTCATATTAGTATGACTATGCCATAATTACAACAAAATTTGAAAACAAATCGAAATTTCTTTTATTGTACACAAAAGACATTAAATCGATTTAAAATAAAGAAAACTAATTGTAATTTGTAATCTCCTGATGGATCTTAAATGCTTTATTCTGTTATGTAAATACATAAATAAACAATAAGTATACAAATGAATATTTTTTTATGAAATTCATATTGCCATGTGTATTAATTTATTGACATAAATGTGTATTTCTTTACATCCATTTCTCTTCTAATTTGAATCCCTGTATATCTGTTTACTTCGAGAATACAAATGTTTCCTCAAATTCAATTTATCCCTTCACTAAACTCAAAAATTTTGTTAATACTAAGAACAGCTTAACATCTATTAGAAATTACTCCATTAGTTTTGAATCCTATTACACTCACCGCCAGTCATTTATCCTGCGGCTCTGTTATACATCATATTTTATACCTAATATTGCAGCTAGAGCTTCGCTTAAAAAGGCAGCAAATTTTGTTGGAATTATATTGTATATAATCCCATTTAAAACAACCAACCTATGTACAGCGTTCACGCGTATTAACTCAGTTTATAAGTTTGTTAATGGCTTGTTTTGTGTTCGTTTGTTCAATCTCAATATATTTATTATTCTGAACAATGGCGTTCTTAAAATCCTCTATAACGCAATCTTCTAAATACAAATTATGTATTCAGAGCTATAAAGTAATATGAATGCAGAATTAACTTAGAGTGTTGAAAGGTATATTAATATATTGCTATTTAACCTTCATCGGGAAATGATTAAAACTAAAGCACAACTAACAATGTGCCTATCAATAAATGTTGGCAAATCTTCTCGACTCTAAATACTGTGTGGGCGTCTACATTTGTCCAGGCCTTGATATTTTTGAGTCAAATAATTATTCCTACCCGTACCCTGCTTTTCTTCATTTTCTCCTTCCATGAGTAACTTTAGGAATTGATATTTTGTGCTACGAAATATGTGGTGAAGCTTCTCTTCGCTACACTAGGAGTCCACGTTTATGCTACATATAATAACACGAAATGAACAATGAACATAGTACTTAACAGAGCGGTATCTCAATTTTAAAGTAAGGCTTTTATTAGTTAGTAGCCTCATCATGTTGAGGAATATTTTCCTAGCTTGTTCTATTTGGCAGATTATTTCCGTGCCTGGATTTAAATCTTCATTTATTCAACACTCAAGGTATTTTAACTTTGAGATGCGAATTACAGATAACAGATTCCAGGAGAACACGATGAATATGCATAATTGCACATATCATACCAATGTTATAAATAGATGTAGGAAGCTTATTAGAGTCAGTTTATTATTACGTTTTATGATATACATGCCGTTGTATTTAAACTTCAATAAATTCATTTTTGCTATTTTATTTTGTTAAAAGAATTTATTTCAAATTAAATCAATTTTTGAAAAGATCTAAACCGCTCGACAAAGAATGCTCGCGCTCAGTGAGATTTTCTACATTTCCACACATCTGTAAGTCAATATAGTCAAATCAAATTATGATTTCTTTGTCGAAGCATAGGGAACGGACTAAAATATGTCTCCCTTCCCCGTTTTTGAAGGTACTGAACGCGATGGTGACAATAACAATTTATATCCTAGTTCCAGGTGTCGTTATAATATATACGTGTCCCAAATTTCAAGTAAATATCTCAATTTTATTTTATCAATCTCTTTAATAATTAGGTGAGAGTGGTGGAGGGGATGGAAAATATTATAAAAAGGTCTAAGCCCAACCAGCAAATTTGTTTTATAATTTAAATGTTCTACGATTATTTTGTTTTATTGTTATTTTATTAATGCTTCTAAATGCTAATTGATTATATTAGAGTTCCAGAAAATACTATTTTGTTGTCTGCAACTGAACTATTCTATAAATTTATCATTAAACGTTTCTGCAGCAAAATGACAAAATATCTTATGACGGAGAAATTATTTTATAAATGTTTTCGTGGCAAAATTATAAAATATTTCAGCTTATAAAACTAAATTGTTTTGTATCGACATTCGAATTATTTTATAGTGATTTCTTTTCATCTTACAAAACAGTTATATTAAAGATCTCTTTGTGACAATTTTGCTTTTAAGAAAAAATGTTGTTCCAGAGCATGTTGTATAATTATTATATAGCATTGTATTTTCAGTAATATGGAACAGGCCTATAGCTAGTGGTAGGCCAGGACGGGCTGCGCCCGTCCTGGAATAATTTTTGCCCGTCCTGCGGCGACTGCAGAAAATAATTAAAATCACAGTACACCCAAACCACAGTTGGTGAATGAAAATAATTGTTGAGAGGACGTAGACCAAGCTCCCACTGCAAAAATGGTACCCCCTCGAACACCAAAAATGAAAATGTGAAAATGGTTGCAAAACTATCTGTGAATCAACTTTCTCTACTTTGATAGCTATTAATCGTCCCCAAGGGCTCTCCATAACCCACCAAAGAATGGCAAATTTAGTTTTCTTGGCGTTTGAAAGGAAACGCACAGAAAGCTGTCGTAATGTACAGCTGCACTTTTCAGGGGCCCAAACTCAGCAAAAAATTCTTGAATATCAGAATCAGAAACTCCACAATCTAGATTTAAGACCATCAGTTTTGTGGGCTGCTCGAGCGGCTGCTACTTTACGTGGGCCATACCCATACAGTACTCATTCATAACTTAGTTTTTATTTTTGTATTTGTATTTTCTATAATTATTTTGTCGTTTATTGTCATTTGCATTGTTCTGTAATAGGATTATTCTGTTGGGCAATAAATCTAGTATTATTCTTATTATTATCCTTATTCTAAAATCACAGCTTTTTGTTGGCGTCTTGTACATTCCAGGGAAGAATTTCATTTTATCCTGAACTGTTTAAAAATTTTCTTTCTATTATTATTATTATAAATTTTTTGTATTAAAAACTGTTTCTGTTAAGAAATTTAGATATCTGTTTTTTACGGGGGTTATGTATAATTGAAAATAATTAAATATTTAGGCTCACGAGCCCCCTCTGAAAATTTGTTTGCCCGCCCTTAAGACAGTTTCTAGCTACAGGCCTGATATGGAAACAGCAACAAAGTCATTACAAAATAAAATTGTTTACTTGAGCATAAAAATGGTGGCTAACAATACAATAAAACATATTTGAGAGAATTGATTTCCTGCATTGGCTGTATATTTATATTCAGTCACAATTAAAGTCTGTCTTTTATGAAAATTTGTCATAATTATAGTACAAAGTTTATAAAAACAAGTTTATAAAAAAATTATTCTCCCAAAATTTTGGTTACCAACATTGACAAGAGCGGTGCAGATCTTAACAGATCATATAACGGCCAAACTAGACAGATTTAGGACAATGAAGAAACTTAAAAAGTGGTTGTAAAAATATTAGGTATATGTATTAACAGCATAATGGTTTTGGCAATAAGACACAGTTTCTACTGCTGTAAAATGAAACGACCCATTTCACTTACTGCACTGTTAACATATCAGGTTATAAAGTATTGTTGATTCCCTAGTGAAAGTAACTACGTGTTTTTGGCAATAAAAAAACATAAATAAACATCTCTGTAAATAAGGTGATTTACTGCTACTAATTTCTAGGTTATATTTATGCAAATTGAAGTAATTCTGTTGCATTTACAACTCAGTAGTAACAGATTTATCATAAAAGCTACAAAAGTATCGTGAAAGTGAGTGATCTCTTTTATAAGATTCACGAAAAAGTTACACTAAGGCGCATTATTTTATAGATGTGTTATAGGAATCATCTAATAGTTTAAATACCGTGAAATGCTTGGTACTAACACAAAAGTATTTTATAGAGGAAGGCCATCTTGAAAGGCCAGCGTTCGTCACGGTAAATATGACAAGATATGAAAATTTAAAATATCAAATGTTTATTAGAATTTATGGAGTTAGTAACGTGCTACCTATACAGTTATGACTACTAAAACAAATTAGTGTAAGTTACATTGCAAAAGAACTCAAATTCATAAAATCGACATTTACGAAATTTCAAAAATTATTATAAATCATCAATAAATGTGAGGCCCGTTAAAAATATATTAAAAATATGGCCATAGTTCACAGTAAAATTTTTTCCGCATCAGAAATTGCAGTCGTTGTAAGTCAGAACAAGTCTCTTAAATAATTATTATTATAGGTTATTTGGTACTTAGTATTAAGTCACAATGCCATATGCTTTTGGTATCAAAAATGCTTCTTGAACTTTTAGGATCCATTTTAGATACCATTTTATTTTATTAGTGTGTATAAATCAGCATTTTTTTTAAATAATGACTATTTAGAAAGTCTTATAAAACAGTTCTTTAGTTGTTTCATAGCAATAATTTAACACACAGTGAAGTATGTTTTATAGTACAATTAAATGAAGGTTTAATAAAACTGCTATATAGTGTATAGTGATGGTACTAAATTTTCATAAATGTTTATACAATTATTTTGTAACGGTTCCAATAGACGTTACAAAATATCAACAGCGACTGAAATATTTTATAAGATGGTGCTAATTTTGCATTTATAGCTGCTGTAAGAATGTTATGAAAGTGTTTCTCAGAGTAACTTTGTTTTATAAAATTTGTGTCAGAAACATTCCTATAACTTTTATAAAATATTAAATTGCTAGTTGGGAGGCCTTGGCTTCTAGTATATACACTAAGTCCCAAATGTTTGTACATTTACCAGCTTGCTTACATATTTTCTTCTATTTACCCCTATTTACCCCCGAACCCTCCATCGGAACACTTCCAAAAACAATTCAGTTCCAGATTTCGTCATAATACATACATGCACAGAATTTCAAATCAATATCTTAAACCGACAGAGACCGACAGACAGACAAATTTTTTTCGCTCTTTAAATTCTCAAAGTTTTATGGCATTCTAAAGCCTAATTTGACAAGAAATTGTTTACAATTTGCTTATTTACGATTACTATAATTCCACTCCACTAGGTGGATATGGAAGTAAAAAGTACCTATATCAAGCAGAATATCAGTAAGAATACTTTTGTATTATACCTAGTAAAGTAATCCCAAAACCTATAAAGATCAATCATTTAACAGAATTTTAGCCACTTTACTACAGGCACGAGCGCCTCTTTTCTGCAGCTCAAGAGACATGGAGAGTGGAAGTTCTTTACTGTTACCTAACGAGAGTTATGTATGGATAGCATATATCCATTAGCATATATTCATTACCTCGAAACAAATCGGAGGCTGATGATTATGTTTAATGAGTTCTTTGGATGGCAAGCAATAAAATCACGTAAAGTTTGCATGGTTTTCAGACCAGCAACATTAAAAAACGAATTAAGACTTTGTTTTTCTGGTATTTTCCCATAATTTCGAAAATGCATTAAGGTCGGAGAATATAAAAATATTTTTAGAAAGATACATACATTTTCACATAAAGAATGTATCTAGAAAAGTTTCGTCTAATGCCACAGAATTTTCCATAAAAAAATGACACCGCTCTATAAAAAACAAAACTTTCTGCTCCAAGGACTAAACCCATTATTCCGTATATATTTTTGTGTGCAGAATCCGAATGATCAATTTAAATAATTTTCTACCTCGCAAATTTCGAGTAAATCGCGGTTGTCATTGTGACGTTTTATTCACCCGTCACACTCTGACACTCGAGCTTTGTGCTGTCGGTGAACGGTAAGCTCGGGCGCCACCTTTACAGTTTTTTACGTGGTGTAAAGGTCCCACACTAGCCTCCTAACGCAGCCTGTTGCAGTAGGGCTGGGATAGCTACAGTGAAGAAACGGTATGTCCAGAGGGTCTAGGGATAGTAGACTTCACACACACACAGTAAAAAGCATGGTTTAGTTTAGAATAAAAAAAAATATTTATTGTCCCTTTAAACCTACTATTTACAATACTATTATTTATACCTTAAACTATACAGAGAACCAAGAGGTTAAAACTGGAAGCTAAGCTACGGTGATATGGTTCTAGCTACTGTGACACAGACGGTTAAAACGGTTATTAACAGTAAATGAGCAAGAGGGGGGGGCACAAGTGCAGGGGTTACGATACAGTCGGTACGGTACGGTTACCAGGCGGGAGGAAGCAATATTCAACAGTTCATGTTATACAATTTATACAAGAATGCGTTATTCGTAACTTGGCTAGTGTTCAGTGCCCCAACACTCAAAGTACTAATATAATAAAATACACTGGTCGGGAGTACCGGCGGTGTTTCGGGTGTCCAGAGGGCCGACGTGACTGACTGGTCGAATAACTATACCAGAGGGGAAATCACGGGACCCACCTTCTACCAAAAATCCCCCAGTAATAACAACAAGTGCCAATATAACAAAATACACTGGTCGGCAGTACGGACGGTGTTTCGGGTGTCCAGAGGGCCGACGTGACTGACTGGTCGAATAACTATACCAGAGGGGAAATCACGGGACCCACCTTCTACCAAAAATCCCCCAGTAATAGCAACAAGTGCTAAATAATAACCCCAAGAAAATAAAATTGCAAAATACGCAGGTCGGCAGTACGGACAGTATTTTTTGTGTCCAGAGGGCCAACGTGACTGACTGCTCGAATAACTATACCAGAGGGGAAATCACGGGACCCACTTTTTACCCAAAAACTCCCAGTAATAACGACTGGTACACAGGGAATGCTTCCCTTCACAAAATACCCCTCTAGACGTCTCCAGCTACCTCCCGAGTCCTATGACTCGGTGACACCGGTCCACTTTAGTTGTGGCCGGCAAATATTTGCCATATTCAACGTTCCCTCAACTAACTGAATAACTACGAAAGTTTAGGAACGTTGCAGAGCGGCGGACGCCTTTTATCTGAAAAATAAAACAAAATATAATTTATAATTATGGCACTTCGCACCAGCCAAGTTGCTTACCAAAATTTCAGCTACTTACTTCCTCACAGCCGGGTTAGTTGACAAACGGTTTCCTTCCTACTTCTAGTTACGTCTGTCCAGTAGACACAACTAAGCGAAATGACTACAGGAGGCCAATGCCGTTGGCTTGTCTCGGTGGAATCAAATATTGTCAATAGTGCGTAACTAGCGCTACCTAGCGGATTAACTCCTACTTACTAATTAAATATTTCTAAGTAAATAATCAAATTACAACAATTATTTACGATTTGTACCTACAGTATAAAATCTTAATATTCTAAATATAAAAATAAACGGCGGTTTGTGTTGCAATTTCCATATTAAAAAATGCTTCGTTACATCATTGCCAAAATATGGTTTTTGACAATGAAAACCGCGATTTACTCGAAATATACGCAGTAAAGCCTTTTTGTAATTAAAACTTCGGATTCAGCACACAAAAACACTTAAGGAATGATAGGTTTAATCCTTGGATCAGAAAATTTTGCTTTTTTGTAGACCGGTGTTGGTGACGTGGACATATTAGAAGAAGCGCGGTGCACGGTTGAACGCGCGTTTTGCAATATTTGACGCGCGAAAAACCCTTTACTTAGACAAACAAAATTTCCGGAATTAGGAATCACCTACGCTCAATAAAATTTTTGCAAATTTTAGTTACAAAATTATTTGCTTCACGTGACTTTCAAGTACCTAATACCGTTCTGAAATTCATATTCTTGTACATTTAATACCGTATTTAAATAACCACAAAGGTGTAACAAAAAAGTGAACTAGGCCATTTTACTCATTTTTTGTATTCTTTTTGAATGTGTTACAGAAAATCCAAAAAATATATACAAGGTCATGTTTTTTAGAAATAAAGAAGAAACCTAAATATTAGTGACTCCGGACCTGGAATTTTTTTCATGTCTCATATATACCTCTGAAAGATCGTTACTGTATTGACTGCACCAAATTCATATTTGGTGCAGTCAATACAGTAACGATCTTTCAGAGGTATATATGAGACATGCATGAATAATGGATTCATATCCATTATTCCATTCCTTGTCAAAGTAATGACAAAGAGTATTTACTGCCAAAAATGACAAAACACCCTGTAACTTCGTAATGAAGGCCCAATGAGAAATTTCTGGGGGAGGTTCTGATTACCACTGATGCTCTCTACCTCCTATTAAGCTTTTATTAAAGCATTACTTAAATGGATAGTACGTACTATCCAGACATGAAAAGTGAAGAAGATGAAATGAGTATTACAACTGAGGAGCAAACGTTCCTTTACATATATTTATAAGTTTAAAAGTGCTGACTTGAAAAGTCTTAGAACAAAGGAATATTGTTAACGAGCCTGTGAATCAGGTGATGTTGAGTTAGCAAAAGGAGCAGCTGTCATATGTAATATGATACTCCTGATAAGGCTATTTTCATATGACTCTAAGTATTATAAGTTACTTCGTAATATTTTATATAACAACTTCCCCCTTATAGAAAAAGTTGGTGATTATACAGCAACTTTTGAAATTGAAATTAAATGAAAAGTGTAAAATACAAAGTACAATAAAATGTGACAAAAATGTGAAAGGTGAAAATAATGTAAAATTGTATAAGTATAAAATGGAAAAATATAGAATATAAAATAGTAAGCGTAAAAATGCAATACAGTGCATGTACAAAAAGCATCAAAATATTAAAATAAAATTGAATAAATTTCACTGAAGAGTTTCAGCACGAAAGTTAACAAAAAGGCACAAACTGTTTTAACTGAGTTCTATGTTTTCGGATTCTTCGTTCTCTCTTCTTAGTGGAGGTCGTCTTCGTTGAGGGAGTAAGCTAGTAAATGTCCTGGAGAGTTTACTAGGTCTCGGAGGAGCTGGGGCGATGTAGAGACATGGTGGTTGAATTTCTTCGGTATATTCTATACTTATTGAATAGGTACACAAATAATAGTCCAAAGATTAGAACAATTATGAAGCAAGTGAACCAAGAGACGTGTTTGGTGACAAAGGGTTGATTAATTAAGTTGTCTAAGTCTTTTGAGTATTGGTCCAGTTTAGATTCTAGTCCTGTGAGTAGGGTATTAAGTGTCATGGTTTCGATTAGACGTGATTGAGCGGTTTTTTTCTCTAACGTTCATGTTTGTTTCTGCACAGCGGCGTGCATTTTGGCATTATGTGTTTGTAATCAGGAAATAAATGTTAATGCACTTTCATTCTGCAATTGATGGATTCGTTGCAAATCTTGAATAAGCGCTGTTAAGTCGCGTGAGTCGCCAAAGTGCGCCTCGAGCAAGCTTTTTATCTCTTAGCAACTAGCAGGAATTCGCGAATTTATTAGCTCTGATGCTTTCCCACGAAGCTTATTTTTAATATGCAAGGTTACAAGGATTCTTTGGTCGTCTACTGCCATTCCTTGTGCATAAACACATGCAGAAATAAATGTGTGTAAAAATATAGGGTTCCTATCGAACTTGTAGG
This sequence comes from Stenurella melanura, assembly GCA_963583905.1. Classification (NCBI taxonomy): domain Eukaryota; kingdom Metazoa; phylum Arthropoda; class Insecta; order Coleoptera; family Cerambycidae; genus Stenurella; species Stenurella melanura. The sequence continues at coordinate 114,009,219 of OY757312.1, forward strand.
GTTCAATGTTTACTGTTTCGTTTGCTATATCGTTCTGGTTTTCATTTGCATTAACTTGATTGTCAGTCATTTTTACTCTAATTTACTTAATTACTTAAATTGAAAGAAAATAAAATTTTAATAAAACTTTGCAAAGCGAAAATAACAGAATGATACGTCACTGGTGTTATAAATGTTTCACAAACTTATGATTTACTGATTAGCGTGGAATGTGTTTGAATGCAAAATAAATGCAAAGGTAAAGGTCGTATAACAACCTTTTTGAAATTAATCTTAAAATTGAAATTTTATCTGTTGAAATGTATTGAATTTCTTGATAAGTTTAATGAAAAGTTGAAATGTACTGATTAGTCTAACGAACTTCCGCTAATCTGAGTTATAGAACTATTGTTTTATATTACGTTACGTACAAATTAAAATAAACTGTATGAATGGATTTGACGTCGAAGACACCAACTTCCTAGCAGGGATGTTTGTTGCTGTTCGTTGAGTGATTGCTTCTTAAACTAATTGTTGCTTGTTGTGTTTCTTGATTGATTGTTGCTTGAAATTGATTTGTTGATTGTTGCTTTGAATAGATTTGTTGTGTGCTAAGGTTCTTTTTCTTCTCAAAGAATTGGGATTCACCACTCCTCTCCTAAAGTTCCCCTTGTTCTTCCAGACTTTCCCTCCAGTTAGGCGCCTTTTTGCAGATGTTGTCCTTGTTCTCTAGGGTAGTTGTGTGGTAGCTAGGCTCCGGTACATGGTGTTTTGAAGATCCGCTCCGACTGCGCCAATTGTTACATCACACACAACACAAAGAACTTTTTAAAAAGATTTATTTACTTAAATGGATAGCACGTACTATCCAGACATGAAAAGTGAAAAAGATGAAATGAGTATTACAACTGAGGAGCAAACTTTCCTTTAAATATATTTATAAGTTTAAAAGTGCTGACTTGAAGAGTCTTAGAACAAGGGAATATTGTGAACGAGCCTGTGAATCACGTGATGTTGAGTTAGCAAAAGGAACAGCTGCCATATGTAATATGATATGCCTGATAAGGCTATTTTCATATGACTCTAAGTATTATAAGTTACTTCGTAATATTTTATATAACATATATACATGTCATCAGAACTTAGAGACAAAATTACTTAGATACATAAAACAAATTCAGTTACCAAGTAAAAGATACCAACCAGCTTTTCAAATAGTCAAGAAAAAATTATATAAAATATAATTTTACATATTTTTCTAGATCTTCGGTGCATCACGTGATAAACAAAAATACCGATATTTTCAGTCTCGAGAATGTAGTTCGCTAAGAAATATAATATAAATTCTGATACTTACAGAATAAATAGACAAGAGTAACACGAATACATAAAATATATTGGAATGGCATGGTATCGACCTGTATGTGCAAAGCACTATATTCAGGTACGGAGGTACCGGCACGGTAGCGTCAGCTTTGCTCGACTCGGTTTTACTGCTGCTATTATGTTGTGCATGACTTTTTATAGAATAAACTAATATCAAGTATAATAATTATTTTCTATTATTTTCTCCAACAAATATTGTTTAATAGTACAATTTTCATAATATATTTCCTACCTGGGGTAATATTTTGGGAATAGAGAGAGCACTACACAGATTCGCACCTCGCTTTCTCCACTACTTCTGCTTCAATATTTTGTTACGAAAACCCTGTACCTTTATTAAAAAATTTTGTAGAGACATTTTTTGCTTAAAAATATATGCTCTGTCTAGAAATATTTTTTATTTTGCCATACATCAAATTTTGAAATTATCGTGCAAACTTTATATGATTTTATTAACTAGACTTCAGAGAACTCATAAAAAAATTTATCTGCTGCCTCCGAATATGTTTGAGATTTATAGACAAAATTAGCTACCACGCTCGGGCTAATAAGAAACAGAAATGAAGAGACAAGCGGAATTTCGTATAACCCGAGCAATTCTAGAATTCTTTACAGCACATCACCGCGCACCGGAGGAAAATCAGACTATAAAACCGAATAATATGGACAACGCTAACAAAATTATTAGTAATATAATAGTGGTAACATTTGCAATTTCAATATAAACATAAAGTAATAAATCATAAATTCAAAATTTCTATATTACTTCCATATCACGTAGTGGATTGGAAGTATAGTAATCGTAAAAAGAAATTCATTTTTTTTTTCTTGAAATAAGTTTAGAATGTCCTGAAACGTCGAGATTTTAAATTTGAGCGAAAAAAAATTTCTGTTTGTCTGTCGGTCTGTCTGTCTGTCGGTTTGTCTGTAACTTTTTTTTTGTCCGCACGTTTTCTCCGGAACTGTTTAAGATATTGACATGAATCGTTGTACACGTATATACTATAATGACATCTGGAACTGGATAGTTTTTTGAAAATATCCAGTGAAGGGTTGGGGGGGTAAATAGGAGTAATTAGGGGGAAATATGTAAAGCCAGCTGGTAAGAGTACATAAACTTGAAATTTGATGTGTGTACTACAAGCCAAGGCCTCATTTTATTTCAACCCCCCACCATCCCTACTCCATTATTAAAGGGGTTGATAAAATAAAATTAAGATATTCATTTCAGGTTTGGTACACGTATGTGTTATAACGACATCTGGAACTAGAATATATTTTGAGATAATTCCGTGGAAGGGTTGGGATTAAATAGGGGTAAATAGGGGAATATAAGTAAATCAAGCTGGTAAGAGTACAGAAACTTGAAATTTGGTGTATGTACTAGAAGCCAAACCCTGCGATTTTTAATAATATTTTTCCCCCTCACTACCCCTACTCCATTATTAAAGGGGTTAATAAAATAAAATTGAGATATTCATTTCAAATTTGATACACGTACTTATGTATTAGAACGACATATGGAACTAGATTATATTTTGAGAAGATTCCGTTGAAGGGTTGGGATTGAATAGGAGTAAATAGGGGAATAAAAGTAAAACAAGTTGGTAAGAGTATAGAAACTTGAAATTCGGTGCATGTACTAGAAGCCAAAGCCTCAAATTTTTTCATAATATTTTTCAACCCCTCCCACCACCCCTACTCCATTATTAAAGGGGTTGATAAAACAAAATTGAGATATTCATTTGAAATTTGGTACACGTACGAATTATAAAGACATCTGGAACTAGATTATATTTTGAGATGATTCCGTTGAAGGATTGGGGGTTAAATAGGGGCAAATAGGGCAAAATAAGTAAATCAAGCTGGTAAGAGTACAAAAACTTGATATTCGGTGTATGTACTGGAAGCAAAGGTCTCAAATTATTTATAATATTTTCAACCCCTACACCACCCTTACTCCATTATTAAAGGTGTTGATAAAATAAAATTGAGATATTCACTTGAAATTTGGTACACGTACGAATTATAACGACATCTAGAACTAGATTATAGTTTGAGATGATTCCGTTGAAGGGTTGGGGGTTAAATAGGAGTAAATAGGGGAAAATAAAAAAGCAAGGTGTTAAGAGTACAGAAATTTGAGATTTGGTGTAACCAAGGTCTCAGGTTTCTTTCCAATATTTTTCAAACCCCACCACCTCCGCTCCATTATTAATGGGATTGATGACATAAAATTGAGATATTCACTTGAAAGTTAGTACACGTATGTATTATAATGACATCTGATTGAGATGATTCCATTGATGGGGTGGGAAGTGGTAGTTTGTGAGTAGGGGAAACAAGTAGGGTGAACTAGAAACTTTATGTTTAACGTATAGGGTAGAAACCAATGCCTCAAACTTCTATGACATCTGCCATAAATATTATTAAATTAAAATTCTATTACCAATAATTTTCACACACTAGGGTGCAAATCTAATCGAAACGTTTCCTTTAAAATGACGGATGAAAAATCTGGATGTGGAAGTAGTGATTCCTTAGGCAGCGGTTTTTTTTTTTGTAATAAAAATACTTAACTTCCCTAGGGAGACAGAATCAAGTAACGGCTCGAACAACAGTATCATAATAACGCGCCTTCTAGTACTACAAGAACATTTATAAATGCGTAATTTGTAGTATCATCTGAAAAATTTCCAATATTCTCACTGCAATATAATTTTCAAATTATTAAATTATGTTCTCCAGTTTAAGTAACATTTCTATCCAACAGTATTTTTGAAGCTATAATTCAAATGTAAAGTCGATTCGAGTAGCGGTATGTTTACAGATGGTTTTCCTGCCTTACAATCAGTTACTGATCGATTCGAATTTAACTATAAAGAAGGGAACCGGAAAATTGGAAATTAATAGGGTCTACAAAGTAATAATTATCGATTCAAATTAAATATTTATAAAGTTAAAAAAAATTAAATGTGCGACCGGGAGCAAAATAACCAGAAGTTCTGAGGCAGTAATACGTAATTCGACATTTTTAAATGTTAATGTTAATTATAATCAAACATTAGGATGCTATTTTGGAGGTTCCATTAAGAACTGGTGTGAGCATAATAGGCTGGTGCCAAAGCGGATTTTGAATACTAAAAGAAAAAAAATAGCTACAGGTAAAGACCAGCCTGAAAATTTACTTAGGGTTACAATGAAGAGAGAAAACAGAAATTGAACGCAAGGTAAAATTGTGGAATTGGGGTGCTGTTTAGGGGTTGAAAGTGGTTTTTTGAGATTTTCGACGAAACGTGACCTCCCAGCACAAAAGTTGTAGCTAATAAAAAAAATATAAAACCTTCATACACTTACAGCCGGTTTTACAATCACAAGTTAACTTTCATGTTAGTTGAGTTTTACTTGCAGGTTAACTATAACTTTACCGACACATACGTTTTTCAATATAAAGTTAAGTGATGATTTGTAAACGAGAGGTTGTGAATAAAATTTATAATGTTGGTACTGAAAAATGGGTAATATACATAAAATGTATGAATTTTGGTCCAAAGTCACGTCACCTGCTATCAAATATAAATTCCAGAAGTAATTTATGAGTTAGTGGTCTATTACTAAATAATTAAGTAGCATTTAGTCTCGATCTATTTAAAAAATCTCTTCCATCGTATTCTTCGAAAAAGTTAGGTCTATACAGGATTACCTTACTACCTACTACTCATCACTGCTATATGCATTTACTCCGCACATATTCATTTTTCGGCAAAATATCAAAAAAATATTTTGTGACAGTTATTTTATAGGTTATAAATTGCCAGTAAACTGCCAACTTCTAGTTTACCCACACCTCATCTGCTAGTAAAGTTAACTACTAGATAACTACCACATCGAAGATGACCAGATATTGTAAAACCCAATTTCGATAATAACCTGAAAGTTAACTCTGACTGGAAGTTAACTAGCGATTGTAAAACCGGCTGTTAAGGTATTATTCAACCTAACCTCAAATTTTCCGAGAAAGTGGCGGAAAATCTATTTTTCGGTTATTTACTTCCTTCTCTCGTAAATGTAATTTAATTTACATGAAATGTTGTGAAAGTATGCTTTTTTGCATTGAATAAGCATGATTTTTTTGGAATCTGGAAAACAGGTTATTTCCTAGATATTTACGTTTTTCGAGAAAAAAAAAACGAAATCTTCCATGGAGAACTTTATTGGCTTTTTTTTTTCGATTTAAATATTCTATCAGGGCTCATTTTAGCCGTTGAAGTGTCTTCTTTAAAATAGTCTAATGTTGATCGTTTTTCATGAAACCGCTTAAAATTGACAAAAACCAAAAGAATGACTTTTCGGGTCACGAGTTTTTCAATATTATACATTATTTTCATTTCTTTTAATTATTTATGTAAATAATGGATTGAATTTCAATGACAGAATTTGCTTCAATGTAATATTATTAAAGTTGAATAGATTTAATTGAAGAAAATTGAGGAAATCATCATGAAACTTGTAAATAAATAACAAGTTGATAAGAAAATCTTTAAAGTTATTCATATAACCGTGGCACAAAAATTTACAAAAGTGTGAATTCGGAAATTCATACTAGAATAGTACTTGGAATAGTTACTTATGAAAAGTTCAGGTCCGCCTAAAGTGGACGGCGGGGGGTTAAGAGGGGCCAGACCAAGAGAAGAGCCGAGTTCGTTTTCCGGTTTTGCTGGAAAATGAAAGAAAAACAATAGTAAAATCATTATTGAGCAACAAAAATTTATCAAGCAGAGCTAGTATTTTTTTTTAAAGATGCAGACCAATTAACCTTTGCTAAAAATGGATCTAAATTAATAGCCGGTATTTACAAAAGTAAAGAAATGGATGTGTCATTAAATCAATTAAGATTTGAATATTACCAACTAGCAACTAACAAATCTACTTTCAAACTGGAAAAACTTCCACCAACTGAAGAAGCAGCTGCACAACACTCCTATAGAGTTTATTACCAATCGCAAACTTGGCATGATTATTTGAACAACGACCCCGATAACAAGAAAGCTAAGCAATGGGACTAGAACGAACATCTAGGTAGACTCGTGTCCTAATTTTTTCCAGACAGTTCAGACGTAATTTCAGAAAAATTATTAAAAAGTATTAGTTGCAGCTGTGAAAGTGGTTGTAATACACAAAAATGCGGCTGCTCATATAGAGATAAAGAAATATTTGAAGACGTAAGTGATTCGGAAGACATTATTGATGAAGAGCCAGGAAATAGTCTTGATATTGAAATTGAAGAGCTGGAAGTCATCGATAATCTCGAAAATCCTTCAGAATTGAAAGTTTTATTGATGAAGAAGAAGCACACCCACAATATAAAACATCTAAAATTCATTAGAATTTAGTTATTTTTCATAAATTTGTAATTACAGAAAATGACAAAACAATATTTTTCGAGAGTCAAGAGTATCAATAAATGAATTGTTCTGTTAATAATTATGTATTCAAATTATTTCATTCAAATATACCTAAAATAAATTATTCATCGTTATACTATTTATTTAGTGAAAAAAGAGTAAAATATACATCAATAAAAATGCACACGGGGCCGGCGAGTCTTAACCCTAGTTTATGACTTTCAGTACGATACGGTGCATTGTCATGAAAAACTTAAGTTTTAGAATGTTTTTCCCCACTTTCTTCAATTAAATTCATTCAACTTTAGTAATATCATATTGAAGTAAATTCTGTCATTGAAATTTTATTCATTATTTACATGAATATTAAAAAACTGAAAATAATATGTAATATTGAAAAATTCGTGAACCGAAAAGTCATTTTTTTTGGTTTTTCTCAATTTAAGCGGTTCCTTGAATAGTAGACCACCAACATTAGACAATTTTAAAGTACACATTTCAGCGGTTAAAATGAGCACGGATAGAATATCTAAATCGAAAAAAATACGAATAAAATTTTCCGTGGAAGATTTTGTTTTTTATTTTTCGAGAAATGTAAATACTTCGTAAACTATTAGTGTCCCAGATTCCAAAAAATCATGGTTATTCAATGCAAGAAAAGGCACACTTTCACAAAATTTCATGTAAATTGAATTATTTTTATGAGAGAAAAAAAAATCGAAAAATCGATTTTCCGCCATTTTTTCGGAAAACCTGCGTCTAGGCTGAAGAATACCTTATATGAAAGTTTTATGTTTTTGTATTACCTACAACTTTTGTGGAGGATATTTTCCGCTAGGAGATCACGTTTCGTTGAAAATTGCAAAAAACCACTTTCAACCCCTAAACAGAACCCCCATTCCATAATTTCACATTATCTCGTGTTTATGTTTTTTCTCTTAATTATAACCTTAACTAAATTTTCTGGCTAGTCCTTACCTGTAACAAATCTTTTTTTTCCAAAAAGTATTGGCACAAGCTGTAAGGATTATTACAAATGAAATTATTGTCAGTAAATTGACGATTCCTCTTCATAAGGAAAAAATGGGGCACTATGGGATAACGAAAAGGTTCGAGGGCTCAGGTCGTGGTCTGGGAAAGATACACAGTTAGCTCATTTCTTCAGTGAAAATAGGATTGAAAGAATAGTACTTGGAATAATTACTGTGAATGTGATGCATTATCCTGCTTCTAGGCATACAACTTACAGCAGGATTAAGTGTCTTGCCGCAGTCCTCGTAGAGCCAGGACTTAAACTGAATACAAAATTTATAGGGTAATCAGAATTATCTGCATCCAGCTCTGATTTGTGCATTTTTAAGGAAAAAAAGTGTTCGATCCGTCATTCCAGGGGGGACATTATTTATAGGCCAAGGATATTAGGTATTCGTGTATGATGTTAGTCTTTACAAGTCGCCGTAATAAATAATGACATTGTCTTAGAGTACTGTACTCATTATGATGTAACAATCCCTGTTCCTGGTAGAAAAAAATTATTAATAATAATAGCAACAAATATAGGTCAACTTGGGTACTCCTTCTTCTTCATCAATGTCTTTAAAACTAAGTGAAACAGGGTAAAATACTGCACATACCTTTTTTGGTAGAGTATAATGTTCTTTAAAATAAACAGAAACTGTACAGATAATATTTAAGTTTGTATAGGCCGTCAGTCTCAATAACGAAGTTCCGAAGCGCTTGATTTTCGTTGTTGTGTGATAGTAACTAAGTTCGTTATTTTAAGGATAGTTTTTCTTTTAGTTCTCATAGGTAGTTTTTTCTGCTGTTTGCAAAATCCTGTAAAGAATATGTTTCATTGCAAATATTAAATAAATTAAAAAAATTAAAATAAGTGTAAATATTTTGTAACTGTTTTAATTATATTTCGCTTTTTTCTTTCTTTAAACACGAAAATCATTTGAAGCTGTTAATTTTAGTACTGGAATTCAACAACAATTTTTTTAAAAATCGGTTATTTTTAAAACAGATCCTTGTTACAATTTTTATTACATGTAAAACCTATATTTTTTTCAGAATAGCAAAAAAATGTAGTTGTGTTGCAATCTGATTTATGATGTTCCAGCGATATTTCTGCATGCCTATTTATATGCATATTACCCAAACGTAGTGTATATTATATAAAATTTATATCGGATAGAGACTCATTTGACGAGGGTTCCAATCTTCCCATTGTTATATCCGAACCTGTAATATCGTATGCAAACTAGGCTTTAACAAGATTAATTAACAAATATTAACTACCTTGGTTGGTGTTTTCTTCGAAATCTGTCAGTATCACTTCCACATCCACGTAATGGATTGGAAGTATAGTAACCGTAAAAAAAATTTCAAATTTTATTTTCTTGAAATAGATTTAGAATGTCATGAAACATCGAGATTTTAAATTTGAGCAAAAAAAATTCTGTCTGTCTGTAACCCTTTTTTTTTGTCCGGACGTTCCGCACGTTTTCTCCGGGACGGTTGAAGATATGACTTTAAATTTTGTACACGTATTTATTATAAAGAGATCTGGAACTGGGTTGTTTTTTGAACATATACGGTGAAGGGTTGGGGAGTAAATGGGGGAAATATTGGGAAATAGGGAGAAATAAGTAACGCAAGCTGGTAAAGAGTATGGAAACTTAAAATTCGGTGTATTTACTAGAAGCCAAGGTTTCAGATTTTTTTATAATATTTTTCAAGTCCCCACCACCCCTACTCCATTATTAAATTAATTAAAATTGAGATATTCACCTGAAATTGATTCTGTTAAAGGGATGGGAGGTGGTGGATTGTGAATAGGGGAAAACATGTAGAATAAACTAGGAACTTCATTTTTAACGCATATGGTAGAAAACAATGTCTCAAATTTTTCTATGACATCTGTCCCAAATATTATTAAATTCCTATGACCAATAATTTCCACACACTAGAGTGCAAATATAGTCAAGATGTTCCTTTAAAGTGACTTGGATGAAAAATCTGGATGTGGAGGTAGTGTTCCCTTAGGTAGCGCTTTTTTATAATTGAATTCTTTTTTTGTTGCATCTAATTGAAAACATATTCTTTATAGGATTTATCAAAGAACAAAAAAAGTGATCTAGAAAAATTAAAGGGAAAAATTGAGTACAGAAATATTAACTTCCTTTGATAACTAGATTCTTATTCTTTTACTTTTATATCTCGACGCCGACGGACGCCTAGCGTCGTTTTTATAAAACTTGTGTCTTTGATGTATTTTGATACCTAGATTCTTGTTCTCGCATTTTTAGGAAACCCATTTTTTTGTGGAATATTAATGTAAAGCCGATTACAGTTGTGTAACTTTTTAAATTTTTTATCCGCAGCTTAATAAAAGTTTGAAAGTTTCTAAAACTTTTGTTTATTTCCATCCCCTGTACATTTTGCAGATTTTGTAAATATTATGTCAGGCTTAAAAGTTAGCCAAGTTCATTTTCAATGTTTTAACTAAGCTTGCTAAATTGCAACTTTTTGTAAATTTTTCTATGACGTCTGACCCAAATATTATTAAAATTCTATTACCAATTATTTCCGCATACTAAAGTGGAAATACAGTCAAGAAATTTACCTTTAATAAGACTTGGATGAGGAAGTATTGATTTCTTAGACAGCGTTTTTTTTTTTTTTAGTTTTTTTTTAGTTTATAACATTGTTCTAGTTTATATATTTTTAGGTGTGAGACATTTCGTAACAATCAAGTATTCATCTCTATCTGATCCGTTTGACGTTTAGATATTTTTCAGTAGCAAAATGCGCAATAAAAAACCGCTGCCTATGGAATCACTACTTCCACATCCAGATTTTTCACCCAAGTCACTTTAAAGAAAACATCTTGCCCAGATTTGCACTCTAGTATGTGGAAATTATTGGTCAAAGAATTTTAACAATATTTGGGGTAGGTGTCATAGAAAAGTTTGAGGCGTTGGTTTCTACCATATACGGTAAAAATAAAGTTTGTAGTTTATCCTACTTATCTTCTCCTATTCACAACCTACCACCTCCCACCGTTCAATGGAATCATCTCAATCAAATCTCATTACAATACATATATGTACTAACTTTCAAGTGAATATCTCAATTTTATGTTGATGTGGAAGTAAAATAAGAAAATATATGCATAGTTCTTCTTTTTATTTTTTATAGATTACTTTTTGTGCTCCTATAAAGAATATGTTGTGTTATGGTCAGTATTTATTAAATTACTATCAGATTTGAAAAGTTACATACGAGAAAATGTACATAAAGTTTATTTAAATCGTGTGCTTGTGCCGATCCTTGACCAACAGAATTACTAAACCTCCTGTCCCTAGGCTGACCGACAAAATTAAACTGATTATAAAGTTAAGGCTTACACGAAGGACAAGCAAATCCTTAAGCAGGATAGGTATACCCAACAACAAATTAATTCTAAGTGGGTATATTGTAAGCAATTGAAAAATCCAGTTGCCTCGTTAATTCGTCAAGAGAAGAAGACAAATATTGAATATATAGTGAAGTCAATGAAGTTATTTACCTTGTATTTCTCGATCAGTGTATTGTCATAATGTTAAGTTACTATTTGGGGGTAGTTCCCATCTCCTGTGAAGAGTGGACAACATAAATAAAAACTAATCACTGGATGTGATAGAAAATTGTAATAAAAAGGGTGGTATACAATTCTTCATGACAATTGATATTTTCCGAGTTCAGACAATTCAAAAATTGCATTTAGACTATCGAAAAATTGATACCTCGAGACTGTTTCGCAAATAACTCAGAAAGTATTACATATTACGGAAAAGTGATATAAAGCAAAAATAAGACATAACATTTTGTTTTTTATTTCTGTGCGATAAATAAGTTCTAAATACATGACAGTTTAAAACTGGCGTTCATATGTCGAGATGTAATGTCAAATATATCAAATATAATAAATAAGCCTGACGCTTAAAGTAGAAATAATATATACTATAGGTTTTAAAATTCCTGATTGACCTTAATAGCGAAAATAGGTGGACGTTAAATAAGTGAATAAAAAAAATTTAAAACATAAAAGTTCCCTTCAGAATGTTTTTATATACCTTTTAGTAGGGAACCGAGCCATCTGAAAAACGCCTATGAAAAGAGGCCTATACCACTCGAGGACCTAAAGAAACTGAAGCGGACGGACAGACGGAAACAAACAGACGAATGGATATTTTGAACGTTGTTCAGAATTCGATCACCAACACAGTGATATGAAACTTTATCTCGACGAGCGATATTACTGGCTTTGGAAATGCGACTGCGCAAATAACACATTGTCTTTAATAACTGAGTTCTCGAAAACTAAGCAAAATTTGAAAAAAGGGTTTTAGTAAAAAAACTTTTATGACGCATTAGCTACAACTATGTCGTTACATTACCTAGTTATTATTTAATAATAATTAAGTTAACAACAGACTACATTTTATGGTGCAAATTACAGAAAGCTATGGTCATTTCAACGTGATTAGAAGTATTTGAGTATTACCTTTTTTAAATTTAAGATTAATAAACTTATTAATGAAAACAATATGACAAGCTAAACAAATAATACCAAAAAATCTAAAATTAGGAAAAAACACAAAAATCCCACACATCACTGATTTCACAATTCCAAATTCATTCGCGACCAAAAAATTCGAATGCAGCAGGTCAATTAAGTTTCAATGTTCAGTTTTTTTAGGTCCTCGATTGGTATACAAGGTGCAAATTTCAGATGTCTCGGTTCACTACTATACTACCTATAACTTTATTTAGCATAATTGTTCAAAAACTCAAGGAGTGCTTAAATACGGAGTTTGGACAAAATAAGGCAAAAATCACATTTCACAGAAAATAGACTATTTTATAAATATTTTATTTCATCAAAGACAAAAACTATAAAAGAAACTCTTAGTCTGAAGAGTATATGTCAGTCAGTACGTTTGTCTGCCTACCTGCCTGTTCTCCTGCCCGTTTGCCTATCTGCCCGTCTATTCGTTTGTCCGTCCGTGGTTCTGTCTGTTCATCACATTTCCCGTAAGTAGGAAGGCTCAAGACAAAATGGAACAATTGTGTCGAAATGGCAGTAAATTTGAGGAAATAGAGGAGAAACTCTATCGTTTTAAAAAAATAGACCAGTAAATATAAAATTTAAAATATATACCAACAAAATGCACATGAATCGTGCTGTAACCTGTGACAAAATTCTACAAACATACAGTACTATACTTATAGCACTTATGAACGTTTCGGCAATAAAAATGGCAATTATGCCTAAAGAAATTACTTATTTTAAAAAAACTTCCTAGGAGTATCCTATAGAATATTAACAATTATATAGAAAAATCAAAAATCCGTGGAGTATATTTACATCTAGTTTAAATTGTAATAAATTTACAGTCCATGTTGTTGGTTTTGCTACTCTGGCTTATAGGCGAAATCATATTTCACCACTCTTTTCTGGAGAAAATATTATCAGGATAGTTGTATTCAGTACTTCTTCTTAGTAGTACCATACGGTATTTTTTGTTGATTTCGATTATTATTTTCAGCCATTAAATATCGACCACTTCAGTTTATAATATTAAATTCGCACAGCCTATTAGTAGGTCATAATGAAATAATCTAGTTTCTGATTGTCAACATAGATTCCAATTTGACCTTTCGGAGATAGACATAATTGAGGAATTAACGAACTGTCTGGATAATTTTCAAATCTTGAATTGAAATTTATTAATATACCAGAATTTCTATTTACTAAATATTCAGCGCTAAGTTTTCTTTAAATTAATGCAAAGTAGTAATTAAATTTCTAGGTAATGAGACAATAGTTCAATTTGAGTTAAATTAGAAGTGGTTAACTAATATCGGCACAAATTACTACTTAATGGGTACTGATTAAAACCTATTAATACACAAATTAATTTATTATATAACATGGGGTTCGGTAACCACCCATCCGAAATGATTTTAATAACTAATTATTGCTCTTAATTGATTCTGCAAGTGCCTTGTAAAACATTATTCAATATTTAAAAATATAGAAAATGTGCTTTTAAATACTCTTTAAGACATTGACATATTAGGCATGCTTACACTCTTTAGGCCTTTGTCAAAAGTAAATGAAATGACTTGAATGAAACAAAGCTTATCTTTTCACTGACTATTTTTGAGGCATAATAGTATGTGGAAAAATACACAATGATCGAGCGCTAAAAAACTAATTTCAAAACTAAAAGAGTAGTCGTATCGTCATCATTGTATTACTTCTTTAACTTCTTAATATTATTACCATTACCAGTGCTATTAGTCTAATTCACAAGTTCAAAAAGGTGTCAATTCTTGAAATAGCTCCTAAAAATATGAGCGATAGCTCATTGGATTTTTAATAACGTCTACAAAAATGTGTTAAAATGTTTTATTAGCACATAAAAAATTGCAAAAGTTATAAACAAATTAAGATGAAAAAAAATGGCATTTAGTTTTTCGCTTATAACTCAACTACTACAAGCGATAACGGAAATCGGCAAAAGGATTCTTAAAGAGGAGGAAATTTCCAATAAAAAACTCCCTACTCCTGGAACTCTATCTCCATTATTTATCATTTTAATTTCAAGCTGAAAATAGGGTTCCGCGCGACCGCTGCAGGATGCAAGCGCCGCCTCAAAAGAGAGTACATCACATAAAATCATTTTTGTATACTATTAAATATTAACAAAAAAATTTGAAAAAAAAATGGTGTATCCGTAACACTTCAAAAAATGAGATCTCGTTGAAAAAAAATGTTAAAGTTTATTTTTCAACAAGTGAGGCCATTGTTAACTAACAAAATTTTATGGGACCTCCGTTATCATTCGAGACAAATTTTTTTCTTTAATAATTGGCCTATAAAATTTTAGCTTCTTGGAGCCCTTAATACAGATATACTTAACAAGATCACATTATAAAAGTTTTTAAAAATTGTTTATTTTGTTTATTATAATTTTTTAAAGTAAACAGAAAATTAAAAACCAAAGTAAAGTTGTAAATTTTTTTTTTCAAATTCGTTATCATATTACTATTTTTACATTAAAAAAGGATATTCATTAACGTTAAAAAAAAAGTTTTACGCCAATGGTTTACAAGTTTTTTATAAACAAATTGACTAATTTACTATTTAAAACAGTTTTTTTTGCAATTTTATTCTCTTGAGAATATTATGATTTTTAAATAAAAATGTTTTTCTTAATAACATTATCTTATTGTTTATAATCTTTTTTTTTAATTATCCGTCATTTGAATATATTTTTTTTATATAACAATCATAATTGGCAATCCACAACAAAGTAACAAACAGAAAAAAAAATGATCAACAACATGTTTGTTATAAACAAATTCTGACAAATCAAATATTTTTTTTCTAAATCTTGAAAAAATTACAAAAACAGCCATATTCAACAACACATTGAAAAAAATTTGAAACGGGCACTCGATTTATCAACTAAAACACTGATATAACTTTTAAACTATTAGAGATATCATAATAGACATTCAGGTCGTTTTTGTAGAGGATTAATTAATCTCTAAATGAGTTAACTTCCAAGTTTGTAACTATTATCAGTTATTATGCGCATTTGTTTATAAAAATTAAACATATTTTCTATTTATTTTTAAATAAACAATTGCAACTTTCAGATATTTTATCAAATTGCCTTGAGGATCCATTACCGTATCTGCATTATTTGATAAGCTAGAAGTCATAAAAGATTCAAAAACGTCGAAAACACTTTTAATTTTTATAAACAAATGCTCATAATACCCGATTAATAATGGTTACAAACTTGGAAGTCAACTCGTTTAGAGATTAGTTAATCCTTTATAAAAAACTACCTAAATGTCTATTGTGATATCTCTAATAGTTTAAAAGTTATCAGTGTTTTAGTTGACAAATCAAGTGCCCGTTTCAGCTGTATCGTGTAATATTGAAAAACGCTATAAAAAATACAAACAAATTTTTTTCAATATGTTGTTGCATATGGCTGTTTTTGTAATTTGTTTAAGATTTGGAAAAAAATATTAGACTTGTCAGAATTTGTTTATAACAAATTGTTAAATTAATAAATAATGAAATAGTTGATTAAAAAAAATCCTTTTTTTATTTTATTGAGGATTGCCAATTATGATTTTTAAGAAAAATATAATTTCTTAACTAATAGTTCAAATGATAAATAATTTTTAAAAAACGATTATAAACAATAAGATAATGTTTTTAAGAAAAACATTTTTATTTAAAAATCATAATAATCTCAAGACAACAAAATTGTAAAAAAAATTGTTTCAAATATAAAACTAGTCAATTTGTTTATAAAAAACTTATAAACAATTGGCGTAATTTTTTTTTAACGTTATTGAATGTCTTTCCTCAATGTAAAAATAGTAATATGATAACGAATTTGAAAAAATTTTTTTTTACAACTTTACTTTGGTTTTTAATTTTCTGTTTACTTAAAAAAATTATAATAAACAAAATAAACTTTTTAAAAACTTTTATAATGTAATCTCATAAAGTATATCTATAAGAAGAAAATTTTATAGGCCAATTATTTTTAAAAAAAATTGTCTCCAATGATAACGGAGGTCCCATAAAATTTCGTTAGTTAACAATGGCCTCACTTGTTGAAAAGTAAACTTTAACATTTTTTCCCACGGGACCTTATTTTTTGAAGTGTTAGGAATACACCATAATTTTTTCAAATTTTTTAATTGATATTTAATAGTATAAAAAAATGATTTTATATGATATATTCTCTTTTGAGGCGGCGCTCGCATCCTGCAGCGGTCGCGCGGACCCTATTTTCAGCGTGAAATTAAAATGATAAATAATGGAGATAAAGTTCCGGGAGTTGGGACTTTTTTTATATATATAACCTTTCTAAAAGTGATAATACAGGACGAAGAAATTCCACATATTCTCGACCAAAGGGCCGCAGAAGCAAATGAGGCACTGCTACCAAAAGAATCGCGATCACTGTATAAGAAAGAATATGAAATATTCCAACAATGGACTAACAGAAATTCTGTAACTGTCAGCGAGACAGTTCTAATGGCTTATTTCAACGAACGGGTATGTACTTATTATTGTAATTTTCAACATTTTGTGTTTTTTGATAACATACTTATTACCTTATTTTTTATAGGCGGAAACGTTCTGCCCGAACACATTGTAGTCAAAATACTCAATACTGGCAACATTGTTGGTGATGAATAGAAAAATAAATATAGGAGATTATAATATGCTGGAGGTCTTTCTGAAACAAACTTCAAAAGGATATCTTCCGAAGAAATCCAAGATATTGACAGCGGAGGATGTTTTAAAATTATTCAAAGAAGCTGCTGGAAAATGCATTGTACAATTGTACATGGGTGACATTAGTTTTATTTAGTTTTCCTGTAGGTTGTTCTGGTTATGCTAATTATGGGAGGTTTTACAATTGTGGAGGAGAATAAAATGAATGCCGTGACCCTACACCTAAATACGCTTGGTTGCGATGTAAGGGAAAAAAAGCGTCGCTTTTTCTTGAACTATCGTAGTGGTCGATGTACTATGCAGCCAGTTAGTAAAAATACCTTTCTTGGATATGCTGAGGCTGATAAATATACAGGCCACTGTCTGCGTCGTACATCGGCAACTCTTCTGATGATTGCCCCTCTCTCTCGAAGAGAGCAGGGTCACGTGACCTGCCGTTGATGGAAATGGTACCTACAGATGCCTACAACATCTCCACCAAGCGGCGGCAAATGCGGTGCCCGAAGCCTCCTTTGTCGATGGACTCCCGTACTATAAGTTTTTAAAGTATTGTGTTAAATAAAGTTTTAAAAAAATAATAAAGACACTCTGATTAATAGTCCAGTCAATGAACTGGTTGTAGAGGACATGGTCGGGAACAGAATTTTTGACTTCAGGGCTGTGTTTGGAATACCTAGGAGGTAAACATACTAAAAGTCCCCGAATCTACGAGGTGAGCGGAGTGCAGGGGGGGCCATTGTAGGTCACTTTTTTTGTATTTTCGCTGATATCTCGAAAATAGTGCATTATAGCTAAAATATTAATCTATTCAAAATTAAAGCTGACAAAATTTCCTACAAGACTGTTGTTATTCATTATTCTTCTATTCCTAATAGTTTTCGAGATATCCGCTGGCGAAAATCACCAATTTTCAAAATACGCATTTTTGCCTCATGCTTCTTGACAAACTTTGCCTTCTAGCGCCTCAGCCTTTAGTTTCACGGTTATATCTTCACAGTAGAGCATTAGTTGTAGAGCATTCAATTTTTTTTAAAGTGAGTTGTTATTAATACTCCTCCATTACCTTGACCTCTAACATTCTAAGCAAATCTTACAACTCCCTTTTCACACACTTCCAGATGTAGGATTGACTTGAAATTTTGGACGTGTATATGGTTCAGGTAACAGTACAATTTGGCAACTTTTATAGAAAATCCAAGATGGCGTTTCGAACATGGAGGGTAGTTTATTGTCATTTAATATCCGATTCTACTGAAAATTGGTATCCGGGGTTTCTTGAGATCGCAGATTACAGACATCTGATCAATACACAAAAATTCAAAATGGCGGCGTCAATATGGCGGATAGGTTTTATCATTTATCGTCTGATTCAACTGAAAATCGATATCTGAGCATTATTGAGGTTGCAGAGTACAATTATCTCATCTAAATTTAATAATTCAAAATGGTGGCGTCAAAATGGAGGATGAGTTTTGTAATTTACAGTTTGATTCGTCGGTATCTGCGAATTTTCAAGGTCGCAGATTATAAATATGTAGTAGAAATTTAAAATTCAAAATGGCGGCTTTAGAATGACGAATAGGTTTTGTCATTTATAGAGACAGAATTATATAGAATAGATACACTATTCCAATTGGAACAGAACTAAAAAGAAGATAATAAACAAATAATTTAAAAAAAAATCAAAAACACGTTTTTAAACAGAAACTGTTAAAAAATGCACCAAAAAGAAGAAACTAATGCCAATAATAATAATAATTATGTTAATAAACGTAAAGGCGCGGGGAGCTCAAAGCATCTGGATGAACAGAGAATTTTAGCCAACAGGCGTCCTACGCATTTGCATTTATTAACGTAGTTATTTTTATTATTAACATTATTTTCTTCCTTTTATGGCATTTTTTAACAGTTTCAGGGGTTTAAATATGTATTTTTGAAATTATTAATTTATTTTTTTCCTTCTTCAATTAGGTGTTTTCACTATGTGCAAATTTGCTTTTTTGATATTATTAAAATGAAGTACTTGTTATACTAAAGCACTTATTGATATTTAAAAAGCATTCTACCGTCCATCAAATTAAAATTTCAACAAATAAATAACAAAGTTTTAGTAATTGAACGTGTACGCAAAACACGCGGTGGCGTCATCGGTTATATTAGTTTCTTAAATCGCGTTTAAAAATTGCTAAACACATTTTATTCACGTTATTTACGTTTTACGTGTGATTAAATAAGTAACGCCTACCTAATACGGGATATGTAAAAGCTACTTTAGGAAACTGATCTGCAAAATTACATGTTTGTGACTGAAAATGACACTGACAAT
Source organism: Stenurella melanura (assembly GCA_963583905.1). Classification (NCBI taxonomy): domain Eukaryota; kingdom Metazoa; phylum Arthropoda; class Insecta; order Coleoptera; family Cerambycidae; genus Stenurella; species Stenurella melanura. The sequence goes on from OY757312.1 coordinate 114,028,645, forward strand.
ATAACTGATGGCGTCATGAGTGCATAGTGAATTGATGTAGTGTTTTTGGCGAAAAAATTTCAATACAAAATTAAATTATTTTAACGTATTACTCGACTGTTTCTCAAAATTCAAGTGTTTTTAACTATAGTGAAGCATTATCTTCACAATGAAAGTGAATTTAAAATTTGTGGAAACACCTAATTCTTTGGGACTTCCTGCCACATGTATGTTTTCTTTTCAAGCGGTGCTCGGGAAATCTACAAAATATCACAATTAACCAGTATGTTACTGGTAAATAACCTCTACGTCTGTGACTTTTACGTCAAAGGATCAGTTAAAGGTTGCTTTTTTTAAATAAACAACACAAATAAGTATAAAAACTTGAAATTAAATATTTCGCCGACGTTTCGGAAATCTATTCTGTTTCCTTTTTCAAGGCTTTTTTTGAAGAATCTTTTTTGCTCTGTATGATAAATACACAGCTCTAAGAATTTTGTTATATTCAATATCCATAGATACTTACTATTTACCCAGAACTGTTGATATAGTTAACAGTTTTTTTAGTTTTTATACAATGTTAAGTTTGTGAAGTTCTTTTAACATTGGCAACCAAGTTGTACAGACATCCACGGAACAATTCGACAATTTAATGCTCTACAACTAATGCTCTACTGTGAGGACATTGATGTAAAACTAAAGGCTGAGGCGCTAGTAGGTAAAGTTGGTCGAGAAGCGTGAGCTTTAATTTTGAATAGAATAACCTGTTCACGACGATGCACTGTTTTCGAGATATAAATGACAGAACGTATTCGTTATCCTGAAGCCGCCATTTTGAATTTTTGAATTTCGACTAACTATTTATAATCTACGACCTTGAAAATCTGCAGATATCGATTTTCATGCGAATCAAACTATAAATTACAATACTTAACCGCCATCTTGACTCCGCCATTTTGAATTATTAATTTCAAAATATATAATTGTCCTCTGCAACCTCGATAATGCTCAGATATCGATGTTTAATGGAATCAGATGATAAATGACAAAACCCATCCGCCATGTTGACGCCGCCATTTTGAATTTTTGAGTTTTGATCAGATGTCTGTAATCTGCGATCTCTAAAAACCCCGGATACCAATTTTCAGTAGAATCGAATATTAAATGACAATAGAGTACCCGCCATCTTCGAAACGCCATCTTGGATTTTTTATTAAAGTTGCCAAATTGTATTGTTACGTGAACCATATACACGTCCCAAATTACAAGTCATACTACATCTGGAAATGTGTGAAAAGTGAGTTGTAAGATTTGCTTAAAATGTTACAGGTCAAGCTAATAGAAGATTGATAATACCAAGTCACTTTAAAAAAAATTGAATGCTCTACAACTAATGCTCTACTGTGAAGATATTACCGTGAAACTAAAGGCTGAGGTGCTAGAAGGCAAAGTTTGTCAAGAAGCGTGAGGCATAAATGCGTATTTTGAAAATTGGTAATTTTCGCCAGCGGATATCTCGAAAGCCATTGGGAATAGAAGAATAATGAATAATAACAATATTGTAGGAAATTTTGTCAGCTTTAATTTTGAATAGATTAATATTTTAGCTACGATGCACTGTTTTCGAGATATCAGCGAAAAGCCAAAAAAAGTGACCTTCAATGGCCCCCCCTGCACCCCGCTCACCTCGTAGATTCGGGGACTTTTAGTATGTGTACCTCCTAACTACTCCAAACACAGCCCCGAAGTCAAAAATTCTGTTCCCGACCATGTCCTCTACACCCCGCTTTTGAGAGTTCATTGACTGGACTATAATACAAATTTAATAAGATTTACATTGTTTAATGCCCTGTATCAAATTTGACTCCTTCTGATGGCATCCAAGACAAGCAAAACTTTTTATAAAGAATAATACTTTCTCGGCAAGTCAACAATAAGAACGTTCACAAAAGCACGCGGTAGGTGTCCTAACCGAGAACACCTGTATATATGGTCGTTATTGTGAAAAATAATTAAATAAGAAACTACGAAGGAAAATATTATTCGGAATGTAGTTGTCGCCAACGCCCCATAAAAATGTATATGGTGGTTATCCAATAAAAAATAAATAAATAAAGAATGCCAAATAGGAAGAATTGCTTAACCTTTGATACGGGTTTCGCCCTTGTTAGGTGCTTTTCAGAAGAACACATAGGTTTATGTCCTGAGGAGCACATAGCAAAGGAAATTTCAAGGGCGTGAGATAAACTTCAAGGTGGGTCCGTATAATTACAAAAATTTGAGATAGATTTTTGTAAATTCATTTTAGAGCACTGTGTTTTCTGCTCCCATATATTTTTATTAGAACTGTATGATATAAACTTACGATGATCATGGCATATTCTATTTGTTTACATTGGTCATGCAGAACAAGTTTAAACAAGTATTGATTGACTTATTGACTGATTGATTGATTGATTTGTAAGCGTAAGGTGAGCATTGCTGCCGATTCCGGACATCCATGGAGGTTCGTTCCAACACGCAGCTTGATAGTCCGCCGAACACGACCAACGGATAGCGAAACCTCGTGCCGGATCCAAATCTCGGATGTTTTATATACCGCCGGACCGGCTGCATACGCTGGGTTCGACATGGGGCATGCTTGTTGTCAGCAGCGATAGCCACATGACGCATGGTGAGATGCTTATTTTAAGTTTCCATACTTCTTTATTAGTTTCCATCTGTCATCATCTAGTGGGAAGTGTAGGCGTTTGCAAGATGCGTCTTTTTAGTTTCCATACTTCTTTTAAGTTTCCATCTATCATCTCCTTATTTATTCTTCATCCAAGTCTTCTGTTCCTGAACCTAGCAGTGTGCACCTTCTCCCGCCCACTTGCGTTCACTTCGTTTGTCTGCCAAGACATACATGTATTCGCTCGCCGCAGGGAGCATTCTTTTATTCTTATATTAATTTTTCCACAGGTAAATGTCCATTACGGTAGAAGTGCCCTATCTCGCGATAAAAATGCTTTTTATGGCGGGTTGGTTATGAGAAAGAAGCTCTAAAGAAAATTTTGCACACCCTGCATATTAGTTTGTTTCTACAGTAATTATTTCCAACTGCCGCTTTCAAATTCCAGGTATTTTCTATTTCATTACCTATAATTAATACCTTTTCATTTTTACCCCTAATTTTTTTCCCTGTTGTGTAATAAACTGTCCTGTGACAAAGATTAATAATCCAATAAACTAATATCTTTTCAATTTTAATTTCTAATTTTTTAAATTTAAATAAGGAAATAGACTTCTTAATAAACTAAACTAAATTTAAATAAAATAAACAAAAACTTATCTGTTTCATTCACAGCTGGCTGTCTGTTGCTTATTTTATATCACCCACTTGAAGACGGAACCGATCCATGTATAGATTTTACTTTCAAGCAGTACATTTTCTCGGGTTATTTATATACACGCTTTTGTGTTGCTTTGTTCAACCGACATAATTTAATCAAATATCAACTATATGAAATAGCCAGACCAGTGATAATTTATATCAATCAATGTAGACTTGTTTACGCTATAATTCAATACAATTTCGACGTTTTGGTGCCGCTTGTCCGGATTTATCTCGAGATCTTCTAGGAGCCACGAAACACGTGTCTGTCACCAACTTCGACACACTTTGAACTCCACAACAAATTTAAATAAGTATTGGAGATTAATTAATGCAGTAATGCACATATATGTTTTAATGTTTAAACAAATTCTGAAATATGTTCAATCTGACACTAATTTCAAAATAACAAATTTACTGACAACTCGCATGTGTCAATTTCACATAAATCTGGTTTATCCGAGCTTATTATAGCATTACAGCAAACATTAGTTTTATTTAGTTTTCCTGTAGGTTGTTCTGGTTATGCTAATTATGGGAGGTTTTACAATTGTGGAGGAGAATAAAATGAATGCCGTGACCCTACACCTAAATACGCTTGGTTGCGATGTAAGGGAAAAAAAGCGTCGCTTTTTCTTGAACTATCGTAGTGGTCGATGTACTATGCAGCCAGTTAGTAAAAATACCTTTCTTGGATATGCTGAGGCTGATAAATATACAGGCCACTGTCTGCGTCGTACATCGGCAACTCTTCTGATGATTGCCCCTCTCTCTCGAAGAGAGCAGGGTCACGTGACCTGCCGTTGATGGAAATGGTACCTACAGATGCCTACAACATCTCCACCAAGCGGCGGCAAATGCGGTGCCCGAAGCCTCCTTTGTCGATGGACTCCCGTACTATAAGTTTTTAAAGTATTGTGTTAAATAAAGTTTTAAAAAAATAATAAAGACACTCTGATTAATAGTCCAGTCAATGAACTGGTTGTAGAGGACATGGTCGGGAACAGAATTTTTGACTTCAGGGCTGTGTTTGGAATACCTAGGAGGTAAACATACTAAAAGTCCCCGAATCTACGAGGTGAGCGGAGTGCAGGGGGGGCCATTGTAGGTCACTTTTTTTGTATTTTCGCTGATATCTCGAAAATAGTGCATTATAGCTAAAATATTAATCTATTCAAAATTAAAGCTGACAAAATTTCCTACAAGACTGTTGTTATTCATTATTATTCTATTCCTAATAGTTTTCGAGATATCCGCTGGCGAAAATCACCAATTTTCAAAATACGCATTTTTGCCTCATGCTTCTTGACAAACTTTGCCTTCTAGCGCCTCAGCCTTTAGTTTCACGGTTATATCTTCACAGTAGAGCATTAGTTGTAGAGCATTCAATTTTTTTTAAAGTGAGTTGTTATTAATACTCCTCCATTACCTTGACCTCTAACATTCTAAGCAAATCTTACAACTCCCTTTTCACACACTTCCAGATGTAGGATTGACTTGAAATTTTGGACGTGTATATGGTTCAGGTAACAGTACAATTTGGCAACTTTTATAGAAAATCCAAGATGGCGTTTCGAACATGGAGGGTAGTTTATTGTCATTTAATATCCGATTCTACTGAAAATTGGTATCCGGGGTTTCTTGAGATCGCAGATTACAGACATCTGATCAATACACAAAAATTCAAAATGGCGGCGTCAATATGGCGGATAGGTTTTATCATTTATCGTCTGATTCAACTGAAAATCGATATCTGAGCATTATTGAGGTTGCAGAGTACAATTATCTCATCTAAATTTAATAATTCAAAATGGTGGCGTCAAAATGGAGGATGAGTTTTGTAATTTACAGTTTGATTCGTCGGTATCTGCGAATTTTCAAGGTCGCAGATTATAAATATGTAGTAGAAATTTAAAATTCAAAATGGCGGCTTTAGAATGACGAATAGGTTTTGTCATTTATAGAGACAGAATTATATAGAATAGATACACTATTCCAATTGGAACAGAACTAAAAAGAAGATAATAAACAAATAATTTAAAAAAAAATCAAAAACACGTTTTTAAACAGAAACTGTTAAAAAATGCACCAAAAAGAAGAAACTAATGCCAATAATAATAATAATTATGTTAATAAACGTAAAGGCGCGGGGAGCTCAAAGCATCTGGATGAACAGAGAATTTTAGCCAACAGGCGTCCTACGCATTTGCATTTATTAACGTAGTTATTTTTATTATTAACATTATTTTCTTCCTTTTATGGCATTTTTTAACAGTTTCAGGGGTTTAAATATGTATTTTTGAAATTATTAATTTATTTTTTTCCTTCTTCAATTAGGTGTTTTCACTATGTGCAAATTTGCTTTTTTGATATTATTAAAATGAAGTACTTGTTATACTAAAGCACTTATTGATATTTAAAAAGCATTCTACCGTCCATCAAATTAAAATTTCAACAAATAAATAACAAAGTTTTAGTAATTGAACGTGTACGCAAAACACGCGGTGGCGTCATCGGTTATATTAGTTTCTTAAATCGCGTTTAAAAATTGCTAAACACATTTTATTCACGTTATTTACGTTTTACGTGTGATTAAATAAGTAACGCCTACCTAATACGGGATATGTAAAAGCTACTTTAGGAAACTGATCTGCAAAATTACATGTTTGTGACTGAAAATGACACTGACAATATAACTGATGGCGTCATGAGTGCATAGTGAATTGATGTAGTGTTTTTGGCGAAAAAATTTCAATACAAAATTAAATTATTTTAACGTATTACTCGACTGTTTCTCAAAATTCAAGTGTTTTTAACTATAGTGAAGCATTATCTTCACAATGAAAGTGAATTTAAAATTTGTGGAAACACCTAATTCTTTGGGACTTCCTGCCACATGTATGTTTTCTTTTCAAGCGGTGCTCGGGAAATCTACAAAATATCACAATTAACCAGTATGTTACTGGTAAATAACCTCTACGTCTGTGACTTTTACGTCAAAGGATCAGTTAAAGGTTGCTTTTTTTAAATAAACAACACAAATAAGTATAAAAACTTGAAATTAAATATTTCGCCGACGTTTCGGAAATCTATTCTGTTTCCTTTTTCAAGGCTTTTTTTGAAGAATCTTTTTTGCTCTGTATGATAAATACACAGCTCTAAGAATTTTGTTATATTCAATATCCATAGATACTTACTATTTACCCAGAACTGTTGATATAGTTAACAGTTTTTTTAGTTTTTATACAATGTTAAGTTTGTGAAGTTCTTTTAACATTGGCAACCAAGTTGTACAGACATCCACGGAACAATTCGACAATTTAATGCTCTACAACTAATGCTCTACTGTGAGGACATTGATGTAAAACTAAAGGCTGAGGCGCTAGTAGGTAAAGTTGGTCGAGAAGCGTGAGCTTTAATTTTGAATAGAATAACCTGTTCACGACGATGCACTGTTTTCGAGATATAAATGACAGAACGTATTCGTTATCCTGAAGCCGCCATTTTGAATTTTTGAATTTCGACTAACTATTTATAATCTACGACCTTGAAAATCTGCAGATATCGATTTTCATGCGAATCAAACTATAAATTACAATACTTAACCGCCATCTTGACTCCGCCATTTTGAATTATTAATTTCAAAATATATAATTGTCCTCTGCAACCTCGATAATGCTCAGATATCGATGTTTAATGGAATCAGATGATAAATGACAAAACCCATCCGCCATGTTGACGCCGCCATTTTGAATTTTTGAGTTTTGATCAGATGTCTGTAATCTGCGATCTCTAAAAACCCCGGATACCAATTTTCAGTAGAATCGAATATTAAATGACAATAGAGTACCCGCCATCTTCGAAACGCCATCTTGGATTTTTTATTAAAGTTGCCAAATTGTATTGTTACGTGAACCATATACACGTCCCAAATTACAAGTCATACTACATCTGGAAATGTGTGAAAAGTGAGTTGTAAGATTTGCTTAAAATGTTACAGGTCAAGCTAATAGAAGATTGATAATACCAAGTCACTTTAAAAAAAATTGAATGCTCTACAACTAATGCTCTACTGTGAAGATATTACCGTGAAACTAAAGGCTGAGGTGCTAGAAGGCAAAGTTTGTCAAGAAGCGTGAGGCATAAATGCGTATTTTGAAAATTGGTAATTTTCGCCAGCGGATATCTCGAAAGCCATTGGGAATAGAAGAATAATGAATAATAACAATATTGTAGGAAATTTTGTCAGCTTTAATTTTGAATAGATTAATATTTTAGCTACGATGCACTGTTTTCGAGATATCAGCGAAAAGCCAAAAAAAGTGACCTTCAATGGCCCCCCCTGCACCCCGCTCACCTCGTAGATTCGGGGACTTTTAGTATGTGTACCTCCTAACTACTCCAAACACAGCCCCGAAGTCAAAAATTCTGTTCCCGACCATGTCCTCTACACCCCGCTTTTGAGAGTTCATTGACTGGACTATAATACAAATTTAATAAGATTTACATTGTTTAATGCCCTGTATCAAATTTGACTCCTTCTGATGGCATCCAAGACAAGCAAAACTTTTTATAAAGAATAATACTTTCTCGGCAAGTCAACAATAAGAACGTTCACAAAAGCACGCGGTAGGTGTCCTAACCGAGAACACCTGTATATATGGTCGTTATTGTGAAAAATAATTAAATAAGAAACTACGAAGGAAAATATTATTCGGAATGTAGTTGTCGCCAACGCCCCATAAAAATGTATATGGTGGTTATCCAATAAAAAATAAATAAATAAAGAATGCCAAATAGGAAGAATTGCTTAACCTTTGATACGGGTTTCGCCCTTGTTAGGTGCTTTTCAGAAGAACACATAGGTTTATGTCCTGAGGAGCACATAGCAAAGGAAATTTCAAGGGCGTGAGATAAACTTCAAGGTGGGTCCGTATAATTACAAAAATTTGAGATAGATTTTTGTAAATTCATTTTAGAGCACTGTGTTTTCTGCTCCCATATATTTTTATTAGAACTGTATGATATAAACTTACGATGATCATGGCATATTCTATTTGTTTACATTGGTCATGCAGAACAAGTTTAAACAAGTATTGATTGACTTATTGACTGATTGATTGATTGATTTGTAAGCGTAAGGTGAGCATTGCTGCCGATTCCGGACATCCATGGAGGTTCGTTCCAACACGCAGCTTGATAGTCCGCCGAACACGACCAACGGATAGCGAAACCTCGTGCCGGATCCAAATCTCGGATGTTTTATATACCGCCGGACCGGCTGCATACGCTGGGTTCGACATGGGGCATGCTTGTTGTCAGCAGCGATAGCCACATGACGCATGGTGAGATGCTTATTTTAAGTTTCCATACTTCTTTATTAGTTTCCATCTGTCATCATCTAGTGGGAAGTGTAGGCGTTTGCAAGATGCGTCTTTTTAGTTTCCATACTTCTTTTAAGTTTCCATCTATCATCTCCTTATTTATTCTTCATCCAAGTCTTCTGTTCCTGAACCTAGCAGTGTGCACCTTCTCCCGCCCACTTGCGTTCACTTCGTTTGTCTGCCAAGACATACATGTATTCGCTCGCCGCAGGGAGCATTCTTTTATTCTTATATTAATTTTTCCACAGGTAAATGTCCATTACGGTAGAAGTGCCCTATCTCGCGATAAAAATGCTTTTTATGGCGGGTTGGTTATGAGAAAGAAGCTCTAAAGAAAATTTTGCACACCCTGCATATTAGTTTGTTTCTACAGTAATTATTTCCAACTGCCGCTTTCAAATTCCAGGTATTTTCTATTTCATTACCTATAATTAATACCTTTTCATTTTTACCCCTAATTTTTTTCCCTGTTGTGTAATAAACTGTCCTGTGACAAAGATTAATAATCCAATAAACTAATATCTTTTCAATTTTAATTTCTAATTTTTTAAATTTAAATAAGGAAATAGACTTCTTAATAAACTAAACTAAATTTAAATAAAATAAACAAAAACTTATCTGTTTCATTCACAGCTGGCTGTCTGTTGCTTATTTTATATCACCCACTTGAAGACGGAACCGATCCATGTATAGATTTTACTTTCAAGCAGTACATTTTCTCGGGTTATTTATATACACGCTTTTGTGTTGCTTTGTTCAACCGACATAATTTAATCAAATATCAACTATATGAAATAGCCAGACCAGTGATAATTTATATCAATCAATGTAGACTTGTTTACGCTATAATTCAATACAATTTCGACGTTTTGGTGCCGCTTGTCCGGATTTATCTCGAGATCTTCTAGGAGCCACGAAACACGTGTCTGTCACCAACTTCGACACACTTTGAACTCCACAACAAATTTAAATAAGTATTGGAGATTAATTAATGCAGTAATGCACATATATGTTTTAATGTTTAAACAAATTCTGAAATATGTTCAATCTGACACTAATTTCAAAATAACAAATTTACTGACAACTCGCATGTGTCAATTTCACATAAATCTGGTTTATCCGAGCTTATTATAGCATTCTTTGAACAGAGTGACCTAGCTGTTGACAAATAAATTACAACTTTTAGGCAATCTAAGCGATTAAGTTGTAATATATGAAAGATACTAGATTTACGAAATTACAAGATAATAAAAATTTCAATTTAAGGTACGTTGGACAAACGCAATGTTCACTTATAACAAGACTTAAGGAGCATAAGGGATCTATCAAAGTGAATAGGAAAGTACTGATGAATCGTCACTAACCTTCACACCATTGAAATCAAGAGAACAAATACTAATAACATATTGCTAATTTGACATTTAACAAATAATATACAGCTCTAAACCTAGGAAATCGAAAAGGTAAAAATAGCGACTAAGGTATTTAACTGTAATATATTTTATTTCTGCATTAAATTCATTGAGACATGTTGTTTTGGGTATTTAGCAGGCAACTTTCATATTTCTCAAAAGATAGTATTTAATATGAGTAACAATTTTTTTGTGACAGACCGTATTACATATAAACCCATGTCGGTGATACCTACTGTACAATATTTGGATTTTGAGAAATATTTCAATATCAATATGTATTAGAAATTTAAAGGGCAAAGGACTACTATTTTCTTGAAATGGTTCATTTTATCGAAATGACACAAGAGCACATGTTTTTTCAAGAAATCTTTTAAAAACTCACTGTCTTCAATGTTTACGGTTAGAAAATTTAATAGTCCCCCCCCCCCCCCTTTTGATGACTTATTACAAAACATTATTACACTGTCCAATGGCCTTCCATCACCATTAACATTTCCAAAAATTATAATTTTACATATTTTCACGTAATTGAATTTAATGAAGATGTGAACAACACAGGTAGAGCAGGTGAATATGAGATGTGACGAAAGAAAATAGAACGCAAGATCGTCTATCAAGACATTGTGATTTTAAAAATGGAGAAACTAGATTGATATTATCTCAGCAGAGGTATATTGAAGAAGAAAATTTTGAATTCGAAGGTTACTAGACATCTCTATATATAGAAATTACATGTGAAAATAATATTTATATTTTAAAGTAAACATGGTGAATTCTATTTGGCTCCTTAGAATAATTAGTTCACTAGCAGATTGTTGATAACTTTCTCAGATTATATTTTATTAAAATGTATGCATATCCAAAGAAAACTTCCTAATTAAAATTTCTCTATGCAATAGAAATTAAAGAGAATAATAGCTAGATTTTGCTTATAAGTTGTAAGTAGATCACGATACATAACATCTTTGCTACGACGGCGCCTCTAGGAAAATTACGTAATTAGTTTATATTATGCTGTTATTTTGAGAATATTAATAATAATGTAATGTAAAAATTTGTGTTCGGGTTAATTAAGACTATAATAATATTATTTTAAAGTTCCTTTCAACAATGTACACATTATTTATAATTTAATAAATACATGCAAGTCATCAACTTTCATACCCTTATTTTATTACTGTGTTCAGTTTTCTTGATATTGTTGGATTGCCTGAAGTACTTAGCTATTTTATACAGGGTGGACCAGTAATAATAGGCCATAATGCAGGGGTAGATTCTTTGGACCAAAATATAAGGATATAACCAAATATTCTTTAGTAAAATGTTGCTGTGGAAAGAGATATAGGGTGTCAAAATTCAAATTATTTTTTCGTTTTTCTGCAAAGCTCAACAGCCTCTTAACTGATCTTCGCCAAATTTGCTAGAGGAACTTTTTTTATTCTAAGAAACAATAATTTATGTATTACATCACGTTAGATCATAGAGGGCGCCGCAGGACCTGTATCTGATGATGAATTTTTTAATTTTTTTTTTTTTTTTTGGACGAAACGTGGTACTTCTGACCAGAAAATCTGATGATGGCGTCATTTCCACATATAGTAGGTACACTTGGTAGAACTTGATAACTCCAACCGTTTTCGAGGAAATTGCCGTTAAACATTTGAATAATTTCTTGATAGAGAACTTCAAGTTTAATGAAACAAAAGTGTATTTATTGAAAGGTGTGTTTTTGTTACGTTTTAGTTCTGTCATGTATATTATTTAATCATTTTATTTTGTTCTTGTGTTCCTCGAGCTAGTTTCTTTAACTTCTTTATTTAAAATGCCTCGACATAATAATTTTTCAAATAGGGAAATGAGGGATATGATATGTGTTTACGTATGAAAAAATTTTAGCGGACGTGCTACAGCGAGGAGATACACATTTCAATATCCAAATAGAATACAAAAAGACCATAAGATTTTCAAAGATCTGTTTCGTCGTTTGGGAGAAACGGGTTCATTTCGCCATAAAAATGATGTAGGATGACCGAAACGAATTACTACAGATCAAGAACTAGAAATTTTAGTAGTATAGGCAAAGGACACTTGTACCCATATCACTTCACTCCTATACAAAACTTGCTTCGAAGGGATCTTTCACAAAGGCTACAATTTTGTCAATTTGTTCTAAATAAACACAACAGGGACCGAAATTTTGTAAAGAACATTTTATTTACCGACGAAGCAACTTTTAGTCGTGGAGGCGTTTTTAACTGGAGAAATACCCATTACTGGAAAGTAGAAAATCCTCGTGCCGTTAAAGCAAGGCATTTTCAGCATGAATTTGAGATTGACGTTTGGTGTGGTATTATTGACGATCAGTTATTGGGACCATTTGTCTGTCCTTCCTCCAAATTTAAATGGACAATTTATTTTTTCTTCAAAATACTCTTGTTGATATATTACATGCTTTCATGCTAGACATGCGGAACAGAATGTGGTTTATGCAAGATGGAGCTTCCCCTCAGTTCTCCATTGAAGTCAGGAATTATCTTGACGAGACTTTCTCACGCAGATGGATCGGTCAAGTTGTTTCATTAAATTTGAATTTGTCTTTCAAAAAATTATTCAAATTTTTAGCGGCAATTTCCTCGAACACGGTTGAAGTTATCAAGTTCTACCAAGTGTACCTTTTATACGTGGAAATAATGCCTTCAACAGATTTTCTGGTCAGAAGTACATACAACAGCGTTTCGTCCAAAAAAATATATGAAAAAAATTCATCATCAGATACAGGTCTTGCGGCACCCTCTATGATATAACGTGATGTATTACATAAATTACTGTTTCTTAGAGTAAAAAAGTTCCTCTAGCAAATTTGGCGAAGGTTAGTGAAGAGGCTGTTGAGTTATTGTAAAAAAACTAAAAAATTATTTGAATTTTGACACCTGGTATATTTTTCCACAGCAACAATTTACTAAAGCGTACTTGGTTATATCCTAATATTTGTCCCAAAGAATCTACCCCTGCATTATGGCCTATTATTAATGGTCCACCCTGTATATAAAATATCTTTGCTATATAAGGGTTATACATCTATAGTAAGGTGTAAAAATCATATTAGCACTTGCACATTTTATGCACAAAGAGTTTTATGAAACAAAGAAAGATATTTCACATAGAAATCAGGCTACTTGTCATTAAATTTGAATTCTGTACCCCATGAAAGAAAATAGAGGAGGCGGTGTTATTTTAAAACTTCTTTAATTAGCAACAATATACAATGTTTCTAGTATAAGAGATCATAAGATTGTAACTTATTCTACTCTGCCTTAGCAGACGTAAACGATATGAGACACAACAAACAAATGTGTTATTTGCAACATTGAAGTTTCAAAGTTGACTTGACTTGTAAATTAAATCCCTAACTTTCCTCACAGTCCTGTCTTCTAAACATTACTGGTGATAAAAGTAATGGTTAAAGTGGTATGCCTATAAGTAATGTGATAGTTATGCTGGCAAATGCGTGATAGTATCTGTAAGATTTAAAAACATTGGCAGTTGTATACGATAACTTATAAAAAGAAATCGGTAAAGTTATTTCTACAGAACTTCTCTCTTTATTTATGCAGAATGGTCACTTCAAAAATTTATTTATTAACAAACGACGCACGAGAATAGTAATTGGAATGTATTTATCACTATTGTTACAAAAAAAGCCTTAGAATGTTATCGCTAAAAATTTGTCCACGTCATGGTTGTCTAGCAGTGCAAAGAATGTAGTTTCTTATCTGATTAAATCCCGAATGCTTTAGAGTGAGGGATTTAGTCTTTGATAATAAACTATCGATTTGTTTTCAATGATTTTTGTTAATAGCACATTGGGATCATAGTTACATAAACTGGCCCACATCCACCCAAAGAATCTTTTTTGCAAATAATTCCCAAGTGACAAATAAAGACAGAGAGCACTGCGACTTTCATCAATGTCTCGCCCATATGAGGGGCCTGTACACGATCAATAATATTGACAATAGTCAAAAATATTGACAATAATCTTGATCGTGTACGGTGGATATTGATGTATTGAAGCTAGTATTGACGAAAAATCTTGAAATTCAACATCAATACTGGAGAATAATGGGGATCGAGGTGGGGATATCGACAATAATATGAACCGTGGACGGTGGATCTTGATGTATTGAGGCTAGTATTGATGAAAGTCAAGAAATCTTGAAATACATCAATACTGTTAGTGTTATTTCTGTTAAGTCAATATTAAAAAACCGAAATTATGCATTTTCTGTACAATAATATTCTAGAGGGTAAAAAATTCAGCCATAGACCCTCGGAGGCCTTCATCCACAGAAAATTTAAAAAAATTAAAAATATTTAAAGAAATTATGAAAATAAAATATTTAAATGTTTTAAGTCGTGAAAAAAGACACTTCAATAGAATTTTGTAATTTTTTTGTAGTTACTTAGGGGTACTTTCAGTCCTTAAAAAGTGCGTTTTCCTCAAAATTATTAATAAAAATACTTTTTCATTCATTTTGACTTGAAACATTTAAATATTTTATTTTTAGAATTTTTAAATAAGTATATTTTAGATTGTGTATTGGGGCATAATTTCACCTCCTTCGAGGGCCTACGGGTGAATTTTTGACCCTTCTTGATAGAGAATACATATTTTGGCTTTTTAAAGATTTATTTAATAGAGATAATACAAACAGAATTGTTTTTAGATTTATTCATTTCAACCCCTGAATAGGTAATTACTGAATATTTTCAAAAAACCAAGAACAATGTAATGTCTCTTTTTGTTTTTAATGACAATTAATTTGAGCTGAACCTTTTTACGATTTTTCTTAAGCTCGCAATCAATTACCCAAAAACAAGCGAAAGAACAGCTTTTTTGCGGTTACTCTTTGATTATATTCCTACTTATTACTGTTGCTATTGAATATATAACTTACTTTAAGAATATGATTTATGTTTTCTTTCATAATCTACATAGATCCATGTAATTGTGCAGAACAAAAATTAACACTTGATATGTTTCAATGATTGCTACATTGATGGCATTGGGTGATATTATTGTTGAAAATTTCTGGTCTTCAAAATCTCTGCCAGTAACCAGGTATCGCAAAGTTACTGCTTACCTTTCTTCGATGGATATACAGTTGCGCACATTTGTATCTTGTCTTTTCAAGTAGGGTTCTAACCAGTGTTGCCGTTTTGCCAGTAATTACTAGCATTTGCCAGGAAAGACTTTTGCCAGTAAACTTGCCAGGATTGACCTAATGCCAGGAATTTGCCAGGAATAACTTGTCAGGGATGTCGACTTGGAACTATCTTTTTTTTTTAATTAGTATTACATGAGGGTAATATATAAATGTTTTATTCGCGGAAAATCGCATTGTAACGACTAGTCGCCCCCCCCCCCCGCTTTTCGAATTGCAACTAAGGTTAAAAAAATTGTATCGCAAAGAATCACTCCCCGGCTCTTGGAAATTGCAACCGATGTAAAAAATCGTATCCCAAGGAATGACCCTCCCCCCTGTTCTTCGAAATTGCAGTCATTGAGATAAATATTCTACTGTGGGGAATTTTCACCCCCTCCTTTTCAGAATTATGCCGAAGAGCTGGGAGTGGGGGTCCGCATATGTTACTCCCCTGAGCCCCGATCTTCTCTCGACGGCCCTGGGAATACAATATTGCGAAATTTTTCCAGGAAATGTCAGGAATGCAATCAAGTTTCGCCAGTAATTTCGTCTTGACCTCGTGGCAACACTGGCTTCAGCAATCCCAGTACCTTCAGAAACGTATTATGGCTCATTCGTAAGTAATTATAATTATTAAGATCGTTTGGACTTGTTATTAATTGTACCTCATGTAGCAAATTAACGTGTAAGTATTGTTCTCTTTTTCTCAGCCATTTCTTCGCCCAAAGCTTTCGTCTAAGCGTTCGGTTCGTGCCCAGAAAAATTATCAAAGCTATACAGACTTTCTTTTCTCAGTTCATTGTTGCAAAAAAACGTATCCACAACACTGAACTGAAACTATTGACAATAATATTGATCGTGTGATGTCTCTTTATCACTAGTAAATAATAGTGTATATTGTCAATAATATTGACCAACAATATGGATCAATATTATTGATCGTGTACAGGCCCCTAACTAGAGATTACGTATCCATGGCCGTTATCATAAATCGAAATGGAATATGGTATAACAGCACCGTTTAGCGCTGCTGCCAGATAGTATACACGCTAGTGAATGATACAAAATATGATTAAGTCGTTTATAGACACAAAATTTATGTATTTAGTCCATATTTTTAAGTTAAGAAGTTTTTAAATTAATGTTTGATCAATTGTGTTAAAAGAAATCCACTTTAAATTTGAATTTTGGATCTAAATAAGTTGATCCGTGTGCTCATTATGAATGATCTCTTTATTCTTCTTGGTCCAACGCTTCGTATTTCAGGAAATTTTGATTCGACGTCAGCTAGTTAATTTCCATGAGAAAATCATTAAAACCTCTTATAAATCAGAGCGAATATCTGTAAAATAATCTATTAGATTATTTAAATGATCGATACAAACTTTTATATTTTGCATACATAATTAATTTTGAATAAAATGTTGTACCAGATTGTAACAGAACATACAATAATTTTGAATTTTAACGGCCAGTGAAGTTGCTTGTTGGCAATACTTGGTTTTTAATGAGATCCCACGATCTCCAGTAGCACATCATAAACTTCCGATTTGATATCTCAAGGGCATTATAATTTCAATTCTACTCGACCATCGAGTATCACTCAGTAGTTTTTGAGTCAAATTGGAAACATGGTTTTTTATTAACATCCCACATTTTCGTAGAAGACAAATAAGATACGCATAGCTCCTGAACTAGATAAAAATATACGATTATTTCAAAAGAAACCTCTGCACCATTATTTATTACTTAATTTAAACTGTGCGCTGAACATGGTACAAAAAATACTCTGGGATTTATTTCCAAGATTTTTTTGCAGCCCATTACTACGCATATTTGCGCCGTTGTTATAACCCTGCCCGCGCATAACGTATATATTTAAATTTAGGTTACAAAACAAATTTTGGACAAACTCTTGACTACCCCAATCCAGTTTGATTTGTTTTACTGCACCCCGCCTTAATTTGAGTTCTGCAGTGCCTAGAAGTTACCTTGGTAATCTGCAGCGTCCGAATATGGATTCGGCACCGTCCTAATATGGATTCGGAAACACCCGAAAATTGCCTTGTTATTCGGCAGCGCCCGGAAGTTCTGGAGGCTTGGCCGGCATTCGACAACACCCTTTTATTAAAATTCCATGAGCAATTTTTCCACATATTACAGTGCAAGATGTTTTCCTTCCTAGAGACTTGGATGGGAAATCTGGATGTGGAAGTAGTAATTCCTTAGGCGGTGTTTCTTTCCTGGGCACGAATGCACCTTCTTATAGTCGTATTATTTTGGCCCAAGTCTCTTTTCAATATGTTTAATATAATAGGTTATCAAATACAGGCATGCGGAAATAATTTAAAAATTTAGTTTCATCCCTCCTCAATTGATACATGAGAATCAGAAAGGATCCCAAATGATATCTCCATCTAAGAATGGGATGTTTCCAATACCTTCTAATTCCTTGTCTCCTCGCGTCGTCGGCGATATTAATATATTAGAGCAAACATATTTATGTCCATTATGTGCCAGAGTTACTGAATTAATGAACACGCGGCAGTGCATATGCTGAAAAGCTACTGCATCATGCAAAATGCCGTGCCGATGCCGTACAGTACCGTGTGGATGTGTTGTTACTCATTTTACTTTATTTCATACTGTCCGGTAGATGACTATTTCACGGACTCATTTGCGGCCGGTAAACCGAACATTACGGTATCTGATACCATAATGTAACGCATTACGGTATCAGATGCTGTAATGTGTTACCTAGTAACACTATCATATTATTATTATTATTAGGTAATTATTTTTTAGGTTTCACTTTTGACTTTTTACTTAAAAATAAAAGAAATAAAATACTTGTATGGTTTTAGCAATTATTTAATACAAGAAAAGTCTATTTTTTCCCGAAATCTCCATAATAACAAAACAAGGCAAACATTATTTTTATTTATTTGACAGTGACAAGTTGAAGACAATCATAATTAACTATGAAAAACAATAGCTATAGCATTGTTAAGGTGATGTGATTGTTAGATTACGAATTAATATTTTTTAAATCTCAATAATTATGACAATACTTTATTTCCACATTTAAAATGTAAATATACAACAAAATGTAGAGTACATCAGTCCTTATACTAGAGTGCAAATATAAACATAAACACAGACATTAAACCTGTAATAAGTATTACAATAGTCAACAAGCAAAATTAAAGACACTTAAAAAAAAGAAAACATAAATTACTTATATAAGGCGTGTAGACAGTAAAAAGATTTAAATACATCTGTATTAAACAAAAAACTCATCCAGAGATAGCACACTTTATTTACTAATAAATGTTTGAGTTTTACTCTAAAAATCATAATATTTGAAGATGATCTAATTTCATCGGTTAAAAAATTGAAATATTTACAGCCATTATACAGGGTGAGCCACGGTGGGTGGAGTATTAAAAGTATATGGAGAACGGATCAACCGATTGCTTTCAAATTTTGGCTACCAAAATAATTGAATATGGTCTCTCCAACTAAAATATTTTCGAAAGTGTGGTGTTGCCACATACGTAAAACTGGCAACATCATCGTTATTTTAAATGGAATACCCTGTATATTTTACATTTTTTGGATCGTCGTCTCTTTCTGAGTAACTTTTGTTAATATTTCCCTACACCTATCTCAAGCCGTTTTCGAGATAATAATTCTTTTCTGAATTTATTTCCACAAATTTTACTTTCACTAAATCGTGTTTTCTCCTACTTACACAGCAATTAAAAGATAATTTTTTAGCTGCTGTTAGGCAAGGCCTGGGGGCATCTCCTCCATTAATCAAATGTTTCGAATATCATACAGGGTGAGTTAGAGAACGTTTCCTATAAGTGACTTAGAAAAGTGCACGAAAGTCAATTTTTTTAAATGGAATGCCCTGTATATTATTACTGATTCGGAAAGGTGATACATTTACCTATATAAAAATTTCATATACCCTATACCTAATGCGCACCGTTTTCGATTTATGGACACTTTTCTGTAACCTTACTTACCAAGAATATTAGTTTTTTGGTATATCATAACGGGTGGGCTATGAAATTTTTATGTTGTCATTTTGTAATGACAACTGACATGCTATTTTTCTAAATAAATTTGACGTTAGTGATATTTGCACTTAATTTGAATAGCTGTAGCACAAATATGGCAGAAAATAATTATACAAACACAGTTTTAATGGATTTGTTTATTATCCATGGAGAGTGCAATAAGATTATCGGCAGAACTTGTAGAAGATTTAATGAGAAATATCCGGATTTTCCGCAGATGAACAACAGAAAGTTTCTACGAATTCAGAGGAATTTTACTAATTTTGGTTCGTTATTAAGAAAACCAAGATATTTACCTAAACCTGTGACATCGGACGAGGTAAATGAAATCAATGTGCTAATCCCCAGTATTCCATACGTTGTGCTAAACGGGATTTAGGATTGTCAAATTCATCCATTCGAAGAATACTAGTAAACCATGAAATGCATAATTATAAATTTACAAGAGTTCAGTTTCTCATGCCTCAGAATTATCTACAGAGAATAGAATTTGGTGAAATGATACTTGTACGTACGCAAGAGGACCCCAGTTTTTTAAAGAAAATTATATGGACTGATGAATGGAAATTTTCTAGGGAAGGGATGTATAGCGCACGAAATCGTCACCATTGGGCCACAGAAAACCCCCACGTTACTAGAGAGGCTGGTTTTCAAGTCAAATTTAGTTTCAATGTGTTTTGTATGTTAATGGATGACAAAATAAAATATTACATATACGACGGAAAATTGAATTCTAGAAAATATTTAGATATAATTAGAACAATTGTGGAAGACTTCCTTGATAATTTGTCAATTGAAAAATATAGAACTTATTGGTATCAACTCGACGGGGCTCCTCCACATGGTACACACGAAATTAGTATGGAGTTGGACCGCCTTTTCGATGACCGTTGGATTAGTCGTTTGGGACCGTGGAATTGGCCTCCGAGGTCCCCTGACCTTACCCCGTTAGATTTGTATCTTTGGGGTACTCGTAAAGATAGAGTTTATAAAACTTCAGTCCACAATAGAGAAGAATTAGAACGTCGAGTGATTTTAAGAGATTGAAAACTTGGACCCTGCTGAAATAAGAGCTGCTACAACAAACGCCGTCGCGTCGTATACAAAAGTGCCTGGAAGTTAACGGTCTACATGTCGAACAATTATTACAATAGTTTTAACATTTTTGTTATTTATTACTGTTATTAATATTATTTGTTATTGCTACTTAGACATTGTTACTGTTATTGCTGCTTAGGTATTATTTTTTCCTAATGACACTGTTATTGTTCTGTTAATGACAAACCAAAATTAATAAAATTCCTCTGAATTCGTAGAAACTTTCTGTTGTTCATCTGCGGAAAATCCGGATATTTCTCATTCGGGCTTCGACAACAGTACTTCACTTGTAGAACGCTTACTTGAGACTTCTCTTTAAAACCTGTTGAATCCTTTTATTTAGTAAGAATTTGCTATTTTTCCTTAGTTTATTCAAGAGAATAATAAATGCAATTTCACTAATTTTGGGTGCTCCCTTCAGAGACCCGCAGCGCCCTTAGGAGGGATTTCTAGACTTCCTCCATAATTTCCTTCATAATCAGTAATCATAAATTACGTGAAAAATAGGTTAAAATTACTTGAAAGCATCGTCGTCGTAATGCTCATAAAGATAGACGCAAAGTTTTCATTCGTGTCAATTCCATAATGAAAATGATCATAGTTCGTCACTAAACTTATAGCCTCAAAGCAGGGGCTTTTCGAGCTTACCTAATAGTGCAATGAACTAGAAGTTAGTAAGCTTTAATTTCAAAAAATTGTTCATTTCCTACAAGATTTGCGCTCTCTGAACCAAAAAACTACATTTGGGACCACTGTGCAACAGGGTGGCTGATTACCACCTCAGGACAAGCGATTTCAAATACTGTATTATTAAAATTCTATGAGCAATCATTTCAACATACTTGAGTGTAAATAGTATTTTATCAAGAGCCCTGGATGGGAAATCTAGATGTGGAAGTAGTAATTCCTTAGGAAGGTTTTTTTTTAATTAACTCACGTAATTTAGTACCCGAGAACGCATAAAAGGGTCACAGTTGATTATTAACATTTTTCTCATTCCATTTTCTTGCCATCATCTACATAAAATTACATTACACCTTTACTACGGTCTAATACTTATTTCCCATTAAATCCCTGGTGGCTTCAATTTAAAGCATATTTAGGTCCTCTGAAGCCTCATTTGCTTATGTAAATATTTTCATAAATTTTACTTATGCAATCAACAACCCTATAAAAACCATTATAACTGTATGTAAATGAATATCCTAAATTATTTTTTATGTCCGCCGAAAGTATTTTTGTGCTTAAAACGCATTTAAATTAATTCCTCGATATTTCCGTAAAAAAACATAAATTTAAGTAAATCCTCCTATTCAAAATTTGGGTTTGGGTGAATTAAGACTTCAATTATAGTACAAGAAAAATAAATGTCGCACTTCACGATAATTGAAGTGAATAGATAAAAAGTATTTCAATTCAAAATAGAAAACTGAATATAATATACAAGCTGGGAATGTTTCCGCAAAAAATTCATCATTGAACAAGAATGTCATTTTATTAACTGCTCACGTGAAGCTCTTTTAAAAAACTTTTATTTAACTTGCATTGTGTGTTAGTTCGTTAGTATGATGCTAAGAAACAGGTATCACTTTTGCAGACCTAAGTAGAAAATACCCTCAGTTTAGCGACAGTTTCAAGGCAGCAAATAACGAATATAGACATATTTTATCAGATTTTTTTAAAGACCGTAACGATAAATTATAGTTATGTCCTCAAATAATAAGAGCAAGGCTATGTGAAGCATACTAAATAATACTCTAGGAAAATCAAGAAATAATAACAATAAAACCGGTATACAAATAAAAGAAAATGACAAGCTTTTAAATAATAGTGAACTAACAGAAAAATTCTATACTTTCTTTATTAACGCTCCCAAAGTTGTTACCTCTAACTTACCTCCATATATTGACTTCCACTTTATAAATGGATGCTTGGAAGTCTCGAATCATTCTCTATTTCTTAGGCCTCTTTCTAAGGAGGACACTTTAGTTTTAATCAGAAAATTGAAAAATTCAAACTCTACGGGACATGACGAAATATCAAATATATTATTAAAACGTTTAGCTACATATATCATTGAACCTTTAAAATATCCGATAAATCTGTCTCTTGAGCAGGGAATGTATCCATCGGATTTAAAATTGTCAAAAGGTATTCTGTTGTTTAAAAAAGGCGACCTAAACTTGTTTGAGAATTATAGGGGCATTAGCCTTTCTCCTAGTATGTCAAAAGTTTTTGAGTCTGCAGTAAACTCTCAGCTAATATGCTTCTTAATGATGACAATAAGCTTTTTCCCAGTCAACATGGTTTTACAAAAGAAAGAAGCGTAAACACTGCTTTAAGCGACTTTGTGGACGGTATTGTAACGTCCATGGACAAAAAACAAATAACTCTGGGACTCTGGGAGATTTCTCAAGAGCTTTTGACTGTGCAGATCACTCTATATTATCGAGAAAACTTGAGAAATAGGTGTTGCTCACGATTGGTTTGCGTCATATCTTGCAAATAGAAATCAGCAGTTCTGTATTGAGGATGTTATATCAGACTCACAGACTGTCAGCGTTGGAATGCCTCAGGGATCTATATTGGAGCCCACACTTTTTATTATTTATATCAATGATATGCTGAATTATATTCAATATCCATCATGTTTGACAGTTTCGTATGCCGATGATACGAACATTTTAATAAAATCTAAAACTCTTGCTGATGCTGAAAACTGTGCAAAAACTATATATGCCAAAGTAATATTGTGGATTGAAAATAATAAACTATGTATTGGCCAAAGTAAAACAACCTGTATTATCTTTAAAACTTTGCAGTCTAATATTGTCTTCAACACTAATGTCCTTCTATCTCCTACTACAAGTGTGGAGTATCCCAATGAATAAAAAATGCTCGGTTTGAAAATCGGCTGTAGCCTTAAATGGTCTAAACACATTCATGATATGTATGTTAAACTGTCAAAGGCCTGTTATGCTTTGGCTACAACATCCAAACAATGCAGCCTATCAATAGTAAGATAGTTGTATTTTGCTACTTTTCATTCTTGCACAAAGTACGGTATAGTGCATTGGGGTTTCTCATCTGAAGCAAATAGAATTTTTTTTCTACAAAAAAGGGCAATACGTATAATAACCAATCTTGGATATAATATTTCGTGCAGGGAAGCCTTTATGAGCTGTTATGTTTTATTTACAAAAATAGAAGCAAATTTAACGAGATTAGAACTGATCATCCATATAGCACTAGGAATAAACATCTCCTTTTACCAAAAGAACACAGAACGGCTCTGTACCAAAAAAGTCTATTTTTCATGGGCTGTAAATTTTTTAACTGTTTGTTTGGGCATATTAAATCTATGACACCATTTTTTAAGTTTAAAAAGGATTTAAAATATTTTTTGTTGGTTATGAACAGCTACAGTGTTGACGAACTTTTTACAAAATGTAGGACTACTTTTCTATAGTTCTAGTTATAATATTTGTTTAATCGCTCACTGTTTACATGTTTTTTCTTTTGTGTGTATACGTTTTTATAATGTTATTTGTGATATTTTCTTTGTATTTCTACCGACAATGTTTCTTAACTGTACTTGTACATTTTCTGGAATTAGCAAATTTTTTTTTTTTTTTTCGCGTTAGCGATGCTGGACAGTTCTCCCGTGTCTCCGATATTCTCACAGGGGAAGCGCCAGCGAATTATCTACAATCACTCCCCACATCCCGCAGGGTTAGTGGTTGTAGATTCCAGAATCGTGTGCCCTAAGTAGATGCAGGGACCCCAAGACGACTGGCTTCTGCATTTGGCCTGCCAACCATTCGGCTGATTTTTAGCAGGCCGGTATGGTCTTCAATGCTGAGAGCAGCGTAGGCCCCATCCCACCGAGAACGCCGATTATCAAGACGATAATCACTGGTGTTCGGTTTACCTCGTACGAGTGACAAAGATGGTAATACAGCACTCGTAATGCCGCGTTATGTCTGCTTTAATTTGGGTTGCCAGGCGATTTGTCGGAAGCTCAGTTACTGATTG
This sequence comes from Stenurella melanura, assembly GCA_963583905.1. Lineage (NCBI taxonomy): Eukaryota > Metazoa > Arthropoda > Insecta > Coleoptera > Cerambycidae > Stenurella > Stenurella melanura. The sequence goes on from OY757312.1 coordinate 114,053,224, forward strand.
TGCATCAGCACCTCGCCTGCCTCTTCGTCTGAAGTCTAAAACGAGACCGTGATCATCTGCGGCCCTGCGTGCTGCCTTAAATAATAATCCGCCCACTCCTACGATTTCATGATCTCTCACTAACCGCAGGAGTGGATCTGAGCTCCTTAAGACGTTACATGCCATACTCAGCGCACCTCTGCCATGCATGCACTCCAGGCTCAAGAGTCCTCTGTCCCCCCGTTGACGTGGGAGGTACACTCGAGGAACGGACGATCTAGGATGAATGCTTCTGTGAATATGCATCCCTATCCAATTGACGCAGCTCATCTACTGTCCACTTGACTACTCCAAAGGAGTAGAGCAAAATCGGAACGGCAAGTATATTAGTCGCAGACACCTTGTTCTTTCCCGAAAGTTGGGAAGACCAAATCTTTCGGAGTCGGTGTCTGTACTTGCCGCGGAAAGTGCCCTTAATTTGTTTTACGTCCTGGATATGATGTTGTTGCACACCCAATTACGTGTAGGTCTCTACGGCATCCAGATGTCTTAGGATGCTTTCATCTGCCAGCTGTGCATCTTCAGGGAATAGCCCGCATCGTCCTCTCTTGAGATGGACAACTGCACATTTGTCCAACCCAAATTCCATGCCAGTAGCCCGCGTGTACTCTTGGACCACCCTAAGAGAGTTTTGGAGTTCGCCCTCTCCGGAGGCACACAGTTTTAGGTCATCCATATAGAATAAATGGGTGACCTTGTGCCTCCGGTTGCTGGGTGATCCACATTGGTATCCGCGAGTTTGACGTAGTTCTACAGATAACGGCAGCAGTGAGATGCAGAATAGGAGAGGACTGAGGGAGTCGCCCTGGAAATCTCCTCTCCTAAATGATACCGGCTCTGTCGAAATCCGCTGAGCACCAGATGTTACGGTGAAGCGGGTTCTCCAAAGTGGCATCAGTTGTTCAATGCATCTCACTATTGGGGCGGGTACCGCAAGGCATTGGAACGCCTTACGGTAATCGATCCACGCCATTGATAGATTACGCTTGTATTGCACAGAATCCTGAACAATACAGCGGTCTATCAATAGGTTCTCTTTGCAGCCTGCCACACCTTTTTTACTGCCTCGCTGCTCGTGTATCTCTCGGAATACAGGCTCAACTGACCTCAAAGTCCTGGCGTACGAAATCCGTGTAAATAACTTGTAGGAGGAATTGAGGCAAGTGATCGATCTGTAGTTTTTCGGGTTGGACAGGTCCCCCATTATTGGGGATCAGTACAGTTCGCCCTTCGGCAAACCAGTAAGGAATCTGCTGCCCCTCGTTCAACCACGAGTTGAAAACTCGAGCCAGGCGGCGGTGAGTGGAAGGAAATTTCTTCCACCACCATTTGTTTATGCCGTCTGAGCCCGGGGCAGCGAAGTTCTTAATGCCAACAAGCGCCTGTTGGACTTCTTCCGTACTGATCGCCGGGCACACTTCGTCTTGCCCTTCTAAAAGTCTGTGACAAAGGGCCTCGAAGTGTGCTATCGCTGGAGTGTCATTGTCAAATGGACTCGTAGTCTCGTAGATTCCTTTCCAGAAGGCTTCGACATTCTCAGCAGGCGGCGGATTTTCGACAACACGCTGTGGCTCTTGGAACAGACGAGAGGGGCTTGTTTGGAACAGATGGTTTTGTTCGATGCTCCACGCTCGTCTGACCAAAGATTTTTTAATGACTTTAAGTGCTCGAATCCTATCTAGACAGTGCTGCTTGATCGTCTGCAGCACTGTGCGATTGAGAGTGTGGTGTTGTCGTCTTAACCCGGCAACTATACGCCGGATTTTCGGCGTAAAAGGCTTAGCTGCAGTTGTATACTCTACCACATTCTGAATTCAAGACGCGTGTTGTCTCGCCGATTTAATTTTCGCCTCGATTTTTTGTACGTGCCGCTTAGTCTTCTCCACCTTGTCCAATGCTCTTGCCAGGCGTTGCTGGGGGACGAGTTGTCTGGCAGCAGCGTACAGGGCACTGTTGATTTGCCATATGTTGGCATCTTCTGGAAGTTCCTCATCGAATAACGAATCCATTCTTGCCAGGTCTTGTGGCTTTGGGTTAACCCTGGTGTTAAGGCTAACCCTCGTCCTAAGGGTGACACCGTCGTACCCTAGGGGATGTTCTGCGTCAGCAGCTGGTTGCCGCGGTGGCAATGCGGCTGGCAGTTCCTCCTGCTGATGGGGTCATACCAGCGGAATATCAAATAGTGTCCAAGGTCGTGGCGGGCGAGGAATCTCAGTTGTGTAAAATGGAGGCCCTCGATCAACCAACATTTAAATCTGCTATCATCGTGAAATGGAAGCATGGTTAATATAAATTTCTTTCAGCAGGACATAGTAAAATAAGATAAGTACCTACATATTTCTTCATAAATAAAACGTAGAATGCCAAATATAACCAAACTAGGTAAGTTTTCAAATAAACCGAAAGATATTAAATCTTAGGTTAGGGAATTATTTTCTGAATAAACAATCTTAAGTACTCGTATATTTACTACTTACAGTATTGTTGTTATGTACATCGTTGGTTAACGTAATTTTAGTATTTGATAACGTGATATTATTTGTGTTTTACCAGTATCGCAGATTCGCTTTGTTAAAGTACTTTTGCTTTGGATATGTCTAAGTAGTTAGACATATTGATAATTATTTGCACATAGTATGCGTCGTGTAATCTGAAATTTCCTAGATTTGACTCATCAAATCACATCACTTATGTCGATTATTTATATTAAAGGAATTCGGATGTTTGGGGCGCGGTGAAATGTGTATATATTTGCCAGGATCGAGTCCTAGTATTTTTTTTCTAGTTATATAACTTGGGTGTCCCGTATTTTGTTTGCTAAAGATAGGTTTTCGTATTGTTTCTTTGTAGTTATATAACTTGGGGTGTCCCGTCTTAAACTAAATTTGGCATTACGCAGCGGGGAGACTATATACTGGTAGGCTCAAATAAATATCAGACTCAAGCGAAATTGCATTAGATTATATTTTATAATTCGTTGTAATATATTGATTCGTAGTTACCTTTTATCTTGCTTCGTTGTTGTAAATATTTCGTCGTAGTATTGTATATGCACTTTTGTTTTGTAATTAATATAATAATAGTTGTGTTGCATTTTATTGTAACAAGTGCATATAAAGTTTATGAATTTTGAGATAATTTACGAGACATATCTTTTGTAATATAGTTATTTTGTGTCTCGTAGAGAATCTCAAGTTTAACTAATATTGTTGTAATATATGATTTTTTGGTATTGAGGTAACGTTACGAAACGTATCTTTTGTAATATATTTATTTTGTCTCTCGTAAACGCATCAAATTTATTTTGCAGTTAAAAAAAATTGTAATATAGTATGTTTTGTATATATTTCTGTTTGGTATTTTGCTATACAGTATCGCTGATGCTGTCATAGCTCATTTTTTGTGTAATATAATACTATGTAATATAGTACTATTGTATATATATAATATGTCTTTTGTTATTCTCTAGCTTTTCTCTTCCTTGATTACATTAGTTAATCATGGCGCCCAAGCCTTGAACTCACTGCCCTCTTTGCTCTCCGTATTTTTACTGTGCTAGCCAGGTTAAACCAGTGACGCTAACCACGTCACTCGTAGGATGGCCCTCACTTGAACAACTTGGACAAAATAAAACCTTTCAAAATATCGCCACATGTAATGTTCTTTTAAATTGTAAAAACATTTCTTTGAAATAAAGATGTTGTTATTATATCATTCTAAATCCAATATGGTGGACGTCCGAAGATGGCAGATCACCTTTTTCGCCACAACCCCCTTAATATGGGTATCAAGTGAAAGGGTTTGACGAGTAAAATATGATAAATAATCCAATATGGTGGAAGTGCAGTCAAAATTTCGACTAGTGCTAGCTTTGAAATTTTGCACACGTATGTAAGTCAGATGACAATGCATTACGGTAAATTTAGTATCTTTCCAAATGCATGATGACCGAAGTCCCAAGATGGCATATCGCCTTTTTCTTCATGACCCCCTTGATATGGATATCAAATGAAAGGGTTTAATGAGTAAAATGTGATGTAACGTCATTTTAAAATCCTTATGGCGGACGCCCTAGGATGACGGATTGCCTTTTTCTTCACAGCTTCCTTGACATGAATATCAAATGAAAGTAAAAAATAAAGTTATGGAAAAAAAATATTTAAAAATTGAATAATATTTATTTTTCAAATTCATACATATGGAAACCAAAAGCTTTGGGGACGGCCGCAAAGCACTACTGCATAATAACTTGGCTCAATTATCGCCCCAAAGCTTTTGGTTTCCAGATGTATGAATTTAAAAAATATATTATTTACTTTTCAGTAAATACATTTTTTTTTAATAATTAAAAAAAATATGTTTTATTAAATAAATAAATTAGTGCATAAATCGGCACTTTATTTACCTAATAGATATAACCAAATTACAGAAAAATTTTTACGAAAGTAATATAACCATAAATTAGTTATTGAATTTAAGTTAGAGAAATATATGATTTTGTTATCAGAATCATACCCACATTGACATATAAAAAATAGGTATAAGTACATAAAATGGCCGTAGAAACTAGTGTTGTAAACACATTATCCAAAATATCGTTTACTTATAAATTCACTGTATCGTTAAAATTGTTACTGTAACATTCGTCAATAGCGTAAAATTATTTCTTGCTGAGATAACCTTTGATGACCCTTTTAATCCACTTCAAATCTTTTTAAAATTGAGGGGACTCTCAATTCGACGCACATGTATGCCTGTTTAGTTATATTATTGGTATGGATTAGATTCAGCGATTGGTATGAAATCTCTTACGAACTGTAAATTATGGCCTGGCGGTAGTGTTGCTTCATTGAACTATGTCCAGTGTTAGAAAATAGCGGGGGGAGGGTTGCAGATCTTCGGATCAGAAATCATTTTCACTCACAACAATTAATTTAACTCGATTTCACCATGTTAAAGAATTGATTAAAATATTGCCAAAATTGGAATTATTCAAACACTAGGAACGAATAAAAATAACTTGTAAAAATAATTAAAATCTGATGATTATATCGCCAAGCTAGCACAAGAAGATTGACTAATCTTAATGCCCAGACAGGCGATGCCCTGTTTGTTTATTTTTTCAAGCAGCGTCCCTCACTCAGGCGGTCCGGGGGCTTCTACAGGGTGAATTGATAAGACGGCCAGACTGACGGATGTCTCGTTCTCAAAACATCAAGCTTCAGAAGTTCACTTTTCCATAACATGTATAAAAACAAACAAAAATCAGTGCCAATTCAAATCTACTGTACCATGAAAGTATCCAGACCCCCATGCTCAAGACAGATCTAAAGTCCAGCCCTGACAAACAAATTCAACTCAGTAATAGAGTATGCAGACCCCAAAGTCCAGCGTTGCAACACAAACAAGTTTAACATAACAAGACAGATCTAAAGTCCAGCCTTGCAACATAAACAAATTCAACACAACAAGACAGATCTAAGGACCAGCCTTGCAACGTAAACAAATTCAATACAAAAAGACAGACCTAAAGTCCAACCTTGCAATGCCAATAAATTCGATACACTATGGGAGTATGCTGACTCCATACTAGAACTTTCCACACATCAAAAATCCAAACCTGCAACACAAATAAATTCAAGACAATAATTCAATTCAATACGATTCGATTTGATTCGATTCGATTCGATTTGATTCGATTCGATTCGATTCGATTCGATTCGATTCGATTCGCTGCGATTCGATTCGATTCGATTCGATTCGATTCAATTCAATTCAATTCAATTCAATTCAATTCAATTCCATCCAATCCAATCCAATTCAATTCAGTGCATGTCAATTCAATTCAATTCATTTATTAACCACTTAAGATACACAGTATATATGGCAAGTCAACAAGTTACGGAGTACAAAATAGATTGACAAAATAAAAAAATGAAATAATGTACATACACTCATATACAAACTTGCAAACAAGGAGGCAAACTATACTATCATGCAACCGTTACATGACTATATTAAAATCATACATGAAGAATAACATTAATCTGGTAAATAAATATAAAATATGAAAACCTATCCACAATTAAAATTTTTGTTTAAAAAGTCACTTATAGAATAGAAATAATTTGTGAGAAGTAATTCTTTTTATTTTTTTCTTAAATGTGTTATAGTTTACAATGTCTCTAATTTCACTCGGCAATTTGTTATTTAACAATATGCTGATATAAAATGGAGAATGTTCATATTTTGTTGTAGAGTATCTAAGAATTGATAATAATTGGTCATGTCTTGTACTGTAAGCATGATATGCAGACCTAGTCTCAAATAATCCTAGATTTTTTTTAGGGAAACATAGGGACTTTAATATGTAGATACATGGTGTTGTGAGAATATATTTTTTGTTTTAAAAATTATCTGACAGATTTCTAGAGGTAATAAGTTATAGATAAGTCTAATAATTCTTTTTTGTCTACAAATATACGTTCCCTGTCTTTAGCATTATCCCAACAAATGATATACGAAATGTGTGGTTAAGCCAATGCATAATATATTCTTAATAGATCAGGAAATTGATTGAGGAGGTATACTTTTAAAGCAATTTATCTCATAGTCAGAGAAGAAAAACAAACACCTTACGCTACACTCACATACTGTGATACACTGACAGAGAAAATATCAAATATTCTCAAAGCACATAATATCAAGATAGCATTTAAACCCCAACAAAAATTATCAAATTTAATTTACAACGCCAAGGATAAAACAAATAAATACGAAAAATCTGGAGTCTATAGGTTAAATTGCTCAGAGTGCAATAGCATATATATAGGACAGACCGGACGTAATTTTAGAACAAGATACCTCGATCATGATAGGTCCTTCAGACTACAAAAAACAGACTCTGCTTTTTCTAATCACATATTAGAGAGTGGACATAACTTCCCAGATATTAATAATATGGAAATCCTACACTATGCCAGCAAAGGTTTTAAACTTAATTTGTTAGAAACATTGGAAATATACAAATACAATAATAGGGATGATTTAATTTTGTTAAATTATCAATTAGATATTATGTACTCACCTCTTTTTACAGCTACCACGATGTAATTAAAATTTCTGAGAAACCCCACCCTTAGATAGTTAGGATATCATAAACTACCTGTATACTTTCATAATTCTCTAATCTGTTTGATTCTAGAAACATATTTAAATAGGGACCAAATCTTTTGTATTTCATTCTTAGTTGAATCATTGTTTGAAAATGACCTAAAAAAGGTTGAAACTGCAGTCACGTTTTTGTGCAAATATAGTGGTAAAAAACATAGTATTGTTTTACTCAATTTCCTTAATAGATCATTTTCATGAAGCACATCTTTTAGTTATAGAATTGCAAAAATTTTTACAAACAAAATCAATAAGGAAATCGAAAGATAATTTTATATCAAGATTAATACCTAGAAGTATACAAAATTCAGATAAAGTTATACGATTATACATTGATGGTAGCACCCTAAAAGACCAATGGTTAAACATATAGTTTTTCTATCATTTAGAATGTCTATATTTATGTGACACCACGTGCTTAATTCATCCACGACGTTATGGACTAACTGCTCAATTTCTTCGGGGTCATCTGCAAATACTGTAATAGTAGTGTCATCTGCAAACATTGTTACATATCGAATTAAGTACCTTCTTCTCTTCAAAAATTTGTAAAGTCAATTTAAAATACAGAATATCGTAGGATTTTTTTTTTTTTTTGAGGATAAGGAATAATTACAGGATCGTCAAAACTAGACATCTAGAAATTCTTTTCAAAAGTACCGAGGAAATCATTATTTATATTGCTTATTATCCACATGACATTATCGTTGAAATATTTCGTTATAATATAGAACAACTATTTATTAGCGATCACCGACAAACTATATTCAAATCATGTTTCAAAACATAATAGCTCTAAAAGAGACGATGACATATGCCAGTTACGCTTAACTTTACTCCCTAATTTTCCCAGCTATTAATGAATTCAAAATTTAACTTCGAACTAGAACACATAGAGCACATAAATCACTGTCAGATACAAACATATCATAGATGGTGATTTTATGCATCCTTGCTATATATCGGATTGTGTTGCAGCCCAGAAAATTGTAAATTAGAGCAAAAAGCAGTAAGCCAGAAATATTTCAGCATCACATACCAATCTGCTTAAAGTTGTAAATATACAATTTATCCAATCATTTGAATTTGTTCCCATTTCTCACGTTTCATTCATCTATTTATCATATGTTTATGTTATGGAAACTTGCTGAGATAGCATATAGAAATATTTTATGATGGATATAGCGACTATCGTCAAAAGAAGCTCTCGATTTTACGATTGCGAAAATTAGTGATTATGCTCTTTACAGATATGAAAAGTATATTTTCATGTGTTAACTCTTAGTAAACACCCCCAAAATCGTGGGTTCGGAATTTATAACACAAGATACCACCAACACTATTTATTAACTTATTATAAATAACTACTTACGATACTTATTACTTCACTAACACAACATTAAACACTATTCGTTACTTAGAACTTGACTTTGTTACTCTCAGGGCCAATTGCTTCCTTTATGTACCCACAGATAACATTTCGAATATTCAAGTGAATTCTGGAATGGGACTAGAAAGTGGCAGAAACATTGGAGAATTACCGTTTCTCTAGCGCCATCTTTGAGGCGGTAGCTGAACTCGCACAGCACAGTACAGTAGTGTGCCATCTCCAGTATTATCTACTACTAACTACTATGCCAGCAGTACCTAGTTTCCATAAGCACCACTGTGATGGTGTAGCTATATTTAGTCAAATCAATTAAAAACATTAATTTTCAAAACAAAAAGTAAGTTATATGTAATTTATTAGTAGTGCGTGTGAAAAATATTTTAATTCTATACAGATTCGGAAATATTAGTTCCTGATAAGCAAATCTGTATCTGCGCAGGTAAACCACGCCTTGTCGTAATCAACGCAATAAGCATGACCTGAATAATAGTTATTTATTGTATAAGTGTATTAGATAGCGGTCTATCCACACAAGAAAGTTTAAACTCGAGAACGAAGTTCGAGAGTTTAATTTTCTTGAGTGGATAAAACGCGATTAAAACACAAATACTATACAACGTTTATCCACAATCATGGTCGCTTAGAATCAGATATCATCAAAAAATGATTTGACATTTCGCGTCAAAAATTATTGAAATTAATTAAAAAAAAAACTTGGGAGGTGTTGAATGGTTGCTGTTTAGTTTTGATTTTTTATCGATTCCATTTATAAAAATTTGTGAAGTTGGTGAAAAATGCAAGAAAGCGATTTTGTTCCTGACAGAATCCTTCGGAAAGCTGAAGAAGTAACTCGCCAATTATTGACTGCGAAGTACAGGTAACATTCGCAAATACAAAACGGAAAGCATATTGCATTCGGTCGGCACATTTTTAAAACCGGTAATATCGCTCGTAGCAAACATTTTTATATCACTGTGTTGGAGATTGAATTCTGAACAACTTTCAAAATGTCCGTCCATCAGTCTGTCTGTCTGCAAGTCTGTCACGTTTCTTGTACAGTCCGATTGTATTGATCTTGGACAGTAAGTTAGTGTTAGCTGAAGGAAGAACCCTATTGATTTTGAACAAAATCGATCAATAAGTAAAGAACCTACATAACAAAATGATATGCAATGTACATGCAATGTATATTCAATCTATGGATATTTATATTCCCAAGATTTAGAAAGTATATCTAATGTACATCTAATGGATGTGGAATTAACATTCCTAGCATATACATTTGTCGCCGACTTCCATATCTATTTCATATCCAGTGAATGTACATAAACATACTCAATGTACATTCAGTGGATATAGAACACACATCATATACACAATCGCATATTTTATGAATATACATTACATATCTCTAAAGTAGTTGCCACGGACATCAAAACACCTATTGAACACTACACTCGACGCGTGTTGCCCCAGTCATGTCGAGATCATCGGTAGCTTATTAAAACGAACAGTTTTAATCATCTTGATGATACCAACACGATTGGTGCAACACGCATCGAATGAAAGTTGTCAACAACTGTTTTGATGTTCGTGGGAACTACATCAGAGCTATCCATATAAGAGGTAATAAAACACAGATAGTTTAACAAGAAATATATTTGATTAACTATTTTAAACATACACAAACTAAATAAAACAAAATAACCTAAATTATTACACAATATTAAAATTTTTCAACATTTACGGATACTTTCTTACCTTCCGGTGGTTTAACAAATTATAAACATATTAGTATGTATAATACTATAGTTACTCATGTCCTACATATGTGATTAAAACATCCTGAACCATCAGTAAGTTATATAAGATGAACGTATGTAATTTTTATTTACTATGTTTATAAAATACATACTCAATATGACTTGACACAGCAGCAAATTTTTAAGCCTCTGTCACTTTGCACCATCTTAACTAAACACATCTGCCACAATCAGTTAAATATGAAACTTGCAAATTTTCTAACCCTAAAAGAGTATGTATTTACAAATCTAAAGAATTGCATTATAATAAATATACTCTTACATCATGGAAGCTTCATGCAAATGTAACAGCATAATATAGCAATTAGCAAATATAAAATCCAGAGAATGAGAAAGAGTTAACTTCCATCACACATAAACACTATGCACGCAACACTATAGGGCTTAATGGCTGCCGCTTGTTGCGAACTACAATCCGTAAACAAATGATGCGTGGTGCGCCGACGCATTATCCATAAATTAGTAGCGCATGCGCAGATAATGAGATAAAATTTACGTACGTGTACAATTTAATTATAGCTTAATGGACATGTTACGTATAAATCATTATGTATATACCTCCAGCAATATACACTGTATATGACTCTGATGGATGCCAGTAGCTGAATATACATTTCATATCATATGTATATTTAACAATACATATTCAAATTCCAACATTTAATGCATATGCTATGGATGTGCATATCCATGAGATGTTATGTGAGAAGTTATTAATTATTTAAATTTTTTTAAATATATTATTATGTTTTGTAATTAGACAAAAAGTGTCTAAAACTAACATTATTTAGAAAAAGAACATATAGAATGTGCAACAATTATATAAAAAGTGCAGTAAGTCGACAGAGTATAATGGTTAGCTTGTTATTACTTTGTCTCCTCCTAGATCATTCTGATAGACAAGACGCAAAACTCTTATAGTGGAAATTCGTTCGAATTAGGATATGGTATAAAAATATAAAATACAATGCGTTTTTCTTCTCCACTTTATCTCTCTACATAAAGAAATAATTTTAATTAAATGTCCAGAATGTGTTCTATTATACAACAGAGCAGTATATCATACAATGCAAATTAGAACGCTCGTATGTCCTGATTGTTATATTTTGCCTATATGTATTTCAATTGTTCTATTCGTTTTGTCTGGACACAATAGTTAGAATTATTTATAATAATGCATAATGCTAAAATCTAAACAGAATAGTTGTACGTGGTCATTTTATCGGAAGTTTCGAAAATGTATTATTGTTTCCTAGTGGATAATGATTTCGTTGCCTCGCCCACTTTAGACAGAGTGCAATTTCAGTTCTCTGTGATAATAGTTTTACGTCCGCATACACGTAGTGGAATGGAAGGATAGTAATCATAAACGAACAATTTTTTTTGTTGAAATAGTATGTTCTATGTAGACTCTAATTTTGTAATTAATTATTCAAAAAAATATGAGTACCCCAAATTGCACCTGGGCAGATAAAGCTCTAAGACTAAAATAAAGGGCCAACAACTTACCCTTGTCCACAGCCAGCAAAATACTCTCAGAAGCTTCTGAACTACCCAAATGACCGATATTATTTAGGGGAGTCACTTGTCCAGCCCTAATCTCCAAATAACCAATTTTGTATTTTTCGTAGTGCTGCACACAACTTCCCACCAACGAATTCAAAAGATAATTGGCAGAATATGGCACCAAGGTACCGAATCCAATGTGGCAATTGCCAACCCAACAAAATTCTGGTTTCTAAATTTAAATCCCCTATTATTAGGTCTTTAGAGAACAAGGTATAATGTCATGAAACGTCGAGATTTTAAATTTCACCAAATACATTTCTCCATGTCTGTCTGTAATTATTTTTATGCACCCGTTTTTTAAGGTTTAAGGCATTGACTTGAAAGGACATCTCATACCTCCTAGAGGTTATAGTTATAGAAAGTTATAGTTAAAAAACTAAAAAATTGACAAATTCACTACGTTCTCAAAAATCCAAGCCTAAATTTAATAGCACTTTGTGGAATTATCATCTTTCCGGTATAATTGAACATATTAAACAATAAAATACCTCAATCAAATACCTTATTCAATGGGCTTGTTCGGCATTTTTTTTTATTTCATAAATCGAAAGTGCAAGTATAAATTAATGGATCTGCAAAAAATCAGAATCTTATTCGCACGTTTAGTATCTTAAAAACCATTACAAATTTCCATTTCGCGAAAATGGGGCGTGGCCAGGCGCTACGTCACTATACGCATAGATTCGGCGATCTCAATAGACTTGATGCTCCTTATTGGTTATAATTATAAGTGTTTTCGAAGTATTGTTTGTTTTGCTTACTACTTGACAGTAGGGGAGTACAATTTGGTGAAATGTCAAAAAATTACAATTTTCTGTCGCTCCTGCTAGAACGAATTTTCGATTTCGACCCTGCAATTTACGATTATAACGCATCGCCGACCTTCTCCTTTCCGTAGACACATAGAACGAACTTCCACTCGACGTATTTATTTAGTTACCAGCGTTCAAAAATTCCATGTTTTTCGACTTTTCAGGTTAAATTTGAAAGGTCCCAGAAAGCCATTTTTCTTACGTCACTTGCGTATAGTGACGTCACAAATGAGCGCTCGGTTTTTGCAACTATTACTAATTTCAACTCCTTATATCTCGAGAACGGAAAAAGTTAATAATACGAAATTTTAAGTGCATAATGAGAATATCGAGTACTATATGAAAAAGTATAAAAACCATATAAAAAGAATATCATGGAGCAAGCCCATTACATAGTCAGCAGCCTATTAAATGAATTTTGGTTTTCCAACATTCAAGGTTGATCCCTTGGAGCAATGTGACTTGAAAAGCTATTATCAGATAACATTTTTCTGACAGTCTTTGTTGTTGTCAGATTATTAGGCAAAAGCTTTCACGGAGAGCAAAAGTTTATCCGACAAAATAACAAGCACCTGCGTAATTTACACCTGATTATAATATCTCTCGGTATATCAGTTTAAATATTTAACTAATCTTCGGAAATTCAGTAACTTGAATATGATAGATCTTAGATTCTTGTGAATAGCCACCACTGCGCACAAACTACTTAAACTTACATCGACCTTATTCTAAACGTGTATGCATGGTTGTCAAATTACAATCAACCTACGATCCTGCCTATGGTATTCTTCACATATTTAGATGCCGATCACTGTGCAATATAGCACAAAAACACTTTTTAAAAGTGAATTATTTATTATTTGTTTGCTTATAGTAATGAAACATACTCTTTATAGGATTTTGCAAACAGCAGGAAAAAAACTATCTATGAAGACTAAAAGAAAAACTATATGTAAAAAATATTAATGAAATCTTTGCATTCTTTCGATAACCTGACTTCTAGTTATGCTAGCAAGTTAAAATTCTAAAATAAATTTGTCCAATTTCTTATTTGACATTCTCATTATAACACTAGCATCCAACATAGTGTCACATATCAAAATTAATAACTACTTTTCTATGCAAATTTGGCAAAATATATTATTAGCATATTCCCTATAAATAACTACAAAAATGGAAAACCTAAATTAAGGAATTTAAATATATAGTAAATAAACTAAATTCAGTATCATTTATTTACTAATCTATAAAATATAAAGTATTAAAGCATTTATAACAAATTAAAGGACGTAGAGTATCAGATTACGATTACTAATTAATAACATCAGGTCATTAGTTTCCGAGCTCTTTACGTATGTAGGGAATATGCTGATCAAGCATTTATCAATCATATAAATAGCCCAGAACTAATGGGCAGTGGCAGTCCATTCTGGGGGTCCATCTAGGGACCCATCTCTCGCAACATGTGCCTTTGGTAAGAAAACATTATTGCTCTTTATTTTATATTTGTGTATTTCTGACTTTGTTGTTTCACTACAACCATTTCTATTGTTTGATTAATAAATATTATTTACTGTTTAATTTGTGTTTTATAATTTCCAACTAGGAAAACCTCTCGCAGGCCAAGTGGCCCCTTATTGGAATAGTCATAGACCAGCGGGTCCATGACACGATTAAGCATATTAAACTAGAATCTACGTGAACCCCTACGGTATGAAGATTCAGTTAAAAATGAGAACATCGTTATGAGTGGCTTTGTGCCTTTCTGATGAGCTCAGAATAAGGGCGAAAAATGTTTCAAAGACTAAGCATTTCTAAGAAACTGAATGAGAGATTTTATGAATGAAAAATTTTTTAAGACAAAGCAGGTAAATAAATTTCATTTTAGGCCTTTGTTCTCATTTTTAACTGAATCTTCATACCGTAGGGGGTCATGTAGATACTAGTTTAATCTGGTTAGCCGTAGGGGACTATGTTGGATGCTAGTGTTATAATGAGAATGTCAAATAAGAAATTGGACAAATTTATTTTAGGATTTTGATTTGCCAGCATAACCAGGTTATCGAAAGAATGCAAGGATTTCATTAATATTTTTTACATGTAGTTCTTCTTTTGGTTCTCATAGATAGTTTTTCCGCTGTTTGCAAAATCCTATAAAGAATATGTTTCATCACCAAAACACATAGACAAAGTTGTAAAGAATAAAATTTGCATGAGTAATTAACTTCAACCTCCACGTGATTCAGAATGCTCCAATTTATTTCAATTTTTATGCACCACTAAAAGCAAAGTTTTAAAAAGGTGTATATTGTGTTCAGTTATTTGGAAGTATAGTAATAATAAAAGAACAATTTTTTTGTTGAAGTAGGTATAGAATGCCATGAAACGTCGAGATTTTAAATTTGAGCAAAAAAAATTCTCCATGTCTGTCTATCTGTAACTTTTTTTGTGCACACATTTTTAAGATTTAAGGCATTGACTTGAAAGGAAATCTCACACCTCCTAAAGGTTTACGTACACCGACAGCATTTCTTGAAATTTTAATATGCTGAGCATTTTGTTCAATTGTATTAACCTAGCTACACAGGGTGATATAGAAAATTCAGTTCAAAGAATTATTTATTAGTTGTGAGATCTCATATTCTAAATTCAATTAGAGTAATACTTTCAATGAAAAACATATCTGTTGGTATTGTGTTTATAAAAGGTGTATATATTATATTAGACATTGGCGGTAACTTGATTGGGGAGTGCGGGGTGCCCACACAGCACAATCAGGATATGGGATGCCAAATTAACGTAACTAAATATTTTATTTTATTTTATTTTATTTTATTTTATTTTATTTTATTTTATTTTATTTTATTTTATTTTATTTATTTTAACGTCTTATTTATTTTAACGTCCTGGCGAAGTTTAGCTGAAGCTATTCCACCACTTAACCAGCACGGCGAAATGAGATACGGTCACCCATCCAAGTAACAGACTCTCCCGGCGTTGCTTAACTTCGCCGATCGAGTTCTCGCCACTTATACTGGCACCGTACCTTACCTATCCTAGTACGTAAAGTGGATAGAGAAATGTACGTCCCATTTAGGATGTCTCAGGATATCCTTCAGAAGGAAGTGAGGTGGATATCCTATATTGGTTTCATTTTGATATTAACTGTGGACTGACACTGGGATTAAAGAAGGACGTCCAATGAAGGACCCTAAATCTCCTTAAACTGTGACCCAATATATTTCTTTGATATATTCAAATAAAGCGCCCAAAAATCTCAAACAAACCTGACTTTCTATTTTATCTATGGCATTATTTGGTGTAAACTTAAAACAAGCTTGGAATACAAGTTAATTTATCTACATCAAATAATATAACGTGTTAGTGGTTGTAGGAAATACACTTTTATTTTGTTTTATCTGTTTATTTCAGTTTTATTTCAGTGTTTTTCTCCGACACCATAAAAAGTAAGTACAGAACATAACCTATAAAACATCGTAATATGAGAAGCTATCTGATTGTGTGATTCAAGATTTAATTACTTACTAAAGTCATGTTCGAAGTTGCCCAAATTTAACAGAATTTTTTAAACTTTCAGAATACCAAAAAAAGCTAAAAAGAGGAAACTGTATAGAAAACTCACAGCATTGAACGAAAATTCTGACTCCCTTATTTTCAATGACCAACAAGCCTACAAAATGAAATTTATTTAGCACAAGAATAGAATGTTACAAAGCCAGCAGGCTGGAGAGAAAATGTGAGCTAGGTCGTAGTGTTGTGAAGTTTGACCATGAACTGCGTATGAAAATAGGTAAGTAAAAATAATTTACTTTAAGATGATTGTTTGAAACATTCAGTACACTCTGAAAGGACATATGTATCAGAGAAAACACGGGTGGATAAATCCCACAATTTTATTGTGGGGAGGTTAAAATGGACTTGAATGGTAGGATGTTATGCACACGTCATGACAGTGATCTGGTAGTTAGGATATGCTCAATGCCAAGAATCAATAAGAACCTGACGAAGATTTATCGCTAGTACCAATTTTACAGTTTTTTTATTCTGATGAAGACGTATAATGGAAAAATATGGGGTGGGGTACCCATTAGAGCAGTATTAACTAATATATAAAGTTTTGACACTTACAGTGTAAGCATCTAAGTAAAAAGCTCTTTTTTTGAAATAATTTAAAAATTCATGATAAGTAGGGCCAAAACTGAGGTCGTATTCAATTTTAGCGAGCCGAAGTAAATAGGAATACAATGGTTTTCGCTGAGCAGGACTTTTCATTTGTAAGCCAGTATAAATTAATGCACTTAAGCGGTTTAGCAAACTTATCTTAGAAATAGCTCAATTTTGGGGATTACGGCAATTGGCTTTTTAGTTTGCGAGACCAAGTACAATAACTTCCTACACTTTACGAACTTGGCGTATTGAGCCCAACGTCCCATAAGAGTTTGGCACCCTTCCTTTCTCAAAAACGTTCTAGTAACTTAATACCGTGAGGCTAAATTGCAATAATATCGGCTACATGTCTTTACCAGAATACCGGTTTGTATGTACAATTTTGAACATAGTTTCAGAATCCTCCATAAACATATTACTTAAAATTGGTGGCAATGCAGAGGCCATTGCCATACCAATATCCTGCTGATAGAAATCATTTCCAACTGAAAATAAGTTGAATTTATACACGTAGTTTAAAGTTCCATTATGATATTTACACTCAATTTAATAATATACTGGTTAACTGTGTTACTATGTAGATTCCTCGGACGTCAGTTAGAAGTAAAAATACACGTGGCAGTTGGGCCGAAAAAGAAAAGTAGAATTAAGAAAATGCCGCAAATAAATAACGTTTAGACAATATTTCAAATATACAGTCCTATTGAAACATATTCTTTATAGGATTTTACAAACAGCAGAAAAAAATAACTATCTATGAGAACTAAAAGAAAAACTGTGTAATCGTAGGGGGTTATGTAGATACTAGTTTAATCTGCATTGCCGTAGGGGACTGTGTGGAAGCTAGTGTTAGAATGAGAATTGTCAAATAAAAAATTAGACAAATTCGTTTTAGTATTTTAATTTGCTAGCATAATCAGATAGTTTTTTTTCTGCTGTTTGTAAAACTCTATAAAGAGTATATTTCAATAAAATTATAAGCAAACAAATAATAATTCATTTTTAAACATACAGTACTATTTACACAAAAAAAAATATTTAAAAAAAATATATTCCATAATTTATGGAGCGGCAAATATCTTTTTGCACGGGGTGGCAAAAGACCCAGGAATGGCCCTGTGTAAAATAGTATATTATATATCGATTGGCAGAAGTGCTTCATTTAATACCCAGTGTGAAAGTTTATTACCGGAATGTTGTCAGACCAATAATCACACGAGGGATTTAACAAAGCATTTCCAGGGGAAGTGCGAAATTTTAGACCTCTAGAACCGGAGATATTCATCGTTTTATCTAAATAAACTCTGTTCAAAAAACTAAAGTGTTTATTTTAAAAAAACGCAATAGGCCTTCGAAGTCCAAAACTCAGATATATACTTCTGCTAATACTCCAGAAGGTATGAAATCATCATTTTGCTATTAGTACAGGCAATGAAGGCAAAATGTTGTAAAAACCTCGCAAAAATTAATAAAAGAATCATCTCTGGGATTTAAGTCGCTAATAACCTGTAGAATGGAATGATGCATTCTTTGCACTTCTAAGTTCCGGGAAAATTCAGAAAAATTTGGAAAGACTTTTTGATTTTCGGTTTTTTTGCTCTAACGGCTAAAATAATGAAAATACAGAAAAAAGTTTTCAACAAAATTTGTAGCTCGTCTCTTTCTCTACAAAATAGGTCTTTACAAATTGGAAAATGAGAATTCTCTGGGTGTTTCGTACGACCCGACATATCGATCGATAATTATTACTATTCAGAGCCGCTAAGAAAATGAAAACAACGTAAAATGTAGAGAAAAGTCTCAGCTTTAATGTGGAACTAATCACAAAATTCATGCAAATTTTTATCATATAGAAAAAAATGTTAGAAGATGGCTTAGTAAACTTTATACAGACTTATTCACATATTTGAGTTTTATGCATCCTGCCTATTTCTCCTGTAATAATGGGTGCTTTTTCACTGCATGGATTCGATTTCACGCACTTTAATCTATACTTCGTGAAAATTTCATTAAAGAATGTTAAGAGACAAATAAGTTGTATATGTTTTACTCTATAATTGTGCATTTTCTAAACGTGTATGAATAATGTCGACAAATTCAAAAAGTACTGCGCGAATCTAAAAAACTCTAAAGTCATTCGAAAGAATATGTTTTATTGTACTTATAGTCCAAGAATTAAAACTGTGGTATTATTATTACTTAAGATATAGCGAATTGAACTCCAAAATTTGGAGGTGATTGATCGATGAGAAATATACCCTCTACTTTGATCGCAAGGCATATTTTTCCAACAAAAGTAATTGCAATAAAATGTTAATTGTATGAATATATCATTATACAAGAATACATAAGCAAAATGAATTATCATTCTAACGACTCCCGGCAAAGATATGAATAAATCTGTGGATCAACTATACAAAGTTCACTAAGCCTTCTTCTGACACTTTCTCTCTTTGATAAAATTTTTTATGAATTTTGTGATTAGTTCCACATTAAAGCTGAGACTTTTCTCTACATTTTATGTTCTCTTCATCTGTTTAGGGGCTCTGAATAGTAAGAATTATCGATCGATGAGCCCGGTTGTACGATACCCCTGGAGAATTCTCATTTTTCGCACATTTCGAAGCCTTAAAACTATAAGTGGAAAACTCGATTTATCTTCTAAACGGCTTAAGTAAGACAAAAATTTGCAAAGGCATTTTTTGTAGAAAAAAAGACGAGCTACAACTTTTGAACTGCTTTCTCTATTTTCATTATTTTGGCAGCTAGAGCAAAAAAAAACGAAAATCAAAAAGTTTTTCCAATTTTCCTGGAATTTGGAAGTGCAAAGAATGCATCATCTCATTCTCCAGGTTATTACCTACTTAAATCCCAGAGACGATCCTTTTATTAATTTTTGTTACCCTAAATTGTTAATTTGCCTGTACTATATTAAAAAACTATGCATATCAATTTCCTTTTTTTACTCCACCATTAATTCATTTGGCATTAAAGGTGACACTTTGGCCCACGAAAAATGGAATTAAAATTATCTTATTTCCGGAAGTGCAAGAAAGTAGTAAAATTATGTAATAAAAGATATGCTTTCGAAAACTCACACGTGCCCTTGATCTTGCGCTTTGTGGATCTCTACATTTTCACTTCTATACGTCAAAGGAGTAATAAATAACTACCACCAAATTATTGTCAAACATAAAAAAGTCGTTACACAAGAAAAACATATCACGTTACTCTCAAATTGGATATAAAATTTTCTGTAATATTAACCTAATTTAACAGTTGTTAATAAAACTTTATGAACGTTATCCGTAATAAAACCTGAATATTATACCTAGTAGAAGTTTTTTACTGTTCCCCGAAAATTACGAGACACTTAAATTACCAATTATTATTAATAGGCTCTTTTTCATATTAGTTCTTGTAGCTATTGCAAATCCTTGGATATTTTAAATGAATAGAAGTTGCAACTGGGCGTGGCCGACTAGAAATTTGTTTAGGATTTGCTCGGATATGGCGTCTCACTTTTACCTGGTACCATGGTAGAAATATATACAGGTATGCTGTTGCGCAGCTTTTGCAGTAACCAATCATATGCTTTGGAACCAACGGAAACCATATTGATAATCGGACCAATAGCGTTTCGTGCGCATATTTCAAATAATAATGTAGTGTATTCTTTTGTACAAAAGGAGATGATTCCACATACCATTTAAAAACAGATGCCTCATTTTGGAAATAAGGTTAAAATTTGACAATATATTACTCATTTGGAAAAATTTTAGAATGGTTTTGAATAATAATGTAAGATTGTACATATACATTTCAACATTGATGCAACAAACTTTCATTGTAATTTTAGTGCTTTTTTACTACCGTGTAGTTATGGATATGCAAGACATTCTTTGTAAAAAATATGGTAAAAAGGTACTTCTTTCATGCAGTATATAGGTATATATTTAATATGATTTAGTTCGGCGATTTAAAGAGTTTAGAGGTTAAGTTATATATACTTAAAAAATTATCGTATATATATATGTTATATTTGTTTATTTGGATTTGACTTTTTAAAAAATATTTATTTAATTAATTTGGAGTCATCGATGACTCTGAATAAATTGTACAATTGTAAGTTTAAAAGTTTAATGTGAATGTGAGTACAATACTGAATACAAATGCGTCTGCTGGTCATATTTATAATATTAGGAAAGCAGTGTCAGCTAGACGGAGAACAAAGGAAATTCAAATGTGCAATTTGGCATAAACTATGAGAACGGATACAAAACAATAGGTGAAACTTGATACGTAAGATAAGCAATTACCGAGAGAAGTCGTTATCAACTTATGTAACTTGATACCACTGAGGAGCTTACTTATAAGTCAGTGTCGTACTGTTATTTTTTAATATAACAACTTCCCCCTTAATAAAAAAGTTGATTGTTATACAACAACTTTTGAATAAAATGATTATTGAATACAATATAAAAGTAATAATAAAACAAAATGAATATAATGCAAAGATAATAATAAAATATTGAGTGAATAAAATAATAAGCATAAAATAGAAAGAATAAAAGTTTAAGTCAATAAACAAAAATTAGTGGTTCACTGGAAAGTCTATGATAACTCGATATCTTCTTCTTGAGGTTTGATACCGGGTCGCTTTCTTGGAGGGATTAAACTGGGGAATTCCATGAACTTCTTGCTTCGTCCTGGAGGAGGTGAAGGAGAATCGCCTGTAGAGGGTTCAATTTTCAGTAGACGTCTCTTCCTTCTACATTTACAAATCACGTAAAGCAGAATTATGGAAATGATGAAGGTGATGGTGAAATACGTGAACCAGGACATATGTTTGGTCACGAAAGGTTCGTTGA
Organism: Stenurella melanura; assembly: GCA_963583905.1. NCBI lineage: Eukaryota > Metazoa > Arthropoda > Insecta > Coleoptera > Cerambycidae > Stenurella > Stenurella melanura. Next base: position 114,075,086 of record OY757312.1, read on the forward strand.
TGAGATCGTCCAGATCCTTAGAATATTGCTCCAATTTGTTTTTAGCAATATCCAAATCTTCGATATTTAAATTATTGAGTTTCAATGGTTTTAATTTAGGTAGTTGAATTTTGTCGGGCATCTGGTTACAACATTCAAATGGGATTTGCACAGGATGGGAATTGTCTTTAATTTCGGAGAGGTCCTTGGCACTGGCTTGTATCCTGGTAATACCTGCGAAGGCGTAACATCCAGGTTGTAATTTTATAATTGAATTTTTATTAATCAGCTCCGTTGCTGGTTCTCTCTTCGGGCAGCTAATGGTGATATGTAGAGGTTCGGAATTTATTATGAGCCACGTGTTCTCTTCGAGTTCTTGAACATTATACCCTTGACTAATAATGAAAGAGGTTTGGCAATTTTCAGGAAGTTTAATTGGTTGTTTCAGAATCCTAGCTTCACATATGGCATTCTGATCAATAGGATATGCAAACAGGTTTGAGCAAAGTTTGGTTCCAAAGTAGAGGGGTTTGCATTCTTTTAGATTTGTTATTGGTATGTACATTAAAGAATCATCATCTCTCGCGATAAATTTTTGAGAAATAGATAAAATATGATGAAGACCAGTTCTGTTATCAAATATTGGGATAGGGTATAAACGGTAGGTATTATAGTTTTGAGGTTCAACAAGTGGTATCTTTAAAACAAATATTAAGTTGGAATCTACTTGAAATGCTTTTAGTTCAATAATATCTAAATATTGAGCAACTGCTGATAATTTGATTGGAAGAGGCAAATTGTTTCTTCGCAAACTCTGTGAAATTTCTTGTAATGCTGTTACTAAATGATCGGGAGTAATGATTGACGAATGAATGATTCCCAATCGAGCAAATGTTATTGAATTTAGAATATCGTTCAAGTTATCTTCAATATACAAATAGCTTGCCATTAATTGTTCACAAAGGTGTAAGAATATTAATTTTGTTTCTACAGCTTCGATGTTTCGCGTCATGGTTTCGATTGTGCGATCGATTTCTTGCATGTCTTTATTAAATGTTTCTTCGTCAATTTGCAATTTTTGAATGGTTGAATTGAAATTTTTGATTACCGATGTTGTGACTGAAATTTGGTTTTTTATTAAATTTTCTGATGTTCGTCGTTATTTAATTTATTAATGCAATTAGCGTAATATTCGCCATCTTCGGCGTCTAGATTTCCAGTTATTGATTTGAAAATTGTGCCGATACCATTTAATATTCCGCGTTTATATCTCTTTGTGTCTAGAAATACTTCATCAAATTTATACTCAATAGTTTTGGAAATTTGTGTTAGAAGGTTAAGATCTGTTTTGACTTCGCTTCTGAAAGTGATCATTTTTTGATGAGCACCGTCAAGAGTATTGAGAATCGTATCTAAAATTCGTTGGTTCTTATCGAAGGCTAGTTTAAGGGATGATATGTTTTTATGTACCAGTAATGTCCATTTTTCGTTTGTCACTACGATGTCCGTGTCTTTGTGATAAAATACACCAATAGTGTTGTTTATTGGTATTATTTTATATTGTGCGAGTGCTGATCCGAACAGCAGGATAAACCTGAAAATAAATTTAATTTTCAGTATATGGTTTCATTCTATCGAAATTTACTTTAGTTTCTTGATTTGTTTAAAGATTTAATAAGGTAGCAGAATTTTGGAATATTTCTATGATTTTAAAAGGACCGTTAAATTTATTTTGAAGTTTGTTTTTAATTTGGGAATCTTTCACATATACTTTATCACCAACTTTGTATTCAGGTCGATTTTTTGGAACATTTCTGTCAAAGCGAACTTTCGCTTTCTCCTTTTGAGATTGCGTTCTACTGCGGGCGATTTTATAATAATGAGATATTCTGTTGTTTAAATCTCTTACATACATATTTCGTTATTAATTCCTTTTGGTTGTATAACGTTTCGGGTGGTCTAATAGACGTATGTCCGAAAATGAGTTCGTACGGAGTGAAGCCGTGTGTTTTGTTAACAGAGCTGTTATAGCAAATAATTGCATATGGTAATATTGTGAATGGATGTTCATTCGGATTTTCAGTTTTGTGGACTCTTATCATTTCGGCTAATGTAACGTGAAATCGCTCGAGAGATCCGTTGGATTGGGGATGTCCTACGCTTGAGTATGTCAGTTTTATGTCATAGAGCGTACAAAGGTCTTTTAATAATTTATTGTCAAATTCACCGCCGTAATCACAATGAATTCTCAACGGGGTGCCGTAATGTTAAAAGTAAAGCAATAAGGTATTTACAACTGATTTCGCGGATTTATCCGGAACAGCATAGGCTTGAGTAAATTTTGTTAATTCGTCGCGGATTGTAACAGCGTAATTTCGCGTGGGAAATTCGAACAGATCAACATTTATTCTTTCGAATGGTGTTTTTGGGGTCTCGGTAATTACCAGAGGGTTGCTAAGATTTTTACGACAGACTTTAGTTTTTTCGCATGTCTCGCAATTTTTTATAAAGTTTTCTACGTCTTTAGTTAAGCCTCGCCAATTGTACTTTACTCTAATCCTTCTAATAGTTTCGTTAATACCACGGTGTAAGTTATTTTTACCTGAATGGTTTTGATCTAAAATAATTGGAATTTCGTCTTCATCGGGGGTTTTAACAATATTTTAACAGATAACTATTTTCAAGTCCTTTTCTGCAAAAATAAAAGATAGCATTTCGAGTATTGGAAGATCTAAATTATTTTCTACATAGAATGTTTTAGAAAGGTCCAAAATGTCTTGTCTTTTGTACAATACCATGAATAAATGTTCGTTTATTGAATCTACATCAAAAGGTAAAGGAACAATAAAATATTTTCTATGCCTGACCGATTTGCTTGAGACAACGTTAATTGTGTTGTTATAAAACTCGGGGTGTTCTTCGAACATGTCCTCAATGATTTTGTGATGCAAATGTTCTAATTTATTTTGTTGAAAGAATGTTATAATATTTTTGTGTTCCTTGTCTAGAAGTTGTATGTTTGAAATTTGAATTTTAGAATAATCTATTAAGGATTTTGTCTTATACAAATTACAAAAGATATCAAATTCTTGAGAGATTTGTTCTTTAGTGATTTTGTTGTTATTGTTCGGGTTTTCGTCATTGTTTGGTTCGTCATCTTCTGATTCGTCGTCCTCGTTCGCGGCTAGAATTTTTGAATAAAATTTGGAACATTCCGAAAAGTGATTGATTTTAACTCGCGATAGCGCGTCCGCGTTTTTATTGATTTTACCGAGTTTGTAGATGATTTCATAGTCGTATTCTTCTAATTTGAGTCGCCAACGTGCGAGTCTGCTTCCTGGGTCTTTTATCGAAAATAGCCAGGTAAGTGGTCGATGATCGGTTACTAACTTGAACTTTCTTCCGAATAGATATGGCCTAAAGTGTTTTACTGACCATACTATGGCTAATAGCTCGCGTTCTATGGTCGAATACTTAGTCTCCGCCGCGCATAAAGTTCGAGATGCATAAGCTATTGGTAAGTCTTTGCCTATATTTCCTTGCGAGAGCACGGAACCAATGGCAAATGCGCTAGCATCAGTAGTTAGGATGAAAACATCGTCAAAATTAGGATAAATAAGAATCGGAGTTGTTGTTAACGCTCGTTTCAAATTTTCGAAGGAGTTTAAGCAATCATTGTCAAAGTCGAAAAGTATGTCTTTTTGCAATAATTTTGTTAAAGGTTTAGAAATCTTTGAAAAGTTAGGTATAAAACGTCTGTAATATCCAGCTAAGCCTAGGAATGATTTTATTTCCTTAGGGTTTCTCGGTTGAGGAAAATTTAGAATCGCGTCAACTTTAGCGGGATTTGGTTTTACACCGTCCTTAGTAATAAGATGGCCTAAATATGCGACTTCCTTGCGTAAAAATTCGCATTTGTCCGGTTGAATTTTGAGATTAGCTTTTTGTAAACGTTTAAATACTTCCGTTAATCGTGAAATGTGGTCATGAATGGTAGGTGAATAGATAATAATGTCATCCATGTAGACGAGACACCGTTCGTTTTGGATACCTAACAAAATGTTGTCCATCACTCTTTGAAATGTTGATGGGGCGTTTTTCAGTCCAAATGGCATTCGTACAAATTCGAAATGACCGTTTTCTACTGTGAAAGCAGTTTTTTGAATATCTTTCGCGTCGATTTCGATTTGATGGAATCCGGAGGCAAGATCTAACGTGGTAAAATATTGACACTTGCCCAATTGATCAAGAAGATCCGAAATATTTGGAAGTGGGTATTTGTCGTCAATAGTCAGTTCGTTGAGTTTTCTGTAGTCTACTACAACTCGCCATTTTTGTTTACCGGAGGCGTCAAGTTTTTTAGGTACAACCCAAACCGGGGATGACCAGGGTGAAATTGATGGTCTGATTATACCTTGGTCTAGCATTTTAGAGACTTGAGTTTTAACTTCCTCTTTGTGGATATGAGGATAGCGATAAGATTTTGTAAAAACTGGTCTAGAATCGTTCGTATCGATAGAGTGTTTAATCTCATTAGTGAAACTTAAATTGTCGCCTTCTAAATAAAATATATCAGAAAAATTTAGACAAAGTTCTGTTATTAATTCGGCTTCTTCTTCGTTCAAATGTTCTAGTCGTAGTTGATTTTTAATTTCGAAATTTCTGTCTGTATGTTGAGAACTGTCCGGATTTTGAGAGTTTAAATTAAAAATTGATCTAAATTTTTGAACTGGTTCTAGTTTAAGATTCGAGAAATCGATTATTTTGGGAATTGCGTTAGCGTTTATAATTGATGTTAAAAATTCTCCGTTGTCGTCGATTTTGACAATAGCATTTGGTAAGCGTACTTTTTTATTTTCCTGGGCTAACAGTATAGCCTCAGTATTTCGTAAATTACATTTTAATTTAAATATTTTTTCCATGCGTGGTTCGATTGAAATTAAATTTTGATTTTTCACGTTACATGGAATTTGATTCCGAATTTGATTTGAGTTTGTAGTTGGTTGTAAAGGTAAATTTTGTGTTTTTTCGTCACCGTAGCTTTAAATATCGGTACGGTTTTGAAATTGGTAATTAGTCGCTTATTTTTAATATCTACCATACATTCGTAGTGTTCTAAAAAGTCTGCGCCTAATAGCCCGTCAAATTCTATATCGAAATTATGGATGTAAACTTTGTGTGGATTATTGTCGGTGAATGGTATAAGTACAGATTCGTTAATGTTAATTTTTTGTTCAGTTATGCCTTGTATAATAATATTTTCAGAAAATCTTCTTTTATAATTTTCTGCCGTTTTTGGTTTAAAAATCGAAATTCCTGCACCAGAATCAATAAGAGTTTTAAATTTATTTGTGATGTCTTTGATATAATAAAGATTATTCGAATTTACAGTTAATAAAGCGTGTGAAAGTGTTTCTACATGAACTTCTATTCTGGGAAGTTCAGAAACGGGTCGAAATTGTTGTTGAGGTTCATATTTTTAATTTGGTGGGAAATTTGGTCCAATTCGCAATTCGCTGTTGGAGTATCCGTGAGATACTCCGGACTTTTGCAAAAATCCTGAGGATTAGCAGTATAATCCTCCTGCGGCAAGTGAGAATTAGCAGTATAATTCTCTTGCGGCATCTGAGAATTAGCAGTATAATTCTCGTACTGTTCTTCTTGAAAATTAGATGTATAATTTTCTGAAAAGGTTTGATTATTTTCTAGGTTAAAATTATCGTACATTGTATCAACGTTTTGATATTCAGGAGAATAATCCTCATATTGGTCATAATAAGGTTCATAATTTAAATGATGAGTCTTTTGTTGATTGAAACGGTTAAAATTTGGATTTGGTTGTATCGCTGATGGTCTTTGTTGAATAAAATTAGGATTCGGTCTAATTGCTGAAGGCCTATTTTGTTGCGCTTGGCTAACTTGATTATTTTGTGGATAAGTTCTAGTTTGTTGTGCAAAATTTTGAAAACTTTGATTGCTTTGAAAGCTTGGTCTTTGAACATTTTGTGAAGTCGATGGCATAAATTGTTGTTGCCTCGTGCGACATTCGTTTATTATATGCCCATTATGTTTACAAAATGTACAAAATTTTTGTTGAAAATTTGGGGTCGGCCTTTTTTGTTGAGGAGGCACTGGATTTCTAGCATTATTATTATTATTATTATTATTATTATTATTTTTGGAAAATTTTTGGGATTCAAAATAAGAGAGTTGTAATTCTCTTCTAATCCTATTGATGGCTTGTAACATACTTGTTGGATCTCCAGCACGTACTATTTGCCCTAATTTTGTTTCAAGGCCCGCTAACAAAGTGTTTAATGTCATCGTTTCAATTAACTCTGACTGAGATTGTTTCTGTTCACCGGATAAACGTTGTTTTTGAATGGCAGCGTGCATTTTTGCATTATGCGTCTGTAGACGCGCAACAAAAGTTAGTGCAGATTCACCTGGCATTTGGTGAATACGCTGCAAATCCTGAATTAAAGATGTCAAGTCGCGAGAGTCTCCGAAATGAGTTTCGAGCAAGACTCTTATTTCCGCCCATGTGGCAGGGTTGCGTGAGTTTATTAATTCGGCAGCTCTGCCGCGCAATTTATTTTTAATATGTAGGGTTAACAATATTTTCTGGTCGTTAATCGCCATGCCTTGTGCATAAATGCAAGAATTTAGAAATGTTTGTAAATTAATGGCATTGCCATCGAATTCTGGTATAATTGAAAAAATTTCAGAGAGCTTGTAAGGCTCAATTTGCTCTATCCTTGCATTTTGTACTGTTTGTGTGGTTTGCGATGTTTCTGGCATCGTTGCTTTTGCTTAGAAAGTACAAAAATTAAATTAATTGCTAGATTGATATTGTTAAAAATGACTTTTTTTGAGAAAAGGAAATTAGTTTTTTAAAAAGATTTACTTAGGTAGTTTGTGTATTAACTGTATAATACACGGTGACGTATTAGCAGTATAATACGTTTCTTCTTATATTACTAAAAATTAAATTAAACTTGTCGCGTTTATTTTGTTAAGGAATAATTATTTGATAACAGAACTGTATTTTGTTCGCTGAGTGTATATAGCACTTTTATAAAATAATTGTGAAAAATAATAAAATAAAACGAGATGATTCTTAAAATGGTAGGTTCTTTCTCTAGTTGAAGGATTGGGATCGACCGTCACAGCTAGGAAGGTCTCCTTGTTCTTCTGGCTCTTTTCCGTGGGTTAGGCACCTTCTCCAGATGAACTCCTTGTTCCTCTCGGACACGTTTACCAGAAGTTAGGCTCCCGAACTTGTGCGTTTTTCTAGATCCGGTACGACTGCGCCACTGTTATATTTGTTTCTTTGGATTTGACTTTTTAAAAAATATTTATTTAATTAATTTGGAGTCATCGATGACTCTGAATAAATTGTACAATTGTAAGTTTAAAAGTTTAATGTGAATGTGAGTATAATACTGAATACAAATGCGTCTGCTGGTCATATTTATAATATTAGGAAAGCAGTGTCAGCTAGACGGAGAACAAAGGAAATGCAAATGTGCAATTTGGCATAAACTATGAGAACGGATACAAAACAATAGGTGAAACTTGATACGTAAGATAAGCAATTACCGAGAGAAGTCGTTATCAACTTATGTAACTTGATACCACTGAGGAGCTTACTTATAAGTCAGTGTCGTACTGTTATTTTTTAATATAACATATATATAGTTCTATATAATCAATATTTATCAAAGGGCTCATGAATACTATATGAGTTTTTTAGTATGATTTTATGATATGTCAATTTTTTAATATAAAGAATATATTATATGTAATAGGTATATGTTATTTGTACAACAATATTAATATTTTTAGTTACAAATGCTATCGTCATAGTAAATTTTAACCAAAATTTACGAAAAATATATACACCACAGGTAATATAACTTCTAATTGTATTGACACCTCGTGAGGGTATACCGGACAGTCACATGAAATCATACACTCGTCTTATTTTATACTTTTATTCTATAACAAAATAAACATATACTATACTTAATAAATAAAATAAGTATTATACTGAGACTTCTTACAATATATAGAGTATATTATAGAGTATCTTGACAAGAGATGTAAGCGTCATTAATCAAATTTTACAGAATAAAATCTAAATACTCCTACAGTTTTAGATATCCTAGAGTTACGTATCAAACTGCATACTAACTTTTCTTTGAAATTAAACGATATGCATGAATATGTTTACTTGTTCTTACTTTTTGCTTTGTACGTTATATATCTTGGAGAATGATTCTTGCCAAATGTTCTATAGGTACTGCATGAGGCAGAAGGACACGGATATTCGTTGGAGAATAGTTTTCAACATTTTTGAGATACCTACTCTGAAGTCGCTTTAAAATCTGCCCTCTTAAAATGCACTGAACAAATGCGAGCTGTAAAAAAAAACAATTTTTATTTCTGACCACATTTGTGTTAAACAACAAATGCAAACTTTTATATCGTAAATAGGTACATCTTTTACTAATACATATTTTGTAATTGTAAATAAGCCAATGTATTAAATAATTATTGTTTTTATAATTACCGTTTTTGAAATGATCAGGTTTTACAGGACAAATTTCTAACCATTTTCTCGATATTCTTCATTTTTTGGGAACCGAAAGAGACATTTCTTTCAGTTGAAGTTCCACTTCTATTTTTGCCACTGTTTATACTGCACCCAACCATGTCTTAAGTTTATTATAAATAATCGTTTCATTTTTAAACTCAAAATATCACATCATAGAGAAACCAAACACAAAAATGATATTACGCAGTTACGCACCCCAACACGGCTACTTTTACACCTGGTTGCAGGAGTACAATGTTGAGGGATAATATTAATATTATAAAAACTTGAAATGTGCAATATCACAGAGTATTACGATTCTCTGTCAATATACTGTGATATATCCAATATGGTTCCCGTTGGTTCCATGCGCAGAAAAGTCAAATTCTGGTAGCCCGGACGAGCATACCTTATATATGTTTCTACCATGCCTGGTACGGCTGATATTAAGCACCCAGCCAATAGCTTGTTATTTTTATTGCTCAAATACGTACCCATGCTCGGCAACGCACGACTGCAACTTTTATCGGTTCCGTAATAATGTAACGTGTTTTGCTTGGTTAGCTGGTTTGGAGATGTTATTCCAGACTTCAGTTAGTAAATGAATAATCCAAATACAAATAAACGGTTTATATTCTTAATAAGAGGTAGATCATGGCAGTGTTACATAACATACATGTTTCCGTATCCTTTACGGGCTATAATCGTTTCGTAAATGTTTTCGAAGCGGACGAGAGTGTAATGTTGGCAACGTTGCGGTGATTCGTCGTGGCGTCGATAGCATGCGTTGGATACCTTTTTCCGCGCACCGACGCCGGATAAATAACAAGTAACACAGGTAGGTCCCAACCCAGCACGCTGAAGGAGTCTACGGGTCAACTTATATTCGTTCCGTCGTGGTGCATCGTAATAGATTGCTAACTGTAATCGACTCAGCTTAGCACGCTGAAAGTCGATGCTGGAAGAGCACTGATTTACCTTGAAGTTGGTCTCGCTTTTGTATCCGAAATCCTACACATGTGACCCATTGGGAGCGTGTGCAACTTTGAATCCGCTTGCAGCTTTCGAGTACATCGCCGATGTAACATTATTGGGTACGTGTGCAATAGTGCTGGGTAAACGGAAATCTAGTAATGTGACATGAATTTGTGAATGCGTCATTACAACAGTCTTATTAAAACACCTTAATAATATTTTAAAGCGGAATTGATATATCACCTAAAACACATAAAGTTGTTTCGAACCAGAGGGACACACTATATAGTCCAGTTTCAATATCTGCTCTACATTCGAATTTTTGTGTGTGTATTTTTGGCAATTAGTTACTGCCTAGCACCCAGTGGCGTAGCTGAAAATCTCCCCCCCCCCCGCAAAATGTATGATCGGGCCCCCCACAAAATGAAAAATCGCGAGACTCGGGAGCCCCCAAGAGCTGGGGCCCCCCCGAACCGCGGGCCCTGTGGGTCCGTCCGCTACGCCACTGCTAGCACCTCCAGATTCTTTACAAATATCGTGGTTTTTCTATGTCTTCAGGCGTTAATTTCTCCCTTTCTAGGTACTTTATTCCAATATGGATTAGCATCTCGCAATCGCAAAGTGCATATTTCGCAGTCGCTGAGCTACTCGATGGAGTTTTGGGACTTTTTTATCTACCTATACGACACAAACCAACTTCTTTGAATCTTCTTCTTACTGTACGCTCAGTTTAAAAAAAAAGAATTTTTTTTTGCTCAAATTTAAAATTTCCACTTTTCGTGACATTTAAAAAAAAAATTGTTGAAACTTTAAATAGAAAACATTTTTGAAATTTTGAAAATTTTGTATAAAGTGAATGAAGGAAAAAAATTTGTTTTAGTCAAATTTAACATTTTCACGTTTCAAGACATTCTGAAAATATTTAGAAAAGAAATTTGTTTTGAAAAAATATATATATATTTCTTTAATTTTTTTTACCACTACAATAGAATAGATCAAGAAATTTTTTTTTTAATTTTCACGTTTCATTATATTCTAAAACTATTTCAACAAAAATAGTTTTCAAAACAAACAAAAAATGAACATTTTCTTCCCCCACCGCTATACAGTAGATGATGGAAAAAAGTTATCTGGTTTTCTCTGTAATAATAGGACTAACTACATGGCGATTATAATTCTCATATGTCATCTCTTAATTAATAATTTTTTTAGAGTGACCGTCTTGTATGAATAAGGAGGGAAGTTCTGTGTAAATACCTTTACCAACATTTTTTTCTTTTCATTTTAACGCCCAGAGACGTCAAGAGTTCCGATCGGCTTCAAACTTTCAGAAAATATACCTTGTGTTGAAAACAAAATACGATGTAATTTTGGTGCCCAAATATTGTACCTTGTGATCGCAAACGAATTTGTTATATGAATTTGAATTACCCTCCACTTTGTGCCATTATAGTTCAGGAATATTACGTTTTTATTCCGACATGATTCATAAAGATTTGAAAATTGGTGGGTATGTTGTGAATAGTATAAGGATTACTAAACCAAAAACTTCCCATCCCTAGATAGTGTGCTTCATCCCCCAGGACGTCCTTTCCACCCCCATTTTGAATTTTTCTAGATTATCTCGGCAACGGTGTAATTTTCGACAAAAATACTTATATACAAAATTGTTCCTTGGAAAATTCTCCATCAAAAAGGTTTTTACCACTTTTTTCCTAAAATTAATAATAACGTGGGAAATATGGCGCAAACTTAAGGGTTGGTTCCGACTAGCACTCTCTATAGTACGATCTACCTTAAAGTTTAACGTTTAACGCTTAAAATAGCAGTAGGCACTACATTTTTTTTACAATTTTAATAAATATACAACTTCCACCCCCTCACCTCTATAAAAAGACCGTGTTGTACTTATTTCCACAGCACCCTAGAGGTAAAGTACTTGGCGCGTTTTTTTTAAGTGGTATACCCTGTAGGCCTAATCCACTAATTATCAAATGTTAATTATAAATCTTGGTCGTCTTCCACAGATTCAACATTCAAGCATGATTGTCCATGGCAATGATAACACATTGTAGAGCAACGCAAGCCTGCTCTTCTGCAACTACACCTGTATTCGCACCCTAACTTACATGAACATGAAATAAGCGTTAAAACAGATTCGGGAGCTGGTTCTTTTATAGTCATTATTGGGATTAATATACCGCCAACTTTTTTCCACCCCCAATCGGTAGCTTTGAGCGTCACGTTTTTCCATGTTTGAATTTGGTGAAAAACTCGATAACAGTGTTGCCGAGCGGCAGCAGAAGTTGGTGGAAGTTTTGACAACATAACAGTGTTGCTGGATTTACCAACTAGTCTGTTAAAAGACATAAATCTGTACTCATCCAGACTTTTTTCTGCCGAGGTATAGTTGTATAAAGCTAAAATAAATCGCTCTCCCATGTTTGCAATTTCTTCATGAGTAGCTTCCTCATTGTTGAAAGTTTGTACAATATGTTGTAAATCACTTTTTTTATTAAATACACATTGATTGCATTCATTTCCCCTTTGGAAAAAAACGCCGAGGTTGTGTCACCGCTGATGGCATGTACAAATTAAATGGCGGATTTGCAATTTTTTAAGAAAGTTGCAGATTGTAAATCTTGAGAACTGTAAATCCTTTTACAGGTATTACCCTGTTTTTATTTTAAAAATTTAATGTCTTTGTCAGAGGGAGAAAGTGCAATAAGAAGGACTAGCAGGTCAATATTTTGCCCTACGACAACAGCTGTATCGCAATTCTTACATTTTTGTATAACAGTTTGTATTATTAATAAATCGGCGTCATCCGCAGCAACGAACACATCTACACCTTCAGTTCTAAACCTTTTCACTAGCTCTGTAATTAAACGTTCTTTGTTAAGCAAATTACTTAGGAACACCGAACATTTCGGTGATGGTAAATAGATAACGAATTATATGACTTGCGCTAATTACGGCCCTGATTTACCAACGTACTATTCGTTTGAGGAGAAATGGTCTAAAAACCTTTTTAGTAGAGAATTTCCTGCAGAACACTTTTGTACATAGGTATTTTTGTCGTAAAATGCACCATTTCATGGATAATTTTTAAAAAGCGAAAATTGGGGTGAATACTATGTCGTAGGGGATGAAGCACACAATTTAGGGGTGGGAACTTTTCGGTTTATTATTACATATGCTGTCCTGATTATTTCCACCAATTTGCAAAACTTTATGAATTTTGTCGAATATATCGCAATTTGGACCGTAATATTACTGAACTATTAAGTCTAAGATGGATCATTTTTATTTCAAAATGTAGATCTTTATCAGAAGAGAAAGAGAATTGCGAGAACTTTAATTTCAGAAAAAGAAAGTTAATTTTCATCTACCTGAAATGGCCGAAAATATCAATTTGTTATTATTTGGTTTATAAACATATTTGACGCCACTGCCACCGAAGAAATGGTTAGACTCTCATTGGAAAATATACAGGGTGGACCGTCTAAAGGGAATAGATAATGGAAAGAATTGTTTGGGCTCAAATTTAAAATTTCCACGTTTCGTGGCATTCTAAACCTATTTCAAAAAAAAATTTTGATGAAATTTTTAAATTGAAAACAATTTTGAAATTTTGAAATTTTTTTATAAAATGGGTGATGGAAAAAAAAATTTTTAGCTCAAATTTAAAATGTCCGCGTTTCGTGACATTCTAAAACTATTTCAAAAAAATTTAAGAAAAATTTAAAATTTTGAAAATTTTGGAATCTTTATAAAATGGGTGATGGAAAAAATTTTTTCTTTGCTCAAATTTAAAATTTCCACGTTTCGTGACATTCTAAACCTATGTTTAAAAAAAAAAATTGAAAATTTAAAATAGAACAAAAAATTAAAATTTTGAAAATTTTGTAAAATAAAGTGGATGGAGGAAAAAATTTGTTCTTACTCAAATTTAAAATTTCCACGTTTAAAGACATTGAAAAATTTGTTTTGAAAATTTAAAAAATATATACAATTTAAAAAAAAAAATTACCACTACAACAGAATAGATGATGGAATTTTTTTTTTAAAGTTCTACGTTTCATTATATTCTAAAACTATTTCAACAAAAAAGTTTTGAAATTAAAAAAAAATGAAAATTTTCTTCCCCCACCACTATACAGTAGATGATGGAAAAAAGTTATCTGGTTTTCTCTGAAATAATAGGACTAAGTACATGGCGATTATAATTGTCAAATGTCATCTCTTAATTAATAATTTTTTACAGTGACCGTCTTGTATGAATAAGGAGGGAAGTTTTGTGTAAATACCTTCACCGATTTTATTTCTTTTCATTTTAACACCCAGAGACGTCAAGAGTTCCGATCGGCTTCAAACTTTCAGAAAATATACCTTGTGCTGAAGACAAAATACGCTGTAATTTTGGTGCCCAAATATTGAACCTTGTGGACACAAACAAATTTGTTATATGAAATTTGAAGTGCCCTCCATTTTGTGCCATTCAGTCTAAAATAGATCATTTTTATTTCAAAATGTAGATCTGCACATCAGCTTTCCGATGATATTGAAAGTAATTTTGGCCACTTTTTTGGCATTTATTTATGAACCAAATGACAATAAATGGATTTTTTCAGCCATTTTGAAAACATTTTTGAAAAATTTTTTATCAGAAAAGAATGAGAATTGGGAGAACTAATTTTAAAAAAAGGAAGTTAATTTTCATCTACCTGAAATGGACGAAAATATCCATTTCATGTTATTTGGTTAATAAACAAATGACAAACAGGTGGCCAAAATGACTTAAAAACATTTTTTTTATGTCGCCGGAAAGCTGACGTCCAGATCTTCATTTTCAAATGAAAATGACTTGGACTTGATGGCACAAAACGACGGGCAATTCAAATTTCAGATAACAAATTCATAAATTCATTCGTGTCCACAAGGTTCAATATTTGTGCACCTAAATTTCAGGGTGTGTTATTTTAACAAAAGGTATATTTTTTGAAAGTTTGAAGTCGATCGGAACTCTTGACGTCCCTGGGAGTTAAACTGAAGACAACCCGCATTTTATACGTTACATACGTACTCAAATGAGCCAAAACTAACGCAGATTTGTTGGAATTTTAATTGCGAAGGTTTTTGGTTTTTTGTTGGTCCCGATCGGACCTCTAGAACCGGAAATATTCACCTTTTTACCTAAAAATACCCTGTTCAAAAAACAAAACTGTTTACAAAAAAACGCAATAGGCTTTGGATGTTCAAAACTCAGATATGTACTCCTGATGATACCCCAAAAGGTATCAAATCATAAAATTGCTGTTACAAAAACTATGCATATCTCATAGTATTTTTGGTCTTTTTTTACTACTAGTGTAATGCAACAACTAACTGATCTTTACACGTTGACATTCAGTTTGACATTGATTAACTTGATAAAAATGTGCAAAATCGAAAATTGTAATAAAAAATTCATGGTCGTCTAGACCTTTCACTTTATATCCGTCCCTTTCCATGTGTCACTGTGTGTATATAGCGGTTATAGCCCAGTATAGTTTAACGTGGCCGATCCAAAGGTCGCTTCGTCGTCTGCTGAACTAAGCCTTGTCGACGTACGTGAATAATGTTTTTAGCCTAGACAAGTTAAAGTTTCCTCGACTCTATCAATATTTTGCTGAAAAATATTGTAATTGTTGAAATGCTCTTTATGAAAATTAATAAAGATATATTGTTATCATTATTAACGTAACAAACAGAAATAAAGATGATAAAGGGATTGAAGTTGTAAATAGTCTCTATAGTTGTATTAAATATAGTTCTGGCTAGACAGGATATCGTAAACTTAACGTATTGTATGGCAATATATTTTTTTTATTGAAAAGTATGTTGAAAAAAGGGCTCATGTAGGGATCGAACCTACGACCTCCACTTCAGTTATAACTAGCGTGGCGCTCTAACCAACTGAGCTAACGAGCCAGTGGCACAAATTAATATAATATCTCCAATAAATATATATCAGTCGGTACCAGATTTACTTTCATCTGCTTTATCATAGTAATATTATATATTAGCGCGATGGGAATTAAAATTCAAATAAATATTGGACAATTTCTTTTCATTGTAAATATTACTGAATGTATAAAAGTTATCTGTTAAATGCCGAGAATAATATTATTTATTCGACAAACAGTACGTTGGCCACGCAAATTAGATAGTTTTTAGCCTACATAGCGAAGATTTCGGCTAAAACATTTTCATTCTAAGTATCAATTAACGATAAATGTATACATTTTATGTATTAGGCTTTTACTGAAAAGAGTGATAAACATATTTTGTACAAAACAAGATAGCCTTAAAAGGCAAGTAATATAAAGTGTGCCCCATATTATTGTGGCTATATGTATTGTTATCTCCGTTATTATAAAAGATATAGAAAGTCGGTTAAGTGGAGGAAATTATTTGTTTTCTTCTAATTGAGAAACTAATTTTGCCCTACTGCAATTCACCTTTAAGAGGGAAATTTAAAATACTATACAATACATTCAGTATGGCGTCAATATTAAAAACAAAAGCTGTAGTTACTATCTTAAAACCAAAAAACTGTATTTTTTTCTTTAACTTACCGTAATGATATTAAATAACCGCTGTCTAAGGAATCACCCCTTCCACATCCAGATTTCCCATCCATGTCTCTTTAAAGGAGTACATCCTGACTAGATATTTGCACTCCGGTATGTGGGAATAGAAGTTTCTGGACTCTTATTAGCTTGCTTTACTTATTTTTCCTATTTACCCCCCCATCCCCATCCTCCCACCCCCCATTCTTTCAATGGGAACATCTCAATCTGATACCATTATACTACATACGTGTACCAAATTTCAAGTGAATATCTCAATTTTCTTTTATCAAGCTCGTTAATAATGGAGCGGAGGTATGGTGGAGTGTTAAAAAATATAACAAAGAAATCTTAGTACAGGCAAATTAGCCATTTAGGGTCATCTCTGGGATTTAAGAAGGTAATAATAACCTAGAGAATGAAATGATGCATTCTTTGCACTTCCAAGTTCCGGGAAAATTCAAAAAAATTTGGAAAAGCCCTTTGATTTTCGTTTTTTTTTGCTCTAGCGTCCAAAATAATGAAAATAGAGAAAAAAGTTTTTTGTCTTACTTAAGCCGTTTAGAAGATAAATCGAGTTTTCCACTTATAGTTTTAAGCCGCTTCGAAATGCGCGAAAAATGAGAATTCTCCGGGAGTTTCGTACGACCGGGCTTATCGAACGATAATTCTTACTATTCAGAGCCCCTAAAAAAATAAAAATAACATGAAATGTAGAGAAAAGTCTTAGCTTTAATGTGGGACTAATCACAAAATTCATAAAAAAATTTATCATATAGAGAAAAAGTGTCAGAAGATGGCTTAGTAAACTTTGTACAGTTGATCCATAGATTTATTCATATCTTTGCCGTGAGTCATTGGAATGATAATTCATTTTTCTTGTATATTCGTATATAATGATATAAAAATCCAATTAATATTTTATTGCAAATACTTTTGTTGGAAAAATATGCCTTGCGATCAAAGTAGGGTATATTTCTCATCGATCAATCACCTCCAAATTTTGGAGTTCAATTCGCTATATCTTAGTTATTAATTATAGCACAGTCTTAATTTTTGGCTTATGAGTACAATAAAACACATTCTTTCGAATGACTTTAGAGTTTTTTAAATGCGTGCAGTACTTTTTGAATTTGCCTACATTATTCATACACGTTCAGGAAATGCACAATTATACAATAAAACATATACAACTTATTTGTTTTCTAACATTCTTCAATGAAATTTTCACAAAATATAAATTAAAGTGAGTGGAATCGAATCCATGTAGTGAAAAAGCACCCATTGTTACGGGAGAAATAGGCACGATGCATAAACCGCAAAGATATAAATAAATCAACTGATAAAGTTTACTAAGCCATCTTCTAACACTTTTTTCTCTATGATAAAAGTTTGTATGAATTTTGTGATTAGTTACACATTAAATCTGAGACTTTTCTCTACATTTTGTGTTGTTTTCATTTTTTTTAGCGGCTCTGAATAGTAAGAATTATCGATCTATGTGTCCGGTCGTACGATACTCCCAGAGAATTCTCTTTTCCGCGCATTTCAGAGCGACTCAAAACTATAAGTGGAAAATTGGATTTATGTCCTAAACGGCTTAAGTAAGGCAAAAATTTGTAGAGAAAGAGATGAGCTACAAATTTTGTTAAAAACTTTTTTCTGTATTTTCATTATTTTAGCCGCTAGAGCAAAGAAATAATAATAATAATAATAATAATAATGTTTATTCATCATTGAAGCATTACAGTTGTTACATTGTAACACTTATCAGACTAGTCAAGTTATGCACATTCATCCTTACATACCAGCAACAACAGTCATTCACCTACACTTACAACATCACTAATATATATTTAAAATAGCCTCTTTTTATATAAAATAATACAATACAATTAAAAGTTATGTATAAAACCATATGAAACAATAAACATATAAATCATATAATACACAAGATGGTGGATATGTTAGAAACACTAGAATTAAATTAATTATGATGATTTAGGAATTCTTCCATTGAATAGAAAGCATTATCCAGCAAATATTTAAACAATGTGCATTTAAACTTGTTAAAATTTTCAATAATACCAAACATGCCCACAAAGTGATTGTAACAGATGATACCCCGGTATACATGAGAAAACCGAAATTCAAAAAGTTTTTCCAAATTTTTTTGAATTTTCCCGGAACTTGGAAGTGCAAAGAATGCATAATTCCATTCTACAGGTTATTACCTACTTAAATCCCTGATATGATCCTTTTAGTAATTTTTGCGAGGTTTTTATAAAATATTTCCTTGCCTGTACTATATACGTATATACCAAATCCCAAGTTTCTGTACTCTTACCAGTTTGCTTTGCTTATTTTCTCTTATTTACCCCTACATACCCCCACCCCTGCAACGGAATCATCTTTAAATATAATCTAGTTCCAGATGTCGTTATAGTGCATACATACGTGTACCAAATATCAAGCAAATATCTTAATTTTATTTAATCAACCACTTTAGTGATGGAGTGGGTGTGATGGTGGGGTTACATACACCAAACTCCAAGTTTCTATACTCTTACCAACTTACTTTCCCCCATTTACCCATATTTAACCCCCAACCTTTTAATGGAATCATCTCAAAATATAATCTACTTCCAGATATCGTTATAATACATACGTGTACCAAATTTCAAGTGAATATTTCATTCTATTATATCAATCCTTGTAATACTGGAATGGGCGTGGTGGAGGGGTTGAAAAATATTATTTAAAAAAGTGTGAGACCTTGGCTTCTAGTATATACACGAAATACCCAGTTTCTGTAATTTTATCAGTTTGCTTTACTTATTTTCCCCTATTTACTCCTATTTAACCCACAAACCTTCACCGGAATTAGCACAAAACATAATGTAGTTCTAGATCTCATTATCATACATATGTGTACCAAATTTCAAGTCAATATCTTAAACCGTTCCCGAGAAAACGTGCAATCAAAAAAAAGTTACAGACAGACCAACAGACAGATAAACCAACAGACAGATAGACCGACAGATAGACCTACAGACATCCCGACAGATAGAAAATTTGTTTCGCTCTAATTTAAAATCTCTACGTTTTATGATCTAAGCCTATTTCAAAAAATATACATTTTGAAATTTTTTTACAATTACTACACTCTACTACGTGTATGTGGAAGTAATAATCCACTGTTTTTCGCTTATAATTCTTTCGGAAGAAACCGATTGACGTGATATTATTTGAACAGTAGGTAAGGAACAAAAGTTATATAGTGCCCATGTGTGCTTTTACCCTTTTTCGGGGGTGGAAGTTAGTGCACTGAAAATCAATATTTTTCGAGTTATTGGCGATTGAAAACGTTGATGTTTATAATCTAAAATGATTAAACTCAACAGCATCAGAAGCAAAAAATAAAAAATCGACTGTTTTTTTTTAAATTTCTGTACATGCAATACGAACCGAGTTATGGCTCGTTGAAGGTAACTGTTTGTTCGCCGAAAACTGAATTCGAACCTTTCAACGTTAAATAACGGAAAAGACGAATTTTTTGAGAAAAAGTTGTCAAACCTTTTTTAAAGTACTTGAAAAAACTTTTAAAATAAGCTTTAATAAATGTCGTTAGTATAAAGACTTACGGAGTTATGATGAAGATAAAATGGTGGTCTGGTTTTTTCGAGGAAAAACCAGCAATGAAACCAATGGCTTAATTTCCTTAATTACTTCCACATCCACGTAATGGATTGGAAATATAGTAATCGTAAAAAATGTTCAAAAACTTTTTTTCTTGAAATAAGTTTAGAATGTCATGAAACGTCGAGATTTTAAATTTGTGCAAAAAAAAATTTCTTTGTGTTTGTCGGTCTGGCGGTCTGTCGGTCTGTCTGTCTGTAATTTTTTTTTTGTCTGCACGCTTTCTCCGGAACGGTTTAAGATATTGATTTGAAATTTTGTATACGTATATATTATAACGAGATCTGGAACTGGATTGTTTTTTGAAGATATCCGGTGAACGGTTGGGGGGTAAATAAGGGTAAATATAGGGAAATATGTAAAGCAAGCTGGTAAGAGTACAGAAACTTGAAATTTAATGTATGTGCTACAAGCCAAGGACTCAGATTTTTTTATAATATTTTTCAAGCCCCCACCACCCCTAGTCCATTTTAAAGGGGTTGATAAAAAAAATTGAGATACTCATTTGAAATTTGGTATACGTATGTATTATAACGGCATCTGGAATGAATTATATTTTGAGATGATTCCGTTGAAGGGTTGGGGGTTAAATAGGGGGAAATAAGTAAAGCAAGCTGATATGAGTACAGAAACTTGAATTTCGGTGCATGGACTAGAAACCAAGGCCTCAGATCTTTTTATAATATTTTTCAACCACCCACCACCTCCATTATTAAAGGGGTTGACGAAACAAAATTGATATATTCACTTGAAATTTGATACACGTATGTTTTATAACAACATCTGAAAGGAACTAGATTATATTTTGAGAAGATTCCGTTGAAAGGTTGGGGGTTAAATAGGGGTAAATAGGGGAAAATGAGTAAAACAAGCTGGTACGAATACAGAAACTTGAAATTCGTTGTATGTAGTAGAAGCCGAAGTCTCAGATTTTTTTGTAATATTTTTCAACCCCCCACCACCCCTACTCCATTATTAAAGGGTTTGATAAAATAAAATTGACACCGATTAATCATTTCTGTGGAGTGGTCAGGGCAACCATCATGTTGAGAATGAACTAAAGGCATATCTCTTAAAATATTCAAACGTTCTTCAGAAAATCTTTCAAGAATCTGTAAATAAGTGTGCTGGTTTAACCTTCCCTCAATGAAATAAGGTCCAATAACTCCAACGTGATAAGAAACGGCACACCACACATTCGCTTTTACTTCCACATCCACGTAGTGGATTGGAAGTATAGTAATCGCAAAAAAATTTTTATAAATTTTTATTCGTGAAATAGGTTTAGAATTTTATAATATTGTCTTCTATAATGAATTCTAAAATTTGGATTTTCAGAAGCTCAAAACCGACAATTCTGAGATGAAACAACACCATTGATTGTGAATGTGGATTCATCTGAGAAAATTATGAAATGATGAAAAAATCTCTCTTCCATGATTTTTTCCCCAATGGTCAAACAATAATCCAACCTACGGCCATCATCTCCCTCTTCAAGTGTATGTTTATAATTTGCTTTATATGCCCTAATTTTCTTTGCTTTGTAAATTCTTTGGAGTTCAGACTTGCCAATATTAATAAGAGCTGACGTCTCTCTTAGTGGCATCCTAGGATTTTCTATAACAGAGGCATGAGCTATAATAGCCCCAACATTATCTTCATCATATGCTTTTCTTTTTCTTTTCATGTTAAGAACACTACCAGTAGCCAGAAACTTTTTAATTATTCTCATAGCCTGAGTACGTGACAAAGCAGTGTTTGGAAGTTTCAAATTAAATTGGCTTACCACTTCTCTTAACGAATTTTCACCACCAATTCCGTAGCATTGCACGATATAAATTTTTTCACGCACTGTGAGTACCACTTTTACTTAATTTTTTATGCTTGATTCGTTAAGAAATTAAGGATAATATTGACTACGTTTGACAGATATGTCAATTATTAATGTTAAATGTGTATCCACTGCTTTTCTCATAGCCTACTTTTAGCTTCTACATAACTTTAAATATTAATTCACAAAAAATAATTTTTATGCAGTTTTAATTGGATGGTTCAAAATAAAATACTAATTTATTGAAAAAATGGGAAGTTTCAAAAAAATCATTTTATATTCCTGAAATTTGGTATAGAGGTATATAATTGCATTTTAAATAACTTTTCTTAGTGGAATTTTTTCATATCTTGAAAAATAAATTAGTGGTGATTTTTACAACTTTGCTTATAAAACACCCTGTAGAACACCAAATCAAGTCATTTTTGGTATACCTGAGTTTTACAACAAGCAGGACTCAATCCCCAAATACCATTCCAAAATTCCAAAATGTTTGGTCCATTACACCTCTTGTTACATCTATCCTGGGACACACTGTATATCTATATCAGGAGGGGTCGGATCGTCGCCAAATTTGAACTGGAAGTTCCCTCAACATTGATAATAAAAGGATGCCATTTTGGTTCCTTAACTCATTATGGAACTGGTGAAATTCATTTTTTCTTGAAAATTCACCCCTAAAAATGTTCAAAATACCCCTTTTTGGCCAAAAAAACGTGGTTGCACCCCTTCTCAGAGAGATAAATTTCGGAATCTTATTTATTACGCTTGCCAAAACAAACACTTTCGACCATGTCGCGTTCCATCTTCAAAAATTTTCCACCTGAATCACTATTTGACTCCACTATTAAAAAAGTTTAATTTTTCGTGAAAAATAAAATATTGTATGCACCACGAGCATTATTAGGTTATAACGCCCATCAGGCAATGTGCATCCCTCAGGCCAAAGGCCCTCGGGCTACATCATGTTATCCTGCGGGCGTCATAATCTCTATAACGCACTTGGTGCATAAATAACTATTACATTTAGTTATAAGAGATGTTTTCATTATTATTATTATTATAATTGTTGGTTCTATTCTTGGTCAGCAAAGTGACTATTTCAAGTAATACCCAGGGGTCCACTACAACATATTTTTTGATTTCAGAACAACGTTACTGGTTCTCGGACAAACACGAAGGAAAAACCCAGCTAGTCTATAAGGTTATATAAGGCCATGATAAACTTGTTAAAATAAAGTATTTTTCCCCATCTGTTGGTATTTATTCGATTATTTGTTAAAATGATCTCCACAGATTCCTAATTCGAGTTTACTTTTAAGCAATACCATTATGGGCATTGTACACCATGCCCCAGATGTATAAGACAAGTTGTCAGGACAATGGGAACTCCAGATCTAAGTATATTTATCCGAGACCTACCGGTCATTTGAACTAATTTGAGCCCACAGGTATGTATGAGGCAAATCAAATCAGGCCTTTGGAAAATTCCAGATTTAATAATTTGTATCCAAGACCTACGGGTCAATTGAACTAATTTAGGATTGGTAAACATGCACTGAAAAAAACATGTCAAGACCGTAGGAAACTACACATTTAACTATTGTTATCCAAGGTCTGTTGAACTATTTGAAGTTTAAAGGTGGGAATGAAGTTAATAAACTTGCCAGGGCCCAGGAAACTCAAAGTTTAATAATTTTTATCCAAGATCTACTTGTCCGTTGAAGTAATTTGGGTTGGCTGGGTTAAATAGTGGTAGATAGGGGAAAATAAGTAAAGCAAGCTGGTAAGAGTATAGAAATTTGGGATTTAGTGTATATACTAGAAGCGATGGCCTCAGGTTTTTTTATAATAATTTCCATAGCCCCACCCCCACTCCCTTATTAAAAGAGTTAATAAAATTAAATTTAGATTTTCACTTGAAACTTGTTACACGTATAACGATATCTTATACTAGATTATATTTTGACATGATTGCATTGAAGGAGTGGGGTAATTGGTGGTAAAAAGGGAATAATAAGTAAAGCAAGCTCGAAGCTGGTAAGAGTACATAAACTTGAAATTCGGTGTATGTCCTAGAAGCTAGAGCCTCAGATTTTTTAGTAATATTTTTCAACCCCCACCACCCTTAATCCATTATTAAAGGGGTTGATAAAATTAAATTGAGATATTCACTTGAAATATGGGACACGTATGTATTTTGAGATGATTCTGTTGTAGGATTAAGGATTAAATAGGAGTAAATAGGGGAAAATAAGTAAATCAAGCTGGTAAGAGTACAGAAATGTGGGATTTGATAACATAAAATTGAGATATTTGCTTGAAAGTTAGTACACGTATGTATTGTAATGACATCTGATTGAGATGATTTCATTGAAGGGGTGGGACGTGGTAGGTTGTGAATAGGGGAAAATAAGTAGGGTAAACTAAAAACTTAATTTTTAATGTGTATACTAGAAACCAACGCCTCAAACTTTTCTATGACATATGCTCCAAATATTATTAAAATTCTATGACCAATAATTTCCACATACTAGAGTGCAAATCTAGTCAAAATGCTTCCTTTAAAGTGACTTGGATAAGAAATCTGGATGTGGAAGCAGTGATTCCTTAGGCAGCGGTTTTTTTAAGATATGTAATCGCTCCAAAAACCACTTTGCAGGAAAGGGCTACATGACCTGTAAAGTTTAACTTCCGTATACCTTTCGTTTTTGAGATTTTTGAGTTTAAAAGGCTCTGGGAAGGTAGTCCTTGCACTCAAATGCGAACTTAAAACGGTGATATCTCAATGAATCCCATCCCAGAGAAATAAAAAGAAAATAATTTTTTTGGCAAGAAAAACCTAAATTCTTGTACTCTTGCATTTTTTCCGTATTCTCTTTAGTTCTTGAGTCATTGTGAAAGAAAAAAATTTCTTCAAAAATTTCAAAAATCGTTTCAAAACTGAATCAAACTTTTTTCAAATCTAGACACTCTAAACCATTCAAACTTCTAGAACATATTGTTAATACCTAGTTAAAGTAAATTGTAAATGGATTACGTTTAATTTCAATTCTTGCGGTTAAGCCATAAGTTTCATTGCTGATTAGTCCTCTGAAGAAACGAGACAACTATTTTATTTTTATTATAACTCCGTAAGTCTTTATGTTAACGATATTTACTAAATCTCCTTTAAGGTCTTTTCAAGTGCTTCAAACAAGATTTGACAAGCTTTCCTCCAGAAATATATCGTTTTCCTTTATTTAATGTTGAAAGGTTCGAATTCAGTTTTCGGCGAAGAAACAGTCACCTTCAACAAGTCATCCCTATTAGCACAAATACTGCACCAATATATAATCTATATAAGACCAATATATTGATCCTATATGGATTATATATTGGTCCAATATTTTGTGCTAATTCTGTTGAAGGATTGGGGATTAAATAGTAGTAAATAAGTCAACCAATTTAGTAGAAATCCAATCACTCTAATCCGGAAAAATGTGAAATACGGCTCTGTAGTATCTCGTCGCCTTATAATAGCGCTGTCTTTGATATTTGGATGGCTGGTTTTTATTGCCGTTTTTACATGCATTAAACAAATGGACACTGTATATATATCGACATTGAAGTCGGTATGAAAATAAACAAGTAACAAAAACGTGTATTTTTAATACGGCTTCAATTTCATTTGGGTAATTATGTTCGATTAGCGGGCGACTAGATTAAATTTTATTTTCTAACTTTTAGTGACTACTTGAAGATCGCTCATTTTTTTCAAAAATGAACATTTTTCGTCCAAGGTACAGTTGTATGAGTTGCAATTTCTGATGAAACTGAAGTATCCAAACAACAAACTCTGAATTTTATTATCTTTATGCAATAAATAAGAGAAAGTTGATGTCTTGATTAGTCCTTTCACTTTAGCAAATATCATATGTGTCTAACAGTTTTTATTTCTGATGGTGCAATTTAATTCACCTTTCAATCTGCAGAAATAAACTTCGAATTCCTAAATAAAGTTTTCCATTAGTCACACAATACTATATACCCAGAGGACCGGTTTTTTAAACTTAAAGTTTTATATTGTTAGAAGTGCTCTTCAAACTCGAAACGAACTACTGTTACTGCAAATGTTTCATCATCTGAATTTTCACGATGAACATAGTACTTCACTTTACAAACATTAACTTTTTGCACACAATCAGTAACTTTGTTTAAATAGACTGAAGTTTTCGTATAATTTCTCGCCCGCATGAATGGCGGGAGTTTATAATTAGACTAGGAAAATATTTATAACTACTTTTATATTTGCATAGTATAATGAACATTATAATTTCAATCGGGTCATATTTATTTTGATCCATTTTTTTATTATGCTATTTCAATGGCTGCTCTTTGGTTAAGAAAACATTTTAAGCAGCAAGTTTTCAAACTTGTTTGCAATATTTTTTCTACGACTGAAAGCAGTACTTCTAAGGAAACCAAATGTAAAATATCGCCAAAGATATTAAATGCGATCTCTGCATTTTTTCATTGAAGAAGTTCTTATCGGTGCAATTAGGTTTTTACCTCGGAACCCGTCTATAGTGAATGTATTTGTATGAAACTCTTGCACTGAATTTCTAAGACTGAGTACAAAAAAGTATACCCTTTGAAAATTTGCGCTTTTTACTTGGGGGTGGTTCCCACCCCTTCTGGAGGGATCGACAAAAAAGTAAAATAGCAACTACCTATAGTAGGGCCAATAAGTCTGGTCAATAGAGCCAGGGGCGTGCGAATTTACGAATTTCCTAAATTTGCACATACGTAATTGGAAGAAATAAAAGCACTCGTATTCTGTTAATTATGGATAAGCTACCATATGTCCTATATATTATGCTTAAATCTGGCAACATTATCTCCATGTATTATAGCAGTGCAGCCGCAAATATTTGTCCGTTGCATTCAAACCGTTACTATTGTAAATATACAAAGTGTCGCATAACTGATGGTACATATTACGATTTAACCAAACTTAGTGCAAAAGTTGATATCAATAGAGATACAGGGTGTCAAAATAAAGTTTTTGTTTTGTTTTTTTTTAAGTAGTTTCTTTAAAAATTGAAATATTTCAACAAAATTAGGTTATTGGGGGATTTTTAAGCCGAGGGATTCAAATCGGTTCATAGTTTTGCTGTTATTTGTAGATGGCGCCACCTACGGCAGTTTTCGACCCGTGTATTCGTCATATATCTTTGGCGAATTTTTAATTTTTTTTTAGGTAAAAGAAGACAGGAAAACAGGAATTATTTATTTTAAAAAATTTAAGAAAATTCGCCAAAGATATATGACGGATACACGGGACGAAAATTACCGTAGGTGACGCCATCTACAAATAACAGCAAAACTACGAACAGATTTGAATCCCTTGCCTTAAAAAACACGCAAAAACCAAATTTTGTTGAAATATTTCAATTTTTAAAGAAAAAACTCAAACAAATATTTTATTTTGATACCCTGTATCTCTGTTGATATCAACTTTTGGATTAAGGTAAGTTTAGTTAAATCGTAATATTTTTACATAAGGAATTTGCCATTGCTCTGTGTACCATTACTTATGGGACACCCTATATATATGTTTCGAGGAAATTGCCATTAAATATTCGATTAATCTTTTGAAAGACAGTGAAACAAAGTGTATTTATTGAAAAGTGTGCTTTGTTTACTTACGTTTTAGTTCTGTCGTGTCAAATATGGAAATGAGGGATATATGTGGTTACATACAAAAAAAATTTAGCGGACGTGCTGCAGCGAGGAGATGCTAATTTCAATATCCACATGGAATACAGCCAGAACATAAGATTTTCTGTTTCGTCGTTTGGGAGAAACGAGTTCATTTCGCCATAAAAATGATGTAGGACAACCGAAACGAATTACTCCAGGTCAAGAACTAGAAATTTTAGTTCGTGTGGATGAAGATCCTAAAGTCAGCTCAAGTCGTTTATCAGCGGCAACGGGGATGAGTAAACAATCTGTTCTAAGAGTCTTACGCAAAGCACGCTTTTACCCATATTACTTCACTCCTGTACAAAACTTACTTCGAAGGGATCTTCCACAAAGGCTACAATTTTGTCAATTTGTTCTAAATAAACACAACAGGGATCGAAATTTTATTAAGAACATTTTATTTACCGACGAAGCAACTTTTACTCGCCGAGGCGTTTTTAACTGAAGAAATACCCATTACTGAGAAGTATAAAATCCTGATGCCGTTAAAGAAAGGCATTTTCAGCACGAATTTAAGATTAACGTTTGGTGTGGTATTATCGGCGATCAGTTATTGGGACCATTTGTCCTTCCTCCAAATTTAATTGGACAGTCTTATCTGTTTTCTTCAAGATACTTTTGCTGATATATTATTACATGCTGGTGGGAACCACCCCTTAGTAAAAAGCGGCAATTTTTTAAAGGATAAACTTTTTGTAATCAGTATTAGAAACTCAGTGCAAAGAAATCATGAAAATCCATTCATTATAACTGGGTTCCGTCATTTTTTATTTTTAGTGTCTATTTGCACTCGACTATTCTGGCAGTTTTTCTTTTTCAGAAACGTGTAATATTTTCATTATCGAATTTACAACGAATTGCAAATCAATTATTGAATACACGTAATGTTGGAATTTTTTCAGGTAGTGCTCAAATGTTACCGGGGGATGCCGAGCACCCCTGGCACTCCCCTGGCTACAAGCCTGAAAACTGCACAACTTTTAATTTTTATATTTTATAAAATAGACAGTATACATACATCCTACTTCGGCAATATAACTTGAAACAATTTAGTTAGTCAGAATAACTGCTGACATCTATAGCATCACTTCTGAATTATCATCTACGGGACTAAAGGTTTCTGTTGCAAATGCTTGTGTCGACACATATTAAGCATATTATTATTATATTATTCATAAACGTTTTGTTAAATTATTGTTATTAATTTGTAAATTAATAAATGGTTTCCGATTACGTTTATTATATGTTTAATGAATACCGTATCTACTGAACAAATAACTAGAGTTTATAAAACAGTTCTCTAATTACCTACCTTCTTGTTAGAACTATCTATACAATTTCCAGAACCTTACTCTAGTGACCACTACATGACGCCAGCAATTCACTCCATAGAAAATACAGGCGGTGCGCATAAATTTAAAATTATGTTGGTCAATCTGATCTTCTGGCGTATAAGTTAAGTAAAATCCAATTGCCCGTTTTGCGCCACAGTGAAATGGTGAAAGTTATAATACAAAAAAATTTAAAAATGTTATTTGTACGAAATTTAATTGACTTTAAAATCCGTTTACCAGATTCATTATTTTAAATAAGTATAGCTTAAAACTATATTCCTATTACTTCCACATACACGTAGTGGATATAAGCAATATTCTGCTAAAAAGTATATGATTGCATGTGCTTTAATTCAAAAACGTGCATAGACTATTTTTTTATAAGACAAATACAATAATATTCGACTAAGATAATAATTTTCCTAATTCCTGCTAATTCGACTAAATAATGACTGTTCCTAATCCGTTACATGCGTCTCCTGACAGATACGCATTACACCAACATTGAGATGCTTTCTCTTCTCCATATATCTATTTAGTAATATTTCAAGCAACAGTACAATGGCACTACAAGCTACACCAATTCCGAATATTAAAAACGCAGCGTAGCAATCAATCAACCCTGCACTTCCGAAATTGCTACCTTTACTATGACAGGTTGGTTTCTTCGTATAGATTCGGTTTATTTCTCGTCGCTGTATGCCAGATTCATGAATTTTCTCCATCCTGAAACAAATATCCGTTTAATCTAAGACTATATAGGACTTCAATAATTGTTCGCTTTTTGTTGAAAGCAATTTAAGTAAGAAATATACATAAAACTGATAATTATTTTGAATATGATTAAGGATAACTTCCTTCTTACCCCACTTTAAAAATTTCCTTGTAGGAAGATTTCTTCTTCACAGCCAACCAAGGTTCAATTAAATTTACGAATACTACCTCTTTTAGGGCAC
Source organism: Stenurella melanura (assembly GCA_963583905.1). Lineage (NCBI taxonomy): Eukaryota > Metazoa > Arthropoda > Insecta > Coleoptera > Cerambycidae > Stenurella > Stenurella melanura. The sequence goes on from OY757312.1 coordinate 114,104,821, forward strand.
ATTTTTCATTTTCCTGAAAAATATCTCCTACTACTTTATAACCGTTAGACACTTCGACGTGAAATGCGAAGAAGCCATTCTGTACTCTTTCAATTCCTTCACGGATCGTCATGAAATTTGCCTTTTGACCTTTTGGTGCCACTTTCTGTTCGTATATTGCTTTCCGAGTAGGCTCCTGTGCGGTCTGTAAAAAGTAATGCTTTTTGTATAGGATAGTTAATATATCACGTTCAATCTCAATTATAAACAAACAACAAAAAAATTGTCGAAAATAAAAATGAAGCGATTATAACCATTAAAAATTAAACATTTATATTTATTTTGATAGTTTCTAATCAATATATGACATGAGAAAATTAAATCAGTCGATAATATCTATATAAAATTGTTTTCACCAAAGTTTTATTTGATATTCTCATACTGAGCAAGCTGTATCAAATAGTCTACAAGCTCTTTAAAGAAGAAGAGTTCAATTAATCACCCTTGACAGACTTGTACGACTGAATAGTTGTCTCTATATGTTTACTGCACATAAAATACCTCAAAGCTGTGCCGCTTACGTATAGATGGGAGAGTGGGGCATGTTCAAGTTTGGTGGAAAATGTTAAATCATAAATGTTGTTAATACATAGTACAGCATTGTTCTCATGTATAGTATGTTCTGGCATAATTAAAATAATAAACAACCGGAAACAAGACTCTTTTAATTCTAACACCTGATACATAGTTGCGCAAATCACCCCTAACTAAAACGTCATACCCAGGGAGCAGATAAGCAGAGCCGTACTATATTTATCTTGATTAAAAAAATTACCGCCTATGTCATTGAATTTCTGCTGAAAACGTGATATTAGATCCTTTAGTACTATTGTAGTACATTTGAAATACGGCTCTGTAGGACCGTCTCGGCAGGTAGAAATACTGATCTTGATGTTTTATTGACCAGTTTTTATGGTTTTTTTATTTGCATTTGATATACGTGCCTTTATAGATGATGAAATTTTAGATATAGCTACTTAGAATTAGTTTCTGATAGTTTTATATAGAATCTATCCTCAATAAATTGACAATTTGTCAATAGATAAAATCAATTATTATGATGGTTGACATACCTGAAGTTAAAGTATTGGCGGAACTTCGTAACAATTAATGAACAATATTATTTTATATTATAACATAATATTGTATCCTGTGTGGTAGATGGAGTACCTAGGTCGAATCATTCAAACCTATTCAATACAGAAAAAAATATCTTAAGTGTGCCTCATACACAAAAGAGTTCTGAAGAAGACATCCAAGTCACTTTAAAGGAAACATCTTGATCAGATTTGCACTCTAGTATGTGGAAATTATTGGTCACAGATTTTAATAATTTTTGGGGCAGATATCATAAAAAGTTTCGCCTTGGTTTCTACCATATACGTTAAAAATGAAGTTTCTAGTTTACCCTACTTATTTCCTCTTTTCACAGCCTACCACCTCCCACCTCTTCAATGGAATCATCTCAATCAGATGGCATTACACTACATACGTGTACCAACTTTCAAGTTAATGTCTCAATCAATCCCATTAATAATGGTGGTGGGGTTTGAAAAATATTATAAAGAAATATGAGGCCTTGGCTTCTAGTATGTACACCAAATCCTAAATTTCTGTACTCATACCAGTTTAATTGACTTATTTTCCCCTATTTACTCCTGTTTAACACCCAACCCCTCAAGGGAATCATCTCAAAATATAATCTAGTTCCAGATGTCGTTATAATACATACGTCTACCAAATTTCAAGTGAATATCTCAATTTTATTTTATCAACCCATTTAAAAATGGAGTAAGGGTGGTGGGGAGTTGGAAAATATTATTAAAAAATCTGAGGCCTTGGCTTCTAGGACATACACCGAATTTCAAGTTTCTGTACTCATACCAGCTTGCTTTACTTATTTTCCCCTACTTAACACTATTTTACCCCTAACCCTTCAACGGAATCATCTCAAAATATAATCTTGTTCCAGATGTCGTTATAATACATATGTGTACCAAATTTCAAGTGAATATCTCAATTTTATTTTATCAACCCCTTTAATAATGGAGTAGGGGTGGTGGGGGGTTGAAAAATATTGTAAATAATCTGAGACCTTGGCTTCTAGTACATACACCGAATTTCAAGTTTCTGTAATCTTACCAGCTTGCTTTACTTATTTTGCCCAATTTACCCCTATTTAACCCCCAATCCTTCAACGGAATCATCTCAAAATATACCCTAGTTCCAGATACCGTTATAATACATACATGTACCAAATTTCAAATGAATATTTCAATTTTATTTTATCAACACCTTTAATAATTGAGTAGGGGTGGCGAGGGGTTAAAAAATACAATAGAAAATCTGAGGCTTTGGCTTCTAGTACATGCACTGAATTTCAAGTTTCTGTACTCTTACCAACTTGCTTTACTTATATTCCCCTATTTACCCCTAAATAACCCCTAACCCTTCAACGGAATCATCTCAAAATATAATCTAGTTCCAGATGTCGTTATGATACCACGTATACCAAATCTCAAGTGAATGTCTCAATTGTGTTTTATCAACCCCTTTAATAATGAAGTAGGGGTGGTGGGCGGGTTGAAAAACATTATAAAAATATCTGAGGCCTTGGCTTCTAGTACATACACCGAATTTCAAGTTTCTGTACTCTTACCAGCTTGATTTACTTATTTTCCCCTATTTAATCCCCAGCCCTTCATCAGAATAATTCCAAAATATGTAGTTGCCGATGTCATTATAATATATGCGTGTACCAAATTTCAAGTGGATATCTCAATTTTATTTTATCGACCCCTTCAATAATGGAATGGCCTTGACTTCTAGTACTTACATATATATCAAATTTCAAGTTTCTGTACTCTTGTCAGCTTGTTTTACCTATTTCACTCTATTTACCCCTATTTACCCCTCAACCCGCCACCGGATTTGTTCAAAAAGCAATCCAGTTCCAGATCTCGGTACAATATATATACGTGTACAAAATTTCAAGTCAATATCTTAAACCGTTCCGGAGAAAACGTGCGGACAAAAAAAAGTTACAGACCGACAGACAGACCGACAGACAGACAGACAGACAGACATTTTTTCTCTCAAATTTAAAATCTCGACGTTTCATGACATTCTAAACCTATTTCACGTGAAAAAAGAAATGAATTTTTTTTACGATTACTATACTTCCAAACTACTACGTGGATATGGAAATAATACGGGCCATAATTAATAATTTATCTAAGCTATTTGAATTCGTTCTCTACGACTGTATTTTTCCTAATACAGAATGAGCATCAAACCATCAACATGGGTTCATGTCAAGTAGGTCTACGACTACGAAATTATGCTCAACTATCTATTCTTTGTAAAGTTTTGGATGGAGGTGGTCCAGTCAACACACATGTCTCTAAAGCATTTGACAGGCTTGATCTTATTATTAAATAAATTGGCAAATTTTGGATTATCGTGTGAGTTTGTTTCCTTCTTTACTTCATATTTCAGAAACAGACTGCAATATGTTTGTTACCATGAACACAAGTCTGTGGAATTTAATGTCGAATCAGGTATCCCCCAATGTTCAGTCCTTGGTACACTTTTATTCAATGTCTCTATCAATGTTATAGTTTTATACTTACAGTGCCCACATCTACTTTATTCCGATGACCTGAAAATGTACTACAGCGTTAACTGCATTGATGATATAAAATTGCTCAAGTCAGTTTTGGAAAATATTGATACCTGGTGCAATAAAAATAAATTACTTCTGAATGTTGAAAAATGTAGTGTTGTCACTTATTCAGTACTCACGTGGGCATAATATTCCCATTCATAACTATAAAATAAATTATAGTGTCATACAAGGAATTGATAGTTTTAAGGATCTAGGTGTCAATTTTGATAGCAAGATGACTTTTATTTATCACACAAATGACTTCGCATCTTCAGCTTTTAAATCATTGGTATTCATAACAAGAAATTCCAAAGATTTCATGAATGTTGAAACTTTGAAGCTTCTATTTAACTGGTTTATCAGAAGTAAATTGGGGTATGCTGACAGAGTCTGGAGTGCCCACTACATTGTTCTTATTAATAAACTGGAAAATATTCAAAGAACATTTTTAAAATACTTAAGCTACACCGAGGACAATAATCATTTACCTACTGGAATTAGTAATGATAATTTGGTAAATACATTTTCACTCATTTACTTCAAACTCGTCGAGAATTACACGGAATTGTAATTCTGTTTAAAATATTAGACAATAAGCTCGACTGCTCCGATCTATTAAAACTCATTCAGCTGCAAATTCCTTTCAAATCAACTCGACTCCACCAAATATTTCATATCAAAGATTCACGTACCAATCTATTAATGTATTCACCTATTAATGTCATATGCAGAAATTATAATCATGTACAGGATAATATTGATATTTTTTATTGAGGAATTAAGGATTTAAAGAGCATATATAAAAATAATTTGTAACACTTCTGTTATTGTAGAATTAAGGATTTAAAATGTATATGTGAATATAATTTGTAATACTTCTGTTACTGCAGAATGTTTATTGTCAGTATTCTGACTCCGTAATTGGGGCATTTGTCCTGTTAAGTTGTGTAAATAGACAAATAAATAAAACATTATGATTGTAGACCGAACAAAGGGAAAGCCATCTAGTTACGGTAAATATAGGTGATTATGAGTTAGTAAACAAGATAGTTTACCTTGGAACCCTTGTAGATAATACCGAAAGCTACGAATGTGAAATTCGTCAAAGAATGCAGATGCATGATCGTCAACTTCTCCAAGTTGACTAAAATTTGGTAAGACAGGAGTATCACAAAGTTCACAAAGATGAGGAGGCTTGGCAGACATGGACTATCAAGACAGACAGATGACATATCGATACCTTTTTTATGTGAAACTGGAGGTATTTGCTAGGAATCCTCTGGATAGACCATAGTACCAACAATTCCATTATATAAAAAATGCATCCTCCAAATTAACTCTCCAGCATCGTCTTCTGCCGAATCCTCTTATTTTCTGGACATGTTAACCAGATAGAGGACAATGTGGAACAGTTGATAGTCCAGGGAAAACTACATGGCAATGTCCAAGAGGACAACTTACGAAATTTTGAGTGTGAGGTTATCAGTCATTCTATACTGCAAGAGAAAGCCCATCAGAACATTGCATGAGTCACAAAACGTTATGAATAAGAAGCAACTGTCAGTACCTAGTTCACACGAGTTCCGTTATGAATTGAAAACTCGAGAGAATAAAGGGGGTAACTTACATTTATCAAAACTTTGACTATGTGAATGATGGTGGTAAGTGATAATTGCTTTTGTTTACAGCTAATGCCTCTAGTAATTTCTACAGTAGGTACTTCTTAGTGTCGTCAAATGAATAAGCGCTGTTAGTATTAATGTAAGTTAATATTTCAACAACCGCGCTGCTAAGGGTGTAAGTCAGTTGAAAAACGCGAAACGTATAGATCATGTACTACATAATTGTCATTTACGTTGCTACTTTACTAAATACGAATTCTGCACAAATACGATAATCCAAAAATGAAAAGTTAGACAATAATGTACCTTTCAAGAAAGTCTGCTTAATTTCTGTAAGATTAGAACCTCGCTTTCTGAGATCCCATGTTAAGGTTACTACGTCCATGTATGTATATGATTTGATTTTTCCATACTAATAGAGACAACACTGAGAAAATCAAGACAATCTTTAACTTTGAGCATAACATTTTATATTTCCCTTGACGTATGCTTCAGCGGCTATAAAACTAAATGTAACACCATTTAAGGACGTTTTTTCATATAAGTCTAGCCCAAGTCATATGCCGATCCGTATTGAGGTCTAGATGTTTCACTCACTCCTTTTGAGCGAAGACAAATCGGAATTAGTACAAAACGCAACCTCTTTTGAGTATAAAGTGATATGAATTGTCATGCTATCGTCGTAGCAAGTCAACTCGCTACTGTACATTATCATGTACTACCATTTCAACATCAATTTCAAGCAATTCTCAATCTTATTAGGGTGTCAAAAATCTAAAAGCTAGATTTGGATCCTAATGAAATGTCTTTATAACAATATCGTCTACAGACATTTTACTTTATGAAAACGTTTATATTAATTAGGTAGGATTCCAATACCTGGTATTTCTTTTGCAGATTAAGCTGATATTTACCATTCAAACGCAGAAGAAACTAAATATTTATAGGACTGTTTTTGAAAAGTTGAATATTATTAAATCTTTGTCAATGCAATAATTTTATAGACTTCAGTATTTAAACAATTTATAATGAAAAACAATTACCTCAAAATAATAATGGGCATATACAATATCTTCGACTCCAAGAGATATCCTAGATTTTAGCAGGTCCTCCAAAGTCCTGATACTTTCAGTTGTAGATTGCAAGAGGGCCACTATATTTGCAGAATAGGAGGTATATAAAAACATTAAAGCGATAAAAGTGAAGACAGTGGCGATCCTTCCTGCATTACTTCTCGGTTCGGCGTCTGTCCCCTGTTGGGTAATAGCTCCAATTTCCATTACGAACACGTCGAAGATGTTAGGTTTGAGTGTATGCAATTTCGTGATTTTTTTCCTGAAAATTGGATCCCTCCATTCCCAGATTACAATAATATAGACAACTATCAAAATAGCTGCCACTAATACAAAGCTACAGTACCAAACATACGTGTCGAAGGGAAGAGTGAAGACGTTGGTCACATAGGATAATGGTGGAGCTTTGAAAATAAATTTCATGAATGTGGGGGTTGTCGCAGCTATAAAATCTACGATGTCTATTCGATCCAGTGTAAAAAATGAGGGAGTACCTGAAATAAATTAATGCGAGTATACTGAGATCAATTACTTTTCACATTTCTACTAATCAGTTCAATAATGCACAACTTAAAAAAATATATACAAAATAGGATTCCTCCAATACCTCCCAACTCTGCCCTCCCTGTTTGCAGATCTCCTATTAACCCAGAATACAGAGAAGTAGTGGCATTTCTATATCCCCATGTGTTCCTAAAAATCTTAATATCCGTTCCGTTAACAATGCACATCAAATGATGTATCAGAATCCAATTAAGTTTTGTTATTGCATCTATGTGTTTGTCTCTAAAATATAAGAAAACATGTTAAAGGTTTTAAAGTTTTTATTGCATTCTTTCAAATTTAGTAAAATGTATTTATTTACAATGTAAATCAGGTAGATATAACGACCAATTAAAATACTGGATTTTCGATTGTAGATTTTTATTTAATGATTTTGAATTTATTCAGTCAGACATAAAACGTGTATAATAAACAAGTCAAAAAATATAATCACTTAACGACTTACTGTTAAAATATTTTAATGTCAACATCGGGTATAAATAAACTTAGATAAATAGAAACAGGTAAGATATATACAAAGCAAGCTCAGGGAAGCTCGTTAACAAGCGTCTAGGCAAAAATACTTAAGGTGGAACTTTTCAAGATAGAGACCTCCGATAGGGAAATATTTATTATTTTTTATCATAACTTGTTTTCTTAGTACCTACGTATATTTAAAAGAAAAACTATAAGACTGCCTAAGTAGAACCATAGCAAGACTATTACTATGAATTCTCACTCAATAATTTCAGTGGTTTGCAAAATAGCTGGATTTAAAACTACAAAATTGGAGGATTAGCATAATCTTTAAATTTAAACCTAATTATTTTGCAAACCACTGAAATTACTGAGTGCACATTCATAGCAATAGTCTTGTTATGGTTCTACTTAGGTAGTTGTATAATTTTTAAGAAAAAATGTTTATGGCCAAAAATAATAAATATTTCCCTATCGGATGTCTCTTTCTTGTAAATGGCCACCCTAATTCATGTTGATATTAGTAATCATAGATGTTTGGACTAATGATAATAGAGAAGAGACTACAGTCATTAGTTTACATTCAATTATTTTACATTTAATTAAATTAGCGTTTTCTCAAAACACGAAAACATAAAATTAAAAAAATAACTGGAACTGAAAAGACTTGCTTCAGTTTATACAATCAAAGCAAGAACAATTCAACATTTAGATGATACAGATTTTTCTAAACTTTTTCTAAATTTTTCATATAAAAAAGTGATAATTTCTTCACTTATGATGGCATCCCGAATTTTTTAATTTAGGAAATCAGTGTTGTCTTTAAAATTATTAGCATAAACATTTTGTTTTAAATATCTCCATAAAAACTCAAAAAACAGACGCGGATATATTATATCCAAAGTGAAATAAAAACCTTCTGACTGAGGAACAGAGAAACTCGTATCGACAATAACCCGTAAATGGTGTTTGATATTGAAGTAGTTTCTTCCGGGTTTTGCCGCGGTCGTCGAACTTGACTTGACGTTTCGCTGATCATGCTGTCAGCTTCTTCAGAAGGGTTCCAAAGACCAGTCTTTGGAACCCTTCTGAAGAAGCTGACAGCATGATCAGCGAAACGTCAAGTCAAGTTCGACGACCGCGGCAAAACCCGGAAGAAACTACTTCATTGGACAACGGCCGTGAAAACCTGCATTGTACGGTGTTTGATATTGTCAATAATGTGTTGATAATAGAGTGGAGACTACAGCCAACCAGACTTCTTAAACTTATGTGGCACCGGTCAGCCCGTGACGATAATAACTAATGCTTGCAATAACTAGTTAGATTCATACAATATCCTAGTTAGAGTCCCTTTGATGTGTAGCAATCCGACAGCCTTATCTATCCCTGCTGAATTTTAGGCATTGCCTCACCAAAATTCTTTCGCGTCAGCTCTTTAATGATATCGGCCCAATGCTTTAGAGTTCATCTTCTTCACCTCCTGACGTCTCTTTTTCCCTGGACTACTGACCATTCGATGTTGTCGTCTTTCCAGTTTATGGTAAAAAAATTAGAGGATATTGGAGAGTACGATGCTTGGAGGATTTATTTCTTGAAGAATCAAACTGTTGCATAGTGGGTCAAAAGACGATTCTAGCTGGCAATAGGTCTGTAACATTCTGTGTAAAATTAATTTCTAAATGACAGTGATTTTCAAATTTGATATTTTTGTATTATTGAGGTATATCTCGAGTTTTAACTAAAGTATCCGATGGCTACCGCTTAGTTTTTATATTAGATAGAATGTACATGTACAATTCCAAGACTTCCTCAGAAGTATGCATATTTACTCGATTCTAAAAAATTATGATTTTTCAGACACCATGTCGATTACAATCAGAGAACTTTCGAAGTTTGGCGCAATAAATACGTTCAATTTAAAAGGAATTCTGTAATGAAATGTTACGTTTTCACAAAAAACTGATTTAATTATTAGCAAAAATGAAAAATTACGTAAAAGAATTGAATACATTTTACCAAATTTTATAAATGCAATGAAAGGTGGATCAAATCAAATCGCGATATAAAATATTTGCATTGTCTATTACCAAATGATTCGTTGTTAACCTTTTCCTCTTAACTCCCTTAATTATACAAAATTTGGCAAATGTGTGAAAACATCTGATTTCTGGCTAAGCTATAAGTTCGATTAAAAAATACCGCTAACAAAAGTTATTGTAGTATTCTTATTCTATTCAGTAACGTACTTTGATTTCCAACAGTTACCCTATTCTTCGAGATATGACATCATCAGTATTTTTTTAAATTGAATGAAGATGTGACGTCCGCTGGAGGACTGGCAGGGTGAGAGTAGTAATAGGCGGAACTAGGATTATTGAAACTTGAAAGACCGTAACCAGATAACCATGGTTGGGCTGTCCCCGCTTAACTGGTTCATCTAAATTTAAAGTAAGAATTAAATCGTCTTTATCATTTTATAAACTCCGTATTCAAGAGCGCCTTAACTTTTAAACTATTATGTTAAATAAAGTTTTTTAGAGAAAATAAAAAATAAAAGCACTTTGCTTAATAAAAATTTTACCATGTTTACATTTTTGAACACCCTGTATATTTAATCACAAATCTGACCCCTGCTCATGGTTTCCCAGAATATGGAATACTTTTCATAAAGAATAATATTTTCGCGAAAAAACAACAATAAGAAAGTGCACAGGAATGCGGCGCTTCATCCGAGGATACACTGTATTTTCTGAGATGTGGTCTCACTCCATGCTCACCAACTAGATGTTGTAGATTGTTTAAGGTGTCGCTCGGCTCTGAACACCCCTTCATCACATCGACCTAAAATATCTTTTGTGAATTACCGTACAATTAGTTGTTGCCTAGACCTCCCAAGGTTTTTGCATTTCACTATGTCTACGGGCGTTAATTTCACCTTTTCCGCACCTAGTGCGGACTAGCATCTTGCATTCTCAAGCAACATGTTCCGCAGTTTCTATTACAGTATTACAGTATCTGCACGTATCATCATCTGCCTTACCCTTATTCTTAAGATGATATCTCAAGAGGCAATGGCCTGTTAAGAGGCTTAAGTCGGACTTTTCAAGTTGTGCCTTGTGGCATTCTTTGTCGAATAAGTTATGAACTTTTTCGCTTGTCTTTGGCCTGGAGTATTCCTCCAGTAGAACTCTTTCTGTTCCTTTTCCCATTTTAGGATCCTGCTCCCTTGTGTGCTCCATAGATAAACCACAAAATGTTTCGGGTGCAAAAAATGGAGCTTCAGTACCTTTTTCTGCAAGGGCGTCAGCTGTCATTTCCTTCTATTCCCTTTTGCCCTGGCACCCACATAAAGGTGACCTTGTTGGCTTTTGCCAGTTGCTTCAGGAATTGTCTGCATTCCTAGGCAATTTTAGACTCAAAGTTGTAAGATCTGAGAGCTTTTAATGCTGCCTGAGTATCTGAGACTATGTAGATCTTTGCTCTTCGAATTCCTTTATTTATGCATTCCTGAGCACAGATCTATAGCATATATTTCTGCTGGGAGAGGGGTTCCCCAACTCACTTAAGAGCCTCAGCCATGATGTTGTCAATTCCAGTGACTTCTACTTTGTTTTGTATGGCTGCCCCCATTTCTGATTTTAGTATTGAAGGTTCCATAACCCTGCTGTCAGTCATCCTCTACCTCAGGATGGTCGACTTCGAAAAGCCAAACGCAGCAATGGTGCCAAAACCTCAATTATCTTATCCCTGTTAGTTCTTTGAGTACCGATGACCATACATTTATTTGGTAAAAAATGTCATTTATATTCTTTAAACGCCAGTTTATTGGATACAAAATGTTGACGAATCATCTTTTACAATAGAGAGCGAGTCGTCAGCAAATACTATTGCTGTTGAAGGCAGATCACTTGTGTAGAGTAGAAATAGTAGTGGGCCCAAACCTAACCCTTGAGGTACCTCAGCCTCATATCTACCTCACTTTGGATAAGCCAGTTATTTGCTATATGATTTGCTTGTATGGATATGATTCCACATTATATACGTAACAATTATCTAATTTCTTGAGTTTTTTAAATCCAAAATCGCAAATAAATTATTTACTTTCAGCATAATGTAAAAGTTTTTCTTAAATACAAAGCTAAGCGGCATTTTGATACTTCCACGGTATGCATTGATTAACAATAGCAATTTTAGACTCAAAGATGCGGTTTGTTCTTTACTGACTATTTGAAATTATGTATGATTAACATATATTAATTTCTCTCTAGTAGAGGAGGCGGTAGCTCTGTCTAACGACAGAGCTACTGCTACTACGTTTTTTGTTCGGAAGCCCTTGAACTATCTACTCCCAAAGTTTGAAGAAAATTCCACCGAAATGATGTTTCCAATGCTAATGGTGCGGAGTCCTTTGGTACACGTAAATAGTGGTAAATAAATAAGGCAAGTCAGAGTCCAAAAACTTGAAATTTGCTAAATATACTGGAAGCCAAGTTCTCCGTTTTTTATGACATCAGCCACCCACCCCACCACCTTCACTCCCAGCATTAAAGGGGTTAAGAAACCTAAACCTAATACCTAAAGATATTAAACCGCTAACCCTAGCATTAATTGAAACAAATTCAGAGTTTAAGAAGAAAGATAAACATTGGTAAGAAGATTCAGTGGGCACATTTTGTCTGAGCCAAAATCGAATCCAGGGGATCTAAATAATTTTAAATTATTAATTACAAAGTGAGATAAAGATTTGATTAATTTTAAAAAGGTTCTTACGTGATTAATTTATTAATTAACAAAATACATGAAGAAAATAATTAACGCTTTCATAAAATTATTTTGTATTTTCATTAACTACTTATTTTGACAGTACCTATAATCCCATAGATGATTATGTGTATTTGGATTAGTTATAACATAAGAGGTGTTAATGTGTAATCCCATAAGATTTGTCCGATTCCTCGGGGCAGAGAATTCATTAATGTATAAAAATCCTTGCTCAGATGTCCAGGCACATATGGTATTCTTAATAAATCTGTTGGAATACTTCGAGTGCTTGTATATAGATTTAATTTGATATACAAGGCCAGTTTTCTCAATAACAAAAACTTTGCTATCAACACCAAAGTAAAAGTCATTGAAAATAAATTCATTGTAAGTTCCCCAAATTAGCCATCTGAACGGTTGGTTGAACAGATTCATTTGTTGTGCCTGAAAAAAATTCACAATTAATTGTTTTAAGTTTCAGTTTACACAGTAAGGTGATTCGTATTTGTTAAATACGCATGAGCAACCAATCTGAACGGAGGGCACGTTCTTTGGTATTTTTAGCAGACCACAAAAATCATCTTCCATTGCCTGATTCAATATTTATTTAATATTGTGCATAGCCAATTTCATTAAATTTTCTAAAAGAGGTATGACGTGCCACAGGTGCCAAAAAATGTAAGCCTTTTATAATTTATGAAAATTGGATCAAAAGCAGACAAATAGAAGTAATTTTTTTAGTCCGATTACGAATTTTTAAAAAAAGGTTCCTATAATATATTTCGGGTTTCTTAAGACAAATTTAATTTAAATAAAAAGAAAAACTAATTTGGACATATTTTTAATCACAACCGTCCTCCTTTATTAGCACGCTTTTGTTAGCTTGACTTCTAACTTTGTGTGTAAGAACTTGCAAATCAAATTCCACCCACTTTCAGATGCTGTATTGACTTAAAATTTTGTATGTGTATATGATTCATGTGACAATGCAATTAGACAATTTTTATAGGAAAATCCAAGTTTGCGTTTCCAAGACCGCGGACAGTTTATTGTCATTTAATATCTGATTCTATTAAACATTGGCATCTGGGGATTATTGTGCTCGCAGATTATAAATATGTGTTTGAAATTCTAAAATTAAAAATGGAGGATAAGTTTCATCGTTTATCGTCTAATTAGACCAAAAATCGGTATCTGAGGGTTATCGACGTTGCAGATTATAATCATTTGGTCGAAATTTGACAATTCAAAATGGTTCATTCAATGGATTTTATCATTTATGGGTAAGGAATTTTATTGAACAAACACACGAATTGAATTGGGACAAAACCAGAGAGAAGAAAATAAATAAATAATTTTAAAATTTTAAAAACCAAGCTTTTAAAACCACCTGAAACTATACAAAAATACTCTAAAAAGGAGAAAATAATGTTAAACGTAAAAGCGTGGGGTGCGCTGAAAATACTTTTATTTTCCTCATCTGGCACTCCACGTCTTTGATCCATAAAAAAGTCTATAACCGAAAATTGTTTTCGAATATACAGAGAGAGCCAAGACAATATCACAGGATCAAGTGCCTTTTTAAAAGCTTTTGTTATACTCTTCGCAAATACAAAACGAAAGGTATATTGCATTCGATCGGCACATTTCTAAAACCGGTAATATTACTTGTAGAGAAAAATTTTTCATATCACTGTGTTGATGATCGAATTCTGAATAACTTTCAAAATGTCCGTCCGTCCGTCTGTCCGTCTGTCCATCTGTCCGTCTGTCTGTCCGTCTGTCCGCCCGTCCGGCTGTTTGTCTGTCTGTCTGTCTGTCTGTCTGTCTGTCCGTCCGTCCGTCCGTCCGTCCGTCGCGTTTCTTGTAAGCACGATAACTTAAGAACGAAATGTCCGATTGTATTAAAATTTGGAAAGTAAGTTATTGTTAGCTAGAAGAAGAACCCTATTGTGTTGTGAAAACAGTGGCAAACTATGATATTTTCAAAATAAAAATGATAATCATGTTGCTCAATATGTTTGGTAAATTGTTATTGATAGTGACAAACAATTACTTCCACAACCACGTAGTGGATTGAAAGTATAGTCACCGTAAAAAAAAATTTTTTTTTATTGAAATAGGTTTAGAATGTCATGAAACGTCGAGAGTTTAAATTTGAGCGAAAAAAAATTTTCTGTCTGTCGGTATGTAACTTTTTTTGTCAGCTCGTTTTCTCCGGAACGGTCAGTAGATCGGTGAAGTAGTGCAGTAGATCGGTGAAGAGTTCGGCGAAGAGTATAATGGTTAGCTTGTTGGTTTTATTGCAATTCCAACTTTGATCTCGGAACTCCTATTCCAAAGTCGAAATTCCAACTTTGAATTCTGAATTGCGACTTCAAAATTTCAAATTACCAGTTTCTTAGCTTTACATGATAGCTCAGTCCTCTTTTTCGAATACAATAGAATATACTTTTTCATTATTTGCTATTTTAAGTTTACTTTTCTCGTTATCTGTAGTCTAAAGTTTAAAATTATCACTTCTCACTATTGTTTAAATCGTTCTGTTTCTTTAAAGCCTTTATTTAATCACTACATTGACCGTATTTATGAACATAATAGTCCAGGAAAATTAGACCATACAAAGGAAAAGTTATTAACAAGCTAGATTTTTGTGTGAATCTTTATTTCATGTTTTAAACAAAACTTCAAAAATCGTCATCGATAACACCCCCGCAAATTTTTTATAGTGGATGAGGCAAAATTCAGTTTCTTGCTATTATCTCGGAAACTATCAATTTTTCGAGAACAAAGGTTATTATCAAATTTGTAGCTCATAATATTTGCCTCAAAGAAGGTCTTCTGACTTCTTCCTAATCGTTTTATAGTAAAACGTGTGACAGTAAGTAGGTCGTGGAAATAATGCGCTCCCTTCCACACAACTACAAGGTAGAGTACTAGACGCGTCTTTTTATGTAGTACGACTAATCCACATTAAATAATATGTTCGTGCTATTGTTGCTAGTATGAAATTATTATACTCTTCGCAAATACAAAACGAAGAGTATATTGCATTCGACCAGGACATTTCTAAAACCGATAATATTTTCATTTCAGTGTGATGGTGATCGAATTCTGATCAACTTTCAAAATGACCGTCCGTCCGTCTGTCTGTCCGTCTGTGTGTCCGTCTGTCTGTCTGTCTGTCTGTCTGTCTGTCCATCCATCACGTTTCTTGTAAATACGATAACTTAAGAACGAAATGTCCGGCTGTATTGAAATTTGGACAGTAAGTTACTGTTAGCTAGAGGAAGAACCCTTGAAGAAGATCGATCAATGAATAAAAAAGTTACTAATTTTTAAATAAAAAAAATATTATGTGTTATAATTAAACTAAAAATGTCTAAAACTAATATCATTTACAAAAACACTGCGAAGAGTATACTATAGAATGTGCAACAATTATGTAAAAGGTGTAGTTAATCGGCGAAGAATATAATGGTTAGCTTATTTAACTTGCAATATTAATTAGTTTGCTAAGGTCAAATCTTGCAATCATAATTTCGACTAGTTCTAAATAAGCTAGAACTTTGCAATCTTGCACACGTATGTAGGTCCGGTGACAATGCAATATAGTATATCTAATATCGTTCTAAATCCAATATGGCAGACGTCCCAAGATGGTGGATTATCTTTTTCTTCACAACCCCTTTGATATGGTATCAAATGTAAAGGTTTGACGAGTAAAATACGATAAACCACGTAACGTCATTATAAAACCAATATGGCGGATTACCTCTTTCTTCACAACCCCGCTTGACGTGGGTATCAATTGAAAAGGTTTTGTCCGGCGGTAAAATAAGTAGACTAAATAGTAAAAAATAAAATTATAAATATAAATTAAAGATTGTACAATACTGTTAAAGCTTCTAGTTTTCAAACGTATGAATTTAAAAATATTTTTTTACTTTTTAGCACATTTTTTTAAATAAAATAATTTAAAATATTTTTTTTATTTGTAATTTTATTTTAATGGTCTGCTATGAATATTATTGTATATCATATCAGTACATTTGTTGAAGCCTCGTTCTAGACTCCTTTCACTTTTATGTTATTATTGACTATCTCCCAACCACTTGGATGTAATGGATTTTTTTTGTTGCACGTAGAGATGTATGTCAATCAAAATGGGCAACATGTAGAGCACTCATTATAATTTTTTTTGTTGAATGATATAACGCAACCTCTATTTTTTAAATTTATTCTTGAATTATATACTTATTGCTTAAGAAATCGAAAATGGCTACAAATAGCCATAGAGATATACATGCAAAAAAATGTTGGTTTTTCATTTCTACATCACATCGTTAAAAATATACAGAC
This sequence comes from Stenurella melanura, assembly GCA_963583905.1. Lineage (NCBI taxonomy): Eukaryota > Metazoa > Arthropoda > Insecta > Coleoptera > Cerambycidae > Stenurella > Stenurella melanura. The sequence goes on from OY757312.1 coordinate 114,121,368, forward strand.
TGTTCAATTGAAGAAATTTAGAAAATTCAATTCAAAAAGTTCTAAATTGAAAAGTTATTTTTAGCCACCCCTGTATATTTTTAGGAACTGAACATGATTCAAAAACATTAATTAGAAATCTCGTAACTAGTATTCCTATATTTTTTTCTTATAATTTCATCCTAGGCCAATCGTCAGGTAGATTAATTTCATTTTAAATCGGGCAAAAGATTTTACTGTTGAAAACAGCTCATTAGGAAAAATGGGTATGTCAAAAGAGGCCTACTCTTTTGACATACTAATTTTTCCCCCTCGGGCTTTGCAGTCTTTTGTACACTTACAGCTTATTGTTTTCAATAGTTCTTGAGGAGCAGCTTTGTTTTTGATAGTAATGGGAAACAAGCCAATTTTCTTCATCTTCATCCAAGCACAGTCTTGAGGACTTTTGGCATTGCCATGTACTACTGCTGAATTTGATAGTACCTTCTAAACGAGTGTTGGTGTGCAGCGGACTCAGATGGAGGTACGATGCAAGGTTACATGTACTTTTTGCCACTAATTTAATAAAGCATTTGTACCTGAATTAATTAAAAAAATGCTGATCTGGTTCTGCACCGTAAAGGGCTAAGAACTTTTTGGCCTACTCTATCTATAACATCATGGTGACAATTTGGAGCTTTAAAACATTCCACGTCTTTTTGAAATCCTGCAGATTTTTGTAATAATCTAACGAATTTTGCTTCGCCTTGCTTAAAAAATGCAGAAGTTGTGTCACATCCATTGAATGCCTAAAGGAATAATATGTTATCCGCAACTTCTTTTGGGTATTTAAAAGAGTTCGAAGAATAAATTCGTTCGTCCGTTTTCCCCTTGCTTGGTTTCATAAAATACATGTTTAAACTACGTGGGGATAATCCTGTTATAAGGATTAAAAGTCAACGTCTTCACCAACCATAATTGCCAAATCTTAATAAGATGATAATATATCTATCGCCGAGTTAATAATAAGAGAATCAGCATTTTCAGCAGTCTGCTTAAAAACGATGCCTGCAGTGGTAAGCTTGTTACGTAATATAGAGATACGATGCTTGACTTCCCCCCCTATTAGTATGTCTAAAGGAGGCCTCTAATGAACTGGTTCCAACAGTAAGATCTATTGCCCGAATAAAAATGGTATTTACGCATCCTGAAATCCCTGACACTTGGCCTATAATTGTGACTAATTTTTTAAATATCCATCTGCAGGTGGCATTATTTAAACATAAATTATTACATCCAAGTGGTTAGGAGATAGACAATAATAAAACAAAAGTGAAAGAAGAGACTTCTTTCAATGTACTGATATAGATAGTGTTATGCAATGCACACCCTAAGAAGTGGTGACTGTTACCCAAGGGCGTAACAGTAGTAGTCATGGGACTATTACTAGCTGAAATTAAGTAGAAATGATTAGGCAACCAGTAATACATGCCATCTCTTCTGGCTCTAGAGTTAAACATGATTCTGGTATTGGAAATTTCTAGATGCATCTAGAGGTACTTTTAGAGTATATAAGGCAAAATTCATAGCAGGAAAGAAGAAGTTTTATTAAAGTGAAGTTTAGTAGCGAAAAGTAAGGTCAGATATCCGAAAGTAAATACAAAGTGTATTTTATTCTAAGAAAATATTGTTACTTTCCAGTAAGTTGTTAAAAAAGTGTTAGTGTTTATCCCTTGTTAAAATTATTTGAAACCTACGGGTTTATACAGGGTGTTTCCCAGAAAGGGGTGGAAATACGCGACAATTTGGGGTCAGAAGCGGAATTTTAACAAGTGGATTTTTCGAGAAGGTTTGAATAATGTATTCTCGGGAAGTAGTACTAACACAAAGGACTGATTTACTGGACATTGTTCGAGGGTTATTTTCGAACAAGAAAATAGTGTTAACTGCATTTCTAACACATTCTAGATTTTTCCTATTTGGACATTAGTGGTTAAGTGACAAAGACTCTAAATAACACTTTTTCGTGCTGATTCGAGATTTTTCTGGACAGTCCCATTACCAATTGTGACAATATTGTTAAATTTATTTGATTTCAACGTAGTCGTATGCCTATAACAACCAGAAGTATGGCAACCGAAAAGCAAATACAGGACTTATTTGCACAATTCCAGAAAGTGTTGGAAGAGCTAGGAAGAAGGCATCGAGAAGAATTAAGTTGAGTAAAAGAAGAAATAGACCGGTTTAAACGACAGTTGAGGGATAGAGGTAGCCAGCAAGTGGTATCAACAGGTCAGCGGTTCAAACCTCCCTCCTTTGACGGCCAAAGTTCATGGATCATTTTCAAGAGACCGTTTGAAGCAGCTGCGTGTGCGAATAGTTGGAGTAACGAAGAGAAGACTATGATGTTAGTCGTGACATTAAGGGGACAAGCATTGGAAATACTCCAAACAATCCCAGTAGAGCACCAACAGGGTTTTAATGTTTTAGAAACTGCTTTGACAATCCCAGTAGAGCACCAACAGGATTTTAAAGTTTTAGAAGCTGCCCTAGACTTACCATATAGTGAACATCATCTTGCCCAAGTGTACCAGTCCCAGCTGAAATCACGTATTCAAGAGGCTGGGGAAAGCTTGCAAAAATTTAAAGCTGCCGTGTGGAGACTGGCTCGCCTGTCTTACCCGGATGTACCGAAAGAATTCCGAAACCAACTCCCAGTAGAGGCTTTTCTGGGTGGTGTACAGGACGATGAGATCAGGGGAGTGCGCAGGTTATCTCGATACCAGAACAGCAGCGAAGCGGTGATGCGTGCACTCGAGGTGGAAGCTCTCTTTCAGGATATCCCGAGTTCAAGAGTACAAGCTGTGAGTCTCGAAAGATCCAGGCAGAAAAGGAGAACCAGAAACCTATGTTAACCAAGATGGAGAAAATGTTACTCAAATACTGGATACTATAGGAAGACAAGGATCACAACAAAATAGAGGAAAGCAAAGCGGAAGTATTAAATGTTACAACTGCGGCAAGGTAGGACATATTAAACGAGACTGTCGACAGCGAAACTCGAGAAGAATGAATTCTGCAAATATGGAAGAGATTAAACAAAGAAGTTGAAAGGATACAAGTGAGGTTAAATATCAAGTAGTAATCAAAGTGTAAAGGTTATTTTAGTGAAAACTATTGTGTAGTTCTGAGAAGTTATTAAATAAAGTGTTAGTGGTTACCCCTTGTAAAAATTATTTAGAACCTACGGATTTTTACAGGGACGGAAACACGCCACAATAGTATTCCATTTAAAAAAGAGACACTTGACCCTGTAATATTGTCTTGGCTCGTCCTGTATATTCGAAATCAATTTCCGGTTATAGACCTTTTATTTCGTTTACAATATCATATAACTCCACCTATAGAAGTCCGACATACTATTACCCCACTCTGTAGTGTATATAGTAAATTTAATATCAACTGCGCAGTAATCATTTTATATCTGCAGAATGAGAAACTTATTAAAAACATCATTTTGGTCTCTCTATTCCTTTTGATTTAGAAATTTTCCAAACTATATGGAAGCTCCGCAATTGCAGATAATTCAGTTTTTTACTTTATTTTTGGTAATTTTTCAAGAGATGAACTAAACAAAGCGTCATCTTGTAGCACAACCTTTATTAAAATATTTTTATTTGTCAAATAATTTAAGGTACATATAATTTGTAGTCGAGGTACCCTCCTGATATGAGAGCATATCGACAAAAACCTAATGACCATCAGTTAAGCTTGAAAATTGGTAAGGGTACTTCTCAAGCCATCATCTCAACATTTGTATATCTGTTATATAAAATATTACCAAATAACTTATAATATTTAGAGTCATATGAAAGTAGCCTTATCAGGCGTATCATATTTCATATGGCAGCTGCTCCTTTTGCTAACTCAACATCACCTGACTCACAGGCTCGTTCACAATATTCCTTTGTTCTAAGACTCTTCAAGTCAGCACTTTTAAACTTATAAATATATGTAAAAGAACATTTGCTCCTCAGTTGTAATACTCATTTAATTTCTTTCACTTTTCATGTCTGGATAGTACGTACTATCCATTTAATCAAATAAATCTTTTTTTTTAAGTTTTTTGTGTTGTGTGTGATGTAACATATCTACAGGGCAATTCGGGTTGCAGGGAAGTCAGGGAGAGGGAAAACCGAAACAAATGACAGATGTTCTATGGTTAATTGTAAGACTTTTTTGTTGGAAAATTTGTATATCTTGATTCTAAGTTTATGAATTTTTTACTCGAAAAGAATCAAATTATATTAGAATTCCGTAAGAACAAGAACGTCTTAAAATTAACTATAGAGTATGTCCAAAATGTTTCTAAATTTTCTGTCAACTGTTTTAGTTTTCTCTTCCCATGGCCTCCCTGCAACCCGAATTGCCCTGCCGATGGACAGACGTTGAGATGATGGCTGAGAATGTATCCCACCAATTTTCAAGCTTATCTGATGATCAAGAGGTTTTGTCGATGGGCTCTTGTACTATCTGCTTCGCGCTTCGATTCCAATAAATGATTAACTCATTATTGACAATACTGTCTTTCATTGACGTATACGTATCAAGTTACCACCGGGTAAACGGAATCGTTGATAGGATGTATCACGTCAATTTTTTCACTTGAAATTAGTTATGAAATTCACTAATTATGTTGACATCCTCTACAGGACATAAATTTAGATATTAATTGTTTTTTAATCAAATATTCACAATCTTTTCTCAGAAAGTTACGATCTCGATTTTCACTATATTTCCAAAATATATGCAAAATATCCGCAATGATAATATCCTTGTATTAAGAGGGAAAACAATGAAAATAAAACCCAACTAAATGTCTTAAAACAATGTGCTGGGATTTTGATTTTAATTTTGCACCTGACCTGACCTGTCTTAATATATTCTTGGAACCATCACATCCTGCATCGAGTAAAAACATTTGATGTTCTTCAGGAAAAGTATTATACAGCGAACCTTTGACCTCGTTAATCCTACTTGGCAACGAATTTGCAGATAATTCTTTCCACAATTTTAGCTTACCATCTGAAAATATAACATATAATTTTTCGTGAGTGACTTGCCATACTAGTACATACATACATACTAGTGAGGAGTACAGTACCCTGAAACGAATTCAAAATGTCCAAATTATATCCCTAGTGCTCTTTGTTTCTGATACAGCGTGTTATAAATTTTGTGGCAAAATTTCAATCGGCCATATCGTTTGATTGGCTTTACTAAATCGAACCAAATTTAGCCTACATGCTTCACTAATAGAGGCAGTCAGTACCGCAAATGAAACAAATATCAGGAACAGGTTTAATTCTGTTTTCTTTTGGCATTTGCCGGAAACTATCACTCTGGTTTTTTCAATTTTCAATACTGAATTTAAAAATACTATAATAACGCATTTAAACCATGTAATTATCTTTTTTGGCACACTTTTAATGCTTCGAAAATTAACAACTTAGTTTTCCAATACATCAATTTGAAAAATATTTTGGAGCCTTCTGGTTACAAAAACATCAGTAATCACATAGGTGACTTTAATTTTGCGATTAAAAATTTAATTTTACTATATTATATCGTTTGCCAAAATTTGTTATTGTTATTAAATTTATTAGAACAAATACAAAAGCTTATCAATATACAGAAGTGAAGTAACAGGAAATAACGCATGTAATATTTGATTTAATTGATTAAACATGATTTTATGAAAAACAATTACACAAAATTAAGATAACACACCTAAAATGTAATGAATAAAAATAATACAAGAATAATTATTTACATTTTTAATTTCAAAATGTCTATCTCCATCCTCTATACAGTATATTAATAATGTAATTAAACCACGTGGGTAGTTTTTTGGCATATCTTTTATGGTTCTAGAATTAACAGCTAAAGGACCCCGCACTAAACCTAAGGGAAAATGGGTACCAGTCAAATTGGATGAAAATTTGGTATAATGTGGTTTATGACGTCCTGATCAAAAACAAAACTGTTTTCGAGTTACAGGGGTGCAAAGGGGGTACTCTATGTTTACGGTTTTTGTGACGGGAACTCTAGTGCTGCCGTTAGAGAACAGGGTTAACGTTTTCCTAAACGGAGAATTCCCATAATAAATCAACATTTTCTTCTGTTTATGATTATCCAAAACACCAGAAAATTTCCCTCAGCTTCATTGCGGCGTGAACGGCTTGTTAGACAAGAGATGAGCGAAGAAATTGAAATTATAGAAATAGTGCGACAAAATTCTTCTATTAGTACCTACACGAAGAGTAAGTGTAGCTCTTTAGTTATCCCCCATGTGAAAGTTTGGAAAACTTTAAATAACGAAGATTTGCATCCTTTTCATTTACAAATAGTTCAAAGACTTGATGCGGGAGATGAAATTTCTAGAAGAGCGTTTTGTCGTTGGGTGTTAAATCACAGAACAACAATTTTTAGAGTTTTATTTACTGATGAGCCTCAGTTTACTAGTGACGGTATTAACAACAGCAGAAACTTTCACTTATGTGCAGAGGAATATCCTCGTGGTATCTCACAAAAAAATACAGAATACAAATTTTCTGTAAATATTTGGTGTGGACTAGTAGATAATAATTTAATTGGCCCCCATTTCTTTGATGGTACATTGAATGACGAAACGTATTTAAATTTTTTGCGAGATACATTACCATAATTATTACAAGACATAGATATTAGAGGACACCATTACCAGCACGATGGAGCAGGCCCTCACTACTTGCGAGCGGTGGGCAACATTTGAATGACCATTACCCTAAAATAGGCGGATCGGTCGTGCCCCAGACCTGACTTCGGTGAACTATCTCTTATGGCGCCACTTAAAGCAAGAAGTTTATATGAAGTTGCAACCAGAGAGGAATTAAGGGAACGCGTAAAGCAGGAATACACTGAAATAAAAAATAATCCACATATGATTAGAAATGCTATAAACAATTTACAGAAAATATGATGAGGTTGGTGGTAGACATTTTGAAAATTGATTATGGTTGGTTTTTTTATTATTATTTTTGTTCACTGTGTTGTCTTAATTATGTTTAATTGTTACTTCTCTTCTGTATAATTGTTACTTTTTTGTGTTTGTTCTAATATATTTATTTTGTTTTAATGTTTGTTGACATATTTATCTTATTAGTATTTTGGCACATAGTGTCGTTGCGAAAGATTCTAACAGAGAGTAAATATCAATTTTTTTATTGTGACCTATGTTATCACTGATGTTCTTGTAGCCGGTAGGCTCCCAAATATATCTGGAATTGACTTATTGCGAAATTCAGTTGTTAAATCTCGAAGCATTAACAGTATTCCAAACTAATTACATGGTTTAAATACGTTATTATACAGAATTTTAAAATTCGGTATTGAAGATTGCTTTGGACATATGCCAGAAGAAAAAATTCACAGATTTCGCAATCCTTGCAATCATCGGGAAATGATAACACCATACATAAAATATAAACTTTTTCAACTTTTTCCGGAAATAGCACGATCCACTACATCGCTTTATTTCCACCTTAAATGAAAACTGGTAACTTGACCCCCTGTGATATATGCAACTCATATTACATTTGCGTATATCAACCGTTGCATATACGCCGTCTCAGTTGACTGCGACACCGCTGTCTTTTGACCTTGAACAAAAACTGGTAACTCTACCCCACATACGAAAACATAAACATTTCCAATATTAAAATTGAGCCAGTCTCTGATATTTTTGTCGTTTGCGACATTGAATTGTGAAGATTATTGAAACATACCTACTAAGTTTGATTCGATTTGGTGAAGCCAATCAAAAAATATCGCCTATTGAAATTTTGACAGAAAATAGGAGACACGTGTACCTACATCAGAAAAGAAGCGCACTGCAGATATAATAAAGGCCATTTTGAAATCGTCGCAGGGTATTTTACTCATCACTAGCGTATGGCCAGTTACTCACAAAATACTCTGTATACAGGAAGAGTCGCAAAGCATGGAGATTCTGAGGCACAAAATATAAATATTCAACCAAACAGGCTTAAGTATAATAGTTATAATAATTGTTACTTCTCTTGGGTATAATTCGAAAACTCATTAACATCCCATGTTCATAAATGGTATACAGGGTATCACATACAACACTTTTAACGAAAAATAAGTGTTCTATTTGGTTTTAAAGCAGCCACTTTTATTTCAAATTTTGCATCAAGTAGCATTACATCATATTTTAAAAATATACTGTAATGCAAGTGAAATTTTAATAGAAACACCATATTATTTTATTGCACCACCTGTCCACAAATTACAAATAATTACAAAAAAAATTGTAGTTCATTTCACGTATAACTAACTCTAGAGTTTGGAAAATCTGGGCTTCGCACAGTGGTTCCAAATCGAGCTAGAGAGCACAAATCTTATCGGAAATGAACTATTTCTTTTTATTAAAGCTTACCGAAATTCCAACAAATTGTTGGAGCCCGAATTTTGAAAAAAAATCCCGTTTTATTATTTTAAGTTTAAAAAAAAATTTGTTTTTAAAATAATGTTTGATATAATATACTAAATAAATTATACGATAAAAACTTCGAATCCACGAATATAAGCCAAATGTCAATTTGGCAGCTGTCAATTGACACTTTTTTTGTCTAATTTGACAGCTGCTTTTGTTTTACTTTATTTTCTAACTAGTTTTAATTATTCAAAAAACTTCGAAGCAGCTATTTTTGTCTGAAAATGGTAAAATATGGGACATATGTCATTTGACAGCTGTCAAGCTGCCAATAAATATCTTAATTTTTAATATAATATACTGAATAACTTCATTCGATAAAAAAATCGAGTCTTTGAAGATGAAAATCATAACTCGAATATTGATGATGTCACTATACTCCTTTAAAAATGAATTGTTATTTGTTTGCTTATAATTGTATTGAAACATTCTTTATAGGATTTTGCAAACAGCAGAAAAAATAACTATCTATAACTAAAAGAAAAACTTTGTGTAGAAATGTTAATGAAATCTTTGCATTCTTTCGATAACCTGAATTCTGGTTATGCTAGCAAATTAAAATCCTAAAATGAATTTGTCTAATTTCTTATTTGACAATTCTCACTCTAACACTAGCAACCACACAGTCCCCTACGGCCATGCAGATTAAACTAGTATCCACATAACCCCCTACGATTATGAAGATTCAGTTAAAAATGAGAACAAAGACCTAAAATGATAATGATAAGTGAGGTTGTTTTTATCAGTCAATGTCAAATATAATCATTTCACACTTATTCATAGAAATTGTCTTGGTTTTGCATGAAACATCTTTATGAATGGCTTTATGTCTTTCTGATGAGCTCCAGAATAAGGGCGAAAAACGTTTCCAGGAAACAGAATGATAGATTTCATGAAAATGTAATCCATTGGAATGAACAATTTTTTAAGACAAGGTAGATAAATAAATTCATTTTAGGTCTTTGTTCTCATTTTTAACTGAATCTTCATAATCGTAGGGGGTTATGTGGATACTAGTTTAATCTGCATGGCCGTAGGGGACTGTGTGGATGCTAGTGTTAGAATGAGAATTGTCAAATAAGAAATTAGACAAATTCATTTTAGGATTTTAATTTGCTAGCATAACCAGAATTCAGGTTATCGAAAGAATGCAAAGATTTCATTAACATTTCTACACAAAGTTTTTCTTTTAGTTATAGATAGTTATTTTTTCTGCTGTTTTCAAAATCCTATAAAGAATGTTTCAATACAATTATAAGCAAACAAATAACAATTCATTTTTAAACATGCATAGAGTATATAGGCTCCAATACTAGTTAGCTAATAGATAAGTGAGGTTGTTTTTATCAGTCAATGTCAAATATAATCATTTCACACTTATTCATAGAAATTGTCTTGGTTTTGCATGAAACATCTTTATGAATGGCTTTATGTCTTTCTGATGAGCTCCAGAATAAGGGCGAAAAACGTTTCAAAGGCTAAGCATTTCCAGGAAACAGAATGATAGATTTCATGAAAATGTAATCCATTGGAATGAACAATTTTTTAAGACAAGGTAGATAAATAAATTCATTTTAGGTCTTTGTTCTCATTTTTAACTGAATCTTCATAATCGTAGGGGGTTATGTGGATACTAGTTTAATCTGCATGGCCGTAGGGGACTGTGTGGATGCTAGTGTTAGAATGAGAATTGTCAAATAAGAAATTAGACAAATTCATTTTAGGATTTTAATTTGCTAGCATAACCAGAATTCAGGTTATCGAAAGAATGCAAAGATTTCATTAACATTTCTACACAAAGTTTTTCTTTTAGTTATAGATAGTTATTTTTTCTGCTGTTTGCAAAATCCTATAAAGAATGTTTCAATACAATTATAAGCAAACAAATAACAATTCATTTTTAAACATGCATAGAGTATATAGGCTCCAATACTAGTTAGCTAATAGATAAGTGAGGTTGTTTTTATCAGTCAATGTCAAATATAATCATTTCACACTTATTCATAGAAATTGTCTTGGTTTTGCATGAATCATCTTTATTAATGGCTTTATGTCTTTCTGATGAGCTCCAGAATAAGGGCGAAAAACGTTTCAAAGGCTAAGCATTTCCAGGAAACAGAATGATAGATTTCATGAAAATGTAATCCATTGGAATGAACAATTTTTTAAGACAAGGTAGATAAATAAATTCATTTTAGGTCTTTCTTCTCATTTTTAACTGAATCTTCATAATCGTAAGGGGTTATGTGGATACTAGTTTAATCTGCATGGCCGTAGGGGACTGTGTGGATGCTAGTGTTAGAATGAGAATTGTCAAATAAGAAATTAGACAAATTCATTTTAGGATTTTAATTTGCTAGCATAACCAGAATTCAGGTTATCGAAAGAATGCAAAGATTTCATTAACATTTCTACACAAAGTTTTTCTTTTATAGATAGTTATTTTTTCTGCTGTTTGCAGAATCCTATAAAGAATGTTTCAATGTCACTATACTCCGTTCGCCCAAGAGATTCAGCTAAGCCACTCCCCACAAATGTGCGCTAAATATGAATATAATATTTCTATTGGTTGAATTTTTAAAACCCATACTACAACCAACTATGTCGAAAACTCTAATATATGAGGTATTTGTTCTCCGAGACAAATTGTTTTCAGCCTCAAATCTAATGTATGTTTTTTAGAAATAACTGCTGTTATTTGCTGTTATTCCTATTCGTCTAATAAAATATTGTTTTTCAATACTGTGGTGCATATTTGGATTGAGCTCAGGACAGTGCCAGGAATGCACCGCAACTCCTGCGCCTTCCTTCTAAAAACGCACCTTTTTAAGAATTTTGCAATTTTTAGTCATTAAAAAATTCACGGTTCTTATCAGACTAAACAGATTGAAAAAAATACAGGGGTTATGCAGACTCGATAGATCAATATTTCTAGACCAGTTAAGTGCTTTTTGGTCCACTGGGTTAGCCACAAAAAACAAAAAAAACCGCTAAAATGGGGTAATATTTGTTTTGTTGATAACATTTTTAAAAGTTTATAAAATTTATTAACAATGTCAGAAAATACAGTTCTTAACAAAGAAGATAAGAAATAGATTAAGCTTCAATTTGAGCCATTTTAAATTAAAAAGATATATGGTCATTTAACGTGCAATTAGCTAAAAGACAAAATAACTGATAGCTTGGTAAAAAATGGATGAATCGAAATGTATATTTTTTTATTTTGAATACTTTTAAAAGATCTATAATAATAATAATAATAATAATAAGCTTTATTGACTAAGAGGAAAAAACCCATTTACAAGAAAATTTAAGGACGGCAGTACAATTAGAACATAATAATTGAATAAAGTTACATTCAAGTTATATTTGTGTATATCAAGGTACGCAATAAAAACGATTTATAATATTGATCAAATGTCAGAACCACTTTTTCTTTGTCAAATTAATTATGAATCAAGCTCACGCCCTTTCTCCGCCGAAAAAACGGAAAAGCAAACATTTTTCGGTTAAAGAGAAGGAAAATATTGTGAATATCTTTAAGGCTTGAATAACAACTGCTCCTCGCTGGGTCTCACTTCTAATAATATAAAAGAATATATACCATTCAATAATTTTTGAATTTTGCCGCATTTATAAATTTGTAGTGTGTGAAGTTGGTTGTTGCCCTCAATGGTCTAAGCAAACTGGGGAGTGACCTTACTGCATCTCTTGGGCGAACGGAGTATAGGTCAAAATTTAATGCCTAATTTCGCATAAGACATTTATTGGCAGTTTGACAGCTATCAAATGAAATGGAACCTATAGTTTACAAATTTCAGACAAAAATAGTTGCATCGAAGTTTTTTGAATAATTCAAGCTAGTTATAAAATAGGGTAAACCAAAATCAGCTGTCAAATTAGCCAAAAAGTATTATTTGAGGGCTGCCAAATTGACATTGGACTTATTTTCGTGGATTCGGTATTTTTATGTTATGAAGTTATTCAGTATATATCAAAAATTATTTAAAAAAAAAATGTATGCGGTTAACTAAATAATAAGAAAGAAAATGTTTTCTTCAAAATTCGGGCTCGGAGAATTTGTTGGAATTTAGAAAAATTTTAATTTATAAATAAAATGTCCATCTCCGACCAGATTTGCGCTCTCTAACCATTTTTGAACCATAGCAGTAGTGTAAAATTCGATGTCACTCCATCTTGCATAAACTACATGTTATGTATTGTTCAAGTAAAAAGTAGAACAACTGTTAAGATTATGTGGTAGGTATATGCTAGGATCATCAATTATGCCTCATCACAATTTCAAATTCATATTGAAATTGATTTTCTTTCACTCTATATGAGTTGTAGGATTCCCATAAATGATCAAATGATCCTCAAATTGAAAACTCAATTAAGAAATTTTGTTACATAGTTTTACTAATAGTTTTCTTAAAGGCGATTCAATTTTTGTCAAAAATATTTTTTAATTTTTTGTAGCGGCCTCTTATGTACACAGTAAAAAAATACTTATCCTGCGTATTGTATTTTCAAGTTTTAACGTCAGACTCATTATTAGACAATCCTGATATTTCCATGTATCAAGTTTTACGTAAATCCGCAAAAGTTCCCCAGTTATAGTAGCCTTACTGAATTTGTCGTTTTGAATTTTTACCCCTTTTGACATCAGATTCAGAAACAGCTACCCCCAAAATATTTACTATTAACTTAAATGTTTTACCGGCCTAAGTTAGTACTGACGCATTCACCAAACTTTCGAATAGAAAAACTTTTTTTTATTTTTGCTCACCTAGACATAGCTTGATCAAAGTAATAAATATATTACCACCGCCAAGTCATATTCTACAGTTTACAGAATATTCCATAGAACTCACCTTGGCCATTCTAGAATAATGATGGAACAAATATTTAAAAAGAAACATACATACGAGTAAGTTGAGAACCTCTTCAGTTTAATTTCTTTTAGAGGTCGATTAAAAAAAATATTTTAACATCCTACGTCTTGTTAATTAGCAAAGTTTTACTTAAGCTTGTTTGAAATCTTCATATTTTGAGCAAAAATCTACAAGCTTTCCATACATCACTCTTTGCGACTTGCCCTGTATATAGCAACTTAATTAAAATTCACTAAATACAATACACTCATTACCATTTGGCCAACAAACATAAGCTATTATTTTTGTAGGGTTATTCTGCATTACCACAAAATCATTTACTAAGTTTATCATTTCCGAATAATTCTCTTTCTCAAAAGAAAATTTGAAATGCAACATGATGAACATAACCAGTGGTGGGAACAACATTTTGAACTAAATGTTACGTAACGTAAACCTGCCTACCTTTATAGTAGTTCGATATAATAAATTATCAATGGCTGTGAAAATAAGCAACTTGAACGACATATAATTCAAGGTAATTTTCTTGATAACTTGATATAATTATATAGATGGAAAATAAAAGCTCACTACAGTTTTGTTAAACCTGTAATTATTTTTAAAATCCTGAGAAATTCCGTGCATATATAATTTATTTATATAACTGTGCATATGATTATGGTGTAATGAAATTGTGGTAACTTATAACAATGTGTTTACATCATATTTATAGTAAAATAACTACTTATGTTAATTTATTTTTTATTAAAAGTGCATTTTAATACTTGCGAATAATCGTGTTTTGTTTTTTCATGCTTGACTGTATTTTATTAAAAGTCAAAACATTTTAAAACCCCGACGCACAATGGTTCAGAAAAAAGTTTGTTCGTTCAAAATTGTCTAAAGCTCTTATTTTGCAGCCGATTGGGATATTTTTTTAAATATTCATGATTTAATTACAGAAAAATCTGTCACGGCCGATTTTTGAAATATGAAAACCTGAAGACAGTTAATGTGTCTAAATAGCTATTTTTTATAAAAATCTTACAGAAACATATATTTTATAATCAATTTACATAAATTTTGCTATTCGGAGGTTCACGAGGTCGCTGATCTCGAATCTGATATCCAAATTGTCGTGAAACAACAATAACACAATAAGTATCTAACACAAAATACTTCAAACATTTGTGTTAAATACTCATTGTATTATTAGCTGATGAAAAAATGTTAATATTACCTATATTAGCTTATGTAATGCACAAAATTAATGGAGGACTGAATCGCGTATTTATGATCAATAATTAATAAATAGCAGCCATTTACTTATAAACGTGAATAGTTTGGAAGGACTCTATGAAGCCGATTTAAAACCTTTATAAGAGTACAGGGTCCCATCTAGAGAAGGACCTATATGCCTCTTTTTAAAACTATCAAGTTTAAATGAATTATCTGAAGCTTAACTCAGAGAACATCTGAAGAGTATTATAAAACCATACTTGGTTTAGGATAGGCACTATATCAAAACTTAAAACAGGCACACAAATGCTTTGAGAGTTCTTTTTTTGTTTAATGAAGTAAAAATAAATTCTACATGCACTATGGACCTCTATAGTTATATATAAGTTATAAAATGGACAATTGGCGTCTACTAAGAACAGTCCATACAACAGTTAAAGATGTACTACTTGTAATGAATTGATGGGACCACTTATAGTGGGCGAAAATTTTCAACGAGGCTAAGTTTATTGTAAAACATAGACATAATAGATAGTTTTTAAAAATTCGTGCGCTACCTAAAAAACACAATTTTTTAAAAATGCATAAATAATGATTTTTTTTCGTGATTTATAAAGTAAAGAGAGCTTTAACATCTGTTCATAACATGGTTTAGTTTATGTAAATTGGTTTTATAAAACATTTCTATTAGATGCAAATTACATTCTTTTGTTCAATCTAGGACATTCCCAATATGGCCGAACGTTATTATCCTCCACGGCAGGAAACAAAATGGCGGCTGTATGAATAAATCGTATAAGCTCTGAATAATTCTACTTTAAACATGCTGTGTCTTAAAATGCCTATTACATTACCAATTACTCTTTGAGTATGTCGATTTATTCTTGTATGTGTATGTTTTAAGCCTCATTGGTCTTAATATATTTTTTTTATTGGTACCCTATTTTGCTTATTTAAAGTACGCCTCGGAGTGTTTAAATCCAACTTTTAAAAGCGCGCGTGTTTTAAATTTATCATGGCAGCATCAATAACCCGACAAACGTGACGTCAAAATGTCAACGTTTTAATTATTGATCTGACAGGAATTATTGCGGGATTAACCGCGAATCTGCATTTCTATTTAAGTTATCAATGTTAGAACTCATTTTAAAGCAATATACAAGCAGTAACAACTGTAGTGACAATAATTAATCCTATGTGACAGATTGCAAATTAGTTTTTGTTTTCCTCATTTGACACTGACAGGATTTCTGATGTCACATCACGAATTCAACCATTTTACATTCTTAATTCTTATTTCCATTTTTTTTTACAATAATACCAGTATTTATGATTTCAAAGTGTACCAATAAAAAAATAGCGTTAAGTATTCGTGGATAACTGGTCTTTAAAACACTTGCTCTATTTCGAGCACTCCGGCTGCGCCGTCGTGCTCGAAAAATCGCTTGTGTTTTAAAGACCTTAATATCCACTTATACTTTAATATACTATTTTTACTTGTAGGATTATCTTAAAACCAATTTTAAACCATTTGAGCACATAACACAACCGCTTTAAATTCTACAGAATTTATGGTGCTCGGATAATATAACCCAAAAAGCCAGTTTACCGAGACCCACCCGCAGGCACCTCATACACAAACAAAGTTCCGACGAATATGTATAAATATATATGTCTTATCACAGTTTTAAAACTGCCTCTTTTAAAACATTATAGTCTGGGCAAAAATCCTTTTATGTTTAAGACTGATTTATTACAGATAATTGTTTGCTTCATTAAAGCTCTAGCAAGCACTTGGTTTTATGAAGGTTCGACCTGAAACTTAGTGATTTCAAAGCATATTAGATTTATAGCCCTGCACTGATAACCACCTCAAATTAATTTCATAAAGCAATGATAAAACCACAACATTTGCTTAATCTCTATAAAACTTGATCCTCCAAACTTGAACTTAACAGCTATAAAGTTTTATTGAAGGTTTTCAAATAAATGACAATTTAGTTTTAATGTAAGTACTTGAAGGCCTTACTAAAACTTTCTTTAAGACAAAACTGTCTTTAAGTACACTTGGCATTTAATAAATCTGGCATAAATCAGTGGTTTATGAGATAGCCATTACAAAACACTGTTAAAACCTAAATAAATCTAAAAAGCATTTCAACTGTTACTTGGGTATTTAGAACATTGCATTTAAATAATTTTTGATTTCCATTTTGGATCCGCTATCTTGAATTTCTTATTGGAACTTAAAACTGAGACAATTTGAATTTATAAATAAAAAGCAGTAATATTTGACACTTGTCAGTAATAACTTTAACAAAAATATTTTTTTAATCATTTCTTAGCGTTGTATAGCCGCCACATTGATCCCGTCATCTTGCAGGTTGGTTTACGAGAATTTGGATATCAGATTCGTGATCAGAGACCTCGAAAACCCCCGTGTAGCAAGATTTATGTAAATTGGTTAAAAAAAAAATTCTTTAAGACTTTTATAAGAAAATGGTCATTTAGACACATTAACCGCCTTCAGGTTTTCATATTTCAAAAATCGGCCAAGACAGATTTTTTCGTACTTAGTTAAATCACGAATATGAAAAAACAAAATATATAATCGTTGCAAAATAAGAGCTCCAGAAAATTTTGAACAAAAGAACTTTTTTCTGGACCACTGTGCGACGCAAAAAATAAACCTTTAATAAAAAGGAGCAATGATTTATATTCACTGGCTATTTCTTTTTCTGTAAAGGTATTATTGGACCGTGGATGCCTTCAGTTAAGTAGGTAGGTACATCATTCAATTTACTACAGATATCATCATTAATCGAAAGAAAATCATAACTGCGTCGAGGACCTCTGCTGTCTATATCCACAGATTGAAACTTACTTTACATAATATAGGTATATAAGTATAGATTGTATGCATATTACTTCTAGTAAGTATGAGAGTTGTTCATTTCAGCGGTCTCCGACGTATTTATGATTCTTTTTTTCAAATAATGATATATGTAGTAAACCAAATAATGCACACCTACCTACCTAACTGAAAACTGTTAGACCACGGTCCAACAATACATTTACAGAAAAAGAAACAGTCAGTGTTTCAGGGAATATATATTATTTGTTGCCTATTAAAGGTTTATTTTTTGTGTCAGGGGGTTTTTTAAATTTTTTATTTAAATTTCATTTTCAATCTTTTTTATTACAGGATTAACTTAAACCTATCAAGTTCAAGATATTTCGTTTAATTACGATTTGAGAAATGAAACTACTTTGTCTTCTATCACTGAATTTATTGTAACATACACGTTACTGCAGTTTCGGTACCTTAACGTAATGAGTCCCCTTTTGGCAGATATTTTTGTCTCACTTAGATTAACAAATAACTATAATAATAATTCACAGCTAGGTAAAACACATAAAATTCTGGTATAGATGTGTAGACGATATATTAGCCTGCTTCACACGTACACAGAGACAACTAAATACATTTCTACATTACAAAAATAACTTCTTCTTCCTCTTCTTCCTCCTCCTCCTCGTCTTCTTCTTCTTCTTCTTCTTCTTCTTCTGGAATCATAACCCATGGTGGATTTTTGCCTGTCTGGCTATTTTGTTTCATTCTGTTCTCTCCTGAGTTTTCCTTCTCCAGTTTCTATTACTCATAGCTTTCAGGTCACCTTCTAGATCATCTATCCATCTCATTCTCGGTCTTCCTCTTCTTCGTCTTCCAATAGGTTTTCACTCATATATTTTTTTGGTTCCTCTCGAGTTTTCCATTCTGTTGACATGTCCCAGTCATGTTAGTCTTTGACTTTTTATGTACTTAATAATGTCACTCCATTCATTGATCTCATTCAGTTCAGCATACATGCGGATTCTCCATGTAATATAAACGACCTAAAGATATTACACGTGAATGAGAAACGTTTTAAATTAAATTTACTAGAATCAATAGAAATTATTAAGTCCGACAAAATTCCTGGAAACGATCTTCTAAATGACCAGTTGGACCTATATAAATCCACTCTCTGTTTAAAATAATCCCTTATTAAGTAACTTACCTAATTAATTTACATAATTTACTATTTAAAAGTAAAATATTTACTACTTGTTTGCTTATATTAATAAAATATATTTATAGGATTTTGCAAACAGCGGAAAAAAATACTATCTATGAAAACTAAAGGATAAACTAGATGTAAAAAATATTAATGAAATCTGCATTCTTTCGATAACCTGACTTCTGGTTATGCTAGCAAATCAAAATCCAAAAATAAATTTGCCCAATTTCTTATTTGACATTCTCATTATAACACCAATATCCAACACGGTCCCTTACAGCTAAGCAGACCAAACTAGTTTCTACATGACCCCTACAGTATGAAGATTCAGTTAAAAATGAGAACAAAGGCCTAAAACGGATTTATTTACCTATCTTACATTTTTTTTCATTCTAATGGATCACATTTTCATAAAATCTCTCATTCAGTTTCTTAGAAATGCTTACCCTTTGAAACGTTTGTCGCCCTTATTCTGAGCTCATTAGAAACGCACAAAGTCACCCATGACGATGTTTCATGCAACATCAAGGCAATATCCATGAATATGTATGAAATATTTATATTTGACATTGACTGATAAAAAACAACAGATCTTCACCTATCTATTAGCTAACTAGTATTGGAGTCTTCATACTCTATGTATGTTTAAAGGTAAATCATTTATTATTTGCTTTCTTACAGTAATAATAATAATAATAACAATAATGTTTATTGATCCTTCGAAATGATACATGTATGGACAAGTCAAAGCAAGTGTACAAAATTTAGAGCTGAGACAAAACATTTTATAAAACTCTATTTACTATGAAATAAATCTACAACACATTAAAATATCTTTTCACATTTAAATAAAATGAAATCAGTATGAGTGATCAGTGTGACCTTTGTGTGTCAGAATCGTTTCTGTCATATTCAATATGAAAAAAATCAATTAGGTTATATAATGGATTCTTTGTTAATATGCCCTTTAATTTATTTCTAAATTTTCGCAGTGATAAATTACGCAGATCCAAAGGCAGAGAGTTGTACAATTCAATGCCGATGTTTCCCGTTTTTTCAATCTGGTTAATGGAGGGACGATATTCATATTATTGCGTGTATCATGGTGATGTACTTCTGCATATGTAGGATAATTCGACGGATACTGATAAATATTTTTCTGAATGTATAATAGGTTTTGATATATAATTGTAGAGAAAGCTGTCATTATTTTCAGAGATATAAATATAATGTAAATAATTTGCTAGAGAGTTTTTCAATTTGTTCTATGCAAATTAGGTTTGCATCAATTTGAACCCCTAAAAATTTAACACTTTGGTCCGATTTATTTGAATTTTGGGTCTCAAAATTTAACGTCATTGTTTTGTTTTCATTTGTCACAAGTTGATTAGGTATGAACCATGATTTTGCCTTTTCTAAAATTGTAGTTATAATCTGTTGAGTACTTTCATCTTTGCTCACATTTTTGCTTAATATTGCGTCGTCTACATATAATGTACTATTTATACAAGATGAAATCATTTATATATATGAGAAACAACAGCGGCCTCAGTATCGAGTCTTGCGGCACGCCTCTGATTATTTCTAATTTACCACTTCGATTTTGATCGCTTTCCACTAATTGATATCTATTTTAGTAGTATGAACGAATAATATCTAGACTTATACCTCTTATACCATAGAAATATAACTTACTAATTAGAATTTGGTGATTTACACAGTCGAAAGCTGCAGTCAGATCTGCGAAAACACCAACATATTTGTCTTTGTTTTCAAAGGCCTCATTGATGTGGTTTGTAAGATTATGAATTGCAGCAGTTGTTGACAAGTTTTTTTTCTGAAACTGAATAGTTGAGGGCACAAGATACTATTTGATTGTAAATATACCATTAATTGTTCATAGATTACCGTTTCCAGCAGTTTAGCAAATGTTGGCAAGATAGAAATTTGCCTGAAATTTTGTGGATCAGAATTTTCACCCTTTTTATATACGGGAAGGACTTTCGCAATTTTCATCTCACTGGGAAAATGACCTTCACTAATACATGTATTTATTATATCAGTCGATGGATCAGCTAAATAGGCTATGCATTTCTTTATGAAACATATTGCCTTGGTTTTGCAAGAAACATCATTATGAGTGTCTTTGTGCCTTTCTGATTAGCTCAGAATAAGGGCGAAAAACGTTTCAAAGGCTAAGCATTTCCAAGAAACTGATTGAGAGATTTTATAAAAATGTAATGTAAATAAATCCATTTTAGGGCTTTATTCTGATTTTTAACTTCATACCGTAGGGGGTCATGTAGATACTAGTTTAATCTGCTTAGCCGTAGGGGACTATGTTGGATGCTAGTATTATAATGAGAATGTCAGATAAGAAATTGGAGAAATTTATTTTAGGATTTTGATTTGTTAGCATAACCAGAAGTCAGATTATCGAAAGAACGCAAAGGTTTCATTAATATTTTTTACATTTAGTTTTTCTTTTAGTTTTCATAGATAGTTTTTTCTCCGCTGTTTGCAAAATCCTATAAAGAATATGGTTCATAATTTATCACTTATTTAACAAGCTAAATGTTTATTGGTTCTCAGATCTGATCAATTAATAGCTACCTAGAATAATGTAATTAGTACTTAGTACTTATTATAAATATGCATGGATCTTTGTAAATTCACTCATTCGTTTGAATTAACATTTGAAAATGGTACGTTAAGGTACCAAAACTACAGTAACGAGTATGTTACAATAAGTTCAGTGATAGAAAACAAAGTAGTGTCCTTTCTCATATCGTCATGATTAACTATCACAAAGTAACGGCTTCCATAATCGATCGTTTAAATACATTTCTGACAAACATTAATTTAATTTGTTAAAAAACACCGGCTCCTTCGCCATTTCTTAGAACACAACGTCCATTACACTAAGTGTTTAACAATGAAACCTGAAAATCTTGGAAACGGCATAGCAAGATGGCGCCTACAGTAGACTGTAATGTTAATGTGCCTTCATGTAAACGCTGTAAATCAAAAGTTTTAAATGGTCTTAAATGTCAAAATTGCTCAAATTACTTTCATCAAAGTTGTGCGAAACTATATAACAATGTAAAAATATCAGAAGATAAAACATTTATTGTGTGTTGTGAAAATGAAAATGTGACCAGTGTAGTTTCTGACGCGGCATTTTATGATGCTATAGACAATTTGGATAACTGTGACAAAAAGGTAGATGGCATTTTACTTTCATATATATTAAAGCAAAAAGATATTATTATTAATGAACTTCGTGAAAAAATAAACCTGCTAAATAAACAAATTGAACTAATGAATGCGAAATCAGAGACAAAAACTGAGACTAAACAAAAACAAGATAAAATATACACAAGTGCAAAAAGTGTGGTAAATAAAGTTCTAATACCTAATGCAGCAAAAACTAGTAATATACCAAAAACTATCAATAACGATAAAAACACTGGGGATTCCCTATTAATAGGTAAACATATAACAGCTGATTTACTGGATATACAAACACAACTGAAATGTGACGAAATTATTAACCTGGTAAAGGATACTCAAGAGCAACCCGGGCCCTCGCATCTAAAACAAAACCAGGGTAGAAATGTAGATACTCAATGGCAAAAAGTGCAGTATAAGCGCAGAAGAAATATGATAGTAGGTAAAAATAAGGATATAGCTGTCAAGGGAGTACCAAAATTCGCTTTGTTGCACGTATACAGAGTGGATCTAGGCACCACTACGGCGGAACTAAGAGAATTATTAAAAGGCACTTTTCCCGAAGTAATTTGTGAATCTCTTACACCGAAACACCCAGAACTTTATGCGTCGTTCAAGGTGAGCATATATGAGGAAAATTTCAGCAAGGCAATGAATCCAGACGTGTGGCCTGATGGTGCTTGTGTTAGCAGGTTTTTTCAGCTGAGAAGGAGTATGACCACGAATCCGTGAGTTTAAATCCTGACATCCTATCACTAAATGTACAATGTTTAAATTCTCAAACTATAGACTGCTTAGAAGTTGATATTAGTAGTTATAATAACTTAAAATTTTTATGCCTGACAGAAACCCATGCACGAATTAGCTCAATTTATTGTAAGACTATTAGGAATTTTTCACTAGCTAGTTTTTATTGTAGAAATTATTATGAAAAAGGTGGGGTAGCAATATATGCAAAACCTGACTTGACCGTGAATAAAATTGACTTAGATAAGTTTTGCATTGATAAACACATCGAAATATGTGGAATCTCATGGAAAAACAATTATAAGTCTACTATTATTTTAACTTGCTATAGGTCTCCCAGTGGTGATCTTAAAATTTTTTTTAATGTTATCTATGATGTATTAGATATGCTTTTTCGTTCTAATGTAAGTATTATTTTAAACGGTGATTTTAACTTGGACTCATCTCCAAGTTCTAGAAGTTTTACGGATTTTAAAAAACTATGTAATGTATTGTCTAGTTTTAACCTACATCCGCTGGTAAGGTGGCCAACCCGCGTAACGAGCTGTACCTCTACAATTATTGACCATATCTTCACAAATATAACTGATCATAACTTAGTGTGTGTGCAGGACAATGATATTTCTGATCACAGAACAGTGCTGTTTGAATTTAATTCATATACAGTTAGAGACTCTCAACTTTCCTATTTCAGTAGAACTTATAATGATAATGCTGTTTTAAACTTTTATTCTGCCATTGAGAAGGAAGACTGGTCTGATCTTTACAGACTAAATGATATTGATGAAGCATATGATTACTTTCATAAGATTTTTTTATATTATTTTAATATATACTTTCCCTTACGAAAACGTTATAAAAATAACAATAATAATAAGGCATGGGTTAATGATGAAGTCAAGGTCTCAAGTAGGAATCTTAAGGATTTACATATGATAAAAAAAATGTACCCTGAATTGTTACCCACATATTTAAATGCAAAAAAAGTACATGCTGTATTAGTGGAAAACACTAAAAAGCAGTATTATCAAAATAAAATAATAAATTCAGACAATCCATCGAAAGTCGCATGGAGAGTTATATCCGAATTATCAGGTAAAATTAAAAATCTTAACAATATAGCTCTTAATTATAATGGAGAGCTCTGTGAGGACCCGGAAGAGTTGTCGTCTCTATTCAGTGAGTATTTCATAACTGCACCATTAAAAATAGTTAATAATATACCGTCAAATTCCGCTTCAGTTACAGATTTATCAAATCATAAAAATTCTATTTTTTTGGAACCTTTTGCAGAAGATGAGTTGCACAATTTATTAAAATCTAAATTAAAGAACAAACCGTCAGCTGGTCCGGACGAAATTCCTTCATTCATCATAAAGAAAGTCATTTACGTAATCATTCAACCTCTTACGTATTTAGTTAATTTGTCCTTAACGTCTGGAATATTCCCAAGCAACTTAAAAATGGGTAAAGTTGTGCCAGTATTTAAAAAACATGATCCACAAAAGGTAGAAAATTACAGACCCATAACCGTTCCACCCGGCTTTTCAAAAATTTTTGAATATGCATTTTTATATCGTTTAATGAACTTTTTGGATAAAAATAATATTTTGAGTAATAATCAACATGGTTTTCGCTCAAATAAATCTACACAAACAGCTATGTACGACTTCTATGAGAAAGTTATTGAATATATCGAAGCGGGTGAGTGCCCTGTTGGGATCTTTTGTGATCTCAGTAGGGCATTCGACTGTGTCGATCATGACAAACTGCTAGGGAAACTGTATGCCTGTGGTATTCGTGGTGTGGCATTAGACTGGATTTCCTCTTTCCTCAGAAATAGGAAACAATATGTTGCTGTCACACATTCTTTCGATGGAAATGTTGGAAGTGCCAATTCGGAGTATAAGGTAATTAACATGGGAGTTCCCCAGGGCTCAGTTTTGGGGCCAATTTTATTCTCTGTTTATACAAATGAACTTGATACCCTGACAAATGACGCTCATTTGATAATGTATGCGGATGACCAGTCTTTAATTATATCTGATAAACATGATGCCTTAGTGGAGAATAAATGTAATAATTCTTTAATGAATTTTTATAACTGGTACTGTTTGTATAAACAACACTTAAATGCTGAGAAGACGACATTTATGAGATTTCATAATCGACAAAAAATTTGCACGGATTTAAATATTAAAATTAATGATACCAGTCTATCAAACAGTAAAAATGTGAAATTTCTGGGACTTACATTAGATGAGTGTCTCAACTGGAAAGGACACTGTGAACAGCTTATATCAAAATTAAATTCTATCTCTTATTTAATGAGAAGCTTGAAACCTGTCTTATTAAAAGATCAATTATTAAATTTATATCATGCTCAAGTGGGATCAAGACTAAGATATGGAATCTCTTTTTGGGGAAACTCCACCTTATCATCGGATGTTTTTATTGTACAAAAACGTATTTTAAGAATTATAGCAGGGATCTCAAAGGCTTGTTCATGCAGAGAAGTATTTAGGTCATATAAAGTTTTAACCCTTACCAGTATTTTAATTTATGATTTATGTGTATTTGTTTTTATTAATAAAGCAAAATTTATCATTAATAGTAACTTCCATGGTAAAAATACAAGACAAAATGATAAATTTCATATTCCACATTACAAGTATAATATTTCGATCAATGCACCCTATTGTCTAGGTCTTAAATTATTTAATCATCTGCCTAATGACATAAAACAGGCTATAAACACCAATAGTTTTAAATTTAAACTAAGAACATATTTATTAGACAAATGTTTTTACACACTAAATGAATTTTTTGTATACTAATTGTAATGCCCCATTGTGACGATTCCTATACATGTATATACTGTCTAAAGGAAAATAAATGTATTATTATTATTATTATTATTATATCCGATTTCCGCCAAACATGGTTAAGAATCATCTCGCAAATACCAGCTTTTGAAAAAAAAAAACCTCTTTGAAATCGTTTCAGCCGTCTTGGAACTAGGTGACTACAGACAGACACACATAGAGACAAAGGATTCAAACTTATAATACTCCTCCTTTTCGTCATCAATTGCGTGTGCATATCGGGATTCAATTATAGGTTTTGCTGCTTCTCTGAAATTGTGAATTCTTCATATGGTTTAATTATTTGGTCTGCTTTAGACCATCACATGTTCAGACATGATCATACCTAACAAGGATCAAGCTTGTAAACAATCGTTGCCTAAAATATATTCTGGTAAAGTAGATTGAGAGTTCGACACGTCTTTGCTGATAGATAATAGTGTCATTGCTCTTCAGACAACATCTAATGATTACTTCAGAGAGAAATAGCTGTGAACATGTTTCAAGTGAGAAAATTACTAATTTGTAATTAAATAGTTTCCCTTCTTTTGTTAAATTTATTAAATATGGAATTAGACTACAGAAAAACATGTGTAATTTTTTTATTGTTTCTTTACCAAAGGTCATGTGACGCTTTCAACAACTAGTAATTTTTTATTTGCAATTGCATATTACTTTACTTGGTGTTCTATTCTTAACTATTAACAATAAACAATACATTTTGAAATAAACTGCACTACAAATATTACACTATTGAAATAGGGAAGTAATGAAACAAGCATATCGCTATGCACGGTGCTGTATATTTATTTATTATTTAATATACAAGTGCCCAAACCGACAAAAAACGCAGAATTGCATGCAATAAATACAATTTGAACACTTAATTAGCTATTACATATTATACATACGATTAGTAAAAATTTTAGTTTCAAGGCAACATGCATAGATTATTTTATTGAGACTAGTATCCATTCTTTATATCGTTAAAGAGTGACCACAAAAACCGACTGTTTCTGCATAGCGGGTTGCGAGTAAAAAGGTTTAGCAGGTTTTAATTAATCGTCATTGAAACTGAAAAGAGGCACTGTTCTTGGTTCTTTAAAATGTTGATTAATTCAGGGGTTGAAATGATCCCAAATCCTAAAAAAAAAATAAAAAAATATCAACAAATCTAAAAACAATTCTATTTGTATTATTTCTATGAAATCAATCTTAAAAAAGCGAAATTATGCATTTTCTATCGAGGGTTTGAAATTCACCCACAGGCCCTCGAAAAGAGTTAAATATTTTTTCCATATATGTCATGTAAATATTTTATTTTCAGAATTTTTCAAAATATTTTTGACATTTTGGGAATGATTTCACCCTCTTCGAGGGTCTATGGATAAATCTTTAACCCTCTTGATAGAAAATACGTAAATTCGCATTTTTAAGATTGATTTAACAGAAATAATACTAGCAGAATTGTTTTTAGATTTATTGATATTTTTTAAATTTTTTAGGACATTTTCAAAAACCAAGAACAACGCCTCTCTTTGTTTCAAATGACGATTAATTTGAGACCTGTTAGACCTTTTTACACAAAGACAGGCGAAAAAATTACTTTTTTGCGGTCACTCTTTCCGTTATTGTTTACCGATTAATAAATTTTAAAACATGTAGTTTTCAGAGGTCTTGAATTATTTACTCATTTTAATAGTGGTATTGTTAAAAAATTTAACAGAAAAATGATATGGTGGTCTTTTTAGCTATAAATGATCATGTTTTGAAGTGACAATGTAGTCTCACAAAGGAGACTTTCCATAGAAAAACAGCCCATTTATGAGTGAAAGATAGTAACAACTTAATTTTCGATATGTTGTAAATTTTATTTTCTAATCTAATAATAATATAATAAAAAAGGGGTAGCAAAAATTCCTTGATTTGGTTATTAATCGGTCTTGTTTGCGCTGACCTGTGTCATGTAGGCGTCCGTTCCATGAATGCTAGAATCTATACTTAAGGACCTGTCGTTGTGGATTCAGAACTTGCATACCCCGCCAGAATCAGGTGTTCAACAATAATTTGAAAATTACAAAGGCATTTGCAATTTATATTTTTACATATTTTTTAGAAATTAAGAGATTTCGTTACTTGGTACCTAAAGATGTCATTTTTTATTTACAGACCAGCCTGAAACCATAATTTCTTAAAATCAAATTCCAATTAGTTTTACTTAAAAACAGTTCTTGTGTATTTCTTTTTAAATAAAGAGTGGTTTCGAACATACTATTACCTACGTTCCAATATAAGGTGTTGGGAAATATATGGCGCCATTTTAATGCATTTTTCACATATCATAAACACTTTGAACTTTGTTAAAAGAACATGCATGAATACGGCACCATATTGAAAACATATTTTATTTCATTTAAAACAAACATTTATCGATATCTACTAACAAGTTTCTTGTGCCATCATTAGCAAATAAATCGAAACAGGATTTCAAAGCTAGGCTAACCTTTAACATATAGATCGCGTGTGCGTTTTGGCAGCTGACTAGATTGGAGGACACACAACCTCAATCTTCGAAAATAATTAACGTGAAATTCGCAGTTTTTGTTTGCTTTTTTAAAATTTTCTGTGATGTCAACTATTAAAATAAACAGTGGTAAGTTTAGTTTTCATTATTCAGTGTGACCCACTTAAAATCGCGATACCCCTGTATACTTGTTAATTGATTCTTGATTATCTTCAAACTTTGGTGGTAGAGAGTTTGAAAACAAGTTTCCAATCTATATTCATTGTCACAGAGAAAATACATTTCGTGCGTTTAATCGGTGTACTAGCTAAAGAAGGTAACTACTTTTCTAGTTTTATGTATATTTTTATTTATTTATTTATTTTTTTTTATTTAACCTCAATATTGGACCTACTAAACACTTTGCCGCACTGAAATCTCATGTTGGAACGAGTGTGTGGTAAATATTGAGGGTAAGTGCGTAGTATACTACACACTTGCCCCCTTAGTCCCTTGAGTTGAACATACCTATATTTTTTGTTTTTTTGGGGGGGGGGAATTATGGTACGATTTTATCAGAAAAAATCTACAAGAGCAACTGCCTACACCGAAACGATATTGAAAAGGGCATTAGATGAAATAATAAGCCAATATGGTGCTCACAAGAAATACAATATTCCTCAGATAACCCTTAGTTATCACCGAAGAGGACTAAGAAGCAAGAAAAATTCAACGATGGGTAGATCCACAGCAATCCCTCTCGAAGAGGAAGTTAAACTCGCCGAATGTTTGTTCACAATGGAGAAATGGGGTTGGGGTTTAACTCAACCGTTTAAACAGGGCCGACTAGGTGAGGATTGGTTTTTAAGTTTTTATAAGCGCCATAAGATATCAATAAAAAAACCTCAATCTGTGGAATGTGCTTGGAAGCTTGGAACTCTTAAAAAACAATTGGATGATCTCAATGTACATAATAAGCCCCGTCAAATGTAGAACCTCAACCAAACTTATTTTTCATTGGATCCATCTAAAACTAAAGTAGTAAGAAGACGGAGGGCTCCTTCGTCGCGAACAACGGCAGGGAGTGGAAGAGAAAATACTTCAGTATTAATAGCCGTTAGCTCTGATGAGTTTAAGGCTCCACCTCTAATTGTGTTCAAAGCCAAAAATATGTGTGACGACTGGGTTGCTCCTCCCTCAGAGGCATTTCCTGGGACTACATATTCTACGACAACAAATGGATGAATGGAATCCAACCTTTCCCTAATATATTTCGAAAAATCTTTAAGGGGCCGGACCGACCCATCTTGCTGATATATGACGGAGACACGAGCCACGTTGATGAAAGACTAATTAAAGTCGCCAGATATAATGGGGTGACCATCCTTAAATTACCGCCACACTCATCTGATATTTTGCAGCCACCTGATTTAAGCGTATTTAACTCTTTAAAAATAAAATGGGATCAAGCACTTGTTCAATTGCAAAGACAACTAGGGAGAAACATTCCTGAAAAAAAATTAATTCATTAGTAGGAAAAGTATGGAAAGAAACTGACCCAGAGATAGTTAGCAATGGTTAACAACGAGGACAACAATCAACCAGGGCCCTTAGGTATAAATTAAGAGATGCTGCAAAATAATTGTGACTTCGAAGAATTGCTTTTGGCCATAGTGAAACAAACTAATCCAACTGAAAAATGTAAAAAAAAGAAAGTAGCTTCGGAATCAGAAGTCATAACAGGGCACGAAGTTATGCGTCGCATAGAAGAGAACAGAAAAACCTTGAAATCTGCAAATCCAAGAAAAAGACGAAAACTCATTGAAGAAGAAGAGGAGGCAATTGTATTTATTGATACTGACGACGATGTAGAAGAAGAAACAAGATAGACGGAAGCCCTAGATGTATGTATGGCAGAAATGGATAAGCCTTCAAAAGATATAGAGAAAGATTACTGAGTATTGGTGGCTATTTCAGGAAAAAAACCGAAAAAGTATTATGTTGATCCAAGTTATTTCGGCTGATAATGAAGATAACGAATTAGATATAAAATTTACCAGAAAAGTACCTTCATTAGATCCCTTGTCTACATCAACTTTTGCTTGGAAAAGTTCTTATGAATGTGGTCTTGTTGCTAGGGATGATATCGTCTTATCTCTTCCCAAACCTACCTTGACTAGACGCGGTTTAATAGAATTTGACATAAATTTCTCGGCTTATAATGTAAATAACATTGTTGTAATTTTTGCTTGTCAAATAAATAATTATTTTGTTGTAAAATCAGTTCAAACTACAATACATTACTCTGAATAAAAAGTAAAGAATTTTTTTTCTTTTATTTGAGAACTCGTTTTACAGATAAAAATTAGTTTTAGTTCAAAAAATTGTTTTTTGACTACCACTATCTCAAACACCTTTGAACCTACTACGATATCATCTTGTACATAGCCGTTTCTAAAGGTCGTGATTAAGAATACCTCACTAGTTTTTTTCTAAAAAAATCGCTAATATATTTTTTTGAAAATCGATTTTTCAAACATCCTTAAAATCGAATGCTGCTGACATGTATCACATATTACGAAGTTCACAGAATCGACTTATCGATCTTTTCTTACCACCAAAGTTTGAAGTTCATCAAGAATCAATTAACGAGTATACAGTGGTGATCTTAAGTAGGTCACACTGTATATAGACAATAACGTGTTTTGTACCATAATATTTCCTTTGATTTGGCAGTATGTACAGGGTGGGCAACTAAGAATGGAGGTCGGCCATATCTCAGAAACCAAGCATCGCACAAATTTAGGAAAAAAATTACCTTAAGTAAAGTGGCCACGAAAAATCGCTGGAAAATATTTTCGAGTTTCTAAAATGGCCGCTAGGGGGCGTAACAGCCACAGCAGAATAGAAAATCAGGTTTTTCTCAGTATTTTGCTGAATTAAGTCGTATTGAAAATACATGCATCGTAATTCTAGGACAATTTTGAATCTTTTTAGTTTTCCATTTTTTTTGTATCTTCAAGAATAAAGTGGTGGGGAGATGCCAAAAATACATTTTTTCAAATGTCGATTACTCCGATTAGCCTTAACGGAATTTAACAAACTTAGTCTCATTGGAAAGTGCTTTTCTTGATCTATCGAGTGCATGTTGTGCTATTTCCATTTGATTATTACTGTCGCCGCTAGAGGCCGTTATTTGACATGACAACAAATATCGCGCTTTTTCTTAAAAAATTTAAATGGAATGGTATATTTATTTTTACATGGTAAAATAGAGAATTAAAAGACTCAGATATCAGTGAAAACCGCAACTAGATAGCTTTTCTCCAACGGAAGATATTAGCAAACAAAGTTGAAATTATGAATTATTATCAGATCTTGCCGACGGGATTTGCAAAGTAGCTGTTGAAAACAAGTAAGCTGTGAAAATGACACAATGAAGAAACAATATATTATGTCAAAATATTTAACTTGTCATTATTGTTATTTTGTGCAGTATTTAGTTTTTTATTTGAATTTGACATGTTAGCGATTTAGTTCGAATGCATGAGACATGCAACTCTTGCTGCCAGAGTCTATGCAGTGCAATATCCTGAAAGACGTCATCCAAGTGAAAAAGTTTTTATTCGACTGGCACATGGTTTTCGTACGAAGGAAGTGTACCGTGTATCGAAGACATCGTTACGAAATTTTAAATGTATTTTTGAAGTTACGAAACGTCCCAATTTTCATAACTGTCAGTTTCATTACATAACTAGTGATGTAATGAATTTTAATTAAACTGTTATTATTAAACCCATCATTTAGAGAAAAGACATTAAGGCACAAAAAACACTTTATTAATAAAATGCAAATAGAAACATTCCGTCATCTGCATTTTTAACAAAACATTTAAAGTTTTCTTCTGTTAAAATAATAAATTTCTTAGTGTGGGAACCTGAAGATCTTCTCTTTAAAAATGGTATTAATATGGTATATTTTTTGTCAATGTTTCTTTTGGCATTTAATTCTTTAATATTGATTCCTACTCAATATTCATATCGTGACGCTTTATAATTTTTCATCGTTTCGAAATACGCTAAGAGAATCTTTTCACATACATCTTTTTATTCACTTTTGTTGACACCAGTTTTCAAATTTCGTATATTATACTTCCTCATATATGCTTTTTGATTTACCAGGTAAGTATTATTGAATTTACTGCTACTCTTTTATATCAGATGGAATATCCACATCTAAATCAACAATTTCTGACTTAATTTGCTTAAAAAAATTCAGCAGATTGACAACTAAACTTTGTTAATACAAATGTCAACCTATACCTACTAATGCTCAGGTACAGCGATAAACACAAAATTCATTTGTACCACTGTAGGTGTAACAATGTTTGAAACCGCAAAATAAAATTCAATATAAATTGCAATTTCTTTTCTATTTTAGAGCAGGATTAGATAAAAACGTTATGAAACAGTAATTTTACTTGACTCGCGTAATTTGCAAATATTGCATTCGTCAAGTAAAATTAGTCTTTTCATAACTGTCTACATAAATATATTGTTATTATTATTATTAGAATTGTTGTCTGTTATTAATTACTAATTTTTATATTATGTAATATATTCTACTCGATATGTTTGGTATATGTTGTTTCTTCATTGTGTCATTTTCACAGCTTACTTGTTTTCAACAGCTACTTTGCAAATCCCGTGGGCAAGATCTGATAATAATTCATAATTTCAACTTTGTTTGCTAATATCTTCCGTTAGAGAAAAGTTATCTAGTTGCGGTTTTCACTGATATCTGAGGCTTTTAATTCTCTATTTTACCGTGTAAAAATAAATATACCATTCCATTTAAATTTTTTAATAAAAAGCGCGATATTTGTTGTCATGTCAAATAACGGCCTCTAGCGGCGGCAGTAATAATCAAATGGAAATAGCACAACATGCACTCGATAGACCAAGAAAAGCACTTTCCAATGAGACCAAGTTTGTTAAATTCCGTTAAGGCTAATCGGAGTAATCGACATTTGAAAAAATGTATTTTTGGCATCTCCCCACCACTTTATTCTTGAAGATACAAAAAAAATGGAAAACTGAAAAGATTCAAAATTGTCCTAGGATTACGATGCATGTATTTTCAATACCACTTAATTGAGCAAAATACTGAGAAACACCTGATTTTCTATTCTGCTGTGGCTGTTACGCCCCCTAGCGGCCATTTTAGAAACTCGAAAGTATTTTTCAGCGATTTTTCATGACCACTTTATTTAAGGTAATTTTTTCCCTAAACTTGTGCGATGCTTGGTTTCTGAGATATGGCCGACCTCCATTCTTAGTTGCCCACCCTGTACATTGTTTACCTACGTGTTTTTAGTTATTCTCTTCGTGTTTAAACAATTTATAGGATTAACCTTATTATTATGTATAGAGCATATTTACATTATTTAAGATTTAAATGCTGTTAATAATTTTGTTACCAGTTAACGACAAAAAGCCATCACATTGTATGGTATTTGGATGCCGAAGTCGAGCTGAATGCAAGTTGAAGCTTTAGTACCCCCCTGTACACTTTTTATAAAAAAAAAGGTTCGCTTCTTTGTCAAAAACAACTGCTAACTGCTCGTCTGGCATAATATTGTATTATTTTGCAGATTCGGTGTATATCTCTTTCTACACATTTAGTGTAGTTATAGTTCTAAAAGGCTATTCCTGTATTTTCAAGACAATATATCTAATACAAAAAGAAATTACGAATAAAAACATCTAATAGGAAAACTCTAAAATTCACTAATTAGAAGAAAATAATAAATTTCCTGACATGTAGTCATATACGAAATAAAGTTAATTCAAATATTGTCCTGTAAAACCCGTGTCCATCTTCTTGGTAATCATTTGCACAAATACTTCAATGATAAATATACTCCCGCTGATGAAAATACCAATTCCAAAAAGTAGGAAAGGGAAGTAACAGTCGATGAGTCCTACGCTAACATAGTTGGTCTGTCTTCCGTGACATTCTGGTTTGGACGAGAACAATTTAACATACTCTCTTTTATGGATACCCGTCTCAAAAAATCTTCTGAAACTAAAATTAAGTTTGTATTAAATACAGGTAAATCCTAAATATAGCGTCTTATATAGTAAAATTGTAGGATGATATAGACGGTAATATCGCTTGACCAAGGATATGTATTTGTATATCCAGATATAGAGTATATCTGGTTTTCTTCCTTGGTAACACTAGTTAACTGAATGCGAAATATTGTTTTCTTCCCACGTTTTTTTTTTATTAATTATTATTTTAGAGTAATCACCTTGTACATTTCTTTTGCTAAACGTTTTTTTTTCAGTGACTTCTAGTTACAAGTAACACATATACATATGTAGCCTAAATTTTGAAACGAGTCGCCCTGAAGGCGAAAATCGAATGAATATTTCGGCACTTAAGGCACGAACCGGATGGGCTAGACGGCAGGGAGGAAAAAATGGTAAAAAATATTTTGTTTCCCATAGGCGAGGTTATTGTTGGAATCGCTTCGTTTTAGAGAGTAGTTGAACACCTCAAGTTTGCTTAAAAATTAGTGAACCTCTTGATTTTATAATTAACAATCAGTGAGTAAAATAGGCCGTTTTTCTATATTTCTTTAAATATCTCAGTTCTTGCTAACTGTCAGTATAACATACGCATTAGGAAAATTGTTCGTTATGAACTTCTCTAAAAAATGAGCACCGATAGAGGTTGCTAGGTGCAATCTTAACTTGCAAATGGCTTCTAAAGCTCTCAAAACACGTTATTTTTACTATTTCTTCTCTCGAAAACAACTGTACATAGAGGGCTAATATTGCTTCCCAGAGAGCAAACATTGAGGTACAGGTATAGCCGACGTTGGTAGTACATTTATCAGTCTCTTATTGTGGTATAACTGTTTGCCCAGCAATATCCGTGAAGTGGCCAGTAGCACAAGATAATTAAGTTTATGAGAATATTCTAAATAATCGTGGAGAACACCCTGTACAACTAGACTCGCGTTTAAAAGGCATGGATACTACTATGTGGCCTTTACTAACGTTCAAAAGGAAACAAACGTTCAAATTTATGAAAATACGTTATTTGTAGTTGTACATTTTATTCTTGCCGCAGTGTAAGTTCAAACATGATATAGGTATACCTGGATAGAAAATTAAGAATCAAATATGATTATATAAAAAATGTTCAGTGTTCTATTTATATCATTTTTCATAGTTTTTTGAATTTTCTAAACGAGTTTCCCAATTATAAGTGGATTTTACAAAAAAATGGCACAATTGTTAATTAAGGATTAAGAAAAAACAGATCGTTAATTACTCAAAAAGTAATAAACCGATCTCGCTGAAATGTTTTGTACATTATCGGAACAACATAGACACCATCTTCTTTTAGCCCTCTATATGCAGTTGTTTTCAAGAAAAGAAATAGTGTAAATGACGTGTTTTGAGAGCTTTGGATGCCATTTGCAAGTTAACAATTACACCTAGCGACCTCTATCGGTGCTCATTTTTTAGGGAATTTCAAAACCAACAATTTTCCTAATGCGTATGTTATACTGAAAGTTAGCAGGCACGGAGATATTTAAAGAAATATAGAAAACACTAATTGTTAATTATAAAATCAAGCGGTTCACTAATTTGTAAGCAAACTTAGGGTGTTCATGTGTTCAACTACACCTTAGACTAGGAAAGATAGATGGTGAGGACTCGTAACAGCGCATAATCGCCACGCAAACAAGTGTGTGCCTAAAACGGTGTAGAAGCCATTGCGGTGGTGGCACACAAACAGTAGAGAGCAAAATGAAATTTTCCAATAGAAGTAATTTATAAGTTTGGCAAAAAACAGTTTTTTTAGAAAAATCCCGCCCACTGGATAAAACTGGGAAAATCATGAAAGTGAGATAAAAAGACAGCATTCAAAATTAATTATAACTTGTGTAAATATAAACCCAACGTCTGTCTGTATAGGTTAGGTTCATATTTACAGTGGCTGGCTTGTTTCCTTCTTTGAATATATTTCTTTTATACCTACTTGATATAAGTACGTAAAAGTATGTTATAACGAGATAATTTTTTTTTCAAGGTAGAAATAAAAAAGTTTCGACAAAAGTCCATTTAATTCTAACATAGTTAAATCAAATATATTATCAACTTTCACTCCTTTCACAATAGTCACAATATTTGGGCAATAAAATTAGAAAAGGTTTTGGCTGTGTAGCCAGTCTCAGTGGCATCATTCAAGTAAAAGTGAATTCTGAAATATTCAAGCAAAATATTCACAGGCCATATTTGCTTCATTTTAAAATATTTACAATAGCTGCGCGTTTTTTTTTTTTGTTTCGTTTGTTTGTTTATGTCACTACACTACGGTGCAATTACTATTATAATATACATTACTGTACAGGGTTTTTGACAAGTCGATACAAAGCCTCGCGGAGGTGACAAGGGAGATCATTTAGACTGTATTAAGCCAAACATACCTTAATACAGTCTTACATTTTTTGAGATTTTCAACCGTAAGACTTTGTACTAGGGTATGTTTGGCTTAATGCAGTCTAAATGATCTCTATCAGATCCGCAAGAGTTTTCATCGACCCTCCAAATACCCCATATGTATTTATTTTAAAGAAATTTTGGTAATAAATGCTATAAAACGTATTATTACATTTGAATTTATATTACTCTGTTTTCTCAGGTTTCCAAACGATGCTGAGAAACGAAAATTGTAGTTAGAAAATATGAAATTAGTAGACTAAGCTCCAACACCAATTTTATGATAGGCTTTGTAGTATTAATTTTGAAAAGAAATGGTTCTACCAGAGGGAAATAAAATGAAATTATTAAACGAAGCTGTGCCAACAATTTTCCTAGAACTACCCAGCTACTTGCAAGTAAAGAAGGTGAGCACCGTTTCTTTAATGAGTAATCTTTTTTTAACAATGTACGCCAACAGGCCGATCTGATTTTTCTTTTTATTTGCAGATAATATTTTTTTCTTGTTTCAGAAAACAAACAGATGTCATCATATGACATCAAATATATAAATGTATATTTGAAAATGCTCCTAAGAAATAATGCAGGAAAAGTATTTGTATTTGTGTTTTTGAAATAAATGTTTTGTGGTATTTGCATCTAGCTGGGTGTTATCTTCTATAAATATACTTACCCAATTCATTATGTATTATTTTTTATCATACAGGTAACTGAAAAACAAGTAAAAAGTTTACATGTATTTTATGTAGCACTAATAATAATCAAGGTACGTATTCTGAATAAATTAACTGATTTTCAGTAGGTATACATTCAGTCTCAGAAATATTCAAGTGATAACTTCATTAAACAGTGAAAGGAAAAGTATTTGACTGACACATTAGTTTTTGTTTTTATTTTTAATTATCACATCACCCAACTTATTATTTCGACATTTTTTAAAATGTAATGTCTCGAATTGTTTATAATAAATGACACTAGTGGGGATAACCAAAAATATATATCCACAATGATGAGGGCTGCCAAATAAAAAAGATCGACGTTCCCAATAATTTTCCCAAACACTTCAGTTATTTCATACTTTTCAGACTCACTGTGTGCACAATTTGTCGAAATAATATCCATTGTACCCATTAATTGTATTATGAAGCTGTTTTTGGAAAAATACGAGTTTAGTATCGTTTTATTCCTTTGACGTGATAAACTTGACACCTACATATTGTACCTATGTTCCGCCACTGGCGCTTGCTCTCTGGTGGTAGGTTGGCACACCATTGGCAGTAGCGTTGCGACTCCTTACAATATATGTCTTTCCTACTCTAAGAACTACACCATAAAACGAAATTATTCCAACAATCAACTCGCCTATGGGCAAAAAATTCAATCAAAATACCTCGCCATCTAGCCTAGGATGATTATAAACAATCCCTCTGGATAGGAGATAGTTATTTGAACTGTATCATGTTTTTTTACTCCATAATGAGTATTTAAATTCCAATTAGTGTTTTATTATCTACTGTTTTTTTCTTCCATGTTTCTGTTTTATCTAAATGTATAACTACTTTTTATTTGTAATTATTTATTTTATTTGTCCTATATCACTGTAATGATACAATAGATTAATAAATGCCTATACTATTTTATTAATACTTTTATATTTCTTTAACGAATATATTAACATATGTATAAATACCTGTCAACTCTTGACTAATCATTATCTACTTAAGGTCGGGTTCAGACTTATTGTTATCGGCAATGTGTATCAGGTAAGTAAAATGACAAAATGAATATTAATTCTTTCAAAAATAATCCATAAAATCTATAAAAACAGCCCAATTAGTAGAGTAGAACTAAAATGTCTAGGGAACTGTCTTACAATTTTTTTGCTGAAACTTGTGGAAACGTTTCGTGGAAAACTTTTGTTTAAACAGAAGAATGTTCAAAATCCTGTTTATTCGCAGTTTTTCTTAAATATATCTCTTTGTATAACACGTATCGCAATAAAGAGACACATTATTCACAATAAAATTGCGAAGAAGCGTTCAAAACTTTTTGGGCAATATGCCAAGTCGCAAAGCATGAAGACATTTTAGGGAGGCCATTTTGAAACAATAATGCACATATTCTAACGAAACTTTAGAAGAATATACTGCTTGTGGAGGAAACCATCAAGCCTTTGTTTACAATAACTCCTAAAAGGCAACTGCAAAGTCGAAAATCGAATCGTCGCGTCGGTTGCTTAAGGGCATCAAGTCGTACATCATTTATATTTCAGATTATAGTTGTTTTTATGTTTTTTGTGGTGATATAAACAAAAATAAATTTTATTCAATTTTTCTATTTTTTTCTTTTACAAATGAATTTTACTCATCAATATTTTTCCCAAAAATAAAAATTATTGGTATGTGTTAAAAGTGCATAAGAAACGAACTGTTTAAAAAAGTAGTTTGATCTACACCAATTGGGAACCTAGATTTGACATTTTTGTGTATTATGGCCAATTACAGGCAAGCTAACATTATGCTTGCTATAATGTGTGACTGCCAAACTGGATGCGAAGCAGGTTGTGGTTGCCGCAAAAATGGCGTATATTGCTCTAAAACTTGTAAATTTTGTCACGAAAACAACTGCAATAATTACGAAGCACCTCTGGAGCTGCAGACGTAACGGAAAATTTGTGCGGTTGAAATATCGGATGAGCAGGAAGATGAAAATGACACTGAAGAAGAACCAACAAACCAGTTTATGAAACCAGATTATGATTGATGTAAATGGTGTAAATTATAAAATAATAATGATAAATTAATAACTATTTTATCACACAGAATACCACCTTTTGTACCAACACAATACATGCTATATTTTTTATAAAAATTGTTAACTTTTAATCACTTACTCACCTGAAGGAACACATTCCTGCAGTGTTTATAAAATTGCCACATATATTAATTTGAAATGCTTGTAATATTCATACATAATTTTTTTCTTCAAAGAGAAATTCGACACGAAAAATTGCACGCATTCCAGTCTGGAATATGGAATTCTTAAATTTGGACCTCAAAATCTTGATCAGCGACCAAAGAAATCCCCTAGAGCAAATTTTCGTGGAAGAATGTTAATATATAAATTATATCTGCAAAAATGGAATTTTTCATGGAACGTATTTTAGTCTAGAATATGGAATTGCTCAATCTTGAACTCAGAACGTGATCAGCAACCAAAGAAACCCGCTAAAGCACACTTCCACAGCAAAATATTCATATGTAAATTTCCGCCCGAAAAAGTGGAATTTTCATAAAAGAATTGCACGAACTTTATACTGGAATAGGGAATTCCTCCATTTGGACCTCGGATTCGTGATCAGCGATTCAAAAAACCCCCTAAAGCCCATTTCCGAGTCAAAATAGTAATTTTATAAATTTTCTCATGATAGCTACTTCTTGGGACACTCAGACCCCCTTATCTTTCTCATTTTGGGAGGCAATGTAGAGGTCAATGTTGATGAAAGTTCCTGAGGGTCTAGGGAACATGTGAAAAAAAAGTTTTTCAAATCGGTGCTGTTCCACCACTTTTCCACATTTTACACTTTTTTCCGGCTTATTTACTGGATTAATTTAAGTCATTAGTAGGTCAACAAATTCAGCGTAAAGTGAAGTGCAATAATAGAAGAACGAAGCACATACCGAATTAATAATTGAAATTTACTGATAAATCGTTTGTTAGCAGTACAAAAAGTAAAGTAAACACGTACCTAGCGCAGTGCCTAGTTGAACCGTCGTCGATCGATCCATACATTTATACCTGGACCTTTTCAAGTGGATGGTGATTGATAAAGACATGTGTTTATAAATCAATATAGACATACTAGCTCTGTTGTGACTTAAAACTAATAAAACTCCAACTAGAACTGTTCTTTGAAAGTGAAGTCTGGGAATCCTACAGAACAGAAACGGACGAAAAAGATAAGAATTAGTTTATTAGCCCTTATTAATCGTTGAATACAGGACGTCCCAAATGTTCTCTTAAATCTCTTTCTTACTTTTGCAGAGTTTACTTTTTATTTTGCTTTACCTCGGCAGATCGGTATACAGAGGGTCTCAATGGTTCTCTCGGGGCTCTTCCTTGCACTTCTACTGTGAATGGCTGTTTACCTGTGAAAGGGGTAAGAAATGGGTTTTCTTACAGCGAGTTAATGTATGTCTTGGCAAATAGACAAAATGGACTCACTAATCCAGGACGTTGAAGAGAAAACAGAAGTTTCTGGAAAGTATAAAACCATATCTGGACGCAAGCGAATGCAGAACATCTAGAAGCATATCGCAACGAAACGTTATATTTCTTAAGTGGAAATAAAACGAATCATTGAATTTAACTTACTTTAATGATTTACTAAAAAAATACACAAACAAAGGCAGAGCAATTGACATCAGGGTTGTGAGTAAATTTTACAAAAACTTTCGTCAGAATAATCATGTAAACAAATCATTAAAAGTCATTGTAACATATAACAAAATACAAAGCAAAATGGTACTCAATTAAGATCCGTATACAGTAAATAATTAAACTAAACTAAACACGATCTGGCCAGAGCGGTAAAACACGTAAGAATTCTTCTTACGTTAACATAAAAAAGGCTCAATTAAATTACATGAGACCACACAAAAGGAAGTACTACAAGCTGTACGTAAAATTAATAAAATAGGCTCGACAATTAATAATTTCGACATAAACTGGTTCGGCAGTTGAACAGTATGTTTTATGCCCAAAACACACGGGAGATGTCAAAATAACGGGACGGTATAGCTACGCCACCAAAACGAGGTTATTCACGCACTATTATCTTCTCATGGAGTACAAGAAGTCTTAATCGAACACTGAATACAATAGGAAATATTACTGGCCAAACGTGGAATGAGGTATTGAAGCTATCAATAATTCTGCATTGTCGCAATTGGCTTCAAACAGCAACGTTTGCATCACGAGAGGCATACATAATATAAAAGACTGTACTTACAGCTAGTTCGAAGAAAACATTGCCTTGCTGTAGCTATGGGCAATGGTACACAGAACATTTAAACTAAAATAACTACTTTACTGATTCTATTCGCAGTTATTCATCACTATATGCAGATATTTACAAATATGTGGCAGCTTTTAATTCTTAAGGCCCACACGACTAACCAAGTATAATGCTAAGATCAATATCTTATCATTTAAATTCAAACAGTAAAAGGAATAATCGCGCGCTTTATCTAATTTAAGGTACTGAATGTTCTTACAAAACGTGACCGTTACAACAAACACCTATACTCTCCATCCGATGATGATAGATGGAAACTGAAAAAAGCACTGAA
This sequence comes from Stenurella melanura, assembly GCA_963583905.1. NCBI lineage: Eukaryota > Metazoa > Arthropoda > Insecta > Coleoptera > Cerambycidae > Stenurella > Stenurella melanura. The sequence goes on from OY757312.1 coordinate 114,163,275, forward strand.
ACTTAAAAGAAGTATGGAAACTTAAAGGAAGCATCTCACAAACACCTACACTTCCCATCTTATATTCCTACCCCATGCGTTATGGTTCTCTCGCTGCTGGCAACAAGTTTGCTCCATATCTAATCCGGCGTATGGCCAATCCGATGAGATATAAGAATATCCAGATTGAATATCCCGGAAGTGGCAGCAATACCTACCATACGGTGGCCAATCAATCAATCAATAAATCAATCAATCAAAATGATTGGCAAAACGGTCGCCGAGTATAATATTCGATATTGTCTTCAGGCACTTTTGTGTTTAGTGGAAACTACTTCAACGTCTCCGAATTTCAACTTGACAATTGTGAATTCAGAGGTCAGAAAAAGAAATATGAATAGCATGATATTTTTATATTTTGGTACAAAGAACGTAAAACAATAATTCAAACAAAACACGTAGAAATACACCTAAGTATGTTAACCGTATGCACTTTATTGCAGAATTGAGAAATAGGATAGCCATACGGGTGAACGTCCAAGGCGATTCACCAGCGTTGAGTGTCATCCCCTTAATGTGCCAGCAAAAGACGAAAAGTCTAGACCAGACTTAACTAAATGTTCATTACTTACCTAACTAAAAAAATGTCCACGTATGCAGAATTTCTTGGAACTGAGAGATACGGTTGTTGATCGTTGTTAATTATACTCTCAATATCTTTAATTTTACACTTCTCGTCATCCTTGAATGTGTTTCTTATCAAATTATACGCAGTAGTCAACTGCGTATTAAAAGCGAAAAATTCGTTTTTTACTTTTTCCATTCCTTCTGCTGCAGTGATGAAATTAGAATTTTTTCCTTTCGACGCCACTCTATTCTCATAAATTAGCTTTCTATATGTCTCGTTGGTTTCTTGGTTAGGGGTCTACAAAAACAGCTTGATGTCACAATTCTATTGTTATTTTACGTTAGATGAATTTAAATGCTTCGATGCTGAAAATTCACATCACGTTTACATTCATCACGGATATTGACAGGAAAATATAAATATAGTTTTGTCCCGTCCGTCGGATCAGTGTTTTCAGTGTCATTAGTTATTACTGACATTGAGGTCATTCTTTGCATGGGCGCTGCTAGTGAGGTGCAAGGAGATGTAACTAAGAGCCATTAAAAAATATGTTCGAAAATATGACAAAATGAACGATGTTAGTTTGACACCTAAAAATGATAAAAACACAAACTGCTACTAAGTTAGGAGGGGGCGGGGGGGAGGTTGAGAGCCAACCGAGAAAGCCCATTTTTTTTCAAAATAACTCAAATACAGTGCAAAATTGGAGAGTTTTACAAGAATACTTTTTTGTAGAAAATTAAATTTCTCATCCAGATATGTTGTCCTATTTTTAGTATTAAAAATAACACAGTCACACAAAAAAAAAATCTGGCCTGGAGATCTGACCATGTTCACTATATGTTCTTGGGGTCGCTGAATCCGGATCCGAGGTCTAGTTAACTCCATCACATCAGGATTTTGCCATAACCTAAGCGATTTCGACACATCTTCACATAAATCGTTGTAACTTTTTCTAGACAAAAATGACCCCCTCTTTTTTGTACTGGATCGATCGATTGAATTTTCAATCCAATGACGTGGAGCACGATATTCTTCCGGCGCTTTTTAAGTGAGATATCGTCCACTAAAGAGAGGTACGAGGATTTCGCTTCTCGAGCGATTCGGCCTAGCTTCGAGGGCCATTTCTGCCAAACGAAAGTTAGCAAAAAGCTCAAAAAATTCAAAGGTACGTAGAAATATGTAATAAATCATTTGGCGCTAATTTGAGGTCGATGTGTGCCCTGGTGTTTGAGATATGGCCGAAATCGTGTATTTTCACCGCTTCCCGAGGCCATATCTCGAAAACGAAATGAGATACAGAACTGCGGTTCACTCTATTCGATTTATCTCTCCTTCCTACATATCTCTGAATTTTTTAGATGCTTTACCTTAGAAATTTTGCAAAAAAATGAAAGTGCCAGCAAAAATCTGAAAAAAATCAGAAGCATGTTGGTAGGCGAGAGAAATCAAATGGCGTAGACCGTAGCTCTGTATCTCGTTTCGTTTTCGAGATATAGCCTCGGGAAGCGGTAAAAAAATTCAATTTTCACCTTCCGGTGACTTCGAGCGGCCATATCTCGAAAACCAAGGCGCGCAACAACCTCCAAACGATTTTTTACGTCTTTCTACGTAGACTTGATTTTTTACAGATTTTTGCCGGCTTTTGTTTGGCAGAAATGGCCCTAGAAGCTACGCCGTGTCGCTCGAGAAGCAAGATCCTCGGACCTCCCAGTTTGGAGGCTGATATCTCACTTAAAAAGCTCCGGAAGAATATCGGGTTGAAAATTTAATTTGCAATCGATCTAGCATAGAAAAGAGGGGGTCTTTTTTATCTAGAAAAAGTTATAGCGATATATGTGAAGAGATGTCGAAATCGCTTAAATTATGGGTTTCTTGAGGCTATAGCAAAATTCTTATGTGATGGAGTTAAACAGACCTCGGATTCGGATTCAGTGACCCTAAGAACATATTGTAAACATGGTGAGATCCCCAAGCCAGATTTTTTTGTGTGGCTGTGTAATTAAACAAAGTTAAAAATTTACGAAAATTCACTTCTTTTTTTCAGTAACTCGCCTATAACTATTTTTCACGGCATCATAGATGTATATAATTGTTCGGAGAAAAAGAGGTTCTTGGAAAAACAAACAAATTGCTTTCTTTCTGCTCCGTACAAGCAACGATGACCGAGATATCGCCATATTGTGCCGCATTTGCTTTCATACATTTTTTTCTTTTAATTTTCAGTAAATCAGTTTATTTTTGTGCAATAAAACAACAATTTTAAGATAATTTGATAAAAATACAAGTGTTTCTTTAACGTTCTAAAATAAATATTACGTTTTTACGAAAAAGTAATATTACAAACACTTAATGTTTGTGGTTGAGCTTTATAATATTAAAATTAAATTGTATTCATTATTTAAACTAAACTGATTTTTAAATAAATATTGAAGGATAACATTATGAACAATAAATCCATTTAAAAAAATAAAATTTTTTGTCTAAATGTTATTTGTGGCATTATCTTATTTTTTTTCCTTCTTCAATTCTTTGGGACTTCCTGCCACATGTATGTTTTCTTTTTATGAGGTGCTAGGGAAATCTACAAAATATATCACAATTAACCAGTATTTTACTAGTAAATAACCTCTACGCCTGTGACGTTTTCGTCAAAGGATCAGTTAGAGGTTGGGCGAACATCAAAATTATATCAGAAAAAATGAAATTCAGAGGTCCAAGATCTGCGAACACGCGTGGGAGAACGGACTTAGAATAAACTGGGACTCGGCAAAACTTTTAAACAAAAGAGGCAGATGGCAAAAAAGAAAAATTAAAGAATCCGCGATAGTATTATTGAATGAGGATAGTTGCGTGTCGATTTGTTCCGTAGATGTCTGTACAACTTGGCTGCCAATGTTAAAAAAAGAACTTCACAAAGTTAACATTGTGTAAAAACTAAAAAACTGTTAAGTATATCAACAGTTCTATGTAAATAGTAAGTATCTATGGATATTGAATACAACAAACATTCTTAGAGCTGTGTATTTGTCATACACATCAAAAAAGATTTTTCAAAAAAGCCTTGAAAAAGGAAACAGATTAGACTTCCGAAACATAGGCGATATATTTAATTTCAAGTTTTTGTACTTATTTGTGTTGTTTATTAAAAAAAAAAAACCTCTAACTGATCCTTTGACGTAAACGTCACAGGCGTAGAGGTTATTTACCAGTAAAATACTGGTTAATTGTGATATATTTTGTAGATTCCCCTAGCACCGCTTAAAAAGAAAACATGCATGTGGCAGAAAATCCCAAAGAATTGAAGAAAGAAAAAATAACATTTTTGTTCGTGAAGGTAAACAAATATTGTATATTTTTAATTTTAAGAAGTCGATTCTTCTTCAACTTCGTTGTTGACATCTTTGTCATCTTCTTGCGATTTTCTGGTACATATGCATTTTCGCAATTAATTCCTTTATATTCTTTGCAAAATATTGACGCCAAACTTGCTGCAACCACAATTTCCATTACAGCCTTTTAAAAAGCCACATGATATTTTTTCAAGTAAAGAATGCGGTGCAGATCACAAAGTCATGACAATTGGCATCAATTCATTGTTTGTTTTCTTCGAACCCCATTGGAAGGGATTTAACATATTTCCCTTCCATTGTTGGATCTGTAAATATGTCGCTGTCCATGTCCATGCAATTTAGCAGTATCGGCGGTTGGAGGTAACTGTGTACACGTTGCATTCGTCGATAATCGTTTGAATAATTATAAGAAACATTTAGCTAGGTACTTATCGTTCGCTTCTGAAACATATAGTAAAGCTGAAATGGATTCACTTGTAGCACCGATTTCCTCCTTTTTTACATTATCTGTTAAAAAAGACTTTCGCATACATTTCTAACTTTGGGAAATTAAAAGAAAAAATGTATCAGAGCAAATGCGGTAAAAAAGGCAATAATGGTCAATTTTAAATGGCGATATCTCGGTCACCGTTGGTCATATAGAGTGTCAGAGGTGATGTGAATGATACCACGTGTAGACTGGTTTATTAACAATATCGTCTATCAGTACATAGAGTGGAGATAATACATGCATCTCGCCTTTTACAAAAAAAAAATAATTATATGTTTATTAACATTAAGTTACATAACATTTTGTTTAATTTTATTTTTTATTTAATCGTCTTATTTATATTAACGTCCTGGCGGAATTTAGCTAATGCTATTCCACCACTCAACCAGGACACGTACATATAGACATCAACACAACGACCATTCGCTGCGATATTGCCATCTACCCCAGCTGAGACTCGAACTCAGGATAGATATCAGCGACTAGACATATTGTGCCACCCAACAGCGGTCTAATACACTGCTACCATCTCGGTAACACATGAAAAACGCCACTAAACATCCATACCCTGGCCAGGATTCGAACCCGGGACTCCGTGGTCGCAAGCCAAACGCCTTAGCATTGCGCCACTGAGCCTACATTTTTAAAAATTTATTTATTTATTTACTTTTTTTTAATTATTACTATTATTTTTATATACATATAAAACACATACATTACCCAATAAAATTACAAATTTTTTTTATTAAATCACGTATAATCTGTAAACAAATACACACATAATACCACACATAGAATGCAGAAAATACAGAAAATTACCCGTTCTTGTAGTTATGCCCATTGAATGTTAGTAATATGACTTAGACTTGTGGTTTCAATGTTTAAATAATTAGCTAATTAATGTTTTTAAAAAGGATAGAAACGTTTTCACAATCAGTTTCTTCAAATGTGTTATATTTCTTTGGTCTTAAATATATTCTATTCCTTCTTAAAATTTTGTTAGTTTTTGAGACTTTAACCCAATATGACCTAACATTGTGATTTTTTTCTACGATACCTGGCGACCATTCGTTTGTTTTTACATCTTGGATGTACACCTGCTGTCCTACTACAAGTTTTGACAGAGGTTGTGATCTTTTGTCATGGTAAGATTTTGTTTTTCCACACCTCTTTTTAAAATTATGTATTACATTTTTGTTACTAACCACTTTAGGTTTTAGCTTTTTATTTAAAATAGGTAAGACACCTCTCATACGTCTACTATTTAATAATTGTGAGGGACTGGGTATATCATTAGTGATAGGAGTATTACATAATTCCAACATAGCCAAATATGGATCGGATACCTCATAATCTGACTTTTTTTAAATGTTTTTTACGGTTTGTACGCTGCGCTCTACCAAGCCATTCGATTGATGGTGATGTGGGCTAGATGTTATGTGTTCAAAATTCCATGACTTACTGAAATTTTTGAATTCAGAAGAATTAAAACATGGCCCGTTGTCTGTGCATATCTGGATGGGAATGCCTTGTCTAGACAATATACTTTTCATATGTTTAATTATGTTTTTACTACTTATGTACTTAATTTTTTATTTTTCATTTTTTCTTTACCGAAATGCCCTGTGAGTAATCTTTGCAGCGTGTCTGGTCTTGAGGACTCGGGAATAAAACTTCTGTCTAATTTAAATATTAATCCATTTATAAAACTTAATTCATCTTTGTATGGATAATATATTTTAAGGGAGTTTTCTAGATCATTTTTAGTTTCCGGAAATCCGTTTTTTATTGTTTTATCATTTTGAATAGACGTTTTTATTAAGGATATTTTATTTTATTATCAGACAGGTAGAGTTTTCTCTAAAGAACATATTTGATAATCTATCTCCTTTAAAAAGTCATCATTTTCAATGACGTATACACGAGAAAGTCCATCTGCAATTTTTGGTTTGTTTCCCGATTTATATACTAAAGTTATCGTTTATTTTGGATTTCTAACAGCATGCTCTGTAGGGTTGTTTTATATAATGGTTTTGCAAATATTGAAATAAGTGGTTTATGATCAGTTTCAACTGTTACGTTGAAATTAATGAAAACGTCTGATTAGCTCATTATAAGTTCTTAAGGGATTCAGAAATGATATATTTCGGTGTTAGACGTTTTCATTTATTTTCACCTTATTCTTGCAACCCCTAGTTTTTGACTCTATTACGCGTTTAAAAATGTTTCGAAACTGATAAAAAACAAAAAATGGGCGGAAAATAAATGAAAACGTCTGGCACCGAAATATATCATTTTTTAACTCCTTAAGAATTTCAGCTAGTCAGACGTTTTCATCAATTTCAACCCAAAGTTTCGTCCGTAATTACTAAAAAAAAATATATAATTCCGCCAGAAAACGGCCCGTATCTTTCGTCTGATATTTTGGTGGGGGGACATGGAGTTAATATACTTTCATAATACCGCGGTTTTGTTCGTAATTACAAACTTTTATTTAGATTTTTAACCCCCCCCCTCCCCCTCTGTATCTCCGCTCTCGTCCATTTCCCACACCTTTCGCAGAGGAATAAGAGTTTTGAAAACAATGCAGTAAACCAAATACCAAATTTCAGACATAACTACAATCGATGATCCCACTACGTGCCATTGCTTTGTTCACCTAGACAATTAAAAATTTGCTTTTTGGCGAGGTGTGCAGGCTTCTAGTCACACACTCTACAGCTATACTTACAGTAAAGTAGTATTTGTTGTAAACTGTATCCTCCAACCCAATATCAATTTTGGAATCATATAAACTCTCTAGATCCTTAATGCTATTGCTGGTAGATTGTAAAAGGACTACTATATAGGCTGAAAAAGCTGTATACATAAACATGCACAAAACAAATGTTCCTATTGAAATCACTCTTCCAGAGAACGTATTCGGTTCAAAATATCCACCTCTTTGTGTAAGAGCTGAAACATGTAACATTAACACATCGAATATTTCGGGTCTTCGTGTATCTTTTCGTTGTTTACTAATTTTTATTTTATATCTCCATTGGTAAACTGCAATTATGTAAACTAAAATTACTGATAGTAGTATTATTAGAAAAAAGGAACTCCAGACGATAGTGCTGAATGGTAGGATGAACACGTTCGCTGTGAATGAGAGAGGCGGTGCCCGAAATACAAAACAAAGCTTATCGTAGGTAGTTGGAGCAATACATTTGAAGTATTCCATTCTTTCCAGTTGAATAAATGCTGTTGTACCTGAAAAATATGCTGTAGTTGAATACATGTAAATAGCGCACCTGCATGGTAACTGTATTTTTATTCACGTGGTTGTCAGTAAATGCTCAGAATTTTAAGTTCAAGTTATGTAAACGTTTACTTGCTTGTTCTAGCAATAGCAAATTTTTATTCAACCAAAAGCAACACTTTTACTTATAGTGGGGTAAAAAAGGGACATTATATGCATAGTTTTGTAACAGCAAATTAGATATCATACCTTCTGGGGTATCACCAGGAGTATATATCTGAGTTTTGGACTTCCAAAGGCTATTGCTTTTTCTTATAAACAATTTAGTTTTCTTTTAGGTTAAAAGGTGAATGTGTCCGGTTCTAGAGTTCCGATCGGGACAAACAAAAAACCAAAATCTTTTTAATTAAAATTCCAACATATATACGTTAGTGTTGAGTCATTTGATTACGTACATAACATACAAAATTGAATAAACTGGATAACAGGCGGTTTTTTTTCATTTTAACGCCCAGGAACGTTAAGAGTTACAATCGGCTTCAAACTTTCAGAAAAACTTTTGTTGAAAACAAAACACCCTGAGTGCCGAAATATTGAACCCTGCGGACGCAAATGAATATATTATCTAAAATTTGAAAATGAGTCATTAATTTTTTTTTCAAAATGTAGATCTTGATGCCAGCTTTCTGTTGACATTAATGAAAGTTTCTTGTAGTAATTTTGGTAACTTTTTAGCATTCGTTTATAAGCCAAATAACAAGAAATGGATTTTTTCCGCCATTTCAGATAGACGAAAATTAACTTTTTCTCACAATTACCTCTCTTTTATGATAAAAATTTTTCAAAACATCCGTTTGATTTATAAATCAATACCAAAGAAGTGGTCAAAATTACTTTAAAAAAAACTTAATGTCAACGGAAAGCTGGCATCGAAATCTACATTTTGAAGTAGGAATGATCCATTTTGGACTTAATGGCATAAAATGGCAGGCAATTCAAATTTCAAATAACAAATTCATTTGTGTCCACGGGGTCCAATATTTGAGCACCAAAACACAGTATTTTGTTTTCAACAAATGGTATATTTTCTGAATGTATGAAACCGATCGGAACACGCTTAACGTCCCTGGGCGTTAAAATGAAAAAGACGCTTTTCAGCCGATTTATTCAATGGTGTATGTGATGTGCGTATTCAACCCAGAACTGGAATTTTAATTACGAAGATTTTGGTTTTTTGTTTATCCTGATCGGACCTCTAGAACCGGAGATATTCACCTTTTTACCTAAAAAACGCTGTTCAAAAAACTAAATTGTTTATAACAGAAAACGCAATAGGCTTTGGAAACAAAACTCAATATATACTCCTAGTGATACCCCAAAAGGTATGAAATCATAATTTTGCTGCTATAGTATTTACGAACTCAATTGGAACAACACGGAACTAGGGGGTCTTACAGGGTATTGTCAATATATCGCTTCACATTGAATGAGAGAGCACAGAATTTTACAGATTTATATTCACCACTCCTCGTCTACAATCCACGTGAACTTGATCCGCCTGTCACATAGAAATATAGGTGGTAGATGCTTAGCGAATTTATTTTGTCAACACCAACCTTGTTCAGAGTTTTTGCATGCCATAATATATCAAACAAAAAATACGTATGAACTATTTGTATCGTATGATCTGTACGAGGCAGTGCAGTACAGCCAGGCAGCGTTATAAATTACTTAATTCTAGTGAATATTTGAACAAATTGTTAGTTTTATTACTGTGTTTGAGTGATGTTTTGCAATTAATTGTTTAAAATGGCATTTTGGAGGCCTTTCAATAGTAGTGACAACGAAACGGATGATTTTGATACAGAGCCTATACAAGCTTAATTTGAAAATAAAGACTTGCACGTTCAAACTCAAAGGGTTGTTTTGAATATTTTCTCGTATTTAAAAGGCGAAAATATTGATTCTTCATATAATCAAATTGTGAAGAGGATTTGTGAATTAACCAAATTTAGTCGTACTACAATTTATAGGGTTATTAGAGCCGGGGATGTAGTTGATCATTCTATTAAACCGAAAAGAGTTGGATAAAAACTTAAAAAACTTGATAACGCGCCCAAAGATGTCATTCGTCGATTTGTGTAAGACTTTTACAATGAATAGAAGGTGCCCACATTAGAAATAATTAGAGATATGTTACGCGACTATCCAGATTATAACTATAAATCATTAGATACATCAATACGGTTGGGTAGATAACACGTGTAATTTAAGTGCTCCATGTACTAGGGGAAATAGAATTATAATTCTACATGCTGGAAGTAAAGACGGTTTTATTCCAAATGCGTTGTTGTTGCCTGCTAAAAATATCAAGCAATCCTCTGCCGACTACCACGAAGATATGACAGTCGAATTATTTGAGTAGTGGGCAAAGGAACAGCTGTTACCAAATATCCCACCAAATTCTGTAATTGTTATGGACAATGCATCATATCATTCGCGGCAACACACAAAAATTCCGAACACCAACAAAAGAAAAGGCGATATCATTGAATTTATGAAAGGTAAAGGCTTGGAAATTCCAGAAAAAAGCACAAAAGGATTTTATTAGAACTGATTGGAAAGCAAAATTTTAAAAAGGAATGTGCCGTTGAAAAATGTTTGAAGCACACGATCATACTATTTTACGCCTGCCTCCATAATATTGCGTTTTCAACCCCATTGAAATGGCGTAGGCTGATGTAAAAACAAGACTACCTCAATATAATCAATCTCCACAATTAAGTGAGTCTGTTTTAGAGAATATAAAGATAATAGTAGACGAAATAGGTAAAAGCGATATATGGAGGAAGTGTGTATCTCACGTGATAATAGAGAAAAATGAATATTCTATTACCACCTATTAATTCAATTATTATTAATGTAAATACCGATTCAAGTTCTGAAAACTCGGATAGTGACGAATGAAATATTGTTTATTTAAAGTTCATACATAAAACTTTTTGAAAATTTGTTTATTTAAGGTCGACCTATTTCCGCTACTGAGACCAATTACCGATGCCAGGAAACGAGTTCCCCCTTTAAAATTTTGAGTCTTTCCTTTATAGAATAGTAAAAATTTTCTACCTGCCTAACATCATAACACTGCAAAGTTCATAGTATCATGGCCTAACATTTAATAAACAAGACAGTCACTGCTTTATGCCCATTCGAGAGGATTATATACCATCCATGCAACTCCCGCCCAAGATTACCTAACTTTGCCGCTAGAAGATAGAACGAGAGGTATGTCACTAGACAATAGACGTAACCTTAATATATCATTTATGTGACTTATCAAATGTGATAAACATATTTTTTCATTAACCACTTCTATTGAATAAAGGTATTATAGAAATCCCTTTCTTTAACAATTAAAAAATAATTTAGTATTTATAGCATTTTTACATTTCTACCACCGCCGCCTATGTCTCATCTTTAAACACAGAGGCAGTGCATCGGACTGTAATAATTATAGAGGAATATCATTACTCTCGATTGGAGGAAAAATTCTCACCAGAATCATGACCAACCGTTTAATACCGCTCATGAAGAAGGTACTGCCTGAATCTCAAAGTGGCTTTCGCCCAACCAGAGGAACCAGTGACTCCATATTCACCTTACGCCAACTCCAAGAGAGAACTAAAGAACAGCAAGCAAAAATGTACATCGCGTTCGTAGACTTAACAAAAGCATTCGATTCTGCAAAGTGAGATGCACTTTGGACCATATGGAATGCTTCGCTATCCCTTCCAAATTCATTGGGGTATGCAAGAGTCTACATCAGCATAATTGCACCAAGGTTCTGCACAATGGGGAACTTTCTGATTCATTTTATACTCGAACGGGTGTGAGACAGGGATGTGTAATGGCACCAACATTGTTCAACATCGTCATGACAGCCCTATCACTCATTGTGGACAAAAAGTTACTTGAACGCGGTCTGAGTATTCGATTTAGAACCGATGGCGGTCTCTTCAACCTCAGTCGCCTACGTGCCAAGACCAGAGTACGCTTCATTACAGACCTGCAATACGCTGACGACTGTGCTCTCCTAGCGGACTCGACAAGCTACAGGGGATTCTTAATATATACAGTTGGACTTATTGCGCCTTTGGCCTAAAGCTGAATGTATCGAAGACCAAAATACTCACAATGCCTTCAGAAGAAATGCATCAAAATATTTACAGCAATGATGAGCCCCTTGATACGTTCAATTATCTCGGAAGTGTATTCAATGAAAAAGGCACCATAGATGAGGAAGTGCAAAGCAGGATAAGCGCTGCTTCAAGAGCATTCTGGAAACTTAAATACTATCTTCTACAACCAAGATAGCTGTATACCGAGCGGTAATACGCCCGACATTGTTGTATGGATGCGTCATGGGTTCCGTATAGGCGGCACGTAAAACAGTTGGAGAAATTTCAACAAAGGCAGCTAAGGCAACTCATGGGAATAAGATGGTATCATCGAGTAACCAACTCTAAAGTCTTCAAGAGAGCTGAGAGCGTAAATCCCGCCCGCGTTGGCTTGGACGTATAACTCGCATGGAAGACAATCCACTGCCCAAGTGTCTGATTGAGGGTCGCAGAAAACAGGGAGGACAGAGAAAACGATATAAGGACGTTATTCACAAGGACCTTAAACGTTTGAGAGTCAAATCCAACTGGGAAAAACTTGCAGCTGATAGAGTAGATTGGAGGAGAATCACTGCAAACGTCAATAGGACACTCCAAACACAAAGGAGGGGCGGTAATCTAGGAGGGCAGTTCCCGTGTCCCGACTGTGGCAAAATGTATGCAATCCGAATGGGCTTCTTCAGTAACCAACGGACAAATAATTAACTATATTCGTCTTTGATCATGTGTCATTGTCTTTTTTTACTGCACTCGTAATGATCGTAAGTAAAAGCCTTTGCTTAATTTTTATTCAGTCTTCCATATGTCTTTAAATGAACTCAACGGTAAACAAGGGACAACATACAATATATTTATTTTGCGTTAAGAGACTTGAAACCTGAAATACTTTCGTTGGTTATGATATATGTTCTATACCTACCAGAAATATCCGCTCGTCCGTGCATTAAGTCACCAAACATTCCATCAGCATAGGCGTTATTCGTTAAATTTTTATAACCCCAAGTATTAGTCCAAATATCCACTTTAGAGGCATTAAGTATTTCAGTTAAGTAACTAATAAGTATGTAGTTTATTTTTGTTAATTGATCTATATGTATATTCCTTCAAAAACAATGAAAACTGTAAATAGCAGATAATTTTTTAGAAAATATAAATAATAAAGAACATTTCCTTAAATTTACCTTAGAAGTAGACAGTGTAAATGAGTTACCGCATTTTTAATTAAAATGGTAAATGGTATAATTGAAATAAGTGTTTATAGTCTAGGAAATGGCATGCAAAATCGACGACGAAAGGTTACCGTCTGCCACTCACTGATCGAGGAGAACATATAACTACGAATATTTTCTCTCTCTGAAAATTTTTGGTATGGTGGGAGAATATGGAGAGGAGACATTTTTCTAAAACGAATGGTTATCGATATCTGTCCTCATAGGTCGTTAGTATATGTACTTGACATACCCTAGTTACACTGGCAGACGAAAATTCCGCTCGATGTGCAGTAGAGGGAATTTTAAAAACAGAATTTTTCTTTTTTTAATTTGGGGCATTATGATCGAGTCAATGAAGCCTACAAATCGACGAAATTTCAGAATATTCGGTACCGATTTTAATGATTTTTTTTTCCAAACATTTCTTATGCAATACTACTTGAAATCAGACACAGTCCGGCGAGCGAAATAAAAGTTTGAAAATTGTTAATATTTTTTCTTTATGCTTTGAATAATGCATATATTTCATAGACCAACTCACATTTTCGAAGAAAAAGAAGATATTGTAAGGATTTTAGGGATCGCTGATTACTAATTAAAAAAAGTTTGTCAAAATATGTTTTCAACATTTTATTTGAAAATTATCATTATTCAAATGCCGGAAATACCATTTCAGTCATTATGGCGTTGCTTTTAATTAACAATTAATTAAAAATGCAATTAAAAAACGTTCCTATATGATTTTATTGTGTCAGCCACTTGTTTTAACCGTTGCTTGCCACTTGTTTTTTTACAATTTAATTTTTTTTATTAATTTATGATACACTATAATTGAAATGATTTTAATATCGGTGTACCACCTATACATTTTTAATAAATGTAACTGTTTTTGTTGAAGTCGATCTACTTTTATTTACTGATAATGGTGTAGGTGGCATTCTAAATTTTTCTCTATTACTTATTTCAATTTGGTATCGTTACTCATCTTTAGAAGAGTACTTTCCAAATTTTGCAAAAATACTCACTTTTAGAGTACTTCAAAGACAAGTACCAGTACTCAAGTTTTCACGAGTATTTTTGAAAGGTACTCGTTGTGAAGTACTCGTGAGTACTTTAGTGCCGTACTGTGTCCAGCTCTCTCATTATTATACGAACTATAAAAAAAAATACCTATCTATGAAGTTTACCAACATAACAAAAAAATACTAAATAAAACCAACTAAATATCAAAAAAATCCAAGAAAATACGGAAATTTGAAAAATCATATTTCATATTTTTATAATTTTAAACTCCACACAAAAAGTTCGTTCGATTTTTAATTATTACAAGATTCGATTTAAGACTTACTTTATTAAAGGAAAATAGACAGTAAAAAACAAGTAAAGAAAGAACAGATAACAGATAAAACATAACATATAAAAAGTACTGATTTGTTCTAAGTGTTTGCATACATTATAAATATCGATATTTCATTTTTGACAATTTTACAAAAATTACACAAGTATTTTCTAAATTAAATACCTACTACTACAATTATTATAAATTGTTTTATTTTAATACACATAATAATTCAAAAGTATATCAGATATAAATTTGTATTTAAAATCTTACTTCGGAATAATTTAGTCCTATCAGGTACATTAACTATCCTACCCCTTCGTGTTGTATTTGGTACAGAAACTGTATCATCCTCGCCATCATCTGAACTATTTAAAGAATAATTGTTTAAAATAGCCACCACAATTTGAACTAGTACTAGATATATTTTGTATTGCATTATTTACATTATTTTGTGCGCAAATTTGAATAAAATGTTTGTTTCTTGACAAAGTACTACCATTATTTAACTGTACATTATAACTTCTGGGTCTACTTTCTGATTTAGATTGTATTATTCCTTCTTTCCATTTTTTCTTTGATAACTTTTTTTTATCAGAAACTCTTTCATTATTTTGAAACTCATTTTCGTTTTGTTTTGTTTTTCTGCCGTAATATTTTTTTTGACATACCTGCTTAGACTTCAATTTATTTTTAATATCAGCACAGTTTTAAATTTTGATTCTTCGAGGGGTAAATTATCTCTTAAATAACTGGACATTAATTGCTTTGCAGGAGAACAAATTTTTTCGTCTATCGGTGTATCGTTATAATGTAATAATGTCAAATATAAATATTTATGATAATTTTTGGCTATAATTAACATTTTTTCAAAGTTTGTACATTTCTCTCAACCAATCCAATTGACTGTGAATAGAGAGGACTTGACATTGCATGACTAAACTGCCATTCAGTTGAAAATTGTTTAAAATAAAAACTAGAAAACTGAGGTCCTCCGTCACTTATTACTATTTTGGGTAGGTATTCCATGTCGTGCAAAACTTGATTTTAATTGTGTAATGACCTGTATTGACGAGGAGCTGTCATGTAGTTTTGCTAATTCAGTATATTTTGAAAAATAGTTGACCACCAATGAATAAATCTCCCTCTCTAAATAAAACAAATCGCACTTCACTTTTTGCTAGAGTAGATCCGGCACTTCATGTGGCAACATAGGTTGCTGTTTATTTTTTTGTAAAGGTCTACAAATGGAACAATTTAATATAAAATCCCCAATATGCTTACACATACTTGGCCAGAAAATTCATTCTCTAGCTCTGTTTTTACATTTATTGGCCCCTAAATGACTGTAATAAACTTTGGATAATATCTCGTTTCGTAATTGCCGTGGTACTATAAGTTTTGTATTTTTATACAGCAAACCCTCGGCTTCTATTATTTCATCTTTAAATTTATAATAAACTTTGACTAATGGATTCACATGTCTAATTGATTTTGGCCAACCATTTTTTCATAATTAAATAAGTTTTGCATTCTTGAATCATTTAGATTTGCAGACTTTATTTCACTGATTTTTTCATCGGTAGCATTTAAATTTAATCTTAACAAACAAATTTGTGCCTCCACCTGATTTTCAAATTCAATGTTACTATTTTCAGAATCTGTTAGATAAGCTCGTGACAAAGCATCAGCTGACCACAGATTTTACAAATATAAATTGGTGAAAACGGTCACAAGCAAAAACAAAACTATAAAGCTCTTTTTCTATTTGGGCATAATTTTTTTGGGTTTCAGTCAAAGCCTTTGAGGGAGACATACAATGCATTTTATTTTGCATTAAAACAGCCCCAACCCCATTTTTTGACGAATCAGTAGAAATTACTATAGACTTATTTGGGTCATAATACTGCAACATAGGTTGTTTAATTAAAACCTCTTTCAATTTGTTAAAAGCATCGCTATGTTGATTTTGCTAAACCTAAGGTATATAATTTTTAAGTAATTGTCTCAATGGAGCTGTAATATTTGACAAGTTTCCGATAAATTTTCCAACACATGTTGCCATGCCTAAAAATGTCTGTAATTCTTTTTTATTTTTTGGTATTGGCATTTCTGTGATGGCTTTTATTTTAGAATTATCTGTGCTGTACCCCCTTTGTGGTATTTTATGTCCCATATAAGCAATTTCTTCCATAGCAAATTTACATTTGTTTTTATTGAATTTTATATTATTTTGTTGTGCAACTTTTAATACTTGCTCTAGTCTTTCATCGTGTTCTATTTTATCTTTACCCCAAATTAAAATTGCGTCTATATAGATTTCAACACCATTTATATGAAATATTCCTTAGAACCTTTTATGGAGAACTTCCGGACCACAATTTAATCCATATGGCAATCTTAAAAATGTATATCTACCGAAGGGAGTTGCAAGAGTACACAAGTCTGAACTATCATTATCCAACCTAATCTGCCAAAATCCAGACATAGCATCTAATGTACTAAAATTTGCATTGCCCAATTTTGCAGTAATTTCTTCGAAAGTGGGCAATGGAAAATGTTCCCTAGAAATATTTATATTCAAATCACGAGGATCCAGGCAAATTCTTAACGATCCATTTGGTTTTCTAACTAAAACTATGAAATTTACCCATTGTGTTGGATAATCCACTTTAGCGATAACATTTTCCTTTTCCATTGTAGATAAACTCATTTTAGGACGGCCCTAAACAAATAATTGTAATTTTCATTTATGTTATCTATTTCTTGTACCATATTTAATGTGGTGGAAGTTTATAGTCCTAAAATTGCTGGTGACTCAACTTTTACCACAACAAAACTCAATTAATAATCAAAATCTTTATACTTACAATGTAACTGACATTTCCCCAAAACAGGCATAACTTCATTAGAATAATTAATTAATTTTATATTTGTCTTTTTTAAAGAATTTACGTCCAATTTTAAAATTTTTTTATCTTTCAAACTTATGGAATCTGTTATTGCCCCACTATCTAATTTAAATTTAATGAATTTTTTCTTATTTACCAACATTTTGACATTCCACTCCCTGCTTGTTTTACTTTTACTGTTACTATTAACCACACCAATAAAAAAAAATTAAATACAGGTATTTTCTAAATTAACAGTATGTTTATTTTTATTTTTACACATTTTTCTAAAATGATTAAAAGCACCACAAGCACCGCACTGTTTACCTGTAGCTGGACATTTACCTTTTACATGTTGATATCCACATCTAGAGCAAGACGTTTTAAATTGTTGAACTGACTGATAGGAAAAATTTTTGATTCGTAGCCGTCGCTTGCCTACTTGCTGGTTCTCTAAACTGTCGCTGTCGTATTTGACTTCTTCCACTCGGTCCAGGTCAGTTTGGAAACGATGTTGACCGACTTTGAATACTGCACACTTCCGCTCCTTCAATCATTTCTTTTTCTTGTTTTTTCGGTTCCTCAACAGATTGACATATTCGTATTGCTTTGGCCAAATCAATTTCATCATCTTATAATAATCTTTGTTTGCTATAACTCAACGGAAACTGAGCCACTAATTAAAACAGAACATGTTAAATTATTTTCTAGCTTGCCTAACTCGCAATTTCTGGCTTTGTTTTTCAAATCTGTAACATATTGCTGAATTTTCTCACTATCCATCTGTTTCCTATTTATAAATCTGTACCATTCGTAGGTCAAATTCTTTTTAGGAAAAAATCCTTAAATTTACTTATAAGAGGGTATATTTTATCCTTCTTACTCTGACTAAACTTAAAGATGTTAAACACACGCCTCCCTCCATCCCCAATATACTGTAATAATTATGCTCACTACAAATTTTCATCCTTTTTATCTAACTCTGTTGCTTTTAAATAATTATTAAACTTCCGAATCCTAAATTTCCATTGCTTGTGCAATACCACGATAATCTGTCATTTTATAGAGAAAGTCTTAATACTTTTGCACTTTTTAACTAACTTATAAACTTTTTGGTTCGCAGCGTCATGTAATAATTGCAAGATTTGATTTACGACTTACTTTATCAAATGGAAATAGACATAGTAAAAAACGAGTAAAGAGAGCAGATAACAGATAAAACATAGCATATAAAAAGTACTGATTTGTTCTAAGTGTTTGCATACATTATAAATATTAATATTTTATTATTGACATGATTGATTTATGTTGTTTTATCCTTAAAAAAAATATGTTTTATTATACTAAATACCAAAATTCACTTTTTATTAAATGTCATTGAAAAAAATGAATTATTGGTATAAATTCATTATAACTGTTTAAACAATATAGTTGACTCCGCTAGTCAGAACTTTGCTGATTTCAAAAAAACAGACAAAACAAATATTTTTTAAAAATTCATCAAGATCGGTAGGTACTGTTTTTGAGACTTCTGAAGTAAAAATGTTCATTGACTCGGCTATTGACATCCTAGACATTGTTGTTGCTTCATATATATTCTTGAAGGTATCTTGACTTGACTTACCTATAATCCCACAAATGATTCACGGTATCCTTGTCTTTTATAACATAAGAAGCGGTAATGGGAGCTCCCATTAAGTTCGTTCTATTTGTATACATAGACAATTTATGAAAATACAACCATCCTTTACCAGACTTCCATTGAGCAATATCATTTTCAACATACTTGGAATCATTTTTGCTGTTATTATATACACCATTGATGACAAAATGAGCATTGCCATATTTTCGTACGGTATATACGTTACTGTTAATTGGAAAGTAAAAATTATATGAGTTAAATTGTTGAGAAGTACCAAAAATGATCCATATAAATGGTTTTCTAAATAAGTTATTCATTTCGCCCTAAAAAATACATATTCGTATTTTCCTTCATAATTTTAAGGAAAATTTATTAATTATTATAACCATATTCATGTGTAAATTTACACAGTATCTCTGCGAGATGTGAAAAAAACGCCATGAAACATGTTTTTAATATTGATGGTGAGATCAGATCAAGAAGGATTGACAGCAAGGAGCGATCGATCAGGCAATAGCCAATCAAAATAAAAGGAGGGAAATGGAATAGAATAGAATAGAATAGAATGGAATAGAATAGAACATTTATTCACCATAAGTAGTACAGAGTACAATGCAGGTTTTGTCATAGAAACGATACAAAAATAAATGTGATACAAATAAATATATATGTATATAAAATAGAACAGCACATATGGACATAAAATGTAAAAACAACACATAGAAAAACCGCTTCCAACAATTAATTACTACGTGAATTTAAGAACACACCCGACGTAATGTAAATAATAGGAGAAATCAAGAGCATAAGAATCAACTTTCATTGTAGTTATAGAATTCTTCCAAGCTATAGAAGCATTGTTTAGCCAGAAACTTTTTTAATGTCTTCCTGAATAGTTGAAACCTGTCTTGTATTTTTATTTGGACTGGAAGTTTGTTAAAAATTAAACTGCCTGCACAATAGGGCGATTTTCTGAATTTACTCAGATTATAATTGTTAATGTGAATTTCCCGGGCGCTTCTTGTATTATAATTGTGTACATCGTTATTTAGATGAAACAAGTTGGAATTTTTATACACAAACAAGCCAATTTAAATATATAAATAC
Organism: Stenurella melanura; assembly: GCA_963583905.1. Lineage (NCBI taxonomy): Eukaryota > Metazoa > Arthropoda > Insecta > Coleoptera > Cerambycidae > Stenurella > Stenurella melanura. The sequence continues at coordinate 114,183,334 of OY757312.1, forward strand.
AGGGAACCGTTAGAATTTCATATTTTTTAAAAGTTTCACGACAAGACTGTCTTAATTGTAAGTTAAAAATTATTCTAATTATTCGTTTTTGCATTACAAAAATTCTACCTATATCGGTTGATTGGCCCCATACCATAATATTGTAATTTAAGACTGAATACACAATTGAGTAATATGCGTTTAAAAGACCATGGCGGTTAAGTTCATTCTTGAGGTTTAGAAGAGCAAATATGCTTTTTGCTAGTTTAACACATAGACTGTCAATTTGTTGATTAAAAGTTAGAGTACTGTCTATTATGGCTCCTAAAAATGTTGTGCTTATGCTGGTGCTTACGTAGTTTATGCTGGGTAGAGTTCTAGATATGGTAGTTGAAAAGTATATAAAGACAGTTTTCTTGATATTGATTATTAAAGAATTTTTTTGGCACCAGTCTTCAAACTGCTTTATCACAACATTGCCTCTTTGTTCTAATTCCTGTATGCAGCTTGCATTAATAATAACTGATGTATCATCTGCGTACATAAATATTTCTCCCTCAGTGACATAAGCAGGGAGGTCATTTACAAATATTAAAAAAAGCAATGGTCCAATTATGGATCCCTGCCCTACTCCTATATTTATGTTGAATATATCAGAAGTATGCGAGTCCAATGAAACGATAATTTCACTGTTTTCTAAGTAGACGTCAGCCAATAAAAAATGTTGCCCCTAATACCTAATGTCTCTAATTTTAGTTCCATAAACTTTATGTTAACACAATCGACAGTAGCTGTCAAATCAAAGAAGAGTCCGGCTACTTTTTTCCCCTTATCTAAGTGATTGTAAATTTTTTGACTGAACTCTAGACTGGCTAATTCAGTAGATCTGTTGGTTCTATATCCGTATTGACAGTTGGTAAACAGCATGTTAGTTTCCAGATAGTTATAAATTCAGATGGATATTGCTTTTTCAGCGATTTTTGACATGTAGCTGAGTACAATTATTGAATGAATGAAGTCACAATAGACATATTTAAATATCCTTGTGACTATTATTTGTACATGAACAAGAAAACAGTGTGTATTCACCAAAATAATCACTAAAAACATAAATTATATTTGCAATGAGGCATTCATAAATTCATATCACATTACCTTTTACCCCTACCAACGTTATCACACCCAAAGTTTAACCACGTGTGGGGATTTCGGATATAAAAGCACGACGAAATTCAATACAAACCAGTGCTCTTCTAGCTGGTCCTCAGCCTGCTGAGCTGGACTAATATCAGTAATAGTACTCTTTGCGACGTTACCAAGCCGGACCGAATTTAGTCGATCTCTGGGCTTGCTTACTCTATCTAGATGCCCATGAAATTTCAAACATTACAGAATGACAAAAATCTGAATATATTTTACACACCAGATGAAGAAGTATCCTTCTGAGCAACTATGATTAACTATTTTGCTGTTATTTTGCAACATGTTTCATTTTAAACCCCATTGCACGCCAGTGGGCTAGTGGAATTATAACTTTATATACCTATATCATTTTAAAGAAAATTTTATAAACCACATTTCAACTTTCTTGGCATTTTTCCCTCAATTCACTTTTTACGAAGGTATTCTCTATAAATTGAAAAAAATTACTTTTAAGTGTGGTTTTGGGATGGTTCAACCCCGAATTCGAAATGACAACCGAAATTTTCGGAATCAGCAGGATCGGGTTACTCTAAAGACATAGATTGGCCAAAAGTAATATGATTTGCTTCTAATAGTGACTTCCGAAGGCTTTTTAAAAAATTGAGCCTAGACTAATATAGTAGCGCCAAAAAGTCTTAGCAGTAGAGCAAAAAGTCAGCAGCATTCTGGTCAAAGGGTAGTAGCTGCTATATAATACTTAAGCGGCACCTCGTTCTAGTATATAATCCCACGTAATCGAGAGAGTTATTTTAAATTTTATCCGCCTACTAGAGATGAAAACCACGACTAAATTATTACAATCTACCAAATAGAATAAACGTTTGAATGTGGTGTCTTTATACCTAATAATGTGTTCAACTACTTGTGAAATTCTGATAAGCAAACTTCACGAAGCTAACCTAAGCATTCTGTGGCGCCACATACATATTTACAACAGTAACGGTTTCAATGGGATGGCCAAATATTTACGGCTGCTCTGCTATAATACGATGAGATAATGTAGGCAGTTTTAAGTATAATATATTAAATTTAAGACATATTGTAGCTCATGCACACAATTAACACAATCCGAGTACTTTCATTTCTTCGAATTACGTACGTGCGAATTTACGAAATTATTAAATCCGCACGCTCCTGGATCTACTACTACATTTAATGGCCCTGGTATAGGTATTACAAAAAAAAATCTGGCCTGAGGATCTGACCATGCTTACTATATGTTTTTGGGGTCGCTGAATCCGAATCCGAGGTCTATTTAACTCCATCACATCAAAATTTTGCCATAACCTCAAAAACCCATAATTTAAGTGATTTTGGCATCTCTTCGCATAAATCACTGTAACTTTTTCTAGACAAAAATGATCCCTCTTTTACTTCCACATCCACGTAGTGGATTGGATATAGTAATCGCAAATTTATATTCGTGTAATAGGTTTAGAATGTCATGAAACGTCGAGATTTTAAATTTGAGCGAAAAAATATTTTCTGTCTGTCGGTCTGTCGGTCTGTCGGTCTGTCGGTCTGTCGGTCTGTCTGTCTGTAACTTTTTTTGTCCGCACGTTTTCTCCGGAACGGTTTAAGATATTGACTTGGAATTTTGTACACGTATATATTATAACGAGATCTGGAACTGGATTGTTTTTTGAGGATATCCGGTGAAGGGTTGGGGGTTAAATAGGGGTAAATAGGGGAAAATAAGTAAAGCAAGCTTGTAAGAATACAGAAACTTGAAATTCGGTGTATGTACTAGAAGTTAAGGACTCATATTTTTTTATAATATTTTTCAACCCCTCACCACCCCAACCCCATTAATGGGGTTGATAAACTAAAGTTGAGATATTCATTTGAAATTTCGTAGATGTATGTATTATAACGACGTCTGGAATTAGATTATATTTTGAGATGATTCCGTTGAAGGGTTGGGGGTTAATTTGGGGTAAATATGGGAATATAAGTAAAACAAGTTGGTGAGAGTACAGAAACTTGAAATTCGGTGTATGTACTAGAAGCCAAAGCGTCAGATTTTTTCATAATATTTTTCAACCCCCACCACCCCTACTCCAATATGAAAAGGGTTGATAAAATAAAATTGAGATATTCATTTGAAATTTGGTACAAGTATGTATTATAACGACATCTGGAACTAGATTATATTTTGAGATGATTCCGTTGAAGGGTTGGGGGTTAAATAGGGGTAAATAGGGGAAAATAAGTAAAGCAAGCTGGTAAGACTACAGAAACTTGAAATTCGGTGTATGGACTAGAAGCCAAGGTCTCAGAATATTTATAATATTTTTCAATCCCCACCCCACCCCTACTTCATTATTAAAAGGGTTGATAAAATAAAATTGAGATATTCATTTGAAATTTGGTACACGTATGAATTATAACGACATCTGGAACTAGATTATACTTTGAGATGATTCCGTTGAAGGGTTGGGGGTTATTTAGTGATAGATAGGGGGAAATAAGTAAAACAAGCTGGTATGAGTACAGAAACTTGAAATTCGGTGTATGTACTAGAAGCCAAAGCGTCAGATTTTTTTATAATATTTTTCAATCCCCACCACCCCCACTCCCTTATTAAAAGGGTTGATAAAATAAAATTGAGATATTCACTTGAAATTTGGTACACGTATGTATTATAACGACATCTGGAACTAGATTATACTTTGAGATGATTCCGTTGAAGGGTTGGGGGTTAAATAGGGGAAAATAAGTAAAGCAAGTTAGTAAAAGTACAGAAATTTGGGATTTGGTGTATATATTAGAAGCGAAGGTCTCAGGTTTTTTTATTAGTATTTCCCATCTCCCCACCACCCCTACTCCCTTATTAAAAGAGTTGATAAAATTAAATTTAAATTTGCACTTGAAATTTGGTACATCTATGTATTATAACTATATCTAAAACTGGATTATATTTTGACATGATTGCATTGAAGGAATGGGGGTAAGTAGAGGTAAATAGGGAAAAATAAGTAAAGCAAGATGGTAAGAGTACTGCAACTTGAAATTCGGTGTATGTCCTAGAAGCTAAGGCCTCAGATTTTTTAATAATATTTTTCAACCCTTCCACTACTCTTACTACATTATTAGAGGGGTTGATAAAATAAAATTGAGATATTCACTTGTAATTTGGTAGACGTATGTATTATAACGACATCTGGAACTAGATTATATTTTGGGATAATTCCATAGAAGGGTTGGGGTTAACAATAAGTAAATCAAGCTGGTAAAAGTACAGAAATGTGGGAGTCGGTGTATATACTAGAAACCAAGGCCTCAGATTTCTTTCCAATATTTTTCAAACTCCACCACCTCCGCTTCATTATTAATGGGATTGACAACATCAAATTGAGATATTCACTTGAAAGTTAGTACACGTATGTATTGTAGTGACATCTGATTGAGATGACTGCATTGAAGGGGTGGGAGGTGGTAGGTTGTGAATAGTGGAAAATAAGTACAGTAAACTAGAAACTTCATTTTTAACGTACATGATAGAAACCAACTCCTCAAACTTTTCTATGACATCTGCCCCAAATATTAAAATTCTATGATCAATAATTTCCACATACTAGAGTGCAAATATAGTCAAGATGTTTCCTTTAAAGTGATTTGGATGAAGAATCTGGATGTGGAAGTAGTGATTCCTTAGGCAGCGGTTTTTTGTACTAGGTCGATTACAAATTAAATTTTCAATCCGATGATGTGGGGCACGATATCCTTCCGGTGCTTTTTAAGTGAGATATCGGTCGCCAAATTGAGAGGTACGAGGATTTCGCTTCTCGAGCGATACGGCCCAGCTTCGAGGGCCATTTCTGCCAAACGAATGTTAGCAAAAATCTGAAAAAATTCAGGGGTACGTAGAGAGATGTAAGAAATCGTTTGGCGCTAATCTGATGTCAATGCGTGCCTTGGTTTTCGAGATATCGCCGCTCGAAATCACCGGAAGTTGAAAATCGAACTTTTCTACCGCTTCCCAAGGCTATATCTCGAAAACGAAACGAGATACAGAGCTGCAGTTTACTCTATTCGATTTCTCTCGTCTTTCTACATACCTCTAAATTTTTTAGATGCTTTACCTTAGAAATTTTGCAAAAAAATTAAAGAAACGGCAAAAATCTGAAAAAATTAAGAGGCATGTAGGAAGGCGAGATAAATCGAATGGCATAAACCACAGCTTTATATCTCATTTCGTTTTCGAGATATAGCCTCGGGAAGCGAAAAAAAATTAAATTTTCACCTTTTGGTGATTTCGAGCGGCCATTTCTCCAAAACCAAGACGTTCACCAACTTCCAGTCCATGACGAACGATTTCTTATGTCTTTCTACGTACTCTTGAATTTTTTCAGATTTTTGCTAGCTTTCGTTTGGCAGAAATGGCCCTCGAATCTGAGCCGTGTCGCCCAAGAAGCGAAATCCTCGGACCTCTCACTTTGGCGGTCGATATCTCACTGAAAAACCTCCGGAAGAACATCGTGCCATACATCATCGGATTTGAAATTTAATTTGCAATCGAACTAGTATAAAAAAGAGGAGGGTTATTTTTGTCTAGAAAAAGTTATAGCGATTTATGTGTAGAGATGTCGAAAGCGCTTAAATTATGTTTTTTTTGAGGTTATGGCAAAATCCTGATGTGATGGAGTTAAACAGACCTCGGATTCGGATTCAGCGACCGCAAAAACATGTAGTAAACATGGTCAGATCCCCAGACCAAGAATTTTTTTATGTGTGGATGTTTAATGTGTACTTTATTAAATTATGGGCCATTAATTTCGGTCTCCGTTAAACTTTAACCCTCTGCTATATGATTGAAAGTACAATGGTTTCAATGGTAACTGAGTCGGTTTAACAAACGTTTAAAGTTTAATGGACACTGAAAGTAATGGCCCTAAATTGTTTAAGGAAATTAAAAGATTACGGTTTTGTATAATAAAATTGTGTTGCAATTCAATTTTTTTTTGTTTCTCTACGATATGTATGAACCGAGATACAATTTTCTGAATAGGCGCATAATGCTTTTATCTTTATTATTAATATTATAATTGTAGAAAAATGAAATTACTTGAAAATAACTAACAAAGACTCTTTTTATAAAATAATATAAGGATATTTTGTAGGTTGTCAAAATACCTTCATTATATAATTTGGTTAATTTTTTTTTAAACTGTCTCTTTTATGACAAGACACATCTAATAATGTACTAACTGAATTGAAACACAAAATAGTAGAAGAGAGGGGGAAATATTTTGTAGATTGGAAAATTTACAAATCTATCACTGGTTATTTTAAAACGGGTTAAATTATAAGTAATTATCTTTATTAGTGAATTAAAAATGTCACTCTTTTAATGAAAAATTACTGATTTGGCAACAATTTGTTTAAAAATCATTGTGTAAATAAACATTTTTTTTTAATTTGAAAGCAATTATAGACCAAGAGCTGGCGTCACAAGACATGTACTATTTGTAAATGGACAGAATGTACCGTAATAGGTTGACGATGATCCATTGAATACCCGCCCATCAGTCTGCCGGGCTGGGAGCGCTGCGTTTGGCGGCGAGAAGCGGTTTAGTCAATAACCTGACAGCGGTACTGTCTAATGTCAAAAAAGCCGTTTTCGATTATCTCGTGCCGAGCCGAATTTTCGATTTTGCCGTCGCAATTTACGACACCGACAAAATACTAATCTTTCTTTTTCCGTAGTGACATCACAGGATCCTCCACTTGGCGTATTTATTTAGTTCTTAACGTTTTAAAAATTGATGTTTTTGAGGTTTTGCTTTCTCCGGCGAGATTATAGTCAATTTTAAGCTTGGAATCCGCCGTAGCCGATCGTGCTAACCGGCGACTACTTTTAAGTGGATTCCCGACTTCGAATCCCGCACAAGGCTACTTTTTATTTTTGGTGCACAAGTTTTATCATTTATCAAATGACTCAACTGAAAATCGGCATCTGAATGTAATCAAGGTCGAAGATTACAGATCTTCGATCGAAATTTAACAATTCAAAATGGCGGCGTCAACATGGCGGACAAATTTTATCACTTACGAAAAATTGATATCTGAAGATCATCATGGATACCTATTTTCATTTACTCATGTAATATATAGGTAATATTTCAGCATCAGATTATGGCAGATAATGTAAAAAAGGTAAAAGAAAAATTTCCGGGTGCGTGGTTCGAACCCGTCTGAAATTCAGGATTTCTAGCCGTTACGCCACCATACCTACTCAACAACAGACGATAAACTAGAAAGATTATTTCCTTATGTATCGCCAAAAAATCAGAAACAGTTATAAAAATGAATAATTTTAACACGTTGGTCGCATAGAAATAAGCGAAGAGCAATTATAGAATAAAAAATATCTGCCAAAAACCAAAAAAATAAATAAATAAAAAATTTGGCCTGTGCAGGATTCGAAGTCGGGAATCCACTTAAAAGTAGTCGCCGCTTAGCACGGTTGGATCCAAGCTTAAAATTGACTATAATCTCGTCGGAGAAGGCAAAACTTCAAAAACATCAATTTTTCAAAAGTTAAGAACTAAATAAATACGTCGAGTGGAGGATCGTGTGATGTCACCACGGAAAAAAAAGATTATATTTTGACTGTGTCGTAAATTGCGACGGCAAAATCAGAAATTCGGCTCGGCAGGAGACAATCATAAACAGTTTTTTGACATTTGTGGCAGTATCGTTGTCAGGTTATTGACTAAACCGCCTCTCGCCGCCAAACGCAACGCTCCCAGCTCGGCAGACTGATGGGCGGGCATTCAGTGGTTCGTCGACAACCTATTAAGGCACATTCTGTCAATTTACAAATAGTACAAATTTGTCTAACGCTAGATCTCGCGGTATTATACCAAATTGATATTTATGGGAAAATGTATTTTTTAATGGTCCAAAAAATAATTTTTAAACAAAATTTATAATTTACTTTAAGTCGTACTATAATTATTAGGAATTAATGAATGCGAATATATTGGACAGATCACCCCACTTCGTTTGATCGTCCACTAATGGGACACTGTGTATACAAACATTTAAATTGTATTTACCGTTTATAATGTTAATGACCTTTTCTTCAAATGATTTTTAATGGTATTATCATGTTTTATTACTTATTTAATCTTTAATGCCTATCAAATTTTAGTGATGTTAACATTGTGTAATAATACTTAGTTAAGTTTTCATTGAATATATTGATTTTTATTAAAACAAGTAATTAATTTTTGTATTGATACCGAATGTCAAGACTGTGCAATGCTAATATGGATTTTCATTAAGTAAAGGTCGAGTCAATCAACCATTAATTTTTAGAGTGCCTTATTACATCATAACTTCGTAGACGTAAGGACAATACTGTTTGTTTCGTCTTTATTATATTGTATTGTTTATTTTACTTTTATTCATACTTCTTGTTTGTATACTTTTAGTTCATATACGCATTTTCTTTTGAAGGCAAATACAGAAGTCAATATAAATATAGTCTTAAAATTATCATACACAATCACTGTAATTTATAATTTGTATTTTAATCCCTAGAGGTTAAAGAAATTTTTAGCAAAATTAAAGACAAGTAAAAATAACTGTTTGTATCAACATTATGTTGAATTATAATAAGAGTTACTGTTGTAGCGTTCGTCTAACCGCCATAGTTAAAGAAAACTGGATGATTGTCTTCTAGTATCTCATTTAAATTATCGCAGTGGTTTATATACTGCTAAAATTGATAACAAACATATAGAACAACTTATAATTTTTTCTGTCGCACCAATTTTACTTTGAAAAAATTCTTCTAAAGTGAAATAATGTAAATGGTTTAATATGAATTTGATGGTGATAAGTTTATAAAAACCAACGTCAACCTTAGAACTCTAGAAATATAATACATACCTAACATAAATTAGAGTAGTTGAGAATTGACTAGCCTCGTGTATAGACGTGCTGTAAGACGCTCCCGGAAAAAAGCACTAAAAAGCGGTAAAAACCACGTTAATCTCGGTACATCAAGGAATTCTACGCGAAGTGAAACGACATAATAGAAAAACAAAGTTCATATGGAATTAATATTTACGGGTAGAGTGTTTTTTAATAGTATCAAATAAAGCAAGTGTAAGTGCCTATACCTATGCCAAGATGACCAAGCACCCTCTTCAAGTGGTTTATTGCGACAAACAAAAAATCTGGCAATATAATACAAGCTGTGCACCATCAGTGAAGAGCAATGGGCTGGTTTTTAAGGAGTGGCAGAAGTAACAAAAGCAAAGGATGAGAAAATAAATTTTCATTTTTAATATTATAATACAGGGACGCCTCTCAAAGGAGTCGGCGTCTGCTTGATATACACAGCGTCCCAAATGTTCTGCTAGATCTCTTTTATTTTTTGCAGATTTTACTTTTTACTTTTTATTTTGCTTTACCTTGGCGAATCGGTATGCAGTGTGTCTCAAGTGTTCTCTTGGGGCTCCTCCTTGTACTTCCACCGTAAATGGATATTTACCTGTGGAATGGTTAATAAATAAAGCTCCTTGCGGCGAGCTAATGTATATCTTGACAGACAAACGACGTGGACGCACGGATGCTGGATGTTGAAATGAAAACCCAGATTTCTGGGAAACATGAAACCATATATGGACGCAAGCGGGAGGGTGGAGATACACACTGCTAGGTGCAGAAACAGAAGAAACAGAGAACTTATAAGAAGTATAAAATGATATGATGATAAATGGAAACCTAAAAGAAGCATGGAAACTAAAGAAACGCAGCTTACAAACACCTACACTTCCCATCCGACGATGGCAGATGAAAACTAAGAAGAAGCTTGGAAACTTAAAAGAAACATCTTACAAACACCTATACTTCCCATTCTATATTCCTACCCGTGTTAACTATCCCTGTGTTATTTTTTAAACATTTTCATACCGTGATCCCCCTACCTTTGTCTGCATCTTTATAAAGTCGTCAAGATGCTGTTTGCAAAATCCTATAAAGATGTTTCATTACAAGTATAAGCGAACAAAAAAATAATTCACTTTTATGCTGTTATTTATTTTCATTAAATCGATAATTGTATTCAAAGTTTTTTTTTATAGCTTTGGGTCATAGACCATACAGCCAGTTACAAAAGAGCAATTTATAGTATTCAAAGTTAAAATACATAAATCAGATATTTATCTTAATGTTAACATTGTATATCCAAAACATATTTTTAATTTTCAACTTACTTGAGAAACAAATCTATAAGCGCCATCGCAAGCCATATCCACAATGAAGGTGTTTTTGTTGTATTTAAGAATATCTTTGCCATTTGCTTGATTATTGTGTATACTGTGGACAATAGAATTTCCAGAAAGCATTCTTGATAGAGATAGCACGTCCTCTAAAATTTATTGTATCAGTTAGTTTTAAAATATTAGCAACAAACATTTCCTTTATTTAGTTTCTAATAGAACAATAATTAGAATTAATAATACTTTATCAATAATGTTGAAGAATGTGTTGTCGTAAAGTTAATTTTTTATGGATGTTTTGGATATTTTATCAGAAGAAATCGCTGTAATTTAAATTTCAATTTTGACACTCACGAAGACAATAGGTCTTACTTTAGACATATTTCCAGATGATGTTCTCAATAAACCTGCCTTTAAAGTAGTTTTCTGCAAACCGCAAAACATTTATCATCTCGCGATGATGTCAATGTGGTTGGTGAAAGTCGCGTCGAATGTTAGTATTCGAGTATAATGTTCAAAAGTTATGTTGTCTGTAGAAACTATTTCAGACAACGTCACAACGAATGTTCCATGCCACTCGCATTTTTCCGTTTCCTATACGAGTAGCGCTGCATGGAGCGCTATTGACCTAGGGTACGGAGAGTAATAGAATATGTCGGATACCACGGGGGCACGTTTAGGGTTAGACCGCCTGGACATGTTAGCAAGTACGACACTTGTATTTCACTTAATACAAAATTTAATAACAAACTCTAATTGTCCGTACGAATAATACAAGTAATCAAAAACACCATCGGATAAATCTAGTAAAACAAAGGAACTAACGATCCGCTACCCGCTAGCCCGCGATAATCAAATCTCAACCCTTTCACAGGTAATCATAGAATGCCTTTTTGTTCCCCGGGCTAGCCGATCTGTTTCGTTCGCTTAAGATAAGCGTGTTCCCATGCCCATATAAGGAAATGCATCGAATCTTAAACTGTTATTGGTTGAGGCAGGTAAGTTAATCACAATGTTTATATTACCAAAAATAATAAACAGTCACAAGTACTAGTGCTAGGTTCCTAAGGATCACAGGCGTACAGAAATTATTTTCGGTGGCGCCGACAGATATTTCATTTTCTATGCGAGTAGAGTACATCTTACACGGCGGACTATATGTGAATTTGTCACATGCACATTTTACAAAAACAAATATTGCATCATATTGTTACGCATTACCATCCCTGGCCTGCCAAGTAATACGCCCATGACTACTAATAGCTGAAATTGAGTACCAATGGTTAGGTAACCAGTAATACACGCCATCATCTCTTCTGGAAGCCTTGTAGATGGCTCTAGAGTTATATTGTTCTGGAATTGGAAATCACTAGATGTATCTAAAGGCAATTTTAGAATATATAAGGCGAAATCGACGACGGAGAAAAAAGTTTTAAAAAGTGAAGTTTGATAGCAAAAAGTGAGGTTGTAAACATTGTAAAAGTTACGTTAGAAGTATTGTTATCAATAAATTATTAAATAAAGTGTTAGTAGTTACCGCTTGTTAAAATTATTTAGAATCTACAGATTTTTACAGAGTATTTCCTAGAGGCGGAAACACGTAACATTTGGTGTCAGACAAGAGGAGACTGGAACAGTATTCTCGGAGTTAGTGCTAACACAGGGAGGACTAATTTACTGAACATTGTTCAAGGATTATTTAGCAGAAAAATAGTGTTAAGTTCATTTTTGAGATATTTTATTAGGACATTAGTGATTTCTCTGGACAATTCCATTACCGATATTGACGTGATTATTAAATTTTGCTGATTTTATCATAATTATATGCCGGTAACGAAAAGAAGCATGGCATCCGAGAAACAAATACAGGAAGATAAAGAAGAACAGGAAATAAAACGCCAGGAAAAGCAAGAAGAATAGGAAAGAAAACGCTTGGAAGTGAAAGAGGAACGGGAAAGAAAACGACAAGAAAAAGGACAAAAACGTCAACAAGAGAAAAAGAACAAGAATAGAAACATCAACAGGAGAAAGAAGAACAAGAACAAAAACGCCAAGAAGAATTAAGAAAGATTCTTGAGGATCAAGAGAAACGACATCAAGAAGAAGACAAACGACGTCAAGGAAAAACAAAAACGACAACAAGAAAATGACGAATTAAGGAAAATTATAGAGAACCAGCAGAATGCCTTTATTTCAGCCACTGAAGAACTCAAAAATCAGAACGAAGTAAAAATGGACAAGGTCGAGGAGGAAATGAGTGAAGTCAAAGAAAAAGTAGATAGGGTTAAAGGAAAAACAGACAAGGTTGAGGAAAAATACACAAGTTTGAATAAGTCAAAGGAGAGATTGACCAGCTTAAAAGACAGTTGAGGGATAGAGGAAACCAGCAAGTGGTATCATTAGGCCAGCGATTAAAACCTCCCTCCTTTGATGGTGAAAGCTCGTGGATGGCGTACAAGAGACAGTTTGAGGCAGCGGCGAGTGCAGACAACTGGAATGACGAAGAAAAGGCTATGGCATTAGTCCTGGCTTTAAGAGGCCAAGCGTTGTAGTTGTTCCAGACAATTCCGGTAGACCAACAACAGAACTGTAGAGTTTTAGAAGCTTCCTTAGATCTACCATATGGCGATCAACACCTTGCTCAAGCATACCAAGCCCAGCTGGAATTGCGCTTTCAGAAAGCTGGAGAGAGTCTGCAAGAATTTGATGCTGCGGTGGAAAGACTGGCACGTCCTAATGCACCAAAAGAATTTAAAGTACAATTGGCAGTGGAGGCATTTCTAGATAAGATAAAGGACGAGGAGATCAGGCGAGTGCTCAGGCTATCCCGATATAACAGTAGTAGTGAAGCCTTGGTGCGTGCGCTAGAACTAGCAACCGCCTATAGGGCTACTCCAAAGTCAAGAGTGCGAGCTGTGGCTATCGAAGAATCGCAGCTAGAAGTAAGAAGTCAGAACCCTATCTTGGCCCAGATGCAGGAGATAAATAAAATGATCAGTCAATTACTGGCTAAATCGAATTCTCCAAGAAGACAGGAAACCCAACAAAATAGGGAAAAACCAAGAGGAGGTATTAAATGCTACAACTGCGGCAAGGTAGGGCATATCAATCGAGACTGTCGACAGCAGAAATCGAGAAGAGCAAATGCTGAAAAGGTTGAAGAGACTCAGAATAGAAGTAGTGGAAGGCCAAGTGGACGGAGTATGAAATGTTACAGGTGCGGAGAACTAGAACATATCCAGCTGTAATATCCAGTGAGGAGCTTGGAGAGAGTAGAGGCTGATGCTGTGAAGCCGAGGTGAAAACCAGAGTAAAAAGTAAAAGTTTGCCAATTTTTGCATCTATCATTGTGATGTATTCATTATTATCATTTAATTATTGGAAAGTATTTTCTATATTTAAATAACAGTATGTAGAAAATTCTAAAAAATATTTTGCACAACACCTATTTTTTATTTTATGGTGTGGCTAAGAAATATGTTGTATAAACATGTTTTTTTAAGTGGTCGTCAACTTCAAGCACAAGCTGTGGCAAAAGTTAAGAATAGAGGCGAAATATTTACTGTTGGTGATGATAGTGACACAGGTGACGAAGATGCTGAAACATACTTGAACAATGAGGACCAAGAGGACGAGATGCGGCAACAGGAAAGTGAAAATATTGGTAATGATAGTAAGGACAGCGAAGAAAATATTTCATTGATGGGGCTTAAGAAGAGGTTGCCGAAAAAGTATGAACGGGTTTGGCATAATTCTACTGATCTCACCTGCAACTTACCCAAATTTGTGCCTCCCAAGAATATGCCACAAATTAAAGAAGATGCCGTAGAGTGTTTTGAATTATTATTTGATGACGCCGTTTTCAATTTTCTAACAAATATGACAAATTTATACGGAAAAAAAAAGGAGTCAGACTTTCATGTTAGTGTAGAAGAAATACGATGTTTTATCGCCATTCTTATCTTATCTGGATATTGTTATGTACCTCGTTGGCGAATGTGGTGGGAGGTTGATACAGAGGCGTGCAACTTACATGTTGTGAAGGCAATGAGGAGAAACAGATTTGAGAACATAAAAAAATATGTGCTCTGTGCCGACAACGACAATTTACCTGCAAATGATAAATTTGGAAAAATGAGGCCCTTGATACAAATGTTAAATGAACGTTTTTTTGAGTATTCAGAATTACAGGAGAAGTTAAGCATTGATGAGAGTATGGTACCGTACTTCGGCAGGCATGGTGCCAAATAATTTCTGAAAGGAAAACCAATAAGATATGGATATAAAATGTGGTGTATCTGTGAACCTCTTGGATATCTGATGAAATTTGAACCATATCAGGGAAAACCAAGGCAACAATCTGAAGAAAATGCAAGTACTACATCTGCCGATGCGGGACCTTCCACAAGTAAACCAACGATAAAAAAAAGGAGGAAAAAAACTGTCAAAGAAGATAAATTGGGAGTTGGTGGAACAGTAGTAGTTGATCTGGTAAAAGAATTATCCAAAAATGTCTCCTTCAAAATATATTCCGATCGATTTTTTCTTCGTTAAAATTAGCCAATACTTTACTAGAGAAAGGTATGGGATACACAGGTACTATAAAATACAATAGAATTGAAAAATGCCCTACTATATTATCTTCAAAAGATATGGAGAAAAAACCTACAGGTTTTTACGATTTCTGTACAGACACTAAAAATAATCTTACAATTACAAGTTGGCACGACAACAGAATCGTGTTAACTGTCAGTACGTGTGATTCTACAGGTCCTGCTCGTAAAACAGATAGATGGGTGTCTTCTGAAAAGAAAAAAGTTCCAATCTCTCAACCACTTGTTATCTCCCAGTACAATAAATTTATGGGAGGTGTCGATCGAATGGACCAAAATGTGGGATACTACAGAACCTCCATCAGATCGAAAAAATGGTGGTGGGCAGTATTTGCCTTTTGCGTAGATGCTAGTGTACAAAATGCTTGGCAACTATATAGAAAGCGAAATGGGAAAAAAATGGATAATTTGAAATTTAGACGGTCGATAGTACAAACGTACTTACAAAAATATGGAACACCTGGAAAAGGAGCAGGACGTCCGGTAACACATAAGGAGTTAACTTCGCGAATACCCGAACAGGTCAGGTATGCCAGAACAGAACACTTTATTGGTGCAGCTCAGAAACAAAATCGATGTGTAGTGTGCAAGAAGAATACCACAAAGGCTTGCCTAAAATGTGGCGTTAATTAATTGCCATGTAAATTGCTTCACACTCTTCCACACAAAATGACTTTAGTGTTTTCATCGCTTAGCTATTAGTTTTTGAATTAACTACAAGAAAATATTTTTTTGCCATATTTTAACAAATACATTTTCTGTTTCTTAGTCATTTACAATAAAATATATACTATACTATTGATGGTCTCTTTTATGACCATTGTTCCATTATTGGAACGTGGCAAAATAATAACAAAAAAATAAAAATATAAATATATAACACTACGAGAAGACTTAAGACATTCATAATACTTGAAAATTACTAATCATAGGGTAAATTTAAAAAAAATAATAATTCGGTCATTAACGGGTTAATTCACCACATTTAGTTATAAAAATTTGAAAGATATATAAATCTTTTAGGAAATGTTTTTTATGTGGTTTTCAACTATTTTATTTTTTGGATGAGTCTAAATCACAGCCACCGTGTTGATGTAGCAAGCATGTAGTTTTTTGCGAATGAATAAAAAAACAAGGGACGCTTTTATAAAGTACTTCTAAGATGAATTGTCTCCTTCTGAAGTTAGATCTTTACATAGATCTTCATTATTAGCAACTAGACCCGTAGAAGATATATTGAAAATACTGCCTGATGCTCATAATAATCATACCGATCCAAGTATTTACTACTTTGATAAATGGAGGCAAGCGAATTATTTTATATTATTGCATATAAAATAAATGATTTTATATTTGCAATTTTTGAGCGATAACCGCCTTCCATTCACTCAAGTGTGGCAGGGGGGATTCCCACCCAAAAATGGGTTCTGCTACACTTTATTCCTGCATAAAATTATATTGATGTTTAAATTCGTTTAGGGTTAGTAGCTAAAGAAGTGACTCTATGATCACGTTCAAACAGTACAAAAATTTAAAATATTGTTGAATGTATGGTTTACTACCCTATTTGGTAAACCTGTTCCTTATTTGCTGTGGCACGTGACCGTTCTCTCCTCCGAATCTATGAATTTAGCAGAAAATGGGTAGCGGCTTTCTGTATATAAATTTTTCAGATGCGTCGTAGTCCCTGAAATATTTTTGAGGAGTTCAATTTCTCCATAAAAATAAAAAAAGGTGATGGGATTTGTATTTTTAGTATATTGTTTATGGAGCTCTCCCTGACAATTTTTCTCAAAATCATCTTTGTTACCTCATCAGTATTGCGAAGGACGAGCAATAAGTCAGCCAATGCGTTAAATATTCCTATCTTGACGCAAAACAGAGTAAGATTTTTAATTTACGAGAAACGTCATTAAATTTCTGCCGAGAACACAATTTTTAAATCTCCAACATTATTCTATTTATTCTAATACTCAAAAATTTGATGTGCGGCTCTGTAGGACCTCATTCCCAGGTGAAAATGCCGACTTTGATATTTTAATGGCCTGTTTTTATGGTTTCTTTTGCATTAAACAAATGGAAACAACAATAATTGTAAACAATTTTCAAACCTTTTCTCCAGCACAGATAAGCCACAACTTGATTAGAATAATTTAGAGTTCCTAAAAAGTCTTGTATGAATATTACTTCTTCGTTCATAAGTTTTTCGGATACCACAAAATTCAAACAAAAAAGTATAAAATATTGAAAACATTTCAAGTGAAACATTTAGGTCCTGTGACTGTAAGAACTTGAAGGGACTAGAACGAGGTTAATATGAGTTTTTAGCTTTAACGGTCTAGTAATTCTCCCATATAATATATCATCGGTAGCAGCAATTAGATTAAGCGATGATAAAAATGGAAATGATAGTTGTAATAACTCAATAAATTACTTATCTTTTATGTAATCAAAATCATTTCATTTATTGAAAGAGCAAAGAATTAACTTGAAACCATTATCAAACATTTATCAGTCAACATCATTTTTTTTTAAACCGCTGCCTAAGGAATCACTACTTCCACATCCAGATTTTCCTTCCAAGTCTCTTTACGGGTAAACTTCTTGACTATACTTGCGCGCTAGTATATGGAAATAATTGGTCATAGTTTTAATAATGTTGACTCGGATGTTGTAAAAGAATATGAAGCATTGGTTTCTAGCATATACTCCAAAAATGAGACTTCTAGACTCTTATTAGCCTGCTCTACTTATTCTCCCCAATTTACACCCCCCCCCCCCCCCCCCCTATTTCAACGGAATCATCTTAATCATCAGACGTCATTACAATACACACACGTACTAAATTTCAAGTGAATATCTCAATTTTATTTTATCAACACATTTAATAATGGAGTGGGGGTGTTGAAGAGGATGGAAAATATTTTTAAAAAATCTGAGGCTTTGGCTTTTAGTATATACACTAAATCCCAAATCCCACTACGTGGATATGGAAGTAATAGCATAATCTGATTATACAGGGCATCCCAAAGATAACTACTTCATTTATCATTATATCATAATATCACAACACATTCTAACGATTTTCTATAATTCCAAAAATCAGTATTCTAAACAAAATGATACAGTCGTAATCACAATAAGGTTTCCAACCTGCCGAGGTAATTAGATGTATAAATGTGTAATCCAACCAAAATCAATCTATTTGGGCTCAAGATTTTCGTAATACTGAGCAGTTTAATGAAGAACTGCGAAAATTGTGAAAACCCTATAAAGGCAGAATCTAGACATCGTTTTTCCTATATAACTCCTTGGAAGTCCATCAATATCATATTGTATCATGATTTTTGACTTGCAGAATCTGAATCTCAATGGTCCGAAACCAGGTACCTAAACAATTTTAGAAATTACCATTTTTTTGGCCGAAATTGGTAATTTTTGGGGCCAATACATTTAAAAGTCATAGAAATTCAAAGAAAAGCACAATTTATATATAAATAATGTTTTTTCTTAAAAGTTCAAAGTGTGTCGAGTTCGATGAGAGACGCATGATTCGTGGCTCATACGGGATATCGAGATAAGTTCGGATAAAGCGGCAACAAAACACCGAAATTGTACTGAATTGAAGCGTGAACAATTCTGCATTGATTGATATAAATTGGCACGAGTATGGCGATCTCATATAGTTGATAATCGATTAAATGTTTGTTGAATAAAGCAACACAAAATAGTGTATATAAACAATCCGAGAAAACTGTACTGCTGGAGTGCTTGACCGTGAAATGTATACCTGTATTCGTCCCTTCTTGAAGTTGGTGGTATAAAATAAGTGACAGCCAGCCAGATGTGTGAATGAAACAGATAAGTTTTTGTTTACGTAGCATTCGCATTGGTTTATTTATTAAATTTTTAACAAGAAATGGAGATCAAAGCTGAAAAGATATTAAACATAATATATAGGTAATAAACATAATACATAGGTGATGAGATGGAAAAGCTGCCCGAAATTGAAACCGATTGTTTCAAGGAAGCGACATACAGGGTGAGCAAACTATCCCTTCGGACATCTTTTCTCATAACGCGCAAAAAAAATATTGTTGCCGCGAAATAGGACCTTTCCCAGCAACTCCACCGTGGATGGATATTTACTTGTGGAGCGATTAATAAATCAAAGAAAACGAAATAAAATAAAAGCTGCCAGATTCAGAGACAGAAGAAACAGAAAACTTAGAAGAAGAAAAGTAAGGAGATTACGATAGATGGAAACTTAAAAGAAGCATTGAAACTGAAAAGAAGCATCTCGCAAACACCTGCACCACACCCCAGCCGATGATGACAAATGGAAACATAATATAAGCATGGAAACTGAAGAGAAGCATCTCTCAAACACCTACACTTCCTATCCTATATTCCCACCCCATGCGTTATGCGGCTCTCGCTGCTGACAACAAGCATGTCTAATGTCCAACTCGACGTATGCAGCTGGTCCGGCGCTACATGAAACATCCAAGATTTAGTTCCGGCACGCGGTTTGGCCGTCCATTGGGCCTGTGCGATGGACGACCAAGCTGCGTGTTGGGACGAACCTCCATGGATGCCCGGAATCGGCAGCAATGCCCACCTTACGCTGGCAAATCAATCAATCAAATAATGTTTTTTCTTAACAAGAAAAATTGCAATATTTAATTACATTCAGTCAAAGTATTTTATTAACTAATTATTATTTTTCTTTTTCCTTCTTCAATTCTTTAGGACTTCCTGCCACATGTATGTTTTCTTTTTAAGCGGTGCTAGGGGAATCTACTAAATATATCACAATTAACCAGTATGATACTGGTAAATAACCTCTACGCCTGTGACGTTTACGTGGGTGAGTCATCCAGACCTTTTAGTGTAAGATTGGGCGAACATCAAAATTATATCAGAAAAAATGAAATTCAGAGGTCCAAGATCTGCGAACACGCGTGGGAGAACGGACATAGAATAAACTGGGACTCAGCAAAAATTTTAACAAAAGAGGCAGATAGCAAAAAAAGAAAAATTAAAGAATCCGCGATAATATTATTGAATGAGGATAGTTGCGTGTCGAATTGTTCCGTAGATGTCTGTAGAACTTGGCTGCCAATGTTAAAAGAAGAACTTCACAAACTTAACATTGTATAAAAACTAAAAAACTGTTAACTGTATCAACAGTTCTATGTAAATAGTAAGTATCTATGGATATTGAATATGACAAACATTCTTGGAACTGTGTATTTGTCATACACAGCAAAAAAGATTTTTCAAAAAAGCCTTGAAAAAGGAAACAGATTAGATTTCCGAAACGTCGGCGAAATATTTAATTTCAAGTTTTTATACTTATTTGTGTTGTTTGTTTAAAATAACCAGCCTCTAACTGATCCTTTGACGTAAACGTCACAGGCGTAGAGGTTATTTACCAGTATCATACTGGGTAATTGTGATATATTTTGTAGATTCCCCTAGCACCGCTTAAAAAGAAAACATACATGTGGCAGGAAGTCCCAAAGAATTGAAGAAGGAAAAAGAAAATTAAGATAATGCCACAAATAACATTTAGACAATAATTATTATTTATAAAATATATTTATAAAAAAAATTGTATTAGATTCTAAGATTTTTTGTTTTGACAAATATAACGATAACTAGTTGAAATCGTTTAAAAAAAATCTTACACTGCAGATATTTATTTATTATTTTGGTACTTTATATTTTGTTACACGCAAAGAAGAAGCCGAAAATTACCAATATTAACCAAAAATTGGCCATTTCTAAAATTATTTAGACTCTTAGATTTCAGAACCATGAAATTTAAATCCTGTATGTGCAAAAAACATTGCAGAATGAAACATACATGGTTGCTTATTTAGTTTGCGCAATGATAACTATTCACAAGTACATAAGTGACCTAAAATGACCAAAGAATAGTCGCAGTTCATAGCCCTTTGACCTTTTCGTTTTGTGATACTTATATTCAAATTCTGCGGATAATAAATATGTGGGAAGTGCCAAATACTCCAGATTTTGTTACACACAAAATAGGACCCCAAAAATATCAATACTGGCAAAAAAAATGGTCATATCTGAATTTATTTGGACTATTAGGTTTCAGAATCATGAATTTCGAATCCTCATATGTCTAGAAAAAATTACAACATGTGACATACATGGATACGTATTTAGTACGCGCACAATTAATCGTTCAGAAGCAGATGTGACTAAAAATAGACCAATACTAACCAAAATATGGTCGTAGTTCGTATCCCTTTCAACTTTTCGTTTGTGATACTTATATACAAGAGCTTATATACAAGAACTTAAAATAAAAGGGTATTTGGTACTTTAAGATTTTGCTACATACATCTCTATAGGACGGGAAACTGTGCTAGAATATTACAAATGATGCCCGTATACGAATATAGTCAACCAGATATAGTATGCGCTTGCGGTACTCGACCTCAAATGAAAGTAGTCGATTGTTTACCTGGCTCTGACTGACAATTGGTAGCGTTATCTGCTCTTGCTTTATCTGTAGAATTGCCGGTAGCATAGCCTTAGGTTAAACGATATTTATTTACAGGTTGACCATCCTAGAATGGCCGATGAGATTAGGATGCGCAGTGGTCGAAACCCGCCCACCTCTACGGAGCTCACTTGTTTATGTTCCTTCCTCGTGTCAACATCGGTGGTACAGCCTCGAGAAAAGTGCTTGTAGTATGTAACTTATGTTGTTTAATGCACAGGTACTTATTAGAAGTATCTACTTATACACATTGTTACGTATACTATCACTAGCAGTATTTATAAGAAAATATCATGGGTATTTGAAAGCAAAGTAAAACATAAATCTTTGTCAAAGTCGAGAAATTATAAGTTTTGTTTTAAAATTTATGGACCAGGAATCTACAGCTGGACCTCCTATTATACCATTTTGAAAAGTATGCGTACAAATCTATTATCAGTTGTGTTACTATAGCAAAACACATTTTATTTTAAACGCATAAAAAGTTATATTATAAATAGTTTATAGACAGAGTGTAAAAAGGGACATTTCTGTAACCACGGCAGGCCGCCGGGTATCACGTGTTGAAGTGTCATCATCAGAATCATTATCATACTATTATTACCGTCTACTAATAATATAATTTGTTATTTGTTTACTGGATTACTTCGGAAGTTGGATAGAGCAGAGGTAAATAAAATATAATATATTGTAAGCATTTATCTCAAACTTTATAATTGTAGTCTCATTACATTTAAATCTAATGCCTATTTAGTTTGTATGTTTGCTATATGGTATTGTTTACTTGAAACTAAACCAATTAAATATTATAATTTACAAATATTTCAAATATAAGAACAAAGAACTCTTGTTCATTCGAAAATACTAATTGACCTGTAACATACCGGAATTCTCGTTGAATAGAGAGCACCTTTTACTGAAACTTCTTCCCCGCCTGTACCGCGTTCATAGTTAAGAAACTTGTCTCTATCCAACAGCGACGTTATTTCCTCTCTCTTTCTGCGCGGCTATTGGCCATCCTACAATGGTTTACCTGTACTTTTATTTAATCATCTATGGAGTTGTTCATTAATCGAACATTATTTATTATAAATAAATAATTTACATCATGCCTGTCAATTAATATAAAATAAGGAAATATTAAATTTATTTCAAAAATTAAAAAATTATTTTCAAAATTATCAATCGACCCCATGACATTAATGGAAGTATGAACGATTGCTTTGTCGGTCTTTTTTATGATTTTTCAGTTGACATTAGATAATAGGCTATTAATGTTTTCGTTAGCAAAAAAGGAAATTTAAGAAAAGTGTTGAAACTGTCCCTCGCTATGTTCAATACACTAATTTTCGCGCCTCGTCATATTGCGAAAACCATTCTGCAGCAACGGTGTTGTGATTGCTCATTCTTCACAATTCTTTGTTCCAGGTTCTACAAATTAGGTAGAGGAGTTCCGAAAATCCTACCCTTTAAGTAAAGAATAACAGAATAGTCTATAGTGGTGAAATAATGTTACCACGGAGGAAACTCAACTTGTATATGCAAACTTATCAACTGGCTATCAAAAAAAAAAATTTTTCCTTATGTACTATAACTCCGCTTCGTCATACTGAAAATAACCTTGCTTCAGTTCAACACCGTGTAGTTGTTGATCAAATACAGACAAAATGGTGTTTCCTTAATTCTCAATATTGACGGAGATGTTGAAGAAAAATGGAACCAATTATTCTACTGGGATCCAACTGCAATTCAAACACCATTTTTTTGAGGTTGTGGTGAAGATTCAACATATTCATGCAGACTATCAGTGCTCCACATCCGCATATTTTGACCACTGCAGTATACGAGACGTCTGAGGTGGTCTGACAGTAAAAGAGATTAATGCGATTGCATCTTATATGGATGTATGCCCAAGTCCTTTTTTACAATCGTTCGGCATGTTCCATAAGAAATTCTAATTTCCCGAGAGAGACGTATCAAAGGTTTTACAGGCTCTTGTCTTGTTGTTAATGATGCAGACAAACGTGATTAACAGCTTCTTTTGTACGAACCGTTGGACTACCAGCACCTTTTATATGTGTCACACAACCAGTTTCGCGAAAGATACCAACATAATTAGTAGCACATCCTTTGAAAAGTACTCCTGAAAATCGTCTAAACTTAAGCGCTGGCTGTATTCTCATATTCCATTAACTCGCACACCAGTTCGAAGACAGGTTTCAATTATGTACGTTTTGTGCTCTGTGGTGTAAACCATAACCAAAATGAGTCAAAAACTGATTTTAAAGTTACAGAAAAAAAGAGAACTTCAACTTGTCATATTTTGGCATTCAAGAAATGGTTGACATAATCATTAGCAAAGGAATCGGTGACATAAGCTAAGACAGCAGTTTTTAATGTCATGACCATCTTTGATTAAGATAATTTCTAATATCACGGTACAAAATAGATCTTCCGGTAATATGTAACGCTCACGTTTTGAAACACGCTATAAGTTAATTTGTAAATTTCAAGTATGTGGGCCAATGCGCACGATTATTTATTATTTAAATTTAAATTATAAGATACTGATCCTTATATTATATGAATTTAAATCCTATCGGTTAGGCATGACAAATGCTTGACCAATAACGTAGTAGCTGGTACGACAACGTTTAGCCAATGGTAGACTTCCTTCATTACTTCATTCTACGTTTGGCCAGTATTATTTCCTATTGTATCCAGTGTTACTCTTCGGTTCGTAAGATTATAGTGCGTGAATAATTTTGTTTGAGCGTTATGGTGGCGTAGCCATATCGTCCCGTTTTTAGACATCTCCCGTGTGTTTTGGGCATAAAAACGCAGTGTTCAATTACCGAACAAGTTTATGTCGAAATTACTAATTGTCGAGCAATTTTTTGTCATTGATATTACGTACAGTTTGTATTGTTCTCCTCTTGTGTGTCTACATGTAATTAAGTTGAGAGCTTACTTGTGTTATCGTAAGAATTATTTGTCTTTAACACCTTGGCCGCGTTTAGTTTAGATTCCCTTTTAGTACTTGTATGCTGATTTTTATTATTTACAATTTTACTTTGTATTTTACTATGTCACATGCATTTTCGGTGATTTTCCATAATTATTCTGACGAAAGTTTTTGTAGTTTACCCGCACCCTGAGAGGTCTCAAGCTCTACCATCTTTTTATGTAAAGTATTAAAGTAAGTTAAATTCGAATTGTTTCGTTTTATTTATCTCAAGAAAAGTTAAGAAAAAATCAACGTATCAGTTAATAGCGACCGGACCTACTACTAGAAGACCAGGACATACCAGTTGTTTTCTACTTAGCTAACTGAGTGAAGTTTCGTGTCAGCATTGGACGGTATATTTGAAATTGTGGATAAGTGATGATGATATAGGATTTTGCAAACAGCGGAAAGAAACACTATCTATGAGAACTAAAAGAAAAACTATACGTAAAAGTATTAATGAAATCTTTGCATTCTTTCGATAACCTGACTTCTGGTTATGCTAACAAGTAAAAATTCTTATTTGCCATTCTCATTATAACACTAAAATCCAACATAGTCCCCTACGGCTAGGCAGGTTAAACTAGTATCTACATGATCCCCTACGATATGTAAATTCAGTTAAAAATGAGAACAAAGGCCGAGATTAATGTATTTACCTACCTTGTCTTTAAAAATTTTTTCATTCTAACGAATTGCATTTTCATAAAATCTCATTCAGAAAATGCAAACAGCAGAAAAAATAACTATCTATGAGAACTAGAAGAAAAACTATGTGTAAAAATATCGAGGGGTAAGCCACCTGTGAAAATTTGTACAGCGACTGCCGATATTGTTCAAATCTGCCAGTACTGCCGCGACTGCCGTTGTGACTGCCGCGACTGCCAAAGAGACTGCCTTAACTGCCGAGAAGATTGTCCTAACTGCCGAAGAGACTGCTCTGACTGCCAAAGAGACTGCCCTAACTGCCGAGGAGACTGCCCTAACTGTCGAAGAGACTGCTCTGACTGCCGAAGAGACTGCTACGACTTTTGGGAATTGAAATTACAAAAAATAATGAGTGAAATAATGAATCATTAGAATGAAACAAAATATTTATTAAAGACTCAGAATTAAGTAAAATATTTTCATACAAAATGGTAAACTCGTAAAAAAAATGTTATAAGTTATGTTTTGCACGATATTTTCGGAATGCAATCTGGATGCCAGTTCGATCTTGCCGTGAAATTTGGAAGGGGTGCGCGCCCAGTAAATTAATAGGTCCATATATAATGTACTTATTTTCAACATCTTGTATGTCGTCTTCTTTGGGCCATGAAAAACTGTCCAAATATGATTCCAAAAATTTCATCTTTGACCTCGTATCAACGATGGCTATTACCCTGCCAATGTACCAGCCACTGTCGTAGTAAACGCTGTAATATTTTTCTTTCTGAATCTTGATCTCCGTCTGTATCATACACTTTTCTATTCTTCCTCTTCCTCTTTCTCAGAATATGACTCGGCCGAAGACTCAGTTGGAATTTCACTTTCACTTTGGTAGTCTGAGCTGACGTCTGTGTCCGTCTTTGAAGATAGAGACAAATCGTCTTCCTCGTCATATTTTTTATTTGTTTTCGTTTTTGTTCTTTTATTTGTCTTCTTTGTGTCGCTTGGCAATTTATTTTTCTTATTTTTTCTATTACTTTTCCTAGTATTACCACGCGTCGCCATACCTTTAACCCTTAAAAGTCTGTCCGATGATAGTCTACCCTTTTTTTCACTGAGAAACCAGCATAGCGACGATTTTCGGACACTTATTGTTTTATTTTTCAGTCTGACTTTGAGATATGGGGAAAAAGATGGTTTAGATGTATTTTCGGTTTTATTATTATGGAAGATAGTCCTATTTTGCGCCTTATCATGCACTCTCGCATGCACTTCAGCTGCCTTTTTGGAACGTTTTAATCCATTTTGGGTATATTATTTGAAACATAAATTATCAAATGTGGCGAAAAACAATGACTCCTGCGCTGTGTGTTGTCTGTCATCGATGTCTTCAGGATCAGACAGTTCAACTTCCCCATATTCTATAGAATTGTCTTGTTCATCTTCATCATCCAGCTGTACTTCATCCATGTCCTCGTCTTCATCGGTATTTTCATATTTTTTATTTTTTTTTGTCCCGTCTTTGATTCTTTTACTGATTTCGTAAAAATCGTCCCGAAAGCCTCTTCTAGTCGTTTTGTACTTTCTTCTTCATCTAGTGTTTCACCGAGACTGCCGAGTAGACTGCCGTGACTGCCGACTAGACTGCCGCGACTGCCTACTAGACTGCCGCGACTGCCTACTAGACTACAGAAAGACTGCCTAGAATTTGTACAGTGACTGCCGTGGTGGTTGACCCCTCGAAAAATATTAATGAAATCTTTGCATTCTTTCGATAACCCGAATTCTGGGTATGTTGGCAAATCAAAATCCTAAAATGAATTTGTATAATTTCTTACTTGAAAATTCTCATTCAACAACTAGCATCCACACGGTTCACTAGGGCCATGCAGATTAAACTAGTATCTACATAACCCCCTACGGTCGTGAAGATTCAGTTAAAAATGAGAACAAAGGCCTAAAATGAATTTATTTACCTACCTTGTCTTAAAAAAATTTTCATTCTAATGGATTACATTTTCATGAAATCTGTAATTCTGTTTTGGAAATGCTTAGCCTTTGAAACCTTTTTCGCCCTTATTCTGGAGCTCATGACCGTAGGGGGTTATGTAGGTACTAGTTTAATCTGCAAGGCCGTAGGGGACTGTGTGGATGCTAGTTGTTCAAAGAGAAATTTCAAACAGGAAATTACACAAATTCATTTTAGGATTTTGATTTGCTAGCACAACCATAATTCAGGTTATCGAAAGAATGCAAAGATTTCATTACTTAATGCTTTTATACATAGTTTTTCTTTTAGTTCTTATAGATAGTTAATTTAACTGTTATTTGCAAAATCCTATAAGGAATATGTTTCAATGTAATATAATGTTATTATTAATACCTTAGTGATTATGAGTGGTACCGATTTGAAACAAGTAAATAAAGATGAATAAAGTGAGGGCAAATTAATAACAATTAATTGTGACAATGTCATGCAATATCTTTGCATAATTACAACAGAATATGAACTAAGGTATTAAAACATTATCTTAATAATAAACACGATTACCATCTAAATATGTATTTACTTTATTGGTAATAAATTGTTACAATCACTTGTGTGAAAGACATCAAATTGCCTATGTCATTTATTTAATAATTCAAGGATAATTGTCAAAATTTCCCAATAAATAATAATCGATTGGGTTTTTCGATATATTTAACCATTTGAATATATTTACCTACATAATGTAGTGCTCGTTTTACCGCTCATTTTGGAGAAGAGCTTATTGGTATTAATAAAAAAACGTATCTATACAGCCGCAAACTCAGATCCGATAAGGCTAATATTGATGATTTTAAAGAATACATAAAAGAAGACAAAGTAAAATCGAACCAGAATTACTATCATTATCCAAAAAATGAAAATCTGTATGTATAAGTTGCATTAACTCCTATATGGAAAGTAGAAAATTAGTAGAAAATTTAAATCGAATATCCATGATATTTCCCTGAGGGTTCCCTAAGGTTCAATATTAGGCTCCCTACGATTTTTGATTTGCATTAAAGATTTACCAAATTACATTCAACGATGCCACGATGTATGTAGATAATGCCACTGTTTCGGTATTAGTTGTTACTCAAGAGGAACTTCATTATTTGTTGTACTAGACGATGTACACGCATGATGTCAGAGAAATAAACTCATTTTGAATTATAGGAAAGCCGGTATTATGAATTTTAGGAGAGCATTAAGGGGATCTTCCATCTAGGAGCACCGTTTTCGCGGTTTTTGAGTTTAATTTTTTTGGGGAAAAGTAACAAAGCTAGAGGAATTCGGTTTCTCGATTTATATTCAAATGAAAACTGTATTTAATTATTTTTCTGCAAAAAGAAAAACAACACGATGATTGATTTTCTGGTAGCCATGATTAAAGGAAATGTGTCCACCTGAAGTAAACGCAATAAATTGAAATTATTTTGTTATCCCTTTGGCTATCATGCTACGTAGGCTGTTTTGGAATATCAACTATCAAAGTATCGGGGTCTTTTCGAAAAATCGGTTTCTTCACCATTTCTCAACTTAGAAATTTAATGACAATTGCAAAAATTTTTCCTTCGAGAATACACAGTCAGAATCTCAGGCCAATGGGTCAAATGTAGTCGAAGAAAGCTTGGCTGGCGTTTTGAAAAACGTGTTTTCTAGAGAAACGCATTTAAAGTTTTAGAGCCAGATTATTGCAGATAACATACAAAATTTGATACCTTTACTTCTGGTATATACAGTGTGATACCTCTGTATACCCGTTAATTGATGCTTGATTTACATCAAATTTTGGTGGTAAGAGAAGATCGATAAGGCGATTTTTTAAACTTGGTAATATGTGATATATGTCAGTAGCGTGCGATTTTAAGGAGGTTTGAAGAGCAGATTTTTCAAAAATAAGCATTAGAGACTTTTAAAAAAAAAGAATAGGAAGGTATTCTTAATCAGCTCCTTTAGAAACCCCTTTGTACAAGATTGCATTGTAGTGGGTTCAAAGGTGTTCCCGGATACCCAAATCAAAAAAATGTATTCTTCATTTTTTGTTCAGAATAATGCATTGTACTAGACTGAATACTGATATACAGCGTGACCCACTGAAGATCGCAACGCCCCTGTATACCCGTTAATTGATGCTTGATTAACTTCACATTTTGGTAGTAAGAAAAGATCGATAATGTGATTCTTTGAACTTGGTAATATGCAGAGCCCGGCTCAGAGGTAGTTATGACGTAAAAGCCAGAGTCGGCTTTGCGCAATATGAACTATATAAACATTTTCATGCGCAATAATACAATATTTTACCTTATGATTATATCTAGTGAATTCCGTAATATTTAAAGGTAAATGGCCCCGAAACGGTTATAAATCGTACCTACTTTGATGCACTTATTGTTGGATGCACAAACACAAACGCCTAGTAACTATACCTTATTAGAATAATAAAAATATATTATTTGCACTTGTTCTAAATCGTTCGAAATAAAACTCCGGTGCCTGTCACTGAATATCCCACTTATGTTGTGAAAAAGGATCGTTCAACCATTCAACGTCTACCGATGTAATAGGCGCATATTTAAAATAAGTATAGTTTCTTATAGATGGCAGATTTATGTCCGGCATTGAACAGTCCACTTCTTTGCCACACACAAAAATGTTGAAAAACCGGGGTTGTTTCTTAACACTGTTATGTATCCAATTTGTATTTCACTCAGCAATATCCCCTGAGACTCTAAAAATATATTGACGTAGATCAAATACCTGTAATGTTTATTGCATCAATTACTGTATACTGATCTGTTTTCGGCTTACGTTGAACGTTGCGTATAGCTAGAGGGATCCGTGAGAAATATCCATGTAAATATGCTAAATTTTAGTTTTTATGACATTCAGATGAAACTTGTTTTAAAATGTTCGAATTGCATGTCCACGAAAGTGTTTTTTCACAGCTGGCACAGAAAAGTTCTACACCGTTAAACCGCAGTTCCAGAAAATCTTTAATCTACGAAAGTACTATTTCATTTAATGGAAAGCCACTCGACGCCATAACAAATCACGACACATTTACTTCTATCAAATGTACTGACAAGTCTTAGTCTGTAATGTTGACTCCATAATGCGTATGTGCATATGAAACAATCTCACATGTCATTGTGTAATAAATTAATAATAATTGTTGGACCTTTTTTATTTTAAATGCTTTCTGTAAGTTTGAAGTCTTCTGCAAAATATAAAACGCAATCTGCTGTTTATTTTACTATTATTATTGTTTACCGTATCCTATTTGCTGTCGTAAAAAAGCAGAAAAAGAGTGACGAGCCTGGCGGTGACTTTGTGGTGTCGAAAATTCTCCTTATATCTTTTTAAATTATATTTACGCCTTGTCCTCAATGATAACTGTGTAGTACCCCCACTT
This sequence comes from Stenurella melanura, assembly GCA_963583905.1. Classification (NCBI taxonomy): domain Eukaryota; kingdom Metazoa; phylum Arthropoda; class Insecta; order Coleoptera; family Cerambycidae; genus Stenurella; species Stenurella melanura. The sequence goes on from OY757312.1 coordinate 114,214,005, forward strand.
CCCACTAGATGTTACCACGATTTTTAAAGTTTTATTAATAAAGAATTGCCCCATTCACTCCATATTGCCCTTCATGCCCCTAGTACATTATGCTGCTAACTTCATTCTTCAACTTCGTGCGGAGGTGTTACTACTTCTAAATTTATACAAGTTCAAAAATTGTTAATTATTTTGAGAAAAAGTGAAAATATGGGTAAAGAAAGAAAACGCAGAAGGAGCTATTCATCCAGTAGTTCGAGTAGTATCGATCAGGTTTCAGAGCTTCGCAGGGAAGTTAAAAAACTCAAGAAGATGATAGTACGCAATGAGCGGGAAACTTCTCGTCGGCGTAGATCACCCTCAACTAGAAGCTCAAGTCCTAAATCAGATACAATCATTGAACTGTCCGATAAGGAAAATGAAGGCAGATAAAAATTCTAATGTTGATTTTTAGATTCCAATACCTGTAATGGTTAAAGTGAGAACCGAGCGGCATATCGATGTCATGACTGGAGGCCATTGTGAACAAAAACCTTTCCATTGAGTTTGGTATCAAATTCAATGAAGACCATGTGTATGGTATACACATAAAATATTCATGTAAACGAATTAAATTTTGGTGTATTATTTTTATTTAAAATACCCATAAATCTCGTATGAGTAGGGTTTTATCATGTATATGATAAACATAAGCTGGAAGAAAATATAAAGGAAAAGATCAATAATTATGAAATGGCAATATTGGAAATAAAGGTATCCTTTTGGAACATAAAGCATTGGTATGAAACTAACCTAACTAAATTAAAGTGGCACCAAAAAGTGGTTACGTCAATCGCCAAGTGAAACTTTTCTTCCTCTTCTTCTTTGATATGGTCAATTGCCACCAGTCATGCAACGATTGGTCGTCTTCTTCTCTCCACAAATCTTGGGTGCACGATCCATAATTTAAAGGAAAAATACTTATGAGAATTTATATTTCAGGTTTGTCTGAAATCGAGCACGACGACCCCCTAAAAATCGAATTTGTGGAAATACCTTCTTTACAAGCAGATGTTTTAAATGTATTGGGGACAGAGAGTGGTTCTCTTGATGCGCCCGAAATTCAGTTTCATGAAAATTTGGTTCCCAGTTGGGAAAATATAGTTAAAAATGGTATGAATGAATCAACGAAATCGGATATGTTGAAAAAATATTCAGTTGTCAAGAACTGTCCTTGGATATCTCCCCCCAAACTTAACCCTGAAGTAAAAGCAGCGGTAAATGAAAACGCATTAAAACGTGACTCAAGGTTAGAGGTTCTTCAAAGCCAATTAGGAGCTAGTTTGGGGGCTATAGGAAAAGCAATGACCATTCTTTTAAATAGAGAGGAAAAACAGAGAGGGGAGGACCTACCCGTTATAGAGGCTCTTAGCGATGCAGCCAGATTATTGACAGACTTATATTACGAAGATTCCGAATCTCGAAGAGGGTTAGTCAGTGTGACTTTAAATAAAAGCTTGAAAGATACACTAACTAGTACTACTGTTGACGGTTGGTTGTTCGGAGAAAACTTGGGGGAAAGAGTAAAAGCGGCCAAGGCAATAGAAAGATCAGGCAATGAATTAAAGCAAAAAACCCAAACTAAAAAGTTCAGGGTAGCAACCAGTTCTTTAAACGCCAAAAGTCCACTCAGGAAGAATATTCACCTGAGTGGACAGAAATACCAACAAGCTCCTCGTCAGAAGTTCAGTCGTCAAGATCATCAGAACAGGAGATCATCTTTTCATCAAGCCAGGGAAAAGGAGAGGGCAAGAAGAAGACGTTAGGACCTAAGGTTAGTTTTCAAGCTGGTAGCCTGAGTTGTTTTGTACGTCAATGGAGAAAAATTACATCGGACCCCACAATCCTATCATGGATTAATGGGTACCAGTTATCATTTACTTGTAAAGTCATCCAAGATAAACCTCCTCAGAGGAACTCCTGGTCTCACACAGAAAGACAGGCAATAAAACAAGAAATTGATCATCTTCTAAAAATAAAGGCCATCGTTACATGCCAACCACGTAAAGGCCAATTTATTTCTCCCATCTTTCTGGTACCTAAGCCAAACGGCAAGAATAGGCTAATACTCAATTTGAAACAGCTTAATAGATTTATATCTACAGAACATTTCAAAATGGAAAATATCAGCACAGTTGTGAGGCTTATGTCTCCTAATTGTTTTCTAGCTTCAATAGATTTGAAGGAAGCTTATTTTTTAATAAACATAAAAGAGGAAAGTAGAAAATATCTGCGTTTCAAATTTGATGGTATCATGTATGAATTTACATGCTTGCCATTTGGCTTATGTACCGCACCATGGGTCTTTACAAAACTAATGAAGCCGGTAGTCTCCACGCTTCGGGAAAAAGGTTTATTGTCTATAATTTATCTAGATGACTTTCTTCTTTTTGGCGACAGCTATAATGACTGCAGGAATAATGTTGTACTAACAAGCAATTTACTAAGGAGACTTGGCTTTATCATTAACCTGAACAAAAGTCAGATAATTCCTTCGAATTGTTGCAAATTCTTAGGTTTTATATTTGACTCAGAAAATATGTGTGTAAGACTTCCAGAAGAAAAACGTTTAAATATTTCAGAATCCCTCAGAAAGATTTCCAAAATGCAATACTGCTCAATTAGAAGCTTTGCTCAATTTGTAGGTAAAATAATTGCTACATGTCCAGCAGTTCGATATGGGTGGGCTTATACGAAAAGCTTTGAAAGAGCCAAATACCTTGCATTGAAATATTCTGATGGAAACTACGATAAGCAGATGTATATTCCAAAATATTTATCATCTGACTTAACTTGGTGGAAGCTTAATAATATGACTACAATTAACCCCATCCCTACAAATGACTTCAAATTAGAAATTTTCTCCGATGCCAGTCTTTCTGGGTGGGGTATTTTCAGTGATGGCAAAAGAGCTAGTGGCCTTTGGAGTGAAGTAGAAACAACCTATCATATAAATTATTTAGAGCTGCTTGCAGCATTTTTTGGTTTAAGGTGTTTTGCCCAAGATCTAATGGATTGTGAAATATTACTTAGAATAGACAACACCACTGCCATATCCTATATTAATAGATCAGGGGGTATTCAATATCCGAAGTTGAGTAACTTGGCAAAAGAGATATGGCAGTGGTGTGAAGCTAGGGGCATTCGGGTATTCGCTTCTTATATAAAGTCAAAAGAAAATAGGGAGGCTGACTTTGAATCAAGAAAGCTACCTGTAGAGACAGAATGGGAATTATCGGACACAATATATAATAATATCACAGACATTCTTGGTATACCGAATATAGACCTATTCGCTTCTAGACTTAATGCTAAATGTCACAATTTCATATCTTGGCAAAAAGACCCAGATGCCCTAGCTGTGGATGCCTTTACTATTGTGTGGTCTGAATATTTCTTCTATGCCTTTCCGCCCTTTGCTTTAATACTGGCTGTATTACAAAAAATTGTTATGGACAAGGCACAAGGAATAGTGGTGGTACCATGGTGGCCCAATCAGCCATGGTTTCCACTTTATCAAAAACTTTTAATATCAGAACCAATTATTTTTCCTCCTAGTAAAAGCTTATTATCTTTCAATAGGAAGCCTCACCCTCTCTGGAGAAAAATTTCCCTGGCAGCAGGAATCTTATCGAGCAGGCATTCAAACTAAAGGGGTTGCAAAATTCAACATCCAAAATTATGCTGGCATCGCTATCTCCAAGTACTCTCAAACAATATAATTGTGGTTTAAAAGCATGGTGGTACTTTTGTGAAAGTAGAGGCCTCGATAAATTCAATAATTCAGTTGATATTATATTATCATTTCTAGATGAACAATTTCAAACAGGGGCATCTTATGCCACATTAAACAACACCAGATCGGCGTTATCACTTATTTTATCTCCTACTGTTGGAACCAACTACCAGGTGAAACGTTTCTTCAAAGGGGTTCAACGCTTGAGACCCAGTAACCCAAAATATAATATGACCTGGGACCCAGCAATTGTGCTGAACTACTTAAGCCAGCAGTTTCCAAATGAGGAGATTGGCCTTGATATCTTAACTATGAAATTAGCAACCCTTTTGGCACTTATAACAGCACACCGTGTCCAAACTCTTTCATTGATCAAAATTATAGATATAGAAAGAAAGCCAGAGGGTTTCAAAATTAAAATTCCCAGCGTGATAAAAACATCTGGAAAAAATAGGCCTCAACCAGTGCTACACATCCCTTTCTTTGTAGAGAGGCCTGATATATGCGTAGCCAATACTCTTATCACTTACCTAGCAAGAACAGCCACTTGTAGAGATAAAGATAGTAAAGAAAATAATCTATTTATTACTTTTAAAAAACCTTACCATAAGGCAACTTCACAAACGATTAGTCGTTGGGTCAAGGTAACACTAAAGAAGAGTGGGATCAATACGGACATTTTCACTGCCCACAGTACAAGACACGCAGCCACTTCGGCTGCAGAAAGAAATGGTGTTAGTTTAGATTTGATAAGGTCCACAGCGGGTTGGACCTCAAACTCTACAACGTTTGCTAGATTTTACAATCGCCTGTTATGTTCTAAAAATGACTTTGCAAAGTCTATTTTAAATTGTAAAACTTTATAACATTGAATAAATTCTGTATGTTATTGAATATGTACACAATATTAGACTAAGTAGAATAAATCTTTTGTATATCGCAACTGTCTTTAAACATCTACACAGTTATCATTGAGGACAAGGCGTAAATATAATTATAAGATCAAACGAACTTACCTTAAGTGAAGTTCGATCTTAATTATATGAAACGCCTTGTCCGAGATGATCATACCCACCCATGAATCCCTTGATTACAAAAGAGGGATTTGATAACTCCCAACATGATCATCACAGTTGCGGAGAGCTTTAAAATAAATGAAGTTAGCAGCATAATGTACTAGGGGCATGAAGGGCAATATGGAGTGAATGGGGCAATTCTTTATTAATAAAACTTTAAAAATCGTGGTAACATCTAGTGGAAAAATTATATTTTAAATTGAAAATTGTTTAATACAGTTGGGAAGAAACATATGGGAGATATTTACATTTCCGTAACTGATATAAAAAGTTGAAGTGGTGTATGCCGTTTAAAGTGCCGAGTTTTTTGTTTTCGATTAGACAATCAGACCGACGCGCGACACAGCAGGTATAGGTATATAATGTGTGGCCGAAGTCGGGTGTTTTTTATCCACCAATTTCAGTAAACATCTCTTACATCTACTTGCTCAACTATACCAAATAAATAATTTCTCCAAACCAATAATAAATTGTTTATTTATTGTTTTATGAGTTTTATGAAATACTTTTTATTTCTCACCGCAAAAGTAGGTATTTGTTTCCTATAAATAATGTATTTATTTGCTTATGTGAATCATACAAAACATTATATTTATCTGTGTGGAGACCGTCTCTGGCATAACTACTTTTGCGCCGGGCTCTGGTAATATGTGATATTTGTCAGTAGCGTGCGATTTTAAGGGGGTTTCAAAAGCCGATTTTTCAAAAGAAAGTGTGAGATCACTTACCTGGTTACTGAGATGTAAGCTTCCAAAAATTAATTTTTGAACGTTTTCATTTTACGTTTTCTCCTAAGTGATCAATTTGTTTGAGGTAAATTTTGCCAAAATAACCCGCCTTTTACTCCACCTCCATTGTGATGTGGAAGTGAATAAGAAATAAAAATATTTAATAATTAACTACAATTTAAAGAGAAAATGGAATATTTTGAAAAATTCGTCCAATATTTCATCTTACCCCCCCGTATTTCGAGAACTGTTCATCTGGAAAGCAAGCATTGAACAGGAAATGTAGGGAATTTTATGCCCTGCAATTTGATTATAAGCTATTTCTCACGTACTCGCCTCGAAAACGAAACATTCGCGAGAATGCTATTTTCTGTTCCATTATTTCAACATGGCGGCGCGAGTGGCGACGCCCCAAGTTGGAAAATTCAAAATATAAATTAGTATGTCAAACTTAAGAACTATGCTAATAAATATAAACTTTCCTCAATATTCTGCAAGGTAAGGTTCCTTTTTATATCTCTGTTTATTGGACTATAATAAGTAAAATGGCAAATTCATTAATGCTGCTACATTTGAGGTTGTGACATTTAGTTGTTTTGCACAATTATAGAAAAATGAAGAGTATACATAAATCTTGATTAAAGAAAATACGCAATATAAAAATCATTCAATGTTATGGGTAACCATAAATAATAATAAAGGACAAACGTTAACATTGATGTATAGGTAGCTAAATATATCACTGACATAAAAAAAGCTAATTAACTTGAAAAAGGAAGTAGGAAATGCTGGGTCATTGGCTACGATTTTTTGGTGATTGATGGCAAGGATCCTCCATTATTAAAAATTAACAAGCTTAACATCAATTCATTGCACAAGTTTATTTAGTTTTATTCATTAACAATAACAAGTTTTTATGTAAAATTCATGCTCTATTTACAGTTTATATGCCATTATCGGATTATTCATATTTATTTTTAGACCCGAACAGATTTATCCAATTATAGTAGGGAATCTAAGACCTCCAATTCAGCAAGGGGGGGTCAACTGTGACATATACAAAAACCAAAAACGGATTCCCATGTAAAATTTCATGACGGATACGAATTTTGAGTTCACCCCTTCATCCAGAATTGCGAAATGGGAAAAAAATGCAATTTTGGGCAAATTTCTAAAAACTACGGGAAACATTTATTTTTTTGTTTCTCAGTCAATACCTCGTTAACTGTTCGAGATATCTGTTTGAAATTTTGACACCAATATCTTTGGAGATTGGCCTCACTTACAGTTTATGTGAAACTTTTTTCAGCAACGTCGTTTTTTGGCAAAAAAAATAAAAATCTTCGCTTAACGCACAAAAACACCAAAATGCATTGCAAAATATAACATGCTAGAAACTTTTTTATTACTAAAGATACATGGGCATATGATCGAGAGAAAATAAAGCTTATGTATTATAGAAACTTTTTTACTTGAAGAATTTTTTTCTAGAATGCTTAGTTTGGCAGTTATGACTGTTGTAAATAAATAGTAGTGTAACAACTCATATATTGCGCGTTTTCCTCGGCCGGCGCGAGCGCTCTCTACTAGCAACTCGCAACCGTATTCAGTCATATCAGAGATACGTAGGTATTTTATTATTTAGCTCATGTATGTTTTATTTTAAAAATGGTACCAGTGGAAGTTTGTCAGTTACCAGTAGAACCGAAAAATACTGTTTTTATTATTGACATCATGTCTTTAATTCAAAGGCATCAAAGCTATGGCTGTTCAACTTTCAAAGAACTCTTTAAAAAGTCTTTGAAATTAGTTATAAACATGAGACCAAAAGGGTGTAACCTACCGACGGACCAAAGTAAGAAGAGTGTACTGTCTGTATAAGGTAAACGATGGGGTAGATATACAGAATTGGAAAAATATTATTTCTCGTTCTGATAATAAACGAGAACTCTTGAACTTTTTTGCTTGCAAGTTTGAGGAAAGTTATTTCAGAATAGACCAAAACGTTCAGATTGTTATTGCAGGTATGTTTTTAGAAAATAGCAAAACTATTTTATGCGATCAAAATAATGTGAAAATGATGAAATCCCTACATTTTTCCGATCATGAAGAAGCAGGTACCAGACTTTTTGCTATCTTGTCATTTTTTAGAAATGAATGTACTAGAACAGTCATATATACTGTGCACACTGATATTTTTGTTCTTTCATTGTATTATGCGACTATACTAAACACTGAAATACGGCTTCAACGGCAAAAATCTTATATTTTTTGTCATGATGTGATTACCCAAATATCTAGTACATTTGATTTCGACAAAAGAAATCTGACCAACATTTTACTAGCTGTTTACTGCCCCTCGGGAAATGATACTGTTAGTTATCCCTTTAAGAAAGGCAAAAAGACAGTAGTAAAAATATTACGTGAAAGGTTAAATATGTTAGAAGAATTAACACATTTTGGCGCAGCGAACCGAGATAGAACTTACAAACTAACTGATAGTGTATTAGATTCCTGTAGGTTATTTTTTAAGGTTCTTTATGGCAGACCTTTATTTAGAAGAAATTTGGATGAGCTACGAGCACATTTATTCACTTCATATAAAACAGATATGAGGTAATTGTTTTAATTATTTTATATAGACACTATACCGATAATGATGAGTAAACCACAAAAGCCAGAGAATATACACTTAAATTCATATTGCAAATGTAAAATGTACACTTGTACCAGTCGCTATCGATGTCTAAGTGCAAAAGTAAAACGTGGTATAAGTTGTTTGTGCGAAGGCAAATGTTCCTCACTTTTAAATTAAACTAATTATAAAAATTAAATAGTTTTCTTTATTTACATAAAATACAAACATTTTTAATCGGACTGACACAATATAAATATGGTTCATTAAATCGCAGACCCTATGCCTTTTTCTTACCAATATGGAAGCTTTTATCTTATAATAGATACACAATCGTTAGCAGAGCACGCAATGAAGTGTACACACCGAGCTAGACCAATTTGACCGGGCCGGGCCAACGCTGAACCAATATAATCTCATTTTTTTCACTATTAAGCCAAAGTATAAAAACATATTCAAATGCAAAAACTTCTTTGGTCTTTTATCATCATTTTATGTCGATTAACTACACCTCTATCTCTACTTATAAAAAAGTTTCTCACATACTATATTTTGCAATACATTTTTGAACTTTTGTGCGACATGTAGGACTATAGTTGTTTTTTATAAAAAAATTATATTGACACAATAATTTTGCTCTATACAGAGCCCAAGAAGAAAGTTAAAAGATCATTCTCCTAAAATTTCAGATCGATACTTTTACCAGTAAATGAGATATCGAGTGGGGAATGAGAATACTAATGTTTATTGTGTTTTTCTTACTTTTGGAAACAAACAACTTTTTCTCTAATTTCGCAATTCCGAATTTAGTGGTGAACTCGTAATTCGAATTCGGCAGAAAATTTTACATAGAAAACTGTTTTTAGTTATTGTATACATATGAGTTGACCCCCCCACCTTTAAAACGCATCGTACGGCAAGCTAGATTCCCTACTATTATGTTATTTTTTATCTTCAATTTGTTACATCAGTCAGTTACAGGGCCAAAATGTTATGAATGAATTTGCTGAATATTTTAACATAGCAAGTGAAGAAATCAGAATTTGTTGCTTACAGTGTTATAAAGCTGCTGTAACAATTTATCGTCAACTTTCAAAACCATCCCATCCTACCACTCCTTCTGGGAAACCTTGCAGGTTGCTGTTGGCTTGAAATTACTAATGTTTCTTTCATTCTTCAATCTTATTTAACAAACTTTTGCATGACTGGACGGCGACGAATATAGCTATGAAATTCATTCCAAAAATGTTCAAATAGATTAAAATCTGGGCTTCGTGGTGGCCAATCAAATCGTCTTTATTCAGTAAATTTAAAGACCATTAAAAATAAGATAAGAATAAACAGTGGTACTCTTAATGAAAATAAGGTAAACCGAGTTATTGATTATTATCATGATCATTAAGTGAAATCGTCTGTCGTATAAATAAAGCAAACGCCAGAAAGATATTAAAGAAAATGGTCGCTTAAATAAAATACCAATTTCTTGAAGTCACTTACTTGCATTTATTACAAATTAAAATATGAAAATTATGTGCACATAACTAATGGTAAAAAACTTAAACATAATAATCGAACACTTTGACTTCACTTCCTATTGAATCATTTTCCATGAATTTTAAATACAGTGTGAACCTAAAGAAACGCACAAAATTCGTATTTTTGGTATGTGTCATTTTTCAAAAAAATCCTCGATTTTAGTTTTGTAAATGATACATTTTGTCACTACCTATACCAAAATTGGTTTTTGAGTTTTTTTTAATGGAAACAGACATTTTTGTTTACTTCTTTGGTGGTATATTCCTTTAGCTTTCTGGTGATATAAAAAAAATATATTACCTGAGCCATTCGTTTGTAAAAATGACATGTTATGTAAAAATAGCTTACCTTTCGCAAATTCACGAGTAATGTTCCACTTTCTTACGGCCTGATAAATCTTGTTGCCTACATTTTTGTTTTAACTAGCAAGAAAACATTTGACATAAAAACAAAACAAAGAAAATAATAGAAAAACAATAATCTTAACAACAGAGAGATACAGGCCTTTTTGTGTAAAGTATCGATAACTATTTTATTCCTAGCACGTGTGGAACCTCAGTTTTGTGACATTTCTGAGACAGTGTAAAAAACCGCTGCCTAAGGAATCACTACTTCCACATCCAGATTATTCGTCCAAGTCACTTTAAAGGAAACATCTTGACTATATTTGCACTCTAGTATGTGGAAATTATTGGTCATAGAATTTTAATAATATTTGGGGTAGATGTCATAGAAATGTTTGAGGAGTTGGTTTCTACCATATACGTTAAAAATGAAATTTCTAGTTTACCGTACTTATTTTCCACTATTTACAACCTACCACCTCAATGGAGTCATCTCAATCAGATGTCACTACAATACATACGTGTACTAACTTTCAAGTGAATATCTCAATTTGATGTTATCAATCCCATTAATAATGAAGCGGAGGTGGTAGAGTTTGAAAAATATTAGAAAGAAATCTGAGGCCTTGGTTTCTAGTATATACACCGAATCCCAAATTTCTGTAGTCTTACCAGCTTGCTTTACTTATTTTCCCCTATTTGCCCCTATTTAACCCCCAACCCTTCAACGGCATCATCTCAAATTATGATCTAGTTTCAGACGTCGTTATAATACATACGTGTACCAAATTTCAAATGAATATCTCAATTTTATTTTATCAACCCATTTCATATTGGAGTAGGGGTGGTTGGATTGAAAAATATTATAAGAAGATCTGACGCTGTGGCTTCTAGTACATACACCGAATTTCAAGTTTCTGTAGTCTTACCAACGTTTTACTTATATTCCTCTATTTACCCCAAATTAACCCCCAACCCTTCAACGGAATCATCTCAAAATATAAACTAATTCCAGACGTCGTTATAAAACATACGTGTACGAAATTTCAAATGAATATCTCAACTTTATTTTGTCAACCCCATTAATGAGTAGGGGTGGTGGGGGGGTTGAAAAATATCATAAAAAAATCTGAGGCCTTAACTTCTTGTACATACACCGAATTTCAAGTTTCTGTACTCATACCAGCTTGCTTTACTTATTTCCCCCTATTGACCCCTAAATAACCCCCAACCCTTCAACGGAATCATCTCAAAGTATAATCTAGTTCCAGATGTCGTTATAATTCATACGTGTACCAAATTTCAAATGATTATCTCGATTTTATTTTATCAACCCTTTTAATAATGAAGTAGGGGTGGTGGGGGTTGAAAAATATTATAAATAATCTGAGACCTTGGCTTCTAGTACATACACCGAATTTCAAGTTTCTGTAGTCTTACCAGCTTGCTTTATTTATTTTCCCCTATTTATCCCTATTTAACCCCCAACCCTTCAACGGAATTATCTCAAAATATAATATAGTTCCAGATGTCGTTATAATACATACGTGTAGAAAATTTCAAATGAATATCTCAATTTTATTTTATCAACCCTTTTCAAATTGGAGTAGGGGTGGTGGGGGTTGAAAAATATCATTAAAAAATCTGACGCTTTGGCTTCTAGTACATACACCGAATTTCAAGTTTCTGTACTCTTACCAACTTGTTTTACTTATATTCCTCTATTTACCCCAAATTAACCCCCAACCCTTCAACGGAATCATCCCAAAATATAATCTAATTCTAGACATCGTTATAATACATACGTGTACGAAATTTCAAATGAATATCTCAACTTTATTTTATCAACCCCTTTAATGGGGTAGGGGTGGTGGGGGGTTGAAAAATATTATAAAAAAATCTCAGGTCTTAACTTCTAGTACATACACCGAATTTCAAGTTTCTGTACTCTTACAAGCTTGCTTTACTTATTTCCCCCTATTTACCCCTATTTAACCCCCAACCCTTCACCGGATTTCCTCAAAAAACAATCCAGTTCCAGATCTCGTTATAATATATACGTGTACAAAATTTCAGGTCAATATCTTAAACCGTTCCGGAGAAAGCGTGCGGACAAAAAAGTTACAGACCGACAGACAGACCGACAGACCGACAGACAGACAGACAGAAAATTTTTTTCGCTCAAATTTAAAATCTCGACGTTTCATGACATTCTAAACCTATTTCACGAATAAAAATTTTTGAAAATTTTTTTGCGATTACTATACTTCCAATCCACTACGTGGATGTGGAAGTAAAACTAGTGAATGCAATGCCACGTTTAAGTGAAAGAGAACGCGTAGAACTTTTGATGATGGTTGGATATGTAGATAGGCTGAGAACTGTAAGTAGATTGGTTGCTAGATATGATGAATCTGGCACTGTAGATGACCTACCTCGATCTGGTCGCTCTAGCACAAGCAACGAAACCAAGTTAAATATTCTTCTAGAACGTGAGGAAAACCACCATCTTTCGACAAGGCAGCTGGCTTTAAATCATAACGTGAGTCAAACTTCTGTTGCACGTCTACTGAAAAAAGAAAAATACCATCCGTACAAAGTGCAATTAATACAAGAATTGAATGAGGACGATCCAGATTGGCGCTTACAGTTTTGTGAACAGTTGATGACCTTGTGCGATTAAAACCCACATTTTTTATTGATGAACCTACATTTTCTTTAAAGGCATACATCGGCATAACTGTAGGCATTGGTCACGCGAAAATCCTCATTGGACTCAAGAAGCCCATACACAGCGACGAGGCAAAGTAAATGTGTTGGCAGGTATGATGGTGATCGTTTATTGGGACCTTTTTTTTGAAGAAAATCTTACGGCCGCAAAATATTTACAGTTTTTGCGAGTTGAGTTAGAGTCAGCCTTAGCAGTTATGTTTCCGAACAATGAAGATGAAGATGTTCCTGCTGAAAACGTCTGGTTTCAGCAAGACGGGGCCCCACCTAATTTTGGGATAGCAGGGCGTCAATTTTTAGATGGCACTTTTACTGGAAGGTGGATAGGTCGTCGAAGTCCGATTGAGTGGCCCCGCGTTCACCGAATTTAACCCCCTTAGAATTTTTTCTTTGGGGTTACTTAAAGTCAAGGGTGTATTTTAACAGACCGGATACCATAGAAAAATTGAAAGACAGAATTGGCTTGAAGATGAGACGAATTGCCCATGACATGATTCAGAACAGCGTGCAAAGTGTCTACACCCGTCTTGGTCAATGCCAAATGGTTGGAGGGTCGCAATTTGAGCAATGGAGATGATTTTTTTCTCACAATTGCTTATGTAAGGTATCAATCAATAAAGATATTTTTTTACAAAAGAATGACTTAGGTAATATCAATTTTTTTCATATCACCAGAAAACTAAAGGTATATGTCACCAAAAACAGTAAACAAAAATGTCTGTTTCCATTTTAAAAAAATTATGATGACGTCATAACTCAAAAACCAATGACGTCATAAATTTTGGTATAGTGACAAAATATAGCATTTACAAAACTAAACTCGGCCTGTTCGAGGATTTTTTTGAGAAATGACACATACCAAAGATACGAATTTTGTGCGTTTCTTTAGGTTCACACAGTATAAAATTATTACATCATTGACAAATATTATTTTGATAAGTAAGCGAACTAATTATTGCTACTATGTTGGCGGCAACAAGAGAATAAGACATGCATCGTAATAAGGTTCTGAAACAATTTATTTGGTGACACATCTACTGTTTTGAGAACACAGTTATTTTTCCGAACATAAAAGAGATACATTGGACTTAAGTTACAGTGATTATACATTTATTTTTGATACAAGTTGTTATAAATTAGGATACATATGTTTTGGAACACTTAAGTTAATCTGAGATAAAAAAATAATTTCTGGGATTGAATTCCATAATCATAGAATTTAGTCTAATGACAAATATTTATTATAGTGGCAGGTATATTTATTCTCGTAAAATATTATGAATCGATGAGTAGAGTTTCTCTGATAAGGAATTGTGTGTAATCGTAGTATTCATTACAAATGGACCACTAAAAATACACACTGGCAAATATCAATGGGTTTCAAAGTCGTTTTTCTATAAACATATAAATAGATGTTTTAGACACCAAAAGATGGAAAAAGGAACCTCAATTTTCTAACGAACAAATTTGATGAATTCTTAAATAACCTGTCTTCGGAGAATCGATACTTTCACTATTCTCCAACAAGATGGAGCTCCTTCTCACAACTCTGCATTTGCTGGATTATTTAAGCAAAATCTTGCCTCTACACTGGATGTGTACCTACCAGTGGATTTATATGTTGGTCCTCTCTGGCTCCATATATTATCTCCAATGATTTTTTTTCTATGGAGATATGTTACATTAGATAAGGTTCAACGGCACGGTAAAATATAGACGATCTAAAAGCTAGAATGCAACAAGCATGTGATCGCGACAATTTTAATATCTTGCCAGTACAACAATCAGGATTTCGAAGTGCGCATAGCTGCATAACTGCTCTCCTAAAAGTTACGGAGTTACGAGTCCATAGATAATAATAAACTTTGCATACTTGTTCTTCTTGACTACAGTAAAATCAACCATAAGCTACTTCTAGCGCTCTTACATTACTTAGGATTTTCAAACAATGCTGTCAATTTGATGGAATCTTATTTATATAGGCGATATCAGTCTGTAGTTGTCAATGATAGTGCATCTAACTTTGTCCTTGTTGAGAATGGGGTACCTCAGGGTTCAATATTAGGACCTCTCTTATTTTTATTATATACATGTGAATTCCATAATTGCTTAAAGTTTTGCAACTCTCATTATTATGCCGATGATGCTCAACTGTACTACACTTTCGAGGAAAATTGTATTGACCAAGCCTGCGAAAATTTAAATAATGATTTGAGTGCACTTCTAACGTTATCTAAGAATTTCTGTCTGTCTATCAACGCAACTAAATCTAATGTTATTCTGTTTGGAAGGACTTTTGCGCGTAATCGGTGTAAGGATCGAGTTAGAATTTTAGTCGATGATGAATTATTATCCTTAAAAGATAGTTGTAAAAATTTTGGTCTCTATTTAGATTGCTCCCTTAGATTCTCCTCACATGTTACTGCTGTCATTCGTAGAGCATTTTGTAATTTAAAGTTAATATACGCGAACCGTCATTTACTAGACAGAAAATGTAAAACTATGCTTTGTAATAGTTTAGTTCTATCGCATTTAAATTATGCGGACGTTGTATATGGCCCTAGTTTGTTGAAAAAAGATTCCGAGAGACTCCAACGTATTCAAAATTCCTGTGTTCGACTGATTTGCGGACCTCGGCGACGTGATCATATTAGTGTGAAATTAAAAAATATCGGATGGTTGAACATGGAAAAGAGGCGTATAGTTCACGCTGCTACTCTCTTTCATAAAATTATAACTTCTCACAAACCAGCCTATCTTTACAATAAAATTCGATATCGCACGGACGTGCATAATGTAAACATTCGTTTTAAGACACAGTTGACTGCACCGCAACACAGAACATCCTTGTATAAGGGCTCATTTTCATATTACATTACATTGGCTGTACAACAGGATACCCGAATCTCATAAAAAGTTACCAGCATCTTCTTTCAAAGTAAAACTAAAAAAAGATTTGTTTTTAGGCACTGTTATATTGAATAATTAATACTTTCTTATATTTTAGTGTTAGTGAATATTGTATGATTTATCATGTTACGTTATGTAGTGTCAATACGCAGGACGTTTTGTAAGTTACTATTGTATGTTACTGTTTATGCGTGCAGACACTTCTTGGTTGAGTGGAAGAGCAAAATTCTGTTTTCGCCGTTTGATGAATATTCATATTATACCGTTGTTAACTAGCTAGTTGTCACTGTAATCGTTCATCAATAAAAGTATTATTATTATTTTTATTATTATTATTTAAATATAGACGATCTAAAAGCTAGAATGCAACAAGCATGTGATTAAGTTACTGTGGATATACTAAATAATGTTTTGAATAGTGCCTCGTCGTACTCAATTATATAAAAGAAATCGTAGTGAACACTTTGAACACACGGTATGATTGTATTGAAACATATTCTTTATAAGATTTTGCAAACAGCAGAAAAAAATACCTATCTAGGAGAACTAAAAGAAAAACTGTGTAAAAAATATTAATAAAATCTTTGCATTCCTAACCTAAATTCTGGTTGTGCTAGCAAGTTAAAATCCTAAAATGAATTTGTCTAATTTCTTATTTGACAATTCTCATTCTAACACTAGCATCCACACAGTCCCCTACGGCCATGCAGATTAAACTAGTATTTACATAACCCCATACCATATTTTGTTTGAAATTACTTTATTACTACCACATCCATGTAGTGGAAGTTGAAGTATAGTAACCGTTAAAATTTCGAAAATTTATTTTGTTGAAATAGGTTTTAAATGCCATGAAACGTCAAGACTTTAAATTTGAGCGCAATTTTTTTTCTGTCTGTCTGTTTGTCATCGGTCGGTTACTTCTTTTGTGCACACGACTACTCTAGAAAGGTTTAAAATATTGATTTGAAATTTGGTATGCTTATGATGCGATCTGAAACTGAATTGTATTTTGAACTCATTGCGTTGAAGGGTTAGAGGATAAATAGGGATAAATTGAGGAAAATAAGTGAAGCAAGCTAGTAAGAGTTCAGAAACTTGAGATGGGGTGATATCTGCCACCAACACCACCATCCCCACTCCATTTCTAAAGAGGTTGACTAACTAATATTGTGATTTAGTGTATGTGTGAGAACAAAAGTTCTCAGAACAATGTTTTACCCATTACCACCTGGTCCCAAATCGAGTTTCTTGATTCGAAATGGCTAGAGAGCGCCAATCTTGCTGAAAATGAAAAATGTTTATTTTAATTAAGGCTTACCGAAATAACAACAAATCCGCGAAGCCCGAATGTTGAAAATTCCTTTGTATTATTTTAAGTTAAAGGCCAAAAAACAATTAAAATTTTCAGACAAAAATAGTTGCTTCGATGCTTTTCGAATAATTAAGGTCAGTTTGAAAATAAAATCAAGCAAAATCAGTTCTTAAATTAGACAAAAAGTGTCAGTTGACAGCTGCCAGATTAACATTTGACTTACATTCCAAAATTTTAAATAATTTTTGATATAATATACTGAATATCTTCATGCGATAATTTAGTTCTAGGATGCCCAAAAACCATTATTTGGAAATTTTACAGCCTAGCTAAGTTCTCTTTGACATCTTTTGTCCAATTTCACATCATGTTCGAATTTGGTGACCATAAGAATGGGAGGGCAACAAGTTTTGTGAAAAAATTTGGAATATAAGTCAAACGTTGATTTGACAGCTGTCAATTGACTCTTTTTTTTTTTGTCTAATTTGACCGCTGATTTTGCTTTACTGTATTTTCTAACTAGCTTAAATTATTCAAAAAACTTCGAATCAACTATTTTTGTCTGAAAATTGTAATTGTTTTTTTGCTTTTAACTTAAAAAAATGTTTAAATTTTTTTTCTAAATTCGGGCTATGAGGATTTGTTGAAATTTCGGTAAGTTTTAATTTAAAACAAATTTTTGAACCAAAAAGACTCAATTAGGAATCACTGTGCCTTGGGGTAGACGATGTCAAATACTGTATTATTGCCACATGCTAGAATATGAATATAACATCAAGATGTTTTCCTTGAAACAGAGTTGCATGGGAAATCCAGATGCGTAGGCAGTAGTTTGTTACTATGAAGAGGCCTAATCTGTTGCTTTAAAACATACTTAAATCATGGAAGCAATGATCTCTGTTGATTACAGTATCATTAATATACATTTTAATTTTCTTCTTTTTAATTAATTAAACTAACGACTAATGAATTATTTATTGTTGTCAAATACATGTATAAATGGGATAGTGGGAAATATTGAATTGAGATTCCCTAGGAAGCCATTTAAATTGGTTTTGTCTGAACCAAATTCATGGAATACATCTACGTAATTTTTGTAAATATGTTTTTATACCATTCATGGACGAATTAGCGAATTAGTTACGAATGATTAAAGGTTATGGAATCAATTATTTTTTCTTTAATTCATTCATAAAATTTTCCTTGAAAATTATCACAATTTAATACCTTATAATCTAACGTTAATTTGATTCTTTCTTCAATTTTGACTATTTTGTAGTTTGAGGAATATAAGTATTACTTAATAATAATTATTATTATTAATTATTACTGTTCAGCAAAACGATGTTGTAGTACTCATAAGAATTAGTTTAACTTTTAGAACTTGAGACTATTACGTGTGATTTGACTACAATAGTTATTTATTGTACTAGTGTGTAATTACCGACATTATAATGAAACATATTCTGTATAGGATTTTGCAAACAGCAGAAAAAACTATCTATCAGAACTAAGAGAAAAACTGTGTAAAAATGTTAATGAAATCTTTACATTCTTTCTATAACCTGAATTCTGGCTATGCTAGCAAATTAAAATTCTAAAATGAATATATCTAATTTCTTATTTGACTATTGTCATTATAACAATAGCACCCACATAGACCCCTACGGCCATGCAGCCAGCTATTATCTACATAGCTCCCTACGGTCATGAAGATTCAGTTAAAAATGAGAACAAAGGCCTAAAGTGAATTTATTTACCTATCTTGTCTTAAAAGTTTTTCATTAATTTCAAAATTTCAATTACAAGCAAGCTAATAATAATTCACTTTTAAATACGCACATTAGTTACGCAGGAAAAAGTGAGTCACTCAACCTTATTGTCTCATTAGGTCGAGTGGCTAATAATTACTTGTGAAGAATGAACGAAAACTGGTACGTACGTGAAAGAAATTAGAAAAGAAGCAAATGAAGTTTATTTAAACTTACTACCTAAGAAATCCCAATTTTTATGATAAGGTAACAGCGGTGAACAGCGATATAACTACTGAGCAAAACGCAGAGGCGTCACTAGTGTCAGTAGAGTGAAGTGTAAATGCTGGAGTATTTTCTTAGCGTACAAAAAAATTGTTTAGCTTCTTCAATATGGAAAAAATATTCAACGCTGAAGGCAACATTTAAGGTTTTTAAAAATTTTGATATTTCTAAAGAAAACTGATTGCTAATTTAAAAAGTATGTCATGAACTGGCAAACCAAATAAAGCTATTTTTAACACGCTTTTATTAGCTTCACCTGTATCTCTCAATCTATGTAACGGAATTTTTCAAAATAATTTTCACCCATTTCTTGTCCGATGAGAATACAATATTAGTATAGGCAAATTAGCCATTTAGGGTAACAAAAATTAATAAAAGGATAATTTCTGGAATTTAAGTAGGTAATAACCTAGAGAATGAGATGATGCATTCTTTGCATTTCTAAGTTCCGGGAAAATTCAAAAAAAATTGGAAAAACTTTTTGATTTTCGTTTTTTTTGCTCTAGCGGCCAAAATAATGAAAATAGAGAAAAAAGTTCCCAACAAAAGTTGTAGCTCGTCTCTTTCTCTACTTAAGCCGTTTAGAAGATAAATCGGGTTTTCCACTTACAGTTTTAAGCCGCTTCGAATTCTTACTATTCAGAGCCCCCAAAAAAATTAAAATAACATGAAATGTAGAGAAAAGGCTCAGCTTTAATGTGGAACTAATCACTAAATTCATAAAAAATTTCATCAAAGAGAAAAAGTGTCAGAAGGTGGCTTAGTAAACTTTGTACAGTTGATCCACAGATTTATTCATATCTTTGCCGGGAGTCGTTAGAATGATAATTCATTTTGCTTGTACATTCTTATATAATGATATATTAATCCAATTAACATCTTATTGCAATTACTTTTGTTGGAAAAATATGTCTTGAGATCAAAATAGAGGGTATATTTCTCATCGATCAATCAACTCCAAATTTTGGAGTTGAATTCGCTATATCTTAATTAATAATAATAGCACAGTCTTAATTTTTGGATTATAGGTACAATGAAACATATTTTTTCGAATGACTTAAGAGTTTTTTAAATGCATGCAGTACTTTTTGAATTTGTCTCCATTATTCACACGCGTTCAGAAAATGCACAATCATACAGTAAAACATATACAACTTATATGTTTCTTAACATTCTTCAATGAAATTTTCACAAAATATAGGGTAAAGCGCGTGGAATCGAATCCATGCAGTGAAAAAGCACCCATTCTTACGAGAGACAGGATGCATAAAACTCAAAGATATGAATAAATCAACTGTATAAAGTTTACTAAGCCATCTTCTAATACTTTTTGCTCTATGATAAAATTTTTTATGAATTTTGTGATCAGTTCCACATTAAAGCTGAGACTTTTCTCTACTTACATTTTATGTTGTTTTCATTTCTTTAGCGGCTCTAAATCGTAAGAATTATCGATCGATGTGTCCGGTCGTACGAGACTCCCAGAGAATTCTCATTTTCCGCGCGTTTCTGAGCGGCTCAAAACTATAAGTGGAAAACTGAATTTATCCCCTAAACGGCTTAAGTAAGACAAAAATTTGCAAGGACCTATTTTGTAGAGAAAGAGACGAGCTACAAGTTTTTTGAAAACTTTTTTCCGTACTTTCAATATTTTAGCCGCTAGAGCAAAAAAAAAAACGAGAATCGTGAAGTTTGTCCAATTTTTTTAAAATTTTCCCGGAACTTGGAATTGCAAAGAATGCATCATTTCATTCTACAGGTTACTACCTACTTAAATCCCGGAGATGATCCTTTTATTAATTTTTGTGAGGTTTTTACAAAATGTTGCCGTCATTGCCTGTACTATATTATTATAGTATACTCAATTTTATAATATGTTCAAAATGGCCGCCGCCCCAAGATGCCTGATTATCATTTTCATTACAACCCCCTTGATATGGGTATCAAAGGATATAGCTTGACAAGTAAAGAACAAATAAGTCATCAAAACTTAAAAATTCAAAATCGCGGCGTCAACATGGCGAATAGGTTTTATCAATTATCGTGGGATTCAACTGAAAGTCGGTATCTCTGGGCTATCGAGGTTCCAGATTAAAATTTTCTGGTCCAAATTTTTAAGATTAAAAAATACAAAATAAATAATAGTTTCACAAAGCTTGAAAAACACGCTCTAATGACAAACCGAACTAAAAAGTAAAAAATAATACAATACAATAATACAATACAATACAAAAATGCGTGGGGTGCTTGATATCAACTGGTATAAATATTTCATAGTAATAAGAACTCCACGCTTTTTGGTATTGTATTGTATTATTGTTTACTTTTTAGTTCGGTTTGCTATTAAAGCGTGTTTTTTTAGTTTTTTTAAACTATTGTTTTTACATTCTCTCACTAATGACTTTTTGAATATTCTCTCACTAGTGTGTAATACATCACATTCTATATGTAAAATGACCATAGCAATAGCCGTATTCCATGCCTGTGTTGACTAAATGCGATTTACTTTTCCTCAGCAATGACATAATCGTTGATGATAATGACTTTTCTAAGTAGAGCAAGATCGAGAAGTCAGTAATTCTTAAATAATGGAAAAGTTTAAAAACCATAATTATTATATCGTACTCTTCGTAAATATGTAAGCGAAGAGTATATTGCATTTGATCAGCACATTTCCAAAACGGTAAATTTTTCATATCATTGTAAGGTCAGTTGGGGTATCTGGGCCCAGGGGGTAACTGGGCCATGGTTCTTTTTCCGTAGAATTTGTGGGGGTAATTTCACTTCAAGCAGTTGGCAGCACTGAAGGACAATGTCATCTCACTACAAAAATTAGTCTCATGTTTCTGAGTGTTATTGCTTTCATGTAGCAATTTTTTAAATTTTGTAATGCAAAATTTTCATAGCAACGTGATGTAATCTTGATTTTTATGAAATACTACAGATTTACTGTATATATTATCAACGTCACAGTTAATTTAGCATAAATTAGAAGCATGATATATCCCTAAAATGTTATTGCTAGCATGTATTCTGCGTTAGGTCATAAGCTTGA
Organism: Stenurella melanura; assembly: GCA_963583905.1. Classification (NCBI taxonomy): domain Eukaryota; kingdom Metazoa; phylum Arthropoda; class Insecta; order Coleoptera; family Cerambycidae; genus Stenurella; species Stenurella melanura. Next base: position 114,236,124 of record OY757312.1, read on the forward strand.
GTGGGTGGCCCAGTTACCCCCACAATTTTTCAAAAATGGAGTAAGTGGGCCAGTTAATTGGGGCATCTGGGTACGGCTGGGACCAAGTTACCCCAAGCACATTAAGTATGTTGTTTTTGTTTTTATTTATTAGGTAGATGTAGATCACTGCGCACAGTCACACAAAAAATAGCGATCTGAACCCGGGACCCAACATATTAATCCGTATGTATTTTGTTGAACACGAATCTGATGTCCGTTTAGCTCCATCACCCACCATTTTTTTGTAAATCGCGAAAATAGCCTAAGCAGCCTTATTTCTTTAGATTATTTTCGCGATTTACAAAAAGTTGGTGGGTAACGGAGCTAAACGGACATTGTATTCGTGTTCAGCACGTCGAAATACGTAGGATTACTATGTCAGGTCCCTGGTGTAGATCACTTTTTTTGTGGGCCTGTGTTATTTATGCTTACTTGAAATTGGATGTTTTTTTACATTTAATTTTGCCCTTTTTACTTTAACAGAAGTTGTGTTATTCCTAAATTTGAATAAATTTCCACCTAATTGATATGTAGTAGTTCTCTTACATCATCGACAACTCGACTATGGTGTGGTTTAAATGACTTGTGGTAATTTTTGTACGAAGTTTACATGTTTACCAACACGCCCACTTACCCCAGTTCAAATAACAATCGTTTGTATGAAACCAAGATCCGTATGGTCCAGTTGCCTCAATTTCTAGGGGTAACTGGGCCCATCAGACTCTATATTATTTAATTATAATTATAAAGAAAATTAAATTTGACTCGGGATTTGAATATTATGTATTTAAAGGCTGTATATTGTATTATACATAAAAAATATTTTAGATATTAATATAACTTATTAGTGGTTCTCAGGCAAGTTCAAAGTATAATCTTCTAGCTCAGGTTGTAAAATCATGGCCCAAATACCCCAAGTGACCTTATATGTATGAGTCATTCAGTTTTGGATAACTTTTAAAATGTATGTCCACTCGTCTGTCCGTCCGTCACGTTTCTTCTATGCACGATAACTCAAGAGTAAAAGGTTCGATCGTATACAAAGGATAAGTTAGCGTTAGCTGGAGGAAGAACCCCATTGTTTTAAGAGGTGTTTTAAAACCTCATGAGCCGTGACCTTCATATGCGCAGAGACATAATCCGTCCTGTTGACTCAGTTACACTTCTTAAAAATATTACATTTATTGTTTACAATTTATCCCGAGCTCTTGTTTATGTATACAGCAAGGCAGCCTCCAGTGTCTTCAAGAACATACTTATAACTCAGATTAAACTTTGCCTTTTGCGCATTTCGCGGCTCATGAGATTCTGAAACACCTCTAAGAAAATCGATCAGTGAATATAAAAATTGTTAATTTATTCATTAAAAAGTATGCCTGAGGAGGTTTCTAATTTACTTATGAATATATACTACAAAATTTAAGAATAGGTGTTTCACTAACCAAGCTGACTGATATCATCAAGAGTTGATTAAAATTAAAATATGGCAGTTACGTCAAAAAGTACTTGTTTTCAAAAAACAGCGAAGAATGTCTTGTAGAATATTCAACAATTATATAAAACCTCAATAAAACGGCGAGGACTAATTATTCCTTGTAGCTATTATGATTAATTTATTCATTATGCTATTCACAAGTTATAAAACAAAGAAAGCTACATTTGGTATGTACTCTTCTAAAACCGTAAATATATCTTGTAGAGGAAAATTTCATATAGTTTTGTCAGTCATCGAATTTTGAAAACTATTTAAATGTCGTATTCATCTGAGGTCGCGTATCCGTTCACCCATTCGTCTGCCCAAAATTGAATTAAAGTACAGCTGCCAGTTCACGTATAAAAAAATGTTAATTAATTTTTTCTTAATAGTGCTGTACTATACTATTCTGTGGGCTTCCAGAATCCAAAAAACACTAAAAATATAAAGACTACTAAATCGAATTTCTAACACCATTTAATTACTTCCACATCCACGTAGCTAGTGGAGTGGAAGTATGGTATCGTAAGATTTTCAAACATTTTCTTGTTGAAGTAGGCTTAGAACGTCAAAAAACGTCGAGATTTTAAATTTGAGCAAAAAAAAATTCTGTCTGTCTGTCGGTCGGTCGGTCTGTCTGTCTAACTTTTTTTTGTGCGCACGTTCTCTCAGCAACGGTTTAAGATATTGACTTGAAATTGGGTGCACATACGTACCATGATGAAATCTGGAACTAGATTATGTTTTGCGCTAAATTCAGTGTAGGGTTGGGGACTAAATAGGGAAAACAAATAACACAACTTGGGATTTGGAATATATACTAGAAGCCAAGACCTCAAATTTTTTAATAATACTTTCAGCCAACCACACCCTCTGCATTATTAAAGGATTTAAAGAAATAATATTGACACATTCTCTTGAAGTTTGGTACACGTATGTATTATAACGAACATCTGGAACTATATTATATTTTAAGACGATTCCGTTGAAGGGTTGGGAGTTAAATAAGAGTAAATAGGGGAAATATGTAAACCAAACTGGGAAGAGTACAGAAACTTTAGATTTGGTATATATACTAGAAGCGAGGCCTCATATTGAAGGGGTTGATAAAATAAAATTAAGCTTTTCTCTGGAAATTTGGAACCCGTATGTATTATAACACATAAAATTAGATTATACTTTGAGATGATTCCGTTAAAAAAGTGGGGGGTTAGTAGTAAAGCAAGCTGGGAAGAGTACAGAGCTACATTATTAAAGGGGTTGATAAAATGAAATTGAGATATTCACTTGAAAGTTAGTATATGTATGTATTGTAATGATATCTGATCGAGATGGTTCCGTTGGAGGAGTGGGGGGTGGGAGGTTGTGAATAGAGGAAAGTGAGTAAAGCAAGCTAATAAGAGTCCAGAAACTTCCATTTTTACGTATAATTTTTCTAACATCTGAATATTATTAAAATCATCTGACCAGTAATTTCCACATACTTATTAGAGTGCAAATATAGTCCAGTTTCCTTTAAAGTGACTTGGATGGAAAATCTGGACGTGGTAGTAGTGATTCTCTAGGCAGCGGTTTCTTTAGCCCATAAACATATGGGCTAAAAATTACATCTTAACAGCATTATTTTCCATTAATCAAACTGTAAGATTAACTTCAGTTGCAATATATTCCTGAAATAAAACTTTAACACTGAAATAGTTGGTTCCCACGGTATTGATATTACGCAATCAGCTTTAGTTTGATTAATAATATATAAAAAATCTTGATTGAGTGACTAATCAAAATTATCCATGCTACATAAATAACTGAAAAATTGTACTTAATGAATTGAATGTTATTATCTAACCTAGCGCTATTTTAAGACTGCGGAAGTACAATATTATTTTTTTGGCCACTTATCACGTGCTCCCATTTCCGCCACCGAGGTCAACCATCGACATCAGGTAATAAATTCATCAACGATTGTGTCAACACTGGCATCTCGAACCTGGAGGTTTTACCGAACCGCCACTTTGTGATGGGGTTAAGATCTCATGCACGCACCGATCCGCAAATTTACATAAATACGATAATAAATCAAATCATAACACGTTACGGTACCGTTTGTCGACGTTGAATATCGAGATATCCTTCTTAATCTTCATTTTTAGTGCATCCGGGAAAAACTCTTCTTTTTTCTTTTGTTGTATACCACGTCCAACAGCACCATGCGGTCTGATTGCGGCCATACCAAGGCTCTTTCCCATCGACCCCTTGTTGACGTTGGATTGTCCAGATAATTCGTAAAAAATGTACCCAAATTCACATCTCAAAAGCATCAATACGCCGAGAGTCGTCTATCTACTTCTCTAATGGTCCATGTTCCTGAAGGGTAAAGAAAGATGAAAGGAACTAGATATCCCAAATATCTAGTTTATCATTAAAATGTTTGTTTAATCTTCAAGAACTGTTACAATAGGAATTTTTTAGCATGGTACATAACTTACTATATTTATTGTAAGTTCAGTTATTAACAGATTCCTCCAGTGTCATTGTGATGCCAAATACACAGTACCATTCCAGGCAATTAGATTTGTTATATTAAACATACATAATTCTAAAAATGAATAAATTACTTTCAATACTCTTGATTTTATTATTATCTGAAAATGTCCACGAAGTCTATTTCTTGAAAACAGTATAATTACTTTCACATCTACGTAGTAGAGTGAGAGTAGGTATAGTAACCGTAAAAATAGGTTCAAAGATTACGTAGAGATTTTAAATTTGAGCGAAAAAAAAATTCTGTCTGTCTGTCGGGTCTGTCTGTCTGTATTTTTTGTGCACTCGAAATCTTATACACGTAGGTATTATAACAAGATCTGGAACTGGATTTGAACTTATCCGTTGAAGGGTTGGGGGGTAAATAGGAATAAATAGGGGAAAACAAGTAAAGCGAGCTGGTAAGAGAACCAAAATGTGGGTTTTAGTGTATATACTAGAAGCCAACGCATCAGATGTTTTAATTATATTTTCCATCCCCCCCACCACTCCCACTCCATTATTAAAAAGGTTGATAAAATTAAATTCAGATATTTACTTGGAATTAGGTACAGGTATGTATTATAACGACATCTGGAACTAAATTATATTTTGAGATGATTCCGTTGAAGAGTTAGGGGTAGGTAGACCTAAATAGTGGGAAACGAGTAAAACGGTAAGAGTGCAGAAAATTGATATTTGCTGTATATACGAGAAGCCAAGGACTCTTCTTTATAATATTTTTAATGTGGAAGTAGTGATTCCTTAGGCAGCGGTTATTTTAAATCAGATCCCTAACTTTAAATTTAGACTATGAATAATTCCTTGAACTACCTACACCCCACAGATAAGTAAGATGACGCAAATACGTTACGTAATGTGCGACAGGTTTTTGAGAAAAAGTTTTACTTTATACCACATCCATTATTAGGCCGCACCCTACGCAAACATTTCGGCAAGAAAGTTTGGACATAGTAATTCGTTTATAATTTTACAGAGAAAGTACCTAATTATATAATTATAGGTATGTAAGTGTCATTATTGTTAAAATACGATTTAAAATCTGGTTACTCTAGAGAACGTTATTGTTATAACCCGGGTGCTCTTCAGTTGTCAGTTTTTGATGCAGGATGTCTATTTTACTGTTTCCCTTTCGAAATTGCAAAGGTCGATATATAAGACCTTGTTCAAAAAAAAAATTTGGGTATTAGTAAAACCCAATCAATAAAAGAATTTCCGGACTGGTACTAAAAAATGAATACAGCTTAAATTATTGCAAGTTTGGAATTAATGAACGGGCAAGCATATAAATATAAATATGTATTACATACTAAATATTTATTTCATACGAAGGCCAACCGCTAGTCTGACCAATAAAAAAGGAGGTATATAATAAGTACCAATTAAAATAAAGAAAATGTATTTGTATTGTGGAAAATTATTTGGAAAAATATTTTTCCTTGCGAATACTATTTTTCTGTTTTTTTTGTCAAAACTAGACATTTATTATACCTATTTGATTTACTAGAATAAATCTCTTATAACCAGACCTCGTAGAAACAATATTTTGTACAGGAACACTACACTTAAATATCACATAAAAAAATACCTGTCTGTATGTATGTATGCGTGTGTGTAGACAGTATCTTGAGTGTGGTTATTCTGTTAGATTTAAATTTCTTGTAGCTATGGAGCGCAGAACAGTCAGAAAGACGAGAAAAGCTGCGGTACGATAACGACGGAAACGGAATATGCAGTGAGAGAGTAGATGACCAAAATACAAAAGTTTTGTTCCCAAATCATAGCGGTTCATCTGTATGAATGATTCGTGAATTTAGAATTTTTTTGTGTAAATTTGTCCATGTCGCATTATACACGGTAAGGGAAGCCTTTAGAATACAAAACCGTCACAGACTTTTTTCCAGCATTACTTGTGATGAAATGTCTCAAATTCTTCATTTGTTTACCCGAAGCACCCGACTCTACTTGAAAAAATTTCAATTTTTCAGATAAGAAATTTTTTGGCTTATCATTATCAACCTACTTTAGAACACTGTTTTCTGCGGCCTCTCGTACTAGGGCTGGCAGTTCTGGGAACCAAAGGTCGAAGAAGTTATCATTTTAATTTCTTCAGAGGACAAAAAGGTGCACAGTTGCTCCTGCTGTTTTCCTAGAAGAGTACTTGTCAATTTTTGTAAATTTTCTCCGGCTCGTGTTTTAGAAGTGTTATCTCATATATATAGGGGTCAATATGTCCTCTTCCCATACTTCTTGGAAACAAATTCGGCAAATGGTCATTGCGTTTCCTTTTGTTGTGTCCTACTTTTCATTCTTTGTTGCCGGTAATTTATTTCGAACGATTCAGTGTTACGCCGACAGCCAACTTCTTCTTAATAATAATAATATTAATAATATCTTTAGTCACCATACAAATAAAACATACACGGTAAATAGGTACCATTTCACGTAGATAGTGCCCTTCCAATGGCCCTGACAAAAAGAGGAAATAGTTTACGTTATTACATGTGCCTGGTATTTTGTTCATGGTTCCGGACTAAGAACTTGTTTCGTCGGTAGTGACTCTCACCAGTCCTCATTATGATTTAAGTAGGGAGTAATGTGATTTCTAAAGGGAATATTGTACGTAAAGCGCATGCGAGCATTTTGAACTGTTTGTATCAGACGACATGTGGCGGCTCTAATAAAGTTATTATATACTATATCACTATAATCAAGGATTGAAAGTACGAGACTGTTGCATAAGTGATATTTGGCAATAGGTGGCAAGCAAGTTTTATATGGGCATAAACCTTTTAAGCGACTAAATGCCAATCTTACTTTATTGAAAATATGCGATTGAAAAGTAAACGCATCATCCATGATTACACCTAGATTTTTTGCTTCACTTAATTTAGGTATCTCATCATTACCAATCTTTACAATAAAATCAGACAGTTTATCTCTGGAATATTTTGAACCTGCTATCAATAAAATAGATTTAGATGTATTAATTTTTAAGTTATTGATCCAAAGAAAGTTTTTGAATTTTTTGTAAATCTGTCGTAATATTTTCTTGTGCAATTACTTGATTACTTGGGCAGACACCGAGAGTTAACTGGGAATCATCAGCATACTGCACGACACTAGAATATTGAATTTCACCAGTTATGTCTGTGACGTATATTAAAAATAATAGGGGTCCCAAAATGGACCCTTGAGGCACCCCTTGATATAGTGGTGCATATGTGGATTTGGTAATTTTATTGCCTATTGCTACAGCGACACAATGTTCCCTATTGGTTAAGTAGGATTTAAAGAAATTAATGCAATCATTAGAAAACCCGAAATAATGCAACTTAGAGGGTAAAATAAGTGGATTCAATGTATCGAAGGCTTTGCTAAAATCGAGTAGAACTAAACATGTTGCTTTATTGTTATTTGTATTTTGACAGATATCATCAGTTACTTTTATTAGTGCAGTGGAAGTGCTATGATTTTTTCTAAAGCCAGATTCCGTTGAGGAAGTCAGATAATTTTCATTGAAATAAGGGAAAATATGGTTGTGAACGTGTCTTCCTAGAATTTCAGAAACTGCAGATAAGATACTAATAGGTCTAACATCTTTTAATTTTGTAGGGTTAGCTATTTTTGCGAGGGGTTTAACAATTGCCCTTTTCCAGCAATTAGGAAATACGCCATCAAGAATGCAGCTATTTAAAATATTTATAAGATGGTCTATACAAAATGGCAAACAGAGTTTAAGATCTTTAAAAGAGATCCCGTCAGCGCCAAAACTGCAAGTTCTAATATTATTAATCATGTTGTTATATAGAACTGTCCCTTCTATCTACCTATTAAGTGCTCATGTAACAATTACTTCTTTTAGAATATCTTGTTTTCTTTAGTCAACAATTATCTTCATAATTCGGCATGTCTTTAAATGGTCTTCTGTCAATTTTTCACTTTTCGCTCATGTTCTTGAAGAATTTGACGACAAGTAACACAAGTATTCGAAGGGAATTGGGGATTGGACAGATCAAAATTTTTGTTTATGAATTGTTTTATAAGTAATTCATGATGTTCACTGCGAAAATGTTCCAATTTCCTTGAACCGAGATATATCTTTGTACCACACAGAGCACAATTTTTTGTCCAATCCCCGTCATGCTCACAATGATGATTACAAAGATTCGGCATATTCTAAAATAGAGCTCACAAAGTACGAAATTATACCGGCTGCGTAAACCAATGCACGAAAATTCGGTGATGGAATAAGTTTGTCGATTGATTACATACTAAACAGACAGACAGGACATTTATTTATTTTATACAGATATTTCTTTCACTTCCTACATCGGTCTTATACGTTTTAATTCGTAAACGTCACATTCATATACAAGTCAACGATACGAGGAAAAAATGTAAACAAAACGAGGAGGCTCCAGTTGAGCAGCAGTTTTTAAAACGACGGGCTAGAAAAACAAACGTCATTCACCCCCTCCCCTTTCTCTTTCAGACTCCTGTATTTACATTGACTTGCTGAGATGATTATTGTTTCATTTTGTAGTTGCGCTAAAAGCAACTAATTAAAAGTACCAATTCTTTTTTTTTTAAGTTTTGCATCACTTTTCAATACATACAAACATGCGCGCGCGCGCGCTCACACACATAACGTGCGCACACACCAGCATACATATGTATATTATATACAACCATGACCTCCCTTAACGTGTATAATGCGACATAGGAAATTTACTCCAACTCAAAATACATCATATCAGGCTTACACGGACATCGCCATAGGCATAGGTGTCACTCAAATGCGACTCGACGCCAAAAAGTTATCTTTGGGTTCAGTGCCGTTAAGACGTTTTTACAAGCTGAAAATCCATTGAAATCATATATACAGCTTCTTGAAGCATCCCGACGAATTATCGATTCGTCAATGAAGATTATACAAGCCAATCAAATCGAATCGAAATTTTCAGTGCATTATAGAAAATCAATAGTTTTTCAAATGTTCGACATATATTTTACAAATATATCTGACTGGAAGTCTGAATCTTTTTGTGCAGTCGATTGTTACAATACTCTCGCCGCGCCGCTGTATGAGTTACGCTTCGGCAACGTCACTTCTTGCCACTAGTGCTCTCTGAACCAGTTGTTTTGTATACAATTAGCTTAGACTTGAATATTTCTTTTTTTTGTATTTATTGCAGTTTACCCTCAATAAATGAACCTGTGTTTTGACTTAGACTCTTTTTTGACCCACTAGATCTAAGATTGACGACTTCGATTCGATGGCGTGAGTCAGATAACTGTTTTTCACGGGTTGACTGCGATCCCGTCACGTTATACAGTATTCCAATTACTCACAGAGTTTATCAATGGCCTTTATAGTCTAAGAAGTATTTCTCAAGTGCTAGTTTATAAGATCTGGGCATAAGTGCTTTGCTAGACAACAAGATACGACGGAAGGCAGACTATCAATCATAGTAAGTATAATCTTCTTAGTTTTCACCTTGGGGAGAGTATTAAGAGTTACACAAATCCCCCTTGAGAGTAATGAGAGTGAATATAGCCATAGGCCTTAGCGAAGGCACGTAATTGGCGCCCGTTAATTATATATGTTCATCGCATCTCTCAGACGCGCGGTATTAGGTTCTTCCTCAAAAACACCAAATTCAATTCTAAGAAGTATTTTTCTCGTGTATATTGGAACATGTGGCATTGGGCACATTGTGACTACCTGATCAAAAGACCTTATGGGCGCGTCCGTTACTGAATATTTTCTAAGCTGCGGAGCGTAGAAGTCCTATCGTTATTCAATACTGAAAATTAGTCACTTCTAAGTTCTGTAGCTCCGAAAATATTGAATAACGGACAACCATAAGGACTTTCAATCAGGAAGTCATATGTTGTTGAATGTTGAATGCCACTTGATACGTCAAAATTCACCGAAGCCCAAAATCCCATGTAATTGGCTCGGAGTCCTTTGGTCCATGTAGAAAATAGCATGCTGGACAATTTCATCAGGAAGAAAATGGGCCATATCCGTCATACAACATGCTCGCCAGAAGCTTATAAGCTGTCATGTTCATATGTTATGTTTTTTATAATTTTAGAGCAAGATGTTACTAAGATATCTGGTTAATCAGAAGTCGCGATTTCGAATCCTGGCTACTATGTGGATGTTTAGTGGCGTTTTTAGTGTTACCGAAACGGTAGTAGTGGAGTAAACTGCAATTTAACGTTTGTTATCATTTTCTGAAAGAGATATTGCATTGCTAACATGATTCTCATATTCACGTAGGAACCTACCACATTTTTATGCCACGTTTGTAAAGTTTCTTTAGTTATGTGATATTAAATAACGGTCTCTTACACACTGCTTTAATATACTATATACTTATGTACTGAACAAAAAAATTAGGGGAATTCTAATCGCTGTCTGATTATCACTGCTGCGCTAATGAACGGGATTTCTATTTCTTGCAGAAGTTACTGGTTTTAATTAAAAGTCAATCCTATTTGCATTAACATTAGGTACAACCATCGCTTATGAATAATTTATTTTAAATCAGATGTAATCTAGCTGAAGTAAGAGACAATAATATAATAACTCAGCACCTGGTTGAGTTCAGGGTCATATGACATTCTCATAGGCGTACCAAAGAGAGAATTTTTTGCGGAGTTATCACAGATTTCATTTCCTGATTTTCACAGTCTTACATTACCAGAGGTTGCAATTTCACAATTATGAGGACTGGACTGAGACAGGTTTATAAGAATGTTATTACTTTGTAGGTATTTTATATGCAAAAATGATACAATCATACCTTGTTAATGTAATGGTGCTAAAACTGGAATATACACAATACAACACTTAGAGACTAAAACTATTAAGTACTTTGTGGTGGCGCAATAATCAAAATTAATAAGTAAGAGCTGTTGTAAAAGCATCCCACACTGCACATGACATCCCTAGGATATCCTCATTTAGTCCCGTATATCCCAATCGAGAACAACATTCCTCAGGATATCCTTAGGATATCCCAATAAAATATATACAACCTGAGAATATCCCAAATGGGGATATCCTAGACAAATTCTGGCAAGATGTCCTAGTAATATCCTGCAAAGATATTAAAAGCCTAACAAAATATCTACTGTGGGAATATCCTGGCCAAGTCCTAGAGTCGTCCTATTATAGGTATTATTATTTAGGAGATTTCAACAAAAATAATAAAAAGTATATATATTATTTTGATGCTATTTATTTATAGTGTCTTTTATTGGTTTGTAAAATTTGCTTCTAAAAACTTATTTGTCGAAAGTTCTAAGAAATCCGCCGGGCATAGATGTCTTTTCCACGTTCATTTTAAAGTTCTTTCGACAAATAAGATTACGATAAATATTTCATCAATATGTTATATCTTTGTATTTATTATATTATCTAAAAGGGGAAAATGTGATTGGTTATTGTCCGCAAATGTTATTGTCAGATACGTAATCCTCCATATTTTTCTGAGTGAATAGAATTTTTTTTAATTTCATTATAACTTTTCAGCACGCTATGATTTTTTAAAATTGTACATATCATCCCTTGTAACTTCTAACCACCCTAAACTCTATTGATTTTAATTATACCAAAAAAAGACAAGATATCATTTTTATGTAATATTTCATGCGTTTACAATTTATATTTGAAACTTTTTTACTAGCTTTTACACATTGAGTAATTTTGAAAAAACACTTTGTTATATTTTTTTCATCCCTTCTCGAGGTTGAAAAGAAATTTTCTTTCATGAATCGTGTTCAAATACTTCAAAGTAACTTATATCAATACCTCAAAATTTTGATTTGTCATTAACTTGTATTCCTTTGTCTTTGCTTATTGGCTCAGTTTAAAAGTAATGAACTACTATATTATAAAAGAATATGTATTTTTGCTGTCTTTAGAAATATCCAATACACTCTAAAAGAACTGTCCTATATAAAGTCCAATCAATGTGCTCAGGTTGTTCATAGTAAAGCCCAGGTATAACCCATATAAGAGCTGATGACGTCCTGTACAGAACCGTACTGATGTCCTGAGGACGTCATCAGCAAAGCCCGAACTGTCCCATTTGGATATCATACGGAGATCCTAAGGTGATAATGGGATCTTCCCAGGACATCCCATATGTCCTGAAAAGTTGTCCCCAGTATGTTCTGAGGATGTCCTTGTGCTGTATGGGATAGGCTTAAAATTTTGACGTCTTTTAAAAAATCCTAAAATATGGAAAATGATTTTTTAACATCCACACAGATGTAGGACAGGTCACAAAACCGGTAGTAATGTTGTCAAGGTATCCTCATCCCCTGTTTATAGATGTATAATTGTATAGGTTATCCAAAGTCAGTATGAAAATAATAAAAAAAAGACCGACAAAGAAATACTTCATAGAACCAGCGATGGTCGTGAACCAACCATTTTTAGAATCACTTTTTAATTATTGTAAATATAGTTTTACTACTTTATATTAATTGATAAGCATGCTGTAGATTATTTACTTGTAATATATTATTTATTCATGATAAATAATGTTAGTTTACTGAACAACTCCATAAGTGATTAAATAAAAATAAATAAATATCATTTAACCTACGGCTATGCTACCGGCAATATTAAGAATGAACCAGAGGCAGATAAGAAATTTGTAATGGCGCGCCAGGTAAACAATCGACTACTTTCGTTTGAGGTAATAACGTAGGTTTTCGAGTTACTCGTGAAAAATCGTTCTAATACACGCATTTTTTTGATGAAAAATCAACATTTTTCAATCGCGAATAACTAAGAACGTATTGATTTATCGAAAAAACTTCATAGAATATTTTTTGCTTAGAATTCATCCCCCTATTTCGTTCTAAACAATGCATTTTTTTTATGAAAAATCAACATTTTTCAATCGCAAATAACTAAGAAAATATTGATTTATCGAAAAAAGTTCATAGAATATTTTTTGCTTAGAATTCATCCCCCTGTTTATTTCTGCTGTTATTTTGAGTTTACTAATTTCCACACCCCAAAAGGGGTGACATCCACCCCGAAACAATATAAATAAACACAGGTTTACAAAAAAAAATGTTGTCTAGATCTGGGGTCAGACCATACGTTTCTTGTGTATTTTTCGACGCTGAATTCGAATCTATATTTAGTTTTGCTCTATTACATCAGGATTTTGAAATACCCTAACCTAAAAGTGCAAAATACAGGTTTTTGACATATTTGAGGTTATGTAGATTTGCGAATTTTTCTTTTCTCGAAATTCCATTTCTGGGATCTTAAAGTACAAATCTTCCTCTTTAAAATGCCGTAGAGTTTGCTCAAATATCTCTTTTTTTGCTGAGATATCGAATTTTTAAAATTGTCTGTTCATACCCTTTCCCAATACATTTAATTAGCACGGACACCTTATGGTCATTATTTAAATTGCAATATCTCGGCGAAAAAAAAAAGATATTTGAGCAAACTCAACGGCATTATAAAGGTGAAGACTTGTACTTTATGATCCCATACATGATTTCTTGAGAAAAAAATTCTCGAAGCTACATAACCTCAAATATGTCAAAGAAACGTGTTTTTTGCACTTTTAGGTTACGATATCTCAATATCCTGACATAATAGAGCAATTCTGAGACCAGATTCAGATTTACCGCATCGAAAATCTTCGGAAAGATATAGTAGAGTTTTTTTTACAAAAAATTTGCCTAATTTTGTAGGCCTGTGGTATTGGGAAAGATATGATATGAACAGACAATTTTCAAAATTCTATATCTCTGCGAAACTCAACGGCATTTTAAAGAGGCAAATTCATACTTTAAGACCCCATATACGTTTTTTTAAGGAAAAAAAATCGCAAAGCTACATAACCTCAAATATGTGAAAAAACCGTTTTTGCACTTTTAGGTTAGATTATCTCAAAATTCTGACGTGATAGAGCAAAACTAGAAATAGATTCGAATTCAGCATCGAAAAATACATAAGATACGTATCGTCTGACCCCAGATCCAGATAAGTTTTTATTGTACACCTGTGTAATTATTTGCGCCACTTGGGGTGTTTCTGATTTTGAATAATATTAACAAACACAGATTTCTTTTTAAAACATCACGAGTCCCTGAGGACTAAGAAGTAAAAAGTTCCATTGACTCGACTATTAGTAGTGCAATGAGAGAATGCATCTTGTTTCATTTTATTGCTGTGCCTTATTACCAAAAACATGCTGTTAATACATCAAATGTTTTTATAATAACTTTTTAAAAGTGATTCCATTCTCCTAAATCTGATGTTTTTAATTCAATCTTTACATGATCTGGCAAGGTCTGTACCGCTCTATCATTGTTGATAACAAAAATGTTGGGGAATAATTTTATTATAAACTTTTATGCAATAATTATGACAAGTATTCATTAAAAAACAGACTTGAATTATAATAAAATATAAAAACACAGTTAACGTAGGAAACCAATTATCCCAAATATGTTTTATTATATTGTTATAACGGTACTGAAAATGCTGCGGAACGTTTCTAAAAAAGCGTTACAAAACAATTTAGTTTTATAAGCGGAAATGCTTTATAATTTAGTCTCGAAAACGTTTATAAAATTATTTCTTAACTACATATTTTATTATTTTGCTGTACAATCGTTGTAATGATATAATACTAATCACGAATGTTGTCGCTTACGTCATCTTTTAATTTCCAAATTCCGTATTATTCATTTCTAAAACGCATCATTACGCTTGCAGCTTCTGTCGTAGCTCTATCAGACGTTACTTTCTATTATGTGCATTCTAATGCGGTAGCATTTAAGCCGAGAGAAAAATCTCATGACTTTGATAAAAATATAAATTAATGACGTGAACAACAACATTAATGATTAGTATAGTAAATGTATAAAGCAGTTCAGTTGGAGACAACAAAATTAGTGCAGTAAAAAAAGCATTTTAATTTGCACAGTCTGGATACAGCAAGATTATGATTTTATCCTGTTTGGGGTATCACTGGGAGTATATTCCTAAGTTTTGGACCTCGAAAACCTTGTGCTACTTTTTTTATAAACAATTGAATTTTTTTTACTGCGTTTTTCGAGCTTAAAATATGAATAACTCCGGTTCTATAAGTCGGATCGGGGCAAACTAAAACCAATCTCTTCATAATAAAATTGCCAATAAATTGTCGTTGGTTTCAATTCTCTGAAATACGTACATAACCTACAAAACTGAAAAAACGGGAAAAGAACGGTACTTTTTTCATTTTAGTACCGAAGACCGGCAACTAGACCAATTTGCATCAAACTTTCAGAAAATATACTTTTTGACATAATAAAAAGACACTGAAAAGTTGGTGTCAAAATATTGAACCCATTGGCCAAAATTGCATTTGTTATCTAAAATTTGAGATTCCCGCCATTTTATGCCATTAAGTCCAAAATGAAATTTTTTTATTTCAAAATGTAGATAACGATGTCAGCTTTCGAATGCAATTAAAAATAATTTTTTT
Organism: Stenurella melanura; assembly: GCA_963583905.1. Taxonomy (NCBI): domain Eukaryota; kingdom Metazoa; phylum Arthropoda; class Insecta; order Coleoptera; family Cerambycidae; genus Stenurella; species Stenurella melanura. Next base: position 114,251,688 of record OY757312.1, read on the forward strand.
TAATGTAATTTTGGCTACTTTTTTTACATTTGTTTATTACTCAAATAACAACAATTACATTTTTTCGGCCATTTTGAAAAACAAATTAAAGTTTTTTATCAGGTATGATAGAGAATTTTGTGTCCTTTAATTAAAAAAAAAGAAAGTTCATTTTTGTTAACGTGAACTCGAGATATTTAACTTTTTGCATTTTGGCCAATTGTTAATTACCAAATGCATATTTTGAGCTAAAATTTGGACTGTATCATTCTGAAACATATTCATTTCATATGATAAATTGAAAAAAAAATAAGTTTTATAGAAACTTATTTACAAACATTATAATGTAAGTATTGTTAATTGAGCTAAAAAGTGATTTTTTTAATTTTTTCATAAAGCTCAGTTGCAAAATGCAATAACTTCCTTGTTTCTTAAAATTCGGCTGACTTTATTTTTTTAAATACGTTATGTTTTCCCTCGCAATGCGATCATCAACTTAGCTTTTTGTTAATAATGCAAATGAGTATTTTTTATTTCTAAATTCATATGTACACATGTACCAAGGATTGCTAACGTATAAACCTGTATAATTTTTTTTTAATCTTTCTATATAAATATGAATACTTAGATTAAATTTATATTGTCTTCTAAATATAATGTTTTAAGTTTTATTTAAAAAAGGAAATAGTAAATATTGTAATATAAATACTTGTTAGAAAAAGTTTTAAAGGCGAGGATTAATAATATGGTAAAAACATTTTATTTAAAAATAAACCTTTTTATTCTTATAAATTTAGAAAATCGTAATTAATGTATTTTATATCTCTTGATTGGTAATGTGTACAATTCAGTTTCACTCTCTGAATCTGTTTCAAATAAAAATTTTTCACCATTTTCTTCTTCATCACGAATTTGAACACGAAGATCGGGTACATTAACTTGCAAGCGTTCGCAGTCGCTTTGGAGTTCCGATTCTGATATATCGGTACAGCTTGAATCTATGTCTGATTCATCTATATTGTCTTCTTCAACTTCACGATTTTCTTCTGCACTGACTACAGTGCATTCTGTACAATTCCTGCAATTAATGTCTCCACAATATTCACACAAACTTGTACATTGTAGTCCGAACTTCCTGCATCGACATCTCAGGTCTTTACAGCCGGCATTACATTCACAAGCGAGAATTTCAAGAATTTCTTGTGGTATTGGCTGTTTTCTCATTGTAATAGGCATTAAACCATTATATCCATTGTATCCTCCCAACCAAACAATCGTGGATCTATTTCTTCATATCCCAGCCATTTGTGTATTTGAAGATACACTCTCAATAAATGTTCATTTGTAGCTTCTTTGATCGGAAGAAGGTTTTCAAATTACAACCGGTTTTCAGTGTAAGTTTTTGGAAACAATGAAATCTTAAATCACCTAAATCCATAGGTTTTATTAGATTACACCCATACAAAACTTTCATGATATTTTAAACACCTAATAATTTCACTTTCACTCGAAGACATTTTTAATTTGTATGTCGGCGGCACCGAAAATAATTTCTCCACCCCTATGATTCTTAGGAACCCTTCACTAGTACTTATGACTGTTTATTATTTGTGTCAATGTAAACATTCAGGTTGACTTATCCCAACCAATAACAGTTTAAGATTCTATGTATTTCCCTATATGGGCATAGGAACACGCTTAGGACGAACGAAACGAAATCAGCTATCCCGGGGCAAAAAGGCCTTCTATGATTACCTGTGATAAAGTTAAGATTTGATTATTGCAGGCTAGCGGGTAGCAGATCGTTAGTTCTTTTATTTTACTAAATTTATTCGGTGATATTAAGACTGTATTATTTACTTGCATCATTCGTGGACAATTAGACTTTGTTATTAAATTTTGTATGAAGTGAAATATCAGTGTCGTACTTGTTAACATGTCCAAGCGGTCTAACCCTAAACGTGCCCCCTTGGTATCACACAAGTATTAAATTGATTTACGGCTTCTCAAATATAAAAATGTAAACAGACAATACTGCACGGCAACCGATCTAAGCTGTAAGGAATGGAACTGGTGGGGAATAAGAAAGAAAATGTAAACATTTCTCCTCATTTGTAAGCAACTATTCGCTCCGCAGGTAAAATAGGTTTGTACATTAGCAAACGTTGGTTGTATATAAATTTAAAAATATAAAATATTTATTATTATTATTAACAAAAAGCTAAGTTGATGGTCGCACTGCGAGGGAAAAAATAACGTATTTAAAAAAAAGTCCTCCGAATTTTAAGAAACAAGGAAGTTATTGCATTTTGCAACTGAGCTTTATGAAAAAATTAAAAAAATCACTTTTTAGCTTAATTAACAATACTTGCATTATAATGCTTGGAAATAGGTTTCTATAAAACTTAAAAATGGTTTGAATTTATCATATGAAACGAATAGGTTTCAAAATGACACATTCCAAATTTTAGCTCAAAATATGCATTTGTTAATTAACAATTGACCAAAATACAAAAAGTTAAATATCTCGAGTTCACGTTAACAAAAATGAACTTTCTTTTTTTTTTTAATTAAAGAACCCAACATTTTCTACCAGATCTGATAAAAAACTTTAATTTGTTTTTCAAAATGGCCGAAAAAATGGAATTGTTGTTATTTGAGTTATAAACAAATGTAAAAAAAGTAACCAAAATTACATTTAAAAAAATTTTTTTTAATTGCATTAGAAAGCTGGTATCGAGATCTACATTTTGTAAAAACAATTTTTATTTTGAACTTAATGGCATAAAATGGCGGGCATTTCAAATTTTAGATAACAAATGCAATTTTGGCCAATGGGTTCAATATTTTGACAACAACTTTTCAGAGTCTTTTTATTACATCAAAAAGTATATTTTCTGAAAGTTTGATGCAAATTGGTTTAGTTGACGGTCTTGGGCACCAAAATGAAAAAAATACTGTTTTTTTCTCGTTTTTTCAGTTTTGTAGGTTATGTGCGTACTTCAGAGAATTGAAGCTAATGACAATTTATTGGCAATTTTATTACAAAGAGATTGGTTTTTTATTTGCCCCGATTCGACTTACAGAGCCGGAGTTATTCACATTTTAAGCTCGAAAAACGCAGTAAAAAAAATTTAATTGTTTATAAAAAAAGTAGCACAAGGTTTTCAAGGTCCAAAACTTAGTAATATATTCCCAGTGATACCCCAAACAGGATAAAATCATAATCTTGCTGTATCCAGAGTATACCTATCTCCCCATTTTTTTGGCCTTTTTTTACTGCACTAAATAGTATTTTCTGGAAATTCAATATAGGCAATTAACATTTAGAAGCGTTAATAAAATAATAATAAAACAAAATAATCACAAAACATTTCAATTATAAATAAATTTGCTGGTTGGGTCATAGTTACAATAAGATGGAACGATGTTATATTGGATTTTTTTTTTAAATTTCGATCGACTGGGATGCCAAAAGTTGCTAAATGAATAAAAACTCCTGCAAACATATTTTTAACTACAAATAAAAATGACGTCATGTTGCATCCGTCACATAACCACTCAAAAGGAAAATGTGATGTGTGAAACTTGAAGTAATTTATATTTTTAGCTATTTTTTTTGTAGGAGTTTCTAATTATTTAGAAACTTTTGGCACCCAGCCCAGCACAACAGAGAAAAAAAAATATTGGAAAATATTTTAATTTTTAAACATAAAATAAATTCTTGTGAATAAAAACCTAACTAGCTAATAGAACATCTTTCATTGTGTTCTATACTTTGATTTTGTATTAAAGGTTGACTCGAGGCTTAAAAGTTGGGCGAATAAACCGTCTCTGGAATCCTCTTCACACATTGTAGTTGCTGCTTCAGTAACTAATTTTACTGCTCATTCAACCGTCTAAGTGTGACATGGAAAACCAGAAAAGGTTTGGAGCAGTTCAGGATTAACAAAGAATCTTATCTCATTCTTCTTGGTTGATCTTGGTTGGTCTATGGCATTTGAGTTAAAGGGATATAATCCAGTAGCTTTAAAACCATTTTTAATTGTATTTTCCTTTCCGAATTCCTCAACCACTTTTTTTTAAATATTGGTGCAAATTGGTCTTTTGTTAGAGTTTCATTTAAGTTCTCTCTTCTCAATGTTACTAGAGCTTGTTTCCATTCAGCCTTGATTGGTTTGAATGCAGTCACATCATCAGCCTGAAATATGCGAGTAGCATTTGAATAGAGTAAAATTAAAATAATTTCTAAATTCTTGCAAATATCACTTAATTCTAATGTAACATGAGAAGAGTGTCCAACTATAAACGAAACAACGGGAAATCTAATGCCATTTTCCTTAAGGGATGGATGCAGAACTTTGACAACATAATTCTGGAAGGCATCAGCCTTCATCCACCCGTTTTCCATAACGCCAATTCCCCATTCTGGTGGCATAGAATTCGCAATGTCATTCCGTAATCTTTTTCCGGGAAAATCACCATGGGGGCGTTATTAATCCTGCTGCAGACATAGTAAACATAACTGTTGTATTGCATTTGGTCGAAGCATGCTCTATCTCATATACATTTTTGGAACCTACTGGAGCAAGGACTTTTGTGTTTTTAGGGCATAAATTAAAACAAGCTTCATCGCCATTTAAAACTCTTGTTGGATCAAACAAAATATCAAAATAACCTTTCGATTTTAGATGTTTCAATATTTTGAAATTACTTTTTTATATCACTTTCTGTTACGTTAAAGCTAGCTGATGTTGCAGCTTCTGGAGTACGTATTGCTATTTCTGGGTGACGTTCTTTAAAGAAAGGCTTTATACCATCCGTCATTTGGAAGATTGTCTTTAAATGGATTTTTTCTTGGATTTTTATCTAGGAAATGTTTAACAGATATTTGTAAATTTTCTCTTCTTCTTGGAAACTGTGTTTGGGCATTTTCTTTAAGTCATTGTACTAATATATTTTCTTCTCCTTCTGTTAGTACTGGAGATGGTCCCTAAGTAGCCTTATTAAACTTGTCACTTTTTCTAAACAGAAGAGTGGCTCTGGGAATATTAAATACTTTAGACGCCTTTCTGATAGACATACTTTTATCGACTATAGATGTTAATGCCTTTTGGAGTTCAGTTTCCGAATATCTTTTCCTTATTATGGCCTCTTGGTGGTTTTAAACCTGTCACTAAACAATTTCACCATAGCGCCCTCTGCGGAAGTAAATACGCGCGCGCATACTAGAATAATGGCGGTTATTCAAGGTATTTTCAAATTATAAATAAATACAACCGGTAATATTTGAATTAGAAAAGGTAGTCAATCACTATCTGTGGCCAATGACTGTACTCGTTACCCTATTCACTTGAAATTTGGTATACGTATATATTATAGTGACATCAGAAACTAGATTATACTTTGAGATTATTCCGTTGACGGGTTATACTAGAAACAGGCTTCATGTTTTCCTCCACCACCCCCTTATTAAAAGAGATGATAAAATTAAATTAAGATTTTCACAGAAATTTGGTACACATATGTATTATAACGACATCTAAAACTAGATTATATTTTAACATGGTTCCGTTGGAAGAATGGGGGGGGGGTAGAGGTAAATAGGGATGAATCAGCAGAGCAAGCTGTAAGAGTGCAGAAACTTGGAATTTGGTCTATATACTAGAAACCAAGGCCTCATATTTCTTTTTAATACGTCTCAACTCCGACCGACGCCTAGGGCCGTTTTTGTAAAACTTGTGTATTTAATAAATTTTGATACCTAGTTTCATATTCTTGCATTTTTACGTGTCGACGCTGACCGACGCCTAGAGTCGTTTTTGTAAAACTCGTGTATTTGATAAATTTTGATTCCTACATTCATATTCTTGAATTTTTACGTCTCGACGCCGACCGACGCCTAGTGTCGTTTTTGTGAAACTTCTGAATTTGATAAATCTTGATATTTATATTCTTCGTTTTTTCGTATCGCCGCCGACCGGCGCCTAGTCTCGATTTTGTGAAACTCGTATATTTGACTAATTTTGATACCTAAAATAATCTTGCATTTTTACGATTTTATAAAACTTGTGTATTTGATAAATTTTGATATCTGGATTCATATTCTTGTATTTTTCCGTCTCGACGCCGACCGACGCGACGCCTAGCCTCGTTTTTATAAAACGTGTGTCTTGATAAATTTTGATATCTAAACTTATGTTCTTGTATATTTACGTCTCGGCGCTGACTGACGCCTAGCGTCTTTTTTGTAAAACTAGTATATTTGATGAATCTTGTAAAAATTGTGTATTTGATAAATTTTGATACCTAAATTCATATTCTTGCATTTTTACTTATCAACTCCGACCGACGCCTATCGTCGTTTTTGTAAAACTTCTGAGTTTGATAAATTTTGGTACGTAGATTCATATTCTTGAATTTTTACGTCTCGACGCAGATCGATGCCAAGAATCACCTTTGTAAAACTTGTATATTTGATTAGTTTTGATAAGTAAATTCTTATTTTTGCATTTTTATGTCTCAACGCCGACCGATACCTGGCATCGTTTTTGTAAAACTTATGTATTTGATAAATTTTGATACTTAGATTCTTATTTTTGCATTTTTACGTCTTGACGCCGACCGATGCGTGGCATCGTTTTTGTAAGACTTGTGTATTTGATAAATTTTGATACCTAAATTCATGTTCTCGCAGTTTTACGAGACCCATCTTTTTGGGGAATATTACTGTAAGACCTATTACAATTACTCCGAGTTGTGTAACCTTTTAAATTTTTGATGCGTAGCCTAATAAAATTTTGAAAATTTCTAAAAGTTCTTTATTTCTATCCTCTGTACATTTTGCAGATTTTGTTAATATCATGTCAGGTTTCAAAGTTAGCCAAGTTCATTCTCAATGTCTTAACGAAGCTTCTTCTGTACATTTTTGGTGACATCCGCCCCAAATATTATTAAAATTCTATGACCAATTATTTCCGCATACTAGAGTGCAAATATAGTCAAGAATGACATGCTTTGGTTTTGCAAATCTTTAAGCATTTGCACGGAGAAATAAGATTATCAGGTAGTGAATTTTTTAACTTAAATCTAGACAACCATACACCTGTTTCATATCCAAAATCTTCAAATTTATAGTTTCATATCTATAGGGTTTAAGGCATTTTTTCAGATATGTGTTTGTAATGACGCTCTTCACGCATGTAGTTTAAAAGCATCAGACGTACATGAAATCTTTCCTAAGTTTACACTCATTTCGCATGAATAAGAGAAAATAATCATTTGCCGTTTCACCTGTTTTGTTTAATATTTTTAAATAAACATTTTCTAATGCATTTCATTGCTCCGTGGTAAGCTGTAACCCACTGCCTAGATGAATAAGGGCAATTTGATTATCAAAGTGCGCGCCTGCGCCTGAGAAAGGGCGCCGGCCCGGCTAAGAACGTCTATTTAACAATTAAAAATTTAAGCTTCAGAATGAAATAATCTGCACTTAAAAAAAGTGTATTCACGGAAGGCTGAGACCAACAAATATGCGTGATTGCTTCGTGATCGTGACGTGTTCCATCCCCATTGGTTGCATTTTTCAGGAGAATGCCAACAGTTTTCTCGACTTCAGTTGTGTGTAACTTGCGTAAAGTGTATTTACATTTATTCGAACATTTGAATTAATATAACTCATATACGGTTTAGTGAATCCATTTGAAGTATATGGTAGTGTATTATCAAGTTTAACAAACAATATCCTAGTATCCAATCGTTCTAAAATCGATCAGGAAACTCCTTGCGTATTCTTAATAATTTTACGCACGAAGGGCTCTGGGGAACTAAGCGCACATGAACAGTACATGTATTTGTTTTGACGCGGTGTCAGCGGTCTGGGAATATACTATAGTCTTCAGGACTTTGTTAATGGATGTTCAAAGATTGTATAAGAATTTTGATGAACTGAAAAAAATATCTTCAATGTATTCCAACCTTGAATACTGCCGTTTTTGCGTTTTTTCAAACATTAAATTGTTTATAAGTCGGAAACGGACAACTTTCCAAAAAAATGACAAAAAGCTTTTTTTGTTTAAAAAGACCAAAAAACATTAAAAATGGGGTAAAGGAAAGCGATATTTGTAACTTGTTAAAAACAATTAGTTTCAACAAACTGGGACCAGATTTTCGTCCGGTAAATTCTTGATCCGTATTCGGGGGCATGTCCCGAACATTAATATGCAAAAAAAATTGTATGGGAAGTTTTTTTCATACGAATGCGAAGTTTTCGCCTTGTCTATTTCCATAGTTGCAATCTGAGATACGGACTCTAGTTATGACTGCAAGCCCTTTTATACTGTAAGACAAAGTCTCATAGGCCCTTAAACATAAACCCAGAAACTACAAAACATAAAATCATAAGAAAGCATGTAGGAAAACCAACAATTTTATTAACTGTGTTAATTAGCTATGGGAGCTCTGCATTTGTTACGCCTCTGTTCAGGGCCACCAGCACTGCCTTAGTTTTACGTTCTGCTAAACAGTGGGAGGAGATCATAATAATACCAATCTCTTCAACAGACCATTTAGTTTTAATCAAGAAGTTAAAGTGACAATTAGTGAAATGTTAAAACTCATACTGCTTGCCGGCCTAGTCGGCCTTTGCACAGCGGCTGCCCAACTCGAAGAAGTCTTTGCTTGGAAGGATGTTACGTTTTCTTGGCCCAACGAAGAGGCGAAAAACCAGGCTCTGGCAAATGGAGATTATGTCCCACAAAATAACCTACCGCTAGGATTGGAAAAATGGAAGAATAAACTGTTTGTTACAGTTCCCAGGTGTGTATTTGAGTTTAAAAATAATACAAATACTAGAAAATCAACAGTAATAGTAAGAATATATTCATTAAACCACATTTACGATATAACAAGAAAATAAAAATTACTCAAAGGAACAATAGATTGCTCGCTTTGACAATAATCCTGATGTATATGATATGACAAAAAGTTAATTCAGTTCTTTAGGACAAATTTGTAGGTAGCAAGTAAGTAAACTTAGACTTTTATAGAAACAAATTTAACATATTCAATTAATCAAGAGTCATAGTGTTAATAGCACGTATGTTTTCTGAAGAATAAAATTCACCAAAACCAAAATTAATTAGCTGAATTAGGAATTAGAATGAACAGATAATATTCGTTAAAAAAAAACGGGAGAAAAATTTTAATTGTCACTAAAGGGATGGTTTTTGAGGGAATTACAAAAACTTATTTAGTTTTAAAATTCTGAAACTTTGTGTATACGATAATATTGTACCCGTGAATAAATAAATAAATATAGTAAAATAAATCTAAGGACCAAGTGGATGGTTTTTAAGGGGGCTGAAAATTAAATATTATTTTAAAACAAAAAAAAAATAAAGAAAATGTAGTGAAAAACATGTGAGCTCTGAAGGGATAGTCTTTGAAGGTGTGTAGAGGACAATTTTATATTTCTCCGGAGGATGATATTGTTTCAATTATCTTTTTTCTGTTTTTGGTGCAAAATGGTTTATAAGTTTAGGTTTTTATTGAAATAATATTAAGATAAGTTGTTATTTAACTTGTATTTAAAATTGACTGTTCTATATACAAACATATATATGATTGGTAATAAAAATAAAAGTAACCAAAAAAATCAGTCACTATCATCACTATCATCAGTTTCACTCTTATAGGAACTGTCAAATTCACAATCACCTTTAGGGTTCCCATCCAACCAGGAATCACTAGTTTTTAAAAACTTGACCTTAATCCTACAACTTTTTCGCCATCTTTAAGAAATTGGATATCCCATTTTTTAGATTTTGTCCATTATTGACTGTTCTAAAGTTTCTCTACAATGTTGTACGCCAAAACGATCAAGGATATGCAAGTATATCCTATTATTTTTCTCCTTTTTGTCAGATTCCATTGACCATGCCTCAAAAAGACTTATCTGTGGTATAGCCTTATGCTAGAAAGTAAAATAATGATTAAAGTAGCAAATGGTAGCAATTTTTTTAATAAAAAATGATAAGGTAATGATAGGTAATTATAGTTCTTAAAACGACAAAACTTAATTAAAGATGAATGAAACTATACAGGTTAGAAGTGACACTCCTATAATACTTTTATTATACTTTAATGCTTTTATTATACTCTTTGCAAATACAAAACGAAGAGTATATTGCATTCGATCGGCACATTTCTAAAACCGGTAATATTGCTCCTAGAGAAAAAAAAATTCATATCACGAATTCTGAACAACTTTCAAAATGTCCGTCCGTCTGTCCGTCCGTCCGTCCGTCTATCGGTCTGTCTGGCCGTCTGTCTGTTCGTCTGTCTGTCCGCCTGTCCGTCCGTCCCGTTTATTGCAATCACGATAACTTAAGAACGTAAAGTCCGATTGTATTGAAATCTAGAGGGTAAGTTAGTGTTAGTTAGAGGAAGAACTCTATTGATTTTGAACAAAATCTATCGATAAATAAAAAAGTTATTAATTTCTTTAATAAAAAAAAAATTAGGTTTTATAATTAAACTAAAAATGTCTAAAACTAATATTATTTACAAAAAAAAAAGTGCGAACAGTATGCTATAGAATGTGCAACAATTATATAAAAAGAGCAGTAAATCTGCGCAGAGTATAATGGTTAACTTGTTTACTTCTCCCTTCTTCTTTCACATATCGAAAATTTAGAGAGAGTGAAATCAAGTTAGCTATTTTGGTGATATGCAAATCTATGCTTGAGTTCGGATAATATGAATTCCATTATTATAAAGATCTTCTTATTCCCGACATCTTGACATATGTTTTGAAATTCACAAAATGTATGGCATGCAACAATTTTACGCCAGCTCTTACGGCTTTCGGCTTACCGGTTAGTCCCACGGCCACACCAAAGTTCTATCTATCCATCTAAATATGGATTAATTGCCAGTTTATTTAAATAATTTTTAAATTAGTGTAAAAATGTAAAACAACTGCAATAAGAAAAGTTGTCTTAACACCAGAACATTGCACAGTAATAATCACATTCTTCATCACCATCATCGACAATTAATTAAATAGCTTTATAAATTAAAAATAAGCATCTTCCCGAAGCTTTTGCATTAAGAAAGTACGTTAATGTTAATATTTATTTCTCTTGACAAGAGAAACACCTAAATAATATGTGATTTTTTTTTCAATTTAGGGTAAAAAGTATTTGATTTATATAGATTATATTGTATTTATGTCTGTAAATATTCATAATAATTCAAAAACTGTTATTTCTTTGTTAAAATATACAACCTTCAACACATATGTATAATGCACATTTTATATTGAATTTATTTTTTAAGTATTAAATTGTCACACACCCTTAAGTGTATGTGTATAATTAATTATGTAATTAACGTAGACAATTATTAATTCAAATCAAATTAGAAAAACTCTAAGAGCCTATATGAAAAATAAACCGGTAAATAGCCAACGCAGATAATCAAAACACTATCACGCAGATGGAAGGTGTGCAGCGCCACAAAGTAAAGGATCTGCGCAAGTACACGGTGGAGGCTCACCCCAACATTTTAGCTTTTGTTCAAAACCAGTTTCTTTTATGTCGAAAGAATTAGGTATGAATCGCTTATTATACATATATTAAAAGTTTGTGCATCTATCTCTATTTCCCAAGAGTTATGAGGCTTTAAATAATTTACATGAATTACATGAACTATATGAAAGAAGAATACCCTCTTCTGAATCACGCGTGTCAAAATATTCTCTGATAAAATATGAAATTCTCAATAGCATGAAATAATGCTATCGAAAACTTTACTTCGATATTTAATTTGCACGTTTTTACGTTATCGTTTAAACAGTTTATATAATTTTTTAGTTTATAATAATTACTGCAAAATTACAAAAATTAACTACTCTGTTAGTTCATGCGTCAAGAGTAAAAGATGTTCACTTTATATTGAAACATATTCTTTATAGGATTTTGCAAACAGCAGAAAAATAACTTGAATTCTGGTTATGGTAGCAAATTAAAATCCTAAAATGAATTTGTCTAATTTCTTATTTGACAATTCATATTCTAACACTAGCACCCACACAGTCCCCTACGGCCATGCAGATTAAACTAGTATCTACATAACCCTCTACGATCATGAAGATTCAGTTAAAAATGAGAACAAAGATCTAAAATGAATTTATTTATCTACCTTGTTTTAAAAAATTTTCATTCTAATGGATCACATTTTCAAGAAATCTATCATTCTGTTTCTTGAAAATGCTTAGCCTTTGAAAAGCTTTTCGCGCTTATTCTGAAGCTCATCAGAAAGACATAAAGTCACTGATAAGGATGTTTCCAAGAAACAGAATGATAAATTTCTTGAAAATGTAATCCATTAGAATGAAAATTTTTTAAGACAAGGTAGATAAATAAATTCATTTTAGGCCTTTGTTCTCATTTTTAACTGAATTTTCATGATCGTAGGGGGTTATGTAGATACTAGTTTAATCTGCATGGCCGTAGGGGACTGTGTGGATGTTAGTGTTAGAATAAGAATAGGGTCGTTTCCGTCAACAAAATTTATGAAATCTTATTATACCATCAAAAAATGTACTAAATATACATTTCATATATCATATTAAAGAAAGTCCTAATAATCACATGCAAGAATAAATTGGTTTCCAAACTAACAAGGCGGTAGTTGATGACGTATGCAATGAGAATTCAATTTTCGTTGATCATGTTGGTGGTAGTGATTGGTTGATTTTTTGCGTATTTGTTGTTTATCTTCCTTTGTAAATTATAACCTAAAAATTTTAAATTTTATTTTCTATTTTAAAACATATCTGCAACAGTATATTATCAATAGAAAATCATTTACATACTTGCTTTAGCTGACAGTGTACTTCATATTTTAATCCTAGTAAAATAATGACAATAACAATAATTTGAAGACAATTAACATAACAACGACTCACGTCGATCCTATAACACTAAACGAACGACGCCCGTCGAATATTCCTCTATTTGTTAACTGCGCATGCTCTCACATCTGCCGTCCTCATAAGCGCCAATCCAAAATTTCGTAATTTAAATAATTAATTTCACCATTAAAATTAATTTGGAATGTAAAATAAAAAAATAAGGGTCAAATAAAATTTTATAAATCACTTCAATACAAAATTTTTAAAAAATGGTCATCGACCCTGTTGTCAAACAAGAAATTAGACAAATTCATTTTAGGATTTTAATTTGCTAGCATAACCAGAATTCAGGTAATCGAAAGAATGCAAAGATTTCATTAATATTTTTACACATAGTTTTTCTGTTAGTTATAGATAGTTATTTTTTCTGCTGTTTGCAAAATCCTATAAAGAATATGTTTCAATACAATTATAAGCAAACAAATAATAACTCATTTCTAAACGTTCACTTTATGTTCTTTCATAACTAAATGTATGAATTAGTTAGTCTTACGAGGAATTTTTTTCATGTCATTTTACTTTAGATGTACAGAGATAAATTTAAAGAAGTCTAGGAGTCCAAAATAACTTTTACTCACTTATTTTTGGGATAAGAGCCATAAAAATGGACTATAAATTGAATTTATTAGTAACAAAATATACGATATGAATGTGAATTTCAAATGTTTATTTTAAAGTCAGTATAAGAGGATTATCAACACATTTTCTTTAGCTGGAATGCACTTTCTTTTACTATTTAACAGAACCTAATCGTTAATTTATACCTGCCTTGTATTTTAATTGTTTCGGTATTCCCTATACGTATACCTACATATTACAATTCCTAAACTTGAACATCATTTTGCTTTCAATAAATTTATACAGCTTATTTTCGAAATGTTTAAGATATATTTTGAATATATGATTACATACCACTGCGAATTTATCATTTATTAAGTGTCAAAAGTGTTATGGTTCATCTTTAAAAAAGCTATAAATATTATGAATTGCTAATGAAGTATTATTGAAAACTAGTGTGTCACAAATATTTGAACACTCTTGTGAAGTAACGAAAACCTTAGAAGTGCGGCCAACGTCTCCGCAATAATAATAATAAAAATAAAAATATCCAGGTAGATTGAAATAAAATAAGATAAGAGAGACACATTAAAATTTGTAAAATATATAAAAGAACAACGTTAACAAGGTAAAAAACATATACTTGAAATTAGCTTAAAACTAAAGGTAAAATAACACAATATACTATTATCTAACAGATACAATGGATTAATACAATTATTTGTTCTTGTGCATTTAAAAAATCACTGAATGAATAAAATGTATTTTCTAGTAAGTACAATTTTAGATGTTTTTTCAAGGAGTGGATATTATTTATAGACTTTAATTCTCCTGGCAGAGGATTGTAGGCCTTTATAGCGTTAGGGGCCTCTTTCATAAAAACTGATAATGCTAATGCGCTGGTACTCTAAGATCGGGCCCGTTCCTTGTTGTCATAACTCGATATACATCGTTGTTTCTTGTAAATTCAGTACTATTTTGATTAACGAATAACATTAATTTGTATATATACAAAGACGGGATGGTAAGTATTTCCAATTCTTTAAATAAAGGTTTACATGAATCTCTGCAAGAGGCATTCATTATACATCTAATTATGCGTTTTTGATTGATAAATACTTTCTGCCAGTGTACGGAAGAGCCCCAGTATATTATCGCATATTCTAGAACACTTTGTACACACGCAAAGTAGAATATTCTTGAACAATCGATGGAAAGTTGGTTTGTCATAAATCGTGTTACATAACAAGACGAATTTAATCTCGATATCAAGGTATTAGTGTACGGTTCCCAGTTTAATCTATTATCTAGCGTAATGCCAAGAAATTTTACACTTTGTAATTGTGTGACTGAAGAACCATTTAATTTGACATAACGAATACTCTGGTTCAGTAGTTGGAGAAAACATAACAAAAGTAGTTTTACCTCCATTTAATTTCAATCCATTCTAGTCACAATATTTGATCATATTTGATGATATCATAGAAAGTTTACTTGCACAAGCTACCACAGATTCTTCAGTTGCCAGCGTATTGATATAAACCATCTATATTGATATTTTCTTTTATATCGTTGGTATATAAAATAAACAAAAGGGGCCCAAGTATAGATCCTTGAGGTACTCCTTGCGATACATCAACTTTATCAGAAAAATAAGTACTCCATTTTTAAAGGTTGTTACAGCAGTGACTTGAGATCTATCGGTAAGATAGGATTGGAGTAGTTTGTTACATGTACCTCGTACACTAACTTGTCTAATAAAATAGAATGATTAATGGCTTCGAAGACTCTTGACATATCAAAATAGAAGCAAGCCACCTTTAAATTGGAATCGAGTGCGGTAATAATCTTAGATACTGACTGATAGATGGCTTGTTCTATTGAACAATGGGGCATAAAGCCAAACTGACATTCGTTAATTATTTTATGTTTAGTAAAGAATGAAATCATTCTATTATAGGTGACTTTCTCAATAATCTTGGAGAAACACGGTGGAATAGATATGCCGCGGTAGTTCTCGACATTTTCCTTGTCGCCCTTTTTATATATGGGAATTGTTTTATTAATTTTTAAGTTATGAGGAAATATTCCATCCAAAAAACAATTATTTATTATATGAGAAAGTGGTTCTACTATTTCTACGATGGCTGTTTTAATTAATATCAGTAATAATAATATTAATAATATTAATAACACAGAAAAGTAGGCTATTTTTATTTTGTTTTATTGCATTTAATTGATATGAATATTCTGTCCCAAGTAATTTTGTATCGATTGCCACAAGAATAAAGTAGATCGACTAAGTATTTTTGAAGAAATCCTAACATTCACTTTTTGGGGTGTTTTTATTTACACAAAAAACGACTGGACCGAATTTGACGAAATTTCTTTCAAATCATACTAACAGTAATGTTTCGATTGGCACCACAACGAACTCGATATCTTCTTTTATTCCGAGGTTTCGTGTCCATGCACCTACATACACACACATAATTCCTTTCAAAAATAGTTGAAAGATACTGTAGTGACCTTAAAACATAAGAATCTTTCTATTTTCGGACCTATTACAAAACTTCCCTAAGTATATCGTGGGAAATTTATAAATTCACCCACCATGCGTTAAAAATTCGTATTGTAACAAAGTTACAGGTTACGTTCACAGTAAAAGGTTTGTCATATGACATTCAGGCACACTTTTTTTGTCGGGTAGGTCTCTAATTAAAAATAATTAAATGCAGTTTTAGTATTTTCGCCAACTCACGTGTTATTATTTCAAGTTTAATGATGGAAAAAACGTTCGCTAAATTTCTTCAACTAAGCTATCCATCAAGACGAGTTTAAATTGCAATAAGAAAAACCACAGGACGTTTACGTCAACAGCCTATGCTTATATAACGACGTTTATTATTGTTCCTTTGATATTATCATTAAGATTCTTAAGAATCGTTTAACATGTCTTTATCAAATACAAAAAGTATAATAACTGTTTATTACAAATAACAACTTTATTAAAACTGTGTAACATTTGGAGGACAACAAGAAATTATCTGTTAGCAATTATAATAATTACACGTAGGATAATTTCATTATATAATGAGATTAGTTGAATGTAATAAATATTGTACTTTTTCAATAAAGAAGTGAAGCGAATTGCCATTTAAATTGGTAAGTTTACCAGGAAGAACTTTTTTCTCTTTATGTATCTTATCTTTAGAACGGTTTTTAGCTTAAACCTCAGAATGGCCATGCTTAGGTGTTATATCTTCTCCGTACTGTTATATCGCTGCGACCCAACAACCTAGAGAAAAATGGAAGCTTTCAAAATGTACGTACTAACAGATACTACGAATATCGTGGATATAGAGAATAACCAATATTGAAGTCCTTCGCATGCAAGAACAAAAAGAACTGATGTTCACCATTAAAATAAGAAAAACACATTACATATGATATGAAATGAGAGGAGAGAGACATGAGATACTAAGACTAATCATAGAGGGGAAAATGCAGAGGAATAAATCTGACGGAAGATATCCAAATTCCTGGTTGAAGTATATAAGAAGGTGGTTTGGATGCACGTTCATGGACGGTTTCCGAGTCGTTGTTTCCAGGGCCATGTTAGCCATTTGGATCGCCAACCTTCATAAAGGGAGGGCGGATTAAGAAGAGAACATCTTTTACGTATAAAAATATTATAAAATACGATGGAGGAATATCCAGCGACGCAGTTAGTGTAGTTGTACGCAGCAAACGAATCCGTCATGATGCCTAAATGGTACAGAGAATGCTGGCAGATAGTCA
Organism: Stenurella melanura; assembly: GCA_963583905.1. Classification (NCBI taxonomy): domain Eukaryota; kingdom Metazoa; phylum Arthropoda; class Insecta; order Coleoptera; family Cerambycidae; genus Stenurella; species Stenurella melanura. Next base: position 114,269,005 of record OY757312.1, read on the forward strand.
AATAGTGAAGTCAGTGTTTGACGAAGACTATTCCAATAATAGTTAGTCTATTTTCAGTCAAACGCTGGAACTGAGCAAACGAACGTCAGTTACGTTGTTTGCCCATTTCAGTCATTCATTGAAACATATTTTTTATAAGATTTTGCAAACATCAGGGGGTTATGTAGATACCAGTTTAACCTACATGGCCGTAGGGGACTGTGTGGATGCTAGTTGTTGAATAAGAATTTTCAAATAGGAAATTATACAAATGCATTTAAGGAATTTTAATTTGCTAGCATAACCAGAAGTCAGGTTATAGAAAGAATGCAAGGATTTCATTAATATTTTTACACATAGCTTTTCTTTTAGTTCCCATAGATAGTTATTTTTTCTGATGTTTGCAAAATCCTATAAAGAATATGTTTCAATACAATTAAAGCAAACAAATAATAATTCAATTTTAAACAGTCATTCATTGTAATAACAATGTTTTTTTCGAAAAATGCAAGCCCTCCGAGCTAGAGCAAAAGGAATAATGAGAGACAATGCGTCTTGTTTAATAGTATTTATTGAAGAACAGTAAAGTTTTGAAAATTCACAAAAACTGTTCGAGATGACTGACATTTGCAACATCACATCTACGGGTGACAGACTAAGCAGCGGCACGGCACTCTGCTGGTGTGATCTATCGGGCTGCTTGAAAAATACTTTCCTGACGGGTAGCTTCATCGTTGACGGGCTCCGCATAAACTTGTGAGTAGGACTGTCAGCTCATTTACGTCAGTAGAATAGCTATGGGGGTACCTCGATGGCATTTGTCCATCCGGAGTGATCAAGAGGCTGCTGAAGACGGACGGGGTGTGGCATCTGAGGGTGGTAATGCGAAGGAGGAGAAGTGCCCAGAGGCTGCTGAAGGTGTTTTTAAACAGGTCTGTACGATTCTAAACAGGGCCTGTGCGGTTTTTATGCAGATCTGTATGGTTTTTAAGTAGAGTCTGTATGATTCTAAACAGGGTCCCAGAGTTAAACCGCCAAACATTCAGAATCGATTTCAAGTTAAAATAAAACACTTTTCATCAATTTAAATAGGTCTTAAATAGCTTTAAAATAGGTATAGCGGTATGACATGATGTCCGTTAGGTTTGGTAGGATGGTCGCGGCCGCGACCATCGTACCTAACCTAACGGACGTCATGTCATACCTATGTACCTGTTTTAAAGCTTTTTAAGACCTGTTTAACCTTAGCGAAAAATGTCTTATTTTAACCTTAAATGTTTAATGTTTGGCAATTTAACACTGGAACACCCTGTATAGTAACAGTTTTGGTATTTTGAAATATGAAATTTAATAATATTTTTTATGAATAAAAAATATGATCAGAACAAATTACCCCTCCACTGTCAGAACAATACAAGCTGTTTACAAAAATGTAATTTGCATCTTAATCATGCTGAAAGTTCCCCCGAAATGGGTAGTAGACAAGACGAAAACCTCGCCTTCGTATTGAAAAAAGTGTCCCATATGATTTTTTTTATATTCACGTTCGGGACATGCCCCTGAATAAGGATCAAGAGTTTGCCGAACGAAAATTTGGTCTCAATTTGTTTTATATATTTATTTTTTAACAAATTGCAAAAATTTGACGCGAAATACGCTTTTAACCGGGCGCGCGCTCTTTCAATTGTTTATAAGTCGGAAACGGCCAACTTTACGAAAAAATGACAGTAGATCTTTTTTGTTTAAAATGACTAAGAAAACCTAGAAAAATTCATTCGAGTCAATATAAGCAATTTATATTTGTTTAAAAAAAATGAGTTTAAACAAATTACAAAAATCGCTTTCTTTGACCCAACGTTTAGGTTTTCTTGGTTATTTTAAAAAAAAAGGTCTCCTGTCGTTTTTTCGTAAAGTTGACTGTTTCCCACTTATAAACAATCGAAAAAGCCCGCGCCCAGCTAAAAACCTCTATTGAACAATTCAAGATTTAAACTTTAGAATAAAAAAATCTGCACTTACTCCTCAGGAATTTGTTAATGGATGTTCAAAGATTATACAAGAATTTTGGCGAACTCAAAAAATTCGTTTTTTAATATTGTATTTCAACCTTGAAAATGGCAGTTTTTGCGTTTTTTCAAACATTAAATTGTTTAAAAGTCGGAAAAGATGACAAGAGACCTTTTATCATAGAAAGACGAGGTTCTCGTCTTATCTACTTATCAAGGTCAAGCGGTTTGGTTAAATCGATCTGTTTTAAAAAGGCTTTGCTAAAAGAATAACTGAACATTGTCTGCAAAAATGTTTTTTATGAAAATAACATTATTTAAATGAAAATTAATTGAAACGGTTGAAGACCTTGATAACTTTTAACATTGACAATATTTTATTAGTGATATATATCAACAAAAATAAACAGTTTCTTAAATTATAGCCATTATTTTGGATTGTTTATCTGTTTACGCTTATTTGATAAATGAAATTTATTATTTTCGATCTCTTACAATACTAAAAATTCGTTTATTATTAATATCAGGTTATTTTACATAAATTAAGGTGCAATAATAATTAAAAATCGTTTTAATACTTGCAATATAATAATATAAATAATATATTTGTTTATCAACTATTCATGAGTTAAAATTCTTGTCTTATTCTTATCAAATGTATTTAAATACATTGTAATTTATTGCAGTTCTTAGTCATTAAAGTGTACTTATTAATATGCATCTGCACCTTTTAAAAAAATTATGTGGTAAATAAGATAATATATTTAAAAGTGAATTATTTATTATTTGTTTGCTTATAGTAATGAAACATATTCTTTATAGGATTTTGCAAACAGCGGAAAGAAAAGCTTTCTATGAGAACTAAAAGAAAAACTATATGTAAAAATATTAATGAAATCTTTGCATTCTTTCGATAACCTGACTTCTGATTATGCTAACAAGTAAAAATTCTTATTTGCCATTTTCATTATAACACTAGCATCCAACATAGTCCCCTACGGCTAGGCAGGTTAAACTAGTATCTACATGATCCCCTACGATACGTAAATTCAGTTAAAAATGAGAACAAAGGCCTGAAATTAATGTATTTACCTACCTTGTTTTTAAAAAAATTTTCATTCTAACGAATTACATTTTCGTAAAATCACATTCAGATTCTTGGAAATGCTTAGCCTTTGAAACGTTTTTCGTCCTTATTCTGGACTCGTCAGAAAAGCCCAAAGCCACTCATAACGATGTTCCATGCAAAACCAAAGCAATATCCATGAATAAGTATGACATATTTATATTTGACATTGACTGCTAAAAAACAACAGATCTTCACCTATCTATTAGCTAACTAGTATTGGAGCCTGTATATACTCTATGCATGTTTAAAACTGAATTATTTATTATTTTTTTGCTTATAGTAATGAAACATATTCTTTATAGGATTTTCCAAACAGCGGAAAGAAAAACTATATGTAAAAATATTAATGAAATCTTTGCATTATATCGATAACCAAGATTGACTTAATTGGCGTAATTGTCATACTTATTATTTTATCCGGAAGAATTTTGGAATTCGCCAGATTCGCCTTAAACAATTGAATGCTCTTTCAAAATATTGGGTGGGCAGTTGCCTACCCTTGCCCCCATATTCTCCATATATCTTTACGTTTCTGAGACACGGACGGTTAAGAAAGCAAACAAACGGCGTATTTATGTTTTCTAAATATGGCTCTCGAGACGTCTGCTACGAGTTTTCTGGACAGCCCTCCACACTAATAGCTCACCCCAAGTAGAATCGTATTTTCCCTAATCCTCTACATTTGCTGGCCACATCAACCACAAGGAGGCCAATATAGAATGGTTAATAACTGAGGAAGAGTTAACAAGTTAGATGACAAGAAGCGATAACACGCCCAAAGAGCTGATGTGAAAGAGTTTTAGTGAGAACTATACAACCAACGGAGACCGACTATAGTACGGCCGAAAAGTGTAGTCAGTGGAACCAGGGGCGTGCGGATTTACGAATTTCGTAAATTCGCACGGACGTAATTCGAAGAAATGAATGCTCTCGGATTGTGTTAATTATGCATGTGCTACCATATATTTTAAATTTAAAATATGCTTAAATCTGGCAACATTACCTCCACGTATTATAGCAGCGCAGCCGCAAATATTTGTCCGTTGCATTGAAACCGTTACTATTGTAAATATACATATATATGTGTCGCCAGTGAATGCGCTAGGTTAGCCTCGTGAAGTTCGTTTATCAGAGTTCCGCCATTTCACAGTAGTTGAACAAATTATTAGGTATAAAGGCGCCACATTCAAACGTTTATTCTATATGGCCCAATGTAACAATTACACATAATGTCCTAGTCGTGGTTTTCATCTCTAAAACTTGATATATTTCTCTCGATTGTGTGGGATTATATAGTAGAACGAGGTGCCGCTTAAGTATTACAAAACAGCTACCTACTAGCCTTTGACAAGAATGCCGCTGATTTTTTACTCTACTGACTACACTTTTCGACCGTACTGTACACTAATATATTGATCAGTCTTGTGAGAAGTTATGAATGAGTAGAATTGTATATGTGGAGGGACGTCGGTGGCAAGCTTAATGCAAAAAGTCACTCGATTGGCCAAAACTTCTCGTTTCAAACACAAAAGCATACCGGATCCTCCAAATTGTTTCAATCATTTTATAGAAACAACTTTATGCAAACACTTTTAGTTTTTCAATTTCAAAATAAAAAGTTATTTGACAAGGTCAACTTCATTTAATCAGAAATGCATTTAAATTCTTCAATTTTGTAACGAAAATTATTCTTAATTTAAATTATCATATTAAAACACTTGACCTATACTCCAAAGGCATTATACATAATAATATGATACAATAAACATGTCATACAGGTTATCCTACTTATACAGTCTGGTTTACCTCTTTAAATGAATGTTGCATCATTTTAAAAATTAGTAGGTATATTTGTAAACTCGTAAATCAGGTTAAATACGGGCAGTGAATCTGATAAAACGAATCTTATTCAAATCATACATACTTTTATAACTATAAACATGTTTATTTCCCACATTCTGTTCACGGTTGAATGAAGACTGTAAATAATGAAGAAAATCATGGACGTGAATGGTTAGAAAAGTGATTTATATTTTATTCGGTATCCGAAAATGTCCATTCAAGTTCATTTCAAAAATTGCAATCAGCCGACATGATCGCGATTTGCTTTGCACCTTAACAAGCTTGTGAAACGGTTCCCTTGGATTTTATGGTTTTTATTTAGCTCCAATTATATAATTTCTCAGAGTCTAAGTCATACAGGATGAGTAAAAAGTTGGGCATAATTTTATTAATTTATAATGAAAAAAATGTTGTAACAAAATTGCTTGTAAGTCAATAGTTATTCTAGTAATCTTTAAAATATTTTTTGTTGTGTAGACACTAAATAGTAGGGAATTCAGAGACCGCTCACTTTCAGTCATATGCATCTCTTGGACATACTTTTAAAATTAGGTCAATATTATGTAAAATTGTCTGCTTAATCCATTTCCGGAGGGTGATTTGCGATACAGGCTTGCGTTCATCCCCTATGTTAATTTATACCTCTTCTTGGCGAAACACAATATTTAAATTTTTTCGAATATAGCTCGTGCTATCTCGAAAACTATAAAAGCTATAGGGATCAAATTTTAGACGGAGGTTAAATGATGTATGGTGATTACGATGGCATTGTTGAATTAGTCCTTTGGTTATTTATCATCCAAGAAAAAGTAAAAAACACGAGGGTGCTGAAAAATTGTAGAGAAAAATATAACATCTAGAGGTACTTTTTCTATTTCTATGGATTTTGTGCAGTATCGTAGCAAGAAGTCCAAATTTAATTCCATTGAAAGAATTTTTACAATCATCAGATCATTCCAACGAAATATATCGATTTATTTCGGAGAACTATAGACAACGCAGGCTGAATATGAGTCACTTTCTTCAAATCCCGGCATCGTTCAAAACTGTATATTAATTAATTTCATATAGTATGTCCAAAAATATCAAAACCATAATCGCAAGACGGATGAGGACTTGTATTTTCAGTACATAGGAAATATTATCCACCGTCACAAATATGCCAATATTAGTTTGGGATAGATATGAACATGGATTAAAAGCAGCTTATTATGCAATCTAGCTTCTTAAGCCAGGGATACATCTAAGAAACGTTGCTATTCGTTCACGTTGTCCAACATTTATTTCTATGCGTTCGTCAAGTGTAGAGGGTAGTTTGCAAAGAATTAATTGTTGTGCAAATGACCAGCAATGCAAACGAACGTTTTCCATCGGCTATCGGTAAAATAAAAAGATCAAAGAGAATGCAAACCAAAAAATGTCTGCAAACGTTACTAATAATTAAATATTTTCCAGTCGCAGTCGTTCGACACACTTCGCAAATGAGTGGAAATCCGCGAATGCTGGAAATCACACGTAATTCGTTCATGTGTGTTATTTTACCTAAAAACAACGTTTCTTAGATGTATCCCCGGCTTTACAATAACACCTTTTTACTGTAATTATTATTTTTACACTTACACATTTATTTGTTTCTGTTTTGGATGTTTCGTGATTATGAAGTGAAAATGTTGTGCTCTATCTTTCAATCATAGTCGTGAATATTCATTAGTTTAGAGAATGGATCATTAGCATTTATTCACATGCTAAATGAAGGCATCTTGAGTGGGTGTTCTCAAATCCATCTTGTAGTTTTTAAATAAATGTGGTCGTAACTAAACTACCTTCAAAATTGGAACGACCGTACAAGCATTTGAAAAAGTAAGAAGCTGGTATCGTAAATTGACACACATCCGTTTGTTGAGAACAACGTTCAAAATTGCAGAAGAGTCAACAGTTGACAAAGTAGTTGCTATTCTACCGATAAGCTTTTCTGCTGTTATTAACGCAACGTCATTTTCCAGAATGTGGAGATGCGTCAAACATTTCGTAGCAATATAATTCTGTAGACTCTGCTTATTCTTAGGGTTGGACATAAACAACTTCCACTCAGGAATATGAATTTTATCTCAAAGCTCGAATTCCGGCGATAATTTGGATATACGTCGGGCTCTTTCATAATCTTTTAATTCATGTTCGTGTCTCTCCCCAACTAATATTATGCAGTTGGCATATCTGTGACGGTGATTATATTTCTTATGTAATGGAAATATAAATCTTCATACATCCTGCAATTATGGTTTTGATATTTTTGGACATAGTATATGAAATCAATTGACACGACAGTTTTGAACGTTGCCGGATTTGAAGGAAGTGACTCATATTCGATCCGCGCTGCCTATAATTTTCCGAAATACATTGATATCTTTCTCTAGAATAATCCAATTGTAAAAAATCTTTCATTGAAATTATGTTTGGACCTTTTACTACAATACCGCTCTACAATCGATATAATATTTCTAGAAACAGAAAAGGTATCTCGATGCTACATTTTGCTCTTCGCAATATTTCAGCACCCTGGCTTTCATTATTTTCTCTTGGATGATAAATAACCAAAATACTAATTCACGCTGTTTTCATAATCGGCATACATTATTTAACCTCCGTCTAAAATTTGATCCTTATAGCTTTTATACTTTTAGAGATAGCACGAGTTATATTCGAAAAATTTTAAATATCGTGTTTCGCCAAGAAGAGGCATAAATAAACATAGGGGACGAACGCAAGCCTATATCGCAAATCGCCCCCCAAAAATGGATTCGGTAGACAAGTTTACATAAAATGGACCTAATTTTAAAAGTATGTCCAAAAGTTACATAGCCATAGAGAAATAAGCGGAATTTCGGTTACTGGAACCCTGACTAAAAGCTACCAACTCTTGTTTTTAAGCAGCAACCTATAAAATTGTCGGAATTTCTTTCAACCAACCATTTTTTTCTCGTTATCTCACCACGCCAGAATTTTGGGATTAAATAAAAAACCATTAAAAAAATTTTCAATAATTATCTTATTAGATTGCTGTGACCAATAGTCAATTAACGTACTGGCAGTAACCAGTAAGCAATATCAAACGATGTTTGTTTTACTTGCAGTATTAGGTACCAGTACTGTTCGGGAATACTTGAAATATTCAGTAATGTACTTAAAATCAAACATTTGCAGTAGCAGTAATAAGTAAAGTACTCTTCAAGTATTTTCAGTACTTTAAACGCTTAGAGTATTTTACAAATACTTGCAGTACTTTTCAAGTACTGCAAGTACTTTTTAAAATAACTGATTTGCAGTATTTTAAATTACTTGCAGTATATGTTTGTAAGTACTTTTTTAAAAACAGTACTAATATCAGATACATATTATTAAAATCATTTTTAGTATTCTAGGATTGCCAACAAGAGTCGGTGATACAATAGTAACATATTAATATCAATAACAACGGAGAAGTTTTTGGAAGTATAATTTTCATTAAAAAAATGTATGTTTCGAGCCCATTTTTATTATTATTGATTGGTAATGATAATAACTATTAATATAATATCGTATGTATTATATAACATATGATGTATGAAAATTACAGTAAGTACACAAAAGATATATTTGTAATACTCATTGTATTTCTAATATATAAATTTACAAGAAGAGAAATAAATAAAAAATACATAAAAACTTAAAATTATAAATTATAACCCATAATATACAGGGTGTCTCAGAATTGAGTTCCCGGACGGGAACCTGTGCTTCCTGAGTTCATATTGAGCCCGTATAACCCAACTTGCCTTAGTCCAAAAATGAATCCCTGGGGAAGATTCAACATTCTCTTATAGTGAGACAGAAGGATTTCTTTCCAATAGTTTCCGTTATATAAAAGATTCAATTTTCAAATTTTCATGGGACCTGTATCTCTATAAGTACTCTATGTAAGCTTGATAGCAACTAAATATCTTTTATTTCTCGCAAACCCGACAGGTGGACGTCACGTGGAGCATTTGTTATTAATGTATTTTTAAGAATAAACTGTACTTTTCTGTTATTACAACATGTTATTCTAGAATTGTAAATAAATGTTAAATATAAATGGAGGAAAAAACGATAATTCCTTGTATTTTGATTAATATTACAAAAAATTTTAATAGTACATTTTTGCAGCATGCTCTGCAAATATATTCAAGTATTCCGTAATTTTATAGGGTGATTAAAAAAATATAGCCAATCAAATATTAACTATTATGAAAAGAGATATTTGGTTGTAGGTTGTAGGAAAAATTCCGCTGAACAAGATTTTCTTATGAAAAATTTTCCTAAACCGCGAGCCTCATGGTCAAATAATTGTTTAAACAAATTTTTTTTCGTTTTTATTTAATAAAATAAAAACCGTTTGATGGATCCGAAAAAAACTTGATTCATTCGAAAGATATTTTCAATACGCGTCGTTTGGCGTCAGGCACAACTCGTTTTGTTAACCCGTTCATTTGTTATATCCAATATAAATTTCATAATTTACAAATTGATTACTACGAAACTAATGAGGTCAGGATATTGTTTTTTTCAAAATATATGCCTTTTATACCAAAGAATATATCATATTTTTTCTTTCTGATCTCAAAATTTTCCTTTTTGCAAGCGTTTTCATAAGCACAAAACCCCATTTCGATACGCTTACCCAGAGCCGAGATATTCCATTTGGTAATTTGCAAAATTAATTTAAACTTTAAATGAACAAAAGCAAAAAGTTGCATTCGTGGAGACTTCTATGGGGGTTATGCCCGACATCAATATTTATAGTTTAAAGTTGGTTTAAAGTCGATCAAACTGTCGAAAAAAAAGCTATTTGCTAATTAACAAATTATGCCAATTGTTTAAACAATTAAAAAGTATTGAAGATATTGGGCCAAAAAAATAAGGTATATTCTTTGGTATAAATGGCATATATTTTGAAGAAAACAATATCCTGACCTCATTAGTTTCGGAGTAATCAATTTATTAATTACGAAATTTATTTTGGCTATAACAAATGAACGGGTTGACAAAATGAGTGTGCCTAGCGCCAAACGACGCGTATTGGAAATATATTTCGATTGAATCAAGATTTTTTCGAATCCGTCAAACCGTTTTCATTTTATTAAATAAAATCGGGAAAAAAAATAGTTTAAACAATTTTTTGACCATGAAGCTCGCGGTTTAGGAAAATTTTTCATAAGAAAATCTTGCTCAGCGGAATTTTTCCTATAAGAATCCGTGGCCAACTCAAATGGTAGAGAAAATTTTTGGGAAAAATCCCAGGCAGACTTGCCTATTAATTATATAAGGGAATTAACAAGCCTTTATGAGAAAAAATGTGCACTCGAGGCGCAGCCTGCTTGACATTTACTAATCATGGCTGGAAAATAGACACCTTGCAGGTTTCAAATGTCTGCCACTGTACCTCCCATAACTGAGAGGTATGCCTGCCTCTGGACCTCCACTAACCGAGATGTATAGCCATCGTATTTTTGTAAGTGGTAATTATAAATGTTACCTACTTATTAGCTGAAGAATATAATAAAAATATTTCATTTAGTTAGGTGGTACCTACCTAAAAGATATTCTTGGAACGTGAAGATATTATAATTTAATATTCAAATATTGAAATTAATTTCCTATAATTTAAATTTATTTTTCAGATGGAAATCTGGAGTAGCGGCTTCCCTCAACTACATTCCCCTGTCGTCTGCCAATAAAACAGCCTCCTTGATACCTTACCCAGACTGGAAAGCCAACACTCTGCCAAAAGAAGGTGAGAAACCTGAAGAGAATCAGATCGTTTCCACCTTCAGGGTCAAAGCTGACGCTTGCGACCGTCTGTGGGTAATGGATACTGGACTCGCGGACATCCTTGGTCATCCTAACTTAGTTACACCACCCGCTATACTCATCTTCGATCTTAACACCGATAAGTTGATCCGCCGCTATACACTTAAGGACACTGACTTGAAGGGAGCTGACTCTTTCTTTGCGAATATTGTAAGTAAAACTTCCTTGTGACCTTGCTCCTTGCAACTCGTGCTCAATTAGTCAGGTTTCAGTGCAATATTATTTTACTATAGGTAAAACTTGTTTACATTTTGTGTGCGATTTACAAGTGAGATATATTAATGCCATTTATTTACAAGATTCTTCCGCTACTTATCCGTACAAAAGTAAATATTTTCTATTAAGTAATGATATTTGGAAAAACTGAAAGTCTAGTTGTTTAGGCATGACGTAAAATAATAGTTGCGCGAGACAGACGAGTGCGCAACTCGCATCAGTGACTATGTATATCATAGATCATAACCCGATTACGTTGGACAATAGTTGACCAGGCCTGTAGCCACATATTAACTGTAGAGGATGGTCATGCAAATTCGGGGGGGAGGGGGGAGTGTGCAACACATTTTTTAGATTACTATCAGTTGATTTGTTTCCTCTCGTTTGCCGGTGATGAAAGTGAGAAAATTTTCGTAGGAGGTACCGAGGACTCCCCCCTGTCTACAGGCTTGTAGCCGATCGACCCAAATTGCTGCGCTCTTTTGTTTAGTAAAACAACTTACCTAAAAAGGATGAAATAACCTAGCACGATAGAAAGATTTTGCAGCAGAAGGTAAATCGATTTGAACAATAACCTATTCAAATTCAAATTGTGACGAGTATGGCTGTGTAAATCGGTCACAGGATCACTTGAGTTTCAAATTTGATAGACTTTTTTCTTTATAATTCCTGCGCTTCCATTTACATAGGCAACTTCACGCCAATCTTTTTCTCGTTACATTTACAATGAATTGCTTATAACAATTTTTAAATAAACAACTAGTTGAGCGCGTGGAATTATTGTCAATTAATTTGGAATGCCCTGTATAAGAATAAACAAAATTTGCCATATTGACGTCGACACATTATGAATTTTTGAGTTTCGATTCACATTTATAATCTGATTTCTCAATAATACTCAGGTACCGGCTATCAGTTGAATCGGACGATAAATGATAAAATATGTCCGCCATATTCATGCTGTCATTTTGAATTTTTGAGTTTCAATGCTATATATGTAATTTTCGACCTCGATAATAATCAGACATAGACTTTCAGTCGAATCATACGCAATAAATGACAAAACATGTCAGCCATATTGGCGTCTCCATTTTAAATGTTTTAGTTTCGATTTCATATTTGTAATCTGCGACCATTGTGACCTTCATATACCACTCTTCAGTCGAATCAAACCATGAATGACAAAATTAGTATTGACGCCGCCATTTTGAATTTTTTGGTCTCGATCTCATATTTATAATCGGCGATCTTGATTGTCTCTAGAAACCAATTTTCAACGGAATCACATGATAAGTGAAAAAACTGGTGCGCCATGTTGACGTCGCCATTTTGAATTTTCAGCTTTCAATCCCAAATTTGTAATCAGCGACCCTGATTACATTCGGATACCGATTTTCAGTCGAATCAGTCGATAAATGATAAAATTTGTCTACCATATTTACGCCGCCATTTTGAATTTTTGGGAACTGATCTTATTTTTGTAATCTGCGGCCATGGTGACGTTCAAATACCAATCTTCAGTCAAATTGGATGATAAATAATCAAATCTGTCCGCCATATTGACGCCGCCGTTTTGAATATTTGAGCTTCGATCGCAAATTTACGGCTACCTCAATTACATTCAGATTCCTATTTTCAGTCGTGTTAGTTGACAAATGATAGAACGTCTCCGTCATGTTGACGGCGCCATTTTGAATTTTTAAGTTTCGATCTCAAATTTGTAGTTAGCGAGCTTGATACCTATTTTCAGTCGAATAAATAAATAAATATAAATAAATAAACACCACAGGTAATACAACCCCCTTTATCCCTGAAAGCTCTGGAAGAGCCTTGTGCGGGAGAGGGCTACACATTTAGAGACAAGGGACACACATCCAATATCCGAGTATACTAGGATTAATTTCTTTCGGAAAAAATCCCAGTGCCACGACCGGGAATCGAACCCAGAACTCCTGGCTGAGAGTCAGGCGCGCTTGCCACTCATCCAAACAGTTAATAGATGACAAAAATTGTCCACCATGTTGATGCTGCCATTTTGAAATCTTGAGTTTTGAGTCTGCAACCTTCATTAACTCTAGATACTGATTTTCAGTCGAATATGATTATAGATGATAAGGAAGAGCCGACATCGAAGGATCAAAAAGCGACGTCGCTATGAACGCTTGGCCGCCACAAGCCAGTTATCCCTGTGGTAACTTTTCTGACACCTCTTGCTGAAAACTCTTCAAGCCAAAAGGATCGATAGGCCGTGCTTTCGCAGTCCCTATACGTACTGAACATTGACGTCGTCATTTTGAATTTTTCGGTGTCGTTCGCTTGTTTGTAATCTACGATCGTGGTGACCTTCAGAAACCAATTTTCAGTCGAATCAATTGACATATGATAAAGCTGATCCGTCATGCTGACGGCGCCATTTTGTATTTTTGGGCCTCGCTCTCAAATTATTAATCGATTACCTTTATTACCCTCAGATACCTATTTTCAGTCGTATCAGTTGATCAATAATAAATATTGAATTAAACAATTACTTAAGGAGGTTGAGGCGTTACAGTCCCAACCAGAAGTAAGTCGAAGTGTAAATCGGAACTTTTCCATAATAAATTATTACAAAAGGTTATAATTCGATGATATCAATAATTATTGTCATAAAGGCATAAATAAATCTTTTTTTATTATTAATTAATTATTTAAGTAGATTTAATTATTTTACTTAATGAACTAACTTTTGGATGTTTTGTCGAGACTTATTAAAAAAAAAAATATGTAAATATCTGTGTATATTACAAAATTATTTCAGTAAATAATTTAAAAGAAAATCAGAAGCAGTAAAAATTAAAATTAAATAATTGAAAAATCAGTTAAAAATCATTAACGAAAAGAGAAATTTGACAATTTACAAATGTTTAATCATTTTTTTATTTATTATTTATGAATTTTTTACAGAAAATTGAGTCATATAAAAATCTATTAAAAAAGCTTTATTTCAGATTTTTTTCATTAATTTCGTCTAACGCCTCAACCTCCTTAATAAATAGAAATTAATCTTTTCACTGTCAAATGTTGAAAGCCGTATTTTTTTTTAAATAGATCGATTGCATTCTTCGCCCTCAAAGAGAGATGAAAAAGTTCAAATTTCTATTTTATATATTTCTTGCATAGAAGAACGCATATTTCAGAAAAGTAAAAGACGCTATCGTATAGGACGGCATATAGAAAAACACATTAGTAAAAAATTGGCAGTTTTTCCATAGAACAGCTAATATTTAATTTTAACGTTTGTCGTTTAGCATCGCCTCGAGAAATGTCGGAAATCAATCCAAACTTCTTCAAAAAGTGCATGTCTTTTAGAAGCTGTCAAAATTTTCGAGATCCTCTTTCATCTTGTTTTCGATTATTAATTTAGTCGGCGCATCCGGGCTACTTGAAGAATAGTAAACTTTAATAGATAAGAAAGAATATGCTCGCTGGGACCTTCTTGTAGAGAATTTGATGCACTACAGAAAAGATACTACGCTGCACGATGGTCCTATATATTACCATTCTCGCTACATAAGAAATGAAAGACCAAAGAACACCATTCTTGAAATTTCAACAATTCTTTTCTAATTGTTTAAAACAATTGCACACCCTTAAAAAATACTCGCAAATATACTCATCCCGTCGAACTGAAGCGAATAGCACCAAAAACTATTTTATCAAGTAGGTACTGGGAAATTAATGCAAGTGATTACATATGAAAACATTTAATCGCACTGGTCTATACATGCTCATTTCAAATTCCTTAAATTAGGTTTCTACGTTCCAATATAAGTACATTTTTGTTTATCAGCAATAAAGCAGACAAAAGTCATTAATTTCATTATGGGTAATTCTTGATAGTCAGCAAATTCCCCTTGCGTGTCTTTAATTATTCAGTAATTAGTGGTATTCGTTTGGTTTGTCATAATCCTCTAATTCTAACTAGTTATTATGGTCATTAAATTATCTACGTGAAATTCACAGAACACGTTTTAGCTAAAAGAGACAAAATCACATTACAAATAAATGTTTCATTGAACTGTTTGAAATCATTTCTTAAACCGTTTGAAATGTATTTAGAATAAAAACTGCATTTATTTATCATTCAAAAAAACGAAGATAGGTCCGCTTGGAATCATGCCATTCTTCAAAATAGGTACATACACTACCAAATAACTATAGGGGATGTTTTCTTAATATTAGGTTTCAAGGAAATCTTTAATTTTGGAAATAATCTACCACAAATTTCATGAAAATATTTAATACAATTTTAATTTCCAGTCATTGCGTTCTTTTGATGATCTACATTAAAAACTCTATACTGACTTTATTTTAAAAAATTCTATCTATTCTATCAAAAATGAAAATCTAATTAAAATTACAATTTTTAATCTTTGTTATTCTCTGATAACCCATGGTTGTGCTATAGAACAAATAGCTCTAAAATTAATTTATTAGCAAAAACTTATCTCCCATTTTTATATTCAAAATTCATTATTTTGGAAACGTTTCTCGCCCTTGTTACGAACTCTTTAGAAAGACACTCATTTCAATCACGAACCAAGACAGTTTTTTTTATCTCAATAAAAAAAGGTTTTATATTTACTTTTCAAGTGCTTCAAGCACTAGTTGGATTATTAGGAATAAAAACAAAAGACTAATAAATACTTCCCCATCTTCCTCTTGAATATTGGCTCTGTAGATATTCTTTCTTATTTGTTAATTTGCTCACAAATGTTTTTGCATGATTATGTATGTGCTTCAAGGGTGACCGTCTCCTCATATGGTTTTACATGTTTTAATGCATACGGCATTCTTCTTACTGAAAGTAAACGTTGTTAAACGTTTCCTTGAAATGTTGTACATTGTACCTCATGTTAACATTCTACTTTGGAGGAAGGATTGATGAATGCTATATATCTTTATGTAATATACCCAAGGACATAAAATTATTTCCTAAGTAGGTACTACGCAGAGAGTTTTTACGTAAGAGATTGTGTCATGATAATTTTTTGTTATTTTCTCCTATCCTTCAAATTTTTTGTAATTTCCTCAATAATATTCTATTATCTGGAAACGTTGCCGCCAGCTTGAATCTCCTGCTCTTCTTAGTCCAGTATTCGCTATAATTTTCTTGTTGATTTTGCCATTTGATATGAATAACAGTGGTAATCTTTCTATGATATAAAACATGGTACAAATATATAGTTGTACCATGGTTTCAAATATTGCAGTAGGTGCTAACATAATGTATTAGGTATGTTATCTCCATTTTACTACACTTGGTATTTTATACATATACAGTGTATATATTACAAAACTAACCACTTAGAATATCTCTGGCAGTGGACACGATTTTGATAAAAAAAAAACATTTCGACTTAATTTTCCAAGGAAGAATAGTTATAATCTAATAACGCTCGTGGTACACACAATATTTTATTTTTCACGAAAAATTTATTTCTCTAATGAAAAATTGACTTTTCATGTTTTAAATACATTTTTTTAGTAGTTTATTTTTCACTTGCATATTATTGTTTATTATACTTTGGATACGGTTGCCATAAAGACGCTCATAATGACCACGGGCATAATGAGTGAGCATAATGGCCATTACGCCCTATCATTATGAGCGTCTTTATGATAACCGCATCTAAGGTATAATAAACAAATAACATGCAGGTGAAAAATAAATGACAGTTAATTGTTTTATATTCCACCCTTTCACCCCAGCCATCCCAACTTTGTAATTGTATATGCCACCCCCTAATCTTTTGTTTGTAGATATATACTAAAATAGGTTTTTTGCAAATATTTCAAAAATATTGTTTTCAGCAAATAGCTTTGCACAGATTCTTCTAGTTTATTATTTTCAATTCAAACCAAAACTTTGTGAAAAGGTCTATTCTTTTTTTTAGATGAATCTACATAACAACGGCTTTCTAAAGTTAAGTGAGTGACCGCAAGATTAGCCTGTTTTTGTGTACGTCATAACCTTGCACCGAAAAAAGATAGTTGAACGCTATAGAAGTCTTAAATTAAATATTTTTCAATATGGTGGTTCTTACCCCTCTGAATGGAGGTTGAATACTGAATTTCTTTACTTACCTAAAAAATCAACCCTGAATAAGGGTTAAAACAACTACCCTTACATTAAAAAAATTATAATAAAGTATATAAAATATTTTAAAATATTAAATAGTATTCTGCTGTATACCTAAAATTGAATTATTACATTTCCTAATACTTCTGCTCAAAAACCACCCCTAATATGGCCCAAGGAATACATATAAAATAAAATTTCCTGGAAGATAGGTAAAGTCACACACAAATTTGAAAATTGCAATGATCTGGGGAGTTTTAACAACTTCCTAACAATGATAAATAATCTTATGAAAATCTTTTAAAAATGATTGTATAAACAAGGATGGTGTTCATATAGGTCAATTAACATCTTGGTTCCTTCACGAGACCAGTGAAACGCGATTTTACTCATTTTGGATTTTGGAATATAAATAGAAATCGAAAAATGACAGATACTCTACACAATAATATGAAGTTGTAATTGACTGAAGACTTGTGGTCAATTAGCTTTTAGTCAACTACCTAAGCGATGCCTATAGAAAAATATATGTTGACAGTATCAAAGCTCCTACAAAAATCAGTAAGTCGCTGCGACTTCTTGCAGAAAAATAGGACATGTTCTAATTTGTGCAATTCGGTTACAGCGACAGAATCGCATAGTGAGATAATAAAAATTGCGGGGATTTTGTTGCAGCAACCGAATCGTAGCGATAAATTGCAGAGTCTGGGAAAGGCTTTACATATACGATACTAGACATATACTCTACAAATTGTCTCTAGAACTATCCAGCATATACCATACTTCTCGGCGGCAATCCAAAGCAATGTAAAAAACTCGATCTTCTTCTATAAATTTCTAGAACATATTTCAGCTATTCATGAGCTATCAGTCTCCAGTTCCTAGGGGGCACAAGTGCGTAACAATATAGTTTTCAAAAACCCATATTAGATACCAAATACTAGTTCATAAGCGGATTTTTACCTAATATCCACACTTAATTTTTATTAAATATGTTCTTATTTTAGGTTGTCGATGTAACTCCTGATAAATGTGACCAAGCTTTTGCCTACATTCCTGATCTAGGAGGCTACGGTTTAGTAGTTTATTCTTTTGCTGACAACGACTCCTGGAGAATCAAACACAATTTCTTCCACTTCGATCCTCTTCATGGAGACTTAACAGTTGGAGGTATTAACTTCCAATGGACCGATGGACTATTTGGATTGGCACTTGGTCCAGTAGACGAAAATGGGTAAGGAAAAAATGTTCTTCGAAAAAGTAATAATATTAATTTCATTTAATGGGTTTTATTATTGTAATAACAAGTCAAATTTTGCTGTCGTCCAAGAATCTTACGCACAAAATGTGTGCATAAGTTATAGTCCATTGAAATGTTACAAAATTTAGGACGAACTTGCATTTTGGACAGGACAAGTACGAAAATCGGGGTCCCGCAATCCCCTTTTAGTGGGTTTTTCGTAAATTTAATAAAAATCAAAAATCCCTTTCTTTAAATATTAATTTGCAAGGGTGGTTGATTTATACAAAAAATAACCAAATTATATAATTAGAGATAATCAGAGAGGGTTTAAACTGACTTAAAATTTTTTTAAAATTAGTAACAAATATTTTTTTCTACTTTTTGCATCAAATTTGGATGAATGGGTATTGCTGGGCAAAGGTAATTTATTCTCAACTCCTAAGAGTAACCCCTTAGGGGTTGAGAATAAATTACCCCCCCCCCTATCCCTAAATTGAAGCATGCTTTGAAAAACTAGTACAATTTTTTTTACACTTTCATTTTATTTTTGATGAAATATTAATAAAAATAATTTGAAATTTATTCTTTAGCACTTTTGTGGGGTTAATTAAAACATTACATTTTTTAATAATTCTTATTTCATCAAAAATAAAACGAAAATGTTTTTAAAAAAAATGTATTTGTGTTTCAAGTCCTACCTCAATTTAGGGGTAGAGGGTAGTTTTACCCGCTTAGGGATTGAGAATAAATTACTTTTGTCCGGCAATGCCCATTCAAAGGAAATTTTAAGCAAAAAGTAGACAAAACAAATTTTTTACCATTTTCGTTATTTTTAAATCGACATAGGGGTGGTTTTAACCCTCTATGATTATCCCTAATCATATAATTTGGCTATGTTTGATATAGATCAACCAGCCTTGCAAATTAATATTAAAGAAAGGTTATTTCATAGGATAATGCTTGATTTTTATTAAAATTACCGTGAAAAAACTCCTAAAAGGGGTGTTTTTTCAGTATTAAGGGGTGTTCTTCAACTTTCAGGAATCCGAGACCCCGATTTTCGTAATTAACTACCCAAAAAACGTATAGCCAAAGTACTTTCAGACCGGCGCTTTTTCGTGCACCCGTTCGCACGTTTTGAATGGAATATTGGTTTGCTCCCTTTGCAGCCACCTTAACACCTCTCCAAAGAAAAGAAATTTAAAAAATGAGCAGAAAACTTTTCGCAATAAAATGATCTACAAAAAACATCTGATGTATTTTTTCAATAAAATCAATAGAAAAATGTTATAACCCTTAAATGACACTTTTATTGAAACTTTTAATCTATTGTTAATTATAACTGTTTCATTTTCAATTTTACAATAAGAAATATATGAGAGAACAAGATTCTCTACAAAAAATGTCTTAGAATATTTTGTGTGAGACGGTTCTCAAGATATCGCGGGAAAATGTTCAAGATGGCAGCCAAATGGGGGGCTCTCAGCCCCGAAAACCGAGTTTTTTACTCACACTGGACCCCCCTACACATCAAAAGAATAAAAGCTTGTCCTGTCCAAAATGCAAAGTCAATGTAACATCTCAATGGACTATTAAAATAAAGGTGAATTTGTGCATATTCAGACGTCATTTTGAATTCTGTCACTGTTACCTTAAAGATACGGGACCAAGATCATTATTATTTAATAGAAATAAAACTCGGTTTTTAAGTATTTTTAAAAGAGAGTGTATCCCTCTTTCCAAAAATGTATCATAATTGTGGGGGTGGGGTTACTTTGGAGAAATTGATAATAATAATAATAAATTGTCTTTATTAAGGCAAAGTTAACCCTACATTTGTAGTTCTCTAATAGTTAGAGAGCCGGCTGTATAGATTTCCTATGAAGAACTTTGTATGAGTGAGTAAGTACTACCACAGACCTACAGGGAGCCACTTTTCATATAAGCAAATGCCCGCGTCATGAAGTTTTACCGGAAGTGACGTCAAAATGAGAGGATGTGGGCAAATAAGAAGAGGCAGCCTATTTCTTTTTTAATAACTAGAAGGTTTGTACTTTAACTTTCAAAAAAATAATTCATGTATTCGATAACTTAAGAAAACATAAAAAAAAAACTGTAATCAAGGGGGACTCATGGTTGCGGGTAAATTAAGCCTGGCACTCCACTACAAACTCATTGTATACCTCAAAATCTACATTTTGACGTAAGTTTTATTCATGTATTCGATGACACAAGAAATCATGATCGGAAGTGACCTCAGAATTCCATGACGCGGGCAAAATTTGAAGAAATGAAAAGTGGCTCCCTGTATGTCTAGTAGTACTTACTCACTCACATAAAGATTTTCATGTATCTTATTCATAGAAAATCTATACAGCCGGCTCTCCACCTATAACACTCATGATAAAACAATTAATGCAAATGTTTCCTATTTTTTATTAATTTGAAAAATATACTACTTATAGATAGTAGTTTCTGGTGGGGAATTCAGCAAAAATTTTTTCAAAATTTTAACAAATTTTTAATTGATATAGATATCGTTGGTGTCCATTTGCAATTGATGTATGTGTGTGCATGTGTGTATATGTGTTATTAATTGACGCAACTTTTTCTTTTCAGGTACCGTACAATGTATTTCCATGCTCTAGCAAGTGTCAACGAATTTTCCGTAAATACACAAGTTTTGAAGAACAAAACTCTGGCAACTGATCCCCACTCATATAACTTATTTAAGGTATGTAGCTACTAAAATATATTATAGATATTTAAAATATTATTTAATGATACCTACTTAATATAATACGCAAAAAATATGTGATACCAGTGGAAATATCATGGTAACATTTTGTAGCTATATCCCAGCAAACATTTAAGTACCTACTACTAAAGGTCCAGTCTAGTGCTGTACGTGATGGCTATGAGTACCGGACAAGGTAGCAGAATTCCAGTAAGATATGCAGAGGTATAGTAGATTCTGTATATAATTCAGCCATATGAAAAACTTGCAAAAAAGTTTAAAGGAGACCGGCCGCAATTAGTTTTAAATTTATGTACAAAAAAGGTCATGAAGAAGATGTTCGGGTTCTTTTATTATCATCACAAAAAATTATCATAAATATTTCCTAACGAGTTAAGAACGCGGACCAATCTCACTGAATATAATTTGTTGAAATGTGTCCTACCAAATAGATGATTCGTTGAAATAAGCAATCTAGTCAACGTGGATTTCCAGGGGTGGAGTAACTATTTCTTTAACATATAAGTTTAACAATGAATCTTTTAAATTTTTTACACTATTGTCCGGCGGTATACTAATTAGAAGCGGTCGGTCTCCTTTAGGCTTTTTTGCGAACTTTTTCGTATCGCTGGATTTCATATGGAACCTACTATAACATAATAAATATACACATTGGGTTACTGGCGTGGTAATGGTTTATTGCATACTGATTAACAGTTACTGACCTGATGCTAGCAAACATACTGTTCACCAGTCAATTATATATTAAGTTAATATTGTAGTGCCACTAGTGCCGAGCCAGTACCGCAATGTGCATTAATATTGTGATGTGAGGAGCCAGATCTAAAGGTTTGCTGAGATGGTACTACGGTAATATTATCATTTGGCAACTATGAGTTTAACATTGATCAAAATGGAAAATTGCCAATGAGGACAAAGAAACGAATGGAATGGGTATACGAAATTTACTTATTTCCTTGTCTACAGAATATTGTTAATGTTCCGTAACAGTATAGTTGTCTTCATTCGTTTAATGTACGTAAAAAACCTCAAAGCTGTGCCGCTTATACTTGACAACAGCATTGAGGGGAGATCAGGGCATGTCGATTTTCGAGCTAACTCCTCTATAACATATTAAATATATTACACTACTTAATACATAGAACATTATTATTCATATATAAAATATGTTCTGGAATGATTAAAGTAACAAATTAACGAAGACAGACCTGTTCCAATTATTTAATTTATTTATTTTCTTCATATTTACCAACTCGCCCCTACGGAAAATATTTTACGACCTAGCGGGGACGACAGAGTCGAACTTTTAATATTGTCAGTGTCACGGAATTTCAAATTAACCGCATCAATTAAGAATATATTTGTACGTGCTTTATAAAATAAATATAGTTTGTTTACATTATATTTAGATTGTGAGAGCTTAAAAGGGTAATATACTTTAACAGGTACAATACATGATATTTTCCTTTGCGTTTTAGCGTATTTGATGCAATTGTGTTTTTATAAATATTTTGGCGGGTAGTGAATTATTCGGGTGTTTTGTGTTTATAAGTGGGTGTGGTAAAATAACATCGTGAAAATGTTTAGGCCTTGGGAAAGTTCTTTACCTAGCACTAGCAGAGAATGACAGGAAAGTATGGGGATTATTAACAGCTCGCAAATTACAGAGAAAGTTTCTAGATAACATTTATGTGAACATATCCAAAAAGCAGTTTTAAATGTTTATAAAAACATAAGAGGAAGTGAAGGAGAAACCGGAAAAAACCGCCTACTTAACAGAAATTCCAGAACAAACTATTTATAAATTAATTAAGGAAGGACCATATAATCCAAGAGCTAAATCGGACAAACGAAAATCACGAGCATTAGATTCGTCTGCGGTGAAGTTGTTAAGAGATTTAATTTACAGTAAGTTTAAGAGTGAACACTACGTATGGCTAGTGGGGAGGGAGATAAAGTGCCAACTGAGGAGATATATCTCCCTAATTTTCAAATTTTAGTCAAAAATAGTCTTCAACAATCCTGTAGTATTTATTTATGTACAACTTACACTTATTTTCAGTTAAATAACATCACCCAATTTGCAAAAAACAGCTTATTGTTAATCATTAAAAGTATAATTAACAATAAGCTGTTTTCTGCAAATTGGGTTATGTTATTTAACTGAAAATGAGTGTAAGTTGTACATAAATAAATACTACAGGATTGTTGAAGACTATATTTGGCTAAAATTTGATTATTAGGGAGATATCTCCTCATTTGGTGCTTTATCCCCCTCCCCATTAGCCTTACGTGGTGTTCACTCGGTAAATGAGATACCAACAGTACAATCAGTACATACGTAACTGAGAAAAACAGGTATAGTGTCATTTAGTGAACAAACACTTAGACGATGGCGATAGAATAAAGAAAGATAAAGATAGGATTTAACTTTAAAGTGATTCTTAAAAGAGCAAGTATTATGGAAAGCTACAGAATTGTACTGTGACGTAATGAATAAATATTTGCGACGTATTAAAAAATCTCGAAGTTACTCGAAGTTCTCTAGAATCGAAATTATTTATTTGATACTTATTTGTTTTCTAGAATTGAATTATTTATTTAATATTTATTTGTTTTCTAGAATTGAAATTATTTATTTAATCTGAGTCAATTAGATCAAGTTAGGATTATTGATTTAAATAGCAATAACCTAACTCTGAACCCACATTTTTTGGCAAGGAATTGTTCGTATCTCCTCGTGGTCCTTGCTTGGCAACAATAATGATTCAATAGATTAAATTATTATTGCCGAAACTGTGCATGCAATAAGAGGTTATTTGATAATTCTAATTTAGACTCAAAATTCATCATTGCTCAACAGATTTAAATCTCTATCAGTGTGCACAAAAATTTTAAGTACGGCTCTGTGAGATATCAATTATCTTAATGAGCCTAATTTATGGTCCGTTTTTTAGAGCTTTTTTTATCTGCACTAAACGGAATGAAGGCAACTATACCTAAATAAATTCCTAACTAACCCAACGGTACTTTTCATTGTTGGTATAAACACTAATGCAAAAATATTTCTCTTGTGATCTAAACTAAAGTATTTCATCACTCTGTATAAGGCACATATTTTTTTTGTTCCTTGGAGGCGTCTGGAACCTTCGGAGCAACGCTCTACCTCTGAAGTAGTTTCCACAAACACAAAAACCTTTCGCGAATCACGTTGGCATCATCATCGGTGGATTATTAAAATGAAGTTTCCCAGGTTATAGCAGAAGTTTTCTAAATGTTGACTAAGGACTCTTCAGTTTTGATCATCTCCCAATTATGCCAACGTGGTTAGCGAAGTCTTTTTTGTGTTTTTGGAAACTATTTCAAAAACAGGGTCGCTCCGAAGGTCCCAGCCCCCTCCAAGAGACAAACAAATAAACTGATATTTTCTAAATTTTAACTCAAGAAACTTAATTATACCAATAATCCAGTTAAAATGCGAGTTTTGCTGTGAAATTGGAAACCAAAACGAGCTTACCTTACCGGTACGTTTTTTGGGTCACTGAATCCGAAAATCGGGGTCCCGAGGGCTGGACTCTGTCCGTTCACCCTTAATTTGCAAAATACACCCCTTTTTAGGGTGTTTTTGTGAAATATTCTGCACTTACGTCATAAATACTAACAAATTCATGTATTTGAGGTCTCAGATTACATTTTTTGGGTTGCTGAATACAAATTTACGGGTCTCGAGTATTGCCAGCACCCTTAAATTTGCAAAAACTACCCTTAATTAGGGTATTTTTGCAAGATTCTTAGTAAACTGTATCCTACGTGTAAAAGTTTGTTGAAATACAGTTTACTGAGAATCTTGCAAAAATACCCTAATTAAGGGTAGTTTTTGCAAATTTAAGGGTGCTGGCAATGTTTTTTGGACTCGGAACCCTGAAATTCGTAATCAGCGACCCAAAAAAACGTATCCTACGTGTAAAAGTTTGTTGAAATACAGTTTACTAAGAATCTTGCAAAAATACCCTAATTAAGGGTAGTTTTTGCAAATTTAAGGGTGCTGGCAATACTCGACACCCGTAAATTTGTATTCAGCAACCCAAAAAACGTAATCTGAGACCTCAAATACATAAATTTGTTAGTAACCCCCTAAAAAGGAGTGTATTTTGCAAATTAAGGGTGAACGGACAGAGTCCAGCCCTCGGGACCCCGATTTTCGGATTCAGCGACCCAAAAAACGTACCGGTAAGGTAAGCTCGTTTTGGTTTCCAATTTCACGCCCCCCCCCTCGCATTTTAACTGGACTACAACCTGGTTGGTAAAACGCGACTCGAATATAGTGTTCAAGTGTTTGTGGAAACTACTTCAGAGGCAATTTTATATTTTTCAATAACAATGTTTGCAGACAAGAAACATTTTCTATACCCTTTCTATTTGTTTATTTGTCGAATAACCCGGGTTGGCCCCTACTGCCATCTACTGGACATTTGGTAAACGCAAATAGCGTCCTCTAAAGTCAGCAAGCAGATAATGTTACTTTACGTGAATAATATTTATGCAGAAATCTGCAATATCGGAGAATTAGTTTGAAAGTTTGGCACCTGAAATAATTTCAATTTTCTTTAGAACATATCGATACCAGAAATAATGTGAAACAGACATACGTGATTAATTTGGAATATACATTAATACATTATACCTTAGTTGCAAATGCCCCACTAAGTTCTGTCATTTCGTATGTAGAACAAGTTGTTATATGTTATGAAATATCAGGTTGAGCAAAAGAAACCAATATTTATAATATCACTGTAACTGTTTTTCAAATGTTCAGGTGCGTGCTGGCCCACCGGGCTACCAGGCACTTCCCGGTAGGCCCCTGGTCAGCGGGCCCCTCCGCGGTTTCTACCCTACGAAATCATTTAATTCAAAAAGATATTTTTTTACCTGAAATTCTCTTCGTTCATTTAAGATCGTTTGACCCTGAAAAATTCAAAATTTTCGCCTACGGCGCATTTTATTCCAACCCACCCCCCTCCCGCCCCCTAGACCTTATATGCCCGGATCCCCTGTATAGGGTCCCAACACGGGCCTGCAAATGTTCAACAATTATGATATTTTCTCACAGCTACCACGTTTGTTTTCCCTCCACGGTTTATGAGATAATGCTGCCAATAATGCTTGTTTTTAAATAGTGACCTGTATTTATTTTTTCGCTTTTCTATTGCACTCTTCAAGAGCTTCTCTTGTCAGAGATATAAACGTAGATATTATAAGGAAAAATCTTTATATCACTTTATTTATTTAATTATAAAATTCTACACAAAATGCTTTACAAGAATTAAATTGTAGGTATTAAATTAATATTTAAAATAATCACAATTTTTATTAAAATCATTATTACTATTAGCGAGACTAAGAATTAGGGACAAAATTTTTTAAATTATTTTAAAACCATCATCCCTCTTTCTTAATCTAAGTTCAGGTACATGAATAGTAATGTCCGCTAAAATATCAGGTACATAAAAATTACAGTAATAATTACTTAATTACACATTAAATATAAACAGCAGTTTTCTGTTTTTCCAAAGAGTTTAATATATGATAAGTTGTATTACGTACAGTACAAACAACGGCCTGTAATTAAACTTTCTAAAGAATAAATCTCCAATGGTCATTATTTATGAATATCAAATAGATTTAAATTCCAAAATATAACACCATATTCTAGGTAAGTATATGTAACCTGCATGAAAGAAAGGGACCTTATGGCTAAAATCAACCGTTCGAGAAAGATGAATTATTATATCGATCTACACTGTTTAATGTCTCATTTCTCCACTACAAGGTTTAATACAGTTCTGTACGAACATATGAGTATAATTAAACATGGAAACGTCATACATATTAAATAATAATTAATACAAGATAGTGAAACAAGTTATTTGATTATTATGAACGACTTGCTATCTTGCAATGTGGTAAATAAGAGGTAAAGAGCAAGGTTTAAGACACTCCATGAAACTATCAAAACCTGCAATTCAAAAATTTAATCATAAGATTCCTCTCGTTTATGTGGGTCGCACATATAACAATTCAAACAGTATAGAAAATCTACAGTTAAACACACATGGCTGTTAATGCTGAAAATTTGTTATTTTTATTTGTCTCTCTTTTCAAACACAGGGTTTAACGCACCGTATTATTGATTATTTAGTTCTCTGTATAATCAGATTTTGTTATTTGAAAAAATAGAATACTTGATATACATATGTATTAACATATTAAACAAATCGTTTGCCTTTTTATACATTCTGTATTATTGTTTATAGCTTGAAGGAACCAAAGGAGAAAACACACAAACTTCTGCTTCAGTATTTGATGAAAAGTCCAATGTACTATTGCTGACTCAACTAACCAGAGATGGAGTTGCTTGTTGGAATCCCCGAACACCTCTTAAACCAACCAATGTGGCGTTAATTGCCCAAGACCATGAGAATCTTATCTTTACTAATGACATAAAGGTAAATCGTTATTTAAATTATTAATTGTTTCAAGCAAATACAAGCCATTTCTTAAAAATAAAAAGTTGCATTATTATTAACATGAGTGAACACGAATATAATTATTGGATATAACAAAATTACACTCCGCCTAATAAACTGCTTATAAATATATTTTCTTTTAGTTGGATGAAGAAGGATATTTGTGGATTCTCTCTGACAAAATGCCTGCATTTATCTACAGGGGATTGAACCCTGAGGAAATCAATTACAGGATATTCAAAATTTCTGTTGCTGAAGCCATCAAAGGAACACCCTGCGAAGCTTAATCAGTATTAAAAGGAGGTGATATTTAAATTTTAGAAACTATTATTGTTAACTTTTTTATTGTAATGTACTGGAAAAGCTATATTATTTTTAGCTTTATATTTTAAAAATAAAAGTTTTTTTATAAGTTTTCATGATTTATTTCGCGACAAATCTTTTATCTACAAACAAATATTTGATATCTAAAAATAAAGATGGATCTTTCAAATTACAATAATTTTCAAATATATATGTCAACATAAAAATCGGGATATGAATGTCCGAGAATTAACCTCTATACATTCCAATGAACGATACAGGAGCCAGCATGCTATTACTTGACACATTTGTAACAGCTAGAGACATTATTAATCCTGTTCCTTAGACCATGGGCAGTATGGTAGACAATGAAAAATTTTCTTACTGGCGCAAACTCAAAATGTCTTTTGCAATGGTTACAATAATTTATAACAAGTGAATATTTATTTATTTATTGATTACTTGCCACTTAGTGACTACAAAAATACAATTGCTATACATCCCAGTTAGTGGATGTCAAGAGGCAGAAATTCTGAAAACTATGTCACTGGGCATAATAAACAAATATTATGGTGGCCATTCCCTACAAAGAGACATCCGATAGTGATATATTTATTATTTTTGCCCATAACTTTTTTTTTCTTAGTACGTATATTTAAAAAAACTAAGAGTACCTAAGTAGAACCATAGCAAGACTATTACTATGAATTTTTACTCAATAATTTCAGTTGTTTGCAAAATAGCTCGATTTAAAACTATGACATAGGAAGATTAACATAATTTTTAAATTTAAATCTAGCTATTTTGCAAACCACTTAAATTATTGAGTGAAAATTCACAGTAATAATCTTGTTATGGTTCTACTTAGGTACTCTTATAGTTTTATATATGCGTACTAAGAAAAAAAAGTTATGGCCAGAAATAATAAATATTTCCCTATCGGATGTCTCTTTCTAGGGAATGGCCACCTTAAGTCGATTTTTTTGTTTCTAATTAATCGCCACTTAGTAATTACAAAAATACAATCGACATACATTCCAGTTAGTGCATATTCAGAGACAGACAGTGTCTACTCTTAAGTTGTGAGTAATAAGTATCGAGATGATTTTGATTATTAATTAATTTAATTTATAAAGTTTCCACGGATATGAACAATTCTCACTCCTACATTATTAAATACACTCCGATAAAAAAGTCAATGTTGTCATTAATATCATTGACATAGACTTATAACATATCCTCACAAAATAATCTAATGGAGACAAGTCAGGTGACCGTGCAGACCAGCTATTGGTCCATGTTGGGGAAGTGAACATTAAGTCGGTTTCTGACTTGAATTGTTGAATGTGCAGGGCATCCATCTTGTTACATTAATTTTCTTCTAAACTAGACATTTTTATTGTCTACTTCTGCCAAAACAAAATTATTTATAATTTTAATTAAGATTCTTTTTTAAAAAAGAAGGACCAATTATTTTATTTTATATTATACCACACCATATATTCACCAAAAATTTGGACTCTCTTTAGCCCTGTATCTACAATTTTGTGAGGAAATCACCCTATTTGTTGAGGATGTTGATTCATCATTAAATATAATATTTCAATGGCCATCATCTCTGTCAAGCAATGTAAGATTACATACTGATTAAACACTGGTATGAATGAACGGAATTTGTTGCTTACTAAAATTGTATGAGATATTTTGTGATCTTTTCCTAAGTGAAATTTCCTGTACATAACTACAAGGGTAGCTATTAAGAGTAGATATTTTGGTTACTTTGACACTGACAGAAGATCCATAATAATACTTAATTAAATTTAGCTTGTAGTACGGGATGAGCCCATCGACAAAAGTGGATCGGGCACCACAGTTGCCGCCTCTTGATGGAGATGTTGTAGGCACCTGTAGGTAACATTTCCCCCCAGCGACAGGTCACGTGACCGCGCCCTCTTCGAGAGAGAGAGAGAGAGAGAGGCAAAAAACAAAGGACCACTTAAATGTTGCCAAGAAATTCAGGCACATTTTTTAGGCAAAAATAAGCATCTTTTGTCTCTTCGTGTTTTTTCCAAAGTGCTTCCTTCTCCCGGAAGAAAATAATAAAAATGAAAATTTGTTTTTTTGTAATTTTTTTTACAGGAGAAAGCACTTTAGAGGAAAGGTTTAAGAGGCAAAAGTTGTTTATTTTTGTGTAAAGAATATACCTGAATTTTTTGGGATTCTTATAAAGAAATTTAAAAAAAATTTGAAATTATTTTTGTCTAAAAAATTCTGAAAACTGGAATAAATAAGCGATTTTTAGCTCTTGGAGTTTTTCTTTAAACTGCTTCCTTCACAATAAATCAATTAATTAAAGTCTATGAAATCTTTTCTTTGCTATTTTTTTTGGGAAGCACTTTGAGAAAAACACCAAGAGACAAAAGATGCTTATTTTTGCCCAAAAAATGTGCCTGAATTTTTTCAGAATTTATTGGGAACATTTAAGCGGTCATTTGTTTTTTGTCTCTCTCGAAGAGAGTGCGGTCACGTGACATGCTGTTGGGGGGGAAATGGCATCTACAGATGCCTACAACATCTCCACCAAGCGGCGGCAACTGCGGTGCCTGATTCACTTTTGTCTCCCGTACTATTACGCAATCTTGAAATTTATTGAATAGTTCTAGTTTTAGTTTATTTTTTTACTTCTTAATGTGTATTTTCTCTTTGAGAAAACCAATTTCAATTAAATGTAAATTAAGAGTTGCCTACCCTGGCTAATTAACTGACTGACTTAACTGACTGAGGAGTTTTTTTCTGGGAATGATTTTCTTTATTAACCCTTTCATTCCGGCACTGGTTTTTACATGTCGAGTCCGCAAAACGGCAAAGGGAGGCCCTTGCGGAACCATAAGGTTCGGGTAAACCTATGCGCATGTAGATGCTCCATTTAGCCATGTAAATTCAAAAAATCAATCAAATAATTATTTTTAAAAACATAAGAAAACATAGACGTTCACAAAAAAAAAAAGCAAAATAAAAACAGATATGAACTACAGTGTAAATATGGCCTTGCGTAAATATCCGGTTCCCGCGCTGGGAGCACGAAAAATTTTTGCGGATTTATCCCATTCCAGGGATAAAAAGGTAAAAAACATTTAGACAAATATTCCCAATCTAAAACAAATCTTGTAATGATCACGTGCTATAACCCCATGTTTTAACATGTTTGACAACTCGTGGCATATTTAATAGGGGGTGCCCCATCAGAAGTCGATTCTGTGAATCATTATCATTCATAAAATGATAAAAATATCTCATAGAGCATAAAACATGACGAAAAAACCACCCACCTCCCGACTAGTACCTATGTTTTGGCATTAGCTGTAAATGGGGCGCGTGCATTATATAACTAACATAATCAAAAATTTTACGCTTTTGTAATTTATTCTTATTTTTAATTTTTTTTTTTTTTTTTCGAATATCTTGATTGGAATCAGTATAATGTCTAAAGTCTCTCAAATAATATACACAGAAATTTTTTATATTATAGATTTTTTTAAATATACTGATACTTACAGGTTGGAAATTCAACCTATAATTAGCAGTCTACTTTTTATACTCAATGATTTACAGAAATTATATGCATCCTATCCGAGAGAATTCATTAATGTTACACTGATTCCAATCTAGAAATGTGAATAAAAACATTAAAAATGAGCATATACTTCCAAAAATGTAATATTTGAGGTTAGTCACACAATCGACAATTTTCGGTCACCTGATTTTGACACCGCCGCCTGGAGGGCACACAAACCTTACCAATTACACAGGAATGCAAATGAAAACAATTAGAGATGAATTACTAGCAGATGCAGTTTAAACCTGTTTTTAAAAAATAATAGCTTTTACCCATCTTTAGAAAACAAGACAGTGAGTTGTGTGCCCTCCACGCCGACGGTGTGACGTCAACCAAAAGTGGTCTATGCACGTTCCCTATACCCAGTCAAGAATCTATGAGCTACAAGTAATAGTTTATATATATGTTTCAGGTTTTTGCAGTTGTTTTGAAAAAAAAATGCAATTTTCAATTAATTTTGTCTGTATTTACTGTACCTCAATTTATTACTATTCAATCTCCAGTTTCAAGGGGGTGTAATTCATAACACTATAAAAAGAAAAATATCATTGGTTACTTGCTTGCCTTATGACCAAATACAAGATTAGTTGTGAGCCATAAATCTCATCGTTATACTCTATAAACCAGTTATTGGATACACACTTGGCAATATCCCCTTATTTTGAGAGGTTTCTTTTCCATTTTATGTTAAAATTACATAAATGAATTGAAAATGTCGGACAAAAACATTACTCATATGTTTCCATTACTACATGACCCAACAAAATTTTAGTAATGTATCAATCATGTGAATGAATATTATTAGTCGAGGAAATGAAGCATTTAACCCCAACATGAGATTCCGCCCACACGATTATTGTATGAGACAGTGCAAAATGTTCCTAGAGACATATAGAAGAAAGTCAGAGTCATGGGTACTGGTACTTTTTCGATTTCCGGCCGTTTACTGAGACAGAAGTTCACTATTTCCGGCAACCAACAATTTTTTTTTAAGTTGAAGAAGAACCATTGGATTTTATATTCTGGACAATTCGAAGAATTTTTTTACTCTTGGCATTTTTTACCTAACCTCACTCTTCTCAAGACATAAGCGTTTAAAAAAAGGAAGTGTCTACGCAACCGCCGCGGTGGATCTTTTGCATGACTTATTGAACCGCCTCACAGAGAAATTGGAATATTTTATGCAATTTTCTGAAAAACAAATAATTTATGATTTATTATCCTGTATTTTTAAAATGTCTTTCACAGTAATTCTATAATCTCGACATAGCCACTTAACCTCACTACTTAAAGTGAAGTATTTATAATATCTTATTTGTAGTTTTACGTATTTTTTAGTTTGCAAAATTGTATGTATGTATGTATTCTATAGTTTTTTAAATGTTTTAAGTATTGACTGTTCATATCCTGTAAGATGGCTTACATGAATAAATACATTATTATTATTATTATTATTAACAATTATTTAGCAAACTAAAAATCAACCTAACTAACCCAACTACCTAACAACTTAAAAGAATCACATAAAAGAGATAAATTATTATATGAAAAAGAAGAACATTATTTCTGTCGTCAAATCCAACCAGAATTTGTGAAAAAAGATATTACTCGTTACAAAATATTAAAAAAAAAAAATCCAGTGGGCAACAGTTGAACCCGGGACCTGTTGCTCCACAACACGACAACGTTACGCATAGGCCAGTGATCCACATCGAGAACACCGCTATATA
Source organism: Stenurella melanura (assembly GCA_963583905.1). Taxonomy (NCBI): domain Eukaryota; kingdom Metazoa; phylum Arthropoda; class Insecta; order Coleoptera; family Cerambycidae; genus Stenurella; species Stenurella melanura. Next base: position 114,302,361 of record OY757312.1, read on the forward strand.
GCACAGAATAAATAGTATGTAACCGCGGCGGTCACGTAAATAGTTAAAGCAACCGCCGCGGCAGTTCGATAGCAATTTATTACAATACCGCCGGCGGTTTACTAGACACTTTCTTTAAAAAAACGTGTACTTGGGCTTTTCTTCAAAAAAACTAGTATTTATGATTATTTTTGGGCGTTTATTATGGATTAAAATATGTGGACATGATATTTTGGACAATTCTGAACATTTTTTTACTCTTGGCATTTTTTACCTAACCTTACCATTCTTGAGATATAAGCGTTTAAAAGAGAAAAAAGAAGTGCATTTAATTTCTGTATTTTCTAAAAACTAGTGTTCTTGATCGTTTATTATGTATTAAAACATGTGGACTTTATATTTTGAACAATTCTAAGCATTTTTTGACTTTTGACATGTTTTACCTAACTTAATTCTCGCACTTAAAAATTTTAAAAATGTATATTTCAGCTTTATTTTTTCAAAAAATTAGTATTTACGATTATTTATGGGCTTTTATTATGAATGAGCACATCTGAACTGTACATTTTGGACAATTCTAAGCATTTTTTAATACTTGACATTTTTTACCTGACCTCATCCTTCTCGAGATATAAGCGTTAAAAAAAGAAATATGTGTATTTAAGCTTTCTTTCAAAATATCAAAAGACGAAAAATGCATAAAATTGTCCAAAATATAAAATCCAATGTTTTTTTTTTCAACTTACAAAAAATTTTTGGTGATCGGAAATAGCGAACTTCTGTTCGAGTTTATGACCGGAAATTGGAAAAGCACCAGTTCCCATGACACTAATTTTGTTCTATATATCTTCAGGAACATTTTGCACCATCTCACACAAAAATCAGGTGGGGCAGTCTCATGTTGGGGTTTCGGCCTTTTTCCTAGTTCATTTTCTCGACTATATATGAACATACATCTTTCAATCCAGAAATCATGCTACCATGGAACCCTGCCTAAAATAAATATATTAATTCTTTAATTGATTACTAAAACTTTTAATATATAATAATCATATAAAAAGATTGTATAGTATAATTAAGTATATGATAAATACAAACATCTGCTGTGGGTATACTTCATAAAATTTAAATAATAACACTGAAATTAATAATTAAACAGGAATATACATTTAACAATAATAACAAATAAATAAATACATATACATTTTCGATCCAAATATATATTTCAGCTTTGTCATGTTTTACATGTGTTGACTAATACATATGATGAATTGTTAAACTTTAAGTTTACGTGTATTTTTTGAAAATTATCCATCACAATTTATATGCCATTGAAGTTCTTATACATTTCTCAATAAAGCAACAAAGTAAATAATAATATAAAATAATAATATAAAAAAGGCTGAAGGACTTCGGTCAATGGCCATTTGGGTTTTTACTCAATAAAGTACTTTTATTATTATTATTATTAATAATATAAGGAAAATAATATTTTGGCCGAGAACAAATTGGTTACAAGCAAATTATTAAGATATTTAGGTTCTCTTGACCCTTCTTTTTATCAGACAATATGTCCAGCGGCAGTTTGGCTACATTTTCTCAGGGTAGAGATTACCAAGAGAACCCCTCATATTTGTATTAACCTTTCTTGTTATGTACAAGTGTAACATCATCTTCTTAAAGAATGGCAAAAAATCTTCAGTTTCCTTTGCCAACCTTTCATTTACCATGCGCAAACTTCTTCACATGGAAAGATACATTAAAATAACATTAGAAATGAATATAACCTCTTAACATCTCAGTACTCCAAAAAAAAAAAAAAGCAAGCTAACCATTATACTCTTCGCCGATTTACTGCACTTTTTATATAATTGTTGCACATTCTATAGGATACTCTTCACAATTTTTTGTAAATAATATTAGTATGACACTTTTTGTTTAATTACAAAACACATTTTTTTAATTTAAAAAATTAATTAATTAATAACTTTTTTATTTATCAATCAATTGTATTCAATAGGGTTCTTCCTCTAGCTAACACTAACTTACTGTCCAAATTTCACTACAATCCGACTTTTCGTTCTTAAGTTATTGTGCTTACAAGAAACAAAACAATAAAGGTATTTTTGGTATTATTCCAGAAAACGTGTCTTCTTATAGCTATTTGATTTAATAAGATGGGTACATTCATTATAAAGAGATAAACATTATTATTCTAGCTGTGGCACAATACTAGTGTTTTAGGCGCCCACCATTTTTAATGTGTTACAGAGACGATAGCAGTATGCTAAACCGCTGTTGAGTGGCACATGTCTATAACCTATTTTTAAATCAGGAAGAGTAAACGTGGAAGTTCCTTCCACACCATAAAAGTAACCAGAAAATACACTAAAACCTTTTTGGCATTGGGCAACCAACAATACACAACTAGCGTTTTTGTGTGTATTTTATTACATTATATAATGCATCGACCTCTATTTGAGTATTTTATACAGCGTAAATACCGTTTACGCATTATAATGGCACCAAGTAATTAGGCACTTTTACCTTCAGATTCCTTCAGAAAAACTAATATATAATGTGCAAACGATGAAATAGAAATTATAGCCAAATAATTTATGACATGAAATTAAAATGTTTACAATATATCAAAATTTACAAGTATTGCCTTGTGTAAAACTGTCGAGGGTGTATCCAATCACAGATGTATAATTTAGCGCGTTAAATTTAAAACGCTCCTCCTGGATTGAAAGCAGATTATAGTAGCTGTTATCTCTCCTGAGTTCAAGTCTGAGTTGTGGCAGATGGCAATGTCACACATGTTGTGTTAATGTCTATGTACTTATCCTAGTTGAGTGGTCGAATAGTTACAGCTAAACTCCGCCAGGTATTGAAAAAAAGAATTGTACAGAAATCGGTTTCATAACACACTGAACTCAAATACCCAATAAAAAATGTCTGACTTCTATACACATAATATTTTTATTTCAAATTTGGTATAGGTATACAGGGTCCGTTGCTTAAAACTCCCCAGATTTGTAACTTCCTTATTTTTTAAGCTACGACCATATTTGGCATGTTAAATTATAGATATTTTTAAGGCCTTTAAATATGCATACAGAGCGATTTTTAACAAAAATTTGAAAAAGTTATTGCAAAATGAAAATTAATTTCCTTGAGTATTTTTTCCCTCACCCTGTACATGAACTGTGTTAATGTTTTCTTATAAAGGTTTTAATTAGCTTCAATATTCAATTCAATATTCGATATTCTCTTTCATTTTAGAGAAAAAAAAAATAAAAACTCTATTTCTGACTCCAAACTGAATTCTCTTAAAATAAATTTGAAAATAATAATTTTAAGCTTTATTTGTAAAAGGCATATCATAAACAATACTTAAAGTAACAAACAGCAACAACAAATGAAAGGAAACATTTTTTTTCTTTTTTATGATATCACTTGATGAACCCATTGCTAATAAGTGCATGTTTTCATGTAATACAGATTACTTACTAATAAAATTTGGTTGCTTTTCTAGTGGCTCTACAGATAATTAAATAAAAAATATTAAAATAATGATTCAGTTTCATGAACTTACTTACTTTTATTTATTTTATTCCTTCGACTTTTCAGTTGTTCAGATTTAATAAATCAATACAATCGGACTTTTCGTTCTTAAGTTATCGTGCTTACAAGAAACGTGACGGACGCACAGACAAGACAGATGGCCATTTTTAAAGTTGTTCAGAATTCGATCACCAACACAGTGATATGAAATTTTTTTCTCTACAAGAGATATTACCGATTTTACAAATATTTCGATCGAATGCAATATACTCTTTGTTTTGTATTTGCGAAGAGATAATATGAAAGTATTATTAATTATTATTATTATTAAGTTATACTTACTTCGTTGTTATGTATCTATTTTATTACTTTTATGATTGTCTTTATTATCTTTATATTTTGACTTGCCATATATACCAAAGTGTATCTTTTTAAATGGTGAATAAATTATTATTATTATTATGAAACAAATGACAATTGCAGTTGGATGTTGTCAACAGGAACACCTATTTGAACATTAAAAATAAAAAAGATTGGCTGTTCTAATATCATATTTTCGCATAATCTTAATTAATTATGTAATGGCAGTGGATCATCCCCCACTGCATCTTCTACTCAATTTAGAATTATAAGGTTTATATAATTAAATCGAAGAGAGTTACCAATTAACTTTAACAATATAACATTTATAAAAAGTGAAACAAGAAATTTTGGCATGTATCCGATTTTTTTAAATTATGAAATGTTATATGATGAGCTACAATGCTTTTAGTCATATAATAAAATTTTTGGTATTTTAGAAATTCACTCCAGAAAATATTTAGGAGAAATTTTTTCGACTACAATAGGTATAAAACTATGATTTGTTCAACTCTGAGAACACTGAACAAAAAATAGACTTCTTCAGTTGGCGGACAATTTAATTTGATTTAGATGTATGCATTTTTGCGCTCTCGTAAAATTTTGATTTGAGGTCACAAATTAGATATAAGTATAGAAAGAAATCAAGAATCCAAGATGGTGGCAAAAGCTTGGGGGTTCCAACAAGCGAACTTATGGGAACTTTAAATATGATGTAATGAAGGATGAAGGGAACAAAATCCCTGAATAATTAGCCTGTACCAATTTGTTCCGGATTTGGTTTAATTTTCATTTCAATATTCTGTACTATATATGCAAAACCAAGGCGAATCAATTTCCCATAGTTCAATCTAATAAATGCACATATCAGAGTCAGCCATATATTTTCATTAAATTCGTTTTGAAAATAAGTTATAATAGATTTGAAAAATACTCAGGATATATCGACATAAATGCTTGCGTAAGCCGTGAATTAATATTATGACGAACAAGAAAACATAGCTATAGCTGGATCTTCGGTTTCATATGTTATTAAAACATCTCTAAATTTATCCAATAATTGCGATAATTGGCTTCTTCTTAAATTCTCCAGGTACATTATTTCTTCAATATGATGATTTCCTTGGAAATATTCTTTCCTGCACAATCTCGCAAAGAGTTTCAAGTCTTCAGGAGTATTTGTAGCAGGAATCTAAAATAAGCCGACATTCTAATCAAAAGCGTCACACAATAGAACAATTCGAGATTACCTTGAATATAGAACTTCTCTCTTCATCAGAAAAATCCAATAACAGTTCTTCCTGATAATCCTGTTTATCTTCCTCAACTGATGTGAAACTTATATTTTCTAAACTAAAAAAAATATACATTTTCTATTTGCTTTGACGTAGGTATTACATGAATAATCGAAAGGTAAAAAAGTAAATAGAGCCTTTAATAATTATAATCTTGTAACTCTTATATTTTAGCGTATGTATAAACATCAATCAAATTAAATAGTTTCCTAGTCTGAGCAGAATCCATTGATCATTTTAGGTCACGCTGGTGGCGTGGAGGGTACACAACTCATAATTTTATTTTTTAGAGATGGGTAAAGGCTGTGATTTTTTTAATAATAAGCTTAAACAGCTTCTGCTAGCAACTCATCTCTAATTGTTTACAGTTACATTCCTTTGTGATTGGATGAGGTTTGTGTGCCCTCCAGACTGTGTCAAAATCAGGTGACCGAAAATGGTCTATTGAGAGGTTAGTTTCCTAACCTCACAATAAATTCAATAGACTCCTAAACTCTTAAGTACTTAATAATCTCTAACGGGATAAGTAGATTTAAAATGCAGATGAATTAACCAAATTCGCAAAACAATCATAGAATTTTTGCTCGGATTTCTATCTTTTAAACAATGTTTTAGAGTTCGATGTCATCTCCTCTGGTCAAGCTGAGCTATAAACAATTTTCCAGCGGACATTTTTTGCTATAACAACTTAAGTATATCGGAATGTGTCCCGCAATGTTTTTTTGTTGTTATTTATTCAGAGGGATGTCACTTAATTATATAAAACGCTAGCTAGTATAAGTCAGGTTATGTTTAGATACAACACATTCCAACAGTAAATATACTTTATACTTTTTAATAAAGCAATAGAGCTTATAATAACTGGAAAAAGTGACAATTATACAATGTGTCCATGGAAGTGATATTATAGATGTAAGTAAATAAACTTTTTTTATACTCTGAACACAATTTTCTGTATTCTGCTCTTGCTTGGCCCAAAACCCATTTTCAGTATGTTAGAATTTCAAAAATGTATAGAGGGCGCTGGTGGCAGCTTAAAAATAAAATTCACTTCAGGTAAACTGCAATTTCTGTGCTAGATACCCCTTACCTTAATAAGGTATTCGTAATACAATACAAAATCCTAAGATGTATGAATAATGCTCACCCTCTTTCTTATTGTAAGCCAATATTTAAATCATATATTCTCACGTTACCGAGTCTCTACCTCTCTCAGTTGATAATGTATGTGAAGGAGAATGAAACATTCTTCTTAAAAAATAGTGATACTCACTCATATTGCACACGGAAGATGGAAAATATACATCAACCATTCTCTAGACTTACGCGATAGGCCAACGTAATCCAACTCACATAGGGGTTATATGTTACAACAGGATAAAAAGTATCTTAGACTTTGATAATGTACGCTTATTTAAGAAAGAACTGCACGATTTTTTAGTAAATAAATCATTCTATTCTGTGGATGAATTCCTTAAAAATGATTTTTTTTCTAAAGAAATATAATGTATCTTATGTGTAGTTTTATTTATTCTCGTCTTTATGTCTTTTATTAAATAACAGCTTATATATTTCACCACATTTTTATTAAGTTTCTGTTGTGACTAATCCGATAATTGATGCTGTATGTATCAATTTTGTGATGAATAAAGATTCTGATTCTGATATTGAAAAATTTAATAAGAAAAACTTGTTCAAAATTAAAAATATGACTTTGTACCAAATTTGATAACTATATAAGGCGATTCGCGGTTCCATGACAGACTGATAAAAAAAATACAAAAATATGCATATAGGCATCAAATTCGATACGTCATATTTTTTAAATTTGAGCAAGTTTTTCTTATAAATTTTTTCAATATCTAGCACAGAAATGGCAGTTTACCTAAAGCGAATTTTATTTTTAAGCTGCCACCAGCGCCATCTATGCATTTTTTAAATTCTAACTTACTGAAAATCAGTTTTGGGTCAAGCAAGAGCAGAATACAGAAAATTGTGTTCGTAGTAAAAAAAAATGATTATTTACGCCTACAATATCGCTTTTCCGTGGACAAATTGTATATTTTCTAAAAATGTGATATTTTGAGACCGGACCATACTGTATCAATAATACTGACTACGTCAATAACAGTGGTCGAACTAAAATTCAAGGTAATTTTGCAACCTACATTCCCTTTTATATACGATGACCAACATAAGAATTAAAAAACATAAAAACAACTGCTGTCACCTGACTTATTTCAATATTGCCATCTTTTAAAATAATTACTCTGCTGTTGGCTCCAGAGGTTCAAAAAGATATTTCATGTGTTTTCCTTCACTGTTTACCATAGACTATGCCGCTGGTTACCTATCATACAGTGAGGTCAATGTGTTTGATTTTATCAGTTTAAAGATAAAAATATTTCCTAGACTAATGAGGGCATTGCAGAATTTAAAAGATATTGTTGTGAATGCGCCAATGGTCGAAGAACAGTTGGCTGTTAATAATAATAATAATAATGATATCTTTATTTTCATAGGACCCTATTACGGGTATAGAAATATAGTCATAAAATTGTAAAACATTGTAAAATATACATTAAAACACATAACTCAAGACGAAACCATAGTGTAGTAAACAGAATACAGAAAAATAAATAAGGACGAGGATTGCTAATTTTACTAAGTACGCTCCTGAAAACTAGTACAACTTAAATATTCTTTTATGGAATAAAAGCTGTGACTGATTAAAGTGGCTCGAACTGTGCTTTTAAAGAGATGAATGCTATTTATACTTTTTATGGTTTTCGGGAGTTTATTGTATAGCTTGATGGACATGACATTGGGACCATTTGCTACTATTGACAGTTTGTGTTGGGGAATTGTCAGATTTTGACTGATTCTTAAATCATGCTCAGTAAAGTTATCCCTGGGAATATAGTTGTCATAATGAGACTTTACATAGGACACACATTTAAGTATGTAAAGGGATGGTATTGTTAAAATATCAAGTTCTTTGAATAGAGTTCTGCAGGAATGACGTATATTTTTAAAGGTCATAGTACGTAAAATCTTTTTCTGCAATATAAGGATTTCATTTATGCGACTGCAGTTACCCCAGCAGATAACACAATAATTAAGCATTGACTGTACATATGCATAATAATACATTTTTAATATATCTATATTGACAAATTTTCTCATCTGCCATATAAGAAAGCAATGTGTAGATAATTTGGATAATAACGAGTCAACGTGATCATTCCATGTTAAAAGAGAGTCAATATGTACACAAAGGTACTTTATAGTTTCGTTTTGTATGATGGTTTTATTATTAGCTCTTACTAATAAGTTGATGTCAAGCTGCTTTGTAGAGAATACTATTAGGTTGGTTTTTAAATTATTTAAAGCTAAGCCGTTAGTCGAGCAATAATTCTCCATCAGGGAAACTGTGGTATTTGTTTTTGTAGATAATAGATTGATGTTACTCTCACTGTCAGCGGTAACTGCGTCATCTGCGAATAGGGAAATAAATGTGTCATGCAAAGAGGGGACAACATCATTGAAAAATACAATAAATAATAAGGGGCCCAACACACTCCCTTGGGGAACTCCCGTAGCCACCTGTCTGGGTCTAGAAACGTAGTTTTTACCATTTTGGCTCAAAATTACTTTTTGTTGCCGATCTACCAAATAAGTTTTTAACCAAGTTAGAGCAGGTCCTCTAACACCGTACCTACTAAGTTTGTCCAGTAGCAAGTCTTGTTGGATCGTGTCAAATGCGTGTGTTAGATCGAAGAAAACACATGCACTTTTATTTTTATCTTCAAAACTATTTAATATGAAATTATATAGGGATAGTACTGCATCTTGCGTTGCCACACCTTTCCGGAAACCGAACTGATTGTCGGTAAGTATCTTTTGATATGTTAAAAAATTGTACAGCCTATTGTGGTATGCTTTCTCATATAATTTAGAAAAGACTGACAGCAGGGCAATACCCCTATAATTAGAAAACAGTGATTTATCATTTTTCTTGTGTAAAGGGATAATTAGAGAGCTTTTAAAGACACGGGGAAATAATCCTTCCTGGAAAGACATATTTATTAGGGTAGTTAAGGGTTCAATTATATAATCTACAACACTTAATAACAGTGAACAAGGTATTTCATCATCCCCTGCAGAATTCTTGGAACATACAGATTTAATGATTAATATAAGTTCATCGGTAGTAATTGGTGACAAAAAAAATGAGGTTCGTGATGGTTCAATATTAGCTGTATTAGTGATGGCCATGCTCTTGTGTTAACTGCTCTATGGATTGAATAAAAAACGCATTGAATGCCTCAGCAGCATGATGCATATCCGTTATATTAGTCCCGTTAGAATCCATAAATGAATGCGGCAGTTGATTTTGTATGCGATTGTTGCATTGGTTCTTGATTATTTGCCATGCTGTTTTGGATTTGTGTTTAGAGTTTACGAGTAAAGACTCATTATAACTTTTTTTGGCGTGTTCAATTTTTGTAAGATGGTTTTTTTTCAAAATATTGTACCTAAGGAGGACATCATCATCCCTTGTAAATATGTATGTCTTATGCAAGTCTCTTATAAAAATTCCCTCATTAATAATATCAGCTGTTATCCATGGTTTTTTGGATTTAGTATTCGGTTTTATTTTACACATTTCGAGTGTTCTTCCCATATAGCTGCTATTATTTTTGGGGTAAATTATTCTCATAATGGTAGAAACTTACCTCCCAAATATAAACTGGGGCGCGCTAATCTATGCTTATCCGGCAACACTCACACTTTGTATAATATATTGTTTGTTTGTATAACTTATATGATGGCATTATTTGTTAAGAAAATAAACAGGAGACTCCCACCCCTTATTCACATCTTTACCTACATTACCCCTCAAACTAAAATTCTAACATACATGAATATGCTTGCAAATATGAAATATAATTTGAATGTCCTGCTACCAGTCATTGTAGGTAACATAAATTAATACTCATGCCGGAGATACTGCAAAAAATATATGCCGTATAAATTCCAAATAGGTGATCTCACTTTGTTTTTTAAGTTACATAATATAATTAAGGGTTGTGGCTACTTACTTTATACTACGAGTTATTAATTCGGGAGTTTCAGACACCGTAGAGGCACCACTTTCGGACTCTGCTCTCGAATGTTCTGAATTTAGCTGATAAGAATTGGATAAAATTGTACTGCTCCTTGGAGATGGCGATTTCAGGTGTTTTTTATTGTACTCTCTAAAACACAAAACAATTTACAATTTTATTTTAAAATTTAAGATTATTTAATATTGCCATTGATGATAACACAGGCACACAAAAAAAAGTTCATGTACTTTTGAATAGAGTGTGATGCCCCCCCCCCCCATATTTTGAGCTGCTGAATCTGATGCCGCCATCAGAATTGTTCCATCACATTAAAAATTTTTCCTAATTTTAAAAATCTGTGAAAATCTTAATTAGGAGGGAATTAGGAGAAAATCCCGATATGATGGAGTAATTCTGATGACTGTATTGAATTCAGTGGCTCAAAATACAGGGGGATATCACGCTCTGCTCAAAAGTACATAACCTTTTTATTTCTGTGTGGCAACGCCGCATATAGTTTCTGACGCCAGCTGATCGACTCGTCACTAATGTCAGCCAGGTAAAAGCAGACAATACCTGCAAGATTTCATTGTCATTGTACTTTACCATTGTTTTTATGTGTATTATGAAAATTTTACTATCGGAAGATTGGTTCCACTTCACTAGGTGAATGTAGAAGTAATTACTGATTACAATGTCATATAATAAATAAATAATAAAGTATTTTATATTAAAGGTGCAATTCTACCAAACTTTTAGTAGTGTATAAATGAGTAAAAAATTAAATAATACATATATTTTCTTTTTTTCGTTTTCAATTTTTGGCAGATATTTTTGATCCTATAATTGCTGTTCGCTCCGTTCTATTGTATTTCTCGGAGAAGTTTTGCATTTTCCACCACGGAATATTAATCTGCACTATTTCAATCAAAAATCAGATTATTATTCCGGGGCGGAAAATGCAAAACTTCTCCGAGAAATACAATAGAACAGAGCGAATAGCAATTACAGAATCAAAAATATCTGCCGAAAAATTGGAAACTCTCATTTGACATGGAACAATCAGATTGATATCATATTGAAAAAACTATCAACTTCATGTTTTGTCTTATGGCAGCTCAGAAGTTATGTTACAACTGATGTTCTAATAACATATTACTAGGCTTATGTCTACTCTACATTAAACTATGCATGGTATAATATGTTGGGGCAACTCAACAAAAGTCAGTGAGGTTTTAATCCTCCAAAAAAGGATCTTAAGAACGATGACTTTCAAATGCTTTAAATTTTCATGCGGAAATTTATTCAAGCAATTAAACCTTTTAACTGTAACTATTACATACATTTTAAATTGCGTTTGTTACGTTAAGTCCCATCCTGACAAATTTACTCTTACCAGAGACACAAATTCACCTTACAACTTTAGACCAAATCTTAATATAAGTATACCAAGGCATACTATGTCGGCACCAGCAAAAGGGCCACTAATCATGGTTGTTAAAGCATATAACAAATTACCTATCTCTATTAAGACTATACCTACCTTTATTTTATTTAAATCAAAAGTTCGTAACATGCTGCAAAAATATAGTTTTTATTCTATTGATGAATTTTTTAACTGTGAAAATTTATCATGATGTTGTCTGTGTCCCATTTATATTCTTAGTGACATTTTCATTATGTACTTTTGTATTCATTAATATTTTTATCTGACAATTTCAATACTTGTAAATTACAGGTCTTATGGAAATAAATTATTATTATCATTATTATTATTATTATTATTATTAAAAAAAAAGTATACCCGGGCGGGACTCGAACTCGGGAAATCACTTAAAAATAGTCGCCGATTAGCACAACTGCAAGTCAATTTTTCAAACGTAAGAACTGAATAAATACGGCGTTCGAAGACCAGTTCTATAACTTGATGGCAAGAAGAAGGTCGGCAATGACCGTACAAAGTGAATCGCGAGTTGAAAATCGAAAATTGGGGCCGCCAGGAGCGAAGGCTAATCATCATTTTTTGACAATTCGTAACAATTCGAAAAACGAAATTTTTGTCCATCTATTTTTTTGCAACATGATGTTTAATTTTTTACTCACTTAACTGAACTTGTTGTAGGTACCTTGTGAAACATCTTGAAAATAGTTGTTAATTATAAATTAAACACTGCTTTTAGATGAATCAATCAATACATTATCAATACTCTACATATGTTTCGGCTTATTATGTTTCTATCAAGAGTACATAGTGAATACAGTATTCACTATATATTATTACATCAAGAGTACTCTCTTGATAAAAGCCTAATAAACCGAAACATATGTACAATATTTATAATATATTGATTGATTCATCTACAAGCAGTGTTTAATTTATAATTAACAATGTTTTACTTATTTATGCACCACTAAGAGTTTGGTAGAATTGCACCTTCATTATAGATACTATCTAAACCCTCTGGAAAAGAATCTAGCCTTATAGAAATGATTTCACGAAAACTGTCGCTGCCTCCCGGGCTATAAGAATCAGGTATCTAGATTATTTTTGACAAATTTTAAAAAATATTTTTACCTCTTTTAATAAATTAATGGAAAAATATATTATTATACATACAATAAATAGAATCGAAATGAAAATTTGTAAGTCTTCTACATTCTTCTATGATACTGTATTTAAAATAAAGTATTTTCAAATATCCACGCCAAGTATTAGAAATAGTGCGACGTTGCCACGTCTACTACTCATGTCCCCATTCAATAATTTCAATAATTTTCGGGTAGCTGTCATTATGTTACTAGACGGTGAATCATCTCGATATTTATACACGTGCTTCCTCAGGAATCAATTTAAGTTTGCCTCTTTTTTCAGATCATTCTTAAATAAGAATCAGTCGTAAGAGGGAAGATAGTGCCACGACATCAATTTATTTTGCATAGCGTTCATAAGTGCATATTAAATGTCAAAAATTCAGAACTATGAGAAAATGAATCTTGGAAACGGTACGGTAAATGGAGTTCATATTTTACTAGAATATTTACGGATATGTGAATTAAGTTTGCTGAAAGTTTCGTGACTTTCTTAAATAAGGTAAATTGCGATATACCTACCTTAAAGAAGTAATGAGTTATGTATGCACTCTTCAGCCAACATGCCAAAGCTTTTCCCGGTATTAAATAACAATATCGATAAAATTCGACCTTTTAAAAATTTTACCAACACATGACAGCGCAAATTATATTGAGGTTACTATTATAGAGAAATCTTTGGTCAGAGAAGCAGCAATATGCAAATTTTTGGGGTCAGAGCCAGCATTTGGCATATCAAGCACTACCTAAATAACGATCTTAACTTAGACCAAGACAAAATGTCTCAGGTTACATCTAAGAACTCCAGTTATCCTGTATATTGGGCAATGCAGATTAAATCATCTTCTACATGAACTGGAACTAGTGAATAAGGTTGAATGACATTTGTGTTTAGACTTACTACCTTAGTAAGAAACCTAAATGCAAGAATATTTAGTTGTTTTGATAGAAACACTTTCAGTAGAATCTCAAAATACGTTTTATTTTTGGAGCACACTTTGCATTTAAAGGTCAAGTGTATCAAAAAACAATTTAAAAAGTAGGAGTAGGAATCCAGTGATTTCATTTTCCCAAATATAATCAAAGAAAAACAGAGCTCAAATTCTAAACCTAAAAGTACTGTCTCAACAAAGATGCATTTTCTAAAGTGATACGGAATGAAAACAATGCAAAGCGCACAACTAGTAACCCAATAGTGATATTCAGTCAAAATATACATTCCATTAGAAATAAATTATTAGAAGTTGCACAAATACGATTTATAGATCTCCATTGGTAATTTGCCTCACAGAAGATTGGATGACATCGTCCAAGAAATCTTTTATGAAAGTAGGATATAAATTGACAAGTTGGACTAGAAATAATCAGGTATATAGAGATTGATGTATTTATATCAATAAGGAATTGTATTGTACCGGTTAGACTAGAATACGAAGGAGGAGATGGCTGATTGGTCTTGGACCACCGCGACCCCTGTGAATTATTATTACTATTATCGCTGGCATGGTAGCTCAGTTGACCATAGCGTGTTAATGGCGAGCACACTTTGTCATACTGTCTACCGTGTACTAGATTTGATCCCCAACTTTGACTCTGGCAATGTCTTTGGATAATGGATGTAACCTGCATTTTTTCCTTCCGAACGGCCTTGACTTAGGATCTGATAGTTGTCTACTCTATGTGTGAGGTCTTTATGTTTATTATTATTATTATTATTAGGAGGATGAAACAGCACAGCAGGTTTTATATAATGAATCCAGTTCTCATTATTTGGTATGACAACTGTTTACAGAAGGCCTGGACAATCTCTTACTTAATACATTAACGGATTTGTTTTACTACAGCACTCAGGCCTTAAGGCCCATTGTGCTTGTAAGGATCTACAATGTTGCCTGAACTCCAAACCATGGTCTTTGGCTACCAACTTTAACCCACCCCCGGACAACTCACCATCTTTTTGGCGGGCCAATAGCCCTCGGTGTCTTCTCTGCAGCGAATGCAGTTGCCCTGTGCCCTCGACTTACTAAGCGACTTAACGGCCCAAGACTGTCTCGGTTGATAGCCTACCGAGTAATAGACGCGATACTTTGGTCACCCAACGGACTTGACCAACGTGCCTCAACATCGCTGATCGAGTATCGGAAATTAAATCGATAACGTACTGTACCTCATCGCCCTCTTACCTAATACGTTTATGAACTAAACCTAGTGAGTGAAATATAAACAGCTGTGAGCCACAATAGATTGAATAGTCACAGTGGAGGATCTGATATAAGTCCACTCACGCATCAACTTAACCTAACCTAACTTATCTAACAAATAATAACAATGTAAAAATTCTATTTTGACTGAATGATACACTTACATTTTACTATATAGCAATCCATTGTCTGTTGGCATATACTGAACATAGGTGTGTAATTGCAATAACAAGTGATGTTGCAACATCCAAATAATCATATGAACTAATTCTGATTGCTGTGATGGGTGGCATAACGGATTGCACTTTTGTCCCAGTGATGTTGGCAATGAGAATTCACTTATAACCTTTATGAGGTTAGCACCAGTAAACGCTGCACTGAATTTGTCAAGTAACGGCGAATTCAGATGAATAGGAGCATTCGGCGATATCACATATTTGTTTGTAGAACATACTGGAAATATTACGGTTGCCTTTGCCCAGTAGACTAGATGAGCAGTAAGTTCAAATGCCTGTTATATGAAAAATAACATGTATTTATTAATTTTTTTCATTAATACACAAATACAACACTTACATGTGATAAAGTTAAATCAGCATCAGCTGCCAAGGTCTGGAGGTTTTTCAATGGAGAATACTGGGATAACAGTCTTACTAATGAAGGTGATCCATCTAATGAAGTAAAGTCATTCAAATGTTTCAAAGGATATAATAGCAGTAAGCTATGATATGGCCTCAAAGCTTTCAAACATCTACAATAAAATAATTTTATTAAAGATATGCAATAAAGTTATTATAGAAAATTTCAATTTATAAATCAAAGTCTAAAAGTTGTACTGCAAAGACTAGATGTTTTCATGAGAAGTTAAAGATCAAAAATATGTGCTAAAATGTACGAGGGCACATACTCTTCATAGTGGCTTAATGGCGCTGTGTTAAGGTATTTGGTTTGCTACCACCGAGTCCCGGGTTTAAATCCTGGACAGGGTATGGATGTTTAGTGGCGTTTTTAATGTGTTACCGAGACGGTACCTGTGGGCTAGATTACTGTTGAGTGGCACAACATGTCAAGTCACTGTTATTTTTCGTGAGTTTGAATCTTTAAATATGATCATTAAAGCAAAAATTATGATTGTAGACCGCGCAAATGGAAACCATCCACATACGTTAAGGATAGATGATTGTGAGGTAGTAAATAAACAAGATGGTCTACCTTGGAACCCTTATGGACAACACAGGAAACTGCGAGTATGAGATGCTAAGAATATCGATGGCAAGAATGGCAACTTCCCAGTTGAGCAAAATTTAACACGACAGGACTATCACGAGTCGCACAAAGATCAGACTTGCTAACACTCTAGTTTTCTCTACATTTATTTACGCCTCTGAGACCTGGATTGATAGGGAGGCAGATAGACGTCATATTGATGTGCAGGAAATGTGGGTTTGTAGATGTTTGCTGCGGATTTCCTGGACAACCCATCACAACAACCAAAATTCTCCAAGAAATACGTCCCACAAAGCGACACTGTATAACATTTTCTCGAATCCTCACATATTTTGACCACATTAACAAGAAATAGGACAATACAGAACATTTGATTGCCCAGGGGGAAACAGATGGTAAGAGGAAGACCACCAAAACGTTGGGCTGATGCCACCAAAGGGTTACTGGGAGAGCATTGGTGAAATCGTGCACAGGGCCACACTAACCAGGTGTGCAAGGTGTATGTCGCACAAGGGGGGGCCAAATGTGGGAGCGGCCGCGGAATAATAAATAACAAAGCACAAAAATTCGAATTAAATTTCTATATCTGATGAATAAATGCCATTTTGGATTCAATTAGACTTTCAAAATAGTTTTCCATTATTCTGGATTGCACTCCTGATATTAGTCATACAGAACGACTAACAGTGGTTTTAAGATTTGTCAACTTAAATACTGCCACAAAGGAAATTGAAATTAGAGAACATTTTATATAATTTTGTGCAGTTAAACAGATCAATCTGGATTATAGTAGAGTGCTCGCGTTGAGAAAAGTCGCTTAGTTTTCGATCCCGTTGGCACTTTTAGAGTAAAATGTATGACCTTGTGGGATATGTTACTTATGCCCTGTGGATTACGAATCCACTTGTCGTCAAAGAATCGTCATGAATATAAGGGCGCAAATCAAAATTTTCTAATTAACTACACCACGCGATAGAGTCAATCATGAAGCATATTTTATCCAAAAATCATTAAATTCTCTGTAGAATTTCTATTTTTAAAATAAATAAGAAAACGAACCTTTGCATAGGCTCTTATGGCAGTAAAAATCAAAAATCCTCATTTTCTCTGTTCGACTACGGCTGAAAATTAATTATTTTTCGTCTACTTTTCCATTCCCACGACGATATCTCCCAAACTATTATATTTATCAAAAAAATATATTCTTTATAAAATATTTGCCATATATTCCAGACTACAATGGTTTTTAAATCAGATTTTTTGAGAATTTAATAACGAAAATATTTAATAATGTGTAGTGTGATATCAATTTTTGAAGCTTATCAGCGGCATGCGTTCGTTGCAAATTCTCGCTCTCCCACTCTTTAAAACTGTTTCAACACACCCCACTTCGCACCCGCTCTGGCCTACCGTTAGATAGATTGGCGCATAGTAGCTTTCGTGGTTCATAATATTTTGAAATTTATATCTTGAAAATGATTATTACTACGAAATAAATGTAAGCATATTTGTAGAATATTAATTCAGTGTTACATGGACTTACATAAAAATTATGGCCTGCCTAAAATTATTGTGTAATAGATTAACACATTATAAAAAACTCCCTATAGTTCACTGTTTGCAAGATACTTTCAGCTGGTATGTATTTTAAATTTTCTACCATATAGGTAACTGATGTATATGCTTTTTAGAAGAAATTAAAATGAAAAGTACTACTAATAGCACAAGTTCTGAAAGTGAGATTGAGAAAAACATAATATAATGTAAAACAGATTCGTAACATATTAGCTTAATTTGTATGAAACCAGGCCCTGTAATCAAAGGTTTTGAGAAATCGTTTGCAACATTTACTGATTGTTTAAAAATCTATGAAAAAATAAGTAACCAAGGAGAAGATGATCTATATCCTAGCATTATGTCATTCAAAAAAACAAACAATTTTGACTGGTTTGGCACCGAAATTGCTATTCTAGTTTTACTAGCCAAAGAAATATAGAACATTTAAGAAGATAAATAGAGAAAGAAATTGAAAAGAGTTCAGATGGATCCAATGCCTGTCCATCAACTTTTTCCTATGTGTATTTTCGTAAAATATTTTTTTTAAATAGAGAAATGTACTTTTGTCAGAAGTACAACAATAAAGCTTTCTCAAGTAATGACCACGGAACCAGAAACAAAAGTAAGACTACTAGCCCACCAGAATCCCATAATTTTCGAAAAAATTTGTGCTAACGATTTAATACCTAGGGAAATTGAATATAATATTTCATGTTTCTAAAGTCGCTATATAAAATGCAGAGGTCTATCTAACAATAAAAATAAAAACGGACAGACAACTAACGGAGTTCTACTAAAATATGTAAAATTCTTGAGAAACGGTTTTTAAAGCAAAAAGGGTATGGTATGTCGTCAATTTATGATGAGAAGTATCTAGAATGGATAGATATAGGTCTAAAAGAGAGATCAGTAGACTACCGACAAAGGAGTCAAAATTGTTAAATCTACAAAGAGAAACGAAAAATATGTTAATTCAGAAAAAGAGACATGAAACTTTGCATTTTCTATTGTGACTTTAGAAATATTAAACAAGATATTTAGTTTCTATAGCATTTAAATCATTAGCACAAATTCTTTAGAAAATTATGGGATTTTGGTGGGCTAATAGTCTTCAAATTCATTTTACGCAAGAACACGCCTGAAGAAGTTATTGGACATGCACTCCATCCATCTGAACTGTTTTTATTTTTTTTCTCTTTCTCCATTTTTCTACTTCAATGTTCCATATTTCTTTTGCCAGTAAAACTAGAACAGCAATTTCGGTGCCAAACCAAACAGCCAAAATGATTTGTTTTTCGAAATCGCATAGTTCTAGAATATACATCATCTTCTCTTTGGTTGCTTATTTTTTCACGGTGTTTTAAACAATCAATAAATATTGCAAACGATTTATCAAAACCTTTGTTTACAGGACCCGGTTTCATACAATTTAAGCATAATATTTTACAAATTTTATTTTTGTCTAAATCTCACTTTTCGAACTTGCGCTATCAGTAGTATTTTCTATTTTCATTTCTTCTTCAGTTACCTATATGGTAGAAAATTCTGTTAAAAAAATACATACCAGCTAAAAGTATCTTGCTGACATCGAACTGCCGAGTTTCTTATAACGTGTTAATACATTACACAAAAATTTTATGTCAGGCGAAATAACACTGAATTAATTATTAATTAAACAAATATACCTACTTATATTATTCATTCCATAGTAATCATTTTCAAGATGTAAATTTGAATAATATGAACCACGAGAATTACCATGCGCTAATCTATCTTACGATAGGCCATTGCGGGTGCGAAGTGGAGTGTGTTGAAACAGTTTTAAAGAGTGGGAGAGCGAGAATCTTTAACGAACGCATGCCGCTGATAAGCTTCGAAAATTGATATCACGCTACACATTATTAAATATCATGGTTATTAATTTCTCAAAAAAAAATATTTAAAAACCATTGTAATCTAGAAAATATGGCAAATATTTTATAAAGAATATATTTTTTTGATAAATATAATAGTTTGGGAGATATCGTCGTGGGAATGGAAAAGTAGACGAAAAATAATTAATTTTCAGCCGTAGTCGAACAGAGAAAACGAGTATTTTTGATTTTTACTGCCATATAAGCCTATGTAAAAGTTCGTTTCTTTATTTATTTTAAAAATAGAAATTCTACAGAGAATTTAATGATTTTTGGATAAAATACACTTTATGATCGACTCTATCGCGTGGTGTGGTTAGTTAGAAAATTTTGATTTGTGCCCTTATATTCGTGACGATTCTTTGACGACAAGTGGATTCATAATCTACAGGGCATAAGTAACATATCTGGTAAGGTCATATATTTTACTCTAAAAGTGCCAACGGGGGGAAAGATAGAAATTAATTTGCACTCTACTATTAGGATTATCAGGGTTTGTCCAAAATTTGTTTTGTAACCCAAACTTAAAAATATTTTATTTATTTATTTAATCATACAACATCCAACAGTACAAAACCATTTATAGGATGGAAATCTAAACTAACTTAACCTAACCTAACCTAAATAAGAAGTACAGGCAGAAATGTTAAAGGCAGTTCAACTGTACAAGAGTAAATAAAATTTCTGGCTGCTAGGCAAATATGTCCAATTCACTGCAATGAGTTTCATAACGGGTCCAATATTATACAGAGGAGAACACTTTAATACGTTATATCTAGGAGTGGATAAATAAAAGCTGCTATGAGAATGATGATAATTAATCTGTGGGACATAAAAGTTCAGTTGGCCTAATATTTCACTAGAATCTATTTTATTATGCATAATTTTATCTAGAAAACGCAATGCTAAGGACTCACGCCTTTCGGACAGACTAGTAATATCAAATTTTTCAAGTAATTGATTTTGAGAAGCTCCAATTGGTGGATATGTACCTTCAGTTTTCCAGTTTAAAAATTTCAGGAAACAACGCTGAATGTTTTCCAATTTTTCGTTATGAGTGTTATACCCAGATTGCCAGACAAGTGAAGCATACTCCAGTGCAGACGTTTCTTTTGAAATAACCGTTTTTCATTATCTACTTCAAGAGCTGTACGTATTTTTTTTTGGCTTCTACGAAAAGGTAGGATGTTATTAGAAAGCATGTTACCAATTTGACTCTAAAACCACTAAGTAATACTCAATGGTCCAGTAGAATTGAAGCTATAATGTCTTTGAGATATTAAATCGGAGAAGTTTATGATGTGCTAGTTGAGATTGAAGGAGATAATTCATTAAAAACCAAGTATTGCTAACAAACAACTTCATTGGCAAACATTCAAAACTTTTGTATGTTCTGTTACAATCTGGTACCATAGTGTATTCAAAATTAAACACTTAAAGCAAAATTATGCAAAATCCAATCATATATATAAAAGTTTGTATCGTTCATTTAACCGATCTAATAGATTATTGCACAGATATTCACTCTGATAAAGGTTTGAATAATTTTCTCATGCAAATTAACTAGCTGACGAAATTGACTTCGAATCAAAATTTCCTGATATACGAAGCGTGAGATCAAGAAAAATAGAGACAATTTAGTAAGTAAGTAAGTAAGTAAGTTTATTGGTGCTAATACCATAAAAGTTTACACAAGTCAATGACAGTACAGATTAAATAAAATATATAACATTATAGTTTACACAAGACAGATCAAACATTTAAAAAAACATAAGTTTAAATACTTATATCACTAAAATCATTCTCAAAGTAATCTTCAATAGAATAAAAACACTTGTCAATTAAATAGTTTTTTATCACAGTTTTAAATTTTTTTAGTGACAATACCTTCACGGTAGGAGGCAAAAGATTGAACATTTTAGGACCATAATAGGTTATTCCCGCCTTTGATTTCTTCAACCTGTGATAGTCGATATATATATATTTGTACTATTACGTGTATTGTAATCGTGTATTTCTATATGAGAAGTATAATTATGTAAATTCTGCTTTACGTGAGTGAGACATTGCAATATATATATCGATGGAACTGTAAGTATTCCCATTTGGACATAACTGTCCACGCAGGAATCTCTATAATTTAGACCGCTCAATATTCTCACAGCTCTTCTTTGTAATGCGAAAACTCTACTGACACAGGACGCATGACCCCATGCCAAAATTGCATAAGATATTTTTGTTTGAATTAGGGCATAAAATGCTGTTGCAAAAACAGGTCTAGATACTATTTTTGATAGATTGCGGAGTACATATATGGATGATGATATCTTATTGCACACAAAATCTACATGATTATGCCAG
Organism: Stenurella melanura; assembly: GCA_963583905.1. Classification (NCBI taxonomy): domain Eukaryota; kingdom Metazoa; phylum Arthropoda; class Insecta; order Coleoptera; family Cerambycidae; genus Stenurella; species Stenurella melanura. The sequence continues at coordinate 114,324,521 of OY757312.1, forward strand.
GTCAGCCTTTGATCTAGATAAACTCCAAGAGATTTCACACATTGGGGATTGTTTATTGAAGATGTGTCACGTAAGGAAAAATACATTGTTTCCGTTTTAGAGTGGTTAAGACATAATTGATTGGCATGGAACCAATTTGCTACCTTCAATTGTGCATCCGCTAGTGAGATTTTTAATGTATTTACATTTTTATTTTTGTTAATCACAGTAGTGTCATCAGCAAACATGATGAAGTCAGTGCTGGGGTCACTAGTTGTTATGTCGTTAATGTATATTAAGAACAGCAAAGGACCCAGCACTGATACTTGAGGTACTCCATGAGTAATGGACCTAAGATCTGAGTTTTTCCCTTTGAAGGACACAAGTTGTTTACGGTCTTTTAGATAAGATTCAATAAGCTGAATACTGTTCCCAGAGAAGTTATAATATTTTAGTTTACTAATCAATATACTAGCTGACACACAATCGAAGCATGAGCATGTGGATCAACGAATTTTAGATCCAAAATTCAAACTTAAAAAGGAGTTCCTTTTTAAACACAACTGATCAAAAACTGTCTTGTATACGTGAACAGTTTGAGGGGCTAGAAAGTTATAATAACATGTTTGGATTTTTATATAATATTTATGAACTATCAGATAAAGAAATTTTGAAAAACTCTAAAGACCTGCATTTAAAACTAAAACAGATATGAGTGGCATAGATTTATGTCATATGAGATCAAGACATTAAAATTGCATTTAAAACCAGTCATTATCTAATCCACAATCAGTTTTACAGTATATATTTGAAAATCAATTTCCAAATATTTCTATAGCACTCAGAATATTATTAACATTACCTGTATCTGTCGGTTCTGGAGCTTTTTCTGAATTAAAAATTATAAAGAATTATTTACGATCGATTACCATGTTATAGGACGAATTAAATCTATAGACACTGAATAAACTGTATCTAAATTTGCCGAAAATACACCACGAAAAATTAATTTTTTGTAAAAATATGTGAACTTGATTATTGCTATTATAATTTATGGTATTTGGATTTTCTTCTGTATCAGTTTAGTTCTTTATACAATGAATGAAATAAATATTTCTTGTATTTTTTTTTATTTCACGGGGCGCCAATGAGATCTCTGCACAAGGGCGGTTACGTTTCTTGGCGCGGCCCTGACCTGACTGTGCACCTAACAGGCAGCCACGATAGATGGCGTGAGGCTGTAGAATATGCTATACAGCAAAAGGAGGCGAACTGGAACATTACATGAATAACAAGACATCTCCCAAGACGTTGTAAATAATAAGAAAAATGGGAAATTTGAAGAACTAACTATAGATGGTGTACAATGTATCGCATGTTCCCTACTATTAATTCTTAACTGATGTAACTAATCGGCAACAGATAGTTGGAATAATTCATTGTTTCCAAAGGTCAAGTAATAAAACACGTGAATGATTCAGAGAGTTTTTAAATCCGGATAAAACTTTCAATGAAACCTTCCCAAAAATAATACAAATACTAAATTATTTTCCTCTATTACTTATACAGATACTTAATTAAAATTAAATTTTCACAATAATTTATTTTTAACCAGGAGATTAGAAATTAATGCCACTAAATCACAATTAATGATTTTCAATCACACCCCGTCTAATTATTCTCCTACCATAACCCTAGCTCAACATCAAATTCAACCAGTAAGCAATGTCAAATACCTAGGAATCCATCTGGACCAGAAGCTCAACCTAAACCACCATACAAAATTAGTAAAACGCAGAATAACTTCAAGAGCTAAATTTTTCAGGTCTCTAACTTATAAAAACAAAGGAATTAAACTCACTGCGGCCATCAAGATATACAAATCTATATGCAGACCAATTTTAGATTATGGGCATACCCTCTATCTTAACTGTCGAAACCCAGCCCTAAAAAATATGCAAGTTGGAGAAACATCCGCTCTTCGAATAATCACAAAAATTCGCCACCCCAATAATCCCTTGCATCACCCTTCCAATGAACTTCTGTACCAAAAAACCAAAATAGTCCCTATTTGTCAACGACTACTGAAGCTCTCCACCAATTTTACTAGAAAAGATCAGAACCTGGAAATAATGGCACCTTTATTAATCCCAAGAGACAACGTCCGTTCAAGACACAAATTTCCTGAAAGAACTATACAAGAAATTTTAACCTCGATGAGACCAACAAACATATAGTATGCACATATGTGTGCATATAAATATGTGTATATGTATATATATAAAATTTTTATATTTCTTTTACATATCTTTAATATTCAAAATGACTTTGTATTTTTTTTTTTTTTCTACTCCAAGTGTATAATATAGTAACTATTAATAATGATTCTACTCCTCTGTTAACTTTGAAATTCAACTTTATATTTTGTAAAACACAGGCTGAAGGACTTCGGTCGATGGCCTTTTGGTTATTTATTTATTTTGTAACCAATAAAGAACTGTTATTATTATTATTATTATTATTTTTAACCATAACGATTGTTTCGCCTAACATAGGCTTCATCAAATGGTGAGTGGATAGCTCACAACTTACTATCCGATGAAGCCTATATTAGGCGAAATGATTGTCACGGTTATAAATAAATTTTTGTGAAAATTTAAACCATAGTGTTCATTAAATTTAATTTTAATATGGATTTTCATCAAATAAAGGCCAAATCAATCAACCAGATAATTAAATTGTATAGAGGTGTTTTAAAACCTCATGAGCCGTGACCTTCATATGCGCAGAGACATAATCCGTCCTGTTGACTCAGTTACACTTCTTAAAAATATTATATTTATTGTTTACAATTTATCCCGAGCTCTTGTTTATGTATACAGCAAGGCAGCCTCCAGTGTCTTCAAAAACATACTTATAACTCAGATTAAACTTTACCTTTTGCGCATTTCGCGGCTCATGAGATTCTGAAACACCTCTACCTATATTTTTTAGGTAAGAAAATACCTGTCTATATCTTCCGGCTCCACAATTTTTCCCCTTAAATGCCATTGGTGTACCTTTTGAGGCAAACAAAAACTAAGAGGAATCCATCTATTCACCCTTATATTCACCAGACCTATCATAATTGATAAGTATTAGAAAATGTGCTTATAAAAGGAATAAATAAAATACCTGTATTGCATAAATCATCATACGTCTTCTTTATATTATTTGCGAGAGTGCACTTCTCTAAAATTAACTGAAAACCTGCTCCAGGGTTGTTTGAGTAAAAATCGTCATGTACACTTGTCATCACCTGAGTTTGTTCTGAAACATACCCACATCTCTTTTCTTCATGTTTTAACACTATCCCCATCCTTTTACTTAAATCATGATAGCACTTAACTAGAACCAAAGTTAACATATAAAAGTTGTTTCTACTATATTTGTTTATAAATACAAACCTACTGAATGACTCGCCAATGCTTGAAGTGCAAATACTATATTTATTAACATAATTCCTGAATCGTCTTGTTTAGTTCTAAGTTGTAATAATGTCGGATGACTTACAAACCTCACATCGTTTACTTTCAGTTCAAATTTTCTGTTGCACAGCTCGGCTTTAACAGCGAACAATGAAGACAGAACTTCATCAGTAAAACCTGTCAGATTTCCTTTGTTCATATTTGAAGATGGTTGTGGAGGACTCTGTAATAAATCTTCTACAATGGGCAATGTGTACGGATTTTTTCTACGAGTATTTGAAGGTTCATTATTTTCTTGTATTTGGAAAGGATAGCGAAACAATAATCTATCACCTTTACTATCAGACTTGACTAAAATTACACTTAAAGGATTAACTTCCATTTTCGTATCAGTTAAATTTTGTGGTATATTATTTCTACGTTCTACATTAGTTTGGGTAATTTAATATGTTGAACAAGACTTGTGTTTATAATATTTATTCATTTGACATAATAATTTATGTCTAAGCTAACCTAAAATATTTATAGTGAACGAGTGAAGTGACAGGTGAGGTGACAGTACCATAGACACAGTAACAGAGACAGTAACGTTCGCAACTAAACTTTGGTAGTTTGAGTTTGGTCACGTTTGGTACTTTGATCTCCCGGGTGTATGGGAGCATTGGAGCATTATTTACAGTCGTACAGATATGGCAGTATTTGCGAGTATTTTATTGGTTGTTTCAGGCATGGTAGAAATTTTTCTACCATGGTTTCAGGGCTACGGCTTGGCGTCCACATAAAACGTTATATTTCAAATCAAATGCGACTGGTGTAACTTCTACCTAACCTGTTATAATTTTTAATACATAATAAGTTACCTACATAATAATATAACAGAGTTGATTTCTTTATTATAAATGTTTCTAAATTATACAAGAACATATTTGGCAGTACCGAATATTATAGATCGAATAACACAATCCAAGAAGGGCAAGGAACATTTGCGCGAAAATAATTTCGGAAACGGCGCCAATGCTCCTTGCACTACTCGGATACCTCCGGGAGTTAGAATGGACGACCTTGACACAGAGTAGTATTACTACTCTGTGACCTTGACCTAGGTGCCTCAAAACGTATTTTATCTATGCTCAAAACATTCTGTGATGATTGTAGGGTAGGTACACATTTTGTACTGCACATCTGAACGAAAAGGCAAAATAAAAATTTTGTAGAAAATTAATAAAACAACGAACCACAAAAAGACATCGTTAAATGTACCACTTCATCACTTCAGCACGCATGGACGTTTAAAGTCCTTGAAAAGGCCAATGAAATTTGTGGATATACTGCCATAAACTCTTTGGCCATATCCCCATATCCCTATATCCGTACGACTGTAAAGATAAAGAATGCTCTTATACAACTCGGCTGTCCCAAGCAGAAACACAGTAATTGGCAAATTTACAAAAATTGAGTTCTCTAAAGTATTGGACTTACTGTGTCCCAAGACGTCTTGTGGAACACTTATAATTGATTAAATAATGAACATTTAAGAGTTATTATGTGCACAAAACACAGTAAGTGACACTGAATGAGTAGCTGTGCCGGAACAAAACACAGTATTAGCCAAATACCATTGGGAAACACAGTAAGTACTTTGACATTAAGTACAGTGTTTTTGCATGGTCTGAGTATGGTTTGAAAATGGTGGTTAGATCATCCCTTCCATAATTACCACCACTTACTGTGTCAAGTGCAATGATGGGCAGCATCCGATTCAGTTGTTTAAGAGACCTTCATTTCTATTTAAATACCTACGTGTGTTTCAATTGTCAATTTCCTACACCCAAACACACTTACTGCATGTATATCTAATGTTTACTTTTTGAGTATCTATCAGTTACAAATACAGGCAATACAGCAAATGCAGTCACTGTGTTTTGCATATAAATAAGTATGTATGTACAGATTGCGAAGCTACTTGTACGATTAAACGAACTTACCTGTGAAGTTCAATCGTAATTATATGAGGCGTTTCGTCCGAAGAGATCACTGTATTTTAAACTGAGTAGTACCGTTATTCGGTGCTAAATGGCGCACAAAGTATAAATTTAAAATATATAGTGTTCTTCTATACCGACTTTCCTTCCTTCTTCATATCGTATAAAGGCTGGAAACAAAAACAAATTAATAAGGGTTTTATGAGCAATCCAACCGATGAATCATTCTGGGATTGGGCGGGAGTGATCTCTTCGGACGAAACGCCTCATATAATTACGATTGAACTTCACAGGTAAGTTCGTTTAATCGTACAATTATATTTCGGCGTTTCGTCCTCTAGATCACTGTATTTTAAACTGAGTAAATGTTCAGAGAATTTTGTTTTTGTTTCATAAAAATAAACCAAACCTATATTTTAGTAAGGATATATTTAAAATAAGATAAAATGTCCGTATAACATGTACAACTTGGTTCCATAAAAAAACAAACCTATTATTAGTATCATAAATAGGTAAGTATATAGTATATAAGGTATAAAAGTAAGTATATATATCTAGAGATATCTGATTAAAACTTAAAATAAAAGAATTTCTATATATAACATATAACTCTGTATAAGGTAAATATTATACAGATCCTAAATCTGAAATTAAAAGCAAACACCTAGCTGTGATACAGTTTTATGATTTCAATATGGCCATTGCGAAATTGTTCTCTTCGCTAAGAGGTCTATTGTAGAATTTAAGGAAAGTGTTTGACTTCTGAGTCCAACCTGCTGTCTTTCTGATGACTTCAATGGAGACGCCTGCCCTATACGCTGCTGACGTAGATGCGTGGCGTGTGGAGTATGCTGTAAATATTGTGGTATCTATACCTGCTTTTGCCATCACTTCTTTTATCCAGCGTGATAATGTCTGGCTAGATACTCTGTTGAATGGTGGTCTCGGAATTATGAACAGAAATTCTTGAGATTCTGGTCTCAAACTAATGGTGGACTCAATGTAGTTACTCAATGTGGCTGCTACGCATAAACTAGGATTTTCATTGAAGTATTGTATTTCCAAACACGGTTGGACTCTATTGACACTACTTGTCTTTATATTGTCCGTTATGAAAATCTTCACCCTGTCCTCTAAAAATACTACATTTTGTATTCGAATGAGGGAAAGAGTTTGTATGCGGTGTCCGGTAGTCAAGGCTAGCAATGTAGCAAGCTTTTTTCCCAGATATTCAAGGGACTGTTCTTGTGATGATACTTTTGACAGGTGGTCTAGGACCTTTTGTGGGTCCCAAACACAACCATATCTTGGTCGTTGAGGTCTGAGTTTCGATATACCTTTGAGGTATCTTCTAACTTCCGCATTCTGACCAATATTATCCAGTAAAATTAGTCCTAATGCTGATCTAAATGAGTTGAACGTACCATATTTGCATTTATTAGTGTCAAATTGTTGTTGCAAGAATAGGATTACTTCTGCGGCAGAGGCCTTAAAAATATCTACCTTTTTTTCCCTACAGAACTCCCACCATTTTCTATATGCTGTGTTGTACTGCTTTTTTGTACTTTCTGATAGAGACTCCAGTATTATTTCCAGCGCCTCTTCAGGGAGTTGTTTGATTCTATAAGACTGCCTGATAATTTGCTCGCAGCCAGGATAAGCGTAGCTGCTAGTGGATGGGTGTCCCTAAAAGGAGAAGTAAATAGATTTTTATTAGGTCCAAAGAACAATGGTTTTTCAACTGAAAGTTTTAGAAAAAGAGGGTACCAAGCTTGCGTTGACCAGTAAGGGACAATAAGAATTCCTTCTGCTTTATCTGTGATGATTTTCTTTAACACCCTTAAGATAAGCGCAAAGGGTGGGAAAGCATAAAAAAAATATGGTTTCCATGAGACAGTAAAGGCATCAACTGATAGTGACCCTGGATCTCTATACCATGACACGTAAGTTTTACATTTAAAATTAATATTTGACGCAAATAGATCAATGTCTACTTTACCAAATCTTCCCACTATGTCTTTAAAAACATACTCATTCAATTCCCATTCAGTATCTTGTGATAAAATGCGTGAGCTCTCGTCTGCTAAATTTGAGTTGGTTGGTGTATGTAGGAGGCGTGCAACCAAATATCTCTACATTCACACCAATTCCAGATTTCTCTGGAAAGTTTATTAAGGTTTGGATGTCTTATACTTCCCATTCGGTTTATATAAGACAAAGCAGTGGTATTGTCGACTCTAATAAGAACCGTACACGAGGACCAATTATTACCGAAACTCTTTAAACTATAAAAAACAGCAAGCAACTCTAAATAGTTAATGTGCTCTGAACTAAGTTCTTTATTCCACCATCCATGCGTTGTTTGTTCATTGCAGTACGTCCCCCACCCTGTTTTTGATACATCACTATACAATTCGATATCAAATTTATCTTGCAAAATTTTGTTGTTTACCTTCAGGATATTTCTTAGCCACCAATCTAGGTCACTATCGATAATGTTATGATTGATCACCATGAGAGTATCATATTTCTGACCTGCTTTATTCAATGCTAAATATTTTTCTCTCTCTAACTTTTTTGTATATAGCAGACCGTACTTCACAGCTGGTGTTGCTGCGACCAATACAGCTATCATCTGTGCAAAAAACCTGATTTTACAAGTTTTTGCTTTTTTAATATTACTTAAAAGGCCAATGATTTTTTGTCTCTTATCCATAGGAAGTCCTATGGTCATGTGTTCTGAATCAAAAATGAAACCTAAAAACTTACATTGTGTTCTGGGAGTTAAACAACTTTTTTCCCTGTTAATGATAAAACCTAGGGATTGGAGAATTGTTAACACTGCAGACATATCTTTGACACATTTAGCTTCAGTTTCGCTAAATATTATAAAATCATCTAAATATACTGCACAACTTATAACCCTAGATCTAATTGCAGAGACTACTGGTCTCATTATTTTGGTGAAAATATATGGTGCTAAGGATAATCCAAAAGGTAAACAAACGAATTCAAATAATTTGTTGTTAAACTCAAAACGAAGATATTTACGTGACGATTTATGGATGGGAATTAAAAAATATGCATCCTTCAAATCGATTGATGCCATAAAAAAATTATTTTGAACAAGTTTGGTAACTGTTCTATAGTCTTCCATTTTAAAATGTTTCGGTTGAATATATTTGTTGAGCCTTTTCAAATTTAATATAAATCGTTTATCCCCATTTTATTTTTCCACTAGAAAAAATGGCGAAAGAAATTGTCCCTTCTTGTAACGGCAAGGTACAACTGCACCTTGGTTCATTAATTTTAAAATGGCCATCTGGCACTCACTCCTTTCAATTTCTGAAAAATTTCTGTGCCTAAATTTGCCTTGTTCTACAGGCATTGTTGTGAACGGTATTTTAAAACCTTCAATGCAGTTTAAAACAAATTTGCTTGGTTCTAATTTTTTCCAAACTTCTGTGAAACCTTTAAGCCTTCCTGCATATGAACTTACCTCTAGTATTTCCGTTGTCTCTGATACGAGCTCGGGTAATATCTGTCGTTCAGTCTTCTGTTCGGAGGGGTTTGCCCTTGTTGCTTCGAATTCCCTAATGTTCGAAACGGGCCCTTCCTGTTTAAATCAGGCTTTACATTTCTATAAGTTGATACTTTACTCGGTACATTCGGTTTTTTTAGGACCTTGGCTAGGCTCTGCTTTTAGGTCTTTACTTGACCTCTCCAAGTCTTTTATGTTTCTACATCTTTCCTGGAAGTCCGAGCCATAGAGAAACTGGTCAATCTCGCCCGTTATTGCGAGTTGCTTCACATTTTTATTTAACTGAGGTGTAATCAAACTCCTTCTACTAATAGATAAATTATGATGCAGGTCAGTTAATAACTTGCCTGCATCTATTAATCCCGGTAAAAGTGGTTTATAAAGATCGTTATTTCCTTTTAAAACAGTATTTATTACAGTGCCCAATGCTGTAATGCCTGCATCAAGTTGTTGTTGTGACAGCGTCTGATATTTATCCCTCTTTAATGAGGTGGGTGATAATATCTGTTGCACTTCCTGGTTCAATTTTGGAGCATTTAAATGTACACAGTTAGAAGGGAATGGGTATCTACTACTAATTTCGTCTCTTGTTTCTTTATTTAAACCCTTTGTGAGAATATATTTCCACCTGGAGACCAATGCTGTATGCAACTCTATTGTTTGGCCCTGTATGTTCTCAGGGTCATCACCTAAAACTTCCAAAGTAGCTTCGTCCAATACCACTTCATCACTGAGTACTAAAACATCCTCTGCTACAGGGTCTATTTGAGGAGGGGTGTGATTCAACATTTCAAGTGAAATTGAGCCAACGGTTCTAGCACGATCATCTGGTGTCGAGTCTCTGATTGGACTTCGATCACGTGTCGAGCCTCTGGAGCGACTGCTTTTTGGGCATCGAACGCTACCATTATTGTGTCTAGACCTGGACCTTGATCTAGTCCTGCTACTCCTGCTCCTAAAATGGTCGTTGATAACCTTTTCAAGTCTTCTTAACCTCCTGTTTACGTTTTCTTTATCAGAATCGCGGCTAGACGATCTAGAGCGATTCTTTTTTTTTTTTTTTTGTTTTTCCCATATCAGCCTAAAAGAAATGCTGAAAAGTAATGGTTTTAAGATATATTTACCCTTTATTTCTAATTTTCTCGGAATGTGCGTGTACGCCATTAATGCACAAAAAACGTTATGAAGAAGGAAGGAAAGTCGGTATAGAAGAACACTATATATTTTAAATTTATACTTTGTGCGCCATTTAGCACCGAATAACGGTACTACTCAGTTTAAAATACAGTGATCTAGAGGACGAAACGCCGAAATATAATTAAAAACAAAGCATATGCTGCTAATCAAACATTTTTAAATATATTTTTACTCTGATAATGGAGAATGACAAATCAAGTCATTTACGAAACTTCTATGAAAATATATGGCAATATCTCTTCAACTGTTGTGAGGCTAACATAATTCATTAAAAATCTATTTTCCCGATATTTAGCCCGACTACAATTACTGTGTTTCTACTTGGGACAGCCGAACCTGGTCTGTGGCTAGTGACTTTACTATTCAAAATTTGGTCATTCTTGTTTCGTGTATAGTGGGTTGCAGAGGTGTTGAGTTTTCCGTTTCAAAATGTCAGCTGTGCTATCAAAATGTAAATGTAGAAAGTGGCAGTTTACAAGATGAAAATATAAACGAAATTCTACAAAATCAAAAATACCAGAAATTAAAAAAAATGGGTAATCAACTTGTTGGCATCGCTCCGTCTCAGATATTCCCGGTGGAGCGCTATTTAACCGATCATCCTGAATTAAAATTCGACACAAGGTGAGCCCTCAAGTATTTTACTTTATTTTAATTAATTATTTTATTTATCGCTTAGTTTGGGAAGTACACGATTTTTGAAAGTAGCCAGAGCTGAATCTCAAGAAGGACTAGTTGTTGTTAAAATTTTTGCCATACATGACCCTTCTCTGCCGTTAGTTACTTACAAAGACCATTTAGAGGATGTTAGAAAAAAGTTGTCTTCGGCAGTTAATTGTATTCCCTATCAGAAAATAATATTAACGGAAAAAGCAGGGTTAATTTTGCGAGAATATGTTAAATATAGTTTATACGATAGGATAAGCACAAGACCTTTTTTAACAAAAATTGAAAAACGTTGGATTACTTTTCAAATTTTATATGCCTTACACCAATGCCATAAAGTGGGAGTATGTCATGGTGATATAAAATTAGAGAATATCACGGTGACCTCATGGAATTGGGTTTTGCTTGTGGACTTTGCCTCCTTCAAACCCACTTTTGTACCAGTGGATAATCCAGCAGATTATTCGTATTTCTTCGACACCTCTCGAAGGCGTACATGTTACATTGCTCCAGAACGATTCTCTAGTACGGGAACAACTTATACGGAAAGCAGCGCAATAATTGCCGAAACAACATGTGACTCTGGTGATTTAACACCTGCCATGGATATATTCTCAGCAGGGTGAGTATTATGTTTTAAAATAGATATTTCCTTATTACTGAGTGAAATATGAATCTTATTTTTGGGTCATGCAACAAAATTCTGTAATTACGTTTTCGTACTTAAGTAACAAAATTGAAGTTTATTGCTTGAAGCTTGAATTTTCTTTCAATTTGTAGATGAAACACTTCTTTCTGTGTCTCATTCAGTCTGTCAAAGATGCCTTCTATTTTTTACAAAGAACATTTTCACTTCGATAAACACCGAAAATTCTTTGATTGATTTCGTTGAAATGTGGTAGTATGTCGTAGTTTATAAGGATGGTGGCTTTTGCTACTTATGTGCAGGGTTGCGACGATTTAAATCAACTGGTTTTTTGAATTTAAATCATGATTTAAATCAAGTTGTGTAAAGCCAATAATCTAAGTAAATCAAAGTTCAGAAAATTCAAATAAAAAGTACAGTTTATTTAAAAGATACACATTACAAAAAATTCAAATAAAAAGAAGAAAAGAACAGTTAGGTTATACATATAAAACAAGTTACCTTCTTAAATGTACATTATAAATTAGGTGCCGACTTAAAAGCAGAAACATAAAGTAAACAAATTAAACAGAACCAACTCTAAAAGAAAATTAAACATGATTTACTCCAACACAAAAATTTTAAATTAGGTTAATTATTGTAAAGTTTGTACAAAAAAACTAATTTAGCTGCTTTTTCGGTCCCTAAACGATTTCGAATCGTAGAATGAATCAAACCAAATGTTGAAAATATTTTCTCAACCTAGGCTGAACTAGCTGCAGCAAAAAATAATTGCTTGATAATCGGGAATAATTTGTCAATAATATCAATATTTCTTTGGGATTTCCACCACTCCAACGGTTTTCTGTTTTTAAGAATTTCTTCGTGAAACATAATATCGGCAAAAGGCTCAGATTTTGCCAGAAGGTAGTAAACCACTTTCAGGATATAGTTCATTAGCGGCTTCTAAAGCACGATTCTTTTCGCTTTGTTAATTTATGCTTTGTTTTTGTAGGGTCTAGAATGAAGGCTAGCAAATGGTATGATGTTATACGTTGGTCGTATCGATATCAAAATGCGACTCAATTATTTTAAATTGTTCTACGGCGTCTGATAAAATTGCATCGTTTCTTTGAAGCCTATCAAGTGCAACAGATATAAGTTTTAGTAGTGATAAGTAATCTTCAACAGTTCTTTTTAAATTAATGTTTTAAATTTTCTGTCTTACTATGCTGTCAATTTCATTTTTATGTTCCTTGCTAATTTTAAAAAGTGTGGACCATGATTTAACGAAACCCTCTAAGCAGTCGGCAAGTGAGTTCCATCTTATGTCAGAAGGTAAAGTAAGTTATTTTCCTCCTCTTTTGCATATGTAGCACAGGCAAAATGATTGTTTCGGAAGTATTTCACAACGAACATAACGTGTTCCTTAATTTCACTAATTTCTCAATCCTTACATAACAAGTTTAAAATGTGTGGAGCACAACCATAAGTAATAACATTTGGTTCTGTTGACTTTTTATTTTGGTTTCTCTTTGCATTCATATTGGCAGCATTATCCGTCACAAAACTGCTTACTGTACACTGTATACATGTATAGTCAGTCTTTAGAGTTTTAATTAAGTTTGTTGCAAGATCTGTTAAATATACAGATGTAATATACAGATGTAGTTCTGTTAAATATACAGAACTGGAGTTAGGCACTACTTTTCTCTTTTCACTTAATGTCGTAGAAGGTAAGAACGGCTGTGGGGCACTATCTTCTTCTCCCTCTTGTTATAATGTGTTCAATTGTACTTGTAATAAAAAAATAAGATTGTTGTGTTGTTCATTTTTAAATCCAGCTAGACACAGACAGTCATAGATACTATACTTTATTCTTAAAACTAGGAGTGAATGAAAAAGTCACATCTGTCCATGGGAAGTTACTAGAAATCTAGAAAATGCACTAGATCATTTTAAAAATTTGAATCTAGCTCGTCTCCTTGTATAATTGGCGTTAGTCGCAGAAATAGACCGACGTTAAATATGTAAATTAAAAAAGAAAAAGGTTCTCTTAATATTTTGTTTTATTAAGAAGTTATAAATATAAATAAAATAACACTACTTATACTTACATTGGACACTGTTCCTGAAGTAGAGGGACCTTCATTATTTGTTTGTACGCTTTCTACATTACGCGAAGCACATTTTTTCCAGTGGACTTTCAGTCTGTCCACAAGCCCTTGTGCATTTCTACTTTACATTTTTTCCATGTAGCTCTACTACCACTTTTTCCATCAACCTTACTTAATTTTTCAATAAAATATCACCAAATAGGATCTTTTTCCTTCCACTTTTATTAGAGTACATGTTAAAAAATTATTTAATATTTAAATGCTATAAATATAATCACTCAGACTCGCTTTCTCACATGTTATGCGGCAGATTAGCAAATAATGGCAATTCGCATCATTCCCGCATTATAAATACAGGCGAGTTTTCAAGTTCTGACAGGAATTTTCATGTATATATATTATCCTCTAGCTTATTTTACAGTTATATATACAAGGTACACAATTTATTCCATTTGTAAGTTTAAACAAAAACTGTCTTTGTTAATGTAAGTACTAAATACATTGTTAATGTCAATTAGAATGTTCATGTAAAAAAATAAATAAAAATAGAAAATATGATTCTTTTGATTCTATTTATTTTTACGTAAGTCTAATAAAGAAGAAATAGATAAACAAATTGCTAGAGCTCTTTATGCAACAAACGGCATTTTCATGTGTATCGAACAACCTGAAGTAAAAAAGGCAATAATGCTTTTACAACCTGGATATGTACCACCATCTCGACATGATGTGTCCAACAGAGTATACTGCTCGATGAAGTATATAACAAGGAAAAAAGTAAATGTTTTAAAGATTTATCAGGAAGTTCAGTTTGTCTGTCGTTTGATGGATGGTCCAACATACACAATGAACCAATAATATGTGCATCTGTAACTACAGAAAATGGGTCTTCCTTTTTAATAGACACAATAGACACATCTGGAAATCCACATACATCTGTATATTTAACAGAACTTGCAACAAACTTAATTAAAACTCTAAAGACTGACTATACCTGCACAGTAAGCAGTTTTGTGACGGATTATGCTGCCAATATGAATGTATGAGAAACCAAATTAAAGATTCAATAGAAGTAAATGTTATTACTTATGGTTGTGCTCCACACATTTTAAACTTGTTATGTAAGGATTTGGAAATTAGTGAAATTAAGGAACACGTTGCGTTTGTTGGGAAATACTTCCAAAACAATCATTTTGCCTCTGCGACGTATGCAAAAGAAGGAGGAAAAAACTTACTTTATCTTCTGACGTAAGATGGAACTCACTTGCCGACTGCTTAGAGGGTTTCATTAAATCATGGCCCACACTTTTTAAACTTAGCGAGGAACATAAAAATGACATTGACAGCATAGTAAGACAGAAAATTTCAAACATCTATTTAAAAAGAACTGCTGAAGATTACTTACCACTACTAAAACCTATATATGTTACACTTAATAGGCTTCAAAGAAACGATACAATTTTATCAGACGTCGTAGAACAATTTAAAACAATTGAGTCGCATTTAGACAAAACTGAAATTACCTAATGCAAATGCAAATATTTAGATACCGATACGACCAGTGTATCACCTCATACCCGAAAGTGGTTTATTCTCACTGATTATTCAATTTCTGGCAAAATCTGAGCCTTTTGCCGATATTATGTTTCATGAAGAAATTCTTAAAAACACAAATCCCTTGGACTGGTGGAAATCCCAAAGAAATATTGATATTATTGACAAATTATTCCCGATTATCAAGCAATTATTTCCTGCTGCAGCTAGTTCAGCCTCGGTTGAGAGAATATTTTCAACATTTGGTTTGATTCATTCTAAGATTCGAAATAGTTTAGGGGCCAGAAAAGCAGCTGAATTAGTTTTTTTGTACAAACTTTACAATAATTAACCCGATTTAAAATTTTTGTTTTGGAGTAAATCATGTTTTACTTTCTTTTAGAGTTGGTTCTGTTTAATTTGTTTACTTTATGTTTCTGCTTTTAAGTAGGCACCTAATTTATAATGTACATTTAAGAAGGTAACTTTTGTCTTATATGTGTAACCTAACTGTTCTTTCTTCTTTTTATTTGAATTTTCTGTAATTTGTATCTAGCTTTTAAATAAACTGCACTTTTTATTTGAATTTTCTGAACTTTGATTTACTTGGATTACTGGCTTTACACAACTTGATTTAAATCATGATTTAAATTTAAAAAATCAGTTTATTTAAATCAAGATTTAAATCACGATTTAAATTAAATTGATTTAAATCGCCGCAACCCTGTAAAGAACTAATTTCAGATATGTGATCTATGACCGAAATGAGGTTTTCATAAAAGGAATAAGTTTTACAAGTCGAAATTTCGCCTGTTTTTGCATCCTCGATCCGGGACCTGAAACATCTTGGAAAAGGTAGTCGTATTTAAGTTAGATATTTTTCAAGTTCAGGCTACTATTCCTTATTATTTAATAAAGGGTTTACATTATAGTGGAGACATTTTATGTCTTTACCCTTTTATATGGTAGATGACTAGTAGCCTCAAAGTGACTTTTTTTTATTTATGACGCCACAAACTACCTTTTTAAACAGGTTTCAGGTCTCGGAGGGTGCAGAAACAGGCGATTTTTAAGGTCACTCTTACCAACACATTTCTAATGGCTATATATTTATTTATATTGGAAATTTTAGGTGTGCCTTATTAGAACTATGGAACGAATTACATGTACCATTTGAGTATTCCCAACTATTAGCTTACCGTTCTGGTAAATACTCACCTCAGAAGCACTTGGACAAATTAGAAGAGCCCAACTTAAAATCATTGATATCTAGCATGATAGAGAAAGACCCAAGTAAAAGACTCTCTGCTGAAGATTACCTTGCTCAATACCGAGGAAATCTATTCCCAGAATATTTCTTCACATTTTTGCAGTCTTACATGTTGATATTTTCTGCCAGCCCTATTCTGACTCCCGATGAAAAGATTATGCGCCTGAAGTCTGACGTAAGCAATATCTTCAAGTTCCTTGAGCCGGTGACTTCTTCTGACACAAAGGATAGCGAGAAACAAGATTCACAGAAAAGCGATAAAAGAGAGCGTGAAGGGCTAGTACTTATGATATCACTAGTTACATCCTGTATTAGAGGTCTACACGACTGCTCTTCAAAGTTGTATAGTTTGGAAATACTTTTGGATTTGGCGTCTCATGCCAGTGATGAAACCATTTTGGATAGGATTCTACCATACATAGTAAGATTTTTTTTTATCATTAATCGAACAATCCACTGCAATTAAATCAAAAAGAGATGCGCCAAAAAGGGATTTTTCACTAGCCGAATATCGAATATTCGTCGGTTAAGCCAAATCATTGTGTATATGTATTACGTTTTTAATGCAAAAAAAACTGTAATTATTTGATTTCTAAAATTGAATATATCATTTACATAAGGACAGGTTAGTACTTAAAATTCAGTTTTTATTTTTTAACCTGAAGTCTGCTGCAGTTCAGCGAACCATGGCCCCAATAAAGTGGATTATTTGGGATCAATCCTTTGTCACTATTCCTACCATTTTTACATTTTTCAATTTCTAAGCTTTCAAAAGCACGGGCACAATCCCGGAATCCCAACCGATTTTTGGGAGCGACCCACATCATGACAGATGTGAAATACTATTAATAAATAGTATAATAATAATAATAATAATGTATTTATTCATGTAAGCCATCTTACAGGATATGAACAGTCAGTACTTAAGAAAACATTTAAAAACTATAGAATACATACATACATACATACAATTTCGCAAACTAAAAAAAATATGTAAAACTACAATAAGATATTATAAATACTTCACTTTAAATAGTGAGGTTAAGTGGCTGTCGAAATTATAGAATTACTGTGAAAGACATTTTAAAAATACAGGATACATACACGTGTACAATTTTACAAATAAAAAATACATGCAACTACAATAAAATATAGACACTTCACATTAATAGAGAAGTTAACTGGCTAAGTCTAAATTATAGAATTCCTGTAAGGAATAAAAGCAATTGTCGCAAAGAAATAGACGAAGTTTTTTTTTAAATATATTTATGTTCGTTTCCTGCTTTATCTCAGTTGGCAGTTTGTTGAAAACTGATCCACACAGATAGAAAGGACCTTTCTTGAAAGTGCTTAAATTAAATTTATTAATGTAAATTAGATTGCAGCCTCTTGTGTCGTGGTCATGCACACTATTGTGTAGAGGAAAGTGAGCTGCGTTAAGCTTAACAAAAAGAGCTGCCTCATAGATTACTAGACATGGCAAGGAGAAAATTTTGTTTTGTATAAATATTTGACGACAAGACTGTACAGGATTCAGTGAGAATATTAACCTAATGATTTTTTTTGAAGAATAAAGATGCGTTGGAACTCACAGCTAGTTCCCCAATATATTATTAAATATTTCATATGCGAGTAGGCCAAAGCAAAATAGATGTTTAATAGATATTTCTTATCCATAACACTCCTCAAGTTTCGGATGGCAAAATAAGCAGAGTTTAGTTTTTTTATAACGTGTTCAATATGGGGTAACCAGGTGAGTTGTTCATCTAAATACAGCCCTAAGAATTTCACACTTTGGACTTTATCTATTGCTGTGTTGTCTAGTTTAATCATCAAATGTGGATTTTCCCTTCTTTTGTGGAACATGATGTATTTTGTTTTTGTTGCATTGACTATAAGTTTGTTATTAAAACACCAGTAGTAAAATTGATGTAGGGTGTGGTTCACCTTTTTTTGGAGTTCCTCATGGGATGGAGCAGTAATACAGATTGTGGTATCGTCAGCGTATAACACTAAATGTACATTTTCTGCAATGTGTTGTTCGAGATCGTTTATAAACAACAAGAATAATAGTGGAGATAACACACCTCCCTGAGGAACCCCTAGGTTGATTTGTGAGGGTTGAGATAGGTGTTCATCAATTTTAACTCTGATTTCTCTGTCAGACAGAAAAGACTGTATCCATGCATTTAATGGTTCTCTTATGCCTAAGTTTTTTAATTTTTTACTTATGAAATTCTTGTTAACACAGTCGAAGGCACGTGTTAAGTCAAAAAACAGTGTCAGGACATATTCACCTTTATCTAGTCCATTGTAAATGTGATTAATTAACGAAAAAGATGCTGTATTTGTAGAAAAATTGGGCCTAAAGCCATGCTGACTGCTACATAAAAGGTTTTTTTTTATTAGTAAAAGTATATATTCGGCAATGAATAATTTTTTCAAACAATTTTGAGAAGCATGATGGTAGGGTAATCGGCCTATAATTTTCGATTAGGTCTGCATCACCTTTTTTATGTAAAGGTATTACAGTTGCCGTTTTTAGATCGCTCGGGAATATTCCAGATTTTACAGACAGATTAAAAATATAACAAAGAGGGTACACTATGAATTGCGAGATGTATTTCAAGACTTTGATTGGTATGCCATCTGGCCCACTTGAGGATTTGTTCTGCATAAGAGAAAGTTGCTGGTTTATTTCTGCGGGAGTAATGTCAAAGAAAAACAGTGACGAAAGGCTTTCTAGACCTGTGGAGCAGTCGCCATCGAGATTATTATAAACATTATTTAAATAGTATGCCTCAAAATTGGAAGTATTAAAACTTTCGTTATTGTGTTATTTATTACAATGATCACTGGTTAGCTAAGGTATTTATATTATTTAAAATGGCAGATGACAGAAATTCATTATAGCATTCATTTTTTACTAAAAATGCTGGAGGTAACAATGCGAAATGTAAAACATATTGAAGTAAATTTTTTAGAGTTGTATCTTATTATGAAATAAACATTTCGGTTTTTAAAATACTTAAATATAGTTATATAAATAGTTTTGTATGGAGGCGTTTGCGGATTCGTATGCTCCCATAACTAAATGTGAAAACCTATACGCGTATACATGGTTTATTTAGCCATATAAATTCAAATGATCAATAAAACAAACATTTATTCTGTTAAAAAATATAACAAAACATACACTTTCATAAAAAAATGCAAAATAGAAACACTTAGAAACATACTACAGTGTGGTAACGCTCAAAATTTGTGAGGGGAGTTAAATAAAGATGTGTTTTAGTCTATCTTATTGGCGGATATGTCCGCTCCCAGCATTTAATTCATCCTCAGGCCTTAATTTAATCAAGCTTATGCTAAAACACTTAGTTCTTCCATATTTGAGATGGTCCATGTTTTTTAAATCTTGGTATAATTATATATTTTGTTTGTCCAACATACTTCAATACAATTCTTTTAAGTCATTTGGTAAATCCCGGACCTTTGGCTTGATTCAATTTTATTTAGGTTGATTAATAGTTGTGTCAATTTATTTCCCAATTTCTGAACTACTGTTATAGCTAAGTTTTTAGAACTTCTGCTTAGACTGTGGGTAAATTGCGGTCCATAAGAAAATAATACAAATCTTGAATTCCATTCAGTTTGAAAAGTCTAGAAGTTCCAAAGGGTTTGCTTAAATGTACGATTCCGAATTAATTTATCAACTAAACTTAAGGATATCCATGCAGGGTTGCGTCGATTTAAATCAATTTTATTTAAAACGTGATTTAAATCAACTGATTTTTAAATTTGAATTATGCTTTAAATCAAGTTGTGTAAAGCCAATAATCTAGGTAAATCAAAGTTCAGAAAATTCTAATAAAAAGTGCAGTTTATTTAAAAGCTAGATACAAATTACAAAAAATTTCAAACAAAAAGAAGAAAAGAACAGTTAGGTTACACATAAAGTTACCTTCTTAAATGTACATTATAAATTAGGTGCCTACTTAAAAGCAGAAACATAAAGTAAACAAATTAAACAGAACCAACTCTAAAAGAAAATAAAACATGATTTACTCCAAAACAAAAATTTTAAATTAGGTTAATTATTGTAAAGTTTGTACAAAAAAATAATTTATAGTTGCTTTTTTCGGTCCCTAAACGATTTCTAATCTTAGAATGAATCAAACCAAATGTTGAAAATATTCTCTCAACCGATGCTGAACTAGCTGCAGTAGAAAATAATTGCTTGATAATCGGGAATAATTTGTCAACAATATCAATATTCCTTTGGAATTTCCACCAGTCCAAGTGTTTTGTGTTTTTCAGAATTTCTTCGTGAAACATAATATCGGCAAAGGGCTCAGATTTTGCCAGAAATTTAATAATCAGGGGTAGTAAGCCACTTTCGGGATATAATTCATTAGCGGCTTCTAAAGCACGATTCTTTTCGCTTTCTGTTAATTTATGCTTTGTTTTCGTAGGGTCTAGAGTGAAGACTAGCAAATGATATGAGGTGATACACTGGTTGTATTGGTATCTAGATATTTGCATTTGCATTAAGGTAATTTCATTTTCGTCAAAATGCGACTCAATTATTTTATATTGTTCTACGACGTCTGATAAAATTGCATCGTTTCTTTGAAGCCTATCAAGTGCAATAGATATAAGTTTTAGTAGTGATAAGTAATCTTCAGCAGTTCTTTTTAAATAAATGTTTGAAATTTTCTGTCTTGCTATGCTGCCAATTTCATTTTTATGATCCTCGCTAATTTTAAAAAGTGTGGGCCATGATTTAACGAAACCCTTTAAACAGTCGGCAAGTAAGTTCCATCTTACGTCAGAAGGTAAAGTAAGTTTTTTTCCTCCTTTTGTGTATGTGGCAGAGGCAAAATAATTGTTTCCGAAGTATTTCACAAGGAACGTAACGTGTTCCTTAATTTCACAAATTTCCAAATCCTTACTTAACAAGTTTAAAATGTGAGGAGCATAACCGTAATTAATAACATTTACTTTCTGTTGACTCTTTAATTTGGTTTCTCATAGCATTCATATTGGCAGCATTATCTATCACAAAACTGCTTACTGTACGGGTATAGTCAGTCCTTAGCATTTTAATTAGATTTGTTGCAGGTTGTGTTAAATATACAGATGTATGTGGATTTCCAAATGTCTATTGTGTCTACTAAAAAGGAATACCCATTTTCCGTAGTTACAGTTGCACATATTATTAGTTCATTGTGTATGTTGGACCATCCATCCCATGACAGACAAACTGAACTTCCTGATAAATCTTTAAAACATTTACTTTTTTCCTCGTTATACACTTCATCGAGCAGTCTGTTGGACACAGCATGTCGAGATGGTGGTACATATCCAGGTCGTAAAATCGTTATTGCCCTTTTTACTTCAGGTTGTTCAATACATATGAAACTGCTGTTTGTCGCATAAGGAGCTTTAGCAATTTGTTTATCTATTTCTTCTTTAGCAATTTGTTTATCTATTTCTTTTTTATTAGACTTGGTCGTACAAAAGATGATAAAGATCCAGAACTGGAGTTAGGCACTACTTTTCTTTTCTTACTTAATGGCATAGAAGAAAAGCGCGGCTGTGGGGCACTATCTTCCTCTGCATCTTGTTGTAGCGTGTTCATTTGTAGTTGTAATAAAAAACAAGATTGTAATGTTCTTCATTTTTAAATCCAGCTACACACAGACAGGCATAGATACTATACTTTATTCTTAAAACTGGGAGTGAATGAAAAAGTCACATTTATCCATTAAAAGTTACTAGAAATCTAGAAAATGCTCTAGATCATTTTGAAAATTTGAATCTAGCTCGTCTCCTGGCATAATTGGCCTTAGTCGCAGAAATAGACCAACGTTAAATATGTAAATAAAAAAAAAATGTTTCTCTTAATATTTTATCTTACTAAGAAGTTATAAATATAAATAAAATAACACTATACTTACATTGGACACTGTTCCTGAAGTAGAGTAATTTTCATTATTTGTTTCTACACTTCTACATTACGCAAAGCACATTTTTTCCACTGGAATTTCAGTGGGTCCACAAACCCTTGTATTTCTACTTCTACACTTTTTACATGTAGCTCTACTACCACTTTTTCCATCAAGCTTGCTTGATTTTGCAATAAAATGTCGCCAAATAGGATCTTTTTTCCTTCCACTTCTATTAGAGGACATGTTAAAAAATTATATATTTAAATGCTATAAATATAATCACTCACACTCGCTTTCTCAGTTGTTATGCGGCAGATTAGCAAATAATGGCAATTCACATCATCCCCGCATTATAAAGACAGGCGAATATTCAAGTTCTGACGGGAATTTTCAAGTATATACGCTCTAACTTATTTTACAATTATAGATACAAGGTACACAATTTATTCCATTTGTAAGTTTAAACAAAAACTATCTTTGTTAATGTAAGTACTAAATACATTGTTAATGTCAATTATTAGGATATTTATGTAAAAAAATAAATAAAAATCAAAAAAAATCATGATTTTTTATTTAAAAAATAAATCGTGATTTATGAATCATGATTTTTATCAACCCTATATCCATTACTCGTAGCTATATCTTTAATTGAAGCTTTGTCCTTTGCAAATCTCTGTTCATTCAAAGGAAAATTTAATATTTCTCTTAAACATTGTTTGTAATTTTAGATGTATTTGGCTCACGACAGTTCTACAAGAGTGAAAATATCCGCCATAAATACAATCACCAAATGTCTAAATTTAGTAATGAAGATACCCAGATCTGATGCTAATATATTCCCGGAGTATATCCTGCCAGAACTAGCTCCTTTGGCCACTGATCCAAACACTTGCGTTAGAGCTGCGTATGCTAAGAATATAGCGCCGTTGGCAGAAATTTCCTTAAGGTAAGAGGATGTGTTCTTTGTTTTTAACTTTATTTTAAATATATCTAAATATATTTCAGGTATTTAGAACAAATACAAAATGACTGGTATGATAACAATAACACTAACAAACAGAAAGACATCCATACCTTTAATTATGAGTTAGAACTGCAAGCGTTACATGAGATGATATCCCAAACTGTAAGTGCTCTTCTCACTGACACACAGTCAATTGTGAAACAGACACTGATGGACAGTGGTATTACAAAACTATGTGTCTTTTTTGGAAAAGCTAAAGGTATAGTTTTATAACATCATGTTATTGTCTATAATTGTTTATTTCTGGCATATTCAAATTTTCTTACTCATTATTGAATATTTCACCACTGTTGTAAAAATATTTGAAAATTTTACTAAAATATACCTCTGCGTCAAGTGGATCAATCAGAGGTTGGTTGTTGAATACTTGATTGTTACAAAATTTCTCACACCTAATAATACAGGGTGGGGCAATAATGCGTCGGACCTCGATATCGCGAGTTCTACGATAGTGTCGCGTTTATTCACCTTTTTGGAAACACCCTGTATGAATCCGTGGGTTCTAAATAATTTTAACAAGAGATTAAACACTACTAACACTTTATTTAACAATTTACTGACTGTACAATACTTGTTTACTTAATATTATTTAACCTCACTTTTCAACTTGTTCACTTTTATAAACTGTCTTCTTAATAAAACTTCTCCTTCTGCGCTGGTAATTGCGCCTTATATACTCCGAATTTGACTCTCTAGATCCATCTAGAAACAATCAAGAATCTTCTCCAACAACATTCCTCAAGGGGGTGTAATTCATAACACTGCCCCTTCCTTAAGCCTAGATCGTCCCGATCAGGCAACTCAGAATCCTCGATGTAGTTCGCCAGCCTGTCCAAATGCACGATCTTCATCCTGGACTTTTTGCTTCGTTGAATCCGATAGACGACGTCATTAATTCGGGTAATAACAGTATACAGTCCATCCCAAGGTGGTTGAAGTTTCGGTGACCTTCCTTTCTTCCGCTGTGGGTTGTACAGCCAAACCAGGTCTCCTGCCTTGAACCCTTCTGAACTATCCTTCCGGTCGTATCGAGCCTTCATTCTGTCACTGGCTGGTGATGGCTCCGCTATATTGTTAGCCAATCTCTTGAAAGGAGCTGCGGCGCTGAACTTCTTTTTTTCACCCTTACTTCCAGTCTGTGGTCCCTTACTGGCTACACAAATCTTGCATTTGCGACACCAAGCCTCCACATCCTGACGACTTCTTATCCAATAAAATCGTTCTAGTATTTTCTTCAGGGTCTTGTTCACACCGAAGTGTCCATCGGATGTCCCATTGTGCACTTCCTGAAGCACCTTCGCTACTCGACACCTGGGAATCACTAGACGCATAACCACCTTTTTTCCATCCGGGCTTTCCCATGCTCTCCGCAACAGCCCGTTCCTGACACTCAGTGAGTCCCACTGCGCCCATAGTGCCTTAAGTCCCACTCTTTTGTCCGAAACATCCTTCCATTTCGGACGAGTTCCCCTTTCTTTGGCTCTCAATATAGGCCCAATTTCCACATCATTTAGTTGCTCTTGTCTGAGCGCTTCATCTGCCCTATCATCCGGCACTTCCACCTTGACAGTGTTGACTGCTCCCTTGACCTGCAGTTTCTCCTGGTGGTAGTACTTGCAATCTTCCTTGCACCTTCTTCCGGATGAAATATCTGTAATTTTCTGGGGTTTCACTTTACTTCCACGTCCTGGTAGTAGTGGACTTCTCGGAATGCTTCGAAGCTGAGAAATCTTTACTTCTCTCGGGGTACCATCTTCTCTATCTGTCACAGTCTCTCTGGTACCAGCTTCCTCTGATTTTCCGCTCAGCTTCACAGCTTCTCCGGTCTTTACTGTCTCCAATCTTCTCCGTGGACATTCAAGCTGGATATGTCCTAGTTCTCCGCACCTGTAACATGTCATACTCCGTCGTCTACTTGGCCTTCCACTACTTTGTCTATTCTGCGTCCCTTCCATGTTTCTAACATTCACTTTCCTCGAGTTCCGATATTGACAGTCTCGCTTGATATGCCCTGCTCTGCCACAGTTGTAGCATTTAATACCTCCACTTGGCCTTTCTCTGTTTTGTTGGTTTTCCTGTCTTCTTGGAGGATTTGATTGAGTTAGTAATTGACTGATCATTTTATTCGTTTTGAGAATCGCGTTCAAGATAAGGTTTTGGTCTCTCTCTTCTGGCTGCGATTCTTCAAGCATCATAGCCCGCACTCTTGACTTTGGAGTATCCCTATACAGAGCTTCTATTTCTAATGCACGCACCAAGGCTTCACTACTACTGTTATGTCGGTGTAGCCTGAGGACTCGCCTGATCTCCTCGTACCTTATCCCGTCTAGGAATGCCCCCACTGCCAATTGCTCTTTAAATTCTTTTGGTGCATTAGGATATGCTAAGTGTGCCAGTCTTTCCACCGCAGCTTCAAATTCTTGCAGACTCTCTCCAGCTTTCTGAACGCGCAA
Organism: Stenurella melanura; assembly: GCA_963583905.1. Lineage (NCBI taxonomy): Eukaryota > Metazoa > Arthropoda > Insecta > Coleoptera > Cerambycidae > Stenurella > Stenurella melanura. The sequence goes on from OY757312.1 coordinate 114,350,329, forward strand.
TTTCAGCTAGGTCTGGTAAACTTGAGCAAGGTGTTGATCGCCATATCGTAGATCTGAGGCGGCTTCTAAAACTCTAAAATTCCGTTGTTGGTCTACCGGAATTGTCTGGAGCAATTCCAATGCTTGGCCTCTTAAAGCTACGATTAATGCCTTAGCCTTCTCTTCGTCATTCCAGTTGTTAGCACTCGCTGCTGCCTCAAACTGTGTTTTGTAAGTCATCCAGGAACTTTGACCATCAAAGGAGGGAATTTTTAATCGCTGGCCTGATGACACCACTTGCTGGTTTCCTCTTTCCCTCAACTGTCTTTTAAGCTGGTCAATCTCTACTTTGACTTCTTCTTCGAACTTGTTTACTTTTTCCTCGACCTTATCTGTTTTTCCTTCAATCCGATCTACTTTTTCTTTGACTTCACTGACTTCTTCCGCTACCTTATTTTTGAGTTCTTCAGTGACGGCAAATATGGCACTCTGTTGGCCTTCTATAATTTTCCTTAGTTCATCTCTTTCTTCTTGATGTCGTTTCTCTTGTTCTTGTTTATCCTCTTGACGTCGTTTCTCCTCTTCTTGTTTCTCCTCTTGACGTCTTCGTTCTTGTTCCTCAAAAATTTGTCTTAATTCTTCTTTTTCCTCTAGGCGTTTTTGTTCTTTTTCTTGTCGTTTTCTTTCACGTTCCTCTTTCTCTTCCTGGCGTTTTCTTTCCTGTTCTTCTTTCTCTTCCTGGCGCTTTCTTTCCTGATCCATCATCATCTTTTGCATTTGGGCAATAAACTCCTGCATTTGTTCGGATGCCATGCTTCTGGTTGTTACCGGCATATAATTATCAACAAAATTTAATAATTACGTCACTATCGGTAGTGGGACTGTCCAGAAAAACCTCAAAACGGCACAAAAAAAAGTCTTATCTAGAGTCTTTGTCACTTAACCACTAATGTCCAACAAAAATGTTCTACGATGTCTAAAAACGCACTTGACACTATTTTCCTGTTCGAAATTAATTCTCGAACAATGTCCAGTAAATTAGTCCTCCCTGTGTGAGCACAAACTCCGAGAATACTGTCCCAGTCTTCTCAACACTTCCGAAAAATCCTCTTGTCAAAATCCCACTTCTGACACCAATGTCGCGTTTATTCATCTTTTTGGAAACACCCTGTATGAATCCGTGGGTTCTAAATAATTTTAACAAGAGATTAAACACTACTAACACTTTATTTAACAATTTACTGACTGTACAATACTTGTTTACTTAATATTATTTAACCTCACTTTTCACTTTTCAACTTGTTGACTTTTATAAACTGTCTTCTTAATAAAACTTCTCCTTCTGCGCTGGTAATCGCGCCTTATATACTCCGAATTTGACTCTCTAGATCCATCTAGAAACAATCAAGAATCTTCTCCAACAACATTCCAGAAAAAGTCCATTTCATTCTGACAGCTCCCAGTCACAATTAGTAGGCATAGGCGTATCATCTCCAGTTCCAAGGGGGTGTAATTCATAACACTAGCTAGAAATTTTTAAAAAAATTGCAAGTAAACTAGATAAAAAAGTCTATAATTGGAAATAATTTCGAATATACAGGGCAAGCAAAACGAAATCACAGGACCAAGTGCCTTTTTTTTTAAATGGAATGCTATGTATATCAGTACATTTTTTGAAACCTCTTTTGAGGCTCTATTCATTCCTATATTAGCATTGAATATCTCCCAACCACTTGGATATAATGAATTTTTTTGTTGAAATAATGCAATCTGCGGATGGATATTAAAATCACCACAGTCACAATTATGGGTTTTAAGAAAAACTTATGTGAATACCAGTTACGAGACATCTAATTAATGTTTTTGAATCATTTTCATTTCCTAAAACTGTACAGGGTGGCCAAAAATTATTTTTCATTAAGAACTTTTTAAATTGAATTTTCTCAATTTTTTTCAAATGGAACACTGTATATTTTTCAACGATGTGATGTAGAAATGAATAACGAAAAATTTTTGTAAGTGCTTCTATTTGAGGGAACCTACTTTTTTAAGTTTATTCTTGAATTTGACATTTATTTATAAAACGAAAATGCTTGCAATTAGCCATAGGGAAGCACTTACAAAAAATGTTCGTTTTTCATTTTTACATCACATCGTTGAAAAATATACAGGTTCTATTTGAAAAAATTGAGGAAATTCAATTTAAAAAGTTCTTAATTGAAAAATAAATTCTTGCCACCCTGTACAGTTTACTTGCAAATTTTTAAAAAATGTCTAGCTATCGTAGAACTTGAGATATCGAGGTCCGGCTCACCATTGCCCCACCCTGTATATAAGCTAAAATAAAAAATGAAAACTAAACGGGTTTTCACCCTCTGGGAACCACCCCTCAAACTGGGTTCATAAATTATAACACAAGATACCGTGCGATCGAGAAAGAATGAGGGTCACGTGACAGAAAAGTCACTAAAATTATCAAAATTGATTTCTATTCTACATGCTAATTTCCTGTGTTATTAGACTAGAGAATAGTAAAATGCAAATGGCCGCCACTTTGTGATCAGTTGATTGAACGCGTTATTTTAACTGTATATTTTGCTAATTTGGTGATGTTTTAAAACTTAATTTTGTATTATTTAACATCCACAATTATCCTTAATCAATTCACGTGGCGAATTTTGTTTTATGATGTACAGGATAGGTGTATGGAAAAAAGTTAGCGCTCTAAGTTTAAATCCCTATATAATAATTTAAGAAGACTTTGGTACAGATGCCGATGTATTTCCGAATGTTACACACATATATATATATATATATTGTAGTTATATCATTTTTGAAAGGAGTGCATAATTAAAAGAATAAGTCCAAGGTATTCAAAAATCGAAGCTTATGAATTTGACGTGTTTTAACCTCAACTTTTCCTAGTTGAAAATTGAGTTAATTTAATAAAAACTGACATCATTTAGTATTGCCTTGCCACACTTTCACAATTAATAACACAGTCAAAACTTGGCATTCTGTATAATACAATGTCCACAAAAGTACTAATATAATGAAAAATTCGATCAGTTTCCATTTAACATCTTGGGAATTTGGATTCATTGTTCATTGTCCCCAAACTCTGAAAAATGTCTAAGTTTGTGACGTTACACGCACAGGAATTGTATAAATCACTAAGTCACGGTTGCCAATGTGCATATATTGAAAGTATCATAAAATAGTGAGTGGCACACAAAAAATATTTAGGAGGTGGCACATTCAGTCTTTCTCGTTCTCTCTATGCTAACATTACACTGTTTATTAACTTCTTATTTACAAAATGTTTACCAGATATAATCGGAACTAAAACTCATATAGAGACTCCCACCGTAACTTGATCGCCTTATATACCCCACAAATGGCGTCTAGAAGCTTCTGGACTTATTTTCCAACTTCTACTAGAAATCATACCCCCAGCACCATCTCTGGCGTGATAGCTAAACACATTATAGGTTTCCATAATGTTTTCCGCACACACAAGGAACTCTCTAAATACAATTTTTGGAATTTTTAATATTAGTTGGAGGTGTGGGTTTCAATAAAGCCAATGTTAACGTGGTGCTCGTTTGTAAAACCGTTTGTACAGACAATCTGTTCTTGATTCTACGTAATTTATCCTATAAACCAATTATATATGTAATTACTGCTAAAGAGTTAAATTCAGGTTGTAAGAATTGCCCATCCTTAAAAGCGAAGTAAGTAAAAATAAGATAAATACAATTTATGTCTCAAAAAAGTATATATAAGCAAACAAACTATCCTAGTAGAGGGCCAAAAGGTTTTAATAAGGGAAATAAAACATTTTTCCAAAACATTAACTACCTACCATTAGTTTTTAATTTCACTTTTTATTTTATAAGCTTAATTTAGATTGTATAGTTTTAGGCGTGAGACGTTTTGCAACAATCAAGTATTCTAGAAACAATCTCCGTGTGATCCATTTGGCGTGGAGGTATCTTTCATTAAAATTTTTAAATATTTTTACAACAGTTGCAAAATACCCAATAAAGACTAATGGAGCAGTAAAAAAAGACCAAATAAAAGATGAGATATGGATAGTCTTGTAACAGCAGTATTGTGATTTCATACCTTCTGGGGTGTCACCAGGAGTTTTGAATTTCCAAAGCCTGTTACTTTTTTTTAAGAACAATTTTGTTTTTTGAACGGCGTTTTTTTAGGTAAAAAGGTGAAAATCTCCGGTTCTAGAAGTCCGATCGGAACAAACTAAAAACCAAAAACCTTCGCAATTAAAATTCCAACAAATCTGCGTTGGTTTTGGGTCATTTGAATACGTACATAACGTTCAAAATGGAATGAATTGGAGAAAAAGCGTATTTTTTAAATTTTAATGCCCAGGGACGTCAAGAGTTCCGATCAGCTTCAAACTTCCATAAATTATACCTTTTGTTGATAACAAAACATCCTGAAATTTGGTGCCCAAATATTGAACCTTGTGGACACAAATGAATTTGTTATCTGAAATTTGAATTGCCCGCAATTTTGTGTCATTGAGTCCAAAATGGATCTTTTTTGTTTCAAAATATAGTTCTGGATGCCAGCTCTTCGATGACATTAAAAAAATTTCTTTTAGTCGTTTTTACCACTTTTTTGGCATTTATTTATAGACTAAATGACAACAAATAGATTTTTTCGCCATTTTGAAAACATTTTTATCAGAAAAGAAAGAGAATTGCGAGAACTTTAATTTAAAAAAAAAAGTTAATTTTCGTCCATTTGAACTCGAGATATTTAACTTTTAGCATTTTGGTCAATTGTTAATTAACAAATGCCTATTTTTGGCTAATATTTGAACTGTATCATTTTGAAACATATTTACTTCATTTGAAATGCCCAAAACACATTTTCAACTACACTAATTTTCAAGCATTTACATTTCATTGTTGTTAATAATTAGCCTGAGTAGCTGTTTTTTAAATTTATATATCAAGATTATATCTTATTTAGTTGCACCTTACTCAATTGTTTCCGGCTTACTTAAGTTGGTAGTTGACGTATGTATTTAGGGGAATTTGATATTCTGCTAACTCCTCTGTATAAAATTATAACCGTATTTTTCTTGACTAATGTCAAATATTTGTTCTGTTCAGAGACAACTCTGTTCTTTGTGTGTGTATTTACTGCTATTTATCTTTTTATAAGATGCTAAAAGTTAAATATCTCGAGTTCAGATGGACGAAAATTCACTTTTTGAATTAAAGTTCTCGCAATTCTCTTTCTTTTCTGATAAAAAATTTTCAAAATGGCTGAGAAAATTTATTTGTCATTTGATTGATAAATGCCAAAAAGGTGGCCCAAATGACTTTAAAAGAGTTTTTTTAATGTCGTCGGGCAGGTGGCGTCCAAAACTACATTTTGAAAAAAAAATTATCCATTTTGGACTCAATGGGACAAAATGGCTGGCAATTCAATTTTCAGACAACAAATTCGTTTGTGTCCACAAGGTTCAATATTTAAGCACCAGAATTTCAGATGTTTTGTTTTTAACAAAAGGTATATTTTCTGAAAGTTTGAAGCTGATCGGAATTCTTGACATCCCTGAGCGTTAAATTAAAAAAAAACGCATTTTAGGCAGTTTATTCCATCTTGTACGTTATGTATGTACTTAAATGACCCAAAGCCAACTCAGATTTGTTGAAATTTTAATTGCGAAAGTTTTTTGTTTTTAGTTTGTCCCGATCGGACCTCTAGATCCAAAGATATTAACTTTTTTACGTAAAAAAACACTGTTCAAAAAACAGAATTGTTCATAAAGAAAAACGCTATAGGCTTTGGAACTTCAAAACTCCTGGTGATACCCCATAAGGTATGAAATCATAATATTATTGTTACATAACTATACACATCAATGTCCTTTTTTTACTCCACTATAAGAAAACACAATGTGGTCCTAAGAACATGTCTTTTAAACTTCAATACACTCCGGTCACTTTTAAACAAAAATTTGGCTTCTGATCTAACAAAATATATCCTACTTTTTTTTTTCTATAAATCGGTTTATTTTGGTGTTTTCATGAAAATAATAAAAATCGAGAACTAGATCACTTTGGCATAAAAAATTATTCAAGGTCAAAGTTCACAAAGAACGTTTTTTTGCCAATATCGCACTTTTTATGGCTCGGAGGCCAATTGAGGTTATTATGAAAATGAAAGATAATGAAATTCAGCACGAAAATGATCTCTTCCATTTTTTATGTACAACGAACGGTTTGGGCAAAAATGTGGTTAGAAGTTTCCACGCAAAGGAAGTTTTATTTTCCTATTACGCGAACACCAAGTACACTATGTTGTTAAAATTCTGTTTCAGTGAGTTTTTGTTAACAACAATTAAGCTTATGAGATTTTTTTACAGTTAAAACTTTGCCTAATATCTTTTTTTGGATAATTATATACATTTATCTTCATAGCGACAGACGCCACTGGTGGATTTTAAAATATTTTACCGTGATACAATCTCCTAATGGATACGTACCTTCCACTCAAATTTTATAAAAATCACATTGTAAATAAGAGTGCTGTGATATAGGGGTCATGAAAAGTGAGACATACTGTATAATAGTTAACATATATATGTGTTTTTTTTATATATCGATCAGCTAATAAATACATAGAACAAGCACGTATTCTATGCATGAACTACATAAAATGGAGCATATTATGCCTTGCACGGAAACTTTGAACCGTTCGGTGTACATAAAAAATGGAAGAGATCATTTTCATGCGGAATTTCAGTATCTTTCATTTCATAATAACATCAATTGGCCTATGAGCCATAAAAAGCACGATATTCGCAAAAAACCGTTTTTTGTGAATTTTGACCTTATAATTTTTTATGCCATAGTGATCTCGTTCTCGATTTCTAGTATTTTAAAGTACCAGAATAAATCGATTTAAAATAAAAAAATTATATCCTTCATTTTTTTATTTTGTTAGATCAGAAAAGTCTAATTTCAGTGTGCTAATACCCTAAAACTGGATTTATATGCTTCATAATTGTAAATTTTAAATTTACCATTTCCAGCAAATGATGTGCTTCTTTCCCACATGATAACATTTTTAAATGACAAAGAAGACAGAGAATTACGTGGATCATTCTTTGATTGCATCATTGGTGTTGCTGCATACGTGGGATGGCACTGTTATGGAATATTAACCCCACTTTTGCTTCAGGTATGAATATTGTCGTCACACATTTAAAGATAAGTATCTAAAAATAATTTGCAGGGCTTGACGGACTGTTCGGAATTTGTAACCACAAAAAGTATTAATGCTATGTCAGCTTTGACAGAATTAGGTCTGTTAAGCAAGCCGGCTATCTGCGAGTTAGTAACAGAATGTTCATACTTTTTGGTCCATCCTAACTTATGGGTGCGCCAAGCAGTAGCAGGATTTATTTCGACAGCAGCAAGGTCGTTGTCTATATTAGACGTGCAGTGTAAAATGATGCCTCATTTAACTGGTTATATGAAATATCCCCTGATACAGATAGACAGGTGGGTAGTATTGCAGTAGTAACATTATCCATGTTTTCAAATTTTGTCTTACAAATACATAAACACAATTGTGATATTTTTTTCAGTTACTGGTATAACTATAGCCAATAAACAATAGTAATGCTTTTTACAGGCCCTATCTACTCTTGGAATCCTTGGTGAGCCCTATTCCAAGAATTGTTTATGACAGTGTAGTGACCTACTCGGATATCGATATACTTTTAGATGTTTTTAATGAGAGGAAAAGAGTGAGAGATTATGTGAGGGACTATGTGAACACTGGAAAAGTTCCTAATACAGTTCGTTATAGAGAAACAAATCCTGGTTTGAAAAATGTAAGTTGAGTTTTTGTATATACTGTGTATTGTATATTAGAATTATATTTGCAAATGAATCTAACAACAACAATTCTACATTGATAGGCATGATGTAAATTATTTATTTATAATAAATAATGTTAATTTCATGAACAACTCCATAAATAATTCAATATAAAAATAAATAAATATCATTTAAACTCCTTCTATTCTACTAGCAATATTAAGTATGAACAAAGAGGAGGTAACAGATTTGTAATATTCAAGCATGGTCTCGGTGTTATATATTAACAATTAAATAATCATCTGTGGTGATTTCAATGTAAAGTTTAATACAGAGGACCCTCAAAATATAATATTAATTGATCTTTAAAAACTTTTGGGTTAGAGCAAACTATCAAAGAAAATACAAGGGAAAATAATTGCATCGATAACATCTTTATAAATTTTTCGTTAGATGACTACAACTCCTGTAACTCTGAGTGCCTTCTCTCAGATCATAAATGTCAAATATTAGAAGTAACCACTTATAATAATGAAAAAATTTATAAAAAAATATGTCGACCTATTACCTTAATAGGGAAAAATAAATTCCATGAACAAATATCAAATTCCTCATGGGTTTTTATTGACACTGCAAATCTACATGTAAATGAAAAATTAACAAAGTTTTTGGACACAATTCTAGCGGCATATCACAAATCATTCCCTGAAAAAAAAAAAAAAACTTTTAAAAACAAAAATCTGTCTCGACCTAGATGGTTCACAGAAGAAATAAAAAAAATGAGAGACCTTTTAAACTTTCTAAATGATGTATGTAAACTATCCAACACTGTTGAAAATTGAAAAATCAGAAACCACTTTAGATCTAGGTATAAGCAGGCTATGAAGTCTGAAAAAATTAAAGTAAATGATGACAGAATAGCAAATTCAGGCAATTATACTAAAACAATGTGGAGCATAATAAATGAACACAAAAATAGTATACCAGTTGTGAAACCAGATATCAGTCTTACAGCCAGTTTTACAATCGCAAGTTAACTTTCATGTTAGTTGACTTTTACTTGCAGGTTAACTATAACTTTACCGACACATGCGTTTTTCAATATAAAGTTAAGTGATGATTTGTAAACGAGAGGTTGTGAATAAAATTTATAATGTTGGTACTGAAAAAATGGGTAATATGCATAAAATGTATGAATTTTGGTCCAAAGTCACGTCATCTGCTATCAAATATAAATATCAGAAGCAATTTATAAGTTAGTGGTCTATTACTAAGTAGGTAGTATTTAGTCTCGATCTATTTAAAAAATATCCTCCATCGTATTCTTCAAAAAAGTTAGGTCTATACAGGATTACCTTGGCTACTCATCACTGCTATATGCATTTACTTCGCACATATCCATTTTTAGGCAAAATATCAAAAAATTATTTTGTGACAGTTATTTTATAGGTTATAAATTGCCAGTAACCTGCCAACTTCTAGTTTACCCACACCTCATCTGCTAGTAAAGTTAACTACTAGATAACTACCACATCGAAAATGACCAGCTATTGTAAAACCCAATTTCTATAATAACCTGAAAGTTAACTCTGACTGGAAGTTAACTAGCGATTGTAAAACCGGCTGTTAATGAATTTAATAATTTTTTTGTGAACATTGCAGATGACATTGTCTACAAATGTTGACCCACTGCAGTATATAAAATCTAATAATACCCCGGAGCAATTTAGTTTTCGTGAGGTTATACTGAGGTCAGGGACATAATTGATTCCTTGAAAAATAATGATAGCAGAGATATCTACGGAATAAATGTTTCACTCATAAAAACAATAAAAAATTTCATAATAATTCCCCTAACGAAATTAATAAATGAATGCTTAAAAACTGGAATATTCCCTGATGCCCTTAAGGTAGCTTGTGTTATACCAGTCTTTAAAAAAGGTAGTAGAGACGACCTCAATAACTATAGGCCTATTTCACTTTTGCCAATAATATCAAAAAATTTTGAAAAAGCAATTAAAAAACAAATAGTAGAATGTTTAGAAAATCATAACTTGTTTAATAAATTCCAGTATGGCTTCAGGGAAAAATTATCAACAACAGATGCAATTGTAAAATTCACAGATCACACATTTGAGTGCTTAGAGAAAGGTTGGTACTCAACAGCATTGTTTTGTGACCTCAGCAAAGCTTTCGACTGTGTTTCACATGCAATAATGTTAAAGAAACTAGAAAAATACAACTTCAATCTAACAAGCATAAAAATAATTAAATCTTACTTAGAAACCCGAAAATAATCAGTTAGATTGAATGATGAGAGATCAAATGAACTATATATCAAGGCAGGAGTCCCTCAGGGCTCAATATTGGGACCTGTGCTTTTTTTAGTATACATCAATGACTTGCCAGATGCTTTTGAAAATTTCTCTGGCTTAGTCTACGCTGATGACACAACTCTTTTGATGTGTCATCACAATCTTAATCAACTAGAAATTCAGTGCCGAGAAGCTCAGTCAACTGCTAAAGCATGGTTTGCCTCCAACAAACTTTCCCCGAATGAAACTAAAACGATAAAACTGATTTCATCCACACGGGATATTAGTAATATTGACAATCCTTTCAGTGCCAAAATCCTAGGTGTTCATCTAGACCCCACTTTGAAATGGGATGCTCATATCAATTATGTCTCTGATAATCTAACAAAAAATATTTATGCTTTGAGACAACTTTCCTTTTCTGTCTCAAAGATAGTTTTTAGATCAGCATACTTTGCCTTATGCCACTTCAGACTGTCATATGCAATGCTCGCTTGGGGGAATGCCGCGGGTAAACGTAGACTCTTTGGTCTGCAGAGTAGGGCTGTCCGAGTTGTAGCAGAGGTAGGATACCGTGACGAAACTAAATATTTATAATAAATTTTAAAATACTAACTGTACCGAGTATGTATGCTCTGCAATGTTTGCTCTATGTACACAACCACATAAATGAATTCCAGATACATGCAGATAATCATGAACATGATACTAGAAACAGGAATAAAATGTGTACTGAGTACACGCGATTAGCTAGAGGTCAAACAGGTACCAACTACTATGGTATTAAAGTTTACAATGAAGTCCCATCCAATATAAAAGCCCTCCCTCCTACAAAGTTCAAATATAAAATAAAATAGTTTCTCCTAAACACGGCTTACTTTTCGTTAAAAGAAATAATTAATAATTTAAGAAATATGTAGCCCATAAGCGAGCTTTTAATGGTGATTTTTAACCAATACAACTGTCCTTGTCATTGTTACTATATATATGTGTATTAAATGATTTATTGTATGTATTTAAATTTAACTGTTGGTGTAAATGCTTGCATACTTGTGTATGTATTTTTATACTTTAACATTAAATAAATTTGAATATGAATATTATATCACAGGCAGGCTTTCTAATGATTTATCCTGGTAGCAATACTTTAGGCGGAATTTCTCAATTGAGAATAGAAATACTATAAATTGTTTTATCTAGTAAACTAGATTGTATTTTTAGATGATTCCATCGAAGGATTGAGGGGTAAATAGGGGAAAATAAATAAAGCAAGCTAGTAAGAGTCCAGAGAACTTGAGATTTGGTGTACATGCTAGAAGCCAAAGCCTTTAATGCAGACTTTTGCAAATAGCTATGAATTTGACGGAATACAGAACCATAAAAACATTCGCTATTAATTGTTGCCGGTAAAGTCCTTACCAAAATAAAACAGACTCCTTCCACACAGTGACAAAACACTACCGCAAACAAAAAATGGCTTTAGTCCCAATACAACTATTACAAATATGATCATTATATTACATCAACTCTAAAAGAGAACAGTTGAACACCAAGATAACCTACATATTGCTTATACTGATCAGACATTCAAGTCTAATTAAACTGCTACTAGCAAATTATTGTAGAAATTAATATTAACGGTGGTATAATATTATCTCCATATATTTAATCTTGCCTAATATTTCCTTGCACATGTAAACAATTTATAATATGGGACTATGTCATAATGTATTTGTACTTTTGTAGCTTTTCCGGAGACTCGAAGCACTGGGAATGAACGAAGCTATCGAGGATTACTTTTTAAAGATGGCCCATCATCTCATAAAGATCAACAAACATAAAAGCAATGCAAATGCAAGGCATAATGAGCAACCTCAAGGAAAAATCGAAATCAGTTCTCACACCACTTCCACCAAAAGTCATGTTTTGGATTTAAGGATTTCGCAAAAGGGGGACTTTATGTCAAATAGGTAATTAAGCAAAAAAATTTTTAATGAAAATTTAGTCTAGTTCTAACTCAAATATACAGGAAAAATTATGCTTTTTAATGTTTCCAAAAATTTTATTAAAACTCTACACGTGTTTCGGCTTATTAGGCCTTTATCAAGAGTACAAGATAATACTCTTGATAAAGGCCTAATAAGCCGAAACACGTGTAGAGTTTTAATAAAAAAAAAAAAAAAAAACTTTTGGAAACATTAAAAAGCATAATTTTTCCTGTATATTTAAATTATTGAAGAATGTTTCACAAGGAACCAACCGTAGAATCAACCCAATGTATTAGTTCTAACTCATTTAAAATAATTACTGGTGGCATAGATCAATAAAAGAAGTTCTTGCAACATAATATAATGTTTGATATTCAAACTTACTGTGTTTTTTAAGCTTTGTTTTGATTGTTGATTGGGTAGTTCGAATCATCCGGTCAACACACGATTAATGACATTTTCATATTTCGTGCATCCAGTGATGCGGCATAGTAGTGTGGATCAACCAAAAGACTTTTGTTGATCTATGTTTTATATTACTTATTTTACTATTTATTACTTATTCGTTTTTGTAAGAGAACTTTAATTGTGTGTTTCCTTCAGTGTTCAGTCGTTTTTAACACTTTAGACTGTCGGCAGAATGTCCACTATCGCGTGGTGGAGTTTTTCTGCATAATTGTGCAATGAGTTTTGTATTGTGTTCTATGCTTTGATTTGCTGTTTTATATTTTCTTGAGTAAGAAACAAATTGTTTCGTTTCTTTTTGGAATTTTTATTAATCGTGATTACATAAAAATTTTTACAAAGTAAATACAATTTTCATAAACAGTTTATTTATTTGTTGTGTTGAAGCCATTGAAATTATTATATTGTTACGTATTTTCCACCTTTTAGGAAACACACTATATGAATCCGTGGGTTCTAAATAATTTCAACAAGAGATAAACACCACTAACACTTTATTTAACAATTTACTGACTATGCAATACTTTGTTTACTTAATATTTAACCTCACTTTTCACTTTTCAACTTGTTCACTTTTATAAACTGCCTTCTTAATAAAACTTCTCCTTCCGCGCTGGTAATCGCGCCTTATATACTCCGAATTTGACTCTCTAGATCCATCTAGAAACAATCAAGAGTCTTCTCCAACCACATTCCAGAAAAGTCCATTTCTTTCTGCTAGCTTCCAGTCACAATTAGTAGGCATAGGCGTATCATCTCCAGTTCCAAGGGGGTGTAATTCATTACAATATTTATAAGTTATTGTTTGCAGCTTCTTTACTAAGACGTTAACAATTTTGAATACAGTGACATGGATTTGACCAATTGTCGCTGAAAAAAGATGCTAATCGTTCAAATTTTACAATTGTTAAACTTTAGTCAAGTAGAAATAATCATTGAGTAATTTTGGAATGAAAAATATCTGCCGAAAAGTTGAAAATAAATTTTGAAGTGTCCCTAATTATTGCCAAAAAAAGGGACAAAATGATGCAAATTTTAAAGTTAGTCGAGTAAAAATAAAAGAAAGATCAAAATATCTGCCAAAATGTTTTTAAAAAATTAATCCAGTAATGGGACTCGAAGTTCCACCTCTGGACTGTTTATTTTGGCTTCAAATACATTCTTTAGAATTTGTATACGATTATTTATATCTTTTATTGATCTGTTCAACTTTTCAACTTTGGAGTAATCATTATTTGTGTTCTACCTGCTAGGTGCTATTGAAGTGATCTGTTAGGTCTGTTTATAAGTAACAGATATCAATCGCTTAATTCATAGTATTAATTACGGTTGTTGAATTACTGGTTGCTTAAAATGCTTGTTCCTTGCAAATCTAATATGAAAGGACCGTGTCACTTCAAAAAATTTTTAGAATAATTTAAATAAATATTTTATAGCCTTCAGGAAGATTTCAAAAAAATTATAATTATTCCATTGTAAATTATTTGGAACCATGACATCAAGACACAAGAGATATGCTCACTTGCAATTGCTTTTGTACAGTTCAGCGCATGATGTCCACTTGTGTATCAATAGAAATTGGGAAAGTGGTTCTATTCGTTTGCCGCGATAATATAACGTTATGAAGTAACACCGCATCTCTGTACCCGAGATAGAAAATTATTTTAATTTGCTTACAATTATTTGTGAAGGTGCTATTTGTGATAAATAACTGTTTAAATTATTATAAATACATGTATTGTTTTCGATATCATTGTTCTAGCCTAATGAGAGAAAATGTGAAAGGGAGAAATATTTTTTGTTGAAATAAAAATTTTATCCCAGTAAGAATTTTCATTAAATAATAATTTTAACAACTTTACTGTATTTTAAACATTTTAAACTTTAATATTTTTATTTATAGTATGGCAGCCCGTAACCAAAATTTTCGACTTATCACCTAATGGGAAATTCCCGCGCCAATCCTCATTTGTTTGAACAAGTTCAGAGCGACAGAAATTTTTAACGTCGCAAAATGGTTGAAATGTATCCTTCAACATGTATAAAATAACGCGTCATCTAAATAATCACCTAATGGTTTACTGTTTCTTGGTGTTCGTAAATATGCATAGTTCGAGGAAAGAGTGAAAACGGAAATTTTGAGTGTTGTGTGAAGATATAAGGGGTTAAATACTGAAAACAGGTGGAAATTCGTGTCATCGCCAAATGTCCGTTCCGACAATTCTCGTCTATTTTTGAAGTTTTTCTATGACAAAAAAATTAAAATGGACGTTTTAATCGTTGCATATCATGGTACTTGCATTCCAATTCTGCGTCTTTTTTCCAGGCTACTTTTGGTACTCTCTAATGTCCGTTCTCTAATCAAAATGATGTTTTATACCAAAAAATATGCATGAAAAATATGAACGGACAATTTTCAACTTGATATGTTGAAAAAAATCATTTTCCGTTGCAATTCAATAACAGGAGCACAATGTGTCATATGTTGATACAGCTGCATAACACTTCGCTCCCTATGGTTTTTTTGGGAACTTAATTGAATGCCAGTAGTCTCAGCACCCCTCACCCTCCCGGACGCACCCCTATGGGTAAAAATGCAGCACTGAAACGAAAATTTTATTAATGTCGAAGTACAAACTGATTTTTTGATGTTAGTATACACCGCGGAATTATTTTTTCAACTAGAAAGAAACCGATTCGCGCTTTGATATGAATAAAAATCCCGTTTTAGGGGTGCCATTTCATTTTAGAAAAAAAGCACGATTATCCATTCAATAACACTGTGTTTTGCAAACAAATAGCACAACTTAGCGAACATATTGCCTGCGATACCAGCCCGCGGTGGTAAATCCTGATGTCAATACAGAGATGTTTGTTTATATTGGTACCATGGGTAATGGAGGGGTACAGCATCTCTATGAATCGCTCGCCATAAAGTCGAGATGCATTTACTAGATATAGTGTATCTATTAGTCAGCATGCGAGCGCACTTCATTTCGTGCAACTGTACAGCATAGGAAATGTTCATTCACTTTTTTTTCCGATTATTTGAACCATATTTTATAATTTAAAAAATCGGTAAAGGTATTTACACAGAACTTCCCTCGTTATTTGTGCATGGCACTCGCTCTAAAAAATTAATAATTATGAAATGACATTGAGAATAATAATAGGAATATAGTTATTGCTATTATTATAATGAAAACTTGATAAGTTTCGGTCAAAAAAATATACAGATTGCTCATCCAACAGCAAAAGTTCAATACTAAATAGCAGATGCCACATATGGCAGGCTTGCGCAAATACCTTTACAAATGTCCACCATGACTGAATTATTTCTTGGGATGACCACCCTGTACATTTTTCAATAAAAGTATAATAGGTGTATATGGTAGATATTATTGCCATCTGTCACATTTTCAATCCAACATTCACGTAATGGAGTGGAAGTATAGTGGTGGTTAAAAAATGTCATTTTTTTTTTTAAATTTCAAAAGATGTTGGTAAATTAATTTTCAAATTTTTTTCTTCTGAAATAGGTTTAAAATGTCAAACGTAGAAATTTTAAATTTGAGCAAAAAGAAAAGTTTCCTTCTATTCTATAGTAGTGCTAAAAAAGTTTAAAAATTAAAAATTATGTATTTTTTAAAATAGGTTTAGAATGCTATGAAACGTGAAAATTTTAAATTTGAGCAAATAAAAAAAAATCGATCTATTTTAGTGGTAAAAACTTTTTGAAAAATGTTGGTGAAAAAAATTTTCACAATTTTTTTACTGAAATACCTAGGTTTAGAATGTAATGAAACGTGAAACTTTTAAATTTGAGCATTCTAGTGTGAAATTTTTTTCCAAACTGGTAACAAAATGTTGCAAATTTTTTTTTCCGAAATTGGTTTGGAATATCATGAAACGTGGAAATTTTAAATTTGAGCAAAAAATCTTTTTTCGTCTGTTCTATAGTAGTGATACATAAATGGATTTAAAATGTTTTCAAATTTTTTAAAAAATGCTTCAAAAACATTTTTAAATTTGTTTGAATAGTTTTAGAATGTCATGGAAACGTGGATAGTTAAAATCTGAACAAAGAAAAAAAAAATTGTATCTTAGTGGTAAAATTTTTTAAAAATAGTAAGAAAAATTTCCAATTTTTCTTTTAAATAGATTTAGAATACTATGAAACGTGTAAATTTGAAATTTGAAGAAATGAAAAAAAATCCATCTATTTTAGTGGTAAACAAATTTTCGAAAATGGTAAAAAAAAAATTCAATTTTTTTTTTTTTTAATCAGGCTTAGAATGCCATGAAACGTGGAAATTTTAAATTTGAAGAAAGAAAAAAAAAATATTTCATTTTAGTAGTTAGTAAAAAATTTTTCAATATTGGTGAAAAAAATTTTCAAAATTTTTTTTCCTGAAATAGGTTAAGCGTGTCATGAAACGTAGAAATTTTAAATTTGAGCAAAAAAAAATTTTTTTCACTATTTATTCCGTTTAGATGGTCCACCCTGTATATTTTCCAGTGAAATTTCTACCATGTCTTCGCTGACAGTAGCGTCAAATACCTACCAATTTTGACTGTTCTCTGTCAAGTAGTTTTTTTAGTAAATGCACCAACAGACAGACAGACAGACTGACGGAATTGAAAAACCTATATTTTCGTAATCTACGTGTTCTGAAACGTCAGAATCCGAAAAAATCTCGGAGGGTGATTTTTTCTCGAATACAATACTTCCCTTCGGTATGCGAGGGAAGTAAAAAGGTTTCAGCCATTAGGGAGAAACTTTTTTATACCATTTTCTTACACAATTTTGATTTTTGTTATTGAAATTATGCAACATGTAAAATTTCCATTTTATATTGATTCTTGTTTTATTCGACATCTATATTCATCGAGAACGGACATTAGGGGGAAAAAAATAACGTCCTTTTTTTTAATGGGCGGAAAATCGTTGTTTTTTTTACAATACAATACTTTATTGGTGTCAAAATACTGCAACGTTATGGGATTTTTTTTCAGAGGAAATTCGGTTTTATATTGTAATAAACTGTAACCCGGTGATCGAAATTGGCATTAGGTGATAACAGTTGATTTTGGTCACAGGTTGCCATACTATTAATTGATGACGAATTTAGAAATTTTACATTTTAAAAATAAATCCTTTACTTTTTCGTTTAAGCTTAACTTGATATGGAAACTATAAAAGCCGCTTTACAGTCTGCAATTTTCTTGCAGATGCAAGAAATCTTGATCAAAGGCATGCGCATTTGAGAGCCAGCTGATCATGTTTGGCAATTTACTTGCACATTTCAACATCTTGCAGATAATCGGTTCTGCTCGATTTTTCTTACAACTTTGGTGCAAGTCTGGTGGATTATTTAGTGATTTCAATGTTACCAATACAGACAGAAAGTTCCTAGAAGCACTAGGAAAATTACCACTGAAGAAATATTTAGTATTCTGTGACATTCTGCCGCGTTGTCCGATTAGAGGTTATAGATGATAAAAGTGCAGTGTTGAATTTCATCGTTTTGTTTTGCAGAATAAGTTAGGTTAATGTTTATTGTTTACTTTATTTGACACAGTACAATTGATTTTTGCAAAGTTGGCAAATCTCGCGCAATATTATTGCAATTACATAAATTGCCAGCTGTAAAACGTACCGTCAAGAAACATTACCTGCAAGAAATTGCCTTTGCAACATCTTGCTAGCAAGAAAATTGCAGACTGTAAAGCGGCTTTAAGTATTATTTCAAATAATTAGTTGCAATTTTCCAAGTTTTCAAAAATATTAGGTTTACTACACTATTTATGAAGAAAACCTTTATGGGGGTTGATAAGATTACCTTTTTATAAATAATTGATCCAACTTATTCAAGGTCCATTTGCACAGGGAATGAAAAACATATTCAGTTGAATTATACATCCAGTTTTATTAAATATGACTTAGTCTCCAAAAATATGTTCGTATTTTACTTGGACCATTAATATAATGGAATAGATACGTGTGAGTATATCTCCTACTTATAGTCGTACTGTCGTGATTTGAAACTGGTTCAACTTTTTCAAATAAATCGAAGTTGTAAACACAACATGGTTAATTTTGACAATATCCAGGAGTCATAATAATAATAATAATAATCTTTTTTTATAAAAAGGAGAACCAAACAGGTGTAGAACCATTCAAGTAGTACAAACAGGGTTATAATTATAATACCAAAATATAGCAGACATGCATATAAATAGGAGAACCTAGGAACAAATGTATATAATATTAAACTCGGGGATTGAATAAAATACTTTAGTTGTTAGCCTACATTGGCTTTAAAAGTAAGAGAGTTTGACTATAGAAAGTGACCAATTTATAAAGGCCAATCTTCCCAAATTATGAAAATCAACATGAAAACATAAAGAAAAGTGGATAAGGTCAATAGATGTAAATAATTTGTATACTTCTTTAAAAAATATGTAATTACACAGGCCCACAAAAACAAAATGTCTGTGCTAGAGAACAGACCATATTTGTCCCTTGTATTTTGAGCCGCTGAACAGGAATCTGACCATCGTTTTGCAGCATGTCAGAGTTTTTTTAAACAAGTTTGTTGATCCGTGATATGTTATTATTAGGTTGAAGTTTTAATGTCGAATTATTTTTGGAGTCTGATTCAAATGAGCTGGATAAGCAATATTATGATAAAACATGATCCGACTTTTTTCTTTTTATCTAAAAATAAATCCGATGTGTTGGGGAAAACGAAGGTCAGATTCGTATTCAGCGGCTCAAAATACAACGGTTAGGTATGGTCCCTATACGAGCACAGACCACTTTTTTGTGGGCCTGTGACTATTTTATAATATAATTAATGGCCATAACACGAAGATTAACTACTGAATTTGAAGTTTAAAAATATTATCTATACTTTATAAAAACTACTGTTTTACAACATTTATACCAATTTTTGTCCAAAGTTCGTGACAGATGTTTTCTCTAGAATTACATGTGGAAAATAAATAACTACATTGTCAACCTCACTAACAATTTCTCACTTCATCCAGAATACTGCACAGAACTAACACCTGTGGATCCATAGACACGAATGTTAACTCTGACTGGAATTATAGTTCGGAGGTGCTTACAAGGCAATCTGAAAGCACTAATTCTGGAGAGCCATCCTCCAGGTCAACTTCAAGCAGACCATCTTCCCCTCCTCTGGATGCTCATAATCAGTTTATCAGTACCGATCCTTCCTCAAACATTAGTCTCCATGAAAGATCCTATATTCAATGTAAGACAACTGTGGATAAGTATTTTGATTAGATATTATACTTTTTTCTTTTTTTTTTTCATCAGATAGGAGATCCAGCTGCTACGTAGAATTAACTAATCTGAAAAATAGACAGCAAGAGCATTATATGGAAGCTCTCCGGTGAGTTATGAATTTCTTATAAGTGCACAGATAATATTGTAATAGTTTTCAGAAATAAAGATTGGGCCGAGCAAGCGGCGTATCGTCCACAGCTTCTACCTCTCGAGTGGCAGTTAAAAGGTGTTCTAGTTGCCCATCTTCATGAACATCGAGCCACAGTAAATAAATTATGTACATTGGCTGATACTCGCTTGTTTGCCAGTGCCTCAGCTGATGGCACTGTTAGGTATGTAAAAGTAGTGTATATCACAGAATAATAAACGATCAGAATGGAATCTTTCAGGGGACAGGAAGATTTGCGTATTTCTAGACGCGCTTCCAATTCTCCATGTTCCTGGAATGAGATAATAAATAGAGTGCTCTTTACATATTTATCAAATTTAAGGTTACATTTGTGATTTAGTTCTATTCCTATTCAAGTATTTCACACTTGAGAAAGGTCAAATTCTTAAGTTTAATATACACATTGACTAAATCCATGGACAGTAATAACTTGGCATTACACATGACTGGTGTAATGATCGTAATAGGCTTGTTCGGCTTTTTTTTTTTTTTCAATTTATAAATCGAAAGTTCAAGTATAAAATAAAGGATCTGCAAAAAATCTGAATTGTATTCACACGTTAACAGCCAGTTTCACAATTAGTTGAGGAAATGAAGCAGGAAAAATGCCTAAACCCCAACATGAGACTCCGCCCCACCTAATTTTTATGTGAGATGGCGCAAAATGTTCCTAAAGATGTATAGAACAAAGTCAGGGTCATGGGAACTGGTGCTTTTTCGATTTCCGGTCGTAAAGTGGGACAGAGGTGCGCTATTTCCGGTCACCAAAAGTTTCTTCTAAGTTGAAAAAAAAAACATTATATTTCATATTTTGGACAATTCTAAGAATTGTTTGACTCTTGACATTTTTACCTAACACACTCTTCTCGAGATATAAGCGTTTTAAAAAAAAAGAACATTGGTCAAAGGCCAATAATAACCGTAAATACTAGTTTCTTTGCAAAATAAAGCTTTTTTTAACGCTTATGTATCGAGAAGGATGAGGTTAGGTAAAAAATGTCAAGAGTCAAAAAATGCTTAGAATTATCCAAAATATAAAATCCAATCATTCAATTTAAAAAAAAATTGTTGGTGACTGGAAATAGCGAAATTCTGTCCCAGTTTACGACCAGAAATCGAAATAGCACCAGTTCCCATGACCCTGACATTATTCTATACATCTTTAGGAACATTTTGCGCCATATCACATAAAACTCTGGTGGGGCGAAGTCTCATATAGAGGTTAAATGCTTCATTTCCTTGACTAAATCGTTGGTTAACTAATGGTTAGGATTTGACCAATGATTAACTATAAAAATCTGTTTCACAATGTCTGGGTTAATTTCAAGGTCTTGGTTATCTTGTAGTTAAAAAAACCAGTAGCTGAGGTATTGGTGACCCAACAATTTGTGTTTAACTAAAAGTAAACAACTGTCAACTATAATTATATTTTTATTTCGTGAAGTGCTTTAGTTGTTTGACTAGTAATGTAATTCTTACAAAGCAGAAGGTGTGTACTTGATTGTGTGTGCTCTCTAAATAGTAAAGATTAAGAGTGGAAATATAGTTTTTCAAATTCAAATTTCTTCACCAGTAATAAATTAGAAAACCAAGGAATAGTAGTGTGAAAGGATAAACTTCAGAAATCAGTAATACTGCAATAAAGTGCATATACAGACATTATAATAGCAAGTATCTACACATAATTTTAACAAGTTTTTACAAATTTCTCTTTTTTTGTCAAGTTTTTACGGACTGATAAAACAAGGTGGTGATAAAAACAAAACTAATCCAGCAAATATATGTCAATAAAACAGGACAGGACTCTAAATATTAAATTGATGATAAACTACAGAACAGAAATGTTGGAAATATTTAATCAACAATGAATTGTGTGAACAATAAACAATGTAAAAACATAAACCTTGACAACAAGCAAATTTACATCTGTGATATATGTTCAAATGGGCACTGTAAAGGATGTTCTAAGATCTCACCTACAGAAATAAAATGCTTAGAATTAAAAAAAGATAGAAGATTACGATATTATTGCCCGGTATGTTATGATAATATTATTGAAACTGAAAATATAATAACACTCAATAAGCAATTAATTGAAGAAAATTCCAGACTAAATAATAGATTAGAAGAAACTTTATCATCAGATATTAACACAATACTGCAGAATTTCGAATCGCACATAAAGGATGTTCAAGATTCATACATGCAAGCAATTAATGACACAAATAAAATAATATTAACACAACAGGAAAAATACCATAAGGAAGTACAACAATTAAAGAATGAAATAAGAGCAATACGTGATAGTAACATAGATATGGTAAGACTCTTAACTCAAACAGAAACAGAGAGTACTAATATCAGCAAGACAAGTAATATGAATTCCAAACATAGAATACCATCTTTGAATAGTTCAGATAACATGCCAGGTTACGATACTTTTCCTTATAAGGCTGCAGTTACTGGCACTAGAAATTGTACCACTTCTATCACAAATACCAAAAAGAACTTAAATGTAAATAAAAACACAATGCGTAGTAGCAAAACTCATACAGCACCTGTTGTTTGTGATAATATTAGTGATAATAATACCAATGCACCTGCTACAAAATACAATTTTCAGCCTGCTCAAGTGAAAAATGCGATTTTACAGGCACAAACGGCCACAAAAATACGAGAACTACAGAAACTGAGTAACTCCACACAATCTGAAACAATAGAAAAAGATTTTAAAGAAGTAAAGAATAGACGGCAAAGAAGAAAGGCAAAAATCGGAACTGGCGAAGCTAATATAGAAGACAACTTAGAAGTGCGGTTTGAAGGAAGACAAGAACCAGAAAAAGAAGGAAAAAAGATATGGATATTTTTGTCAAAAGCAAAGGATCATGTTACAGATACAATGGTAAAAAAGTTTATATCAAAAAAAGCAAAAGCTGAGGAAGAAAGTATATCTGTAAAACCAATCAAAACATATTATCAAGTAAAAGATAACAAGTGTTTTCTAGTTGGTGTTGACCAAACACTAAAAGACACAGTATACCATGAACATTTCTGGCCCATAGGAGTAGCCTTTGATCGTTTCGATTTCCGTAAAGGCCAACATTTTTTAGATAACCCACGTATTCACAGAAATAACAATGTAAGGAGTGAATTCACCAGTGATGATTTTTTATCCCCAACGAAAAATCCATAAATGTACTGCATTTTAATATACAGGGACTGGGGGGTAAATGTGATATGCTTGGTATACACCTGACTGAACATGCCTGTGTAACGGAGCATTGGTGTCGGGAAGCTGATATGGAGTATTCAACTATACAAGGATATAAACTAGTATCTAGTTATTGCCGTACAACCTTAGGGAGAGGAGGAGTGTGCCTTTTCGCAAGAGATGATTTGGACTTAACTCCGCTGCAGCTAAATTACTCAGTAGAACAACATTTTGAAATGTGTGCAGGTGTCATTCACTCTAATAATGGTTTAAAAACATACATTATTGTAGTATATAGGATTCCCGATAGTAACTTTGAGGTATTCATTCACAAGTTAGAGGTAATGTTGCACCAAATATACAACCCAAAATATCAATACATTATTTGTGGTGATATAAATATTAACTTTCTTATAAATTCTCACAGAAAAGAAACTCTTATATATTTTTTTGCTACATATAGTATCATACCCCATATAAATGTACCGACTAGAATAACAAAATCCACTAAAACTTGCATAGATAATATCTTCTCAAATTGTAAAGAAATTAAATCAGAGGTATACAACTCTTATTTATCAGATCACACATATCAGATTTGTACTTTCATAATATTAGACATAAATAAATCAAATAATGCTGATTATATCTATAGTCGAAATTTCAGTGCAAACAATATTCAGATGTTCATAGACATTCTTAATGCAGAAAGGTGGAATGAAATGTACATGGCTGAAAATTTTCTAAACAAATTTGACTGCTTTTATGAGAAATTCTGTTATCACTACAACTGTGCATTTCCAATAATGAAAAGAAAGAAAAAAAGAACAAAAAAGAGATGGTTTTCATCTGAAATTAAAGCTATGCATAGCCAACTTTGCGAAATGGAAAAATTAGCACGCCGCTTACAAAATCCAATTTATACTGCCAGATATAAAGAGTTCAAGACATTATATAAAAGTAGCATTTACAGTCATAGAAAACATGTAAATAATAGTAGATTAATTAGGTCTAATAATATGATGAAAGAAAGCTGGAAAATAATTAATGAAACTAGACATGGTAATGTAAATAATAAACAAATACAATTAAAACTAAATGAAAAAGACACCCCAATAACTGATACAACAGAAATTGTGAATATATTTAGTGACTTTTTTGGCAGATTAACAAATTCGTGTCCTAAACCAAATTATCAAAATGCTAAAATAATAAATCATGAACACAATTTTTATCTATCACCAACAACACCAGAGGAAATAAATGATATTATTTTAAAAACGGCATCCAAACCAGCTGCAGGTTCAGATGATATAAGAGGCAACATTTTGAAAGCAGTAAGAAGTTGCATAATTGGTCCACTATCGTATCTTATAAATGAATCATTCTGTTCAGGTGTTTTTCCACAAACACTAAAGATCTCAAAATGTATTCCAGTATATAAAAATAAGGGATCAAGGTTCGTGACCAGCAACTATAGATTAATTCATTTGCAGTGTCAGTTCGCAAAAATCTTTGAAGCAGCTTATGCGAATAGACTAACTAACTTTGTTGAAAAATATAAAATAATACCAGAGGCTCAGTATGGCTTTAGACGTGGTAAATCCACCGATTCTGCTGTCTTTGAGTGTCTGCACTCAATATACAATTCATTAAATAAAAAAGAGTATACATTAGCATTATTCTATGATTTAAGTCGGGCATTTGACACCGTTGATCATCAACTGCTTCTAGATAAATTATATGGAATTGGTGTACGAGGAATATGTCATCAATGGGCCACCTCATACCTAAATAACAGAACACAAACAGTGACAATACAAGGAATTAAATCACAAACTACAAATAATGACCTTGGAGTCCCACAAGGCTCAATTCTTGGACCCTTATTTTTTATAATATTCACCAGTGATATCACTGACACATGTCTAAGTTCTGACAGAATGATTCTCTATGCAGATGATACAAATATCCTTATGAGCCAAGCAAATATTAGCACACTTGTGGAAAAATCCAATGCAGCCTCCACTGAACTCTCCCAATGGTGCAGTGATAACGGCCTTCTACTAAACATAACAAAAACGCACTACATGCAGTTCCTGCCGAAAAATGTAAATCCGGACTTTAGCCTATTGATTAGATCATGCAACCAATATATACAGAAGACTGATAATATTAGGTTCTTGGGAATAACGATTGATCACAAGCTTATTTGGGAAGAACATATTTCCACCGTCTGTTCAAAACTTAGCAAAGTTGATTATATAATACTTCATCTTAGGAAAACAGTGAGTGAGTCAGTTTTAAAAACACTGTACTATGGACTGGTTCAATCCACTCTACAATATGGCTTGCTCTTTTGGGGTTCCTCGGCGCATTTAAATAATGCGTTTATTATTCAAAAAAGGATATTAAGACATATGGCTGGCGTACCACCCTTAAACAGTTGCAAACCACTATTCCAAGATTTTGAAATACTGACATTACCATGCTTATATGTATTCCAGCTTATAATGCACACAAGAATTAATATACATAGCTACAGCAAAAGGCACGATATTCATGATCACAATACAAGAAACTGTAGTATGATATATCAACCTTTTGCAAGACTAAATACAACTCAGAATGACCCTGTATATATGGGTATTAAATGCTATAATAAAATAAATTTCTTTAAAAGCACAGACACTGTTGCTATGTGCAAAAACAAATTATTCACATTTCTAGTACAGAAAGCCTTTTACTCGGTGAATGAGTTCCTAAACTATCAATTTTAATCTGTTGTTATTGTCTCAGTGTTGTCTCAATTACATATATTAATTTTTTCTTACTTGTGTATTGTCATTTTATTTATAATTAAGATGTTTACTTCCCATTATATTGACTAGTCAGATAAGTTAACTTTGTATTTTTATATCTAGTGTAACTTTATTGATGAATAAATGATTGATTGATTGATTGATTGAATGGATTTTGATGATTATTATGTGAATGATGAGGAGATTAGGAGGCCTAGAATATTTGGATATAGATAGACCTAATTATTTTGAAGAATATGATAAAAAAGATTTCTGTAATCTATTGCGACCCAGTCCAAGAACTCCTGAAAATTTATTAGAGGAAATAGAAGAAATTAAGAACTACTCATATACTGTAGGAAATACACTTCTCGTATTGAACAAACAGAACTTATTTTCTTATAAATTTGAAGTAATACGATCACAGAAAACTGCCATGTATTAACCAAAACATTAAATTTATGACAAGTTCCTCCTCCTTTTTCAAAATAAATTTTGGGACATACGTCAAAATCCTGAAAAGCTTGTACCAACTATTCAAAACTTAAACGTAACCGTTGGTTAGATTACTAAACATGAAATAAAAGTTGTGAAACACATATATGAATTTACCAATAGTTAACTTTTAGGTTCGGGTTATTCAACCAAAAAGATAACCAACGATTGTGAAACCGGCTGTTAGTGTGTCTTAAGAACAATTACAGACCTCCACCTCTCGAAAATGTGGCGTGGTCAGGTGCTATGTCACTACACGCATAGACTCAGCGATCTTAATCGATGCTTTTTAGTTGTTATTTGTTTTAATTACAGCCAGTTTCACAATCGTTGGTTAATTAATGGTTAGGAGTTGACCACTGATTTACTACAAAAATATATTTCACAATGTCTGGTTAATTTCAAGGTCTTAGTTATCTTGTAGTTAAGAAAGCCAGTAGATGAGGTGTTGGTAAACGAACAATTTGTGGTTAACTAAATGTAGGCAACTGTCAACTACAGTTATATATTAGGTGCTTTATTTATTTTATTTTTTTTCTATTTTGCTAATAATGAATATTGATGATTATGATAGGAACGATGAAGAGATTAGCCTCCTAGTCTTACAATGTTTAGATGTATACTTAAGTATTTTGAAAAATATGACCAAGAAGATTTCCTTAATTGATTTCGACTCAATCTAAGAACTGTTAATAATTTATTAGAGGAAATAGAAGAAATTAATGGCAACTTATATACTGTAGGAAATACACTACTCATATAGAACAAACAAAACTTGCTTTCTTATAAATTTTAAAGCAAAACGATCACAAAAAACTACCACCTAGTAACATTGTTTAACCAAGACATTAAATTTATGACAAGCTCCTTCTTTATTTCTAAAATAAATTGTTGGACATATGTCAAAATCGTAAAAAAGCTCGTACCAACTATTCAAAACTTAACCGTAACTATTGGTTAAATGGGCTTGTTCATGATATTCTTTTTATATGGTTTTTATACTTTTTCATGTAGTACTCGATATTCTCATTATACACTTAAAATTTCGTATTATTAACTTTTTCCGTTCTCGAGATATAAGGAGTTGAAATTAGTAATAGTTGCAAAAACCGAGCACTCATTTGTGACGTCACTATACATAAGTGACGTAAGAAAAATGGCTTTCTGGGACCTTTCAAATTTAACCTGAAAAGTCGAAAAACATGGAATTTTTAAATGCTGGTAACTAAATAAATACGTCGAGTGAAAGTTCGTTCTATGTGTCTACGGAAAGGAGAAGGTCGGCGATGAATTATGATCGTAAATTGCAGGGTCGAAATCGAAAATTCGTTCTGGCAGGAGCGAGAGAAAATTGTAATATTTTGACATTTCACCAAATTGTACTCCCTTACTGTCAAGTATTAAGCAAAACAAACAATACTTCGAAAACACTTATAATTATAACCAATAAGGAGCATCAAGTCTATTGAGATCGCCGAGTGTATGCGTATAGTGACGTTGCGCCTGGCCACGCCCCATTTTCGCGAGATGGAAATTTGTAATAGTTTTTAAGATACTAAACGTGCGAATAAGATTCTGATTTTTTGCAGATCCATTAATTTATACTTGCACTTTCGATTTATGAAATAAAAAAAAAATGCCGAACAAGCCCATTACTGAACATAAAATAAGCGTTGTGAAACGTATATATGAATTTACCAGTAGTTCACATTCAGGTTCAGGTTATTCAACCAAAAAGATAACCAACGATTGGGAAACCGGCTGTTATAGGTGTTTTCGGAGTTTTGTTTGTGTTTTGTACTTCTCGTTTGATTCAGTATGAGTACAAAGGAAAAGAAGGTGAAGTATTGTATAATTCCAGAATGCACAAATACAATTAGAAATGCTCCAGAAAATTATTTATTTGCTTACCATCCAACCAAACGGTAAGAAGAGCATGACAATGTTGCTCTTCAAGACAGGACCGGTGCCTTTCGGTTCGAGAGTTAATTGTGATTGTGTTAGAATGAAGTATTTCTAATGGGAATGTCAAAAAATTACAATTTTCTCTCGCTCCTGTCGGGTCGAATTTTCGATTTTGACCCTGCAATTTACGATGCAGATTCTTTGTCAAACTTGCCCTTTCCGTAGAGATATACAACGAGTTTCCACTTGACGTATTTATTTAGTTACGAGCGGCTGAAAATTCCATGTTTTCAACCTTTCAAGTTAAAATTGAAAGGTCCCAGAAAGACACTTTTCTCTCACTCGAGCCAAATATTCGATTTGGCCCATACAACTTGTTATCAGGATAAAGCTCCATACAGCCCTTTCCCTTCAAGTATTTATTTAGTTATTAATTTTTAAAGCTCGGGCGGTTTTCCATTTTTACGATAACCATTTTTCTTTCGCACAGGCCGAGCTTAAATTCCGATTTCCACTGTGAAATGTACGAATTCGAAAACGCCAATCTTCCTCTTTCCATAGACACCTAAAACGACCTTGAACTCCACGTATTTACTTACTACTGAATGGCTGTTAGTGGTCGCGGTGTCTCGGTAGATTTCCGAGTTTAAAGTTGCATATAGTGACGTCAGAAATGGGCGCACTGTTTTTGCAACTATTACTAATTTCAACCCCTTATATCTCGTGAACGGAAAAATTAATAATGTGAAATTTAAAGTGCATAATAAGAATATCGAGTACTATATAAAAACATATAAAAAGAATATCATGGAACAAGCCTATTGTATCAATAACACCACTTCAGCCTGCGGTTAAAAATTAGAAAGTGGGATTTAAAGTCTCCGTTTTTCAAATGATCTTGTGATATTTTGTATATTACCAATAATTTTGCAGTTTTATTGTGAGAAATTAGAGTCAGCATATTGTAGAAAATAGACTTTGGATCAATTTCGAATAAAAAAAATATCATAGCAATATATCCAGGGTGTCCCATAATAATGTGCAAAAAATTGAAGTACCAATTCTTTATCGAAAATGATGGTGGGTTCTTGATATAAAATTTTTCAAAATAAGCCTTGCTTGCCAAGCTACACCACCTTAAGGGGGTGTGTAAAATATAGTTTTTAATTTCTGTCTGAAAATAACGTAATTGGAAAAAGATGAAATTTGGCACGTCTCGGTTACTAATAAAAAAGTCATCTAACGAAATTATTTCTTCCATCTAGGTGTGTACAAAGGGGTGATATTAACTACTCTTCTTATAGTTTTTTAAATATCATTCAGTCTGCTATTTTTACTTTCAATTAAAGAAAAGAACTAAACATTTAGAAACTTTTTTTCCTCTTGAAAAAGTTTCGTACAATCATTTTTAACAAAAGAGAACTAGATTACATCTGCCTAAGTGATGAGTCAAAAGCGACGAGCACTATTATATTGGTCAGAACACTAAGTAGGCTGGTGTCAAACCATAATTTGGCAGTATTATCTACCAATGTGATCATTTGGTGCCTATAAATTATTTTCAGATAAAAATTTAAAACCGTTTTTTTGCACGCCCCTTTAGGGGGTACAGCTGGACAGCAAAGGCTTATTTTGAGAAATTTTATATGAAGAACATAAACCCACCTTCATATTCGATAAGAAATTGGTACTTCAATTTTTTGCATGGTATTACGGGACACCCTGTATTGTACACAACTGGTGACAACGCAGAACCTTGTGATACAATGTTTTGAAATTAAATTACGTAGCATTTAACAGAAATGAGAGAGGTCCAAAGAATCATCCACGAAGAAACATTATTTTTCAAACTTTTTCTATTCTTACTTCCTATGCAGATTGTGGGATTGTGCTAAGATTGAGGGGAAAAACATCGCCAACAGATCGAAGCAACACTACAAGATACCGTCAGGGTCTAGTATCACAGGAATGGCAGTTTGTGAAGGAGGTCAATCATTAGGTGCAACTTGTCAAGATGGACTTATCAATATACTGAGGGTTGATCCTGCCAGTGGCAAGTAAGGAAAATATTGTTTCTGTTATCACTTTTCTTTTCTGTTGTATGTAGTAAAAATGTAATTGCATACTTTGTGATTAACTAATACTTAATAATAATATTAATGGTTTTTATTGATTAACAATCGATGGGCAATTGACTAAGGTCTTTCAGCCCAATGTTACTATCAATTTCGGGACATTTTATTTTGTGTCGAATAAGAGCGTCTTATTTTTTAGAGAATTGTTTAAAGAATTTTAAAATGCTAATATCTTTTCACAATTTCACCTTTAAGGATATAGCTTCGAAAGGGACAGCCCTATTACAATAAATTACACATACTTTTAGTGCTATTTTGACTCAAACTATATACTCCCGAGGTATTGTCTCACAATCCTGGGGCACCCTGTATATGCATATTTTAGCACATACCAGTACTCAATAATTTCAAAATATGATTATTATTTGCTAATAACCATTATATTGAACGGAATAAAAATAGTTCCGAAACTGTTGGCCCAAGGTCATTCAGTGGGATTTAATAGAGTGCTAGTTGCCACATTTTATGTTAAATTTTATGTTGTATATAGCGTTATGGTACCGGAATTTATACCAGAGCTGGGTACGGATACCCGATGAAAGTATTTGAATAACGGGTACAGATACTATATCGTATGGATAAGGGATACTAAAATACAAATACCCTATTTATAAATGTATTCTAAATACAAGCATTTGAATATATTTTTAGGATAACGGATACAGATGTTTCTATCTCCATCTGAGAGGTAAAGAAGTGTATCTCCAGTTTAGTGATAAATGAACAAAATACTTTTTCCAAAATGCCCCAAGAACTTTAAATTTCATAGTGGTAAAGGATCATATAGTTGGTAACAATACGATCATTTACCACTATGAAATTTAAGGTTCTTGGAATGATCAACTACTTTTATCGCTAATCTGGAGATAAGCTCCTTTAACTCTAAGATCCAACCTTTAAATGGGACAAACATGGTTCAGATGTAGCAAATAAGTTAAGTAGAAATATATATCTCCTACGCCGACTCAGTGAATCTGTTTCTCCATCAGTATTGAAAATAGCATATTACAGTTTCTGTCAATCTGTCATGACATGCACTACTAGCCTGGGGGTATTTAGCATCCTGGTCCAGAATATTCAGTTTACAAAGAAGAACAGTACGAATTGTAAACTACAGACATGAGTGTCGTAATTCCTTTATTAAACACAAAATATTGACTTTTCCCTGTTTATTTATCTTGGAATGCCTTCTGTATGTAAAAAATAATACCTCTAAGTTTAACAAATACTGTGATATACACCATTATAATACAAGAAATAATACCAAGCTACTACCAAGATCATGTAGACTTAGCAAAAGTCAAAAAAGTCCAAATTATATTGCAGTTAAGTTTTATAACTTGCTCCCAAGTTACGACAAAAATTTACCACCGAAAAAATTTAAAAATAAAACCAAAGAATTTTTTATGGAAAATGCTTTTTATTCGTATAAGTACTGTAACTTTAAGCATAAATAAGACAATGGGCACCTATGTGATGTGTTTATGTTGATTGTATGTAGGAACTGCTATTACCTATGCCATTTATAAGCTATAACTACACTATTTTGTTTTGTAATTTTCTTTTTTAATCAACTGTGTAAAAATTCGTATTTACATTTTTATGTCAAGTTTTCTGTAAATTTGTACTTTTATCTTTTATAGACTTGTGTAAATACTTTGAAGTTGTCGCGCCCCCTAGACTCACTAACTCAAATAAAAAAAAAAAAAATCTAAACCTCAAAAAAAAATATTCTATGTTACTAACTATAGTATCAACTCCAAAAAATACTAAAAATTACAAAAACAACATTCGCTCTACCTACTTCGGATCACTGTCTTGGTTGCCACTAGCTTCAGAGGAGACGGGCTGGGTATACATAAAAAATTAAGGGGCGCCACGAGGTTCTTTTTATACCAGACAGCGATGGATGTAATGACGGGTGTCGTATATTTAATTAGGTAGACATCACCCCTCCACAAACCTCGAAATGGTGACTTGTTTTTTTGTTCTTATCTTTAATGAAGAAACTGAGACATGGCACAGACAAACAAACAAACAAAAATATGCAAATATCAATATACACCTAAGTTTATTATAAGAAATAACTAGAAATTTATATATACAAATATTTAGAGAAAATAGCGCGCAAGATTGATTGAATCAACCTTAAAATTATATCAGTGGTGAAAACGTATATTTATACTAAAACTGGTCAGATATTATCAAAATGTGTAAGCCTTATCTTATTTCATTCATATATAATTTACGAAAACGTCCCGGGATATAGCTATATCTAAGGCTCACAGGTGTTAAAATATTTTCAATAAAATAAAAAAATAATTACAAAATTTTTCCTCTTTGTCTCATTGAAAAAGATAACCTGTAAATGGCTGATATGATAAATATGCAGTGAGAATTGTTTGTACAGAGTGTGTCAAGTAACAAAATTGTAATAAACTTATCAATATCATATATCTCAATTTATTCTTGATTTTTACTGGCTCACCCAGTATAATATTTTCTATACATTACTGAACCCAAAGATGACACTGTGTTTAAAAAATGTATATATTCAATGGACCTATGTAACATGACATATGACTATTAATTTTTATTTGCTCACCCTATATATAGATTTTATTTAAAAGTGGTCAAATTTGTATTAAATTATAATAGTGAAATACCCTGATTATTAGCTGATAGCTATAAAAAAAACACAATGAAATACTGTTCAAAAACTTGCGTGTCTGGTGATTATCTCTGGAATGATTCCTTGCAGCCATCCATGGAAAATTACCCTCTGCACGGGGAAAACAGGACTACCAAGACAGGCCATAATCGGTTAAATGTTCCACACCACGTTGTTTAAAATTTGGGAAACCAGAAAAGAATTCCACACCATAAAAAGGGTTTGTTTCCACTCCACGCTAAATTCTCTCCTTCAAAAGTTCTGGGGGTTTCTCTCAAAATAACAGCCCCAGGAAAAAAACCCTATATAAACGACAATGAATTAGGCATTGCCGAGAATAAAATAACAATAGGACACCACACAGAAAAACACACTGTAGAATAAAATGATATAAAAGAACTTTACCTTTTCTCAAGGGTTTTCCTCCACAAATAAATTTAACTGGCCTCAATGATCCCACAAGGGAGCGATTTTCACAAAACTATTACTCGATTCACAAAATACAATCAATACTGTATCGAAAATCACTTGCAGTGTCAAGAAGAATTATCCCTATTCGGATGATCAACAATCAAAACGTCTTCTCAACACTAGGCCAATATTAACAATGTGGATGATAGCTTATCTCCTTTTCAAAAAAAACACTTTCCCACAAAAACGAAAATCCGGACTAATTGCTAGGTATCTTAATAGAGGTCACCCATCAAGATTACGAAAAATGTTTTACATTATAGAAAATTGTGAATACACTTACTAAATGCCTACAAGAATATTATTTGAAAACTAAACAAAACCTAGTTAATTATTTATAGTCATTTAAATTATAAAATTTCGTCAAAGATTTTAAAGATTCCTACTCCTGTACGTCGAAATTTGGTCAAGTACGTCGAACTTAAAGTCATGAACCATAGATGGCCTGAAACTCGATAGCCATAAATATATTTTATTCTGTTGCCTAAAATTTCTACTATCTAATAGATTAATTTAATTATGCATCACAACCGTTAATGATAAATTACAGGACTTTCTAACATTTAATAACAAAAATGGAATTGTTCCAAATCACGAAAAATCAGATACGTATGTCGCGACCTTAAACCACACGATTTCGTGGACTTGGATTTGACAGCTGACCCGCCGACAAATAAGTAAACACGGCCGGTGAAATATCTTAACACATTACATACCCAATATTTATGTTGCAAATGAATAACACAGTGACCATGAAAGGACAATGGTAACATGAGGATAACATCAAAAGTAGGTAAACCTATATTTTATTTGAATAATTAAGTTCTAACCTTAGATTCGTAGGAATATTCTAACGCCAACAGCAGACAATTTGTTATGACGTTGTTTTGGGGTCACTAAAGATGACTACTAGTCCCTGTTTAATTCCCAAATAACTTCCAAGACATAAGTTTAACAAGCCACACGAGATTTTGCCGAATTTAAAAACTACTGAGCTGTGGAAAAGGTAAGCAAATTTATATAACCATACATAAACAAAAGTCCCTCAACGTCGATTAATCTCTACTTACATACTAACTAAACCTACAACCTACATTATACACATTAATTACATGAGACTCACATATTATTAAACTATTTTTCTCTTTTTCCAGGTATCTCAGGAGCAAGAATTAAAAGGAACATTGACAACAGTATATACTATATTTAAGTAATTGATAATACAGGGTTGTCTTTATACTTTATACCAAAATAAATCGTTTATGATTTCTAGATATTTCCTTTATTTGTTGGAGCTCAAATATACCGTTACAAAGTATATAAACACCAATAAATAAATAAATAAATAAGGTACAGATATAATGAATAACATTGTAAAAATATATATGTTATTAAGAAAAACCGTTTACTGTTATTTGCAGGACACATACAATTTTTGGGTAACATTATTTTAAACCTGGCTTGTTGGATTTTGCTTTCGTCAAAACTAGAACTTTAAAATTTTCATCGGTAAGGGCGTTGCGTCGGGGTGCATCAATCATGGAGGCAAACGAAAACAACCTCTCAACAGGTGCTGAGGATGGCAACCATGTGTTGTACTTGATAGACAGTTTCTTCAACAGTGGGTAATCATTAAGCATGTGAATATTTGTTTGTTTATCTTTAAATGAGTAAAAAATAACGAAAAATATTAATACGTGTATGAAATAGGTGGTCATTTGCCACTTACTTTCCAGATTACCTTTCGGATACAAATACATTTTCCTTTATGTATCCGAATACAACAGTATTCGTATACTACCCAGCTCTGATTTATACCCCATTACGGTGAATATAATAAAGCCGAAAAGTGTAGTCGGTAAAGCCAGGGGTGGGTGCGAATTTACGAATTTCATATATTCGCACATACGTAATTCGACGAAATAAAAGCACTCGGATTATGTTAATTATATGACGTGTTAATATAACAGTGACATCAATGTTAGACCTATCAAAGGCATTCGACTGTGTATCACATGATATGTTATTAACTAAATTGGAAATGTATGGTGTCAGAGGATCGGCTTTGCCATTTATCAAAAATTATATGAATAATGGGTATCAATGTGTACACATAAATGGGAAAACATCCACTTTAAAACCACTTAACTATGGAGTTCCACAGGGTTCTATACTAGGGCCAATCCTATTTCTAGTTTACATAAATGACAGCTGATTTTATCACAACTAAATCTGTTAGATATGCAGATGATCTCACCTTGTTGTCAGTAGACAAAGAATTTGACATCATGATTTATAAAGATCATGAAACACAGTTAATGGCCAATGATTACTACGAAAACGTTGCACTATGTTTAAATAACGGAAAACTAAAACCATCATTTTCAATCTTAATTCTCACAATAATGTTACCAGAGACTCTGCTAAATGTCTAAGTATTACCGTAAATAGCAAGTTGTCTTGGGAACCGCATATAATTTCCCCGTCAAAATTATCCAGCTGTGTGTACCTTTTAAAAAACTTAACTATCTCAGTAAGCAGAAACGTTATTTTAATGGCGTACTATGCCTTGTTCCATAGTGTTATGTGTTATGGGATCATATTCTGGGGTGGCTCAGCACATGCTATAAAAATTTTACTCCTCCAAAAACGTGCAATCAGAGTCCTCACAAATTCAAAGAACACTGATTCATGTAAACCACTTTTTAAAAGCCTGGGAATTTTAACATGCACAAATCAATATGTTCATGGATGTATAAATTATGCCAGAAAGTATAGTTATATCTATCAAATCGAAGATAAATATGACACCAAATATAAGACTGATTGTCCCATATTTTCGGCTCTCAAAAAATATCACCTCATACAGATATCTATCTGTTAAATTCTATAAATCTCTCTCTCTCCACCATGTGTTAAATATAAAATATTATGCTTAAATCTGGCAACATGATATCCCTGTATTATAGCGGCACAGCCACAAATATTTGTCTGTTGCATTGAAACCGTTACTATTGTAAAGATATATGTGGTGCTACTGAATGCGCTTGGTTAGCCTCGTGAAGTTCGTTTATCAAAGTTCCACCAAGGTGACAGTAGTTGATCAAATTATTAGGTATAAAGGCACCACATTCAAATGTTTATTCTATGTGGTCGATTGTACCAATTACACATAGTGACCTACCTAGTCATGGTTTTCATCTCTGGTAAGCGGATAAAACTATATTTCTCTTGATTATGTGGGATTATATAGTAGAACGAGGTGCCTCTTAAGTATTACATAACAGCTCTATCCTTTGACCAGAATGCTGCTGATTTTTTGCTCTACTAACTACACTTTTAGGCCGTACTATAGCTGTTATTTGTCGGCCTTATGGGGGTATTCCTACCGTAATCGAGGAAGTTTTATACAACCGTAATATATTTATTTTACGGTAGCCGCATTACTATTATTATTATTTATTTTACGGTAGCCGCATTAAGCAACTTATTTATAAATAAATGATAATAATTTTACTAATCTTCAGAAATTATTACATTTTATAGACATGTCAAATAATACAGACACTTAAGTTATATAAAGTTAAAATGGTAAAATAGAATACACTACAGAGTAGTAAAAAACAGACACTAGAAATAGTGACAAACTTACATAAAATTACTAGCTAGAAAATGTTCTAATTTTTAGCAATCAACTGGTAAAATTCCTGTAATCAGTTTATTTTCATATTGTGAGTTTAAGTAAGCATAAATATATTTTATAGAAAAATAGAAAAAATTAGATTATCAAGAAAATGTTTGTTAAAGTAATATAGTTATATTATCGCCTTTACAGCAAATTTGTTGATGACATTTTCAGTATCAATAAAATAAATGTTTTAGTGAATCGAAAAAACCAATCGTATATATAATTGGGTTTTTCATTATCTCCAATATTATGTAACATTTTCGTGGAAAATTCTGAGGAAAGTTATATTAATAATCTAGCTTATAAACCCATTGTATGGTGGAGATATGTAGACGACATTTTTGCTATATGGCCTTATAGTAAAGAATGTTTAAGTAATTTTTTGAATCAGATTAACGAAGAAGAACCTTCAATTAAATTTACAATGGAAATAGAAAATAATAATAAATTACCTTTCTTAGATATTTTAATTAAAAAATGAGATAACACATATCAAACCAGTATGTATAGAAAACAAACACACACAAACAGATACTTAAATTTCAATTCAAATCAACATATTAGTGTTAAGGAAGGTGTTGTTAAGTGCTTGTATGACAAATCCAAAATTATTTCTTCAAATGATGTAATATTAAGGAACGAAAAGCAATTTATAAAAACTGCCTTATTAAATAATCAATATCCTGAGAGTTTTGTTGATGGTCAGTTATTGAACATTGGTAATAGAGAAAATAGACTATCACAACCTGAGGTATTTAGGACAATGGCAGTAATTCCATATATAAATAAATAAATAAATAAATAAGAAATTTATTATGTGCTTATTAAAGACAAATACAGAGTAAATTATGTTTGTTTTAAATATTTTAGAAACAATGATAAAAGCATCAATTTTTACTACACATAAAAGGTGAATGTTCATCCATACAGACAATTTTCAACTTCACCCTTTGGCTTTAGTGTCAAATGATAATAGGTATAATTAATACATATATATACACAAATAATATACACAAATTTAGAACAATAACTAAGTAAAATTCACAGGTTTAAATTATACAGTTCACGTTTTGCATATTTCCTAAATTGATCAATTTTCATATTAAAGCAATTGTTAGGGAGAGCATTATTTTAGTTGCTATGTAAGTAAAGCTTGAATGAAATAATGTTGTAGTATGCTGTGGAATATCTAAATCATCCCGATGTCTAGTTGTGATATCATGTACATCAGACCTATATCTTAACTTATTGTACAAATATTTAGGCACTTTTTCAGTTACAATTTTAAATACAAAACATAACAAATGAATTTTTTGTCTTTCATCCATCCGTATCCACTTGATTTCGTTTATATGATAACTTGTAGGCTCTCTTCTGGGTAGTTGTAAACAATATCTTATTCCTGCATTTTGTACTCTCTGAATTCTTTTTTTTTGTTTTTTCCTTTAGGCATGGGTAATATACACAGTCACAATAGTTAAACAATGATAGCACTAATGAGTCAACAAATAGAAGTTTGACGTCCCTAGGTAGAATATTTTTATATTGATAGAAAGCTTTCAGTCTCATGAAAGACACTTGAAATTTACTTTGCACATGTTGTTCGAAATTTAAGTTCTCATCCATTATTAGACCAAGATTCTTTACACTTGTTTTGTACTCTAGAGTTTTACCTTTTATTTTAACTTCATAGTTCAATTTTATTTCATTTAAAAAGTTTTTAGAGCCAAATGCAATTAATTGTGATTTTGTGGGGTTGACTTGAAGTCCAATGTTGGTTATATAGTCCACAAGTTTATTGACGTCTCTGTTTATGACTTCAATGGCCGCTTCTGTGTCTCCCTGTGTAAAACTATAAAGAAGCTGAAAATCGTCAGCATACATATATAGCTTGCAATGTTCTAAAATTACAGAAGCATCAAAAGTAAAGACGTTAAACAATAATGGTCCTAATATTGAGCCCTGAGGTACTCCTGTTTCGACAGTACATGGTTGTGAAAAAATATTAACATTCTGTTGTTGAATTCTAGTAATAACCCTTCTTTCATTTAAGTAATCTGAAAACCATAGTAATGCATTTTCTCTAATGCCATTAGACTGTAATTTAGCTAACAGAAGTTCAAAATTCACAGAGTCAAAGGCTTTTGACATGTCCATAAGTATTAGAATAGTTGCCATATTTTTATCTTTTGCTGAAATAATATCATCTACAATACAAGATAATGTTGTTGCAGTGCTAAAACCTTTTCTAAATCCAGACTGTCGAGAGGGAAATAAGTCATACATATTTAAATGTTCATATAATTGATTATACACTATTCTTTCTAAGATTTTTGATTCAACAGGTAAAATATTTATTGGGCGTAAATCCTTAATCTCCTTCACTGTATCTGATTTTGGAATTGGCTGAATTATACTTGTTTTCCATTCTTTAGGCATTCTACCGATTTCTAGTGACATGTTTATTATATGAGTTAGGGAAGGCAAGCAATAAGGAAGAATCAGCTGTAGCATATGTGCTGATATCCCATCAATACCAATCGATTTTGATTTAATTTTATACAATGCCTTTTTTATATCTTCTGCTCCAATTATTTCAAAACTAAAATTTGGTATGTCATCTTTTTCATTATAGTGATCTATTATATCTCTGCTTATTTGAGTTTTTGTCACACTTGTTTGAAAGAAGTTGCTAATAATTTGAGGATCATTTATATTTGGTGGTAACTCCAGATTTGAATCTTTTCTCCTTATTTCAAGTTTTTGTACCTCTGACCATATGTTTGAATTTTTGTTTTGATGCTGTCCAAATCTATGTCCATAATATGCAACCTTTTCTCTATTTATTGCTTTTTTCACTTCTTTTCTAATCTGTTGAT
Source organism: Stenurella melanura (assembly GCA_963583905.1). NCBI lineage: Eukaryota > Metazoa > Arthropoda > Insecta > Coleoptera > Cerambycidae > Stenurella > Stenurella melanura. Next base: position 114,390,690 of record OY757312.1, read on the forward strand.
AATAAGCACGTGTTCCATCTGTTTGATTTTTGAAGTATTTCTTTCTCGCTTTTTCTCTTTCTCTCATTAGGCATTTAATATTGAATGTAATCCAAGGTAGGTTTTTTCTTGGTCTTAGTTTACTTGTTTTAAGAGGAGCATGTATATCAAAAATGTTTACAATTTTTTCATTAAGGAGTTTTAACTTATTATCTACATCTTCTGTCATATAAATATCAGTCCAATTAATTTTTTCAGCATCCCCATTAAAATGTTCGATGTCCATATTCCTATAATCTCGATATGTTTTCACTGTCTCCCCCTCTGCATCTCTCTCAATTTTTAATGTGCAGTAAATTAGATCATGATCACATCCCAAGTCTGACATGTCAATTGTTCCCGATTCTAGAGCCTTCGTTGTTATGTCTGTAATTATTAAATCTATAAGAGTACCAGTTGTCTCAGTTGTTCTAGTGGGTTCTGTCACTAACTGGTTTAAATTAAATATTTGCAATATATTGGTAAAGTGTTGTGTGGCAGGTACATTTTTCAACATATCTATGTTGAAATCACCCATACATATACATTTATCATAGCATATTATTTCACTAAACATCTCCTCAATTAGCTCCATTTTATAAATCGGTAACTCATGTGGTATATAAATGGATCCAAAGGCAATTTTATATTTTTATACATGGTTTATCAGATAAATTACGAAAAATTTTGAATAGGTTTTCCGTATGAACGGTTTTTCGAACGGGCTCCACGCTAAGATTGGTTTTATCAAAAACCAAACCTCTAAATATTGTTCAAAATTCAAAAAATTGTATTTATAGCATTCCGTGTGATTGCGGAAAACATTACGTAGGTGAATCATCTAAACCTTTCAACGTAAGGCTTGGTGAACATAGAAATTACGCTAGAAGGGGAGAATTTGAAAAATCGAAAATTTGTGAACACGCGTGTGATAATAATCACAGGATTAAATAGGACTCGGTGAAGATTTTAGAAAAAGAGAATAACGGAACTAAAAGAAAACTTAAATAATCTGCGATTGTTTTATTAAACAAGGATAGATGCGTTTCAAATTATTCAATAAATCTTTGTACTAGTTGGTTGTCCATCCTTAGGGACAAAGTAAGTAAAAATAAGATAAATATAATTTAATGTCTCACGTGACTATGGAAATACATAAACAAAGAACTGTCATGGTTGACGGCCAAAAAAGTTTTGAGAACGGAAGTAGATTTTCTTCCGAAACGTTAACTGCCTATAGCTTTCTTTTTCATTTTTTTAGTTTATAACATTGTTCTAGTTTATATATTTTTAGGTGTGAGACTTTTTGAAACAGTCAGTATTCAAGAACCAACCCCTGTCTGATCCGTTTGGCGCAGAGGTTCTTTCATTAAAAATTTTTAAATATTTTTCACTGGCAAAATACCCAACGAAAAGTAAGAAAATCTGAATATGCCACAAATAAGCAATTGTAGACAATATTTGGAGTGTTATATAGCGTTAGCTAGAGGAAGAACCGTTCGTTTTGAGACAAATGGGTCAGTAAATAGGAAGACTGTTAATTATTTCAATTTTAAAAAATGAGGCTTGCTGTAAGTTTAGATAAAAACAAAAATGCTGCACAGTACATTAATCGATATTTCGCCAATCAAGTTACCATTATTCAGAGAAAACTATTAGTTGTAATTAAAAAAATTACTTATTTTCAAAAAAACTACAAAGAGTATCCCATAAAATGTATGATAGTTATGTAGAAACTTCAGTAAATTGGCGAAGGGTATAACATTTATATACAATTTTTTATGATATTTATAGCAACTGTCATTTCCGCTTGCAAGCTGTTAATTAAGAGCCTATTTTCAGAACAATGTAAGATATATAAATTTTAGATTGTTACATGACTATTTGAAACTACTACACCAGCCCATTGTTACCGCGTTAATCTGTGATACTACCGTAACTTAAGGGGGGATTCCCATTAAACGAGCTGATAAATCACGTTTCTTAGAAATTGTAATTGGGAAAACTATTAGACGAATCATTTCCAAACTTTGGAGATATATTTATTATACAATAAAGCAACTACATTCAAACTTTTATGGGATTATAATGAAAATTTTGGCTTTGGTGGCCCTTGAAGTGAGACCCCTCCCAAAATTTCTGGGTTGCTGGCTGACACAATTCCTTCTCTCCAGATCATCTAAAATAAAAAAATCAAATTTCTTTTTACTTCTTGTGAATACGTATACTTGGCCGACGTAATATCTCAAGAACTATCGAGCCGGTCTTGAAATTTGGCACATGTATCGAGAAGACAACTTTCTCATAAACTACGGAAAATAAAAAACGTGCCAAACTTTTTTCTTTGTCTTAGGAAATGTAACGACATTTTAAGTGAAAAAAGTATTTTTTTTTCATACATCGCAGTGTCCTCATTTTTTGAAAAAAGAAATTCTCCGTGGTACATGCCATAGGTATTCACAGGAAGAAAAAAGAAATTAGATTTTTTTGTTTTAGGTGATCTGGAGAGAAGGGATTGTGTCAATCAGCAATCGTGAAATTTTGGGAGTGTGACAACCACAATTTGCATTATATAAAAATTTGAATGTAGTTGCTATAATTTATTTATTTATTTATTCATTCATTTATTTACCTAACAGTAAAGCCAATTACAGGGCAAGACAATTAGTGCATGTATAATACAAGACAGAGATAAAAGGGACAATAATATAACTAGGTACATAAAATATAAAATGAATAGTGGGTAGAATGTGAGTAGAATATGAGTAGTACATTTTTAAACATATGTACAGTACCTATAGGCAGTATTAAGTTAAATACAAGGTATACAACAGATATACAAGGTGTACTATTTAAAATAAGAATAGGTACTAAAATTAATCACATGGTAATCAGGTATACCTTGTAACCTTTGCAATATGCGTTTTCCAGAATGAGTTTAGTCCAGTCTCGCCAATTAAATACAGATGACGATGGTTTTGCTGTGGAAGTACACTGCCTGGATTCTGGATCTCAAAGTGTATTAGTTTATGCGACGCTGTATGGGGATCTAGTAGGTTGGGATTTGAGAGCGCCTGGTAATGCCTGGAAACTAGAGAATGGGCTGAAACAAGGTGTTATTACTTCATTCTGCCTAGACCCACATCAAAGCTGGCTGACGCTCGGTACAAGTCATGGTTTGCTTACTGTGTGGGATTTAAGATTTCAGCTGCCCATCACTACAATCGACTATGCCTCAAGTTTGTGTTATAATACATGCAATATACAGAGTGTCCCAAAATCACCGAAGGAGTTCGTATTGATAAATTCTTTACAACATTCTGAGACAAGAACCATAATATAATTATGTAGAAACTTCAACCGTTTCGCTATTAATGTTTTGGAGAGATGGTTCCCTAATGTGATAGGCTAACGATTTATTAAATTTGTAGGTAGGCGTTGTAAGCAAAATGACATTTTGGACCTGACTAAAATAGTTTTGATTATTGCGTTAAATCTTCAAAATGGCCCCCATCCATTTGCTAACATAGTACTCGTCAGCTTACATCCAGCTCAGCTTTTTTCACCATTTCCGGTGTAACGGCTGTGGTTATTTTGTCATATAGCTCGTCCGAAGTATGTAAATCTATTGTAAGCAGCGTATTGTTTTAAAAGGCCCCAAAGAAAGTGACCCAAGGTTTAAGTCAGGCAATCGGGCAGGCTAGTTTATAGAGCCACCATATACACTTATTTGGGTACATTCTGTTTAAAATTGCTTGTACATGCAATGCCTAATGTGGTGGAGCACTGTTGAGTTGAAACAACATGACATCCAATAATTTTGGTAGGTCCTCTGTTAAAAAACTTTATCATATGCCACTTTCCACTCGAACAGTAGGTAGAATGATATTGGATGAAAATGCTAAATGCTAACAAAGAGGCACTTTTCTACACTTCTAGTAAAAACTACTAAAATAAAACTAATTAGTTCTTAATATGTTCTTTATTATAAAAATAACAATAAATTAACAATATATAGAAAACAATAGGTAATTACGAATGAATACATAGGCTCAGACAGTGCCTTAAGCAGAAAATTTGGATCCATCTATTCCTGTTTTAAAATCCAATTGCATAAATCTGTACAGGCATAGTAATCTTGCTACATGTGATTTTGTACACGAGTATAATCGATTGGCAAATCCTTTATGTTGTGCCTTTTGAAGTATTCAACATTCGCTCTTAGACCAGTGATTTTAGGCCAAAACAAGTGTTGCTCTTAGCACGCCGATTTTTTTTTTTTTTTTGTGTAAAAATAGTAAATAATTAGCCACATACTGGAAAAATACTCTTGATGTAATTCACCCGTTATTGCAAAATTACCACAAAATTCATAATTGTTAATAAGCCTTTTTCTTTATAACTTCCTTTCTAATCGTCCGATTTGAACTTTCCAAGGCTCATTTTACTCAGGAATACATGTACTTACTTTAAAGGAAGTTGGTTCCATTGTGCTTGGATAATAAATACTACTGTTACATAGTAAAAACTGGCGAATTTTTGCAAATTTTAAGATCTGTATTCAAAATTGCATAACTATAAGAATTCTTCGGTTGGATTCCTCAAATTTTTTTTTGCATACACTTCAATGCGGTTACTAAATAGACTTCCGGTATCCGTTTTATCACAAGTTCAAGATTTTGCAAAAAAAAATGTTAATTTGCCCATAACTTTGGACCAAGAAACTATCTTGGGAAATTACATGGTTTGGTTAGTACTACCTATTATTAAAAAAAGAAATCAATACTTTAACATTATGAAGAATAAAATTTGCAAGTAACAAATTGCAATAACTTTTTTAATTATGCAAATTTTAATGAGATTCATTGGAAAAAAGACGTTGATTTCACCTTTTGTGGGCCGTTTTTGGATCATTTTAAGCCAAGGTATCGACGACTTTAGTTTTGACACTGTTGGGACTTCTGTAATTATTTTCGAAAAATTCGAAATGGAGGCGATATGTCAGACTCTTTACTATCTAAAGTTACATTTTTTATATTTTTTCGTACGTATTACACTGAAAAAAAAAAAATGGACAATTATGACTGCTCGTACAACAGTACGCAGGTTCAGTGGTGGGGCTGAGTTTTAGTGGCATTGTAAGGTGTATCTTCGCCTACCATAGTGTTCCGTTTTTTTTTAGATGGGATGCGTTGGTATATATTTTTAATAAATAAATAAATAGTATGGTTTATAAAAAGGAAGGGGCAAACTTTCATACTTAAGATATTCATACAATAATTTATCGATACAAGTATATGAACGCCATTTCCGAATTTTTTTTTGCTACAGACCTATCTCTTTATTGACAAATCATTTTGTTTTAAGTAGTATACGTTTAAAATTTCAGATATGCTGTTCGTATAAGTTTGTGATATAAGAATAACAACACAAAGTCACTGTCTACTAATCTTAGTCATATTTGGGAACACGTTCTCTTCATATAAAAAATGTAACTTTAGATAGTAAAGAGTCTGACATATAGCCTTCATTTCGAATTATTCAAAAATGTTAATTATAAAAGTCTCAACAATGCCAAAACTAAAATCGTTGATACCTCGGCTTAAAATGGTCCAAGAAGGGTCTGCAAAGGTGAAATCAACGTATTTTTTTTTTACGAATCTAATGCCCTTTGAATCTCATTAAAATTTGCGTAATTAAAAATGTTATTGCAATTTTTGTTACTTGCAAAATTTTTTTTAAGTAAGTGTAGGTAGTACTGACCAATCCAATTAATTTCCCGAAATATCGTGATTAAATAAATGCCTTAGTCCAAAGTTATAAGCAAATTAATTTTTTTTTGCAAAATGTTGCACTTATGATAAAACCGATATCGGGAGTCTATTTGGTAACCATTGTAGTGTATGCAGAATTCATATAGTTATGCAACTTTGAATGTGGAACTCAAAATTTGCAAAATTTCGCCAGTTCTTGGCGTTCTTGCTATTATTATTCAAGCATAATGGAACCAATTTCCTTTAAAAGTGCATGTATTCCCGAGTAAATGAGCTTTGGAAAGTTCAAATCGGACAATTATGAATTTTGCGGTCATTTTACAATAACAAATTTAGTGGCGGATGAATTACATCAAGAGTATTTTTCCCGTAATATGGCTAATTTTTTACTATTTTCATAAAAAATAACGGCGTGCTAACAGCAACAACGCTTCTTTAAATTAAAGTCACTGGTCATCTATCTACGTTTCATACAGAATTTTTTGTCGGGTCTACTTCAATTGCACGAATCACAGCGTCTTCACTTACTGTTGTTTGCGCCATTCAAGGGTAACCAACTATATTTTTATAAGAATGAACCAGATTACCTGTGTTTCTTTCACGAGTTATCAATCTTAAACTTAAACAACATTTCCGTTCGGATATCTTCTTTCTGGAAACCAAATCGCATATTCTCATATGCATATGTCATAATTGACACATCTGATTTATTTAATTATTATATATAAAATATTTTTATTGATGCATACAATTACTGCATATATTGTCACGCTAGCTTTTCTTACATTATAAAATACTATAATTCTTGATTGGTGGTATAATGAGAGCGTTCTCTCACCCCGTTGAAGAGTGGTTATTGGCCGTAGATGCGATGGGCGGGTGTCGTGCAGGTGTCCCAGGATCCTCCCCATGATTGGCATGCTCGAAAACCAGGGGATCAATAAGTTAGATTCTATGAAACATTATTAATATGTGTTTGACCACGTTTAGTGGTGGTTTTTGGCAGTACCTACAAATTTAATAAATCGTTAGCCTCACACATGGGTACTTTCTCTGCGAAACTTTAATAGCATCCCACTCGAAAACAAAATTGTATTAAGGTTTTGTTTCAGAATATTGGAGAAAATCTGTCATAAAAAGCTTCCTTGGTGATTTTGGGACACCCTGTGTAGAGAATAATAGATGTTTTTTATTGCAGACAATATTCGAGTTAAAAAAGTTATTAGTCATCCAACAGAACATTCATGGGTAATGTCAAGTATTCAGGGAAATAATGAAATATCTATGTGGAATTTGGAGACAGGTTTTAGACATAAGGTCTTATGGGGCAGTACTGCTCCCCCACTGTCAAAAACTCAAGTACGTATCTGGAATAAACCCTAGCTTTCAGGAAAGGAACATATCTTTTTTTAGGGTACTAACAACACTGTATGCAGCATGTTGGGTGGGTGTATTGACCGTTCATCTTTTCTATTTGCGGGAGGCACCGATCAAAGACTGAGATTTTGGAATTTGACGAGCCCTGCTGAATCATACTTGGCAATACCAGCCGCCAGTGATCCGGTGGGAACAGCGTTGAGTTATAGAAGCCGACTGATTGATGGTAAAGTTAGACATTCTTTAATAATAGTAATCATAGCTCTAAGGAAAAATAAAACAGAAGTGCCACAATATATCCACGGAGGTTGCAGTCGTCAAGGCCAATCAGCCAGCTCCTCCTTTCTAATCTAATCTACTTTACACCAATTTCACTAAAATATGAATTAAGAAAAAAGGCGACCCTAATTTGATTCAAATTGTGCATTTTGCAAACCTTGCGTTCGTTAATGAATAAATTAAAATTCTTCATTCCCTAATACAATAATATTCTTTGATATTAATGCCATTTACCACAGAACAAATTCTACTGATTGTTATGAAATTGACCTATTGCCATTAGGCTGCGATAGTTAATAGTTAATATAAATAATTCAGAAGAAACTTGAGTCTACTTCGACATTCTATCTTTTTTCTCAAGGATAATTAGTCATAAAATCTGAAAAAATGTAACTCTCGCTTTTTCATTAATTTAGTGCTCAAGATTTTTAATATAATTAAGATTTTTGATCATATAACTCGCAATTCTCCACTAATTTTAGGGAATTCTGGAAAGGTGTCTCGAACAACTGATATCCAGGAATACTAAAGATTTCTGTTCTACTAAAAATCACTGTAACATGTTAAGAATTAACAAAGAAGTAGATTTCCACCAAATAATATTACTCTGAACATGAACACAAGCTGGTATTTGCCGCACCTTGGAAATCGTCATGTCTCAAAACGGTCCTGTCAGTGCGGACGAAAGTCACCTGAATACTGCATCTGTGTTCATATTTTGGCAGTAAGGAACTAATGATAACATATTTTAAATGTTCATAAAAGTGTTCAAACTGCTACTCTTTGACCAGTTTAAAACAAAAATATGATTATGGTTTAGTCACTTCATTTATTAGGAATTTCCCACAAAATTTATTAATTAAATGTTTTCTGAAATAAAATATAAATCGTTTTTCTAGGGACTGATGTAATTTATGAAGAAGTTGGCAATGTTAAGAAAGTGGACAGAGGTGAGGAAGTACCTCGGGCAGGTCCAGAGCCCCCACCTGCTGGACATAGGGACTGCATTTCTGATATAGCTTTGTGTAAAGCTTCCCAATGTTTTCTGGTTACATCGTCGAGGGATGGCGTTATCAAAGTATGGAAATAAAACATCCATTTAAAGAATTTAACTTTTAAAATAGTGATATTACCTTTTATTTAATGTTATGGCAATTTTACTGCAACATGTGATTTATTTTAAAATATGAAACGTATTTATAATTTTATTTATTGTTATAACTTTCGTAATACAAATATATTTACCAGTAGCAACTAAGAATATACTTGTTTTTTTTTTATTGTATTTTTGTTTAGTATTTAGAGATCATAGGTTATAGTTCACTTTCTATGGGTTTTACTCTAAAAACAGTTTGCTACTAAGTAGACTGTGCACACAAATAGTACTTTATATTCAGAATAGGATTTCAAATTTTGGGATGGTAATTTTTTTTTTTTTCCTGTTGTGGGCGGTTATATTAAGAGGTCGAGGCCATGAGGGAGCTCTCTAGGGCAATTAGGGAAGGAGAGGGAGGGGGGAACGTACAAAAAGGGGTTTTCCCTTTTTGTGCGTTCCCCCCTCCCTCTCCGATTCTAATAGGGCGATTTAAAAAAATCAAAATGGGATTTCTTTCTTTTTTGATCAGCTGTAATGTTGGATAGGTAGGAAATAATTTTCGCCAAAAATGTAAAAATGGGGGGGCAAAAGAAATTTTTTTTTTTCACAACACTTTTTTATTAAGGGGAAAGACTTACCTTTCTAACCTTCGATTTCCCTACCCCCACCCCCATCGCATGTTGCTCTTCTCTACTTTCCTCTCACTATCAGATGAGAGGCCCGTAGGAATTTTTTACCGCGGAGATGCAGCTCGCTGCCACGACAGTCTGTCATGAGCATTGTCTCCTCGCTTAGGCCGCGGATGAGATAATAATAGAAAGAGAGCGAAATGAATAGCAGGTAATGAAAGAAAGATCGAGAACAAGAGAAACAAATGGAACGGTGTGCATTAAATTCTTGTATGTGGTGCGCGTCGATGAAGTCAGACGTGCGGATGTTGACATGATCACGCGTGTGCGATATTTCCACAACCAGCCAGCATATTCTACTCTACAGAGCCTCTATCCAGTTGCCGACATGGGATATATAGGATGAGGCCACGGACACACGCGTGATAATTGAGGCCCCGCACGGCCAACTTGACCGGTGTACGCCGTATATAAGATAATGAAATAAGAATCGGGAGGTTTCGTGATATACGGCCGCTATCTGCCTCTTTCATTCTCTTTCATTTTATTCGCCGGTTACCTTCACGTTACCCAAACTTCCTCATGCACAGGAGGCGTCGGCGAGATGATTTGCTGCATAAATTCATGAGAAATAAAAAAAAATTATTAAAAACGGTTGAGAATTGAGGGAGTTTAAATATTTGAAAACGCCTCGCGCGACGGCTCACAAAGAGACACAAAGAATTTCTCTTTGTGTGAGTGAGAGCAGCGAGAGAGTAGATAGGGTAGAGGCCATGCCTACTCTCCCACCGCTGTAGCTGCTGATTGAAAAGAAATAAATTTATAAGTGCAACTCGCGCGCGTACCGCAAGTTACTGTCCAATCGAATTTTTTTTTTTTTTTTAATAAGAGACATTTGTTCTCTTTAAAATGAGCCCTGGCAGAAGGGCGTAGGACTTTCCCTTGCCCTTCTGCAGGGCTTAAACTTCAAGTTGTCGCCCTGCTTGTCGTAATGAAGGAATTTGAAAAATTCTTTTTTCATTTTAAAGGGGATGAAAATCCCCGTCTTACGAGGAGCATTTTATCCCCCCCACTCACCCCCTTCATAAAAAAATAATTTTGAAAATAAAATAATTTTTTCTTTTGCCCCCCACTTTTACATTTTCGGCGGAAATTATTTTCTACCTAGCCAACATTATAGCTGCACAAAACAGGAAGAAATCCCATTTTGATTTTTTATAATCGCCCTATTAGAACCAGAGATATGGCCTTTTTCCCTTTTTGCATGTTTCCCCCTCCCTCTCCGTCTCTAATTACCCTAAAGAGCTCCTCCCGCGGCCTTCACCTCTTCCTATAACCATCCATAACAGAAAAAAAATTACCATCCTAAACCCATCCCTATCTCTTAAACACCCCTCATACCTCCTGCCCGATCCCTTTTCCTACCATGAAACTCAATCCTTTCAAACAGACATATCTCCGTCCCTAATTGGCCAATTTTAAAAAACCAGATTACGCGCTTCGGAGAGACCATTCTTTTTTGTTCGAAACATATTTTTGCCCGTCTCCCTGATCGCGCGCAAATTGAGAGAAACCGATTTTCCATATGTTTAACAGCCTCCTCTCCCCCCCCACCACCTTGATCTCAGATGTGAGTGTCAGGGAAGATGGGAAACAAATTTTCTTGAAAAAAGGCACTTGTTTTTCACCCCATTTTTTCTGCCAAATCTACTCCACTATATTGGACAATATAATATATGAAAAGTAAGGAAATTTTACGAAAAAGAGTTTTAAGCATTTTTTCGTAGGTGCCATGATTTTCGAGTAAATAATTAAAAAGCATTGTGAATTACAAGGTTATTACCTTGTAATGAACAACTAATACTGCTCGTTTGTTCTAAAAAAATCTAAATTTGGAAAAAAAACTTTTCCAATCGCGAAGAAATATTTTGGATTCAAGCAGTGGACATTGACCTCATTCTATATGAAACAATATCTGGAATGATAGTGTAGCGCGCTAAAGCATATTATATGGCTAGCACATTTGGTCCGCACTGTCTGTTGTATACTGGGTTCGATGCTCGACTCTGAAGTTGGCAATGGTGGTGTGATTTTACAAATGCGTAACCTCATTCTACATAACCTTGGCTCTGTGAATTTGGGACTTATCTAATAGCACAGGGGCCAGTGTACAGTTACTTGACACATTTGTATCAGCCAAAGACATTATTATCCTGTTCCTTCTCAACTAACAATTTGATATATTATAAAAGTGGTGGAAATATTTCTGACACAAATTTTATAAAACAACATTACCCTCAGAATCTTTGTTATCGCCTTCACAGCAGCTATAAATGCAAAGTTGACATCTTACGAAATGATTATATAAACATATAACCGCTATAAAACAAGTAAGCAACTGTTTTATAAGAACCTTTCAGTAGCCGTTATAAAACAGAATTGCTGCTTTATACACACTAATAGAATAATAGAATAGAATAGAATACACATTTATTCAATAGTCATACAAAAGTATAGAATACGTCAAAACCATATAATTACATAAATAAAATTAAAATTAAATACTGCACATTTGAACACATTAAAATATGTAGTTTCGCTAATTAAAATCTGTCTTAAAAGTCTTAAGTAATAAACAGTATGTTGGTGCAATATTCTTGGATTTTAAGAGGGCGTTTGAAACCATAGATAGAACATTATTACTAGTGAAATTGAAAAAAATGGGTATAAATGGTAAAGTATGGGAGTGGTTTTGTTCATATCTAATTGGAAGATATCAAGTAGTGAAATATGGAAATGCAATATCTGACAAAAGGGAAGTACATTATAGTGTCCCTCAGGGATCGGTGTTGGGACCAGTTCTGTTTATATTGTACATAAATGATATTACGAAAATAGTAAATAATTGCGATATACAAATGTTTGCTGATGATACATTGCTATATATGGTAGGAAATGATGTGGATTTTATCTGTGAAACACTTAATACAGAGTTAAAAAATATAATTAGATGGCTAGGGGAGAATAATCTAATGTTAAACATAGATAAAACTAAATTCATGTTGCTAGGTACTAAACATATCTTAAATAATGAACATTATTGCAATATTAAAATTAATAATCAGGAAATTGAAAATGTTGTGGAGTTTAAATATCTGGGAGTAGTCATTGATCACAATTTATCATTTAGCAAGCATGCTGAGTATATAGCTAAAAAAATTTCTAAAAAAGTAAATTATTTGTCTAGAATAGGCAAATATCTTAGTACATGGACGAAACAAATAATATACAACACTATTGTGCACCCACATTTCATATATTGCCCAACAATTATATTTATGCTTAATAACACTCAGTTAAATGAACTACAAATAAAGCAAAATAAAGCATTGAGAACCATATTGAATTGTAATATTTATACAAGTATTAAATTTATGTTGGACTGTGCAAATATATTGTCAGTAAGACAATCGGTTCTGCTAAATGTTTTTTTATTTATATATAAATTATTAAATAATAAGTTACCAAAACATCTTTATGAAACATGTACCTTTGTGAGCGACATACACAATTATGAAACCAGAGCGAGACAAAATTTTTATATTGAAAGAACTTATACAAATTTTGGTGAAAACCAGCTATTTATTAAGGGATTGAAGATGTATAATTCTCTCCCAAATGAGGTAAAAACAAGTCAAAATTTAAATATATTTAAAAAAAAAGTGTATAAATTATGTTAAAACCAATTGGCCATTATGATATAGAATACAATAGTGTGATTAATGTGATTAAACAAGATATGTAAATGTATTATGTATGTGTGTAGTAGTCTTATAACTGTATTGTTTTTTTTGTTTTTGTATTACATACTGTTTTCTGTCTTTGTAATATATTATACTCTTGATTGTATTGCATAGCAATTTATTATGCTAATAAAGCTTATTATTATAAAGCTTATTATTATTAAAAAAGTCCTCTATTTTATAGAATACATTATTACACAAAAAATCTTTTAAACACTTCTTGTAGTTTTTAATTGGCATCTGTTTTACTTGATTAGGTAATGCATTATATATACGTATTAATTGGTACGGTGCACTTTTTTGAACTTTAGTTCTGGTTGTTTGTGCTGGATTTAAGTATGGATTCACTGTGCCTCTTGTGTCATATGTATGAATAAGTTCTTTATTGCTAAATAGTTCATAATTAAGCTTAACAAAACATGCACATTCATAAATGTAGATGGAGGGTACAGTAAGTATCATTTCCTTCTTGAATGTGTTTTTACATGTTGCATTATAATCTTGGAACATACTTCTAATACAGGCTTTCTGGATTTTAAATAATCTTTCGGCTTCTGCTGAATTTCCCCAAAAAATAATGCTATATTTTAGACGAGAATGTACATAAGCATAATAGGCACTTAAACTGGCCTCTCTATTAACCGTTCTTGCCAAAATTTTTAAGGCGTAATTGAAACAGCTTAACTTGGATGAAATATAGTGTACATGTTCCTTCCAATTTAATTCGGAATCAATGTTGACTCCCAGAAACATTGTATCGTTGGTGGGGTTAAGTTTTTCATTTTTGAATTTGATTGCTACATTTTGGTTCTTTTTAAATTCCATAATGTTGGTCTTGCTTATATTCAGCTTCAAATTATTTTGTTGGTACCATTCATTAAGAGATTCCAATACTAATATTATTTTATCAACAGTAACACCTGTCGACCGTATTACGATCGATGTGTCGTCAGCAAATGATGTTGTTATGTGGTTTAACAATTTTGGCAGCTCGTTTACATAGAGAAGGTATAAGATCGGTCCCAAAACCGAACCTTGAGGCACTCCTCTTTTTATTATATATCCGTTTGATGTTATTCGTTTACCAGTATGATTATCTTCTGTGACTAAATATTGTTGTCTATTGCTTAAGTATGATTTAAGGAGTTTTAATGTTGGCCCTCGAAATCCTAATGCGTCTAATTTATCAAGTAACGTTTGATGATGCACACTGTCAAATGCTTTTGTTAAGTCCACATATAGGCAAACCGTATATTCGTCTTCATTTATTCCTGTTATTATGTCTTCTAACATTTGAAACACAGCTCTAGTTGTAGACCAATTTTTTATGTAACCATTTTGATTGTCGTTTAATATTTTGTACTTTATAAGAAAATCATAAATTCTGTTGGCTATTATTTTTTCTATTACTTTTGCTATTACTGACATCAAAGCAATTGGCCTATAGTTATTTAGTTCTGAGACATCTCCCTTTTTATGTAGTAGTGTCAGCATAGTCGTTTTTAATTTATCTGGAAACGTACCTTCTTCAAAGCATTTATTGATTAATATTGAAAGTGGTTCTGCCAAAGAGTGTGCACAGTATTTTAGAAATTTTGTAGGGATTTCATCATATCCAACTGTATGTGTATTTTTCAGTGCCTGTATTAATACAGGCACTGAAAAATACACATACAGTTGGATATGATGAAATCCCTACAAAATTTCTAAAATACTGTGCACACTCTTTGGCAGAGGAAGTATACAACACAATTGTGTTGTATACTTCCTCTGCGTCTGTTGGCCATAAGACAAATGTGTTTATAGTACTAGTTATGAGTGATTTGTTTACATGTGTATTTATGTTTATATCTTCCACCATCTCAATTAACTGTTTATTTATATAGTTTAATTTTTCTTCGTTGCTTTCACTTTCCATCTTAAAGTTTGCTATGTTGAATTTTTTCTTCTGTGACTTTTTATCTGTTATGTTATTAATTAACTTCCACGTATCTCTTATTTTATTATCGGATGCAAGTAGGAATTCACTGTTACATTTCTGTTTTTGGTTTTGTATGCCTTTTTTTAATTGATCACGGAATTCTTCATAGGTTTTTCTGCTTACTTCTCCTTTTATCATTCCCTCGTATAGCTGTCTTTTTATATTTTGCATTTATTCTTAAGTTCTGCTGTCAGCCATTTTCTACACTTTGTTGTCTGTTTACAAATCATTTTCGGGCTCACTTCATTGATTATTTTTAATATTGTTTCTTCTAAGACTAAATGACAATTATTTGCATCTTTATTTGTTAGTTTTTCTTTCCAGTTTATCTCTTGTAGTTTTGCTTCAATTTGAGCTGAATTTTTATCTGAGAAATTTCTGGTTTCATAGGTTCTCAAGAAATTTTGTTTTATATTAGTGTCAATAGTAATCTCTTGTCCTAAGTGATCAGATAGTGATGATATCACTACTCTACTTAAATATTTTTCTTTGTTTGTTAGGATGTTATCTAATGTTTTTTTGCTTGTATTTGTGATTCTTGTTGGATCGTGAATAGTTATTTTCAGGTTATAAGATGTTACCATATCAATAAAGTTTATTAATTCTTTGCTTTTTTTATTTCCGAAATCTATATTAAAATCACCACTTACAACTATTGTGTGTGTTTTGTACTTTGACACTTCTTTTAGGATATCGTCTAAATACTGAGAAATTCATTTATGTCACCACTTGGAGACCTGTATATATTAATAATTATTGTCTTCTGCCACTTTAGTTTTACCGCACTGCATTCTAAAACGATTTCCTTACTTTTTTGTTTCAATTGTTCGATTTCCACGAACTCTACATTTTTACGTACAAAAATGCATGATCCACCATGTATACTAACCTTTCGTGTAAAACAGGATGCCATCTGATAGCCTGGAATTTGTATGAATTGTTCTTCTCCTGGATTCAACCAGAATGATTTCTTAAAAAGATATTACATGACTAATATGTTTCTTACATATATAGCATGTCAGGAGAGGAGGAAATTTCTAGGCACATGTAAGTTGCATTTATCCTACAATTGACATGTCAGACACTTCCTATGTAAACTGAGTTATATAATGAAGACATCTCTGGCATGTATTTGTGTTTATTGGGTTGATTAGTGTCACGTGTTTAGAAACTACAAAAATTCGATCGGCATACACCCGGGTTAGTGTAGGTACAGAGCTAGACATTTTGAATCTGCAAGGTGTCTAGTTTTAAACCATGGCTAATAATTATCAAGCCGATTTTTTTATAATTAATTTAATTATTAAGATTCCATGCATAAAAAAAATCATATCCCTTATTTTGTTGTATGCCTTGCTCTAAGACAAAGAATTAATCATGTCTCTAGCTGCTACAAATGTGTCAGGTAATTACACTCTGGCTCCTGTACTTTTATCAATCAAGGAGAATTTAAAATATGTGAAATCACCGAATTCTGAGGGCCGCCCGCCAAGAATTTCTCCGGCAGCCCGCTTGCCCAATCCGATCCTGGTAACAGACAACACGCACGCGCGAAATGGGGTATTTTCCCATATTTTTTTAATTTGAAAATTGAAAACTAGAAATAAAATACCCTATTGTGTCATGGTCTTATTCAGTGTTGCCAATGTACGTCCTGCCTGTGTGTAATTTGTGTGTGATACTTTTATATAGTCTGTGCCTACATTCGTCATTAACTACTAACTAAATCGTGTGTTTAGTGGAGAATAATAAACGATTTCAAAAGAAACAGCATAATAATTTCAATTTCAATTCAATTTATTCAATTCAAAATTCAATCAATTATAATTACAGATTTCTTAATGTACAACACTGTCATTAATTTTAGGGATAATAAAGTTAATATTGACGAAATAAATCTGAACATTTTTTTGACAAAAGCTTATATTAGGTACTCGTTATAATCTTGGACCGATAATGTATGTATCACAATTTACCTGAATTTATTAAACATTTTTGAAGGTGTGTGGAATGGTTGGCAAAAATGTGTGATTTTGACAAGAGTGCGGGGTATTTCAAGTCGATCCGATTGGCAACACTGCTTATTACTCTCCATTGCGAGTTCGATGTTCGGTCGATGTCGATAATCGATGGTTAGTCGGTTAGTGTTAGTATCGGCATGTCTTTATATTGTGTTGTTGGTTGTTAGAAGATTCCTTGTTCTTTGCGCCTGGCTTGGTATGCTTCGCGCCAACAGCAAGTTTCGTCAGACGCCATATTTCATTTGAAAGAGTGCAGACGTGTTCTAAAATGAATTCACACAGTATCTGTTTAAATCATGTTAAAGTTGAGAATACAGCTTCCACGTCTGAAGTAAGTTTTAACCAAAATGAGTTAGTAGTGCTTGATGAAAGAAGATATAATTTAAGTCATGTTAAATTTGAGAATACAACTTCCACATCTAAACCAAGATTTAATCAAAATGAGCTAGCAGTGCTTGGTGAAGGAAGATATAATTTAAATCATGTTAAATTTGGTGATACACCTTACACTTCTAAAGCAAGTTGTACCCAAGATGAGCTAGTAGTGCTCGGTGAGAGAAGATATAATTTGAATGAATCAAATGAAAAATTTGTATCTGTGGGATTAGATTACCACTCTTGTTATTGGCCATGTATAAAACTCTTTGGTGCCCAACATCGGGGAATCATTTTCAATGAATATGAGTGGAATAAATTTTTAACTTTTCAAGAAGTAATAACTTGTTCTTTACATTACAACACGGAAGCAGAAGCGTTAGATGCAGGAAATTTTCTAATACTATTTGAACTATGTTGTGATAAAAGAGGAATAAAAATTTTGAAGGATGATAGCTATATATATTTAGAATACGAAGCTGTCTGTAAGTTATGGGAATTACTACCTCTTGTGGGGGATACCATCAATGTTTTGAGAAGTCAACAATTCGCCAATTATTTCAAGATATTAAAACAAGGCCTTAAAAATATTAAAATTGGCAGTGTTTTTGATAATGCTTTAAATATTCTTAAATCTCAATACCATCCAAGTAGTATAAATGTGAATATGGCATTGGAGCTCCTTTATGTTCATCCAGAAATTTTCGAAAATGAATGTACTCCTATATATTATGAAGAAAATCAATATTATTGATGAAGATCAAGATCGTTGTATATTCTCAGAATATTTTGTCGAGAACATATCCCGCTTTCTCAGCGAAGGATCCATGAATCTCGAATATTTGTCTATTTTTGATACATTTATCGATGTAAAGTTTTTATTGAATTTTTTTTTGTACTGAAATGATTAATAAAAAAAAATGTAATAAATAAGGGTTGTTTTATTTAATCCATGATAATAGTTGCGGTTACACTATCAGCTCCGACAGTATAGGAATGTTTAAGGGTAATGATGAGCAATCCTTGAAATGAAACAATAAATACATAATTTAATATTTAAAGAAACTGGTACAAAAGGGCGAAGCAGTTTATCAATGCTGAATTAAGTTAACTTATCTGACCCAGATAGCGCCTATCTAGAGGTTAGTCCATGGGTAAAGAATATTTATAATAATAGGTATATATTTCTTTTCTATGGGTTAGTCTGTTTATCTGTAGTGAAAGCATTGAACCCTATATGTTTAATATAGACTGATATAGAGTTCAATGAGTGAGTCATAGATAACCTCAATTTTGAATTTTCTGCAAACTCTTACAAAAATAGGTATTTTGTACGAAAGCGTAGATAGGACATAAGACATAAGTAATGAACATATTTTATAATTGTCAGTTTAAAGTGGCAATTATACATAATTGTTAGTTTAACGTTGCAATTATAAGTACTTAGGTACATAATAAATGCAAGTTTTTAAAATCATTAAATTTTCGGCCATTTTACGTTGAACTTCAGGCACCATTGAGATTGATGGCAATATATAAGTAGTCCAGGCTTGTAGCCAGAAATGAATTGTAGGGGATGCCAATTCGTTCATAATTTAGTAAAATATGCAAAATCGGCATATTTCGCATATTTATAATCCCACACAGGTAATGAAATTTCTGTCTACAGGCACAGAGTAATCTACTCTGTGCTACAGGCCTGATGAAGTATCTTAGGATCCATATATACAGGGTGTTGCATCATGAGGCCATAGCTTAACGGGAGGTAGAGAACATCCCACAGAAATTTCTCATTGGGCCTTCATTACGAAGTTACAGGGTGTTTTGTCATTTCTGGCAGAAACAACCTAGGTAGCTTTTGTCATTACTTTGACAGGGAATGGAATAATGGATTCATATTTGGTACCTATATATAGGTAATACAGTAAGGATCCTTCAGAGGTACATATGTGAGACATGAAAAAAAATCCAGGTCCGGAGTCACTAAAATTTAGGTTTCTTCTTTAAGTATATCTCTAAAAAACATGACCCTGTCCCGTATAACCAAGCGATATAGGTTTCCGTGGTCTATATAGATTAATATATAATCTATAAAGATTTCTCGATAAAGATTTGAACTATATAGCGTATTTATAGTACAACTAAATATTTCCTGTATAGATATATATCTATTTAATCTGTACAGAGAATATAAAGCATTATCTGTATATGTTTTTCCTGTATAGAATATATGATTTATATTTATAGCAGATATAAAGTATCGTTATATTATCGATAACTCATTAATATATAGGCCCCGTAAAGTTCTCCGATAAAAACATTACTGTTAGGGAAAATGTATTACAACTTTATTAAGTCTATATGTCATCTATAGATGTTCTATACTAAATAGATATCAAGTCTTTACATAATCGATACTAATTTTTCTTCATTTATCGCACATCTTGAGTAACATTAAATTATAGACATCATCAACCAAAATAACCTCAAAATCTTTGTACATTTACAATATTACAATGTAATTTTGATGTGCCTCTATTGTTATTTGGATATAATCGAGTATATAACAATCTTTTAACAAGTTTAAAGAAGTAGGGAAGTACTTCTCTACATATGTTTCTAAAGCAAACAAAGTATTTTTTTATTATACGTGGATCCGAGTTCCTATTATGCAGAGCTTGATGAAGTGCATCAAGGAAGATATTTATAAAACATATCTTTATTGACAATGGATCCGTACGTGATTAATTTAGAACAATATTCTACAGACCTATCAGATTTTACTAAGATGTATCCAGATATAATAACATATCTGTGCACACCAAAAGTGCTTTTACCATGGAAGAAATGAAAGCTTATAATACATTTTCAGTAAACGTTGATATAAAATAGTTAGTAGAACTAAATTTTTACATAATCAATGGTGGAACACCCCTGTAAATATAATTTTATTTGTAGTTTTTAATTGATGTTAAGGATATTTTATTTGTCCTATAAACTAAAATAGAAAAAATAAATCCAAAAATACATTATTTTATTATTTATCGAGTTATTTATTAATAGGTTCACATAATAATAATAATAATAATTCGTTTATTTAGCTAATGAAAGCTATACAGTTTCACATACATCTTACGTCTAACAAAAGTATAGATACAAAAATAAAATCCTTGATTAATAATATCAAACAAGTAGAATTATGAAGTGGTCTTAGTACTATTTAAATAACAAAATACTGAATACAATATAATATAATATAACTGCACATTTCATTTTTTTTTTTTATATAGGTATTGTCCTTATATATTTTGTACACTCATTTGAAAAATGGTTAATAGATATAGAACTTTTTATGTCATTTGGTAACTTATTATATTCTTTTATACCTTTACAAAACAATGATCTGCTAGTTACTGATGAATTATTCCTTTTTACATAAAAATCATTTATTTGCCTAGTATTGTAATCGTGTCTATCTCCAACATAGGTTAATTTATCATATATATAATATATAACAAAAATTCTATGTGGCACAATAAATCATAAATTTCTTTATTAGCATTCTGTCACACAAACTGTAAATTCTCAACTCTGCGATTCTTCAATGTCCTTATAACATGATTGAAACTTTTCTCCATCTGTAATAATAGATTATTATACCTTATAAAAAAAATTCCCTTTAAACCCTAAAATTAAAAATTAAATTCTCCATGTCGCATACAAATTTCGTTTCAAAATTCCCACGCTGCGGATTTTCAAATCTGTCTGTAATTTGGTACCCTTTCAGCTCATCTTTTTCCTCTTCGAACTCTTCCTGACCATTGAGATTATAAAGAGCTTGTAATGTAAGTGTAGCCCACATTTTTTTTATAGAATCCAAATGGAATTTTTATTGTCGGTTAATGATGCTGGATTTCTTAAATTTAATACAATGATATGTCTCTTTAACATATGCATATATTGAATTCAATTAATGAACAATACTTGAACTAAAATGTTTGAAACACATTCTAGCATGCTTTTTCCTTCTGGTAAATCTTCTCTTATTTTGACGGAATTTATCTACAATGGTCTTCTTTCAAAGAATTCATTATTTTTTATATTTGGGCCATGCATAGAAGGAACTCTGCAATTGAGTTACTGCTTAAATTAATTAATAATGTATGACATTGACAATTATTTTACCAGAATAATCTAATCCCTTGATCCCTGGCTGCATTACTACAACAATTTACCACTGCACAAAAAGAAGGCATGTCTGCATTTATTTTAAGAACTTCTACTTATAACAGCGTGCAATATCACAATTAATGTTTTATTATAAGTATCACTTATTATTTAAAGTCAGATGTTTTTCTACACTCAAAATTGTTTAATTCGTTTTTGAAAATGTGAGGTTATTATAAATATGTATATACAATAAGCTAGATTTGATCACAAGGCCAGGTAGCGCAGGGAGCAAAGACACTAGTGCACTGACCCACAACCAAAATTTCCCAGCGGCGAGCAGACTGTTGGGGTAACTTGTTTAAATGGAGCTTTTCCAATTGAGTTCGTCTCCATCTAAGCAACAAAAAATTTTAAAAAGTGTTTTTTCCCACAAAATAGATTTAAGTTTTATATCCATTGTTTTTAGTTAAGTTTTTAACATGTACAAACAAATTGATAATTTTAAGCCGCCACAGGCGGCAGGAGTTTTATCTTTTTCATAAATTTTATTGAGCCGAACCGGTCAAGACCCGTCCAACTGCACTAACACCACGACGCTGCGCGACGTGGTTGTACGGTTGGCTCCGGGTCATGATCCGGAGAGGCATAAATTGTATTTTAAAAACTGAATAAATTTGTTGATGATGAGTGCACTGAAATTGTAGATATGCGTCGTAGGTTCGCATCCCACCAGGATCCCAGGTAAGTGAAATGATATCTGAAGGTTTCTAAATAAGTTTATAAGTACAGTAGAAATTATAAAATAATATGTGCAACAAATTCCCGAAAAAATACATACAGAACAATTATTTTTTTCATTTAATTATTATTTTATGTGCTTACATACATTGACGTATACATGACTAATAATGTACGCGTTGTCTAAACTCAAAATATATCGTGACGATATCGAATCGATAAATGCCTGCTTTATTCAATCTATATCCAGAATGTATTCAAACCCGTATCGTCGCTGTACCAAAAGAATATAGGCTATCTTTATCGAGTATAAGTTTTCATATAGACCCGATACAGGTTCTATACAGTTTGGTTATACGGGGTATATATTTTTTTGGAATTTCTGTACGATATTCGAAAAGAACACAAAAAAATAAGCAAAATGGCCAAGTTTACTTTTTTGTTATACCTTAGTGGTTATTTAAATACGGTGTTAAATGTACAAGAATATGAGTTTCAGAATGGTATATTAAACGAAAGTCACATGAAACAAAAAACTAGGCCATTTTGCTTATTGTTTTGTGTTCTTTTTGAATATCGTATAGAAGTTCCAAAAAAATTTATACAGGGTCATGTTTTTTAGAGGTAAAGAAGGAATCTAAATTTTAGTGACTCCGGACCTGGATTTTTTCATGTGTCATATGTGCTTTTAAAAGATCGATCGTTACTATTGTCAATAATATTGACCAACAATATTGATCGTGTACAGGCCCCTTTAAAAAAGGCAAAAAATTGTGTCAATAACTATACTTTACTACCTGCTGCTGTAGGTAATCTCTAAAATTGTTGAGTATTTCATTCTTGAGGCTCGACTCCTTCATCAAGAGATATAGACTGATACTATAATGAACAGCACGGATAAGCTAGACAAGAAGTACCTATCCAGTATCGATGTGTATTGCGATTTGAGCAAAGCTTTTGACTATATGTTCCTCAAGTTCGATTATTTCATAAGCTCTGGACGCTATAGGCATTGGAGGCAACGCACACCACTGGTTTACATGTTTTCTAAAATAGAAAACTATTTGTCGAACTCTTATAGTGAAGGAGGAAGTACCAGAATTCACTGCTTTAACTCGACTAAGGATGTAGGAGTACCTCAGGGAAGTGTTCTCCACTTCCTTTATTGTGCTCTTCGCAAATACAAAATGAAGAGTATATTGATCAGGACATTTCTAAAACCGGAACATCGCTAATAGGGAAAAAAATTTCATATCACTGTTTTGGTGATCGAATTCTAACTGTCTGTCCGTCCGTCACGTTTCTTGTAAGCACGATAACTTAAGAACGAAAAGTCGGATTGTAGTGAAATTTGGACACTCAGTTAGTGTTAGCTAGAGGAAGAACCCTTGTTTTTGAAGAAAATCGATCAATAAATAAATAAGTTATTAATGATTTAAATTTATATATTTGTATTACATTACATTGTAAAACCGTCTAATTAGGCAATAGTCCCTAGTGGTTATCAACTTAGCAATAAATTTGTCACAAATGCGATAAGATTTGGACCAAGCTTTGCCAGCCTTCATTCATCTCGCAGTTAGAGAAGGCCGTCACTTGCTAATACAAACTAACATTATTGTACTCTTTGCAAATATTTTTTTTATTTACGATAAAAATCTGGAGTATTCTATAAAATGTACAATTATATAAAAAGTGCAGTAAATCAGCGAAGAGTATAGTGGTTAGCTTGTTTTCTCTTTATGTAGGTGACAAATCATGCAAGTTATCGAAATATAAAACAAGCTAACCATTATATACTCTTTGCCGATTTACTTCAGTTATTATATAATTGTGGCATATTCTATAGGATACTCTTCACAGATTTTTTTGTAAATAATGTTAGTTTTGGACATTTTCAGTTTAATTACAAAACATAATTTTTTTTTTTATTGAAAAAAACTTTTTTATTTGTTGATAGATTTTGTTTAAAAACAATAGGGTTCTTCCTCTAGATAACAGTAACTTGCTGTCTAAATTTCAATACAATCGGACTTTTCTTTCTTAAGTTCTCCTACTTACAAGAAATGTGACGGACAGACATTTTGAAAGTTGTTTAGAATTCGATCGCCAACAGTGATATGAAAGTTATTTCTCTACGTGCAATATTACTGGTTTTAGAAATGTGCCGATTGAATGCAACATGTTTTAAACAACTAGATTTTCGTCCCTAATGCCATACCTAAATAGTTTTGCTAGTAATAGTTCAATTATCAAATGCCTTACTGAAATCTATAAAGAGCCCTAGAACCGAAATCTTGTTGTCAATTGCTCTAGAAATTTTCGAGACAAAATTGGTGATGGCTGTATCCATATTTTTGTTTTTACTATAACAGGTAGATCATGGCAGTGTTACAAAACATATAAATTTACGTATCTTTTACGGTCATTAATCACTTTGTAAATGGTTTTGAAACGGACGAGAGTGTAACGATGACAACGTTGTGATAATTCATCGTGGCGTCGATAGCAAAAGGTGGGCCCTTTCTGACACGCACTGACGTCAGATAAATAACAAGTGACACTAGAGATCCCAGCGCAACACGCTGAAGGAGTCTAGTGGTCTACTTATATTAAGTCCGTCGTGATACGTCGCTATAGAGTACTAACTGTAATTGACCCAGCTCACCACCCTGAAGGCCAATGCCAGAAGAGCACCGGGTTGTCTTGAATTTTGTTGTGATCGTGTGCAACTTGTGTGCAAAATGTTGGGTAAATGGAAATCTAATAATGTGACATGAATTTATGAATGCCTCATTACAACTTTAACAGGTAAGTCTTGTTCATATTAGGTTCAAGATTATTTGTTGCATACCAGCCATTTAAAATATCAGTAATTTTCTATTATTAATTTGGTATGTACTTTATTCTCTTTATGACTCTTCACTTTTTGCAGAATTTGTTGACCTGCCGGTGGCTTAAATAAGTTTAAAGGGGTTTTAACCGATTTTTTAGCGCTTTTTTCGGAAGTGTCCTACAATATGCCTATACAGGACGTTAGTCAACTCTCAAATCTGCTATATTTTGAAAATTTCCTCTTGAAATAAAACAACATTATAAAAAATATCATACTTTTCTTTGCTTAACAATATATACAAAATTTATGCACAAAAAAAAGTAATAACAATAATTAAATAAAATGTGAACACTCTTAAAAACATATTAACTAATGTTCGAAAAATAAACAATAAATAATATATTGCAATATAATATATATACAATTCTATACTTTTTTAATATAAACTGTTAATCTTTAACATACTGTAAAGGCTTAAAATAGAGTTTGACCACCACAAACACAATTTATTAAGCATCGTTTATAGCGATATTGAACTTACTTAAATGTTAATCGACATTATTAACTACTTTTCCATATTAAAATACACCCCTCAGTCTATATAAAATTAAAATAGTTGAAATTTTTTGATACAAAAAAATGTTAATTGCAAAGATTATTCTTAATTTTAAAATAATCTCAATGTAAAATAAAAATTACATTCGCCTTAAGCACTAATTAATTACGTGTTAAAGCTGTTTTGAAAATTACACAATTAAAACAATCAATCGGAAAGTACCAATTTTCAAAAAATTTAATCAAAATACGTTTTATCAAACTGATAAAATTAGGGAATTTAACACAGCTTGAGTAAAGTTTGGCATATTTCAACTAGGATTTAGACACAAAAATATTCCTTCTTGTCCCATATGCACGTGATGAAATATTACTAACATTTCATCTATTCGTAGTTTTTATACTGATTGGGAATGATTCATTAGTTACTATTTTTAAGAATTATTTGGACCACATTATGCATCAATGACCAAGCGCCAAATTAGCTTTTTCAGAAATATGCAATAAAATTTGATGTTACTTTAAAAATCGGTTTCTTGTTATTTAAAAAGGATTTTTGGATGATTACTAAAACAAATTATTGAAAGCAATATCTCAAAAATAATGATATATCCATATGTAATTATATACTGTTCACGTTATGTCAAATTTTGCAATTCTGCGAATATATTCCACATGACCCATTTTTTACACTCTGGATGAGAAATTGTATTCATTTTAAACATCTTAATTGCAATTATTAACAACCAGATGACTTGATGTCAACTGTTCGGACAGATTTAGGTACTTGGAAAGAAAAGGAATATTTGTGTCTCTAGATGCTAGTAATACTCCAATTGTTTGAGAATTATTATTTATAGTCAAGTGATTAATAATAAAAAATTCAGGCAGTCTGTTAATTTATTTAATTTTTATGAACTGTTTCATGTTGTATGATTTGTTTCAAGTCTATATTTTATTAAAGATATATAAATCGTATATAAAATACTGTGTCTTAAGAAAATGTAAGACGTTAATTTTTCCAAAGTTGTAAATCACAGTAGACCCTCCAGGATAAATCTTTATACTGACAACTCAAACTTTTTGTCTTTGAGTAATTCGATTCGAAAAATCGACAATAGAAATTAATTTGTTCTTGATTTTGTTTCTCTCGTCATATTACTGGCCAATAATTTTTCTAGAAATATATTTTTCCAATAAAATAACTGGTTTAAGGTAGTTATATCGTGAGAGGTGCGACATCTGTTAGCGAATCGATAAACTTGAGACGCGAGAGACATAGAGAGCTGGAAAGTAGGGAAAGATTTGGCAAAGCCGCATATAGTTTCTGACGCCAGCTAATTGACTTGTCACTAATGTCATATATTTTTACCTCTTTTAATAAATTAATGGAAACATATATTATTACACATACAATAAATAAAATCAGAATGGAAATTTATAAATCTTCTACTTTCGTATGACACTGCATTTAAAATAAACGCAAAGTATTTTCAAATATCCGTGCCAAATATTAGAAATAGTGCGACGTTGCCACGTCTACTACTCATGTCCTCCATTCAATAATTTCAATAATTTTCGGGTAGCTGCCATTACGCTATTTTACGGTGAATCATCTCGATATTTCTACACGTGCTTCGTCAGAAATTAATTTAAATTTGCCTCGTTTTTGAGATCATCCTTAAATAAGGATCAGTCGTAGGAGTGAAAATAGTGTCACGACATCAATTTATTTCGCATGTCGTCCATGCAATTTTAAATGTCGTTAAAAACTGCGAACTTTGAGCGAATGAATCTCAGAAACGGAATGGTAAATGAATTTCATATTTTACTAGAATGTTTATTGACATATGAATTAAATTTGCAGTAAGTTTCCGGACTTTCTTGAATAACGTGAATTGCGATATAACTACCTTAATTACAATTTATAACTTGTCTTGTCATGTTTGAGGTTTTGTACAATCTCAGATACATTGCAAAAATCTTGCATCTGGTAAGATTACTTTAATTGTCAAAATCAATATAAAATATAAAACCTCTTATGGTGAACTGTTATAAATTAAGTTGTACATTTCTGAAATAACAAAGTATTTGTATGATACCACTTTGCACAATTAATTATATTTTTAATAAGCTTATTTGCTTATTTCATGAATTTTTAGTAAAATAATTTGTGTAGAGGAATTGCAAACATGTGCAAGTTAAGCAGAAAAATTTGGGTCACTGACATATTGAATTGTATTGTTTAATAAAGTTTATTTACTATTATTGTAATGCATTTCTTTTATTATGTATGTTACTCTTTGTATTTCTTATGTACAACAGCAATATTTACCAACAAAAATATAAAGTTTGGTTGTGGCTTTTAAAAAATATATAAAAGTACCCTTATGTAAATGCAAAACAATAATTTACGAAGCTTAAAAATTCAAGATATGCTAACTGCCCTCATTAATTACTTGACAATAATAGAAAATATTTAATTGGGATAGATGAAGACTATTTAAATGAAGAAAATTTAAAATCCATTTACAATTGTACATATCACATCATCTTCATACAGGAGATCTCAGAAAATGTGGTAATAATAGATACATTCCTCGTGCAAAAATAAACCAGAAACTTGAACATCGGTCGCAAGCTTTATCAAAATACAGTGTTAAAACTTTTATTTTTCATTTACTCTCTTCGATTTTCTCATACAGTTTGAGAAAATATGCAGTCTATTCAGTTTAAAAATGAAGTATTCCTGAGATCGGTTCACACAGTCTCACAAGTCACTGCTCAAGTCGAATTCTCCACTACAAAATCTTTCTATTATGCTAGCAGTCCACAGAAATTAGCCAAAAAAGGAGGAAACCTGGACAAAAGTACAAGTTTTTGAAACTTTGACCTTGAATATCTTGAAAGGGGCGAGAGGTTTTGAGAAAACGTGCAAGAGATTAATCTTGTAGATAATTTACAACTTTCATGTTAACTTTATTGCTATCTGATTTTTTTGGCGCGAGATATTTGCGAAAAACCATGTTTTTGAAACTTTGACCTTCAATATCTCGAAAAGGGAGGAGGGTTCGAAAATATAAAAAAGACTACTTGTAGATAATTTAATTTTCTACAACTTTCACATTGACCTCATGGGGATCCGATGCATAGGACGTGAGATATCTGCAGAAAACTTTGACGTTCAATATCTTGGGTAGCGATGTTGGGATTTTTGTGGATTTGAGTTTGAGACACCTCAAAGTACTTTGTTTCGCACAAAACAACAGAACGGGGAGTGGTTTGGGTTCAGCTATCGTCAAGAGTAATCAGATCATGAAAAAGTGACACACCTGCCCTCAGGGTTAGAGACGTGTAGTGAGAAGAATCAATTTGTGTATTTTTTGTTTTAATAGTGAAAAAAGTTATTATTATAGTTTAGTTATTACCATGATTTTTTTCTGAAAAATCCGATATCTTCTGCCCTCTACACGCCCTTAAGATATAGGTGAAGTTGAGAAACATTCAATGGCACCAACTGATGTGAAACGAGTTCATAAAGCAGCTCTTTGCTTTATCAGGTAAATAATCAACCCCGAATTCACCGCGAAAAGGTGTCTCCTAAGTGAGTCTCAACCCACCCACCCCCTAACCACTTTACCACTTTGGATTTAAAAGTAACTCTAATAAAGCCATCTCGAGCCGATCACATTTTCAGAAACCCTTCAATCATATGTTTCCACCGCCTCGGTATTTTAGGGAAAGGGGATGATTTCTACTAATTTTTTACCATTGATTGAGCTTTTAATTTTGTCATCGGGAAGATTAGAAGAATGAGTGAGGTAGATAATTTAGTAGCTTGCCAATTAATAAAGTCAATATTAATCACTTGCCTCAAAATTTATTTTT
Organism: Stenurella melanura; assembly: GCA_963583905.1. NCBI lineage: Eukaryota > Metazoa > Arthropoda > Insecta > Coleoptera > Cerambycidae > Stenurella > Stenurella melanura. The sequence continues at coordinate 114,420,230 of OY757312.1, forward strand.
ACAAATATGGATATTCTCTTCGGGGTTCCCTTCCCGTATCACATTCTAGCCTTTAGTATACGTCTTAATACCAGTTCTTGGACATGTATTCTGTCATTTGGAAGCGTACCTACTAATAGGTTTTAGAGATGAATAAAACAGTCAATGTGTTGTATCACTGGATCAACAACAGTTCTCTGTTCTGGTTTGAAGTATCAATTTAGCTGAATTGTTTATCAGACATGATTGGGACCATTTTTGCAAGCTGAGTTAAACTATATCCCAAACATTTGGTGCGTAGACCATTTGAATAAACTGTCAAGCCTTTGAAATTGGAAACCAGACTCTTTATGCCAATATAAAGTCGCAATATCTCTACTTGAAATAAGCAAGTTTGTCAGGGTCCATTTTAGATAAATCTAAGGAGCAGTTACCATTAGAGATTGCAGAACACATTTGATACAGATATTTTTTACCTGTATTTAACTCAGAAACAACTACATTGCCTCGGGCAAATTACAAACAGTTGTTTCAAAGTCTATAACTAATAAATTATGGCATGTTTCCAATTCTTTACTTATAGGTTCCATGAATATACGCGGTCTAGTTGTGTCACCGTCAAGAAAGTGGAAAAGATGTTTTAAAGGAAGCCCGTAACCATGCAGCTGACAAAAAAACTACTGCAAACTACGTGTTAACTGTGCCTTCATTTGGGATATGGCTCTATTTTTTTATATACAGTATTTACTATTCTCCCATCAGATCTGCTAACTATTAACAAACAGTCCAAGTTAAAATTATTTGATTGCTTTTGTAACGTCCTCAGTGTTGCGTCAATAATATGTGCACTGTTTCAATGGAGTACATGAATTTTTACTAAGCCGATAGAGGGCAAAAGTTGATAATATATTTCAAGAATATTTTAGGGTATTACTTTAACATATAATAACTACTCTTCGCTATTTGAGGGGTGGTAGAGGGCACAAGATACAGATTGTTTGTAAAACGGTTTTGGTGTAATATTTACAATCTACTATAGCACCTTTTTTTCACCATTACAATTTTCAATGGTAAAAATAAAAATTCCCTCGTATAGTAGCGCTCCTCGCTACTGAGCACACTGGTTCACATTCTCAGATCGGAAGTGTTTTTCCATGTGCGATCTATCAAAATTGTTTTTGAACCTTTCGCAACCGTACCCTTCTCATTTTTCACGCTAACTTGCTGTTTCTGATGACGCTTTTATGCGCTTCCCGATTTCTAAGCTCACTAATGTGAAAATGAAAAGAATTCAAAATAATTCAGGAATTTTAATGAAATAAGTAATAATTAAACGTATTTTTAAAATCAAAATTCAAAAATACTTGCAATAGCAGAAAACCCACCACTCTTGAATAAAACCAATAATGCAAATTTGCACTTCCCGACCAGACTGCCAGAAGTTAATACGGTTGAGAATTGCACAATTCCCCGCTAAAACCGGCAAAAACCGAAGATGTATAAACACATACAGGGTGTAATTAGTTTCATGTCATTAAAAAAAACTGGTAATAGGGACCGACTACACAAACAGAAAACCTATATGACCTTTTTCTCTAGGGGCACTTTGAAAAAAACTAACCTGGGTTTACATTTTTAATGTTATGGTAGGAAAAATTTGAGAACCACTGTTTTTCAGGATCAGTGGATGTTATAGTTCCGAATATTAGAAATAATAAAAAACTGTAATACCCGACTTGTGTTCCCGTCGGTAGAAGTGCGGCACTTTGATGGGATTATTTGTATTGAACTTTTTATACCACTAATTATGAAAATGTAAATAATTCCTTCTCTTTCGGCACAACGCAAGCATAGCATGGCCGCAGGGGTTTAAATAGGATTTGTTTACATGTGTTTTTTAATTTGGAACAAAGCTATTGTAGCTTTTATTGTCGTTTATAAGAATTTATAACATTTAAAAGTGGTTTATTAACATTTGTAACATCGTGTTAAAAGCATAAAAAATTAGTAATTGTTTTATGAAATTGGGAAACGAACAGTTAGACGTCCGAGATACGATAACAGAAATTAGTTGTGTATTTTAAGTTAGGAAAAAATCTGATTTTTTTAACGAATTGAGCGCATAATTTTTCCCAATCAGGTATCGAAAACTAAAAATCAAGTCTTTGGTCTCTATGAAAATCAATGTAAACAATAATAAACAGATAAAAACAAGACAACGAATACTAATAATAATAATCATACCTTTAATGCCCAATAGGTAACACCCAATAACTAAACAAATCTTTTGAATTTTTTACAAAAATTGTTCGAAATGACCTCCATCTCCACATATACACATTTCGGTACGTCGAACTAATAACATACTTACTCCGTTCAACACATTTGGTAAATTAGGATCATTTTTTATGGTTTCTATGCACATTAAAATACGTCGTTGCAATTGTTTTAAAGCTCTTCCGCACCAGTTGCATTTCCATCACTTTCTCCATGTACCAAGTCCATATCCGCGAGCTCTGAATAAGTGTAATCTCCCATAATGTCCAAAATCTGCGTTTTAAAACACCACACTAAACTGTGAATTAACGTTATCAAGAAAGAAAACAAAAAGAAAAATTGGTCCAAAATCCAAAAAGTAACACAAAAAGCACGAACGAGAAGTAGTGTCTTACGTAACCAAGCACTAACGACTTGAACGATAGGTCAATGAAATAAATCTTAACATAAGTGGCACAAAATTCAAAAAGAAAACAGACAAAACCAAGGAACGGGTACGTCGCGTCATGCGTGCGCTCTTTACCAAGTAAGGACAAAACTGAAATTATTACTTGAGAATATTACAAGGGAGAGATAGCATGCCTAATAGGACAATTGGCGCGAAGAAGCAAAAAACATGATGATGTCCTCTGTCGGTCGCTTTTAACTGCTTTGTCGGCATACTTATTTGCAGGAATGTCAGAGTATCTCGTGCGACAAGACGTGAGGCAATAAAACCTACCCCAATATGCCAGCAGTTCTCAAACTAGGTTATTAAGTATTTTGGAAATTTTTGTTAATTTTTTTTCTCCAAAACTATGAGCTTTAGACCCCATGTTATATAAGGTTTTTTTGTTTGTCTTGTCGTTCTCTACCACCAGTTTTTTTTAATGATATGAAACTAATTACACCCTGTATAATCGAGATCAAGTTGTTCAAATCAATGATGTCAAAAATGAACCTAAGAAAGTAACCCAAGGTGTCCCACAAAGCTCCATCCTGGGCCCTCTCCTATATATTATCTTTGCTAATCATCTAGTCCATTTTTTAAAGCCAACTGAGAACTTACAAATAGTATGTTAAGCTGACGATACAAATGTTTTAATCATGGAAAACAACGGGACTGAAGCAATAAATTCGGCAAAAAATATACATAAAAAATGTATTCTGTGGTCTGAAAAAAATTTCATTAATTTAAACAGGCGAAAAACCATATCGATACTCTTTACGCAACAAACTTCATAAGTTGATTTAAATTTTGACCTGTTCAATATTTACAACTCAGGTAAACCTCTGGGAGTCACTTTTAACTCTGCATTAAAATGGGATATTCACACCGATGAGTTATGTAAAAAATTGCGCACCAGTCAACATATTGTAACTAGCCTATATTATGCAAATTTCCACTCGATATGCGATATGGTAATATTAACTGATGAATAAGTAGTTACTCTCAACGCGTGTTTATTCTACAAAAGTATGCATTGCGTATATTAACAAAGATGTCTTGCAGAGCAGCATTCAAAGAATTAAAAATTCTAACAGTAACCAGCACCTATATTTACGAACTAGGTTGTTTTAATTATAAAAATTTGCCCACTTTTCAAAAATATCTGACTAACCACAATTATTCCACAAGATTGACACTCTCCAATTATTTGTATAATTCTTGTACAATTAATTAAGAAATAAAGGAATTATTATTATTATACTTGACCAAAAACGGGCGTTACCGATCTGAATCCATACATATTTCATGGGTTTTCGATTTGCGCTATAATGGGGCTACCGTCATGACAGGGTTAATAGTAAACATATCTCTGACCATTAAAATGATGAAAAATAGACTAATACTTCTACATGATAGGAGTAAAACATATAAAAATTTTAAATATACGGTATTTTTGCTTATCATGTGATGCACTGAAGATTTAGAAAAACATGTAGAATTATATTTTTTTTCTCTTGACTATTTAAAAGTTAGTATCTTTTACTTAATAACTGAATTTGTTTTATGTATCTAAGTAATTCTGTCTCCGAGTTCTGATAACATGTAATATATATTTGTCCGATAAATTCTGAAATTACGCAATTATAATGGTAAAAGTAGTGTTTATTTAAACTACATTAACTTAAGCAAATGTAAGTTAATGAGGTTCAAACTGACACATTTCTCGAAAGCTTCTTCTTTGTAAATATTGTCGACAAAACTGTAAATAGATTTAATCAAGACTAGACGGAATATCCTAAATCCTTACGTAAAAATTGAGTAAATTTTTCCTTTTACTTATCACCACAGTTGCCGAGATCAAATTTGAAAAACTAATTGACTCACTTAGATCGTTTAAATCCAGAGACTATTATTACCTCAACAGTGACTCGCTTAAATTAGCTAAATAGGGTATGTCAAATATCTTATTTAAAACATAAGATCAGATGAAGTTTTTTTTGTGAACATACAAATACCAGTTGACAAAAGAGCAATAGTATAATTAAGCTATTTGTTCGGAATAGTTTACTTCTACTAGCACTCAGATTTCATATACGCAATGAAAAATCACTGCCGTTTATTACCACATTTTCTGAAATATCCCATTTGACCCACTTAAATAGTAAACATTCTATAAAAATCTAACACAACTCCCTTTCGCACTTCCCATACTTTTGATAGCAAATAATCACTATGTTGGAAGATATTATTCAATTTTCTTAACTACCTAACAACATTTTGTCAGACTAAGGCAGCCGTGGGAGTACTGGAGGTGATCTGGTCAACCATATTCTCAATATGCCTGTACTTTTTTATCCTCTTCCACTCCCCATTGTTATAGTTCATCTGGAAATGTGTCTCCACCATCATCGTTAGGTACGTATCGTCAGGCTGAAGAACATTCTCTTGATCTTCGGACAACTTTATCGTAACAATGTTACCCAAGTGTGGGCATGGGTTGTCTCGAGATCCAGCCATAAAGCCCAAAATAAGAGCTTTTTCCGGCCGTGTGACTTTGTTTGCTGTACGGAACATGTCTTGTGCCTCCAACATTTGTTCTCTCTATAATAAAGACAATTATACCATAATCTTTGACATTTGAAATAATAAGTTCAAGTAAGTTCATGATAGAGTATCGTGGCTGATTTCATTTTGTTCTGTATGCTGTATAGAATGCAAAAAGTAATGGTGGGCATTTTAGATCTGGAGAGGGTGGAGAGGAGGGGGGGGGGGTTAATATTTTTAATTAAAATTAAGTTGAAGAAATTAAATTATTTTTTAAAAGTTTTTGTGTTAGGTTTCACTCATTATAATTGATAACATTTCATAGTATATATTCAAAATAATCAGGAGAGATGAGTGTCCTATTAGACCCAAAATGGTGAAAACCTATTTTATAAATTGAAAATTACACATAGTCGTGGGCTTCAAGTCAAGTCAAAATTATGTATAAAAAAAATTAGGAAACTAACATTTGTTTTAATTGTTTATTTGTAATATAACATTTTCTAATGGTTTTCTATAATCATAAATAAAGTTTTCAATAACTTTTCTTTGTTTTTTTTTTCTTTTTACTCTAAAAAACCTGTTTCTACAATTATTTTGAAAATATAAGAAAAAATGCTGTTAATTTGACCCAAAAATATTCACCTTGGGCTTTTTGAGGTCACGGATTACGAGTCTGGAGTTTCAAAAATTATTAAATAAATTTGTGGCTCCAATATGACCGAATGCAAAAGAAAAATGTTATAATAAGTATTAATTTATAGTTATTTGACTTCAGTACCAACAGTACGTACAGGTAATAATAATAATGTTTGCTTAGTAATATCGCATAGACTATCTTTGATGTTTTTTTTTAAATGCATACATAACACCTTCATTCCCTATACAGACAGGTTATTATGCATAAAATAAGAAGTAGATAAATAACTTTATTTTTTACATGAATGAATATTCGAATGACACTAACACGAAACGTGACACCTTTTTTATTTCATATGGTCTAGAATAATCAATGAGTTCCTTTAAATAGAATATAAATAGAAAAATGAGATGTACGGAACATAACACCTTTTTTCATCTGACGTAACTTTTTCCTATAATTTGACATGGATAGTGCAGAATATTATGATGGAAAAGAAAGTTAAGTGCCTTTAACACTGTTATGCACTCAAGAGAATACTTCAGTGTGAATATATCATCTTCATCTCTATATTTTCTATTTAATGATTTCAAAATTCGATTCTTTCCATGCCAAAATATTGTATGTAAAAATATATACGTATTTATGTAAAAAAAAATGCAACTCAAAAAATGCGAAATGTCTTCAAATATTTCATATTAAAGTTGAAATAATATAGTGCAGATGTTTAACACTTTTAACGACCAAAGTGACATTTAAAAAAATAAAAATACAAGATAGCGGTCCTAAATGCTGAATTTAAGATTTAAGAATCATGCAATATTTGATACATTAAGAAAACTACTATTTTCATGGTCTGTACTTTGAAGCAGAAGAGATAACAAAATTAAATATGCTTCAAGTTTCGCAATAAGTATTTTTAACACAGATTATTTTCGTGTATATCGAATGGGCTGAGCATTCGTTTGAGCCGCTATTTATCTTGCTGTTTGTCAAATTTTTAGTGAAATGTAAAAAAAAGAAATGTCATCAAGATAAATATTATACCTAACAACTCCAGTAACCTTTTTTTTATATACATGAAACGATGCCTATAATTAATGGTTAAAAATAGGCTATTTTTTTGGGGGGAAATTTAATTTTTGTCCAATTTTAAATACCTGTAATTTCGTCTGGAAACACCCAATTGAGATGTGCATGCCTAAAATAAGCATTTTCAAAAAATATTTTCAAAAAACCGAGAATTTTACAAAATCACCTAAATTTTCCCTAAAAAGTGATTATCAAACAAGTATAAAAAAAACTAATTGGTAAAAAAAAATCCCTTCCGGGCTTTTTAGCTGTAATAGTATGCCTAAAGAAACTAAATTAACATTTTTTTGTGTACGTTTAAAAAAAAATTGGAAATAATTATAAAATGTTTTTTTGCCTTCATTTCTACTATATTCAAGTGGTTACACAAAAACAGTTGAGATTAGGAATGGTTAATCCCATTCAAAATTTAATTTAAAAAACTTGATTATACAATAGAGATTTGTAATAGTTTGTTTATTTAAAGATACATAGTTCACATACATTTTTTTTTCAGAACACAATTCAAAGGAATAAATTTATAATTTCGATTTTAATAAAAACATACCTTTTTAGCAACAAATAGCCATAACTTGGCCAACTTTTGTTAATTGCCCAAATGTAATTAAAAAAAGTTATGCTCAGGCAACAATTCTTTTTATACAATTTTTTTCATTATATGCTGGAAATATTGCATAAATGTTATAAAAATTGATTTTGGTCACATTTAGGCGCAGAAAAATATTCTCAAAATGTGAACTAGCATTTGGTTCTCAGAGCACCTGCATGGTTTTCCCCCTGTGACTCATATATCGGTCCTCACATTGCTGTAAGTTTTGACTTGTTTTCATGTATCAAAAAAAAAATTGAATCCTACAGATGTAACCACTAAAAAACTCGAAAAAGGCGAGATAATTGCAAGGGAACATAATGGAGTAGTTGTTTTAAAGTGGTAAGATGTACTTTGTCTGAGTACATATTATACAGCAGTTACAACAAAAGTAAGAAGACGAGGCGAAGAAATTGATAAACCCACTATATTATTTGTGATTATAACAACAGTAAATCTTTGATTGATCTATCTGATCAACTAAAACCTTATTCAATGCTCCTAAGAAAAGGGATAAAATGATATTGCAAGCTGACATTTGAGTTAGTGTTAGGGACTTCCTTGGTAAATTTATGTACTCTCTATAGAAAAATAACTAAAGATAATATATTCATAACTGCATTCAAAGAGCAGCTAATTGAGAATGTATTGACGACTGTAGAACCAGGTAGGTATGAAAATGAACAGCACGTTTTAGCGGAGGTGCTATCTAAAGATCGTCGTAGATGTGTTGTTTGCTATGAAAAAATAAGCAACAATGAAGGTCGGAAAAAGGCACAGCTGCAAGCACAGAAGTCCAGGTTTCGTTGCCAACAATGCACAAAATTTTATTGTTTATCATGATTCTTTTGATGTTCATAAATGTCAAAAATAATTTATATCATTTGCAACTAGATATGTACTCGATAAAATAACAGAGTTATTTAATTAATTTACATTATTCTTTGAACAGAGCAAAAATCTTCTAGGCTCAAACGTTCTCTGGGATCCCCAGGTCCCATATATCGATATTCCATAAGCTTCAATGTAATGTGTGACCTATATGAAGGTTCACAGAGCATAAAGTGGACGTAAATACTGGGGCTCATATGTCTCGGGGCCTGGATGGCACTTTGGGCTGAGAACAAAATGTTGATTCATGTGGCGATTAACATGTTAAAGAGTTGTAATGAGAATCAAATTGTAGAGAATTTAATTATATATTGAATTTGTAATGAACGTTTTTTTTTGTAAACCCTTAGTTCTCCAGACAATCAAGTTTATGCTGTAGACGATTTATTCGGGTTGACTTTTTTATAAATATATAGGATCCTAAACATCAGTTTTCGGGAATAAAATTTCAGATCTCATCGATTTTCAAATCAAAATGTAAGTGCACTCCACAAACATGACTGACCAATTGGTAATGTATAAAACAGTTTTCTATCATTTTGGGTTCAATATGGCGCTCGTTTCATTTGATTTATAATAAAAACTATAAAATGTTGTGTTAAAAACTTTTAAAACAATTTCAATATTAAAAAAAAAAATGAAAATATTAAACCTTTTCCCACTCTGGCCAGTTGCTTTTCACATTCTGTACAGCATATAGAACAAAACTACAATACCCTAGCACAAATTGGGATACGAGATGCAATTAGAAAACTCATTAACAGTAGAAACATTTAAAATTTCTCCCTGAAATCAGTATTTGTTGAGATATTTGCGAGAAAAAAATGTTGAATAACTCAATATATGACGAGTTAAGAAAATTATACACACCGTAAGAGCCAGACCTCTTCTCTGCAATACATTGGAAGACGGTTGAGGCTGTATCCTGATATGCGTGACGGTTTGCTGCTGTTGTTGTACCGGCCTTTGGGTAACGACCACTGATGTGCCGAGAACTTGTTGAGGCTGGAGTTGTTGTATGGGTTGTGGATCTGTAATGATGGTTCTTTGTCCTGTAGGTGTAGTAGCCAGCAAAGGAGGCACCGGACGCATGGTAGGGGTGGTCGTAAACTGGGGCGTAGGTTGGGGTGTGGCAGGAGGTACCGCTGCTGGGGAAGCGACTTGTTGAGGTGGCTGCACTGGAACTGTTGGTTGAGGCGTGGGTTGAGCGGAAGTAAGAACTGACGCAACAGGTGCTGAAAATATTAAAAACTGTAAGTCAATAAGAACTGGAATTCAAGATAGTGATAATCATATTACAGGCTTTCATAGTAGATCATAAGACGTGACCTATTTGTTTTCATCATTTATCATGTAAATCATATCTCTCATCGTCTACTAGAAAATTGTTTCTATCAGTTACTTTTCTCAGTTACTTTTCTTAAAAATATTATATTTATTGTTTACAATTTATCCTGAGCTTTTGTTTATGTATACAGCATGGTAGTCACCAGTGTCTTTTGAGCATTTCGCGGCTCATAAGATTCTGAAACACCTCTAATGTCTTTAGGTATATCAATGAAAGCTTTTTCTTCTATTTATAACAGTTTTCAGTGATTCAAAAAAAATTCTTTCTATTTAGAAGAACTATTTTTCTATGAATGTTTATATTGTTATATTTTTACTTTTTTATGTTTTGAATTTGTATAAAATTTGTATTATCATTATATATTTATATATTATATTCTTAATACTTGGCATATGATTCTTATGCCGGGGCTTGTGTGATTTTGACGAAACCATTTTTGTAACTTTTGACAATATTGAAGGTTAATAAATTTTATTCTATTTTATTATATGCTATCAATAATCTTCTCTGACAGTGCATTTCGATAGATCTCATAGTTATTGGCTCTGACATTTAACAGAATAAGTGGAGAGCCGATCAACGTTGCACAACCATAAATGTGTACAAACAATTTCTAATTTATGATGACATACTTAGGACATTATTTATTTTCAGCCCTTTTTAATTCTTGTGTTTTCAATCATTTTAAATATTATAATTTAAAAATTACATAATATACATAAGTTATTTTCGGTGCTAACGAATAATAATAATCATAATTATAGTTTTCGGTTAAGTAATTTTTCCCATGCTTTAGTGCCTGTACTTTGCACTTATTTTGATGGTTTATTTTCGAAGTGAAACTTATATTGAAGATGGATTGTGGATATATTCGTTACAATCATACACTGATCAATTTGTGGAAGAATTTTCTAATGCAAACATTCCATATGAGACATTTACTAGTCATAAATGTGCAGTCCTTAAATGCTTCGCAAATAACCACTGCATTCACAAGGGAAAGGGAAAGTCAACTCGGAGGAAACTTGCTTTAACACAACTGGTTATGAACGACGTTTGGGATAGAATGGTTTAAAGTTCGACCAACTCCGTATCAAAGTTGCCTGCTCACACAAATAATTTATGTGTTGCGTGACGATAGTTACAAGTTGGTTATTTCCAGCAACACAGCTCTACTGTCCATGCTGCAAGAGGTGCCACGCAAATTTTACATACATTTTATGGCAATAGTTTATTCAGTGTGACCTGTATGCTCACCAAATTTAATATTCCCTGATTATTTCTTATTTGGGTAATTTACAATTTAATTTAAAAATGTAAATGTAATACGTGATTTAGGCATATATTTTGACTCTAAACTGACATTTTAAATAACTTACATCTTTGTACCTTAAAGCAACGAAGAATCAACGCATTGTCTTGGCATTCAAGATTAGCAGTGGCATTATTGACTCACCAGAATTACTCCCTACAATAAACTTCTATGTTCCACAGAAACATTTAAGAGAAACATGTATGTCCTCTATACAGAATCACGGAATCCTATATGGTACCTACCAATCTAGCCATAAGTAGAATTGTAAGAAATGCTAATAATAGCCAATTAGATTTCTTTAATACCTCAGTCGCTAAGTTAAAAAGACACTTGATGTAATTATTGATAACTTAGACTATACAGTCATTATCTGTCGGTTATTTATATTATGCTATTTATGTATTTAAAGTGAATGTTTATTTTTTGTTTTGTTTTTTTTTTTTTGTAATTAATCTATTAATTGTTATTAAGCATGTCTCCCTGTATTTGTAAATGAGAAATTGGGCTAGCTGGTAAATAAATAAATATTTTTTTACTAATCGCTATTGAAATTTATTTATCGTCTTCGAATTAGCACATTTACAGTCAACGCAAAATTCATGTAATTTAGCACAATTATCGTAACTGTTTTTAATTCACTATTCACATTTTTATACCCATTGGTTGTTAAATGAATGAGCAATATGCACAATTTTTTTAAACATCACAGATGAATAGATCACTAAAAAATATTATTTTTCCAGTATTTTATTTTTGTTTATGTTCTAATTAAAGGTTTAAAAAATTATTTACTGCAGATGTCAATTGAACTACGTTTAAATGAAGAAGTTTCCGCGCTAATTCTATGTGACGTCATCGGGCACATCGCACCGACGGAAAACGTATTGTGATTGCGAATGTGTACATATTATTTATGTTGTGTTATGGAAAATACAAAGAAAAGTAGCTATAAATATTGTATTGTGCCCAAATGTACAAATACTACAATAAAAACTCCAGAAAAGTTATTTTTTAATGTGCCTAGACACGATAAAGTTAGGAAGAGATGGTGCAGAGCTATGAGACGCGACGACCGAAATGTAGAATTATCGTCATCCTCAAGATTATATTGCTGCCAGGATCATTTTGATGTAAATTTACCCATTAAAACTAATTATTTTATAATAATATTATGAAAATATGTAGCTAACCCTAATATTATTGTGATAATTTGTTTACATATCATGGTGAATTTGGTCACTTTCCTATTTATAGGAATACAAAAGTTTACTAACTTCTGTTAATAGGAACCTTGAATTAACATGTATAAATGTATAAGAACGGTGGGAATAATGTAACTTCTCGACGTTCTACATATTATCCAGTTATATATTTATATATACCTATGTATGTCAACAGTTATTTTTACTATTAATGTACCTACCTACCTAAAAGTACGTACTTAGTAAGTGACGGGAGGTATTTATTATATAAAAAAGTAAAGCATTCTAAGATGAAAAATATTAATTAATATAACTTTAAAACATTGCCTTGTTTACCTATTTTGAGGTTAGGTACATAAATAATTTGTTATATTTAACTACAGTAAAAGGATAAAAATGGGCAAAATTAATGTTTAGAATAATGAACGACATATACCTTGTTGCTTTAGTACTCCAATTTCTGCACTAATAAAATCAGTATTAGTAGCAAAAAAGTTTATCATAAACACATCAACAAAACGGGCAAATTGTCACTCTGGCCCCGTAAAAACCCACTGTCCGTCATTTTTACCACTTAATAATTAAAATAAATAAATAAATGAATGATTTTTCTTTTATGAAAATATCAATACACATTAAATGTGTATTGACAAAACAATTTATGATTTAACTCGTTGGCAGATAGACGACCATTAGATATTATGCCGAATGACGTCAGACCAATAGCGTGGTGTTTTCAGTCACGTGGATATGTTCCCATAAAATTTTGAATTTCAAAGTCGTTTATTTAGGCTACACATTTTTTTTATACCTTTTCTTCATTACTTTCTCAACTTATATAACATATATAACGAAAAAATAATAAATTATTGCATTTCTAAAATTAATGCATGTTGCTCATTGTGCATTTTTTTTTTATTGTCGATGAAAGATTTAATATATAAATTTGATGTATTTCATTTTTTTTCTACATAAATTATTATTTCATAACATAAAATAAAATAAAAATAAATAAAATTCCAAAACTCATTCAAATTTTTGCAAACAACTCCATATCAAACATCTCTCATTCAAAACCTTTAGTATCAGTAACATACCATTCTATAGCCTTTTAAAAATGTAATGAATAAATTAATAACAATATGCTAATTATTAATATGAAATATACACTTTAATTAGGATACCACTGGCATTTATTAGAGAATTCTGTTAATCTGAAGTACCGACAATGCATAATTTGTTCTACATTTTATGATCATTTATGAAAGCCTTGTAGAATAAACGGAGAGTAAACAGATATATTATATACTTTTATAAATATATAAAATCAAGGCAATGTTCAAACATAAGCAATAAAAAAAAAACAAGACAATAATTGTCATGGACTCGGAGATAATACAGTATTTTCATTTTTAAGTCGAAAAATATGAAACACTCATGATATACAGTGTGACCCATTTAAAATGGAAACACCTTTATAACTTTTTTATTTTTTGTCCGACGAACTAAATTTTACCAAAAGATAGAACAAATTAGGATCTACTTATGGCCAAAAAAACATTCTCGTCTTACAAATGCAAAGCCACCTGCGGTACCAAAATAAATGGAAAAAATAAAGAAATCATATTAGGCACTTTTTTAACGGAAAACTTTATTAATGAAAGTTGTTCAAAATTGTCCAAAAACCTAGAGTCCAAAATTTCAGCTATACTAAAAAATACTGAATTTTGTTTTTAAAGTCCAAAATTTCGGCAAAATTAATAAAAAAATACAAATCACTTGACAACTACCTGACAGCTTAATTTCAAACAAAATTGTCATAGCACAATTTACTAAAGAAAAAAAAGAAAAATTAAAATGATATTTTCGGATTCGGACATTTATTTAAACAAAATTTCAACTGTCTTTAATATTGCTGAAATTTTCGACTCTAGGTATTTGGACAATTCTGAACAACTTTCATTAATAAAGTTTTTTGATAAAAAAATGCCTAATATGATTTCTTTAGTTTTTCCATTTATTTTGGTAACGCAGGTGGCATGGCATTTGTAAGATGCGAATGTTTCTTTGGCCATAAGTAGATCCTAATTTGTTCTATCTTTTGGTAAAATTTGGTTCAAGTCGGACAAAAAATAAAAAAGTTATAAAGGTGTTTCCATTTTAAATGGGTCACATTGTATATTATAGTTTGTCGGTCAACACATACCCAATTATCCATTTGACTTCAAACAAGGAACATCAACTATGCACCCCCTAACAATATTAACAAACAATATTCAAACAAACAATAAATTAGGAAACAATTCGGCAGCAACCTTTCTTGATATCAAGAAAGCTTTCGACAGTGTTTGGCATCACGGACTTTTATACAAATTATGTCAAATCCAGTATCCGGACTATATAATCTGGGTTTTAAAACACTACCTGTCAAATCGTTCTATTCAAATCCAAATTAAAAACAAAATATCCGAAATGTTTACAAGGTTTACCACAAGGTTCTCCTCTCTCTCCCTTACTCTACAATATTTTCTGCTAAGGCATATATAATTACAATCTGGAACATCCACGGAATATTGACCACAATGCATATATCCTACAATTCGCTGACGACATCTGTCTTGTGTCCCATGGAAAAAATTTGAGTGAAACTGTTGAAAACCTAGAACACCTCTCGGACAACACAATATTCCGAATGAAGAAATGGCGACCTATACCAAATCCAAATAAATCTCACCGGATTATATTTAACCATAAAATTTCCAACAAATCTCCACCGATCAACCTACTTCAGCAAACACTCCATCCTTCATTATCATGCAAATACCTAGGAGTCAATATTGATAATAAATTATATTTTAAATTGCACACCAGACTTTGCAAACAAAATATCATAACAAGAACCAAGATTAGACACTCCGACAACCCCTTGCATAGTCCCTCTAACAACCTTCTATATCAAAAAACCCATATTGAACCTATCCTCTCCCGATTCAAAAGACTATCACAAAAATTTGCCAATAATGCACTTAACATCGAAATAATAAATCCTTTAATTCACCAAACCAATCCCAACATCCCCCATAAAAGAATATTCCCTACACAATCAATCTACGAAACCCTTATGTTGCTACGTAGTGATTAATATTATTAATTTAATTTGTTAATACAAATAATACATGACTGTCTCGTCGATAGCCTACCGACTAATAGACGGATACACTGATTCACTCATCCAAATATCTAATCTACGAAACCCTTATGTTGCTACGTAGTGATTAATATTATTAATTTAATTTGTTAATACACATAATACATGACTGTCTCGTCGATAGCCTACCGACTAATAGACGGATACACTGATTCACTCATCCAAATGCCGGACTTGGCCGACGTGTCTTAATATCACTGATCGAGTGTCGGAAATTAAACCGCATGAATGCATCATTTGAAGCGAATTTTACACATGGAAAACACTCTATTCTTAATTTTTTTACACATACCTGATGTTGGAGCGACTGTGGGCTGAGGAGTAGCGGGAGCATAGGCAGGAGTTGCACTCAATCCAGCTGCATAATCTGGAGTAGCTCCAGTAACGGGAGGAGGACTTTGTAAAGCAGCATTCTCTGATGCCTTCTTCGCATCCTCAATTTCTGCAATAATAAAAAGTGTTACATTTCATTCTTCACAAAGGAAAGCTAATAAAAACAAGTTTAAAAAGTTTTTATCACCTTGCATTCTTTTCCTTTTTTTAGCAGCCGCATAACCCAACGGTTGGTCTGCAATGTCCAACAACTTAACTCCGCCTTCTTTTCTTCCAGCAGGTGGCCTAGCCAATGGCGGCCTGTTGCTTATATTACTATTTAAGACACTAGAACGGAAACCTGATGTTGGCACTCTGCTTGGAATTCCTTTCAAGGGAGCTAAAATTTTAATCAAATAAGAAACTGATTGGTTTAATATACTGGGTGATAAACAATAAGATAGATATCTTTCTTTTATGAAAGTAATAAATATGAATAAATTAATGTTATAGAATTGTTGTATAAATCTCATATTTTGACAATTACTTTGTTAATTGTCCATAATTGCGTTATCAAAAAACAGAGTGGAGGAAATCCTTCATTTAAACATGCTACTTGATACTTCAATCACATTAGCCATTTTCTCAAACCAGGCTAACGACATACAAATATTGTCCCTGATTCTGACCAACTGAAGACACAACTTCATAAAAAGTGTCACATCTTCATCAACAATGAACTTAAAAAAAAAAAAAAGTACAGGCTGTCAGATGTATATACATTTAAAAAATGTATTTTACGGAAAAACACATTTTTACTTAAAATGTTCTATCTCCAAAAATTGTATCAAAGTGTATAATTCTTATTGGGTTACATTTTTAATGATATATATTTTGATTTAATAATAGTGCAAGTAGTATTCTATTTACTGATTTTAAACCAGAACATTTTGAAATTTGTACATTTCGACAATTTAGGAATTAACGATAAAATTTCGATTAAAAATAATTGTGAAATCGTGAAATTTATTCCTAGCAAAAAAGAAAGAACGCAAGATGAAGCTAATACTAGGTACTGTATAGTACACAACATAGTTTTTAATTCCACAGTACATTTTTTTTAAATCCAATTTTATGCTCTCACGTCAAAAATGCGGATTTTTTTACTTTATTAAACCATATTGGATAACGTTATAGATTGTAGGACTTGTATCATGAATTTGCTCATGAATTCCTATGCGTTCAACTCATAACAATACATTTTCATTTGGTTCTTCCACAAAAAAGTACAATGAATGGAAAGTCGATCATCAAGCTAGTGATTCTGTATGTCCATCCTACTAGTAACATCTTATGGTCCTCAGATGCAAAATAGACTACTCTGGTGTTTATGGCAAGTGATCATAATGAAATTACCATTCTGAATGAACTAGATCGACTAGGAAAACCTATACAGGAAAGGATAGACTATAACCATGTACTCTCGTATGTTAATACTCCTAATAAATCATTAAGTATCATCCATTTAAACTTTCGCAGTATTCAAAAAAACTTTAACAATTTATTAGTATTTTTACAGGTCTACAATCAATATTTTTGTGATATTATCATCTTAAGTGAATGTTGGCAAATCACTGATGACAAAAACTATAATATAAACGGCTATAAAATATATTATAATCAAAGTTGATTAAACCAAATTGATGGGGTCATGATATATACAAAACCAAATATTAATTCTAATTTAGCAAATTTTAAACTGAACACCTCTGGGTAGCTATTCTGTAATTTCAGTGAACGCGAGCATTTCTCGTGAGAGGAGCGAGTTCATATCACGATCCCTTCCCAAGGAAATAAAAATACTATTCTGTAACTACAGTGACTATGCGGAGACTTGAAGTGATCCTTCCAGCTTTGCCAACAGTTGTTCCTACATTTCAACCAATAGAATTGCCGCAACGCCATGATCGAAGGTCGTGCGTTGTATGACGGGAAATGCATCTTGTCAAAATGCGAGTTTTTGACATTCAAAATGAGTGCAATATCTATTATTTTGTAAAAGTGACATAATATTCTGTTAGGCTAGGAATAACAACATCAAAAATCCGCTCCAACCCGATGAATAGTACCTTAAGAAATATTTTGATTAAGTGGGTGGAAAAACAACTACAGCTTCTGTGGAACGTTTACAAATCAGTTCACAAAAAAATGCCAAAATATGAGGGAAAGAGTAACTTTAAATGCTGTCCTTGGAAACCAATAAAAATAATTCGGAGCAATGGAGAAAAGTAAATTTAATTTGTAATATAATAATTGGATTATACATAATCTGACTTGTATAATGTATAATCCACAAGCATGTTCTTTATTTACTTAATTATAAAAGCCCTAACTGCTAAGCCGAAGGGATTGCATATGCAATGAAGTTGTCGTTCTTTTTGAGGATTTTTCCAGCAATCTGAAGGTCTCATAGTGCCTCATTGATAATTTAGTATCCAATATCCATTGCCCTTTAATCCCTACAGTTTAAGTAACACAAAACTCATTGAATGATCTAACACAAAAATAACTTCAAATAAACAAATATCATGCCACCGACATCCTAATAAAATGACAGTTTGCCCAAAAGTGAGGTTATACTTTCATCTTCTCACGCGTGAACGATCCCGTTCCCTACAATTTACCAAGAGAAGCAAGTTCCTCGATTTTTGGCGTGATGTGACGGCTCCCACAGTTACAGAATACGCTATTTTGGTTTTCAAGAGAACTCCGCCCACTTTCTCATAAAAGCATGTGTTCACATCACTTCACACCGATACAGAATAGCTACCCAGGGATAACCTTAACTAAATTATGCTTTAATTATAATCATGTCACCTATGATCTCACATGTGGATACAGAGCACCATCTAGCGACATTCAATGCTTCTTGAGCGATCTGGAAGATTATTTATTAAAGCACTCTACAAATCAAATTGAACTATTTATAGGAGATATTAATGTTGATATTTTAAACAAAGATAACCGCAGTAACTTATACTTATCGATATTTAGTACTTTTGGATATGAATTCTTAATAAATGGCTATACCTGGGTAACTACCTCATCTATGTCATGGTTGGACCATATTTTTATTAGAAACCAAGTAAGAAATACTCAATTTTATCTCTTCCATTCTTGATGCAGATCTAATTGACCATTTTCCAATCATGATAAATCTTAGTAACAAAAATGTAATGAGACACCAACGTAAATCAGTTACTAGTCATTGAAAAAATTAATGCAAATACCTTTGAAAACCTGATTAGATATATCGATTGGCAGGAAGTAACTAGTACAAATAAAATTGAGGAAATGAATATATTACTAGCAAAAATACTCGTAATTATTTCAAACTCTTACTAAAGACTTATTCATAGATAAGTACAAAAACATATATCTTTCTAAACAAAATACTTTGCTGGCTACATGCCACGAACAACATTGAATTATAAGAAAGAAAATATGCACATTACGTACAGAAAACTGTCACAATAATGTTAGTTTTAATTTGAATTATCCTGTTCAACAAAACCAAAAATAACCAAAGACAAAAACACTTACCAAAAACTTTAAAAACTTTCACAGACACGTGTTTCTGTATCCTACACAAGGATACTTCTTCAGTGCTACTTCTTTCAAAGTTGAAAATGAACTAAACAGTCACTTACCAGGTAATAGGTATTTATGCAGTAATCATTTATGGTTCTAACGAACAGGATAATCCAAAACAGATTTCGGAGAATTACCAGTACAGGTATAATCATAAAACATAATCAAATGCAAATGCAAATTCCCTACAATGTAAGAGTAATCTAAAATAGAATTGAGGAAATGAATATATTACTAGCAAAAATACTCGTAATTATTTCAAACTCTTACTAAAGACTTATTCATAGATAAGTACAAAAACATATATCTTTCTAAACAAAATACTTTGCTGGCTACATGCAAAAACTAACTAAAAACTAACATTATTGTGACAGTTTTCTGTACGTAATGTGCATATTTTCTTTCTTATAATTCAATGTTGTTCGTGGCATGTAGCCAGCAAAGTATTTTGTTTAGAAAGATATATGTTTTTGTACTTATCTATGAATAAGTCTTTAGTAAGAGTTTGAAATAATTACGAGTATTTTTGCTAGTAATATATTCATTTCCTCAATTCTATTTTAGATTACTCTTACATTGTAGGGAATTTGCATTTGCATTTGATTATGTTTTATGATTAGTACAAATAAGTTGAATTAGCCACCGACCACTTCTCAAATATAATAACTGACATAATCAAACGTTCTACAGAAAAAAAATATATAATTACAAAGAAAATAAAAAAATGAAGCCATTGATCTCGAATGGTATTGAATCAATAAAAGAGACTGTATGAAGAAGAAACTTTTATTAAATTATAGTGACAATGACGAGGTGATATATTATAAGACCTATAGAAATAACCTAAATAAAATAATTAAAAAAAGAAAACATGATTTCTACAAACAAAAAATAGATTTAACCGCAACAACCACAAAACAATTTATAAAATTATATCTGAGGCAACAGATGAAGTTACATCTGACAGGAACTCTCCATTGCAAATTAAAGGCGACAATGACATACCCTTTTCTGACGATGTAGAAATGGCACACTACTGTAATAAATACTTTAACGAAATAAAAAATGTTTGAGAAGATTAAAACTCCTACGAATTTATTCCAACCTCATTACAACTCTGAATAATCAATGTTTTTGACTCCTATATTTGATAAAGAAATATTACAACATATAAGCACCCTATAAACGGATAAAGTCAATGCAAAACTAATAAAGAGATGTCATATGTATCTTCTTAAGCCTTTAAAACATATTAATCTTATCTTCGATACAGGCGTTGTACCATTCTATTTTAAAATAGAAGACGATTACGACCACAGAGTTAAGTTTTGCGAATTGATGACAAATATGATTAACAATAATAGAAAGTTGGTCAGAAATATTTGTTTCAGTGATGACCGCACGAATTTGTGAATAAACATAACTGTCGCTACTGTAGTGATGAAAACCCCCACATTTTCAGAGATCATAGTCAAACACCCGAAAAGTTGAACGTATGGGCGGGTATATTTGGGGATACCATTTTCAAAGCGGGAGATCAAACTAAAATAAATAGTTACCGTCCAATAAATGTCAAGTAATTTTTCAAAAGTATTCGAAAGATGCATTAAATCTAGACTTGAAAATTTTCTTCAAGATAATCAAATTTTATCAAAAAACCAATATGGATTTATTAATGGTCTGAGCACGAATAATGCAATTTACGAATTCACTAGAAACATTATTAATAATTTAGATAACAAAATAAATGCCTAAAGGTATTTTGGGACCTCGCAAAGGCGTTTGACATGGTACCATATGACTCTCTTAGACGTCTTAAATGCTTATAGGGTATGTGGTGTCCTGTTAGACGTCTTCAAAAGCTACCTCTCAGGAAGACGTCAAACTGCTAAAATCGGTAGTTCAATCAGTGATCCACTAATCGTTAAAATAGGAGTACCTCAGGACACAGTTGTAGGTCTGCTATTGTTTATTACCTATATAAACTCCTTAACAAATATAAATATCGATAATGGCCTAGTGATCTCCTATGCAGACAATACTGCAGTGGTCTTCAGTGGCTTCTCCTGGGACAGTGTGAAAATAAATGCAGAAGTTGGCATTACAAAGATAATGCAATGGTTTAATACATTCAGACTAACCTTAAATATTACTAAGACAAATTATATAGCGTTCTCATTGACCACAGCAAATCGTCCCAATTTCAACTGAAGTTGACTCTACCAAATACCTTGGGCTTATTATTGATTCTCACCTTAAGTGGGATAAGCATGTTACTAGACTTAGTAATAATATACGGAGACTTATTCTTAAATTTTATACTCTTAGAGAAAATCTAGGTAAAAAATTATTAGTAACAATTTATAAAACTTTGGTTGAGTCCCTGTTGAGATATAGTGTTCTAGCTTGGGGTGCCCTCTACCATATTAGACAATAAAAGGTTGTCCAGAATTATGTATTGAAGGTCATCAATAAAAAAGATAAAATATTTCCTACATGATTACTGTTTTCTAAAGATTTACTTGACATTAGATCTCTGTACATTCTCTGCGTCTGTTTATTCGTGCATAAGAGTACTAACCCAAACATAAAAACCTTTGTTAAGCAGTCTCACAATACCAGATGTGAAATTAACAAACATTTAAGTATATCGAACAGCAGTACTAATATCAACAAATGGTTTATAAATTATCTAGCTCCCAAATTCTATAATCTAATACCCAATCAAATTAAATCTATATAGTCCAGTAGAATTAGAGAAACCGCTGGATGAAATTCCTTACAGGTAATTACATGGTTTAGTCGATGTATTTATTGATAAGGAATATACCTGTGAATTTCCTCCTATTTTAAAATGGGGAACATTTTTCAATTAACGTTTTTTTTGCGATAAAATCGCAAAAATCGGGTTTTTTAAGCGTAGCTCTAAGCTGATTGACAATAGCCATATTTGATCTTATACGTTTCATAGGTGATATAAAGACAGTTAATTTGCCACCAGAGGTATGTTTCTTATCAATAAATACTTCGACTAAACCATGTGGTTACCTGTAAGGGATTTCATCCAAGATTAGCCTTCCCATGAGCTAATTCTACTGGCCTAATAACAATCCTAAAAAATCGGTAAAGGTATTTACACAGAACTTCCCTCCTTATTTGTGCATGGCGGTAAAAATTAATAATTACGAAGTGACATTGAAAATAATAATCGGAATATAGTTATCACTATTATTACAAAGAACACCTGATAAGTTTTGGCCAAAAAAATATACAGAGTGCTCATCCAACAGCAAAAGTTCAATACTAAATAACAGGTGTCAAATATGGAAGGCTTGGGCAAATACCTTTATAAATGTGCACCATGACTGCATTATTTCTTGGGATGATCACCCTGTACATTTTTCAATAATAGTATAATAGGTGCATATGCCTAATATTATTGCCATCTGTCACATTTTCAATTCCACATACACGTAGTGGAGTGGAAGTATAGTGGTGGTTCAAAAATTTCATTTTTTACTTCCCTCGCATACCGAAGGGAAGTATTGTATTCGAGAAAAAATCACCCTCCGAGATTTTTACGGATTCTGACGTTTCAGATCACGGAGATTACGAAAATATAGGTTTTTCAATTCCGTCAGTCTGTCTGTTGGTGCATTTACTAAAAAACTACTTGACGGAGAGCAGTCAAATTTGGCAGGTAGTTGACGCTACTGTCAGCGCAGAAATGGTAGAAATTTCACTGGAAAATATACAGGGTGGACCGTCTAAACGGAATAAATAGTGAAAACAATTTTTTTTCGCTCAAATTTAAAATTTCCACGTTTCATGACGCGCTAATCCTATTTCTGGAAAAAAAAAATTTGAAAATTTTTTTCACCAACATTTTTGAAAAATTTTTTACCAAGATAAAAAAAATGTTTTTGCTCAAATTTAAAATGTCCACGTTTCATGACACGCTAAACCTATTTCTGAAAAAAAAAATATATTTTTGAAAATTTTTTTCACCATTTTTGAAAATTTTTTTAGATGAAAAAATTTTTTTTTGCTCAAATTTAAAATTTCTACGTTTCATGGCATTCTAAAACTATAAAAAATAAATTAAATTTTTCTTACCAACATTTTTGAAAAATTTCTTTCTACTAACATGATAATTTTTTTTTCTTCAAATTTAAAATTTCCACGTTTTATGGCATTCTAAGCCTGATTCAGAAAATAAAAAAAAAATTGAAAATTTTTTGAAATTTTTTTTTACCAACATTTTTGAAATTTTTTTTGCCACTAAAATAGATGGATTTTTTTTTTATTTCTTCAAATTTAAAATTTCCACGTTTCATAGCGTTCTAAATCTATTTAAAAGAAAAATTAGAAATTTTGTTTACTATTTTTAAAAAAATTTACCACTAAGATAGAATTTTTTTTCTTTGTTCAGATTTAAACTATCCACGTTTCCATTGCATTCTAAAACTATTCAAACAAATTTTAAAATGTTTTTGAAAAATTTTAAAAAAAATTTGAAAACATTTTTAATCTATTTATCACTACTATAGAATAGACGAAAAATTTGGTTTGCTCAAATTTAAAATTTCCACGTTTCATGACATTCCAAACCAATTTCGGAAAAACATTTTTTGCAACATTTTGTTATCAGTTTGGAAAAAAAATTAATACTAGAATAGATGGAAACTTTTTTTACTCAAATTTAAAAGTTTCCGTTTCATGACATTTTAAACCTATTTAAAAAAAATATGTAATTTTTAAATCTTAAACTTCTTTTACCACTATTATAGAATAGACTTTCCTTTTTGCTCAAATTTAAAATTTCTACGTTTGACATTTTAAACCTATTTCAGAAGAAAAAATTTTAATTTTTTTTTTTTAATTTTTGAGAAATTAAAATAAAAATGAAATTTTTTAACCACCACTATACTTCCACTCCATTACGCGAATGTTGGATTGATGCGACGGATGGCAATAATATCTGACATATACACCTATTATACTTTTATTGAAAAATGTACAGGGTGGTCATCCCAAGAAATAATTCAGTCATGGTTTACATTTGTAAAGATATTTGCGCAAGCCTGCCATATGTGGCACCTGTTATTTAGTATTGAGCTTTTGCTGTTGGATGAGCAATCTGTATATTTTTTTGACCAAAACTTGTCAAGTTTTCTTTGTAATAATAGCAATAACTATATTCCGATTATTATTCTCAATGTCATTTCGTAATTATTAATTTTTTAGAGTGACCGCCATGCACAAATAACGAGGGAAGTTCTGTGTAAAGACCTTTACCGATTTTTTTTTCAATTTTTCAAAAATGTTTTTAAAAAAATTTTCAAAATTTTTTTCTTCTGAAATAGGTTTAGAATGCCATGAAACGTGGAAATTTAAAATTTGAACAAAGACAAAAAATTTTTTAGTGGTAAAATTTTTTCAAAAATGGTATTTTTTTTTTTTTTTTTTAAATAGGTTTAGAATGCCATGAAACGTGGAAATTTTCAATTTGAACAAAGACAAAAAAAAATTTGTGGTAAAATTTTTTTCAAAAATAATGAAAAAAATTTTCAAATTTTTTTTTTTCTGAAATAGGTTTAGCGTGTCATGAAACGTGGAAATTATAAATTTGAGCAAAACAATTTTTTTTTTCATTATTTATTCCCTTTAGACGATCCACCCTGTATATTTTCCAGTGAAAGTTCTACCATTTCTTCGCTGACAGTAGGGTCAACTACCTACCAAATTTGACTGCTCTCCGCCAAGTAGTTTTGTAGTTAATGCACCAACAGACAGACAGACAGACAGACTGACGGAATTGAAAAACCTATATTTTCGAAATCTATGTGAAACGTCAGAATCCGAAAAAATCTCGGAGGGTGATTTTTTCTCGAATACAATACTTCCCTTCGGTATGCGAGGGAAGTAAAAAGTTTAACTAAGAATGCTCCCAATACATATATAACAATCCAAATAAATTCCTGTCTTTTGCAATGTACTATATATTTAATATATGACTTAATTGCCCTTTCTAACCGTTATTCTCATTGCCTTTCTTTGTCTCTCCTATATTATAATCCATGTAACTATATAGTTTAAAATTTAGCGTAAGTTTTAGTTTTTGTATGTTGCTGCACATACGGATGTTAAGTCATCTAGGTGCAATATGCTTAAAAAGGAATTTCTATTCACAAGCCATATTTTTATAAATCTTATGTCATAATTCTAATGATTATTATATTGTATTGTTATTGTTGCAATTATTATTGAATTACACAAATTACGGTTAAATAATGTTATCCACATCAACTATTTTTTTCAGTGGCGGACTGACACTTGTTGGTGGTTGTGGCGATTTGTACCAAGGGGCGGCGAGGGCACATATTGTCACATATCCACGAAGGTTCTCACTACTTGAGGGGAGCGTTTTGGACCATGGACGTTGTGGCATTTGCCACCACACCACCATTGTCAGTCTGCCACTGATTTTTTTTTAATAGAATTTTTCAGGTACTGTCAAAAAGAACAGTTACTATGCCATTTTTTTTAAATTTCAAAAGATTGAGGAAATATCGACTATCGACGCAGTAGTGACATCCTGTATATACATATTTTTGTCCCTTCTAAGATGAAATTTAATCGATCTTTAGGTAATTAAAATAAGAATATGTGCATATGAATAACCAATTCATGTAAATCAATGAAAATTGATAAGAGAAATTAAAATAGCTTTGGTCCAAAATCCAACCTGCAATATTATGTAACGACAACAGGCGACACAGTTGGTTAAGGTGCCATAAAGGTATGTCACAGATTTTACAATTAAATTTAGTATTACATTACTCTATGTTTACTTACAAATCGATTGAGGTACGGGATTTGCTTGTACATTGAGTATTTAAAATGATTAAAATGATGTATATCATTTCGTGAATTTCAACTGTTTGCCATATTTTATAGTTTTTGCACCTATGTTCACATCATTCTTTCATGTGATTCTATTAGGTTAGGTTAGTAAGTTCTTATCATGTCTTTATTCTGATATCCAATTGTTAATAATTATTAGCGGCGCAGGCAGTATCAGCGTCGCAGACACAAAAAGGTGTTTGTTATGCTCTAGCTCCCGAAAATTTTTAATTTTTTAAATTTATTTATTTACGATTCATTCGCATTTATTTTTTTTTTCATCAACATGTTCGATTTGTCTACTACTATTCATATCTATTTAGAAAATTTTCAAATTCGGGTGTACCTTTATCGCACCTTTCCCTAACAGTCAATCCACGACACATCATCACTCTGTTCACTGATAATAAAAGAAAGATACTTATCAATATTATAAGATTGTATCACCCTGCATACCTCGTAAGAAATAGTTAGTAAATAAATAGCGTAAGCATTAATTTCACATTTACAAAATAAAATAAAAAGCGAAGCGATCATACCGTACTTACTGGTATCCGTCATTTTTCGTGGCATACCCCTGGAACGTACTGGTATAACTGGAGCACAAGATTTTTTATTAAGATTGGAAGCGGCATCTGAAGATTTTTGCAAAAGATCTGCGCGAAGTAGCGCAGATTTTGGTTTCTTTTTAATTGTAAAATGCTTTAGCGGTTCAGGTCTGTGACCCACCTAAAATAAACAATTACATAATTGTTAAAAAAGCGAAATATTAAAGAAACTTACTACTGATATTAAAGCAGCTTTATTCAAATAATGACACTCCATGGGGAGCATAGTATGTTCATTCTGCTTTCTCACAAGTTTTCTCAGATCAGTGACTAAATCTGTAAAAATAGGCCGAACTTCATCGACATCAGAAATCTCTGTATTTAAAGATCCTGTTGAAGGGTAAGTTTTTAAACCATCTGCTAACATAGCTACCCACAGCTCAGAATCAGCCACAGCTACATCCAAAATTTGTTCCAGTTCCGATTTCCACTGAAAATTTAAACATTTACAACATATGACAACGGTATTTTCAACGTACGTCCTTCTCATAACAAATAGAAAGCCGTGTAAGCCAGAAAGAGAAAGAATTTGTTTGTGTATCTCCAAAAATATAAACATACCTCTTCCAGGTTTCTGCGCGGGATATGAAAAAAACTTAATAATAACTTTAGTTTGACTTGAGTCTGAAGGTCTGGAAAACAGTCTTTTATATTTCTTAATACTTCTGCATTCAATTGTGAACATATTGAGCCTCCAGTCCATGAATCGTTTGATATTCCTAGTTTATTGTGAAGCCACAAAGAAGTATCACTGTCACGTACATTCGCCATCTTGTAGAACTGACACTTTTGGTGATTACCAACTGTATATGACATTAAAGGAGGGGGAAATTTGACATGGGGGAATATTGGTGGCAATACTGAAATTAGACGTTTAAAAATCAGATGTTTTTATCATTGAAAAGTAATCATTTATATAGCTAAATATGCCAACAAATCAAATTATTTATTTATAAGGTATTTGTAGAAATTATTTAAAGTACATACAAATTGTTTTAGATAAACAAGACATGCTCATCCGGTGAGTTACAAGTTTTTAACCTCAGTTTTTGTGTATTTTACTATAACCCTAGATTGCATTTTAACTTGGTGGAGTTGAAAAATATATGAAATGTTTAAGTTAGAATCCTATATTACTCCAATTCTGCTAAGTTATGTGAACCGGTACATTAACAATTTTAAACTTGAAGATTCGCAGGTAAGTGTTCCTTATTATTTGTGGTGAAACAGGTTAATATGATGTATATTCAAGGTCTCTCTCTGGGGTGGCGATGCATCTTTTCACAATTTGGAGTTAAATTTGCAAGTATTGGAACAAGAACTGCAATTGCCGTTTAGTTTTGTATCAGGCAGCATCCGGGAACTCCTAATACATGTACCATGGACAAAATTAGCATCAGAACCAATTACTATTACTATAAACACAATAGGTAAAACCATAATGAAACATTATTTGATGTTACTAAAACTGATAATATTTTTTATATGTAGAATGTATATTAAATTTAAAAGGAAAGGATTCTACTACAAGGATTGACCCAGCAACACAAACTAGAGAGAAGCAAAAGAAGGCAACAAATCATGGGTAGGACTTAAATATTCCATAATATGAAACCAAATATTACTTTCGTTATTTTAGAAAAGAAGTAGAAGCTCCACCAGGTTATGTGCAATTATTAATAAATAAAATAGTCAGCAATATACGAATATATTGTAATAATGTGATATTAAAATACGTAGAAGAGGATATAGTGCTGTCAATGAATGTTAAACTTCTGAAATTTGAGTCTGCCAATGAAAAATGGGAGCCTGCATATACAGGTATAATATATTATATAAACAATAAATATATATTTTTATATGAACAAACACCGCATTATGCACACCATCCGACACATATGCCACACAATATGGTTCTTTATAGCCTACAATGGGTCAGTATGAAAGAAAAATATTAATAACGTCTATTCATATGATCTCTCTCATACTATAGTTTCTCGCGAAAATGGGAATAGGCTCTTGGATGACATTTGACAACTGACAGTAGTGACAGTTGAGTTCAGGGTCTTTTTGTTAGCCAAATAATTGTATTTTTTGTTTGGCCGTAATGGATTTCAATTTATTTCAATTTTTATATTTTTGTCAATTGTGGAAAGATAATGACGATATAATAGTTGAGGCTATGATATATCTATTAAATGCAAACGATTTCTTGTATGTACCAGAAATACTTAAAAAATAAATTTGACATACCATTAAGCAAAATATTGGCCGTTTCTAGATCCACAGTGATGACTACATCTGTACCTCTATAATTTAACTGTAAAGACAGTAACTCGGCTTCCATGTTTTTATTTCTTAACAAATTAAGATTATTAAAAGGTGTTACAAAGTTTTGAAAAGCCCCGGGCAGTGACAAAATACAGGTTATGTAGCACTACTTTCAAAACATTGAAAACGGAAAGAGCGTAGTCAGTTGAAGACTGAAGTAGTAAGTTACTTGACCTAAAATATTGACGTCAGTTGTAGATCAAATAACGTACTACTAGTCACGAAAACGAAATATTCACTCTCACTACACTGACCACAACATACTCTTCAGACGCGAAAAAATGCTTTTTTTTAAATATGTTCTATAAGGCTGATACTGTTCATTGCAAACTACCTGTATCTGACAATATCCGAACTTTTAGGAAAATAAATGGAAAATTTCCAGAATGTTGAAAGAGATTTGGATTTTACCAAAAATTTGATATTTACTTTTTATAATCATTTTCATCTAATTAGTTTTCTTATAGACTTTTGGTATACCTAAAAAGATTCTCGTCCAAACTAAATTTTAGATCTTTCCCCAGCCCAAGTAATACTGAGAAAGGTGATAACAGTGAATGATCTAACTTTGTGTTTGGATAAACGAAATGCTTCTGGCAAAATAGAGTGCTACCAAGAGCCAATGTTATACCGCTGTTCGATGACGATGCACTTGTTGAGACATTACCACTCGGCGACTGCTAACCGAGCCTCTACTACTAGACTGGATATTTTGTGTAACAAGTAAGTTCATGTTATATTTAGTTATAATAGACTTGTTCCAAGATATTATTTTTATATGGTTTTTATACGTTTTTATATAGTACTCGACATTCTTATTATGCACTCAAGATAAGGGGTTGAAATTAGTAATAGTTGCTGTTTGTGACATCACTATACGCAAGTTTGAACTCGGAGATCTACCGCGACCACCAACAGCCGTTCAGTAGTAAGTAAATACATGGAGTTGAAGGCCGTTTTAGGTGTCTATGAAAAGAGGAAGAGTGGTGTTTTATTCTGATACCAAAGTGAATGGGCAAAACCGGATATCCGGCTTGACACGGGCGAACGAAAGATGGCTTTTCTGTTAAAAATTGAAAAACATCGAATTTTCAAAAATTCATAACTAAATACGTGGAATGGAAATCCGTTCTAGGTCTCTATAAACAGAACAAGATTGGTCCTCTCTCCTGATACCAAATAGTACAGGGAATTTCGGTTCAGCAAAAGCAAGAAAATAATGCCTTCATTAGAAGCATTAATACGTAAATCATATAATCCCCTACAATCCCTCGACTGCTCGTTCCTAAAGGCAAGAAGGATAGCCGACTTTTGCGAGTTCATTACTCAAAAACCATTAAAAAGAATGCTTCCGAATTTATCCTAAACAATGTAGAGTTAATTCCCAAATCGAATGACATCGGCCGCTTCTTGAAAAACCACCCCCACGAAAAACCTTTAATAGCTCCGATAAGCGATTTTAGAGAGGCGCAGATCAACATGATGAGTATATCAATCAATCAATCATTTATTCATCAATAAAGTTACTAGATATAAAAATACAAAGTTAACTTATCTGACTAGTCAATATAATGGGAAGTAAACATCTTAATTATAAATAAAATGACAATACACAAGTAGGAAAAAATTAATATATGTAATTGAGACAACACTGAGACAATAACAACAGATTAAAATTGATAGTTTAGGAACTCATTCACCGAGTAAAAGGCTTTCTGTATTAGAAATGTGAATAATTTGTTTTTGCACATAGCAACAGTGTCTGTGCTTTAAAAGAAATTTATTTTATTATAGCATTTAATACCCATATAGATATAGTATAGCTAACGAATCTTAGTCGTTGCGTCAACACTGGTTCAGTAGGCGGCATTAAGCCGAAGACGTTCAGGTCTATTTCGGTTTGATAAACACAATGCGCGTGCAATAAAGACAGCAGCAGATTGCAACGTCTGTGATAAATTCAATTAGCGATGACACAACGACTAAGCCGTACTATAATAACAACTAAACACTATCGAGTCGACTGAGATCACCGAGTTTATATGTATAGTGACGCCCCACTTTCGCGAGGTGGAGGTTTGTAATTGTTTTTAAGACACTAAACATGCGAATGAAATTCTGATTTTTTGCAAATCGATTATTTTATACTTGCACTTTCGATTTATGAAATAATAAAAAAATACCGAACAAGCCCATTTGTAATTTTTCAGTTTAATTTTATCTCGTATGTGGGAATCATGGACCTGTGGCAGCGTGAGAACTTTATATCTATTGAGGTTGTTGCAACCAGTAACGGCGTAATTTGACATGATGTATATAAGTATATGTAAGAGTAATATTATTTAGAAAATAAATTGCCGAGTGAGCCCCAAGTCTGTCTTGCTGCTAACATCGTGCATTCTTAAGACAAAACTGAAACATCTAGCGAACATACCAAGTAATTCATGCCACAAGTTGTCTTATTTCTTGTGTTCATATTGTTCCGTTTTCATTTTGATAATTTTATTATTATTAGCGGGTCAGTCACTTGTGTGGGTGACCGTATCTCATTTCCATGTCCTGGTTAGCTAAACATCGCCAAGACGTTAAAATAAATGGCGTTAAAAAAAAATATAGCCTAAAAAAATACACAAATATTACACAACTATAGTCTGTTTTTAAACCAGGCGGAGCGCTTTAAATTTAACACGCTAAATCATACATCTGTGATTGGACAGGCCCTCGCCAATTTTACACAAGGCAATAGTCGTAAATTTTGACATATTATAAAAATTTTAATTTCAAGTCATAAATTATTTGGTTATAATTTCTATTTTATCGTTTGCACATTATATATCAGTTTTTAATCCCTTTTGTATAAATCTGAAGGTAAACGTGGCTAATTACTTGGTGCCTTTATATTGCCTAAATGATATGGATGCTATATAAAATATCTAATCATAATTATTTGGTTATAATTTCTATTTTATGATTTGCACATTATATATCAGTTTTTAATCTCTTTTGTGTAAATCTGAAGGTAAAAGTGGTTAATTACTCGGTGCCTTTATATTGCGTAAATGGTATGGATGCTGGATAAAATACCTAGAGGTTAAATAGAGGTCGATGCATTATATAATGTAATAGAATACACACCAAAAACACTGTAGTCGTGTATTTTTGGTTGCCCAAAACGCCAAAAAGGTTTTTGTGTATTTTCTGATTACTTATGGTGTGAATGGAACTTCCATGTTTAATCCTCCTGGTTTAAAAACAGGCTAGGTATAAATAAAGAAATTGAAACTGAAACTTAATGAGAACTAGTCTGGTGACATCATAGGACTAAATTTCAAACATTAAAAATAACCTTTTTTTTATTATACAAAGTCAAATTTTTTTGCCATATGTTACATACATATATTGTAATAAAATATAAAAGCTCAAAACATCCCCTTATATGATAATTTGTATTTTATTTAAAATCTATTTGTTAAATAATTCGACTGTTTTACTTTTAGTATGGAATTTAGTATGACAGAACAGCAAGTTCCCATGTTAATGCGCCTTATGATGCTTTTATATGCCCTTCAACAGAAACAACTGAAACCCGAAAGAGATTCTTCAACTGACAGTTCAAATACAACATTGGATATACGAGGTAATATTAATAAACAAAAAACCGTTTTATAATAAAATGCCTGCGATATATGAGTTACATTTGGATGATAAAATAAACTGCTGAATGCAATCACTGCTCAAGTCAAATTTCATATTTATCTGTTTGTCTAATGTCTAATATATACTTACTAAAGATGTCCATGAGAAGCATCTACAGGTTCGTTTTGTTGGATATCTTAATATTTGTAAAGCCTCTTTCTAAATGGGTGTTTGTGGTATTTCAAAAGGTCTCTCTCATGTCTGTGCTTTCACTGATTGATTTCAATTCTGACCTAATCAGTGGTATAGTTGACGACATATATATTAATGCACATAAAAAAACCTCAAAGGTTTGCCGCTTGCGTATAGAGGAAAGAGCGGGGCATGTTTCATTTTTATACAGTATGTTACATCATAAATGTAATGTATTACTTAATACATAGAACATAGATCATTATTCTCATGTAAAGTATGTTCTGGCATGATTAAAATAAGAGATTAATGAAAACACACCTGTTTTAGTTATAATTTAAAATTATTTTGATATAGTTACCTGACTTCCTCCTTAATATTTTACAATGTAACGGTTTACACCAGGTATTGACACCCTACCCACAGGGTTGATAATAATCATGATTTAAAAAAAAACAAAAACCATGATTTTTTTGTTTTTTTTTTACATGAACATTCGAATAATGACATTAAGGGCGCCATGTTCGCAAAAGAGAACAACCTCGACAACGTCATAGAAAAGGGTAGTCGTTAACCATCCGTTAAGTGGTGGTACCTAGCGGGTAGTGGACGAATCATTTACTATAGATGTTTATTCGTGAAAATTCAATAAAGAATCCTATAAACTAATCCAGTTGTAAACATGACTTCGCTTGAGCAATCCAAATAACAAGTGTTCCAAATCGAAATAACGTAAACATCTACCTGCTTTTAACCGCATGCCGATCCCCTTTCCCCCCTTCCATATCGAAACCCTTGGGTCGAAATATATTTCTCATTATTTTACTGGATTTTAATTTATAGGTCAAAGGTACATTTGAATGTTATTCTGGATCCAGAAGAGCTTTCATGTGAAATATTGGCATTTATAACTATTATATTATTACATATATCTATTATATTACAATGTATTTATAATATCTACTGTAATTTGACTCGAACAAAAATATACAGGGTGGACCGTCTAAAGGGAATAGATAATGAAAAAAAAAATTTTTTCGCTCAAATTTAAAATTTCCACGTTTCATGTCATTGTAAAAAAACAGAAACTGACAATTTTCCACTACTATACTTCCACTCCACTACGTGCATGTACAACTGAAAATGTGACAGATGGCAATAATATTTGGCATATAGTTAACAGAATTGTCACATTTTATTTAATATTGAATTTTTGCTGTCGGATGAGCACTCTGTATATTTTCTTGGCCACAAGTTATCAGGTTTCCTTTGTAATAATAGTGATACCTACATTCCGATTATTATTCTCATATGTCGTTTCGTAGTTAATAATTTTTTAGAACGACCGCCCTGTATAAATAAAGTTTTTTTTCCTTAAAAAATCCCCTTGGAAATCATTAAAAAATTTTAAAATGTAAAAAAATATATACTGAAAGAAACCCCAAAGTATTTCAAACATATTCATTGGACTACGGTTTAGAGCAATTATTTGTATGAAATCTAATAAGATGGCGATGGTCAAGAGAGGGACATTCCATACACAAATATTTATTATTTTTGGCAATAACTTTTTTACTTGGTAACGTATATTTAAAATAAAAAAGAACTATAATATTACCTAAGTATAAAAATAGTTGAGTGAAGTGAATGAAAAGTCATAGTAATATTCTTATGTTTTTTTTTAAATATACGTAGTACGAAAAAATGTTATGGCCAAAAATGATTTCCCCATCCCATGTCCCTTTATTTGGCCACCTATTGAGAAGCCAGTATATATTTTGTTCAAATTTGGTGAAAATGGGTTTTTGATGGTAGTGAATACAAATCTAAAATAAGAATTTCTATAAAAAAGTCGATAATATTTTTTCTTCAAATTTTCCTTAAAGTAACGCCACACTGTAATGAGAGATATCAAAGTTCACTACTTCAATGCAATCACATTTTCAGTCTGCACGTACCGCCTAAATTTGAAATAAATCCCGCTCCTAATTCGTGAAATATATACTCATGAAAAGCGGATGACAGTGTAATTTTTTCAAACATCTCTATTGAAAACTCCCTAAAAAAATATCGGTCGCCTCTATGGGATAGTACTAAGAGATAGAAACTCTTTCAAGCCACTTTAATTTTTACAAACTAATATGTTCATAGCCTGTACAATAGATAAAGATAAACGCAAAAAATCAGTAATATTGACATTTGACCATAAATTCAAGGTAAAAACTTAAGATAATAAAATGAAGACATAACACATCTTAGTACTTCATTTAAGGTGGCCAATCCCTAGAAAGCGACATCCGATAGGGATATATCTATTATTTTTGCTCATAACTTTTATATCTTAGTACATATATTTTAAAAAACTATAAGAGTACCTAAGTAAAACTATAACAAGACTATTACTATGAATATTAAATCAATAATTTCAGTGGTTTGCAAAATAGCTAGATTCAAAACTACGAAATAGGGAGATTGACATAATTCTTAAATTTAAATCTAGCTATTTTGCAAACCGCGGAAATTATTGAGTGAAAATTCATAGTAACAGTCTTGTTATGGTTCTACTTAGGTGCTCTTATAATTTTAATAAATATACGTACTAAGAAAAAAAAGTTATGGCCAAAAATAATAAATATTTCCCTATTGGAGGTCTCTTTCTAGGGAATGGCCACCTTAAGCTTAATTTAAGTATGTTTCAAACAACCTGCACAAAATGGCTACGGGAAGACACAATACAAGTTACTACACTATATTGTATTTGTAAATTTATTTGAATAATAAATATTATGAAAATTTCATAAATTATGTAATGTAAACAAGGTGCACATACTTTAATGGGGAAGATGCATAAATTTTAAAAATGGTTTGATTATTTTGCCATAATAGTATTATACCACCTTATAAACTTTTTAAATTTTATCCAATTTGAACAAAATTTCTAAATAATAAACTGAAAAAACTAAAAAAAAAAATTAAATGAAAATTGTTTAGAACTACACAAAATGATTAAATCCAAAGTTTCATGAAATTTAAGATATTGATTGTAGAATTTTCAGAATACACAAAAAGCAAAAATAAATTTACAAACTATACTTCTCAATTACTTGACAGTTCAGGTTACATTAGTAAAATTTACGAATAAAAGATGCTTAATATGCTTTTTTCATTTTTTTAGTACATATAGTCATAAGTAGATCCTAACATGTTGTATCTTTGAGTAAAATTTGATTCAAATCGGGAAAAATTAAAGTTAAGTTTTACACTATAATAAAAAAAAGTCACAAAAGAGGATTCTTAAATATATGAAATTTGAATTTTTATGTAACGAAAACCATGTGACTGAGAACAGTACAATGTTGACCTATATTATGGATGACTGACGCCAGTTAGATGCACAGAGCTTCAATTACTTGTTCTACGGCTACCTCAAAAACATGCTTTTGTACAGAGTTTATTGTAATAACGCTCGTACCACAACTCGTAAGAAATTTGCATTATTCTGCACTTTCGCACAATATGCTATATATTCTAAATAATTATTATAACCCATCACTTTTGACAAAACATTAAAAAAAAGAAGATACGATTGAGCATATTGTTGTTTTCGTCGATCAATCTGTCATCAGTGAAATCGTGCTTGTCACTGAATAATAAAACCTTCTGTTCTGTACTGAAGATGTGTGAGGGCCGATTTATCAATGTGTGAATAAGTAGTGTCATCCTATAGTGAAATAATAGTTTAATAATATAGTAGGACACTTCCCCTACCGAGTTAGTTCACGCGTCGATAGCAGGAGTGAGGTTATCACTGTCAGAGGAAGTGACCCTACCGTATTATTACAAACTGTGCTTTAACTATAGGATAACTTGTTATCCTCGCATTGATAAAGCGGCCCTTGCTTATTTTCTTGTGTGATATTAGTGATACTGTTATTACAACTTCATTAATATTATCAGTACCTACTTAGTACGTCATATATACTTTGTATCTTAGTAAGATATTCTATAAATATGTACAGATAATATTGTATAATATATTTGGCACTTTTTACTTATTAATTATTCTGGGGATTATTATTTTCTTCTTTTACCACATTGTATACTTTATCTAGTTTTAAAGTTATAACAGGTTCTCTTTCTTAAAGAGCGTCAACTATATTCCACTTACGTATACTCATTATGCTTCCCTGTCACATTTCTTTTATGTTTTGGTGTCCACCCTGTGTATAAAGTATTATTTGGTTTGATTCTTGTCAGTTATTATAACGAAATGTCATGTTTTTTCATAAAATAGTTTTATAAATATAGCGCTAACAGATCGACATAATTGAACTATATTAATTCTTGTAATCGATATAATCTGAAATATGAAAAATCGAATAAATGCCGGAGCGAATGCTTGTTTCACGAATACAAAAAGTATAGTTAGTTACCTTCGGTAACATTAAGTCAGTAAAGAAATGGGATCTCATGACTCTACCACACAAAGTTTTTAGCTCATCAGATTTCTTTACTTCTCGAACATTTACCAAAACAATTTATCCTAATAGCGGTTGCATTCAATATAAGTATAAACAAACAATCGTTTTTTGTCCATGTTAAAATAATATATTTTTACCGTAATTCATCCAAAACAAAGAAATTTACGTTAGTGCACGAAAACATAAACAGTATGTCATTATTGTCGGTATTATTAAACATCGGAAGTTTCCTAAAGAGCCTATACATTTTCAAAATTCACATTTGTAAATGCAGAACAGCTACAAACCTTTAAAACATAATAAATGTTTAAAACCAAGAATAAATGTAAAATTTGACTTTTTTAGAGCAGATGTTTTAAAAAAATAACTGTGGGGAATAATGATTATTAACGATTATATCGATTTATATTGGATCCATTTTATTGATTTTTTTGTCCACCCTATATAAAAATATAAAATTCAGATAATTCCCTTTTTCTGTTGCGTCATCTATGAGACAGTAACCGAACTAAGACAACAACTTTTAGCTGAAGAATCTTATAAAATTCCATTCTATGAAAAATAAATATGTCAGAATATCAGTAAACATGTGAAAAGTGCACCGCAAAATTTAATTCGAGCTTTCTAGTACATGAAGGGTCTAATAAGACTTTTTCTTGTTTCATAATATGGGTGAATGTTTAAGTTAGGACTTGTCTGTATTGGTTTTCCCTATTTTTGATTTTAACTAGTGCAAAATAATTATTGAAGTGGCAAGCTGACATCGTTTCTAAGGTACATGTTAAGCATTTTTTTTATCTATGAAAATATTACTTTTTAACAATATAAAAGCACACGTTTCCTAAGTTAAAGTTTCTAGTTTCCGTTTATGTGCAACTTTTATAAATATGACCTATACTTTTTAAAATAGCTCGCTTTAAAATCATGTGATTATACCCACAATTTAGCACATAAATATGGCCACCTTAACAATGTATTTAGTACTTATATTAACAAAGACAGTTTTGTGTTTAAACTTACAAATGGAATAAATTGTGTACCTTGTATTTATAATTGTAAAATAAGCTAGAGCGTATATACATGAAAATTCCTGTCAGAACTTGAAAACTCGCCTGTCTTTATAATGTGAGGATGATGCGAATTGCCATTATTTGCTAATCTGCTGCGTAACAAGTGTGAAAGTGAGTCTAAGTGGTTATATTTGTAGCATTTAAATATTAAATAATTTTTTAACATGTCCTCTAATAGAAGTGGAAGGAAAAATCCTATTTGACAATATTTTATTGAAAAATCAAGTAAGCTTGATGGAAAAAATGGTAGTGTAGAAAGTGTAGAACCAAATAATGAAGGTCCCTGCAGGCACTGCAGGAACAGTGTCCAGTGTCCATGTAAGTATAGTGTTATTTTATTTATATTTATAACTTCTTAGTAAGACAAAATATTAAGAGGACCCTTTTTTTATTTACACATATTTAACGTCGGTCTGTTTCTGCGATAAGGCCAATTATGCCAGGAGACGAGCTAGATTCAAATTTTTAAGATGATCTAGTGTATCTCCTAGATTTCTAGTAACTTTGCATGGACAAATGTGACTTTTTCATTCACTCCTAGTGTTAGGAATAAAGTATAGTATCTATGCCTGCCTGTGTGTAGCTGGATTTAAAAATGAACAACATAGCATTCTTGTTTTTTATTACAGGTACAATTGAACATGTTACAACAAGATGCAGAGGAAGATAGTGCCCCACAGCCGCTCTTATCTTCTATGCCATTAAGTAAAAAAAGAAAAGTAGTGCCTAACTCCAGTTCTGGATCTTTATCATATTTTGTTGTACGTATGACCAAGTCTAATAAAGAAGAAATAGATAAACATATTGCTAGAGCTCTTTATGCCATAAACAGCAGTTTCATGTGTATTGAACAACCTGAAGTAAAAAAGGCAATAACGCTATTACGACCTGGATATGTACCACCATCTCGACATGATGTGTCCAGCAGACTGCTCGACGAAGTGTATAACGAGGAGAAAACTAGATGTTTCAAAGAAACGATGCAATTTTAACAGACGTCGTAGAACAATTTAAAATAATTTTGTCGCATTTTGACGAAACTGAAATTACCTTAATGAAAATGCAAATATTTAGATACCAATATGACCAGTGTATCACCTCATACCATTTGCTAGCCTTCAATCTAGACCCTACAAAAACAAAGCATAAATTAACAGAAAACGAAAAAATCATGCTTTAGAAGCCGCTAATGAATTATAGCCCGAAAGTGGTTTACTTCCACTGATTATTAAATTTCTCACAAAATCTGAGACTTTTGTCGATATTGTGTTTCACGAAGAAATTCTTAAAAACACAAAACCCTTGGACTGGTGGAAATCCCAAAGAAATATTGATGTTATTGACAAATTGTTCCCGTTTATCATGCAATTATTTTCTGCTGCAGCTAGTTCAGCCTCGGTTGAGAGAATACTTTCAACATTTGATTTGATTCATTCTAAGATTCGAAATCGTTTAGGGACCGAAAAAGCAGCTAAATTAGTTTTTTTGTACAAACTTTACAATAATTAACCTAATTTAAAATTTTTGTTTTGGAGTAAATTATGTTTTACTTTCTTTTAGACTTGGTTCTGTTTAATTTGTTTACTTTATGTTTCTGCTTTTAAGTAGGCACCTAATTTATAATGTACATTTAAGTAGGTAACTTTTGGTTTATATGAGTAACCTAACTGTTCTTTTTCTTCTTTTTATTTGAATTTTTTGTAATTTGTATCTAGCGTTTAAATAAACTGTACTTTTTATTTGAATTTTCTGAACTTTGATTTACTTAGATTATTGGCTTTACACAACTTGATTTAAATCATGATTTACATTTACAAAATCAATTGATTCAAACCGTCGCAACCCTACCTACCCATGATAGAGTTGAACTTAATATTGTCAGTGTATCATCGTATATTGAATTCGTCAATGCTCCACAAATATATAAGATATTATTCATATCTTGACACAATCAAGACAGTAAAATTTAATTTATCACTACCAAATAACTATTTATTTACCAATGACAATACTTTTAAATTTCTACTGTTATTGTGCACAAAAATTTTAACTACCACTCTGCGGGATATCACTTTTCCATGAACTTATTCTAACGAGACATATTCATGTATGGTTTTTATGGCGTTTTTTTATGTGCATTATATATATGTAGTTAAGTATATCTGAATTGT
This sequence comes from Stenurella melanura, assembly GCA_963583905.1. Lineage (NCBI taxonomy): Eukaryota > Metazoa > Arthropoda > Insecta > Coleoptera > Cerambycidae > Stenurella > Stenurella melanura. Next base: position 114,461,103 of record OY757312.1, read on the forward strand.
TGAGGAATGTTATGTCGATGTTTCTAATACTTGGATGTGTCTACTGATTTTTACCTGACTACAGTAAACCTAAATTAAAGAGGATAGCTGAGTCTGCTTAGTCATTCGCACAGAGTCAGAGGGTTATGCATTTCACATGTCTGTACCTATAAGATTTCCACCTTAGCTTAATTTGCTTCCACAATTTTGACAGACAACATTAGTGTCGTTGAGAGATCAAGTTCGATATTATTACACTATTGGACCATAGATTTTACACACGCATCTTGAATGAAAATGTATTGAAATGAATAATTAACATTTGCTGCAATTTTTCCATCGGCATTTAGAGTTTATAAGTATAAGAACTAGTCAGTTTTGTAGTGCAAGGTTATCAATTTTGTTGTGTAAACCACGCCTTGTCGAAGATCAACACCGGGCGTTGGTATTCGTTCATACCAGCACCGCTCGACCACGTCAACACCACGCGTTCTGCTTTCAATAGTCCAATTACATCGAAGTTTATTCCCTATTTTACGAACTGTATTTGCCGATTCTGTATAAGTATGTGTGTAACGGTCACGTTTTGAAAGAACACTCAGTACCTTAAATTAGATAAAGTGGGCGACTATTCTATTCATTATTTTAAATTTGAATTGTAAGATACTGGTCTGAGCATTATACGAGTTTAAATCTTATCGGCTAATCATGACAAAGGCTTGACCAATAGCGTAGTAGTTTGTAGTAAGCGGGCATATTCCTACGCCAAGGGACTCTGGCTAAGGAGAGACGCTGGAAAGATGGCGTAGAGGCGGTTGGCCTTGTAAGGCTTTAAGAATTAAAAGCTGCCATATATTTGTAAATATCTGTATATAGTGATTAACTGCAAATAGAATCAGTAAAGTGGTTATTTTAGATTATTATTTGCAAGATGGCCGCCAATGTGGTTGGTGCTGAAAGTCAGAGCAAAAATAATATTATAACTCAAGGAAAATTCAAATGTTGTGTGACAAAAGAGTGCTCAGTGAAAGTATGTGTAAAGTGTCTCTCAATTTATCACAAAAGTTGTGCAGACAGACTCACTTTAAAAGTAATAGATGTAAATAGGGTTATCTGCTGTGAAAAAGGCCAAACAGAAAAAATTGTAGATCAAGATATATTCGAACCATCACATGATGAAAAAATGGACCTCGAAATTAATTATTTAAAAAAATTGTTAGAAGAGATGGAAGGAAAGATCACTATTCTAAAGGAAAATAATATGTTATTAAAAGATAAAATTGCATACTTGAATAAAGAAATAGCAAATATAAATGCAAACAGTGTAGTGGAAACAAAAAATACAGTAAAAAAAGATGTTCGAACAAAAACACCATCTAATGAACTAAATTGTAAAAAATTATCTGCAGACACAAATCCAAATAAAACCCCTATCAACAAAAAACCAGTGTAACAAATGCAAAAAAATAATTTAAACATAATGCAAAACAAACAAATGGAACTAATGAATGAACTTATAAATTTAGAACCATCTACTACAAACAGTCAATATTGTGAAAATCGAAAAGTCTTTTCTATTCAGTCCGAGACAGATATATCTGAAGCTAGTGAGAAATCCGCTGGAAATAACATGCGAGGTAACAGTACCTATAAACAAGCCCTCATCGATGGAAAAAAACATAATAATAATGTTGAACATGTCACAGGGAACATCAAAAGGCCCAGGAGAAGGGAGATAAACATTGGAACAGCAGAAGCTGACGATGCAGAGAACGAGTTTATAGGCAAAGAAGGCAATAAAAAAGTATGGCTTTTCATATCTCGAGTAAAGGATCACGTCACAGAAGAAAAGATAAAAAAATACATAAAGAACAAAACAGATCTTCAAGAGGACAGTGATATACTGGTTGAACATATAAAAACCAAATATGATAATATTAGAAGAGACTGTAAATGCTTCAAAGTTGGAATAAATTTTGACAAAAAAGATATAGTCTATGAGCAAAACTTCTGGCCAAAGAAAGTTGCTTACAGAAGGTTCGATTTCAAAGCAAGAACTCTTGCTGATGATGGAAAGGACAAGGATTTTTAAATATCAGCAAAAAACTAGAATTACCAAATGAAGCGGTAACTGATTTGAACAATGCGAACAATGTGAACTTGTCCTCAAGAACATCTGATGATTATAATCACAACATAAGAAACGAGACTAAACTTCATAAAAATAAAAAATTTAAGAAAATCCTACATGTGATGCATCAGAATGTGCAATGCATAACCAATAAAATAGGGGAAATTGAATTGTTAGTACACGAAGAAAAACCTGAGATATTATGCATTAGTGAACACTGGCTTGCCACTGGGTATGCAGATATAGTACAAATTCAAAATTATAAAATGTGCAGCTTCTATGGAAGAACCAACAAAATTCATGGTGGGGTAATGATTTTAGTTAAAGATAATGTGATTTGTGTAGATATACCTGATGTCAAAAAATTCAATGTAGAACAAGTCTTTGAGTGTTGTGCATGTAAATATAAATTAAATGATTCATCATGTTGCATAATACTTTGTATCTATAGTAGCCCAAAATCGGGACACACTAAGGAATTTTTGAATTATTTGTACAGTTGTTTAGAATACTTACAAAGGCCTGGTAAAAAACAAAACATTGTCTTATGTGGCGATTTCAACATCGATATTTTACAAAAAAATAATAATGTAGATAGTTTCCGAGAAATTTTAGGCTCCTTCAACATTACACTTACTATAAAAGAACCTACACGACACAGCAGCACAACAGCTAGCTGTATCGATAACATTGGTGTATACTTAACGGAAGAATATGAATATGAGAGTTCGGTAACTTTCTCCGCAATCAGTGATCATACAGCGCAACAGTTGAGAGTCTATTCTATTGAAGGAAAATACACAGAGAAGGAGAGCAAAGTGATTAGACAGATAAGCAACGAAAACATAAATACATTTAGGTATTATCTAAGTAAGGAAAAGTGGAATACTATTAAAGGAAATGACATAAATAGCAATTTTGAATCCTTCATGCAAATTATTACTTATTACTTTGAGATTTGTTTTCCAGTTAAAAAAATGGCAACAAAAAATAAAAATAACCAATGGATTACGCGGGGAATAACTATCTCTTCACGTAATTTAAAAAATCTGTATTTTATCAGCTTAACTGGTAATATAGATGACATAAACTTTTATAAAAAATATAAAGGTATCTATAAAAAAGTCATTAAGTATGCAAAAATGCAGTATAATAGTGAACTAGTAAGTAAATCGACTAATAAAACAAAAACCGCTTGGAATATCATAAAAAAAGGCAAACAAAAATTAAACAAAACCCACATAAATGAAATGAATTTAAATGGTGAACTTATAAAAGATCCAGTATCAATCTGCAATAACTTTAATGAATACTTTAACAACACACCACTTAACCTTCAAAATAAAATTGAAAAAAGTGACTTACCTTCTCTTAACTTTAACAATAATAAAAGCTTTTATATGGCTCCTATAACTGTCTCTGAGATAAAGGAAACAATAAAATCTTTAAAGCCATCGTACTCAGCGGGCGTCGATGAAATCAGTTCAAACTTGCTAAAGAAGGTAGCAAACCAAATAGCAGAACCTCTTGCATATCTGTATAATCAATCAATAGCAACCGGCATTTTTCCTAATCAGCTTAAACACTCCAAAATAATACCTGTATTTAAAAAAGGCTCAGAGCTTCTTCTTGAAAACTATCGACCCATCTCACTTTTATCGAGTTTTACAAAAATACTTGAGAAACTAGTCGCAACAAGAATAACGATATTTTTCACAAAGTATAGAATTTTCACACGCCAACAGTTTGGCTTTCGACAAGGACTCTCAACTGCCGATGCAGTCACATCTTTTGTAAAAGTAAAGTAAAAAAGTAAAAAATAAGGCGATTGGTCTCTTCTTAGACCTCAGCAAGGCATTTGACCTCGTGGACCATAACATTCTGTTATATAAATTGGAGTGTTATGGTGTACGGGGTGTGCCTCATGACTGGTTTGAAAGTTATCTAACAGGTAGAACACATCATGTGGAACTTAATAATGTAAAATCTGCAACACTTAACGGTAAAATAGGTGTCCCACAAGGTTCGGTATTAGGACCATTGCTTTTTAATGTTTACATAAATGATTTTCCAAATATTGTTAAATCCACTGAACTTGTAATGTTTGCAGATGATGCCAATCTCCTAGGTAGATCCTCAAATGAGGAAGACCTAAGAATTAAAATGGGTACCACGGTTGACACCGCCAGCATGTGGATGTCGGGTAACAAACTACTTTTAAATCATGAAAAAACAATTTTCATAAAATTTTCAATGAATCATGCAGCAAGTGATCAAAGTATTCTAATAAAATGTAACGGTAAAAGTTTAGAACAAAAATTATCACATACATTTCTGGGAGTTGAAATCGATAATACTCTAACTTGGAGTCGCCACATAGACAATGTTTGTAGTAAAATCTCCAAGTTATGTTTCACTTTGAGGCATTTAAAGACATTTGTCAATCATTTTGTATTAAAAAATTTCTATTTCGCCCAGATACACTCGAAAATTTCATACTGTTTGATATGTTGGGGCTCAGAATCCGCAACCCAGAGAGTGTTCATAATGCAGAAGCGTGCAGTAAGAATTCTTGCCAATGTCGATAGCAGAACATCATGTAGACCTTTATTTAAGCATTATAGCATACTTCCACTCCCATGCATATATATTTATCAAATATTGATACATACTCACAAAAGCATCAATAACCATAAGAGACTGGGTGATAACCACCATTATGATACAAGAAATGTAAATATACTTGAAACTCCAGGACACAGGAAATTTGAGAAGTGTCCAAAATACAAAGGGATCATATTATATAATAAATTATCCAACGAGTATAAAAATCTGCCCATCAAAAAATTTAAACAAAAAGTAAAGAAACTGCTATTAACTCACTGCTTCTATAGTGAGGGAGAGTTTTTACTGCATGGTTTTCCATGAAAACAGATTTTCTATACGTTTTAACTTACAAATTTTAATGTGTTGACATATATTGTGTATTACCATAATTTGTTGAGAACTATTTTAAATATTTTTTTTTTAAGTAATGTGTTGTTATTAAAATTGTATTTTATAATTCTGAGATGCACCTTCAGTGCATCATATACTGTGACATATCCTATAACTGTACAAGTTCCTTGGATGAATAAATTATTATTATTATTATTATTATTATTATTATTATTATTATTATTATTATTATTATTCAATATTATGATTTACGGATTGTTCACCTTGGTGAAGTTTTTTTTGGCAAACAGAGTAAATATTTCATACAAAGACGAGATTACCTCCCCCCCCCTCGTTTTCGAGGGTGCTGTATATGATGCAAGTTGTTTGAGAAGTTATCGACTGCCGCAATCCCCTGATAGGGCCAAAATCCACCCCTTTTATGGATCCCTTTATATTTTCATATATAAACGGGTCTGGGGAGTGATTTATCATATTACTTGAAATAACACAGAAGGGAGTTATAGAGTAAGTGGAATTCAGACAACAGTCCTAAAGGGTTGATTATACCCTCTCAAGGTGCGGAAAACCATTTTTTGTCAAATAATTCTGTTCAAACGCGTAATCCCATTTTTCGGGGTCGCATATCACGGGAAAAATGTTCTTTTCAGCTCTAACCCCTCCTCAACCCTCAAACGGATGGAAATCACCCCTCACTCACCAGAAAGCATGCTATCCAGGATTTACAGGTTTTTCGGCACATGATCGTTATTCCTGTGCATATTCCTTCAGTTTTCACGGAAGAGAAGATGGTAGCGACCTCGGGGTTGCTTCAATTAACCCTTCCAGAGGGTGTAAAATTAATTAATTACGCTCTGAATCGACAAAACGCCCTCCCCCGTTTTCGGAAGTGCTGATCACGATAAAAATATTCACCTCTGACCCTCCTCAACTCCTGTAAGGGATAGAAGCTTACCCTCATTCACCAGCTATCGCTGGTGCTATGATTGTGTACCTTGCTGAGTAGGGTATAATGATTCTTCATCGGGGAGTAATGAACAATACATTTTGTGATCAGTGGCAATGTTGTTTAAAAGTGTTATCTTTGGTAAATAATTGGTTATTTGGTACAATCATAAATTAAAATGTTTTACTCTGGCTTGCTTGTGTCAAGTATATAATTGTGGAGCATTGACGAATTGGATATACGATGATACACTGACAATATTAAGTTCAACTCTGTCGTGGGTAAGGTTTACATACCTGCTGTAAACTTGCAAAAATGGGGGAGGGCATATTGATGATCCAAAGTCTAATTAATGAATTTTACACCCCTTGGAAGGGTTGAAACATCCCCCGAGGTCGTTACCACCTTCTCTTTTGTGAAAATTGAAGGGATATGCACAGGAATAATGATCATGTGCCGAAAAATCTGTAAATCCTGGATAGCATGCTTTCTGGTTAATGGGGGATGGTCTCTGCCCGTTTGAGGAATGAGGAGAGGTTGAAGCTAAAATTAATATTTTTTCCGTGATCAGCAACTCCGAAAACGGGCGATACGTGTTTGAACCAAATCATTTGAAAAAAAAAGATTTTCCACCCCTCGGAAGAATTTAATCAGGCCTGCTGTCTCGTCTTTGCACAAAATATTTACAAAAATGTCGTCTTAAAATGCTTCATTACATGATAGACTAAATAGAATATTAACATTAAAAGCTAAAAAGATGAAGAAACTGTTGTGGGATTTTTTTCTGCAAAGCTAAGTTGGTAGTTTGTGACAGTTAATAATGTTTTTGATCTGTAGTTGCTCATTTGTGATAGTGTATCCATTTTTTATTATTTATTAATATTAAATTAGCCATTATGCACTTAGGTCCCATGTAAGTTTTTTGAAAACTGTCATCCGTTTTAAATTTTACAGATATATTGTTCAAATATAAAATATAATTTTATGGATATCTTTTTAACACGAATTTTATCAATTCATTTTTGGTCTTTATTTTTTTTTTTTTTAGAAAGCATGGAAAATTCTGAAACGTGGACTGGATGGGCTTGGTCATACGTCTCTTCTGTTTTACCAGCACCCTGGGATGAAGAATGGAATGATGAACAGCTGCAGAGTCATACTGGTCATACTTTACATTTTGGATTTTACCTTGACAATTTATCAATTACTTTTAAGGTGTGCACTAATAATATGAAATGTCTAGACGAAGTAATTCTCACAAACATCAAAACATTGAAGCTTCGCCCTCCGATCAAAAAACTTACCACTAGAATTATAATAGCTATCTCTTTAGTACATACCATGTTTACTGCTCACATTAAATATCCATTAAAAAGGATAGATAATTGTAACATCCATAAGCAACAGTGGCTGGTACATATAGAAGGGTAAATACTTCATCAAACTATATTTTTTTAAATTTCTGCATTAACTGCTTTTTATATAAAACAATTTGATATAAGCATGCAATGTTGCAGTAAGATAATGCTTGATGTATTTTAAATTTAATTAGCATAAACTTTAAAATGTATTCATAGAATGCCTCGTTTATGAAAAGTACATTGCACTATTTTTGTTTCTGTGTAATTCCAATTGGGTGTTTTCACAAATTTTAAATTCACTTTCATTGTGAAGATAATGCTTTATTATAGTTAAAAACACTTGAATTTTGAGAAACAGTCGAATAATACCTTAATATAAGCCATTTTAATTTTGTATTGAAATTTTTTCTCCAAAACACTACATCAATTCACTACGCACTCATGGCGTCATCAGTTATATTGTCAGTGTCATTTTGTGTCATAAACATGTTATTTTGCAGATAAATTTCCTAAAGTGGCTTTCGCAAATCCCGTATTAGGTAGGCGTTACTTATTTAATCACATGTAAAACGTAAATAAAGTGAGTAAAATGTTGCTTTTAACAATTTTAAAAAACTGGTATAACTGATGACGTCACCGCGTGTTTTGCGTACTCGTTCAATTACTAAAACTTTATGTTATTTATTTGTTGAAATTTTAATTTGATGGATGATAGAGTGCTGTTTAAATATCAATAAGTGCTTTAGTATAACAAGTACTTCATGTCAATAATACCAAAGAAGCCAATTTGCACATAGTGAAAACACTTAATTAAGTGAAGCTTATCCAAGAAAGTAAATAGTTGCATATTCATTAAAATAACAACAATATTGCACCCGTGAGAATTATGTATCGTCTTTTTACAACTGTCAACAGAACCCCATCATGTCACAGCTTTACTGTGAAGTTAATGCGTACTTATGAATCGATTGATTAACTTCCTATTTAAACTGCTTTTTAGAAATGGCACAACACTACACAATTTTGTAATATGTATATAGTTAATAAAATGTGCAAATCAACACTTCTTCAGCACAAAATCTCAGGTAAATACTAGAAACACTTATTAGCGTTAATGGAAACACGTCAAATAGAGATTAATCAGGCCAAACCGATTATTTCCAAAATATTACGATTTTGTTCAAATAAAGGCCACAAATAGATCGACTAGCCAATAAGAAACTTACGGGATGTTTAAAACTTAAGTGCCTTAGATTGTGACTCTCAGTGGCAGACAGACCAATATACAGTATGTATCTAGGGATAAGTTCTTTGATCGGAGGATTTACCATTCAAGTCGGCATCATTTCAAGTTGATGGTTTATTCATCACCTGATGATGCCTGCTTAGATAGTGAATTGTGTTTTCATACTTCTGGATAAAATATGTCAAAAAAGTCTAAAAATTTAACACTTCTAAAGAAATAAAAATTCTTACATATAACAGAAGAATTATTTTTTGATTCAGGTTTAGTAGTGGTTTCTTTTGCTTACCTTTGCAGGTGTCTGAATCAAGCTCTGAACGTGGGGGTTACTATGGTCATAAGAAAATGCGCTACAATCCAATGCTGTCCCTACAACTTCAAGGAATTTATTCTGAAACTATTATACATGGCTTAAAATGGTTTAATGGAACTGGAGGTGTAAGTCAAGCAGTTCTGTTGCCAATTGGCACTTGCAGTTGCTCACATCTGGAAGTTAATGCCGACGGGACACCTATTCACTACTTGAAGCTAGGTAAGTATTTTAGGAAAATGAATGTGTGATTGTTTCAAAGTTGTTGCAAACACTGACGAGATGTGCTTCAAATGCTAAGCCCTGAGCTTTAAAAATGTCATAATTTTTCAAGCACTATAGGCACTGGTTATAGCAAAAAGCACAGGCACTAAGCACTTTTGGAAAATAAATGAAATAAATAGTAGTGTATTCAGGGAGCGTATTGCCAATCCATTGTACAACACAGAGTGCACCATTTTCGACACCCTTCAAGACCTTTGCCAGACCTTTAAAACAGTCCGTAAATATGTCATACGATACAGAGCATCTTATAAAATACGCACTCTGAGACACACAATAATATGTAACGGTGTTTTGCTCTGGGTAGCTGGAGTCGGAGATTAGTTCAGGATCCAGATTAGTTTAATAAGACAACCCAATCAAAATTAACAATTTTATTATCTTCAACAGGTAAAATATGCAGGTTTACATAATATACAATAGTTACAGGTTATCGGTTTTCAGGTCCGTATCTTTTACGGTTATTGGTAATCAGGTGACATTTAAATCGTATGAATGAGAGAGACGACGAGAGTGTAATGCAGTGATGCGACGAGTAGGGGTTTTGGCGGCGGAAACGGCGGCGGGCTAATAACCGTCAACCCGAGCAAGCTATCGGCTCAACTCGCCGGGTCACCCCTCTGTTAATTTATATTTGCTCCGTGTCGGTTTCGTCGGGACGACGGGACATCGCTGGACTAAATAACATTTGGCACAAGGTCCGTTCTTCGGTTCAACGCGCCGTAGAACTTTTCTAGGTCAAGATATATTCGCTCCGGAGAGTCACGTCACTTGGTGCATAAATCAGCAAAGTGTCTTCGGCTCAGCGCGCCATCGGCAGTTTACGGAGAGATGTACCCAGTGCTCTTCTCGATCCGCGGCTGGGCTTTTATACACGAAACTATCCCTCCTTTTTGAGACGGTCGGAGTCGGGCGGTGTGCAAATTTAGTATATCGAGTATGAATCGCCGTCGTGTGGCAAATGTGCACACGGCACTACACTGAAACTTCTTAGTAATGAGGTATGACTTTAGGATGCTTCATTACACTCCCCTCGTTCGTCGGGTGAAAAAATTGACATCAGGAACAATTTTTAAACATTTCAAAACAACTCTAACCTATTAAACATTTTTATCTAACTAACGAAAACATGGTAAAAATTTCGTAAACACCCTGTATAAACCTGTGAATATACAATTTTTAAACATTTTAAAACAAATCCTAACCTATTATACATTTTTATCCAACTAACGAAAACACGGTAAAAATTTTCGTAGACACCCTGTATAAACATGTGAATATAAAATTTGAAGTTTTGTCAACAGGAATCTATCTGTAAAACAACGGTAGAGATAACCGGGAAAATAAAATGTACTATGCAAAAAATAACTAAACTAGGTATGGCATAAATCGAAATAAATCGTAAGAAAACATTGGTATAAAAGATAAAACAAATGGATTCTAAAGCATAATTAACAAAATTTACACATCGGAAAATAACATAACATAACAAATTCCGTTTAATAAGTTTTTCGTTCACTCGTATGCCGCGCACTTAGACGTTCCCGCGCACTCGTGGGGTTGCGTTAGCGGACGTCTGCGGCATGGGTGTTGGCGTACAGGGGTTGATGACGGTCAGGGCGGTGATTCCCGGAATGCGGGTGGTTGTTCCGTCGCTGCTGCGGTGTCTGAACTTCTGTCTCCGTTTTGGTATTTTAGAGTCCTCTACCTGAAACAAGGCCCTAAGGCAGGGAATTGACCTACCTGGGGTCGGTGGTTTTGGAGGGCTGGGGCTTTCTCCAAATAACTCCCTGAACTTCACTTCCATTGACCTGGACAGTGGAGACATCATTTGTAGCCCAGGGGACGGTATCGGGTACGGCACATATTTGACTGGCGGTGAGGGGGACGGCTCAGCTCTGGAGGTTGAGGGACACCTCGGGGACGGCAGCAGGGATGGCATGTCTAGCGGCGGAGGCGTCGATGGTATTCTGGTATTCTGGTATCCTGGTATTCTGGTATTCTGGTAATCAGGTATTCTGGTATTCTGGTATTCTGGTATCCTGGTTTTAAATTTGAGTATATTCGGTATAACTTCTGTTCTGTAGTGAAATTTATTTTGATATTTACTTGGATAATTCTACTAGTAGTTCATCTTTCTTTAATTTATTGTCATCGGCGTCGGCGTCGCGAACAAGTTATGACTTGTCTAGCGCGCTGTGCTCATGTTTTAGTCTTCTGCCGAAACAGAAGTCATTTGAGCACAAAAAATAGTCTTCTGCCGAAGCAGAAGTCATTTGAGCACAAAAAAAGTCTATATAAGAAAACACTTTTTCTCAGCGAGCAAGTAGTGATCGATCCTTCAAGTAGTAATGTTCCAGCCTTCAGCAACTAATAGTCTTCTGCCGAAACAGAAGTCATTTGAGCACAGACGCCAACGCCAATGCTGATGAGGTTATCCCTTCCTCTTGTGTTGTAACCAGACAGTGTGTTTTAATTGAGTTTTATTGTGTTGAGTGTCAAGTGGCAATGCATACCCGGAGTGGCAAGGCAGTAGGCACTGGGGTCGAGAGCGACGTCTCCACGTCGGCCCCCCCTCACTGCACGACGCCCCTCACAGCATCTGACCACGAAGTGCTCCGCCAACACGACGCCCTGACAAGGGGTACGGGGGTCACGCCCGACGTCTCCACGACGGTGGCCCCACACTGCACAGCAAGCAACACAGCAACCCGGCTCGGCGAGGTAAGCATGTCCTCTGATTTCTCCACAGGCACAAGTGCTACGCATGGCGTCGCGACGACGGCGCCCCACTACTGTGCGTCGCCGGGCTCCGCGCCTAGGCATAGCGAGGCAGGACTCGCCACCAACATAGGACACGACACTGGGGTCACGCATGACGTCATCACGACGGTGCCCCCTCGCTGCATGGCACGCAGCGCAGCCACCTGGCATGGAACCCAGGCAACAAATATGGAATGGAGTAGCAACGATTCCCAGGCGATGCCCCCCTACTGCATGGAGCGCAACGCAGCATCGTGGCACGAAAACTCGGCGATGGAACAGGGATTAGATGGTGATGATGACATGGTGATGCCCCCTCGCTGTATGGTGGACCCAACAGCATCCCGGGCCAACGACGATTCCTCGACGCTGGGAGATCGCCGCTTCGCTGGATTCGCTTCCACACATGGGGAAGCCTCCTACTCAGGCTCAGGGCTGCCCAGCGGTCAGTACACCATCGCTGCCACACCCGACTGGCCCCAACTCTTCAGCGACGCCTCGCTGACACCTCGCCGCCAGCTGGCCACCCCTCACTGCATGGTACCACCAACAGCAACCAGCCCAAGTCCAAGCACGCCGCCCAACGCACAGTACTTCGTCACGCCTACCTCGTCGGCCGGCGCCTACCACGTCACCCCGCCGTACCAGACGGCAAGACCTAGTGCTACGCCCCAAAGACAAATAGTGCTCCAAAACCAAACGACTGGAACGATCCCAGTCCCCTCTGCCGCCATAACGAACCAACCCCAACCGAGCTTGGGACTACCCAGCTATGAACAATTAGCGCAACTCCTGGCTCTGACCACTTCAAACCTAGCCTCCATTACCCGGCAGCAAGAAAATTGCCGGCCACCCATTACTGCACGTAACGAATCACAGCCGTACGCCACGGAAAAGGCTAACTTACGTGGACATGGCGACCAACAACGTGAGGCCAGATCTTTCCGGAGGGAAGAGGATCCACGACGACCCGACTACACAGATTCTGGGGAAATGGACCCCCAGTGGCGCCCAACACAAAACCTAGCAGAGAGCATGACAAGACTAATGGAGGGAAGCGTTCAAGCCGCAATACACGCAATACAAGGTCATCACAGGATGCCCACAAGAAGAACGAGAGCGCTGCCCACTTACTCAGGCCTGGAATGGGAGGATCCAGTCAACTTCCTGGATGAGCTCGAGGAGGCGATGCTCCATGAAGACATCCACGGCCGAGATAAAGTGAGAGTAGCTATAGAACAGCTCGAGGGTCAAGCCAGACGCACCCTGGAGATGTGGAAGTCCCACAACATCACATACGAGTTCCTGAAAGAAAAGCTCCTGCGGCAGTTCAACGACACTGCCACCCTGGGGAAGCTACGCTCCAGGTTACACGGTGAGAGACAAAAAGACGACGAACCCGCCGCCGTTTTTATACAACGCAAAATTGGACTCTGGCTGAGGGTAGAACGGTATACGCCGGAAGAAGAGATGGTTATGGAGGTGCGCGAGCTCCTGCGACCGGAACTAAGATTCGCAACTAGAAATGTCCCAGTGGCCACAATGGAAAGCTTGAGCCGAGTGGCTGAAAACGCCGAGGGTGACTACAGGGAATTTCAGAGGCAACTCCGACCGCTGCCGAGGCCAGCCACCATCCCGCCTGCGAGTAATACTACCAATAGTCTACCAAAGTGCCGCAAGTGCCCGGGATTTCACTATCACCGAGACTGCCCCACCAACCAAACTCAGTCAGAGCCCCAGCAAGGCAACTCCAACTTCCGCGGACACGACTCCAACCAGCGAGCCAACCCCAATTTCCGTGGACACGACTCCAACCAACAGGGAAACCCTAACTTCCGCCAACAAAATGTCCAGACAGGGGGTAACAACTTCCGAGGGCATGGCGCCAATTCAAACAACCCTAGCCAACAAGCCGGTCCAACCAATAACTCAGGCCCTGGACAGACATCCACGGCACCACCGCAGCAACGAAGCCAGGCAGCCCCCCGGCAGCAAGCTAACAGTCAGCCCCAGGCGGGAAACGAGCAGCGAGCCGGCCCAAGCCAGGGTGCCCGGCTCCAGAATTAAGTGCGTCAATAGGACTGACGGCCGGTCCCGGCCCATCATCCCACTTGTGGGTCGAGGCCAATGGATGCCGTTTACTAGCCCTGCTGGACAGCGGGGCGACTCATTCCTTCATCCACAGCAACTACGTAGAGGACCTTCCGAGGACTAATCACCCGACGATGCCCGTGCTCTTGGCTGCCGCCAAGGAGATCAAGCACACCCAAGGCAGCGTGGAAGTGCCCCTGCAGATCGGAAACTGGACGGTTTCGGTCGAAATGCATATTTTGGAGGATATGACCAAGGATATCATCCTAGGAAGAGACTTCCTAGCGAAACAGGAAGTGGTGATCGACTTTCCGCGGCACTGCATACACGCAGGGGTGTCAGAACGGCACACCCTGTTCTGGGACATGGAGGTTAGGACCGAGGACTCGGCCCGCACCGTAACAGCCAACCCGGAGCAGCTACCAGAGACGCACAGCCGTGCGTATGAGGAAGTCATCACTAAATTTTCTGATGTATTTCAAGAGACGCTCAAACAGCCTACTACACAACTCACTACCCATGAAATCCGTCTGAAAGACGACAAACCATTTAAAATACGACGTTACCAGTACTCGGCGAATAAAAAGGCAATAATCACTGAGGAAGTGAAGAAGATGCTGGCAGCTGGGGTAATTCGACGCAGTAACAGCCGTTACTGCTCACCGATCGTCATTGTGAACAAAAAGGATGGGACTTCCCGCTTTTGTGTCGATTACCGCCAGCTGAACACCCAGACGTTGGAAGAAGTGTCTCAGTTGCCGCCGATAAGGGAAACGATCCGAGAGCTAGGTGCAGCGAAGGTTTTCACTAGTTTGGATTTAAAGAGTGGATACTGGCAGGTCCCGATGCACGAGAATAGTGTACCCCTGACAGCTTTCAGTACCCCAGACGGAGCGACATTCGAGTTCCTTGTGATGCCATTCGGGCTACGCAACGCCCCCTCAACGTTCCAGAAGTTAATGACAGAAGTGCTGGCCGACTTCATAGATGTCTTCGTGAAAGTATACCTAGACGACATAATAGTATACTCTGAAGATCATCAAGACCACCTTCGTCACTTGGCTCTGGTATTAGAGCGTCTGAGGATACATGGATTGCACTGTGGACTCCCGAAGTGCCGATTTGGAGCCTCCGAGCTGGACTACCTGGGCTACAGGATTACTACTACTCAAAATCAACCCCAGGAGAAACACGTCATCCAAATAAGAGACTTTCCCACTCCTCGCACCAAGAAGGAACTCCAGGGATTCCTAGGCACCGCCAACTGGTTACGAGAGTTTGTACCCGAGTTTGCCGAGCTGACAGCCCCGCTGACAAACCTAACAGGAAAGGAGAGGTTCCAGTGGAACACAGAAGCGGAGACAGCGTTCGCACTGATCAAAGAGAAGCTATCACAGCCTTTAGCCCTTTGCAGACCGGAGCCAGGACTGCCTTTCTACCTCCAAACCGATGCAAGCAACCATGGCATGGGTGCGGCTTTGTATCAAAAAACGCCAGAGGGGGAGAAACGGATCATTTCCTGCTCCAGTGCAAAGTTTACAGGACCTGAGAAACGCTATCACATCAATGAACAGGAGACACTCGCCGTAGTATGGGCCTGTCGTCGATACCGCCACTGGCTGGAGGACCAGCACTTTACACTTGTCACGGACAGCCGAGCATTGCACTGGTTACATCAGTTCAAGGACGAGAGGGCCAAGCTCACCCGGTGGGCCTTGCAGCTGCAAGAGTACACCTTCACCGTAGAACACTGTCCAGGACGATTGAACCAGCTGCCCGACTTCCTGTCGCGTCATCCCCAAGAAGCCATGCCAGCTGATACCGGCGATGACTCCCGCTTGCTACCTCCTGACGAGGAATCCACAACCAAACAACCAACCACGCCAAGGGCCATCATCGATACCCCGACCACGGAGGAACTTCTGATGATGGAAGCCGAACCTGAGGAGCTAACCACTCTGTTCGATGAGATCAAGGCCGCCCAACTCGCGGACTACGCTATTTCTGGTTCCATCGTACATTGGGGGGACATCCAGGATCAGGAACGAGGCTTAGACCCCTGGGAAAGACGACTGAAAGAACAATTCAGGGTAGAAGATGGACGCTTATGGCATGTCACTGAAGAGAGGACCGCCCTCGTTGTGCCCGAAGCCTTGAGGCCCCGCATTCTGCACCACTACCACGACGCCCCACATGCAGGTCATCCAGGCCGCGACGAGACGTACCGGGCAGTGAACAACCGTTACTACTGGCCCCAACTCCGCAAGAACGTCACGACGCATGTGCGACTATGCATGGTATGTGCTGCAACCAAGCGAGGACCCCTTCAAGCTGCCGCTCCACTCCGCCCGAGACCACCCACCAAACCCTGGCAAGTACTCTCGTTAGACGTCATGGGACCCTACGAAGAGACACCAACCCATAACCGAGTTATCATCGTGATAACAGATCTCTGTTCCAAGTGGATCGAGGCCGAAGCTGCACCCCAAGCTGATGCCAACCACATCTTAGGGGCCTTGGAACGAGTCTGCCTCCGATGGGGATATCCCGATGAACTCATCACCGACAAGGCACCCACCTTCACCGCCAAGAAGATCCTCAACTTCTGCAAGCGGAATAAAATCAGACATTTTACATCGCCGATCTACCACCAGAGAGCCAATCCTGTGGAGAGGCGTAACCAAGAGATAAAGAAGGCCCTACGAGAAAAG
This sequence comes from Stenurella melanura, assembly GCA_963583905.1. Lineage (NCBI taxonomy): Eukaryota > Metazoa > Arthropoda > Insecta > Coleoptera > Cerambycidae > Stenurella > Stenurella melanura. The sequence continues at coordinate 114,477,878 of OY757312.1, forward strand.
CTGATGGGAAAACGACAAAACCGATGGGACGTCGTGCTGCCGCAGATCATCTTTTCCTTGCACAACAGAAAAAATGCTGCCACCGGCTACTCACCCAGCGAGCTGCTGCTTGGGACCGAGTTACCTCGCCCAGGAGACTGGCAACACCCAGAGCAACGCCGCCCGCTACCAGAACCTCGACGAGCAGCTAGGAGCAGACATGAGAAAGCGGCGCAACGACAGCAAGTCTACCAGAGGAATCTTTTCCCAGAGCCAAGGACAGCCCCGATCGAGTATCGACCCCAGCAACGAGTGATGTGCCGAGGCTTCAAGGAGCGCCGGACCAGCTTTGGACCCACATGGGAGGGACCTTTTGTTATCATTCGAGCCCTGGGTGATAACACGTACGAAATTCTCAGGAACGAGATCCCAGTGCCCATTCACATTGATGACATCAGGCCCATGCCAGGCCAGAAACCCGACAAGCGACCTCCAGTGCCTCCAGCCGTACGAGCCATCGCAGCTGATACCGACGATGACGACAGCAACGACGAGGATGACGATCCCGAGGATCCAGGACATCCAGCCCCACCAAGGCTCGCAGCTCCTACTGTCACAGGACCAGTAGCGCCCGCTGCCCCAGAGCCAGCAGCACCCGCTGCCCAACAGCCAACCACGCCTACTGTCACAGGACCAGTAGCGCCCGTTGCCCAGAAGCCAGTCACGCCTACTATCACAGGATCAGTAGTGCCCGCTGCCCAACAGCCAACCACGCCTACTGTCACAGGACCAGTAGCGCCCGTTGCCCAGAAGCCAGTCACGCCTACTATCACAGGATCAGTAGTGCCCGCTGCCCAACAGCCAACCACGCCTACTGTCACAGGACCAGTAGCGCCCGTTGCCCAGAAGCCAGTCACGCCTACTATCACAGGATCAGTAGTGCCCGCTGCCCCAAGGCCAGATGCCAACGCACAAGTCTACATCCGTGGACCTGGTACCCACTTCCGTGGACATGGCGACTATCTACGTGGACATAGCACCACAGCCGCCGCTAAACCAAAATTTCCAGCCCGCCGACTGCCCCCAGTCGTGCCTGGCCCATCAACCTCTGCCACGAGGAGACAAACAAACAAGAATGAGAAGTCCCCGGCGCTGTCAGCCGCACCGCCGCCGCCAGCAGACCCTGGGCCTTCTACGTCAAGACAAGAGCAGCCGCTCGACACGACGCCCATACTGTTCCCGATGCCGTTCTGGGCGAAGGCCGTGACCACGCCTGGCCACGACCGACAGCAGCCATCCGCCAGCCAGATGCCTGCCCCAGTCCGGACACGAGTATTCGTCAACTCGAACGCCAGCCCGAGCTCAGCCGGCTCTGGCGCACCGCTCCAGGATCCCGCTACCTTAGCACGTAGCACAGCAGGACCTAGCAGCCCCCACGAGGCGCTCCAGTATCTCACTGCCTTAGCCCGCAGTACAGCAGGACGTTGCAGCCTCAATAAATCGCTCCAGTCTCCCGTTGCCTTAGCAAGCAACACAGCAGGACGTTGCAGCCTCACAGGTTCGCTCCAGAATCCCGTTGCCTTAGCGAGCAACACAGCAGGACTTAGCAGCCCCCAATTCGCAACAGGATCAGGCAGCCCCGGGCGTCGCGGAGACGACGTCCAGAAGAGCGAAACTTGCGATAATATACCAATGTAAATAATTCGACGCCACAGGGCGAAAACTTTGTTCAACTAGAATACATTTATGATTTGTCACATAAAATACTTTAATTTTAAATATCTTGTTTTACCTAAAATATCTTAGTGGACCTATTATTAGTTAATTATATAAAATATCTTACCACACTTAATCTTAGTCTATATATGTAAAAATATCTTAGTTGTTGAAATATCTTAACACTTACTCTTAGTTTATAGTTTTGAAAATATTGTATCCACTCACTCTTACATTATATAATTGAAATTATCGAACTGAAACATAACCTGTATGCCTTTATTAATGTTCAATAAAGTCACAAAAAAGGGGGGTGGTGTCATCGGCGTCGGCGTCGCGAACAAGTTATGACTTGTCTAGCGCGCTGTGCTCATGTTTTAGTCTTCTGCCGAAACAGAAGTCATTTGAGCACAAAAAATAGTCTTCTGCCGAAGCAGAAGTCATTTGAGCACAAAAAAAGTCTATATAAGAAAACACTTTTTCTCAGCGAGCAAGTAGTGATCGATCCTTCAAGTAGTAATGTTCCAGCCTTCAGCAACTAATAGTCTTCTGCCGAAACAGAAGTCATTTGAGCACAGACGCCAACGCCAATGCTGATGAGGTTATCCCTTCCTCTTGTGTTGTAACCAGACAGTGTGTTTTAATTGAGTTTTATTGTGTTGAGTGTCAAGTGGCAATGCATACCCGGAGTGGCAAGGCAGTAGGCACTGGGGTCGAGAGCGACGTCTCCACGTCGGCCCCCCCTCACTGCACGACGCCCCTCACAGCATCTGACCACGAAGTGCTCCGCCAACACGACGCCCTGACAAGGGGTACGGGGGTCACGCCCGACGTCTCCACGACGGTGGCCCCACACTGCACAGCAAGCAACACAGCAACCCGGCTCGGCGAGGTAAGCATGTCCTCTGATTTCTCCACAGGCACAAGTGCTACGCATGGCGTCGCGACGACGGCGCCCCACTACTGTGCGTCGCCGGGCTCCGCGCCTAGGCATAGCGAGGCAGGACTCGCCACCAACATAGGACACGACACTGGGGTCACGCATGACGTCATCACGACGGTGCCCCCTCGCTGCATGGCACGCAGCGCAGCCACCTGGCATGGAACCCAGGCAACAAATATGGAATGGAGTAGCAACGATTCCCAGGCGATGCCCCCCTACTGCATGGAGCGCAACGCAGCATCGTGGCACGAAAACTCGGCGATGGAACAGGGATTAGATGGTGATGATGACATGGTGATGCCCCCTCGCTGTATGGTGGACCCAACAGCATCCCGGGCCAACGACGATTCCTCGACGCTGGGAGATCGCCGCTTCGCTGGATTCGCTTCCACACATGGGGAAGCCTCCTACTCAGGCTCAGGGCTGCCCAGCGGTCAGTACACCATCGCTGCCACACCCGACTGGCCCCAACTCTTCAGCGACGCCTCGCTGACACCTCGCCGCCAGCTGGCCACCCCTCACTGCATGGTACCACCAACAGCAACCAGCCCAAGTCCAAGCACGCCGCCCAACGCACAGTACTTCGTCACGCCTACCTCGTCGGCCGGCGCCTACCACGTCACCCCGCCGTACCAGACGGCAAGACCTAGTGCTACGCCCCAAAGACAAATAGTGCTCCAAAACCAAACGACTGGAACGATCCCAGTCCCCTCTGCCGCCATAACGAACCAACCCCAACCGAGCTTGGGACTACCCAGCTATGAACAATTAGCGCAACTCCTGGCTCTGACCACTTCAAACCTAGCCTCCATTACCCGGCAGCAAGAAAATTGCCGGCCACCCATTACTGCACGTAACGAATCACAGCCGTACGCCACGGAAAAGGCTAACTTACGTGGACATTATATATCCATCCTACTGTGGTATCTGCGACTTCTAGTCCATAAGCACCATCTGTGTCTGACAAACTCATTTCTACGGCTTGGAATATTTTGTGTCTCCCTCTAAAAATTTTACTATCTCTCTCTTAGTATAAATGAATCCTTTTGGGTTGTCTGGAGTAAATCTACCTTTTAAAATCTGTTTCGGGTGTTAAATTATGTTACACTCTTTCGATTTGTCTATCTCTCGTTTGTCAATGTCACCTTTTGGGTTATCTGGAATGAACTAATGTCCTAAAATCTGCTCGGGCGCCAAATTATGTAACGGTGTTTTGCTCTGGGTAGCTGGAGTCGGAGATTAGTTCAGGATCCAGATTAGTTTAATAAGACAACCCAATCAAAATTAACAATTTTATTATCTTCAACAGGTAAAATATGCAGGTTTACATAATATACAATAGTTACAGGTTATCGGTTTTCAGGTCCGTATCTTTTACGGTTATTGGTAATCAGGTGACATTTAAATCGTATGAATGAGAGAGACGACGAGAGTGTAATGCAGTGATGCGACGAGTAGGGGTTTTGGCGGCGGAAACGGCGGCGGGCTAATAACCGTCAACCCGAGCAAGCTATCGGCTCAACTCGCCGGATCACCCCTCTGTTAATTTATATTTGCTCCGTGTCGGTTTCGTCGGGACGACGGGACATCGCTGGACTAAATAACATTTGGCACAAGGTCCGTTCTTCGGTTCAACGCGCCGTAGAACTTTTCTAGGTCAAGATATATTCGCTCCGGAGAGTCACGTCACTTGGTGCATAAATCAGCAAAGTGTCTTCGGCTCAGCGCGCCATCGGCAGTTTACGGAGAGATGTACCCAGTGCTCTTCTCGATCCGCGGCTGGGCTTTTATACACGAAACTATCCCTCCTTTTTGAGACGGTCGGAGTCGGGCGGTGTGCAAATTTAGTATATCGAGTATGAATCGCCGTCGTGTGGCAAATGTGCACACGGCACTACACTGAAACTTCTTAGTAATGAGGTATGACTTTAGGATGCTTCATTACAAATAATAATAATGATTTATTCATCACATAAAATTCCACACACAATGATGTAGTATAAAATTTAGGCAATAGATTCGTTGGCATTCTACAGAATGCCAGAATGGATCTACAGATCCAATCTATGGTCGCTTTCAGCTAAGCCCTCATAACAGCGAATAGCGAAATTTTTGTCGGAAATCGTTTCGATAGGCTGAAAATGTGGAATTTTATTTTTGGGCAAAGTTTCCACGAAATTTTGTAATGCCCTGCGGTGACAAAAACAAAGTTAAATATATTTAACTATTAGCGAATTTTACATGCATATTTTTACCATTTTTATTCCTTTTATTTCCTTCATACTCAAAAGTGATAGTAAATTTGATGCTTTCCACGAGTGCTTCACCAAATGCATTAGAATTATGAAATTAAAAATGTCTAAAACAACTTTATTTACAAAAATATGCGAAGCATGTCCTCTTGAATGTGCAACAGTTATATAAAAAGTTCAGTAAATCGATGAAAAGTATAATAGTTAGTTTTTTAAACTTGAAAAAGCTTTGGTTGTTCTTATTGCCGTTGAAATTAAATATACATACCATCCAAATGCACTTTTCACTAAATTTAATATAAACACTAACGAATTGAATTTAATACGTGGCATAATTTATCTAAAAACAGGATACCCTAATCTAATTTAAAAAGAAATATCCTTTCTACCTACAATATTAATATAAATGATTAATAGAATTCGTGGATAAGACAATTATGGAAATTTAAATATATCAGAAAGAGGTGTACAATATATATCTAACTGGTCATTTAGGATGACCGGAATCAAAAAAATGATTTGAAAACGTTGAATCTGTTTTTTTAAGTCTGGAGGTAAATGTTTGTTAAATCTAATTCTAAATGTACGACCAGTTTGACCTATACATAAGACATCACAATTCGAACATATACACTTATAAATACCTTTTTCCAGATCATCTTGTCTTTGGTATTAAACAAGGCATGTGAGAGTTTTGACTATGATTTAAAAGTAACTTTAAGATTATGACTTGACATGATGTTAGCAATTTTTTACGAGATACTCCCACAATATGTTAGCGATACACATTTAGTATTTTTTTTTTTATTTTTAATATATGGATAGATTTTATGGTATACTATTTTTAATTGTTTTCTATTAATTAGTTTCTAAACCCATCGTTAAGAGCTATTAATTATTTAATGACAGAACTAGATCTGTCTTTGAGGCTTGTTCTGGAAGAGGTAGTGATAAAGCTCTATGTATCTTTGAGTAATATGCTGGTAATTTATCTGACTTAGGACTAAGTGAACAATTTGATATTGTGTTATCCATGGATGTCGGTTTTCTGTAAATATTAAAATTGATTTTTTTGTTTTTACATTTTAAGGTTAAGTCCAGAAAATTGATTTTATTGTCTTTTCCGTTTCTGCGATATAACTTGTAATAGGGTGAATATTGTTTATGTAGTGTAAAAAGGGATCTAATTGTCTCAATGTACCCATAAAATCGACCAGCACATCATCTACATGTCTATAACAAAATTTGATATGTTTTTTAGCTATATGCGATGACATTATTTTTTCCTCTAAATCTGACATAAGAATGTCTGCTAGAAGGGGGCTGAAGAGAGATCCCATTGCTAAACCTTTGTTCTGGGTGTTAAATGTATTATTATATTGGCAATAATCTTGGCTAAGGCATAAATCAAGGGCTGCCACTAATTCATGTTTTAGTAAAATATTTATTTCTCCAAAATGTCTAAGAGAAGCGATTTACACTCTTCCATCGGAATGTAATTCTAAATGATCTAGAATTAAACTCCGCTTTTCCCTTATACTGAGAAAAATATTTTGGCATAAATCAAATATATTATTCGTTACATCAATTATTATATAGTTCACTGGTGTTGTGTATTTGGAAATTTCATGAAATAATAGAATCTAACGTAGTGATATCAGTTATCAATGTTAGAGTTACACTCATGTGAACCGCATTATGGCGAGTTTTTTCAGAATTGTTCCAGCTGCCTTCATATAATTAACTTCTGGTAATAAAAACCGATAAAAATTTTGGCCGTATTTATCACTCCATATTCTTTTCAAAGTTGATTGCATTAGATCAGCTATATTTGTTGAATTTATAACGTCTAGTGTCACAGCCAAATATTTTTTTGCATTATTGGTTCTTCTCGGCGTCATAGCTTAGGTCGAGAGCGTCCCTGGCAAGATTTGAATTTTTCGCCCCCCAAGACTTATTTTCTAGGAAGAGAAACAACACAATAACTTTTAAAGTGTGCAAAGTGCGCCGACCTAAGGGTTGCGCTGCTGGCAACCGCCCCCCTGGCCAGCGTCTAGCTACAATGCTGATTCTATTGGCACATATTTTTATATTAACAATGCATTTTCGCAAAAACAATTTAAAAAGAGGCTCTACTTTTGACATGGTATATTATATTCTCTACCGCATTGCATCCACCAAATCCAGGTTGAAATTTCGTTGACTTATCACTACACACTGTGATAAAATATATTTTATAATGTACATCTTGCATTTCCATAAAAATATTCTTTGAGATGTACAGAAAATCTACATCATTAAATCAAAATTTCTAAAAATCTTTTAATCTACGAAAACACTATCTTAGGATGGGCCTCGATGGCATTTTTAATGATTAATGATATAATAATAATAATAATCATTTATTGGTGCTAATACATCAAAATGTTTACACAAGTCCAGGGTAGAAAGTATATCATTAAAATAGACAGTGACAGCTTAAAACACAATATACAGTTATCTTAAAATTAAATTAAAAAACAGAAAAAAGATAAAATTTTTATAACTAAATGTCGCAGAAACGTTCCTCTAAATATTCATCGCAGCTGTAGAAGGCCTTCCTGAGAAGGTATTTTTTAATTTTTTCCTTAAAAATGTTAAAATCCAAGCCTCTGACATTGTCAGGTAGCTTATTAAAAATTTTTATACAGTAATAGCTAGTGCCAACTCTTGATTTTGCAAGTCGAAAAAAATTCTGCTCAATATTATTGCGGAGACGAGTGGGATATAAGTGCGAATCACCCTGACTAATAAATTTCTGCAAATTACTTTTAATGTACAGAAGACATTCAAGTATATAGGCTGATGGCATGGTGAGGATATTAAAATCTCTAAATTTATCACGGCAGTCGTCTCTGTAGTTCAAACCTGCCATAATTCGTAAGCATCTGCGTTGCAGACTAAAAATTATTTTACTGTGGGATGAGTGTCCCCAGATTAATACAGCATATGTCATAGTGGAGTGAAAAATACCATGATAAGCTGAGACAAGAACTTGCCTTGAAACAGTATTTGTTAGATTTCGCAGCAGAAATATTTTCTTTGATAAAGTTTTAGATAGCTTCGTAGATAGATGCGCTTCTATTGAAAGTGTAAAGCTTATTCTTCGGAGATTCAAATCATTGTGATGGTATGCACCTTCTTATTTAGCAGCTCAAACACTTATTATAGTAAACAATGTAAACATGTTCAGTAACCTTTACCCTTTCGATAGATGTAATTATTCAACCTTATTTATTGAAGTGCTTTACGTTTATGTTAGAGTATGTGTCTTGCAAATATGCACAGGTGAAAATATTGTCTTGAATTAAGATTTGTTTTATATAAATTGTGTCCATGGCAAAGCGATATAGGGGTATAAATTGTCTTGTACAACGAAGCATTTATCACACTTATCGGTCGTTAGTTACAATTTGTATTGAATTTAAAATATTTGGAATTGTACAATATGAATTTTAATAAAGCGGAACTTGTAGACGTGTGTCAATCAAAATGGGCAACATGTGGAACATTTCTTATAATTTTTTCTACTGAGTTATTTAAAGAAACCTCTTTTTTTAAGTTTATTTTTGAATTTTGTAATTATTGCTCAATAAAACGAAATTGGTTGCAATTAGCCATAGGGAAGTACTTACAAAAAATTTTTGTTTTTCGTTTCTTCATCACATCGTTGAAAAATATACAGGGTGTTCCATTTGAAAAAACGGAGAAAATTCAATTAAAAAAGTTCTTAATTGAAAAATAATTTTTGGCCACTCTGTACAGTTTTAGGAAATGTTAATGATTCAAAAACATTAATTAGATGTCTCGTAACTGGTATTCACATAAGTTTTTCTTAAAACCCATAATTGTGACTGGTGATTTTTTTTTTCATCTGCAGATTGCATTATTTCATCAAAAAAATTAATTACATCCAAGTGGTTGGGAGATATTCAATGCTAGGCTTCAAAAAAAGAGGCTTCAAAAAAGAGGCTTCAAAAAATGTACTGATATACATAGCATTCCATTTAAAAAAAGGCACTTGGTCCTGTAATGTCGCCTTGGCTCACCCTGTATGTTCGAAAATAATTTCCAGTTATAGACTTTTTTATCTAGTTTACTTGCAATATATTTTTTTTTATTTCTAGCTATCGTAGAACTCGAGATATCGAGGTCCGATGCGCTATTGCCCCACCCTGTATATCAAACAATGAAGAGTCTTGATTCAAAACATTATTACCTGTATGTGAAGTAATGATTAATTTCATTTCTGTCTCTGAAACAAGCACCTCAGATTCGGGTTCAGGTTATTACAGTTTAATTTTGTGGCTATAATTTTTAGGATCAGCTACAAACTCCCATAAATCTGATTCACTCTTTGATGCCGAAGCAGTAGAAAACAAAGGACAAAGGAGACAATATAACACATCATGGGATTACCACATGAGTGTAAACACTGAGTCTGTTTTATTAGATAGAACTCCGGCTTTTGCCTTCGACTATATATACCAAATGGAAATACCCAGTGATTTGTCAAGTGAAAGACTGTCAGAGTTAGGAAGTGATAATGAATATAGGTATGTAATTTGAAAGTTAACAAGAAACTTATTTCATTCTAGAATGTTACTTGGAATTTTATTATAATATCATATTTAATTACAATATTTAAATGGCATTCATATCCTTTTGCCCAAAAGATAAGTAATATATTTTTTATATCTTCAGTTTTTCAATTCGTATGAGCATTTACATTGACGTCAATATTAAAATTTCCCTTTGTAACTCTCAACTGTTGAGGGTCTACTTGGAAAATATGCAATAGTTTATCTTGTTTGTATTTTTTTTAGCAATCTCTCAGAAATGTCAAGTATGAGAATCTGCTGTGGCCCCTTTAGACTTCGTCTGTGTTCGGGATTTTTCCACAGAATTAGTACATTACGTGTGGCGACATCATTTTATGACTATCCTCCTTACTATACACTAAAGCCTGATTTATTGTTACAAGATTTACTACCACCATCTGAGGAAGATTTTGATGCTTTAAATGAATTTATACCTCATAGGAGCATTAGGATCACTTTTTTTGCTCCTATTATAGAGCTGGAACTCATGGATCACCCTTACTTTCAACCAACTAAGAGCAACTTGTTTAGGAACAGAAAAGTAAGTGTAGTTTCTAAATAGTAATTGTTATACTGTAAGGCAACAGTGCTAACCATGCCACAGTACCCTTACATCATAGTGCAATTTTTTCAAGAAACTTCTTTTTATCTTTCTCTATACTTTCAAAGTAATCTACCTGCTGAATTTCATAGTCTCTTAGTCATTACACTGAAATCTAACTCAAAGGAAATTATTTGCGATAATACTTTAAGGATGTATGGGGGTACAATAAAAAACAAAAGTGGCACATTTTTAATTCGTTAATATATGTGTCTGTTGTGTGGTATAGATGAATATTATTGAACTATAGGCCAGTCGTCGTAAAGTCAAAATCATCGATTTTGGTCAGAAATTTAAAAAAGCAATTTTATTGACTGTTCTTATAGGAAAAATTGCGCTGAACACGATGGTGACATTAAAAAATGTCTAAAACGCAGACTTCATTGTTAAAAACAATGGTTTTTAGCGAAAATTTTCCTTTTTTATGTTTTTGGACTTTTTGACGAAAATGGTGGACAAAAAATACAAGATATAAAAAATGAAGATTTTATCAATACGTGTCGTTTCAGACTTGTAGGGAGCTTTTATCTGTGACCGTTCAATTGTTATAAACAAGTTATGGTTCTAAATTAACAATTTTTTTCTTATTCAACAAAAGATCATACGGTTATTTTATTATGGTCAAAATGTTGCATTTTCTGCATAGAATTTAGAGTTTTTTTTTTTGTGTTGATATCTCACGTATTTTGTAATTGTTTAAACGAATAAACTAATTTGTTTATTAAGGATTTGCAACTTTTCATGGCATTGCACTTGCCACCCCCGGTAATCGATAAATATTGATAAAAACTATCATTTCTTTGTTGTCTCGGCTTTTTTATTTTTCATTATCCCCCCCCCCCCAACGTTTTTAGAAAAATTGCTTAGTAAACAAAGGAAATATCTTGGCTCAGGAACGTCGTATCGAAATGCAATTGTCGGAAAATAAAAGAAGGAACATTTTGAGCCTAGATAGAGCTCGATCCGTTAACTAGAACCGGAGATAAAGACCATTTTGCATTTACGACTGTCAGTTGCTTGTTAATTAATTTTTTGAAAAAATCTTGTGGCATCATAAAATTAATATAATATTAAACTAACTAGTTTTCAATTACGCTCCGTGTGTGCCTGTGTACTTAGTTTCAATTTGAATTTAATTGTTTTAATCAAGAACTGTGCGTCTGATGAGAAAAATGCAAGAGGCCATTTTCATGTAGAATTGATCGGGGTAATCAGGAAAAATAACCACATGTAAAAATTTCAGTGGCGTACCACTTTTTTGGTAAAAAATATCAGGGGACATGTTCGCAGGGAGGCTACTGCATGGGGGAGCGATAAAATAATTTTTCTTATTAAATATGTGGTTTTATATCCTATTAACACATACCAAAATTGTAAATAATATCTAAAGTACTTTCTGAGATATTAAAAAATACGATCGAAAAGACTCTAGCAAAAAATTTAAGCCGTTGCAGACATATGTTCTTATGAACTTTTCTTCATAAAATGACCTAAGGGATCACACCTTAAAATATTAGCATGTCATTAAGGAACATCCTGTATAGAAAATAATGAAACTTAAAAGAAACAAAAAATAAAATTAAAATACCTTTAAATGACTCTTTAAACCACTTTAAGTCACTTACAGCACATTTAAAACCAAGTGCGTTTTGAATTTTATATTGTTATGCATTTCACCCCCTTGAAACTGGAGACTGATACGCCCATGACTAATAGTGACTGTCCTGGAAGTTTGTAGAAAGAGATCGAGTTTTCTGGAATGTGGTGGAAGAAGTTTCTCGATTGTGTTCTAGATAACTCTGGAGGCAATTTTGGAGTATATAAGGCGAGGTTCCCGGCGCAAGAGGAAGAAGTTTTTATGAAAGTGAAGTTGGTAGCGATAAGTGAGGTTGAAGTGTAAATATAAACATTGTAAAAGTTAATTAGAAGTATTGTGTAATCAGTAAATTATTTAATAAAGTGTTGGTGTGTATCCCTTGTTAGAATTATTTAAAACCTACTGATCCTGAAGGGTGGTTTCAGGGTGAAAATAGTTAACAATATATACAAAGTCGTTACTGCGCCAGTCGCTCCGAGCGTAAACCCTAAAAAACGTTGAACGGCGTTCATAAATTAATTGTTATAAAAGCAAAAAATTTATGGAAAAAAAAAATGGATTTGTGTGACAATTTAAAAGTAGTTAGTTTAATATAATAATTTTATATTGTCACAAGATTTTTTCGAATTAAAATTAATAAACAATTGATAGTCGTAAACACAAAATGGTCTATATTTCCAGTTCTAGTTAACGGATCGAGGTCTATCATTTCGATACGTTGTTCCTGAGCCGACATATTTCATTTGTTTACTAAGCAATTTTTTAAAAAACTTTGGCGGGGGGGTACAGAAAAATAAAAAAGCGCCGAGACTACATAGAAATGATAGTTTTTATCAATGTTTATCGATTACCGGGGGTGGGTAGTGCAAAAAAGGCCATGGGAAGTCGCAAATCCATAATAAACAAATTAGCTTATTTGTTTAAACAACTTCAAAATACGTGAGATGTCGACACAAAAAAAAAACTGTAAATTCTATTCATATATTTTGACCATAATAACATATCCGTATGAACTTTTGTTGAACAGGAAAAACATTGTTAATTTAGGACCTTAATTTGTTTATAACAATTGAACGGTCAAAGATAAAAGGTCTGAAAAGACGCTTATTGATAAAATCTTCATTTTTTGTATCTTGTCTTTTTTTGTCTGACGTTTTCGTTAGAAAGTAAAAAAATATAAAATAGTGAGAATTATCGCTAAAAACCATTGTTTTTAACAATGAAGCCTGTGTTTTATAAATTTTTTAATTTCGTCATCGTGTTCAGCGCAATTTTTCCTTTCAGAGTAGTCAATAAAATTGCTGCTTTAAATTTCTGACCAAAAAGAAGTTACGACGACCTGACTACTGAACGATTATTAGAATCAAAGATTTGTTATTAGGCAGTCATTTTTTAGCTTTTCATCGTTTTTTTCCTTTTATTTGCAATTTTTTAGTTTTGATGACAAAAACTTGTGACGCTGAAAATGCCCCAATTCTAACTTAAACTAATATCTTAAATTAAATACGTACTGTGATTAATATGAAATTTTTTATTATTAACGAAGAAATTAAAACTTTGATGAGAAAGTGAAATAATGACAACGCTGTAATATCAAATCAAATCAAATGAGTTTTATTGTGCCAATAATGATACTACACACAAAAGAAAGAAGATTAGCGTTACCTATCTACCATTGTATCCCTAAAATTAATAAATTAAATTAAATTACAAAAACAAGAAACATGGAAATAGAAGTATATACATACAAATTACATACATAAGAGACAGTAAAAGAACAGTACACTCAACCTCTTAAGTGGATAATATATATAATTACGACATACAAAAATAAATAACAACTACAGTATTACTGTTCAATTATTATTCCTACATTGGTACCAATAAGTAGTGTACAAGTTAGGTAATTCATTACATCCAGAAAAATATCGTGGCAAAATAGCACTATTTTAGAATGACAGAAACGAGATGATCTGACTACCTCTATCAAACGGAACGTGAGTAGAAGAAATGGCCTTTGTCGCGTAGCATTGTCTAAACTCAGGTATTTTAGAGGGAAATGCTTGTAAGCAACAGTATAGCTTTTTCAGTAGTCACTGCATAGTCTTTGCATCTTGAATTACTGTAGTTTACATCCTTTCTGGGGGTGTTACTTAATAACCTTGATAGGACATGAGTTGCAAACTCTAAGTGTACAACACAATTTTTGCCAATCATAGCATCCATAAAAATGTACAGTGTACATCCAGTTAGTTTCTCTCTGTTTTCCCAGCATCCTACGGATATAGGGGTGGCATCTCTGGTTTTCAAGCACAGCATTGAACATAGTTTAGTTTCTTCTCACTTCCACACAAGGCAGGTGTTTCAAATATCTATAGAAGTTACTGTAACTTTTTATAGATAGGGGTTACTTTTCACACCCTCTGAGGGTTGAAACTGTAGGACGTTGATGGTACGTAAGTTTCTGGTTCTATTTTAGAGTACTACACAATTTCAGCCAATCATAGCATCCATGAAGATAAAAATCCTGTTTGATTTTACGTTTCTTCTTGTTTTTCTTGTGTCCTTTAAACTTAGGGGTGGTTGTTCTCAACCCTATAGAGGCAGCTTATGAAGATTACATCGGACCTGATGCAGTTTCGTATCACTTTAATGAAACTTAGACATTTCGAGCTTTTCCAGCAGTCACTGCTGTTTTGGATCGATTTTTTTATATATGCTGGTAGTTTTCGCCCCTCCCTAGGGGTGTTCTTCATATCTATTGTATGTACGATGCTGTTTAACCTTAATTTGTATAATTCGATTGATCAAGATGTAACAACTTTTCTCGTAGTTTAATCTTCTTTTTACCCCATTCCAGGGGTGTTTTTTGGCTCTTGCTAATAATTTTGGGGATTCGGATTCAGCGACCGAACATACATAGGGATACATGGGTCTGGTTCGCTGGTCTGAACTTTCTTTTTGTGGGGCTGTGAAATTAATATAATAATAATAATAATAATTTTTATTAATCAATTTCGATCACATTACATGACATAGGATAAGTCGAAATGTTACTTACAAATAATGGTGTGTACAACTGAGAATAAAACATATCCAGAATAAAAAAAAAAAGACTAGACGTCAAATAAAAGTGTACAGTAAAGAATAAAAAAATGATTATTTCTGTGATATCCCGGACACAAACTCGTCAATGCTGTAGAAGCCGCCTTCTACTAAAACGTTCTTAACTTGATTTTTAAACAATTTAGTAGGTACTGCTGATTTCACGCACAGTGTTGAGCAGTGCATTATATAAACTAACACAGTTGTACCAAGGAGAATGCTTATATGTTGCAGTTTTATGAATAGGAATAGTTAGGAGTTCGCCATGTCTAATATTATAAGAATGGTTATCCGATATTTTAACAAATTTGTCAAGATTTTGTTTAGTGTACCTACATTAAACATTTAAATATGTATACGCACGGTAAGGTTAATTTTCTTTTCCTTGAAAATCGTTCTACAACTTTCTCTAGATGACAAATTAAATATTAAACGAACTAGTCTTTTTTGTAAAATAACTACTCTATTCCTTTCTCTGCCACAACACCAATTCATAATGTTTAATGAAATGTGTGAGTGTGCCAAAGCATAATAAATATTTATTAGGCCATTCTCATCTAAAATGTTTTTCATTTGGAGGATGCCAAAATATGCTTTATTTAATTTCTTGCATACCGTATCTATAGGATTATCTCATAGTAACTTCGAGTCCAGCATAGTAAGATATTCTATTTCATCATCCAGTTCGAAGTCCATAATTTTGAAATTAACTGGTAAAGATCTTCTAACTTGAAAATTCATTACTACCGTTTTAATAATAAAAATACAGTCTACATAGAACAATTATATTGTCATTGGGTATAACTGTAACTGTACTAAATTTCAAGGCTTTAATTACACAAGAAAATGGATGAAAAATCTCTTGCAAAGTTTGACTTGAACACACAGAAATGAGTTAAATAATAGAAGCATGTAAAAAGTGTTCATAATTGCAGTTATAAGTTACTCTCTAAGTGCTTTGTGACAGCTTTAAATAAGTGTGCACTTCATTATTTAATGATCAATATAAATAATTCAATTGCGGTTTTTCTTTCTTCTAGAAACTCTCGATATCTGGCTCAGCAACATCTGAACCAACGGTGGATCTGCCAAAAATCACCTTAGAATGCCAGTTTTTGGATATAAGCTTGAATTTTCCAATGTATGTCAATCGACTGGTTCATACAACATGTCAGCTGCCTGATCCACCTATTCAGCTTTTTAATGCCTGTTATTCTAAGCAAAATATAAAAATTCTTGGACTCTGTAGTCGACTCATATTAAACTCTCAAAGGCACACAACTATTTTAACCCCATCTAGCATTTCTTTTTCTCGCAACTGTATTCTTAAGCCACAGTACTGGACAAATCCTGTAATTCCACATGTTGAAGTGACTTTCGAATCTGAGAGTGTCACGTTGAACGGGACCAATGCCAAAATGTTGGTAATTACATGCATTATCGAGAAACTACTGAAGATGGACTCGGAAGGTGCTGTGAAAATGATGAATAACACGTCTTTGCTTCACGATGCTGCCATAGACAGTGGTAAGTTTGTAATACCAATGAATAAAACAAGAATGGAAATATAAAGTTTTAGCCTTGCAATAAATTCTATTGTTTCACCAAGCTATATGAAATGGCATCCTTAAGCTAATATAAATAAGGAAAATTTAATGCTTGAAAAATGTTATATTTATTGTTTTTGTTTTTTTATTATTTTATTACTTTGTTGTTTGTTTCATGCATTTAGAGAAAAAGTACTTAATATGCATATGTTAAAAATAAAAATAATGATAAAATCTGTTTAGGTATGCATGTTCCTTTTGTTTTAAATTTATAAATAAAATCTTTAAAAAAAAAACTACGGTTGAAATCGCCAATCTTGTCGTTCACATTATCATATTTTATTTGAAAGGAGTTTTAGTGAAATTACAATTAATACTGCATACAATTTTAATATTATATAATATTCTCGCCAAGCGACAACAGTACTTCAGTGGTCGGATAAACTACTACAAAAACTAGAAAATCAACTACTCCACAGACTTACTTTTGGAGTACATGTTATAAATAGTATCCCCACATCCATCTTCTTGCTTCCACCTTGTCCTTAGTTTTATTTTTCTTTCTGGGTCCATATTTCACCACATTAGTATTTGGAGTGTCCTACTCCTCACGGGTTTCCTTACAAATCCGTTGCACGGTCCGCATACAAATACCCAATGTAGTAGAAGTACGCTAAAAGAAAATTTACTTTATAAACATCTGCCACATTTAATTTTGCGATTCACCCTATGGACTGCTTGCAAAGGTAAAAGAGGGCCCCCGCTGCATTTTTCCTGATTGAAGTACTCAGCTAATTTCATCACCATGTTTCTGGCTACTGTATACAGTCTTTTGCCGGGCATTTTGAGATTAGTTTCTTTACACAAACAGTAAAACTAAAGCACTCACTAACTATTTACATAACAATTTACATAATTACAGGAAACTGAAAACACCACAGTAAAAAACATTACAAACTTACATAAATGATGAGAGGAAATAGAAAATTATTAAATTTGACAAATACGCCAACTACACACTACTGAACTGATATAATGCTGAACGTTGGTTGCGGCTACAACAAGGGGTTGTATTATTCATCTCTGAAACACATGGTTATGTCTGGAACTTCTGTCGTAACCCTATCAGACATGACTTTCTGTTATTTACATTGCAATGCGCAGGTATTTAAACTGACAGAAAAATATCATGCCTTTGATAAGTATACAGGGTGACAGTTTCTAGGTCGTTCCTATTTCTAAGTTGATTTAGGAATACAATTTTGAAATTTTGGCATATCATTTCTGACACAGAAAGCCACATTTTGCACTTATTAAGTGAAAAATATCACTTCCGGTCCAACAGGAAGTAGCAATAACTTTTGATTTTTAAATTGCCATATTTATATATTTTTGCATATTTAGATTCCATATGAAATTCTCTTTACAACGATGTATCACAGCTAGGTAATTTTTTCCAAATGGCATCATAAATTCGAAAAAGTAAAAAAGCTAAGTTGGCAACTGCAAAACTGTGTTTAAAAAAATTCACCCAGTAGGCCTTAAGTCTGATGTTTCGCCTTGATTCTTAGGCTACGCGCTGACTAGAGACTTTTTGTTTCCGTGACATTTAGTCATCGTAATGCGGTGTTCACTTGATGTCACCATATCTGTTCTCATTGGCGTCAAATTGTCGTTGTAAACGCTAGTATAAGTGATAAATTTCGAAGATATCGCAATAACCTGCGTTCTTGACATACGTTGGAAGAAATGAAACGTAAAAAACGACACTGTGTTACGTCACCCTCTTGTTACTGGCATCCGAAACTTTTTGTCCCGTGATGTCTCGTCACCGCAGTGCGGGCGCTACCATGGAAGTGCGCCCACTAGGCAACTTTTTGTCACGTACTACATGTGAATTTTTGATGTATTGAAAATAACTAGGTTATTTTTGTGAATGATGGCTTCAACAATACAGCAAGATGATTTAAAGTCCTTATAGGCATTCGAAAATCATTAAAAAAATTTATATTATGTTGACGATGTTCATTATACAAAGTATAACATTTTCCTTTAAATAATCTTTCACTCAGTATGGGATGTACCCAGTGTCGTTTTTTACGTTTCATTTTTTTCCCGACGTATTTCAAGAGTTCAGATTATTGCGATATCTTCGAAATTCATCACGATACTAGAGTTTACAATGACAATTTGACGCCAATGAGCACAGATATGGTGACATCAAGTGACATCGCTTCACGATGACAAATTGTCACGGAGACAAAAAGTCTCTAGTCAGCGCCTAGCCTTATTGTTGCATTTCAGCAAAAGTTTATTTGGTGCAAAAATCACTATTTTGAATTGAAAAACATTTTTTTGAAAAAACAAAAAGCAAATGAATTTTATTCAATTTTTTAAAATTGTAATTGTAGCTTTAGTACTAATTTATGCTGAAATGGGCTTGTTCGGCATTTTTTTTTATTTCATAAATCGAAAGTGCAAGTATAAAATAATGGATCTGCAAAAAATCAGAATCTTATTCGCACGTTTAGTATCTTAAAAACTATTACACATCTCCACCTCGCGAAATTGGGACGTGGCCAGGTGCTACGCCACTATACGCATAGACTCGGCGATCTCAATAGACTTGATGCTCCTTAGTTGTTATAATTATAAGTATTATTGAAGTATTGTTTGTTTTGTTTACTTCCCGACAGTAGGGGTGTACGATTTGGTGAAATGTCAAAAAAATTACAGTTTTCTCTCGCTCCTGTCGCGACAAATTTTCGATTTTCACCCTGTAATTTACCATTAGGATTCATCGCCGATCTTCTCCTTTCCGTAGAGACATAGAACGAATTTCCACTCAATGTATTTATTTAGTTACTAGTGTATGAAAATTTCATGTTTTTCGACCTTTCAGGTTAAATTTGAAAGGTTCCAGAAAGTCACCTTTCTTACGTCACTTGCGTATAGTGATGTCACAAATGGGCGCTCGGTTTTCGCAACTATTACTAATTTCAACTCCTTATATCTCGAGAACGGAAAAGATTAATAATACGAAACATTAAGTGCATAATGAGAATATCGAGTACTATATGAAAAAGTATAAAAACCATATAAAAATAATATCATGGAACAAGCCCATTATTGGATTTCTATAGATGCTATTCTTCAGTTATTTATGTACTAATGTATGTATTAAATTTTACAAGCCATGACAAAATGACATTTCTTTTTTAACATTTGCCAAGTTATTATTTGATAAAGTTTATGTAGTGCTTTTTGAAGTTGCTTGTGATTTATTTGCTAATTCTGTAAATTTTATTTAATATTTGTGTATTTTTTTAACAATACCAATTGGTAAATGAAGCATTTGGCTAATGGATTAGGTCCAATGCCATTAAAAAAAAAAAAAAAAAAAAAAAATGAAGCATCTACAGAAATCCAATAATTCCAAGGTAAATTAGCACCGATACTAGACGTACTATATATGAAATGAAAAGTTATTGTTTTGGGCTTTGTTGGTGCAAGTAAAAAAATATAGTTACTATTTGAAAAATTGAATAAAATTCATTTACTTTTTGTTTTTTCAAAAAATTGTTTTTCAGTTCAAAATAGTGATTTTTGCACGAAATGAACTTTGCATTGATTGAATAAGCTAGATGGCGAGGGATTTTGATTGGACTTTTGGCCCATAGGCCCTTTTCTATATTTCTTTAAATATCTCCTTTCCTGCTAATGTTTAGTGTAACATATACATTAGGAAAATTGTTCGTTATGAAATTCTCTAAAAAATGAGCACAGATAGAAGTCGCTAGGCGCAATTGTTAACTTGCAAATGGCTTCCAAAGCATTCAAAACAAGTTATTTTTCACTATTTCTTTACTTGAAAATAACTGCACATAGAGGGCTAAAAATTCTTGTTCTGTATGTTGCCCCGATAATGTACAAAACATTTCAGCAAGATTGGTTTATTACTTTTTGAGTAATTAACAATCGATTTTTTTTTTAATCCTTAATTAACAATTGACCATTTTCGGTCACCTGATTTTGACCCAAGCTGGAGAGCACACAAACCTCCTCCAATCACAGAGGAATGCAAATGAAAACAATTAGAGATAACTTGCTAGCAGAAGCAGTTTAAGCCTATTAAAAAATAACAACTTTTACCCATCTCTAGAAAACAAAACAATGAGTTGTGTGCCCTCCACTGACGTCAACCGAAAGTGGTCTATGGGGTTATTTTACAATTTATGTTTATGTTAAATGTACAATCAGGAACACTTAAAAACTCAATATATGTGGGAAAGTTTTTTTTTTGTGGCTACGTATTTTTAAATTCGGTTTGTAATTTGAAAATATTAGTTCCCTCCAACAGTCGTGACATGCATGTTTTCGCATGCGCAGTATAGGGTAGATCAAATATCTGTGTGGCAGCACTGAGTTTCAAACTTCACTAAGAAAAACTGACAGCTAAAGTAGCAGTCAGGTTAGTTTTTTCTGGTGTTCTGTTTGTTTTGCGGTTCTGTTTTGGTTTGTTAATTTTTAAGACGTGTATGGAGTTATATAAAATCAGTTGTTTCATTTTTGCATCATTAAGTGATATAATTTTACGAATATTGTTAAAGACATCAGGTAAGTTTCTACCCTAAGAAAATGTTTATACTCATTTTAATTATATTCAAATATTATAATTTTACTACAGAAATGGACTACAAAAAGTGTTTTATATAATATATACATATGTACATATATATTACGAGTTTATCAAGTATCATTAATAGATATGTTTTATTTCAAATGTCAAGAAAACTAACCTCACATTTTTCGCTCTCTTAAACTTGACACTGAAATGGTCTATATTTTTCGCAAAGAATTCCTGAATCATGATGTAGTTCACTTCAGGTAAATTTTCAGTGCTAGCTTTAACGAAATTAGGCTCAATAATGTGATAATTAGTGAAAAATTATGAACTAACACAAACTACAGTAATAAACACAAAGCAAACTGTCATGCATGTGACTCTTCTTCTATCTCTTTTATATTGCCAGGGAGGAATCTTAACAAAAACAAATATTCCTAGATTTAGTTGTAAACCCTGACGTCAGAAGTTAATAAAATTGAAATTATTGACGATGCTTCTTATTGATTTATGAATAATTAACAGATAATATAGAAATAGTATTTACCAATACATTATTCTTGTATATTCTACTATTTAAATTGATAAATATTTTTAAGTTTTTCTTTAACATGAAATAACCCTATTGTACCATTTATTGTAAAATCCATTTATAATTTTTTGTTTGTTTGTCCCATTCTGTAATTGGAATTGGATTTCTGTAGAATGGTGTATTAAATAAATAAATAAATAATTGGGAAACTCATTTAGAAAATTCAGAAAACTATTGAAAAATGATATCCAGTTGAAACTTTTGAAAAATCGCAGTTTTGGCTGATTTTATGATGTTTTCTACGTGTGAACCTTTTTATGTGCAACAGAAATAAACAACTTTAATAATAAACTTTGACAATTGTTTTTCAATACTGTTAAACACATCAAGGACTGAAATATTTTTTTATTGAAAATACTAATATTAAAGTTCAACCTCTATAAGTTTGATCACTGTACGACGTATAATACGCCCTCACGAATTTTTTGAAAAAAAAATTATCTCAGCTCCTGCGCATTCTAGGACAATTTTTTTTTTATTGTAAAAAAGTAGCAGCTTTTTAGATATGCAAGAGCGGATTAAAATATAACAAGGTATTTGTTCATTTATATCGCGCAGAAAAAGGTTCGCACATAGAAAACCTTATAAAATCGGCCAAAATTGCGATTTATCAAAAATTCCAAACATATGTAATTTTTCAATAGCTTTTTCAATTTTCTAAATGGGTTTCCCAATTATAAATGGATTTTACAAAAAATAGCACAATTGTTAATTAAGGATTAAAAAAAATAGATCGTTGATTACTCAAAAAGTGATAAACCGATCTTGCTGAAATTTTTTGTACACTATCGGGATAACACAGGCACCATCTTCAAGAACTCTTAGCCCTCTATGTTTTTTCATGAAACTTAAAATTTGCGAAAATTTCAGTGACATTTTTATGAAAGTTTCGAAATTCATCTAAAATTTATGAAATTTTTGAAATATAAAATTAAACGTTAAATATCATGAAACTTTCGTGAAATTTCAAAGAAACTTTCATTTTATGAAATTTAATTAAACAATTCCCTAATATTATGAAAGTTAAGTGAAATTCCATTGAAATATTTTAAATGATGAAACTTAAGTTCTGTATAATATTCGCAATTTTTTAAACTTCCGAGAGATAATGACTAATAAATTCCACTTTTGAGACTAGTCTCATACACTTTTATTTTTCAATGTTTTTCTTTAGTATAAAGAATTTGTTTTCTCCTTAATAAGATTAGAACTTACAAATATGTTCGTGAAAAGTAAAAAATAAATAAAACATAAAATTAAGCAATGGTTTTCTTTTAAAACTGAATTGCACCAAAAAGTAGAAAATAATGTTTACACAGTGATTAAATTACAAAATGATCATGAAAAAGAAAACCATTGGATGCTCATAAAATATAATATATTACCTTTATCAACAATCAGCATTGTGATAAAACGTTATGAATAGTATGTTGTAATGTAGCAGCAACAGCAATACTTTATGAGCGCCCAATGGTTTTCTTTTTCATCATTTTGTAGTTTAATCACTGAATTAAAATTATTTTCTACTTTTTATTGCAATTCAGTTAAAAAAAAAAAACATTTTAAGGATTTTTTTAAAATTTATTTATTTTTCACTTTTTAGTTTCCTGTCTGCCTTATTTTCTTTAATTCAAACGCCATCAATACTCATATCAAGGAGGTTGTAAAGAAATAGGTAATCCGCCAGTTTGTGTCGGCCGCCATATTGGATTTAAAATAACGTCACACAGCTTATCGTATTCTACTTGTCATACCTTTCATTTGATACCCACACCAAGGGGGTTGTAAAAAAATAGGTGATCCGCCTTACTGTGCCAGCCACCATATGTGATTTATAGTCACACAGCTTATTGTACCACTTTATATACCCTTTCATTTGATACCTATGTCGAGGAGGTTGTCAAGAAATAGGTAATTCGCCATTTTATGTCGGCCGCCATATTTGATCTAGCATAACGTCACTCAGCTTATTGTATTTTACTTGTCATTTGTCATACCCTTTCATTTGATACCTATGTCGAGGGGGGTTGTAAAAAAATAGGTGATCCGCCTTATTGTGCCGGCCATCATATTTGATTTATAATGTCACACAGCTTATTGTACCACTTTATATACTTTTTCATTCGATACCTATGTCAAGGGGGTTATTAAGAAAAATGTATTCCGCCACTTCGAGCTAAAGAAGACCGTTGAAAAAAATAATCATACATTTTTCAAAATACGCGAGTAGGTAATTTGTCAATGTATTTACAAAATCTCCTCGACCCCTATTCTTCACTCGAGAGAATGCTCATATCGGGAGAAAGGAAAAGAAGGAAACGTAGCAACATGAAAAGAGATAAAACATTCACTTCTTCCACTCCTTGATTCAAGAATAGGGTCCCTGTCCCTTGTAGATTCAGATTGAAATCCAAACTCTAATACAATACATTACCATTACGTCATTAATCAATGACCTCAGTTAGAAATTATATCACTGATATATTTTCTCATATAAAATAAGTTTTTCTTATTAAATGCAAAAATAATAGAACCTGGGAACCTAGAAATGAACGAAAGAAATGAAAAGCAGTAGATTCTTATACTTGAATAGCTAACCTAATCTCTAAAATAAATGTTTTAAACCAGACTTTAATCCTCATTGGTTGAAAACAAGTTAAAAAGGCGCGTGAAATTCAAATTTCATTTGATGTAACGGAAATACAGATTTTGCAGCTGAAACTTTCATGAAAGTTTCAAAAATGTGGCAATTTTCAGATTAATCTGAAACTTTCATAAAATTCAGATATTTCAGAAATTTATGAGGGTACGTTGAAACTTTCATAAATTTCAAATTGAAATTGAAACTTTCAAAATGAAATTTGAAATTTTGCATCACTGGTTGTGATACATCATTGTAACGAGAATATCATGTGGAATCTAAATATGCAAAAATATATATATATATATATATATATAGGTTGCTGTTGTGTAAAAATCAAAAGTTGTTGCTACTGCCGGTTGGACCGGAAGTGATATTTTTCACTCAATAAGTGCAAAATGTGTTTTTTTGTGTCACAAATGATATACCAAAATTTCAAAATTCAAAATCAACCTAGAAAAAGAATGGGACTAGTCTCGTTGTCACCCGGTATAAATTGATGAAGTGAACGACAAGATTCATGATTTCAACTATACCTTTATTTCTTTACTCTCCGGTGCCAGACCGCGTACTAGTTTGTTACCCAGCAAAACCAGGTTTGCATTAAGATGGGCCGGGTATATACTGTATACCTAGTGAATCCCTGGTGAAAACTAAAAACTAATTCATTGTTCACTTGAATTGGAGTGACTTGAACAAGAAAATAATTGTTTTAATTATTATTAATTTTTTTTTAGTTTTATTTCCATTTTCAACGTAATCATGTTACTTTTCGTAATTGTAGTACTTGTTTCGTAAATAATATTCTTATGCAATTGTTTTAATCCACCTTATTTAAATGTATACTCGATATTATTACTTGCATGTGATGATTGTACAATATTGTACTGCCACAAGCAATAAATTGCTCTACTCAACTTTATTCCAATTTTAGGTTTACCATATATGGAGTTATGCATAGAGGCAGTTCGTTTCCGAAAAGTTATAACAAATGCAACAGTCTCAATTGATATGAGCCTAGGATCAATAAAGGCATTTATTTTCGAACCAGTAGACGTTAAACCTTCAGCGCGTTCATCATATGGCGAGATTCAATTACGTGGAGATAAAACTGAATTTGGTGTAAATTTTAGCTCGAGGGATATTCAGCAAGTATTATTTATATCTGGACCAGAGCCAAAGCCATTAGAAAATCAAGATGTAAAAGGCAAGGGGTAAATATTAGTGGTTTCTTTACCCTCATATCTTTATTTAAAAAATAATGTTTTTAGGGTGATTGAAGACCTACCACTCTTCACAGCAACGTTGCAGTACCCTTTAAACCCTGACGTACAAAAACATCCACCGATATTATTGTTTAACTTGCAAGAAATAAGAATTTGTATTGATCCACTTTTATGTCGATGGTTACTGTATAAACCTAAACAGTTCCTTTCAAAGAGCGATAGTTTTGGTAAGCAACTTTCAGCATAATGAAGTTAATGAAAATTGTAATAATTTATTTTTAGATCCTACATATTACAAAACCAAAAACATATCTGAAGCTAGTGGGAGCGTTGTCGAAACTCCACGCCGAATAAGTAGCCAAATAGAGTCTGTACATAGTAGTTCTGATAGAGAACCTCTTCATATTCCTCAAAGGATCCAGATATCTTCTAAGGAAGATAACGTCGATATGCACGATAGAATTTATAATGTTTTAAAGACGTGGTTTGATGTTTGGAAAGGCATGTTGCTCTGTGGTGATATTTCACAGTGCACTATATATTTTCCTTTAGTGTCTCTTTCTGCCATCGGAGCACAAGGTAAGTAAATAAAATTTTATGTTAATTCAGATATTGTGGGTAATTTTGAAGAGTGTAAGAACTCTGCTTTCTATATTAGTAGGGGAGCCCTCGACCGGGATGTTAGCCTCATCGCGGCATGGAGATTTCGATTATTTTTCAATAGTTAATCACTCCCTGAAGAAAAAGTTCCATTGCTACTGACACTGACATGTCTGGGGTGAATTTGTTTATCAAACATGTAAAAATAAATTATCCATTTTTTTTATCGCAAAATTTAAAGGTAATGTTAGACAATGTATGAAATATAATAACTGATATTTCTCACCTCGCCTGTGTCTCTAGTGGGGGAAAATTTCAATTTTCCGTCACTTGGAAAATCTTGTCATCACAGCACGTTAGTTTTCCACATAATGATATGCTTTTGGTGACAGAGAACCTAGGAAAAATAGTAACTGACAATTTTCAGACGAATCGGACAATAAATGATAAAATGTGTCCAGATAATCGTGTCGCCATTTTGAATTTTCCAATTTCGATCTCATATTCGTAACCTGCTATTTCATTAACCCCCACATACCGATTTTCAGCGTAATCAGACTATCCATGATAAAAATCGTCCGCTATTCTGGCGCCTCCATTTTGAATTTCTCATTTCCGATGTCATACTCGTAATCAGCAATATCAAAAACCCCCGCACACCGATTTTCAGCGGATTCAGACAACAAATAAGGAAATTATTTTAATGCAATTTTCGGTAATTTTTTCACATCCAGTATATTGTGTAAACATGGGGGTTTTTCAGGACCCTACCTTACCCGGCCGTTAATTTGAAAATTTCAAAATGGGTTTTTCAAACGTCCATAACTAAGTGAATACGTGGAATGGAAGGTCATTTTAGGTCTCCACGGAAAGATGAAGGCTGGCGTTTTATTCTGATACAAAATCACAATGGTAGAACCGGAAATCTGACTCGACACAATCGAAAGAAAAGTGGCGTTTCTCGTAAAAATTTCTAATAATAATAATAACTCTATTGAAAATAAGTAATTCCTAATACATAAATATGCAAATATAATACATACACAGATTTAAAAACATACATATTATAAAATTACAGCTAAATTTCCCACATTATGCAAAATATTAAAGTAATATGTTTAAGAATATAAAATATAAAAATAAGATAAAAAATATAAGATCAGTCAAGTTCAAATTTATTCAAATTAGTATATACACCACATTTAATACAATGATAATAAACAATAGATTTATAGATTTTTTCAAATTGGAGATAGGCACCTCAATGACTTAACATTTGCATATGCCTTGATTTTTTAATTTGAATACATCTTGCACTAGATACTAAATAATAAAATAATATAATATTAAAGATAAACTAAAACTAGGAACCAAAACTTATGAAGTACTCAGAGGATCATACGAATTGTGCTTTATTTATTAAAGATATAAAAAAGAAAATTTTTTTTCTAAAAAATGATTCTGAATGAATCGAAATTAGTACTTATAAAATGTCTACATTCTTTATTAAACCTTTTAAGATTAATCAATTGCTTGATTTTAATTGGTAATAGGTTATGAAATTTAGGGGCTAAGTATTGAAATGATCTTAGCCCAATATTTTTATTTACAACAGGTATTTGTAGGCTTTTATGAACTTTACCCCTAGTTTCATGCTGATGGGATATGAATTTTTTTAAATGCTTATTATTTTGTAAATATGAGCGACAAGATAAGATGTACAGTGAACGAACATTAAGAATCTCTTCTGTATATAGTAAATTTGTAGGATAAAGGCTAGACTTTTCGAATTTTTTTTTTTTTAGGATGAAGTTTTGTTTTACATTTAGCTGTTTTAATGTATTGTAAAGCCCTCCCCAAGCAATAATGCCATTAATTAACGATTCCAATAGTGACTTATAAACCATTATTAAAAGTTTTTTCCCTAGAAATTCTCTCATTAAGTAGAATTTATGTATTAGTTTTCTTATGTTTGATGCTAGTTTTTTAATATGATTGTCCCATTTTAAGTTTTGATCAATTATAATGCCTAGATATTTTGCTTGTGGTGCTTCTAGAATTCCTATCCTATGTACAGTTAAATCTAATTTTGGAAAAGTCAGGTCTATTAGCTGATGTTAATAAAGAAGCTACATAGTGTGTTTTTTTAATATTCAATGATAATTTGAAATTACTCAACCAATTATGTACTTTTTTTACACCCTTTAACGAGATTCCAAGAAGAGTCTTGAAATAATAAGACTGTGTCATCAGCAAAAGAAATAATAGTACCCTTTATGTCTAAGCTAGTTAATGAGTTGATATAAATTAAAAACAAAATTGGACCAAGCACAGTACCTTGAGGAACATCTATTAGGATTCTCGTTGGTGTACTGATAGCTTCTCTAACACGAGTTATTTGAAACCTCTCTGATAGATAGTTTCTAAAAACATTCAGCACAGTTCCGCGTACACCATAATGATGTAGTACATCTTCAGCTTTTCGTGGGGCACTGTGTCGAATGCCTTAGCTAAGTCTAGGAATACATTTGTTATTTTGATTTAGATTACCAGTTATTTCTTTCGTCAATTGGTATATGGCATCACCTGTACTCAGCCCTCTTAAAAATCCACATTGGTTCTTTGATAATAGATGGTTAACATTCAGGTAGTTTATTAATACGTTAAGTGCCACAATGACAGGACCAAAATCATACCCTCTGTGCCAAATTTCGCTTCATCGTATTTCGAATTCATTTTACTAGTAAGATCATAAAAATATAATTTACAAAATGTTGTGAAATATTTTTGTACCTTTCTTTGCAAGAATCTTTGTGGCACAACATTTGTGCCTCGCAGCACAGACGTATTTTCTCTACACTCTCTGCATGCAAAAAGGCATTTTGTGTCGATTGCTTCTTCAAGTACATAAAGCTAATTTTGTATAATTTCAAATAAGTATCTATGAATACATGAATACACATTAATATATGTCTTTATTTTTCTTTATATTAGGCTTTTTTATTTATCTTTTATATAAATTTTACTTCTTGACTATAAAATCCTAAACAAAGATAATTTTCTGGGGATTTTTACACTGTCTGCATCATCTTGCCGAGCTTATTTCATTCCCACATAATAATATGGTATCTGTGGCACTGCTGTTGTGTCACAACCCAGGTAAGGATAATAGTACGTGAGGCACTACATTTGTGCCTCGAAGCGGTGTGGGATAATTCTGCGAGGCACATCACGTATGCTTCATGGCAGTTAACGTGTTAATCTGTCTTTCAAACATTTTTCAAAAATTTTTGCGAAGTTGTTAACAAGGCTGATTGGTCTATAATTTTCAATGATTAATTTACTACCTGCTTTGTGGATTGCTATATTCTTGAAGCTGCTTGGAACAATACCGGTTTTAAATATGAAGTTAAAGATATGGGCAAGAGGCTTAACAATATCTAGATGAGTATCTTTTATTAATTTAGCTGGGATTCCGTCAATTCCAGGAGAGCTGTCGTTCTTGAGAGAGTGTATATGTTGAATTAGTTCATTAATTGTAATTGGCTTTAGAAACATGGACGAAATACTATTGTAACTAATTACAGTTTCATATACAGGGGATATTATATTGTTAGCCATTTCCATGCCCATATCAGCAAAGTAATTATTACTATAGTCGGCCATTTCACTATCATTTGCAAATGGAAGTGAATTTTTGTTTAATATTACTATTAGTAGTTGAAGTTGGTGCATTTGCCGCATCTGATATAATTTTGTACATTTTTTAAATGTTATTCTTACTATTTTCAAATATACAAATATAATACATACACAAAATTACAAATGAATTTCCCACATTATTCAAAATATTAAAGTAACATGTTTAAAATATAAAAATATAAGATCAAAAATATAAGATGATCAATCACCAAAATTGAAAAACATGGATCAAAATTTTATAACTAAATAAATACATCGAGTATGAGGGCGCATAACATCTCTATGGAAAGAGAAAAATTGGAGCTTTATTCTGATACAAAATTGTATCAGCAAAATCGGAAATTCCGCTCGGCAAGAGCGAAGAAAAATGACCTATTTGCTTCCTCTCAGAAAATGTTGAAATTTGACTAAAAAGATGAAAAACATATCATTTTCAAACGTTCATAACTAAATAAATATTTCGAGTGGAAGCTCGTTGTATGTCTCTATCGAAAGAGGAAGATCGACGATGTATCGACATCATAAATTGCAAGTCTAGTGAATTTTGTGCGGAATGAAAGCGACTGAAAAAGAATTTTCACCCTTTTCGCGGCACTTTGGGACTTTGCTGCAAGGAAAAAAGTTGTTTAACTAAACATTTTTGATGAATTTAGCCATGCGGTATTACACAAAATTTTGGTTGAGATCTCCCCTGCTATATGTAAATATCAATATAGAAAGTGAAATTTTATCTTTTAAATGCTATTTTGTCTACTGAACTTATTTTTTTTTGTCTTGATAATCCATTGATAAATTTAATTGTATTCCCTTTATAATCCAATACAGTTAGGCAAAAAGAAGATCCTTAGCAACATATTTTAAAAACAACATATTTAAATGCTTGCAGGTAACATAGTGTGTTCTTAAAAATTCTTCAATAAAACAAAAATGCTTTATTGCGCAAAATTGAATGTGTGTAGAATTCCAGAATTAGTAACACAACAGAACTTGACATTTTGTTTCGTATACTGTACAGGAAACAATAATATTATGAACAGAGGTCGGATTCCAGGGATGGCTTACAAATATTATGTATTGTAAACACATACTGACACATTCCCAAAATACAAAAACATAAAGTCATGCAACATACTAAATTAGTTTTATTTTATTTTACAATGTTAATGCGTAACTTAGTTTTATTGAGAAATGCACTATATTAAATAAAAACGTAATGTGTAATAGATTATTTTTAATTGCAGTGGTTATATCTACTGGCAATTTACATTACTAAATCCCAATCCCAGGCATGGAGGGGAGTAATTTAACAGGATTACTCAGTGTTTACCTTACTGTATGTTCATTTGGATGTAGGTACTAAAAACGTGGAGCTAAATTGTACTAAACCAAAGCAAGCTACAGTAATTTTTTGGATTCGCAATACTGCTGATATACATTGATGGTAGACAACTATATTGCACTAGATGTGACAAAGCGATTTCGTGGTCATGCAAAACAAATATTAGTGCACATATTTCTTCGGAGAGCCATAAATGGATAGTCTACACTAAGAACAAAATATTTATTTAGTGCTACTGGAAAATTGTTGAAGAAAATATATCGGAATATACAGCATGTAACATGTTTAGCAGATGGGCTTCATAGGATTTCTGAAACTATTAGGAGGTGCTACCCTAGTGTTGATAAATGAATAGGTAGTGTAGTTTTTCTTAAAGCACCAAGTCGTATACAGTTGTTTCACGAAATTCCACTAAATACTTCATTACTTCCAGAACCCATTACAACAGGATGAGGAACTTTGCTAAAGGCAGCATTGTACTATTATTGTCATTTTGAAAATGTGAAATCTGAAATACAGCAGTTAAATTCAAATGACGCAGTTGCTATTTCACAGGCGCAACGGGCATTTATGGATCCAACTGTTCAAGAAAATCTGGAGACCAAACACGGATGTTTTTCACGAATTCCATTAGTCATATGGGACGTTCGTTATCAGCCAACGTCAGAAATTTACTACAGTGGATGCAATAAATGTTGTGCTCGATCTTCGCCAATATGTTTTACAATTACAAGGAGATATTGCTGCGAGGGTACAGAGACAATTCCAGACTGTTTTAAAAATCCCGGATTTATTACAATGACAGGTGTAATAGACCGTTTAAATGGCAAAGAAGTAGACTTTGCTACACCGGGCGTGAATGTGGTGTCTTTGCAAAAGTTTAGATATTTTAAGTATGCCCCAGTTACATCTCTCGACGTTGAGCGGTCCTTGCAATATAAATGGATTTTCAATTAAAGATGCCAAAGTTTAACTCCAAAACATTTAGATCACATATTAGTAACATACTTTTATTCTTGTTATCGGCGTTGAAAAATACTTGTGTATGTTAATTCAGTGTTAAGTACGTCCCCTTACGCCTCCAATTCCTTTCGAGCGAGTTTGTAATAAATTGACTTACTCAGCTTTGGATAATATGGAATTTGCTAAAAAAAAATTTCAAAGTAAGATATTGTGTTACACATGCATGCAAATCTTTATGTGCTGACATATAACCACCTAAAGCCAACCCTGGTTTTACCTCGTATCCTATAGGTAATTCCGACCTCTCATGATGGAAATAACCCCATTGCAGTATTTTATTATCTGTTGTACTAAGCGCGTGAAGTGAAATGATTTTAATTTTACTGGAAGGACAATTAAGAATTTATGTACTTATAGGTATTCAAGAAGCTGTGGAGGAGGCAGTAAATAAGGATCACCCACCTGACATAATGGTAATAACTTTACCATTCGCCAATGTCCGAAGTGCACAAAGACAGAGTGTTGCAAAGTATTTGAAAAAACTTCCTGTTACTTTACCTGATAGTATATGGTCATCTGATAGATCTAGTTTTCCCTGGACCATGTCCATATCAGAACTTAGTTGCTACACAATCCAATATGGTAATAAATTGATTTTCTTGAAGCCAGTTTCCTTAAGTGCCACAGTCGGTCTATCAACACGCCCTACTAAGACTGATGGTAAGGATAGCATGGAAGCATCTATTGGTAGTCCTAGCAGTAGTAGCACAAAAACAGATATAGGATACTTGGGAATCTGTGTGCACATAGATATGACACCCATCGTTATTTCCACATCTGAAGTGCAAGTGTACCTGTTCGCAAGCATTTTGTATGGACTTATGGAAGTTGCTACTAATTTGTTACCAGAAAAATCTAAACCTACACCCAAGACACCTGATTTGCTACCCCCTATAATAACTAAAGACAGCTCTACAATGTCTCCAACTGTTTTAAGGGACAACACTTTAGATTCAGCAAGTCAACAAAGTCCACCTATAAGTAGTGTTAACCATGACAATATCGACAATGATAGTGTCAAGTTGACAGCTTGGATACAATGGACTATAACTCGCTTTACTATAGAATTGTTGTCGAGTGAATATAAGAAATCTTTAGAGGATGACCTCGAATCGCTTCAGCCGCGGTTAAAGTTGGTTGTTGATGCAGAAGATATTGTCAGTTCTCTAGATTTTCAGAGCGTGTATCTGAAGATTAAGAGTAAGATCGGATCTGTATCTATACAGCATTTTAAGAGGTAAGTGTATAGCAATTAAATAATGGTAATATATTAAATGTATCATATTTATAAGGCACATAAAAAACTCAAAGCTGCTGACTGAGCTAATATAAGGGGAGGCCGGGCATGGTTTATTTTTCTACACTATATTAAATAATAAATATAATGCATTGCTTAATAGATAAAACATTATTACTCTTATGTAAGGCATTATTAAGATAAGAAATAACGGAAACAGGCCTCCTTTAATTAAGATATCTAACTCTGGTGATATAAGTAAGTAAGCAAATCACCCCTAACTAGAATGTCATACCCAGGGAACAGAGAAACAGCTGTACTTTGAATTTATCTGACAATGTCGCGATGGACGGGCAATGCATCTTCAACTAACATTATGAGCACTAATTATAATTACTTATGACTTATTTTTCAGCACTGGTCCATATATTGTGATAATATTGATATATACAGTGATATACTTATAGTGCAGTAAAATCAGACAAATAACGGGCATAACTTCGAAATTCTTTGTAACAGGGCGGACTTTTTTCCATGATAAAAAGTCTTCTTCCTAAAAAGTGCCGCTGTAATAGTTATTTACTAGCTAAATTTTACCCCCTTTCGCCCCCTATAAAAAAATTTCCGGGGTGCTATCGATGGGGACTTTTGAAGTTTGGTTAAAACATAATAAGAAAGGTCCACACAAAAATTTAGCTTGTTAATAATTTTATCTAAATTATCCCCTTCTATGGTCTTAATTTACTGGGCTAATATACTATTTTAATATAGTGAGATCTAGAAAGAATGAAGGTCACGTGACACAGAAAAGTCACTAAAGTTATCAAAATTGATTTCTATTCTATGTACATTATCAAAACAAATTTCCTGCATTACCAGACTAGGGAATACTAAAATGCAACTGGCCGCCACTTTGTGATCAGCCGATTGAACGCGTTGTTTTAACAGTAAATTTTGCAAATTTCGTGATGTTTTAAGACTTATTTTGGATTATTTAACATCCACAATTGTCCTTAATCAATTCACGTGGCAAATTTTATTTGTTAAGATGGAGACGAGTTTATATTTTACAAAAATATCTTATGATGTACAAGATAGGTGTATGGAAAAAAGTTGATCAATTTAAATCCCTATATATTAAATAAAGTAGACTTTAGTACAGAGGCCAATGTATTACCGAATGTTACACACACATATATTGTAATTATATGATTTTTGAAAGGAGTGCATAATTAAAAGAACACTTCCACAATTAATAGCGCAGCTTAAACTTGGCATTCTGTATAATACAATGTCCACAAAAGTACCAATATAATGAAAAGTTCGATCAGTTTCCATTTAACATCTTGGGAATTTGGGTTTGTTGTCACTATCTCTGACAAATGTCTAAATTTGTAACGTTATATGCACATGACCTATATAAATCACTAAGTCACTGTCATCAACTTCCAGATATTGAAAGTATCACAAAATAGTGTGAGTGGCACACAAAAATCTTTAGGGAGCGACACATTCAGTCTTTCTTGATCTCTATGTACTTTTGTGAGTTTGTAAAATGTGTTCTAGTACGACAAACTAGAACACATGCATCTATTTTTGACACTGTGTTTTACTCTGTAAACTGTTTTTACTGTTGAGTAATAAAAAAAAAATAATAATAAGAATGTAAATATTTTCCAGAACTGCAGCAAATGCCAACTGGAAACCTGGGCCCTTCTCGGGTATAGTAATGAGACTTCGAGAAGACGTCACTGCAGGCCAAAGACACGAGGATAATGGTTTCATAAGTGTGACGGTGACTAGAGCGAGCTGTCAACACACCCACACATTATGGGGTGCTGTCCAGAAGCGGCAGAAAGACAAGAAACCCGAGGCCCCAAACCCCCAGCTCCTGAGCCAATCACGATACATAACGGAAATTGTTATAAATGTTCAACCGATAGATTTTATCATTTCGCTTAAGACATTGAGAAGTTTTTATTTGGTAATGGTGCCCCTGCTACAAATTCCGTTAAGAGATGAAACAACCTCGAAAAATGTGACGAATAATACTTTGTCCTTTCTAAATAACCAGACTCTACCATTGGCCTACTTGGACTGTCAAGATATTAGAGTTATAATGCCATCTGTAGAGCTCGGGGGAACAGGCGCATTGCATGATGTGTTCATATTCCAAGTACAAAAAATTTGTTTGAGTCCAACTGCTATCAACCCAATATGTAGAACCCCTATTAGACCCGATATATATGAACAAGCTGCTCACGCTAGAATTTTGAATATACCAGGTTGGTAAATAATAAAATTAACTATTCTTAATAAATATAATATATATATAAATATATACCAAGAAGTTCCAACAGAGAGGTAAGATGATTCATGAAAATGCCAATCATCGAAAAAGTCATACTCTCATTATACAGATTCGACAATTGCAGTTCGTGATATGTAAACTTGTATCAGCGCAGGTAAACCACGCCTTGTCATAGATCAACGCAGAGCATTGGTATTCATTCATACCACCACTGCTTGACCTCATTACGACCCCATGCATTCTGCTTTCAATAGGAAGTTTATTCCCTATATTACAAACTATATTTGCCGAATTTGTATATAATATATATTATGACCGAAGGACCTTGGTCGATGACCTTTGTATTACATTGTATACTAATGCAATCAATAAAGAACTTCTGTTATTATTATTATTATAAATTAAATATAGTTAGCTGCTAAAACACATATCTTGCAGATTCAAAACTCGTGTCACCAAGAAGTGGTTAAGCTTTAATTGCGATTGACTATTTTTCCAAATAAATAAAATTCCTGATATGGCCAGTACACAACATCATTCGCAGACTGGTTTCTGGTTGTTTTCTTTCTCGTTGTGAAATGTGTTTTTAATAGCTACTTTGTTTAATTTACTATACAATACAACTACTTTCCTATTCAGCAACTTTGTCTAAGAAACAAACATATAAATAAGACCAGTCGAATACGAACATGAATGCAATATGTCTAGTTGACTTTTGCCGCACTGGCAGGAGCTGAGTTGAAATATAGTGATTACCGACTTGTAACGAATATCAGCTTGTGCTTATTTATCTGTACCATTCAGTGTTACTGTAGATGAGCGTAGTATCGCATGTCTGAGGGACACGACAACAAATTTATAATTGACAGCCGCCAGCCGTGCCTTCACAACGATGTCTAGCTATATCCACTCTCAAGGGGGATTCTAGTTACTCTTAAGACTCTCCTCGAGACAAAACTGAAGAAGATTATACTTACTGCGATTGCATCGTATCTTGTTGTCTAGTGGTGCACTTCTGATCAGATCTTATAAACTAACACTTGATAAACACTTCTTGACCATTGATAAATTTTGTGAGTATTCGGATTGCTGCACAAACTTAATGGGATTGAAGTCGACCCATGGTGAACAGTTATCCGATTCATGCCACAGAATCGCGCGCAGCTCGTGAATCTTAGATCTAGTGGATTAATAAAGAATCGAATTCAAAATATAGTTTCATTTATTAAGGGTAACTTCAATACATACAAAAAAATTGAAATATTCAAATCTAAACTACTTGTCAGAGAGCACCACCTGTGACATAACTTTACGTTCCGAGGAATCGTGACTCATACAGCGGCGAGAGTATTGTAATAATCGACTGTACAAAAGGATTTAGACTCCCAGTCAGATATGATAGTAAAATGTATGTCGAACTTTTGAAAAATTATTCACTTTTATATTCTTACACTAGATACTAGATACTAATAAAATAATATAAGATTAAAGATAAACTAACACTAAAACTAGGAACCAAAACTTATGAAGTACTCAGAGGATCGTACGAATTAATTGTATTTTATTTAGTAAAGAAATAAAAAAAATTCTAAAAGAAGATTCTGAATGAATCGAAATTAGTATCTATAAAATCTCTACATTCTTTATTAAACCTTTTAAGATTAAACAATTGCT
This sequence comes from Stenurella melanura, assembly GCA_963583905.1. NCBI lineage: Eukaryota > Metazoa > Arthropoda > Insecta > Coleoptera > Cerambycidae > Stenurella > Stenurella melanura. The sequence goes on from OY757312.1 coordinate 114,515,227, forward strand.
TGATTTTAATTGGTAATAGGTTATGAAATGTAGAGGCTAAGTATTGAAATGATCTTAGTCCAATATTTTTATTTACAACAGGTATTTGTAGGCTTTTATGAACTTTACCCCTAGTTTCATGCTGATGGGATTTGAAATTTTTTAAATGCTTATTCTTTTGTAAATATGAGCAACAAGAGAAGATATACAGTGAACGGACATTAAGAATCTCTTCTGTATATAGTAAATTGGTAGGATAAAGGCTAGACTTTTTGAAACTTATTTTTAAGATGAAGTTTTGTATTACATTTAGCTGTTTTAGTGTATGTTGTAAAGCCCTCCCCAAGCAATAATGCCATATCTAATTAACGATTCCACCAGTCACTTATACACCATTATTAAAAGTTTTTTCCCTAGAAATTCTCTCATTAAGTAGTATTTATGTATTAGTTTTCTTATGTCTAATGCTAGTTTTTTAATATGATTGTCCCCATTTTAAGTTTTGATCAATTATAATGCCTAGATATTTTGCTTGTGGTGCTTCTAGAATTTCCTCCGTACAGTTAAATCTAATTTTGGAAAAGTCAGGTCTATTAGCTGATGTTAATGAAAAAGCTACGTGATGTGTTTTTTTAATATTCAGTGATAATTTGAGTACTTTTTTACACCCTTTATAACTTTTTCTTTAACCAGCTTCCAAGAAGAGTGTTGGAATAATAATGTGACATCAGCGAAAGAAATAGTACCCTTTATGTCCTAAGCTAGTTAATGAGTTTATATAAATTAAAAACAAAATTGGACCAAACAGTGCGTTGAGGAACACCTATTTGGATTCTCCTTGGTGCACTGATAGCTTCTCTAATACGAGTCATTTGAAACCCATCCGATGGATAGTTTCTAAAAACATTCATCAGCACAGTTCCACATACTCCATAATGATGTAATACTTCTAAGAGCTTTTCGTGGGGCACTGTGTCGAACGACTTAGCTAGGCCTAGGAATACTGCAATACATTTGTTATTTTGATTTAGATTATCAGTTATTTCTTTCGTTGGTTGGTATATGGCATCGCCTGTACTCAGCCCTCTTAAAAATCCATATTGGTTCTTTGATAATAGATGGTTAACATTCAGGTAGTTTATTAATGTATCTTTCAGACATTTTTCAAAGTTTTTTGTAAAGTTTTTAACAAGGCTGATTAGTATATAATTTTCAATATTTAATTTTACTACCTGCTTTGTGGATTGGAGAAATTACTGTATTCTTGAAGCTGCTTGGCACAATACCGGTTTTAAATATTAAGTTAAAGTTAGGTATGGGCAAGGGGCTTAACAATATCTAGATGAGTATCTTTTGTTATGCTCTGAAATTTTCAATTTGCCTGTAATCTTTGTTAGGATGCTTCAAGAAGCTATATACCGTGTGTTTCACTTAAGAGTGTAACAACGTAATAATTCTTTTGTTTTTTGTCCGATTTGAATCAAACTGATCTTAAAAGATAGAGGTCGCCAAGGTCTATTTAAGACCACAAAATCACTTTTCATCTTGAAATGCAAGGCCATCTACGACACTAAATTCTATTAAAAAAATCAAAAAATCATAGTAGGCATAATTTAATAAAAAAAAAAATTTGTTAGCAAACCGTGTTCGATATCCTTCAAAAACCCTGTATCTGAAAAAAAATCTGAATTTACTAAGCCTGCTTTTTTGCCAGTTGATTACAGTCGTTGTGTACACAAACATGGTACGCTATCAAGGGTGTCACGATTACGGAGGTTATAAAATGAATTTACTAAGACTGAATATTATTATACAACTTATACATTACATATAAACAACAGTTATGTCAGTCAGTCGGTTGAACGTGGGGATGGCTGGTCAGTCAGCCCCAATGTATCTACAAAAAATAAATAATGTGTAACTCATTTACTAAAAACCTCAAAATGTTTGTAAAGGTACTAAATGTTATGGTAATCATAAATAAAATGGCCGTTCAACCATTTTGTGGGGAAATTTATCGTGCGCGATCAGCGAGGCAGGCGGTGGCTAGCTCTTTTCTTTATTATTAATTAATGAACCATTAACTAACTTTGTTTTAAAGTGTAATTAACAGCACTATTAATAATATACATTTTGTAAATAATTAAATTTGTCCTAATTGCATTGAATAGAGATAGAAAGAGAGATACTCTTTTGTCTCCCTCTCCTCTACTCCAAGACATAACGACTTTTCTTAATTTTTTTTTCTTTAACTTTTTTAGTTGTCTTTTGTCTCCCTCTCCTCTACTCCAAGACATAACGACTTTTCTTAATTTTTTTTTTCTTTAACTTTTTTAGTTGGGAATAATAATTTATGGTAAAATAAGAAATGTTTCATAAAGACCTCCATTTTTATTTCAGCTGAGTTCGCTGTGTATACCTCTACCCATTGTTCTTTTTCTAAAGATTTTTAAAGTTTTGAAGATTGTCCATGCTGTAGTTTCTTCTGGTATTACTTTTGGTGCTGTTGTTTCCACTCATCTCTGAGAATGTTTCTATTTTTATTATCTGAGCTTTATGATCTGAAACGAGAAGATCTAGTGTTTTTGCATCATATGTGTGAGCATTTGTGAGTATGTTGTCGAGGCAAGTTTGTATTTTCATGTGTACATGAGTAATATCAAATATTGTTTGTCTTAGATCAAATGTGTTTGCTATGTCAAGGAATTTACTTCTGTTCGTGCTGTGTTCCAAAAAGTTAATATTAAAATCTCCTGTAAGGATGATGTTTACATTTGGAAATTGTTCTAAGAATTGAAGGCTCGACTGGAGGATGTTTAGCATTTGGTCAATGGATGGATTTATGGGAGATCGATATACTACTAAAATGACAGTATTAATTTTTTTTAAGTGTACTGCGGTTATTTCACAGGTTTTCTCAACTGATAGTGAAGTGATGGAACTTAAATCATGGCTTGTACTATTTTTTTGGGTATAAATCGATACTCCACCATGTATATATATTTTCCTACAAATATAGCTAGCTAAGTAAAAGTCTGTGAAATTATAAGTCTCTATTTCATTTTCCTGTAGCCAATGTTCTGTAATACATAAAACATGTAAGTCTGTTATTTTTGACATGGATTCTTCTACGTTTAATAATTTATTTCTGAGGCACTGAACATTCAGATGTAAAATGTTTAATTTACCTTTGGAAAGTTCACTCCTATTTGGATTTTCATGCAGTGGATTGTCATGCAGTAGATTGTCGTTAGTTAGACCATCTGTGTTTTTTCTTTCATCTATTCCGTGTGAAAATCCTCTTTCGTAGCTTGCGGCTCATTTATATTTATTCATACCCCACTCTTTTGGCGTTTGGGTTTATCCAGAAATCGTTCCCCTTTTCGAAAGTCGAATCTTTCAAAAATCACTCCTTTTGGCCATAATTTTGGGTCATATATATTGATTCATGAATTTTTTGTCGAACCCTATTAAGTAACAATGGTTATCCTTCATTTTATAATATGTTTCTAACCATTTAACACTTATCTCCTCTTTCACAGCATTCAATTTTTTTTCTAGGTATTCCTTAATTTCTTCGGTATCTGCATGGTCTTTAACTTTTTTAATAATCAACCAGTGTTTTTTGTTTTTCCACACTGCACTTCCTTCAAAGTTGTTTTCATCCTCTTGATTATCATCTGCGGTACCAATGTTTCCTCTTTTTCTTCTTTTTTTGTTGTTGTTGACTTCAATGAACTTATCATCCCCTTCTGGTTGCTCATGTAATAGTAGTCTGGTTGAGTTTTCAGTATTATTTGTGTTTATGCTGGAAATATCGATTTCTCCTAGGTTTATTATATTGTTTGCTATTTGTCTTTGTGCCGCTTGTTCAATCTCATAGTAGCTTTTAGGGGGATTTAATTTTTCAGTTCTAGTTGTCACGGATGATGTACTTGCTTTGTGAATATTCGGGTTTGGAAAAGTCATCATTTTTGGTTTTGTTGCTATTAATTGGGTAGTTTGTCTGTTGTTTATTTGCTGGGTGGTTTGTTTAACATCCGCATTTTTCTGTATTTCCTTGTTTTTGTCCATTTTATTTTTGTTTCAAAAGTCATTCAGATTACTAATTTGACGTTCAGTGTTATCTTTTAAGTCCTGCAGCTGTTCCTTTACAAATTTTTTCATATTTATGTCCTTCTGTTCGATAACATTTGAAAGATGTTCGATTTTCATTATGTACTCATCCATTTTTTCCATTTTTTCACATAAAGTTTCCACATATTTTTGTATTTCCTTACTGATTAGGTTTTCATTCGGTTTTATAAGACATTCTGGACACGAAAAAATCATTTTTCTTTGACTTAATTCCACCACCTTCACTTCACTAGGAGAAAGTTGTGAACATCCTTTGCATAGAAGCACTTTGCATATATCACAAATGATTGGTTTTTTTGTGTCTGCTGGTATTATTGTTTTACATTTAAAACATTTAATATCCATTTTACATGAGATATTTGTTTTTCGTACTCATATCCATAAAACAGCCAATATGAAAATTACTTATTCATTCATTTAAATCTATAAGTACGCCCCTGGCATTAGTTTACAGTTTTTGTATTGGTTAATTTACAGTTTTTACTTCACACTATGTGTCTAGAGTTTTCGCTATCCTTTTTTATTTGATTTTATTAAGGTTTTGTTTATTATTATTTCGCTATATATTTAATGTTATTATAAAATCAAGCTGCACCAATTTGAAGTTTTACATGCTGTTTACAAGCACCCAACAATAAAAAATGTTTGGTACACTTTTAACACTTGATAATTGCCACTTTACCGGAGAACATGTGGTGTGTGTCACTACTACTTAATATATACTAATACATATAATAATGTACTATTTTAGATTCCCAATCGGAAACATTAGAGCTTAACATTTCTGATGATAAGAGCGAAATTCACGAATTTGATGATTCAGAAGAATTTGATTACAATGAGTGAAATATTGTAAGAATGTTATTTGTAATACATATTCTGTACTCATATAATAATACATGTTAAATATAATATTTTACACCCATACATTTTTCAATATTTCTTTCATAATGGTCTGTTCAATGTAATTAGGACAAATTTCATTATTTACAAAACATATATTATTAATATTCTTGTCAATTACATTTTAAAATAAAGTTAGTTAATAGTTCATTAAGTAATAATAAGGAAAAGAGCGAGCCGCCGCGTGCCACGCTGATCGCGCGCAGTAATTTTTGTTTTGTTTCGCTGATTGACGGAGGCTGTTCCACAAAATGGTTGACTGACCATTTTATTTATGATTAATATAGCATTTAATACTCTTACAAACATATTTAAGTTTAGTAAATGAGTTGCACGTTATTTATTTTTTGTACATACATTGAGGCTGACTGACCAGCTTCGTCCCAACATTCAACTGACTGACTGATATAACTGTTATTTATATGCAATATACAGGGTGGGGCAATAGTGCGTCGGACCTCGATATCTTGAGTTCCACGATAGCCAGAACTTTAAAAAAAAATTGCAAGTAAACTAAATAAAAAAGTCTATAACTGGAAATTATTTTTGAACTTACAGGGCGAGCCAAGACGAATTACAGGACCAAGTCCCTTTTTTTAAATGGAATGCAGTACATTTTTTGAAGCCTCTTTCTAGGCTCTATTCATTCCTATATTAGCATTGATATCTCCCAACCACTTGGATGTAATGAATTTTTTTTGTTGAAATAATGCAATCTGCAGATGGATATTAAAAAAATCACCGCAGTCACAATTATGAGTTTTATAAAAAACTTATGTGAATACCAGTTAAGAGACATATAATTAATGTTTTTCAATCATTTTCATTTCCTAAAACTGTACAGGATGGCCAAAAATTATTTCTCAATTAAGAATTTTTAAATTGAATTTTCTCAATTTTTTCAAATGGAACACCCTGTATATTTTTCAACGATGTGATGTAGAAATGAAAAACGAATATTTTTTGTAAGTACTTCCCTGTGGCTATGCTCCATTGTACACGACAATTTATACCAAACTGAGGTATTATTGCTTGTCGAATAACGAAAACGGCAAAAAAATGTACAAAAAACATTACAGTAAAGGATCTGTTAAATACTATTTAGTCATTTCAATGGATTGGAAGAAATGGCCCCACTAAATGGCCTCATTTCAAAATTGCATGAAGACATGTGTCAATCAAAACACGTCGAACACCTATTATAAATTTTTCTAATGAATTATTTGAGGGAACCCCTTTTTTTAACTTTATTCTTGAATTTGACACTTATTTATTTATCAAACAAAAATGGTTGCAATTAGCCATAGGGAAGTACTTACAAAAAATATTCATTTTTCATTTCTACATCACATCGTTGAAAAATATACAGGGTATTCCATTTGAAAAAATTGAGAAAATTCAATTTAAAAAGTTCTTAATTAGGTGTTTTCACTAATTTTAACTTCACTTTCTCTGTGAAGATAATGCTTTATTATAGTTAAAAACACTTTAATTTTGAGAAAGAGTCGAATAATACCTTAAAATAAGCCATTTTAATTTTGTAATGATATTTTTTTGCCAAAAACACTACATCAATTCACTACGCACTTATGGCGTCATCAGTTATATTGTCAGTGTCATTTTGTGTTATAAACAAGTTATTTTGCAGATAAATTTCTTAAAGTAGCATTTGTAAATCCCGTATTAGGTAGGCGTTACTTATTTAATCACATGTAAAACGTAAATAAAGTGAATAAAATGTTGTATTTAACAATTTTTAAACGTGATTTAAGAAACTAATTTAACCGATGACGTCACTAAGTGTTTTACGTACTCGTTCAATTACTACAACTTTATATTATTTATTTGTTGATAATTTAATTCGATGGACGATAGAATGCTGTTTAAATATCAATAAGTGCTTTACTATAACAAGTACCTCATTTTAATAATATCAGAAAAGCAAATTTGCACATAGTGAAAACACCTAATTGAGAAATAATTTTTGGCCGTCCTGTACAGTTTTAGGAAATGAAAATGATTCATTAATTATATGTCACCTAACTGATATTCACGTTAATTTTTCTTAAAATCCATAATTGTGACAGTGTTGATTTTTTTAATATCCATCTGCAGATTCCATTATTTCAACAAATAAATTTATTACATCCAAGTGGTTGGGAGATATTCAATGCTAATATAGGAATGAACAGAGCCCAGAAAGAGGCTTCAAAAAATGTACTGACATACACAGCATTCCATTTTAAAAAAAGGCACTTGGTCCTGTAATTTCGTCTTGGCTCGTCCTGTATGTTTGAAAGTAATTTCCAGTTATAGGCTTTTTTATCTAGTTTACTTGCAATTTTTTAAAACATTTCTAGCTATCGTAGAACTTGAGATATCGAGGTTTGACGCACTATTTCCCCAACCTGTATAATTTGTATAACAATTTTCAGCCCTAGTAAATTCATTTTATTACCCCCGTAATCATGACACCTTTGATAGCTTACCTGAGACACCTGTTCTCGATTTCGCTTGACTGATCTCAGTATGTTTATGTACACAACTACTGTAATCAACTGACAGAAAACCAGGCTTAGTAAATTTTATTGAGAATTTTTTTGGCTCTAGCTCTCCATCTATACATTTCCGTCTTCTCAATCACATTCTTCACCGAATAAATAATGCTTTTAGCCATTATATGTCTAGTACTTACACAAAATTGTTGAATAGAAAAGTAGATGTACTGTATGAAGTGAGGGGATTACAACTTCAGTAACAATTAGTATTTACTATCATTTTTATGATTATGTTATTAACATTCTATATAAGATTTTTATTCGTCTCTTATGTAGGAAGTGAAGTTGAGGACAGGCAATATCAACTCGACCTAATTGGAATGTCAATATGCACTGGGATTTGGGAAGACATAGACTCTGTGATTTGCTCTTCAGGCAACATAATATCTAACCTACGAGGCATGAGTGAAAATCCCGCATTAGAATGGAATAATCTTGAACAGGGTCAACCCAATATGACTCCCATTTTGAATCTCTGGCATGTTACTGAAAAATTTGATATTACCATGGTCGCCGCACCTGCCATGGTCTATAAAGATACTACTATAATATGTGGGCACTCTGTGGAAATTAACTTTGTATCAGATATTTTTGTCAATTTTTCCTTGGAACAAATTAAGTTAATATCTGCTCTATTAACTGAGTTTGTGGTGCTGGTAGAGCCATTTATTATGGACGAGGGTTTAGTAAAGCGACCAAAAATTAAATTCCCCTACTCCAGTTTTGACACGATACCTTATGAAATTGAAGAAGAAGAAAATATAACCAGGCTTGATATTTTACGTGACTCGGGTATAGAGACTTCTGATATGAAAAGTGTTTTGTCTTCCCATGTTCAAGGTTCCGTTCTCTGCTCCATGTCTACATTTAAAACTATAGTTGAAGGTGATAGACAAATTTTCCCCAGACCACCAAATCCTTTACCGCAAATTTATTCAGCAGTACCCATAGAAATTCTTTTGACAGCTGGGAAAATAGGTTTGGCTCTATATCAAGTGGACCTGAAATGTACTAAGTACAAAGGAAGAAGAAAAAGATGTACAGACAAATGTAATGAAGATTTGGGATATGAAGCAGAAGAAGAAAGTGTGGATGATAGAGAAAGTAGTAGTAGAAATGAAAGATATAAAAAGTACATTCCATTTTTATATATTTGTGTAAACCAACCAAATACCTATTTCTCAAAGCAGCAAATTGGTCGAAGACTACAAATGTCTTGTTTTGATTTAAACCTAAAATTAAGTGGACCAGAATACCTACCAGTTACACATATACCTAGGGAAGAGGATTTTCCTATAAGTCTTTTAGAGACCAGATCAGGTACACCAAATTCTAATACTGGAATATTGCCAGCATTTTTCACAGTGAAATTCACAAAAGGGCTTGGAAAAAATGCCAATTTGGATATTGATATATCGAAACCGACAAAAATTTTATGCTCTACATCAAAATGGGGATATTTATTAACAATAAAAGATAAGGTGTTGGACACGTTTAAAAGTAACCAAAGGAACGTTGTGGTATATTCAGAAAGTATAGCAAAGTCCTCAATACCTAGTATTCCCCCAAGTTACACTAGGAACAAAATCGGAGACACCTATAGTAAATTCCAAGATATTAAAGACCTCTTATGTGGCACTAACTCTGTAAGCTTAAAATGCAACCAAGTAATATTCTCTATTAAGTCGGATACAGGCCACGAAGTAAATCTTGGCATGGAAAGACTTAAGAACCATTTAACATTATCTAGTCGTCCAGAAAAACTTTCTACTGTCTGCAAAGTGGAATGTATAACCATTACGGTAATCAATGATATCTATAGAAAATTATTCCTAAACCCTTGGACATTATCGTTTGATATTTGCCTATTCTGGGAGTCATGGCAAAGTCTGGATAGTGATCCACAAATTCAGATAACAGCCGAAAGTGATTGTATCATGCTGGACGTCAGTCCAGAGCAAATAAGGTGCCTGGAATTGATTGTTAAAGATCTTACAGAGTTTGTGTCCACTTTACCATTCAATGACAAAGTCAGTGATAACAGCATACATGTTGAAAACATAAGAAATATGCCCTTAGAGAAGGATCAGCATTACAAAGATGACTTACGTGCTGGTGCTTTTCAGTTTGTTGATGCCAATACTGAAAATACAGATGAGATCCCGCTTCCATACCAGGTTATGTTTTGGAGCAAAAGAATATCTGCCATGGCATGGCGTTATCCACAACCTAGAGCTCTGACAAAGGTCAGAATTTTCCCTGTTCCCTACAAAATGTCCTTGGGCTCTTCAAACGATCTGTTGGTTTTATGCCACTTGGAATACTGGTCGGAATGTAGGAATTGTTATCTACCTTTTACTCAGTTTTATTTGTCGGAAAGTGAGATTTGCCATTTAACATTGCCCGAAGGTTCTCCAAAACCTATTGTAGCTTCTACTTGGAGAGTTGTGATAACTATGATTAACCACAAAGAAGATTTATCATCAAGCGATGTTCTTATTTCCCCAAGAGCTTTAGCAGCTTGTATGAGAATAGATTCATATTTTAACAAGTCACTGGTACCCAATATTACTGCAGCCTTGTATATTACCAAAGTAGATATATCGCTGTACAGCTATTTTAGTAAGAATTGTTCCTTTAAATTGCCTGACTGCCTAAAACTTTATTCGTCTGATTTACTATTTCCAGAATCGCAAAGATTCTTTACCCTTACTTGGGACAACCTAACAGTATTTTTCTCTAGCTGGGACTTTGAGGTAATCTCCACCGAAATCAGCATGGCCACTAAGTGTTCTGTATTGGATTATGCTTTTCTTACAGAGGAACCTCTAATCGAGTCATTTACTTCCAAATTGGAAGTATGTTTATCAGACAAGTTACACTGCAAGTTTGTTTCCAAACCCATCTATTTGAAGTTTGACTCTGGTATTGCGCACACGTTAGCAGTTAGCAGTCAAATATGGGAACAAAACTTGAAGATGAATAATATTGAGGAGCTTGACTTTATAATAATGACACGCTACATCATATGCAACAACACGAGTATTAACATAAGATTTGGGCAAACGGCGACAGATGAGGATATCCTTTTGCCACCAAAGCACTTTCACTTGTACAGTTGGAGATCGCAAAAAAGGAAACAGCAATTGAAGGTTGCTCTGGAAGAAAACGAGTGGATTTGGTCTAAATCTTTCACGATTTTTGAAGATGGTGTTCAAGCTATACAATTTAGCTCGGAATATAACGTCACAATGTTGGTTTGCGTTAAATCACTTTCCGCAACACAGAAGCAGATTACAATTTCAGGACTGCTTATTGTAAACAATATGTTGACTGAACATTTTGAATTAAAAGTTATGGGCGGAAGTAAAGAGAATAAGGAAAATGAATTTAAAAATGTGCCAAGTTACATTGTTGCAGGGAAGACTTCTACTCCTTCTATTTTCTTAAATAATAAGAAAAGGTACTTTTTGAGGTTAAGATTTTATGGACTGGAGTCTGCCTGGACGGGGGATATTCCATTGAGGGAACATGTTACAGGATCCCAGCCTTGGCTAGTGAAAGGTATTGTTTTCATAATTATGGTGTCATTCAACAAATTCATTTGCTTTTATGGAGATAAATTATGACGAAAATAGCCCATTTTAGTGAACGTATTTGTTGAGTCGCCTTTAAATATGTTTTTATGTATAATATTGTGAAGATTTTTGCTTGTGGAGCATTGTTAGCTAGATTTAAGTGCTTTGAAAATTTTAATAAGCTGAATCGGTCTAGTTCAGAGTTTTTTAAACCAGCAGTAGTGTAGAGCTGAGGGATGAGGCCATCCCAAGTAGCATTTTTAGACACAATTTCGTAGTGGGAAACAGTTTTGCAACTATTTCGATTTTTATGTGAGATACAATCAGTGGCGTAGCGGACGGACCCGCAGGGCACGCGTTGCGGGGGGCCCCCCAGCTCTTGGGGACCCCCGAGTCTAGAAATTTATAACACGAAAATATCATCGAAATAAAAATTACATTAATCTTAAACATCAATATTCAATAGTCAATACTATATATAAATATTTTAATATAATAATGGTTGATAAAAAAGTTATTTCGTACATAATTAATTTTAGTGGAGGCCTCGGATTTGTCAAATAAATGGGGTATAGAACAAGAATTTCAAAAAAGAGAAAAAGTAGTGTTAAAAAGTGTTTTGATGAATTAGCAGAAGATGAACGACTTACAGATTCCGAAACATCTTTTAAAGTAGAGGTATTTTATGCCAACCTTGATATTGTCATTCAACAGATTGTTGGCCGATTTTCTGGGATGAGCGAAGTGGTAAAGAGATTTTCCTTTTTAAATCCCAAAACATTATCAAAGTTGAATGACGATCAGCTTTATTTGGAAGCTAGCAATCTTGCTGAAAATTATTCTGAAGATTTACCGGCAGATTTTCCCCGCAAAACTTCTGTTACTAAGAAATGTTTTGAGCACACAAATAATAGAAATTGCAGATTCTTCAGTCTTTTATTTTGCTATATTCCCTATAAAAAATCATAAAACTTTACTGTTAAGTGTTCCAAATGTTTTCATTGCCATAAAATTATTCTTTACACTACCAGTTACTGTTGCTACAGCTGAAAGGTAATTTTCAAAATTAAAGCTTATTAAGACGTTTGTACGAAATTCAATGACTCAAGAAAGACTGTCAGCATTATGTGTATTAAGTATTGAGAAAGAGAGAGCAAGGAAGTTAGATACTGATCACATCGTAGAAGACTTTGCTAAAGAGAATGTACGCCGCTGCCGAAAAACTTTATAATTTAAGTGAGTTTTCTGTGGGGGTCCCGACCATACACTTTGCGGGGGGGCCCCGAGATTTTCAGCTATGCCACTGGATACAATGATTTATATATATTTTCGACATTTTTAAAATACAGCACTTGAAACATCTTAAATATAGCGCATAAAATACATTAAAAACGCATTTAGGAATATTGAAAATCTGAAACATCATAGTAGGCATTATTTAATAAATTAGGTTTTATCTTTGTTTTGAAATTATTTAAGGACGAGTTTTTTAATTCTGACGGTAGTAAATTGAAAAGTCTATGTGTGGGAATACTAAGCTTGAATCTTGAGCGAGTGTTATATTCATGATTATCACCATTTAGAGTAAAAAGATTTTGGTGAGTTTTTACAAATACAAGGTTATAATATATTATTACGGTAGGGTAAGGATCTTCAAATCTATAAACCAAGGTTTGCAACTGGTTCTATAAACTCCTTATGGCACGTTTTTGAATGACAAATATGTTGTGTGTGTGGCACGAGTTTATTTCGAACAAAAGTATCTTTTTTTTTTAGAAAAGGAATTTAAAAGTTTCGTTTCGAGTTTCAATAAGTAATTTATGTCAAAATTTAGGGGTCAAAAATATTAGGAGAGTTCCACTACCGGCTTTCTAGGCAAGATTCGAAAAGCACTGGTACTTCTGAATTAAAGATACCTACTTACCATCTATATTGTCCTAAATTTATTACAATTTATAAAGTGGTTTGGAAGCTATCAACAAAAGATCTCTCTAAAATTTAACTTTTAAAGGTGAATAGTTCCGAAAGAGGGAGCACTAAAAAAAATGTAGTTTACTTTTCGTGTTATTTTGACTCAAACTATGGGATAATAATAATAATACACTTTATTTCATGAAAATCAGTCTTATAAATTTTTTTTTTTTTAACCTAATTGAGTGAAAGGCGGCAATATATATTTAACAGTTATTTCAAATCATAAAATCATTAATTAAAATTTTGTTTTAAACTCAACTAGATTATAAGAAATAAAAGAACAAATAAATAGTAGCAGATAGCTTTAGGTGGCATTTAAAAATTCCTTCTCGCTATATGGCTCAAGAGCTAAAATAATATTAAAAACTTGTTTTTTAAAATCCTTAAATGAGGTTGTCTCCTTTACATTTGCGGGCAGTTTGTTATAAAACTTTATACACGAGTAAGCAGGGTTTCTCTCGGAGAGAGTAAGGCGATGCTGTGGAAAATTGTAGTATAGAGATCTGGTGTTATGGTTATGTGTAATTTCATTTAAACAGAAATAATAGACACTCATACACATATAGACCAGGTACCGTTATGATATTTAGTTCCCGGAATTTACCTCTACATGACACCCTTGTATTTAATCCTGTGAGTAATCTTATAATACGTTTCTGTATGATGAAGACTTTGTTTACATCTTTACTTCCTCCCCAAAAAATGATTCCGAATCTTAAAACTGATTGGAAGTTTGCATAATATATTGTTTTAAGCTCATCTAGTTCCAGATACCAGGATACCCTGTATATACATTCTATATTAACTCCTTGTTTGTTGATACATATTTTATATGCTATGGTGAAAATTGTTGAATTTCCTCCATTCTATTATTACAGCACTTCAGTTATTTATTTATTATTTTTTTTATTAGTTCCTCTTCAAGAACGAGGTCAGTTCCTCAGTATATGGTGCCGTATAATAATTCAAGATATACATAAAGTCAAACGAATACTTGCCGTGCTGTGGCCACTTTTTACTGTAAAATCTAATCTACCAATTAATGCTAACGTGCACATCGAAACACCAACCCTTAAGGTGCACCTTGACTCTGTTGTTAGAGGGAAAGGAGAACTACAGCAACTCTATTGCCCAGGCACTATAGATCATTCGCATCAGTTGACATTTAAACTGGAGTAAGAAATTCTTGTAAAAAAGATGACAATTTTAATGTTTCTTATATTTCACTTAGCAAAGCGGACACAACAGCAAATCCATATGTACCCCTCAACTATAGCCTTGTGGATCAACAAAAGTTTTTTAAAAAGCCCGATAAACAAGATATTGATGAGATTATTAGTGTTCTGAGTAAGTTTAGCGATTCGAAGTGGCCTTATTTTGGTGATGAACTGGATGATATTGACTGGGTCGTTGATGATCAACCCCTAACTCACGTTCAGGTAGAGTAGCTTTATTTTGTGAATACTATAAAATGTTTATAATTGTTAAAACTATGCTCTTACCTAAATTGCAGAAAATTATACATTATCTGATATTTATAGGTTCGTTATCAAAATGCTTGTTTATATTCTTGCTCGCTATTGGTAGAGCTCCTCCCATGGTGTCTTATAGTAAACACTCTAGGCACCCCCATCTCCATATTACTTAATGGGCTTGAATTGTGCAGATTACAACATCACGGCATTGTCGCACCCCCTAAATTAGAGGTAAGTTCATACTTCAACGAAAATTTATTAATGATTTTTTGTTTAAAGGACTGTATTTCCATTAGTTTTATGTCACATTATTATGCCACCCATGTAAAACGGTAATGACACACTTGATTGTAAGATAAGGATAATTTGAAAAATCAAAGTTAGACTTGCAGAAAACATCACTTATGTTTATATACAATTCGTATAATCCTACTTTATAAAGTTTCTTACAAGTTATCGTTTCAAACTCTATTGTAATTTTGTAAATAGTGTTTCTTTGTTTATCTTAAAATATACACATATAATGTGCAAATCGAGGGTTAACCACCATCGGCCGTCATCATACAAATTTTAAGTAGTTTCTTGGTATCCTAGTGGGCAGTCATGGCAGTGTTGTCGGCAGTCACACTGCAGTCATATATGAATCAAACAGGACAATAATTTGTATTTTTCATTTAATACTATTTCTATTTTTTCAAATTGAAGTCTCAGAATTTAAGTCACTTAGGGCTGGTTTTTCAATGTCCAATTAAAAGTGCCTGGTAGGTAGCTGCTATAGTCTGTTTTTAAACCAGGAGGAGTAAACATGGAAGTTCCATTCACACCATAAAAGTAACCCAAAAATACACTAAAACCTTTTTGGCGTTTTGGGCAACCAACAATACACGATTACAGTGTTTAGTGTTTTTGTGTATATTTTATTACATTATATAATGCATTGACCTCTAGGTATTCTAGATAGCATTCATACTATGTACGCAATATCAAGGCACCAAGTAATTAGCCACTTTTACCTTCCGATTTATACAAAAGGGTTTAAAAACTGATATATAATGTGCAAACGATAAAATATAAATTATAACCAAATAATTTATGACATGAAATTAAAATTTTTACAATATGTCAAAATTTACGACTATTGCCTTGTGTAAAACTGCCGAGGGCGTATCCAATCACAGATATATGATTTAGCGCGTTAAATTTAAAACGCTCCTCCTGGTTTAAAAACAAACTATAGTTACGCTTAGCAGGCAGCTATATCTGTGGTAGTTTTTATCAACAGTAATTTAACTGCCAGCTACATATCCATAAGTTCAATTATTAATAGGTATGTTGGCACTACTGATTCTACCTGAAGTTGCTTTCAATTGGTTTAATTCAAATTACGCACTTATTTTACTGATAGTTTATCTAATTTAACCTCAAAATGCATTGTGTTGTGTAGCTTGTTCATTGATGTTATTTCTAAACTACAGATAAGTCAAGTCGATTATTTAAATGATGTGAATACTGAGTATCCCTATCTGTCCGCAATGGTTTCAATTTTGTAACCACAACTTCTCAGCGGGGTGCTGAGGAAGCTATGAAAGAGTAGCAACCAGTTAGCTCAGGGGTTGGTCGAAGGTCACTCTGTGGCGAGAAGAGTTATTTAATAATTTGAATGTTACAAAACAAAAATAAATAAAGAAACTGGGCGCCAGCGTATTCATACAACTGATATTCCTGCAACTGTTTAAGGAGGAAACAATCAAAAGCAAAATTTAAACAAAATAACAATATATTAACAAGAAATAAAGTTTAAAATTTACAAAGACTTTACAATTGTATTAATGACAAAAAATTTTTTTAGAAAATTTACAACAATAAAAATATATAAGCTTAGAGTTAAAATGATTGAGAATGAATACGTGATTACAAAAAAATTGATTTATTTGAATATTTAAAAATAATTAAAAACAATCTCTATCAAAAGAATTAAATTGAAAATATCAACTGGTTTAACAATTTTATAATTTTCTTCTGACCAAGAAAAGCTATGACGATAAGTAATTGCTTACGTAACTTTGGGTGACGAGTGCGGAGTTCCAGTGTGTCAATTCCTGGAGATGGCCACAGGTACCTGGGTTTAAGGACTTATATTGTTTGTCCGGGTCTACGAGGAGGTTCCAGGATGACACTAAGTTGGAAATATTCTGCGAATTATAGTTCTCGTCCAGCCACTAGCAAAACTACCATGTGCTTGATCCAGAGTTGGTCGATCCAGTTATTACATGAAAACAGTGGTAAATCAGGAACCAGTTGATACAAATTGAGTTAAATTACACAAGAAAGAAAACAAATGATTTAGATTTAAAATGACTCTAAATAAATTATTAATTAACTTTAAAACTTATTAAAAAAAAAAAAAATGATCTAGCAGAATAAAAATTGAATACTCTTGGTTAAGCCAAGGTCACAAATTTTATAGAAACTACAAAAACTAGGTATTAGAATTTGTAAAATTTAAGCAGTAATGTAAGAAAATGGTTGAGGACCGATAAAAAAAAACTACTACTAAATTATCACCAAAAATTTGGCCTTGAGGCTCTGAATCAAATAAATTACTATAAATTATGACAACATTTTCAAAGCAGCATAAAAGAAATCGATATTAAAATATGCAATCTGGAAAAAAAATATAAGAAAATTTAAAATTTTGGAGATTATCTCCATACTATTACAAAAATTGATTTAAAGAAATCGACTTTACGTCTCGTATTTTAAGAAATTCAGAAATTAGTATATTAGTCGTGAAATGAGATTATCTAAATAAAAGTTTTAGAGCGACCAAAAAATATATTTATATATGTAAGTATATAATATAAACTACTGGCAAACAAAAATTATTGATATAGGTAATACATAAACATCCAGCAGGAACTGTCCCAAAATGACAAATAAACTGCTGGGGCAATCCACTAACAAGTGGTTTCTTAATTAACCACAAGGTTAACCTCAAATATATTAATAATTTAACTAAATGCCAGCTTAAATTTAATATAAATTAAAAATAACTAGGTTATTTAAGAAATTATAATTATAAGGTAAAAATTTCAACAAAGTATTGTAGGATGGCTCTAATAACTACAAATCTTTTAAGAGAAAAATTAGAATAGTCTCACCTCAACGACGTCAAGACGGAAAGTCCCGGTTTTCAATTCCTGTCAGTTCTATCACTCTCTAATATTCCGCCCGCACATGCTCAGTTGCTTCTAACTTGGTTTTTATTTCAGTTATTGTAGCACGGTCGCTAAACATGAGTTTTTGGCAACAAATTGAATTTATTCTTAGTACGGGTGCTGAATGGAAAATATTTGGCAACTAATTAAATAATTAACAAGTTGCGAACTTCCGAAAAAAAAATTATTTTTTTTTGGAAAACTAAGTTTGAAAAAAAAAATTTTTTTTGTAAAAGGAAACACCCGGTAAATCACGGTACTATCGTATAGTTCAACTAATCGATGAGAGACGGAAAAGACTAACAGGGAGAGAGAGAGAGAGAATTAAAGACAAAAAAATTAAACTGGTATAATACCTAATTATACAAGATACCATACAACAATAAGTAATAAAAATGAATTTCTTGAGGTACCTTTCTTGAAAACAAAAAAAAATTGAAATATCCTACTACTTAGGATAGCGATAAATTTAATCTAATAAACTTTAAGCATAAAGAAAAGATATGAAAGAGCAAAACAATTATTTAAGCCTTAATTACCAATAATGATAATAAACAACAATACCAAACGACAATAATTACATTCATGATGACGAAAAAAACTAGATGGGACATACAAATTTCTCAGAACACTATATGAACAAGATAAAGATAAAAGATAACTGTAGAAACAAGATAAAGATAAAAGATAAAGCATTTTAGCAATTTACCTAGCCGAAAAAACAATAAGCAGCAGAAACACAAAGGTACTGTGATTTACATTCAGCTATGACTCAACTAAATGAAAGCGAGAAAGGAAAACTACCTAACTTGCCACGAAGTACGTTGTACTATAGCACAGACACAACCTGTTTAACAAACGGCACACGCCATATAGGAAAATATGTTCCCACGAACAAATTTCCTGCAAAGATACGTGGAACTAATCCACAAGATAAGCAAAATATGTGGACTTCCCACAAACCAAAATACGTAGGACTTAACCCACAAACTAAACAATATGTCTACCAGACTACAAATTCAAATGGTACAACTGGTAAATGACATATTATAAACAAAATCAAAAATCAACAGGTAGTAGTTTATTTCCTTACAACAAAAGACGAAAGCCTTTCACAAAATTCTAAACATTAGTTGAGGAGTACACACTCTAGCAAAATTGTCAAAAAGCTACTGATAATACAAACGACTAAAGTAGTCAACTAGGCAAAAGTCAAAATAAGAGATAGTGATCATAGAGAAATATAGGAAAATATAAAATAGCGAAAGAAAAGAAAGAGACAATCACAAAAAAGAATGACGTTGTTATGTCATATTTTTGACATCAACCATGCACAAGAAAATTCACCAAAAATGCCTATTAACTATAATAGACGAAACCTGTATTATTACATCCTGTATGTTTAATACTTAACTATTTTTGTTCCGCCCCTATACTCCAGTACTAAAATGCTTTTGCATGAGCTCAAACCTTTGGTAAAACGTTATTCGCAAATTAATATAAATGATAAAGAAATATTAGAGATAAAAACTCATTTATAAAGATAAGCTGTTTTTCTACGGTTCCCAGCCTTGCAAAGGACTAATATTTTGTTTCTTTATACATACTTTTTGTGTGTATTATAATAAAATATAAAATGTACTCATTTGATATGAGAATGTTCTTATACTTATGAATGTACCTACATTAAATAAGATGTTCTTATAGGTCTGTAGATATTAAGCTTAATGAAATCTATCATTTAAAATCAATAAATATATTTAAATGTATTGTGACAGTGAACTCCGATAAACCACAATAAACCCGATAAGAAACGAGAGTGAGTCGTTTGTCTGATGACTGACTTGAAAAAATTATGAATACATATTACGACAGCAGATTCCCAACAAATTCAAAAATAAACCGATAAAGGATGGTATTGAATCGTTTGTCTAATATTTTACAGAAAAATTATTATTTAGTAGTCACAGGTATCATTTTCATTAAGACAAGAAAAGAAAAACTTGGTGAATTTTCAACCGCGTAGTTGAAATCAGTTGCTTGATTATAGACACCCAAAACGTATGCAACCAACAAAACGTGGCTTGCAAACGTCCGAAGTGTATACAATCCGCAAAAAGAAAGTGGCCCACCCTTCAACCCTTGAGTAACGGTTGTTACCCAGCCGGAACAGAAAGATAACAAGAAAGAACAAAAGAAGATAAGAGACTTTAAGGTTTCGTAGGCCAGTTGGTTACTACTAATATGTCATGATCCCCGCTTTTCGAACAGGGGTATGTACCTAATAAATGTGCGGAAACAAGTTGAAACGGAAAATTTTTATTTTGACATAAACCCTTTAAACCAACTCTAGGCAAATTTGGGCTTTTACCCGTCGCACAAACCTCACATTTTTTAACATAGAGGTACACATCTCTACGAATTCCAGGCCAATAATAAAGCTCTAAAATACGAGAAAGAGTTTTGAAAACTCCAAAGTGTCTAGCATTTTTGTCAATATGATATAATTTCAAAATCTCAATACGATTAGCAGTAGGCACAACAATTTTCCATTTTGACAAATTATTAATTTTAGATGGATGAGAAAAAATACGTTTGTAAATAATATCGCTCTCAACACGAAAAGCACGGTAAGACTTAGGTTTTTCTTGAATTTTCTTAAGCATATCAATATACCAGTTGTCCCGTTTGAAACTTGAGACATCTAAAACTGAAATGTTCGGAACAACATGAACTGCATTATTAAAATTTTTTACCTCAAAATCGGAACATAAATCGTGAGCTTTACCCACAAAAACAGAGTCAATACTGTTTACTGACTTGCTAGAACGATAAAATTTTCCAACATTATTTACCCAACTGTCCCACTCTAACCGTGAAGTTTCAACCTTAATTTTGTTAAGTTTCTTCCTCTTTCTTTTACGTTGCCTATGCTCTTGCCTTTGACTTGGTTCGAGCCTGTGTTGCGTAAAGTGAAGACAACAGATACTGGACTTTGGGTCACTGTGACGAGGTTTAGTGTTTCGCCACCAGGCAATACGAGGTTTTGGATTGCAACGAAAACATTTTGGCTTTATTACCTTTTTACGACCGCAACCATAACAAAAAATATTTTTCGGCTCTTTACAAGTATTAAAATGATGGCCAACCAGATTACAATTCCAACATCTGATTGTGGACATTTCAGCAATATTCGAAGAAAAATTTTTTCGAGCGGTATTAACATGACGAAAATTTTGAAAATTACTAGAAAAATTTTGACTTGTATTAAAATTACTAGAGACACTTTCATTTACATTAAAATTATGAGAGGTATTTTTGTTAACATCAGAATCACAAGATATGTTTTTATTTACTGTAAAACTTGAATCGGCAAAAGTATAATTTAACTCAGGCTCTAATAAATTATTTTCCTCAGAAGGAGGAGGCTTATATCTGTCTGACATGGTATGTGCTTCCTCTAAACGTTTACACAATCCTAAAAGTTCTAAAACAGTCTGAGGTTGTTTCAAAGCTAAGCTTTCGATATAATAAGGCAATAAATTTCTCCGAATTTTATTAACTTTCATGATTTCTGAAGGTTTTTCAGACAGTCTACTAAAAAGATTTTCCATTGAAGCAATGAAAATTGTGACTCGTTCGTCATAGCCTTGTGTTCTATTGTTTATTTCTAGCCACAAACTATCGTCATAAAAATATGGGAGAAAATCCTTTCTTAATTGTTCACTTAAAGTATCCCAATCGTTAAATTTGTATCTATTGCTACAGAACCATGTCCACCCGTCATCTCTGAACAAATCACAAGCCGACAAAAATAATTCTGACTTACTTACACCTCTAGATTCACGTAACAGGTTAACTTTTTCCAGAAAAGAATTAACTGATTCTTGGCTCGAGCCACTAAATTGTAAATTCCATTTATATGGAGCAACATATTTTACGGGAAACCTATCTGGTGTCATAGATACTGTAGCAGTAGCAGTAGTTTTTACAGCTATGTCATCCTCTAAACCCAAAACTATAAGTTGCAAAGTCTTTTTAGTACCTTCTTCAGCTTCAGTATCAGCTTTTAAACGCTGTACTCTACCCGAAATGTGGGTTAACCTTGAGGAAATTACTTTATAATCCACATCAGCGGTGGTACCAGAAAAATTTTCAATAGCAGACTGCAAATCAGTTATTGTCTCATTAATTTCTTTGACATCTGACTTATGGTCAAAAGAATTTACAATTTTACCATCGTTAAAACTACGTTTGGCATTTTCCTGATGAAAAACCCCCCTTAAAATTTTTCTCTTTCTATCGGCATCACCTGAAGGTTCGATATTTCTGATCATTAATTCATAAGTAATTTCTTTAAGTCTTAAATAATTCGGCTCCATTTTGGGTTTATAAGTTGACAAAATTTAGTAAAAGATATGATACGGTAAACTCTACGATAAATAAATTTAATACCAAAAACTATACGGTAAAATCATGATAACGCTACAAAAAAAATTGTTACTTTTAAATTACAAGTCAAAAAGCAACGTGAGGAGAAACTTCGCAAAATACGCAGCAAAATATTAGCAAAAGATATACCAAAACAGCAATAAATATCAACAAGATAACAAAAAAATTCAAATAGACATAAATAATTTTCAATATCAAAAACAAATAGATAAATCAGATAACGAGAAATTTTCTATAATAAAATATTGTACACCGAATACGCAAGTGTGACAATATCAAAATACAAAATATTAGAAAAATATCGATAAATTTAGCAGAGTATTTCTTTGGTCAGAATTTGATTGTTTGTTCCTTGAATTTGCAAGAATATCAGTATTTAGGAAAGAGTAATAAAATTCAAAAACACAATTATTTAAAACCAATTCAAAATCTCTAACTCGGGCCCCACGTTGGGCGCCAATTTGTAACCACAACTTCTCAGCGGGGTGCTGAGAAAGCTATGAAAGAGTAGCAACCAGTTAGCTCAGGGGTTGGTCGAAGGTCACTCTGTGGCGAGAAGAGTTATTTAATAATTTGAATGTTACAAAACAAAAATAAACAAAGAAACTGGGCGCCAGCGTATTCATACAACTGATATTCCTGCAACTGTTTAAGGAGGAAACAATCAAAAGCAAAATTTAAACAAAATAACAATATATTAACAAGAAATAAAGTTTAAAATTTACAAAGACTTTACAATTGTATTAATGACAAAAAATTTTTTTAGAAAATTTACTACAATAAAAATATATAAGCTTAGAGTTAAAATGATTGAGAATGAATACGTGATTACAAAAAAATTGATTTATTTGAATATTTAAAAATAATTAAAAACAATCTCTATCAAAAGAATTAAATTGAAAATATCAACTGGTTTAACAATTTTATAATTTTCTTCTGACCAAGAAAAGCTATGACGATAAGTAATTGCTTACGTAACTTTGGGTGACGAGTGCGGAGTTCCAGTGTGTCAATTCCTGGAGATGGCCACAGGTACCTGGGTTTAAGGACTTATATTGTTTGTCCGGGTCTACGAGGAGGTTCCAGGATGACACTAAGTTGGAAATATTCTGCGAATTATAGTTCTCGTCCAGCCACTAGCAAAACTACCATGTGCTTGATCCAGAGTTGGTCGATCCAGTTATTACATGAAAACAGTGGTAAATCAGGAACCAGTTGATACAAATTGAGTTAAATTACACAAGAAAGAAAACAAATGATTTAGATTTAAAATGACTCTAAATAAATTATTAATTAACTTTAAAACTTATTAAAAAAAAAAAAAAATGATCTAGCAGAATAAAAATTGAATACTCTTGGTTAAGCCAAGGTCACAAATTTTATAGAAACTACAAAAACTAGGTATTAGAATTTGTAAAATTTAAGCAGTAATGTAAGAAAATGGTTGAGGACCGATAAAAAAAAACTCTACTACTAAATTATCACCAAAAATTTGGCCTTGAGGCTCTGAATCAAATAAATTACTATAAATTATGACAAAATTTTCAAAGCAGCATAAAAGAAATCGATATTAAAATATGCAATCTAGAAAAAAAATATAAGAAAATTTAAAATTTTGGAGATTATCTCCATACTATTACAAAAATTGATTTAAAGAAATCGACTTTACGTCTCGTATTTTAAGAAATTCAGAAATTAGTATATTAGTCGTGAAATGAGATTATCTAAATAAAAGTTTTAGAGCGACCCTATATACCAAAAAATATATTTATATATGTAAGTATATAATATAAACTACTGGCAAACAAAAATTATTGATATAGGTAATACATAAACATCCAGCAGGAACTGTCCCAAAATGACAAATAAACTGCTGGGGCAATCCACTAACAAGTGGTTTCTTAATTAACCACAAGGTTAACCTCAAATATATTAATAATTTAACTAAATGCCAGCTTAAATTTAATATAAATTCAAAATAACTAGGTTATTTAAGAAATTATAATTATAAGGTAAAAATTTCAACAAAGTATTGTAGGATGGCTCTAATAACTACAAATCTTTTAAGAGAAAAATTAGAATAGTCTCACCTCAACGACGTCAAGACGGAAAGTCCCGGTTTTCAATTCCTGTCAGTTCTATCACTCTCTAATATTCCGCCCGCACATGCTCAGTTGCTTCTAACTTGGTTTTTATTTCAGTTATTGTAGCACGGTCGCTAAACATGAGTTTTTGGCAACAAATTGAATTTATTCTTAGTACGGGTGCTGAATGGAAAATATTTGGCAACTAATTAAATAATTAACAAGTTGCGGAAAAAACTTGTTACAATTTCTTTCTCTATCATTTCAACGATACGTAAAACAGTTTTTTTATGCAGTCGAAATCTTATAAAAAAAATCTTTATCATCATAATTCTCAAAATTATTTTCTCGTTCCCTTACAAGGAGACCCTATGTCTCCCTTCATACTCTATAAATTGTGTAATTTCATCATCATCATCACTCATATCCAGAAAATTATTACTATTATAATAAATTATTGGCAATAATATATTTAATATAAATCACAAATTAAAAACAAACATATCAATCAATCACATTAGTTTTTAGGTTAGAATGTTTCAGAATTGTCCGAAACTGAACCAACTGAGCATGTGCAATATCACTAACAATAGAATAAATCCTTAACTGGCACTTTCAACTCTCTGCTAAATTTACTTTCAGATAGTGAGCCTAACCCTACGGTAAATTTAACCTGCACATTGAAAAACAGTTTACATGCCAGATAATTTTCTTCTGACAGTTAAGCTATTTAGCTGTCCAGTTAACAAATATGCATTGGTTTTGGTACATTTCAGTATGTACGTAACAAAATTGAAGGAACTGGCTAAAAAGCATTCTTTTTTCATTTTAACGCCCAGGGACGTCAAGAGTTTCAATCGGCTTCACACTTTCAGAAAATATACCTTTTGTTGAAAACAAAACATCCTGAAATTTTGGTGACCAAATATTGAAGTTTGTGGACACAAATGACTTTATTATCTGAAATTTGAATTGTCCGCCATTTTGTGCCATTAAGTCCAAAATGGATCACTTTCTTTTTCAAAATGTAGTTCTGGACACCAGCTTTCCCATGACATTAAAAAAAATTATTTTAAAGCCAATTTGGCCAAATGACAACAAATAGATTTTCTCGGCTATTTTGAAAACATTTTTGAAAAATTTTTATCAGAAAAAAATAGTTGCGAAAACTTTAATTAAAAAGAAAGTGAATATTCGTCCATCTGAACTCGAAATATTTAACTTTTAGTAAATAGATAAATAGCAATAAATACACACACAAAGAAGCATAGTTGTCTCTGAACAGAACAAATATTTGACATTAGTCAAGAATAATAAGATTATAGTTTTATAAAGAGGTCAGAATATCAAATTCCCCTAAATACTTACGTTAACCACCAACTTAAGTAAGCCGCAAACAATTGAGTACGGTGCAACAAAACGAGAGGTAAACTTGATACATACATTTTTAAAAGGGCTAATTAACCAAAATGAAATGTAAATGCTTGAAAATTTGTTTTTATAAGTTAAAAATGTTTTTTGGGCGTTTCATATGAAGCAAACATGTTTCAAAATGATACAGTTCAAATATTAGCCAAAAATAGGCATTTGTTAATCAATAATAGGGAACATTACGCAAAGCTCGGCGCAGATACAGCATACAGTAAACAGACCACCATGGTGCACCGTGTTCTGTAAAAACATCACAAAACGTACATATTAAATTAGTTTTTTAAATAAATATTCTTGTGTATTGCACCTGTACTATACGTTTGTGATATTATGGCATCCTATTCCTTTTTTCAAAATACGCCTGGTGTTTTGTAATGCTGAAAATAACAAGATTTTAGGTTATGCTCAGAATAAAATCATATTTCGTTGTCTTGCATGATAAAAGTGAAGGTTATTCGGTAATTGTAACTATCTTACCTGAAAACGCTGTTCAAAAAACCATTTCATTGAATTTTGTATTTTCTTTTCTTACATCTATTAATTTTTGTGAAATATTAAATGATGGTGCTGTTAAAAACGAAACTACAGGTCTTATGGGGAGATTATCTTTATGTAATTTGACTAGTCAAATCTTTCAATAAAGCCATTGAAGAAGTATACCCAACAATAAAAGATCAAAATAACAGTTTCAAAGTTCTCACTTACATCAGCTACCCAACAGAAAAAACTTCCTCTTTTTTAAAAAAACATAATATTAATGTAGCTTTCAAAACTAATAACACTATAGGAAAACATTTAAAAAATGCAAAAGACAAAATTTCATCAGAAAATAAATCAGGCGTCAATAAGTTGACTTGTGGTGCTTGTCCTAAGGTATGTATTGGACAAACAGGAAGAAATTTTGGTAAACGGTTATCAGAACATAAAAGAAGTTACATCAGTAATAAAACAGACTCAACGTATGCTAACCACCTAATAGAAGTAGGTCACGTGTTGAAGAGTTTAAAATTTTACACACCAAGAAAAAAAGGTTAAAACTCGATTTACTAGAATCTATAGAAATAAATAAACTAAAGTCGTCTGATATTTTATTAAATGACCAAATTGAAACAAACTCATCTCCCTTACTAAATTTGTTTACTTAGTGTATTAAAATTAGATTCAATAAATTACCTAGAAATGTATGTACCTTTCCATTTAGTAATTAAAATTATATTGTACTTTTCCGCTTAGCAATTAAGATTAGGATTAGATCGAAATTGTATAAAACCATATAGAG
The DNA here is from genome assembly GCA_963583905.1 of Stenurella melanura. NCBI lineage: Eukaryota > Metazoa > Arthropoda > Insecta > Coleoptera > Cerambycidae > Stenurella > Stenurella melanura. The sequence goes on from OY757312.1 coordinate 114,542,295, forward strand.
TGTGCAATGTAAAATTAGTATATCAGTACTCAACATCCGAAGAAGCCACTGTGTGGAGAAACAATTGTCATGTTGACAAGAAATAAAGTGAAAATCAAAAACTAATATAGTTTTCTTCCCAATTATTATCATGGATTTTCATCAAGTAACGGCCCAATCTGTTCAATAAGTTATAAATGCATTGTCATTTAGTTCAAGGTAGTACTTCAATGTAGAAAAAATTAAGAATAAACATATTAATATTTGCAAATTTACCAGCATGTTGATGTTAGCCAAATTTTGGCCAATTTTTTATTGTTCCCTAAAAATAAAGAAAAGATCCAAACATCTTGAAAATTTAGCTCAAAAAAAATTTTTTTTGAGTTTACGTATTATCATATAATAATTGTTTCTAATCATTTAATAGTTAAAAATTGCATATTTTTTTTTATGATGAGCAATTTTTGTATATCTTCAATGGTTAAAGAGTTATCAGTAAAATAAGGCTTTTTTCACTGAAGGGGTGGTATTTTTGAGGGGGGGAGGGGTTGCGTAGCACCCCCAGAACTGATTTTTGTGGTTTTGTGATGTTTAATCCTCTCACTAACAGTTACTGAAGGAAATTTTCAGATAACATATTTTGCAAGCTTCTGGTGTATTTTTTACTTTATCGACTGGACTATGTATCATGAAAGTTTTCCATGGGTTACATAGTTATGTGACGTCACAAGTAATGAAATCCATTGTGTGCCACATATTACAAGTATTACTTTTTAAGGAAAATTTTAATTTGGGAGTGTATACCGGAGGATCCTGCTACTTCTCAAGTTCCTTACAACTTGCAGAATCAGACTGGAGTCAAACATTTTACATGCCAACTTTCACTGGCACCATTCCTCTGGCAGGATCCATAAAAACTGCAGTATTGTGTGATACCCATATATGTATGGTGTCCATAACTAGTTCCATTTCAAATGAAATAAGGCTGTTGAGAGTGTCGTCAAGTCATGTGCTGTCAAATCATATGTCAATGCAAATGCAGGTAATCTGTTTTGCTATAAAAGAAGATGATGGATTCTATGACTTTCCTTCAAACATCGAAGGGTATTGTTTCACTGTGGCCCCACATTTGCATAAAAGGTAATAACTTATTAGAATTGATACTGTCATGAATAATAAATAGTAGGATGATGTTGATTCAAATTACCACCACTATACTATAGTCTGTTTTTAAACCAGAAGGAGTAAACATGGAAGTTCCATTCACACCATAAAAGTAACCAGAAAATACCCTAAAACCTTTTTGGCGTTTTGGGCAACCAACAATACACGACTACAGTGTTTTTGTGGGTATTTTATTACATTATATAATGCATCGACCTCTGTTTGACCTTTAGGTATTTTATACAGCATCCATACCATTTACACAATATAAAAGCACCAAGTAATTAACCGCTTTTACCTTCAGATTTATACAAGAGGGACTAAAAACTGATATATATGTGCAATTGATAGAATACAAGTTATTGGTTATAATTTATGACATAAAATTAATATTTTTACAATATGTCAAAATTTACGACTATTGCTTTGTGTAAAACTGGTGAGGGCGTATCAAATCACAGATGTATGATTTAACGAGTTAAATTTAAAACGCTCCTCCTGGTTTAAAAACAGACTATAGTTAGGGGTAAGGTTGTTACACTTGGGGTATCTCACCCTGTAATCACCAGATATGTACGGCATTGCTGAATAACAAATCTATGAAAGCATACAAATCTAATTGTACAAACGCCGTACAGTATTAAATTACCTATATGTCTGAGGAAATTTTCGGAACATCAAAAATTCTTCTGGCTTCCGATCTCATTATTTTTGTACGGTACAAGAATATTTTGTCTAAACAGCATATTTTCAGATGGAAAATTCAATTTACCTGTGTACTCATCATAGCATGGTGTCTAAAATTATGGTTTCATATACCAGCATCTTACTGAATATAATTCATGAGTCACTTGAAAATTACGATGGGCTTGTAGTCTATTATATAGTAAATATCAAATCAACAATTTCCAAATAATATAAAAACAACAAAATGATGACGAAATATTATTGTCTATTGTCATTTTGTTCATTTTTGCTTCTATGATACATAGCGTTGTTTGCTAATTGCCAAATTTTGTATCTCTAGCCCTACATGACATCAATATCACGTAATGTAATTAAACATTTTTAGTAACTCAGGAATCTCCATTATTCAGTGGCACATTCTAAATAGTGCTTATGACTGTAATGAAAACTACGTGTTGTACATCGCTTTCTGCGTAACACCAGAATTAGGCTGGTCCTGTCCGATGAGAGTCGACAAACCGCTTCTGAGAAAATCATTTTGTGTAGTAACTGCGGAACAATCAATCCCAGTCGTCCTAACATCGCAGGAGCATGGGGGTACAATATACCTGGCTATACATAATGATAGTAGACCTCAAATATTAATAGAAAATAAAACAGCTATGACTATATTTTGTGCCCAATCTCTGGGAGAGGATCAAGTTGCCGAAGAGGCTCTGCATTTTAAATGGCATTGTCAAGTGAAATATTTCAGCAGCATGTATTATACAATGCCAATTTTATCAGAGAAGTTCCCTGAGATACCACAGAATAATTATGCAGAGAAAATTGCATTGGCGTGTGATCCAGAGAGTAAGTGTTTACTATTTATAGTTAACCTTAGTTTTGATCTCCTGATTCAAAGAAACTGTTAGCATTACATCTTAATGAAGCGATCTGCTCTGTAATTGTTGCAGTAATATCATAAATTCATTATACAGGGTGTTTGGTGCATGCGTACAAATATTGCACCATGATATGTTCACCCAAAAGAGGTAAAAAAATTCTTTTAATTTTTCTTCCAAATCAAACCTACTTTTTTATTTTTATCGGTTGTACACTAATTTCAGTTATTAGAAAAATTATCTATAAAAAAGGTTATAAAAAAAATTTACACTGGACCAATAGTTTTCGGAAAAATGAGGTATATATTTTTGATAATAATAATAATAATAATATTTATTTTCCTTATAGACAAATGCATTTGTATAGGAATAGTCACATTACTTAAACTAACTTATGCTACTTATGGACATTTTCATAAAATTCTCCTAATGTATAAAAACACTTATCTGTCAAGTATTGATTCAGCCTCATTTTAAAAGATCTTAAATGTTTAGCTTCTTTTATCTTAGAGGGTAATTTGTTATATATATATGGACCCATGTAATCGGGTGAATCCATTGTCAATTTATACTTGCAAAAGGAAATATATAAATTATCAACTTGTCGAGTCCCAATGTTGTGGACATCTTTAGTCAACATAAATTTTGTTTTATTTTTAAAAACATATACACACAATTCATAAATAAGTACACTTACAAGAGTTAAAATTTTAAAATCTCTAAACAATCCTCTACATGGATGGATAAATTAGACAGTGTCAATGTTACGCGCGGAATGCTGCTGACGTCTTAGCGAAACAGCTTTGGAAAAATTCATTATTGGCACAACAGTTGTTGTTAGAGATGTACTTTTAATAGATTATACTTCTCCTGACCAAAACATTTTTTTTTTACTTGAAAGTTTTCACAAATTTTAAATTTTCTTTGAGTGTAAAGATAATACCTAATTATAGTTAAAAACACTTAAATTTTGACAATCAGTCGAATAATACCTTAAGATAAGCCATTTTAATTTTGAAATGAAATGTTATCTCCAAATAAAACACTAACTCATAACATTTTATAAGCCTGTAAGGATTTTTAAGCCTTTAACTGCTGTCATGTGTAAAAGCCGTGAGTTAATTAGATAATTTACCATGTCCATTATACCAACACATTTTGTCGTAACGACATTTAACATCAACTTCCAACGTTGAATACTCACTATGAGACATTATTGTCAAAATAAGACACTTCTTTACTTGAAGAGCTATAGAAAACTCGAAACGCACTCTGAAAATCATATGCCCACAATGATAAACAGTAAATGAGGTTTTGTATATCCATCAGACAGCTGTGTCGAAGTCACGTGACCGAAAAATTTTCAAACTACAAACTGCGCGCTGCGAATGTCAGTACTTCTCAGTAATCTGTTATGTTTAAACTGTTATTTCAAAACAGCAGAAGCCGTTTAAACCTGTTATTAAAAAATAACAACTTTTACCCATCTTTAGAAAGCAAAACAATGAGTTGTGTGCCCTCCACGTCGACAGTGTAACGTCAACTGAAAATAGTCTATATGTACATAAACAAACAACTTAACCTCAATCAACTGCTGGAAAAGAAACAATCTTTTGTGACGTCAAAATGATGTATTTTACCACCTCCACCTGCCCTAAACAACTGCACCTGGTAAAGCTGGGCAGCTGAAAAGAATTTGGCTATAATAAATAACAAAAAAAGGGGAGCAGATCTAAGTTTGAAACAGGACTGTCTTAAAAAAAATGATATTCCTGTAGATTATTGTCATCTTATAAAATTGGAAAATGTGTGATATTAAGATGCGAGGTTAACCTCCACTGATCTCCGGATCTCCACCCAAAGTCAAATTTTCCATCCCCATCATGTGTCCCTCTTAAAACTGAGCAAGTTTTGTTTCAAACTTATTTGATCGAAAGTCAAATGGGATAGTTATAATGGGAAGTTAACAGTGTTTTTTCTCATGGAAACCCATAATTCCTCGTCAAAAATTATAAAATTTTTGTCTGGAAAATGTTTTTCTCAGAGGCCAATTTTGGCCAGTAATTGACTAATTAAATCAAATTTTTATCATTTTGTTCATTTTTTACGCCAAAAATATATACTTGACAGACGAAATGCAAAAGACAAACGTTTTTCAGCAAAGAACACGAAAAAATTTTACAAATTTTCAAACAGCCGCTTCAATTATTGAATGTGGTATGACTAATTTTTTTCAATAAATAACACAGCCACACAAAAAAAGTCAATTGCGAGAAGGCAGGTCTTATGTATTCCCATGCATGAACACAAGTCCGATGTCCATTTTGCCCGATTGACACTTGCATTTTTCCTAACCTTAAAGAACACCGTCAGATTGCCGGAAAAATCACAAACAAGTAAATAAAAAACTTACATGAGCTAACCACCATTTCCGTAGGTATTTTGGGGTGTCTAGACTAAATGTGAATGAATGTGAGAGAAATGATGATCTATGGTCATTTTTAAGGGAGATATACACCGCCAAAGTCAAAGGTTCGCTTCTCTGGCGACATGGATTGGCCTCAGGAGCAACTGAATCCGAACGAGAGACCTTACAATTATGAAAAAATTCAGAGATACGTAAAAAGAATAGAGAAATCGAATGACACACAGTCATAGAGTGACAGTGATAGAGTGAAGACCTATTAGATTTAGCTTAAACAGTTTAGTAAAGAACTTAATAAAATGTCCTCAGAAAGTGAGGGAAGTTACAGTGAGATGGAGATGGATGATGATGGCAGTTGGAAAAAAGTAAAATATAAAAGAAAAGCTCGAAACAGTTTGGAAAATATCACAAAGAAAAACAAAAATCTATCCACACCCACAAATGCTGAAATAAATGATATCATTGGAATATCAACAAAAAACCCAACCTCATATAAAAACTTATCACCAGAAATAAATACAAGTTCATCAAACATTCCTAAAAACATAACACAAAACAACAACAAAAAATCATCAACAAACAATTATTCGCAGCAAATGAAAAACATAATGAATCAACAATACAAAAACATGTATTACCTGACAACCACAAGAGAATTTACCAGAACACAAATTGCCGATTTTTGGAGCGCAAGAAACCCCCAATCCAAAGACATTATTCTAAAAACAAGCAAAGGATTCTTACTCAAAACTAATTTAGAAAAAGGTATTGCATCAAGTTATCTCAATTCGTTAAAGCAATCTAAGGTACTACAAAACTTCCAAGAAACAAATTCAAACTTCCGACCATCCAACAAAACTCATATTGCCACCTTTGCCTGTGTAATTGCAACCATAGAGCAAGACATTGAGGATGACAAAATCAGAGAACACCTTGAAGCAAATAATTACGTGCTAAGATACTGCAAGCGTATAACTTCTAGAGCCACGGGAAAATTAACGCAGCTGATTAGAATAATAACAGGAGATTTTACATCGTTTCAAAAACTCCTCAATGAAGGGGTATTCTACAAAAACCGATACTACCCAGTCCACCCAAGCACACCCCCAGAACCGACACCAACTCCCTGCGCAAAATGCTCCCTCTTTACGCATGTAACCGAACAATGTAACACACCACTAACGTGCAGAAAATGTCAAGGTAAACACCACACCAACACTTGTACGTCACCTCTACCAGAAAAATGTATGGCATGCAACTCAGAGGAACACCAAGCATGGTCCCCCAAGTGCCCAAAAAGACCAGTTAAGCCCATAGAAGGAATTCCAAATACACGAATAAAATCTATGAATAAAAAATCCAGCGAAATCGACAATAAAATCACGAAAAACAACAAGATACATACACCTATGACACTACACGATCACATTATAGAAACCTACACCAGCAAACTCAATAAACCTAAATACACCAACAGACAGGAATTAATTATACTATTAAAAAAAAGATTTATTAATCTATATAACATAGACTCAACAGTTGTATTTAGTGGAAACCATATGTATATATTAATGTTTGATCTAAACAAACCAAACACAACGTCACCAACGGTACCAACAGAAGGCCTAGTGATTCATCATAATGGAGACTAATATTAAAGTATTATATTCCAACATTAATAGTTTTTCCCCAAAAAAGCATCTTATTAACCACTACATACAAAATAACAAAGTCGATTGTCTTATGTGTGTCGAAACAAAAAACAAGGAATACATTAATGCATATCAAGACTGGAGAATAATTCAACAAAAAGGAAATATATTTAACACCAATATTAGAGGGGGCTGCTTAACACAGTCGAAAAAGAATCTCCATATGGGCAAAGAAAACCCTCCAAGTATTAATAATTCTAAAAATAGCTGCCTGCATTTTACAATCCCGTATATCAAATCCAAGCTCCACATATTTCTAGTTTATATTGACAACGGATCAATAATTGAAGAAACCATTTTCACTAAGGCCTCCTTATATGAATACTGTATTATTATCGGAGATTTTAATCCAAACACTACTAGAAAGAAAAATCAGCTTAAAAACTTCTTAAACAGCTCCAATTTTACAAGAATTCACACACCTCCCACGTTTCTCATGCCAAATAATCCAAGTTCAACCCCCGACGTATTTATGTGTACAAAAAATATTCAAAATAATATCACCGAAGTGGAATTGATCCCGGACCTTGGTAGTGACCATTTAGCCATACAATTTAAATTTAATCTACAAGCAAACCCAATTATTCTCCCGCCTGAAACTTATCTAGACTTAGCTAGATGTAATATTGAAATCATTAATAAGGAAATTATACAGTTTATAGAACACAGACAAGAGGCAATTACTCCATTATATATCACTATGTTCAATGAAACACTTAAAAATTTAATTCTAGAAAACACACCAACAAAAGTAAAAACGTTCTTTAACTACAAACTACTACCGTTCATTTTAAACCTTATAAAACAAAAAAGAAGATTATATCGCTACATCAAGCAAAACGAAGATCATGACACAAAATCCAAATATAACGAACTTACGAAACAAATCCATGCATTAGTGCTGCAATACAAACAAAACAAGTGGATAAATGCATGCAAAAACATAAATGACTCCAAAGGAAAAAAATATTGGAATGAAATTAGGAAACTATCTAAATATAAATCTAATAAATCTGCAATCCCTGAAATTTCTTACAATAACAACAGCTACTCTACCGACCAAGAAAAAGCCAATGCCTTTGGGGACTATTTTGAGGAAACCGCTAAATTTACCATGGATGTTAACTTCAATGAGGAAAATTTAAACCTGGTGAATGACTGGTATGAAAACTTTTTTAACACAGACCCTACGCTAATAGACGAAGATATGAATATAACAGAAGAAGAATACTACAACGTATTAAACTCGGGCAAAAATACAGCCCCTGGCCACGACCATATTAGTAGAAATATATTAAGAAAACTGGAACAGAACATACATCTAGAAATAATTAACATATATAACTACTGCATAAAAAATCATTACTTCCCAATAGAATGGAAAACTGGAGTAATAATTACAATTCCAAAACCTAATCAAGACCATTCTCATCCACAAAGCTATAGACCAATAACTTTATTACCAGTAATCGGAAAAAACTTGGAGAAAATCATAAAAACAAGATTACAGAATGAACTAGACGAACAGATCCCCAAGAATCAATTTGGGTTCCGACAAAACTCATCTACGATTCACCCCCTCATCATTGCGACGTCAAATATACAAACTAACAGCATAATTGGAAACAAATCGGCAGCAATATACATAGACTTAACGAAAGCGTTCGACTCCGTCTGGCACAAAGGTTTGCTATTTAAACTGCACAACTCACATTGCCCCAACTATATTATCTGGTTTCTTAAAAATTTCCTAGAGGGTAGGAAAACAAAAATTAAGATAAACGGGGCCTTTTCCAGTCCATATGAAAACGAACAGGGCGTTCCACAAGGATCTCCACTATCGCCAGTATTATTTAATATCTACTGTTCTGACATACCGAACAACCACCAACAAACACACAACGCAGAGTCTTACCTACTTCAGTTTGCAGACGACATAGCCTGGATAGCCCATGGAAAGAATACTGAAAAAACAATAAACACCCTGCAATTTTCAACAACTGAAACCATTCAGTGGTGTAATAAGTGGAGATTAAAAATAAATCCTAACAAATCACAACTAATGATATTTAATCACAATATCTCAAATACTTCTCCGACTATACAAATTTGTAACCATAGATTGACACCAACAGCAACAGCTAAGTACCTGGGAATTACAATAGATCAAAAATTAAACTTCAACAACCATACCAAGGAAATGAAAAAAAAGATGATAACAAGAGCAAAACACTTTAGATGTCTGACTTATCAGAACCAAGGTATCAATACTTCCACAGCAAGTAAAATTTACAAAATGATATGTCGACCCATCATGGAATATGGATTCATCCTGTTTAACACCTGCAGAAGACCAGCCTTGAACAATATAGAAGTGGCAGAGAGAAACAGTCTACGTAAAATAACAAAATTTCGTCATCCAAATAATCCTCTCCATAACATATCCAATAACTTACTATATGAAAGAACTGGTATCCAACCTATACTAACACGCTTCAAAGACCTTACAAAAAGATATTCACAATCCCAAAACCTCCTTACCCTAATTCAACCCTTTATAATTCGACTACCAGAAGATACTATCAGAAGAAGAAGGAATCCTGAAAAAACACTGTTAGAGGCAATTACAGAGGCTAACAATGAGGAATAAAGCAATGAAATACCCAATTGTTAAATTAATTGTTATATATGTATATATGTGTGTATGTGTATATGTATATTTAAAAATAATTAGATGTATAATGTTTGTAAGACAGGCTGAAAGACTTCGGTCGCTGGCCTTTTGGAATATTTTATCCAATAAATATTATTCTCTCTCTCTCTCGAATGACACAAACCAGACATCCCTACACGATACTTCGTTTCCAAAATAGGGCCACTCAAAGTCACCGGAAGGAAAAAATATCTTTTTCCCCCACTTCTCGAGAATCCAAAGCTATAGACTTCTGGTTTACTGCCCACGAGGTTGGGTTGTGTTGTTCGAGGAGCGAAATCCTCCGACCTCCTACTTTGGTAGCTTGTATCTCGCTAAAAAATAATCGTAAATCATCATCGGTTAGAAAATTTAATTGCGAATCGACTAAGCAACCCCCCAAAAAAGGGGAGGGGGTCATTTTTGTCTAGAAAAAATTAGAACTTGAAATGTGAAGAGATGTCGAAAACGCGTACATTTCTTAGATGATCCACCCTCAAAATTTGGGAAAAAATAAAAGTGTCACTAAATATCTGAAAACATTCAGGAGTACGTATGATGATGAGAGAGAAACCAAATGGTGCAAACTAGAATTCTATAGCTTTTTTGGTTTCCAAGACAGAGTCTCGAGAAGTGGGAGAAAAAAAGATTTTCTCCTTCCGGTGACTTTGAACAGCCCTATCTCGGAAACGAAGTATTGTAAAGATTTATCTGTTCTGTTTGCGTATCTCTGAATTTTCTCATAATTTTATGGTCCCTCGTTCGGATGCAGTTACTCCTGAGGCGGACCCATGTCGCCGGAGAAGCGAAATCCTCGGACCTTTGACTTTGGAGGTGTGTATCTCTCTTAGAAATTACCATAGATCATCGTGCCGTGCCGTCCACACTTTGTTTAAGCGCCCCAAAATACGCATGGAAATGGTGGTCAGCTCATTTAAGCTTTTTTACTTATTTGAGATTTTTTGGGCATGCTGACGGTGTTTCTTGAGGTTAGGAAAAAAAGAGCCAATAACGCAAAATGGATATCAGACTCATATTCAGTAGGTCAAAATACGTGGGAATACATAGGTCTGCCTTCTCGCACTCATGGGAATATGTAGGTCTGCCTTCTCTTTTGTGTGTCTGTGTAATTAAAAATGAAATTGTCAATGATGCAAAAAAACATTATTCCTTTGCCTTAATTCTTTATCTTAACTCTCTTCCTATTTATACCATGTAGCCATTTTTTTTTACATTAAAGATAATAGAAATTCCAATCATTAAAAAGAGAATCCTCATCCCTATGCCTTCCTTCATGCAAAACGACTTTTTTATTTCTTTTGGGCCAATGTATTATGCAAAATATTTGTACATATACACCGGACACCCTATATAGTAATGATGATATCGATTTTATTGTAATAAATAATTCAAACTGTTGTTTTTGAATATGACATTTCTGAATGTCATATTCTTTTACTTATAGTAAGTAAAAGTTTGTACTAGTTCTAGTCCAATGCTGGCAGACGATATTTAAATCTGCGCTAATATTAAATTTGTGTCTGAATACAGCTGCACAATAAGTTTTAGCTAATTTTCTTTAATATCCTTCTCATACTGATATTCATCCATATAGTTTTTTTTGCATTTTCACAATACACATCATCTTTGGTATCAATTTTTTTTTTTTTTTTTTTTTTTAATTAATAATCCTATGATCCTGTTATTTTAGAAACTTTTAAAACTGTTGCAGAAATCACAATATCAAATGCATAGAAAATCAGCTGATAATTTATTGACACCATTCTTTATATTATTATATTCTTCTATTTTTAGGTGATTTAAATGAAATTCAGTGGTCAAGTAGTATAAGTATTATAAATGATAATGAATTGTTTGTAAGAATACCTTATTATGGTGATATTAAACTGACAATAATAAACAGTGCCTTCACGACATTTTTAATAATTGAATCAGTAAGCCAAGTAAGTACCAAGTATCCAAAATCGGTAGTCTGTTATTAATCAGAGTTTTTTGTCTAGGTTGAAATCAGTGCTAGGGATATTAGGGTGCGACTGTCTATGCACGAGATTGAAGGACCACTAAAAGTTAGGGAGAAATCGGTACGATCCCTATTTATTAGTAGTACTATCATGATTTTTATTCTGATTTTGTAGGACTTAAATAGCGATTCTTTTTCCAAAATGTATTGGCCCGAAGATTTAGCTCGCTCATTGTCAGATACCTCTGTTCGAGAGTCAAGAAGAAACAACTCAGATTTTCAAAATTTATCCACACTGACCGAACAGTCGCATGTTAACACAACTGTTCCTTTTGCAGCAAGAAGACGTTGGTCGGATACAACTATGACCATGTCTACAACAACTAGAACTCTGCTTGTTAATACTTTGCCCATGAAGGATGTATGGAGTTCGATCAAATTTGATGCTTTTGTCAAATGCTTTGTGTTAATCTTGAAATCTGACTTGGAGAAAGAAGGGAATGAAAAGTGGGAGTTGGCTAATTTTGTCTGTGATAATATTAGTTTTTCTGCAACGCAAACTGAGGTTAGAGGCGATTCATGTCAGGCATAATCATATGATGACGCATCGATTTCCCCAAGACAGTCAAAAAATAGATACATCCATTTTTAAAAGTGTATATTCATCTGATATTCGTCTCATTAACTTGTATACTAGAATGACTCAAATTTATACTTGTGAAAAAGGAGATTTTGATTTTTTTTGTCTCACTTCCGCAGATTTATTCGAAATCCCACGAAAATGACCAACTTCAAATTTGAACCAAATCTGTTGATATTAAAACGAATCTCCGAAGCCATGACGTGTCAAATGTATTTCTTATGGATAAAAGACATTTTTTTGTAAATACGCTATAGAATCATTAAGAAGTAGTGAAATAAAAATTGCATACAAGCCTCTTCTTCAAAATTGTCCAGAGAATACGAATTAGTAATTCTTTTTTAAATCAAACCTTCATAAGAGAGAAAGAGTTTTTTATTCATGTTGGATAATATTACATTGTATACACTTCCTATAGGGGGCAGGTTGCCTAATTAGCTGTACCCTTTGGAGGAGTCCATTTTTTTGGGATTTTAAACAAATGTAGGGTGGTGAGATAAAGAAAATTGTTAATTTTTTAAGTTACCAATTTACACGCTTGAAAATGACTTTATTAAGAAATTATTTGGAACATCTTTGGACATTAGAATTGTGACGTCTAGTGACGGCCATCTTGAGAAATCGAAGCACAATTGTTAAGCCAACTGTATCATAAATAGAAAAACTATTACTATTATATAGTGTGTACCAAAAATATGGAATAAATTTATTCGCTAAAGGCACTAAAACTTCTTAGAACATCACATTTTATACCATGCTCTTAAATGGAGCACCACTTTGTTTCTGTCTTGGTCACCTGTTACTGCCATGTTATGATATCAGCTGCTACTGCTCTATTAGTATAGTCAGTGAAGCCGTAAGAATAGCAAAATCTCTGGATTCCTCGAGCAGTACTTGATTTTCATGATTCCTCATGCAATGTCTTTTTAAGATATAAAAGAATGTTAAATAACTTTCAATATCTGCCTTTAATTGGAATGGTGCCCACGCCTTGTTGGGTGGACAAAAAAATAAAAAACTAACTACTGCATACAATATATAGAGAATTAAATTGGTAGAATACAATATTTCATGAAAATTAATATTTTCCTAGTTATAACAATTTTTCTATTGAAAAATTGATACACCAAGACTATTATTCGTAAATAATAAAAAAAAGTGTTACATATATAATGATAAAAGTGATATAGCACAAAAAAGATGACTATAAAGAATTTCCTTATTTCTGATGGTGAACTGTTTTAGGAATATGACAGTTTAAAGGTAATGCTCAAACGTCTATAAGTTGAGATATAGTATTTAAATAATACATATCTCAAAAATAATCAGTCTGTCTTAAAGAAACACATATGACGGAAATTAAAGGTTTTGAAATTCCCTTTAGAGTAAGTTTTTTATATCATATTCCTCGCAGCTTTAAAAATAACGAAGTTATTTGTGAAACAATAAGTGTTTTGTGTATAAGCTTTTGCTGTGCTCATTTTGTTTCACTCATTACTTGGTTGTTTTGAGTGCTACAGCGAATAAGAAAAGCATTTTAATAAGGGGATTTTAAGAGTTTTAATTTATGTTATGAGTATATTTGATGTGAGAATCAAAAGTTTTCGAGAAATTTGAGATTAAAATATATGGATGGTGCGCGTGAAAAGGGGTATAAGTCGAAAATAGTGGAAATCGACCTATCTGCACCAATTGCCTTGAAATGTTAATACAATTGTGTGGGAAAAGGGATGTAACTCTAAACACATTCCAAGTATATTATGTTTCAAAAGTGTTTAGAGTTACATCCCTTTTCCCACACAATTGTATTAACATTTCAAGGCAATTGGTGCAGGTAGGTGATTTCCACTATTTTCGACTTATACCCCTTTCCGCGCACACCAGCCATATTTTTTGTTATTTTTTAGTCTTTACTTCCCTAGGTTACTGAAGGGAAGTATTATATTCATGAAAAAGTCACCGTACAAAATTCTTCAGATTTCCACATTTCAGACCATGTAGATTACGAAAATGAAGATCTTTTAATTCCTTCATTCTGTCTGTCTGTCTGTCGTTCTGGTGGCTTTCTGTTGGTGCTATAACTAAAAAACTACTTGATGGGGAATCATTAAACTTGGTAGGTGGTTGACGGTAGTCAAGTGAAGAAATGGGTAGTTTCTCTGAAAAGTATACAGGGTGGACCATCTAAAGAGTATAAATAATGAATAAATGTTTTTTCACTGAAATTCAGAATCTCCAACAAAAAAGAAACAAAAATTTGGATTTTTTTTTTTTTTTTGTAATTACGTCACTATTATAGTTGTAACAAAAAATATACAGGGTCGTCATCCTAAGAAATAATTCAACTATGGTGGAAAGTATTTACGCAAACCTTCCATATTTGGCACCTTTTATTTAATATTTACTTTTTGCTGTCGGATGACCACTATATTTTTGTGAGCAAAAGTTATCAGGTTTTCTTTGTAATAATAGCGATAACTACATTTCGATTATTATTCTCATATGTCTTTTCTTTATTTATAATTGTTTAGAGTGATATCACCCTGTATAAATAAAGAGAGAAGTTCTGTGTGAATACCTTTACCGGTTTTTTGTATGGTATATAATAACTTTTTGAGATATTTACGAAAAGCTACCAATTTTTCAATTGTAAAATCGCAATTTTCATATTGTTATAACTTTTAAAATAATATTCTCATGAAATATTGTTATTTAGTTAGTCGTTTATTTCACTGGGCACCCCCAAATAAAAAGTTGGCGTTAAGAGTGTTTTAACATTAATTTAGAACTTAAAAAGAACAAAAAAAAGATTATGAAAATTCATTCATTTTTCGAAAATTCCATGTTAAAGAGCTTTACTGACTCCACTATATAGTGTATCTTTCTTATATAACTTAATTCATTACCATATTGACTGCGCCAACTTTTTAAGTGAAATAAAATTCAACGTACCAAGACATCTGACTACATTTCAACCAAATTTATGTTCAACAAATATGATGTTAAAGTGCACCATGTGCACAAACTATAACAATTTAAGCAATAACTGTGATATAAACTTTTCTTACCTCAAGTCTATACTATATTGTGATAATATTAATAGATAATGATATCCTGTTTAAATATCTTTGTTAACTACTAATTGATTCTCCCTGTTGATTTATCTCTTCTTTTATCTCTGTTTTGTATTATACATACACTAATTGTTTTGCCCTGTAATTGGTTTTACTGTTGGGTAAATGAATGAATAAATAAATAAATATCTACAGAAGTTGATAACTGGAACTATTTATCGTCCTGAGCTCTTGTGGCTTATACCTAAATGTGCCTATGAGACATTTTCTGATTCATGCATTATTTTGGTTGGCCTTACTTTGCTCTACATATCTGACAGCATCACGCCATCTGTCCCGGTTACCTGATGGGTGCACAGCCTCAACGAAGTTCTTTTCCGTCAGCTCCCTGGTGACATGAGCCCAGCATTTTGGAGAGCATCCTCATCGCCTCTATAAACTGCCAGTTGTTGAGTTCAAATGAGCTATATTCCTTGTAATACCTTCGTTACTCTGCATCTTCTTAGAATTCTAGGATTTCGACTGTAGTGAGCATGTTTGCCTCACTCAAGTTAGCCATTTTTTAAATAATACCCAGCTGTCATTAATACACAAGCGAGATACAGTGTCATGTGATATTTACCCACTGGTTGAACATGCTACAGAAAATTGTAGAATGTGACATTTGAGAATGCATATTTTCAGAGTTTTGCAAATTTGGGTAGACGCAATTTTCGCAACTGGAGATCCGAAAATAGGCCCCCTGTATCTACATGACATTTAGCCAGATATTTTTACTAGTAATTTTTATTTAGCATATTTGAGGTTTTTCCATTGTTCTTCTATCAGCAGAGTTAATGAATTTATTCTATACAACTGTTACACACTGAGGTAACATTATTATTATTGTTATTATTGGAAAATATATGTTATTTCTATATATCTTTTGATTTTTAGAATATGAAATTAAAAATGTCAATATCTGATATACAATTTGACAATCAGTTGTATTCTCGAGAGTCATTTGATTTTCCAGTAGTCTTAGTAGGACAAGACACAAGACCACCAAAGAAACTTGCATCTCTGTACGTTCCTATAGAAGATTTAATAGAAAATTCGAGCATAAATGCATTACTAACATTAGAGGTTACTTTAGAAACATGGAGGGACCAGTCAAGTACCAAAAAGATAACTGGTAAAAATGGGCAATTTTTATTGGTACTTATAACATTAATGGTCTCTTTTTAGGAGTCAAGAAAATTAAAATTGCTCTCAATCCATTATCCTGCTATATCGAGGATAGTTATATAACTAGATTGTTGGAATATTTAAAGGTTTTTGTACCAACTGTCTTAGTCATATGGCCAACACGGGAAACTCCAATTAAATTTAATATTAGTTCGGGATTGGTAAGTTCTAAAGCTCATTGAACAATGTTGAAAACATTTTACTCCATCAAGCATGATGAATAAAGTTATTGAATTATAGATAATAGTTGGGTTCTACCCAGGCCTGTAGTTAGGGGTGGGCCAGGACGGGCCGGCATACAAGTAAAAATTTGTTAATTGTTATTTTTTATGAATTTTCCAATTTATATTAAAAAAAATTATTTTGCTTTTTAAAACATCTGCTTGAAATTTACACAACTTGTGGTAAATAATGAACCATTTTTAAAAAAATTTGTCTGACTGACAATTTTTGTTACTAAATTTGTCAGACTTAATTTGTTATACTTACTTTTTTTTATGAAAGTGCTCTTCATGACACCTTAATTTTTGTGTTAAAATAAAGTTTAAGATCTCTTCTATCTATTACAACTTGTCTGCCTGACAATTTTTGCTAATTAATTCCTATAATATTTTGTTTTATTAATTAATGATTTTAGGAAAAGTACGTTTCATAACACCTCTCTTTTTTTTACTTATAGTTTGAAATCTTTTTTATGCATAAAAATTGGTCTGTCAGCTCGCAAAAAAGCCTAAATAACCCAGTCATCAGGGGTTTTAAGGCGTCGCTAAATGTTATATGGTTGAATTTTTCAGGATAAATATTTTTTTTTGTATAGAATACGATAAAAAACAGTTTTTAGCTGGAAGGTGCCGGCGACCCCTAAAAAAATTGAAAATATTGTCCCAAATTCGGTTTTTGGTCAATAACTCGAATAATAAAAAATATGTAAAAAAACTATAGCACTAGGCGATAAAAGGGTAAATTTCACATCAAAAACATATACGAAGTTTTTTTTTGTACGATCAAAAATGTAGGCTCCAGATTTTTGTGTTTAATGCACGAGAATGGAACATGGCGACACAAGTACGGTTCGTACGCGGTCTCGGAAGCGCTGCACTAAATTTGCTGTAACTATTGAACTAATTAATGAAGCTCAACAAAGCTTAAATGAAACGAGAAACATGTGGATATTGGATTATCATATTTTCAAACATAGAATGATTGTGTGTAGGAATAGTACATATATGAAGTCGGAACATAAAGAGATTTCCGATGAAATCGGTAAAAGCTACGATTCTTAAGATAAAAACCTTACATGTTTCCTAATGAGTTAAGAACGTGGGCCGATCCCACTGAAAGTAATTAGTTGAAATTTGTCCTACCTAATATTTCTTATTTTCTTTAAATAACAGCTACTTATTTTTGTGTTTGTATTTTCTATAACTATTTTGTCATTTATTGTCATTTACATTGTTCTATAATAGGATTATTCTGTTGGGCAATAAATCAAGTATTATTATTACTATTATTATTATTAATCTTATTCTAAAATCATAGCTTTTTACTGGCATCTTGCACATTCCTGGGAAGAATTTTATCTTATCCTGGACTGTTTAAAAAATTTTCTTTATTATTATTATTATAAATTTTTTATATTGAAAATTGTTTCTGTTAAGAAATTTAGATATCCGTTTTTTACGGGGGTTGTTTATAATTAAAGATAACAGTAAAATATTTAGGGTCACAGGTCCCTTCTGAAAATTTGTTTGCCCGCCCATAAAATAGTTTCTAGCTACAGGCCTGGTTCTACCCTATTAAAAACTCGTAATAGTGACGGCGAATTAGACGAGAATCGACCTAAACTTAAAATAGTTTACCGAATGAATGGATTTTCACGAAACTTGCCAAATGGAAAATCTTGTATACTATGAAATTTAAAAATCTGGAAAAATCTCATGTAATTTTTTCGTCACATGCATATTTTCTGAGTTTTCAACAGTTTTTCACGATCAAAAATGTGCTTTTGATCATGAAATACTGTTGCAAACTTGGAAAATATGCACGTTACAAAAAAATTATGAAAGACCAAAATTCTAGAGAATATCTTAACCCATACGTCTGAATTTCTCCAGATTTTTTAATTTCATGTTTTACGAAATTTTTCATTTTCCGATAAGGGTCTTTTTTCGTGTTTTTCCGGGAAAACTTGGACAGAGTGCACTTTAGAAAAAAAGTCATAGAGGAAAAAAAGTTTTGTATTTTAATAACACACTCATCAGAATTTTTGTGGATTTTTTTTTTCGTCACTTTTTATTGCCTCTCCCCCCCCCCCTTTTGGAAAAATTCGAACCGCCATATCTCGGAAAATACGCATTTTCCGAAAATTTTGTAAGAGTAAAAAGTTGTTATTTTTCGTCAAATTATCTGAAAATACATGATTTTTTAATTTACTTCAATTTTGGTACTTAACAAATTAGCAACAAAATCGCTGTTTAAAACAATTGCAGGGCAATAGCGACAAACTTTATTTTTGCGGAGTGCGATCTAGACATCAATACGAACAGAATCCAGAAAGTTTCGAGAGAATCCATTCATTCGATAAACTTTTTAGTCAAAAATGCTAGTTCGCCTATACCATAATTACAATAATAATTCGGAATATGAAAAAGACTGAAAAATCATCAATTATTATGAAATCTGTTATAACATATCGAGTGTCAATGCAAATTAACAACATGTACTAAAGTGTTGAAGCTCATGTAATATAGCTCAGTTCCCAGGGAAAAAATGGCAGCAAAAGCTAGTAAGAAATAATCCTTATAAGAACTTTTTATTTTTTGGTTTTTGGTAGTAGAAAAGTGTTTTAACAAGTTTTCAAGACCACCGTCCGAATATTGGTGAACACAATATTCTATCAAGAGAAGTGTACAAAAAATTTCGAACATACAATGATTTTCATGTAAAATAAGAATTAAACTTATAGCATCACAAGCCAACGCACGAACACCTTACTCCTTACATTTTGGCGCAAAAACTTTAATAACTTTGAAAGAAATAATCAGATTGTAATAATGAAAAAATATTTAAAGAGGAACAGTGCAGCTATCATTGAAATATAATAATATATGTTTTAACCGTAGTATTTGTTTTTTATATAGAAAAATAAATGCCAACTTTTTTTTTAATCTATTTTAAATCCTACTCCATTATTTAAAAGTGAATTATAAGGGCGAAAAACGGCTAAGGCTAAGCATTTCCATGAAACAGAATGATAAATTTCATTTCCATTAGAATGAAAATGTTTTAAGACCAGGTAGGTAAACAAATTCATTTTAGGTCTTTGTTCTCATTTTTACTGAATCTTCATGACCGTAGGGGGTTATGTAGATACCAGTTTAATCTGCATGGCCATAGGGGACTGTGTGGAGGCTAGTGTTATAATGAGAATTGTCAAATAAGAAATTAGACAAAGTCATTTTAAGATTTTTAGCATAACCAGAATTCAGGTTATCGAAAGAATGCAAAGATTTCATTAATATTTTTACACATAGTTTTTTTCTGCTGTTTGCAAAATCCTATAAAGAATATGTTTCATTCCTACTCCATTATATTATCTATATCTTGAAATATACTGTTAATGTAACAAGTTCTGGTTTTAAAATCTTTATGTCACATTTCGATATCATGGTAGTCAAAAATATTCAAGTGCGCGCAGGACATAAAATGAGTTGACTTTACATTTTTTGTAATTTTCATGAATTATATAGTTTATACAATTTTTGTTTCAAAATGCTCCCAAATGATGAAGAATTAACTTTCACATACAGGGTGTTTCAAGTATGCGGTCATTAATTTGTAGGATTGATTCTACATAAAGAAATATGAAAAATACTTCATATAAACATGGTTCCTGAAATCTCTCCTAAGGGCGCTGCAGGCTTCTTCAGGGGTATAAAAAAGTAAATTAAAGCTGCTACTAGCTACTTTTAATAAGCTATGGGTACATTTACGGAATGCAACCGCTGAGAATAATCACTCAACCTGATTACTTAATGATTATAGTAAACCACTGTGGGTTCCCTTAACGATATCAAGCAAGTTGTTAATTATTACTAGAATTGAGGTTATCTCACATCACAGAAAACCTGTATGATTATTTATTAATAAATAAATTACTCAATATTAATATCTTTTGATTCTGTATGTTTGAAAAGGCAAACACCATAGATTACTGGGAGGGGACAAATACCAAAGAATGAAAGAAAGTCACTTTCTTTCATTCTGCTGACTAAAATCAACGTGAAATTTTTCCAATGACCAAAACACCCAATAGTTGATTAGGCCGTTCGTCATAAAGTCAAAATAATCGATTTTGGTCAGAAATTTAAAACAACAATTTTATTGACTATTCTTATAGGAAATATTGCGCTGAACGCGATGGTGACATTAAAAAATTTATAAAGCACAGGCTTCATTGTTAAAAACAATGGTTTTTGGCAAAAGTTCTCATTTTTTTATGTTTCTTGACTTTTTGACGAAAGCGGTGTGTCGCACAAAAAAAGACAAGATATACAAAATGAAGATTTTATCAGTACGCGTCATTTCAGACTTGTAGCGAGGCTTTTGTGACTGTTCAATTGTTATAAATAAATTATGGTCCTAAAATAACAATTTTTTTCTTGTTTAACAAAAGATCATACGGATATTTCATTATGGTCAAAATGTTGCATTTTCTTCATAGAATTTAGAGTTTTTTCTTTGTGTCGATATTTCACGTATTTGGCAATTGTTTAAACAAATAAACTAATTTGTTTATTAAGGATTTCCATAGCATTTTTTGCACTTCCCACCCCTGGCAATCGATAAATATTGATAAAAACTATCATTTCTATGTGGTCTCGGCGCTTTTTTATTTTTCTTTACCCCCCCCCGCCAACGTTTTTTTAAAAATTGCCTAGTAAACAAATGAAATATCTCGGCTGAGGAACGTCGTATCGAAATGCAATTGTCGGAAAAATGAAAGATAAACCATTGTTTTTAACAATGAAGCCTATGTTTTATAAATATTTTAATGTCACCATCGTGTTCAGCGCAATTTTTTCTACAAGAATAATCAATAAAATTGCTGTTTTAAATATCTGACCAAAAAAGAGTTATGACGAGCGGTGGCCTTTCACATTCAACAGGAATGTGCAATAGAGTGGATTTATCTTAAAATTGGAGAATTCAAACTGTGACTAGCTTCTCCGAGCCGCCTGAGGTGGCACGTACTTTATTTTTAGTAATTTTACAGTGAATGTTTAAATTATTTTACAGTCCAATCATTTCTTCAAGAGTTATTAAAATACATGTGCCAATACACATGGAAAAATTTAATTTTGACATTCGTGCGTTGACTGGCTACCCCATAGCTTTGATTTTTATTTTACGCCAATATGGTTCATATGCAGAGATCAAAAACTTTATCTCTGTGGCAGAGACGGCTCTCATATAAACGTAATATTATATTGCAAACATTTACTGAATCTATCAGAAAAACGACGAAGTAGTGAAATATTCATTATTATTAGCTACATTATATTTTTGGTAATAAATTTACCCTAAAAATGGTAATTGTTCTTACAAAAACATGTAAAACATATCTAGCAAATAGAAAGACAATTTTGAATCAAACACGCACTTTCCTGTTCTGTTTAATGTGTGACCTGTTTATTTTGTTTATTTTCATTATAATTAAATATGAAAACCCAATTAACTGCTGGCAACATAAAACATTTTTCCCAATAAAATACACCATTTTTATATAATATTAAATTATACATAATAAACAAAGTTAAGGATTAATGGCAAAAAACTGCCCTGTACCGTGTGCATCACGTGATAAAGCGAATTTTATTTCATTTTTAAATGTTGATACGTAATACCAACTTTTCTCGGAAATCTACTACATTTGTGAAACGTACTGACAATTACCTAAAAACATGATTTTTTATATTTGCAGTGTTAAAGGCATTCGACCCCGACCGAGTGTCAACATTATATTCCAGTGTACGGAGGTACTTTTATGTTTTTTACTTATGCTGTTTTATCTCTTTTAATTATATGACACCGCCAAAATTGTGAAACATTTCAAAATCGCTTTTTACCTACACTGTGGCAATTATTGGCATTTACGTGAACATTTAATAAAGGGAAAGAATAGACCATCCCAGATCGCGGTTTTGCAAACCGTAGTATAGATCTAACCCTATGTTAAGATCGCAACACCCCTCTATACCCGTTAATTGATGCTTGATTAACATCAAATTTTGGTGGTAAGAAAAGATCGATAAGGTGATTTTTTAAACTTGGTAATATGTGATATATGTCAGTAGCGTGCGATTTTAAGGGGGTTTGAAAAGCCGATTTTTCAAAAGAAAAATAGGGATTTTTTTTAGAAAAAAAATAGGAAGGTATTCTTAATCGGCACCTTTAGAAACCCCTTTGTACAAGATTGCATCGTAATGAGTTCAAAGGTGTTTGAGATAGTGGCTGTCAAAAATACAATTTTTTCAACCAAAACTAATTTTTATTTGTAAAACGGATTCCTAAACCAAAAAAATCTATTCTTCATTTTTTGTTCAGAATAATGCATTTTACTAGACTGAATTGATTTTATAACAAAATAAGAAAAAAAAAGTATACAGTGGGACCCACTTAAGATCGCAACGCCCCTGTATACCCGTTAATTGATGCTTGATTAACTTCAAATTTTGGTGGTAAGGAAAGATCGATAAGGTGATTCTTTGAACTTGGTAATATGTGATATATATCAGTAGCGTGCGATTTTATGGGGGTTTCGAAAGCCGATTTTTAGTGTTTTATAGAATTTATTATTTAAATTTCGACAGTGCAACAGTTAGGTAATGCAGTTAATAATATACAGAAAAGATATGATAAGTGTATTGTATTAAATGGAGGTTTGGTAGAAACCACAACAATTTAAATAAATTTCTATACTTCTTTAGGAATTTATTGAAAAGTCTTGGTCATTTTACAGAGTAGTATAAATTATACTTTCAAAAACTGATTATGTAATGAATAAAAAAAGAAATGTTGTGAATTCTCAGAAAATGCACAATCAGTTTTGGCAAAATTTACCTCAAACTAATTGATCACTTACGAAAAAACGTAAATTGAAAACGTTCAAAAATTAATTTTTGGAAGCTTACATCTCAGTAACCAGGTAAGTGATCTCACTTAAAATTAATGTCTAGGGTTTTTAAATGGCGCTCTTTACGTTGATGAAATCGAAAACACTTTTTTTTGAAAAATCGGCTTTTGAAACCCCCTTGAAATCCCACGCTACTGACATATATCACATATTACCAAGTTCAAAGAATTACCTTATCGATCTTTCCTTACCACCAAAATTTGAAGTTAATCAAGCATCAATTAACGGGTATACAGGGGCGTTGTGATCTTAAGTGGGTCACACTGTATGTATCTAGAAACCTATAGTCTGTTTTTAAACCAGGAGGAGCGTTTTAAATTTAACGCGCTAAATCATGCATCTGTGATTGGATACGCCCGTGCCAGTTTTACACAAGGCAATTGTCGTGAATTTTAACATATTGTAAAAAATTTGAAACCCCCTTGAAATCCCACGCTACTGACATATATCACATATTACCAAGTTCAAAGAATTACCTTATCGATCTTTCCTTACCACCAAAATTTGAAGTTAATCAAGCATCAATTAACGGGTATACAGGGGCGTTGCGATCTTAAGTGGGTCACACTGTATGTATCTAGAAACCTATAGTCTGTTTTTAAACCAGGAGGAGCGTTTTAAATTTAACGCGCTAAATCATGCATCTGTGATTGGATACGCCCGTGCCAGTTTTACACAAGGCAATTGTCGTGAATTTTAACATATTGTAAAAAATTTTATTTCGTGTCATAAATTATTTGGTTATAATTTCGATTTTATCGTTTGCATATTATATATCAGTTTTAATCCCTTTTATATACATCTGAAGGTAAAAGTCGCTAATTACGTGGTGTATTTATATTGCGTAAATGTTATGGATGTTGTAAAAAATACATAGAGGTCAAATAGAGGTCGATGCATCGTATAATATGATAACATACACGTAGTTTCACTGTAGTCATGTATTGTTGGTTGCCTAAAACACCAAAAAGGTTCTAGTGTATTTTCTGGTTACTTTTATGGTGTGAATGGGACTTTCATGTTTACTCTTCCTGGTTTAAAAACAGACTATAGTGTGAAATTATACAGAGTCGGCGGTATACAAAAATGTCTAGTGCTTTTCAGGCTGCAATAGACTTGTAGATTAGCGATTTTCCAGAACTGGAAGTTGATAGAACAGATCTTTATTGTAGTAGTTGCGACAAAACAATTTCCTCACAAAAGCATATGAGTGCTAGTGGCTCTACTGAGAGTGACAATCAATGTAGTTTTAATTTAGATTTGGTGGAAGCGATGGTGTGATGTAACATACCATGGTCGAAACTAGATAATGTTTGTTCAATGTTACATCCCAAGGCGCTCCTCTTCAAGTGAGTGTTTATAATAAACTGACCATATCAAGTTTAGATATTACGGGATTTCCTAAAAAAAAGTACAGCGTAAGATAAATTGTATCATACATGCATAAAAATCTTTCCACGCCGGCAGAGCCAACTCTGACTTTTACGACACCGAGATAAAATTCTCGATCTCTGTTCATATGCAAAATTTTTTGTAAGTATATTTGTTATGTAGGATTTTGTACTCTTTGATTTTCCATGTATACACTTTTTTGTGTATATTGCTTTTTTTAAGTTATTTCCAAAATTATTTTTGAAGTTTGACGTCTTTTTGTTTTATGTTCCTACCATGGTGGCCTTGAAAACCTTTAAAATACTTTTTATACCAGCAAAGACCAACTTTGTGCAAGATTTCGCATAGGGACTGTTTAATCCAAGCTCAAAACCCACTGGGAAGTGACTTATTAACACGTTGACTGCGTCACAGGGCCCCGGGGGCATGTGTGTCTTAAGTTCAGTGCTACACCAAAAACAAATAGAATCCAGCTTCGTGCGGATGCAATAAAATTGTTATTTTTCTGCTATTTTAGTGAAATGAGTAGTAACCAGTAGGAATTTCCGAGTACCATCAAATGATAGCAATACATGCCCCTGGAGACACACGCAGCACAGAACTAATATTTCCTGCATTGTGGGCGGCACATGCCTTCTGGGACATACGTCGAACTTGTCGAGTTCTTACATAACTGCATTACAATAACGGATATTTAGTTTATTCCTTTCCGCTTAAGAGAAAAGAGTAGTCAGAAATTCATACAACACTCCACATTCACCTGAAAATTTATGGAAAATTTGTTATTATCCCCTGTGCTGCACGGCTGGAGGCATGTGCTGTTGTTATTGAATACAGATTTTTACTTCAATAATACTCTTGTACATTTATTATTTGTAATATTGTTACCCATCACTGTCAGATGGCACTATACACTTACCTTGGCACACATGCCATTGGAGGCATGTGACGCACATACGTTAAGGATAATCACTTGTCCCCAGAGGCATGTTCGGTATAAATATTGAAATTACAAAAATCTGTTATAGCAGCCAACGTGTTAAACATTTTTTAATATTTAAATTAACAATGTAAAATTCATTATGTTTTCAGTATTAACTCTTGTGGTTTCATGTTCAGTATAAACTTCTTAAAAATCCTATGCAAGTTGCTCTCTTTTATTATTATTACTTTTCCACAGGTATGTGTTCCAGAAGTACTATCTTGGCAATCTGCAATACTAGCAAGGCCTTTGACAGTAAGAAATATTACAATAGCTCCTGTATCCTTACTGCTGTCCGTCCACAGTTCAATTAAAATGTACATAGCATTAGATCAATCTCCTCTACAGTTTGCGAAATTTGAAAGGAGGAGGCTTTTTACTACGCCTTATAGGTAATGTTGTTTTGGAATAATTTAAATAGCTACTTCAATAAATTAAAGAATGTACCTCTACTTAATAACATGCATGATATAAAGACTATAAGATATGATATTTAGACAATATTCTCTAATCTGTCCATGCGCCTAATATATTCTGGTGACCCACATGCTGTATAAGTACATGATGTTCAAGTTATCCTGGAAATATTTTCTTAAATTTTATAAGGTATTTTGAAAATTTTTTTTTTTTTAAATAATGAAAAAACCTCTGCACCAAATGTATCAAGCAGAGGTTGATTCTTGAATACTTGATTGTTACAAAATGTCTCGCACCTAAAAATATATAAACTAAAAACTGAAAATGAACCTAAAGACAGTTAACGTTTCTCAAAACTTTTTGGCCTTCAACGATGACAGTTTGTTCATTTGATCAGTTTAATCAGTAATCAAAACACTTTTTTATAGGCTAGGCCATGCCCTAACCATGCACTACTTATCCGGGGCAATCTTCGGAGCTGGTTGGGTTGTAAGTTCTCTAGAACTGCTCGGCAGCCCTGGAGGCTTAGCCAGGGCTATGGGATTAGGATTACGTGATTTTGTGAGTTTGCCTTACAGAGGTTTGGTAATAGGTCCTATGGCTTTCATAAAAGGAATCACACAAGGTTCTGCCTCTCTTATGAAGCATGTTACAGCAGGTACATTGCAGTCTATTACAAAATTGGCATCCAGCGTAGCTAGGAATTTGGATCGACTAACTTTAGATGATGAACATTTAAGGAGGACTGAGGAACAAAGGAGGCAAAGACCACAAGGACTGGCACAAGGGTTACTACAGGTAAAACTAATAGATAACTAAATAAACCTTTTGTATCCACGTTACATTATAAAATAAACATTTGTGGCAAGTTATAAATTACAAACAGGTAATTTTAAAACAGTAACATGATATATAACAAGTGAAAAATACTACATTTTGATATGCTTTTAATCCAATTTGTTGGGATGATTCATAACATTTTCAGCAGAGGGTCGCAAGATGACTCAGTGTTTTGACATG
Organism: Stenurella melanura; assembly: GCA_963583905.1. Lineage (NCBI taxonomy): Eukaryota > Metazoa > Arthropoda > Insecta > Coleoptera > Cerambycidae > Stenurella > Stenurella melanura. The sequence goes on from OY757312.1 coordinate 114,569,766, forward strand.
TTTTATTTTTATTCTTTTTTGCATTGACTAAAATAAAAGCTAACTACATTTTGAAACACGGAAAGGCCATCGGTTCTATTTTTATTTAGTAAATGAAAATAAGGAAATGAATGATATTTTAAATATAACATTACATTATTTGTTTGCACCTATATCGCACGGAGAATGTATCAATTTGTAATATTTTTTTAAATAATTCTATGGAATGCATTTTTGTAAATAACTCGTTTATTTACAATTTTTCGAAAAAAAGGTCCGTGCCTTGTACTGGTTATAGAGATCGATCGTCGGAATAGTTAATTTTCGATTTTTATTAGGAAACTGTTCGGAATTTGTAGAATTTATCAAAAAAATCAAGTTTTCCAGGATTTGGTAGATTCGCTTTTGTTTTGTCAAATTTCTCACAAACGTCAACTAATAGAACTAATCGAGCCCTACAATTGCCATTTTTGAAAATCAAAATCGGACCTTCGGTTCGGGAGTTATTAATTTCTTTGAAGAATCATACTCGGCCCTGGAAAATTCGCTCGTGTTTTGTCAAATTTGTCACAAACGTCAACTAATAGACCTAACCGAGCCCTACAATTGCCATTTTTGAAAATCAAAATCAGAACTTCGGTTCGGGAGTTATTAATTTCTTTGAAAAATCATATTCGGCCCAGGAAAAAATACTTGCGGTCAACGGATTCGGGCCGCCAGCAATAGGCTTCATTTGTGGCCGTATACCTTTGATCCCACCAAGTCTCATCGAAATCGATCAATATTCTGGACAGTTATCATGCTTCCTAGCCCGATTTCGAGAAAAAAATTAACTTTTCATTTGTTTTTCGACATAATTTCTGGTATACTTATTTGTAGAGCTTTACCAGCGGCACGAGTTGATAGATATCACTTTCATTTCGATCCGACGTTTTTTTCGGGTTTCGATGGTCCACCGGAAAAATGCAAAACCTATACTACATTTTTTTTTCAAAATGTTGTAACAAGAAGTCTCTTTATATTGTTTACTTCTGAATATTTTAAATTTTTTTGTTAAGTTGTGTACAAGTAGGTACCTTGTACCTACTTTATTCTTTTCTCATCAGTACATTACTTACTGTTATATATTATTATTTACTATTTTTTTAAATTTCTGTTATATGCACCAATAAATATTTAAAAAATATGTATTTTGTATTATGTAGAATGTTAAGTGTAAGAGTAGCCTATGGCTAAACTTAGCCTTAATAAAGACTTATTATTATTATTATTATTATTATATAGTATTACTAAAAGAAGATAATCATCATCCCGGACTTGTGCTAACTCAAATATTTACAATTTGTGTACCAAAATCTACACTCTCTAAAAATAAAAGAAAATTTCTTTAACTCTGAAATTATTAAGAACATAAGATCCAAAGAAAAATATCAAACTATCTATAAACGAACGGCAGATGTCAATGCGCTAAATGAATTTACAAGGCTTAGATCAAAAATTAAATTGGATATCAAAACTGCCTATAAAAACTATACAGAGCGAGCTGAAAACAATTTTAATCAGGATCCTAATAAAATCTGGTCATACATCAACAATAAGAAAGCAATGACAAATATCTCTAAAGATATGTATTACAATGACGAACATCTTGACAACCCAGAGGATATTGTTAACGCTTACGCTAAATGTTTTGAAAAATCGTTTTTACCAAGTGCACCAGACAACATAAATTCAGATGATAATAGTTTAAATAACAATAGCATCAATTTAATTTCCTTTTCTGAAGAAGACGTCCTAAAGGCATTAAAAAAAATGAAACCGAAGCTCACCATGGGGCCGGATGGTATTCCTGCATTTTTACTGAAAGATTGTGCTAATATATTCGCCCATCCACTAAAAATTTTATTTAATTTGGCTATAAAATGCTGTTCTTTTCATTTTATCTAAAAGTATTCTAAAGTATGTCCAGCTTATAAAAAGGGCAACAAAATTGATATGACAAATTTTCGACCAATCACTATCATTGGCAAAGTTTTTGAAATTTTGCTGCATAATTGCATAAATCCGCATATCAAAAAGAGTATATCCTCTCAACAGCATGGATTTATGAAAGGTCGATCTACAACCACCAATTTAATATGTGCTACTCAATATGTATCTGAGTCCATTGAGATGCAAGTTCAAACAGATGTAATATATTTTGATTTCACAAAAGCATTCGACAGGCTTAATCATAACATTCTTATTAAAAAACTGTCCAACATTGGAATGTCACCGAAATTACACATTTTTTAAAATCATACTTGTCAGATAGAAAACAGTACGTGACGTTTAATGGATTCAGGTCTACTGATTACTTATCTTGTTCTGGTGTGCCTCAAGGATCTGTTCTTGGGCCACTCTTGTTTAATATATTCATCAATGATACAGCATATGAACTAGATGTTTATTTTTTAATGTATGCAGATGACCTCAAGCTACTACATAGAATCTCTAATATAAATGATTGCAGTAAATTACAAAATAATATATCAAAACTCAGCGCTTGGTGTGTCGAGAACAGTCTCACATTAAATATGCAAAAATGTAACGTAATGACATTTTCCACGAAGGATGTTAATTTTACATATAACTACTCTCTAGGAAACGAACCATTAACTCAACCGTCCTCGTTTAAAGACCTTGGAGTAATTTTTGACAAAAAACTCAGCTTTGTCAATCATATAGACATGTTAATTTGCGACATAAATAGAACACTTGGTTTTATTATACGCAATGGGCGTGATTTCTCAAATATCTCAATGTTAAAACTATTATATTTTCCTTTTTTGTGATCTAAACTAGAGTATGCGTCTCTTGTTTGGCAGCCCTGCTATAACACTCATAGTCTTAAATTAGAAAACGTGCAACACCACTTTCTTAAAGTTCTTTATCTAAAATCTCATGGTATATATCCACCAATTCCACAAAGCGGTTTACTCCAAATGTTTTCAATGCGTAGCCTATCTGAAAGACGCAACGACTTTTCCATAAATTTCATAAAAAAGGTGATTCATTATGACATTGACTGTAGTGAGATACTCCAGAGACTTAATTTCCATATTCCGCGAATAAATTCAAGACAAAACCAAACTTTCTACCTTGCTATAGCCCGGACTAATATTTTAAAGTTTTCACCAATCTACAGCATGTGCTCTAGCTATAACCACAGCCAGCGTGATATCGACATCTTTAATAAATAGGAGATTCTATCTAAATCATATATGTACTTTTTGTTCTCTCTTTATTGTAAATAAGTTCAACTCTATTCTCTCTAATATTTATATTTTCTTTTATTGTATATCTTTACTGACATGTACACTAGTAAATTTAAGTAATTTTTGTATGATGTATGTGTTGTTTCCCATCTTGTAAATGGTCTTGTATTGTTAGATGGTGTATGAATAAAATTAAAAAATAAGACTGTTAAATTTTTATTTTTCATGTTGTAGGGTCTCACTGGATTGGGAATCAGTTTACTGGGAGCTGTGGGAGGTATAGCTCACCATCCACTTCAGTCTGTTATGTCTGAAGGTGCCTCCCCAAGATCTCTAGCAGCTGGAGTTGGACTAGGTTTAGTTGGAGTTCTTACTAAACCATTGAGTGGTGCAGCTGAGCTTGTAGCTCTGACAGGACAAGGTAGATAAAATAATTTTTTATGTGACATAAATGTAAAAGCACATCACCAAAAATTGTGAATAACAAATTCACAGTGAATACTTTTTTACTTGAGTTGTCTTAAAATTACACTAACAATAAGTGAGGACCTTAGTAGTTAAACATAGGTGCACTAAAAAAAAAAAAATTTCTAACACATTTTGTAACTGAATGCAAAAAAGTTATAATGCACCACAAAAACTGTTGTGGATTTATGTGCAGGGCTGGATAATATTAAGGTATATTTGTAAATATTACATTTTAATATACAGGGATCCCAGGAGTATGTGGCAATACTTTATAAGTGTATAGTTTCAGTCAAAATAAAGCTAAAAGTACCTAATTTTTTCCTAGGGTGTCCTTTTTCGGAACTATTTACTCTTAAAGGTTTTTCTAATAGCTTCTAATCTGCTTTATCAATTGTAATGAAATTTGGGCAGTATTGACAGTAAATTGGTGTTTTTGATTTAGGTACCTTTCATATCTTGTCCTTATATTTTGATAAATTATTTTAAATTTACTTACTTAATTTCCTTAAACAATTTTATAAAAAATAGATGCTCTTGTTCGATATGATTAAAGCGAGTTGTTTTTGAAAAATATGGATTATAATGATGAGGTACAAAGGTTGAGATTTTCCTATTTGGAGGAACTCTGTTAGGAAATTAGTCCTGATAAAGCTATTTGGCTTTCAAACCACTATCTATGGCTAGTCTGGACGTAAAATCCATTATTTACCAGATAAAAAATTTGTTATGCACTACTTACAACTTGATTCTACATTAATCTAATGCTATATTAATAAAGAACCTTTTATTAACACACTTTTATTACCTTCATCTGTATCTATCAATCTATCAATAAAACGGAATCTTTCAAAGCAATTTTCACCCACTTCTAATTGTTATATCATCATGAAACTTGGCAATTGTGTGTAGCTCCGATGACAATACAGTATAGTATACTCAATTTTGTAATATGTTCTAAATGGCCGCCGCCCCAAGATGGCGGATTATCATTTCCTTTACAACCCCCTTGATATGGGTATCAAAGGAAAGGGCTTAACAAGCAGAAAACAGATATGTCATCAAAACTTAAAAATTCAAAATGGCGGCGTCAACATGGCGGATGGGTTTTATCAGTTATCGTCGGATTCGACTGAAAATCGGTATCTGTGGGTTATCTGGTCCAAATTTTTAAGGCTAAATAATAAAAAACAAATAATAGTTTTAAAAAAACTTAAAAAAACGCTTTAATAGCAAACCGAACTAAAAAGTAAAAAATAATGCAGTACAATAATACAATACAATACACAAAAGCGTGGGGTGCTGCTACAAGGAAAAAAATTTCAAAATTTTACCCCTTAAAGGGTGAATAGCTCCATGAAGAGGTGCCCTAAAAAAAATTATAGCTAATTTTAGCATTATTTTAACCCATACTATATACCCCTGAAGTATGGTCCTATAGTCCTGGGACACCCTATACAAGAGACTACAGATTTGATTCTACAAGCGCTTAGGACTGTTTGCAAACCGTCGGGAGTTTGCGTACAATGATGTTGAGCAGTCTAAACTCATTGTGTGCTAACTCCTGACGGTTGGGAACTAGTGCTAAGCACATGTAGTACGGCAGTCCGTAACCAAAAATTTTTGACTTATCGCCTAATGGGAAATTCCCGCGCCAATGCTCTTTTAATAATAATAATAGTAATATTTATTAACACAATATAGAAATTATTCAACCACTCTGCAAAACAAGACAACCAGGAATACACAACCGAAGAATATATCCAGACCTAACTCTTTGGGAATATAATATATTCTGTAAAAATTAATATTTGTAAACAAAGTATTGTAAATATTTGTAACAGGCTGAAGGAATTCGGTCGATGGCCATTTGGGAAACCAATAAAACACAATAAATAAAAAAAAAATATATTTATTGAACGATATTTATTCTTTAAACAAGGATAAAAAAGTTCAGAGCAACGAGAAATTTTAGCGTCGCAAAATGGTTGAAATGTATCCTTCAACATGTAAAAAATAACAGGTCATCTGAGTAATCACCTAATGTCCGTTTACTGTTTCTTGGTGTTCATAAATATGCATGGTTCGAGGGAAAAATTAAAACGGATATTTTGAGTGCTGCGTGAAGGCATAAGGGGTTAAATACTGAAAACTGGGAACAGGTGGAAATTCGTGTCATCGCCAAATGTCCGTTCCGACATTCTCGTCTATTTCTGATTTTTCAACTAAAAGGAAACCGATGCGTGCATTGATATTAATAAAAATCCCGTTTTAGGAGACTTTTGATGATAGGGGTGCCATCGGTTGGTGGAGGGAACTGAAAATATCAACAACACCTTTAGAAACAAATGGCACAACTTAGCAGCCATATTGCCTATGGTACCAGTGCCGTGGTGGTAAATCCCGATGTTAATACAGGGGTAATGGAGGGGTACAGCATCTCTATGAAGTGCGTGCCATAGCGTCGAGATGCATTTGGTATATACAACATCTCTATTAAGTACGTGTGCCACCGCGCCAACATGCGAACGTACTGCATTTCGTGCAGCTGTACAGCATAGGAAATATCTGTTCATTTTTTTTCCGATTATTTGAATCATATTTTATAATTTAAAAACGATTTCAGCCATTTGGGAGAAACTTTTTTAATACCATTTTCTTATACAATTTTGATTTTTATTATTAAAATTATGCAACATGTAAAATTTCCGTTCTGTATTGATTCTTGATAACTAGGGGATTAAAAAGTAACGTCTTTTATTTGTAACGGTTGGAAAATCGTTTTTCCGGCTACTGCAACGTTATGGGAGTCTTTTTCAGAGGAAAATCGGTTTTGTATTGTAATAAACTATAACCCGGTGATCAAAATTAGCATTAGGTGATAACAGTCGATTTTGGTCACAGGCGGCTTTACTATTACATGTCGTAAGAGTTAATTTTTCCAAGTACTGTCTCATTCAATCTATCATTCTAAAAGAGTTTGCGTGTGCTAGTTATCTGCCGAGTAGATCATATACATTATAGAATTGTCACGAACAGAATGATAAAAGCAGCTGATTCATTTTCTCTAAAATATTAGAAACCATTTTGAAGATATTGTGAGAAATATAGTATTTGCTATCGCTTGATGTACGAGATCTGTATAAAAGCAAACTTTAATTGCAGTTATGCGAAAGGCAAAACACTCATTCGCTCTGCAATTGGAAAACCGATTATAATTTTTCTTTACATACAGTTAAAATTTGAAAATTGAGGGACAACTGCGTTTATTGAAACTAACATTGTTTTAATTATTTTTCAGGATTGCTTCAAGGAGCAGGTTGGAATTCACTACCAGAACCAAGATCCAGTCCGTCTATTAGTGTAATTAACCATAGCCCAAATTCTATGCTAAAGTACCACTGGAAACTTATAAATTCCATTTCACACTCCCAGTTGCTTTATGTTACCGAAGCGACAACTATCACCAGCAGTTATCAGTATGAGTCATTAGCCTTGATATTAACCATCGATGCATTGATTATCATCAACACAGATGAGGATGAAACACAGAGGATTATTAGCTTGTCAGAATTGAGTGTAACTCCTAGTAATGATCCAACTGTGATAGTCTTCAAGTTAAGCCCGTCCTTAGTGCAAGCCAAGCCCCAAGATGAAACTACGATAGATATGGATCCGGCATGCAGAGCTAGGGTTGCAGATTATGTCAGAAATACTGTTGGATTGTTGAATTTGCCCGATTCATTGAGTACTGAGCATTCAGAAATTGATATATCACCTTTGTCATCACCAGGGTCTGTAGCAAGTGCTTCACAAGAGTGTACAATATTATCTTTTTATGTGAACCCACAAAGCAGAAATTATTTCCTTTGTTTATTGTCATTGGCGAAACAGCATCGACACAATTATAATTTTCCAGTCTTGTAAAGTGATAAATTTTATGCAGTATTACACTATATTTAATTGTATTTTGTCATGATTATATTTTGTTTTTATTAAAATATACGTGTTTTATTTTTGCGATTTTATTTTAATTCAGAAGTTTTCCCACTTCCAGTTTTATACTTGGGAAACTATCATAGGTGCCGATAAATGAAGACTGTATAATTTTAACGTTTTCCAAGCCAAACTCTAAAGGAGAATTATTCGCTATTTGATGTAGTAATTTTAATCAGGGGCGTGTTTAAATAAATTGGGCCCCTAGGCGCCGTGAAATTTGAGGGCCTCTCGATGAAAAACTCATAAATTAAAAAAATATCAGATTTAAAAGCAAGTATATTTTTAAACTATTTTTTGGCAATAGTTACAAATACATATTTATTTTTTTTACTTTTTATGTTGGCAAACTTGTCAATTTGAACGTTGAAATCGCAGTTTCGTTTTTACTCTGATTCAATATACAGAACAGATAAATTTTGAAGTCGTTGTTGCCCCGAAGTACTTCGTAGGTAAGCCGAAAAAATGTGTTGGCCTAAGGCATTACTGACCAGAATGGTCAAGTAAATACCAGATGGGTTTCAACATTCGGAAATATCGCCTGCAACCCACTGAGAATAAATTATAGTAGGCGATTTAAGCTCTCCCCTCTAGGCATATATCAAAAATTAATGCAAGTTATCTGGAGATAGCTCGTAGTCTATGTAAGTAAGTAAGTAAGTAAATTTATTGGTGTCATTACAATTTGTTTACACAGATCAAGACAATGAATATTATAAAATAAAATTCAGAAAGTGATAATATAATATAAAATAGGTGTCTATGAAGTTATACATATTAGGATAAAATCTTAAACGATACTAGTAACATTAACTTTTAAAACAGATTAAAAACAGGTTTACATAGTATAAACATAAGTTTATATATTATTCATATCATTAAAATTATTATTAAAATAGTCATCAATAGAGTAAAAACATTTATCTATTAAATCATTTTTTACCACGATTTTAAATTTGTTTAGTGATAACTGTTTCACAGTAGGAGGCAAAAGATTGAACATTTTTGGACCATAATAATTTGTTCCTGATTTTGACTTTGTTAATCTGTGATAATCAACATATATATTTGTTCTATTAAGTGTTTGATAGTCATGTATTTCAATGTCATCTCCATAGGTTGATACTAGTGCATTGACTATTGCAGTGCGCTGATTTTCAGCTTGTTTTTCATCGTCGGAGTCTTTTTCCGAATTTTCATCATCTTCAAAATCTTCCCATTTGTTCATCATTGTCAGATTCACTAGAATCGTTATTTAATGGTTCTTCATTTCCGCAGTCTTCATGACTGGTTTCAGAATCCAAGTACTCTTCAGTTTTTTCTTTGGGTTATCTACATTGCTCTTTCTCAGGTTCTTGAATTTCCGCATCAGCATTATCAGTAGATTTTATTTCATTGATGTGAAATATACAGAAAAGCTCGTACATTATATTAATAAACTTTTCAGTCGATGATCCGATTCATTAATATTATGACCATATTTTTTTCAGTTTAATACGAATAGTGAATAAAGATTAATAAAATTTATTTTAATGTGAAAGAGAAGATTGGATTTTTTAAAAACATGATAAACACAAACAATAAATTCCTTTGGAATGGAAAGAAGAAATTATAAAATGATTTCTAATTCAGATGATATAAAATGTAAATAAACGACTAACGCACGTAAACACAGAGCAGCATTAAGAACCATATGCATATCAATGTATTATGTATTATGTCATGTTACTTACATACATACAATTATTATTATTTTGTTATTTTTGTTGCAAACTGAAATCTGGTATAGAAGAAGGAATGTATTTCATGATAATTATAATTATTATTGCTATCGCTAATGCAAAAATAAATAACGATATAACAAAGATATAAAATTTTTCATCGTTTGTTTACCTCAATAAACCGAAAAATGGGGCCTCTGAAAAAGTGGGGCTCTAGGCGCGTGCCTAGTGCACCTAGGCTTAAACGCGCCTCTGAAATAAATTTGATATCTCAACAAAAAATTATATAGCCTCAATACGAAAACTCAATACTTCCTAGATGAAAGATGTGAACAGCATGTACTTAATGACAACGTAGATATAGGTTTGCATGACGATGATCTCATAAAAGTAACTCTTTCACTACCTGCTGCCCCAACTTTTAAAAAATATCACTCTGCTCCTGATACCTTAAATTGGGAGTCTTGATTAATATCATTTTTTGCTCTGTTGAAATTCCCAGTAGTTGTCGAAAAATTAAAAGAGTACTCTTTTAAGCCTGCTCAATAAAATAACCTATGGCAGCCCTGTAAAAAAAAAATTATAATTGTTCAGTGTGGTCCATTATTATACTCGACACAAGTACAAAACGGCATATTTCCAAAACCGGCAATATGGTTTGTAGAGAAGACATTTTCGTATCACTCTGTTGATGATTCAATTCTGAACAACTTTCAAAATGTCTGTCTGTCTGTCACGTTTCTTGTAGACAATATAGCTTAAGAACGACAGGCCTAATTGTATTGAAATTTGGAGAGTAAGTTAGCGTTAGTTAGAGGAAGAACCCCATCGTTTTTGAACAAAGTCGTTCAATAAATAAAAAAGTTATTAATTAAATTTTTTTAAATCGATTTTTTTATGTTTTGTAACTAAACAAAAAATGTCTAAAACTAATATTTACAAGAATAACTATGAAGAGTTTCCTATAGAATGTGCAACAACTGTATAAAAAGTACAGTAAATCGGCGAAGAGTATAATAGTTATCTTGTTTCTCAATGATAAAATCTGAAGTCAAACTGTTCTCATACTTTGAAAAGTATCTGTCAGATTTGATTAGTTAACAATTCTTTCTCTTAAGTCTTGCTGATTGATTTATTTCCGTAATGACAGGTTTCAAGTGCTTTATAAAAAAAATCGAGTGGTAGTAATTCTGGTGGCCTTAATGGCCACTGTACAGATCCCTTTCTTCCTATTCACATACTTGATTGTTTAACCATTATCTAATAGGTAATGAGTAATGAGGTGGGGCAACTGGTTGAAAATGAAGTAGTCTTATTCTGGCCATTCAACAAATTAAAATACTTTAGTAAAAAGTGGACTTTTTTTAATCCCCTCCTTCCTCACCTTGATATATTTCTGAAACCCCCCCCCCCCCCCTCATCTTTACATAAATGTTAATTATAACTCCCCTCTACATTTAAAAGTAAAAAATTACATATTTAAATTTAAATTGTTAAATATTGCTATTTTCCAATATTTTTGTGTGAGTACGTTAACTTTACACACAATTGATAGTGTGAGATGAAACTGAATATATCACAAAAACATATGCCCTGTGTAAATTAAACAGATAAATTTTCTTTGTGGCGTTTCAATTATATATTGAAAAATATATATAAATAGTGGTGAAGAGGACTTTGCCCTCCAGGACGTTACATATAGGCTATAGTTATTAAATACTGTTGCGAAGACGTGTTCGCATATCCCACAAATAAAGATCTCCAATAATGAGACTAGGGCTCCCAGGTGACTAAAGGACAAAAAAATAAATTCGCAATAGATCAAGATTTTATAATTGAATTTTGCATCCACAAAATTTGTTTAAATACCATTTCTCAATATTTTTACAAATGAGGGTAATTTATTCTTTGCAGTTTTTCACATATTGGTAAATATTGACCACCCTGTATATATATGTACTTTAGAAAATAGTGTTATTTTCGGACTTTCCATCAAAAGAAGGGTTCTCATAAACAATGACTTTTCCTTGTAAAGTTACTATTTAAAAAATGTTCCCTCTACCAAACTCAATCCATTGGCACACTGTATAACTTTGTTAGTAAGAAAATCCCAAAATTTAATGTCACAATGTCATTCAGTCGAATGTGGCATGATGGAAGGGGGGGGCTCTAGAAACTACAGAATTTGCATGACGTAATTAATGGATGGAGCCATTCATCAAAAGAACAAGTGGATTACCGAATATGAATCACAATTACAGTATTCATGTATTAATATTGCAAATGAAAGCTGCTATAATATGTGTTTACATAATCATGATCGTGACAGTAAAACAAATAAAACAAGTGATCGCGACAGAGCAGGTTGCCTGGTAAGAATTGGCAGCATGTACTAGCTACATCACATGTAACCCTTGATGACAGTCGCTTGTAGCAATTTTTTCTTCATTTTATATAGTAAATTATAGAAAGAAGTTTCACAATTACTGGCTTGCTTTCTGTCAATGAATAATTCAATACTAATTAAATAGATAGTTAATATATGATCGTAAAATTTCCATGTGACGTGAGTGACCAGGCAACCTCATCTGTATCTTTATAACTTTGTACCATGTCAACATATGATTAATGAGACGGGAATCAACTGTTGTGAACAAGAGGAGTTTTGACAGGTTGTGAAAACAGTATTTGGGCCATTCAATGAATACCTTCGCAAAAAAATGGACTATTTTAGATACCCCCTTTGCAACATTTATGAGACCCAACCTTATAGGTATTAGGCCCAGCGACATATTTTTTATTTATGACCACACCGTTGAAACTTTTTGTATCTGTTATTTGGATGGAGTCGGACAAATTTGGGACTTGGCACATTATGGTAGTGGGGCGTTTGTCTGTTAAGCTGTCACGAAGTAGTCAATTTTATGCAAAAAAAAAAATTATAACCACATTGGTAATTTTATTTTAATCAATAGTTTTTATCATATAACTAGCGAAAAAAATTTTGTCGGACAAAAATAATGGGTCACATGACGCGTCGGGCACGCTAAACACGTCAAGTTTATGTAAAAAAAAAATTTATTACCACACGGCCGATTTTAACAGAATCTACCATAAAAAATTGTTGCAATAATGTGGTAACCTTGTCGGACAATTTTTATGGGGCATATGCGCAGTCGGATGCGCCAAAGTCGTCAACTTCCTGCAAAACTTTTATTTACAACCCTTTTTCCGACAAAAAAAGGAAGTTATAAGTAATTATAATCTAAATCAAAATATCTAAGTGTCCGACAAAAATATTGGGGCAAATCGCCAGTCGGACAAAAAAACTAAATTTTTATTGGTAATCGATATTCGCAAACTGTACAGGGTTTCTGCATCCCTTATTTTTACAACCATTTTTCCGACAAAAGTAGGAGGTTACAAGTAATTATTTTCTTAAATAAAAAATGCAATTGTCTGACAAAAATATTAGGGCAAACGTACAAAAAAATTTAATTCTTATAGGCTATCGACGTTCAAACTATAAAGGTGAGTTAATGCTTATTATTTTATATATATGTTATGAAATAATACATAAAATTTTATTATTAAATATTATTATTAAATAAATATTGTTCAGAAAATCAAATAATATTATTGAAATTATATACATAAATAATAATAATAATAATAATAAAAGTTTTTTATTGGTTAAAAAATAAATAAATAACCAAACATTATGGAAGATTACACTTATCCAGAGCTCGCGGATATGCACTTGGTGTATGGAGAAAGTGGTGGAAATGCAGCTGGTGCGGAAGAGCTTTATCGTTTAAGGTTCCCCAATCGACGTCATCCTTGTGCTCGTACATTTATTGGTATTGGCCAGCGTCTTTATTAATGTTTACATTGATTTTCATAGAGACCAAAGACTCGATTTTTAGTTTTCGATACCTGATTGGGAAAAATTATGCGCTCAATCCGTTAAAAAAATCAGATTTTTTCCTAACTTAAAATACACAACTATTTTCTGTTATCGTATCTCGGACGTCTAACTGTTCACTTTCCAATTTCATAAAATAATTTTAAGTTTTTAACACAATGTTACAAATGTTAATGAACCACTTTTAAATTTTATAATTTCTTATAAACGACAATAAAGGCTACAATAACTTTGTTCCAAATTAAAAAACACATGTAAACAAATCCTATTTAAACCTCTGCGGCCATGCTATGCTTGCGTTGTGCCGAAAGAGAAGGAATTATTTACACTTTCATAATTAGTGGTATACAAAGTTCGCTATAAATAATCCCATGAAAATGCCGCACTTCTACCGGTGTGAACACAAGTCGGGTTTAACTGTTTTTTATTATTTCTAATATTCGGAACTATTGATCCACTGACCCTGAAAAACAGTGGTTCCCAAAAAGTTTCCTACCTTAACATTAAAAATGTAAACCCAGGTCAGTTTTGTCAAAGTGTCCCTAGAGAAAAAAGTCATACAGGTTTTTTGTTTGTCTAGTCGGTCCCTATTACCAGTTTTTTTAATTACATGAAACTAATTACACACTGTATATACAATACATACATTAATAAACGTTTGCATAATAATATGTATAGAATACATAGCCGAAAATAAAAAAAAGTCCTCTTTTTTTAATTGTATCAAAGAGCCCCATTATTTTTGTCGGACAACCGATCCTTTATGCATTACACGTGTAAAGAAACAGTACAAAATCAAAATGACATCTATGGTTGTAAATAAAAGTTTTGCAGGAAGTTGACGACTTTGGCGCATCCGACTGCGCATATGCCCCATAAAAATTGTCCGACAAGGTTACCACATTGCAACAATTTTTTATGGTAGATTCTGTTAAAATCAGCCGTGTGGTAATAAATTTTTTTTTTACATAAACTTGACGTGTTTAGCGTGTCCGACGCGTCAAGTGACCCATTATTTTTGTCCGACAAATTTTTTTTCGCTAGTTATATGATAAAAACTATTGATTAAAATAAAATTACCAATGTGGTTATAAATTTTTTTTTGCATAAAATTGACTACTTCGTGACAGCTTAACAGACAAACGCCCCATTACCAAAATGTGCCAAGTCCCAAATTTGTCCGACTCCATCCAAATAACAGATACAAAAAGTTTCAACGGTGTGGTCATAAATAAAAAAAATGTCGCTGGGCCTAATACCTATTACACGAACGATCTTTTACAAACTCTCTCCAACTCTACATTTAAATATAAAAATGATACTTTTAAAAAAATATTTCAAATGGTCATTTTTTGTGAATCGCCTCCTCCCCATCGGTTACTTTGTCATATTTTCGGTGTGACTGTGTGCCTGTGTAATACTTACGACTAGAAATATAATATATATAATCCCATGAAATATTTTCTATTAAAAAAATTAATGTACGCCTATGAGTCCTGAGTAGTCACATTCAAATAAACATACTTTACATCTGAACTACAGATATATTGTAACTACTGTTCTATCGATAAAATTACAATCCGCCAACCGGCTTCTCGGAAATTTCAGTATGGCTGACACTGATCTGTCAGTAACGTCAATAAATGTAAAATAAGATATATTTTGATTTTTCTTTTAATGTTTTCCAATGAATCTGAAATAATTCATGATGGATGACAACGAAGGTCCTATTTTATACGTATTAGTAGTTGGTTTCCACCATAAAAAGGGATGCCAGGTAAAAATCATATTACTTGAGTAAGCATTTTTTTAAAACAATAATATTATGTTTTAGGTGGAGTTTTCTTTTCCTCCTCTTGTACCTGGGCATCCAAATGAGTGTCCACCTGGTTGGAAATATTTACCAACTTTAGCATTACCAGATGGATCTCATAATTATGATGAGGACACAGTTTTTTTTCATTTGCCGAGTTTAACTAAACCTAAACAAACTGTTTATGGTATATCTTGTTTTCGTCAGATCCCAGTGGAGGTAAGATTGTAAGTGTTGCAAGATTATATGTATTTAATTGTAACTGTTTTAGAAAATCAAAAACCGCACTTCCGATATTACCAGAGGCACAGTACAAAAGTCTGTGTGTGTATTAAGCAGGATACCACTGTATGGACAGATACAGGTCAAAATGTGTCTTATTACTCACGCTTATTTTGATGAGGGTGATTTTAGCAAGGTTTCCATATTGGAAGATACATTTCATCATTTAAATGCCGTAATGCTACAGAGCGACACTTTACAACAGACGTTTGTTGGTAAGTTATTATATTTAATGAAATTATGTAAAAAAAGTTTGCGTGAGCTATGTTGAAAAATCTCGTACACGTATCTTAAAATTGTGGCACTAAATGATGTACTGGTAACTGAAGCATAAAACGTTTGTTATGAATACTAATTAAATTTAGTGGCTTGTGTAGTGTATTTTTTTAAACGAAGCTAAAGAAATAAAATGGTAAAGGGGTAATAAAAAATATCTACAATAGGTATATAAATTCTTGTAAATTATTTATTATTATTAAGAAAGCTTTCATCTACTCAGGCCTGTCTGCCTATTGTACATTCGTGACGTGTAGGATATCCTAGAAAAGACCAGTGCTCTTCATGAAAGATAGCAGTTCATTCTGGAGTCGATCCCATATCTCCTCCGGCTGTAAAATTTGCTTTTGGAAATAATAATAAACTTTATTATCCATATAGACCACACTACAACACATGGTATATACTTGACGCAGTTAGTGGTGCGCAACTGCATAGAATATGAGTGATTGTTTCATCCTCCACTCCACACATATGACAGAAGGGATCGTTCCTCAACTCCATTGTATGAAGATGCTTATTTAGAGAACAGTGTCCTGTTATCAATCCCACCACCCGTCTCATTCTTTTTCTATCAAACCCAAGCAACTACTTTACGGTTGAGTCAGCAAACGATCCCCTAAAATATTCAAATTAAACTGGTAGAATGAAACTTAATCATAGTTCATGCTGCTTAGAAAACATACTAGCTCTCTACTGGGAACTTAGGTATACTCACACCTGTGTATTGGTGTATTCAACATTTATAATAACTATCTTATTAACTTATTATTGTTCCACCACGAATGAATAGTTTTTGTGTCCTAAGAGTTGTGTTGTGTATACACCATCAAGTTTTAGCAGCATCACATTGACAAGGTGATTGTATCATTTTTGTACATGAAATATTTAAATATAGAGTAGAAACATTTCTAAGTCTGCCCCTCATACATTGTAAAATGACACTGATAAGAACCCTACTAATCAAATAACTGCAGAGTTCAACAATTTGGGTTTCATGCATTCAGGTCCACCGAACTTAACCAAGTTACGTATAGAGCGTGTGCACAATTTGACAGTGGCCGAGATTGGAGGACACACAACCTTAATCTTCCAAAGTAATTAATGTGAAATAGGTATGCAGTTTTCGTTTGCTTTCTTAATTTTCCTGCGCTATCGACTATTGAAATAAACAGTTTCAACTTTAGTTTTCATCATATATAGATAATTACATGTTTTGTACAATAATATTTCCTTGATTTGGCTAGATGTGCATTGTTTACCTAGGCGTTTTTAGTTATTTTCTTTGTGTTTAAACAATTTAGAGAATAGATCTTATTATATATAGAGCATATTCATATCATTTAAGATTTAAATGTTGTGTTAGCAAAAAACCGTCGTATTGCTATGGTATTTGTTTGTCGAAGTTCAGCCGAATGCCAATTTAAGCTTTAAAAGGTATGCGATTACTACTTAACATTAGAATTTATTATGTAACATATTTAATAAATACATAGTAGTAAATACCTACTGCATGCACAAAAATAAAATTATAATTATTTCAGATTGCCATCGATTTACTCCAAAAAAAGAAAAGTTTGTATTCGATCAAAGGAGCAAAGCAAAAAGAGCCTTAAAGAGATCGGATCTTACTGAGTCAAAGATGAAATATTGTTATAGTTCCAGAAATTTCTGGTTAATTTTTATGAATATTAATTTCATTTAAATTTTATACTTAATCATTTTTAGGAAAACCTGCTGAACTAAGTGATGTAACTCATCTAGATTGGCTATCGAATAAATTTAATATATGGGTTATGCAGCTTTAAAGCATTTATTGACTTTTTCTTTAATCTTTTTGTTGAGCACAAACTTATCTTCTTTGGTGTAAATCAATGGCAATCTGAAATAACTGTAATTTATTAAATATATTACATAATAAGCATTAAATTCTAATGTTAAGTAATAATCACATACCGAAGGAAAATATAATACATAACACATAATTCTGTATACAATGAAAACTAAATTTAAAAATGTTTATTTCAATAGCTGCTAGAAGAGGAAAGTTAAAGCGCAAACAGATATTGCTAATTTCACATTAATTACTTTTGAAGATTGAGGTTGCGTGCCCTCCAATCTCGTCAGCTGTCAAATTGTGCATGCGCCCTATGTTAACTTTCTGTTGTTTCTGTTCTGTGTAAAACTACTTTTAGTTTGCAAAAGAATTGTTTAAAAATTCTATTAACTTAAATCAATTTGTATAAATTTTGGCAATAAGGAAGTCGTGTGACTTTTTCATGTTTCCCTATCCATTAATGCTATCCTTGTAACATAATAAAAAATTCTCAGACCTTGCACTTACGCAAATATCATAGGCGTATTGAGAATACCTGACAGAATTGGTAGTTTTTTATTTGAAAGTTAATAAACAACCGATGACTTGGGTTACAACATGTACGTTTATCAGTTGAATGTTTATCCTTGACTTTGATCTATCGTTTTATCCGTTTTGGATAGATTAATTTTAGTTGGTTTTAGATTTCAACTTTCGATTTTTGGGACATGCGACTGTGAGATTTCATTAAATAAAAACAAATTCATATCTTGTGATATACTAATATACTTATTACTAGTTATTACATTTTAATAGGTTATATGAGATTTTCATTAGAATTAAAAAACTGTTTAAAATAATGTAATAAGAATGAATCCATTTCTTACAAATGAACATATATAAAATTTTTATTGATATAAATGTAATTTAATTCCCATGGAGTACAAATATAGTATGAAATCTTAGCATACCTTACATAAAAATACATAGAATAAGAATATTAATACCAGTATAATAGATGAACTTAGCATTTGACTGATTACAATGTCATATTTCTGTTAGAGAATCGGCAGTTCTTGAATAGTGTGAAGCGAAGTTAGATTATCATGTTTGTAGAAAGGGCACATTCGGTTGTGCAAACTCTCGGTTATAAACTATCAAGTAGAACGCGTGTATCAATATTTTGATTGGACATGTATTACTTTCTCCACTTCTTCGAATATAGATTGTATTTAAATGCTAGACTTTGCTTGAAAATGTCACATTTCTGCAATAATAATAATAATAAGAAGAAGAAAACAATATAATATTTAAACTAATATTAATAATATAAAAACCAATAAGTAAATGATAAATACATGTTACACAGTTTGTAAATCTTTCCTGAGGTGTCCAGGGCCACGTTTATAAAAATTTATAAAACCAAAAGTTTAAACAACTGACAACTGTAGTTTGCAACATTTATGTTTATTAGTCGAATGTTTATCCTTGACCTTGATCTATCATTTCATGTAACCTGCGAGTCGAGAGATCTCTCTCTTTAAGTATTTTCTATACTAAGAATTGTCTGTCTATGCTACATAGGACAATCTAATGAACTATACATGTGTGTTCAGACATGCTAGTATAGTTCATACAATATCAATTGGGACAGCATAAAAACGAAAACTCGGAGTGCACGTGGACTTGATCTACCTGTCACATTGTGTTGACAAATCAAACTAGCTAGGCATCTAATCCAGCCCACATTTCTATGTGACAGGCGGATCAAGTCCACGTGGACTCCGAGTTTTCGTTTTTATGCTGTCCCAATTGAGATCGTATAAAGTATAACTTGAAATGTAGCACATAGATAACAGACTTAAATCCTCAAGAAAATTATGAAAATTGGAAAATTTCTAATGGTGTCCACGATGTGGCGGCCTGAATTTGAACCAACTTATGTTTATTAATGAATCTCGGAGTGCAGCATAAGCATTTTGCCGATTTAGGTATGAGAAAGTAAAAATTAAACTTTTATATATAATAAAAAAAATTTTTTTTCATTAATATGTACAATTGTTCATGTTGATACACTGGTAAATGTAAAACGTCATGCAGCCTTATTAAACTAGGAGCTTATGTTGTAATCATTGCTAATGTGTTAAATGGACTAATTAAATTACAACATTTAGGTACAGGTTTAAGATTTAGGTGATATGATATATCAAGCATATTCATATTATTTATTATTAAACATTAGAATACCTAAATTCTTATCTCAGTCATATGAATCACTATATTTCTAAATGTGAGTAATTATTATGTGATACATGCAATTTGATTTTAGATATCTTTTATATGTGACACATTAGTATAATCCCAATCATATCGAGGTGCAACATTCTTTTTATAATACAAAAAAATAAATCGGGTCACGACACAAATTGATCACAAGCTAATAATTGCAATGAGGTTCTCTTGAGCCTTTTTATCATATTAAAAAATATCCATATATCCCGCCCTCTGGAATCTCCCCAAAATTAGACAGGATCTTGAATGTTTCTTTTTTTGAGAGTGAAAATGTAGAGCATGAAGAAGCACACAATTTGACATATACACATACACATAGGGTGTATACATATACATGTGTTGACTAAAAAAAGTCAAAAATCCTTATAATCAAGCCTATTTTTTATTTAAAATTAATCAGAAATCGTTAACAGGGTGTCTACTAATCTGGAAAACCTGGAATTGTCAGGGAATTTATTTTAGTCAGGGAAAACCTAGAAATATCAGGGAATTTGCTAAAATAAGCAGTATAACCTGGAATTTGTACTTTCAGATAATTATTAATATCGACTATTGAATCTGTTAGAAATGTTTCGCAGGTGAAGATTTAATATTTAAACTAATATTAATAATATAAAAACCAATAAGTAAATGATAAATACATGTTACACAGTTTGTAAATGTTTCCTGAGGTGTCCAGGGCCACGTTTATAAAAATTTATAAAACCAAAAGTTTAAACAACTGACAACTGTAGTTTGCAACATTTATGTTTATTAGTCGAATGTTTATCCTTGACCTTGATCTATCATTTCATGTAACCTGCGAGTCGAGAGATCTCTCTCTTTAAGTATTTTCTATACTAAGAATTAATTGTCTGTCTATGCTACATAGGACAATCTAATGAACTATACATGCATGTTCAGACATGCTAGTATAGTTCATACAATATCAATTGGGACAGCATAAAAACGAAAACTCGGAGTGCACGTGGACTTGATCTACCTGTCACATTGTGTTGACAAATCAAACTAGCTAGGCATCTAATCCAGCCCACATTTCTATGTGACAGGCGGATCAAGTCCACGTGGACTCCGAGTTTTCGTTTTTATGCTGTCCCAATTGAGATCGTATAAAGTATAACTTGAAATGTAGCACATAGATAACAGACTTAAATCCTCAAGAAAATTATGAAAATTGGAAAATTTCTAATGGTGTCCACAATGTGGCGGCCTGAATTTGAACCAACTTATGTTTATTAATGAATCTCGGAGTGCAGCATAAGCATTTTGCCGATTTAGGTATGAGAAAGTAAAAATTAAACTTTTATATATAATAAAAAAAAATTTTTTTCATTAATATGTACAATTGTTCATGTTGATACACTGGTAAATGTAAAACGTCATGCAGCCTTATTAAACTAGGAGCTTATGTTGTAATCATTGCTAATGTGTTAAATGGACTAATTAAATTACAACATTTAGGTACAGGTTTAAGATTTAGGTGATATGATATATCAAGCATATTCATATTATTTATTATTAAACATTAGAATACCTAAATTCTTATCTCAGTCATATGAATCACTATATTTCTAAATGTGAGTAATTATTATGTGATACATGCAATTTGATTTTAGATATCTTTTATATGTGACACATTAGTATAATCCCAATCATATCGAGGTGCAACATTCTTTTTATAATACAAAAAAATAAATCGGGTCACGACACAAATTGATCACAAGCTAATAATTGCAATGAGGTTCTCTTGAGCCTTTTTATCATATTAAAAAATATCCATATATCCCGCCCTCTGGAATCTCCCCAAAATTAGACAGGATCTTGAATGTTTCTTTTTTTGAGAGTGAAAATGTAGAGCATGAAGAAGCACACAATTTGACATATACACATACACATAGGGTGTATACATATACATGTGTTGACTAAAAAATCCTTATAATCAAGCCTATTTTTTATTTAAAATTAATCAGAAATCGTTAATGTTTTATAGTACAACTATAATAATAAGATGGAAGACAAGAATGTTCCACTGAGTTGTAGTGTCATTGATGCAGACAACACTAATGCTGCAACTCTGTCACTTAGAAATAATAAATCTGTTTTGGATAGTGTGACATTTTCTTTGAAAAAAAAAAGTTAATTTGGTTTCAGTAGACCCTAAAAAAGATTTTAGACCTTATAGGCCGGAAGTCGCTTTCTGACATTGTTAAAAATAGTTTCATGCTTTAATGTTCTAATTGAATTTAGAACCCCGACAATGTCAGGCTCAAAAACAAGTTTGGCCTCATAGACGCAGAATTCTCTTGCATTTCATAAACATACCTTCACATCAATAAACGAATTTTATATTACGAAGAACTTACAACTAGTTGGGTTGTGTAACGCCTAAGTTGATTTTGGGCCTCATGGGCCTAATGTCATACTGTGACTTTATAATCGATCAGGTTGCACCTCAAAAACCGTTCTGCACTTTGTAAACTTATTATCGAATAGAATAAACGATTTAGGCTCTATAAGGCCTCAAGTTAGGTGTGGGCCTCTTGGACTCGAAATAATTTTGTAATTTTATTTCAATTGTTCTGATTCCTATCTGACTTTATATTTTTCTTTTGTCACTTGTTTAGAAGCCTTTACACTATTCATTTTTACACTTTGACCCTTGTTATCTCAAGAACTGTTCATTGAGACTTTTGTTCAGCATGTCGAGGAGAACAGCATAATTCAATTCAGGAAACATCAATAACCGTTAATGGGGCTAAGCATGAATCTGATATTTTAAATATTAATTATTATGGAGTTCCTCAGGGATGCGTTCTAGGACCACTCCTTTTGGTATTTTTTGTAAATTATCTTATCAATGTTGCAGAACCAAATATCAAATTAACAATCATTAATTATGCAGACCATACAAACCTTTTAATAAGGGGTCACACACTTGAGGAAGTTGCGAATGCTTTGTTTTGACTGTGACAAAATGTAATAGATTGGTTTTATACCAATGAATTTGTTTTAAATGAAGCTAAATCAAGCTATGTGATATTTAAGACGGATTTCAAACACAAATTCCACTAAATTGTTAGGTATAAATTTAGATAGACATCAATATTAAAAATTAAAACTTCACACTCAGAGTTCTATCACGTTTATTTGACACGCCAACTCTTAAAGCGGTGTAGATACTATGCAATCTTTTATTCCATTGCTAGGTATGCAATTGAGGTATGGGGTTCTTCGGACCTCCACAAAGTATTTAAAACTCAAAAATGGGTAGTTAGAATAATGTAGAAATTGAAATCTTATGAATCATGCCGAGGAAGGTTTAGGGAAGACAAAATGCTTACAATACCAGGACTATATGTATACTTCTGCATACTATATTTAAAAAATCAGCAGGCTGATTTCTAAACATTAAACCTAAATCATATCTAAGATACACGGCACAAAAGCAATTTTGCATTTCCGATGCACCATTTAACTCTTACTGTGAAAAGACCCGTTCTATTCCGCAATCAAATTCTTTAATGTACTTACTATCTGATTTCTTCAAAAACAAAATTCTTCTAAAGGATTTCAGAGGACAAGTTTTCCAATATATCTGTGATATAGAACCATATTCAATTCAAGAATTTCTTGATTTTTAATAATTGTGATTATTTTTAAGTTTTATCTTTATTACTCTTACTACAGAATTTTATCTTTTTATCTTTACAATAAGTAAATATCATGCGTCTAGTTTATATTGCTCACCCCTTTGACCTGTTTTATACATATTTTTTTTTTGTAATATGTCAAATGAAACTAAATAAAAACTATCAACTATCAATTCCAATGAATTTGGCCGAGGGCCATTATCCATATAAGAAGTACTTTAGAAATGCTTATTTTAAAGCAATGAAGTCGATTAGTCCCGAAAATTTAAGTGTTATATTCGTACTCAAATAGATTTAAAAATTTATAAAAAACTGAATTATGTTACGATGAATAATTTGTTTTCAGGCGTTTCTGCTTGATTTAAATATTGCTTTCCATTTTAGGTCTTTCTGCAAGAGATTTTATTTTACAATGGAAACACAAAGCAGTGTTGCTATTTAAACTGTTGTTATTAGAGAAAAGAGTAATATTTTACAAATCACCTGTACATCCATTATGTACGACAATTTTATCTTTGATATCTTTATTTCCTGATATGATTGAGAACGGATTGCACCAATCTGCTTGTATTAGGTAAGTTGTTGATGGTTCCTAGTTTACTATTTCTTGTTTCCCATTACTTAAACTACAAATCATTTGTCGAAATGTTAACGTTTATATACAGGGTGTTTGGTAAAGCGATGTCGACCCCGAATAGGGAAGAATAGGGGGTTATTTATATGGTCAATCATACCTAGGTATCTAAAAAATGCTACATTTATTTATAATGGTAATTTTGTACTTTTTTTTAATCTCCATTTTTTCATAATTTTCATAATATTTTACACTTAGTTGACTACGCCACTGGATTTAGAATACCTTCAAATGGGTATGACCGAAATTTATCAAAAAAATATTGGTTTCTAACACAAATATAGCATAATTAAAATGTATATTATGTTCTCGAAATATTTCGAATATTCGTCATGTAATTCATAATTGTTTAAATAATATCCTTTGCAATGCTCCATTAGATTGTTAAATGGTTAAATTTAAAAATTTATAACCATTAGTTATGCAATATTGCCAATATTTGTTTTCTTTAAACATGTTCCTTATTAAGAATAATTATTTTTATTAGCAAGCCTTGCAATTATTTTTATTATCAAAGCTGGCATTGGAGTGGGAGAATGGGCTTGTTCGGCATTTTTTTTTTATTTCACAAATCGAAAGTGCAAGTATAAATTAATGGATCTGCAAAAAATCAGAATCTTATTCGCACGTTTAGTATCTTAAAAACTATTTCAAATTTCCATCTCGCGAAAATGGGGCGTGGCCAGGCGCTACGTCACTATACGCATAGACTCGGCGATCTCAATAGACTTGATGCTCCTTATTGGTTATAATTATAACGTATATATTAAGTGTTTTCGAAGTATTGTTTGTTTTGCTTACTACTTGACAGTAGGGGAGTACAATTTGGTGAAATGTCAAAAAATTACAATTTTCTCTCGCTCCTGCCAGAACGAATTTTCGATTTCGACCCTGCAATTTACGATTATAATTCAACGCCGACCTTCTCCTTTCCGTAGACACATAGATCGAACTTCCACTCGACGTATTTATTTAGTTACCAGCGTTTAAAAATTCCATGTTTTTCGACTTTTCAGCTTAAATTTGAAAGGTCCCAGAAAGCCATTTTTCTTACGTCACTTGCGTATAGTGACGTCACAAATGAGCGCTCGGTTTTTGCAACTATTACTAAATTCAACTCCTTATATCTCGAGAACGGAAAAAGTTAATAATACGAAATATTAAGTGTATAATGAGAATATCGAGTACTATAAGAAAAAGTATAAAAACCACATAAAAAGAATATCATGGAACAAGCCCATTATGTAAATAATAATAAAGCCCTTTAAACCAAAAACTGTCACTCCATGGAAGGAGGAGATATTAAGAAGAGAATAATAAATGGGTATTAAATAAACTGCACATCATTTATTGAGATCGGTTAACATATACATTATAATTAAAAATTTCCCAATTTAGCAATTTTAGAAATTAATATCTTTTATTACATCAAATGACAAATTGTAATTACAATTAAAAATTTACCAATTTAACAACAATTTTAAAAATTGCTATTTTTGTAATAAAATAACATAAGAGACCATAAACAAAATTTAAAAAAAAATAGAATGAATTGACACGACAGTGCCATACACTTCAAATTTTGGATGATTCAACTAAATCTCCATCCAATTCAATACATTTATTGTATCATCTTTTAATGTTTGCCGTAACATTACATAATTGGTTTGGTGTAATTTCCGCACAATCCTGTCTTATCCTTTCATGCAATTTTTCTGTGTTGGTTGGGCGAGTCTTGTAGACTTTTTCTTTAAGACACCCCCATAGAAAAAAATCTAGTGGTATTAAGTCAGGGGACCTGGGAGGAAACTCTACTAACCCACTGTTTTGCCCTATCCACCTATTAGGGAAATTTTCATTCAACCAAGTCCTCACAATCACGACATTGTGGATATAACTAACTGAAAAATTACATGAGCAATTTCTGCTAGTGGAAGTTCATCCATAAAGTTGGTAAACTCATTCCTCAAAAAATGTAAAAAATGTTGGCTGTTTAAATTGCCTTAAAAAAAGTAGAGACCAATTATTCTGTTATTTAATATGCCGCACCAGACGTATATTTTTTGAGAGTATTGCCTTCTACAATTTATCACCCATTGTGGATTTTCTTCGGAAAAACACCCTGAATTTTGGGAATTAACCGTTCCATTAGTTGTGAATGTTGCCTCATCACCAAACAAAATTTTATTTATAAAATTCCTGCCATTCTCATATTCTCCTTGAGCCCATAAACAATATTCCATTCTTTTTTCAGTATCGCCTTCCTCTAAGTTGTGAAGAAACTTTGGTGTGAATGGCATCATATTATTATACTTTTTAAGATTTCTTCTTATTGTTTCACATGGTAAATCTAAGTCTAAACTTGCAATTCTTAAACTGCTTCTCAGATTATCAGTAAAGTAATTTCTAATTCGTTCATTATTTGGTCTTTGTCGTTGTAAATTACGATTTTTTAAAATGTGTTTCGATACAGCTCCATACTGATTAAAAATTTTGTTCACTCGACCAACGGTAGCTGTGCTAATCCAACGCTCCGGGCGTCTATTATTAAAAATTCTACGTACTTCCCTTTCGGGCCTGTCAATGTCACCACGAAGTCTTATAATTTAATGTTTTTCAAGTAAAGTTAAATTATCAGCCATACTTTATATCGATAGTGTAGAGTAGTATTATTATGAGAAGATGCTCGCAAAAAATAATGCGCAGAAACGAGTTTGTGTGCTTCCATTGTTCTAAGCCAATGAGAGCGAATTGCGTCATATTTGACGTCGAAGCCAGTGGCACCGTCAACCTGCTGTCACAGGATTTGTGCTGCGATATACTTGTTGTGTTCGCCGTTTCTGATTGAATTAAGTGATATAACCTTACTTTCAGTGAAGAATGTCTTCATCGTAAACACCAGAGTGTGACAAGCTTTAATATTCTACATTACACAGCTCTTCGACCTCGAAAATTTTATTACAATTATTATATATCCTTCTACCCCAGATGATGTGTCACTGGTAAAAATATTCGCGCACGTTAGCTCCGCCCCGAGCATCTTCTCATAATAATACTACTCTACTTGGGGAACAAAAACTTCACTATTGACGCGAATAAATTTGACAGATTTAGTCGTTTGTTTTGCTGGTTTGCCATGGCAACTTAAGAATTTGCAAAGCTTGCTAATAAAAATAATTATTCTTAATACGGAGCATGTTTAAGGAAAACAAATATTGCCAATATTGAATAACTGATGGCTCTTGCCAAATAGTATAAAATCATTAAATACAAACTCTTTTAAAAAGGCCCTGAAAGCAATTTTAATTAAACAATGCTACTATTCTGTAGATGACTTTATGACAACCTCAGTTCAGACTGAAATAAATTAATGACAGATAATTAACACATTAATGTTGATATGAAGCAGGCACAGGAGGTGTTTAAATAATATTGATTTTAATGTAATATTTAGATATTATAGTTTTTGTTTGTTTTTTTTATTATACTTTTGTCGTGACAAAACATATTTATTGTTTTTTATATATTTATGTGATCCTTCTATATTCAAGCCGGCAACGGACGATGAGCTATACTATAATATATATTATATCTTACATATTACAAAAATATCGCTTCTCATTAGAAAGCACAGGACGCCGCGCACGACGCTATAATATTATATCTATATCCAGGCGATATATTATGTGTCTGTAGAAATATGCTTTCCTAGCGATATTTTACAAAATATCTCACCCCCTCTTGCGTCTTGTCGCCCGCAAGTGCCAACCAGTTCGTGTTTGTTTACGTTTAGTAACTTGGACCTTTTTTTAATGTGACTTGTGACTTGAATGTGAATTTTGTGGCAATTAAATAATTTCGAATTAAATATTTTGTTACTTATTTATTTTTCGTCACTTAAGTCATTAAAAAGCGTAAATTCACCTCGTTCTTTTCGAAATTTGATATGATCAGACAACCAGTACCTTGGTTTTTCTTTTTGGTATGTAGCAATCATCGCCAAAACATCATCACATGCAGCGTTTGATTCTTCTTCTGATGAGCTGTCAATTGTATCTAGCAATAGCATGTCATTAATAACATTATTTGCCATTTTGAAAACAATGCCACATACACACAAACTATACATCAGCCCACTAAATATAAAAATTTAATATCCTAGTCCACTGCACTTATAATATAATATTATATTATATCCCATTACAAAGCTATAATATATATTATATTATCGCTCATCGTCCGTTGCCGGCTTCTGGCATATGTGATACTTTTATATTTATATATGTTTTCTTCTTTTTTTATAGTTACCCTTTTACAGTAACTTAATTTCATATTTAATTTAATTTTTGTTTTTCTGACTTGCTACAAATGTACTCTTGTGTATGTACTGTAGTTAAATAAATTATCTATCTATCTATACATTTTTAAATTAAACTGATAACGAAGGAGAAGAAGATAACGATCTAATGGAGCATTGCAAATGATATTATTTAAACAATTGTGAATTACAAGACGAGTATTCGAAATATTTCGAGAACATAATATAAATTTTAATTATGCTATATTTCTGTTAGAAACCAATATTTTTTTGTTAAATTTCGGTCATACCCATTTGAAGGTATTCTAAATCTAGTGGCATAGTCAGATGAGATAAAAAATCACTTTTTTTGCATTTTTGGCCTTGAAAAAAAATTGGAATAGGCCTTGAAATTTTTAATTTCAATCTGAAATTTTGCACCACAGTAGAGTTATTGAAGCTCTATATTAAAAAAAAAATCATTTAAATCGGTCTACAATTAAAAATTTTAGAAAGGTGCGCCGCTTTTAAATGGGTCACTCTGTATATTAAGTTTGTGTTGACTATAGAAAAAAAAAACACATTTATAGGGAAAAAATTGTTAGAGATGCTTCTTAGGCACAGTTAAACATAGGAAAAAAACACAAAACAAATATAATGGATATATTGAACAAAATACAGTGAAATATAAAACGTGGGCAATGTTTGAATATTCTACATAGACTGGCCCAAAAGTAGGGCGACTCGCACGAACAGAGAAAGCGCGCGCATGCGTAAACGAACAAATGTGGAGTGAACTTTAAAACTAATAAATCACTAACAAAAATTGTAATGGTAATTTAAAAGCTGAATTTGAAAGTATAATACATATATTTTTTTAAAGGTCGTCTAAGTGTTCTAATTATTTTGAAAACTCCTCTATTTTATCCTCTTTATGTGGTGTTATCATTCATACCAGCAAGGTTTAAAAGTGATTTAAAAAAGTATATCAGTGCATAATAATTTTTCATTTAATCGAAAGTTATATGTGGGGTTTGTTTAAAACGTTAAAGAATTATTATTTTTTATGTTCGAAATGGGATCAGTGGCGGCTCGTGATATTGTCTGCAGAGGAGGCTTGATATTCTGAAAGACAACTGATGTGCAATATGACTACAATTTGTACATTTCCCCACCACCCCTGAGGTATTACAACGGCGCGTTACATTTTTTTGCCGTGGGTTGTTCGCCAGGATACCGATTGACGACTTGAGAGAATAGAACTAATAAAAGAATAGAATGAAAAGGAAATAGAAAATATGATAAGATGAAAAAATCATTCTCATGAAATTCTCGTTCCTACGACTCGAGTATCGGTATCCAAAGTATCCCACTTGTAATTAAATTATATAACTTTTAATAAAAATAAAAATAGTTTTGGTAAAAAAATGAAAGTGTTTTTCTACAAACAAAAAATTGTATTCATTATCACTGCCAGGCATGTAAAATTATAAGTTTTAATAGAAATTAAAATAGTTTTGAGAAAGAAGTTACATAAAAAAAAATATAACCGCGGAACTCTATATTATGGAGAATTATAAAAAATATTTCCTAAAAAATAAATAACACAAATAAATATTTTTTCTAAAATAACAACTACCTATATTATTCTCTACTTTAAAGCCTGAATATTTTTATAAATGAGTGGTAACCTGCGATTTTTGGAACTAGCAAAATGGTTGATTATTTCATCATAAAATGAATCGCGTTTCCTCAATTCTGACAAAAAACGTTTTTCTATTGAAATAAGCGATACATTTGAAAGGCGGTCTTGACTCATTTTGTTTCTAGTAAAAATGGTTTTATGCATTTAAGTGCTGAAAATGATCATTCTACAGAAGCTTACCGGAATTGTCTCAAAAAATAGTGGCGTTATTCAAAAAGTTCTCTAATTTTGGGTCATAAGTTTTTAAAAAATCTACCAGCTCTTTGAAATTTCCTTTATTGCACGATTCTCGTTTTTCGTCATGTCCTCGAAAAGAATTTTTTTGTGAAGATAAATATATAACGGCATCTATCAACCTCTTTAATATTTCCCTATTTTCACGGACCTTTTCGTTAAAATTTTCTATTTCTCTCTTATGTGCAGAATCCAAGAAATTTACAATATTTTGTTTACCAAACATTTCGAATTTAATGCAAGATGAAATGTGCTCCTGGGATTTTTCGTGCCTTTCTAAACCTCGCGACAAATTTTGCAAATTATTAAACCCGGCCCTGCCCCAAATTGAGGATTGATCATTAGTAAATAATAAACATCTCCAACAATATAATTTGTTTCTAACTGTTGATGCCGTTAACCACTCGACTTTTTTATAATTGTTATCACAAAACCCTCTGTTTTGTTTACCACTTTTAAAAACTAACGAAAGCATTGCTGGTGTAGGCCTGGCATTTCTTTTAATTCTTACCTTTTCGTCATAAATAAGAGTAGTAAATCCATTTAATAACAAATAATCCGCCACGTCTGGACAACAAGACATGTTGTTGGGAATATTTTCACCTAGAGCACTTATTTCTAGCCCGCCTATCAAATGTTTTATGTATTTATACGTCAAGTTGTTCTTAACCGGCTAAACGCAACTGTCAGACGTCAGTTCGTTTTCTTTGTGAATCACCTGACTTTTGAATGACCTGTGCACATGCGCTATAAAGAACTGAGATCTGGAGGCTAGCCTCATACTTGGCTATTCCAAGTGTTGCTATTTTACACAGCGCAAAGAAATTCAAGGTCATTCATGTTATAAGTAAATGCGGTAAAGTTGGAAGCTATTTCGTATTAGCCTCCAGCGAACCGCAGTGTTCATTCAGTAAAAGACCGGCTGACCGGGAAATATGCATACAAAGACTATCCGGACTGTAACGTTATAAGTATGTTTGTGGAAAGGAAATGCAAAAATGTTATATATAAACTGAAAATTAATTAATGAATAATAATCAATAAAAAATATTGAAAATTGAGATATACCTAATAGAAATTTCTTAAGATATTACTTTTGAAGATATGGTGGTTCTTCCAAGGGGAGGCTCAGCCTCCCTTGCCTCTCCTGACGAGCCGCCACTGAATGGGATACCTTCTAATGCATGTCTGTGCTGGTCTTTATACAGGGTGCCCCTTGTAATAACGTTCAAAAAATTTAACTCTCAATTTCTTATCGAAGATGTTGGTGGGTTCTATATAAAATTTTTCAAAATAAGCCTTTCCTGTTCAGCTACACCCCCTTAAAGGGGTATGCAAAAAACGGTTTTTAATTTTTATCGTAAAATTTTGGTAACTGCCATGCCAAACTTTAATTGATCACTACCAAGGCCAAATGGAGACGTTTTGTGGAAAAAATAAAAATTTGATTGGAATTTGCGAATTTTTTTTTCAAAAAGTGCAGTGGCCACCCTCGAATCTGGAAAAATACTTGTAAAATATCTATAGTGTATTTTTTTTTTCGAGCAAGGAAGAAAATATAAGGATGGGTTTTTAATTTTGTCAAGAAATGTTCATTCTTTATAAAGTTACATCATTTGAAATTTTATTTTACACTGATATTTAATTTATAAAATTTCAGAATGATGTAACTTCATAAAGAATGAAGATTTTTTGATAAAATTAAAAATCTATTCTTATATTTTCTTCTTTGTTCCAAAAAAAAAATACACTATAGATAATTTACTTTTCCATGTTCCAGGGTGGGCACTGCACTTTTACCACATGGGAACACATACAAGAACTTCACGATGATAACAGGTTTTTGTTTGTTTTTTTTTTTTTTGTAAAGTAATATGCATTATAATGTAATGTAATTAAGAGGGAAAAAAAGAAAAAATTTTATTCAAAACAGGCTGAAGGACTTTGGTCAATGGCGCGGCCCCTTGCTCTATTTGGCAATAAAGTACTTTATTATTATTCGTCTCTTTCTGGTGTTATTTTCAGATAGAAATTAAAAACGATTTTTGCACACCCCCTTAAGGGGGTGTAGCGGCCAGGAAAGGCTTATTTTGAAAAACTTTATATGAAGAATCCACCTTCATTTTCGATAAGGAATTGGTAGTTAAATTTTTTGCACGTTATTACGGGACAGCCATTATAGTAACCATAGTCGTAATCTTATATCTGTTGGTAATTGTAGGCAGCTTGCTTTATTTTTGCTATCATTTGAGAGCGACTGTGCATTATCCCAAATAAGACCAGTTTTTTCATTGTAACTCACACGTGAAAGTCCATTGGTTTCAAATTTGGGGACCCTGAGGGCCACTAAGTCGTGAATGAATGATGCAAAATGAAGATATAGAAAAAGGAACAATACCAGAATTATAGAAAAAAACCGTAGCATTTTTCATATAGATGCCAAATAGCCTCCTATACTTTCCTAATCGGGATCAGCATCCCTTGACCAAACACCCTGAATATTAAATCATCTTAAAATAAATATTGGAATATATTTTAGGTTATCTAGGCCTATGTCGCCTATGCCTGAATTTTCTGATGATGACTTGAGCCCCATAGAAACCAACAAACTTACAAATGGAGATTTAACAAATGGTAATGGGAATAAAATCAAAGAAGAAAATGGTACTACGGAAACTGAAAAAAATGCAAATAAGCCACATAATATTGAGAAACTGGAAAATGATAAAAATATTGCGCAAAGCACAGAAACAAATCAAAATGGAACTGCTCCCACCGAAGTGGGTATAGAAGTAACAGAAACTGTTACTATACAACCAAAGGAGGACAACATAGAAAATGGTGCAACAAACATCGGAGAAAAGAGTAATAGTTTAAATAGAGAAATAAGTTCTGAGACTATATCAGATGTTGTGCAAAACAACATGACATATCTCTCACATTTAAGCACAGAAACGTGTGGTTTTCCACTTGCAATTTTCACAAAAGGTTCCCTATGCTTACCGTACCTCTCGCTGCCATACTTAGATTTATTAACAGACGTGAACGTCAGAAGTTATGTTGTAGGAGCTACAAATATCCTTTTTAAACAGAAACGGCAATTGTATGACATTTTGGTTGATATAGATGGGAACAGAATAGAGTGCCAGGATTTAAACTTAAGAAAGTATTTACATTTAAGTACTGAGGACCTTCGGTTTGCTGATTATGTAGTGAAGCATGTTTCGGAGGAACGACACGACGTTTTTTTGGACGGTGTTGGTTGGGAGGGTGGAGATGAATGGATTAGAACACAGTTTAGAATTTATCTTTTGTGTCTGCTGAGGACCTCAATGCTACAAGGTAAATGCGCAAAGTACCTAATCTATATATTTTAACTGCAAGGCATTTTCTCTCTATGATCCTACTAGGATGATTTTCTTATATATATGGGGCATTCTCTGGGAAAATGCGACCCCACTTTCACCAAAATTCGGATCTCCAAAATATTGTTAGGGGCCGTCCATAAAATACGTCACTCAGAATTTCACCTTTTTGGACCCCTCCCTCTCCCTTCATCACGCTAAGTTACCCTCTCGGCGACCCCCTAACAAATATTACGTCACAGTCACAAAAGCTAGCCAACAATATTTTTGTAACTCCGAATTTTGGAAAAAGTTAGGTCACATTTTCCCACAGAATGCCCCACATATATTATTTTTAATGTAGTTTGATTAGTAGCACTAGGTATACTTTTGTACCCATAATTTTATTATCTTTTATTCCTAGATGGCTCGAGGGAAATTGACCACTTTAATGTAAATTTTGTTACTACATGGAGAGATACGCACAATTATAAGATCTGGTTAAGTGGGGTTAATCCTGGTATATTGGATGTCCATCCTGGTCACCCTTTTGCAGGGCAATTATCTGTTGCTGATATGAGGCTTCGACTGACGCAGTAAGTATTCTACTCATTTTTTAATTTTTATTTGCTAGAAATTCCAGTGTTATTAAAAATACCTTAATAATGTTTTAATGTAAAGTTGATACACCTATGTTAAGTTCGTTCCAACCAAAGAGACACATTATGTTATAGTTTCGATATCTTGCACATTTTTGTATATTTGTGTGCTTAATCAAAAAACTTTGCCAATTTGCTTTAAAATAATAAAAGATAATTTATATAAAACAACAGTTCACACACCTCTGATGTTCACTGACAGATACTGTAACGAGTCATTCTTTATATACATTTCTTCTCTTCTTCTTCTTCTTCTAGCGGGGCGACCAAAGGTCGCCGCACTCAGGCCTTGTGGTCCATTGTGCAACCGCTAACCAATTTATTAAAGCCCCCATACAGGCCGGATTCTAGACCAAAGGCCAAAATCCTCCCTATGGGGAAATTTCTTATTTCCTCCAGCCTTGGAAAGCCAATGCCGAGGTGTTTGTGCTTCAAGTTCATCAACCTAGGACAGGAAGTCAGGACGTGGATGGAAGTTTCTTCCTCGTCCTCGCAAAACCTGCAGTAAGGGTGGTCCACCACCCCCCATGGTGTGCAGGTGTTTCCTGAAAGAGCCGTGTCCGATTAGGAGACCTATCACGACTCTGACTTGTTTCCTGCTTAGTCGCAGAATTTGTTTTGTTCTCTCCGGCAAGGGCCCTGAGATGAGGAGCTTCACTTGCCGGAGTCCTGGGTGGGATGCCCAGTAGTCAATGAACTGGGAGCGGGTCCAGTCTTCTATTAACCTCCTGGTGTTAGATCTAGGGTAACCTAGGGCCGGCTCCGGACCCAGTAGAGGCTTCCAAGAGCCCCGTTGGGCCAGAGCGTCTGCCTGCTCGTTACCCTCAATGCTACTGTGTCCAGGCACCCAGAGAAGCCTGACCCAATAAAATATCTGTCAAAATAACCATTACTATTCAAAATATGAGAAATCACCACTATACTCTGGCACCCGATTGTATAACCTGTTATCCACTGACCTACAATGCTTACCGATCTCCACTTTTAAAAGAACTTTAAAAGAATACCTAAGTTCAAATTGCTTTTATACCATTGACGAGTTCATCCAGACCATTAATTAGCCTATATATTACATAAACTCTCCTTTTTATCGTTATATGTACATTATATATTTGAAATTTTAAAACAATTTTTTAGTTTTATTATGTTGTATGTCTTATACTTTTACACTTGTGTCTTATACTTTTACACTTGTCCTTTTCTTTTTGACTTGTCTTATCTATTGTACTCAATAGCACAAAGGATGAATAAATTTTTGAATTGAATTTGAATTAGATGAGCCAAGTTCGCAGAGAGCCTGTTTATGGTTTTGAAGCCTTGAGGGCTGCTTGACTGTCACTACATATGTGTTTGTTGGAGTATTCCCTTCAGATATTCTCCTGTGCACAGACCAAGATAGCGAAGATCTCAGTCTGGAATACTGTGGCGAATTTGCCCAGGGCATAGGAAAGCTCAGCCCTGGGCCTTGTTGTGCGAAGGAGAAGGAAGGCACTACGTCGTCACTCCTGGCCTCCAGGAGTGGGTGGGCCTCTATCGCATCAGATAGGGCCCTTGTGTGGCCTAATTGCTCTCCTCCGAATTTCCACTGACCACCACATTTCAGCCTGCAGGCCGCTTTCCGAGCCTCGGCCACAATCACCAAGTGAAGGGGCACGAGATCCAGAAGAACCTCCAGAGCTGCCGTGGGGGTCGTGCGTATTGCTCCTGTGACTCCCAGACAGGCAAGTCTTTGGGGTTGTGTTAGCTTCTCCCGATGTTTCGCCCGGTTACGGCAGGCCACCAGACGACAGAAGCGTACGTGATCATTGGTCTAACTATGACAGTGTAGTACCACATTGTTACCTTGGTATTTAACCCCCAAGTTTTACCAAAGGTTCTTCTACATACCCAGAGGGTTGTAGTGGCTCTTTGTACTTGTCTCTCTATGTGATCTCTCCACGTTAGCTTGGAATCTAGGATGACCCCCAGATACTTCACTGTCCTTGAGATTGTTAGAGTGGTGTTGTAGAGCACGGGTGCGACAAAACCGTCTAGCCTGCGTCTCCTTGTAAATATGACCAGTTCCGCCTTGGAGGGGTTAACTCTAAGGCCCTGGTGAATTGAATTTGAATTAGATGAGCCAAGTTCGCAGAGAGCCTGTTTATGGTTTTGAAGCCTTGAGGGCTGCTTGACTGTCACTACATATGTGTTTGTTGGAGTATTCCCTTCAGATATTCTCCTGTGCACAGACCAAGATAGCGAAGATCTCAGTCTGGAATACTGTGGCGAATTTGCCCAGGGCATAGGAAAGCTCAGCCCTGGGCCTTGTTGTGCGAAGGAGAAGGAAGGCACTACGTCGTCACTCCTGGCCTCCAGGAGTGGGTGGGCCTCTATCGCATCAGATAGGGCCCTTGTGTGGCCTAATTGCTCTCCTCCGAATTTCCACTGACCACCACATTTCAGCCTGCAGGCCGCTTTCCGAGCCTCGGCCACAATCACCAAGTGAAGGGGCACGAGATCCAGAAGGACCTCCAGAGCTGCCGTGGGGGTCGTGCGTATTGCTCCTGTGACTCCCAGACAGGCAAGTCTTTGGGGTTGTGTTAGCTTCTCCCGATGTTTCGCCCGGTTACGGCAGGCCACCAGATGACAGAAGCGTACGTGACCATTGGTCTAACTATGACAGTGTAGTACCACATTGTTACCTTGGTATTTAACCCCCAAGTTTTACCAAAGGTTCTTCTACATACCCAGAGGGTTGTAGTGGCTCTTTGTACTTGTCTCTCTATGTGATCTCTCCACGTTAGCTTGGAATCTAGGATGACCCCCAGATACTTCACTGTCCTTGAGATTGTTAGAGTGGTGTTGTAGAGCACGGGTGCGACAAAACCGTCTAGCCTGCGTCTCCTTGTAAATATGACCAGTTCCGCCTTGGAGGGGTTAACTCTAAGGCCCTGGTCGGTGCACCATCTTTGTACAATCGGTAGGGCCCTTTGCAAGAATCCGCTGACCGTACTTGGGAATTTTCCTGAGATGATGATTGCAAGGTCATCCGCGTAACCCTGCGCAAAGAGATCCTCTTTCTCGAGTTCCTGTAATAGGCCGTCGAGAACGAGATTCCATAGCAGAGGAGAGAGGACACCACCTTGTGGGCAGCCTCTTCTCACTGAAACTTTTACTGCCGTTTCCTCGCTGGCAGCTGTGATTTGCCTTCCCGCCAACATGGCCTTAAACCATCTGATGATGGTGGTTTATATACACTAATTGATTAGTTATCAAATTCTAAATATCCAGATCTTCGTACCCATTTCACGATATCACCAGACGGCACTTGTGACATTTGTTTTCGCAATTTATTTTCAATTGCAAAAATGGCGCAAATGTTCCTTGCCCTTCTTAACCGATTTATACCATAGATGAGAGGTTAAATTATATCAGTCAATAGGAAGCCGACAATTTACATAATCTGATTATCTGACCCACAATCCTCGGGCCGTCCGTGCTCTAAAAAACACTTCATGAATGGTGGGACCGTTGCGTAATGACAAAGGAATGAGCAGTCAGACCGTGAATATAGTGCATTGCTCAGGGTTATACAAGCTCTGTAGTTTTGTGAATGGAGATTTCATCATTCTAAAAGCTTCCTGTGTCCCTTCAGAATCTGCCATCTTTAACTCGTCATGTTGTAAGCAGTCGATAATCTGGTGTAAAATCTAATCACGTAACCCTGTTAAGTGCTAAGTCTGGTAACTTTTTATTGTGTTGTTGTCCCTTGAAAAAGGCGATAAGTATTTTTCATAAATTGACTAATAGAGCTATTCATTTCCAAACAGCATTTAAATTCTGCCATGCTGTGTGTTTAATCTATGGGCCAATAAATCAATTTCTGGCAGTATCTTGGCTATATTCCAATTTTCGATGTACAGTAACTTAAATTTTCCTTCGCTTGTCCTCCGATATGATTACGTTGTAGTTTCGTATTCTTCCTACCTATCGATACGCTTTGAAAGATAAACATTTTTTATTGCCCCGATGCTATCCCTTCGGCTGAGTGCTCAATGTGCTCATTCTGTTTTTCGTATCTATCGAAGCGCGTCTTAAAATTTGTGTTCCAAAACAAGTGATTATAATTAGTGCAGTGGAAGTGAAGAAGTGCAGTAAAATTTAACTATGCCAAAAAGAAGTTTACCATCCTGTGGGACAAACAAACAACACAAAAAAAAAAAAAAAACAAATCTAAATTTGATAAAATCTTCAGATAATTGAAGGAATTAAAAGAAAAAAAAAAATGGAAGGCTCTGCCGGCTTCCGCTTCTAGTAAGTTAATTAATTTATTAGTTCATTTCCGCTTTCAGTACATTACCTTATAGGATACACAAATAATATATTTAAATATATTACTTCAGGCCGAGGGCCTAACGAAACAAAGGATTCAATAAGGGGGCCGAGGGTTTCACCATTACACTGTAATCATTCTATGATAGTAAATTAAACAGTACAATCTACAAAAATGGCCGAGGGCCAAATAAAACAAAAATTCAGTAACAGCATAATATACAAAAAGGGCCGAGGGCCAAATTAAACAAAAATTCAGTAACAGTACAATATACAAAAAGGGCCGAGGGCCAAAATAAACAAAAAAAAATCAGTAACAGTACAATATACAAAAAGGGCCGAGGGCCGAATTAAACAAAAATTCAGTAACAGTACAATACAAAAAGGGCCGAGGGCCAAATTAAACAAAAATTCAGTAACAGTACAATATACAAAAAGGGCCGAGGGCCGAATTAAACAAAAATTCAGTAACAGTACAATATACAAAAAGGGCCGAGGGCCAAATTAATCAAAAATTCAGTAACAGTACAATATACAAAAAGGGCCGATGGCCAAATTAAACAAAAATTCAGTAATAGTGTAATATGCAAAAAGGGCCGAGGGCCTAATGAAACAAAAATTCAGCAGCTAGGCCGAGGGTCTAATTATTAAATAAATTACGAATTATCAAAAGAGTCGAGGACTTGTCATAACGGTAAATAGGAATATTAAATTAAATAAGCCCAAGACTTAAAAGATAAATTTACTAAAACCTTATTAAAAAAGCCGAGGGCTGAAAAATTAATTTCATTTAAAAATTAAATAAATATCTATAGTTCTTAAAAACAAATTTCAGTAAAGTAAACTAATAATATCTTGACTGTTAAAAGAACTGCTAAGGCGAGTCAATGCCTTAATGTAAACATTGTGAGTTGTGATCCCAGTATAAACATAAACATTCTCTTGGTATACTTAGATGCATTTTTAAGTGCGGAGATAACATACATTTATAATTTATTTAAGTAATAATGTAATCTAGAAAAATTCACATACAGGGTGTTATACCAGTAGACAAATATAAAGGAATGTATGTAACATACATACAATTCTTTTCAGGCTCAGCGGACGAAGGATGTTAAAAAAAAAAAAAAAGGAAAGGTCAAAAGTAATAGACAAAATCATATACCTAAAAACTGTCGGGTCCTCGTTTCACCAATAGTTAATCCCGAGGTTTCAGGCTGCATGTACGAAGCAGCTGATAAAAAAGATAATTTCTTAAAAGTCTTACAACATCAAATCGGCCACAGGTGCTGCTGTAGGTCAAGTATTGGATTCTTTCATATCGGAGAAACAGACACCTGATAAAATAACATGCTTGGCAGATGCAGCATTGCTGTTTTCAAATGTACACAGTGCCATTTCCATATTAAGAAAGCAAAATATACTAACATTATTAAATGCAGAGTCCAAAAAAGTAGGCTTAAAGTCTTCTATAGATTAAATTTTATTTGGGTCAACTTTCGAAGACTCTTTAAAAACGAACCAGGCGTTAAAGAGAACAAGCGATGAAATAAAAAAATATATATTGGTAATCTCCAGCGGCTACCGCAAAGGGATTCTCTGTTCGCAACAAGGAACATTCAGGTCAAAAAAAAAAAAAAAAAAAAAAAAACGGAAATTGAAATCAGGAATACAAGAGAGCACCGCCGAGAGATCATCAGTATTGCAAGGGGAAATAAATTCGGCAAATAAAAATTATGCTGATAGGCTAAATAAAATTTTGAGGTCTTGGTAAGAAATAACAGACGATAAAATTGTATTAGAATGGATAAAGGGAATAAAATTAAATTTTCTTTATAAACCCAAGTCAGTTAATTACTTACAGAAAAAATAATTTATAACAGTCCGAGATCAAGGTTATGAAAAATCTGTTAGAAAACTGCCAGATATTAGTGCAAATGTAAGATGCGCTTACATCAAAAACGAATTCTTGTCTCCATTCTTTCTTGCCACTAAACCAAATGGGGAAGAGAGGTTCAATTAAAATCATTAAATAAACACGTTCAAGCACCACATTTTAAATTAGAAAACTCTCGAACTGTTGCTAAAAGCTATTTACAAAAAATTGTTATGTTACAAGAATAGACTTAAAAGATGCACAATTTTCACAATTTTCTGTCAGTACAGTCGGAAAAAAAAAAAAAAAAATCAGCACAGCGAATTTAATTTAGTCCCATTCGGACTCATTGTTGCACCACATATATTTACGAAAGTAATGAAACACTTAACTTCTTAAAGAGAACTGGGATTTATGATTAATGTTGAAAAAACAAACAAAAAAAAAAAACAAAAAGTCAGTTAACATCTTCTAAGGAGATTACTTTTTATAGTTCAATTACAACACATCCCAAATGACAATAACGCTGCGCGACAACAAAATAAAATCAATACAAAAAATAATTCTAAAAATAAAACAAAAATCTACAATGAAAATACGTGATTTTGCTAAGTTAATCGGTTCCCTAGTCGCGGCATCTCCAGCTATACCATTCAGTCGTCACCATATTAAATACTTAGAACACAAAAAATATAGAGCATTAAAAGACAAAAAATACAACAGTCTTGACAATATCAGATTCAGTTAAATTTGCTCTTAATCGTTGGATGAAAAATTTAAGCCCACTTAAACTATGAAAAAATAAATAAATAAATAAATAAATAAATAAATAAATGAATAAAAATAAATAATAAATAAAGAAAATCTAATGAATTTGTGAATCCTATTTTGGGACTTTTAACAGTTATAATGATGAACTTTTAAAACCTTTTTTTTTTTTTGTAACACGTGTATATACTATTGTAATGTAGGCGCAATATATTTTTGTACCGGGAAAAGGTGTCATGAATTCTGGGATTCCCTAGAAAAAGATAGACATATCAACTTCCTGGAAATAGCTGCTGCCCCTTACGGGCTGCAATCCTTCACCAAAACAAAACAAAACGTCAGAGTACTTCTAAGAATTGATAGTAAAACCATCATTGCCTATGTTAATCCAGGAGGCAGTGTAAAATACTCTAAATAAAATCACTGAAAAGTTGTGACATGGTGTGAGAAAAGAAAAATAGTAATTTTTGTGACTTATGTACCATCGGGAAATACAGAGGCTGACATGGAATCCTGATGTGTGCCAATAGAAACGGAATATGAGTTAAATAAATTTGCATTTCAAAAAATCGTTAACAAATGTGGGAAACCTGAAATAGATCTATTTGCCACTAAACTCAAAATGCGAGAAATATATTTCGTGGTATCCTGACCCAATTTTCATATGAGTCGATGCCTTGACAGTTCCGTGGAAAGAGTTATACTTCTATGCCTTTCTACCGTTTTCAGTGATAACGAAAACACTTGAAAAAATGGAAAAAAAAATGGCCTCCACAGCCTTAGTATCCGTTATTAAAAAACATGTCAACAGAGCAACCTTTACATTTGAACCAAATAAAAATCTGCTAATTTCACCTTTTAGACAGAACCACTCCCTATACAAGGAGATTTTCCTGGTGGCAGCGAAATTGTCCGAATGACAAGTGTAAAAAGAAAAATTTCAGCAGCGGCTATTCCAACAATGGCTGCTTCGGTCTCAAGAGCCACCTTACAAAAAAAAAAAAATGGCATTAAGGATAATAATTATGACATATTTATTTACAATTTAAATAACTATTTAAGCTTCTTAGTAAGCGAAGTTAACAAGGGTAGCTCATATTCAACTATAAACATTAACAGATCAGACTTTAATTTAATTTGTTCGCCCCAAACTAGAGATGAACAAGTAAAATATTTATTAAGGGCATCTATAACAATAAACCACCGCAACCAAAATATATATATATACATGAAATTTAGAACCAGTGTTAAAGTACTTATCAACTCTCCACCTCTTAGAAACTAGACAAGTTAACAATAAAAATGATAACGCTCGGGGCCTTAACAACAGCCCACAGAGTTCAAACATTAAGTAATATCACAATTAACAATATAC
The DNA here is from genome assembly GCA_963583905.1 of Stenurella melanura. Taxonomy (NCBI): domain Eukaryota; kingdom Metazoa; phylum Arthropoda; class Insecta; order Coleoptera; family Cerambycidae; genus Stenurella; species Stenurella melanura. The sequence goes on from OY757312.1 coordinate 114,612,441, forward strand.
TAAAATCACCCGAAAAGAAAAATTAAATTAGAATCTGGGGCTTATAAAAATCAACCTAATCTAGTTTTCCCATACTTAATGCTAAGCCAGAGTTATGTGTGGCACCTGCATTAGAATATTACATGAAAATCACTTCAAAAATGCGTTCAACATTTTCGAACCTAATCTTAACTCATAAGAAGCCCTTCCATCCTGCTTCCTCACAAACACTATGTAAATGGATAAAGTTAGCACTTAGAAACAGTGGGATAAATATAAAAAAAAAAAAACTTTTCTAGACACAGGGTGAGACACGACTCTACGTCGGCCGCTCTTAGATATGGCGTAAACATAAACATAGTAGAACATACAACAGGGTAGAGTGCGACCTCAGAAGTATTTTAAATTTTACAATAAAACTAGGTCCACCAAATGAAATAATTGCTACCTACCACAATATTAAACTTAGGTTTAGATAGTATTGATAATACCTAATATTCGATTGTACATACTGAGTTGATTACTTGCCTCCTTTTGTGGAATTATGTTAATTGTGCATTTTATATTATGCACTTATATATATAATGTATCTATATACATTTACATATATAATAACTAAGAATGAAATACAAACAATATCATTAAGAGTAAGATTTATGCTTAAGAGTAATTGAAAATTATGTACCCATATGATAAAATTATGGGGAAAAATAATTCTATTATTTCAAATATCACAAAATTGCCTGTAAGCTGGCTTTCAACATCTACAACGTAATCATATCGGAGGACAAGCGAAGGAAAATTTTAAGATTAATCGAATACCATACTTACCTGTATGAAGATTAATCGTAATTTTCTGAGCTTGTCTTCCGATATGATTACAACCCATCCCGCCCTCGATACCCACATTTCGGCAATTTTGCTGAAAAACAGAATGAGCACATTGAGCACTCAGCCGAAGGGATAGCATCGGGGCAATAAAAAATGTTTATCTTTCAAAGCGTATCGATAGGTAGGAAGAATACGAAACTACAACGTAATCATATCGGAAGACAAGCTCAGAAAATTACGATTAATCTTCATACAGGTAAGTATGGTATTCGATTAATCTTAAAATTGTCTTTGATTTTTATATATAAACTTAGTATATGTAGTGTTTGTTTACGTAAAATCATATGACAGTATTTAGATGTCATTTTGAGCCTAAGTTGTATGCTCGTTAATGATTTTATTTCAACTAAACAGTGTATTTTCGTCTGGACGTTGGAGAATATTTAATTATCTATCGGATACATTTGTTTGCATTAGCATATGCTAATTGTTCTATTATCGCCAGTCAAAGTACTTTAGTATATCTGTATTTATTTATGACTATCAATCAAGCTTGATTATTTTTCTGTATATTTTCTATATACGTTGCCTATTTTTTTTTTTTTGTAAACAGTATTTCTTTTTGTATTGGTGAAGCAACTTGCAATAGATTGTTATTGTTACTGAAAATGTTTGTTTATTTTTTATTTATGACTTTAATCATTATTATAAAGTAAGATCCCAGAGCTGCCAGACCTACGTTATTTTAGCAAAGCTAATATTTTGACGATAAATAGTGTGATATGTGGTGAAGAACGTATGAATAATTGGTAGCTTGAAAGCGGATCCCTTTTACAGATAACCAGGTGCTAAAGGTATATAAAAACACTATGAACCTACGTCATAGTATGACGGCTGGTTTTTATATATGTTTGAAAGAATACTGTTAAAAACCAACATTATTTATTGCCAGACACTTCCTGTGGGCCCTAACTTCCGCCAGACGCTTTAAAGTTCGAAAAAGACCAAGCAAGCTAGCTAACTAACTAATTGTGGAATCACATCTACTACTAACTATGTAAAAAAAAATGAAACAAAACAAAAGATTTATTATGTTTTGTTAGGTTAGGTTAGGTTTTTTGGAGCTTTAGTGTGTTCTCAGTTAGTTAATTAGCTAGCTTGCTTGGTCTTTTCTTTAAAGCGTCTGGCGGAAGTTAGAGCCCACGGGAAGTGTCTGGCAATAATGAATGTTGGTTTTAACAGTATTCTCTCAAATATATATAAAAACCAGCCATCATAATATGACATAAGTTCGTAGTGTTTTATGCACCTTTAGTACATGGTTACCTGTAAAAGGGCACCGCTTTCAAGCTAGCAATTAGGCATACGTTCTAAACCACATATCACACTATCTATTAGCTATTCAAAACCGGTTTTTTCTATAGTTTTTTCAGTAGATTAAAATAATTATATTTTGCGCCCAATAATCTTTCTTTTGTCAGGGTATGTATTCATGATGGCTAATAAATTTTGAGATAAAGTAAGCACTTGGTGACAAGCTTAAATAAATTAGATTTAGGAATTTGTCAATTAGCTATCAGATTATTCCCACCCTTTGAGGAAATGTCTCAGAGCCGTAGTGCATATTTAGTTATTGTTTTTTCGTTAAGTTCAGGTAAACGTTACAATATGGCCCACTTACGATAGGGATTATGTTACCATGATATACATATGTTCTAAATTTAACATAGAAATTATATGTCTAACAGAAATTATGGTGTTTGCAAGAAACCGTCTACAAAAATAGGGCACATACACACAGAGATTTTTTATTCAAGGATTAGACTCAGCCCTAAAATTTGAAATGTAATTGACACTATTATGAAAGAAGTACCACTTGCATACTAAGTGAAAAAATATGTAGAGTGGTCACCTAAAAGAAAAAGTGCTTTGGCACAATTTTTTATTTTTGTTTTGTAAATGCTTTTACAATTTTTGTTTTCAGTACCATGCAAAATACAGAAAGTGGAAGAAAAATTAATCAAGCTATGGCGTCTACTGGTAAAGCCGTAGCTACTACAAGCAAAGCAGTTGGTAAGTCATCTCGGTTGCCTTGTAATAACTTAGCATTTTCAAATCCTGAAGGGTGATAGTAATAACACTATCAGGCTTTTAGTTTACTTTCAACAAAAACAAAATTTTTTTAAATTCTCTTGTATTCTAACAAAACTCCTTATCTATCTCTCATCTTGTAATCTTTATCATACAATATACTCTGTCATATAATATCTATCACTTTTCAAGTTTCATTCTGCTTATCTCATACGTTTTATTTTTTTGTCTCATTTATTCCATACCAAATCATCCTTCCCATGACTTCCCCTACACATACTTTTTAAAATTGACCATACCAACAACATTAAAGTATTTAAATTTAAAATTTATCGTTTTTCCTGATTTCCTGACTTTCCTCAGATGCGTCCTGAAAAATGCATTCACATGTGGCATTTTCATATATGTTATTGCTACAATAGGTTAAGTTATTAACTCCTTGAGCCCGGTATGGTAATTCGCTGCACAGCTCTGATATGGCCAACCAAGACAGCCACTCACTAAAGGTTTATCTAATATACTGCACTCTAAGATAATGATATATGCATATATCCAGTGAATTATTACTTCCACATGAATATATATATATATATATATATAGTGGTACGAACGAATATGATGCAACACTGTATGAAAGCGTGCTAAAAATGAAGGAAATAATGCATCTCCGGGCTTAAGAGGTTGATGGTTCTTAATGTGAAGAAAGAGGGGTTACACAAATATGCTTTATAATTCACACAGAGCGAATCTTGGGTTGTTATTCTAAAGATACAAAGGCCCTATTCGGACAGAGAGGAAGTGGCATGGTCGTCGGGCGCAGACATGGCGCCTTTCCGAGTCTGGCAGTCTCTAGTGGCACACCGAAGTGACCTGTGTCATCAGACCTGGTACAAAAATACATGACGGTATTGAATTTAATATCAAATATTGTGAATTAATGAAAAATATCCATTGTTATCAATTGACGAGACATTCTAAAAAATTCTGGAAACAGTCTACAGTCAGGCTACATATTTAATTCTTTCATTAAGATAAATTTGGTATATTTTTTTTACCCTTTTTCAACAACAACAGGTGCACTCAATATCTCCTCTGCCTCCGAATATTATCCAGTAGTACCAGAGTCATCTTCATCTACTGAAGAAGACATGTTAATATATTCTTGTCTCTTCTATATACTTTAAACGTGTCGCATCCACGTCATATCCGCTCTGTATCTCCGCTCGACGCGATGTTCATCTTCTCTGTTTGAATGGGGCCTAAGTTTTACAGATGCAGATTTAACACATTTAATGCAAAGGAGTTTTCTTTGCGGTATTTTTATTTCTTTTTTATATTTATTTAATTGTAGGTACTTGAATAATATGCAAAAAGTAATCAAACGTTTTTTGCAAAATATTAAAAAACAGAGTGGTATTCATTTGAGTACAATGGACACATCAATATATGTAATTATTGAAAATATGATTTATTACACAGAATACAAGTTTACTGTCGATGCAAATCTACAAAGCATGAACGTTCAAGGAATTGAGTAACTCCGTGAAATAATGTCCTGTCACAGTTCGTAGAACAATTTGATGACTCCTGTCATTTGCCAAATATATTAGACGCATAGAAATCAGCCACCACCACTTTATTTGAATACTTATTCTAGAATTATTAACAGCGTGCTCTAGCAGGCCTACACCACATATTGAAGTATCATAATGAGACAAGAACTATTCATACAACTTATATATTTAAGAAATTTTTTGATGTAGGCAATTTTTACAATGATGGTCATTATTCAGTGCTTTCTTTCTATCCTGAACTTATCCAGTATTACTTTCCTGTCTATGTCATGCTTACTGCCAACTAAATTACACACATCTTACGATTTCATTAAAACGAACAGTTTTCCATTCTGTAACGTTTGCATTTGATTTCCTCCCTTGCCGTCGGAAATTTCTACTTCCTTAATATTAAATGTTACTAGGAGGAGCCATTTCCCAGGCGAAAGGTGCCTTTTCTAGCTGGTGGAGCAACTTCCTGGTAAGTCCAGAGCCAGGCCAAAGAGGTGCCGAGTCCACATCCGAGAACGTGACGTGTGCCGAAGAAGCAGAAAGTTTGACTGATGATTTATTAAACATTCCAAAAAATATTAATAATGATAAGGATAACTTAACTAATGGTAGTGTAGTAAAAAGTAAAGAGGATCACGATATTAACACGATGGATACACTCTCTCAGCAGATTCGTCAGCCTGGGGAAATATACACCGTTTAGTTAAAAACGTTTTTAATAAACTTTAGGAGAAATGTTTGTGCAAAAGGCACAGGATGCAATTTAGTAGATAAATTGTAGTAAATATGGTAGGGGCTCGAATATTACATATAAGAAATTTTTTGTACTATAATCGGAGCACCAGTTTCTTCCTGTATTGAAAATATTAGAGTGAACGAAGCTAAACTATCTTTTAAATTTTACTTTAAATTTTTGTGTACTGTAACATTTTGTTTTGTTAACATTCTTTGTGATGATTATTTTGGTGATTTTTGCCAGAGAAAATGCGACTTGCCGACTAATATTTATTATTTGTTTTCAATTCTATTACTGTTATAAAACAAGTTTTCTTTCATTGAAGTTGAGTTATTTTATTTTTATTATATATTTTTTAAAGAATTATTTATTGTAAGTATCTGTGTTAATAGTATAGATATATATATATATATATATATATATATATATATATATATATATATATACAGGGTGTAACAATAAAATGTCAAACATGAAGGAGTGTATTCCTTCTTAAAATTTAAGAATATTGTCACAAACATTTGATCCTAGAGCCTTAAGATTAAAGGCTACGATGAAAGCTCGTAAAAAAGATTTTTATTCAAAATTAAATTTGCATTCTAAAAATTATTTAAAAAAAATATTCAGAGGCCAAAATAGGGTCGTTTCCTTCTACAAAATTTGTAAACTATTATTATACCATCAAAAAATATACTAAATATGTATTTCATATATCATATTAAAGAAAGTCCTAATAATCACATACAAGAAAAAATTGGTTTTCAAAATAACAAGGCGGTAAATGATGACGTATGTAATGAGATTTTCATGTTTTCTCTATCGTGTTGGCGGTAGTGCTCGGTAGATTTCTTGCGGATCTGTTGTTTACATTGTGTTGATTTTTCGTTAAATTATAACCTAAAAAATTTTAATTTTATTTTCTATTTTAAAACCTATCTGCAACAGTGTATTATTAATAGAAAATCATTTACATACTTACCTTAGCTTACAGTGTACTCTATATTTTAATCAAGTTAAATCCTAATAACAATAACAATAGTTTGAAGACAATTAATATGGCAATGACTCACGTCGATACTATAACCACACTACTCTGTGCTATAATAGTAAACGAATGATGCTCGTCGATTATTCCTCTGTTTGTTAACTGCACATGCTCTCACATCTGACGTCACCATAGGCGCCAATTCAAAATTTCGTAACTCAAATAATTAATTTCACTATTAAAATGAATTTGGAATGTTAAATAAAAAAATACGTGTCAATTAAAATTTTATAAATTACTTAAATATAAAATTTTTTTAAAATGGTCAACGACCCTATTCTTGGCAAAAACGTGACCTTGGATGAAATTTGTAAAGGGGGCTTTTTGAGGTCATTAAATGGAAATACTAACTTACAACTGAAAAATTCAAATGATTCCAATATGGTGACCAAAATTAGGAAAAATGTTGTACGATTTTCTATAAACTTGATTTGATAACTAATATTTAAGAATTGAAAATGGGGTATATGGTGCTCTAATGTAACAAATGGTCATATTTACGAAATATTAATATTCCTGTACAAACATTTATACTAAGATGTTTTTGAGTATCTGCTTTCAAATTTGAGGATGAAAATGAGGATAAAAGAGGGTTTGATTCTGTTACTACGGTCTTCAAAACATTTTTAGGCCTCCCGACTTTTGATGTACTGGGCATGTCCAATGAGAAATCTTCAACAAGAATCATATTTACAGTTAACCAGACTTATATTATTTTAGAACGACATGTCTGCCTGAAGAATACTTTCAATATGTCTCTAATGTTTTTGTATCATAAATAACGAAAAAATGTTAAATTGAAACACATCCCTTTAGTGAAAGCATTCCTACATAAAAAATGCTATACCTTCTAGAACAACCAATAATACAACACCACTTTTATAAGCTAAGGAGAAAAGTTGCACACTTTCCCATTATATTATTAAATTTAAAGGAATATTTTTTTTATTTATTTGAAGACTAAGGCTTTGAGGGTAAATGTTTATATTACAAAATGTTCTTAAATATTAGAAGGGGCACAAGCTGCATGCTATTCGACAATCCAATATGTTGCACGCTGTATACACTTAATTATTGGCATCTGTTGTTTTCCAGCACAAAATCATGGTGGCAATTATATAGAATTTTATATAAATAGGTAATTATTTGTTTTTTATATTAAGATATTTGGTTTGCCATATTCTAAAAAAATGTGATGTTTTTGTATATGTATCAAATTTTTTTGTAATAGTGCGTGTCGCTAAAATATGAAAATAACTTATTAAACAGTAGTGATACCTTTGTAAGAGAAACCCTTGACAAGTCAATGTATTTAATTTGGGTAATCATACAAGGTGAACCATGTTAAAGGTATCGGTGTTATAAGTTTACTTCTATAGATGGATCGCTGGATAGTCTATAAAAACGCTGCTCTTTTCTCTCTCTTCATCTCTTTTCATGCATATTTTCCTTTATACTTGCACATATATTTTCATTCAGCGTATCACATCTGGTTTTTATACTGCAATATTTCTAGGGAGTAAAGGCAGTCAATTTCACACTGCTGTAACTCAACAGTTTTCAGCACCCTACACTCTAGTGTGGCTCAAATTGATAGCAGTGAAAAAAAGGTTTTAACTACCCTAACTAAAAATATCCTCTTCACATTTCAAAAAAATTTTCTCATTTTGCGATTATCATATAGTGAAGTAAATATCTTCCATGAGTCTCCGTTTCAGAATTCTCCAAAGAATGCAAATCAATAATTCTTTTTTAAGTTGAATTCCCATAAGATCCTTCTGATATGGCCCCAAGACTGATCTCATGAGAGCTAAAATACAATATTACATATTTTTGTTTAATATTAAACAATATTGCAATATTGATTATTAGTGAAAATTGATAAACCCATTTGAAAGTTGCTCAAATATCTGTAAAATTTATTTCATTTTTAATTTCACAAGTTATATACTTTTGTTATATTAGAGTTTACTGATTAAATAATTAAATTGTGAAATAAAAAATAGATGAAAGCCACAAACACAATAAAAAACACATAATACTGGAAAATGTCGTTTTGGAATCATTTTTGGTATCTTATATAGTTTATCTCATTTTAAAATGCAGTGCTTGTAAAGATAGGGAATGTGTGTCTTTGTCTCTGATTGGTACATTTGCAAGCCAAGTTTCTTACCAGGTCTGGGAAATACATTATTATTTAAGTAACAAAAGTGATATTTTTGTACAAAATTTTTGTATTATATAAAATCAAACCAAGTCTTGATACAAAAATTGAGAGAAATGTGTGAAACACGTAATAAAGGAAGAAGAAAATATGTACAAAATGGATAACATACTGGAACATCAGATGGAATTGAAATTTAAGTGAATACAGATTCATCTGATGATGAATTTTATTCCGATTTAGATGAATTTGATATTCTCCCGGAATAAGTTTTAATAATATACCCATTTAATGTAAAACTCATGTTGTTCCAGTTACATTCCTTATTTCAATTCACAAAAAGTTGTCAATACAAAATATATTGGCAATTTTTTATTGATATATAATAAATCTCTAGTATAACAAACATTCATTGCAATTCTTGAATCAAAAATGATATCAATTTCTTGTGGAATTTTTTAAAAGTTTTAATTATTATCGAACCATGTTAAATGTGCAAAATAAATAGTGTATTTTTATTCTTACTGCAATAAAATAAGAACAATTATGTTGTAATTTGAATTAAATAAATTAAATGTATTTTTAAGATAGCCAAATGCCAATGAAAGTGAATTTAAACCATTCATTTTTATTCTGTGTACCAATGGCCTCGATGGGGATTCCACTTACTTGGGAATTCCTATGTGCCTGTGTAAACTGTGCTTCACTCATAACGTAAACAACTGCATTCTAAACTGAGACCGACTGTAGAGAGGGTCTTATACGATGTTTAATTTAAAAAGGAATTATTAATTCTTATTTTCTGGACAATTCTGACGAGATTTATGTGAGATCTTTATTTAACTACATTCTCACGATTCTATCACAAACTTACGAAAAAATTTCTTCCTTCTGTAAAAAATTAAATATTTTTTTGTTCAACACGTGAAGGTGAGACAAAAAAAAATTCAAACTTGATTCTTTGAACCACCCTACTGCACATGTATCGATGTAATCGATTTAACACCGAGTAGTTTCGGTTTCAAGTTTGATTACATATATAACCCGAGTTTGCCCTCTCCGAGGGCTTTACTTGCAAATGTACCACAAATATTTTGAGTTTATTCCATGTATTAGCGAAGTACTGTATGACTAAACTTTAAATACATCTAATTATACAGGATTTTCAGAAAAACATGACTCTAGATTGAGTGAAAATTCATAGTTAGTAATAGTGCTGTTATGATCATCAGAGGCGGATTAAAGAATTTGCAGCTTTACGCAATAATGTTAGGTGTGCTCTTTGATATAACTTCGAAATGCGGGGGGTGGCACTTACAATACAATATTTATCTCTATTAAAATATCGACAAGCGGTGAGTAATATTTCATGCGTTAATTTTTTTTTATATCAGTTGAAATTTCGAAGAGCGGAGGGTGCTATCCCTCACATGAGAATACTTATCTCGATAGAAAATAAGTTGTGATTTTTGTAGATGTAGACAATATTATTCTATGCCGCCTTACACCCATACGTAATTGGCGTATAGGGTAATCCAGCATTGGTTATGGTTCTACTTAGGTAGTCTTACAGTTTTTTTAAGTATACATACTAAGAAAAAGAGTTATGGCTAAAAATTATATATATTTCCCTATCAGATGTCTCTTTCTAGGAATGGTCATCTTAAGCCCTATTACGTTTGATCATCCATAGATAGATGAAATAAAACTATGTGTAAAAAATTTAATGACGTAACAAAAAAATGCCAACATAAACTCCATGAAACCAGTGATGATTATTGCATTTGACCAAAGAATCGACAATATTTTGCAGTTTGTGGAGCTTTATGTGTTCTATATTATGCATATTTAAAATTTAATGTCTATGTAAGTCCTCTCTTCTTATTAACATTCTTTGCTGTGTCTTGATTATTTGTTACATCGAAAAGGCTCTATCAGATTTAACATTCAGTAGCAGCAACAAATTAACCCATTAACGCCTAAGGAGGCACAATTTTTAGCTCATTTTATATAGATCTTCATTCTCGAATGGAAAAATGAGAAATGCCAATCCTATGTATCTTATTATTTTTCGGTGTCATCTTTCGATTTGCAGGGCCAGAATTGCATTTTCATGCCATGAAAAAACAATATGGCGGATCTTAAGTGAAAAAGTACCGAAAAATGAGATTTTTTAAATATTTTTTTTTTGAGTCGAAAAAGTATTGGGATCAATTTCAAACGAAGGATAAAAGTGGAAATAGTTGGAGTTTCAGGAAACATTTTTTTCACATCAATACACTGTATCTTTTTAAAATGGCGGAATTCGCAAGAAACTTTTGAAATATGGATTTTCTATGAATAATTTTAATATAAACAGACAGTGAACGGAATTTTTCCTCTTAAAGTGTGAAATTTTGACGAATCCAACATCTCTGGTCATGTTTAAGTAGACCTTATGGTTTCAGAAATGGAGGATTCAAGATGGCGGTCAGAGAACTAGGAAAATAATCCATCTTTTCGGGATTATCTTTAACAAAAAATTTCCAATTTTTCGGTACTCCATTTAAAATCCACCATTCAGTTTTTATAAAGCATGACAATGCAATCTTGATCCCAGAAATCTAAAGAGCACATCCAAAAATAGTAAGATACATACGTTTAATTAGAATATTTGTAATTTTTTCATTAAAAATCATCTAAAAATTGTGCCCTCTTCAGAAGCAACGCCACACCAAAGGTTCGGGCCTCCTACTGAACAAATCTATGAATTGACATTTCGAACGTACATAAAGAAATTGTTAGAATTGCAAAAACTTTTTTGCATGTAATAGAATGCATTTTAATTAATTCAACTTGGTAACCCCAACCAAAAAATTGAATAGCTGAATGAGACTAAAGATTGTAATTGTTCAACTAAGTATAAATAAAAACATGTCCAATTTTTTTGCTTGCCACTAATTCCAAACCAGTTATTGTACGTACAGCTACCGTTCTGTTAGTCAGTTCATTATAATTGTTATTACAGTGGAACGGCTGCAACTAAAAGCTCTACATAAGCTCTAAATGATCGTTCCATAAATTCATAATTTTTTCCTTCCCAATTCCAATATATAGTGATATAGAATGAAAACATTTATAGATTTATTAAAATGTTTTTCTGAACATCCTGTATATGCAGGTATAATGATTCGCTCATAATGTGTATTATTATTATGTACTTATTAGAATAATTGATAGTCTATTGTAGTTATTGTAGCTAATTGTTGTACTTTTATACGTACATGTACTCATCAGTACTTAACCTAATCAAAATTGTTCATGGTATATGTACAGGATGATCCATGTTAAATGGCCGAACAAATTAAATTATGTTAATTCATTTTATTGATAGAAAAATAAAATACTCTGCAACGGCCTTTCTAACTGAAATGTGTTATTTTACCGTATCTTAAACTTAGTATAGTATGCGATTTATTTCCAAGTTAGTTTACACAAAATTCCTAATTTCCCAAAAACAAAACAATCAGAATTAATGAACCACTCAATAGATATTTTGGAAGAAAAATATATTTTCCAATTGATAACAATAACTGTAATTTTTTTTAAACCCAAATAAATGGTTTTTGTTTAGTATTGGTCTATTTTTGCCATTATAGCAGCAGGACTACAAACGCTAACCAAACAACTAAATCAAAAGTAAAAGGAGCTATACAAAAGATGCAGAGGCTTAAGATAGCAGAGCTGGCCGAGATTCGAACCCTTCTTGAGTATTCCAATACTTTCATTTAAAAGGATTTATGATTCGGATTCGTAAGGCAAATGAAAAAGGATTTGTATTCGAATTCTCAATAGATATTTTTGAAGAAAAATATATTTTCCAATTGATAACAATAACTGTAATTTTTTTTAAGCCCAAATAAATGGTTTTTGTTTAGTATTGGTGTATTTTTGCCATTATAGCAGCAGGACTATGAACTCTAACCAAACAAAACTAAATAAAAAATAGAGGGGGCTATACAAAAAAGGCCGAGGCTTATGATAGCAGAGCTGGTCAAGATTCGAATCCTTTTTGAGTATTCCAATACTTTCATTTAAAAGGATTTGTGATTCGGATTCGTAAGGCAAATGAAAGAGGATTTGTATTCGAATCCTTTTGATGATGAGACGAATCCTTTTTTTGTGGTTCGGATACTTTTTGCGCAGGTGGTAAGCATTATGTTAAGAGTTAAAATTTTGGGACAGTTGACAAGCATATAGAATAAGACATTTGTTTTACAGTCTGTCTCAAAGTTATAGCAACCTAAGTCATAAAAATGTCCTGCCGAGCTATGAAATGCCGTGAATAATTCTCTTTTACACTATCGACATCTGAGCTATTTTCATTTGCCACATTCACAGACGACCCCGAAAACTCTTTAACTAAGGAAAACTGAAATTTTGTTCCTGTCAAAAGCAAACAAAAAAATACAATTTTCTACTTGATTATTATTAGTACTGTTTTTATTTCTTCCATTTTTAGTAGTGTAGACTTTATGCTATAATAAAGTGCAATTTGTCTTCTTTAATCAATCAATCACTTACATATTGCATAATTAAGCAAAGTATTAATCTAATCACCTTAATATTAAAATAGAAAATAATAACAGGAACTGTAACAATAATTTTGAAGTTGAGGATTCGAATCATTTTCTATGTTTCAGATTCATCATTCGAATCCATTTTCAGAGGATTCATCCCAGCTCTGTAAGATAGAGTCGGGTACAATTTAAACTGACTTGTGTCATGGCCGCTAAAACGTCTGAACTAAGATTTTATTTGATGCATAAGAAATGCCAGTAGTACTCAAACAGTTCTCAGCAATGATGTCGCTAAATAATTTTAAAAAAATAGGAAAGATATCAAATTATGTTAAGATTATTAATTTAGTAACTTCATAATTTTAGTGGAATTCTGATTATAGTGTCCATAAAGTTGGCTACATAAGGGAAAAAATTGTATTTTTGACATTTCCAAAAAACTCTATTGGGGGTTCGTATATGCATGTCCAACAACAAAAAATTACATTTTGACACATGTCATGTGATCACCGGTTTGGCAGGACTTTAAAAAATAGTTGACCATGGTACCGAAAAGTGGGTCAAATTGTTAAGATATCGAAAACTTTTATGAAGAAAAAGTGCAGAATACAAGGACCCCATATATCGATTTTGAAGCAGATATGAGGAAAATAAAAAAGTGCAAATTTTACTCCTACCATTAATTATCATAACCCCCAAATATATAGTATTTTTTTAGAAATCTCAATAATACAAATTTTTCCCATATGTAGCCAACTTTACGACGGACACTGTAGGTATATAGGTTCGGGCACAAATGAAACTGATAACAAAAAATGAATTGCCCAATTCAGTCAATAACAATGAGTGATCAGAAAAAGAAATCAGAGACTAATATTGCTACAGTCCAGCAAGAAACACGGGAAGGTTTGGGCATTTCTTGCCAGGATAGGATAGGATCGTAGTATTAGTAGGGGAAACGATGTCAGTAAAAATAAAATATTTCATATAAAAAAAAATCTGAAATCTCTATGAGGATAATGAAAATAAATTATTTTTCTTTTAGCGGTAATAAATAAAAATTCTGGTTGACAAAATAAATATTAAAAAAATTAACAATAATTTTAACACAAATAAATTAAAACAATTCTGAAAGAACAACGCATTGACACGTTTTCGTAAACACTAAAACACTACACTTGAACACTTTATCTACTTGACGCACGTTTCACCATTCGTGTATTAATATATAACGTAAGAAAGTAGATTTTATATTAGAGACAAACACGCGCTAGTTGTAATGAAAGACACATCTTTGGGAAAAGTTTTAGCAAATCGCGGCGCAGTTTAATAAAGTAAAAATTTTAGAAAATTCTTAACTTTTAATAATTAATGAAATAAAAAAAAAGTTGAAGTGCTTGGGGGATCGATCTCACAACAACCCCATTTATATTTATTCCTCGATCGAGCATCTTACCGATTGAGCTACACGATCGTGTTTATTCTACTCTAAAACGTGTAATATCTACGTACTAGAAAATTATAAGACTTAGTGGTTTGATATTGTTCGTTTGACGGATGAATATTCACTATTTACCACTAAAAATAACTTAAATATTTCATATAAAGACGTTTTTCATATTTAGAGTGGTGTTAGTTCACAGAAATAAATAATATTCGTCGTTAAATCACGCAGTTTGAGAATCACTGAGCTTATGACTATGTTTCTCACTCCTCAGTGTTCATTTCATATTTCTGTCTCAAAAGAAGTGGGAAAGAATCTTGGTAGACATATTGACAATGTCTTTAGGCTATGGCTTCAAGTTTGTGTGCAAGAGATAGTGAAAACGTATGTGCAAATTAATGCATACATCGTTTTTTTTTAAACTTGACCCGACTCTAGTGAAAATGCAAAAAAAAAGTAGGATTCTGGCCCTATGATGGAGAATGCTTTGCCATTATTTAAAGAGAATGACAGGTGTTTTGTGATAATACAGATCATTGGAGTTAAACAAAATGATGCTGTCTAGATTTCAGTTATCAATCTTGACAAATATCTACTAAATGGCAGATTGTGCTAAAGTTGTTATATCCAAGACAGAGAGATTGATAGGGAAATTGCATTATTTTTGGTCATGTTTACGAAAAACTATGACTACCTAAGAACTATAACAATCAATAAGTCTTTCTTTTTGGACAATTATCATTCTAACACTGAATCTTCATAGCCATAGGGGGTTATGTGGATACTGGTTTACTCTGCATGGCCGTAGGGGACTGTGTTGAAACTAGTGTTAGAATGAGAATTGTCCAATAAGAAAGACAAATTCATTTTAGGATTTTAATTGCTAGCCTAACGAGAATTCAGGTTATGGAAAGAATGCAAAGATTGTAAATCAATAATTTTACAAATAGTTTTTATTTTAGTTCTCATAGATAGTTTTTTCTGCTGTTTTCAAATTCCTATAAAGAATATGTTTCATTATCCTCATAGCGTTGAAAATTCTTAAAGCCTATAATAACGTCACTTATTTTTAATTGCAAAGATCTGTGGCAGCAGATCAACAAAAATGTGATACAATCACTATTTCTATTCATTTGTTGGATTGTTTTAAATTTCGAGGATCAGTGGAAAAAAAAAAAAATTTGAAAAATTTTCAAAAATTTTACATGCATTTTGCTTTGAGGTAAACTGATAAGATTGTTTTTTAACATGTATTCCAAGAGACAGTGACACCCAAAAGTTTCTTGCATGTAAACTGATAGTCATTCTTATAGGCCGATTCACTCTGTTGAAAATTATAAAGGGTTGCGTGTGTCAAAAACAAGAACCGTATGAAGTAATCTGTTGAAAGTCACTGCTTCTCTTCAGAAGTGACGTGCATCAAAAAAATTAGAAATTTGTTTTTACTCTCAGTCACCATCAGAAGCCATATTTTTTTCGTAAATACTCATAAAATGACAATTAATTTTGTAGAATAATAACAGATGTATTATTTACCACTAATTATGCTTATAACAATGAATCTTTAAAAATGCATTTCATCAAAAACGCAAGAACGCCACTGATTTAAAATGACAGATATTATAGCCGTTGACAGCACTTCACTACAACTGTTCATATCGACGTCTCTTTTTAATTCCGCTTGAATTTATCGTTCGGCTGTCTTAGCATGCTCGAGCTGTTAGAAACATACGTAATTAAATATTTGCTCGTCTCAGTGCGTTCAGCAACAGCACATATGTCCTACCTAATTTCACACTCGCGCAAACATTCATCGTACAGACTATATCAGCATTTCCTTGTAGTGGGGATTATTTGAAAGTCTACTTTTTGTACAAACCCCAACTGATAGGCATTTGTGAAATATCTTCAAGTAAGGAAATATAAGAATTTCGGTAAAATTGCCTGCTTACTATACAGGAGTGATTCCATGTAAAAGCCGAAAGAAAAAATTTAAAAACCCCAACCACTTGAAATTGGTGTCATTTTGTAGGTTTTATTATACTGTTTACAAATATAAAACGAAGAGCAATATACTCTTCGTTTTATATTTCTTCGCATTCAGTCGGCAAATGTGTAAAACTGGTAATATTGCTTGTAGAGAAAAAATGTCATATCACTGTGTTGGTGATCAAATTCTGAACAATTTTCAAAATGTCCGTCCATCTGTATGTCACGTTTCTTTTAAGCACGATTACTTAAGAACGAAAAGTCCGATTTGCGAAGAGTATCCTACAGAATGTGCAACAATTATATAAAAAGTGCAATAAATCGGCGAAGAGTATAATGGTTAGCTTTTGTTATCATCTTATGATAAATCAAGCACCTACTCGATCGGTTATCACTTTGTTTATTTATTCAGCATTTTATGCGATAAAAAAAATTTGGAAAAAAAAAAAATTTTCGTCACATAAAATATCGAATAAGCAAAGTTAACTGAATCGAGAAGGCACTTGATTTGGCATAAGAGGATAATAAATTCGACAAAATGACACCAATTTCAAGTGGTTGAGGTATGACATAATTTTTAACTTTTTTCGCTCAGCTTTTACATGGGAATCACTCCTGTACAGCAAATGTGGCGCCCCGTGAAATTTTGGTAAGCTTATAACTTACTAATGGAGCATGGGACCTATGTCAAACTTTAATGGATCACTACCAAGGCCAAAGGGAGACGTTTTGTGGAAAAAAATATTTGATTGGAATTTGCGAATTTTTTTTTCAAAAAGTGCAGTGCCTGCCTACCCTGGAATCTTGAAAAGTATATCTATAGTGTATTTTCGAACAAGGAAGAAAATATAAGGATAGGTTTTTACTTTCATCAAAAATCTTCATTCTTTATGAAGTTACATCATTTTGAAATTTTATCAATTAAATATCAGTGTAAAATAAAATTTCAAAATGATGTAGCTTTATAAAGAATGAAGATTGTTTGATAAAATTAAAAGCCTATCCTTATATTTTTTTCCTTGTTTGGAAAAAAATACGCTATAGATATTTTACAAGTATTTTTCCAGATACCAGGGTAGACACTGCACTTTTTGAAAAAAAAAATTCGCAAATTCCTATCAAATATTTTTTTCCACAAAACGTCTCCGTTTGGCCTTAGTAGTGATCCATTAAAGTTTGGCATTACATTAGTAAGTTATAGCTTACCAAAATTTCATGGGCCGCCGCTGTATAGCAAGCAGGCAATTTTACCCATTATATTTTCTCACTTGAAGATATTTCACAATTACCTATCAGTTGGGGTTTGTATAAAAAGTAGACTTTTAAATAATCCCCATTACCAGGAAATGCTGATAGGGAACCCATTATAATTTTCAACAGAGTATTTCGATAGCTTTCTGAACAGGCCTGTAGGAATGACTATCACTATCAGTTTACATGCAAGAATCTTTTGGGCGTCACTGGCGTTTGGAATAATAAAACAAATACGTTATATGAAGTAGAAGATTTCATTTATAATACTTACATTAATCACATAGTATGGGTAATCATGTTCACAATCATTTTTTATTGTTACTATTACTGTTTTCTTGGTCTGCTCCAAATCATCCATTTGATATTCATGTAGGTATTTAGGGTGGGTTGAAAAATATATTTATTTTTTTTTTTTAGAAATTATTTTGCTTGTACATAACAGATACCGTTTGGATTTAAAATGATACAAATAAAATTTCAACTGGATCGAAGACAATTTTAAGGGTTCAAAACGCCTTGAAAGTAATAGAGAGATTATTGGAACTTATACATTTTTCAAATGGGCAGAATTATCATGTATTTTAGGCTCTTTACAGATGTAAAAATGATATACAAAAGATTTCCATATAAAATATTTTTTAATTGTGTGCATAAAAAGTTAGAATTGGGTGAAAATCAGCTTTTTAGGGGAAAATACCTGTATAACTAAAACATATTTCATTTAAAACATTTTTGTACATACCTTTATGCATCTGCAAAAAATGATGTAAAATTACTCTATTTAAAAAATGTTAAAAACACAAAATTGACCTTTTTTATTTCCAAGGTCGTTCGGAACCCCAAAATCCTTTCCGAGTTTAAATTTTTTTCACATCATTTTGAATCCAAATAGTATCAAGCATACATAGATTCTTGACATTCTTGTGTTCAATAGAGGTCTCATTTTAGCCACACAAACAGAAACATTAAAAATATTAATTTTATCTCCTTTTGGAGTAAATTGTAACAAAGACAATAAATTTTATATTTCTCATTTGGTGAAAATTTTAAAGGAATGTTATTTGTTGACTGATGGAAAGACCGCAAAATTCATTTACTTTTGCTGATGGAAACACTACAAGAAATGCCAATTGGCAATGGCATTATTCATTTTGACATTTTTATCTCACCCGTTCTCTCAAGGGCACCACAAATCAACTTGTGGAAATTAAAATGCATCTTATTCGCCACACCCGTTAGTAGCTAGTGTCTTTGAGTATTTATTTAGATAACATCAAGCATACTCAAAGAAGAAATGCATATTCCAGAAAAAATATTTTAGACTAATAATTTCAGTAGCAGATACTCAATACAATACCGATTCTGTTCACAACTACAAATAGGCAGCTCTGATTTCCCAAGAGCTGAAATTTTGCAGTTAGTTTATGACATGCTGATCAAAAGTCTCCATGGTCACAAAAAATTTTAAGGACAGGATTTCGAGATATTGGCTGAAGAAGGTCTTAATATCGATGAAATTACGACTTTCTTCGGCCAATGTCTCGAAATCATGTCATTAAAATTTTTTGTGACCGTGTGACCATTCTCCAACTTTGTATAATAAACAGACATATAAGTAAGAGGATCATGCAGCTCCATCATTTCGATCCCAATATTCACCTTGCATTTTGGACAGGACAAGATTTTTTGTGTAGGGGGGTCCAGTGTCGATTTTGGCGGTTGAAAGCCCCTCCATTTGGCCGCATCTTGAAAAAGGGGGCGTAAACAGCTTTTCTGCGATATCTTGTCATAAACTACCTGTGCAAAATTTCAGCTATCGGGAGTGAACGGCAAATTGCATTTAAAAAATCTTAAATTTTCGTCCAGGTGCTATTTGTTACAGAACTACTGAAATCATTTCACTCAGATTAAGAAAAAAATAATCCAGTTTAAAATACACTGTAGTCTTGTGTTACGGAGATCGGTCACGACAAGTACTAACAATTCAGAGGTGCAGACAGACTAACAGGTTAAAAATTTAAAACGTAATACAATATTTGACAGATACTTGTGACTCTATCGTGACAAAAAGAATAGTGTTTGATTATAATAATTACAAAATACGTTACTGAATAAAAATAGTAAAATTAAAGTATGCCGAAGCCAAACGATTCTTGTACAATGTACTTCTCTACCTTAATTTACATCTATATACCAATGTGACACAAAACCACTCAGAATTATTCATCTGTATTTATTTCTTACTCCGAGTCATTTCATCTCCCATTAGTTCTCGAATTAAGGGGTGGTAAAGTGATACAAGCAAAATTTTATTCACTGGTGGGCTTCACTCTTCAATTCTAGGCCAGCAGTCCAATGAGATGCCTGCCAAAGATGCAATCTGCCCTAGTTTTAACCATCCTTCATGATTTTCTTTTTCAAAGTGTTAAGTATGATAATACGGTTTTCGGGGGTTAGAAGCCCCCCCCCCCCCCCTATTTGGCCGCCATCTTGAAAAGGGAGCGTAAAGTCTTTCCACGATATCTTGCGAATCATAAGTCTCACAAAAAACTCTTTTTAATTGAATTCGTTGAATACGTTTTTTGGGTAACTGATTACGAAAATCGGGGTGCCGCAATCCTAAATGTTAGGAACACCCCATTTAGAGAGTTTTTTGAGGTAATTTTAAGAAAAAGATCCTTTTTATTCTTATGAAATCCCCCTTTTTTAATATTAATATGCAAAGGTGGTTGATTTATACCAAATATAGCCAAATTATATAATTAGGGATAATCAGAGAGGCTTAAAACCACCCCTACATCGACTTAACACTAAAAAATTTTTTCTTTTTACTTTTACTTTGATTCAAATTTGGTTGAATGTATATTGCCAGGCAAAAGTAAATTATTCTCAACCCTAGAAGGGGTAAAAGTACCCCCTGTTACTTCTAAATTGAAGCCGGCTTTGAAAAACGAGTTATTTTTTTGCATTTTCATTTTATTTTTGATGAAATAGCACTAAACAAGTTTTGAAATTTATTCTTTAATCCTATTGGAGGGTTAAACCACCCCCAAATCGAAGTAAACAAAAACATTAAAATTTTTTAGTAATATTTCCTCAAAAATAAAATGAAAGTGCAAAAAAGAAAATTTAAAGCGATTTTCAAAGCCTGCTTCACTTAGTTTTACGCCCTTCAGTGTTGAGAATAATTTATTTTGTCTGGCAATGCCCATTCAACCAAATTTGAAGTAATATTTTAATTTATTTTAATCTATTTTTAATTATAACTTTTTCATTTTTAATTTTACGGTAAGAAGTATCTAGACCAAGATTGTTTAGAGAATTCAATTCTCTACAAAGATGGCGGGCAAATGGGGGGCTTTCAACCCCGAAAACCGAGTTTTATACTCACACTAGACCCCCTAGACATCAAAGAAAAAATCTTATCCTGTCCAAAATACAAGGTTCGGCCTAAATTTTGTAAAATTTCAATGTACATACTTACTATATGTCCATGTTTCTGATCCATGTATTGCACTGATGTGAATGCAATCAGTAAACTTGTATCATTATTATTATTATTAATAAATATTTCTTAAATTTCCCTTCATTTTCCAGGATGCTAATTCCTGAATTTTCAGAAAACATTAATAAATTCCTCGTATTCTGTATAGTTCTTTTCGTATTAAATACTCTTACCTTTTCTTCTTGATGCGTTGAGAATCGTGATCGGTCGGTAGTAGAATATAAGTAAAACGTCGTAATTAAATTAGTAGAACTTATATTTTTTTATATAGTAAAATCGAAGAGAGAAATAAATTAACTTAATTTTGAAAACTTTACTGTGTAGTCATTTACACACTGTATGTACAACGGTAGAGTATACCAAAGGAAAAACTGTGAACGATTGTATAAAATAAAGGTATAGATACAGTACAATAAAACAATAATATAACGATACATTTTTGCATTCTAGAACATGACTTTTTCAACTACTCTTATCACAAAGTCCGTGGTAGCGAGTACCACTTTTTTACACAAACAGCACAGTATAAATAAGTAACATGTATTTTATTAATTGCGAGTTTTAATTATATGGACATGTTTGGCATGTATTGCAGCACGACTTATTACAAGATATTTACATGAATCCGCGTAACTTCTGCAAACTTTACTGGACATCACTCTATCGTAACAATGTGTAATATACACTAGCATACTATACAGGAAAAAAAAACGACCGTCCAGTGATCAATTTGCAAAATGTTACATAAAAAACTAATAAACGGACTTGCATCTTGTATCGTTTGAGACATTTCACACACATAACCTCAAATATATTCAAAATATTAAGCTTTCATCACTTATATACATATAAACTATTATATAACTTAGAGTCTAAGTATTATGTTCATTTTTTTTTGTTTGTTTTGAATACTGAGGTTCATGATGATTATGCATTACTACAATTTTTAGATATAAATTACATGATTTAAAATTATATAATTAATTTACAACAAAAAGTATGCAACAAATACTAGCAACAAACATTTTCGCATTATTTTCTTGGAGAGAACCACCTCACTAACATACTAATATTGACTGGGATCGTTGTGCCCCATTTATCACGATTTTGAGTGGAGTTTTTGAAGTTTTTAATACTAGAGGTAAATTGGCAGGTCAATTTACCTACATTCAATATTTACTCATAGGGCGCGTGCAAGGTATGACTAACATAACCTCAAATATTACATTTTTGTAAATTTATACTCAATTTTAATGTTTTTCTTTGCATTTCTAGACTGGTACTTGTGTAACATTAATGACCTCTCTCGGATAGGGTGCATATAATTTTTTTAAATCATTAATTCTTAAAAATAGACCGCTAATTGTAAGTTGGATTTCCAACCTGTAAATATCAGTATATTTTTAAAAATCAATGATTTAAAAAAATTATATTCATCCTATCCGAGAGAGTTCATTAATGTTACACAGGTATCAGTCTAGAAATGAGAATAAAAACATTAAAAATGAATATAAACTTACAAAATTGTAATATCTGAGGTTATGTTAGTCATACCTTGCACGCGCCCTATAGTGACGACAAATTGACTTTTTCTAGATACTCATTTTTATCAATTTCCAGTACTGGGTGGTAATTTGTTGCCTAAGTGCTGAACCCCATAGTACAATATATATAGGTTTTTAGGTGGAATTAATTCCCACAAGGACGGGGTTAGAATTTTTTAGTTCGTTGTTGGTATCTTCTTGACACTAGAAGTATAAAAAAATCTTGAGTGTGTAAAATGCGTATTTTGGCCACCATCTAGAAATTTTTTAAAAAATCATAAAAATTGTGTGGTATCAAATTACAGAAAATTTTATGCTGAAAAAGATTATGTTATTGGTTTTAAAAAATAAAAATAAATACTACAACAAAAGTCTATACGCCAGTCAATTTATACACAAAAAGTGGTTTGACCTTGCAAAAGGTCATGTAGTTCTAATTTTTTAATATATTGTCAGGACCTATACCAATAGTAAGTAACCAAATTTGCAGCTTCGAAAGACCTGTGCGAGCTGCGCAATAACCAGAAAATATCGAAATTTTTGCACTCGTTTCTGCTTTTCCTCAGTGTCTCTTAAAGCATTGTACAGAAAATGTTATTACACCTTTTTTAAGGTAGATTAAATTTGCTATAATTCGAGCCCAAATAGAGACCTGTACGTCCAGAATTTTCCGAAATACAGCTCTTCAAAAATTGGCAATTGCCTCCCAATAATGAAAAAATTTCGTTTCGGTCATGTTATCTTGCCAAACAGTTATACCGTGAGGAAAGTAGTAATGATTTTGAGGTAAGTTTATTTATTAAAAATCTTATCTATGACTTTCATCGTAGTATGAGTAGTTTTTCCGATATATGGCAAAATACATGACCAAAACGAGATTTTGCACTTTTTGGAGACATTTGCCAATTTTTGAAGAGCTGTATCTCAGAAAATTCTAGACATTGTAGTAAATTTAATCTACTTTAAGAAAGGAGTAAGAGCTTTTTCTGTAGGACGCATACTTTAGGTGATCTTGAACAAAAACCGAAACAAGTGCAAAAATTTAGCTGTTTTTTGAGAAATGCGCAGCTCGTGTAGGTCTTTCAACTTTGCAAACTTAGTTTCATTAGCAGAAGTCCTAACAACATATTAAAAAATTAGAACTATATGACCTTTTGCAAGGTCGAATCCTTTTTTATGTGTAATTGGACTGGCGTATAGACTTTAAGTATTATTTATTTTTATTTTTTAAAACAAATAAATATCAAATCTTTTTCGGCTTAAAATTTTCTGTAATTTGATAGAACACACGAATTTTAAAAAAATGTTTAAGATGGTGGCCAAGAAACACATTTTGCACGCTCAAATTTTTCTAGACTTTTAGTATGGTAATAAGATAACAACGAACTAAAAAATTCAAACCCGTCTTCATGGGAATTAGTTCCACTTACTTTTTGAATACATCTACTGTACTACCACACTTACTGGAGCAAGTGCTAATAATGAGCAGCTTAGCATTCACAGAAACTTTCTAAAAGGATATAAAGTGGGATAATCTGTTGCACTAACTCATCTAATATTAAAAAAAAAAAAAAATCACAAGTGCAAATGGGACAAACTACCTCAATGTCTTTCTCTTTCCAGAGTTTCTGTAAATGCCAACAACAGCTTATTCCAGTAGCAATAAAGCTCAGTTGCATAATGGAAAGAAAGTAGTGACCATTGATGGCAATACATTTTCTACAATTTCGGTGCCTATATGCATATATTCAGCTTATTGCAGTTTTCTCACTCTCTAAATGATTTTTAGTGATAACTGGTAATTTTACATCAGTAATATCTATTTTTATCTCAAATTGGTCAGTGATGGTCAGTAATTTACAGATTCAGGTAATTTATTTGTATGATAAAAAACAGTTGATGACAGTTTTCTACCTTATTTTTCTTATCTTTTCGGCAACCTTCGCTCTTTAGTGACAACCATACATTTTTTTAACATTTTGAGTAAACGTAGGTAATACACTTTATCGTTTATAGATAAAGTAGGAAATAATTGAAGAGTTGACAGTGTTAGCCATTGCATCATCCTGAAATCTACATAGTGGATATGAACATCTTGATTTTTTTCTGTTAAAAATGACATTACATAAGACTAATTGGTAATTATTTTATTGCAGTAATGGTGCTTTGTGAATGGCTTTGCAGTCACAACCATATATTACAAGTATAGATAGATGGAGTTGTGCAAACTTTAACTTCTCTTGTATATGAGTTAATAAGAGCAAGTACAATTTCATTTTCTCTTGCACACGAAGTTAAAGCAATAGCCTAAAGCATTGTTCATGTATGTCAACGAAGCTTGGTTCAGCCGACGAAGCTATTGCCACTATCAATAACTTCAACAGTAGCGCAACTAAGAGTATGTGCCCCCCACAGATTTCTGAAAGCGCCCTGCTATTTTGCACCCGGCTTGATCCTTCGTATTTACACTTTGGTAAAAAATGTCATTGTTAGCGTTTTTTAATTGAAACGTATTAAATATTGTATAATTTTTGTTGTTGTAAAAATGATTGAAGTCATTGAAGTCGTACTCACTGGGGTAAAAATGGCGCCCATGGCTTTGGTGTGCCCCCCAGCAACTTGCGGGGGCATTATTTAAGCTACTTTTCATCAAAATACAAATTACCTTTACATTAAGCAGATTTTCATTAGTTACTGATAATTTTTTTGGGAAACGAATAAAGATTTTTATTAGTAGTTTTAAAAATTTTATTATTGGTAATTTTACTAATAAATGAATTATGTAGTCTTTTGGACTTGTTAATTATTTTATTGTCAAATTAGTATCCTAATTTTTTACAATTTTACATTACCAATAATATTTTTTAAAAAGTTAAACAGATAATGGCCAACTTCCAATATCATTATCAAAAAATAAAGTGCTGAACGCCACCAATAATTTAAAAGCATTATTTGTCTAAAAGACTTTAAATTTTCATGTAGTTTCAATTAGAGTAATCGGGAAAAAAACAAATTCTATGCATCGATATAAGACAAATGTTAAGAAATGGTTTCTGGAATCAAACAAAAATTGACCACCAAATAGCAACTAATATTTTGAAAAATGTATAACATTTATTGTGTCAATTCTTGATAAGACGATCGTTATTTAGCAATTAAAAAAAAAACTGCTTTTTTGGTTTTTGCCTTTAGCACAAAAAAAAATCATAATCACAGTTGGAATCACGAATCTCGTTGTTCACGTCATCAATTTATGTACTTAACAAAGACATGACATTTTTCTATCAGCTTAAATACTAGCGCATGATTATAAATAACAGAAAATCATGTCTGATGGGGCAACGACAGAAGTTTCAATCATAATGATGCGTTTTAGAGATGAAATATACAACCACTTATTATAGCAGCAACCAACGTTCAGTATTCTGTCAGTTCAGTAGCGTTGCAGTTGACACATTTAACAATTTTCTATTTTCTCTCGTTATTCATATAAGTTTGTAGTGTTTTTTACTGTGGCAGTTTAAGTTTCCTGTAATTATGTAAATTGTTGTGTAAATAGTTTGTGAGTGCTGTGTGATGAAATTAGTAAAATACTTCAATTAGGAAAAATGCAACGGAGGTTCCCTTTTACCTTTGCAAGCAGTCCATGAAGTGAATTGTAAAATTAAATGTGGCAGATATTTATAAAGTAAATTTTCTTTTAGCATACTTCTAATGCATTGGGTATTTGATGTGAACGATGCAATGGATTTGTAAGGAAACCCGTGAGGAGCAGGATGCCTCAAATACTACTGGATATGGACCCAGAAATAAAACTAAGGACTTGGCAGATGCAAGGAAGATGGACGTGAGGGATACAATTTATAATACGTACTCCAAGAGTAAGTCTATGGTGTAGTCAATTATGTAGTTTCTGTAGCTAGTCTATACGACCGTTGAAGTAATGTTGCATCTGCCGAGAATATTATATTACATTAAAATTATATTGAGTCGTAACTGTTATTTTACAGAAAACTCCTTTCAAATGGTACGCCCAAGCATGCCATTCTGTGTGGCCATGAGTCGATTTGATTCAGAAATTAAAAGATGATGATGTGAACACGACAAGATTCTTGATTTCAACTGTAGTTCTATTCGTAAATTTTTTTGTAAAGTTTATCTTTTTCGTGCATTAAGTAACTGTTAAAAACTAGAAAACAAAAGAATGCTTTATAAAATGGCAAACAATACATGCTCCAATAAATCAGGAGATTTTAGTACTAACCGAACACTAGAAATATCTTAGCAATGATAACCCAGTTAATTATCAAGTAATATATCCATTTTTGTTAACTTATTGGCAAGTAACTGGTGCCACCAAAAACCAACTACCAACTGTCATTTAATTATTTGACATTTATTTTTGAGGTTAGAATTGAATGTGTTAATTGTCAATTGTGTAACAGTTGTGGTAAGCTAATTCTAGGATTTTTTTTAACGGAACACCCAGTATTTTTTTATATATTTGTTTGACTCTTAATTCTCTGTCCAAGTGTATATTATTTTTAGACTTCTATTGCGGCATTATTCCACTTCTTCCAACAAAATATACATTTGCAGCGGTCAACAGTAAAATCTGCAAAACACGTACTTTCATAAATTTGACCATCGTTTCACTTTGACTGTTGGTCAACATTACACTTGTTTGCAGACATTTCCAAGTTAAACCTAATTCTACAGGGTGTTCTCCACAGCGATCAAATTTTTACAATTTTAAACTGTTATAGCACAATTTTTCACAAGTAGAAGATTCTGTATGTTTCTACTTAAAACATTCCAGAAATCAATTACCTACCCACTGATATCCATTGTCTACCTTTTCCCGACTTGAATAGTTCAAAAATCACCGGAAAAAGTAATCACCATGAAGTATCAGCTTTTTTTTTAACGTCTTATTTATTTTAACGTCCTGGCGAAGTTTAGCTAATGCTATTCCACCACTTAACCAGGACGGCCAAATGAGATTCGATCACCCATCTAAATGACGGACTCTCCCGGCATTGCTTAACGTCAATCAAGTTCTCGCCACTGAAACCAGCACCGTACCGCGCCTCATATGTCAGTATAGTGCAGACGAATTAGATGAAAATTGACCTAAACTTGAATGAATAGATTTTCACGAAACTTTCTGGATTGTTTGTATTGATGTCTAGACCAAACTCCGCAAAAAAAATTTTGCCACTATTGCCCTGCAATTTCTTTAAACAATGATTTTGTTACTAATTTGACGAAATATATCAACTTTTTACTCATAAAATTTTGTAAAAAATGCTTATTATCCGAGACATGGCTGTTCGAATTTTTCAAAAAGGGGGGAGGGGGAATAAAAAGTACCAATAAAAAATCCACAAAAATTCTGATGATTGTATTATTAAAATACAAGACTTTTTTTTATGACTTTCCTATCCAAGTTTTTCCGGAAAAACACGAAAAAAGGACCCTTATCGGAAAATGGAGAATCTCGCAGGTACCACGAAATTTTAAAATGTGGAAAAATTCAGACGTATAGGATAGGATGTTTTTTAAATTTTGGTCTCTTGTAATTTTTCTGTAAAGTGTCATATTTTCCGAGTTTTCAACAGTTAACGTTACAAAAATATTACAAGAGACCAAAATTTTAAAGAATATTTTATCACACACGTCTGAATTTTTCCAGATTTTTAAATTTCATAATTTATAAGATTCTCCATTTTCTGATGAGGGTATTTCATTCGTGTTTATTAGAACAGAGTGCACTATAAGAAAAAGTCAAAGGAAAAAACGTCCTGTATACATCTTGTATACATTCACCAGAATTTTTGTGGATTTTTTTCTCGTTACTTTTTGTTGCTCCCCCCCCCCCTTTTGAAAAGAAAACGCCATATCTCGGAAAATATGCATATTTACGAAAATTTTACGAGAGTAAAAAGTTGTAATTTTTTGTCAAATTATAAATATACATTTGGTTTTTTAAATTTACCTCAATTTAGCAACAAATTTATTGTTTAAAAAAATTGCGGCAATTTTTTTTTTTTTTTTTTTGTGGAGTTTGATCCAGACATCAATACGAACAGAATCTAGAAAGTTTCGTGAAAATCCATTCATCTACACCAGTAGTAGTTGATTATTAAAACTTAAATAAAAATATTTGTCCCATTTCAAAAATTGAGTTATGGCAGTTTAGAATTGAAAAAATGTTAATATTGTGGAGAACACCCTGAAGAATTAGGTTCGCCTTTGAGAGTCTCTGAAGTCAGGATCATGTAGGTCCTGACAACTTTGTATCAGGAAAAGTGGAATAACGTGGCAACTCCCAAGTGTAAGTCCGAAAATAATATATTGTTACACGTTTACCCCTTAGGGGCTGAAGCTGTTAGCTCATGTGTAGTAGCCAGAATTACGTAGCATCGGTGATAGACAACCGCAATACTCTGCAAAACTCTTACATTGTTCTACATAGTGTGCGACTTTATGGACTTTAGTAGAAATGAATGGTAGGTTGATGGAAGATTTTTTTAGATGATTTTGTGGCATATATAGGGCGAAATTCACGGCGGAAAGAGGGGAGGTTTTAATGAATTGAGGTTAAATAATTCGGAAGTGATACAAAGTGAAAATACCACGTAATAAACTTTATTAAAGGTTATTTTAGTCAGTAAACGTGTATTTTAGTTGACAAAAGTAAAAATATTGTGAAGTTTTCAGTAAATTATTCAATAAAGTGTGTTAGTGTTTAGAGGTGTTTTAAAATCTCATGAGCTGTGACCTTCATATGCGCACAGACATAAACCCTCCCGTTGACTCTGTTACACTTCTTAAATATATTATATTTATTGTTTACCATTTATCCCGAGCTC
Source organism: Stenurella melanura (assembly GCA_963583905.1). Taxonomy (NCBI): domain Eukaryota; kingdom Metazoa; phylum Arthropoda; class Insecta; order Coleoptera; family Cerambycidae; genus Stenurella; species Stenurella melanura. Next base: position 114,642,022 of record OY757312.1, read on the forward strand.
TTGTTTATGTATACAGCAAGGCAGCCGCCAGTGTCTTCAAAAAAATACTTATAACGCAGAATAAACTTTGCCTTTTGCGCATTTCGCGGTTCATAAGATTCTGAAACACCTCTACCTCTTGTTATAATATTTGAACCTACGGATTTTTAAGGGAAGTTTCCTAAAGGGTGAGAACACTTGACAATATGCTTAGATAGAGAGTTAAGAGTCAAATAGAAATGTATAAAAAACGCAGTGTATTCGATTTAAAAACTCCAAGTATTCAGCTTACCATCACTATGTGAAACACCCTGTAGGTTTAAGAGTAATTTTAAAACATGGCACTCTTGAACTCCTACAATTGTTAATCTAGACATTTTTTCCAATTTCAAATGGTTGAGATATTGACCATCCACGCAGTAGTGACTCACCCTGTATATCCGGTAAGACTATCTTAAATTACAAAAATCAAACATACCTACAAAATATCTGCAGTGAAAGTAATTTCTCAAACACTTCGTTCTGTAGAAAACCATGAGGACAGTATAAGGCATGTGCATTGTATGACTAACATAACCTCAAATATTACATTTTTATAAGTTAATACTCCTTTTAAATGTTTTTTTAATGTTTCTATTCGCATTTCTAGATTAGTACCTATGTAACATTAATGAACTCTCTCGGATAGGATGCATATAATTTTTTTAAATCATTGAATATTTACCGCTAATTATAGGTTGGATTTCCAACCTGTATATATATCAGTAATTTTAAAAAATCAATGATTTAAAAAAATTATATGCAGCCTATCCAAGAAAGTTCAATAGCGTTACACAGGTACCAATGTAGAAATGCGAATAAAAACATTAAAAATGAGTATAAACTTACAAAAATGTTATATTTGAGGTTATGTTAAACATATAATGCACACGCCCTATAAAAAGACGCTCGACTGTCAATGTTGAATTTGATGCTCTATACTTTTCTGTCATATTAACCACCAGAAATTGATGAGACAACCTAAAAATGACACCTCGCTGTAATTTTTTCTAAATGTTAACAAGCTTCCAATATAGCATTGAAGACTAAGTATGTTGTTCTCCTCCTTACAGTCCTACCAAATTTTGATCCACTAGCAATTTAACGTACATATAAATTGAATTGCTGAATTTTGTAACGGCAATTGTTACCAACCAAAAAAACCACCCCACAAAAGGCTGACAATGGCAAAATATTTGTTGCAAAAATGAAAACTCTATCCGGTAAAAGTACAATAAATAAGTAAATAAATATTCGCTTCTGAATAAAGTAAATAAAACAAACAAGTAAATGCAAAATCATATATAAAAAATGCCTCAAAGCTGCTACTCGACAAAACGCTTATTAAATACATAACCTTAAAAAACACTCATTAAATTGAGATTTTTTATTTGGGTACTTAATAAGCAAAATCTATGGAGTTTTTTTTCTCTTGAATAACAGGCAAACATGGGTTTCTGTACACATTACGCTATGTTATAATGAATAATGAGGAGAAGGGAATAGCGAACCAAAAAACACACTATGGTACAAAGCAAGGTCACTTCATAAAATAACTTATTAATGTTCTCTATATATAAATATATATAGTATTATATATAAAAGGAAATATACGACTATCAGTTTTGCACTTAATTCTGAACTGGACAGCAGTTTTCCGATTCTCATTGTAAAAGTTGGCAAGCAATTTTTTATATACACAGCTTTCTTTAAAAAAAAAATTGTAAAATTTCATCTCGGAGAGCTTACAAATATAATACATTAAAAGGAAATAGTAAAAGATAACCTAAACTCAGGCACGTATCTAAAATTATACATAATAATGCGAAATATATAAAAGTATGTACCTAAACGTTTCTGAGAACACTCTTCATTATTAAATTACCTCTCGAGAAAATCATTTGCTGGCAAAAAAATTACCCAGCCCAACCTTTACAGCGAGAACCTCGAGATAAGGGAAGCGTTTAAGCATCAGGAGAAGATTGAAACTTTAGTCTGCACACTACTGGCGTCTTTTAACTTTATTCACAACTTTATACCTTGTCCGCACTCAAAAAAAAACCTCAACAAAAGTCGCTCACAAGTCTAACTTCTTCAATTGTCCCGCTTAATTATCTAACGTTTATGAGTAACGTTTCATTATTATTAGACATATCAAATTAAATAACTTAGATAAACACAGCACTGCACTAAGATGAAGATGAGGCATTCATCGCTCCAAATATTCCCGTTGAAAATGACCCCGACTGCTGTTGCTGCTGCTGAGCTTGTTGTTGCTGCTGCTGCTGATTCGATGTGAGTCTCGAGTGTTTAGGCATCGGGGGTTGAAGGTATTCGTGTCTGGCAAGGGACAGGACGTCTATGCGGTCCTCCTTTCTGTACGCCAGGCAGCTCCTTATAAAACTCTGCAAAATAAACATATCACTTAGCAAATATTACTGAGACCATACATAATTGCAGCTACTATGAATCTGAATTGCATTGAGTAGAATGTATGTGAAACATTCTTCACAGGAATCGATGAATTTACTCACAGGCACGCATAGACATTTGATGACTGTAATGGTGTTAACCTTATGCATCCACAAGGAGTAGATGTAAAAAAATAACAGCACAATCTACGACTGAAGACAAAAAATATACGTTTTTTAAAATACTTCAGAAACCCGGTGAACCGATATGTAAAATTTTGATGAAAAATATATCTAGGGCCAGTACTTATGTTAAATAAATAAGGCTTAAGTACATATTTGGTGTTAAAGCTGAAAATATTTGTAATTTTAATTTTAGCATTTGTAACACCACTTAATAAATACATGGGTAAAAACATAAATGTGTTTTAGTTCAAATAATACAACTGTTCATTTCTAAAAACTGTGTCTGTATGTGAAATATGAAATATGTAAGAGACGCAAGTTTTATTTTAGATAGACATGCTAGAAGCTCACATTTTAGATAAAAATGTTTATTCTGTATTGTGTTAATGCAAAGTTTATTTATACAAAAGATTGTATCTATATTTTTCTAAAAAATACAGGTTAATAATTGCTCTACGAATCATTTTACTAAGCAACACAGAATGGTCCTTCAAGCCAGATACAGCGAAAATTGGTACCCATTTTTAAAAAACATGATCTTCAAGGCATGAACCAGTTGTTCCACCTCAAAATTTACTGCTAAAATTTCAAAATAGAGTACTATGACAAAAAATCAACGCTTCAGTACATCAAAAAAATACTAATATTGAATTTATTGAGGCAAGCATGTGTTTTATGAAACTGTTCTCTAATTTCGTTACAGAACTCAGGAAAAGTTCTCTGATAGCAAATTTAGTAAATGCAATGAAATTATACTTGCGTAGAAACGTCTGTGATGAAATTTGAAGAAATATAATGATATTTAAATAATGTTTTGGAAACTGCAATGAAATTTAACTATTTTAGAAATTGTAATTAAATTGTATCTAAGAAACCTTTAAGAACCTACCGTGAAATAAGACAAAAATAAAAATGGTCAATCAGAAACCACCCAAATCAAAAATCAAATAATTTAATACGAGGGTTTTGCCAGCTGCTAAGAGCAAAATCTGGCTGCAGCCCCGATATTTATGATAATGGAATCCACGAAGAATAAATCCAGCTTTCATCACACAAGAATGGTAATGTTTCAATTTGAAATATATTTCGATATAGAATTACTTCATAAAAGAACAAGTAAGGAGAGGTTCCTCTTTCCTTGTCAAACTTACTTACGCTTTAAGTAATTAAAAGTGTTCTGTCCTGACGAGTGATACAATCACCAGTTAGGATTTTTAAAACTAGTCACAAGTGACCCAAAATTTTCATTGCAATTATTATTGTCTGTCCCAAAACCTTCTAACCCTAGTCCCAAATTTACAAATATATCCTTCGCGGAATCTGAATCTTTTTATGCCAATTGATTGTTATAATCACTTCTTTAATTGTATGAAGTTGAGATTGTACGTTTTCAAGGCGTATCTCACTTACCACGTGTGGTGTGCATTAATCGAATTGAAATCTTTCCTTGACCACTTATTTTAAAGTGGAAGAAACAATACTATTATGTACCATGTACTAATATTAGGCAATATTCAATTACTGGATAGTCATTGACAGTTAAAAACTACCAATTTGACCACGTCCACCAGCCAAAAATTAGTCAAAACACACCGTTTTCGCACTTTTGTCAGAACGGGCAAAAAATGCTATTTTTGTAACATTGTTCTTTCTTTGCAGAGCTCACTATACATTTTGATTCCACAGGTTAAACTATGAGATTCAAATATTCAGTTACAATCTAGTAAGTCAATCAAAATGACGAATGCAAACATAGTGAACACTAGAAACTCGAATACTGTCAAAATTTAATTCTATGGAAATTCTCACCTTGGCTTCATTTGTAACTGCAGGTTTGTTAGCAAACTGTACTTCAGTCGCCTTTAGTATAGTATTTTCTTCTAATATAGTTGCTTGAGATTGATTGTGTCCGAACGGCTTTTTGCCGTACAGACACTGATAAAATATTACTCCTACACTCCAAACGTCCACCTTTGAGGATATCTTGGGGGGGTTCTTCCCAACTACAAAACACTCGGGGGGAAGATACCTGTAGACGAAACATAAACGTCTATTAATTATCTATTCATCAACATCAGACAGCAATATGTTAAATAAACTTTGCTGAGCCTTACCAGTATGTGCCCGCGCCCTGTGACGTGAGGTCCATACCGTGATCGGGGTTATAGTTCTCCTCATCCATGACCTTGCTTAGACCAAAGTCAGTGATTTTGATTTCGCCACAGACATTGCCCTCTGTCAGCAAAATGTTACCGGGCTTTAGGTCGTAATGAATCACGGGTGGTTTAATCTCATTCAGGTACTTTAGAGCCGACACAACCTGCATTATTATCGATCTTGCTTCTCTCTCCGGTATGGTTTTATGCTGAAAATAAAATACGCTAACATCCGTCTAGTAACAGAGTGAAATATATAATATTTTGAGTAAATGATTTTTTCAGTCCCGTCTTGAAACAATATCGACTGTCATGGTATTTCCAGATCAGGGTTTATCATCAGAATAATTATACAATCTCTGTTGTGACGTGACAAAGTCTCAAAAAATCAGATTTACTACATAATTAATACTAAAAATGAAACGTGAAGCTTGATTTTTTTTTTTTTTTTAATATGGTATAGTGAATGATGTGGAAAGTAAATAAAAATATAAAGACCCTTACTTTACTCACCTGCTTCAGGTAAAAGTCAAGATCGTGACCATCACAGTATTCTAAAACGGTACAGAAAGAATTTGCATCTATTTCAAACACATCATACAATTTAACTACTCGGGGATGATCTAAAGCTTTGTGGATGTTGTACTCCCGTAACGCATGCCTAAAAAATATTTCAATACAATACACAAAAAAGTCACAATACCAAAATATGTAGTCATGTTCTAATGTTCCAAGTAACATTTTAAAAGCCAAGTGGTTGTTCCAGACTTTTAGGAAAGTTTTACAATAACTTAAATGATTAAAATACTTTTAAAATTGATATAATTAATGCAATTGTTGAAGGCAAGAGGTCTAAAGAAAAAGTTACAAGAATTCCTTCAAGACCACACTAAAAAATAATTTCAATGTAGTCTTAAGTTTTATTACTATTTTCATGATCAGTTCACTTCTTCTCCACCATATTGACCAAGAAGGTCAATATGGTGGAGAAGAATATTTCCACTTGCGCCATCTCGGTCAAATTAACCGAGAGTTCCCAAGAGAGGTTCCTGTCACGTCGTCCAACTCGTCCTAATGGTGCTGTAGCTGCATCATAAGCGAGTAATACCCGTAGGACTTCACCGAGTTGGCGCCTAGGAACTCTGTCCCACACCAGTTTGGAACTTGAATCTGACCGAGACGGAATTACCAACAAGCCACCAGGATAACCTGATTTGATAGTCTATGATTTTTACTGAACAGCTTTCAACAAATTTTCAAGTTTTTCGATAGAGACAGTAATTACTTTCTACGAAACAAATTAATGAGAAACTAAACTGAAACGGTTATTAGAAATATATTTTAACTTAATTTTAAAATATTTTTAAAGCAAAATTATGATTTTACCACTCACTTTATATAGTTGGCCTTTTTGTCTTCTTTCCAGTCCTTATTGAGTTGGTGTACTTTGCAGGCCACGTACCGTTGCTCCTTCAAGTCGAACGCTTTGTGCACTTCACTGAAACCTCCCTTGCCCAACAACATTAACAATAAATATCTATCATTGAGCACGGGATGATTGTTAAACCTGGACTGATCCTCGTTGTGAATACGTTTTAATTCCCTAATATGTAAATTGCGTTCCCTCTCCAATTTTTCCATTTCCAATTGAAGATCGGCGTCCTCTTTTTTCAACGCATTTTGCCTTAATTTTAATATTTCATCAGCCTCATAGTACTCTTGTAAAGTTAAGGAACCAGGAACAGCGTCAGGCTTCAGGAAGCCAGAATCTGTGCCATTGTGCAATGCATTCGAATTATTTCGTTTCCTACCACTCTCATTATTCGAAGGCCTTTTCTTAAGTAATAATTTTTTCTGTCTATCTATTTCTTCTCTCTCTGCCGTTATTTCTTCCTGCCGCCTGTAAGAAACAACCTATTTTAACAGGAAGCATAGATCAGAAAATTAAATATGTAGTGAACAGAAATATTAAATCAGTCCCGTCTTGAAACATTTGACCATCATAGGTGTATCTGGATCTAGAGTATCATCATCTTTATTCAAGAAAATAAGCTAAGGATTACTTTTACTGATACAAAATAAAAGAAAATGCCAAAGCAAACAAATATCTGATTTATATAGACATTCGTATAGCGAATAAATTGGTTTTGTTCAAATCAACCTTCACCAAAAATTGAGGTAATATATCAGTCAAACTGGCCTCAGTTTATATAATTGTCATGTTAGGTTAACTACTGTAAAGCTAGTATTTCAGATTTATATGTTGATTTCCAACCAAATTGCACACCTCCTGTTTTAACGTGTGACTAATATCGAAACATTAGTAAAAATTGTTTGATCTTTGGTTGACGTAAACGCATACTTTGACACTTCACTAAAATTTTGATCACGTGCATATTATACAGCCAGATATATAAAATCAAATAACCCCCATTCAAGACTGAAATTTGATTTACCATAGCAGAATTTTTACAAGTGCAAGCAATGAAATTTTCGTCGGAAAGTGCCAGATGGTCGAATTCATTGTGGAACTTAACGTTTGTAAAGTAAAGTTATTTTCTAAAGGCAGAGAGAAATGCATATCTCACTACCATATGTACAGAATCTAACGAAAACTTCAGACCTGCCTATTAATTTGTTGCATATAGCTTTTGCTGATCGAATATGTAAGTTTTTTTCTCATTTTGCTCTTGCTCATAAACTAAACAAGGATAATTTCTGAAACAGGCAGTTAATGAAAGTAATTTGTGAAATCACAAGTAGGGATGTTGTTTTCCAAATTTTACAGAATAAACTAACTGATATAACATATTCTAAAAATAGACTTAAGTCACTTATATCTATATCAAAAGAATTTCGCAATACCGAAATACATTTCAATACTTTATACAATATTTTTTTAGAAAATGTTGAACAAGTAGACGATGACGATGAGCCAGAGCCACAATGTAAAAAGCGAAAGACAACATATAACTTTGACAGGGCAGATATACATTACAAACAAATTTTTATAGAAATTTTGGACACGATTATAGTCCAAATTGAAATGAGATTTTCTGATTTAAATTCTTTGCAATGTTTCGATTTAGTAAATCCTAATAATTTTACAACGTTTTCTAAATCATTTCCTACTAGTCTAATGGAGAAATTAATGGACCATTATCCTTTTTTTTTACCATATTTCCTTAAGAAATGAACTATGCGTGTTGTATTCTGGCCAGCAACTTTTAGCAAATTCAAAATCATCTCAAGAAATGCTTACTTTTATATATATAATAACAATTTAAAAAGCCGTCTCCCTGAACTGTACAAACTTTTGACATTAGTGTCAACAATTCCGGTAACCTTAGCTTCTGTAGAACGGTCATTTTCAGCATTTAAACGCATAAAAACATTTACTAGAAACAAAATGAGTCAAGACCGCCCCTCAAATTTTATCGCTTATTTCAATAGAAAAACGTTTTTTGTCAGAATTGAAGAAACACGATTCATTTTATGATGAAGTAATCAACCATTTTGCTAGTTCCGAAAATCGCAGGTTACCACTCATTTATAAAAATATTTAGGCTTTAAAGCAGAGATTAATATAGGTAGTTGTTATTTTAGAAAAAAATATTTATCTGTTATTTATTTTTTAGGAAATATTTTTTAATTCTCCATAATATAGAGTACCGCGGTTATATTTTTTTATATAACTTCTTTCTCAAAACTATTTTAATTTTTATTAAAAGTTATAATTTTGCACTCCTGGCAGTGATAATGAATACAATTTTTTGTTTGTAGAAAAACACTTTAATTTTTTCACCAAAACTGTGTTTATTTTTATTAAAAATTATATAATTTAATTACAAGTAGTAGGGCTCCTTTGGATACCGATACTCGAGTCGTAGGAACGAGAATTTCATGAGAATGACTTTTTCATCTCATCATATTTTATATTTCCTTTTCTTTCTATTCTTTTATTAGTTCTATTCTCTCAAGTCGTGAATCGGTATCCTGGCGAACAACCCACGGCAAAAAAATTTAACGTGCCGTTGTACTACCTCAGGGGTGGTGGGAAAATGTACAAATTGTAGTCATATTGCACATCAGTTGTCTTTCAGAATATCAAGCCTCCTCTGCAGACAATATCACGAGCCGCCACTGGTTCCAACGGAGAAATTTACACATATTGTTCAATTTGGGAATTGTGCATCATGATATTAATATCTCTGATTTATCAACTCTAAACGAAGGTGACAAATATTGGTCATTTGAGAGGTAAAAGAAAAAATTTACATGGCTAAAAAAGATATATGCTCAATATGGGTTTCAGCTTAGACAGGGTCAACACATGATGGACGTCTTCAAATCGAGTTTACAGCAGACACTTAAAGTGGTCAATAATCAGTATATTACCTGCTATTTAATTATTTTATCATTTAACATTAAATATTAATTTATTTAATTGATCACAATAACATAATAAACAGTAGTATATGTAATATACCACTTTACTTTAATTAATTTAATTATGATTACACTGCATTTTGTTAAACATAATGCAGTTGTGAATAAACAAACAGACAAGGAAAATCTAAATATAATTTAATATGATACAAAATTTCAATAGTTTTCAAACGAAAATTTGCCAATATCTTGTATTATATTATATCAATAACACAGTTACATTTTCAACTAAACATTATTTTGCACACAAAATATTTTAAGCTAGCGCAGCTTGCTCATATATTGTTTGTCTTTTGTCATTTTGTCTATAAATTATATTATTTTTATGTGTATTTTGGTTCATTTCTCGAGTATACATATTTGGCTAATTTTGTACATTTTTTTTTTCATCATTCTCTCTTTCAGTCCTGAAGAAGGTTTTAAAAAATCGAAATGTCGATTTAGTGTAAAATTTCGAATATTAACGAAAAAGTCAATAACTGCAACCCCCACTATGACATCAATTTTTAAAATATTAAACACAGAATTTTTGTTAATGTTATAACGCAGTGCAATATGTCTCATTGACAATACATCTTCTGCTTTAGCAATCACTACAGTATTACAATAAAAAATATAATAAAAGTGCCAACTGTTTTATTTCAGCTACTCATTACATATTCAAATAGAGACAGATTTCCAATAAAGAAAAATAGTTGTCCTATTTTTTTTTGCTCAGGACAGTACCTGAACCAGCACACTACGTAGTAAATTTTTTTGGGTTTGGTGTCAATACATGAACAAAATACTGTCAAAATGAATACTGTGTCGAAATTGCAACATCTGGGTTTTTTATGACCAAAATATTTCTATGTTAATCTCAATTTAAATCACAATTTAGATGCGTCAGCTGACATTGCTTGGGCAAAAAATAGGTTACTAAAATACTTTCTGGGATTGATATTCAAAAACAACTTATAATGAAAACATGAAGTTTACCTGGCCAGTTCCTGAAAAGCGTGCCCGTCCGTCCAGTTTTCTTGGAAGGTTGCGCCCACCCTCTGCGTCACAAACTGTCCCAGCCTTAACCTATTCTGCATACATTTTTGTCTCGCCTCCTTCTTCTCTATAGAACTCTTCTCTTTGAGCAGTTTTTTTACTACCTCTATACATTTATTTACTTGTTGCTTGTGTTGGTCAATGGACTTTTGATGGGTTGATATTTGATGCCTCAACTCTTCATTGGCGCGGGTTAATTCCTCTATCTTATTATTACGTACTTCTAGGTCAGAGGATGCTTGCGTTTCAAATTCTTGTATCCTGTGACACGTTAATTCAGTCTGAAACATAGAATATAATAAATAAATAAATGTTTACTTGCAATTAATACATTATCTGAAACACAACTGTTTAATATAACACAAACAAATAAACACAGTTCTATATAAGGAAAACCTTGATTGTGGATCATTATACAATGTATTTATAATTATAATGCACTATCATGTATTTTAAACTTTCTTTTTTTTTATGTTTCCTACATAATAAGCTTTCTACTCCTTGTCTTATAATTTTTTTTTTATCTATTTCATTTCAATCGACTTTCTGATCTTTCCCTCTCGAGCATCAACTGTGTTATTCTCGTTTAAAAAATCTTGACTGTCTAGGAGCCAAAAATATATATGACTCTTTTCGCAACCATTCTTGTTTTTACAGCATATTGCTTGGACCTGGCTTCATAGATGTGATCGACATGCTCTAATTCACTGCTGCAGCCACATTGAAAAAGTACAAATGAGTCTAGATTCCATTAGTCCATAATATATTGCTTTTAAAGATAGTGAGAAGGGTTTTCAAAATTTTAAAACCTTTTAAATAGTTTAGCTGTGTGAGTATCCCAGTATTTGAATCTAAGAACTCCTAAATACTTAATTGTAGTTGTTTTTTTTTTCTTTCTAATTCGCGACTATTTAAATCCTGTGTAATCTGTAGAGAGATAAAGTTCAGCAGGGTATTTTTATATGACAACAGTACAAACTTTGTTTTTAAGACCACTGTTGTCGCCAATTCTCACTGGAATTTAGGTAGAGCAACTCATTAATATACAAGGTGAACAAGATTGGTCCTAGCACAGTCCCTCGTGGAACACCATATTGAATAAGCGATTTTTTACTATATGGTCTATTTATTTCAACAAATTGGTTCGTATCACTTCAATAACTTATCATTAATGACACTGAAGCTCCACTATATCCCACATTGTTTAGACATCAGTTGAGAAGAACAAAGGCTCTAGAAAGATTCGAAAATAATGCAAAGAACAGTTTGTTTGCTCCAACAAACTGATCTAGTGTTTTACAATTTTCACAAAAAAATTATATCTACATATAAATTTAAAGAACATACGAACCCAACAAACAAATTTGCTTTATAATTGTCATTTCTACAACAATTTTGTTTTATTGCTATTTTATTACATTTATAAAATTGCATTAAAAGAAAATAGTTTTATAATATTTAAATTTTGCTTGTTGGGAAGTTTGACAAAATTAAAGATTATCACAAAATTATGTTAGTAATAACGGTAATACTAACCTGTATTAATTTGTTTACCATAGCAGGAGGTGGCAATCGGGGAGGTTGTGGTTTATTATAAAAATCAAAAGGAACAGTATTACACACTTGTGGGGATGACAACCCCACTTGCTGTGGTGAGGGAGGTAACTGAAAAGAAGATAGCTGGAATCAGTTATCACATTTTATCGATAAGTTAAATTTTCAATGAGATACAAATATCAGGGACCTGAACCGAAGGAAAATAATGGTTTCCGTATGCTTTTGGTTTTATCAGGTATTTAATGTAATATAAAATAAGGGTTCCGTTACAGTACCGATCCAGAGCAAAATAAAGGTTTAGATCCGGTTCTCGGAAAATAGCAATCCGATCCAGGTCCCTGACAAAGATAAAATGCATGTAAGATGTGTGAATATTTACCATTGGGTAAGGTTGCTGGGGCGAAGGGCTCTTCGCCCCGCCGTGCCTAATAGGACTATGACTATTTCCCGAATGTTTGAAGTAGTCGTTGATTTTTTTATCCGAGGACTGGTTTCGAATGCCCTTGCCCGGCAGCCCGCCGCTGTCCTCGGCTTTTCTCTTCCGCTTCCTTTCCGATGGGGTTCTGGGCAACTTCTCCGGAGTATTCGGGTCCACCTCTTTGTCGCTGTGAGACGAACCTTCAGAAAATAATCTCAATTAGCTATCTACATCTAATACAGCTGAAAAGGAAAAATAAGCTCATTTACTTGTATTATTTGAAATACTAACTTTTGGTGCGGGTAAAATATTTAAAAAATCCCTGGAAAGAGAAAAAATAGGGAGTCATTGAAAATCTGAGGGTTTGTAATTTTCACCCTTCGTATTAAAACACCGATAAGTTCCTGACTTCAAAATGTGCAGAAGGGTGTTTTTAGGAGTGTAAAGGAGTGAAAACGCGTTTTTCTTAAATATATAGAAAAAACAGTGTTTTAAAGTCAAATATCTTCAATTTGGTTTTTTTGCTAACCTCTGTACAGTGACCAATACACAGAAAGTTCAGTGTTATACTTTTATATCCTATGAGCAATACTCGCTTCTCACGGAGAAGGACGCTGGAACAATAGGTGACAGTAGAGATATTATTGGAAACAAGAATTGATTGGTTTCCTCAGAAGACTTCAATCTCTGATTGAAAGATATGTTTTTTAAATGAGTCACTTGTGAGTGCGTGATGGCATGGGTGTATGTACGCCATCTTGTTTTCGAGTAACTCAACCCGACAGTTGCCATTGAAACAGTAAAACACTGTAGTAAAAAGAATGAATGATAACAAACACCTACAGCTACAAGAAGGATCTATAATTGTTGTTTGTCAAAGCTGTCAAGGTACGTGTAGGAAATGTTCAGGTGTTCAAAAGATAAAGAAGAGAAAATTTGATAAGTCGAAGAACCTATTTCCATTGTCATATAAAAATATCTTCAAATACTTCTGATCTTTTAACAAACTTTGTGCAATTAGTAGGTATACTTATCGTGGTTAAAGTTAAGATTTCAGTTGTGACGCCCAACACAAAACTACAATTGAAGATAGTGGGATCGACAGAAAAGAAACATAAGGAAGAGAAGTATTTAGTTGTTTTTCTATTTGCGAGGATTTAATGACAGTTAGTGCTGGAGGTTACAGTAATTGTTTCAACAGTTTTTCAAAAATGTTGCACAAAAAAGCCTGGACAACAACCATGTAACGAAATTACCCAGAATATGGATGCTACCTATAAATACTTGGAAGAAATGCAAAAATTGCCAGTTTTCTTTAGACTTCTAAATCTATGTAAAAGCTGTTAATGACCAAACTTACTGAACATGATAAAGATGATATAAACTTATTAGTTTTATTCAATATAGGGCTTACTCTATATTGAATAAAACACGCCTGTTTAGAGAACCAAAAATATAAGGTTAACTTCGCCCTTAATAAAGAATTATTATTATTATTATTTTCGGAATACTGGTGATAAAATTTTGGGCGATTATTGGTATCAACAAAGAGATAATAATGAAGAATACGAAGAGACTTGAATTTATCATTACAGCAGCAGATATTATACATAAACATACTGTATATACGATCTATGACAATGAGTTCTTACAATCGATAAAAGCAACTCTGGAAGCACCTAAATCCATATTTAAAATGTAATGCGCTTGCATTTTTACGCCCCAAAAAGCATCTACTTCGTGCCCCTTGGAATCAGGTTTCTTAATATATAGGATGAAATCTATAAGCACTCAAGTTTTCATTGACTTCTCAATTTTTTCGTTTTTAAAATCAAATTCTTTTTTGTTATTTGCACAATGTAGAACCTTTAATTTTCGTTTCATAGATCATCACATTCGTGTCTATATTATGTCAAAAAATGCATAAATACATAAATATGAGGAAAAATTTATTATGAACATACTACATAATACATTTTTAAATCTAGTTTCAAATAATATTCCCAGATATTCTTTGTAGAGGTAAAATAATTTCGAGATATTTCCCTACATTTTCTTACCTTGAAGAGCAAGGAAATACGAATATGCCACAAACTGACAATTATAGAGGATAGTTTCCACATGATATATTTATTGCAGTATATTGTAAGATTTATTTATGAAACATCGAAAAATTATGAACAATACATAATAAAAATATACCTACAAGTATTTTAAAACAGTGTACTTGTTGTCACTCACTGAATTTAAAGTTTACTGGAATTCATAGAAATTAGTATTAAGTGAATTCCAACTAAAATTCCTACTTGATAACAGTTAACAAGTATAATAATTTTACGATTTTACTAAAATATCTCAAACATACATTCTTTCCAGTGATTGTGAAATTAAAAATATTACTTCTATGCTTGTTCAAAACATTGGCGAGTAGCTATTGAATTTCTATTTGTTATTTATATTAAAATCAGACTGGATTATTTCACATCGAGTGTAACATTAATGACCTCAAAATCATTGTGAATTCTTGGGTAACTTTTCAAATGGTGTTCATGATCACACAACATCAAATGAAATAATTGATATTTACACTCTGGCAGACTTTCACCTTAGCAAAATTAACAACTAATTTGTTGCGACGTTTATTATTTTTATAATTTAGTAGGTACACATAATTTACTTACATAGTGCGATACTCAGTTCAATACTAACATATTTCCACGTTTAATGGAGGTTAACATACCAAATATGAATCAACTCTAATAAATAAAGGACCCTACACACTTATGCGCGATTCGCGACGCGCCGTGTCGAAGGAAATCAGCTGTTGTAATTATAACAAATTACAATACCTACAACAATAATAGAACTGTTCATAGCAATAACTTACAAGATGGCATGAGACACATGCTGATCCAAGGGATATGCTAGGAAACAACTGACGACATGACGACTACGAAATCTAACGACGTACTAGGTAGGAACTAGGAACCACGACGAAATGCGTATGCACACTACGCCCTTTTGTTCTTAGGCAATAAAATTACCTGAGTGTGCTAAGTTTTCCGCCACGACATAGTCTTTAATACAATTTTTATGATACCTACCTATTGAAGTATGAACATCAAAAAGTGCTCAATTGTGTTGTAAAGTACTACGAAAATTTTCAAATAGTATAGCCGGATAAGCATGGGCAAATTGCCCAGACAGGAAGCCCTATTAATAAGGAACTATATCAAAGTGTGATATATCATAATTGTCGAGTTGTTCTAGACATATTCCACGTAGTACGCTGAAACAAGAACTATATTATCAAGATATTTTTTTCGAAAGTATTTCACTCCTTAGATTTTGATTAACTTTTAGGAGATAATAGAGGATACCTAGGACCATTTAACGCGATTTTTAAATGTGATCACTCAATAGGAACCCCACGAAAATAAGTTTTGCATATTTTCTGTGCTTATTAGGATTACTTATTAGGAATGTATATAAAAAACACATGGCATATTTTCAGCTTTAATATACTTTTTGTTACATCATGTTAGGGTAAATAGTTTTATCAGAAATAAGTATGAAAAAGTCTCGCTTTTTAAAGTTTTGTTGGAGTATTTCCAAAACAACTTAATAATTGGTAAAAATTCGATATATAATTTACTCATCGCCTTGTCAACATTTTGGTTTAGCTATCAATAGAGATTCCTATAGCGGCAATTTGTCCATGCTTATCCGTCTAAACTCTTTGTTTATTTTAATCTCATTTTCTCAAAATTTCACAGTTCTAAGAAAGTCATAGAAAAACAAGCTTAAAGTATATACTTAAATTGTATTACTTAATTCATTAGTATACAAATTATATTAGTAACTCTTTTTTACCTGCTCCTGATTGGGTATATGGAAAGGTCTTATCAAATTTCAAGTCAAGTGTTAGAATGGTTCACAGATTTCCCTAGCGTAAATTGGGATTAGATTGAAACCCAAGTACATACACTTTATGTAGGATATATTTGCATAATTTTGAATGTCTCTTTGCAAAAGAATCTTATAATGTATGAGGTACGTGTGATTATTTTGGTAAAAAAGTGCAAAGTATAACATATATTTAACTGTTCAAATTTAATTTCCTTCTGGCATAATATGCCAAAGTAACAACAATGTAAACGATACACTGTGCACTCATGTAAACTGTGTTTTTTGTATAAAAGTATCTGGGTAATCTGTATGGGCTTGTTCGGTTTTTTATTTTATAAATCGAAAGTGCAAGTATAAAATAATGGATCTGCAAAAAATCAGAATTTTATTCGCACGTTAGTGTCTTAAAAACAATGAAAAACCTCCACCTCGCGAAAATGGGGCGTGGCCAGGCGCTACGTCACTATACGCATAGACTCGGCGATATCAGTCCACTCGTTGCTTTTTAGTTGTTATTATGTAATGTAATATACTAATCGTGTTGATCTGCGGCCCCTCTAAAATTGTGGATCGGAGCTATCAAAGGGTTTTCGTGGGGGCGGCTTTTCGGGACGCGGTCGGTGTCATTCGATTCGGAAATTAATTCTACATTGTTTAGGATAAATTTGTAGGGGTTCATTTTAATGGTTTTTGAGTACCTAATTAAGTAGCAAACGTCGGCCATTTCTCTCGCCTCTTAAATTTAGAAACGGGCCGTCGAGGGATTGTAGGTGCACATGAGTTGGCGAAATGTTACCAGATGCCAAAAAATGACGATTTGCCTTCGCTCCTGTCGGGCAGAATTTTCGTTTTTGACCTCGCAATTTACGATGTCAATTCATCGCCGACTTTCTCCTTACCATAGAAACATAGAACGAGCTTCCAATCGCGTATTTATTAAGTTACGTTTGAAAATTACATGTTTTTCAACGTTTTAGGTTAAAGTAAGCCACTTTGGTCTCGCTCGCGACAGGCCGAATTTTCGATTATTCCGATACAACTTGGTATCACGAGAAAGCGCAAGTCTTTCTTTTCCCATAGAGGCGTCGAGCGCAATTCCACTCCAAGTATTTATTTAGTTATGAATTTTTGAATTACTTACGGTTTTCAATTTTTACGAAAATAGCCATTTTTATTTCACACAGGCCTAGCGGAAATTCCAATTTCCACTGTGACACTGATTATATGGATAAAATGCCAATCTTCCTTTTCAAATAGAGACCAAAATCGATCCTCCACTACAAGAATTAACTTAAGCATGAGCGTTTAATTTGTTGATGTTTTCGAATTTTTTTCTCGCTCTTGCAGAGCCGAATTTCCGAATTTCCTTGTACAATTTGGGATCAGTAGAAAGGGCCAATCTTGTTCTTTCCATAGAGATGTAGAACGGACCGGACGTCCATTCCACGTATTAACTTAGTTATGAATTTTTGAAAATTCGATGTTTTCGATTTTTAACAGAAAAACCATCTTTCGTTCGCCCGTGCCACGCCGGTTTTCCGGTTTTGCTCATTCACTTTCGTATCAGAACAAAACGACACTCTTTTCTTTAATCAAGACACCTAAAGCGACCCTCAACTCCACATATTTACTTACTACTGAACGGCGGTTAGTGGTCGCGGTGCCTCGGTAGATATCCGAGTTTAAAGTTGCGTATAGTGACGTCACAAACGGTCGCGCTGGTTTTACAACTATTACTAATTTCAACTCCTTATATCTCGAGAACAGAAAAAGTTAATAATACGAAATTTTAAGTGCATAATAAAAATATCGAATACTATATAAAAACGTATAAAAACCATCTAAAAAGAATATCATGGAACAAGTCTATTATTGTAAAGTGTATAGAAATTTTATTTAATATTTCTAATTAATGAATTTGGACCACTGTACTCAAGTGCAGACGTATCCGATTTAAACTCATCGATCCATTCTCGTAAAAAAATCATAGTACAGTGTGCACAGACCTTTAGGCCGTAAGCTGAATTTGTTTGTCATTTATTTTCTTATAGATACAAAAAAATCTCCATGAGTTGATATGCAGTATGCCAACATACTTTTTTTTCTACAAATGACTGCACATCATCGAGGGGTTACAAAAACGTTCATAAAAGTAAACCTTCCCCACTACCGACAAGATAGACAAAATTATTACATAAGTTTAGCATTGTAGGAAGTCGATGCCAAAATAACAGATTTTTATAGCACAACAAACAATAAAAAAGATTTACTTTAGTGGATATTAAAATTCGATATGGCAGCTTTCTCTTGCACCAAGGTAATTAGTTTTATTGCATAAAACTATTGTTTGCTTGGTAAATTTTGACGAGAGAAACATGCAGATCCGCGACCTGGCAACATTAAGCTTATGGTCTATATGACCTTGAAAATATGTTTATTATTGCGGCTAATACGTATGTATTGTATTGTATCAATAATTCCAATTAATAATTATTATTCTACAAACTTAAAATCGCAAAATAGGGTCAAGTCAAGTGCCTTGAAAAAATTTTTTTTTTTAATTTGGATGCAAATAAGTACCCACACTCTCCAAAGATAAAGTG
This sequence comes from Stenurella melanura, assembly GCA_963583905.1. Lineage (NCBI taxonomy): Eukaryota > Metazoa > Arthropoda > Insecta > Coleoptera > Cerambycidae > Stenurella > Stenurella melanura. Next base: position 114,660,767 of record OY757312.1, read on the forward strand.
ATACAAAATAAAACATAGGATAGGTAACAACTTACCACCACAAATGAACATTTTTGTGCGTTTTATTCTGTTTTTGTACTCCTCATACAAACCAAGGTTTAATATCTATTTTAAGTTGTTTATAAAAGAGCATCTAAATTACAACCATTACAGTTAATACAACATTGGCATAATTTTAATTGTATTTTCGTGTATTTTATTCACATTTCAAAATAAGCGATTCGCTATTTTCGGGCCAGCTAGAAAAAAATCGTTAACTATGCACATCCAGGACATTAACAGTGATTTTAGGCAATGGCATGTTACGTCTCTAATGCTGACGCGTATAGAACGGGTTTCCATTTTGATAATAAGATAGCAACAATGGAATTTTACTATGAGACATCGAAATGATAGAGAGAAATAATTTAAAAAATATAACGCTACTGTATTATGTGAACGTTTTATTCCACGCTAAATAGGTATAAATATAGAATGCTGTAATCAATCCAACCTACTACTAATCGAAAACTGTCAGTCCAGTACGGTAAATTTTTTGGTATAGAAAAATCTTACATCAAAATTTTCCATATTTGTTTTTGGAGTAAAATAAGAAATCCCAATGCCAAACGATTCTTAATCATGCGCATAAAACGAAGGTATAACGATATATTTTTTGGCATTGAAATAAATCACATTTAAATGTTAAACAACTGAATCATTATTACAATTGTGTGCCTTCTTTTATTTATATTAGGTACATAATAATTTCTCACCATGTTCTGGTACATAAAAGTTGCTCCAAATAGGTACTCACTTTTCACGACAAAAATATGTTTCAAGAATAATTGTTATATTGAAACATATTCTTTATAGGATTTTGCAAACAGCAGAAAAAATAACTATCTATGAGAACTAAAAGAAAAACTATGTGTAAAAATATTAATGAAATCATTGCATTCTTTCGATAACCTGAATTCTGGTTATGCTAGCAAATTAAAATCCTAAAATTAATTTGTCTAATTTCTTATTTGAAAATAAATTCTCATTCTAACACTAGCATCCACACAGTCCCCTACGGCCATGCAGATGAAACTAGTATCTACATAACCCCCTACGTGACTGAGTGGATACTAGTGTTAGAATGAGAATTTTCAAATAAGAAATTAGACAAATTCATTTTAGGATTTTTTGCTAGCATAACCAGAATTCAGGTTATCGAAAGAATGCAATGATTTCAGTAATATTTTTACATATAGTTTTTCTCTTAGTTCTCATAGTTATTTTTTCTGCTGTTTGCAAAATCCTATAAAGAATATGTTTCAATACAATTATAAGCAAACAAATAATAATTCACATTTAGGTTTTTACCTCGGAACACCGTTATAATGAATGGATTTTCATGATTTTCTTGCATTGAGTTTCTAATACTGAGTACAAAAAAGTTTACCCTTTAAAAATTGCCACTTTTTGCTTGGAACCACTCCCTCTAGAGGGGTGAGCAAAAAAGTAAAATAGTAACCACCCAATCAGCTATAGAATCACATTGTAAGGGAAAAGGTGGTTTACAATTTTTCATGAAAATTTAGATTTTCCAAGTTATAACGATTTGAAGATTACGATTTTAGCTTTAAAAAATTGGTACCTCGAGACAGTTTTTCGTAAATAACTCAAAAGTCTTATATACCGAGTGGCCACGAATCACTGTACGCCCTCAATATTTTGGTTGTTTTTGTATTTAAAAATGTTGTTTTTGGTACACATAAATTAGACAATAAATAAGCTACTTTTAGACTAACAACTTCCGGTTGGACCGGAAGTGACATCAACTTTTTTTTCTTTAATGGAATGACTATACTTTTTTTATGGTTTCTCCTTAAGCATAAATTTCTAAGTGCAACAGTTTTTTCAGATGTAAAAAATTCAAAAAAATAAGTGAGATACGAACAATTTTTTAATTTTTTCAAAATGGCCGCGTCAGATGAATGCGATGTAAGAAAATTACTAAGTAGGCTATGGAAATTATTAGTAAGGTTGTAGACTTGTCTGTAAAGAAGAATTACTGATAGGTACCAGTATTTTTAGTTTTTGTTTTTTTTTTTTTTTAAACGGAATTTCATTTTCATTTCCGTAGGGGTCCTATGAATTTTTTTTAATGAAACTGTGCTATTTCTTTTATTAAACAGAAATAATGATTCATAAACTATAATTTTTGGGCCATTAATCATTTCTTATATTAACGATATCCTAAAACTAAAAATACTGGTACCTATCAGTAATTCAAACAACTATTTTCTGCTTTACAGGCAAGTCTACAACCTTACTAATAATTTCCATAGCCTAGTTAGTAATTTTCTTACATCGCATTCATCTGACGAGGCCATTTTGAAACAAATTAAATAATTGTTCATATCTCACTTATTTTTTGGAATTTTTTACATCTGAAAAAACTGTTGCACTTAGAAATTTATGCTTAATGTGAAACCATCAAAAAAATATAGTCATTCCATTTAAGAAAAAAAATTTGATGTCACTTCCGGTTCAACCGAAAGTGATATTTTCATTCCTGTTAGTCTAAAAGTAGCCTATTATTGTCTAATTTATTTGTACCAAAAACCAAATTTTTAAATACAAAAACAACCAAAATATTAGGGGCGTACATTGACTCGTGGCCACCAGGTATATGGGGAAAAAGTGGTATGGTACAAAAAATAAAATTATGAAATTACAAGTATTCTGCTTTTTGTTATTTCTGTACGATGAATAGTTCTAAGAACGTGATAGTTTAAAAATGGCGCTCGAACATTTATCAGTCGAGATATAATGTTTTAATTTTTTTAAGCTAAAATCGTAATCTTCAAATCGCTTCAACTTGGAAAATATTTTTCATGAACAATTGTAAACCACATTTTTCTCTTACAATATAATTCTATATCAGATTCGGTGGTTACTATTTTACTTTGTTGCCCGCCGCTCCAGAGCGGGTGGGAACCACCCCCAAGCAAGAATGCAAAAAAAAATCATTTAAATCCATCCGTTATAGCACAGTTCCGTCATTTTTTATTTTTACTAATTACAGTAAAAGTTTTATTGCAAATTTTCAACACCCTAATAGACCAGTCGCTGAAGGTTTTCCGCTCCGTATTCTTTGAACCTTGATCGATTGACGTGATATTTGGTGTGTAGTTAGGGAATGGCTCAAGTAACAAAAGTAACATAGCGCCGATGTGCGCTTTCACCCTGAGGGTGTGAAAATGTTTTCACTCAAAATAACGGAAATGGGTAGAGCAACTTTTATATAAAAAATGTTATATAAAGTTTTTTCGATAGATCGATACTATTCGCGGTTTTTCGTGTTAAAAATGCATGTCTTTGGGCGGTTTTTCGCAAATAACTCGAAAACTTCGCGTTCTACTAAAAAAGTTGTAATGGCCAAAAATGAAGCTTAAAAAAATTAATCTTAAGAACATGGGCAATGTATAACAGATACCGCGATACTGAAACTATCGCATATACAGAAAAGGCACAACTAACGAGTGAGGATAGAAAAATTAGATCCCAGAACAATCAAAAGCTTTGTATGAGAACCCCGAATAAGAAAGAACTCATTGTAGAGTTAATTCACAAAAGATCTTCCAGGTTGACGTGAAGAAATTCTGAAGAGCTGAGCAAACCCTTTAAACAATCGACAAGGTGCATTATCCCGATAAAGATAAACAAAATAATTGGAATCGTATTTTTGATAACATTAACAATAACATTATGGATCATAAGCAAAAAAGTCTTGTTTATCTCCTAGCGCACGATGCATATCCCTTTTAGAAAAATTTGCTTAAAGTAGGAAGCACAAAGTGATAAATGTACTATTTGTAATGTTGAACAAGAAACACTCAAACATAAGTTTCTCTGTTATGACAAAATCAGACTAATTTCAACTTACTTGCTACATATAGTTAAAAAAATCTTATAATTTCAAATACAAAGACAAACAGATAAATACAATGGTTATATTTTTTTGTGAGAAACACGATTAGGTACATTTTAGAAAATACCTCCCCAGTGCAGTTTGGTGATTATAAGACATATTATAAAAGATTGTCAGGTCTTAAGAAATACAAATGTACGAAAATATGAGAAGTTCAAAAATGTTCTAGGGTAAATTAAAAACAAAATATGTATTGTACTCTTATGTGTGTAGGTACGTGTATGTATATGTGTGTATATAGAAGTAGATACTTATTGTAGACATATTGTAGTGTATAATCTTTGATAAAGGAAAAAAAATCCCGTAAAAAGTTACGATAAGGACCTTGTTGTAATTCTCTACTTTTGAAAACATCTCGCATCCAAATTCTTGGTGGTCTCTTTCTTCTTGTTTTCTAACAAACTTTAAGGCATTGATCAATTTCTGGAAGGAATTTGAACCTTCGGTGCGACGCTGCCGGACGCAGTTTTAATCATCTCCCGATGATGCTAACGTGGTTAGGAAACGCGCATCGAGTGTCGGTATTCGAGTGTTGTGTTCAACAATTTTGATCGCGGAAACTACGTCTCCAGAGACATTGATTAAGGTTAAATTTATTATATTATTTCAATCATTTGTTTCGTATTTCGGAACACACGGTGTATCATTAAAAATGAGGTGAAGATCTCTATACAATACCGAAAAGTTTAAAAATGTTAAAAAAACTCTTCGACTTCTTATCAAAGTTCCAATTCGGCTGTCCCAAGTAGAAACACAGTAATTGTAGTCGGGCTAAATATCGGGAAAACTGATTTGTAATGAATTATGTTAGCCTCACAACATTTGAAGAGACATTGTCATATATTTTCACAGAAGTTTCGTAAATGACTTGATTTGTCATTCTCCATTATCAGAGTAGAAATATATTTAAAAATGTTTGATTAGCAGCATATGCTTTGTTTTTAAGTAGCTTCGCAATCTGTACATACATACTTATTTATATGCAAAACACAGTAACTGCATTTACTGTATTTGTAACTGGTAGATACTCAAAAAGTAGACATTAGATATACAGTAAGTGTGTTTGGGTGTACGAAATTGACAATTGAGACACACGTAGGTATTTAAATAGAAATGAAGGTCTCTTAAACAACTGAATCGGATGCTGCCCATCATTGCACTTGACACAGTATAGTAGGGAATCTAAGACCTCCAATTCAGCAAGGGGGGGTCAACTGTGACATATACAAAAACCAAAAGCGGATTCCTATGTAAAATTTCATGACGGATACGAATTTTGAGTTCACCCCTTCATCCAGAATTGCGAAATGGGGAAAAAATGCAATTTTGGGCAAATTTATAAAAACTACGGAAAACATTTTTTTTTTGTTTCTCAGTCAATACCTCATTAACTGTTAGAGATATCTGTTTCAAATTTTGACACCAATATCTTTGGACATTGGCCTCACGTACAGTTAATGTGAAACCTTTTTCGGCAACGTCGTTTTTTGGCAAAAAAAATAAAAATCTTTGCTTGACGCACAAAAACACCAAAATGCATTGCAAAATATAACATGCTAGAAACTTTTTTATTATTAAAGATACATGGGCATATGATCGAGAGAAAATAAAGCTTATGAATTATAGAAACTTTTTTACTTGCAAGAATTTTTTTCTAGAATGCTTAATTTGGCTGTTATGAATGTTGTAAATAAATAGTAAAGTGTAACGACTGATATATTACGCGTTCTCCTCGGCCGGCGAGACCGCTCTCTACTAGCCACCCGCATCCGAATTCAGTCATATCAGCGGTTTTATTTAAGATACGTAGGTATTTTATTATTTAGTTCATGTATGTTTTATTTTAAAAATGGTATCACTGGAAGTTTGTCAGTTACCAGTTGAACCGAAAAAAACTTTCTATGATTGACGTCATGTCTTTAATTCAAAGGCATCAAAGCTATGGCTGTTCAACTTTCAAAGAACTCTTTGAAAAGTATTTGAAATTAGTTATAAGCATGAGACTAAAAGGGTGTAACCTAATTGTCTATGTTGGAGATAGATACGATGTACCTGAAAGCATAAAAAGTTTTGAAAGAAATCGACGGACCAAAGTAAGAAGAGGTAACTGTCAGTATTAGGTAAACGATGGGGTAGATATACCAAATTGGAAAAAATGTATTTCTCATTCTGATAATAAACGAGAACTCTTGAACTTTTTGCTTGCGAGTTTGAGGAAAGTCATTTCAGAATAGACCAAAATGTTCAGATTATTATTGCAGGTATGTTTTTAGAAAATAGGAAAACTCTTTTATGCGATCAAAATAATGTGAAAATCATGGAGTCCCTATATTTTTCCGATCATGAAGAAGCAGATTCCAGAATTTTTGCTATCTTGTCATTTTTTAGAAATGAATGTACTGGAACAGTCATATATACTGTGGACACTGATATTTTTGTTCTTTCATTGTATTATGCGACTATACTTAACACTGAAATATGGCTTCAACGGCAAAGGTATTTTATTTCTTGTCATGATGTGATTACCCAATTATCTAGTACATTTGATTTCGACAAAAGAAATGTAGCCAACATTTTACTAGATGTTTACTGCCTCTCTGGAAATGATGCTGTTAGGTATCCCTTTAAGGAAGGCAAGAAGGCAGTAGTAAAAATATTACGTGAAAGATTAAATATGTTAGAAAAATTAACACATTTTGGCGTAGCGAACCGAGATGGAACTTACAAACTAACTGATAGTGTATTAGATTCCTGTAGGTTATTTTTTAAGGCTCTTTATGGCAGACCTTTATTTAGAGAAAAATGAGCTGCGAGCAAATTTATTCACTTCATATAAGACAGATATAAGGTAATTGTTTTAATTATTTTTATTTACATGAATCTAAAATTATCATTTCATTTCAGACATCTTTCTCCAACCGAAAATGCATTTTTATTTCATGTAAAAAATACATTTTTGCAAGCAGCTGTATACAAAGAAGCCTGCGAAGTTAAGCCACATTTGCCTAATATTTTTTATTTTGGCTGGAGCAAACTAAATAATGACATTATACTGATAATGATGAGTAAACCACAAAAGCCAGAGAGTATACATTTAAATTCATATTGCAAATGTAAGATGTACACTTGTACCAGTCGCTGTCGATGTCTAAGTGCAAAAGTAAAATAATGTGGTATAAGTTGTTTGTGCGAAGGCAAATGTTCCTCACTTTTAAATTAAACCAATTATAAAAATTTAATAGTTTTCTTTTTTTACATAAAATACAAACATTTTTAATCGGACTGACACAATATAAATATGCTTCATTAAATCGCAGACCCTAAGCCATTTTCTTATTAATATGGGGAAGTTTTTATCTTATAATAGATACACAATCGTTAGCAGAGCACGCTATGAAGTGTAAACACCGAGCTAGACCAATTTGACCGGGCCGGATCAGCATACGCGTCATCGCTGAACCAATATAATCCCCTTTTTTCACTATTAAGCCAAAGTATAAAAATATATTCAAATGCAAAAACTTCTTTGGTCTTTTGTCATCATTTTTTGTCGATTAACTACACCTCTATCTCTACTTACAAAAAAGTTTCTCACTTACTATATTTTGCAATACATTTTTGAACTTTTGTGCGACATGTAGGACTATAGTTTTTTTTAATAAAAAAATTGTATTGACAAAATAATTTTGCTCTATACAGAGCCCAAGAAGAAAGTTAAAAGATTATTCTCCCAAAATTTCAGATCGATACTTTTACCAGCAAATGAGATATTGAGTGGGGAATGAGAATACTAATGTTTATTGTGTTTTTCTTACTTTTGGAAATAAACAAGTTTTTCTCTAATTTCGCAATTCCGAATTTAGCGGTGAACTCGTAATTCGAATTCGGCAGAAAATTTTACAAAGAAAACTGTTTTTAGTTATTGTATACATATGAGTTGACCCCCCCACCTTTAAAACGCATCGTACGGCAAGCTAGATTCCCTACTAGTAAGTGGTGGTAATTATGGAAGGGATGATCTGACCACCATTTTCAAAACAAAGTAACTACTCAGGCCATGCAAAAACACAGTCATGTCAAAGTACTTACTGTGTTTTCCAATGGTATTTGGCTCATACTGTGTTTTGTTCCGGTACAGCTACTCATTCAGTGTCACTTACTGTGTTTTGTGAACATAATAACTCTTAAATGTTCATTATTTAATCAATTATAAGTGTTCCACAAGACGTGTTGGGACACAGTAAGTCCAATACTTTAGAAAACTCAATTTTTATAAATTTGTCAATTACTGTGTTTCTGCTTGGGACAGCCGAATTATCGAATCGTGACAGTTCATCAGTCAACTGCAAATAATGCCACTAATAGGAATTTGGCTTTTAAAAGATTCCTTGTGTTAGCATGTCGTATTAAGGGCCGGTTTATTAATGCGTGGTTAAAGTTATCCTATGGTTAAAAGCATAGACAGAGACATAGACTTTAACTATAGGATAACTTTTATCCTCGCATTGATAAATCGGCCCTAAGAAGTTTAATTTATTTCATTTTTTTACGGGCTGTGTTTATGGCAAAAAAGTACAAAATACGTGCCCCCTATTATACCATGAAGTAAAAAAAAATATGAAGTCACCCAAAATTGTGGAAGTATTTGATTGTTTAGGTTGACCTGTACAAAAAACAAATACAACAGTGTTGTAATTCACTATTAGTGGGATTTAAATGATCATTTTCACACCAATTTCTATTTATTGATATAATAAGTACTTTAGCTATAAAATATTTTTACTTCAAATATTATTTCTTCGTAAATGGACTGAATTTTTGAAAAAGAAATGAGTAAACATTAACTGTTAATCTAGTTTACTCTTGTGTAATTCCTATTTGACACAAAACGTATTATACTCTTGGCAAATACAAAACGAAGATTATATTGCATTCGATCGGCACATTCCTAAAACCGGTAATATTGATCGTAGAGAAAAAAATGTCATATCACTCTGTTGGTGATCGAATTATGAACAACTTTCAAAATGTCTGCCTGTCTATCCATCCGTCACGTTTCTTGTAAGCACGATAACTTAAGAAAGAACAAACCGATTATACTGAAATTTGGACTGCAAATTAGAATTAGCTAGAGGAAGAACTCTATTGTTTCTGAAGAAAATTCATCCATAAATACAAAAGTTATTTATTTAAATTTTATTTTTTTGTATGTTTTATATTTCAACCAAAAAAAATTGAAACCAACATCATTTACACACAAAAAACTACGAAGAGTATCTCATAGAATGTGCAACAATTATATAAAATGTTTAATAAATCAGCGAAGAGTAGTACCTATGTTTAATCTAATTATTAGATTTGCTATTCTGCTTGAACATGTACCACAAAAAGTACCACATTTCCGTTAGTTGTTAAAATATGCTTACGTAATTATGTATTACGCGTTTAATCAATACTAAAACCAATTTTTACACTAACTACGTTTTAAATTATTGTTTCATATAAATACTAGGTACCTACATATTGCAACCACCTCCAACAAACGTAAAAGCTCTAGAAAAATCCATTGTGAACAAAATCGACATGCAATGTTATTTTAAATATTACCATAAAATTCCACGTTGCTGTGAATAAAATGTAGTGTATTCACTATACTGGTTAATTATATATGTTTCGAAATAGAGGTTTAATATCTTACGATACTAACTAATCTAAAAATATCTGACAGGCTTTTGTTGCTTATTCAATGTTTACTCATTTGATTTCAGGAACAGGGTAAGAGGATATGTTGAAATTCCTCGAAATTCTTCTGTTTGTGTTAACACAGACACACAAAAATGTTGATTTACCATCAACTACGTTTTACGTTTTGTTTACCAGGGTGTTCTATAAATAGACAAATATTGATTCCATCAGTCGTCAATAACTATGAGACTATATGAAAAATATTAATTAGGTATACGTTTAGGTATAGATATAAGACATAAGAAAGTCGAGAACTAACGTAACGAACATAATTTCCAAAGAAATTTTTGGCAGGAAGTAAATAGGTACTTGTTGATATTAAGGGTCACTCTTTAATGTTCACCAATGACGAACCAATTTTTCAATTCAGTGATAAGTATAGTTTATCTAGAAAGTTAAATTTCCCATCCAAATATTTTTTCCTATTTTTAGTATTGAAAATAATTAAAAAACAATGTTAAAAATTGACGAAAGTTCACCTTTTTCTTTTCAGTAATTCGTCCGTAACTTTTTTTACGTGATCCTAGGTATATAGAAATGTTCAGAAAAAAGAAAGTTATTGAAAAGACAAAGAAATTGCTTTTCTTTTCTGTTCCGTACGACCAACGGTGACCGAGATATCGCAATTCAAAGTTGACCATTTTTTGCTATATTTTACCGCATTTGCTCTCATACATTTTTTCACGCCCGCTGATTTAGATATTGATAATGTAGTTTATATAACTGATGGTGGTTACTTGTTTCATAAAACATGCTGGAGTACAAATGAGACATTTGCTAATATTAGTATAATACATAAATTATTTAAAGTCTTCATATGAGAAGTGTACCGTGGTTTTCGATGGATATTCTGACGGAGTTGGCAATATCGGCGCTAAAAGTGCAGAAAGATTACGCCGAATAAAACAATTTTGTCCCGGAATGCAAGTAAAAGATGATTTGAAACCTCTATTAAATTCAGACAAATTTTTTGCCAACGAAAATATTTTTTTTTTTAATTGCTTATTTAAAGGAAAAATTAAAAGCAGCTAATATTGATTCGAAGCAGGCTGATGAAGATGCTGATATATTCTACTTATTTTTAATACTACTAATAGTAAAGGCAACACAGTCAATGTAGCTATAGTTGGCCAAGATGTGGATCTTCTAATTGTATTATCATCATTACCCGATAAATACAATGTATTTTCATTGAAACCGAGTATTGGATATGTGCATGCAAAATTGTACAGCCAGAGCAGCTTTCAGTATCCACAGTATCAGAAATTCATCGGCTTTATACACCCATTTATAGGTTTGTTCCAACAACAATCACGAACTAGTTACAAACTACTTAGAGCCAATCAGCTCTTTATAATGTGGTCAGGTGATCAATCAGGGACTGTTTTCAACCAATCACATTACTTCTGATTAGTTCGGGATTCTTGTTGGAACAAACCTACTTAGTGGTTGTGATACCACATCTTCATTTTTTAAAGTTGTAAAAACAATTTTTTATAAAAAAAAATCACAAAATTAGAAAAGTATGCGAAAGTTTTTTAAAAGATAATGCAAGAGAGGAAGAAATCGGTGCTGCCAGTGAATCCATTTCAGCTTAACTATATGATTTAAAAGCGAACGATAAGTGCCTAACTAAATGTCGCTTACAATTATTTAAACGATTGTTGAAGAATTGCGACGTTTACACTATCACAGTTACCTCCAGCAGCTGATATTGCCACATTGCATGGACAACGAACATATTTACAGATTCAACAATGGAAAGGAAATATGTTAAATTCCCTCCAATGGGGTTGGAAGAAAACAAACAATGGGTTGATGCCAATTGCCACAACTCTATCTCCTGCACCGCAATCTTTCCTCGAAAAAATATCATGTGGCTGTTTAAAGGACTGTAATGGAAATTGTGGTTGCAGAAGTTTGGCATCACATGCTCCATATTTTGCAAGGAATGTGAAGGAATTATTGCGAAAATGCAAATGTGCCAGAACTATCACAAGAATATGTCGATAACGAAGTTGATATTGCCATCGAAAGAATTAATATTGAAGAAACATAATGTTTTCTAACAATATTTAATTATTTAAAAATCAGTTTATTTTGAATAATGCATAAAATTTAATTGTAATATTACTTATACAGCTCAACCACAAACATTAATTGTTTGTGATATTACTTTTTCGTAAAAACGTAACATTTATTTTAGAACGTTACAGAAACATTTGTATTATTAAATTATCTTAAAACTGTTATTTTATTGCACAAAAATAAATTAATTTACTCAAAATTAAAAGAAAGGCTGCAATTGTCAACTTTGAATGGCGATATCTCAGTCGCCGTTGGTCGTACAGAGCAGAAAAAAAAGCAATTTCCTTATTTTTTCAATAACTTTCTTTATATATACCTAGGATTCCGCAAAAAACAGTTATGGACGAATTATTGAAAAGAAAAAAGCAGGTGAATTTTTGTCAATTTTGAACTTTGTTTTTTAACTATTTTGAATACCAAAAATAGGAAAAAATATTTTTTAACGCGGCATTTGGATGGGATATTGAATTTTGTACACAAAAGTATTCTTGTAAAAATCTCCAAATTTGTTTTTGAGTTAGTTTGAAAAAAAACTAAAAAATGGACTTCTTCGGATGGCTCTCAACAACGTACCACGGAATTTAGTAGCACTTTGTGATTTTATCGTTTTTAGGCGTTAAACTAACATATTAAACAATAAAAACCCTTTAACGCAATTGTTCCTTTCTACCCCGAAATTTTGAATATATTCAATAGACTAGACCGCGTTTACAGTCATCAATCTTTCAAAATATTGTTCTTAAAATCAGATTTAATTCTTTGTATCATAATTTATATTTGGACACTAAATGAAATTAAGTTTCCAAAGTTTTCTCCTTTGGATTATTGTACGCGAACGTACCACTCACTGGTCCGTCATTCATCATTAATTTTTTATATTCTTTAATGGGACTCAAATATTCAAATAAAATATACTAGAATAAATATATTAAATGTGAAAAAAGGTTAAAAATCGGCATAATATTTGCTCCTATAAGAGATTAATACTTTAGAAAAATGTATTATATATTTTGCCAATTTAATTGGACGGTTTACCAATAGAGGGGGAGGCAGTAGCTGTTCGAAGTGAACACTGCAGCAAATTAAAAAGTAAGGTCGGAGTTATTTTTTTTTCTAGCGTTAGAAATAGTTTAAATGAATTTTAATTTACTTACCATTTGAATTTTTACATTATCATAAAAACTATATAGCTAGCCAATTGTATGGTTCCAGTTATATCGACATAACTATTAGTTCGCTTTCTATTATACGAATTTACTGTGGCGTACAAACGCACTCTTAAATTGAGACGTACGCGTGACATTTTGTTCGTATACTAACGCAATTAACTTCAAACTGACATTAGTAGAAATTTCTCATTTGTTTACATAGCTTGCTAGTGAAAACATACAAAATTTGAGCTTCCGACTGGTAATTTTTGAAACCCCAAACTTCGAATTTTGTCTCGGTATCCAAGGTATAAATGAGATTCTGAACAACTTTTTCAAGCAACTTTTTTTGATATCTCCAATGTGACGTAAAATATTGAGAATCTGTCCTATTCGTGAGGTTGCAGTAGGCTCGGTTTACACCTGACATTTGAGTTGAATACTCTAAGAAATGCAGTTCGTGAAGTTCTCCCACTGCTGTACCAAAATTCAAATCTCTACATCTAAAAATAAATTAAATACAGGGGTGTCTTCATCTTAAGTGTGCCATACTGTATATAGCTTGTAACGTTTATCACATATAATTTTAAGTATAAATCTTTAAAATATAACAACAACTTTAATTTTCCTCATCGGCCTCTTCATTTTCTTCTAGTAAGTTCAGGATAAGATAAAAAGTGTTACTTATTTAAACATTGCAGAACTATTACAACGTTATTGTATTTTATATGTAATAAAAATTTAAAGTTTACTTCATTAATAAAAATTTTATAAGAATCAGATGATCAATAGCGGTAGCGCGCACAATGCCACAGTCGTACATGGCATGTGTTACTTGCAGCGCATTTTAATACAGAATTGTATGTGCTTTTAGCCCAACTGTACTTTTTCTCTGAAAAAATCTGAACTTAATGAATTAATATGAGTTAAATCATAGGAATTCCTATAGTACAAAACCCATGAGTTACAAGTCCTAAAATTATACCGTTACAAAATATGGTTAAACAAATTAAGAAAACATTTCTGTCATGACTGCATAAAAGCGTATTTAAACAAAAACTATTGTAAAATTAAAAACTATGTTACGAACTAAATAGTACATAGTTTTAGCTTTATTTTATATTTTTTCCTTTTGGTTAGGAATAAAACTCCTAATTTCACAGCTATTTCTAATCAAAGTTTTGTGGTTCATATTGAAGGGAAATTCACAAATTTCAAAGTGTACACTTTAAAATCAATAAACGGCAGACAATTTCATTATTATTAAATGAACTACTATTGAATCACTATTATTATATGAAAAGATATTAATAATGTAACTCAACAAGAATTATACATTTTAATAAATTGCTCTTCGAAAATATAATTTAAATTTTCTTATGTCCGCTAGATATGTAATAAAAACATTTTCAAAATTCAAATTCAATTGTTTCAATGAGGCGCTCCTCATATAGACGTAAACATTTTTGATTTTTAAGAGCTTTTTAGTCGACTGACTTTAATTTACAAAAGTGTTGTTGCTCTCAGCACGCTGATTATTTTTTATAAAAATAGTAAAAAAATAGTCATATTGCGGGAAAAATACTCTTTATGTAATTCTCCCGAAGCCGCCGCTAAAGTTACTGCAAAATGACAGCAAAATTCATAATGGGCTTATTCGGCATTTTTTTGATTTCATAAATCGAAAGTGCAAGTCTGAAATAATGGATCTGCAAAAAATCAGAATCTTATTGGTTTAGTATCTTAAAAACTATTACAAATCTCCACCTCGCGAAAATGGGGCGTGGCCAGGCGCTACGTCACTATACGCATAGACTCGGCGATCTCAATAGACTTGATGCTCCTTAGCTGTTATAATTATTATAAGTGTTTTCGAAGTATTGTTTGTTTTGATTACTTCTTGACAGTAGGGGAGTACAATTTGGTGAAATGTCAAAAAATTACAATTTTTTCTCGCTCCTGTCGGGTCGAATTTTCGATTTTGACCCTGCAATTTACGATTAGGATTCATCGCCGACCTTCTCTCTTTTCCGTAGAGACATAGAACGAACTTCCACCCGACGCACAGTGTGGCAAGATACCTCAAATACCGGCATTAAATACAAAAATAAAGTGTCATAGCAAACAATGTATTGTTACTAGTTAATATCAGCACAAGTTTGTGCATGTTTTCCCCCACCACTTAAGGTAGATTCGTGCTTGCATATCCATCGAATCCGCAGGCTATAAACGCCTAATAACTGTTGTTCGCTAGTGCGTTTGTACAGTGAATATGTTCTTAACACATTATTTTGTTTTTTTGTTAAACGCGCGATCAATACTTTGTTTCAAAATGGACCCTCAATACCCTCAGCTATGTACAATGTAACTTCGAATGATTTATTTTTAGTGAATGGAAGGTACGATTTTTATAATATTTTGAAAATACCCTTGCAAAGTGCTAAATTTTTACGTATTCTTCTAAAATCCTTAGAGTAATAGTTTACTTCCTCACGCTTTCCCACATAAAATTTTATGTACTAATATAGTGGTACTATAACAGATTTATACTAAAGTTAAATCGAATACACATATTTACACATTTTCATTTTATTTGCTTTTTTCGGCGACTTTACAACATACTACTTAATTAGTAAATAACTGATGCTGTACATGTATACAATTTATTACCACAGGGTCGCGTTCAAATGACTTATTTATGAATACAATTGATCTATACACCCTAATGAGGGAATTTGAGTGCCAAAAATTTGAGGAACAATTCAATTTTTTGAGAGAACACGTTAAAAATTGCACCAATTGCCCAACAGAAGGATTAAGTGAATTATATAGCAATGGTTCGCATTTCACGTCGTGTTTTAAAGAAAAATGGCTTGAAGCTAACAGAATAGCAACAAGGTTCCTATAAAAAGATAGAGAGTGGCTAGAAACAGCAATTAGATTTAAATTGTATGCCGTTGTTCGCGAAAACATGAGAAGACGACCATTACACTTTGAAGAGAGTTCTGCTGGAAGCAAACGAGTAAAATCTAAAAACCTTAGAGAGACCACCTCGCTTGCAGAAACAGCATATGTTACTGAAATGCGTTTGCGAACTCTGAAAAAACCAACTGCAGTAAAATCGATAGAGTAGATTGCATGCTCACCCACACGAGCATCGAAGTATATTGAACCTTACGAGGCACTAGAAGAATCTCAGGTGAAAGGGATGTTTGGTGAAGAGGCTCTTTCGACCATTGTGGAAGCCATACTCACTACTCACCAATATAATGTGATAAGATCCAAAGACCCAAAAAGATTTCCCTCATACCTCTAAGCTTATACACGTTGCCGAAAGATCTTGTTACCCTAATAAAGTCGACACAATTGTCACTTCAACGTCTGCAAAAGTTACTTTGCAAGCGCTATTGGATCACACTACCGAACGTGTATCTTTAACATAAAAAATAATTAAACAAAATACAGCGTGTTATTTAAAATTTCGAAGTAAGGGCAGCTGGGGGGCAAGGGGAGGGTTTGTGGCATGACAATAATGCAAAATTACATCCTCCTGTGTACTAATTAACATCCTGAAATTCTAAACCTGTCACTTTAAAGGCACCAGAAATAAACCCACCCGACCTTTTCGCGGGGACACCCGGTATATGCCTACGTATTGCAATAAACAAACAAATATCATAAAATTGATTTATATACATATTAATAATCGTCCTCAATTATATTCAGCCAAAAAAAAACTGACAATCTCACTCTATGAATTGATGCCAGTATTTGAGGTATCTTGCCACACTGTGCGACGTATTTATTTAGTTACAAGCGTTTGAAAATTTCCATGTTTTTCGACCTTACAGGTTAAATTTTCTTACGTCACTTGCGTATAGTGACGTCACAAATAAGCGCTCGGTTTTTGCAACTATTACTAATTTCAATTCCTTATATCTCGAGAACGGAAAAAGTTAATAACACGAAATTTTAAGTGCATAATGAGAATATCGAGTACTATATGAAAAAGTGTAAAAACCATATAAAAAGAATATCATGGAACAAGCCCATTGTTTATAAGCCTTTTTCTTTATAAGTTTCTTTCCAATCGTCCGATTTTAACTTTCCAAAATTTTAAAAAAAATTGGTTTCATTATGCTTCAATAATAAATACTATTTTTAAATAGCAAAAACAAGCGAATTTTTACAAATTTTGAATTACGTATTCAAAGTTGATAACAATAACGAATGTTTCAGTTAGATTGCTTAAAATATTTTTGCATACAGTTCAATGGTTACCAAATAGACTATCAATGTACGCTTTATCATAAGTGCAAAATGTTTGCAAAATATGACGTTCTCCAAAATAAAATTAATTTGCTTATAACTTTGGAACAAGGCACTTCTTTATCATGATATTTGCGGGAAATTACATGGTTTGGTTAGTACTACCTATTCTTATTTAATTTTTTTTTAAATAAATTAACATTATTTATTTATGAAAAATAAAAGGTACAAGTAACAAATATTGCAGTAACTTTTTTAATTATGCAAATTTTTAATAAGATTCAAACGGAAAAACAATACTTCGATTTTACCTTTTGTGGACCATTTTTGGATCATTTTAAGCCGAGATATCAACGATTTTAGTTTTGGCACAGTTGAGACTTGTCTTTTTTAATTAACACTTTCGAAAAATTCGAAATGGAGGCTATATATCTGATATAATTATTTATTAAAAATGTATACCAATGCATCGCATCGAAAAAAAAAACGGATGATAACACTGGTAAGCAAAGATACACTAAAACTCAGCCCCACCACTGAACATGCGTACTGTTGTACGAGCAATCGTAGTTGTTCATTTTTTTTTTTCAGTGTTAATACGTATGAAAAAATATACAAAATGAAACTTTAGATAGTAAAGAGTCTGACTTAGCTTCCATTTCGAATTTTTCGAAAATGTTAATACAAGTCTCAACAGTGCGAAAACTGAAATCGTTGATATCTCGGCTTAATGGTCCAAAAAGGGTCCACAAAAGGCGAAATCAACGTATTGTTTTCCGAAGAATCTAATGCAGTATGAATCTCATTAAAAATTGCAATTTTTGTTACATGCAAATTTTATTTTTCATAAATAAATGTTAATTTATTGAAAAAAAAATTCTTTGAATAAGAATAGGTAGTACTAACCAAACCATGTAATTTCCCGCAAGAATCATGACAAAAAAGTGCCTTGGTCCGAAATTATAAGCAAATTAAATTTTTTTTGCAAAACGTCATATTTTGCTAAACTTTGCACTTATGATAAAACGGACAGCGGGAGTCTATTTGGTAACCATTGAAGTATAGGCAAGAACATTTTGAGCAATCTAACTGAAGAATTCATACAGTTATGCAACTTTGAATACGGAACTCAAAATTTGCAAAAATTTGCGAGTTTTTGCTATGTAAAAATAGTAATTATTATTGAAGCATAATGGAACCGATTTACTTTAAGAGTACATGTATTCCCGAGTAAAATGAGCTTTGGAAAGTTCAAATCGGACGATTAGAACGGAACTTGTAAGGAAAAAAGGCTTATAAAAAATTATGAATTTTGAGGTAATTTTGCAATAGCAAATTTTGCGGCAGGTGAATTACATCAAGAGTATTTTTTCCGTAATATGGTTAATTCTTTACTATTTTTACAAAAACAATCAACGTGCTAAGAGCAACAACACGTTGATTCAATTTCGATGACAATGCATTTTTATGATGGGCATGACCTGATCCTACACCCAGGATAAAAGTGTGAAACAAACGGATTTTTTTTTTAGATGCACAACCAGTTTAAATACCGCCAAAAGATATTGCATGTCCGATAACTATATCAGGTACACTTAAAATGCTTTCAAGTTATAGAGCGTAGGGCAAAAAAGAAAAACTTTTATTTAAAAAAACTGCACTAAAAAGTAAAAATTTTTTAAATTCATACACCTGGAAACCAAAAGCCAAGTAACTATGCAATAGTGCTATATGACCGTCCCCAAAGCTTTTGGTTTCCAAGAGCATGAATTTTAAAAAATTAGTTTTTACTTTTTAGTAGTTTCTTAATATAAAAGCTTTTTCTTAAAAATATTTTTTATATAATTTTTTTTTGAATAGCATACTTTAAAATCATCGCGTGCCAAAAATTGAGTTTCCTATTTTTTCTTTGATAACTGGACCACAGGTTTAAAGTTTACTAAATTATCCTTAATTAAGGATCTGTTATATCCCCTTTCGATGGAAATTATCCAAAACTTCCCAAAACGTGCATGCTCATTTATTAATTTAAGAACACTACAGTTTTAAGTTGAAAATCTACTAGATTTAAAATTCAAGTTTTTTATGGTTGTCATTTTTTTATTTAAAATCACTCAAAATTGTCAAGACACATTTTCAAATTGCAAAATTTGCATTTAAAATTCCAGTAATGTGTAAAAATGTTTAATATAATTTACCACTAAAGCACAAGAAATGTTAAAATCAATATGCTAATCCAATATCGCCTTCATAAATCATTGCAATCTAAATTTGGGACGTAGTTCATAGCAGTTCGGAACGGCAAGTTCAAATTCCTAGTAAGTTAAATATTTTTCCTACCTCGTTGGATGATGCTGGAATGAAATATGACTTTCTGCTTTAGTAGGTTATAAACATGGCTCGCGTATCAATTAACGAAGAAACATTTAACGACGCTGTGCGTGATTAACATTGAAAAGTCGGAGTTATCACCAGCGAACGCTGTTAACTCAAGCAATGGAACAATATGAAGCAATGAGATCTATCGTAAGAGAACCGCCAACATATTTTAAACGTATAAAGGGAGTCATTGCGGAATTAGCTAGTTTAAATAACTCTAGGCCTGTCCCCCGAGACGTCATTCAAAAGTTGACTATGATAAAAGTGGAATGCGACAAAGGCCTTGAATACAAAATATTGATTGGCAGACTTGGTGTATATCCGATTCTATTGGATTCCCTAACGCGAGAAAAGGATGATGCTGCCAGAAAATTGTGTTTAAGAACCCTCATATCCCTCATGGATAAACAGCCTGATTTTCTAGACGATAGTGGTATCTACGCTATTATGAACCATGTAAGTAGTGATTTTAATTTAGAAACTAGAAGGCTAGCTTTGAAGTGGGCCAGGGTGTGTTGTATTATGCATGAATCAAATAGGCAAAAATTATTTAGTGCCGGTATTTTGGAGCCATTAAAAGAATTACTAAACGAAGATTTTGCAGAGATACTGGAAGAAACATTGTGTCTCTGTAGGACGTTGGTGTTTGACGATGATGTTCGTGCAGAATTTGGAAAAGCCCAACATTATTCCAGGATGGTCGCCAATGATACTCTGGGTTCACTCGTAGCTTTACTTTATCGATTTCGACTGGACGAACTGTTAATTAACGACATACTGTCAACTATATATGTTCTTTTGGTTAGAGTGGAATACTGCCAAAAAGTCGCGAATGGTGGAGGTTTGGAGTCAATAAAGGATATCATGATAGCATTCGATTCTGATGAAAAAATTAACAAGCAATGCTTTAAAGTTCTAAGAGCTCTAGCTGTTGATGATCGATGTAGGGCCCAAATAATACAGAACGATTTTGCACCAGTGATAACTAAATCGCTGGATGTAAATAAGGGACATGTAAACACGACGACTTCCGGACTTCAGTGTGTGGCCGCAGTAACCTTAAGATCACCACAAAATAGCATGGCACTAATTGAATCTGGAATACCAGAAATTATTGTAAACATAATAAGACTCTACCCACAGGAAAAAATTATACAGAAAAGCGCAAGCTTGGCAGTAAGAAACATCGTTTCTCTAAAGGAAAGACAATCCGCCGCCAAATTCCTTGATTTGGGCATTGAGCAACTGCTTTCAAACAATTTAGCAAAATTTCCAGACATAGAATACGATACTAAGGCGGCACTGCAAGATTTAGGTTGTAATAATTAGCACGAACAAGGATGAACCTTTAGCACTCTTAATATGAAGATTAATAGTTAATTACCTAACATTACTTAGGAACTGCGTTCTCTACATCATATTTTATAATACACAATTTTTATCTACCAAATTACATAATTATTTTATTGTGCCTATTTTATTTTGCTACCACCGACACTGTTATATTATTCCAAGTGCCAGTGACACCCAAAAGTTTCAAGCATGTAAACTGTTATTCTTATAGGCCAATTCAGAAAGGTATCGAGATAATCTGTTGAAAATTATAAAGCGTTCCCTATCAGCATTTCCTTGTAGCGTATGGGGATTATTTAAAAGTTTAATTTTTATTCAAACTACAACTGATAGGGATTTGTGAAGTATCTTCAATTGAGGAAATATAAAAATTTCGGTAAAATTGCCTACAGCTATACAGCAAGTAAAAGCCTAAAAAAAGTTAATAATGTCTTGATCGGTTAACTCTATGTTTATTTATTTAACTCATTATGGGATGAAAAGTTTGAGGTCCCTTTTATGCATATGAATTGGTCTGTCAGCGAAAAAATGCTTTTAACTACGACAGACTCAATTTTGAAAGTGCCGCGACCACAGTTTTTTATTAAAAAATGTGCTATGACCGTTGCTAACTAAGAAAAATTGATTTTTTCCAATTCTAAATTAATATTGTAGATTACTTTTATATATTCAAATACCTTTTTTATCGAAAAAATGTTTTTTACTATGACAGACTTTATTTTTAAGCGCCGCGACGTTTCCTTTTTTTAAATAAGCTTTTACAATGACCGCGTCAAAACACTACCTTCATATTTTTCTCTAATTAAGTTTGAGGTCCCTTTTATGCATAAGAATTGGTCTGTCAGCGGAAAAATGCTTTTCACTACGACAGACTTAAGTTTTAAAGTGCCACAACCATAATTTTTTAATTAAAAAATGTGCTATGACTGTTGCTAACTAAGAAAAATTGTTTTCAATTCTAAATTAATATTGTAGATTCCTTTTATATAAGTATTCAAATACCTTTTTTATCGAAGAAATACTTTTTTCTATGTCAGACTTAATTCTTATGCGCCGAGACAACGTTATTTTTTAAAACAAGCTTTTATAATGGCCGCGTCAAAACACACTTTCATATTTTTCTCTAATTAACTTTGAGGTCCCTTTTATGCACATAAATTGGTCTGTCAGTGAAAAAAGGCTTTTAACTACGATAGACTGAATTTTTAAAGTGCCACGACAACATTTTATAATTAAAAAATGTGCAATGACCGTTGCTAACTAAGACAAATTTATTTTTTCTTTTCTAAATTAATACTGTAGATTCATTTTTATTCAAATTAGATTTTAAAATGGGCACGTAGAAACACCACCTGAGTTTTTTTCCTGAAATTCCGTTTGAGATCTCATTTGTGCATTAAAATGGGTCTGTAAGCGAAAAAATGTTTGTCACTACGACAGACTAGATTTTTTAAGCGCCGCGACCATACTTTTCAAGTAAAAATGTGGTACGATTGTTATTCAATGAAATAATTTTTTGTTAATTCTTAATTCATACTCTAGATTTCTTTTATGTATTACAATACGTTTTCTTTATTGAAAGATTGGTTTTTACTAAGTAATACTTATTTTCAAAGAGCCCCGCGGTCATGTTTTTCATTTAAAAAAAATTAGGATGACGTTGATAACTGCTTTTTTTTATTATAAGTCTGTCATGAAAAAAAAAATGTACAATACATCATACCCATTTTTGCAAAGCGCCGAGGTATGACCTTAGGTGTAGGCTAGTGTTGTAATGAAAATAATAATAATATTATGAACAAAAATATTGAACTGCTATAATTAATAAAATTTATTATTTTATATAAAATTTTACAAACTTACAAGGAGGTGTTATGAAGTGTGCTTTCTTAAAAAAATATGCTTTATAAAAAATTAAATGTCACATTAATTAACAAAAATTCTCAGACAGACCCGTTGTAATAAATAGGCGAGATGTTAAACTTCATTTTAAAACAAAAATACAGGAGGTGTTATGAATTGTACTTTTATCAAAAAAAATCTTTATAAAAAATTCAGTGTTGTCACATTAATTAACAAAAATTGTCAGACAGACCAATTTTTTTTTAAATGATTCATTAAGTATTTACCACAAATTGAAAAAATTTCGAGTGTTTTGAAATACAAAATCAGTTCTTTTTAGGCAAATTCAAAAATTCATAAAAAATAACAATTAACAATTTTTGTATGGTCTGGCCGGCGTAACAAAATATGTACATGTTTTGCAACCATTTTCATCTTTTAAATTTGTGGTGTCCGATGGGGTACCTTTTTTGTTTTTGTTTTTAGTTTTAGCTTTATTTTGTATTTTTTCCGTTTTGTTCGGAATAAATCTCGTAATTTCACAGCTATTTATAATCTAAGTTTTATGGTTCATATTGAAATGAAATTCACAAATTTCAAAGTGCTCTTTTTAAAATAGATAAACGGCAGGCGATTTTACTATTAAATGAACTACTATTAAATCAAACTATTATTATATGAAAATATATTAATAATGTAACTCAATAAGAATTAAGTGTACAATTCGATAAATTGCTCTTAACAAAAATTGTAGTCAGAGCACACTTTTTACCTTAAAACTACCCATCGGCTAAAAATAATTTAATTTTTCTTATGTCCGGTAAATATTTCCCGAAATATTTAATAAAAACGACATTTTCAAAATTCAAATTCAATTATTTCATACAGATGTAAACATTTTTTATTTTTAAAAGCTTTTTAGACCAGTGACTTTAATTTATAAAAGTGTTGTTGCTCTTAGCACGCCGACTGTTTTTTGTAAAAATAGTACAAAATTAGCCATATTGCGGAAAAAACACTCTTGTAATTCACCCGAAGCCGCCGCTTTTATTATTGCAAAATTACCGCAACATTCATAATTGTTTATAAGTCTTTTTCGTTATAAGTTCCGTTCTAATCGGCCGATTTGAACTTTACAAAGCTCATTTTACTCGGGAGTACATGTACTTTTAAAGGAAATTGGTTCCATTATGCTTCAATAATAAATACTATTTTTACATAGTAAAAACAGGCGAATTTTTGCAAATTCTGAAATCCGTATTCAAAGTTGCATAACTATATAAATTCTTCAGTTAAGGTGGCCATTCCCTAGAAAGAGACATCCGATAGGGAAATATGTAATATTTCTGCCCATAACTTTTTTTCTTAGTACGTATATTTAAAAAAAACTATAGGAATACCTAAGTGGAACAATAACAAGACTATTACTATGAATTTTCACTCAATAATTTCAGTGGTTTGCAAAATAGCTCGATTTAAAACTACGAAATTAGGAAGATTAACATCATTTTTAAATTTAAATCTAGTTATTTTGCAACCCGCTGAAATTATTGAATGAAAATTCATAGTAATAGTCTTGTTATGATTCTACTTAGGTACTCTTATAGTTTTTTTGAAATACACGTACTGAGAAAAAAAAGTTATGGCCAAAAATAATAAATATTTCCCTATAGAATGTCTCTTTGCAACTTTAAACTTGCAATTATACATAATTTCAATTAGGTGTAATTGCAAGTTTAAAGTTGCAATTAGGTATAATTGCAAGTTTAAAGTTGCAATTATGGATAATTGCAAGTTTAATGTTGCAATTATAGATAATTGCAAGATTAAAGTTGCAATTAGGTATAATTGCAACTTTAAAGTTGCAATTATGGATAATTGCAAGTTTAAAGTTGCAATTATAGATAATTGCAAGTTTAAACTGGCAATTATAAAAATATTTTTACTATGTCCTTTCCACGCCTTCGTACTCTTTGGACCATTAAGCCGAGATATCAACGATTTTGGTTTTGGCACAGTTGAGACTTTTGTAATTAACATTTTCGAAAAATTCGAAATGGAGGCTATATGTTCAGATATAACTATTTATTAAAAATGTATACCAATGCATCGCATCGAAAAAACCGGATGGTAACACTGGTAGGCGTAGATACACCTTACAATGCCACTAAAACTCAGCCCCACCTCTGAAAATGTGTACTGTTGTACGAGCAGTCGTAGTTGTTTATATTATTTGTTAATACGTACCAAAAAATACACAAAATATAACTTTAGATAGTAAAGAGTCTAAGAATTCGCCTGTGTTTACTATGTAAAAATGGTATTTATTATTGAAGCATAATGGAACCAATTTCCTTTAAAAGTACATGTATTCCCGAGTAAAATAAGCTTTGGAAAGTTCAAATCGGACGATTACAACGGAACTTATAAAGAAAAAGACTTATAAACAATTATGAATTTTGCGGTAATTTTGCAATAACAAATTGCGGCGGTTGAATTACATCAAGAGTATGTTTCCCGTAATATGGTTAATTTTTTACTATTTTTACAAAAACAATCTGCGTGCTAAAAGGAACAACACTTTTAATTTATTTTTTGGCCTAAATGTATATTTATTTAACTTGCAATGTTAGTGTGTTAGTTTGTTTAGGTCAAATCTTGCAAGCTAAATTAGAACCACTTTCTCTTATCAGATGGAGTTGAAATTTTACACGTTGATTCAATTTCGATGACAATGCATTTTTATGATAGGCATGACCTGATCCTACACTCAGGATATAAATGTGCAACAAATGGAATTTTTTTTTTTAGATGCATAACCAAAGTTTAAATATACCGCCAAAAGTTACTGCATGTCCGATAACCATTTCAGGTACACTTAGAATGCTTTCAAGTTATACAGGGTAGGGCAAACAATATGAAAATCGTTCAAGAGTAAAGTGAGCTTATGTCGAAAAAAAAATGATATAAAAAAATATTTTTAAGAAAAAGGTTTTATTTTAAAAAACTGCACTAAAAAGTAAAAAATAATTTTTTGAAATTTATACACCTGGAAACCAAAAGATTTGGGTCGGTCAATTGAGCCAAGTAACTATGCAGTAGTGCTATATGACCGTCCCCAAAGCTTTTGGTTTCCAGGTGTTTGAATTTTCACTTTTTAGTACAGTTTTTTAATATATAAGCTTTTCCTTAAAAATATTTTTTATATATAGATTTTTAAATACCACCATACTTTAAAATCATCGCGTGCCAAAAATTGAGTTTCCTATTCTTTCTTTGACAACTGGACCACAGGTTTAAAGTTTACTAAATTATCCTTAATTCAGGATCTGTTACATCCTCTTTCGATGGAAATTATCCAAAACTTCCCAAAAAGTGCATGCTCATTTAATTTAGGAACACTACGGTTATAAGTTGAAAATCTACTAGATTTAAAATTCAAGTTATTTTATGGTTGTCATTTTTTTATTTAAAATCACTCAAAATTGTCAAGACACATTTTCAAATTGCAAAATTTGCATTTAAAATTCCAGTAATGTGTAAAAATGTTTGATATAATTTACCACTAAAGCACAAGAAATGTTCAAATCAATATACTAATCCAACATCGCCTTCATAAATCATTGCAATCTAAATTTGGGACGTAGTTCATAGCAGTTCGGAACGGCAAGCTCAAATTCCTAGGAAGTTAAATATTTTTCCTACCTCGTTGGATGATGCTTGAATGAAATACGACTTTCTGCTTTAGTAGGTTATAAACATGGCTCGCGAATCAATTAACCAAGAAACATTTAACGACGCTGTGCGTGCTAATATTGAAAATTCGGAGTTATCACCAGCGAACGCTGTAACTCAAGCAATAAAACACTATGAAGCAAAGGGTGTTGATCTGAGATCTATTGTAAAAGAACCGCCAACATATTTTGAACATATAAAGGAAGTCATTGCGGAATTAGCTAGTTTAAATAAGTCTAGACCTGCCCCCCAAGACGTCATTGAAAAGTTGACTACCATAAAAATGGAATGCGACAAAGGCCTTGAATACAGAATATTGATTGGCAGATTTGGTGTATATCCGATTTTATTGGATTCCCTAACGCGAGAAAAGGATGATGCTGCCAGAAAATTGTGTTTAAAAACTTTCATATCCCTCATGGATAAACAGCCTGATTTCCTAGACGATAGTGGTATCGAAGCTATTATGAACCATGTAAGTAGTGATTTTAATTTAGAAACTAGAAGGCTAGCTTTGAAATGGGCCAGGGTGTGTTGTATTATGCACGAATCAAATAGGCAAAAATTATTTAGTGCCGGTATTTTGGAGCCATTAAAAGAATTACTAAACGAAGATTTTGCAGAGATCCTGAGAGAAACATTGTCTCTCTGTAGAGCGCTGGTGCTTGACGATGATGTTCGTGCAGAATTTGGAAAAGCCCAAGATTATTCCAGGATGGTCGCCAATGATACTCTGTGTTCACTCGTAGCTTTACTTTATCGATTTCGACTGGACGAACTGTTAATTAACGACATACTGTCAACTATACATGTTCTTTTGGTTAGAGTGGAATACTGCCAAAAAGTCGCGAATGGTGGAGGTTTGGAGTCAATAAAGGATATCATGATAGCATTCGATTCTGATGAAAAAATTAACAAGCACTGCTTTAAAGTTCTAAGAGCTCTAGCTGGTGATGATCAATGTAAGGCCCAAATAATACAGAACGATTTTGCACCAGTGATAACTAAATCGCTGGATGTAAATAAGGGACATGTACAAACGACGACCGCCGGGCTTCAGTGTGTGGCCGCAGTAGCCTTAAGATCGCCACAAAATAGCATGGCACTAATTGAATCTGGAATACCAGAAATTATTGTAAATATAATAAGACTCTACCCAGACGAAAAATTAATACAGAAAAGCGCGAGCTGGGCAGTAAGAAACATCGTTTCTCGAAGGAAAAGTCAATCCGCCGCCAAATTCCTTGATTTAGGCATTGAGCAACTGCTTGCAAACAATTTAGCAAAATTTCCAGACATAGAGTACGATACTAAGGCGGCACTGAGAGATTTAGGTTGTAAATATTAGCACGAAGAAGAATGAACCTTTAGCACTCTTAATCTGAATACAATAAAAATAATAGTTAATTACCTAATATAACTTAGGAACTACATTCTCTCCATCATATTTTATAATACACAATTTTTTATCTACCAAATTACATAATTATTTTATTCCGTCTATTTTATTTTGCTACTACCGACATTGTTATGCTATTCCAAAAGCCAGTGGCACTCAAAAGTTTCAAGCATGTGAACTGATAGTTATTCTTATAGGCCAATTCAAAAAGGTATCGAGATAATCTGTTGAAAGTTATAAAGCGTTCCCTATCAGCATGTCCTTGTAGTGCATGGAGATTATTTAAAAGTCTACTTTTTATTCAAACTACAACTGATAGGGATTTGTGAAATATTTTCAAGTGAGGAAATATAAAAATTGTCTGCTTGCTATACAGGAGTGAAAAAGCTGAAAAAAAGTTCATAATTATGTCATCTCAATCACTTGAAATTGTCGGATTTATTATCCTCTTGCGCCAAATCAAGCGCCTGCTTGATCGGTTAACTATTTGTTTATTTATTCACATTATGCGATGAAAATTTTTTTTTCTCAATTTTTACTATCAGTTGGGGTTTGGGGTCTCTATACCTTTCTGAATCGGCATATAAAGATGACTATCAGTTTACAAGCAAGAAACCTTTGAGTGTCACCAGTGCCGAGATATAAATTGCCCATAGGCCCAGGCCAATTTTGACACCCTCCCCCACTTGCTATCAGTTTATGGGCACTAACCACTAAGATGAAAGGCAAAGGCGACCCCTCGCAGAGTGGCGAGTCTAGGCACGGACCTATTAGGCCTAGTCAGAAAACCGACCCTGGGTGTCACTGGCTCTTGAAATATACTCTTCGCAAATACAAAACGAAGAGATATTTAGATTTTAAGTTTCAATTCTGAAATTTATTACATAATATTAGTAATTATCTGAAAACTTAGTCTTATTTAATTTGAGGTGTCTGAAATGTGCAATGTATTAGATTTACGTTTGAAATTTCAGGCACGTTTACAGTTCCTCAGGGCTCAGTTTTAGGGTCATTTATTTTTAACATCTTTATTAAATACATTATTAATGACTTCCAGTTTAAGGCTTTGTTGTATACTGACGATATAAAGTTGTATTTAAATGTTGATACTAATGAATAGATTAAATTATGCTACAAAATAATCTCAGGAACTGGATAGTTGATGTGGCACATACAAGTTCCATCGTTTCAATTATGATGAGTGTAATAGTATGATAATAGATATAATCAATTTCAATTTAAGGAAAATTACATTATACATATCACTTATATAGTAACAGATACATTAACGAGTTTATCAAACGAAAGTGATTAATACTCCTTTTTCATGGGTTCGTAAGGTCCAAGTTTGAATACGCTCCTGTGGTTTGTTGGCGTATAGAATATGAATTGAAATACATACCATGCCTAGAAAGGGTTTGATAAAGGTTTGTGGTACAAGTATGATAGAACTTGTCACAAGTTTTGATAACAATGAGCTTCTAAAATAGCACAATATTTAAGTTATTTTAGGACACCATAAATATTTAATATTTGCAGCAATAAAAAATCTTACAGATTGTTACAGAATTCTTGGAAAAAATTGTTTTCATGTTCCAAATTTGTTAACCAGATCGTCCGGCTCTTCATTTTATTTGCCTACACCTCAACCGAATTTTATTCTGTATGTTATTTAGTCAAATAATATCGAGTTATTCAAGGAGTTTAGAAGTTGACACACAGAACTTTAACATTAAAAAATACAAGAATATAAAACACATCAGTATACTCTGCAAGGGAACTAACTATTAAGAGTGTTTAAAATCATGGGTTGTTAATAACAAACAGCAATTTCCAGTATATGCCAATTTGCTTTTTTGAAATTGTTGAAATAAGTTACTAGTTACAAATGCACTTCTTCATATTTAAGCCACACCTTATCGTCTATCTTTATAATTCAACAAACGAATTCGAATTATCTGCGGGATCCGCAAAATGCTCTATGACATCAGGTGGTTGGCGATGACGTCATATGTATGACCGATATTCTATGTAGTAGGAAGTAAAAGTGTTTTATTCGTTTGATTTACGTAGGATTATACAGGGTGCTTCAGAGCTTCCCAGGAAAACTTTATCAAGATATTCACCCTTAAAATTGGAGACCACAAAAAAAATTATAATAAAATTCTGATAGAACGTACATAAAAAAGTTTACGGTTATGGTACCATTGAAAGCTATTTAGTTGGACGATTGTAGCCAATATAGATGATCAGATATCGGAGGCATGCAAGTGAATATGTTTATTAAATGGTTTTGGCGTTGCACACCACCCAAATATGCGAACATTTACCGCCAGTAAATGTCATTATATCTAAGTACTAAATCCGAGATTCCCTCTCCTGTATAGAAATAGAAAATGGACCATTCCCGAAATTCGATACTTTCCAAAATTCCGGGCATTATTGGATTGTTTCTTAAACTACCATCTACCGCCAAATATACCGATCACAGATTACAATTGAATATATTACTTTAAGACAATCCCGTATCTAATATGGTTGGCCTATGCAGTGAATTTATTGATGAGTCAAAGCATGATTGAGAATTTCAAACCTGATTTACATTTGATAAATGTAATTATTTAAAAACGTCGAATTAAATAAATATTCGCTTAGTTCTTCACTATTTATAAACAGAAAAAAGAGTACGCGATATGCGTGTTAAAAGTGATTTTATTTAGATGGACGGGGGTGGCCACTTCGCTATCCGTCATGTCCCAAACTTTCCGTTCTCACAAAATCATTTTTAACACATATAAGTAACTATTTATTTATTTTTAATTTATGTACTTGGCATATAGATATAACGTACTTTTAGCAATTAAGTGTTTAGAATGGCATATTTTTGACACTATAATAGAAAAGAATATTTTTTAATAAAAACAACTCGATTTGAGACGCTGTCATTATATTTTTTAATAGGCTTACTCGAATAACCTTGAGAGGATATGTAATTCTTTTTATAATTGGTTATTTTCCATTTATATATTGTTTACTGATAAGTATTATAATAATAATTAATGTACACCATATTCGAAAAACATAGATCACGAGTTTGTCGATGACAAAGTTATAAGTAGTATACTTTATTGGCTGCTTGTGAGAATTCTTGTTTGTACAGAAAGTGGGACGATTTTGTTTTTCCATTTAATTATTTATATTATACATAGAATATAGCATAGTATAATGTATTCATTTACATTATGAGGTTGTTACCTTTTAGTAGGTGTGGTTCTTTCTATTTATTTAACTATTAATAAGTTCATATAGCCTGTGACTACTTATTGTTTGAATAGATCTTACAGGGGGACACTATGGCGCGAAATGGCTTAAAAATTCATAATTTTGTCTTCGTTTTAAACTCTTTTTCCAACATTAAAGGCGGCTACAGACGTAACTGCAAACTTGAACGGTATACATGCGCAAGTTTACTGTACAAGTATACTGGAACGTGTGTGTGTGTGTATTATAAAAATTGTACAAGTGTTATACACACGTTCCAGTACACTTGTACAATCAACTTGCGCATGCATACCGTTCATGTATGCAGTTACGTCTGTAGCCGCCTTTACAAAGGAGGCCTGAAAAATAAATTATGGGCCTTTTATGGTTTAAGGCCTTGGTGCATAACTCAATATTTCATCGAATATTCATTATTTCTCGAAAGATCTTGATTGTTAGTTAATTTTCAAAGACACAAAATTTCATTTCTGTTTGATTAACTTTTGTAGTTTTTATTATTTTTAATTTTACCATTTTTTTAAACCCCTTCCGCCATAGTGGACCTTTCTGCATTTTCTATCACGAACGCTAGTGACGCTATCTCATACTGGCATTAAAGGAGCATCCATGTGTTAAATCCAATCAAAGGGGAAAACATATGTTCCAACTTTTTAATTGGTTTTCGGAGGTCCAATTCTTCCAAATTTCAGCTAGGACCGATTTGTCGAAATGTGACGGCCTTAAACACATAATAACTTGAGCAAAATCGTTTTAGTGGTTTGTGCTCTAGATGTGACTGCAAATAGATAGACCAGAGACAGATATTTTCTTAAACCATTTTCACTTTGTGCAAATCCACCAAAAATGCAAATAATTTTTTTCATGATCACGTATTTTCCCCACATATTCTAATTATATAAGGTACACCGGGGCAAGTGTAAATATGGGGCAAGTGTAACCTCTAGGAATTTGAGCTCGTAAATATTACAACAGTATCGCCATCTACAGTTCACGTGGTCTATCATAAGCTCGGGTAAACACCGCAATGAAAAGTTTTCCGTATAGCTCCGAACATCGCATGACATTTCATTAGTTGTTGTGGTTACTTTAACAATCAACTTAGTACTTCACTTACGTCTGATGGAAAGTGGTTTATTTTAAAAAATATTGGTGTTATCATTGCAATCTTTGGTAAGTACTTTACTATGTGCATTATTTAGAATTACATAATAATATTTTCTCTTAAAGTTTAAGCATTTTTATTTTATTGTTGTGGTTTACACTTGCCTCAGGATTTATTTCGTCTGGGGCAAGTGTACACCATTGTGGGTTACACTTACCCCGAAGTTTTAAATATTAAAATATTCCATTTTTTTTATAGAATATGGTTCGAAATTATATCCGTAAGGCAGCTCCACCAGCTTATAGTAAGAACGAGTTGAATGAGGCAGTACAAGCTATGAAAAGTGGTACGTTAACATTGTATAGAGCTGCAATATTATACAAAATACCGAAAGCTACGCTTTTTACCCATGTAAAAGGCAAAAGAGGTATAAGAAGTAAAACGGGAGGTAGGCCACCAGCTCTTCCATATGATATAGAAGAAAGAATTGCCAATAATATTAAAATACTGGAAAAATGGGGCCTGGGTTTATCAAAAAAAGAAGTTCTTCAATTAATTGGTTCTTTCGTGAAAGAGAACAATATATCAACGCCATTTAAAAACGGGATTCCTGGCCACGACTACTTCGTGAGATTCAAAAATGCATTCCATTTAAGCCAGAAAAAGCCCCAGTCTGTGGAAGTAGCTCGAAAAAGATCCATGGACCCATTCGTTATTTATGGTTACTTTAATATCCTCAAAGAACACGTCCAAAACATCCCAGCATTGCAAATATATAATGTTGATGAAACCAGTTTCTGCCTTGATCCTTCTGGTATAAAAGTTGTTGGAGAAAAAGGCAAAGCAGCCCATCGGACAACAAGTGGTCCTGGTCGTGAGAATATTACGGTTCTTCTCGGAGGAAATGCTGCAGGAGAAAAACTTCTCCCTTTAATTGTATTTAAAGGAAAGCATATATGGGACAGTTGGATTCCAACTAAGGAATACCCTGGAATGACCTATTCCGCCACTAGGAATGGCTGGATGGAGACGAAAACATTTGAAAAATATTTTGAGAACAATTTTTTACCAAATATTGGCAGTCAAAGACCCGTCATATTAATTTATGACGGCCACACTTCTCACATTAGCATACCCTTGATAGAAAAGGCAATAGCGAATGATGTCGTTATATTGAAACTTCCGCCCCATTCTAGTCATTTATTACAGCCCATGGACTTATGCATCTTTAAGTCATTAAAAATGGCGTGGGACGATGAACTAATAAAATGGCAAAGACAAAATTATGGTAGAAAATTACCAAAAGCTATGTTTTGCACCATTATTTCAAAAATCTGGTCCAATATAAATTCTGCATTACTTATCAAAGGATTTGAAAAAGGAGGTATATACCCATTTAATAATGAGGTCATTCTCGCTGAAAAGTTCGATCCAGAAGCATATAAAAGGTGGTCATCAAACAATGCAAAAATTTCGCAGGCATCGTTAACTAAGTCCGTTGATCCGGCAATACCATCGACCAGCTCCGAGCAGCCGAATTCACCGCAGATATCATCCTTCACGTCTTTCGTTGATCCGGCAATACCATCTACCAGCTCTGAGCAGCCGAATTCACCGCAGATATCTTCCACTTATTCCGTTGATCCGGCAACACCATCGACCAGCTGCGAGCAATCGAATTTACCTCTTAATCATCCTAAAACTTTTGAGGCATTACTTTTGCAACAGATAAAACAGATACCAATTCCAACGAAATCGGGAAGGAAGAGAATATGTTCCGGGGCCGAAGTTATTACATCTTTGGAAGCAGTTGCAAAATTGAAGGAACTCGCAAATAAAGTTAAAAAACCACAGAAATCAAGCACTAAGAAAGGTGGTGAAAGAAAGAAAAAAGGACAAGTGTACGAGGAAGAGTCAGACGAAGATAGTCCGACAGAAATGGAAGTAGATACTTCAGATGATGATTATAAGCTGCGAGCAATCGAATTTACCTCTTAATCATCCTAAAAGTTTTGAGGCATTACTTTTGCAACAGATAAAACAGATACCAATTCCAACGAAATCGGGAAGGAAGAGAATATGTTCCGGGGCCGAAGTTATTACATCTTTGGAAGCAGTTGCAAAATTGAAGGAACTCGCAAATAAAGTTAAAAAACCACAGAAATCAAGCACTAAGAAAGGTGGCGAAAGAAAGAAAAAAGGACAAGTGTACGAGGAAGAGTCAGACGAAGATAGTCCGACAGAAATGGAAGTAGATACTTCAGATGATGATTATAACTTAGAAGACGAAGTATCTGATTTTCGTGAAGAAGAAGAATTCATGAAGTACTTAGATAAGGACCCTCAAACACTTATACAAGGGGACTGGATTTTGGTCAAATTTGCAACAAAAAAATCATTAAAATTATATGTTGGACAGATAACAGAAGTAGAGCCATGTTTAGAAGTCAAATTTACCAGGAGATCGGGATCTTCTTCTCAGTTTTATTGGCCAGATAACGAAGATGTTTCTATCATAAATAGGGAACAAATACAACTGTGTTTACCTGCTCCAGATATTCGCAAAAGAGGAAACATTTGTTTCAACATCACATTTGAACAAAATGTATACTAATTGCTTTTTTTCTAATAAAAACATCTGATAATATTTTGTTTGCTCTTTTATTTACAGTTGCCCCATCAAGCTTTCAATGTGTTTGCAGCAAATTAGACACCGTATTTACACTTGCCCCAAGTTGTCGGGGAAGTGTAAACCAGTGACATAAAAATATTATCGCTATATAAAAAAAAACCTGTAAATATTTTGTTCTGATCTTGCAAATTTAGCTTCTACATATGCTTAAAACTAAGCCCTGAAAATTTCGTTTAATTCCACGGCAAATAACTAGAACAGCAGTTCGAAAAAGTTGAACTATTAAAATTTTGGGTCACACTTACCCCGGTGTACCTTACAGAGTATAATATAAAATTATATTCAAAAATGTGCCAGAATAACTTGAATCTTCGGAAGAAAATAAACATAAATTAATTCGTTAAAAAAAAAACAAAGTAAATTTTTCTTAATGCAATGTCTTGGCACAGTTTAACAGTAGTTATTCCATCACTCAACCAAGACACATACATGCAGAGAACAGAACAACGACCATTCTAAGACTCAAACTCGGGAGAGGTACCTAATAGCAACTAGCCCTGTGTTGTGCCCTCAGCAGCGGTCTAGCCCAGTGCTACCGTCCCAGTAACACATTAAGAACGCTACTAAACATT
Organism: Stenurella melanura; assembly: GCA_963583905.1. Classification (NCBI taxonomy): domain Eukaryota; kingdom Metazoa; phylum Arthropoda; class Insecta; order Coleoptera; family Cerambycidae; genus Stenurella; species Stenurella melanura. Next base: position 114,696,337 of record OY757312.1, read on the forward strand.
CATACCCTAGTCAGGATTCGAGCCCAGGACCCCGTGGTCTCAAGAATAACATCGTAAGCACTGAGCCACCGAGCAGATAAACATAAAACAATTATCTGTATTAGTTGTATACTTGACCAATTTTGACCAACGGTCTTTGTCAACAGTGATATTTCATGTTCTATTAATTTTTTCCAGGAGCAACCAACCATCCTTGACAAAAATGCAGAAAATTTTCTTACTTATTGGGTATTTTGCCACTAAAAATAATCAAAAATTTTAATAAAAAAACCTCTGCGCCAAATGGATCAGATAAATATTTCTACTAGGGCTTATTACGATCAATGTGTTTTGATCTTGGAATAACATGAATTATTAAATGTATTTTGCGGCAATGTGTCATATAAAAAATGTGCTCTCCTAAAAAACTAACAGTAATTATTGATGTATCTTTAGTTGCATTCGTCTACTTTTCATCTGACAGGAAGCCCCAAAAATTAATGTAGAATAACTACGGGAATATACCACAACTAATATTTATAAAATTATATAAGGATACTCGAAGCTGAGGGACCAGAGAAGAATGTTTTGGTGTAGTTATTATACGAAGAGTACATTCCATTCGATCGGCACATTTCTGAAACCGGTAATATTGCACATAGAGAAAACATTTTCATATCACTGTGCTGGTGATCGAATTCTGAACGACTTTCTAAATGTCCGTCCGTCCGTCTGTCTGTCTGCCCGTCTGTCACATTTCTTGTAATCACGATAACTCAAGAACGAAAAGTCTGATTATATTGAAATTTGGACAGTAAGTTACTGTTAGCTAGGGGAAGATCCCTGTTTTTTGAACAAAATCTATAAATAAATAAAACAGTTATTAGTTTTTTTTTTAAATATTTTGTAATTAAACAAAAAATGTCCAAAACTAATATTATTTACAAAAAAAAAACTGCGAAGAGTATCCTATAGAATGTGCAACAATTATATAAAAAGTGCAGTAAATCGGCGAAAAGTATAATAGTTAGCTTGTTACTTATTACATTAGTCCTATTTCTAAACAACTGTTTAACCCTAGAAATTAACATGTATAATTTTAAAGCTTTCTACGAATCCGTATTTTTAAACACTCCATCAGAAAAACCATAAAATTATTATGAAATATACTCAACTTCTTTAAATCAGTAAATTTTACTTCAATAAATGTATTGGGTTCAATTACTATAATTAAGACATGTAATAGAAAACGTACTGTAATGAGTTTGTTAATAAGAGTTATCACTATGCGGAAAATACTTTTTTTTACTGAGTGTGTTACATAATTTTCGTCTCTATTATGACACACCTAAACAATTTTTTAAATTCCATCAAAACCCTATCTAAAAATAGGTCCTTCACAAAAATATACAGAAATTAACATTTTCTAATTCGATACTACGATCAAAATAAAAATTTCATTTATCAATTATCAGTAAACCCTCACTTTCGCACTGGGATCATACAACTTCACCCAAGTATAGATAATGAGTAGGAATAATTAAACCGTTCCTTTGTTAATGTCTAAAAAATTCTTTATAAAGACGCAGCCAAATTTAAATGCTGATCGAGACAAATAGGAAATGAACAAAAAAAGTGTAACGTTAGTCACAGCCAATTCACAGTTGGCAACATTGAAAAGTTGCCAAATAAATTAGTCACAGTGGCAGCTGATAGGTTTGTTTTATTTGAAAGGGTCAAAATACGAGATAAAATTCTTATCAATGTATCCAATAAAAAGTGAGACTGAATTTTCTTGGTAAACTAAGTAGAGGTAAGTAAGTTAACCATATTTTTGTAATAACTGAGGTAATAAAGGAAGTGGTATCAATGTATCACTGAAGTAAACATAACCACATATTTACAAGTACTAGATGATTTTAATATCCAAAAGCATTTAATCATAATTATTCTGTCAGTACTAAGGCACAGTAGTAATACTTAATAAAGGTCATACATAGGAACGCACGTATAATTATTCAATAACTATAATTGTAATTAATAACTATGAGCAAAACCTGACTGTCAGATCATTTCTTTGTTTTTACGGAATTTATTGGTAATGTTCTTCATGACGTAACGACACTAATGGTTTAACATCACGGCCCAGGTTTTAAAAGTATTAAATGCATTCCAAAGTTGTCTTCATTCAGAATATTATTGATATATTATGTTCATATCTTAAATATTCAACACCACAGGTAACCAACCCTCTGTATCATACTTTAACATAGGTTCAGTGTTGCCAATGCGAGCGAAAACGCTGGCATTGTGAGCATTTCATTTATAGGCAGAGCGAAATTTATTTGGGGAGCAATTGGGAGCATTTCAAGCTTAAAGTAGGTATAACGACAATCTTTAATAGGTTTATAAATAATGGCAACAATGTTACTCATTTGAGGAATATCACCTCCCCCGCTTTTCAAAATGTTGACCGAGGTAAATATCAAATTTCAAGGAATACGCCCACCCGCTCTTCAAAATTTCGGCCGAGAAAATATTCAATTCTGAGGAACATCCCTCCTCCGCTCTTTGAAATTGTTATATAGATAAATAGGTCATTATTATGAATGCTACCTCCCCGCTCTTCTATATGTATATTGAAGATTGGTGGGAGTCGTATGCTGTAAGCCCCCGGGCCCCGATTTTTTCTTGACGGCCCTGCTTGTGTGAGGATTATTGAGAGGATTTTGAACACATGTGGGAGCGAAACGGAGCATTTTGCATTAGATTACGGGGCAATTTAAACCATTTGGATTGGCAACACTGCATAGGTTAGTAAGGTTTCTATGTACCTTTTGTACCTGTTACCTGTAAAAGGGCCCCGCTTTCATGCTAGCAAGTACGCATACGTACATAAGTACGCAACTACATATCACACTATTCATTGTCAAAATATTTGCTTTGCTAAAATGACGTAAGGTTTGGTGGCTCTGGGCTCTTGGTCTATAACGTTACACTAATGGCTTAATTAGATGAAGCCTTTATTTTTTTTTTAAATGACCCTTGTCGATCATTGTCAATCAAACCAGTCAAACACAGCATAATTCTATTAATTTGAGCACAGTTAATTCATTTTTTTGGAAGAAAGCAAGTTATTTAAACGATTCCAGCCAAAAGCAGCATTGTATCCATCATTTTTTAATACATGTAAGTAAGAAATAGCGTTCCGACATTTTAAACAAATTGAAAACATATGTTTTACGCTAGATATTCTAATTAGACGCTAATGTTAACATGATAAATTTAGAAACTTTATTGTGACTGCTAGTTCCACTTTACGGTTTCTTTCTAATTTATAAACAATCCAACGAATTGATTTCAGACAAACGTTTGTATTCTATCTGGTATAATTTACGAAGCAGTGAAGCAGTGGTAGTGTTCTATTAAACAAACATATATTAATAAAGTAAGCATCTTGTAGAGATTTTTCAACTTAAAAACGTCACAGCAACAAAGAGAACATTGTTTAAATTGTGTAAAATGGGTTTAATTTGACAATATGACATGGTCGTAGTAGACCCAATTAGGTTGATATTCTAGTGCTAATCGATTCTTGTAGGTTTCGTGGGCGACACTATTATTACGTCATTCAGTCGCAGGCAGGGGAATGTTATACTACAGGCGTAGTAGAGAACCTATTGTTAGTTCAAAACTAATTCAAGAGAAGGCGCCACATGTACTATTTTGCTAATGGAAGATCAGCAAACACCTCGGAGATGGCGCCGGAGAAGCGGAATTCCCGAATTTCATTCTGGAAAGAGTCTGACCATTCGAGAATGGTTTTCTGAGGGTACCTATATAGGGCGACCGGGAGATAAGTTCTGGTTCCAAATAGAAAGTAAGAATAAGTGAATCAGATAAGTGAATTATCAAGTAACAGATAATGCTTAGTCTTATATTAATGAGGTAATGGGCATTATAAGTAGTTTAAGTCAATAAATAAGTGTTAATGATTCTTTGTGCTATACTTAATTTCCGACTCCACGGTTTGGCGTGTTCACTACAGGGTGTAAACATGTAACACTATGTATAGGGCTACGTAAAAAAAGCAAAATGGCGGATGCTAGATGCCATATTGTGCAAATCTAAAATCAAATCTGGCAATTATTTTGGTAAAAAGTTTTGATGTTTCAGTTTCAGATACTTGTATCAAAAATATGTTTATATTTTCAACCTAATACAAAAAGTACAAGAACTTAATTAAAATATGTACCTTTAACAGTATTTGCATTAATTAGTATTAAATATCAGGAATCGGCCAAATTGTCATTTTTAGCTTTAAGCAAAATCAACTCGGTAGTGCGTTGGAATTTGGCATCGCCTTATAATCTAGGTACACCAAGTTCATGACCACCAGGCCCAAGCAGATGAGATTAGTTAATAAGTGCATTTTTTCGTTTCATTATCAAAAGACATGTAAGAAGGGTGGTTTCCTAGATATGAGTACTTTTAATTACCCCTACGTAGCAATCCCAGCGTGATCGGAAAAATGACCTGGTACTCCTTGTACCAGTGTATGTTAAACTAGAGTAAACATTATACTCTTCGGTGATTTATTGGATTTCTTTATATAATCGTTGCAAATTTTATGGTATCCCATAGCTTTTTGTATATAATGTTAGGTTTAGACATTTTTAATTTTGTATTTCAATTACAAAATATCTCGCAAAATATAAAAGATTACTTTTCAATTGAAGAGTGAATATCTTTCTTATTTACATTCAATTTTGTTCACCAACAGGTCTTTTTCTCTAGAAAACAGTAATTTACTGTTCAAATTTCAATGCAATCGGACTTCACTTTCTTAAGTTATCACACTTGTCATGCTTACAAGAAACGTGACGGCGTGACATTTTGAAAGTTGTTCAGAATTCGATCACCAACACAGTGAAATGAAAATGTTTTCTCTACGAGCGATACTATCGTTTTTAGAAATGTGCCGATCAAATGCAATACTATTAGTTTTGTATTTGGGAAGAGTATAATAAATGATCGGGGGTTATATCCACAGAGCTTCAAATTTAATTTGTTAAACTGTGTACGTTCCATAATTTAAAAAAATTTTGCTTAGCAAATTACAATTGGATACTAATTTGATCGTAGGTCGGGGATTTAATCCAAAATTATTATATACGGAATCATTTGCTCAAAAGCAAAATGTTCAAAAATATGTTTAGGCGATTAAAATAGATGGACTGGGGATACACAGTGTGTCTATTTTAAGTGGACCACTTCAATATATCTCAATTGTTATTTAAGCTATTTTCGTACCAGGCTTGTAGCTCATTAGAAGGCCTACTTTGCTATTTACAGGCAAAAAATTTAAAAAGTGAAAATTTCTAGTCCTGTAACTCTGCTATTTGCCGAAATATGAAAAAAATGTTTAGATCAAAGTTGATTGCAAACATCAGACGAATGAAACCTCGCTCTACGTCTTGAAGTGCACTCTTGTATTCTTTAACCCCTTTTTAATGATACCCCACACTCTTTATTTTCAAATCAAGACCAAAAACTTAAAAAAAAAAAACAAAAGCAGAATTAAAAACAATAGCAAACGTAGAACCGTTTATAAATTTGCACTTTTTTAATTTTACCTGTAAAGTCGACAGGCTTGGGAATTGGCAATTTGTTTTTACCACAGGATATCCCTTTCAATGAGCTATTATAGGCCTGGTTTGTTCAGAAAAACTCCATTCCTGGACCAAAGTTCTTTAAAAATTCTTGGTACAAAAGTTAACTGGCCTTGCATAAATAAACATACTACTTATATACTGATTTATATTTATCATGTCATGTCATGTAGGCCAATTAGTAATTTTGCAGTAAATACATATAAAAAAATGTTACACGGAGGGAAACTGCTTTTACTACTAGTTCGGAAGTCAATGAATATTTTTCTCGCGGATATCCCAAAAATCTGAAGTAACAAAAATTATTTTAAAAAATGGCGACGATTGACACAACAAAAAAATATACCTACATACGGATCAAATAGAGAACCTCATTTTTAAACAATTTTAGAACGTATTTTTCGGTTGAACACAGAAGGTGGTCCAAAACAACTAACAACTACATTATTAATCTAAAATAATTAGTTATTTACTGAATTTATTCCAGTGTGGGCATTACAACTAATTGAAATGCAGGGTATACATTTAGAGTTATTCTATAGCTTTGATTTTCGCAGTAACTTAACGGCAACGGCCATAAAATGGTAATATTTATATAAGAAAAGGTATAATTTCAAGGTGAGTCGTCTGGGCTTCGACGATATTAGCTCCAATAACAATTCGAAACATAATCGCGAATACAAAGAAACAGATTATCACAATTTGCGACGTTTCTTGATATTTGGTTATTGTCAAGTTGGATTAAAATTGGACAAGGTTTAATATACTGTTTGTTTATTTTTTTCATTTCTTTAAAAATCAGTAAAGAAGTTAACAACAATTCCTCTCTAATAGTAATTTAGTAGATAAAAACACCATGTTATTATACTTTGTGAGGAAAATTTATGTTTTCTTTCAATCAGAGCGTGTCAAATTAAAGATATATAAAACTCAACTAATGGGAAAGTTTCCTCTTTAAGGCAAGGGGAAAAATTATAACAATAACTCGATAAAAGTGTATTTTATCCACGAATGATGTACACTTTACTGGATATTCAAATGCAACGAAAAAGAAAGTAGGTACTAATTTTCCTCGCGTTATTCTGACCATCGCATTGCTTGCAGCAATAGAAATTAACCATATGATGCACAATCCAGCCGTAAAAAGGAATGTCCAGTCGTAAAATATAAGAAAATTATTTACAGAAGTAAATAAAATAAATGTTTAGCATTGTTTTGTTATCGGTAATTTCAAATTGATGTTGCGCTCTAACGATCATCTGATTAATTTCAGAAGCTCAAATTTTTGTAACTTACGATGCAGTCTTGTTATGTCTCTTGGGTATCAAGAAAATTTCCAAAACTGGATCTACATTTTACCTTTTTCGAAATCAACATTCATGGCTAAAGTAAAAAAAAATCGGTAAGTTATTTCCACATAAAAAAATTATGTATTAATTAAGAAACGACATAAGAGAATTATAATCGGAATGTAGTTAATCACTATTGCTACAAAAAAAACCTGGTAACTTTTGGTTAAAAATATACAGAATGATCAACCGACAGAAAAAATACTTAATAAATAAAAACTGCCTACACAATAATGTTTGCGTAAATACAAATTTTCACCATAGTTGATTTATTTCTTAGGATGACCACCTTGTATATTTTTCAATAAAAGTATCCTTCCAAAAGTCTTCCTTGTCAGTTGTGTTAACTACATGCCAAATATTATTGCCACCTGTCACATTATTATTATTATTTATTCTCTTTAGACGACCCACCATGTATATTTTCCAGTAAAAGCCTACTCAATTCTTTGCTGACAGTAGCCGTTAACTACCTACCAAATTTGACTGATCTCCCTCAAATAGTTTTTTAGGTATAGTGCCAAACAGACAGACAGTCAGACATACAAACAGACTGACGGAATTTAAAGACCTTCATTTTCGTAATCTACATAGTCTGAGGAATAAAAATTCGAGGAAATCGAGGAATACAATATAATACAATACTTCCCTTCGGTACGCGAGGGAAGTAAAAATACTCGTGATAAGGCAACATTTTTAAAATACATGCTTTTACCGTTAAGTTAACTAACAATAGCGAATAACACGCAAAGATTTTTATGATACGGAGATTAAATTATTTAAATAACGGTCAAAGATAAATTTTCCACGTTTAAAAGTTCGAAAAACTCATAAGTTTAGGCCGTCACAATGATTTTTAAAAGTCTTTATTCACTAGTGATAGAAAATCCTGATGGACGATTTTACACCTCTTTCTTTCATTCAGACACAAATGCTACCGATATGTCCATCATTATGGAAGTAAATTTAATTTTTTTAAACCCAGCTCACCTGTTTCACTACACCTTATTACCTAATAATATCGATATTAGGTAATACAGGAACTGAGCAACAGTGAAATTGTATTTCAAAATTTTTAGTAAACGTTTTCTTAAAGGGATTTGTTTGATCCTCTTTAATGGCATCTTATGGTAGCATCCTCAAAGTAAACGAATATTTCCGTAATTTTGTACTCGTCAGAGAATTCTGATGTGCTCCATTTCATGTAAATCCGCAAAAATATTGCAATTGTGGCAGCCCACCCCCTTGATACAAATGAACTTGCCCAGAGTTGTATGGCTCTCCGAAGATGGAACCAGAGTAACGAGTAAATTCGAATATGATCAGAAATAACTAGGTATTACCGGCAAAAAAACGACTATAACTTCGTGGACATTCCTCTAAAAGAACCAGAAAAATCCAAAAGTCAGACCAAGGAAAAAGTAAAAGTAAAATCGGTTAAGGAAATTTGAAGTCTCAGATAAAGATAACGAACACAGTGAAGTGGAAATCGACGAGGATCAGCCTTAGGGCCAACAAGATACGAACGCAAACGTGAATGATATTGATAGCGTTGCGGGAACAATTTTTGATATGGGTACACCTCAAACTGAAAAACCGAATGAACTCCACTGGAAGGATTATTTTGCAAAAATCCACAGCAGCACCTTATCATATAAACCCCAGTTTCTAAAAATTGACCTCGAAGAGACTACTACAGACGAAGGATATAAGTCTGAAGTTGGATCATTTTGTGTTTCGTCAGACTTTTCTATGACCAATTCAGCGGACGAATCACAAAATGAACTCCCGAGTGAGTGAAGTCCTTACTAAACTCGTTAGTAAAATAAATCTGGAAAACTATGACGCCATATATTACGATATAAATTGGAACTTAGGTCGTGTAATAGAGATGTATGATGAAAACTCATACAAAGCAAATAGAACTTGACAAATTTATTTGGCCAAAGAACAAGGACATACAAACCATACAGGGAAAACATTTTTTTTTTTTATTGGTACCCTATTTTGCTTATTTAAAATACGCCTCAGAGTGTTTAAATCCAACTTTTAAAAACGCGCTTTTTAAAGTTACCATGGCAACATCAATAACCCGACAAACTTGAAGTCAAAATGTCAACTTTTTAATTATTGATCTGACAGGAATTATTGCGGGATTAACCGCGAATCTGCTTTTCTATTTAAGTAATCAATGTTAGAACTCATTTTAAAGCAATATACAATCAGTAGCAACTGGAGTGACAATAATTAATCCTATATGACAGATTGTAAATTAATTTTTGTATTCCTCATTTGACACTGACAGGTATCCTGATGTCACATCACGAATTCAACCATTTTACATTCTTAATTCTTATTTCCATTTTTTGTAGTAATAATACCAGTATTTATGATTTCAAAGTGTACCAATAAAAAAATAGGGTAAAGTATTCGTGGATAACTGGTTTTTAAAACACTTGCTCTATTCCGGCTGCGCCGTCGTGCTCAAAAAATCGCGCGTATCCACTTATACTTTAATATACTAATATGATCCTATCAAGTTGATCAGCACTGAACCATTAGAACTGAAACGAAATCTGCTTAACATAAGACAAAAATATAAATCTTTTAAGAGAAGATAACTAATTTGAATAAGTACACTCGAGATTACTTTTGTACCTTGATTTTAGTTTATTTTAACAATATAAGAAAAAATGTATTGTTTCATGAATATTTTTATATTTGTTTATTTTTTACACTCATACTCATATCCATATAATTTATTGCCACATAACGGGTACAGTTTTTGTTATGTTTGTTTTGTTAAATAACTAAAGTATTTTTTTAAAAGTAGTCCTATAATTATTATTAATTATAATCATTATAATATACCAGTACAAAATTAAGGGAGTAATGGGTTACACTATTAGTGAAAATTTTGGGGGAATTAGTGGAAATTTTGGGACATTAGTGACAATTTTAGAACATTAGAGGCAATTCTGAGGGCATTAATGGGAACATGGGACATCAGTGGGCATTACTAGGCAATTGAGGAATAAGTGTACATACATTTGCATGGCGGTTAACCCCTCACCTCCTACCGAAAATATTTTACGACTTAACAGTTTACAGCAGATATGCAAGCCCACGACACACAGTGCTTCGACCCGTGGACAAAATTCAGAAACGCAAGTGATGTATTTGAGGTTGTCTTTTACCTGCGGCTGGCCGGCGATGATTGCCCTTTCCAATAGCAGCATTGATACGGAGCTCTTACTGTTATGATTGGTACCAGCAGTTGCTAAAGTGCAGTGATATCAGACGAGGTGCGTTGTGACAGTGACACGAAAAAGTGTATATTTCAGATTCATGCTTCAGTTGTTTTTTCAAACACTATGGACGTTATATCCCAAGGTAAGAACAACATAGTTTTGTAAGTAATTAGTTCGAAATGTAGCAGTGCTGATATAAAATTAATTGTCATTCCAAATAAAAGACAACAAGTAACTTTCCGTAAGCTTTTCAAAAATACATCCAAAACCATGTTCGAGATTTTGCCACCTATAGATTGCGTTATGGCTCTCCTATCAATAGATACGTAATTGTTTTGCAAATACTTGCAATTTTTAAAGTACCCCTTTTTTTAGGATCAGCTGTAAATCTAACCAATGGGGACCTATTTGAAGTATGGGCTGAAAGTCATAAGGAAAATAAAATTTCGGCTGTTGCGAGGAAGATTAACGATACCTTAGACCTACATTAGTATCCAGACGATGTCCATCGGCAGGTAACTGAAATGGCAGAATATTTTTCCTTGACAGCCCACTCTAAATGGAAGCAGTCGTCAAGAGTGCGTTCTTATTTCCTAAAAAGTCATGACAAATGGCTGAAACATCAGCTCGTGGTACAAACAGCTGTGAAAGCAGTTCTACAACAAAGAGTTGTGGCAACACCTGGAACGAGTCGAATGAGGCCAGAAATACCTTTCGATAAAAATTAAAACAAACATTGAGAAGCTTCAAGAATTTCAGATGCAACATGAAGGGCGAAATATTGCTATTAACTATGAAATGTTGTTGACTATGCTCGATGGCAGTGCAATAAATACATTTTCAGGTACAAAAGCGGCAGAAAATTGCTACATCTGTGGTGCAACACCAAAGCAAATGGACTCAGTATCCATTGCTCAGCAACCACCACACCCCCAACATTATCAATTTGGCCTTTCATCCCTGCATTTATGAATTAGGTGCTTCGAATGTCTCCTACACATCTCCTATAGACTTCCTTTGAAGTGCTGGCAAGTTAAAGGCAGAGAAAAAAAGGCAGTTTTTGAGGCACGCAAAAAGACTATTCAGAGTGAATTTAGAGCTAAGATGGGTTTACTTATCGATATTACGAAGCCGGGATACGAAACCACTAATGATGGAAATAGTGCAAGACCTTTTTTCAACAACCCGGAATTAAGTTCAAAAATTAGTGGTATTGACGAAAGTTTGATACGTAAGTTTAGACTCATCCTAAGAATTATAACCAGTGGTAAACAAATTGAGTTAGAAACGTTTGATGACCTTATAACCGAGACGAGAGACCTATATCTTCAGTTGTATAGATTGTATTACATGCCTAGTTCTATCCACAAGCTATTTATGCATGGAAAGGAAGTCTTTCGAACTGCCAATAGGACTTTTATCTGAGGAAGCTATTGAAGCGAGGTATAAAGACATTCGAAGGCATCGATTAGATCACACAAGGATGTCTTCACGGTCCAACAGCAATACTGATTTAATGCACATGCTATTATTAACATCTGATCCCTATATATCAAGCCTGAGAAAAATTACCACCAAACGACCTATGGAGCTAGACGAAGAAATAAGGGAATATTTAACTGAGGAAGAACCATTATGTTCCAGTTATAAATTCGATTTAGTTGAGACTATGTCATATGGTGAAGCGGAATCAGAACTGTCTTAAGATGGCGATACTTAGCATAGAAGTGTTCCTTAGTAACCAACCACATTGTATGATTTAAAATAGGTTGTTAGTCGTTATTCCTTCTTATTCACGTCTGTCAGATATGTATAAGTTGATTCCTTATTAAACTTTGCGATTTGTTCAATTTACTTACAATAAAATGACACACATGTTTAAAACACCTATCATTCAATTTTGCTCATTCAATGTAGATATACACTATAACTGCTCCTTTAGCTACATTTGTACACAAATACTCCCACATGCACCTTGTTACTAAAAGACATAAATACGGGTCTGTAAGTGACTGTACAGCTGTGTTACGATTTTTGTCCGTTGCGCCCTATCTCTCACAGCACTGTGCGACAGGGTCGAACTTAATATTGTCAGTGTATCGAATATCGAATTCGTCACAAATACATAAGATATTATTCCTATCATGACACAAGCAAACCAGAAATTTATCACCGTACTAAAAAACTATGTATTTACCAAAGACTAAACTTTTAAATTTCTACTGTCATATTGCACAAAACCTTTAAGTATGGCTGTGCGGATATAATTTTCCCATGTATTTATGCTAACGAGTTATATTTATGGCCTTTTTTATGTGCACTTTTATGTAGTCAACTATATCCATTATTACACCTCCTATAGTTTACAAATAATTCTCATAGAAATCGTTTACACCTTTTTTAAGAAATTTTTGACCATAATGATATGAAAAAAAAATATACATACGGGTTCATTTGAGAGCCTCCCCCTTTTTATAAAAAATAAAAATAGGTTAAAAACATATACCAGAGAACCTCCCACTTTCTGAAAATGTTTAACGCAAAAATATCCTTTTAACCACTAATTAACTTACTATCCCGTTATAATCAGAAGGTAAAAGCTCTTTTCACAATTAAATTTCGATATTTTCTATGCGTTATTCTTTTACCTTTGAATGGGATTATTGATTGATTGATTTGCCAGCGTAAGGTGGGCATCCATGGAGGTTCGTTCCAACACGCAGCTTGGTCGTCCGTTGAACACGCCCAATGGACGGCCAAACCGCGTGCCGGAACCAAATCTCCGATGTTTTATATACCGCCGGACTGGCTACATACGCCGGGTTGGACATTGGATATGCTTGTTGTCAGCAGCGAGAGCCGCGTGACGCGTGTGGTGGGAAAATATAGGATGGGAAGTGTAGGTGTTTGTGAGATGCTTCTTTCAAGTTTCCATGCTTCTATTAGGTTTCCATTTGTCATCATCGGCTGGGGATTGCAGGTGTTTGCGAGATGCTTCTATTAAGTTTCCATCTATCGACATCTACTTATTTTTCTTCTTCTAAGTTTTCTGTTTCTTCTGTTTCTGAATCTGGCAGCTTTTATTTTATATTTCATTTTATTTTTGTTTTAATTTATTAACCGCTCTACAGGACTACAGGTAAATATCCATTTACGGTGGAGTTGCTGGGAAGAGCCCTATCTCGCGGTAACAATATTTTTTGCGCGTTATGAGAAAATAGGCCCAAAGGGATAGTTTGCTCACCCTGTATGTCGTTTCCTTGAAACAATCGGTTCAAATTTCGGGCAGCTTTTCCATTTCATCCCGTATATATTATGTTTAATACCTTTTCAATTTTGATCTCCATTTCTTATTTAAATTTTAATAGAGATAAATAAATAAACCAATGCTAATGTTACAATAAACAAACAAACACAAACTTATTTGAATGGGATTATTGTAAATAAATATATGGAAAACCCTTTTAAAACTTATTAGATTTTCAAGTAATTGGGGCAATTGATGACAACCCTGTTTCAATGACAAATATAGGTTGAGATCATGATAAAATAAACCCTGATTACTGATCATTCATAATATTTTTGCGACAAGTACTTAATAGGTACCTATAGGATGGAGGTACCATGAGCTCAAATAAAAAGGCAGTTACTGTAAAATACGTCACAAGATTAAGAGCACTTGTATTCATTTTAGCGGGATCAGAAGTGTTTCTCAAAATCTCAAATGCATTCCAATTTTTATCGCTCAAACAAAACGGATCGTCACGTAAGTATGGGTAGGTATAGATTTAATTTAACCTTAACTCGATCTCTAACAATCTTGCGAGTTAGTCACAAATAACTTCTGTATCTACAACACAACCGACGACATAAAATTTGTAAAATTATTACTTTTATAATTGCTTTCTAGAATATTTTTGATACGTGGTTTATTTTTAACTTGACGCAGATAAGACAGGAATCCGCTTAATATATACACTATCAACAGTAAGAAAAATGTACTAGTCACGTCACTTCCCTTGTAGACCAGACTTATTGTTCTAATGTTTACGTCACATTAACACCATACATATGTCCTCATCGTAGAACATCATTCCTAAATCTCTCTTACACAATTCTGAAACGACTTTGTTTTCCTGACTATCCAAGATTCATCTCGATATAACTTGACTAACCCATGAATTTAAAGAGAAATAGAAATACATTTTACCAGAGTTGATTAAATCATACATCGTTTGAATCAAATCGTTTAATATTCTTTTCAATTTTTGTCACAAAGTCCTCTTCCATATAAGGGATTTTCACGTACTTGTAACTTCAGTTATACTATTTCTTTGCAGCTACTAATTACACTTCACACTCAACGCTTACTAATTCCTTTAGATTCTTTCTGGTTGTTGGTAATTTTTGTCCCCTAGATTTCAACCAACCAAGAGTAAATCCAAAATATCTTTCATGCAATGTTGTGGCATTGTTAATTCCGAAGGAGTTTTCAATAAATTTTGCAAATTTAAGTAAGTAACTTTAAATAACTTTTGAGATACAATTTTAAATAATTTTTGATGGATTAAGCCAATACTTTTCAACATCAAAGACATCAAAGACGGAATCAAGAAAAAGATCGCTTAGAATAGTTCTCTTCATATACTTAAGGCACATACAAAGTGTCGGCGCCTTTGGCTTTGCGGTAAAGATCAAATACCCCGACATTTTTTATTTGCTTTAAATATATGACGAAAACTATAAAGGTTATCCAGTCAGTTTGAAAATCATAAAAAAAGACCGACAAAGGAATATTTCATAATACCAGCGATGGTCATGAGCGTCGACCGACAATTTTTAGAATCACTTTTTAATTATTGTAAATATTCTACTACTTTATATTAATTGATAGGCATGATGTAAATTATGCATTTATAATACATCATTTATTTATAAGAAATAATGTTAGTTTAATGAACAACTTCATAAATGATTCAATAAAAGTAAATAAATATCATTTAACCTACGGCTATGATACCGGTAATATTAAGAATGAACCAAAATCTGATAAAGGACTTGTAATGGTGAGCCAGGTAAACAATTGACTTCTTTCGTTTGAGGTAAGCCATGACCGGCTTCAAACAGGCCGGAGTGTACGATATGGCAACGCAACAATCTTAAACTCTGTCAGTCCTAATAATATTGTATGAATAGTCATTCACATTAAAGACGGTCATGGGTAAGCGCATAACATATTTGGTTAATTATATTCGTATACGTGTATCGTTTGCAACATTCACGTAGTCAAGGAAATATAGCATTCCACTGTCGAAAAATGTGCACTAAGTCGGATCAAAATGCGTTTTTTTGCATTCGATTCCCCTTGATGCATTTATTCAATTTGTTACCTATTTTAATCTTATACAAATGGGAAATTGTACTTGTATTGAAAAAATGCATTTTTTCGTGTGCAAGTTTTTGAAGTAATTAAATAAAAGTTCATTATTCGGCAATCCATGGTGGAAATCAGCCCAATTTGATTACTTGGGGGGTTTTTAGGGTTGCTGATCATGAATATAGTGTTCAAAAAGTTTCTTGATATACCTGGGGACAAGGAAGTCCTGGTGTGAGGCCCATCCTTGTAGTTTTCCTCTAAATTTGCTCTGAAATCCAACCACAATCTTTAATCGGGGGTTCTTGAGGTCGTTGTTGATCACGATTTTGACGCTCACAAGCTTCCCCAATATACTTGGAGGTCAGGACGTCCTGGTTGTCTTGGACATTTACGCGAGTTTTTATTGAAACGCATCGAATTTTGTCACTCGGGGGTTTTTGGGGTCGCTGATTTCAAATATGATATCAAACAACTTCCTCGAAGCACCTGGTGATCAGGACGATCGAGGTATCAAGATCGTCCTCTGGAACTTTCTTCAAATCTGTTTCAATTGAAATTAATTTATTCACTTGTGGGTTTTCGAGGTCGTAGATCATGGATACGATGTCAAAAATGTTTGTCGACGTACCTGGGGATCAGGATGGCCCGTTTATCGAGACATCTGCGGAATTTGCTTGAAATTTGTTTTAAAATGGAGTAGAACTTATTACTAGAGGGTTGTCGCGGCCGTTGATCATGAACATAATGTTCAAAAACTTCGATGTACCCGGGCCCAGAACGTCCACGTAGTAGAGCTTATTTTCGTGGTCTTTCTCTCAATTCAATGTGAAATTCAACAGAAATTTTACTTGGGGGGTTTCTGCTGATCATGAATACGCTTCAAAAATGTTCCTCGATTGATATGAGGACAAGGGCGTTCTTGCTGTCTACGTCATATATGTAACTTTATTATGATTTTTTAAAATTTTATTTATATTATTTATTATTATTATATTGTTATTATTATTTATATGTATGATCATAGTATATAATGGGTCTGCCAAAGCCTCCTCACTATGTAAATACATAGCAGTATACTTACGTCAGGAACGTGTACATTTATTGGGCCTGACTCAAATTGAAGTGAAAAACACAGGGCAAATTTGTATTAATTTTGTCTAACAATTTTAAATAAAGATATATTATAATCATATTGGAAATCAATGACAACAATAAATAATAGAAATGAAACAGATAAAAAAATTCATTATAATAAAGAGATTACCTAGACAGCAAGAACGCCCTTGTCATCATACCAATCGAGGAACATTTCTGAGGCTCTAGGTACATAGAGGAACTTCTTCAACATTATATCCACGATCAGAGATCCTAAAAACCCCCCGAGCAACCACATTTGGCTAATTTCCACCACGGATTACCGAATAATGATTTTTTTTAATTACCTCAAAAACGGCACGCGAAGAAATGCATTATTCGATGCACAAGTGCAATTTCCCATTTGTATAAGATTAAAATAGGTAACAAATTGAATAAATGCATCAAGGAATCGAATGCAAAAAACCGCATTTTGATCCGTCTTACTGCGCAGGTTTTCGATAGTTTCGCCTATTTTTGCGCTGAATTTCCTCGACTAACGGGTCTCGGGGCTTATTCTATCACATCGGGCTTTGCAATGATTTACCACACGCACATTTTACGGTATACTCTTCGCAGTTCTTTCGCAAATAATGTTAGTTTTAGATATTTTTAATTTTATGTTTTCGTCCAAAAAAAAAGAAGTTTTTTAAAATGCAACTTTTATAACAATTATTATTAAAATAATTACAAGCTTCTATTTACCGATCGATTTGGTTAAAAAACAATGGGGCTTTTCCTCTAGAAAACACCAACTTACTGTCCAAATTTCAATACCGTCGGATTTTTCTTTTTTAAGCTATCACGTTCACAAGAAACGCCAAAGAAGGACAGACAGACGGACGGACGGACGGATATTTTGAAAGTTGTTCAGAATTCTATCGCTAATACAACGATATTTACTATAATATTAAAAATGTGTCAAACAAATGCAATATACTCCTAATTTTTATATTTGCGAAGAGTATAATAATTGATTGAAACCGTGCCATTTAAATTTTGTACTTCTAGTTACACTAATCAAAAGATGCTATTGATACAACACCCCGATCTTCAAGCCACGTCGCAAGAGGACAGTGACAAAAAACACCCAAATTAGCCAATCCCGGGGGGTGCCAAGCAAACAACCAGATCGGTACCCTTACCCTAGTCCGTGCCGGCCTCTGACGCTAAAATAAGTGTCTTTGGCCGAACACAATCCTTGAGCTACACAGTTCATACTTCCTTCCGACGAAACCGGAGCACATGAGGCTAATTGGCACCCTGGGTTTCCGACTAGTCAACACCCCCAAACCCCTCCAAATTCCGAGAGGGCTCGGCAACAGCCGTTCCCTCTCACGACAGATGAAAGACGCTCCCGGGAGCCGACATGACAGCGTAGAAAGAAGACCAAGACCGAAGAGCGCCAGAAGAAGAAACGACCCAGCTGGCAGGGTCCAACAGCCAGAACCAGGGGAGGTCTGCTAACATCGCCTACACCGTATGTATTTGCGGGGCGATAGCAGACCCACCCCCTTACGAGGCCGTTCCAGGTCAGGCCTACGGCGATGCTTGGGGCAAAGAGCTCAAGCTCGACCCCTAATCACCTGAAACCGTCATTAAAGTAAAGAATATTGGCGCGTGTGTGCGGAAAGTATATGATTACGAGTTTCATGTGGGCATATAAGAGTATATGAATGTATATAGGTGTCGATCTTTGTATGTGTGGTAGTTTCAAAACGGTGAAATATATTGCACAGTGTTGGTTTTAGAAAAAAATGTTATGTTGCAATGTTGTAGGGTTTTAAATAAATCTTCATGATGTATACATATGCTTGACCTTTGAAATACCTTGCCAAAGTCAGCATGGAAATCTTAAATGGAGAACCGAGTAGAAAACACTATTTAATTGCATTTCTGGTGTCTTCGTACAGTAAAAGTGATGTTTCTGAATAGTTCTCCTACCGATTCCTTTTACGTTCTGATATTCTGCAGGTCCATTTAAGTGACATCAAGGTTCTTCCTTTCTCATTGCCTATCTTGCTGTGACGTTTTCGCATCCACTTCACTGTTTTACACTGTTGTGTTCAGTCACTTTCGCCAGAAACTCAAGGCAGTCTTTTACCACTTTGCAACTTATCTCTATTGCTTCTAAGTATTAAGAACTGCTGTGGCTATCAGTGACGACGCTAATTCTTTTATCAGTATAACCCCCGTATCATGTCTCGTGCAAAGAATTATATAGCTGTGATATCAGCTTGGAACACTTGCCGCACAGTTTTATGCTAATATTTGTCTCTGGTTAACTCTCCTATCTCCTACTTCTGTGCTACTTGACGTTTGTTATTCGTCTGTATACCGTATGGTATAATCCGGATATCTTCGCAATTGTCCTAGGGAATAGCTTATAAATTTTGTAAATGTTTGGGCTGTGTTAATTTTATTAACCGTATAATGTCAAGCAGATGATTCTTGTCTAATTATTGAAGTATTTGGTATGCTATTTGTCACTTAGAATCACCATCTATCCATTTATTTTCAATATGTAGGTTACTATCAGAACGGCGAAATGGGAGCTTTCAACACCGTTTGGAAGGGGCTAAATACAAAATTCCATTTTAAAGAAAGGAAAAATAGCTATGTTTTTAAAGTCATTTATTAAAGGAGGTTCCTTAATTGCATAGGGCACATTTGAAAATGACAGGGTGATGTAATTTCTAAAAATATCCCACCAAGGTATGTACGATTCCTTATAGTTAATATACTCATATTTTTACTAGAAATTGTTGATGCTGGCAACCGCAATTTTAAGATTTAAAACCTCTGGGCATGACACGAGCTAACCGGCGCGGCATATCATGTTGATATTAGTACTCATGAACATTTACTGGATATGATTCAGAATTCTTATGTTATTAAATATATTTTAATTTGTCGGTGAGAGGCAGCGGCGAAGGACATTCTGATATCTATAAAAGTCTATTCACAACACATTTCATTAAAACAACTTCAAAAAATACTCTCACTGGCAAGAAATTGGATCCACCAATAATTTTTTTGAAAGATTTTTCACCTTTGGACCGATTTTAATGTTTTTTCTTGTATAGTTTGAGAAAATTATAGAGATTAAGTATCACGTGTTTTAAAATTTTCAAGAAAGAATCGAATTCTGTGTATTTAGGGCATGGTCATGTTCCAACGTGTCTCGTATTCAAGCCACATCTATTCTGAACATTCTCTCCTTTGAATAATTCCAAATTGTCAAAGCAGAGGAATATTTTCAAATAACGCTGATCATTTTACATTATTTGTTTGGCAGATTTATTTAGGTGGTTTTTTTCATTGTTGGAGCTGTCAGCTCAGTTCATCAATAGTGGTTAACGTTAATTGTTAGTAGTAATCAAATCCCAATAATGTTCCTTTATGTAACTGATGCGGCAAATGCCATAGCTTTAGTGCAAGACAGAAGGTCGCAAGTATTATGCGGTCAGGGGGTAAAAGGAGTTTTAAGATGGAGTGTGCAGAGCTGCAGTACGTTGTAAAGAAACTGCTGAGTTCATAGTGCGAAGAGGATTTGGCAGAAGCACGTGAACAAACGACCGAGATGATGGTTTCCTGTTGCTAAGTGTCTTTTGTGACAAATACATTACTACTATTAGAGGAATTACCATAGGTAGTAGGTAAGTGAAACAACGATAAGTAGACGATTGCAAGAATATGATATACGTGCAAAAAGACCTTCAACAGCCCTAGAGTTGTCCAAAAATCACATAGTCACATCTTAATTTTGTTAGGGAATACCAGAACTGGGGCATTGAAAACACGAGTCTAGACTTTTACTTAGGTCATCAGATGGTCGTCAAAGACTATATCGAAAGACAGGTGAGCGATTTAGCCAAAGCAATTTGCAATATGTCTATATGGAGACAGCTCGACCCACGTGTTGCAAGAATTGCTAACATATTTCTGATTAAGACAGAAAGATCAAGTGATTTGGCCAGCACACAGCCCAGAAATGAATCCCATTGGGTATGTCAAGGCCACGCTGGGTATAAGGATGCGATACTGTACTCCTGATAGCTTACAGACTCCGTGAAAAGGATGGGAACAAATTGAACAGGATCATATTCAACAACTTATCAAAGGAATGCTAAGGCGTATAGACTGGTATAGAGGCCGTAATTCGTGCTCGTGGGAGAAATACATGTTACTGATAATGTTGCATGAATGTAATATCTTATATTTATTGTCTGGACCATGACCACGCTACCTACAGGGTATTTTTAACTTAGTGAAAAAAAAGAATGTTTTCCCTGGTACTATGGGATTCAGTTCTTAAAAAAAAAAAAAACTGAAACGCATGAAAAAAAAATGCTAAAAAAATGAGTAAAAATCGAGTGAATAAATCTGAAACGAAAATGTGTAGCTAAGTGTTAGCTTACAAATAGTTATAATATATTCGGTAACGTGGATTCGATTTCTGTGTACAATTCGCGTTTCGATTGGTTCGGATTCCACTATAAACTATAGGACACCGTTCCATAGTTTTCACACGTCATTCTGAAGATGAGAAAACCTCTTGCTGCCGTGATTATGTCTACTAGACTGCTGCCCCTACTATTTATATTACCAAGCTTGCGCGACTGTCAACTATAATAGACTGCCTAAAATCTGTACAGCGACTGCCCGAGGTGGCTTACCAATCGGAATTTTGCTCATTTGCAAGGAAATTATTCGGTTCGCTTATTGCAAGTAAATCGGTACTACTTTTTTATTGTCACAGCAAAAATGGCAATACTGAAACTTTCATGTTTAGCTATCAATCAACAACACAGACACACACAAAAAGAGTTCAGTGCGAGAAGGCAGACATGTATTCCCATGCATTTTGACCTGCTGAACACGAATCCAATGTCCGTTTTGCCCGATCGGCTCCTGCATTTTCCCTAACCTCAAAAAACACCTTAAGAATGCCCGAAAAATCTCAAAACAGTAAATAAAAAAAGCTTAATTAAATGAGCTGACCACCATTTCCATAAGTATTTTGGAGTGCTGAGACCGAATTTGAGGCCAGAATTGGCCGATAAGTTAGGAATTTTGAGTTAACCTCAAGAAACACCTAAAAATGACCAAAAATCCTAAACATAAATTAAAAGCTTAAACCAAGAACTTTAAAACTAACAAAACCTAAGGCAAAAAAAGCATTACACCAAGAACTCTAAACCTACCATAACCAAAGGCAAGAGCTCTACACCAAGAACTTTAAACTAAGAATTCTTAACCTAACATAACCCAAGACAAGAAGTTTAAACCAAAAACTTACACCTATTATAAATTAAGAGAAGAACTGTTAAGTTCCTAAGGCAAGAGTTGTTAAGTTTTAGAATCCTTTATGTAAAATCCCTGTCTTAGAATATGTTACATTTAGAGTTCTTGGTGCAAAGTTCTTGCCTTAAGTCTTGTTAAATTTAGAGCTCTTGGTTTTAAGTTCTTTGTGTAAAATGATTGTCTTGTTTTTAGTAAATTCGATGTTTCGAAATATCGAAAATAAAAACGATTAAATAAAAAATATGTATCTAAAATGTTATAGTACCTATGTAAATATGGGATAAATAAAAGTTTTCCATGGTACCTTGCATCATATGTTATATCCAAAAACACATTTAATGACGTCAGCATTGCAATTCATTCACGAGAGGTTCAGCGGTAACACTAATTTCATTTACCAGAAAAGGAGCATTCGCTTTGCTCACACTAATAAGATTATGGTATCTTACTATTGTTTTCAAATGATTTGCGAAGAGGATACCTTTGAGATTACAATAGTATTAAAATATTTCAGCGTTTTCGACATCTCTTCGCATATATCGACATAACTTTTTCCAGACAAAAATGACCCCCTTTCTTTTGTGCTCAATCGATTTCGCTCCTCGCCCGACACCGCCTAACTTCGAAGACCATTTCTCCCCAACAGGCTCGATGGCGCAAACCAGACATCCCTGTGATCGATCGTTTCCAAGATAGAGCAGAAAATCTGTTTTGTCCGTACTTCTCGAGGCTCTATCTCGGAAACCAAAAAAGCTATAGACTTATTTCTAGTTTGCGCCATTCGATTTCTCTCGCCATTCTTCGTACCCCAGAATTTTTTCGAATTTTTAGCTACACTTTTTTTGAGGTTAGGAAAATGCAAGATCCAATCGGACAAAGCGGACATCTGCCTTCTCGCACTCGACTTCTTTTTGTGTGCCTGTGTAATTAATCAAGTATAAACGCTGTTCTTAATTATTCACTTTAAATACATAAGTACTGAAATTACAAAATGATGTTAAATGATTGACCAGTCGTTTCGTTCAACAAAAAATAACATCTCTTTTACTTCCACACTCACGTAGTGGTGTGGAAGTATAGTATTTTATGTAGATAGGGAGTTTAGTCATCCTTCTTCCTTTATATCATCTTCAGGAATTTTAAAGCAAACACAAATCTTGGGAGTAGTTACATTAAACAAAAATATGGCATGTGCCTACTTGTACTCATATTTGCGGTCTTGGCTATGTATAGAATTTTTCTGTTCACTGATTGCAAGTAGTAAATCGATCCTAGGCTTTTTCATTCTCATGAAACTTTCATCTTTACGCTATCAATAAATAATTAATCAATGCGTATAAGCCTTGTTTTTAATTATTCATGCTAAATAGGTACATAGGTATTTAAATTATAAAACGACATTGGGTGATTGACCAGCCGTTTTCCTCTACAAAAAATATCTGTTTTTACGAATAACGAAGAACTTAAAGGGTTTACTTCTACATTTAGGCAATAGCAACTCGCAATATCCGTAGGAATTTAAAAACAAACACATAAATCTAGGAAATATCGTAAAATTAAAGAAAAATATGGCATATACCTGTACTCATATTGGAGTCTTGGCTATGTACGGGTTGGGTTGTGTTTACTGTAGACTGAGGTGCCATCTGTATCTGAGATCCAGCTGACATCTGAAACAAAAATGTGGAAAATGAACTTTATAATACGAACACTTCGGATTTTACTTCTACATCGAGCTGGCTACGGTCTACGTTTTCAGCACGGGTAGTAAGTGTGTACGTCCGACGTAAATACTCAAGTAATTGTGTGTAGATGTACGAAATACGAAATAAAGAAATCTGCCACGTTAGGTACGCGCAGAGTGTTACAGTTAATAAATTGTATGAATTATAATAAGCTGTTCGGAGCCGACGTTCTACAATACCAATAAACAAAATTATTACAGTTATACGTCACCTAGAGAGTACAGTACACCGCAGCTGATAGATAAAAAAGATACGACTACATAACTATAAAAATAATTCCCGACTCGATTACTAGGTATTGCCCGTGATAAGTTTTGGATTTTCACGGAGATCGCACGGTGCGGGCTGATGTTTTTAGGAACGGATAATAGTAAAACTATAATTTTTACCTGACATTCAAAACCCTATTTAATTTGTCGTTTAGCTCAACAGAGGAACAACTTATTTTTTCACTGCCGTACCGTCAACGTGAACATCAAAACTAAAATGAATGACTCACTAGTCACCAAATTAGAATGAGCACGTAGGGAGAATATACTGAATATAGTGGATTATTCTTTCGAGTATGTAAAGCTGTGCTCTGAAAGGGTCAATCGAAATGTGCCATGAAAACAAAACAAATCAAACCAAAGATTTCTGAATTTCTTATCGCAATCTACGCAGATAACTCTCCACTTGACCTTTGATTACTTACTGACCATGTTGTCCGTGTTGTTTAACACGCGTTTTTTATGTTTTAGTTTATTATTATATAATGACGATAATTTGCAATAGATATTTGCTTAAATCATCGGCATTTTAAAGTTTCTGTGAGCAAAATTTTGAGGATTTAATTTTTGTTTTGAGAACATCGTTTTTATAAAAATGTGGTACCTACACGCTTGAATCTTGTCATTTTTAACCCCCCGATGATGGAACGGATGTTATGCATTTCAAGGCGTATGCTTGTCTGTATATCAGCGGTTTTCTGTGAATGATAAATCACTTTCCCGGAAAGTTCTTAATGTTCTTCGCTAAGAATCATCATGCTACTAGAACCTAGAACGTCTGGAGGCGCAGGGAGCAGCTGCGATTAATAATAAAAAAGTCTTCATCTACAAAAACATTAAAAAAAGAAACATACATACAGATCGAATTGACAACCCTCTCGGTTGAAAATATAGAAGTTTAAAGTTTTAGTTATTAAAGGCTATTCTTAAGGTCGCCATTTTCTATAAAAAATATTTTGGGCCATAACTTTTTTTCTTAGTACGTATATTTAAAAAACTATAAGACTACCAAAGTAGAACCACAACAAGACTATTAGGTACTATGAATGTTCACTCAGTAATTCTAGTTGTTTCCAAAACAGTTAGATTTAAAACAACGAAATAGGAAGATTAGGATACCTACCTACCTAAATCTTTAAATTTAAATCAAACTATTTTGCAAACCACTGAAATTATTGAGTGAAAATTCATAGTTATAGTCTTATTTTGGTTTTACATAGGTAGCCTTACAGTTTTTTTTAAATACACGTACTAAGAAAAAAAATGCTATGGCCAAAAATAATAAATATTTCCCTTTCGGGTGTCTCTTTCTAGGGAATAGTCACCTTAATGTAGCGCATGTTTAGGCGAAAACTCTCGTTAGTCTTCTCAAAAAATACAAAAAACTTAAAAATTAAAATTAAATTAAAAATTTTAAAGACTTTAAAATTAGAAATTCCCGAATAAAAAATAATCTTTTAATATTAGAGTTCTGCACCAAAAAATATTGGAGCCTACAAATAATCTATGCAAAAAATGTAAGGGATTTGGCGTATAATTAACACAGTGCTCAAGGAACAAACCTGCTATGTTTTTAATGAAAAATATACAGGATGGTCATCCCTAAAAAAATAAAGAAAAAAGTATGGAGGACCATAATATTTCTCAAGGAATGAACGCAACTGTCAAGAAACAAACCTGCTATACTTCTATTTTAAAAAATATACATACCGGTTGGTCATTCTACGCAATAATTAATTGAGAAAATATGGTAAATTTTTCATTAAAAATTTGGCAAACTTCTCCCTCGACAATTGTACTAACTACATGTCTACTATTATTATTCTCCGTCATATTTTTCATTGATAATTTTTTCTAGGGTGTCCACTCAGTAATATTTTTTTACTAAAGCATAGTAGATTTTCTCTTTGAGAATTGTGAAGGCAAAAACTTGCTGAAATTTTTGTGGAAAATATATAGGGTGGTCACCCTACAAGATTAACTAAGAAATGGCAGAAGAAAATATTTTCTGAATTGTAAAACTATTGTCAAGGAATGTAGATTTCCAATAGAAAAAAAACAGAATTAATAAATAAAAGAGGGAAGTTTTATATAAATTCTTTATAATGTTTTTTTTGAGGATGCTTCAATTTTTTTCCAACTAATATTTAGCCAAAAAATTGCATATTTCAGTCAAAAAATGAGTTAAAGAACACTTAATTTTGTATCAAGAAAAAAATTCTTTGAAATTGTGTAATTTGGAAGCTAGAACATTAATTTTTCTGCAGTTTTACGAGAGCATATGCATTGGATACTCTTAAAGACAAGTTAACCATTATACTCTTCGTCGATTTACTGCACTTTTTATATAATTGTTGCACATTCTGTAGGATACTTTCCGCCGTTTTCTTGTAAATAATATTAGTTTTAAACATTTTTGTTTAATTACAAAACATACAAACTTTTTTTTTAAATCTAAATAATTAATAATTTCTTTATTTATTGATCGATTTTATTCAAAAACAATACGGTTCTTCCACCAGCTAATACCAACTTACTGTCCACATTCCAATAGAATCGGACTTTTCGTGCTTAAGTTATCGTGCTTACAAGAAACGTGACGGACGGACCAACGGACAGACGGACGAACGAACAGATGGACGGACATTTTTAAAGTTGTTCAGAATTCTAACTAACAGTGACATCAAATTTTTTTCTCTACGAGCGATATTACCGGTTTTAGAAATGTGCCGATCGAGTGCAATGTACTAACTATTCGTTTTGTATTTGCGAAGGGTATAATAACTGCAATCCTGTGAAACAAGTTCGAAACGAACACGGTCGAAAATGGAATACTTGATCGTATTGATCGAGTTTAAATGCTCTGAAACATTCTGATTTTATTCAAAGAAAATTTCTTAGAGTAGAAAATAATACATTTTGATACTGGCTAGTTCACAAAAAAAAAAAAAAAACGGTGAAAACCACCCAGTTTATTCAAGATAACTCTGGTATAAAATGCTTATTTTTTCGAAATAGTCGTTTTCTTCCTTACATTACAAAAAATTCGCCTCTATTAAAAATAAAACCTTTTATTATTATCATTAAAAATAATCCCAACGTACCCATTTTCTTCCATCTAATCTATTTTCTTATAGTCCAGTCGGTAAAAAATACACCAGAAGCTCGCAAAAAATGTTATCTGAGATTTTCCTTCAATAGCTGTTAGGGGGAGGATCAAACATCACAAAATCACAAAAAACCACCTCTTCGGTAAAAAAAGTCTCATTTTACTGATAACTCGTTAACCGCTGAAGATATAAAAAAATTGCTCATCATAAAAAAAGTCCTCTTGTAATTTTCTTCTTCTATTCCATAGTTTTCGAGAAAATCGATATTGACAAAAATTGCAAAATTTGTATTTTTAATGCGGGCAAATTTCCGTTTATTTGAAATTTTTTGCGCGCGGCCTATAGAAAAAATGGAATTGCTCGAAAACCCAACCAGCTAGGAAGAAAAATCAAAATGGGTTTAAAAGGGGATATGATACTCTCTTGTGATGCTATTTTTGATGGCTATTGATATTTATTAGTACATAAAAATAACAATATAATATAGTTATCCCTTGATTTTTTGTGCATCTAATTATTCACAGGCCCTTACAAAATAACCGATTATAAGTCATAAATGCATTTTACATTTTAGTTCAAGGTAGTATTATTACAAAATAACCGATTATAAATCATAAATGCATTTATCTTTTAGTTCAAGGTAGTATTTCAATGCAGAAAAGTTAGAAATAAAAATATTCACATTTACAAATTTAGCAGCATATTAAAGTTAGCCAAAAAAATTCCAAAAAAGGCTGCATATCAATTTTTTTTATGAATTTTTTTTAATACAATTTTTTAACGATTAAATGATTATAAACAAGTTATATGATATATAAACTAAAAAAAAAAATTGAGCTTAATTTTCAAGATGTTTGGGTCTGTTTTTATCTTTAGGAAACAATAAAAAATTTGCCAAAATTTGGCTAACTTCAACATGCTGGTAAATTTGTAAATGTGAATATTTTTCTTCCTAACTTTTTCTGCATTGAAGTACTACCTTGAACTAAAAGATAATGCATTTATAACTTATATTAGTCATTTATTTTTTATGGGTCTGTAGAAAAGTGCAAAAAATCAAGAGGTAACTATATTATATTGTTATTTTTATATACTAATAGATATCAATACTCATCAAAAATGGAAACACAAAAGCGTACTTTATATCCACTTTAAAACCCATTTTGATTTTTCTTCCTAGCATGTTTGGTTTTCGAGCAATTCCATTTTTTCTATAGGCCGCGCGCAAAAAAATTCAAATAAACGAAAATTCGTGCGTATTAAAAATACAAATTTTGCAATTTTTTTCAATATCGATTTTCTCGAAAACCATGGCATATACAAGAACATTACAAGAGGTCTTTCTTTTAGGCAATTAGTCAAGCTTTCTTTTTTATGATGAGCAATTTTTTTATATGTTCAAGGGTTAACGAGTTATTAGTAAAATAAGGCTTTTTTCACAGAAAGGGTGGTTTTTTGAGGGGGTTGCGCGGTACCCCCAGAACTGATTTTTGTGGTTTTGTGATGTATAATCCCTCCACTAACAGTTACTGAAGGAAGATCTCAGATAACATTTTTTTTTTATGGAAATGGACTATTTATTATGTCAAGTTGCTGCCATTTAAAATAGAAAAATATTATTTTGCTCGAAAGATGAGTCTCACTATATATCATTAAAAGGTGCTTTTTGTGAAGTAAGTACATCGTTATGATATTTTCGATAATTTCGAACTACAGTGCGAAAAGTGAAAAACTGTACTTTTTGCTTTTTTCTATCTTTTTACGAATCCGTCTCTGCAAAGCTAGGCGAACCTTTTTTTATGCTTAAATCCACACAAAAATTAAAATAAAAAAATTGGAGTTGGGAAATATTTTCTATTTCCATCTAATAAGGATTGGCCTAAAACTAGCAAAGTATTTGTCACTGAAAATATGACCACCCAGAATGATTCACTAGTACGATGACGTCAAAAACCGAAATCGATATCAAGATTATACTAACAGACTAGAAGGGCAACATGTTATAATCCCCAGGGGTATGTTCTATATATTGGACGAGTACAATAGGGTTGATGCAGTTTAACATTTCTACCCCATCATAAACACATCATACATTAGGGGTCACGCTCCAACCGAGATAAGAAAAAATGGAATATAAAATTGATTAGCAAGTGTGCATGAATTGTGTATACAAGTATCCCAAGAAACATTTTACGAAATTTTTATTGTAACTTAAATCATCTAAATAGTTTTAATATTGCAATCAATTTAAATAGGTATCTTCTTTTTATTCACAATGTCTTAGCAGACGTTTTGTGATCAATGTATTATTCCAGTTGGCCTTCCCCTGCTGTATACCACGTCTGACAGCATTATTCCATCTGTCACGGTTGTCTGTTTAGATGCAAGGCGTAATCAAACATTTTTCATCAGCTCCTTGGTAACATCAGTCCAACGTTTTAAAAAGCGTTCTCCTCGCCTTTTTGCCATCTGGCTTTCTCTGATCTATCAACCATTTTATATTGTCCCCTCTCTAGACGAAGTTATAAAAAATGAGAGGATTTCTGATAATACGATGGTGGAGAATCGCCCTGGGGGACTCCTGATCAATTTTAAACTCTTCTAAGATGTTTTCAGGCATTGATTTTAGTTTTATTTTTGCCCAATCGAATAAATTATCTGCAGTGTTGCTATAGAGCGTGGGTTTTACAAATCAGAAAGAATTCAATATTAAATGGTGTAAATGTTCTTCATAAGCCATATAATATTCCATTTGCCAAAAACAATTCGAATTTTACTTTAAAAGTGCCATATTTTAGCAAGAAAATAGTACCTCCAGCGACTTTAAATTAGAAATAAATGCGGCACCTCCTTCGACCCCGCACTAACGTTATGGAAAATGCCCCCGGTGAAATTCGCTGGAATTAATATACTGTTACGTGTTTCCGCCCCTAGGGAACACCCTATATGAATCCGTGGGTTTCAAAATAATCTCAACAAGAGATAAACACTAACACTTTATTTAATAATTTACTGATTACATAATGACAATACTTCTAACCTCACTTTCATTACCAAACTTCACTTTAATAAAACTTCTCTCTCTTCCGCCGGTAATCGCGCCTTATATACTCTGAGATTGCCTCCAGAGTCATCCAGAATACAATCGAGAATCTTCTCCCATCACACTCTAGAAAACTCTGTCTCTTTCTACAAGTTTCCAGTCACTATTAGGCATAGGCGTATCATAGGGGGGTGTAATGCATAACAATGTTATTTCTCTCGAGCTCCTGATCAAAAGTTCTCATGTGCACAAGGTCGGAAAATGGACAGTTTTCCAAATATCGGGGACGCAAAGTCGGTTTTCCGGGATTTTGTCGATAACAGTGTATCGCTGTACTTTTCATAAAATGTCTTTCAGAATATATACCGAGGGGTTTTTATGGTCGCTGATTCCAGTTCCGATGTCAAAAGTGCCATTTGACAGTTGGCAGCTGCCATAAAAACCTCCCGGTATAATATATTCTGACATTTTATCAAAAATACGGCGATATACTAGGTGTGTTTTTTGGATCCACGATTGGTGGCAGTAGAATTACCTGAATGACATTTACCAATAAAACGACAAAATGAAATTATAAGTAGGAGGCGACTGACTTTCTTGAAAATCTTAGACTATGTTAGATTGTTATAGACATTTATGTATATAAATAAATCTTTCTGATGTCCGTAAACACAAAAAAATATATATCACGAATATTAACTTAATATCACATCTATTAAGCTATCTAGTACAAACGCATCATCCCCACCCCGACTTGCTACCGATCTTTTGAGACAGAATGAAAAATAACAAGGTGGAATGAGAATGATGAGCAAAAAAAATGACAAATTTTTGTAATCCGGCGACAGAATTGTAACAAAGAACACATCTATTGTTATCGACAAGATTCCGGAAAATCGACTTTGCACCCCCGATATCTGGAAAACTGTCAATTTTCCGACCTTGAGCCCATGAGAACTTTTGATCAGAAGCTTGAAAGGGATAACATATATTGATTCCAGCGAATTTCACCGGGGGCCATTTTCTATAAGGTTAGTGTGGGGTGCTTTGGTGCATTAATTACTGAGAAAATTAATTTTGAACATGTAAAATTTTGTTAATGCCTTGTAAGCTCAGTTGGGATATTTTTCGCTATATTATTGATTTTGAAGAAAATTTGAAACCGATGTATTGTTTTTAAAGTTTTTAATACAAAACGAAACAAAGTTAATTGAAAAGTTTGAGGAAAAATGTAAGAGAACACAAATAAGTCCCTTGTCATTTCTGCCAAAAATGCCGGTGACAGACATACAGGCACGCACCGAGGTGATTCCATAGGTGTGCAGTTTTGACAATTTTAGAACGGAACACTAAATATATTATAAGTGAAACAGTGATTCACCGCAACCTTATTTTAAAACAACGACATCTGGCGACTTTACTGGCTTTCTGAGAAGTCCTATTAGACTAATCGGGACGATTTTTACATTTACAATTTGGGCGATCGTTCAGCATGAGCATACTGTACTCCTTCGCTATAAAACCATTCAATAACACAGACCTGCAAAAAAAAAACACTTTGTTTTCTTTTAACCCAACCAAGGCAACATACATGAATAAGTATGAAATATTTATATTGGACATTGACTGATAAAAAACAACAGATCTTCACCTATGTTTTGCATGAAACATCGTTATGAGTGGCTTTGTGCCTTTCTGATGAGCTCAGAATAAGGGCGAAAAACGTTTCAAAGGATAAGCATTTCCAAGAAACTGAATGAGAGATTTTATGAAAATGTAATTCATTAGAATGAAACATTTTTAAAGACAAGGTAGGTAAATAAATTAATTTCAGGCCTTTGTTCTCATTTTTAACTGAATCTTCATACCGTAGGGGCCTATATTCGATGCCAGTGTTATAATGAGAATGTCAAATAACAAATTGGATTTATTTTTGGATTTTAACTTGCTAGCATAAACCAGAAGTCAGGTTATCGAAAGAATGCAAAGATTTCATTAATATTTTTACATATAGTTTTTCTTTTAGTCTCATAGATAGTTTTTTTCCGCTGGTTGCAAAATCCTATAAAGAATATGTTTCGTTACTATAAGCAAAGAAATAATAAATAATTCACAATTATTATCTTTATTCTGATATTTTCCAATGAAAGTCTAGAAAATATCGAACATCGGTCATTTCAACATCGATGTTTTGGATACATCAATATATATCACGCATCACTAATCATCTGCCTCAGTTATAATATGTACTAGGTAACCTAAACTACTAGGACAGTTTTTAATAAAAACATTCACTGTTGAATAATTTGAGCATCACAGGTATGTGCTACAATGCCTATAATATACGTATTAGAATCTGGTGCTTCCATCAGTGATGCACGGGTAGTAATCATTCCTTTACTTTCGTAATCGTTACTCACTAAATATCCGAAGTGTCGATGATTACGTGAAAAGTAATCATTATTACCTTTTCACGTATTACTTGATTACTTTATCACACTGTCATCCCTCTTCATGTTCAATCTGAGAGAAGAATTTGGTTGAAAGGGTACAATTTACAGAAAAAGCTATTTATTTACACTATAATTCCTAAATAGTTAATTATTACTCATCAAATTTACCGTTTTTTTAATAGTGCATTTTAAGTTCATCTTCATCTAGTGGTTTTTAAGTAGAATAAGTTAGGTAATGTCTAATACCCACTTCTTCGCAGGCAATAGTGTCAACTACCTTCCAAATCTGACTGTTCTGTGACCGATAGTGTTTTAGATATTATACCGCCAACAGATAAACAACAGATTGACAGACTGACAGATTGACAGAACTGAAATACCTTAATTTTCGTAATCAACATAGTCTGAAACGTGAAAATTCGAAGAAATCTCGGATGATGATTTTTTCACGAATATAACACTTTCCTTCAGTAAGCGAGAAAAATTAAAGTCGCTAGTATGCTTATCGGTCCTGGGTATATTAAGCCCAATTCAGACAATGCAATTCAGTCGCCGCGATTTGGTTGCTGCAACAAAATCACCACAATTTTTATTATCACACTGTGCAATTCTGTTTCTGCGACCGAATTGCACAAATTAGAACATATTTTTGTAGAAACTTTGGTATTGTCAATACATATTTTTCAACTATTAATATTGGCAATGACAGTTCAATAACTAAAGATTGCAGCGACTGCATTGCAAAATCTGAGAACTACTCGAAATATTATGTTGCGGCCTGCGACAAAATCGCCGCAATTTTGTTGCACCAATAAATTGCATTGTCTGGAGACGGCTTTACAATATACTCCAACATTCCTCTAAAAACAAATAAATTACTTACTTAAATGACGAGCCTTAATGATGAAAATGTGACTCAAATATACCTATACTACGAAAATTATTTCTTTTATTTAATAATATCATAAAACGTCGGCTCTGAATTAGCTAGAAATAATCACTCTACCAGGCCGTGATCGTTTAGGTCAAAATGGTGTCTAATCAAAGTAACACTTTGTACAAATGGCGACCTATTTGGTATTGAATAATTATTTATTTTCTTGAAGATAAAATTATTGTTTTTATCTACCTTATCGCATTAGATAGGCTACTGAACACATGTGAACGGAAAAGATTCTGTGTTAAACACAAAAAAAATGTAAGATTGTTCTGGTAGCAGGCGGTATGGGCGCATGAGTTTCAAATAAACGGACGCAGTTTTTTTTGCTGGAATCAGTTCAGGAGACACTACTGATTACGAAAATACACGGTAACAAGACGGTAAAACTGGTCTGGTTAAAACAGTTTTGTTTGTAAAAAAATTTTGCATTTTTCGCCAAAAGAAATATTCGATAACTTTTTGAAAGTTGAAATTTTTAACGTCGTTAATTTTTAAAAATTGAAAAATCTTCAATGTCTTGCTTTTGGCGCTCTAAAAAAAGTATAATAAAAATGTTCTTTTACGGTAGGTACCTAATTTTTTATATCTTTAAACCTTACATATGAATTTCCAAAAAATAGAATCGACAATTTTTAATTGTATACCTCATAGCGACCACTTTTCTTCAACGGTTATTGAAAAATTCATGATGATTGCTGAAACATTTCAAGTCAAAACATACACGGGTACAAAGTTGAACCTAGTTCTACAGGGTGTTTTCCACGATTACTCAAATTATTCAACTAGTAAAATTGAGGTAAATTAAAAAAAACATAATGTACTTTTAGACAATTTGACGAAAAATAACAACGTTTAGGGAATAGAAAGT
Source organism: Stenurella melanura (assembly GCA_963583905.1). NCBI lineage: Eukaryota > Metazoa > Arthropoda > Insecta > Coleoptera > Cerambycidae > Stenurella > Stenurella melanura. The sequence continues at coordinate 114,730,834 of OY757312.1, forward strand.
GACGAGAAAAAAATCCGGAAAATTTCTGGTAAATGTATTATTAAAATATAAGACTTTTTTTCCTGTATGACTTTTTCCTGAAGTGCACTATGTCCAAGTTTTCCCAGAAAAAATACGAAAAAATGACCCGTATCGGAAAATTAAAAATTTCGTAAACAATGGAATTTAAAAATCTTAATTCAGGCGTATATAGAATTAAGTCATTCTTTAAAATTTTGGTCTTTTGTAATTTTTTTGTAACGTGCATATTTTCCGAGTTTTTAACAGTTTTTTAGGAACAAAACACGTTTTTGAAGTCATAGAGGAAACAGTCTTACATTTTAATAGTACATTCACCAGAATTTTTCTAGATTTCTTCTCGTCACTTTCTATTTCTCCTCTCTCCTTTTTGGAAAAATTCGAAGCGCCGTATCTCAGAAAATGCGCATTTTCTCGAGTAAAAAGTTATTTTTCGTCAAATTATCTAAACATCTTTTAAATTTACTTCAATTTTTCTAGTTAAAATTAATGAAATAAAAAAAAGTAAAGTACGTTTAAAAAAAATCTGCGACAGGCGGTTTTAATTTTCGTGGAAATGTGCTACACACATTCAAAAATATGAAGAAAAAAAATCCGAGTGCTTGGAGTTAAACATACTTCGGGTCGCGTATTTACAATTTCTATACCATTTGAGCTACGGAGGCGGCCGAACTCGAATATCTTTTATTTGCAGAAATATGTTTATATATTCAGAAAATGACCATATTGGTAAAGTTGTAACTTATACGCTTCGTTATATTTCAAGCAAATTCCCGTATCATTTCAGTCTTAAAAATTCATTTAAATTATAAAATTTTAGCACGAACTAAAATTTAAAAAAATTATATCATAAATAATTAATTACGGTTTATCAAATATTGTTAATATAATAATACATGATAATATCTTCAATCATTAAGAACAATAACTAATTTTAGATATTAAGGGTAGCTAATACAGATATTAAAAATGAAACCATTATAGCAATAAATGTTTGTGAAATGTATTATTTCAGATTTTGGTAAGGTCTTTAAAATGAACTAATTTGGATACATATAACTAAAAGACGTAAGATATACAAATATTACTGAATAATGTAGACTAGCGTTTTCTTGCAGCGAATTCGTTCTTTTCTTTATTAAGACTTGTGGGGTGTTTTCCCTTTTTTTTTTTTTTGTGGTAGTTGGTCTACCCGATTGTATACGATTATGGCCTTGAAGATCTCTATCTTTTTTTTACGAGATATTGCTGCAGGTTGCACTCTAATTTTTCTACCTCTCGAAAATCGAGTTGAGTGAGAAAATAAAGATTTGATTTGTGACGCAGTCTGGGCGTTTTCCAAAGTAGACACATTTTTTTATTTCTGCAATATTGGAGAGACACTGATCTTTTTTAATACATCAGAAACTTTTGTAAATTGTGCTTGCATTTTTTTCAATGGCTGCGTTGTACCTCTGAGTCAGCGTTTCGGCTATTGGCAAATCAAATGAGCTACAAATGGCGCTAGACTGACAAATGTAGTTCAATGTTATTTTCTGAAAAGCTTGTTGTTTCACAACTTTCCGTTAGATAAATATTGCAGTTAATGTCATCAATATTATCGTAAAAATTGACCGAAAACATGTCACCTAATGCAATTTTAGCAAAATCTTGCCGATCACTTTTTGTCAATAACAAAGAATCTTTTTGCGAAAATCCGTATTTTTGTTCCACTGCACATAAATGTTTGCATATTGTCCCTCTTGGCCACAAAATAATCATAACACTCATTTTCAATGTTCACTTCAACATAGTCACTTTCATCTTTGTCTTTAACACGATAAACTAAATCGTTAATTTGTACTATTTCTTCAGCATTTCTTAAGTGTCTAGAAAACACAACAACAATCAGCAACTGAAATAGGTTAGAACTTGTCAAATTCATCACTGCGACCCAAATATATACTAATATGGTCATATTTGGACCGTACTAGAGTAGAATATTGTTACGCATTACCACCCCCCCTAAGGCCTGGCGAGTGATACGCCCATGACTACTAATAGCTTGAAATTAGGTGCCAATGGTTAGGTAACCAGCAGTACACTTCTCTTCTGGAAGCTTGTAGATGGCTCTAAACTTATATTGTTCTGGAATTGGAAAGCTCTAGATGGATCTAGAGGCCATTTTATGATGGATACATAAGGCGAAATCGACCGCGGAGAGAAGTTTTATTAAAATGAAGTTGATAAGTGAAAAAGTTAGGTTAAATATCAAGTAAACAAAGTGTAAAGGTCATTTTGGTTAATTAAGAAGTATTGTATAATCAGTGAATTATTAAATAAAGTGTCAGCGGTTCACCCCTTGTTAAAATTAATTAGAACCCACGGATTTATACAGGGTGTTTCCTAAGAGGTGCAAATATATATACATTTTTCTACAAACAAAAGCTACTCGAGTTCGGTCGCCTCCGTGACTCAGATGGTATAGAAATTGTAAATATGCCTTTTTTCAAAAGGAACACCATGTATGTTTTAACAAAATGTTTCAGGAATCAATTACCTACACACTGAAATCCATATGATAACTTTTCTTCGACATTAATGTTTCAAAACCCGTCGAAGAAAAGTGTGCGTTTGAGGTAAAATTAAAAATCGTCAATCCAATTTTAAGAATTTCATATGCAAGGTCTAAGATATTATAAAAAAAAGTCTTGTAAAAAAGCATTTTTTATTATACTTTTAGAGCGTCAAAAAACGAGAAATTGGCGATTTTTCAATTTAAAAAAATTAATAACATTAAAAATAACCACTTTTTTTCCAGGGCTCGTCTGTTAGTAGAAAACTCCGAGGGCACTGCAGAAATAACCACTTTACTAAAAAAAATTATTGAACATTTCTCGTTGGAAACCGGACAAAAAATATTTTAAAAAACAGCTTGATGGAAAAAATGTAATATTTCCGTTTGTTGGAAACAAAATTATTTTAAACAATATCGGAGCAGGTTACCGGACATGGTGACATCGATATTGTCTCCTAAACTGATTCCAGCAAAAAACTGCGTCCGAAATGTATTCGAAACTCGTGCCCCCATAACGCCTGCTCTATCTTTACAAATTGTACCAATTATGATATATTAACGTTATTAATAATATTTAAATACTTTCTAAATTATAAAAAAACAGATTTTTATGTAGTAGGTAGTTGGTCTTAATATACCGTTGGGATTAAACTTCAGCTAATCACGAAAAAAACCCATTAGAGTCGGTAGATTTCAATCGTAATTGAGACAAATTAAACCCTTGGAAACAAGGACGCCCGCTGAGTGAACGTCATGTGATGTATAAAAAGGATTTAAAAATAAAATGCTGTTTTCACTGAAATATTTTAAAGCCACTTTCTAGTTTTTTTTTTATTTTAACGGCATTAAATATAGTTAAAAACTGAAAAAACTAAAAATGCTTATCGAAACTGGATGGCAACAAACAGTATCTTGATTAGAAATTGATTGAGGAAGCTGTTACTCTGTGGTAATCCATAACTATAACGAAATCGAGTAAAACACTACTATGTTTTTTACCACTACATTTGCACAAAACGTGACTGCAGTTTCAACCCTTTGGGTCATTTTTAAACGATGATTCAACTAAGAATGAAATACAAAAGATTTGGTCCCTATTTAAACATGTTTCTAGAATTAAACAGATTAGAGAATTATGAAAGTACACAGGTAGGTAGTTTATGATATCCTAACTATCTAAGGGTGGGGTTTCTCAGAAATATTAATTACATTTTGGTAGCAGTAAAAAGAGGCGAATACATAAAATCTAATTGATCATTTAACAAAATTAAATCATCCTAATTATTGTATTTGTATATTTCCAATGCTTCTAACAAATTAAATTTCAAACCTTTGCTAGCATAGTGTAGGATTTCCATATTATTAATATCTGGGAAGTTATGTCCACCCTGTAATATGTGATTAGAAAAAGCAGAATCTGTTTTTTGTAGTCTGAAGGACCTATCATGATCGAGGTATCTGGTTCTAAAATTACGTCCGGTCTGTCCTATATCTATGCTATTGCACTCTGAGCAATTTAACCTATAAACTTCAGATTTTTCGTATCTATTTTGTTATTAATAACATACACCCCAAAATTAAATTTACATTAGAACGAGAAACAAATCATGCAATAAATTTTCTAGACCTAACTATCACACATAAAAATAACCAATTCAAATTTGATGTTTTTCGAAAACATACATATACTGATATACTTAACTATCCCCTTTGATTCTTGCCATCCATACGCACATAAACTAGCAACTTATAAGTCAATACTACATAGAGCTTTTTCGTTGCCTTTGTCAGAAACACAAATAAAAACAGAGCTCTCAATGATTCAAAAAATAGGCAAGAACAATGGTTTCCCCACAGAAACTCGCCAAATTAATAAACAAAAAACAAAACCACTATACTTTTAAAGCAATTTATCCCATAGTTAGAGAAGAAAAACAAACACCTTACGCTACCATCACATACTGTGATACACTAACAGAGAAAATATCAAATATTCTCAAAACACGTAATATCAAGATAGCATTTAAACCCCAACAAAAATTATCAAATTTAATTTACAACGCCAAGGATAAAAAACCTAGATACGAAAAATCTGGAGTTTATAAGTTAAATTGCTCAGAGTGCAATAGCATATATATATATAGGACAGACCGGACGTAATTTTAGAACCAGATACCTCGATCATGATAGGTCCTTCAGACTACAAAAAACAGATTCTGCTTTTTCTAATCACATATTACAGAGTGGACATAACTTCCCAGATATTAATAATATGGAAATTCTACACTATGCTAGCAAAGGTTTGAAACTTAATTTGTTAGAAGCATTGGAAATATACAAATACAATAATAAGGACGTTTTAATTTTGTTAAATGATCAATTAGATATTATGTATTCGCCTCTTTTTACTGCTACCAAAATGTAATTAATATTTCTGAGAAACCCCACCCTTAGATATCATAAACTATCTGTCTACTTTCATAATTATCTAATCTGTTTAATTCTAGAAACATATTTAAATAGAGACCAAATCTTTTGTATTTCATTCTTAGTTGAATCATCATTTGAAAATGACCTAAAGGGTTGAAACTGCAGTCACGTTTTGTGCAAATATAGTGGTAAAAAACGTAGCAGTGTTTTACTCGATTTCGTTCTTGATTCTCAAATAATAATTAAATTCGTCAGAGATTAGAATGTTTTATGTGAGTAAAGTGAAGTTTTTTCTTCACCTTATTGAAAAAATATCGCCATATACCTTTTATATAACGCTTGGCTTTCACCTTGGAGTTCAGCTACTGATCGTAGTATTAGCAATTAACCTCAGTATACTCGAATTCTGGGTGTGTCCATTACAAAGGGCAAAAAGCAGAACATAAGAATAAGCGCGATTGTTACTGATGCTCTGATTTTATCATTTACCAATTAAAGCAGATCAAGTTTAGTAAGGCTGAAACATTATCATATCCCCGAATTCTCCAACCACAAACATCGAGTTATTTTTTTTTTATTTGGCGACTTTGAAGCTAACATATGCTTGACTAACGCAATCTTACTATGAAATAAAAGTCGACTGAAACCCCCTTAGAGATATTCGCTTGCACACAGTAAGATGACTGCTTGGAATATACTATACTTACCAAGCGGCGCCGATATCCGAGCCCTTGGTTCTCATCCGTGTATGCTAGCACCGGTTTCTTCCATCCGTCTATGTACCATTCCAAACCGCTGGGATGCCTTTTCATTATATTACCAATCATCTCAACGAGGAAACACTGCTGCACAACGAAGGGAGACACCGTTTAACCTCTGATTAGAGCTAGTTTTTGTATGTTCCAGCGCTTTGCTCGTCAGATTCCACATTATAGTCTTGAACAGTCTGTTTGCTGCTTTCCTGGCTTCCGATTCCACTTGAATACGCAAGGGTAAGGCGCATCCATTGCGATGATTGAAGTGATTCTGATTCCTCCTGTCTTTCCTAGAGAGGCTAACCCTTGAATTTGATATCTGCCAAGCTCTAATCGTGCAATGCTTCTAAAAACACCATTACATGGTCGTGTATATTACGAAAGGTTTTATCATAGCAGTATCCAAAGAGTGGTCTTCGAATTTATTCTTCACGCGGTTGCTTTCCTGCCTTTGGGCAAAACACTACCTTTATTTCTTTCCAAACTTGGGGAAGATAATTGAAGTTATAGCTACTTCTGAAAATTCGAGCCGACAACAGCATCTCTGCCGTTCTCTACTGAAGCAAAGACCATCCTTTCTAGGCGATTTGTAAGGTCTGAAATCTGAATTTTTTTCAGTTTGCATGGCGATGTGCTTCTATTTCAGTCCGTCCTTCTATAATGATAGGATAGTCTAGTGAAAGCAATCTCAACACTAGTCTTCCTATTTTTTGTGCAGCTGCTTTCCGGCTTCTGTGGCAGCATTATTCCATTTTAGTGCTTTTTTGACAGAACTCGTTGAGGTCAGGTAACTGGAGGCAATTCGGTGACCCTGTCGCAAAAACCCAGACAGTATTAAATATTTTATTGTATATTGTATACATAGGTACTATTTTATTGCAGATGGAAAATAGATAACATTAGTTACTACATATTTTTTTCATTTACTTTTGCAGTAACTCAGAAGATTTAATCATAATCGCCTGAATACTTATAGCGTGATACCGGTTCTCTCTACAATTAGCTTTCGACGAAAAACGATTTAGACGAAATATTGTGGATTTATAAAACAAATCTCAGAAGTATCTGAGAACATGATAATGTTTCCAAGTTAATCAGTTAATCAGCCACTATTTAGGAGCCATTCTCAGAGGACCGTAGCACCCCTAGGAAGCACTTCCGGACACATATTTATAGGAACTTTTCTTACTACTTTTACATGTAGAATGAGATCAACGACGAAAGTTATTTCCCTGATACCTTGTATATAAATCTCGTTTCACATTTTCGACCGGTACATTTTAAGGAAAACTCTCCCCATAGCGCCATTTCACAATTTATGAGGGGAGGATTCAGACCTCTTTAAGAACGTTTTACCTTGTATTTACGTATTTCATGTGCAACAATGATACAACCATACCTTGTCAATGCGGTGACGCCAAAAATTGGTAAAATACACACAAACAACACTTAGGACATAAAAACTATTAATTCGTGGTAACAGAATAATAAAAATTAATAAGTTAAAGTTCTAAAAGTCGAAGACCCCTCCGAACGCAGCCACGACTTGTAGTTTATTCTCCTCGTCGACTCCATAGGAGCGCTAACTATTCTATTTTCTCACACACGCAATTTGACACGAATTTTTAAAAAAACGGACTGTTCAAATTATTCCAGGGAATAATACTCGCCGCCACCATTTTCACTAAATCCAACTTAAATGTTGGCTCTACTTCACTTTAAGTACGCCTAAGATAACTTGTTTTACGTTTTTTAGCAAAATGTGTTTAAAAAGGACCTCGAACCAAATAAGTACATGGGAAAATGGATCTCGGTGAAATATTTTGTAACAGACAATCCTTGTTGTGCTGATCAAACTCTCAAATGAAACTTGGGTCTAAAAATCTCTCATTTCAGAGTTACGGGCCGTCGAAAATGGTATCCAATGATACCAAATTCGACCCCCTGGGGATGGGGTAAGGGCAACTTTGAAATCTTATTTTTGCCGTTACAACGCCATCCATTGCGAATCAAAAAAAAAGTTTCAGACAAAACCTACGTATTCTGTAGTGTAGAATCAGTAATAAAAATGGGGGATTTCCATTTTAGGGGAGTCGAATTTGGTACAATTGGATACCGTTCCGGGACTGTTATTCGCCCATTTATGCCCATTTTCGACGACAACTTTGAAATGAGAGATTTTTAGACCCAAGTTCCATTTGAAAGTTTGATCTGTCTTTTCCCAAAGTTACAAAATATTTCACCGAGATCCATTTTCCCATGTATTTGGTGCGGGGTCCTTTATGGATGAACATCACAAGTATACTTTAAGATACACTAAATTTATCGATATTCTTGAGGTTTTCCCGAATTTTCGCAAAGTGATATGTAGATATCGTATCTCAGCGGGCGTTTTCATAAACTATTCGCATTGCTGAATTGCATCGTGAAAGTCACGGCCAACCCCCTGTCGTCCATCCTTCACTACGACTAACCGGTTATTATAGCATTGAGTAATTCGACGGTACGTTACCTAAATACCTCGACGAAATAACTGTACGGGAGTAACGACCAATTTCTAGTCAGCTAGAATAGAATGATTATTTACAATTACGACGCTTCGATAATGGTCATCTGTGCTTATTGAAGTAAAAACATTCTTACAAACGTATCTGAGTGCGCTCCTCATAAATTGTGACTGGCGCTCTGACATTTGAATCCTGTTCATAATATAAGTAGCTAATACGACAGGTAATATTATTAATGCTCTGGAAGACCCTCGTGCTGGAGGAACTACGCATTTAACGACAAATGGCATACACCCAATATTCGAGTATACTGAAATTAATTTCTTTTTTTGAAAATATCCTAGTGCCACGGCCAGGATCGAACACGAAACTTCTGGATGAGAGTCAAGTAAGCACAGTTGACTCTCACCCTCCTAACCAAGCAGTCATTAGAAGATTTAAGTGTAACATGATTGACAATTGAATCTATGAAGTTTTAGTATAGTTTATCTAAATTCAGTTTGATAATCATAAAAAATCGACTACTCTCGTTTGAGGTAAGCGCTTAACATATCTGGTTAACTGTATTCGTATACGGATATCGTTTGCAATATTCAAGCACGGTCTCCGCTGTTATTCTATCACATCAGACTTTGTAATGATTTATCCTGGTAGCAACGCATTAGACTGAATTTATTGACAACAGAAATACTATACCTACGACGCTCCAATGTGGCTTTGTCAAACTGTCCTCTGTATATTATTTACCGTAGATAAGGAAGTTAATCTGAATCACTTCTTACTTTTAGTATTCGAATTTGGTATACGGTATAAAAGTATCTTTTTTTTATTCATTTAACGGAACCACCTGCTTTCTAATATTTATCAGGAGAATTTGTTAATCCACTAGACGTTTCTGACGGTACCATCCTGGGCGCAAAATAATGTTCCCGTTCAAATTGATTTATCAAATTTACAACACCCAATTACGACAATGCTGCAGGCTCTGTACCGTGCATAATTCCATCTATAAATAACGTTCTATAAATAAAAATCAATGACTGTGACTACTAGGCGTAATAGAAATGGAATAGTGAAAAATTAATAAAGACAAATACCTACAGTCCCCGAACTATGTGTCGGCCAGCTGTTGCCCAATGGTGCATGAACTTTACACTAAACACACAATTTAAAAATAAATCGTCGAAATTTGTAGGCTGGGTTTAAAACAAGACGTTACAGGCCGAAAATACTCCAGAAAATGTACTACAAGAAAAACTCATCCGTGTTAAAAATAACGAGGAGAAAACCAGATCGTGAAGCACTCAAATGATGCATACTATAGCAAATAATATTTACGACACGGCGATTAGTAAGCATGGGCGTAGGGTTTTTCCTTTGAGGAGGGGGAATAGAGCTAGTTTATTTGTACAAAGATGTACTATTAATGACCTCTATCAGAGTGTATACCGCTAAACTATCACATTTAAAGTTTTTTGTGTAAAATAAGTTGACTAGTTGCATATAACGAGTGTTCAAAGTAAAAAACATGTGGCAACACCTCAATAATTAATTATTCTAAATAATAATATTCTATTCCGAGGTGTTTTGTCCAAAGTATTTAGTGGAAACAACACAAATATTTTTATGTACATCTATTATATTTATTTATATTAGTCAATATGTTAAAATAGATACCTATGTATTTTATATTCATAGATAGCATAACAATAACCATAATATTCAGAGGTGCGTACATATCAATTGAGGTTTGGACTAATTTGTTACAGCTCGCTGTGCCATTGAAAATGTTTTCTGGTTCTGTGTTCCTCAGGCTTTAGGGGATGATTCTCAATTGTCATATTGTCAATACGCGATGTGCAAAATTTTTGCGCGCATGGCTTCTGTATATGCGTTCTCTTGTAGGTGTCGCTCGACTCTTGATCTTTTCTGAATTACACTAGAATTAGTCGTTACCCAGAACTTCCAAGCTTATTTTTTATAAAGGCTGTGATTTTCCTGGGGGCTAATTACTCTACGTCTTCAGGCGTTAGTTCGGTCTTTTCTAGGTACTTTAAACTCCTCCGTGAGGCAAGTAGAGTCAAAACGAAAATAAGGTGATGGGTCGGCCAAAGAAACGCCCACCACAGCTTACTGAAAATATAAGACATATTGGAAATGCGCCCAGAACTTCTGTGCATGTTCTGGTTCAAGTAACTGGAGTGTCACTTAACAACACACGCCATATTGTTTTGAGAAAATCTTGCACCTATTCTCATATCGCATTACTTGCGCCCAAGACGTCCATAAAATCGACAATTCACATATCTAGAACGATTCTATAGTAGCTTTTGAATAATTTGATAAAAAAAAAACTCTGACTAAACAAGGCTTGTCCGTCGAAATTTGAGTCCATCTCAGTAATTATGTTGAAATATTTGAGAAAGTTTATGTTCTATATCTCACTAATAACAGAAGAGTTACTGGTTTAATTACTTCATGGATTTATAACCAGACAGAGATTGGGTGAAGCGGCATTTTAACCCCCTTCATTAATCAGGTTGACACCAACAAATTGGCTTTTGGTTATTTCCAACTAGATGGAGTACGTACATACCTCAAAACATATTGCAAGTCATTTCCAAAATCGTTTAATTAAGTCATAATGCTGTACATGAATTTTCGCCAAGATCATGTGACATTATTCCATACGATTCATTTTTGTTTTTCTTTTAATCCATCTTTCAAGTTTCTATCCCCATTTGGTGAACTATCTAAGCACAATTATGAAACATTCAAGAGAAAAATGTTGCAATGATTGCAACAATACTGAACAGAAGCTCTGGGATCGGATCATTTAAAGGTTTACAGAAAAACACTCGCAACCAAGCGCTTACAACCAGTTGAATGGTAACAGCAGTTCTTACAGCAAACACGTGAACAAAACAACACCTGCGCACATTATTCATCACCGTGGAACTCTCCTGATCTGCAGATACCTGATGAATTCTCGGCCTAACTGAACTACAGAACATGCACCCCAAGCTGATTTAATATGATGATTAACCAACAACTTGGTTGAAGAAAGGATCACTTCACCTGGTAGACAGATGGAGGGGTTGGTGCGGGCGTAGTGATGCCTAACTGGAGCCCTCCCTAGGTAGCACCCAAATCATATTCTAGTTAGATATCTATGTTATAGATCTATGTGCCTAGGAATACGTAAACAAAGACAGTCGAAGGGCACAGATCTACGATAGTCTCAGATAGCCAGGCAGTGTTAAAGGCTCTCAGGTCATACACCTTTGAATCTGAAACTGCCTGGGAATGGAGAATCTCTGAAGCAAGTGGCAAAAAGAAGGTTACTTACTTTGATGTGGGTGCCAGGGCTCGAGGGAATAGAGGGCAACGAATTAGCCGACAGCTTTGCAAAAAAGGTGCAGCAGCCCCATATTTCGGGCCTGAACCGTTTTGTGCCTTACCTAGGGGACATAACGGAACAGATCCTAAAATGGGAAAAAGAACAGAAGATATGCTACTGGAGGAATACTCCAGGCCAAAGACAAGCGAAAAAGTCTACAAGACTTAAGTCTCACCTAATGCCGAAGATAGGCTTTCTAACGGTCCATTAAACCTGGAGGATATCTTAGGAATAAGGGTAAGGGAGAAAATTATAAATGCAGACACTGCAACAGACTACGGAACATATATTTTGCGAATGCAAAATGTTAAACCGTTTTAAGCTAAATTACCCTGAAATGGCGAAATTAACGCCTAAAAACATAGGGGAATTAGTTTCCAATAATAACACAAGTTTTGCAAAAAGTTTCAGCGCATATTTTAAGGAATTTGCACTAGGCGGCACTAACCAATCAAAGAAACAAATTTAAAAGGTTAAGTATTCTGAAAAAAATTTCTTGATGAACTCTTGTATAGGTCTTCGTCGGGAAGTCTTCACCTCTGCGTGACGTTCATTTCAACATCAGACAAGAATAGGTCGGATCTGTGAGCAACGCACCATATACAAAGAATATCTCTTTGTAAATAATCCAAATGGACCCAGAGTCCATTGTTTCTGCCAGCATTGGCATTTTCTCCATCAGTTGTAAGGTCTGTAAGTTTTGCTTTTGCCAATTGATCAATGTCTAAATCCTTAAACAAAATCTTGACAGCTTCTGAAAGTCTTTCAGCGCCTCATCTCTCGGATTTGCTTTCCCCTAAAAACACCAATTTCATTTCACACAAAGGCTCTGGATTTTTCCCCTGTTCCCTTATTTTTCGGCATCGGCACTAATGCCTGCCTCTAGGCGGCACTAGTGCCGCCTAGTCTATTACTTAAAATATGCTTTGAAAAGTTTGATACTCAATCCTGGGCAATTCAAAGTTCTTTCAGGTCGACACGACGAAGGGATGAAGAGCCTTTAAATAATATACAATCTACATTAGAAAAAAACTATTTCAAATAACTACACGGATTTCAAAACACTCGGATCATCTTAAAAAATAATTTTTCAATAATTATATGGTTTATAGTATAATAATACTAGACTATCTTAGCAGAGGTCAGGGTTCGGTCTTTGACCACAAAACCGAGATTGTTTCTGAAACAACACCTTGGTAAGAATAAAGAGGGTGGTAAGTGGTAATTTATGAAAAAAACTATTAGAATGTTCATTTAATTAGAACCATTAATGATTAAAATGAAATACCGTTAGGAAAATTTACTTTGCCCCAATAGAACCAGTTACATTTTCATAGCAAACCCTTGTTCAATAACTCCTGTCACGAACAGCAAAGTTTTTGAATTTACTTTTTAATCGCATTTATTTCCCCCAATCTATTTCTATCACATGCTGCGAAGGTCAAAGTGAGTGCGACCTCGCGACAATCACATTGAATGAAGTTACCTTTAAAATGATTTTCAATGAAATTTAAAAAATAGCTTACAGTTTTACTTAAATATGATGTAACAAATATGAAAATGGTGGATTCAAATTAGCTACAAACATTACATGAATATAAATTAAATTGTGGAAATTTTAGATTAATATTAGACAACTTTCAATGCAAGTTCAGTTAATGAAAAGATTTTTCCGACACTTCTACACACAAAATACTATTAACGTACCACCCTGTAAGTAAAGTTTTACCAACAGTATGCCGTTAAAGTCCCCAACTAACAGCATTAAACCTATAACAGCGTTAAACGTTAAACACTCATTAATGAATACATTATCACCTATTTAAGTCAAACAATGAGTAAAGTGGCTTACCAACAAATAATAGTAAAGTATAATACGACGGCACTTTTGCAGAAATCGGCAGACATTTACTGACAGAAGACATGAAGAGACACTACGTTATACTTCCCGGCGACCGGTCAATCTGCGGGAAAACGATACCATCGCGAGGACGGACATTTTGAGATAATTTTGTGACGGATTAAATCAATGTAATCCGAATACGCCCGTGAGCCTGGTGCTTACTACTACATCCATATAGTTGGGGCCGAGCCGTCGACAGCACGACATTTTTAGAACGGTTAATAAAGCTATACCAAGAACGAGCAGAGTTTCTGTGTGTTTCTTGTGTGTGCGGCCATTGAGTTCAGGTACAAGATATATAATAGAATGCTAAATAATGTAGGTTATCGACCCTCTCGGCGAAACACCATACCAGCTACTTTGCGAATGCAAACGCCATTTTTTGAAAGTGCCCCACGTACAGCATCGGAATTGATACGGCGGCGGAGAAATACGTAAAAATGTTGGCGATGAGCTTGCTCGTTGCAGAGCTGCATCGGGCTGCAATTTTGTTGTTGCATTGTACACCTGTCTAAGAGTTCAAGACTGACATACTTAAAGATTTGTCTAAAAAGTCGACTGCTGTTGCAACTAATCAAATTACAGTTTTACAAATACATCAGTAAGTGAATTTTTTTGGCACAAGTTAAATTTTACTGTAGCAACGCATACAGGGTGTTCTCTAATTAAGTGCCATCCTTCGAATAGCTGATACTGTTACTTTTTTTTTTGTAATAGTACTTTACGTAACAAGTCTTGTAAGAGCATATTTCTTTGCATGCCACGTAGGTTTTGCCTACAAGTTCTGTTCTGACGCCCGTGTTTCTTTAGCATATTATTTTGCTCAAGGTTTTACAATTATTGAAACATAATAATCAGGCATTACAAAAATCCGTGCAAATTTGGAGGCACATTTAGTGGAACGGTATCTCAGTGGTTGGCACGTTTAATTTTCGAACTGAGATACACCTAGCGAAGCGGATTCGAACTTGCTGCGAAATAATTTTAATTATAAAGTTGTCTCCAAGAAATGGATTATACTCCACCATAAACTGTAACGGCAAATGATGCCAATTTCCCGTTACCGAACACAAAATTCTGAATTTTCAAGGATTTACCTCGGTGACTTAGAAGGCAGTTAAGATGGGCGGAAATAATGGTTAGACATGCTTAAAAAGAATACTCCTCGTTTTTGGTTGACCGAAAGGGTGTTAGTTACACGTTTGAAAAAACGCAGCCTACATCTATTACTCAACATCGCCAGTGTCAGAGCTGGGGATCGAGGCCAGTACACTGCATACTGTGTGATTGCCATAGAATGCTGTAAACGTTCTTTGATAATTTAGAAACTGTGCTATGTGGAGTTGGAAACACACGTCCTCGAGGAGTGTTCCGCTCGCCATGTGTGGTTATATATACGTTTTATATACAATTGATTTTAAATAGATGTGAACATTTATTCCTGTCAATGTTCACTTCTATTTAAAATCAATTTTATATAAAACGTATTATAACCACATGGCGAGCGGACCACTCCTTGAAGACGTGCGTTTCCAACTACAAATATTAATTGAATTCGAGTTTACTATTTAATTACTTACTTTAAGTTCTACGACCTTCGTTTGATTTTGTGTCGTAAACGGTAACTGAACTTAAAGAATTTCATACGGTTCTCTCACATCTGAAAATTCAGGAGCCCATGGTTCGCAGAGTTTAACGAGGTTATATTTTGTTTTGGAGAGTGTTAATTTTTAAGATGACGATTAGATTAGCAAAATTCATCTTGGATTTAGATACGATGGAGAGCAGTTAATAACAATCTACGTCTGTACACATGCACATCTCACCAATGCCGAGCTATCTAACTGTCAAATTGTAGTTAAAATAACAATGATTGCAATTGTGATGTAAGCGGGGTTTACAGTATTTCTTAACGGATGAAAAATATTTAAAAAAAATATGCTCAGAGATTTAACGAGACTCTCGGCGCAGTTTCCGTCTCGGGCATGGAGTCTTGGTTTCGCTTCATCAAGCTATGTGTAGTATAAGGTGAAAGTATTCTATTCGAGAATATGCGAAAATATGGCGAACTCGCCTTGGCTAAACTTGTGTTAAAATTAATAACTAGGTAGTTCCGGAGTGGCTAATACTAAATCGGACGGCAAAAGTTAATTTTTTAGTGGCCGTTTCTTTAAAGGCGCATCAAGTTTTGTTGCACGTTTTATTGTGTTGTGAGAGCTGTTGTCACATAAATTTGCTACACTCAGGATAACTCCAATGAAAATTATATTCTGACAACATCTTGTATGTTTAAAAGTGAATTATTTATTATTTGTTTGCTTATAGTAATGAAACATATTCTTTATAGGATTTTGCGAACAGCGGAAAGAAAAAGTATCTATGAGAACTAAAAGAAAAACTATATGTAAAAATATTAATGAAATCTTTGCATTCTTTCGATAACCTGACTTCTGGTTATGCTAACAAGTAAAAATTCTTATTTGCCATTCTCATTATAACACTAGCATCTCACATAGTCCCCTACGGCTAGGCAGGTTAAACTAGTATCTATATGATCCCCTACGATATGTAAATTCAGTTAAAAATTAGAACAAAGGCCTGAAATTAATTAATTTACCTACCTTGTCTTTAAAAATTTTTCATTCTAATGAATTACATTTTCATAAAATCTCATTCAGTTTCTTGGAAATGCTTAGCCTTTGAAACGTTTTTCGTCCTTATTGTGGACTCATCAGAAAATCCCAAAGCCACTCATAACGATGTTCCATGCAAAACTAATACCAGTCAGCTAATAGATAGATGAAGAACTGTTGTTTTTCATCAGTCGATGTCAAATATAAATATTTCATACTTATTCATGGATACTGTCTTAGTTTTGCATGGAACATCGTTATGAGTGGCTTTGGGCTTTTCTGAGTCCACAATAAGGACGAAAAACGTTTCAAAGGCTAAGCATTTCCAAGAAACTGAATAAGATTTTATGAAAATGTAATTCTTTAGAATGAAAAAATGTTTAAAGACAAGGTAGGTATATAAATTAATTTCAGGCCTTTGTTCTCATTTTTAACTGAATTTACATATCGTAGGGCATCATGTAGATACTAGTTTAACCTGCCTAGCCGTAGGGGACTATGTGAGATGCTAGTGTTATAATGAGAATGGCAAATAAGAATTTTTACTTATTAGCATAACTAGAAGTCAGGTTATCGAAAGAATGCAAAGATTTCATTAATATTTTTACATACAGTTTTTCTTTTAGTTCTCATAGATAGTTTTTCTTTCCGCTGTTTGCAAAATCCTATAAAGAATAAGTTTCAACGTCTTTTAAATTGTACTCAATATCTCTTTCGCTTCCGTCCAGTGTATATCTAAAATACATTGTAAGGGTAATAATTACATTCTCCAGTAAAAGGTACGTACATAATTATTGGTATTTCAATTTCAAAGTGTTGAGGAACGACAATTTACCGGGTTTAAGCACAAGTAAAATAAAGACAAAATTAGAGAGACAACCGACTCTAGAATGCGGGGCGTGGGCGTCCACTCAGTTGAAATAAATAACTTGAATAATGAATGTACCAGAAAGCAAATCATTGATTTTTCTCCTCTACGCCGCCCATCGTGGACCTGGCCTTCCGGATTAAGAAAACCACCCGTTTAAGGGATGGTTATATTGATTATTCCAGATGTGTCTGATTGTACACCCCCATCACGACATTTCTCTAAGTACACTCGCAATTTGTTCACATACACATTCTTGGCAGAATTTTCACGAAGACTGTACACGCTGGAATATACGATTTGAGCTCGAGAAGGCCAACTAGAAATATCTGGATGCATAAAACGTGAGCTCAGAAAACGCAAGAAGACGTCAATAACAAGGGTTCAATTTTACTGCGTCTGATATTAAATATCTCGTTTTGGTGATGAAATTACGCGCAATATACTTGAATGAATGGCATTATGGCAAACGAGAGTACTTAACACTCAGAGTATACAGGGAGGTTGTACATTTTTCATTTCTATAAATCAAACACGGATTCTTATTAGACCGAGCTGCCATGACAAAAAAGGTACCCCATCGAACACCTCAAATTTAAAAGGTGAAAATTGTTGCAAAACATGTGAATATCTTGTTACGCCCGCCACACCATTAAAAATTTGTTAATTGTTATTTTTCATGAATTTTTGAATTTAGCTTAAAAAAATTAAATTTCAAAACATCTGCTTGAAATGTTCTCAATTTGTGATAAATAATAAATAATTTTTTTTTAAAATGGTCTGCCTGACAATTTTTGTTAACTGATGTGACAGACTTCATTTTTTATAGAGCTTTTTTTTATGAAAGTACACTTTGATTTGTTTCAAAATGAAATTTACGATTTCTCCTATCTATTACGACTGGTTTGTCTCACAATTTTTGTTAATTAATGTGACAGACTTAATTTTCTTTAAAGCATTTTTTTTTTATGAAAGTGCACTTCATAACATCTCCTGAGTTCAAAGTGTGTCGAATTCGGTAACAGACGCGTGTTTGGTGGCTCCTACAAGATCCTCGAGATAAATCCGGATAAAACGGCAACAAAACGTCGAAATTGGATTGATTTAAAGCGTAAACAATTCTACATTGACTGATATAAATTAGCACGAGTCCTGGGCTATTTCACATAGTTGATATTTGATTAAATTATATTGGTTGAACAAAGCAACACAAAAGCGCGTATATAAACAACCCGAGAAAGTGTACTGCTTGACCGTAAAATCTATACCTGGATCGGTCCTTCTTCAAGAGGGTGATATAAAATAAGCAACAGACAGCCAACTGTGAAAGAAGCAGAGACGTTTTGTTTATTTTACTTTTATTTAGTCTAGTCTATTTTATTAATGAAATCTATTTCCTTATTTCAATTGAAAAAATTAGAAATTAAAATTGAAAAGATCTGTATTTATTGGTTTATTAATCCTTGTCACAGGACGTAAAGATAGGGTCTTATTTTCGGACCAATTATAACAACCTCCCAATGTTTATGGGTGGAATACCCCCGCAGCAAGGCGGTGCAAATATTTAAGAATATTTTTTCAAAATTACCCAATAAATCTGGCCCAAAATACCACATTAATGCATTCTATTGATTGCGAGATTGACTGTTGTATGTAGACAAGGCGACAACCTCGCCTTCGTGCGAAAAAAATGTCTCATACGATATTTTTGCATATTCACGTTCGGGACGTGCCCCTGAATAAGGATATAAAGAAAATCTGGTCCCAAGTTTAAAGTTTTTTTTAAACAAATTGCAAAAATCGCTTTGTTTGGCCCAAATGAATTTTTTAAAGGTTTTTTTGTCATTTTAAATGAAAAAGGTCTGTTATCAAGTTTTCGTAAGTTAACTGTTTCCGACTTAAATAATTTAATGTTAAAAAAAAAACGCAAAAACAGCCATTTTCAAGGTTGAAATACAATATTAAAAAATTATTTTTTTAAATTTACCAAGATTCCTATACAATCTCTGAACATCCATTAACAAAATCCTGTGCAGATTTTTTCCTTTTCATGTTTAATTGTTAAATAGATGTTTTTAACCTGGCGCCCGCTCTTTCAATTGTCTATAAATCGGAAACGGTTAACTTTACGAAAAAATGACCAAGAAAACCTAAAAAAAATTCATTCGGGTCAAAGAAAGCGATTTTTGTAATTTGTTTAAGCAAATTAAAAGAGCGCGCGCCCGGCTAAAAGTCTATTTAACAATTAAAAATGTAGGATTTAGAATGAAAAAATCTGCACTCTTCAGGATTTTGTTAATAGATTGTATAAGAGTTTCGGTGAACTCAAAAACTTCACTTTTTAATATTGTATTTCAACGTTGAAAATGGCCGTTTTTTTTTCAAACATTAAATTGTTTACAAGTAGGAAATGGTCAACTTTACGAAAAAATGGCAAGAGACCTTTATTGTTTCAAATGACCAAAAAAACCTTGCAAAAATTATTCGGGTCAAAAAAGTGATTTGTGAAATTTGTTTTAAAAAAATTAGTTTAAACAAATTGGGACCAGCAAGGCGGTGCGAATATTTAAAAATATTTTTTCAAAATTACCCAATGAATCTGGCCCAAAATACCACAATAATGCATTCTATTGATTGCGAGATTGACTGTTGTATGTAGACAAGGCGACAACCTCGCCTTCGTGAGAAAAAAATGTCTCATACGATATTTTTGCATATTCACGTTCGGGACGTGCCCCTGAATAAGAATATAGAGAAAATCTGGTCCCAAGTTTAAAGTTTTTTTTAAACAAATTGCAAAAATCGCTTTGTTTGGCCCGAATGAATTTTTTAAAGGTTTTTTTTTGTCATTTTAAATGAAAAAGGTCTCTTATCAGGTTTTCGTAAGTTAACCGTTTCCAACTTAAATAATTTAATGTTTTAAAAAAACGCAAAAACAGCCATTTTCAAGGTTGAAATACAATATTAAAAAATTATTTTTTTAAATTTACCAAGATTCCTATACAATCTCTGAACATCCATTAACAAAATCCTGTGCAGATTTTTTCTTTTTCATGTTTAATTGTTCAATAGATGTTTTTAACCTAGCGCCCGCTCTTTCAATTGTTTATAAATCGTAAACGGTTAACTTTACGAAAAAATGACCAAGAAAACCTAAAAAAAAAAAAAAAAAAAACATTCGGGTCAAAGAAAGCGATTTTTGTAATTTGTTTAAAAAAAATTAGTTTAAGCAAATTAAAAGAGCGCGCGCCCGGCTAAAAGTCTATTTAACAATTAAAAATGTAGGATTTAGAATGAAAAAATCTGCACTCTTCAGGATTTTGTTAATAGATTGTATAAGAGTTGCGGTGAACTCAAAAACTTCACTTTTTAATATTGTATTTCAACCTTGAAAATGGCCGTTTTTTTCAAACATTAAATTGTTTACAAGTAGGAAATGGTCAACTTTACGAAAAAATGTCAAGAGACCTTTATTGTTTCAAATGACCAAAAAAACCTTACAAAAATTATTCGGATCAAAAAAGTGATTTGTGCATTTTATTTAAAAAAAATTAGTTTAAATAAATTGGGACCAGATTTTCGTCCGGCTAACTCTTGATCCTTATTCAGGGGCATGTCCCCAACGTGAATATGCAAAAAAATCGTACGAGACATTTTTTTCATACGAAGACGAGGTCTAATTGGATAACGCCAGGCAAATTTCTTCTGTATTTGCATAATTATATAGATGATATCGAAAATTTTACTGTTTTTGCACAATTGTATAATAATTATGAGCCCCATATTTGATTGTCAATTATTTATCTCATTAATTTAAAAACGAAAAACGTTGCTTGCTTCATAATTAGAAACCACTAATTATTTATCAACAATAAATAATTAAAAATCATTTGCTTGTGTAAGATTTAAACTTGAGCATGGATCGCTTGTCTGGTATCCGTGTTACGCGATTCATAAACTGGCTTTAGAAAATGTGCAATTTATCTCATAGAAAAAACCCTATTTTGACCAGGTTTGAAATAAGCAGCTTGGAATTCAAAGGTACGACCAATTCTATTTATTTTTTGTACTGAATAATAAAACCGACTGTCCGGAACTATTGTCTCGATACGTATGAATTTACCAAATTATTATTTCAGATTTAATTACACATTTTGATAATCCTCATGCCAAAACTATTCTTCCTTTATTAATACAACAAATAGTAATTTTCACTAAATTTGCCACAATAGGTATGTCTGATATTAACAGCTGTACTAAAAATTAAGTCTTACACATGGTTGTGAATGATGAAGCCTGAAAACTTTTTCTGGTGGACTGTAGAAGTTTATGACGTAAAGCACATCACAAGTAGCTTTAATAGGCATTCATTATGCAAGACAAGCCCGGGAGGGCGTAATTTTTGATAAGCCTTTAAATATCTCATTGTGAAAAGACATTAAATAACCGAAATTTATCAAAAGGAAATGGATTTGATATGGAATCGATTAAATATGTATTATGATTTTGATTTGTAGATAAAAATTTTGCGACAATCTGGACTTCGTGAAAAAATATGAGCAAAGTTTTAGTCAAATTTTTTCTGTTAAGATTAGCAAACAATGTATATTTTGGACATATTTTCATGAATAAGGTCGCTAGTATAAGTAGTGATGGTGAACGCATGTTAGTTTTCTGTTAGCCAACATCTACTGCACTTTAAGAAACAGAAGAAAATATTCATCACATAAAACTGAGAGAACGCAGGCCCCAACATAGACCCCATGGATATGCTTTCCATCAAAAACAGCGTTAGACGAATCTCTTTAACAAATTAATTTCGTTGAACAGGATGTCTCTAAATTGCTGTCGGGAAATTTTGGAACTAATTCTATATTAAAAATAAGAAAAATAGTTCGTATAAACATATACCTAAACATGCTACTGAAGGTAGGCTACGACCCTCCAAAGTAAAGGAAGAAAAAGGTAAAAATAAAATTGACAAAGTGTCAAACAAATAGCGACGTTTTAATTTTTAAATAGAGCCCATATCTTTTTTATCATTATTACTATTATTAACCGCACTAACGTGCAATTTATATCGGAAACGGTTAGTCTTACGAGAAGAGCAAGCACCATTATTATGCAGTTTATTTTATAGAAATCACGAGCAAAATTCAAAAAACCGCATTTATAGCATTCCGTGTGAGTGAACATCAAAATTATATCAGAAAAAATTAAATTCAGAGGTCCAAGATCTGCGAACACGCGTGGGAGAACGGACATAGAATAAACTGGGACTCGGCAAAAATTTTAACAAAAGAGGCAGATAGCAAAAAAAGTAAAATTAAAGAATCCGCGATAATATTATTGAATGAGGATAATTGCGTGTCGAATTGTTCCATAGATGTCTGTACAACTTGGCTGCCAATGTTAAAAGAAGAACTTCACAAACTTAACATTGTATAGAAATTAAAAAACTGTTAACTATATCAACAGTCTATGTAAGTAGTAAGTATCTATGGATATTGAATATAACATTCTTAGAGCTGTGTATTTGTCATACACAGCAAAAAAGATTTTTCAAAAAAGCCTTGAAAAAGGAAACAGATTAGATTTCCGAAACGTCGGCGAAATATTTAATTTCAAGTTTTTATACTTATTTGTGTTGTTTATTTATAAAAAACCAACCTTTAACTGATCCTTTGACGTAAACGTCACAGGCGTAGAGGTTTTTTACCAGTAACATACTGGTTAATTGTGATATATTTTGTAGATTCCCCTAGCACCGCTTAGAAAGAAAACATACATGTGGCAGGAAGTCCCAAAGAATTGAAGAAGGAAAAAAAAAATATATATATAATATTTTTAAGAAGTGTAACTGAGTCGACAGGAGGGATTATGTCTCTGCACATATGAAGGTCACAGCTCATGAGATTTTAAAACACCTCTACTTAATTTGCACCGCAGAATCTATTTATTTTAGGGAACTTCTCTCAATTCAATTTTAAGTTATCATTTTTGGAAAATCATTTATTGTTTTATGTAAAATTTTGTATTGGAATGAAATAATAACCTTCTTATATGTGGCAGTTTGTCTTTTTTTCTCTCCAAATCCTTCGCATATACAAAACAAAGAGTATATGGCATTCGATCAGCACATTTCTAAAACCGGTAATATTGCTCGTAAAGAAAAAGTTTTCATATCACTGTGTTGGTGACCGAATTCTGAACAACTTTCAAAATGTCCGTCCGTCCACCTGTCTGTCTATTCGTCCGTCACGTTTGTTGTAAGGGGCCGTTCATAAAATACGTCACTCAAAATTTCACCCCTCTTCACACTAAGTCAGACTTTCAGCGACCCCCCTAACAAATATTACGTCACAAAAGCTAGCTCCCCCCCCCTCCCCCACATAAATGATTTCTTGTGATAAAAAATAGCATACAGATGAATAATCTAAAATACTTTTTATGACTACGTAAGTAAATAAGTGTATACAATCTAAAATTATGAAAAAAAAAGGGGGGGGGGGGGTCAGCAATTTTATATTTAGTCCATTCAAAACTCACTGTCTTTTAGTACTTGGGTAGACTTTCTATCGTAATGAAAAAATTTTGAAAACTGCCAAGTTAAGAGAAAAATTTAAATAAAATTGATTAACTGCGAACGTCACATTTCCTTAGACCCCCCCCCTCACCCATGTCACACTAAGCAATACTCCTCCCTCCCCCTTATTTGCGAACGTATTTTATGAACGGCCCCTAAACACGATAACTTAAGAACGAAAAGTATAATTGTATTGAAATTTGGAAAGTAAGTTAGTGTTAACTAGAGGGAGAACCCTATTGTTTTTGAACAAAATCGATCAATAAATAAAAAAGTTATACATTTCTTAAATAAAAAAAAAATCCATAAAATTTATTTTTATGTCTTGCAATTAAACTAAAAATGTCTAAAACTAATATTATTTACAAAAAAAACTGCGAAGAGTATCCTATAGAATGTGCAACAAATATATAAAAAGTGCAAACAATCGACGAAGAGTATAACGATTATCTTGTTTATAAATGTGTGCTACCATGTCTGATCAGTTATCTTTCTTCCTTCTCCTCCCCTGGGGATTGTAGCTTCCTTGAGAATCACTTTTGCACCATAGGAACTTCTTTATTATTTTTTTGGCTTACTTCTTAGATTCTGTATATAAGCACGTTTTTGGAATATATGATGCATAAATAGATGGTGCGCTAGTTTAAACATAATCCAAAACATATTTTTAAATACACTTATAAAGAAATATGTATAACTTATTTATAATTCAAAGGTCAACCGTATTTCTATGACTAGTTCCTGTTAAATATTTCATTTTTAACAATTTATTAAAATACTGTTTATAAAATGCCTTCTCTTTTGCAAGTTTTAAAACAGTTAATAACAATGAATTAGGATTATTAGATAGTGTTGTATAAAGTATATTATTCCGGTTCACAAGTATCGTGTTCATATTCTACACGACTTTCATTTAAACGGTAGCTGAGTTAATTAGGAAGGATAGGATTCTGATGTTCCATATTTGCAAAAAAATATTTGTTCTACTACAATATTGCCATTAAGTAATATACATACTATGATATGAATATAATTATTTTAATTCCTGTCAAGATATTTTTCGTCCCATACGATGCAGCAGGTACCAACACCAGCAGTCAATGCAAACTTTTTCCTGGTAACTTTAGGATTTGAGAGAAAATTGTAGTAGTCTGTCGTTATTGCTAACCAAATAAATTTTTATCGCATGACTAAAAAATTTGTGGTCGTGACTTAACTGCCTTGGTGAATTACCCGGAAAGAACCAATAATAACTGTATTGATATATAGAGAATAAACTGTCATAATGCCCGAGTTCCGGAAAAGTGGAGAGCAATGATCATTACAATCAGCATGATTCATGATTCTGATAATTTTTTTTGTAGAGTGAATATTTTGCTCGTTTCACTATCAGTGCCCCAAAACATTATTCCATACGATAGGCGACTCTGTACACATGCGAAGTAAAATGCTTTACAGGATGAAAAACTCACTAAGTTTCTGATATTTAATAAGGCCAAGCTAGTACTGCCAAGTTTTGATGCTATTGTGTTGATATGGGTTTTCCATTTGCAATATTCATTGAGGTGTACACCGAGAAATTTTGTATTTGGTTATTGTTTTATGGAGGTACCATCATCTTTAACAAGAAGACTAGAACTGTTTTTATAGTTCTGATTTTTGAAGTGCATTAAATTAGTTTCAATTGAGCATTTACAACGCACCAGTTAGACATACGTTGTACAGCAGAATTTGCTAACATTGTTCGACATTTGTCCGTCGAATATTTATTGACACATCGTCGGCGTATTGACAGATATTAATATTAGGAGAGAAGGTAAAAACCTCTTTTAGATCGTTACAATATATCAGAAAAAGTAGAGGAGCTAGTATTGCGCGTTGAGGAGTTCCCCTGGTTGTACTTTTAATTTCAGATAGGTAGGGAAAATTTAAAGTGGACCCATTTGTGCCTCTTATTTCCACAGCCTGTGACCTGTTAGACAAGAAGGATTGTATCCAACATTTTGCGTGGCCTGTTATGCCATATGATTCTAATTTCTCAACCAAAATTGAGTGGTCCAGTAGGTCAAAGGCCTTTGAACAATCGAAGAAAATGCCATTATCCAGGGGGTTTAAGATATTACACAAGAAATTGTATACATATTTGATTTGTAGTTCATTATTAACGTACAAAATCTGAGAAAAACCGTTCTCACTAAAATCGAAATTTTCGATTTTTTCGCATCTATTAACTACCCTTAATGAAAAATAAAACAACACGTCTGGAAATACTTATAATTTGACTCTAGACAACAAAGGACCTTGCTCAACTTAAATGGAATTTGGGTTTCAGCGAAAAGTTCTAAAATTTTGATATATTTTAGTGTTTATGTTTCTGATGAGGAGTGTCAATGGGCAGACCGTCTAAAAATTAATAGTTCTTGAGATATAGCTTATCACAACTAGATAATTGGCGTCATTTTAGAAATTCGAGACATTTTTACTCAAATTATTAACTTTAGGGAAAAGGTACAAGACTCAAAAAACAGTTATTTAAGTTCAATAAAGTTCACAGAATTATTTCAGAATGTCTTATCAACTTCTAAGTTTCAATCAAAAAGATGACGTCATTTTAAGTTGAGCGGAGTCCTTCAAACAAGACTGGTCAATTGATTTCGATGCAAATCTAAGCAGTGGTCACACAGAGATACACATAGATACACAACACAGTTTTTTTCTAAACGTCTTTTTCAGTATTTCGGAGAGTAATATAAAATCAAAAATACGAAGTTAAATTTCTGGATGATTACAAGACTTTCTTGACTTCTAGTGTCGTCAGCTGTAAATGGTATTAAAATATCTACAGATTAAATATTTAATGCAACTACTTATTTAGTACAATATATTCGGGTATTGTTTTTGTAAAGTAATCTACAAACCACAACTCATGTATAAATAAGAACAGTTTATACTATTTACACACTTCTTCCTCCGGGAGCACGTATCAGTACAAGTATTGCATTTCCAGCCGGGTCTGTGAATTTATTGGTACAACTATTGTCAGGACTGCAGTTTTACAGGTACTGCTTTATATAAATAAACATTTTGTTAGTTCAGGCCTACTACAGGTCTACATATTTATTAATATAGCTGCACAGAAGTTTTGAATTTCCCGCCAGAAGGGAGCGACGTGACTTAAAGTTGGAGTGGTGGGGATAGTCTCAAGTGCCCCAATATCTACTTATATAATATGCAATCTATAACAATTTTTTAAGCGCTCAAATTAGATATTATTTGTATCTATACACACAAAATAATTAGTTGATATGTGAACTATGAAATGAGAAATGCATCCGAATAGAAAGCGTGACATTCTGAGACACCCAATTTTTTTTTTACAAATCTGAACCGCTATCGTATTAACTAGCATCATTTTACCAAAGCATACTCGATTTAATCTTCATATTATGATCTTTGAAACATACAATTGAAGACGTACAATTACTTACAGATACCCCGTACATCGAAGGAAAATGAGCTGCAAAATGGAAAACATATTTTAAAATAAAATCTGTTCTAGTCCTAAAGTACCACACCTCTAATTTAAAAAATGCGTGTGTGCACGACGTATTACTTTTATGGCGTCCTGTTAATGGAATAAAAGTAGCAGAACCTCCCTTGTACTAAATTACACGAAAATCAAATCATATTTGCTAAAAATAAGTACAGCAAAGCGTATATTTCCGTGTTCGTGTCGGTGTATGTTTGTATGTTTAAACAAAATGTTTTAGTTCGCGACTATTGATCGCCTCGTTGTCGTGCTCTCTTTTTGCCATTTACAGCGACATTTTCTTGGTGGATTTGCAGGCGAGAGATGAAAACATCAGCTGAAAACCGATGAATTTGTTTTGTTGCCTGGAAACATGAAATGTGGGACACCAGGATTACACTTTAAAAAAATATCCATGCTGAGATTAGCGATTGGAGAATAAGTTATGCACAATAACGTTGACAAGAACAGGAAAATATTGTTGCAAAAGCATTTACCAAAAATTATGAAATACAATTTCACCGTCGCCGTTCCGTTAAATTGAAACTAATTGCTAGATATTTTATACCGGGTGCAACAGGATCATGGTATACCCCACTTTTCTCCTTTAGTTTTGAAGATAAGTGATTGAAATTTAGGATATACTTACATACATAATAAGCGGCACTTTTTGACATACAATTGATTTTTTATCACTTCCGGTTTCGCCGGAAGTGACACTAACTTTCAATTTTTAAATGGAACACCCTATATATTATTGAATTTTTGAATTCTGTATAATTTTCTGAATCCAACGATGCCAAATAAGTGACATTTCAAACAACAATTTTTTTTATAAAATAATTTTTAGTTTTCCATTTAAGTGTGCCATGACGGTTCCGATTTATTCTAAATGACCCGTGTAATGCTACAAAAATCGAAATCAGGTTAAAACACTAAATTACGTTATTTGTGAGCAAATAAAATTCACCAAAATTGTTTTTGGGGCAACTCATTTTTTTGAAATGGAACCATATCGGTACCGTGGTACCATTTATTAGTATTATAAGGAATTTATTCATATGTCGTATTAAAATGTGCGATAAATACAAACAAAATTACAGCTCAAAGAAAATAAGAAAATACAATTTTGTTCTAATTACATATTAAGAACTAAGGTGGCTTTGAAAACAATGAAATATTTAGCTTGTAAAACAATTGCTGGTTTAACGATGTTTTTATTGTGTCTTTAAAAATTGTTTAAATTTCTTGTTGTGTCCAAAATGCCGCAAATTTATACAACAGATGAAAAACTGGACATGTTAATTATTTATGGGGAAAGTAAAAAAAATGCAATTGCAGCTATGGACCTTTATGGCCGACGATATCCTGATAGACAATATCCAGCGAAAAATTATTATAAACGTGTTGAAAACCAATTCCGAAGAGAGCCCAACAATGATCCCGAACAAAACTTCATTATTGACGAAGGAACGGAAATTAACGTTTTGGCTCGAATAGAAGTTGATAAGACTGTTTCTTTAAGGCAAGTTGAGTTTGAATTTAACATCAGTCACCAAACACTAAGCCGAATTTTGCACAAATACCACTATAAATCTTTTAAATACCAATTGCACCAGCATTTGTACGAAAGTGATTACGAACGTAGGATGGAATTTTGCACTTGGATTTTGCATAATAACGTGCAGCCAAACAATGATTTTTTGGGACTGATTTTATTTTCGGACGAGTCAAGGTTTACAAATTTGGGATTATTTAACCGACAAAATACAAAATATTGGTCACAAGAAAATCAAAATTTATTGCGGGAGGGTAACTTTCAAGTGCGGTACGGTTTCAATGTTTGACTTGGAATAATCGGTAGTAGAATCATTGGTCCAATAATATTTGAAGGACCTCTGACTGATGGCAGATATTTGAGATTCCTAGAAAATGAAATTGAGGACATTTTAGATGAGTTACCTTTAGATTTAGGACAGGGAATGTATTTTAAACAAGATGGCGCTCCTCCCCATAATTCAAGGATAGTAATTGATTACCTTCAACGGAGATTCGGAGAAAACGTAATTTCGACGAATGGTCCTGTGAGATGGCCTCCAAAGTCACCTGATTTAACGCCCCTTGATTTCTTTGTTTGGGGTTATTTAAAAAATATTGTCTATGCAACCGCCGTTACAACCCGTGAAGATCTGGAGCTAGGAGTAAGACGAGCAATTAATAGCATAATGGCCCAGCAATTGACGAACATTCTTCGAGAAACAGCTATGCGAGTTCAGAAGTGCATTGACGTTAATGAACAGCATTTTAAACAACTGTTATAATGTTCTGTGTTAATTTTTTGTATTCCAAAACCACCTTATGTGTAACAAGGTAATTAGAATAAAATTGTATTTTCTTATTTTCTTTTAGTTGTAATTTTGTTTGTACTGATACAGTTCCATTTGAAAAAAATGAGTTTAACCCCAAAATCAATTTTGGTGAATTTTATTTGCTCATAAATCACGTAACTTAGTGTTTTTAACGGGATTTCGATTTTGGTAGCATTATACGGGTCATTTAGAATAAATCGGAACCATCATGGCACACTTAAATGGAAAACACAAAATTATATGATAAAAAAAAGATCTTTGAAATGTCACTTTTATTTGGCATCGTTGAATTCAGAAAATTATGCAGAATTCAAATATGGAATAATATATAGGGTGTTTCATTTAAAAATCGAAAGTTAGTGTCACTTCCGGCGAAACCGGAAGTGAAAACAATATCAATTTTATGTCAAAAAGTGCCGCTTATTATGTATGTAGTATATCCTAAATTTCAAACAATTATCTTCAAAACTAAAGGAGAAAAGGGGGGGGGGGATACCACGATCCTGTTACACCCGGTATAGCTGAAATGGTATGAATTAAATTTAAAAATTTGGGTGTCAGGTGTCGGGCAAATCCCACAAATATTCTCGTTTCTCGTGCAATTCACCCAAATTTTAACTTAAATGCAATTGCGTTTTCTACACAGCACCATTTTGAGTTTGTAGACCAACTTACTTGTTCGCATTGACATATAAGGCTTGATCGGGTATGGAGTGTAATTGTGCGATTCCTACGAAAAGAGAAAACCATAAAAAAACTCAATTACTCTTTCTAACAAGATATGGGAGGTTCACTATTGAGGTTAGAAGCACACGAACGACCAGGGACAATGAGTCTTCTTGACTTCCATATATTTCACATTCTGGTTAGTGCTAGTAACATTGGGCGTAAAACCATTTTACTTGATTGGTGCACTGAAAGAGTTATAAAGGTTTCTCTAAAAGAACATAATTCCTGACCAGAACAGTTTCCGGATTTACATCCACTAGATCACATATGTGAATGGTACAGATGAGGGTTTCCGTTTTGATGCATGTATATACTGTTTCACCCAGCACTTTGGAACCAACAAGAACACTTTTATAACTAACTACATTTCACTTAATGAGTTGCGAACAAAGCACAACAAAATATGCAGTTCTGCCAATTTCTCCCCACAATACGTTTAATTAACATAAATAGTAGTCTACATACTATTGTCTATACAAATATTAATATAGGAATAGTTTTGGGTACTTACATTAAATGTAGATTTAAAAATTATCATTCCTATGTATAATTAATTTTGAGTATTGAAGAGCGAAGTAGCTGTGGATGACGTCATTAGGAAACGGAAACAAATGAAAACTCGCTATCTGAGATGCTACACGCATTCTTTAATTTCACTAATGGGACAAAACTGAATTACATGTCGTTATAACTGAACTTCAATCCTCATTGCGTGACGTCAAAATAGTATTTATTACCTACAGTAACAAAAAATCTAGCAAAAAATATATATTTAACTGGCACTTCGCAATACACTTTGTTATCAGTTGTATGATTAAGGTGAAGGATAATAAATAGTATTAATCACATAGAATATTAATTCAGTAGCGCCTTCTTAAGAATATTGAAAGTGCAGAACTTAAAAAATATCAACGGATTCTAATTGAGATTGTGCATGATAAATGATAATTGAACTCAAACCACTAGTGGCAAGTTGAGAACTGTATTTTGTGGCTAAAGCAAATCTACAGTTATTACTATAATATGGAAAATATTGTGCGATATACAGTAGGTATATAACCTAATTTTGCCTATAAGCACACTTCTAGTGCAATCTTAGTTAAGTATAAAACTATAGACCAGTGCAGTTTAGAGTCTTCATGTAATGCCACTCGCATCAATTTCCCGGTACTCCAAAAAAATAATATTTTGGCGCCATTATATTGAGCTCGATGGGACTATTATTTGGGAGTACTTTTACGGCCGCCCAATTAATTTAAACAATTTTAAGAAGAAAATTCTTAATTTTGAGGATGTTGTATTTTTACCTTTCTCCACTTACGTAGCGAGAACGGTACTAGATACGACTAAAACGCACTGGACCTTTTTGTGGATGTTATTTCAAGTCTTGCAGGGCATGGAATTCCTACATTGATGCAACATGTAGATATTTTTTTTCGACTCTGCTTCTTAATGTATTATACCAATAGTACTATGTGTTTTGGTATCTTATTTTAAGAATAATCAAAAATAATATTTTGGTATAAAAACAAAATTAATGAATCGGCAGGACTTTCCACCCTTCTTCAAATCAAGGTTTCCGGTATCAATCAATCATATTTAAGTAAGTTATAAAATCAGGAATGTTGACCATTTCCCTTTGAATATTGTGCAAATCTGAATATTCAGAGAAGCCTAAGAACCCTTTAAAAATATTATGTGTGCAAGAGCTGCTGAAGTATTCATGCACAAATAAGAAATATCGTCTGAAGAAATTATAGATGACATAATGTCTGATTCATTTGTTTTTTGAGACTTCACCACCTTTATTGCATCTTCGGAATAATTTTTTATCATATCCAGTAACATTCTTTTATACATTGTACTCCCTAATGCACCATGTCTTTTAAAAATGTGGTTACTGAGTATATCTTGTTACCACTTTTTATTTAATTATTCAGTAGATATGTTTGTTCTCCATAATTCAGGGGTATGACACACTTTGTAAGTCTCAAGATTTCGTTACTACTGTGTATTTCGATCACTCTGCCAAAAAATATTGTGGATGGTATTTTATCTCCAATAGCAACCAAATCGTTTAAACCTATTCACTTTAAGGAGAGATTCCCATTTTGGACTTAATGGCACAAAATGGCGGGCATTTCAAATTTCAGATCACAAATTCATTTGTGTCCACAAGGTACAATAATTGGGCACCAAAATTTCACGATGTTTTGTTTTCAACAAAAGGTATATTTTCTGAAAGTTTAAAGCCGATCGCAACTCTTGACGTCCTTGGGCGTTAAAATAAATTTAAAAAAACACTTTTTAGCCAGTTTATTCCCCTTTGTACGTTATGTATGTACTCAAATGACCCAAAACCAACGCACAGATTTGTTGGAATTTTAACTGAGAAGGTTTTTTGTTTTAGTTTGTCACGATTGGACCTTTAGAACCGGAGATATTCACCTTTTGCCTAAAAAACAAAATTGTTCATAACAAACGCAATAGGCTTGGGAAGCTCAAAACTCAGATACAGGGTGTAATTGGTTTCAAGTCATTTAAAAAAAAACTGGTAATAGGAACCGACTAGACAAACAAAAAACCTATGACTTTTTTCTCTATGGACACTTTGAAGAAAAACTGACCTAGGTTTAACATTTTAATGTTGAGGTAGGAAACATTTAAGAACCCCGTTTTTCAGGGTCAATGGATGTTATAGTTCCGAATATTAGGAATAATAAAAAACTGTAATACCTGACTTGTGTTCCCGCCGGCACTTTGATGGGATTACTTGTACCGATCTTTTTATACCACTAATTATGAAAATGTAAATGATTCCTTCTCTTTCGGCACAGCGCAAGCATAGCATGGCCGCAGGGGCTTAAATAGGATTTGTTTACATGTGTTTTTTAATTTGGAACAAAGTTATTGTAGCTTTTATTGTCGTTTATAAGAATTTATAAAATTTAAAAGTGGTTTATTAATATTTGTAACATTGTGTTAAAGGCTTAAAAAATTAGTAATTATTTTATGAAACTGGAAGACGAACGGTTGAGACGTCCGAGGTACGATAAGAGAAAATAGTTGTGTATTTTAAGTTAGGAAAAAATCTGATTTTTTTTAACGAATTGAGCGCATAATTTTTCCCCATCAGGTATCGAAAACTAAAAATCGAGTCTTTGGTCTCTATGAAAATCAATGTAAACAATAATAAACAGATCAAAACAAGACAGCGAATACTAATAATAATCATACATTTAATGCCCAATAGGTAACACCTAATAACTGAACAATTATTTTGCATTTTTCACAAAAATTGTTCGAAATGACCTCCATCTCCACGTATACACATTTCGGCACGTCGAACTAAGGACATACGTACTCCGTTCAACACATTTGGTAAATTAGGATAATTTTTTATGGTTTCTATGCACATTAAAATACGTTATCAATAAAGAAAACAAAAAGAGAAACTTAGGCCAAAATCCAAAAAGTAACACAAAAAGCACGAACGAGAAGACAAGTAGTGTCTTACGTAACCAAGTACTAACGATAAGTCAATAAAATAAATCTTAACATAAGTGGCACAAAATTCAAAAAGAACAAAAGCAACGGACAAAACCAAGGAACGGGTAGGTCGCGTCGTGTGTACGTTGTTTACCAAGTAAGGACACAAACTGAAATTTTTACTTGAGAATATTACAAGAGAGAGTATAGCACGCGTAATAAGATAATTTGGCCGCGAAGAAGCAAAACACATGGCGGTGTCCTCTGTCGGTCGCTTTTAACTGCTTTGTCGGCATGCTTTTCGATGATGTCAGAGTATCATGTGCGAGAAGACGCGAGGCAATAAAGCCTACCTCAATATGCCAGCAGTTCTCAAACTATGTTATTAAGTATTTTGGAAATGTTTGTTTATTTTTTGTCTCCAAAACTTTAGACCCCATGTTATATAAGGTTTTTTGTTTGTCTTATCGTTTCCTACCACCAGTTTTTTTTAATGACATGAAACTAATTACACCCTGTATATACTCCTGGTGATACTACAGAAGGTATGACATCATAACATTGCTGTTAAAAATCTATACACATCAATGTCCTTTTTTACTCCACTATAAACGGTCTCCATACACACGCCCGTAAGCGTTTTTAATTTTTTTTTTTTCTAGTAAGTACCGGGAAAGTAATGCACGTGATGTTATCAATTGCACTACACTAATATAATGACAGTAAAACAAAACAAAACTTACGTGCGTATCAACGAAGCGTTTCTTCAACAATAATAATATAAATAAATATTATAATTTGTTCGTTTGTTTGTAGGATATGAACAAATTGAGCAAATAATGGAAGGAATAAAGTGATATGTGTAAGTTGCGACCTTCGCAAATGTATTTTTGTTACTAATAGAATTATAGAATAATAATTATTTGAATCATGTTTCTTTTTATAGATACCGTTTAAGAAAATAACGATTGTAGAAAATATTACATGAACACTGCATGAATGTGGGCCATCACTTTTTCGCATTGGCACATAACACTGCGGAAAATTTAAAATGGTCGTTTAATGTTTAATTGACTGTTTACACATGGTGGAATTTAATATTACGAAATCAGGCGTTCTATAATTATGTCGATAAAATAGCCAGTACTCTGAGATTTGTATGTTATATGTACGTACGTGGAGGAAAAAACTGATGAGGACGACTGTACTTTACTGTTTCTAGAAGATTTAGTGTTATAAATATAAGCATTACTTCTCTGTACTAGTAGTGATTATCTTGTCTTTTATATTGCTTGAAGTAAAACGAGTTATTGTTGCTTTCTTTTATAATGAAATAACCTGGTTTTATATTTTGTTCGCACAAAATCAAAACAATCTTCTTGAATGCGATTTTTGTGCACGACAAAGTACTGAATCACTGCATTTATTGACGATATTTTTGAAGTAGCTGATACTAAATTTGATGTTAAAAGTTGGAAATTCAAAATGGTACGAGTTTGATGTTGAAGTTTAAAAATTCAAAACGACGGATGTTTTCCTTTATTTTGAAGGTACCTACTAGGTAACGGGTGAACGACAAAAAAACAAACCGCCTTTTAAAATGACCAGTAAAAATTATACTTGCCTGGTTATTTAAATCTTATTATTTACTATCGAAATTGAGGTCGGTGTAAAAATGAAACAATATACTTAAAAATTGAACGAATTTTTACCCGACCTCAAAACTGATGTTAATAAGGTTCACTCAACTGGAGGACGTTGGCGGTGCAACTTTATTTCATTATTTTTAGTGACTTTTTTTAACGTAGCTCAATTTTTTTTTTTTTTTTTGATTGATTGATTGATTTATTTGCCAGCGTAAGGTGGGCACTGCTGCCGATTCCGGGCATCCATGGAGGTTCGTTCCAACACGCAGCCTGGTCGTCCGCCGAACACGCCCAACGAAAGGTCAAATCGCGTGCCGGAACCAAATCTCGGATGTTTTATACACCGCCGGACCGGCTGCATACGCTGGATTGGACATGCCTGTTGTCAGCAGCAAGAGCCGCATGACGCATGGGGTAGGAGTATAGGATGGGAAGTGTAGGTGTTTGTCAGGTGCTTCTTTTAAGTTTCCATGCTTCTTTTTTAGTTTCCATCTGTTATCATCTGTTGGGAAGTGCAGGCGTTTGCAAGATGCTTCGTTTTAGTTTCCATGCTTCTTTTAAGACATACATGTATTCGCTCGCCGCAGGGAGCTTTTTTTAAATTAAGCTTTCCACAGGTAAATATCCATTTACAGTGGAGGTGCCCTACCTAGCGATAAAAAGATTTTTATGGCGGGTCGGTTATGAGAAAGAGGCCCGAGAGAATATTTTGCACACCCTATATATTAGTGTGTTTCCACAGTAATTACTTTCAACTGCCGCTTTTCAATTTCGGGTATTTTCTATTTCATTACCTATATTTAATACCTTTTCATTTTTACTTTTTAATTTTTCTCTGTTGTCTAATAAATTGTACTGTGACAAGGATTAATAAACCAATAAATAGAAATTAAAAATAAAACTTATCTTTTCATCCTTTTCTTATGTTACTACTTCCACTCGTTAGAAACCAGTCCGCTGCCTTTCACTGCTGGTGTATTATGTTACAAATGTTTACTTTTCTTTTAACGTAGTTCAATGTTTGTCAAAATCTACCGACCAAATAAGTACTGGCAATTCTTCCGGGGTGTTTCGTTAAGTTTTAATACGCTTAATCTATATTGTATTTTTTAGATATTATACTCTTCGCAAATACAAAACGAAGAGTATATTGCATTCGATCGGCACATTTCTAAAACTAATATTGCTCGTAGAGAAAAAATTTTCATATCACTGTGTTGGTGATCGAATTCTGAACAACTTTCAAAATGTCCGCTCATCTGCCTGTCTGTCTGTCCGTTCTTCCCGTTTCTTGTAAGCACAGTAACTTAAGAAGGAAACGTCCGATAGAATTGAAGTCCCACGGAGGGGAGGGGGATGGCCTTACAGGTGCAAAAACTGTGTTTCAATTATCTCGGCTTTTGTCGTAGGTTCAATAGAAGCCGAGATAATTGAAAAACAGTTTTTGTACCTGTTAGGCTCCCCCTTCCCCCGCGGGGCTTAAAAATATAGACTTTTGTGCATTTGGGATTTTTAATGAGGGGCTTAAAACTTATGCAAAAAATCGGTGATGTAGGTGATCTTATCACAACAACATAGGGAAAATCTCCGTTCCGCCTGGGCTAACTGCACAGAAAATTTGGGATGTTGTAAAAAGTACACGCTAACAAGTCCTTTAAATTTTTTTCCGTGTTGCATGTTTTGCATGGTTTCTAGATGTTCAGAGTAAAGAAGTTATGCCATGCCCGTTTTTATCGCATTACTGCTTTTTCTAATTTTCAAACTGACACAAAGAACTCTCATTCTTAAATTTTGGCGAAGGCGCGGGTATCAAAAGTTAAAGATTCAAAATGGCGAATCCAATAGAGCTGCGCCATAATTGCATAACATTTGCAGATATACATGAAATTCAACCACTAGAAAATGTGGGAAAAAAATATTTGAAGAAAATTGAACCGCCATTAAAAAAAACTGTTTCTGAAATTTGTAAGGCAAAATTGTACCCTTGATCGTTACTTTCAATGAACCTTATTATGTAGTATCGGTGAATAAATAAACAAATAACAAAATCGAACTTGACGCAAGGCAGATTTTCACTAAATTCTACCAATTTTTTTAGGTTAGGGAAAAATTCTGATGTGGTGGAGCAATTGGTGGCTCGAAATACATGGGGGTATCATACCCTGCTCAAAATTACATGGCCTTTTTTAAATTTTGTGTGTCTGTGTAATTAGACAAATATAAATCAACTTTTGTGTCTTTTATTTATTCCTACTTGAATTTGTTTTCGTATCGTTTTAGATGTACTTTGCAATAACTACTAAAAAACAGATACGTTGGGAAGGTGAAATATAACAAGCTGATAAAAAAAACGTAGAAATGATAAACATTTTAACTACACACGTCAACTAGTAACAGGTTATAGCAAATAGTTCACATGTAATTGTTAGATATACATAGGAATTCAATCGGCAAGTAGAAAGTAGTGCACGCCAGATTATGCAGCATTAGTTATTAATGATATACGCAAACACTGCCTTGTTTAAGATCGTTAAAATAACAAACAATCTGAATTCGGGGTACATTACAACTAGGGAGAAATCAGTGGCAGGTTCGGATTTTTTTAAATTTTCACTGTATTTGCATAAATCATTTGCGCCAAAGAGATGAAAATTTAAAAAAATAACACCTTTTTCGATCGTTTAAAAAGCTGCAACCGACGTGAAGCTACAAAACGTACCTGCGCACGAGGTTAGAGCGTGTGACGTCAGGTACTAGACTGATGCTTCCCTATGTAACATACGTTGCTGTGTTGATGTTTATTTATATACTCACTACGTTCCCCAAAATCCCTTTAAAATATTTTGCAACTGTCGGGATACTCCTACAA
This sequence comes from Stenurella melanura, assembly GCA_963583905.1. Taxonomy (NCBI): domain Eukaryota; kingdom Metazoa; phylum Arthropoda; class Insecta; order Coleoptera; family Cerambycidae; genus Stenurella; species Stenurella melanura. Next base: position 114,769,122 of record OY757312.1, read on the forward strand.
AAACAAAGAAAGTGTTTTGAAATAGCTAAAAGTAATGTTAAAGCCAACCAACATCGGCTTCACACTGCTGCGAGGACTATTTTAGTATATCTATTTAGTTTCTTAAAAAAACGATACGGTGTCACTAGTCAAGTATCGAAGTATCAATAAGTGATTAGGTTTTGTAACTAATATATTATTTGGGCATGTGCTTTTAATATATACTTATTTTTCAAAATATCGTAGTGTTAGACCTACAGCTTAATTGCTGTAGATTTCTGTAAACGTTCTTTATCTTTTTAAAGATTATTTATTACCCTACCAACTTAGGATAAATTTGGATGCAACGAGTTGCAGCTGATTTTTTATTACACTCTTTATATGATCTCTTCCTTTAAAAGGAATCTTGGATTCAAAGGTTCCCAAATTTAAACGTCACGGCAGAAAATCGACAAACTTTCTAAGAAACCAACCTAAAATCATCACAATTTCAAGAAGAAACTGGAGTCTTGAAGAGCCTACGGTCGTCCGTCCAAAATGATTTCTCTGATAGTAGAGGAAAAACGAAGAAGCGCAAAATATAATCATTGTTAAAGTTCATTAGCAAGGACACAGGCCATTTTGTACGGGGAATCTATACAAATATAAGAAGTTTTTGCCTTTTTAAAACTGCTATATCCACGCCCAAGGCTGATGTAGAGAGCAGCCATACAGTCCATTCAATAATCGTTCTTAGCGTTCCTCTGACTACTCTGGTAACGATTTTACTAGGGATAACGAAGAACTTATTGTATGTGAAATATTCATTAGAATAAGACGATTAGACTATACTATACGTATCGTTTAGGTTTACTAACTGTAAATGCAGTTAATAAAATTACAACAAAAAAATAAAATTTTCCCCTACATCGGATCTTATTATAATCTTCGCAAATACAAAACGAAGAGTATATTGCATTCGATTGGCACATTTCTAAAACCGGTAATATAGCTCGCAGAGGAAAAATTTTCATATCACTGTGTTGGTGATTGAATTCTGAACAACTTTCAAAATCTCCGTCCGTCTGTCTGTCTGTCCGTCCGTCACGTTTCTTGTAAGCACGATAATTTAAGAACGAAAAGTCCGATTGTATTGACATTTGGACAGTAAGTTAGTGTTAGCTAGAGGAAGAACCTTATTGAGAAAAATCGGTCGATAAATAAAAGTTATAAATTTTTTTAAATAAAAAAAAATTATTAAGTACTTACATACTTTTTTTATGTTTTGTAATTAAACTAAAAATGTCTAAAACTAATAGTATTTACAAAAAAAACTGCGAAGAGTATCCTATAGAATGTGCAAGAATTATATAAAAAGTGCAGTAAATCGGCGAAGAGTATAACGGTTAGCTTGTTATTTTTGCTAAGCTAGATGAGTAAGATGGACCATTCTGCGCGCCCTAGCGCTTTGGATGTTGCGCTGGATCAGGGTATGAGTGCGACTAAAAATCGGAGTACCTATATAAGCGGCAAATAAATTTGAATTGATTTGACGTCAGAAAATAATTAGATCAAGTGATGCAAATTTACCAATGGTTACAAGTTACAAGTTACAACTTTTTAATCACCAGAATTTAGATTTGGCAATAAATGTTATTTCAATCTTTGGCTGTCCGTGCATGTGAAGAATGGACATTGCTGCTAGTAAAATTTATAATTATCATGGTATCTTAAGTAAAATTAAAATCGATCTAAATATTTAAAAAAAGTTACAACTATTATTTTAATTAAGAGCCATTTCAGTAGGCTACCGCCACCTGATCTCGGAATTATTTGGTATGTACTTTCCAAATACAAAATACTTCTTCAAAGTGGATGGTAAACATACAGAATATGAAAAATCGGTTATTATTATTACAATATTACTTCTGAGTTTTATTTTGTACCTCAAGCAAGCTTGTCAAATGAATTTATTAAACATATTATCGAGAAGGCGTTGGCTGGGGTACACTGAATCTTATTGAATAGACTGCATATGAAGGCCACTTCAAGTACAGCTGCACCAAAAAGCATTAAGAGACAAAGAAATCAAATGCATCCCACATAAAATTTCTTACAAGAAAATATTTGTGCGTTTACTCATCCTCTTCTTCTCATTTATTATTTTAACGCAAGTACCAGTATTCTGGAAGTCAATTTGAATGGTTGTTTCGATTTGGATAAAAAATTTTAAACATTGGTAATTATTATCTATAACAATTCTGATAAAATTATGAAGTTAATTTTACTGTTTAATTTTCATAATCACATGCATTCGTAATTAGAAATCTCGAAACAAGATTTTTTTTTTAAATGTTTTTTATCTTTGGAGCAGAATGGATTTAGCGTTTCCACAGCTGCACTTTCAACCAACATTCCCAGAAACGTACCTTCATCATTCACTAAAAAATGGCCAAGAGCAAGTCGTACTGGCGTAATTAGTGTTCCATACAATCAGTTGTTTTTAAATATAGACTTGATAAATTTATACATATTATGCCGCAAAACAAAGTTTGTCGTCCAGCTTTCTTTTTATGTACCAAGAACATTATCTAAGGTAATGGAATTCTGATAATTTTCGTTAAATCTACACCTTATTCCCACTGGTCACGATTTATTTCAAATTTCAACTTTCTACGTCAAACAACCATGAGAGTTTCGTTTTGCCAATTTTGGCGCGGAATACTAAAAACTGCATCGAAATCGCCATTTTCAGTTACGGGGTCACGGACACAACAAAGACTAACCTAACACGCGTTAAACGCCCTCCTGTCAGGGGTTTTAAAAGTGTGCCTAGAAGATACGCAAATTTTACTTTGGTAATTTTACGAAAACCTGACTTATGGCCTTGACAATTCAGTTACCTGTATCAAATAATATGGGTAAACTTTGTTTATATAAGAGTCGATGTTACTATGTTTGCTTGCAAGTATGTAACAAACGATCCACAAGTGACCTCTGCGGGGTCTTAAGGACCCTAGGAAAGGTTCTTGACCAATGGCCTTGAAACTTTAGTTACATCAGTTAATATTTCGGATCTATTTGGTTTATGAACATTGACTGTTCGAGTCGATGTACGATGCTTATTTATCTTTCAATCCTTCTGTGTGGGGGGACGTTCTTAAGAGCAGGAGGAAAATACCTTGACCTGTGGCCTTGCCAGATCTATTTTGTTTATTATACGAGTACGTATTACATAATTTCAATCCACAGTTCTTTGTAGGAGGAGAGTCGTTTTAAGAGCACAAGGAAAATATCGAGGGAAATGCCTTGACACTTTAGATATATCAGATCTATTCTGTTTTTTTGGCATTAAGTAAGTGCGAGTTGCTGTATACATACATACATACATACATACATACATAGGAAATACATATAGTGAAATGGTGGAACAAGGAAAGCAACGGTGGCTTTTGTCGGCTTTAACTTCTTTATCGGCTTGCTTTTCAATGACCCGCCTTAGGGTATCTACACAGTGGAGCGACGAGGGTAGAGGCACGCGTCGACACCGTGCGAGAGACGCAATCGTAGAGCGACGAGGTAAAAGAGATACATAACAGAGTTTTAAGATTTCCTTGAGTAGTCGTTAATATATGTTCAGACAGTGAAGATGAAGTTTTGTTTGATAATGCAGTGATAATGTGGTTGCATTATCAATTATTTGCAAGTTCAAACCTATCTTAAAAACCTCAGTGGGACGGGCTCGAATTTTATGTCGCCTCTTGACGCGCCTCTAGTCTCGTCAGGTAACTCTTGCGACAACCTCTCTACTATATTTCGCTACATAACAATACAAAACATAATTTTTCATCGATAAGTCGTGACTTTAGTTATTATCAGAGAACATTTCTAAATAACATTTACCATGTGCAAATGGATGTACTATGCGCGTGGACTTGAATATGAGACTAAAGCTTACAACTAAAATGACGATTCATGAATTCCATAACGTTGCTGTATAGGATACACATAATCGACGTGATGTCCCATATTTCCATAGCATATGTTCTTCCATGAGACAATTTCTGGCCCCATGAGCAGTTTTAAGAACCTCTACTTCAATCTCATCAGACTGACGTGTACAAAAAGCAATTTTCTAGGCAGCTGACGTACCTATACTAGTGACGCAGATATGTATTCCAAGAAAACTTATTACTTAGAGTCAATGAAAGCATAAATACAGAAGATATAATGTGGCTGATGTAAGCATTTCTTGTTTCTAATTATGTTGGAGTGCGTTTTTAATAGTTTTATCAAACGTACAGTGGCTGTGGCACTGACATTGTTCGTATCGATGCACAAGTGACAAACTGCAAAAGAATTTTCTTGACCTAAGAAAATAGAATGGATTGAGTACCATTTAGAAACAGTGTTGAGGAGTGTGTTTGGTATGGTCACGAACGGTCTTAAATTCATATGTGACATCGTAAAGACGTAATATAATCACTCTTGGAGCTTACGTAACCATAAAGTGCCATTTTATAGCATTAACAAATTGTTCACAGCAGAGATATTGCAATAATTCCGCAGCACCGCGCCTTAAATTACAAATTTAGCAACGTGTCGCAAGTGTACCTACTACTATACACAAACACATATACTTACTTTCTTTTTCAGTGGCAATTAAAAATTGGTACAATTATTTATACAGTTATGTTCATGACATTACATACTAAGAACCTCGTCAATATTATAGTATGTATAATGTTTGCGGCTTATCTAAAGCGCGTTGTTAAGTAAACGATAGCATACTTCTCGGTACTTAATCTCATAAGCTGTTTAAACCGAAATCTTTCAAATTTACCGCCCTTTTCGAGACTGCCTGGCATATTTTTAGCTCCTTATCTCCCGTCATTACTTCATAATCTTTATTCATTTTTAATTGCGTTAAATGTCAAAGAAGAGTAATTCTTATCCAATAACATTTTCACCTTCATTTCCTTATAATTCTTAAACATTATTCCGAAGGCAAATACGCACAGTTCCAATATCAATTAAAAGTTTTCTTATTTTTAATAACATGAGACAACTCAAATGTTTCACTCACCTTTACGCAACACAAGGCACATATTAATAAGTTTGATTTCTATGCGAAGTACAACCTTATTTCATTTGTTACACAAACAATTTCATACAAAATAAAACTTATTTATAACCATAATAGATAATAAGAAGCTCGGAATATTATTTTAACGAGATAAGATATCAAAACGGAAACCAATGTTGGCCGATTTTTAAACACAAGTTTTTAGAATTTTACATAAACATACATACGAAATACGAAGTTGAAGCTTTAATCGTTGACTGAACAAGAGAACATACTGTAATAAAGCAATTCTTTGAAAACTACAAATGGGTACTTATATTTATATATTTTATATACATAAAAACGAGTAAATGCATGGACAACATGATTAGATGATCGCGATAAGAAACATATGGTTGGAAGATAAGCACGAATGATTATTCTGTCACTGCTAAAATAAAATAATTTGATTTTTCAGTGATAGGTATATACCTACCTACCCACAGTGTTTCAAATTTAAACTAACAATTAAAAGAGGCTGAAAACCAGTAAGTGTCCATGATCAGGAAAAAAAATAGTTTAAACACTAGGATCCCAATCTGTATTAGGTATAAAACAAAATGTATACTTGTACTATTTTTATCACTTGGGATCACACCATCACATGATTCATAAACGATGACAACATTTCTTTCAGATACCTACTAGTGTTTTCTTTTCCGTCCTGTACAAATGAAAAATGGGCGACGCAAGAGTAGGACGACGAGATAACAGGGGACCGAGAACGGAAATATATGAGAAACTTTACGAAACATGTGCAGCGTGGAATAATAAAGTTGACGGAGCATATCGAGCTTGCTAAAGACGGCAGCAAATCGTGTTGCTAACTTCATGAAGCAAAACATTCGAAATCGAAATGCCGTAAACGTTAGGAGGCTAATCGACCAAAATGTGTTGTATATACCTACCTATCTGCTACCTACTTATTAACCGGAGCGTCAACGATCAGTAGATTTGACAAACATGTTTTGGATCGAACCATGATGTGCTGTAAACATAACAACAATGGCGGACGTAACGTTAATCACTGGCTGACAGTAATTATATAAACATAAACAAAAGTGTGTTTACACTAGGTTTTTTAAAAACCCTAACTGAAAAGTAAGTGAAACTGGTAGTCTGGGTTGAATTAAATTGTCGTGTTTTTAATCCCAGTGTTCCGTTGGGCGTCCCGAAATACGCAAGTATACAGTTAAGCCATATGGAGATGAGATAACGAATAACAAAGTCAAATTAATCCAGGCGGCGCGCGGAACACGTTAAAATCCCCCGAACGTCTGTCTGGTCGCGTAAAATCAATGAGAGTCGCGAGAGTAGGTCAAGCCCTCGGCTGGCGGCGGCGTATCCCAAGCACGTGGACGAGCCCCGAACACATGCCGTGAAAAACAAATCCCTCGGGAGAGCAGCCCTACCTGGTAGTTGAAGTTGTAGCAGTATTGTTGGACCAGGAGAGCCTGGAGAAGCCCTTCCATAGCGCCGAACGCTCCCGCACATGTCTACATCACACCACAGCACTGCACTGCACCGAGACAGACCTTGCAATGCCATTCATCGAGGCCATTGGACTGGCAACAGCGCCTTCAGCTATCAGCTGGCGCCGCGCGGGGTTGCCGCATTACAGCGCATGTCACCGGTCAACCAGACTTGAACTGCTTTCCGAGCCGGCGAGACACCAGGAATGCTCTGTTCGATGAGAATCATTCGTTGTTTCGCAGCGCTGGAGTTCGCGTCGAGCGAGCGCTGCGAATCTACGCGATCGTATGTTCCGCGCCGACCAGATTCCTACAAAACAATAGAAAAACAGTTGCAGGCAGGCATGGATTACTGGTTATTGTTGTGCCGGAGAGACCGTTGACCGACACCGAGGTGGAGAACGACGTTCACTTTCGTCGCACGGTAACTGACTGGAAATGAGAAACAACTGAACGCCGAGTACGAAATAAGGATGAACCCAAGCAACTTCGAACCTTCATACCAGCCACAGCCAACTAATCCGTCCAATCATAAGTTCTCGACCTCAAAACCGGAACCGGCGATATGTGAATTGTTTCAAATTGTGCGCGGTTTTTGCATTGTGGTTTCGCTGTTACGACGGCGGCGACTACCCTGCGGCCACTAAACGCTCTGTTCTGTGTAAAGTTTTGTCTCTCTCCACCGTGTGCCGGGAATTTAGTGCCACCGCAATTTCGGCTCTACCAATTCTGCAATAACCTTCTACTGAATTCCTCTTGTGTGTGTTTCCGTCATATTTATCTGTTTACTGGTTTTCCTTTTTTGCTCCTATTCATTTGGCAACAAAATGGTGTATAACTTTCAACATACACGTTTTTTTTTCAATTTCAACGAAGTGAAAAGAAGATCAAAATATTGTTAGGTACATTTATTTTAAAAAACAATGATCGTTTTATATTTCAATCATTAATGCCACAGTGAATTTAATCCTACTGCCTCCAGTCTTTTAATTTAAAGTTTTTTAAAATGTCTAGTAGGTACTGGAAATTTCAAAATTAATAGAGTGTTCCACACTTTCAGAACAACAGAATTGCTTCTATTTTTTACTATTGTAACAAACTTCTCATTTTTTAAATAAACAGGTATTTTTCTGTTGCGTTTCATAGACCGTTTAGAATGTAGCATTTCTGTTAAGTATATTAAATTGTGAAAGCTTTAATTAATATTCATAGGTATGTCACACCAGCGCAAATATTGTCGTCTATCAAGCTAATAAGATATCAAATGTTAGTGTGGGGCCGCGGTTAGTTAAAAATATTCCATATACCTACCTAAGTACCTACGAAAAGAATTAATCAAGTGAAAGTTTGTGTGCGGTAGATTTGAAATTAACTAGATCAACGAGAAATAATACGTACCTATTCAAGTTAAAGAAATTTCAATTGCGACAGAAAATGGAAAATATTAGATAATCTATCTTCGAGTGATTTATTTACAGTTGAAGTTGTTTAAACATAAACAACATACTTAGTAGTAAAGCGGCCATGTTTAAGATAAAGTTATTACCCAGATTAAAATAATGCGACCTAGGAATTTTTATTATAGAAGACCTTAGCGTTAAAAAACTTGACCCTCCACTTTGTTTTAACGTTTCCAATATAGAAAGTCGTTTGTGGTTGATAACGGTTAGCAAACATTTTTTTACGTGGATATTTTCACGGTCAACAACTTAGTTTGAGAAACAAATAAGTTTCAAATAAATCATTTGACTGATCCGAAGTTCTAAATTATTTATCAGGTATGGTTCAACAATACTTACAAATGATTGTTTTGAGTTCGTAACTATGTTATTTGTTGTGGTAGGTCCGACTCCAGAAACATAAGAGAACGATTGTTTCTCTATTTTGCTAAAAATGTAGTTAGTTAGGTACTATCACATTAGTTTTGCGAGTGACGCTACCGGATTGATTGTAGTACTATATTTAAACTGCGTAGCTAACTTCATAGCCTTAATAGTGGCGCATCTTTACTCGCGTTACTCAAACTCTCTAAAAATAACTCTCCGACCGAAATAGCCCGCGTCAATGCATCGGAATGCAGATACAACATAAACAAAATGTCCGCGGCTGTATTAATTTATTCCTTACCGAATAACAATGGCGGCCGTGGCCGGTGACAGCTCTTGTTTTTGCTCGGCCGGCTTTGATAAGAGGCCATAAGACGGAACGTGAGCCACCGCTGCTGCCGTTTATCGGCAGTTTTCGTCTCCGCAGAACCAAATTCGATTCACGAAGGTGCGTAAGTATCGGCCGATCTGGTTTGCTGCGTAACCAAACTAAACATTCGGAACACAAAGCGGGTCAGCTTAGCAACAAACGACCTGCTGCAAAAAAGTTATTGGTCGCTAATGGCAGCGGCGGCGTCGATAGGACAATTCTAATTTCACAGTGGAAAAAATAAAACAGTTTTAATGAAGATAAGAGTATAGGTACTGAAAATAAACTGTGTATTATTTTTTTTTATTAAATCCTTATCTTTTTACTTAAAAAATGTAATATTGGAGTTGGCAATTGTTATTTATCTCGTTATTTAATAACGATACAAATCTGGAATTTTAAAACTGTTATCATTTTATGGAATGTCTTTTATAGGAGCTGGAATTATATAGCAATCTAATGAAAATTATTGGCGCGTTTGTAAACAGTGTAAAATAATTAATATACATGTTATCCCATTTTTTCATTTTGCATGTATGCCTCTAGAATACTTTTGTAGGTCATTTGGTTGGTACTGAATAGCATTTTTCTCTCGTGAGATATTTGCAAAAATGAATAAACGACTCTTTTTCAACATTATTCTTGTTACAGATAAATAAAACTTGAAATGTAATAAATGTTTAATTTATAACGTGCTTTCTCACACAATAAAAAGTATTCTTTCTCTAGATAGATCCAGTTGATCATATATTTTTTTAGTTATTAACTTATTAATAAGGAGTCTCGTCTCTTTTCACAAAATAATATTCGAATGATGAGCTTGTTTAGCTTCATTAGTATACCTAGCTTGGTCAGAATCAAGATCAACAGTATATATAAAGATTGAGTAATTTTTCTTTTTTCATACTGAATATTGGGTACAAGCGTAAGCATGAACGCTTTATGCTAAATAGCAAAAACATTTTCCATTACTTCGCAGGTTATTTACAAAAAGTTAACCCACGTTCTCTTTTTTCATCCTATATACGAACACATACATTTTATTCAATATGGCCGATGTTATTTTTCACCTTTTGAGAATAAAAATGACAAATTCATATACCCAAATCAATCGAGGATCTTGTATAAGTTTTCATAAGGACTAAGGAAAGTAGTTTGTTTAATAGTGTTGTAATCAAGATTTCAGTTTTTCTAACAGTAAATAAGATTCTTTCATTCAACATCATGTGTGCTATTTAATTCTAACGACCAACTGGTCTTAAGATTTTATCTCGGTACTTTCATGAGGGCAATAATTTTACTTTTACCTCAAAGTATTGATTTTACTGAAGTAGGTTGCAAAAAATTTCAAGATTTTGGTCGGACGCTTACTAAATAAAGTTGATTTTCTGCGGTTACAAATGGATCAGGTTATTGCATGCTGCCGCTCCTGTGCTGTAGTAGGTATAGTAGGTACCTAGATAAAAATTGGCCTAGTTCTGCTGTGTCCCTCGACTGCGGTCTAACCCGCTGCTACTATCTACCTCTGTTATACATTAAGGCTGTGTTATCAATGTCAAAATACCGCGTTCGCAGTCGTAAATCTTTCAACATATTGTTCTCAAAAACAAACCAACAAAAATCGGATTTGATTTAAATATTAGAACTAGTTAACTTAAATCTAGTACGTATCATATTTCATATTTGAAAACTAAATGAAATTAAATATTTCCTTTGGATTATTACACGTGAACGTGCTACTCAATCGTCCGTTTTTCACCATTAACTTTTTTATATTCTTTAATGGGACTCAAATATTCAAATAAAATATGATACGTACTAGAATAAATATATCAAATATAAAAAAAAGTTAAAAATCGGCATAATATTTGCTCCTAAGGGAGATCAATATGTTAGAAAAAATGTATTCAATTTTGCCAATTTAATTGGACGGTTTACTAATAGAGGGCGAAGCAGTAGCTTTTCGAAGTACCAACCATGCTTCAAATCACTAAAAACTGCAGGGTCGAACTTTTTGTTTTCTCTACCATTTGAAATATAGTTTAAAATAATTTAAATTTACTTACCAATTGAATTGTTACATTTCTAGTAGCCCGGGAGGCAGCGACAGATTTTTCGCGTTAATATCTATAAAGCTAGATTTTTTTCCAAAGAGAGTTTAGATAGTATCTATAATGAAGGTGCAATTCTACCAAACTCTTAGTGGTGCATAAATGAGTAAAAAATTAAATATGTAAAATTTCGTTTTTCGAATTGTCACGAATTGTCAAGAAATTATGATTCGCCTTCGCTCCTGCCGGCCCCAATTTTCGATTTTCACCTCGCGACTCATGTTGTACGGTCATTGCCGACCTTCTCCTCGCCATCGAGATATAGAACGGGTCTCCGAGTGCCGTATTTGTTCAGTTCTTATGTTTGAAAAAGTGACTTGCGGTCGTGCTAATTGGCGACTATTTTTAAGTGGTTTCCCGAGTTCGAATCCCGCCCGGGGATATTTTTTTTTTCGTTTTCGGTACATATTTTTGATTCTATAATTGCAACTTGCTCCGTTCTATTGCATTTCTCGGAGAAGTTTTGCATTTTCCGCCGTGGAATATTAAGATGCTCTATTTGGATCAAAAATCACATTCTACTTCCGGGTGGCTAAATCTTTGGTAGACGTTGCAAAAACGGCAATACGTAGTCAAATCACGACAATTATATTCCTCATTAGTATTAATGAACAGACAGTATTTTTATAGATCTGTTAATAAGCTTTTATTTACTCCATTATGTTATATTATTTTGGTAAGGAAATTTCTAATTTTTAATCGAAATAGTGCAGATTAATATTTCGCGGCGGAAAATGCAAAACTTTTCAGAGTAATGCAATAGAACTGAGCGAATAGCAATTATAGAATAGAAAATATCTGCCAAAAAATTTAAAACGAAAAAAAAAAGTATCCCTGGGCGGGATTCGAACTCGGGAAACCACTAAAACTAGTAACCAATTAGCACGACCGCAAGTCAATTTTTCAAACGTAAGAACTGAATAAATACGGCGATCGGAGACCTGTTCTATGTCTCGATGGCGAGGAGAAGACCGGCAATGACCGTACAACGTGAATCGAGAGGTGAAAATTGAAAATTGAGGGCAGCAGGAGCGAAGGCGAATCGTCATTTTTTGACAATTCGTGACAATTCCAAAAACGAAATTTTCATCCATCTATTTTTTTCTTTAATTTTTTTACTCATTTATGCACCACTAAGAGTTTGGTATAATTGCACCTTCATTATAGATGCTATCTAAACTCTCTTTGGAAAAAAATCTAGCTTTATAGAAATGATTTCACGAAAACTGTCGCTGCCTCCCGTGCTATAGTTTATTCTACATCTTCAATAACTTGTTAGTGCGTGTTAGTACTTAATATTGCTAATAAATCAGGAGCATATCTAATAATAACATATCATTACTGTATAAAGTAATTTTTATATGGACTAAATGTACCCATTTTTAATCCAGATTGTGAAAAATCAATGCCACGCGGGATTAAAAAGAACTTTGATCTTGTGGCATATAGACAAACTATCTTTGCATACACTCTAATAGTGTAGATTGTAGATAATCAATTATTTTGAAAAAGTAAAATGTCTCTTTTACTCCCCGAAGGAGAGCTTACATTCTTTCTGGGAGCAAAAATGACACGTTAGTCTTTGAAAATGATAACTAAACTAGCAGTACAGAAATGTTGTTTTGAAGAATTCCGATTTCCTCATTTCCTCAAGCACGCAAAAGGCCTTTCCATTGTTTTCCTCTGGTTTTTGTAATTTCCTTTTTCAAACATTATAATTTTATGGTTATTCATTGGTTGTCGTGTGTATGTGTTTTCGTGATATTTCACTTTCGGCGTGAAAGTGATCATCATCAAGTGACAAAAATTTGATGTTGAAGGAAAAGCCTGCAAAAATTCGCACCCGTAGTGCGCAGGAAGACGAGAGAATTCGATTGGCGGACACCTGAGTATTCCATCTGCGTTCTTCTTCTGAATAGGTCCTTCAGAAATTGAAAATTTGTCACATTTTCCATGTTTACGTGTTTTTCGTTAAATTTTCCTTTCGGTGTGAAAGTTGTCATCATCGGGTGACAAACAATTCGATGTTTTAGGAAAAATCTAAAAAAAAAACGGATACGAAGTAAGCGGAGAAAAATCGAATAGTGGATACCGGAGTTTTCCATCTGTGCTCTTTCTCTGAATAGGGGCCTTCGGAACAGTTTCCCAATGGAAAATGTCCAAATTTACGTGTTTACGTGTTTTTCGTGATATTTTACTTTCGGTGTGAAAGTGGTCATCATCGGGTGACAAAAATTTCGATGTTTATCTCGTTTAGTTTTCGAGATACGATCTCGGGAAGCTGTCCTTCGTTTCCGAGATACGGCTGCTCAAAGTGTCCGGAAGGTAAAAATCGAAGTTTTCCACCGCTTCCCTAGGCCATATCTCGAAAACTAAACGAGATAAAGAGCTACGGTTTATCGATTTCTCTCGCCTTCCTACTTACTAGTCCAAGTAAATAGGTAGGTTAAATCGCAAAAATGTGACCGAAGGGGGATCTCTACGTGAAAAGTTGTATTGAACTGGGGTGTAAAATAAAAAGTCTAATATACTACTAGTCCCACACTGTCCTTAAGGGTACAAAAAGGATGAAATAGTTTATTTTTGCGTATAAATCGAGAACGATGAGAGATATGGAAAAAGGTTTCAGATAAAAATTATAGAGCTAATAATTCGGCTTAAGAAAGGTCATATGCGTTTACACCCTATTTCTGATTGTTTGGGTGTAAAATCTTTTTGACTTTTAGGGGATGAATTCAATAATAAAAAAATCGTTTAAAATCGAAAAGTTGATACTTTTTGTTATTTCTTTTCTGAATCTCCTTAGAATAATTTCAACTTTCTTTGCAGATTAATAAAGTTCCTCTGTTTGTTTAGATAAGAGTTATATACATCTGAATTTTTAAATTCACGATTTTTCGGGGCTAAACGTTTTAGTTTTTTTTCAAGCGACACTGTCTTAATGAAATTTCCTTAAAAAATTCCATTACAGTTTTTTTTCTCACACATGCCAACGTTGATATCTAAATATAATTATGTACTACAATTCTTACGATTCTTATTTCACTCGACGCTACTGCAATATAGTCTAAGAGTTACTGGACTCGACGACATACCCATACAAGGCTGGAAATATGCCAAGATGTTAGTTTAAGGCCAGTGTTGCCGTTTTGCCAGTAATTACTGGCATTTGTCAGGAATGAACAGTCCTGTCAGTAAACTTTCCAGGAGTCACCTAGTGTCAGTAATTTGCCAGGAATGTCGATTTGGAAGCAACTTTCAATTTTGTTTTTTAGCAATTGAGGTAAAAATCGTGTCGCCAGGAAAGGAATCACACCCGCCCCCGCTCTTCGATATTGCAATCGTAGGAAAAGTTGTATTGCTAAGAATCACCCTCCGTCTCTTCGAAATTGCAATTATTGAGATAAATTATTGTATTATTGTACTATGGGGAATTTCACCCCCCCGCTCTGCAGAATTATATTCAAGAGTGTAGACCTGGATATGTTACTATCCCCGGGCCCCGATTTTTTGTTGATGGCCCTGGGAATACAATATTGCGAAATTTTGCCAGGAAATGCTAGGAATGCAATCAAGTTTAGCCAGTAATTTCGTTATGACCTCGTGGCAACACCGTTTAAGGCTTCCCAAAGAAGAAACGGCCGGTAAGGGTAACGGACGTGGGACGTCGGTTCTTGAATTTTTTAAAGTGGTTGCCGTTGAAGCTGATATTTATTTATCACAAAGCTTGTGTTTTCAGACATCAAACAGGGTAGCGGAGACAATAATAATAAAATTACTTCACAAGGTCGAGGTTCAGAGTTCAAGTCCTATGTACCGCTAAAAATATTTTCACTTTTTAAAAAACCGCTGCCTAAGGAATCACTACTTCCACATCCAGATTATTCGTCCAAGTCACTTTAAAGGAAACATCTTGACTATATTTGCACTCTAGTATGTGGAAATTATTGGTCATAGAATTTTAATAATATTTGAGGTAGATGTCATAGAAAAGTTTGAGGAGTTGGTTTCTACCATATACGTTAAAAATGAAGTTTCTAGTTTACCGTACTTATTTTCCACTATTTACAACCTACCATCTCAATGGAGTCATCTCAATCAGATGTCACTACAATACATACGTGTACTAACTTTCAAGTGAATATCTAAATTTGATGTTATCAATCCCATTAATAATGAAGAGGAGGTGGTAGAGTTTGAAAAATATTAGAAAGAAATCTGAGGCCTTGGTTTCTAGTATATACACCGAATCCCAAATTTCTGTAGTCTTACCAGCTTGCTTTACTTATTTTCCCCTATTTGCCCCTATTTAACCCCCAACCCTTCAACGACATCATCTCAAATTATGATCCAGTTTCAGACGTCGTTATAATACATACGTGTACCAAATTTCAAATGAATATCTCAATTTTATTTTATCAACCCTTTTCATATTGGAGTAGGGGTGGTTGGGTTGAAAAATATTATAAGAAAATCTGACGCTGTGGCTTCTAGTACATACACCGAATTTCAAGTTTCTGTAGTCTTACCAACGTTTTACTTATATTCCTCTATTTACCCCAAATTAACCCCCAACCCTTCAACAGAATCATCTCAAAATATAAACTAATTCCAGACGTCGTTATAATACATACGTGTACGAAATTTCAAATGAATATCTCAACTTTATTTTGTCAACCCCATTAATGGGGTAGGGGTGGTGGTGGGGGTTGAAAAATATTATAAATAATCTGAGACCTTGGCTTCTAGTACATACACCGAATTTCAAGTTTCTGTAGTCTTACCAGCTTGCTTTATTTATTTTCCCCTATTTACCCCTATTTAACCCCCAACCCTTCAACGGAATTATCGCCTCTCTAGAAATTTTCCGTGATCGTACAAAAAACGATTATCACGATTTTTAAAGGTAAACATGGCGATTTTAAAAAAAATCAATAGTCTTCTACGTGAATTTTCCTAAAACAGTCCTTCTCAATTTTATTTATCTCACATACCAACGTTGATATCCAGATAAAATTACTATAATTTCTACGATTTTTATTTCACTCGACGCCATTGCAATATAGTCGCTGTAACTTTTTCTAGAGAAAATTGATTCCTCTTGTGTGCTTAATCGATTGCTGAATAAATTTCCAATTCGATTAATTTCCGGTAATTTTTACGTGAGATATGAACCGCCAAAGTGCGAAGTCCGAGGATTTCGCTCCTCGCGCGACACGGTCCAGCTTTGAGGGCCATTTCGCCAAAACAAAAATTCTCACGAGATCGATGACATATCTTGTTATGGAAAATCGAACGAGAAATCGTATGGCGCAAACCGAAAGTCGCTGCGATCCTTCGTTTCCGAGATACGGCCGCTCAAAGTCAGCGGACAGTGAAAATCGAAGTTTTTCACCGCTTCCACCGAGAACGAAAGGAGATACAGAGCTGCGATTTGCGTCATTCCATTTCCCTCACCTTCCTATGTCCTCCTGAATTTGTTTATATTTTTCCCGAAACGTCGAAATGTTGTCACTCGACGATGACTACTTTCATTCTAAAAATGAAATGCAACGAAAAACACCTACTCACGAAAAATATGACATTTTTCACTTTCATACCGAAAGTGAAATGCCACGAAAAACACCTACACACGAAAAATGTGATATTTTTTCAATTTCCAAGGGCCCTATCCACATAAAGAACGCAGACTGACAACACAACTGCACGCTATTCGATTTCTCTCCCCTAACTGTATACCCCTGATTTTTTTCAGATTTTTCCTAAAACATCGAAATTTTGTCGCCCGATGATGATCACTTTCATACCGAAAGTGAAATGCCACGAAAAACACCTACACACGAAAAATGTGACATGTTTTCACTTTCCAAGGGCCCTATCCACATAAAGAACGCAGACTGAGAACGCCACTGCGCGCTATTCGATTTCTCCCCCCTTACTGTGTACCCCTGATTTTTTTCAGATTTTTCCTAAAACATCGAAATTATGTCGCCCGATGATGACCACTTTCATACCGAAAGTGAAATGCCACGAAAGACACCTACACACAAACCACCTTTTTACACTTTCCGAGGGCCCTATCCACATAAAGAACGCAGACGGAGAACGCCATTGTGCGCTATTCGATTTGTCTCCCATTATTGCACACCCCTGATATTTTTCATATTTTTTCTAAAACATCAACAACACATTTTGTCACCCGATGATGATCACTTTCATACCGAAAGTGAAATGCCACGAAAAACACCTACACACGAAAAATGTGACATTTTTTCACTTTCCAAGGGCCCTATCCACATAAATAACACAGACGGAGAACGCCACTGTGCGCTATTCGATTTCTCTCCCCTTACTGTGTAGGTACCCCTGATTTTTATCAGATTTTTCCTAAAACATAGAAATTTTGTCGCCCGATGATGATCACTTTCATACCGAAAGTGAAATGCCACGAAAAAAACCTACACACGAAAAATGTGACATTTTTTCAATTTCCAAGGGCCCTATCCACATAAAGAACGCAGACTGACAACACAACTGCACGCTATTCGATTTCTCTCCCCTAACTGTATACCCCTGATTTTTTTCAGATTTTTCCTAAAACATCGAAATTTTGTCGCCCGATGATGATCACTTTCATACCGAAAGTGAAATGCCACGAAAAACACCTACACACGAAAAATGTGACATGTTTTCACTTTCCAAGGGCCCTATCCTCATAAAGAACGCAGACTGAGAACGCCACTGCGCGCTATTCGATTTCTCCCCCCCTTACTGTGTACCCCTGATTTTTTTCAGATTTTTCCTAAAACATCGAAATTATGTCACCCGATGATGACCACTTTCATACCGAAAGTGAAATGCCACGAAAGACACCTACACACAAACCACCTTTTTACACTTTCCGAGGGCCCTATCCACATAAAGAACGCAGACGGAGAACGACACTGTGCGCTATTCGATTTGTCTCCCATTATTGCACACCCCTGATATTTTTCATATTTTTTCTAAAACATCAACAACACATTTTGTCACCCGATGATGATCACTCTCATACCGAAAGTGAAATGCCACGAAAAACACCTACACACGAAAAATGTGACATTTTTTCACTTTCCAAGGGCCCTATCCACATAAATAACACAGACGGAGAACGCCAGTGTGCGCTATTGGATCAAAGTTTTGTCACCCGATGATGATCACTTTCATACCGAAAGTGAAATTTCATAAAAAGAAACACCTACACACGAAGAATGTGACATTTTTTCATTTTCCGAGGGCCCATCCACATAAAGAACGCAGACAGAGAACGCCACTGCGCTATTCGATTTCTCTTCCGCGTACCCCTGATTTTTTTCGCAATTTTCCTAAAACATTGAAATTTTGTCGCCCGATGATGACCACTTTCATAACGAAAGTGAAATTCCATGATAAACACCTACACAAGAAAGAAATGAAACTGTTCCAGTTTCCGAGGACCCTACCCGAAGGAACAACGCAGATGGATAACTCCGGTTCGCGACATTCGATTTCTATCCCCTTACTGGGTACCCCTATTTTTTTCAGATTTTTCCTAAAACATCAGATTTTTATCACCAGATGATGATCACTTTTACACTGAAAGTGAAATGCCACAAAAAGCACCTACACACGAAAACCGATGAATAACCATTAAAATTTGAAAAAGAAATTCACAAAAAACATCTAACAATAATTAAAACTATTACTGCGTTATTAGATTTTGTAGATAGTTGCGATGGCTACCGCCTAACGTAACCATGAATTGTTTAATTATTTACAAACATCAAAACCTATTTCAAAATTTACAAAGTAGAATATAAGGAACTGAATCATTTTTTATTCACTGCTGTAAATCCAGTCAAGGCTTTCCAATAGTGTCCATACGGCCCTGCAAAATTCTGTTGCCAACAACTGATTATGAAATCACTACTTATAGCTAGCCAATTTATGGTTCCTGTTGTATCGGCATAACCATTAGTTCGCTTTTTCTATATACGAATTTACTGTGGCGTGCAAACACATTCTTAAACCCACTAAACATTCATATCCTAGCGAGGATTCGAACCCGGGACTTCATGGTCTCAAGCCAAACATCTTAGCACTGCGCCACTGCACAGTGGTCCCAAATCGAGTTTTCTAGTTCAAAAATGGCTAGAGAGCGCAAATCTTACCGGAATTGAATTTCTTTTTTTTTTATTAAAGTTTACCGATATTTCAACAAATCCTCGCAGCCCGAATTTAAAAAAAGTTCCTCTTTTAATTTTAAGTTAAAGGCCAAAAAATTATTTTTAAATAATTTTTGATATATACCTACTGAATAACAATAAAAATATCGAATCCACGAATCAAATGTTAATTCGGCAGCCGTCAACTGACACTTTTTGTCTAATTTGACAACTGATTTTATTTTACTATATATTTTCCAACTAGCTTTATTTTTTCAAAAAACTTCGAAGCAACTATTTTTGTTTGAAAATTGTAAAGTACCTATAGGTTGTCACTTGACAGCTGTCAAGTTGCCAATAAATGTCTTATGCCAACAAAATTTATTTAATAATTTTTTAAATATACTGAATAACTTCATACGATAAAAATATCGAGTCCTTGAAGTTGAAGATCATAACTCGGGTATTGGTGATGTCAACTAGGTCAAAATTTAATGTCTAATTTGGTATAAGACATTTATTGACAGCTGTCAAACGACATATAACCTATACTTTACTACAATTTTCAGACATAATTAGTTGCTTCGAAGTTTTTTGAATAATTAAAGCTAGTTAGAAACTAAAGCAAAATCAGCTGTCGAATTAGACAAAAACGTGTCAATTGACAGCGGACAAATTGACATCTAATTTATATTCGTGGATTCGATATTTTATCGTATGAAGTTACTCAGCATATTATATTAAAAATTATTTAAAAAAAAAATTTTTTGCCTTTAATTTAAAATAATAAAATAGGATTTTTTTCTCCAAAATTCGGGCTGAGAATTTGTTGGAATTTCGGTAAGCTTTAATTTAAGAAATAAATTGTTTATTTCCGACAAGATCTGCGCTCTCTAGCCATTTTTGAACCAAAAAACTACATTTGAGACCACTGTGCACTGAGCCGATGATAATTTTCATTTGGACTTCTTTTTAGATTTTGAGAGAGTTCTTCAAAATAATTTATAATCTAAAAAAATAATTCTTTGGAATAAAACTTTTTTATCAAAATTTGTTACAAACAATCTTTAAGCAAAAAATGATATTAGGGGCCATCCATTATGTCACTTCTAGGGGGGGGGGATCCATAAAGTGTGACAGAGCGTGACAAGAGGGGAGGGGGTCAAACTTTTCTGACATCACATTATTTGTTACACCTACGTATACCGTTGTTTTAATTGAATGAAATTCAAAAAAATATAAAGATCAGAAAATGCTACCTCAAAATTTAATGCCGTAAAAT
Source organism: Stenurella melanura (assembly GCA_963583905.1). Taxonomy (NCBI): domain Eukaryota; kingdom Metazoa; phylum Arthropoda; class Insecta; order Coleoptera; family Cerambycidae; genus Stenurella; species Stenurella melanura. The sequence continues at coordinate 114,789,449 of OY757312.1, forward strand.
ATGTGACGTGAACAGGGGGCGGGGGGTAGAAAAACCGTAAATATGCGAGACGTAATTACATCATGGCCCCTTACTTTTTTCATCTAGATGCACTCAGATTAACTATTGGCAACAAAACGCAACTAACACGCCCCTCGGATGTCACTGGCACTGTGTCTTGAGATGGAAATCATTTTGGATCGGGGCATGCAGAGAAACGGGCAGATACAGCTTTGTGTGGTGCAAGTGTATTTGTAGAGCACGAAGGAAAGATTATCCAGTTAAGTCGACCGTGCTTAATAACTAACTATTTGTTGAACAATTGAAGCACGAAATTCATGAAAACTAGAAAGGAAAACATCAGTGTTTTATGTTACCACACTAGTTCATAGTATATGCCTTAAAAGGCCTCTTTCGTCGATGTATAACGGGCTAAAATATGATTCTCCCCCCGTTTTCGAGGGTGCTGAACACGATGATGAAGGCGCTGAAATTCTCAGGAGGAACAAATCTAGTCCCTACTTCCACTATTTCCCACCCAGTCCCGTGCCTAATACAATAAAATTATTTTCCACTCCCTCACGCATGGTGGTTGAGCCCCGGTCAACTTCCTTGCAACGTTGCCACGATGTCCTTTGCGAAAATTCCGTTCCACTATCGTGTTTAGCCCCCTCGAAAACGAAGGGATATATTTTAGACCGTTCCTTATACTTCGATGAAGAAATCATAATTTGGTTGGACTATACCCAAGATCATTAATTAAATAGAAAAAGAGCACTGACTGCTTTCATAAAAATTCCAATAACTATTAGGAAAGCCTTGGTTATATTGTATAGTGCAGAAGTTAATTTTAGCAGCCAACATGGTTCACGCTTGACTTTGGCATCACGAAAAGAAAAACGAGTCGACCTCCTTTTACTGCATGGCTTGTCTGACAGCGTTACGCCATGTGTCGCGGTTATCTGTTATGCCAACGGACTCGCTAAAGGTTTGTATCATCAATGGTAATATTGGTAACATTTAGGACCAAACAGTCGTACTATCAATAATCAGACAGCGCTGTCCTTATATCACCGATTTATGGGTTAACATTGGTCAAAGTAGAAGTATGATGACATCGCGAATAACAAATTACAAAGCCATCTTAAATTACTTTATATTCGGACACCTGTTGGTACAGCTGCACTTCTACATAAAAATGCAATAGTTGGAAATAGCCTTAGGAGATAGGAACCATCAATTTGTCTTGAAAGTTTCGTATAACAGCGACCACAATGAAAAGTTAAACTGACATTTTAAAATGATCGTAATTTTTAGATTAAAGCCTCATAACACGCAAAATTAACTACCACTGTGGTATTGAAATGTTTTTTAAACCAATTCTTAATGACAGCTTTGCCTCAAGGACCACATACAATATACGGGGTATACTTTTCTAGGAACTCAAATCTCGACTTTTTAACACGATTTGGTTAGCTTGACCAGTAACTTTGCATGTAAACTCCATTTTCAGTCCACTTACAAATGTATTGATTTGAAATTTTGCATGTACTTAAATAAATGGTTGCCATGACAGTACATTTTGACATTTTCTATAGAAAAATCCAAGATGGCATTAATATCTGATTATACTAAAAATTAGTACGTGGCGATTTTTAAGGTAGCAGATTATATAAATATATACTTACTAAATAACATTTACAACCATTTTGATGGTCATCATAGCATAAACAATCAAATATATGTCGTCTCAATCCAACTTGCCTTTACGAAACTATAATTTCATATGCAAAGATTAGTGTAATTTTAAAAAAATGTATACATTCGTGGATACAAACTAAAAAATTTTGCAAAGATATTTTCTGTTCGAGCCGGGCTTCATCTCATCTACTGGCAAGGATTAATTGTAGAAGTGTTTGCATTTTATTTACAGATATTTGCAGGGGTTTTATGGCCCAAAAGTAAGTTATATTTTAAAGGCTGTTCACCCTATAAAGAGATAATATGTAGGGTAATTTGCTTAGGAGTGGCAAATGTTTAAACAAATTCGAGGCTTTGGTTTTTAGTATATACACCAAATCTCAAGCTTCTGGACACCTACTAGCTTGTTTTACTTATTTTCCCCTACTTACCCCCCAACGCTTTAACGGAATTAGCTCAAAATGCAATTTAGGGCTAGATGTCGTTATAATATATACGTGTACCAAATTTCAAGCGAATATATGGTATAGTACGCATTAAACAAAGTGATCAACTTTTACAGCTGCCTTGAAAGGATTCTGACATAAAATGGATACCTGGTTGACCAGAAGTATTAATTCTGAGGGCACTCGTTAGTGGTTGCTTGAAACACCCAAAGGCAAAGTCATACTCAGGCTCTCAGGCAGGAAAATGCATAAAATAAACTGTTGGCCATTTACGTTGGAAACCTTAATGTGGCCACGGCTGTACAACTAATCACGCAGGAGGAAGTATGCAACCGATTATTACGTTTTAGTTTGTTTGGATGAAGGCAGAGGTGCCAAATACATTCTTTGATAATACTCTGCTTTGTTACAAGCTACTACCAATCAATACATTGTACTTTTAATTCTTATTACAGGTACGGAAATCCCAATGCTTTATTTAACTCATTTTTAGATAAATTCAGTATGTTCATTAGTTTTAAATTACAATCCGATAGTTTTTCGGCGAATTTACGCCGCAATTGAAAACATTTCCTGATGATAAGGTCATGTTTGCTTTACCTAATTGTAGCCGATACGAGCACCGAAGATAACCGATAATCTTATCTTGGTCGCTGACTAAATAATCGTAAACAAAATACCTATTTAAATTCTGGCTTTTATCGATTATGGTTTCGAGGCCAACCGTGGTTTTGTTGGTTTTACGGCTACAAGAACCATAAAGGCGTTTTACGACGCACATAAATCAGAGTAGTGCACCTTTTTGACTTTATAGGCCAGAAATTTACATTTAGGTGGCTCGTTTCGGAAATTATCTTAAAAGAGATATGGATACGCGACGTAATCTTGGAGGAGGGGAGCTAATTATAGTACAATTTGATGATTTTAGTGTAGTGAATGTCGTAAATCTTAATTAATATGAATAACTTTTCGATAAACGTCGAGGTCGTAGGAACAAGATAACAAATTAATTATTATTTTTATTATACGATTACGAATACGTATCTAGTAGCTGGGTGGCGTGATATTATTGGACAAAAACATAAAATAATCAGTGGAAAAAATAAAAAATGTGAAAATCAGAACTAAGTTAATGCTGTTTTTAATATTTTTTTCACTGTTTTCAGAGGATCTAAATAAACCAATTTTCAAAGAAACCATTTTACATTTATTAGAAACAGTTAGGTTAAAATCATCAACTTAACTGAAGGTTTCCAAAGAATCTTTTTTATATTAGTATAAATATTAAAATTACAATTTCCAACTCTCTTGAATGAAACGCAGTGGATTTCGAACTCTATAGTAAAGACAAATGAACGAAAATTTTCGTGAAGAACAAACAAAATAATTATGATAGTTTTAGGTTGTTCTAGACATCATATAAGGTCGGTCGGTCTGTCTTTAGTTTGTTCCTGACACTTCTAACTCTTGTGATATAGTTCAAATCACCCCTAACTACAACGTCATACCCTGGGAAAAGATAAGCAGAGCCGTACTTTTAATTTAAGGCAATGTCGCGAAGGACGGGTGATACGTCCACCAATGTCTAAAGTATTCCCTATTTTGACGCAAAACAGCAGGATATTTTAATTCACCAAAAACGTCATTAAATTGATCGAAAATCGGATTTTTAAATCTCTAGTATTATTTTGTTCATTCTAATATGCAAAAATGTGAAGTACGGCTCTGTAGTACTCTTGTCAACAGTAATTGTGCCGATTTTAATATCTGTACTACACATTTTTCTTCCCTTCAGAAGCTGAAACCTACACAGTTTTGAAGTAGAATTTGTCATATTTGATTCGTTCCGACTCAAACAATAGAACTTGAAATATTAAAAAAAAAATAAAGGCGTTTTTTTCAAAAAACTCAAAAAAGCAGACAAAATAAAGTATAGGTTTATAGAGCCTCTATAATGTCTCCAGGAGCTAAATAAATCTCACTATTCTGCAACACTTTCTTTTTCCAGAAATTCTTCCCTCATTTGCTTCCACTACTAACAACAGCACAGGGTTCAAACTTTGCGAAGCTGAAAAAAATCCCTGAATTTTCCAGGTTTCCCATAACCAAAAATATTAATTACCATATATTTTTTAGTGAAGTAATTTTTTATTTGATGTAAAATAATTCCTTGAATTAAATTGAATCAGTAAACATTCTTAGGAACTCTATGGTTTTCCACATGGAGATTCAGAATTCCCTTATTTTTTGTACAATTTATGAAATTCCCTGATTTTTCCGGGTTTTTCTTAAAGATTTTTAATTCCCCGAGTTTTCCAGGTTCTCCAGGTTTTCCATACGAGTCCGAACCCTGCAGAAGTATCATCAAACAATGACGTCTAAATAAAATTAAATATTTAAAAATTTTAGAATATAACATTAAATTTTTTGGATTTATTACAGAATTACAAAAAAACTTATATGCAACAATATTACAAAAAATTAATGTTCTTTCATGTGTCGTAATTTTTCAATTCGCTATGCTCATTATACAATATTTACGGCCCGAAAAAAAAACACCTACTTTTGTAACTTTCTTTGCAAAAAAAACTACTGTCACATTTTTTATTTTTTCCATGGTTAAACAAAAAATAAATAAATCAAAACTACTTACATCCGAAACAATGGCATTAGAGTCTTTTGATTCTTTCGGGACACTCACCTGTAAAAATAGAAAGAGCAATTAGAAACATGATATATGCAGGCTTTTATACAGGGTGATCCTGATATGTATAATTTTTAACACAAAACCAAACGTCTTTATTAATTAAGACCATTCCACCACTAAGAAGATTTTTTTATGGTTTTATGAAACAATGTGTCATGAAATATGGATTGAGTGAAAGAAGCATGTAAAGGTGGAGATAAATACTTGCAAAACGTCAGTGTCGCACTCAAGACGCCACTTCTCCTTGCTTGCTTTTAAAAATTAATTATGACTGTAAAGAAACCATATACATCTTTTAGTATTTTTTTTTACTTCTGGGAACTGTTGCTATTATTTATACCATTTGCTACCCAAGCGGGATTTATATTTTAAAAGAGACCAATCACCGGTGAGTCGGCGCTCATATGAGCGAGTGTAGTGGGGTGTAGACCCGACGCTGCACGATATAGTAGCTGTAGAATATTTATACAAGTAAGAGGGCGACTAGCCTCTGTTTTCAAGTTAAAAAATTGTGTTAAGTCAATGATTTCAAGCTTTTTAAAAGAATATGAACATATGGATACTTGTTTTCATTCCGAAACTAACAGTAAAAATAAATTAAAATACAGTCCAAGAAAACAAACGACAGGCAAGGAGTCAAGTGACAAACAAGGAACTTAACCTAAGCCAAATTACAACTATTCTATGGACTCAAAATTGAACTTTCCAACTCTTGGAAGAGGTCAAAACGCGAGAGCTGTTTTTTTCTTAAGACCGGTATATTCAATTGTCCTGATTTGGAATTTTTCCTATCAACCTTATGCGAATTTCAGGTCGCATTTCCACTGTAGACGGCTCTTTACCTGTGGAACGGTCATTAAGTAAAATCTTGCAGCGAGCTCATTTATGTCTTGGCAAGCGGACGAGATGGCGAGATGGACGCACTAACGCAGGACGCTAAGGTGAAAACGAGATTTTCTGGTGAAACATATGAAACTATATCTGGACACAAGTGGGCAAGAGGAGGTACACACTGCTAGACTCGGAAACAGAAGACTCAGAAGAATTAAAAGAGGCATGGAAACTTAAAAGAAGCATCCCACAAACACCTACACTCCCCATCCTATATTCCTACCACATCCAAAATTGGATGCCGGAATCGGCCGCAATGTCCACCTTACGCTGGCAAATCAATCAATCTAGGTGATTGCCGAAATATCAAGTACCGGGACATTTTTTGCTAACAGACAGAACCATACGTCCTGGTTTTATATTATAAACAAACCGGTGTCACACGATGCGTTAAATTTTGTATCCAACGTTGAAGCCAAAATGGCGTCTCCAAGATGAAGGACAGTTTATTGTAATTTTCTATCGGATTCTATTAAAACTTTGTATCTGGAGACTTTTGAGCTCGCAGATTATAAATATATGATCGAAATATTTTAAATGGCGACGTCAATATTGAGAATAAGTTTTATTATTTATCGTCTAATTCGACTGAAAATCAAATGCAGATTGTATCTGAGGGTTATCGAGGTTGCAGATATGAATGTTTGGTCGAAATACAACAATTGAAAATGGCGGCGTCGACATGGAGGACAAGTTTTGTAATTTGTAGTCTAATTCGTTTGAAAATCGATATCTGGGGATTTTAGAGAAGGCAGATTATAAATATTCAGTCGAAAATAAAAAATCCAAAATGGAGGTTTCAAGACGAATAGGTCTTGGCAAATATGGGTAAGGGCTTTTATTAACTGACACGTCTGATTCATATATATTTGATCTATGGTACTGCTTCCGAATTACACAAATCACTAATCTAATTGGAACAATTCTAAGAAAATAAATATATTTAAAAAAATTAAGAAACAAGCTTTTACAAACCAACTGAAACACTAAAAAGAAGAAAATTATGTGTAACTGGCTCTAATTAATAAACTCAAAAGCGTGCTCAGAGTGTTTAGAAAATAGAAAATGTTTCTCGTGGTGCACCCCACGCTTTTACTTTTATTCATTAGAACCAATTGGCAATTACACATAATTTTCTTCTTTTTAGTGCATTTTTAACAGATTCGGTTGGTTTTTAAAAACTTGTTTTTTTAAAGCTATTTATCTATTGTTCCTCTTATACAAATACCTTTGTACACTGAAAAATCCGCAATTTAAATTTCTCGAACAAGCATGAGAGACCAAGACTGTTACTACCCATTCCTGTCTGAATAAAACTTACAGGACTATTTTTCGTCTTGATTAAATCTACACTTGAGCACTTTTTATGTTGAAAGTAAGGAAACATTCATCATTAGAGACTAAGCATACTCTCTCGTACCTCTAATTAAAACTTGATTCAGGGCACGGAAACTCTACAAAAACAATGTTTTCATTTAAATATAAAGTGGACCTGTGCACGAAGCAACCACTGCGAAGTTATCCACCAGCTTAAAGGAACATTTTGACGTATTCTGGTTTGTATGTGTTCTAAGACACAAAGATGCAGGGGTCGGGGGAGGTGTACAGTATTCATCCTTCCATTCCTTCCTCTTTAGATTGCTCTTGGGCGTCGGCTGCTGATTCGATCTGTGAAACGGACTCGCGGGCCGTCGAGGGGGGGCGGGAGGTAGGTGATGTATCTTCCGATTCTCATTACCTAATATGGGATGCATTTGCTGCTATTGTGGAGTAGATGTCGTTGCCTTCACACCGGCAAAGTGTAGGGATAAGCGGGGTAATTAAACGTATGGGATGTTTTCTAAATAAAATAAAAGTACGCAGTAGCCTAAAAAATAAATATACAGCGAAGATCGTACCAAAACTTCTAAGCATGATTCTTTGGAAATATTCCACAACGATTCTAGACTTATTACCTATTTACGGGAGGGATTTAATAATAATAATGCTACACTTTGCGAGACTATCGCGGAGCGGATTGTGATAGGAAATTTTACAAAACCAAATAGGTACATCTACTATGGACAAAATAATATAGAAATGGAAATAATTACATTCTATTTTGGTTAAATGTGCAAATTAAAATCAATTGGTAATTTCTTATATGAAAGTGCTACACACTGTATGCAGGGGGGACTTTTGAGTTTGTAGTTTTATGAAAAAAGTCCTTTTTAGCAAAAGGACAAGCAGGGCTTGTCTTCAAACTCTTAAAATCGTTAGTAAAACGAAACACTCCGCTAGTTCTTTTATTCAATAAAGGCTATTTTTTTTACATTTGTTCTCTGATAAAAAAAATTGCTTCCATCCTTCATCTTTTTTTCTTGATAATATGCTTGGTATCTATCTCGAAATATATTTACTATATTTACCCCTGCATATGAATGTTTGATATTTGTTTAATTGTTATCAACATAGCCTTAGAAAGAAATTAAAATGAGGGATATTTTTATTAAATTGAATTTCGTTCTTCATATTAACATTTATATTACAAATATGTAATGATAACACGATACAACTTTAAGATCAATTCATTATTTGTTCTATTTTTTGAGTTAGAGCGAGTTAGACGAAATAAGTGTTTTCTTATTTTAATTATTATTATTATTTACTCAACAGTAGCTATAACAAGAAATGGCAAGAAATCGTAAGAAATAATTGTTAAATATAAATTAAACGCTGCTTTTAGATGAATCAAGTAATATATTATAAATACTCTACATATGTTTCGGCTTATTAGGCCTTTATCAAGAGTATTACATAGTGAATACTGAATTGTGTTGAATTAAAGCGTGAATAATTCTATATTGATTGATATAAATTAGCACGAGTTTGGCTATTTTATATAACTGATGTTTGATTAAATTATGTTAGTTGAACACAGCATCACAAAAGCGTATATAAACAACCGGAGCAAGTGCAATGCCTTGCCATAAAATCTGTACCTGGGTCCCTTTTTTCAAGTGGATGATATAATAAGCAACACGTGTTTATAATGCAGCACAGACAGCCAGCTGTAGATGAAACAGATGAGTTTTGTTTAACGGGTACTTTAGTTCATTAATGTAGTTTATTTCTTTATTTAAATTGAAAAAAAAAAATAAAAATTAAAATTGGTTTAAACATTGGTAATAAAATAGAAAAATACCGGAATTGGTAGCCCCGACGAGTGGGGAGGGGGTGTTTCCCCCCGGGGCCGGATTCCACTCGAATTTCTCAAATTCGGGAAAATTTGGAAATGCATATGGAAGTTTTGATTGCGAGGGGAGGCCTGTATATTACAACCCCCGGACCCCGATTTTCTCTCGACGGCCCTGGGAACTGGAAAACTGAAACTAAAACTGATTACTTCAAAATTAAACCAATATACAGGGTGCACAAAATATTCTCTCGGGCCTCTTTCTCATAACCCGCTGAAAAAATACCGCGTGTCAAAGCCCTGTCCTGCACCTCCACCGTAAATGAGTATTTACCTGTGGAACGGTTAATGTAAATAAAAACTCATTGCGGCGAGCTGACCCGCAGATTTTTGAGAAACATGAAACCATATACCTATGGACGCACCGGGCAGGGCATGTTTACAAAAACTATAAGACTACCTAAGTAGAACCTTGACAAGACTGTTACTAAGAATTTTCACTCAATAATGTCAGTGGTTTGCAAAATAGTTAGATTTAAATTTAAAAATTATATTAATCTTCCTATTTCGTAATTTCGAATTAAACTATTTTGCAAACCACTAAACTTATTGAGTGAAAATTCATAGTAATAGTCTTCTTAAGGCTCTATATTTAGGTAGTCTTATGGTTTTTTAAAATATATACAAAGAAAAGAAAGTTACGACCAAAAATTTTAAATATTTGGCCACCTTAATCAAATCCTGATGATGCCTGCGTGGTTGGCACAAGACGTGCAGTTTTGGTGTTTGTGGGATATACTTCAAAGGCTGAAGTACCCAGTACCAGTACCCTACATTCTAGAGTAATGATATGACTTAAAAATATATATAAAAATTATCAATATTAAGAACGGAACACTTGTTATTTTATTTATTGTCGATTAGTAAAATTTCAAAAAACGTTCGCTTCGTATGTCAATTGGTGAGTTAAAAAATATATACATTTAATAGTAGGTACTGATTATACTAAGGTAACTGGATTCATCAACTGCCCCACTCGATACCACATTCTCTTCTTTTCGAGATGCGAGCTGTATTCCTACCTTTACGGCGGATACGTTCCGAGAATCAGGCAATGCAATCGGAAACTGGTGTTAGAACACACAACTAAGCACCGAAGCCCCGGCTTTCAGGAGATACCTGAAAGCTAAATATTACTACCCGCCACAGACTTCAACTCACTCAGACAAATCGATATTTTTTAGCTCCTGTTCAAATGTCGCTGCAAAAACGCAAGCGTTTTATAAGAGAATAAGGACATAAAACGCCCGTATGTAGTTATTAAAAATATTAATATAAACCCAAATTTTGATTTTAAGAATGAGGATAAGCTAAACATATTGTGTCTCAGAAATTGACGTAGAAAATTATGTTTATAAAGGTTTTAAGTTGGTCAACCCGCTAAAAACAAGCCTCGAATGATTTCAGTTTCCATATAAGGACCTCCAGCACGAATACCAAGCGACTCTCATTCTGCACTTGCAGTTGGCAACTCGTGAGGAGTCCTCGGTGAATATATCGCCATCGGCACCCGCCTGTAATCTCTAGCGAATATTTAAGCTTTCAACGATGCAATTTTTATGCAACGAGCGTTTCTAGAATTTAATAGCCACTTCTATTTCTTTCTTGCTCACGTTCTCCCGCTCTCCTTGGCTCAACTAGGATTTTCTAAAACAATGGATTTCAATTATCAGCGCGGTATAGTTGGTATTGCTTTAATTTTTGGCTTATCAAGAATTGAGATCATTAACGACTTGTTATAAGTTGTAAGTTTAAGAGTAATTAATAAATAAATAAAAATAAATTTAAAAAAAATCTGGAGATTTAGAGATCTAAATTTTGGTCAAAAATATTGGTCACACGATAAAAAATTGATGCTGTACACTTTAGTGGGCAACCGCGACAAATGGAGTGGTGATGTTAAACACGCTATACAGTAAAGGAAGGTCTACAAGAATGAGTCTTCCAAGGCGTGAAAGAGTATCAAAACTATACGTGTGACTGACTTGACGAGTCCAGGTATCTTCGTTATTATTAGGAATACAACAAACATCGATGTCTCCTTATTTTTCTTCTAGTCCAGCTTTACCCGAATTCGCTGTCTTCCCCAAGCATATGAATACCTCTACATTATGCTCGATTCTCTCTGCATTTACCATTGAACAAGATGAACGAATTACTCTCAAGCCTGTACCTTGAGAGTATCTAAAGTCAGTTTGAAAATCATAATAAAAGACCGACAAAGGATAGTTGATAATGCGAGCGATGTCATGAGCGCCGACCGACAATTTTTAGAAAACTTTTTTAATTGTTGTAAATATTGTTTTACTACTTTATGTTAATTGATAGGTATGACGTAAACTATTCATTTATAACAAATCATGTTAGTTTAATGAACAACTCCATAAATGATTCAATAAAAGTAAATAAATATCCATTTAACCTACGGCTGTACTACCGGCAATATTAAGAACGAATGAAGACCAGGTAACGGACTTGTAATGGCGAGCCAAGTAAACAATTGACTACTTCCGTTTGATATAAGCGCATAACATATCTGGTTAACTATATTCGTATACGAATATCGTTTGCAATATTCAAGCACGGTCTCGGGTGTTATTCTATCACAAACAGGCTTTGTAATGACTTATCCTGGTAGCAACGCTTTAGACCGAATTTTTAAATTGACAATAGAAATACTATACCCGCGTGTTTATCGTTAGTGGGATATTTTCCGTTTATTACCTATATTTGAAAAACGATTTGACGTCATCGAGTATTTTTTAACTACACTACATTTTCTTAAGCACGTGCAAAAATATTGAATTGGCATTCCAAATAATCCAACATTTGCTATATTTTGTACCAACCAGTATTTGCAATAATTCAAAATGTTTGTTACTATAAAACTTTAACCCTTTCATAATCTTCATGGTCGTATTTGTTTTTACCACATCGTAGTAGTAGACACATTCAAGTGAGTTTCTTTTAGTTATGTCTGTAAATTCTGTAATAAAATGTGTTTTGGTAATTGTGGAATACTTTATAATAACAAATATTTTAAATTATCGAAAATGCTGTAGAGACAAACCGACGGGAGCAAAATAGGTAATGTTGTAGGTTGTTTCCAATGTCAATTAAATGTACTTTCAACGTGTTTACAAAAGAATACATGTTCTATTTAAAAGATACATAATGATATAAACTGTTACGTGCCACAAGGTTATGTTCTTGGCCCAATTCCATTTTTACTAATATTAGCGACGTACTAATATTACACGGCAGTTCCCTCTATTCGCCGACAATACGACCATATTGTGGCATAACAAATATAAAAATATCCTTCAGGAAACTATACATTCCGACATAAAGAAAATAAAAAATTGGTGCGATTCGAACCTATCATCGTTTAACATGGGAAAACAAATATAATAACTTTCAGATGTAGCTTGTCAGATATGCCTACAAGTAATCGTGTATTTAACGGCATGTTTAAAATTTTTGAGACTGAATATTGGCTGCACACTAAAGTTTAGAGAACGTGATAAATTTTTTGGGAAGCATGTTATTCGATATTTATGCAAGGCTTGTGCTACATACATGCAAACAATTATTTGTAGTTTGTTTCAAAAATCAGTTTGTGCTATGCTTGTAAACTGCTTTTCACATTTCAAATCCGATACAAGAAATAATGTTTGCGAACCTAGGACGAGTTTGCCAAAAGTAGTCAGAAACTATTGGTATAGTACGAACCTTTATGAATTACTCAAAAACTCATCATCCGTTGGTTTCTTTTCCTTCTTCTTCAACTGTTTATACAGGGAACGCTTTCTCAATTAAACCTAGGTGTGAAACAATACTTCAGTATATCTCCGTTTCCCATGTTTTCAAATTATTGCCGTATATCTGTGTATAACAGGAACATTTTGGAAACATCAAGAAATAGTTTCCAAAGTTTGCAAACACCGCATCAGAAATATTAAAATAATCATCAGTAAGTGCGCAAATATCTATTTCATACTAGTTTGATATGTAATAGTGGTAGCAATTCTTCGAAACCAAGAAACTGAAGGGATATGTCATTAAAAACATAAACAATAATCTATTCCTTATCCGTTTGACAATTATTGAAAGAAACTATATATCTAGGACTTAAAAAACATAAGAAATTGCATACCTAGATATAAATCGAAAAAATCATTCAGTTCTTCTGTACACTTGGTTCTCTACGTTGTCTAAAAAATTGATGATTTTATTTTAAAAATAAAGTAAAGTATCTGAAATTTGCATATATTCGAATTCAAGTTTTTATTAATATGATCTTTTTTTAAAACAAATTGTTCCTCATTCCTACTATAGTTCACATTTTCCCTATTTTCACTGATTTGCGTATATTTTTCGAACAGTTGGTGAGGTTTCCTGGGCAATGTCGAATCTAAGCATTATACACCGTGCTATTTAAAGTTTTGTACAGAACTGTACTTTCCCAGTACATAACTGCAAATAGAAACACTGTAACAGGTTGTGACTATTGATTTCTTGTTGGCTGGATGATGCTGAAGTCAGTCAGAGGTTTATATAATCACAACTATTGCAAGTTTTCCATTTTACGCTTGGCTGTATATACCATCGATAGTCTAGTCTATAAGTGTGGTCCACAGTAATAATTACAACAACGACAAGAATGTTAATCGAGTGGATTTACCTTTCCGCAGTATACTCTTAAGAGCTGTACACATCATCCGAAAAACGCCCATGTTAGGACTTTTAAGCTTGTTATTTTCATAATCACTTAATTTACTGCTGCTATGACAGGAACAATTTAAATTGGATTTTAATTTTATTTTAATACAATTATATTATTCCCAATTTTTGGAGTTCTCTTTTTTTTTAAGGTGAACAATAGAAAGTATGTATGGATAGATATAAATTATATGCTGTAATGGATGACAATGGACCGAAATATTCACGTTCTAAACGCTGAACATTTTCTAGAGTTTAAAAATCCACTAAAAATGAATGATGAGGAGCTTAAATTCGTGCTAATAATTTATGTACCGAAGATTTTCGTTCTGATGAATCATCTGATGAGTCAGGTAATTTTAAGAATTTCTTAGTGCGAGGGGTCAACCACTTGTAAAAATATCTACACCAACTGCCGAGACTGCTCAAATGTCGAAAATACTGCCTCCTAGACTGTCGCGCCTTACACATAGTTACCCCTGGGACTGTTGGGACTTGATTCATTAAAAATAATTAATCACTAGTATGGAGCGAAATATTTAAAACATACTTAAGGTTGTAATAAATATTTTAATACGTAATGTTCGGAAAAAACCCGGAAAAAAACTTATGTTTCGTATTTTCTTAATTGCCGGCCAATTCCTCTATGAAATGTAGAAGGTCTGTTCACCCAATAAATTAATATATCTATTATGTACTAATTTTCAACTCCTAAACCATTGTCCTCTTTAGAAACACTTTCTATATATTACTCCAACAATTTGATCTTTGACTTAATTGTATCAAAATGGCTGTTAAACTACCAATGTACCAGTCAGTTGTCATGGGAAACATGGCGGTTATAATGGTTTTAATAATTCTTATTGTAGAAACTGATGATTACTTCGATCTGGATGGGGAAAACAAATGTGGAAAGAAACATTTTGATCCAAACGTACATCAATATACTGGCAGGATAATACCACATAGATGCTTTGAATTTACTACGAATTCTAAATTGTTAGGAGAATCACCAGAGGGTCAGATAAAAGTTTTCAGCTAATAATATCGGAAACAAATAATTGCGCAAAAGAAATCTTTCCTTGGGTACTAAAAAAAAAGGAGCTTGAAAGCTAATTACAGTTCTGAGAAAAGTATACGCAACTTTTGAACTTTTACTACACATAGGTCTGGGACTCTGGGAGACAAATTCAACATTCCCGGAAACCCGGAAATTATCTTTTCAACGTAAGTAGTTTTCTAAATAACAATGAGTCGATGTCGTTTCTTATTGATTAACACTCTCATCTGGTACACAGTTGGGTGACAGAGTAGGTATGAGAGTAACGGTGCCTAATTTCAGGCTATCTAGAGCCTTAAGCAGGATCCTGAACCATCTTTAGGCAAATATATATGGTATAGATTTATGTACTCAGGCATCCATTTAACAAGGCATTCAGGCAAGGACAAAGATCTATATACTTTCAGATAGCGAAGCATGAAAGGCTCTCAGGTCTTACAACTCTGAATCTGAAATTGCTGAGGGAATGCAGACAATCTCTGAAGTAAATGGCAAAGGTTACTTTGATGTTGGTGTCAGAGAACGAGGGAACAGACAATGAAACGAATTAGCTGGCGGTATTGAAAAAAATGGTACTAACACCTCATTTCTGTCATGACGGAACAGATCCTAAACCGGGAAAAGGAACAGAAGTTCTACTGGAGGAATACTTCATGGCAAATAAAAACCAAAAAAGTTCATTCTAGAACTCGAAACCTGATTTAAGGCTGATGACAGGCCTTCTAATGCCCCTTGATATTATCTTAAGAATATTTGGGCATGGGCAAAGCAGAACATGATAAATGCAGATACTGTAATACTGCAACAGAGACTACGGAACATATACTTTATGGATGTAAGATGTAAATCTCCATTAGGTTAAAGCATATACAAAAGGCGGAATTATCAGTTGAAGGCATATAGAGATAATAGGTTCCCAGGAAAATCATAAGCTTTGTAAAAAGTTTGGGGTCCTGGATAATAACTAAATGTAGAGTAATTAACAAAAGTCTTTCAGATCTAGGTGAGGAAGGACTAAGAGCCGACCTTCTAAATAATTTACCATCTACAATCAACCACTGGTAAAGAACAGGGCACTTGCCAAAAATGTTTGAGCGAATATATTATGTATGTCTATCAAACTAAAAAATTAAATCTACACCGTCACATGTCGAACAAGTTCCTTGGTTTACTTTACAACGAAAAATGGAAAACGTTCGACACTTGTCAAATATCATCGACAGTACTCGAATGTCTAATGTTCCTTAGTCGGTATTTGGCGAATACCGGATATATTGGACCGGCCGATTATCAATGGAAAAGTTCCTTACAATAATCTGGTGGGGTATACGTAGGTAACCTCCCTGTTTCTGTGTAGATGAACGAACCCAGTGAATATTTTGATACACCCATATATTCCATTAGCAACGGACTTTTTTGTCAGATAATTTGAACTTTAAACATTGTGTGTAGTGATTTCTAGCTATTCTTTTTAAAATACAAAAAAGGCAAATGTGAATTCTGCACAAACGTATCCAGGCAACAAGTGACTGAGATATCATTTTAAGCGCGAGAAAACACTATAGCGATATTAAAATTTTCCACATTCGTATGAAACAAATTTAAGAAACGTTTCTAAAAATAAGAAAAGCAATATTTTACTCATGACACAAGTGGGTGTTTTTACGTCAGCACTATTAACAGGAATATAGGTAATATAAAATGTAACTAAGGACTAAAAGTATTTAAAAATGATATGTCTTTTTTTTAGAACGAACCCACTCACTGAATAAGGTAAATACAAATATTTTACACCTACAAGTGTTGTATTCCGTCATTAAAATGGTTGAAGACATATTTTCATCGGATTACTCTCGAGTCGTGTGTCAATAAACCACTTCCCTCAACTAACAATAAATCTCGCCTTTAAACTCTTTACCATCTGCCAATCTAATTCCACAAAAATTAATCATTCTGAAAAAAATTAGGTCATTATTATTAAACGATTCAACTTACGTCGAGAGCACGATGAATAGATTCGCGAGCCGGCAGAAATTCGCCAAGGTCTCGCAGCGCAGAGCAAAAACAGAACAGATAGTCAGAGACCGTAAGAGAGAGAGTGAAACGGTTGTGAACGATCGCTCAGCAGGCGAATCCGCAATATCAAAGCTGGCCGAGGTCTGTTGCGAGAACGCTTCCACTTGTCTCGGGGCAATCCGGCGCTGATGCCAAGTCTCAGTCCAAAACAATAGTTCACAGGCGACATAAAATCCTGCCGTGTTTAAACCGACGGCGGCTTACGCCTGTAACAATTAAATGTGTATTTTCCTCAGAATGTCATCGTAGGGTATGTTTAACGTCTAACCTGTAAGATTCCTGTTCAGTTATTGCAGGATTTACTCGCAATTTGGTGGAGCAGCAGGCAGGTAAGGCAGGATCACCACACAACATGGCAACGTCGCCCTCCGACCGGCTGTTTGTGTGCCGTAATCGTGTGTCCGCCCGACAAGCTACTAATACCGAGACCGCTGAGTTGTAGCGCAAGTTCAACGTTCTGCGCGCAATGTGGCTGGGTAAATCGGACTTCAAACAGTCCTTCAACACACAAGTGGCCCGATTTTAACTCGGTATCAGCTCGAAAAACACTATATACACGTCCCACGCAATCAGCGCGCATTGCTCACTTAAACGCACGGTCGGGACCCGTTTACTCCGCGGAGGACTGCGACAACAAATAATTAACATAATAGCCATTATGTGGGGGAAAATGAATGCGTATCAAATGACACTTGAATACATATTTTATTGGGGATATAAATGCGTCGTTTGGACTGTTTATTGTACTTAAATGTTGGATAACATTTATAAATTATAGGTACGATTTAAATTTGAAGAGATTTTCGGAGTTTATAACAACCACCAATGTAAAAAAATTATACACTTTCTCTTATAGACAGTTAAAGACATAAATAATAATATACGTATGTATACCATTTTTCATTATTATTTTATTACACATACCTAATGACATACGTCTTATTTGGCAGCCGATATACCTACCAAGAATAGACATATTTAAGTGATAATAAGATCGTCTGCAAACCCACGATTCGTCACGTACATTAACTACGAGACGGCAAGTACAGTAGCAACATACTATATCTATAATTATATTAAAAAAAAACATTTTTGTCGCCAGAATAAAAGCATTCGCACAAATAAATTATTATGATTTACAAAGTAATATAAGAGCGAATTATCAAATCACCTATTAATTTATACTTATTTTCATAAGCACTCCGGATTTAGTTAAAACAAAATTGAGTTAGTAAATGATTTAGTATTCATTCATCAACGATTGCCACAATCATAAAGGAAGATATTAAAAACTACGAGAGAGACAAATTTAGTAAATATTATTTGTAAGCTACTAGTATCACCATTAAAGACGAACATGGTCTGATAACAATGTCCGCCTTATACAGTTATACTGCCCACCAAAACGACAACAAGAATCGCTTTGAAGGATTGTTCACCACACTAGGAACTAAGTTTTTTGCAGGGGGAGATTATAATGCAAAACATCCTACATGGGGCTCAAGAACCACAACTACAAAAGGAAGAGAATTGGTCAAAGCAATGAAGGCAAGCAACCTACAAAAGATATCTACTGGCGAATCAACACATTGGTCGTCTCGTAGAAATAAAATCCCAGATGCTATAGACTTCTGCATCGCGAAGGGTTAGATACAAAGAAATGTAAGGCAGAATCTTGCTATCATTTGTCATCTGACCAGTCTCCAATAATAATAACTGCATACGCAAATCATATGAATAAAGGAAAGCAACCCACCTTGCACAATAACAGACCTGACTGGAATGCATTCAGGCAAAAATAAGACAACCTAATTTCTCTAGAACAAATATTAAAAACGGAACTGGACATCCAAATGGCGGCTGAAAACTTGATAAAGAATATTCAAGATGCAACGTGGTTTCAACCCCTAATTATGAAACACCTCTAGGCAAAAGCGAAATATCTCCTTCAGTAAGGGAAAAACTTGCAGAAAAAAGACACCTACGAAAACAATGGCAGCAAGCTAGGACAAAAGAAAACCAAAATATATTTAAAAAAGCAACCGAAGAATTGAAAGAACTCATTCCAAAAGATCAAAACCAAGACATCCAAGATTATTTAGAAAGTCTCACACCAACAGAGGCCAGTTGCTCTGAAAAGCAACACGTAGATTTAAAATGCATGAACTACCAAATCAGTCAATAAAAATGACAATAATATTTAGACCAGAAACACTAAAAAAAAAAGCTGCAACCATCTCGAAACATCTAAAAAATGTGTTTAAACCATTTTCCTCAGAGTTATCCACTGAAGAAGAAAAACAGATAACTGACTTTCTAGACGTGGCATTCCAAATGGATTTGCCCCACCACAAATTTACAATAAAATAAGTGAATCAAAGAAATCAATATAAAAAAGGCTCCCGGATTGGACCTGATCTCCGGCAATATCCTCCAAGAATTATCTGAAAAATGTTACAAACTCATAAACCTTCATCTTCAACGCAATAATATGGCCATATTAGTTCCCCAGTACATGGAAGATTGCACAAATCATTATGATTCTGAAACCAGGCAAAATCCAGAAGTTGTCTGTTCCTACAGGCCTATAAGCCTACTTCTAATCATTTCCAAAGTTTTTGAAAGATTATACGTCAAGAGGCTCAAAATAATAATAGACAATCCCAGACCATCATTTTGGATTTCGTAACAAGCACGAAACAATAGAGCAGGTACATAGACTAGTCATCCAAATTAACAAGGATTTGAATGCCAAGAGATACTGCTCCGCAGCCTTTTCAGACATATCTCAAGCATTTGATAAAGTGTGGCACAGCAAGTCAAATTAAACAAACTTCTTCCCCATCCCCACTATCAACTACTCAATTTTTTCCCTAAGTGACAGATACTTGTGAAACAGAGGAATATTTATTCCTGTTTCACACTGATTGATATTAGATATATTCAGGCGTACCTTAAGATATCATATTACGTCCAATATTATACCTCATGTATGCAGCCGACCTGCCAACAAGAAAAACCACTACCGTAGCAATACATGCTAGCGACACTGCAGTCTTGCCATCTCACACCGACTAAACAATGGCCTCAAGGAATTTACAAGCAAATCTTAATAGAATTGTACACTGGTTAAAAAATAGCGCATCAAGGCTAATGAAATAAAATCCTCATATGACATTTACACTACGTAAACATGCCCACCTGTAAAAATCAACAACAGCTAAATTCCCCAAGCAGAAGATGTTGAATATCTTGGTATGTATTTGAACTGACGGGTGACATGGAAAAAACACATCTTCATGAAACAGAAACAAACTAAACCAAATGTATTGGCTCATTGGCCGTAAATCAAAGCTATCCCTGGATAACAAATTGCTATTATACAAAGCTATCCTTAAACCTATGTGGACTTACTGTATCCAACTTTGGGGTACCACTAGTACGGTACAAAGTGTATCACTCATTGGAATGATACTCTACATGTCAATCATCCACTTGTGGTAACAAACGCTTATTGCCCGTTGGGCAGAACTCACCAGAAGTAAAAAACAAATCAAGGATTGCTACAGTGAACCAACAAACACACCATATTTAAAGCAATTGAGAAATAATAATAAACATCACCTGTTGCAAATTTAAAAAATCGGTAAAGGTATTTACACAGAACTTCCCTCGTTCATGGCAGTCTCTCTAAAAAAATAATAATTACGAAATGACATTGAGAATAATAATCGGAGTAGAGTTATTGCTATTATTACAAAGAAAACTTGATAAGTTTTGGTCAAAAAAATATACAGATTGCTCATCCAACAGCAAAAGTTCAATACTAAATAGCAGGTGCCACATATGGCAGGCTTGCGCAAATACCTTTACAGATGTCCACCATGACTGAATTATTTCTTGGGATGAATACCCTGTACATTTTTCAATAAAAGTATAATAGATGCATATGCCAGATGTTATTGCCATCTGTCACATTTTCAATCCAACATTCACGTAATGGAGTGGAAGTATAGCGGTGGTTAAAAAATTTCATTTTTTTAAAATTTTTCAAAAGATGGTAAAATAATTTTCAAATTTTTTTCTTCTGAAATAGGTTTAAAATGTCAAAGGTAGAAATTTTAAATTAGAGCAAAAAGGAAAGTTTCCTTCTGTTCTATAGTAGTGCTATAAAAAGTTTAAAAATTAAAAATGATGTATTTTTAAAATAGGTTTAGAATGCTATGAAATGTGAAAATTTTAAATATGAGCAAATAAAAAAAAATTCGATCTATTTTAGTGGTAAAAACTTTTTGAAAAATGTTGGTGAAAAAAATTTTCAAATTTTTTTTTCTGAAATACCTAGGTTTAGAATGTCATTTAAATTTGAGCATTCTGGTGTTAAATTTTTTTCCAAACTGGTAACAAAATGTTGCAAATTTTTTTTTCCGAAATTGGTTTGGAATATCATGAAACGTGGAAATTTTAAATTTGAGCAAAAAAATTTTTTTCGTCTGTTCTATAGTAGTGATACATAAATGGATTAAAAATGTTTTCAAATTTTTAAAAAAATTCTTCAAAAACATTTTTAAATTTGTTTGAATAGTTTTAGAATGTCATGGAAACGTGGATAGTTAAAATCTGAACAAAGAAAGAAAAATTCTATCTTAGTGATAAAATTTCAAAAAACTTTTTTTTTTAATCAGGCTTAGAATGCCATGAAACGTGAAAATTTTAAATTTGAAGAAAGAAAAAAAAATTCATTTTAGTAGTAAAAATTTTTTCAAAAATATTGGTGAAAAAAATTTTCAAAATTTTTTTTCCTGAAATAAGTTAAGCGTGTCATGAAACGTAGAAATTTTAAATTTGAGCAAAAACAAATTTTTTTCATCTTGGTAAAAATTTTTTCAAAAATGTTTGAAAAAAATTTAAATTTTTTTTTTTTTTCTGAAATAGGTTTAGCGCGTCATGAAACGTGGAAATTTTAAATTTGAGCAAAAAAAAATTTTTTTCAACTTGGTAAAAATTTTTTCAAAAATGTTTGAAAAAAATTTTCAAA
The DNA here is from genome assembly GCA_963583905.1 of Stenurella melanura. Lineage (NCBI taxonomy): Eukaryota > Metazoa > Arthropoda > Insecta > Coleoptera > Cerambycidae > Stenurella > Stenurella melanura. The sequence continues at coordinate 114,811,304 of OY757312.1, forward strand.
AAATTTTTTTTCCTGAAATAGGTTTAGCGCGTCATGAAACGTGGAAATTTTAAATTTGAGCAAAAAAAAATTTTTTTATCTTGGTAAAAATTTTTTCAAAAATGTTTGAAAAAAATTTTCAAAATTTTTTTTTCCTGAAACAGGTTTAGCGCGTCATGAAACGTGGAAATTTTAAATTTGAGCAAAAAAAAATTTTTTTCACTATTTATTCCGTTTAGACGGTCCACCCTGTATATTTTTCAGTGAAAATTCTACCAGTTCTTCGCTGACAGTAGGGTTAACTACCTACCAAATTTGGCTGCTCTCCGTCAAGTAGTTTTTTAGTAAATACACCAACAGACAGACAGACAGACAGACAGACAGACAGACAGACCGACAGACAGACAGACAGACAGACAGACTGACGGAATTGAAAAACCTATATTTTCGGAATCTACGTGTTCTGAAACGTCAGAATCCGAAAAAATCTCGGAGGGTGATTTTTTCTCGAATACAATACTTCCCTTCGGTATGCGAGGGAAGTAAAAATGTGTCAATAAAATTATACTTTTTGCCTTAGATTACAAAAATCCAATAACATGAAAAGTCCGGAGAGGGACAGGTATATCGCAAGAGAAAAAAAATAAGCATTTATTAGTACCATAGTCTACTTCTATTGAGACAAATATGTTTCCGTTAGTAAGTAAAATGACTTTCAATGTTCCATCCCACTGAGTTGAATGTATCTCTCAAAATAACAAAGTTAAAAGCGATTGAAAGTACGTTATTTTCCATTTTTTCTGAGATAAGTGAGTAAGAGTAAGAGAGTAAGTGAGCCATGGAGGGGGTACACTTTCTATAGAAAATCGGCCTAAAGTTTCGACGAAAAATGAAACTTCATAATTACAAAAAAATTCTATATATTTTGGTAAAAGATGAGTTAATTTTTACATGAAACAAAAATTAACTATTGCGTCTTTCTAGCTGAAAGAAAATTTCGAACTCATGATTTTCTACAAAAATCTATTATTTTTTTAATATAATTTTATGAATTTCCTACATAGTGGAGGGTAATAGTACTTTTTATTGTATTATTATTATATTAGAAGGTAAACCCATCGGAGAACTAATTTGCTACTAGGTTTTGCTCATAATTGGGCAGTTTCTCTATGGAAAGTAAGTTAGAGGGCAAAGGATAAGAATAGACAGTATTATCTAAATTTCTCCCTATATTGCGGAAATTTTTTTTTCTCACAAAAATTGTTTACTATCATTAAATTGGACTGTGTTAATTTTGGAGAGGAGAGTATTAATAAAATGTTTCATTTGGCGACCATTATGCTAGTACTTAGCAAATCCTGAGCATTTGTGTGAAGAATCAGCAAAAAATACTGAAATAATCTACTCAGTTATGTTGCAAGTCGATCACGCATATTCTTGAATAGTGGTAAATGGTTTGGTTGTTAACAATTTATTGTATTTATTTTGGTTTACGTTTTTCATAAAATCAATTGTTTGTCAATTTTTGATAAAGATATTCTTTAATAGTAAGCCAACGAAGCGTAGTCTGTTTATAACGTAAGATGCAAAAAAGCTTATTTAAATATTTGAACAATAATTACTGATCTAGAAAATACCAGAAAATTCTGTGGTAATGTCCCAGCTAGAGAGTAAAAAATGAATTACATAGAGAACCTTAACCGTACAGTAAACGATTTTTCTACGAAAGTTGAGCTGATATTAGAATGTACTAACTTTAAATTTATTACTCTAAATTTAAATACTTCCAACGCCTACAAATCTTGCAATCAAAATTTCGATTAGTTCTAATTAAGCTAGAGCTTTGAAATTTTGCACACGTGTACAAGTCCAGCGACAATGCAATATAATAGTGTACCTAATATCGTTCTAAACCCAATATGGCGGATTTTCTTTTTTTCCACAACCTCCTTGATATGGGTATCAAATGAAAATCTTTTCGCTGCACAGCCGGATAGTAAAGAAAACGTATATCGGAAACAGATGTTCCTCTACTTCACTACAAACGAGCTTCCACGTGAACATGTGTTATTTTGGTAAATATATTGACTAATGCGTCAATTGGCGCTTTATTTGACCAGTAGACAGCTTACACAGCATTCCTCAAAGCAGTCAGTTGGACATGTATCCTAAGCGACATAATTGACATCACCCTTCGACAGTTTGCCACAGCGACATTTAAAGTTCTGGTTGCCTCTCACAGTAATTGACGGCTGTCCTTCCTCGCTCTGCTCGCATATTTGCACGAATAGTAAGCAACGTTATGAATATTGTTACGCAGCCTTTACAGACACAAGGGTAAAACAGGCAAAGATATAAACTAGCCTCAAAAAAGAGCATCTAGCGAAGCGAAATTGTCATTTATACACTATAGAAAAATGTTTTTGTTTGTTTTATTAACAAATTTTCTCAGCCGACTCCCAAGGCATCAACGTAACTCCTTGAAAATCCAGAATGTTGTGTTAGGTAAAAAGAAACGAGGCCCTACAGTTTATAATGAAGTCCGAACCACTTCTTGGGGATAATTTTAAAATTAAAATTATTTCGCAGTAAGCAGGGTCCCAACTCGTTTCGCTAGACATTCTAGTTTGCAAGCTACACGCAGTAACTACTGAGCCACCTCTACATAAAATACACCACACACATAGTAGAACTCTCAAATTCAAAGCCTAGGCTGTCCGGAAGGGAGTCACACATTTGAAAAAACGCAGACAACATCCACCACCCACCGGCATTGTCGGTGTCGGAGCTGGATCGAACCCAGTAATTTTTTAATATACAGCACATTATCAACACACATGTCGTGAGTGTAAGCGACCTACATGAAAAACTAAGCAGTAAAAAATCAGATACAAAAATCAATGTTATAGCTTTTTTATGAAGCTCCAAAAGTGTTGGACGGTATCTTTACGATTACTGTTCATATTTAAGATTACTTGATTAAAATTAAATGGTAATAAACGTTTGGTAATGAACTACCTACCTTACATTCTTATACTAATTCAGTACTGGATTCGATTGCCAGTCTCTATCCTAAACACATATCTCCAAGGTTTCTTAGGTGTGATTCATCATTAATATGTCAAGTGGACTCGACACTACTCATAACAATTTTCTACTGTATAATGTTAGTCCTGGGGAGGTATGATAATGAAATAGTTTTCACAAACACCAAAGTTATGAATACTACACTTGACGCACGTTTCGCCAGTCAAGTTAGCATCGTCATTAAAATCGATTTTCCCCACGTAAGGGTGCCACAAGTTCAAATTATTTTATATACTATAACAAAATTTCCGTATAATTATTTAGGGGCTCATTTTACATGTAAAATTAGAAACAAAATTTCTTATTAACATGTGTCCGCAAATGCTTCCTAGAGGAGACATCCCTCCAAGGATGGTGCCAAAATTTAGGGTTTTACTGATTATCTCAAAAACATTTTCGGACAATTTTATGAGGCTAGGTTCTCGGATTTTGCAACATTAAGGCTTATTTTTTTTACAGTATTGAGCAAAATTAATTTTATCTATAGGCGGACGAACGAGTGATGTTACCCTATTTTTTTCTATGTTTCTTAACTATGAATAATTAGTAGTACGATCAATCGTCTTTAAGGAAAAGCAGCTTAAACGAACTATTGATGATTGGTAATGCGTCTTATGATATCGAAGTACGCTCATATCATGTATTAATTAAAATGAGGTCATTTGGATCGAGTTTTTCCAGGACGCTGGATGGGAAGAAGTAGCCTAATATTTTATAAAATATTTGATCCACTTCATTTACAGCATTAGTGAAAATGACGTTCGAGTAGACATAGTGGAGGCATGAGAAATTATCACTCGGTGAATGGCTCAAATAATATTGTTCGCCACCTGTATCGAACAAACTATATTTAGGTGTCATCCACATGTTTATAAGAAGACATTTCGGACACTGAAAATATACAAGTTTGTAAATACAAAAAAACGCTAATCTTTGGAGCTTCACGTTTTCTGAGAGTGTCCTAAGATACATATTACCGTGGTGTGTTAAGAGGTGGGTGAACAGTGAAGAAAGGCGAGAAATTGGAATGCGTTGAGCGCATATAAAGACTGAAAAAAGTTAGACGATAGACGATATACCTATTAGAGAACTAACAAGATAGAACAGTCAGACGGAGAAGACAAAATAGACGAAGACAGTTGTATACTCCAATTTAAAGGGACACGACATCCAGCGGAAACGGTTTCGGGACTTGTCGGTTACGCATTATATGAATTTAACCAAGCTTACTAAAAGATAAATTAGCTCATTAAAATCGACAAGTCACGTCACGTATATACCTCGATGACAGCTGCGTGTGGATGTTTTTTCCTCATATTATAGAAAAAAGTTTCATAATTATTCTTTCAATGTACAATTATATCCTAACCAAATAGATGCCTTACATTTAAACATAGAAATACTTCAAGTGACATATTACAAAGCAACCTGTTTTTTAGTCACCTTGGCTACTGACAGTCAGCTGAGTTCGGTCGGTCTATCAGGACAGTGTTGTCCATTTTTCACTATTGGCCTCTCTTTCTAATGTTACCTTCTTCGTCTGATTGTCAACATTGTGGCAACTGCGCGAGAACTCCAATTTAAACGTCAAAGTCAATGGCGCCAATGCTAAAAGATAAAAGGTTTTCCGCCGGCTGTCCCATCTTGTTAATTCCCTAATCTTTGGTTAAACTGTAAGTACGCTACAGAAGGATAACATATTCGGTATTTATTTAGAACTGCCCTGTAATGTTGTATATTAATGCAGTGGTACAATATAAAATATCTAATACTTAGATGGTATATTTGCTGCATATCTTCCCTCTTTTTATATCTATAAGATGAACTAAAGTTACTATAATTTATTACTGAGAAAGTGGTCTTCCACGCTAAAATCGTATGAAACTTCGAGACTCAGCATCACATCCATTACATTTTAACCTGAATCACACCTTTTTTAAGTACGAAATTTGTCATATCTGAGTAGTGAAATCGGCATTCAAAGTCGTCGACTGTCGACTGAGACGCTAATTGTAGCTCGGTTAATAAGTCTTAATGCAGAAATAGAACTAATCGATCTCTAAGCAAACCCTACGAGTTATTTTCGACCAGCTGTAGGTATCTCGGATCGAATGCCCCTAATGACAAAGATGGCGGACTGAGAGAGAAATCGTCTAGTGTATCTTTCCAGCTCATATTCTTATATTTGAACACAAGTATGCAGTCGTTACCTCCACATTATAGCTGTTCGAACATTCCAGAAACCAATTACTACGGTGAGGTACACAAAAATCCTCATGTGGAATTAGAAAAATCGGATATGCACGAACAGCAGATACGAAAGTTGTTTTTCAAGTCGGAGCTCCTCTTGGCACCCCACGACATGAATATATTTATAAGTGTATTTGTTTAATGTGCCCAATTTAGCATCTCACTCTAATCTATTGTGATAATGAATGTCACAATATCAAGTCGGGTTTACACAGGACAATTCCATACACTAGCAATGTCAACATTATTAAATATAATCTTTATATTGTTCGACGTAAAAACATTTACTACCGAGAATACTTTATTTATATATGCATTGTAAACACGATATCTAACTATGGTATTACCTACTTTTTGCTTTTGCACGATTACAAATCGTTAAATTATGTATCTATTTAGTAGCACCATGATGTAGTGTTTAATTTTATGTATTTTTATTTTACAACTGCTAAGTAAATATATTGTCAATGAAATTAATATAACTTAGGGAATATTGACCCGTATTGAAGGAAATAAGTTTGCAGGAGGGGTCGATGGTCAGCTAGGTAAGTTTCTATTCAACATTAGAGCTATTGACAAATAACAGTTCACGAATTTTTCGAGGCAATGAAAACTATAAAAATTAAACCCTTAAACACACTAATTGGACTTGTCATTGCTCTGATAAAGAACAGTCAAACGTTGCATCGAAAGTTGTGTCTACCTAGAACATAGTTGAACCATATTACCAAATGAATATATTTCTTAAATTTGGCGAAAATATTTTATTTTGCGCCCGAGACTAACCAATCCCTAACACAATCAATCTGAAAATCTACAAATTCGAGATTTGACAGTAAATGGAATTAATTTTCCGCCTTTTCTTCTGTTCTAGTTTAACTGATGGTAAATAGTCAAAAGCGCGCTTCTTATAGGAAAATATCTCAAGGTTGGATTCTCTGGTACACCCTTTATTTCAAAAGTTTGTATCTTGATCGGGAACCGATAAAAACTTCTTCAATGATACACACTTCAGTAGCAACATGGTTTTATTATAATTTTTAAATGCTGGAAAAAAAAATAGCATAAGACAATATGCGCGCTATTATTATCACATAGAAGTGACTGGTGAATTCAATTAAGCTCAAAAGGCCATTTCTCGAATTTCGAAGTCACCAAACCACCAGATCAATGACTGAGAGCTGGAAGTAGAAAACGGGGTTGATTGAATTTGTCCTGGGCAAAATTGGGCAGGGTTAATTAAACAACAAAAAAAAAAAATACAAAACACATCAGATATATCTGTCATTGCTGAAATAAAATTAATACTGAAATTTGTAAATTGATCAAAAAGGGGAACAGAAGAAACTTATTTCTTTGACTAGATAAATTAGCAGGCTGGGACTCTTATATTAAAAAAAAAAATACATTCCACTACCAACACGTCAAAAACATTACGAAATATAACACTTAGTATAATTACATGGTAATTAAAAGATAAAGAAGAAAATTGAATGATAAATCATTTTCATTTACAGGTACCTATAGGCTTCTGTTCCTTCACTCTTCTAATGAGCATTTTATATAAACAACTGTTTCGGGACTTCTCCAAACCTAATAGGTTCTGGGCTTGCGATCATCTGCGACTGGTTTGAGATGATAAAGATATGGAGACTTTTTAATTTGAGAGGCAATAGTTTTTGAAGATATGAACGAAAAATTAAGGCTGGTACCCCAAAACTAGACTTGAAAATAACATATTCTGCAACAAGTTATGGAATGGCCCATATTCCGCACGAGCGCAAAGCTTATTTATTTATTTATTTATTTATTGCATACACTGTTCAACAGGTAATATACCCAATTACAGAACAGGAATAAAGGCATACAAAGCATTCATTACATAATATACAACAACATAGAAAGAAAGTAAAATGAAGAAAAAAATTACTTAAATGTACGAACTATGAATAACTAATGATACGAAGAAAGAGAAAAAAATAACATGGGAAATGTTTAAATATAAAAACTATATATACATATATACACATATGTGATTCAAAGCAAATTAAGAAAAACAAAGACACTCACTCACTGGTTATTTAATTAAGAACATTTTGTTTTATGTCACTAAGGCTGCAATTAAAAATATCGAAGTCGTTACATAATTTGTTAGAAGTACTGCAAATCGTATATAAAGGTGAATTATTTAGTACGTTGGTACGCGGCGTAGGTAAATAGAACACTTGGTGATTACGGAGAGGTTAATCTGGGAACGTGAAAATTAAGCTTACTAATTATTTCGGGTGCGTCAAAATCATTGTGTAGTAATTTAAACAAAAATACTTGAGAAAAGTACGTACGCCTATCCTCAAGAGTAGTCATAGAATATCTTTCAAGCAAGTTACTGTGCGGAAAACCAATCACTGGATAGGTACCGTCGGATTTGAACCACAGTAATTTAAGAAATCTACGTTGAACTGCCTCCAAGTTATTCTTGTGAACATCATAACTGGAACTCCAAATTAGCGATGCGTACTCAAGTTTCGATCTGACGAAGGATTGATAAAGAATTTTCAGAGTATCAGTATTAGTGAACTCTCGACTAGTACGAACGATGAATCCAAGGGCTTTGGAGGCTTCGGACACAATGGTATCGATATGATCAGTGAAGGATAATTTACTATCAAAAGTTACGCCGAGGTCGCGAAATGTTATAGGTCTTTGAAGTATGACATTATCTAACCTGTAATCAAAAATAAAAGGTGATGTTTTTAAAGAAAAGGACATTACGTTACATTTACTAGGATTCATGAATAATTTATTTACTATACACCAGGTGTTTATTTTGTCAAGAGAAGTCTGAAGTTGAAAACAGTCATCGATTTCATCAATTACTGTGAAAATTTTTAGATCGTCGGCATATAAAAGGTGAGGCAAATTAATTTCGTTCACTATGTCGTTAATAAATATGTTAAAAAACAAGGGCCCCAGAATAGATCCCTGGGGAACTCCAGATGTGGCAGCAAATTCGATCGATTTGAATCCATTTAATGCAACGTACTGACTCCTATTCATTAAATAAGATTTAAACAAAAGGAGCAAAGAATATGAGAAGCCGATTTTTTCTAATTTATTAAGTAACAACTGGTGATCAAGTCTATCAAACGCTTTGGAGAAATCGGTATATATGACATCTACCTGCCCACGTTCATCTAGGGATTCAGAAATATATTGAGTTACACAGAATAAATTTGTTGTTGTTGAACGCCCTTTCATAAATCCATGTTGATTAATAGAGATTTTGGTGTTAATCGAATGATATATTGTATCATGAAGTAATATTTCTAAGACTTTACAGAAGTTACAAATTACAGAGATTGGTCTGAAGTTCTCAATATCTAGTTTGTTTCCCTTTTTGAAGATGGGACATACTTTGGAATATTTCCATAGGTCAGGAAATAGGCAGTTTTTTAAGATTAAGTTAAAAATTAGAGTTAGAAGATATGCAAAGATGATAGCGCAATCCTTTAATAAAAAAGCTGGAATGGAATCAGGACCGGTCGTCATTTTGGGTTTAATTCGTTTTAGAGCCCGAATAACCTCATCTTCACTGAAAGAGTTTATGCTAACAATAGGGTTATTGTTAGGTATATCGGTCTCAAAGTGATGTTCCTCGATATCTAATGAAGACTCACGAGTGCGAAACATGCCATTCTAAACGTATTGTAGACTATATTTTAGATTTTAGAAATTCTACAAAACTGTCCAAAGCATCAAATGCGAAGCAAGAAATAGATACCTTTTGTTCGACGTAACCATAGCAACTGGACCACTAAATGTGGCTTAACTGCTTCTGATTTGTCGAAAGCCGTGCAGTATTATTCCATAACAATGTGTTGGAATGATACCTGTGGAATTTGTAGTTTCTGGAATAGTGTTAGAGAATATTATATTCTACAACAAGTTCTGGAATAGCCCATATTCCACACGAGCGAAAATTTTGTAGTCCGAGCCGAAGGCGAGTACTACGGTTCGCGAGTGTGGAATGTGCCATTCCAAACGTGTTGTAGACTATACTTTCTCTAACAAAATTTTAGAAATTATGCAAAAAAACTTCAAAACGGTGTAACACGTCAAATGCGAAGCTGGACGTAACCATAGCAACCGAACCACTAAGTGTGGTTTAACGACTTCTGATTTGTCGAAAGCCGTACGGTATTATACCAACCATAACAGTGTGTTGGCATGATACTCGTTCCGACACAATTTTTAATTATGGAATTTGTAGTTTCCGAAACAGTGTTAGAGAAACATAATTTTTGTGATCGCCAGCCACCACGTTATTACCGTTCGCGATGCTAACAGAATGTACATGGATGTGTATGTGAGTAAGGGTACGGGCAGTGTTGCCGATTGGCTGATAATTATCCGATTTGCGGATAATTTAGGAAGGTGGAGGATGAGGATAATTTTCTCACCCCGTTAAAAATCGGATAATTTCAATCCAGTTATATTATATATGCATTGCAGTGTTGCCGATTGGCGGACCTTTTTGTAGAGAAATCACCCACCCCGCTCTCCAAAATTTCGACCGAGGACATCTTCAACGAAATCTACCCGATATAGCCGGAAAGGCTGCGGCACACCACCCAATTGGACATTCTTGGACATTTTCGGATATTTTCATGTCAGTCGGCGTATAATCACAGCTAATATCATCGGCAACACTGGGTACGGGACATGATGAAGATGCCTCGATAAGCGCGGTCGATGTTAAGGTTGCGCTCGCTACATCGATGTCACCGCTTTGCAAAACAAATATCTATGTTCTTATGAAACCGGAACATAACACAGAGGTTTAATATCAGTTCTTTGCCGTTCGCCGTCGATTTGCGTCAGCTTGAGTGGTAACACATGATTAATATGGAACAATAAGGCTAAAAACACACTAGGCGGTTTTCACCGAATCGGCAGACGACTCGACAGATGCTGTAATGGAAACAAATGGAGCTGTTCACACTAAGACGCGCTGCGAGAAAGCGGCATCTACCACCGCGCGTACCGTCGTTCGATTCGTGTGCCGAATCGTTTTTATTGCTTCGAGCGGCGTATGCTGCAATGTATTCAAATGGATCTGTTCACACATTCACGTATTTTTCGAGCGGCTTGGGTTTGCATTGTAGCCAAATTGCACGTTCTTTAAAAATATTGTATTTACGCCTCTAAAATAGCTTCCATTATTGTTAATGAAGTATTAATAGATATAATTCAAGAACGACCTGATAAATATGGCATATGAGAAACAATGCTTATGGTGACAAAAATAAAACAAAACAGCTGGGAAGAAATAGTTATTATAATACTGTTATATTATATTGTTTCTCATTCGGGTATTCTTCTCTATTAAATCATTTTCCAAAATATATAGCAGTTCGCAAAATGATGTTTTATTCGACATTGTCATGAAATTGAAAAATATTGCATCATCACTTTTAATTTCATTAAATACAGTATTAAATAAACTTTTTGTTTCCTTTTCTTTAACACTAGGATGTTCCCGGATACGCCTATTATTCCTTTTTCTTCATGGACAGTATAATAAACCTAACAAAATTAATTCTTCCTGAGTCAGACAAATCCATTTTTGTCCCTGTACTATCAACACTACTGAAAACAGTGACAACGTTGCCTTCCTACGGCAATTGGTTAACCGCTTCGTGTGTTTTGTACAGACGGCTGCCGATTCGGCGGCCGAGTCGACGAAAACCACCTAGTGTGTTTTTAGCCTAAGCTTGCATCTACAGTTCTACCGCGATGGAAAAACAAACTATTTTGTATTGCTATGTATATCAATATAAGCCACGTGGTAAGCGGCGAGGGTGAATTAGTGAATGTATCTTTGCTATATAGAGATTTGTTTTGCAAAGAGGTGACATCGATGTGGCGACTGCGACTCCACCACACTGCTGTCCTCTTTCCAACGACGGCAGTGTGATGTGGACTACTGAACCTATTAAGTTGACCCACCTCGGTCCTTGTGTCAAATGGACTACTATTATGGATATAATAAAAGATCGGCAAGAAATCTGGTTTGCAATCTGGAATGTAAGAGGACTCTTACAGCCCAGGTTAACTTTGCTGGAGAAAGAACCATTTCTGGGACATACAGAGCTAATAGTGATCGAACAATCTTCCTAAGGATCAAGGCTAAGCTATCAGCAAAGAACTTAATACAAGTATATGTATACACCTACAACTGCCGATGAAGAGGAGTTGGAAACGTTTTACGAAGATCTAGAAACTTTATTCCACATAATTCTAAACAGGGAAATTATCTTTGTTCTGGGTAATTTCTGAGTCAAGATCGGTACTTAGATATGTTTGTGTGTCTTTTAAGTTGTATCAAATATTTTTCTTCAGCCTCAGAATAGAAGGATGAAACAGTTTTATATATTTAGTTTAGTACACTGGAATATTTGAAATGATGAAGTTTCAAGTAAAGGACTTGGTACATTTACTGAGTTTAATGTGATCTTCACTCACAATGCTATTGGTCTCTTGATAATAGCACAACAGAACCAGGCCTTAGGGCACCCTCTAATATATTCTATCCCCACCCTATAAAATCTGAAATTTGACAACAGGTTAGTAGTTGGCATAAATCTTCGTCGTGCTAAGGGGCTTTAAATAATACTCGATTTTTGTTTTATAATTTGATATATTTTATACCCTGTAGATACCTATATTATTTTTATAGGTGGGTACTCAATATTCCTGGAGTTTGTTGTTATTTTTATATTACACGTAGGTACTTATTTTGTGACAAAATAGGTATATGCACCTCATCTGTCAATGATTAGCAATAACGTAACACGTTTTTTTTAAATAAGTAGGTACAGGTACCCTTGCGTTTTAAAAATATCTAAATTGGTGAGTTTTTTCTTTAACCTTCGATTGACTTTTTTAGGTATAGTTGTATAAGTTGGAAAAACACTGTATACACCGTTTATCTATTTATATAAATATGTACCGTCATCATTTATTGTAGAGTTAATAAGAGACTTTTTAAATTACGTGTTTATACTTATGTATTAAAATATCTTACGATCATTCGTCAGGAATTAAAAAAAATTGCTTATTGAATGGCCGAAATTATAACACTGTCGAAGTAACGGTGAGTAATGTTTTTAAAAACGCCCAACTTTTGCCAACAAGTAGGTAGGTATAATAAAATTATTTATAAACTGACCTGGTAGATTTCAAGATTGTCCAGACAGGTGTGTGCCATTGGGGAATATTCAAACACATTTTTACGTTCACTTAATAACATTTTAACATCAGTATCGTCTTCTGTCGAGCCAGTTTTGTTAAAATAACTTCGAACTAGTAGGAATTAAGATTCAATCGCTCGAGGCCGTATCTGCAGGTAAACAATAAATTAAACATGAAATAAAGACCCTCAGATTTCAACCAGGTAAAACTTCACAGATAATGTGTAACTTTTTTAAAACGAGTGTACAATCTACCTCAAACTAGTATTTCCAGCTGGCCAGTATATAACAAAGTTTTAACCTCATTTGATTCAATTTAATGTATACTGGTAAGCTTGTAACAATATATATGCACAGATATTCCAACGATAACGTCACCAAAATTACTAATGTATTCAACAATTAGCTGCTAATATATAAAATTTGTCTAATGTAAATCGTACTTTGTTTACACGAAGTAGGTATCGATTTAAATAAAAATAGAACACAGAAGCACACAATCTAATACACTCTTGTCAATATCTCGTCAAATACTGCGCTAGTATTTCTTTACTTTTATTCGAGTTATGTAAGGAGAGAACTTACCAATTAAAGAGACGAAATCTGCAAGTTCGATACATCACTCGTTCAATAAATTATTGCTATTTTTAGAACAAACAACGTCATCACTAAACACAATAACAAAATACTGACCCGACCAAAGAGAACAAATCTTGCAGGGAGGTTAACTTTTGGCTAAGACTGTACGTTAATATTCGCAATGCATGGAGGTGCAACGACACCATTCCTTTTAAAACTGTTCACCTAAGATCCTCCTTGACAATGAGTCGGAGTGAGATGGGCGATACTTAGCGAAATCAAGAGTTGTGCGCCGGTTCACACGATACCAGTTGAAGAAGGAAAAACTGAAGATGTACACAACGGCTTGTACCACTTACGCCACAAATAAAAAAAAATACAAATATGCAGTTTTCTTAGATGGCAGCCCGAAGAATCACGACCGGTTCACGCAACTAAAAATGCACGTGTTTCCGCACTTTATCGGAGACCGAAACTCGAGTGCTTGGTGAAACCGGCTTTTGCTATCACTTCATACCTCGTATTTGTCGATTAACGTAAAGTAAACTCGTACTGCCGCTCACTATATGAAGACCACAAATGATATGGTTATGGTTATTTCGTGTACGAGCTCAGCAGCTTTTCGAACTTTGCGGTACAGGGTGCGTCCACCAAACAATGCAAGATATCTTAGTAGTCATTTACAACGCTTACAGGTAATTATATAAAGGGAGATATTTTATTAGAGTAGATAGGAAAATTTGGCAGCTATTTACTGTAAACTAGTTGAACTTATTAATTTATTATGTAAAACACGAATTTTGGAGATTTTGTTTTCACAGAGGTTGTAGAAAAATCTAATATAAATTTTTCATGAATAAAGACAATTTGAGATTTTCTGTCCGGATATTTCACTTTCTTTCAATAATGAATAGGTACACTTAAAACTTCGAATTTCGTTTCATTCCCTTGTCGCTGTTATAGGTAGGGGAAAGGGGAATACTTAATCACAGTTTTGTTTAATTCAAAAAATGGGAAAACCGGTTTGTATGAACTAAATCATATACATATTGGAAAATTGGTAGTTATACAGAGTGTAATTAGTTTCATGTCATTAAAAAAAAACTGGTGTTAGGAACGACAAGACAAAAAAAACCTTATATAACATAGGGTCTAAAGCTCACAGTTTTGGAGAAAAAAAATCCAAAATAATTAAGAACATAGTTTGAGAACTGCTGGCATATTCTGACATACGTGCAAATAAGTATGGTGCACCTAAGAGATCATCGAAAAGCATGCCGACAAAGCAGTTAAAAGCGACCGATAGAGGACACCGCCATGTTTTTTGCTTCTCAAGTATAGTCGTCTTCATAATTTTAAGGTATGTAAAAAATGCGGTAACTACAAAGCGGGAGGCGGCATTTTTACCTATTCAATGATATCGCCGCGCCTCCTTTGACGGGAATTTTTTATGTGCCTTGGAAATATTAAGGTAACTATAATAATTTCAGTTTGTGTCTTTACTTGGTAAATAACGTACCACACGACGCGACCTACCCGTTCCTTGGTTTTATCTGTTGCTTTTGTTCTTTTTGAATTTTGTGCCACTTATGTTACGATTTATTTTATTGATTTATCGTTCAAGTCATTAGACACTACTTCTCGTTCGTGCTTTTTGTGTTACTTTTTGGATTTTGGACCAAGTTTTTATTTTTGTTTTCTTTATTGATAACGTTAATTCACAGTTTAGTGTGGTGTTTTAAAACGCAGATTTTGGACATTATGGGAGATTACACTTATCCAGAGCTCGCGGATATGCACTTAGTGTATGGAGAAAGTGATGGAAATGCAGCTGGTGCGGAAGAACTTTAGAACAATTGCAACAACGGATTTTAATGTGCATAGAAACCATAAAGAATGATCCTAATTTACCAAATGTATTGAACGAAGTGCGTATGTCCTTAGTTCGACGTGCCGAAATGTGTATACGTGGAGATGGAGGTCATTTCGAACAATTTTTGTGAAAATTCAAAAGAATTGTTCAGTTATTGGGTGTTACCTATCGGGCATTAAAGGTATGATTATTATTATTAGTATTCGCTGTCTTGTTTTAATCTGTTTATTATTGTTTACATTGATTTTCATAAAGACCAAAGACTCGATTTTTAGTTTTCGATACCTGATTGGGAAAAATTATGCGCTCAATTCGTTTAAAAAAATCAGATTTTTTTCCTAACTTAAAATGCACAACTATTTTCTATCTCGGACGTCTAACTGTTCGTTTTCTAATTTCATAAAATAATTACTAATTTTTTAAGCATTTAACACAATGTTACAAATGTTAATAAACCAATTTTAAATTTTATAAATTCCCATAAACGACAATTAAAGCTACAATAACTTTGTTCCAAATTAAAAAACACATGTAAACAAATCCTATTTAAACCCCTGCGGCCATGCTATACTTGCGTTGTGCCGAAAGAGAAGGAATTATTTACATTTTCATAATTAGTGGTATAAAAAAATCGGTACAAGTAATCCCATCAAAGTGCCGCACTTCTTCTGATGGGAACACAAGTCGGGTATTAGTTTTTTATTATATCTAACATTCGGAACTATAATCCATTAACCCTGAAAAACAGTGGTTTTCAAATGCTTCCTACCTTAACATTAAAATGTTAAACCTAGGTCAGTTTTTCAAAGTGCCCCTAGAGAAAAAAGTCATAGGTTTTTTGTTTGTCTAGTCGGTCCGTATTACCAGTTTTTTTAATGACATGAAACTAATTACACCCTGTATATCTAGACTCTAGAGGTTTCATAAAATTGTAATATGATCGTTCCATTTTCATGAGAATATTCGGGCCGGGTGCGATGCCAATTCTTTCCTTTCTTGAAGTGATTGTATTTAGGGTTAACAGCTCTTCAAACTCTTCTTCATCTTGCAATGAGTCGCCTGTTTCATCAAATACACACTCTTCTTCACTTCCAGAAGATGACGTAAGAACTTTCTTTTTCACAGTTTCTTTCCTAGTAAGTTTGGCAAAAAGTCTTTTATTCGCATTTTCTACTTTCTTTTGCTTTTTCTTTTTTGTTAGCTTTATTTCATTTTCCATTATTTGTTTCACTGGCGTATCAATTAGAACTGCACACTTCATTTTTTCTTTCCATTTTTTTGTATTTTTCTTTGCACCTGCTTTAGGAAATGGCAAGACTGAATCAGGACTAAATAGAAAAGACGTTTCTGTTTGAACTGTAGGTATAGATGTTTTACTTCTAATGAGGTATGGTCAACTTGCTATGGGATTATTCTCTGCCACGGACAACTCTTTTGGTTCCTCTCTATCAATGGCAAATGAGGGCAAGAAGTTATCTTCAATAAAAATTGAAGAGTTATATGGAAAAATACCTGCCTAAAACCTAAAGCATGGGATACTTTATCATGTGCTCAAGTATCCCACTCTATGTGCTGATGAAGTATCGCCCCTGAACCGTTAAATAAAACTGTAAATACACACTTAACCCCAACTTGTAATACGTTGTTATTTTGTGCCGAAATTCACAAATGTACACTAATATCCCTGCTATTGATTAATCTGGACAAATATGAAATATTAAAGTAAATGTTAAGCGTTAAGCACAGAATAATTTTAGTAATATTAACTTTTTTACAGTAGGTAATATAAATAAAGACTGTCAGGTGCCAAGCACTAAAATGAACTCAAACTAGGATGTGGTTACATGTTGCTAGATCCGTAAATTTTATCCTAATATTGTCGATTCTGAAACATTTGTTGTTTTAACTAAACAATGTTGATATGATCAAGTATCCGTCGTGACCAAGTATCCCTCCTCTCCCTTATTTACTGCAAAAGGGGGTGTGCAAACCAGAGGGCGTCGTGACATTAATTTTAATCGTAAGATAAACCATTATTGCTTTTTGATTTTTTTGTCACATTTTTTAAGTTACTGTTTCTATTTTTTTAATGTATTTTTGGTTATTTCTATTGCCTCTGGAGACGTAGTTTCATTGAACCCCAAAACACTCGAATACCAACAGCCGACGCGCGTTTCGCTAACCACGTCAGCATAATCGGAAAATAATTATAACTAAAGTACAACTAAAACACAATATTGGCACGAGTTTCCAAACCTCACAATGGTGCTTTTCCTGAAAACAGGTGACAAAAGTCGGTAACCTAGCCAATTTTCGATAAAACTTTACGAAACTTGACAGAGTTAAGTATTTGGATATGCTAAATTCAGTGTTGCTGCAGAAATTTTTTTTTTCGATATGGCGGCTTCAAAATTAGGGTTAGAAGAAGCAAAAAAGATGAAAAATCTAATAAAATAACCCAGCTACAAGAGTCCTGATCCTGAAACTTGACCGGAGTAGCCCAATGTATTTTTCAAAATTGTGAGCTAGAGCGAAAAAACCACCCTTAGAATGCGATTAAATCGCCTGCTCCTAGAGTTTTTGAGTTTGCCGATTTAAAATATCAATATGCTAAAAGCCAAAAATTGATTCTTAGGGTGAAAATCGAGTAAAATACGGACTGAAATGAAAATTTGACAAAATACGTAATTTTCATTCTAAATTTATATTTCTAGGATATCTCTGTTTGTTTATAATTATTTTTTTCAAATATTTATTTAAATGTTTTTCTTCATCTGGAACTTCACTATGATATTTAATAGCCTGGAACTCCTGGAAGCATCGTCTCCCACTTTTTAAATGTTTTTATCCCTTTGGACTTTAAGGGAGCTTATTAATGGATCTGAGGAAATAAGCATGTAATGAATAATATCTTCATTGCAAAGGGAACGAGTAAACAATCTGCTACAATACCCTCGAGCTTTTTTAAATATCTTCTTATTGGCCTCTTGGGCCTCTTCCGATAGTGAACCATATGGTAGACCAAAGAGCTTAATTACGTGACATTAAAACCACTGAATTTGAGTCATAAAAACTTTTGCAAAATGCTGAAAATATTGACAAAACTATTTATACTACATTTAAACTACCTAAATAGTTATAGTTTCAAAGACTATCTCGCCAATTTTACTGTCAAAAATGTAGAAAAACTATTTTGTTACTTAAAACTTGACAAGACTATTAGCAGCTTGTATTACAATAAAAGAGCTGTTATAGAATGAGAATCACGCATTTTGTCAAATCTTCATTTTTACACCCCTTTCATCCCCTGTATTACTCGATTCTCATCCTAAGAATCAATTTTTGGCTTTTAGCATGTTTTGAAATCAGCAACTTCAAGAACCCCTAGAAATTAAGTTTTGAAACGAAAATCATGCATTTTGTCAAATTTTCATTTTTACACCCCTTTCAACTACGATTTTCACTCTTAAGAATCAATTTTTGGCTTTTGGAATTTTGAAATCGGCAAACTCAAAAACCCTAGGATTGTACATTAGGAGTAAGCGCTTTTACCGTATTCTAAGGTGATTTTTTCGCTCTAGCTTAAAATTTTGAATGTGTTTGGGCTTTTCTGAGGTGTGATTCGAATTCAGCGTCGAAAAATACATTGGACTACTCGGGTAACAAAAATTAATAAAAGGATCATCTCTGGGACTTAAGTAGGTAATAACCTGGAGAATGAAATGATGCATTCTTTGCACTTCCAAGTTTCGGGAAAATTCAAAAAAATTTGGAAAAACTTTTTGATTTTCGGTTTTTTTGCTCTAGCAGCCAAAATAATGAAAATAGAGGAAGAAGTTTCCGACAAAAGTTGTAGCTCGTCTTTTTCTCTACAAAAACGGTCTTTACAAATGTTTGTCTTACTTAAGCCGTTTAGAAGATAAATCGAGTTTTCCATTTATAGTCTCAAGTTGCTTCGAAATGCGCGAAAAATGAGAATTCTCCAGGAGTTTCGTACGACCGGGCTCATCGATCGATAATTCTTACTATTCAGAGCCCCTAAAAAAATGAAAATAATATAAAATGTAGAGAAAAGTCTCAGCTTTAATGTGGAACTAATCACAAAATTCATAAAAAATTGTATCAAGGAGAGAATGTGTCAAAAGATGGCTTAGTGAACTTTGTACAGTTGATCCACAGATTTATTCATATCTTTGCCGGGAGTCGTTAGAATGATAATTCATTTTGCTTATATATTCTTATATAATGATATATTAAATCAATTAACATTTTAGTGCAATTACTTTTGTTGGAAAAATATGCCTTGCGATCAAAGTAGAGGATATATTATTCATCGATCAATCACCTCCAAATTTTGGAGTTCAATTCGCTATATATTAAGTAATAATAATAGCACAGTCTTAACTTTTGAATTATAAGTACAATAAAACATATTCTTTCGAATGACTTTAGAGTTTTTTAAATGCGCGTAGTACTTTTTGAATTTGTCTACATTATTCATACACGTTCAGAAAATGCACAATTATACAGTAAAACATATACAACTTATTTGTTTCTTAACATTCTTCAATGAAATTTTCATGAAATATAGATTAAAGTGCGTGGAATCGAATCCATGCATTGAAAAAGCACCCATTGTTACGGGAGAAATAGGCAGGATGCATAAAACTCAACAAGATGTGAATAAATCAACTGTATAAAGTTTACTAAGCCATCTTCTAACACCTTTTTCTCTATGATAAAAATTTGTATGAATTTTGTGACTAGTTCCACATTAAAGCTGAGACTTTCCTCTACATTTTACGTTGCTTTAATTTTTTTAGCGGCTCTGAATAGTAATAATTATCGATCGATATGTCCGGTCGTACGAAACTCCCAGAGAATTCTCATTTTCCCCGCATTTCGGAGCGGCTCAAAACTATAAGTGGAAAACTGTATTTATCTCCTAAACGACTTAAGTAAGACAAAAAATGGTAAAGACCTATTTTGTAGAGAAAGAGACGAGCTACACATTTTGCTGAATTTTTTTTTCTGTATTTTCATTATTTTAGCCGTTAGAGCAAAAAAACCGAAAATCTAAAAGTTTTTCCATTTTTTTTTTAATTTTCCCGGAACTTGGAAGTGCAAAGAATGCATCATTCCATTCTACAGATTATTAACTACTTAAATCCCAGAGATGATTCTTTTATTAATTTTTGCGAGGTTTTTACAACATTTTGCCTTCATTGCCTGTACTATAAGTTCCAGGATCAGGACTTTTTTGTCGCTGGGTTATTTTATTCGATTTTTCATCTTTTTTACTTCTTCTGACCCTAATTTTGAAGCCGCCATATTGAGAAAAAAAATCTGCAGCAGAACTGAATTTAGCATATCCATATTCTATATCCACTTAACTCTACCAAGTTTCGTAAATTTTTATCGAAAATTGGCTAGGTTATCAACTTGTTTTTAGAAAAAGCACCACTATGCCCTTAAGACACCACCATTGAGTTAGAAGGTAGGGAGAAGCTGTCACGTGATCAAAAATGGCATCATTTCGCCATCTTGTTACTACTTTTCCGTCAAATAGTGACAGTTTGTTTTCCGTGCGATTTATTGCGATTTTTACTGATAGTTTGTTAAATTTTAGACAATAAACATTAAAAGGACTATGGTGTCGTGTGCTAAAAGAAGTTGCTCTTCTAGAGATGGTGTTGACAAGAAGAAATTAACGGGAATAAAATTTCATAGGTAGTGTAAACAACAAACAGAGCCGTATTAATAAAAATAGCTAATTAAATGTTTTTTTAATATACTCAGATTACATATTTCGTAGAATAGAAACAAATGGTTTATTTTAGGATAACATTGCACATTTTACATATCAAGGTAAATAAAAACTATTAAAACTCGTGCATTTATTAAATTGAATTGAATTTATTTACGTTATCCAGATAGACCGTCTCGTCGGGGTACAAAATTCTTATTATTTTAATTAGTCCGGGTCTGGCAAAACCGCCATATTGTTACTACATTTAGCCACGCCTACTGATGCCGTTTCTGTATAGAAAATTTGTATAGGATGTCGTCTCCCTACCTTCTAACTCAATGGACACCACCCTTTAAAGTCCGTGGGTTCCAAAAAATATAACAAAATGAACACTAACACATTTTATTGAATAAGTTACAGAACACTTCACAATACTTTTATTAATTAAAATATACGTTTACTGACTAAAATAACCTTTAGCACTGTTAATTACTTGATATTTACACTTTTCTGTTCACTTTGGATTTTCTAACCTCAATTCATTTTAAACTTTCTTCCCGCGCGTTTACGTTGGCTTATATACTCTACAAGAGGCTTCTAGAAGCATTCCAGAAAACTTCCATACATTTCTACTAAAATTTTGAACCATCTTCGTGCGGTAATCTAGACCAATGTAGCAGTTTCTCGAAGTCGTACTTCTAGCGTATCACAGATGGCGCACAATACAGGCTTTGATGAATCCAGCTGCAGTCGCCGATCACCATTGCTACTTAAATCCGGCTTCCACTCATGGGCTATTAATATCATCCCCTAGGGGGCGTAAACTCGTAACAATATTATCATGATGATGCTAAAGAGTTATCGAAACGCGTCTCGAGTGTTGTGTTCAAGAGTTTTGGTATATGTAACTACGCCTCCAGAGGCAGCGTCAAACCAAAAATACAGGCGCCTCCAGGACGTTTATTGAATAACTTGTATTAATAAAAATCCTCAACAAACTCACACTTTAGTAAACTTCTTGACAGCCATGGAACAGGCCCGAGTTTTTATTTGAACGAAATCAGGGCGCGGTAAGAGACGTTTAAGCACCCCTGAACGGATTCATAACAATGCATTTTTTTATACATTGCGGAAAACTATTTTTTCTATAAAAAATCAAAACGTATTACTCAACGGGAGCGGGAATGGAAGCCCTCAATATGACCAAGGGATAAAATTGTCAAAAAAGGACCTGGTACCAAGGGTCCTTGTAGCGATGGATCGCTACAATGTAATAATGAGCCCCCCAATTCCTCCTTTTTATGAATTAATCTGTCTTCGTCCTGCACGTCGACTTTTGGTTGGTCTGTTAAGGTTGTCAAACATCTATTGGCAATCACGGGTCGTCAAGAAGAGCAACCAGACTCTAAAGCATTGAGCCTGAAGTGAGCATGCAGTGACGTAAATACAATGGAATACAACCTCCAACTTCACAGTTCTGACACCGTTGATGTGATGAATACTTTGCTAAGTACTTTATCTATTTATAATGGCCTCTAATTATTTCATTATAACCATTTCCTTTACCTACCTCTGAGGTACCTCCCAAACTTAGTAATGATAAGAATTTTATGATTAGGTATTTAGATACAGGGTATCCCAATATTTCTGGGATTTTACTATAATCCCTCAAGTATTATATGTCATCGTTTTCTAACTTTCAAAATGAATCTGTTTGTGTCCTTCATTTAAAGTTGATAACTCAGTGTTATTAATATAATTACAATTCCAAAACTGGATATTTGACAATTGTCCCCTCAATAGTCATAAAAGCGAATATACCGTTTCTAAGAAATAAATCTATCCTCCCCAAATACTATATTTAAATCTTGGTTTAGAACATCATTACAAATTTCGCTAGTGGGAATTCGTTAAACAACTATATCTCAGAAATTATTGGGATTAGAAGACTGAAAGGTACTTCCATTTGAAAACTTCAACATATTCAAAGGACATTAACAAAGTCCACTGAGTAGAATGTGGTACTGAAGAAAATGTTAGGAAATAACTGGGAAGATTGTTCATTTCATTGTGAAAGCCCGCTTTACACTCCACAATTAAAAGATAACAGGTATTAAGACAATATAAGATAATAAACACAGCGATGCAAACTTCATTTCAATCGTGATGGTTTTACACTACTCGCCTAGAGAAACGCAGTTTAAAAATTGAAAATTATTACTTTTAGTTGCATTCATTTCTGCATTGAGTTGGGTCTTTAAAAGTCACTACAGAACATCCAATTTCACAAAGATACGAAGCGGAAAATGGTAAAAGTATGCGTCAACAAGACAAACGCAATGTTCAACTGAAGAAGGGCACAAACATATCGAAAATTTATCGTAATTGTATCAAATGAGCAGCTACTGGAAGGGACTTGCATCTGCCCACCAAATGTTTGTGAGAATTCATTAATTTTGGTAGTAACTGGGCTTTTCGATGCAGAATTCCGTTCGGCGAAAGTACAATAAGAAATGCATATCGTGTATGGACCAAAATGACACTAAACACCGCCCAATCTGCACCAAACCCTATATCACTCGTGAGGATATGACCCTGTCCATTTTTTATGGGTATAACTGAGGTGCCTAGACCAATCGGATCTGCAAATCCCTCTTCAAAATTTCGAACGACACTCTTAAAGGATTCAAAATCTGCGTGTGTTACGGATCAAATAGCATATGCAACTCAGACCGCGGCAACGTACACCAATGCAATCTTTTCAAGGGTGGTTTCAGTTGACCTTGTGATTTTAGACAGATACATGATGTCTCGTATATAAATAGACATCCAATTTTAAAAAAATGCCTTCCCATTAGTTGGGGATTGGGAAATGTATATATAGTTCCTTATTGACCTCAATAAATAATGCAGGATATTAACCCAACTAACGGCTCCATTGTCACTAAACAGTTCGTATCTGCCAACACACATATACCTGTAACTGTATACTAAATTACCACGATTATAACAGCCATAATACTGTTTATTCCAGGGTGTTATGTATTGGATATCTTTCCCAATTGGAATAAGTCGGCAACCAATTGTATTTAGAATTTTTGGTTCTCCAATACTGTCTATTTTATGGTTTTATATTCATCTTCCATTTTTAAGCCTCAACATTTTCGTTTCTGCTGGTTAATAAAATTTGATTGGCAAAATAATTGACGTATGTCATAGAATTTTGTGTCGCTATATAATTTATTTGAAGTATACGATTGGAATTTGTTATATATAAGACTTTAATTATCTGTTTTTGTACGGTTTCCAGTTTCCTTGTTTGTGACACCACCCCATGATAATAAGCCATACGTTATGAGTCAGTGAACAAGTCCAAAGCGCAAAATTTGTAATTGTTCTATACATTTCCTTTAAGGATTTAATATGAAGGCATCGCAACTTTTTTGTGGTATTATTAATTTGGCCGTTCCATCCAACTATGTGAAAATCAACAGTGACACCTAAGTATTTTTTTTTTCAGATATTATTTTGATCATATTATAGGAAAATCGTACTTATACTGACAAGCTCTATGGATAATTTGATTATGGTATAAACGGTGCGTCTTGTTTTGTATCTAAGAAATTTAGTATCATTTTAATACCTTCTCCAATTTTCTGTTTGAAGGATATACAGAGTAAATAATACAGGTCCCAGGACTATGCCTTGTGGTACCCCATGTTTTACAACTTCTTTTATTAATAATGTGATCTAGTTTTACATATTGAGTTGTTTCAGTCAGATAATTCTCTAAGAAATATATCAATTTTTTGTGACAAACAGTGCCACAGACAGATCAATAATTTGCTCTCATTCGCTGCCCTCAAAATGTTTGATGTTAAATACGCTATAACATCTTGTGTTGGCTTGGCCTCCCTAAAATCGAATTATTTTTCAGCATACATGTTTGTTCATATCAGTGATCTGGAGCGGTAACTTTTTGTGTGTAATTTATTTCCAGTTTTAAACAACATCTCTATAACCATTGAGTTAAATGCATTCTGGGCTTACATCAATGGAAAAAAAGGGAAAACTAGCATACCTAAAGACATGACTTATAACAATGAACCTCTGGAGACCCTTAATGATATCGTCGATGTATTTGCTAACTTCTTCGAGCGATCTTACTTCCTTAACATCTCCGACGCCCCTGTAACCAAGTCTAATAATCTTTCGTTTGACTGTTTGGGCATTAGACGCATTTCCGAGGATGAAGTGTGGCATGGCGTTAAAAGGAATTACACCTAAACTTACTGCGGGCCCAGATGGAATTCCAGCATTTCTACTGAAAGACAGTGCAAGCATTTTTGCATATCCTCTCTGCATAATTTTTAATTTATGTCTTAGGAAATGCTATTTTCCTGATATTTGGAAATACTCCAAAGTGTGCCCTGTGTATAAAAAAGGTGAAAGATATGATGTTACCAATTATAGACTGATAACAATCATATGTAACTTTGGTAAAGCTTTCGAAATTCTACTGCATGATAACATTTATGCATGTTCAACTGAAAATATCTACGCAACAACACGATTTTATGAAAGGTCGCTCCACCGTAACGAACTTAATCTGCGCTACTCAGTACATTGCTGATCAATTGATTCTCAAATACAGGTAGACTCAGTCTATACTGACTTTTCTAAGGCGCTTGACAGACTAAACCATAGGAAACTTCTCTGTAAACTTGACAAATTCGGATTTACTTCAAATTCTTGAAAGTTTCTTGACTGATAGAGTTCAATTCGTATCTTATAATGGATATAAATCTGTTGAATACCGAGCCACGTCAGGAGTACCCCAAGGATCAATACTTGGTCCCCTTGTCTTTAATATTTTTATTAACAACAGCAGTGATCACTTAGACGTATATTTCTTAATATATGCCGATGACGTCAAGATGTTGCATAGGATTAATTATTTTAATGACTATTTAACTTCAAAACAAGTTAACTAAGTTATCGGCTTGGTGCGATGAAAATGATCTTCACCTAAATGTTGGCAAGTACAATGTTATGAGTTATACAACCAAGGAGTCCCCAAGTATATATAATTATAATGTTAATGGCGACATGCTGAACAGACCAGCTACGTTCAAGGATCTAGGTGTGTAACTTTTTATACAAAATTAACCTTCATTAACCATATTGATGCTGTAATTTCGCATGCATACAGAATGTTAGGCTTCATTTTGCGTAACAGCCATGATTTTATTGATGCGAAAACATTAAAGATGCTTTATTTTGCTTTCTCTCGATCTAAACTGGAGTATGCTTCACTTGTCTGGCAATCTGGGTATAATACTTATAATGATAAATTGGAAAATATTCAGCGCCGCTTCCTGAAATTTTTAAACTGGAAAACTGAAGGTACATATCCACCAATTGGAGCTTCTCAAAATCAATTACTTAAAAAATTTGATATCACCAGTCTTTCCGAAAGGCGTGAGTCCTTTGCTTTGCGTCTTCTAGATAAAATTATGCATAATAAAATAGATTGTAGTGAAATATTAAGCCAACTGAACTTTTATGTCCCACGGATTAATTCTCGTCATCCTCATAGCTTTTATTTAGCCACTCCTAGATCTAACGTATTAAAGTTTTCTCCTCTGTTTAATATTTGTACTAGTTATGAAACTCATTGCAGTGAATTGGACATATTTGCCTAGCAGCCAGAAAATTCATCTACTGTCGTGCAGTCTAATCGCCTTCATAATTTCTATTTGTATTTTTTAGTTAGGTTAGGTTAAGTTAGTTTAGATTTCCATCCTATAAATGGTTTTGTACTGTTGGATGATGTACGATTAAATAAATAAATAAATAAATAAATTCGGAAAGACACCACTCTGCTAAATATTTGTTTAAAATATTGGCTAGAGGTTTAACTATCAAATCTACTTTTTCTCAGTCTGACTTAACATTGCCTATGCGCTGAGATTTATTTACTCTTAATATTGAGAAATTTTTTCCTTCAGATACTGTCGTTGGGTTTTAAAATATAAAATGTGATAACTCCTGTTTTATATATAATATTCTTTCTTTGAAGTTTCTCTTTTATAAATAGTAGTATACACAGGATGTTAGGATTAAATAATCTGAATTGTGTTCCCTACCTGCCCAAATTTTCAAATGCAGATGCATTAAGGGAAGTAACAGCTGCTACATTACCACTTGCAAACGCAAATATCTAATATACCATCCTTATCAGGAGGTACATTGCAAGCTGGGTTTCTAATAACAGTTTTATCAAAAACAAACTATTTAAGGACAAACTCGTCCATTCCCTGAAAACAAAATCATTGAAGGAGAGAATTTAAGTTCAAATTTTGACATTTCATTTGGAAGGTATGGATGAATCAACATATGACATCATTTGCACTGAGCCATTTTCAAAATACTTCGTACATAAATATTACTAAATTTTCATATACAATATAACTACAAATATCACTCTTCCATCTCAGAAATCTGCACTATAAGGTGTTTGTTACCATGAAAACGAAGCGCGCGAACATTTTTACGTATCAACCCATACGCGTCTAATTTAGCACGCAAAATTCTCTGAAGACATGCCACTCCCGCTATACTTGGCAAAAGAATCGAAAAATATATTAAAGTTTTCTTATTCTCTGTTCGTGAAATTGCTACCACAGCCCATGATGAGTTACCTAGGTAGGTACTCGAATATTGACCATTTCAGTATCGGAGATCACTTTAATGTCATTATTTGCGTCTAAACATCATTAGAAATGCCTAAAAGTCGTAGAAATGCAAATTTTCGCCAGTTAAGTACACTGAACGATGACGAATAATCGGTATGGCTTTTTAAGGTATATTACCGATCGTGTGTACTGTAATATAGTAATGATATTAAGATGATGTTTAAGATGGTTTGAGGAACTCGTTTTGACCTAAGTAGATTTTCCTCGAATAACAATTGTAGGAAATCAATGGCATAAAGATTTAGGTTGAAGGATGTCAATATCACTGCATTGCACGCCATTTTTGCTCTTGCCCCGTATTTCACCATCGTGCCTCAGCTTGGAATGTTGTAATGGGAGAGTGAATTGGAAACAGGAATGGGAAAGAATGTTGAGCGATGAGTCTCTATTTTTTTTGTGAGAGATGGCCAAATTTAGAATTAGCTTTCGCTGTTGAACGTCAGACAACTGTTACCCAAGTTGTGATATTTTGAGATATGCTATGGCAGATAGGTCACTGTTAGTGTTTACTTGAGGTAACTTGAATGCTACCTATTACATAACAGACGAGTTATTTCCCGTTAGGGTTCAATACATCCATTTTTCTGTAGGATAATCCCTCATATAGCAAAAATTATAACAAACTTACTACAAAAAGCTGATGATGGCCAATGCGGTCACCCGATTTGTTTCCGCGGACCATAACTATAGAAATGATTGGAAGAAAAGTGTGACATTTACCTCACCCTCTAGATAAGTTCAACAATCCACAACTTCGCATCTAAAAAGCTTGGAATCATAAAGTGCAGTCGAAATCGCGTTGGATCCACTCATTACAAAGCCACTATAGCTCATTTGAAAAGTATCAACAATGAAAACGTTGCAGCCACACATTTTCAAAGTTTTCTTTGATGTTTCTTTTTGATAGGCATGATACAGAAATTAAGCATTTTTGTCGAAGACTATAACGCTATACACATAAGTTTCATCCTGCAGAAAACTTTCTCCGTTTCTTTAACTAATTTTAATCGTTGTACAGAGGATTTACTATATGGATAAGTAACGCATATGCTTCAGTACATTTTTATACACGTAAGAAATATTTCGCAAATACGAAATCATTCCAAGTGTAACGTTAACTGCTTATTTGGCCATCAATAAAAACAAGTCTAACAAGTTTACTAATTTTAAAAAATATTCGCTAGATATATATCTATAGGTAGAATGTACTTGCTCGCGGTTTATTCACAATTCACATATTTTTATAAAAGCCAGTTATTTTGTACACAATATTACATTAATTATTTCACATGCTATAAGTGAGTTTCCTTTTATACAGGATACCAGCATCAGTACAAAATAAGGGGTATATGAAAATAAATAAAGTAAAATTCTCGTATCATAGAAGACTATTAAAATCTTGCGATTTTACAGATTGAATCTTTAAAAATATCGTTAAAGCTTTCACAGATACACTAAATTAAAAAAAGAAACAATTAGTTTTCTGTTTCACTCTGTCAGTATTTGTGAATGCTACTAAATATATCCGAAACACGGCGATTCGCGATCTTGGTGTGCTATGTTGTATCCAATATTAGAACAAGGATTTCGCAAATTAATTTTTTTATTAGTTATAAAGCTGGTGACCTTGACAAATTGTTTTAATTGGATACTGGCATGTTCTGCCATTATTATATTATATAATTTTTACACAACTTTTATAATTATAGTACACGACGCGGGTGACTCCTCGTATTGTGATCTCTGGATTTCCATTATAGATCAATATTTGGTCCATTCAAGGCATTTTTAATTTATCATAATTTTTAAATTATGCATAAACTCATTAAGTATTGTTGTCAGTCTAAGAGGTCAAATGCGGATTTTTTGTAAACTAAGAGAGTTATCACCCAAATAAATAAATAAATGAGACAGGAAAGAAAATAAAAACATATTTGTTTAAACAAATTTGTTTCAATGGCAACCTTCAACAAAGGTGAAGTGTCTATATATTCTCCTATTTTATACGGTAGTTGAATAATGACTGTAAGACAGGAAAATTAAAATCTAAACAAAATCTTGACTTGATTAATTTTACGTAGTGCTGCGCCAGTCCCCAGAGGCAAAAAATCGACTTAAAAATTAGTTTATAGGTACGTAATAGTGTATAATAGCACTAGTAGCTACGTTTTATTAGCAAACTAGACCACAATGGTCTCTTTCTACCTAGGAACCTACAGTCTAGCGTAGAGTTCAAACCACGATACTCAGTTGTGAGTTGAACATACCCCCCTTAGACTCGTCCCACCGCCTTGTTAGCTAGTAGGCTAACGCTCCTCGCCCCAGGAAATAATCAAAAAGACATTTATTCCCTTAAAGCTTATACTTAATATAAACTAGAAACAACTTGTACAATGTACAAGTCAATGGTGAATTTGGTTAGTGCTGTGTCAAGTACTCTGGACCTTATTTTGTGCAAACTAAGCCGCCAGTATCGGAGAATGCCCTCTCGGAATCTACACTGATAGGTTGACTTATCTCAAGTCCAAGCATAGTAAATAAATTCAAGTGATATCTGCTGACATTAGCCTTCACAAATCGTCGTCACAAAAAAATGGAATGTTTTAAAGTACCCTTGTGAGGTATACACACCGTACCTTCGGTGTTAAAAAGTTAGCAAAAAAACAAGGTAACCGTTCTACTCTTCGCCGATTTTCTGCACTATTTATATAATGGTTGCACATTCTATAGGATACTCTTCGCAGTTTTTTTGTACTTATCAACAAAAAAACTTATTGCTTATTTTGCTACACCATTACTCAAGTCAATGGGCCATCCATTTATTACGTTACAATTTGAGGGGGGGGGGGGTCCCTAAAGTGTGACAGTGTGACAAAGGGGGGAGAGGGGGTCAAACTTTTGTGACATCAAATTAATTACAACTACGTATACCATTGTTTAAATTGAATGGAATTAAAAAAAAAAACAAAAATCAAAAAATTCTTCTCCCCCCACAACGGGGGGAGGGGTAGAAAAACCATGAAATTTGCGTGACGTAGCAATGGATAGCCCCCAAGGATAGTAACTATATTTAAGCGGTTCTGCTGACAGCCTTCACAAGCCGTCGTCACAAAAAAATGGAAATGTTTTAAAGTGCCACCCTTCTGAGGTATGCACCCCCCTATCTTCAGTGTTAAAGAGTTATTAACAGAACAAGCCAACCATTCTACTCTTCGCCGATTTTCTGCACTTTTTATATAACTGTTGCACATTCTATAGGATACTCTTCGCATGTTTTTCTTCTTATTTACAAAAATACTTATTCTGCTACACCCTTTCATCAATATCGGTTTGCTAGTTCGGAGCTATCGTGACCACATACATTCATGTATACCTACACACATACATATAGACATTTTTTAAAAGCTGCTTTTTCGTTTCCAAATGTAAACATCCGACCTCAATTCTAGGTATTGGAAGAATTGCAATCCCCTTCCCATTTTTATGGAAATAGAGGTTAAAAATAAAGAACTAATCGTAATGCGCATCCTGCATAATAGACGGAGAGCTGGCTGCGGAAATTAAAAATGATAAGGTGCAGTGAAAATTGTTATGTAAAAACCCACCTTACCAGTTGTCAAGCGCGATAATTTCTAATTAAAATAAAATCTTTGAGCGCAGCTCTGACATTTTGTGTAGTTTTAGTTTTTAACTGTAGAGATAAATAAATAAACTCGATATAATTTAAGGATAAGAAAGATCAGCCAAAAAGTTCATAACAAATTAAAAAAGTACACCCGTACAGGATTCGAACCGAGAAATCCGCTGTGAAAGTCGTCGCTTAACGCGATGTGTTACGGTCGGGGTGAACTTGACATATCAATTAGTTTCATCGGAAAAAGCAAACAAGGAATTTTTAAATGTTCATAACTAAATAAATAAATCAGCAGGAAGAATTCCTAATGTCAAGATCGAAATATCGAAATTGGCATTTTCACGGCATCGTTAACTGTATGGGCGACATCGAAATTTTCAGCCGACAGAAGTGAACGAAAAATAGCATTTTGTGACGTTTCACAAATTTGATTTGTTTTTTGTTCCATTAATGTCACTAGTACGTTAATAACCGGAAAACCCGGAAGAATAGGGAGATTTTAAATATAAAGACAATATCGCCAGAACTACACCTTGACCAATGTCAAATTTTAATAATTTGAACAATTTTCTTACAACTTTACCGACTACTGGCAACGCTTAATCCCCGACCTAGACATTTGGCAATCATTTTACGCAATTTCTGCAGTTTAAAAGTACAACTACGCAAAATTTGAGAACTGCACTCAAAAATTTTATTTTGATAAAAAATTAACGCGCTTGACCGCCCGCCCACGCTTCTCTCTCCGGGTTCGACTTCTAGCTGCAGAGCTACAGGGTGCAATTAGTTTCATGTCATTAAAAAAACTGGTGGTAGGGAACGACAAGACAAACAAAAAAAAACCTTATATAACATGGGGTCTAAAGCTCATAGTTTTGGAGAAAAAAAAAATAAACAAAAATTTCGCAAATTTTCAAAAATCTTTTAGAACTGCTGGAATATTGAGGTAGGTTTAGATCGTCGCGCGTGTCTACCTATGATACTACTCAATATTTGTGTAGATAGCTATAAAATGTCGGCGGTCTTTAGCGGTGCGGTAAATAAGATGAAAGACGTCGACGTTTTCTGAGTGTTTAGTAGATCTGATCTGAAGAAAACTATACTCTGACTCTCCCTTGTGCAATATTTTAGTTTCTGTGGGTGTTTCGTTATGTACACACGTCCAACCCCGCCGTTGGTTGTTTTTGTTATTTTTGAATTTCGCGTCATTGTGTATTTATAGTTAAGATTTATTTTATTGACTTACCGTTCAAGTTGTGAAATTCTTGATTACGTACAGACACAACTTACTTGTTCGTTCTTTTTGTATTCCTTTTTGGCTTTTGTACCAAGTTTTTATTTTATTTTTCTTTATTGACAACGTTAGTTGATAGTTTAGTGTTGAACGAAGTGCGTATGTACTTAATTCGACGTACCGAACTGTGTATTGATACAGATGCAGAGATTTTGAATCATTTAGGTAGGTAGTAAGCTTTAAACCCAAGACACTCATTTATGTTACAAATGTTAATAAACCACATTTAAATTTTCTAAATTATAAACAATCCAATATTTTGTTCCAAATTAAAAAACACACATGTAAAGAAATGCTCTGTTTAAACCTCTATGGCCATTATTTGCTTGCAATTGTGCACGAAGAGAGAACGAATTATTTACCTCTTTATACTTGCCTCAGTTCAGTTGAGGCGGTACATCAAAGGCGGTCGATGATACTTTGACACTGCGTGTGCCGGCCAGCACTTTTTTATGACAATTTAAAAGTTGTATAATTGGGAAGTACAAGTCCATCGACCATGAAAAGCAGTGGTTCTCAATAGTTGTCTACCATAATATTAAATATGTTAACCTAGATCAGTGTTTTTCAAAGTGCCCCTAGAGGGAAAAGTCATAAGGGTTTTTTGTTTGTCTAGTCGGTCCCCATTACCAGTTTTTTTTAATGACATGAAACTGATTACACCCTGTATATGCACTTTTCAGTTAGTAAGGAGGGTTTTTACATAAAAAGTTTCACTGCACCTTATCATTTTTAATTTCCGCAACCAGTTTTTAGACTATAAAGGTATATAGTATTTTTCAAATAGTTACTCTCGTTTGACTTCTTAAATAATCTAATGTACCGTGATATCAAAAATTATCTTGGTCAAGGATGGTCATGGAATGAAAAACTTATGTCTTATCTCACCATCTTGTAATGGTTTTGTTGTTTCCATTTGTACTTGATATTCACTCAAATAGTCCAATAATTATAAAGATTTCCATAACAAAAAATGTTATCTGAGATTTTCCTTCAGTAACTGTTAGTGAAGGGATTATACATCACAAAACCACAAAATTCAGTTCTGGGGGTGCCGCGCAAACCCCCCCAAAAAACCATACCTTCGGTGAAAAAAGCCTTATTTTACTGAAAACTCGTTAACCTAAATTATAAAAAAGAAAGCTGGACTAATTTCCTAAAAAAAGTCCTCTTGTAATTTTCTTGTATATGCCATGATTTTCGAGAAAATCGATATCGAAAAAAATTGCAACATTTGTGTCTTTAATGCGTACAAACTTCCCCTTATTTGAATTTTTTTGCGCGCAGCCTATAGAAAATGTTGAATTGCTCGAAAACCAAACAAGCTAGGAAAAAAAATCAAAATGGGTTTTAAAGGCGATATAAAATACTCTCGTGTTTCCATTCTTGATGGCTAATTGATATCTATTAGTATATAGAAATAACAATTTAATACAGTTACCTCTTGATATTTTACGCTTATAACTATTCACAGGCCCATAAACAATGAGTGACTTTAATATAAGTTATAAATGCATTATTTTTTAGTTCAAGGTAGTACTTCAATGTAGGAAAAGTTAGTAATAAAAATAGTCACATTTACAAATTTAGCAAAATTAGCTAAATTTTGGCCAATTATTTATTGTTTCCTGAAAATTAAAAAAAAAGACCCAAACATCTTGAAAATTTAGCTCATTTTTTTTGAGTTTATATATCATATAACTATTGTTTCTAATCATTTAGTAGTTAAAAAATTGCATAAAAAAATATCATAAAAAAATTGAATATGCAGCCCTTTTAGAATTTTTTTTTTTTTGGCTAACTTCAACATGCTGGTAAATTTGTAAACGTGAATATTTTTATTCCTAACCTTTTCTGCATTAAAGTACTACCTTGAACTAAAAGATAATGGCATTTATAACTAATAAGGCCAGTTATTTATTATCGGGCCTGTGAATAGTTAGATGTACAAAAAATCAAGAGGTATATTATATTGTTATTTTTATATACTAATAAATATATCAACAGCCATCAAAAATGGCAACACAAGAGAGTATTTTATATCCCCTTTAAAACCCATTTTGATTTTTCTTCCTAGCTTGTTTGGTTTTCGAGCAATTCCATTTTTTCTATTGTCCCGCGCGCACGAAATTTTAAACGAAAATTCGCGCACATTAGAATTACAAATTTGAAATTTTTGTCAATATTGATTTTCTCGAAAACTATGGCATATACAAAAACATTTTTTTTTAGGCAATTAGTCAAGCTTTCTCTTTTATAATGAGCAATTTTTTTATATCTTCAACGGTTAACGAGTTATCAGTAAAATGAGGCTTTTTTCACCGAAGGGGTGGTATTTTGGGGGGTTGCGCGGTACCCCCAGAACTGATTTTTATGGTTTTGTGATGTTTAATCCTCCCACTAACAGTTACTGAAGGAAAATCTGAGATAACATTTATTTGCGAGCTTCTGGTGTATTTTTTACTTTACCAACTGGACTAAAACTAAATTGTCATTTTTCGTGCACTCTTGTTCTCAAATTGAGCGTAGCCGGATAAGCATGGATTAGCTGCTTGAATTTGGTTCATATTTGGGAAGTAAATTCCTACTAATACGAGAATGATTTACCCTAAGTGCCAGCTCGAAACAATTTTTTTTACAAAAGTTATGCAAGAATTTAGAAAAATGAAAAAAATTGATTTGCTCAAATGTGAATGAGCCGAATCCGGGAACTAAAATATACGTGGTCCAGTGCGATACATCGATTATAAAAAAAAAAAAATGATACTCAATAACTTAAATGAATAGGGTATAAAAAAATCATTTTAATTTTGCAACAATTTTTTCTTTATGAACTATTTGACGGAACATGACTATTTCTTTTCTGTGATATGCTCATATCCTAAGTAACAACATATTTTTTGGAATAAGATTAGAGGATTACTTCATAGTTAAAAAAACTTGAAATAAAATTTTGGCCTCCTAATATTTATGTAATTCCATAGGAATCAGGAACTCATGCTACGTTCTTTATGATCTCACCGTTCAACTTATGATGCCGTCAAAATGCTAATTTTGATTTTTCGATATCGATATCATCAGCTTTCGCCGAACGAAAAAAGATCTCGTCGTTTAAAAACTTTATAGTTTACTCTTTTCATCGCCATTTATCACCAGAAATCCAGAATTTTATCTCGGTGCCAGAGACGGCTCTCATATAGACGTAATATTTTATTGCAAACATTTACTGAAACAATCAGAAAAACGACGAATTGGTGAAAAATTTATTATTGCCAGTTACATCGTTATTTTGGTAATATTTAACTTAAAAACGGTAATAGTTCTTACAAAAACATGTAAAACATATCTAGCAAATAAAAAGACAATTTTGAATCAAACACACTTTCCTGTGCTGTTTAATGTGTGGCGTGTTTATTTTCATAATAATTAAATATGAATACCTAATTAACTGCTGGCAACATAAAACATCTTTCCCAATAAAATAAACCATCTTTATATAAT
The DNA here is from genome assembly GCA_963583905.1 of Stenurella melanura. Lineage (NCBI taxonomy): Eukaryota > Metazoa > Arthropoda > Insecta > Coleoptera > Cerambycidae > Stenurella > Stenurella melanura. The sequence continues at coordinate 114,847,261 of OY757312.1, forward strand.
ACTAAATCAAGCAAACAAAGATAAGGTAAATGGCAAAAGGTTAATGGCATAAAACTTTTATGTTTTTTTATTTATGCGGTTTTATCTCCATCTCCTTTAACTATGCGACGCGCGACGCCGCCGAAATGTGAGACATTTCAAAATCGCTCTTTACCTACACTGTGGCAATTATTGGCATTTATGTCAACATCTAATAAAGGGAATCGGCGGTATACAAAAATGTCGTGTTTCTCAGACTGCAATAGACTTGTACAAGCTGCAACCAAGGTGGTACCATTCGCAAACCTTAAGTTAGAAATCTTAGTTCTTCCTATAACTACTGCACCCTGCCAGACCTCCAACACACGCCGTAATTACGGGTTCACTATAGATGTTAAAGAGAAGTGGTCACAGAACGCAGCCCTTCCTGACCAAATTATTAAGAAGCAGTTTATATAATTTTTCTTGTGCCTACAGAACGGCTGTTATTTTACTGAATTGAATTTGTAATCCGTAAGTGTTATTTGTTTATCCGTGTCATAGTTTTTTATAAACTTATAGCAAACACATCAACACGTGAATATGAATAAATTAAACAATCAATAATATGTCCATATCCAATGTAGTCAATGTATGGATATTTTAATAAAATAATATTTCCTTTGTATCTTCATCAGTATTTTTCAATTTCCTATGCTATTATGGAAAAATCCTAATTATTATTTATTAACGAATCGATATTTTACTTTTAATATTTAACGATATTAACTAGTCTGAACTAGATAAGTACAGTACCGTACAAAATATCACGATTGTGTAAAGTGTAACAACTATAATTATGGATTTTATTGAAACAATGCAGATAGAGTTTGAATATAATCAGGAGCGTAACATCCACAGGGGCACAATACACTCACTATTTTTTTATTTATAGAAGGGAAACATTTTAGAACGTGGGATTCCAGGACGAGGTCTGAAAAGCATATGGATCCTGAAGCAAGACAATGGTACTTCAAAACCCATAACATAATTCCTTAATTGGACATCTAAATCATACAGTTTTTAACTTCCGAATCAACCAAATGCGTATTGAGTGGCTCTCTAATGAACAAAAAAAAAAGGAACTACTAGAGTAAACACTCTTTTAATACAATTGCTATACATCTATAGGATATTCTTAGCAGTGTTTTGTAAATAATGTTAACTTCTCAACCCACGACCCTAGGATTTCGATTACCTACTTCTAAATAATATTTGTTATTAATTCATGTTCTATGACATTTTATATTATCCGTTACCCACATTGTATCTGTTTACAATCGATTTTACTATGAATGGTACAGACGCGTGAACTCACATCGGCCGTTGACGGGCATAGCTTACCGCCACAGCAACATAATTATTGTGACCGACGCTTTTCGCTAGATGTTGGGCGATCATATTTTAATTTGCTACAGGTTACTATTATTAATTCGATTGCTAAATGTTTTGACCGTTCCTCGGTAATTGGCTTCGGTTTGCAATGCAGGAAAGCATTTTTTTTTTTAAACTGCTTAGTCAAGCAGTAAAAAAGTTTTAAAAATCTGCTTAGTCAAGCAGTAAAAAGTTTTAAATTTTAGCTTATCTTTTTGTTTTTAATGTTTTTATAGTCATCATTAGGGGTTGTCTCAATTAATTGTAAAGTGGATTTGTGGGAAGATAGTTAGAGATTATTATAGAGGGTAGGATTTTTTTTGTGTGGTTACTTATAGTTAGACCCTACGTGGCGTAATTATAAGTAATGGATTTCGAGTCTAAAACTCAACTACCACATATACTATAATTCGTTTTTTAAATTTTCTTTCCCTAGCTAACACTAACTTACTGTCCAAATCTAAATACAATGGAATTTTTCTTTCTCACGTTGTCCTTACAAGAAACGTAACGGGCGGACAGACGGACATTTTGCAAGTTGTTCAGAATTCGGTCACTAACACAATGATGATTTTTTTCTACAAGAGCTTTATTTGCGGATTTAGAAGTATGCCGATAAAATGCAATATATTCTCCGTTTTCGTAATTGCAAAGAGTACGTAATAACATATCCGACATTGCTGCCCTTTATGTCTATAAGAGACAACTTTTTTAATTTTAAATTGATCATACATTTCTGGAACTAAATTAACGTAAAAATATAACAAGTATAATAACTGTTATAATTTATAGCTTAGCTTCGTCTTTCTTACTGTCTAACCTGTGTGTAGCAATAAGCTAGGTCTACCTATGCAATGTGCATGTCCAAAATGCCCTGAATGACCCCTGGACAAGAACTTGTCTTGTTGTAAATCCTGTTAGTTGATCTGATCTGAGGTTTCAGTTTTGCTGTAGTTATGAAAACATATGTAGTGAAAAAAAAAAGTATATACATGGTCTACTTTCCAAGGCCAAAAATCTAGAGAAAACAGTCACTTCTCATACATTTCGTATATTGGTGTCTTATCTTATATCACTGCTTAGCGTTATTTGTCTTTTCTCTGATTACTGTTGCTAACTTAAGAACTTTGTTCCTGTGTTATTGCAGATTTTAAATCATTGGTAAAGTAAACTTCATACTTCTAAGTCAGATACAAAATTTCAGAGCTTTGCCGCCTATTACCACTAGGATAGAGCGGGGCATGGATTAAAATAAGAAATTAAGGGAAACTCGCCAGTATCAGTTATAATTTCTAATAATACGCCACTCACTCCTAAAATATTTTACGATCTAACGGTCACTACTACTGTTTACTTAATTTTTAATGCTGTAAAAGGGCAAGCACTTTTATGGTCGAGTTTTATGGCTTTTTTTGGGGTGTCTCGCGCCGTTGGGCGTCTCCTTTGTCGGGAATTTTTTATTTGACTTAGAAATATGAAGTTCACTTTAGCAAAACTTCTGTCAAGACATTGAGAAGAACTTTCTCAATCATTAGAAAAAATATATATAAGACGAAGATATAAACTTTCCTCCATTCCTCCATTATACCTATTAGCTTTTGCTACTCCAAAGGTGAAGAAAAAAAAAGGAATAACGTATTAATTATAATACCGATTATCCAAAATTTGTCATTTACACGCTAAACACGAGATGGTAGTCTACAGGATTGCTTAAAACCTAGATATCACAGTTCATGCATTGGAAAATAAAATACACAATGTTTAGGCAACCGTTGAAATTGAGTCAACCCAAAGGTCTCTGGATTTACAAACTAAGTTGAAAGGATTGTAATTTGAAATAGGTTGGACAAACGAAATGTCCAATTAACAAGATCCAAGGAACATATGGCTCATCATGTAAGGCCTGTTGGACAATACTAAACTTTTGATGAGAACCATTTTGAAAGCTCAGATATCATAGGATAAATAGTAGGTTCTTACCTCGGAACCCAGTTATAATTAATGAATTTTTATGATTTTTGTGTGCATTGGAGTTTCTAATACTGAGTACAAAAAAGCTGTCCTTTTTACTTGGGGGTGGTTCCCACTTCCTCTAGAGGGGTGGCAAAAAAGTAAAGTAGTAACCACCGAATCGAATTGAACATTTTTTCCGCCCGCGAAACTTAATAGCATTAATTTTTTTCACAAAAATACCACAAATAGGTACTCACATTTAGATATTTCTAACCCTTGTTGTAACATTAAAGTTTATTTTATTTATTTTAGCCCTCTTGCCACATGTACGACGGGCCTCTGGTTTTGTGGCGTTTGCAATCTAGGAAATCTGATGCAAACAAAATCGGATAAAACAAAAAGGTCAAAGTTAATCGATTCAAAATGGTCGCCGTGTATAATTCGACAGTAGAATTACATACATAACTAACTGTAAATTGAAATAATGTTTGTTAATAAAAGTTGCAACAAATTCAAGATGTCATATTTCTGGTCTGTATATGAATGAATATACCTCGAGGAGTCGATTGTTTAGGACCAACCAGAAAGCAAAATAAAATAAGATATTTTTAAAGCTTGTCATTACTATACTTAATAAAAAAATGTCAAATTATTGTCCAAAAAATATTGTAATGAATGAGAGGCGCCGAAAGATTTATTAATACAACGCCATATAATATCAAGGTTGCAACCAATGTCGATTTTTACTGCATGTCATTTTTAATGAAAATGAATTGAATAATTACAATCAATAATAACATAATTAAAAAAGCGATTATATGACCCTCATAAATATTCAAACAATGTAAATTACAGTGCTATTGGAAGAGGAAAATGTGGTCTAATTACGAACAAAAGAAAAATATAGTCATAGCATAAACACGTATGTTGTACTGTGCAATTGTTCGTGCAGGATAGAATCACAAATTACTCTGAGTAAGGGCCCGAACACATTAATGATATTCAGAGATCCAAGATCTGCGAACACGCTTGGGAGAACGGGCATAGAATACACTGGGACTTGGCAAAAAATTTAACAAAAGAGGCAGATAGCAAAAAAAGAAAAATTAAAGAATCAGCGATAATATTGAATGAGGATAGATGCGTGCCGAATTGTTCCGTATATGTCTGTACAACCTGGTTGCCAATGTTAAACGAAGAACTTCACAAACTTAACATGGTACAAAAATTAAAAAAAACTGTTAACTATATCAATAGTTCTATGTAAATAGTAAGTATCTATAAATGTTGAATAATATTGCTGTGTATTTATCATACACAGCAAAAAAGATTTTTCAAAAAAAGCCTTGAAAAAGAAAACAGATTAGATTTCCGAAACGTCGGCGAAATATTTAGGTAATTTCAAGTTTTTATACTTATTCGTATTATTTTTTTTTTAAAGCAACCTCTAACTGATCCTTTGACGTAAAAGTCACAGGCGTAGAGGTTATTTATCAGTATCATACTGGTTAACTGTGATATTTTGTAGATTCCCCGAGCATCGCTTAAAAAGAAACAAATACATGTGGCAGGAAGTCCCAAAGAATTAGAAAAAAATTAGAATAGGGTATTTTGCGATATGAAATTGCGCCGAGAAAGTAGGCATTCTTGGCCGATTTCGGGAAAAAAACTTTCCCGAACTGTTTTCTGATGGTTGCTTAGCAACGGACTGAAATGCTAGAGTCGCTTATTTTGGGATCTGAAATTGCGCTGAGAAAGTTGGCATTCTTGACCGATTTAAAAAAAAATTATTTCCCGCTCCAATTAATAAAAAATTAAATTTTTTGACTCGCGAAATGAGAAGCCTCTCCCATTTCCTCTCCCAAAGCCATTCTTCAAAACCATTACGGCTACTAATTTATCGAAAAATTCTGTCTGTTTTCTCTTCATCTGCCTGGCCTAAATGGCCTACCTTCAGTTGGTGCATAATGTCAACTTCAATTTCTCATATCTCGGCAATGGTATGCTCAATTTCAACCTTTCAGAGGATTAATGTATCCCGGTAAACAATCATTTATTACCAAATTCAAGTCCATGGGGACTTCGAAACGGGCCACGGAAGCAATATTCTGATATATTGGTATGCGTCACCGAATGAGAGCAACACGAAATGCTCGCTATGTTTCTCTGGCATGAAAAAGATATTTGCACCAAGTGAATAATAGACTATATTTCTGCTACTAAATAAAGCGTACGCAAGATACTAATGCTACTTTATTTTAAAAACTCAAAATTCAAACAACGTAATGCTTTTAATAACCACAACAAAAACAAATGAGTTCATCCTACCCACTTTTTAATACAATTTTATAATAATATTTATATCCAACATAAAAACGTGCCATACTGAAAGACGACTTCATTTGATAATGTAAGTAAAATGACAAAATTCTTCTTCGCCCAAAAAAGCCGAATAGCAGAGAAGCATTTTTTTAAATAACAAGAATAAAAAAGACTACGTAGGTTTTGTTCGAATTTTCCCAAACGCTTTTCCGGAAAAGCGATATATGGCATATATGTAAATATAAAGAAAACGTCTGATTTCTTGGTTTCTTTCAATTTTTTGCAAAAAATACAAAGAATAAAAGTTGTTTTAAATCGATGGAAAAACTTGAATTTTCCGAAAAAAAAATTCCGACAGTGGAAAATTTCAAAATCAAATCTTTGCGGAAAAGTCATTCCTTTAATTTTCAGCGAGGAAGACGTGTTTGCGATATTTATCGACTTGAAACACATTAAATTGGTCTAAATTTTCCTGTAAAATTTTCCGGAAATCAAATAATCTGTCAGATGCCTTGAATCTTTTAAATTCATCAGTGGTAATACCCTTTTTTTAATTTTTTTTCGGTTCAACTTGAACAATAATGGTTGTTTGAAGTTGAGTTTTCCATGAGAAAAATCGGAAAAACTAGAATTTTTCTAATAAAAATTTTCGGATTTTGTAAAATTTCTGAACATTTTCGCGGCAAAAGCAATTTTTCAAAAGTGTTTGTCTTAATGCGAGAAAAAATAAAAACGACCGTACGTTTTCAGAACGATATTTTTTTATCAAAATTTTTAATGGTTATCTGTGATTTTTCTCACATTTTTGCATGCAATATGCAATTTCGATAAAACAAAAATCTTTCAACCAGGAAAAGAATTATTTAAATATTAAAAACAATTAAAATTGGATGATTGAATATTCTCTATTCAATCAAAGTCAGCGTGCGTCGAGGAGTGGTAAAAAAAATGTTAGAATTGCTGAACACAGAATAAAATAGTCCAGAATCAAAATTTTCAATTGAAATTCACATTTAAATATACATAAATTTTACTGAAAAATTCAGGCCAATTTCATGTGTTTCAAGTCAAAAAATATTATCGCAAACACGTGTTTTTCGCTAAAATTTAAAGAAATCACTTTTTCGCAAAGATGTTTTGAAATTTTTCACTGTCGGAATTTTTTTTTCGGAAAACTCAAGTTTATCCAATTTTCCCATATGGAAAATTCAATTTAAAACAAGTTTTATTCTTTGTATTTTTTGCAAAAAATTGAGAATATATGCCATTTTCCGCTTTCCCGGAAATGCATTTGGGAAAATTCGAACAAAACCTACGTAGTCTTATGCAAAACGGCGTTTTAAACAGTTTTTATTCTTGTTATTTATAAAAAAAAAATGCTTCGCTGCTCAGATATTCGGCACTTTTGGGTGAAAAACCTATATATGTATGTATGTATGTAAGTTAAAAAGATCCAAAATCCCAGATGTCGGAAAAATTTCGACTTTTGCCCTCATTTTTTCTTTCGTTTACTGTACTATTTAGGGTATCTAACATAATTTGACATTATTTCTGCCTGAATTATGAATTTTATTTTTAAAAGATAAACAGCTTTCCATAATTTGATAATATAAACATATTTTTTTAATTTGCACGAGGATCTGTTACCTATAACGACTTATGAACACAACATAATTTTCATGAATGAAACGCTTATTGCCTGGCTAAGTGGCAATGAATAGTACAAACAATTTATTTAGCAATGTTTACCAGTAGCAATAAAACCATTTGTATATTTGCATGTATTTTTTACCCACTTTTAAAGAACAAGTAAAATGCCATGTGAAGTTTTTACTGCCAAAGTTTGAAGAACCTTATAAAGTTTTACAGGTAAACTTTTCAGACGAACTTTCATCGACTTGATGTTCTTACGAGGACTAATAATAGATCAATTGGTGTTTTTTAGTTATGTAGATATTCTATTAATACCGATACACGTTTTTTTTCATGAAACTATTTCCCTATTCATACACAGAAACGTCATTTCTACAAAATTAGATTCATAAAGAAAATATGGAGTATTATAGACAGATGGACGTACTTCTTAAATAACTTCAAATGTATTTCAACGAATAATGTCAATGAAACCAATCCTGTAAAGGAGGCTATTATGAAGATAAAATGGAAATAATACAATGTAAAAATACCATCAGAGATATTAAAAACAATGTCAACTGATCAACAGATAAGCAAAAACGAAATACGTCAGAACCATCTGTTCAGCAACATTTTGGAAGCAGTCAAAATTTTAATTAAATGTTTGGGATTTAGGCAGTCTACAATAAATGATAACGTATTTATAATAGTAAAATACAGCAGTGGAACTTCACTTGATATCGGCACTCATAACATGAATTTAATATTCACGAAGATGATGTTTGAACCCACGAGCCAAAGGCGAGTGGCGAAAATCTTCTGAGTGAATCATGGTCATAATGGCGAATGTAATACTATGCTTTTTCTACACCTATTAAACAAATAAATTAGACTGAAATTTGACAGCATTAATCGGTACCTACTCGCAAGAAGTGGAAAACGAAAAACAAACTATATGGCGATACACTTGGTTGTCACTGTCAGCGAGTTGATTGTCAGCTGCAACAAGAGTTGATCGCAGTCAATTTGAAACATCATTGGATCAGTGAAACAGTGATTTTTGAATTTGTATTTGTGATTGACCAGATGCAGTGAATATGCATCGATTATTCACTACAGTGAATTATTGGTAGGTACGATTTTTCACCAAAAAATGCTGCTAATTGTCAATTAAATAGGTGTATAAAAATATTTTTATTAAACATTTTACCCACTTTTCTTTGACCCAGCAACTTTTTGTATAGCTTATCCAGGGTCAGTTTAAAAATCATCAAAAAGGACCGACAAAGGAATAATTCGTTACACCAACGATGTGTAAGTGCCGATCGACAATTTTTAGAATATTTTTTTACTACTTTATTTAATTGATAGGCATTATGTAAATTATTTATTTATAATAAATAATGTTAGTTTAATGAACAACTCCATAAATAATTTAAGAAAAGTAAATAAACATCGTTTAACCTACGGCTATCAGGATGGCCACCTAAGACTGCTTTTCAAATCCCCTGACTTTTCACTGATTTCCCTGTCTGATAAACTTCAGTTTTCCCTGACTAATTTTTATAACTCAAACGCCAATTTCAACTATTTTTTACATGCTATTAATAAAAATTGTGATCGAATATAACAATTAGTCAATGTTGACCAGTTTGTGCAATTTCTTTTTTCGAGAATTAACTTTTCGAGCAAAATTCACAATCAATAGAAAATGTTTAACTGTAAGGTATAAATGTATTCAAATAAATGCGTTTTTCCCTGACAATTTCTTAAAATTCCCTGATTTTGCATCCAAATTAGAATAAATTCCCTGACTTTTCCCGGTTTCCAGAAAAGTGGTCACGCTACCCTGGCTATGCTACCGGCAATATTAAGAATGAACCAAAAGCAGATAACGGGCTTGTAATGGTGAGCCAGGTAAATAATCGACTACTTTCGTTTAAGGCAAGCGCATAACACGGTTAACTATATTCGTATACGTGTATCGTTTGTAACATTCAAGCATGGTCACGGTGTTATTCTATCACAAACATGCTTTGTAATGATTTATCCTGCTAGCAACGCTTTAGACATTTGTAAATTGACAATAGAAATGCTAAGATCTTGTCAACCTTGAACGCACCTGACGTTCAACAAAAAAAGTTTAGAAATTATGATCTCTCATCTAAAGATTGATTTCAAAAGTTTACGTCTAAAAACATTCGTACGACCAAACGCATTAGAAATATGGAATAACTATCTTTATCTCTTTCTCCCCCTCTGTACCACCTTAATCAATCGAAGATATTGGCATCTGGCTCTAAGCAATATTTTATAAAGAACGAAGAATATTGACTCATTACACAACCACACAAAAAAAAAATCGTTCTGAACTGGGGGTCTGGCCATGTTTACTATATGTTTTTGGAGCCGCTGAATCCGAACCGAGGTCTATTTAATTCCATCACATCAGAATTTTGCCATAACCTCAAAAAATCCATAATTTAAGCGATTTCGACATTTCTTCACATAAAACGCCGTAACTTTTTCTAGAGAAAAATGACTCCCCTATTTTTTGTATTAAATCGATTGCAAGATAAATTTCCAAATCGATGATGTGGGGCACGATATTTTTTCAGCGCTTTTTAAGTGAGATATCGGCCACCAAAGTGAGAGGTCAGAGGATTTAGCTTCTGGAGCGGCACGCCCCAGCTTCGAGGGCCATTTCTGACAAACCAATGCTGGAAAAAAATCTGAAAAAAATTAGGAGTACGTAAAAAGATGTAAAAAATCGATTGGCATGAATCGGAGGTCGGTGCGTGCCTTGGTTTTCGAGATATTGGCCGCTCGAAATCACCAGAAGGTGAAAATCGATTTTTTTTCCGCTTCCCGAGGTCATATCTCGAAAACGAAACGAGATACAGAGCTACGGTTTGCGCCATTCGATTTATTCCTACATACTTCTGGATTTTTTAGATGCTTTACCATAGATATTTTGCAAAAATATTAAAGTGCCGGCATAAATCTGAACAAATTTAGGGGAATGTAAGAAGGCGAGAGAAATCGAATAGAGTAAGCCGCAGCTCTGTATCCCGTTCTGTTTTCGAGATATAGCCTCGGGAAGCGGTAAAAAAAAATCGATTTTCACCTTCCGGTGACTTCAAGCGGCCATATCTCGCAAACCAAGGCACGCACCGATCTCCAATTTACGCCAATCGATTTCTCACTTCTTTCTACATACTCCTCATCTTTTCAGATCTTTTCTAGTTTTCGTTTGGCAGAAATGGTCCTCGACGTGGGGCCGCGGCCGTGTCGCTCGAGAAACGTTATTCTCAGACCCTCTCACTTTGGCGGCTGATATCTCACTTAAAAAGCGCCGAAAAAATATCCTGTCCCATATCATCGGATTGAAAATTTAATTTGCAATAGATTTAGCACAAGAAAAATGAGGTAATTTTTGTCTACAAAAAGTTAGGGAGATTTATGTGAAGAGATGTCGAAATCGCTTATATTATGGATATTTTGAAGTTATGGCGAACTCCTGATGTGATGGAGATAAACAGACCTCGGATTTGGATTCAGCGACAGCAAAAACATACAGCAGACACGATCAGACCCCCTGATCAGAAAGAAAATTTTGTGTGGCTGTGTTATATTCATTAGATAAAGAAAATATAAGATAAGTTTAGTTGGCCTTCCTTTATTGTATGGCAAGTCTGACAGCATCATGCCATTGGTCGCGATTGCCTGTTAGGCGTAAGACCTCATTCAAGTTCTGCATTAATTTCTTAGTGACATCACCTCAACGTTTTACAGGGCGTAATCTTCGCCGCTAGACTATCTTGTTTTTCTGATGTGGCCAAAAAATTATAAGAATCGCGAGAATATGTTGTTAAAGAGTCGTTTTGAGGAGCGTATTTCTTGAGTTGTTGGAGCGGTGATCTACCAGAGGAAGCACGTGTCGAAATTCTATATCTAAAGCATGTCTACCTCGCTAGCAGTCTATGTCTCACAGGAAAACTAAGGTGTGAATAAGACGTTGCGAGTTTCGTGATGTTTCTGTTATCTTGCCATCTGTATTTTTCGTCGAATCTCTTAGCAGTTGCTGGTATTGTTCACGAAAGTTCCAACGTATTTCACCTCGTTCACTACATCACATTCATCCATCTTTAACGAGTTTAGATGAGCACTATTAGTAGAGTGCTCGTGCGCCCGAAAGTGCCTTAGAAAATGAATTGGTAGGGGTTTAAACACTAAAAGCTGACACCTGGCTAAATCGATAGCTTATATATAGGTAAACTTCCAAAAAAAGTTGTCCAAAGATTGTCCTGTACAAAAGGGCGTTATTCGCAATTTTCGAGTTATGTAGTGCGTCAGATAGCCAAAGGTCAGTTCTTTCTTTCGTAAAAATTTCATAATATTCTCTGTAGCCGTTTGGCTGTAAAAAAATAAATTATTTTTAAAAAAGCATTGCATCTTATGGGAAACGCAAACTTTAAAAGTCCGTATCTCCGTTCAGTACTCGCTAAAAATTAATTAATTTTGCCGTGTTTTTACATTTCTCACTCCATTACTCGGAAACTAGGTCTCAAATCAAAATTTTTTTTTTACAAATTGAAAACCGATGCTTTCTGACTAAGACAGTACTGTTAAAAATATTTTTGCGGAAATAATAACTGAGTTCTGATTTAAAAACCAACGCAACTACAAAATCTCTAGGCGCTTAGAACTGCCGACTTCGATCGCCCTCCTGCACCGCACTATTCCCCGCGGTCGAACGATGCCCATAAGTTCTGTGATCTATCGTGTATTATTTTGATTAGTGAGCCCTTGCTTATTTGTAATTAATATTAGCTCGTGTGAATTAATTTATTTCTCTATTAGCTGCATAAATCTTTAAGGGGTAAGTGTGTATTAAATTAATTTTAATTATTTCATACATACCTAGATGCAAATAATCATTCATGCAAAACTAAAAAAATTTGTCATATTTTCGATGGAATGTTTATTGTACAGGATATGGGTAAACCACCTAATGGTAAAACATTTGGGGAATATTCAAATATATTCTCATCCACTGTTTTTTAAAATGAATACAACGCCGATAGAATTGATGTAGTTTTAGATAATTACCAAGAGCACTCCATTAAAAACTTGACCAGAATAGAAAGAAGTTCTACAGCATCTATTGAGAAAGTAATTAATTCAGGTGATGTACTTCTACCTCAGCAATGGAATTTATTTATTAATTCAACTAATAACAAACGACAATTAACAAATTTTTTATCATTACAAACAACTAAGTGAATTATCTAACAGACAAACAATTCAATTTGCGACAAGTGGCGGATTGCTTGACGTTATGGAGTACAGAAGCAATTTTAAGTTAGTGGATGATTTGTTAGTATCAAATCACGAAAGAGCAGATACTAGAATTTTGCTTCATATTTTATCGGTAAAAAACGCCGGGTACAATAAATGTATTATTAATTCCAAACATACTGATGTTTTGGTACTTCTTCTTACTTCAGACAGAAAGTTTGGGTGAAGGCTGGAAAGAAAGGGCAAGAACGATTTATACCGGTACATAATTTAGAAATAGACTCTGCGTTATTAAAAAACTTACCAGCTTTTCACTCAATTTTAGGGTGTGTATTGGTAAAAAAAGTTGTTGGAAAGTCTATCTTATATATTCCAAATTACTTGATCGTATTGGAACAGCTAATTTTGACGATACCTTGTTCAAAGAAGTTCACACCTTTGTTTTAAGATTATGTACAAGCAACGAAGATATATCCTCAGTAAATAATTTACGTGGTATACTAGCAGCTTCAAAAACACTGGATAAATTACCTCCTACAGAAAACAGCATTGCCTACAGGCTCATTATCAAACCATTATTTAACTCAGTGCTCTTAATCCTGTTATAACACCCCTAATGTATTAGAACATGGTTGGCAACTTATCAATGGTAAACTGGTACCCTTATTTCAAACTCTTCCACCTTTTCCACAAGATCTGGCCACATTAAGCAGCTACGGATGCAAAAACCTATACTTAAAAGTTAAAATTTTTTGAAAAAAAAACAATCATTTTTATTTTCAGATTATAAATATAAACGGTGCAGCTGTAAAAAAAATAAAATCCCGTGCATAGGATCTTGTCGTTGTATGGGTAAAAAATCATGTTCAAATGTTTCCTCAAACGAAGATAATACGGAAACAATTGAAGAAAATATGTCTTTTGAGGATGAAAGCGGTGAAGACGGAGAATAATATTTTTGCGGAATTTATTTATTTATCTTATGTTTATGTTTAAATTAGACGTTACTCCAAGCTGTGTTTAATAATTAATATTTATAAAACCACTATTGTAAAATAATAAATAGGTGATAGATCACAGACACAGGATTTATGTGTCGCAGATCTTATAGGCAACGTTCGATCGCGGGGAATAGTGCGGTGCAGGAGGGCGATCGAGGTTGGCAGTTCTAAGCGCCTGGAGATTTGGTAGTTGCGTTGGTTTTTAAATCATAACTCAGTAATTATTTCCGTAAAAATATTTTTAACAGCACTATCGTAATCAGAAAGCATCGGTTTTCAATTTGTAAAAAAATTTTTTTTTATTAGAGTCCTAGTTTCCGAGTAATGGAGTGAGAAATGTAAAAACACGGCAAAATGAATTAATTTTTAGCGAGCATCGAACGGAGATATGGACTTTTAAAGTCTGCGTTTCCCATAAGAAGCAATGCTTTTTTAAAAACAATTAATTTTTTTACAGCCAAACGGCTACAGAGAATATCATAAAATTTTTACCAAAGAAAGAACTGACCTTCGGCTATCTGACGCACTGCATAACTCGAAAATTGTGAATAGCGCCCTTTTGTACAGGAAAATCATTGGACAACTTTTTTTGGAAGTTTACCTATATATAAGCTATCGATGTAGCTAGGTGTCAGCTTTTAGTCTTTAAAGCCCTACAGGATGAACATTTTGAGCCTCTGGGCTCTCTACTATATATGGAATTAATGGTTTTGTCTTAAAAAGAATAAAATTTCGTAAAAACCACAATATGAGAATGAACATCATCATCGTATCGTATATAAAACCCTCAGAGTCTAAACTTGATTTGGAAACATCTTCTCATCATCTAAATATCATGAGAATATTCCAATTGAGCAGTTTTACCATTGGTACTTAATCGTCTTACATTTTACATTATCTTCTGTACCCTTTCTGCACAACAGAACTAACCACATCATCATTTCTTGATATAGAATCTGTTCAGATATGCAATGACTCTCCTACTGACGAGACAAATTAATACACCCACGCTCAGTAAAGCAAAGGCTTGATTCAGATCAGTCACTTATCGTAGCGGCACAGTGAATGAGTGACGAATATATGGTTCTTTTAACTGCCTCTTTACTTCGTAGCTCCGCCAACCGGTCAGACGTTGGATTTGGAAGCGCGATCCGAGTTTGAATCCCTAACGCTCCTTTCACACTATACGGTTTTGACCGTACGGCAAAATGCCGTACGGCTGTAGATGTGAAGAAAGGCATGGGACCTTTCACATTATACGGCGACGGTAAAATGCCGCTGCCGTGCCGTGCAGCAGCCGTGCCTTGTCACTAAACTGGACGGTCGCCGTACGGCGCTTTCGACACAGTGGCCTACATGACTAAATGCATTCTTTCACATTGGACGGTTTTAAGTCGTACGGCATCGACAGCTAGTTGTGTATTCAGTGTTTTAAGAAAATAAAAACACAGTACAGAAAACAGTTTGGTTAAAAGTAAATAAATAATAATAAAGTATATCCTCTGTTGAAGAAAATAAAAACCAGTGACCAGAGAACAGTTTAGTTAAAAGTGAATAAGTAATAATAAATTATCCTCGGTTTATTGTTTTGTTTACATAATAATTTTAACATGGATCAAATCGATGTTGAAGTTTTGATAACCTTGGTCGAACTAAGACCAGTTTTGTGGGATAAAACTCTAGATGTATATAAGGATAGAATTGCTACCAGAAATGCTTGGCGGGAAGTTTGCTCAGCTCTTAAGCAAGATTTCAGTGTAATGGAAGACAAAGAAAAAAATGTGTTTGGTAAGTATATTTAATATTTATTCATAAACTACAAAAACCTGTGTTAATTTATATTTTTGACATCTGCCATGGCACACTTCCAGCATTTGTCATAAAATATTTACAAAGCGTTTTCCTAATGTTGTTAGCTGTCATTCCTCCTCTTATGTTAGCATCTTGGGACAAGTCCTCCAAACCAGTGATGGATGTGGTATCCTCAACTATAAATCCATCTCTGTCGCGCACAAAATTGTGTAAAACAACACAGGCTTTAACAATTTTTACTGCAAAATCTGGTTGTACATTTAAAGCTCGGTGAAATATGAGCCACTTATTGCTCAAAATGCCAAAAGTACATTCCACATTCCTCCTTGCTCTGCACAACCGATAATTAAATATTCGTTTCTCGACTGTTAAGTGTGTTCCCCCAAAAGGCCGTAGCAAATGTTTGTGTAGTCCAAATGCTGCATCTCCGATGAAAAAGTACGGTACTTTTGGACTTTCCGTACCAGGTAGACATTTTTCGTTTGGCAATTGCTGAGAATTACTTTCTATTGACTTCCATAAACTGGACCGTTTGAATACTGCAGAGTCACAGTCTTTGCCATAACTTCCTATGTCGACATAGACAAACCTGTAGTTGGAATCCGCTACAGCCATTAGAACCACAGAAAAATATTCTTTGTAATTAAAATACATTGATCCGCTATTAAATGGAGAATTAAGACGAATATGTTTTCCATCCACCGCTCCTAAGCAGTGGGGGAAATTGGCAGTACTTTCAAATCCAGACGCAATTGATTCCCATATCTCTGGTCTGGGCGTCGGTATACATTCTTCTCTCATTGACGACCAAATTGCTGTGCATACATCATTAACTACTTTACTTGCTGTAGATATCCCTATTCTATACTGGTAATGCAAGTCAGTGAAAGAACAACCACTTGCCAGATACCTGAGAAAAAAACATTTAGTTTTCTGCGAAAAAAAAAATTATACTTTTTTTTAGTGTTTCTTTTTTTTGTTTCAGGTAAAGAAGTAATACGAAGGTGGACTAATGTACGAGACTCCTTTGTTAAGTCGAACTTAAAAATTAAAGGTACCAAAAACAGCGGTTCAGCGGCAAAAAAGATTAAAAAATATGTTTATTCTGATCAACTTCAGTTTCTAAAAAAACTGTATGAGGCTAGACAGACGGAGGATAGTTTTCAATCGGAAAGTGCTGCCGGGCTGGAAGAAGATACAGAAACACAGGGCTCCACTGAAAATATTGAGAATGCCTCTCAGCCATTTGATACACCATCCACACAACTCTCACCCAAAAGCATACGTCGCACAACAACGAGAAAACATAAAAAACTCGATGAATTCGAATTGAAAATGTTAAAAACTCTGGAAGCAGACAAACCATGCAGCAAGACGTCATTTTTACTTAGTCTCAAGCCTCACTTGGACAAATTTGACGAACAGGATTATCTTCAGTTTCAGCTGGGAGTACTCAGAGTTATAGAAAATATAAATGAAAGAAAAAATACTATGTCAGCTCAACCTCCTCCATTCACCCAACACACACCTGCCATGCCCTACGGCCCATTTCATGCTTATTCTCATTCGTCTATGGCAAACTCAGCTCCCATGTCCTCCTACCAAACGCTGCATCCTCCAACTACACTAAACCCAGGTTTTTCTCATCCTCGAGAAAGTTTTAACAATCCAAATTTTTTTTCTGCTCAACAATTACAAACTCGTGAAAGCCGCAGTTCTTATCAACAGGAAAATCAAGTGCCATTACCGTATTCCTCACCTTCCACTAGTAATAATGAACGACCACCATCAACAACGGAGTTCTACAGACATTTCGGGGAAAGCCTTTCTTCACCGACTGACAATGCAGTCAGTCCTGCTACACATTCTTTAGATTCAACTGTTGATAGTATTGACTTTTCTTCCCCACAAAATTAAGTTAAATAAGAATATAAAAACAAATAAACAAATAAATACTATTGCTTTTTATCTATTTACTTACCTTAACGTGATGGCCACCATTTCAATAGGTTGTACGCAATTTCGAAATTGTGTGTGTTGTCGCTGTAGCACATTCTTAAGTTTGCTGTGTAATTCGTCAAAAGAGGTAATAGACATTCGGAAATAGTTGAAAAATTTATTTTCGTCGTTCCTCAAATCTTCAAAGAGTGTATAAAATAACCCTACTTCGTCTCTCCTCTGATTAATAGGGTGCACCCAAAAACGACGATTTCGTTTTACTCTTTTTCGTCGACGATGAATCAACCACAAAGCAATAATTTGTTTTTTACGATTCATCTTTGAAGGCACATTCACAAATGAAATAAAAATATCTAGAATTGGTCACGGCAAAAAACCGTACAATGTGCAAGGAACAATATCACGGCAAAAAGTCGTACGACATTTTGCCGTACGGTCAAAACCGTATAGTGTGAAAGGAGCGTAAGACATTCTACTTTTAACCGAGTATAGACTTTACTATCGCTATTTAACTATCATGCGTGAGACATGGGCAGGCGACGAAATCGTCGCCACGTGGGGTGACCATGTCGTCATATTTTCTACGTTTCGATTATATTTCTAAAAATACACCTTGTACCTACGTATAGAAGAACTAACTAACTACATGTCTATTTTACACCTTAGAATTAATGATTGATGATTTAGTGAACAAGCTATGTTAAAACGTGAAAATATGTATAGCACTCACCCTAGCGCCAAGGAAGCGCGCCTCTAGAAGCTCCTGTTTCCGGGGGTCGAGCGCCGCCTGGAAATGCTCCATCTTCACTCCAGCGCCTGCAAAAACGCCAAGGAGGTTACAGATATGCATTTACAGGAGGCCCACGATCAAAATAATTCGCGGGCAAAACATGCAACAAAAAAATTTTCAATGGACCTAGGATGAAAGGTATTGATAAACTGTGTGTATTTAGTGTGACGTTCATTAATTATTAGGAATAGGTACAATATCAACATATGAAAGGAAAGGTAATATAAAAATAGTATTAGTCGCGTCATTTTAGCATTTTACCTCTAAAGAAAAGGTACAGGGTCACTTTACTTCATTTTTGTTGCAAAGAGTTCAGAAAAGCATTTAGAAAAAACAGTACCTTTTATTTTTTGGCGGAAATGCTTGGTTTAATTTTTTGGCCAATAATTGGCCAATATTAATGGCCAATTTAATTAGTTGAAAAATTTGTTATCGTACATAATATGCCATACAATTAGACGAAAATGGTTGCTCGGGGTTTTTTGGTGTCGCTGATCACGAATCTGAAGTCCAATTTGGGAAATTCAAAATGGCGGACCGGAAATCTGGCTATTTTCCAGAAAAAATGAGAATGGATATCTTGGCTTTGAAAATCTGCACTCGGGGGTTTTCGAGGTAGCTGATTACGAATCCGAGGTCTAATTTGATAAATTCAAAATGGAGAACCGGACGTACAGTCAATTTCTCAGGAAAGACTCGTATCTTCTTCGCTATTGGGCTGAAAATGAGTACTCGGGGGTTTCTGAGGTCGCTATGCACGAATCAGAGGTCCAGTTTAAGACATTCAAAATGGCGGACTGATATAACAGTCCATTTCTCCGGAAAGCTCATATTCTTTTCTTTTTTAGACTGAAAGTAGTAACTCGGGGGGTTTTCGTTATCGCTGATAACGAATCTGAAGTCCAATTAGGGAGAATTCAAAATGGCGAACCGGAAGTAGTATATTTTTCAGGAAATACTCGTATTTTTCATACTTCCAGCCCAAAGGAGTAAGAAGTACGAGGTTTTCCGAAGAAATTGACTGTTCTTCCGGTCCGCTATTTTGAATTTCGTAAATTGGACCTCCGATTCGTGATAAGTGACCTCAAAAACCCCTCGAATATTCATATTCAGCCCAAAAACGAAAAAAAACACGAGTTCTTTCTGACAAATTGACTCTACTTCCGGTCAGCCATTTTGAATTTACCAAATTAGACTTCGGATTTCGTAATCAGCGACCTCAAAAACCCCCGCAGGGTGTCTACTAAATCTTAATCTTAAAATTCCCTGACTTTTCCAGGTTTTCCAGGTAATATTTTATCTAAATTCCAGGTTTTTAACTTCCTACACTCGAACAAACATAAAAGTAATAGCCACGACACAAGAGGCTGTATTCTAATTTACATCAATAAATTTAGACTATGCACTTTCAAAAAAGGTCCTTTCTATGTGTGTAGGACAATTTTCAACAAACTGCCAACTGAGATTGAGACAATTGCTTTTATTCTTTACAGGAATTCTCTAATTTCGACTTGCTTGTATTTTCAAAATGTTCTTTACAGGAATTCTATAATTTCGACTTAGTCAGTTAACTTCACTTCACTATTTAAATAAGTGAAGTATTTATAATATTTAATGTAGTTTCATGTATTTTTTTAGTTTGTAAAATTGTATGCCTGTATGTATTCTGTATTGGCTTACAACAAAACATTATTATTATTATTATTACACAATAAGTAAAAATTCTTGCATTTTTTACTAAAACGGTTATTTTCGAGAACTCAATTAGACAAGGCGAAAACCTCGCCTTCGTGTGAAAAAAAATCGATTTTTTTGCGTATTCACGTTCGGGACATGCCCCTGAATAAGGATTAACAGTTTGTCAGACGAAAATCTGGTCCCGATTTGTTTAAACTTTTTTTTTTAACAAAATACAAAAATCGCCGAATGAATTTGTTTTAGGTTTTCTTGGTCATTTTAAACATAAAGGGTCTCCTGTCATTTTTTCGTAAAGTTGACCATTTCCGATTTATAGACAATTGAAAGAGCGCGCGACCTGCTAGAAACGTCTATTCATTTAACAATAAAAAATTTAAGCTTTAGAATGAAAAAATCTGCACCTACTCTCTTCAGGATTTTGTTAATGGATGTTCAGAAGTTGTACAAGAATTTTGGTGAACTTAAAAAATTCATTTTACAATATTTTATTCAACCTTGAAAATGGCCGTTTTTGCATTTTTTCAAACATTAAATTGTAAGTCGGAAACGGTCAACTTTACGAAAACATGACAAGAGATCTTTTTTGATTAAGGAAAAGCGATTTTTGCAATTTGTTTTAAAGAATTAGTTCATACAAATTGGGACAAGATTTTCGTCCGGCAAACTCACGATCCTTATTCAGGAGCATGTCCCGAACGTGAATATGCAAAAAAATTTATGACATTCTTTTCATATGAAGGCGAGGTTTTCGCTTTGTCTAAATTACGAACTGAATTATTTCTATAAAGATTATCATTGTTTTTTAGCCTTTAAAGAACTCTCTCTTTTTTAAATTAATCAGAATCAACAACAGACAAAATTATAGAAGTGAAACAGTTAACACAAATAAAAAATCTATCCATAAAGTTCATAATCTTCATCAGCGAAACATTTCTAACAGATTTAATAATTTGTACTAATAATTATATGAAAGTAAAAATTCCAGGTTATACTGCTTATTTTAATAAATTCCCTGATATTTCCAGGTTTTCCCTGACTAAAATAAATTCCCTGACAATTCCAGGTTTTCCAGATTAGTAGACACCCTGCCCCGAACACAGATTTTCAAGGCCAAGATATCCATTCCCATTTCTTATGGAAATTGGCCCGATTTCCGGTACACCATTTTGAATTTTCCAAATTGGAATTTCAGATTCGTGATCAGCGACCCCAAAAATCTCCGAGTAACCATTGTCGTCTAATTCTATGGCATATTATATATGATAACACATTTTTCAGTTAATTTAATTAAATTGGCCAATTATTGAAAGAAAAAAAAATGAAACCAAACATTTCCGCCAAAAAATAAAAGGAACTGTTCTTTCTATATGTCTTTCTGAACTCATTGCAACAAAAATGAAGTCAATTGGCCTTTTTTTAGAGGTTTTCAGATTTTTCATGCTAAAATGACACGACTATAATATAGTCTATTCATAGATATAATAAAGTGACTATCTGCCTGATATTAGCACTGAGCCTGAGATGCCAATAATATACTGTTGTTAGTTTCCATCTAACTGTAATTTTTGAAATTTCATTTATTCAATGCTGGCCTGGTTGAACCACCACAGACTCATAAACTAAGCGAGTGCACCCGATTGGTTTATGGTCAATGCTAATAGCAGGCAGGTACTCAATATATCATTTAAATGAATAGACTAAAAACACATTATTCGCTTAGTCTTAAAAAAGTAGATAATAAATAACCGGTATCTTCCTTCTAATTTTGTATCAAAGTAACGAAACAAATGTCACTGATGTTATTGCAATCAAATTGAATTAACGCTGTTAGTAATATGATGCATGCTGACTTTTGTTGGATGAATAAATCTTGTAAAATGTTATGGTGGGATATACACCCCCCTGTGATATAAAACGTGATTATATAACACCACTGACATATGATACACATGATACAATGAATTTTACGTGAAAGAAAATGTTTAAATATTTTTTTTTCACGCAAAAAGTTGATATAATTAGAACTCAGCGTCCATGGAACGTTGGATGGAAACTGATAAAATGATAAGCTCTGTAGTAACTATAATCATGATAGTACCATGACTAGCAAGCACCTTACCGGCTATTAGGTATCATCGCAAAAGCCAATTACATGGTGTTACCGAATGTTTCTCTGATGGAATCTTGTTAGAATCGAAAATTGGTAAGCGTATATATCCTTACAACTCTCTTTTTTTATGAAACTTTAAGAGGCAACCTATATTATATTCGAGTTATATTGTTATTATTAGGAACGGGAGCAGCTACTATCCCGCAGCATTCAGGCCTGTCGAGCCATCGTACGTTTGTGACATGCAGATGTAGAATCTCCCGGAAAAGATCTGTGGATAAAATCTTCGCGAGGCAGCACAGCAGTCCACCATTTCAAGGTAAGATCCTATAGTTCCTCCTGTTGCACAGTGGATCAATTTCAGGCATTTCTGGCCAAAACTCAAATCAAACGATTTTAACAGATTTCCGAGAAGTGGGTAATAAACAGGCTTCTTGGTAAGGGTGATTGTTATATTTAAGGAACAGAAGACCCCGAACCCAATACCTCTTCATTTGCGTTCTACGGCTCGAGAACGAAACATGCGTTATATGTAAAATTTGTGCAGTGAATATTTAGTTTTGCAGTGAATTTTTTATTTCTTTGTCTTCAATTGAATTAACCGGCGATGTCTGATACAGAACAAGGTAAGAGCTAGTTGATTTTGTTTGCCATTTGGTACCTAAGTTATAGCCTTTTATCGAGTAAGCGGTTTTTGCCGTATATTTTGATGAAAATGAAACTTTACGTTTCTGTTACGCTTTACTTCCCTAAACTTCCGCATTGTAGTTTCTTTATGATATTGAATGCAGTGTCCATTGCATGTCCTGTTATTGCAACTGGCTATAGCTTCCATGTCTTGTGTTAAGGTATTTTGAATACGTTGATGCAGGCGAAAAATATTAAATTTCAAATGTAATAATAACATAGGTTTAAAAAAAGAAAACAGTTTTCTGGATCTGGGGTCAGACCATACGTTTCTTATGTATTTTTCGACGCTGAATTCGAATCTGTTTTTAGTTCTGCTCTATCACGTCAGGATTTTGAGATATTCTAACCTAAAAGTTGGACATATTTGAGGTTATGTAGCTTGAGAATTTTTTTTCTCAAGAAACTATGTGTGGGATCTTAAAGTACAAGTCTTCACCTTTAAAATACCGTTGAGTTTGCTCAAATATCTTTTTTTTTTCGCCGAGATATTGCAATTTAAATAATGATTATAAGGTTTCCGTACTAATTAAATGTATTAGGCAATCCAACGACCTGTCAAATTCTTTTGGCAATATGGCGTGGAGGGCAAACACGGGGTTTAATCTTCTTAACTTGCGGAAACGTAACCAAGGCAACAGAAAAACAAACTCTTTTAACGAACGAAAACGAATGTTTGCCGGATGTTGCCCTCCACGCCATGTTGAAAGTCACGTGGTTTGGATTGTCTAATTGGGAAAGACATATGAACAGACAATTTTAAAAATTCGATATCTCAGCGAAAAAAAAAAGATATTTGAGCAAACGCTACGGCATTTTAAAGAGAATGATTTGTACTTTAAGATCCCATACATGGTTTCTTGAGAAAAAAAATCTCAAAGCTACATAACCTCAAATATGTCTAACTTTTAGGTTAGAAACTCCTGACGTGATAGAGCAAAACTAAAAACATATTCGAAGTCACCGTCGAAAAATACATGAGAAACGTATGATCTGACCCCAGATCCAGACAACTTTTTTTGCAAACCTGTGTAATTATTATTGATATTGCCGTCACTGATTTCATTCAATTTGTTCACTAGTCACTACTTCAAAGTGAAATTTACTCTCAATACACAACATCTGTAATGTATATCATCCTGTACTTTTCAACTCCTATATTGGATAAGTAATCAGATGAAATTAGCAAACTTTATAATACCTCATCTTTTGCGTTTCTTTTCGATGCTAGCGCCCATCTTGTAAACCCAAGCAACTTAATTTGTTCAAGATTTGGAGAGAAAATTTGAAAATTCCAAAGAGAAATGTCAATATAGAATTGTGACCAACGAGGATTTGTTGCCTATACTTTTTTGGTTTCATCGGATCCTTTTATATATAGAGAAATGGAAATCTCAGATTGTGACGATTCACATACATCTCAAAGTCAAAGTAGTTCGAGTGAACCACAAAGTGACTACGAAAGTGGCTATTAATCAACGATTAAATTTATTTTTAACATTGTCATCCTTTGATTTTGTAAAATAATACATTATCAAAAGTTTTCTTTTGAGGTGAAATTCTATTGGTATCCTAAGTTTCCACATTTTATCAACAAGTTTCGATCTGCACAACCTAAAACCAAGCCCTATTTATCAGTCAAAGTTTTTTACAGTTTTTCCTTCAATTTGGAGGTAATATTCTATTCGCATCCTAAATTTCACGATTTCATACAATTATTTAAATTTCCACCCCCCTGAAACCCACCACCCCCGTTTATCGAGGGATTTTTAAAATTATTGATCCTGCAATTCGCAGTTGACATTGGGACGTTTCCATGAGTTTCAGAATTGTGGCCAAAAATTTTTAAATGTAGAGGCGGCGAATCTATTTATCACCAATTATGGATGATATTACATGCCGTCATCTGCGCACAAAATCTTCATACATGGAGCTGAAATTGGTGAGTCGGCGATGTTACCAATCGGTCAACTCTCAGAAGAAGCTCGGAAGTCAAGGAATAAAGACCCTAAACAATACAGGCAAAGCACCTCAGGAAAACCATCTAGACAACTAACGAACGAGGATCCTCTTCATTGCCTGTTAATTTCGTTCAACCCGTTTATCACAAGACTTAGAAAATTGCTCCGAAAGAGATCAACAACATTACCTTCCGAAGTCTACTAGCAATACCAGAAGTACCCAAACCTTCATCGATGACATAAACACCACAGGAAAGCACCTCCGAAACCAGTAGTGGACAAGACAGTAGTGATTAGGTAGACAAGTGTGTATTTTTGATAGATCTTGCTTTATTTTTTGAATGCCTATTGTCTCTTTTTATTCCACAAGGTTAACAATATATAATTTTTTTTTATCATTTTCTAAAAACGCTGATTAAACAATTTTTTGACTCTTACATATCACCCCCAGGACGAGAAGGTATTTTAAAAATATGTTTCTCATAAATACCTAAGCGCAATCAACACACATACCAAGTTTGAAAAAAATCGAGCGTTATTTATATTTTCAACCCTTAGAACTCACCCCCAGGGGTTGTTTATTTTTCCCCTTATTTTTTTCATAGAAATTTAGATATCAAAAGTATAAACTGAGTTTAAAAAATACTGAAGGTTTTTTATATTTTAACCCCTATATCTCACCCCCAGACGGTGTCAATTTTGTTTACTAGTTTTGCCTTAATGACCTATGCATACTAAGTACATTTGCAGAGTTTCAGAATTTTGGGCAGAAATTTTAGATTCTGACCCACTGTGGGCTGTAAAGACTGCCTTTCAAGATACTTATACGTTGATGCTTCTAGTGGTGCTCAACTGCACAGAATATGGTGATGGTTTCATCCTCCACTTCACACATCCGACAAATAGGATCGTCCACAACTTCATTGAATGAAAGTGCTTGTTCAAAGGAATTCTAATTATTTCTGTGAAGTCAATTGAAGACCCCTTTACATGACTGCCTCATTTCGGGGGCCTGAACCGAACAGTTGTTAAACTGTATCACGGCCAAGTCTCGCAGCTCAGATTTAAGCAGACTTCTTGGCAAACCGAAGGTTGAGCTTAGGATCAGGGAAACGAGTTTTTGCTCCTTCTCCCGCGAATGGTATGTTTGTACATTGGCCTCCAGGTCACTCTGTGTTTGGGTCTCCACATAAATTTAATTGAGTTGTGTTTACACAGTTCAGAACCAGCTTAGAAAACACTGTTTGATGCATGAGCCCTTAAAGACGCCTGGTTCTCTCGGGGAATATGTAAATATTCTTGTCAACGAAATTTCTTCTGTGATTTTCGCTTGCACACAATATGATGGCACATACTTGTTCTTGGAATGCATTAGGATATTTACCAAGTAGCACCCATATAGGAGCTCTTGGCCTTTATCAGTGCACTTCAGCGCCAGGCTCCTCCTCAGTCTCCGATCTATCTGTATACCTGAAATAATATAGATAGATCGACAGATCAAAGGATGCCCTTTCAGTCATCTCGACTACGGAATACAACTGTATATGGAATAGTGTATATAGACAGGTAGACACCGGCCATCCTCTGACTGAGTCATGACATCGTTCTTTATAGGTAGAGCTACAGCTTTGGTGTGATCCAGTCCTTGATCTTACATTCCACTTTTTTACAATCTGTTTGTTACTTTCCTGGCTTCCGGTTTCACTTCAACATTCAAAGGTGTGACCCCAAGAATGGCTTCTATTGCAACCGTTAGAATGTTCCTGATTGCTTCTGTTATTATCAGGCGCGCTAGCCTTTGAACTTGACATAAGTGAGTCCTAACACTAGGTACCTCGTATGTTATGGAGGTTTTGTCATAACAGTATACGTCCAGAGAATAGTCTTTGAATTTATTACCGAGGATGCGTTTGCACATTTATAGAGAAGAGGTGGATTTTCTCTTTCGGCTCAGTTGGAAAATGTGTCAAAAAGCTTCTAAATGTTCAAAATTAGAGAGTATTATATAAAGAAACAAACCAATTTTGGAAATCATCATTACCTGTTAAATTTCCACATTAACTTAACATCCAAAATTCAATGACCGCATTTTCCGTGCTTATAAGAAATGTGACGAACATACGGATGGACAGACAGACAAATGGACGTTCTGAAAGTTATTCAGAATTTGATGACTACTACAACTCTACGAAATCTTTTCTATATAAGAGATAAAACTGGCGTTTGAAAATGTGCCGATCAAATTGTGATATACTCTTAGTTTTTTTCCTTAGTAGTAATAAATAATATACCAGCAGAAATTGAACTTGCCTGAAGCGAGTCAAACTTTCCCCGTGACGTCACGCAGCACGGACCTCCAAAGGCGTAAATATTAATTTCTGGACACCCCCTCTACTTTTAACCTGAAGCCAAGCAGGACAATAATTCCACCGAGGTAATGTTGAAATTTCTTCAGTGGATGCTCTAATGTTTCCAAGGGATATGCCGGGCATCCAATGTCTACAGGCTTGAAACTAGGGCAAATATTTGGGCAGTCCATGACTTGGTCAGTAACCATGGTGGAAACAAGAATTTTAAGCAGATTTGTCTCAAGCACTGAATTAGTTTCACAAAGACTAAAATGTGAACAGTATGCTTAGTACATTTCGCCAATCAAGACGGCATCGTTTGAAGATCTCAAAAAAATATATACAATTGAAATTGATCATGACGTGACACCTTCGCATCGTTTGAAGATCTCAAAAAAATATATACAATTGAAATTGATCATGACGTGACACCTTCACGATTTTTAGAATATACGACCAATTAAAAACAAATTTTCTTGTCTCCAATAACATATTATATTGAGCCAACTTTTAAACAAAATAATTAGCAGTAACTTCAGTTAATATTTCTCACATCTTAACGTAAAAGATTTCTAATTTATTTTCGCTTTTGTTTATAAACTAAACTGTTATATCATATTTGCTAGATTATGGCCTCTGTTGGCTATTTTTACCGACGAATTATATTGGATAATTCAACAGTGTTCTTCCGCGTTTATTAGAATTAATTATGTGTTTCCTACATTCACAACTCAAAACTGCGCTTATTTTTATCAGAGTTAGTTATATCCTTGGATTGGATGGAATGGCATGTTTACATTTCGCCGAAAATATATTTACTAATTCTAGGCTAGTGAACTATGTATATTGTATATACATTATACAAAGACTACACAATTAAAATAAAAACAAAATAATCTAACATACCTTTACAAAACGTCAAAATTAATGTCTGACACAATGTTTTCCTACAAAAATAAAGCAGTTCGACGATATGGCACGTAATAAACAAACCTGATGTACACTAAATTACAGCAACAACGCTTTACTGCAGTCTTAATAATATCTTGAAAAATGACACAATTAACTTTTAACGTTCGTCGATATCTAACTAAATTTACCGACACTTTAGAGTTAGAACTCACTGACTACCATGACTAAATAATTAAAAAATAAGTAGAATTATTTTTTCGTTCACGCTACGCTTAAACATCTTTTACGTTAATGCTTGGGAATTGAGATTAGCATGTATATTAATACATCAAGAATAGATGACATTTTCCTAAAATAACATCTGTAAGTATAAAAAACCTTCAGTGGTGGGATATAATTGCAAAACTGTACTGGAGAAAAAAGTGTTGGATGTATGTAGTTAATTTTTGTTAATTGTTTTGAAAAGTATTAACAGATATCAATAGTAAACTATCTTGGCTGAATTAGACAACGCACACTACACTAGCGCTGATGATAGCAATTATCCATGGCATCGACCAATTATGGTCTTTGGCAACTCATTCAGATTCTTTCCGCGCACTCAAAATTCCTCTTACAAACCACGAGCACGTTCGCAAGTTGACACGTTTATCTATGCACACGTTGACCACCAAGTTGACAACATACATCCTTGCCTGCCTTCTTGATCTATCCAAACCATTTGTTTACCTTCACATACGCCTTGCCTTCTTCGTACATGGACATTATTAACCGACTAATCAGCAGCCCTCTTAGTCAAAAGGCTTTTAGCATTTTTCTAAATTTCAAACTGTCATACACTTTCATGCTCATGGTCAGTTATCCCATCCTTAACATTGAAGAGAATTTTTCCATACAACTTTCCTGGAATAGGTAACAATTAATCTCTGGTTAGATGTATAGACGTTTCTGTTCCGCCAGTTGACCACAAAAGACCAGGCCAGGAGAGATTAAATACACAATTGGTGTAAATTGAATAGTTTATTATCAAAGAAGAAATCTGATAATAAGCTATCACTATACACTTTTTATAATGTTAGGAACAGTATTTTTTGTTTTACACAGATTTTTTTCAATTATCAATGTAAGGCGTTCGACTTAGTAGACTTTGATTTGTTACTAACAAAATTAAAATATATTGACTTCGATGTTACTGCACTAGAGTGGTTTTGCAGCAATTTGAAAATCCGAACTGAAAAAGTTGTATTGGAAAGTAACAATGGGTTACAATTAGGTCCTATTAATAAGGGAGTACCACAAGGTAGCATTCTCGGCCCAATATTGTTTTATATGTATATCTTTGATCTACCCCACCTGCATTAGCCATTGCAATATTCACTTATATGCGGACGATGTCCAATTATATAATCTTGTCCCACATGACAGTTAAATGAAAATATCAATATCATCAATATAGAGTTACATTCAATAACTGTTTGGTGCTCTAGTAATGGTCTAAAGATTAATCCCAGTAAATCAAATGCACCATGCATCCGGAGCGAACGCCAAAGAAATGTCAACAGTCAAAAGAAGTTAATGATAATAATTAACGTGCAAATAGATTGGGTCGAATCAGCGAAAAATTATGGCTTGTTTATTGATCAAAGTCTAAGTTTTAACAAACATCGATCACATCATCAGTAAGTACGTCTTACTTCAAGCTCACATCATGATACCACCTAAAAAATCAGTTAAAACGACTAGACTAAGCTGAAATTAGTAAAATCCCTTATTTATCCTCACACCTATTAATTACTGTTGTACTGTATTTTATCATTTTCTAACCAATTATAATAAAGTAAAATTACAGAAAATACAAAATGCTTGCATGCGATTTGTGTGTTGTATACTCATTTACCATGTGTATTAAAAATAGATTATTAAATGACACGGAGTAATAGGTGCACACATCTTATTTACGTGTTATTATTTATTTTGCAGGTATCAACTTTATATTGTTTATTGTTTTATAACTCTCTTTTGCGTATCTATATGCTTTTATACTTATTGTGGGGGGAGTGGAAGGACATTGCCGTTCTCCTACCATTTAATTTAACATTTTTCTATGTTATTTAATAAACGATTTTATTATTATTATTCCCCAACCCCTATGATGACTAAGCTATTGTAACTTATCGTGTATTAATACCTCGCAATTTCAGTTTGAATGGATGTGGCGAATAAATAATAAAATGCATTATACCATTTTTTATACTTCATTACTAAATTATAGATGATAACAATTTCGAATCTAAGTAGTGGATAAATTATAACCTACATAATGTTTAGTTTACGTCGCATTAAGTGCTTTTCGGTTTCCTCCACTCCTGTGAATTTTATTGATTTATCATGCTACATAATACGTTAATCTAAAGGTTCATGAGAAGTCGGGCGAGCGCCTCTGAAGCACTGACGTCAGATTTTGACATTGATTCCTAAGTATTATACTTCCCTGATGCTACTTTTTATTTCTCCAGTACGTTGTGTGACGATTGTCAATTTCATATTGACGAAAAACTTCGTCACAATCAAAATTTTTAAAAGACTGTTATTGAGCGAATTATTTTATAGACAATTTATAGAATTTCGATCTAAAGATATTTTAAATAAACACGTCACAATATAGTCGACTCATTAAATTGTTCTCCGTGATCCAAAATAATTGTTTGGGTCAAGTTGATCAGCATAACAAAAACTCAGGTTTGTGGTATTTGTGTTGCTGATCAGTGATCACTCCGCTACAATACACGTAAACTTTTAGAATTCTCTATAGCTAAGATGAAAACTCTTGTTTGGACTAATTTTGTGGCAAATAGTCGATTTATCTCAATCAGTTATTTTCGATCACAACTAGAATCTAGATGAAAACTGCAGCCATAGCAATAAATGCAAATCTTAAATCAGAACAGACAATTTGAGCTAATTTATGAATGTACAGAGATACCAGCTTGCAGACTTTCAGGTTTGAAGAGCAGAATTAGATTAGAATTAGCAAGCTTTAAGATTTATTTTTGATTTTGTCTCATGTCAAGACATTCTCTCGGGCCTCTTTCTCATAACCCGTCATAAAAAGTTCTTTACTGTGAAATAGGACACTTCCACCGTAAATGGATATTTACCCGTGGAACGATTAATTAAAAAAAAGAGGCTCCCTGCGGCGAGCCAATGTATGTATGTCTTGGCAGACAAACGAAGTGAACGCAAGCGGACAGAAAAAGGTGCACACTACTAGGTTCAGAAACAGAAGAAACAGAAGACTTGGAGGAAGAATAAATAAGGATATGATGATGGAACTTAAAGAAGCATGGAAACTAAAAAGAAGCATCTTGCAAACACCTACACTTCCCATGCGATGATGACAGATGGAAACTAAAAAAGAAGCATGGAAACTTAAAAGAAGCATCTCACAAACACCTACACTTCCCATCATATATTCCTACGTCATGTGGCTCTCGATGCTGACAACAAGCATGTCCCATGTCCAACCCAGCGTATGCAGCCGGTCCAGCGGTATATAAAACATCCGAGGTTTGGTTCCGACACGCGGTTTGGCCGTCCGTTGGGCATGTTCGGCGGACGAATAAGCTGCGTGTTGGAACGAACCTCCATGGATGCCCGGAATCGGCAGCAATGCTCGCCTTACAATCAATCAATCAATGTCATTCAACAAAGTTGGAAGAATGTATTTTCCATTCATTTCTTTCAATGGAGGCTAGTGTCCAAGAATTAAAATAGCACAACAAAACAACTATTAAACTTTTGCAATCGTTCTCTGTCGTGACATTTCATTAACGAGACTGTACGAACCGTCTATTCCATGCCCAGGAGTGTGCACCCACTCCTGTCTAAAAATTAAATCGACAAAAAAAAAATTATCTATACCGTTGTCATAAGGCCGGCCATCACATACACGGCACCGGGGTGGTGCAGCACGTCGGCGAGGACCCTAAAGAACTAAGAGTTTTAAAGCACAAATTCATCAAGATATACCTCTTTAAGAGACCTCCATGCTCGTTACTAAGACATAACCCCACTAGCCGATTACGTTCAACAAATTTCCCAGAAAACATGCTCCAACTAACAAACAATTCAATGCAAATAAGAGAGTATATAAGCCAATTCATTCTTTTTGTTGTACTAAATTATCTTTCCTTTCTTTCCTCTTCGTCTCTTATTGTTGTTGTTTGTTTTCAAAATTTGCTTTTACTTACGGTGTGTAATTTATATACTATATATACTATATACTATAGAATACCTATAGTTTAAGTGGAATGGCATCACCATTGTTTAATTGCTGGAAGCAGGTTTCTTCGTCGATGTTTGGCTGGCTCCAGGCCAGGCTGTGTATTTGATATTTATATTAAATTTGATGATAATTATCTTGATGTTGCGAAAATTACAATAAGAAGCATTAATGAAGAACTTATGCTAACACTTAATCTGTACGATAACTGTATGATTATAAATTCTAGATTTTTATATGACTGTTTTACGAGATGATCATTGAAAAATAATTTTCTATCGAGTATAATACCTAAACCATTTTCCGCTAATGGAAATCGAATCTTGTGAGATACTTGCAGATAGTATAGGTTATTTTAACTGCCTTTTTTATTGGCCAGGAATATAATTTATCTACATATTTTAGTTCAATACTGTTATGTATTACACCCCCTTTAAACTGGAGATTGATACACCTGTGCCTAATAGTGACTGGAAACTTGTAGAAAGAGATAGAGTTTTCTAGATTGTGGAGAGGATTCTTGATTGTTTCTGGATGGATCTAGAGGTAATTTCAGAGTATATAAGGCGCGATTACCGGCGCAGAGAGAAGTTTTATTAAAGTGAAATTTGGCAGCGAAAAAGTGAGGTTAAATATAAAGTAAACAAAGTGTAAAGGTTATTTTGATTAATTAAGAAGTATTTTGTAATCAGTAAATTATTAAATAAAGTGTTAGTGGTTTATCCCTTGTTAAAATTATTTGGAACCCACGGATTCATACAGGGTGTTTCATAAAGAGGTGGAAATACGCAACAATACATTGTTATCATCTCCCAGAATACATTTAAATCATCAGAGAAAGGTAGTGTGTAACTACTATGTATTGAATCCACAATGTCATCTATAAAGAGTAGAAAAAGTAAAGGGCCCAGGTTGGGCCCTTGTGGTATACTTGGGGTAGCTCATAGTTCAATATGACAGATAATTATTTATTGCAACAGCAACATAAGTACTATTGTTTTCAGTTTTTGAGGTAGGTTGGAATGAAAAAAAAAATACGATTTTCACAAAGAGAATATGACCGCAATAATACCTCATGGTCAACTATGTCAAAACCCTTATCAAAGTCTGAGTATGTTACATTTTTATTTTATTTTTTAACTAACCGAACAAATTTTTCCTCGTATAAAAGTAATTACGTTTACGAGTATTTTCTCTTATTGTCTAAAATAAATATTTTTTAAAGCGAGTCCGACCACGTCTGGAGCATTCACAGTTTCATATCTCTCTCAGCTTAATCAAAACAAATCTGCAATAAATTTTGTTCCAGGATGGATTTGAACCGATGCGATGGTCTGAACGAGTAAGCGTAAGCGACAAAATAAAAATTGGTAAATCGTATTTGTATTTAGAATTTCGTTAAGTTTAATTTACTAAAGGAACCCTCAATATCTATGTGTCAGTTACTATGTAACACGGATGCTACCCTCGAAGGAGGAACCTTCAAAAGCAAACATTTGTGAAATAGCATATGGCAAGAAACGTAATATGATAAAATTTTATTCAATTTGCTTTGAAAATTTTAAAGTAAAACATAAACCCTAGTTTGTTGAGATCATTCCCCATTCAATTCTACTATAATTACTGAACCCCTGGAATGAGTAAGTCATGTCGTTCATTCAAAACGACACCACAATAAAAATCTCGTCACCCTCGTAACCATAGTGATAACTAAACACATCGTGACTAAAATAGCAAATCGCGGTTTTCAGATATTATTAGCAATAACAATATGGCGTCCTTTCACGGTCCGGAAGTGGCCCAACTCCTAGTATGACGTCACGGCTATCTCGCGTGCCGTGTCAACATTGATCGGGAGGGGGTGGGTTTCACCCTTCGGGGGTGGTTGGATGGCGGTGCACCCCCAATTACAACCGTCAGATGGAGCCACTGAAAATTGAAAAACTTCCACTCGAGCCAACACCCACAAAACGAGAGGATCTATTTTGTTGTGTAGAAATTTCCTATACTGCAGAGGAATCTGATTGATTTAAATCTATTCAAAATGTGAATTTAACACATATTCCACAGTCTGACGAATAAAGCAACTATATTGGATGCGAGAATACGCTTTTCTAAAAAAGGACAATTATATTTTACGATTCTAAAATGTGTCCTTTAAAAATCTTTCAAGAGACAAGCTATCAGTCACGTAGTCATTTTTTTAATTTTGTGTACAACGAAAATGTTTCGACGTAATTTAAACAGTAAAATGTGATGTATATCGTTTGACAAAGACAAATAATTATACTATATTTCGCTAAATTAATGAGCAATATAATCTGGCATATAACTTGGTAACATGGTAAATTAACACCATTTTAAAATATTTCACACCTTGTCCGTGTAGATGTATAACTGAAAACTGTAGATGTAATAAAAATATTGCTTCTTTTATAGGCACACTCCATATTCAGCATTTAAATTAAATACCGCATTACATGCAGAATGTGCCCTTAAACTTGCAATTTTAAACTGTGTTTACTAGATGAAATATTCTACAAAACTTGTTCATAGTTGACAAGTCACTAGTTAGCGTATTTACAAAAAACATTTATATTCTTTTGAATATCCAGATCACAATTGTTCCTCCATTTTATCGATAATTTGAGGCAGACCATTAATCAAACAATACCAAAACCAACTGAAAAACTATATTACCTTAACGTGGTAGCATTCTGCAAGGAAAAACAAGAAAATAAAAAACACTAATACAAATTTGCGGTACTAAATACTAAAATTGGAAACTTAATGCAGATTTCAAAATATAGCCTTATCTTATCTAAGAATCCCGATGACAATGATACAACAATAATCCTATTGAATAACTAATTATAATTTAGCTCGCGAGAAAAATTACTTTTAGGAACTAGATAAGAAAACAACGATAAATATAAACAGTGACGAGGCAGTGCTTACAATTACAGAGCTTATTTGGAATGTTTATACATATATAGGGTGATCCAGATCTTATCTAAAAAACTGTTAAGATAGATGTGCGTCTAGCAAAAAAGTTATAATAAGTCCTATAGAATGCCTTATACATAAAACATGCCTTTGCTAACTTTTTCGAGAGATCCTACTGCTTTAATATTTCGAATGGCCTAGTAATGTTGCTTTTGACTGTTTGGACATTAAACGCTTTTCTGATACTGAAGTGTATATGGCGTTAAAAAGAATTAAACCTAAACTTATTGTAGGTCCAGATGGAATTCCAGCCCTTTTACTAAAAGACTGTGCCAGCATTATTGCATATCCCCCTTAAGAAATGCTATTTCCTGATGTTTGAAAATAACCCGTGTACAGAAAAGGTGACAGAATTGATGTTACTAACTACAAACCAAACCAATCATTTGTAAATTCGGTAAAATTTTCGAAATTCTACTGCATAATAAAAATTATTCACATGTTCAGTTTATACAGATTTCTCTTAGGCGTTTGACTAATAGAGTTCAATTTGTATCTTATATGGATACAAATCTGTTGAATACAGAGCCACGCCAGGAGCACCCCAGGGTTTGATATTTGGACCTCTCTTCCTTAATACATTTATTAACGACATCGGTGATCATTTGGATGGTCATATGCTGATGACGTTAAGAAGGTGCACAGGATTTATGATTATACTGACTGGGAACACCTTTAAAACAATTTAACAAAGTTATCTGTATGGTGCAATGAAAATGACCTCTTAAATGTTGGAAAATGCAATGTCACGAGTTATCAACCAAGCGAGTTCCCAATTATATATTATAATTATAATGGTAATGACGACCGTCTACATTTAAGGACCTAGGTGTAATCTTTAATAATAAATTATTAATCACATTATACAACATCAATATGATGATGCATGCATACATAATATCAGGTTTCAACTTGCGTAAAAGTCATGCTTTTGATAATGTTAAGACCTTAAAGTTGCTTTATTTTACTTTCTCGTTATCTAAGCTTGGATAAGTGTCACTTGCCTGGGAGTCCGGTTATAACACTCATAAAGATAAATTAGAAACCATTCAGAGTCCCTTCCTAAAATTTTTTAACTTGAAAATTTAAAGTGCATTTTCATCAATTGGGGTTTTGAAAATCAATTACTTGAACAATTTCATATTACTAGTCTTGCCGAAAGGCTGAGTGTTTTCTACCACAATGTCCACCTCTACTTTATGTCTTAGTAAATATTAATCTCACACTTCGTCCATTGGTTGCAATAGCTGCTGAGTGTTTTGTACCACAATGTCCACCTCTACTTTATGTCTTAGTAAATATTAATCTCACACTTCGTCCATTGATTGCAAGAGCTGCGTGCAGAGTAGTCGGCTTATGGTACCTAGGTCATTATTTGTAATCGGCATATGGTAGGCCAATGTTTTTCGGTAGTTATTTTAATAGTTGTTATGTTTCTGTTTAATTATATGACGAATGTTAAGGAGACACCGGTAAAATGATACGCATCAGTTAAACAAAATATTTTGTCCACGACTATTAAATAATGTACTTATTATGTATGTATTTCCTCAAGGATAATGCTCTCCATTATTCCCTGTAGTGAATGATTTCATTATTCACTGGTTGCAGTGAATAATGAGGACAGTCAGTTGTTTATAGGAAATGACAGGACTTTTACTCAAAATTTAAAATGTCAAAATTGTAGCAACCAAAAAACAAATGTTGTTTCTCTAAGTTTTTTAAGAAGCACTCAAGTGGTACATGCCGAGGAAGTACATTAATGAACACTCAAAAAGTGCATTAATAAGTTTTTTTCAAAGGATCATCTATTAACAATACTGTTTTTAAAACCATTTACTAGGTGCCTGAAACTGTATTTTTTTTTAATAGTAAGCCATGACAATGTGTCAAGGCGTAATT
The DNA here is from genome assembly GCA_963583905.1 of Stenurella melanura. NCBI lineage: Eukaryota > Metazoa > Arthropoda > Insecta > Coleoptera > Cerambycidae > Stenurella > Stenurella melanura. Next base: position 114,884,332 of record OY757312.1, read on the forward strand.
CTGTAATTAATTTGAAACGTCAAAATTTGTGTGATTTCAACGCCAACGTTATTTACAATAATTTTACATATTAGGTACTCAAAGAGGGTAATATGATTAAATAAATGGACATTGACAATGAAAACGAGATTTCTTTGACATCGCCAGAGATAAACAAAGCTGCAGAAATCGCCTCATTAAAATTGTTGCCCGAAAAATCTAAATAATTATATATGATGACATATGAATCTTCCTTAAACAGGAGAAATGAAACGAAGATGAATTAAATAAATATTAAATATTTAATAGTCGTGGACAAAGTATAGTACTCTACTCTACTCGAGTGAATAATAGCCATTATATGGCATTATTCACTCTGGTGATTTACGACTTAAACTTCACCCTCGTGAATAATAGCCATCATTATATGCTCGTTGAATAATATACTATTATTTATAAATAAACTGAACTAACTAAATTGAACTTCTTAAATATTTACATACAATTTGCTCGACATTTACGTCAATACTGCCAATTTGACTAACCTTAACAAAACTAGGAATGTTGCCACCTGCAATATCACTACAGTAGAGGTACCGTCAAATGTTATTTTCGGTATTTAGCACACAACTTTCATACATTCATTATCTAATATTTAATATACAGATCTGGCCAAATTCGAATAGGGAAGCAATATGTCCAGTTGATTTTTGTCCGTACTGGCAGAAACCGATATGATATACGACGATTTCAGACGTTCAACGTAACCATATTCGTTAAAAATCTACATTTTTGGATCATTTCTTAAATTTTACAGTGATTTTTAGTACAAGAAAAATATTTAGTATTACTGTACATTAGTTCGGAATATCTCTCGGCGATTATCTAAACTTAGATGAGAATTACGGATTTATATGGTCAAATTATAGTAATTATAATAAAAATCATAAATTAATGAAAAAGCGAAAGCGGTGTTTTACAACGTGTTTTAGGATTTTATGACTATGATTTTATTTTATGAAAAGAAGGTAAAAGGCCGAAGTTAGCTGCATCTAGAATGTTTCCTTAAATTATTTATATTAACTATTAACTATCATTCGCAACTCCTAATGACAGTATGGTTATTTTATAATAATTAGTAGTATTCACTCTGGGTAGATGGCATTAATATCAAAATGTATTGGAGAATTAGGGACATTAATTTACTCAGTAATGAATGTAAAGGTCACAAAACGCACAATTCGAGTCGAACTGATTTCGCCTTTTTTCTTATTTCTTAATATTATCTTAGTGAAATTGATGTAAAATATATTTTTTGTATAATTTTTAAATAGAGCTGGCACCTAGCTGCAACGCTATTATTAGTTTTGTTCTGGGAAATAGAGCAAGCGAATTTTAAAAATTTTAAATGCAAATAATGCAACATTTTTATTTGACAAATCGAAAATGGCGAAAGAACAGAAACTATGAAATCCTAAAACTCTAACATCAAATATTAGAAACAAAATTATTTGGATATGCAGGCATCATCATTATAATAGACCCTAAGAGATTATCTACTTGATGCACCTAAAACCTAGGACAAATGAAAAATAGCACCCTAGTATTTCTTTACATACCGTGTGCAAATGCTTATCTTTTATGGTAAACCCTGTTTTATAATAAATGCATAAATGAAAGACGCAAAGTGTAGTTACAAGTTACACTCAATTTCTCCTCATCCGACCGGGATGGCCCTTGTAACCAGGTCGATAATCAACCAAGGATGGAGCGAAAGGTTAGAATAATATTTCATCATCTGTTCCACTCTAGCCGCCATCCAGAGACGGAATGCCTGCGGGATTTTCCACAGTTTCGAAGTTATTCTAGACCGTCGACGTGAGAGATATTCTGTCTGCGTCTAGCACGAACTCTGAAACTTGGTTAACTTGAATCACCGGGTGATGCTCGCGTTCATGAAGTATCAATTAAATTTGTATTTCGGCCAAATTAATCATCTAACATACAGTTATTATAGGCTTGATCGTCATATTTTAACATACTTAGATTATCTGTATGCTTCTATTTAAACATAAGTACAACTCCGTGTCTCTGATATGTTTCATTTATGAAGCTAAATTTAAAAAAACTGTAACTGTATCAACAGTTCTATGTAAATAGTAAGTATCTATGGATATTGAATATAACAAACATTCTTAGAGCTGTGTATTTATCATATACAGCAAAAACGATTTTTCAAAAAGAAAGCCTTGAAGAGGGAAACAGATTAGATTTTCGAAACACCGAAGAAATATTTAATTTCAAGTTTTTACAATTATTTGTGTTATTTGATAAAAAAAACCAACCTCTAACTGACTCTTTGACGTAAAAGTCACAGGCGTAGAGGTTATTTCCCAGTAACATACTAGTTAATTGTGATATTTTGTAGATTCTCTGAGCACCGGTTAAAAAGAAAAATATATGTGGCAGGAAGTTCCAAAGAAGTAGAAAAAAATAAATTATCGTACATCACAGAATTGACAAAAATTCACTTTTACTGTAAAAATAATGTAAAAATGTACGTGGGAAAAATATTTAAAAAAAAACACTATTATTCCATCATCATAATTCTCGAAGCGTATTTTGTGAATCATGTTGATATATTTATATTTTAAGGTGATTAAAATTAAAGAAAAATTAATAATGTACCCTATATCTATACTGTAAACGGTTTCAGAGATCGTTTTGGTTAAAAATCAGTGGTAATAACTATGTGATTTACTGCAAAAAAAGTATATGAATATACGAATAGTTTTCAGATCCAAATGCTTTGTGGCATTCAGCAAAAGAGAACATCACACGATCAGCAACAGAAAAACAAGATACGCAAACATGTGAAAAACTACCCAAACTCGAACTACCTGTCAGGAGAAACCTGAAAGTTCAAGGTATCAACACTGCTTTTGAAACGGAAGAGTACGACATACTAAGTATACGGCCAAGCTTGCGACCTGACCGCTGCGACCAGGTCGCAAAGATGTGTTACATGGAACCTGGAATACACCCCAGTAACTGAAGTCATCCGGGACAGAGCGAAGAGCCTATACGTCCGTGCAGCAGAGCATGGGAATCCGCTGGTCAGACAAGCAACTGACTATGATCCCAACGACGCCGACGCTCCGAGGCACAAGAGGCCGAAGCTCCAGGTCCTGGATAATGGGTAAGTATAACTAACCCTTTATCTGTTTCAGCCCGACCTGCAAGCCAAACGCAAGGAGACAATGACCAAAAACATTCAATGCCCGATCCCCGGGGTAACAAGCAAACAACCAGCTCGGTATCCTTACCCTAGCCCGTGCCGGCCTCTGACGCTAAGAAAGCGTCTCTGGCCGAACACAATCCTGAACTACACAGTTCACACTTCCCTCCGACGAAATCGGAGCACATGCTGCCAATTGGCGCCCTGGGATTCCGACTAGTCAACACCCCCAAATCCCTTTCAAACTCCGAGAGGGCTCGGTAACAGCCGTTCCCTCTCACGACAGACGAAAGACGCTCCCGGGAGCCTATACATGCCAGCGAAGAAAGAAGACCAAAACAGAATAGCACCAGAAGAAACCACCCAGCTGGCAGGGTCCAACAGCCAGGACCAGGGGAGGTTTGCTAACATCGTCAATACCGTCCGCATTTGCGGGGGGATAGGCGAAAAAGCAGGCCCCCCCCCTTTACGAGGCCGGTCCAGGTCTACAGCGATGATTGGGGCAAAGAGCTCAAGCTCGACCCCTAATCATCCGAGACCGTCATCTTTAGTCAAGAATATTGGCGCGTTACATGGATTCTTATGTATGTGGCTATCGTTGCAACTATGGCCACCTACATAAGAATCTATGTAACACATCTTTGCGACCTGGTCGCAGCGTTCGTGTCGCAGCGATCAGGTCGCAAGCTTGGCCGTGGACTAATGCGGAGGATTCAAATTCTTTGTTGAAGAGATAAGAATTCTGATCTAAGACGCATGTATAAAGAATTAGAGTTAAATGCTAACTAGGGTTTCTGTCCCGGGAATCCCGGGACGAGATTTCCCGGGAATTATGTCACTTTTTATCGTTCCCGTTCCCGGGAAATAAAAGTCGGGATTTCCCGGACCTGTGGAAATAAAAATAAGTTTTAAAAATATTAAATTTGGTGCTCCGAAATTTTAGAGAGCGTTCGAGTCGGACGGCATTTATGTTTTATTTGGTTATTGTATTATTTCTTGTAGGTAGTGTTGTTGTGTCTTTTTAATTATAAATAAAACAAAACAAAACTGATGGATTTATTTTTTGACCAAAGAAAGAAAAGAAAAAAAAACATTAAAAAAAATCGGTAAAGGTATTTACACAGAACTTCCCTCGTTATTTGTGCATGACGGTCAGTCTAAAAAATTATTAATTATGAAATGACATTGGGAATAATAATCGGAATATAGTTATTGCTATTATTACAAAGAAAACCTGATAACTTTTGGTCAAAAAAATATACAGAGTGCTCACCCAGCAGCAAAAATTCAATACTAAATAACAAGTGCCAAATGTGGAAGGCTTGCGCAAATACCTTTACAAACGTCCAACACGACTGAATTATTTCTTGAGATGACCACCCTGTACATTTTTCAATAAAAGTATAAGGTGCATATGCCAGATATTATTGCCATCTGCCACATTTTCAATCCCACATTTACGTAATGGAGTGGAAATATAGTGGTGGTTAAAAAAAAATCATTTTTTAAAAAATTTTAAAAAATGTTGGTGAAAAAATTTTCAACATTTTTTTTCTGAAATGTCATGAAACGTGAAACTTAAATTTGAGCAAAAAAAAATGTTTCCATCGATTCTAGTGTTAAATTTTTTTCCAAAATGGTAAAAAAATGTTGCAATTTTTTTTTCCGAAATAGGTTTGGAATGTCATGAAACGTGGAAATTTTAAATTTGAGCAAATAAATTTTTTCGTCTATTCTATAGTAATGAAATGGATTAAAAATGTTTAAAACAATTTTTTAAAAATTTTCAAAAACATTTTTAAATTTCTTTGAATAGTTTTAGAATGTCATGGAAACGTGGAAATTTTAAATCTGAACAAAGAAAACAAATTTCCATCTATTTTAGTGTTACAATTTTTAAAAAAATGGTAAAATAATTTTCTAATATTTTTAAAAATAGATTTAGAACGCTATGAAAAATAAAAAAAATTTATTTGAAAAAAGAAAAACAAATTTTAGTGGTAAAATATTTTTCAAAAATGATAAAAAAAAATTCAATTTTTTTTTTTTTTTTTAGGTTTAGAATTTCATGAAACGTGGAAATTTTAAATTTAAACAAAGGAAAAAAAATTTTTCATCTATTTTAGTGGTAAAAATTTTTTTCAAAATTTTCTTTTTTCAGAAATAGGTTTAGCGTGTCATGAAAGGTGGAAATTTTAAATTTGAGCAAAAAAAATTTTTTTCATTATTTTTTCCCTTGGGACGGTCCACCCTGTATATTTTCCAGTGAAAGTTTAATCATTTCTTCACTGACAGTAGCGTCAACTACCTACCAAATTTGACTGCTCTTCGTCAAGTAGTTTTTTAGTTAATGCACCAACAGACAGACTGACGAAATTAAAAAACCTATATTTTCGTAATCTACGTATTCTGAAACGTCAAAATCCGAAAAAATCTCGGAGGGTGATTTTTTCTCGAATACAATACTTCCCTTCGGTATGCGAGGGAAGTAAAATGAATATTTGGATGATGTGGCATTTTGAAACAAAAAATTTGTGTTTTTCAAGAAATATATGAAAAATTTAGTATTTCCCGGGAATCCCGGGATTCCCGGGAACGACAAATTTTATTTCCCGATTCCCGGGAATGAAAAAATGTCGGGAAATCAGAAACCCTAATGCTAACCACAAAGATTTTTTTACAAATGGTAAGAATTATCTTATACGTACGTCAATTTAAACCTAAAACGTGGTAATTAAGGACCTTACGGGTATTCTAGAAACTGAGAGAGATCAGATTACTGAGATTTGGCGCCTATGCTGAAAAAAGTGACCATCCTAAAGCGGAAGATGATTGGCAACTGAACCACGAACATGAACTTTCAATGCTGATACCAGAAGTGCGGGCAGTCATCGAAAAAGTAAAAACTAGCACAACAGCTATGATCGGTAATAGCACGACCGAGGCGCTTAAGTTAGTTGGTGAACATGGAATAAAAATCCTTTATAGAATATGCCAAAAAGTATGGGACCCAGGAATCAGGAATCTACACTGAAAGAAATTTCTATTATCTATAAAGAAAAATTGACTAACCGCCACAAAACATCTGCATTAAATAGGCTCCAGCAAGACTGCTTTGTAATCGCAACAAAAACGATCTTGCTCAGTTGCACTTAAGTATTTATCGTTAAAAAAAATCTTTTTAATTATATATTTGTTGCCTTGGGTTGATAGCTTTGCTATCAGGAGTCAGCACCCTATTTTAATGTTAAGAAGTTTTTTGTTATAGTTAGTAAGTTCCTATTTCTTACAGCATTACTACCTTGTAACCAGAAAAAAACTTTCCTGCCGCTAATAGGTGACTTTTTAACCACTATGCAGCTTATATTATAAAGACAACAAATAATCCTTTTTGACCTAGTAATGTCACTTTGCAAGTTCGTTACTTCTAAATTCTTTATTTCAATTTTTTAGATAGATAGTGGTATTCATCATGTACAACTTCACACTTCATATTAAAAAACCTTTTTAATACATTTCTATGTATATTGACCCGGACAAAGAATTATTGTTAGTAATATTTAAAATAAATGATTCATTTAAGGACACAAAGGATTAATAAACAATTCAGGACGCCTTTTTAAAAAAGTGAACTTTGTAAGAATAAAACACAATCACAGTTTACTATATACAATAACATAACAGATTTATTGTTGCAAAATCTCATTAGCAAAACAGATTTTCTTATGGTTAGATAATGATAATGTAGTCTTAACAAAAAAATACTTCCCCTTTTCGAGTGAACATCCTGTCGGCCTCTAATCGGGACCTCGCTCCTCTCCAGAGTTTTGAGGCTTGCGCCCTCCCAAGGCAGGAGCATGGGAACGTAGTCCCCGAAGCCACACTGCACTTGTTGCATCCGCACATGTTGCCAATAGGTAGCCTGGCCTATGTGTGCACTTACCGAAGCACACCTGAGGTCCTTCTAGTGGAATCCTCTCATAGGCCTCCATTGTAGAGCTTTGGGCGGCTTTCAGCCTTTCTGGCACCATTGTTTCCGCTGGAAAATCGTCTTGCACCACCGCAACCTTCTCGGAAGAAAGGGTTTTCTTGACGGATAGCTCCTTCAATTTAGTCTTTTTCTTCTGTCGCTGGCAACTGGGTGGCGTAGCGGCTTCCTGGCGTGGCGTCGTGTCTGCCTTCCTGACCCGCCGTGTCGTTTTCCCCTGCTTGTGCCTTTGCTTGAGCTCCTTGGGGTTTTAGTCTGTGAATGGCCTTTTTGAAATCTGATCAAGCTGTCTTTGATTACAGCCTTCTTGGACTGTATGTAATCTTGGAGCCTCTCTTTAGAGGCTCCTGATGATTGGAGAACAACAATCTTCGATCTGTTACATAAGAGAGCAGCAAATGTCTGACAAATTACTGCCATTGCAACAACTTATCGAGAAAGTAACATAATATTACGTGCCTATTTACCTTTCTTTCGAAGACTACCATAAGACTTTTGACAATGTGGAATGAGACAAACGTGGACTGTATCATTGGAGATGGGGGGCAACCAAATATCTGGTCTTTATTATTCGTCGACTATACTGTAACTTTGACAAATGTAAAATTGGTAAAGGCGTCAGGCAGATAATATAATATAGTAAAAAGTATTCGTTCATGCCACACCAAAATTTTACACAAAAATAACAAGTGGTTTTCGAGATATAAGCACTTAAAGTTTAATGTGACGAGAATCTCGTTAAAAATTGATACATTATGTGGTGTAAATTAACTAATTTTCATAACGTTTTAACTAAATTATTAAAATTTCAATAAGTCATGTAAAATTCACATGTAATGAACACATAATTTTTTTAAATTTTTTCCGTTCCTTCGTTTTTGAAATATTCGCGGTTAAAGTGAGGTGTCAATACATTTGAATCGTATACTAGATAATTATTATTATTAACTGCAAATTGAGTTTCACTGGACTCAATTAATCCTTTAATTCGCCCGTACTACGTTGACCACAATAATTTGTTAATATACGTATTATAATACAGGCATATTAACAATGTATGAACAATATAATTGCTACTTCCCTGTTTCATTTTAATCTTTTCTGGAATTGTAGATACAAAATATGAAAATACTTTAATGCTTCGTCCAAATTGAAATATATAAAGAAGCCGCCATCAACGAGCAGCCGGTGGTGAAAGAGCTCTAACCGATTGTGTGTCCACAATCTGGATAATGGTATAAATAGAGGGCTGTGCAGAGCCAGGGCGTGGCTGCTCTTCATCTAGATCCCGGAGGGAAACCACTACACGCTGACTTAATGATATTTGAATTCAGACTTATCAGGCTCTTGTTGCTTTAGCACCTCTAAGTTTAACGATGTCTTTTAAGTTTCCTTTTAATCAGCAACTGAACAGTGTTTTATGTTCTTATAATTTAACGAACATTGTTGTACCTGATTTACTCAAATGGAGAACCTCTAGCACTTACTGATACAAATCCAGTGATCATTTTTTTCAATCAATGACTTTTTTTAACTTCCGGGCGTAAAAGCACTAATATAATTCCTTCTTTTAAGGGTTAATATGTTGCTTTTAGTATCGACTATATTAAACTTTCACAAAATGAAAAATATTCAACTTTTACTATAGTAGCTAATAAACGTTTGCTTTATTTTATTTTCACATCCACGTATGGTTTATCTAGTGTCAATTGGAAAAACATAAAAAAAGACCGACAAAATAATACTTCATAATACTAGCGATATCATGAGCGTCGACCGACAATTTTTAGAATCACTTTTTAATTATTGTAAATATTGTTTTACCTACTACTTTATATTAATTTGGTAGGCAATGACGTAGGTAAATTATTTATTTATAATAAATAATGTAAGTTTAATGAACAACTCCATAAATGATTAAATTTTGAGCTTATTCCGTTGAAGGGTGGAGGGTTCATAGGAGTAAATAAACAGAGCAAGCTAGTAAGAGCCCAGAAACTTAGGATTTGGTGTTTATACTACGGTGTGACCCATTTGTTTTGTGGTTACCCTGTAAAATCTTTATTTAGTGTGCGATTTTCAGTTTTTTTTAATTGTAGAGCTTGTTGAACTGCGTTATTGGAGCAAAAAGCGACAGATTTCTACAAAATCCAAAGCACTACGTCACCTTTTAGGAGTAAAATTTAGTCATTTATATTAGCGATTTTTTAGACAAAATTTTTAAATAGTTTTTGTAACAGATTTTTTGTTTGTTTCCATGTTTCTATTTTTTTTATCATTTTTTAAAACTAGGCGTAAAAATAACAAGCTAACCGTTATATTCTTCGCCGATTTACTGCACTTTTTATATAATTGTTGCACATTCTATAGGATACTCTCCGCAGTTTTTTGTAAATAATATCAGTTTTAGATATTTTTAGTTTAATTACAAAACAAAAAAAATTATAATTTTTTATTTTTATTTAAAGAAATTTATAACGTTTTTACTTATCGATCGATTTTGCTCAAAAACAATAGGGTTCTTCCTCTAGCTAACACTAACTTACTGTCCAAATTTCAATGCAATAGGACTTTTCGTTCTTAAGTTATCGTGCTTACAAGAAACGTGATGGACAGACGGACATTTTGAAAGTTGTTCAGAATTCGATCACCAACACAGTGATATGAAAATTTTTTCTCTATGAGCAATATAACCGGTTTAAGAAATGTGCCGATCGAATGCAATATACTCTTCGTTTTATATTTGTGAAAAATATAATAATAATATCATGTTGCTAGAGTTCAATTTAATTTTATTTCTTTTCTCATGGATAACTTTTAGAATAAATTTATCAAAATGATGCGTATTGTGCCTGTTTAATATTGTCTAGAAAAACGTTATTTAAAAATTTTCCACAAAATTTCATACAGGCCCGTTTTAAGGGGTGATGAATCCAGCAGCGTGCACAGGTTTTTTCTAACAAAATCGCTAATATGAATTACTAAAATTTTACTCATAAAAGGTGATGTAGTAGGCCTTGAATGTTGTAGGAATCTGGCGCTTTTGCTCTAAAAACGCAGTTCAACAAGCAAAAAAAAAAAGTGAAAATCGCACACTAAATAAAGATCTTACAGGGTGACCCCAACACAAATGGGTCACACTGTAGAAGTCAAGATATCAAATTCTTTTATGATATCTGCCCCCCTTCACTCCATTATTTAAGAGGGTAACAAAATAAAACTGCGATTTAGCGTGTGTTCGAGAAAAATGTTCTCAAAACTATTATTTGACATCAGCCACTCCCATTACCGCCTTGTGGTAGACGATTTCAAATATTATATTATTTACACATACTGAGTGCGATTATAGTATCAAGAGATTTGGACGAGAACTCTGGATGGTAAGCGGTGATTCCTTAGGTAACGGTTTTTAATTTGCCTATCTATATAGAGTTATTGTACACATACGAACCCTATAAAACCCACACTATTAAAAAAAGTATTAATTCATTCAAAAATTCATGAAAAAAATACAAATACCATTGCTATTCATTCATTTGTATAATAAAATATAAAACTGACAACTAAATCAGCACATCTAGTAATATAATAAAAGTAACTTTTTATTGCATAGTAGTCATAAAAAAATACATTCAAAGTCTTAAATGTTTAATTTGGTCGTTCCTGCATATTTCTACTGTCTCCTAAAGTTCCGTATCTGTGGCTTCCTCCATTTCTGTTAATTCGCTCGTTAAAAATTTATGAATTTTGACAAGTTTCTATGCTTGTTGTTTATGTGATGCAAATCATGATATTTTATCACGAGCATGCCAAATCGTGACCATTTACATAAACGCAATAGTAAATAGTGGTCTGTTATCGAAATCAACATTACCTCGCGAATATTTAGATTGGGCATTCCATACTTAGCACAAAAAACACATTTCCACCGACCAGAAAATAAAAGGGTATATTTTCTGGTCCGTAGAAAAAAAAATTTTTTTTGTACTAAGTAGCCTGGAGAAATTTTCGGACAGAAATTAACGTTTCCCAAGCTAGACCGGGAAATGGACTGCAGAGATCGGCAAGAGCTTCTCCGATTCCTGTTATTCTCATTTCCGATCCATGAAGGTAAAAAAATCTGTTTTGGTATAGGTGGCTGTGCTTTCTTGTTGCTATGGAAATGAACTTGTCTTAATTGTGGGGATAAGTGTCAAATAGATAAATACACTTAACTTTTAGGAGTTTTCAAAAGTCAATTCGCAAGTTATGGAAAATATGGATTCATATTTTGAAGCGTTACAAGCAGAATATGACCGAAAAAAAATTGTACGTTACATGGTCGAAAAACAGTGTTTTGTAGGTATCCCCAAGCTTCGAGGAATTCACTTGGGTTGATCTGCAAGGCACCTCTTTTTTTCCGGTCTTGTAACGTACATTACTTATTAATTATTCTACGTTTCATTTATGCTTTCAAAAGGAATCATCTCGTTCCCGGTTACGTATTGGAATTTTTTGCCTTGATACAAAGCGCAAGCACTCTGTATTGTGATAAGGTAGGGACTACTTGTACTAAACGCTACTTTATTAAGTGCATTGTTTACTACGATTCAGCGCACATGTTGATTTATGTTGTTCTTTGAATTATAGTAAGGAAAACTGCATTTATGCCACTTTTAGGAAATCATTCTTCTCTGCGCATACTATACGATGCAGAGTGCATGACTGTATCGTAGTAAAAAAGCTTTCTGGTTGTGCCATGGATGCAAATAAATGTATCTCCAACTATGTAATTTACCGAAATTATGAAGTGGATCTCAAAAAGTGAAACCATTCTGGCTTAGTCTACTAGATATTGTATTTAAAAAAATCTCAACTCTGCGGAGGAGCACTGAACCGAACCCTACGACACACTGTAAATATTACAACTGGGACATCAATGAGACCTCTGGAAGTCTCCTTTGGAGGATGTCGCAATATTATTCCTGGCGTAGAAGTAGAGTCAACAGGAATTATGACAAGGGACATTGACTCGAAAATCCGGACTAGAAAAATATCAGAAAGATATTAACTGGTAAAGAACTTTGTTGTACACTTAACTGTGACAGATAGCGCCATGCAGCAAATCAAGACCGATTAGAATATAGTAAGGGGTCCAAAGCTTTAAAAATTGAAATGACCCATTCCAACAAGGTAAATGATTTTTGGAAGCGAATTCAGGAAGAGGGTCCTTAGGGGCATCAGAAATGGCTTGTTGGACTTTTGTTGGCGCTTGCGCAACTTCTCCACAAGAAAAAAACATGGCCGAATGTTATTTCAAGAATTTGTGTTTTCAAACGTTTACCTCTTCCTAAAAAATTAACTACTTGCGATATCAATCTGATTTTTTATATCTATATACTACAAACACGAGCGCATCTATCTGTACCAATAGGCCTTCAAAATCACTTACAGTTTTTTTCTAAATAAATCCAAAATCACATGAACGAATTTTGTGTGTTTGAAATTTCGACGTGCGGGCAACTATATTAAATATTCGAATTTTGTATCTATTACATACGAATGAAATATGGTCTAAAGATCAAAAAAGTTTTTGCAAAAAAAATTAGCTCGATATCTTATACAGTTTTCGAGATACGGATTTTTAAATTCGACCGTAATAATGTCTTGTTATTAGCGCGCAACGTGACAGCTACGGCAGGGCTCGTTCTGTGCAATTGTGGATAGATCATATATTAGTCTAATACCTAATTTGATTTAGGTGTTATATTATTCTTGATCATTAGATCACTCATTGTCTGAAAATTATTAAACAATTATTTGGGTGCAATAAATACGTGGTTTTAAATTATGATGTAATTTGCTACATGTAATATACTGCCGTCCTAAGCCAAAATGACGTACTTCATTATACGCTCTTCTTGAGATATTTGACATTTTATGCCGCTAATCTCAGCACATCTTATTTTTTTAAATAGTTTCATTCTATTTTTGAATTTAATTCTATGAGGCAGATGCAAAAATAATGGTTTATTGATTATTGAAAAAAGTCGGTCATTTAACAAGGAAACTTTGAAGTACGTCCAATTTGCTTAGGAAATTTTAAGTTACGTCATTTTGGTTTAGGACAGTATATCTAGACTTGCAAATAGAGTACGAAATCATTAATAAGTTTTAATAAATTGAGTTTAAAAATAAAAATTGACCTAAACTTCGGATTTAAAAAAAGTACGATATGACTTAAGAAAACAAGCCCTGAATATTGGTGTAAATAAGGACAAATGTTGCCCTACAATGTGAACTTGGATTCCTCACGCCTAGCATAAAATCTGAAGTGCAGCCATGAACAAACGAACACAATAATATTTACGAAAGGTATGTTTAATTTTTCCAAAATTGAAAAACTACAAAAGTTTTGTGGGTATACGACAACAAAGGGTATTTTATAGTATTCACGAAACCAATAAATAATTAGGTGAAAAACATGAAGAAGAAAATATTGTAAATATTGTTTATTGGCAGTCTATGTATTGTGTGACCTGCCAGTTATTCTTTCGGAAGGGGAAAAAGTGAGCAGTTACAGTTGCCTTAAATCAAACAGGCCATCTAAACAGTTTGACTAATCTTGGAGATAACTGCGATGCAATTGGTGATCGTGTCATTGAAGATGGTCGTAAGACCTATGTGAATCTGTATGGCCATAGTGAGTTTAATTAGATTCACCAAGGTAGCATTTATTTTTCATAAAGTTATTAGACATACTTTCGCTAAGTCCTACAAGAGAGCTTACTTACTGCATTTGAAACGGTCATTAAGTCCAGTAGTTTGGTATGCTTAGCTTAGCTTACAACTGAAGTACTTAGCGAAGCAGGGTCAAACCCTGCTTACTGCAAAATAATTTTAATTGTAAAAATTATTGACAAGAAGTGGTTTAGATTCTCCTATACTTTCCTTACCTAACACAAAATTCTGGATTTTAAACAAATTACCTCGGTGACTTGAAAAACGGTTAAGAAAACACATCACACTCTTCCAGAATATTTGGATATCTGATAGAGAATTACCAAATAAACCCACAAATGATGACAAAAAACCACAAGTGGTTAAAAAAAAACAAAAAGTGGAATTGTAAAGTAGAGTGTGACTAAAAATGTTGATGTTCTGTTGCATGTGCATGTGGCCTTTCCTACAATTGTTTTAAGGGCAGAAATAATACAGAGCAGTGTTTAACAGATAGTAATTCTTACTAGTCTAGTAGTGGTTTGTCGATGCTTACTAGCTGTGTATAATTATGCATTATTATTATTATTATTATTACTTATAAATTACACGTTTTGTGTACGTGTTTATATTTTATTTCTATATTGTATAATGATGGTATATATAATAAATATCTCCATATACAACACCTTCATAACCTATAGATCTAATAAATACTATGCCAAATGAGTTTCATTTTACATATTAATATTTTTGTAAAATTATAAATAATAATAACACAATATCAAAAATGTATTGGCTTACTATCTTGATGCATTACAATTAACCACATAGCAGTACGTGAGATAATAGCCGCATGGTAATAGGAGTATCACGGACCTAAATTATGGTTTAATTTGAAAAGTCTGTAACTCAAAAATTGTAAAAGATACGGAGCTAATTTTTTTTGCAAAAACTTTTTTGATCTTTAGACCATATTTCATTCGCATATAATATATAAAAAAATTAAACATTTAATATAGTTGATCGCACGTCGAAAATTCAAACACACAAATTTGCTTCCTGTGATTTAGGATTTATTTAGAAAAAAATCGTAAGTGATTTTGAAATTCTAACAGTACAGATATATGCGCTCATGTCAGTAGTATACAAATATAAAAAATCACATCAATATCGTACGTAGTTAATTTTCTAGCGAGAGGTATATATTTAAAAACACACATTCTTGAAATAACGTTCCGCCATCTTTTTTTCTTGTGGAGAAGTTGTGCAAGCGCCAAAAAAAGTCCAACAAGCCATTTCGGATGCCCATTAGGACCCTCTTTCGATATGCGAGCTCAAACTTTATTTACCTTGCTGGAATGGGTTACTTGGCGATTTAGACGACTTTCGAAGGTGTGGACCCTCTACTAATAATGTATGGGTCACAAAACGTCCGTTAAGACATTGCGAACAAGAAGATAATAAAAAAATAAAGAACTTCCAACTTTCAATATACAAAACACCCTCTAACGGTTCCTTTGAAATAAAAGTGAGAGGTGTAAAAGTTATTTTCCAGTAATACACTAGACAATAGTATTATTTTGTAGATTCCACGGGCATTGTTTATCCTCTTCAACTCTTCGTCTCATCTCGATCTAAAAGATCTTTGTGACACCCTACAATTACTTGTTTCCTGGGAGCTAATTTCCTTGTGTTCAACCGTCAATTTTACCTTTTGTAACGTTATGAATTTAAACTAACGGAAAAGACATTTACTAAAAATTTGTCACGGCTTCAAGATCTTAAACGAGGGCGTAAGAGTAATCTGGCAGCTAATCGAGAGATAAAAACGTAAAAAATTAAAACCTATCATCAAGTGCTTACTTTATTGTAATGGTCTAGGAGGCGACTGCAAATTTGTGCGGGGAACGAGTGGACGGGATTTAGCAGTTTAGAATACTGCAATAGTATGCCCTAAACTCATAACCGCTGGTCGGCCGATCACGGTCCCTGGCGGTAATGAGTAATTATGGTAATTGTTTATTGGGGCAATGGAGCGATTGTGGTGACAAAGTAGACGTTTTTTTTTTAAACTAATTTGTTAATTATGATCCAAAGAATGTAAAATGCTCGGTCGGCCGATCCCCACCCCTGGCGATAGCCTTGGCCGACCATTAACAACAATGCAATTTTTAATGCCTAGCCTCCCCCAAGGAGTGACTAGGTCGGCCTTGGTCTATTCGAAAGAACAAAATTTTTCCTTTCATAAAACCCTGGTCGGCCGATCTCGGTCCCTGGCTTTAATGAGTAATTACACTAATTGTCGTGAGGGCACAGGGGGGATTGTGGTGGCAGAGTGGACGATTTTTTGTTTAAACTTTTTTTTTATTGTAATCTCAAGTCTAAAATGCTCGGTCGGCCGACCCCCACCCCTGGTGATGTCCTTGGCCGACCATTTGCAACATTGTAAATGCCTTTTCTCACGCACGAATTTAGCAGATCGGTCTTGGAATATTCGAAAGGGTGAATTATCAAAAGAATTGTTCTTACCTCACTGTTTTCACTTTTATAACTGGGGGGGGTAAATGTTGTAGCAACTGCACTCAGAGAAAAAGTGTACTAAAGTTTTAGGTAAATTTCTAAAGTTTTAAGAAAACATTCTAATTTAAATACGAACCTATGAAATGTTTCTTTGTTTTAAGTAAATCATTTATTTAATTGTATAAAATTTTACTTAATTCTAGTAAATTATTTATTTCATTTAATGATTTTTTAAATTGTTTCAAGATATTAAATTACGTAATATCAAATAAATCAATTTTCTTGAAGTAAATAAAGAATTGTTTGTTTTAGAGGAAAAAAAACTTTGATTCAATAAAATCCGATTCAAATACATGAATTTACTTAAAACGTAAATTTTTTCTGACTGTATGATCGGAATTCATCGCGTGTTTATGATGGCATTTTGCTTTTATAAAATTACATTTGAAAAAAAATATCTACGATGCTAATTAAAAAAATGCATATACCATTTATTGAAATAAAGATACGTGTTTCATTTTGAAGTTACACTTGGAATAACTTTAAATTTGGATCGAAGAAAAAAATTGTCCGAATGAAAGTTGTTTGTTTTGGAAGGGCACATATGCTGACATTTATCAAGGGCCTATTAAGGCCACCCTATGTAAGATATGGCCACCAACTTCGGTTTTTTAAGAAACCCCATTAGTGACTTTTACGATTCTCACCAAGGAAAAACTTGTCCTATTAATTTTTTTTTGTTTATAGAGACATGTTATGGCACTAACCAGGGGCCTGTCAAGGCCACATTTGGTAAAATCTAGACACCAACAACACACCGAAGGAAAACGTGCTTCCTTATTATAATCTCATAAACGTAGATATTATTCGTTTCGAAATTCTGTAGAAAACAAATTATACATATTTTGAGTAAAAAAAATTTAAAATCCCCTGTTTTATTGTTGTTGGAATAATACCCCCTTAAGGTGGCCATTCCCTAGAAAGAGACATCCGATAGGGAAATATTTACTATTTTTGGCCATAACTTTTTTCTCTTAGTACGTATATTTAAAAAAATTATAGACTACCTAAGTAGAACCTTAACAAGAATATTACTATTTATTTTCACTCAATAATTTCAGTGAATTGCAAAATAGTTAGATTTAAATTTAAAAATTATGCCAATTTTATTAGTTCGTACTTTTAAATTAAACTGTTCTGCAACCAAGGACATCACCAGGGGTGGGGGTCGGCCGACCGAGCATTTTAGACTCGAGATTACAATAAAAAAAAGTTTAAACAAAAAATCGTCCACTCTGTCACCACAATCCCCCCTGTGCCCCCACGACAATTAGTGTAATTACTAATTAAAGCCAGGGACCGAGATCGGCCGACCAGGGTTTTATGAAAGGAAAAATTTTGTTCTTTCGAATAGACCAAGGTCGACCTGGTCACTCCTTGGGGGAGGCTAGGCATTAAAAATTGCATTGTTGTTAATGGTCGGCCAAGGCTATCGCCAGGGGTGGGGATCGGCCGACCGAGCATTTTACATTCTTTGGATCATAATTAACAAATTAGTTTAAAAAAACCGTCCACTTTGTCACCACAATCGCCCCATTGCCGCAATAAACAATTACCGTAATTACTCATTACCGCCAGGGACCGTGATCGGCCGACCAGCGGTTATGAGTTTAGGGCATACTATTGCAGTATTCTAAACTGCTAAATCCCGTCCACTCGTTCCCCGCACAAATTTGCAGTCGCCTCCTGGACCATAACTGCTATCAACAACAGTTAAAGAAAAAACGTACAAATTGGAATTAAAGGGCGCCACTGTTTTATTTTGAATCTCCCGTAAAAACTAATAGAAAAACCGGTTGAAACTGAATTTATACTTAGTACAAGCCAAAATAAAAACAACCTAATTAACAATAACATTACATTACTGGTTAAAACGTACACAAATAAACACATTCGACAGGTATACTCAAAGATAAAGAGAAAATATGTAATATACTTAAACGTAAACAAATATCTGACAAATATATTGTCCATATACATAGGAAAGATCGGAGCAATATTAATATAAACGGAAAATCTGAATAATAAACTAACGTAATAAAGATAGGCCAGGTTATTTGTCCATATAATAAGTATGAACACATCGATATAAAATAACTACCGTGATAGTTCGGAATTTAATAAGTAGTTCAACAAAAATATGACAGAGATTCAAAATCCTCTCTTTTTGAGAACGACAACATACTAAACAGTTAGTAGAACTAAATCACTAAAACGTTGGTACCTGTATGTAGACCACGCGATGGAAATGTTGAAGAGGTACGAGGTAAGGCTAATCGCACCTAAATTGGTGGAGATGATATATCGGCAGGACCAAAGGAACCACTCCTCAAAATTGAAGATCACCTTTACACAAATTCGACGCACTATTTTTACTACTACATTAAGTTTAACATACAGGAACATACAAATTTTACGACGAAACAACTTCTATTATAGAAGATCTGCAATTTTGATACGTTCATATTACCATAATTGAATTTTATCAAACTCCAGTATCACTCACTTTACTATTCCACTTTTACTTTACTGAATTTAATAAATATGACAATGTAGCACTTAATAACTTATTAAATTTTATTCTAGCACGGCAAGACTAGGAAATCCAGGTTTTATTTCCTAGTATTGCACCATTTTCTGAATCAACTTTTTATCTCGACCGTAGTCTCTTGCTGCTTATGTTAGAGACTGGCCAGCTTGGAGCTTTTTATTTCCCACTTCACAACTATCATTCATTTGTGCGATACTGTAAGCTTTTGTTGCCCTAACCCCTTATGCAGCCCACGGTACGCCGACAGATTATTACCATCTTTAGTTATAAAACCAACCAATAAACATACACTTTTTGGGTATTCTAGCCTAATGCGGATTAACATCTTGAATTCGCAAAGTATCTGCATTTGCCACTTTCTGCCTTGCCCATATTCTTAAGATATCTCAAGGGGCAATGGTCTGTGGAAGGCGCATCATCAGCCTTAAGTCAAACTTTTCGAGCTCTAAAAGCCTTGTGGCAGTCTTTGTTGAATAAATTATGAACATTTTCGTTGTGCTTGGCTTAGACTATTCCTCCAGTAGGACTTTTTTCTATTATTATATATCTTCCACCACATTTCCCTTAGATAAGCTACATAACGTTCGGGGTTCAAAAATAGGTAGGCTGCACAACCTTTTCTTACAAGGGTGTCAGACAATTCATTTCTTTCTATTTCCTCGTGCCCTGGCACCCACCCTAGTTGTCTTAGAGAATGTATTCCCAAATAATTTTATATTCAAAGGGGGAACACCTGAGATGCTTTAACGCTACCTGCCTGCATGAAAGGATTAGATCTTAACCGTCGAATGCCTTTGCTTATGCGTTCCTGGCCACATAGATTTATAAGCATAGATGTCTGCTAGGCAAGCCTAGAGCTCTTGATACCCTGCAATTAGGCTCTGCTACGCCCACACCAACCCTTTCAGCCATCCTTGTCCAATCTGTGTACCAGATGACTGACCCTTTCTACAACCGCAGTTCTTCGACTCTGCTCGTTTGACAGCACTCCAGAGACAATTATAGTCCTGCTTGGTCGTCATTGAATCAGTGGGTTTGGTGTTGTTCTGTGGTTTAGTCATCGACTCCAATTGGACTAGCTCCAGAATCCGTAGGAACGTCTGGTTTAAATGTGAGTACCTTCTGCAGCCTTAGATCACTAACTGCTGCTTCCTTCGTCACACAGATTTAGAGGAAGTGGGTCTGGCATTGCCTCTAAGTAAAGGCAGAATATAGTTGAAAATACCAGAACGAAAAACTGAAAAATTAGGAGAATTTCACAACTAGTATTTAGACAACATTCAGACGTAAATTTTTTCTTATATTCCCAACTCATCCCCTGTATATTATGTAATCGAAAGAAAACACGGGTATTGTATATTGGTATTGGTGCTCTATCCCTACCGGTAAAATGCATATTATTGGAACTAACTTTTAAAGTGATGGTGGTAACTTCTTGAAAATCCAAGTAAAGAGAAACGAGGCCCTACAATTTGCAGTGAAGCCCGAATCACTTCTCGACGATGATAAATTATAACAGTAAATGGGATATTATAGAACATGTACAAAAGAAAATTGTGTTTTATCTTAGGCACTGCCAGGCAGTTAAAGAAATGTACTCGCAATTGCACTGGACTTAGGACGAGACTTTTTACGTCCTCTGTATATTTCCATCCAACCCAGAGCAAAATTATTACTTGCATCTAGTACGGTAGAACAATCCACAGATAAAACCAAGATTCAGGTCGAGTTTTCCCTGATAACATGTAAGATTCGCGATTCGCCGGCAAAATAACGGCGGGAGATACGGCCGCTCTGAATTGTTACAGCCACAAGGTCAGGTGGTGTAGAGAGAGCATGGAACACTCAGCGGGCGCCTCGGGGATAAATGGATCGATTTCATCTCACTCACTGCACTAACAACCGGCTGTATATTCTGTTTGAGCTTTCGGTGCTCCATGGAATTCCTCGGCGGACCACTTTAACATACCGCATGCCGATACCGACCGGAACCGGAGGCGCGAAATTTCAAATCAACAGATTAACGATGTTTTGCCGGGAATACGGTTTTTGTAAAGGAGTTTAAAAATTTACAGGGTGACTTCTGCACATATTAAAAGTATTCAAATCCAACTACCAACTTAGTATTTTCTGTAAAAGATGTTAATGTTCTTAAAATTGATGCAACAAGATGCAAAAACCGCTGCCTTGAGGAATCATTTCTTCCACATCCAGATTTTCCATCCAACTCTCTTTAAAAGAAAACATCTTGACTATAGTTGCACTCTAGTATGTGGAAATAATTGTCCATAGAATTCTAATAATATTTGAGGCGGATGTCATAAAAAAATTGAGGCGTTGGTTTCTACAACCCCCAAACCCATTTCACGGAATGATAATCAGATGACATGTACCAAATTTCAAGTGAATATCTCAATTTTATTTTATCAACCCTTTTAATAATGGAGTGGGGGTAGTGGGGGGGATGGAAATTGCTATAGAAAAACTTCAAGCCTTAGCTTCTAATATATACACCAAATCTATGTTTCTCTCCTTTTACCACCTTGTTTTACCCATTCTCCTCTCTATATATACCAAAGTTCTTGGAAGTTTATCTAGATGATAAATTGACCTGGTAGGTACATATAAAAAGTTGTCAAAAAAGTTAGCAAAAAATACATTTATCTTGAGAAATTCAGTAAATAAAGTAGGTGACAAAGCTTTGAAAAATGCATACTTTGCATTATGCCACTCTTTGCTTTCCTATGCTGTTTTAGTTTGGGACAAGCATCAAATTGGCCTAGAATCTTTGCTCTACAAAGAAGAGCAATACGTATAATATTTGGATTAAACTTTAAAAATGACTGTAGAGAACAGTTTCGTAGGCTAAGCATACTCACATTACCATCAATTTATATTTATGAATTGCTTTTGTATGCTAAAGAGAACTTGTATCCTCAAAGTGTAAACAAAGAATATGACTACCATTACATTACAAGACACAAAAATATGTTAACAGCACCTTATGTAAGATTAACTAAGAGTCAAAAGGGAATCCAATTCTCAGCACCCAAATTTCTTAATAAATTACCAACGAATATAATAAATAAGCCTACCTGATCGGGCATTCAAGAAAAAAATAAGGACTATGTTGCTCGAAATTTTTTTTATTCATATGATGAATTTTTATTGTATAATGTTAATATAAGAAAATGTCCGATTGCTAGATTCCTGTTTTTTCAGTACCTTATATGTTTACAAGATATGTACATGCATAATATCTAATTTAAAATACTGATTTGGGCAAGCAAATACGATCTCTGTATACAGTGGCACGAATAAAATGATTTGATTTGATGCCTCCCCACCCTTTCAACGGAATCAACTCAAAATATAATGTAGCTCCATTTGTCGTTATAATTTTATATACGTGTACCAAAGTTTAAGTGATTTTTGTTTAAATTTTTAATGGCCTTATTTTTATTAACGTCCTGGCGGAGTTCAGCTATTGCTGTTCTACCACTCAACCAGGACACGTACACGTAGAAATCAACACAACAACCATTCCCTGCGATATTGCCATCTACCGCAGTTGAGACTCGAACTCAGAAGAGATAACAGCGACTAGACATGTTCTGCCACTCAACAGCGGTCTAGCTCACTGCTATTGTCTCGGCACTGCACCACTGAGCTTAATTTTATCAGTCCCTTTAATAATGGAGTGGGGGTGATGGAGGGGTTGAAAAATGTGATAAAACATCTAGTTCTAGAACATACAACAAATCCCCAGTTTCTGTACTCTTACCCCTTACCCCTATTTACCCCCTCCCCCTTCATTGGATATGTCCAAAAAACAATCCAGTTCCAGATCTCGTTATAATACATACGTGTACAAAATTTCAAATAAATATCTTAAACCGTTCTAAAGAAAACGTGCGGACAAAGAGAGTTATAGATAGACACCAACCGACAGACAGACGTTAAAATTTCGACGTTTCGAGACATTCTCAAGTTATTTCAACAATAACAAAATGTTTGAACATTTTCTTACATCCACGTAGTAGATTGGAAGTAAAATAGTACTCTTTATCATTGGGCGTGAAGCTACACGGCGTGTGTCAAAATAGTTATTTTTTTACCAAGTCCGCGAAATTCATTTTTACGTATAAAAAATTTCGTGGCCATGGTATAAACACTATTTTTTGTGCAACCCTAAATTATTGTTAGTATAGATGGTGAGAATGACACCACCGTATATGCTATATTTAGCGGTGGCCGTTTCTATGGAAACTACATATTTTGAATGTATACAAAACATTTTGACAGTTCTCGAAAAATCGTAAAAATGTCTGACAGCGATATTGAGATTTCAATTTCTTGCACTCATCCAGAGCTAAAAAGTATTATAAATTCGGCGCTTTCTGATTTAATACCCGAAAAATCTAAACAGCATGGCAATACGAAAACTGCTACAGCGACTTAGTTCAAAATAACACTACCGTGCAAAAATTGAAAATTTTGTGCCCCTGGATAATGAATAGTTGTTTCCGAGGTAATTTTTCTCTCTGAAACCGAATCCGGGTGCAGAATTGCCCTATCACGTCAGGTGTTTGAGATATTCTAACCTAAAAGTGCAAAAACACTGTTTTTTTTTACATTTTTGAGTTTATGTAGCATCGTCACTTTTTTTAATCAAAAAACAAAACAAAGTATCTTGAAGTACTGGATTTGGTTTTAGCGGGAAAAATTAATTCGGAAACAACTATTCATTGTCCAGGGGCAAAATCTTGCAGGGTAGTGTAATTATAAAGATTCCCATAACAAAAAATGTTATCAGAGATTTTCCTTCAGTAACTGTTAGTGGAGGAATTATACATCACAAAACCACAAAAAGCAGTTCTGGTGGCACCGCGCAACCCCCCCAAAAAACCACCCCTTCGGTGACAAAAGCCTTACTGATAACTCGTTAACCGTTGAAGATATAAAAAAATTGCCTAAAAAAAAGTCCTCTTGTAATTTTCTTGTATATGCCATGGTTTTCGAGAAAAATAATATTGAAACAATTTGTCAAATTTGTATTTTTAACACGCACGAATTTAATTTTCGCTTATTTGAATTTTTTTGGTCGCGGCCTATAGAAAAAATTGAATTGCTCGAAAACCGAATATGCTAGGAAGAAAAATCAAAATGGGTTTTAAAGGGGATATAAAATACTTTTTTTGTGTTTCTATTTTTGATGGCCATTGATATCTCTTAGTTTATAAAAATAACAATACAATATAGTTACCTCTTGATTTTTTGCACTTTTAACTATTCACAGGCCCATAAAAATAACTGACTTTAATATAAGTTATAAATGCATTATCTTTTAGTTCAAGGTAGTAGTTCAATGCAGAAAAAGTTAGGAATAAAAATATTCACATTTATGAATTTACCAGCATGTTGAAGTTAGGTAAATTTTGGCCAATTTTTTATTGTTTCCTAAAAATAAAAGAGACCCACCCAAAAATCTCGAAAATTTAGCTCAATTTTTTTTTCCAGTTTATATATCATAGAACTATTGTTTCTAATCATTTAATAGTTAAAAAATTGTATTAAAAAATATCATAAAAAAATTGAATATGCAGGCTTTTTTGGAGTTTTTTTGGGCTAACTTTAACACCATGCTGCTAAATTTGTAAATGCGAATATTTTTATTCCCAACTTTTTCTGCATTGAAATACCACCTTGAACTAAATGATAATACTTATATTAGAGTCAATTATTTTGTATGGGCCTGTGAATAGTTAGATGCACAAAAAATCAAGAGAAAACTATATTATATTTTTATTTTTATATACTAATAAATATCAATAGTCCTCAAAAATGGCAACACAAGAGAGTATTTTATATCCTCTTTAAAACTCATTTTGATTTTTCTTCCTAGCTTGTTTGGTTTTCGAGCAATTCAATTTTTTCTATAGACCGCGCGCAAAAAATTTCAAATAAACGAAAATTCGCGCGCATTAAAAATACAAATTTTGCAATTTTTGTCAATATCGATTTTCTCAAAAACCATGGCATATACAAGAAAATTACAAGAGGACTTTTTTTGGCAATTAGTCAAGCTTTCTTTTTTATGGTGAGCAATTCTTTTATACCTTTAACGGTTAACGAGTTATCAGTAAAATAAGGCTATTTTCACCAAAGTGATGTTTTTTTTGGGGGGGGGGGGCTTGCGCGGCACCCCCAGAACTGATTTTTGTGGTTTTGTGATGTTTAATCCTCGCACTAACAGTTATTTTAGAAACGCCAATTATGAAAGTGACTTTTAGTTTTTCGGTCGTTACTAAGGGTAACGGGTAAAGGCAGTGGTCCCATCTACTTAAAGAGCATTATACTAAAATGGTGATCAGTAATAAGCTGTCTTAGTACTGAAAATACTACTGGGCGCATGACATAGGACCCATCTTACGAAAAACGTATCGAGAGCAAAGAGTTTAATAACTAGAGAAGACAAGCTGGCGATTTGCCGGGATTTGCGGTTTGGTTGCCTTGGAGACGGTAGGCTCTTCGTCCTTGTCGCACACCCGGCACACCTCGCACCCTCTCTCTCCACTGTTTTACAAAGCAACACAGCCTTACCCGGCGCTCTTTGATTTCCAACAAATAACGTCAATTGTCGTCAATCGTCACCACCCCTCATGTACTATGCGACAAAGAGAGAACGAACCGTGTGAGAGGGATGAGAAGCCTACAGCCTCCCGCTGCTTATACATTACGCTTATGGAGCTTGTCTCCTCTATTTGTTAAACTCTTTGATCGAGAGCGACAGATCTGTCTAGGCCGCTGCGCCGGCCTTATAACCGTACCGTTCACTCAACGCCATGCTATTAGGGATATCACGTTTCAATAACAATCCAAGCAGTACCTCGAAACTAAAATATAAACATAAACACTCCTAACCTTAATGGTCTCTTGTGATACATGCCGACACTGGCATATCGTATGTCACTTAGTTTGCATAACTTGCGTTGTTTCTTACAGAACACCGTCACTTTCAAATTAACATTAAAAAAATAAAATAACCCAATAAAACACGAACAAGCTTAATTCGATCGTATGGACAAATATATTTAAAATTACGTAAATAAAATTATCAAACACATCTAAGTATGATATAAAAGAGTGCAGTAAAAAAACACTATACAGGGTGTTCTACAAGCTTTATGACAAAATTTGACAGATGATAGCTGGGTTAATCTAAAAAAAATGTATCAATGAACATGGGTCCAAATACAATGAACCCAAGTGGTATTATTAAATTTGATAAAAGCTTTCATTTTTTTTTATTTTATCGCAAAACGCTAATGGTACCTAATGCAAATGCTGAAAATACCTATCATCCTAGCCATCCATCCTTGGACTCCAAGCAGTATAGTTGCATCTGGTATTTTCAATACCTTTAAGATACTTGCGAAAGATGCAAGATCTGTGAATTTTTGTCAAATTGACTGATATTACTAAGCTGAAAAATATATGTTCTCGTAAATAAACGAATACAGAGGATTGTCGAAGAAAAAATTTTACTAAAAATTTACTTAATAGAAAGATCTCTTTTCATTTGACGTATTGCTCCTCCTGATACAATTATATTTTCTTGATTCTTGATTCTCAGTAGATAACCATAGGATTGAACGCAATTGCTATTAAAAATAATGGAAATCCACTTCCTCTTTGCTTATTGAATGAAAGTCAAATATAATTTATTTAGGTAAATGGCCGTTGACATAATTTAAATACAATTAAGTATAACCATTTGGAAGAAAATGAAGAAACACGAACAGTATAACACTTACTATTTTCACTGAATATAAAATAATGTTTCATTATTTTCATAATTTTACTTCTTATAACATATTATATAATTTTTGTCTAGAAGTTTCATTACAATCACGTGAGTTTTCGCACTAATTTTTTGTTCCAACCATTATTTTAGAGAATTTTATGCTCTATCCAAAAAGTACGTCATTTTGTTATCGCATTTCAGTCAGTTTTCAAGATATTGACAAAATGTATAAAAAAGGGGGGATGACAGCGACTTGTGAAGGTAATATGTTCGCAGATACCCCTTGAGTATAGTTAAAATACTTGGACTAAATAGTCTCATTTTGTGTTCGCCAAAGTTATCAAATAAATACCAAGCCAAAATAATTGTTGCTGCTTGTTAGAATTCGATAAAGTTTACACCATTTCCACAGAACTCTAATTTAGGTTTTCTTCAACGACTATTTCGAATTTGATATTCTTTATTTCGTAGATATGATGTTGCTATTAATCTTCTTAAAATGCTACAAATAGTTCAAATTTTGTTTAATTTGTCTATATTGTAGCCAAGGTTTCAGCTCAACACTGATTCAGCGCTTATAAATATATAATACAAATATCTGTAACCAGGAACATGTTCATCGATCCCGGCCGTTTAAAGGTCAGTTTAATGATAAGTAATTCCACAAAAATAAATTTTTCAATGCGCATTCGTGAATTTGTCAAACAAAACTACTCCAACTAGGCTCTGAAAGCTCAGCGAGTAGCTCGTCATCAGATCGATACCCCATTTATTTTTAGATTTCACCACAGTAGCTGTAGTGTTGTAACTAAACCTCGCGATCGTAGTGGGCTCTGGAGAGACCTGTGGAGCTGTTGACTGCGAGGTATTCATTGATCATTGATCTCGTTTCTGTTGTAGCAACATTTACAACGTTTTTATACAAGTTGTTTGGGAAATTATCGGTTGGCACGAAACAAAAAGATACAATGTGTTTATACGGGGTATTATAATATATTCCAATGGGATTTTTGACTCGGGGTAGTTTGTTTATAAGAGAGACTAAGTGTATATTTAGAACTAACAAGGAGACAGCTGCGAATTAAACTGTTTTCAGATATTAAAGGAGAAAATAATGGAATATACAAATGCTGACTGATACATATTAATAGTTAACAAGCTAAGTATTATAATCTTCGCCGATTTACTGCACATTTTCTATAATTGTTGCACATTCTATAGAATACTCTTCGCAGTATTTTGTAAATAATATTATTAGTTTTAGACATATTTTAATTACAAAACATAAAGAAATTGATTTTTCAAATATATTTAAATAATTTTCTGTTTAATGATCAATTTTGTTAAAAAAACAATAGGGTTCTTCCTCTAGCTAACACTAACTTACTGTCTAAATTTCAATACAATCGGACTTTTCAGTCTTAAGTTATCGTGCTTACAAGAAACATGAGGGACCGACGCGACAGACGGACATTTTGAAAGTTGTTCAGAATTTGAACACCAACATAGTGACATGAACATTCCCTATGAGCGACATTACCGGTTTTAGAAATGTACCGATCAAATCCAATCGTTTTGTATTTGCGAAGAGTATAACTAATTAATAATACTCTATGATTTCTACGAAAATCAATATTACGAGTCTTGTATTATTAAAGTTGCCTTCATATTTCTAAGTCACATAAAAAATTCCCGTCGAACGAGTCCGCGCGGCGGTATCATTGAATAGGTAAAGATGCTGCCTGCCAGCATTTACCGCATTTTTTACATGCCTTAGAATTATGAAGACGACTTTACTGGCGCAGCGTATTCACCTTCGAGGAAATATTTTTTCTCTAATTTTTGTCACTAGATGTAGTTTGATGAAACTACAATAGGACCACCGCCGTGCCATACCCTACAGTTAAAAAAAATGAATAACGCGTTTCCAAGCCGTTGGATTGGCACAACAGGACTTTTTCTTGTGGGATATTTGAAAAGTGAAGTATATCAAGAGCCAACAGAAGATATGTCAGATTTATACTAGACGCTAGTGTTGGTGCAATTAATAGACAGATTATCAAGGACCTGTATAGTCGTCTTAATAATTTTAAGGCATGTAAAAAATGCGGTAACTACAAAGCGGGAAGGGGGCATCTTTATCTATTCAACGATTCTTGACTCCTTTGATGGGAATTTTTTATGTGCCTTGGAAATATGAAGGCAACTATAACGTGGAATTATTACATCGCTTTGATATGTGTACTCAAGCAAATGGAAGCAATTTATAGCATTTATTTGTAAATATTGTTCTTAAAATGAATTGTTCAAAATGTTTCAAATTTAAGAAATTCTCGGTAAAATCGGAAGTAAATCTACCACCAGTAAATAATTTCCTTATAGCAGGCAAAAAACTTCCGAAAACCAATATTAAGTTACAGCAATTTAAAAAAAGCAACACTAAAAAATGAAAGTAATGAAAGTAAAAATGAAAGTAAATATCTCAAAAGCTAGTGCAAATCTGACTTTTTCGAATAAGAATAATTCTGCTTAAAATTTAGTTTTTAATCGAATGGCATATGTCCCAAAGCTTCTTTGATCGATATATCGAAATATTTTTAAACTGCAACGCTATCTCTGGCGCTAATAGTAAATTGTATAACAATAGAAATCTATTACCGTTTATAGAATAAAGATATATTTTTTAGTTTCCCGAGATATCGGCTGACGGAACGTTACCTGAAACACCCTGTATATAAGTTTTATTTATTTTGTGTCATCTGCATATGAAATTATAATTTATCATCGTAACAAACATTAAAATTTTCTTTTCCTTGAAATAAGTTTTTTAAAGTTTCTATTCCATTGCTATATACGAGAAATAGCACAGCTTAGAGTTTCTTCTAGTTTTACCCTTTAGACCAGTCAAATTAGAAATTATCGAGGAATTAATTTCCAGTAAGCTGGAAATCATTTTAATACCTTCGTTTGGTCGTAAATGCTTGTAATCTGAGTTTGCACCATCCCAGGAGATGAGCATAACTTTTAAGAGCCAAAAAATCGCGAAATGTTTGCACTTTTTTCAGTTTTTGCTTGAAGCTCGAAGAGTTGGACGGAAAATGTCATCCCATTCTCCTTGAAAAAAGACGGCTTTGCAGGAGGCTGTCAAAATTTTCCACCATGCAGATGCTGATCCTGAGGACCTCATTTCAGCAGGTCACCTCTTCCTGGCAGCCCTCTATTCACCTAAGGCCGATGAGACCTCCTTGGACAAAGTCCGCCACGAGATAATCTCAAAATCCCTCATAAAGCCAACTTTTAATCTAGCCTCTCTACCCCCAACAAATGCAGCTGCCGCCCTACATATTCTGCGGGTCTACCTACAAATCCAGGGCTGGTATGATAGACCAAATGATCCTCTGAGCTGGGGTTGGAGGAAGGACGGACCTTGGCCTGCTCCCCACCATGAACACCAACTCTAGTAGCACACAATATTGGACCAATATTGAACCAATATTTTATATATTGGTCCTATATAGGACCAATATTCATATGTTTGTCCTATATGGACTGTATATTGGTGCAATATTGGTGCTACTAGGGAAGGATCCAGCTCCAGCTGGAAATCCTCAACAGTGTTCTGCGGATGTACAAAGGGGTGTACAGGGAAGTGCAGCTGCCGGAAAGTAGGCATAAAATGTTCAACAATTTGCCTCAACTGCCACGCCCAGTCATGCTCGAATTCAGCACCGTTCGAGGATGAGGATGTCTCCCGCATGCCGATCGCCGTAGAAGCAGAAATAGGCGAGGATAGTCCCTTTGAAGATGATACCGATGAAGAGGGCCTCGACATGCCACCTCAGCTTGAGAGCTTCGTAGATGAAGGGCCATCGACATCTAAGAAAATGCGAACATGAATGCTGCCTCATTTTGTGCTGCATGCTTATTAATTTCTATAACATATTTTATCAATGTCATGTCAATTTTAAATGTTTTTGTTACTTCATTGCACCTAAATTATTAACAACTATGATTAATTACTTATTAATTAATTAATATTAATAATACTTACTAATTAAAGATTTAATGGCAATATACAAGTTTGTTAAAATTAAAAATGTTTTTCATTCGTACTATCTGGAATCTCTACTCATGGTGTGTATATTACCTCCACATTGCAAAGCAAGGGAAAGTATCGTTTTGGTGAAAAATTTCGAAACATTTTTTTTTTGCTTAAATGACTTTAAATGACTCAAAATGTCGAAAAAACCTATTTTGAATTGATGCCAAATTTAGTCTTTCAAAATGACTGAATTAGAAAATTGAGGTGTCTATATAGCGTGAAATTTTATTCTGTACAACTTTTGGTAATAGGAGTATCTGTTTCAAAGATACATGGTCCTGGAAAGTCGCAAAACGTAAATTTACACCAAAAGACCGAAATGAGAAATTTTCTCGGCTTCTAATTTTTTATTTCGGCTATTACACTGAACCGAATTTGAAGTTTTAGATGTTCATTCGACGCAGAATTTAACCCTCTTTAATATTGAAGGAGATGACATTTTCCGTCCGACGCGACGCACCGTTTTCAAGCTACAAGCAAAAATTGAAAAAAGTGCAAACATTTCGCGGTTTTTTGGCTCCCAAAATGCTCACCTCCTGGGATGGTGCAAACTTAGATTACACGTATTTAGGACCAAACTAAGGTATTAAAATGATTTCCAGCTTACTGGAAATTAATTCCTCAAAACGCTTTTTTTTATATAATTTGATTGGCCTACTTTGTTTCCTATCAGTTACATACTTTTCAAGGAGTGTCAATGTGTCTCTCCTCTAAGGCCGTTATCTTTCAGTCTATCAAATAACGTTCTGTGGCATACAGTGTTAAATGCGTTAGCAAATACACATTTACATATAAGATTTTTTTGTTACTATTTAAATCATTTACAATTTCATTTGTTAAGAAGGTGTTGGTGTACTTGGTTCTAAAACTATATATTGCTTTTTGCAAAATATACCTTTTATTTAAATAAAATTTGCTCGCCTTTTTTTCAAACATTTTTCGAGGAAGAGATGATTATTACTGAGATTACTGTAATTCGTGAAATATTGGGGGGTTGCCATTTTTCTATACCTACTATAATAGAAATTGGAAAATCTGCAGGTATTTTAGCAATCGCAAAGATTAAGTTAATCTGCAACAGAGGTTTTAAAATATAACTCTTTTTTTAATTCAATGAATTTCCATCAGCATCTGGTGCAGAATTTGTTTTCAAGGAGGCAATACTAAATATAAGCTCATTCTCTACGATCAGGTTAGATACACTGATTTCTTAACATAATCTGAAGTTTTGGCGTGTGTGTCTTGTTACAGATAAAAAGCCTCACCACAGATTGAAATAAAATCCGGTGCACGTACATCTTGTACACCTCTGAAAAGAAGACGCAATTATTTGCCCTTCAACGCGAGCACAGTGGCTCAGTCGATACAGAGTTCACGTAGGGTGCTCCACTGCCCACTTGGCGCACATCTTTGTCGCCTTTTCGGATACATGATTTAGTTTTCGTCGCTATGTTTGCAACTTGTAGTGTATCTACTTCACATAATGCGGACACAGCTTGCTTGGTAACGTATTGATTTCTGTGGCCGCCAAGATAGGGGTCAGAGGGCATTTTGAGTCTCTCGCCGTCTTATGTACCTCTCGTCACGACTTTACGTAGCCACGTTATTCGTGAACGCTCAGCGAACCAACTCCGCCGAGCGAGGATCAGTTTAATGCCCTCCAGATCTTTGCGACATCTTTAGGAAGAAATTATAGCCGGTAAATGCTGTATAATGGTCTAATGACTATTGTTATATCAGAAATAACACTTTATATGTACTGTTAGGTATTTTATATCTAATTTCGCGGAAATGCTATTTTATGTGGTTTTCTACTGTTGGAACGTGGGTTAAGAGAAAATTAGCGAGGGTATCGCGTTCGTTAGAGCATTAAGGTGGTCCTTATTTTCGACTTTCAAATGTCTTGCGGAACAACATCGCCCTCATTTGTTCTGTTAATTGAAAACATCATTGGAGTAGAATTTTTATTTATAACTAGAAGATGATACGCAATGTGCTCAAAGTAAGAAAAAACAAAACATTCTTTAAACAATTGGATCATAGTCGCCATGAAATACGTTTAAAAAATGTATTGTAAATTATTGCCAAAACGCAGACAATTATGTTGTTCCCAAAGATTTGTGTGTGATGTAATGGCCCAAACAAACCAAATGTAAAAAATATGGTAAATACGGTTATTAAAACCACAAAAATTTACATTTGGTTGTAATTTAAATATGAAAATACGTATGTTTTAAAGCGAAAATATATTAACATACTTTTGGTAAATTGATTAAACGTGTTTTAAAACCACATCTGTAGTCAAGCGGCGATATCAAGCAGCCACCCATCTGAAGAGGATACAACGCCGTCGTCTTCAGAGACCTGGAATACACCCCAGTAACTGAAGTCATCCAGGACAGCGCGAAGAGTCTATACGCCCGTGCAGCAGAGCATGGGCACCCGCTGGTCAGACAAGCGACTGACTATGACCCCAACGACGCTCCGAGGCACAAGAGGCCAAAGCTCCGGATCCTGGATAATGGGTAAGCATAACTAACCCTTTATCTGGTTCAGCGCGATCTTCAAGTCACACCGCAAGGAGACAATGACCAAAAAGACCCAATTACCAGATCTCGGGAGTACCAAGCAAACAACCAGCTCGGTAACCTTACCCTAGCCCGCGCCGGCCTCTGACTCTAAAAAAACGTCTCTGGCCGAACACAGTCCTTGAGCTACACAGTTCATATTTCCTTCCGACGAAATTGGAGCACATGATGCCAATTGGACCCTGGGTTTCCGATTAGTCAACACCCCTAAATCCCTTTTAAACTCCGAGAGGGCTCGGTAACAGCCGTTCCCTCTCACGATAGACGAAAGACGCTCCCGGAAGCCTACATGCCAACGAAGAAAGAAGACTAAGACAGAAGAGCACCAGAAGAAACGACCCAGCTGGCAGGGTCCAACAGCCAAGACCAGGGAAGGTTTGCTAACATCGCCTATAATACCGTCCGCATTTGCGGGGGGGATAAGCGAAAAAGCAGGCCTTCCCCTTACGAGGCCGGTCCAGGTCTACAGGAGCGACCTGTAGTCAAGGGGTACCAGGAGGCGTGTGGCACCTTCTGGAAAAATTTGAGAACCCTGACACATTCATCATTTTGTAGTTAATGTTTATAACAAATAACTTTATTGGTGATATTAAATTGTTACACTCTTTTTCACTGTTGCTAAGTTATAATTGTTTTTAGTGTCAAATGATAACAAATCGCTATAAGAAATGCTACTACGTTATGTCATTAAAAATGGTTATAGATTTTTTAAAGTGTTATTTATATGACTTATCTTTCGATCTTCGTATATGAATAAATAACTTTATAAAAACTCAAAATCACTGTGGTTCCCAAGGCGTTCATAATTCAAAAATATTGATATCAATAATATTGCGAATAATTTTATAAAGATAAATCCCGATAAGAAAGTAAAACCGTTGAATTTCGGCTTCAGAAGTGACCACACGTCGTTAAAGCTTACTTGTATTAGAAATAGCATCTGCCACCCTAAATTATTAATCGTCAATTCTTAGAATTGTTTTGGTTTTAGTGATCGCTTTGTAATGGAGGTCCAGAAAGAAAGCATGTACTGTATGTTGGTGTAATATAGCAACGAAATATTTTCAAAGTATGTACGTTCTGTGGCATTCACAGGAAGCGAAAATAATACAATAATGTTGTACATCATTCACCTTGTTTGAAACTTTTAACTACTTTACCCCGCGCACCCCGGCTTATACTATACAAAAATTTTAAGCTTGGACTGTCTTGTATATAAACCATTTTGAGTTATCTGCTACGAGCTGCTCGTTTTTTTTATACAGCCTCTAACGTCATCATAGTTCTGCTTGTAGGCATTGTATAAAAGAAATTATATTATATACTAATTGAAGTTAATTTTTTATTTTATGGTACATACGGGCAATTATAGCCACATAACTGCCTAGGTACCTAAAATTGTCTATTATCTTTATCTTTATCGGCATACGACTACTCTACGAAGACATTGAAGCATCACGTATGTGCATGCCTTCACATGTTTCTCATCCTAAAATGTCATATTTGTAATACTGATGTGTGTATAAGTATGTATTCTTAGCATATATACGTAGGTTCAATTAGTATGTAGGTATATACTTATTTCTCTTTACTTCCGCATCTATGATGTACCTAGTTAAGTTAAATATGTATTAAATCGATTATTATTATTCATAATGTAATGTATCCTATGATTATAAATTAAATTATAAATTATATTACTTTGTCTTCAGGTACCAGTTACAAATCTTCCTTTACAAGGAAATACACGTTTGACATCTGGCAGTGTAAAACTAGGAGTGAGAATTTACAAAACCGAATAAGTTACATTTGAAAAAACTGTCGGACTATTGGAAGAAGTGTAACCGTACACAGTCGCAGTTAATGGAAAAACATTCAGCATGGTTGAATGTAAGCATGTAATCTTTCAAGAATTCGCAGCTCATAGCATATACAAGACGTTTCAGAAGAGGAGGCAGAGCCATCAGCGTCCGTATCTAAGCACTGTAACTATGGGTCGTATCACTATTGTACATTTTGAGCCCAGTACACGTTGAAAAACTGTCATCATGACTTGCTACGTGTTTTCAAGACAATACAGCCTCACAAAAAAATATTCTGTACCGGAGGACATGAGTACATGGATTTTGTGTATTTTTTTATACTGAATCTGAATACGCAGTCCAAAAACTGATTTACCAGGTAATTTTTTCTTAAGACGCAAAAGCATCCCTTAAAATGAAATGCAACAATTTGTGAATAGTTTGAGGAAACATTTTAAAATAAAATTTTGAGCATTAGAAAGAAACATATGAAAATTAAATTTACACCAACCCATACGAGGGGGTTAAAAAAAGAGAACTTTTTGTATAATAATATAATAATAATGTAAGTTTTTATACACTTTTTAAGTTTTCAGTATTTTCCCGAGGTTTTCCCGCATAGCTATGTGAACTTTCTCTTTTCACTGAATAAGTACGAAAAACCACTATAATCGCAACTTATTAACGTTGATTCGTAGCAATGACGCAGACTAGATATTGTAAGTCATCGGACATTTTCTTGATTTTTCTAAATACTTCCGACATTTTAAAGCAAAACAGAATAGACCATCGTATTCCAAAGGAAAAAATGCTACTAAAATCCATCTCGATCTTTAGTTATATACTTTGCATCTTAAAAGATTAAAATTCTGATTATCTTAGGCTTAAAAAGTTTACATTTTGAACATTACAGGCTCGATTTTGCATATTTTTGGACATTCTCTTAATTTTTCAGCACTATCATGATATTTTTCGGCAAAGCGAAGTAGAGAATAGATATTCTACGAGAGAAATACTAAAAGAAACCACCATAATCTAAAGTAAAATTTAATGAATCTAAATAGTTTAACTTATGAATATCTGATGCCGGATTTTGTGAATTCTCAAGTATTTTTTCAACTTTTTCATATTTCCCCGCCATTTGTTCGCAAAACCGAATAGATCGTCGCATTCTACGGGAAAAATGCTGTCAAAAACCATGTTCATTTTTTGTTGCCCTGTTTAGTCCAAAACTTTTTAACATCCTCCTTTCCTGAGAGAAACGTGTCATAGGTTATAATACAGGCTCTTGTCCCATACGTTGCGGATCGCCATTAAGAGGGAGCAATTTCTAAGGTCAGTGGGGAAGGGGGCAAAAGCACCAAATGAAGATATATCTGTAGTATTTATTTATGTACTTACACTTATTTTCAGTTAAATAACATCACCCAATTAGCAAAAAAAGCTTATTGTTAATGATTTTAGTACAAGCGGTCTTTTGCAAATTTGGCGATGTTATTTTACTGAAAATAAGTTGTTGAAGAAAATGTTTGGCTAAATTTTGATTATTAAGGAGATATCTCTTCATTTAGCGCTTTAACCCCCTTCCCCACTAACCTTAGGAATTGCTCCCTCTTAACAACTTCCTCTGTGTGAAAGGTTGGCCTGCCAACACCTTTCTTGTGAGTCACACAGCTAATTTCGCGAAACACTCCATTAGTTACACACGCATACAAATCCTTTGTTATTACTGCTAAGTCTGTGAAGTGCTTCTGAAAATCATCCAAACAAAAACGCTGCTGTATTCCCAAATTCCAAACTAGACCAGTTAGGAAATAGGATTCAATTGAGTGATTTGTGGTGACAACAGGGCCGTGAGAGAAAATCGGGGCCCGGGATAGTGCATACGGGCCGCCCTTCCAGGGCATAATTATGAAAAAGGGGGGGGGGGGCGTCTTCTTACTACACAATATTTATCTCGGTTGAAATTTCGACGTTTCGACGAGCGGGGGATGATATTCCTTACGTTTGATTACTTATCCCAATAGAAATTAACTTGATAGTGATCGTTGCAGAAAATACAAATTACGATTTTCTACATAAAAAGTCTATATATATTGCTTCTTATAATTTGCAAGTATGCCTCTCTTTCTTTAACCAATGCAAATGCAATCAAAATTTACATATGCATCTCCAACTTTTCTGGAATTTCAAAAATTCAGAGAGAATCCGGGCCCCTCAAAAACTTCGGATCCGGGAGGAAACACCCCCGACCCTCCCCCCCTCTTGTCGGGCCTGGGCGACAACCAAAATTAATATGATTCAAAAACTGATTTTAAGATTAGAAAAGAAAGAAAATTTCAACAGAATTTCTTGGCATACTTCGCCAATCGAAGAATAATAGGCATAATCATTACAAAAGAATGTCATAGGCAGGCACAGCAGTTTTTAACTCCATGGCCATCTTTGACCAAGATGATTTTTGATAAAAAATAAGTATAGCAAAAGACGGACATATACTTTAGAGAGAGAACTGGTATACAAAATTATTT
Source organism: Stenurella melanura (assembly GCA_963583905.1). Classification (NCBI taxonomy): domain Eukaryota; kingdom Metazoa; phylum Arthropoda; class Insecta; order Coleoptera; family Cerambycidae; genus Stenurella; species Stenurella melanura. The sequence goes on from OY757312.1 coordinate 114,922,200, forward strand.
GATTTTCCAGTTAGCTATTTAACCCCCGTATATAAAAAACCATAGATGCATTAAATACTGGAAAAAAAATCATGAGCTTAAAACATCTTTATCTTACTGAAAAATCTGTTTAATACCTACAAGTCTTTCATCGCCAATAGTATTCCATTATGTTAAAGCAACGATGAACCTCTACGTATAAAATGAAATATAAATTCTCATCGGCTATCAAAGCTACCCGCATTATAATAGAATCGCAAAAGGTAAAATAAAAAGTGCAGACTGGTAATACTGTCATTATTAGGTATCTGTGAAACATGGCTGTCGTAGTGGATGGCACTTTCTGGTTAAAATGGAACCGTCATCAGGTTGATTCTCGTGTGCAAAGAAGAGGGCTTGGGGGGTGTCTAGAATATCTCACTTGCGCCGATGTGGCCGGTACAGTTTTGCCAAGAGTATGCGACACATTCCCACAGCTTCCATTGGCGGATCGTTCTACACACGGGACTGAAAATGTTGACTCGAACACCATTCTTGTATTTTAACTAGGAAAATTCCACGTCGATATTTGTCTACCTCAGTGCTGGAAACGTGGGATTCGATAATGCAGGGTCATACGGGGCGAGACGGCCAATGCTTATAAATATTACGCGCATTTTAATTTCAGAGAAACTGCAAAGTATGAAATAAAATTAAACTCGGTTTTCTAAAGATTGATATTTTTCAACGAAAATAGGAATAGAGAATTTATTTACCGAATGAGATAATTTATTATAAGAAAAAAAAATGAAGGGCGTATTTACAATATACTATTTATTTACATATTTATAATTGATAGAACAATTATTTTAATGATTGTAATAACCTATAACCAAGTTAGGATTCGCAAAAACTTAAAACAAGATGATTCATCTTGATCAGCTTGAGTTAAGTCCAATAGTCTAGTCAACAAGTGCCATTCTGGTGAATACCTCGTAGCCTGTACCGAAAATTATGATTTAGGGTTCATTCGATTTGGAATGACATCTAGAAACTTTTCAGGAAGTTTGAAGTTGCGCCGGTAAAAATTAGAAAAGTTATAAACAATTTAGTAAAAATAAAAGAGGGAGTTTAGTTTTTTGCAAATATCTCTGAAAATATTAAAGATATCCGAATTAAAAAAAGATCCTTAAAGAGCAGGAAATTTAATAAAAAAAAGTTCTACCTCCCGGAACTATACCACCAATATTTATAATTTTAATTTAGAGGTGAAAATAGAGCTAAAAACGGGTGATGTGACTTCCGCGCGCGCCTACCGATTCGGACACTTTAACAATAAATATTATTTAAACCCATTAAATACGAACATTACGAAATAAAAAAATTCACATGCCTTTCGGATACTTGAATAAACGAAAATCCATTGGAAAATAATTTAACCCATAATTTTTTTTATTAGATATGCCTTGGTTAACTAATTTACTTTTACAAGTTTTAAATTAACATAAAATGCCTGATAATTGTCAAACTAAAAACCTCAGATTTTTTTCACTTCTTGGAGCTATTCTTCCCGTTGAAAAATTTAAAACATTTTGATTTTCCACTTTGTTATTAACAATTGAAGGCATTAAAAAATGGAAAACTATAAAAATAAAGTAATGAATTTTTTTCAAATACTCTAATTAGTTCGTTTTCTTATTATTGAAAGCTATATAAAAATGATTTTTTTAAATTTTTACTCTTATTATTTAAATAATTGTTATAAACAAATGCATTGTTTATAAGATAATTTATTTTTTTTATTCTAATCAATAAATATAATGATTTTTAATCAAAAAATAGTTTCTTAAAAAAAATTTATTGCTTAAAAGTGCATTTGTTAATTAACAATTTTTTTTGTTGCTAAATATTAATATTAAGGAACCATTTTTTTTCTAAATCATTTCTATTGCTGTTCACTGTTCTGAAAAAAAATTGTTTATATTTTATTCGTTTATTTAATAAACAATTTGTTATAAACAAATTCATTTTCGCGTTATATTTTTTCAATACTACAAAAAATAATAAAAACAACCATGTGTCGTATGTTTTGTGAAAATTTTTTTCTATATTTTTTATATAAATTTAAGCATTTTTGTGTTTTTCTGTCTGTCTGTCTCTTTCAATTTTTCATCATTGTTATCAGAATAACTTATAAACTATTGGAGATAAGACGAGGACACTTCCAGTATTTTTTATCCTCCGTTAAACAATAAACAAATTGAGCTTTTAACCGGAGCTCTAACTCAATTATTCACTGAATTATATAAATATATATATAAAAATATTTATAAAAATAACAACAGTTTTTTAGCCTAAGTATCTTATAAACTAAAAGCAATTTTAAGAGAATTTAATTTTAAAAATCTTATTGATTTATCACTTTCTTAAACATTACAATTTTTGTTTACTTATTATTATTTTTTTGATGATCTTTTTGAGCGTTTTTGTGGTGGTACCCACGATCTTGAGTTTCCTTTTCACCACATTAACATTAACAAATGCGCTTTTAAGCAATAAATTTTTCTTTTAACGATTTATTTATTAAAAATCATTCAGGGTTCAGACTTTGCGAAGCGGAAAAAATTTCCTGAATTTTCCAGGTTTTCCATAACCACAAATATTAATTTCTATATATTTTTTAGTGAAGTAATTTTTTATCTGACATAAAATAATTCCTTAAATTGAATTGGATCAGTGAAAATTCTTAAAACCCCTATGGTTTTCCATATTGAGATGCAGAATTCCCTGATTTTCTATACAATTTATAAAATTCCCTGATATTTCCAGGTTTTTTTTAAAGAAATTTAAATTCCCTGAGTTTTCCAGGTTCTCCAGGTTTTCCGTACGAGTCTGAACCCTGTCATTAGATTTATTGATGATTAGAATCCAAAGAATTGGATTATCTTATCTATCTTATTGGATTATCTATCTTAACAATGCATTTGTTTATAACAATTATTTAAACAATAGGAGTAAAAAATTTAAAAAAATCATTTTTATGTAGCTTTCAATAATAAGAAAACGAACTAATCGAAGTATTTGAAAAAAAATTCATTGTTTTATTTACGTTTTCCATTTTTTAACGCCTTCGATTGTTAATAACATAGTGGAAAATCAAAATTTTTGAATTTTTCCAACGGGGATCTTCTATAAAACCTTTCAAGAATAGCTTCAAGAAGTGGAAAAAATCTGAGGTTTTTAGTTTGACAAGTATCAGGGTTTTTATGTTAATTTAAAACTTGTAAAAATAAGTTAATTAACAAAAGCATATCTAATAAAAAAATTACGGGTAACATTTTTTTCCAATGGATTTTCGTTTATTCAAATGTCCAAAAGGTATGTGCATTTTTTTATTTCTTAATATTCATATTTAATGGGTTTAAATAAATTTTATTGTGTCCGAATCGGCGGACGCGGAAGTCACATCACCAGTTTTTAGCCCTATTTTCACCTCTAAATTAAAATTATAGATATTGGTGGAGTTCCGAGATGTAGGACTTTTTTTTACGAAATATCCTGATCTTTAAGGATCCTTCTTTTGATTTCGGATATCTTTAATAATTTCCGAGATATTTGCAAAAAACTAAACCCCCTCTATTATTTTTATAAATTGTTTATAATTATTGTAATTTTTACCGGCGCAACTTCAAATTTCCCAAAAAGTTTCTAGATGTCATTCCGAATCGAATAAGCCCTAAATCATAATTTTCGGTACAGGCTACGAGGTATTCACCAGAATAGCACTTGTTGACTAGACTATAAGTTGTGTGTCCTCGACAAAAGGACAACAAAAAAATGTGCAGGCCCTTCCGCTGTCTTCTGGAGAAGTTCGTTAAAAGTACGGTAAACGTAACAATATTTAAAAAGACCTCTACCCAACCCAGTATCGACAGGTCTGTTAAAAATACGTTCGATTTTATTATTTGATCATTTTTACAGCAGCCTCATTAAACAGGTACACACAAAATAAAAAAGCCGTGTACTTTTGAGCAGAGTTCTGACGACGGCATCGGATTCAGCGGCTCAAAATACAGGGGGGTATCATGTTCTGCTCAAAAGTACATGACCATTTTTTTGTGTGCCTGTGCTATTAAACATTTTTTTCTCTACGAGCAATATTACCGGTTTTAAAAATGTGCCGATCGAATGGAATATACTCTTCGTTTTGTATTCGGGAAGAGTATAATAATAATACACTATGCACAGAAATTTTGGAAAATTGTAAAAAGTACGTGGGAACCAGTGGCGGCTCGTCAGGGGAGGCAGGGGAGGCTGAGCCTCCCCTTGGAAGAACCACCATATCTTCAAAAGTAATATCTTAAGAAATTTCTATTAGGTATATCTCAATTTTCAATATTTTTTATTGTTTATTATTCATTAATTAATTTTCAGTTTATATATAACATTTTTGCATTTCCTTTCCACAAACATACCTATAACGTTACAGTCCGAATAGTCTTTGTATGCATATTTCCCGGTCGGCCGGTCTTTTACTGAATGAACACTGCGGTTCGCTGGAGGCTAATAGGTACGAAATAGCTTCCAACTTTACCGCATTTACTTATAACATGAATGACCTTGAATTTCTTTGCGCTGTGTAAAATAGCAACACTTGGAATAGCCAAGTATGAGGCTAGCCTCAGATCTTAGTTTTTATAGCGCATGTGCACAGGTCATGCAAGAGTCAGGTGATTCACAAAGAAAACGAACTGACGTCTGACAGTTGCGTTTAACCGGTTAAGAACAACTTGACGTATAAATACATAAAACATTTGATAGGCGGGCTAGAAATAAGTGCTCTAGGTGAACATATTCCCAACAACATGTCTTGTTGTCCAGACGTGGTGGATTATTTGTTATTAAATGGATTTACTACTCTTATTTATGACGAAAAGGTAAGAATTAAAAGAAATGCCAGGCCTACACCAGCAATGCTTTCGTTAGTTTTTAAAAGTGGTAAACAAAACAGAGGGTTTTGTGATAACAATTATAAAAAAGTCGAGTGGTTAACGGCATCAACAGTTAGAAACAAATTATATTGTTGGAGATGTTTATTATTTACTAATGATCAATCCTCAATTTGGGGCAGGGCCGGGTTTAATAATTTGCAAAATTTGTCGCGAGGCTTAGAAAGGCACGAAAAATCCCAGGAGCACATTTCATCTTGCATTAAATTCGAAATGTTTGGTAAACAAAATATTGTAAATTTCTTGGATTCTGCACATAAGAGAGAAATAGAAAATGTTAACGAAAAGGTCCGTGAGAATAGGGAAATATTAAAGAGGTTAATAGATGCCGTTATATAGTTATCTTCACAAGAAAATTCTTTCCGAGGACATGACGAAAAACGAGAATCGTGCAATAAAGGAAATTTCAAAGAGCTGGTAGATTTTTAAAAAACTTATGACCCAAAATTAGAGAACTTTTTGAATAACGCCACTATTTTTTGAGACAATTCCGGTAAGCTTCTGTAGAATGATCATTTTCAACACTTAAACGCATAAAAACATTTTTACTAGAAACAAAATGAGTCAATACCGCCTTTCAAATGTATCGCTTATTTCAATAGAAAAACGTTTTTTGTCAGAATTGAGTAAACGCGATTCATTTTATAATGAAATAATCAACCATTTTGCTAGTTCCAAAAATCGCAAGTTACCATTACAATTTATAAAAATATTCAGGCTTTAAAGCAGAGATTAATATAGGTAGTTGTTATTTTAGAAAAAATATTTATTTGTGTTATTTATTTTTTAGGAAATATTTTTTATAATTCTCCATAATATAGAGTTCCGCGGTTATATTTTTTTTATATAACTTCTTTCTCAAAACTATTTTAATTTCTATTAAAACTTATAATTTTACACGCCTGGCAGTGATAATGAATACAATTTTTTGTTTGTAGAAAAACACTTTAATTTTCTTACCAAAACTATTTTTATTTTTATTAAAAGTTATATAATTTAATTACAAGTGGGATAGTAGGACTCCTTTGGATACCGATACTCGAGTCGTAGGAACGAGAATTTCATGAGAATGATTTTTTCATCTCATCATATTTTCTATTTCCTTTTCATTCTATTCTTTTATTAGTTATATTCTCTCAAGTCGTGAATCGGTATCCTGGTGAACAACCCACGGCAAAAAAATGTAACACGCCGTTGTAATACCTCAGGGGTGGTGGGGAAATGTACAAATTGTAGTCATATTGCACATCAGTTGTCTTTCAGAATATCAAGCCTCCTCTGCAGACAATATCACGAGCCGCCACTGGTGGAAACAAATCCCTTCAATTTTTTCCATGTTGTATATTTTGCATAGTTTTTAAATGTTCAGGGTATCACATTAGAGTTTTTTCTAATTTTCAAATTGACGCAAAGAATTCTGATTCTTTAATTATGGCGAAGGCGCAGGTATTAAAAGTTAAAGATTGAAAACGGTAAAGCCAATGGTGCTACCATAATTGCATAACTATTGCAGAAGTACATGAAATTTAACCACTAGAAACTGTGGGAAAATGTTTGAAGAAAATGGAACCGCATCTAAAAAACGGTCTCTAAAAATTGTAAGGTAAAATTTCACCGTCGTCTGGTTAAATGAACCTTATTACCTAGTATAGGCGAACAAATAAGCAAATAACAAAATGTAAGGAACTTGACACAAAGTAACTTTGGGCATGTAAAGGCCCTATTGACATCAAGTGTTCAAAAACTCCACAGAATACAGTCTACACACACTTGAACCAAAACTACTACAGGATGAGAATTCATTGCACCTCTTCGAAAATTAGAAAAAGCAAGAATGCGATAAAAAAAGGTGCATAACTTCTTTACTCTAAACATTTAACAACTATGCAAAACATGCAATACGGAAAAAATGAAGAGACTTGTTCCAGTGTACTTTTTACAATATCCCAAATTTTCTGTGCACAGTTTGTTATATATTAACACAGACACACAAAAAGATGGTCATATACTGCCACTGAATCAGATGCCGCCGTCAGAATTACTCCATCACGTCATCACCCCCTCCTAATTAAGAATTTCACTGATTTTTTGAGGTTAGGGAAAAATCCCATGTGGTGGAGCAATTCTGACTTCGGCATCACATTTAGCAGCTCAAAATACAGGGGGATATCACACTCTGCTCAAAAGTACATGGCTTTTTTTATGTTTTGTGTGCCTGTGTTACCAATATTAACTAATAAGGTTCAATTAATCGGGCGGCGCGGGCGGTGAAATCTCATTTTATAATTTTTAGTGAGCATATTTAAAAACAGTTTTTTTCTATTCTTCGCCCTTTTTCATGGCCTCTTATGTAATTTCTACAAAGCAAAAGAAAATATTCGTCATTTTGAACTCTTAAGCTTTAACGTCAGACTCGTCAGAGAATCTGTATATTAGGGTGGTCCTTAGCTACAGGTGTGGATTTTTTTTTTAAATGTGGTCTTTTCACCCACTCATTCTGTTCTAATATAAGAAGAAAAAAATCACAGCAAATTTTGAGTGGTTAGCTCAACCCCTTCCCGTGCCCCAAAAGGGGCGAATTTTCGTATGTATTTCTTATGGGTAAAAGACATTTTTTCGTAAATTTGGGATAGAATCGTCAAAATGTTGTGTAATAAAAATCGCACACCAGTCTCCTCTTCAGAATTGTCGAGAGAACACGAATTGACCTTTTTTAATTAAAGCCTCATGATACTCTTTTATAGGGCCCCAAGATGACCCTATAGGGGCCCATTTTTTGAAAATAATCAAAATTTTGATGAAATTCGGTATATAGGTGTATTTTCTGATTCTGAACAAGTTTTCTTAATACATTTTTGCTGTATCTCTAACGCTAAGTAAAATATAGAAAAATCTCATTTTTGAATGGACACAGTGTGTTGGTGTGACAATTAAAAACATATTTATTGAAAATCATAAAAAGATGCGCCCTGAAGAGTTTCATAGCCGAAAAAGTAAATTTCACATAAACTGTAAAAAAAGTCAGAGGCAAAATGTCAAACTAGCTGCTCAGCTTTTGTCTAATGCTGTATCTACAGCTCTTTTAAGATACAAACCAGGCAATGACAAAGAAATGGCTGCAGCTTTAGGAGAATTTATTGGAAATATGAATACATGGTTTGACATCTTTAATAGTTACATGGAAGAAGGCTCAGTGCCTACCAAAAGTGCATATGGCAAACAACTTAACCTGCAAAATCAGCACTTAGACAAAATGATTTCTATCATATCAAATATGCGAGCAATTGGTAAAAAAAATTGCAAATTTTTCAAAAGGGAATGATAATGTCGATAAAGTCTTTAAAATTGCTGTTTTCTGACATGGAAACTAAATTTGATGCACAATACATTTGTACACATAAGCTAAATCAAGATGCTCTCGAAAATTTTTTTATGCAAATTAGAAGCCGAGGACCAAATGAACATCCTAGTCCCTTGGCAGCTATCTACCGTATAAGGTTGATAATATTAGGAAAAAAATGCTGGGATATTAGATGCGAAAGTGAATACAAAAGAACAGATCGATGAAGAGTTCATATCCCCTAAAATTTTAGAAAAAGCAAACCTTATGCTTAAAACAAAGAATTTTGAAGAGACGATGGCATCAAATTCTAGTACCTCCTTTTCCTCTGCTAATAGTGCTAATCGATCTGGAAGTACGTCATCTTTTCAAGAAAATGCACCAGAAACAACAGAGGATGCTTTAGAATACATTGCTGGTTGGCTCGCTCATAAATATAAAGAAAGTGTTTCTGACTTAGGAGATTTTACATACAAATGTAAAACGGATCATAGTTACCATATTCCCTCTTGGGTGCAGCAATTGTCGTATGGTGGACTTATTAAACCAACTACCCAGTGGTTGGAAGGAATTAAAAAGTGGAACAAACATTTTGAAACTTATCATAGAAACGAGCTTCAGCGTGGTCCCAGAGTTGTTGCTAAATTGGCAAAAAAAATTTAAAAAAAAGAAAGCAGCTTGCCCTATACATTAATTTTTCACTTTTGTAAACTTAGAACTGTCATTAGAATTAATTATAATAATTGTCAAGCTCAGGCTAGAAAAGATTTAAAAAGAAAGAATACTGATGATTTTGAAAGAAGTAGAACAAAAAAATATAAAAAGATTTTGAATTAATATTAGATTGTTAGGTATACTTATAAGTAATTCACTTAAAATAAACAAGATGAGTAAAAATTGTATCAACTACCTATTAAATTATATTGCAGTAGCTGCATATAGGCATTACTTTGTAGTATCATTACCATCTATGGTGATATACCAATTTCTAGTCTCTATTTTCAATTACATATATAGATACCCCTATATGTTTAATAAATTATTATTATAGCAACATTATGTTTAACCTGCTGTCTAATATTATTTTTGAATGAAACTACTTAAAATAAGTACAATTTTTAAATGTGTTCTTTATTTCTCTACACTAATCATCCTATGATCCTAAGTACATAAATTTTTAATAAAAAAATTAAACATAATTTCATCTAATTTTTATTTTAAAATACAATAATACTTTCTCATTTTGTCAATAATTTTAAAAAATTAAATGGTTGTAATTTCCCAAAATTAAAATAGTGCATTATCCATATTCATTTTATAACTCTCACAAACCGAGCATCTGTGGTGACGTCACAGTAGGCGTGGCGCGCGGCTGACAGATTCGAGAAATTGAGCAATCCTCTTTAGTACTAACTAGTTGGACCCTGCTAGCTGGGTCATTTCTTCTGGCGCTCTTCTGTCTTGGTCTTCTTTCTTCGCTGGCTCCCGGGAGCGTATTTCATCTGTAGTAAGAGGGAACGGCTGTTGCGAAGCCCTCTCGGAGTTTGGAGGGGCTTGGGTGGTGTTGACTAGTCGGAAGCCCAGGCTGCCAACAAAAGTTTTGAACACAATCAAAATTCTCATATATTGATAATATTGGGTATCTAGGTATATTTTTTGATACCGAACAAGTTTTCTTAATACATGTTTGCTGTATCTCTAACGCTAAGTAAAATACAGAAAAATGTAACTTTTATCGAAATGTCAAGATGTGTCCACTTGAGCCGGGACACACTGTATACAGGGTGGCCCAGAGTTAAACCGCTAAACAGTCTCGACCGCGACCGCTCCATCTTTAAGAAAAATAGTCGTACAGCCATCGGTGTGAACTGATGGAATGTAATGGGCTGGACATTCATCTAATTGGAACCATCTGTTTACTCTACTATTTAAAGGCATGTTGTCTAAGATTGGCGAAAAATCATTTTCCAAAAAAATTAAGAAAAGTTGGACCATTTAGGTGCGGAGGCAAAAAAATTGGACCGATCAGTTGGTCGTTGCACAACCATATCCAAGCGTTGCACGAAAATTGATATAGAAAAGGGTTATCGCGTACGGAATGTGGATTTCCGTACTACCAAATGATTAAAGATACTAACTAGCGCAGGTGAAAGTTGCTTCTTCGGTCCAAATTACCCTCCGAGAGAAATGAGACGCTTTTTTCCTTTTAGCTCTAACTCGGATTTTTGAAAAATAACTTTAAAAAGTTAAAAATTCTGTTTTTATCAGCAGGATGGTTCAGTACAGTGACAACAAGGTCTTGTCAAGGGTTCAAGTGGCTTATCGTATTTTCAGAAGGAATTGACGACTATAAGCTTTTCATACTTTTAAACTGTATAGTGTATAGCGTTTATATACGGCAAAGGGTAAGCGTTCTTATGGGTTAACTGCTGAGTTAACCCATAAGAACGAAACAAAATTATTACCGGTTTTACGTCGATTTCCATGAAGTTACTGACTTCATGTAAATCGACGTAAAACCGGTAATAATTTTGTTTCATTTTTTATTCTCAATTGAGTAAAGATACTTCCTCGATTAAGAACTCTAAATTGTTTTTTTTTGCAGGGCTTAATCCGACAACATTCTGGTCTTCTTTTATCCCATATAGACCTTCTAAAACTCCGGAACGTGCGGAATATATAATACGTATAATGGTAAACCTCTAAAATTTCATCTAGGAAAGATATTTCAATGCCTTTATTAAATATTTCACCAGATCAGCCATTTCACCATTGTGATAACCTGATAACTGTAGCTTAACTTATTTTAATGTCGCTTATATGTTATATTTAATTTTGTAATGTACAATATCGTTGAAGTTGTCTAGAAATGGTTCTTGTAAAGTCATAAATAGTTTGACTTGATTTGAATACGAAGAATAGAGCAGTCAACGGAGGTTTCACTTCTAACTTGAATGCTAGCGAATGGATTTTGATGAAACCTTGTGCAATATGTTTGCAATGGCGTTAATAAAATAGAGTAGGAAATGCTCGAAAGGGGTAGAAAACACCCCTTTTGTCACGGGTTCCGTAACTTGTAGAATTAGGTCTAAAATGAAAAAAATATATACATATATTTACCTTTTTTGGCCCAAAATAAGATGTTTTTACTCTTGTGATTTTTTTTGGAAAAAGCATATTTTTCGAGATATGGTCACTCGAAAATTCCTAAAAGTGGGGGAAGGGAAATGTAAAACTTGAGAAAAAAATCTGAAAAAATTCTAAACATTTTTTGTGTCTTGGAATTTTCTTGTAACTTGCTAATTTTCCGAGTTACAGGCAGTTTATCACAATAAATAATGTACTACATTTTTTGCACATTTTCAGTCTAAAAATTATATTGAGCCTTTAAAAATGGTATAACTATATAGGTTTCATATTTTTTTATAAGAGTATATACATAGATCACGTTGATCTTTCGAATTTTCACGTACTTTTAATTGAAAATGTGCAAAAAATTTAGTACATTATTTATCGTGGTGTTTTCTACCCCTTCCGATCATTTTCTACTCTAATCTTTTTTCAACTTTTTTATTAACGTTATTACAAACACATTGCACACGGTTTCATCAAAATCCATTCACTAGCACTCAAGTTTTAGTCATTTTAGCGCGCCGTTGACTGGACTAGAATGTCTTTCGTTTTTTTAAGCTTTCTATATGCTATATACGCAATATTTATCTTTTTCATACACTTCATTCTTCAAACTTAACTTTTTTGCGTTACTGTTTCGAGTTTTAATTCAGGTCCCCATTCCTACGCACCTGGAGTAAAACCAACTAAATTTCAATTCACGTTAGTACCTACGTCATTACGAAATTCGGCAATAACTTTTTTTTACCGCTGGAGTGATATTAATTTGGAAAGTCTCATAACGTAGGGATTTTAATTGCGCACGTATCACTTATTCTTCACTTTTCTCTACGACCGATAGTTTTTCCTGTATTTTTAGAAAATTGATTTTCCGCTCTAATTGGTAAAAAACGATGATGCAAATTAAATTTTTTGACTCACGAAATGAGAAGCCTTTTCCATTACAGCTCCAAAAGCGATTGTGCAAAAACCGGCTCTAATTCATATACGTCAAAACCTTTATTTGCTTGGTCTATTACTAATATTCCGCATAAAGATTTTGGAATACCGCTGTTCAAGATATCTTTTTACAAGAAACCCTTATCCACACTTCACAGCTCTTACGAAAGTCCCTATAATAAAGAAACAGTAACTCATATTAACGATCAACCCAAATTGTAACCAGTCGTAAAAGTAAACAGGATAACAATGCGTTTTTGTACCTATACCCATTATACACCTGGCAGTAGTAATATTTTTATAGGGTAGTACAACTAGTTCGAAAAATAAATTCTTTGTATTCAATCTAAGTTTTATTCATGACGGGGAAGCCAAAATTGAATAACAGTTTCCTATAAATCTTGGTGTGATACAAGTTCACGATAGTAAATGTTTTGATTTTATCATCTGAGTTTCAAGTGGTTACTGGCATACTATGTTGGTACTTTCTTAATTTTACATCATATCTCTGTTCAATAGACATTACAACAATTATTCATTCTTGCTTACACTGTTGACCGAGAAAATTCACTTGAAGATCATGGCAAAGTACATAACAAATAAAAGAAACATTAATAGAACCTAAAATTAAATACTAATTGCTGGCTTCCTATTCAAATGTACATAAGACAACAACAAAACTGTTATCAATGATGTTAGACGAGGAGATAACATCTCCGCAGATGCCACCATATCGACAGATTTAGACTAGCGTAAAAAGAGAATCTGTCGGTGTGACATCTTTGTCTAATATCATTAAAATAGTTCTGTTCTTCTCCTATGCATTATAAACACATAGCCAGCAGGGTATATACATAATATACTTCCGGCATTTCCATTCCGCCATTTTGAAATTATTATTTTCGGACTAGCAATGGTCGATTATGGTAGGGTACCAAATCTCAAACGTCTATCTCATTTGCAAGTGGGAAATATTCCAATGGCCGCCTTAAAAGAATCACCCTGTATGCATACAGAAATCGTGAAGTATTACAAATAATAATATAAGATACGGTGATTTATCTATAAAATTGTTTTACATCATGGGAGGTGAGCAAAAAAACATAACAAACATACATTTTTTTCAAATTACCATACATGGCGAAGAGGGAACGAACTTAAGAATATTAGAGTAGGGGATGGTGAGGTAAAAATCTTGAGATCTTCTTGAATGTAATTTAGATAATGGAAATTTAATAAACGACTTCCTAAGTCGCCAAATGTTCGTGTTGCGGAATACCAACTGTCGTCGGGCAAACGAAATCTGACTTGAAGCACAATACTTTTAAAAATCATCTTATACATAATATATCTGCAATGGAGTCCTGTCCAAAGCAAAACATATATTTTTTAAGGTGTTCGCATTTGAGAAATCCCCAACTAGTTCTAATTAAAAAGAGCCTAGCAGTAAATTATTCATATGGAGTAAAAGGGTAGTTCCTTGTCAAGTGTTACGCCAAGGTCTACAAAAGCAGTAAGTCTTTACGGGACTGCATTGTCTACACTGGAGTCAAAAATAAAAGCCTGGTTTTACTTCTTTAATATGACACTTTGACACATTTAAATTTAGCTTATTTTCAACACACCAGATGCATACGTTTAAAAGGCTGTATGTGGCACACTGGAGCAGTTCTCCAAGGAAGAAATATATATAAACTTTTGAGGATCGTCCGCAAAAACCAAAAATGGGATTTGAATATTGCTCGCTATATATCATTGATAAAAATGGTAAATATGAGGGGTCCAAGAATTGATCCTTGCGGAACACCAGATGTATTCGAAAGACTGGAACCAACTAGATGTCGCATATTTTATTCCTGTTCGAAAGATGGGAATGAAATGATAGCAGAGGGCAAGGAAAATCAGATATTTTTTTTAGAAGTATAATAGAATCTAGTTTATCGACTTCCTACGAGAAAACTGTACATATAACGCTTAATTGTTTGCCCTGGTCGATGGCTCGATAGCTTCAGAGATATACTAGGTTATGCAAATTAAAGACGCGGCAGAATTAAATTTTAATAGTCAATACTTTTTAATTTTAATAATCAATACTTGAATATATTTACATTAGGTTGGTCCTTATTCGATATTCTGTTCAATTTTGTGGTCTTATCCTCTATAGTGGTTTCAATTATTTAAAAAATTAGACGTATAAAATTTCAAGGCGATTGGGAAACGTTAGCTCGTGCCCCAAAGCCATATTAAATCCACCAACAAATGTAGTTTTCAATATCTTTTGAATGGTTGGTTCTATCGAAATTTTGTACATACATAATAAAAGTAAAATTTCATTTTCTAGAAAATAATTGCCTTGTATTTTGCTCGTACTTTTAATAGTTTATAAAATAGGCCTCTCAATTTTTTTAGTGTAGCTCTAAATTGGCACTTTATTATTTGTAACTTTTCCCAGTCGTTTCCAATCGACTTCCACTGATCTTCAGTTTGTATTGCTTGTTGTTAATACCAGGTTACAGCCAGGATGAAAACTTCTTTTTTAATTTTTAACAAACGATCTCGTCTTTTTAGTTGTACGGATTAACACCATACCTACAGCTCATTTTTTAAAAACCACTTACGGAACAAGGCCGAAGAAAAAGGTCGCCAAATAAGAACCACCTAGACATACAGGTAAACATACGTTCTTTGACAAAATAATTGCGTCTTTAATGCCTATCAGTACACTTGTATTTTCCATCCGTCTTTGCGTCTCCGACACGTTGATCGTTAGGTATGCAGAGAGATGGTTTGGAAAGGGTTAAAATGTGAGACGTTGCCTTTGGTCTTATGGTCACCATATTGGATTCGCCATGTTGAATTTTCCCCAATTAGAATTCTTCTTATCAACCTTAGGTGCCAAAGTAATATCTATAGCGAATTTCAGACTTCTAGTTAAGTATCAAATAAGTCCCAGACATTTTTTCTACAGACTAAATCACACGTCAGGAGTTTTAGATTATAGAAGATTTTTTTCGAACAAGATAAAAGAATCTTGCAAAAACAGCATCTTATACTTCAAAATTTTAATATGTGACAAGAAATTGTATAAATATTTCATTAATTTTATGGAGGGGCAATGATGGTGCTTATATACTTAAATAGTATAATTTTAGTATTGCGGTTACCTGGCCGACATGGTATAATACAGGAAATTTTACATGAATAATAGCAAAATCAGAAATAACATTTAATTAGTCTCATAAATGCTTTCTAGCCGCTTAGCAATTAGTGTAGTTACACCTCCCCCTAGTTAAGCATTAACGAGGTTATGAGTTGACAAAACAAGGGGAGTTAACATTTAAACGCATTTCTCAGTAACTCGGTGAATGAGGTCGTATAATTTTATTGATTAGAGCAGTTCCATGTCGGCTCGAACTAACTTTAAATTATGTTGCTTCCAAAACTGCGTTTTAGAGGCTAAAAGGAAGTGTTGAGTCGGAGAGTAGCTCAACGCACAGATTGAGAGAGGCGTGCCTTTGCTCGTAATTTGAAAAGTAGACCGTTTAAGGGGCCTTAGGAGTATTGACGTAAGGCGGATTTTCCTAGTAAACATTAAGAGCGAACATTTTCACACAAGTGTGTACAACTATTGTGGAATTCTGGGATTTCTAAACGTCCCGTACAGACATATTACACTCGTAATCCAGTGTACGATTATTTACACAAAGTAAGCAGTACTTTGTACAGGGTGAGTAACTCATGGGCGTGGACTTACTGGAGATACTTGGTTCAAAATATGAAGATTTAACCAATCATAATTAAGTAAAATGACTCCAGTTAACGAAATACAGGTTGTTATAGGAATTTCTTTTTAATTATTATACTCCTCCCAAATACAAAACGAAGAATATATTGCATTCGATCGGCACATTTCTAAAACCGATAATATCGCTCGTAGAGAAAAAATTTGTGATCGAATTCTGAACAACTTTCAAAATGTCCGTTCGTCTGTCTGTCTGTCCGTCCGTCACGTTTCTGGTAAGCTCGATAACTTAAGAACGAAAAGACGGATTGTAGTGAAATTCGGACAGTAGGTTAGCTAGAGGAAGAACTCAAAACTCAGAAATAAAATTATGTTTGCGCCTTCTATAGTTATGCGTTCTTTTATTGTTACTATTGGTTTTTGAAGATTTTGAACAGCTGAATAAGATGAACTGGTCCGTTTTACTCAATCTCGTATCGCTATCCAGTTATTAGAGCACGAATATAGGTAGACATTGCTTTGTTAGCACCTTTAGGTTAGGTTTTTTCAAGATTGTGACGTGATGGCGCAAAACGGACAACGGCATCGTGTTCAGCACGTCAAAAATCTTCGGAATCACCTATTCGGGTTAAGAAAAAACAAAAATGTGTTTTTTGCAGGTCCGTGTTATTCAAATTCTTTAAATTTATATTATAGGCTAGATGGCGAGGGATTTTGACTGGATTTTTGGCCCGTAGGCGAGATTAGTGTTGGAATCGCTTCGTTTTAGGGTGTAGTTAAACACCCTAAAGTTTGCTTACAAATGAGTAAACCGCTTGATTTTATAATTAAGATTAGTGAGTAGAATAGGCCCTTTTTCTATATTTCTTTAAATATCTCCGTTCCTGCTAACTTTTAGTATAACATATGCATTGGGAAATTTGTTCGTTATGAAATTCTCTAAGAAATGAGCACCGCTAGAGGTCGCTATGTGCAATTGTTAACTTGCAAATGGCTTCCAAAGTTTTCAAAACACGTTATTTTCACTATTCCTTTACTCGATAACAACTGCACATAGAGGGCTAAAAGATGGTGTCTATGTTGTCCCGATAATGTACAAAAAATTTCAGCAAGATTTATTACTTTTTGAGTAATTAACGATCTATTTTTTTTTATCTTTAATTAACAATTGTGCCATTTTTTGTAAAATCCATTTATAATTGGGAAACTCATTTAGAAAATTCAAAAAACTATTGAAAAATGATATCCCGTTGGAATTTTTGAAAAATCGCAATTTTGGCCGATTTTATGAGGTTTTCTACGCGTGAACCTTTTTATGCACGACATAAATAGACAAATGCCAAGACAAACTTTTTTGTTAATTTGTAAAAATATAGCAGCTTTTTAGATATGCAAGAGCGTGTGTTATTTGTGGTGAAAAATATAACATCATATTAGTTTTGATCTCAGTCACATACAATCAGGGACGTCACATACAATCAGGGACCTGAACCGTTTCGAAAAAAAAACAAAACAAAAAACTGGCAAAAGCGTGTTGAGCACGCACAACTGGGTTTCGTAGCCGTTTCAGAATAGTGCACATTAACTAAACTACAAGAGCTTTTCGGAACCCAAAAAATGGACTCTGGTTCCAGTTTTAGCATTTACAAATTTTCTGTTTCGGTTTTCATTTAGGTTCAAATAGCTTAAGAGCCACCCTAGTAGCACCAATATATAATCCATATAGGACCAATATGTTGTGCTACTAGGGCAGTGTTTAAAATCGACTTTGAATACCTGCTAACAATTGTGGTACACTGAGGAAAATGTTCTACTAATCACCGTAGGCCGGATCACAAGTCCCCAGAGTGGTTTGATTTTGGGTCTGGGGCCATGGAATAATAAATATTTTTG
Source organism: Stenurella melanura (assembly GCA_963583905.1). Classification (NCBI taxonomy): domain Eukaryota; kingdom Metazoa; phylum Arthropoda; class Insecta; order Coleoptera; family Cerambycidae; genus Stenurella; species Stenurella melanura. The sequence continues at coordinate 114,940,213 of OY757312.1, forward strand.
AACCGAATAAATACCTGCTATACAATAGTCTGTACAATTCTGCGTTGATGAAAAAAAAGTTACAATTTTTTGCTGGTACAGGAAAAAGCGCGGCAAATTTAAAAATGTATCATGATCCAACCGATTGAATGCCACTTTTACTTTGCAGCAAAACATTTGTTATAAGTATTTGAGCCCACGTACAAAACAACAGTTTTCCCATGGTCCAAAAAAGTTACAAGGCCATTTTAAACTTAGAATTAAGCAAAAATTGAAAAGTTCGCAAAGCACCTATAAAATGGAAAGTTCTCAACTGAAAACGCTAAAAATTGGTACAGGTTTTAGACCCGTATTTATGTGCTCCCTGGAGGCCAGTGGCGGACAGAAAGGTGTAACTTTTATGTATGTCATTTCTTATATCCCGAAGGGTATGCCAATTTTTAGCGTTTTCCGTCGAGAACTTTCCATTTCATAGGCGCTTTGTGAAATTTTCAATTTTTGCTTAATTCTAAGTCTAAAATGGCCTTGTAACTTTTTTTTGGCCCATGGGAAAATTTTAACTTTTTGTACATGGCCTCAAATATTTATAACAAATGTTTTGCCGCAAAGTAGAAGCGGTATTGATTTGATTGGATCATGACCAATTTTTAAATTTGCTGCGCTTTTTCCTGTACCAGCAAAAAATTGCAACTTTTTTCTATCAACTCAGAATTGTACAGACTATCGTATACCGCAGTTGTTAGCAGGTATTCATTCGGTTTAAAAATATTTAATATTCCATGGCCCCGGGGCCAAAATCAAACCACTCTGGGGACTTGTGACCCGGCCTGCGATGATTAATATATTTTCCTCAGTATACCACAATTGTTAGCAGGTATTCATTCAAAATAGTTGATTTTGCAGACTGGCTCTTAAGCTAAAAGTGAATATTTTCATATGCTGGTGAAGCATTTGAAAGTAAAACATTTTTTTTACAATACAGAAATACGACAACTTGTTTGGGTTTATGTCCACATCTTTGTGGACACGCAGTAGCAAGAAGATATTTAGATTTATACCCATATCGAAGGCAGCTTAACCACAAACGAAGGCAAAACTTAACTACTTTTCATGACCGCATAAACATCATAATAACATCATTATACAAATGGATCGTTACTTCGTAACGTTATTTTGTCGCGATATTTAGGTAACGTACGACAAATAGTAGTAGTAGACATTTTAAAATTTTTGATTCATTAGTCATGAAGACCAGAGAGATATTTAGTCTTCATACCATCGAGAGGGGGGGGGGGATATGTATCATCCCGGGCACGGAGTTTTTTGAGAGGGCCCGGCGGTTTCGAGGGCGCCTTTAAATGATTAGTATAATGTAAATAACAACGAGTTCCGAATGACATAATTATAACGAGATTGTTAGATAAAGTATTCTACCCCTTCCATTGTTTAATAAGGAATATCACAACTCCGCTCTTCATAATTTTAAGAAATATCACTCCCGATTTTCGAAATTTCGACCGAGACAAATATCCAATCCTAAGGAATACCACCCCGCTCTTCGAAATTTTTATTGATATAAATAGTTTATTATTAGCAATGCTCTACCCCCCGTTTTTCTACAGTTATATCGAAGATTGGGGTCGTATGTTACTACCCCCGGGCCCCGATTTTCTCTCGACGGCCCTGGTTAAGCTGGAACAGAAGGTTGTGGCAGTGCCCAATCTTTTTAGATGTAACTTTCCAGAACGTTAGACGCCGCTTCCTCTGCTGGGTTCTGGCGTTAAAATCGAAGTTAGTGGGGTTTTTTCAGTCGTTTTCAGTGCAATCGGATGATGTTTTGCGAAGACAACTATTCGCTTCCTGCAAAGTTTACTTTTGAGCGTGTGAAATTAAAAATATTCTAAAAGGAAAAACCCCGTTCGTAATCTGCGTTATTTTTTCATTAACAAATCTCAGCAGCATTAAATTGGATGTAAAAAAAAATAGTAAAAACTGGCGCTGTCTCTATGATGACAGCGAGGCGGACAACCGCCCGATAAGTATCCCAAGTAACAATTATTGTAGTTTTAAAATAACAAGTTATTCTAAAAACGTATTTCCAAGACTACTTATAAACGTAAATAGTTTGGAAGAACTCTATGAAGCTGATTTAAAACAAGGTATAAGAGTACAGGGGTCCACCTAGAAAAGGGCCTATATGCCTCTTTTTACAACTACTATTAAAACTTTCAAGTTTGAATGAATTATCTAAAGCTTTGCTCAGAGAATATCTGAAGAGTATTATAAAACCATACTTGGTTTAGGATAGGCACTATATCAAAACTTAAAAGACACACACAAATGCTTTAATCGGACTTTTTGTATTTAATGAAGTAAAAATAAATGCAAATAAATCTATTCTACATGTACTATGGGCCCCTATTGTTATATATAAGTTATAGAATGGACAATGGGCGACTACTAAGGTCAGTTCAGAAAAACAGTTAAAAATGGACTACTTGTAATGAATTGATGGGATACTTACAGCGGGATAAAATTTTCAACGAAGCTAAGTTTACTGTAAAACATGTATTAAATAGTTCTTAAAAATTAGTGCGCTCCCTAAAAACACAATTTAAAAAATATATATAAATAATAATTAATTCTTTTTTGTGACTTAAAAAGTAAAGACAACTTTAGCATCTGCCCATAATATGATTTAATATATTTAAACTGTTTTTATAAAACATTTGTATTATTGTATTACACATACAAATTGCATTTTTTTCTGTTCAGTCTGGTACATTCCCAATATGGCTGACCGTTATATTCCTCGACGGCTGGAAATAAAATGGCGACTGTATGTATAAACTCTATAAGCTGTGAATAATTCTACTTCAAACATGTTTTGACTTAAAATGCCCACTACATTACCAATTGCTCTTTAAGTATGTTGATTTATTCTTATAAAAGTATATTTTAAGCCTCATTGGTCTTAACATATTTTTTAAAACTTTTAGGCTTATCTTAAAACCAATTTTAAACCATTTGAGCACATAACACAACCGCTTTAAAACCAATAGAATTTATGGTGCGCGGATAATATAACCTAAAAAGTTAGCTTGCTGAGACCCACCCACAGGCATGTCATACACAAACAAAATGTCGATGAATATGTATATATCTTATCAGTTTTAAAACTACCTCTTTTAAAACATTATAGTCTGGGCATAGGTAAACCAAATCCTTTTATGTTTAAGAGTGATTTATTACAGATGTTTTGTTTGCTTCATTAAAACTCCAGCAATCAGATAGTTTTATGAAGGTTCGACCTGAAACTTAGTGCTTTCAAATTATATTAGATTTATAGCCCAGCATTATCAACCACCTCAAATTAATTTCATAAAGCAATGATAAAACCACAACACTTGCTTAATCTCTATAAAACTGGATCCTCCTAACTTGAACTTAACAGCTATAAAGTTTTATTGAAGGCTTGACAAATACCTTGAAAAGCCAATCATAAGCCAATAAAGACTAAAAGATAATTTAGTTTTAATGTAAGTTCTTGAAGGCCCTTTTAAAACTTTCTTTAAGACAAAACTATCTTTAAATGCATTTGGCATTTAATAAATCTGGCATGAATCAGTAGTTTATGAGGTGGCCGTTATAAAACACTAATAAAACCTAAATAAACCTAAAAAGCTATGTCCCCACTTATCCCTGGTCGTCAAATACTGAGGGGAAACTTCCCCCTTGCAACAATGTAACAAATTCGTTAGGTCCAAAGCAATATTATGTGGTAAAGCATATAGACTCCCTAACAATTAATCGGACATTTGCCAATATTACTTTGTAGCAGAAACTAATGACGATTAATATTTTACACCACGCAAATAATAAGTAGAAAGAATAAGCTAGCTTGAATACACCGTATATATCTTTGATATCATTCACGTTTGCGAAGAAATTTATTACCCACTAGGAAATTGTTGCTTTGAATTTTCTTCTCCGTATTTTCTGTATCTGTAATATTTATCACCAAGTCTTTCGAATAATCCAACATTCAATATTAAGTTTAGCTCAGCACGTATGGAATTCTGGAATTGTCTGATGCGTTCCTATCTGCGTGTGTATCTAGGGAACGTGACAAGTTTTTGCTTCGTTTGTATAAGAAAGGATCTGTCCTTTTTCATCCTCCGACCAAAACGTCCGAGACAGAGAAGGAATACCGTATGCCATGTATCCTAAATTGGTTCCCGCACTACACGACGTTCGTCTTGTACAGGGCGGACAATGTAACGTTTATGTTTTTGGACGGTAACAGAAAACTTGTAATGTAGCGAAAAGAGGCTGAGGTAGAGAGATATAAAACCTTAGCCATTTTACTGAAAAACTGTAAAGACACTAGAATCTTGCTTTACGTGGTTTATGTGGTATCAAGAAAAGTTGTGACCGTTTGGATCTGAGATTTGTTCATTTCTGTCAAGCATTGAATTTTTCCAAAGTGTCCATTTGTCTCCGCCCTCCATCGAGGGCTGTTTTTTTTTAATTTTAATACTTATTAGCTAGTAGTTATTGAAAAATGTTAACAAAGTAAAAAAAAACAAACCGTTAAATTATGAAAGAAACAATTTTGTTTGTCGAAGGGAGTCCACAAAATCTTTGAAGATCTGTCAGTATTACAGTGCGATTGAGAAAGAATGAAGGTCCGTGACACAGAAGTCACTAAAATGATCAAAATTGATTTCTATTCTACGTACATTATTAAAACTAATTTCCTATGTTGCTAAACTATATATTAGGGAATACAGGGAATACTAAAATTCAAATGGCCGCCACTTTATGATCAGTTGATCGAACGCGTTGTTTTAACTGTATATTTTGGGGATTTCGTGATGCTTTAACGCTTAATTTTCAATTATATAACATCCATAATTATCCTTAATAAATCCATGTGGCGAATTTTGTTTGCTAAGGTGGAAACGAGTTTATATTTTACGAAATTATCTTATGATGTACAGGATAGGTGTATGGAAAAAAGTTGGTGCTATCAGTTTAAATCCCTATAAGTATATTAAATAAAGAAGACGTTAGTACAGATGTCGATGTATTTCCGAATGTTACACACACATATATTGCAATTATATAATTTTTGAAAAGAGTACCCAATTAAAAGAATAAGTCCAAGATATTCAAAAAGTCGAAGCTTACGAAGTTGGCACGTTCCAACCTCAACTTTTCCTAGTTGAAAAATCGAGGTAATTTAATAAACACTGGCGTCATTTCTTATTGCCACATTTCCACAATTAATAACACAACTAAGTCAACCCTTGGCATTTTTTATGAACAATGTCCATGAACGTACTAATATAATGAACAGTTCGACCAGTTTCAGTCCATTTAACATTTGGGAATTTGAGTTTGTTGTCCCTAAACTCTGAAAAATGTATAAATTTGAGACGTCGCGCGTACACGATCTATATAAATCACTAAATCACTATCGCCTCTCGATCTCCTTGTATGTTGAAGTAGACTCTGAGGCTGACCTACGTACGAATTGTCATGAGGAATTTTTTGTGACGCCATGATCAAAATCACCTATTAGTCCAAGCTCTCATAGCACCTCATGAAACACAAAACGTTAAACACATGAGAATGATTGGAAAACCTGTTAAAAAAATTTTAAGCCCGTCAAACCACGTTTCATTTGTTATTTTGTATTTTTTTAAAGTTTTCAAATCGACGAAATTAAAATACATTTACAAATGAAATCACCAAATTGAAATTTTTACTATTTATTGAGAAGACTATTAGTTTTTGAAAAACCGTATCTGACGGACCGATAACACCTGTCAGACTTCTTTTTAATCCTTAATTTTTTTTACGAAAAAATACATTTCATAACACAATTTTTTTGTTAATTTTATAATGAAGCTTAAGATCTCCTCTATCTATTGAGATTGGTCTGACAATGAAAAAACGTTCTTACTATGCCAGACTTCATTTTATTTGAGCAGCGTTCACCCATGAGATGAATTGCAGATATCTGACCGTTATAACTTCTTTTCGTAATATTTAAAATAAAGTTAGTTTTTTAAATTTGTCATAATTTAATTTTTTCTGTAGCCCATCGAAATTAGTGCCTTATACTTCATCGTACATTATACATAAATTCGAATAAACCGAAATTTTCATGATTTTTAGTGGCACAATAAACAAACGTTGCACAGAGAATAGGTACATAATACTGTACCTAAATAACCAAGTCTTTGTTTATAGAATTCTGTAGGGTCATATACTGTTTGGTCTACTGTACCTGATTAACCTCCAGCCGAAAAGTTCACCCCTACGGAGTATCAGCCGCTTAAAATTGAGATCGCACGAAGTATTTTATTGATGTCGAAAGATCGTAGTATCATACTCTGCTTTGTAGATATTTCACAAGGGTGGTAATGGCGTGTTAGAATCAAATCCAAATATCATTCTTACTGGGTGGCGTGATATGAAACGATGTATACAGTTTTTTGCGATTTTTTCTGTTCTGATTTTATTCCTCAACCCTGCAAAGCTTAGTGAAATATTTTAAAAGTTATACTTCATGTTTTTTAAAAACGGTTTTCGCATATATTCTGAAAACTACAAAATCAAAAAGTGTTAACTGCACTACTTGCAGCTTATGAAATTACCTTGAGAAAGTGACGTGGATAAGTTTTCGTGCTTCTGTCGATAACTTTCTAGGAAATTACAAGAGTACAGATTATAGGGAAATCGTCGAGAGTATTATGAAAAACTTTAAAAAATTGGGATTCTTAATGAATTTTAAGTTGTACTGCGATATCAAAGATTAGAGAATTAATAAGACAGTCAAACAGAGAAGACGAAATAGAGGAAGATCGTTGTTAAATCCAAATTAAAGGAACCCGACATCCAGCGTAAACGGTTTCGGGATTTGTGTGGTAACGCATTAAATGGTCTTGACCAAGATTACTAAAAGACAGGTTGTCTCATAAGAATCCCCAAGTGCTACGTCACGTGTAGCTCTCTATGACAGCCACCAAACATAGACAAAAAGATAATAGAAGCGAGGAAAGAAAGAAGAGACACAGAGAGGAGGCACGAACAGAAAAAAAAAATGCAGGGAATTCTTCGAAAACATAGAATCCACTCCAGCAGGACAGAGATTAAACCAAACCTTTAGACACCCCAAAACATACAGGAGAAACAACAATACGCAGTCAAGAAAATACATACCACTGCAGCATTGGGTCAGGAAACTAGAAGAAGGAAACGCAGAGAGAAGTCAAATAGAACCAATACAAGAAATGGACCACTGGCCTCTGGGAAAGCCACCGTCAAAAGACGAACTACTAGAAATAATGGCCAGAGCTAAAAGAAACACGGCCCCGGGAATAGATAAAATAAATAACGAACTAGTATACTATGGACCGGACAACATAAAACAGCGAATCCTAGAAATCATCACCAACGCATGGACGGAAACCACACCCCTGCCCGAGGAATGGAATACAACCATACAGATACCGCTCCCTAAAATCAAATCACCACAAAACGTGGACGATTACAGAAGAATAACACTCAGCAGTGTAGGGTATAAATACTACGCACAATTCCTCCTCAGAGAAATGGAAAAATACATCGGCGAACTACCAGATTATCAAACGGCATTTATCAAGGGTAGATCGACAGACGACCACATGTACACCACCAGACGGATCCTGGAAGAAAAGTGGAAAGAAGGAACAAAACTATATATAGTCTCAATTGACCTCCAAAAGGCATTTGATACTATAAGGCATGAGGCTATAGTCAACACTTTGCCCAACAGGGGAGTACCGCAATACTTAATAAACAGAATAATAAAAGCATGCCTACACGAAAACACTGCAATACAATGGTTTGGACAGACGACGGAATCAAAAATGAAGAATATAGGAGTCAAACAAGGATGTCCCCTATCCCCCCGACTATTCACCACAGTCCTGGACCAAGTCAAAACAGCCTACAGTCACAAGAGCTCTACTACCCTTCATTGAGGACAACAAACCACCATGGTGCCTAACCAAAAAGGTATACACGACCATCATAATGCCTACTACGATGATATATGGAGTCAAAAACGCAGCAACGATAAAGGCCAACCGAAGAAGCCTGAGAAGAGCTGAAAGGGACATTATCCAACTGCTAGCAAAAACAGGAAAACCACAAAAACGACAGAAAACGTCAACATTACTAGAGGGAAGAACAATAATCAAAAGAATAGAATCATACGCAATGAAATACTGGAGACATGTCCAAAGACGGGACACGACACACCTACTGAAGAAAGCGCTGCGAATGAACAGCAACAAACTGAAAATAGGGAGGCCATGCTACACATGGATTAGCAGTAACAACAAATATGAAAAACAGGACAATAATAGTACATCAAGAAGAAGGAGAGCATACTAATTAAAAGAGATACCTAATTATAAACATAGAAATACTTGAGACTTCATGTGACGTACACAGTGTTGTGTACCAGAAATACTTAAGGGCAAAGATGGTATTGGAGCGGCAAAGACTGGCACCAATTATCCAAAGGTTATGTGAAGACCCATATGGAGCTTTTGCATTAATTCTGACGCCGCGCCAATCAGAGAATTAGCTTATCAGATAGCCGATCAGTTTTCGATTATTGACAAACCTATGAACCTGAAACAGTGTGTTATTGTAGGAGGTGTAGATATGGTAATACAAGGAAGACAATTAAGTATCTAAGAAACCCCATATTGTAGTTGTAAACCTGGACTTGAGCCGATCATTTGGAAAGTTGTTTACGTTGTCTCGATACAAATTTCTGGTGATTGATGAGGCCGATAGGCTCCTTAGTGGTCAGTTTGATGAACAATTAAAAATTATTTTCAGTAATTTATCTAAAACAAGACAGAATTTGTTTCTTTCTGCAACTATAACTGATACACACAATTGACCTCTCTCTCCCACTCTCTCTCTAATTTTACCTTTCTCGCCTGACTGGCACATTGTGGCAACTGCTCGATAACTCCAATGTAAACAGCGAGGTCAATGGCGCCATTACTAAAATATCAGATTTTTTGCCGGCCGTCCTGTCTAGTTCTTTAATCTTTGGCGATATCTTGATGACTCGTTCGAATCCAGGGATAAATGTAACATAGCTATATTACTGATAAAAATACGTATAAATATGTTGAGGGTAACGACTTTGGACTGATACATTAACCACCGCTGCGCTGCCAAAACTCTAAGGTTTCGAATTTCTCGGAACTTTTTGCGGTTCAAAAATCTTTGAGGTGATCATTTGGAATTTTGGCCTCAGGTTTAAATACAGGGATCGAAATACCTTTCAAGGTATACGTGTCACTTCTGCTATGAAGAACTTATCAGGTAGGTATGTCACTTTCTTTTACAACACAATGTTAACTACATTTTTTTTTTAATTTACGAGAAATTTTGATGACATTGTCACCCAATTCATTAGTTCATACTCATTACTTTTTATGTGTGTGGTTGTGTTATTAATATATTGTTTCATTTAAAAAATAACTCATTAATTAAGCAAATTTGTGCACACACATAGTATTTTATACAGGGTTGGGCAAAAGTATGGAATAATTCATATAAAGTTTCCTGAAAAAATGTTTCAAGGGGTGTAGCGATTTTATTTTTGCGCATATTTGGGCACCTCTAACTTATTTTTGCGTCAGGGGTTTTTGAGATGACGTCATTTTTTTTTATGGCAACCTATATTTTCCCCCCACTTTCTGGTGCAGTTTTTATTCTCTTGTCAACCATACAAAATTTTGTATAGATTACATAAGAAAAATTTTGAAAAAAAAATCATTTTATTCCTTTAATTCATAGCTTTGCGATAAAATGCTCTACCAGAATTAAATAAAATTAAATTAAGAGTGAACACTACGTATGGCTAGTGGGGAGGGGGTAAAGCGCCAAATGAGGAGATATCTCCCTAATTTTTAAATTTTAGCCAAAAATAGTCTTCAACAATCCTGTAGTATTTATTTATGTACAACTTACACTTATTTTCAATTAAATAACATCACTAAATTTGCAAAAAACAGCTTAGTGTTAATTATTAAAAGTATGATTAACAATAAGCTGTTTTTTGCACATTGGGTGATGTTATTTAACTGAAAATAAGTGTAAGTTGTCCATAAATAAATATTACAGGATTGCTGAAAACTATTTTTGGCTAAAATTTGAAAATTAGGGAGATATCTCCTCATTTGGTGCTTTATCCCCTCCCCACTAGCCTTACGTGGTGTTCACTCTTAATGTTCGAACACAATATTTAAATTGAATTAAAAAAACTGCAATCAGGTGTATCACAAGTTTTGTCAGATAATAAATAATGCATAAAACTTTTTTATCAATGCTTATCTTCGTCGATTTTGTCAGATTTCACAGTTTTTGTGTTTGTGATAAAAACAAAGACCGTAGAAGAACACAGTTAGAAGTACGCAAGTTATTTAACCAGAGATATCCAAATCGAATTCCGTTGTCCCAATCTGCCGTGAGCAAAGTTTTAAAAACATTTAAAAATATTGATTCTGTTAAAAATGCTCCTAGAACTGGACGACGAAAAATCAGTGATGATTGATGATAGCACAAAATCCACAAACATCGACCACACATCTAGCATTAAATGAAAATTTAAGTAGTCGCACTGTAAGTAGGATTTTGAAAAAATTAATTAGAGGGCATCTAAATATGCGCAAAAATAAAAATCGCTACACACCTTCAAGCATTTTTTCAAGTAACTTGTACAGATTTATGGCGATTATTTCATACTTTTGCCCAACCCTGTATATAGAGCAGAATGAGAAAAATTGCAGGGGTAGAATCTCGGCAAAAGAACTGATTGTTGGTACACAACATAAACATTTCAATCTAGATTAATACACCCGTCAAAGAAACTTAACATCTTATCTTTGCAAATGTTGTATAAACATATCAACGTAATTCATGTGTGGAGCTCATGTTACTATCCCAGATATCGCGTTATAACAATCGTTCAATGTTTCTGTAATAAATAACAGTTGAGGTTTAGTGTACACTTCAACTCGTTTATATTAGCCATAAGAATAAGCTGCTTGCAAATGATTTAATAAAGTTAGAATTACTTTATATCCATTTCAACACCTTCACAACCATTACTATTTAATTTTTATTTAGAAATGTGTAACATAGCGTCTTTGTTGCATTACTTTTAGCATTTTTTCAAATATGTATTTATATCGAAATACATCATTAATTCTCTACAAAAGTGACTCTAATGTACAGTTGTGATCACAATAAGGTTTCCAAACTTAATAGTTGTTTCAAATATTTTTCGTATCTAAATTAGACTTCCTCAAATAATTTATTTTCGTTCAGCTTATTGGCATAAATCAGAGTCCGTGGTCGGGTTTTATTTACTAGTTTTTGCAAGGGTTTCATGCTCGCAAAAAAACGTATTCGTAGTAATTTATATTTCAAATGTTATAACGTTATAAAGGGATAAAGAATACGTAGATTTTTTTGCTCGTGTATCTTCTGAAATACTTAAAGTACTAATAAATGTTTTTTCGTCTAATTACTATAGTGACATTAATTCCATGATTTTGAAAAAAAAAATGGTATATACCTACTCTGAGAGTTTTATACCTTGAATATCCAATACACTTTCAACAGTTTCAGTAACAGTAGTCACGACGCCTAGGCAACGCTTTAGATAACAAATGTAGAAAATTAAGGACTCTCTAAACTATTAGCAAAAACCTGACACCACTAACTGATGAAAAAGTTAAAATGGTTATTTGTTTTTCCATATGATTAACGATTCTCCATGTGTGGTGTTATAATTAGATTGTGTGGTTGGTTTTGTTAACTTTTCGTTTTGTTTTCCGTTGTTCTTTGAACTATATTAAAGTGTGTATACTGTAGTTAGTGTACGCTGTGGCTAAGCAGAATAAAATTACTGGGTAAACACAACTACTACATTTCAGATTTATTTTGTTACACTTTTCACATTTTTTCTTACTTTTTGTCGGGTATTTTGCCACTGAAAAATATTTAATAATTTTAATGAAGAAACCTCTGCGCCAAACGGATCAGACAGAGGTTGGTTCATGAATACTTGACCGTTTCAAAAAGTCTCATACCTAAAAATATATAAACTAGAACAATGTTATAAACTAAAAAATAAAAATGAAAGCTATAGGCAGTTAACGTTTGGGAAGAGAATCTACTTCCGTTTTCAAGACTTTTTGGCCGTCAACCATGACGGAAGTAGATTCTCTTCCGAAACATTAACTGCCTATAGTTTTCATTTTCATTTTTTAGTTTATAACATTGTTCTAGTTTATATATTTTTAGGTGTGAGACTTTTTGAAACAGTCAAGTATTCAAGAACCAACCTCTGTCTGATCCGTTTGGTGCAGAGGTTTTTTCATGAAAAATTTTTAAATATAATTCAGTGGCAAAATACCCAACAAAAAGTAAGAAAATTTGAATATGCCACAAATAAACAATTATAGACAATTTCACACTTTTTTTAATTCACTTTCATGCGGGCACGTCAAGAATATGGGCTTTTTTACATTATTAAACAGAATTCGGTAATGACACAATTTTAGGACTTGTAACTTAAGAATTTAGTTCATGAATTCCTATGCTTTTCAATTCATAACAATCTATTTTGATATGGTTTTGCCAGGAAAACGTACAATGGGTCTAAAAGAACGAAAAATTCTCTAAGAAAAGACGTCGTGAGTAACATGCATTTGCCTGCTGCGGCATTGACCGTGTTGCCGCTGTTGATCTGCCAATCTTACTCACACATGTTAATTCACCTCATGGCGTGCGACTTGACAAGAACAGAACATTTTTGAAGGAAATATGTATTTTTCTTTAAATTTTTTTGTTTTTTCAAAGATTTTACTCATTGTGTAAAAGATGACAATCTTGCTAATATTAATCGAATTTAAACAAGAAAAAATAAAAAAATTGTAAAAATTTAATGTTTATAACTTATTTCATTCCATTTTACTCGAAAACTGTTTGTCCTATAATTTTTTTTATCATGAGGCCTTTTTTCTTTTAAATCACCTCTTCTTCAATCTCTTTTTAGTCCGATAAACTTCTCGAGATATTTAGGAAAAACGAAATTTTTAAAACGTACCGGTACTGGAAACCCCAATGACAAATATAAAAATAATGAAAATTAATTTCAATTTGTATCATTTGCTGAATATTTCTTAAGGTCATAATTCTTAATTTATTGCTATGCGTTACACCCCCTAGGAGCTGGAGCTAATAGCCCATAAGTAATCGCCGGAATTAAATAGCAATGGTGAAAGGCAACTGCAATGCCATGTCTCCACAACTGGATTAATGCACGCCATCTCTGAGACACTAGTAGTACGTTTTCTATACGCTAGAAACTTATAGAAGAGGATCGAGATTTCTACATTATTCTAGACAACCGCCTGAGAAGGTTGCGGTCTTTGCTGGATTGTTCTAGAGGCAGTTTGTAGAGTACATAAGCCGGTCTAAACACGCGGGAAAAATAAAGATAAGATAAAATCCCAAGTGTTACAAAGTAAACAGTAGAGTGTAGGTAAATATCAAGTAATAAACATTATTCAAGGTTATTTTAGCCAGTAAAATAATGTATCTTAGTTAATAAAAATATTGTGAAGGTTTCTGCAAGGTTCTCAAGTTAAAGTGTGTTGTTAGTGTTTATCTCTGGTTATAATTTTTGAATCTACGGGGTGGAAACAGGTCACATTATTAATACAAACGTTGTATGATATTGATTTTGTTACTTTCATATTACGTTACTTGGGTGTTCAAACTCGGTCTTTGGCCTAGTTTGACAAATTTTCCATCTCCTATCGTAATATGAAACGTTACGATACTTATATCGTAAACGGCTATTAATGTACGATTTAACGAAAATAAGTTTTCCTTAACTCAGATAGTGCACTACAAAATAACAAGGTAACATTAGACTTGTGAGCACGTTGGTGATTAAATCTAAGGAAAGTGTCGAAAAGTAGAACATCTGCAGAACGTGTTTGAGAAACAAAGCGACGCAAGTAAAAATAATTCTGAAAATGTGCTGAAAGTTTTAATACCATTGCTGAGCAAGTTTAAGATCACATTTACAGTGCTCTCGATAGACCGGTATCTCAAAAACATGCAAACGGAATTCTTGGAGTTTATAAGAGGCAAACGTACATATAAGGTTGGTTCAAGCAAGGTATGAACACGATTGTCGGTTTTATAAATTGTTTTCAGATACGACCGCGACTAGCTGTCTTAGCGGCATGTCTAATATTGACTCTTGTCAAAATTTCAGCCAGTATTTCTTTGATTGTTTCTTCTTCTAGCACGCTTTTACAAAAGTTGAGAAATAGGTTTCAAATACACTTTTTGTTCTTTACTGTATTATAAGATATTTTATTTTCTATACACTTTCCTCAATTTCGTGGATACAAGTGTTACTATAATTTTACCGGGGAAAAAAACAGGCAATTGATGAATATGGAATTTAAATCATACTACGGAAAAAGAATATCTAATTCCATAAAAATAAACGAGGTACCCAAATGGAGCAGGCGATGTGGGCGCCCGAGTTTCGAATACAATTCGGACGCAGTTTTTTTGCTGGAATCAGTTCAGAAAACATTACCGATTAAGAAAATCTGTTACCAGACGATAATTGGTCTGACATTGTTTAAAACAATTTTGTTTATAACAAAAGCAAATATTAATTTTTTTTCAATGAAACAAATGTTTTAAATATTTTTTGACTGATTTCCAACAAAAAATGTTCGATAACTGTTTTTGGTAAAGTTGATATTTTCAATATTATTCTTTTTTTTTTTTTTTATTTAAAAATCGTCAATTTTTTGTTTTTTAACGCTCTAAATGTATAATAAAAAATGGTTTTCTTTACAATAAATCATTTTTAATATCTTTATAGACCTTGTACATGAATTTCCAAAAAATTAAATTGACGATTTTTAATTTAATAAAAATTCATGTCGAAGAAAAGTTTTTTTTTTTTTTGTATTAGGATAGTATCCATACAGCCAGGAACTACGTTACTATTTATTACGTTACATTTCTAAACCAAGGGGAAAAAGAACAAAAAAAAAAAAAATACAAAAGCACCTACGCCAACTAAACAACCTTTTTTTTTAACATCTACAGGAAAGTACAGGGTCACTCGCTTCTCGCCCAGGGGTCATTCAGGGCTTTTAAATATCAAAGACACACAGGTGGACCACGGTTAGGTTTTACACAAGTAAGGTTAAAAACAAAGGTAACAAAACTAACCTACTCTAAAGTTTAATATTTGTTTTCCTTAAAAATTGTATTATGCAATCGAAGAAAAGTTGTCATATATATTTCAGCGTGTAAGTAATTGGTTGCTGAAGCATTTTAATTCAAAACATACAGTGTTCCATTTGAAAAAAATGAGTTGACTTTAAAAATACCGTAATTTTAACAACCGTGGAAAATACCCTGTAGAACAAGATTCAACTCTGTACAACGAGTTAGAGATTCAATAACAAGACGCCCTGAAAACATCACATTATACAAGAAACATTGCAAGAATGCTTTCTATTTTTAAATTGTAGATTTTAAAAATTGATTATTTCAAATATTTTTATTGTAAAAAGGGTTGCTGAGTAATGAATTGAATACCAGGAGGGATTTGCTGCTCAAAAGAAATGGACATGGCCTTAATTTTACTTATTTAATCGCAGATTAAATGCTACCTTTTTAATGTTAAATGTTATAATTCCTTAAGAACAATACGGATTTTTGTCTGGACGATCTATAATTGCGCTAATTTATTGCACGGTTTAAACGACTGGACTCAGGCTACAAAGAGCCAATAGATATAACATATATAGAATTTGTCAATGCATTTGACAGTCCTCAAGAATCGCTTATTGCAAAAACTTACATTGGTATTCGTTGAGTTTTATTGACTTGGATTTCGCAACATTTGTCAAATCATTCCTCTGGAGAGAAAATCGAAGTAACCGGGCGAGCTCGTGAGAATAGCTCGCCCGGTTACTAATAGTGTTCCTCAGGGATCAGTCCTGGGCCCCTTTCTATTCTTGATGTATTCGTCCCATATTACCAGAGTACTGCATTGTAAAACATCTCAGTATACACACATCCTTTCAATCGTGTAAAAAATTAAATAGTTTTGTACATGTATTTAAAAATTCTCAACGGAAACTGCATGTGCTTTATGTAAAAAGGATGTAGGACCTGACCTCGAGTTCAGATCCTCAATTTGGTCGCCGCGGCTAATGTGCGATTAGGTTGCAATTTATAGAGTTCAACGTAAAACGACGCGTCCCGCTTATGGCATATAGAGGCCTCTTATAGATTACTGCCCGGGAAGTAGTCGATTCATTCACCAGAACAAAGAGTAAAAATAAACGTCTATTTTAATTGTGTGCTGTGGAGCTTTTTACCTTTAATTTCAAGTAAATACAACAGTAGTAACGAGGTATATACCTATTGATGATTCTCTGAAAAATATAGTTCGCATAATATCATAGGTGGTATTCTTGAACCTATTAAAATACTGTCAAATTGAACTTCAATGACCTCAAGTACCGTTTTAGATTTTGCAGAGACGCAGAGAGATATACTTAGTTAAACCATATTTCTTATTAAAAGGCATACATATCAATTTTACTCACATTTCTTTTTGTAACTTTCATTACTCTTGTCTTGAAAAATCATTCTTCTTATATAAGAACTTACCTGAAACAAAATAAAAAATTATTAGTATAAAACAACATTTCCATAAAATATAAAAACTTTTAAACATCTTATAAAAACATGGAATATTCGAAACTATTTGTGACACAGCATTTTCTATTATTATCATTTTCAACGCTGAATAAACTCTATAGTGCAGTAAAAAAGGATATTGATATGCATATAGTTTTGTAATAGAAAAAACCCGCTGCCTAAGAAATCACTACTTCCACATCCAAATTTCCACTGAAGTCTCTTTAAAGGAAAACAACTTGACTATATTTTCATTCTAGTATGTGGAAATAATTATTAATAACATTTTATACTTCATGTATTAATTATTAATAACTATTCTACTCCACTGTTAACTTTGAAATTTAACTCTATATTTCGTAAAAGAAAGGCTGAAGGGCTTCGGTCGATGGCCTTTTAGTTATTTATGTTTTAACCAATAAAAATCTTTTATTATTATTAACATTTTAATATGTTTAAGGCAGATGTCTTAAAAACATTTGAGACGCTGGCTTCTAGAACATATGTCAAAAATGAAGTTCCTGGACTTTCATCAGCTTGCTTTACTCATTTCTCTTATCTCCCCCCCTCCCCTCAACGGAGTCATCTCAATCAGATGCCATTACAATACATACGTCTACCAAATTTCAAGTAAATATCTCAATTTTATTTTATCAACCCCTTAAATAATGGAGTGGGGGGGGGGTTACTCCCACCCCTTCAACTGAAATATCTTTAAACATAATCTAGTTCCCGATGTTGTTATAATACATACGTGTACCAAATTTCAAGTGAATTTCTCAATTTTATTTTATGAACCCCTTCAGTGGCGGAATGGGGGTGGTATAGTGGAGGGATTGAAAAATGTAAAAAAATTTAGAGGCCTTAGCTGCTAGTGTATACACCAAATTATAAGTTTCTGTGCTCCTGCTGTGCTTATTTTCCCCTATTTATCCATATTCAGTGGGGGGTGGGGTTGGGTGTTAGGGATGTAAAATATTACAAAAAAATATGAGGCTTTGGCTTCTAGCGTATACGCCATCCCGAATTTCTATACTCTTACCAGCCTTCTTTATTTATTTTCCCTTATTTACCCATATTTAAACCCCTACCCTTCGCCGACATTAGCGTAAAATATAATCTAGTTCCAGATCTCGTCCTGATACATGTGTACCAAATTTCTTAAACCATGCGCACAAAAAATTTTACAGATCGATCCGACGTTTTATGATCTTCTAAGCCTATTTCAACAAAACAAAATTTTGAATTTTTTTTCCGATTGCCTACTATGTTTCCACTCCACTACGTGGATGTGGAAGTAATTATGATTTCATACCTTGTAGGGTGTCACCAGGAATATATATCTGCTGAGCTTTCGACTTCGAAAACGTATTGCGTTTTTTTAATAAACAATTTAGTTTTTTGAACAGCGTTTATTTAGGTAAAAGGGCTCGTAAAAAGGTGAATATCTCAGGTTCTAGAGGTCCGATCTGGACAAACAAAAAACCAAAATCTTTGAAAATAAAATTCCAATAAATCTGCGGTTTTGGGTCATGTGAGTCGTACACAACATACAAAATTGAACAAACTGGCTAAAAAGCGATATTTGAAAATCGACACTCTATTTCCATTCCAGAATCGGACGCCTCTGACTAAAATCATATATGGTTACATCTAAAGCCTCACTTTATAGGTATATACTTATATACCGACAAAATTTTAAAATATTTGGATATCAGATGATCGAGATATGACTGACGGTAGCTCCATGTATAGTATGACACACTGTATATATGCAAGTGTGTAGATCGTTTTCTCCAAACGCGATAATTTTTGTTGAATTCACAATTTTTATCTGAAATTCGCAACATATGTTTGTAAAATAGCTTGGCACAATTATTATCCCTTTTAAAATTAGGCCATACCAGCCATACAGGGTGACTACCAGTGGCGTGTAAACTTAAACTATTTATATATAGGTATTTACATACTTATATGACCACCCTGTATATTTTTTAAACTAAATTTTCATCAGATTTTCTTACTGTCAATACTGACAACTACAAACTCTGGAGTGAAAGAGCTTTCGCGAGACCGTGCACCTAACAGACACTCGCGACAGTCGTCGTGGTGCTGTCAGACGTTAGGAATAAGAAGATCCTTACGCCAGCACGGCAACAGCATCTGCTGAATAACACTTCCATCGCTTGAAACATTGTCATCGGATACATGGCCAAGAACGTAAAATCAGTTAATGTTTATTAAGAGAAAGCTCAGCATATGTAATGAACGGTTCTTGCAGAAATGAAAACGTATGCCTACGTTACTCTAACATCAGTGTAATACAGAAAACTTAATGCATTATAAATTATAATTATTTGTAATTAATTATGTTACAATAAACATCACATCCAGAATAGCAAATGGCTTATTCAAAACCACGTGTTGCTAAGTTATGGTAAAACTGATAATTTTGCTAAGAAAACTGATGTTAAGGGCTATAAACCAGGATCACAATCATAAATAATGTTTTGTTTATTGCAGTTTGATAAGGGAGAACCAGCTGGGAAATCATATTTACATGTCAATAATTCTTGTAAACAAAACACAAAACAACATAAACTACTCGTCCATTATATCAGCAATGATGAAAACAAATGTCTTACTAGTATCAACACTGGATGCATTAATAAACCGACAAGCAAGTATAGTAAACAAAATAAAGTTCAGCCAGAATTATGTGCAACATTAAAGGCTGAGATTGTTTTAAAACTCTAAACTATGACGGAGGGATGAACTTTTAAACTCGCTAAAGTCTATTTATTAGCCTTACTAAATGAGTAATTTTAATTGGAAACTAGGTTGTTATTTCGTTGCCTTTTTAAGTTTGATGCAACAATAACATTTGTCTCTCGAAAGATACGTTGTATATTTATTAGGGCAAGTAAAGCTTTAGCATGCTAAAAATAATAGTAACCTTGACTACCGTGTATAAAAATTTGCTGCCGTTCCCCGTAAAATTCACCATAGCTGCACCACCTGGAAAGAAATCCTGCCGGCACGGCGCCCATAGCAGTTTAAGTACGCAAATATGCATACATGCATGCCATGAATAGATAAACAATAAATAATATACTTTTGCTTATTGTTTTAAGCACTCTTATACATATTTTAAATTCATATATACCTACTTTCTAATAAGAACAAAGTGTAGGGAATAAGACAACATAACCTAACAAAATCTCGAAGTACACATGGACCACCAAAACTTCGGCGAAAAATAAACAACACAAAGACCGACCGATTAATCCCTTAGAAGAGTAATAATTGGAAATGAAAGATATTTACTTTTACAATATCATCATTAGAATAGCTCGAATAATGAATAAAAGTATGCCAACACACTGTATAAATTCGCTTCAAAAATAATATTTGCTGTATGATTGTTGACACTATTATTTTCAACTTGATGTGTATGTAACCTCAAATTTCATAGTAATCCTGTGTGTTCGTTATTAATTCCAGTGTTGATATAGGCATGTCCAGCTTTTAGACTACGCTTGGCCCACATATGTTTTCATTAATGCGTAGAAGGTTTCAACCCTTACCAATAGCAGATCTAAGTACAGCCATGGCATAATAATCCCGTCGTGGCTTCAGCTGGCTCGTAAAATCCCTTTTACCGGCAGAGAGTATCTCGCGCGGGCCTGTTCGACCGCGAACAGCCAGAAGCACACAGTTTCACCCCGTTTCTTGTTTGGCACTGCATTCGCACTTCACCTCCGGTTCTGCGGAACTGAACAGTTGGTCGTGGCGGCCGGCGCACTCAATGATGCACTGCGGCCTCACAACTGCTAATAGGCGCCATCCGCCATGTTACCGCCTTGCTTTGATATGTGTATGCGATAGGGTAAACAGAGACGGGCGGGCGCGAGCGCCTTTGTAAGATGTGACTCCAAATCCATCGGGAACGTCCTCGAGTTGCTGCTACACCAGCCACCGAACGAAATATCGATCCCGCAGCAGGATCGCCCTTGCCTTGCATACATGTACAGAGGTGAAAATATAGCCACCCATTCGTCCTGGCATCCGCAACCAAAGCGGCAGCCTCCTGCGATGTTAACAGTCGGCGGAAGTGACAGCGGTCACCTTGAACCGGGGATGTGGCAACTCTGGCGACGAGGGAAATGCTCGCGGATCTCCGACTACTGTATTAATCGAGAGGCTCGAATAAACCTACTTCTTAAGAAAAATAGCCCTAGCAATAAATGAAATAATAAAACAAGGAAGTTTGTGAAAAACTATATGCAGTTGGGGCTTGTACGTAACTGCCATTTCTTATGTATTAAATATCAATTCTATGATTATTATTAAAGGCATGTTGGGCAACATTGAACTTTTCAATTCTTCCATTTTTGAAATGGGCGATATGTTCCTTGAATCTTGTTAATTGGCATTTCGTTTGTTCAACAAACTTCAAATTACAATTCTTACAATTAATTTCGTAAATTCCGGACTTATACATATTGTAGATTGATTGTAGATTGTTTAAGGGGTCGCTCGACCATAAACTGCCCTTCTTCACACTAAGAGATCTCTTGTTAATTACTCTACAATCAGTTGTTGCCCAGGACTCTCAATCTTTTTGCAAAGCTTGTGAATTTCCTGGGGGCTAATTTCCCTATGTTCTCAGGCGTTAATTGCACCTTTTCTAGGTACTCTAGCCTAGTGCGGACCAGCATCTTGCATTTGCAAAGAATATGTTCCGTAGTTTCTATTGCAGTATCACAGTATCTGCACGTATCATCATCTGTCTTGCCCATATTCTTAAGATGACATCTCAAGGGGCAATAGCCTGTTAAAAGGTCTGTGACCAGTCTTTTGTCGGACTTTTTGAGTTCGAGAAGTTTTATGGTAATCTTTATCGAATGTTATGAACTTTTTCTCTTGTCTTTGGCCTGGAGTATTCCTCCAATGACTCTTTTTGTTTCTTTTTCCATTTTAGGATCTCCTCCATTGTGTGCCCCTTAGATAAGCCACAAAATGGTTCGGGCCCAAAAAATGGGGCATCAGCACCTTTCCTGCAAGGGCGTCAGCTTCCCTTCTATTCCCTCGTGCCCTAGCACCCACATCAAGGTAACCTTGTTGTTTTTTGACAGTTGCAGGGATTGTCTGCATTTCCAGGCAATTTTAGACTTAAAGGTGTAAGACCCTAAAAGCTTCTTACGCTGCCTGGCTATCTGAGAGTATATAGATCTTTGCTCTTCGAATGCTTTTATTTATGCATTCCTGAGCACATAGATTTATAGCATAAATTTCTGCTTGGAAGATGGTTGGGGTCTTACCTAGGGCTCTGGATAGCCTGTAATTAGGCCTGCTCGACCACACCAACCCCTTCAGCCATCTTCGATCCATCTGTATACCAGATAAGTGACCCTTTCTCTAACTGCAAGGCTTCGACTCTACTCGTCGGATGGCTTTCAATCAGCACACCAAACGGACAATCAAAGTCCTGCTTGACTAGCATTGAGTCAGTGGGTTTGGTCTTGGATTCCAATTGGATTAACTCCAGGATGCTTAAGCGACCAACCAGATCACCTGGTTTAGGGCACTAAGTATTGCCTCCTTCCTTACGTAGAAATATAGAGGATGTAGGTTTAGCAATGCTTCCATAGCTGCGGTGGGACAGGAGCACATTGCACCTTAATCCCTAAGCAGGCAAGGCGTTGCAATTTCTGCAACTTTTCGTGTGCAAATCTTTCTTCAGTTTTTCGCCACCATACATATGATGCATAGGTTACCATGGATCTCACAACCGAAATATAGACCAGTAGATCATTTTCGGTCTCGGATCCCAACTTTTACCGAACAGCCTGCGGCACGTCCAAATATATCTATACATACGGTTTCATTCCATTTTATCCTTTCGGTTGCCTAAGGTTGTGGCAATAATGTATTTCCCGATGTACGAATAACTGTCATCTGAGTTTTTAAAAATCATGCTGGATCACGGGTAAACCAGGTGTCATATAGAATTCACACAAATTTTGAATTCCGTTCAGTTTGAAAGGTTCAAGGAGTTCCGGATGGTTCAAGGAGTTGAGGTTGTTCATTCAGAAGGAAATTTGATCAATGCTAAATCAAGAAATTGAAATCCATAGTGTGCCATAATGTGTCAATCACGCGGAAAATGTAAAATTAGAGAGAGAGGACAGTTGTGAAAAGTCGACAACACTGTCCTAATATTCCAAGAGCCAGTAACATCCAAAAGTTTGTGGCATGTAAACTGACAGTCATTCTTATTAGTCAATTCAGAAAGGTATCGAGGTACTCTGTTGAGAATCACAAAGTGTTTTCCCAATTCTTTGACGTTGGACTAAGCCCATTCAGCCACGATTGGTTTATTATTGGGCCTAACCTAACACAAAACAAAAAAACAGACAGTACTTGAGCAAGGGAGAATAAA
The DNA here is from genome assembly GCA_963583905.1 of Stenurella melanura. Lineage (NCBI taxonomy): Eukaryota > Metazoa > Arthropoda > Insecta > Coleoptera > Cerambycidae > Stenurella > Stenurella melanura. Next base: position 114,963,488 of record OY757312.1, read on the forward strand.
CTGGGACATACACTTCACGGCAACGTGCTGTTCAAGGCTAAGGGGAAAAGCCAAAAGAAAAAAAGTTAAATATCAAGTCCTTGGTGTCATTTTGTTGGATTCATTATTCTTTTACGCCACATCCAGCGCCTGCTCGAGCGGTTAACTCTTTGTTTATATATTCAACACATAAAAATGATTTTTAATCGCATCGCATCCTTACTTCAAGATATTTTACAAATGCCCATCAGTTGGGGTTTGTATAAAAAGTAGACTTTTAAATAATCCCCACTACAAGGAAACGCTGACAGGGGACACTTTATAATTTTCAACAGAGTAGTACCTCGACACTTTTCTGAATCGGCCCATAAGAATGACTGTCAGTTTACATGCAACAAACTTTTGGGCTCTTGGAATATAGTTTGAAAATCATGAAAAAAGACCCACAAACGAATAGTTCATAACACCAACGATGTCAAAAGCGCTGACTGGCAATTTTTAGATTCACTTTTTAAGTATTGTGAACATTGTTCTACTACTTTATATTAATTGATACACATGATGTAAATTATTTATTTATAATACATCATTTATTTATAAGAAATAATGTTAGTTTAATGAACAACTTTATAAATGATTCAATAAAAGTAAATAAATATCATTTAACCTACGGCTATGCTACCGGTAATATTAAGAATGAATCAAGAGCAGATTAACGGACTTGTAATGGTGAGCCAGGTAAACAATCGATTACTTTCGCTTGAGGTAAGCGCATAACATAATATCTGGTAAGCTATATTCGTATACGTGTATTGTTTGTAATATTCAAGCATGGTCTCGGTGTTATTCTATCACAAACATGCTTTGTAATTATTTATCCTGGTAGCATCGCTTTAGACTGAATTTTTAAATAAAGAATAGAAATACTATACTAAAATTGCTTTGTAAAATACTTCACATGAAGCCTCCAGTATTTTTAATTTTTATGTTCATATATTAGGCATCTATTCAATTAGTATAGAATTATTCATTGGCAAGATAATTTTGAAACTTTTTCTACAATTCACTAAATAAAATGAAGAAAAAACAGCCACACGCGGCTGTCATCGAGGCCTACACGCGACGTAACACTTGCCGATTCTAACAAGCCAGTCTGTCTTTTTAGTAAGCTTGGTCAAATCCATTTAATGCGTACCCGACAAATGCCGAAACCATTTGTTCCTTTAATTTGGAGTTAACAACGATCTTCGTCCATTTTGTCTTCTCTGTCTGACTGTCTTAACTTGTTAATTCTCTAATTTTTGCATATGCCAGCTGTTCATACAGCGGGACTTTTAGGCAATCCAAAGTATAAAATTGAATCAATCTAAAGGTCCGGAATTTACAAAAGTAGTTGTAAGGATTGTAATTTGAAGTATGTTGGACAAATGAAACATGATATTATAACAAGAATTAAGGAACATAGGGCCCATGTCAAAAACGGAAGAATTGAAAAGTCTCGATGCCCAATATGCTCTTGATAATAATCATAACACAGATATCAGTAATTTAAGAATAAATAGAAATGTAACAAATAATAGACGGTCGCATGCTTTTGAAAGTTTACAAATTGTAAAATGTAAAAACGGTTGAACAATGACATAGTTTCCAGGCAGAGTTGACAGAATTGGTGAAATGCGTTCAGACGTGACATTTTAATATAAAGTATATTTTAACCTCCCCAGAAAATTGTGGGAGGTTACTAAAATTGGTTTAAAATCGAAAATTGAGATAAAATCAAAATTTCCAGGAATATCTTAGAGAGATATCAGAGAGTAAAAGTTAATAACATACACAGTGATCTACTCCCCGTTACAATGGGCATTCCCCAGGGTACTGTACTGGGGCCCATTTTATTTTTCGTATATATAAATTCAATTTCACAAATACAAAGTATAGATGGGGAAATTATATCATTCGATGATGATACTGCTGTAATATTTGTAAGTTATTCCTGGGAAAATGTATATAAAAAATCAGAACAAGGAATGGCAAAACTTAAATGGTTGGATGAGTCTTCTGAGCCTAAATATTGAAAAAAATAAATTTGTTACTTTTTCCTCTACAGTTGCTGATCAACCAAAAATAAACAACATAAAAATTCACTCTAAGTCCCATGTACCAATCAAACGAACAGTAAATGCGTCACCATTGAAAAAACAAATAGTATCAAATACCTAGGTGTACTGGTGACCAGCATCTAAAGTGGAAAGATCATGCGGAATACATAACAGGACAGCTCAGAAGACTCTTACATATTTTTTATCAAATAAGAGATATTTTAAATAAAAAACTATTCATGATCAACTATAATACCTTAGCTAAATCCATAATTAGATATTGCATATTGATATGGGAATATTATTTAAAAAGAAATATGATTATTCCACTAAATTGTTGTATGATGAGTTAGGCTTACTCACAGTAAGAGAACTCTATACGTACCACACTTTACTATGGACATTAAATACATGAAAATAAATAAATAAATATAACAAGCTAACCATTATACTCTTCACCGATTTACTGCACTTTTTATATAATTCTTGCACATTCTATAGGATACTCTTCGCAGTTTTTTTGTGAATACTACTAGTTTTAGACATTTTTAGTTTAATTACAAAACATGTTGTTTTTTGAAATATATTCTTTACAGGATTTTTCAAACAGCGGGAAAAAACTATCTATGAGAACTAAAAGAAAAACTATATGTAAAAATATTAATGAAATCTTTGCATTCTTTCGATAACCTGACTTCTGGTTTAGCAAATTAGAATTCTAAAATACATTTATCCAATTCCTTATTTGACATTATCATTATAACACCAGCATCCAACATAGTCCCCTACGGCTATTCAGATTAAACCAGTATTTACATGACCCCTACGGTATGAAGACTTAGTTAAAAATGAGAACAAACGCCTAAAATGAATTTATTTACCTGCCTTGTCTTAAAATATTTTGAATTCTAATGGATTACATTTTCATAAAATCTCTCATTCAGTTTCTTGGAAATGCTTAGCATTTGAAACGTTTTTTGCCCTTATTCTGAGCTCATCAGAAAGGCACAAAGCCATTCATAACGATGTTTCATGCAAAACATCCATGAATAAGTATGAAATATTTATTTTTGACATTGACTGATAAAAAACAACAGATCTTCACCTATCTATTAGCTAACTAGTATTGGAACCTATATACTCTATGCATGTTTAAAAGTGAATTATTTATCCAACATAGTCCCCTACGGCTATCCATAAAACATCGTTATGAGTGACTTTGTGCCTTTCTGATGAGCTCAGAATAAGGGCGAAAAACGTTTCAAAGGCTAAGCATTTCCAAGAAACTGAATGAGAGACTTTATGAAAATGTAATCCATTAGAATGCAAAATTTTTTAAGGCAAGGTAGGTAAATAAATTCATTTAAGGCCTTTGTTCTCATTTTTAACTGAATCTTCATACCGTAGGGGGTCATGTAGGTTTAATCTGAATAGCCGTAGGGGACTATGTTGGATGCTGGTGTTATAATGAGAATGTCAAATAAGGAATTGGACAAATTTATTTTAGGATTCTAATTTGCTAGCATAACCAGAAAGTCAGGTTATCGAAAGAATGCAAACATTTCATTAATATTTTTGCATATGGTTTTTCTTTTAGTTCTCATAGATAGTTTTTTCCCGCCGTTTGAAAAATCCTATAAAGAATATATTTCATTAATATAAGCAAACAAATAATAAATAATTCACTTTTCATTAAAAAAATTCTTAACTTTTTTATTTATTGACAGATTTTGTTCAAAAATGATAGGGTTCTTCTTCCAGCTAACATTAACTTACTGTCCAAATTTCAATACAATGGCACTTATCGTTCTTTAATTATCGTGCTTACAAGAAACGTGACGGACAGACAGACAGGCATGCAGACAGACGGACAGACAGATGGACAGACGGACGGACATTTTGAAAGTTGTTCAGAATTCGATGCTTTTCGCGTGGCACGGTCGATGCGCGGAGCCGTTGCGCCGTAAAACTCGTCACATTACATGCATTCCTATTCAACAACGATACAGCTTTACTGTCGCATTCCATTTCAAATATTTTAGCACGATAGCGCCGAATCTACTGAACGGATTTGGATAAAAGTTTGCATGAGGGTTTCTATAGTGCTCCAGAAGATCTGAAAAGGTTATCGTTAAGATCTGATTACGTTTACTGCTGTTGTGGCACTCAATTTAGTGTTTTTTTTTTTGCTTCAAAGATTCACCGATGATGCCAATGTGGTTTGCGAAACGAGCGACAACTGTTGGTATCTGTTGTGTTTAAGTGTCTTGATGTTTGCAGATTCCGTGGTGCTTTCTCACATTAACGAAACAACCTGCTGCAGAGATCTCTTACAAGAAACAGAATGTCACTAATTTCTAAACGTTCAAAATGGCATGACACCAAAAAATCTAAATAATAATGCAGAAAATACGACAACGACGGCTTCAAACTATAAAGTCGGAAAATATGTGTGAAGTATAGTGTACATTTGTTTGATTAATGCATTACGATTTTGTCACGTTGGTAAAATTGCCTTGTGTCCCTGCGTTCCACTGATGTATCCCAGAGCGGCCATATTCCGATTACCGTTAATTTAATGCAATAATGCCGCCGCCAAAGCCCTGTTGCGGGAATAGGGCGAACAATTTCACCTTTGTACATGTATACGTACAGGCAATAACGCGAGATCGATAGTTTTGTTTTTATGTTACTCGCACGCTGTATTTTGTTAAATTAGTGCTGGCAAAACTGAGGTTTTCGTAAACAGTTGCTACTTACTGCTGCCTTTTGTGTATGTTATATTAAAATATATAAAATTTTATTCAACTCTGCAATTAGCAGGAAGTGAAATCTCGGAGCGACTGTTACAGTTGTACTAAAGGAAAATCCGTGCAAATAATCAACATAAATAATCTAACTATACAGTACTCAGGTGGTAGAAGTAAGTGGAGTTAAATCTGAAAAATTGGATATTAAATTTGGAGTTCCGCAAAGTTTTGTTCTTGGGCCTTTACTATTTTTGCTTTATATCAACGATTTGCCTGGATTCTTTGACAATTTTTTAATTATGTTTGTGGATGATAATTCCTATTTGTATTGTAGAAAATTTTTTGAAACAGCTATATCTAATGTACAAACTTCGCCAACAAAATTTGCTGATCACTTTAAATCGAATAGACTATTCTTAAATATATCTAAAATCGTTTTCATTATATTTTCTCCAAGGTATAGTACATATGATAAAAGTCACTTAATAAAAATAGCTGGCAAATCTATAGAACAAATCTGTCATACTAATTCTTGGGAGTATTCATAGACAACGCATTAAATTGGGATGAACACATTGACAGCAAAAAAACTTTCTTCCGTCTGTTATGGGTTGTATAGATTATCCAAAATATCAAATAGGAAAACCGTATCGGCATATCGTTATACAAATTTTATTTCAAGCACAACATGTGGAATTCTCTTTTGGGACTCTTCATGTTATTTTGAAAGAATATTTAAACTTCAGAAGAAAGCTGTACGTAATATTATGGGAGTACCTAAATATACGTCCTGTAGAAATCTGTTTAAAGATCTAAATATTTTGAAATTGCCATGTATTTATATTCTAGAGATTCTAATATATGTTAAAAATAATCTAAGCAATTTTTTACCAAATAATTATAATCATAATTATGACACCAGGGAAAGTAATAACTTAAGCGCGCCGTTACAAAATATGAAGAAAGCCCAAAATATATCGGAATAAAATTGTATAAGATCTCAAATTTCTTAAAAAGTATCGAAAATACAAAAACATTTAAAAATTAAACAAAAAAATACCTAACAGCTAAATGTTTTTATTCAGTTGATGAATATTTGGAAAATTAGTAGGTGGTTTCAATAGTTTATTTATGCCATATTATGCTATGTGACTTTATACATATTTACATTTATGACATGTCTCTTTTCTGTTTTGTACCTTGTTTTAAGCAATAATGAGAGCACTTGATTCACTAGTAAGATGCTCAATTTTTCTTTGTGACTAATCCTATACCAATGTGGTCATTTGTTGAAACTTAGTCTTTATAGGATTTTGCAAACAGCAGAAAAATGAACTATCTATGAAAACTAAAAGAAAAGCTTTGTGTAAAAATATTAATGAAATTTTTACATTCTTTCGATAACCTGAATTCTGGTTATGCTAGCAAATTAAAATCCTAGAATAAATTTGTACTTATAGTGATTTGTTGGATAATAAACGATTATTATCATTATTATTATTATGTTCCACATTTAATGGTCCTCTTTTCATCATGTTGACTAAATCGAGATTAACTTGAAATTTTTTTCATTTTATTTGTTGTATCGACTGTTTTCTAAAAAAGGGGCAGATTTTTCGAGAACTTATATTAGGGTTTAGCAACTCGATAGCAACCCTGTAATTGATAAAAATCTCTAAACGCACGGAAACGCAGAGCATCTAAGTCCACGGGAAAAGCTGCCAATTATAAAAACTTTTAAATATTGACTTCTCCATTGACTTTGTGTGAAACATACATATCTATATTTTTTAGAGATGTATGGGTGGTGAATATGGGTGGAAAGGAAATAAAACAAATTTCTAATATAGGTAAAAAACCGCTGCCCAATGAATCTCTACTTCCACATCCAGATTTCCCATTCAAGTTGTTTCAACATCTTGACTATATTTATTTTGCACTAGGTATAGTATGTGGAAATAATAATTGCGCATAGAACTTTAATATATTTGAGGTCGTAGAGAAAAATTTGAGGCGTTGACTTCTGGCATATACGCCAAAAATGAAGTCTCTGGACTATTTTTCTTATTTTCTCCTATTTACCAGTTTAACCCTAATCCTTCAACGGAATCATATCTAAATACAATATAATTCCAGATGACGTTATAATACATACGTGTACCAAATTCCAAGTGAATATCTCAATTTTATTCTATCAACCGTTTTAATAATGGAGTGTTGGGTGGCAGGGGGTTGAAAAATATTATAAAAAAATGTGAGGCCTTGGCTTCTACTATATACACAAAATTTCAAGTTCCTGTACTCTTACCAGCTTGCTTTACTTACATTCCTCTATTTACCCCTATTTAACCCCCAACCCTTCAATAAAATCATCTCAAAATATAATCTAGTGCCAAATGCCGTTATAATACATACGTGTACCAAATTTCAAGTGAATATCTCAATTTTATTTTATCAACCCCTTTAGAGTGGTGGTGGGGAGGGGGTTGTAAAATATTATAAAAACATCTCAGGCCTTGGCTTCTAGTATATACACCTAATCCCAAGTTCCTGTGCTTTTATCAGCTTGCCTCACTTATTTTTCCTTATTTACCCCTATTTAACCCCCAACCCTTCATCGGAATTAGCGCAAGATGTAACCTAGTTGCCCAATGAACAATTTTGCTCACTTAAAGTAACTATTATTTTTATAAGCGGTTTATTAAGATTGTGAGTTTATAAAAGTGGTTTATAAGATTACTAAAGAGTTACAAAGTTGCATAGTAGGTATGTAAAATTACTAAAAGTTTTATAAAACGGCAACGGAAACATTTCCATCACAGACTTATACAACTTTTAGTAACTGTTACTATAGTTTATATAAAGAGTTTTTATAGATGTTGTAGTCACAAATTCATAAAACTAATAGTTTTCAATTCCTATATAGGGGTTGGCTCTGATGAATATAAAACTTCCTCGTCTCACAATAACAACAATAATTGTTAACATAACCGCAAATTCTACGTTTTTGTACGTTTATTCTCTTTTTTAATGTTTTTATTCTCATTTCTAAACTAGAATCAGTGTGACATTCATAAACTCTCATATAGTATACATATTTTTTAATATTGTTGATTTTTACAGGTTGTAAATTCAACTTATAATTAGCGTTCAGAGTCTGAATTTTCATGGGGATTGTAGGGCCGGATTTCGTTCTACTGCTATTTAATTATATTTAAGTTACTTTTACCCCAAAGTAATGATCGAGATAAGTATAACGATGAAATAATTCACAAACCTTAATAACAATAAATATCTAAAATAACCAGGTACTAATGCAATCTAAAAGCTGCACGTTAAAATTACACCTAACCACTGTCTTTACTATACGTAAATACCTATAAGTAGGTAAACCTGGACAGCAGTCTATGAATGAATACACACTTTAATAGCATTTGAAATTGTAGCATATCTGGCTTTCTGTTTGTGAGCATCCAGAAAAAGGTCGACGATTTTTCTGCCATTTTAATGAGTATTACCAATATTTCCTCGCGTTGTCATACGATTCGTCAATCCATAAAGTTATATTTATTGCAGGACCGCTGATGTTACATATTTTTGTGGAAACGCTTTAACAAATTAATTGAATTTTGATACATTTTATTGGATATTGATAAATTTATTCAAGTCCACCCCTGAAATGTTCAGGGAAAAATCCAACCACACATTCTTGGTTATATAGAGGCATAGAAGTTCTATAAGAATCCCAGAAGTTTCTTTTCAGATTTATAGTGTCCTTTTGGTATTTTCAATATGGATGCCGTATTTTCGATCCTGTCAGTGGACGCCATATTGATACTTTTAAGAAAACTGTTGAAAGACAGGTTGAATATAAGTTAAAAAGTGCAGTTTCTTATGAAGAATCGAATGTTGTGAGAAATTTTCAAAATATTTTTTAGTTAAAATTTTTAAATATATATAATTTCGGTGGCGCCTTAATTTTTTGGAGGTACAAATGTCAATTTTACAGTAAAGATACATTTGCATGAAAATTTCAGAGGCATATAAGCCATAAAAGTCAAGTATAATATATTTCTAATTGAAGTACGTATATTTCATACACAGAGTAAAAGTCTCCATATTGTTAGAGAGAAAGATGTAATAATTTCATCATCATCAACTAAAGAAAGAGAAAGAGGTTTGTGGTGAAAGAAAGTGCGAGAATGAGAGGTTCTGTATTTAAAGTTTATAAGAAAGTTTATAAGAGTAACAGTTACATTTCTATTACTTCTTACTATAAAACTTGGAGATAGGTAATGGTGACCCTTATAGAGCGCGCCATTTAAGCTCTTTAAGTGGTATAAAGTGGTAATTGAAAAGTTTTCACGGAAAATATACATTACTAAAGTTTTTATAATTCGGTGATGGTGATATTCAGAGTACCTTTACAAAACAAAAATCGTTCATTGGGTGCAGATCTCGTCATAATAATACATATGTGTAGTCATTATCTTAAACCGTTTCTGAGAAAATGAGCGCACAAAAAAAGTTACAGACCCGACCGACAGAAAAAAATTTTTTCGCTGCTATTTAAAATCTCAAAGTTTTATGACATTCTAGGCCTATTTCAACAAAAAAAAATTTACGATTACTATACTTCCACTCCACTACCTAACGTGGATGTGGAAGTAATTTAAAGAATATTTTAAACGAAACTCCGCGTCAAAATTTTGACTTTTTTCATAATAGATTATTTCTTACAAATATCGATACGTAAGGTTCTAGTAGTCGGATTTTAAAATCCAAATAATAAAATATTTGTTTCAATAAAATGTAATAAACCATTGGAAAAGAAAATAAATGTAGAAAAAAATATGAATTTTAAAGCGCAAAGTGGAAATAAATGTTCGCTCAGATTAAGATAATAAAGATAAGAACGTCTGCGTTGGTGCCTAATCCCAAAAATTGTACAGATTTTCCGAATGTTCACTCTATTGAAGTTAAGTCCCGCCAAAAATCATATTTTCAAAATCGGTCCGCTTCAAGTTCTTGAGAACACTTTTAGCATTAATCGGCTAAATTTTCAATGCATTCGCTTGTTTGTTCACACAGAATTTTGATAAATTATTGGGTATGTTAACGGAAGACCTATTGTATTGGATTCTGTAACTATCGTTGAACTGAAATGCATAAGTTAATTTAGTTCAAGTTCGATGTAGCTCTCCAAGAAGTTTATAATATAAACAAACAGAATCAAGGTGTCACTGATAATATTATTATAATAAACATAGCACCCCAAATTACTTTAAGTATAAAGGAAACTACCAGTTCTGATAGAACATAAACAGTTTTGTAATGATGTAAAACACGTTCCTTCGTAGTTGACAAAATCCTACTAAATCCTGCCAAAATTCATGTTATTTGGTAACACAAAACAAATCATCATCAATCAGTATTTACATCAGTTTCTTTTTTAACATTTACGAAGGCAAATTTCTAATAACAGAGTTGTATTGCCAATGAAAGTACATTTTAAGTAATGAAATTTTATGTAAATGGAATGGAGAAATTCCTCGAAATTAGCATGTAAAACTAATTTCGTTTAGTAATAAGCATCATAATTACTGAAATAAGTGATACTTCTATATCAGCAAGAATGATCATAATAAAACTCTTGCGAGATGTTCCTGTAATATCGATATTTTCATTTGAAAGTAACAACAGATAATTTCTTATTCTTGGAAAAACTAGATAAAAACAAAAAAGATCTCGTCAGAATATAAATTAGAGGACAGTTCTCTTAAGAGCAGAATAAAGAACAAGAGAGAGACCAAAAACATAATTTACTGGGAACGAAAAGACGACAATAAAACTACGAAAACAAAATTACTGAAACGAAAAAATCCGGAAAAAATGAGAACAAAAATAGAAAGTATAGTATATGTCCATCGGAAACGCCCGTGAAATAATATAATTTTTGAGAACCATCATCTAATCATGTAGTCTACATAAGAACTGATTCCGAAATAGTCAATAGGCACACACAGCAATAAATAATCTTACTTAAACAATTCCGGGAAAATGATTTCTTTACATTCGCCTTATTTTATGACTTTGACAATGTCTTATTTTTAAGACACCATCGACCTTCGGTATTGCTGAGACTGGTACAAGCTTGTTAAATCGAATCTCACAGAAAGGTTTCAATATGAGACATACAATAACAATTCAATAAAAAACCGCTCTGCACAGAGTATCGCAGGGCAGTATTAACTTAAGTATATTTGTGAATAGTTCATGACTTAAGTACACACTCATAGTGTCTTAATATCGATAAACTATTATTATTATTATTTTGGGATTCGCCGTTGCCGGACAGGGCTTCCGTGCTTTCCGACCGATACCACACGGTAGCCGCGCCGGCGATAATTACAGCGACTCCCCGCGACCTGTAGGGTTAGTGACTATAAATTCCAGATTCGTGTGCCGTAAGTAGGCGAAGGGACCCCAAGATGACCGCCTTCTGCATTTGGCCTGCCAGCCATTCGGCTGATTTCTGACAGGCTGGCATGGTCTTCAATTCCGAGAGCAGCGTAGGCTTCATACCTCCAAGTACAGTGGTTATTAGGACGACCATCTTGACCGAGTAGCCTGGGTACAGCATTTGGAGCTCATACCGGAGATCACGGTATTTGATCCGTTTTTCTTCCTCTTCCAAAGCGATGTTTGGCTCAGCAGGTGCTGAGAACTCGATCACAAACATCACCATGTTTTGGTGGTCGAGGAGGACTATATCAGACTTGTTGTTTTGAATTAGCCCGATTGTCGGAAACGAGAAGTTCCAATACATTCGGCACCTCTCATTCTCGACAACGGACTCGATGTCTCCGGGGACGTAAGGCACCACTGGCGTCTGGTCTACTCCGTACGAGTGCCGTAGATGGTAATACAGCACTCGGAACGCCTCGTTATGGCGACGGATGTAGACCGAGATGATTACATCATCTTGGCAGGCCACCGACTTTAGCCCAGCTGACCTTAAAAAGGCGAATGCCAGCTTGTTGATAAACCCGGTGTTTCTAGATTCTTATAGAACACCCCGTGCATGGGTTTATCGACATGCTGCCTAAACAGACGTTCCTGTTCGGCAGCTTTTATTTGGGCCTTCAGGTGAGGTGGCTGCATTCAGTGACTGACTCTGGGTCAGCACCGCACCGGCCTCCTCGCCTGGCGTCGAATACGAGACCAAGTTCATCTGTGGCTCTTTTTGCCGCCTTAAACAGTCCTGCACCTACCCCTGCATTTTCGTGATCTCTCACTAATTGCAGAAGCGGGTCTGAGCTCCTTAGGATGTTGCATGCCATACTCAGTGCTACTCTGCCATGTAGACACCCCAGACCCAAGAGTCCTCGGCCCCCCCATTGGCGTGGGAGATACACACGAGGAACGGACGATCTAGGATGAATACTCCTATTGATATTCATCATCTTGCGGCTACCTCTATCTGTCTGTCTAATTGGCGCAGCTCATCTACAGTCCCATTTGACTACCCCAAAGGAATAGAGCATGACAGAAATGGCAAACATATTAGTCGCAGACACCTTATTCTTCCCCAAAAGTTATTATTGTTATTATTATTATCATCATTACTATACAAAACTAAAATAATTTTTATATTTATTAAAAAAATTTTATATGAGAATAATTTCTTGTTATGAATTCTTAAATTGCATTTATTTATCTTCACAATAGTAGATACGAAATACTGAAATACATATTTTATAGTTATTTGTGGCATATACGGATACTAAAAATATAAAGAATTGAAGACTTACATTTAATGTGCATTTTCTGGAGAAAAAATTAATCAATAATTAAAATCGGTGAATCAAAACTTCGCCCATTCTTCCACGAACTTCTAAACTGTTAAATGAAGCAAACACATTCTAATTAAAACTATTATTAATTTACTCAGATGGCCTTGACAACAATTACTATGCAAATTTGAAATAACAACCAGTAATTTGCAGGCTGACAAAAAAATGCAGGTCTCTATAGGATTAGTGTTTATTTAGATTTTTTTATGTTATTACACCAATCCCGGTCACTAACAGTACGTTTTAAAAATATACCATATCACGGCCTTCAGGTTAAAAGAAGTATTCAATTCTATTTAGGATAGCTGAAGGTAGAACCGATAGGCAAAAATAATGGTTTGTAGAGACACACCCAGTAAACTTTACGGGAACGTTATACATGAATTAATTATTTGCGTGGCAATTCGGTTGTAGAAGTGCCAAAAAGCAATGTTGTACATTTTGATTTAACGTGTTGGTAAGATACGAAAGGTTTGATAATATTATTGGCAATCGTTATGCTAAGATGCTAATAAATCTTTAAATTTTCGCATCCCGAATTTAAAAAAATCATATTTTCTACACTTATTAAAAATTTGTTCTTTATATATAGCCACATTTTGTTATAGTATTTCTATTATTAATTTGGAAATTCAGCCTAAAGGGTTGCTACCAGGATAAATCATTAGTCATTACAGTCTGATGTGATAGAAAACACTCGAGATCGTGTACTTGAATATTGCAAACGATATCCGTATACGAATATAGTTCACCAGATATGTTATGCGTTTTCCTCAAACGAAAGTAGTCGATTGTTTACCTGGCTCACCATTACAAGTCCCTTGTTATAATCTATAAGCTCTTGGTTATTGCCGGTCCGGTAGCATAGCCGTAAGCTAAATTGACTGATTGATTGTTTGATTTGTCAGCGTAAGGTGGGCATTGCTGCCGAATCCGGCCATCCAATCTGGAGGTTCGTTAAAACACGCAGCTCGATCGCCCGCCGAACGGTCAAATGCAGTCGCTTACTTAGTCGTCCATTATTACATCCTTCACTTGCTGTGACATATCCATGTCATGACTGGGCGGCGCCACCCAACCGCCCAAACTTTTATTTATATTAACGGTTCCATAGGTAAATATCCATTTACGGCGGAAGTGCAGGGAAGGGCCCTCGCGGTAAAGAGTTTTTTTTCAGGGGATTATGAGAAAAAGGCCTGAGAGAATATTTTGCACACCCTGTATATTGGTTTGTTTTTGAAGTAATCAGTTTTAGTTTTAATTTCCGTTTTCCAATTTCGAGTATTTTTCTAGTTCATTACCTATGTTTAATTTTTAATTTTTTTCAACTTAAATAAAGAAATAAACTACACTAATAAACCAAACTATAAGTTAAACTATTTCATCCACAGCTGGCTGTCTATATTGCCTTATAAACGTATGTTGCTTATCTTACCATCCCATAGTGGTACCGTTGACATCAAAAGTGCGACAAAATTATTTTCGGCAACTTTTGGTTGCAAATGAGAAAAATGTGTTAAATTTACGTAATAATAATTGCAATAAAATTAAAAAGTGTTATATATTTGTGGCATTTTCGTGAAAATAACAAAGTTCTGCTGAATAAATAAATTTTATTTTTTGCGCTCAATAATAATCTTTGATAATATTGATGATTTGTGAGTTTCGCAGTAGTAAACAAGGACAATGCTTCATCTTCGGTAAACTTTTGGTTGTCACTGTGTTTGAAACGGTTGGCTGGCCATATTTTTTTCGCATGTGTAGGTGTAGTAGAAGCCTCTTTAAATAGTTTTGCCCTACTTAAGAAGCCCACTGCAAAACTTAATTCTTCGGGACTTAGTTGCTCTCTGAGATCCTTAGTTCTTCGTTGTTTACTTCGGAGTAAAATTTTTACGAAATCTCTTTTAGGCCGTCCAATTGGATTTGGACTCTAAAATTCTCGAGGTAATATTCATTTAACCATTCTGAATTATTTGCTACGAAACGGTCGCGAACACGGTTACATACCTCTACTTTGACTAGAATTTTGTATAAAATAATTTCAATGAAATTTTCAAGCCCAATTCTTGATGTGAAGCCATTTTTGAAATGTTTCTTTTTGCCACTAGAAAACTAATCAATAATTTATTTCCCATATGTCACACATTCTCTTTCCCTCTTGCCGGTAAGGCGTCCAATAACTTTTTTCTTGTACACCTGATACCTTAAAAGAATGTTTTAACCACATACTAGATTATTAGAAATAAAAGAATTATGCAACGTTTTACTTAATTATGATTTATAAAAAAAAAGAGCAAAATCGAACAAACAATTTTATAACACCCTGCAACTGAATAAATTATAATCTGAAAGTACTATGGGTACTTCTGTTTATAACACAATGTAAAGTTAAGAACAATAAAAATAGTAATGTTTTTTATAGAGACATACCACAATAGGATATTTTTTTTAAGATAAAACAGAAAAGGGAATTTTACGAATGACAAAAATACGTATTTACCTAAATAATGGCCACCCATAATAAAACTTAAAAGTTACTTGATTATTAAAGTAATAGTTCACAAACTTTAATAAAGTGCATACAAGATACGTCTATTAAAACAACGTTTGCAAATCGACTGCTTTATAATATGCCTGTAATACGAAAGTAAATTAAAAACAGGTAAATTTATTGGAAGAACTATACAGGGGAGGGTTGTAAAACAGTAAATGTAGTAAATACGCATTGTAATAAATATTTAGTTTCACCCTTTTTGTCGAGTTTTACATGGCTATGGTAAAATACCACTGTGCATCCACTTGAAAAGGGACCCAGGTATAAATTTTACGACCAGGCACTGTAATAAACCACGTTTTTACTTTATTCTTTAATACACACTACAGTAATTTTCAATCTTTAATTATTAATATGGCGTGTGTTTGGTTCTTCTATTATTACACTTCATTTTACGCAGAGTTTTTTAACCTACCGATGACTTAAATTTCTCGAAAAGTAGGACCTGAATCTCGCCGTAGTCTAAATGATTTTTATTGAATCATTTATGAAGTTATTCATTAAACTAACATTATTTATTAAATAAATAATGTAAATCATGCTTATAAAATAATATGAAGTAGTAAAACAATATTTACCATAATTAAAAAGTGGCTCTAAAAATTGACGGATGGCGCTTATGGCATCTGGCATGGTGTAACGTTATGATTATGAACTATTCCGTTGTCGGCTTTTATGAATTTCAAACTGAGACTGGACAAGCTATAATAAATATGTAGTGATAACACGGTAAAAATTTGAGAAAAATTCATTGTTTTGTTTTGAGTTAAAACTAGTCAAACGAAAAAATATATTTTTAATATTTTTTCATTTTTTATTATTTATCCAAAAGGATTCAAGTGAATCCGTTAACGATTGCTACCTGTAGAATGGTTCTGTACGTTCGTGCATGCACGTACAGACCAATTGATGGAGAAGTGGGAAAAAAGTTCAAATCAATTTTAAAATGGTGTAATTTTTAGAATGAGATTTTTCCTTTTCAAAAAGGAATTAAAATCGATTTTTTGCACAGCGAATTAATTAAAAATAACCGACCAAAAATTTTCAAAAAGGAATTTCTTAATTCCACCCGTATGTGTTTTTTTCTATTCGATAATATCTCGTACAAAATCGAATAAAAAAATGGGGGATGTGCCACGGATAAAATTGTATTAAAATTGGTAGTTACGCAGATCTTTGTAAAGTGTTAACTCGCGATAACTAGACATTACCAAATGAAAACAATGAGTTGGTTCATTGTTTCTTTTTAGCTTAGTTAGTGATTTATAGATCTTTCAACGTAAGGCTTAATGAACATAGAAATTATATTTGAGGGGAGACTTCGAGAAATCTCAAAAGTAGACAAGAGTGGGATAGATCATATGATTCAATGTCACTTGAAGAAAGCAACGGAACTGAAAACTACTTAAGAAATCCACTATTATTTTGTTAAACGAGAATAAATGTGTATTAAATTATTCCATAGATTTTTGTACTAACTAGCCGCCTCTCCTTGGAGATGAAGTAAGTAAAAATAAAAGAAATATATGTTTTACGTGACTATGAACAAATAAACATAATCAACAAACTGCAATGTTTGAGGACTTCAAAGTTTTGATATTGGAAAGAAAAAATATTTCCGAAATGTTAACAACCTTAGTTTTCATTTTCATTATTATTTAACAACTTTATTTTAGTTCATATATTTTTAGGCGCGAGACATTTTGTAGCAACCAAAAAGTATGCAAAAACCAATAAATACCGTATTCATTTTGAGCAGATGTTTCTTTAGTTTATTATTTATTTTTTCCAAAATTGGCAAAGTATCCAATAAAGAGCAAGAAAATATGAATATGTCACACAATTACAGACAATATCAAGCATTATCTAATATTATACTATACTACGTTACAATTAATTGAGAAACAGACAAAAAGTCTAAGTTAGTAAAAGAAAGTCTCAACAAAAAGTTTATCCGGCCCGCTCTAATTTTTTTTTTGCGACACACATAAAAGATTACTTCCTGTACACACAAATAAACGTTGCAAAGGGATAGAACGACCGAGTTTTTACATCTTCAAACCTGACTAAAAAATCAATAACGACAAAAATTTACTGCGACATCAAATTGGGCGTGCCTGCCTTTTGTCGAAAGGATTAAAAGTCGGGCTAGCTCCGTTTCCGGCCCCAAAAACAATTATTACAACATAGTGTCACATTCATACGCACAAACACAAAATGCGCATATCAAGCCTGACCTAATCTGAGCAAGACTTGATCGATTCCCCAGGTGCATGCATACTAGATGGCGAACCTCCACACCCCCGCGGTCCCTCTACGGGATAGAGAGCACCCCCGGCCACCCCCTTTCACGCTTCCGCAGCTTCTCTCTTATTGACCCGATCCCCGTTAATGGATTCCTCCAATACTCTGCAACAACACCAGTGTGGCATGAGACAGACGAAAAACTCCCCGAAATTGTTCAACTGGACTGGACCTCAATCGATGGCACGATGAGAATTAGGACTGCTTAACTGCCAAAGTGGCTGAACTGCAGAGACGGCAGACGTCGAAATTAAATTAAAAAAGCCAACGCAAAGTACCAACCCATCAAACGACGGTAATTACTATTATTTTTTTCTGTTCCAAACACACAAATATAAAAAAAAATTAATATCTCACTTAGCCAGTACACACATTTTTTAGCCAAAAGACAAGATTCATATTTAGGACAAATATGAAAACTGTTAAGGTTGTTTCGATCAACTTCACCTATGATAAACGTTACAGTTTATCTAAAGTCAGTTTACAAATAACAAAATAAAAGAAAAAGAATAGTCGATAATACGAGCGATGTTATGGACGTCGACCAACAACTTTTAGAATCACTTTTTAACTATTGTAAATATTGCTCTACTACTTTACATCAATTGATATTTATTTATAATGCATTATTTATTTATAATAAATAATATCAGTTTGATGAACAACTCTATAAATGATTCAATAAAAATAAATAAATACCATTTAACCTACGGGCTACGGGTATGCTCACCGACAATATTAAGACTGAACCAAGAGCGTATAAGGGACTTTTAATAGTCCGGCAAGTAAAAAATCGACTATTTTCGTTTGAGGAAAGCGCATAACATACCTGGTTATGTATATTTGTATACCAATATCGTTTGCAATACTCAAGTACGCGGTCTCGGGTGCTATTCTATCACAAACAGGTTTTGTAATGACTTACCCTGGTAGCAATGCTTTAGACTGAATTTCTAAGTTGACAATAGAAATACTATACCAAAGTGACTAAACGTAGAGCGGGTGTGGCCAACTGCGAATAACTATTTGGTTAACATTTTGCGGAATCCACCTTTACGTGTGGAATCTGACATTAGATATGCAGCCAAAATATTTTAAATTTTTGTCATACAACTAGCCGGTAACACCCGCCTGTAATTTTCACTCGCTCTGTAATAGTCTTATTATTTTAATAACATTTTAAAACAAGCTAACATTATACTCTTCGCCGATTTACTACACTTTTTATATAATTGTTGCACATTCTATGGAATACTCTGCGCAGTCTCTTTTGTAAATAATATTATATTAGTTTTAGACATTTCTTGTTTAATTACAAAACATAAAAATCCTTTTTTTTATTAATGATCTATTTCATTCAAATATAGGATTCTTCCTCTAGCTAACACTAATTTACTGTCCAAATTTCACTACAATCCGACTTTTCGCTTTTAAGTTATCATACTTATAAGAAACATGACGGGTGGGCGGGCGAGCGGCCGGACGGACGGACGGACATTTTGAAAGTTGTTCAAAATTCGATCACCAACACAGCGATATGAATTTTTTTCGCTACGAGCGATATTACGTTTTAGAAATGTGCTGATCGAATGCAACATACTCTTCGTTCTGTTTTTGAGAAGAGTAGGTATAATAAAATCGATGTATCACTATGTAAAATTTATCCGAACTTAAGAGACACTATACATTACAATTTCCCATATCTTGCATACAGGGTGTTTCGTGAGTCAATGGCCATACGCTAGTGATGAGTACCCTGAGACGATTTTAAAATAGCCTGAATGCTTCCAATTTTTTGCCAAAATTTCGATCGGCCATATTTTTTGATTGGCTTCACTAAATCGAACCGAATTTAGTAGGCACAATTCAATATCGCAAAACAAAAAAATATCGGGGACGTGCTCAATTTTTTTTCTTTTGGTATTTGCCTAAATCTATCACCCTGTATATGGATTTTGGCAATTTACAATATCGGATTTAAAAATACTCTAATAACGTATTTAAGCCATGGCACACTTTTAATGCTTCGAGAATCAACAACTGGGTTTCACAATAAATCAATTTCAAAAATATTTGGGAGCCTTCCGGTTACAAAAACATCAGTAATTACATTTTACGAGAAAAAAAATTGAATCTCTGTTAGAATTTGTCACAACGATATTTTATTGTTTGCCAAAATAGTTAAAAGGTAATAACTAACAAACATTTATAAAATTTAAATTAGAACGAATACAAAAGAAAGTAATAATTACACAGGCACGCAAAAAAAAAGTTCTGATACAGAAAGGTGAAGTACCTTCTGGTACGTTTTTCGGTGTGCTAAAAACGAATCTCAGGTCAGAACTGACCCATCACCCTTAGATTTCACCCCAGCACACCCCCAAATGGTCAAATTTTTACAGCATATAAAAATTCAAAATAAATATCTCATTCTACGTTTTTCGGTGTGCTAAGAACGAATCTGAGGTCATAATTTACCCATCACCCTTAGATTTCACCCCAGAACCCTCTCAAAGGGTGAACATGTTAGTTTATATAAAAATTGAAAATAAATATATCATTCTACGTTCTTCGGTGTGCTAAGAACGAATCTGGGGTCATGATTTACCCATGACCCTTAGATTTCGCCGCAGCACCTCCTAGCACCCTCCCAAATGGTCAAATTTTTACATCATATAAAAATTCAAAATAAGTATCTCATTCTACGTTTTTCAATGTAATTTAATAGTTGTAAAATTTGCTATATCTCCCCACCCCCTTCACCATATGGTTATATTTTGACCCTTGTAACGTTGTACCAGCATTAGGACATGACAATTTTTCATTTCCATGCGATGAAATCAGGCAACAGAATCATTCCTAAAAAAAAATGCTTCTATATTAAAACACATATAAATAAATTTAAAATGCTTGGAAGATATACTGTATTATCGGTGTCAATATGTGACCGTAGGTAATTAACATATTGACACCGATAATACAGTATATCTTCGAAGCATTTTAAATTTATTTATATGTGTTGGGGGGAGGGGGGAGATAGAGCAAAATTAAAGCTATTCAATTACATTGAAAAACGTAGAATGAGATACTTATTTTGAATTTGTATATGATGATGTAAAAATTTGACCATTTGGGAGGGTGTTAGGGGGTGCTGGGGCGAAATCTAAGGGTCATGGGTAAATCATGAACCCAGATTCGTTCTTAGCACACCGAAAAACGTAGAATGAGAAATGTATTTTCAATTTTTATATAAACTAACATTTTCACCCTTTGGGGGGGGGGGGGGGTCTTGGGGATGCTGGGGCGAAATCTAAGGGTGATGGGTAAATTATGACCTTAGATTCGTTCTTAGCACACCGAAAAACGTAGAATGAGATATTTATTTTGATTTTTTTTATAAACTAACATTTTCATCCTTTGGGGGGTTCTGGGGTGAAATCTAAGGGTGATGGGTAAATTATGACCTCAGATTCGTTCTTAGCACACCGAAAAATGTAGAATGAGATATATATTTATATGATGTGAAAATTGGACCATTTGGGGGGTGCTAGGGTGTGCTGGGGTGAAATCTAAGGGTAATGGGTCAGTTCTGACCTGAGATTCGTTTTAGCACACCGAAAAACGTACCAGAAGGTACTTCACCTTTCTGTACCAGGACTTTTTTTTGTGTGCCTGTGTTATTAACATATACAGGGTGATATTGATTGTCACGCGGTACTTGAGAAACATTCCGTACAGCATTTTTAGTAAAGGATATCATTTATTACATTAGATTATTTAAACTATTTTATTGTTGAATTGTGTCATGTTTCACTTAGGAAGAGAGAAATTTCCTAATCAGCAGAAACCGAGTATATTCACCTAGGCTATGTAGGAACTAGGGCCGAAATGCTGAGTTGCAAAGAATCACGGTGCAGTTGTGTGTTGAGTTTGGTAAGATCAAATTTAATGCGGGTGCTGCGTGGCCCAACTCCCCTCCTGGGGATGGCTCCCCAGAAGGGATAAATGCAAGTACGAACTTTCTTTATATTTGTGTCTTTGGTAATTTGTACCTTGTTTTCTATCATTATGTTTTATTTTACAATAACTAAATGAAACCCTATCGTATGCCAAGCGAGTTAACTTTAGCCTTGGGTATCGCCGGTATTGCTCTGGGCAACAGGATAATATGGGAGATACCCGTGGACGTCGCGCATTTGGTTAACAAATGAGCCAAACAAACCTTCTCTAACGCGACAATATTTTTAGGCAAATTCCAAAAGAAAAAAATTGAGCTCGTTTTTCCCCTCACTTAATTTTTAGAGATTTCACAGGGTGTCCAGAAAGTCTTCTGTCAAACGAAAATCTTAAATTCTGGAGATAACTTTTATGTCCATTCAACGTAATCACCTTGTTAATTATTTTTTTCCCTAATGAACCTACAGTTCTTTAAAGATGGAACCTTATCATTATTTTTTTCTTCTTCGATCTTCGAAATGCTTTTATATAAAAAGATAAAACTTGGTGTATTTATCAACTTAAATATGCCCCATTATTTGCTGATGACATGATTTTATAGATGAAGTTACTGTGGAAATTCGGCAGAACTGATGGTTTATGCATGGTGGATGTTCGGGCCCGCTTTAATATGATTATTCGTCAATTTCCTGACAACACTGAATTAAAAGAGGCCGCCCCATCGCTTGGCCAGCACGCTCCCCGGATCTAAATTCTTGTGATTTTTGAATTTGAGAATATTTGAGGTCATCAGTTTATTAGAAACTCGCGAGCATCTATGGATAAAAATTACACTTACATTTAGGCCTAACCATAGAATTTATGAAGTAATTCTTCTAAAATGATCAATTAATATTTTGTTCTACTAAAACAAAAAAAATTACTTAAATTTATTTTTCTCGAAAAATTTTAAAATCTGAATTTAGAGATGTCAAATAATCGATGATAAAATAAATCATTATTCAAAATGTCCGTTGACACTCCGCACCCTCAAATGAAATCATATGTACAGCAAATGATGGAGCATTTTAAGTTAATAAATTACGTTTTCGTTTGGCAGGACAGTTTCTCGACACCCTGTGTATTAATTTCTTATTTTTTTAACAATTTTTTCGTTACGAAGAGACTATCGTCATTTTAGAATATGATATGATTGCCATTTTACTGTTCTATTTTCTGTTGAGTTGAGAATTAAATACCCTTGTAAAATGGTGTCTCAATACCAAAAAAATCTAAGAAACCTATTCTTTCATTTTAAAGCATACATTTGAACGTAAAACTTATCTGATTACTGTTTGTAAAAAAAAAGAACAATCAATGATTCAGAAAACGATTAAGCACGCACTCTGATGTTTAACAGTCGAAGCCATCCCCCGTCCGGTTAGCTGTAAAAGTTTCCCTCTACTTTTAATTCCTATCTGCAAGTCAAACAAGCTAGGAATAAATGAAATATTTTGCTCCGTTTTCAGTTATCCCTCTGAATTATTTAATTCCTTCTACACTTTCGGTCTCCCCTTAGTCGGAAAAAATGATACTGTTTTAGGTTTTTAATACAACAACACGCAGGTGTTATACATACAATACAACATTTAAAATAATAATGTTATAATTTAAAAAGTACAGTTTAGAAATGTATGGTGATTAAACTCGATATTTAGGTATTTTTAATTCTAAATTTGAAATACGTCAATTTTTGGTTTTTACGTCACCTTCACGGCGGTCACGTGATATCAACTAGTGACGTCGACTTTTTGTAATTAGTCGAGTGCAATTAAGTTTTTACCTCCGAACGCAGTTATAATGAATGGATTTTCATGATTGTTTTTGCATTGAGTTTCTAATAAAGAGTATAGAAAAGTTTACCCTTTGAAAATTGTCGCTTTTTACTTGGGGGGTAGTTCGCCTCCTCTATAGGGGTGGGAAAAAAATTAAATAGTATATGGTTTACGATTTTTCATGAAAATCTATATTTTCCATGTTATAACGATTTGAATATTACGATTTTAGCTTTAAAAAACCGCTGACTACGGAATCACTACTTCCACATCCAGATTTTCCTTCCAAATCTCTTTAAAGGTAAACTTCTTGACCATATTTGCACTTTAGTATGCGGAAATAATTGGTCACAGTATTTTGGCTAACTTTCAAGTGTGACATGATATTTACAAAATCTGCAAAATGTACAGGGGACTGAAATAAAGAAAATTTTAGAAATTTTCAAACTTTTTTTAAGTTAGCGGATAAAAAATTGAAAAAGTTACACAACTCGAACGAACTTGTAATAGGCTGTACATTAATATCCGAAAAAAAATGGGTTTCGTAAAAATGCGAGAACATTAATCTAGGTATCAAAATTTATCAAATTCAGAAGTTTTGCAAAAATGACGCTGGGCGTCGGTCGGCGCCGAGACGAAAAAATGGAAGAATATGAACCTAGGTATCAAAATGTATCAAATTCAGAAGTTTTGCAACGAGGACACCAGGGTTGATAAAACTCATGATTTAAAAAAATAAAAAATCACGATTTAAAAAAAAAATCAAAATAATCATGATTTTTTTTATTTTGATTAATTTTTTTGTAAATGTGTAAATATATATATATTTTTATTTAGCTGGCATTAGTAATGTTAATTTAATTTTTGTTCTTTTCATTTATTGTAAATAGTAGTGAGCTTGGTATACCTGCCAAACAGGGCCGACAGCGCCCGGAGGTAAATCGAATCGATCAGCGAATCAATCATATATTGACAGTGATCGCGGTACGTTGCCTATAAGTATAATAACTAATAACTTAAACTTCGAGTATTTTCAAATTAAATAATTGCTACTAATTATTACAACTATCAGTGTAGTGTACATAAATCTTCGGCAATTCAAGTAATTGGTTGGAGAGTGAAGAAGGAGCTGTCTTCCTGCCCCAGCGAGTCATTCCTCTGAGGATTACGGTAAGGCACCTTTCTCACTACAGTCGCTTGTATATTTCAAAAACTAAGTTGAAATCATACAATATAAACATCCTAATAATTGACATTACCAATGTATTTAGTACTTATATTAACAAAGATAGTTTTTGTTTAAACTTACAAATGGAATAAATTGTGTACCTTGTATCTATAATTGTAAAATAAGCTAGAGCGTATATACATGAAAATTCCTGTTAGAACTTGAAAACTCGCCTAACTTAAATATTAAATAATTTTTTTAACATGTCCTCTAATAGAAGTGGAAGGAAAAAGATCCTATTTGGCAATATTTTATTGAAAAATCAAGTAAGCTTGATGGAAAAAGTGGTAGTAGAGCTACATGTAAAAAGTGTAAAGTAGAAATGTGGGCATGTGGGCTTGTGGACCGACTGAAAGTCCACTGGAAAAAATGTGCCTCGCGTAATGTAGAAAGTGTAGAAACAAATAATGAAGGTCCCTCTACTTCAGGAACAATGTGCAATGTAAGTATAGTGTTATTTTATTTATATATATAACTTCTTAGTAAGACAAAATATTAAGAGAACCTCTTTTTTAAATTACCTATTTAAAGTCGGTCTATTTCTGCGACTAAGGCCAATTATGCCAGGAGACGAGCTAGATTCAAATTTTTAAAATGATCTAGTGCATTTTCTGGATTTATAGTAACTTTCCATGGACAAATGTGACTTTTTCATTCACTCCTAGTTTTAAGAATAAGGTATAGTATCTATGCCTGTCTGTGTGTAGCTGGATTTAAAAATGAACAACTTAACAATCTTATTTTTTTATTACAGGTACAATTAAACACGTTACAACAAGATATAGAGGAAGATTGTGCCCGACAGCCGCTCTTATCTTCTACGCCATTAAGTAAAAAAAAGAAAAGTAGTGCCTAACTCCAGTTCTGGATCTTTATCATCTTTTGTTGTACGTACGACCAAGTCTAATAAAGAAGAAATAGATAAACAAATTACGTTTTATGCGTCAAACAGCAGTTTCATGCGTATCGAGCAACCTGAAGTAAAAAAGGCAATAACGCTTCTACGACCTGGATATGTACCACCATCTCGACATGATGTGTCCAACAGACTGTTCGATGAAGTGTATAACGAGGAAAAAAGTAAATGATTTAAAGATTTATCAGGAAGTTCAGTATGTCTGTCATAGGATGGATGGTCCAACATACACAATGAACCAATAATATGAGCAACTGTAACTACGGAAAATGGGTCTTCCTTTTTAGTAGACACAATAGACACATTACGTTGCGACATACGCAAAGGAAGGAGAAAAAAACTTACTTTACCCGACGTAAGATGGACCTCACTTGCCGACTGCTTAGAGAGTTTCGTTAAATCATGGCCCAACACTTTTTAAAATTAGCGAGGAACATAAAAATGAAATTGACAGCATAGTAAGACAGAAAATTTCAAACATTTATTTTAAAAAACTGCTGAAGATTACTTATCACTACTAAAACCTATATTTGTTGTACCTGACGAAACTGAAATTACCTTAATGCAAATGCAAATATTTAGATACCGATACGACCAGTGTATCACCTCATACCATTTGCTAGCCTTCATTCTAGACCCTACGAAAACAAAGCATAAATTAACAGAAAGCGAAAAGAATCGTGCTTTAGAAGCCGCTAATGAATTATATCCCGAGAGTGGTTTACTACCACTGATTATTAAAATTCTGTAAGATCTGAGCCTTTTGCCGATATTATGTTTCACGAAGAAATTCTTAAACACACAAAACCCTTGGACTGGTGGAAATCCCAAAGAAATATTGATATTATTGACAAATTATTCCCGATTATTAAGCAATTATTTTCTGGTGCAGCTAGTTCAGCCTCGGTTGAGAGAATATTTCCAACATTTAGTTTGATTCGAAATCGTTTAGGGACCGAAAGAGCAGCTAAATAAGGTTTTTCTTACAAACTTTACAATAATTAAAATAATTTAAAATTTTTGTTTTGGAGTAAATCATGTTTTACTTTCTTTCAGAGTTGGTTCTGTTTAATTTGTTTACTTTATGTTTCTGCTTTTAAGTAGGCACCTAATTTATAATGTACATTTAAGAAGGTAACTTTTGCTTTATATGTGTAACTGTTCTTTTCTTCTTTTTATTTGAATTTTTTGAAACTTGTATCTAGCTTTAAAATAAACTGTACTTTTTGTTTGAATGTTCTGAACTTTGATTTACTTAGATTATTGGCTTTACACAACTTGATTTAAACCATGATTTGAATTTAAAAAATCAGTTAATTTAAATCACGATTTAAATCAAATTGACTTAAATCGTCGCAACGCTGTGTAAAACAACGAGTGCTTTGTAATTTTTTTTTTTTTTTTTGAAGAAAAAATTTAGGATTTTTCTGCTGCCATTGGCCAGTTTTTATTAATCTATAGCAGAAAAACTTCTCGTCACAGTGATGTATTTTACCTTCCTGCACCATGCACAAATGCTTAATATCATCTCGTTCATATAATTTGAGAAAATCATAACTCTATCTGTTCTAATATTGACATATTTAATTGCAGCCTTGATGCTCTGAAACCTTATTACGAAAGTGGCCATCCTCCGTCTTTGCTTTCTTTTGGGTTTATTAGAAATTTATAAAATATGTTCTATGTCTCATATTGTTTCATTAACTTATTTTTCTTGTTTATGTGATGTGAATTTATGCACAGATATTATCTATTTTCTAAATTTTGTTACTACCTTGCCCTATATCTACATGTTTTGTGTGCATTTACTAAGTGTGTCAGCGTATGAAATAAATAAATAAATGCACATAGAGTACGAGTCGACCCTACCAGTGTCACAAAACTTGTTGTCTCTAATCGTCGAAGGTGATTTAAAAAGATATGTCCAGTAAAAGGTAAAAATTGTCATTGGGCGTGTTTCAAATTTTACTCTAAATTTCTAAAAAAACACGACTTACCTACAGAATTTAATCCATTAAAGATTACCACCCTGTACAATTGTACATAGAAACTTCCAGGGTGGAGTAAGCTCTTGTTTGAGATATCGGGGTATACAGTGACTATTTACAATAGATATAGTACAAATCACGAATGTTGTCGTTCACGTCATCAAATTATATGTACTTATCAAAGACATGAGATTTTTCATCGGCTTAAATACTGGCGCAATGTAAATAACAAAAAGTCACGCTACGACAGAAGCTCCAAGCATAACGGCGTGTTTTAGAGATGAATAATACAACTGCTTGTTGCAGGCGCAACCTACGTTCAGCATTCTGTCCGTTCAGTAGCGTGCAGTTGGCGCATTTGTCAAATTTAATCATTTTATATTTCCTCTCCTGATTTATATAAGTTTATAGTGTTTTTTACTGCGGTGTTTTAAGTTTCCTATAATTATGTGTAAATAGTTTGTGAGAGCTTTAGTTTTACTGTTTGTAAAGAAAGTAATCTCAAAATGCCCTGTAAAAGACTGAATGCAGTAGCCAGAGACATGGTGGGGAAATTAGTTGAGTGCTTCAATTAAGAAAAATGCAACGGGGGTCCCCTTTTACCTCTGCAAGCAGACCATGAGGTGAATCGCAAAATTAAATGTGGCAGATGTTTATAAAGTAAATCTGGTTATGCCGGCAATTGAAATCCTAAAATAAATTTGTCTATTTCTTATTTAAAAATTCTCATTGTAATACTAGTATCCACATAGTCCCCTACGTATGGCCATGCAGAGTAAACTAGTATCTACATAACCCCTTACGGTCATGAAGGTTCAGTTAAAAATGAGAACAAAAGCTTAAACTGAACTTATTTACATATCCTGTGTTTTTAAGATTTTCATTCTAACGTTTTCATGAAATTTATCATTCTGTTTCTTGGAAATGCTTAGCCTTTGAAACGTTTTTCGCCCTTATTATGAAGCTCATCAGAAAGACATAAATCCACTCACAAGATGTTTCACGTAAGAACCAATTTCCAAGTTCTTTGACATTAAATGTTTGACATTGACCGATGGAAAAAACAGATCTTCACCTATCCATTATGTAAGTAGTAATGGAGCCTATATATTTTATGCATGTTTAAAAGTGAATTACTTTTGTTTGATTATATATTATATTACTAGTTCTCATTTTTAACCATTACCGTAAGGGGTTATGTAGATACTGGTTTACCCTGCATGGCCGTAGGGTACTATGTGGATATAGTATATACGATCTCAGTTGGGACAACATAAAAACGAAAATTCGGATATTCACCACTTCTCGTCTACAGTCGACGTGGACTTGATCTGCCTGCCTGGGCGGGATTAGATGCCTAGAGTTTGATTTGTCAACTAAAGGAGATGCCGATTCTACTCAGAGTTTTCATTTTTATGTTATGCCAATTGAGAATTGCAATGAGAATTGTCAAATAAGAAATAGACAAATTCATTTTAGGATTTTAACTACTATCATAACAAGAATTCAGGTTTTCGAATAAATGCAAAGATTGGAAATAAATAATTTTACAGATAGTTTTTCTTTTTAGTTCTTATATATACTTTTTTCTCCTGTTTGCAAAATCCTATAAAGAATATGTTTCATTATAATATGTACTCCGAAAGTAAGTCTGTGGCATAGTTGGTAGTTTCTGTAGTTAGTCTATCCGATCGCTGAAGTAGTGTTTTCGCTTGGCGAGATTATTATATTATATTATTAAAATTGTATGAAGTAATAATTATAATTTTACAGAAAACTCTTTTCAAACGGTACGCCCATGCGTACCATTTTGTGTGACCTTGAGTTGAGTTGACGTGAACGATATTCGTGATTTGAACTATATGCTACAATTACCGTTTTTACAAATGATTTAGTATACTTAATGCCCTAACAAAAACTTTAATTTAAAAAAATACATGATTTTGAAAAGTCTTTTTTGTATTCCTGATTTAACTAGTGTAATATAGTACAGGAGCCAGCTAAGCGTGCAATTACCTGACACATTTGTATTAGCTTGAGACATTATTAATCCTTCACCTTAGATCATAGCGGGCAAAGTAATATGAGAAATTTTCTATGTGGAAACTTAACTAATCAACTCAAAATGTCTTTTACAGTTACAAGTATTTGCATCAAGCGATTTTTTTTTGTATTGATTACTTGCCACTTAGTGGATACAAAAATTCACAGATTTCGCAATCCTTGCAACCATCGGGACATTGGAAATGATAACACCACACATAAAACATAAACTTATTCCGGCTCAATCAACTGTTTGAGTGGGAACTATTGGTGTTTGGTGGAATATGAGCAATATTATATTGAACAGAGGAACAATGTCTTGTTTGCAAAATTTTGAAGTAGGTCAAAGTCGCCCGTAGGTGGTATCCGAGGAGGACAAGGAGCATTTGCGCAGTTTTAGCAATTTGTATTCAATTGCAAAAGCGGCGCAATTGTTCCTTGTCCTTCTCGGATACTAACTTCTCTCTTCTTACATAGGTACTTTTACCCCCTGACGGGAGCGCAAGTCGAGAAATTGAAATATTTTGTGGAAAAAGGCAGGGGGACACCCCGCACCCCCTTTTTTTGTCTTGGACGCTATTACTGCCTGCGTCGCTGATAATTATTAACAATTAGATAGCAAAATAAAAAACAACCTAACCTAACCTAACTTAAAGAATTCACATGAAATAATGAATTATTATAGGAAAAAGGAGGAAAACGTCATTTCTGCCGTCAAATCAAACCTGAATTTTTGAAAATATACATTAATCGTTACAAAATAAATAAAAAAACTTCAGTGGGTCTAGGAGTTGAATCCAGGATCTCTCGCACCCTAAGCGAGAACATTATACATGTGCCAACCATCCAGCTGACAATAATCGCTATAGCACGGAAAAAATAGTCTCTTTTCTTACATACCCCCTGACGAGAGTGCAATCGGCAACCGTCAGACGGGAGTGTAGACACAGTATTTTGAATCTGCAACGTTTAAGCAGGTTTGTGGAAAAACCCACCTTCTTTAGAAAAAGGCGACCCACTTGGTATTTAGGAGGGTTTTTCTGGGCAAATGTGGTTTATTCTGGGTTTTTTTGTAAAATTCAAATGTCCCGCCTAATTTCGCACATTTCATTCGGCGTTGCTTTGATAGTATAACATGTGACAACATCCGGACTGTGTTGGAAATATTCTCATTTATTCAGTTGCAATTGCACTCTTAGGGCTGATTGATGTGATGTGATGTAAAACTTGAAGAGTGATTTTGATTTATTATAATCTAATCTACTTGTATTAGTAGTGCATAAAAAGACATAGGTAAGTAACAAATTACGTAAATATTTACTGGTTTTTGTTCTCTAGGTATTATCATTACAGGCTAATTGATTGATTGATTTGCCAGCGTAAGGTGGGCATTGCTGCCGATTCCGGACATCCATGGAGGTTCGTTCCAACACGCAGCTTGATCGTCCGTCGAACACGTTCAACGAACGGCCAAACCGCGTACCGGAACCAAATCTCGGATGTTTTATATACCGCCGGACCGGCTGCATACGCCGGGTTGGACATTGGACAAGCTTGTTGTCAGCACCGAGAGCCGCATGTCGCATGGGGTAGGAATACTGGATGGGAAGTGTAGGTGTTTGTGAGATGCTTCTTTTAAGTTTCATGCTTCTATTAAGTTTCCATCTGTCATCATCGGTTGGGGTGTGAAGGTATTTACGAGATACTTCTCTTCAGTTTCCATGCTTCTTTTAAGTTTCCATCTATCGTCAGCTCCTTATTTTTCTTCTTCTAAGTTTTCTGTTTCTTCTGTTTCTGAATCTGGCAGCTCTTATTTTTTATTTTATTTTTTTGTTTTTATTAACCGTTCCACGGGTAAATATCCATTTACGGTGGAGTTGCTGGGAAGGGCCCTATCCCGAGGTAACAATATGAAGCAAAATTTGAATTTTGTTTTTAGGTATGGTAAGATGTATAGACATTTAAATAAAACATAAATATATTTTCAAAAGATATTATCTTTTGCCTTTCACATTCCAGTTCGAGGAAAAATTTTTATAGTTTTTGTTATTTGTTTCATGTTTTTATATTTCTCAAGTTTATTATTTATTTGTTTTATAGTTTACTAATATATTGACACGTTAAATTTTTGTTATTGTTTTGTTCATTTGTGAGGCAAAAATATAATTTTTTATAATTGCTTTTTTTTCCTGCAAAAAAAAAAAGAAAATCAAACTAAGCCCAGAAGGGTTTTCCTAAGATCAAAAACCCACAAAAAACACCCACCGACTTTTTCTAATGGAGGGTTCACCATTAAGAAAACTTCTCATATTACTTGTCTGCCATGCTCTAAAGCAAAGGATTAATCATGTCTCTAGCTGTCAGGTAATTGCAAGCTAACTCCTATACCAATGGGTTTAGAAATTAAAAATTTAGAAATAAAAATAAATATAAAAAAATCTTACTCTTTATCAGGGAATGGGTGGCTATCATAATTTTCCGTGACAGGATTGTGGCATCTCCGGCAACAAATTTCCTTTTACAGAAAACCCTGAAATGCCAAAATGTTAAGAGACTAGGTAAAAAAATAAAATTAAAAAGTGAATAACTAATGATATAAAAAGATACACATCAGGTTATGATATGTTTACTATTGTTTACATGTTATAACTTAAAAATTTATACGGTTAATATCATGAAATGAACATAACATTTTTATTTAGTAAATTAAACTATATCGCACGAATGTGGAAGGGTAATAAAATTTTAACAGCTGTGGAATTATTTTATACCTAGCAATTGGTAGTACGCACCAAAATGCTTTATAATAAAAATACGTAGATTTATTAAGTTGACCACAAACAGCGTTTATTGCATAAACGAAGAGTAAAAAATCTCGTAAAAATTGACTCAAAGCCAAATAAGTCCCGCTGTTATTAACAAAATGTTAAGTGCTTCCTATTAGGTAGAGAGCCAGCTGTACAGATTTTCTATAATAAGATACATGAAAAAGTTTGTATGAGTGAGTAAATACTACCAGACCTACAGGGAGCCACTATTCGTATAAGCAAATTTTGCCCGCGCCGTGGAATTTTACCGGAAGTGACATCAACATGGGAGGATGCGGGCAAATAAGAAGAGGCAACCTATTTTTTTTAATAACTAGAAGTCTTGTACTTTCACTTAAAAAAAAAACATATTTCATGTATTCGATGACTTAAGAAAACACAAAAAAAAACTTTAATCCAGGATGTCTCAGGGTTGCGGGCAAATTAAGCCTGGCACCCCACTACAACCTCATTGTATACCCCAAAACCTACTACATTTTGACGTAAGTTCTATTGATGTATTCGATGACACAAAAAATCGTGACGGGAAGTGACGTCAGAATTCCATGACGCGGGCAAAATTTGCAAAAATGAAAAGCGGCTCCCAGTATGTCTACGGTAGTACTATCTATACTCACTCACATAAGGATTTTCATGTATCTTATTCATATGAAATCTATACAGCCGGCTCTACGCCTATACTTTTCCGTGCCTCGCGTCAATATTATAGTGGGTGAAATTACAAAAACCGGTATTCTTCTCCTTCAGTTTTTTTGAAATTTGAAATTGTTAAACGCGTCAGTGGTAAACGGGTACTCTTACTAAGTTCCGATGAGCCATACTTTTGGGAACATTACATAGTAAAAATAGACCGAGGAGCTCCCATGACAAAAAAGGTGACCCCCATCGAACACCTCAAATTTGTTAATTGTTATTACTTCCCTCGCATACCGAAGGGAAGTATTGTATTCGAGGAAAAAAATCACCCTCCTAGATTTTTTCGAATTTACACGTTTCAGAACACGTAGATTACGAAAATATAGATTTTTCCATTCTGTCAGTCTGTGTCTGTTGGTGCATTATTTAAAAAACTACTTGATGGATAATAGCCAAATTTGATAGGTAGCTGACACTACTACTAGCGAAGAAATGGTTGAACTTTCACCGGAAAATATACAGGGTGTACCGTCTGACGGTAATAAATAAAGGAAAAACATGTTTTTGATCAAATTTAAAATTTACACGTTTGACATTCTAAATCTATCTCAGAAAAAAAAATTTCAAAACTTTTTGAAAAATTTTTTTGCAGTAGAAAAACGAATTTTTTGCTCAAATTTAATATTTCCACATTTCATGACATTCCAAACTTATTTCAGAAAATTCATACAATATAAAATCTGAGTAATAACAGGGTTGTTTTATCTTTTAAAAATTTCCCAAAGTTTAATTTGAGCCCTATAGCATTTATTTTGCTCTTTCCTTTGGTCCACTATCTACTATGCAAAACAGGCGAATTTTAGGCCTTTTTTGTGGTCACTCTTTGTAAAGGTATCTAAGCAAGTCTTCTATATTTGGCACCTTTTATTTAATATTGAATTTATGCTATCGGATGACCACTCTATATTTTTTTGACCAAAAGTTATCAGGTTTTCTTTGTAATAATATCTTCCGATTAATATTCTCATGAGTGGTTTCTTAATTAATCATTTTTAGAGTGACAGCCCCGTATAAATAAAGAGGGAAGTTCTGTGTAAATACCTTTACCGATTTTTACTTCCCTCGCATACCGGAAGGGAAGTATTGTATTCGAGAAAAAATCGCCCTCCGAGATTTTTTCGGATTTCGACGTTTCAGATTACGTAGATTACGAAAATATAGGTTTTTCAATTCAATTTGTCAGTCTGTTGGTGCATTAACTAAAAAACTACTTGACGGAGAGCAGTCAAATTTGGTAGGTAGTTGACCCTACTGTCAGCGAAGAAATGGTTAAACTTTCACTGAACAATATACAGGGTGGGCCGTCTAAAGGGAATAAATAATGAAAACAATTTTTTTTGGCCAAATTTAAAATTTCCACGTTTCATGGCATTCTAAATCTATTTCAAAAAAATATTCCGATTATTATTTTCAATGTCATTTCGTAATTATTAATTTTTTAGAGTGACCGCCATGCACAAATAAAGAGAGAAGTTCTGTGTAAATACCTTTACCGATTTTTATAATCAATTTTTGAATTTAACTAGAAAAAAATATTTTACTGTTCAAAACACCTGCTTGAAAGTTACACAATTTGTGGTAAATAATGAACCATTTTTGAAAAATCATCAGGATTAATGCATTAGGATCAATCACTGACATCTCATAACACCTTTAAAAAACAACTGAAGTTTAAGACCTCCTCTATGCAAAAAAAAATCATTGAAAAAATGTAGTCGCGGCACTTAAAAAATTAAGTCTGTCGTAGTGAAAAACATTTTCGCTGACAGATCATTTTTTATGCATAAGAGATATCAAACTTAATTACAGAAAAAACCAAGGTAGTACCCATTTTGACGCGGCCATTGTAAAAGCTTATTTAAAGAAAAAATGTCACGGCGCTTAAAAATTAAGTCATTAACGGATGAGGATCAATTACTGGCATCCCATAACACCTCCTTAAAAAAAAAAACAACTGAAGTTTAAGATCTCTATGCATACAAATTTGTCTGTAATTGGAAAAATGTTTTTTATTACACCTGAATTATAACATCTGTTTTTGAAACTAAAAAGCGTGCCAAATCGGGTTTTTAAAGCAATAGTGCTTTAAAGTTGCTTAGGTAACAGCCAATTTTAAACAATGATAAATACACAAGTATTTATCAACCAAACAAACAAATTCTAATCGTCTCTATGTTACCTACTAAAAATGAAATTCACAGATTACCTTGTAAAATGAATTTACATTAATTCATTTTTTTAATTTTTTCTTGGCAGTGCAGGTATAATGAAAAATAGCGTACCTATATGTATTACATGTGTATAAGTAGCCTTTAAAGCACTTACTCCTTTAGGACCCTCCTCGTTACGCTTGTTGTGCTCTAAACCCGTGCGTGCTTTAAAGGCTTACTTGTACACTCGTATTATAATTACTATTTCACCGTGTCACACATCAAAAATGTAGTCGTGGCACATAAAAATTGAAATCTGTCATAGTGAAAAACGTTTATTCGCTGACAGATCAATTTTTATGCTAAAAGAAATCTCAAACTGGTGTTTTGACGCGGCCATTGTAAAAGCTTATTTAAAAAAAAAGTTGTTACGGCGCGGCACTTAAAATTAACTCTGACATGGTGAAAAACACACAGACAAATTTTTATGTTAAACTACAGTTATTTTTTTTAAGAGGTGTTATGAGATGCCTGTGATTGATCCTGATTCATTGATGCTGCGCATTCAAAATTAAGCCTGATAAATTAATTAACAAAAATTGTCATAGATAGAAGAGAGAGATCCTAAACTTCACTTTAAAACAAAAATCAAGGTGTTATGAAGTGTACTTTCATAAAAAAAAATAATTTATAAAAAATTAAGTCTGACAAATTAACAAAAATTGTCAGAAAGACAATTTTTTTTAAAAAATGGTTCATTATTTGCCATAAACTGCGAACATTTCCAGCAGGTGTGTTGAGGCTGTCACCTCCCGTTTTCGAGGATTCTGAACACGACGGCGGTGGTTAAATCTCTCTCCGAGGTCACCCCACCCCCCAAACGACCAAAAACTACCCCCGAAACGGGTAAACCGCGTATCCACCATCTCCTATGAGCCAAACCTATGTTACCTCCGTTTTCGAGGATGCTGGGCTCGATGGTGATGTCGAGACCCCTCCTAAACCCCCCCAAACGGCCCCAAAAACCACCACCGAAAGAGGTGAAACGAGGATAGGCCGTCTTCTCTCGGCTAAACCCATGTTACCCCCCCCCCCCGTTTTCGAGGATGCTGGGCTCGATGGTGACGTTGGATCTTCTCCTCGAGGCGAACCGATCCCTCAAACCGACAAGAACTACCCCTTTTAAACGAGGTTTTATGAAGTAAGTGAGTAAGTTCACAGATCATTGAATACGAACCGGATGATAATTACAGGTAAATTATTTTTTTTTGCTCAGCATCCTCGAAAATGGGGGGGTAACACTGGTTTAGCCGAGATAAGATGGCCTATCCGAGTTTCACCCCTTTCGGGGGTGGTTTCTGGCTGTTTGTGGGGTTGGCGGGGGTCTAGAAGGGGTCTCGATATTACCATCGTGCTCAGCACCCAAAACGGGGCGTAACACAAGTTTAGCCTAGAGAAGACGGAATATCCGTGTTTCACCCCTTTCGGGGGTAGTTTATGACCGTTTGGGGGTTTGGTTTCGACATCACCATCGTGCTCTGTATCCTCGAAAATGGGGGTAACACAGGTTTGGCTCGTAGGAGACGGCCGATACGCGGTTTATCCCTTTCGGGGGTAGTTTTTGGCCGTTTGGGGGGTGGGGTGACCTCAAAGAGAGATTTAACTACCGCCATCGTGTTCAGCATTCTCGAAAACGGGGGCTTGACATAGTCTCGTTACGTTAGAAAATATTTGCATTCCTGTCCGACTTACAGAATGCACTATAGTCCATATCTATATAAATTCATTTTAAACGTAGGTAATTATGGAAAAACCCCGAAACAGGTCGAATTTCAGTTTAAAATTGCAATTTTTTGCATGCAAATAATACCTCCCGCGTTCAGCCCCCTCTGGATTATATTTATGACAATCCCCCGGAACTTTAAATTAGAAAGGGAGCCGTGCGGTGTCCTTTGTTCGAAAGAGATTTTGATCCTCTGTTCAGAAGTATTAAACTTGGTGCAATAATTACTGAGAAAATTAATTTTGAAAATGTAAAATTTTGTTAATGTCTTGTAAACTCAGCTGAGGTATTTTTTGCTAAATTATTGAATTTGAAGAAAAGTTGAAATTGATCTATTGTCGCTTTTAAAGTCTTTAATACAAAACCGTACCCATCAAGTTTTTTTAAAAGTAGATATTACAAAAGATCTAAAGATATTCCGCGCCTTCAAAAACTACCAAGTGGGCCATGTAATATTTTTATTTCCAATTAGTGTCACTCTATCCTACTCACACTCATCAGTGGTATTTAAAAATATTTCTTTATTCAATTTTAATATAGCTCATTTATCAGAAACTCAGAGAATAGATATTCTGATTATAATTGGATGCGGTAACAAAACAAGAATTCAAAAACAGGTTTGTGAACTGCATGTTCCTGTACTGCACTGCACTGTATATTCCCGACTCTGTTGCAGTCTCTGCATTTAATTATTTTTACCTTGCCCACGTTCTTAAAATTATTACCTCAAGAAACAGTGGCTTGTTAAAAAGTCTATCATCAGCCTTAAGTAAGGCTTTCAAGTTCTAGAAGTCTTGTGGCGATCTCTGTCGCATAAGTTATAACGTTTCGCTTTACCTGGAGTATTTCTCCAATAGGACTTCTGTTCTTCCTATTTTGGAACCTCTTCCGTTTTGTATTCCTTAGATAAGTCATAAAACGGTTCGGGTCCGAGGAATGGGGTTGTTGTTACTGTCATATATATGAAAGGAATTAGGAATTTAAACGAGAACTCACTTCTTGCCCAGGGGAGCCTTTCAGGGCATTTAATAAGACAAACACAGGTGGGCCACGGTTGAGACTTCATAAACAAAAGGAATAAAACAAGGGTTTAGGATAAAATATCTAAATGTCAATGTTGGCATCAAAGAACAAAGAAACAAGTTTTTTCATTAAATTAGGATTTGTCAGACATAAAAAATATGGGTGAAATAAAACCATTATCATGCAGGAAATTAAGAAAACGTTTTGATTTAGGTTCTGCTAATGGATAATTAAATATAATGATTCACTTCACCGATTGCATCACAAGGGCCCCTAACGTACTCCAAATTTATAAAGATGAGCGGGGAAATTACCATGATTAAGTGTAATTTGACTTAAATCTTATAAAAGTCATATCTCTTTAAATTTTTGAATTTCTGAGTCAAAATCTATCTAAGTACTCTTCATTATATTTAAAATATAACGCTTTGTTTTTAGCTGTTATTTTTTTAACTTCTGTATAAT
This sequence comes from Stenurella melanura, assembly GCA_963583905.1. NCBI lineage: Eukaryota > Metazoa > Arthropoda > Insecta > Coleoptera > Cerambycidae > Stenurella > Stenurella melanura. The sequence goes on from OY757312.1 coordinate 115,001,921, forward strand.
ATATTGTCTTATAATACAATAAATATAATACGTTTCATGAAAAAATAAGTGAGTAGTACAATAACAATAGACTTTTCTAAAAGGAAGTGTATCAAATATGTTGCTTTTCAAGTTGACGTTAAGATGTTTTTTGAAGTCCAAAATGCCAAGACTTGTTGAAATCATGTAGTTTAATTTTCTTTCATCAATATATTTGTCTATTCATTTCCCACTGAGATGGCAAAAAGGAAAAAATAAAATATTCCAGTTAATATTTCAGGCCCAAACAATGAAAAATTCGTGGTCCACCAGATGACTATGCTAAAAAAAAGTGTGTCAAATATAGTCTGGTGTTACCATATTTCCACTAAAATCATCATCATGCTAGGCAACGAGTGGTGTGAAAGCTTTGGAGAATGCAAAGTAATGAGGAAGCAATCTATTTCATGCCAGTCTGTGTAACGAACGTCAAGCAGAGTAGAATGAAACGATACGCGAGATTTCAGTCAAGGAAAGGATCAATGTTGCCCTGGAGTGTAACCAGCAGGAGTAGCAAGTGCAATTTACTCAATCCTGGACAGTGGCGGCCCGCCAAGAGGAAAAATGTCAAATTTAAAAAGTAATTACATTATTCTTCACAATTTGTTACAACAAAATTCTTGAAGATTACTATGGTATAAGTTTTGTGATAAACACAATGGAAATTGAAACTTCATTAAATTTTATTACTAGGGATGTTAGAGGAAAATAAAACAATTTAGTGTTGTATTGTCCTTAATTATCTTTAATTGAACTGAGTCTGCGGTAGATTCTTGATGAAACATATTAAATAGAACGGGTATTAAGAAAACATCTTTACAAAATACACCTTACAGATCCCCCTACGCACATGTGACAACATATCGATATGTGATTTAAATCACATATTCTTTGGGTGTGGAAATCATACTATAGAAATTAATCGGTTTCGAATATTGCAGGCTTATCTTTAATGCTTCCAACAAATATATCAAACATGGTAGCGCTAAATAATGAAAACCTGCCATTAGGTAAAATTGTATTGGACTTCTTATATTTGATAAGAATTAAGCTATAGGTTGGCGTAGGTTTAGAGTTGTGTCCTATTGTTTAACCCTATGTTGTGAACATCTACCAACTGTGGTCTCCAATTTTGTGTGTTTATATAAAGTCGCCTTGAGAGACCCCTGGGCGTGAAGAGTGTGTCCTTGTTTATTCCTTGTGTTGTTTTTTTATTTCTCTTCCCAAAACCATTTCCTTAGGGAAAAAAAAGTATTAAGAACGCTTGGTATTACTGTTTCACAATTTTTATTCAGGTTTCTCTGACATATGTTTCGGCCTTTCGATCATTATGAAAGAATTATAATAACTAACCTAAAAATTGTGAAACAGTAAAACCTAGTGTTCGTAATTATATCTATTTCGATGTTTCGGTTTAGATGTACAATGGTTTTCTTGTGAGGATAAATTGGTCGTAAACTCCACTGTACCATTTGTGTGTGTTTTCTCGTCCAGATGTATTCAAATTTAATAAGTACGTATTACACATACTTAATTTATCATTGAAGTCCTTATCTCGGGTTGCAGAAACGCTGACACGATTATTGTGTGTTATATGCATCTAATTAAGTAGTCGGTAGCGTTCGGTGTTCAGTATTGCGAGAGTTGTCGAGTGGGCAAACTAAAAACGGCGTAATTTTCACTGTTGGAATGTTTTGGTTTTATTTATCAAATGGATTTCGTTGGGTTTCTTCTCAATATACCGCAAACCGATGGAAAGGGGCATCCCGGACCAAACTTCGATGGTGCACACAGTTTTATTGTGAAAGTTATCAAAAGGTTTTCGTCTTGAGAAAAAGCAGTGTACTAAAACATATTGCGTAGGAACATCATCGATACTATTTCTAAGTGGTAGTATAAGTAATTCTGAAAAACGAAACATTTAACACAACAACCATTCCCTGCGACATTGCCATCTACCGCATATGAGACTCGAACTCACGACAGATAACAGCAACAAAAGATGTGCCACTCAACAGCGGTCTAGTCAACTACTACCGTCTTGGTAACACATTTAAAACGTCACTAAACATCCATACTATGGCCAGGATTCGAACCTGGGACTTCGTGGCAGCAAGCCAAACACCTTAGCATTAAGCCAATATATCTCGAAGCAAATAAGAAAAAATGTTGCTAATGTCGAAAGCTGCTAGAAGGCTTTTGAAACCAACTTATTCTGGTAACATGGTCCGTCTGACGTATTTGGCACATGGACTGCACAGACTTGCTGAAACCTTTAGATAATGTTATTCTGACGTCAACAGACTCATATCGACTATAAAGCAAGTGTTTTAAAAGAGTCAGAGCGCAGAAGATCATTTTGCGATACTTTGTCCGCGATGCCAAACAACAGAAAAGTTTCTTGTCGTGGATGCGTGCAATGTTGTATTCGACAGTTTATTTTTCGATTGAGTGGAACTTCTGCGTAAATTGTATTATACAGGAACCATGGGTTTATCCACTCTCTCTCGAATTGTGGACCTTTTTATAAGAAAGGAAGTACATTTTTCATTGCCCAACATACACGTGCCATTTTTAAAACATTATCTTTCACCTAATTATGTACATTACATAAAAAATTAACCACAAAAGCGGATTTAGCGAAACACTGAAATTATGGCGTATCAACTAACAAAAATATCCAAATTCTGTGCTACGTCCATCTAACCATGAACATTGCTTTGCTATTGGCACGACTTACTAATATATGAATGTAAGGCAAATAGAGAACCCCAAGAACGAAAAGTCCACAAAAGACATGAGATTTGTAAAATTACCTGTAAGAAAGGTATGTTAAACAGATATGAATTGATTCTAACTAAATTTAAAGAGATTATGAGCCATTTCAAATACTGGAAAAACTGACACGTCTAGCATATGTAGTATGTAGCAAATATTATAAGATATATGAACATGACTAGTAACATATAATCCTTCTCATTACTCCAGTGATAAGTAGTTTCCAATTTTTAGAAACAAGAAAATGGTTTAGATACAAACAGCTATAGTCAGTCCCGAATATAATCCAGAAATATAAAACAGTTCGCAAGTCCACGTTGACTATGGCTCATTCCAACGAATCATCAACACAGTAGAACTTGTTAGAAAAAATGTATGACAATTTCTTGTGATGATAATAAAAGCTGACCACCTTCTTTATGACATTTTTGTAAATAAACTGAAAATTGATATGCGGTATGCGCTTTAAGCGTCTTGGCATTTTTTTTGTATTTCTGGATTATTTTTGGGACTGTAGTGGAATCAATAGACGTTTTTACTTCAGAAAAGTTCCGAGAAGCGATAACTTTTGACAATACATCTCCGAACGTGTCAGAAACAACGTACCAAAAGTTAACAACAATACTCCTTGAGCGTCATTTGTTATTAAACAAATTAGTTGCAAAATACCAATTTTTGTCAAATAAATTTTAAAATAATTTTTTCTTAAAAAAATATGAAGTATTGTTGTACGATCGAAAATGTAGGCTCCCAGATTTGTTTGTCTAATGCACGAAAATGGAACGCGGAGACACGTAAGTATGGCGACGGCGCGCGCGGCCTCGGGCGTGCTACACTAAATCTGTTATAACTTTTGAACTAATTAATGAAATTGAGCTCAACAAAGCAAAAAAGAAACATGTGGCTATTGGATTCGCAATTAAGTTAGGTATAATTATTCCCACATGGCGACAACTTTATTGACGAAACTCGTATCAAGTAAGTATGTTCAATGAATCATTGTGAAAACCTCATGAACATTACATATTACAACTTTGTTTGGGATCATGTCAACCAATCTATTTATGTATGTGACATTATATGCATTATCTACAATTAGTACTTAGTTTTATTTGCGCTTAATTTTATATCCGCTTCGTCTGATAAAATATAACATAAGGGGCTTTATACGCAGAGAAAGGCACGCATAGCATTCTCTGAAATTTATTTATGATTACATTAACACTAAGCTGACACCATACACACTGAATATAAACTCTAAATTAAAATAATTAAACCATTAATTAAAATAATATTAATTAACGCACATATGTTACTTGTATCTGATAGTAAGAACAATTACAGGTGATCGAAGCACCGTTAAATAAACAAAATTAGATTACGTATAATCATGATATAAATGATCACATTAATTACTTATATATTATCACAGGGCTGCGTTCTATCACCAACCATCTTTAATATTTAGAATTAACACGTGACGTGTGCTGGAGGACTGGCAGGGTGAAGTAAGTATGGGCGAAACTAAGATTTCTAACTTGAGATTAGCAGATACTACATTATAGTTGCAGTAAGGGCGGATGAGCTCTTGCACTTGCTGGGAAATCTCCACACAATAAGAGTGCGAAGTGTGCATTTTTTCACTCACTTTACCAAATAGCTAATGGTAAAGAGATTTGGTGAGACCATGTGCATAACAGGACAAGATAAATGGCGTTAATAGAACGTTGCATAGATCACAAACCTACTGTCAAGATTTAAAAAGTCTACCTAAAATTCTTTGATTTTACTGCGCTGGAACGTCTGCAAGTGCGCAGGTTCATCACATCGTATCTTATGGTGCATTCCCAGAAATGTATTTTGTGTACTGCGTCAATTGTTCCGATTTACATTTCTTGATTTATCAATTATAAAACTGCAAGTATGTGCAGAAAAGTTTTATATCGACTGAGTTTAAGAGTGTTTGTGTACGTTCTTTTATTTACCGGTAGATTATTAAAGTAAAATAATATATCTTGTTTCCAATAAATATAGAGTCGGGTACAATTCAAACTGACGTGTGTCATGGCCGCTAAAACGTCTGAACTAAGATTTTATTTAAAGCATAAGAAATACCAGTAGTTCTCAAACAGTTCTCAGCAATGATATCGCTCAATAATTTTAAAAATATATAAAAGATACTATCATAAAATGTTAAGATTATTAATTTAGTAACTTCATAATTTTAGTGGAATTCTGATTATACAGTGTCCATAAAGTTGGCTACATATGGGAAAAAATTGTATTTTTTACATTTCTAAAAAACTCTATTGGGGGTTTGTTTATGCATGACACATGACACATGTCATGCGATCACCGGTTTGGCAGGACTGTAAAAAATAGTTGACGGTGGTACCGAAAAATGGGTCAAATTGTTAAGATATCGAAAAATTTGATGAAGAAAAAGTGCATATAGAATACAAGGACTCCGTATAGTCGCGTCATTTTAGCATGAAAAATCTGAAAACCTGAAATCTGAAAAAAAAAAAGGTACAGGGTCAATTGACTTAATTCTTGTTGCAACGAGTTCAGAAAGGCATTTAAAAAAACAGTACCTTTTATTTTTTGGCGGAAATGTTTGGTTTCATTTCTTTTCCGATAATTGGCCAATTTAATTAAATTAATTGAAAATTTTGTTATCATACACAATATGCCATATAATTAAACGAAAATGGTTACTCGGGGGTTTCTGGGGTCGCTGATCACCAATCTGAAGTCCAATTTGGGAAATTCAAAATGGCGGACCGGAAATCGGGCCATCTTCCATAAGGAGAATGGGAATGGATATCTTGGCCTTGAAAATCTGTACTCGGGAGTTTTCGGGGTCCCTGATTACGAATGCGAGGCCTGATTTGGTAAATTCAAAATGGCGGACTGGAAGTAGAGTCAATTTATCAGGAAAAATTCATATTTTTTCGTTCTTGGGCTGAAAATGACTACTCAGAGGTTTTTAAGGTCGCTGATTACGGATCACAGGTCCAATTTACGAAATTCAAAATGGCGGACACGGGAGGAACAGTCAATCTCTTCGGAAAACCTCGTATTATTTATTTTTTCGGGCTGAAAGTATGAAAAATAAAAACGTATTTCCTGAAAAATATACTACTTCCGGTCCGCCATTTTGAATTCTCCCTAACTGGACATCAGATTCGTTATCAGCGATAACGAGAATCTCCGAGTCCCCCCCCCCACGTTCAGCCCAAAAAAGAAAATAATACGAGTTTTCAGGAGAAATAGAGTGTTATTCCGGTCCGACATTTTGTATTTCGTGAATTAGGCCTTTGATTCGTTATCAGAGACCTCAGAAACCCCCGAGTACTCATTTTCAGTTCAAAAGCGAAAAAGATACGAGTTTTTCTTGATAAATGAACTCTACTTCCGGTCCGCCATTTTGAATTTACCAAGTCAGACCTCAGATTCGTAATCGATCAGCAACCTCGAAAACCTCCTAGCACAGATTTTCAAGGCTAAGATATCCATTGTCATTTCTTATGGAAAATGGCCCGATTTCCGGTCCGCCATTTTGAATTCCCCAAATCGGATTTCAGATTGGTGATCAGCGACTTCAAAAACCCCAGAGTAACCATTTTCGTCTAATTCTATGGCATATTGTGTATGATAACAAATTTTTCAATTAATTAAATTAAATTGGCCATTAATATTGTCCAATTATTGGTCCAAAATTTAAACCAAATATTTCCGCTAAAAAATAAAATCTATTTTGAAGCAGATATGAGGAAAATAAAAAAGTGCAAATTTTACCCCTACCATTAATTACTATATGAAAAATCATAAACTCTTGTGTCTATTTCACAAATATTTGACTAGTTTCGACAAAAACTGTATGTATTTTAGTTAAATAAAGGTATTTGCATGTAAAAAAAGAAACGAACCCCCAATATAGTATTTTTTAGAAATCTCAATAATACAAATTTTTCCGATATGTAGCCAACTTTACGACGGACACTGTAGGTATATAGGTTCGGGCACAAATGAAACTGATAACAAAAAATGAATTGCCCAATTCAGTCAATAACAATGAGTAATCAGAAAAAGAAATCAAAGACTAATATTGCTACAGTCCAGCAAGAGACACGGGAAGGTTTGGGCATTTCTTGCCAGGAAAGGATAGGATCGTAGTATTAGTAGGGGAAACGATGTCAGTAAAAATAAAATATTTCATATAACAAATCAAAATCTGAAATCTCTATGAGAATAACGAAAATAAATTATTTTTCGTTTAGCGGTAATAAATAAAAATTCTAGTTGACAAAATAAAAAAAGACACGTTTTTGGGGAAAATATAGTTTCAACAAAACTCGAGGCGCAGTTTAATAAAATAAAAATTATAGAACGAAAATTATTAACTTTTAATAGAGCTTAAATAAAAAAAAAGTAGAAGAGCGCTGGGGATCGATCCCGCACCAACCCCATTTATATTTATTGCATCATCATCATAACAAATTTATTGACTATTCTGTTATTTACATGCATTGCTTCGCCGGATCGTGATCCGTGACCAACCGTACAACCACGTCGCTCAGCGTCGTGGTGTTAGTGCGGTTGGGCGGATCGCGACCGGTTCAGCTCAAGGAAACTAATATTAACATGGTCAGAACTCCTGCCGCCTGTGGCGGCTTAAATCTAACATTTTTGACTTCACTATCCACTTAGTGGATTTAAAACAATTTAATATATCACTTTTTAGCGTTATTCGCGTTGTTCACTATTTATTAATTTTGAGTCGGTAAGACGGGAAAAAGCTCAATGAAAAAACCCGTTCGAGATAATTTTTCGCCCAATAGTCTGCTCGCCATTGGGAATTTTTGGTTTAGGAAAGGAAGTTTAGGAGTTTAGTAGGTCGTGATTTTGCAAGTTTCTCGGTCGAGAGGGAATTTATTAACAAAAAATGACAAAATAACAAAAATTACAAAAATACAAACAGAGTACAAACAATTAGAGATAGGAAAGGGATAGGTATAGATTAAAATTTACGGTGGTGAAAAGTGTGTGATAGTGAGAGGTTTTGGTAGAAAGCAGTTTGGCTATAGGGGTTGCCGAAAGATAGGCAACGCCTGGTATGGTAATGGGTGTTTAATTTGGAAAGGGGCATTATGCATTCTGATTTGGGTAATGTTGCGCGTAAGCGGACTTTCGCCCAGTTGAAAGGCATAAAATTTTTGCGATGTTTCCCGGACGAAGTCCGCTAGTGGTGTGATATCGTTGCATCGGTCATATAAATCTCTGAGTGAGGTGTATCTTCCCGAGTCTGAAATGAGGCGCATAAATTTGTGCTCCAAAACTTGGAGTTTGCGCATTGTCGTAGCCGGTATGCTACACCATACCGGCGCCGCGTATGTGATGGCCGGTCTTATCACCATCGTGTACAACAGTTTTTTATTTGTCCTGTTGAGTCCGCTACCCCTCGCCAGGAGTGGATATAGACTCCTGGACGTGGAGTAGACTTTTCTTACAGTCTCGTTTATGTGGGTATTGAAGGTAAGTCTTTTGTCTAGATGTACCCCCAGATACTTCACACAATTTTTGATTGGAATTTCTCTGCCCCTGATCGAAATTGGTGTTAGAATTCGGTTTTCGGTAAACCTACGTGTGAAAAGTATCGTTTCAGACTTCTCGGCGTTTACCCGAATCTTCCACTTGCTGTAATACTCCTCGGCACGAGCCATGTGTGCCTTCAGCAGCATGTTTGCTGCTTGAGCGTTATGTGAATGCACGTACATGGCTGTATCGTCGGCGTACTTAGCAAGTTTGGTATTCGGGAATTCCGGGAAGTCCGCTATATATAGGTTGTACAGTTTTGGCGACAGACACGACCCCTGGGGGACGCCCGCGCGAATGTCCCGCCGTGTTGATAGTATATTTATTGCATCGAGCATCTTACCGATTGGGCTAAGCTAGCTACTTTGTTCTGCTTTAAGATGTGTAATATGTACGTAATAGAAAATTGTTAGACTTAATTGTTTGATATTGTTCGTTTAACGGATGAATATCCACTATTTACCACTAAAAATAACTTAAATATTTCATATAAAGACGTTTTTCATATTTAGAGTGGTGTTAGTTCACGGAAATAAATAATATTCGTCGTCAAATCACACAGTTTGAGAATCGCTGAGCTTATGACTGTGTTTCTCACTCCTCAGTGTTCATTTCATATTTCCGTCTCAAAAGAAGTATCTTGGTAGACATACATTGACAATGTCTTTAGGCTATGGCTTTAAGTTTGTGTGCAAGAGATAGTGAAAACGTATGTGCAATATTAATTCATACAACGGTCTTTTTAAATTTTACCCGACTATACATCGCGCAAAGCAATACCACTTACCGCCCAGATTCTAGAACCCCTACCACCTTTAAACCGCAGAAACGATTGTTGTATACTGTACTCATTGAATTAGATACTCTCTAGTGGTTATCGTTCAGCAGTGCGAATACATGTGGTTCAGTTACATAAAAGGTTTCAACTAAACCTATAGGAAACCAATGGATGATAATGGACATTCTTGAGCTGAAGTACGATGGTGCATAGCTTTACTGTAAAAGTTGTCAACCCCTTTCCCTAGTGGTCCGCCGATAAAAATTCCGAAAAAACTACATGATTCCTTGAAACAAAACAATAATCATTAACTTTCAAGTTTTTCAGAGACTTAGTACACATGCAGCATTGTTTTCATTTAGCCGACTTTTTAAAAATATCTTGTACTCTTATAAACGTATTTAGAAGCTTACTTGATGCAGGATGCCAATGAAGAACTCGCTGAAAAAATGTTAGCCACAGCACGTAATCCTGAACATCCAGTGCAGGCAAGAATTGAAATAGGAAACTTCAACTTACGCCGTGATGGTGGTTATTGGTTTAATATGGAGAATATTGATAATGCGTTTCCTATTTTATCTTTAGAATATGTAACTTTCAAACATTTCGCAGATACCAAGTAACATTAGCTCCACTGTACATTAAAGCCACAGAGGAAACATGAGGAGGTAACGAATTCATTTTCCAATTGCAACGGTTTGAACCTGGATTGTTAAGAGAATGAATATTTTCTAGGTTTACTCAAGCTGTAAAACATAGTCTTCCTGTTTCATATTAACTTCCTCCAACGATGATGTCCAGCTTGATCTATCACTGGTACTTATTGTACCTGTAAAGTGTTCATGTTGCCAGTGTAATATGCTACTTAGATTATACGAGACACCAGCAACCAGTGATATTCCCATCATATGGCTTATTAACTCATGTATTTTAGATGCTGCAAATAGGGCTCAAGGACCTCAAATAATACCATGATTATTACTCTGACTAACTGATCGTTAATATTTTTCTTATAAATACTAGGTTAGTTTTCATTATTTATTATTTTAAAATGCTTACTTTTAAGACAATAACATATTGTTATGAACTGGAGATGATACGCCTATGCCTACTAATTGTGACTGGAAGCTAGGAGAAAGAAATGGACTTTTCTGGAATGTGGTAAGAGAAGATTCCTGAATGCTTCTAGATGGATCTAGAGTCAAATTCGGAGTATATAAGGCGCGATTACCAGCGCGGAAGAAGTTTTATGAAGAAAGCAGTTTATAAAAGTGAAAGTTGAAAACAGGTTAAAATCAAGTAAACAAAGTGAATTTGAAGTATTGTATAGTCAGTAAATTATCAAATAAAGTGTTAGTGGTGTTTATCTCGTTGAAATTATTTAGAACCGACGGATTCATACAGGGTGTTTCCCAAAAGGTGAATAAACGCAACAATACATTTATGAAGAAATATAATGAAATCATAGCTATGATTTGATAGTTATTTTGGAATTTTTATTAATTTTTATCATAGTCGGCGGGCCACCAGGAAAAGTGATCTTCCCCTTCCCAAACAAGAAACCGCCACTGTCTAAAATCATCTCTACACATTTTATAAGCACAACATAATAATAGATATGTTTTTCCTTGAAAGTATTGCGCGAACTGAATTTAGAATATGAGATCTCACAAGTGATAAATCAGTCTTTGAACTGAATTTTCTATATTATCCTGTATGGCTAGGTTGGTGCGATTGAACAAAATGCTTACTTTTGATAGCCCAACAGCATATTACAGGGTTCAGACTTTGCGAAGCTGAAAAAATTCCCTGAATTTTCCACGTTTCCCATAACCAGAAATATTAATTTCCATATGTTTTTTAGTAAAGTATTTTTTTATTCGACATAAAATAATGCCTTAAATTGAATTGAATCAGTGAAAATTCTTAAGAACTCTATGGTTTTCCATATCAAGACGCAGAATTTCCTGATTTTTTATACAATTTATAAAATTCCCTGATATTTTCAGGTTTTTTTAAAGCTTTTTAAGTTCCCTGAGTTTTCCAGGTTCTCCAGGTTTTCCATACGAGTCCGAACCCTGTATTACAATTTCAAGAAATTCTGTCAGTGTACGAAAACCCCTAAAAGGTGTGAGATGTCCTTTAACATGACTACGGTCGGAGTCCCGCTAGCACAACAGTTTACATAAATAGATTATGTTGTATAAGTTCATTGGTGCCCAGTTAGTACTTTCGAGATGTTGAGATTATCGAACAATTTTCGCTCGCTTTCCACTACGCCACTGACTCTAGCTGCACACTCTCCAGGACACCGCGTATTACATTTCAACAAGGGTCGTTTCATTTGCCGCAAATATTTCACGCCACCTTTTGGAAGTTACCAACTTTTTACGCTCATTTAAAACCGCCGGAGTAGCACAAAAACCAAACTACAATCAAAATGACATTTATTACGGTTTTAATAAGCGCACCACACAGGTGATAAACGCTATAAACGTAGAAAATGGTATAAAAACGAAATGTATTATACTTGGTGATCAAAGGTTACACCCTTTATTAAATAGAAGCGCTTCTGGTGGACAAAATTACGCGAGTAATGAGGAAGTGACTAACACCCCTTTTATGCATGTCTTCTATCGTCTATCGTACTACGATAGTGTTTCACACGATAAAAATCGTATCGTTCATTTTGTGCAAACGACAACGTTCGTTTCTGCATCGCATGATTCACAATGAAATGAAATACAGCACGGGTACGAGCTGGATCCATGTATTTTAGTGTACTGTCGTGCGCAAAAAAAAATAGGACAACTATTTTTTTCTAATGTAAATCTGTCTCTATTTGAATATGTAATGAGTAGCCGAAATAAAACAATTAGCACTTTTATTATATTTTTTATTGTAATGCTGTAGTTATTGCTAAAGTAGAAGATGGATTGTTAATGAGACATATTGCACTGCGTTGTAACATTAACAAAAATTCTGTGTTTAACATTTAAAAAAAGTGGAGAATAAACGGTACGATTAGTAGAAATCCTGGATCAGGACAACAAAGGATATTCAACTTAACAAGAAACTAAGTATTAATATTTTGTTATTGCACCATTTCTCTCTATAACTTCTATAAGTAAGTCTGTTTGGCATAGAATTAAATAAACTTATACAATAATCATTAGTAATAATATTTTTCCATGCATTATTTACTGCTTCCAATAATTCGTGGGCATTCCGTGGCCACACATTTCGTTTTTGGATACTTCTTATGAGTAGTCCCCCATACGTCTTCCACAGGGTTAAGATCTGGACTATGACTAGGCCAGTTAAGAACATTAATGTTGTTATCTTGCAACCAGTTAGTCACGGTATGAGCACTATGAACTGCACAGTTATCTTGTTAAAATATGAATTAAATATTAGGAAATAATTGTGACACAGAAGGGAGCATAATATTGTCTTAAATCCTAATATACGTTTCACTATTAAATCGTTTCTCAATATGCCACGAAACACCAGGACCACGTGCCGATATCCAAGCCCACATGTTAACGGAAAATCTACCACGTTTGTCATTGTTAGATATATACTTCTCATCGAATCGAGTATTCGGAGGTCGGTAAACACGAATACGACCGCTGTGTGTAGACTGGAAAGTTTTTCCATCTGTAAAGATTACATCGTTCCAAAAATTTACATCATGCACTAAAAATTCAAGCGCAAATCCCAGTCGAGCTTCCCTATGTTCAGCTTTATTTTATGTAGGTATTTCTGCGCTGCTGGATGACAGCGTCTCTTACTCGCCGGCGACCAGTTCTACTCGATTCGGGAAAATTCGTTTCTTCAGCAGCCTGAATTACTGAGTGAAATGGATTTTGTACTAATTTATTTACCAATTGCAAATCCAATTAAAATTTCAACAATTAAATAGCATAAGTTTTCAATAACTGATTGGGTATGCAAAACACGCTATGATTAGCAGTGACGTCATCACTTTCACTAATAGCTAAAATAGCTGTTAATAACAAGAGGAAAACTCGGCATCTTCCTGGCTTTATTCTCATTTTGTGTCTGATTAAATAAATGAAATAAGTAGTGGCTAATACGGAATTTGTAAAAGCTACTCCTGAATCTACCGGGCGTGGACGTGTTCATGATTTCCTAATTTATGAAAAAAAACGAACGTTTTAACATAGCAGACATACGGAATATAATGCGGTAATGTAAGGCACTTTATTTCTACTCTGTGTTCATCTATGATTATTTTAACGTAATATAAATATAACCTAACATATAAATGTTGTTCATAGACTTATAATGTAGGGAGACAATCGGGAAACTACATTCTATTTAAACAATGTATCTTTCAACAGTTGTATACTGAGCAATGAGAATTTTTGCTCGAGTGGCGGGCAATGACACAATTCACAAATTCACAGTGCTGTGATTTTTTTTCCAATGACATATCAAAACTTCCATGGCTAACTTAAAATATGTATAAAATGCATTCATTTTTAAGTAATACCTACAAATATAGTTGATTTATTATTAAATCTAAGAGAAATAGTTCAGACAAAAATAATTTTGAATATGACGTAATAACATAAATTGAAGCTTTTTTCTTCAGATTTTATTGGTAAAGTGTTTTGGCCACGAAAATATAACTACCTACGATAAGACAAAAATGAACCGGATTTGTGGATAAAAAAATTACACGTGTATACGTAAATATAGAGAAACCAAAGTACCCATTACAGAGACCTAATTATGCATTATAATTTATAATTTTAATAAAAGTAGTAAAATTCTTAAAACAGCCCTAGTAAAATTTTAGGCACAACACAAGCAAATAAATACAGGCTCTCTTGCTATGCTACTTATATATGAAAGGAAGGTTAGTAAGGAATTTAAACGAAGACGACTCATTTCTCGCCCAGGGGCCTTTCAGGGCATTTAATAAGACAAACACAGGTGGGCCATGGTTGAGAGGACTTCATAAACAAAGGGAATAAAACAAGGGTTTTGGATAAAATACCTAAATGTCAATGTTGGCATCAAACAAGAAAGAGACAAGTTTTTCCATTAAATTAGGATCTGTTAGACTTAAAAAAATATCGTAACCATATGGGTAGAATAAAACCATCATACAGGAAAGGAAGAAACTGTTTTGATTCATGTTCTGCTAATGGACAATTAAATATAATATGATTCACTTCACCGATTGCGCCACAAGGGCAGTATGGATCATCACGTACTCCAATTTTATAAAGACGAGCGAGGATTTACCATGTTTATGTTTAATTCTACTTATGACATAATTTTTCTACTAAGGTGACAATTACGATAACATTGCGACATAGCAATTTTTTGGGTGAATGTTATAATAGTAAGTATTAGTTTGTACACCATATGCTTGCCAATATTGATTACATTTATGCCAGAGGTATTTGACTGCAAAGAATTTATATAAATAGAAGCAGAGATAAAGTGTAAAAGTCATACGATACTGTTGCCAACATGTCCAACATACCTTTTTCTCGCCATTTCTTTCTAAGATACCACATTACCCTTAACGCTATCTCTGTTGCAGCCTGTCCAAGGCCATGGTATATGAGTGTAGCAGAGACATATGTCTAAATTTAGTTATTTAATAACAGCTGATCATGTTTGACTCTAACCTTTAAATAATTTTCATGTTTAGTGCAAATATTTTTGTACAAAAATATATAAGTATTGTTTTATTCCCTTGCCCCTTAACAGTCCTTGCAGATGCTCAAATTCACAGTCCATTTTACTAGACAATCCACTACTTGTAGCCTTGTAGGAATTAAGAACAGTTGGTAAGTAGTTTTACTTTTGTCACAGTAGGTATATTATTTTTTTTAAATAAAAAAGTCTAGGTCAATTTGTCAAAATATAAATGAACCAAGGGGCCGCATTTACTTCAAACCCTAAGAAAAAAACTGCCGCACGATTTCCTGTAAATTGGTTAAGTAGGTACTTCTTTCTGATTCGTAAGGGATGCAAACAAATTTCTGAAACGGCTTGTTAAATGAAACAACCTAATTTGAGTACACATCTTTTTCCGAATTCACGGCCCTTAAAATTAATTATATTGCTGTAGTTTGACGGTAAATAAAAGTGTTAATTTTAGGAAAAGAAATATGTACCTACACAGCTCAAAATAGGTTGACGACCGATACATATTTTGTCTTTAAATTGTCATCGTATTAGAGAAACAGCATATAAACGTTATTTGATGCGATTTTAAGTCATATTTTGTCACATCGGCACTTGAAAATAGTTTATTTACAGATCAAAACGGTTCACAAATTGGGCTTTTAAGGTTATATTTACATTTATTTGTCGTGTCAAAATGACGGTGGCTGTAACAAAGATGGGGCTATAGTAATTTTGGTCATAAAGAAAGAGATGATTATAAAATGTAATGTCTGAACTATGTTGTCAACACACTTGTAAATGTGTATCTGCTTCTATTTATATAAATTCTTTGTTTGACTGAGGTAGCCGTTACTATGTGGTATTTATCATCTTGTAGGAATAATTGAAACTGCACCACTATGATTTTATACCACTACATATTCACAAAAATCTGTTACTGCAGTTTCAACTTACAAAGTCATCGTCAAACAGTGATTCATTCACTGTCCGACAATGATTTTGTAAGTTGAAACTGCAGTAACAGATTTCTGTGAATATACAGGGTGCAATCAGTTTCATGTCATTAAAAAAACTGGTAATGGGGACCGACTAGACAAACAAAAAACCTTTATGACTTTTCCCTCTAGGGGCACTTTGAAAACACTGATCTAAGTTAACATATTTAATATTATCGTAGACAACTATTGAGAACCACCGCTTTTCTTGGTCGATGGACTTGTACTTCCCAATTACACAACTTTTAAATTGTCATAAAAATGTGCTGGCCGGCACACGCGGTGTCAAAGGATCATCGACCGCCTTTGATGTACCGCCTCAACTGAACTGAGGCAAGTATAAAGAGGTAAATAATTCGTTGTCTCTTCGTGCACAATTGCAAGCAAATAACGGCCATAGAGGTTTAAACAGAGACTTTCTTTATATGTGTGTTTTTTAATTTGGAACAAAATATTGGATTGTTTATAATTTAAAAAATTTAAATGTGGTTTATTAACATTTGTAACATAAATGAGTGTCCTGGGTTAAAAGCTTACTACCTACCTAAATGATTCAAAATCTCTGCATCTGTATCAATACACAGTTCGGTACGTCGAATTAAGTACATACGCACTTCGTTCAACACTAAACACTAAACTATCAACTAACGTTGTCAATAAAGAAAAATAAAATAAAAACTTGGTATAAAAGCCAAAAAGGAATACAAAAAGAACGAACAAGTAAGTTGTGTCTGTACGTAATCTAGAATTTGACAACTTGAACGGTAAGTCAATAAAATAAATCGTAACTATAAATACACAATGACGCGAAATTCAAAAATAACAAAAACAACGAACGGCGTGTGTACATAACCAAACACCGACAGCAACTAAAATATTGCACAAGGGAGAGTTAGAGTATAGTTTTCTTCAGATCAGATCTAGATCTAAACCTACCTCAATATTGAAACAGTTCTCAAAAATTTTTACTGAAAATTTGCGAAATTTTTGTTTATTTTTTTCTCCAGAACTATGAGCTTTAGACCCCATGTTATATAAGGTTTTTTTGTTTGTCTTGTCGTTACCTACCACCAGTTTTTTTTAATGACATGAAACTAATTACACCCTGTATAGTGGTATAAAAACATAGTGGTGCATTTTCGTGTAGCTTTTACCCAAATGAACTGGAAGTTTATATTCCCTAGGGAAGCAACAAATAATTGTTTCACGATTTTTACTATAAACTGAAGCTAACCTTTATAAGAAAACATTCAACACAATTCATGTACAGGGTGAGGTAAAAAAATATTCAAGGTAATTAATTAGGTTTCCTTTCT
Source organism: Stenurella melanura (assembly GCA_963583905.1). NCBI lineage: Eukaryota > Metazoa > Arthropoda > Insecta > Coleoptera > Cerambycidae > Stenurella > Stenurella melanura. The sequence continues at coordinate 115,019,080 of OY757312.1, forward strand.
TAGCAATTTTTCCAAAAAATGTTTTTCTCAATCACTCTGTATATACGTTTAAAGGTATTCAAAATATCTATAATTTGATGTGCCCAACATGGTCGTCGCTTAAAAAATAAGAAAGGTACAAGTTTGGGGAGTTTTAAGTGGAATACCCTGAATAGAGGCAAAATTAACAGTAAATGACAAACAATTTTCTAGAAGATGGGTATGGTTAGTAAATGTCGTAAAGTCTACAAACGGAAATAAGTTATACGTAAGGGAAAAGGGTGATGAAGTTATTTTTAAAGTGTGGGCCCCAACAACACGAGCGACAACACTCTTTAGGGTATTTGAAGGCAAATGGCTGAAATATCTGAAATGTTCTAAAATGAATCTTATTATAATTATTATTGCCTATATAATACATCTTTGGGAATAAATAACTTACATCAGACATTTTGGAACATCTCAATAATTCGAAATCATGAATAATACTAATAATTCTGTAGGTAAGTAGTGATTTTCAATGTCATCTGGGAGTCAAGGTAGTCTGTGAGTAAATATTTTCCTTTTATAGTATAGAAACGGGTACAATACAGTAAGGACCTTATCAAAGCCGTGGTATCTGATACAAAGGACAAATCTGGATAAGAAAAACTAAAACAGGAGCGTCATAGTAGATTCACAGGAGGTCGCGATGGCCAAGGCCAATTCAGATAGCTTCTCCTTTTTAAAACTTAATTTAAAAGGTGCTGTAGATTATTAAACTTTAGAGTAGATTTTGGTACGTTCAATTGCTTAATAAAGATTAATTATGGAAAAGGCACCTATATTGCATAAAGATTGTTTTTCTTACTAAAATTTTTTGTTTTTTTTTTAATTGAACAGCCTTTAATAAACAGTCTAAAAAGTATGAAACAAAATGTTCGATTCAGACGTCGATTAAAAATAATCAAATAGAAAAAAATCTTTTTCGGTTTTTGCCCCTAACTTGATGATTCAAAGATTTTACTCTTGCAGGTTTTTCCTAAAGTATATAGTTTAAGAACATGGCACACATTATCTAAATTTACTAAGCAATATCTCAAAAACTATCCATTGTTATCGATTAAGGCTTTTCATCAGCAACATAAGCACTACAATACAACATTTCAGAACGTTTCACCGAAATCCAAATTCCATTTAAATTGAGGGTTCTTTTATAAATATAATTATTTTTATATCCTAACGATTCTTTTCTGCCAGCTCAATTAGCGAACTGTCCTAAGGGTTGCTCCTGGATACTTACCGTATTTTATCAAAATGAATAGTACACATTCATGGGTTAAATAAAGAATCTCGAGGTTTCTGTTGGAAGATTATGGTGCGTCGGGAAAGCAATTTTACTTGAACGTGAGAGGGTGGAAATCAATAGTTTAACGAGGACAAAGATTCGTTCTTTTGACGTGGGTAATAGCCTTCTGTGTACGGGGTGTGTCGCCGAGCTTTCGACGATTCGGAAATGAACAAAGTGTGGATGTTGGCACCAGTTGAAATGATTGCTCTAGGATGATGCCGCACGCAAAGGCAGCGTAAGTAGCATTTTATACCGATACGTGTATAGCTGTCCTCATATTTCCAATGCACACAAAAAATGCGATAACTATAGTATATTCACCGAGCTCTGAGAGCTGTCACGCGCTGTTCACGTGGGCTTAGTTCACCAGAGCCATTCATGCGTAAAATTTTTAAAAATACAAGAAGTTTCCTGATCGATTTTAAAAGGTTTAAATATTAATGAAAATGTAGGATATTGTTCTTTTAAACTTGATAATACACTACCACAAATTTCAAATGGATTCACTAAACTGTTTATGAGTTATAATAATACAAATTTTCGAACAAATGTAAATACACTCTTACACAAATTACATACAACTGAAGTCAAGAAAACTGTTGGCAATCTCCTGAAAATGCAACCAATGAGGATGGAACACGTCGCGATCACGAGGCAATCACGCATATTTATTACTCTCAGCCTTCCGTGAATACACTTTACAAAGCGGGCACGCGGCATCTTTACCGACTCAATGATACCGTCGCGCGGACTCCTTTGACGGCAATTTTTTACGTGCATTAAAAATATGAAGACTATAATCTCACTTGACTTCTAGAAATTTATTCGATTGAATACCCGACAGTTATTCGGGTATTATCACAAAGAGCGATTACTTTCTCGCGCGACTAATTTTTTTTTGTCATCAGTAATCCATCCGTATGTGAATTTTCAGAAAAAATAATACTGGCATATCGTGCTATCAACCTACAAAAATTGAGCAAAATCGTTGGGCCCCCCAGAGTTAGATCCGGACACATGAGAATAATTAGCATGGTAAAACATCCTTTATTGAACATGAGGTCAAACTACTCATGTAGAAGTTTAACAAGCCTTTCAATATCACCATTTCATATAGAAAGGATTGATCAACTGGAACTCGTGATACATTACGTAAAGGCCTAACCTGGTACACTAACATATCTAAGATGGACACAGGAGCTGGAGCAGGAATATATAGTGAAAGATCAAGGGCAAGTATTAAGCATTTCTCTTGGACAACACTGCACTGTATTCCAGACAGGAATTCTACCTATACTTGAATGCATATCGACGATACGTCAACCAGCTGATCTCCATTATATCAGCCAGACGGTACTAAGCGCACTAGCCCCCAATAAGGTGTCAGCTCGATTGGTATGGGACAAGAGCTCAAAATATGAGTAAGTGTAACAGAGTTAAACTATTGTAGGTGCCTTGAGATTCCTGAATAGACGACAATGAAAAAGTTGATGAACATATTAGACAAGAAGCAGTGATGCATTCTTTGGCCCAGAACTCGTGCTGGAGACATTACCGAAACCTAGCTAGAGGGGTGATCAAAAACTGGGCCAATAATAAAGACAAAAATCACTAGTACCCGAGCCAAATTAGGAACAATTTTCGTTTGACGAAAATAAATGAAGTTTTGAAACTTCTTAAAAGATTATTAAACATACCTACTAATAGTCTCCATCTCTATCTGTCGTGCTCAAATTCAGTTTTTTGCTTATGTTTCGCTAACTATTAGTGATATCGAAATTATGTTCCAAATATAAAACAAGCTAGCCATTATACTCTTCGCCGATTTACTGCACTTTTTATATAATTGTTGCACATTCTATAGGATACTCTTCGCAATTTTATTGTAAATAAATAATGTTAGTTAATGTTAGCGAGTGACCTTGGTCTTACCTACTGCGAGATGAATTAAGTCGCCAAGCATTTATGACAAGGGACCCCGCACAAACCCTATGGGAATTGGATTTCGGTAGAATCGTCTGAATTTTTGGTATATTATAACTATTGTCATCCTGAACAAAAGTCTCCATGGCCACGATGCTCCATATTCAGTATTTTGGCTCCTATGGAGCACCAAAGCTCCATAGTTCCATCATAAGTTACTACTTTCACTAGTTTTTTAATATTTTTCTAACGCATATTTTGATTATTTAAATACCTAACTTTATGTTTTTGAGCTTGCTGAATTCAAATCTAATGTCACATAGACGAGATTGACAGCTGTCAATTACCAAAGAACTACTAGGTGATTTATTTAACCTGAAACTTACAAATATCTCGAGTAATAAGCACTTTTCGAAAAAATGTTACAAACAAAAGTTGTAGAATTGGATGGGGGCAGTTCGGCGGTATATGTAGGTGTTTTCACAGATCTGACTGCAGCTTTCGACTGTGTAAATCACCAAATTCTAATTAGTAAGTTTTATATTTCTATGGTGTAAGAGGTGTTAGTCTAGATATTATTAGTTCATACCTAGAAAATAGATATCAATTAGTACAAAGCGGTCAAAATTGAAGTGGTAAACTAAAAATAATTAGAGGCGTGCCCCAAGGTTCGATACTGGGGCCGCTGCTATTTCTCATATACATAAATGATTTGCCACATGCAATCAGTTCATCTAGTATAAATAGTACAGTATACGCAGATGACGCAACATTCGGCAAACATGCAAGCAAAGGCGAAGATACTCAACAGATTATAACTACAATTTTAGAGAAAACAAAATTATGGTTCATACCAAATCAACTTGTGATAAATGAAAACAAATCAATGACATTAAATTTTGAGACACAAAAATCAAATCAAACGGATCAAAGTGTTAAATTTTTAGGGGTTCAAATTGATGCAAACCTAATTTGGAGAGAACAAATTGAAAAACTCTCTAGCAAACTAAGTAAAATCGTAGATGTAATTAAAAGAATTCGAAATTCAGTAAACCAAAATGCGGCATTAACTACCTACCATACACTATTTCATTCAGCAATGAGTTATAGTAAAATGACTTGGAGTAATGCATCACATATTCATATTGAAAAAATATTAATCATTCAAAAATATGCTGTGAGAAGTATAGTAAGTGCTGCACACGATGACAGCTGCAAACCTATATTTAAATCTCTGAAGATAATGACAGTTTTCTCTACAATGCTATGTCAAAACCTATTATACATTCGGAAAGACATTTATCATTATCTGTCGCATTATCTTACATATGCAGATATACATCACCGCGATACAAGCAATAATATGAATATCGTCCCTCCATTAACCAGATTGAAAAAAATGGGAAATATCGGCATTAAATTATACAACTCTCTGACTTTGGATTTGCGCAATTTATCACTGCGGAAATTTAAAAATAAATTAAAAGACATATTAACAAAGCATCCACTATATAAACTAAATGATTTTTTTCAAATTGAATGTTACAGAAACGTCTCTGATACATAAAGTTCTCACTGATCACTGATACAGATTTTATTCAAATGTGAAAAGTTATTTTAATGTGTTGTAGATGAATCTCATAGCTAATAAGATTTAAAAAATTGTTTCGTCTTAATTTTGTACACTTACTTTGACTTATCCATAAATGTATCATTTCGAAGGATCAGTAAACATTATTATGTCGCTTTTGACTATGGATGGAAGGGTTAAGGTCATTTAAGGCCAAATTCGATTTTTTAAATGGGAACCCCTATTTTTTATTACAAATTCGGATTGTCTGACTAAAAATAGACTACTTTTGCTCGAAAAATGTGTTTCTGAAATTGTCATTTTCTTTAGTTATTCGGCGAGGAAAAATGGGAATTTTAGAACTTTGTGATTTTTTACACAATTTGTGTTTTATTCCAAAAAGGTGCCTTATGCTATATGATTTGTGCAATGCTGTCTGTAAACAGCAACTGATAGAATTTTTCAGATGTAACTTTGATGTAGTCTGCTAGTGACATTATGTTGAGACAACGAGCATAGAGGTATCTTAAATTGTATCGTGACGAATTTGTGATGAGACGTATAAGCACATGTTCCAGAATTACATGTTTTCCATCGTCGTGACCGACGTGCTGCACCACACTGGAGACGCGTAGGGCCAAGTACGCTTGCCTTTCGGCCACACCGTCACATAAATATACAGGAATCAATTGCTTTAATAGACGAGCCAATGTTGCAGCGAGTGAGAGACGCTGTATTAGATCACGCTCTAACTTATATATTCAGGTTGATTGGGAATTATTTGAAAACCTTCCTCAATTAGTTGATTATATTGTGTTGATTATGCATACTTTAATTCAAATAAAAGTCCAGAACAAAGCGGCACGGTGGCACGGCGAGATAAAGCGTTATGTGGCGACTGGCGAGCACACACGTGTAATGAGTTCGGTACTGGCAATGTCGATGGATAATGGATGTGTCTTGGCGTTTTTTTAAAATGTATAACCTCCTTCCGGACAGTCCTGAACTTTGGGGTTGTCCAACACGTGTAGTGCATTTGTTTATATATGGACAAAAGTCTTTCTAAAATAGATCGTAAATATATATATCATGCATCTACTGTTTAAAGGAAGTTACCAAATGCTGTATTGTAAAAATATGCAACATATAAATGAAAACGGGCGTCCATATGGCGTCAATAAATGCGAAGTATTTACGCGCGTATTTAAATGATAGGAATATTTCAGCCTGCTGTGATTGGTAGCAAAATATAACGCAATATTTTGACTTTGCAACCTTATACTGAGGCGCTTACGAGACGTTAAGCGTGGGCGTCTCATTTATTGATTAAATTAAAGAATGCTGACGTACAGTACAATATTCTGCAGCAAACTCGTGGTAAAGTAATAGAGGAGCGAATTCGAGACTCTATCGTGCCGTTTTTTTTTTCTGGCGTAGAACCAGGTCAAACATGGTAGGTTTTGTTAAGCATGTCACTGGGCATATGAAATCGTATTTCACGACATTTTTTCGTGGTCTGGACCTTTTTAAATTAAAAAAAAGGGAAAATATTGCATTTTAAATAAAATGTGTTTTTTTTTGTTTCCACCGTCATATCTTCAAAACTAATGTTGCTATCGACGTTGTTTTTTTTTTTCAATTAAAGTACACACAATAGCGCTTTTAACTGTACTAATGGTTTTTACACAGTTCGCAATTTCATTTATTTAAAAATTAGGAAAACTAGATATTTGAATTTTACGTATTACAATTTTCACCAATCGATAAACTTTTTTATTTTTGAAAATTTGTATACACATACAGTGAAGCAAATGTAGCCCAAACATTAGAAAAGTTCTTGATATAATTATTTTTTTCCCAATGTGTATCGTTTGGCAACAGCGATTTTTTTTAAAGCGCGCTTATATGTATTATTGTACACCGCGTATGGAAGGTAGGATAAGATGCGTCTAACTAATAGACTATTCAAATTTATTGACCCCTCACCTTAACCGCGAATATCTCAAAAACGGAGGAACGGAAAAAATTTAAAAAATTATGTGTCTATTGTAAATCATTCACTGAAATTTGAATAATGTACATTGGACAGTTTTGAAGTGCTGCTAAGTTATATTGAAAAATGTCCCACTTTTTAAGGAAATTTTGACAATACCAGTTTTAAATCCATTATATATTTGAAAATATGCCTACTATATAAATAATCTTTTAGATGCCGATTAAGCGTGGTATTTTTTGTACGAGGAAATTTTTTCATAATTTTTTATTCTAAAATTTTGCAGTTATTCTAAAAAACACATCATGTTTATTCGGTTATTTATCAAGGTATTTACAAACATTTTGATAAAATGGTTAATTATATAAAATGTAAGCATTTTCAGAAAAAAAATTGGTATATATCAAATATTAATTTAGTTATCAAGTGCAATAGATAATATTATTGCCCGGGTTCTGCAATATTATCTAGTGAACTAAATTAATATTTGATATATACCAATTCTTTTTTCTGAAAATCCTTACCTTTTATATGATTAACTAGTTTATTAAAAATCTTTTAAATACCTTGATAAATAGCCGAATAAACATTAAGTCACGTTTTTGACAATAACTGCCAAATTTTAGAATAAAAAATGATGAAAGAATTTCTTCGTACAAAAAATGCCGCGCTTTATCGGTATCTAAAATATTATTCATATAGTAGGCATATTTTTCAAGATATAATGAATTTAAAACTGGTATGGTCAAAATTTCCTTAAAAAGTAGGGTAATTTTCAATATAACTTAGCAGAACCTCAAAATCGTCCAATGTACATTATTCAAACTTCAGTGAATAATTTACAATAGACACATAATGAACACATATTTTCTCAAATTTTCTCTGGTCCGTCATTTTTGAGATTTCGCGGTTAAAATGAGGGGTCAATACATTTGAATCGTATATTAGTAGTTTGCGGGATTTAGAGTATACGTATAAATAGTTTTAAATAAATGCGATGCTCTAGAATATTCGCAATTTAGTTTTCTAAAATAATGGAGTGCATTATTTGTAAGAAAATTGCGCGGGATGATGACAAATATGTGGTACCAAGACCTAGGATACAAGGTTTGTTGTCACTAATATCTAGTGCTGAAAAAAGACGACATCGCGGAAATATTGTGTCAGAAAAGATATTTTAAATGAAGAAATTTAATTAAAATATATAGACTGTCGTATAGGTAGACAAGTTTTGAAAACATGAACGTTTTTTGCAATCATACAGTGCCGCCGCGCCGCGCCGATTTGCAACAGATGCGGCACAGTACTTAATCGAATACGAAATATTAATAATAGATGGAGGATTTAAATTAACAGAAAAAGTAGTTTCACTACATAAACGTCATTCAGAAATGACCAAAAATCTATTTAGCAAACAGCAAGATATACCAGGATGATTTTGCATGCAATGTACGAAACTAAATTTACCAAACAAACATTGGTGAAATTAGTTGATATAGATGTATTAATTTTACTTACTCTCCATTTTTCACTAGCAGACAATTTTTGTAAATATAGAAGGTAGTGCAAAGTTTATGAACTACAGTTTGTTCTTGTCTTCATTGTTTTACTGGTTGCGACACCACTAATGTTTTTTTTTTTAATATTTAAAAAATCTGCGTTTGATGTTCTTAAAGAATATTGTTGCTTTTAAAAAATTATCGGAATTGCCATTGCTGTCTAAAGACGAAGCTTTAAAAATCCTTACAAAATTGATTCTAGTACTGCACAAAAACAAAAGTAAACAAATTCAGATATTAAACGACCTAAGGATCAAATTAGCAACAACAACAAACGGAGCTTCCTTCAACTGAAGGCACCTTTTACCACCCATTCTTAAGGCAAACATATATATTTAAATCATAGATTTCCTATCTAATACATTTAGTTAACTATTGCAGGTTTATGCATCAACTTAGAATATCGTACAGAAGCAATATACCAACTACACTTATAAATGCACATGGTTCAGGGCGGAATTTAAGTGACGATGTTTGGACAATATTTTCATTAAGAATTTATTGTTCAGATAAAAATTGTGAAAATCGAAAATATGATTGTGTTAAAGAAGGCCTAAAATGTTGTAACGAGTGTAAATGCTGTACTTGAAATACTGTTATTTAAAGGTTTCGATGAATGTACAGACGAACTAGAATGCTTTTAACGCAGGGCCTGCGTAACTAAATACTCATTTTTCAATAGAAAAATAGTTGCAAAAAAATAAAGTTGTTTTATTCCTGCGTCTTGGTTTAATTCAAACAAAAATGTGTAATAACCTACTTATTAGGTGGGTACTTACTTTATAACAATAATTTATATTTACCTGCTTTTAAATATTTTTTACCTTAAAACAACAAAAGGTAGGTTCGTACCTATTTTGGAGCTGTTAATAAAAGCCCGATTAGTACACATGAATCCAACAACCGTAGTCCGCAGGCGGTAAGCAGTATAATGAGAGCCGGGCGTGCAAGAATATGATTTAGCCCGTTTTAAAAAAATCGCTGACTACATACTATAACCTGCACATCAAAAATTATGATTCTAAAAACTTTTTTCATATATTGGCTTCAATTTGTTCACAGCATGTATATACATATTTTCATAAATAAAAAATTTTCTCGATTGCTGAAAAATACATTCACGAAAATAACAACTTTAAGTTTGCTATTATTTTAACAATTTAAAAAAATATATTTTACAATCACATTGTACATAGTTAGAAGCGCTATTGTGTCTACTTCAATTTAAAAAAAAAATCAGTTCCATAGCACAATTATTTTTAAAGATATAACGATGGGGACGTTAAAAAACATGTTTCATTCATTCATTTTTTTTACAGTTTTTTCGAAATAAAAAAGTTCCAGACCACCAGAAAATGTCGTGAAAAGTGGTTTCATGTACACGATCACCTAATTAAAGAATCGCACCAAGTCTGGTTTGGTTCTACGCCAGTTTTTTTTTTCTCGGAAACTAAGCGTCTTTGCTTCCCAATTTTACTCGTCTATAATTACTACATTACTAGTATAATTAGAAAGCATATAATCAACCACGACTCTCGTGAAATTATGTAGTTCTGAATACAAAGTCTGCATTAAAATTAAAAATCTCGGTTTACTTTTTGAATACTAAACAAAGAACTGTTATTACACGACTATCGAAAATTAAAATCTTGCCTAATGGGGTGATGTCGTTTGCATAAATTGGTAACCTATTAGGCATTGACGTGCTCCCATAAATGTCCATTTATTTTCCGATATCATTAAAACTATATAACTAGCGTTAAAAATTACCTCAAGTTTATGCAAATGAAAATGAAAAACTTTGATTTATTCCTATTAAGCTGTCATAAGATGCACCATATTACTTTTTACATCAATTTTATTAAAACAGAGCATTAGTCCAGTCAATGAACTGGTTGTAGAGGACATGGTCGGGAACAGAATTTTTGACTTCAGGGCTGTGTTTGGACTACATAGGAGGTAAACATACTAAAAGTCCCCGAATTTACGAGGTGAGCGGAGTGCAGGGGGCGCCATTGAAGGTAACTTTTTTTTGATTTTCGCTGATATCTCGAAAACAGTGCATTATAGCTAAAATATTAATCTATTCAAAATTAAAGCTGACAAAATTTCCAACAAAATTGTTATTATTCATTATTCTTCTATTCCTAATGGCTTTCGAGATATCCGCTGGCGAAAATCACCAATTTTCGAAATACGCATTTTTGCCTCACGCTTCTTGGCAAACTTTGCCTTCTAGCGCCTCAGCCTTTAGTTTCACGGTAATATCTTCACAGTAGAGCATTAGTTGTAGAGCATTCAGTTTTTTTTAAAGTGAGTTGTTATTAATGCTCCTCCATTAGCTTGACCTCTAACATTCTAAGCAAATCTTACAACTCACTTTTCACACACTTCCAGATGTAGGATTGACTTGAAATTTGGGACGTGTAAATGGTTCAGATAACAATATAATTTGGCAACTTTTGTAAAAAATCCAAGATGGCGTTTCGAAGATGGAGGGTAGTTTATTGTCATTTAGTATCCGATTCTACTGAAAATTGGTATCCGGGGTTTCTTGAGATCGCAGATTACAGACATCTGATCAAGACACAAAAATTCAAAATGGCGGCGTCAATATGGCGGATAGGTTTTATCATTTATCGTCTGATTCGACTGAAATATCTGAGCATTATCGGGGTTGCAGAGTACAATTATCTCATCTGAATTTAATAATTCAAAATGGTGGCGTCAAAATGGCGGATGAGTTTTGTAATTTACAGTTTGATTCGTCGGTATCTGCGAATTTTCAAGGTCGCAGATTATAAACATTTAGTCGAAATTTAAAAATTCAAAATGGCGGCTTTAGAATGACGAATAGGTTTTGTCATTTATAGAGAAAGAATTATATCGAATAGATACACTATTCCAATTGGAACAGAACTAAAAAGAAGATAATAAATAAATAATTAAAAAAAAACAAAAACACGTTTTTAAACAGAAACTGTTAAAAAATGCACCAAAAAGAAGAATCTAATGCCAATTATAATAATAATTATGTTAATAAACGTAAAGGCGTGGGGAGCTCAAAGCATCTGGATGAACAGAGAATTTTAGCCAACAGGCGTCCTACGCATGTGCATTTATTAACGTAGTTATTTTTATTATTAACATTATTTTCTTTCTTTTATGGCATTTTTTAACAGTTTCAGGGGGTTTAAATGCGTATATGTATGTTTTCTTTTTAAGCGGTGCTTGGGAAATCTACAAAATATCACAATTAACCAGTATGTTACTGGTAAATAACCTCTACGTCTGTGACTTTTACGTTTTAAGTTAAAGGTTGCTTTTTTAAACAAACAACACAGATAAGTATAAAAACTTGAAATTAAATATTTCGCCGACGTTTCGGAAATCTATTCTGTTTCCTTTTTCAAGGCTTTTTTTGAAGAATCTTCTTTGCTGTGTATGATAAATACACAGCTCTAAGAATATTTGTTATATTCAATATCCATAGATACTTACTATTTACATAGAACTGTTGATATAGTTAATAGTTTTTTTAGTTTTTATACAATGTTAAGTTTGTGAAGTTCTTCTTTTAACATTGGCAACCAAGTTGTACAGACATCCACGGAACAATTCGACAATTTAATGCTCTACAACTAATGATCTACTGTGAGAACATTGATGTAAAACTAAAGGCTGAGGCGCTAGTAGGCAAAGCTGGTCGAGAAGCCTGAGGCAAAAAAAACATTTTTCGAAGACTTGCGATTTTCGCCAGCTGATATCTCGAAAGCTATTGGGAATAGACGAATATTGAATATTGTAGGAAATTTTGTCACCTTTAATTTTGAATAGAATAAACCTGTTCACGACGATGCACTGTTTTCGAGATATAAATGACAGAACCTATTCGTTATCCTGAAGCCGCCATTTTGAATTTTTGAATTTCGACTAACTATTTATAATCTACGACCTTGAAAATCCGCAGATATCGATTTTCATGCGAATCAAACTATAAATTACAATACTTAACCGCCATCTTGACTCCGCCATTTTGAATTATTAATTTCAGAATATATAATTGTCCTCTGCAACCTCGATAATGCTCAGATATCGATGTTTAATCGAATCAGATGATAAATGACAAAACCCATCCGCTATGTTGACGCCGCCATTTTGAATTTTTGAGTTTTGATCAGACGTCTGTAATCTGCGATCTCTAGAAACCCCGGATACCAATTTTAAGTAGAATCGGATATTAAATGACAATAGAGTACCCGCCATTTTCGAAACGCCATCTTGGATTTTTTATAAAAGTTGCCAAATTGTATTGTTACGTGAACCATATACACTTCCCAAATTTCAAGTCAATCCTATATCTGGAAGTGTGTGAAAAGTGAGTTGTAAGATTTGCTTAAAACGTTACAGGTCAAGCTAATAGAAGAGTGTTAATACCAACTCACTCTAAAAAAAATTGAATGCTCTACAACTAATGCTCTACTGTGAAGATATTACCGTGAAACTAAAGGCTGAGGCGCTAGAAGGCAAAGTTTGTCAACAAGTGTGAGGCATAAATGCGTATTTTGAAAATTGGTAATTTTCGCCAGCGGATATCTCGAAAGCCATTGGGAATAGAAGAATAATGAATAAGAACAATATTGTAGGAAATTTTGTCAGCTTTAATTTTGATTAGATTAATATTTTAGCTACGATGCACTGTTTTCGAGATATTAGAGAAAAGCCAAAAAAAGGGACCTTCAATGACCCCCCCTGCACCCCGCTCACCTCGTAGATTCAGGGACTTTTAGTATGTTTACCTCCTAACTACTCCAAACACAGCCCCGAAGTCAAAAATTCTGTTCCCGACCATGTCCTCTACACCCCACTTTTGATAGTTCATTGACTGGACTACATTCCATTTTTATATAAAAATACTACAGCAGTCTTTTATACAAAAGTGATGATACAGTCCCACCACCTTGCTGCTGATTCCTTCCATTTTATCTGCAAATTCTGGGTTAATAATGGCCAATTCTAAAAACCCCAAGTAACATTTTAAGAGCCAAATGATTGTTCCAAAGTTTTTTTGCTACTTATTATTATTCACAACGTCTCACTATGGTTTCTGAGAATGGATTTCTTGGCCAAAATCCCATTTTCCACTTTTCAGAAATAACCTCTTTGTACCCAAATGTCGATAGTAAACACCCCACTGGACCAAGGTATTCTACCTGCGCGTCTGTTACATACGCCTTTTTACATAACTAGGGCAATATAATTTGCTGTTTAGATAAAAGTTTCAGTTAACGGGCGTACGCCGTTGTGTAAATGACAAGTGGGAAAGTGTGCTATTGCTGTTTTTCAATATTTTTGTGTGTCGTATTTTTTTTATTGTCCGTCAGGTATGTAGTATTTATAAATTTAATAGAAAAATCTTTCATTGGTGGTTACAGTAAAATTACAATGATGTTTCTGAATTTTCTTATGGTGAAATTTAAATATAAAAATTTGAATTGACTTATAAAAAATTGGCGGCGTTTGGCCGTGATAAATTTTACGCCAATGTAATCAGTCCTTATCAGTGTTTATTGTTCCGTATAGTTTACCCGCAACTATTTGCAACTTTTGATAAATTATTATATTTTGTAGAAGTACGCATCGTTTCAAGAACGAAGGCCTTGTAGAAATATGGTTAAAACGAAGTGGCAAACATGACAAATTTTCGGCAATTTGAGACTATGTAGAAAATACAATAGGAGAGAATATTGATTCATCTAATGAGCAGAGACTACGGGAAAAATTACGTCGTTTGTGCCGGAATGTCGATGAACGGTGGACTCAAGCTTCTCGGCGCAAGAATTATTTTAAAAACAAAAATGCTACTTGGCTAAAAGGGCATTTCGTTTTTGAAATAGACGAGCCAACGCCATCACCTTCTTCTGGTCGGCCGAGTCTATCACAAGGAAAACACGATTATATCAGCAGTTTTGAAAGAAGTAAACAAAAGTCCAACCCGACCAGCTAAAATTAGAAAAAAACCCCGACTACAAAGAAGTTTGGAAGGCTAAACAAAAATGTAGGCCAACTGAGATCAAAATTTCCGATATTGTGGCAGATGTACCGTTAAGTAATTCACTGGAATATACGACAAAAAGAGTAGTACTTTTGTAAGAAGAGTCAATTATACAGTACATGGAATCATTGCAACTTACTGAAATTAATGCTGAAATAATTTTCAGTTACAGCTTCGATGGAAGTTCAAGTCATTCAACACATATACAAAAATTCACCACTTCTGGTATCCATTTTGATGCCAAAATTGGAAGAATAGTGCTACGCAACAGCCAGACTATACATGACGAAATATTCATGGTACCCAATGCCTGCAACTGTGCATAAAGTTCTAGCACACAGTAAGCAGATCATTGAAAATACTGTATTGCCAGTAGGGTATTTTGGAGAAGAAGGATCTGAAGATAGAAATAATTTGTACAAACATGCCCGACAATTTCACGATAGGAAAACTAGTAGGCAAAATAATATGGAAGACATTTTCAACAGAGCTATGGATACATCAGATCCTATCATTTCAAGTATTAGTTTACAAAAACGCATAAACCGTCAACGTAGACTGCAACTTCCTTTTGAAGTAATTAGTATGCTGCTGGAACCGAAACCTAAAACTTTACAATCTGAAGAGAGCAGCGAGGTCGATGATGTAGAGAACGTCCTAGAAGATATATTGCCTACAATTAGATTTATTAGAATTGGAAAACGATATATAGTATACAATTTTTTTGTTACGTAAATCAATAAAACTTTGCCAAACAAGCATTTGTTATTAAAAATGTTTCGTTAAATATCCCTTAATTTATGTCTTTTTGTTATTAACTATCACAGGAAATAGTTACGCCACTTAATTTTTCTATAATATAATTTAATTAATTTTTTCCAGATAATTTGGGCTCAGAAACCATAGTGCGTCTTACCAGACTTTTGTGATCTAAATTGGTGGATCACAAAAGTCTGGGAAGACGCACTATGGTTTCTGAGCCCAAATTATCTGGCCAAAATTCTTGGTGGCATCCGTTTCCTGTACAGCTCGTTTGTCAGTCGCCTATCCTTAAAGTGACTGGATGGTTATCATTTGCTCCGTCATAATTTTCGTTTTGTTGCAGTTTACACCTCAACCATAAATCGGAACTTACTATTCGAAATTTGTGGAGGGCTATGAGCTCATCTTCGCTTGGGACAACTAAGGTGGTGTCATCTGCAGATCTCATATTAGAAACCTTCCTACTCCACAGAATAGATGTTAAAGAGGACTGCTGAAAGAAGTCAGCCCTGTCTGACGCCATTGCCAACTTTACATTTTACATTTGCCGGAGTTGATTTCGACTACTTTCATCTGCCTGTTTGCTCAGGATGTATTTGCCAACATAGATATTGATGAGGTTTGGGTTGAAGAATATACACCATTATTGATTGGCGTGGTTCCTTCATTAAGATCAGAGGAAACATGCATCTCCTTTACATCAACTGGAATTTTACTTTTTATTTAAACTGGTTTGGAATTTTATTTATTTAGAGTTACTTGGTGCGGCATGACGTATTTCTAATTTTAAATCAGAATTACCCATCACGAGATCAATATTATACAAATACTGATAAATAATTTAGTCGATAACATTATGTACATTCATGTATGTACTACTTTTCCACGTCTACCATCTTGAATTCATCAATACTTGAATCTAAAACTTCTTGTCATTATTTGTTAGCCTTAAAAACATCAAGCAAATCTCTATCGGCAACAGTAACCCAACACTATAAGACAAGTTGTTTATATGTATTTATATACCTACTTATTGGAAACCATGGTAACACATTAGATTTCTCTACATACTAGCTTGGATACGTATTAAAATGTACGGATACGTATACAACAATAGAAATAATACACTAAAGAAAATATTAGGCATACCTTGACGATACTGGAGCATGTTGTCTCACTACGATAATTTAAAAAAATGGCGATATACTCCACGCTACATTGTAAAACATACGAAAACTGTAAAAACAGCTTTTAATTTTAATCAAACTACATAAAAATATGGACAAGGACACGGCAGAATAAAGCACGGTAACTTTCCACCGAGTTCAAGCGCGCTGTTGCCAATATGTGATGGAAAATTGCTTTAAATATTTCTAGTGTTTACATTTCAGAGAAAATAATACCTCGCGAAATAAGCAGCAAACAAATTTTATCAATGGCGTAGTTGAATGTTATGTAAGTGACTGCAAATGCGTGGTAAATATGTAAGGATAATAAACAGCTTGTTGTTCCAATTTATTGGTTGTCACGTATGAACGATAGATAATACAATTCTACTTAGGGATAAACTCGAAATAACACCGAGATTCTATTATAGTAGAATCACAATGTATACACCTAAAAATTTTCCTTGTTTCCCACTCACTTGGCTCGACAAATTTAAACTGCATATAAAAAATAAAAAGGGAACTAAAATTTATAGAACAAAATTTCGTTGTTTTATAAGTACTTTTCTGCTAGGGTCTGCAATCCCCAAAAAAAAACACAGTCTCGGAATTTCGGGATCAAGTTTACACAATCCGGGATCTATCATAAACTGAATAAAACACACTAGTAGGTTGAGAGCCGGCTGTATAGATTTCCTATGAATAAGATACATGAAAAACTTTGTATGAGTGAGTAAGTACTACCACAGACCTACAGGGAGCCACTTTTCATACCGGAAATGACGTCCAAATGGGAGGATGCGGACAAATAAGAAGAGGCAGCCTATTTTTTTAATAACTAGAAGGCTTGTACTTTTACTTAAAAAAAAAAACTTTAATCGAGGGTGTCTAAGGGTTGTGGGCAAATTAAGCCTGACACCCCACTACAATGTCATTGTATACCTCAAAACCTACATTTTGACGTAAGTTTTATTCATGTATTTGACACAAAAAATCGTGACTGGAAGTGACGCCAGAATTCCATGTCGCGGGCAAAATTTGCAAAAATGAAAAGTGGCTCTATGTCTGTGGCAATACTTATTCACTCACATAAAGATTTTCATGTATCGTATTCATAGGAAATCGATATAAATATATGAAGAACAGTGGTTCTATTTTATTCCATATTATCTTCCATAATCCTCCCCAAAAAAGATTTTACGCTGGAAAATTGCAACTTTTTGATTTTAGGTAATTTTTAGTGGCCTTTTATTTAGTTCCTTCATAGTGGAAGCAAACAAACATGAGAAAATCTACACAATCGCCTTCGTATTAACCTTTTCATCATCCAATGACTGTTCTAGGCTATTGAATATGTCCAAAATTAAGAGGTAGAAAGGAACAATTGCGTTAAAGGGTTTTTATTGTCTAAGTTGTTAGTTTGACACCTAAAAATGATAAAATCACAAAGTACTACTAAATTCCGGGGTGTATTTTTGACAGCCAACCGAAAAAGCCACTTTTTTCAAAACAACTCAAAAACGATGCAAATTTGGAGATTTTTACAAGAATACTTTTTATGTAGAAAATTAAATTTCTCATGCCTTGTTAACAAATGGATTCACTTACAGCACCGAATATAGATCGAGAGCTAGCGTCACAAGACATGTACTATTTGTAAATGGACAGAATGTGCCTTAATAGGTTGTCGGTGATCCATTGTCTGTCCATCAGTCTGCCGGGCTGGAAGCGCTGCATTTGGTGGCGAGAGGCGGTTTAGTCAGCGGTACTGTCACAAATGTCAAACTAGCCGTTTTTAATTATCTCTTGACAAGCCGAATTTCCAATTTTGCCGTCGCAATTTACAACATCGACAAAATATCAATCTTTCTTCTTCCATAGAGACATCGCACGATCCTCCACTCGATGTATTTATTTAGTTCTTAACGTTTGAAAAATTGATGTTTTTGAAGTTTTGCCTTCTCCGACGAGAATATAGTCAATTTTAGGCTTGGGATCCGCCGTAGCCGATCGTGCTAAGCGGCAACTACTTTTAAGTGGATTTCCAATTTCGAAAGGGCTAATTTTTTACTTTCATTTTTTTTTTTGTTTTTGGCAGATATTTTTTATTCTGTAATTACTTTTCGATTATTTCTATGCGACTAATGTGTTAAAATTATAAATTTTTACAATTTCTTCTGATTTTTTGGCGTTACATAAGGAACTAATCTTTCTAGTTTATCGTGTTCTTGAGTAGGTATGGTGACGTAAGGCTAGAAGGCCTGATTCTCAAACATGAAAACCGGGTTCGAACCATGCACCTGCAAACTTTTCTTTTCACCTTTTTTTTACATTTTCAGTCATAATCTGATGTTGAAATATTACCTATACATCACATGAGTAAATGAAAATAGGTACCTATCTATGACGATCTTCAGATATCAATTTTCCGTAAGTGATAAAATTTGTCTGCCATGTTGACGCCGCCATGTTGAATTGTTAAATTTCTATCGAAAATTTGTAATTGGCGACCTGGATTACATTCAGATACCGATTTTCAGTTGTCATTTGATAAATGATAAAACGTGTGCGACACTGCCATTTTGAAATTTTAAGTTTCGATCTTATATTTGTAATCTGCGACATCAATAATCCTCACATATCGAATTTCAGTTGAATCAGACCATAAAGATAAAATATTTTAATTTATCTTTTTTTATTTTTTTTTTTTTCATTTTAACGAACCCTGTATGTTTTCTTTGACAAAAATGTATCGAGTTTTTGTAGATCCGGCTTCTGTCGATTGATTAAATCCAAATTTGAATTATACATTTTCTCGCACAATTTTTTGTATCGAATTCCAACAAAATTACTTTGAAACTGAATGAGGCTCCGAGAAACCGTCTTTAATTAAACAAATACGGAAATAAAAAAAATATATTTACTCATGTGATATATAGGTAATATTTTAGCATCAGATTATGACCGAAAATGTAAAAAAATGTAAAGAAAAATTTCCGGGTGCTTGGTAATTTGGACTTTTAGCCGTTACGCTGCCATACCTACTCAAGAACAGACGATAAACTAGAAAGTTTACTTCCTTATGTATCGCCAAAAAATCAGTGAAAATTATAAAAATTTATAATTTTAACACGTTAGACGCATAGAAATAAGCGAAGAGCAATTATAGAATCAAAAATATCTACCAAAAAGAAAATAAATAAATAAATAAATAAAAAAGTATCCATTTGCGGGATTCGAAGTTGGGAATTCACTTAAAAGTAGTAGCCGCTTAGCACGATCGGCTACGGCGGACCCCAAGCTTAAACTTGACTATAATCTCGTCTGAGAAGGCAAAACTTCTAAAACATAAATTTTTCAAACGTTAAAAACTAAATACATACGTCAAATGGAGGATCGTGTGATGTCTCTACGGAAAAAGAAAGATTGGTATTTTGTCGGTGTCATGAATTGCGATGGCGAAATCGGAAATTCGGCTCGGCACGAGATAATCAAAATGGTCTTTTTGACATTTGTGACAGTACCGCTGTCATGTCATTGACAAAACCGCCTCTCGCCGCCAAACGCAACTCTCCCAGTCCGGCAGACTGATGGGACTGATTCAATGGTTCATCGACAACCCGTTAAGGTACATTCTGTCCATTTACAAATAGTACAACATTCTGTGACGCTAGCTCTCGGGGTATTACTACTTCATCTTTGCATTATCTGTCAAAAAAACTGTGGCATACTTTTCTAACTTTGTGAAATTACCTAAAAGAAAAGATGTATGAGAGCAAATGCGGTAAAATATGGCAAAAAATTGTCAACTTTGAATGGAGATATCTCGGTCACCGTTGGTTGTACGGAGCGAAAAAAAAGCAAGCAATTTCTTTATTTTGTCAAGAATTTTTTTCTTTTTTCTTTGAACATTTATGTACACCTATGATTCCGTAAAAAACAGTAAATTTTCGTAAATTTGTTCGTTATTTTTAATACTAAAAATAGGAAATAGAAATTTACATTGTTTTTAAATTATTTTGAAAAAGCTCCGGAATTTAGTGTGATTTTATCGTTTTTAGGTGTCATGGTGTCCAACTAACATATTGAACAATAAAAACCCTTTAACACAATTGTTCCTTAACAAAAGACATATTCAACATGTTTGCAATAGAATATAGGCGACAATTTGAGCATCTTTTATAATAATCATAATAGTTACTGTTTTTTATTGTATTCTATTATTCCTTATGATTATGTTAATAAAAAAGTATACCACAAATTTAACTGCTAAAATCTCAACAATGGTTAATGATAGGTATAAGACATGGTTATTAAAATATTTTCGGAAATAAAATGAGAATCTAAAAATATATAAATATACAGGTACCGATTTGAAAAAGTAAAGTTACATAACCTGTCGCCTCTTTAAGGCGCTTTGTACATTTGAGAATAAAATGGTTAAATGCATCTTTTTTAACAGAATAATTTTTCCACCGTTTTTCAGATAATGCTTGTCTAAATAGAGCTGGGACACGCTGTATACACAAACACTGTGTTTCATTTTCATCAGTATAAAAAAATACACCCTTGTCTCTGGAATTAAAAGCCGATTCATTTCAAATTTGGGTAAATCGTACAGCTCTTCAAGTTAACTTAAAGCGCATTTACCTAATGAATGTATTCCATAGACGCGCGGATTAGGGGGTGGAAACATTTTCTGCTACAAATTTGAAGTAATAATCAAACATATAATACTCGCAAAAAACGGTAAAACTATTCCATTGAGAGGTTACAGCTCGCGGACAAATTGGGATTAGAAGGTTGATTTTTTTTAATTCGTAAGAAATTGAATTCATTGCTAGACCACTTATAGGTATGGCCGTTGAGGACAACGATATTTCAAGAAAAAAAAAACACGACTTTTGGAATTATAACAAATAGGGTTCCGTTGGAAGAGCATATTTTGAGAATTATCAAGACTAGAACAAGATTTTTTTTTCTACTTTTACGAGCATTTTGGTTATTTTTCTTATGGGTAATTTTAACGTAGGATGTAATAGAAATGAATTTTGTGATTTTTGGACCCTTTTTAAAATAGTGTTCTAGGTTTCCTATCTCGTTAGATTTCACAAATTCAGGGTCTTCTTGGATGTTCAAATAATGAAATTAGGGAAAACATTTAGACGCGAGATTTTGATTACAAAAAAAAAAGGAATTTAACGCACTAATTACACAAGCATACAAAAAAGAAAAAAATGTCGATTCCACGGACCAGACCAATAATTTCCGGGATATTTTGGCTTGCTGAATCCGAATCCGGTGTCGGGTTTGCCCCACCACGTCACAATGTTTTTCTATCCTCAAAAAACAGTTAGAAGCTTGAGAGGGACATAGCTTAACCGGAGGTAGAGAACATTAGTGGTAATCAGAACCTCCCACAGAAATTTTTCATTGGACCTTCATTACGAAGTTACAGGGTGTTTTGTCATGTTTGACAGAAACTACTTTTTGTCATTACTTTGACAGGGAACGGAATAATGGATTCATATTTTATACAGCTAATACAGTAACGATCCTTCAGAGGTACATGTGAGACATGAAAAAAAATTCAGGTCCGGGGTCACTAAAATTTTAGTTTCTTCTTTACCTCTAAAAAACATGACCCTGTATATATTTTTTTGGAATTTCTGTACGATATTCAAAAAAACCACAAAAAATAAGCAAAATGGCCTAGTTCACTTGTTTGTTACACCTTTATGGTTATTTAAATACGGTGTTAAATGTACAAAAATATGAGTTTCAGAACGGTATTAAATGAAAGACACGTGAAACAAATAATTTTGAAAGCAAAATTTGCAAACATTTTATTGAGCGTGAATGATTCCTAATTCCGGCACGTTTTAAATATCAATTTTAGTAAAAAAATATTTAATCAATCATAGTAGGCTTATTCAGAGTGACAGATAATAAACTATTTAGGACTAAACAACAAGTTACTTTAAGAAAATCGACAACATTTCACACCTAATAAAAATTGTAAAGCAGAACAAACTAAAACCCCGAAATTAATAAAATAATTTCCGCTCCGGTAAGAATAAACAACCAGCCAATAACTGAATATGTTTAAAAATAAAATACAATTTACACTAAAGTAAATTTTCAAAGTGGCCTCCCTTAACTTCTGTGCATTTCCTTGCGCGTTTAGCTAAAGTATATTCACGGGTGGCTGAGACCAACAAATATGCGTGATTGCCTCGTGATCGTGACGTGTTCCATTCCCATTGGTTGCATTTTTCAGGAGAATGCCAGCTGTTTTCTCGACTTCAGTTGTATGTAATTTGCGTAAAGTGTATTTACATTTATTCGAACATTTGAATTATTATAACTCATAAACAGTTTAGTGAATCCATTTGAAGTTTATGGTAGTGTATTATCAAGTTTAAAAGAACATTATCCTAATATTCAATCGTTCTAAAATCGATCAGGAAACGCCTTGTGTATTCTTAATAATTTTACGCACGAAGGGCTCTGGTGAACTAAGCTCACGTGAACAGCGCATGTATTTGTTTTGACGCGGTGTCAGCGGTCTGCGAATATACTATGGGTCACCAATTGCTCCACGTATTATTGCCGGATTATTCCGTATTTCTTCGCAGGCTGTAACGATGAGCTCGGTTAATTGTTGCCTACTATCAATTTCGACGCTATAAGCGTCCCAATAAAAAGTAATCGCAAAGGTTACAATCAGAAGACCTTAAATTTTCACAATTTAATGTACTTCACAAACTAAATGCGGATTTTGACACATTAAATTACAAACAATTAATTATTCAACTGCTTAGGAGATTTCTTGTTACTTTGATTTAGCCTAATAGTGCCTACCATGATTGATTAAATATTTTGTCAATTTATACCCGGTTACTGATTAGGGCTACATTTTGTACTAAAATTGATCTTGCCGAAATTAAGAATCACTCACGCTCGATAAAATTTTTGCAAATTTTAGTTACAAAATTATTTGTTTCACGTGACTTTCATTTAATACCGTTCTGAAATTCATATTTTTGTATTTAAATAACCACAAGGGTGCAACAAAAAGTGAACTATTCCAAAAAACATATACATGGTCACGTTTTTTAGAGATAAAGAAAAAATCTAAATTTTAGTGACTCCGGACCTGGATTTCTTTCATGTGTGACATGTACTTCTGAAGGATCATTACTATATTAGCTATACCAAATATGAATCCATTATTTCATTCCCTGTCAAAGTAATGACAAAAAGTAGTCTCTGCCAAAAATGACAAAACACCCTGTAACTTCGTAATGAAGGTCCAATGAGAAATTTCTATGGGATGTTCTGATTACCACTGTAGTTCTCTACCTCCTGTTAAGCTATGTCCCTCTCATGATGCAATACCCTATATAATAACGACATATAATATCAAATAATGTAGTGTATTTATTTTTAAATATATTGCTTGTATTAAATGTAGCAATTAGAAACGACAGTTTTTAAAAACGTACTGATTAGCGCAATTCAGCAGGGAGAAATTATCACTGGAAAAGTGCTCATCGTGGTCTCTCAACTATAATTACAAAGCGAATCATCAACATAATACCATACATTAAACTACGATTTATTTAGGTGCCGAGACTCGAGAGCCTCAGTAAAATATGAAAACTACTAATTCTGTTAGTTAACGTTATTACAAGAGTTATTGCTTCTACAATATACAGTGTCCGCCAAAAAGTTTGCACCATGTGGAATTCTTTTTTATTCAATTGTTTTTTTTAAACGGATTTCAGCACGATTAATAACCACAAAATTGCCTAAAATATTTGTCATGTCACAACTATGACATGACAAAATGTCATTAGAAATTTTAAAATGGCCTGAAATGCCTTTATTTATCAAAATATGGAAAAGTACCATAAGGAAAAGTTATTTGTAATTGTACTAAGAATGTGAAGTTTGGTTTGAAAATTTCAATGTTTTAGATTTTTCATTTTCTTCCAAAAATCTGTAACATTTAATTTTTTGTTTACAGTTGAATTAATTTGAAATATTTCAATGAAAGAAATACATAAATGTTGCATTTCCTTTATAAATATAATTAATAATGGCAAGAAAACATTTTTTACAAAAAAACAACAACAAAATCGAGGACTATTTTCAGTAAGTCTGAACCCTTAGTGTGGAATCTTGTATGATAATCGGCTTAAATATTAAACAAACGATTGTTCATTTAAATCAAATTTAGATCACATAAATAAAACTCAGAATTTCTATTGGAATTTACCTCAAAAACCTTAAAAGTGAATAATACGGATTTAGTTAATAACTCTCGCTAGGTAATCAAGTAAGCTGTTGATCGTTTAAAAATGCTTACGAAAGAAGAAACAATTGAAATTGTTTTAATTCATGGCGAAAATAGAACAAATTGGGGCACAGCTGATATTTTTAACCAAAGAATTTTGCAATAGGGCAATAATATGTATGGAACAAGAAGGAAGACATACAGAAATGTAGTATTTAATTTAAGAGGCTATAGATGGCAAACATGGTTTAAAGTTTTTAAATAAATCTGTATTATTCACTTTTAAGGTTTTTGAACTAAAGTTTAATAGAAATTTTGAGTTTTATTTATGTGATCTAAATTTGATTTAAATGAACAATCGTTTCTTTAATATTTAAGCCGATTATCATGCAAAATTCCACAGTAAAGGGGGTTCAGAATTACTGAAAATAATCCACTAATAGGACAATCGTAGATGGATTTTGTAAAAAATGTTGTTTTTTTTTCATTATTAATTATATTTAAAAAAGAAATGCAACATTAATGTATTTCTTGCATTGAAATATTTCAAATTAACTCAACTGTAAACAAAAAATTTAAAGAAATTAAATGTTACATATTTTTGGGAAAAAAAATGAAAAAACTAAAACATTCAGCTATTCAAACCAAATTTACACATTTAGCTTCTTAATGTAATTACAAAACAACTTTTCCTTATGGGACTTTTCCATTTTATAAGGGCATTTCAGGCCATTTTAAAATTTCTAATGGTATTTTGGAGATGTCAGTTGTGACATGACAAATATTTTTGGCGATTTTGTGGTTATTAATCATGCTGAAACTATGCTAAAACCCGTTTAAAAAACCAATTGAATAAAAACGTTTTCCATATGGTGCAGATTTTTTGGCGGACACTGTATAACTTAGATATACACAATTATACTATTCGCTAGCTTTTTGAAATTTTAATATGTTATTTTCTAAGTTCTTCGTATTTGAGATTTTCTGATTTTTTGAAATTATTTCATACATATCAAATAGCTTAAAATATGAAAATAATTACATTGGTTTTAGTTCAGCTAATTAATTCGCCGATCTGCCGAGAAATAAAACAGTATTTTAAATTAATCATAAAAAAAAAATTAAAATAATCAAAACAAATTTATTTAAGAAACAGCTCAAAAATATCTGCTTCATGTGCTTCGCAATAACCTAACTTATCATAGAGTTCAATTCTACGGTAATTAATTAATAGTTCGCAGAAAATATTGTTACGTGTCACTCCCCACAGTGGGGCTGAAAAAAAAAATTACCATTCAATATTTTCAACAGCCTTTAATTTTTGTCCAATCTCAATACATATTTTACTAAATAATCGTCTGATTTCTGGCTACAAAACTATGAAGGTAGATTTTAAATAAGTCGAAATTGAACTTACATACGTTGATCAATATTGGTCGAATAAGCAGAAATATCAAAATAATTATATAAATTGACAATTGACCAAATTACGGCTACTTTTTTATTTTCTTAATCGGTTTTGGGTAAATAAGAATATTTTCTAAAAAGTGTCCTAAGGCTTTTCACAAAAAAAAAGGATAAAAATGGTCGAAATCAGTCAAAAGTAGAAAATATTCCGGAATAAAAAACAATATTTACTTCCTTTATAGAAATATTTTATTTTTAGCTCTACTTATTCTAAACCCCTTATTTAAGTTTAGCTTCTTCTTCTTATTTTTCTTCTTCGACTTCTTATTCTTCATCCTCTTCTTCTTCATTTATTTATTTACTCAAAACTGACTAAGAAAATAGTAGCCGTATTTTGTCGATTTATATAATTATTTTGATTTTTCTGCTTATTCGATCAATTTTGATCAACTATAACAACGCATGTAAGTTCAATTTCGATTTTTTTCAAAAATCTGCCTCGACAGTTTTGTAGTCAGAAGTCTGACGAATATTAAAAAAATATATATTGGGATTGGACTAAAATTAAAGTCTGCAATTTTGAATAGTAATTTTTTTTCAGCCCCACTGTGCGCCCCCTAGAGGCTGGTAGCGCATGAGTATTAGTCGAAATTAAGTAGCAATGGTTAGGCAACTGTAACTGAATTCATCAAAGCCAGTAATGCATGCCAACTGTGAGGTATTAGTGTAGGCGAAGACTTGTAGACTAGACTTTACTAGAAATACTAGAACTGTATGGAAATTTGATGGGAGATTTTTAGATATCTTTTGTAGGATATATAAGGAGAGATTCACGGCGGAAAAAGGGAAGTTCTTAAAAAAATGAGGTCAGATAACCTGAAGTGATACAAAGTGAACAGTAGAGTGTAAATATCAAGTAATAAACATTGTTAAACGTTATTTTAGTCAGTAAAAATGAATTTTAGTTAATAAAAGTATTGTGAAGTTTTTAGT
Organism: Stenurella melanura; assembly: GCA_963583905.1. NCBI lineage: Eukaryota > Metazoa > Arthropoda > Insecta > Coleoptera > Cerambycidae > Stenurella > Stenurella melanura. The sequence goes on from OY757312.1 coordinate 115,046,119, forward strand.
AAGTTATTCAATAAATAGTGTGTTAGTGTTTATCTCGTTATAATTTTGGAACCCACGGATTTTAAAGGGCCGTTTTCTAGGGGTGGAAACACGTGAAAATATTTTGTAGGACTTTCACAATTTTGAGCTATAAATCGTAAGTCTTTCGTGTGACTGTACATAAATGGTATTTTCTGCATATCAGTGAAAAAGTCGTTGGGAGCTAAGTCGGGAGATCTGGGTGGCTAAATGGCCACCCAGATCTTGTGCCTCTTGTGTTGCCGGCCAATTAATTTATTGTCAGTTACGGGCAAGATATTGAAAATCACGAGTGATTAAAGTTGCGTGGATGTGTTGAAAAAAAATATTCTATTTTTAGGTCAATCTGGTTATCGAGAAAACTATTCATATGAAACAGCTCTCCAGTTTGTTTGCGCTCAATCGAGAGTGGAAATAGGCAAGGGATAATGTAGTTTGCAGTGTGTTGGTGGACTTAAAGCGGCTTTTGAGACTATAAACGTTTATTAGTGAAAAAATTGTATGGATAAGGTATTGAAAGCAGGATCGGCAACAGAAATTTTGGGAATACTCAAATGTCCGACTGCTATATGGCCTTTTTAGTAACTTCGTTACATGAATTTTATGTGAGATAATTCATTGTCGAACACAGATCACGAAAAAATAGACTGACGGAAGGTGACCGGCTAAAAGTCTTTTTGTGAATCGTTATCACTCACTCACAAAACGATGAAAATATCTGATATAGCATAAAACTATGACGTGCCGAAAAACCATCCAGCGCCTATACTATAAATATTTGCGTATTTATGAGTATAATAAACTTTTATAACTACTACTAAAATACGTATTGTGTATATGTATGGTAATAAATTATAGGACTTTTTTCACTATTACGGTAGCAGTTCTCTTCTGACTACAGTGAAGTCATTCACACATACATTTTGTGAGCTAGAAAATGAAAAGTATAATGCAAACTTCTTCATAAATGCGTTCAACAACGCAGATGAATCGGAAGTGGAGGCTGCAATTGTTGCTGCACAGAATTGTTTCAGATGCATTACTTGCAATTTTTTCTAACGTCTTCGTCTTTCGTTTGTCGAAAATTTAAAAAGCGTGAAAACAAATTAACGATTTTGGTTATGTGTGGAAATCGATACTTGAGCTCAGATAATATGGAATCCAATATTACGATAATTTTTTGATTTTTTAAACAGATGTTTTAAAAATCACTTGATTTAAATCATGTCAGCCCTGCAACTACGGCCCTCCCCTCCAGCTCGAAGTACGGGTCAGATGACCCCCTAAACTTCCCCTGTCGCCGAATCTGATTGAAAGTATTGTTTTGAAATGCCCGGAAGCTATTTAAATGGTAAAAATTGGAAAATGGAAAATTGGGAACAAAATATCAAGTAAAATTGGACGTCCATAAAGTGTTCCCCAATAAAGTGTTTCAGGGCCTCCCCTTTTCATTACCAATGTGAATGATATTGACTGTGTCTGGATTAACTCATATGTAAATTTGTTTGCTGTCAGCAAACAAATCTTGACCGGTTGCACTGATTACATGGATTACTGTAATCGACTTGACTGGTTAGTCAAGATTTCGATAGAATAACCAGCTATATTAATAGCGAACTTGACATTTTGTACGACTGGATATAACTTTTCTCTATCACACACTTTTCCCTACACACCTTTGTATATTTATCTATCCTTTCCCCCTTTTGTCTGTTTGTCAATTGTTTGTATTTTTGTCCTTTTTGTCATTTTGTTCTTTTTTGTTCTAAATTCATATTAAACCGAAAAACCTTTTAAAAATTTAACTAATAAAAATCTTAATTCTTCGCCTTTCCTACCTTCCCGACGGCGCGCGGCGTGTAGACCGTTGGGTCCAATTGCTTCGAACGGGTTATTCGTTGAGTTTTTTCCCCCAGTGCCAGCAAATAAAATTTAAATAGTGTTTAGTGTCTTGTGCCCCAATAGTTTTTACAGTGTTAATTTTAAATGTTTTAAATCTGTAATAGAGATATTAATAATATTAACGTTAATTTTAAGCCGCCACCGGCTGCAGGAGTTTTAACTTTTTGTATTAATTTTATTGAGCCAAACCGGTCGTGATCTGTCTAACCCTACGTACACCACAACGCTCCGAGACGTGGTTGTCTGGTTGGCTCCGGATCGCGATCCGGGGAGGCAATGTTTGTATTTTATTAATTTAAATTTTGTTACGATGACGATGTATGACTGTCTATGTGGTAATAAGTTATATAAGAAAATAAGAATAAGAAACTTAATTCTGATAAAACCAAACTTACTGTTTTAAGTCCTAAATCTCTTTGCAATAAATTTTTAATAATTATACAGGGTGTTTCAGGTATGCGGTCTTTAATTTCCAGGGGTGATTTTACATAAAAAATATGAAAAATGTTCATATAAACGTGAGCCTCTGAGGGGGCACCCAAAATTAGTAAAATTGCATTTATTATTCTCTTGAATAAACTAAGAAAAATAAGGAATTATTACTAAACTAAAGAGCTCAACAGGTTTTAAAGATTAACAAATTAAATCAAATGTCCAAAATAGGCGTCATCCATTCTGTTTACGCAAGAAGACTGCAAAAATTCATTTCCGTTCAAATTTCTCGGAATCGGTTGGTCCTACGGCGCACAGTGGGGCAAAAAGCTACATTTATGTAGCTTCAATGCCCGACTGCTACAATTTTGAAATAAATAAAACGACCCAAAAAGTATAAAATAATAATTTTTATAAAATCTAAATCAAATGAATCGCAAAAATTGTTATGTAAGGGAAACTCAAGGTAGAAAAGAGGAAAAAATACTTTTGTGAACAACAATACATTCGAATATGTGTTACATAACCTACAAAATTTTAATAAATCAATTTTATTGGCTAACATCGCCTGTCAACTTTATATACCAAATTTCTATTTTTCAATGTTCAGGATGAATGCATTTTCAATGGACATCTTCTATAAATTTTATAACATTAAAACATAACCTAAAAAATCCAAAATAATAGTAGAACATTTTTGTATTTGTTTTTTAATCTTTATCAATTGAGTCTATTATAGCAAAAAATGTTCTATAATGGAATCACAAGGTAGCAAATGAAAAAAAAAAAAAACTTTCGCATAATACAATACATTAAAATTATAGTTTATATTAGGTTTAGAGTTTGTCGTGCATGCCTTTCTGTTCGTCCATAGTTCGATCCATTAAGTTTTCTTACATTTAGAGATTATCGTTCGTGATTTGATCCATTAAGTTATGTTAGGTTTAGGGCTTGTGTATACCTTTATGCTCGTTCGTGGATTGATTCATTAGGTTATGGTAGGTTTTTACAGCTTATACCTGTCAGTTCGTTTATATTTCAATTTATTCTTTAGGTTATGTAAGACAAATTTGTATTTATGTATTTTGTTACGCAAAAGTTTTTTTTTTTTCATTTGCTTCCTTGTAATTCCATTATAGACCATTTTTTGCTATAATAGGCTCATTTGACATAGAAAAAAATTACAAAAATGTTCTACTATTATTTTGGATTTGTTAGGTTATATTTTACTGTTATCAAATTTAAAGCAGATGTCTACTGAAAATCTATTCATCCTGAACGTTTAAAAAAAGAAATTTGGTTAAATAAAAAGCGGACAGGCGATGTTAGCCAATGAAATTGATTTATTATTTTTTTTTAGGTTATGTAACACATATTCGAATGTATTGTTGTTCGCAAAAGTATTTTTCTGTATTTTCTACCTTGACACTTCTTTACACAACATTTTTTGCGATACCAGATTCATTTGATCTAGATAATTTTTTTTATAAAAATTGTCTAGTAAGTATTATTTTTGATTTTTTAGGTTGTTCTATTTATTTCAAAATTGTAGCATTCGGGCGTTGAACCTACATTCCTCACGAACATTTAAAAAATATATATATTAAATTTTGTTAAAATTTGAGCTGGCAAGCGATTATTGTCCACAAATGTAACTTTTTGCTCCACTGTGCGGCGTTACAACAAGATAACCTTTTCTGTATATTTATAGCCAAGGAATCATATTCCGATGAGACAATCACAGAAAATTCACATTAAAAAATTTTGGGGAAGAACTTCAATTTTGTGCACCCCTGATTGAATTTACACTTGGTGGATATCAAATAATGACCTTTATTGATATCAATTTTGGGTGTCCCCTTCAGGCTCGTAGCGCCCTTAGGAGGTATTTCCGGACCCATGTTTATACGAACTTTTTTTTTATGTAGAATCACTTCTAGAAATTAATGACCGCGTACCTGAAACGTACTGTATAATTAAAATCAATGTGTGTTCGAATTGGACCAAATTAAGTACTTAGGAGTTAGTTGGACACATAACGGTGGGTCTAAAAATTATAACGAGGCAAACACTAACACACTTTATTGAACAACTTACTGAAAAATTCACAATACTTCCATTAACTAAAACACACTTTTACTGATTAAAATAACCTTTGACAATGTTTATTCCTTGATATTTACACTCTACTGTTTACTTTCTATCACTCGGATTTTCTAACCTTAATTCATTTAAAGACTTCTTTCCCGCGTGTTCGCATTGGCTTATATACTTTACAAAAGGCATTCCATATATCTTCTTCCATATATTTGTAAAGTCTTGAACCTTCGCGTGCGACAATCCAGAACAATGTAGAAACCTCGATCCTCTTCTATAAATTTCTAGCTTCTAGAAAACGCACAATCAATGTCTAAGAGATTGCTTTGATGGTATTACAGTTTCCTATCACCATTGCTACTTAATTTCGGCTATTACCATGAGCTATCGACATCGACCTTAGGGGGCGTAAGCTCGTAACACTATAATATATTGCTATATCACATATTACGCGTCTCTTTTATAATTTGTGCGGTGAATGAATCGGAAGAACATGGTAATTCTGTCTGCAGTTACGAAATCTACTTCCTTCCCTGATTTCGAGGGTAGGGAACGGAAAAAAGTTTTAACCACATCCACCTCCCCGCAAACGGGCAAAAACCACCCTTTTTGACTGTGTTTTCGTGGCAATCCTTACAATTTTTTATATTCAAATACTTATTAACGATCCTGGCAACGTCGCCACGGTGTTTTGTCATTTTGTTTGTTCCGCTCTGTTCCGACAAGGATCGTACGTACAATAATGTAATCGACCCAGCTGTTACGTGCAGCGCCAATCGGCACAACACGATTAAAATCCAGCTTTTCCTGCTGTTGTCGGGGTCCGCGACACCCCAGGAGATGCTCGTGCGGGAAGACCTCTAATAAATCCCATTTATTAATTTCCTTGGAGCAATTTTTACGGTGGCAATTCCATTCTTAACGTCGCAGAACCGAATTAAATAACAACGGAAGAAATGTTTCTATTTAACACTTCGTAACGCTAATCATTTACCTTTCTTTTTTGTTTAGTACCTAATAAACAAAGATACCTGCTGCTTACTTTTGTGCCTTACGTTCGATACTACTTATTACTACATATTTGTACACGTAATTTAGTCTTAAATATTTGGTTATTTATATAAGTAGTAAATATTACGGATAACAATTGAACGGTTAACAACATGGATGATGTCATCACTTTCAAATAATTTCTATAATTTGTGAGGCTATTTTAGTTTTATGTAGTTGCGTATTTATATTCCGATGATATTTTAACAAATAAACTGCTTTATCAGTATTTTGTCTGGATAAAATGAACAATATTAATTTTATACACAATGCTGAAAAAAATTAGATTACTCTTCCGCTAATAAAATGGATCAGTGGCGCAGTGCTAAGGTGTTTAGCTTGCGACCACGGAGTCCCGGGTTCAATCCTGGCAACGGTATGAATGTTTAGTAGCGTTTTTCATATGTTAGCGAGACAGACGGTAGCAGTGGGCTGTTGAGTAGCACAACATGTCTGGTCGCTCTTATCTCTTCTGAGTTCGAGTTTCAGCTGCATTAAAAGTATCAAAGTAATTTGAGTCTGAAAGTCACTTTTCGTAGTACTTCCGGCTCGACCGGAAATGAAATTTTTACGACTATAAAATTTTACTTGCCAAAAAACTTATACAACCACAACAGATTTGTTCCTACATTCATTTGTTTCATGTGAAAATGGAATGATTTAAGACCAATACAGCATTTTCAGCCGCCATTTTCTCTAAAACTGTCAAAGATAGATACAGGGTGTACTACATTTTTATACATAGAATTTCTTAAGCAATCAAAATTTTGAATAATATACAGGGGTTTTCATTAAAAATAACAAAGGTTATACTGTTTCTGGTGGTTAAACCGGACATGAAAATCAGAAGTTAGAGCAATAAAAACATGCAACTGATTCAATCATACAACTTCCCAGAATTTGAAATCGATATTTCGTTTTACAAGAAAGTTATAGGCTGGCTAGTAATTTCGTACACACCCGGTAGGTACATTAACCCTATTAGTCTAGTATCATAGGGTCCGCTCGCGTCGATGTCTTGCTAAGTTTAAAAACTCTTTATTTTATGATTACTTAGGTCTACTGGATCACCGAATGGCATGTTAGCATTTCTGAAAATGGATTTTTCTCCAGTAATATACAAATCAAAATAGCGGATAGGGCGATTTAAAAAAAATCGTATCTCCCGCAGTACTTAGTTGTCCGATCTTTTATTTCAAAAAGAAGAAATACTTCAAAAAGTATATGTTTTACCATAAAAAAATACAAGATCTAAGAATATTTAATATCTAACTGAAAATTTTGCAAAAAAATTCAAATCTTGGTTTTTTAACTTTTTTAAATATTTTTTATTTGAAAATCAATAAGTTATATGGAAAAACAATTTAAACAAAATTGTGTAGAATTTAATGCGCGATGCAGCGATATATAATTCATTGAGTATTGGTTAAACAACAATGCTCTAAAATTTAAAAATCATGGCGCCCTACAGGTATTGTGGAAGAATATTGCGTTACGCCAGGTGAGTTTGGTGGGGCACACAGTTAATTAATGGGATACTTATACGATAATATAATATCTAAGTTAAAAATTGCATTCGGGCCATATCGGAAATGTTTTAAATTTTTTAGTGGCAAAGAATTACAGCTTTTTCAAAACGGCAGATTAAATAAATGTGTTTTCATTATTAATATCATAACATTATAAAGTAATAGTTTCACACAATCTTATATAATCTAACGCCCTAAATTGCATTGTTAATTGTCTTCTTCGACTTAAAATAATTCTTAAGTTATCTGCATGTCATCATCTAAGAAATATTTTTGGTTATTCGTAATATTATGTTAAACTAAAAATACTACAATTTATGTGATTTATCTTCATATTCTTCCATGATGGATGGAGTTACTAAATCTGGAGTATTTGCACAAAAGCAGTTTCCTGCAGAACACTAACAGGCATCTGTGCCAATTATTCAATTTTTTTTCAGGAACATATCATTGTTCGCCTTCTTGCAGATCGATTTGACAAGATTAGTTTTACAGCTCTTGAGGCGTGTGGGTTAAGCATGGAGACTGGTTCTCAATATTCGTAACTCTTTCTTCACCCACAGAGACTAACACATGGCAAATATTGGATATTTTCATTCGCCCATACTGTTGCAATATAATGGACCGTAAAATAAAATAACAATCAACCCCAAACCTAAAAAATGTCATATCACTGTGTTGGTGATTTAATTCTGAACAACTTTCAAAATGTCCGTCCGTCTGTCCGTCAGTTTCTTGTAAGCACAATAACTTAAGAACGAAAGGTCCGATTGTATTAAAATTTGGACACTAAGTTAGTGTTAACTAGAGGAAGAGCCCTATTTTCTACAATTTTTTATACCTGTTTCTTTGTCTACTCTCCTGTTGCTATTATACACCACAAAGTAATTGTTAACTTGGAAATTATAGTTTGGCTTTTCAAACATCTATGATCTATGTACATGTTGTTTTCTTAATGGTAAAATTTTTATTTATTAAATTTACTTATATTACTTACGTCATTTTTTTAATAATTGTTTTTGAGTGTCTTCATTCCCCTCTACCCTCGTCGAAGTATTCGACTGGCGCCCAGACATAACTTGTTATAATATTAGTGTTAAATAACATCTAAACGCTAAATTGAACATCTAGATAAATGAATAAAATTTTTATATTACAATAATCCTTGCCCACGACCCAGCCTCCGAATTTAATGACTGCCGTGTGCTAACGTTATCGATATTACTTAGACATCAAGCAATATAACGTTACAAAATATAATGGCATCAATAGAGGATGAAAATAAGTATTATTTCGGAATAATTTCGGGAAGCGTAACTTTTCGAATACACCTCTGAACATGTTAGGAACAATTAAAAGTTACCATTACCAACAATAGTCCTTAAGCGTCATTTGTTATTAAACAAATTAGTTGCAAAACTAATTATGGCCGGAATTTTTCCGAAGTGAAAACTTCTATTGACTCCTCTAATATTTTATCTTATCATTTATCAGCTTAAATATTTTCTCCTTTTCTTTTACAGAAAATAAAGAATCAGATAATGCTACCATTGCAAGCCGGATTTCAACGTCTTCGACCTCAACCGTCAGTTTTCAAGGACGATTGCCAAGCTCAGCTTCATCAACGTCAGGTTGGTCTGGTTTTGATTTGTCAATGCCATCAACATCATCGTTACCATTTACTACTACTACTGATTCAGTCTCTAGAAAAAGAAAAACAGACGCTCCTGCTAATCTGATGAACTTAGTCGTTCGAACATCTGCAAATAAAAAACAAGAAATAGATAAACAAATTGCAAAAGCTGTATTTGCAACTAATACTAGCTTCAGGTGTTTAAACAATCCGCATGTGATAAAGGCTATCGATATGTTAAGACTTAGTTATAAGCCCCCTCCAGGAAAAACCATTTCCACGACCTTTTCAGAACAAATACATAAGGAGGAAAAATCAAAATATTTTGAAAGTCTTTCTGGACAGAGTGTAAACATGTCTATCGATGGTTGGTCTAATGTCCACAATGAGCCTGTTATTTGTGCCACTATAACCACTGAAAATGGACTTTTTTATTTGAAACAATACATCATACGTCTGGAAATCCCTACACAGGCGATTATTTAACTAAAATTGCTTGCAATTTAATTATATCTTGTAAATATAAATACAACTGTGACGTGAAATCTTTTGTAACGGATAATGCGACAAACATGGCACTTATGAGAAAAACTATAACAGAAAAACTAGACTCTATAATCATAACTTATGGATGCTCAGCTCATCTTTTAAACTTATTAGGCAAAGATTTAGAAATAGAAGATATCAAACAGCATGTTGTGCAAATTGTTAAATACTTCAGAAATAATCATCTGGCTAGGGCAAAATACATGCAGGCTGGTGGAACACCATTAGTGCTTCCGAGTAACGTAAGATGGAATAGTGTGTCAGATTGTTTAGAGGTATATGTAAGCCAATGGGAGAAACTATTAAAAGTATGTGAGGAGAATAAAAAAGAAGTTGATTCAACAATATATCAAAAAGTTTCAAACATTGGTCTTAAACGATCAGCTGAAGAAAAAAAATGCTTTTCTATCTGATGCAGTAGAAGTATGGAAGGAATTAGAAAGGATATTCCAGGAAGAATTAGACTTATCGTTGTCTCAAATACAAATTTTTGAAAAACGATATAAACAAACACTTACGTCCTTTCATTCTGTGGCTTATATTTTAATTGACTAGTGCAGAGAAAGGATCAAGCATTAAATGCCGTACAGGAAATGTATGAAAATATTGGAAATAGTGAATTAGGATTCCTACCACTCATAAAACTTGAAGCCAAAATGGAACCATTTTCAGTAGTTATGTTTTCAGAAGAGGTAATAAGCAATGTTAGTGCCTTACAGTGGTGGATTTCACAAAAGAACATACCTGATATCGCTAGACTTCTTCCTTTCGTGAAGCAATTTTTATGTGCTGTTTCTTCGTCTGCTTCAGTAGAAAGAGTATTTTCTACATTTGGACTGGTTCACTCCAATTTAAGAAATAGATTAGGAGTGGAAAAGGCAGGAAAATTAGTATTCCTGTACAAATACTATAACGAGAACATTGAAAACCAGTAATATCAATGGTTAATGTAATAATAATAATACTTACTGGTAGTGTGGTAGTGTAAGTGTAGTTAGGTAGTTATGTATTGTTAGTGTTACAAATTTTTTTAAACTTTTCTGTTTCTCTGTTAAGTGTTTATTATCTGTCATTATTTATTAAGAATATAATTATATTTGCATTTGTAATTTGACATACATACAATAAAATAAATAAATGGTATTTTTTTAAAATTTTATTCATTGATTAATTTTAAAAAAGCACTTGATTAAAATAGTTGATTTAAATCAAATGATTTAAATTGGGCGAACCCTGGAATCTACAAAGTTTCAGACTTTCAAAACTAAATAATTTTTTTAAACTCCCTCAAAAACCACATTTTAAGCGTCTAAATTTTGTTCAATATTTTTTCTCTTTTCTACGAATATTTTCTATTCATTTGCAAATTTGTAGAATGTTGTCCGCCTAGAACCTGAAAATTGATCACTGTGCGCTGCAGCGATTTTAATTTGGAAAGTCTCAAATATGGGAATTTTAAATTGCACACAAATCACCCATTCTTCACTTTTCTCTACGACCGATAGTTCCAGTATTTTAAGAAAACTGATTCTCCGCTCTAGTTGATAAAAAACGACGATGCAAATGACATTTTTTGACTTCTCCCAAAGCCATTCTGCAAAAAAAAAATTGAGGCTATTAATTTATCTAAAAATTCTGGCTGTTTTCCATTCATTTACCTGGCTTATTGCGTAAGATGCAAGATCTGTGAATTTTTGTTTAACCTACCCTTAAAATTAAGGGTAGTTTAGTGATGCCAAAAAAAAAACAAAAATATCGATTTTCTCAGAAACAGCTCCAACAATTTTGCTCAAATTTTTTACGTTAATAGTACATTACAAATCTAACAGTGCCATCATTGCTTTATCCCACTGTTTACCGATGCACCAAAATGTTCAGTCACGCAAGAGAAATACTTCGGCGTGCCCACACCATTTATTAATTCCTTAAACTCGCTAGGTGGTACGCGGCCCTGGACTCGAGTACGTCAACAGGTTTGGCCCTTTAGTCGGCCCTTGTTCAGGATAGGGTAGGTGTTTCACATAATAAACGGTAAAATTGCAAACGTAAACATGAAACATCGACAATTTTTAATAGTAGAGTGCAAATTAATTTCTATCTTTCCCCCCGTTGGCACTTTTAGAGTAAAATATATGACCTTACCACATATGCTACTTATGCCCTGTAGATTATGAATCCACTTGTTGTCAAAAAATCGTCACGAATATAAGGGCACAAATCAAAATTTTCTAACTAACCACATCACGTGATAGAGTCAATCATGAAGCGTATTTTATCCAAAAATCATTAAATTCTCTGTAGAATTTCTATTTTTAAAATAAATAAAGAAACGAACTTTTACATAGGCTTATATGGCAGCAAAAAAAAAATCCTCATTTTCTCTGTTCGACTACGGCTGAAAATTAATAATTTTTCGTCTACTTTTCCATTCCCACGACGATATCTCCCAAACTATTATATTTATCAAAAAAATATATTCCTTATAAAATATTTGCCATATTTTCTAGATTACAATGGTTCTTAAATCAATTTTTTTAGAATTTAATAACCATGATATTTAATAATGTGTAGCGTGGTATCAATTTTCGAAGCTTATCAGCGGCATGCGTTCGTTGAAGATTCTCGCTCTCCCACTCTTTAAAACTGTTTCAACACACTCCACTTCGCACCCGCAATGGCCTATCGTAAGATAGATATTAGCGCATGGTAACTCTTGTAGTTCATGATATTAATGACATTTATGTCTTGAAAATGATTACTATGGAATAAATAATATAAGTATATTTGTTTAATATTAATTCAGTGTTATTTCGCCTTACATAAAATTTTTGTGTAATATATTAACACGTTATAAGAAACTCGGCAGTTCGATGTTAGCAAGATACTTTCAGGTGGTATGTATTTTTTTAACAGAATTTTCTACCATATAGGTAACTGAAGAAGAAATGAAAATGGAAAGTACTGCTGATAGCGCAAGTTCGGAAAGTGAGATTGAGACAAAAATAAAATTTAAAGAAAAACAGATTCGTAAGAAATTATGCTTAATTTTATGAAACCGGGCCCTGTAAACAAAGGTTTTGATAAATCGTTTGCAATATTTATTGATTGTTTAAAACTCCGTAAAAAAATAAGTAACCAAAGAGAAGATTATGTATATTCTAGAACTATTCGATTTCGAAAAACAAATTTTGGCTGTTTGGTTTGGCACCGAAATTGCTATTCTAGTTTTACTGGCAAAAGAAATATGGAATATTGAAGGAGAAAAATGGAGAAAGAGAAAAAAAATTAAAAACAGTTCAGATGGATGGAGTGCATGTCCAATTCTTCAGGCGTGTCCTTGCGTAAAATGAATTTTTTTTCAATAAAATAGCTTTCTCAAGTAATGACCAGGAACACAGAAAGAAGATTAAGACTATTAGCCCACCAAAATTCCATAATTTTCTAAAGAATTTGTTCTAACGATTTAAATGCTATAGAAACTAAATATCATGTTTAATATTTCTAAAGTCACAATAGAAAATGCAAAGTTTCATGCCCCGTTTTCTGAATTAACATATTCTTCGTTTCTCTTTGTAGATTTAACAATTTTGACTCCTTTGCCGGTAAATGTATTTTTAAGTAGACTACTGATCTCTTTTAGACTTATCTATCCATTCTAGATACTTCTCATCATAAATTGACGACATACCATAACCTTTTTGCTTTAAAAACCGTTTCTCAAGAATTTTACATATTTTAGTAGAACTCCGTTCGTTGTCTGATGGACAGGCATTGGATCCATCTGAACTCTTTTCAATTTCTTTCTCTATTTATCTCCTTACAGGGCCCGGTTTCATACAAATTAAGCTAATATGTTACGAATCTGTTTTACATTAAATTATATTTTTCCCAATCTCACTTTCAGAACTTGTGCTATCAGTAGTACTTTTCATTTCAATTTCTTCTAAAAAGCATATACATCAGTTACCTATATGGCAGAAAATTTAAAATACATACCAGCTGAAAGTATCTTGCAAACAGTGAACTATAGGGAGTTTCTTATAACGTGTTAATCTATTGCACAATAATTTTAGGCGGGCCATAATTTTTATGTAAGTCCATGTAACACTGAATTAATATTCTACAAATATACTTACATTTATTTCATAGTAATAATCATTTTCAAGATATAAATTTCAAAATATTATGAACCACGAGAGCTACTATGCGCCAATCTATCTAACGGTTGGCCAGAGCGGGTGCGAAGTGGGGTGTGTTGAAACAGATTTAAAGAGTGGGAGAGCGAGAATTTGCAACGAACGGATGCCGCTGATAAGCTTCGAAAATTGATATCACGCTACACATTATTAAATATTTTGGTTATTAAATTCTCAAAAAATCTGATTTAAAAACCATTGTAATCTGGAATATATGGCAAATATTTTATAAAGAATATATTTTTTTGATAAATATAATAGTTTGGGAGATATCGTCGTGGGAATGGAAAAGTAGACGAAAAATAATTAATTTTCAGCCGTAGTCGAACAGAGAAAATTAGGATTTTTAATTTTTACTGCCATATAAGCCAACGCAAAAGTTCGTTTTCTTATTTATTTTAAAAATAGAAATTTTACAGAGAATTTAATGATTTTTTGTTAAAATAGGCTTCATGATTGACTCTATCGCGTGGTGTTAATTATAAAAATTTGATTTGCGCCCTTATATTCATGACGATTCTTTGACGACAAGTGGATTCGTAATCCACAGGGCATAAGTAACATATCTGACAAGGTCATACATTTTACTCTAAAAATGCCAACGGAATCGAAAACTAATCGACTTTTGTCAACGCGAGCACTCTACTATAAAGAATCCTAAAGTAATGAGATACACGATCTAAAAATTTTAATCGCATACGATATTAATAATTTAACTGAAACGGGAAGCTCACTTTTAAGACTTTAATGAGCTTGACATTATCATCAATAATTTCTAAGAAAATTTCCAGATGAGAGGCTGCAACCAGGCTTATTTGGTTTTCTAATTAATTAATAAATTACGTAATTATTGGGTATAAACTAAGTGGGATAAAAAAAATCCATTATGTAGAGAAATTACGCACATACAAAATGAAATACGTAATTTAATAACCTTCAAATAAATCCAACATAAGAATGAAATAAGTTTAAAATGTGGAACGTTAAACAAATTCCATAGTTATTATAAATGTAACAGTGGATGATCAACCTTGACTAAAATATTTTAGGTAACGGTATTGTCTTAAAAACTTACAAATAACGATCCGTTATTGTTATTATTAAAAATCTTAGCCAAATAATCTCCAGATAACATCATATCTGTTAAATGTATCAATCCTTCAAATAAAAATAGCTATTTTAACAATGATAAAATTTCCATGACCTACCTTGAGCCATTAAACACCAGATACAGGAAGGATGAGGATGAAAAAATGTCATATATATTCGTTGCCAAAAAGAAAAGAAGGAAATTATGCAAAAAAACACAGCTGACTAAGGTAACACTACTTCACATCCAAAGTTCCTTCCAAGTCTCTTTAAACGAACATCTTGATAGAATTTTAAGAATATATTTGAAATCGTCTGCCGTGGTAATAGGGGATCTGACGCCAAAAAATGTTCACACTAAATCACAATTTTGTTATATGAATTCTTTTAATAATGGAGAGGGGATGTTGGAGGTGGTGGTAGGGGTGGCAGATATCACAAAAAAACTGAGACCTTGTCTTCAAATGGATTTTTTTTAAATTACAAAGATATTCGACTTTTCCTTTGGCCATTTAGATATTTAGAAACCACACTCAAATGTAATTTTAGACAACAATAGACAAATTATGATTTGGAACGATTTTACTATTCTGAAAAGCGGTTTTCAGCCAGCGTCAAGTGCTCCGCGGGCAGGTATTCGATGACAACTTCGTCAAGTTTCATCTTTTCCAAATGGCATTTTTTTTTGTTTTAAAAAACTTGTGGTGTGATAAAATAAGCATCAGAAAATAAAGATGAGGATATCTACATACGGGGTCGCTCGAAAGCGCGTCCAGGTCACGTTATACCTTATTAAGTTATATGCTGTGAGCACATTTACATACAGGCTAAAAAAGATGAGGGTCCAAAAAATCGATTTTTGAGATAAATATGCGAAAGTATAGCCAGCATCTAGAGTGTCAATATACCTAACTGTACAGAGTAAAAGAGATAAGAATCACGAGTTATAAGAAGTTAAGCAAGTCAGTGCCTACTATTTCATAATCATAACACCTTGGACCTATATCGTGCATAACCCCTTTTCGATTTCATTCCCTACGCCTATGTTGAAACAATATAAATAATTAGTGGTTTGTCTAGAAATAAATCAATAAGTTTTCACTGAAAATTTGACCAAAGTCGGTAATATATATGATTTAAGAAATAAGGGATTCTTAGTTTTAAAATTCGTTTTGATCGAAACCAACATTTTGCGACCCTCACCCTTTTTTGTCTGTACCCTTCATTTGCAAAAATTGGAAAACCTCATGTAATTTAAATATTCCTTAAAGAATCATTTTGAAGTGATTAGTTCTGACCAATCATACAATCGTCCATAGATACTCATAAAACTGAGCTTAAGCGAATTAAAGTGTTATTAATTTTCATTACTGTCAATTCCAATCCTTTCAAACCAAACCAAATTGTCTAAACATATATTTCAAGCAATTTGAATTTTTGTCAATCGATTGTAATCCTAACTCTAACATTAGAGTGAGCCTGCACTATGTTACATCTAGTTGAAATTAAATATTCTCGGGACGTGCTCCAAACTTACCATGAGTGTTACGCAGATATAATGTATTTTTCGGGACGTGTTTCAAATTTACCATGGGTGTTATGTAGATATGATTTATTTCATATACTATTAATTAAGTAATGTTTGACTAAAAATGAATTATTATTTGTTTGCTTATAATTGTATTGAAACATTCTTTATAGGATTTTGCAAACAGCAGAAAAATTAACTATCTATCAAAGAAAAACTTTGTGTAGAAATATTAATGAAATCATTGCTTTCTTTCGATAACCTGAATTCTGGTTATGCTAGCAAGTTAAAATCCTAAAATGAATTTTTTAACTGAATCTTCATAATCGTAGGGGGTTATGTGGATACTAGTTTAATCTGCATGGCCGTAGGGGACTGTGTGGATGCTAGTGTTAGAATGAGAATTGTCAAATAAGAAATTAGACAAATTCATTTTAGGATTTTAACTTGCTAGCATAACCAGAATTCAGGTTATCGAAAGAAAGCAATGATTTCATTAATATTTCTACACAAAGTTTTTCTTTGATAGATAGTTAATTTTTCTGCTGTTTGCAAAATCCTATAAAGAATGTTTCAATACAATTATAAGCAAACAAATAATAATTCATTTTTAAACATGCATAGAGTATATAGGCTCCAATACTAGTTAGCTAATAGATAGGTGAGGTTGTTTTTATCAGTCAATGTCAAATATAATCATTTCACACTTATTCATAGAAATTGTCTTGGTTTTGCATGAAACATCTTTATGAATGGCTTTATGTCTTTCTGATGAGCTCCAGAATAAGGGCGAAAAACGTTTCAAAGGCTAAGCATTTCCAGGAAACAGAATGATAGATTTCATGAAAATGTAATCCATTGGAATAAAAAATTTTTTAAGACAAGGTAGATAAATAAATTCATTTTAGGTCTTTGTTCTCATTTTTAACTGAATCTTCATAATCGTAGGGGGTTATGTGGATACTAGTTTAATCTGCATGGCCGTAGGGCACTGTGTGGATGCTAGTGTTAGGATTTTAACTTGCTAGCATAACCAGAATTCAGGTTATCGAAAGAAAGCAATGATTTCATTAATATTTCTACACAAAGTTTTTCTTTGATAGATAGTTAACTTTTCTGCTGTTTGCAAAATCCTATAAAGAATGTTTCAATGTTTTACTACTATACAACTTGAAATTATTATGAATATATATCCAACTGTGTTTAATACAAGCCTTTCTGTTGAAGTTCCCCATGTTTATTGGGAAATCCAATTCTAACACAGAAAGTAAAGAGTTGAACTCTAAGTGTTAGTAACACGTTTAGTATAAAAAGTGTGCATCAATGGAGACAAACATAGTGAAGAATGGCAGGTTGCAAATTAAGGTAAGTAGAAGTTGCTCTTTCTCGTCTATTTGAGGACTGAGGGTCCTAAGTCATATTTTAAGAATAGAAACGAACTATCTTGAGAGTATGCAAACCGCCAAACATTATCACCATTTCAGCATGAATTTATAGAGAAAAGATCGACAATTACCAACTTGGCTTGTATCATGACGTATATATCAGAGAATTTAGCTTGACAAGGTCAACTTGATGTGATTTACATAGATATACAAAAAACTTTCAATCAAATAGGTACACAATTTTTATTATTATCGAGGCTCAGAGTCACTGTATTTTCAAACAATTTGATTCCATTATTTGAATGGTATTTGCTTGGTAGGCGTCAGTTTATTGAGGACGGTGAATATAGACCGCAAACATTTGTTGTAAGTTCTGGAGTTCCACAAGGATTTAATTTAAGACACTATACTATAAAATGAATAACACAATTGATAACATTCTCGAACATTGTACAAATTACAATAATCTAGGAATCAATTTTGACTGTAAAGTTTCCTTCGCGTACCAATGCAATTAGTGTAACATTTATGTAACATGTAGTGTTAACATGCAGTGGATCTATTTTTCTATTTAACAACTTTCTGCAACAAACAGACATATAATAAGTGAGAGCACTGTACATTCAGTGAAGACTGGTATAGAGAAGACGGGACTGCATGTTCCTCTCTCACTTATACTATATGTCTATTTCTTACATAAAGTTAATGAATAGAGAAGTAGATGTACTGTAGAGATGCGAGTGTGATACTAGGTACCTGCATTTAGTACCAAATCATATTCCGTACGCGTATCTTGCACCCCCTTACTGATTAGTCCCCTTACTAGGTGACCAATAGAAAAGATCACCTTTTTCAATTCTTCTTGAACAGTTCGTCTTATATACAACTTCAAGAAAGTGGCATAACAGTATCAACCCACAGACACAATAGGTTAGAAACTGACCATTCGCCAAAATCTTAATTTATTATCTTTTTAATGTACCATTGATTTGTTAGGAGCAACACAATGCAGGAGTGGGGGTTTATGTATAGTCTACTGTTATTGAAATTTAAATATTTGTGTGGTTAGAGGAGCTGTATCTTTAATTTTCCATTAACCATTTGCCAACATGTAAACAGATTGAAAAATCACCTAAAACATTGCAATTTCTTTAAAAACATTTTAAAACTTTCCCACAAAATTGTGGGAGGTAACTAAAATTGTTTCTTATTTTTGTAATTCTTTGGGGCACAGTGCTCGGGGAATCTACAAAATATCACAATTAACCAGTAAAGAAATAACGTCTACGCCTGTGACTTTTGATATAACATTAAAACTTTACGTTTTGAGGTCCCAGGAACCCAAAAATATGGTTTTTGAAAAATTACTACAAGGATTTGGATGAAATCTTGCATAAGGGTTTCTTTAGTGCTCCAGAAGATCTGAAAAGGTTTTGGTTGAGATCGGATTACGTTTAGTGCCGTCATGGCACACAATTTAGTGCTCTTCTTGGCTTCAAAGATTCACCGGGTGATGCTTTTTCTAAATCCATGCTAATCATAGAATGTGCTTCCATAATCCCATTTTTATTCAAGGATTTACATTTGTTATTCAATAGCTGTGAAATATTTTCATTACCTTATTTGGTAACAGCTGCGACTACTTTTAGTTCTGCCTCTTTTTGGACTATTTTATTTTTTAACTCTGAGATCCTTTTTTCGTGCATCAGTCTTTTCTCTTTCTCTCATAAAGCCAGTGTGGACAGGATGTAGGTTACAGGTTCCTGTATCTATAATTTTGGTATTGTATTCCCTTTCAAGGTTTTTTAAGTGCCTTGAAGAAAGACAAATTTACATTTGGTCCGTCCATGCGTACATTAATTAAAAAAGTTAAGTCCCAATTCGTTTTAAATTCTAAAAAATGTTTTATTAAGTCTTCACTTGTGCAATGGCCCATAAAAAGAGACGTGCAGTAAGCATTTACTTTTTTTCTGGCTTCTTAGAATAAAATTGAACATATCCATCTAACTGCTTTTTTACTTGAGACGTAGTTGTTTCATCAGATAATAATGTGAATGGTACACGTTCAAGTCTTCGAGTAAACACTCTAAAATATATGGTGCAATACCAAACTGAATAACATATGTCGTTTTTACTTCACACATTTGAAAACTTTTGGCAACTTCTGAATCAGGAAACATGTTTTTAAATAGTGATGGTTGGTTGTCCACTATTACTAGCAAAGGAAAAAATATATTATAAACGCACTTTAATGCCCATATCTCCGCTTTGCAGATGTTTTCTTCCTCAATTAATACTGTTATGAATTACACCCCCTTGGAACTGGAGATGATACGCCTATGCCTATTAGTGACTGGAAGTTTATTAACGAGAAGTTTTCGGAAAGTGACGTTCGGTAACGAAAGTGAGGTTAAAAGTTATTTTGAAGTATTGTATAGTCAGTAAATTATTAAATAACGTGGTTTACCCCTTGTTAAAATTATTTATAACCCACGGATGCATACAGGGTGTTTCCTAAGAGGTGGATACACGCTACAATACGAATTTTCCTCGGCTTAAACAAACATTTTCATTAGCTTCAACATTAAAGGTAGACTGTGGTGTGCTTCCTGAACTTATTTTTAGTCGGTCTGTGTGACCCTTGGAATTTGAATGACTTTTCACCTGACACAGCCCACTTCCATCAATCTTAAATTATTTATTGCACACTTTACAATAGGATTTGCACTTATAAAGTTTATTGGACCGACCCAAGAAAATTTCTGGAGCCAATTTTCATGAAAACTTGTGCGGCGACTCATTATTACATTATCCTGTAAATATGATTGCGTAAAATGTGTACAAAAATTGAGGAAAACTGATTTTTCTACCTGATAAAAAAGTCGCCAAGATCCTGGAGATAAGGTTATGTTTACCAAACCAAAATACAGGCTTTTATCTAATATACGAGTTCGATTTGCCTCTCCTTTTAACGCATATTAAACCCGCATCTTCCCTCTCTATTGTTGATGTACACTTGATTAGTGTTTATTGACGGATAGCCACTTTGCATTACTGACAAGTGCCAACACTCGCGAACTTAGGAATAAAATCACTAAAATTTCGGAACGTGATTTTAAAAAAGGTGGAAATATGTAAAATTGGTTAATTTATAACATTTTATGGCACTTAACTTTATTTTATGACCTTTTTATAACGAAATCGGAAATTTCAGGATTTTTATGATTTTAGGACACTTTGAGACCCCTTGCAATTACTTTACTTGTGTGTAAGCTGCCCACGAAGGGCGAGATGCTCCTCCTTGCTGCCTTAGATTTGGTTGCAATTTATTTGGATAGAAAAACGCAAATTCCGATGACTGCAACACTATATGGTGAAGTACACTAACATACGTGCAAATAAAGGTTAGTGTAGGTGATGCATGTCAAAATGTCCTGGACTGATAACCTTGCTTCTGGTCACAATAATCTGACATAAGGATAGTAATTGACGATATCAATACACAATTAAAAGGGAAGTAAATATGGAAGGACTTCATTGCTTAATTGATTGATTGATTTATCAGCGTATGGTGGGCATTGCTGCCAATTCCGGGCATCCATGGAGGTTCGTTCCAACACGCAGCTTGGTCGTAAGTCGAACACGCCCAAAGGATTCGACAGTCAAACTGCGTGTCGGAACCAAATCTCGGATGTTTCATATACCGCCGGACCAGCTGCATACGCTGGGTTGGACATTGGACATGCTTGTTGTCAGAAGCGAGAGTCGCATGACGCATGGGGTAGGAATATAGGATGGGAAGTGTAGGTGTTTGAGAGATGCTTTTAAGTTTCCATGCTTCTATTAAGTTTCCATTTGTCATCATCGGCTGGGGTGTGGTGCAGTTGTTTGCGAGATGCTTCTTTTCAGTTTCCATGCTTCTTTTAAGTTTCCATCTATCGTCATCTCCTTATTTTTCGTCTAAGTATTCTGCTTCTTGTGTCTCTGAATCTGGCAGCTTTTATTTTTGTTTTATTTTTGTATTTTTCCCCCTTTCTTTTTTTATTTATTAACCACTCCACAAGTAAATATCCATCTACGGTGGAGTTGCTGGGAAGGGCCCTATCTCGCGGTAACAATTCTTTTTTTTGCGCGTTATGAGAAAAGAGGTCCGAAGGGCTGGTTTGCTCACCCTGTATGTCGTTTCCTTGAAACAATCGTTTTCAATTTTGGGCAGTTTCCATTTCATCACCTATATATTATGTTTATTACCTATATATTATGTTTAATATCGTTTCAATTTTAATCTCCAATTCTTGTTTAAAATTTAATAAAGACACAAATAAGCCAATGCTAATGCTATATAAACAAAAACTTATCTGTTTCACACACACATCTGGCGTTGCTTATTTTATATCACCTACTTCAAGAAGGGACGAATCCAGGTATATATTTTACAGTCAAGCACTCAAGTAGTACACTTTTCTCGCGTTGTTTCTATACACTATTTTGTGTTGCTTTATTCAACCAACATAATTTAATCAAATCTCAACTATATGAAATAGTCATATTCGCGGTAATTTATATCGATCAGTGCAGAATTGTTCACAGTAGAATTTCGGCGTTTTGTTGCCGCTTTATCCGGATTTATCTTGATATCCCGTGGGAGCCACGAAACATGCGTCTTTCACCGAACTCGACACATTTTGAACTCCGGAAGTAAATATGGAAGGACTTCATTAATAAAAAATTAAAGAGTACTTACAAAAAAAATAAGATGATCACCTTCATACTCTCTTTTTAATATTCTTGCTAACGTATCGATTAAAATTGTGGCGAGTTAGTTGTTATCACTTTCAGTGTAGTAAAAAAAGACAAAAAAAAAACGACGAGGTATGCATAGTTTTGTGACAGCAAAATTATGATTTCATACCTTCTGGGGTATCATCGGGAGTATATATCTGAGTTTTGGACTTCCAAAGCCTATTGCGTTTTTTTTATAAACATTTTATTTTTTGAACAGCGTTTGTTAGGTAAAAAGGTGAATAAATATCTCCGGTTCTAGGGGTCCAATTGGGACAAACAAAAGACCCAA
This sequence comes from Stenurella melanura, assembly GCA_963583905.1. Taxonomy (NCBI): domain Eukaryota; kingdom Metazoa; phylum Arthropoda; class Insecta; order Coleoptera; family Cerambycidae; genus Stenurella; species Stenurella melanura. The sequence goes on from OY757312.1 coordinate 115,068,598, forward strand.
AATATTCGTAATTAAAATTCCAGCAAATCTGCGTTGGTTTTGGGTCATTAAATTTGAGTATGTACATAACATTCAAAATTGAATAATCTGGCTCAGAGGCGTTTTTTTTTTTCATTTTAACGCCCAGGGACGTTAAGATAAGAGTTCCGATCGGCTTCAAACTTTCAGAAAATTTACCTTTTGTTAAAAACAAAACACCCTGAAATTTTGGTGCCCAAATATTGGACCCTGTCGACACAAATTAATTTGATATCTAAGATTTTAATTGCCCGCAATTTATGTCAATAAGTCCAAAACGGATCTTTTTTTAAATGTAGATCTCTATGCCAGCTTTCCGTTGACATTACAAAACTCAAATATACAATCTTGGTGATACCCTAGAAGGTAAGAAATCATAATTTTGCTATTACAAAACTATGCATATCAATGTCCTTTTTCAGGGTTCAGACTTTGCAAAGCGGAAAAAAATCCCTGAATTTTCCAGATTTTCCATAAGCAAAAATATTAATTTCCATATATTTTTTACTGAAGTAATTTTTTATTTGACAAAATAATTCCTTGAACTGAATTCGATCAGTGAAAATTCTTAAAGACTATGGTTTTCCATATCGAGACGCAGAATTCCCTGATATTTTATACAATTTATAAAATTCCCTGATATTTCCAGTTTTTTTTTTAAGATTATTAAATTCCCTGAGTTTTCCAAGTTCTCCAGTTTTTTCATACGAGTCTGAACCCTGTTTTTTTCACTCCACTATTTTTCAACTATTATATTTTGCTGGAACGATTCGTCGATATGTATATGAGAAATTAGTTGTCTTACTATTATAATAGTAGGAAGCATTTCATATTTTGTACCTGGATTTAAATTTTCAATCTTTCGCTTTTAAGCCTTTGATTTTATGAGGTCTATTCCCAGGATTATTTACGGATTAAGTTGCCTCGTAGTAATTCTAGGCCCAGCAAATATCATCCAGATGTTCGTTAGTCAATCCCGTTTGGTAAACATCCTATATGGCCACTCTTTCCATCTATCTTTGATTTCCAGAATTACAGGGCAAGTTTGATGAAATTGAATACTAAAAAACATCTGCGTTGCAATCAGTCCTGTGCCCGCAGTTGATTATGCGCATTATATATATAATTTATGGACAGGAATAAAACAATCGATTTCTACAAACTGTGGAAATAGATCTACAATATTTGCATAGTCGAAAGGTTCAAGTGCCAATATTAGTTAACTACAGTTTATCATGGCCAGATTCACCGGCTTTGATGTCGGTTTTTTATTATGGCTTACTTTTATTGTTTTCGAGATTATTTTAGAATGTAAAGATTACTGTTTTTTAAGTAAAAACACACCACTTAGAGCAGGTGGTATGGGAGCATGCGTTTCGAATACGAATCGGTTCAGGAAACAGTACGGATTGTGAAAATTCATGTTACCATGATATAGATATTTTGTTTACAACAAGAGAAAATATTAAAATATTTCGAATAAGAAATATTCAATAATTTTTTTTCGTAAAGTTGATATTGTCAATGTCATTAATTTTTTTACATTGAAAAATCAATTTCTCGCCTTCTGACGCTCTAGAGCATAAAAAAATGTTTTACAATATATAATTATAAAATCTTTAGACCTTGCATATGAACTAAAAAATGAGACTGACATTCCTCGTTTTAGCATGTTTTAACAAAAATTTTGTATAATAAAAGTTTTTTACTTATATTTTATTATTTCCGTTTTAGTCACCACTGGCCGTTAAAAAAAATTCGTTATCTATCGTAATTTACAATTCATGAGTAAAATCCTAAAACATGTCAATTTTTAATTCTAAAATGACATTTTTTGAGGATAATTTTATACCTCCTCCTTCAATCCCCTTGGAGTGACAACTACACATTTAAAATTAAAGGGAACGAGGGTGCGTGTGATAGCTCATTTGAAACAGTTTTTAATTCTCTCTCCCCAGCAACATAAGTTTTTTTTTTAATTTGTATATTCTTCATCAAGAAAATTAAATTTGAAAATTTAAAAATACAGGGTGTAATCAGTTTCATGTCATTAAAAAAAACTGGTAATGGGGACCGACTAGACAAACAAAAAACCTTTATGACTTTTCCCTCTAGGGGCACTTTAAAAAAACTGACCTGGGTTAACATATTAAATATTTTTTTAATATTAATGTAGAAAATAATTGAGAACCACTGCTTTTCTTGGTCAAAGGACTTGTAGTTCCCAATTATACAACTTTTAAATTGTCATAAAAAAGTGCAGTCCTGGGCGTCACACGCGGTGTCAAAGCAAAGGCTTTGTTTGGATCATCGACCGCCTTTGATGGACCGCCTCAACCGAACTGTGGCAATTATAAAGAGGTAAATAATTCGTTATCTTTTCCTGCACAACTGCAAGCAAATAATGGCCATAGAAGTTTAAACAGAGCATTTCTTTACATGTGTGTCTTTTAATTTGGAACAAAACATTGGATTAATGTTTGTAATTTAGAATATTTAAATGTGATTTATTAACGTTTGTAACATAAATGAGTATCCTGGGTTAAAAGCTTACCTAAGTAAATCATTCGAAATCTCTGCATCTACATCAATACACAGTTCGGTACTTTGAATTAAGGACATACGTACTCCGTTCAACACTAAACAATAAACTATCAACTAACGTTGTCAATAAAGAGAAATAAAAGAAAAACTTGGTCCAAAATCCAAAACGGAATACAAAAAGAACGAACAAGTAAGTTTTGTCTGTACGTAATCAAGAATTTAACGATTTGAACGGTAAAGTCAATAAAATAAATCTTAACTATAAATACACAGTGACCCGATATTCAAAAATAACAAAAACAACGAACGGCGGGGCGGGTTGGACGTGTGTACATAACGAAACACCCACAGTGACTAAAATATTGCACAAGGGAGCGTCAGAGTATAAGGTGGTATAAGGCAAAGACACGCGCGACGATCTAAACCTACTTCAATATTCCAGCAGTTCTCAAAAGATTTTATTGAAAATTTGCGAAATTTTTGTTTATTTTTTTTCTCCAAACCTATAAGCTTTATACCCCATGTTATAAGGTTTTTTTGTTTGTCTTGTCGTTCCCTACCACCAGTTTTTTTAATGACAAGAAACTAATTACACCCTGTATATTTGAAATGTATCCTAAACTATTTATGCTCATGTACCAAATATTTGTTATATCTGACTTTTCTAATTAATTTTGTGTCATGCCATAACATTTCATTAAAATGTAGTTAAGAATATTAATAGAAATATTTGGTATCAGCAGGATGGAGCTATACAACATTTTGCATTGGAAGTAAGAACCTATCTCAATCAAGTTTTTCCTAATAGGTGGATCAGTAGACACGGTGAAATTGAGTGGTCTGCCCGTTCTCCCGATTTGACCCCGCTTGACTATTTTTTACGGGGTTACTTAAAATCGAAATTCTACTTTAACGGCCCAAATAACGTAGATGATTTAAGACAGAATAAGGCAAGAAATTAATCAAATCATGGTGTTATTCTGTCACAGGTAGGCTTTGTAATAATTTAATTTAGGCTAAATTTCTCAATATTGATTGATTGATTTGCCAGCGTAAGGTGGGCATTGCTGCCAATTCCAGTGTATGGAGATTTGTTCCACCACGCAGCCCGATCGCCCGCCGAACGTCCATCTGCAGTCGACCAGTCGTCTATTACATATTCATGCTGCTCCACCCGACCGACCAACGGATCATCCCACCGTGTGCCGGAATAAATCCACGGTGCTTTTATATATCGCCGGACCGGCTGCATACGCTGGATTGGACATTGGACATGCTTGTCGTCAGCAGCGAGAGCCGCATGACGCATGGGGTAGGAGTATAGGATGAAGCGTGTAGGCGTTTCTGAGATGCTTCTTTTAGGTTTTCGTGCTTCTTTTTATTTTCAGGTTTTTGTGAGATGCTTCTTTTTAGTTTCTGTCTGTGATCATCTTCTCTCCTAATCTACTTCTTAGTTTTCCATTTTTTCTGTTTCTGAGTCTAGCAGTGTGTATATTCTTGATATTTCTTTATTGTATTTCGTTTTCTTTTGTTGTGCCGATTTTTCCCAGTGTGTATAATCCTTTCCTAGCTTATTCATAATCCTCTCGATTGTTCTCCATGGTCTCCCTATCTTCAGTTTATTGCTGTTCAGTTGCAGCGCTTTCTTTAGTAGGCGTGTCGTGTCTCGTCTTTTTACGCGTCCCCAATATTTCATTGCGTATGATTCTATTCTTTTGATTATTGTTCTTCCCTCTAGTAATGTTGACGTTTTCTGTCGTTTTTGTGGTTTTCCTGTTTTTGCTAGCAGTTGGATAATGTCCCTTTCAGCTCTTCTCAGGCTTCTTCCTTTGTCGTTGCTGCGTTTTTCGTGTCTCGTCTTTGTACGTGTCCCCAGTATTTCATTGCGTATGATTATATTCTTTTGATTATTGTTCTTCCATCTAGTAATGTTGATGTTTTCTGTCGTTTTTGTGGTTTTCCTGTTTTTGCTAACAGTTGGATAATGTCCCTTTCAGGTCTTCTCAGGCTTCTACTGTTGGCCTTTGTCGTTGCTGCGTTTTTGACTCCATATATCGTCGTAGGCATTATGATGGTCGTGTATATCTTTTTGGTTAGGCACCATGGTGATTTATTGTCCTCAATGAAGGGTAGTAGAGCTCTTGTGACTCTGTAGGCTGTGAACATCCTTGTTTGACTCCCATATTCTTCATTTTTGATTCCGTCGTCTGTCCAAACCATTGTATTGCAGTGTTTTCGTGTCATTGTTGACCAATTTAGTTCCTTTCCTTTTTATATAAGCAAATTTTGCCCGCGTCATGGAATTTTACCACAAGTGACGTCAAAATGGGAGGAAGCGGGCAAATAAGAAGAGGCACCCTATTTTTTTAATAACTAGAAGGCTTATATTAACTTTAAAAAAATCATTCACGTATTCGATGACTTAAGAAAACACAAAAAAAATACTTTAATCGAGGGTGTCTCAGAGTTGCGGGCAAATTAAACCTGGCGCCCAACTACAATCGCATTGTATACCTCAAAACAGTCAAAAACCAACATTTTGAGTTTTATTCGTGTATTCAATGACAAAAATCGTGACCGGAAGTGACGTCAAAATTTCATGACGCGGACAAAATTTGCTTATATGAAAAATGGCTCCCTGTGTGTCTGCGGTAGTACTTACTCACACAAAGTTTTTCATGTATCTTATTCATAGGAAATGTATACAGCCGGGCTCTCCACCTATACTAACCATAAAGATAAGATATTTGCATGCAATTTACTTAAAACACTACATAAAAATAAAGAAAATGATATTCAGAAAATATATTTTTCCATCAACAAACGCGAACGATATCGACGTTAACGAGTTTCCAGAAATAATTACTCGGGGCGTAGCTAGGTATTAATCATTGAATGAGAGGGTAACGGGGGGCGTAATGGAACGATCAGAGCCGAGAAATGCAGCTAAAAATAGGCGCGAATATTTGTATATTATAGTCGAGTGCCTCATTTCACGGGTGTTGAGGTGGGCCAGAAACGTAGCAAACACGCTCGACGTACTAAGTTCAAGATAGAACACGACACGAGTTTGTTTCACACGGTGCATCAAGGAACATATCAACTCCGACACTTTAGTCTAGTCATTATGCCGTGAACATAGAGCCTCTTAAGTCGATCGGGAATCCGGAAAACCATTTCTAGAATGAGGGCATTCATTAATTTTTTATCCTCTTCTCTATATTTAAGGATGAAACATTACAGTTTGTTAAAAAAAATATACTGATGATTCCTTGGGAACGTTCACTTTATGTGGACCTCAGCACCGTCCTCCGCCCTCCTCATCGTTCACTTTGTCACATTTTCGGTAACCTCCTCCCCTCCTAGACATGAACGTATTTGTTGAACGTCCAAGGTGCAAAAAAATCGCAAACTCGTTGTTATGTTCTATTAGGTCCCACATCAAAGAGGAAAAAACGGATACAATTCTGAATAAAACAAAAAATACAACCCTAACTTTTTTGCAAGAAAATTGTATGCAGCATGTTATCAGGTGTACCTCAGGGTTCCATTTTAGGCCCGCTTTATTTTGTGAATTATTAACTACCATCATGTTTAAAAAATCTAATGTAGAATACTTAAGTACTATATACGAACGGTATAAAGATACTGCCTGCAAATTCTATCGACAACATACTGAATTTGGTTTAAGTAACTGTTTATTGGAAACAAACGATTGGTGCATTAGTCTAAACTCGCACTGAATGTGCACAAATGTAATTTTACGACTTACATTAGGAAAATCGAATACATAATTTACAATTATACACTGGGTTGGTATAAAGATACCAATCTATCAATCGTCCAAAATACTTTATGTGGACCTCAGCACCGTCCTCCGCCCTCCCCATCGTTCACTTTGTCACATTTTCGGTAACCTCCTCCCCTCCTAGACATGAACGTATTTGTTGAACGCCCAAGGTGCAAAAAAATCGCAAACTCGTTGTTATGTTCTATTAGGTCCTACATCAAAGAGGAAAAAAACGGATACAATTCTGAATAAAACAAAGAATACAACCCTAACTTTTTTGCAAGAAAATTGTATGCAGCATGTTATCAGGTGTGCCTCAGGGTTCCATTTTAGGCCCGCTTTATTTTGTCAATTATTAACTACCAACATGTTTAAAAAATCTAATGTAGAATACTTAAGTACTATATACGAACGGTATAAAGATACTGCCTGCAAATTCTATCGACAACATACTGAATTTGGTTTAAGTAACTGCTTATTGGAAATAAACGATTGGTGCATTAGTCTAAACTCGCACTGAATGTGCACAAATGTAATTTTACGACTTACATTAGAATCGAATACATAATTTACGATTATACACTGGGTTGGTATAAAGATACCAATCTATCAATCGTCCAAAATACTTTAAAGATTCTGGTATAAGTTCGTCATCCTACAAAAGTTTGGGATTTATAATAGGAAATTCAAAAGAATTTGTTTCAATAGTGTTGGCAAAATAAAAAAATAACACCGAGCGCAAGTTGTTTTATTTAATAAGTGCTATGTGCATAACATATAATTTATTACTCAAATTTATTCAAACGCGACCTTCTCTCGCATTTTCTCAAAAATTGCTAATCCTTGAAATAAAACACCCTTTATTTCTTCCCTCGGTACTTGGCATCTATTTCGAAAGGTACAAAAGTATCCTGCTTGCCATATTTATCTCTGCAAATTCTCACATTTTATCAGCATAGCCTTAGAAAAAATTATCCCTGATGTGAGGGTAAACGTAATAGTTATTAATTTAGATGAAGTATGCATAATGTATACATACATGCCGAAGAGAACAGGGGCGAGGAGCGTTTTAGGACGTATCTATTAGATTTTGGCTACATGTTGACAAACACAATATAATCACTTAAATAACAGTCGCATAAATAACAAAGATCAGTTATGATTTATCTAAACAAGTAACTGTCAAATAATGTATTAGTTGAAAATGCAAACAATACCATATAATACTTTCTTGAGGAGCTAGTCGTCAGCAACCACTAGTCCCGTCGCACTTTATCTACAAAGTTTATACTTAGAATAATCTGGATTCCCAAGGGGATTTGTTCTGCTCACCGGTGAGAGGGTTTCTCCCAGGATACTCCAGATGTCATCTGTTTCACATGACCATATATGGGAGATGTATACTCTCCACATTTCTCAACGCGATAGGTACTTGCTGACAACGCTCTCTTGACTCAGTGAATTATGTGCTCGTAGGGTATCTACAAGGATATTGTCTCCGACATTTATATCACTTCTACGTTGCACAACCCGCTAGATGTGTGTTCTATTCACTCAACTGCGTGGATGTGGAAGCAAAATGATAATAATCACTTATAGGTCAAGAGCCTTGTGATATTCAAGTCCTGACCACACCTCCTTGGAGAAAGATCACAGAAGATGGTAAAAACGAACACTTTTAAAGGGATCCGACAGCCAGCAAGAGGGGTCGCGGACATCATGGGCCCTTTAAAAAATATATGTTGGAATTATTAGCAACCTTCTTGGATGTAAAAGGTGTGGGTACCAAGACCTGGAAAAACTTGGTCCAGGAATTTTTCTAGGCGGTCGCGGACGCCTAAATTTCCAAATTTTGGGGCGATGCAGAACCATTCAAATCATAATTTTTCTTATGTATTTTGGAGGAAAAATAAGTAATTGAGGGTGTCCAAGGAAAAAACTAATCAAACGACGTAAATAAAATCTATGACAAATCGTTCTCTGGGCCTGAAGTATACTTTGAGTCCAAGAATTTTCCGATGCTAAAAACTGTTTTTAACATAGAGCAATTGAAAATGTTACAAATCTGGCGTATAATTATCCTCGATTTGGTTAGAAATTAGACCCCCCCCCACTCAACCAGCAAATGTGTTTTATGATTTAAATGTTCGACGATTATTTTGATTTATTGCTACTTTATTAATGCTTCTAACTGCTAATTGATTATAATAGAATTACAGAAAATACTATTTTGTTGTCTGCAACTGAATTATTTTATAAATTTATCAATAAAACGTTTCTACAGCAAAATTATAAAATATTTTATAATGCAGTTTAGAATTATTTTATAAATATTTCCGTGACTAAGTTGTACAACATATCAGGTTATAAAACTAAATTGTTTTATAACGATTTTTTAGTAACGTCTAGCAGCATTTTTAGCATCTTATCTATTTATTTATTTATTGCATACACTGTTCAACAGGTAAGATATCCAATTACAGAACAGGAATAAAGGCATACAAAGCATTAATTACATAATACACAACAACATAGAAAGAAAGTAAAATGAAGAAAAAATTTACTTAAATGTACGAAATATGAATAACTAATGATACGAAGAGAGAAAAAAAATAACATGGGAAATGTTTAAATATAAAAACTATATGTACATATATACACATATGTGATTCAAAGTAAATTAAGAAAAACAAAGACACTCACTGGTTATTTAATTTAGAACATTTTGTTTTATGTCACTAAGGCTGCAATTAAAAATATTGAAGTCGCTACATAATGTGTTAGAAGTACTGCCAATCGTATATAAAGTGAATTATTTAGTAGGTTGGTACGCGGCGTAAATAGAAAACTTGGTGATTACGAGAGGATAATCTGGGAACGTGAAAATTAAGCTTACTAATTATTTCGGGTGCGTCAAAATCATTGTGTAGTAATTTAAACAAAAATACTTGAGAAAAGTACGTACGCCTATCCTCAAGAGTAGTCATAGTATATCTTTCAAGCAAGTTACTTTACGGAAAACCAATCACTGGATAGGTACCGTCGGATTTGAACCACAGTAATTTAAGAAATCTACGTTGAACTACCTCCAAGTTATTCTTGTGAACATCATAACTGGACCTCCAAATTAGCGATGCGTACTCAGGTTTCGATCTGACGAAGGATTGATAAAGAATTTTCAGAGTATCAGTATTAGTGAACTCTCGACTAGTACGAATGATGAATCCAAGGGCTTTGGAGGCTTCAGACACAATGGTATCGATATGATCAGTGAAGGATAATTTACTATCGCCGAGGTCGCGAAATGTTATAGGTCTTTGAAGTATGACATTATCTTATTATCTAACCTGTAATCAAAAATAAAAGGTGAAGCTTTTAAAGAAAAGGACATTACGATGCATTTACTAGGATTCATGAATAATTTATTTACTATACACCAGGTGTTTATTTTGTCAAGAGAAGTCTGAAGTTGAAAACAGTAATCGATTTCATCAATTACTGTGAAAATTTTTAGATCGTCGGCATATAAAAGGTGAGGCAAATTAATTTCGTTCACTATGTCGTTAACAAACATGTTAAAAAACAAGGGCCCCAGAATAGATCCCTGGGGAACTCCAGATGTGGCAGCAAATTCGATCGATTTGAACCCATTTAATGCAACGTACTGACTCCTAATCATTAAATAAGATTTAAACAAATCTTATAAATATACTCATTGGAATTATTTTTAGTTACTTCTCATCATCTTACAAAACAGTAATATTAAAGGTCTATTTGTGACAATTCTGCTTTTAAGAATAAATTGTTTTTCCAGAGTATGTTATATAATTATTACATAGCATTGTATTTGCTGCAATATGGAAACAGCAACAAAGTCATCAAAAAACAAAATTGTTTACTTGAGCATAAAAATGTGGTGGCTAACAATACAATAAAACATATTTGAAAAAGTTGAATTCATTCGTTAGCTGTGTATTTATATTTAGTCATAATTAAATTCTGTCTTTTAATGAAAATTTGTCATAATTATAGTATACAGTTTTATAAAAAAAATAGTTTAAATATCTTGAAATGCTTGCTACTAGCACAAAAGTATTTTATAGAGGGAAGCCATCTTAAGAGGCCAGCGTTCGTGATAGTAAATATGACAAGATATGAAAATTTTAAATATTAAATGTTTATTAGAATTTATGGAGTCAAAATTAGTGTAAGTTACATTGCAAATAAACTCAAATTCATAGATTCAACTTTTTATAAAATTTCAAAGATTATTAGAAACAATCAATAAATGTAGGGTCCATTAAAAATGTATTAAAAACATGGCCAAAGTTCACAGTAAAATTGCCTCCGCATCAAAAATTGCAGTCGTTGTAAGCCAGAACAAGTCTCCTAAATAAGTATTATAGGTTATTAGGTACCTACCTAGTATTAAATCACAATGCTATATGTTCTTAGTGCCAAAAACACTTCTTCCAACTTTTAGGATACATTTAGGAAATCATTTTATTTTATTAGTGTGTATAAAGCAGCATTTTTTAAATAATGACTATTTGAAAACTCTTATAAAATAGTTGTTTAGTTGTTTTATAGAAGTAGTTTGACAAACAGTGAAGTATGTTTAATAGTACAATTAAATGAAGCTTTAATAAAACTGCTATATAGTGATGGTACTAAATTTTCATAAGGCCTGCGGAAATGTTTATATAATTATTTCGTAATGGTTCAAATAGGCGTTACAAAATATCAACAGCGACTGAAATATTTTATAAGATGGTGCCAATTTTGCATTTACAGCTGCTGTGAAAAAGTTATGAAAGGGTTTCTGAGAGTAATATGGTTTTATAAAATTGTCAGAAACATTTCTACAATTTTTATAAAATATCAAATTGCTAGCAGAATTACAAAAAAAAAATCCTTGAGCTCAAAGTATAAATTACTTGAGGCCTAAAGAGCGAAAATATTTTTTTAAATGGCCCGTGAGGCCTGCGGCGCCTGTTACTGGCTGTCGGATCCCCTAAAAGTGTTCGTTTTTACCACCTCCTTCCGTGGTCTTTCTACCAGGAGGTAGGGTTTCAATATCGCGCGGTTCTTGGTCTGTTAAGCTCCATGTATAAACACGCAAAGTTAGGCAAAAAAGTTTGGAAGGACAATCGATTAACCTAACCTAACCCTAAGACTATCTATCCCACTCTACTCCGACGAAAATAAAAAACTAGAATAAAACATTAATCATATCTATTAACTTCAAACGAGTATCATTCATATTTATTAATGAATTTTCAAAGGCAAGGGCAATTTACGAATTCCCACGCCCGGTTACTATTGTCGTTCGTACGTTTGCCGACAAACCGAGACCGAGCTGATTAGCTCCCGGTAGCTTGGGTGTAAAGCAAACCGATCCGCGCTGTTGTCACGTCATATCATTTTAGTTCAATCAATGCTTGGCTTCACCTACATACTCCTTCATAATAGTCTAGATTGGGTTGCACAGCTATAATCTTTTGAATAAGTAAACTTCGAGGGCAAATAATCATATCGTAAACCATGCACTTAAAACAAAATATGTAATGTAGGTATCCTGGACTGTATTTATACTGTTATTATTAGTAATGGAGCAACATACATACAGGTAGGATCGTTACTTTTCATTGGAAAACTAATAATTTGTATAGAGGGAGTCACTAGACATCAAACTCACTCCAATAATTCTCCGATAAACGTGTTTTAATCAAAATTTCAAATATATCGTTGACACTTATTTTTACCCTCCTTACCAACAATATTTATTGCTACACTTATGACATACCTATCTATAGTACATCTCAGATTAGAATGCAGTTGCTTACGTTATGAGCGGAGCATAGTTTACACAGGCACATGGGAATTCCTAGGTAACTGGAATCCCCATGGAGGCCGTCTCAAGGCGTTTGGTACATAAAATAAACGTTTTAAATTCACTTTCATTTGGCATTTAAATACATTGAATATTTAAATTACAGCATAAATGTTCTTATTTTATTGCAGTAAGAATAAAATACACTAAATCTGTTCTGATTTACTCATTTTCCCTGCGTAAACTTGGCTTGCAAATGTAGGAATCAGATACAAGAACACGCGTTCCCTACCTTTACAAGCACTGCATTTTAAACTGAGATAAACTATTGTAAATTTTTATTTATCAACAGGTATTTTTTCAACAATTTTTTTTTTTTCAATTTCAATTTCAATTTATTTCCATTTTTGCTACAATATAATACAAATTCTACAATTAGTTAAAATTATTCCACTATCTGATATATTACATTCTGTGAAAACTATAGCCCAGTGGTTCTTTTGATATGTATTTCACTAATATTGGAAAAAGTGGGTTTTAGGAGAATGGAAAAATGTTGTTACCAAAATAACTTGTTTTCTTAATCACAACATCGATTAAAGGAAAGAAAGTCAACCGAGATGGCAAATATGAATTTAATTCGGTTTAATAAATCATGACTTGCTTGTAGAAAAACTTTATAACTGGATTACTTTATTATTTCCCAAGAGAAGATAACTGATCGAAGTAAATGGTATTCAATTTGAGAATATTTATGGTGGAAATGAGGTAACTCATGGCTCTGTTTTGGGCACCTTAATATTTTTTATATGTATTACTGATTTACCTTAAATCTTTGATCAAAATATCTTTACGAGGTTTGCTGTTAACCATGTTCTAATTGTTTCTGAAAGAACTGTGTCAAAATGATTGGTAATGGCTCAAAACATGAGGAACACACTCACGATTGGTATAATAATAATTACTAAATTATTCTTAAACATCTCTAAAACCATATTTATCAATTTCGCACCCAGATTCGCCTCTTTTCAATAATAGTTATTCGATAAAAGTAAGTGAAGTCAGCTGAGAAAGTCAGAAGCATTAAATCCCTACGAGTACACAATGATTGTGCGGCTAAACGCTAAACTGGAATTTTAAACCGCTGAGGAGATATTGGCTGTCCATGCACCAGTGGAGAGATTAAAGAGGGGCCATCCATTAATTATCTTACGCAAATTTCATGGTTTTTTTACCCCTCCCTCCCCATATGTCACAGGTTGCCACGTTCGAGTCAACCCCCGTTGTGGCGTCACATATTTTACAGCATTAAATTTTGAGGTAGAATTTTCTGATTTTTGTATTTTTTTTTTTTTAATTTCATTCAATTAAAACAACGTTACGATTACATTTCCTTTAAGAGGTGTATTTTCCAATGAAAAAAGAAATATAAGTGAATTTTGAACAATTTTAGTATACCAAGATACATCTAGTAACGCAGACATAATTAATTGTTTCTAATTTTTAAATAATGTGATGTCACAAAAGTTTGACCCCCTCCACACTTTATGGGCCCCATAATTAATGGGTGGCCCCAGAGTTGTGAATAGTTGATGATTAAAAAACAAGTAAAAAGTGCGGACATAAAGCTCAAATTGAAAGATTTCCATAAGAACTTCGGCTTCGCCAAAATCGGATAAAAAGTGTATATAAAATCAATTATTCAAAATTTACATCATGTTTGCATTATATTATTATTCCTACGTAAAAGCCGTCTCTGGAATTTATCGCCGCAGGGTCTGAGTACAAATTGAACAGTTGAGCAGATCACTGTATCTATTTTATCGGTGACAATCGACAAGCGATGAGAAAGCCTATACATAGCGAAGAATGTGCGAAAACTTTTTTATATTAAAGGAGATAATATTAGATAATTAAAAAGTACGAGTACTGTATTTTTTAATATAATTTCACAATTTTAAATTTGGTCGTCGGTTTATCCTCGTCGAAGACGGACGTGTTGTGAGGGATGCTCCCGAAAAAAGCAAAGAGAACCGGTTAAAACGCCATTAAACTCGATAAAATTTAAGTCATCGGTAGATTAAAAAAGTTCTGCGTAAAACAAAGTGTAATAATAGAAGAACAAAGCAAGCAAAAATTAAAAATTGGAAATTACTGTAAAATATGTGTTAATAATAATCTAAAGTAAACATGAGTGGTGTGGTGTATGGGCCCTTAAAATGAAAACTACCTGGGACCGACCTTCAAGACGCCTCAAGTGGATTTGTGTGAGCAACCTCTGTTTATAACGCAAGATAAACAAACATACCAGCTGTGGACGAAGAAAGATAAGTTTTTAAGTAGTATTTTTACTTTATTAATGTACTAGTTTATTTTTTTATTAAGACTGAAAACATTTTAAAAATAAAATTGGTATTAAACATAGGTAATGAAATAAAAAAATACCCGGAATTGGAAAGCGACACACAGTGGGCCAAATTGCTAATTTTTTTATCAAACGACAGTTCCTAGGCCTGGAATTAATGAAACAAAAAAACTGCTTTAAATAATTCGTTATAAAATTACCTTTAATTCTATCAAGACAGAACTTCGAAATTTCAAAATTCAAGATGACTAATCCGGACATAAAAGACCCCCGCATCTTTAGCATTGAAAAAAATCATTTCGGTGAAAATGTCTTCAAACTTTGGGAATAGGTAAGTAAAGGGCGTCCGAACAAAAAATTTCATGAAAAAATTGATTTAATGCCTTCCCTGCAGAATTACAGTGACTGGAAGTTAAACATTTTTGAAAATTTTAAATTTTTAACTTTCAGTCGATGTGATTCTGCAGGGAAGGCATTAAATCAATTTTTTCATATGACACTTTTGCTCGAAAGCAATCCCCAGTCCCATAGTTTGAAAAAAAATCCACCGAAATAATTTTTTCAATGCTAATGGTGCGGGGTTCTTTATGTCCGAATTAGCCATCTTGAATTTTAAAATTTCGACATTCGGTCCCGATTGAATTAAAGGCAATTTTATAACGAATCGTTAAAAAAAATTAAGTTTCATTAATTCCAGGTCTGGTAATTGTCGCTTGATCAAAAAATGAGCTATTTACCCCACAGTCACTTCCCTAACTGTGCGGCAGTTGAAAGTACTACAAAAACAAACTAATAGACAGGGTGTGCAAAATATTCTCTCGGGCCTCTGTCTCACAACCCGCTGTAAAAAGCTCTTTCTTCCGCGAGGAGACAGGGCTCTTCCGTGCACTTCCACCGTAAATGGATATTTACCTGTGGAACGGTTAATAAATAAAAGCTCCCTACGGCGAGCGAATGTATGTATGACTTGGCAGACAAACGAAGTGAACGCAGATAGGCAGAAAGAGGTGTACAAGATTCAGAAACAGAAGACACAGAATACTTAGAAAAATAACAAGTAAAGAGATGGTGATAGATGGAACCTTAAAAGAAGCATGGAAACTAAAAAGAAGCATCTTGCAAACGCGCATCCAATGATGACAGATCTCACAAACATCTACACTTCCCATCCTATATTCCTACCCCATGCCGTCATGTGGCTCTCGCTGCTGACAACAAGCATGTCCCACGTCCAACCCAGCGTATGCAGCCAATCCGGCGGTATATAAAACATACAAGGTTTGGTTCCGGCACGTGATTTGGCTATCTGTTGGGCGTGCTCGGCGGACGACCGAGCTGCGTGTTGGAGCGAACCTCCAGACTGGATGCCGAAATCGGCAGCAATGCTCGCCTTACGCTCGCAAATCAATCAATCAATAATTTCACAATTTTCAATTTTAAAAATGTGTAGGATAATCCATCCCATTTGGCAGGAGATTGAATTATTAGCTACAACCTTCATTATGAATTATTTGAGAAATGAGACAGTGAGTTTTTAAAATACTTATCTATAAACACCTGCTACACGAGGTGAAATTATACAACTGTAGCATACTTATTAGCATGAAATTATCAAGTAGTGTAAATGCTGATTTTAATGCTTTCATTATGGAAAATTACCGAACGGAAATATAAATGGTGAAATTATTTATTTTAATTATATATTTGGAGTCAATAATTAATTAAATGGCAGCCGCCGACAGTAAACGCAAGTGGTGCGCCTATGGGAGCCACAGCGCGCTATCTATGGAATCCCTCCATTGGCCATTCCGTGGGAAGTTGCTAAAGCATTCAACAAGTGTCTACGATCGCTGCACTCTCTCGCGTACGACTGACTAATCGGGCGTGGGCACTCTTTCTCTATCATAGTGTCCTGGCGCTCCTCTTCTTGTCGCTCTTATGCAACGATACGGCTAACAAGTACACTAGGCGGCGTTGCCACATGTGCGAATTGGCAACAAATCTGGGGAAATTTATAAATATAGCATATTTACGATTTTTATCTTTAAAATTAGGGTTTCATGGTAAAAAAAAATTCTAGTATAGTTCTTCTCATCTAATAGTCGGACGATACAATTGCAAAGAAAACCGAAACTTCGCCTCTTCTGAATGAGGGGCGAGTGGACTCATTCGCATATGTACTTTGAAATATGAAAAGTGTGTTAGCAACTTAACTTCGCTGTAAAATACTATAGTCTAAAAAATAATAATTACATTTTATCTTGCCTTTATAGCTTAAAATACGCGACGAATTCCATGTTACATTTCTACTGAAATTCACCTTTAATAGTATTGCGCAGGTCGCCCCGATCTCCCATGTCACATAGTGTGATATATGGCCTTGTGTACAAATAGGCACATGCTAGCGCAGTACAGAATCAGTTTTGTTTCGTAAAGTCGTCTTCATAATTCTAAGGCATGTAAAAAATGCGGTAACTACAAAGCGGGCAGGCGGCATCTTTACCTATTCAATGATACCGCTGCGCGGACTCTTTTGACCGAAATTTTTTATGTGACTTAGAAATATGAAAGCACCTGTACATGACAAATGGTACAATTAAAAGATTCAAACAGTTACATATGATTAAAATTAAAACTAAACGTCTACAGTATTAAACCAACAATTATTTCTTTTGGAACTGCTCTACTTGATATAAATAATTAATTATTGAGGTATCATGTATGGTTCAAAGTTAATTAATACTGACATACTTAGGAAAAAATAAAGCCTGCCCTGTCCCTCCTCGACACTTCGAACCGAAGAGATATAACCGTGACTAGCTGCGTTGTACTACTCAAATGCGGCCTAGCCCACTGCTACCGTCTCGGTAACACTAAAATGCCACAAAACATAAATAGCCTAGCCAGAATTCGAACCAGAGGCTTCGTAGCCTTAAGCCTAACATTGAGTTATTTTAGGATCGTAATACTGTTGGCCGATTAAAAGTTTGTAGTCTGGGGCTGCCCTTTGTAGCGGAACCGAAGCAATTGAGAGTTGTGACACTTCACAGCCTCGTTCAAGCTTCACGAAATACCGAGAGAGAGAGGGAGGCACGCTGCTGTATTAATAATATAATTTCTAGTACTGATTATAAATTTTAGGATTATTTTAAATGGTTTTAATAAATGTTTTGAATTTGAGAAAATGATTTCGAAACAAAATATGACAAATAAGCAATGACAAAATGAAAAGAAGGGAAAAGGTGGACAGGAAAAAATATAGTAAATAGTTGATATTACTGTAATAATAGAGGGTGCTGTTGAAAGTTGGTCAGGTTTTGTGTTTAATAGTACAAGATGTATTGTATTATGCTGTCTGATTCTTGTTGATCACTTGAAATAAGTGATATCACTACACGTTCCTATGAACTGTTGAGGATTCACGAATGGTATGGTTTCTGTATCACTACTAAACCTATCTATGCTAATAGATGCTCTCCCTATAAGGGTTCCTAAAAATG
Source organism: Stenurella melanura (assembly GCA_963583905.1). Lineage (NCBI taxonomy): Eukaryota > Metazoa > Arthropoda > Insecta > Coleoptera > Cerambycidae > Stenurella > Stenurella melanura. The sequence goes on from OY757312.1 coordinate 115,086,648, forward strand.
GACATAACTAATTTAAAGTAGATGTCCTCAGCTTTAATTCTCACTTTTTTTCCATGTGTCAATTCTTCATAATTTGAGAGCACTTTGAAATCCATTTTTGTTAACTTTAGAATTTACAAAAATTAAAAAAAAAAAAAAACACGTAAAGTCAACTCATTTTCTGTACAGAATATTTGCACATTTTTGACTACCCTGGCATCGAAAAGTAAAATAAAAATCCCAACATCAAATGAACTTTTTGCAGCAACGAGTATATTCCTTGATATAGATAAGTTAATACAGTAGGCTTTAAAAATGATTTTAAAATGTCTGAATTTATTTTTCAATGCAAAAAACAAATGAAATGGTTAAATATTTATACACTGTGTTCCTTAATGACGTGCTAATATTTCAGGGTTGTTATTCCTTAGGTCACTTTATGAAGAAAAGTGTACGTCCGCTACGGCTTAAATTTCTTGCTACAGCTTGTTGATTTTTTTTTAATCGTTATTCTTTAATATCTCAGAAAGTACTTTAGTATTATTTTCAATTTTGGTATGTGATGATAGGACATAAAACCACATATTTCAGTTAGAAAAGTTATTTTATCGTTCCGCCAGTCGCGTCCTTGCGAACATGTTCTCTCATATTCTTTACTAGAAAAAAGTGGTATGCCACTGACATTTTTCCATGTGAATATTTTTCCTGATTAGCCTGGTCAATTCTTCATGAAAACGGTCTCGCACTTTTCTCGTCAGACGCATGGTTTATGATTAAAACAATTAAATTCAAATTGAAACTAGTTACACAAGCACACACACAAAAAAAGTTCCACGGACCGGACCTATCATTTCCGATGTATTTTGGCTTGCTAAATCCGAATCCGGTGTCTTCTTCTCTTCTTCTTCTTTTAGCGGGGCGCCCAGAGGTCGCCGCATTCAGGCCTTGTGGCCCATTGTGCTACCGCTAACAAGTTAGGGAGCTCCCCCGTACAGACCGGATTCCAGCCCAAAGGCTGAAATCCTTCCCACGGGAGAACTCCTAATTTCCTCCAGCACTGGAAAGCCAGTACCGAAGTGTTTGTGCCTCGGGTTCATCAGTCCTGGGAAAGAGGTGAGGACGTGAATGGAAGTCTCCTCCTCGTCCTCGCAGAACCTGCAATCGGGGAATCCGGTGTCAGTTTTGCCCCACCACGTCACAATTTTTTTTCTATCCCCAGAAAACAGTTAGAGAAATGCAAAATTGCATTTCTGTGTTTTTTGAGGATAGAAAAAAGTGTGACATGGTGGGACAAAACTGACACAGGATTCGCCTAGCCAAAATACACCGGAAATGGTTGGTCTGGTAAACGCAAGAGACCGTTTTCATATAAAATTGATCAGGTTAATCAGAAAAAATATCCACATAGAAAAGTCAGTGGCGTACCACTTTTTGGTAAAAAAATTCAGAGGAAATATGTGGTTTTATATCCTATTAACACTTAACAAAATTGAAAATAATATCTAAAGTACTTTCTGAGATATTAAAAAAAACCGCTGCCTAAGGAATCACTACTTCCACATCCAGATTCTTCATCCAACCCACTTTAAAGGAAACATCTTGACTATATTTGCACTCTAGTATGTGAAAATTATTGGTCATAGAATTTTAATAATATTCGGGGTAGATGTAATAGAAAAGTTAGAGGAGTTGGTTTCTACCATATACGCTAAAAATGAAGTTTCTAGTTTACCCTACTTATTTTCTACTATTCACAACCTACCACCTCCGACTCCTTCAATGGAATCATCTCAATTAGATGTCACAATACATACGTGTACTAACTTTCAAGTGAATATCTCAATTTGATGTTATCAATCCCATTAATAATGAAGCGGAGGTGGTGGAGTTTGAAAAATATTAGAAAGAAATCTGAGGCCTTGGTTTCTAGTATATACACCGAATCCCAAATTTCTGTACTCTTACCAGCTTGATTTACTTATTCCCTTCTACGGAATAATCCCAAAATATAATCTAGTTCCAGATGTCGTTATAATACATACGTCTACCAAATTACAAGTGAATATCTCAATATTCAATCAACCCCTTTAATAATGTAGTAAGGGTAGTGGAAGGGTTGAAAAATATTATAAAAAAATCTGAGGCCTTGGCTTCTAGGACATACACCGAATTTCATGTTGCAGTACTCTTACCAGCTTGCTTTACTTACTTTTCCCTATTTACCTCCCCCACTCCTTCAACGCAATCGTGTCAAAATATAATCTTGTTTCAGATATAGTTATAATACATAAATGCATTAAATTTCAAGTGAAAATTTAAATTTAATTTTATCAACTCTTTGAATAAGGGAGTGGGGGTGGAGGGGGGATGGAAAATACTAATAAAAAACCTGAGACCTTCGCTTCTAGTATACACACCAAATCCCAAATTTCTGTACTTTTACCAGCTTGCTTTACTTATTTTCCCCTATATACCCCTATTTAAACCCCAGCCCTTCAACGGAGTCATCTCGAAATATAATCTAGTTCCAGATGTCGTTATAATACATATGCGTACTAAATTTCATGTGAATATCTCAATTTTATTTTATCAACCCCTTGAATAATGGAGTAGGGGTGGTGGGGGCTGAAATATATTATTAAAAAATCTGAGGCCTTGGCTTCTAGTACATACACCGAATTTCTAATTTCTGTACTCATACCAGCTTGTTTTACTTATTTTCACCTATTTACCCCTAAATAACCCCCAACCCTTCAACGGAATCATCTCAAAGTATAATCTAGTTCCAGATATCGCTATAATTCATACGTGTACCAAATTTCAAATGAATACCTCAATTTTATTTTATCAACCCTTTTAATAATGGAGTAGGGGTGGTGGGGGGCTGAAATATATTATTAAAAAATCTGAGGCATTTGCGTCTAGTACATACACCGAATTTCAAGTTTCTGTAGGTATACCAGCTTGCTTTACTTATTTCCCCCTATTTACCCCTAAATAACCCCCAACCCTTCAACGGAATCATCTCAAAATATAATCTAGTTCCAGATGTCGTTATAATACATACTTATACCAAATTTCAAATGAATATCTCATTTTTATTTTATCAACCCTTTTCATATTGGAGTAGGGGTGGTGGGGGTTGAAAAATATTATAAAAAAATCTGACGCTTCGGTTTCTAGTACATACATCGAATTTCAAGTTTCTGTAGTCTCACCAACTTGTTTTACTTATATTCCCCTATTTACCCCAAATTAACCCCCAACCCTTCAACGGAATCATCTCAAAATATAATCTAATTCGAGACGTCGTTATAATACATACGTGTACGAAATTTCAAATGAATATCTCAACTTTATTTTATCAACCCCATTAATGGGGTAGGGGTGGTGGGGGGTTGAAAATATTACAAAAAAATCTGAGGCCTTAACTTCTAGTACATACACCGAATTTCAAGTTTCTGTACTCTTATAAGCTTGCTTTACTTATTTACCCCTATTTAACCCCCAACCCTTCACCGGATACCCTCAAAAAACAATCCAGTTCCAGATCTCGTTATAATATATACGTGTACAAAATTTCAAGTCAATATCTTAAACCGTTCCGGAGAAAACGTGCGGACAAAAAAAGTTACAGACAGACAGACAGACACACAGACAGACAGACAGACCGACAGACAGAAATTTTTTTTTCGCTCAAATTTAAAATCTCGACGTTTCATGACATTCTAAACCTATTTCACGAATAAAAATTTTTGAAATTTTTTTTGCGATTACTATACTTCCAATCCACTACGTGGATGTGGAAGTAATAACGATTAAGAAAAATTTAAGTCTTTGCGGACATATGTTCATATGAATTTTTCTTTGTAAAATGACCTAAGGAATTACACCCTGAAATATTAGCACATCATTGAGGAACACCTGTATTTCCTTACAATTTTTTTTTTAATTAGGACCTGAAACGCACGGGAAAAAAGGCTAACTCAAGCGTTCGCGCGTTGGCTCCCGATCCCATCTGTGACGTGTGACGTTTCCCTTACATCTCACCGTCACATCATTTCGCCCACTAAGGATATACAGATTCAGAAAGTATTCGTTTTGGTATGGCAATAAGTGGAAGCGAGAGCGAAGCAACTAGGCTATTCTTTTCTATCGTATGTATAACACATCGTACAAAGCGCCACCTGCTATCTCCACCACATGTGTGTGGACATCCCTAGAGTTTAAATTTGTTTCCGTCTTACACACGGCAGTTCTCGTTTTGCCGTATACGATAGAAAAGAATAACCTAGTTGCTTCGCTCTCGCTTGCTCTTATTGCCAAATATTACCATGCCAAAACGAACACTTTCTGAATCTGTATAAGAACATGTTGGAAGAAGCGTGTAAAGCAGTGGATACTCCAGCCTTACTGAGGAGTTCACGGAGTAGCTACGGAATGAAACGCTAACATTTTTCTAACTCCACAATTGGTGACTCCGACGTGATTTGAACACGCAACCTTCTGATGGATGCTACTAGCCTGATGCTACATGGCCTGATGCTGAAACGGCCCGATACTACATGGCCTGATGCCAAAATGGCCCGTTGCTAGATGCAGATTGGAGTACGTTCAGAATAGGGGTATTTACTTCGTTTCGATCCAGCTCTAATACGATCTTCTTCTACCAACTTGTCACTGGTGGGGGAATGATTTGGCGTGTGACGTTTCCCTTACATCTCACAGTCACATCATTTGAACCACTACTGTATATACGAACCGCCATGTTAAGTTCGTTGGAAAAAGCGTATAAAGCAGTGGCTACTCCAACCTTACTGTTGAGTTCACGGAATAGCCACGGAACGAAACGCTAACATGTTTCTAACCCCACACCATCCATCACTTTAATTCTCATTTACAAAGAAACAATTTTGTAAAATTGCCGTTGTTTTATGTCGTTATTACGTTAAGTCTCTAGAACTATTTTATATTTTTCTACTAGCAAATACCCAGTATGCAAAATTTCACATAATGTGCTATTACCTTAATAGTCCAATCAATCTACAAAAACCCAATCTTAATTTTGCCAGAAATTGTTAGCAAGAAAAAAAATGGTCACGCAGAAAAAGAAAATTTAACGCAGATAGCGGTTTTTTTTCCTCCAAATATTTAATGATAAACTTTGCCTACAAAATTCGTAAACGTAAAAGAAACGGTTTTTCGTTAATAAAAAAAAAGAGCTCGAATCGAAAAAAGTTAAATGAGAAGGTTGTAGGTATTAAAATTATTTTTCTTTCGATTGATGTATAATAACTAATAAGTTATAGGTTAGTGCACAAACCACAGAGAAAAATGGAAAAAACCGTTAAAAATCACGTTTTTTAAAAGTTAATTACTTTTTTTTAACGCAACTTACAAATTTGTTATTTGGTAAAAGCATAGGTTCTCGCTAGCAAAAGAATCAGTTTTCTTTTATTGCGATGGGATGCATTATAGCTTTTCACTGCAATTCTTTTATGGTCAAATATCTTTTGGTCTACTATACATTCACATTTTAATGTTTCTAACTGGTCCTGGCCGCTTTGCTCGAGTAAACCTACTTTATTCTTCCGATTTCTGCGTGACTTGGCAACAAGGCGGAGTAGTAGCCGAGTTGTATAGCTTGTAAGGCAAAACGACGAGTCGTCCGCTCGTGCCGAGCGTTTACAACCTGACCATCTCCATATAATTCGATAATGAGGTTTTTGAGCTCCGATGGTACAGCGGTGGCGGATTTTATTATGACATTAAATAAAAAGGTGATCTCATAAAATTATCCGCAGCGAATTGATGCCCGATTTTATAGGAGCGGGCATTTAATGAAGAAAAAAATGTCAAGGTTTGAAATATTCGTGTGCATCATGATTCATGAGAAATTGCAACAATTGTAGGAATCTTGAAAATACAGTAGCAAATGTCTTTAACACAGGCTTAACAATTATTATGTTCCCTTTATTTATGTATTGTCACGTATTTTCACCCCAAAACCACCCTTCAGGATCCGTGGGTTCCAAAATAATTTAACAAGGGATAAACGCTCTAACACTATTTATTTAATCACTTACTAGAACTTAACAACTTTTAATTCAACTAAAATACACTTTTACTAGTTTTACTGTCTAAAAATAATCTTTAACAATGTTTATTACTTGATATTTTCACTTTCTAACCTCTCACTTGTTACTTTACAACTTCTTCTTCTTCCGCGTAGTTACATTCGGTTTATATATACTCTACACGGCCTTTCCGACGATTTTGGTAGAATAGGTCGAAATTTTTCGGTAGATTTTGTACAGTTTCGGTAGATATTAAGGCAGGTACATTTTAATAACGTAGTTAATAAGTATCGATACTTCTCTCTGGAAATTAAATTTTTGAAAGCGAAGGGAGGGGGCATTTTTCTACGAATTTTCTTTCTCTCTAAAAATTTTTACGGCCTATACAGGATATTTCTTGTAGACGAATAGTTATTACCGATATCTATAGGTACGCATAGGTGCATAGTATATGTACTTCACATACCCCAAAATTCCGATCGATATGCAAAAACAAATTTTACTCGCCTTGTAATCACCATTCTTTTTATTTTAGAGCGATACCGGCTAAGAAGTATCGATACCGACTTAAAAGAAGTTTGAATGTTCGGTAGAAATTCAGAATAAATTGGTATTTCGGTGACTTCATCCAAATTCGGTAGGTCTACCGAAAATTCGGTAGCTGTGGCATCACTGACTCTACAAATTGTTTCTAGAACCATTTAGAATAACGAGAAGCCTCCCGTGACAATCTGGAATAATGTAGAAATTCGATCAACTATAAAGTTCTAGAAACATATTTACCAGTGGCGTATCAGCCTCCCATTCCAAGGGGATGTAATGCGTAACAGCATAAACGACTTTATAGAGCAGGCGGTATGGGCGCATGAGTTTCGAATACATTTCTGGCGCAGTTTTGTTGCTGGAATCCGTTCAGGAGACACTACCGATTATGAAAATCCATGTTACCAGACGGTGACCTGGTCTAGTATTATTCAAAACAATTTTGTCTATAACAAAAGGAAATATTACATTTTTTCAATCAAACAATTTTTGAAAATGTTTCTGACCGATTTCCAACAACTTTTTTTTCGTATAGTAGATATTTTCAATGTTATTAATTTAAACAAATTAAAAAATCGCCAATTTCTCGTTTCTCTGAAAGTATAATAAAAAAAATGTTATTTTCTATAATAAATATTTTTTATAACATCTTTAGACCTTGCCTTTTTTATTTTAAACCTCCAGACCAGTGGCGGCCCGTCAGGGATGGCAGGGTAGGCAGTGTCCACCCAATTGTCTAAGAGTGCTCAGGCCAAGCAGTAGTTAGTCATACAATTTTGCCGTTAATTAATTTTAATATAAAAATTATAAAATTAAAGTTATTTTTATGTATGATAATATTTTCAATATTTTGCTAAATATTAATCCGCCTCCGCCAAGTTCACATACGAATCCGCTTTATCTTAATACCGGGTCGCTTGCCGCTAATATTTTATGCGCATAGGCCTAAACTCTAACCACTAGTTGGCAGCGGACACTGAATTTGTGATATACTACGTCTACGCATGTTGGTCATTCTCGTCGATCTTACGCCTGCAATACGTATCAAAACGGGACGTATATCTATGGCTTGCGTTTTTAGGCGATCTATATCTAGGGAGGGCATGCCACGCCTAAAGAAAACTTAATAAACTTATGAATAATGAATATTGAACTATTGAATAGATATGTTTACATTTGACAATATATCAAAATCAAACTGGAAAATAAAAAATGACTAATTAATAAATGTATTGAAGTTGACTAAATGATTCATTCACGTTTTAATCTTGTGAGAATATTGAGAATATCAAATAGAATATTAATTCTGTACCTAATCTCTAATTTGATAAATAATAGAAAAAAAGTCAGCGTGACATTCATTATGATTATTATTATTATGAAAATAGTATTATTTGTAAATGATGAAATGCAAATTCAAATAGATACCGGGCTTTGTAGTTTGTGGGCGGAACATGGACACTGCCTGTGTGGGATGAGCCCTTCCCTTTCTTTTACCATCGTAATTTCTCGCCAAACATCGTCTCATCTTCGGAAGTGTGTAACGTATTTACTACGATTTGTTATTTGTTTGTGTTTGTGCAAGTGCCCACCCACAGCTAAAAGCCACAAGCCGCCACTGCTTCAGACCACTCATCTTCGATGGTTTTTGAGAAATTCATGTCGAAGAAAAGTTGCCATGTGGATTTCAGGGTGTAGGTAATTGATTCCTGAAGAATTTTAAGCCAAAACATAGAGATTGTTTCCTTTGAAAAAATTTAGTTAACAGTTTAAAAATATAGTAATCTCTCCCGCTGCGCTCGAATTTTTAATCTAGCCATTCGTGCAATAAAGTGTCTCCTGAATAACCCATTCCAGCCAAAAAACTGCGTCCGAAATGTATTTAACTCATGCGAACATACCGCCTGCTATATTAAGAGAAATACTGATTTTTAGAACAGCAGCCAAAAATAGTGATTTTAAAAAAAATTATATTTATCTCCATTTTGCCACAATGTTTAAAGCAGAGTAAAAAGCCAGAGTGAAATAAGGATGATTACAAGAGCGGATTTATGACTTTTTAGGTTCAAAAGCCTGCTAATAGCCTCCATTTTGTTTTCTTTTTATTTTATTAAAACGAATTATAGTTTTGGTATGTAATATTTGAAATTCTAAGTGGAGTGCTTGGTTTCTTAGTGCAAAATGCCAAAAAAAATTGAGACCTGCTTCTAGTATATACGCCAAAATTCTTTCAATAAAATATTGAGTATTTTGAGTTTTTTTTAATTTGTACTTTGCACACTTTTTTATTACAGGTAAACTTTTAAATTGGTAATTTTTAAAATGCTTACATTGCAAAAGGTTTCGTTCAAATCCATAAAGTTCAAAGCATATCCGTTACAATTAGAGCTCCGGAATTTTATCTCGTAGACGTTAAAATCAGGGAAAGATTTTTATGCAAGTATGACACAATATATCTTAACTTGTACCTTTTCAAGGAAATCCGTAATATCTAATGACTAGTTTATTATAAAGACTCACTCGAAGAGGAGGTATTGGGTGATATAACATTGAAAAAACATTATCTAGTTTGAATCACGGTATGTTCCATCCCACTATCACTTCCACTAAATCTAAATTAAAATTACGTTGACTGTCACCATCAGTAGAGCCACTAGCACTCATATGCCTTTGTGGGGATATTCGAAATATGCCTATTAACGTTTGTTTTAGATGTCGAAGAAATTGTTTTCTTGCAACTACTACAATAGAGATCTGTTCTATCAAATTGCAGTTCTGGAAAATTGCGAATCCACAAGTATACTGCAGCCTGAGAAGCAGAAGACATTTTTGTATACCGCCGACTCTGTATAATTTCACTCTAGGTTTGTAGATACATATGTACGGGGTGTCCCAAATTACTTGATTTTGGCTGGTTTTCCTATTTTCAGACCAGGTAGAGAAAAACTGACGTATGAGTCTAGAGCTCGATTTTTGTGAAACGCCGATTGGTGAAAACCGCATTTCGATATCTCTAACCGTTTCCGAGATATCGGCAAAAATTGACATTTGGTAGATTCCGAAAAACTGTCATAACTTTTTTATTTGTGAATATTTTTTCAAATGGTAAAGGCACTTTTTGACGTAGAATAAGACGCATTTGTCAAAAAAAATATATGGCTTTTTAATTGTTCGATATCAAAGCTCACTTTGTTATTTCAAATAGAAACCATAGTTGACTTTGATTTTAGAAAATAGGAAAAAAAATAAGCTTTCCAAAAATATATGTCAAGATATGTCTAGTCATCCTTGCTGCCAATATAACACATTTCTCTTTAAAAATTACATTTTTTTAACACTTAACATTTTAACCTAGTCGGCCACACAAAAACAGTTGCTTTGCATATCAAAAAGTTAGTTTGACAGTAAATAAAATAAGTGTTAAAGTTGACATCTGTTATAATCTCTCTGCATTATTCCAAAATGTATGAAAACTTTGAAAAACGCCAGATGTTTATATGCTATATTGAATCAGGCCGAAATTCTGAAGATGCATTAAATCTATATTTCGAACGTTACCCTGAACGCCAGCAGCCAAGCGAACAAATATTTCCTATATTGGAAAATGCTTTGATGAATTATGGATGATTTGTCAAGCCCAGACCTAAACAGTATGCTATTGAAGGTAGAGACGAGGTGGAGGCAGAAGTAATTGGAGTAATTTTAGAAAATCCTGAAATTTCTACCAGAGAAATAACTGTAACTAAGGGTGTGAGCAAAAGCCGTAGCCAAAGAATTCTCAAGAAATATAAATATAAACCTTATAAAATCAGGATCACTCATCAAATATTCCCTGGTGATCAAGAACGCAGGAATAATTTCTGCAACTGGTTCATCAGAAAATGCAATGAAAATGAAAATTTTCACCGAAATGTCATTTGGACCGAGCGACGAAGCAAGAGTAACCAGCAACGAAATATTTAATCGACATAATCGGCATCGTTGGTCGGACCATAATGAGCATGTTTTCCAACCTAGAAATATGCAAGGACGATTTGGTTTCAATATTTGGATTGGAATAGTGGGGCAACGAATGATTGGACCTTTTATTTATGACGAAAAGCTTAACGCCCAACGGTACGTTAATATTTTGGAAAACATTGTTGAACCATATTTAGAAGACTTGCCCCTTGCCGATTTGGTACGAAAGTTTTATCAACAAGATGGCGCACCAGCCCATAACGCGGCGGTTACAAGGAACAAACTAAATCAAATGTTCGAGGATCGGTGGATGGGAACAAGGGGGCCCATACCATGGCTACAAGATCTCCGGACCTAAGTCCTTTGGACTTTTTTATTTGGGGTTTCGTCAAAGACCAGATATTTAAAACCATACCAGAAACGCGTCAAGATTTAGAGCAACGAGTGAGAAATACAATCGCTGGGATAACACCTTTACAACTCTTAAATGCCGAGAAATCAGTAAAGAAGAGATGTCAATTAGGTGTTTTCACAAATTTTAAATTCACTTTCACTGTGAAGATAATGTTTTATTATAGTTAAAAACACTTGAATTTTGAGAAACAGTCGAATAATACCTCAAAATATGCCATTCTAATTTTGTATTGAAATTTTTTCGCCAAAAACACTACATCAATTCACTACACATTAATGACGTCATCAGTCATATTGTCAGTGTCATTTTGTTTTATAAACACGTTATTTTGCAGACAAATTTCCTAAAGTAACTTTTACAAATCCCGTATTAGGTAGGCGTTACTTATTTAATCACATGCAAAACGTAAATAGAGTGAGTAAAATTTTGTGTTTAACAATTTTTACACGCGATTTAACAAACTAATATAACCGATGACGTTATCGCGTGTTTTGCGTACTCGTTCGTATACAAAAACTTTATGTTATTTATTTGTTGAAATTTTAATTTAATGGACGATAGAATGCTGTTTAAATGTCAATAAGTGCTTTAGTATAACAAGTACTTCATTTTAACATTATCAAAAAGGCAAATTTGCACGTAGTGAAAACACCTAATTGTGCATCGACCAAAATGGTAGACAATTTGAACACTATTTGTGATACTTCAATCGTTAAAGATTTGTTACCTACTTAATGAAATATGTTTAATTAATAAAATTAATTAAATAGAAAAACTATTGTTTTCATTTGAATAACTGAAACTCTTGCTTTCCATGGCCAACTCTGCTAAAATGTCATTTTTAAAGAGAAATGTGTTATATTGGCAGCAAGGAGGACTAGACATATCTTGACATATATATTTTTGGAAAACTTATTTTTTTTCCTATTTTCTAAAGTCAAAGCCAACTATGGTTTCCATTTGAAATAACAAAGTTAGCTTTGATATCGAACAATTGAAAAGCGATATCTTTTTTTGGCAAATGCATCTTATTCTACGTCAAAAAGTGCCTATAGAAAGTTTTTACCGTTTGAAAAAATATTCACAAATAAAAAAGTTATTGCGGTTTTTCGGAATCTGCCAAATGTCAATTTTTGCCGACATCTCGGAAACGGTTAGAGATATCGAAATGCGGTTTTCACCAATCGGCGTTTCACAAAAATCGAGCTCTAGACTCATACGTCAGTTTTTCTCTACCTGGTCTGAAAATGAGAAAACCAGCCAAAATCAAGCCATTTGGGGCACCCTGTACATATACTTATGGCTAGATTTACACTACGGTCTGTGAAACTGCGACCTCGGATGGTCTACCCTTTATTAAATGTTGACGTAAATGCCAAGAATTTCCACAGTATACCTAGGTAAAAAGGGATTTTGTCAAAGCAAAGTTTCACAATTTCGGCAGCGTCGTCTAATTAAAGGAGATAATAAAACCGCATTAGTAAAAAACATATAAGAGTACCGCCATACACTGGAATCTAATGTTGACATTGTGTGTCGAATTCAATAACATTTTAAAATGAAATAAAATTCACAAATGCACAAGGCACACGGCAGTTTTATGCCATTAATCCTTAACTTTGTTTGTTATGTATGATTTACTATATAAAAATGATTTATTTTATTGGAGAAAATGATTTATGTTGCCAGCAGTCAGTTAGATTTTTATATTTAATTATTATGAAAATAAACAAAATAAACACGCCACACGTTAAACAGAACAGGATGTGTTTGATTCAAAATTGTCTTTCTATTTGCCAGATAAGTATTACATATTTTTGTAACAACCATAAATAGATTGTAGCTGGCAGTAATGAATATTTCACACGTCATCGTTTTTCTGATTGTTTCAGAGTGTTTGCAATATAATATTTTGTCATCTAAATGCACTGGACTAATATTAAAATACAACATTTATGAATATATCTTAATACTCCCCTACCCTACATATAAAACCTGAATTGTAATTGTATCGGCACGCCTCTGTGGTGCATGATAGTTTTGTTTACAATTTTTTGTAGTCAAATAACATTTGGTCTACTATACATTCATAAATCATAAGGAAACCGACTACCACCACACCTTTTATTCGATAAAAGAATCAAGGCACAGATGCTGTATTTTAATGAAAACAATATTCCAAACGAAAACGGCTAGAGGCAATTCATTTGACTGTTAGACTTCCTATCAATAGATACCGCCACTTGTCAAAGAAAACGAAACTCGGAACAGTTATCTTTCCCAAATAAGCCACTCGTTGCATAAAAAATAACGATCACCTACGTTGTGGGAATTATTCTACTTGCTACGAATTTGGCAAAGCGCGATAAGTCAAGGTCAAATATGTTTAAATAATTTATTCAAAGTATTCTATTTTTTTTCTGCGTGAATAAATGGTCCAGTGATCTTTATTTTACTTTTAAATGGGGAGGTCAGATGTGCTTTGTTGTGTATTTTTAAAATCTTTCAGACAAAGAATATTATGTGATGATTTTTTAAGGTCAAATATGGAGAGACACGTATTTAGATTTGCTGTGCGTTAGGTACACAAGTTAGAAAGTACCTAATAAAATGATGAGGTGATAGTTCATGGTGTGTGTACGTATTATTGAGATACATAACAAAAATGTCGTTATTTAACGTTGAATTATTCCGAAGTAAGAAATGGAAAGACAAACATATCATTTTCAACGGCATGAATGTACCTACAGTCAACCACCAGTACCGGGGTTGCATAAATACTAGTATAGTTCACTCCATACTTACACAGGGAGACCGGGGCATGCTTGTTTTTCTACACCTCATTAAATAAATATAATGTATTACTTAAGAGATAAATCATCATTACTTTTATACATAAGTATGGTCTGACATGATTAGGATAAAAAATACACGGAAACGAGCTTCTTTTAATTAAAATTTCTAACTCTTGTAATACAGTTACGCAAATCACCCCTAGCTAGAACGTCATTTCCAGGGAACAGATAAACAGAGTCGTACTTTGAATTTATCTGTCAATGTCGCGAAGGACAGGCAATGGGTACACCAATGCACAAGATATTCCTATCTTGACGCAAAACAGAGTAAGATTTTTTAATTTACCATTAAATTTCTAACGAAAACACGATTTTAAAATTTCTAGTATTGTTTTGTTCATTCTAATACGCAGAAATTGGAAGTACGGCTCTGTGATACTCTTGTCAGTAGTAATTGCGCTGACTTTGATATTTTGATGACCGGTTTTTATGGCCTTTTTATGTACACTAAACAAATGGAAACAAGTGTGGTCTGTCCCGTAATTCAGATTTAAAAAAGTTCCCAAAAGAAGCATAAATGGAACCGAAGCTTCTGATTAGTATACCGGCGGCGTTCGGTCGTGCAGTACACAGTTACTCCACCCCTGGAAGTCCACGTTGACTAGATAGCTCATTCCAACGAATCATCTATTCGATAGAGCAAAATTCAACCAATTATATTCATTGGTATTGGCTACGTTCTTAACTTGTTAGGGTGTAATTAGTTTCATGTCATTAAAAAAAAACTGGTGGTAGGGAACGACAAGTCTAAAGCTCATAGTTTTGGAGGAGGAAAAAACAAAAATAAACAAAAATTTCCAAAATACTTAATAACATAGTTTGAGAACTGCTAGCATATTGGCTTTTATTGCCTCGCGTCTTGTCGCACATGATACTCTGACATTCCTGCAAATAAGACAGAGGACACCGCCATATTTTTTTCTTTTTCGCGGCCAAATTATCTTATGCGTCCTTATACTCTCCCTTATAATATTCTCAAGTAATAATTTCAGTCTGTGTCCTTACTTGGTAAACAAAGTACACACGACGCGACCTACCCGTTCCTTGGTTTTTTCTGTTGCTTTTGTTCTTTTTGAATTTTGTGCCACTTATGTTAAGATTTCTTTTACTGACTTATCGTTTAAGTCGTTAGTACTTGGTTACGTAAGACACTACTTCTCGTTCGTGCTTTGTGTGTTTTTGGATTATGGACCAAGTTTTTTTTTTGTTTTTTTTTAATTGATAACGTTAATTCACAGTTTAGATTGATGTTTTAAAACGCAGACTTTGGACATTATGGGAGATTACACTTATCCAGAGCTCGCGGATATGCACTTGGTGTATGGAGAAAGTGGTGGAAATGCAACTGGTGAGGAAGAGCTTTAGAACAATTGTAACAAAGTTTTTTAATGTGCATAGAAACCATAGAAAATTATCCCAATTTACCAAATGTGTTGAACGGAGTGCGTATGTCCTTACTTCGACGTGCCGAAATGTGTATACGAGGAGATGGAAGTCATTTCGAACAATTTTTGTGAAATTTCAAAATAATTGTTTAGTTATTGGGTGTTACCTATTGGGCATTAAAGGTATGATTATTATTATTAGTATTCGCTGTCTTGTTTTGATCTGTTTATTATTGTTTACATTGATTTTCATATAATACACAACTATTTTCTGTTATCGTATCTCGGACGTCTAACTGTTTGTTTTCCAATTTCATAAAATAATTACTAATTTTTTAAGCTTTTACCACAATGTTACAAATGTTAATAAACCACTTTTAAATTTTATAAATTGTCATAAACGACAATAAAAGCTACAATAACTTTGTTCCAAATTACAAAACACATGTAAACAAATCCTATTTAAACCCCTGCGGCCATGCTATGCTTGCGTTGTGCCGAAAGAGAAGAAATTATTTACATTTTGATAATTAGTGGTATAAAAAGTTCGGTACAAGTAATCCCATCAAAGTGCCGCACCTTATCCGGTGGGAACACAAGTCGGGTATTACAGTTTTTTATTATTTCTAATATTCGGAACTACAACACCCATTGACCCTGACAAACAGTGGTTCTCAAATGTTTCCTACCTTAACATTAAAATGTTAAACCTAGGTCAGTTTTTTTCAAAGTGCCCCTAGAGAAAAAAGTCATATAGGTTTTTTGTTTTTTTTAATGACATGAAACTAATTACACCCTGTATGTATGACAATTTTTTATGACAACAGCCCCACAAAAAAAAAATCAGACTAGCGAACCAGATCCATGTATCCCTATGTATTCAGCAGCGTACATACGATATAAAACATAACCCCAGGGAGGGGTGAAAACTACCCTCATATTATATTAAAAAAATAGATCCAAAATAGCAATGACTGCTGAAAAAGCTTGAAATGTCTAAGTTTTGTAAAAGTTTAAAGTAATAAGAAACTGCATCAGGTCCGATGTAATCTTCAAAAACTACCCCTATTGGGTTGAAAACAACCACCACTTAGTTTAAATGACACAAGAAAAACGTTAAATTCAACAGGATTTCTATTTTCATGGATGCTATAATTGGCTGAAATTGCGTAGTACTCTAAAATAGAACTAGAAACTTTCGTACCATCAACGTCCTACAGTGTCAACCCTCAGAGGGTGTGAAAGCCCCATTCCAGATTCAACTTGAAAAAAGCTGCAGTGATCCTCGAAGAAGCTACGGAGGTTTGTAAAGGTGAGCGCTGCCAAAAATCACCCCTAATCTTAAATGACACAGAAAAAACAAGAAAAAAACATTGATCTAAGAGTATTTCCATTTTTATGGATGATATGACTGGTTAAAATTGCGTAGTACTCAGAGTTAGACTTAGAAAGTCACGTACCACTGTTGTTAATCAATTCCACTCTCCTAGGGGTGGAAACTATCGCTTGTCTAAGAAACAACTATAAGAAGTTACAGTGACTTCAGAAAAAACTCCAATCATGCCAATCATAGCATCCATAAAACATAAATCCGGTTAGTTTCCCTTTGTTTCTCCAGCATCCTACGGAGATAGGGATGGAATTTCGCAACCCTGTGTAGTTTCCAAGCACAGTGTAGGACATGGTCTAGTTTCTTCTAGTTTCTAGGTACCTTGAATGGCAAAATAAAATTAATTATCTTGGGGTGATCGTTGATAAAAAAAACTGTTACGCAACGCTTATGTTACCAACCTCATCAATAAATGCTGGAAGCGCAACTATCCTATTTGCACTGCTCCTTGACTCCCCCCTCATGGCCCAACCCTAATTTACGAATCATACAATAGGCCCTTCCTTACCTATGCATCCCCAACAGACCAAAATAAACTCCTAAGACTTGGCAATAATCTCCCCCACATCCCTCCTTGAATTATATATTCACTTCTTAACAGAAACACTATCGTAACTGCAACTGTTCGAGAAAAGCCAAAAACAATTTAAAAAAATTCAAATATACAAAAATGACAAAAATAACTTCAAAACAAAAAATTTAAAAAACAAACAAAATATATTATATCTTAACATCACCTTTGGCTAACATAATTAGAGAGCCAACCGAAAACGACAAAAACAGCCATAAAATTAAACAAAGAATTCACATACCCACCAACCAAAATTCACAAAACCAATAGCAAACACAACTTAAACATTATTTAATCAACAAATATGAACAACTAATTAACCAACCTATTACTAAAAATTAAACCAGTACACCGTCAGCGTCAACCTCAGAGCAAGCCATGCTATAAACCCAGGACAAGTATCAAGAAAGATGGAAAGCTCTATGTATCGTCACATACACTTGACTTGGCATTAATCACTAAGTCTGTACTGACGACAGCCAAGAAACCAGAAACTGTGCACTATACAGATGGTATAATTTTGTCCACACAAAAAAAAATATTTTCTGCTGGGGCTTATTACAATCAAATTGTTTTGTATTTGCGCCTTTTGGAAAAACGTGTATTGTTCAATACATTTTGCAATAATGTATCATTATTTAAATGTGCTCTTAAAAAAACTACTAGCAGTTGTTACTTGTATCCTAATTTTTGTATGTATAATAAGGGTGCCCAAACTTGGCAGTAATAGACAAAAAAGTAGCTGTATACCATATCTCGTAGCACATTTGTAAATCTGGCGGATGCGCCAGTAAAAATAAACTAAGTAAACGGAAAAGTTAGTTTCGGATGTGTGCCCAGTTGCCCATCCTACTGTCGTACAGGAAGTAAATTGTTCGGTGGAGGTCATTTTTTTTTGTTTTACCGTGTTTAGGGATCGAGATATATTTACAGTTAAGTTTTGAGTTACAATCAGGTCGAGATGATACTTAAACCATATTAGTTGTACAAAGTATTTTTTATCGTTTTTATATCTCGGGCTCTGCCGTCCTGTTGAAAAAAAAAATAAATAATTGAAAATGATCGTTAAGAGCTGTACAATAGTTCTAGATACACGAGAAATCGACATAATTTAAAAAAAATATCACTAAAGAAAGCTACAATATGATATTAAGCCAGCATATCTCGAATTTGGTGGCATTATAAGGGTATCACTAAAATGGCGTATCTTAGAGGTTAGTAAAAAGATTTTGATTTGAAATTTTAGATAATGATTGTACTTTATAAGAGCTACAATTTCTAAAAATCTCAATGAAATTGACTCATTATCTACGAACATGCAAATGATTTCATTCAAAACACCCAGTATTGCAATATTCATTTTTTTTATAATACTTGTAGTCTGACTGACTTCTCGGTTGCTTACAATTGTTATGCAACTCACAATCAAAATTTTAATTTTGTTTTAGTTCCAATTGGAGATATAAAAATAACGTTTAACAAGCCTTCCAATATCACCATTGGATATGGGAAGGATTGGTCAACAGTAGCCCCTGACAAATTATGTAAAAATCTAACCTGGTATTTGCACTGACGGGTCTAGGCCGTACACAGAAGCTGGAGCAGGAATACATGGTGAAAGACCAAGAGTCCTTGGACAACACTGTATTCTAAACAGAAATTCTAGCTTTCGTTCTATCGGTGGTACACATCCGCGTAATAAATCGAACGATACATCAACCAGCAGATCTCCATTGTGTCAATGAGAAGGCACTTTTATTTTATTGTTTGTAGTTACATATTTATTCAGTTTTGTTAAGTTTTAGGACATCGTTTTAATCACCTGTACCTAATAAACCTACTACGTTGTAGGTAGGAGCAAGTTATACATTTTATAAATTATTTTAATCCTCTTTCGGCCTGACCGCCGCACATTGGGGACCAAAGGTTCAGAACCACCTAGAGGCCACAATTTTCAGCGAAATCTAAAAATTCTTGATTGAGGATATTTCTGGCGAGATTTCGAAGAGGAATACGAAGCTTGCCTGTTACGAGGCCGGTCCAGGTCTACAGCGATGATTGGGGCAAAGAGCACAAAGTTCGACCCCTAATCATCCGAGACCGTCATCAAAGTCAAGAATATTGGCGCACGAAGCTTGATTTTCAAAATATTTCATTTTTGGTTCTAGATCTGTGGGTTACTTTTTGGGTTTAGGATCTAGATCTGTGGATTTGAGGTTTTTGGTTATGGGGTTTATGGGTTTGGGGTTTTACTGTTTAGTAGTCATTCAGTTTTTATGGGTTTAAGAAGCATGGTTTCAGGATTAGTGGGTTATGCGTTCATTAACTTAGTCTCTTATCCCGAAAACTTTAATTTTCATAGGTTCATTGTTATTTTTAAATTTGCAATGACACATCTTGAAAATCAGGCTTCGTAAGTCTCTTTGAAATTTTTCTAGCAACATTCTGTACCAAGAATTTTTAAGTTTTGTTAAAAATTGTGACCTCTAGGTGGTTTTGAACCAAACGATCTCAATAGCCCCAGTGTGCCCAGCTCAGAGTCCTTTTTAAGGTGCGATATAACTACTAGCAAACTTAAGGAAGGAAAGCTCGGGAAATTCTACTTTACGTTTTAATCAATGCAGTATATACTTTCATTGAACTTACCGCCTCCAGAAAAACACCGGTTATCTGCCATGGCGCCAGGCCCTTTGTAACCCCATCCGAGCCTATGGAAAAAAGAAAAATAATTAAAATAGATAAATGTGCATGTATAAATTGAAAAAGACTCAATTTCCTTATTATAGATTGGAGTAATTGGTTTGAATAAAATATAGTGTGACCATTGAGCTTTATAATGATTAGTTAAAGTAAATTCCAAGTTTAGTCAAGACAGGCAGATGTGATCTATAACATTTTTTTCAAAACTTTTGATCGTACTAATCACAATACTATATAAGCTGAGTAACTTTGGACTCGACAAGTTTCCAATATTATTTTCCATTTCGTGTATTTCTAACATTCCCATTCTTGTCTGTTACGATTTTGAACCCAAACATTTTGTTACTGACTTGAGAGTTCCACAGTGGTCAAATCCGGGCCCCCTGTTATTTCTTTTATTTATTAATAGCCTAAATGATATGATTGATAGTAGAATACTTTTGTATTTGTGGAAGATCTTATAATTTATTACGCTGTGAATGACGTAGATCGTGAATTTATAAAAGAAACTATCACTTCAAACGGGAAATACATTTGTATACATTTTAAATATGACCACCGAAAAATTCAAAGTAATGAAATATCAATCTATAAAATTTACATTCAAACTGAATTAATTACTTAGATTCACGGCGTTTTAAAGATGTTAAGGTGGTATATATTTTATTCCATATTTAATTTTGTTACAATGAATATACAAATTTAAGTATTATTAATGTATCGTCAGTGATGAAAATGTTAGGTTTTATAATTCTCCAAAATCTAAGATACAGCATTGAAAATCATTTTTCATTGATATGTTCCGAATCAGAACACGAGTGAATATTAATGTGCCATACAAATATAATTCACATTACCATATTTTGAATTTTTTTTTTATTTTCTTTATATTTAAGGCGAATAGTTTAGTATAATTTTAATAAATTACAACACAAGAAATTTCTATCATTCAAAAGTTGCAATTTCGAGTACTATTTATCGTCCTCAAACTGTGATCTTTCAATTTCTCGAACATATGTATTTGATGAGCATTACATACGTCTTTTGTCTATTACATTCATACAATTCAGAAAAGTGTAAGAAACTGACGCGACGAATTTAAACTCTTTGTCAAAGAGATAAGAATTCTTACCTACAAGAGGCTTGTAAAGAACTGGAATCACATGCTGGTCATAATAATAGCTGATTCCAATCGGTAAGCGTGATTAATTTGGACTCAGTTCTTAACTGACATCGATTACAGACACCAAAAAAAAATGTTTTGTTTGTAATCTTTTGACCAGACCACTCTACCTTATGTATTTTTGAGCCGATGAATCCAAATCTGGCATCAGAATAGTGCCCAGAACTGTGGCTACACCCACCAGTTTTTTTACGGTTAAAGAATAATCCAAAATGGGTCAAAAGTTTCTAAGAATTTGTCAAAGTATAGACAAAAAATTGTCCAGCAACCGGGTAACTGTAAATCAGCTCTATTTCACACACAATACCCATATTATTGTAAAACAACTTACAGGTTATAAAACCCCCCTAAGTGATAAAATCTCATGTATCACTTTAAAAAATCTGATTTTTTTTTTGTGGATTTTTTGGACTTTTAACTTGATCACAATCTACCTCTAGGTGCTGTAAAACTATCCCAGAAAAAATAAGTCATATGGAAACAAGTAGAAATAAAGTCCTGCGATTCTCAGCATGTTCTGTATATTACTTAAGTACATTTTAAGACACTTGATTACAAAAAGACATAAAAAACAAACCATTCTTAAGGAAGGATATAATCACCCCCAATTAAAGAAAATTTATCCATTACGTTTTAAAGAGTAAAGTAAATGTTTTATTACATTTTTTGAATATAAGTTTGAGTGCCGATGGTATGAAACTTGTTCAAAAACAACCCTTGATTTTTACAGAAAATCGAAAGTAAAAAAGTTATTTATTTCAGAAAATATTTCTGTTTTTTTCTTTAGTTTCTTCTATTGTAACGAAATCGTTTACTTTCGATGGACCTACGTACTAGCAGCCTTCGTTTTTCTAAATTTGTCTTTAGCATCCAAACATAGTCAGCCATCATATTAATGTTCCAGTCTCCCCGATACCTTATTTTCATAACTTATAAACCTTAGTGAAATATTTCTCTTTGTTCTTCACTGAAATCTCCAAGATTTTCCAGAAACTGGTCTATGTGGTTATGAAGAAAATGAAGTTTCAAATTTATATTGCACCCCAACTTACCAAAGTTACTTACCATCTCTTTCACTATCTCCTTATAATTTTCATTTTTATGATTCCCGAAAAAAGTTTCAACTACGCCTTGGAAATTTCACTGAATAACAAGGAGACAGATTTTACGAAGATCTAAAGGTTGCGGAAAAAAGGTATCAGGGAAACTGGAGCATTAATATGAAGGGTGACCATGTTTGGATGTTAAAGAGCAAAAGAAAAACGAAAACTGACACCACTCGAAAATAAAAAATTTCGTTCCAAAAGAAGCAACTAAAAAAATATATTTTCTCAAATAAACAGTATCTTACTTTTGATGTTCTGGAAAAATCAATGGTTGTTTTTGAATAAGTTAAAAGTAAATCTTTTCATACGAACCGCACGCAAACTAAATATTAAAGCAAATTAATACAAAATTTACTTTACTCTTTTAAAACACAATGGATAATATTTCTTTAATTGGGGATAGATTGTGATCAAATTGAAAGTCCAAAAAATTCCACTCAAAAAAAAATTATTTCAGATTTCTTAACGTGATACATGGGATTTTATCAATTAGGAGGGTTTTATAATCTGTAAGGGGTTGTTTTACTATAATCATTGAGTGTAAAAAATAAGTTACTTACAGTTACCCGGTTCCTGGGCAATTTTTTTTCTTTACTTTGACAATTACTTAGAAATTTCCCTTTTTGACCCATTACTGGACTATTTTTGAACCATACAAAAATTGGTGGGTGTAGGCACAATTCTGATGTCAGATTTGCATTCATCGGCTCAAAATACATAAGAGTAGAGTGGTCTGGTCAAAAGATTAAAAACATTTTCTTTTTATGTGCCTGTCTTATGCTTTCGAGATATTGACGTAGACACCTTTATTGCAAATTACTTGGGCAGCTCATCGCATCAACTCAATTGTCTACAAAGTACTACCTTCAGCATTATATTCCTCCGCATCCTATCATTTTTGCCATATCAATCGGACGGAAGACCATATGATTTGGAGAAAATTAGATAAACTCTCTCCGAAACACAGGGCTGATATCGTCACAGACTAAGGAGCTGATAAAGAAGAGCTTTGCTGATGGAACCCAAAATAGGTAATCGTGACACGCAGCCTGATGTTGTCAGACGTACCATAAAAGGAATACCTACTAGAATAATGCATATAATGCATGAGTCACAAAATGTCTGCCAAGAGTTTGTAAGTAAGGAGAAGGTATCACAGACCAGGTGGTATCCCAAGTAACAATTTAAATGCTTTTTAGATTTATTTAGGTTTTATCAGTGTTTTATAATGGCCACCTCATAAACCACTGCTTTATGCCAGATTTATTAAATATCAAATGCACTTAAAAGATAGTCTTGAAGAAAATTTTAAAAAGGCCTTCAAGAACTTACATTAAAACTAAATTATCTTTATTGACTTATGATTGACTTACCAAGGTATTTGGCAAGCCTTCTATAAAACTTTATAGCTGTTAAGTTCAAGTTAGGAGGATCAAGTTTTATAGAGATTAAGCAAATGTTGTGGTTTTATCATTACTTTATCAAATTAATTTGACGTGGTTGTTAATGGGCTGTAAATCTAATATGCTTTGAAAAAGTTTCAGGTCGAGCATTCATAAAACCAACTGCTTGCTAGAACTTTAATGATGCTGTACCACCAACTTCTGCCCCCAGCAGGTTAGGAAGTTGAGGTTGCCCGGTTCTCGTTTAGATAGTGGAGACTGGGTCGTGGTTCGGAAATTATTCAAGAAAAACTTTTATTTTTTTTGTTAGGCGCCAGTAGTCATATTAAAAAAAGCATCTATAACGTACTTGTCTAATTGTACGACTGTGACTACTCAGAGATAACTAATGTTATAGATACTCATGAAATTATCAACACTAAGTTAAAAATATCTGGTTTATTGACTATTATAAAACTTGAAATGGTTAATTTAGATTACTTGAAATGTTACACCTTATGGTTGGATGTAGCTACTTCCTTACAGAAAGTTATATATTTAATTAATAAGTTTGACTAGGTTGAAGACCAAAAAATTTACAAAATATGAGTAATTATTGCTAAACGGTGATTAAGTAATTAAATGAAGAAAATTAATGATTAGCTGAAGGCAATATATAACATAAAACAATTTAGAAATGTATAAAAGTTTGACGAAGGTTGAATAATGTCGTTGAAAGTTGAACGTTGAAAAGAAATGTTGAAAAGCAAATTCAGTTGATACATTTACCACCGGCTGG
Organism: Stenurella melanura; assembly: GCA_963583905.1. Taxonomy (NCBI): domain Eukaryota; kingdom Metazoa; phylum Arthropoda; class Insecta; order Coleoptera; family Cerambycidae; genus Stenurella; species Stenurella melanura. The sequence goes on from OY757312.1 coordinate 115,110,993, forward strand.
GTTCTGCAGTAACCAACCCTGGTCCTCGTCTTACTGAATCCTCGTGTTGCCACCACTCGATTATTGACTCTGTAGAGATCCCAAGAATTTAGACGCCGGAACTGTTACCAAACCAAACAACTTGGTGCTCTCATCCAGCGAGGACTATTTCATACCAGGCCACTCCAACCTTGGATTCAAAACTCCTTGGCAAATAGTCTGGTTCTCCTGGATTATAGCAGCTACCCAATTTTCCTTGGCACACCGTTAAGCCAAATGTAAGGTAAAATTCCCAATTTAAGGATTAACTTCAAATCTGAAAGGTCAACTTAAACATCGAAACTGAAGGGTCAGCTTAAACATCGAAACTGAAGGGTCAGCTTAAACATCTCATTCCACACTAGATGAGGTGTTAATCGGACAGCGCGTCTGTATCGCTCGAAGTCAAAAGGAAAAATCGCTATCACGAGCTGTTCGGATACCGTGTTTGATTTCTAACCAACTAGTTACACTTCTATACGCGAGATGTCGCAGGTAGTGGGAACATAAATCATTCTTTAAATATAATACAAATCTACACAATTACTGTACTGCATCATTCTCATGCATTCATGAGTTCCAATTTAATCAGAATTATCGATTTATAATTTTGTTTATTGATTTTTGGGATTTATTCACTTATACAGATTTCTTCTTTTAAATATTTGTTGTACCAGATGACTTGTAGGTGTTTATCAAGAGAAGTAACAGATGGCGCTTGTATGCTAATTTATAATTTAAAGTTGGATTGACGAACACAATTCTTCCAGATTCCAGATTCAGTAAGACTAGGGCTTTGGGATTGGACTGAAAATTAAATAATAAGTTTACAGAATTGTGGTTTAAGACTACAAAAATTCATTGCTATTAGAATAAAAATTAACAAGTGGCATTCAGGTAATTTTGAATGTCACACTGTCTACCACCCTGTCAAAAAAAAATATGTGTACATAGTTACATGTATTTTTTTTATTTATAAATTGAGACTTCAATTTCCAAAGTTAAACAGATATTACTAAAACCTATTGCTAAACTAAATTACAAACTAAATTAAGCCAAAAAGAAGGTAATTCTGGTACCCACTCTCTAACTTTTTAATAATTATTCTATCTGTAAATATCAGTATTTACTACTATATACTGCTAAAAGGAAAGATTTAATACTCAATAGTAGCTTCGCGTACTACACGCCTAATAATTAGGGACAAAATCGGTAAGAACACTATCGGGAAAGTCAAAATCGGTAAGTCATCGGAGTACTAATCCAACCCAAATAGCATATAAACTAAACATACTTAACCTAACTTAACCTACGGAAGAAGCAAGAGGACTAAACTAACTGTTCATACAAGAACCCACATGGAAATCATTTTATCACTGGACAGCACTCGGAAACTCCTGGAAAGCTCCACTCAGAAAGGATAATGCTTCCTCCAGTGTAAAATAGAAATAAAGGAGTGATAGAAAAGAAAAGATGAAATGTTTTAGGAGAGGACCTCGAAGAATCAGTCTCCACAGACACTGTGGTGGAATGCCTGAGCAGCGCTGTAGTGGTTGCCAGTACTAAAATTGGTATTAGGCATAAGCACACCTAAACCATGATACAGAAGGATAACCAACTGCCTATCCTTAACAGTGGGAACAAGTATCCAGACTGTTAATAAATCAAAAAATTGTTTGGATATAGCTCCAAGGGCTGAAATTAGACGTACGTATCAACTAAAATTCTTTGGATATAGCTCCAAGGGGCTGAACTTGAAGTACGTAACGACTAAACAACAAAAAGGACCATTGTTCTGGAAAGCTCTTGCTTCAGGTGCGATGAACAGTGTTTCGTTCGAGCGATAGGCCAAGGGCTGAGGTGAAGCGGGGAGGAAGATATGTCTCTCGAAGAACGTTCAGACGACCTAGGTCACTCCTGACTGACAAGCTCCCTTACCTATGTCTACGCTCGACCCTCCTTAACCACCTGTCATTCAAGACAGCCGACCGAAACTAGTCCATCCCCATCCCGGAACAAGTTCCTTTAATGGCCGTTAAATATCCTACGAACTAGGATAATGATAAAATGTTTACTTACATACAGTAACCATTAAGAGAAGATAATACGAAAAGTAACTAATTATACAATAACACAAGTACGAACGATATTCGGTACTGTGACTACTAAACGGTAACTAAAGTTTTCAAAAAGAACTACAACTAGCTCTGATAGCCTAGATCAGTTAGTTAGAACACTCAAACAAAATTAAGATACTAGAGGATTACAAGTAGGATGTTATCCAGAAACGACAGATATACAAAAAAAATTATAGAAGTGAAAAATAGAAAGTATAGATGAAAATAAGGACAACACAAAGAAGAATGACGTTGTTATGTCAATTATTGATATTTTCCAAGCGCATAAACCTCACCAAAATGTCGTATAATCACAAAAGGCTAAACCGTTACTACATCGGATTCTATATCCCTGAGACAAATCTTGCTGAGTTTCACTTGCTTGGTTCACATCAACTGCGTGGCGTGCAGACGCTGAAGACGCTACACCCACTAAACGTGGCCCACCCTTCAACCCTTGGATAAAAGATATCCAGCCGGAACAATATTTCCGAAGTTTACTGTAAACATACCACACTACTAGAAAATTACTACAAATGCGAGACATGAACCCTCCAGGTATCTTAACTAAAATTTGTGCTCCCATCTAAACTTATGGAGTTATTAAAATTGTTTACCCGACTGAAACGTCGGAGTTTGATCCGTAATAAGTTTTTAAATCTGAAACGTGCCAATGGCCTGCGTCGGACCCATCTGCATAATCTAACGCGTAAACCAATTTTGAAATTTTCTGGCGAACTGTGCAAAGTACAAATTTGGGTGCTAACTTGGCTGAAAAATGTTTTGCAGCATCTGATAAAACCTTATTTTTCTTCCAAACTTTATCGCCTACAGCATACTCAACTTCTCGTCTACGCAAGTTGTAGGTTTTCTGGTTTTTCTTGTATGCATCATTTAAACGCTGAACTACATCTTTATATGTATCCGAAAGATTAGATATATCATCACAATATTTATTCCTATCACCAGGTGCTAGTTGAATTCCCGAAGTTGACTGTACTTGCCCGTAAAAGTCTCCTGAAATGGGAACTTTACGACCAAAATTTAAAAACGTAGGAGGAAAACCTGTTACCTCATGAGTAGCCGTTCTGATTGCATGAGCAACTCTGAAAATTTCTACATCCCAATCCTGATGATTATCCTGAATATAACTGCGTATAGCTCTACCTACAGTAGCGTTTGATCGTTCTACTGGGTTAACTTGTGGGTGATATAATGCATTAAACCAAATTTTTTGTACTTTGTACCGTTCGGCCAGTTTTTTAAAAGCTGTAGAAGCAAACTGCTTCCCATTGTCTACCATAATGAACTGTGGCACACCGTAAATCAAAAATACATCATTCTCCATAAATTTAGTGATAGTCTGTGCAGTGGCATTTCGCATGGGGTGTACGAGTACATACTTAGTGAACCAATCCAAAACTACCAATAGAAATGAAAAGCCCCTTTTGCTCCGTGTTACCGGACCAAAAATATCTACGCTCACTACCTGCCATGGAAATTCTACTTTCTTTTCCTTCCCCATTAAACCGTAACGTGAAAATGAAACTTTTTGAGAACCGCAAATCTCGCATGACTTGACATACTTCAATACATCTCTTCGCAACTTAGGCCAATAATAGTCTTCGCAAATTCTCTTTAGTGTTTTAAAATACCCAAAGTGAGCTGACGTACTCTCATCGTGACATTGTTTTAGAATTTCATTTCTTTGTGCAATTGGTACCAAAAGTTTCCATTCAGTTAAATTCGTTCTTACTGGTAATTTATTAGCAGCATGTTTAAAAATTAAATTATTCTCCACTCTAAATAATGGATATAAATTTGGATTTGCTAAAATTTTTCTACGTAAGTTAATATACCATTCATCTAAACCTTCTTGATTAATTGACAACAAATCAACTGAGAAATTTTGCTCGTCATGATGCACTACTCTAGATAAAGCGTCAGGAACTACATTTAAATTACCCTTTCGGTGTACTAAGTTAAAGTCATATTGCTGTAACTTAACCATCCAGCGAGCCAATCTGCCCGTTGGTGATTTCAACTTATGCAACCAACTAACCGCTAAATTATCCGTAATAACTGTAAACTTTTGTCCTTCAACGAATGGACGAAATCTCTCCAAACTGAATAATAAAGCCATTATCTCTTGCTCGTAAACACTGTAATTTCTTTCTGCCTTATTTAGAGAGCGACTGGCAAAAGCAATCACCTTCTCTTCTCCTCCCTGAAGTTGTGTCAAACAACAACCTAGTCCTGTACTACTCGCATCACACTGTATAACAAAATTATTCAGTTTAAAATCAGGGCTAGTTAAGATTGGAGTAGAGACAAGTGCTTGTTTAAGTGCCAGAAATGCTTGCTCTGCCTTTTCGTTCCAATTAATCGGTTGTCTTTTACCACGTCTCCCTTTAAGCAAATCATTTAGTGGAGCAACTAAAGTAGAAAAATGAGGTAAAAATCTTCGGTACCAAGAACACATGCCAATAAATCTTTTAATTTGAGTTGTATTTGTTGGACGAGGATAATTGATCATCGCTTCTACCTTTTCTGGGTTTGTACGTAATCCCCCTTCAGTATCGATTACATAACCTAAATATTTTAGAGACTTCCTAAAAAATTGACATTTTTCGAAATTTACTGTAAGGTGAGCATCTTTCAACCTATCAAACACTTCTCTTAAAATGTTTACATGTTCCTCAAAACTAGAAGCGGTGACAATTATATCGTCTAGATAAACAAAAACTTTGTTTTCTAGCCTTGGGGTTATAACAATGTCCATTAAACGTTGCATAGCCTGTGCGGCGTTTGCAAGACCAAACGGTAATACTTTAAAACAAAATAAGCCTCTCCCCGGTACTGCGAATGCGGTTTTGGGTTTAGAAGTTTCCGAAAGTGGAATTTGCCAAAAAGCACTTTTCAAATCTATTGAACTGATATACTTTGCATCTCGTAACATACTCAAAATACCATCTACAAAAGGTAAAGGATAGGAATCCTTAACAGTTACTGAATTTAAAGACCTACCATCAAAACAAAATCTATAATCTCCATTATCCTTCTTAACCAGCAAGACCGGTGACCTCCATTCACTAAAAGTAGGCTCAACTACATCGTCTTCTAACATTTTGTCTAGCTCTTTATTTAATATAGTCATCATGTGTGGTGATAAAAGATATTGGCGTTGCCTGATAGGCTGTGCACTACCAGTGTCTATATTATACGTCATCTTATCGGTAAGACCTAACCTCCCACTACTTAAACCTTTAAATAACTGCTTGACTCCTTCAACTTGCTGAAGTTGACCTTCAGTTAAGTCAGCCAAACCTCCATCATTGGTGTCAGTTGTGTTCACTTGACAGAGAGCAGAAACTTTAATGCTACCAACTTTATTTACCCACTTATTTGATTCAAAATCTAAATGAATGCCAAATAATCTGCAAAAATCTATTCCAAAAATAAAAGAAATAGGCAAAGATGGAACTATATAGACCTTAAGTATTTGAACAATGTTGTTGATCTTGAGCGGTAGGTGAGCTATACCTATTACAGTCTGATGAGTACCGTCTGCTGTAGTTACATATCTTAACTCTGAAGTTACAATTTTACATTTAAACCGTTCTAAAATTTTCATACCATCCCTTCCAACTACTGAACGATTACAACCAGTATCTACTAAAGCTAATATTTTTTTATCGTATAAAAAGACTGAAATGTATGGTCTATCGTCACCATTTTTAGACAAAAATAGAGGTGTTACTCGTACCTTATCACTAACTCTACGATAAGTTTTGTAAAAATTCCCTACTTTACTTAACCAAAGATTCCAATCTGATTTGTTAGTCTTAACATTTCTAAACTTACTAGAACTACAAGGGGATGAACGACGACTAACATTACGTGTTCCCCTGGCTAGTTTTTTGAACATTTTTTACAATCGTTAAATGTGACATTCGATTCACCACATTTAAAACAAAACTTATTTCTTTTAGCCCTACATTGCCTAAAAACATGATTTTCTCCCTTACAGTTGAAACAAATTACTGGTGCTTTGGTCGTTTTTATTTCATTAACATTAGACTGTGTTGGTTTATCTTTACGAGTAGGCTTAAAATATGATTTTGAAGTTACTGGTTTATCTGACTTTTCATGCGACTCATTTATATTAACTGAAGAAACTCCTACATACAAAAGATCTTTTTCTACCAAATTACTCCTCATTGGAGGTGGAACATATTTTTTAGTACTCTCTTCGGCATATTCTACTTTTTTACAATAAGAAATTAATTCAGAAACTGAATTTATAGTAAGCAAAGCTAAAGGTTTAGCAAAATATGGCAACAAATTTTTCCTAATCTGCTTAATACGATCCTCTAAATTTGGTTTCGATTTAATTCTATTATATAAGGCTTCCATAATCCTAATATAAATGTGCACTGGTTCATCCATGTGCTGGGTTCGTTTTTCAATGTAATCCAACATACTCTTGTTGAAATCTTCATGCAAAAAATCATTTTTTAATTGTTCAATTAAAGTTTCCCAACTATTAACCTCATTACTACTTCGTACTGATCGGTACCATTGTAAAGCTGGACCAGAAAAAAGATCTAAACCTGATTGAAATAATTCACCCCTTGTTACATTTCTAGCTACCGCTAACTCTTCGACTCTCTCTATAAATGAAATAACATTATTAGGTTGGCCATCAAATGTGACACCCCACTTATAAATAGGTACAATTTTAGCACTTGAACTTGGCATATTTACAGCTACTGGTAAATTAGGTTGGTCATCCGTTCCTAGTTTTTCAAAAAGGTCAGCCTCTAATAGATAAATTGTTGCCCTACTTTCATTTTGAAAAGTGCGTGACTCCTCAGGATCTCGTTCTGGGATAGGAATTCTATTTACTCTTACCATAATATGTACCAATTGTGACTTTAATTGTTTAACCGGTAAATCATTCTCAGATGGATGGTTCAAATTATTAATTATATTTCTAAGCGAGTCTAAAGTATTGTTAACTTGAAGTTTTTCATTATTAAAATTAAAAAGTGGATCAGTAAGCGTTAGATCATTGCATGGTCTAATCTTTAAAGCTCTAGCCAGTACTCTGCACCGTGACTCTACATCTCTAACTGTAACACAACCTCTTATACGTAGTTCGTAATCTACTTGGTCTGCCTGCAATAACTGTGGTATGAAAATTTCAGACATCTTGTATATCTTTTCTTAATACTATTATCCTAAACTGTTCAAAATGCAAGGTAACACAAAAAATTAACCAAATGGTTCAGCAAATACTCTACTCTTATGCACTCTGACTTAAATTTCCGTATTTTTAGAAGATATTCTAAAATTCTACGATAAGTCGTTTTTTCCTAACGATTACCCTAATCGAACAATACAGACTCTCAAAACTTTCCTTTCTGTCTACCGCTATGATTTAACCCTTCTTTTAACCCTTCTCTCACGACTAATTCTTATCAAAGCTTGAGGTCTCAATTATAAACACAATACATAGATATCAATAATGCACACAAAATTATAAAACAGCATAAAATTCAACAAAGAAAGAATATTATATGTTTCAAATAGCAACACAGCTCAAATATTTTCAAAAAAATGAATATTACTCAACTTTCGTTTTCTATCTTGTACAAATTACAAGGATAGAGCCCCACGTTTTACAGCGACACTTGTGTACCACCAACTTCTGCCCCCAGCAGGTTAGGAAGTTGAGGTTGCCCGGTTCTCGTTTAGATAGTGGAGACTGGGTCGTGGTTCGGAAATTATTCAAGAAAAACTTTTATTTTTTTTGTTAGGCGCCAGTAGTCATATTAAAAAAAGCATCTATAACGTACTTGTCTAATTGTACGACTGTGACTACTCAGAGATAACTAATGTTATAGATACTCATGAAATTATCAACACTAAGTTAAAAATATCTGGTTTATTGACTCTATTATAAAACTTGAAATGGTTAATTTAGATTACTTGAAATGTTACACCTTATGGTTGGATGTAGCTACTTCCTTACAGAAAGTTATATATTTAATTAATAAGTTTGACTAGGTTGAAGACCAAAAAATTTACAAAATATGAGAAATTATTGCTAAACGGTGATTAAGTAATTAAATGAAGAAAATTAATGATTAGCTGAAGGCAATATATAACATAAAACAATTTAGAAATGTATAAAAGTTTGACGAAGGTTGAATAATGTCGTTGAAAGTTGAACGTTGAAAAGAAATGTTGAAAAGCAAATTCAGTTGATACATTTACCACCGGCTGGGTTCTGCAGTAACCAACCCTGGTCCTCGTCTTACTGAATCCTCGTGTTGCCACCACTCGATTATTGACTCTGTAGAGATCCCAAGAATTTAGACGCCGGAACTGTTACCAAACCAAACAACTTGGTGCTCTCATCCAGCGAGGACTATTTCATACCAGGCCACTCCAACCTTGGATTCAAAACTCCTTGGCAAATAGTCTGGTTCTCCTGGATTATAGCAGCTACCCAATTTTCCTTGGCACACCGTTAAGCCAAATGTAAGGTAAAATTCCCAATTTAAGGATTAACTTCAAATCTGAAGGGTCAACTTAAACATCGAAACTGAAGGGTCAGCTTAAACATCGAAACTGAAGGGTCAGCTTAAACATCTCATTCCACACTAGATGAGGTGTTAATCGGACAGCGCGTCTGTATCGCTCGAAGTCAAAAGGAAAAATCGCTATCACGAGCTGTTCGGATACCGTGTTTGATTTCTAACCAACTAGTTACACTTCTATACGCGAGATGTCGCAGGTAGTGGGAACATAAATCATTCTTTAAATATAATACAAATCTACACAATTACTGTACTGCATCATTCTCATGCATTCATGAGTTCCAATTTAATCAGAATTATCGATTTATAATTTTGTTTATTGATTTTTGGGATTTATTCACTTATACAGATTTCTTCTTTTAAATATTTGTTGTACCAGATGACTTGTAGGTGTTTATCAAGAGAAGTAACAGATGGCGCTTGTATGCTAATTTATAATTTAAAGTTGGATTGACGAACACAATTCTTCCAGATTCCAGATTCAGTAAGACTAGGGCTTTGGGATTGGACTGAAAATTAAATAATAAGTTTACAGAATTGTGGTTTAAGACTACAAAAATTCATTGCTATTAGAATAAAAATTAACAAGTGGCATTCAGGTAATTTTGAATGTCACAATGCAAACAAACATCTGTAATAAATCAGTCTTAAACATAAAAGGATTTGGTTTACCTTTCCCAGACTACAATGTTTTAAAATATGTAGTTTTAAAACTGTGATGATATATATATATATATTCATCGGCATTTTGTGGCACTTAGTGGAGATATACCAAATAGTGTCTCGGCAAACTGACTTTTGTTATATTATCCGAGCACCATAAATTCTATAGGTTTTAAAGAGGTTGTGCTATGTGCTCAAATGGTTTAAAATTGGCTTTAAGATAAGCAAGTTTTAAAACTGATAAAATATAAAGACCAATGAGGTTTAAAATATACTCTTACAAGAATAAATCGACATACTTAAAGAGCAATTGGTAGTGTAACAAGCATTTTAAGACAAAACATGTTTGAAGTAGAATTATTCACAGCTTATAGGGTTTATACATACAGCCGCCATTTTTTATTTCCAGTCGTCGAGGAATATAACGGTCAGCCTTATAGGGAATGTCCTAGACAGAACAAAAAATGTAATTTGTATCTAATAGAAATGTTTTATAAAAACAAAGTACAAATACCAAATCATATTATGGGCAGATGCTAAAGCTCTCTTTACTTTTTAAGTCACACATTTTTTTTACTATTTGTATATTTTTTTAAAACTGTGTTTTCAGGGAGCGCACGAAATTTTGAGAATTATCTAATAAATGAAAAAAAAACAAAAAAATACATATAAAAAATATACGTATATAGGTATAAAAAAACAAAACGAATTAAAAAAAAACACAAAAAACTATATATTTATTAATAATAATTGTACATGTTGTAATTAGCATTAAGTGAAATGGGGAATATTGTGTTTAAATGATACAATACAGAAAACTGGCTAATAGGGCCAACAATGCCATTAAAAAAAATATATCTAATAAATGTTTTAGAGTAAACTCGTTGAAAATTTTAGCCCACTATAAATAGTCCCATCAATTCATTACAGTTCAGAAAAACAGTTAAAGATGGATCTTTAACTGTTTTTCTGAACTGTTCTTAGTAGTCCCCAATTGTTTTTATAACTTATATATAACTATTATAGCGACCCGTAGTGCATACAGAATAGATTTATTTGCATTTATTTCTACTTCATTAAATACAAAAAGTCCGCTCAAAGCATTTGTGTGTCTTTAAAGTTTTGATATAGTGCCTATCCTAAATCAAGTATGGTTTTATTAATACTCTTCAGATACTATCTGAGTAAAGCTATAACATAAAAGATAATTCATTGAAAGTTGAAAGTTTTAATAGTAGTTTTAAAAAGAGGCATGTAGGCCCTTCTCTAAATGGGCCTCTGTACTCCTATAAAGGTTTTAAATCAGCTTCATAGAGTCCTTTCAAATTATTTAAGTTTATAAGTAGTCTTGGAAATAAGTTTTTAGGATAACATAGATTACATGAAAACTACAATTGTTACTTGGGTCTACAGGGCGTTTTCCACGATTATTCAAATTTTTATATTTTTAAACTGGTATAACTCAATTTTTTCAAATGTAACACCCTGTATGTTTTGTAGTAAAATGTTTCAGCAATCAATTACCTACACGCTGAAGAAATACATAGTGACAACTTTTCTTGGACATTAATTTTGCAAAGTGTATAGAGGTACAAAATAAAAAATCGTCGATACGATTTTTTGGAAGTTCATATGCAAGGTCTAAAGATATTTAAAAAAATATACGTATTGTAAAATATATTTTTAACACGCTTTTATCAGGTCGACCTGTAACTATGTAATATGTAATAAAATCTAAGGAACTGAATTTCACACACTTCTAATTGCTGTATCATCATGAAACTTGACAATTGTGTGTAGGATCTGATGACAATATAATACAGTATACTCAATATATTATAATATGTTCAAAATGGCGCCGCCCTCAAGATGCCGGATTACCAATTTCTTTACAATCCCCTTTATATGGGTATAAAATGAAAGGACTTGACAAGTAGAAAACGATAAGGTGCGTGACGTTATTCTAAATCCAATATGGCGGATACAAAACTAAGAAGAAGAAAATAAATAGATAATTTAAAAAAATTTAAAAACACACTTTTGAGAACAAACTGCAACTGTTAAAAAATGCACTAAAAAGTAGAAAATTAATAATAGTAAATGTAAAAGCGTGGGGCCCCCAAAGTACCTGGAGAAATAGAAAGTTTACTCATCGGGCGCCCTACGCTTTAACATTTACTATTATTTACTTTCTACTTTTTTAGTGCATTTCTTAACAGTTTAAGTTTGTTCTCAAACGCGTGTTTTTTATTTATTTTTTTATTATTTATTTATTTTATTATACTTTTAAAGCGCCAGAAAACGAGAGAATAAATGGTGGGCTATCAGTTAAGGTTTATATTAATTTTTTCATAAGATTTTTTCGTAAATGTCTAAAAGCATCCATTGCGACATGGGTCTTGACCTTAATGGAATTTGGATATTTGTGCAAAATAATGTTGGTAGTATTAAATAAAGTAGATACAATAACATTCTTCACCTAACGATATAAGTAAATGAATCACTAATTTATAGGAATTCGCCTTTATGTACGCACATCTGATATGTAATAAAAAAATTTCACGTCACTGATGGATTTCTTAGAGATGACTGGACAAAATATACAGATAATCGCTAGGTGAATGATATGCAGAATTTCATTGGCTGATACTGATACAGAATCGGAAGATGAATTGAATTTTATCAATATTTCGTACTCTAAGTCAATGAATTTATTAAAAAGTGCACGACTGTATGATACAACATGGAATCAAAATATACTGCACTAATTTTTTGTCTCATTTAAACTTATACAGGGTACTCAGAGGACTCTGCACACCGCTTATGAAAATCCAGGACCCGTTAAAAAATTCGGTTTGATTTTTCGGTATGTTGTGTAGTTGTGATCTTCCTAATCAAAGGTTTCAATGGATACCAACTTCTTATAGACCGATCTCCCATGACAAAAAAAGGTAGAGGTATTTCAGAATCTTATGAACCGCGAAATGCGCAAAAGGCAAAGTTTGTTCTGGGTTTATAAGTGTAATTTGAAAACGCTGACAGCTACCTTGCTGTATACATAAACAAGAGCTCGGGATAAATTGTAAACAATAAATCTAATATTTTTCAGAAGTGTAACTGAGCCTACGAGAGGGATATTGTCTCTGCGTATATGAAGGTCACAGCTCATGAGATTTTGAAACACCTCTAACCCCATCGAACACCTCTAATTTAAAAGGTGAAAACATTTTTTATGGTCAGGCAGGCGTAACATAATATTTACATGTTACAATATAATTCTGTAGATTCTGCTTATTCTTATGGTTGATATTGCTACGAAATGTTTGACGCATCTCCACATTTTGAGAAATAATGTTACGTTAATATCCGCAGGAACTGCGGAACAGCAACTGCTTTGTCAACTATCGGCTCTTCTGCAATTTTAAACGATGTTCTCAATAAACTGATGTGTCAATTTACGCTAGCGGCTTCTTATTTTTTCAAATGCTTGTACGGTCCTCCCAATTTTGAAGGTAGTTTAGATTATTTATAAGTACATTTATTTAAAAACTGTAAAATGGATTTGAGGACTTTGCCAACCGCTCAAGATCCCTTCATTCAGGATGTAAAAGCGAACTGCCTACACACTGTTTGTATTGAAAAATGCTAGTGATCCATGCCCTACATTACTGAACATTCACGAATATGATTGGAAAATAGAGAAAACATTTTCACTCCAATTATAATCACGAAACATCCAAAACCGGAACAATAAATGTGACATTGTAAGTGTAATAATAATAAGTGCAGTAATAGGTGCTGTTGTAAGATAGGAGTTAATTGCATAATAAGCTGCTTTTAATCCATGTTCGTATCTATCCCTAACTAATATCATGCAGTTGGCATATGTGTGACAGTGGATAATATTTCTTATGTAAGTACACTGGAAATACAAGTCTTCATACGCCTTGTAATTAGGGTTTGATATTTTTGCACATAATACAAGATATCAGTGCCAGCTCGATGGCGCAGTGCTAAGATGTTTGGCTTGCGACCACGGAGTCCCGGGTTCGAATCCTGGTCAGGGTATGGATGCCTAGTGGCGTTTTTCATGTGTTACCGAGACGGTAGCAGTGAGCTAGACCGCTGTTGACTGGCACAACAAGTCTAGTCACTGTTATCTCTCCTGAGTTCGAGTCTCAGCTGCGGTAGATGGCAATATCGCAGGGAATGGTTGTTGTGTTGATGTCTATGTGTACGTGTCCTGGTTGAGTGGTAGAACAGCAATAGCTGAACTCCGCTAGGGCGTTAATATAAATAAGGCCATTAAAACAAAAAATCAAAAAGATTAATATGCAGTTTTGAAAGAACTGACTCATATTCAACCCGTGCTACCTATTTATAGTCCTCCAAAATAAATCGATCTGTCGCTACAATAATCCGATTGTAAAAATTCTTCCACTCAAGTTATATTTGGACTCTTTATTACAATACCCAATACCGTTCATACAATCGACATAATTTTTCTCTAAATAGACAGTACCTCGATGCTACATTTTTTCTCTACAATATTCAGCACCCTCGCGTTTTCTATTTTTTTTTGGAGGATAAATAACCAAAATACTAATTCAACGCTGCTATGGTAATCGATATACATTATTTAACCTCCGTCTAAAATTTGATCCTTATAGCTTTTATAGTTTTCGAGATAGCACGAGTTATATTTGAAACATTTTAAATATCGTGTATCGCCGAAGTGAGGTGTAAAATTAACAATTTTACATAATATAGACCTAATTTTAAAAGTATATCCAAGAGATGCGTAGAACTGAAAGTAAATAGTCTCTGAATCCCCTACTAATACTCGTTCAAGCCAATATCTTAAACCGTTCCAGAATAATCGTGCGCACAAAAATAAAGTTACAGACAGACAGACACACTGACAGAAATTTTGTTTTGATCAATCTTAAAAACTCGACGTTTCATGATACTCTAAACAAACAAAAACGTTGTTTTTTTTATGACTACTATATGATGATTACACCTCACTAAGTACCCGGATGTGGAAGTAATTACAAAATACATATTACCACGAACCAATAAGGATTTACAGTTGTATGTTTCAAGTAACAAATCATGTGGGTAGTGTAAGGGGTTACTTTTTGTCCACTCGATAATAAGAGTAATTTATCTAAAGTACTGCTTTTGTTTAATATTTTGTTCTAAAAATACCTTACGCCTACCCTGCTATTATGCTAGAAATAGATCCATTGCGCGGTAGATCAACTGTCACTTTATAAACAAACAATCGAAAAACGATCCATCCCGCCAAAAATGCATTGAGAGTAGCGTCGCGTCGAAATACATTATTACTCGGCAGATCCTTGCCTGGGTCGGGTGCACGAGGATTGTCGTGACACGTTAAACAGTTTATAATATAATATTGGTCATCCAGTCTACCTGCTTTGGTAAATTGTCAAATTGATACCCAGAGTTAATGTTATCAATGTATCATAGATTATAAAGCGAAGTAGTGTAGTATCCTGTTACAGAAGAATCAAACTGCAAGTACGTTTATCAACTTTATACTTCGTCGTCCGCATTTTAAATGAACGACGCCATAAACAACGTTTGCTAACGTATTTAGTCAGTCATGATCCTGTAGTCCCTGGATGTTAGGTAACCAGAATTATAATTTCCGGACATTGTATCACGTTATGGACATTTATCTTTCATAGATGGTTTTCCTGAAAAACTAATTAGTGAAAGCGCCGCGAGTGTCGAATTTACACTTCGGCATGACCTCAAGTAACTCTCTTTCATGGTTTGCGAAAATCTATGTTAGTTCGACAACTAACACGTCGAATATTAACTTGTCGGTTTCATTTTGTAACTAGTTTATAGATTTTGATATTGTTGTAAAAATTGTTATCATTGAACTTTTGTTTCTATAATAGTAAAACATTAATTTTACGCGGAATTGGCCAGATGCGAATGTTTGCGTTTATATTATGCATTTCCATCTAATAATTTTTTGTATATGTTTTTATTGTTTATGGTATATTTTTTCTGTACACTACACTCACTCACCCCTGAAGTCTCATGCTCGTTTAATAAATAGAGTCATTTGTAGTGTTTTTTTTTAAATACATTTTTAGGTATAATTAATCAGTAATTTTCGTAAGATATTATTAATTAGAGGCTTAAAACTTTTTAAGTTTCAGTAGCCAATAGGAGGATACACTTTATTATACTCTTCGCAAATACAAAACAAAGAGTATATTGCATTCAATCGGCACATTTCTAAAACCGGTAATATTGCATGTAGAGAAAACATTTTCATATCACTGAATTCTGAACAACTTTCAAAATGTCTATCCACTAGAGAAGGAACCCTATTGTTTTTTAACAAAATCGACCAATAAATAAAAAAGTTATACATTTTTTTATATAAAAAAAAAATTACATACATTTTTTTATGTATTGTAATAAAACTAAAAAGGTCTAAAACTAATACTATTTATAGAATGTGCAACAATTATATAAAAAGTGCAGTAAATCAGCGAAGAGTATAACGGTTAGCTCGTTATATGATATATTTCACATACATCAAATAATAGAATTATATTCAAGTCCTGGTCTGACATTTGAGTTGTATATAGTATATTATTATATGAGCAATTATGATAGCAATTATTCATGAAGATGATGTTTGAGCCCACGAGCCGTAGGCGAGTGGCACAAATCTTCTGAGTGAATAATGGTCATAATCGCGAATGTAACACTATTACTTTTTCTACACCTATTAAGCGAATACATTAGACTGAAATTTGATAACATTAATCGGTACTTACTCATAAGAAGTGCATACGTTGGAAAACTTAAACAATATGGCGATACACTTGGTTGTTACTGTCAGCGAGTTGATTGTCAGCTGCAGCAAGAGATGATCACAGTCGAGTTAAAATATCATTGGCTCACTGAAACAGTGATTTTTGAATTTGTATTTGTAATTGGCCTGATGCAATGAATTATAAATCGATAATTCACCACAGTGAATTATAGGTACGATTTTTCACCAAAAAAATACGAATAATTGTCATATAAATAATTAGGTGTAGAAAAACAATTTAATTCTAGATGAGTTACAAAATTCACGGAAATTACGCATAGTAGATCCTAAATTTCTATTGGCAGATAAAATTCGGTATGATAAATAAAAGTTAATTTTGAAAAATATCCTTGATTAATATATTTTGATTATTTAAATCGTCAATATTATATGGAAAAGTTAAAATATCTTTCTTACAAGAATATATTCCAACATTACATTTATTTTATTGAAACATATTTATAGGATTTTGCAAACAGCAGAAAAAATAACTATCTATGAGAACTAAAAAAAAGCTATTTATTGTAAAAATATTAATGAAGTCTCTGCATTCTTTCGATAACCTGAATTCTGATTATGCTTGCAAATGAAAATCCTAAAATTTTGTATAAATTCTTATTTGAAAATTCTCATTCAACAACTAGCATCCACACAGTCCCGTACGGCCATGCAGATTAAACTAGCATCTACATAACCCCCTACGGTAATGAAGACTCGGTTGAAAATGAGAACAAAGGTTTAAAACAAATTTATTTACCTACCTTGTCTTACAAATTTTTCATTCTAATGGATTACATTTTCATGAAATCTATCAATCTGTTTTTGGAAATGCTTAGCCTTTGAACCGTTTTTCGCCCTTATTCTGGGCTCATCAGAAAGGCACACAGCCACTTATAAAGATGTTCCATGCAAAACCAAGACAATTTCTGTATGAAAAATTATATTTGACATTGACTGATAAAAACAACAGATCTTCACCTATCTATTACCTAACTAGTATTGGAGCCTATATACCATATGCATGTTAAAAATTGAATTAATATCTGTTTGCTTAATTGTATTGAAACATTTCTTTATAGGATTTTGCAAACAGCAGAAAAAATAACTTACATGAGAACTAAAAGAAAAGCTATGTGTAAAAATATTAATGAAGTCTTTGCATTCTTTCGATAACCTGAATTCTGGTTATGCTAGCAAATTAAAATCCTAAAATAATTTTGTATAATTTCTGATTTGAAAATTCTCATTCAACAACTAGCATCCACACAGTCCCCTACGGCCATGCAGATTAAACTAGCATCTACATAACCCCCTACGATAATGACGAACCAAGGTCTAAAATAAATTTATTTACCTACCTTGTCTTAAAAAATTTTCATTCTAATGGATTACATTTTCATGAAATCTATCATTCTGTTTTTGAAAATGATTAGCCTTTGAAACGTTTTTCTCCCTTATTCTGAGCTCATCAGAAAGGCACAAAGCCACTCATAAAGATGTTCCATGCAAAACCAAGACAATTTCTATGAAAAATTATATTTGACATTGATTAATAAAAACATATTTATTTTAAGTGATAAGTTTTTTCCCGTATACCACAAATGAAGCCTATCAAGATTTTCTTGGAGAATAATGCAGTCCGAGTACAGTTTTCTTATATACATGTTCATATCGTCTGCATACAGCGCTAGTAATAAAAACACTGAAAAGTAACGGTCTCAGGATCGACCCCTGAGGAACACCAGACAGGACTTCAAATTTGGTTAAGATCAAACCTCGGTAACTTGAATATTGTGTCGATCCGACAGATGCGATTTAAAAATATTTACTGTACTTTGTGACAAACCGTATTTGTCTAGCTCATGGAGTAATATACTTACTATGATTGAGCTTAGTGAAGGCTTTAGAAAAATCCGTACAGACTATGTCTACCTGTCCTTGATCATGCAAAAACCTCCGGATATATACGGAGTGATGCATGTCAAATTTGTTGTAGTCAAGCGATCCTTCACAAAGCCATACTAGTTTATACTAATAGGTATAGTATTTTACATGACTGTAAAATATATCGTGGATGTAGAATTCAAGTACTTATTTTTAAAGGTTCAACTAATAAGAGAGCACAATGGCGAGTTAAGAAAGCTGGTATTCTATCTGAACCAACAGTCATGTTTGACATTTTGTGACGTATTGTGGTTATGAAGAAATTACATGTTTCTTTTCTATTGGTCTCGGATAATCTACTATGGAGTTAGCACCCAGTATAATATATGTTTGCATAATGGAGTTTTTAAACATATTTTAACTATGACTGCATGTATTCCCAAGTTCAACTGCCGGTCATGGAAAAGTGCATTTTCGTTAAAAAAAATTATCACAATAAACTGAGAAATTGTGTTTTTGGTCTCTAAATGTTGCAGCTTTCTTATACTAGATCTCTATAGGTGTAAACACAAGGGGATGCATTATCTGTAGTTTAAATTTTAAAAAACCTTGAACTGCGACTCTGAATATCAAATACTTATGTAGATTAGATAATTTTGAAGGAAAAAAACACGGTCTTTATTCCTATTCAAGGCGAGTCAATTTAAATAATTCGTTTATTAAAAATATCACGTTGGGTTTCTAGTATCATTTTGTTTGTTAGTTGAAACGCTAAATCTAACATTGGAATATTTTGCAGTAATATGCAAATTGCAACCTAATGACCTATCGTTATTTGTAGGCACAATGATTTTATTTCGAGGTTGCATTATCAAAATCTTCTTTACCGATTTGTTTAACAGTGTTGACCTTTTTGATAAAAATATGATCCCAAACTTACTTCATTAAATAGAGGTAACTCCGCTTAAATAAGACTTTATTTTCGGTTATGTTTCCCTAACACAAAAGCCTGGCCTTTCAGTTTCTCAAGGTGCTACCTCGGTGACTAGAAAAGCAGTTAAGAAAACAACTGGATTTACGGCAAGTAATCAAGGTTGATGAATGGAAATGCGCAAACAAATTAAGTGAACTACTCTATTCAGTTTTTTCCGCTCTTTTCGAATATCGAAAGAGATCTACAAAATTTTGTCATACATGGTGTTGATTTTGACATACAGCACTTTGTCAATTTTTTATTAACTGGACCTAGATTTCGTTTTGGTTTATTATGAAGTTCTATCAAGAAAAATAAGTGAAACATGTATTCTAAGTATGAACCGATTATACAGGGTGGTTCAATAGTTACGATCAAAGAAAGATTTGGCCAAAATAAATAAAACATCCTGTCCAGTATCTCGGTAAGGAAGGACGATGGATGCATAAATGCCGGATAATTTGGAACCGCCAAAGTGCTCTCTATCCACAAGTAACGTATGTACCTTTAACTTCGAAACACCCTGTATAATTTGGTAAAGAAAAATTATTGAGTGTATTATCCTTCTATTTTGTAGATTTGACAAGTTAAATCTTTCCAACATAAAATTTTGGGAATATCCAGTTACAAGATAGACACCATCTTCAACAAAACATAAGTACTTAACAAAACGGCGCTGAACATTCCCAACATTGTTTATGTGAATGGCATATTCAGGGGACCATACGAGTGAACAGTATTCCTATTTTTATCGTACAAATGAGTAGTATAGCTACTTCATAATATCAGTATGGCTGAAACCTTTGCAGTTTCGTATTATTATTCTTACTACAAAACCTAGGCTTTTTAATGCTGATGCTACTGTGAGATTAATATGTTCCTTAAAACTTGATGTTTATCAAAGATAACTCCAAGATCTTTTACTACATCAGACCTCTGCAACATTTGACCGTTTATGTGATAATTGTACTCGATAGGATTACGCATTTTAGAAAAAGTAAATGTATTACATTTAGATATGTTGAAAGGCAAGTGATTAGATAGGCAGCAGTCATTAATTATGTTTAAGTTATTTTGAAGTTTTTCACAATCTTGTTCATATTCTATTACACAATAAAGTTTCAAATCATCTGCATGCAGAAGGCTGTACATTCAGATTAGCTACAATATCATTTATAAAGACAATAAACAAAAGCGGGCCCAGTGCGGATCCCTGCGGAACGCCTGTAGTGGCCAGAATATCAAATGACCTGGAACCACGGTATTTCACATATTGACGCCTATTCTCAAGAAATTTAATTATGCGACTGATAATACAATTTTATTCAATTTTTTTAATAGCATACCAGACGATGGAATGCCTTGGAAAAATCTGCACAAATGATATCAATTTGTTTGTTTGCATCTTATTCTTCAGTAATGAATTATGTAATACACATAAGGTCGGTCTCAGTAGATTTACCAGAAGCAAACCCATATTGATTATTTACAATTTGGCTCTGTACATGATGTATGCAAATTGATCTCGAATTCTTTGGCAAAACTGCAGATAGTTGTTATGGACATACGACATAAACGAGAATCCATCCAAATATTAGGAAACACATGCGTTTTTAATGATAAATTAAATATTATTATATAAATTCTGGGCAGTTCCGCGAAGGAGTATTTTATTGGATATGATATGAGTAAATCTATTTTTTTATAGTTTCATTTTTATTTTCTGATTATTCATGCAAAAGTTATGTGTTTTTATTTCTTGTAGTGTATCCAACAATTCTCCCTTTTAAGGAGTAGTTTATATACCTAAAAACATGTATTTATTTCATTAAAATCATACGATCTAAATATATATTTTTGGGTCGCCGCCGCTGCAAATCTACACACGAAGGTAAATGATTTATAAAGTTTCTTGAAGAGTGCCTCCATCTGTTTAAGCGGATAGAAATTAGCCGGGATGATAATAAAGAAACCATTACGTCGAAACCCACACGCACGAGTCAGTGCAGCCGAGTGAAAAATTGAATTGAATAGTTTAGTGAATGAATGAGTTTGGGTGTTTAATAAGTAGGGGGCATAGGCCATAGCCTAATAATACAATTCGTTTAGTACAACTTATTTATCGATATGTAAGCTCGCTCTATTATCCAACGACACTCGTTATCGCATCACCTGTTTTAGAAATGATTTATTTTTTAAGCAAATTTCTTTTGAATTATCTATACTAATTTGAATTATATAAAATGCATGTGGTGAAAGTCGTTTCAGACGCACTAATAACTAATATTATATGAATACTTTGCCTCCATATTTGCAATAACATTGTTACACTTACTGGTGTCAGTCCATAAGTAATTTTGATAGGGAATTATAATAGTACAGGAGCTAGGATGCAATTACCAGACACATTTATATTTTACAGTTCACAAAACTAGATATAGTACAGGCAATGAAGGCAAAATGTTATAAAAACCTCGCAAAAATTAATAAAATAATCATCTCTGGGATTTAAGTAGTTAATAACTTGTAGAATGGAATGATGCATTCTTTGCACTTCCAAGTTAGGTCCTTTATCAATGGTTGTCAAGGCTTGTCTTACTTAAGCCGTTTAGGAGATAAATCCAGTTTTCCACTTATAGTTTTCAGCCGCTCCGAAATGCACGGAAAATGAGAATTCTCTGGAAGTTTCATACGACCGGACATATCGATCGATAATTATTACTATTCAGAGCCGCTAAAAATGAAAGCAACGTAAAATGTAGAGAAAAGTCTCAGCTTTAATGTGGAACTAATCACAAAATTCATACAAATTTTTATCATAGAGAAAAAAGTGTTAGAAGATGGCTTAGTAAACTTTATACAGTTGATTTATTCACATCTTTGAGTTTTATGTATCCTGCCTATTTCTTCCGTAAAAATGGGTGCTTTTTCACTGCATGGATTCGATGCCACGCACTTTAATCTGTATTTCGTAAAAATTTCATTGAAGAATGTTAAGAAACAAATAAGTATATGTTTGACTGTATAATTGTGCTTTTTCTGAACGTGTATGAATAATGTAGACAAATTCAAAAAGTACTGCGCGCATTTAAAAAACTCTAAAGTCATTCGAAAGAATATGTTTTATTGTACTTATAATCCAAAAATTAAGACTGTGCTATTAATATTACTTAAGATATAGAATTGAACTCCAAAATTTTGAGGTGATTGATCGATGAGAAATATACCCCCTACTTTGACCGCAAGGCATATTTTTCCAACAAAAGTAATTGCAATAAAATGTTAATTGGAAAAAACGTCTAAAACTGCAACTTTACAAAAAAACTGCGAAGAGTATCCCATCGAATATACAACAGTTATATAAAATGTTCAATAAATCAGTGAATACTATGTTTACTCTAGTTTCTTCCTTTATTTAAGAAGTGTTATTATAAAGTCTAGGGTTATGTAACTTTTTTATCTACTTATTTTGTGTAGATCGCTTAATTACACGTCATAAAGTGGAATTACTGGTTATTCTTTTGAATTGGAATGCTTTGTGCAATTAAAATGTAAAAAAGGGTTTATGAAAATATGGCGCGGCACTTTAGAATCTCACTAGGTATTTATACAGGGTGTTCCAAAACTCAACGTCAATCGTGGAGGCCTGTTAAGGCCAGCTCATGACTGACCAGAATATCAAACTATGACCTTAGTAAAAAAAAAATAATATTCGAGGTATTGACACTTTTATGAATTTCGAGAAAATCGACACCTTAGATCAGTTTTTCGCGTGCCATAGCTATAAAATTCCAAGTTTTAAGATTTTTTAAAATTTAATAATTTTTGTTACGCAACCCTGAATAGTTCTGCTATCGAGCACAGTCCTAAATAAAATTAATGGTGCCATGCTTTTGGAAAAAAAATGTTTTTGACCGATTCACGAGTTATTATTTATTTTTTTTTATATATATATTATGTTGGAGTATACAACCAGATATACATTATAAAAAGAAGACGAAAGGTGTCAAATTAATTTAATGAATGTCAGTGAGTTTTATACTTAATAAAACTTTGTGTATTTAGTTTCTGTTTTTACTAGAGTATAATATTCATCTACGATCTACGAGACGTCCCAATAGGTTATGGGCCCAGGAAGTGCTTAGAGAAGAATAGAAAACTTGGAAAGGATAAAACAGAAGTTAGTAAAACTTTATTAAAAAAAAAAAAACGCTATGAGCGGAACTAGTATATGTCGCATTGAATCCTTGAATAAAGAAAACTTCGATACCTGGAAATTGCAGGCGGAGGCATTGCTAATAAAAAATGATCTCTGGGATTTTGTAAGTGGGACAAAAGTGAAACCGAAAAATGATGAGAGTGCTGAATCATTAGCTGCTACTGCTGTATAGGAATCTACAGATAGGAAGGCACGTGCAGATCTAATTCTTGCGATTAATCCTTCAGAATTAAAGCAAATAAAATGCTGTATAACGTCAAATGACGTATGGAAAAAATTGCACGAGATTTATCAATCCAAGGGTCCTGCTCGTAAAGCAATGCTGCTGAAACAATTGATGTTACAAAAATTAGAAGAAGGCAGACGTACGAACTCACATAGAAAAATTTTTTGATGCAGTAGATAAGCTTCAAGAAATGGAGGTTGAAATCAATAAAGATCTACTGGCGATCATGTTACTTTATAGTTTACCTCAAAGTTATGAAAATTTTCGATGTGCTATAGAATCACGTGATGAACTTCCAACGCCAGACAGTTTGAAGATAAAAATTATCGAAGAAAATGATGCAAGAGAGAACAAAGAACACAGATCGAACGGGAATGCCATGTTTATTCGTAAAAAATACAATTTTAATAAATATGTAAAGCCAAAGAAGGTTGAATCTTATAAGGAAAGTCAAAATTCATTTGTAAAAGATAATTTTAAATATAAATGTCACCGTTGTCGAAAAATAGGACACAAAGCTGTAAATTGTCCCGTCAAAGGAAATTATTCACAACAGAATGCTGGCAACGTAGCAGAAGTTGGTTTTAACGTAAAACCTGAAATATTGGAATCTATTTTCAATACAAGTCAAAAAGTTGAAAGTAGCAAATGGTGTTTAGACAGCGGTTGCACATCCCATATGTGTCCTCAAGAAACAAAATTTGAGAATTTGGAGAATTCTGCATGCAAGCAACTAAACGAGACTGATTCTAGCAGCGAAACTAGCAGCGAAAAAAATTATTTTTTTGTTTTCATTTTTGAATACATATATTCGTAGGTAATGATAATATTAACATTTTTACGTACAAATTATGACGCAAGTGCTGATAAGAAGGCCATTAGCCTCAAATTTTCAAAATAATTTTGACTGCCAACGCGCATTTTTCAGGTAAAACTCGTATTACAAGAAACATACTAACCTGGCCTTTTTCGGACCGATTTTATTCGAAAGATGGCCTCTTTACCTTTAATTGAAAAAAAAATTAAATCCGTAGTACATCTAACGTAGAAGTTAGGCCAGGAACGAGTGGACAGCGTTTTCGCTGCTAGAGCGTAATTTCCCAAGTAATATGTTAATAAAAAAAATTTGAATAGCCTGGCCCATTTCAGACCACCTTTAATCGTAGGACTGGTTCTTTAGCTTTAATTTTAAAAAAAATTAAGTCCCCAGTGCGCCTAACATAGAAGTTAGCCGCGAAACTGAATACAGCGTTTTCGCTGCTGAAGCCGAATTTTTCAAATATTTTAATTAAAAAAATTGAATAGCCTGGCCCATTTCAGACCACTTTTAATCGAAGGGTGGATTCTTTAGCTTTAATTTAAAAAAAAAATTAAGTCCCAAGCACATCTAACATAGAAGTTAATCGCAAAATAGACGTTCACGCCGTTCTCGCTGCTGGCATATTTTTTAAGATATACTAAAATAAAATGAGAACTATTAACCTGGCCCTTTTCGGACTTATTTTTATCGAAACTTGGGCTCTTTACCTTTAATTAAAAAGAAAGATTAAGTCCCTAGTACATCTAACATAGAAGTTAGCCGCGAAACAGAATACAGCGTTTTCGCTGCTAAAGCGGAATTTCTCAAGTAATATTTTAATAAAAAAAAAGTGAATAGTCTGGCCCATTTCAGACCACTTTTACTCGAAGGGCGGCTTCTTTAGCTTTAATTTTAAAAAAAGAATAAGTCCCCAGTGCATCTAACATAGAAGTTAATCGCAAAATAGACGTTCACGCCGTTCTCGCTGCTAGCATATTTTTTAAGATATACTAAAATAAAATTAGAACTATTACCCTGGCCCTTTTCGGACTTATTTTTATCGAAACGTGGGCTCTTTACCTTTAATTAAAAAGAAAGATTAAGTCCCTAGTACATCTAACATAGAAGTTAGCCGCGAAAGAGATTACAGTGATTTCGCTGCTAAAGCCGAATTTCTCAAGTAATATTTCAATAACAAAAAAGTGAATAGCCTGGCCCATTTCAGACCACGTTTAATCGAAGGGTGGGTTCTTTAGCTTTAATTAAAAAAAAAATTAAGTCTCCAGTGCATCTAACATAGAAGTTAGCCGCGAAACAGAATACAGGGTTTTCGCTGCTGAAGCGGAATTTTTCAAATATTTTAATTAAAAAAAAGTGAATAGCCTGGCCCATTTCAGACCACTTTTAATCGAAGGGTGGGTTCTTTAGCTTTAATTTAAAAAAAGAATTAAGTCCCCAGTGCGTCTAACATAGAAGTTAGTCGCGAAACAGAATACAGCGTTTTCGCTGCTGAAGCGGAATTTTTCAAATAACATTTTAATAAAAAAAAGTGAATAGCCTGACCCATTTCAGACCACTTTTAATCGAAGGATGGGTTCTTTAGCTTTAATTTAAAACAAAAATTAAGTCCCCAGTGCGTCTAAGATAGAAGTTAGCCGCGAAACAGAATACAGCATTTTCGCTGCTGAAGCGGAATTTTTCAAATAACATTTTAATTAAAAAAAAGTGAATAGCCTGGCCCATTTCAGACCACTTTTAATCGAAGGGTGGATTCCTTAGCTTTAATTTAAAAAAAAAATTAAGTCTCCAGTGCATCTAACATAGAAGTTAGCCGCGAAACAGAATACAGCATTTTCGCTGCTGAAGCGGAATTTTTCAAATAACATTTTAATTAAAAAAAAGTGAATAGCCTGGCCCATTTCAGACCACTTTTAATCGAAGGGTGGATTCCTTAGCTTTAATTTAAAAAAAAAATTAAGTCTCCAGTGCATCTAACATAGAAGTTAGTCGCGAAACAGAATACAGCGTTTTCGCTGCTGAAGCGGAATTTCTCAAGTAATATTTTAATTAAAAAAAAGTGAATAGCCTGGCCCATTTCAGACCACGTTTAATCGAAGGGTGGGTTCTTTAGCTTTAATTTAAAAAAAAATTAAGTCTCCAGTGCATCTAACATAGAAATTAGTCGCGAAAGAGAATACAGCGTTTTCGCTGCTGAAGCGGAATTTCTCAAGTAATATTTTAATTAAAAAAAAGTGAATAGCCTGGCCCATTTCAGACCACTTTTAATCGAAGGATGGGTACTTTAGCTTTAATTTAAAAAAAAAATTAAGTCCCCTGTGCATCTAACATAGAAGTTAGCCGCGAAAGAGAATACAGCGTTTTCGCTGCTGAAGCGGAATTTTTCAAATAATATTTTAATTAAAAAAAGTGAATAGCCTGGCCCACTTCAGACCACTTTTAATCGAATGGTGGACTCTTTAGCTTTAATTAAAAAAAAATCCCAAGCACATCTAACATAGAAGTTAATCGCAAAATAGACGTTCACGCCGTTCTCGCTGTTAGCATATTTTTTAAGATATACTAAAATAAAATGAGAACTATTAACCTGGCCCTTTTCGGACTTATTTTTATCGAAACGTGGGCTCTTTACCTTTAATTAAATAGAAAGAGTAAGTCCCTAGTACATCTAACATAGAAGTTAGCCGCGAAACAGATTACAGTGATTTCGCTGCTAAAGCCGAATTTCTCAAGTAATATTTTAATAAAAAAAAAGTGAATAGCCTGGCCCATTTCAGACCACCTTTAATCGAAGGATGGGTTCTTTAGCTTTAATCAAAAAAAAATTAAATCCCCAGTACATCTAACATAGAAGTTAGCCGCGAAAAGGGCCAGGTTAATAGTTCTAATTTTATTTTAGTATATCTTAAAACATATGCTAGCAGTTAGAACGGCGTGAACGTCTATTTTGCAATTAACTTCTATGTTAGATGTGCTTGGGACTTAATTTTTTTTTTTAATTAAAGCTAAAGAATCCACCCTTCGATTAAAAGTGATCTGAAAAGGGCTAACTTCTATGTTAGACGCACTGGGGACTTAATTTTTTTTTTAATTAAAGCTAAAGAACCCATCCTTCGATTAAAAGTGGTCTGAAATGGGCCAGGCTATTCACTTTTTTTTTATTTAAAATATTACTTGAGAAATTCCGCTTCAGCAGCGAAAACGCTGTATTCTGTTTCGCGGCTAACTTCTATGTTAGATGCACTGGAGACTTAATTTTTTTTAAATTAAAGCTAAAGAACCCAACCTTCGATTAAACGTGGTCTGAAATGGGCCAGGCTAATCACTTTTTTTTAATTAAAATATTACTTGAGAACTTCCGCTTCCGCAGCGAAAACGCTGTATTCTGTTTCACGACTAACTTCTATGTTAGATGCACTGGAGACTTATTTTTTTTTTTAAATTAAAGCTAAAGAATCCACCCTTCGATTAAAAGTGGTCTGAAATGGGCCAGGCTATTCACTTTTTTTTAATTAAAATATTATTTGAAAAATTCCGCTTCAGCAACGAAAATGCTGTATTCTGTTTCGCGGCTAACTTCTATGTTAGACGCACTGGGGACTTAATTTTTTTTTAATTAAAGCTAAAGAACCCATCCTTCGATTAAAAGTGGTCTGAAATGGGCCAGGCTATTAACTTTTTTTTTATTAAAATATTACTTGAGAAATTCCGCTTCAGCAGCGAAAACGCTGTATTCTGTTTCGCGGCTAACTTCTATGTTAGACGCACTGGGGACTTAATTCTTTTTTTAAATTAAAGCTAAAGAACCCACCCTTCGATTAAAAGTGGTCTGAAATGGGCCAGGCTATTCACTTTTTTTTAATTGAAATATTACTTGAGAAATTCGGCTTTAGCAGCGAAATCACTGTAATCTGTTTCGCGGCTAACTTCTATGTTAGATGTACGAGGGACTTAATGTTTCTTTTTAATTAAAGGTAAAGAGCCCACGTTTCGATAAAAATAAGTCCGAAAAGGGCCAGGGTAATAGTTCTAATTTTATTTTAGTATATCTTAAAAAATATGCTAGCAGCGAGAACGGCGTGAACGTCTATTTTGCGATTAACTTCTATGTTAGATGTGCTTGGGACTTAATTTTTTTTTTAAATTAAAGCTAAAGAATCCACCCTTCGATTAAAAGTGGTGTGAAATGGGCCAGGCTATTCACTTTTTTTAATTAAAATATTATTTGAAAAATTTGGCTTCAGCAGCGAAAACGCTGTATTCTGTTTCGCGGCTAACTTCTATGTTAGATGTACTAGGGACTTAATCTTTCTTTTTAATTAAAGGTAAAGAGTCCAAGTTTCGATAAAAATAAGTCCGAAAAGGGCCAGGTTAATAGTTCTCATTTTATTTTAGTATATCTTAAAAAATATGCTAGTAGCGAGAACGGCGTGAACGTCTATTTTGCGATTAACTTCTATGTTAGATGTGCTTGGGACTTAATTTTTTTTTAAATTAACGCTAAAGAATCCACCCTTCGATTAAAAGTGGTGTGAAATGGGCCAGGCTATTTACTTTTTTTTAATTAAAATATTATTTGAAAAATTCGGCTTCAGCAGCGAAAACGCTGTATTTAGTTTCGCGGCTAACTTCTATGTTAGACGCACTGGGGACTTAATTTTTTTTTAAATTAAAGCTAAAGAACCAGTCCTACGATTAAAGGTGGTCTGAAATGGGCCAGGCTATTCAAATTTTTTTTATTAACATATTGGGAAATTACGCTCTAGCAGCGAGAACGCTGTCCACTCGTTCCTGGCCTATCTTCTATGTTAGATGTACTACGGATTTAATTTTTTTTTAAATTAAAGGTAAAGAGGCCATCTTTCGAATAAAATCGGTCCGAGAAAGGCCAGGTTAGTATGTTTCTTGTAATACGAGTTCTACGTGAAAAATGCGCGTTGGCAGTCAAAATTATTTTGAAAATTTGAGGCTAATGGCCTTCTTATCAGCACTTGCGTCATAATTTGTAGGTAAAAATGTTGATATTATCATTACCTACGAATATATGTATTCAAAAATGAAAACAAAAAAATATTTTTTTTTCGCTGCTAGTTTCGCTGCTAGAATCAGTCTCGTAGCAACTAAACCTGGCTAGTAATGTTACTACTAAAGTTTACGCCAAGGGAATGATACCAATAAATTGCAATGACGGTAAGAGAATTATTAGCTTGGAAAATTCTTTACATGTGCCTGATCTTCGTACTAATTTAATGTCTGTTGCAAAAATAACCGAAAAAGGTTTTGATGTGATTTTCACCAGAAACATCGCAAAAATAGTAGACAGAAATAAAGATGTATTACTGGTTGCACATAAAACAGATGGTTTATACTACATTGAAGAATCAATGGAAAATGTAAATTTGGCAACAATAACGTCCTCAAATATGGAGGAGTGGCACAAGAAAATGGGACATTTGAATGAAAGAGATTTAAAGAGAATTGCTGAAAATGGAACAGTGGTAGGCATTGAAATCGGGAAGCGGGAAAAATTGACTTCTTGTAATACATGTTTATTGAGTAAGCTCACTCAAGCTCCATTTCCATCCAATTCAAGCCGTAGCTCAGAGATGCTGAATATCGTTCATACTGACATTTGTGGTCCGATGCGTCATACGTCAATTGGTAGTTCAAGATATTTCATTACGTTCATTGATGATTTTTCACGTTGGTGCGAAATAAAATTTTTAAAATCAAAGAGCGAGGCACTGGAAGCTTTCAAAAGTTATAAAAATTTTGTTGAAAATCAAACAGGAAGAAAAATCAAACAACTACAATCTGACAATGGAAAAGAATACATTAACAGAGAATTTGATAAGTATTTGGAAGATAATGGAATCAAAAGAAGACTAACAGTTCCGTATACCCCTGAACAGAACGGAATTTCTGAACGAAAAAATCGTACATTGGTAGAGATGGCACGTTGTATGATGATCGAATTAAATTTATCGCCAAAGTTTTGGGCAGAAGCAACGTTTACTGCAAACTATATTAGAAATAGATGTCCATCTAAAAGTATAGACAATAAGACACCGTACGAATTTTGGAATGGAACACCCCCAAATGTTAATTATTTTCAAATTTTTGGTTCTAAATGCTATGTCTTAAATAAATCACCAAATAAGGGAAAATTTGATCAACGCTCTGAAGAAGCTATTTTTCTTGGATATTCAGAAACGTCAAAAGCATACAGAGTTTGGATGATTCAAAATAAAAAGGTGCAGGTTGCCCGTGACGTAAAATTTCTCAATGAATATCAGCAAAACAAGACACTCATTGAGTTTACGCCAATAGCTGAAAATGAAATCGGTAAAGGATTGGAAATTGTAGTAAATAATGAAAATGAAAATAGAATTCAAGAAATAGATAATGAAAATGAAAATAGAATTCAAGAAATAAATAATGAAGATGAAAATAGAATTCAAGAAATAAATGATGAAAATGAAAATAGAATTCAAGAAATAAATAATGAAGATGAAAATATAATTCAAGAAATAAATGATGAAAATGAAGGAAATGAAAATCCTGTTGTAAGTACAAAAAGGGGAAGAGGAAGACCACGGATTGTACGAACTGGAACAAGGGGAAGACCGAGGAAGATATATAAGGAAGTTTTAAATGACATTGAAGAAGAACAAGAAAACCAGGAATTTACAGCATTAGCTGAAATATCAGTAAAAGAAGCATTGTCTAGTTCTAATGAAAATGAATGGATGGACGCAATTCGAAGTGAAATAATCTCTTTATTAGAAAATAATACATGGAAACTTGTTGATAGACCAGAAGAAGAAAATATAATTGGTTGTAGAATGATATTAAGGAATAAATTAGGAGCAAATGGAATGTTAGAGAAAAGAAAGGCTCGACTTGTTGCAAAAGGATACGCGCAGCGTCCTGGAGTCGATTTCGATGAAACATTTTCTCCTGTTGCCCGGTTAACTTCAATTCGTACATTATTTGCTCTGGCAGCCGAACACAAATTGGTTGTGCATCAGTTGGATGTCGTAACGGCTTTTTTGCATGGTGATATAGAAGAAGACATTTTCATGGAAATACCAGAATTTTTTGAAGAGATATTGCTCCAAATTGTCAATGATAAAGGTTACAAAAACGAGACAATAAAAAGAAATGCAAGAAGAATGCTAGAAGAGTTACATGATGGAGGTAAAGTGTGCATGTTACAAAAGGCTTTATATGGATTAAAACAATCAGGTCGTCAGTGGAATAAGAAACTGGGCAAGAAACTCCAAGAAATAGGGTTAAAATCTTTAAATGGAGACCCGTGTGTTTATACAGCAAAACAAGGAAGTGATATAATGTTAATTGCTGTATATGTTGATGACTTGATATTGGCTTCAGGAAATATTGATTGGATAACTGATATAAAACGAGATCTAATGAAAAAATTTAAAATGAAAGATTTTGGAAGAATTCACCATTGTCTCGGAATTGAAATTGAACAAAGTAAGGACAACAGCATAATCAAGATTTCACAAAGCACATATATCAAGAAAATTTTAAAACATTTTAATATGGAATTATCAAAACCAGTTAATACGCCGATAGCACCCAACGTAAAACTAACAAAGCCCGAATCCACTTCTGAAGAGGAGATGAAAAAGTATCCATTCAGACAGTTAATAGGATCATTGATTTATTTATCAACTGGTACCCGTCCTGATATAGCATTCACGGTGACTTATTTGAGCCAATTTAATAACTGTTATAATCTGGAACATTGGAAGGCAGCAAAAAGAGTCCTGCGGTACCTCAACGGTACAACTTCATATGGATTACGTTATGAAAGGTCTGGAAAATCTGTAGTTGGTTTTGTCGATGCAGATTGGGGTTCATGTTCTCAAGATAGAAGATCATACACCGGCTATGTTTTTATGCTAGCTGGAGCTGCAATTAGCTGGGAAGCTCGTAAACAAAGAACGGTAGCTTTGTCTAGTACTGAGTCCGAGTACATGGCATTAACTGAGGCAGCTAAAGAAGCTGTGCACTTAAAAAGATCTTTAAGTGAAATTGGATACGCAAATGACGATTTTAAATTTATCATATTCAATGACAATCAAGGTGCTCAGAAATTGGCGAAGAATCATGTTTTTCACTCGAGAATCAAGCACATAGACATTCGTCATCACTTCATACGTGACGTCTTAGAAACTGAAAATCTTCAACTTAAGTATTTGCCAACAGAAGATATGGTGGCGGATATATTTACTAAAGAGTTAAATGGACCTAAGTTCAGCAAATTTCAAAAGGACCTGGGTTTAGTAGATTGTAATAGATAATGAGATAACTGGTTGAGGGGAAGTGTTGGAGTATACAACCAGATATACATTATAAAAAGAAGACGAAAGGTGTCAAATTAATTTAATGAATGTCAGTGAGTTTTATACTTAATAAAACTTTGTGTATTTAGTTTCTGTTTTTACTAGAGTATAATATTCATCTACGATCTACGAGATGTCCCAATATATTAACTGACTTAAACTCTTCATTCTGTAAAAAAAAATACCGCTCTAACCTGGCAAATTATTTTAAAAAATTGCTCCTTTAAGGAATGTTTTTAAAATTGTATACCATTTTCTATGTTTTACTTTAGAAAAAAATATATTGTTATTTTACTGCAAAAGGAGTTCATTGTGAAATTATTTCAATAAATAGGAATTCGAGCGAAAACACGTGTTAAATTGAAGTGTTGACTGTCCAGGTCATTACCTACGCACGAGAGCGTGAGAAATTATTTAGACCAAACTTATCCACAAAGATAGAATGGCCACCTTGGTCCCATTTTGTGGCCTCCCTGGTCCCCGGATTTAAATCCACTAATTTTTTCTACTGGGGTTACATAAAGAAGAAGGTCTAAGCAAAACCAATAAATAAAGTAAACGAGACACCGTATTAATGAAGCCGCGCAACATGCATATGTCACAGGAAGTGCAAGAAGGCTAAAAAGATCTTTTTTTAAAGATGCCGCGCTTGCATTCGACTTGGTGGCAGGCAATTCCCAAGTAGCACCTTAGGTCTGAATTACGTAATGTAAACCTAGTTTTGGTGTCGTTTTCCCGTTTAACCTAACCTAATTGACTTAAAATATACGTGAAATATAAGTAAATGGGGAATGAGACGACGTCGGTAATACGTCTTAAATAAGGCCACTCAGTTATAATGACCTATAAGTTATAGAACATATTTCCTTGAACAGGTAATTTAAACGTAAACATTGTGTTTAATTGTGGCCGTTAATACGTAATATCTACCAAACCACTTTATTATTTTTCAACTGCAGTCTTTCTTTCTCAGGCTAATAAGGTTTTATCTGCAGCAATGATGATTTACTTATAAGGCATCAGCAGCATAAGACATAATAGAAACCAGACATCTATTATAATGACGGAGTAGGAGTATATCATATAATGTCAGACGTAGTTGTGAAATAATGTGTCCACCTTCCTCCTCTCTGTGGCTTTTTAAAAAAAATAAATCTCAGGGGTTCTAATAATGTCGAGTAATGTACAAAGGTTTCAGACAAATGTGATGTGCACGTCCTGTATAGGATACACACGAAGTTTACAATTTTAACAAACTTAATAAGTAAGTACTCTTAAAATAACAACCCCAGTAGTAAACCAACATAAATAACAAGAGATTATCGGTAACCCGATTGGAAAATTCAAATCATGTAAGTAAGTTAGTGATAGGCATAATCGGATGATTTTAGGATTCGGAATATCAGTATTCGAATGATTCCTATAATCGGAATTTTCATCCGATATCAGATTCCGGATACTAAATTCTGTATTCTCACAAATTGTTTTTATATGTTTTAAGCAAAATATGTCAAAATGTTTATTTCTTAATAAAATGTCCAATCTATTAACAAATGCAATCTATTAAAGTAAAATATCATCTAGCAGGTAGATACACTTATAAGGTATAATAAAAACATTAAGAATAAGTAGTATAAGTACATGGAAAACATTTAAAAAAAATTGAGCCGATCGTGTGTACTGTGAACAGAACGAGCAACGGTTTTAAGATCTGACAAATGCCAAGTAAAAATATTTGGTAATCTCGGAACTTGATTCCGTAATGTCATAAGGTTTGTTCTGGTTTTGAGAAATACCCTGTCCGAGGACGTCCACGGACGTCAGGCACATGCGCAGTTTGTAAAACGCGTCCTGAACTTACTAACTGCGCATGTTCCTGACATCCGAGGACTGGCATTTCTCAAAACCAGAAGGTTTGTTTTGGTTTTGAAAAATACCAGTCCTCGGATGTCAGAAACATGCGCAGTTAGTAAGTTCACGACCCGTTTTACTAACTGCGCATGTGCCTGACGTCCTCGGACAGGCTATTTCTCAAAACCAGAACAAACCTAAAACAAACCAATATCATCCACGCTCGCGACAAGTAGTATCCGTTGCTAGTTCAACGAAATTTACAACTCAACATCTCCGAACAGTAAAAATAATCCGAATGATAGTGTCATATGTTTCCATCCCTTCGAAAACCTCCTTTAAAGGTAGGTTCCAAAATTATAAAAAGAGATAAACACTAACACACTTTATTGAATAACTTATAGAAAATTTCACAATACTTTTAATAACTAAAATAAAATTTAACAATGTTCATTACTCAATATTTTCACTCTCCTGTTGACTGTATCATTTCCGAATTATCTAACATCAATTCATGTCCAAAACTTCCCTTCCCGCCGTGAATCTCGCCTTATATATCCTACATGCATCTAGAAGCATTCCAGCAAACTTCCGTACACTTCTAGTGAAGTCTTGATCTTCTACACTTTTCTAGTTTAGTCTAGTCAACAAGTCATCCTACGCTAGTACCTCAGAGATGGCGTGTGGAGGAAGGACATCTGTAATACATGTCCTGTACATGCAGTTGCCTATCACCATTGCTATCTAATTCCGGCTACTACGCATGAGTGTAATGAGCTATCAACATCATCCCCTAGGGGGCGTAAACTCGTAACACAGCCCCCTCCTTAAGCCTGATTGTCCCGGTCAGACAATTCAAAATCATCAATGTATTTCGCCAGTGTATCCAAATGCACGATCTTCATCTGGGACGTTTTGCTTCATTGAATCCGATCTTTCCGGCTTTTCTTTCTTTCGGTGTAGGTTATACAGGCAAACCAGATCTCCCGCCTTGAACCGTCCTGAACTACCCTTAAGGTCATAAACAGACTTCATTATTCGGTCACTGGCTATGATGATTTAGTCTCTAACCAACTCATGGACATTTCTTAGCTGTTCACTCACCTCGAGTTCTGCTGTCGACAGTCTCGTTTGATATGCTCTTCTCTGTCGCAGTTTTAACATTTAATACCTCCACTTGGCTTCCCACGGTTTTGTTGTTTTTTCTGTCTTTTAGGAGGATCCAGTTTAGCTACAATTTGACTGAACATTTTCTGAAATCAACCTAGGGTCCTGGTTCTTCTTTTCTGGCTGCGGTTCTTCGAGAGTCACAGCTTGTATTCTTGAACTCGGGGTATCCTTAAAGGTAGCTTCCACCCCGAGTGCATGCACCAATGCTTCGCTGCTGTTCTGGTATAGAGACATCCTGAGAACTCACCTGGTCTCATCGTCCTGTATGCAATTCAGAAAAGCCCCTACTGCCAAATGATCTTGGAATTGTTTTGGTACATCAGTATAAATCAGTTGTGCCAATCTCTACATGGCAGTTTCGAACTCTCGTTAGCTTACCCCAGCCTCTTGAACACGTGATTTCAGCTGGGACTGGTACACTTAAGTAAGCTGTTGTTCACCATATCGTAAGTCTAGGACAGCTTCTAAAACTCTAAAATCCTATTGTTGCTCTAATGGGATTGTCTGGAGTAACTCCCCCCCTTAATGCCAGCACTAATGCCACAGTCTTCTCTTCGTTACTCCAACCATTCGCACACGCAGCTGCCGCAAACTGTCTCTGAAAGTGGTCCATGAACTTTTTCCGCCAAAAGAGGGAGGTTTGAACAGTTGACCTGATGATACCACTTTCTGGCTTCCTCTATCCCTCAACAGTCGTTTAAGCCGGTCTATATCTCCATTGGCTTCGGTTCTGACTTTGCTTACTTCTCCTCGATGCCTTCTTTCTTGTTCTTCCTACACGTTTTGGAATTGTGCAACTAAGTCATATATTTGCTTTTCGTTTGCCATACTTATTTCTGGTTGTTATATGCTTATGACGTTGAAATCAAATAAATTTTACGATCATATTGTTACGTATTACACCCCCTTGCAACTGGAGATTGATACGCCTATGCCTAATAGTGACTGAAAACTTGTAAAAAGAGATAGAGTTTTCTAGAGTGTGGTGGGAGAAGATTCTTGATTGTTGGATGGATCTAGAGGCAATTTCAGAGTATATAAGGCGCGATTACCGGCGCAGGGAAGAAGTTTACTAAAGTGAAGTTTTACAGAAGTGAAATTTGGCAGCGAAAAAATGAGGTTAAATATAAAGTAAACAAAGTGTAAAAGTTATTTTGGTTAATTAAGAAGTATTTTGTAATTAGTAAATTATTAAATAAAGTGTTAGTGGTTTACCCCTTGTTAAAAATTATTTAGAACCCACATACAGGGTGTTTCCTAAAGAGGTGGAAATACGTAACAATATCAATATCGCCAATGGAACTTTCCAGACAAATCCTGAAACGACATGGTCTTAATTAGGGTCTTTGTCACTTCCAGCTGTTCCAGTTGAGAGAATTTTAATAATATTCACTACTGTCCAAATGGAGACGTTCTAGAAATTTCACGAAAATGCTCTTAGCTGCACTAAAGAGCCTTGTTTACAGTCTGTATCACTTCTCAGTTCAAAGGATTTAGTTACTATATATGTCCTAATAAAATGTTCTAAAATATCTCAAAAGTGCACACTATTTTCTTGGTCGAAAATAACCCTCGAACAATGTCCAGTAAGTTAATCCTCGTTGTTAGCACTAACTTCGAGAAGAATTCTGTTCAACCTTCTCGAACACATCCGAACACCTCTTGTTATAAAATTCCGCTTCTTGACATCAAATTGTCACGTGTTTCCACCCCTTAGTAAACCTCTCTTAAAAACCCGTGGGTTCCAAAATTATAACAAGAGATAAACACTAACACACTACCTATTGGATAACTTACTGAAAACATCACAATACTTTTAACTAAAATACACTTTTACTGACTAAAATAACCTTTAACAGTTTTTATTACTTAACATTTTCACTCTACTGTTCACTTTGTATCACTTCCGAATTATCTAACCTCAAATCATTTCCAAAGTTTCCCTTATATATCCTACAAAAGACATCTAGAAGCATTTTAGCAAACATCCATACATTTCTAGTAAAGTCTTCAACCATCTTCTACAAGTTTCCAGTTTAGTCTAGTCTACGTCATCCTACACTAGTACCTCAGAGATGGCGTGCAGAGGTAGGTGATATTTCAGTTGCCTATCACCATTGTTACCTAATTCCGGCTACTACTCATGAGCTATCAACATCATCCCCAAGGGGGCATAAACTCTTAACAATAGTATTCGAATGATTTACTAATAATTGGAATGTTCCGAGTATTTCAATAATTGGATACTTTTATAATTTTCATCCAGATACTCATCGCTAGTAAGTAGTACGTACGCAAGATGTCAAACTGTGTACCATATACTTGGTTAAAAAAAATATAATGTAGGTAGGTGTATTCCAATTTACTGTTCTAAGTACCTACCAGTGATGTAATGAGAGACGCTCTGCTCTACTCTATTGTGAAAAGAATTTCATAATCATTAAGTACCCAAGTATATAAAATTACATAAATATTTTCCTCGATATTTTCTTACTGTTCATACTATGATGCTACAGATAGATATGCCTGCTTAATCTAGGAAAAATTATACACAATACCCCAAGACACCAGTCTGAAAGTAACACGAGTTGTTTTTTTTTTATTGAAATGCCTACTCTGGATTTGGGTTTTGTCAAATGTCAAAAACAGCTGATTTTAAGCGAAATAACTTTTAACAATCACTGTTTGAGGAATGACATGTGACCTAATATAAACAATACGAGTACAATAATTATTCATTTCCACTTGACCTTTGGTCGCCATATTAACAAATAAAAAAACACAGCCAATTAACAATAAAGATAGCTGTAAAACGGCATGGTAACAAAAATCGTGGACGTGTCTTTAAATGAAAATCTTATGTGTTTTGTGTATGGGATTTGTAAAACTCCTTTACATGGTTATTTAAAATATTTGGTACAGTTTTATCAAAAGTGACGAGAATTGTTAAGAATAGGATTTTCCTACCTACACCTGGCATCCTAAACTTAAATATGGCCTACTTAATGCACATCCATCCTCTGAAATAAATCATTTACAACACAAAAGGCCTCTTTCAAAGACATACAAGTTCTCGAGGATACATATAAACCAACTAGGTAATTTTTTCGTACGCTTGTAATTTTGTTTATTGATTTATGTGCTAACGTAAACTTTCCTGTATTCATATTATGTTTAATGTAATTACATATTAAATTATAACAAATCACGTGACATTATAGTTATTTTTAGAAACGGATAAATGAAATAATTTATCGAACTACGATGAATCGTAGCGATCCCTTGACGTTATTATAATAGAAATAATATATCTACCTACTCGCGAATGAACTGAACGAGGACATCTTTAATACACCCTTGCTATTTTTATAGGCACTGGACATTTTCATTTTTCATATTTAACCAATACCTAGACGTGTGTAACATGATAACTTAAATAATCTTCATTATTATTATAGTAATCATGATGCAAACAAGTTAAATAACTTTGCTTTCGAACCTGTATTTTAATATTAGATCCTATATTTACATTTTACTAACTTTGTACCTAAGAAGGTATGACATAAAACATCAAACGATCATTTCAGAATTTCAGCCTTATTTGGGCTTATAAAACTGTATGAAATATAATAATAAAGACCACAAAGTTTTGTTATTGTCATAAAATTTTACACAGTAATTCTTCAAAAATATACGTGTATATCAATTTAAAATACAATAATAACAGGTATAGCACATGAATGAACAGTTATATATTTAATAGAATCTGTGTGAAATCATAATGGCTACACAATAGATATAATATTTGTAATAAAAGTAATGTCTGTATGTAGTGAGATCGAATCGAAAGGCAATTTAAAAGACGTAAATAGATCGACTTACCTCTGGATTTTAGGGGTTAACAATCCCTCTTTCAATTGTCGAATATTCCACACTTTTAAAAATCACAAAACTTCAACAGTCAATCAGCATAATTATCCCAAATTAAATTTAAAATAAGTCGTATGAGAAAAACTCACGAGAAAGATGGCGACTGACTGGTGGTTACCGATAAATTATTCTCTTTTACGGTCATTTTCGATGTTTGTTGGTCAACAAAACACGATATAAACACCACAGATCACTTGATTAATGTTTTCTCTATCACTTTTGCAACATGAACTTTTCAAAGCGAGCTGTTAATAATTTTAATGAGTTCAGATAAGTTGACATGCGTTCCCGAGGATCACAGATTGATCTACTTTGTAATGTTTTGCATAGAAGAGCGCGGATGTTAAGCACAAGTACGGATGGATAAGGTGACAGGGCTGTCGGGAAATCGCCGGTGAACAGTGGGAAAATAAACAAACTATTATACCGGCCCGATAGCGCGCGAAACCGCCCTCTATTTACTCTTCAAAAAAACTCACCCTGACCTCATATTTGCTCGTTTTCATTTAATGACCATAACGTTTTTACTGGGGCGCTTTATGCGTTTTTTGTTTAACAATCCGAGAAGATCCTGAAGATTATATCAAAATTAAGTGAGTCACAATAATTATATTAAATAGGTACTTACCTCTTACCTACTAAGTACCTAATTTATAGGTACATATTTGTATATTATCTACATATTTTTCAGGCTATAGGTACTTATGCATTGTTTTGACAGATAAGTTCTGCTTCATAGAAATAAAAAATACATATTACTGTGTTCTTAGGGCCACATTTATTTAAAAAAAAACTGTTTTATAAGTATATTTGAGTATTAATGATTAATAAATACCTACTTAGGACAATAAACATTTATTATGGTGGGGTCAAAAACTTCAGACAGGATTTATAACTAAAGTAATAAATTTATTATACTTAGGTACATACAGATGCCAATCTATACAGGGTGTTCCTTCATGACGCGCTGATATTT
This sequence comes from Stenurella melanura, assembly GCA_963583905.1. Taxonomy (NCBI): domain Eukaryota; kingdom Metazoa; phylum Arthropoda; class Insecta; order Coleoptera; family Cerambycidae; genus Stenurella; species Stenurella melanura. Next base: position 115,151,691 of record OY757312.1, read on the forward strand.
CAGGGTGTGATTCCTTAGGTCATTTAATGAAGAAAAGTTCAAATGAACATATGTCCGCAACGGCTTAAATTTTTTGCTACACAGGGTGTTGATTTTTTTCCCGTTATTCTTTAATATCTCAGAAAGTACTTTAGATATTATTTTCAACTGTGGTATGTGTTAACAGGATATAAAACCACATATTTTAGTTGTAAAAGTTATTTTATCGCTCCAGCAGTGGCGTCCCTGTAAATATGCCCTTTGATATATTTTACAAAAAAAGTGGTACACCACTGACATTTTTCCATGTGGACATTTTTGCTGATTGGCCTGATCAATTGTACATGAGAACGGTCTCTTGCGTTTTTCACGTCAGACGCACAGTTCTTGATTGAAACAATTGAATTCAAATTGTTTCATTTAGCAGTGTTAACTAATAATAATAATAATTTTTGAACCCATAAATCTAATTATCCTGGATCTCATGACGTTTTTACAAGTACCATTTTCAAAACAATATTTGTTAACACGAAGTAAGTTGTTGGTGTTCAAAATTATCTCATCGTATTATTTCTTCGATTTTTAGTGTTGGGTTTAAATTATTTTTTCGTTGTTTTTATTCGAATATCTAAGTAAATGATGAATTACTGGAATGCGGAAATGGTGATAGCCGACAATGCATCTCGTATATGGTCGCGGAGAACCTCGACAACGCGCAACGGCCAGCAAGGTTCCCAAATTTCAATAGTTTGGATTTCTTTTTGTGGCGTCAGCTTAAAACCTTGGTGTATAAAACTGCCATTAACACTTTAGAAGATTTAAGGGAGCGAGTAGTTGCCTCGTGTGAAACAATACGGAATACGCTGGAAGAATTTGAACTGGGGGAAGCATGTCTATTAAGTGAAGGTGGCCATTTCCAACAAGTTTTATAAAACAAAATTTACCATTATTATTGTTAATAATAATTAGATTTGAATTTAATTGTTTTAATCAAAGACTGTGTGCCTGACGAGAAAAACGCAGGAGACCGTTTTCATGTAGAATTGACCAGGTTAATCAGAAAAAATATTCACATGGAAAAATGCCAGTGGTGTACCACTTTTTGGTAAAAAATATCAGAGGACATGTTTGCAGGGACGCCATTGGTAGAACTATAAAATAACTTTTTTGACCCAAATATGTGGTTTAATATCATATTAACACATCAAAATTGAAAATAATATCTAAAGTACTTTCCGAGATATTACAAAATAACGATTAAAAAAAAGAATTTAACACCCCCCCGTAGCAGAAAATTTAAGCCGTTGCAGATTTATATTCATATGAAATTTTCTTCATAAAATGACCTAAGGAATCACACGATGCGCCAATATTCTTGACTAAAGATAACGGTCTCGAATGATTAGGGGTCGAGCTTGAGCTCCGTGCCCCATTCATCGCTGTAGACCTGGACCCCCCCCGCGAATGCGGACGGTGTAGGCAATGTGAGCAGATCTTCCCTGGTCCTGGCTGTTGGACTGGCTCTTGACTAAAGATGACGGTCTCGGATGATTAGGGGTCGAGTTTGAGCTCTTTGCCCCAATCATCGCTGTAGACCTGGACCGGCCTCGTAATGGGTGGGCCTGCTGTTTCGCCTACCCCCCCCCCCCCCCGCAAATGCGGACGGTATTGACGATGTTAGCAAACCTCCCCTGGTCCTGGCTGTTGGACCCTTCCAGCTGGGTCGTTTCTTCTGGCGCTCTTCTGTCTTGGTCTTCTTTCTTCGCTAGCATGTATAGGCTCCAAGGAGCGTCTTTCGTCTGTCGTGAGAGGGAACGGCTGTTACCGAGCCCTCTCGGAGTTTAAAAGGGATTTGGGAGTGTTGACTAGTCGGAAGCCCAGGGTGCCAATTGGCATCGTGTGCTCCGATTTCGTCGGAAGGAAGTGTGAACTGTGTAGTTCAGGATTGTGTTCGGCCAGAGACACTTTCTTAGCGTCAGAGGCCGGCACGGGCTAGGGTAAAAAACATAATTTAGTATTTTTAACGGGATTTCGATTTTTGTAGCATTACACGTATCATTTAGAATAAATCGGAACCATTATTTCACACTTAAATGGAAAACTAAAAATTATATTATAGAAAAATTGTTGTTTGAAATGTCACTTATTTGGCATCATTGGATTCAGAAAATTATGCAGAATTCAAAAATGCAATAATATATAGGGTGTTCCATTTAAATATCGAAAATTAGTGACACTTCCGGCGAAATTGGAAGTGAAAAAAAAATCAATTGTATGTCAAAAAGTGTCGCTTATTATGTATGTAGTATATCCGAAATTTCAATAAATTATCTTCAAAACTAAAGGAGAAAGGGGGGGTATACCATGATCCTGTTACAAGAACTTTCCGTACTGAAACTATATTTATAAAAATCCCCGATCTTAAGATACATTGCCCATTCCTATTCAGTCTAAATTATAATGAAACCATGCATACAGGTTATGAAAAATAGATGCTCTTAGCTTTAATTTGCATTTTATTTCTTGTGTCAAAGCTAATTTTTTAGTCAAATGCGAGCAATTGGAAATCAAAATTGTATAAATTAAAAAATACACGAAAATTACAAAATTACAATCATTACTCTGGATAATGGCATAAGTAGTGATTTCTATGAAATCTTTTGCAAACTGTAGAATGTGGCTTAGCAATGGTCCCGTTTTAGTTCCATCAAATTACGTCTGGTATGAGCTGAGCATAAATAGGAAAAATGTCTATTTTAGAATTTGGCGAATGCGCCAGTATCAGCTTAAAACTATTTCGTCGGAATTATAAACAGGATATTTTTAAAGTATCTGATATTAAAAATTAAATTCAAAATTCATCAAGAACGCGCTCTCATATTAACAGCCGCGTGACGTCATTTACTCCTATGCTAATTTAATATATCTCAAAATGTGCTTTTGCTAATAGCTGATATAAATGTAATATAAAGTAATATGTGTAAATAATATTGACTGTATACCCATAATTTAATAATGTTAGAATGTTCTTTTCTTATTAAATTTACTTTTCTCTTTATGCTCTATGTGTTAGTATTTTTTATATAAAATAAATGTTTTTGCATCTTATTCATTATACAACTTTGACATTGCTTGTCCTTATTAATCTGATATTTTTATTGATAGGTGGCTCTGCTTTTAAATAACCGGCTTAGCACATTAAACGTATCCTCGAGATAAATTTTGGGAGTAAGTGACGTCAGAGTTTCCTGCACATCGGTTAATGTTTAAAGCAGTATATTTCAGAAACTACTTATCAAATAGATGTCGAATTTACGATTACCTCGTATGCGCACGTACCTACTAAAAATTGCAATATGAAATTTTACTAAATGACCCCATTGCAAAGCTCTTGCAAAGAGTGATCACCCCCAGGCCAGTTGAGAGGGGGCCTGGGTTTCACCCGAAGTTGACGATTAGCATTGCATTTGCATTAGGTAAAACAAGAGAGGCATATTTTTAAATGATCAGTGTGGTGTAAATAATAACGAGTTCCGAATGACTCGTATTGTTTATAATGAGATAAATATTGTTGCGTATTTCACGGGTTCTAAATAATTTTAACAAGGGGGTAACCACCAACACTTTATTTAATAATTTACTGACTACACAATACTTCTAAACTAACTTTTACTTCACGCTACCAAATTTTACACTTTCATAAAACTTCCTCCCGCGATGGAATCTCGCCTTATATACTCTGAAATTGCCTTTAGAGTTATCTAGAATATAATCGAGAATCTTCTTCCACCACACTCCAGTAAACTCTATCTCTTTCTACAACTATCCAGGACGTCACTATTAGTCATGGGCGTATCATAGGGGGTGTAATACATAACAATATGAAATTATTAGGTAAAGGAATATCTTCGCTCCCGCTTTTTAAAACTTCTATCTCGTGATAAATATTTAATTCTAAGGAATATCACCCCCTGCTCTTTAAAATTTCGATCGAGGTAAATATTAAAACCCAAGAAATATCACCCTCCCGCTCTTAAAATTTCGCTTAAGATAGCTATTCAATTCTGAGAGGAATAGAGAATAGAAGATTGATGGGTGTCGTATGTTATTACCCTCTGGGCCCCGATTTTCTCTCGACGGTTCTGATCACCCCAAAAACCTACAAAAAATGGCCTGTTTCGAGGTCCTTAAATATGGACTCGAATTTGGTAATTAAATGATAGTTTATCATGAGACATTAAGTTTCAAATTGAGCATACCTTTCGTAATTTTAATCTTTGTGCAATGCACAGTACACATATAGGTAGAGAGCCGGCTGTATAGGTTTCCTATGAATAAGATACATGAAAAACTTTGTATGAGTGCGTGAGTACTACCACAGACCTACAGGGAGTCACTTTTCATATAAGCAAATTTTGCCCGCGTCATTTTACCGGAAGTGACGTCAAATTGGGAGGATGCCGACAAATAAGAAGAGGCAGCCTATTTTTTGAATAACTGGAAGGCTTGTACTTTAACTTGAAAAAATAATAATTCATGTATTCGATGACCTAAGAAAACACAAAAAAACGCTTTAATCGAGGGTGTCTCAGGGTTGCGGACAAATTCCCATACAGCACAAGGACATCCTCAGAACATGCTGGGGACAACCTTTCAGGACATATGGGATATCCTGGGAAGATCCCATTACCGCCTTAGGATGTCCGTAGGATATCCAAATGGGACAGTTCGGCCTTGCTGATGACGTACTCGGGACATCAGTACGGGTGTGTACAGGACATTATCAGCTTTTATATGAGTTATGCCTGGACTTTACTATGAACAACCTGAGGACATTGATTGGACATAATATAGGACATCCTCAGTTCTTTTAGGGTTTATTGGATATTTCTAAAGACAGCAAAAAGTACATAATATTTTATAAGATCATTACTTTTAAACTGAGCCAATAAACGAAGACAATGGAATACAAGTTTATATAATGGCAGAGGTAAAATGACTAATAAAAATGTGATACATATATGCACAACTCCATACACATATTTGTATCTATCAATTGGCTTATATCTCTTTAAAAGTAAATCTACCAAACTAATAGAGGTTATATATAGTCCAATGAAATAGGTTGACAAATCAAAATTTTAAGGCAAATGCTTGAATTTTTGATATGTTGCTTTGAAGTATTTGAGCACAATTAATGAAAGAATTTTTTTTTCAACACCGAGAAGGGGTGAAAAAAAATATAACCGTGTTTTTTCAAATTACTCAAAATGTGGAAAAGATAGTAAAAGAAGTTTCAAATAAAAATTGCAAGAGCATGAAATATTACATAAAATGATCTCTTGCCTTTTTTTTGGTATTATTAAAATCAACAGAGTTTCGGCTGGTTAGAAGTTATAAGGGATGATATGTACAACTTTCTAAAAATAAAAAATTCTATTTACTCAGAGAAATATAAAGGATTACTTATCTGGCAATAACATCTGCGGACAATAACCAATCACATTTCCCCTTTTAGATAATATAATAAATACAAAGATATAACATAGCAGCATTATATTTATGAAATATTTAACGTAATCTTATTTGTCGAAAGAACCTTAAAATGAACGTGGAAAAGACATCGACGCCCGGCGGATTTGTTAGAACTTTCGACTTGTCACAAAAAGGCGGCTAATTCAAAACACAGTAAATGTATTAAAACCAAATTATAAATAACTGCTATTTAAAGAAGATATACATTTTTAAAACATTTTTAATGAATTATTTGTAGTGGAGGATTATCAAATAGAACAAACAAATAAGTTTTTAGAAGCAAATTTTACAATCCAATTAAAGACACTATAAATAAATAGCCTCAAAATAGTATATACACTTTTCATTATTTTTGTTGTAGAAATCTCCTAAATAATAATACCTATAATAGGACGACTCTAGGTCTATTTTGTTAGGCTTTTAATATCTTTGCAGGATATTACTAGGACATCCTGCCAGGATTTGTCTAGGATATCCCCATTTGGGATATTCTCAGGTTGTATATATTTTATTAGGATATCCTAAGGATATCCTGAGGAGTGTTGTCCTCGATTGGGATATACGGGACGAAATGAGGATATCCTAGGGATGTCATGTGCTGTGTGGGTTAAGCCTGGCACCCCACTACAATCTCATTGTATACCTCAAAACCTACATTTTGACGTAAGTTTTATTCATGTATTCGATGACACAAAAAATCGTGACTGGAAGTGACTTCAGAATTCCATGACGCGGGCAAAATTTGCAAAATTGAAAAGTGGCTCCTTATATGTCTGTGGTAGTACTTACTCACATAAAGATTTTCATGTATCTTATTCATAGGAAATCTATACAGTCGGCTCTCCACCTAAATAAGGTTTACAAGAAGACGTCATGATAAATTTTCGGAGAATACGCTGACTCACATATATTGCAGATTGCTCACTCACGGGGGCTTTATACGTGACACCAAAAAGGATCCACGCGATAAATATTATTTATTTACGATCGATTGATAAAGTAAGCTTTTCCGCTCACATTTGACAGCACAAAGTTAACGTTCACTAAGGACTTATGAGTAATGTCACATTACCGCTCGTCTCCCATGACGACGAGCGATAAGGTACCTTAAATAGCGTATCCGTCGAAGTACTGTCACGTGTTTCCACCCCTAGGAAACACCCCTACAAGATCCGTGGGTTCCAGAAATTATTACAAGGAATAAACACTAACACTTTATTTAATAACTTACTGAAAACTTCACAATACTTTTAATAACTAAAATATACTTTTACTGATTAAAATAACCTTTAACAATGATATTTACACTTTGTATTAACTTCGGATTTCTAACCTCACTTGTAATTCAAAACGTTCCTTCCCGCCTGTTTACATTAACTTATATACTCTAAAAACGCCTCTAGAGCCATTTAGAACATTCCACTACAATCTAGAATAAGGTAGAAATCTAGATCATTTTCTATAAGCTTATAGAAACATAGTACTACCAGTGTCTCAGAGATGGAGTGCATACAGGCTTTGTTTGATGGTACGGCAGTTTCCTATCTCCATTGTAACGTAATGTCGGGTAGGACTTTTGAGTTATCAGCACCAGTCCCTAGAGGGAGTAATGCATAGCAGTACGTTTTCGTTACAGTTACACAACTGTTACGTCCACTGAATGCGACCATTGAGGCACTTTCCGCTATTAATAAACCAATAGCTATTATGCACGTTGTAAGTTGAAAATGAGTCATACCTTAGGTTTGCAAATTGCTTAGAATTCTATATATTTACCAAATTAGAGTTGCAAGTTTGTTTTTTTTTTATTCACTTATTTTTCGCTACTAAAACCAATCACCGACGCCAGGAGACGAGCTCAGGGGCGGTTTTAAAATGTTTGCCGCCCCCGGCACTATTTTAAGATGCCGCCCCTACTCTTAAAAAATGCAACATACATATACTTGATTGATTGATTCATTTACCAGCGTAAGATGAGCATTGCTGCTGATTTCGGGCATCCATGGAGGTTCGTACCAACACGCAGCTTGGTCGTCCGCCAAACACACCCAACGGACAGCCAAATAGCGTGCCGGAACCATACCTCGGATGTTTTATATACCGCCGGACCGGCTGCATATACGCCGGGTGGGACATGGGACATGCTTGTTGTCAGCAGCAAGAGCCACATGACGCATGGGATAGGAATATAGAATGAGAAGTATAAGTGAGATGCTTCTTTTAAGTTTCCATGCTTCTTTTAAGTTTCCATCTATCACCATCTCCTTATTTTTCTTCTTCTAAGTTTTCTGTTTCTGAATCTAGCAGCTTTTATTTTTGTTTATTAACTGTTCCACAGGTAAGTAACCATTTACGGTAGAAGTGCAGGGAAGGGCAAAAAATAAGAGCTTTTTATAGCGGGTTATGAGAAAGGGGTTCGAAGGAATACTTTTCACACTGTATATTGTTTTTTTCTTTTTGAGGCCATCAGTTTCAATTTCCGCTTTCCAATTCCGGAAAGTTTTCCATTTCATCATATATATATTTATTTTAATACCTTTTCAATATTAATCTTAATTTATTTTGTCAATTTTACTAAAGAGATAAATAAATAAACTAGTGCTAATGCTACAACAAATAAACAAAAACTTATCTCCCTCCATCCGCATCTGGCTGGCAGGCTGTTTATATTACTCATGTTGCTCTCCATACACTTGAAGACGGGACGGGGACGTAGGTAGTATAAATTCTACGATACAAGCTATAGTGCACTAATAGAGACACTATTTAATTTTATTTTTAAGGATCACTAACTTAATTATTCAATTATTAATTCGATGCGTGCTTTGCTCCTCCACCATTACGTTTCATTTTACGAAGAATTTTTTAAATCTACGGACGACTTAAATTTATTGAGTTTAATGGAGATTTAACACGTTCTTTTCGTGTTTTCCCGAGAGCGTTGCAAACTCATCCGCTCTCGATGCAGATAAACCGACTACTCCATGCCACTGAATACCTTCAAAATGTTAGTATAATAATACACCATCACATATACGTACTACTCAAAAAATGTTTCCCCCCAAAAAAAAGAATACTTACTAAACATTTTTTTTAATATTTTAAAAGAACAACACTATATCTTAGAGGTGACTAGTATATAAAATGTCTTTTCTGCATAACATCTATTTATTAAAAATAAAGAAAAGATAAAATAATTTAAAAAATAAAATGATTTTAAGAAAATTATACAAGATCACGACAAACTTTTCTGGCTTTTGTCACAGCAAAATCATTGATTATATCACCTGTTTTCATAGTTTTTAAAATTTCATTTTCAATATTTAATACTGCTAATGAATTTAGCCTTTCCTGCGTCATTGTGGACCATAAATACCTAATTCTTTACTCGTCGCAAGGTCGAGAAACTCCTTTCTCCAGAACAGTTTGTAGCGGGTATTTATTTTTTAATAATAAAAATTAGGTATGAAAGAAAGTCGCTTCTGGCCATAGCTCTCAATGCGTTGTCTTGGTTTCAATGGAACTGTCGCATTAGCGTAATCATAAAAACGACTAAAGCAATATTTGAAAGAAAAAAAATTTGCCGCTCTTGGAATTTTGCCGCCCTGGGCACTCGCCCAGTGTGCCCAGTGGACGAGCTACGAGCTACCCCCAACCTGGACCTGGACATTTTGTCGATTCTCTATCGAAGAGTAGGGATCTTTTACTTGCCTAACATTAATAGACAAGAGACCGACTGCTTTACATCCCCTCTGATGGATGTAACCCTCGCCTTAAGTTAGATACCTTCTGCGCATGCGCTGATATACAAGCCGATAGAAAATGTAGCGAGAACTCTTTGTTTCCCTGGACTGGTTGACCCATCCCGGTACTAACCGCGCTTGATGTTGCTGCAGTTTCATATTGAAATACGATTTTTTACGATTTAAAGAGTTTTATATTGTTTTTAAATATGTATATTCTAGACTTAATGCTAAGGTGTGTAAATAGGTGTGTGTATAAAAATATATAATATAGTATAATGTATTTTAATTTATGACACATAAAAACAAATACAATGTTCGCCGATGGTCTGACTTTCTTCTTTATCGATAAGCTGTTATATTTGTTACAATCTGTGTTTATTATCTTTAACGTTTTTTTCCGAAGAAATAAAACCGATGCTTAAAGCTTCATAGTTAGGACGTAGCGGAGCGGGACATAAATAATACTTTGTGAACACACAGGAAAAAAATTGAAAAAACCTGTTTTACGAAAATGGGTCATAGTATCTGTAGACGTACCTACGCTCACTCCAGAGTTGCGAGTTGCATTAGTGTGAAAGCGTACAAGGACCACCCTATTATATTTATTGAAATTTCTATTTTGAGCTTGGAATTCCAATTTCAAAGTCGAAATTACGAACTTTTTCAAGCTTCTAAAGTTTACATTTATCAATGGATTTCAGAACAGATACTACATTTCTAGGCAATAATGAAATTGAGAGTTTAAAGCCGGAATGCTGAGTTCAAAGTCGAAATTTCAATAAAAATAGCAGTGTGGCTCTTCTATGTCTTTCAGTTTCTTATGCAAATAAGTATTTTAATTACGGTTTAGTTTAATAGAATAACAGTTACAAAATTTCAGCTCAGTAGTATCAATAACAACAGAGATATTCGCACTTGAATAGAAATACACTCGGCCAGCAGCGAGGCCCAATAAAATGACGTCACTTCGTTCGTCTACCTGTGATGTAGTTTGCAGAATTGCATTCCAACGCTGAAGTTCGCTGAAATATGTAATTTTTAATTGGTTAATTGTGCAAGGATCTTAATTGTAACTCTTTGGAAAAGAGAGATTCTACTCTAAAAGACGGTACTATTTTCATATTGATTTGAACTTTTATAAGTTTTAAAATTATTATTGAAAACTGCGATGTCTTATCAGTTGTTCTACGTACGAATACACTCTGCATTTGTTTAACTCGCTCTAACTTAAAAACCGTACAATGTGTTAATCTGAAGACCTTAATAAGTACAATTTGTCTCATTGACCAACCATCTCCTTCTTTAGCAGTAACACCAGCTTTAACTAAATCACTTATTTGGGGCATATTGATATTAACATGCTTGCAATGTATTTTAACAAATAAATGACGTCACAAATATTAAAGTTGAATGTACACAACTAAATTTTAGGACAAATATGGTATAAGACTTGTCCTATTATTCATTGTCCATCACAGTACCTACAAGAAGTACAACATTTATAAATCTCTGTTCATTATAAAAATCAAAATCTAATTTCTAAACTTTGTTAAATATTTGTATTTGTAGGTTCGTAATAGAACAAAGAGACCACGAACTACAGCCCAACAGAACAGTTACTTACAATATCTAATTGAGTAGACTGCTTAATTGCAACCTACTTAGAGTAAATTGCTTATTTAATGGAGTCTTCTAAATAGTAATGCTACACTGGACTTCAAATTTCGATATTTAGACATGACTCGAACGTGTTTGATTGAGGCTAAGTCTGAGGTTGAGGTTCCTAGAAAGATTTTATAAAATGTGGCATTAACTTTAGATCACAGGGTACGAAATTACAAACATAAGTGGCCAAGTAATAGTAGTAATTTGTATTGATCAGTCTAGATACTGCCAGTACAACGACACTAGACGCCATGTCTAAAAGGCCTAGAAATAACCGACATATTCGATTATAATAATAATAATAAAATTTCATTAAACTTAATCGATGCTGATTGGATGTATGACTGTACTTCTACTAATAATGTATTTCAATCATTCGTATCTAATATAAAAACTGCACTGGATAACGAGTGTCCGACCATAAAAAAACGAGCAATGAAATATAATGAATGGTTTAATGATATCATTAAAGAAGCATTAAAAAATAGAGACCTAGCATATAAGCAGTATAAAATAAACGGAAATAGGGAAAACTGGCGAACCTATACTAATAATCGCAACGAAGCCGTAAGAATCTTAAGAAATGAAAAACAAAAATACTATGAAAATAAAATAGATAATCTAAAGAATAATCCAAAATTAATGTGGCGAACATTAAAAAATATAATAAAACCAAAAGACAGTCATAACATATCCTCTCTTAAGATAGGAGGAGTGGAAAAAAGTATGTACTTGGAAGAAGAACTTAATAAATATTTTATTTCTAGTGTTAATATAATTATAGATGGGTTAAAAAATAACGCCCACTACCTTAATAGAAATGCTTTCTTTGAGAACAGAGCTTTACAGCCAAATATATTTTTTAAAGAATTTAATGTCATAAATCTCTCCAAATTACGTAAAATTATTTTTCAACAACAAAATAAATATTCTGAGGATGAAATTGACTTTAAATTAATAAAAAATACATTTGAAGTCATCGGGTATCCATTATTACATATTATTAACACATCGTTGAATAGCGGAGAATTCCCAGAAATGTTGAAAACATCACTAATAATTCCTGTACCGAAAGTTTCAGGAACGAAATTAGCGGAAGAGCATAGACCTATAAACACATTACCGTCTCTGGAAAAAATTTTAGAAGTAGTAGTTCATGACCAACTTACTGAATTTATAAACAGTAATAAATTGCTGCACGATAACCAATCCGGATTTAGAGAAAATCATTCATGTGAGACGGCTTTACAAAAAATAATTAATGATTTTAAATATTCCATAGACAAAGGTGAAGCTGTAGTAACTGTCTTTCTCGATTTAAAACGGGCATTTGAAGTTGTCAATAGAGAACTTTTACTTAATAAACTTTACCAGTATTTTGGGATTGTTGACACGGCGCATCGATGGTTTAGGTCCTATTTGCATGGACGGAGCCAACAAACCAAAATAAATAATACTAAGTCTGAAAAACTTTTAAATAATAACGGAGTACCACAAGGCAGCGTACTGGGGCCTATGCTTTTCACGCTATTTATTAACGATATATTTTTAATCGATTCGCAAGAATGCAAAATACATCTCTTTGCTGATGATACTATCATATATTTATCTGGATCTGATCTAAAGCAAGTTATTCTAAAAATTAACAAGACATTGGAAATAATTAACGAATGGTTTACAACGAACGGGCTAGTGGTAAATGCTAAAAAGTCAAAATATATGATATTAGGATCTAATAAATATTTAAATCAGAACGTCGATGATATTTGTGTTAAATACAACGGAGAACACCTTGAAAAGGTAATAACTATGAAATATCTAGGGATTATCATAGACTGTAAATTAACATTTAACGACCATATAAATTACACAAGCAAAAAAATATCAAAAAAACTTGGATTCGCCTATCGTGTAAGTAAAAATTTAACTTCATCTACCAAGAAAACAATTTATAACACAATAATAAAGCCACATTTTGAGTATTGTTCCAGTATATTGTATATGTGTAATGATACCCATATATCTAAACTGCAGCTACTTCAAAATAGGTGTATGCGATTTATTTTAAAATGTAATATATATACTAATATAAAAACAATGCAATGTACACTAAACTGGTTCTCGGTAAAAGATAATATAAAGTACAAGACACTGATATTCTTATATAAACTGCACAATAATTTACTACCAACATATTTGTCATCAAATATTCAACATCGTGGGGATATTCATAATTATAACACAAGGCAAAGAAATCATATAAACATTAGTTTTTCAAACTTAATGAAAACAAAATCCTCCATATACGACAACGGAGCGGCAGAATTTAATAAATTACCTGAATTTATAAAACAAGCGAAGAATGTCTTACTGTTTAAAAAACATTTGTATAAATTCATGAACAAATAATTCTAGTTTACTTTATGCATTAGGTTGATTGTTAAATATTAAGTTAATTATAATTAATCCACAAATATTGTATCCTAAACTAAATAATGAAATGTATTCCTTTTTTGTAATATGTAGTAAATGTAAATGTATTTTTAAGTATACTACATCTGTGTTTAATAGCTGATTGTGCTAAAATAAAAGATTGATATTATATTCAAGAAAGACTGGCTGCCCTTAAAAAGTAGCTCAATTTTGCTTTGGTAGAACACATGTAAAAAAGAGTAAAATTTACTTTTCAAATCTATTGAATTATTTGTTTATTATTTTTTGGATTCCAAACTAACACAAAAATAAAAATCATACTAGAAATGTTGATTGATTTCTTACTGCCTCTAAGAGAGCTGCTCTATCTTTTGTAGGGCAGTTTATTAGCAGATTCCCATTAACCCTGTTATCTAGAATTTTACACGATGTAATCTGAATAATTTAATTAATGCATCAATGTATTTATATTACCATAAACAAAGCGATTAGTATGCAGCTATCAATAATTGTAACTTCACGCTGCTCACATTGGTACATCGTGCTATTACAGAAAATAGAGTAGCAAAACGAATATAGACCAACTTCCTAACAAAAAATTGCTTGATGTTTCCACGTTCATTACTTTATAGTATAGGAGCCAGTATGTAATCACCTGACACATTTACATCAACTAGAAACATGGTTAATCCTTTACCTTATAGCATGGCAGACGACAAAAGTCTTAATGGTGGAAACTTAATTTATAAATTAAATTAATTATTTAAAAAATCATCTTGATATGTACCATGTTTAACAGCAGTTTGGGGGGTGGCGCGGCGGTGGGCGGCCGGATAAACGGGCCATGCGTTTTTTAATAATATTAGATCAGAGTAATTTTATATAATATTTTATCTACGATCGTGTAAAAAGTAACAGTATTTACATCATTTCCAGTGTAAAAGTGGTCCTTTATAAGAAACTGAGCCATACAAATTTTTGTTGCACGCTGTTATTGCACGATTTCTAAACAAAATATTAGTAAGGACACAGTATTTTATTCATTATTACTAATTAACAATATTTACTTCTATTTTGCAATTAGCACAATTTTCAATATGAACGCTAGGCAACTCGTGACTCCTCGATGTAGTAGGTAGTCATCTCATTATCATTAGCGTCAATGGCATCGTTTGAACTTGCTTCCTCTTATAGTTCTTTTTGCAAAATTTGATGTGATATCTCAATTTTGTTTTTAATTGATTCTTCAACGTAAGATCTGCATCCGTCGATGACTTCCAGCCACCATGCCTCTTCAGGTGTAAAACATCCCCTCCTGCATCTGCAAGCATGGTGGCAGATGACCTTCTGAAACTATGACCAGTATACTCATGTGCATTGCGCAACCCAAGATATCTCGCAATTTCGCTTGGTATTTTCCCAAAGGTATTAATACCTATCGGCTGAACAGAACACTTTGCATTACGGTAGTTCACAAACAGTCGATCATGTTTTGCTGCTGGTGACCTAAGTGGAATCTTTTCTATAAATTTCAACCATATTTTCCAAGTCTCTCGTTTTACGGTCAATAACAAAAGTTCGAGGTTTATTTGTTTTTGATGTTGGAATTCTCACTATCAGCATATTACCAATATCTTGCACATCACCAATGCTCATTTTATAATACACGCGTCTTCTGCATACACCGGCAATGCCAAAAATTGCTACAACCTCCATCATTAAATATATATCATTAGGAGCTTCGTTTACAAATGTGTATATTTCATCTTTGCTAAACACTTTAGATTTCTTGGAGCGGTATCCTACAGACTGCCGCTTCATATAAGCGGTTAACTTAGAAAATTGTTTAAGATCGATATCCTTTTCAGCTATCAGTAAAATTTTCACCATTGAATATTCCGACCAAATACTTGAAGGTTTTATATGCTTTCTGAAAAATACGCAAGGAACACATTTTCCGTAAGATTCTTCACTATCTTCAAAACACACCAATCGTTGAATCGTTTATACACCAACTCATACTGTTTTCGTGACTTCTCAGGTATTAAAGTAGACATTGCCGCTTGTGGCGTCTTCATAACTTCTGGGGGAGTATTTTGAAACTCTTCTACATTACTATAATCAGCATTAAACATTATTAACTTGATAATTTAATTCATACATTCAAGAACAACAATGGCGACTTTAACTACGCCAGTTTATTTATAATATCGTTTATCATCACATATTTTCAGTCACGACCCTGAATGGCGACTTCAACTACAACTCGAATAATACTAACCGTCAAAGTGACATTCACAAAAGGTTGATACAGTTTTACAAATATTCACGAAAAATTGCCAATTTCTTACAATAATTGACACGATCGAAGATAAAACGTTGCAAGACACACTTGTAAAAAGCCTCTTTATTGCACTCTAGCCATTCGTGCAATAAAGAATGGCTTTTTACACTTGTATCTTAAATAACTATTATAGACCTACTTAAATTTTAAATTACCATTAGTTGGAAAAACAGTTACTTGGCTCAATTGACCACCCCCAAAGCTCTTAGTTTCCAGCTGTATGAATTTTAAGTATACTTATTTTACTTTTTATTACATTTTCAACTTTCATTTTTTTTGCATTTTTTTTAGATAAAAGCTTTTTTAAATATTTTTTTATAATTTTATTTTTTACTTTTTAGTCGTTAGCTCTGTACATTTTGTACCAACCATATTGTGCAGATGCTATTTTGCACATATTGAATTTTACTCGTCAATCCATGTCATTTGATACCTATATCGAGGAGATTCTGAAGAAATAAGTAATCCGCCATCTTGGGGTGTCCGCAATGTTGGATTTAAAATGTCACATAACTTATCGTATTATACACGTGTGCAAAATTTCAAAGTTGTAGCTCAATTAAAACTAGTCGAAATTTTGATTTCAAGGTTTGTTTACATTGTTACAAGCGAAGCTAAACAAAAGCTTTTAAAATAGTAACATAATATATGAAAGTATACTATTTAATTAGTATATTATTTATTTCTTTCATGCTGACTATTGTTTTTTGAAGGGAACTCGTAGTTGATTAAAAGACAATATCGGGCGAAACTATTCGGAATAAAATATTAACGAAAATTATCTTTGCTTTTTGCAATACATTCCTGTCCAATTAGAAAAAAATTGATACATAACAATTCCTCGAAAAATATATTGTTTTCAGTTATAAATATGATTTATAAGATGGTCGCCATTATATTATTTATGTTTGAACTAATTGTATAGCGGCCATTTTGGACTTTAACATAAAAATAGTTCAAAAATAAATATCATCGTGATATAACCATTTTAGCAACAATCTATTATTGTAAAATATGTTATCTGCGAAACACAATTGGTGCGATACCACGATCGAATACAAAAATTTTATTTTCACTTTATATTTTTAATTTTGATAAATACTCGTTATTTTAGAGCGCTCAAAAATCTCATTGTATATATACACCACATATTTCACAGAATAACTTCCTTCGCAGCCCAAAATCGCTTTGCTATTGACGAAACAAAGTCTTATCAGTTAACAATTATCTCTTAGGCACACTGTCCACGAGTCGTCGCGGCATAGATGCGTCAGCGTAGCGTACATGAAGTGACGATACGCTTACGCTTGAGATCTGTCTAAGAATCGTAAGGAATGCGATGCGTTTATATTCGGTTAACAAGATGTCAAGCGACGAAGAGGATGTATATGTTTTGTATAACTATATTAGAAACCTACGAAGAAGAAAAAAATATTGGTTACACGCATATATTGAAAGGGAATATTAACTGTCGACTTTTGATCGCTGCCAGAGTATTATCTGAAGATGATTATGTATTTCACATGTTGTACAGAATGAGTAAAAATATCTATCAAAACCTAATAAAAAAAACCGCTGCCCAAGGAATCACTACTTCCACATCCAGATTTTTCATCCAAGTCACTTTAAAGGATACATTTTGACTATATGTGCACTCTAGTATGTGGAAATTATTGGTCATAGAATTTTAATAATATTTGGGGCAGATGTCATAGAAAAGTTTGAGGAGTTGGTTTCTACCATATACGTTAAAAATGAAGTTTCTAATTTACCCTACTTATTTTCCACTATTCGCAACCTACCACCTCCCGCCCCTTCAATTGAGTCATCTCAATCAGATGTCACTATACAATACATACGTGTACTAACTTTCAAGTGAATATATCAATTTTATGTTATCAATCCCATTAATAATGAAGCGGTGGAGTTTGGAAAATATTAGAAAGAAATCTGAGGACTTGGTTTCTAGTATATACACCGAATCCCAAATTTCTGTACTCTTACCAGCTTGATTTACTTATTTTCCCCTAGTTACTCCTATTAACCCCAACCCTCCTACGGAATCATCCTAAAATATAACCTAGTTCCAGATGTCGTTATAATACATACGTCTACCAAATTACAAGTGAATATCTCAATTTTATTTTATCAACCCTTTTCATATTGGAGTAGGGATGGTGGGGGTTGAAAAATATTATAAAAAAATCTGACGCTTTGGCTTCTAGTACATACACCGAATTTCCAGTTTCTATACTTTTACCAACTTGTTTTACTTATATTCCCCTATTTACCCCAAATTAACCCCCAACCCTTCAACGGAATCATCTCAAAATATAACATAATTCCAGACGTCGTTATAATACATACGTGTACGAAATTTCAAATGATTATCTCAACTTTATTTAATCAACCCCATTAATAATGGGGTAGGGGTGGTGGAGGGTTGAAAAATATTACAAAAAAATCTGAGGCCTTAACTTCTAGTACATGCACCGAATTTCAAGCTTCTGTACTCTTACAAGCTTGCTTTATTTATTTTCCCCTATTTACCCCTATTTAACCCCCCAACCCTTCACCGGATATCCCCAAAAAACAATCCAGTTCCAGACCTCGTTATAATATATACGTGTACAAAATTTCAAGTCAATATTTTAAACCGTTCCGGAGAAAACGTGCGGACAAAAAAAAAGTTACAGACAGACAGACCGACAGACAGAAAAATTTTTTTCGCTCAAATTTAAAATCTCGACGTTTCATGACATTCTAAACCTATTTCACGAATAAAAATTTTTGAAATTTTTTTTGCGATTACTATACTTCCAATCCACTACGTGGATGTGGAAGTAATTGTAGGGTCACACATTCAATTTATGATTAAACAAACACGGGTGCTTTTCCACTTCTTGCACAAACTGATGCAGACATAATATCAACTATGCAGCATACGCCTATAACGACTGCAAATGAGTACGCAAGGAGACGAGACGATAACGTGCTGCAACGAAAACGCGCCGATGCCGCTTCATGGACAGATACCAATGCTTATACATTGCCTGCGACACGCAAGCGTACACCAATCGTATTTTTGCCGAGTACGCGACGATGACGCGACGATACATGGACAGTGGGCCTTACTAAACATGATGTTGGATACGCCGCCCTGTCACATAGAATCTGTATACCTTTGTAATATTTTAAAACTATTTTGAAAATTTTTATTTTCTGGAAAAACACGAGGAAAAACATTTGCAAAACAGACAGCTTTTGTTGCTGTTGCTGCAAATAACGAAAATATATCAATGCAAATAATAACACAATGCTTAGAAAAATGTATTGTCGTATTTTGAATAATTTTATAACTATCGTCTACTAATTTTTTTAATCCTATGCGTATGCAATTATTTTATAATACCTGTTAGAGCCATAATAAAATGAATTAAAGAACTACATTGTTTTGGCAGTTTCAGTGATTTGAATCTTTGCATTAGGAATGTAACTACCACTTATATGATACCAACAATGAGTTTTAAATTTACAGCAGCGAGTCCAAGATCTACTATGGATTAAAATTACAGCTCATCACTAAAATATAATATCATAAACGAGATTCTGTGAGCTGACAACTGCAATGTTCGCTGCTTACACTTAGGTGTTGAAGAATGATCTAAAATAAGTATGTTCTATTAAGATATTTCATGTATAACATAGTAGAAGGTAAATTGGCATCACATGGTACCATACGTTGATTCACAGTAAAAAATCTTAAGATATCTCATCGTGCTAGGTATAAACTTAGAGTTTAACTTGTAGTTGCAAAATCTTAGTGCAATTTACTCTAATATTAGAACAAAACTATGAAAACTGAACAAAACTATGATAATTTCTTTAAAAATGTGTAATCAAAATGAAACAATAAAACCTGATTAGAGCCTTGGCATTCTCCATGACTACAGTAGCGTAACCTGTCACCACTTCCTAGACGTACTCGATGTTACGACTACAACTCCGTGCTGCACCAAAATTCCTGCATTAAATCTCTTGGAGACTGCTGTGAACAACTCTGCAAGCCAAAACTTCTCTAAATGTTAGCAAGACCCGTACATAACTAAACTTCTGAGTAATAGACTTCCTCCTATTGCTACTCTTCTAAATGCTAGGCCCCATATAATCAAAATTACAGCACCAAACAGATGGGCTCTTACATAAACAGCACTTCTTAATAGCCTAACCCAAATATGTGCCTCACCCAAATATAAGCCTGTCCAAACATAGGCCTATCCAAACACTCTGTAATAATTACAACAAATAAGAACTTTTACAAGACAAAACTCAAATAACCTCATATAGAGAGTATTACATAACCTCACGAAACACGTGGCCTCAGAACTTCAAGAAACCAAACGAATTCCTTCCAGGAATTTACAAAACGCTTGCGGCAAACCGGTGAAAATCGCTGGGTACCTAAATTAAATCAAATCCCAACAGTGTTAGCGATGTAAAACCCAAAGTCTTCAATACAAAACCGGGACCGCCGTCCGCCTACCTCGTGTCTTTATCAAGCGAGAGCACAGGAAATCAATTTCCTGTGTTGCCAACTTGCGCACTCTTAGAACTTTTTCTCTAACCAATCATAATGCACCACCAAAGGACTTAATAATCAAAAGACTGAATTTCACAATTATGTAATACCTCAACTACAAGAATATACATTAACACCACTAACTCAAATTTTTTAAAGAAAACATGTTTTACTTCCCAAAATTCACGTCGAAACTTAGGCAACCATCCACTATCAAAGTTGTGATCGCAAGTTGAGTGGGTTGCATACCTCTATACTCCAAGAAGTGAATTAATTAGAGTCAATTTACTGCAAATAAATCTGAAATTAATCATGTAGCTTTTTCAAATGCTACACCGTAGACACGCTCGGTTTCTCGTTCATCTCGACTTTCTGCAGTTCATTCAAAAACAAAAAAATACATTTTTTGCACAGTCAAATCTTGGTGAAGGTGTAGATGCGTTGTTGCTTCCACAGATACGTCACTTTGTACCCAAACCTTGATGTTGATGTTATTTACATTAACATCAATATAAGCTTGTAACCGACGTAACTAAATTTTTGACGTTTTACGATCTGACGTTTTACGATCCGTGTATATCATTTTCCTATTTGGTCCCCTTTTAATGTATGGCACGTTTGACAGCATCACTCCAACCTTTGTGATTACCTGTTAGATGCACGACCTCACCAAAATTCTTTCTCATCAGCTTCTTGGTGTATATCATACACAGACAAACATGAATACAAATATATGTAACTCGTAAAGTACGATGCATGTTAGATATAGATACATCAAATAAAATTACTGACAGCTTCAAGAGATTGAAATTATTATTTCTTCTCATATCATTTACAGTTTACAAACGATTTACAAAATTACTTATACATGTCCTTTTAATTCTACCTCTTGAGTTTGAACATTTTACAAAGTAGTATTGTACAACAGACACGCAAACGAATCAATTTCATGGCGGAACACGAACATTTAGGCGTTATTTTTACATGACATTTGAATGTTGCTCTCTACTTTCAGTATAAAATCACGTGTTATTGAATTTAAACGTTTGCAAAAAAGTAACTGACGAATAGTATCGTATGTCAAACAATATTTGACCTTATAAAAAATTGCAAAAACAACTAGTGGTCCATAAAGACGTGATTTCAATGTATGGCACGGAAATATCAGTGGTGGATCCCGAGCTGGCTTCCATAACGGCATGCTTTCATTATAATTAATTAATAGCAAAATAAAATTTGCAGAAATAAATTTTACGCCTTAACATAATTTATGAGGGGTGTACTCAGGTGAGTGTGTAAGAATGTTTTAATTTGTCTTTACGTATTTCTTGTGCAAAAATGATATAATAATAATAATAATAAAAATTAGAGCTGTTGTAAATGTCGAATATACCATTGCAACCACGACATATACCGGACAAAGTATTACGCAGATGCCTTACTAATCACGGATTGAGCAAGTTTAAAACTCACTTGAAAGACACTGATTGAAGTGTATTTTATAACGTAAATCTTGACCCTGCCTACCTTTCTGCCCATACAGCACAAGGACATCCTCAGAACATACTGGGGACAACTTTTCAGGACATATGGGATATCCTGGGAAGATCCCATTATCACCTTAGGATGTCCATAGGATATCCAAATGAGACAGTTCAGGCTTTGCTGATGACGTCCTCAGGACATCAGTACGGGTGTGTACAGGACATCATCAGCTCTTATATGGGTTATGCCTGGGCTTTACTATGAACAACCTGAGGACATTGATTGCACTTTATATAGGACATCCCCAGTTCTTTTAGGGTTTATTGGATATTTCTAAAGACAACAAAAAATAACTATTATTTTATAAGATCATTACTTTTAAACTGAGCCAATAAGCTAAGAGAAAGGAATACAAGTTTATATAATAGCAGAGGTAAAATGACTAATAAAAATGTGATACATAGGTATATGTTCAACTCCATACACATATTTGTATCTATCAATTGGCTCATATCGCTTTAAAAGTAAATCTACCAAACTAATAGAGGTTATATTATATAGTCCAATGAAATAGGTCGACAAATTAAAATTTTAAAGTAAATACTTGAATTTTTGATATGTTACTTTGAAGTATTTGAACGCGATTAATGAAAGAATTTTTTTTAAACTCTGAGAAGGGGTGAAAAAAAATATAACGAAGCGTTTTTTCAAAATTACTCAAAATGTGTAAAAGATAGTAAAAAAGTTTCAAATAAAAATTGTAAAAGAATGAAATATTACATAAAAATGATCTCTTGCCCTTTTTTGGTATTATTAAAATCAACTGAGTTTAGTGTGGTTAGAAGTTATAAGGGATGATATGTACAACTTTAAAAAATCATAACGTGCTGAAAAGTTATAATAAATAAAAAAAAATCTATTCACTCAGAAAAATATAAAGGTACGTATCTGACAATAACATCTATGGACAATAACCAATCACATTTTCCCATTTTAGATATTATAATAAATACAAAGATATAACATAGCAGCATTATATTTATGAAAAAATTAACGTAATCTTATTTGTCGAAAGAACTTTAAAATGAACGTGGAAAAGACATCGACGCCAGGCGGATTTCTTAGAACTCTCGACTTGTCACAAAAAGGCGGCTAATTCAAAACACAGTAAATGTATTAAAACCAAATTATAAATAACTGCTATTTAAATAAGATATACATTTTTAATATATTTTTAACGAATTATTTGTACTGGAGGGGACTATCAAACAGAACAAACAAATAAGTTTTTAGAAGCTAATTTTACAAACCACTAAGAGACACTATAAATAAATAGCCTCAAAATAATATATATACTTTTCATTATTTTTGTTGTTAAAATCTCCTAAATAATAATACCTATACGACTCTAGGGCTTGCTCAGGATATTCCCACAGTGGATATTTTCTTAGGCTTTTAATATCTCTGCAGGATATTACTAGGACATCCTGCCAGGATTTGTCTAGGATATCCCCATTTGGGATATTCTCAGGTTGTATATATTTTATTGGGATATCCCAAGGATATCCAGAGGAATGTTGTCCTCGATTGGGATATACGGGACTAAATGAGGATATCCTAGGGATGTCATGTGCTGTGTGGGTGATCTCGTAAGCACCTTTAGCACATTAATAAAACGTATTTTCCCGTTAAAGAAATGTTGCCTAAATAACAGATGTATGCCTAAAATCTGGAATAATGAATCAACACACAAAATGAGGGATACATTATCATCTATTAAAATAATTTGCAAAGTAACCAGAAATCTTGAGGATTATTCTATATTTATTGCATTATTATGTAAAGAGTACAACATTCAAATTAAAAATGTAAGACAATATACTTATATGAGGTCCTTACATATTTTCATTAATTTCTTTAATAACTATTAAATAATAAATGTATTAGGTACAAAAATAATGTTATTTTATGTTTCTATATTCGTGTGGAAATCTAAGTGATGGTACTGCTGTGTAAAACTCAAGGATCACAAAATTTTATCACTATTTCTACTGAGAAAGTGAAGATTTTACACTGGTAAAAATCTTCTGTGAGAGTTAACCAAATGAGGCTCGGTTTAAAATGTTATAATTATCGACACACACAGGAAATTTCTACATAGGTAAAATGTGACTTCATTTACATACTAAGACGTACAGCGTGGTTTTCATACTCCTCGCATTTTGACATACCATTTACCTTCCAATTTACAAAATTTTTCTAATTTTTTCTAGCCATATTAATTTCAATCCTTAGGCTAATAAGGCGGAGAGGGTTGTGGTTAATTTACATTCTGCGAAGCTTTCATCAGTGTGACAGAAAAAACTTGTAAAATGTATACTTTCTCAATCTCAACTGAAAATAAGCAGTACGCTTCCGATAGATCGTTTTCCAAACTAGTTACTAGGCCAGTGTCACTTTTATTTTCTATATTTACTTTACATAAGTTATTCTTCAATTATGCATTATTAAAAAAAACACAAAAACAAATACAAAGAATGGCCCACTAATCAGTTTGAAAGTTATCTGTCCCGGCGGAAATTAAATTCAAATGCGTATATAAATTCTGTTCTGTTTTTAAAAAATTGCTCGTGGTTTATAAACTACCGTTAGCACGTGTTTATAAATGAAAGTTGTACTTTAGTAATAAAAAAAATTGTCTTTTGTTAACAGGTGAACAGTCTCGAGAGATTGGGTGGTGAAACGTATAAAGAGTGCGGTAGAAGATTTTGGACATAACTTATCTCAGAAGATGTTGCAATACTATTTACTTTACATGGGCATGGAGATGGGAAATAAGCCTTTGGAGGTTCTATTATATGCAGTGTGAATTGTGTGATAATTGGTAAGACTACGATTTTATATGCACATTTTTTTCTACGTTTTATTTATATGTTCAATTTCAGATGCAGTAATAAGTAATAAAAATAATATTGAGGTCACTCCAAAACAAACTGAAATTCAGATCGGTTTATGGTTAATTTGAGCCAAAGAAAGAAAAACCAGAACTGCTAATAAGCAGTAGTCTTTACATCCTTCAAAGAAGCTGGCAGAGAACTACATGGACTGAAGATGTATTTATTATATTGTGTCTCTCCTAACGAATGAATTTACTATTTACTTTGTTCCGTCATTGAAATTTTAGAAAATGTTTCGAGAGTAAACATTGTAACAAATAAATCTTTAACCCAATTATTAAGAGTGTCTTATTTTGCTTTTGTGTAATGTATATATTCCTATTGTATCTAAAATATTTACAAACTTAATATTGTGATTTTGGGTTTTAGTATTCTTACTGTGATTTCATGAATGTGGCCAGTGACACACCATTTGTATGACATTAATTGATAGCTCAAAAAAGGATGTTTACAAAAATTTTCCGGTTAGTTACCCGAAAAAGTTATATAGTTTTATAACCTTTTCACTGTGAACAACTCATATTTCAATAATTTCTTAACTACAGAACTGTTTTCGAGTTATCAATGAATGTCGCACAAATGGAACATTCTGTATAACAAATTATTCCAAAATAATATTCTGGAAGTTATTCTTAAGATATTCTCATGAGAATAAGTTTAATTCAGCACTTCTAAGAATATTTCACTGTGAATATTCCAGAAATAAATACATGTGCATATTCTATGATTGATTTTAGAACAATCTGATTTGTGTTAAGAATAATTTGAAAATTAATCTTAGGATATTCTAAAGAGAAAAAACGGGTCCCATTCGGTTATTCTAAGAATATTCTTAAAAAAACATGGTTCCTTATAGGTTAACTATAGAATAACTGAATATTCTACAAAAATATTCTGAGAATAATTTAGGGATATGTTTGTGCTATCTGGGATAGAGCAAGAGACGCTTGGAAAATTGTAAAATTAGAAATAAACAATGTTCAAGCAAATTCATTAAATCCCTATATCTCCAGGGAGGCTATAAATAGTCATTTCACATCAGTGGCTGGGAACTTAATAAACTCCCTACTAGTAGGGAATCTAAGACCTCCAATTCAGCAAGGGGGGGTCAACTGTGACATATACAAAAACCAAAAACGGATTCCCATGTAAAATTTCATGACGGATACGAATTTTGAGTTCACCCCTTCATCCAGAATTGCGAAAAGGGAAAAAATGCAATTTTTGGCAAATTTCTAAAAACTGCGGGAAACATTTATTTTTTTGTTTCTCAGTCAATATCTCGTTAACTGTTCGAGATATCTGTTTCAAATTTTGACACCAATATCTTTGGAGATTGGCCTCACTTACAGTTTATGTGAAACTTTTTTCGGCAACGTCGTTTTTTGGCAAAAAAAATAAAAATCTTCGCTTAACGCACAAAAACACCAAAATGCATTGCAAAATATAACATGCTAGAAACTTTTTTATTACTAAAGATACATGGGCATATGATCGAGAGAAAATAAAGCTTATGAATTATAGAAACTTTTTTACTTGAAGAATTTTTTTCTAGAATGCTTAGTTTGGCTGTTATGACTGTTGTAAATAAATAGTAGTGTAACGACTCATATATTGCGCGTTCTCCTCGGCCGGCGCGAGCGCTCTCTACTAGCCACTCGCAACCGTATTCAGTCATATCAGAGATACGTAGGTATTTTACTATTTAGTTCATGAATGTTTTATTTTAAAAATGGTACATAGCATCAAAGCTATGGCTGTTCAACTTTCAAAGAACTCTTTGAAAAGTCTTTGAAATTAGTTATAAACATGAGACAAAAAGGGTGTAACTTACCGATGGACCAAAGTAAGAAGAGTGTACTGTCTGTATAAGGTAAACGATGGAGTAGATATACCGAATTAGAAAAATATTATTTCTCATTCTGATAATAAACGAGAACTCTTGAACTTTTTTGCTTGCAAGTTTGAGGAAAGTTATTTCAGAATAGACCAAAACGTTCAGATTGTTATTGCAGGTATGTTTTTAGAAAATAGCAAAACTATTTTATGCGATCAAAATAATGCGAAAATCATGAAATCCCTACATTTTTCCGATCAGGTACCAGACTTTTTGCTATCTTGTCATTTTTTAGAAATGAATGTACTAGAACAGTTATATATACTGTGGACACTGATATTTTTGTTCTTTCATTGTATTATGCGACTATACTAAACACTGAAATATGGCTTCAACGGCAAAAATCTTTTATTTTTTGTCATGATGTGATTACCCAAATATCTAGTACATTTGATTTCGACAAAAGAAATCTGACCAACATTTTACTAGCTGTTTACTGCCCCTCTGAAAATGATACTGTTAGTTATTCCTTTAAGAAAGGCAAAAAGACAGTAGTAAAGATATTACGTGAAAGGTTAAATATGTTAGAAGAAATAACACATTTTGGCGCAGCGAACCGAGATAGAACTTACAAACTAACTGATAGTGTATTAGATTCCTGCAGGTTATTTTTTAAGGTTCTTTATGGCAGACCTTTATTTAGAGGAAATTTGGATGAGCTACGAGCACATTTATTCACTTCATATAAAACAGATATGAGGTATTGTTTTAATTATTTTGTATAGACACTATACCGATAATGATGAGTAAACCACAAAAGCCAGAGAATATACACTTAAATTCATATTGCAAATGTAAAATGTACATTTGTACCAGTCGCTGTCGATGTCTAAGTGCAAAAGTAAAATGTGGTATAAGTTGTTTGTGCGAAGGCAAATGTTCCTCATTTTTAAATTAAAGTAATTTTAAAAATTAAACAGTTTTCTTTATTTACATAAAATACAAACATTTTTAATCGGACTGACACAATATAAATATGGTTCATTAAATCGCAGACCCTAAGCCTTTTTCTTACTAATATGGAAGCTTTTATCTTATAATAGATACACAATCGTTAGCAGAGCACGCAATGAAGTGTACACACCGAGCTAGACCAATTTGACCGGGCCGGGCCAACATGTGCGCCAACGCTGAACCAATACAATCTCCTTTTTTTCGCTATTAAGCCAAAGTATAAAAACATATTCAAATGCAAAAACTTCTTTGGTCTTTTATCATCATTTTATGTCGATTAACTACACCTCTATCTCTATTTATAAAAAAGTTTCTCACATACTATATTTTGCAATACATTTTTGAATTTTTGTGCGACATGTAGGACTATAGTTGTTTTTTATAAAAAAATTATATTGACACAATAATTTTGCTCTATACAGAGCCCAAGAAGAAAGTTAAAAGATTATTCTCCTAAAATTTCAGATCGATACTTTTACCAGTAAATGAGATATCGAGTGGGGAATGAGAATACTAATGTTTATTGTGTTTTTCTTACTTTTGGAAATAAACAACTTTTTCTCTAATTTCGCAATTCTGAATTTAGTGGTGAACTCGTAATTCGAATTCGGCAGAAAATTTTACATAGAAAACTGTTTTTAGTTATTGTATACATATGAGTTGACCCCCCCACCTTTTAAACGCATCGTACGGCAAGCTAGATTCCCTACTACTACCCGAATTAAATAAAAAGTACTGTACTAACTTTACGCACAATTTAAAAGCGTCTAACTTTTCATTCATTGTACACCCAGTCACTGAAGATGAGGTAAAAACGGCAATAAGATCATTAAAAAAAGTCAACTTCTCTCGATGTATTTGAACTAAACGCAAAAATAATTTTAAAAATCTAAGGATGTTACTGTTGCGCCGGTAAGGTGGTCATTCCCTAGAAAGAGACATCCGATAGGGAAATATTTATTATTTTTGCCCATAACTTTTTTTTGCTTAGTACGTATATTTAAAAACCTATAAGAGTACCTAAGTAGAACCATAACAAAACTATTACTATGAATTTTCAATCAATAATTTCAGTGGCTTGCAAAATAGCTAGATTTAAAACTACGAAATAGGAAGATTAACATCATTTAAAAAAATCTAGAGTTAGGTCGTTCAGATATTTATTCTCTCGTGCAACTTGCAATTTTTTGGATGTCCTCGTCTTTCATATGTCGAAAATTTAGAAGAGGTGAAAACAAACACACGATTTTGGGTATGAGCGCAAATCCATACTTGATATCGAACAATACGTAATCCATTATTTCAACGATAATTTGTTTATTTTCTAAACAAATGTTTTAAAAATCCCTTGAATTAAATCATGTCAGCCATGCATTTACGGGCCCCCCTCCAGCTTGGGGCCCGGGTCAGATGACCTCCTAGACCCCCGTGTCGTCGGCACAGTTTTCTCAAAAAACCAACAACAAGAAATAAATTTACAAGGATTGTCCGGGGACAAACTGTATAGATAAATGCATTGACAGTTTCATACAATGGTTATTATCATTAGTTGTTCTTATATTAAAACCTCAATCAGTCAGTTAGGGATTAAAATTGAAGGATTTTTTCGTGAATGAAATAAATAATACTTACCTAGAAAAAATAAATATTTGCAAATGCCTTAAAGTGTTTTATAAAATGATTGTAACCGGTATTTACTGCATTACAACTACCACTATTTAAATTTATTATAAACTTGTTATTGCTCTTGAGAAAACCACAAAAATTTAAATAATGATTCTCTGTTTTAATAATATACCGAATTAATGTTTGCAGTTTCTCAGTCGTAATATGGTGTATTTCTTGTTTTAAGAATTTAATCTCACTATCACTATACTTAAGGATGATGGCGGTTGTTATAGTCTTTTTTAGTTGATACCGCATCCCTTATTGGGGTAAATACGCAATGCTGTATAAAATGCAACCATAAAATCCATGTCCAATTTTTTCGGCTATATGGTTAATCACGTATGTACTTAAATAAAACCGCTGCCTACGGAATCACTACTTCCTCATTAAAATTTCCCATCCAAGTCTCTTTAAAGGAAAGCATCTTGATATATTTGCACTCTAGTATGTTGAAATATTTGCTCATAGAATTTTAATAATATAATGTTTGAAATCCCCATAAAACGACGTGTCACTTCAATACCTTTTCGACTGGCCAACGTTTAATGGGGGTGAGGGTGACTGATACCAACAATTTTTTTTAAGAACCTTCGTTCTCACACATCCAAAATCACAATTCTATTTTGTTAACCCCTTTAGTAACGGAGTGCGGGTGATGGTGGGGGGTGGCAAATGCCAAAAAAAATTAATACCTTAATTTCTAGTATGTACATCACATCTCGAGTTTCTGGATTCTTACACTAGCACTTTAATAATTATTGGGGGGTGCAAAATAATAATAATAATAATAATAATAATAATAATAATAAGGCGAGACAAAACCATCTTGGGGTGGTAGAGGAGTGCAAGACCTGAACGCACAACATCTTAAACAAATAAAGCTACTGCGCAATCACTTCCTCAACAAGCAAGACCCTATCCATGCAGCAATCGTACGATGTGATAACAACCTCTCACCACTCTCCTTAGCTGAAAACCGAGCTATTGAAGCGCCCCGATCAATAAGACAAATCGAGGAAGAGTGGGCAGGTAAGGCGCTGCATGGCCGATATGCTTCAGACCTAAACAGTGCCGAGGTAGATAAGAGGCTATCCACAAAGTACTTGGCTAATGGGCAATTGCAAGCTGAAACGGAAGGGTTCATAGAAGCGATACAGGACCAAGTGGTGCCTACCAGAAACCACAGAAAGTACATCCACAAAGAAAATATACCATCAGATAAATGCAGATTATGCTCCACAACAACAGAGTCAATTCAACACCTTTCTGCCGGCTGCACTTACCTTGCCCCAAAAGACTACTTGGACAGGCATAATAAAGTTGCTGGAATAGTCCATCAAGCAATCTGTAAACGAAAAGAATTAGTACAAAGCATCACACCGTATTACAAATACTCACCTTGTCAGATCCTTGAGAACTGTGATATTAAAGTGTACTGGGACACGCCGATTATAACAGATAGAGAGGTACCACATAACAGGCCTGATATTTTAGTAATCCACAAGAAGGATAAGTGGGCCCAAATTATAGATGTAACGATTCCACTTGACAACAACATCAAGACAGCAAGGAATGGAAAACTACTAAAGTACCAGGACCTGGCTTATGAACTAAAACATATATACCAGCTTAATACTGTAACTATTCTACCTGTTATCATAACAACCAACGGATTAGTGGATAAATACCTACCTGGTAATCTAGAGAAAATGGGACTATCAGACTGGGAAAAAATAATCACCGTATCACAAAAATCTGTCATACTATCGACATGTCGCACTATCCGCCGTGTGTTAGCCACTGACGGACACGTTGGCCTCTAGGGGCCCCGTGTCTGACAGGAGTCATGCTACCAACGTAAGTTGTGGTAAAAAAAAAAAAAAAAAAATAATAATAATAATAATAAAGCAGGAGAGGCTAACAGCCATCCACCCAGCCTTTGGTGAGTAGCGCCACCACTTACTCCAGCTAGGGGTGTAAAATCGAACCGGCAGCCCTAGCGCACCCGGGAGGGGAAAGCTCTTCCCCTCTGGTGTCGGTCGTGGGCCTGCTGGGCTAACCACCCACAAGCCCAATACCCGGTTCCTACTGGCCGAGGACAGGGCCCCCACAATCGACCCCGCTCGGATAGGGGTCAAGGGCAAGGTGGTGGGGCCCAACAAGATCGACAGCCCATTGTTGACGACCGCGACGATCAAGGACGCTTTGAGTGGACAGATGAACTGAGAGACGACCTGATGCAGTGCCATGAAAGCAGTGAGCCCACACGAAGGGGATACATGGGGCGAATGCATGTGCTGTGGTGTGCAAGGCACCCAGAGCACAACGCCTTCACGCCACAAAACCTGCGTGATTATGTATCCCACCTTCGTCGCAGGGGCTATGTAAGAACTGCTCCTCGGCCGATGAATGAGGTGGCCGAAGGGCGACCGAATGAACTGGTTGAGGAAGCGGTCCCTGCTGTTCCACCAACACCAGAAGCTCTCAGTACCAGAAGGGGGTTGCACAACAAGGAACCCCCTGGGCCGCAAGATCTGGCCAGAGTGGATGCAGAACTTCGTGCAACGCTACCAGAAGAGACTGACGTCTGGCACATTAATTGTGCCGTTAATGCCGCCGCTCAACGCTCGTCTCAGGTGGAGAGGCGGAACACTGTCTCTCCACAGGAAAGAGCGGGACGGCGCATACAGAAGATGGAAGCCAAGATCCGGTCGGCGAGGCAACACGCATCCCGTATCCAGTGTGTGATGGACTATATCGCAGCCAATAGGCCTTTTACGTCTAAAGTACGGCGAGTAGCTGCCAACTTAAGACGCGTCCATCACACCCTCAATGGGACAGTGCTGCAAACCACCAAACAGCACTGTCTCGATAGGATACGAATGCTAGTGACTTGTAAGAAGTCACTAGTGAGGCGGGCGAGGGGGCTGGCGGAAAATCAACTTTTCCGCAAAAAGCCCTCGCGCCTTTTTGAACCGCCTCAGCGTGTTGCTGAGAATCCGCCGACTGCAGACCAGTTGGAAAACTTCTGGAAAACGTTGTACGAAGAGAAGCTTCCACTCATTAGAGATTCTCCAGCCCTCGCACACTTTGAAACCTTTTGCCAAAGGTTTCGACAACCACAAGAGGTGTGCCAACCAATAACCCCAGAAGAGGTTCGAAGAGCTCTTGAAGGCTCTAAGAACTTTGCTGCTCCAGGTCCCGACGGGATTAATAACTTTTGGTGGAAAAAACTACCGAGTACCCACCACCATTTGGCCAGAAATTTTAATGCCTGGCTAAGTGGGGAGCAGCAAATTCCTTCTTGGGTTGTTGAGGGGCGGACAGTGCTAATCCCGAAGAACGGAGATTTGTCTGACCCAAAGAATTACCGGCCGATAACCTGCTTAAACGCATGCTACAAGGTGTTCACACGCATTTTGTACATGCGGGTGCTCCACGCAGTTGAACCGGTATACGAACGGATATATGAGCAACGAGGGTCGAAGAGAGGTATCGCTGGCTGCAAGGAGAATCTGCTGATTGACAGGTGTGTCACGCAGGACTCCATGCAGTATAAGCGGAATCTTTCGATGGCCTGGATCGATTACCGCAAGGCATTTGACATGTCATCTCATGAGCTAATTCTACACTTGCTCCAATGTCTTGCGGTCCCCGGTCCCGTAGTGAGGTGTATTGAAGAACTGATGCCGCTCTGGAGGACTCGCTTTACCATTACATCGGGTAACAATCGAGTCCAGACAGAGCCGGTAACATTCAGAAGGGGAGTATTTCAGGGAGACTCCCTCAGCCCCCTTCTGTTTTGCATCTCATTGCTGCCATTATCCGTTTCGCTCCGGAAAACCCGTGGTTACAACTGCGGTACCCCCGGCGACAGGAGGCATAAGGTCACCCATCTGTTTTATATGGATGACCTTAAACTTTATGCCTCCGGAGAAAGGGACCTACACCAGTCCCTCAGGGTGGTACAAGAGTACACGCAGGCTGTCGGTATGAAGTTCGGGTTAGACAAATGTGCACTGGTCCATCTTAAGAGAGGACGATGCGGAGACTACGGAGAGGACGCGCAGCTCGTAGATGGAAGCATCCTACATCATCTAGATGCCGGAGAGTCGTACACTTACTTAGGTGTCGAGCAACACTCTACCCAAGAAGTAAGTGTAGTGAAAAACGCTCTCCGCGGCAAGTATCAGCACCGACTCCGACAGATCTGGTCTTCAGAACTGTCGGGGAAGAACAAGGTGTCTGCAACTAACATGCTTGCCGTTCCGATCCTTCTCTACTCCTTTGGAATAGTGAAGTGGACTCGAGAGGAGTTGCGTCAACTCGATGTAGGAACCCGCAAGAAGATGTATCTCAATAGGAGTTTACATCCCAAATCGTCCGTTCCACGGCTATACCTCCCGCGACATCGGGGAGGGCGTGGACTCTTAAGTTTGGAGAGTCTCCACAACAGGATGGTTCTGGATGGAGCCTGTAAGATCATCAGGAGTTCGGATCCCCTCCTCTGCATGGTCCGGGATCATGAAAATGCAGGGGTAGGAGCCTTTCTGTTTAAGGCAGCACAGAGAGCCGCTGATGAACTTGGTCTCTCCTTCGACGTCGAGCGGGTAAATCGCGACTCTATCACCGAGTTGGAACCTGCTCGGCGAAAAGCCCGAATTAAAGCTGCAGAACACAACATCTTTCTGCAGCTCCACATGGATAAGCCAATGCACGGAGTCTTCTATAAAAATATAGAAAACCTTGGCTTATCCGAAAGGCTGACCTTTGCCTTTTTAAGGTCAGCCGGGCTGAAGTCTGAGACCGAGGGATTCATAATGGCTTGCCAGGATGGTGTATTCAACACTCTGGTCTATCGAAGTCGTGTTATGGGTATAGAGGTCCCGGATGTCAGATGCAGGGCCTGCCGCAGGGCGCCAGAGACTGTAATGCACTTGCTGTCGGCTTGCCCGACATATGCAGTCTCGGCCTATATCCAAAGGCACAACGGAGCATTACGAGTGCTTTATTACCATTTAAGGCACTCGTATGGGATAGACGAGACACCAGTGCTGCCTTATGCTCCGGGGGATATCGAGTCCGTTGTGGGGAATGAGAAGTGTCTAATTTATTGGAATTACTCGTTTCCCACCGTCAGGCAAATACAAGCCAACAAGCCTGACGTAGTACTCCTCGATCACCAACTCAAGACAATGTTTGTCGTGGAGTTCTCGGCTCCCGCGGAAAACAACATTGTCTTGAAGGAGGAGGAAAAACGGACAAAATATCGAGACTTGCTCTTCGAACTCCGCAGACTTTATCCGGACCATAATGTTAAGTTGGTGGTACTGATCATAGGAGCTCTAGGTGGAACGAGGCACACACTGCTTTCAGAACTGAAGATCATACCGGCATGCCGAAACTCGGCAGAGATCTTAGCCGGTAGGATGCAGAAGGCCGTCATCCTCGGTTCGCTACGTCTACTCAGGGCACACGATTCCCGGACCCAGTAGTCACTTACCCCACGGTGTGGGGAGTGGCTGCCGGTACTACCAGCTCCCCTCGGTGAGAATCGGAGCCACAGAGAAGGGTGACTGGTTTTTAACAAAAAAAAATAATAATAATAATAATAATAATAGATAGATAGATAGATAGATAGATAGATAGATAGATAGATAGATAGATAGATAGATAGATAGATAATTTATTTAACTACTTTACATACACAAGAGTACATTTGTAGCAAGTCAGAAAAACGAAAATTAAATTAAATATGAAATTAAGTTACTGTAAAAGGGTAACTATAAAAAAAGAAGAAAAAAACATATATAAATATAAAGTATCACATAAATATATAAAAAACAATAAATATGTTTTGTCATGACAAAGCATAATAAAAAAAAACAAACAAAAACTATAATATCTAATACTACATTAAAATCAAAATTATTTAAACACCTCGTGTGCCTGCTTCATATCAACATTAATGTATTAATTATCTGTCATTAATTTATTTCAGTCTGAACTGAGTTTGTCATAAAGTCATCTACAGAATAGTAGCATTGTTTAAGTAAAATTGCTTTCAGGGCCTTTTTAAAAGAGTTTGTATTTAATGATTTTATACTATTTGGCAAGACATTGTACATGTTTAAATTTAAAGAGTTATTCTCAGATTTTTTCAGTCTAAAACGGGGAGTTCTCAATAGATTTACGGATCTAGTATTGTAGTTATGAATAAAATAATTTGAGACCTTTGCTTCCAGTATATACATCATTTCCAAGTTTCTTGACTCTTATTCGCTTACTTTACTTATTTAGCCCTATTTCATCTCCAACACTTCAACGGAATAAACTCAAATTACAATTTACTTCCAGATCTCGTTATAATACATACACGTACCAAATTTGAAGATAATATCTTAATTTTATGTTGTTCGCCCCTTATAAATGAAATGGCGGTGGTGTGGGTGGAAAATGTCATAAAAAACATGAGACCTTGGCTATACACCAAATCCCAAGTTTCCGAACACTTACTAGTTTGTTTCACTTATTTACTCATATTTCACCCCCAACCCTTCAACGGAATAAGCTCAAAATATAATAATCTACTTCCAGGCCTGTACAAAATTTCATGTCAATATCATTCTTCTATTTTGTTAACCCCTCTATAATAATGCAGTGGGAGTGGCGGTGGTGGTGGGGGGTGGAAAATGTTATAAAAAAATGTCGGCCTTTGTTTCTAGGATATAAGTACATCTAATCCCAAGTTTTTATACTCTTACCAGCTTACATTACTTATTTTAAACGATTTTATTTAGCTTACTTTGTTTGTGTCTTGTGTGGGTCAAATCTAGTAATTGAAATTTTACCCCCTTCCTGTCAACCGATTGATCTGAAATTTGGTACACACCTTTAGTTCTGATGACAATATAATTATGTATATTCCTTATCATTGTAAATTCAAGATGGCCGCCGCCACAAAATGGCGTATTACTTTTTTTTAAATCCCCTCAATAGGGTATCAAATGAAAGGGCTTGACAAGTAGAACACAGTGGACTTTAGAAGTAACCAAAATAGAAAACTAAAAACTTAAAACTTGAAAATAAAATAAGTAAACAAATGTTTTTAACTTAAACGGATTTATTGTAAAGAAACATAATAATGATGCAGATCAGATAATGTACTAAGGTCCCAGGTACCAGGTACCAATCATCACACTACTCTCCTCATCAATCTAGAGCATTGATCAGACTAAAATAAAATCGTGGGGCGTAGAGTAACCTGAGTAAATATGTAAATGATCGTTCTGTAATGTCGCATGATGATAGTGACGGATTCACTTTTACTCACATTTTGCATAAATTGAGAAGATGCATCCAAAGCATACCTATAATGATCTGAGCGGTTGACTGTAGATAATAGAAATTCGACTCGCCCCATGATTTTATTTTAGTCTGGTCAGTGCTCTACATTGATGAGGAGAGTGGTGTGATGACTGGTACCTGGTACCTACCTAATTATTTTTTAACTTTTAGTACATTATCTGCATCATTATTATGTTTCTTTACAATAAAACCGTTTACCTTAAAAATATATATATATTTATTTTATTCCCTATTTACCCATATTTGCCTCCAATCCTCCGCCGGAGTAAGATCAAAATATAATCTAGTTCCAGATCTCGTTATAATTCATGAGTGTTCCAAATTTCAAGTCGATATCTCAAACCGTTGTAGAGAAAACGTGCGTACAAAAAAAGTTAGAGACTGACAGGTAGACAAATAAACAGACAGACAGACAGGCAGACAGGCAGACAAACAGATAGACCGACAGATGACCGACAGACAGACTGACGGATTTACCGGCCGACAGACATACCTACTGACAGACAAACTGACAGACAGAGAGAGACCGACAGGCAGATCGACAGACAGATTGACAGACAGAATTTTTTCTTTTCGCTCAGATTTGAAATCTCGACGTCTCATGACATTCTAAACCTGTTTCAACAAATAAAATTGAAATCCTTTTTTACGATTACTATACTATTACTTCCACTCCGCTCCGTGGATGTGGAAGTAATACACATTTCTAAAACTCTGTATACTGTTCATCAACATACTCTTAAATTTAAAAATGTGAATCTTTATTAAAATCAACACATAATAACCCTTTACTACTGAATTAATTTCAACAATTAATGCTAAACAACCTATTAAAATAAAAAAGTTACGGTTTAAGAACTAACAAAACTCTAAGACAAAATATTGTCACGTGTTTCCAGTGTTTCCACCCCTTAGGAAACCTCCCTGAAAAATCTATGGGTTCAAGAATTATAACAAGGGAAACACGAACACACTTTATTGAATAACTTACTGAAAACTTCACAATAGTTGTATTAACCAAAATACACGTTTACTGACTAAAACAACCTTTTACAATGTTTATTACTTAATATATACACTCTACTGTTCACATTGTATCACTTTGGGATTATCTAACCTCAATTCTTTGAAAACTTCCTTCCCACGAGTTTACATCGGCTTATATACTCTGCAACAGGCATCTATAAGCATTTTAGTAAAGACCATAACTTTGTCGCGCGGCAATCTAGAATAATGTAGTAATCTTGATCCATATACAAGCTTCCAGAAAACGTGTACTACCAGTGTCTCAGAGATGGCCCACTACAGGTTTTGATGGAATTGCGGTTGCCTATCACTATTGCTACTTAATTCCGGCTGCTACTCTTGAGCTATCAGCATTAGCACCTAGGGACCCAAGTAACAATTGTAGTTTTAATCTATAAGTCATCCTAAAAACTGATTTCAAAGACTACTTATAAACTTAAATAGTTTGGAAGATGAAGTCGATTTAAAACCTTTATAAGAGTACAGGGGCCCATCTAGAGAAGGGTCTACATACCTACTATTAAAACTTTCAAGTTTTAATTAGTTATCTAAAGATTTACCCAGAGCGTATCTGAAGACTATTATAAAATCATAGTTTAGGATAGGCACTACATCAAAAGTTAAAAGATCCAAACAGATGTTTTGAGGGAACTTTTTGTATTTAATGAAGTAAAAATGCAAATAAATCTATTCCACATGCACTATGGGCCGCTATAGTTATATATCACTTATAAAATGGACAATTGGCGACTACTAAGAACAGTTCAGAAAAACTTGAAGATGGACTACTTGTAATGAATTGATGGGACTACTTATAGTAGGCTAAAATTTTCAACGAGGCTAAGTTTACTTACTGTAAAACATGTAGTTCTTAAAAATTCGTGCTCTCCCCAAAAACAAAATTTATAAAAAATATGTAAATAATTATTTTTTTTGTGACTTAAAAAGTAAAGAGAGCTTTAGCATCTGCCCATAATATGGTTTAGTATACCTATGTAAATTCTGTTTATAAAACATTTCTATTAGATACAAACTATATTTTTTGTTCAATCTGGGACATTCCCAATATAGTACGGGATCCCACCGACAAAAGTGGATGGGGCACCGCAGTTGTCGCCGCTTGGTGGATATGTAGGCATCTGTAGGTACCATTTTCCCCCCCAACGGCAGTCACATTATAACTTACGGCAAGCGCCAAAGAGGCGGACGCCGAGAGCATCCCACTAGCTGGGAGCACTACTACGAAGGAAGCGTTTTAGAGAAAAACTTCAAGAGCCAAAAGTTGCTTATTTTTGCCCAAAAAAAGTACCTGATTTTTTCGCCGAAAATAATTTCGGTTAAGAATTTCCCTACATTTTTTTCCCTAGATTCTTTTTTTTCTTCAGAAAATTCCAAAAATTCAGGCAGGATTGCCCCTTAAACTTTTTTTTCAAATTGCTTCCTTCTCCCTTAAAAAATTACAAAAAAATGAATTTGTACCTTCATTAATCCGTTTAGGGAAAAGCGTTTTAGAGAAAAATCCAAGAGCCAAAATTGCTTATTTTTGTACAAAGAATACGCCTGACGTTTTTCAAGATTTTTTAGCCAAGAAATAATTTCGATCAAGTATTTCACTACATTTTTTCTTCTTCAGAAAAGTTCCGAAAAATTAATACACATTCTTTAGACAAAAATAGCAGTGGTAATTAATGGTAGTTTCACTGCCACCGCCCTGATTATTTAACAGGGAAAAGAATCATTTATTTTCTTTGAGAAGGAAGCATTTTAGCGAAAAAGTTCAAGAGGCAAAAGTTGTTTATTTTTGTGGAAAGAATACACCTGAATTTTTTGGAATTTCTTTGAAGAAAAAAAGCTGGGGAAAATCTTGTCTGAAATTATATTCAGCAAAAATAAACAACTTCTGGCTCTTGGAATTTTTCTCTAAAACGTTTTCTTCACCTTAAATTAATTAATAAAGGTCTATGACTTATTTTTTTTGTACTACTGTACACTTTGGATTTATCTGAACTGTACTGTACTGTACTGAACTGAACTCATTTAAAAACTACCTTCCCAGGGTGACTCGGCCGCCTTATATACCCACAGATGGCGTCTAGAACATTCTAGGTTACCTTTCTGAATAACCCACACCTCTCTGGAAGTATGTAGAATCTTTCTCGCACAGGTATCTAGAACAATCTAGCAAAGACTCGATCCTGTTTCTTTGGGAACAATAATTTAATTACAGAAATCTATTTATTCCCTGGCGTCACCTCTGTAGTGATAGTCGAAACTCTATCACACCTTTTCTCAATGACTACGGACTCGGTGTGGAGACATACTGATGAATAATTCCTGCTTATTAATTAGGTCACCCACACCTAGGGGACGCTAATGCATAACAGAGTTATAACAAAGATTAGGGAATTAACAAGATAGGACAGTCGACGTAAAACCTTTTATCTTTTAGCAATGGCGCCGTTGACCTCGACACTTAAATTGAAGTTCTCGCGCAGTTGTCACAATGTGACAATCAGACGGAGAAGGTAACATTAGAAAGAGAGGCCAATAGTGAAAAATGGACAACACTGTCCTGATAGAACGACCGAACTCAACTGACTGTCAGTAGCCAAGGTCATTAAAAAAACAGGTTGCTTTGTAATATATGTCACATGAAGTATTTCTATGTTTATATGTAAGGTATCTATTTGGTTAGGATAGAATTGTACATTGAAAGAATAAATTTTAAAACTTTTTTCTATAAAATGAAAAAAAAACAGCCACGCGCAGCTGTCATCGAGATCTATACGTGACGTAGCACTTGTCGATTTTAATGAGCCAACCTATCTTTTAGTAAGATTGGTCAAATTCGTTTAATGCGTAACCGACAAATCCCGAAATCGTTTCTGCTGGATGTCGTGTCCCTTTAAATTGGAGTACACAACTGTCTTCGTCAACTTCGTCTTCTCCGTCTGACATTGTCCTTATCTTGTTAGTTTTCTAATCTTTGGTTATAAGTAAACAAAACCTTCAACATTTGGACAGTGACAGAAACGTTTTGGCACATTTGATGTCGCGAATATATTAACTTGCCAGTCTCAAAAAATAGCGAATATCGGCACTTTTACTAGATATCTATAGTTATATCACAATAAAAAACAAGCTAACCATTATATACTCTTCGCCGATTTACTACACTTGTTATGTAATTGTTGCACATTCTATGGGATACTCTTCGGAGTTTTTTTTGTAAATGATATTAGTTTCAAACATTTTTTGTTTAATTACAAACCAAAATTTTTTTTTTTCGTTTAAAAAATTAATAACTTTTTTATTTATTGATCGATTTTGTTCAAAAAATAGGGTTCTTCCTCTAGCTAACACTAACTTACTGTCCAAATTTCAATAGAATCGGACTTTTCGTTCTTAAGTTATCGTTGCTTACAAGAAACGTGATGGACGGACAGACACACGGACGGACGGACATTTTGAAAGTTGTTCAGAATTCGATCACCAACACAGCGATATGAAAATGTTTTCTCTACGAGCAATGACGGACAACAGACATACAGACGGGCGGGCGGACGGACGGACGGACAGACGGACAGACAGACGAGCGGACATTTTGAAAGTTGTTCAGAATTCGATCACCAACACAGCGATATGAAAATGCTTTCTCTACAAGCAATATTACCGGTTTTAGAAATGTGCCGATCGAATGCGATATACTCTTCGTTTTGTATTTACGAAGAGTATAATAAGAGTAACGAGTAACAATTATTGACTTCGAAAGAGGAGACTATTAGCTATCAGATCCTGGCATACCGTAAACATTTTTAATTTAAGCAACGTGCGCCCCCCTCAGAGATGCGCCCCTGGCAGCTGCCCGCCCGGTCAGCCCCTAGCTATGACGCTGAGCGTTACTTGTAAAATTCGATAGTTTTGCCCAAATCAAAAAAATTAAAGAAACATTTTTTTTGCAAAATTTCCTTGTGTTTCCTTTTGTTCCCTTACTATTTTTAGAAAGATAACAAACTACCTATCAAAGTTATTCACAAAAACCAAATTTGTAAATCTATAATTTCTTAAATAAAAAAAGTTGTCAGTAAACTTTATCATCCATTTTGTGACTAGGTAGGTAGGTATCCAGGTGTATCCTCTGTAAAATTTTCAGCGAGCTGAATAATAAACCAGCAATTTTAAATTGAATAAAAGCTCAAATACTTCTATGATATAGTATTTTCATATAAAAAACTGCAATGATCCTGAACATTTGATTTTTGTGTGTTTATCTTGACTTGACTATTAAATTGTACGTATATATGTATTTTGTAAGCAAT
This sequence comes from Stenurella melanura, assembly GCA_963583905.1. Classification (NCBI taxonomy): domain Eukaryota; kingdom Metazoa; phylum Arthropoda; class Insecta; order Coleoptera; family Cerambycidae; genus Stenurella; species Stenurella melanura. The sequence goes on from OY757312.1 coordinate 115,193,646, forward strand.
GAATTATTTTCAAAAGAAATAAATGCTTGCGCCATCTAACAATGATTATATCAACAGTACGACGTGACCTACAACACTATAAGTTCACTATCAATTCCTAGATGGCAACCAACGCCTTATATAATAATATTGTTAGAACAGGGATAAATAAATATTGATCATTTTTGTTTGGAGTTTAAATTTCATTTCATTTTAATTATAGATAGCACTATTCACTTAATTTTTATTCACCTCAAGGATGTACATATTTATTAATTTATAAAAATACTTATGTTGGTTTTCCCAGAAATTGTAAATAGCACAAACATGTTATATGTACCTATTATAGGTATTACTTGAATTGATATTTTTTTATGAGAAGGCTTAGAGAAAATAAAAAATGCACAAAGTAAAATGGTGTTTCTATGGCCACATCCACAACAATTTGTAACTTTATTGTGACATTTTTAGCAAAACTAAAAACCTATTTAATTAAATGAATTTGAACAAGAATTTAAATAAAAAGGAGAAAAAGAGGTGAGTCGTCATTTAATAATATGTTGTTAATTTGTTCGATTTATGCGCTTATGAAGTATTGATTACTTTGCGCCTTGCGGCTTACAAGTCATCCGGCCGTAAAACCTAATCGATTGCAGTTTCCGTTATTGCCGGCGATGGCCACTCAGCAACTCAGCTGCATTAAATAATCAATAATAACAGTTCCTGTGAGTTATTAATATATTAGTTTAAAAATGGAGATATACCTTAAGACAATGGTTATTATTTGATGAAGATTTACTTAACCAGCACGTAAATGTCATTGTTTGGGAGTTAAATCTGCCAGCTGTCAAATCCAGAGACCATTTCGTATCCTTGGTGACTGCCCTAGCAACGGATACAACAACATAGCAACATTAGGTAAATGCAAAGTTGACTGCATATTTTTGTATTTTGCACAGATTTAGAAGTTTTAAACCACTTGCAGTGTTTTCCTCTAACATAATTCGTGTGCTGTACATATTTTTAATTGAAGTAGACCTACCAATAATTTTTATTTTTCATTTTGCAAATGGCTCCCTGAATGAACTAAATGCTTGTTTTAATTTATTATTTCTAGGATTCCCTGTTTGTTTGTGATTAGTTAATGTTTTGATCATTTCATTTTGTGTGTCTGGGGACACTGTCAAGGCGGACTAATTTAAGTTTGTTACTTATCAAAGGGTCTCTAAATTAGTAATTGGGGTGGATTATAATGGATCATTGCTCAAAGTTTTCTGCTGAGGTAATTTGCTACATTGAAGCAAATCTTCATTGCCTAACAAGTTTTTAGTAATTTACTCAGTTGTAGACCTGCGGTGTTGAAAGGAAGAGTGGACTTATTTTCCTAATTGTTCATTTTGTTCGCAGTGGTTGTTGTAATCAATTTTTTCTTGTGATTGTAAGTTATTTTTAAAATATAAAGTGAAAATCATAACATTAAGAGAGTAAATATAACTCTATGTCTTCAGACATGTTATATAATGCATTTATTTATTGGAATTGCTTAAGCATTTTTAAGTTATTAAAAGTGTAATCCAATAAAACGTTTTGCAGTTAATTATAAAGGTCGAAGTTGTATAATTACTAATTTGTAATTTATCTTTGTCTCTATTATTTTGAAATTTATCCAAATAATTCAAGTTTGCAATATTTATTTTATTATTTGGGATTTTCATTTTTCCAAAATAAGTTAGCGTATAATCTAATTTTCTGAAAATTGGTTTCCTCAAATACCTAAGTAGGTATGTTTTTTTTTATGAAACGTCAATTTATAAGTGTTTTAATATGGTTTGTTTAATACCTCAAAAAAGAGGTAAATTCATGGGTAATAATTATAGTTATTAAATAAATACAGCGTTAAAAGATGTTTTTTATAAAGATGTAGAAGCAGGCTAATCAAAATGTAGCATGTGCATCTACTATAAGAACATTGATGCCCAATAGTTGATGAAGCAATCAGTATGGTCGATTGAAAAAATCGAAATTGTTCAAATCGAAAATTAGTAGTTTGGAAAAGTTGCATTTTGTGGCCAGTAATATTACTACAAAATTTCAGCAAAACTAATTCAGATGTTGAGGTTCCGCAATGCGAAAATTGATTTTTTTTTTTTAAATTTTATTTTAATAGGATTTAAACGTTGTATTGGGTCCTTAACAATGGGTTTCAAAAAATTCGCTAAATGTAGTTGATATTTACTTGTTCCTCAAGTTACGTAGAATTTCGAAGAAAAAAATATTTTAGAAAATTAGATGTTACGGTTAAAAGAAGTATTTGTATGTATTTAATGATTGAATGCGTAATTCCCCAGCTCCTAGTTTACTTCGAAGTTTTTCAAGGCAATCCAGGGCTCACCACAAGGATGTGACTGCGTTTAGAGCCCTGATCATCTTTCCGTTTGGGCCACCTTTAGAGAGCTTTGGGTACTCTGTAATTTGCTTTATGCTCAAAATTAGGCGTTATTGCTCTAGAAAACAGTCTACTTCTAATGAAACCATCTCGATTTTCAGTTCCAGAATCTGACGTGGCAGCTTTCGTAACAATCTTAACACACTAGTCTACACCCTATGTGTGGCAAGGAAATTAAAGGGTTTCAGAACAACACCTGAAATACTGCGCATAATGCGACTTAATTACTTTGCATTCAATCTTAACACACTAGTCTACACCCTATGTGTGGCAAGGAAATTAAAGGGTTTCAGACCAACACCTGAAATACTGCGCATAATGCGACTTAATTACTTTGCATTCAATCCATTTCGGTATAATCCAGTGCGTGAAAGTTAAGCTTCAGAATTCTAAATTGTGTCACTTCGCCAGCTCTTTCTGTTTTTGATTTGATCACATGTCCCAGTCCAAGTTCTTTTAGATGTTTATGATTATCGGAAATCATGACTACAAAAGGACTTGGGATGGGCGAAAAACGCATTTCGCCAAATAACTGAGTCAATATCTCTTATCTCTTTTGAACGATATCTAGAACACATGTACTGCTCCATATGTGCAAGAGGACTTAGTTTTGATTTTAAGCCATACCTTAGCATACACTCCAACTATGAATTCTGCAAGAATTTTAAGTTCTATGGAAGGATCCTCTGTAGCAATGTACGTATGTACGTATTATATATACCGAAATGAACACAAATCAATAAAAATATTTTCAGCCAGCCAAGCAGCTCCTAAAGTCACAGAATTGGACTGGCGGACAATGCCGAATGCCGTCTGTGTTTGGAGGATGCTGAAATGGCAGAGCACATTTTATGTACCTGTCCTGTTGCAGAAGGAATCAGGTCCTCACTAATTGGCAATGAGCAACTGGAGTCAGAGGACCTGTACCGTTTCTCACCCAACAAGATTATCGGCTGAATCTGTTGGGTGAAATATATTTGGGAGTGAGCCACACTAGACCTGATGGTCGCAGTGGAGGGTCTAACAAGAGCCCACCCACATATATTAACCTAATCTAACCTATACCAAAATGGTTTACTGCAGTGTGAGCCGCCCATTATCTACGTAGTTTTTGAGATCGGGTTCTGTATTCATGTATTTCAGATGACGTAAACGTTGATATTCCTAAATTTCCTTGCTGCAAGGGTGTGTTATGATTGTTACGGAAGCTGCCTCTTCAGTTTATGGAATTGAAAATCAATATAGTTTCATTAGAAGCAGAGTGAATTTTAGAGCAATAATGCCTAATTTTGAGCACAAAGCAGACTACAAAGCTCCCTAAAGGTGCCCCAAATGAAAGGATGCTTGGAAGGACACAGGTGGAGCTTGAAGCGCTGCAAGAAGTCACCTCCTCATAGTGAGCCCTGGATTGCTTTGAAAAATTTCAAAGTAAATTAGGAGCTCTGCAATTACACATTCAATCATTAAACACATTTAAATACTCTTTTTTAACTGTAGCAATTAATTTTTTTAAATAATTTGAATTCTGCAAAACTCGAAGTAATTTGTGGAACCGGTGTGCATCAACTAAATTTAGCGAATTTTTGGAAACCATTGTTAAGGACCCAATAAAACTAAAATCTATTAAATACAAATTTCCAATAAAAATTTGGGGAACCCCAAGAACTAAATTTATTTTAGTGAAATTTTGTAGTAATACACTGATCACAAAATGCAACTTTTTCACACTACTAATTTTCGATCTGAATAATTTCAATTTTTTCAGCCCACCTAATTAACCATTCTTCGAATTTCTCCATGCCGAATTTTTAAATTTAAATCTTGATACATAATGAATACTAAACCGAGAAAATATGAAATATTTAAAAAGTCCTTCGTTAATAAATCATTTGCAGACACATTTCTGGATTTTGACAGTTTTACTTTTTTTGTTTTTGTTAAGGCTCACTGAAATGAAAAATTAAGTATCGTGATCATTTCAGTCAAGTCGTAAATTTTTGAGTTGTGATTTTGACTATGCTATTTTGTTTTTTGGATAATATGTGTGAAGTAGACAATTCTATAATTACAAATAAATAATGATTTTCTTACCTTGACTCCTTTAAATCAATAGAAATATCATAGTCTACATTCAACATTTGCGAAAACATTACAATGGAGATATTTACTGCAGTTATTTATTTTAACCAAGAATGTTATACCTAACTCGTAATAGAGGAGAATTAGGTACTGTGAAAAATGGTACATAAAAAACATTTCGTAACATTCATTCCAGTTGGGTTGCAAGCGGGTCCTCACATTGATTCCTAACAAGTGGTATACATATCAGCGAAAGCGCTTCACCCCCAGGTTTGTTGCCATGGAGTGTCGCTATAGCAATAACTTTCTCGCTCATACCATTCACGTTCCAATTATACGGATACCTGCCTGTTGACGATTAAGAAATATCTGATGAAATATAGTTTTAGCCTTTTGGAATATTATACAGGGGTTATTTTTCTAAATAGCTGGTTAAAATAAATATTTTTTTATCTAAAAATAATTTGCGTTATGTATGTAATGAGTTGGTGGCATTTTAACCAGGCATCCAATATAAAATTGTAAATTCATAAATTTTTGTACGGTTTATAATTGAAAATAAAAGCAAATAACATATACATTAGTAGGTAAAATTACAAGTCTAACAGATATTTACATTACAAGCAAAGAATACGATTTTAGTAATTTTTAATTAAATTTTGAGAAAATTACATTTTGAATTTATAAAAAAAATGTGTATATCTGTTTAACTTGTAATTTTTACAAATTAAATATACATTTGATTTACAGTAATTGTTTATGTCTAGTTTATCTAAACATAAACAATTAATTGTAGGTGTAGACAACCCTATTTTGAAATAAAATGGGACCTTAAAACCACAAGCACATTTAAGAGTAAATCCTATAATTTCGAGTGGACTTTGGAGGAAAAACCTCCATTGAAAATGCTCTCTCTAAATGGTTATTATTAAATAGTTGACAGAGCTAAATTAATTTAAAAGAACACGTGTGGCTTAAGCATTATACGAAATACTCCTAGGATGAAATATAGATGCTTTTTCCTAGTCTACCTGTTGAATACATTGAACAGGCAAATATATTTAATTGGCTGTCACTAAAATAGGTGGTAAACATAGGTATATATTAGCATAAGAGTCAGCTTGCTAGTATCTGACACATTTGTGTAAGGTAGAGACATGATCGGTGCTATGCCTTAGAACATGGCAGACAAGAAAAGTGACATGAGAATTTCTGTTAGTGGTGGAAACTTAATTTATAAATAAAATTCATTACTTATTAAAAAAAAAATCACGGGTAGTCATGCAAGCACGGGAAAAGGATTTACGTATGTATAATGAACAATATTTTTCATTATACCTCTCTGAAAACAGGAAATAAGGCAAACAAATCTACATTTTTAGAAACTTTACTTTTAATGAACAAGCAAAAACCTATATTTTTAATTTTTACTAAATGAAATATTTATGTTACAATTTGTGGTATTGTAAATATGCAATTCTCTAACAGGCACTTCATTTTGTAGAATGTAGTTGATGAAGTCGAAGATACTATATTAGAATTTATTTCTTGGTTCTCCCCATAAAATGTTTTCTGTTTTTGATGTTGTCTTTCCTATTCTTGAATGACTAAACAATTTACGAGAAATTTCAATCTTTCTGTTTACCGACTCTTCGATGTAACCTTCAGCCATAGTAGAGCCATTCCAACTTCCATGTCTTTTTAAAGTAAGCAAATCTCCTCCGCATTTGACCAACATAGATGCTGAAGATCGTCTTAAGCCATGTCCAGTATATTCTTCAGGATTTTTTAGGTTCAGATATTCAGCAATTTGTTTTGTTTTACCACTTATAGTATGACAATCTACATATTGAGCATAACATCTACCATTGCGATATGCAATAAGTAATCTACTATTCATATTTGTAGGTCTTAGATTAATATATTTATGATAAAACCTGGATGGATCAAAGGGACATCCTTCCTTTGTAATCGAGAAATTTCTTTGTTTGTGATATTTGCCATCTCGAAGAAATGCCACCAAAAAACTGCCATTATCTTCCACATATTAAAATTACTTTAGTTAACATCTGGTGCTTCAAGTATGAATTTGGCGACTTGGTCTGCAGTCTTTGGACATTTTCGGTATGTAACCAACAATTTGTCGTTTGAGAAATGCAGTAGTTTTCAGCAAATTACTAACATTCACATTTTCTTTTACTGCTAGACAACTTTTTAACATTGAAAATCGATTCCATAAAGTTGAGACTTTCATTGATTTGGCTTTTTGGAATAAATATACAAGAAGAGTATCATCACTTTTTTTTGCTGGCGCCACTTGCAAAATAGACGGTATTTATTTTCATATCTCTCATGAAACTTCCTGGGTAGTAATTCTGCAGTTGCTTTTGCCGCTTCAAGTAATATTTCTTCTTGTGGTGAAATTATTTTAAAAATATTATGAATAAAAATTTGAAAACCTGTCACAATACGAGCGTTGTTTAGCGTTACTAAGGAAACTAAACAATCATTGTTTGCGGTTACTAAGGAACTTTCAGTAGCATTCATTTTATTACAACTAGCAAGGAGGCAGCTAAATCATTAGCACACAGGAAATTTTTTTCCTGTGTGGACGCACAGGAAAATCTCATTTTCCGTGCAATAAATAAGTAAGTAAACATAGTGTTTTCGGAGAGGTATAATCAAAAAGACATTTTGAGTTATTTAGTGAAGTTTCCATCACTAAGAAAATTTCTCATACCACTTTTCAGGACATTTTGAGGTTGTGGGACCAAATTTTTTTTGTAAACTCCTGAGACTGGTAATGGTAAAGCTAGGTATTTGAATAGGTCTGTGAACTAAATTTTAGGAAGCAGATCTAGGTATTTAGATTTGTCGAGTTAACTAACTTTAAACAGCATGATTAGTTATATTTCTGAGAGTAATGCATTTAGTAATAAATGGAACTATTTTTTCATGTTTCTGTTTTAAATACAGCCGGGTAATATCGGTATAAAATCGGTTCAGCTCGCATTTCACAATTTTTTTCTGTGGATATTGCTCTTTATGACTGTTTGTATGCCCAATTATTAGCATCTGGAAGTTGTCAGGTTTGAAAGAGAGCTTTTTAAAATTTCCCAACAAAATTCTTTTAGAAACACCTTGGATTAATTTCAAACTATGATATTATGATGTTGTAGGAGTTGAAATGGTGCGTATCTGGTAATATTTGATTCTATTTTTCTTATTATACTCTTCGCAAATACAAAACGAAGAGTATATTGCATTCGATCGGCACATTTCTAAAACTGGCAATATTGCTTGTAGAGAAAATTTTTATCACTGTGTTGGTGATCGAATTCTGAACAACTTTCACAATATCCGTCCGTCCGTCTGTCCGTCTGTCTGTCTATCCTTCCATCAAGTTTCTTGTAAGCACGATCACGAAAATCATTAAAATAATCAAATATCATTAAAATCATAGAGTAGGGGAACTGAATGGCTTTTTCGGCATGCTATGCGTCATCGTTTTATGCTCCATCAGACTATCAGGTTTTTTATCGTTTTATGGACAACAACGATTCACAGAATCGACTTTTGATGGCGCATCCCCTGGCAAATACGTCATAAGTTGTTAAAGTTGTAAAAAAAAATGTTATAACGTGCGATCGATACAAGATTTTTTTAGACTGAGAATGTGTATTTGAATACAGAGAAGTAGAAAGAAACTCCTGTCAGTCGATTAGCCAGAAAGAAAATTGACTATATGAGAAAGGACACCACTTTGTTTTCTATCACTGATTTATTGTCACATACACGTTACTGCAGTTTCGATACCTTAATGAACCATTTTCAAATGGCGCTGATTCAAATAAATCAACGTAACATTTGAAAATGGTAAGTTAAGGTACCGGAAATGCAGTAACATGTATACTACAATAAATCAGTGATAGAAAACAAAGTAGTGTCTTTTCTCATATCGTCATGATTAACTATCACAAAGTAACGGCTACAACAATCAATTTTTTAAAAAGAAAAATGTTTCCAAATTTATTAAAAAAATGAGATTTTTATTGTACATTTTATCTGAGAACTATAAACTTATCATTACAAATTCTTCCTCGTTATTAAAACCAAAATATATGTTCCCCTAATAACAAAATAACATTCCCAGAAAGTTATGATTGTTGGCAAAAGTACTACACGCCCTTAACTGTAAAGGAATTTAACATTTTCTGCTAAGTTGACTTTCTTCTGCATCTCAAATGCACTGTATCATGGTTAAAGGGTGATTTTTATTTTTAATAATTTGTTATAAGTTTCCCAGGAAATAGATTATGCATCTCAAGACTAAATTTCCATCAGAATTACTTCTATACATATTTAAAAACGAGGAAATGTACGATTTTACGAAAAAAAGATGTTTATCTCGAACTATAGCCAAATTGACAGGATGACATATGTCAGAAGTCTAGCGATGAGTTTCTAAAAAAGTCACTTAGCGCCCCGACCAATGCACCTGTTTTAGGAAAATCCATTAGCTACAAATCATTCGCTTATATACCTTTCTCTACTTTAGCAGTGAAAACAGGTAATTGATAGTGATTTGTTTGCTTGTTTGCTGGTATCACCCTGGTTTCAAATTAATTAAAAAGTTTTTATTGTATGGGTAATTTCGTGAAAATGTTCAATTGAGAGCTGTACCTTGATTTGTTCTCCATCAATTTCCCTATTTGTAAAATAAATAAATCACTTTCAATGACTTCAAAAATGTTTTCAAAATTTTTCCAAAATATCTGCTCTGAACTTTCCATACCATTTGGGTAAATCAGTTAGAAACTGGGACAGAAATTCTAAATTTATGAATCTATCTGGTAGTTCAAGACTGTACCATTATTTTTGGTTTAGATGGCCGAAACTGTCGAGGCATACTTTCTTATTATAATCTAAAGTCAAGGAGTTAACCACTATGCAATATCGTGTACCTTCAGATGATCTACTTCACATAATCTGAAGGAACATTAGATACATTAAGGTGGCCATTCCCTAGAAAGAGACATCCGATAGGGAAATATTATTATTTTTGGCCATAACTTTTTTTCTTAGTACGTGTATTTAAAAAAACTATAAGACACCTAAGTAGAACCATAACAAAACTATTACTATGAAATTTCACTCAATAATTTCAGTGGTTTGCAAAATAGCTAGATTTAAATTTAAAAATGATGTTAATTTTCCTATTTCATAGTTTTAAATCTAGCTATTTTGCAATCCATTGAAATTATTGAGTGAAAATGCATAGTAATAGTCTTGTTATGGTTCTACTTAGGTACTCTTATAGTTTTTTTTAAATATACGTACTAAGAAAAAAAAGTTATGGCCAAAAATAATAAATATTTCCCTATCGGATGTCTCTTTCTAAGGAATGGCCACCTTAAGAAATTGACTATTTTCAAAATTAAATATACTTCAAGTTTTGCAAAAGATATTTCTACATAGAACTTTCTTTTTCTCGTAAATCGAGTCTAATGAGCACTCATATGAGTTTGACTGGAGTTGCTGTGATTTTTTTTTCAATATTTAGACTGAAAAGTATTTCTTAATAGTTAAAAATAGGCCATTCCTGGGAAAATATGTTATTTTATTAAATTGTTCCAAAAAAGTGTTTTTCAAGCATGTGTAGCAAAAAATTAAATGATAAGAAAATCCCTATATGCATATTGAGCTGTAATGGTGTACTTAAAGAAATAGGTTTCCTTTTTTTGAAAGCCATAAAAAATAATTTTTGGACAATAATTATAAAATTTGGTTTTGGTCGAGAGTTGACTGTCGTCGTGTATGCACTAAGTGGAACGCTTTCGGAAACAGTGCTAAAAAATTGATTAAAACCCCGGGAAACTCAATTAAAAGTAAGCCACCGGTGCATCAAGAAATTCTGTGTAAAGTGAAGCGTGACAATAAAATAACAAAGGTTCATATGGAACTGGAAATTAAAAATTACTATTGCTATTGCATTGCTTTTGAACAGTGAACAAATGCAAGGCTGTGCCGTCCAAGGAAATAGTCAACCCTGTCAAGAGGTTTATTGCGGCGAAAACAGCTATGTAATAAATAACTAGTGTCAAGTGCCAAATAAGTCACATGTGTTTTAAAAATGCGTTATAGACATACTAACTGTAAAAGTGTAAATAAAAAAATAGTAAATTCTGTGTGCAGTGGAAACTTGTCAAGTGTACCATTTCATAATAGAAAATAATATTTCGCTCGCTTTAAGATTATTTATAACAACTTTGGATAAAAACACATTATTATTTAATTTTGATTTTCTACATTATAAATTATCTTTAAGGAAAATAATATATGCAATTTAATCTATTATTTCAAGAGCTAAATAAAAGTTTAAGGGTTTTTTTGACAACACAATTTAAAGGATTAAATAAAATAAATGTAAATGTAAATTCGATTTTCATAAAAACTTACGTTTTTAACAACAAATAGCCATAACTTGGCCAAAATTAATCAGAGGATTGATTTAAGAACTGAATTGTAGGAAATTGAACTACCTTTCAACTTTGGAACGAAAATTTTTGGCAGATCCTTAGTTTTCGAATTATCACGAAAAACGCACATTGAAACTTGACTTCAGAAAGGAGTGAAAAAATTTAGTAATCACATCTCAGTAAATTTTTGACTAAATTAGACTAAACTAGCCTCAAATTCAGGATAATTTCCACAATATTTTGAAAAAATGCGTAATAACATATTTATGAGACTACAATCGCTTTCTGCAATACAGTTTCAGGTCGCATCGATTTTCAAATCTAGATCAGAGTGCACTCTACTGAACGGTTCTTGTTCAGCTAGTTCTTAATATTTTTAGTTAGTATGTTTTAGAATCTCTGCATTTCTTATCATAGTTTATATCATAAATTATATTGTATTTTCTTTTTTTTTGTACATTACATTCTTTCATAAACAAATATTTTTTATGTGGGGCTCAAATCAATTTTCTGCACAATTGCCCTATGATTTCTTGCTCAGCTACCGCATGCAGTACTTTTATTTACAACCATAACTTTCTGGGAAGGATATTTTGGTGTTAAGGGAGCATATGTTTACGTTTTAAAAAAGAGAAAGAATTTGTAAGGAAAAGTTTAGAATTCTGAGAAAATATGTACTTTACAGTAAAAATTTGACTTTTTTCTAAAATTGGAAATATTTTTCTTTCGGGCTTGACAACTGACAGGAGTTTCTTTCTGGGAATAATTTTCTGTATTAAAAATGTTTAAATAAATATTCTCAATCTAAAAGAAATTTTGCTCACATGCTATAACTTTATTTTTTCTAACAACTTTAACAACTCGTAATGTACTTGATGGGAGATCAGCCAGAAGTCTGTGATTCGTTATCATTCATAAGACAATAAAAATATCTGATAGAGCATAAAACTATGACACCCATCTGGCTCCTGTACTATTATGTCTCCTGTTTTATTTCGGAAAGTAATGGGCTGAAAATTCTGAAATAACAGGGACAGTGAGAAAATTTCAGGAATACATTAGGGAACCCTCTGTTGTAATTAATATTTAAGTTAATAATAGAACTTCATATATTACATATAGAGGTTTGGTTTTCAGTAGTTTGGTACGTTGTAGATTTTCATCTCCTGAATAGAAGTGTCAAATAATTAACAGTTTTTGAAATATTTCTTGTGAAATAATAATGAATAAATAATAATTTTCATCATTTAGGATGTTCTAGAATCTTTTACTCTTAAACCAATAATTTTCGACAGAGAGGGAAAATCATTTAAATGCAATAATGATATAGGTACTTAGGAAATTTTCCAGAATTATTATTAACTTTTTTTAATACGCAAGTACCTATGTCATATTATATTTTATACTGAAATCTAAAGATAAAAAAAAACATACTTTTACATTTTGATAATTAGGACATTTCTTATTCTTAGTTGCGGATATATTAATAAAATGTAAATGCATGATCCTTGGTAACAGTAAATTATTTGAAAACAGGTTGGTTTATCAAAATATACCAAAGTACCTTTTTTATGTTTAATAATCTGAGAGTTTATGAGTTTTAGAAAATTTCGAAAATAAGAGAGTTGTTGAAATACTGATAACAATTCCCTAAAACTACCCCTTAAGTTGCAGAGAGAATTTATTTAGTACTATGGAAATTAATATCCAGATGTCCTATGTCAAATCTTAAAATATAAAATTGACATTGCAAAGCATTTGGAATATATTACAGGAAACCTTATTTATCATTCCTCTTTAATAGGGTATATTTCTCATATTAATTAGTATAGGTATATATAAAAGAGCATCTTCATGTTTGGAAGTACTATTAGTCCTACGAATGTTAGGAATTCATTTTGGAACATCTTCAACAAGATAGCGGGTATCATTATTTTAATTCAGTTTGTGAGACAGTCTAGCTAAAAAATATTTACATCAATTTGGCATGTAGAAAATATGAGCAATAAAATAAATTTTTCAACATCTTCATAAACATGTAAGCATAGAACAATTTAAAAAATGACCTGTAATACCATGAAATCGATTACCTAAAGTAGATATTATAATATTGAATTTTAAAGTAAAGGAGCATATTTTTTATACTTCTGTATTTTCTGATCCTGATTCCTGAAATCAAAGTGCATTCTTTATGGACACAATTATTAGCTTATTATTATAAACTATTCTTAATTAATTATATTGTTTTTGGTATTGATTAAACCTATACATTTATGATATAGATACACCCTACCTGTTTTAGAAGATCAAGTAGCGGTGTTAATAGTTTTATGTAGTGAGAAGCGAGTCATTTAAATTAATAGGCCACCGAATTTACTAGCTGTCCATATTACGGGCTGTTTGTAAACTTTACTTCGAAACCCATACCACATTCTCTGTATTTCTTAATTCAGTTCTGTGCCAGTCGGTGTCAGCCTCTACCCCAAATAATTCACAAAAAAGATACCCATTTCCCATATACATTCAGTCCCCAAGTTGAGCCCTCGTGCATGTGTCATGACTCACCCACTATTATCTAACATCCAGGTGGATGTACAGGTAATTATTTCATTCGAAAATCACCCTTAACTATCCCTCATGCAAAGAGCCACGCAACAAAGGCAGGTGCAATGATATGGAAATTGTAACAGTCCTTTTACCCATATTTTTGTTTGTGTTTATGTATACTGTCGTAAGGGTGCTTTTTGATTGCAGGTGTGTGCTATAGGGGTGTAATACTCATTTAGTTTACTCTTTGCTAGTTTGATTAGAATATCAAAAGCAGTATTAGTGCTTGTTAGTGATCAAATTAATCTGTGGATTAGTTTTGTGGCTTCTTGTGTTTGATCTCCGTTCAAATTTTGAATGAAAGGTTAGTCTAGTGTTTGGAAATATTTGCCTAATTACGTAGGTATTACACAAATGTATATATTATTGCTGGACTTTGGCGTATTTGATTTGTGTGGGGGATATATAAATTACGAAAATTTATATATTGTTTTTTTTTTCAATTAAACCAGCTTTAGCTAACTAATCTTTAATAATAGTTTTTTCCACTCTTTTATAAGGCATGTTTATTTTGTTATGTTGACATATTATTTATTTACAATAGTATTACACAATATTAGGCAATAAGAACAAAATGTGCCAACAATGAATTAGAAAAGTAATATTTATGACAATGGCAAATATTGCGTTTCAAATTTTTTTATAAATATGCAATATGATAAAAACATTTAAAGTAAGGAACTATTTTTTTGTTACTTATTCCTACAATTGTAGGGGTGCAAAAGCAACATTTTGTATATTGTCCAACCTCCAGGGGTCATTTTATTTTTGTTTTTTTTTTAATTTTCAGTTTCTTCTATAAATTTTTGTAATTATGTGGATTCTATTGGTCAAATTAAAAAAAAAAAGAAATATCAATTTCTTTTTATAAATTTTTTTATCAAACTGCAGATTTCAACTCTACTTCTTTACTACATAACTTTGAAAAATTCGAAACACATCTTTTGATAATTTGTTAAATAATAACCTGATGAATACTGCATGGATTTTAATGCAGAAAATATACTCTGTATGTTCATAAATAAGTGAGCCAAGTTTCAAACTAATATCTTTTTTAGAACATATAAAAAACTCATTTAAATTTAAAATTGTTTCGTTGCTAGCTTTTGTGCAACGTAAACTAGAGTTGCTTTTTTTAATTGTAGGTTTTTGTATACTTTACAATGTCGCTAAAAAATAATCAGCTGTTTCAAAAGTCTGTTCTTAGTGGTTTTAAAAATAATATTTAAAAACAAAATGTTTTAACCAAAAAACTGTTAATATGTTTTAAATGCTAGTAAAGAACAAACACTTAAAATCAAGTTTACATACTTAGAATCTGTGATATTCATTAATTAGTTATTTGCATTTTGCAGAAATTTTGTAAGTTTTTTTTTCCAGAAAGATTTTGTCTTTAATTGAAAATAATTATTATAATTTGGTAACTATTTATTTTATGCATCAATTTGGATATTAACTCACCTGTACATTATTAATTATATCTTGATAATCTGACTATGAAGAAAAATGCCAAGGGTGGGTTGTATCGATTCGGTTTAAACCAAAATCTGCTTTAGTGACAGTTTTTTTAAGGGCAGCTCCATTTTTTTTAGGAGTTTAAACAATTTGGCCCAAGCAGTATGCTTCAAATCTACTTTTTCAAGAACATGCTTCGGTCTTACAACCAGATTTGCAATCATCAGCTATTGACTCTACAAAGCTTTCTGGCAATAGTTTAACTCCTTTTGGTAAGTCAGTGGGCATTAGTCCACAAATTGTCATTTAGCAGCTGTAATTATGTGGTAATCATCGTACGACTATTCTGCACTTGTAAATGTACTTTTAAAGAATGTTCATTAATAGCTTCTCTGATTGGAGGTCGAACTGTCAATTTCCATGTGATAGATGAAGTGTACTTTTGGAAATATCTAATTAAGATAATAAGGAGTATGTTTTTCCATAATTTCATTAAAATTTATGCAGTAATCGCCAGGTTATTAACAAAATAAAAAATAACTGTTTACTGTTAGGTAGAAACCTGCTTATATTTGTGGAGAAATTCAATTCAAGAATTCTTTTTGCAACCCAACCAATAGAACAGAAAATATTTATAAAAATTTCAAGAAGAAACTATAAAAATAGCAATTTTTAAAAAATGGTGAAAAGCAAAATGGATCTTGGAGATCGGTCAATGTAGAAAGTATCGTTTATGTATTTCCTGTAATGCTAAGAGTGAGTAAAAAAAAATACATCTTCCTTTTAGCTCTTTAATTTCAAACATTTTCTATAGTTTTACTCCTCTAATATACGGTAAATATTATTGCTTTCATTTATGATTTTAAATATTTATTGTTTAAGGTTACGATTGTTGTAATAATTTTAGATCTTTTAAAGTTCGATCTACGAAAAAGAAAATTAAATGTTCAGAAAAAGAAAAGAAAGAAAAATTATTTGAATGCTGCCAGTTTGGCTGGCGAAATCCTCAGTTTATTACACAGTATATATCTGTTGTAAAATCTTCTTAAATGTGGCAAAACTTTCATACACATTTTCTTTACTAAAATAACTTTTACATTTATTGATATATTTTTTTCAAAAACTACAAATTTTAGTACGATTGTACTTTTCCTACTTAAATTATCATGTTAAAAAAAAAAAACTGTGAGGGACGGACAAATAGACAGACATTTAGAATGTTATTTAAAATTCGATTAGTAGTATAATAATATGAAATATTTTTCTTTACTAGTGATATTTAATGTTTTAGAAAAGCACCTGGCAGTAACATTATACTTGTCTTATCTGGAAGAATATAATAAGGAAAACAGAATGTATATTAAATGTTTGAAGGGCATATACAGCGTGTTCCCAGATTGAGTTCTGAAGATGAAAACTTTTTTATTTTTAAGTTTACGAGGAAAAGTCATCCTTTATAAAAAACGTTTACTTTTTCTAAAAAGTCTGAAAATGATACTATCTTTCAAAATTTGTATACAGAGTGCTAAATACTTACATACATGTGTAAAAAAAATTATTAATAAAATGTAAATGCACATTGTTTTTTAAAAACAAATTACTGAAGAATGGCTTGGTTTATGGAAATGCAATATTAATACCTTCTTTATTTCCAATGATCTGAAAATTAGTTTTTTACAATAATTTTTAGAAATTTGAAATCACTCCCTAAAACTACACCTTAAACAGAAGAGGGGATTTGACTGATACCGTGTAAACTAGTGCCCAGATGGCCTATGACTAAGACTAAAATATAAATTTAATATTTTAAGGGAGTCGGAAGATATTGCAGAAAAACTGAAATTTATTATCTCCCTTTTAAGGTGCTATCTCCTTTATTATTAATTTTTGGAAATAAGTTTATGTAAAAGACACCATTATTTTTAGATGTACTATCAGCCGCAGAGATATCAGGAGACAAGTTTGAACCACCTTGTATATTAGAACAGATTTTAGTAAGACTTAAGGTAGTTATATCGCAATTCACGTTATTTAAGAAAGTCATGAAACTTGCTGCAAATTTCTTTTACATATCAATAAACTTTCTGATAAAACTCCATTTACCATTCCATTTCCGAGATTCGTTCACCCAAATTTCGCAGTTATTAACACCATTTAACATTGCGCTTATAGATGCCATGCGAAATAAATTGATGTCGTGACACTATTTTCCTTCTTATGACTGATCCTTATTCGATAATGATTTCAAAAACGGGGCAAATTGAAATTAATTCGCTCTTAGTTCACAGTTTTTATCGACATTTAACATTGCGTTTATGGACGCCATGTGAAATAAATTGATGTAGTGACACTAT
The DNA here is from genome assembly GCA_963583905.1 of Stenurella melanura. NCBI lineage: Eukaryota > Metazoa > Arthropoda > Insecta > Coleoptera > Cerambycidae > Stenurella > Stenurella melanura. Next base: position 115,211,045 of record OY757312.1, read on the forward strand.
TTTCCCTCTTACGACTGATTCTTATTTAAGAATGATCTCAAAACTGAGACAAATTTAAATTAATTCCAGACGAGGCACGTGTGTAAATATCGAGATGATTCACCGTAAAATAACGTAATGGCAGCTACCCTAAAATTATTGAAATTATTGAAGTTATTGAATGGAGGACATGAGTGGTAGACGTGGCAACGTCGCACTATTTCTAATACTTGGCGCAGATATTTGAAAATACTTTCAGTATATTTTAAATGCAGTATCATATAAGAAAGTAGAAGATTTACAAATTCTTATTCCGATTTTATTTATTGTAAGTATAATAATATATTTTCCCATTAATTTATTAAAAGATAAATATATTGACATTTGTAAAGAGTCGGTCTGCTGGCGTCAGAAGTTATATGCGGTGTTGCCAAATCTTTCCCAATTCTCTCTCTCTCTCTTTGTACATTGTCTCTCGCATCTCAAATTTATCGATTCGCTAACAGATGTCGCACATCGCGCGATTTAACTACCTTAAAAACTGTTTGCAAAAACATTAATGATTGGAAAAGAACAGAAAAATAAAGTCTCAATAGGAGATAGGATATCAAGATTTAATAATTGACTATAAATTTTAATCCATAAGGTTTTTTTACCGTTTTACCATTTCTCTTTATTTTTACAAATAAAAGTACTTCACTCTGTGTAATTTTTCAATTTTTAGCACCCTATATTTAAATTTTGGAAAATAGTATCATGTTCAAACTTTTCATATAAAGCAGGCGTTTTTACAAAGAATGATTTTTCCTCATTGAAAAAGTTTGTAGCTTCCAAACTCAATCCGTGGACACACTGTATATTTCTTTCCAAATGTTTTAAATACACAAAGATTCCTATCTATACCCTCACCTAAACACTACAGCTAGCGCGCTAGTAGTTATTTAAGAGCACATTTAAATAATGCTACATTGTTGCAATGTATATTGAATAACACCCATTATTTTGTAATGCATAATACAAAATAGATTGATTGCAATAAGCCCCAGCAGAAAAAATTCATCCTGTGTGGCATAAATTATACCATCCGTATACTAGGCTTTGGCCTTCGTCAGTACGGAGCCGGTAGTAAGTACTCAACGTGCACGAGAGAGAGAATTTGTGTCTGTTAAGGAAACATTATTTAAATGTGCTCTCAAATAACTACTAGCGCGCTAGCTGTAGTGTTTAGGTGAGGGCATAGATAAGAATTTTCGTGTATTTATTATATGCAATCCTCAGGAAACCAGTTCGTATTTGTTGTGGGCTATAATAATAGATATCTTTAGTATTTCAAATAATCTAATGTATGGGTGGTTGCATACATTAGAAAACTCTAGTATTTTATTTATATTGTGTGTAATGATGGTTGCATGCGTCGTGAAATCTTATATAATTTTTTAAACACAATTCAAAGTCGATTTGTGTACCTAAATATATTAGATCAACATATATTTACTCATGAGTATGGTAAATTGTTTGTATTGTGTAGATCTAATTTGGAATATGCCTTAATCATTTGGTCTCCACATTATAAAACATATAGATATTTAACATAAGTTTTTTAAGTATTCCATATTTAAAGTAGATAACGCATAACCACCTATTGGTTTTCCTCAGTCTGAAATAATACAGAGGTTATCATTAGTATCATTAGAAGATTGCCATAAAGTATCTTACTTAACTTTTCTTTACAGATTAATACATAATATCATCGATAGCACTTATATACTTAATATGCCTACCTTTTCATGTTGACAGAATTGCTTCACATCAAACAAATTTATTTGAACTGGTTACTCCCAGAACAAGCGTAAAAAGAATTTCAGGTTACTGCCCTAAATAAAATATATCTGTAGATCTATTAATTGGTAGTTGAAAGTTCATTCAGGACCTGCTATATGATCTAGTTTGAATGGAATAATCAGTATATCCATATACTTTCACTTAAAGAAATTTAGTTTGAAATTTTATATGCCAAACTATTGGTCGTAGAGAAATCATTCATATGACGTTTTTATTGATAATTCTATGCATGAGAATTGTCTATGTACATTTCTGATTTGGCTGTTATAGTTTCTTATGTATGACAGGCGCGGATCCAGCCCCCAAAAAAGGTTGTGGTCACGTCCACCCGAAAATTGGCCAAGTGCGAGTTGGACTACGGACTCGTTTTTCCACTTCTTCACAATTAAGAATATTACGATTCATTTTTAACTTTTTGTAATGAAGGAATAAAATAATTTACGATATACAAAATGATCACTGATCAGCTATCATCAAAATGTTTAATTTTAAGCGATTTGTCGCTTACATTTCAATGTAATTTTACTACTACTACGACAAGAATTTGATCACGTGTTTTTTTAAAGATTTTATTAAGATATTGGATATAACATTAGCCTGTCGACCTCAATTAGGGTTGTGGGCATGCCCACCGTGCCCACAACGGTGGATCCGCGCTTGATGTATGAAGAAAAAATAAAATGAACACATGTTTTTTGGATTTTTTCCCACGTGTATTTTTATTCTGTAATATAATAGTTTTTAGTTTGTACCAATACACCTTTAACATATCGTGTACATTCCTTTTTAAAGCTATTCAAGTTAACACTATTTTTTATGTTATCAGGCAACTCATTATACAATTTAAGTCCTCTAACAAACAACTGATTTTCACCATAATTATTACTTTGTCTAACAACATAGAAATTATCTCGTCCTAGTGGGATACTCATAAACTTCGTACACAAATGTACATAGATGCAAAAGATGTCTGGGTAACATATTATTTAAAAGTTTAAAAACACATATAAATATGTACATTTAACATTATGTTTTGCTTGACTGATAATAATTTTAGTGTTTCTAACATAAAATTGATTCTGATATAGTTATCACAATTCAATACAGTTCTCAGTGCCATAATTTGTTACATTATTATATTATATCTAATAATTCGGTTAATTTGTAATTATTTATGTTAACAACATAACCTTAAAAGGAGGCAAAATTAATATTAGTCGGTCACTTTCCGCGAATAATTGGTTAAAGGAATACTTAGAAACTTTTGGAGCATTTACAAAAGTATTTCTGCATCTTGACAAGAAACACCACTTATTTGGTGCTCCATTCACGTTTCTGACTTATAATAATGACATTAATAGTATTTGACAAATAAAAAAAAAAGATAGTTGTATAATATATTATCACTATAATAGTACATAATACTGTTACATTTATATAGAAAGTGATGTCACATATTATGATATAGGTTTGCCCTTTTTGGTGGCGAATATCTAATTCGAAACTAAATTTCTTTTAAGTTATTTAAAAACATTTTTTTTCCGAAAAATTGTTTCAGCTATGTACTATATACCATGATGTGTGTATGCTAGTTGTTGAATGAGAATTTTCAAATAAATTATACAAATCCATTTTAGGATTTTAATTTGCCATAACCAGAGAATTCAGGTTATCGAAAGAATGCAAATTTCATTAATATTTTTACACATAGTTTTTCTTTTAGTTCCCATAGATAGTTCTTTTTTCTGCTGTTTGGAAAATCCTAACATATACCATGAGTATTTTAGATTTTGCGAAAAAGAAAAAAATGTACACACCCTATTGTGTCGCATTTTGTGCTTCAGGGAATGTTGTATAATTTCTAGAATCACATGGAAAAATTTAAAGTATGTAAGAGAATTACAAATGAATAAGTGTTCTTGCATGTGGAGAAATGTCAGTTTAGGCTAGTTATGGACTATTTTTATAATAAAATTTTTTTAAAGCCCAAATATTAAATATCAGTTATAGATTGACTGATATTAAACATTTTTTCTTATAACATTTTTTTAATAAAAACGTTTCTGGTATCTGTCTCAATTTAGGCTCTTCTTTATAATAGAAACATTGTAAAAAAAAATGGTACCAAGTGAAATAATAGACCTCCAATCAAAGAATGTTCTTTAATATATTTAAAAAAAAAATTACATTATTGGACTACACACCCTCCCTGTATATAACCCAAAAAATGTGTTTTATTGTTTTTCCAATATTTGTATTCTTCCTTAATTAAAACGTATTTATATAGATTTTTGTGCAGCATTAAGTACAAACTTTTAGTACTCAGTTATGCGATCCTACAGATATATCTTTCCATAACTGTATAGCCATTCGCAAACAAAGAAAAAAACCTATATATGTTCTTTACCCGTCAACCCCGTGCTTGTAATCCTTTGTGTTTAACTCACGCAAAAAAAATATCCGACAAGGATGTAAGCGCAATATCATTCCAAGATTTAAGTCCCCACTGAACCCTCCCGATTGGTTGTTCCAGAGAGAAGCAGGAGTAGCCTTGGAGACGCAGCCATGGCAACTACAGCTCGGTTTGCAGCAGGAGGCAGCAGCAGCCCCCCCACTCCAGCCCCAGCGACTACGCCTCCAGCTCAGCCTCAGCAGACGCAGCTAATCGTACTCCCTGCTAGTCTACACCAGGTAAGGCTAACTCTTCTTCGAGTTATTGATCCCTTTGGACCCATCTTCACGGTTAAGTTAAGAAACAAAAGTGCAAGTGTCCTCTTACATAGTTCGTGTAAGTGAATCAGTGACGTGGAGGACTTTTAAACAGAATGTGAGTCAATTGTTATGAGTTGGTTTCTACGCATAAATAATCAAAAAGGAAAACAAGGATTATTTAATTAAAATTTCAAGTTTTCATGCAAATTTTCAAATTATAGTGAAAAAATATTTATAATTAGTTTTTTTACCATTGCACTTCAAACCGACAATATTCTTTATCAATAGAGTAGACTTACTTTTAATAGAATTATGAGTTATCTTTACAAAAATCAGTTTTACAGCAAAGCATATTATTAGAGCATTTTGTTTAGAGAGATTCTGTAGGTAAAGTTACATTTTCATATTCAAGACACACAATAACATCAATTTCAAAATCATGATTTTAAAAAGTGACATCCAAATAATATTTTATTGTAATTTTGTAAATACAATCTCCTTTCCTTTATTACATGCAAATCAATATTTTTAACAATAACAAAAAGGTCACATTGCTATCCTACTTATGAGAAAGCTAGTTTTGAGAAAATTGGGCTTGAAATTTAATCATCTGGAATCTTTATTTTTTTAATACATAATTATTTAATGGGTGATAATAAACTGTTGTTCCATTTTGTTTAATAAAAATTGTAAATGAGCAGCATTTAACAACATTTAGTAAACAAATAGAAATGATCTGTGAAATTAGACATATTGCATAGTTAAAAAGTGCAGTATCTAACTGCTACTTACTTGGCATAGTTGAGAAGACGTAATTGCATGTGTCGGTATAATCAACGATTCATTTTTGTTACCTTATGATAGAAATAAAGATTTGTGCCCCATCTAACTTTGTTTAAAAATTAGCAAAAATAAAGCATATACAGGCTTTATTTTTGCTCATTTTCTTACCATTTTCTATTTTTATCTTGAACATATATTATTTTACTCTGCATTTGTTGTTTCAACTAAAGGATTATTAATTTTATGGAACAATCATATTTTTTTCTGAACATCAGTCATTTTTGTGAACAATTATTGTTTGTCAAGAACATATTTTGTTTTGCTTGACGCTTATTATTTTTTTTACTATTCACTTATGATTTTTACTAAACATTATCATTTAACTAAGCACCTATTATTTTACCAGGCATCTAATATTGGTTTAGTTTTCATTTATTATTTTTATTGAACATACTGGGGCCACCTGTTGTATTATTAAGGGTTTAAAATTATTCCTGAGTGTTTATGGCTTTTAATGAGCATTCAATATTTTACTTAAGGTGGCCATTCCCTAGAACGAGACATCCTCCGATGGGGAAGTATTTATTATTTTTAGCCATAACTTTTTTTTCTTAGTACATATATTTAAAAAAAGCTATAAGAGTACCTAAGTAGAACCATAACAAGACTATTACTATGAATTTTCACTCAATAATTTCAGTGGTTTGCAAAATAGCTAGATTTAAATTTAAAAATTATGTTAATATTCTTATTTTGTAGTTTTAAATCTAGCTATTTTGCAAACCACAGAAATTATTGAGTGAAAATTCATTGTAATAGTCTTGTTGTGATAGCTTCTTAGGTACTCTTATAGTTTTTTAAATATACATACTAAGAAAAAAAAGTTGTGGTCAAAAATAATAAATATTTCCCTATCGGATGTCCCTTTCTAGGGAAAGGCCACCTTAATAACAATTATCTTTATTAGTTTTATTGGATATTTATTATTTTTGGTTAGCAGTTATACTTTACCTTTGAATAGAATACAGTACATTTAAGTACCACTAGCAGTTCGTTAGAATAGTGGATTTTCTATAAATCATTCTTCATAAATTATTTTATTTATGTTTTATTAATATCATCAATATGTAAGGAAAAAGAATAAAGCATGATTTTAGCTGTATGCAGTTATTTTACTCTTCGTAAATACGAAAATGAAGAGTGTTTCATTAGGTTGATACATTTCTAAAACCGTAAACATCTCTCATAATGAAGAACATTTCAACCCATTGTGTTTGTCATTGAATTCTGAACAACTTTTAATATGTTCGTCTGTCTGCCTGCCTGTTCATCCATCACATTTTGTTTTTGTAAACACGATAATTCAGGACAGGAAAGATCAGTTGTATTGAAAGTTGAACAGTATGGTAGTGTTAGCTAGAGGAAGAACACTATTGCTTTTGCAAAAAATTTATCAGTAAATATAAAAATTATGAAACAAAAAAAATGCACATGAAGAGTGTCGTAACCATTGAAAAAATTCTATAAATACAGAAATACTGCACAGTATACTAACGAAAGTTTGGCCAATCAAGTTGACATCATCGGGAGATGGTTAAAATTAAAAGTATGGTAATTATACCTAAAAAAATAACTTATTTTCAAAAAACTGGAAAGTAGGTATTATAAAATGTTCAACAATTATATAGTAAATTTAATAATCTGATGAAGAGAAAAAAACTAGGTGTAAACATCATATGTTTACACCTAGTTTTTTTTTTATAACTTATCAATAATAATTCTTTATATAAATGCATTACAGAATAGAATATTTTTTAACCTTGTGTTCTGAATATTTTACGAGTAGCCATGTGGTGAATTTTAAATGTTAAATTATCAGTTATTTCATTTTTTAAAATGGAATTATGGAAGTGTTAATATTCTTTATTTACAAATGTTTTTCTACAACATACTGGATGACTTAAATCAAATATATAATGTATAACTCTTTTTTGTCACATAATAACTTTTGCTATATCACCAAAAAGTTACCCCAATATCTAATGAGTTTAAAAGTTTGCGAAATAAGTTTTAACTGTATTTCTGATCAAAATTGAGATAGTTGTAAAATAGTGTAATTGATACTTAGTGCTGAAGAATAAATTTCTAAATGTTTTTACAGAAACAGCAAAATACCTAATAAGAGTAATAGTATTATTTGCAAGTGCAGGTCCAAATACGATTTACACTAATCTTTATTAATAATGTACAAAATAGAGAATGTCCTAGATCACTACTTTGAAAGTATTGTAGACATATACTGATGTAAAAGTTTCTCAAAAAACTACAACGAGGAGGAAATGACATTAGTTGTTAGTTACTTTCAGGAATCGACCAAATCTTTTTGGCAGATACCTATATAATATGATTGTATCAATACCGATATGCGGCTGATATATTATATACAGTGTGTCTCACTTAAGAGTGTAACAGCGTAATAATTCTTTTATTTTTTGTCCGATTTGAATCAAACTGATCTTAAAAGATAGAGGTCTATTTAAGACTACAAAATCACTTTCCATCTTTAATTGCAAGGACGTTTATAATTTTGAATTTTATAAATAAAATCAAAAAATCATAGTAGGCAATTTTTAATAAAAAAATTTTCTTAGCAAAACTTGTTTGAAATCGTTCAAAAACCCTGAATCCGAAGTTTAGTTAAATTATAAAAAAAATGAGGTCTTGATGAATAACATTCTTTTGAGGCATTTAAGGTAGTTATATCGTGAGAGGCATGACATCTGTTAGTGAATCGATAAACTTGAGAGGCGAGAGACAGAGATAGAGAGAGTTGGGAAAGATTTAGCAATGCAGCATGTAGTTTCTGATGCCAGCTGATCGACTTGTCACTAATAACACGATATTTTTACCTCTTTCAATAAATTAATGGAAAGTATATTATTATACATACAATAAATAAAATCAGAATTAAAATTTGTAAATCTTCTACTTTCTTATATGGTACTACGTTTAAAATAGATGCAAAGTATTTTCAAACATCCATGCCAAGTATTAGAAATAGTGCGACGTTGCCACGTCTACTACTCATGTCCTCCATTCAATAATTTCAAAATAATTTTCGGGTAGCTGCCATTACATACGTTATTTTACGGTATTTATACACGTACCTTGTTCAGGAATTAATTTAAATTTGTCTCATTTTGAGATCATTCTTAAATAAGGATTAGTCGTAAGAGGGAAAATAGTGTCATGACATCAATTTATTTCGTATGGCGTCCATACACTCTTAAATGTTGATAAAAACTGTGAACTTTGAGCGAATGAATCTCGGAAACGGAATGATAAATGGTGTTCATATTTTACCAGAATGTTTATTGATATGTGAATTAAAATTGCAGCAAGTTTTGTGACTTTCTTGAATAAGGTGAATTGCGATATAACTACCTTAAATAAATATTATTTCTATTTTTTTTTAAATAATCTGCACAAATGAATAATAAATACAACCAAAAGCATTAAATATTATGTTCTATCAAACCTCCATCAGTCCTAATGCATGCCTCGATTCGCTTTCTGTTATTGTTCATAACTTTTCGGAGAGTTGCAGGCGTAATTTCATTTTTTTTGCTATAACTAAAAATAAATATAATAGAATGGCTAAATAAAAACTTTTTATTCTCATGATTGTGATGGGCGAAAAAAGGCCGATCTTTACCTACCTCCTTTCAAAAGTTAAAACAAAATAATAATACAAGATGAACTAAGACTTTAATGAGTTATTTATTAATTTGAACCTATAAGCTGTTCATTACATGCAATAGAATATCATGATTTGGATGTGCGGGATTATCCCATTCTATAAGTATTGTTATTATTTTATTATTATTATATTGTTTGAGCTTGTACTCAACAATGCCTCATTGTTATAGTACTAACAATGGATGATGATGACAATTATGGTGGTTAAATATAGTTTTACAAACTTTCATGTTGGTCATAAATGGCATTATAGGTCGATATGCTGATATACCATTATGCCATATCCGTATCAGTCAAACGAAGAATATTTTGCAAGAAAGCAACATGACACTTGGTTTTTAACTTTAGCCCATAGATTATTATTCTAGGTCTAACGATTATGTCACTGATATATACATTTCTCTCATGGTACACTCAGTTTACTATATCTCTGTAGTTTAGTTTTCATAATTGGTGATCGTTGTCTGCGTTGCATCATTAGAGAATTTAAATGAACTGTCTCCATGTCATACTACTTAGCTATACACTTTCTCTACTTGTTTGACTCGGTTTATATTAAAGCATTATATTTTAATTTTTTTTATAGACTGCTGCAAATAGTGCTACAATAGTTAATGGAGTACCTGTCATAGATGTGTCAGCACTAGAGCAAGCAGCTGATTCTAGTAACGAAAGTAGTGCAACTGCTGAACAACAGGGTGAAAATCACGAGACGGATCCAATTGCTACTAGCTCACCGCACTTTATAACTGTCACAGGTTTGTATAATTTCCTTCGCTTATTGTAGATTTACTAGTCAGGGTAGTTTTTGTCTTTTTTATTCAGTGTGTATGTCTCGATGAGTGGAAAGACCAAATAAGCAAATCATTCTTTGTGCGAAGTTTAAACTAAGGTAGTTAGATACAAGTAGAGTATATACCATGCTTGGTTTTTAATATTTTACTTATCTTTTCAAAATCTTCTCGATTGCAATATATTTAATAATACTTCCTCTGAATATTACTTTAGGAACTGACAGCTTATTTATTATTCCATACAATAAATCATTTATTATTATTGAATATACAAGCATTAATGTAGAGCTTAGATTTATGTGCGTTTTGACCTGTCAATGTCTCAGTCGTTGTCACTTAACATGTTTAGAATTTTGTAGTGGTATTTTCTCAAGAACATAAAGCTTTGAATTATACTTTCTCAGTAGATGAAAAGTTGATGGACAATGGGAATATTTCATAAAAGGCTTTTTGGGAGAATTTAATAATTAATTTCCTAATGTTGTTTTTAATTAGAAATGTATTTCCATTTGCCGAATGGCACAATTTCATATTATTTTTTTCTATTTTTTTCAAATGCATAAAATGGTTATCATATAATGGAGGTATATTCCATGTTATGCAATATGGTTTTGGTTACTTTATAAGTTCATTAGTTGCTTTCAAAATTAGCAAGGATTGTAGATGAATCTGATATCTATAGATTATACAGGGTGTTTGGTGCATGTTTCATAAAATGAAACGAGTGAATAGTAATGTAGGCGAGCTAGCTCTCAAGGGACCCAGGTCTCAGACTAACTGCAACCTCAACAAGAAAAATACTCACATGTAGTTTCCGATGTCTGGAAGAAGATGATATTAATTTGAAAAAAGAATCTTTGATGGAATTTGCAAAAAAAATTGTGAAAAGATGCGACAGACGGTTTTTCGTATTTTAAAGGAAAAGTTGAATTTATAGAAAAGTGTTCAGGTGAAAAATGTGCGCAACAAAAACCGAACAAGAGTTCCCCTTTGCTTGCCTGCTATATCAATATCAATAGAGGGTGTTAAAATGTAAGCTATGTAGAGAATTAAGTATTTAATTACATTAATTCATTAAACCTAGCATTTAAAGAACATGCATCTTATGTTATTATCAATAAATTATAAAAAACCTCAATTTTTCGAGAATTGCTTTCTTAACATAATGGTCAAATATTACTATATGTAACACCGTAATTCTTTCTCATTTGAAAGTCTTGGCATTTATTATGCATTTAGCTAATGAAAATGAAACAGTGAGGACACAGAAATTTCCATTAGGATGATACTAGATAACCTTAATGGGCCCTCGGTACAATAATATTTACAATACCAAACACTCACTCATTTATAAAATTAAGTTTTCTTTGGCTTTGACGTATTTGACATCAATATAATGTTTAATGCAGATATACATAATAGGCACATCTCTAAAAAAAATAGTTATATTAATAATAGCTAAAATTGTACATTAGAGTCCTTATTATTAATATATAAAATTTATTTGAAAAAAGAATCAGCTATAATTATAACCTCGGCTGTAGATATCTCTTGCCTCCTTTGAATTAGATACACACTTGCTGATTGGGTTGCTGTCATTAGCACGCTGACTGGTATAACTTGATCTTCAGGATAATTTATAATATTTTCTTTATTTATGCATCCAGGCACAAAATATCATTTTTCTCTGCAAAAGTCCCACAAATTTGGAACAATTAGGTGTTTTCACTATATGCAAATTTTTTAATATTATTAAAATGAAGTACTTAATCTATTAAAGCATTTCCCTGTATTTAAACAGCAATCCGTCGTCTATTAAATTAATATTTCAACAAATAAATAACATAAAATTTGAGTATTTGAACAGCTATGCGAAACAAGCCGTTATTGGTGGTGACACTGGTGACGTCATCGATTACATCAAACAGTAATATCGCATGTACGTAGTATATGAACATAGCATTTTAAAGACTTTTTGTACGTTTTTACCTGTGACTTAATTCGAAATAGCTAATACAGATTCGTAAGTGCTACTTCGGGAAATTTACTGGCAGTGGATGTGTTCTTGATCGCCGAATTTATGAAGAAAGATGAACCTTTCAACATAGCAGAAGTGAGGGGCTCTAAAGCTGCAACATAAGTACTAAACTTTTTTTATTATCTTTGTATTTATCTATTATTATTATTATTATTATTATTATTGATTCCTGTATTATGATTATATATAGTTGCTCAATATAATATACATACAAGGTTGATATTATATAAACATAACCTATAAATGTTGCTCATAAACTTGAAATGTAAACAGGGTTAGGTAGCTAGTTATACATTATTTTAGACTAATATCATGCATGATAATAAAGTTTTAAACTTACTTTACTTACTCAACTTACTTTGAAATGATCCTCACGGCAAAAAAATGCTGATGCTGTTGTAGGTGGATCACGACTAGCGGCTTTATTTTGCATTGTTTCTGTTTTGGTACTGTCACGAGAACCTTTTCAGGTGCGTTCTTGGATGTATTTTTGCATCCTGGCACAAAACACCACTTACTTTCCATTATAAACTGTTAAGGTTTTGCAAAATAACGTGTATCTATAATACACAACCCATGTTTGTTTACCAACAATGTAACCTCTGACGTCATCAGTGCGGGATACAGCGACGTACGGTTTTTCGTGGTAAAATTTAAATTCAAATTTAAAAGAGCTTATTCTAGGAAATAGTCGATTGCTCGGGGAAATTCAATTTTTTCTAACCATAATTAAGTATTATCTTCACAGTCAAAGAGATTTTAAAATTTGTGAAAACACTGAATTCACTAGGAACAGCTAATGGAAAAAAATAACGTTTTACTTCCACATACTATACTAATCATTAATGTTGTCGTTCACGTCATCAATTTATATTTTTATCAAAGTCATGAGACTTTTCTCTCAGCTTAAATACTACCGCATTAGAATGTAAATAACAGAAAGTAACGTCTGATGGGGCTATGAAAGAAGTTCCAAGCGTAACGATGGGAAAATATGTAAAGCAAGCTGGTAAGAGTACAGAAACTTGAAATTCAGTGTATGTACTAGAAGCCAAGACCTCAGATTTTTTTATAATATTTTCGAACCGCTCTCCACCACTACTATATTATTAAAGGGGTTGATAAAATAAAATTGAGATATTCACTTGAAATTTGGTACATGTATGTATTATAACGACATCTGGAACTAAATGAGATAATTCCGTTGAAGCGAAGATGTTTCCTTTAAAGTGACTTGGATGAAAAATCTGAATGTGGAAGTTGTGATTCCTTAGGCAACAGTTTTTTTAATTGTTACATTAGTTTATAATACTGGTAAAATCAGTTGAAATCAACATTTTGCAAAGAGACAACACGCATACACCAACAAATATATGAGTTACAACTAAAACAAAATCATCAGATAAAATAACCTTCACAATTTCTTGAAGAACTGCAGTACTTTTACTATATGTAGAAATAAATTTAAATATTTTTTACCATGTCTTAGATAATAGCAACATATTAATATAGTGTATACTATGATATTTTCTGTCTTAGTTATCTTAGTTATAGTGATTCTTAGCAAATTAAATTTTAACGTGTTATGTAATATTATATATACTAGGATAAATTTAAATTGTAATGGTCACAATTGTGTTCCGTTTCTTATTCCATGGGTCACTAAATTGGAGCAAATTCGTAAGCATCATGTAACTTCATTTGACTACAGAACATTTAAAATTTGACACAGATTCTTTTTAGTCGCTACTTAATCTAGTGATATGTTCAGATAAGAGGAAAAATCACTAATAGAAATTCTTGAATATTGACCTTTCAAGAATGTTCCAGTAGGTCTTGATTTGAAGAAAAACCGTTCGGTCTTATTTTTATTGCAAGTGTTTTTAAATTATCTTTACCCCGATACTTGCAAAGCAGTATCATACAAGACTACACCGTAATATCTTAGTTAAGATATAATCACATAGTTTATAAATGTCACAAAATACTACACAAAAAAATCAGTTTATAACACCAATTTATGAAAGATTAAGCAATTACTTGACACCGACGAATGGTCCCAATAAAATTGATCATCGATAATACCACACTACACGTTAATCTTTGCCTTTGTGGAAGATCCCTTTGAAGTAAGTGTTGTACAGGAGTGAAGTGATATGGGTAGAAGCGTTCTTTGCGTAAAGACTCTTAGAACAGATTGTTTACTCATCCCTATTGCTGCTGATAAACGACTTGAGCTGACTTGAGGATCTTCATCCACACGAACTAAAATTTCTAGTTCTTGATCTGGAGTAATTCATTTTGGTCGTCCTACAAGATTTTTATGGCGAAATGAACCCGTTTCTCCCAAAGACAAAACAGATCTTTGAAAATCTGTTGGTTTGGTTGTATTCTATTTGGATATTGAAATGAGTATCTCCTCGCTGCAGCACGTCCGCTAAAAATTTTTTTTACGTAAACGCATATCATATCCCCCATTTTCTTATTTGAAAAATTATTGTCGAGGCATTTTAAATAAAGAAGTTAAAGAAATTAGCTCGAGGAACACAAGAACAAAATAAAATGATTAAATAACGTACATGATAGAACTAAAACGTAACCAAAGCACACTTTTCAATAAATACACTTTGCTTCATTAAATTTGAATTTGTCTTTCAGAAAATTATTCAAACGTTTAATGGCAATTACCTCGAAAACGGTTGGAGTTATCAAGTTCTATCAAGTGTACTTTTTATACGTGGAAATGACGCCTTCATCAGATTTTCTGGTCAGAAGTACAACGTTTCGTCCAAAAAAATATGAAAGGAAAAAAAATTCATCATCAGATACAGGTCCTGCGGCGCCTTCTATGATGTAACGTGATGTAACACATAAATTATTGTTTCTTAGAATAAAAAAAGTCCCTCTGCAAATTTGGTGAAGATCAGTTGAGTTATTGCAAAAAAAAAAACAAAAAATAATTTGAATTTTGACACCCTGTATCATTTTCCACAGCAACATCTTACTAAAGCATATTTGGTTATATCCTCATATTTTGGCCCCCTCCACTATGGCCTATTATTAATGGTCCACCCTGTATAAATAACGAGAGGAAATAGAAAGTCATTAAATTTGACAAATGCTTTAACTGTATGCTACAATAGGCGGTTGTATTATTCGTCTCTAAAACACAATGTTACGCTTGAAATTTCTGTCGTAACTCCAGCAGACGCGACTTTATGTTATTTGCATTGTAATGCGCTAGTATTTTAGCTGATAGAAAAATCTCATGTCATTGATAAATACATAAGTTGATGACGTGAACGACAACATTAGCGATTTGGACTATAAATTAAAACTGTCAGGTCTAAAAGTATATATTTTCAGCACACCTTGAATTTATTGTACTTTGGTATATATGCTATGGGGATTCTGAAAAAGTTTTGTTATGTTCAGTAGCTTCTTTTTCTTATGTTTGCACAAAGTTGCATGTTGCACCAATCACGCACATGTGTTTTTTATTTATTCTTTTAACCTCAAAACTAACTAGATTTTAATTGACGTTTTTAATGCAAACCACAGAAGCAGCGAATAGATCTTACACCTCTTTAACACCATTACAACCTGCTGTAGGTAAGAGCACAATAAATATAAGCATGTCTTCATGTTTTTGTTTTATATATTTTTGTATAAAAATATATTGTGCTTCTTATTTTTTTGTGGCATATTCCAAGTTTTTTTATTTATTTGCCAGTAGCTATTTAATTTGTACAACTGATTTCTTGAGAAGCGGTCAGAAAGTGCAACTGCCATTTTCCAATGGAACAAAGTCCTGCTCATCAACCTGAATATAAATCCAGATCATTATTGTGTAAATCCCTACCCCTACCAGTGTTGGTGTTCGACCTGTTTTATTTCATCTGGTCCCATATTAATTACAATTGTTTCTCAAAAGAAACTAATTTGACTTGATTGAACACACTCCAACCCTAGCATCATCACCCCCTTTGACAGAGATATGAGAGACACAATGCAGGCTTTTATACCTGATTGGACATATGTCTGACACACGTCACCTGTGTTATATCAGATTATAGGTGAATCATGTTTCTTATTTTGTTATTTGATAACTTTGCTAGCATTAGTGTCTCATATGAGTTATAATTGCACGGGTAAAGTGCATTTTGTTTCAGTTTTGTGATAGCTTATTTTCTGTTAAAGAAAGTACATTTCAGTAAAAATAGTATATTTATTTATTTATTTCATCATCACATATTAGAAATATGTGGTATATACAGTGTGTCTCAGCCCAATAATTCTTTTGTTTTTTGTCCTATTTGAATCAAACTGATCTTAAAAACCCAAC
This sequence comes from Stenurella melanura, assembly GCA_963583905.1. Taxonomy (NCBI): domain Eukaryota; kingdom Metazoa; phylum Arthropoda; class Insecta; order Coleoptera; family Cerambycidae; genus Stenurella; species Stenurella melanura. The sequence continues at coordinate 115,227,297 of OY757312.1, forward strand.
TAGGAATTTTATGTTTTGTAGAAGCTGAAAGAATGTTTACAGAACATTTTTTATAAAACAAGATTGTTGATATAAACATTTTCAAAACGCTTATACCACGCCTATAGACGCAAAATGGGCACAGTTTATAAAATAATGTAGTTCTTTAATTTATTTTATTATAGCTCTCACAGGTGTTATAAAATAATTGTATAAATGTTTACATAGGATTAAAAAAATTAGTAGACGATAATTATAAAATTATTTGAAATACGACAGAACATTTTTATAAGCATTGTGTTGTTATTTCCACTGATACTTTTTCGTTATGTACAGCAACAACAACATAAGTTATTTATTATTTAAGTGTTTTTACAATAATAATTCTCAAAATAGTTTTAAAATATTACAAAGGTATATGATGTGACATGGCGGCATATCTTACAACATGTTTAGTGAATATGAGATAAATGTTAACTGATTAAGACTTCGTTTCGCCAACAGCAAAGCGTTTTTCCGCTGCGAAGAAAACTTTTCTGTGAAATATGTGGTATATATACAATGAAATTTTTGAGCGCTCTAAAAATATCGAATGTTTATCAAAATTAAAAATATAAAGTGAAAATAAAATTCTTGTATTCGATCTTTTTGTGGTATCGCACCAATTGTGTTTCGCAGATAACGTATTTCACAATAATTGATTGTTGCTAAAGTGAACACAATAATTTTTATTTTTGAACTATTCTTATTTTAGTCCAAAATGGCCGCTATACAAATAGTTGAGACATAAACATTATGGCATCCATCTTGTTAATCATATTTATAACTACAATATACAATATGCTCTCAGAAATAATATTGTGTTAAGAAGAGTGCTAATAAAATTGTTTTGTTAATGCTTAGTTAAACTTTTAAAGAATAGTTTTATAGTTGTTCGCAAATTGACCAAAACGTGCCGGGGGTTATTACTATAAACCTGTTATATATAAGTTTTGTTCCGTGAGCTAAAACATCCTATAATAATTGCTGTAGACGTTTATAAAACAGCGAAAATCAAATTCTACAAAAAGTTTTATAACTTAGCTGTAAGAACATTCTTAGCACTTATTTATATGATGATTTAGTTGCGAAGACTAAATAATCATTTTGGCGGTTTTAATAAAACAAAATAGCTTTTGCAGATAATGTAATGGTAATAAAATAAAATTGTAGTATTATTTTAAATTTATACAGCAACTTTGTTAATCAGGGATAGAGGTCACCAAGGTCAATTTAAGACCATAAAATCACTTTCCATCTTTAAATGCAAGGCCATCTACGATACTAAATAGTATGAAAAAAATAAAAAAAATTTATTAACAAAACTTGAAATTGTTCAAAAACCCGGAACCGAAGTTTAGTTAAATTCTGAAAAGTTATGAACAATAACAGAAAGCGAATTGAGGGCTGATGGAGGTTTGTAGAATATAATATTTAATTCTTTTGGTTGTATTTATTATTCCTTTGTGTAAATTGTTTAAAAAAAGTGGATTTAGAAATAATTTATATTTAAATGCCTCAAAAGGATTTTTTTCATCAAGACCTCATTTGTTTTAGAATTTAAACTTCGGATTCAGGGTTTTTGAATTATTTCGAACAATTTTTGTTACCATTTTTTTATTGAAAAATGCGTATGATGTTTTCATTTCTTTCATACAATTTAGTATCATAAATGGCCTTGCATTTAAAGATGGAAAGTGATTTTGTGGTCTTAAAATTAGTGACCTCTATCTTTTAAGATCAGTTCGATTCAAATCAGACAGAAAACAAAAGAAATATTACGCCGTTACACTCTTAAGTGAGACACACTGTATATGCATTTCACATTATAAAAATTTAGGAAAAAACAAAAAATCACAATAGCTAGATAAAATCACTATAGTGAACCTAACCCTAATATCACTGATTGTGTTATAAGGTGATTTTGCATCACTGTGACTCGTGACACATGTACTCTTCAACTGAGTAGAAACGATTTACAGCTAGAAAGAGGAAGTACATTTTTTTACATAATTTATAGTTTTGATATCTGGTGGCAATCTGTTGTACATTTTAATATGATATGGTTACGGAGATCTTTTATATAAAGTAGTGTTGTAATTGGTTACTTTTAATACATATTATTATACAAAACATTCTTAACTAGACCCTTAGGTTTGAACATCCTTATTATAAAAGAGAGGGTACATTAAATAACTACTGCTAGTAGCATTTTAAGGGCACATTTAAATAATGATGTATTATTGCAAAATACATTAAATAGTTCACGTCATCTCAAAATGTGCCTTGATTGTAGTAAGCCTCAGCAGCTCCACCTATGAGGTGAATATTATTCCATCAATATATGCAGTTAGTGACTAATTGTTGCACTACATAAGTTCGAAAAAATAATTAATATAACATGAAAGACATTGACATATTTTGACACTTTATGACAAAAATATCTCAAATCAAATATGTTAGATTATACAGATTGCTGTCTCTGTTATTATAAAAGATAGAAAGTCAGTTATACAGAGAATTTTTTGGACATTTCGGTGGTGCTTTTAGATGGTATAATTTTTAAATTTTTGAAATAATTGAGAAAAACTACAATTAGGAGTTTTCACTATGTGCAAATTTACATCTACACTATCTACACTTACAGAAAATCTTTCGTAAGGTATTCTTCTATTTTGGAAGGCTTCTTTGTATAATCTTCAGTGACATTACCCCAGGCTCGGCCGTATAATAAATGAATATCGGCCTGTTCTTCGAGAGTGTACTTCATATCAAATGAAAATTGAAATTATCTTATTGAAGATAGATTGAAGTGTAATGAGAACCTAAACTTTTATGTCATTAATGACAATTCAATATTGGAAACCAATAACAACCAATTAAGTAATGAAAAGCCAAATAAGTTGATCAGTGGTAAGAAGTTTTTACAAACAAAAAAATACGGTGTGAATTTTTGTAAGTGTAAATCGAAAGATGACCTTCTGTTCGTGGCACTTACGAAATTGTGAAGAAAATGATGAATTTATTGAAAAAATTCTGTTCACACAAAAAGGCTGGAAAAATTCCTTTAGGTTCAAATTTCTCCAAACCGGTTGGTCCTACGGTGTTACAACAAGATAACGTTTTTTATGTATTTATAGCCAAGGAATCATATTCTAATGGCACAATCACAGAAAATTCACATTAAGCATTTTGGGGAAGAAGTAAGTCCTTCCTTTCCAATTTTGTGCAATCCTGATTGAATTTACCCTTGGTGGATAACATCAGATAATGACCTTTATTGATATCGAATCACGTGTAAAAACTAGTCACTGTAGTCCAAAGGGTTCCTGAGATATTAAATAAAATGTCAATTTTGGGTGCCCCCTTCAGAGACCCAGTACCTGAAGCACCCTGTATATTTAACTCCTAATCCTCTATTCAGGCATTTTTAGGCTTATACTGTGGCATTGCCGCTTTGTTTCATTTTTTTCCAAAGTCGAACTTAATTCTACCGGTTGTTCTACACGATAATTCAAATGTTTACATTTTTAAACTGTCAACCCAGTTTTTCCAAATGTTTCAGCAATCAATTACCTACATGCTGATATTTCATAATGGCCATTGGTAGTCAATTTGAATATCAGGCAATTGTTAGCTGAAACAGTTTATGTTAAAATGTACAGGGTGTTCCATTTGAAAAAATTTAGTTCTGACAGTTTAAAAATGTAAAAATGTAAATCATCATGGAAAACACCCTACCTATGTAGAATTATGTTTGACTTTAAAAGGCCTGAAACTTTGTACATGGCTTTGACTAACACTCAAGGACGGTTAAGTTCATGAAAATATTTTTTTTAGCGGATTTTATTCTTGATCGCTGCAAAGGCATTTTTAATTGGAAAGAGTAGAATAATATAGCAACATTGCAGTGTAGATCTAAAAGTGATATGTGCCTGCATGGAGAATTAAGAGATAAATACAGACATATGAAAAATATTGGGTGTTCCATTTAAAATATCCAAGCATCCGCTTGCCACTACTATGTGAAACACACTGTAGATTTAAAAGTAATTTTAAAGTTTGCCACTCTTGATGTATCATTTTCATTTGAGACTTTTTCAAATTACAAATGGTTGAGGAGATATTGACCATCCACGCACCATTATTAACTCCCCCGTTTGTGTTGTCCGAATTTGAGCATAGTAACAAACAAGTTAGGTAAATACAAACTAAATCAATATTTTAAAACGCAAATTATTGAGGAGCCAACTAACTTTTAGTTAAAAAGTTGTTAAAAAGTTGAGTATAAACAGTGTAAATTATTTACATTTACTTAGTACTTATTATGATGTTGCTGTAAACATCGCTTTACTTTCAGAGCTGGGTAAAGTACTCTTCAAGTACCAAGCACTTAGCTATAGTGCTTTAAAGCATGAATTATCAAGTACTTTTAGGCCCGGATGTACCATCTTGTTGAACTTTGGTTCACTGCTGAGCAGAGATCAAGTAATGAATTTAAGTTGTACCATTACGGTTCAAGCGTTCTACAGTGGATCAAGAACAATTTAGTTGAACGGTCCTTTTGGTTGGTTCAAGGAAAGTTCAAGTAATTCAAGCCTATACATAACCTCACATAATCTAAATTAAATTGTTATTTGCCGAGAATTCAAATATCCGGATGTTTCTATACCCATTTAACATCTAGCCTTTCTGACGCGCGACTTTTAAATGAGGAGCAAGCTGCAGAAGATATGTTTGATGAATTAACGGATGATGAGGATTTTATGGAGTTGGTGCATATTATGTTGAATATAGGACGCCGGCAACATTATAAGCATCGCGTCAATCATTTCACTAAATGGAATAATACAGAATTCCATGTGAGGTTCAAAATATCGAATTATGTTGTAAGATTCGTAATAGGCAGATGAATACGTTGGGCCCTCCGCTAGTCCGTCGAATTTTCAATTTTTCATCTGCAGATTTTTGTTTTCCACGTTTTTTCATATTTTCTTTTTAGTGTATGAAGAGCTTTAAACTGTTATCCAGTGCTGCAGTTAAATTCCCTTGTTAGTGTTTCTCATGTAGCATTCTCTTTGGCTGGCGAGTACATCAGTGCCTTTACATTCTAAATGTTTTTGTATTTTGAATGAGTAACATTAATAAATGTGCTTCAGATGCAGAGAAATTTGTCGTTCTATTAAATTTCACAGTTTTTCTCTGCAATCTCAAAAAAAACGCAGTTGGATATAAACAAATGGTAAATAGCATAGACAAAGAAAATTTTTAATTTCTCTATGGTAAATAATAAGTATAAATAAAGTATGGTTAGTAACGGTGGAATCTTCTTCTTCTGTTAGAGAATTATGTGCCATACTCTGATCCAGTAGTGCCAACAAGAGATGAAATCAAGTTCAACTGGACGAAAGTTTAAAAATGATGGTACAACATAATTGCTCCTGAACTGAGTTCATCGTAGAACTGTCGTTCAGTTAAACTTAGCTTGAACGTGCTTTTGGTACAACCGGGCCTTATTTACAAAAGTGCTTCAATTACCAAGTACAGTACTTGGAAAAATAAAACACCAAGTACCAAGCCCTCAGAGATATAAATGTCAAGTACAAAGTATTAAAAATATACCAAATTCTGTACAAATAATGCACAGATAAGGAGATAACACAAATCTGTTTACTGTTTATTTGTTGTTGTCGATTAATTTCCCCCCAATGTTACAATAATTATTGTATGACAGTTTATAGGGCGAAAATAAATTAACTATCTCATCAGTCCTCAATTATTCTAAAACTTACCATTTCTTTATTTTACAATACAAAATACAATGCACAATACACAATGACAATATCAGGAATGGTAAACACACACTTGCATCACCTCACCAACTATGACTATGGATAACTAACACTGAACACAAGCTGCCAGCGTCGGACTGGGACCAAGAGGGCCTACCGGGCATATTGCTTTGAGGGCCACATATTAAATTTCGTAATATGTTTTTTATATATATTATACTGTTTTATTTTTTTATAGTATTATTTTTTATATAAAATTTGAATTTTGTTGAGCGCCAGGTTTGTTGCCAAACCGATTTTATTTCTTTTTATAAACAGTATAATTTATAGCATGAGATAACTCTTTCAGGGCCAAGAGTGGATTCAATTGCTCAAAATTGCACGTTTCTTTCTCCTCAGCAAACTGTAGGTTCCAATGAAAAACACAACCACTGGTTTTATACAAAATTTTAATAAGCTAATCAATTTAAAGAAAAAAATGAAATGTGACAAAAGAGTATAAAATTTGGATAAATGTTTAAACTTAAAACTAAAATAAAATTACAAATTGGCCTTTATTTAGTTGAAAATTAATCAAATGTTTGATTTCAATTACCTAGGGTTTTATTTGTTTGGTTATTTAGATGTTACCTTGAGTCTATCGATCGGTGCTCCTTATTCTTCTGCGTGCGCACGTTCAGCTTTCAAACTCTCGCTTCCTTTATGCCGCTGGCAGCACTGTTTTGACGGAGCTCTTGGCGTTTCGATGAAATTCACTTTGTTTAAAATATCACTGGATTTATTATTAAATCTAGGTAAGTATTTACCTAATTACTTGCACTTCAAAAATATATGCGTTACACAAATTATTACCCTTTAAATTACTTCTTCTCATTCATAAACAAAACTTGATGATATACTTGGTTATAGAAATTTTATTTTAAATTTTGATTTCTTTCAGGAACGGAAATTTTTGCTTGTTCAGCACGTATTTATCCACTTGGATATCAAATATTTTAAATTTTATCTTCAGCCTGGTTTCATTATTTATTTAAAATTTTTTAAAAGTGAGGTTATTTTTTTCTCTTAAGTTTAGCGTGCTTACGCCTTCAATACCAAAAACATACTAAATTTGAATTTGTGGAATTCTATTGGCCCACACAAGCCTAGCTTGACATTTATGTTACAAAACAGACTACTTGACTTCTGTCATTTTATTATGAAAAACTTTATTTTAATATAATTCTTTTTGTGGATTGAGAATGATAAAACTAATTTCATATTCATTTACTAGAGCTTATTCTGCGTTTTCTGATATGCCATACTATATGTTTTTGTCAATATTTAAAATTTTTCTATTACCAACTATTTTTACAAATATTCAATTAAAAACTATCTTATACTAATATAACTATTATGTAAATTGATTAGCAATCCTCTCTGAACAATTCTATACTAATAACACTTATCCTACTATATTTTACATCAAAATAATGACCAAAGCATTTTTTGCCTTTTTAGGGTACCGCAAACTGTCATTGGTTTTCTTGACTGGCTTACAATGTACCGTCCTAAAGTTCCAGGACGCTACAATATATATAATTTAATTATGGGGTTCTTAAAACCACTATAATAGCAGATACTTTAAATTTGTTGACTTTTTGTTCACAGAAACCTAGAGCTGCCGAAGTCCTCATCCCCACTCGAAGATCTATCTTTAAAATATACACCGAGCGCCATCTGTACTTTACAAGCAAACCCAACCGATTCTTAACGAGTAGACTTGAATTAACTTTAAAATATACACCGAGCGCCATCTGTTATTCTACCAGCAAACCACCGGCTCTTACTAGTTAGAAACCTAGAAGTATTGGTAAAAATTAAACAATAACTTTAATTAATAATTTGATTCGATAGAAATTTAGTAACAAATAAGAATTATTAATGGGAAGTAAAATAGTGCAATAATTAAGTAGATTTGATAATAAAAACAGAATTTTAAGTAAACACTTTTTATCATTTTGCGGTTGGCAACAATTGATAGCTATTTTAGAGGAGACAATAAATTAGGCATTTCCGATTCTTGAAGCCAAGAACAAGACGTGTTTGTGCTGTCTTGCCGCAGATTTAAAGCCTCAAATTCCTGGAGATAGGTAATTAAATAAACCAATATCTACTAAATTATAATCACTGACATTTATTGATTAATGTATATGTATTTAATTTGTAAAATTGCCAGCATTCAACCCGATGTTAAGGGATATTTAATAGGTTAATTTTTGAAGTGCTTGGATAGAGATGCACGCGTGCCATAAAAAACAGCGTCAGTAGCTAAAATCTATGTTGGATAAGGAATTACATTTAATTCTGTTGCTTATTGTTAAGGGGAATTAATTGTGAATTTAAAGTTTTAAACGCGATTTAAATATAGGTTTGAGCAATAGTAGAACGCGGTTTTATTAAATTTTGTAAGGTTATAAAAATATCTTGGAATTTGGTAGGGGATATTTGGGCATTTTTGGAAGAAACGTTAAGGTCTTAAAGCATTACGTGGGGTATTAACGCACCCAGAGTGCCTTTTCAAACAAGTAAATGCAAGGTAGAGTAACACGATGGACTCTTTTAGGTGTGAGGTAATAAGTACCAGCTTGATGAGCTAGTAAGTACCAGCCTGAGGTATTAAGTAGCAGCCTGATGAAGTATTAGGTGCCAGTTTGAAGAGGTGGTAATGACCAGCCAAAGATAAGCCTTAGGTGTCAATTAAAGTGACCAGCTTGATGGTGATGGTCCTGTGAGGATAACCTTATTTAGCCCAGGAGGAAATTGTTTGCCCACATCCACACATGTCACTGGATATGGAACTTGTATAGCGACAACATATTAATCAGTCTAGTCTCAACGTTTATCAGTAAACGTAACAAACAGAGGAAGGGGAAGAGGAGATTTGAGTGGGACGAGGCGCTCTGGCAGCTCGTGAGCAGGATTTGTGGTGAGAGTGTCATTCTCATTTGAACATCAACACGCTCAACTTCTTGTGGAATTTTCAATTAACATATAATTTTTAGCCTTCAGCAAATGTAAATTTTTATCTTTAACTTTTCATCGGCCGTCAGCCTTATAACATTCTTACTCCTACATATAAATTATGTAAGGAAGGTAGCTACCCTCTAAATTCAATTTTTGTTAATAAAATATCTAAATTTATATAAAATATTTACCATTTCCAGTCTTGTCTTTAAAATTTTAATATACAACTTATTTTTCTTACTTTGTGTTTTTCATAATAAATTTTCTAAAAACTCATGATACCTGTGTAAACATTAAGGCCACTGAATAGCCACAGTATTACATTTTTGAAAACCAGTAAGGCATAGGTATCGAGCAATTGGCTATTGGCGCCTAACAATTCTAAATTTTAATTAATTTTCGAACCACGACCCAGCCTCCACAAAATAAATGAGAACCGGGTAGTTTCATCGTTCCTATTCCACTCAGGGGCAGGAATTGATGTTACAAAGTGACGCATTCACAACGTGGGGCCTGCGAGTATAGAAGTTGAGTGTTATCAAATTAAAAAAAAAATAAACTTTGAGCTGTTGAGACAAATTGTCACATTTTTAATTTTATCCTATATTTTTTGAATTTTCTTACTGTTTATATATTTGTGTGTATTACTGATATTATGTGTATTGTTTATGGTTGAGACCTCAAGATTTGATTAGATTAGTTTTGCAAAGTCGTGAGTACTTTTGGGTTAAATTAAAGAAGATTAAACATTGCGGTAAGACAGTTACAGGAAAATTTTTGAGTCCTTATTGTAGGAATAAGATAATCGTAGGGTGAAATACGAGTTATCGTAGTAATTTTGAAAAAGTCTAGAAAAATAATACAGGGGTTATAAATACTTAGTAAGCCAGTGAATTGAATTTTGATATACCTTGCAGTTTGTTGAATTTGAATAGTTGAGTTAATCAAAAGTAAACAAAATGTCTGAAATTTTCATACCTACGTTATTACAAGCTGATCAGGTTGATTATGAGTTACGCGTAAGAGGTTGTACTACAGTTAGAGACACAGAAACATGCTGTAGACTTTTAACACGAGCTCTAATAGCCAAACCATGTAATGATTTATCTCTGAGAGATCCATTATTTAATTTTAATACAGAGAAAGTACAAGTAAACAATACTTTAGATTCCATCAGAAATATAATTAACAATTTAGATAATCCTACGGAAAATGATTTGCCAGTAAAACAGGTTAAGTCACAGTTGGTACATATTATGGTACGTATAAATAGAATGCCTATCCCAGAACAGAATTCTGAGGAAACGGTAACATTTCAAAACGAGTCGAGGGCTACGATTTACTTACTAGAAGCAGATCTTTATGATAAACTGAATTTAGAAGTAGTAGATGATTTAGCATTACAAGTAGGCACTGGTGTAAATATAGCAACTAGTCCTAGTACTAAGTTTGTACCTATCTATAAGTGGGGTGTCACGTTTGATGGTCAGCCTAATAATGTAATTTCATTTATTGAACGAGTTGAAGAGTTAGCAATAGCTCGAAACGTCACTAAAAGAGAATTATTCCAGTCAGGGTTAGATCTTTTTTCGGGACCAGCTCTACAGTGGTATCGATCTGTTAGAGGTAGTAATGAGGTTAGAAATTGGGAAGATTTGGTAGAACAGTTGAAAAATGATTTTTTACATGAGGATTTTGATAAGAGTATGAGTGATTACATTGAAAAGAGAACACAACATGTGGATGAGCCAGTACATATTTATATTAGAGTCATGGAAGCTTTATATAATAGACTAAAAACAAAACCAAGTTTAGAAGAACGCATTAAACAAATTAGAAAGAATTTATTGCCATATTTTGCTACTCCTTTAGCATTATTGACTATAGATACAATTTCAGAATTAATTTCAAAGTGCAAAAAAGTAGAATACGCTGAGGAAAGTACCAAAAAATATATACCGCCTCCTATGAGAAGTAATTTAGTAGAAAAGGATCTTTTATATGTTGGGTTGCCTTCTTTAGATAAGAATAATGTTAGGGAATCTCATGAAAAGTCTGTTAAGTCTGTATCACCACCAAAGTCAAATTTTAAACCTAATCGTAGAAGTCAACCTGGGCAATCAAATGTTAATGAAATCAAAACTACCAAGACACCAGTAATCTGTTTTAATTGTAAAGGTGAAAATCATGTCTTTAAACAATGTAGGGCTAAAAGAAATAAATTTTGCTTTAAATGTGGTGAGTCAAATGCCACATTTAAAGAGTGTAAAAAATGTTCAAAAAACTAACAAGGGGGCCACGTAAAGTTAGTCAACGTCCAAATCCCCGTAGTTATAGTAAGTTTAAAAATGTTGTGACTAACAAATCAGATTGGAATTTTTGGTTAAGTAAAGTAAGAAATTTTTACAAAACTTACCATAGAGTTAGTGATGAAGTACGAGTAACACCTCTATTGTTGTCTAAAAATGGTGACGATAGACCTTACATTTCAGTTTTTTTATACGATAAGAAATTTTTAGCTTTAGTGGATACTGGTTGTAATCGTTCTGTAGTTGGAAGCAATGGTGTGAAAATTTTAGAACAATTTAAATGTAAATTTGTAACGTCAGATCTAAGATATGTAACGACAGCAGACGGTACTCCTCAAACTGTCACAGGTATAGCTCACTTACCGCTCAAGATTAACAACATAGTTCGAATACTTAAGGTTTATATAGTTCCATCTTTGCCTAGTTCTTTTATTTTTGGTATAGATTTTTGTAGGTTATTTGGCATTCATTTAGATTTTGAATCAAATACTTGGGTAAATAAAGTTGGTAGCATAAGAGTTTCAGCTCTGTGTCATGTGAACACAGTTGAGACCAATGATGGCGGTTTGGCTGACTTAACTGGAGTTCAGCTCCGGCAAGTTGAAAAGGTCAAGCAGTTATTCAAGGGACTTAGTTGTGGGAAGTTAGGCCTTACCGATAGGATGGTATATCATATAGACACTGGAAATGCTGAACCTATCAGGCAGCGCCAATATCTGTTATCACCACATATGATGAATATTTTAAATGAAGAACTTGACAAAATGTTAGAACAAGATGTAGTTGAACCTACCTTTAGTGAATGGAGGTCGCCAGTTTTATTAGTTAAAAAGGATAATGGAAATTATCGATTTTGTTTTGATGGTAGATCTTTAAATTCAGTAACTGTTAAGGATTCATATCCTTTACCTTTTGTAGACGGTATATTGAGTATGTTACGGGACGCTAAATATATCAGTAGCATAGATTTGAAAAGCGCTTTTTGGCAAATTCCACTTTCTGAAACTTCCAAACCCAAAACCGCATTTGCTGTTCCGGGAAGGGGCTTATTTTGTTTTAAAGTACTACCATTTGGTCTTGCAAACGCTGCACAGGCTATGCAACGGCTAATGGACATTGTTATAACACCAAAATTAGAAAATAAAGTTTTTGTTTATCTAGACGATATAATTGTCACCGCTTCTAGTTTTGAGGAACACGTATCAATTTTAAAAGAAGTGTTTGATAGGTTGAAGGATGCTCGCCTAACAGTAAATTATGAAAAATGTCAGTTTTTTAGAAAATCTCTAAAATACTTAGGTTATGTAATTGATACTGAAGGTGGATTACGTACAAACCCTGAGAAGGTAGAAGCGATGATCAGTTATCCTCGTCCTACAAATACAACTCAGATTAAACGATTTATAGGCATGTGTTCGTGGTACCGGAGATTTTTACCTCATTTTTCGACTTTAGTTGCTCCGTTAAATGATTTGCTAAAAGGGAAACGTGGTAAAAGACAACCAATTAAGTGGAATGAAAATGCAGAACAAGCATTCTTGGCACTTAAGCAAGCGCTTATCTCTACTCCAATCCTAACTAGTCCTGATTTTAAGTCAAATAATTTTGTTATACAGTGCGACGCGTCTAGTACAGGATTAGGTAGTTGTTTGACACAAGTACAGGGAGGAGAAGAAAAGGTAATTGCTTTTGCCAGTCGCTCACTAAATAAGGCAGAAAGAAACTACAGTATTTACGAGTTAGAAGTATTAGCCTTATTATTTAGTTTAGAGAGATTTCGGCCCTTCGTGGAAGGTCAGAAGTTTACAGTCATAACTGATAACTTAGCGGTTAGCTGGTTGCATAAGTTAAAGTCACCTACCGGCAGATTAGCTCGCTGGATGGTTAAGTTGCAACAATATGACTTTAATTTAGTGCACCGTGAAGGTAATTTAAATGTAGTTCCTGACGCTTTATCTAGAGTGCAGCGGGACGAACCGTCAGATATTGAAGAACAAAATTTCACAGTAGGTTCATTATCACTTAATCAGGAGAATCTAGATGATTGGTATATTAAATTACGTACAAAAATTTTGGCAAATCCAAATTTGTATCCATTTTTTAAGATAGAGAATAATTTAATCTTTAAACATGTTGCTAATAAATTACCGGTGAAAACTAATTTAACAGAATGGAAACTTTTGGTACCACTTTCACAACGAAATAATGTTCTAAAACAATGTCACAATGAAAGTACGGCAGCACATTTGGGGTATTTTAAAACACTTAAGAGAATTTGTGAAGACTACTATTGGCCTAAAATGCGTAAGGATATACTGAGATATGTCAAGTCATGCAAGACTTGCGGTTCGCAAAAAGTGTCATTTTCACGTTACGGTTTAATGGGGAAAGAAAAGAAAGTAGAATTTCCATGGCAAGTCATAAGCGTAGATATTTTTGGCCCGGTAACAAGAAGTAAAAGGGGTTTTTCATATCTTTTAGTAGTTTTAGATTGGTTTACTAAATATGTTCTCGTACATCCCATGCGCAATGCCACAGCTCAGACTATATCTAAATTTATGGAGAATGACGTATTTTTGATTTACGGTGTTCCACAGTTCATAATGGTAGACAACGGGAAGCAGTTTGCTTCATCAGTTTTTAAGAAACTGGCCGATCGGTACAAAGTACAAAAAATTTGGTTTAATGCATTGTATCACCCACAAGTAAATCCAGTCGAGCGATCAAACGCTACGATAGGTACAGCTATACGCAGTTATATCCAAGATAATCATCAGGATTGGGATGTAGAAATTTTCAGAGTTGCTCACGCAATCAGAACGGCTACTCACGAAGTAACTGGTTTCCCTCCTGCTTTCTTGAATTTCGGCCGTAAAGTTCCCATTTCAGGAGACTTTTACGGGCAAGTAGAGTCAACATCAGGCATTCAACTAGCCCCGGGAGATAGGAATAGGTATTGTGATGACATATCGAATCTTTCGGATACATATAAAGATGTAGTAAAGCGGTTAAATAATGCTTACCAGAGAAATCAGAAAACATATAACTTGCGTAGGCGGGAAGTTAAATATGAAGTAGGTGATAAGGTATGGAAGAAAAATAAGGTTTTGTCAGATGCTTCCAAACATTTTTCAGCTAAGTTAGCACCCAAATTTGTACTTTGCACAGTTCGCCAGAAAATTTCTAAATTAGTATATGCACTAGACCATGCAGACGGATCTGATGCAGGTCATTGGCATGTTTCTGATTTAAAAACGTACTATGGATCAAACTCTGACGTTTCAGTCGGGTAAACATTTTTATGATGCATTTTCTATTAAGTTAATTACCCATAAATTTAGATTAGGCGCACTAATTTTAATTAAGATACCTGGAAGGTTTTGTATTGCGTTGATAGTAGTTTTCTAGTAGTGTAGTTTGTTGTCAGTAAACTTCGGAAATATTTTTCCGGCTGGATATCTTTTATCCAAGGGTTGAAGGGTGGGCCACGTTTAGTGGGTGTAGCGTCTTCAACGTCTGCACGCCACGCAGTTGATGTGAACCAAGCAAGTGAAACTCAGCAAGATTTGTCTCGAGGATTTGGAATCCGATGTAGTAACGGTTAAGCCTTTTGTGATTATACGACATTTTGGTGATTTTCATGCGCTTGGAAAATATCAATAAATGACAGAACATCGTCATTCTTCTTTGTGTTGTCCTTATTTTCATCTATACTTTCTATTTTTCCACTTCTATAATTCTTTTGTGTTACTCTACTTAGGTTTATGTTTGAGGAAGGGTTAGGGCAGACTGAATTTCGTTAGGGAAACCTTCCACCTGTTAGTTTTTATTATATTTATTGTATTCTATTTGCCAGTCTTGCTAAGGCATTCTCGTGGTCTGGTAAATAAATATAATTGTTCAGTTGTGGTTTAGAAGTCAAGGGAAATTTGTTTGGAGGGAATATTTTTCCTGGATGGTCAATTTGCCCCTTGATAAACAGTGAGTTAGTTTTCCTTTCGTTAGTTCAGAGTAATGTCTTTACCAAACCTGACTCAAAAAAAGATTATGCTTTGCTTGTAGATTCCTTTTGTATTTCTGACGTTTCTGGAGAACATCCTACTTGAAATCTTCTAGTATCTTAATTTTGGTTAAGTGTTCTGACTAACTTCGTCCTAGTTTTGTTAGTATAAACTTTAGTTACTTTTCGTATTATATTTTCTAGATGTTTACAGGTAAGAAGTAATCATTATCCTAGTTCGTAGGATATTTAACGGCCATTAAAGGAACTTGTTCCGGGATGGGGATGGACTAGTTTCGGCCGGGCTGTCTTGAATGGCAGGTGGTTAAGGAGGGTCGAGCGTAAACATGGGTAAGGGAGCTTGTCAGTCAGGAGTGACCTAGGTCGTCTGACGGTCTTCGAGAGACATATCTCAGCCTCCCCGCTTCACCTCAGCCCTTGGCCAGTCGCTCGATCGAAACACTGTTCATCGCGCCTGAAGCAAGAGCTTTCCAGAACAATGGTCCTTTTTGTTGTTTAGTCGTCACGTATTTCTAGTTCAGCCCCTTGGAGCTATATCCAAAGTATTTTAGTTGATACGTACGTCTAATTTCAGCCCTTTGGAGCTACATCCAAAATAAATTTGTTTGATTTATTAACAGTCTGGATATTTTATCCCACTGTTAAGGATAGGCAGAGAACTTGGTTCCTGTATCGTGGTTTAGATGTGCTTATGTCTACTCCAATTTCAGCACTGGCAGCCGCTACAACGCTGCTCAGGCACTACACCACAGTGTCTGTGGAGACTGATGTTTAGGTCCTCTCCTAAAACATTTTATGTTTCCTTTCCGAACTCTCTTCAAAGGGTTTCTTGTATGTGAAATGCTATACAAGTTTTATATCGATTTAATTCTACTTCCAATTTTGTGTCTGAATAATTGTATTCAGGGGATATTTTATATCTGGTGGAATGTAGTATTGAATAGATTATGTTTTGGAGCCTCTCGGTCTCTGAAGTAAGTGAAATATGTATAGTGTATATGCTAATATGGCTTGGATTAGTACTACATTGACTTTACCGATTGTGTCTTTCCCAATTTTGTCATTATTGAATTTGTCGTTACTGATTTTGTCCCTGAAATATTAGGCGTGTAGTACGCGAAGCTACTATTGAGTACTAAATCCTCTCTTATAGCAGCATTCACTAGTATGTAAGATATTTACTTTTAGTTATTTAGTAAGAAGTTAAGGTCTAGGAACCGTACCTGTCTTATAGCTTAATTTAGTTACAATTCGGTTTATAATTATTTATGGTTAAGTAACCATATCTCAATTATTTTAAGTTAGCTTTAGTTATATCCATCAGCGGATAAGTAGAAATTGAAGTCTCAATTTATAGGAAAAAATACATGTATGGAAGTACACATATTTTTTTGTAGAAGGAGAGAGAAAGTGTACCGTCCTAAAGTTCCAGGACGCTACAATATATATAATTTAATTATGGGGTTCTTAAAACCACTATAATAGCAGATACTTTAAATTTGTTGACTTTTTGTTCACAGAAACCTAGAGCTGCCGAAGTCCTCATCCCCACTCGAAGATCTATCTTTAAAATATACACCGAGCGCCATCTGTACTTTACAAGCAAACCCAACCGATTCTTAACGAGTAGACTTGAATTAACTTTAAAATATACACCGAGCGCCATCTGTTATTCTACCAGCAAACCACCGGCTCTTACTAGTTAGAAACCTAGAAGTATTGGTAAAAATTAAACAATAACTTTAATTAATAATTTGATTCGATAGAAATTTAGTAACAAATAAGAATTATTAATGGGAAGTAAAATAGTGCAATAATTAAGTAGATTTGATAATAAAAACAGAATTTTAAGTAAACACTTTTTATCATTTTGCGGTTGGCAACAATTGATAGCTATTTTAGAGGAGACAATAAATTAGGCATTTCCGATTCTTGAAGCCAAGAACAAGACGTGTTTGTGCTGTCTTGCCGCAGATTTAAAGCCTCAAATTCCTGGAGATAGGTAATTAAATAAACCAATATCTACTAAATTATAATCACTGACATTTATTGATTAATGTATATGTATTTAATTTGTAAAATTGCCAGCATTCAACCCGATGTTAAGGGATATTTAATAGGTTAATTTTTGAAGTGCTTGGATAGAGATGCACGCGTGCCATAAAAAACAGCGTCAGTAGCTAAAATCTATGTTGGATAAGGAATTACATTTAATTCTGTTGCTTATTGTTAAGGGGAATTAATTGTGAATTTAAAGTTTTAAACGCGATTTAAATATAGGTTTGAGCAATAGTAGAACGCGGTTTTATTAAATTTTGTAAGGTTATAAAAATATCTTGGAATTTGGTAGGGGATATTTGGGCATTTTTGGAAGAAACGTTAAGGTCTTAAAGCATTACGTGGGGTATTAACGCACCCAGAGTGCCTTTTCAAACAAGTAAATGCAAGGTAGAGTAACACGATGGACTCTTTTAGGTGTGAGGTAATAAGTACCAGCTTGATGAGCTAGTAAGTACCAGCCTGAGGTATTAAGTAGCAGCCTGATGAAGTATTAGGTGCCAGTTTGAAGAGGTGGTAATGACCAGCCAAAGATAAGCCTTAGGTGTCAATTAAAGTGACCAGCTTGATGGTGATGGTCCTGTGAGGATAACCTTATTTAGCCCAGGAGGAAATTGTTTGCCCACATCCACACATGTCACTGGATATGGAACTTGTATAGCGACAACATATTAATCAGTCTAGTCTCAACGTTTATCAGTAAACGTAACAAACAGAGGAAGGGGAAGAGGAGATTTGAGTGGGACGAGGCGCTCTGGCAGCTCGTGAGCAGGATTTGTGGTGAGAGTGTCATTCTCATTTGAACATCAACACGCTCAACTTCTTGTGGAATTTTCAATTAACATATAATTTTTAGCCTTCAGCAAATGTAAATTTTTATCTTTAACTTTTCATCGGCCGTCAGCCTTATAACATTCTTACTCCTACATATAAATTATGTAAGGAAGGTAGCTACCCTCTAAATTCAATTTTTGTTAATAAAATATCTAAATTTATATAAAATATTTACCATTTCCAGTCTTGTCTTTAAAATTTTAATATACAACTTATTTTTCTTACTTTGTGTTTTTCATAATAAATTTTCTAAAAACTCATGATACCTGTGTAAACATTAAGGCCACTGAATAGCCACAGTATTACATTTTTGAAAACCAGTAAGGCATAGGTATCGAGCAATTGGCTATTGGCGCCTAACAATTCTAAATTTTAATTAATTTTCGAACCACGACCCAGCCTCCACAAAATAAATGAGAACCGGGTAGTTTCATCGTTCCTATTCCACTCAGGGGCAGGAATTGATGTTACAACAACTTATCTACCTTGATGAAATTTTAACATACAACTTATGAAAACTACTGGGAAAAGTTCCCTTCAACACCATGTCTGTGTTTTATCAACATAAATTTTCTCTTTTGTGAGATACAGTCTGAAATATGTAAGGTTATGCACCCTTATTTTAATTTATGGATCTTGAGACCTCTAATAGTCCAAGTATTCTAGAACTTTCACGTTCTTTAGTGAAATATAGTAAATATCTACCATATTCATTACTTTAAAGTCAATACGATGTGAGATTCTACAGTTTTTATCACTTTTCACTTCTGCGGTGGAGTCTACCGTTCTTACTAATAATGTTTTTTGTATCCATGATTTTGGATATGCGTTTATCAAGTCTTTTAGTGTTTATAGCTCACTCATGAGTACTTATTGAAAATTTCACTACAGATAATGTTTTTATTTCACATTTATATAGATTTTTGTTAATTTTCATCTATATTTCCCACTACTATGCTGCTTATGTTGACCATGGGTCAAGTCCTTACTTATATCTACATGTTATAGTTCATGGTGACGTAACTTAATAGATATTAAACCAATTTTAAAGTCCTGTACATATTATGTTATACAAAATATTCGGGTATGATACATTTAAATATTATTTTTGGTCATTTGACCTTTTACGTTTCGTTTATAATAATTTAATACTTTTGGTTGTGTTTCATTAGAATTTAGGTTTGTTATTCAGTTTAAAATATCATGCTGTTATTGCTCAAAGATTTCAGTAATGTTTTACATCTAACGCATAGGTTTTTATAATTTAATTTGGCCATTTTGTAGTGGATTTTTCAGTTTTCTCTGTGAAATCAAATTTTTAACAATCTGTACAATTCCCTGGGATGTGACTACCTTGTTGTCACAACAATATATATAGCTATCCCCTAAGTACTTTTTTTAGTTAGGTATCCATCCCCCTTAGAGAAAAAATAGATAGTTATTTTTTATTTACTTAAAAATGAATACATACATTTCTATTAGGTACATAACATGATCAAAATAAAATATATCCAATAATAAATAACAAAGTAAAAAATATGAATTATTAATTTAAAGTGGGTAACAAGAATGTAAATCTAGATTCTAATGTGCAAGAACGCAGCGTAAAAAATAAAAACGTTGTGCCTTTTGTTTATAATCAAGCCTTTTTTAAGGTAATAATTCACAGCCATGCTTTCCAAAAATTGCTTGCTCTCATTTGCAAAGAAGTTAGTTAGATCTTAAATATAACAAAAACGTATTGTGAATCATTTTTAGTTCAAAATTGCGAACTCCCCGGGAGGTCAAAGTTGTCCATTTTTCCCTCGGTGGAATGAACAAATAGGATTGTGCAAAAACTATTGCAACTACAGCAGTTTTGCACACTTATAAAGCACTATAAAACACACTTATTTAATAGTTTTATAATATTTTAACAACAAATTAAAAAGTTATATTAATAATTAAAAAATGACTGTATTGCAGGTTTTTTGCCATAACTTTTTACAGCTGGACCGAGTTTTCTTTGGAAAGTCTCATAATGTAGGGATTTTATTTGCGCACAAATCATCCATTCTTCACTTTTCTCGAGGACTGATAGTTTTCAAGTATTTGTAGAAAAGCGATTCTCGCTCTAATTGTTGATAAAAAAACGATGATGAAAATGAAACTTTTTGACTCACGAAATGAAAAGCCTCTCCCATTACCTCTCACAAAACGATTCTGCAAAAACATTGCGGCTACTAATTTATTTAAAAATGTTGTCGGCTTTCCCTTCATTTGCCTGGCTTATTAAGCATTAGAGCACGAGCACAGGTGTTCAATGTTTATTTCGGGGTACACATAAAAAATATCAATCAAAATCCGTGCCACTGCCGCAGAGTGTGAAATTAATGAGTTGTCATTTTCAAAATCAGTTTTTGATCAAATTGGATGAAATTAGGCGCAAAATGTTCGAGAAGGCCGGTACTTTATGACGTAACTGCTGGTTTTACAATTAAGGTATTACAGGCCAATTGACAGCTGCCAAATATCCTGCGAAAATTAAAAACATTTTAAAATGACCAATATCTTGAACTTGGACCGCTTTAGATCAACATGACATCACTGAATTCGTAATCAGCGATCCAAAAAACATTCATTTAAGTCATAAAAATCCGTTAAACAAAAACTTAGACTAAACAAATTTTAAGATACCAGCTTTCTCGAACATTTTGCACCTAATCTCATCTGATTTGATCAAGAATTGAGTGCGGACTACAATTTTGAAAATTACAACTCATTAATTTCACCGGCTCCGCTTCGCTTGTTCAAGCAGGTCAAAATTACTACTAAACGTAAACAATCTATTTTCCAGTGTTGTCACATCTTTCGAGTTTCGAAGTTAAAGTGATTTACTGGACGCTTTGAGATTGGGATTTGCGAATGTACAAATGTAACATGGGGCACGAGGGTCACATTTTGGGTCTATAGTTGGGCCACATTTTGGATCTTTAGAGGGGCCTACCGGGCATTTGGCCGGTTGCCCGGCACCCCAGTCCGACACTGCAAGCTGCTTTGTTTTTCTATTAGTTCCTGTGTTCCCGATAATTCATTGTGAGACTTGTCTAGAAGGGTAATGAAACAAGTATAAGCAAATAAAAAATAATTTACTTTTAAACTTGTCTAGAAGGGCTTTGACTGAAATGTAAAAAGAGCTTGCAAGTACTTTAGAAATACTTCTAGCACTTCAAAAGGACTTAAATTACTTTAAAAGTAATTGAAGCCCTCTGAAAGGGCTCTAAAGCCCCAAGTACTTATGCAAAGTAATTCATGTGTCAAGTACCAAATAATCTCTTTTAAAAGTAATTGAAGCACAGTGCTTGAAGCCCTAAAAGTGCTTCAAGTACAATTCGAAGCACTTTACTAGAGTACTTTACCCAGCTCTGTTTCGTTTATACCATATTCAGCGTAGTTGTGGAATTTATTACCCAAACGTTTTCCTGAATTCTTCCTTTTAGTATAATAAGACCCTTATTCATAACGAGAATAGTCATTAAAAAGGAAATTATTATTTTCTTTTTCAAAATCAATTTTCATAATACACGAATATATTTTGTATCTAATACTGCTGATATTCCTGTCTACCTACACCCATGATATCCGGAATCCCCTTGCTATCTTCATCATAATCTCTTTTTTCATGTAACTCTTTGTAATATTAAGTGTAACAAGCATCCCACGTAACAGGTAGGGTGGCAGGGGATATGTTACATTGTGATCACATTAATAACGCATGGTTTGTTTCTTATTATTTGTCTGTCCGATGTGGGATTTATTAACCTGGCCAATGTGTGGTGTATGCTGTCAGTTCCCTTGTGGATCTTGCCGTGTAGAGATGTTTTGTAATAGTTTTGGCAATCAGAAGTATTTTCATCCCAGGTGCAATGGTAAATAGTTGAAGTAATTAGATGTAGAGTGAGCTTGCTATGAATTAGCTATTAAAACATTATTTTAAGTGGTGAATTTATTGGATTTTTTATTGAAAAAGTCGAATATTTCGACAAAATTCCATATATACAGGGTGTACGAGCAATCACGAGACATAATTTAATGGTAGGTTCTTTATTGTTAATAAGCTGATTGCCTTTCTGCAATTTTGGTCTCACAGGCTTTTTTAAAAGTCTAATATTTTTCAGTTTTTTATAATGTGAAAACTTTTACTCATATTTGTTCATCTCCTGATCAATAATAATTTGGCCTGGAAACGATTAAAATTGGGTATTATAATAATTAAAAATCCAACAAATCAATGCATGTTACTTAAATCAGAGAATGTTTTTTTAATTTTATTTTCATTTGCTTTTTTATTTTCAGTTGCTGAAGGAGACACTGTGGCTTCCCATCAAGGTTATCATATTCAGTATGTCGAGCCAGAGATTTATGCTTCCCAAACCAATGGTGGGCAAGCACAAATGTGAGTATTATTTAAATCAAGCTTTTGAAAGTCAATGTCATCAGATATTAAAATAATTTTGTATCGCATTTAGCGACCAATTTAGACGCCTTGAGGAAAATGGCATAACTCCCAACCCTCCTCTGGTTATATTATCAATAAATAAAAAAATTCTCTTATCTGCAAAATAAAAGAGTAATCCAATTCTGTTGCAAAACAGTATAGTTTACGGTGTACCTAGGTACCTACTAAATAATATTAACACTAAAAATATTTGACCATCAGGTGTCATTCATTTTAGTAGTAGTATAAAGTTTTATTGGAAATTCCAATTGGTTAACAACCGAGGTCTTCCAGCCTATGTTCATTCATTTTAAAAAGTTAAGAAATAACAAGTTGCACTCATCAGTGAGCATTCTTAGTATGAATGTACCGTATGCCCAAAATTTCGATTTTTTTGTCTACCGTTGAAACAATAGCTGTGATCTAATAATCTAATAAGTCTGTGAAATAGCACAAACAGCTGGTGCATATGGTGCGTGAGTATATACAAGATTCCGTAAGACAAGAAAAGTCATAAGCATACAATGCCAGCGACACTCACTTTTCATTTACTTTAATCATTTATGACTCAAGATATTCAAATCGTTACTCTGCCCCAACAAGTTTGGTGCCTTCACGGCACCCGCGATCTAGAGCAACCTCTGATTGCTTTGATATCATGTAAGTGTATTTTAATAATAATTGTAATAACAGTTTATTTGTCTTTGGGGCTACATTATTTGTAGATAAGTCATAAACAAACTGTAAAATACAAGTTAAAATATACATGCATATACCAAAAGGGAGAAAAAAATACAATAAAAAAACCTAAAAGCTACATTAAAAGAGGTAATTTAAAATTACATGCCTAGAGGTATCTGTTCAATTTGGATCTTTAAAACAAACTCGCCGATGGTATAGAAAACTAGATAATTTTTTAGCTTCTTCTTTAAAACATGAACAGGTAAGTTCCTGATGTTTACTGGGAGTAAATTGTACATAAGGAACCCTGCATAGAAGGGTGATTTCTCATAAAAGGTTGATGGTGTTGATATATGTATATATTTTATGGATATATCCCTCCTGTATATCTCTAGGCCCATAATTTTATTTATTTCGATTGCAGCAAGTTGTTTTGTCTTTTTAAGTTTCTTTCCACTGTCATAATTTTAGAATTATCGATATAAATTTTTGAAAAATATAACATTTAGAACTGAAAATTATGCGGCATAATTTAACCATACACTCATATTACAATAAAGGGTTGTTTGACTAACGACTTTTCCTTCCCCGTTCATCAATAGGAGGGAGTGTGTGCACCATTTTTTTTATCTAAAAATATAAAGTACTCATGGTATATAGTCTAGCTGAAACAATTTTTCGACAAAAAAAAATGATTTTAAGTAATTTTAAAAGATTTAGTTTTGAATAAAATATTCGCCACCAAAAAGGGTAAACCTATATCCTATAGACTACTGGCAGAAAGGCAGAGCTTATCTGTACGTGACAGCTAGCGCTCGTAGTGGCCAAGTAAAAAGTTAATTCCTGTGTCGTTTACACATACGTGAATAGGAGAATCCTTATTTTTAATAAATATTTTAGTATAAGCTTTTTAAAAACGCGCAAATCTCTGGGTTTACTTTAATGCCACCAAAATGGGAAGTGTTGGGAATGCCGCAGCTACAATTGACATTGTCAAAATCAGCAGTTTAGTGTTTGTTATCGTTAAAAGCCAAATGCCACCGCGAGAAATTGCGTGGAAAATTCTTTATTAAACAATTTAGGTGCAATACGATACTTCATGAATAACTTTTTGAATTAAATTTGCATGAAAGAACTAACAAAACCATTGGAAAGAACACAAAATTTTATGAAAGAAACATATATAATATGTGCAGTAATTTGTTAATTAACGCTTCAACTCGCGCTACGTCGGCCGTCCGTTCACGCTGAAAATGCTGCATAATTTCCCGCGGTGGCATTTTGATATTTGTTCTCCACACCTTTCTGAACACGTTTTAACAAAAATCATCGATCGGACAATTTTTCCGAAATGAAAATCTCCTTTAACAAGTCTGTATAAACTGGAGCAGAGGGAAAAGTGGATCAAAGCATGAAATACAAGATATGTGTACATGTGTAGTTAACAATTCAAAATATTCTGAGAAAATACTAATTTTGTTAATTAATATTATAGCTCAGGGGGATCCTTATGGCAACCGAATAAGTGCTCAAAGATTTGCACATTTTATAGATAATACAGAATCGGACCATCCATTAAGCCCTAGTTTCACGAAATCAATTTTTCCATCTTGTTACTCAAAGAAAGGCCCGACAGAAAAATCAATGTTAAACTCTAAACAACGATAAATTTTCATTGAGTATTAATAAATTAATTGTTTAGTCACATATACAATATATTACAAAAAATGAAATGTCATCTCACCTACGCAAAAAAATGTTTGAACATAACAAAAAAATAATATTCACTCGAACATTACATTTACTCACTATGGAATTATTTGTACTTACTGTATATGACAGTCGGGGCAACAAACAATTATTAAATTTTTGTAAAATCGGGAAAAAAACAAATCGACGCGTACACATAAATATAAAAGCCACAGGAAGTAATTCGGAAATGCTCCACTGAAGCGCTAGTAGTCATTCTGCCGCTACTCTATATCATATGTGACAATATCACTTTCCATATAGATGTAGCAGTATTGAGTATATTACAGTGGTAATCTATGCAACTATCATCTACAATCTGTCAGAAACATGTTATACGACTTAAGTGAAGTTAGCAACACGTTGCCAGCAACGCATTACCAATTTCACCCTTTCAATTTAACTTAGCAATGGAAATAAGTTTTGAGTTTGATAATGTCACTGCGTTGTTGCTTACGGGCAGCGCCTGAGGTTTGAGATAATAATTTATTAATATTCTTCATTTTTATTTTGGCTTTAGTGACTGTATTAGTATACAACAGCTTTCATGCAATAAAGGTTGTAGAAGATAGTAGAATATGTGTCTGCGTCGCCTTATATACACATTTTTTTTTTTAGAAAATTTGTTGAATTGTTGACGTGTGCTTTCGTTTTAAACTTGTATTTCTTAATTTTATAAAAGAGATGATGACTCAACACATTCAATTTTATTCAATTTCATGTGATACATTTCCCTATGTATGATTCAATAAGGTGTGTTTTAGGAACACTTATAAAGTATATGACTATAGTCAACCAAACATTTTAAAACATTTTTAAGATATGTTATGAACTTGCGGTAGTCGATGATTGGCCCTGGTTCACCATTACATGTGAGCCACCTAATCTCGGTTAGTCTGTAAATGTGCTGGTAACATAGCCGTTCAGTGATATTTATTTACTTTTATTGAATTATCTATGGAGTGGTTCATTACTTTAACATTATTTATTATAAAAAAATAATTTAGTAATAATAATATAAAATATTAAAACATTCAATTTATTCAAAAATTAAAAAATAATAATGGTCTGATGAAAATCCATATGCATTAATAGAAACAAATTTTCAGCATTGTCTTTCAGTTCATTTGTTGTGTGGTACAGTCGTGAGCAAAAAAAAATAGGACAACAATTTTTTTCTAATGTAAACCTGTCTGTATTTGAATATGTAATGAGTGGCCGAAATAAAACAGTTAGCACTTTTATTGTAATGCTGTAGTTATTGCTAAAGCAGAAGATGGATTGTCAATGAGACATATTCCACTGCGTTATAACATTAACAAAAATTCTGTGTTTAACATTTAAAAAAAGTGGAGAATAAACGGTACGATTAGTTGAAATCCTAGATCAGGGCAACAAAGGATATCCAACTTAACAAGAAACTGACTATTAATATTTTGTTATTGCACCATTTCTATTTATATCTTCTATAAGTCTGTTTGGCATAGAATTAAATAAACTTATATAATAATTATTAGTAATAATATTTTCCCATGCATTATTTACTATTTCCAGTAATTCTTGGGCATTCCGCGGTCTCATATTTCGTTTTTGGATATTTCTTATGAGTAGTCTCCATACGTCTTCCACCGGGTTAAGATCTGGACTATGACTGGGCCAGTTAAGAACATTAATGTTGTTATCTTGAAATCAATTAGTCACGGTATGAGCAGTATGAACTGAACAATAGGGAACTAGCCTATAGTTGAAAAAATTAAAATAATACAAAAAAACATAGCTTAACGTTGTAACAAAATGTGTACTTCACAAAAAAATTAGATTTCTCATTCCATGCGATCAGTATGAGGAATCTAAACAGCGATAAAATTGAAGTGGCCAGGAACGAGCTGTGACGTCACACCCTATAATATTCGGTAGTCGTGGCGACGGGAAGCAACACTATCAGATGTTTACCGGTGTTATTAGACGGTGATTGATTTTTGTTTCCATTTTAAATATTATCCACTTTAAATTGACGGCCGGCGATGCTTGTATTTACTGCTGAATGAATTATGAAATCAAGCGGCTGAGTGCTGGGATCTCCGTCGTCGCTTGTATATTGTAGGGTGTGACCTCACGACCTATTTGAAACTGTTCATTCATGCGCAAAACTTTAATAATTTATAACAAATTTATTATTGGGAATTAATGCATATTTTAGTTTTTAGTATAGTAGAACATTTTGATGCAGTAAAAAAAAAGTGAAAGTAAATCCAGTTTTGATGGAAAATGAGTTATACATTGTTTCTTACTAACAAAGGGGTCTTCTATCGATATATGAAATCAGATTTGAGCAAAAGCCGATATTTCCCATGTAAAATCCTATATGAACTTGATCATTTCGAGCAAATACCAATAAATCCAATATTTTGGAGCAAATACCGATAAATCCAAAATCCAATATTCCAATTCAAGTAATTTTTTTGGTCATATTTTTTTAATTCTTCATTTTTTTAACTCCTTTAGTGGGGACAACCTACTGATAAATTTTCCGAACATTATGGTAAATCACCCTATATACAGACTGTCTATTTTACGAGGGCCACACCAAATATCTCGCTTAATATCTATTGTAGAAGAATAAAGTTTTAGAAACAGTTATCCCATTTTTTGTGAGCTATATTTCAGTAAAAAGAAATTTGAAATTCATAGCCTACTTTATGAGATATATTTAAAAAACCTGAAAAATAGGAAAACCACAAACGGTTATAGCTTCCTTATTTGAGGAGATACGAAAAAAGTTAAAGGAATGAAAGTTGACGGCAAAGACAATAAGAATAATAACGTGTAACAAAAAAATCGAAAAATGCAGTTGGCTTTGACATACGCTATTGTGCAAAAATGAAAAATACATATCTCAAAGTAGGCCATGACGCCATTAATTCCGTTATTTTTTTCTTATTCCAACGATATAAAACATGTCACAGAAATTTTAACCGATAGTGTCAATATTTAATATTTTACGAATACCACAATTCATATAATTGAATCGTAACAATCAGCTGTGCCATAATTAGTGAAAAACAATGTATACAGTTATTAATAAATTTGACAGATTGTCACTGTTGTATGTTGCATGTTGCGTTGTCGAGTTCTAAGACAAATTTTATATCAGTAATTATGGTGTACACCAATAATAACAAATTCGATATGATTAGCATTTATTGTCAGTGCAATTTTGACGCTGAGATGGCAGTCACGGTTTACGGAGATAGATTTCCAGATGCTCCGCAGCCAAATCGAACTATGTTTAGGAAGTTAGTTCAAAATCTAAAAACGCACGGTTCATTTTCAAAAAAAGTAGTAAGGCGAGCGCATGTTGCGGATAATGTAAGAAAAGTGAATAGAGTAATGAATTATGTTAACCAAAATGAGGAAACTTCTTTGAGACAAATTCAGAGAAACTGTCGCATAAAAAAAGACAGTGCAAGAAAAATATTGAAAGAAAACGGATTTCGATGCTACAAAATGAGGAAAGTTCAACATTTAAATGAGGGAGATAAGCCAAGGAGAGTAAGATTTTGTAGATGGTTATTAAATAAGAAAAGGAATGATGGGCTGATATGTAGCAAAATTCTTTGGTCGGACGAATCAAATTTTTCTAATAATGGATTTTTCAATAGAAATATGCATTATAAGTGGACACGAGAAAGTTCAAATTGGTGCAGAGAGACTGCTTTCCAAGAAAGATTTTCTACGAATGTTTGGTTGGGTCTTTTAGGGACTAAAGTAATTGGACCTTATTTTTATGATGGCAAATTAACCGCTCGTAGATACCTTAATTTCCTGCAAAACGAATTTCAAGATTTTCTTTATGAATTAACAGTGGCAGAAAGATTAAATTATTCATATTTTCAACAAGATGGGGCTCCACCTTACACTGCTGTAATATGTACAAATTATTTAAATCAAGTTATGCCAGATAGCTGGATAGGCACCTATGGACCCATTCTATGGCCAGCTCGATCACCAGATATTACTCCCTTGGATTTTTTCATCTGGGGTTACATTAAAGACAAGGTATTTCAAACTGACCCTGAAAATATTGAGGACATCAAAACCAGAATTCGAAACGCATGTGAGGCAATTACTCCTGAAATGCTCCAAAATGTAATGCGTGACGTGTCTCGTAGAGCACGTTTATGTGTCAGAATGCATGGTGCACAATTTGAGCATTTGTAGTTAGAAAAATAAATACACACAATTTCTTTTCAATATAGTAGTAGGTAGTACTGTTATACATAGTTTTTCGTTTTTTTTTTGGATGTTCGTTTTGTACTTGTATTTTTATTTATGAGATGTTTATTGGTTTGTATTAAATTGTAATAAATAATTACGGAATTATAATTATTATAAAGTGAATTTTTACTATTATGGCACAGCTGATTGTTACGATTCATTATATGAATTGTGGTATTCGTAAAATATTAAATATTGACACTATCGGTTAAAATTTCTGTGACATGTTTTATATCGTTGGAATGAGAAAAAAATAACGGAATTAATGGCGTCATGGCCTACTTTGAGATATGTATTTTTCATTTTTGCACAATAGCGTATGTCAAAGCCAACTGCATTTTTCGATTTTTTTGTTACACGTTATTATTCTTATTGTCTTTGCTGTCAACTTTCAT
Source organism: Stenurella melanura (assembly GCA_963583905.1). Taxonomy (NCBI): domain Eukaryota; kingdom Metazoa; phylum Arthropoda; class Insecta; order Coleoptera; family Cerambycidae; genus Stenurella; species Stenurella melanura. Next base: position 115,256,915 of record OY757312.1, read on the forward strand.
TCCTTTAACTTTTTTCGTATCTCCTCAAATAAGGAAGCTATAACCGTTTGTGGTTTTCCTATTTTTCAGGTTTTTTTAATATATCTCATAAAGAAGGCTATGGATTTCAAATTTCTTTTTACTGAAATATACCTCACAAAAAATGGGATAACTGTTTCTAAAACTTTATTCTTCTACAATAGATATTAAGCGAGATATTTGGTATGGCCCTCGTAAAATAGACAGTCTGTATATAATTTCAAAAATTTAGTGAAAAAACCGATAAATTCAATAATTTTGTGCAAAAGCCGATAAATCCAATGATTTTTGTTTTTAAAACAGAGCTTTACACATTGAATCTTGCCAAAATTCTAGGATTCATCGGTCCAACCTCAGACATATTTTGCTGAAAAATGTATTTAAAAATATCCAATGGATTGCATAGTATACATTTTCGTCGATTTGCTGAGAAATGCACAAACTGGATTTATCGGATTTTGCACGAATGCTCCTCAATTATCTTGTTGAAATATGAATTCATTATTGGAAAATAATTGTGACACAGAAGGGAATACAATATTGTCTAAAATCCTAATATACGTTTCACTATTAAATCGTTCCTCAATATGCCACAAAACACCAGGACCACGTGTCGATATCCAAGCCCACATGTTAACGCATAATCTACCACTTTTGTCACTGTTAGATATATACTTCTGATCGAAAGAAGTAATAACATTTGTCATGCAAGAAATTTTTACACATTTCCACACCACCTATGAGGTAGTGTACTTGGCGCATTTTTTTAACGTGGTTTCTCCAGTAGTAGGCATAATCTGCGATGGATTATGATTAAGAAAGTCTGATCAGACAGTTTCCTGTTGATTAAGAAAATGGTATTATTGTTGACTTTTAACAATCGTCGTATGATTAATAATCTTCGAATTCCACTTCAATAGTCATGTCTTCTTCTTCCCTTTCTTCTTCTTTACTTTCTTCTTCCTCTCCTTGCTGGATTTCTGTAAATTATTGTTAGAAAAAAGATGGATCAGTTATCTCCTTATTGATATCAAAAGTATTCTTGTCTGCTATATTTGGTTCAACATTGGAGCAAGACTGGCCTTGGCAATTGGTACATACTGGTGAACAAAATAATCCGACTTTTTTACAGCCACAGTTATTACTACAATCCTTCTTACAATTACAAAAAATAGTATTAAGAAGTTTTTCTGAGGCAGATGGGAGAAGAGTTTGAATTGGCTTCAAACTATTGTTTATTAATTTCCATCCTCAGTCTTCTGGATCCAGTTCTTTGCCGAGCCTTACTTGAAATTGATAGTAGACACGATATACATGTTGATAAGCAGCAGCAGATGCCGGAGGAAGACAGGATAACTGTACTCTTTTATTGTTCCGTGTATTCTTTACAAAACTTAAATATCCATACTTGTTTGTAGAATCAATTTTTTTTGAGCTCCATAGTTAGGGAGCAATAGCATATTCAGAGTCGTAAAGTTTGTATGTATTTTAATGTGTGAGTCACACACAAACCAATATTTCCATATTTTTACTTATATTGAATGACTGTTGGCATTTTATTTGTAATAGTGTATTCAAGATCTGTACCAATTTTCAGCTCTATGCGAATTATTACAAACTTTGAATTTTTTTACGTCTAATTTGACTGGAGTAATTATTTGCTTTTTAGTATTATACTTTTGTGTGGAAGTTTGACACTTTCCTCTTGACTCATCTTATATATTCTTTATTATTTATAAATTATTTAAGTTTTTATTTACTAACATTGTAACGGTTAACCTTTCTAAGGTACGCGCAATTATTAAAGAATGATACTCTTTTATGCAGTAAAAATACAACTAGGTAAGCTAACAAGAGTAAAATTTATTAATGTTAAATTATGCTATTAGCTATCTATGGTAACCCATGGTTACCATAAACAACAGTCTTTTTTTCACACAGCTTCTTCAGGTCTTATGGAATTTTGCTCTTTTCCAATTTCCCAAAAAAAATAATTTTAAAAAATGAGGTACTACAATGTTTACAGGTTAGTTTACAGTATTAACAGGTTAGTTTAGTAACAAGATAATTTGCAATAGTTTCCTCTTTTTACGTACAGAAGACTATTTGCATTCGTAATCTGACAGTGTTACGTGAATATTGGATGACATTGATAGATGTACGAATTATACATTTTATATTACTAAAGAAAAAAATGAAAACAAAATGTATGTCTCATTATTATTAGGAGAACAAATTAAATTTAAACCTAACAAAATATTGTCTAATAGTGGTACAGTTATGTTCCGAAATGTCCATTATTTCGAGGGCTAACTCATACGGTTGGATAACACCACCAAACTACATTTTTATTAGTATATAATCAATGTTCAGCAATTTCCCATTTTAGGGTTTTTTTTATGGGGCCGGCCAGTGCCCTTTTTGGCCCCCAAATGCGAAAAATGTAATATATTTACAAATAAATTTCTAGTTTATGAAATAAATATTTAAATGCGGTTAATGCAGTCTTTTATTTTCTCTTCTTTGAAATGTTATGTGTATTCGACATAAGCCTTCATGGCTACAAATAAGCAAAAATTACGTCATAACTACAACAAAATTTTTATAGCACAATATCTCGATTTGGCTTGGAATAACTTAAAAAAAAATTATTGAAATGAAGGTTTCAGATACTTTAATTCAGATGACAAAGAGTTTATATAAGTTATGTTCTAGAATTGCATATGGTGAAAAACGAGACACTGCATCTAACAAAGGGCTACATGCTGGGGCATGCATGCAGTGATGCTGACTTGCTATTCGTTCTCAAATAACAAAGCATGTTAAGCTAAACCGCATTTGACGTAATCTCCAGTAATTTGTACATGTATACATATCAAAATAACATAACAGTAAATATGGTATAGATATCTGCGGAGTTTCCTATCGGATATGAGGTAAAACAAGGGTTGGCTTTAGGTGGTTATGTGTCAGCGCATAAAGATTTGCATGCATGTGTGAAACAATATCTTACTTGAAATTTTTTTTTTACCGAATTCCATATTATCCAAAACTGATAAAGACAATTCATTATAAACACTCATTCGAAGGGAACTGGAGGTATAAGGGGACATACTTAACACTGAATTATATATATATATATATACACACAAGTTTTTTTCAATGTCGAGTACAAGAATAAAAGTATATTACTAATATTTGTTCTAAATATTTTGGAGTTAAACTTCGGCGTTTTTCTTTGGAAAACCACTTATATTGTGAGCAGGACTTTTACAAAGTCACCACATTCATGCCCGGTGTAGAAAAATGTACTTTGCCGTTTAAAAGGTCTATTACAAGTCATCGTAACAAATCCGGGATTTTTTTTTAAACACTGGAATTGTTTTATATATTAATAATATATAACATCTCCCCTTAATTGAAAATTATACTGACGATGATCGAACAAAGCGTTTATTTCATCCACTGTAGTAAATTCTGATGATGGCTGATATTGAAGGTCCAGTATGGCTAGTGGAATTCTTGAAAAACATCTGTGTATGGTCTCCAGATTTTCTTGAACTGTTGTATCCATAAATGTGTTGCGCCTGTGAAATAGCAACTGCATCAATTGAATGTAACTGCTGTATTACAGATTTCACATTTTCAAAATGACAGTAATAGTATGATGTTTTAGCCAAGTTCCCCATTGTATTGTAATGGGTTCTGGAGGAAATCGAGTATTTGGTAGAATTTCATGAAACAACCGTATAGGACTTGGTGCTTTAAGAAAAACTTTTTTTACACTAGCTATTAATTTATCAACATTAGGGTAACATCTCCTAATAGTTTCATTAATTATATGAAGCCCATGTCCTAAACATGTTACATGCGGCATATTCCGATATGTCTCCTTCAAAATTATTCCAGCAGCTTTCATATAATTCACTCCCTCAGCAAGAATAATAGGAACTTGCCCTTATTTTCTGCATATTTGTCACTCCAAAAGTCTCTTCCTGCAATGCACCCACTAAAACATTCGCTATCTTGAACCTGCAAGCATTGATTGTTTCTTCCACGCCAAGCCAGATATACGTCCCATTAAGCTTAGAAGAAATTTTGTTTAATATGTTGGTACTCCATAAATAAATATTTGTTTCTTAATATAGACTCCGAAGGCACCTTAACTTTGCTATATTTGCCATTTTGCATACATTTTCCCAAAAATTAGCTAAAAAGTGGATTGTCTAGTTTTGACCGCAGTATGTTACATCCTATCATATAAATCGGCAATATCGCGAATCCAGTTTACTGCAACTCCCCACCATGCCTGGGACTGGGCTTCAGTGATGTAAATTAGTAGGTATACATAGTGCAATTTAAAATAATCTATTATGCATTATGTTTTTATTTAGTATAGTGCATTTCTCGATAAAACTAAGTTACGCATAACCATTGTAAAATAAAACAAAATTAATTTAGTATGTTGCATGACTTTCTATTTTTGTACTTTGGGAACGTTTTCACTATGTGTTTACAATATGTAATATCTGTAAAAGCCATCCCTGGAATCCGATATGTCAATCCGACCTCTGGTGATAACTCCCTATTCACTTTATAACCATTCTAACTTACCATGTAAATAAAATAGATAATTTCCAAAACAAGTTAAATACTTGTTGACAAGAGATCATTCAAATTTTCATTAGTTACAACCTGCCGACCATGCCATTTCAATTAATGTTTCTTGACCATTATAATATCAGATGATATCCACTGAAAATGACTTAAAACCAGTAATGGAGGACAATTGATATGGTTCTTTTTCATAGTAATAAAAAGTTCAAATACGAGTGCAAAAGATCAAAAGATAAGAGCTAGGATCTCTATATTAATTAACTAATTTATGTCTTAGGGCGTATCCGGTCTATACGGTAGGAGATTCCGCAACGTTATACCCAATAACTAATACAGGCCAAGCCCAAGGACAATATTATGCAGCCACAAATTCAGGGACAACCGCAGTCACTGGTACAGTCGGGTATACAACAGGAGGTCAGTATGTTGTACAGCACACTGTAGACGCTGAGTCTCTCATACCATCCAACAGAGTATCTCCACAAACCACTAATGCGGTAAGATTTAATGGCTTCTTTTTCTTTAATTTTTGGTTTAAGATGGCGTTGAGAAGACTGTTTTTCGTGGGTATAGATCGTATACTAGACGAATACAGTTTATTATTGTGAATATTATGACACACATTGAGATAATTTTTTTTAAGAGAGTGTAAAAGATGAAAAATTGTTATGAATGTGGTTCAAATGTTTAAGAACATAAAGTCTCTAAAGGTATGTGTTGAAATATGTTTATGTGATGTATTCGTTAGACCTTTCTGGGTACTTGGCAAGCCCGACAACAGAGGGGGTCTAGGTAACCCCTAGAACCCCTCTGACTGTTGATATAGATAACTTTATATCAACTCCAGAGATAGAGAAATACTTGTGTGAAAAAAGCAGAGGTATCCCAAAACCATCCATGTACTGGGCTCCATAATTTCTGTGGTCTCTTCTGGTACCAGGTAACTAATAATAAATGGAAAGTCATTCAGCTATATAAAGAAAAGTGAAAACGTGAACTTCATAATTAAACAACAAGTTTTAATATTATTTTGATCAGACATGTTTATCAATATTAATAACAAAGGGGTGTATCTTGGTTTATTCAGATTGTGCATTTTTATTTTTTGAACAGTTAGCACAGAATACAAAAAAAAAACGAAACCGTAACATAATGTGCTAAAAAAAAAATACATCTTCAGATATAATTCTATAAAAGTGTAAATATAACATATGGCGCCAACACCTAAAGACAATTTTGGAACATACTTCTGCATCCAAATGTGAATGATGGAACATATTAATATATTGCTTATATCATTTTCTTTTCTGTGGTATGTTTTCATCATGTCTCGATGTGTTCATTTAAGTAATATTGTTTGATTCCTTTTAGTGAGAATTTCATTTTTTGCAGTTGAGTTTTTTGTTGTTTAATTATTATTTATTATTCTGTGGTGCAAGTGTATAAAAATGTAAGGACACCAAATGTATGATTAGATATTGTGAATGAGACCTACGTAAAACAAAGTAATTTATTTTAAAAAATAATGAAAAAAATTACCTTTTCGATGTATGATAAAGTGAGACGAGTATGAAAGTGCAGTAAAATCCTACAAAAAGGTGTGAATGTAAAACAGGAATAATAAAAGCAGGTTGTATCTACTAAGTTTAAACCAGATACTGCAAAAAATCACCGGTCTGGACTTCTTGCTTGCTCTTTGTCGCTATGAGCAGTAGTGGAGTCAATAGAGATTTTCACTTCGCAAAAATTCCGGGAAGCCGTAACTTTTAAGAATACATCTCTGAACATGTCAGGAACAACATATAAAAAGATAACAACAATAGTTCTTGTATGTCATTTGTTATTAAGAAATTAGTTGCAACATACCAGTTTTTGTCAAATATCTTAAGATCATTTTTTCTTAAAAAAACTAATTACCAGCATTTTTTTTTGTGTCGCCGACAGGATTAATATGCAAACAAGTGTTTTGCATCTTGGTCATATTTTTGCATATTAAACCTTTTGGTGAAAAATGCTGGCAATAGCACCTTAGCTTTAGATAAACTACGTTTAAGATATATTTAAATTTCATTGAAAAGTCTCACCATTGCACCATTTGGCTGAGAGCCATTTTTCTCAGATTTCTGGAAGTTGGGCCTAGGGCCATACCTGATGACAGAAAATGCTGATAGAGGTATCTTTGAATTGCTCTCGACATCTGGAAACACATATCACATTGCAAGCAAAAAGTCTCAACAAGACATCGAAGTGAAATTCAATTTGAATTTACCACATCACATGACCACTTCCACCACCTGGACATAGTAAGCCTTGTTCACTCCCATACCCTGCACCTACTGACAAAGAACAAGCAAAAGGTCCAGACCAGTATATTTTTGCAGTGAATGGAGTATCTACAAAATCAGCTTGACCAAAGATCAGAATCTATGGTTATAATTGTTACAACAGTCATAACTATCAGTGTTGCCAATGGTTAAGAACAAAAATGTGCATGCTCTCGTCAATAATTATGCGATTCTGTGCAGCATTGTGTGATATAATGAAATTTCTTTAAAAATGGTCATTTATTTACTACTCATGCACAATGAGCAAGTGTATTTGTGTCTTTATTTAACTATAGAAAGGAAGGGTAAATTTTACCCCTCCTTGGAAAGGGGGTAAATTTTACCCCTCGTTGGGAACCAGCAGTCTGGAGATCACACGGTCACAGTGTATGAAATGGTATTTTCTCTCTTTAAAAGATCATTTTAGATGAGAAAGTCAGGACCACGTTATTTTTCGGAAAATGAGATAAGATGAACTGCCAAATCGAATAGGGGTGTTGCCGGTATGCCGGTTGCACTTCGGGCTTTCGTCACTCAATGGAACACGTGAAGGTGGTGCCAAGCCTACTCGTCATAAAAAAATACTAAAAAAAAACAACTTTGTTTACAAAATATTTGTAGAAAGCTAGGGACTTGTGTAATTGTTCGTTTTTTGTGCAATTTTTGTGGGATTACCCGAAATAAGGCGAATTTATTTAGAGTGCAAAAATTATTACCTGGCAGTCAAATTATGCCCAAATCGCATAATTATGCGCCAATCGGCAACACTGGTAACTTTTTATTTTAATCAAGCCGGGTTCGGTTTATATTTAGTTGAACAACATGCTATAAAAGATTTACTAATTTACTGATGGGAAAGGGTAACTGATGTCCTGTTGCATGAAAGTAGTGAGTTAAATAATATCTTCAGTAATAACCTGAATGGCCTTAAATAGTTTTCTTTAAAAAGTAGTCGCTGGTAGAGTTGTAATGCCATATCGTAATACACTACTAACATGGAACTATACTTTTATTAAATTTCAAAGAAAAATCCCAAAAGGTTTCTTGCAATCAAGATTATAGGCTGTTTGAGAGACATATTTTATCAAATTTAAAGATGTGTCTTTGTCAAAAGGACAATTTTGTTTTTTCAATCACAGTGTATTTGTTACATATTATTTGAGGATGGTTCATATATGAATGAGACTTATTATGTTGCAGTTGTAATTTATCATACACGTACACGTGGCTGCACTGATTTTTAAGTGAACTTAAAATCATTCAATACTGCCTTCCTAGACAAGAGTCATATGTGGCTTTCTATGGGTTTAAAATCTTGAATTGTTATCTTTCTACTGTACAAAAATTGCTGTATATGCAGTTAAAATAGCCAAAGGACCCCGAATTTTTTTAACCAACTTCATCTAAAGTACAAATTTCCCTCAAATCTCATGTACTGTCTTGGACAATAAATAATGGGACAGCTTTTTTTTTACTGTGAATCTATATTTTTATTTGAATATGTAATGAGTAGCCTAAATACAACAAAAGATGTTACTATTTTATTTTATATTTTAAAGAGGATATGGTAAGGCTGGAGTTATTGCTACAGCAGAAGATGGATGGTCAATGAGACAAATTGCACTGCATTGTATCCATATACATATTAACTATATACTATGAGTTTGGTTCGTAACTTGACGCCAAGGAGAGCCTGTCTCTCTATCCTTTAAGAGTACTCTGGGTATGGTGCGCATGCCTTAGTGACGCGAGATTGTGACCATTCAACTGAATATAGAAGGTAAATGGTCACAATCTAATAGGAGAAATTGGCCACATGGCTACTGACCTAGTACAAGAGCGCGCTTGTGTTGTCAGAGCATGCGCGTTGGGACCCAAGTTCTCCTCTATAGTGATGGAAAACTATCTCCTTCTCTAGCCTCAATTCCGTAGATAGTGGCTTATAGCATATTACCAGTATATAGTTAATAGGTATATGATTGTAACATTAACAAAAATTTGATATTGTGGTGCGCTGGCGCCCCCTTGGGACTGGAGCTGATAGCTCATGATGAATAAAAGCTGAAAATTAAGTAGAAATGGTTAGGCAACCAGTAATACACGCCATCTCTTCTCGAAGCCTGTAGATGGCTTTAGAGTTATATATTGTTCTAGATGTATATTCTCGAAAAGGTTAGAGTCTATGCTAGATTTTTCTGGATGTTATTGTGTTGAATATATAAGGCGCGATTCATGGCGGAGAACCGTAGGAGGAAGAAGTTGAAAAGTGATAACAGTTAAAGTGCATTTTAGTAGATAATAAAAATCTGGTGTAGTTTGCAGTAAGTTTTTAAATCAAGTTTTAGTGGTTACCCCTTGTTGAAATTATTTTGAAATTAATTCATAAGAAATATTAATAAAAAAAAATCTAACTATTAATATTTGGTTATTGCACCGTTTCTATTTATAACTTCTATTAGTCTATTTGGCATAGAATTCAATAAACTCATGCAATAATCATCGATAATATTTTCCCATGCATTGTTTATTAATTCCAGTAGTTAATTCTTGAGCATTTCGTAGTCTCACATTTTGGTTTTGCATATTTCTTACGTAACTCCAATACTTCTTCCACAAGGCACTATGATTGAGCCAATTAAGAACATTAATGCTGCTGTCTCGAAACCATTTATAGTCTGTTTTTAAACCAGGAGGAGCGTTTTAAATTTAACGCGCCAAATCATACATCTGTGATTGGATAAGCCCCCGCCAGTTTTACACAAGGCAATAGTTGTAAATTTTGACATATTGTAAAAAAATTAATTTCATGTCATAAATTATTAGGTTATAATTTCTATTTTATCGTTTGCACGTTATGTATCAGTTTCTAATCCCTTTTGTATAAATCTGAAGGTAAAAGTGGCTAATTGCTTGGTGCCTTTATATTACGTAAATGGTATAAGATGCTGTATAAAATACCTAGAGGTCAAATAGAGGTCGATGCATTATATAATATAATAAAATACACACAAAAACACTGCAGTCATGTATTGTTGGTTGCTCAAAACGCCAACAAGGTTTTAGTGTATTTTCTGGTTACTTTTGTGTTGTGAATGGAACTTCCATATTTACTCCTCCTGGTTTAAAAACAAACTATAGTTACGGTATGAGCAGTAGGGTGGAACGAAAAATTTTTTCTTTTTAAATTGTTTTGCCATAGGTGTCAAAATGTGCATTTGGATAAAAATAAAATGTATTCTCAAAAGCTGATCGACCTACCTTAGCATTTTCAGATTCCTCATGGGACCGAAAGTATAGACATTTTGGTGATTTTACAGGTTATTGTTACCTTCATTGGTTTATTAAAAAAATATATTGTTGCGTGTTTTCACCCTTTTAGGAAACACCCTGTATGAATCCGTGGGTTCTAAATAATTTCAACAAGAGATAAACACCACTAACAATTTATTTAATAATTTATTGACTATACAATACTTTAAAATAACATTTACACTTTGTTTACTTGATATTTAACCTCACTTTTTCGCTTTAACTTCACTTTAGCAAAATTCTCTTTAATAAACTTGCCCTTCCGCGCCGGTAATCGCGCCTTATATACTCTGAAATTGCCTCCAGATCAATCAAGAATCTTCTCTCGCCACATTCTAGTAAAGTCCACTTCTTTCTATTAGTTTCCAGTTACTCACTTTTAGGCATAGGCGTATCAATTTCCAGTTCCAAGGGGGTGTAATTCATAACACTGCCCCCCTCCTTAAGCCTGATCGTTCCGATCAGGCAACTCAGACTCATCGATGTATTTCGCCAGTTTGTCCAAATGCACGATCTTCATCTTGGACTTTTTACTTCGTTGAATCCGATAGATGACGTCATTAATTCGGGTACTAACAGTATATGGTCCATCTCAAGGTGGTTGAAGTTTCGGTGACCTTCCTTTCTTCCGCTGTGGGTTGTACAGCCAAACCAGATCTCCTGCCTTAAACCCTTTTGGATTACCCTTCCGGTCGTATCGAGCCTTCATTCGGTCACTGGCTGGTGATGGTTCCGCTATATCGTTAGCCAACCTCCTGAAAGGAGCTCCGGAGTTGAACTGCTTCTTTTCACCCTTACTTCCAGTCTGTGGTCCCTTACTGGCTGCACAAATCTTGCATTTACGACACCAAGCCTCCACATCCTGACGACTTCTTATCCAATAAAATCGTTCTCATATTTTCTTCGGGGTCTTGTTAACACCGAAGTGTCCATCGGATGTTCCATTGTGCACTTCCTGAAGCACCTTTGCTACTCGACACCTGGAAATCACTAGATGCATAACCACCTGTTTTCCATCCGGGCTTTCCCATGCTCTCCGCAACAGCCCGTTCATGACTTTCAGTGCGTCCCACTGCGCCCATAGTGCCTTCAGTCCCACTCTTTTGCCTGAAACATCCTTCCATTTTGGACGAGTTCCCCTTTCTTTAGCTCGCAATATAGGCCCAATTTCCTCATCGTTCGGTTGCTCTTGTCTGAGTGCTTCGTCTATCCTGTCATCCGGTACCTCCACCTTGACAATGTTGACTGCCCCCGTGACCTGCAATTTCTCCTGGTGGTAGTACTTGCAACCTTCCTGGCACGTTCTTCCGAATGAAGCATCTGCATATTTCTGGGGTTTCGATATATCGTCATAGTGTAGTGGTGGCCTTTTTGTAATGCTTCGAAGCTGGGAAATCTTCACTTCTCTAGGGGCACCACGTTCCTTATATGACACAGTCTCTCTGGTACCAGCTTCCTCTGATTTTCCCCTCAGCTTCACAGCATTTCCGGCCTTCACTCTCTCCAAGCTTCTCCGTGGACATTCAAGATGGATATGTCCTAGTTCTCCGCACCTGTAACATTTCATACGCCGTCCACTTGGCCTTCCACTACTTTGTTTATTCTGTGTCTCTTCCATGTTTCCAGCATTCACTTTCCTCGACTTTTGATGTCGACGGTCTCATTTCATATGTCCTATCTTGCCGCAGTTGTAGCATTTAATACCTTCGCTTGGCTTTCCTTGTCTTCCTGGAGTATCCAATATAGCCATTATTTGAGTAAACATTCTCTTGGTCAACCTAGGGTCCTGGTTCTTCTTTTCTGGTTGCGATTCTTCGATACTCACAGCTTGTACTCTTGGACTCGGGGTATCCTGAAGGACAGCTTCCACCTCGAGTGCATGCACCAACGCCTCACTGCTGTTCTTGTATCGAGATAATAATAATAATAATAATAATAGACTTTATTTTCGTATGACTTGTAAATACAAGTGTAGAATATTGTCACCAAATAATCAATAAAGATACAAGCAAAAATACAATATTACAGGTTTGACAGTAGTAAAAAAAAAAAAAATAAAATATAGTAGGTATATAAATAGCAAAATACAATTCAATACAACACAAACATACATACATCACAATACAAAATTGTCACAATTTAAAAATTCCCCTATAGAGTAAAAACTATGATTCTGCAGCATATTACGAACACCCGATTTAAATAAATTAAAAGTAGGTAAGGACTTCAAAGAGGTTGGCAATTTATTAAATATTTTAACGGTCATGATCAGTGGCCCATTTGCTGAGGCAGACATACTGTGCCTCGGTATTTCCATATTGAGAGTAGGTCTAAAATTGTAGGGCGAATTTAGATCTCTGGTGAGTGTAAACTTATCAGGATGTGACTTAACATAGCAAACGCAATTTAGAATGTAAATATTCGTTATAGTTAGGAGGTTTAGTTGCTTAAAAAGGTCTCTGCAGGAATATCTTAAGCTTTTGAATGTCATTGTTCTTAAGATTCTTTTTTGGAGGATTAAAACTTCATTTATTCTTGTACAATTTCCCCAACATAAGATACCATAGTTCAATGTGGAGTAGACATAAGCATAATAATAAATTATTAAAACATCAGTTGAAACATAATTTCTCAGCTGCCATAAGACAAAGCAAGAAGTTGATAATTTCTTCAGTATGGCATCAATCTGGTTACTCCACGTTAAATGCGAGTCTATACATAAGCCAAGAAATTTAACTTGCGAGCTCTGTTGAATACTCTTACTGCTTATCTTTACTAAAATGCTTTCATCCAGTTTTCTTGGAGTGAACAGTATGAGATCAGTTTTGAGATCATTTAGTATGAAGCCTGTATACCGACAATAATTTATCATAACGTGAATAACATTGTTAGCAGTGTTACTCAGATCATCAAAATTATCCGCACTGACAGCTATTAGGGCATCATCTGCAAAGAGAGATACGAAACCACATGGGAAATAAGAGAAGAGATCATTAATGAAAGTAATAAATAATAGGGGGCCCAATACGCTACCCTGGGGTACCCCTACTTTGATCGCTTTGGGCAGAGACTTATAAGTGATATTAGTTCTCAAAATAACTTCTTGGCTCCGATCTTGCAAATAAGAGGAAAGCCAAAGTAGGGCAGGTCCACGAATGCCATAATTATAGAGTTTATTCAATAACAAATTAGTGTTAACTGTGTCAAACGCACGTTTTAGATCAAACAGAATACACGCTATTTTGTTTTTACATTCAAAATTCTGCAGAATATAACTGTAGACTGCCAAAATCGCATCCTGTGTTGATAATTTGCTCCTAAAACCGAATTGGTTAATTGACAAAATTTTTTCTGTTTTCAGGAATTTTGAAAGCCTAATATGGAAGGCGTTTTCATATACTTTAGAGAAAGCAGAGAGTAGGGCAATTCCTCTATAGTTTGAGATTTGTGATATATTACCTTTTTTATAGATTGGAACAATAAGTGCTTTTTTTAAAAGTGTTGGAAACATACCGTCCTGAAACGAAAAATTAATAAGCATGGTAATACAATTAGTGATGTGATCAGCAACTTTAATTAGAAGCGAACAGGGTATCTCATCATAGCCTGCAGAATGCTTATTTGATATTTTCGTTAAGATTGTATGAACTTCTTGAGATGTAATAGGAAATAAGAAGAATGTTTTTTCTCGAATTTCAGATGTAGCCTGCCCATTTACAGATAGATTTTTAGTTAAATCATTAATAGAATTTATAAAATAATCATTAAAAGCTTGAGTGGCATCGTGATGATTACTGATATTGCGCCCTGAATCATCCAGAAGGCATGATGGTATATTATGTGATTTTCTGTTTTTTACTTGACCGTTTATAATTTTCCAGGCTGTGGTAGATTTGTTACTGGAGTTTAATATTAGTGAATTATAATAGGTTTTTTTAGCCGTTTTTATATGCAATGAGTGGTTTTTCTTTAAAATGTTATAACGAATAAGAACATTTTCGTCCATAGATTCTTTATACAGTTTGAATACATCTCTGACAAATTTACCCTCATCAATTAGGTGTTGGGTAATCCAAGGTTTACTAGAGCCAGACTTCTTATGGTTTGTAACAGGTTCTAGCGGAAATGCACAGTCCATAAGCCTAAGAAATATATAATAAAAGTGTTCGAATTTAATGTTACTATTTGCATCAGTGTTCAAAAAATCCCACTTTTCACGGGATAGTAAGTGATTAAAATTGGCTATGTTATTCAAATTATTAAAGGATCTTCTGAACCTAATCTCAGGATGAACCTCCTTATTTTCAATATGATCATAAGTATAGGTAATATGCTGCAAGAAATGGTCAGAGATATCACAGTATACAACGGTAGGATTTAACAGTAGTGAATCAATATTACAAAAAATATTGTCAATAATAGTTTTTGAATTGTTTGTAACACGAGTATACTCAGTTATACATACATTGAGCCCGAATGACCTAATTAAGTTGGAAAATTCCCTACCATGTCTATCAATACACTTATCATCTAAATTTATATTGAAATCTCCACATATGATGTTAATAGTTTTAGTGTTGAAAGCTACATGTAAAAGATCGCACATACAGTTTATGAATTGGTTATAATTGGAATAGTCAGGAGCTCTATATAGATAACCTGAGGACTCGCCTGATCTCGTCGTCCTGCATACCATCCAGAAAAGCCTCTACTGCCAGTTGGTCTTGGAATTCCTTCAGTACATCAGGGTAAGCTAAGGTGAGCCAGTCTCCACACGGCAGCTTCGAACTCTTGCAAGCTTTCCCCAGCCCCTTGAACACGTGATTTCAACTGGGTCTGGTACACTCGGGCAAGGTGTTGATCGCCATATCGTAGATCTAAGGCAGCTTCTAAAACTCTAAAGTTCCGTTGTTGGTCTACCGGAATTGTCTGGAGCAATTCCAATGCTTGGCCTCTTAAAGCTACGATTAATGCCTTAGCCTTCTCTTCGTCATTCCAGTTGTTTGCACTCGTGGCTGCCTCAAACTGTGTCTTGTAAGTCATCCAGGTACTTTGAACTTTGGTTAGTAATATTTACGATTCCCACTGTGTTGCTTGTGAGAGTCCTCTATTTGTGTTGGTTTATAGTGGACATAATTTATCAATAATCTTATAATTTATACTACTGTGTTGCTAAAGGACTGAAGATCTATGGGATCTAATAGGTAGTTAAGTGGAAATTATTATTGCAACAAATTTAACAAAATTTAACAAAATTGACCATCAAAGGAGGGAATTTTCAATTGCTGGCCTGACGATACCACTTGCTGGTTTCCTCTATCCCTCAACTGTTGTTTAAGCTGGTCTATTTCTCCTTTGACTTCTTCTTCGAACTTGTTTACTTTCACTTTGACTTCACAAACTTCTTCTTCGACCTTGCCTACTTTTACTTCGACCTCATTAACTTTCGTCTTTACGCTACCCATATCTTCCTTAATCTCATTTTTTATTTCTTCAACGACTGTAAACAAGTCATTTTGTTGTGTCTCTATAGTTTTCCTTAAGTCGTCATTTTCCTCTTGACGTCTTCGTTCTTTTTCTTGTCTTCTGTCCCGTTCTTCTTTCTCTTCCTGGCGCTTCTTTTCTTGGTCCATCATCTTTTGCATTTGGGCGAATAAGTCCTGTATTTGTTTTTCGGATGCCATGCTTCTGGTTGTTATAGACATACGACTAGGTTGAAATCAAATAAATTTAATAATTACGTCACTATCGGTAATGGGAAAAAATCTTATCTAGAGTCATTGTCACTTAGCCACTAATGTTTAAATAGAAAAATTCTAGAAAGTTCACGAAAATGCACTTAATCAACTACACGAAAAAGTCTTGTTCAGAGTCTTTTATCTCTTCTTAGTTCAAAGGATTTAATTACTACCACTAATGTCCTAACAAAAATGTTCTACAATGTCTAAAAACGCACTTCACACTATTTTTCCTGTTAATCCTCGAACAATGTCCAGTAAATTAGTTCTTCCTGTGTTAGCACTAACTCCGAGAATACTGTCCCAGTCTTCTCAACACTTCCGAAAAATCCTCTTGTCAAAATTCCGCGTCTGACACCAATGTTGCGTGTTTTCACCTTTTTAGGAAACACCCTGTATGAATCCGTGGGTTCTAAATAATTTCAACAAGAGATAAATACCACTAACACTTTATTTAATAATTTACTGACTGTACAATACTTTAAAATAACATTTACACTTTGTTTACTTGATATTTAACCTCACTTTTTCGCTTTAACTTCACTTTAGCAAAATTTTCTTTAGTAAACTTGCTCTTCTGCGCCGGTAATCGCGCCTTATATACTCTGAAATTGCCTCCAGATCAATCAAGAATCTTCTCTCGCCACATTCTAGAAAAGTCCACTTCTTTCTATTAGTTTCCAGTTACACTTTTAGGCATAGGCGTATCAATTTCCAGTTACAAGGGGGTGTAATTCATAACAATATTCTCTGGTAGACATAGTACTTAAAATAATTATAAAAGTATGATAAAAAGCTCCTTCAAGTCAATTTGCTCTATTCTAATATCTGTTCATTCGAGCTACAAGGTATAGCTGTGACCGTGTCTCACTGCTTGTAGCCGACAACAGCCAGTCATCCATGGCGCACACACAGTCCAAATGTAGTAGCATGTGGCGGCCACCTGTAGCGACCACGTGTAGTTGCTTCTAACCACCTGTGGCAGCCACCGGGAGTGGCCACATGTAGCTGTGTTTGCGAGCGGCCTTACTGTCCGAATTTCACGTCAGTCGGTGTTACCCGAAAGAATTCTGAGGTAATAACCTATTTTTACCGTCGAACACTGGGCTAAAATATTATAATGGGATGTACTATAACTAAATTTTAGCAAAAATACATTTTAAAACTTGTCCTATTTTTATTGTCCAGGAAAGTCCAAAAAAATATCTTTGAGTAAGGAAATCACAAAAGAGATTTTTTTATTAAGTTTTGATGTTGTCATTCGAGTAAGGTGTGCCTGATGTGTCATCCTAGAACAAATTTTAATGGTGTCTGGTGATTAAATAATTACAAATGTTATCAAAATTCACTCAGTCTATTAAGTTTTAAAGTTTTAACAAAAACAAGAATGGCGCTATTTTCCCCAAGAGGAAAAGCAGCTACAAGTGCAGCTACGGACTTGTGTTTCTGAGTTATTGCTTCTCCTCAGTGTAGCATAGATAAATGATGTGGTTATATGAGAAACAAGACCAATAAGGTAGGAAAGTACAGTACACATTACTCTTATTATACTTTCGTTCCCCTAGTGCCACAATGTGTGGCGTCGGAGACACTATGTAGAAAGAATATAACATTACTTTGTTTAGATTATCACTTAATGTATTTTGATATAGTCTCATTCCTATAAGGGCTATCATCGTGTGAGAAGGTAAAAATGGATATGTTTGTGTTAGTCGATATATTCAATTTTATAATGTGCACAATAATTTATAACAAATTTTGCTTATAATACATGCTTTTTTGAATAATAAAGATTCAAAGTGATATTTTCAGTTAAGTAACCAACACTATTTAGTTTTGTATCTGAAGTACTTTATCATAATAAAATCTAACTGCTAGTTTCAATTATATATTTTTTTGAGGGGATGTTCATTTATAGAGAACCAATTTTATTTACATTTAATGATGAACCCAATTTAAAATCAATTTGGAACTTAAGTTTACAATATAAGGAGTACCTAGAGGTTTGGCATAAGATTATTATAAAAACATTTTGTACTAAAGACCATTACTGTTCAATTTTTGTCAGAGTGCCTATTGTGGTTCCCCTTTTCTTGATTTTTTGTATCTGTTGATTTTAAATTTTTTAGTTTTATTGGAAGTATATATTCTGTCTTAAAGTACTATATACAGAGTATATTTAGTTTCATGTTATTAACCCTTTCATTGCGAAAAACGGGTAAATTTAAAAAAGAAGTTGTGACCGCAATGTGTAAACCGTAGTTACGCAAGGCTGGTGGCACGAGTAATTGGGAGAAGTAAATGATAACGCAATTATAGTACATATTGGGTGCAACTGTTGGAAACTTTCCAAGCAGAGGTTCTGTAAAAGACAACACTAAAAATGCGCTAATCGCCAACTGTTGAGTGTTTTGGTCAGCTGAGTCTAGTCAGTGGCGAAACTCAACCCCACTTTCGTTCATTCTTTGGCATGTCTTTCCTTCCGGTAATCTATGGTGCTTGTTTTAAAAAATATATAGAATAAAGAAGTATTAATATTAAACGATTATTTATTAAAAAATAATCATAAATGTTTTCTGCGCCATGACATAACCTCAATTATAGTGACATTTATTAACTTGCATGACACCGTTTAGGGCTCAGAGCAGCTTACTAAAATCAAACAGTAATCAGGTAGAGTACTTACTCTCAGAAGTTGCATTCCCTAAAGGTACCCATTCATAGGATATCAAACTTCAGTTTATTGCAATAGTTTGAACCCCCAAATGGCGGTAATCATGACTGTTAAGTAGAGTAACAAGTGAAAAAAACTACATTTTGATATGCTTTTTGTCCAATTTGTTGGGATGATTCATTACATTTTCAGCAGAGGGTCGCAAGATGACTCAGTGCTTTGACATGATTTATTTTTCTTTCTTTTTTTTCTTTTTGCATTGACTAAAGTAAAAGCTAACTACATTTTGAAACACGGAAAGGGCATCGGTTCTATTTTTATTTAGTAAATGAAAATAACTTAATGAATGATGATATTTTAAATATAACATTATCACTTATCAATTTGTAATATTTTTTTAAATAATTCTATGGAATGCATTTTCGTAAATAACTCGTTTATTTTAAGTTTTTCGAAAAAACTCTATTTCAGGTTTTTTGTCCAAAAAGGTCCATGCCTTATACTGGTTGTAGAGATCGATCGACGGAATAGTTAATTTTCGATTTTTATTAGGAAACTGTTCGGAATTTGTAGAATTTATCAAAAAAATCAAGTTTTCCAGAATTTGCAGATTCGCTTTTGTTTTGTCAAATTTCTCACAAACGTCAACTAATAGACCTAATCGAGACCTACAATTTCCATTTTCGAAAATCAAAATCGGACCTTCGGTTCGGGAGTTATTAATTTCTTTGAAGAATCATACTCGGCCCTGGAAAACATACTTGCGGTCAACGGATTCGGGCCGCCAGCAATAGGCTTCATTTGTGGCCGGGTACCTTTGATTCCACCAAGTCTCATCGAAATCGATCAATATTCTGGACAGTTATCGTGCTTCCTAGCCCGATTTCGAGAAAACCAGTTTTTTGCAAAAAACAAACAATTTTCGTTTGTTTTTCGACATTGCCTCTGGTATACTTATTTGTAGAGCTTCGCCAGCGGCACCATTTCTTTTTTGAAATGTCTCGATCCGACTACCCGTTATCGAGTTATTAATTTCTTCCGAAAAACTCGAAACGTCTATATCGGGTACTTCCGGTTTCCGAACGGAGCCGAGCTTCCGGCGTTAAGGTTTTCTAAAGACCTCCTATTAACCACCCAAGTTTCATCGCAATCCGAAAACGGATTAATGCGGCTGGGCGTGACAGACAGACAGACAGACCGACTGACCGACGGACGGAATTTTCTAAATTCGCTCTCGAATCGATAGATACGACTTTCACATCGATCCGACGTTTTTTTCGGGTTTCGACGGTCCACCGGAAAAATGCTAAACGTATACTACATTTTTTTTCAAAATGTAGTAACAGGTGGCACTCAATTTATCAGTTTTATTCAGATTCCCATAAAGAACAGTGTTTAAAATATCCAGTAAAGGATTAAGCGAGCAAGAATTTCATGATTTGCTAATAAATAGTGATGTAGAAGAAGAATTTGGGGATTTCCCAGAATACCAAATCCACGATTCGGATATTTATAGAGGAAACTCTAAATAATATAAATGAGTTTATTTTAAAGAAAAATGAAGCTAATATAAATGGAAATATAATCAATGCACAAAATGATAATAATAATAATAATATTTATTAATTTCAGAAAACGTACAAGTACAGTTAAGAAACATTGTCGGTAGAAATACAAAGAAAATATCACAAATAACATTGTAAAAACATATACACACAAAAAAAAACATGTGAATAATGAGCGATTAAACAAATATTATAATTAGAACTATAGAAAAGTAGTCCCACATTTTGTACAAAATTCATCAACACTATAGCTGTTCATGTCCAACAAAAATTACTTTAAAGCCTTTTTAAACTTAAACAATGTTGTCATAGATTTAGTATGCACCGGCAAACAGTTAAACAATTTACAGCCCATGAAAGAGACTTTTTTGGTACAAAGCCATTCTGTGTTCTTTTGGCAAAAGAAGATGTTTATTCCTAGTGCTATATGGATAATCAGTTCTAATCTCTATACCATAAAACAAAAAACGGAAGATCGCTGAATATCTTTTATGTCTCAGAAATATTGTGGAATTGCGAAAAACATATCAACATGCATTCGACACAGTGCAGGAATTGTACGAACACGCAGCCACACAGCGGTATAATTGGCTGAATCCGATGCCGCAATGAAAGGGTGAAGAAAAACTGGTAGTTGGGAGAGACCAGACAAACAAAAAACCTTATAACATTGAGTCTTAAGCCTATAGTTTCAGAGAAAGAAATAAAAAGAAATTTTTATAAGACTTGTTGAGAACTTCTAACCAGATAATACCTATAATATTGAAGTGGTCAATCACGGTTATCAAACTAAATTAAGTTCATTTTCTTCTTTTCCGATCATTGCATCAATGATAAGAAATAAACAACGTAAAAAAAATTACCAGGTAAATGTCACCTGATCTATTTATACTGTCACGAAGGATTAGAGAATTAACAAGATAAGACAGTCATACAGAGAAGATGAAATAGATTCTAAATTAAAAGGACATAACAATGAAAAATTCTATAATAATTAAATATATGAGGTTTCATATGACATATATGTTACGAGGCAACCTATTTCTTTAATAACCTTGGCTTTTGACAATCAGCTGACTTCGGTCGTTTTATTAGGAGAGTTTAACCGTTTTTTGCACAGTTGACCTATCTCTCTAATTACTATTACTAAAAGATTAAAGGTTCTTTGCCTGCTGTCTTATCTTGTTAATTCTCGAATCTTTGCTGTCTCTGTTTTATGTATAGGAGTATATTATTACTTAGTTATAAGAAAAGAGTAAATATCATTGATAATATAATTGTTGTTGTCCCCGGGCCATATTATACCTGCAAATCAGTCGGCCTAGTTGTATGGTGCTAAGGCAAAAAAATTAGGCACTTTGACTGGCAAATTTTTATGTGAATGAAGAAAATATAAATTCGCATATATTCCTTCACAGCTATGTCCATTGACCATGAACAACAGAGGTTCTCAAATTTGTTTTAAGCAACTCTTCAAATTGTTTTTTCAAGTGCTCCTAGAGATGAAAGTTGTATAGATTTTTTTGTTTGTCTTGTCATTCCTCATTATTAATTTTATTTATTGACATGAAACTAATTACACTTTAGATTAGTAGTTTCTTCCTAATGTCAGTTTTGCTGTATTTTTTTTATTGGCCCTTAGTAGTTTCATAGCCTTAATTTATACGTTCTTGTTCTTTATTTGTCATCAGAGTACTGATCTCAGTGACAATGTTTTTTCTAAGCGTTTTGGAATTAAATTTTTATTAAAAATTCAATTAAATCATTGCTAATTTACTATAAAGCCCTCTGTGACATATACAGATACTTTACAATCGTCTCTTATTATTTGATATAGTCCAAAGCCAATGAGCAATATTTGTAATGAAGATAGAGAAAATTGTTTGTTTATTCATTAGATGCCTGCTGCATTTTTGTAAAATCTGTTATCACTTTTAGGTTAAATTTATTACCAAAAATAAATATTGGGCAGCAACAACTGAATATATCATGCCTAAATTTTTGTACTGTTCAGGAATTTTTCATGAGGGCTTTACAATATAATATATTTACATAAAAGCCATCTGTGGAATTTACCCTTGCTGTTTAGGCTCTGTTTATCACTCATGGTTCATTTCCATATAATAGTATTCATGTGTCTACAGTGTTATACAATTATTAACATCCGTCTTTTTGAGTTTTATAATTCAAATGTGTTAATAGGCCCATATTTATGTGCAGAACACCTGTTCACTTTGTTCTGCATATTGTTATCAATACCATATGTCATACCCAAGTAATTAAAATAGCGCAATGGGTATATTCTATATAAATAATTGATATCCTTGTTTATTTGGCATTTCCCTTTTTCTTAAAAATACAGTAATTTTTCTTGATTGTGAAGTACCATTTCTATAAACACCAAGACACTTAAACACTATACTCGAATATTATTACTTGATGCGTGTTTCGTGGAATCATCTAGTGATGATTAAAACAGCTGTAATCGTATCCCGATGAAGCCAATTTTAGTTGGCAAAACGTGTGTGCAGCAATAGTATTCAAGTACAGTGTTAGTATTTTTTTAGTGTTTGCGGAAACTACTTCATAGGCAGTGTCACATTAAAGGTTCCAACTCACTCCAGGACAGTAGTAATATTTAATGTGTACATACATTTTTGGTTGGTTTTATTACTTTTTAGAAAATTTTATTTAGTGCATTTTAATTTACTCACCAATTAAAATTCCATTTCATGCATATAACTACTTGTATATTGTTAGAATGTTTTGAAACTGGCAGTTATTATAGTAGGGGATTCAGAGACCATTTACTTTCATTCCTATGCATCTCTTGGACGTACTTTTAAAATTGGGTCTATATTGTGTAAAATTGTCTGCTGAATCCATTTCAGGGGAGGCAATTTGCGATAGAGGCAAGCATTCATCCCCTATGTAAATTTTATACCTCTTTTTGGTGGTATACGGTATTTATAATTTTTCGAATATAACTCATGCTCTTGAAAACTATAAAAGCTATAAGGATCAAATTTTAGGCGAAGGTTAATGTATGGCTATTACGATAGCACCATTGAATTAGTAGTTTGGTTATTTATCCTCCACGAAAAACTAAAAAACGCGAGGGTGCTGAAATATTGTGGAGAAAAATGTAGCATCAAGGTACTTTTTCTATTTCTAAAAATATTGTTGATTGTATGAGCGGCATTGTAGTAAAAGGTCCAAATTTAATTTCAGTGAAAACATTTTTACAATCGGATTCTATAATTGATTTATTTTCAAGAACTATAGGCAGCACTGGTTGAATATGAGTCACTTCCTTCAAATCCGGCAACGTTCAAAGCTGTCATGTTAAGTAATTTCATGTACTATGTCCACAAATGTCAAAACCATAAGTGCAAGATGTATGAAGACTTTCCAATACATTATTAATATATATTATCCTCTGTAACAGATATATGCCTAGTGCACAATATTAGTTAGGGATAGATATGAATATGAATTAAAAGCAGCTTATTATGCAATCAACTCCTAGCTTCTGACAAAAACACCTTATACCACTATTATTTTTACACTTACAGGTTGTCACTTTTATTTGTTCCGGTTTTGTTTCATGATTATGATTGGAGTGAAAATGTTGTGCCCTGTCTTCCAACCATATTCGTGAATGTTCAGTTTAGGGGATGGATCACTAGCATTTATCCTCGCAAACAGTGTGTAGGCACTTTACATTATATGAATGAAGGCATATTGAGTGGGTGGCATTGTCCTCAGATCCATTTTGCAGTTTTTAAATAAATGTGCTTGTAAATGATCTAAACTGCCTTCAAAATTGAAACAACCGAACAGTGTTTGAAAAAGTAAAAAGCTGCTACCGTAAATTGGCACATATCCTCTTGTTAAGGGCATTTAAAATTGCAGAAGAATCAACTGTTGGCAAAGCAATTGCTGTGCCACCGATAAGCATTCCTGTGGTTATTAATGTAGATAACATAATTTCCCAAAATGTGGAGATACGTCAAACATTTCGTGGCAATGTAATTCTGTAGACTCTGCTTATTCTTAGAATTTGACATAATAGTCCGGACGGTAACCTGCACGAATAGATCCCACCTTGCATTTTATCAAGCGTTGAAATTTGATACACTTGTTCGTTAGACTCTACCCTTTGATATAAGAAATGTTTCCGCGGCCGGAACCCCCGTGGGGGCCCTGTTTTAGCATGGTTGCCTACCATCAGGGGCAAATCCGCATTTTCGCTTGTTTTGGAGCTAAAAAGTGTAGTAGAGAGCTGAAGTTCGGTACACATGCGGAATTTTTTATGTGTAAGGTCAACAGCAAGTGTCTCAGAGTCCACGGCTTTTTTTTTAAATGGCGGCTGGGAAATTGCATAAATTATTTTCCGAAAAAGTGTACTCTACCGCATTTTTTCGAATGAGGTCTCGTTCCATATGTTTTCAGGGTCACTGATTTCGAAAAATCATGTTTTGAGTCTGTGTGGTCGATGAGTACTGTGACTGTCCAGCCATGTAATTTAATAAGTGCGATTCGAATTTCCCTGCGTGTGAATCGTCTTTCCACCACGGTGAGATCCTCGAAGGGGATTAATTGGGAACTGTGCATACTATGCCAGAAAGAAACACAAGGGGAATTGACGTATCGGGGTAGTAGCCTCAAAGTTGACAAGCATGTTGGATACACGAAATTGACTGAAAATTTAGATGAATTTGAGAGGCTTGGGCGAGTACTACTGGGCGTAAATGTTTCGGTTCTGTATGAGGAAGCCGGATTTAAGGAAACCTTTGCAGGTAGAGGAACAAAATGGCAGAAAACCTGCTACTTGCTGTAACAAACGCTATTGAATACTGGTCACAAAATACCTCGACTTTAACGCCCTGTACATAGAAATATTACCTGCTTAGACCCTTTCAGATTACTCCATGATAAGAAGCAAACATTTCTTTTAAATATAGGATGGGTTTATTAATGTTTCCTGGAAATTCGTAATTTCGAATTTTGGCAAGGTTGGGGTATCTGTGTGATATAAATGTGTTATTCCATCATTATTATAAGAAAACTTGTCATATTAATATAATATATATTGTCATTATTTTCGACCTCACCTACTCAAAATATGATTTTTAGAAATCATTGACCCCGAAAATATATGAAACGAGACTTTACTCGAAAAAATGCAGTAGAGTAAACTTTTTCGGAAAATAACGTTATTTTATGCAGTTTCCCCGCCGCCATTTAAAAAAAGAGCCTTGGCCGAGGGACACTTTCTTGTGACCTTAAATATCCAAAATGCCACATGTGTACAAAATTTCAGCTCTCCACGACACTTTTTAGCTCCAAAACAAGCGAAAATGCGGATTTTCCCTTAAAGGTAGGCAACTATGTTATAATAGGGCCCCCGCGGGGGATTCGACTGTGGCAACATTTCTCATATCAAAGGGTAGGGTCTGACAAACAAATGTACCAAATTTCAACGCTTGAGCTTAAAATGCAAGGTGGATTCTCTTACCCTCCGGACTATAATCAACTTCCACTCAGGAATGTGAATTTTATCTCCAAGCTCAAACTCCGGCGATAATTTGATTATACGGTGGGCTCTTTCATAATCTTTTATGTTCATATCTAACCCCATCTAATATTAAGTAGTTTGCATATCTGTGATGGTGGATAATATTTCTGGAAATATAAATCTTCATATGTCTTGCAATTATGGTTTTGATATTTTTGGACATAGTACATGTAATCAGTTATCACGACAGTTTTGAACTTTGCCGGATTTGAAGGAAGTGATTCATATTCAACCTGTGCTACCTATAGTTTCGGAAATAAATGGATTATAGAATCCAATTGTAAAAATTCTTTCACTAAAATTAAATTTGGACCTTTTACTACAATACCGCTCATACAATAATACTTCAACACCCTCGCATTCTTTAAAAGGTTTTCTTGGAGGATAAATCACCAAGATACTAATATAAGATACTAATTCAATGCTGCTATCATAATCACCATACATTATTCAACTCCACTCCATCTAAAATTTGATCCTTGCAGCTTTTATAGTTTTCGAAATAGTATGAATTATACCAAATATTTTAAATCTCGTGTACTGCCGCAAAGAGGTATAAAATTAACAGGGATGAGCACAAGCCTATATCGCAAATCGCCCTCCGGAAATGGATTTGGCATACCATTTTACATAATATAAACCTAATTTTAAAAATACGTCCAAAAGTTGCATAGAAATGGAGAAATAAGCGGAATCTCGATTACTGGATCCCTGACTATTATATTAGTAAAACAATTAGGTATTAGCTATCTTCCAAAACTTTTGCTTATGGGTGCTTTTCTTACTAACTGGTGACAGGAAACGAATTATGTGGCTACTGCCACAGTGCATGCTACGCAACCTTCTGGTCAAGTGGTAGCTGGTGAAGATGTTGGATCGGCTCTTGGACATGCTACCAGAGTATCTCCTGCCACCGTAAGTCTCCCGCTTTGTGTGAAAGACATGGTGTATTCAAAAATATGTTTTTGTTATAGATTATGTAAAATCATTTATTATATAATATTGCTTTCGTTTTTGCATGTTTCTTTATATATCACCTTTTTTTTAGGTTTATTATTTCTTTTTAACATTTATGATCTTGTACTCTGAGTAGTAATAGTATTAATTTATGATGAATACATACTTGTGCCAGGGTGAGTTATAAATAATCTAGATACATACTTTAGTCCTTTTGATATTAATAATAAATATGATTAACGCTGTTCATACAAATGACCCACTTGAAAGCAGGATGCCCCATAAAATTTATATTTACCGTTTGATATTGACCAAGAGTGCAAAAAGTGCACTTTAGGACAAGTTGTCACATTTTTTTTTTTATAGAATCCAAGGTTTACTATGTAATTTTTCTTGAAAATTCAAGAAATCTTATAAACAATTAAAAAAAAATCTGAATACATGAAATGGCCAGTAGCCAAATTTAATAATAAAAAAGTTAAGCATTAATAAGTCTGTGGCCAAATCATAAGATTCATTGTTCTAACAATTTTATTTTTTCTGACTAACGTATAGGAAAAAAGGTAAAACAAATATAAACAACTGTTTTGTTAGTAACAATATTCAATACAATTATTGGAAAGCAGGAAGAAAATAAACGTTATTAATATTCTAAACATTTCTGAAATATGCTAGGATTTGTTCAAAACACTTTGTAACAGGTATTTTTAAAAAATATATGTGTTTTGAACTGTTAATCTGAAATAAGGTTTTGTATGCCCTTCAGACAGCTGTTAAAATCACGTGACCGAAAATGACTAACATAACCTCAAGTTCTACATTTTGTAAAGTTATTCTTATTTTTAATGTTTTTATTCGCATTTCTAGATTGGAACCAGAGTTACATTAGTAAACCTTCTCGTATAGAATACATATCATTTTTTAAATATTGTTGATTTTTAAAATTGTACTGATATTTACAGGTTGGAAATCCAACCTACAATTAGCAGTCTGTTCTTTATATTCAAGAGTATTAAAAAACCATATGTATTCTATATGAAAGGGGTTATTAATGTAATACTGGTTCTAATCTAGAAATGCGAATAAAAACATTAAAAATGAAAATAACCTTACAAAACGTAGAACTTGGGGTTATGTTAGTCATATAGACCAACTGCGAACTTTGAGCAAATTAATATTAATTTGCCTCGTTTTTAAAATCATGCTCGAATAAGGATCAGTCATAAGAGGGAACATAGTGTCACGACATCAATTTATTTTGCAATGTTAAATGTCGATAATAACTGTGAACTTTGAGCGAATGAATCGGAAACGGAATGGTAAAATGGAGTTAAAATTTGATCAAAATGTATTGACATGTGAATTAAATTTGCAGCAACTTTCATGACTTTCTTGAATAACATGGACTCGATTAGTTGTGACGTTACAAATTAGGCAACCTCTATATACTACTGTCATGACACACAGGTTGCCTACCAAGCACACTGGAACTTGACCCTTAATGCATATGTTTATAAGGCGACATTTTCGAGGATAGAAACATAGCATAGAACTTTATTTTATTTCTCCTGTGGAAGAAATATTTAAGGACTTCGAATATCTATTTCACATATCACTATATCCATGTATGAGTTATAAAAAAAATGCTCAGAGTGCAATAGCATATATATAGGACAGACGTAATTTTAGAACCAGATACCTCGATCATGATAGGTCCTTCAGACTACAAAAAACAAATTCTGCTTTTTCTAATCACATATTACAGAGTGGACATAACTTCCCAGATATTAATAATATGGAAATCCTACACTATGCTAGCAAAGGTTTGAAACTTAATTTGTAGAAGCATTGGAAATATACAAATACAATAATAGGGATGATTTAATTTTGTTAAATGATCAATTAGATATTATGTATTCGCCTCTTTTTACTGCTACCAAAATGTAATTAATATTTCTGAGAAAGCCCACCCTTAGATAGTTAGGATATCATAAACTTCCTGATGTGTACTTTCATAATTCTCTAATCTGTTTAATTCTAGAAACATATTTAAATAGGGACCAAATCTTTTGTATTTCATTCTTAGTTGAATCATCATTTGAAAATGACCTAAAAGTTGAAACGGCAGTCACGTTTTGTGCAAATATAGTGGTAAAGAACGTAGTAGTGTTTTACTCGATTTCGTTATTATTACAAAAACTTTATTTTAGTTTTTGTAATACTTTATACTTGTGTATATTTACCGATACCTTGTCCATGCGATAAATGGTAACTGAAATCTCTTAAATATTTCTTCCACGGGAGAAATAAAATTCTATGCTATGTTTCTATCCTCGAAAATGTCGCCTTATAAAAATATGCATTAAGGGTCAAGTTTCAGTATGCTTGGCAGGCAACCCGTGTGTCATGACAGTGTTATATAGGGGTTGCATAATTATGTGATGTCACACTAATTGAGCCCATTGTGATATAACAATGACAAAGCATTGCATGTCATGCAATGTGTTCCAACACTGATTTCTAAGAAATTCCAAAAACAGATTGCCATTCAAATTACTCTCAAAGAAAAGAGAACCAGTAATCTTATTATCAAGTATTCCTCACTATTTTGTGAATATTGCATCCTTGCATTTATGATCCAATCAGGATGTCACCACTCCATTTTTAGTAATAGTGGCTTCGTCACTAAACAAAATTTGTTTTCTTCTTCATGTTCCTCTCCTATCGGAGATTCGAGATCATCATAACTATTTTTGCTTTATTTACAGCTCTCCTGAATAATTCGCGTGAACTACAGATGAACCGCTCAAGTAGGTTTCTTAACCATGAGATTTTTCTTCTGCCTACGTTTCGCTTTCTCGTGATCTTTCCCTGATTTCTTAAATTTTCACCGCCCAAAAAATTACACTGTAGGTCTTGATTTTTTGTATAAAAAGTGCGACTCTTTGTCCTAAAGTACAGTTTTTCATGCCTATGATTTAAAAAGAAGTAAATCAAAATTAAACGATAAATATAAATATAGAGGTGTTCCACTTTCAAGTTGGACACACTGAGGAAGGAAATTACATTGAATCTAGTGTTGAGACTAAAGTGTAGGCAAAGTGAATATTTTCTAATGGTTTTCTTGCAGGAAAGTGATAATTAATTTTAGCAGTAAAATACGAGTTACTTAAAAATTGCGAGAATTTTTATTTTAAGAAAGGTATTTACACATAAATTCCCTATTTATTTTTACAGGGTGGTCACTCTAAAAAAAGATATTTAGATACTACATAGGAGAATAATAATCGGAATGTAGTTGTTACTATTAAGCCGGTCTTCCTAAAGTCAAAATCATCGAATATGGTCAGAAATTTAAAACAACAATTTTATTGTGACAATTGAAACTAGTTAGTTTAATATATTAACTTTATGTTCTCACAAGATTTTTTCCAAAAAACTAATTAATAAACAATTGACAGTCGTAAATGCAAAATGGTCTATATCTTCAGTTCTCGTCAATGGACCGAGGTCTATCTAGGTTCATAATTTTGCTTTTTTTTATTATATTTCATTTGCCGACAATTGCATTTCGATACGACGTTACTGTGCTGATATGTTTAATTTGTTTACTAAGCAATTTTTTTTGAAATGTTGGCTGGGAGTAACGAAAAAAAAAAAGGGGCAAGACCACACAGATGTGGCAGTTTTTATCAATATTTATCGACTACCAGGGGTGGAGAGTGCAAAAAATGCTGCAAAGTCGCAAATCCTTGATAAACAAATTAGGTTATTTGTTTAAACAAATGCAAAATACTTGAGATATTGATACAAAAAAACCTGTAAATTCTGTGTACAAAATGCAACATCACAATGAAATATCCGTATGACCATTTGTTGATTGAGGGGCCGTCCATAAAATACGTCACTCAGAATTTCACCTTTTTGGACCCCCCCGTCACGCTAAGTCACATTTTCAGCGACCCCCCTAACAAATATTACATCACAAAAGCTACCGATTTTTGTGATTAAAAATAGCATACAGATGAAGAATTTCAAATATTTCTTATGACCACATAAGTAAATAAATAATTGTATACAATCTGAAACATTAATTTTTGACTATCCATATGTTTATTTACAGGCAGGGCCGTCGAGAAAAAATCGGGGACTGGGGAGTAGTGTCATACAACTCCAAGCGATTTTCAATTGAATATCTTCCTCGGTCGAAAACCGGGGGGGGCAGCAGTTTCATATTTAGTCATTCAAAACTCAATGTTCTTTACCTCACACTAATCATTTAAAAGTATACATCTCTCATTTTGCCTCTAACAAAATCCCAAAAATTACTAAGTTAAAAGATAAAATAAAATAAAAGTGATTAACTCTGAACGTCACATTTCCTTAATCCCTCCTCCCCCTTATCTCGTCACGCTAAACAATACCCCTCCTTCCCCCTTATTTGCGAACGTATTTTATGAACGGCCCCTAACCGGGATGTATGCCAATTATATTTTTGTATTCACTAAGTGGCAAGTAATCGATAAAAAAAATCCGCTTGATACAAATACTTGTAACAACTAAGTGACATTTCGAGTTATTTAGTGAAGTGTCTACCACTAAGAAAATTTCTCATATCACTTTTCCTATCTGCCATGCTCTAAGGCAAAGGATTGATCATGTCTTTAGCTTACACAAATGTGTCAGGTAATTGCATACTGGCTACTGTACTTTTAAAGCTTCAATATAAGAGGTCCTCGGCACCGTAATGCATACGAAAAAACTGTCCTCTTTAAAATAGTGAACTTTCATACAACATTTTCTTTATTTTTTCTATGATTTGAAGCAGGCCAGAAGAGTGGATCCTTTCTAACTTACAGCATTGACCATCAGGATGTATAAGACATTTTCAAATGGAACGCGTATGATCAATCCGTACAAATAAATATGCCGGGCCTATGTAGAGCTCGTGCGGCGGCGTATCGTTGATGGGTTGATGAGCATTGTGATATATGAGCTATTTCACATTTGAACTGATGGTCAGTTGCGTACAGATTCCAGTATTGTCGATAGTGTAACTGTATCCGAAAATTTTAAACTATTTTCTGATGTAATTCGTCAAAAGATTTGATTGACATATGAAAATAGTTAAATAATTCTCATTTCTCATCTCTTAAATTCTAATATAATGTGACAAAGGCACCTTTTAGATACCTCGCGGTAATAATAATCTCTTTTTTTTCTCTTTTCTCCGTTTAATTAGCAAAACAACGGTAACTAGCGGTTGTGAAGATACAATTACCATTACATACGAGGATACAATTTGATAAACTGACTTCGTTTAACTGTCTGTGAAAGTAGTATGTCGAATGGGACAGTCAGCGCTGACGGTCAGTACTGACGGTCAGTGCTGACGTATGTTCCATGTGAAACGGCACTAAATCCAAAATGTTTTGTCGATAGACATTCATTGGTTCTTAAGAAGAGAAAAGGCTCTGCTTCCACTTAATACAATATCACCAAATGCTTTCACCGCACTAGGCTAAAGTACCTAGAAAAGGTGGAATTTACGTCTGAAGACATAGGGAAAGTAGCCCCCAGGAAAATCACAAGCTTTGCAAAAAGCTTGGGAGTCCTGGGCAACAACTAGTTGTAGGGTATAATTCACAAAAGATCTTTCAGGTCGATGTGAGGAAGGGCTGGAGGAGCCGAGCGACCCACTAAACAATCTACAAATGCTTCTTCATGCATTCTACAGGGTGTTTGGTGCATCGTGTGCCAAATTGAAATGGCCGACAGAAAGGGTTATCTGCTATTCTTTCAGGCCCCATAACACTTCCCATGCCCTGCGGGATTTTTCATATCGACCTTCTATCTTTTTAATGAAAAAAAATCCCAAATTCTACATTTAAATTCAAATTATAAAAAAAGTATTAGGCGTAGACTGCGAATTTCATTTTTATTTTGATGTGTATTGTTGAAGGGTTCTTTTAAATCCAAAATTACTGGCATTAGTCATCTAGTTGTTTTTTTATTCACTCGCAAACTTTCGGAATAGGTAAAATTTAAATTTAAACTTAGACTTTAGACGGCTATAAAAAAAAACTCAGAGCAACCGGGATTTTCCAACTCCCTCAAAAATTCTCTTTTCTATCCTCTTGCTAATTATGTGCCACATGTCATAAAAATCTTTTAATAACTTCGTGAATTCGCTAAATTAATGAATCGGGTCACATAAGGCTAATATTCAAAATTCCGAATAAAAAATTATTTTTGCTTAAATTATGCATGGGAAACAGGTATAATCTGTTATCTCACTCTTGCGAAGTAAAATCTATCTTCTATCTCTTTCTGTTCATTGGTTTTCTTGAAATAAAGAAACACATTTTTTATTATTTATTAAAAAAATGTAAAAATCTTGCTCAAAGTATTGGTCTCTGTTGAGAATGCAGGCCCGACATCTGCTTCGTATTTCGACAGTTGTTGTATGAAGTCGTATTTCCTCCCTAATTGTACCGAAAGCCGTTTCTATGCATTGGACAAGAGGACAAGTTCCTCCCTAGTCGCAACCTCCGTGTACACGAGCTCTTTGGCACGTCCCCAGACATAAAAATCCAACGGAGTTAGGTCTGGGGAACGTGGAGGCCATTGAATAGGGCCATCCCGCCCAATCCACGCATTTGGGAAAACATTGTCTAGATATTGTCTAACAATCAATCGCCAGTGCGCGGGACAGCCGTCATTTTGAAAAACTATAGGCGTATGCGTAGATTGGGCGGGATGGCCCTATTCAATGGCCTCCACTTTCCCCAGACCTAACTCCGTTGGATTTTATGTCCGAGGTCGTGCCAAAGAGCTCGTGTACGCGACGGAGGTTGCCACTAGGGAGGAACTTGTCCTCTTGTCCAACGCATAGAAACGGCTTTCGGTACAATTAGGGAGGAAATACGACTTCATACAACAACTGTCGAAATACGAAGCAGATGTCGGGCCTGCATTCGCAATAGAGACCAACACTTTGAGCAAGATTTTTAATTTTTTTTAATAAATGATAAAAATGTAATTGATTCTTTATTTCAAGAAAACCAATGAACAGGAAGAAAGAAATGTAATTGATTCTTTATTTCAAGAAAACCAATGAACAGGAAGAGATAGAAGATAGATTTTACTTCGCAAGAGTGAGATAACAGATTATACCTGTTTCCCATGCATAATTTAAGCAAAAATAATTTTTTATTCGGAATTTTGAATATTAGCCTTATGTGACCCGATTCATTAATTTAGCGAATTCACGAAGTTATTAAAAGATTTTTATGACATGTGGCACATCATTAGCAAGAGGATAGACTAGATAATTTTTGAATGAGTTGGAAGATCCCGGTTGCTCTGAGTTTTTCTTTTATAGCCGTCTAAAATCTAAGTTTAAATTTAAATTTTACCTATTCCGAAAGTTTGAGAGTGAATAAAAAAACAACTAGATGACTAATCCCAGTAATTTTGGATTTAAAAGAACCCTTCAACAATACACATTAAAATAAAAATGAAATTCGCAGTCTACGCCTAATACTTTTTTTATAATTTGAATTTAAATGTAGAATTTGGGATTTTTTTCATTAAAAAGATAAAAGGTTGATATGAAAAATCCCGCAGGGCATGGGAAGTATTAAGGGGCCTGAAAGGATAGCAGATAACCGTTTCTGTCGGCCATTTCCATTTGGCACACGATGCACCAAACACCCTGTATATGTTTCTTTTGTTGTTTTGCCGAATTTGAGAATTTGAGAACGAGTGACTTCAACTCTATCATTGCACACTGATTCACGGAGGATACCTTGTGCACTGCCTAGAGGAAATTAGTATTTGGCATAATTTATTTAGGCGCAAACTCATGGGATTTTTGGGTACATGCAAAATATTACAAATTCTCTTTCATGTACAAATGTTAATTTTTACTTCATTTCAATATCAGTGTTTTACATACATGTATGTATTTATAATCCACCCTGTGCACTGCTTTATTTATTTTTTTTAATGATTGGCTTTCCTAAAAACAAAATTTTAGATTCACTTACGAACTAAGATGATCCAACGAAGCACCCTCTCTCTCTTTAAATTCCCTTGTTAAAAAAGATGTAAATCTTAAAATGTAAAATAAGTTATATTCCAAGCGTAAGGAAAGTTATAAATTACGTCCAGGATATGAAGACACAACTGATTTTTTATTTTTTAATAATTATTATGACTAATAAATAGATTTAGGTTTTGGATTTAAATGAATGATTATTTAGCATTCTAACTAATAAAAAACAAAATAAATATGTTTTTTATTCTTGCTAACTTATCAGTTACCCATTCACATTAGTCCAGGGAAATTAGATATTTTCGACGAAAAGCGGTACGACAGCATAATTTTTGGTAGAAAGGTGGGTCTTGGGGTGCTAATAAAGGTATCGATGTTCCGCTAAAAATTTGGGATACGCATCGTGGTTTTATATACATATACCGGGTGAGTCACGAATTGCGCTCGCCCCGATATTTCCTAAAATATTTGGAATAGAAAATTGAAATTTGGAGGCCTTATTACACGACTAAAGTGCCATCTTTTCAATAAAAAATCAAGTTTGGTGCACATCCGGTTTGACCGGAAATGCCCACAACTTTCGATTTTTAAATGGAACACCCTATATATTTTTACATTTTTGGAATCTAGAGGAAATTTTGAATACAATACATCCATTTTGGTCACTTTTTGATAAACATTAAAAAAACACACACAAAAAAAAATTATTGATTACACGGACCAATCATCTTCAGTGTATTTTGGCTTGCTGAATCCGAATCCGGTGTCAGTTTTGCCCCACCACGTCCCAATTTTTCTCTATTCTCAGAAAAACGTTAGAAAAATGTAATTTTCCCCTTTTGCATTTTTCTAACTGTTTTTTGACTACAGAAAAAAATTGTGATGTGGTACAAAAATGACTTCGGATTCAGCAAGCCAAAATACACTAGAGATGATTGGTCTGGTCCGTGTAATCGATTTTTTTTTGTGTGTGTGCCTGTGTAATTAGTTTCAGTATAAATTTAATTATTTTAATGTGACGAGAAAAACGCAAGAGACAGTTTTCATGTAGAATTGATCAGGCTAATCAGGAAAAATATCGACATGGAAAAATGTCAGTGGCGTACCACTTTTTTGGTAAAAAATATCAGAGGACGTGCTCGCAGGTACGACACTGGTGGAGCGATAAAATAATTTTTCTAATTAAAACATGTGTTTCTAAATACTACTAACACATACATACCAAAATTGAAAATAATATCTAAAATACTTTCTGAGATATTATAAAATAACGATTAGAAAAAAACATTTCAACCGTTGCGAACTATTCTTCATAAAATGACCTAAGGAATCACACCCTGAAGTATTTATTTATTTATTTATTATATTTTATTTCAATTGCCAAAATATATTGGATATGAAACGTCTTTACAAAAGGTTAATTTCAACTAAATAATAGCAATAACAATACATATACTCAGCAATAATAACATAATTTAAACAAATACAATACAGATCTAAAAGTGGAGTAAATATAATGCTAATATGTTAAGATGTAATTTATTTTAAATACACTCCTGATCAAAATACTCGCCTATGGAATAATATGCTTTGTTTTGTAGCACCTCTAATAAGTTTTTCTTTAGCTTGCTTCTGCTTAACCCTCTTAAATGATGAGGGATATTATTATAGATATTACTACATGTATATTTTGAGCTTTTTTTTAAAGTACTTAAGTTGAACTGGTCAATTTGTATATCTGTGTTATTTCGTGTAGAGTAGTTGTGAATGTCATTCCTGTGATTATATAAGTATTAGCACGTCATTAAGGAACACCCTGTATGTGTATATAAAACTATGATGTTCATCCCAAGTTTTTCGCGCAACATCGATACCTTCATTAGTACCCCAAAACTCACCTTTCTACCAGAACTCGTGCTGTCGCACTGGTTTTCTAAAACGCCATCCTCATTTTGCTAATTCCTCTGGAGTAATAGTAAATTTGGAATTTGGGATTCCTTCTGACTAACCTATTATTTTGAATTGTGAATTTTTGACATTAACAGTAGATATTAGTAGATCCAGTGTTTTCATTGAAGCTTGTATTGCTTAATAAATGTAATATCTAATGAATAATCAAATTCTCTTGTAAATGGGTTTACAACTCTACCATCCTACAAGAGAAAACATGCATTTTGAAATTCTCACCTATAATAATATACACATTGAACTATATTTTTAATAACGTACAAATAGTCGAGGAAATGAAGCTTTTAACTCCAACATGAGACTCCGTCCCACCTGATTTTATGTGAGATAGTGCAAAATGTTCCTAAAGATGTATGGAACAAAGTCAGGGTCATGGGAACTGGTGCTTTTTTGATTTCCGGTCGTAAACTGGGACAGAAGTTGACGATTTCCGGTCACCAACACATTTTTTTAAGCATTTTTTGACTCTTGACATTTTTTACTTAACCTCACTCTTCTCGAGAGATAAGCGTTAAAAAAAGTTCGATCATTTGTATTTAGGCTTTTATTTAAAAAAAAAACTAGTATTTTGGGCGCTTATTACGAACTAAAATATGTGGACTCCTATATTTTGGACAATTCTAAGCATTTTTTGACTCCTGATATTTTTTACCTAACCTCACCTTTCTTGAGATGTAAGCGTTGAAAAGAAAAACGTGTATTTAGGCTCTCTTTTCATAAAACTGGTATTTTGGGTGCTTATGAACTAAAACATGTGGACTATATATTTTGAACAATTCTAAGCATTTTTGGACTCTTGACATTTTTTTACCTAACCTCACTCTTGTCGAGATATAAACGTTTAAAAGAAAACGTGTATTTAGACTTTATTTCCAAAGAACTAGTATTTTGGGCGCTTATATGAACTAAAACGGGACTTTACCTTTTGGACAATCCTAAGCATTTTTTGACTTTTAACATTTTTTACATAGCATCGCCTTTCTCGAGATAAGCGTTTAAAAAAAGAGACGTATATTTTAACTTTTTTTTTTTAAATTACTATTTACGATTATTCATGGACATTTGTTGTGGATTAAAACATGTGGATTTTATAATTTGGACAATTCTAAGCATTTTTTGGCTCCTGACATTTTTTACCTAACTCCACCCTTAGCGAGATATGAGATTTTTAAGTTCTTATATCTTGAAAACAAAGAATTTATATAAATAGAAGCAGATACACATATATAAGTGTGTTGACAACATAGTTCAGACATTATATTTTATAATCATCTTTTTCTGTAGGACCAAAATTACCATAGCCCCATCTTTGTTGCAGCCACCCCCATTTTGACGTGACAAATAAAAGTAAATATAACCTTAAACACCCAATTTGTGAAGCATTTTGATCTGTAAGTATACCATTTTCAAGTGCTGAGGAGACAAAATATGACTTAAAATTGCATCACGTAACTTTTATCTGCTGTTTCTATAATGCAACAACAGTTTAAAGACAAAATATGTGTCAGTCGTCAACCAATTCTGAGCTGTACATATTTATGTTCCTAAAGTTAATCCTTTTAGTTACCACCAAACCGGGCTTCATTTATGGGAAATCTAAAAGTTAAAAAACAATTCAACACAATTTTGTGAAAATGAAACTTGGTAATAGTTATAAAGTACCTACAAGATAATAGATATTTTGTTATGTATATATAAGACACGGTTTCAACGAAAACATGCACCACAAACAACACAGTTCTTCCCCATTTTTACAGTTCCATAAGTATACACACTAAACATGAAAATAATTAATAAATGTGATTACTAAAACAATTGAAATTTCAACAACTTGTTAAAGAACAAACTTGGGACAACGTCTTGTTAATAAATGATTCAAACTTGGCTGCTGATACTTTTTCTGATACATTTCTTTCCCTACCTAGTTAAACAATCTAAAATTACAAAAAGAATTATGGTTAAAAAAATTAACAAACAGAAGCCATGGATAACCAATGGCATTATTAACTCTATCAAAAAGCGTGACAAAATGAAGTGAAACCTTAAATCCCATAACATAGCTGATAGAAATAAGTACAAAACATACAGAAACAACTTAAATAAAATAATAGCTCACACTAAAAACAGTTATTATAAGAACAAAATTGAAAATAGTAAGAATAACATTAAAAAAATCTACAAAATTATATCTGACGCGACAAATGCACCAACTACAACTACTAATAGTAATATCCAAAATCCAAATATTAAATAAAAATTCACTTCCATTTGCAAATGATAGTGAAATGGCTGCCTATAGTAATAATTACTTTGCTGATGTGGGCTTGGAAATGGCTAACAATATAATACCCCCTGTAAATGAAACTGTAATTAGTTACAATAGTATTTTGTCCATGTTTCTAAAGCCAATTACCATTAATGAACTAATCCAACATATACACTCGCTCAAAAACGACAGCTCCCCTGGAATAGACGGAATCCCAGCTAAATTAAGAAAAGATACTCATCTAGATATTGTTAAACCTGTTGCCCATATCTTTAACTTAATATTTAAAACCGGTATTCAACTTCAAGAATACAGTAATTTTTCCAATCCACAAAGCAGGTAGTAAATTAAACATTAAAAATTATAGACCAGTCAGCCTTATTAACAACTTCGCAAAAATTTTGAAAAATGTCTGAAAGACAGTAATACTACCTGAATGGTAACCATCTATTATCAAAGAATCAATATAGATTTTTAAGAGGGCTGAGTACAGGCGATGCCATATACCAACTGACGAAAGAAATAACTGATAATCTAAATCAAAATAACAAATGTATTGCAGTATTCCTAGACCTAGCTAAGGCATTCGACACAGTGCCCCACGAAAAGCTCTTAGATGTATTACATCATTATGGAGTATGTGGAATTGTGCTGAATGTCTTTAGAAAGTATCTATCGGACAGGTTTCAAACGACTTGTATTAGAGAAGCTATCAATACACCAAGGAGAATCCAAATAGGTGTTTCTCAAGGCACTGTGCTTGGTCCAATTTTGTTTTTAACTTATATAAACTCATTAACTAGCTTTGACATAAATGGTACTATTATTTCTTTTGCTGATGACACAGTCTTTTTATTCCAAGACTCTTCTTGGAACCTCGTTAAAGGAAAAGTTATAAAGGGTGTAATAAAAGTACATAATTGGTTGAGTACTTTCAAATTATCACTAAATATTTAAAAAAACACATTACGTAGCTTTTTCATTAACGTCAGCTAATAGACCTAACTTTTCCAAAACTAGAAAACTAATACATAAATTCTACTTAATGAGAGAATTTCTAGGGAAAAAACTTTTAATAATGGTGTATAAGTCACTGGTGGAATCGTTAATGAGATATGGCATTATTGCTTGGGAAGGGCTTTACGACAATACACTAAGACAGCTAAATGTAATACAAAACTTCATCCTAAAAACAAGTTGCAAAAAGTCTAGCGTTTATCCTACGAATTTACTATATACAGAAGATATTCTTAATGTCCATTCACTGTACATCTTAGCTTGTTGCTCATTTTTACAAAAGAATAAGCGCTTAAAAAATTCATATCCCATCAGCACGAAACTAGGGGTAAAGTTGTCTAAATGTTGTTTGTGGCATTCTCTTCATTTTTTTTTCCTCTTCAATTCTTTGGGACTTCCTGCCACATGTATGTTTTCTTTTTCCCCGAGCACCGTATAAAAAGAAAAATACATGTGGCAGGAAGTCCCAAAGAACTGAAAAAGAAAAAAAAATTAGGGGTAAAGTTCATAAAAGCCTACAAACACCTGTTGTAAATAAAAATATTGGACTAAGATCATTTCAATACTTAGCCACTAAATTTCATAACCTATTACCAATTAAAATCAAGCAATTGATTAATCTTAAAAGGTTTAACAATGAATTAGTACATGGAAATCGTATCAAACCAGAGGTGTTGCCTTACACCAAATGAGGTAGTTCTGGTTTTTTCATATGTTGGTAGTGATGAAATGGCAATGACAAATCCAAATTTTCCACCTCGAAAGCCCTTCGGATCATTGTTAAGTACTGTACACCAAGGACCTTTGTTAGGGCAAACGTCACTATGCACACTTTTAAGTATACTAAATTAACAATAAAATGAGAATAATTTGGTCTTGGTATGCCAAATAGTTACTAAGATACGGCCATTCAAAGTTTTGCACAATACGAGTAATAACAATTTCCCTCACTGTACTGTACAGCATATACAATGAGGTGTTTCATAATACTAGATACCTTTTAAATATTAATATTTTAATTACTAAACTGTTTATTTTTATAAATTAAAATGCTCATTTCACTAACTAAGGGTACTTCATTTTGCAAACCCTTCTAATACATATTACCTCAACAACTTTGAACAGCTGTATCTCAGGAACTATCAAGTCTATTTAGACCTAATTAGTCTCATTTTGTTGGAAATTTAGTGCACTTTAATAATTTATAAGGTGACTCTTGCCATGAAATGGATCCTTAGGCGTCATCGAACTGTCGAAAACTAA
This sequence comes from Stenurella melanura, assembly GCA_963583905.1. Lineage (NCBI taxonomy): Eukaryota > Metazoa > Arthropoda > Insecta > Coleoptera > Cerambycidae > Stenurella > Stenurella melanura. The sequence goes on from OY757312.1 coordinate 115,298,271, forward strand.
AAAAAAAAAAAGTAAAACATCCTTTTTTTAGAAATTTTGCAAACCTTTGAATGGCCGTATCTTAGACACTAATTGGCTTACTAAGACCAAATTGTTCTCATTTAATTGCAAATTTAGTCTACTTGAAAGTGTGCATAGTGACTTTTGCCGTAACACATGGTGGAAAAAATTTACAAAAACTGAAAAAAGTCCTAAAATTTAATGGATTCTCATGTACTTAACAATGATCCGAAGGGCTTTCGAGGTGGAAAACTTGGATTTGTCATTACCATTTCATCACTACCAACACATAAAAAAAACAGAACTGCCTCATTTGATGTAAGGTAAAATAATGTACCAAATCCATAGACTAAATGTAGAATGTAGACATTTTATAAGTACTTACTAACTTTGATTCATTTAGAATCTTTTTTTAGAAAAATTTGTTTTTCTTTCTTATTTCTTTAATAAATAGAATACAATTCGTTCGATCCTCTGAGTACTTCACAAGTTTTGGTTCCTAGTTTTAGTTTATCTTTAATCCTATATTATTTAGTATCTAGTGTAAGATGTATTCAAATTAAAAAATCAAGGCACATGCAAATGTTAAGTCATTTAGGTGCCTATCTCCAATTTAAAAAAATCTATAAATCTATTGTTTATTGCCATTGTATTAAATGTACTAATTTGAATAAAAATTGAATTGAATTGAATTCAAAAATTTAAAAGTTAGTTGAGTCAACATGAACAGTTGCTAACTGGATTTATACATATGTCTATACTACACTCCATATTACGACCTTAGACAGGCTTTTAACCGCTTATATCTCGAGAAGGGTAAGGTTAGCTAACAAATGTCAAGAGTTAAAAAATGCTTATAATTATCCAAAATATAAAACCAAATAATTCTTTTTCAACTTAAAAAAAATTTGTTGGTGACCGGAAATCGAAAAACACCAGTTCCCATGACCCTGTCTTTGTTCTATACATCTTTAGGAACATTTTGCACCGTCTCACATAAAAATCAGGTGGGGCGGAGTCTCATGTTGGAGTTTAGGCCTTTTTCCTGCTTCATTTCCTCGACTAAAATGAACGGAAGGAATAAAAGTTGTATATAGTTGAAGCCAGGCCCGCGCCTAGCTTTTTGGGGCCATTGTGTCTTTTAATATATTTCTCTAATAAAGACATGGCCTATGCAGCTTTAACTTTTATAGTTTAATACTTTACAAGTTTAGACAGGAAAAGAGGCATTTGTTTGCTCGTCTCAAGTCAAGCTTAAAATGTATGAAATCAGATTCTTGTTTGAGTTGGCACAATGTTATCACGTTTTATGTTTATCAAATATGTAAAACAGTACCAAAATATGTAATTTGCAAGAAGCAATTCGATTCCCTCATCTCTGACTAATTAGAGACATAATAGATTGCAATTCCTTTTTGTTTTTTTTTTCCTATCATTATGCATTTTATTTGCTCTTTTTTTACTTTTAAGACCCTTCGGCACCATTGTTTGTTCTTATGTACGACGCGGGCCTGGTTTATAGTAAATGAAAGTAGAATATCTATTGACGAGGGGAGTTGGTTATTTTAAAAATAGATCATTTACCAATATTTTCTGCCTTTAATATACATTTGTGTTGTTAATGCCTTTGTTCTATTATTCTAATTTAAATAAAAAATGAATGCTGATTATTTAGTAACATGCTTAAATTACAAAATTTGAAAAACTAAAATGTACAAAGCACATTTCACCGAATTTTAAAAATGCAGATTACTACATCTACCGCCTTCTTCTTATATCAGCTCAAAAATGTCCAGTATTTATAGTAGAATAACAATTTAAATTGTATAATTCACTTTTAATTTTAGTTTCACTTGTATGTCACTAAATTTTGAAATGTTTGTGTTTTTATAAGAATGAAAAAGGGAGAAGGTACATTCCTTGAATCATCCGGTATGGGAATGCCACATTATATTATGAGTTGCTTAAGGTTATGCTAGAGAGGTTTTGTTTTTGTGAAAGCCCAGTGGTTTTCGTTTTTTTTTAAGTAGTAGCAATTTAGGGCTGTGAAAATGTCTACATTTTGCTTGTAAATAGCAATGAAACTTTTATTCTATAATTGACATTTTCGTTTTTCAACAAAACTTTTCCTTTGCTTTATTAGGTCCAGTGGCTACTTGAAAATTATGAAACTGCTGAAGGTGTATCTTTGCCCCGTTCAACTTTATATGCACACTACTTGAGACATTGTGCAGAAAATAAGCTAGAGCCTGTCAATGCCGCTTCTTTTGGAAAACTAATTAGATCTGTTTTTTTGGGACTAAGAACTCGGAGACTCGGAACGAGGTAAGGAAATTACATTTTACACAATTTAGTGGAAGGAAGATAAGTGCTAAAAAATTAAGGTTGAATGTGTGAAATTAAACATTTACATACACAAATAGGCAAATAGAATTAGACCTAAAAATTCTCTAAAAATCCTTTTAAACATTACAATTTTTTGCTTCAAAATAGGTAAAAAATTCATAAATAACAACCCTCGAGTGTTTATAGATTCGAAGATATGAAACATAGTTTTTATTGCAAAATAGAAAGCAGAACACTGTTTTTTAGTTTCTCTTAAATATCTCGTGAAATATTTCATTTTTGTAGGTGTTTTCTAAGACGAGTAATCTAATTTGCAACTAAGAGTCTATGAAAGCCGAGCACGGCTGCAGCGACAGCGCGCCATGACGTTACAGCGCCGTTCTCTCTAGGTCGTCTTTCGCACCATACGCTTTTGCACTCTCATTAATCGATACTTTCACAATGAAGAATTGATCAAAATAGATCGAAACAAATTGTACTTATAAATAAATCATTCTAGTTCCATCATACCAAGTTTCAAGTAAAAATATTGATTAGAACAGTTGTTATCGATAAAGACGTAAAAGTGGCATATCTCGGCTCCCATTGGCCCTAGAGAAAACTTTTTTTTTAAGTTCAAGTTTTTTTAAGCGCTACAATTCAATGCACTTGGTTGTAAACCTTTAAACTGACAATTCACGAAGATACGATCCCCAGCAACGGTAATTTTTTCGTTTTTTGTAAATAAAAAATCTGAATTTTGGTACGTTCGAAGATACTGATAAATTCAACCGATTTCAATTGGTTTCATGTTGATCGTTTTTTTTGTCTAAACAGTAGCACTTTCAATTTTCAACTTTGGGGATTATCGATAGGCCGCCATTTTGGATAGATGCACCTGAAATTCTAGGCGCCTTAGACTTCCATATACCAGACGTCAGACTGAGATATAGAGATTGTACGTTTAACACCTCTGCTGGTACAAACTCACCTTTAGAATTATGTTCTTCAGCAATTAGTGACACAGATATATTTAACATTAATAGAAAGCAATTAATCTCGAAGCTATATGTGATAAGATAAATCATAAATATTTAGTTTGTTGGTTTTTTTCCCTTGTATTCATCATAGTCCAGTCGGTAAAGTAAAAAGTACACCAGAAGTTCGCAAAAAATGTTATCTGAGATTTTCCTTCACTAACTGTTAGTGGGAGGATTAAACATTACAAAACCACAAAAATCAATTTTGGGAGTGCCGCGCAACACCCCCCCCCCCCCAAAAAAAACCACCCCTTTGGTGAAAAAAATACTTATTTTACTGATAACTCGTTAACCTTTGAAGATACAAAAATATTGCTCATCATAAAAAAGAAAGCTTGACTAATTGCCTAAAAAAAAGTCCTCTTGTAATTTGCTTTGATATGCCATGGTTTTGGAGAAAATCGATATTGACAAAAATTGCAAAATTTGTAGCTTTAAAGCGCGCGAATTTTCGTTTATTTGAAATTTTTTACGTGCGGGGCAATAGAAAAAATGGAATTGCTCGAAAACCAGACAAGCCAGAAAGAAAAATCAAAATGGGTTTTAAAGACGATATAAAATACTCTCTTGTGTTGCCATTTTTGATGGCTATTGATATTTATTAGTATATAAAAATAACAATATAATATAGTTATCTTTTGATTTCTTTGTACATCTAACTATTCACAGGTCTATAAAAAATAATTGACTTTAATATGAGTTATAAATGCATTATCTTTTAGTTCAAGGTAGTACTTCAATGCAGAAAAAGTTATAATAATAATAATAAAAATATTCACATTTACAAATTTACCAACATGTTGAAGTTAGCAAAAAAATCCAAAAAGGCTGCATATTCAATTTTTTGATAATATTTTTTATGCAATTTTTTTTTAACTATTAAACGATTACAAACAGTAATAGTTATATGATATATAAACTCTAAAAAAAAATTTTGAGCTAAATTTTCAAGATGTTTGGGTCTTTTTTTTATTTTTAGGAAACAATGAAAAATTGGCCATAATTTGGTCCCCCAGAACTGATTATTATAATAAGTGATAATGATTTCAACAAAAAAATTCATTACATCCAAGTGGTTGGAAGATATTCAATGCTAATATAGGAATAAATAGAGCCTAGAAAGAGGCTTCAAAAAATGTACTGATGTACATGGCATTCCATTTAAAAAAGAGGCACTTGGTCCTGTAATTTCGTCTTGGCTTGCCCTGTATGTTCGAAAATAATTTCCAGTTATAGACTTTTTTATCTAGTTTACTTGCAATTTTTTAAAAAATTTCTAGCTATCGTACTATTGCCTCACCCTGTACATCGATGGTTTAGCACACATATGTTGGAAGTGTAAAAATCACGTTTTTGAGAAAACGTAGTGTAAAGTTTACACAAAATATATGAAACACAAATGTGGTAACTAATTATCCAACAAGTGCTGATGAATATTCTGAATTTGATGTACTTACAACAAACTGTAGATGACGCCAAGAGCCATAAAATATGAAAACCGTTATCCCATGTGTGCATATTGAACTTACGAATGTAACTTCCTATGTACTTAATTCAATTTCACTTAAAATTGTACTTACAACATTGGTGCTCTACACCGTCGATATGTGGTTAGTTCCATAGAGGTTATGTAAAATTACTAAAAGATATTAAGACCTTATATTTTATAAAATGGCAATAGAAACCTATTAATTACAATTTATATAAAAAAGGGTTTTTATAAAAGTTGCAGTTAACAAAATTAAACTAATAGCGTTCATTTTCTATATAGACTCTGGCTATGATGAAAATAAATAACTTACAGGTCCAGTAATAACAACAGTAACTTTTTTACAACCTGGGGATAAATTGAATTTAAGAACAATGCAATATAACATAAGCACATTCTTATTTTTATTTTTTGCAATTTTGTGTTAACAGTTGCTTTTACAAAACTATTAGTAACATTCAGAAACACTTCATAATCCAGTAAATTTATACATTCTACCTGACATCAAATAGGGTATCTATGATTTTGTAATATGTTGTATATGATTATAAATTAATGTTAAATTAAAATTTACTACCTCGGCAGACCTCCGGATCTTGGTAAAAAATCCAAAAAACTGCTAGATTTTTTAATTTTTTCGATTCTTGTATTTTTTGACCCCTAAGATCTACTTTTTCGGCAAAAAGAGTTTAATGCTTTTTGAAAGTAGACTAAATTTGCTACAAATTGGTACCAGAACGGGCGCAGTAGTCCAAATAGTCTCCGAGATATAGCTATTCAAAGTCTTGCAGAAAACACTAGTGATTATTCATATTTTGCCATTTTAAACAATTTATAACTTAAAATTCTGTGAAATATCTACTACTACTACTATGACAGGGTTCAGAAAATTAATTTTACCCGAGCGAAATAAAATTAACAAGATATGATATAGGTACTGAATTATACCGAAAAATAGCTAAAAATGGCGAAACATGAAAAATTTCCCCAACTTTGAACAGCTGTGTCCTGGAGACTATTTGGACTACAGCGTCCGTTCTGGTACCAATTTATAGCAAATTTAGTTTACTTTCAAAAAGCATTAAAATGTTTTTGCCGAAAAAATAGGCCTTAGAGGTCAATATCGACAAGAACTGAAAAAAAGACAAAAATCCCGCAGTTTTTTTATTTTTGACCAAGATCCTGAGGTCTGCCGAGGTCGTAAATTTGGATTTAACATTAATTTATAATCATATAAAACATATTAAAAAATCATAGATACCCTATTTGATGTCAGGTAACTCTTCTTTTCGTCGACAAGGTTACTGAACTATTCATTACTATTGGTACTTTTCATGAATATATGCTGGGTCATACAGTGTGTGCTATTTAATACCGATACATCCTGTTATTGCGGAACTCGTTGCCCTCGTTGTTAATTTTTTTTCTTTTGAGACGGTACTCGATGAGCTCTATTTGACCATTTTTCAATTTCATTTCACCGAAGGAGACAGTAGGAGTAATATTGAATTGTTCATTTTGTTCTCCTAGATGTCTATACACTTTTTCCCTACCATCAATCAAATTTATGTAGAAACGGCTCTCATTTTGATGATCTCTAACAAAGGCTAGTCGCATTACTCGATGACGCCTCTGGAGTTTTTAGGCTTATTTTGGCCCACACGACTTCAAACCAACTTCTTTTTCTAGTTGTACGTTTCCTTATTCTGTTGTGAGGTGAGGTACGGTACCAGTTTCAACCGATCAGCGAAGTTAAGGCACGCCGATCGAGTCCGTCACTTAGATGGATGACCGTATCTCATTTCGCCGTCCTGGTTAAGTGGTAGAGTAGCATTAGTTAAACTTCGCCAGGATGTTAAAATAAATAATGTGTTAAAAAAACATATTGCCAGCATCTTTGTAAGCTCAATCATTTTCGATCATTGCTGCAGCCCTAGCGATAACAGTCGGTGTTAAATGACCCGTTATAGACTGTTTCACAATCAAAGTGACAATAGCAAACAAAAACAAAATAAATTTAAACAATTGCTTATAGAAAAAACGAATTTTAATGTAGAGAAAATATGTGTTTCAAATATAATGCAACAACTAATTAATCTTTACATGTTAATATCACTTAATAAACTCGATGATTACGGTATATGAGAGGTCCTCCATTAAATTGTAGATTGTAATTTAAATTTGAAATTTCGTAAACAGTACATTTCTGTTCAACACTCCAGGAACTGTTCTATAATAATATCAACTCTAACTCTTGTTTAGTTGGCATGGGCATACTGCAGGGCTCTGCTTTGGGTCCTCTCCTTTTTATTCTATACATAAATTCTCTAGAATCAGTGATTGGGCAAACCTGTCATACCACCTACACAGACGATTTATCATTAATCATTTAGAATAATTCATCCGTCAATCTGAATATCAATATTAGTAACATCCTAGAAGATGTTTGTAGTTGGCTCACTCAATATCATTTATATTTCAATGTTGATAAAACGCAACTAATTAGATTTCTTAATAGACAATAACATTGTGATAATGTAAGTGTAAATATTAATAATCAATTTATTAACAACGAGTGCAAATATTATTAGTTTTTTGAGCATACAAATTGACTAATGTCTCACTTGGAAAACCCACTACGGATGTCTCATCTCGATTAATTTTATATTAAAAAATATGAGAGATATTCTTACAAAACAAAAATTAATTATTCTATACTACGCTCAAGTAGATTCACGACTTTATGGTGTCTGTTTCTGGGACGATTCCACTCTATCACAAACCGTTTTTGTATTACAAAAACATCAGATTCTACGTACTGTAGCAAGTTTACCCTGCATGCACACATGTAGAGACGCTTTTGTGGAATATAAAGTTCTTACTTTAACATGTTTATTTATGTTTGAAATGTGTGTTCATGTATTCAAAAATAAACATAAGTATATCCTTAACATGACTCACATACTAGACATAAAAATGATATTCATGTGCCCTTTTTTAAATTGACAATCACCAATAAATATCCAAACTGCTTGGGGTTGAAAATGTTTAATTATTTGCCAGTGGAATTGAAACAAAACAATATTAATTTATGTTGATTTATTAAAACACTTATTTTGTTTCTACTGCTATTTACAAAATAAGTGGTAGAAACAAAATAAATGTTTTATAAATCATTATGATCGACTACCACAAAGTAACAGCTAAATCCATCAATATTTTATTAATTTATTTCATTTAAAATAAGAAATTAAATTGTTCTTAGTGGCTAAATGTTTTATCCGTTGTTTGAGTTCTTTGTTTAGGTTAAGTTAATTTAAGTCACACTTAATTTTATCTTTCTTTTATTCGTACTGATTGTAGTTAATTGTTTTACCACTGACCACTGACAATTCGTAATTGTCCAATAATAAAATAAATAAATTTTAATTAGTATATTTAGTTTGACACTGACTAACTTGGTACAGAAGTGTAAAATAAACAAAAATTGTGGTAAGAAATACATGGTTGTCTAGACTTTGAAATTAATCAGGAGAAAAAAATATTTTTTCAATTTATCTCCAATTTTTCTTCTATAGGGGCAATTCCAAGTATCATTATTATGGGATACGTGTAAAGCCAGGTTCGCCTCTCATGAACATGGAAGATCCAAACGGCAGAGTTGTCCTCACTTCGACCAACTCCAGCGGAAAAGCCCAGGGGACCGTACGGCCTTTCAAACGTAACTCTGACCCTTCTGATACTTCTATTTCAAATAGTGGCTTATCGCAACATGTAACATATTTAGGTGATGGGAGCAGCGCGATACCTGCCTTTCCTGACATCCACTTTACCGAACCGCTACCTGACGATTGTGGATATGAGGATGTCGACACCTTGAAGTCCATTTATAGGGAGCACTTAGAGGCCTTCTTAGATGCCATATTGAGCTTGGAGTTTTCGACGGTGGAATCTCTTTGGAGGGAGTTTTGGCGATCACAGTATAACAATAATAGCGATGAGTGTGAGGAAGAGAAGTATTTGTCCAAAGCAAAGTTATTTTCATTATGTAGTCTGGAGCCGGTGCAACAGTTTATGCGACAAGTGGACTTGATATTCTATCAGAATCTCATTCAAGTGTTGGTGCCTGATGTTCTTAAGCCTATACCTGCCACTCTTACGCAGTCTATTAGGAATTTTGCAAAAAGTAAGTTTATCATTTGTTATTCAATTGGCGTTAATCGGTTTACAGATAAGAACATTTGATAAGAAATCATAACATTTAAAAAAGACTTTTTTAAATCATTTTTAGAGCATGCTTCATTAAATCATCTCATTTTATCCTGGAATAAACTCGGTAATATAACAAATCCAAGAGTTTAAGAAAAACTCAATTTTTTTGACAACTGTACTAAGGGTGTTTACTTTTAATTATTATGTGTATTTTATCATTATAATTCGCATTCAACAGGAATGCGCCTTTTCAGAAAGTTATTAAATCTTAGCCTAAGCATATTTATTTGAGGGTTTAAACATTACAACTCATGTTGAGCTATTAGGTTTCTTATAAAATTTTTGCTTAGTTTTATGAAAATAGTATATTGCTTTATTACGAGTAAAAGTGATACTTTTGTATCGAATCACAAGTGGCTTTTACTCCGAATAAAACATGCTTTTTCTTCAAATGTTGATTAGTTATAAAAAAAATTAAAGATCAAAATCTCGAATTTTACCACCAATAACGCTTTGTGTTAATATCGCATGGTCGGCGTATTAAACAAAATACATGTTGCTGTGGATATACTGCCTTGCTTTTTCTGTGGCTCACAGCGTCAGAAAATAATTATATTTATACCAAGGGTGCAAAATTCCTTTTTGCATTCCGAGAGAAAAATTATCGCCAAGCGGCCGAGGCAAGATAATCTTGAGGACGACAAAAAATTTCGCGGCCATGGTATAAGCACTATTTTTTGTGCAACAGGCAATTATAGGCAGTTCGATGGTGAGAATGACACCACCGTTTATGCTATATTTAATTTTAGTGGTGTCATGTCACAACATTTCTATGGAAATGATATATTCTGTATGTATACAAAATATTTTGACAGTTCTTGAAAAGTCGTAAAAATGTCTAACAGCGATAATCATATTTCAATTTTTTGCATTCCTCCAGAGCTAGTAGGTATGGTAAATTCGGTGCTTTCTGGTTTAATACCTAAAAAGTCTAAACGGCATTGCGAAAATTGTTACAGTGACTTACTAATTACTAATTCTGTTTAATAAAAAATAACAATTTTTTGTTGTCATATTTTAGAAATGTCAATTTTGAAGTAACTTAAACGTCAGTTATGAAAGTGACTTTTAAGTTGAATTTCTCGGACTGTTTTGAAAATGCGAAATACTCCATTCGCATACATCTGCACAAAAAAAGTACTTTTATCTCCGCTGCTAATAGCAACGCACAGCCGTCTAAAATGTCAAACTTTGATATCATGAAATGAGTTAAAATATGTCATATTTTTCGGACGTTTGAGGAAAAAAATAGTTATTTATAGAACGTGTTTCAAACGAGTGTGACGTCAGTGACGTCACTTTAACTTAGACTGCACAAAAAATTTAAGCTACCTATGTTGGCTACGATGATTGTGACAATTTGACAAGTGACAGGCTCTCATATTGGTTATTATATGCGTTGTCTTGAAAATTTTTCACGTCTTCAAAATATTGAAATATATATTTTGCTAATTTTATGGATAATAGTTTATTTTAAATACAGTAAAACAGTAGAGGGATATAAATATTTTCAAAAAGTTTTTGAAATTTTTTCTTTATTAATGAAAAATATTAGTTTTTAAAATTGTGTGTTTCAGATTTGGAAAGCTGGTTGACAAGTGCCATGGCTGGAGCTCCTGTTGCAATGTTACAAATAAAGTTGACAGCTGTGTCAGCCTTTAGTTCTAGTCTTAGACGTTACACGTCCTTGAATCACCTGGCCCAAGCCGCACGTGCCGTTCTTCATAACAGCAATCAGATTGGACAGATGTTGGCAGATCTGAATAGAGTCGATTTCCACAGTGTTCGAGAACAAGCATCTTGGGTCTGCCAATGTGATAATGAAATCGTGGCAAGGTTCGAAAATGATTTCAAGCTAACTCTGCAGCAGCAAAATTCCTTGGAGCAATGGGCGTCCTGGTTGAAAAACGTTGTTAAGAGTGCTTTGAAGCCGTATGAGGGAAAACCGAGTTTTTCCAAGGCAGCCAGACAGTTCTTATTAAAGTGGAGCTTTTACAGTTCAATGGTTATCAGAGACTTAACTCTTCGCTCTGCTGCCAGTTTTGGCTCATTTCATTTGATTAGGTTGTTGTATGACGAATATATGTTTTATTTGATTGAGCACCAGGTTGCTGAGGCTACTGGAGTTGTTCCGATTGCCGTCATTTTGGAAGGAATTGTGAGTACATAATTTTTTTATTACTGATATCACACTTTCATAAAGCATAACGCAAATCTATCAGACAAATTTGTTTAAAATCTCTAACTTTCAAAATTTATAACTTATTAATATTAGGTATTCTTTAAACTGATCATTGTTCTATGTTGCCATTTTTCTTACTGTATACAAACTGCTGCCAGTATGGCATTAAAAATTTCATAAAAATATATTATAAAAAATAGTGTTTTGCCAAATCAAGAAATCATGTCTTGGTCTTGTTTTGATATTACAAGACGAGAATAGCCTAGGGGTTGTCCATAAATACGTCACGCAAAATTCACACATTTTTGAGCCCTCCCTCCCCCTTTGTTATCTTGCGTCACATTTTTTTCAAACTCTTACTAAAAATAATACCCTTACCTAATAATATGTCACAAAACCTGGACCACCCTCTAAATGAGTGATTATTCTTATGATTATTAGTAACACAAAAATTATGGCTAAACAATCTCATTTATTCATAGAATTTTTGTTAATGTAAAATATTTATTGCACTAGTTATTAAAAGTTTTAATCTCTTTTCTCAGTATTGCCGCTCTTAATTTATATTAATATAAACCAAACATAAGCGATACTGAGAGTATAAACATCGAAGACAGTAATGATAGGTCCAACGAAAAAGTTCCCCTTCATATTGCGACTGAAAAATAAAATCTATAATTAAAAAAAAAATTGGAATAAAATTGATGTAGGTATTTCAAGCGTCGCGTCACATCACGTTTGTTCGGACCCCTCCCCCCTTCTTCGTCACATATCATCATGCTAGGCAGTCCCCACACCCCCCACCCCCCACTTTTGCATACATATTTTATGGACGGCCCCCTATACCCTTGACTCCATAAACTATCTCCAGTATACTTTTTGTGGTGATGTCAAGAGTTTTAATATTTATTTTATGTTAAAATAAGACCATCAAGTAGTGCCCCCCAAGATAATTTCTTGATTTGGTGGAATACTAATTTCAAATACCAGCTGCTGATTTTTTAGATTTAAATAAGAACAAGAAAACTGTTCTTGCCATTCTCTTCATGAGTACAAAGTAAAAGTTAGATCAAAATAAAATGAGAACAAAATTACCAGGAATTCAGATTAAGAAAGAAATATAGATGAATTATTCTGTACGGTTTTATATAATATATATTACTTATATAAACATAGCGAAAGTTATTGTTCAAAAATCATTCATAGTTTAGAATTGACATACTTTACTGTTGCCATTTTTATTCAGTAACCTATTTTGTAATAATTCTAATAGCACAATACCCTCTTTCTCACAATAGTGTAAAAAACATCGAATATTTTATTACTTTTAAAAATTTTAACACTCGTCTGTCTATCCCTTTGATTGTGGTGCTTATCATAACATTCTCTTTCCCCCCCACTCTTCTCTTCATCCTAGATCAGAATATCCTTGTTACACGCAAGTATAGTGTATTTTAAACAGTGTTTTTATCTACTTTTATTTTTTAGTCTGAATTAGGAACACAGTTCAGCACAAAATGTATGTTGTTATGATTTGAATGAAGTCAGTGCAGTTATCTTCACTATTATAGACTATCAGCAGAAGGGGGAGGGGGGTATTACTGATGCTCGTGGCAGCCTAGTCAATTACTTACGTGCAGTACCATTCACAAATGTCAACAAAAGCCGTTTTTGATTTGCTCGTGAACAATTATCCTCTTTTTTTCGGCAATAATTGGTCAAATCCGTGTCACTGTATTAAAAAATGTTAACGTTTTAGTAAAGGAGCTGCAAACAATAACCTATAAATATAATAATTTCAATGGCTTCAACACAGTAAATGAATATAATGCTTATGAAAATTGTATTCGTAAGATATTTTAGGTACTCACGATTAATAACAATTGCAAAAAGAAACAATGTGTTTTTTATTCAAGAAAACAAAAAGAAAACAAATGGACGCATAGAACACAATACAAGAGTCACTACAGAATTATGGGGAAAAATTCTGTAGCACGGCGCTAGTAGACATTCTGGCGATAGTCTATAGTGATGTTAAAAAAGTTATATTATATTTGCACCTAATGTGACCCTCTAATGATCGAAATATATAGAGTTTTCGTAATTGATCATAAGATATGTGACCACAAATTGTATGTAACCAACTATACACCATTGGTACTTCAGAATCAAAAATCCTTAATATTTTAAGAATTTCTGATTCCAAAGTACCGATGGTGTATAGTGAAAGTTAAATGTTAAATAAATTTTTTTGTCTATTGATGTAACCACTTGTAAATGTGTGGCTTTTCTCTTTTTGTTTATGATGCCACATGGTTTTTATTGAATTTTGAGAGTTTCTTATTAATTTCTCATTATTATTTTTTTTTTTTGCATTTATAATAGCGTTTCTATGCTTAGTTTTGCAATCAGACAATTCCCTTTTTAGATAATTACTTTTATATTGTTTATATAGAACTGACAATAGCATTAACTTTGTCTTCATTTCACGCAAGTTTTCGTTGAACCAGTTTGAATAATAAGTGAAATTTGGATCATATAAAACTGACTTTTCAGGAAAAGCATTAACCATTGCATTTATTATTGCCTCTGTGAACATTTTAAATTTTTTGTTGCAATCCAGATTATCATCATCAATGAAATTTCAATCTATATTTCCTACATTATTGAGAAATATTTGCTTGCCTTCGGCAGTTATTGGTCTACAGGTTTTCCTGCTTTTAAATGCCCTTTAAATTTTATCCAAATGAAAATTCTGTTCCACCATCCGCATACAAATACCCAATGTATTAGAAGTACGCTAAAAGAAAATTTACTTTATAAACATCTGCAACATGTAATTTTGGGATTCACCTCATGGACTTCTTGCAAAGGTAAAAAGAGACCTCCATTGCATTTTTCCTGATTGACTTACTCAACTAATTTCACCACCATATCTCTGACTACTGCATTCAGTCTTTTGTCGGGCATTTTGAGATTAGTTTCTTTACAAACAGTAAAACTAAAGCACTCACAAACTATTTACACAACAGTTTACATAATTACAAGAGTGATTTGGACTTTACTGGGTTCAATTGATGGTGGGGTTGGGACAAACTTCACCGACCCGCTTATCAGCTTGTTTTATATACATTTGGGTAATAAATATGGTTATTTATAATTATGATGTTATTTTCTAATTTAAACGTCTGGTCTCTCCAATTTCAGAAACAAGATATAATGCAGAACAGCCTTAGTATATATGGAAACAACGATTCCATGGGTAATGGTAACATCAGTTTATCATCAGCTAAATTAGGATGTATGAGTCCGAACGAACCTCTATCAAAACGTCCTAAAATTAGCTAGCTTAGCAGAACTAAGTTTATAATATCTTCGTTTCAATGATACAGTAATAGGTTAAGTTATGTTTCTCACAAACACATTATGTTGACAGTATTTATGATTTATTATTATTTTGGTAAAACGGGACCATTGTAACCTTTTTCGTTTAGCCTGGAAGATAACCGGATTTATTATTTCTGTATTTTATTAATTAATATAGTAAAATAAAAGTGTAAGATTCTTAAATGTTATATCGTGCAATTGGTTATTAAAGCATATATATAAGTGCCGTCAGATTTGTGTGACAAATAATAGGTGTATATAACTTGTATATGTATATTTTGGCACTTGTTTATTTATTTATATTTCTAGACCATTAATTTATTTTCAGAGCTCAAATCGACTGACTATTTTTATGTTGATATGTTGCATTATCATTTCTATTATTTGTTAATTGTTTTTTGTTTGCCATAAATTACACCCCTCTATTTTTTTTTAGATTGAATTATGTATGTTATCGATGTTAAATATTTTTCTATCATATTTATATGGAATTTTTATTGTGGGCGTAACGAAATGTTTGTAAGAAAACTTAAAATTATGACCGGCAGCCTTGACGAATGCCATGCTTGCATGACTGTTTATACCGTTATTTCAGAATGATTTGTGCTTGTGAAATTTATATAATGCAGTATATTCTAATCATCTTGAGGTTCAAAGTGGGTCGAATTCGGTGACAGACGCGTAATTGGTAGCTCCTACAAAATCTTGAAATTAAGTCGGATAAAACGGTAACAAATCATACGAAATTGTGTTAAATTAAAGCGTGAATAATTCTACATTGATTGATATAAATTAGCACGAGTCTGACTATTTCATATAGCTGATATTTGATTAAATTATGTTAGTTGAACATACCATCACAAAAGTGTATATAAACAACCTGAGAAAATGCAGTGTCTGGTTTGAAAATCTATACCTGTGTCCCCCTTTTCAAGTGGATGATATAATAAGCAACATGTGTTTATAAGGCAGCATAGACAGCCAGCTGTGGATGAAATACCCGGAATTGGAAAAAGGAAACTAAAACTAAAACTGATTACTTCAATCCGGCGGTATATAATATATCCAAGGCTTGTTTGGTCGTCCATTGGACGGTCGGATGAGGCCGCCCGGTCGTGGCATGAATGTCACAGCGAGTAAAGGAGTAGTTGTGGGCAGCTGCATTTGGCCGTTCGGCGGGCGACCGGGCTGTGTGTTGAAACGAACTTCCATACTGGGTGCCCGGAATCGGGAGCAATGCTCGCCTTACGATCAAAAAAATACTTTGAGAAAGGGGTGGGTGTTGGTCATTTGAGGGGGGTTGCCTAAAAGTATTTTATTCGTCATTAGCATCTTCAAATATGGAGGAGGCGGGATAAAATATATTTTATCATTTTCAACCCCCAAGGGTGGTCACGGTCGTGTCTCTGACATTGTCCATCGCCCTTTATCATGTCCCAGTCAAATCTGCAGAAATTCACATCAAAACCTTTGCTGTCGCGAGTCCTTGCACAAAAACCGATAAAGGGGGTAGTTTTTGGCCGTTTGATAATTTTTTTTTACCATATTCGTGTTCAACACCCTCGAGGTGGTCTGGTTGCGTTATTCAATTGTAACATGTTCGTCCGACTCCTTGACTTCACTAAACCTCTTTCTAAAGTTTCTGGCATCCCCATTTCCCCAATTAGAAAGGAAATGAAAGGTGCAATACCCTCAAACTTTTTTAGTTATATAAACAAATAAATTTTTCTCACATCTTTTCTTCTTGTCTTTATTTATTACAGACTCGATGATCGTTGTCAGAAACGTTCTGTATAGACTGGTCATGTTGAGTCGGGTTTCTCTTAATGATGTCGGTCATAACCTGATTTTATTTTAATTTTCTTACGAATTGTAGATAAGTTAATTGCTCAAAAGTGTAATCCATCCATTAAAAGATATAAATACATAGTTAAAACAGAATACGCAGGGTATATAAATATTCCTCTAACCAGTACAAGTAAGTGTTTAAAGTATAACCTTGCTTTGTTGAAATAAATACCTTTTTGGAAAGGTACTATTCACATTAAAAAGTTAAATGTATATATCGTTGACATAATCAAAGTAAAATAATCTTAAGAGGGCGACTTTTGTATCACAACATTTCATTACAAAAGTTATGTTTGGTGCTTAGAAATATTTGTACGTATAGAGAATTCTACATTAGTGGGCCACTGGACTTTTTGAATATAATGTGAAATTTTTTGTGAAGAATCCCATTACGTAGAGAATGAAGTCATTGAACATCAAATATGCAAGGTATAGCCTATACATAATTTGTTTATTGTGATAATATTACATTTTTGATAAACAAAAAGCTAGAAAATCATTTCATAAGAAGAGATCTTCGGCACACCTATATGTATGACGCTTTGGAATGCCAGAAATGTGGAACCCCAACCTTCTTGGATACATGGGCCACGTATCATCGTAGAGTGACGAAAAGCTATGATATTCATAATATAATATTCCACCTCTTTATTTTGTATTTTTCAAAAAGCTGACACCATAGATTAGGGGCCATCTATTAATTACGTCACGCAATTTTCATGGTTTCTCTTCCCCTTATATCACAGGTTGTCACATTGGAGTTAACCCCCCTCCCCCGTTGTGACGTCATATATTTTACAGCATTAAATCTTGAGGTAAAATTTTCTGATTTTTGTATTTTTTTGAATTACATTCAATTAAAACAACGGTATACGTAGATGTAAATAATGTGATGTCACAAAAGTTTGACCCCTCCTCCCCTCTTGTCACACTCTGTCACAGTATATGGACCCCCTTCAAAGTGTGATGTAATTATTGGATAGCCCCTTACTGGAAGGATCAAATGCCATAAAATGACAGAAAGTGAGGTTAAGTTTCACTGCTCACTAAACTCAGAGATTTTTTTTCCACTGACTAAATCATCCAATAGTTGACAGTTAGCACATTTCCATCATTGTCATTTAGGGAACTGCTGCCAACAGTTGCATTCTCTAAACGCATCCATTGTTAATATTAACACGTTCACTGGTGTCTCAGTCAATATGAGCAAGAAAAATGTTTCCACTTGTGCCAACTCAGTCAAAATGATCCAGTCATGAACTCATTTTTACAACGCTGTAAATGCATCTAACGACCCGTTCTTCAGCCCTAGTTTAAACCGAAAGAGTTTGGTTTAACTGAAAATTTTATGGTTATAAATTTTTCACTACGCGTTTAAATTTAACCGTTATTCTTGATCAACAAATATTAATCCACGGAGATGAGGTGGTTTAAACCAAAAATTCTGGGTTAACTAACATCACTTATTAATATAAGTGATGTTAGTTACATAATTGTTGTGATAGAATTGCCACACGTTTTATGCCATTTCAATTGTGTGCATCCCATTTGCAGTACATGTACGTGCCTTCATGGTAGCACATATTGTTAAATTGTTTTATTTATAATTTTATTTTATTGTGCAAGAAGGGGACAAAGAGGGATTACTCTTACTTAAATTAAGAAATCAGTTTACTAATCATATTAATTTATAGATAACTTTATCTGGTTTTGGATCGACCCTAGAATAATTTGAATACTGACTTGTGTTAAACGGAACCTTACATAAACATCATGGTTATCCCAATTATTGAAATGGTCTTTTTCTAGACCTTTGAAACCGTATTAGGTGTCCAATAAAAGATGCAATGTTCTCATTATCATCGGAAATTTGCTGGATATGAATAATATTGCCCTTTAGATCTATAGTGTAGGCTGCAAAGCAACGTTAGGACACTTTTCTCTCACACAAACAAGCCTAACCTCAAAAAACTTTTGTCAGGTCTGTCAAATCCATATACTTATTAACTATATACTATGAGTTTCGTTCCCAATTTGACGCCAAGGAAAGCCTGTCTCTCTATCCTTTAAGAGGACTTGGTATTGTGCGCGTGTCTTAGTGGGCGGAACATCGACGCGAGAATGTGACAGTTCAACTAAATATAGAAGATGAGTGCTCACAATCTAATCGGAGAAATTGTGCACTATAGGCATTATATCAGTGGTTCCAAGTTCCAATTCCAGACATTAATATTATAAGCGCTTGTGTGTTCTAAGATTGTGAAGTTGTTTTATGTATTTTATTGTTTATCAAAATAGGGATTTGTATTTACATGGTGTAAACCTATATCCACAAAAATGAAACGGTGTTTTTTGTGTAAAAGCCAGCCGAAGCAGGACCCTAACCTGTCATATCATCGGTAATAAATTTTATTTAATAATCCAAAATCTAGTTACATGTGCTAATCGATATCGTGAAATGTTTTTAGTTTTCCCAAGAATATTTTTGTTTTATCTTTGCATAAAGTGCGTTGTTTTGGGGTTAAAAATTCTCAAAATTTTAACATTGAAGATTTTTTCACCAAGTTTTACTGAAAAAGGTTGACTTTTTAGAAAAAATATCAAGAACAATTTTTTTTTACTCAAAAAATAAGATACCGTCCCAAGAACTAAAGAAAAAAAATATTTACCATTTCTTTCAATGTCAAATTGTTTTTTAACAATCTTGCCTTTTTACGGCTGAATCACCCATAAAACATAAAAATATAAATTGTGCCACTCATATTCGTAAAGTAGAATTTTTAGCTGAACATCGAAACTTCCATTAGTACCCTAAGACCCACTTTTTTGCTAATTCCACTGGACTATAAGTTTTTCTAATTACTGCTTAGGTATTCATTTATTGATTAAATAATTTAAATACCAAGAAACGAAAGCTTCCTAATAGCATGTGAATCATTCCAAAAGGGTGGTATATATTTTACCATAGTATACGAAATCTCCGTTTTCTACGGTTGCCGGTAGATTTCTTTGTTTTGGGACCACTGACCTGTTACAGCGCGCGCTTCCTTCTTCATCAGATCGTATCGTCAGAGTCCTCCATAGAGATAGAAAACTATCTCGTTCTCTAGCCTCAAATCCGTACATAGTGGCTTATGGAGTATTACCAGTATATAGTTAATAAGTATATGGTCAAATCAGTCAAAATTAGCTTGACAGTATTGCCAACCACACAAATTCTCGGGTAAGTTAACCCAACTTTCTTGAGGGTTAAATGTTCTGAAAAACATGTGTAGCACTAACCTAGTTTAAAATTTAAACTCGTTTAGTTAACTCAGATTTTAATCTGACACTGAAAAACTAGTCCTAAGTGGTTTAGGGACACAAGTTCTATAATAATGTTTATTTTTAAAATAATGTAAGTCTTCATGTTCTTAGTTTTCATAACCTTTCTGTATATTGTTGAAGAAAACATAATTTACAAATATGTAAAATATATATGGTGTTGCCACATATTTTTAAAGTTGCAAATTTTTCAGCTAAACAGAAAGTTGACTCGATATTCGTAATCAGAGACAGAATATCAAACTCAGTTTATTGACTATATGCTTCAATATTTGATGTGTAATTCTCACAAAAAAATGGATTAAAATTTGTGCTCAAGACAGAAAGTCCATTGATCCAATTATATAGAACAGTTTGATAGGATGAACCTAATTCGATGAGACTTGGTTTTCATGCACAAGGAGTAGTTTTACAACAAACCATAATTAGATTCATCTTTTTTGGTTTTTGTATTATCCAGTTTTTAAATTTGTTTCATGAGCTTTATTTTAATTTTATTTTATTACCGGAAACCACCAATCTCATCAAATTTGGTCCAGCTCGTACATTTTTCTAAGCAACAATTCTACTAGACTAAGTCTACAAAATCTTTGTTTGTAACGAGTTATTTTTCAGTCTCTGCTTCAGTTAACAACCAAGCACAGTTTACAGGAGATGGTGACTAGAACTTAGTGGTAGGTATTTTATAGATTTTGTGTAGAAATACTGATCCGATCTAGAGAGATGCTGTCAACTTCACTACCAGAGCTGAAAAGACTAAAAAGTCAAAACTGTTTAAACTAAATATATTCCACACAATTAAGAAAATAGAAGAAAAAAAATTATATTGTGGGAATATATTCTGCACGTTTTTTTCTATGGGTTTTCCTTAAAGGCCTATTCCGCTAATTTGAGGTGTCTTATTGAGTTGAAGGCATTGCTTCTTTGACGATTTTCTCCATGATGGCCGCATTGAAACCGTCTTGCCAATTGGCAGCTTGTGCCATGTTTGAGCAGCCCTTTAGCAGAAACACATTGTTTGCCACACTCCATTTTAGAACTGCAGAAATGAGTTACAGAATAGAAATTGGGGCTTGTGCTACACAAAATCTATATTAGAAGAGAGTTTCTGGCTTCTCAGTGAAATTGAATTTTTAATCGAGCAACCGTCTTCTTGGGAGTATTATTGTCAACTTGTAATTTCTATGTCTGCAAATGTATGATTTAATTAATAATTATTCTGTAGGTCTGTACGTGTTGCAGTGGATGCAAAAGAGTAATTGTGTGTTATTA
Organism: Stenurella melanura; assembly: GCA_963583905.1. Lineage (NCBI taxonomy): Eukaryota > Metazoa > Arthropoda > Insecta > Coleoptera > Cerambycidae > Stenurella > Stenurella melanura. The sequence continues at coordinate 115,319,410 of OY757312.1, forward strand.
AAGGCTGTTCAAGCAGAACAACAAACAATGATATTATAATAGGGGAGCCCTCAATCAAAATTTCGTCTAATCACGGGCACGGCTAAATTCATATAGTTCCAATAAAAATAAACAACTTTTTTCCTTACAGCAAAGTCGCAAAGTGTCACGAAAGGGGTGAAAACTTATTTTCAGTTCCTTGCATTCACTAGACTTCAAAAAATTTCCATTTTTCTTCGTTCGAGTCGAGCTGAATTTTCGACTTCTGCCCTGCAATTTACGATGCTGATACATCACCGATCTTCCTCTTTCAATAGAGATATAGCACGAACTTCCACTCGAAATATTTATTTTGTTACGAACATTTGAAAATTCCATCTTTTTCAACTATTTAGGTTAAATTTCAACATTTTCTGAGAGATCTAAATAGGCCATTTTTCTTCCACTTTTGTCGAGCGGAATTTCCGATTTGGCTGGAACAATTGAATATCAGGAGAAAATGTCAATCTTCCTCTTTCCAAAGAGACGTCACGCGCCCTCATATTCGACGTTTTTATTTAGTTATGAATTTTTGCAGAATCCATGTTTTTCAATTTTTACGAGAAACTTTTTTGTTCGTGCCGAGCTCGATTTCCGGTTTCACCATTTTCACCATTTGGTATCAGAATAAAATGCCAACCTTCCTCTTTCCATGGAGATCTAAATTGACCTTCCATTCTACTACGTATTTACTTAATTATAAACGTTTGAAAAATCCATGTTTTTAAATTTTCAAATTACCAGCTAGGCAAGGCAGGGTCCTGAAAAACTCACATTTACACCAGATGCAGGATGTGAAAAAATCACCGAAAATTGCATTAAAATAATTTCCTGATTTGTCGTCCGATTCCGCTAAAAATCGATATGTGGGGGTTTTCCACCTTGCTGATTACGAATATGAAATCGGAATTAAGAAACTCAGAATAGCGGATGATTTTTATCATTTATGGTCCGATTCTGCTGTAAATCGATGTGGGGGTTATTGAAGTAGCAGGTTACGAATATGAAATCGAAATTGGGAGATTCAAAATTGCGACATTTTATCATTTATTGTCCGATTCGTCTGAAAATTGTCGGTTACTGTTTTTACTAGGTTCTCTGGCACCAAAAGCATCTAATTATGTGCGAAACTGATGTGCCGTGATGATAATATTTTCCAAGTGTCGGAAAATTGGAAATTTTCCCCCACTAGAGACGCGGGCAAGGCGGAAAATGTCAGTCATTATTTTTTCCATATTGTCTAACATTCCTTTAATAGAAAACACGGAGACTGACGTGCCGCAATAAAATAAATGAATCATTTATGTTCGATAAACGAATTCACCCCTTTAGCAATGTCAGATATGTCAGTAATGGAACTTTTTCTTCAGGGAGTGATAAAGTATTGAAAAACTAGAGTAAACATTATACTCTTCGCCAACTTACTGAACATTTTATATAATTGCTACACATTCTATAGGATACTCTTCTCAGTTTTTTTTTGTAGGTAATATTAGTTTTAGACCTTTTTTGTTTAATTACAAAACATAAAAAAAAAGTTTTTTTTTAGATTTAAAAAATGAATAACGTTTTTATCTACTGATCGATAGGATAGAATTCTTCCACTAGCTAACACTAACTTACTGTTCAAGTTTTAATACAATCAGACTTTTTGTTCTTATGTTATTGTGCTTACAATAAGCGTGGTGGACGGAGAGACAGACGGCCGGACATTTTGAAAGTTGTTCAAAATTCGATCACCAACAGTGATTTGAAAATTATTTCTCTATGAGTAATATTTACGGGTTTTAGAAATGTACCGATCTAATGCAAAATACTCTTCGTTTTGTATTTGTGAAGAGTATCATAATCGAAATCTTCATGCCACAATGAGGCTAAAATCCTGGTCGAGGGCTCCCCTACTCTTATGTTTTTTAGATTTTAAGCGATATATGAGATAAAAATATCCTGTATATTATCCAATATCATTTAAGAGGGAAACTTAAAAATTTCCTTCTGTAAGTATCACTCAAAGATTACTATTAAGATTACTATATTAGAAGCACTGAGTCAAAAGAGCAAAAGACTTATGTCTTCTACACCAAACCGTTGAATAGTTTAAATTTTTGATGATTAATAAATTTCTCGTTTCGATGCTTTGAAAAAACCGAGCATGATTTCGCATTTGCAGTTTCCTCATAAAATTGTGGATCTTTTTCGTTTTGATTGTTGTCTGAAGTTTTCCTTTTCCAAAAAAATGTTGAATTTTCCAAAAAAATGTTGTCACAGGAGCATAAGCAAGCAATACAGTTTCTTTGCTGTTTTTCAAAACTCTTGAGCATTCGAAAAGTACATTCATAAAAATAGGCCATTTTCAATCCTTTCCATCTGTTCCTTGTAACATTTTTGAAACCTTAAATGAACGTTCATTTACAAACTCTAACCTCCATTACACTTTTAAAAAAAAATTCTGTTGATTAGTTTGCCAAGAATGAATGTGAGACGTTAGACAGCTATTTTCTAATAATTTTGTTCTTTGTGAGAACGTACACTTTTTTTCATGAACCCCTTGCTCTGTATCATTCATTTTGTTACATTTTTGGTAAATCCACTCCTCCCCCTAAACGAAAGGTTAGAGGGAGGAATGGCTTTGCTCTTTGATTACATGAAAACAAACAAAAGTGCATAATGATTCGTATGACATTTCTTGTAATAAAATTAAAATTTGATTTACGTTTGTATCCCATACAATTTTAGCATAGGATGAAGCATTTGGGAGATATAGGTGAAATACCAGCACCGTACACTTCTCTCTTAAAATAGGTTGAAGCGCCCACTGAATAGGTGGAATCTCTTCAGTGTTTATTTCTGTTCTTATTAAAAGTTTATTCCCAAAATATAAATTTTTTTCTTCTGTCATTTTTCGATCTAATTTATGTGGATTAATGGAACATACCAGTTATAGATTTCTAAGGGTAGGAGTCTGCAAAGTTGTGGTGAAATGTAGTTTTATTATAGGCGTTCACCTTCTTATAAAGTAATCAAAGCAATCCAGTAACAGGGTAATATATTTTTGTCCTTGTTGTGTACAAACAACTTTACTCCTTCTGTGAAGATTTCGGGATGTCTGTAATATGAAAACCAATTTCAGCTTAGGCATCAAATAAAAACAACTTTATTTGTACTTTTTAGTTTCATTGCATTCCATTTCATTTTGCAGTAGTGGCTACTAAAACTGTTTTTATTTCGATGGTCATTTTTATTAGGCATAATCTTCATTCTCAAATGCAAATGATCGCCTATGAAAGAGTAAAGTGTTTCTCTACTATTATATAAATATTCTAATGTGACTAGTATTTTTTAATAAAGTTGCCTATATATGTAATATTATAAACTGATAAAATAATTTTGTGAATATTCACATATAAATTTTGTATTTTCGAATAAATGTGTGCCGTTGACATTTTGTAAAATAAGTCGCTGGTGTCACTTGGAATGACAAAGCTATTTTACAAAATCTTTATTGAAATTTTCATGTGCTTATATGCGTGTGATTTGCTAAAACAATGAGCTTTGAGATTGAGATAATTTTTCTCGATCTTACAGTTCTAGAAATACGCACCTGTTTATAATAAGTTTTAATAGGGAAGCAAGAGCCTTAAAACCTCTGCATTGTAATTAGGAAAGAAAAATCAGTGTATTTTTGTAGATGTCTAGACGAAGGTTCAATGCTTTTTCTTATTTTCTTTGTTTGAAAAAGAAGGTTTCTTTTTAGTTTCATTTGCACATCATGGACTGTTAGACCACAAAATAAAATAATTTTTATATTTTCAATACTATGTAATTATGGTTAACAATAAAAACTAGTCTTGTGTTGTTATATATTGCCTTTCATTTCATGTAGATTTGACACTGGGTTGAATGAAGTGATCATATACATACAGTGTGTCCCACTTTTCACGGTAACACCTACATAGCTCAGTTATTAATAAATCGATTCATTTTAAACTTGGTTAAGTTATACACCTCTTGAAGGTAACTAAAAGCGCATATACCTATTTAATTTATTCCATAGACGTGCGGACTAAGGGTGAAAATGGGGTAAATTTTCAGGTAAATTGTATTAATGATTTTTTTTTTAAGATTACCAATCTTTAAAACCCCTTTGTGTCAAATTTTGTTAAAATATCTCTAGTAGATTTAGAGGTATAAACAGGTACATATGACGTTTTGTCAAGAATTAATGGATAATTAGGATAGTTAAAGAACTCGGAACGAGGTGAATTTAGAAACAAAGTTATTTCACATTTTTTGCTGCAAATTTGAAGTAATAATCAAAAATATCTTCGTACTGGCCAAAAATGCTAAGAAAATTCTGTATAAAAAATTGTATAGAGCAGAATTTTCATAGTGTTTTTGGCGAGTACGAAGATATTTTTGACTATTACTTCAAATTTGTAGCAAATAATGTGAAATAATTTTGTTTCTAAATTCACCTTGTTCCGAGTTAAAGGCCATTAATTCTTGACAAAACGTCATATGTACCTGTTTATACCTCTAAAACTACTAGAGATATTTTAACAAAATTTGGCACAAAGGGGTTTTAAAGAATGGTAATCTTAAAAAAAAAATCCCTAATACAATTTACCCCATTTTCATCCCCTTAGTCTATGGAATAAATTAAATAGGTATATGAGCTTTTAGTTACCTTCAAGAGGTGTATAACTTAACCAAGTTTAAAATAAGTCGATTTATTAATAACTGAACTACGTAGGTGTTACCACGAAAAGTGAGAGTCACTGTATACTCCAGTCAACGAGCGTTAAAATGACTAAAATCTCCAACTTGAGTGCTAGTGAATGGATTTTGATGAACCTTGTGCAATGTGTTTGTAATGGTGTTAACAAAAAAGCTGAAAAAAAAAGTATTTAGAGTAGGAAATGATCGGAAGGGTCTACCCCTTTTGTCACGGGTTCCATAACTTGTAGAATTCGGTCAAAAATGAAAAAAAAATTTTACTGGTGAATTTTTTCGAAAAATGCTTATTTTTCGAGATACGGCCATTCGAAAATTCCTAAAAGTCAGGAAGGCAAATGTAGAAGTTGAAAAAAAAACAAAAAATTCAGGTGAATGTATCAATCGAATTGAAGACTTTTTATTTGCAACTTTTCTGTAAAGTGCGTTTTCCCCGAGTTTTTCCAGAAAAACTACCCCTTTGAAATTGTAGCGCCAAACACAGCGCTCACATCCCAGCAGACTGATGAGCGGGTATTCAATGGATCATCGACAATCTAATAAGGCACATTCTGTCCATTTACAAATAGTACATATCTTGTGATGCTAGCTCTCGGTCTATTCTCTCATTTACTGAAGGAAAGTTGTATGTACATGAAAAAATCACCCTTCCAGATTTAACACGTTTCAGACTACGAAGATTATGAAACTAAAGGTCTTTCGATTCCGTCGGTCTGTCTGTCTATTTGACGAAGAACAGTGAAATTTGCTAGGTAGTTGATGCTACTGCCAGAGAAGAAATGGTTATACTTTCCCCGGAAAATATACAGAGTGTATGCCTAAAGAGAATAAATAAAGAAAAAAAAATGACAAATGGCAATAATATTTGGCATATAGCTTACACAATTGACAAGGAAGACTCAGTTATACTTTTAATGAAAAATATACATCCTAATAAATAATTCTACTATTGTGGAAAGAGTGACTGCAAAATCTGCCCATTTTTGCGTAGTGGATGGCGAGCTTGGAAAAAAAATTGTAAAATGGTTTAGCAGGTTTCACTTTAATCATCATTAAAAATAAAAAGAGACACTGTTCTTGTGTTTCAAAATGTTCAGTAATTACCCCTATTCAGGGGTTGAAATGACCCCGAATCTTAAATCTAAAAATAATTCTATTTATATTATTTCTATTAAATCAATCTTATAAAAGCGAAATTATATATTTTCTATCAAGAAGGGTGAAAAATTCACCATAGGCCCTCGAACGTGGTGAAATAATCCCCAAATTATCAAAAAAATCAAAAATATTTTTAAAAATTCTGATAATAAAATATTTTAATGTTTCAAGTCATGATAAATATGGAATAGTATATTACATACCGAGGTGGAAAGTGTACTATTTTATTCATCATCCTCCTTAATGAAGAAAAACCCAAATAAACTATTTAAAATTCTTATGTCAAAGCAGAAATGTCAAAGTGACGTAGCATCGTTTTTAATATTCAGGTTGGAAAGTGGCCACTTTCGAACCCGAGATATTACTTTCCATCCCGACATATCACTTTCCAACCCGAAATGTCATATTTCTGTTCCAATTGTCAATCAAATTAGAAATGTTACACTTTCTAACTTTTGACATGTAAGACAATTTGATTATTATTGTATTATTGTGAATAAAACATATTTTCACCAGTTTTGATGAGAAAACAACCACAACGAATGGTAAAACTACCCCCAAACATGATGATTTCACCCCCCTAAAGGGACGAACTCCAGTGAAAATGGATAAAAATGTATAACATAAGCTAACTGAAAGTCAGTTATAGAAAAAAAAAACAATGAATACAAGTGTTTCCAAAAATTGCTATGTTTCTTTCATGTTTTTGTGTGTTTGATGGTAGTTTTACCGTTCATAGGGGTTTTTATCAAAACTGGCGAGAATAGTAATTTACATTACAAGATCTGAAGGAGGTATTTTGCAGGTCAACCCAAGCCAATTCCAGGGCGAGCTGCAGGAAAGTCCTGGAAGCTTGGGGAGACCTGCAGAATACTGTTTTTCGATCATATAATGTACAATTTTTTTTTTTCGACTAACTGATAAAAATTCAATTAATTTTTTTTTAATAAATTTTCTAACAAATACAACAAACAGGAATAATAGCTAATTAAAATAATAATAATAATAATAAATAATAATAATAATAAATATTAAGCCTCCCTTTGAAAGAAGCAGTATACCTTCCAATCTTCCAAATTATTATCTTTTTCTTGTAGAAATGTCTACTTAGGCTTTTCTCAATATTCAATATTATTTATTGTTTATAATGCATTAATTAATTTTCCGTGCATACAGGGTGATTCAGAACTTATCTGGAAGAATTTAGGGAGATATGCACCCTTAAAATTAGAGTTGATACCACGAAAAAAAATATAATAAAATCCTAACAGAACTGCCATAAAAAAATATTGAAGTCATGGTACTATTAAACGTTACTTGGCTGGATGACTGGATGAAATACTGACCTATCTCTGTACGCGCAGACCTCCTGAATCCTAGACTAATACTTTCAAGCAAGTAGCAACTAGTTCAGGTCGTCAGTTTGTGATTTAATCACGTTGATAGTGGGTGTTTTTTGTATTTTAGTGCTGTAAGTGAGTTTCTTTCAAAATGCCATATGTGTATAGTAGGTTAGGTTAGGTTGACATGTGAGTGGGCTCTTGTCAGACCCTCCACTGTGACCATAAGGTCTATTGTGGCTCACTCCTAATTATAGTTCACCCAACAGATTCAGCTTTTTTATAAAGCTGATAATCTTGTTGGGTGAGAAACTGTCCAGGCCCTCTGGCTCCAGTTGCCCTTTGCCAAACAGTGAGAACCTGGATATGTGTATAGTAATGCGGAGTATATGGACATGAGGCAAAATTGGATACGACGTTGTCAAAAGTGCATATAGGTCGGCGGACAAAATTTCCAACAGTTATTGTAACATCAGGTATGTGCAAAATTTGTAATCATTTAAAGTAAATAAAAAATGAAAGTAAACTTCTAACTTCAAAGATAAATTATGTTAGGTCAGATTCTTGTCGTTACCGACTTCTTTTATGTGAAGTTTTCGCATTTCACAACTATTCCTTCAATATCAGCTGTTTTCCAATTTTTATTGCAGTCGACCAGAATAACAGTAGCGTAGAAGTGAATTTTTAAATTTTTTTAAAATGCTTCTTTTTCATTTTTTCTTTGCGCTATTATATTTATCTGGACCCATTGTTTACCCCCTTAAATTTTTCCGAATAAGTTCTGAATCACCCGGTATAAAAAAGTTTTGCATTTTCTTTCCACAAACATACCTATAACGTTACAGTCCAGATAGTCTGTATGCATATTTCCCGGTCAACTCGGTCTTTCATTGAATGAACACTGTGCTTCGCTTGAGGCTTATACGAAATAGCTTCCAACTTCAAGGCATTTACTTATAGCATAAATGAGTATTGTAGAAGCAAAAGCTGCTATAAGCAAAAATTAAAGAATACTAGGTGTATATAGTAACACATTCAGTTTTTTCTGAGGAATTCGATTTCATGCCCGTAAAGACTCAAAACCTGCTTGAAAATATAGAAACAAGGTGACAAAGTTTACTTGTAAATGCAAAACTCACTCATATGCTCCGATGATTTAGTTGCAAAACCTGTTATATGCGCAAGATCCAATAGAAGTGCTAAATGGGATACCATGTGACCTACAATGTGCTTGTCTCTTTAATATTAAAAACATTTTTTAACTTCTTAGTTGTTACAATTATTGTTTGGCATTTTATATTTGTTTAAGAATTTTTATGCTACTGAAGAAATCAAAGCAGGTCCCTGGTGGGGAAAGATAGAAAGAAACTAGAAGCTAAAGTTGTCACTAAAAGGGGACATAATGCAACCAGCATAAAACCTCGAATATTGCCTTTGGGGGAAAAGCCTAAAGGTGACAAATCCTCCATTTCCAACCATCCCTCAATCCACCAACAGCAATGAATCTACTAATTTGGAGTCTTAATTAATAGATGAATGTCTTCCTGTAGAAGAAGTAGACATAATGATTTGAATTGTTTGATTCTTATATTTTTGTTTTATTTTTGTTACCTATCTATTCAGTTTTTTAATATTTTTATAATACAAGAGTTACCTTACAGAATACTGTAGATGTGATAATCATTCTTGAATAATATTTTTTGGTCAAAACTTACTATATGCGTAGTGAAGGTGCAAAACACGCTTTTTGCATATTTAAAATTACCGCCAACTGGTGGCTACTGATTTATGAGACAAATATTAACAGAATTTATAGGTCATGTTCCATCTATTACTGAAGTTCAGAACTCTTTGACGACACTAAATTCATGCATATGCTTAAAATTCAGTTATCTCCAATTGGCATTTAAAGCATATAGCGGCTTTGGCATCTATATGACTCAAATGATCTTTAATTACTTTTGCGTTGTCTAGCAACACTTCGAATAAGCCAAGCTAACACTGCTAGCGTCAGTCCTCTATAGCGCATTTGTCCACTTCAGGAGTTCAGGTGATTCACAAGAAAACGAACTGTCAGTGGTAATTTGCCGTTTAGCCGGTTAAGATCAACTTGACGTAAAGATATATAAAACATTTGATAGGCGGGCTAAAATATTCCCAACAACATCTCTTGTTGTCCAGGCATGGTGGATTATTTGTTATTAAATGGATTTACTACTCTTACTTATGACGAAAAGGTAAGAATTAATAGTGGCATTTCTACACCAGCAATGCCTTTGTTAGTTTTTAAAAGTGGTAAACAAAACAGAGGGTTTTGTGATAACAATTATAAAAAAATCGAGTGGTTAACGGCATCAACAGTTAGAATTATATTGTTAAGAGATGATTTGGGGCAGTGCCGGTTTAATAATTTGCAAAATTCATGAGAATGTTTTCTTCATCTCATTATATTTTCCATTTCCTTTTCTTTCTATTCTTTTATTAGTTCTATTCTCTCAAGGCGTGAATCCGTATCTGGAGAATCTCAGGGGTGGTGGGGAAATGTACAAATTGTAATCCTATTGCACATTAATTGTCTGTCAAAATATCAAGCCTCCTCTGCAGACAATATCACAAGCCGCCACTGTAAAATACCGTTTTTGTCGCCTTCGTGGCTGCTTAAGTGTATTTATCTATTTGACACTTGTCCAAACAATTAACACAAGATCGTTTCCATAGCAATAAGAAAGCAAAGCCACCTATACAAAAAATTGCCAGCATTCTTTGCCTTCATTGATCGGAAAAGAGAATAATAGGTATTGGAATAGTCATTTTTAGACCCGTATTTACGGACCTCTGGAGATGTAGGGGGGGGGGGGGGGTGGCAGAGAGGTCATTTCTTATGATATCCCGAAGGCCTACGCCAATTTTTAGCGTTTTCCGTCGAGAACTTTCCATTTTATAGGTGCTTTGTGAAATATTCAATTTTTGCTTAATTCTGACTCTAAAATTTTTTTTGGACCATGGGAAAATTGTAACTTTTTGTACATGGTCTCAAATACTTATAATAAATGCACAGTTTTTGTTGAAATTTTTTTCCAATGAAGTCAACAATTTAGAAGAAAATTATGGAAAACTAATGTTTGGTGATCAATAAATATATTTAAATATCTAGGGGCCACATGGCATATTTTTCCTCTTTCTAATTTGGTTGAAATTTTACACAGACCTTTTTCATTATTGAAACAGCCTTGTGGGTGTGTTTCTAGATTCCACCTATTTGTCTAGAACATTCTAGAGGAATGATATAATAATTATTAAGATGAAAACTACAAAATAACTTCATTGATTCTGTGAAACAATATAATAAAGAAGAAGGCCATTTCCAACAAATATATTTTTAATAGTTGTATAACATAACATTTAAGTACAAACATAATAAATACACCCATAAATAACAATTTATATAAAAAATGATATTTTGTTATTTTATGTACCTAATCATATATAAACTAGGTAAGTATATAATGATATATTCTATAATCATTGACTTTACACTTGGATGCTGTAAACAATTAAGTACATTGTTTACATGCATATTTTTCTAAAAAACAGAAACAAAAATAATTTATAATACACAGAAAATATTAGTCTAACACCTATATTTAAATTACTTACTTAGATTAAGTAAGTAGAAATACTTTAGTTCTATTAATATTTGATACAGCTTATTATTTACAAAAATCACAATAATATTCCTAAGTTGAGATTCTTGCACCATTCGGTATCAAAATACATCTTCGAGTAATTTGAGCAAAGGAGATTCAACAAGTGATCTGGAGGGACAAAAAAATGTATTCAATTTTTAAATACCTATAAAAACATTTTGGCAAATATGGACTATTTAGTATCGGTACCTACCAAAAAATAGAACAACATAAATCAAATAATTAACAAATTAAAAGGGGCAAAATATAGTGTGAATCTAAAGAAATTGCAACAAACGACTTTTTTACCAAAATTTTGATACCATGGAGGATCGTTATACACAAAATTCACCTCCACCTGCCCTGGGCAAATGTCTGGTGTCTCCTGCAAAATGGCAATCAAAATTCAATTTTTCTCGATAATCCTTGCAAGAAGAATACCTCAATGCAGAATTAAACTACGTACAGTTAAAAATGAATTATTTTTGTTTGCATATTGTTTATACGATTTGGCAAACATCAGAGAAATTCTGCTGTTTGCAAATCCTATTAAGAATATGTTTCATTACAAATACATACAGTTCTGTACAAAAAAGGTTTTTTAATAATGTTTTAAGGTATAGTTACCCGATTCAAAACACTTAAAATGTGTAGCAATGAAATTGAAAAAATGAACTGAGGGTCTTAAGGTTGGTCATAATCTGAAAGGCCCTCTCGGTACACTGCCCTGAAAAAATCATTCATGTTGCAATTCTTTCATGGTCGAGCCATTTTTAGTTCTTCAGTGCCCCAGATAGTATCTTAATACAAAATTGAACACATTTTACATGGTTTATGGAAGGCACAACTTAAGTCTTTTTTTTAACAGTCGTATAAGTTTACAAATCTAGATTTAGACTCGATTGGCACAATTTCGTAAGTAGTCATTGACCATGTTGTGCCTATGCTTTTGTGCTATTTCTGCAGGAGTAAAACCTTCTTGATTTTTTAAGCTTGGATTTGCACCGGCAGCAATGAGTTGTTTGCAAACTGGTAAGCTGCCCGAGAATGCAGCTGCGTGGAGGGCACTTTCTCCGTTCTGAAAAAAAAAACACCAAATTTTAAAGCTATTCTAAAAATTGTCTTTTAGTAGTGATTTGAGAATCTTAACCCTTTCAGGGCGACAGTGCTGACAATGATTGTGACTCGCTGGATGGCAGCTACATATATCGACTCGAGTCGTTTCCTGTCAGGCAGGCACAAAAATTTTACATGACTCCAATGGTGTCCCGTCACGAACAGGTTAACGGGGTTATTAACTAGTGACTAGGACTTTAATTTATTCATATATTAGCGTACTAAAAGCAAGCAGGACTGAGAAATTTTTTATTGAGTTCCCTTTTTAATAAAAAGTGAACTAATTTCAACAGAACATGCTAACTACTCGTCACCAGCATCATATTCTCCCAACGAACATAGGCAAATTTCAAAAATTGTAAAAACTGAGAAGTGCTATATAAAGGCCCAAAATGCCTTTGATAACAGTCAGAATTGATACCAGTAACTTAATGTAAATTGGATATGTAACAAATAATAGACAGCTCGACGCACTTGTTAGAATTCAAATATGCAAAAACAGTATGAATAGTGACAAAAGGTCTAATGGCGCCAACCTGGTTGACGAAATTCGCGTCGAGCGTTCATATTCAAGAGTTTTGGTGTTTGTGGAAACTACTTCAAAGGCAGCGTAACACATCAAAGGTTCCAGTCCCTCTTCCAGGATTCCAAATTAGTTTATAAATCTAATTTTAAAAACTCTTACCAGATCATGATCTCGAGCGATAATTAAATTTTTTAGTATGTATATATCAATTAATTTATGTATATACCAGCTGAACTCTCGAAAAAGGTTAGGTACCTACTTAAACATCTTGGTATTGTTATTATTTTTGTGTACGTAAATCAATTTTACAATATACAGTGTGTCCCAGGATAGATGTAACAAGAGGTGTAATGGACCAAAAATTTTGGAATTTTGGAATGGTATTTGGGGATTGAGTCCTGCTTAAAAATCACCACTAATAAAGTACCTTTATTTTTCAAAATATGAAAAAATTTCACTAAGAAAAGCTATTTAGAATGCAATTTTATACCTCTATACCAAATTTCAGAAATATAAAATTATTTTTTTGAAACTTCCCATTTTTTCAATAAATTAGTATTTTATTTTGAACCATTCAATTAAAACTGCATAGAAATTATTTTTTGTGAATTAATATTTAAAGTTATGTAGAAGCGAAAAGTAGGCTATGAGAAAAGCAGTAACATTTTATAACATCTGTTTTATTACCATATTTATCATTTATTATTTACATATCTGTCAAACGTATAGTCAATATTATCCTTAATTTCTGTTTCAAATTAACGAACCAAACATAAAAAATTAAGTGAAAATGGTACTCACAGTGCGTGAAAAAATTTATATTGTGCTATGCTACGGAATTGGCGGTGAAAACTCGAAGTGGTAAGCCAATTTAATTTGAAATTTCCAAAAGTGTTTGGCTTTGTCACGTACTTGGGCTATGAAAATAATTAAAAAGTTTCTGGCTACTGGTAGTGTTCTTAGCATGAAAAGAAAAATAAAAGCATATGATGAAGACAATGTTGGGGCTATTATAGCTCATTCCTCTGTTATAGAAAATCCTAGGATGGCACTAAGAGAGAGGTCAGCTCTTATTAATATTAGCAAGTCTGAACTCCAAAGAATTTACAAGGCAAAGAAAATTAGGGCATATAAAGCAAATTATAAACATACGCTTGAAGAGGGAGATGACGGCCGTAGGTTGGATTTTTGTTTGACCATTGGAGAAAAAATCATGGAAGAAAGATGTTTTCATCATTTCATAATTTTCTCAGATGAATCCACATTCACAACCAATGGTGTTGTTTCATCTCAGAATTGTCGGTTTTGGGCTTCAGAAAATCCAAATTTTAGAATTCATTATAGAAGACAATATTATTAAAAAGTGAATGTGTGGTGTGCCGTTTTATATCACGTTGGAGTTATTGGACCTTATTTCATTGAGGTAAGGTTAAACCAGTACACTTATTTACAGCTTCTTCAAAGATTTTCTGAAGAACATTTAAATATTTTAAGAGATATACCTTTAGTTCATTTTCAACATGATGGTTGCCCTGGCCACTCCACAGAAATGGTTAATCGGTGGTTGAATTTAAAATTTGGAGAAAATTGGATTGCCAGGAATGGACCGATCATATGGCCGGCGAGATCCCCAGACCTATCAATATTGGATTTCTTTTTATGGGGTCGCCTCAAGCAGTTGGTTTACGCTGAACCACTTCCTAACGATGTAGCAGTATTGAAGCAGAGAATTACAAATGTCGTAAACTCCATACCGTTAGATCATTTTCGAAACAGTTTTAAGGACTTCAGGCGAAGGATCGAAATGTGTGTGGATGTGGGTGGTAGCTACGTCGAATAATAAAAAAATTGTAAACATTGTTTTGTATTGGTCAATAATTAATTTGTTTGTGAATCTGTTATGTTTTTGACTTGTTATAATTTTTAAACCTCATTAATCTTCTGTTAGTAATTGTTTCTTGTTTTACAATTAGTTCGATTAACATTATACCTTCTTACATCTCGTATATTGAATATTTTATTTACCAATAGCCTACTTTTTGAGATGATTAACATTTGCTCCTACACAACTTTAAATATGAATTCAACTCTTAATTCGCAAAAATTGGGAAGTTTAAAAAAAATAATTTTATATTCCTGAAATTTGGTATAGAGGTATGAAATTGCATTCTAAATAATTTTTCTTAGTGGAATTTTTTCATATTTTCAAAAATAGAGGTACTCGATCCCCAAATACCATTCCAAAATTCCAAAATTTTTGGTCCATTACACCTCTTGTTACATCTATCCTGGGACACACTGTATATATATACTGTATAAATATAAAAAGATGGAAATGTGTTTCAAATGATTCTTATGCAGATTATGCTCGCACAGATCCTTAATTAACAGAAATTTTCATTGATTTTTTGGGTATAAATCATTCTTATTATCGAAATTATAGAACAATGAGAGGGATGAATTGAGTTTGCTAATGAAACATGAGAAGTATTATTTAAAATTTTCGAACGTTGACCTTTAACTTGGCTTAAGACATTGAACTTGCATAAAATCAATAAGTGGCTATTAATTTACAATGAGTTTAGCACTAGCTTATTACTGCTACGTGGCTTCAATGTTATGTCTGGATTCTGTGCAAAGTTAAAATGCATATTATTTACAGAGAAGTTAACTGAATTAAATAAGAACTAAGTAGCAATGTAATAACATTTATGGAAAATAAATCTGGGTTTTAATTTATTTACCTGTGAAATTGGATTTTAAGCTAATAATAATCTACTTACTGGCAGAATATTCAATGAAGGTTTGTACTTCAATAATTCACCCACAACTGCAGAGTGTCCTTTATGGGAAGCCTTAAAAAGTGGTGTGGCACCATCCTGTAAAAAATAATAATTAATATAAACAATACAATAACAATAATAATAACACAGGCCCACAAAAAACAAAAATGTTTCGTTTAAGAGATGTGACCCTACCTATCTTTAGTAAAATTTTCCACTGAATCCCAAAATCATAAAAAGAAAAAAATCTTACATATGGATTCCTCCCTATACACCCCTTAATTCATCCCAAAAATTCAAAAAATTGATTAAAAAAATTCTGATGTACGGAATTGAGGGTAAATGGCGGGAGAGAGGCGGAATCCATACGTCAGAATTTTTTAAAATCATTTTCGGATTCAGCGGAAAATTTTACTAAAGATAGGTTGGTTGGATGGCCAGTTTGGATTTTTTTAATTTTTGGGAGAGATTGAGGGTGTATGGGGGGAATCCATACGTCAGAATTTTTTAAAATCATTTTCGGATTCTGCGGAAAATTTTACTAAAGATAGGTTGGTTGGATGGCCAGTTTGGATTTTTAAAATTTTTGGGGGAGATTGAGGGTGTATGGGGGGAATAGTCAGAATTTTTTTAAATCATTTTCGCGGAAAATTTGATTAAAGATAGGTTGGTTGGATGGCCAGTTTGGATTTTTTAAATTTTTGGGGAGATTGAGGGTGTATGGGGGGGGGAATCCATATGTCAGAATTTTTTAAAATCATTTTCGAATTCAGCGGAAAATTTTACTAAAGATAGGTAGGTTGGATGGGCAGTTTGGATTTTTTTTTATTTTTGGGGAAGATTGAGGGTGTATGGGGGGAATCCATACGTCAGAATTTTTTCTTTATTTTCGGGTTCAGAGCAAAATTTTACTAAAGATAGGTAGGTTGGAAGGCCAGTTTGGATTTTTTGAATTTTTTTTTTAAGGAATCGATACGTCAGAATTTTTTAATCATTTTCGGGTTCAGCGGAAAATTTTACCAAAGATAGATGGGTTGGACGGCCAGTTTAAATTATTTGAAGTTTTGGAGGGAATTGAGGGTGTACGGGGGGGAATCCATATGTCAGAATTTTTTCTTTTTATCATTTTCGAATTCAGCGGAAAATTTTACTATAGATAGATGGGTTGGACGGCCAGTTTGGATTTTTTGAATTTTTGAAGGGAATTGAGGGTGTATGGGGGGGAATCCATACGTCAGATTTTTTTTCATTATTTTCGGGTTCAGAGGAAAATGGGTAGGTTGGATGGCTAGTTTGAATTTTTTGAATTTTTGGAGGGAATTGAGGGTGTATGGGGGGGAATCCATACGTCAGATTTTTTTTTATTATTTTCGGGTTCAGAGGAAAATTTTACTAAAGATGGGTAGGTTGGATGGCTAGTTTGGATTTTTTGAATTTTTGGAGGGAATTGAGGGTGTATGGGGGGAATCCATACGTCAGAATTTATTCTTTTTATCATTTTCGAATTCAGCAGAAAATTTTACTAAAGATAGATGGGTTGGACGGCCAGTTTGGATTTTTTAATTTTTGAGGGAAATTGAGGGTGTATGGGGGAATCCATACGTCAGAAGTTATTCTTTTTATCATTTTCGAATTCAGCAGAAAATTTTACTAAAGATAGATGGGTTGGACGGCCAGTTTGGATTTTTTAATTTTTGACGGAAATTGAGGGTGTATGGGGGAATCCATACGTCAGAATTTTTTAAAATAATTTACGCGGAAAATTTTACTAAAGATAGGTTGGTTGGATGGCCAGTTTGGATTTTTTAAAATTTTGGGGGAGATTGAGTGTGTATGGGGGGGGGAATCCATACGTCAGAATTTTTTAAAATCATTTTCGGATTCAGCGGAAAATTTTACTAAAGATAGGTAGGTTGGATGGGGAGTTTGGATTTTTTTTATTTTTGGGGGAGATTGAGGGTGTATGGGGGAATCCTACGTCAGAATTTTTTTTTTATTTTCGGGTTCAGAGGAAAATTTTACTAAAGATAGGTAGGTTGGATGGCCAGTTTGGATTTTTTGAATTTTTGGAGGGAATTGAGGGTGTATGGGGGGAATCCATACGTCAGAATTTATTCTTTTTATCATTTTCGAATTCAGCAGAAAATTTTACTAAAGATAGATGGGTTGGACGGCCAGTTTGGATTTTTTAATTTTTGAGGGAAATTGAGGGTGTATGGGGGAATCCATACGTCAGAATTTATTCTTTTTATCATTTTCGAATTCAGCAGAAAATTTTACTAAAGATAGATGGGTTGGACGGCCAGTTTGGATTTTTTAATTTTTGAGGGAAATTGAGGGTGTATGGGGGAATCCATTCATCAGAATTTTTTAAAATCATTTTCGCGGAAAATTTTACTAAAGATAGGTTGGTTGGATGGCCAGTTTGGATTTTTTAAAATTTTGGGGGAGATTGAGTGTGTATGGGGGGGAATCCATACGTCAGAATTTATTCTTTTTATCATTTTCGAATTCAGCAGAAAATTTTACTAAACATAGATGGGTTGGACGGCCAGTTTGGATTTTTTAATTTTTGAGGGAAATTGAGGGTGTATGGGGGAATCCATACGTCAGAATTTATTCTTTTTATCATTTTCGAATTCAGCAGAAAATTTTACTAAAGATAGATGGGTTGGACGGCCAGTTTGGATTTTTTAATTTTTGAGGGAAATTGAGGGTGTATGGGGGAATCCATACATCAGAATTTTTTTAAATCATTTTCGCGGAAAATTTTACTAAAGATAGGTTGGTTGGATGGCCAGTTTGGATTTTTTAAAATTTTGGGGGATATTGAGTGTGTATGGGGGGGAATCCATACGTCAGAATTTTTTAAAATCATTTTCGGATTCAGCGGAAAATTTTACTAAAGATAGGTAGGTTGGATGGGCAGTTTGGATTTTTTTTTATTTTTGGGGGAGATTGAGGGTGTATGGGGGAATCCTACGTCAGAATTTTTTTTTTATTTTCGGGTTCAGAGGAAAATTTTACTAAAGATAGGTAGGTTGGATGGCCAGTTTGGATTTTTTGAATTTTTTTTTAAGGAATCGATACGTCAGAATTTTTTTATCATTTTCGGGTTCAGCGGAAATTTTACCAAAGATAGATGGGTTGGACGGCCAGTTAAAATTTTTTGAATTTTTGGAGGGAATTGAGGGTGTATGGAGGGGAATCCATATGTCAGAATTTTTTAAAATCATTTTCGGATTCATCGGAAAATTTTACTAAAGATAGGTTGGTTGGATGGCCAGTTTGGATTTTTTTAATTTTTGGGAGAGATTGAGGGTGTATGGGGGGAATCCATACGTCAGAATTTTTTTAAATCATTTTCGGATTCTGCGGAAAATTTTACTAAAGATAGGTTGGTTGGATGGCCAGTTTGGATTTTTAAAATTTTTGGGGGAGATTGAGGGTGTATGGGGGGAATAGTCAGAATTTTTTAAAATCATTTTCGCGGAAAATTTGATTAAAGATAGGTTGGTTGGATGGCCAGTTTGGATTTTTTAAATTTTTGGGGAGATTGAGGGTGTATGGGGGAAGGAATCCATGTCAGAATTTTTTTAAATCATTTTCGGATTCAGCGGAAAATTTTACTAAAGATAGGTAGGTTGGATGGGCAGTTTGGATTTTTTTTTATTTTTGGGGGAGATTGAGGGTGTATGGGGGGAATCCATACGTCAGAATTTTTTCTTTATTTTCGGGTTCAGAGCAAAATTTTACTAAAGATAGGTAGGTTGGAAGGCCAGTTTGGATTTTTTTATTTTTTTTTTTTAAGGAATCGATACGTCAGAATTTTTTAATCATTTTCGGGTTCAGCGGAAAATTTTACCAAAGATAGATGGGTTGGACGGCCAGTTTAAATTATTTGAAGTTTTGGAGGGAATTGAGGGTGTACGGGGGGGAATCCATATGTCAGAATTTTTTCTTTTTATCATTTTCGAATTCAGCGGAAAATTTTACTATAGATAGATGGGTTGGACGGCCAGTTTGGATTTTTTGAATTTTTGAAGGGAATTGAGGGTGTATGGGGGGGAAGCCATACGTCAGAATTTTTTCTTTTTATCATTTTCGAATTCAGCGGAAAATTTTACTAAAGACAGATGGGTTGGACGGCCAGTTTGGATTTTTTGAATTTATGGGGGGAATTGAGGGTGTATGGGGGGAATACATACGTCAGATTTTTTTTATTATTTTCGGGTTCAGAGGAAAATTTTACTAAAGATGGGTAGGTTGGATGGCTAGTTTGGATTTTTTGAATTTTTGGAGGGAATTGAGGGTGTATGGGGGGAATCCATACGTCAGAATTTATTCTTTTTATCATTTTCGAATTCAGCAGAAAATTTTACTAAAGATAGATGGGTTGGACGGCCAGTTTGGATTTTTTAATTTTTGAGGGAAATTGAGGGGGGAATCCATACGTCAGAAGTTATTCTTTTTATCATTTTCGAATTCAGCAGAAAATTTTACTAAAGATAGATGGGTTGGACGGCCAGTTTGGATTTTTTAATTTTTGACGGAAATTGAGGGTGTATGGGGGAATCCATACGTCAGAATTTTTTAAAATAATTTTCGCGGAAAATTTTACTAAAGATAGGTTGGTTGGATGGCCAGTTTGGATTTTTTAAAATTTTGGGGGAGATTGAGTGTGTATGGGGGGGAATCCATACGTCAGAATTTTTTAAAATCATTTTCGGATTCAGCGGAAAATTTTACTAAAGATAGGTAGGTTGGATGGGCAGTTTGGATTTTTTTTATTTTTGGGGGAGATTGAGGGTGTATGGGGGAATCCTACGTCAGAATTTTTTTTTATTTTCGGGTTCAGAGGAAAATTTTACTAAAGATAGGTAGGTTGGATGGCCAGTTTGGATTTTTTGAATTTTTGGAGGGAATTGAGGGTGTATGGGGGGAATCCATACGTCAGAATTTATTCTTTTTATCATTTTCGAATTCAGCAGAAAATTTTACTAAAGATAGATGGGTTGGACGGCCAGTTTGGATTTTTAATTTTTGAGGGAAATTGAGGGTGTATGGGGGAATCCATACGTCAGAATTTATTCTTTTTATCATTTTCGAAATCAGCAGAAAATTTTACTAAAGATAGATGGGTTGGACGGCCAGTTTGGATTTTTTAATTTTTGAGGGAAATTGAGGGTGTATGGGGGAATCCATACATCAGAATTTTTTAAAATCATTTCCGCGGAAAATTTTACTAAAGATAGATGGGTTGGACGGCCAGTTTGGATTTTTTAATTTTTGACGGAAATTGAGGGTGTATGGGGGAATCCATACGTCAGAATTTTTTAAAATAATTTTCGCGGAAAATTTTACTAAAGATAGGTTGGTTGGATGGCCAGTTTGGATTTTTTAAAATTTTGGGGGAGATTGAGTGTGTATGGGGGGGGGAATCCATACGTCAGAATTTTTTAAAATCATTTTCGGATTCAGCGGAAAATTTTACTAAAGATAGGTAGGTTGGATGGGCAGTTTGGATTTTTTTTATTTTTGGGGGAGATTGAGGGTGTATGGGGGAATCCTACGTCAGAATTTTTTTTTTATTTTCGGGTTCAGAGGAAAATTTTACTAAAGATAGGTAGGTTGGATGGCCAGTTTGGATTTTTTGAATTTTTGGAGGGAATTGAGGGTGTATGGGGGGAATCCATACGTCAGAATTTATTCTTTTTATCATTTTCGAATTCAGCAGAAAATTTTACTAAAGATAGATGGGTTGGACGGCCAGTTTGGATTTTTTAATTTTTGAGGGAAATTGAGGGTGTATGGGGGAATCCATACGTCAGAATTTATTCTTTTTATCATTTTCGAATTCAGCAGAAAATTTTACTAAAGATAGATGGGTTGGACGGCCAGTTTGGATTTTTTAATTTTTGAGGGAAATTGAGGGTGTATGGGGGAATCCATTCATCAGAATTTTTTAAAATCATTTTCGCGGAAAATTTTACTAAAGATAGGTTGGTTGGATGGCCAGTTTGGATTTTTTAAAATTTTGGGGGAGATTGAGTGTGTATGGGGGGGAATCCATACGTCAGAATTTATTCTTTTTATCATTTTCGAATTCAGCAGAAAATTTTACTAAACATAGATGGGTTGGACGGCCAGTTTGGATTTTTTAATTTTTGAGGGAAATTGAGGGTGTATGGGGGAATCCATACGTCAGAATTTATTCTTTTTATCATTTTCGAATTCAGCAGAAAATTTTACTAAAGATAGATGGGTTGGACGGCCAGTTTGGATTTTTTAATTTTTGAGGGAAATTGAGGGTGTATGGGGGAATCCATACATCAGAATTTTTTAAAATCATTTTCGCGGAAAATTTTACTAAAGATAGGTTGGTTGGATGGCCAGTTTGGATTTTTTAAAATTTTGGGGGAGATTGAGTGTGTATGGGGGGGAATCCATACGTCAGAATTTTTTAAAATCATTTTCGGATTCAGCGGAAAATTTTACTAAAGATAGGTAGGTTGGATGGGCAGTTTGGATTTTTTTTTATTTTTGGGGGAGATTGAGGGTGTATGGGGGAATCCTACGTCAGAATTTTTTTTTTATTTTCGGGTTCAGAGGAAAATTTTACTAAAGATAGGTAGGTTGGATGGCCAGTTTGGATTTTTAATTTTTGAGGGAAATTGAGGGTGTATGGGGGAATCCATACGTCAGAATTTATTCTTTTTATCATTTTCGAAATCAGCAGAAAATTTTACTAAAGATAGATGGGTTGGACGGCCAGTTTGGATTTTTTAATTTTTGAGGGAAATTGAGGGTGTATGGGGGAATCCATACATCAGAATTTTTTAAAATCATTTCCGCGGAAAATTTTACTAAAGATAGATGGGTTGGACGGCCAGTTTGGATTTTTTAATTTTTGACGGAAATTGAGGGTGTATGGGGGAATCCATACGTCAGAATTTTTTAAAATAATTTTCGCGGAAAATTTTACTAAAGATAGGTTGGTTGGATGGCCAGTTTGGATTTTTTAAAATTTTGGGGGAGATTGAGTGTGTATGGGGGGGGAATCCATACGTCAGAATTTTTTAAAATCATTTTCGGATTCAGCGGAAAATTTTACTAAAGATAGGTAGGTTGGATGGGCAGTTTGGATTTTTTTTATTTTTGGGGGAGATTGAGGGTGTATGGGGGAATCCTACGTCAGAATTTTTTTTTTATTTTCGGGTTCAGAGGAAAATTTTACTAAAGATAGGTAGGTTGGATGGCCAGTTTGGATTTTTTGAATTTTTGGAGGGAATTGAGGGTGTATGGGGGGAATCCATACGTCAGAATTTATTCTTTTTATCATTTTCGAATTCAGCAGAAAATTTTACTAAAGATAGATGGGTTGGACGGCCAGTTTGGATTTTTTAATTTTTGAGGGAAATTGAGGGTGTATGGGGGAATCCATACGTCAGAATTTATTCTTTTTATCATTTTCGAATTCAGCAGAAAATTTTACTAAAGATAGATGGGTTGGACGGCCAGTTTGGATTTTTTAATTTTTGAGGGAAATTGAGGGTGTATGGGGGAATCCATTCATCAGAATTTTTTAAAATCATTTTCGCGGAAAATTTTACTAAAGATAGGTTGGTTGGATGGCCAGTTTGGATTTTTTAAAATTTTGGGGGAGATTGAGTGTGTATGGGGGGGAATCCATACGTCAGAATTTATTCTTTTTATCATTTTCGAATTCAGCAGAAAATTTTACTAAACATAGATGGGTTGGACGGCCAGTTTGGATTTTTTAATTTTTGAGGGAAATTGAGGGTGTATGGGGGAATCCATACGTCAGAATTTATTCTTTTTATCATTTTCGAATTCAGCAGAAAATTTTACTAAAGATAGATGGGTTGGACGGCCAGTTTGGATTTTTTAATTTTTGAGGGAAATTGAGGGTGTATGGGGGAATCCATACATCAGAATTTTTTAAAATCATTTTCGCGGAAAATTTTACTAAAGATAGGTTGGTTGGATGGCCAGTTTGGATTTTTTAAAATTTTGGGGGAGATTGAGTGTGTATGGGGGGGAATCCATACGTCAGAATTTTTTAAAATCATTTTCGGATTCAGCGGAAAATTTTACTAAAGATAGGTAGGTTGGATGGGCAGTTTGGATTTTTTTTTATTTTTGGGGGAGATTGAGGGTGTATGGGGGAATCCTACGTCAGAATTTTTTTTTTATTTTCGGGTTCAGAGGAAAATTTTACTAAAGATAGGTAGGTTGGATGGCCAGTTTGGATTTTTTGAATTTTTTTTAAGGAATCGATGTCAGAATTTTTTTATCATTTTCGGGTTCAGCGGAAATTTTACCAAAGATAGATGGGTTGGACGGCCAGTTTAAATTTTTTGAATTTTTGGAGGGAATTGAGGGTGTATGGAGGGGAATCCATATGTCAGAATTTTTTAAAATCATTTTCGGATTCATCGGAAAATTTTACTAAAGATAGGTTGGTTGGATGGCCAGTTTGGATTTTTTTAATTTTTGGGAGAGATTGAGGGTGTATGGGGGGAATCCATACGTCAGAATTTTTTAAAATCATTTTCGGATTCTGCGGAAAATTTTACTAAAGACAGGTTGGTTGGATGGCCAGTTTGGATTTTTAAAATTTTTGGGGGAGATTGAGGGTGTATGGGGGGAATAGTCAGAATTTTTTAAAATCATTTTCGCGGAAAATTTGATTAAAGATAGGTTGGTTGGATGGCCAGTTTGGATTTTTTAAATTTTTGGGGAGATTGAGGGTGTATGGGGGAAGGAATCCATATGTCAGAATTTTTTTAAATCATTTTCGGATTCAGCGGAAAATTTTACTAAAGATAGGTAGGTTGGATGGGCAGTTTGGATTTTTTGAATTTATGGGGGGAATTGAGGGTGTATGGGGGGGAATACATACGTCAGATTTTTTTTATTATTTTCGGGTTCAGAGGAAAATTTTACTAAAGATGGGTAGGTTGGATGGCTAGTTTGGATTTTTTGAATTTTTGGAGGGAATTGAGGGTGTATGGGGGGAATCCATACGTCAGAATTTATTCTTTTTATCATTTTCGAATTCAGCAGAATATTTTACTAAAGATAGATGGGTTGGACGGCCAGTTTGGATTTTTTAATTTTTGAGGGAAATTGAGGGTGTATGGGGGAATCCATACGTCAGAAGTTATTCTTTTTATCATTTTCGAATTCAGCAGAAAATTTTACTAAAGATAGATGGGTTGGACGGCCAGTTTGGATTTTTAATTTTTGAGGGAAATTGAGGGTGTATGGGGGAATCCATACGTCAGAATTTTTTAAAATAATTTTCGAGGAAAATTTTACTAAAGATAGGTTGGTTGGATGGCCAGTTTGGATTTTTTAAAATTTTGGGGGAGATTGAGTGTGTATGGGGGGGAATCCATACGTCAGAATTTTTTCTTTTTATCATTTTCGAATTCAGCGGAAAATTTTACTAAAGACAGATGGGTTGGACGGCCAGTTTGGATTTTTTGAATTTATGGGGGGAATTGAGGGTGTATGGGGGGGAATACATACGTCAGATTTTTTTTATTATTTTCGGGTTCAGAGGAAAATTTTACTAAAGATGGGTAGGTTGGATGGCTAGTTTGGATTTTTTGAATTTTTGGAGGGAATTGAGGGTGTATGGGGGGAATCCATACGTCAGAATTTATTCTTTTTATCATTTTCGAATACAGCAGAAAATTTTACTAAAGATAGATGGGTTGGACGGCCAGTTTGGATTTTTAATTTTTGAGGGAAATTGAGGGTGTATGGGGGAATCCATACGTCAGAATTTATTCTTTTTATCATTTTCGAAATCAGCAGAAAATTTTACTAAAGATAGATGGGTTGGACGGCCAGTTTGGATTTTTTAATTTTTGAGGGAAATTGAGGGTGTATGGGGGAATCCATACATCAGAATTTTTTAAAATCATTTTCGCGGAAAATTTTACTAAAGATAGGTTGGTTGGATGGCCAGTTTGGATTTTTTAAAATTTTGGGGGAGATTGAGTGTGTATGGGGGGGAATCCATACGTCAGAATTTTTTAAAATCATTTTCGGATTCAGCGGAAAATTTTACTAAAGATAGGTAGGTTGAATGGGCAGTTTGGATTTTTTTTTATTTTTGGGGGAGATTGAGGGTGTATGGGGGAATCCTACGTCAGAATTTTTTTTTTATTTTCGGGTTCAGAGGAAAATTTTACTAAAGATAGGTAGGTTGGATGGCCAGTTTGGATTTTTTGAATTTTTTTTTAAGGAATCGATACGTCAGAATTTTTTTATCATTTTCGGGTTCAGCGGAAATTTTACCAAAGATAGATGGGTTGGACGGCCAGTTTAAATTTTTTGAACTTTTGGAGGGAATTGAGGGTGTATGGAGGGGAATCCATATGTCTGAATTTTTTCTTTTTATCATTTTCGAATTCAGCGGAAAATTTTACTATAGATAGATGGGTTGGACGGCCAGTTTGGATTTTTTGATTTTTTGAAGGGAATTGAGGGTGTATGGGGGGGAAGCCATACGTCAGATTTTTTCTTTTTATCATTTTCGAATTCAGCAGAAAATTTTACTAAAGACAGATGGGTTGGACGGCCAGTTTGGACTTTTTGAATGTATGGGGGGAATTGAGGGTGTATGGGGGGAATCCATACGTCAGATTTTTTTTTTATTATTTTCGGGTTCAGAGGAAAATTTTACTAAAGATGGGTAAGTTGGATGGCCAGTTTGGATTTTTTGAATTTTTGGAGGGAATTGAGGGTGTATGGGGGGAATCCATACGTCAGAATTTATTCTTTTTATCATTTTCGAATTCAGCAGAAAATTTTACTAAAGATAGATGGGTTGGACGGCCAGTTTGGATTTTTTAATTTTTGAGGGAAATTGAGGGTGTATGGGGGAATCCATACGTCAGAATTTTTTCTTTTTATCATTTTCGAATTCAGCGGAAAATTTTACTATAGATAGATGGGTTGGACGGCCAGTTTGGATTTTTTGATTTTTTGAAGGGAATTGAGGGTGTATGGGGGGGAAGCCATACGTCAGATTTTTTCTTTTTATCATTTTCGAATTCAGCAGAAAATTTTACTAAAGACAGATGGGTTGGACGGCCAGTTTGGACTTTTTGAATGTATGGGGGGAATTGAGGGTGTATGGGGGGAATCCATACGTCAGATTTTTTTTTTATTATTTTCGGGTTCAGAGGAAAATTTTACTAAAGATGGGTAAGTTGGATGGCCAGTTTGGATTTTTTGAATTTTTGGAGGGAATTGAGGGTGTATGGGGGGAATCCATACGTCAGAATTTATTCTTTTTATCATTTTAGAATTCAGCAGAAAATGTTACTAAAGATAGATGGGTTGGACGGCCAGTTTGGATTTTTTAATTTTTGAGGGAAATTGAGGGTGTATGGGGGAATCCATACGTCCGAATTTTTTTAAATTATTTTCGGGTTCAGAGGAAAATTTTACTAAAGATAGGTAGGTTGGATGGCCAGTTTGGATTTTTTGAATTTTTTTTAAGCAATCGATATGTCAGAATTTTTTTATCATTTTCGGATTCAGCGGAAAATTTTACCAAAGATAGATGGGGTTGAACGGCTAGTTTGGATTTTTTGAATTTTTGGGGGGAATTGAGGGTGTATGGAGGGAAATCCATATGTCACAATTTTTTTCTTTTTATCATTTTCGAATTCAGCGGAAAATTTTACTATAGATAGATGGGTTGGACGGCCAGTTTGGAATTTTTGGATTTTTGGAGAGAATTGAGAGTGTATGGGGGGAATCCATACGTCAGAATTTGTTTTTATGATTTTTGGATTCAGCGGAAAATGTTATTAAAGTGCCTATATCACGTCTCTAAAACAAAACGTTTTTGTTTTTTGTCGGCCTGTGTAATTATTGACTATTGTCTCTATTAATTAACACAATAACAGGATAAAGAAAATATAGATATTCATGAAGTAGATATATTTTTATGGTCCTGTAGAACCCATAGTTTTAAATTGCGCCTAAAACTATATTTCTTCCAACCTTGGCCAAGAAAATAAAAGCTTATTGTAAAATAAACATTTATAACGTATTTCTGTTTACTGGTCCATATTGCATTTCAATTTTTTTTCTTTCATTAAATATTTGAGTTGATATACTCACATGTCTCGCTGCATCAACGAAAGATCCAGCTTTCAGAAGTTGAGCAACAATGTGATCGTGTCCCATTTGCGCGGCAATCCACAAAGGTGTCGCTCCGTCTGTCCTTCTCGAGTCTGGTTCACCTCCTTGGGCTAATAAGTACACTAGAACTTTGTAATGTCCATTTTGGGCGGCAATAAACAAGGGAGTCGCTTTATCCTTAAAATAAATGAATAGCAATGTAAGTATACCAGCGGGGTTTTAGGAATCCAAATCACATACAAAGGTTCTCTTGCAATGGCATTTATTTTGCTGGAACTTGTAAGCATTACAAGAATAAGTGCAGCAAGTTTAATTAAAAGAATGTTAAAAAAGGAGTCTTTCGTTGGTTTTCTTAAATATTTCTGGTATCGTAATAAACAAAAAACTGGGTAAAAGTACTTCTCTCTTTATTTATACAGAGTGATTACTTTAAAACATTATTAATTAAGAAACGACATAGGAGAATAATAATTTGAATATAGCTATCACTATTGCTACTTGGCTTCTAGTGTACAGGGTGTCCCAGAATTGAGTTTCCGGACGGGAACCTGTGGTTCCTAAGTTCATCTTGGTCCCGTATAACCCAACTTACCTTAGTCCAAAAATGCATCCCTGAGGAAGTACATCCTCTTAAAATGAGATAGAGAAAAACATTTTCCAATAATTTCCGTTATTTTGAAGATGACATTTTCAAATATTAGTGGGAGCTATATCTCTATAAGTAGGTACCCTATGTAAACTTGACAACAACCAAATATCTGTTATTTCTCAATTTCTTTTCATAATAATTAATATTTGATTGGCTATATTTTTTTAATCGCCCTATAAAATTACGGAATACTTGAATATTCTTGCAGAGCATTGAAAGGGCTACAAAAAGATACTCTTAAAATTGTTTGTAATATTAATCAAAATACAAGGAATTATCGTTTTTCCTCCATTTGTATTTAACATTTATTTACAGTTCTAGAATAAAATGTTGTAATAACAGAAAATTACAGTTTATTCTAAAAAATACATTAACTACAAATGCTCCACCTGTTTCAGTACACAAATTAATACTTTTAAAATTTTCTGTAACATCAACGAAAAATCAAGAATTTTTATCATTTTACTTCCCTCGCATACCGAAGGGAAGTATTGTATTCGAGAAAAAATCACCCTCCGAGATTTTTTCGGATCTTCACGTTTCAGATCACGTAGATTACGAAAATATAGGTTTTTCAATTCCGTCAGTTTGTCTGTCTGTCTGTTGGTGCATTAAGTAAAAAAACAACTTGACGGAGAACAGTCAAATTTGGTAGGTAGCTGACGCTACTGTCAGCGAAGAAATGGTTAAACTTTCACTGGAAAATATACAGGGTGGACCGTCTAAAGGGAATAAACAATGAAAACATTTTTTCTTTGCTCAAATTTAAAATTTCCACGATTCATGACATTCTAAACCTATTTCCGAAAAAAAAAAAGTTGAAAATTTCTTTCACCATTTTTGAAAAAAATTTCACCATTGTAATAGACGGAAAAAATATTTTTTGCTCAAATTTAAAATTTCCATGTTTCATGGCATTCTAAACCTATCAAAAAAAAAAAAGAATTTTTTTTTTACCATTTTTGAAACATTTTTTTACCACTAGAACAGACGAAAAAAAAATTGTTTTCCTCAAATTTCCACGTTTCATGGCATTCTATTTAAAAAAAAAAATTAAAATTTCATTTACAAACAGTTTGGAAAATTTTTTTACCACTAGAATAGATGGAAAAAACATTTTCTTCTTGCTCAAATTTAAAATTTCCACCTTTCGTGGCTTTCTAAATCTATTAAAAAAAAAATTTTATCAATTTTTTTTTAAAGAAATTTTGTTTCAAAATTTTTTTACCACTATTATAGGATGAAAAAATTATTTTGCCCAAATTCAAAATTTCCACATTCTAGACCTATTAAAAAAAATTATGTTTTGATAATTTAAAAGAAATTTTTTGATTTTTTTTTCACTATAAAATGGATGAGAAAAAAATTGTTTCGCTCAAATTTACAATTTTCACGCTTATTTAAAAAAAAAATAATTTTTTGACCACTCAACTACGTGGGAAAATATACAAGGTGGTCACTCTAAGAAATAATTCAACCATAGTTGAAATTTGTAAAGGTATTTAAGCACGCCTTCCATATGTGGCACCTTTTATCTAATACTAAATTTTTGCTGTCGGATGGCCACCCTGTATATTTGTTTGACCAAAAATTATTACGTTCTCTTTATAATAATAGTGATAACTACATTCCGATTATTATTCTTGTAATTAATATTTTCTTAGAGTGACGCCCTACATAAAAAACGAGGGAAGTTCTGTGTAAATACCTTTACCGATTTTTTTCTCTGTAGGTCATAGGTGCTTGTGAAATAAGAAACCTGTCGCGTTTGAGAAACAAAAAATATTTAGTTGTTACTAAGCTTACATGGATTACTTATAGAGATACAGGTTCCATGAAAATTTGAAAATGTCATCTTCAATATAACGGAAGTTATTGAAAAAAAATGTCTCTGTCTCACTTTAAGAGAATGTACTTTCTCAGAGATGCATATTTGGACCAAGGTAAGTTGGGTTATACGGACCCAATATGAACTCAGGAAGCACGTTCCCGCCCGGGAACTCAATTCTGGGACAACCTGTATGTACCAAATTCCAAGCTTCTGTATTCTTACCAGCTGGCTTTGCTTATTTTCCCTTATTTATCCCTATTTAACCCCTAACCCTTCACTGGATTTAGCGCAAATCTAGTTCCAGATCGCGCCATGATACATATGTGTACCCAATTTCAAGTCAATTTCTTAAACTGAGAGAAAACGCGCGCACAAAAAAATTACAGACCGACAGACAGACAAAAATGTTTATTTACTAAAATTAAAAATCTCGACGGTTTATGACATTCTAAGCCTATTTCAACACAAAAAAATTTGAAATTTGTTTTACAATTACTCTACTGTTGCGTGTTTCCGCCCCTAGGAAACACCCTCTAAAAATCCGTAGGATCTAAAGAATTTTAACAAGGGGTAACCAGTAACGCTTTATTTAATAACTTCTCAAAATTATACAAATCTTTTTCTTGACTAAAATATACTTCTACTGGACTAAAACAATCTTTAACAATGTTTTTACTTTAAATTTACACTCTGTATTTACTTCCGATTTCTAATCTCACTTCGCACTTTTCAACTTCACTTTAATAAAACTTCTTCTCGACTCCAGCATGGGCTCCTTGTGAGGATGCTCCTCAGCTTCCGCCTATACTGGCGCTTTCCGTAGTTTAATGTTATTTTATTGTTTATGGGCTTGCCCTTCTACGGGCTGTCTGTTCTTATAGACTTGGTATCGTTCATTTTTCGTTGATATTCCGTTGGCTTGGTGATGTACACTTGGAGAGTTAGTGTTTAATGATTAATGTTAGTAATTTATGGTCACGTATACAAGTGTTCTCTTTTTAAGTGGCGTCTTTTGTACAGCTTTGTTAGTGGTGTTATGATGTCTTATGGCTCTTTTCATCGGATCTATTTCTTTAATAATGTGATTTTGAGAGTGTATTTTTTGATTTTTATGTTTTTTTTGTTATTTTTTTGAGTATTTTGTGTTTACAGTGTTTTTTTTGTGTTTTTTTTTTATTATTTTTTATTTGTATATTTTTGTATTAATTATTTTGTAGTCTTTCCTTTTTTATTTATTTTTTTTTCAAAGTACAAGTTAGTGTTTGTGTTATTTATCCGCCGTCGACTTCGCCTTATATACCTACCCTAGATCCATCTAGAGATTTCCCATTCCAGACCAATATAGAACTATAGATCCATCTGCAGGTATCCAGAAAATGTATTACTGATTGTCTAACCATTAGTACATAATTCTAGCTATAATCATGGGCGTAACAGTCTCTAGGGGGTGTAATGCATAACAATACTTCACTTCACTATGTGAATGTGGAAGTAATATGCAAAATGTGACTGTTTTGCCATAATCCCACAAAATAGTCCAACACAGGAATGTTGGAATTTTTCCAAGAGGTGCTCAAATGTTTTCCAGGGGTGCCGAGCTCCCCTGGCACACCCCTGGCTACAGGCTTGCCTGTAGCCGGAAATAAATTGTAGGGGGGTTCTCATCGGTTTTCAGAGGGGGACCAATTCCGATTTTTACAATGTACGGAAATGTATACAAGATTATAATTGGAATTTCTTCGGGGGTGTTCAAATGTTCCCAGTGCTCCCAATGTATACTGTTGATCTAACTCTGGCCACGGTAGTATACCAACAAAGTCAATCAATGCCATCATTATGAAATTATTCTTTTTCATTTGAAAGTTGGGAATTATTAACAAAGAAACATTGTAGAAATTCTAGCCAGTTAGTGGCGAAATTGAAGGAACATTTTTTTGGACAAGATATGGGGGAGTTTTGTATTTTATTTATATGATGAGATTGGAGGGGGATAAAAGCGAGTCTAAACTATTTTATTTTTTGAATTTTTAAATTTAAATAGTGGTATTAGTCTTCACATTACTTAAGAGTCGCAGATTAAAATATATGAAAAGTATTTAAAAAAACACCCAGTATACTAAATAGAACGTAGAAAAATAGTGAAAGACATGATTCTTTATTATTAAACGAAATAATCATTCACTTCTGTACATTTTATAAATAAATACCAGAATAATTTAGATACAACACTTGTTTAAATTTGTATAGGGAGAAAAATAAAATTTGGTATAATTCTTACCTTCATGTGTGTATTGACTTTGGCACCTCTTTTCACAAGTTCCTTCACGACATCCATGTGTCCGCATTGACATGCGACGAATAAGGGACTGCCCCCGTCCTAGAAAAGAAATTTCAGTATAATTTTTAATTATTTAATTTGTTATAATCAGTGACGATGCCAAATGCCAAAGTACCAGGATAAGCATGGTCTAGCTGCCCCTGCATTTTGTTTCAACGAAATTTTGGGCCCTTTCTTGTACTAGGCCGGTCGCCGTAAAGTCAAAATCATCGATTTTGGTCAGAAATTTAAAACAGCATTTTTATTGACTATTCTTATAGGAAAAAATGCGCTGAACACGATGGTGACATTAAAAAAAAATCGGTAAAGGTATTTACACAGAACTTCCCTCGCTATTTATGCATGGCGGTCACTCTAAAAAATTAATTATTACGAAATGACATTGAGAATAATAATCGGAATACAGTTATTGCTATTATTACAAGGAAAACTTGATAAGTTTTGGTCAAAAAAATATACAGTTTGCTTATCCAACAGCAAAATTTCAATACTAAATAGCAGGTGCCACATATGGCAGGCTTGCGCAAATACCTTTACAAATGTCCACCATGACATTATTTCTTGGGATGACCACCCTGTACATTTTTCAATAAAAGTATAATAGGTGCATATGCCAGATATTATTGCCATCTGTCACATTTTTCAATCCAACATTCACGTAATGGAGTGGAAGTATAGTGGTGGTTAGAAAATTCCATTTTTTTTAACTTTTTCAAAAATGTTGGTAAAAAAATTTTCAAAATTTTTTCTTCTGAAATAGGTTTAAAATGTCAAACGTAGAAATTTTAAATTTGAGCAAAAAGGAAAGTTTCCTTCTATTCTATAGTAGTTCTAAAAAAAGTTTAATATGTTGCAAATTTTTTTTTTTCGAAATTGGTTTGGAATGTCATGAAACGTGGAGCAAATAAAAAAAAATCGATCTATTTTGTGCTTAGAATGCCATGAAACGTGGAAATATTAAATTTGAAGAAAGAAAAAAATTTTTTTCGTCCATTTTAGTAGTAAAAATTTTTTCAAAAATGGTAAAAAAAATTATTTTTTTTTTTGAATTAGGCTTAGAATGCCATGAAACGTGAAAATTTTAAATTTGAGCAAAAAAAAAATTTTTTTTCAACTATTTTTGTAGTAAAAAATTTTTCAAAAATTTTCTAATTTTTTTTTTCCGAAATAGGATTGGCGCGTCATGAAACGTGGAAATTTTAAATTTGAGCGAAAAAAAATTTTTTTCGTTATTTATTCCGTTTAGACGGTCCACCCTATATATTTTCCAGTGAAAATTCTACCATTTCTTCGCCGTCAGTAGGGTCAACTACCTACCAAATTTGACTGCTCTCCGTCAAGTAGTTTTTTAGTTAATGCACCAACAGACAGACAGACTGACGGAATTGAAAAACCTATATTTTCGTAATCTCCGTGATCTGAAACGTCAGAATCCGAAAAAATCTCGGAGGGTGATTTTTTCTCGAATACAATACTTCCCTTCGGTATGCGAGGGAAGTAAAATTATAAAACACTTCATTGTTAAAAACAATGGTTAATTTTTAGCGAAAATTCTCATTGTTTGATGTTTCTGACTTTTTAACGGAAACGATGCGTCGGACAAAAAAAATTCAGATTTAATGAAGATTTTTATCAATACGCGTCGTTAAAGACTTGCGGCAACCTCTTTTCTTTGATCGTTCAATTGTTATAAACAAATTAAGCGTCCTAAATTAACAATTTTTTTCCCGTTCGACGAAAGGTCATACGGATAAAAT
Source organism: Stenurella melanura (assembly GCA_963583905.1). Taxonomy (NCBI): domain Eukaryota; kingdom Metazoa; phylum Arthropoda; class Insecta; order Coleoptera; family Cerambycidae; genus Stenurella; species Stenurella melanura. The sequence goes on from OY757312.1 coordinate 115,353,541, forward strand.
ATCCGTATTGTAGTCAAAATGTTGCATTTTGTTCATAGAATTTATAGTTTTTTTGTGTATCGACGTTATTTTGTAATTGTTTAAACAAATAAGCTAATTTGTTTATTAAGGATTTGCGACTTTCCGTGGCATTTTTTGCACTCTTCACCCCCGGCAACCGATAAATATTAATAAAACTACCATTTCTTTGTGATCATGCCACTTTTTTCTTTGTTTTTACCCTCCGCCAACGTGTTTTAAAAAATTGCTTAGTAAACAAATGAAATATCTCGGCTCAGGAACGTCGTATCGAAGTGCAATGTCGGAAAATAAAGGATAATAAAAAAGGAAAATTTTGAGCCTCGATTTGTTAACTAGAACCGAAGATATAGACCATTTTGCATTTACGACTGTCAATTATTTACTAATCGATTTTTTGAAAAAATTCTTGTGACAACACAAACTTAATATATTAAACTAACTATTTTTTAATTGTCACACAAATCCATTGGTTTTTATACATTTTATGCTTTTATAACAATTAATTTATGAAAGACGTACAACGTTTTTAAGTGTTTACGCTCCGTGTGTGCCTGTGTAGTTAGTTTCAATTTGAATTTAATTGTTTCAATCAAGAACTGGGCGTCAGACGAGAAAAATGCAAGAGATCGTTTTCATGTAGAATTGATCAGGCTAATCAGGAAAAATATCTCCACATGAAAAAATGTCAGTGATGTACCACATTTTGGTAGAAAATATTAGAGGACAGGGACGCTACTGGTGGAGCGATAAAACAACTTTTCTAATTAAAATATGTGGTTTTATATCCTATTAACACATACCAAAATTGAAGATAATATCGAAAGTACTTTGTGAGATATTAAAAAATAATGATTAAAAAGAAAAATTTTCAACATCCCGTGGCAAAAAATTTAAGCCGTTGCGGACATATGAACTTCGTAATAATTCGCATAGAGCTGAAAATTGGTACCGACCTTGAATGCCCTGTTACAAATGAAATGTCAACAGTCCCCACCAATCTCATCAAGGTCAAAGGTAACAAATATCAATTTTTCGCATATTTCTCGTAAACGATACGTGTAATCGTAAAAATAGGCCATACAAAGTTTGTAGATCATATAATTATCTACAAAAACTGTTTCAATACTTTTTTTGCTACGAATCATCATTCATGAGATATCGCGATTTCAAAAGTTGGAAACGTCAGTTTTCTATTGATTAAAAAAATGTAACGTGCGGAATGTGCAACAGAATCCTTCGTTACATTTTCCAACATTTATTAGAAAAATTTTAATAATCAAACATTTTATTCTCCTATGCTCTGGTAAAGTCGGATAGTCACATGAGACGTAGAACTATCAGTAACAATATAGATCCTTTAGGTAATTTAATATTTCATTAAGATAAGAGAACTACTTTTTGGGCGGAGCCACGTTACTGTCGGTCCGGGAGTCCGGGACATATGTCACAATACGCCGCGTTAGACTAAATTCCAGCTCTTTCACTAGAGCGTCGAGCCGTCCTTCGAGGTGGACGTAATAGAAATTTTGTAAGACCCTCACGGGGATATTAAAACGAAGGAACCTTATAGACGTATAAGGTCTTTTCTATAAAATTACAAATTTCATTTCAACGTCGAAGTGATCTCAATGTTACACCTTCGCTTCATGAACAATTACCTATGTTCAGCTTTTAATAATTAGTAATTAAATTCTATAATACTACGTTTCTCTTTATTACGGAATTTCTCGACATGGCGCATCTTTAAGATTTTTCTACTAAGCAAATCATTCCAAGTCAGCAAAATGGAGGTACCTACATAACATTTAAATCCGTATTCATCCCAGAACAGGAGCGCACTTAGGAATTTCTCTCATCAGGACTTTTAAAACAAAAGATAAGTACTTTTGATTATTATCTCATATAAAAGGGATTATTTTCACTTATAGTAGTTTTTGCTTTATGAAAGCAAGGTATCTAGTTTTGATGCATAAAGCCTAGTATCTTAAAGTTTTAAATCTTAGAATCAAGCGTCTTTTGTAAGATTTTGTTTTGTGAATTCGTTGTAATATATTTTAATTCACAGTTACCTTTATCTTGACTCATTGTAGTATTGTATATGCACTTTTGTTTCGTTAAATATGGTAATAGTCGTAGTGCATTTTGTGTAACGAGTGTATATAGAGTCGATGTGGTAAAACCATGGGGTATTTCGTTGTAATAATTACGAGACATTTTTTTGTAATATAGTTATTTTGTCTCTCGTAATATTCTCAAGTAGCCCCAGGCCTTATTTTGTAATATATCTTGTGTTGCACTTTAGTAAATCTAATGCTGTAAATAGTTTGTTTGTCGGATCGTTTGCGAGATACCTTCGTATTATAGTTCGGTTTAAATCTCGTAAATGTTCATATCTTATTGTAATATATGATTTTCAGTATTGAGGTAACGTTGCGAGACGTATCTTTTGTAATATATTTTTTTTGTCTCGTAAACACCTCAAATTTATTTTGCTGTTAAGCAATTTGTAATATAGTTTATTTTGTACATATTTTGGTTTGATATTTTGCTATACAGTATCGCTGATGCTGTGATAGCTCATTCATTTTTTTGTAATATAATATTTTGTAATATAGTTCTATTGTACATATGTAACATTTGTCTTTTGTTTATCTTTATCTTTATTTTCCTTGATTATACTCAGTAATCAATGGCGCCCAAGCCTTGAACTCACTGCCCTTTTGCTCTCCGTATCTTGACTGTGCTAGCCAGGTTACACCAGTGACGCTAACCACGTCGCTCGTAGGGTGGCCCACACTTGAACAACTTGGGCAACATAAAACCTTCTTAAAGAGCCACAAAAATGGTAATTATTATCAAAGTGGAACGGATTACACAGCCACACACAAAAAAAAAATGTTCGCTTCCACCAACGAAACCTAGTACACCCTAGGTTTTTGGGGTCGCTGAATCCGAATCCGAGGTCGGTTTATCTGTATCAGGTCGCGTTAAGGTTATTTCAAGGTCAAATCATTAGGTTTCGACAATACGTTTGAAAAAATTTGTATATAGGTTTTTGAGGTCGCTGAATCCAAATCCGAGGACGGTTTGTCGGTATCAGGTCGCGTTAAGGTCATTTCAAGGTCAAATCATTAGATTTCGACAGAAAAATTTGAAAAAAAATTGTATATAGGTTTTTGAGGTCGCTGAATCCAAGTCCGACGTCGGTTTGTCGGTATCAGGTCGCTTTAAGGTCAAATCATTGGATTTCGACAGAAAAATTTGTATATAGGTTTTTGAGATCACTGAATCCAAATCCGAGGTCGGTTTGTCGGTATCACCTGTTATTTCACGCATAAGCAGAGGATGTATAAGATGTATAACATGCATACGATCGCGTAAAAACCTAGATTTGTTATATATAAATATTGATTTGTACCTCGACAAGCTGATGAGCGGATCATTCTACACATTCCCTTTGCGACAGTTGTCACCGACATCACACTTGACGAGGCAGCAGGTAAAGACTAATTTGCCGAGAAAATGCATAAGGAATGACTTAAACATTTTTAAAAATGCTTAATGAAATCAAAATGCACTTTAAAAAGTTTACAAAGGAACAATGTCATAAATAGAAGTAGATCTACCGTAAATATATTTTTATCTTGAAAGTGGTCTCATAATTGTAATTGTATTGCTGAAGCTACGAGAATAGATGTATATTGAAATCGGACACTTTGTCCAAATAAGTTATTTTCGACCAAATGTTTCAGGCAGGCAAAATAATCCATTTTTGTAGCATATGAGAATAAAGTGGACATTAGGACTACAACACCCTCGATTACAGATATGGACACGCTCGACAATGTTCATATCTCATAAAATTAAATGTGTTTGATTTGAAAAATAGGCAAAGTTCACAACGTGAGAGTAACTTAATGATCTAGTAAGAGCGTTGGAAAAATCGGGAAATAACAGGTGAATATTTTTGTCAGGTTTTCCACCATTCGATCTTGAAATGACCTTAAGGCGACCTGATACCGTCAAAAATTAAATGTGTTTGATTTGAAAAATGGACCAAGTTCACAACGTGAGAGTAAATTAACGATCTAGTAAGAGAGCTGGAAAAATCGGGAAATAACAGGTGAATATTTTTGTCAGGTTTTCCACCATTCGACCTTGAAATGACCTTAACGCGACCTGATACCATCAAGCCGACCTCGGATTTGGATTCAGCGTCCTCAAAAACCCATATACAAACTTTCTTAAATTCTTCTGTCGAAATCTAATGATTTGACCTTGAAACAACCTTAACCCGACCTGATACCGACAAACCAACGTCGGATTTGGATTCAGCGACCTCAAAAACCTATATACAAATTTTTTTCAAATTTTTCTGCCAGAATTTAACATGACCTTGAAATGACCTTAACGCGACCTGATACCGACAAACCGACCTCGGATTCGGATTCATCGACCCCAAAAACCTAGGGTGTGCTGGGTTTCGTTGGTGGAAGCGAAAGTTTTTTTTTTGTGTGTGGCTGTGTTGACTTAAAAATCGTCGTGTATAATCTTCGAATTCCACTTTTTCTCCGCCATCTTCTTCCTTTCCTTGCTGGATCTGTAAATTGTTGTAAGAAAAAAGATGGATCAGTTATCTTCTGACTGATATCATAAGTATTCTCATCTGCTGTATTTGATTCAACATTGGAGAAAGACAGGATAAATACAAATTTCGAAGAGGGGGGCATATATTTCTTAGATAGATTATTGAATAACTTTATCTCGGCGGTATATTCGAGTGGAATCCAGACCCCCTCATAAACTCTAGGCCCGGAGGATCTTGGGTTATTTTGCAGACCATCTATCGTTGTATTTTTGGCGCCTCCCTATGACTACGCCCCATGCGGTTGCACTACTCGTACCACCCTAGAGCCGCTCCAAGTCTTGGAGTGGTATTGGTATTATAGAGGCCAAGTTATTAATATGAACAAATGAGAATTATCGAATTATTTGAAAAAATAAGTATTGCTTGTAAAGGATATAAGGATCTGGGATCTGTGGCCGGCCGGCGCATTTAACTTGTGTTTATAGTCTAAACTACAAATACAGGCATGCTGTCGTACCTGCAAGGAGGTGGCAAGTGTCGGTAGGCTTATAAGCAGTAAATGAGCGAATCTAAATATTTTATATTATTTCCGAATTAAACCAATAACCAATCGAAAAAACAATTATAGGTGATTCCGATTCCAAAATAGAAGTTGTGGATATTGATGTTGAGCATGATGGAAATACAAAAATTTAATGCACGAAAACTTGCCAAAACTGCGGTTTTTGTTGTTTTTCAGTGCTGACAAAGTATTGACTACATACGTTGGTAGTATATATACATCTGTTGACACTTTCATATACCCAAGTGAGATGCGAGACAATGTTCTGCAAATTAAAATATATCTTAAATAGGTTGAGAAATTGCTTATCGCAAGATCACTTGGAAGCATTTTTATTTGTCGATAGAAAACGACATTCTTGTAGAATTAGAAAATTAGAAATTATTGATGAGATTGCTCAAAGTTCTAGCCTTAAAAGTTTATTATTATTTTAGTTAGGTACTTAGGTATAAGTATATTGTTTCGAATCAAATTTATTTAGTTTTTACATTGTTCCTATTACGAGTATTTTAGTTTTTGCTTGGTTCTTGAAACTTTTATAACTGTTTATTAACATGTCAATCATTTTTTTTGTTTTTACATTTTTATGTGCTATTTAGGAGGCTGATAGTTTAATTTAGTCCGCTTTTATCCGGTAATTGATCTCCCTCTAACGCTTTATTCCGAAAATTATCCTTGTGAGTCTACATTTTTGTATAAATGGATTTTTCATTGAAATTTTGAGGTGCCAGGAGAATGCGTGAACTTGAAAATATTCAGAATATTCGCCTGCGGCGCCATAGAGAACAAATAGAAAAAAAAGCAATTTTTTTTCCATTGAAATTCTAAGGTGCCAGGAGAACGCGTGACCATAAAAATTTTCGAAATTTTTGCCTGAGGCGCCATTTGGCGAGCCACAGATTATAAGTTCGCAACTGGGTGGGCCGATATAACAAATCAAACTCGGGCCGAAAAAATTTCCCAATCCGGACCTGAATATCTATACTTGACTATAGAATAAATTTTTTTCAGAATCGTGTTATTTGTATGTATTTTAGTGTGTGAGTCACACACAAACCCATATTTCCATATTTTTATATTGAACGTCCAATGACGTATACAGGCCGCCTAGAAGTGCATATTAGCATTTTCAATGTTTGAAATCGCGATATCTCATGAATGGTGATTCGTAGGAAAAAAAGTATGAAACAGTTTTTGGAGATAATTGCATGTTCTACAAACTTTGTATGACCCATTTTTACGATAACACTTGACTTTTGATTTAGAATAAAATTTTTAGCCGGCATAGGATCGGTGGAGACATATGGCATGTAATTTGTAATAGTGTACCAATGTTCAGCACTATGCGAATAATTACGAAGTTTCAACTTTTTTTTGTCTATTTTGACTGAATCATTAAATATCCAAACCGACTGGTTTGTAAAAAAAAATGGTATAACTCAAATTAAGTGATTTAAAAAAGTAGTAAAAAGTTTTGGATTAAATCCGGATGGTGGAAAGCTCTTGTTTAAGGAAAGGAATATTCAAAATTGTGCGTTTCCAAGTTTTTCTTAAAGATCTCTGGTGTATAACCCGCATCACAATAAAGAAAGAAAGAAAAAAAAACAAATTGTGTATAATGAAATTGTGAAGAAAGCTAGATCTGTTAGAAGGCACATAACAAATTGTATGAATGTACTCTTACCAGCTTGCTTTACTTATTTTCCCCTATTTACCCCTATTTCACCCCCAACCTTTCAACGGAGTAATCCCAAAATACAATCTGGTTCCAGATGACATTATATACATATACCAAATTTCAAGTGAACATCTCAATTTTATTTTATCAACCCCTTTAATAATGGAGTGGGGAATGGTGGGGGGGGGGTGGAAAATATAAAAAAGTTTGAGGCCTCGGCTTCTAGTACATACAGAAAATTTCAAGTTTATGTACTCTTACCAGCTTGATTTATTTATTTCCCTTATTTCCCCACTACGTGGATATGGAAGTAAAAAAATGAAGTTTCTAGACTCTACTTATTTTGCGCCATTCACAACCTACCACCTCCCACCCCTTCAACGGAATCATCTCAATCAGATGTCATTGCAATACATACTGTTATGAATTACACCCCCTTGGAACTGGAGATGATACGCCTATGCCTACTAATAGTGACTGGAAAGACTCTAGAAAGAGCCATGGACTTTTCTGGAGTGTGGTTGGAGAAGATTCTGGTTTAATCTAGAGAGTCAAATTCGGAGTATATAAGGCGCGATTACCAGCGCGGAAGAAGAAGTTTTATTAAGAAAGCAGTTTCTAAAAGTGAACAAGTTGAAAAGTGAAAAGTGAGGTTAAAATCAAGTAAACAAAGTGTTATTTCGAATTTGAAGTATTGTATAGTCAGCAAATTGTTAAACAAAGTGTTAGTGGTGTTTATCTGTTGTTGAAATTATTTAGAACCCACGGATTCACACAGGGTGTTTCCTAAAAGGGTGGAAAATACGTAACAATACGTATACTAACTTTCAAGTGAATATCTCAATTTTATGTAATCAATCCCTTTACTAATGGAGTGGAGGTGGTGGGGGTGGGGGGTTGAAAAATATTAGAAAGAAATCTGATGCCTTCGTTTCTAGTATATACACCAAATCCCAAGTTTCTGTACTTGGCGACTCGACGTTTCTGTATCAAATTTCAAGTGAATATCTTTAATAATGGAGTAGGGGTGGTGGGGGGTTGAAAAATATTATAAAAAAATCTGATGCCTTGGCTTCTAGTACATACACCGAATTTCAAGTTTCTGTACTCTTACCAGCTTTCTTTATTTATTTTCCCCTATTTAACCCGAATTTAATCCCCAACACTTCAACGGAATAATCCCAAAATATAATCTAGTTCCTGATGTCAATATAATATACATTGTGTACCACTTTTCATAATTCCACCCTAATATCTCAGTTATTAATAATGCGATTTTCTTCAAATTTGGGTGGTAATTATATGTTGGAAAAATGAATTATTTGGCATAGTAAACATTTTCATTTTTCATTGGCGTGCGGTTTTAGGGGGCAAAATAAAATCGGGCAGGTTTTTTGGCCAAAGGATATTAGGGCTTAATTTAGACTAATTTTTCTATCATATTTGGATTCAGCATGTCGAAAAACCCCTTAATCCATATTCTCCATGCTCTCAAAAACGGATTATGGTAGAAACGAAAACTTAATTAATTTCTTAAAAAAAACAACTTTTTTATAACTTTATTTAATTATTATAACAAACCTAAAAATAACATTTTTTAAATGCTGATCTCTTCAACATAACCACCTTCCAATAAAATACACTTTTCAACAACCCTTCAATCACTTTTCTTAAAGTTTGGAGAGTAATTTCTTGACACGCTTGCTTAATCCTACGGCAAAGCTCTTGTCTGTTACGCGGCCGAATAGCATACACATTATTTTTCAAGTATCCCCATAGAAAAAAATCACAAGGGGTAATATCAGGCGATCTAGGGGGGCACGGTTCTAAAGGGCTATTTCTACCTATCCACTTCATAGGGAAATTTGCATTTAAAAAATTTCTAACGATCAGAGGATTGTGCGCCGGGGCACCATCGAACTGAAAGTATACATTTTCTATCTGTGCTAAAGGGATTTCCATAAAAAAATCGTCTAAATCATTTTGCAAAAAATTTAAAAAATTTCTGCGTTGAGGTTATCCAGCAAAAAGGGGCCAACAATTTTTTCGTTTAATATGCCACACCACACGTTAACTTTTTCACTGTATTGGTTTTTACAGTTAATTACAAAGTTGGGATTTTCGGCTGCCCAATATCCACAATTTTGACTAGATGCCACACCGTTTGTCGTAAATGTTGCCTCGTCACCAAACAGTATGTTCTTTTAAAAAAAATCTGTCGCTAAGATAGTTACCTTGCAACCATAGGCAAAATTCAAACCGCCGTTCAAAATCACCTTCTAAGAGAGTATGTAAAAATTTTGGTTTAAATGCCTAATCCTATTGCGTTTCAAACACCTCCATATTTTATTTTTGGTTAAATTTAGTATTCTCGCAACTGCCCTTATACTACCGTTTGGATTGTTCCGAAATTGTGTTAAAATGCGTTCGTCGCCTGGATATTGTCGTAAATTTAAATTGTACCTTCTTTGTTTTTTCTTTTAAATGGCTACGGTTCTTGCAAACAGTTTGTTGATGTCACCAACTGTGCCAAATTGGTGCCCGATCACGATGACGTTGATTAAATATTCGAGCAACCTGACGCGTAGATCTTTCATTATCACCAATTAAGCGGATAATTTCAACTTTTTGTTGAATTGTAAGAACTACTCTCCGACTTTCTGCCATTATCAGTAAGACTGATAAATTAAATAACACTATTTAAGTTTTAACAATTCTTACGAATCGCCAAATAAAGAACTAATTATAAAAACTTGTTCAAAGCACTTTTGATTAATGCCTATGGTTGCAAGTTAACTATCTTTAGGATAGATTTTTTTAAAGAACATAATGTTTAGTGACGAGGTAACATTTACGATAAACGGTGTGGTGTCATTGGAAGGTGGTTATGTTGAGGAGACCAGAATTTATATAAAAAAAAAATGTTTTTAAGTTTGCTGTAGCAATTTTTTTTTTTTTTTTTATAAGAAATTAACTAATATTTCGTTTCTGCCATAATCCGTTTTTGAGATCATGGAGAATATCGATCAAGGGGTTTTTGAACATGCTGAATCCAAATATGATAGAAAAACTTGTCTAAAATAAGCCCTAATATCCGTTTGTCGAAAAATCGACCTATTTTTATCCCCTCAAACCGCACGCCAATGAAAAATGAAAATGTTTACTATGCCAAATAATTCATTTTTCCAACATATAATTACCACCCAAATTTAAAGAAAGTCGCATTGTTAATAACTGAGATATTATAAGGTGGATTTATGAAAAGCGGGACACACTGTATACACGTGTACCAAATTTCAAGTGAATATCTCAATTTCTTTTATCAACCCCTTTAGTAATGGAGCGGAGGGGGTGGTGGGGGTGTGGAAAATATACAAATTTTGAGGCCTTGGCTTCTAGTACATACACCAAATTTCAAGTTTCTGTACTCCTACCAGCTTGCTTTACATATTTCCCCCTATTTACCCCCCAATCCTTCCCCGGATATATTCATAAAACAATCCAGTTCCAGATCTCGTTATAATATATACGTGTACAAAATTTCAACTCAATTCTTTAACCGTTCCGGAGAAAACGTGCGGACAAAAAAAAAAGTTATAGACAGACAGACCGACAGTAATTTTTTTTGCTCAAATTTAAAATCTCGACGTTACATGACATTCTAAACTTATTTCAAGAAAAAAAATGTTTGAAATTTTTTTTACGATTACTATACTTCCAATCCACTACGTGGATGTGGAACTAATTGTGTTCATAGTAAAACAATTAGTATATTATTATATGAGCGATTATGATAGCCATTATTCACGAAGATGATGTTTGAGCCCATGAGCCAAAAGGCGAGTGGCACAAATCGTCCGAGTGAATAATGGTCATAATCGCTACTCGTAAGAAGTGGAAAACGTAAACAAACAATATGGCAAAACACTTGGTTGTCACTAATGTCACTGTCAGCGACTTGATTGTCTGGTACAGCAAGAGTTGATCGCAGTCGATTTCAAATATCATTGGATCAGTGAACAATGAATTATGGAATTTGTATTTGTGATTGGCCGGATGCAGTGAATTATGAATCGATAATTCACTGTACGATTTTTCACCAAGAAAATGCTAATAATTGTCATATAATTAAATAGGTGTAGAATAGTATATTATTCAACGAGCATATAATGATGGCTATTATTCACGTCGGTGAAGTTTAAGACGCGAGCCGCAGGTGAGTGTCGTAAATGACCAGAGTTAATAATAGCCATTATATGCGAGTAGAATACTATACTTTGTCCACGATTATTAAATATTTAATATTTATTTAATTCACCTTCATTTTATTTCTCCTATTTAAGAAAAATTCATATGTAATATTCATTATTTAGATTTTTCAGGCAACAAGTTTAATGAGGCGATTTCTGTAGCTTCCCTTACCTCTGGCGGTGTCAAAGAAATCTCATTTTCACTGTTAGTAGGTATCCATTTATTTAATTATATTACTATTTTTGAGTACTTACCTAATATGTAAAATTATTGTAAATAACGTTGGCGTTGAAATCGCACAAATTTTGACGTTTCAAATCAATTACAGAATTACGCTTTGACACATTGTCATGGCTTACTAATAAAATAATACGGTTTGCAGGCCAGTAGGTAAATGGTTTCAAAAACAATGTTGGGGATTGCCGCGCGTTGCTAATATATGATGCCTTGAAAAAAAACTTACTAATGTACTTTTTGAGTGCTTCCTAGAAAACTTAGAGAAACAACACTTGTCTTTTGGTTGCTGCAATTTTGACATTTGAAACTTTTAGTAAAAGTTACTAATGCCATTTCTTATAAACAAGTGACTGTTCTCATTATTCACTGCAATCAGTGAATAATGAAATCGTTATTTACTGCAGGGAATAATGGATAGCAGTATCCTTGAGGAAACACATACATAATGAGTACATTATTTAATAGTCGTGGACAAAAAAATATTTTAACATACTTAGTCAATTAATAGTTTTTAATATTATGAAATGTTTAGTGCTAGTATCAAGTCACTAGTTATTTCACTTCATTTGTTTATAAAAGACTAAAATGCAAGAAATGTCATATCTCGGCTCCCAATTGGCGTAGATAAACCTTTTTTTTAAATTGTTTTTTGTCTTAAGTATTTTTAATGTATGCTAATAATTTTTTATTTTGGGTAAAATATTGAAGAGTAAAATGCATTTGTTTAAAAAAAAATTAAACAAATTAAAAAAAAGATTTTCAAAAATACTAAAAATGTTTCTTTTAACGCCGCTGAAAAGTACATAAAATAACCAATAATGTGAAAAAAAAAGTTTGTTGTACGACTTAATGCCCGAAAAACGGTCAATGGTTCAATTTTAGATTTTGTTATTGTTTTTCAGCCGTTGTTGCTGTGATCATTTCGCTTGAAATTTGACACCACAATTTATTTCCATTAGTGGCATATTCTTCTAAAGTTTGGTTAAATTTAATCCATTCAGTTATTACCAATTATTTAAAAATTACTACCCACAATTGTTTCTATGTTTCGCAATTTAACCAACTGACCAAGAGAGTTCGGATACATCTAGTTTTCTTCGCAACTTCATCGTGAATAATTTGTTTCTCTTTCATTATTACGATAAGAGTCATACAACCAGAGTTATACGCAGGATTTAATCCAAAACTTTTTCCTAAACTATTTGTAATGTCTATGAGTTCCAGTAATAGCATTGTTATAGTAAGACAGTTCCTTATTAGATGATTGATGCTCTTAGTTTTACTCCACTAAAATAGGCAATATTGTATCTTAGAACAAAATGGTGAGAAAAGGGTATGTTGGACATGTTTGCAACAGTATCGTATGACTTTTAGACTGTATCTCGACTTCTATTTATATAAATAAATTCTTCGATACAGACAAAGGCTTCAAACTTATAACACCCCTCCCTCCTTTTTGCGTCGTGGGTTAAAAATTACTTGCAGGGTGTGCACTTTTGGTTTTAGCAACGGATTTTGTTCGATTTTTACTTTTATTTCACTTTCATTTTACACCTAAATAATCTTTCAACCATTTCTTTCCATTATGAATTATTGTTGAATTGGGTCGCTTTTTATGCTCTGGGTAACTTATTATTACCTTACTATTGTATCTTTGATTAGCTACGGTAGTTATAAAAAAATGTACCAAGATAATTCACAATTTTATTTAAAAAATATATTATTGACCTATTTTAAACGTATTCATTTCTTTTTTATTTCACCATCTTTATCGTGATTTTTGCCAACATCGGGCGTTTCTTCTGCATTATCTGTATCATCCAGGTGTTCTCTATCTTTTCTCATTTTATGTAAGTCTGCTTCCAATTCTTTTTGTCTCTCATAAAATATTTTCTGCTTTAGGTCTTTTAATTGTTCTGCAACCTGTTTTCTTGCCCATTGGTTTTCAAAAGCTTCCCTGCGTTTATTAAATGCGTCATCGGAGTATAATAATCGCTCTATATGTACCACATTTTTGGTCCTTAACATGAATAAAGGGTTAAATTTGACAAACATGAATGAATATACTAGAATTTATCATTTGGCTAAAAGCAAAGTCATTGTGACTTTGACAAGCTTTATTCGATTTTTTATTCCTCTGCGAATGAAGCTGCATTTACATGGATACGTGATTACGTCACTATAATATATACAAGGAGTAATATCTTCCAAAGTTTTGTTAAAATATTTGAATTAGTGTTCAAGTTATAATTATTTGTTTAAAAATAGCCTCTCTAAAATGTCTTTATGTTTTGCCACTTATTGACCAAAATGTTTCGGACAAATCTAGTTTTCTTCACAATTTCGTTGTGAACGATTTGTTTCTCTTTATTTATAGCAATATGGGTTATACAACCAGAGATATTTAGGAAAAAACCCGATTTTGAACATTGCTTTGTTAAAACAGACGCTTTCCACTACATGGATTTAATTCAAACCTTTCTCCTATACTTCTTGAAATGTTTTCAACAAGTTCCAGCAAGAAAATTGCTGTAAGAAGACAATTTCCTAGAAATTTTAGTGTTACTTCACTATTGAGCTATTTACGGAAAATAGTCACAAAGTACCATTTTCTCAATGGTAAAATGGCAATTTTCATACCGTTATAATTTGGAAAATATCCATTTTCGTACAGAAATGTATATACTTTTATTTCCCACGACGGATAGCAGCACGCGCACCCATCGGACAAACAACATCGTAATAAATGCTGACCGAAAAGAAAATTTGGAGGAGGATACATTCAATGAATCGACCCTTAGCTGCAATGCCGACGTTCGATTCCAAACATCTATATAGCATATAATATTAATTCCAAAAGCACTCGCCAGTAGGCGGAGGTCAAAATGTCCAAAGACAACGTCAATCTCCAGCAGAAAGTATTTCAGCTGCTCAGGTTGGAAGGCTTATGTGATTACGACTGTACGTAACACGGACAATAGATACTTGCTCCGGTTCCACACGTGGTATTCGTATACAAATATTTGCTGTTTGCAGAAATGTACGCAAGTCTGGATGGAATGTTCGTGTTCGAGCACAAATATTTGATATTTGGTCCGAACACGAACACGGTCCCGCTTCGAGTCGGTAAATAGACGCACATCAAAGGGAACGAATATTCGCTGTATTGAAATTTTGTGCCCATCTACACTATTCAAACTAGTGCATTACATTACTCTGAACAAAAAATAAAGAATACATTTTTATTTGAGAATCCGTTTTACAGATAAAAAATAGTTTTGATCCAAAAAATTGTATTTTTGACAGCCACTATCTCAAACACCTTTGAATTCACTACAATGCAATCTTGTACTAAAGGTGCTGATTAATACCTTACTAGTTCTCTTCTAAAAAAATCGCTAATACTTTTTATTGAAAAATTGACTTTTCAAACCCCCTTATAATCGCACGCCACTGACATGTATCACATATTACTGATATTAGTAAGTTCAAAGAATCACCTTATCGATCTTTTCTTACCACCAAAGCAAAGATTAGAGAATTAACAAGATAGGGCAGCCAGACGGAGAAAACGAAATAGACGAAGATAGTTGTGTACTCCAATTTAAGAGACACGACATCCAGCGGAAACGGTTTCGGGATTTGTCGGTTACGCATTAAACGATTTGACCAAGCTTACTAAAAGATAGGTTGGCTCATTAAAATCGACAACTGCTACGTACGTATAGACCTCGATGACAGCTGCGTGTGGCTGTTTTTTCCTAATTTTATAGAAAAAAGTTTCAAAATTATTCTTTCAATGCACAATTCTATCCTAACCAAATAGAAACCTACCTTACACATAAACATAGAAATACTTCATGTGACATATACTACAAAGCAACCCGTTTTTTTAGTGACCTTGGCTACTGACAATCAGCTGAGTTGGACAGTGTTGTACATTTTTCACACTACGCATAATTAGTGTGACGTCACATATGTCATTTTTGTTACGGTTGAGCGATTCCGAACCCAAACATTTTCTTAAATCATTTAAGTGAGGTTAAGTGTCTTTTAATAATTTGCATATTTCTTTCATACTACAGCAATAATTTGTGAAATTAGTATGTAAACAACATTTAGAAATCATATTTGTTTAATACTAACCTTAGTTATTTCTTAAAATCACCAAATAATAATAAATATTTGTATAATAATAAATATGACAAACCACTGCCAAATATTTGTTTGGGTTCAGTCTCTTGACATAATCTGTCAAGTGACGTCATCACTAATTACGCGTATTGGCCACTTTTTCTAATGTTACTTTCTCCGTCTGATGGTCACATTGTGGCAATTGCGCGAGAACTCCGATTTAAATGTCGAGGTCAATGGCGCCATTGCTAAAAGATAAAAGGTTTTCCGCGGGCTGTCCTCTCTTGTTAATTCCCTAATCTTTGCTTTTACTTCCCACGACGACACGCGCACCCATTGCATAAACAACGTCGTAATAAATGCCGACCGAAAAGAAAATTCGGAGGAGGTTACATTCAATGAATCGATCCTTATCAGCAATGTTGACGTTCAATTCCAAACATCTATGCATGTAATATTAATTCCAAAAGCACTCGCTAGTAGGCGGAGCTTAAAATGTCCAAAGACAACGTCAATCTCAAGCGGAAAGTATATCAGCTGCTCAAGTTTGAAGGCCTATTGTGATCACGAGTGTACGTAAGACGGACACTGTCGAGTATTATACAAAGAATAATCGTAGCAAATTTTGTACCTTACGAAAAAGGTCTGGTAGGATATTTAAACAATTTCTCTAAAAATAAGTACAAAATTTATTTGCACAATTGTTCTTATTACTTTTTAAGACCATCTGGTTCTCTGTGTATTTAAATAAAAATAACTTATTATTATATGAGTCTATAATTTTTATTATGAACACCTAATTTAAAACATTACGTCAAATATGCAAATTATATCGTAATGTTATGACCGAGTACATATTATTATTATACCTATTTGATTTATTAAATAGGTAAGTACACTATAACCACACAAATACCTATTTTAAACGATGAAAGAAAAATTTTGTACAGAAATTAATTTCATAACATGCTGAATTAAAAAGTCTGTAGACCGTTTTTTGTAGACCAGTGAGCCCTATGGTATTCATTATTTAAATCCACGAAACCCTACCTCCTAGGAGAAGACCACGGAAGGAAGTGGTAAAAATGAACACTTTTAGAGAGATCCGATAGCCAGCTACAGTAGTCCAGGCAAAGGAGCCTGTAAAGGTCTTGTTTAAAAAAAATACCAACCGGGATTTTTTTGGGGGAATGTGTACCTCTTAATATGTATAACTATTGTACCTAATAGTACGGCAGCCCGTAACCAAAAGTTTCGACTTATCGCCTAATGGGAAATTCCCGCGCCAATGCTCATTTCTTTGAACAAGGATAAAAAAGTTCAGAGCGACGGAAATTTTTAGCGTCGGGAAAGGGTTGAAATGTATTCTTCAACATGTAAAAAATAACGGGTCATCTAAGTAATCACCTAATGTCCGTTTGTTTCTTGGTGTTCATAAATTTGCATAGTTCGAGGAAAAAATGAAAATGGAAATTTTGAGTGCTGAGTGAAGATATAAGGGGTTAAATACTGAAAACTGGGAACAGATGGCAATTCGTGTCATCGCCTAATGTCCGTTCCGGAAGTTTCTCTACGACAAAAAAAAAATAAAATAAAAACGGACGTTTTAATCGTTGCATATCATAGTAAAGTAAACTTCATATTTCTAAGTCAGATAAAAAATTTCAAAGCTTTGTCGCCTATTACCACTAGAATAGAGCGGGCATGGATTAAAATAAGAAATTAAGGGAAACTCGCCAGTATCAGTTATAATTTCTAATAATTACGCCACTCACTCCTAAAATATTTTACGATCTAACGGTCACTACTGTTTACTTAATTTTTTACACACATACATAATGGTGTAAAAAGGCAAGGGCACTTTTATGGCCGAGTTTTATGGCTTTTTTTTTGGTTGTCTCACGCCGTGTTCACTCCTTTGTCGGGAATTTTTTATTTGACTTAGAAATATGAAGTTCACTTTACTTGCATTTCAATTCTGCGTTTGTTTAGGCTAATTCTGGTAATCCCTAATGTCCGTTCTCTAATCAAAATGATGTTTTATATCAAAAAAACATGTATGAAAAATATGAACGGACAATTTTCACCTTGATATGTTAAACAAAATCATTTTTCGTCGCAATTCAATAACAAGAGCGTAAAGTGTCATATGTTGATACAGCTGCGTAAAACTTCGCTCCTTATGTTTTTTTGAGCGCTTAGTCGAATGCCAGTAGTCTCAGTACCCCTCACCCCTCGGACGCACCCCTATGGGTAAAAAAGCAGCACTGAAATGAGAATTTCATTAATGTCGAAGTACAAACTGTTTTTTTGATGTTAGTATACAACGCGAAATTATTTTTTCAACTAAAAAGAAATCGATGCCCGCTTTGATATTAATAAAAATCCCGTTTTTCTAATAAATTTGCATATTCCATTTTAGAAAAAAACACGAGTATCCATTCAAAAACACTGTGTTTTGCAAACAAATGGTACAACTTAGCGGCCACATTGCCTGTGATACCATGCCGCAGTGATAAATCCTGATATCGATACAGAGATGCGTTTTAGTCCGAGAGCTCACGACACCGAGGGTGAAAGAGCTTTGTAAAATCTAATATTTATTTATTAGTTTATTCAAAAATAATGGTCAGCCTGCGCGCTAATGGAACAGCGAGCAGTCAGCTCTCATTTTCGAAGCGGACCCGTGTCGCTGGAGAAGCGACTTCCTCGGATCTCTTACTTTGGCGGCCGCTATCTCACTTACATATCGTGCCCCACATCATCGGATTGGAAATTTAATTTCCAATCGATTAAGCACAACAAAGCACAGCGGGTCAATTTTGTCTAGAAAAAGTTAGAGCGGTTTATACGAAGAGTCGAAATTGCATACATTTCTTAATGGTTTTTCCAAAAAAATGAAAGCGCCCACAAGAATCTGATTTAGGGTTACATAAGAAAGCGAGAGAAATCGAATGGCGCAAACCGCAGCTCTGTGTCTCGTTTCGTTTTCGAGATTGAGCCATCGGAAGTAGGTAAAAATCGGTCTTTTTACCCACTTGGTTCAATCTCGAAAACGAAACGAGATACAGAGCTGCGATTTGCGCCATTCGATTTCTCTCGCCTTCCTACGTACCACTGAATCTTTTCAGATTCTTGCGGGCACTTTAATTTTTTTGAAAAAATCATACAATAGGTGGTATTAAAAATTGTATGCGCTTTCGACATCTCTTCGCATAAACCGCTTTAACTTTTTCTATACAAAATTTACCCCCACGATATGTTCCTGTACTTTTTAAGTGAGATAGCGGCCGTCAAAGTAAGAGGTCCGAGGATTTCGCTTCTCCAGCGACACGGGTCCGCTTCGAAAATGAGAGCTGACTGCTCGCTGTTCTATCAGCGCAGCGCGCAGGCTGACCATTATTTTTGAATAAACTAATAAATAAATAAACTGATAAATAAATATTAGATTTTACAAAGCTCTTTCACCCTCGGTGTCGTGAGCTCTCGGGCTATTTAGTATATATAGCATCTCTATTATGTACGCGCGCCACCGCGTCAACATGCGAGCGCTCTGCATTTCGTGCAGCTGAACAGCATAGGAAATGTTCGTTCACTTTTTTTTTCCGAATATATAAACCATATTTTATAATTTAAAAAAGGTTTCAGACAATTAGATAGAAACTTTTTTATACAAAATAAAATTTTGATTTTTATTATTGAAATTATGCAACATATAAAATTTCCATTCTTGTTTTATTTGACATCTATAACAAGAATTCATCTAGAACGGACACTATATAGGGGATACAAAAATAACGTCTTTTTTTTTAACGGACGGATAATCGTTTTCCCGGCTACTGCGACGTTATGGGTTTTTTTTTCAGAGGAAAATCGATTTTGTATTGTAATAAACTATAACCCGGTGACCGAAATTAGCATTAGGCGATAACAGTTGATTTTGGTCACGGGCTGCCGTACTATAAAATCCAACAGC
Organism: Stenurella melanura; assembly: GCA_963583905.1. Taxonomy (NCBI): domain Eukaryota; kingdom Metazoa; phylum Arthropoda; class Insecta; order Coleoptera; family Cerambycidae; genus Stenurella; species Stenurella melanura. The sequence continues at coordinate 115,372,988 of OY757312.1, forward strand.
TGAAAATTAGTGCGTCTATGTTTAATTATCAAGTGAAGTTATGAAAAATGAATTTTTGGCTTGTAGAAATGTATATTTAGGTTTTACGAAAATACCTCCGAAGAAGAAGTTGTAAATATTAAAAATGAGTTCGACCGCATTAAAATCGGTTAATTCGCTTTTTAACAAAATGCAAAATACTGCTAAAAACGCTGTATCTTAATTAATTTTTATCTTTGAAAATAATGAACATAGACGTAACAAATTCAGATGGATTATGGGCTTGTTCCATGATATTCTTTTTATATGGTTTTTATATTTTTTCATATAGTACTCGATATTCTCATGATGCACTTAAAATTTCGTATTATTAACTTTTTCCGTTCTCGAGATATAAGGAGATGAAATTAGTAATAGTTGCAAAAATTGAGCGCTCATTTGTGACGTCACTATACGCAAGTGACGTAAGAAAAGTGGCTTTCTGGGATCTTTCAAATATAACCTGAAAAGTCGAAAAACATGAAACTTTCAAACGCTGGTAACTAAATAAATACGTCGAGTGGAAGTTCGTTCTATGTCTCTACGGAAAGGAGAAGGTCGGCGATGAATCCTAATCGTAAATTGCAGGGTCAAAATCAAAAATTCGTCCCGACAGGTGCGAGAGAAAATTGTAATTTTTTGACATTTCACCAAATTGTACTCCCCTACCGTCAAGAAATAAGCAAAACAAACAATACGTTCGAAAACACTTATAATTATAACAACTAAGGAGCATCAAGTCTATTGAGATCGACGAGTCTATGCGTATAGTGACGTAGCGCTTGGCCACGCCCCATTTTCGAGAGGTGGAGGTTTGTAATAGTTTTTAAGATACTAAACGTGCGAATAAGATTCTGATTTTTTTCCAATCCAATATTTTAGATTTGCACTTTCGATTTATGAAATAAAAAAAACGTCGAACAAGCCCATTCTCTCGCTGATTAAATTGGATTATCAGGATTTTGTTAATGGATGTTCAAAGATTACATAAGTTTGGTGAACACAAAAAAATCATTTTTTTTATTGGTACCCTATTTTGCTTATTTAAAGTACGCCTCAGAGTGTTTAAATCGAACTTTTAAAAACGCGCGCGTTTTAAAGGTTTCCATGGCAACAACTACAACCCGAGTCAAAATGTCAACTTTTTAATTATTGATCTGACAGGAATCTTTGCGGTATTAACCGCGAATCTGCTTTTCTATTTAAATAATCAATGTTAGAACTCATTTTAAAGCAATATACAATCAGTAACAACTGTAGTGACAATAATTAATCCTATGTGACAGATTGCAAATTAATTTTTGCATTCCTCATTTGACACTGACAGGTATCCTGATGTCACATCACGAATTCAAACATTTTACATTCTTAATTCTTATTTCCATTTTTTGTAGTATTGTGTACCAATAAAAAAAAATAGCGTAAAGTATTCGTGGATAACTGGTCTTTAAAACACTTGTTCTATTTCGAGCACTCCGGCTGCGCCGCCGTGCTCGAAAAATCGCGCGTGTTTTAAAGACCTTAATAACCACTCATACTTTAATACACTATTTTTAATATTGTGTTTCAACCTCGAAAATAGCCCTTATTGTGTTTCTTCAAACATTAAATTGTTTATAAGTCGGAAACGGTCAACTTTACGAAAAGATGACGAGACCTCTTTTGTTTAACATGACAAAAAAACTAGAAAAAATTCATTCGGGTCAAAAAAAGCGATTTTTGCAATTTGTAAAAAAAAAATCGTTTAAACAAATTGGGATCAGATTTTCGGCCGACAAACTCTTAATCCTTATTCAGGGGTATGTCCCGAACGTGAATATGCAATAAAATCGAATGGGAAATTTTTTACATAGGAAGGCGAGATTATCGGCATGTCTAACAGGCTACCGTCTACAGCAATGAAATTGCTGAATGAGGATAAATGCGTGTAAAATTGTATAAAAGACTTACAACACTGGAAGAATCAACTGGGGCACCGTTATCCAAAAGAAATTGGACTACATCTAAGAATCCACCTTGAGCGGCAAAAAATAATGGAGTGGTACCCGTCTGAAAAAGAAAAAATATATAAACTATTAGATCAATGGGCGCTTTAAGCAGAGGTTTATCATTATACAACGTATATCAATATTTTAGAATTATCTCGCAAAGGTAGAACCTAGACATGTAACAATGACAGTTTAATCTTAAACATATATATTTAAAACACCTGCCATCATTTTTACCCATCAAAAGTGAATCGACCGTATTTTTAAAATTATATATTACTTCTCGCCGCAAAATCAACGCAAATTAAATTTAAACTTGAACGATAAAAGACTATACAGAAAAATACTTTCACCAGAAAAATTTCAAAAATATGCGCCATATTGACTCGGCCATGAGGGTAGTGTGCGAGTTAAAATCACTTTAACACGTCAAGTGCCCACAGAGCGGGGTTCTCTCCCCGCTCTTGTGGTCACTCCTTGTGGACGACCTGCTTGTCATTATCTCCCTGTGGGAAGTCGAGATTCATGCTGACGATCTAGTCATTCTGGTTATAGGAAAATCTGAAGAGGTACTCCCCTTACCTTCCTTCCCGTACTACCCTTCAAGAGGTACTAGATGCTATTTACATCTGGTGTGAGAGGGAGCAGATGTCTGTCAACCACCACAAAATAGTAATTATACCCTTCACCAGAAAAAGGAAGCTGGACCACCTGGAACTACCTTCCATATCAGGTGAAATTATTCCATTTGCGGAAGAAGTGAAATACCTATGTATCACCCTAGATAAGTCACTCGACTGGAATTCCCACTTGGAAAAGGCTATCCACAAAGCGAGACTGTCCCTGTGAACATGTCGAAGAATTTACGGAAAATCTTGGGGCATTGGTCCACAACAAATGTATTGGATATACATTAGGGTCATCAGACCAATGATAGCGTATGCCTCAATAGTTTGGTGGTCGATGGGGCTGCAACAAACGACCAAAGCCAAACTCCCTGGACTGCAGACTAGCATGCTTGGCAATAACTGGTGCAATAAGCACCACAACGTCAGCTGCTCTGGAAGTCCTCCTGGAACTATCTCCTCTCCATATTTACCTGGAGAGAGAGGGGCCACAGAGAGGGAAGAGAGAGGGAACATACAGAATCCATCAAGCGGTAACTAATATGCTGCAGGCTAGCATCATGGAGCACAACAAGCTGTTGGACGACTTAAACTGTCACAACATGGGAAATGACACTCAAAGGAGTTTATTACACATCCCTTGAAGTCAAGAACTAAAAAACTATTAGAGTTGAATAGGCTACACCTAAGAACTCTAATTGGCCTATACACTGGGCTCTGCAGATTAAATCATCACCTAATTGAACTGGTGGAAAATGCCGTCTGTGTCTGGAGGATGATGAAACGGCAGAGCACGTTTTATATACCTGCCCTGCTGCAGAAAGAACCAAGTTCTCACTGTTTGGCAAAGGGCGACTGGAGACAGAGGACCTGGACGGTTTTTCACCCAACAAGATTATCAGCTTTATTAAAAAGCTGAATCTGTTGGATGATCTATAACTAGGAGTGAGCCACCTAAGTGCCTGTACCTACGCTAAGAAGACCAAGCACCATTTCTCAAGTGGTTAGTGCGATCAAGTAAACATCTGGTAATATAACACACCATCAGTGAAAGGCAACGGACTGGTTTCTAACGAGTGGAAGTAGTAAGATAAGCAAAGCAAGGGATGAAAAGGTAATTTCATTTTTACTTATTTTTAAGCTCTATTTATTGGTTTATTAATCCTTGCCACAGGACAATTTATTATACAATAGAGAAAAAAATTCAGGGATAAAAATGAAACGGTATTAAATATAGGTAATGAAATAGAAAATACCCGGAATTGAAAAGCGGCAGTTGAAAGTAATTACTATAGAAACCAACTAATATACAGGGTGTGCAAAATGTTCTCTCGGACCTTTTTCTCATAACCAACCCGCCATAAAAAGCTTTTTTATCGCGAGATGGTGCACTTCCACCGTAAATGGATATTTACCTGTGGAACGGTTAATAAAAAAAAGCTCCATGCGGCGAGCAAATGCATGTATGTCTTTGCAGACAAACGAAGTAAACGCAAGCGGGCAGAAGGAAGTGCCCATTGCTAGATTCAGAAACAGAAGACTTGGAGGAAGAATAAATAAGGAGATGATAATGGATGGAAACTTAAAAAAAGTATGGAAACTGAAAAAAATCATCTTGCAAACGCCGACACTTCCCATGCGATGGACAGATGGAAACTAAAAAAGAAGCACCTCACAAACATCTACACTTCCCATATATTCCTACCTCATGCGTCATGTGGCTCTCGCTGCTGACAACAAGCATGTCTCATGTCCAACCCAGTGTATGCAGCCGGTCCGGAGGTATAAAAAACATCCGAGATTTGGTTCCAAAATTTGAACATGCCCGCTTTCCCATCTATACGTAAGCGGCATAGTTTTGAGGTTTTTTATGCGCAGTAAATACAGACAACTGTAATTGTGCGCGGGTCTATAAACAACCGCTGAAAGAGACCATTTGAATTATAGGAAGCGTCATTCCATATACTGACACTGACCCACCGACAATAACTGAATTCTCCTATCATCGATTATCCCGTGAAAGAGACATAGTTGTCTTCATTTGTTTAAGGCACGTAAAAAAGGCAATAAAAACCAGCCACCTAAATATCAAAGGCAGCGCTATAACCTGACGACAAGGTACTACAGAGCCGCATTTCAATTTTTTGCGTATTAGAATGAACAAAATAATACTAGAGACTTAATAATAATTAGTGAGGCGAGGTACGGCGCCGGTTTCAGTGGCGAGTCCGTCACTTAGATGGGTGACCGTATCTCATTTCGCCGTCCTAGTTAAGTGGTGGAATATCTGATGCATTGGTGGACGCATTGCTCGTTCTTTACGACTTTACACAAAAGATAATGTTATGAATTACACCCCTTTGGAACTGGAAATTGATACGCCTATGCCTAATATTGAGTGACTGGAAACTTGCAGAAAAAGATAGACTTTTCTGGAATGTGGTAAGAGAAGATTCCTGATTGCTTCTAGATGGATCTAGAGAGTCAAATTCGGAGTATATAAGGCGCGATTACCAGCGCGGAAGAAGAAGATTATTAAAGAGCAGTTTATAAAAGCGAACAAGTTGGAAAGTGGAAAAAGTGAGGTTAAATATTAAGTAAACAAAGTGTATTTTCAAGTATTGTATAGTCAGTAAATTATCAAATAAAGTGTTAGAGGTGTTTCAAAATCTCATGAGCTGTGACTTTCATATGCGCAGAGACAAAATCCCTCTCGTGGGCTCAGTTACACTTCTTAAAAATATTAGATTAATTGTTTACAATTTATCCCGAGCTCTTGTCTATGTATACAGCAAGGTAGGTGTCAGTGTTTTCAAAATACACTTATAAACCCAGAACAAACTTTGCCTTTTGCGTATTTCGCGGTTCATAAGATTCTGAAATACCTCTAGTGGTGTTTATCTCTTGTTGAGATTATTTAGAACCCACGGATTCATACAGGGTGTTTCCTAAAAGATGGAAAATACGTAACAATAAATTCAAAGTACGTCTCTATTTATCTGTTAGAACTCGATCGATGAAGTTAAGCAACGCCGGCAGAGTCCGTCACTTAGATGGGTGACCGTATCTCATTTCGCCGTCCTGGTTAAGTGGAAGAATATCTGATGCATTGGTGGACGCATTGCCCGTTCTTTACGACATTGACGGATACATTCAAAGTACGTCTCTGTTTATCTGTTCCTCAGGTATCACGTTTTAGTTAGGGGTGATTTGCGTAACTATATCACAAGAGTTAGAAATCTTAATTAAAAGAGACGTGTTTTCGTTTATTTCTTATCTTAATCATGTCAGAACATATTTTATATGAGAGTAATGATGTTTTATCTATTAATTAATACATTATAGTTAAAATTTAATATAGTCTAGAAAAATTCAGCATGCCTCGGTATGAAGTGAACTATACCTAAAACTTTCATTTGGCGAGTAGTACGTCTCGATGTATTTTAAGTCTCTTACGTTTAAGCAACTTATAACTTATAATATTTTGACATAGGATAGGATGGGCAAATAGATATTTCTAGACGCCAATATTCTTGACTGTGATGACGGTCTCGGATGATTAAGGGTCGAGCTTGAGCTCTTTGCCCCAATCATCGCTGTAGAAAATAAGAGCTAGAAACAGCTTCGTTGCAGTTTATACTAATTAGCCCATAATATTGTAATAAGTAATATAATTTTTGCTAAAGTAAACTATTTAAAAAAAATCTTACTATTCTTTTTGTTGTGGGATCAGCTCCTTGCTCTATCAGTTCCTTCACACACTCGTAATGTCCATTGGCTGCAGCCAGTATCAAGGGAGTTGTACCTTCCTGAAACATAAATCAACATTAATATTTTCACAGGATGTTATAGGTTATTCAAAGTTAGTTTGAAAATCATAAAAAAGACCGACAACGGAATAGTTGATATAACGAGCGATGTCATGAACGTCTACCGAGAATTTTTAGAATAATTTTTTAACGATTGTAAACATTGTTATACTACTTTATATTAATTGATAGGCATCATGTAAATTATTGTATAATGTACAATGGACGAAGAGCAGGTAACGTACTTGTAATGGTGAGCCAAGTAAACAAACGATTACTTTCGTTTAAGGCAAGCGCATAACATATCTGGTTAACTATATTCGTATACGTGTATCGATTGTAATATTCAAGCACCACGGTTTTGGTATTATTCTATCATAAACAGGCTTTGTAATGATTTATCCTGGTAGCAACGCTTTAGGCTGAATTTCTAAATTAATAATATAGTAGAGACTCAGAACACGAAAAAGTCGTCTAGAAACATGTTCCGTGGAACATTGAAAGGTAAAAATGTACTGAGTACTTTATTATATAGTACCTAACATGTATATACACCCCCTAAATTCGTCTGGCGATACCGGTGTCCAAGCACCCCCCAGGGGTGAAAGACCGAAAAAAACGAAAAATTAGATATTTGTCTCATCTTTCTGCCAAATTTTTTATTTTCGATAAATTATATATGGTAACAAAGTTATGGCTATTTATAGTTAAGAGATGTGTATTGTTTAAAGCGTACACTGTTTCCTAAAAACTAGCATAGTTCTCTTATTGCGCAAATATTCATTTTGCTATTTTCGTAAATTCATTCCACTTGTGATTGTAGGCAGACGAACGAAAATTTGAAAAAATTGACAAGAATAAAAGTTGTAGTCTATACTATCTGGATTAGACCAGTTTTTTTGGTTTTACTTTCGGATTATAAATGAGCGAGTTATGAAGAAAATTGTTAGTTGTTGTTAAAAATGTAATTCAACCCCCAGTTGCAACTATCTCTACTCTGTCGTTTTCCCTCGCACTTTAACACGTCTTCCCGCTCGTCGCCTCGGCCCGTGAAGCTGTATATGCTCACATATGAATGTATACTCCTGTGTAGAATATTGTTTCATCACATGTATTTAGTGGTGTTTAATTAGATATTGTTATATATTTATAACATTATTGTGAAATATGGAGTCTTCATCAAGTAATACCGAAAATGAATTAAATGAGGAATTTAAATTGCCGATTAAAAGTCGAAAATCACTTAATTCAAGGAAATTATTGTCTTTTAATCATGAACAGGCAGATACTAGAATATTGTTGCACATATCAGCCAAATCTGAAAGTTTTACAGAATGCTTTATAATATATTTCTATTCTATTCTATAAGCTGTAAGGATACAGATGTACTGGTTCTCTTACTTCATTTTATAGAGTCTTGACGTAAATGTTTACATGCAGACAGCACAAATGAAAATAATAAATATATAAATTCTATCAATATTGACAACATTTTAAAATAAAATATATCATTCGTGGAAAATCTTTGAAACAAATTGCAGTCTGCTATCGCGTTCATGTGAAAAGTATGTTTCTTTAGAAGTAACAAAATTTAAGGCGTTGGAAAAGTTTTGCATGTTACTGTACTCTCCCACTAATTGCGATAATATTAATGATTTGAGGGCGAAGATGGCATCTCAATTTGATCTCAATTCAGTATAGACAAATTGCCCCCCTATAAGTGACGCCTTGAATCAACACTGTTTGAGAGCATTTTACCAATTTCTTATATGGAGCAGTGCTTTATTAATATGCCGAATCCTTTGGAGTACGGGTGGAGAATAAATGAAGATAATTCTTATTTACCTATATGGACAAATAAATCGCCAAATGCCAACTCTGACTGCAGAAATGTCATTTTGTTATTGTAAAACAGGTAAAAGTATTGCAAATCGTTTAAACGTTTTTTAATAAATGCCATTTCAGGATGCTCAACCATGAGGTGCCAGTGCAAAAAATATAAATTGATACACAGACAAAATTACAGTTGTAGATGAAGAAACGGACGATGAAATATATTAGTAAAATGATTATTTCTGAGATCATTACTTTTGTATTTTATTATAAAGTGCATTTTTCAATTAATATGAAAATGTGTTACTTTGTAATAACTTCAACATCAATTTTATTTGTTTAGTAATATTCTTAATTGGTTTATAAATAATCAATGTGTCTTATTATTATTGTGGCATTTCACACGTCTCCTATATTATTATTATTATTATTATTATTAAGACAAGTAAAGGGTGTGGGTAAATAATTATTAGTTATAAAAGTAGTTTTTCTTCCCAAAATTCAATATCTTATATTTTAAAAACTATGTAATTTAGGTCATTAGTATCTGCGTTAATGTATTTTTAACTTATTTTTGTTAGGACAATTACGTCCTAAATTATTGTTATGTTATATCACATTATCCAGACTAATTTCTAAAGAATAAATTTAAATGGCAATACTTTTACGACTATGCGAGCAGCGAGTGAGAGTGAGAGGGAAATATACAGATCTTGCGATAGCTGCAACAGGGGTGCTGCGGGAATTAATTTAATATAATTAATTAATTATTTATAAGCGGAATATAAAAATCAAAAAACGATTATAATCTGGATAGTACAGGCTACAACTTTTATTCTTATCAATTTTCTAAAATTTTTGTTCGTCTACCTACAGTCAGGAGTGTAATGAATTTGCGAAAATAGTAAAATGAATATATGCATAATAAGGAAGTTACATAGGTCTATAACAACCATTATCCGCTTCAACTAATGCAATTTCTTCACATATAATTTGCTATAACTTTATTATTATACATAATAAAACAAAAATTTGAAAACTGTTAGAAAGACTAGGGAAAAATCTAATTTTCTAATTTTTTCACTTTTTCACCCTTGGGGGTTGTTTGGACACCGATATCGCCAGACGAATTTAGGGGGTGTATATACAAGCCAAATACTATGTAACAACGTAATCAACACATTTTTACCTTTCAATGTTCCACGGAAGTCGAGATAGATCTCGTTTTGAACTCTACTAATAGAAATATTAGGTTATCATTAATTGATCAGGGATCAAAATGCTAAAAAATTGACAAAGTAAAGATTTGCAAATGGCTGTAATCAGTTCTGTGCCGTATATAAGGACAAGAACAAAGCCGTGTGGTACACCATGGCGCCGGAAGGCCTAGAAAAGTAAAAAAAAGTATAATATAGCTAGCATATACAATGCAAAATGATAGAAAAATAATCAAAAGGGAATTGCAATCTATTATATGTTTTTTCCTTAAGTATATTCACCGAGAGCTGAGAACGCATCAAAACAAGTAGGTACATGCGCTGTTCACGTGAAGTTGAGACAGCGCTCGACAACCTCCTGAAAATTGCAACCAATGGTGATGGAACACGTCGCGATCAAGAGGCAATCACGTATATTTATTTGTTTTGACGCGATGTCCCAAATCACCGGAGGACCTCGCGAAGACAGATTATTTAAAACATTCTGAAATGGAAACCTTAATACAAGTAGGAATTTTTTATCACATTATTGACGATGAGTCTCATTGAAACAATGTTTTTAAAAATTTCCAGCAGGATTAATAGAAGGAGAGATCAAATTTTTACAACGCGAAATTTAGCGCGTCCGTGAAACGCTGATTTGGATGACGTCACTACAACTAGTTGAATCTTTACTATACTCCGTTCGCCCAAGAGATGAAGTAAGGCCACTCCCCATTTTGCTTAGACCACTGAGGGCAACAACCAGCTTCACACGCTACAAATTCATAAAAGCGCCAAAATTCAAAAATTATTGAATGGTATAATAGTTTATATATATATTCTTTTATATTATTACAAGTGAAAACCTTGCTGCCTTTGCAGTAAATTCGACGTTTTGTTTCTTAAAGTTGTCTGGGTTCTCTGCAGCAGAAGCCTTAAAGGTATACACAATATTTTCCTTCTCTTTAACCGAAAAATGTATGCTTCTCCATGTCTTCGGCGGAGAAAGGGCTTAAGCTTGATTCATAATTAATTTGACAAGAATGAATTTTTAACCTCAAAAAGAAAAAGTGGTTCTGACATTTAATCAATATTATAAATCGTTTTTATTGCGTACCTTGATATACACAAATATGCACCACGGTATTGAAAAACACTATTTTATTAGATAAATAGGAATAACAGCGAATAATAACAGTTATTTCTAAAAACCATACTCTCGGAGAACAAATACCTGTTATATTAGAGTTTTCGACATAGTTGGTTGTAATATGAGTTTTAAAAATTCAACCAATAGAAATATTATATTCAAAAGTGCACATTTGTGAGGAGTGGCTTAGCTGAATCTCTTGGGCGAACGGAGTATAAACTGTCTTGACTGCGAATTTCTTAACTGATATATTTATTTTGTCAGTTGTCACTATATCAGGTACCAGAAAATTAGTTTATACTCCGGTCACCCAAGAGATTCAGAAAAGCCACTCCCCACAAATGTCCGCTAAATTTGAATATAATATTTCTATTGGTTGAATTTTTAAAACCCATATTACAACCAACTATGTCGAAAACGCTAATATATGAGGTATTTGCTCTCTGTTCGTATAAGGCCGCCGACATGAAACAGAGAACATGAAGTTATAATGCGGTTGTGGTCAGCGCCAATCGTAGTCGCCATGGATTCACAAAGTTTGACAAATAGCGAATAGTTATTTTTGTAATAAGTACTTATATCATGTTTTTTGGACGAATCGTAGCTGTTTCCGAACGAGGCGAAGAAGAGTCCGGAATAAGTTTATGTTTTATGTATGGTGTTATCATTTCCAATGTCCCGATATGGTTGCAAGGAGTGAAATCTGTGAGTTTTTACTTCCATCGCATACCGAAGGAAAATAAGTATTGTATTCGAGAAAAAATCACCTTCCGAGATTTTTTCGGATTCTGACGTTTCAGATTACGGAGATTACGAAAATATAGGTTTTTCAATTCCGTCAGTCTGTCCGTCTGTCTGTTGGTGCATTTACTAAAAAACTACTTGACGGAGAGCAATAAAATTTGGTAGGTAGTTGACCCTACTGCCAGCGAAGAAATGGTAGAACTTTCACTGGAAAATATACAGGGTGGATCGTCTAAAGGGAATAAATAATGAAAAAAATTTTTTTTCGCTCAAATTTAAAATTTACACGTTTCATGACACGCTAAACCTATTTCAGAAAAAAAATTTTGAAAATTTTTTTCACCATTTTTGAATTTTTTTTGTCTTTGTTCTAATTTAAAGTTTCCACGTTTCATGGCATTCTGAACCTATTTCAAAAAACAATTTTTTTTTTAAATTTTTTTTACCATTTAAAAAAAAAATTATCACCAAAATAGATGGAAAATTTTTTTTCTTTGTTCAAATTTAAAATTTCCACGTTTCATGGCATTCTAAACCTATTTAAGAAAAAAATTTAGAAATTCTTACCATTTTTGAAAAAATTTTACCACTAATACAGACTGAATTTTTTTTCTTTGTTCAAATTTAAAATTTTCACGTTTTCATGGCATTTTAAACCTATTCAAACAAATTTAAAGATTATTTTGATTAAAAATTTTTTTGGAAAGCAAAAGATTTTAATCTATTTAAGTATCACTGGGTATAGAATAGTTGAAAAAAATTGTTTTTTTGCTCAAATTAAAAATTTCCACGTTTCACGACATTCCAAACCTATTTCGAAAAAGAAAATTTGCAACATTTTTTTTACCATTTTGGAAAAAAAAATACCACTAGAATAGATAGAATTTTTTTCTCCTCAAATTTAAAATTTTCACGCTTGACATGACTGACATTCTAAACCTATTTGAGAAAAAAAAATTTGAAAATTTTTTTCACCAACATTTTTGAAAAAAATTTTACCACTAAAATAGATGGAATTTTTTTTTCTTTGCTCAAATTTAAAATTTTCACGTTTCATGGCATTCTAAACCAATTTCAAAAGAATAAAAATACCACTGTAGGATAGAAGGAAACCTTCCTTTTTGCTCAAATTTAAAATTTCCATGTATCATGGCATTCTAAACCTACTTTAGAAGAAAAAAATTTTGAAAATTTTTTTAAAAACATTTTTGAAAAATTGAAAAAACAAATTTTTTTTAACCGCTACTATACTTCCACTCCACTACGTGTATATGGAATTGAAAATGTGACAGATGGCAAAATATTAGGCATATGCACCTATTATACTATTATTGAAAAATGTACAGGGTGGTCATCCCAAGAAATAATTCAGTCATGGTGGACATTTATAAAGGTATTTGCCCAAGCCTTCCATATTTGGCACCTGTTATTTAGTATTGAACTTTTGCTGTTGGATGAGCACTCTGTATATTTTTTTGACCAAAACTTATCAGGTGTTCTTTGTAATAATAGTGATAACTATATTCCGATTATTATTTTCAATGGCACTTCGTAATTATTAATTTTTTAGAGTGACCGCCATGCACAAATAAAGAGGGAAGTTCTGTGTAAATACCTTTTCCGATTTTTTTATCACTGTGTTGGTGATCGAATTATGAATAACTCACAAAATGTGCGTCCGTCTGTCTATCTATCTGTCTGTCTGTCCGTCTGTTACGTCTCTTGTAAGCACGATAACTTAAAAACGAAAAGTCGGATTGTAGTGAATTATCGACAGTGAGTTAGTGTTAGCTAGAGGACAAACCGTATTGTGTTTGAACAAAATCGATTAATAAATAAAATAGTTATTAATTATTTACATTTATTTATTTATATTATATAATATTGTTACATTGCAAAACTGGCTATTATGCAATAGTCCCTAATGCTTATCAACTTAAGAGTAATAAATTTGTCACAAAAGCGATAACATTATGTACCAAGCTTTGGCGGCTTTCATCCATCTCGCATTTAAACAAGGCCGTCACTGACTAATACGAACTAACATTATTATATTCTTCGCAAATAATTTTTTATTTATGATAAAAATGCGGAGAATATTTTATGGAATGTGTAACAATTATATAAAAAGTGCAGTAAATCGGCGAAGAGCATAATGGTTAGCTTGTTTACTTTTATGTATGTAACCTGATTCTGTAACTGGGTTTAGGCCCGTAGGATATTCTAATTGAATAAATAAATGATTGCTTACTGTACAATGATTTTAAAAAGCCGGAAGTATTCCATCCGCAATTGTAACAAAAAAGAAATGCATATCGATTAAAAGGTATTGTGGTTGTTAGTGGCAATTTCATCCTTTTTATATAGATATGAGTTGCATTTGTGCCTGTGACCGGATTTTAATAGTTTGAAATGGTTCACTTATTCCGCAATGAACAGGTTGGCTAATTGAAATAACTTGCTTAAAATACTTCCCAATTTTTTTGGATTGTTTGACAAGGTGATATGGTTTGCTAAACAAACATAAATCACTAATAAGAAATACAAGAAGTTATCTATTTACAGTTTGGTGTTTTATAGTATATTACGCACCATGAATTGAAAGTGATACTTTTCTGGTCGAAATACAGTTTGGGAGACCCGTAGGGCCAAGTTTCCTAAGGATTCAAGTCCTGAAAAGTCACTTACTGTTTGCAGTTAGTAAATTGTTTCTGAAATATCTGCGAAAATCACAAAAATAGTAAATTAATGAGTTAAAATTGAATTATTCGCAACGACCTATGAAACAGTATATTAAGTATTAAGGTCAGTAAGTGTTCTTTACTGATTGAGGATATATTTGGAGATCGAGACAAAATCGAGAACTACAAAACATCCGAAACCAGTAAAACACTTAATGAACGCAGTGCTTATGACGTTTTTTGCACGATCAAATATTGAATTTTAATTAAGACTAACAAAATTTAAGCATTTTAAAAAATATAAAAAAAAAAAATATATAAAACAAACAGGTCCTACATGGAAAAGTTTTCGCTTTGGTTGCCATGAGACCGAATATTTACTGACAAAGCAACACAAAAGAGTCTATATAAACAACCCGAGGAAGTGTACTGCTTGACCGTAAAATCTATACCTGGATGGATCCGGTCCCTTCTTCAAGTGGGTTATATAAAATAAGCAACAGCCAGCCAGTGTAAATGAAATAGATAAGTTTTTGTTTACTTTATTTTAATTTAGTTTAGCCTATTAATGAAGTCTATTTCCTTATTTAAATTGAAAAATTAGAAATTAAAATTGAAAAGATATCTATTTATTGGTTTAGTAATCCTTGTCACAGGACAGTTTATTAAACAACAGAGAAAAAAATCAGTTAATGAAATAGAAAATACCCGGAATTGAAAAGCGGCAGTTGAAAATAATTATTGTAAATTGAAACCGATTGTTTCAAAGAAACGACATACCTACAGGGTGAGCAAACCATCCCTCCGGACCTTTTTTCTCATAACGCGCAAAAATATTACCGCGAGATAAGGCCCTTCCCAGCAACTCCACTGTAAATGAATATTTACCTGTGGAGCGGTTAATAAATACAAACAAAACTAAAATTTAAAAATATAAAAGCTGCCAGATTCAGAAACGGAAGAAACAGAAAATTTAGAAGAAGAAAAATAAAGAGCTGACGATGGATGGAAACTTAAAAGAAGCATGGAAACTGAAAAGAAGCTTCTCGTAAACACCTGCACACCCCAGCGGATGATGACAGTTGGAAACTTAATAGAAGCATGGAAACTTAAAGCATCTCACAAACACCTATACTTCCCATCCTCTATTCCCACCACATGCGTCATGCGGCTCTCGCTGCTGACAACAAGCATGTCCAATGTCCAACCCGGCGAATGCAGCCGGTACGGCGGTATATAAAACATCAGAAATTTGGTTCCGGCACGCGGTTTGGCCGTCCGTTGGGCGTGTTGGACGGACGACCAAGCTCCATGTTGGAATGAAACTCCATAGATGCCCGGAATCGGCAGCAATGCCCACCTTACGCTGGCAAATCAATTAATCAATCAATCAAGTGACATCTGCTGTTATAAATTTTTAAAATATAAGATTTTTGCCACAAGTTAAGCCTCTTGTAAATAAGTCATGATTCAAGAAAGTGACGATTCAGACTTCGAAGACGCTTGGCAAGTAGGATACTCATTGCTTAGCCATAATTCCCGAGAAGTTCAAAGAGATATATGATGTAATTTTAATTGTTTAAAAAAAATTGATCTTTAAATTTCTATATTTATTAGTTTACTTACCGCCTCCTTAGTGATCGGTAAGTAATTACTTACCGTTCACTAAGGGGGCGGTAGGTAAACTAATAAATATAAAGGTCTCTTACAAATATCTTAATCAAATCAGCAAAGGTGCCAAATTAGTAATTTACGTTACAAGACCAGAAATCGATGTTTTGCAAGCTCTCTCCAAGGATTCTGCTTAGGTCGACCTGCAAAACACTGTTCTTCGGTCATGTAACGTATAATATTTTATTTTCGACCATTTTCTGCTTGTAACGCTTCAAAATCTGAATCCATATTTTCCATAACTTGTGTAAAAGTTAAATGTATTTATCTATTTGACACTTATCCCAACAATTAACATAAGTTCGTTTCCATAGCAACAAGAATAAGAAGATAATAACAGGGATCAGAAAGGGCTTTTTTCTGAAATCGGTCAAGAATGCCTACTTTCTCGGCGCAATATCAGATCCCAAAATACCCTATTCTAGTATTTTAGTCCGTTGCTAAGCAACCATCAAAGAACAGTCCGGGAAAGTTTTTTCCGTCCTAGGCCGGGAAAGTAGGTACTTTCCCGTACCAGTTCAATGTTATGCATTTATAAAAATTCCTTAATTTATAATAATATTGACTGCGATTTCAGAAAAAATAGTATGTGTACCTCGTAGTAAAAGCACATTCCCGGACTTCAACAATTTACATTGTTGTCCGGGAATGTATTGCTTTTACTACTAGATACACAATATGCTATTGCCGCTCTCTGGTGCTCACTTTCCGGCCTAGGCCGGAAAAAGTTACTTTCCGTCCGAAAATTTCTCCAGAAGGGTGCATTTTCTGGCTGGTCGAAAAAAAGGTATTTTTACATTTTAATAAATTAGGTATAGCTTAGAACTTAACGAAAGAAAGCGTAATAGATAAACAATTTGTTAAAGTATGGACATGCAAATTTCACATCAAATTAGACAGTGAATAACATTAATAATTGTACTTTTTATATTTCGATAAATAATAAAGAATAACTTCATTTTTGTGTAGGTATTTGTAAAATGTTTCAGTTTGGTGCATTTAGATGAAAAATGTGCGTAGTTATGGAATTACTTTGAACTTCACGAAATTGGAAGAAAAAATTTTGCAATGTGCTCAATTTAAATGTTTACAAATTTAACAAATGTGCAAATTAAAATTTTTTGAAAAGCGCAAAAAAATTAATATTTTATATTTTTAAATTTGAAACTGTATAATAACAACAATTCAAATGATAAAATTGCGAAAAGATTTAAATATGAGTTTTCAAGGTCACCAATTACGATTTTGATATAATATTTTCAAAATTCAAAAAGGCGGATAAAAACTTGAAAATCATGCAATCATCCTACACGAAATTTTTAACAGATCCACTTCATTCTTTTCGATCCCTGTTCAATTTCATAACGATCCGCCGAGTAGTTTAATTATTATAAATAATTATTTAACATCGTTCTTGGTGTCCCATCGAATAATAATAAAAATAAGAGAAGAATAATTATCTCCTCACTGAATCTGTCTTGACTCAAAAGCGGGCCAATGAATAATCTTCAAATTTTACCTTATTATGCCCGGTGTTATTGTTACTGAACCAAGTAAAACGATCCATTTGAAAAAACATCCAATTTACTAAAAAAGTAAATTCACACAAAAATCCCATGAAAAAATAATATTTAAACCAGTAAAAAATGACCAAAATATTTTTCATCTCGAGGAAGACGATCAATCGCCTTTGGGCTCCGTCGTTCGAATTTTCAAAAGTACTTACTCCAAAAATTGACTTTTCGAAAGTACCACGAATTTGGTATTCAACGAATAAAATCGCATAAGACGGAAAGGAAAACATGCAACAAATTTTTCGGAAGTACAACGAATTTAATTTTTTGAAAATCTCAAAAAATTATTTTTATAAAAATACAATAACAAGACGTAAATAAAGCAGAAAACAGCTCCTCAAGATGAATTTTTCGAAAGTACCACGAATTTGGTGGTTACAAGTCGAAATCCTCAGTCAGGATGTAGCGAGTAGCTATTTTAAACGTCAAAATTTAGGAAAAAATCGATGGGACGGTTTTTCCAATAAAAACCAAAATCCTCATTTAATATTCCTCAAAGGGTTGGAGCATAATCCTCATACAAAACCCCAAAAACGTACAGAAAAATAGTCAAAGAATTCAAAGTCGGAGGGTCGATTCCGACGAACCCAAAATACTTTTTATCCGGCTCAGGCAGACAACGCCATACTAATCGTTCGAAAGCGAGTCGACGGAAAAAAAGTATATTTGTGTTCGATGCCGTTAGTACGTTTATAAAAGCAGGAAAACCATCGAACTCACATAGATAGCTTCTTTAAGCATCCTGACAATCATTTCGCTAATTTTAGTGCAAAATTCAAAGGGAATAATTTTCAAAAAGTTTCGCATACATTTTACAAATATTACTAATTGGCAGTCTGAATCTTTTTGTACAGTCGATTGTCATAGTTCTATCGACACTGGATGAGTTACACTCCTACGGGAGGTAACGGCTTGCCGATTGGTGGTGCTCTTTGATGTTTGCCTTATACACATTAGCTAAGTATTGAATATTTATATTTTTTACATTTTATGAATTATTTCAATAAATGAAAATATGTTTTGAATTCGATTTCTTATTGATTCACTAATTATAAGATTTGTGACCGACGTGCGATTCTGTGGCGTGAGTCGGACAATTACTTTTCGCGGGTCACCTCTGATCCCGCCAAGTCTATGTACTTGTCAAAATACTCATAGAATCCATCGACGGTCTTAATTATTAAGAAGTGTTTCTGAGAAAGTGCTAATTATAAGATATATTCATTAAAAGTGCATTACCCGATATAAGATTTCGACGGATAGAGCAGACTGTAGAAATCACAGTAAGTATAATTTTGTCTATTTTCGTCTTGGGGAGTCTGAAGGGTATCTTGAATCCCCCTTGTGAGTAGAGTTGATCAGTATCGTAGCGGCGACACGGCTCCGGCCTAAATTATATAAAATCCTTGTCGTGTCCTTCAGACCAAACGATACTAGGTTCTTCTACATTATCACTATATACAGGGTCCGTCACTTAAAACTCCCCAGACTCGTAACTTCCTTACTCCAGGTAAAGAGAGAATTAAAAGTTTTTTACAAATATTAATCAAAATTTTGCCCATTAACGTGAATGCAGAAGTTAAATATTTTTATTCATTCACCATTCACTGTACGTAATAAAGTATTCTGTCGAATAGAATTACATCCATTTCTTATTCTATGTTCTAAATCCTCAATGTTCTGAGGTTGGGTATTATACACAAATCCCTTAAGGTAACCCCACAAAAAGAAATCCAGAGGATTTAAATCTGGTGATCTAGCTGGCCACCGCACAGGTCCGGTATTGCCTATCCACTGGTTTCCAAAAAATGTGTTTAAATAATTAGAAACTGTATGGGCATTATGTGGAGTAGCACCATCTTGATGGAACCAGATACTTCTTCTAACTTGCAGAGGAATGTCTTCTAAATAATTAGGTAAGTCATTTCGTAAAAAATCTAGGTAAATTTCGCTATTTAAATTATTTTCAAAAAAATGTGGCCCTATTAATCTGCCACCAAGCATACCTATAATATTTGACATTTTAAAACTTTCATGACTAACTTAGAAAATGTGCAATATTACTAATAACAAAGCTATGGTTGATTTATTAAATCTGAACAACTTAAAAGTCGAGAGAATAAAATAAAATGAATAAAAGTAAGGAAGTTCATGAAACTGAATCATGATTATAAATTTTTTATTTAAATATCTGTAGAGCCACTAGAAGAGCAACCAAATTTTATTAGTAACTGTGTATTACATGAAAACATGCACTTAGTAGCAATGGGTTCATCAAGTGATATCACAAAAGAGAAAAGAAGAATTGTTTCCTTTTATTTGTTGTTGCTGTTTTGTTACTTTAAATATTATTTATGATATGCCTTTTACAGATAAGCTTAAAACTATTATTTACATTCTTTTCAAATTTATTTTAAGAGAATTCAGTTTGGAGTGAAAAAAAGAGTTTTTAATTTTTTTCTCTAAATCAAAAGAGAATATCGAATATGACGTAATAACATAAATTGAAGCTAAGTAAAATCTTTATAAGAAAACATTAACACAGTTCATGTATCGGGTGAGGGAAAAAAATATCCAAGGTAATTAAGTTTCGTAATAATTTCTTCAATTTTTTTTTAAATCACTCTGTATGCATATTTAAAGACTTTAAAAATATCTACAATTTGATGTGCTGAGCATGGCACAGCTTATAGCTTAAAAAATAAGGAAGTTACGAGTATGGGGAGTATTAAGTGGCGGACCCTGTATAAGGTAAAAAATATGTTTTTACTCTTAAGCGAAAATGAAAGCATGTTTTATAGAGTTCAGAATGGTGTTATTCCATATTAAATACATTTCAAAATATTGCGGTTATTCTTAAAGAGTTTTTCTATCTACAGTTATTATCAATGTAGCGGAAACTAAAAATAAAGAAACAATTTAGTATTTAAAAATAAGATTGTGTTGAAATGACAAGACACTAAAAAAGAAACCAACATAGTTATTTATTACGGGAAGTAAGTGAAAGAATAAATAAGCTAAATGTCTAATTGGACGTTTTCCTCAAGCAACATAATTTTGTTTTCCCTCTACTATCTGTAACAAAAGTATCATTTATATGCCTATTTATAGTTTCACATGATTGACTAATTTTAGCAGGCCGTTTGAACTAAATTATATCACGTATCAAAGAACTGGTACATTAGCAAACATAAACCAGCTTTCTAGTACTAGTATGAAGTTAATTGGTCTGATGCATGTTTGTTATATTTCAGAATTTCAGTAATTAAAAAAATAGCTAAAAAGGAATATTTTCATTATCAATTAATATGTAGACAGTTTTCTGAATTTGTCAAAGTTATTTAAAAGTAGTCAGAGCATAATTTCAAAAAAGAGAACGTTTAATACCCAACACAACGTAAGACCACCTCCTTCAAAGTTTGATTGACAAAACGCTCGTCAGTGCTATACAGTGACTTACTTAAGATGAAGACACCTTCAATCCTCATATCTCGCTTATCTGATATCAGAATATTTTGAAATTTTGGTGGCGAATATATATACAGAGTGTCCCAATAAAAACTCCCAGACCGGATATATTCTAAACGAATAGAGATATTTTAATTCTGTAAAAGCCAATTTGTAGAGTATAAAGAGAGCTTCGTTTTTTAATATAATTGTTTTTTAATATATCAGTATATAGATGGCGCTGTGCTCTAAAGAAATATTTCGATGGGAGAAACTCTGAAATGGGGTTTATGTGAAAGAAAATGCATTTCTAAGCAGATCATGTACTAAAAAAAAATACCATTAAACTAACCGTTTTCGAGATATTTGAGTCCAAATGTTGGCATTTGCCAATACTGACCCAGATAGCACAAGATATTCTAAGAATAATCTGACAATCTTCCCAAAAAATATTATTTGATTAATTATAAAAATTATCTTTAAATTATTCTCTGAATAACCATTTAATTTATTAATATTTTTAGAATCTCTCCTAATACTTAATATTAGAATAATTGAAATACATATGCATAGAATATATTTTAAATATATTTTATGAATAATTTCAAAACTTATCTTTGGATTATTATTTTAAAAATATTTCTTAAAATAATATGATAAAAATATTTTAATAAGAGAAGTACAGAATATGTTTTAAATATATTTTATAAATAATTTAGTAGGTTATTTTTTGACTATTTATTTTGAAAATAATGTATAGAAAGTATGGTAAAACGTTTAGAGCCGTTTTGTACCCATTATTTATTATTACTTTCATGATTTATGTAACAAGTATGCCTAATATATTAAATAAAGCTTTATCATAAAATTTTCAATGTACTCCATGTAATATGGCAGGTTTAATTTATATTCATGAGTGTTCCGTATGAATTCGAATTTTTTCTTATTATATGAAATGTTACAGAAAAGTATTATTCAAATAAAATAAATAGGTACCTATCACTTTTATAGTTACAATCTCAGGAATTTTTTATTTAAAAATACTTCGAAACGGTGCGCAGGCGCGCTTTGTTTCCTTTTTCTGTCTACATCTTCATTGCACCATTGCAGCTTACGGCATCCGCTGTCACCATTTTGAATTGCCGTTTGCGACGTTTGCGTACCTGACAATTTGCGGTTTGATCCTTTGATTTCGTTGTTCGTTATTGTGTGCAATCAAAAAAACAATTGAAGAAGGTAAGTGAATCGTTTCATTTTTTGTTTATAGATATAGATACCTATTATAGGTATTTGTAAAAAAAGCTATTTATATTCAGGATCAGCGTGTGATCGTTTAACTTCGGGGGAAAATTTAATTATTAGAGAGTTATTGCAAAACGAAATAGGGCTGACTTTATTAAAAGAAACCTTAAATAAAGTATCCTGTATTCCAATTTATCATCCATGTTTAAAGAGAGTTATTGCAGCGATGTCCTCATGTTGATACTTTATTTTGACAATTTTTCCTAACCTAAAAAATCCAAATTGGGCATTGCCGGTATTATCATTTGTTCTAGTTTATAATGAATATGGAAGAACAATATAATTAGAAGTAGCTCTCTCCTAGCTGGTGTTAATGATGAAGAAATTGAAATGTTACTTCTACATAACATAATTGATATTTATATCGGTAATGAACAAATTAACACTGTAGGCCGCGTGAACTTCGATTTAAATAATATGACTGACGATGAAATAGAAGTTAATTTTCGTTTTCAAAGATGGGATATAATACGATTGCGAAATTACGTCTCCTCATATTTGAATCTCACACGTTTTTTTATCCTTTTCTTGTGCCATTATCGCTAACAAAAGTAACAATTTCCTTAGGGAATTTTCGTCTGATGCAAGTTTCGACAAAAAGTTCCTAAATGTGTCAAAATTAAGGTGCCTTAAATAAAGGAAAACTTTGCCCGTATTTAAGTTAAATACGGGATGCCTGTATTTTATTAAAGGAAAATGCTTAACGATATTTTAAATGCGCATGCGTACATGTCAATTTAAGGGAAACTTTTATTAAAGGATCCGTAAATCGAAGTTGCAATATCTCTCTAATAAGGAATTATCCTGTTTGGAGTTTTGACATTTTCCTTACAAACGGTAGACAATAGACAAATCATTTTTGTCATATCAACATAAATTAACCTAACCTAACTTTATTTATAAAATTCAGCTGGTTTCAAGAGGAATAGTTATTTCTGTTATTTAAGAAGAAAATAGGTATTATATAGTCAATAATAAATGAATAATAAACGACTAAACGTTTATTATTCATTTATTATTTACTATAATATACCTATTTTCTTGTATCTATAAATACAGAAATGGCTAATATGTAATACTTATATGAGGTCCTTACATATTTTCATTAATTTCTTTAATAACTATTAAATAATAAATGTATTAGGTACAAAAATAATGTTATATTATGTTTCTATATTTGTGTGGAAATCTAAGTGATGGTACTGCTGTGTAAAACTCAAGGATCACAAAATTTTGTCACTATTTCTACTGAGAAAGTGAAGATTTTTACACTGGTAAAAATCTTCTGTGAGAGTTAACCAAATGAGGCTCGGTTTAAAATGTTATAATTATTGGCACACACAGGAAATTTCTACATAGGTAAAATGTGACTTCATTTACATACTAAGACGTACAGCATAGTTTTCATACTCCTCGCATTTTTACATACCATTTACCTTCCAATTTACAAAATTTTTCTAGCCGTATTAATTTCAATCCTTAGGCTAATAAGGCGGAGAGGGTTGTGGTTAATTTACATTCTGCGAAGCTTTCATCAGTGTAGCAGAAAAAACTTGTAAAATGCATACTTTCTCAATCTCAACTGAAAATAAGCAGTACACTTCCGATAGATCGTTGGCCAAACTAGTTACTAGGCCAGTGTCACTTTTATTTTCCATATTTACTTTACAGAAGTTATTCTTCAATTATGCATTATTAAAAAAAACACAAAAACAAATACAAAGAATGGCCCACTAATCAGTTTGAAAGTTATCTGCCCCGGCGGAAACTTAAATTCAGATGCGTATATAAATTCTGTTCTGTTTTTAAAAAATTGCTCGTGGTTTATAAACTACCGTTAGCATGTGTTTATAAATGAAAGTTGTACTTAAGTAATAAAAAATTTTGTCTTTTGTTAACAGGTGAACAGTCTCGAGAAATTGGGTGGTGAAACGTACAAAGAGTGCAGTAGAAGATTTTGGACAGAACTTATCTCAGAAGATGTTGCAATACTATTTACTTTACATGGGCATAGAGATGGGAAATAAGCCTTTGGAGGTTCTATTATATGCAATGTGATAATTGGTAAGACTACGATTTTATATGCACATTTTTTTCTACGTTTTATTTAGTGTGTGTGTGGGTGAGGCATTATATAAAATTCATGGATATATGTTCAATTTCAGATGGAGTAATAAGTAATAAAAATAATATTGAGGTCACTCCAAAACAAATTGAAATTCAGATCGGTTTATGGTTAACTTGAGCCAAAGAAAGAAAAGCCAGAACTGCTAATAAGCAGTAGTCTTTACATCCTTCAAAGAAACTGGCAGAGAACTACATGGACTGAAGTATGTATTTATTATATTGTGTCTCTCCTAAAGAATGAATTTACTATTTACTTTGTTCCGTCATTGAAATTTTAGAAAATGTTTCGAGAATAAACATTGTAACAAATAAATCTTTAAACCAATTATTAAGAGTGTCTTATTTTGCTTTTGTGTAATGTATATATTCCTCTTGTATCTAAAATATTTATAAACTTAATATTGTGATTCTGGGTTTTAGTATTCTTACTGTGATTTCATGAATGTGGCCAGTGACACACCATTTGTATGACATTAATTGATAGCTCAAAAAAGGATGTTTACAAAAATTTTCCGGTTAGTTACCCGAAAAAGTTATATAGTTTTATAACCTTTTCACTGTGAACAACTCATATTTCAATAATTTCTTAACTACAAAACTGTTTTCGAGTTATCAATGAATGTCGCACAAATGGAACATTTTGTATAACAAGTTATTCCAAAATAATATTCTGGAAGTTATTCTTAAGATATTCTCACGAGAATAAGTTTAATTCAGCACTTTTAAGAATATTTCACTGTGAATATTCCAGAAATAAATACATGTGCATATTCTATGATTGATTTTAGAACAATCTAATATGTGTTAAGAATAATTTGAAAATTAATCTTAGGATATTCTCAAGAGAAAAAACGGGTCCCATTCGGTTATTCTAAGAATATTCTTAAAAAAACATGGTTCCTTATAGGTTAACTATAGAATAACTGAATATTCTACAAAAATATTCTGAGAATAATTCAGGGATATGTTTGTGCTATCTGGGGAATAATTGTAATCTCTTCAACATTTCAGTCCTTTAAATGGAACAATCTGTATTTAATTTACAAATTTTAGAAGAAAATATTTAAAGAATTTTTCATATCTTGTGGATTAAATATATTTGAAGTAGGTAACCCTTGGAAAAAAACACCTAAAAATATTATTAATCATATAATTCAAACATTTAAGCAATAAAAAACAATTAAGAACATAAAACAATTTTTACGAACTAATTAAATTAGAATAACTATTTTAATATGTGTTCAAAATTATTGCCATTTTCATTAACACACATCGTAAACCTATTAATTAGTTCAGATCTACAAACTTTTAATAATGTCACACAAATAATATAATAATCACACAAATAAATTGATTTTAGAGACATGAATTTGTAAGGAGTATTACGACACACATCGGGAGAGATGGTTTTAGTAACGAAGCCGTTCTTGCTGAGGCTTTATCTCAAGTGTCAAGCTCAGTTTGGTCCAAGTGTGTAAATCACACATAAATTGATTTTAGATAATATATGATCGAGAGGTTCATACTGAAGAAGTTATGCAACTCATTACAAGTGTTAACAAGATAACCGTTATTTAAAAAATTTTGCCCCATTCATAAAAATTGGTGATTAAAACAATAAATATTAGTGAAAAAAAAGTAAACGCCTAATTTAACAGTGGAAGCATTTTTTTGTGCGTATCATTCATCTATATATTCTAAAGTCTCATATTGCATTGTTGATTGAAATTTATATCGAATGCGGAAAAAGTGTGGAAAGAAAAATAATGAAGGACTTTGTTCAGTTGTTTATATACTTTTCGAATATAATACTGAAATTAAAGAAAAACATATACAGGGTATTGTCTCAGCCAAAAGAAATATTGGTAAAAATTCATAAGCAAAGAGAGCAAAGAGCAAAGAAAGCCCAACTAGCTTTTTCAATGTGTGATTATGATTACTCTCGGTGTCCTCTATCTGCTATTAAAGCATCTCCGTTTCCTCGTGAAACACCCTGTATACGGCTCTCGTACCATTGTACGTAATATGTAAAGATGTAAAATTTTGTACGTGTAAAATTTAGTTGCTAATATTAAAATTATTGTTTTTACCTTATCTCTAGAATCTACATGAACTTTTCCACTATCCAATATTCTTATAAGTAAAGGAAGATCGCCATTTAGCGCTGCTAAGTGAAGTTGGACGTCCGATAAAGATTCTTTCTGAAAAAGAAATATATAAAATTAGTATTCAAATTATAAGACTATAAGTGTCACGTAATTGTATTAACAGACACGATATTTTTATTAACGCCAGGAGTCCCTTGGCCTTGATTGCGTGGAATATAGGCCCTGTGATCATTTCATTCTGTCAGTATCACGTATGGAGAAATATATAAAAAAATATATTTTCCTTAATGTAGTTGTGTTTATGTGATATCAATATTACTTATATTATAAAATGTATGAAAAATTTATGCATTTGAACTTATTTTTCATTTTTAGATTTAAAAGTAGGTACTAAAGATGTAATGGACAGCATAACCTACAATAATGACGAATATGTTATGAACTACACTCCCTTGGAACTGGAGATTGATACGCCTATGCCTGGACTGTGACTGGAAACTTGTAGAAAGAGATAGAGTTTTCTAGAGTGTGGTGGGAGAAGATTCTTGATTGGTTCTGGATGGATCTAGAGGCAATTTCATAGTATATAAGGTGCGATTACCGGCGCAGGAGGGAAAGTGACGTTCGGTAACGAAAGTGAGGTTAAATATCAAGTAAACAAAGTGTAAAGATTATTTTGAAGTATTGTGTTTCCTTTTCTCTGAAGTTTTAAAAGAAAATCTTATTTTTGATTTACAAGACCAATATTTTATTTAAATTATTAAAACTAATGTTAATTTATTTATATTTAACTATTTTTATATTTTTTTCAGTAAATTATTAAATAAAGTGTTAGTGGTTTACCCCTTGTTAAAATTATTTATAACCCACAGATTCATACAGGGTGTTTCCTAAAAGGGTAAAAACACGCTACAATAATTTTGCGTACTGAATTTGAGAAAGCTACGCATTCCATTAAATTTATCGATATTATTTTTACAGATTTACTGCAATGATTTCCGAATAAATTGTGATTGAAATCATGCTTTTACTTATTTGATTCATTTCAATGCTTTGATCCACTTTACTCGTCTTTCAAGGTATTGTCACTAATACGGATGCTTGGAACACAACATTTATTTGCAGGTAGCTTCGTTTTTTCATGTTTAGTTTATAACCGAAAAACACTATTAAAATACTACTTTTCAGGTTCAAATAACAATTTTAATACTGAACAGATGGAAAAATTATGGTCCAAAATGTATACAGCTTTTGACAGCTGACAACGCGTCACTACGTAATCCTTAAGCCTGGTTCATGTTCATCGATCTTGCTTCACTTGCCTCACTTTGGACCTGGAATTCGTGCTCAGCTTTCTCGAATACTGGAAGATCCGTGCCTTGGCTGGGTTCCGAAGGCTGTCATGTGTGTTGACAGCTGATTGGCAGCTGTCATATGACGTGATAATACAATGTCATCCTGGAATTCGTGCTCGGCGTACCCGAAAACTTAATGACCCTGACCAATTATCGATTTCCAACAATTCCAAGATTTTTGACAACTGACTGACAGCTATCATGTTGTCATCAGTAAATGCTAACCCTGAATTCGTGTTCCGCGACCTCTAAAACCTCCACACACGTTTTCTGGTGTCAGTGTTTGTAAGTATTCTAATATTTCTCTCACCTCCCACCCCACGGGGACCACTGAGAGGCTGTAGAACTAAAACGTCTTGTCAGATTTTTTTCTTTTTGCTCTTATCGTATTCAGCGCATCAAAATACACGGAATAACATAGGTCAGATTCCCAGATCAAACCATTTCTTTTTGTAGACCTGTGTTACTAAACCCATCATTCAGAAAAAAAGCTCTAAGACTAATGAACAAAAAACACTTTGTTAATAAAATACAAATAGAAACTTCCCGTCATCAGCAATTCTAATAAAATTGTAAAAGTTTTCTTGTGTCAAACAGTTAGATTTTTTCGCGTGATAACTTCTCTTCAAAAATGCTATTAATACGGTATATTTTCGGAGATCAATGTTTCTTTTGACATTTAATTCTGCCTTTAACACTGAGTAGTCCATATCATATTGAAGAAGCTTTATAGTTTTTCATCGTCTCGAAGTACGCTAAGAGATTTTTTACTCCTTTTTGTTGAAACCAATTTTCAAATTTCTCAAATAGGCAGTAAATTATTAAATTTACTGCCAAATTAGCCGATTCTTTTATATGAGATGGAATATCCATATCTGAATCAACCATTCTTGACTTAATTTGCTTATAAAAATTCGATTGATACGATAGTTTGTTTATACAAATGTCAATCCATAGTACGCTCAGGTAAAGCGATAAACACAAAATTTATTTGCACAAAACAATATTCAAAATAAATTGTCATTTCACTTCTATATTAGAGCGGGATTAAAAAATATTTTGTACCTACTTAACACGTTATGAAAAGAGTAATTTTATTTGACTCAAGTAATTTGCAAAATTCGCTCGCTCGTTTTGGCAAATATTACATTCGCCAAGTAAAATTAATCTTTTCATAACTGGTTACGTAAATAACTATTATACAACTGGTTATTATATTGCATTTTCAGTAGAACACAGTGTAACAAAAAATGTACAAGTAGTTATCCTTGACGACAATAACAAAATATAAATTTTCTTTAAAACAATAAATAGTTCACAAACTTTACGATGACTGACATAATGGTATCTATCATATCATAACTTACTGTGT
The DNA here is from genome assembly GCA_963583905.1 of Stenurella melanura. Lineage (NCBI taxonomy): Eukaryota > Metazoa > Arthropoda > Insecta > Coleoptera > Cerambycidae > Stenurella > Stenurella melanura. Next base: position 115,401,992 of record OY757312.1, read on the forward strand.
TTGTGCAAGATATTATAGGCATATTAGCGGCGTGTTAACATACATTTTGCATAACAACTAATGTAAATTGCGTGTGTATACGCGATAAGCCAACGCAAAATTGTGAAACATTTCATTTTTAGGTACTTACCTACTAATTTTGATGAGGTACAAGGAAGTGTTGGTTATCTAGATATAGGTAATACCTTTAATATTCAACAATTTGTGAATAGTGTATTTCGGGAAATTAGGCACATACCTACTATACAATTCAAATATATTGACCCCTCACTTTAACCGCGAATATCTCAGAAACGGAAGAGCAGAGAAAATTGAAAAAATTATGTGTTGATTATGAGTCTATTCTAAATCAATCACTGATATTTGATAATGTACATTGAACACTGGAAGTTCTGCTAAGTTATATTGAAAAATGTCCTACTTTTTAAGGACATTTTGACCATACCAGTTTTGAATCCATTATATCTTGAAAAATATGCTTACTACGTAAATATTGTAGACACCGATAAAGCACGGCCTTTTTTGTATGAGGTAATTGTTTCATAATTTTTTATTCTGAAATTTTGCAGTTATTCTCAAAAACGTGACGTCATGTTTATTCAGTTATTTATCAATGTATTTAAAAGATGTTTGGTAAAATAGTTAATTATGTAAAATGTAAGCATTTTCAGAAAAAATAATTGGTAAATATCAAACATTAATTTAATTATCAAACGTAATAGATAATATTAGTGCAAACTTGAAATGATATTATCCTTTATAGTACAGGCAAATTAGCCATTTAGAGTAACAAAAATTAATAAAAGGATCATCTCTGGGATTTAAGTAGGTAATAACCTGGAGAATGAGACGATGCATTCTTTGCACTTCCAAGTTCCGGGAAAATTCAAAAAAATTTGGAAACACTTTTTAATTTTCGTTTTTCTTGCTCTAGCGGCCAAAGAAATTAAAATAGAAAAGTTCCCAACAAAATTTGTAGCTCGTCTCTTTCTCTACAAAAAAGGTTTTTACAAATTTGTCTTACTTAAGCCGTTTAGAAGATAAATCGAGTTTTCCACTTATAGTTTTAAGCTGCTTCCAAATGCGCGAAAAACGAGAATTCTCCAGGAGTGTCGTACGACCGGGCACATCGATCGATAATTCTTATTATGCACAGCCCCTAAAAAAATGAAAATAACATAAAATGTAGAGAAAAGTCTCAGCTTTAATGTGGAACTAATCACAAAATTCATACAAAAATGTATCATAGAGAAAAAGTGTCAGAAGATGGCTTAGTAAACTTTGTACAGTTGGTCCACAGATTCATTCATATCTTTGCCGGGAGTCGTTAGAATGATAATTCATTTTGCTGATACATTCTTATATAATGATATATTAATCCAATTAACATTTTATTGCAATTATTTTTGTTGGAAAAATATGCCTTGTGATCAAAGTAGAGGGTATATTTCTCATCGATCAATCACCTCCAAATTTTGGAGTTCAATTCGCCGTATCTTAATTAATAATAATAGCACAGTCTTAATTTTTGGATTATAAGTACAATAAAACATATTCTTTCGAATGACTTTAGAGTTTTTTAAATGCGTGCAGTACTTTTTGAATTTGTTTACATTATTCATACACGTTCAGAAAATGCACAATAATTATATACTAAAACATATACAACTTATTTGTTTGTTAACATTCTTCAATAAAATTTTCACGAAATATAGATAAAAGTGCGTGGAATCTAATCCATGTAGTGAAAAAGCATCCATTGTTACGGAAGAAATAAGCAGAAAGCATAAAACTTAAAGATATGAATAAATCAACTGTATAAAGTTTACTAAGCCATCTTCTAACACTATTTTCTCTATGATAAAAATTGCTATGAATTTTGTGATTAGTTCCACATTAAAGCTGAGACTCTTCTCTACATTTTATGTTGTTTTCATTTTTTTAGCGGCTCTGAATAGTAAGAATTATCGATCGATGTGTCAGGTCGTACGAAACTCCCAGAGAATTCTCATTTTCCGCGCATTTCGGAGCGGCTCAAAACTATAAGTGGAAAACTGAATTTATCTCCTAAACGGCTTAGACAAAAGATTGTAAAGACCTTTTTAGTAGAGAAAGAGACGAGCTACAAATTTCTTTGAAAACTTTTTTCTGTATTTTCATTATTTTAGCGGTTAGAGCAAAAAACCGAAAATCAAAAACTTTTTCCACAATTTTTTTGAATTTTCCCGGAACTTGGAAGTGCAAAGAACGCATCATTCCATTCTACAGGTTATTACCTACTCAAATCCCGGAGATGATCCTTTTATTCATTTTTGCGAGGTTTTTACAAAATTCGAGAAAAATGTGGTAGAGTTCTAGAAATGTGTACGCTTATTCATTTTCGTGATATTATTTATCATTTGCCAGTTATGTAATGAACTGTTTATGACATGACTAATAAAAAATTATCGAGCTTGTTTTGTAAAGCAAGTACAAAAATAAGAAGTTCGAGTTTCGTAATCAATTAAAAATTTGTATAATCAAAATAAAAATAAAATCCACATAATATACAGTTAGTTATTATTCTTATTAATGTCCGATCATTTTCTAAATTTAGTTATTTACGGTAGTTATTGGGAACAAAAGGTTTAAAGAGGCAATAAAATTAGTCGATTGAAACCGTTGTATCAACTTATTTCTTTTCTAACGGTGCTTTATTAACGTTTATTACAAGAGCCAGTGACACCAAAAAGTTTCTTGCATGTAAACTGATAGTCATTCTTATAAGCCGATTCAGGAAAAGCACCGAAATACTCTGTTGAAAATTATAGTGTTCCCTATCAGCGTGTCCTTGTAGTTGGTATTATTTAAGTTTATTTTTTATACAAACTCCAGCTGATAGGCATTTGTGAAATATCTTCAAATATTTCGACAAAGTAACCTAGAAGAATATCGTCACACAGTATTGATTTTGTTCATATTTCGCCATTCAGTAAAAAATTGATTTTCGTTCATATCGACCTAGATTTTATTGGTAATAAATTAACGCTCGCTTGTGCCGCTTGCTCTGGGATGTTATCGGGAATTTCGGTATTTTCTTCTGAGTGCATTTTATAGGCATAAATATAATTGACAGAAAATAATCAACGCTGACAATGTAGTGTTCGGTATATAATATGATGCGTTTCCATGGTTACTCTCAAATAATTTCAAAGGTGATTTGTTTTAAATTAGTCTATGTCAGATAAGGTTGACAAAACGTCAAAAAATATTACAGAAATTCATCCAAATATTCAAACATTTACGAATTAAAATAGAAAATGGGTACATGTTAAATATCAGATTGTATATAGACTTTCTTAAATTTAGTTTACTTTGTTTATTTTAAAGCCATATATTCGGTATTTTTATTCATGGCACGGCAAAAATTGGAGATCGGGAAAACTTTTCCGGTACGCTGTTTCCGTGTGCTAGTCCAAAAAAGCCCATCTTACATTATTACTAATACAGATGAAAATAAGTTGTTTTCAAAGAAGTATATTAACAAATTAGCTTCACTCTGATCCTTAAACCGAGTCAAACCCATATTTGTCCTAATAGCCACTTGAAAATTCTAGTTTCCCAACCTCTCAACATGTATCCAAATTCTGGAGTATTAATGTGCATTTTAACATCATTTTTCAAAAATCCTTAAAAAATGAAAAAACATTAATTTTCATCGCATATGTTCAATAAATAAACAAAGAATTAACCGATCGAGTAGGCGCATTTTAATCACATTTTTAAATTTTTTTAAAAATGTTTAAAGAAATTTAAAAAGATTTTTTTTTCGTTGCATAATATGTTGAATTCATAACCGATCGAGCAGGCGCTTGATTTGGCGTAAGAAGATAATAATTCCGACAAAATGACACAAATTTGGGTTGGAGTATGACATAATTTTTAACTCCTTTCTTTTGGCTTTTACATTGAATCACTCCTGTATAGCAAGCAGGCAATTTTATCGAAATTCTTATATTTCTTCACTTGAAGATATATAGCAAATGCCTATCAGTTGGGGTTTGTATAAAAAGGAGACTTTCAAATAATCTCCACTATAAGATAAGGAAACGCTGATAGGGAACACAATAATTTTCTACAGAGTATCTCGATACCTTTCTGAATCGGCCTATAAGAATGTCTCTTAGTTTACCTGCAAGAAACTTTTGGGTGTCACTGGATCTTGTAATAGTTACTAATATATCAAAGATACATCTGTCGGCTCAGTATCATTTTAGAGACTATATAGACCAAACGCCAGAGATGAAAAAAATGCGTCCAATTGACGTAGAAGGTTTAAGTTTTTATTAATCGCTAGAATATATTTTTTATAATTCTGAATATATGACGAATAAAAATCGGTTCTACTTGTTCACAGCCAAAGGAATTATGAAAAAAATCAGTTTTTTTCACGTTAACTTCTTTTCTTGATAAGATAAAGATAAGACAATCAAAACATCTATTTTTTGTCCAAAGCCGATGCCAAAATTATAAAATTCAACCCCAAAATAACGAAACAAAATAAATCAACTTACTTCTTTAAATCCAAAAGTCGATTCGAAAAAATTATAGGTTCGTTTTAAAATTTAGATCAAAAAGTTAAAAGTTTAAAAAAAGCAGATATTTTTGAGAAATAAGCTATTATGAAAAATTTTAATACCATTTTGCCGAGGGATTCCGTTTAAAATATTCGTTGAGTATCTGTCTACTAGAAGGAAACTTTTAAATTTTCCTCCACCCATAGATTTTTCAATAAAATATATAATCCTTAGTAAAACCAGAAGTGCATACCCTACAAGTTATTTTATCCAAGTGCTATGCGTATAACATTAGTTTAATTTTTTTCACATACATTTTTTCTCTAGAACGGCTAATTCTAGAAAACAAAGTTTAAAATATGAAAACTGTCTCCATCATTTCTCTATATTACGGCATTTCATTCGAAAAATAAAAAAGTTTCCCGCTTGCTATATTTATGCCTGCAAATAATCATATTTTAATACACAATCTTAGGAAAAAATCAAATTTTGTAGACTTTTTGACCTTCATGTTAACGCATTTTGTTAACAAATATATATTAATAACACGATGTAAATTTTAGACTAATTCATTGCTCCGTTTTTAAATAAGAGGGTATTAAACGAACGAACCATGGTTTTTGAAAAATTCATGTCGAAAAAAAGTTGTCGTATGGATTTCAGCGGGTAGATAATTGGTGCCTAAAACATTTTACGTCAAAACATACAAACTTGGAAATATTTAGTTATGGCAGTTTAAAAATATAATATTTTCAATAATCGTGCAGAACTAGGTTCAAGTTTGTACCCCTGTACGTTTTGACGGTGTTTCAGCAATCAATTACCTACACGCTGAAATCCATATAACTTTTCTTCGACATGGATTTTTTTAAAACCGTCTAAGAAAAGTGGTAGCTATGTGGAATAAAATTGAAAATCGTAATTTTTTGGTAGTTAATATGAGTAGTAGCATAGCTGTAAGAATTCTGGACACTTGCGTAAATAGATCGGCAGTGGGAAGACCTCGATGGTACGTGTTCATCCGGAGCGATCGTGGGTGAAATCGTACAGACCTGTTTTCAAGCTGTTTAATATCTGCTTGAACTTGTACAGACCTATTTTAAAACACCTTCAGCAGCTTCCTCACCTTCACCCAACCACCCACGGTCGCACCGGATAAACACATGCCATCGAAGTCTCCCCATTGCCTATCTACTGACGCAAGTGTCCTAGAACTCTTAACAGCTATACTTACTACTCATATGCAAAGTCTAAAGATATAAAAAAATTATGTATTGTACAAATAGTATATTGTTTACCTAGTAGGAAAAGTCTAACATTCCCGGACGACTGTGAAGATTGCAACACGGAGTCAGGAAATGTGGCTTTTCGTACGAGGTATACATACTGTTTTTCCGAAAATCGTTTAAAAAGCGAAAGAAATTAAAATCTGGTTTAATTTTGAAAAAAGCATGATTAATTTTATTCATAAATGAGTATTGCCATGAAATTCTTAGCAACATTTGTTGCGTAACTATGGAAACATATCAATATTGAACTGTCAAACTTAATATATAGAAGTTTAATTGCTGGTTTTCAAAATTTCAAAGTATAGTACCAGTTAAAAGAGCGAAATAATGATGAGTGAGGATGAGTTTTCTATTTCTGGAACTCCTCCAACTTTTCTGAAAAACGTGTTTTAATCATTTTCGTAGTACATAAATAACTGCAAGGAAATAATATTTCCTTACAGTACAAAAATGAATATTTCCTAACAGTTATTTTTCGTTGCCTGGCAACGACTAAATGTAAGGAAATATTGATTTTTGTTTCTAAAAATTTTGTCAGAAATGTCAATATTTACGAACGATTTTCGGAAAAAGTTATTATATTATATTTTTAGAGCGTCGGGAAACGAAGAATTGGCGATTTTTCAATTTAAAAAAATTAATAACAGTAAAAATATCAACTTTACGAAAAAAAAAGTTATGGCTGGAAATAGGTCAGAAAATATTTTACAGAATTTTTTGAAGAAATGCAATATTTCCTTTTATTATAAACGAATTTTTTTTAAACAATATCAGATCAGGTTACCGTCTGATATATTATTTCTATTATTAATTTGGAATATCAGTCTAAAGGGTTGCTACCAGGATAAATCATTACAAAGTCTGATGTGATAGAAAACACCCGAGATCGCGTACTTGAATACTGCAAACGATATCCGTATATAGTTCACCAGATATGTCTTGCGCTTACCTCAAACGAAACTAGTCGATTGTTTATCTGGCTCACCATTACAAGTCCCTTGTTATAATCTATAAACTTTTGGTTATTGCCGGTAGCATAGCCGTAGGTTAAATGATATTAACTTATTTTTATTGAATCATTTATGGAGTTGTTCATTACGCTAACATTATTTATTATAAATAAATAATATATTATAACTAAATATTTTCCATCGTGCCTATGAATTACAAAGTAGTAAAACAATATTTACAATAATTAAAAAGTGGCTCTAAGAATTGACAGTCAGCGCTTATGGCATCCCTGGTTTAACGTGGGCTTGTTCCATGATATTCTTTTTATATGGTTTTTATACTTTTTCATATAGTACTCGATATTCACATTATACGCTTAAAATTTCGTATTATTAACTTTTTCCGTTCTCGAGATATAAGGAGTTGAAATTAGTAATAGTTGCAAAAGCCGAGTGCTCATTTGTGACGTCACTACACGCAAGTGACGTAATAAAAATGGCTTTCTGGGACCTTTCAAATTTAACCTGAAATGTAGAAAAACGTGGAATTTTTAAACGCTGGTAACTAAATAAATACGTCGAGTGGAAGTTCGTTCTATGTGTCTACGGAAAGTAGAAGGTCGGCGATGAATTCTAATCGTAAATTGCAGGGTCGAAATCGAAAATTCGTCCCGGCAGGAGCGAGAGAAAATTGTAATTTTTTGACATTTCATCAAATTGTACTCCCCTACTGTCAAGTAGTAAGCAAAACAAACAATACTTCGAAAACACTTATAATTATAACAAGTAAGGAGCATTAAGTCTATTGAGGTCGCCGAGTCTATGCGTATAGTGACGTAGCCCCTGGCCACGCCCCATTTTCGCGAGATGGAGATTTGTATTAGTTTTAAGAACCTAAACGTGCGAATAAAATTCTGATTTTTTGCAGATTTATTAATTTATACTTGCACTTTCGATTTATGAAAAAAAAATGCCGAACAAGCCCATTATGAACTATTCCTTTGTCGGCCTTTTTTTAATGAATTTCAAACTGAGACTGGACAAGCTATAACGTGGATGTTCATTGGTACCGTCTACTGAACTGATTCCAGCAAAAAAACTGTGCCCGAAATGTATTCGGAACTAATGCACCCATATCACCTGCTCTAATAGTCTTAAAACAGATTACAGAAGGACTCACTGAATGATTACTCGAGAATTCCGATGTAAAAACCTGTATTGATACCACAACCTTGATTGTTTTGAAATTTTGACGTCTGATTTAATTTTTTTGACATGATCAAACAGATCGATAGATAATTTTATTATCAACAACTGTTTATCTAAATCGTTTTTTTCTATTTTTCAAAAGAACCTGTTTTTAATTAATTTTCTAGAGATCATTAGTCGCTAATTTAGCTAAATGTTTAAAATCTCGAAATCTAACGATTAAAAAAACAACAACCTACTACCTCAATTTGACGAAAAATTCTCTGGCGCCTAGGCTATTATAGTGGATATAATTAGCTCAGTATCATTAATATTTAAAAGAAGAAACTGAATTATTTTAAATTCTGTACGCATTAACTTTGGAGTGTACGAAGGCGTAGAAGGGCCACAAAATATTTATTTTTGAAATTTCGACTTGTAACACGAAATTTAAGAAAACTTCGAGTTACAAGTCGAAGGTGAATAAAATTTCGTGTTATAAGTTGAAATTTAATAAATCTTCGACTTGTAACACGAAATTTAAGAAAACTTCGAGTTATAAGTCGAAGATTAACAAAATTTCGAGTTATAAGTCGAAATTTAATAAATCTTCGACTTGTAACACGATATTTAATAAAACTTTGAGTTATAAGTCGAAGAGTAACACAATTTTGAGTTACAAGTCGAAATTTAAGAAAATTTCGAGTTATAAGTCGAAATTTAACAAATCTTCAACTTGTAATACGAAATTTAAGTTGTAACTTGAAATTTAAGAAATCGTCAACTTATAAGCAGCGAATTAGGGTTAATAAAACCTAGTTATATGTGAGTGAAGTTGTGTATTGCACTGGGTTGCACAAGCATGGTAAGTATATGGTTTTATTTCAATTTTATTTATTTAAGCAGTATGAAAACGTGGTTATTTTGGATCTCTCCATTTACTTGTTTAACTAATTTACGGTTTTATTTACTATCTATGTTCGAAGTGATCCCATGATTTGTTATTTGTTAAGTAGTAGCTGTAGTATGTTTTATAACATTATAATTTACAGGACTTACGCATTTTGCATCTTTCAAATTCCCTTTGTTTAAGGCTTTAAGGCTGCTTAAGGGGCCACATATAAATTTTTTAGGTTAGTCTATGCATATTTCACGGTTTTCTAAAAATTCCTCAATTCTGACTTCTCGCTCTTTTTGCTTCAAATAAAACTAATGAAATGAATTATAAACGGTTTTTTACATTTACCACAGTAAAATGAGGATTTTTTTTCTTCGGCTTGAAAAAAGATTTTTTTGAAACTTTTTTGCTTTCTATCATACCTATAATATAATGTTTAGAGTACTAATGAACAATAGAAAATCGAGGTGGCTAGCTATTTTCATTTGATATGAATTACTTAACTGGTTCACTCTAAAAATTCTTTTATCGTTTCTGATTCTGATTCTGTCTTGAATGAGATGCTTTTTCTTTTTTTCAATATGATCTGCCCAGATCCGTTTGATTTCTTTGCCAGTTATGTTTTTTTGTTTCAAGGACTTTATACTAATGGACTCCGCATCCGATATAAGTTTTAGTCGGTTTCGCGGTATCAAGATCTAAATAAAGAACACATCTGCATAAGAGTGAGAGGCAACCAAAATATCAAGGAGAGAGTTTCTGCGCATGCTCGAATATTTAAACGTCCGCGAACTTTTTATTCAAATTCAGAAATTTTATAATTGAAAAAATAACCCCTGTATACCCATTTCGGTTGATCTACCGCAAATAAAACAACTAGCCATTATTAATTATTAAGTTTTAGAAACCAACACCAGTCAACTAAAAAAGTAACGAACATAAAACGAAATAGGTAAACTGTCATAATCCGACCAAGGAATATAAAGTTCTTGAATCCGACACATTTGCACTTATTTATGCTGTGTTCTTTCTAACTTTACAAACTCAGGTAAACGCCAGTGTTACCACTTGAGGTTGTAGCTCTGGTAACAATTTCAAGACTTAAATTGTAACATTCCGTAACACCACACGTAATTAAAACGATATATAGTTATGTAATAGAGGTCTATTTGATTCAAGAATGAGTACATAAAAATAAACCACTGTCAAAACAATAAAATAAATTAGACATTCTTTAAAGAAACGTTAAAATAAGTAACATAAAATGCCATAAATAAAATTCTTTGGTAAATATAAGAACAGGAGGTATTGTAATAACATAATATTTTGCCTTCGAATTGTAACATGTTGTTACAATTGTAACACTAATGGCAACACTGGTAAACGGAAGAGTAAACGTCGTGTCACACGACATGTCAAATTCCCTGCTTCCCACCCAACGAAGTGGAAGTCTTCCCTTCACTTCGTTGTTCCCACCACATCAGTATAAACGTGGTAATTATAGGATTTTGCAAACAGCGGAAAGAAAGAGAATATTTGTAACCAGTTGACCCACGCGTATATGATAGAACCTTTACATTTTTGAATGATTCAATGGAGTAATAGTAGAGTGAGTAAGGAGTAAGGGATATATCACTTCCACATATAAATCGGCATCAAGGCATCATTTATTGATTAGTTCAGTTAGTTGCGAACATAATGTTTGACAGTAACGATGTCCACTCCATTTCAAAGCAAGAAATCAACTAAATTATATTTTATAAAATTAAAAACAATTGAACTATTTCCAAAGCCGGCCGACTTACATCCCCACTAGTGTATTCTGCTTGGATTCTTTTGAAGTTTCCGACAACAGGCGGTAAATGTTTCGGCATGCCGATCGGCTATTCATGCCGACCGGCATAAGCCGAGTTGTACGTACCCACCCACTTGCCAACATGCCAACAAATGCCGAGCGGCCATGCCAATGGGCAAAGCCGACGATAATGGAGACGCGCCTTTAGACATAAAATTTACTCAGGCATCCGCACTACCTACCAGTGTTGCCGATTGGTGGACTATTGTCCGAATCCGGACTTTTTTTAACAGTGCGGACATTTTTCAGACTGAACAAATTCGGACTTCTTCGGACCATTTTAATATTAAATGTGGAAACGAAGATTTGTTTCGTGAAATAGTGAATAGTCGTTGAAAATTTCCTCCCCTTCCCACCCCTCTTCTAACAAATTTCGAGGGAGGGGGAAAAATGTGTAGAGATATGGCCCTCCCCGCTCTTCAAAATAGAGAAATCCCCCCCGCTCTTCAAAATTTACAAGGAAACATGTTCAACGAAATCTAGATACCTGCCCAAATATCTATTGATATCGTTGAAAAGGCTGCGGTAATACCGAATCGGACATTTTTATGTCAGTCGGCGGATAACTACAGCTAATATTATCGGCAACACTGCTACCTACTACTAGTACTACTCTACTATCTCATCTGGTCCTAGTTTAACTATAGCTGCTTTCGTTCGCAGTGAGCATAATAAACAGGATTTCAATGAACAATGATCATATGATACAAACTTGCATGGTAGGGACAGAGACAACACATGAAACAGGTTCCTTATAATTACGAATCACTCAGCCGAACGAAAGCAGCTAATAGGTTTGTTCATTTGTGTTGATTTAAAGCAGCTTCAAGCAGTAGAATAAAGATAGTGCTATCACAAGTAACGTGAGTCTGAGAGAGATAGCGTGCTTCAAAGTTGCTATAAATCAACACAAATGAACAAACTGCATATATCGGTGTTGTCATCAAATGAGGTTATGATTAAATGTGCCAGGTGTACCGGTTACCCTCTATTTTCCTATTCTCGTGCCACAATTTTGGAGGCCTGAAAAGTGAAAAATCACAGTACCTAGTTGTACTGCGGAAGCATTGTATTAGATATTTGACGTTCGTGTTTGTAAATGTAAGTAAATTTGTATTTCCCAACAGTACACTGACAATCAAGGAAATTTTAGTATTGCTAAAGTAAAACCAGAGTAATTGTTATTTATTCTGTGCTAAAAGCCCTTGCTTATAATAATATAGAAATTGCTATAAAGAAGGAAACAATTAAAGAACTAATAATATTTTGAGCTTATCAGCGACAAATGTGTTTTTGCCAGAAATCACATTATTTGCGTTTGTTTTTCCTGTACGTTTTTTTAAATGATTATTAATTATGTAATGAATGTAAATATACTTTACGCAAATTATATACAACTGTAGTCGAGAAAACCGCTGGCATTCTCCTTAAAAATGCAACCAATGGGGATGGACCACGTCACGATCACGAGGCAATCCCGCATATTTGCTGCTGTCAGCCGTCCGTGAATATACTTTAAGTAGAAAAAATTCAAAAATAAATCTATAAGGACGAGAATACTATTGTGTTATACAGGTGTTGTTAAAATGTAATGTCAAGGAAACAGTTTTAAAAAAGCAGCCAAGTACACGAGTTCTCGAACGTCGAGACTTCCCTAGGTATTGCAAATAATAATATTGATATGTAGTTTTGAGTTACTTGTTAAACAAAAGGCAAAATAGGTATGCGGTATTGCATGCAATTTCCTTGAAATTAAAAAAAAAAATTAAGTAGGTACCTGTATAGTACCTATATACCTGATGCAACTAAAACATATAATGATACTAATGGGTATAAATAAACTGTAAAATTTAATAAGTAAATAAAAAGCTTCTAATCAATTTTTCTCAGTAACTGAAACTCATAATAAAAAAACTGTAAATGTGAAAAATATGTTTCGCATATTTCTGTTTTTCTGAATTGACATTTACCTGTTTTGGCACACCCTGCATAACTAAACGTAATAGAATGCGTTCAGAAAAGGTAGTTGTCGATCAAATTTTACTTATTTAGAAATATCCCTCTGCAAATCGCAAATGCACTCACCGTTCAATAAGTCGGAGTTTTGTCGTGGGACATACCACCGTTTACCCAGCTAAAAGTTTAGATATAAATTTATGCGTCTGCGTATAGTGTTTATACTTTGGTGGTTATTATTATTCCGTGTTTTTAAAGGGTGCTAAATAAGTTTGACAAAGCATAAAATTAGGTTACCGAATCTGTTTCCTTGTGAAATTTAGATAAATCAGAATCAGAAAAAGAATTAAATCAATAATAGATTGATTTATTTACACCGAGAGTTCAACAACCACATTGGTTTAGAAAATACGCCAGAGCTACGTGAAATAGCCACTTGGTTCCTAATGATCATTTGGTCGAGTACATTTTCTGGAGGTGCTCATGCTGTTAGTTATATTAGTGACTTCTTAAGAGAAGCAAACATTTTTATGAAAGAGTTAAAAAAAATTACCAGAAAGCAAAGTGTTCTTAACTTTACATGCACCTTTACATATTGATAAATAAAGCAAAACATATTTTTGAAATACCATATGTTTATTATACAGCTTTGGGCCATTTCTAAATTTCTTATTTACAAAAGTGTATTGTAGGTAATGACATTTCCGTACTTATTTGACGTAAATACGAAAACTTATAAAAATCAACCTACAACTGGGATGAGGCACTAACCCTATTTGTTTTTTTTTTTTAGGTGGAAAATCTAGACATGTCTCTAGAAGAATTTTTAAAAACTAGAAAGTTGCCTGCGGAAGTTGCGACTCATTTTGCCGATGAAAATGTAAGTCACCACTTGTTTGTCATACTTATACTTATAAAACGATTAATAACAAATATTCCTAGTAAAATAGTTAACTGATAACACCCTTAAAAAAGATGCCTCATTAGTGATGGGGCAAAGTTTGCAAGTGATTGCTGAGGAAAGCATTTATGTAAGCCTTTAAACGTGCTGTTTCTTTCTAAGATATTTGGCTAAAACTTTACATTCTGTTCTTAACAGCCTACTATTATGCATTGTACAACATTATACCTATACTTTGTAATTATATATAATTGAATCTGCATCAACAAGAATATTTTGTAGTTCCGCACTGTATATCCATGTTGGCAGGTTAGCAAATGAAAATGAGAAATAAAAATTTTCAATAAAAACCTGTTGTAAGAATTGTTCTTGAATTCTAAATACAGAAGTTAGGAAGAAACCGGGTCTACAGTATATGTGTCTGTATTCTACATTTACCGTGACACTCTGACATATTAAGTATTTCTTAATCAATTTTATTACAAGCTTTTATTCAGTTTACTTTGTTAATATGGTCATTGGTTTGTTCTAACAAGTACGTTGGTTAGAGTCAATACAATTATACAAAATTCTGAGTTCCCCGCTCTCAATTCGATTTCTTCTTCTTCTGTTCAGCTCCACCGCCCTATTATATAATAAAATGTGTGTTCTTATTTTCATATTAGTAACATAATTTATTTCCACCTTCCGGTGACTACGAGCGGCTATATCTCGAAAACCAAGGCACGCCCCGATCTCCTATTTGCGCCAATCGATTTTTCACGTCTCTCTACATACCACTGATTTTTGTTAGCTTTCGTTTGGCAGAAACGGTCCTCAAAGCTGGGCCGTATCGCTCGAGAAGCACAACCCTCGGACCTCTCACTTTGGCGGCCGATATATCACTTAAAGAGCGCCGAAAAAATATCGTGCCCAACATCATCGGATTGAAAATTTAATTTGCAATCGATCTAGTACCAAACAGGGACAGGGTCATTTTTGTTTAGAAAAAGTTTCAGCGATTTATGTGGAGAGATATCGAAATCGCTTGAATTATAAGTTTTTTGAGGTTATGTTAAAATCCTGACGCGATGGGCCCCGGATTCGGATTCAGCGACTCCAAAAACATGGAAAATACGGTCAGACCGCCAGGTCAGAAGGAATTATTTTTTGTGTGTGGCTGTGGAATGTTTATGCAGATTTTAGGGCGACTCTTTTTTATGTAGTCTGGTAATTGCTAATATGTGAATTAATAGTAATTATTTATGTAGTTATTGGTTATTTTTATTTGTCAACAGAAGTTCTATCTAGATTAGTATTTTTAAATATTTTAATTTTAGTCGTGTGGTGCCCCTTGCACTAAGCGTCTCGAACGACCGCCCGGGTCGCCCAGTCCTTCCACCGGCCCAGACATTTAAAATATATTGCAGAAAATTTCAGGCAAATACATTGTGCGAGGATTTACTCGAAGATAATAATGCATCTTTTAGTTCTAATTACAGTCCGATAAATAAGATTTATTACAATAGTAACTAACCTAGAAGTTAAATTTACCGCCCTTTAAGAAGCGCCACAGAATCAAAACGATCATTTCAGATTACATTCCACCGTTAATCAAATAAATTACTACACGTAATAAATATTAATGTAAGTACGTGATTATTCTCATCTGAATGGCGAGATACACGATAGCATGCATATAGGTACCTTCTAAGTAGCAGAGGC
This sequence comes from Stenurella melanura, assembly GCA_963583905.1. Lineage (NCBI taxonomy): Eukaryota > Metazoa > Arthropoda > Insecta > Coleoptera > Cerambycidae > Stenurella > Stenurella melanura. The sequence goes on from OY757312.1 coordinate 115,417,289, forward strand.
GAATAGAGAATTTTATGAAGACAGGCGGTTAAAAGGTAAAAAGCTATATTTCAAATGGTATCTTATAAAATTTCGAAATTGATAAACATATTTTCGCAAAAAATACATATACTGTTATTTAATTTTTTTTACTTCACTATTACAGAATGTAAATGAACTAAAAGAAAAACTATATTTCATTAATATTTTTCTTTTAGTTGTCATGGATAGTTTTCTCCGCTGTTTGCAAAATTCTGTAAAGAATATGTTTCAAATGACCCTATCCTTCTCATTCCAAAATATTCTGCATTTATTCAGATATTCAGTGAATTATTCATTCATGCATTTTAATAGGATCACCAATTTTGAAAATAATCAATCAGTTAAGTAACTTAAGATGCAGGAGTGTCAAGATAAAATGTGGAACACACAAACCATCAAAATATTTGTTGAAGAACTGTAAATATGTAGTGTAGATTATAAAATATTCATGTTTCCGAAGTTCTGGTATAAATTCAAAATACCTGTTGTCATGTATTTGAAAACCTTATCTAGATAGACGTCCCCTTTTGTTAAACTTTTTAACTATCTGTTGATCTCTCTTTCCTTAGATTGATTGTGCAACGATTTTGTTAATGCCAGAAGACGACTTAAAAGTAATAATTCCAAAATATGGTGATAGAGCAGCACTGAGAGACTTTTGCAAAAAGAAAGGGTCGTCTTCTAAATGTAGTCTCATAGAAAAACTGAAACAAAAACTAGAAAGCAAAAGAACCAACCAGAGAAATGATGGTGAAAGTAAGGCTCCGAGACGAAAGAAACAAAAAAGGTATATCGAAATAGGATGGTTATGTGAAAATAAAAAAGAAAAAAGGTTCCGACAAGTAAGAGTAAATAAAGGTGGGGGTACCAGAAAAATTGAAGTCGATAGAGATTTAAAATGTAGCGAAGTTTTACCAAAGGCAGTAGAATTATTTTTTCCTGGAGGGATGTCTTCAAAAGGTCCAAAGTCGATATTTCATATGGAACTCTGGGACTATAAAAGTAACAAATTTGAAATGGATATGACTATTCAAGAGCTATATGATTTATCAGCGTTAAATATATTGAGATTTTACCTTTCGACACGCTACAAAGAAGGAGTAGAAGTGGATGACAATGATGAAAATTTTATTCCATGTACAGTAACATCCATGAATGAAGATTCCGAACTAGAACATGGACATCGCCATTCTCAGCGGTTAATTCAACAACCAAGGGGTACTCTCAGCACTGTTCTTGATAATACTCTGTATGATAATTGGGTAAGTTATTTATATAACCAAGTAATGTTTATTTGATAGTTGATGTAAAAAATGTGGTTGAAAATAACCACAAAAGATTTTCGAGGGATAATTTTTAATGCTACCATGTGACATTAAAGTAAAAGGCACACAATTTAAAAAAAATAACTTTCAGCTAAACCGAAAATTTCGTGAAGAAATCAAGTAATAATTTTTATGTTCTACGTTGACTATATTGTTGTTGAAGTAGGTGTAGAAAAAAATTATGTTTCAGTAGCATTAAGTCACTCATTTCGTGCGAATTTATACAAATTAAGTGTATTTTTAGATCGAATCTACGATGTTGGAAGAGGCTTCATCTACATCAATAGTTTTTTCTGTTAGTGATGAAGATCTACCAGTGGATATATATCAGCTACCAACGACTCCAGCAATGCCACAAATTAACAATTCTCCCAAACTTATTCTTCACAGATCGAACATTTTCCAAGACCTACTAAATGCATTTAAAATTCCCTCTTTTACACTTTCAACCGTACTACTAGAGATCGTTTTACCCAATGGAGAAGTGGAAAGAGCTCAAGACAATGGTGGAGTTTTAAGAGATACGTTGTCTGAGTTTTGGAATTACTTCTATGAAACATGTACTGTAGGTACTACTTACAAAGTTCCATACATTCGGCATGACTTTGGAGCGGCTGATTGGAGTGCTATTGGTCGCATTTTCATAAATGGTTGGGTTATCGAGAAATATTTTCCTATTAAAATAGCCCCTGCCTTTATAAAACATTCTTTAAAGCAAACTATAACGGATGAGGACTTAGTTGAAAATTTTTTACAATTTGTCTGTGATACAGAATCGGATTTGCTCAGAAAAGCTCTTCAGAATTTTGATAGCATTGATTTTGACGAAATTTTAGATTTTTTTTCAAGTTATGAGAGTAAATGGCTACCATCTGCTGACAATTATAAAAGATTGTTAATGGATGTGGCCCACAAGGAGCTTATTCAAAAGCCTGCGTTCGTGGCTCAGTGTTTTTATGAAGAATTTGATCGCATGGCCATAGAATTTGACATAAATGAAATATATAAGAATCAAAGCCCTAGTGCAAAAAATATTTTTGCTAAATTAGAATGCCAAGAAGACTTGAATTCTGAAGAAATTAGAACGTTTGGATATTTAAAAAAATATATCAAAGAAAGAGACAGCAAATTACGAGCAGCATTTTTGCGTTACTGTACAGGGGCGGATGTGATAACTACTGATAGAATTTCAATAACTTTTATTGATATAGATGGTTTTCTAAGAAGGCCAATTGCACACACATGCTCCAGGGTTTTGGAGTTGCCCATAACTTATAAAAATTTTTTAGAATTTAGAAGTGAACTGAACAATATTCTGACAAGCAATATCTGGGTGATGGATCTCATTTAAACTTAATTACATCTATGAAGTAACCTATCTCTCTTAATTTTTGAACGAGTGCTTATTTCTTTCTTTAAAATGTCTGCACAACAGTTGTATCCTAAATTCCGTTAGGCAATAATTTTTAGATTTACAAATAAGGTCGAATTAATAAAATCTGTTAGATATTTATGTTTTCAGTTCAACTGAAATATTTTTATATGTTCTTTTCATGAAAATACAAAAGGCCATACTTAAATGGGTACAGAATTTAAGGTAGGTACTTTTCAAAACTATGTGTGATGTGATCCCCTTCTCTGTAAAAATGACGGAAGTTTGTCGTCTTGAATGTTCCATCAAGGTCAATTACTAAAAAAATTAAAACGAAGTCACTGCTTTTTTAAAAATGGGATAGGATTTTCATAGTAGAATTTTTATGCAAATTATGCATTGAAAATATATTTATTATTAGTTTTGTTTGAATTCTGAGAGTTATTTTTTATTTTGTTTAATAAAAGCAATTTTCAAAATTGTGACTTTTTTTATTAATACCGTTCCTACAATTGAACCTTTGTTATTATTGATAATAATGATGATAACAATTTTATAAACCAACATTAATACAGTTTTTGTTAATAAAACCAGTGTATCGAAGGGTAAAAAAAAATGTTTGTTCTGCTTCCTCGCTATAACATATTTGATTAGGCAAAAACTGGTTATTAAAAATCAACCCCTAATTAATCCTTTTGGCAGTGGAGTCGATCACAAATGAATTATCCGTTTAATAGGTGTCGATGTTACCTTTAATTTAGGAAAATTTTTGAAAAGCACTATGCGAAACAGAAAAATGCTACTTGCTGGAAAACTCATAGGTACAGGGAACCCTTAAACTTAGATTACATTTGGATTAGATTGACTTACAAAATACAGGATGTCATTTAAAATAAGTAAAATAATCGCCTTCGAAGATGACGAAAATTATAGATACATTTTTGACCTTTTTAATGGATCTCTCGGTAACTGGCTATAAAACTAAAGGAAGTTAACAATTCCGTAGAACTTAGCAAACATCAAAAGTAAAAAACTAAATAAAGGGCATCAGTAGTTGTCAGAATAACATGTATTTATGCATGTTATTGAATTTAACGTTTTCAGGATATTCAATTTTTTCTTTGATTTTTTCAACACTTATTTTTTTTAATTAATACTACTTTTAACTTTTTTAAATTTTAGTAATATTCATTGATCAGTGGATTACTAAAAAAATGTACTATGTGCCACCTACTTTAGTAACGGTTAGTGTAAATTAAAAACAAAATAATTTGTGAACTCCCAAAAATGATTTAAAATTTTGATGATGCTTTGTTAAGGGACAGTGTACCAAGTTTGACTACTACATAACAACTCCTACGCACAACAGCAGAAAGAAAACTAAATGTTGTAAAAATGATATCAGTGATAAGGCTATGGTCACTGAAAAAATAAGAAAAACGTGTCTCGAAAACAATAAAAAAATGGATAATATCCATGGGGATTATTCTGATAGGGATTGATCATCCCCATCTTGTGTCATCAAGCTATTGAATATCTTACATCCTCTGTGAAGTGAATGCACATATTAATTTTATTGTATAGCACTATCTATAAAATTGTACGTCGGGACCGTACAAATCATCTTAGGTTGTAATGTCTTCCTGGTGGTACCACTCGTGTAAATATTAACCCGAGTTGGGCCTTAAATTTGCTGGTCCTCGGCCGGTAATTCCTGAAAGTATGTATGAAAATCCTTTAAATAAATTCTGTTGTGTTGAATATTGTATTATTCTCAAATAGGTTTATTTGAATCAGTTTTGCAAATAAAATTTATTTTTAACGAGTTTATTCCTAGCTTCATATGTGACTAGTTGGCATAAAATATGAACGTTGTTGTTTAGAGAAGGAAATAAGGCTTTCTTTTCTGTTTACTTAATTTTTTATTGTTGTTAAAACTTAAAAAGTAGTAACTTAATTGTTATTTTAAATTATTAACTAGGCATCTTCATAACAAAATTGTGATTTTGAAGCGGCAATTATAACTTTAAAGTGGCAAATCGTCATAAAAAAAATAAAGTTGTTCGCATCTATTTTTCCTAGTAAAGGTTAAACATTTATTTAAAATTATATTAATTACAAAATGCTTAATAATTCTTCTCTTAATATTATATATAAATCAAGAGCGTCATAATGGTCTTGGGGAAGAGTAAGTTGTTTTTCAATCATTATTAGTACAGCTATATTGTATACGTCTGAGTCACATGGAATCTTTGTAGGAAATGTGGCTAATTCTTTACAGTTTTCGATATCATCTTCATCAACTTGACACAAGTGATCCATTGTACCATATATTTGAGGCAAATGATACATAATAAAAGGCCGACCTTTAGGCGATACACTATTTCTTGAAGAACTTATGCGATGTGTGTTCCACTCCATCATAACAGTGTCGAGTTCATTCTGAAAAATAGTAATATAATAATACAATCTAAAAATGTACAAATATAACAGATCGATAGTGGCAGTTTACGATTTCAATTTTTTTCTCAGGGAGAAAGTCTTATAAAAGAGATATAAGAAATGAAAAGAGTCACATTTCGGATGCCAATTTTAATAATTATAAGAGTCATGTGTTTCATGGCATGGCATGGCTATTTTTTTCCATTTCTTATTAATAACATAGTTACCGCCTTGGGTAGTGTAAGGCTGAGCGCGCACGGGTGACTTTTGTCACGCAACTGTTTTGTCACCTGCCTCGGAGTCCATCGAGTCTTATGGAGATGCGCTCACGAGCGACGTGACTGTCACGTCGCTTCGTGAGCGCATCTCGATGGACTCCGAGGTAGGTGACAAAACAGTTGTGTGACAAAAGTCACCCGTGCGCGCCTAGCCTAACTATGCAGAGAAGATTCAAGTAATTAAACGTCTACAAGAAACCACCAAATCAACATGTTCAATTGTTCAGCAACGGCAAAAATAATTACTTAGGCGGCGGATGACATAAAAAAGTAGTACCTAATAACAATATAGATATAATGAATAGATGCAATGATATGGTCAATTTAATGGTGTATTAAATATCGAATACTCGCTTTTAAGAACCCAAATTGTTTAATAAATTCGTCATCGTTTCAATCCCTGCAATTATTTTCTCTTATTGGTGTATGTTTTAAACACCTTTGATACTGGACTGTATTCACTAATTCTAGAAAATCCTTATCATCTGTTAAATCCATCAAATTTTCCACTTTTAAATTGTAAACAATTTGCTGTTTCTAACCTCACTTTACTTAAACTTCAGCTAAACCTTAGTTGCATAAACCCACTTTTTTAGTCAAATAGGTAGTTTAAAGGCCTAGGCCTCTGAAAGCATCTCCAGGGTCAAAAGGAGTTTCTGTATCATATAATACATTAAACTTTTTCTGCTTACCTATAATTCTTTACTTATTACGTTAATAAAAATTATTAGTTCTAGATGCTTAGAGTCAACGAAAAATCAAATAGTGCAATTAACCACCCAAAAAGCATTGCCATCATATTTACATAACTTTACATAATTATGTTATCTCTCCTATGTGACATGTAACATGTCACACGTGACTTTATGTAACATCAAATAATATTCTCAACATATGCCTGTAATTTTTATATAAACAGTATATTATTTTTTATCTAAAAAGTTATAAAACTTTTTTTTTTATGTAAAATTTATGTAATAATTTTACATCGATAAATCTTAATTTCTAATTAAAAATAAAAGAAATTACCACTACTTTTACTTCGCTGTCACGCCTTATCATAATTCTAACATTACCGTGCTTCCCTGTAAATTTATAAGATTACTTACATTATCAGGCTAAGATTTGGACACGCGAGCTTTCCCTCTCACCTACATAAAATTGGCGTTGTCCCATCAGATCTATGCGATCTGTGTGATGTTATTAGTGATCTTGACCATGTTTTCTTTTCATGTTTCAAAAATAAAAACGCTACAGATATATTTATCAAAAATATTGTCTCATGTTGCAACACTATGGCTCCATTTAACTTAGTTAATCTCCTTTCTATTGGCACTAAGCAAATTTATGAATTTATTATCGGTTTTTTGGTAGAAAGTAAAATAAAATTATAGGTTAGCTTTGTATTCCTCTCGTCTTTCCTCTTGTTTATACCCCCCTTCCCGTGGTCCTTCTTGTGATGTTTATTATAATTTAATGCCCTGACAGACCCCAGGGCGAGAAGCGTGTGTCCCTGTAATTCCTCATTTTGTTCATTTCTTTCTACTTATTTTGTGTTAGGTTTTATTTTAGTATTCTATATTATAAAATGCTCTTGTGTGACTGGCTGTATGGTCTATGACCCAAAGCCATTAAAAAAAAAAAAAAAAAAGATTACTTACATAAATAAGTTATTAATATTATTAAACTACCTTAAACAGGCCTCGAATTCACGTCTACCAGATTTATGGCCTCTTATGTCTTATAATGATTTTCTGATGTATGATATGCCAAAAGCAGTAGTAATGAGATGATGAGATATACATTGTGAGCCTAAAGAAACGCACAAAATTCATATCCTTGGTATGTCATTCTTCAAAAAAATGATCGAACAATCGATATTAGTTTTGTAAATGCTTCGTTTTGTCACTATACCAAAATTATAACGTCATTGGTTTTTGAGTTATGACACCATCATACATTTTTTTAAATGGAAACAGACATTTTTGTTTACTGTTTTTGGTGGTATATTCCTTTAGCTTTCTGGTGATATAAAAAAATGATATTACCTGAGCCATTCTTTTGAAAAAATGACATTTTATGTAAAAATAGCTCACCTTTCGCAAATTCACGAGTAATGTTCCACTTTCTTATGGACTGATAAATCTTGTTGCCTACATCTTTATTTTAACTAGCATGAAAACATTTGGCATAAAATCAAAACAAAGAAAACAATTTAAAAAACAATCACCTTAACAACAGAGAGATACAGGCCTTTTTGTGTAAACTATCGATAACTTTTTTATTCCTGGCACGTGTGGAACCTCAGTTTTGTGACACTTCTGAGACAGTGTAAAACTAGTGAATGTAATACCACGTTTAAGTGAGAGAGAATGCGTAGAACTTTTGATAATGGTTGGATATGGTGATAGGCTGAGAATTCATCAGGAAGCGTGTGGTGTTTTCAATGCCAAGTATCCCGAAAAGCAAATTTGTAGATCCACTGTAAGTAGATTGGTGGCTAGATATGATGAATCTGACGTGTAGCTGACCTCCCTCGATCTGGTCGTCCTAGCACAAGCAACGAAACCAAGTTAAATATTCTTCTATAAAGTGAGGAAAACCACCATCTTTCGACAAGGCAGCTGGCTTTAAATCATAACGTGAGTCAAACTTTTGTTGTACGTCTATTGAAAAAAGAAAAGTACCACCCATAAAAGGTGCAATTAATCCACGAATTGAATGAGGACGATCCAAATCGGCGCTTACAGTTTTGTGAACAGTTGATGACCTTGTGCGATGAAAACCCACATTTTTTAAAGAATATTGTTTTTTCTGATGAAGCTACATTTTTCTTAAAGGGGACTGTACATCGGCATAACCGTAGGTATTGGTCACGCGAAAATCCTCATTGGAATCAAGAAGCCCATACACAGCAACGAGGCAAAGTAAACGTGTGGGCAGGTATGATTGGTGATCGTTTATTGGGACCTTTTTTTTGAAGAAAATCTTACGCCCGCAAGATATTTACAGTTTTTGCGAATTGAGTTTGTGCCAGCCTTAGCAGTTATGTTTCCGAACAATGAAGATGAAGATATTCCAGCTGAAAACGTCTGGTTTCAGCAAGACGGGGCCCCACCTCATTTTGGGATAGCAGTGCGTCAGTTTCTAGGTGACACTTTTACTGGAAGGTGGATAGGTCGTCGAGGTCCGATTGAGTGGCCCCCGCGTTCACCGGATTTAACCCCCTTACACTTTTTTCTTTGAGGTTACTTAAAGTCAAGGGTGTATTTTAACAGACCGGATACCACAGAAGAATTGAAAGACAGAATTGGCTTGGAGATGAGACGAATTGCCCATGAGATGATTCAGAACAGCGTGCAAAGTGTCTACACCCGTCTTGGTCAATGCCAAATGGTTGGAGGGTCGCAATTTAAGCAATGGAGATGATATCTCTTTCTCACAATTACTTATGTAAGGTATCAATCAATAAAAATATTTTTTTCCAAAAGAATGACTTAGGTAATATCAATTTTTTTCATATCACCAGAAAGCTAAAGGAATATATCACCAAAAACGGTAAACAAAAATGTCTGTTTCCATTAAAAAAAAATTATGTCTTAATTCAAAAACCAGTAATGTCATAAATTTTGGTTTAGTGACAAAATGTAGCATTTACAAAATTAAAATCGACCTGTTCGAGGATTTTTGACAAATGTCACATACCAAAGATATGAATTTTGTGCGTTTCTTTAGGTTCACACTGTATATCATCGTTATTATGTGTAAGGTATAAGATATTGGAGATGAAAATTTATAAACTAACTTTTAAGAAACAGTTGCTGAATAAATGAAAACAAGACCTATATGTTTTATTTATATGTGTTCAATGAACATACTTACATTGGATGCTAAATAGCGAATAAATCAATATTTAAACATACCTATATAATCAATATTTAGACATTAAGAAATAATCATAAATTATGAAGAACAACCTTGTGAACTTGTAGAATACAAGTGTAGAAATAGAGATGGAGAAAATATGTTTTTATTCACAGTAGAAAAAGCTGATGGAAGAAAAATATAACCTAGCTCAATTTTCATATCAGTAGCTAGGTTTTAATAGTTAAATTTGAAAATAACGTGCCAATGCGTAAATATGTTTTTAAGTATTTCATTTTAACCTCTAAAGCACATGTACAGAAGACCTACCTACTTTAAAAATGGCATAGACTCAAATCAAATTAACCGCCTGGTGAATGACGTCACAACTTTCGGGGTCATAAGAGTAATAGATTCTTTTCGTGGGATCGATATGGCATATAAAGTTTTGTATCTCATCGATTTCGTATGGAAAGGGCCAATATTGTTAAGCACAGCTCTAAAACAATGACTTTTCTTTAACAAGGCAAGACATACATCAAATCTAAAAACAAGTACAGGTCAGCCACTCGTTGAGAACCAAAAACAAAACAAGTCACAATTGACTCAAAAATGACAACCGAGCTGAAACGTGCTATAAGCGTTTTATTCACCCGAAAAAATAAACCATATTTCGTACGAACATTCATTTTCTAATCATATTTATAGATACTTACTTGTATAATCTTCAGGAAGCAGAATTGGATTAAGGATTTATCCAAAAAAGAGCCAGAAAACAATCCATCATCTTTAAGTTTATGAAACAAGTTTATCCAAAATTGGCTATGATGTTTGCGAAGTATTGACCACCACGCTTCTATTCTTTGGTTTGCAGGACTTGTACCATAAAGAAATGGTGGGAGTCGAAATTGGCGGTTATTTTCTGTCATGTACCTTAAATAATTTTGTACATCATGCACCATTCCATTCTCTGTGCCCAAGTCAGCTCTCACTGTTTCTGGACATCCCCTTAAATCTAAAGTTAAAATTTACGGTTATTCAAAGTTTCTAACATCTCATCTGTATTTCGTTACAAAACCTTTATTTGCAAGATAAAAAAAATAGTAATCTAAGCTCTTCAAATTGTCAAGTTGCTACAGTAGTTTTTGTTACTTTTAATAAGGTACTAAAACACTATATATTAAAGGGTTAATCCCCTTTTTTTTATTCTCATCATTACGCTGTGTAGCAAAGGAACATTAACCATGCACACATCCAAACAAAATATATGCTGTTGTATTTCATTTACGTTATATTTATTTTCTACCTACCTTTAATAGCCTCTAAGTAGTAGCCGCATATAATTTCGGGATCACTACTGTTTATACCTGCCTTCAACCATATGATGTTTCTAGAAAAGCCGTCGATGCATCCATTGATACATATCCCAAACGGTTTTAGTTTATCATAGCAGTCTATGTGCCAAAGAAAATTTGGGCCTTCACTTCTATATTGTCTGCGACGTAATCTTCGTCTGCGTCGAAAATCAACACCAAGTGGGTCAATAACTTGCAAAAGCAACCGTACTGTCTCTTGAGTGACGACCAAATTATTTTGTAGGCATTTTAGATGCATCCATTTATATCCATGTAACTGATTGTGGCTACGAATATTTTCTTCAATGAACTTATAAATATCACCAATGTCTGTAAAATTTTTTCGTCGAAATAGATTTAAATGCCTTAATCTTCTCTTTAGAGTTCGTCCGCTGATAACAATGTTATGATGTATTGCTAGTAATGACAAAATTTCCTGTTGTTGAAATCCTAATGTAAAGTAAAATCTTAGTAATTCATCCATTTCGTGAAACTAATTAAACGTACACAAGCACTTAAAATCCAAGTCAGGATTTCAATATCAAACTGACTTACACTCACTCAACGAAATAATAAGTTTTGTTTTCTTAAATGTCATGAACTTCTCCTAAATTTCGACTTGTAACTCGAAATTTTGTTAATCTTCGACTTATAACTCGAAGTTTCCTTAAATTTCGTGTTACAACTCGAAATTCAATAAATATTCGACTTGTAACACGAAATTTTGTTAATCTTTGACTTATAACTCGAAGTTTTCTTAAACTTCGTGTTACAAGTCGATGATTTATTAAATTTCGACTTATAACTCAAAATTTTGTTAATCTTCGACTTATAACCCGAAGTTTTCTTAAATTTCGTGTTACAAGTCGAAGATTTATTAAATTTCAAGTTGTAACACGAAATTTTGATAATCTTCGACTTATAACTCGGAGTTTTCTTAAATTTCGTGTTACAAGTCGAAGATTTATTAAATTTCAACTTATAACACGAAATTTTATTCACCTTCGACTTGTAACTCGAAGTTTTCTTAAATTTCGTGTTACAAGTCGAAATTTCAAAAATAAATATTTTGTGGCCCTTCTACGCCTTCGTAGGAGTGATATCAAACGTTCACTTTTATTTTATTTTAACTATCTAGAGTGTAACGCAATAAATATATGCTCAAATTATACGCAATTTTTAAAAACTTCCTGCGGTTGCGCTACACCTATGTATCTAACATCACATCAGCGAAATAGAAAATTATACAATTCAAACAAATACAAAGCGTATAGTTCAGTAAAATAATGAATAACTATTAAATCGCTCTATCAGGTACGTACACGTATGATTTATTGCGATTTTCATTTTATAATTGTATACAATAAAAAGCAACATCTCAGTGTAATTACTATTTTCTGATAAAATTACAAAGCATTCTGCAATGAAATTGATGTTAAAATAATGATGCTAGAAAAGAAAACGTATTTAATGAAGAACGGTGTTCTCAATAGTTTCAAAGGTAGGAAAAATTTAAGAAAGAACAAAGCAGTTTTCTTGAGAACTACCGCTCCCATAAAAATGCCATAATGTTAAAAACAATACTTGCTTATATTACACTAGTGTCTACTACCATTAAGGAGAAAAATATATACATAGATAGTTTTCCACAATAAAGGTAAATAAATTAAAGAGCGTACCGTCAAACGGGGTTACTTTGCCCTGCGGGGTGACTTTGCGCCACTAGCCATTTAAAAGTTCTCAAGCTCAGTATTTTTGAACATTCAAATTTGGCGCCTCTATATTTCAGTGTGTTATGCTGGCAGAACCTGCCGCTTGGCTTATTGACCTTGATCGCACAGCTCACATGATGTTTTGAAATTTACTGGTTGATTGAAATCACTTGACGAAATCCTGATAAATTTTAAGGTTCCAAACTTTTCACACTCGACTGAACTGTATAGTAAGATTTCCTGGTAAGTATCCTTATTTATTATGGTCAACTGATGTGCTGAATAGTGAAATGATATAAAATTTAGAAAACTGCATTTAAGGTTAGAAAGTGGGTGGGCAAAGTCACCCCATATAAAGGAAGACTAAATGGGGTGTCTTTGCCCAGTGTGGGGTGAGTTTGCCCAGTGTGGGGTGAGTTTGCCTGTTCTATTTTCTCATAATTTTTTATCAAAAAACAGTGCTTAAGCCGCATCTACATGATTTTATCTTGTTCTAGACTGATCAGTGATCATGCCACGAAAATACAAAAAGAAATTGGGCGCGAGAAGTTATAAAAACTACTCAGAAGACGTACTTTCTAAAGCCTTACAAGAAATCCAAAATAAGAAATTGTCCATTCGACAAGCAACGGAAAAATATGGGATTCCCAGAAAAACTTTGGGAAATAAGGTTTCAAAAAAACACTTGAAGACGCCTGGTGGGCAGACGATATTCTCTAAAGAAGAGGAAGATGTTATACTGCATCACATTTTAACTTGTGCGGACTGGGGCATGCCATTAGATTCAGTAGAAATACGCATCATTGTACAGCAATACCTATCAGCCATTGGACGAAAAGTTTCAAAATTCAATAATAATCTTCCTGGAGAATCTTGGTATAATTCTTTTTTACAACGTCACAGAGAACAACTTACAGTTAGAAGATGTCAGAATATCAAAAGAGCTCGGGCTGCCGTAGGACCTGAACAAATAATATCTTATTTTGAACACCTACAGCGATCCCTGGATAGTATACCACCATCAAATATATTAAATTATGACGAAACTAATTTTTCGGACGATCCGGGGGTAAAAAAAATGGTGTTTCGTAGAGGTGTTAAATATCCTGAAAGGAATCTGAATTCTTCTAAAGGATGCATATCTGTAATGTTTGCTGTGTCTGCCGACGGTAAACTCTTGCCATGTTACGTCGTTTACAAAGCCGAGCACATGTGGAGAACTTGGGTCGAAGGTGGCCCAAGAGATACAAGGTATGGGAGGACCTCCTCGGGGTGGTTCGATGGCCCAAATTTTGAAGAATGGTTTACACAGATAGTAGTGCCATGGGCAACAAAATTGGAAGGGCAAAAATGTATAATAGGGGATAATCTAAGCTCTCACCTCAGTCATAAGGTTATACAGGAATGTGAGAGACTTGATATTAAGTTCGTGTTCCTTCCCCCCAATGCCACACACTTGTGTCAGCCATTAGATGTGGCTTTTTTTGCCCCCCTGAAAAGGCTTTGGCGCAGCATTCTGACAAATTATAAGATACAAAATCCAAGTAGCACATCGTTGGAGAAGTCAATGTTTCCGAGGTTGCTAGGCAAAGTTATTAAGGCCCTTGCTGAAAAAGGCCCAGAAAATATCAGATCGGGTTTCAGGACATGTGGGATAGTACCAGTAAATAGAGAAGCAGTACTAAAAAAAGTGCTTTCCTTCTCCATAGCACTTCAACCTACAGAACCAGCTGGACCTATTGTAAGCAATACACTTCTAGATTACCTTCGAGCTTCTAGAAGAGGAGGTGACAAACCAACTAAGACTAGACAGAAGAAAGTTTCTGTTCCCGCAGGAAAATCAATTTCGCTAACAGACTTAGAGGCAAACGCTGAAGATAATGAAGCTGGACCTAGTGGTACAAAGAAGCTCCAGAAGTCCGTTGGCAATCATAAAACCCAAGGAAGTCCCGGCAGCAAGAGAACCAGTGGAGAAGAAGACATAACGAATCCTGAAAATAAGCAATCTTGTTCTGGTCATGTGAAGAAAGTTAGAAAGGCTGGGATACAGTGCGAAAAACAAAGTAGTGATAGTGACGACGGCCATATGTCAGTGCAAGACAGTTCCGATAATGAAAGTATTTATGGTATGGAAATAAATCATAATCCACAAGTCCATGATATTACTATAGACTCCTTCATAATTGCAAAATTTGTAAGTGCTAAAGATACTAATAAATTGTTCGTAGCCAAAGTGTTGAAAATTTACGAGAACGCTGAATATCAGGTTAGTTGTCTGAGAACTAACGACAACAAGGTCTTTGTTTACCCTTCAGCATATGATATTTCTGATATCGAATTCAATCAAATTGTAACCGTTCTTCCCGATCCAGTGAGCACTCGTCGTGGTAGAATTATTTTTGGTGTAGACTTAAATCCTTTCATGCGTTAAGTAAGCGATCGCTAAATTTTTTTTTTTTTGTTTTAGAAACTTATATTTTAGTTAAAGAGTCTGATATTTTGTTTATTATCGTATCTATATATCTTATATATTACCATTTGTTAAACTAGAACAAACTACATAGTTTTTCAATAAAAATGTTCCAAAATATGTGTTTTTATTGTTTTTTTTTTTCATAAAACAAGGGGCAAGCTCAGAAACGTCTCTAATATCTTTTTGCCACGAAATACAAAGGGTGAGATTGCCTGGGTATTGAAATAACAGTTGTGGGCAAAGTCACCCCTTTTTGCTATGTGACTTTGCCCACCCTGTTTTTTTCAGTTAAAAAAATATATTGATGTTTGAAAAAAAAAGCAGCTTGTCAACATATTACCTTCACCAAGACTCAAAAGATCCAACTAAAGTTATCTGAAATTGTTGTATGTAGTTCTTGACATCATAATTTGAATTTGAAAATTGGGCAAAGTCACCCCGTTTGACGGTATAGTATTCATCAGTCATCAGAGAAAAAATTTCAATACATATGGCCCTTGAAATGTTTTCTATCTTAGTAAACCATGCTTTAATAAAAGCAGTAACAGTAAAAATTTGGATGATTGTTATACTAGGAAGTTCTATGATTGTTCAAATTCACCGCAAAATAAATTTTTTTAAAGAGTAACGAACTTTCGCGATCCATCTTGCATGATGGAATACAGGGTCGATAAAAATCATGATTTAAAAAAAATTTAAATATCTCGATTTAAAAAAAAATTATTTTTTAAATTTTTATAATTTTTTTTACATAAACATCCAAATAATTGACATTAACAATGTATTTAGTACTTATATTAACAAAGATAGTTTTTGTTTAAACTTACAAATGGAATAAATTGTGTAGAAAGCGAGTCTGAGTGATTGTATAGTGTTATTTAATTTATATTTATAACTTCTTGGTAAGACAAAATACTAACAGAACCTTTTTTTTAAATTACATATTTAACGGTGGTCTATTTTTGCGACTAAGGCCAATTATGCCAGGAGCTAGATTCAAATTTTTAAAATGATCTAGTGCATTTTCTAGATTTCTAGTAACTTTCCATGGACAAATGTGACGTTTTCATTCACTCCTAGTTTTAAATAAACAACATAACACTCTTGTTTTTTATTACAGGTACAATGGAACACGTTACAACAAGACGCAGAGGAAGATAGTGCCCCACAGCCGCTCTTATCTTCTACGCCAGTAAGTAAAAAAAGAAAAGTAGTGCCTAACTCCAGTTCTGGATTTTTATCAACTTTTGTTGTACGTACGACCAAATCTAATAAAGAAGAAATAGATAAACAAATTGCTAGAGCTCCTTATGCGACAAACAGCAGTTTCATGTATATTGAGCAACCTGAAGTAAAAAAGGCAATAACGCTATTACGACCTGGATATGTACCACCATCTCGACATGATGTGTACAACAGACTGCTCGATGAAGTGTATAATGTATAACGAGGAAAAAAGTAAATGTTTCAAAGATTTATCAGGAAGTTCAGTTTATCTGTCATTGGATGGATGGTCCAACATACACAATGAACCAATAATATGTGCAACTGTAACTACGGAAAATGGGTCTTCCTTTCTAGTAGACACAATAGACACATCTGGAAATCCACATACATCTGTATATTTAACAGAACTTGCAACAAACTTAATTAAAACTCTAACTGACTGACTATACCTGTACAGTAAGCAGTTTGTGACGGATACTGCTGCCAATATGAATGCTATGAGAGAGAAACCAAATTAAAGAGTCAACAGAACTGAATGTTATTACTTACGGTTGTGCTCCACACATTTTAAGCTTGTTATGTAAGGATTTGGAAATTAGTGAAATTAAGAAACACGTTCGTTGTGAAATACTTCCGAAACAATCATTTTGCCTCTGCGACATACGCAAAAGAAGGAGGATAAAACTTACTTCACCTTCTGACGTAAGATGGAACGCACTTGTCGTCTGCTTAGAGGGTTTCGTTAAATCATGGCCCACACTTTTTAAAATTAGTGAGGAACATAAAAGTGAAATTGACAGCATAGTAAGACAGAAAATTTCAAACATTTATTTAAAAAGAACTAAGATTACTTATCACTACTAAAACCTATATATGTTGCACTTGATAGGCTTCAAAGAAACGATGCAATTTTATCAGACGTCGTAGAATAATTTAAAATAATTGAGTCGCATTTTGACGAATCTGAAATTACCTTAAAATGCAAATATTTAGATACCGATACGACCAGTGTATCACCTCATACCATTTGCTAGCCTTCATTCTAGACCCTACGAAAACAAAGCATAAATTAACAGAAAGCGAAAAGAATCGTGCTTTAGAAGCCGCTAATGAATTATATATTATAATAATAATTATATAATTAAGTGGTTTACTACCACTGATTATTAAATTTCTGGCAAAATCTGAACCTTTTGCCGATATCATGTTTCACGAAGAAATTCTTAAAAACACAAAACCCTTGGACTGGTGGAAATCCCAAAGAAATATTGATATTATTGACAAATTATTCCCGATCATCGGATTATCAAGAAATTATTTTCTGCTGCAGCTAGTTCAGCCTCGGTTGAGAGAATATTTTCAACATTTGGTTTGATTCATTCTAAGATTCGAATTCGTTTACGAACTGGAAAAGCAGCTAAATTAGTTTTTTTGTACAAACTTTACGATAATTAACCTAATTTAAAATTTTGTTTGTTTTGGAGTAAATCATGTTTTATTTTCTTTTAGAGTTGGTTCTGTTTAATTTGTTTACTTTATGTTTCTACTTTTAAGTAGGCACCTAATTTATAATGTGCATTTAAGCGCTTTACATAACTTGATTTAAATTTAAAAAATCGCGATTTAAATCAAATTAATTTACATCATCGTAACCCTGATGGAATACCCCGAGAACTCGAATCCTTACGTGGTGAGATATAGTAATTTTTTCTTGGTTGTAAAAAATGTTTTTGTAAAGTATGAAAATAATATTTCTTGGTATATGTAAATTAATTGCACATTTTCTAATTATTCTATTTCAAATTTAAAACTATCTATTAATTCTTACCCACGACTCTTGATCGTTTAAACAGAAGAACGTTAGACCCTGATTTAGGTTAGCCCCGCATTTTAACACCAAAAACACCCCTAAGTATTATTTAAAATACTTGGTGCCTACATGATAAATACAAAATACGGTTTTTCAAATTTTGCTCTAATAAAGTGCATGTACCATTAATGGCCAATGTTTGATGCTGTTGTAATACATTTTGCTAAGCACTAAAGAACACAAGAATTTCACGACCAAATTAGCTAGATGTTGGCCCTTTTGACACGTTTGACAATTAAAATGGCAATCTAAAATTTAGAGATTAATCAAAGCATGTATTGGGGGTATTTCCGTAAATGGTTATGTTAACAAATGAATCTTATTCTGAAAGACCCTAATAAAAATTTAGTAGAAATACATTTAAATTAATAATAACGCAATAGGATACTGAGAGTCTCAATTGGGATATAAAGTTTTGATAATATAAATCAATTTGTATATTTTCTCGAATATTACAATTTTATTATGAGATTTTTAACGAAAGTCGACGCACTTTTTCGAAAACCGTCAAATTTCGTAACATACTTTTTGATACTATATGGAATAGGTTTAGAGGGTGCCCAAAAAAAAATACAATATTTGTTCATACTTATAAAGATGAGCCATCTTAATGTAAGTGCTGAGATAAGTGCTATTAATGTCCTCTTTCGACCAAATATTTTGGATGCTACTTGTAGATTATAAATTTAAAAATTTTAAATATCTCAATCGTATAATTTTTCCAAACACTACAAGGAAAAATCATGTGTGCAACAAATAGGAGAAGTGTTTGTTCCATATACGGCGTATTCTTAGTATTAGGTGTACAACATTCCTACGCCTAATACGGAATAAGTCATTGTTCCTAACTGTTGCATAAATAAATATTACGGGTCAGGCTAAAGTGGGTGAAAATTCGACGAGAAAAACTATAAGGTCGGTTTTTCATAATAAATGTTCTCAACTTAATGATGGTAGAGTTGAATTTATTTATTTGCTTATATTTTTTTGCACTTAAAACTAACCAATTTAAGCAAAAACAAAATACTCTGAAAATTCTAATTCCCACTACAGACATTGTACAGAAACAGAAAAAAACCGCTGCCTAAGGAAAACTACTTCCACATCCAAGTCTTTTTAAAGGAATACATCTTGACTATATATTATTTGCATTCTAGTAAGTGGAAATGATGGGTCATAGAATTTTAATAAAATAATATTACATATTCGCCAAAAATTAAGTTTTTGGACTCTTATTAGCTTGTTTTACTTACTTCCCGTATTTACCCCCACCTTCTACTCCTTCAAAGGAATCATCTCAAGCAGATGTCATCACAATACATACATGTACCAAATTTCAAGTGAATATCTCAATTTTATTTTATCATCCCCTTCAAATAATGGTGGAGAGATTGAAAAATGTTATAAACAAATCTGAGGTCTTGGCGTCTAGTATATACACCAAATTCCATTCCTACCAGCTTGCTTTACTTATTTTCCCATATATACCCCTACTCACTCCTCACCCCTCAACAGAATCAGCTCAAAATATTATCAAGTTCCAGATGTCGTTATTATAATTACATGTACCAAATTTCAAGTAAATATAACTATTTTATACTATATAATATTATATAAGCTAATGGGGGGAGGTGGTGGAAGGGTTGTAAAATGTTGTAAAAAAGTCTGAAGCCTTGTCTACTAATATATACACCAAATCCCAAGTTTTTCTGGTCTTACCGACTTGCTTTACTATTCTCGCCTATTTACCCTATCTGTTCCCCAACTCATCAACGGAATCATCTCAAAATATAATCTAACTCCAGATGTCGTCATAGTACATATGTGTACGAGATTTCAAGTGAATAGGTATCTCAATTTTATTTGATCAACACTTTTAATAATGGAGCGGGGGTGCTGCAGAGGAAGTGAAAAAAATTCTAAATGAACCCGAGGCATTGGCTTCTAGTACAAATATACACCAAATTGCAAATTTTTGTACTCTTACCAGCTTGCATTACTTATTTTCTTAAATATTTTATATCTTAAACTGTTCCTAAGAAAACGTGGGCACAAAAGAAGTTACAGACTGACTGACAGACAGACCGACGGACCGACAGACAGGACCTTTTCTTTCGCTCAAAAGAATATTGACGTTTTGTGACACTTTAAGCCTATATCAACAAAAAAAAAAGTTTTAAATTTTCTTACGATTACTATACTTCCACTCTACTATATGGATGTGGAAGTAATAAATTAGCGAGTAAATTACAAACATTATTTTTTTCTAAAATTAGTAATTTAAGAGTTAATCGCACTAAAATAAAACTTTCTCATTTTATGTTCTTGAAAATTGTTAAAAATAAGTTTATTTTAAATACGCATTTCTCACAGTATTAATAGGTTAGCAAAAAATCTATCGGGTTCGTATAACTGATAGATTGAAGTTCAAGTTAATATAATACATTCATAAGTACTTATTATTAATATTTTTTGTCAAAATCCTATAATTTTGGGTTTCTTTTTGCAAATATACATTTAGACCAAAAGTCGTGTGATATTCAAGTCTACAAAACCTTTTTTGAAGAAAGACCACGGAAAATCCTGACGTGATGGGAGCAAACCGAACCCAGGAACGTGATCAGCGGGCCAAAACGGCGAGGAAGGGGGTCGTGGAGCTGTCATAATTATTGTTATACCAATTATGAAAAAGCAATAGGTGCTTTTTCATAATTTGTTATAACAATAATTATGAAAGCAAAGCGATAAAAAGGGCCTATTTTTTTTATTGAATGCATTTATAAACGGCACCAACATTCGTTATTGACAAAAAGACTAATATTTCAAACGCTAAACGCGTTTTATAATTTAAGACCCTGAAATGATTAATTTAATTGAAAACAATGCCTACGTAGGTACATGCAAGTAAGGCACACTGTCCACGAGTCGTCGCGGCATAGATGCGTCAGCGTAGCGTACATGAAGTGACGATACGCTTACGCTTGAGATCTGTCTAAGAATCGTAAGGAATGCGATGCGTTTATATTCGGTTAACAAGATGTCAAGCGACGAAGAGGATGTATATGTTTTGTATAACTATATTAGAAACCTACGAAGAAGAAAAAAATATTGGTTACACGTATATATTGAAAGGGAATATTAACTGTCGGCTTTTGATCGCTGCCAGAGTATTATCTGAAGATGATTATGTATTTCACATGTTGTACAGAATGAGTAAAAATATCTATCAAAACCTAATAAAAAAAACCGCTGCCCAAGGAATCACTACTTCCACATCCAGATTTTTCATCCAAGTCACTTTAAAGGAAACATTTTGACTATATGTGCACTCTAGTATGTGGAAATTATTGGTCATAGAATTTTAATAATATTTGGGGCAGATGTCATAGAAAAGTTTGAGGAGTTAAAAATGAAGTTTCTAATTTACCCTACTTATTTTCCACTATTCACAACCTACCACCTCCCGCCCCTTCAATGGAGTCATCTCAATCAGATGTCACTATACAATACATACGTGTACTAACTTTCAAGTGAATATCTCAATTTTATGTTATCAATCCCATTAGTAATGAAGCGGAGGTGGTGGAGTTTGGAAAATATTAGAAAGAAATCTGAGGACTTGGTTTCTAGTATATACATCGAATCCCAAATTTCTGTACTCTTACCAGCTTGATTTACTTATTTTCCCCTAGTTACTCCTATTAACCCCAACCCTCCTACGGAATCATCCCAAAATATAATCTAGTTCCAGATGTCGTTATAATACATACGTGTACCAAATTTCAAATGAATATCTCAATGTTATTTTATCAACCCTTTTCATATTGGAGTAGGGGTGGTGGGGGTTGAAAAATATTATAAAAAAATCTGACGCTTTGGCTTCTAGTACATACACCGAATTTCAAGTTTCTATACTTTTACCAACTTGTTTTACTTATATTCCCCTATTTACCCCAAATTAACCCCCAACCCTTCAACGGAATCATCTCAAAATATAACATAATTCCAGACGTCGTTATAATACATACGTGTACGAAATTTCAAATGATTATCTCAACTTTATTTTATCAACCCCATTAATAATGGGGTAGGGGTGGTGGGGGGTTGAAAAATATTATAAAAAAATCTGAGGCCTTAACTTCTAGTACATACACCGAATTTCAAGTTTCTGTACTCTTACAAGCTTGCTTTATTTATTTTCCCCTATTTACCCCTATTTAACCCCCCAACCCTTCACCGGATATCCTCAAAAAACAATCCAGTTCCAGACCTCGTTATAATATATACGTGTACAAAATTTCAAGTCAATATCTTAAACCGTTCCGGAGAAAACGTGCGGACAAAAAAAAAAGTTACAGACAGACAGACAGACCGACAGACAGAAAATTTTTTTTCGCTCAAATTTAAAATCTCGACGTTTCATGACATTCTAAACCTATTTCACGAATAAAAATTTTTGAAAATTTTTTTGCGATTACTATACTTCCAATCCACTACGTGGATGTGGAAGTAATTGTAGGGTCACACATTCAATTTATGATTAAACACACACGGGTGCTTTTCCACTTCTTGCACAAACTCTGATGCAGACATAATATCAACTATGCAGCATACGCTTATAACGACTGCAAATGAGTACGCAAGGAGACGAGACGATAACGTGCTTCAACGAAAACGCGCCGATGCCGCTTCATGGACAGATACCAATGCTTATACATTGCCTGCGACAAGCAAGCGTACACCAATCGTATTTTTGCCGAGTACGCGACGATGACGCGACGATACATGGACAGTGGGCCTAAATATAGCAGTAACTATTTTTCATTTTTAATGAATTACCTAATTGATGCTATTATAAATTATATAATATATAGTGCAACTTTATGTAGGATTAATCCTACGCTATAATCATCTTATAAAACTTTTGTTTCAGTAGACTTCATATTAAGCGAATTAGTCATTGCCATGTAATAAAATCGTAATAATTGCATTAGGAACATTATCACCTTAAAAAGAGACAACAAAGTAATTTTTTTTAGTCGTTAATATTATTATATAAACATGTAGAATCGGAAAAGTTTTCTTTCTTATTTGTGCATTTTATCCCTATATGTTAATATATACACGATGCGATCCTAAACTAATGTATAAATAAATTGGATACAATTGTTACAAAACTAATGATGGATTTTTGATCATGGAGCCACTCTATTAAGTAGTTATTGCGCATTGAATATAGGTAATTTAGTAAATTCTCTCGAAGGATTTTGTTATACAATAGAACTGATATATATTCTCATGCCAATACAAAGACGAAAGCTTTGATTATTCAATAAAAAATAGTCCGTGGATACGCGTGAACATTATTTTGTTATAAACACTAATTTCCAATTTTTTATGACCTTACTATAAATTTTATTTAGGGCCATCAGAAAACAAATTAATGACACCCTGTATAAACAGAAAATCGTATTCCTGACAAAAATTAGAAGGGGGAACACATTCAAATGCTCTTTTATCAAAAGAAGTGCATTTATGCCTATTTTTGCGCTGTTCTCGAAAGTTTTTGAAACATAATGGTTAAAAGTTATAAAAATTGGTTGGAAATGTTTTCCTTTATTATTATTTAAATATCACCTAACACATAATAATATACTTAGTCATTTATAACCCTTTAAGGGCCATTTTATTCCCATGATTTTGTGCATTGGTGCATAATGTGCATGTTTAGAAAACAAAAATTTAAATAAACATTTGATATTGAAAAATATTATAGTCGGGGGTTTTCATGCTCGCCGATCACGTATCTGTTGAGAAAATTGGAAAATTCGAAATGGCTGATTGAAAAAATCTTACGAAATTCGTTAGTTCATATGTGTATTTAAGAAATAGCATAAAATAAACATCTTTTATATTTAACGGCATAAAACGGGACGGTATTAATTTTCTTTCGTAATTTGTAATTTTTCATTAATTACACATTAAAAATGCTGTAAAATATTGAGAAATTAAAACAGTAAAAAACTTGCTAAAAAAATTGCTAATTAAAGACTGAAGCGTACATTTTTCGATGGTACCTCTACTATTATAGTTTATTAATGATTTTTTATTTTATCAGAAAATAATCAGAAACGCGTGAATCAGGAAACGGTATGTTTTCTTTTCATATAGTTGTAGAGTATACCTCACCCCTTTTTGGAAAGATTCGAACCGCTATACTCGGAAAATACGCATTTTTTCGAAAATAAAAACCTGTTATTTTCCGTCAAATTATTGAAAATTTATTTTTGTTTTTTAATTTATCTCAATTTAGCTATAATAGTTAATAAATTAGTAACAAAATCATTGTTTGTAACAATTACGGGGCAATAGCGACCAATTTTTTTTAGAGTTTGATCTAGACATCAAAATGAACAGAATCCACAGTCTCGTGAAAATCGATTCACTTTTTCAAATTTAGGTCGATTTTCGTCTAATTTGCCTACACCATAACACGAAAAAAATGGAACTTCTGGTGTCCTGCACAGAATACTACACTCTCGAAGTTAGGACTCTTTTCGGCATTTCGCAGCTCACATAAAAAATCGAGTGAAAAATATTACCGGTAAATTCAGACAGCAAGTTAAACACCTCATAAAAAATTGTTTCTCGAAAGTCAACTTTTGTACCTAAGTTTACAGTTTTTTTCACATTCGATAGGTACCCTGTGTGACACCAGGACCTGCAGTCAGAAATGAATTGTAGGGGGTGCTCATCGGATTTCAAGGGGTGCCAATTCCTTTTAATTAAAAAAAAATTGCAATATCGTCCCACACAGGTAACGTTGGAAGTTCTAGACTAAATAAAGACATTTATTACTTATTGTGCATCGGTTCCCGGAATAACAGAAGTGAAGATTTAGGCAAGCATTGATCCCTAATTTATCCTTTTATGTTGCAAACTTTTACTACACTATATTGTTAATATTGTAAAGGATTAAGCTGTAAATAAATCACAGAATGGAATCAAAGGAATTTAATATTACAACTTTAATATGTATTTATATAGTTTCTTCAGAATTTTTATTCGGGATATTTAGAGCCCCCTGTATTACCTGTACCTGTAGCATAATATGTTGGTACGGGCTCATCATTATATAGTCTTTTTGATACGTTTTACTTTATAATTCTTACAAGCTAATTATTTAAAACTTTATTATACGAACTCAACAAGGAATACCTATGCAGGAAAAAACGAGAATTTATATTATATAAGTTCATATATTATTTTTAATAAGATGTTCTCGGTTCTCGATTATGCATATATTTAGGTACGGATGTGTAGGAGACTACAAAACAACGTAGGATGATATTACAGTAAAATTGATCAATATGTGTATAAAATGCATCCTACAAGGTTAACGGTCTTGAAATTGACACTTAATTAAAAACAAATATGAAAAGTATATAAGTACACATATAGGTACCTAGTCATTCTATTAACACATAAAAAAGCGCGCAAAAAATATAATATTGACATCCTAAAAATAAACCCATTAGGTAGATATTTTGAGTTAGCTACTATAGTTTATTTTAATTCTGTTCATAAAATGTTTATTTATATTTTAGTTTATATGTATTTAGGTCTATAATATTAAGAGTCTTAAGAGAAATATTTCACCTTATGGTCAGAAGAATACCATAGAAATGCAAAGGTTTAACGTAAATAGGTACCTATTACACGTGATGAAGCAAAAAATAAATAAATATAATTCCATAAATGAATGTATAATAACGTTAAACTATCCAGTCAACAATATAAAACAACTGCTGAAAACCAATGCAAATAAGTAAATAAATAAAATATGTTTACTTACCTTTAGTGACATTCTAAATTTGTATTTGACCCAGATAGTTCAGGAACCACCGATCATAACAACTCGTTTGCGCTGCTTTTTCGAACACAACTGAATCTAAAGAATTCCTTCAAGTCTTCGATTTCCCTGTTACGGTTACGCAACTCGTTCAGGTGAGAGAATAAAGTGTTTTTTTCAGAATAATCCAGTGAATGAGAGCGTATTTCACATAGTACTCACGGTATAGTACACTGTTACCATAGATTACTGGGAGACTGTTACATTGCAGATTTATGTTGTGAAAATGCACGGAGTATCGAGCCAAGGCACGAGGCGCGTTATTTTAAATCGATCTTGCGCAGGCGCCATGTTATAAGAATACGGGACACTCTTCGAAAATCCCGCCACACCGTTATAAAGTCGAGACTGTTGTTACAAGATGGCGATACTGCATAGTACTTTAGCCAAAGATTCAGCACCGTTGCAACGTTGTCAAAAGCTGCAGACTTTCCGCAAAAATGTTCCAATATAAAATTAATTATTATTAATTTCGTTGTCTTGTTCACACATTGAAAAAATTGAAAATTGAGGAAATTTTCTGTATTTATATTATCTAGTATTTGTAATACTTCTTCTTGGTTAATAATTTATTTGTTAAATGTTAACAAAATTCATTTTTTGTATACCTAACTTTATTAAAAAACAAATAGGTTTAGGTATATACGGTACCAGATATTATCATTTATCACACTTTCCCCGCTCCCTTAAAGCTAAAAATTTGACAAAACGAATGATGAGGAAGGAGGGAAAACACATAAAAAGTGAACATTCTTACAAAAAACATCAGAGAACTACCTATATTCAACAATTTAACTTCGTTTTCGCATGGTAAATTAATCAAATAGGTAATCAACAGGATATTTTTCAAAAGACTGCAATTTTTTATTTTTAAATTGAAAGGGGGGCTTGCAAATGAATGTTCGTGTAGGAGGGGGCTCAGAAATGTTGCAAGTTGTTATAAAGGGGGACGTTTTTAAAAAGTAGGTTATTTTCTCGTTCGTTTCGTGAAATATTTTCCATACGTTACGTCTATATCTATATTTTCAGCTTGAAGATACTGACGGACAAAGGCGAATTCATGTACAGAACGTAGATTGCCTATCACCGTTGCGTTAACTACAAGGAAAGCTTTTCTCTGATAATATGTACGTTCGGATATCGTAAATCAAATATTAAACAATGAAAAAATACGTTGTATTTCAAGACTTGTCCCATTAACATTTATTTTTAACTGTTTCTTTTAGGAGCCGTTCATGAGAGGTTGAGAGGTCAGGTTTTCACATCTTGGAGCTACTCAAGGAAAAAGATTTTTGTGTTGTAAATGTATTGAACATAATTCTGTATTCTTGAAAATCTGGCAACAATGTAAATGACATTATCTTTCTCTTTGATTGAATCCTCCATTTTGCTCGTTACAAGTGTTACATTATGTGAGTTATTTACTTATTTACAGCTTAATATTAAGTTTATTTTAGTATCAGATGTTAAATTCCTGGTTTTTGTAGATCCTAGAACATGGAAAACGACGCAGGAGAAACAGTTGACTTGTACTGCCCAAGGAAATGGTAAGGTTATGTTGTAACACGTGTTTCTCTTAATATTTATATCTATAAGTACCTACATAACATTTTGTGGTTAAATATAAGGCTATTTAAACACCACTTTATATTCCTATGACGTAGCTGATTAGAAAAATCATTTTAAAACATGTTTCACGATTTCAGCATTCTAAAATATTTGTATGTTTTCTAGCTCGGCAAGTAACAGAATCATCCATGCTAAGGACCATGCTTCCATTCAGTTGAGCATAGCAGAAGTTGATCCACAAACCGGAAGGATGACCGAGAATTCTAAAAGTTACGCCCTTTGCGGAGCTATTAGACGTATGGGAGAATCAGACGATTGTATTGATAGGTTAACGAAAAAAGATGGAATTCTTGCTAAGTATGTCTATTTTGTTGGAATTTTACGTTCTGTTGTTTTGTAATTTAAGAAGTACCTAGTCGTTGCTTAATATGTTCAAGTATATTATTGATTAACAATTTACTTCCACAATTCTTTAAACGAAGTAAGACAGATTGCACAGAAACTATTGGATTTTTGTAGTTTTTAGATTTCACTGTAATATCAAAATAGGTATATTGAATTTGGGGGTTGCTTTTAATCTGATTAAAGCTGAAAATATTAGAAAGAATGAGAATGGAATAGATTGGAAAATCATTAGTACCAACCACTGATGCAATATCGAATCGAAAGTATATTTTATATCAATAATAACATCGAACAAAGCTATTAATATGTGATGTTTATCGTGTAAAAAATATCGATATTGCCAATTATTGATAGCCGATAAGTTAAAATTGAGGATGAAACAATTTAGGCAGTGTTTTCTGTACTTGGGTGTTTTTTTTTACAATGTCATTATGGTTTTTTGTCAAGCGATTAACACTTTTGGTGAGTTTGGCAGCAGCTGCTACATTGTTACTGAGCTATGGCAGTTAATCGTATATTTATTTGCTTCTGTTCAGCACATGGATACTTACAATTGAAAAATGTACTATAGTTTTCACTGATTGTACAGTCAATAGGCAATAGATTGCTCTAGTAATAAATGGTATCAAAACTGAAATAATACTGCCATTGTATTGAAATTTTATTGATGTTTAACAACGTGACTTATTGTGAAATGATTTGATATCGGTCACTGCAATATAAATATATCTTCACTAACAAATACAGTTGGTGTACAGTGTGTATGACAATCGAGATAGATTCGTATCTTAATTATGTAAATACATAATTTTAGAGCATCTATGTTAACGGGTAAGACTATAATTATAGGCTAGATGGTGAGGAATTTTGGCCCATAGGCGAGATTATTGTTGGAATCACTTTGTTTTAGGGTGTAGTTAAACACCCTAAGTTTGCTTGCAAATTAGCAGGGTTCGAAAAAATCCTGATTTAAAAAAAAATTAATCAACGATTTTTTTAATTGTGAATATTGTGGTATGGTCTATTTTTACGTGCAAACAATAAAAAAAAGTATTTTCTTGTTTTGAATTTTGACACTGTTTCGTATTGATTTATTTAATCAGACCTGTCTGAGAATTTCAGATCCCCACAATCAGGATAAATATTACTAAAATGTTAGGACTAAATTTATTTTCAACTTATAATTCGAACATGAAATTTTAAATAATAGAAACTTAATACCATTTAATGTTAATGTCATCAAAATTATTTTATATCATACAGTACACTTATTCAACTTAAAATATGAAATATATCAGTTATAACATAACATGTATGTTATATTTAACAACATAAACAACCCATCAAATCATAGTTTATATTTGGCTGCTTTGGAAAATACCTAAATTTCATTTCAGTATGTTCAAACGTATATTTCTGGTTCTTAGTTTCTTATTCGGGCGAACCCTGCAAATTAGTGAACAGCTTGCTTTTACAATTAACAATTATTGAGGAAAATAGACCCATTTTCTATATTTCTTTAAATATCTCCGCTCCTGCTAACTTCTAGTATAACATATGGATTAGGAAAATTATTCATTATGAAATTGTCTAAAAAAATGAGTGGCGGTAGAGGTCGCTAGGTGCAATTGTTAACTTGCAAATGGCTTCCAAAGTTTTTAAAACACGTTATTTTCACTGTTTCTTTACTCGAAAATAACTGCACATAGAGGGCTAAAAATTGGTGATGGTGTCTATTTGTCTATGTTCTCCCGATAATGTACAAACAATTTCAGCAAGATCGGTTTATTACTTTTTGAGTAATTAACGATCTATTTTTTTTTAAATCCCTAATTGACAACTGTGTAATTTTTTGTAAAATCCATTTATAATTGGGAAACATTTAGAAAATTCAAAAAATTATTGAAAAATAATATCGAGTTGAATTTTTGAAAAATCGCAATTTTGGCCAATTTTATAAGGTTTCCTACATGCGAACCTTATTATGCTCGACAAATAAACAAATTTCTTGTTATATTTTAGCTTTAGAGAATCAGCTCTTGCATATCTAAAAAGCTGCTAATTTTTTACAGATTAAAAGTTTGTCCTAGCATGTGCAGAAGCAGAGATAATTTTTTTTCATAAAATTCGTGAGGGCGTATTATACGTCGTACAGTGATCAAATTTATAGAGGTTGAACTTTAATACTAGTACTTTCAATAAAAAAATATTTCAGTCCTTGATTGTATTTAACAGTATAGAAAAACAATCGCCAAAGTTTATTATTAAAGTTGTTTATTTATGTCGTCCATAAAAGGTTCCCGCATAGAAAACCTCATAAAATCGGCCAAAATTGCGATTTTTCAAAAATTCCAATGGGATATCATTTTTCCATAGTTTTTTGAATTTTCTAAATGAGTTTCCCAATTATAAATGGATTTTACAAATAATGGCACAATTGTTAATTAAGTGTTTTTTGGAAACTCTTGTTTAACTTGTTTTTTTGTTTTTTTTTTTAATGACTAAGAAACCCACTTTGTTTATACACTGCTGACCATGCTACCTATACAAATATGTTTATAATGCATGAGACAAGAACAAAACTATTTTTAATAATGTTGTACAAATATCGCACCAACAGATTAGGTATCTTTTAACGTGTTTTGTATATTTGGCTTTCTCGACCTATAGTATGACTGCATATCACTAAATACAATCGGTGGAGCAAAGCTGTCAAGTGCGATACAATTTTATTATTAGTAAATCTGTCAAAATTCAAAAGGACTTTATTTAAATTAGAATTAAAATTGCTTCCCTAGTATCTGCTGCTCTATGGCCAGTCAGATATCCAAGGTGCATGGCGCCGCGGCAATTGAAGGCCTGGGCGGAACAGGTCTGGATCCACATAGCAAAAATGTATAAAAACAATAAAAACCATGACTCCTTTTGCCGTGCGGCAAATTAAAAATAGTCAACAATAAAATAAGAAACCAAAAAGAAGTTTGTAAAACTTAAGACTAGTAAAAGTAAGCGTTGATAGAATAATTTTGATGGTTCATCCTGGAAAGAGATCAACTGAAAAAGCCTATTCGGGGCAATTACTGCTTTGGTGGTCTCCCAGAAAGTAGGGAATTTAGAAGGCATGGTAAAAAAATGTTTTTGTCGAAGAAGAATTTTAGAAGACTTATAGACCAGCCTATATGGGCACATGAATATT
This sequence comes from Stenurella melanura, assembly GCA_963583905.1. Taxonomy (NCBI): domain Eukaryota; kingdom Metazoa; phylum Arthropoda; class Insecta; order Coleoptera; family Cerambycidae; genus Stenurella; species Stenurella melanura. Next base: position 115,448,310 of record OY757312.1, read on the forward strand.
GAATACACGAACCTGTTTTAACTTTCCTTTCTTATGCACGTGACTTAGCAACAATTATTGTTATTTGTATTGCTATTGTAGACGTCAGTGTTGATGTTGCTGCTGTCAAAAGTACAACTCTTGAAGAAAATAAGCCCAACCATGTTATGCGACATCCCTAAGTTGTAGAAATTAATTTTCAAAAAAGTGCCTTTTTAATAAACAAATGCTTTCTGCAAAAATGATGCAAATACACATTTCCAAAAATATGCCACTTATTCTGCACAGTAAAACCTATTATAATCTATCAAAAATTTGTTACATCTACATTCATTATTTTTCAAGTTAAAAATTAATTAAGAAACGGCGTTTTTTAGTAGTTTTTTGCATTTTGTTAAAAACTAATTAACCGATTTTAATGAGGTTGGGCTCGTTTTGTAGATATTTTTATTATCTACAACTTCTTATTCGGACGTATCTTCGTAAAACCTAAAGATACATTTATACAGGCCAAAAAATCGTTTTTTATAACTTCACTTGTTAATTAACCACCGAGGCACTAATTTTCAGCTGTTAGATGTTAGGTGCAATAGTTATACATATTAAGAAGTACACATTCCCGTTGATGAACCCCGGTTGGCATTTTTTTTCCCTTTTGCCTGGACTGTATGAACTTCCAAAAAGTGAAATTGATGATCACTTTTCGTTGACGGTGTTTGAAAAAGTAATAGCGAAGAAAAATTGTCGTATAGATTTCAGCATGTAGGTTCGTGAAACATTTTAAGTCAAAACATACAGGGTGTTCCATTTCAAAAATTTGAATGATGGCAGTTAAAAAATATTATAATTTGAATAATCATGGAAACACCCTGTAGAACCAGTTTCAACTTTGTACCCCTGTATTTTATGACTTAAAATATTTCAACAATCAAATAGTTACATGCTGAAATCCATATGACGACTTTTCTTCAACATGAGTTTCTCAAATACCGTTGAAGAAAAATGGTCGCCATGAGTCCACTTTTTGGAAGTTCATATGCAATGTCTAAAGATATTGCAAAAAAATATGTACTGCAACAAAAACATTTTTTTATTATACCTTTAGAGCGTCAACAAATCTTGTCTTGACAATTTTTTAATTTATTTAACTTCATGAAAAAAATGTATCGAACATTTCTTGTTGGAAATCGATAAAAAAATATTTAAAAAATTTGTTTAAGTAATTGAAAGAATTTAAAGGTTTGTTCCAACACGCAGGTTGATCGTCCGTTGAACAGTCAAAAACAGTCACTCAGTCGTTGATCTATCTATCTATCGCTGTGACACATTCGTGCCATGACTGGGTGGCTCCATTTGACCGTTCAATGGACAATCAAATTGCGTGTTGGAACAAACCTTAATATTTCCTTTTGTTATGAACAAAATTGTATTAAACCATATCAGACCAGGTTACCATCTGGTAATATGAATTTTCATAATCGATGGTGTCGCCTGAACTGATTCCAGAAAAAAAGAAAACTGCGTCCGAAATGTATTCGATACTCATGCTCCCATACAAGCTTGTCTAATAGACGAGATAAACTGCAAAGAGGAAAAGGGATAAGAAAGACTTGCAAAAGCTAAATGGACAGATTGAGGAAAGAAGAAGCGTGGAGTAGATACAAGCTAGCGTAAAGGAAAGTGTGGCTATAGAGGCTGCCGGAAATGTTGGTGTGGCATTGTGTGGCGTCTTTGTCTATCATTAAAAATAACTTTGATCTTGGTCTATGCATTATAAACGCTTTTGAATACGTAGCATGACCAATAGTTTATACAAGTATGTAAAAAAATTGTGCAATGTGTTTTGTTTAATTTGCCGTTCTTAGCTAAGCTGATATATATTGCGCTTTAACCCAGATTGTGGTGTGGGGCCAAGGTTATTACTGAACAGGTTAAATTTGGGTGCCATTTCAGTAATAGCGTTTAACCAGGGGCAGGTGTTGTAACGATACCTTTTAAAATTATAATGAAACACTGACGCAACCAGTAATACACTGAATTTAGATGATGTCGTAGTTGCATAACTTTTACGTATGAATAAAGTTGAAAATACCTTGAGGGTATAAATAGTATATCTTGTAAAAAAATTTGAGTTAAAAAATACCAATAGCCTCGAACATTACTTAGGTTGCACCACCCTTCTGAACTGAAATTTGGAGGGAAGCAACAGTTGAGGAGTAAATTTAAGGTTCCGTGTCCTTGGTGGCAAAGAAATTAAATTAATTAGTTCTTTTATTATTTTCAACATGACAATTCAATAAAACGGTCTCACTGGGAAGTGATCTCATTATGTGCAAAAAGTCATCAAAAATGGGATGATCTCGCACTGAGGAGTGATCTGTTATTATATGCCAAAAGTCATTAAAAACGGATCGGCTGTTTGAATAATACACACATTACTCGGCAATGAAGGGACAAAAATAAAGCATACCTATGTTTATGATACAAAAAAAATATTATTAAGTAGGTACCTAGTTTGACAATATGTTCCTGCTGCTCATATACTTTTGTGTTTTGAGTCATAAGTTGTTAGTTATATACAAATATATATCTAATGAGTACATATTATATTTATCACTTGATAAAAAAATCGTCTGTTGAATAGATTTTAATTTTATTATGTTATTTACTGGTTCTACTAACAGCAGCTGTAGTGCTATAAGTACCTTTTTCTTTCAGTTTCCATTGAATAATTTGTGTTTTTTGTTACAGGAATTTCTAAATGGATTTATTTGTTCCCAGAAGAAATACACACAATGTTTTGTATTAAATTTGTGATTGAATAAATCTTAAGTTAATAAATATAATTTTTATTTACATATGGTCTCTTAAAATTCACATTCTTTTACCCTTTTACCACTATGTCCTTGTTAAAGTAATTCTGTTTCTATTTATGCTTAAAAAGTGCAATAAAGAATAGATATAAAAATATTGATTTAGTGAAAGGAAATTGCTAAATGGTAATTTAAACGCGTATGCAATACGCAGATCAATGAAGTGCTGACCTCTACCTTTCTTTCGTAGTAACGAGATTTGAAACATAACAGGCAAACAGTTGCCAAATAAGGAAGTTTAAAATTTAAGATGGCTGAATGTAGTGGTAGTGTAGTGTCAAATAACATAAATACACAAAAACAATCAAGTGCAGTGCAAAGTACGGACTTGGTAGAGGAAAACAAGACTGAAAAAGGTAAGTTTTATTGTACCCTAACCTTATAACTGCCCTAAGACAGCCAAGTTTGTCCTTTGTGACAGATGGTAATTTAAGTAATTTAAATCTCGAAAAATAAGCTGTTTTACCTATCTGGACAAGCTTAAGCTCCATTTAAAGCAAACATTATTGTAATACGTCTTAATAAAATGCTATATCGATTTTTAAAACATCGTATTTTATGGTAAAATGGCATTTGAAATGTAGGTTATGAATCAAAACATGAGTCATAACTTGTGTGACAATGGCATTTTGCAAAGCATTTAGCCATATTAGACGGTGGTAGACCCCTTTACTTTGATAGAGAATGATAATATCAATAATTGAATAAACATAAACAATTCCGATTCTTTCTGCACATTGCATTTAGTTGTGTTCAGAATCAACAGGCTGTTTTGCCCAGAGTGCGCTCGCAATTGTTTAAATCAAGCGCGAAACTACGAAAATGTTAAGTGAAGTGATATCAACTCGAAATTTTATTTCAGTTATGGAGCCCATATTGCTTGAAGATTTCAGATATAATGAAGAGCCGAAGAGTCTAATAAATCTGTTACAATTTTTTGAACAAAACAAGGTCAATCTCAACAGAAATGATATCTTAGTGGGTCTTGTATACATTTTGATGCTTGAATCTGGTTTCGTGCCAATAGAACAGAAAGACAGCTATGACGATTGCAACTTTAATTATCAGAGGGTGCTCACGTTCTCCCAACAGTTACCAAAGAACTGGAAAAAAGGCAACTTGTATTGTTTTTCGTTTGTTTTGCCACCTTTCCAACTCTACGAGTGTAAAATAGCTTGTATTCTGCCTGCTGACGATATTTTAGTAAATTGCATTGTAAAGGGGGTTGAAAATGGTCAATTTAACATACTTTTGGACCCACTAACATATTTTTCAAGTTCAAGTTGCCAAGTCACTAGCCATAAATTACAAAATTTAAATCATCTATCGAGAACCGTTAAAAATGCAGTCTGTTACCCAGCTAAGCAAGTAATATTAAAAAATAATGGCATTGTTGTTAGTTGTCTTGAGGAACTGCCTCCTGAGATAGCGTTATTAATAATGAGCCATCTGAAAATTGAAGACTTAGTTCACATAGGGCAGGTAAATAGTTTCTTCTATGACTTAATGAAGACACCGAAGCTTTGGATGAATAGATTAAAGGTTGATTTTAAGAAGGAATATAATCTGCACAGTTACGAACAGTTGAGAAATTTTTACAAGAGTTACTTTGAAATAAAACTCATTAGAAATAGGCGAGAGAGATGGTAAATCTAGCTTTACCGTTACATTTTGTGATATATAGTTTAAGAAAAAACAATGCAGCATAAAGTAGGTTTTATATAAATTTTATATATAGGTCCTCAAATAAATTGATGTAGGTAGACGTATAAGCAGGAGTATGTAGGGAGGCTATGGAATAAAGTGTTTTAAATAGAATTTTAGTGTTTTTATTATCATCCTGAAAGTGCCTTAGCTGCCAATATTACGAGTATATACCTAACTTGGTAAATTGTAATAGATATTGATACAAAGCAGGTTTTCAATCTAAGGACTTGAAAAATACCTTATTTTATACAATTTGTTTTTAATTTTCTTTATTAATCATACTAAATAAGGAGCACTAGTAACTTCAAAAATCTGAAGTAGGTACATCCAACTGTTTCATATTTTCTCTGATTAGAGAGTTTTAATATTCTAAAGAAGCATACGTATTTATAGGACATTTATAGGCTATATGGGACAGAAATAGGTCAATTATTGAAGCTGGTAATGCAGTTTGTTTTAGTTAACAATGTCATCCCCATACCAGCTATAAATTTGAACCATCAGTAAAGATGGCATACTCTTTGGTGTATTTGATAAGTTATGTAAGTAGTTATACTTAAGTATTAAGTACCAATATTTTCTAATTGTAAAAATAGGTACTAATAGGTATCCAGTACAAGTATACCTGTTAGGTCAACAAATTAAATACTAATGTTATTTGAATTCTATCAATTCAAGCCCTAAGTATTAAGTACATTAAGATTCGAAATTAAGGTACCTACTTGAGTACAAGTACTTGAAGTATTAGATAAGTACCAGTACTAGTCCAATATCCTATAAAGATTTCCATAACAAAACATGTTATCTGAGATTTTCCTTTAGTAACTGTTAGTGGAGGGATTATACATCACAAAACCACAGAAATCAGGGGGGTACCGCGCAATCCCCCCAAAAAACCACCCCTTCGGTGAAAAGCCTTATTTTACTGATAACTCGTTAACCGTTGAAGATATAAAAAAATTGCTCATCATAAAACAGAAAACTTAACTAATAACCCCTAAAAAAGTCCTCCTATAATTTTCTTTTATATGCCATGGTTTTCGAGAAAATCGATATTGAAAAAAATTGCAAAATTTGTATTTTTAATACACACGAATTTTAGTTTATTTGAAATTTTTTGCGCGCGGCCTATAGAAAAAATTGAATTGCTCGAAAACCAAACATGCTAGGAAGAAAAATCAAAATGGATTTTAAAGGGGATATAAACTACTCTTTTGTACTTCCATTTGTGATGGCTATTGATATCTATTTCTATTAGTATATAAAAATAACAATATAATATAGTTACCTCTTGATTTTTTGCACTTTTAACTATTCACAGGCCCATAAAAAATGCTGTCTTTAATATAAGTTATAAATGTTTTATCTTTTAGTTCAAGGTACTATTTCAATGCAGAAAAAGTTAGGAATAAAAATATTCACATTTACAAATTTACCAGCATGTTGAATTTAGCCCAAATTTTGGGCAATTTTTTATTGTTTCCTAAAAATAAAAAAAATACCCAAACATCTTGAAAATTTAGGTCATTTAGTTTATATATCATATAACTATTGTTTCTAATCATTTAATAGTTAAAAAACTGTACTAAAAAAATATAATAAAAAAATTGAATATGCAGCCTTTTTTGGTTTTTTTTTTGGGCTAACTTTAAGGTGGCCATTCCCTAGAAAGAGACATCCGATAGGGAAATATATATTATTTTTGGCCACAACTTTTATTTTCTTAGGTACATTTATTAAAAAAAATACTATAAGAGTACCTACCTACGTAGAACCATAACAAGACTATTAAGTACTATGAATTTTCACTCAATAATTTCCGTGGCTTGCAAATAGCTAGATTAAAATTTAAAAATTATGTTTAATCTTCCTATTTCGTAGTTTTAAATTTAGCTATTTTGCATTCCACTGAAATTATTGAGTGAACATTGATAGCAATAGTCTTGTTATGGTTCTAGTTTGGTACTCTTATAGTTTTTTTTTAATATACATACTAAGCAAAAAAAGTTATGGGCAAAAATAATAAATATCTCCCTATCGGATGTCTCTTTCTAGGGAATGGCCACCTGAACATGCTGCTAAATTTGTAAATGTGAATATTGTTATTCCTAACTTTTCTGCATTGAACTACTACCTTGAACTAAACAGGGTTGGCAGTTTTAAAACAAAATGTTTTAAACACATGTTTTTTAAGTGTTTAAAACACAGTAACCTGTTTTAAACACATTTGTTTTAAAATTCGTTTTTTCAGTGTGATGGACAATTTTTGGAACATCGTTGTATTTGATAAGGTAAAAAAAATAATAAAATAAAAAAATATGAACTTTTATGTAATGCAATAAAACTAGTTATAATTAGGGATGCACCGACTAGTGGCCGACTAGTCGGGAAAGTCGACTATTCGGCCAATTTTGTAGTCGGCGACTAGTCGGTGACTATTAGGCGACCAATCGGCGAAAAAAATAAAACATACCTTGCTGAATTAAGAGGGCGTTTTTAATAATATTTTAATAAAGTAAAGCAACGCATGTGTAAAATGTTGGAACAAAATTTAAACAAAAAACACTGTATTTCACTACATAGTACATACTACATGATACAAAATAAACAGTAAGCTTAATATTGTTCGAGGGATCAGATACAGTATAGAAAATATTAAAACTGAATAAAAAAATACATTGTTCTAGTATACATTACTCTATATTAGTAAGTATGTGATGTATTACAATACATCACATACCACAATTTTATATGATTGTTCATATTTGAGGTATTAGCTGCTTTTCCGCGGCCACCGCGAGAAATTAACGATTGGCATTGATTAAACTTCACTTTATTGCCATTGTCTCCTTTAGTTTCATCAAAGAATAACCAAACACGTGACGTTTTTTTTTACTTGTTTTCGACATATCTATATCTAATAGTTCTGCAGCTAAAATTAAATAAAATACACACAAAAACTAACCTTAAAACAACCGGCAAAGCAAACAATGTTCTAAGTGAAGTGAAGTAAACAACAAAGCAGAAAATACGTGTTCGTGACTGTTGATGGGTCCATCGCGTCGGCCAGCGGCCTGCGACAGGTGACGAGACATGGCACGCGAAGTTTATCGAAGTCTGCGCGCGAAGAAATTGGCCGCATATTTTGCTGGCATTTAAAAATAGTCGGCTGGGTCGACTAGTCGGCTTTATGAAAAGCCGATTAGTCGGCTACTGACTAGTCGGCAAAAACCCTAGTCGGTACATCTCTAGTTATAATAATATAGTAGTATACGTACAACGAACGAAACTATTATATAGAAAATATACCTGTTATTATTTATTTTCTTAAGTGTTAATTTTAAAGCGATTAATAGCACAAGTACACACAAAAAAAGTCGAGTGCGGGAAGGTAGACCTATGTATTCCTATGTATTTTGACCTGCTGAACACGAATTCGATGTCCGTTTTGCCCAATTGGCTCTTGTATTTTTCCTAACCTAAAAAAAAAACACCGTAAGAATGCCCGAGAAAATGAAAGTGTAGCTAAAAATCTGAAAAAATTCAGAGGTACGTAGAATGGCAAGAGAAATCGAATGGCGTAAACTAGAATTCTATAGCTTTTTTGGTTTCCGATATAGAGCCTCGAAAAGTGCGAAAAAAACACAAATTTTTTCGGTGAATCTGAGCTGCTCTATCTCAAAAACGAAGGACCGCAGGGATGTATGGTTTCTATCGCCATTCTATGTACCCTTGAATTTTTTTAGATTTTTAGCTACATTTTCATTTTTCGGGCATTCTTACGGTGTTTTTTGAGGTTAAGAAGAATGCAGGAGTCAATCGGGCAAAACGAACATCGGATTCGTGTTCAGCAGGTCAGAATTCATGGGAATACTTAGGTCTGCCTTCTTCCACTCGACTTTTTTTTATGTGCCTGTGTAGTCAATAACTAATCATCAAACAATTATTGCACTATTGCACTTGATGTATTTATTACGCCGAACTGGCCGAGCCGTTGTCAAGTATCGTCCTCGTCTTGTTATGATGCAAATAGGCATGGCTTATAGAATAAACAATGTATTGGGTCGACGCGCCCGTATAAATTTAAGTTTAAAAACATATTTTTTATTGTTTAAAACATGTTTTTTTTCAATAATTAAAAATCCATGTCTAAAACACATTGAATTGTTTTAAATTAAAAAAACGTGTTTTTTGATTAAAACAAAAAAAAAAACACAATTTTTGCCAACCCTGGAACTAAAAGATAATTTATAACTTATGTTATAGTCACTTATTTTTATGGATCTGTGAATAGTTAGATGCAAAAGAAATCAAGAGATAACTATATTATATTGTTATTTTTATATACTAATGAATATCATAGCCCTCAAAAATGGCAACACAAGAGAGTATTTTATATCCCCTTTGAAACCCATTATAATTTTTCTTCCTAGCTCGTTTGGTTTTCGAGCAATTAATTTTTTTCGAAATTTTGCAATTTTTGTCAATATCGATTTTCTCGAAAACCATGGTATACAAGAAAATACAAAAGGCCTTTTTTAAGCAATTAGTCAAGCTTTCTTTTTTTTTTGTGATGAGCATTTTTTTTATATCTTCAACGGTTAACGAGTTATCGGTAAAATAAGGCAAAAGCCCCTCACCGAAGGGGTGGTTTTTTTGGGGGGTTGCACGGCAGCCCAGAACTGATTTTTGTGGTTTTGTGATGTTTAATCCTCGCACTAACAGTTACGGAAGGAAAATCTCAGATAACATTTTTTGCGAGCTTCTGGTGTATTTTTTACTTCACCACCTGGACTATACTTACTTATCAATATGACAAGCGAAAGAACTTTACGTAAATAATATTCTACCAAATGTGCAGATGTGAAAACAGTGATGGTTGTTCAGCCATAGTTTTAGAAACTAAGTCAATAAAAAATAAACTTTATTTCAATTAAGTAAATACAATTTCTTCACCAAGCAAATGCTTCGGAGCTAGTCACGGTTTTCAAAAACAAATACAGTTCATTGATTTTAATGTCTACAAAATTTTTGATAGTATTTTGCATAATGTATTAGAAAGTTTATTTGTTTTCATACAAAGTTAAAGGTACTTACAAACCACACTCAAATTCTTTACAAATTGCATCTTTTTATTGTTGTTTAATATGGACATATTTAAAATTTTATGTCAAAATAAACTAATACTAAGAAAATATTTCCAGGACTGTACTATTTTAGGGAACAGGTCACACCGAAAATAATGATAATAATAATAATAATTTCTACGTTATTCACAGATGTTCGTTGAATTGTATTGTGTGAATTTGTTAAATTAATCAGCCGTGGCATGACGACATTATTATTTGTCAAAGCGCGTGAAGATAAATAGATTCACTTGCAACCTAGAGGTGATAGTTGAAAGCATTCTATAAGCTCCTTGTATCTTACATGAAGACATGTGCAAGATGGGCCCAAAAGCAGAAAAAATTCAAATTTTTTAATTTATAATTAGTCATAGGTATCTATTAGTGTTGCTACTGTGCCATTTAAAAATAATAAAACACTAAATGAAATTTATTAATTTACACTTTTGACCATTTAAGGACTATTTTACAAACACCACAATTCATTTGAAGTAAACGGTTCCATCATTTCTAATTTTTAATTTCTTGCACAACCAAGAGTCTCCCGAGAACTTTAAACTACGAAACGATAGTACTGTCCATAGTTTAGGTGGAGCACAAAATAATCCCACTGCAATGCACCCATATTGACAAAATATGTTTCAATGATGAGAATAAAACTTTTTGTTTATTATGATGCAGATTTGTTTAACTAGTGTCAGTTATGTTAATTTTTAATATCTCCTTTACCTAAGAATCAGACAAATCACACATTTATTGCTATGGAATTTTTAATTATTCCCTCCTCTAGACGTATCCTGTGTGCAACTTCTGAAAATAGTATTGGGTCAAGCAAGAGCAGAATACAGAAAATTGTGTTCGTAGTAAAAAGAAATGGTTATTTACACCTATAATAATATCGCTTCTCCGTGGACACATTGTATATAGCGCAAATGGCTAAAAAACGATCAAATGTAAAAAAAGGAATCTTGACTTATATCACGTAAAAGTACATAAAATAGCCTACCTTTTGCCAAAAAGCAAATTTTAATCCGACTTTTAGGTCCGAAAATATTTCGATTTGAAAATTTCAGAAAAATTGATTGAAACTGCAATTGCAGCCAAACTATTTAATATTTTTGGCTGAAATTTGGTAAACGGTTTTTATGTGATAAAGGCTGCTTTCCCTCTAATTTCAACCAGATCGGTTGAGATCTGATCGAGGATCTGATCAAGATAGCCGACATTTAATTTTTTCAGTTTTTTTTCGTATACCTATATATATCCATTTCAGGAGGGAGGATGGTCGGATCTTCCCCAAGTTTAAACTGGAGGTTCCTTTAATAATGAGGATAAAAGGATACCATTTTCGTTCCTTAACTAATTGTTTGAGTGATCAAAAAAAATATTACAATTGCAAATTTGACCCTTAAAATGTCCGAAATTCCCCTTTTCTGCCAAAAAGCACGGTTCCATCCCTTTTTCGAAATAGAAATTTTCAGGTTTTGTTATACTCGCCATGACAAACAATTTCCGCAGGTCTGCATCCATCTTAAAAAAAATTCCAATCATTTCCTAAACCGACTCCACTATTATCTCAGTTTAAAATGCAGTAAGTACTTGTAAAAATAGGGAACGTGTGCCCTTGTCTCTGATTGGTACGTTTACCAATACAATAAAATGAGAACATTTATAAATGTACATAAATTAAATAAATTCAAATTATTTATAAGATAGCCAAATGCCACATAAAAGTGAACTTAAACCGTTAATTTTATTTTGTGTATCAAGGGCCTTCCCTTGTCCCTGTGTTCCACTCATAACGCAAACAACTGCATTCTGATCTGAGACCGACTATATAGTACCTAATTACCAACCCCCCCAAAACCTAAAAGAATTAAAATAGTTTGACAGTGACTTGTCACGTCATAGTCCAGTGTTTGACTGTTTTTCGCTCAGAATCTTTTCGGATAAAACAGATTGACGTTAAATTTGCACAGTAAGTAGTGAATGGATCAAGGAACAAAAGTCATATAGTGGCGATGTGTGCTTTTATCCTGGGGGTGGATGCCATCCCTTCTCGGGGGTGAAAATTAGCACAAAATAACAGCAGAAATCGATAGAGAGATTAATTATAAGGAAAAAATAAATGTTCTATGATTTTTCGATAAATCAATATTTTTCGAGTTATTCGCAATTGAAAATATTTATTTTTCATCTAAAAGATGCATGTTTTACAGCGATTTTTCACAAATAACTCAAAAACCTTACATTTTATCAAAAACATCATCAGAAGCAAAAGTGAAGCTTATAAAATGACAAATCGATTGTTTCTTTTATTTTTGTAGATGCAATACTAACCAAGTTATGGCTTGTTGACTGTTTGTTTGCCGAAAACTGAATTCAAACCATTCAACGAAATAACGGAAAAAACGACGAATTTTTGGAGGAAAACTTGTCAGACCTGTTTTAAAGCATTTGAAAATACCTTTAAAATGAGCTTGTAGTAAATGCCGTTAGCATAAAGACTTAACGGACTTATGATAAAAACAAAATGGTTGCCTCGTTTTTTCAGAGAAAAAATCACCAATGAAACCAATGGCTTAACTACTTAATTTTCAAGATATCTGATCGATCTAAAAACCATTTTGCAGGGAATTTCAAGCACTTCAAGGCCTGGAAAGTTGAACTTCCTTGAACCCTTCGTCTTTGAGATTTTTTAGTTTAAAGGGCTCAGGGAAGGTGGTCCTCGCACTCAAATACGAACTTAAAACGGTGATATCTCAATTAATTTTCAGCCTAGAGATATAAAAAGAAAACAACATTTCAAAAATCATATCAAAATTGAATCAGGCTTTTTTCAAATTTAGGCATTCTAAACCGTTCAAACTTCTAGAATATATTGTTAGTATAGAACACGGAAACGAAATTGTGACGACGGGTGAGATGCAAGACGCAAAAACTCCTTGTACCCGCCGGCTAATGGTCTTGGAAATTTTTTAAAAAGTCTCGTTTTTTTTTAAACAATCAATACGAATCATTATTATAATTACAGTAGCGTTTAAATCAAGTCAATACGATTATTAATTACAGAGATATAAGCTTTTAAAATCTGCAAATAACGATACGGCTTGCTGCAATGCCCGAAACTCGAGCTGGCCGGCTGTGACGTAATCGGCGCCGATGTCGCACGCCGCTCGCCTTATTTGAATGAATTTATATAAATTAAACAGTCTTATTTTGAGTTCCTAAGTAGTTGTGACAATAATGGAGCAGGGATTTGTTCGTGGACAGTCGGATAACTTGCCAAAAATTGACTGAAATAAAGAACATTAATACGTTTAATTATTATTCCCATTGGTTACCCAGCTTGATATACAAAATATAATCAATTTTCGTCCTGGGGCTACATAACAGCAAAATATGTTTTCTTAATTCTCACACAGCGAATTCACTTTTTAAACCTATCTGGAAAAAATATTTACAATATTTAATAAAGCTCGGTAATGCGGCATCAAAAACTTAAAAATTTGGTAAGAAAATTTTAACCTCATTAAAAAAATGTAAAGATATATGCACCGATGTACTAAATCACCCTGTATATTTAAAAATAATTTTTAAGTGTGCACTCTTCGACACTACACCAGTTACATACAAAAAAATTTGAATTATTTTAATAAGAGCAATATTTTATTTTTTTTTTTATCTTATTTTAATGCCTTATTTTTATTAACGTCCTGGCGGAGTTCAGCTATTGCTGCTCTACCACTCAACCAGGACACGTATACATAGACATCAACACAACAACCATTCCCTGCGATATTGCCATCTACCGCAGCTGAGACTCGAACTCAGGAGAGATAACAGCGACTAGACATGTTGTGCCACCCAACAGCGGTCTAAATCACTGCTACCGTCTCGGTAACACATGAAAAAACGCCACCAACATCCGTACCCTGGCCAGGATTCGAACCCGGAACTCCGTGGTCGCAAGCCAAACATTTTTTTCCATTTAAATATAATTTTATTAATTAAAATATTACATTGTATGAAGCTTATTGCTAAAGGTATATATATAAATATCACATATAAAAGTAGGTACGTACAGTACATTATTTGTCACGTCCTAAAACTACACCAAAAAGTATAATATAGAACATGACACAGCCGATGGTATGGCTGGAGACTTTAGAAAAACACGGCTCTTTCTATTTTGATGTTTTATCTTGATATTTCTTTATCAATTTATATCAATTATAATCAATGTGTTGCCTTGGCTTTAATCGAGCTTAAAGCTCATTATTTCGAGAGTTTCTTGGCTGAACGAAAATAGCTCAAGTGCTGGATAATGTAAGTATTGCATTATGTAGGTAGAGATACCTATTACAATTTTAAGTTAACTTCGAAATGGCCTTCACAACAAAACCGATTACTTGTACTCGAAAAGGTGATATTATTCTTTTTATCTCTCTTTATTGCATCACACCATTGTTTTCGTGTTTTTTCACATACTTATAAATAATTTGTTTGGCGTAGTGATTGTTGTATTGGTACATCGAGGCACAACACAGTATTTGTAACGAATATTTTGTGTAGCCATCTCTATAACATCGCAGCAAAGCATTGGTACTATGATCACTACGGGGTAAATGGGCGTCGATGACGTAGTGCACTCAGTCGAGCTGCTGCTAGGAAAGATGGCGTGGACTAATTGCTCGAACTTCAACAATTAATTGTAAAGCCATTTTAAGTGCTAGAGAAATAAATTAAATTGCAATGTTTAAGTTACAACGTGCACATTTTTATAAAAATATATAAAAAATATCGTTTTTAAGCCCATTCCTTCGCCGGTATACCCGGTGATTTTGATATTTACCGAGAGGAAATATCTTATATCTATTACGTCTACTATACCTAAATAAAGTAAATTGGAAATGGATTACATTCAATTTCAATCTTTGCGGTTAAGCCATTGGATTCATTACTGATTTTTCCTCCGAAAGAAACGAGACAACCATTTTATTTTCATCATAACTCCGTAAGTTTTCAAGATAACGACTTTTACTAAAGCTCATTTTAAAGGCGGCTACAGACGTAACTGCATACTTGAACGGTATACATGCGCAAATTTATTGTACAAGTATACTAAAATCTGCATCGGCGCCACACGTAAAAGTGTAGATGAAAAATCAACATTTTCAATCGAATAACTCGAAAAACATTGATTTATGGAAAAGATATCATTTTTTGCTTATTGTTTATTTCCCTATCGATTTCTGCGGTTATTTTGAGTGTAATAATTTTCACCCCCGAGAAGGGGTGACATCCACCCCCAGGGTAATGGCGCACATCGGCACTATACAACTTTTCTTCTTTGAGCCATTCACTATTTACTCTTGAAATTTCACGTCAATCGGTGTTATCCGAAAGAATTCTGAGGTATAGTTCTCTTCATATAAGGCACATAAAAAGTGTCGGCGCCTTTGACTTTGAGGTTAAGATAACATACCCCGACATTCTTTATTTGCTTTAAATATATGAAGAGAACTATAATACCATATTTTGAACCGTCAAACAGTGGACTATCATTTCACTGATAATAACAACATGCAGTGTCCACCAAAGAGGGCTTTAGCGATACGATATACCGACATCGCATCGATATAGAAATCGCGTTCTGTATCGCTACGTACTTTAACGTATCTATATGATATTGATACGTAAAGTTGCATTTCTGTTTTAAAGAATTAAAACTTAATAATTTATTGTATCAATTTATTTTATTTGCACGATGCATATTCTAACCTCATCGAGTTTTTTAATTGTGTTTATTCATGCAATTAATGTATTGTACTAAATCCATAGTAACAGATGCATGTGATCAATGTGTGTCTGTGTGTGTGTGTGCACGCGTGTGGATGAACTTAGCACCGCACATCTAAAGGACACGATGAAAATTTGTAACTATCTGGCGCCAGACGTGCCTTCGCAACGGTCTGTGGCTATCTCCACTCTCAGGCGGGTACTTACAACTCTTAAAACCCTTCAAAGACGAGTATAGAATAGCTTACTTACCCTGATTGCTATTATCTGCCTTCCGTCGTATCTTGTTTTCTACCGGTACACTTCTGTTCAGATCGTCGTCTTATAAATTAGTACTTGAGAAACATTTCTTAGACTAGTGGATCTGGTGGATCAAAAAAAAGTCGAATTCAAAATATATTTTCGTTTATTGATTGTAAAAATAAGAATAAAATATTCAAGCCTGGCCAGCTAATTGTATATATAAAACGACGTAGATCAGAGAGCTAGGCGTCACGTATCGAGGAGTCGCAACTGGACGGCATTAAACAGAAAGGAGCCAACCCACAAAATTTAAAAAAAATGTTTCTTAATTTATTTAAATATAGAATATCGTAATGTGTGTTCAGCTGAAAAATTCCAACTCATTTTCCTTATAAGAATTTAATGGTGCAGTTTCAATATTGTAATTAAGATGCAAAACCTTTCTTTTGCAAGCTTGTTTCTTGATTTTAGTTGAGGGTGCTGGTTCCTTTCTGTTTAATGCTGTCCAACTCATACAACGGTATGAGTAGTGTAACAATCAACTGGCACAAAAATATTCAGATTCCCAGTTAAATATGTTTGTAAAACATTTGTTGGACTTTTTGAAAATTATTGACTGGTAATGCAGTTTAAATTTCGTATCGCATTGGTTTGCCAATATTCTTTATTGGCGATTGTATAATTCAGGATAATTTGCTCCGAGAAGCTATATACAGGGCGTTTCAGTTAAAAGTTCCCAGGTCATTATCTCAAACTAATAAGGATGATTTATTTTTGTAAAAAAAATATTTTTTGATGGTTGGAACCTTGAAACATGATTTATGTGATTAAGCATAATTTGTGAATAATTTTGATGGTACAGAGGATTTCTAAAAAACAAGGTGTTTTGGAGTTATGTGAATTTCTTTCATTCATTCCAGTACACGTGAATTCTGATAAACCCCTGCAACTTTTTTATTGATTATTATAGAAATGTACGTTTTCAAAAACTTTTTCGCAATAGGGAAAGCGATCTGATACACTATCACATATTTCAATTTTTCGTATATTTTTTAATAACTCTTCTATTAAAACTGCTCCTATAACTTGAAGTAAATAAAACAACAAAGAAAATACACTCTGTATTTTTTATTTTCCCATATATCGACTCGTGTTAAAAATTTTGAAAAGTACCGAAAAAAAAGTTTTTGATTTTTTTTTAATGTTGCCGGTCTGGAAATCATGCAAACTTTAGATGACGTTTATTATTTACACTTCAGAGAATTCATAAAAAAAAATAATCTGCCTCTGAACATATTTGAGATTTATAGATAATATTGGATACATCGCCTGGGCTATAAGACGTTTGGGGTGGTCTGTAGGAGGAGACTGATATGGATGCATGCCCAAGTTCTTCGTTGAAAATGTTCTATAAAAAAATTCAATTCCTGAGAGAGACGTTCCAGAGGTTTTACAGGCTCTTGTTCCATACGTAGATGAATGTCATTAACAACTTCTTTTGTAGGGTTGGCCTGCCAACACCTTTTTTATGAGTCATACAGCCATTTCCGCGGAACACACCAACACAATTAGCAACACTTACACTTCTGTGCAATTAAATCCCGTAACCTTGAAAAATCAAGTAATCCAGTTTTACTAATATTGAGTGGTGTGAATCAGTCTTTTTGGAATTTAGATTTTTTTATTATATACATAACCCGGTCAAAATAGCTTAGAAAATAGGGGTAAGCTTATAATAATTCGCATAGAGCTGAAAATTGGTACGAATGTTGGGAACACCGTTATAAATGAAATGTGAAAAGTCCCCATCTATCCCTCATCTGCAAAATAATTTATTCAAGCAAATATGGGTTTTTTGCATTTTTTAGGCAAATGGTAAGTTTTATCATAAAAATAGATCTGACAAAAATTGTGGATCATGCAGTTATCTATAAAAATTGTTCTTACACTTTTTTTCCTAAGAATCGCCATTTCTGAGATATAGCGATTCAAAAAGTTGAAAAAGTTGCGTTCTCTATAATATGCACGAGTACGCCGCCTATATATATCACTGGACCCGTAATACAAGTAAAAATATTGGCTTGTGTAACTTATACGTACAAATTGTACGATTCTGAGAATATAAACACAAAAGAGACCCAGTCCCTCATTTTATATGCCCGTATAACCTTGAGCAACATCTCAACAACGATCGGAAATATATTAATCCTAAAGTTTACCTGCTTTTTCAAAATGCCAAAATCACATACTATTTTTACACGCAATTACTGGCTGCGATACATCAGCAATTTTCAGGAGGAGTAAAACAACAGTTTTTAAATTTTTTGAAAAACAAGTTAGTTGATTGTGCTAAAGTTTTTAAAGCCAGTAACTCTACTTCTCAAGCTGTAATCACCAACGGAATTCCTTTCCTTCGTTCTGTATATGGAGCTCCAAAAAAATTACCTGCTTAGATAAGTTTCGATACTTATCTTTTTTTAAAAATACTCGAAACAATAAGCGAGTGCAATTAGCTGGTCTTCCCCCAACCTTTGCTTTTGCTCATCAACATCTACTTCGGGTATATTATCAAGTGTGGCTTGGTAATCAACTGGACTCAGAAGACTGGGGTTGGAAGTTAATTGACAATACATTGGAATCAATCGAGACTTTACTTCCACCTGCACCGGAAAAACTCCTCAATACAATTTTTTGCAATTGCAAAAAGGGGTGTAGTGCTAAGTGTGGCTGCAAGAAAGTTGGGTTGTTTTGTTCATTAGCATGTACCAGTTGTCAAGGCCAGTCGTGCTCTAATGTTGAATCGCCATGAGAAGAGGATTCTTACGATATCAGCGAGGAGACATTTGATGTATCGCTGTTAGAACAATTTACTTGTATCCAGCAGGAAGAAGAAGAAGGAAGAGAAGAAGAAGAAGAAGAAGACGACATTACACTGGAAGTTCCATTAGATAATTATCAATCAGACGAATAGTTTTCCCCAATTACTCATAATTCACACCGCTTTCATCATTTCCAATAGTACCGTTTTTTATTTAAAGATCACAATAGATCGTGGAATAGGCCTACCGGGGAAACCACGTTAAAAAAAACGCGCCAAGTACAGAGTAGGTACCTCACAGGTGGCATAATGCCCCTTTCCAAATCAAACACCCCTTACCATACCAGGCGTTGCCTATCTTTCGGCAGCCCTCTAACCACACTCTTTCTCTACCAAAACTTTTGTCTATCATACACTTTTCACCACCACAATTTTACTCTGTACCTATCCTCTTTCTCTTCCCATTGTTTGTCATATGTTTGTATTTTTGTAATTTTTATTATTTTGTCCTCTTTTGTTTAAAATTCTTTTTTGGCCGATAAAATTGATAAAAATCTTAACTATTTAAAACTCAAATTTCCTTTCCATAATTGCCTCGAACGGGTTTTTCCATTGTGTTTTTCCCCGTCTTAGAAACCCAAATCAAATCCACTATTTTTTGGTTGTGCGGTTGGCTCCAGATCTTGATCCGAGGAGGTAATGCTTTGTACCGTTTAATTTAAATAAACTTTGTTATGATGATGATGATGGTGACGTGGAAACGTGCGCATATTATGGAGAACAACTTTTTCAACTTTTTGAATCGCTATATCTCAGAAATGGTGATTCTTAGGAAAAAAGTGTAAGAACTATTTTTATAGATAATTGCATGTTGTGCAATTTTTGTCTGACCTATTTTTGTGATAAAACTTACCGTTTGACTGAAAAATGCAAAAAAAACATATTTGCGAACTATGGCCTTGAATAATTTTTTTTGCAGATGTGGGATCGATGGGGACTTTTCACATTTCATTTATATTGGTGTTCCCAACATTCATACCAATTTTCAGCTCTATGCGAATTATTGTAACCTTGAATGTCTATTTTGACCGGGTTGCATATTTACAGATACTAACGTATGTTAACACCAGGGTGTTACAATCACTAAGCTTTTGCACAAGCGGTAAATTTACGTATGCTAATGGATGTAGACACCAGAGTGTTAAAATCACTAGGGTTTTGCGCTAACAGTACATTTACGTACGCGAATAGATGTTGACACTAGTCTTAAAACATGAATGCTCTTGATGCGCCAATTTTGACCCTTGGGCCTTGATCTCGCGTGGTGATGCAGTTAGTTGTATGTGCGCTAGTGTACCGTTGGTTTTCATTTAATAAATTACTTCCAATCAAAACAGTCATATGAAGGAAATGCTAGGACTTGTTAACAATAAACTAAACCAAATCGAAACTCCATCAGATTTTTTAAATTTTTGCATGTCAGTGTATAAACAGCACCTGTTTGTAGGCAGAAAAATTAAAGTCCAACCAACTATTATCAGCAGAAGGAAACATCGTGAAGGGCTACTTTGCGGGTCGCGGAGGATTCAGCATGGACGGCCGTCTAAAACAAAGGTAGCAATAAGAACAAAAAGAACCCCCGTAGGGGGTTATGTGCACAAAACCAACCTAACCCTAAAGGCATGGGTCTGCTCATTAAATGACTGCTTTAAAATATACG
The DNA here is from genome assembly GCA_963583905.1 of Stenurella melanura. NCBI lineage: Eukaryota > Metazoa > Arthropoda > Insecta > Coleoptera > Cerambycidae > Stenurella > Stenurella melanura. The sequence goes on from OY757312.1 coordinate 115,468,578, forward strand.
TCAAATATTTTATCATTGGTATTAAAACAAATAATTCCGCTATTTCAACAGCGTTTTATTGTTTATTGTCATATTAATAACTTAAATAAATTAATCCCTTTTCGCATAGGTACGTAGTAACGTAATCTAAGAGTGTTAACATCAACTAGCATGCGTAAATGTACCGTTTGTGCTAAAGCTTAGTGATTTTAACACCCTGGTGTTAACATACGTTAGTGTCTGTAAATATGCGACCGGCATAACAAATGTAAAAATTGACGGTGAAAAATTCACAGATACGACTGCACATGACTGTGATTGTATTTATTGTGTATGTAATGTAACCTAATATTTTGTCGTGGCTCCGTTCCCCTCCAAGACGTGATTAAATCTCCTGCTATTTGAAACGGATTTTTCCTCAAATAGCCAAGGAGCGGTTCATCTTGAACGAGATTTGAACTTCTTGATCGGCCTGAACCGTCCTTTCTTCTCTTTATGCTACTTTCCTCCTCCCACCTTTTTTTCACATCTATAACAGTACTTTTATTCTATTGATTGTTACCAACTGCTCTGATAGACATTCCCTCATCAGTTTTAGAGAGAATTAAAGTTAGTTCACTTAATTTTGATGACACTGACAAATAAATAAAGAATGATTTAATATAAACATAAAAACTATTTGCTATTACTAGAGAGTTATTGCAAAACGAATAGGGGCTGACTTTATTAAAAGAAACTTTAAATAAAGTATCCTGTATTCCAATTTATCATCCATTTTTAAAGTGAGTTATTGCAACGGTGTCCTCCTCATACCTTATGTTGATACTTTATTTTGACAATTTTTCCTAACCTAAAAAATCCAAATTGGGCATTGCCGGTATTATTATCATTTGTTCGAGTTTAAAATGAATATGAGAAGTAGCTATCCTAGCTGGTGTTAATGATGAAGAAATTGAAATGTTATTTCTACATAACATAATTGATATTTATATCGGTAATGAACAAATTAACGCTGTAGATTCCGTGAACTTCGATTTAAATAATGACTGACGATGAAATAGAAGTTAATTTTCGTTTTCAAAGATGGGATATAATACGATTGCGAAATTACGTCTTCCTCATATTTAAATTTCACACGTTTTTTTATCTTTTTCTTGTGCCATTATCGCCAATAAAAATAACAATTTCCTTAGGGAATTTTCGTCTGATGCAAGTTTCGACAAAAAGTTCCTAAATGTGTCAAAATTAAGGTGCTTTTAATAAAGGAAAGCTTGCCCGTATTTAAGTTAAATACGGGATGCCTGTATTTTATTAAAAGAAAATGCTTAACGATACTTTCAATGCGCATGCGTACATGTCAAGTTAAAGGAAACTTTTATTAAAGGATCTGTAAACCGAAGTTGCAATATCTCTCTACTTACTGCTAAGTTTGGGAAGTGCTCCCGAAAGTCCTACAAACAAATACTGACTGTTCAAATTTTATTAACTAGCACACCAGTTCGACAATAGGCCTCAATTTTGTGCTCTGTCGTGAAAATCATAACTAAAATAATACAGAAAGTGATTTTAAGATTAGAAAAGAAAGAAAATTTCAACAGAACTACTTGTCATAATTTGACAATCAAAAAATGATTCGTTTTTAATTCCATGACGATCTTTGACCAAGATAATTTTTGATATCACGATATTATAATTTGTGTAGTTTGTATAAGATTGTTTTTTTGTGTGTTAACAATGTTATTCTAGATGTTGTGCGTAGTTTGATTAAATGTGCTCTGCAGTGCGAAATCACAACAAAACGTTTTATTTCAGCCATGGATGCCATGCTCCTTGAAGAATTTTCCACCGATTCCGTGCCCCAGACCTTGAGAAATTTATATGACTATTTCGAAAAAGAAGACATATCTCCGGATATTGAAAATACGCTAGGTGGCCTGGTGTATATTTTGATGCTGGAATCAGGATTTACTCCCAGGGATTACATCGATACCGACTTTAGTTTTAATTTTAAGAGACTGATGTTATTGTCTAAGGATATGTCGAAAACTTTGTTTGTCCTCCCGCCATTTTATTTCTACGAATGTATTTTTAGAATCATATCTGTTGATAACTGCCAAAAGGTGAAGGTGGAGGGTAAAGTCAGAGGTATCGGTACCTGTCAAGTTTTATTAAACCCTCGGTGTTATTTTAGTTCCGATAACAACATAACCATACGCGATCTTAAAAATTTGAAGCATTTGTCGACAAGAGTAAAAAATGAAATTTTCTACAAAGCCAAAAGTCTTATTTTAAGACAGAACAATGTTATTTTTAACTGTTTAGAACATTTACCCCCCGAAATAATAATAATAATAATGAAGAAACTGAAAGTCAACGATTTGCTTCATTTTGGAAGCACCAATAGTTTTTTTAATAGACTTATGAAAACTCCTGAGATCTGGAAACATTTATTGTTGGTAGATTTTAATAAGAAGACCAGTTTGCAAACCTACGCGGAACTCAAACTTAATTACACTTTAGCCAGGAACGATTATACTATGAATCTGGCGATTAAAGATTTTTTCGCTTTGTCCAAGGGTTCTCATTTAATACCCTACTTAGGGTTTTCTTATTATTACAATAATGTTTAAAATGTGTCTAAATTAAACTTTTGTAAGATGTAGTATTTGTTTTGATCTGCACGAATTGTAGTAATCTGAAATAATTATACCATAGAGACAAGCGGATTCTTCACTTCTAACACAGTCATTCTAGATCAGTTCAGAGAAACGGGTCATAATGGAACGACAGAAATGAAAATTAGTATACATGTGTATTAATTCAAGGGTGCTCTTTTACTTCGTCAAAGGAAACCCTTTTAGGATTGAAAGATCGCGGTGCCATCTGTCGAAGGCAAGGAAACGAAGTTCACTTTCTCACTGGTAGGTTTGGAAAACTTGATTTTCCTGAATCAAATTCCACTGGAATTTCGATAACTTAGAGCATTTTCCCAAGATGTCAACATTTCTTTGAGTACGGAAAACTTGTTTGTTACTAAGCGAAAAAGAATGCACATGTGTACACATTTTTAATTATATCCGTTCCATTACGAGCTCGAATGACAGGATGACTGAGGAAATTACGGTAGGAACGTAAATGACCTATCTCATAACGCAGCACGTCTTCTATGCTATAGTTCTTTAAACGAACTCTAGGTGTTGGATAAGTGAATTTGTAGTTTCCCCTGTGGTGTAGCAACCATTTTGTTTAAGCTCATATAACTTCAATAGATTTTGCTGGAGGAAAATTATAATTTGTTTATTTTAGCTGTAAGTCAAAACTGTATAGTGGCCCACATATTAGCAGTTTAGCTTAGTAGATTTGATGGCGGCGGCAGGCCTGGGTTTTACTGCCCGTTAATACACGGAGGCGTCACCGGTATTTGCTTTATGTACGGTGACCTTAAACGTTTCGAATGATGCCAGATTACATGGTATACATACTATCTCATCAAGTTTTTAGTAGATTTCATGTTTTTTTTTACAGTGATCGGGTAAAAATATTTTGAACATTTTTCCTATTATCTGATTAACTTTCATTTCGTCACATTAGTTCGCCTTCTACCATCTCGTGAACAATTATTAAGTTTCAGGTGTTCACACAGAGATTCGAATTATCAGGTTAGCGGCTAACACAAAACGCAGCAAAGTTTTTATACTTATTTCGTGTTGTCATATATACATACATAATAGTACAATATGTTAGGATTTTTAAATGAAAATACTTATAAAGCGTTTATATTTTGGGTAAGAACTTGGTGGAGCTAGGAAAAAATGTACTAAGAGTTCCTACCTGTCTTTTGCACGCAACCTATAGAGTAGCGGCAGAATGACTACTAGCGCTTCAGTGGAGCATTTCCGAATTACTTCCTGTGGCTTTTATATTTATGTGTATGCGTCGATTTGTTTTTTTCCTGATTTTACAAAAAATTAATAATTGTTTGTTGCCGCGACTGTCATATACAGTAAGTACAAACAATTCCGTAGTGAGTAAATGTAATGTTCGAGTGAATATTATTTTTTTGTTATGTTAAAACATTTTTTTGCGTAGGTGAGATGACATTTCATTTTTTGTAATATACTGTATATGTGACTAAACGATTAATTATTAATACTCAATGAAAATTTACCGTTGTTTAGAGTTCAACATTGACTTTTCTGTCGGGCCCTTCTTTGAGTAACAAGATGGAAAAATTGATTTCGCGAAACTAGGGCTTAATGGATGGTCCGATTTTGTATTATCTATAAAATGTGCAAATCTTTGAGCACTTATTCGGTTGCCATAAGGATCCCCCTGAGCTATAAAATTAATTAACAAAATTAGTATTTGCTCAGAATATTTTGAATTGTTAACTACACACATATCTTGTATTTCATGCTTTGATCCACTTTTCCCTCTGCCCCAGTTTATACAGACTTGTTAAAGAAGATTTTCATTTCGGAAAAATTGCCCGATCGATGATTTTTGTTGAAACGTGTTCAGAAAGATGTGGAGAACAAAATATCAAAATGCCACCGCGGGAAATTATGCAGCATTTCCAGCGTGAACGGTCGACGTGGCGCGAGTTGGAGCGTTAATTAACAAATTACTGCACATATTATACAGATTCAGAAAGTATTCGTTTTGGTATGGCAATAATTGGCAATAAGTGGAAGCGAGAGCGAAGCAACTAGGCTATTCTTTTCTATCGTATGTATAACACATCGTACAAAGCGCCACCTGCTATCTCCACCACATGTGTGTGGACAGACAGACATTTGTTTCCGTCTTACACACGTCAGTTCTCGTTTTGCCCTATACGATAGAAAAGAATAACCTAGTTGCTTCGCTCTCGCATGCTCTTATTGCCAAATATTACCATGCCAAAACGAACACTTTCTGAATCTGTATATGTTTCTATCATAAAATTTTGTGTTCTTTCCAATGGTTTTGTTAGTTCTTTCATGCAAATTTAATTCAAAAAGTTATTCATGAAGTATCGTATTGCACCTAAATTGTTTAATAAAGAATTTTCCACACAATTTCTCGCGGTGGCATTTTGCTTTTTTGTTCTCCACATCTTTGTGAACACATTCCAACAAAAATCATCGATCGGGGAATTTTGCCGAAGTTTGGGTCCTTTTTGTCTAATTTGACTCCCCTATGTGGGAAATGAATAAAACTTTATATTTTTAGTATTATTCGATCTATTTCCACAGTTAACCACGCAACAAACATCGCATGATTTTTCCATATTAGCCGGAGATTGTTACACAATAACAAACACTAAACTGCTGATTTTGACAATGTCAATTGTAGCTGCGGCGTTCCCAACACTTCCCACTTTGGTGGCATTAAAGTAAACCCAGAGATTTGCGCGTTTTTAAAAAGCTTATAATAAAATATTCATTAAAAACAAGGATTCTCCTATTCACGTACGTGTAAACCACACAGGAATTAACTTTCTACTTGGCCACTACGAGCGCTAGCTGTCACGTACAGATAAGCTCCGCCTTTCTGCCAGTAGTCTATAGGGGGAACTTGGTGCAGTTTTCTCACATTTTCGTTCCGAACCATTAATCGAACGAAAACATTGCTAGAGTTGTTTATATTTCTTCAAAAAAGTGTTGCATTTACTGTATATACTCACCCTACCCTCACAAATATTATTTGAGGTTGAGGGTAGTGAGAAATACGCCCAAAAATCAACGTAACGGGTTTTTTCGTTGCGAATATACCAAAACTGATTTAACTTGCCTATTTCACTAAAATCTCTTCTGGTTTGCTCCGTTTCTGAGGTCAGCTTCAGTTGGCTCTTCTTCGGCTGCTGAATTTAAGGATCCCTGTCCATAGCAGTTGGTGCACTTGATTAAACAGTGTAGTACAGTTTTAGCACATCTGAGCTGTATAGTTTTTTTACAGTTAAAATATGGAATTCGAAGATAGTATTTTCATTATAAAAAATTGGTGATAAAATTTCACTGCGGAGGCTGCATATTTTTTCCTCTCCATGACTAATTTGGTGGAATATTCAGTAGGAATGTTGGTGATAATCGTGATAAAAGCACGGTGTAAATTGATTGGCTGGCCAATTTATTGAATAAAGTGAACCGGTGGTGATTTAAAGATCTTTTTGGACAATGCGGATCTAAAGTGCTTTCTAGTACTTGCAATTTCTTATTTTGTTGATAAGTCCGTGCTAAATATATCTTCAAAATATCCCGTTTTATTGAATATACTTACCGTCCTTTCTGTTGCCGAACATAGCACATGTGGTATCGCACTCGCTAAACGCATTTGAAGAGGCATAATTTCTTTACTTTTGAGGAATGCAAATCGCAAGAATTAAATAAGCATATGCATTTTTGGTCTAAAGCTGTTTCTTTCAAAACTTGCACCGTTTTATTTTAGCCTGTAATTCGCAGAGTAGGCTTTGGATGGATAATATGTTTTTGCACACAGGACTCCCCTTCCAATGTGCTACATGCGTGGCACGAAAACACTGATATTTTATATAGCAACGGATATACAAGGTGGGGCAATAGTGCGTCGGAACTCGATATATCGAGTTCTACTGTAGCTAAAAATTTAAAAAAAACTTGCAAGTAAACTTGCAAGTAAACTAAATATAAAAGTCTATAACTGGAAATTATTTTCGAACATACAGGGCGCGCCAAGACTCAATTACAGGACTAAGCGCATTTTTTTAAATGGAATACTATATGTATATCAGTACATTTTTTGAAGCTTCTTTTTAGGCTCTATTCATTCCTATATTAGTTAGCATTGAATATTTTCCAACCACTTGGACGTAATGAGTTTTTTTTTGAAATAATGCAATCTGCAGATGGATATTAAAAAAAATCACCACAGTCACAATTATTATGAGTTTTAAGAAAAACTTTGTGAATGCCAGTTACGAGACATCTAATGAATGTTTTTGAATCATTTTCATTTCCTAAAACTGTACAGGGTGGCCAAAAATTATTTTTTAATTAAGAACTTTTCTGAATTTTCTTATTTTTTTCAAATGGAACACCCTTTATGTTTTTCAACGATGCGATGTAGAAATAAAAAACGAACATTTTTTGTAAGTACTTCCCTATGGCTAATTGCAACCAATTTCGTTTCATTGAGCAATAATTACAAAATTCAAAAATAAACTTCTACAAAGAGGTTTCTTCAAATAACTCAATTATAATAAATGTTCCACATGTTGCCCATTTTGATTGACACACATCTCTATGTGCTTTTGACATGAGGCTCCCACTGTTCCTAAAACTGCTGGTGTGATAGATCTAATGGCAGTTATGATTCTTCCTTTCATATTTTGTACTGTTGTTGGTGTGTCTCTATAAACAATTTCCTTCACGTATCCCATAAAAAGAAATCCATTTTTGTAAGATCTGGGGATCTAGCAGGCCATTTAGTGGGTCCATTTGTTCCAATCCATTGATGAGGGAAGGTATTATTTAAGTGGTCTCTAACTGCATTTAAATAATGTGGTGGAGCACCATCTTGCTGAAACCACATCCTATTTCGAATTCTTTCAGGGAGATTTACCAATAATTGTGACAGATAGTTTTTCAAAAAATGAAGATAAATAACTCCAGTCAATGTACCATCAAAGAAATGTGGCCCTATTACTAGTTCTCCAATAATTCCCCAAACGTTTATAGACCATCTGTGTTGGTTATCAATTTGCATAAAAAAGTGAGGATTTTCCGAAGCATGATAATGAAAATTGCGCCTATTAACAAATCCATTTTTATTAAAAGTTGCCTCATCAGTGAATAAAACATTATTGAAGAAATTGACATCATCTTGCATCTTACCTCTGGCCCAATTACAAAATTGTAGGCGCTTTTGAAATTCGTCATCAGATAATTCTTGGTGCATTTGAATATGATATGCATGCAATTTACTTGTTTTTAAGATTCGACCCACAGACCTTCTATTTATTCCTACTTACTATTTCCACTTCTCTTTGACTAACATGGGGATTCTCAACTGTTGCCGGCACCACAGAAAACTCATTCTCTTCGTTCATAACACGTTTTATTCTTTCACTTTTTTTATATTCGACATTTCCAGTTTCCAGAAATCTATCGAGAAGGTTTTGGAAGCTGCCAACATCAGGATCCTTCTTTCAGGATAACGTTGATGATAAATTCTACTGGCAAGTAAACAATTTCTGTCTAACTCGCCCAAAACAAAAGTATGCCTACAAGTTCCGCTTTATTAAAATACATGTTGTACAATTCCAAATATTTTAAATTCATTACAAATTGTAGCTAACGACCGATAAGTGTGATAAATGCTCCGTTGTACACGACAATTTATACCAAACTGACATTTTATTGTTTGTCGAATAACGAGGCAAAAAATTTACAAAACAACATTAATAGTAAAGGACCTGTTAAATACTTTTTATTCATTTCAACGGATTGGAAGAAATGGTCCCTCTAAACGGCCTCATTTCAGAATTCCATAAAGACGTGTGTCAATCAAAATAGGCAACACGTCGAACATTACACTGTTATACATTTTTCTAATGAATTATTTGAGGGAACCTCTTTTTATTTAGTTTATTCTTGAATGTGACACTTATTTATTTATAAAACGAAAATGGTTGCAATTAGCCATAGGGAAGTACTTACAAAAAATATTCGTTTTTCATTTATACATCACGTCGTTGAAAAATATACAGGGTATTCCATTTGAAAAAAATTGAGAAAATTCAATTTAAAAAGTTCTTAATTGAAAAATTTTTGGCCACCCTGTACAGTTTTAGGAAATGAAAATTATTCAAAAACATTAAATGTCTCGCAACTGGTATTCACATAAGTTTTTCTTAAAATCCATAATTGTGACTGGTGATTTTTTTAATATCCATCTGCAAATTGCATTATTTCAACAAAAAACTTCATTACATCCAAGTGGTTGGGAGATATTCAATGCTAATATAGGAATGGATAGAGCCTAGAAAGAGGCTTCAAAAAATGTACTGATATACATAGCATTCCATTTAAAAAAAAGGCACTTGGTCCTGTAATTTCGTCTTGGATCGTCCTATATATTCAAAAATAATTTCCAGTTATAGACTATTTTATCTAGTTTACTTGCAATTTTTAAAAAAAATTCTAGCTATCGTAGAACTCGAGATATCCATATTCGACACACTATTGCCCCACCCTGTATATATAGAGTGGCCTACTTAATATACATTGTATATAGACAGCATTTCCTTAGATTTCCTTGAGAATTTTTCACAAATCGAATGTCGAATATGTCGAAGTAAGGGTAATAATTACGATATGTATATTCTGCCTGATGATGACCATTGTTTCATTGATACGCTGGCAGCAATTTGAACAATCATTATATCGCGCATCGACATCATCTCCAACCTTCTTTATATTAATATCCTGGAAGAATTTAGCCATAGCTGTTTCACCACTCAACCATGACACACGCACACAACATACAACTAAAGCAGGGTCAATTTAAGAAGACGAAGTCGGAAATAAATCTGTACGCGTTCCACACGCTTCAACTCATAAAAGTCACTACTTATTCTGTCCGTAAGCTTGTCATACTATTAATTTATTGCTTACTTTGCCTTTCTAAATTGCCTCGACTTACACAACAACAATTCCCTGCAATATTGCCGTCTACCTCAGCTCAGACTCTAATTCCGAAGAAATTGCAGCGACTAGAAGTTTTGCCTCACTTAATTTTGGTCTAGTCCACTCCTACCGTTTTGATAACACCTTAAAACAACCGCACCGTAATCAGGAATCGAACACGGTCTTATGCCTAATACGTAAGTATTGAGTCACTGAGTCGATTTAATTCCTTTGTCTTCATATCTCGTTTTCAACTATTGCGAACTATCCTTATTGGTAATATAGCACAACTATTGCTTTTATGATGATCGTTCAGTGGCATCATTTTTTTCGCTATGCGAGTGCGAGAGCTAGCACCAAGTTTACACTGGTTTTTGCGTTATCTACCGACCTTTATTTCTGGCCCCATCGGGCCGGGTCTGAAATATAAATTATTTTCCCCATTCGCTTTTTTTAGTACAATTTATAGTTTAGGACGTTGTGTTGAATTTCAAAAAGTCACTTCCTACCGACCGAAAATAACTGAAGACATTTGTACTCATAATTCTAAAGAAGAAAGTGAACCTCAGCTGGCCCACTAGTGGGCCGTTCTAAGGAGAGGTAATGATGAAGTCATAAAAAATTAAATTTTCCAAGTCATTTCCTACCGGCTTAATTTTTGTTTTGAAAATAGTTGACGCTGCGAATGTACATAAAAAAAGCTTCAGCTGCGTCGAGAAAGAACCGAAATGCGTTAGCTACCCTCGAAGTGTACAGAAATGATTTTTTTTCAAGTGATTTCCTACATCAACTCGAAATGTATGATAGCTGATATAAAAAAAAGTGTGAAATAATTATTCAACTGCATGCTTAATGAACTAAAGAGCTTTAGCTGGTACTATGAAGATTCCGCCCTCGGCATTGAGTTCGAATTCCGCGCGGAAAAATTGGATCAGCTGAAGATGTTTGACCCAGGATACGATTAGCTGTAGTTTTTTTTTTCGTGAAATAAATTAGTCAAGAAAATGTTCAAAATATCAAGGGGTGGGTTATCACTTTCACGTATCTGCAGCGACTTCAAGTCAGGCGATGATCCTTCAAAAAACTTTCCGCGAAGGCAAAAACTAGGTTGTATATATGTGCAGAGAATTTAATAGTATATTATTTAACAAGCGATAATGTAAGTAATAAGTCGCGTTTGCATATGTAAATCATCAAGTGTGTTATTTCCATTATTGCAAGTTGAATACTATAGGTACTTTATCTATGGTTATAGCGATAGATATTAATTCGTTCACAGTTCACTGAATGAGTCGTTCACTTTGAACGACTCGTTCATGAATGACTCAACACTAATAGTATCCTACAGTTGGTCTCAGTCCTTGGCAGCGAATAGGCGTTTTACGAATTCTATTTCTTCAGTATGTCTGACGTGAGACCTTTTTGTATTTATGATAGTTCAGATGAAAGTGCTGAAGAATATTTTGATTTGGGAACAGATAATTCAATGCATGTTAATTACTAATATTATTAATTGAAACGAAAACATTTTCGATATTTTTATAATTGCAAGAAAATAATTAGGTATTGCAAAAAAATGAATCATTTTATTTAAATTATCTGCAAATATAAAATCTGGTTTTTGCCTTTACGGAAATCATCGCCTGATTTGAAGAGCTGCAGATACGTGGAAGTGATACCCTACCCCTTGAAATTTTGAAAATTTTCTTGACTAATTAACAATTTCACGAAATAAAACAGCTGCCAACGGCCAAACATCTGTAGCTGATCTAATTGTTTCTCCGCGCGGAACTCGTACCCAATACCGCGAGCGGAATCTTCATAATACCATCTGAAGCTCTTTAGTCCATTAAGCATGCAACTGAATAATTTTTTCACACATTTTATGATATCAGCTATCATATATTTCAAGTTGATGCGGTAGGAAGTCACTTGAAAACATTTTTTTCTGTATACTTCGAGGGTGCAGCTGAAGTATTTCGGCCCTTTCTCGATGCAGCTGAAGCTGTTCATTCGCAATGTCAACTGTCTGCAAAAAAATAAGCCGGTAGGAAATGGCTTGGATTTTTTTTATGATTTAATCATTACCTCCCCTTAGAACGGCCCACTAGTGGGTCGGCTGAGTTTCACCTTCTTTAGAATAATGAGTACTAACGTTTTCAGTTATTTTCGGTCGGTAGGAAATGACTTCTTGAAATTCAACACAACTTTCTGGACTATTAGGTATATTACTAACTGTTTTACAGTTTGTGAGGACTACCACAGTAAGAAAATTGTAGTCCAAGCCTGTCTTGCTGACGATTATACTGCTAACATGTGATCGAATTACGTATTCTAAGGCCTGTTATACAGTACACATTTGCTCTAATTGCTGAGTCGTAACTGAGATGACGAATACGAAATAGTTACTCAATCGTTTCCAACGCGATTGCCATGATAGCAAAACAGAAGAATGATGGCGAGAGATAGCGGTGCTTCGCCTAGGTGCCTGGCCAAGGTTACATCCTAACCACCGTTAAAAGAAAGAAAACATTAATACAGAAGTAATTACATGCTATTCGTTTTTCAATTATGTTGGTCTTAACTTAGCCCATTTTGGAACCACCATTTTATTTAGTAATTTTTTAAATACCACATTCATAATCAGCGACCTTGAGAACTGGATATTTTCAGGTCATAATATCAGATCATTTTCGACTTACAACATTTTCAAAATAATTGTTAAATAATAGTTGTTAATAAATTTTATTAAAAAAATAACCGACAAAAAGTGGTAGAATTTTTTTTATGATTATAGAAATCCAACTAAAAGTTTTTAGACAATCCATTCAAGTTCCATCGATCTCCTAATAACTTACTTACTTTTTGCTATTATGGATTGTACTTAGACGACTAAGTGCACCCCTGTACATTATGGTTGTCTGATATAGGTTCCTATTGGAGGTAATTCCCCCGTGGAAGTACGGCTAGACCTTTTACTAAGTTTTAAAGATCATTGAGACACGTTTCCGTATATGTATTGTTTTCATGGAGATGTACTTATTATTATTACTGTACTTTCCAAATTTCTAGTTCGTCACCACAGCTGCGACGCCATTGCTTTTGTTAAAAATGTAAAGAGCCTACAATTTAATATAATATCGTCAAGTATTCGAACTTGATAAGTATTAAAGTTGTTAAATGGGTTAAAAGTATCAGTTGATTTATACATGCGTACGTTAGATCCTTTGTGACGCTGTCATAATGTTAAATATTGTCGTTAAGTGTTGCATATTTACAATATTTAATAATACTAGGGCGAAAGAAATTATCATTTTTGTGGATACCAGAAAGAAATGCCAAATAGATGGAAGGTAGCAATAAAAGTTATCGCAGGGTTTTTATACAGGGTGTTTGGAAATTGCAGCTATCTGCAATAGATAAAAAATAAGCAGAATCGAAAATGTAAGTCATATCAAATCACCAAATAGGTATCAATAATGTTTTACAGTCAGTGTTGAAAAATGGAATAATTTATATAATCTGGGATGGGTTCATTCGTTGTCTTCATTCACATGTGTGTCGATCTCTCTTTAACATAACAGTGTGATCTACCTGGGGATCAAGACGTTGTCGTAGAGGCGCAAATATGCTAAAGTTTTCGTAAAAAACAAATTGTTTTGAAATAGCGAAATTATATTATGAACATAGAGGGCTTGTGGAGAAATTTTTTATTTTGTTCGCCAAACGGAATTACGTGTTTTTGGTGGATTATACAAGGTTCTCAACAACCTGGAAATCCAGAAAAATCAGAAATTTTTTAACTTTGAGATGCCTTTGAACTGGATATTCTAAAGAATGCAAAGCAGAAACAAAAAAAATAAAAGCGTTTTTTCAAGAGTCTCAAAAAACTAGTTTCCGTTTCGGGGACAAAATAAAAAAATTGTCTACAAACCATGATGTATCCTGGATATCATGGATGTCTAGGATACGTTTAAAATAACATAGGCACAGAAAAAAGAAGTGATGCGTTACCGGGACCCGACATAGTAATCCCTATGTATTTCAACGTGCTGAACACGAAATACATAGGGATTACTATGTTGGGTCCCGGTAACAGATCACTTTTTTTGTGGGCCTGTTCACCGGTACTCAAAAAAAGGTCTGAATCCGGGGCCCGACATAGTATTCCCTATGTATTTCGACGTGCTAAACATGTGCCGAAGTTCGTTTGGCACCATCACCCACCAATTTTTTTGTAAATCGCGAAGATAGCCTAGGAATCCTGATTTTTTTAAAGGTTATTTTCGCTATTTACAAAAAATGGTGAGTGATGGAGCTAAACGGATTTCAAATTCGTGTTTAGCACGTCGAAATACACAGGGATTACTATGTCGGGTCCAGTTAACACCACTTTTTTTTTTGGATGCCTGTATATCTTACTGTTCCAAAATCTGGGAATCAAACACGCTGTTAGTCCGAAAACACCAGAAGTAACACGACCTGCTTTATCCCTGAAGGCTCTTTTGCCGGAGGGGCTGCATCTTTTAAAGTTTTATTTATTTGGTGAAATGGAGAAAATTTGTGAATGGCTTTTAATTGGAAAAAATCAATCTTGTTTTTCATGTGTTCTACGTCATAATTCTTAGTATATTTAGTAAAAAAAGAAAGCCTTCTCAGAGTTTATAAGTTAAATGGTAAAATATTTAGATGGGGATGTGAGCCTATATTATTGTATACTATATATTGTCATTGTTAATTATTTATGGTATGTTCTTTACAAAGATATGCTAAGGCCGTAGAAAACTTTATTTGCCACACATATGCAGCAATACATCTATTAAATACCTACGCGTTTATTTATAGTTATTAGTAATTTTTACTAATTTACCACAATCTATATACTCGTACTCGATGACCTTTATTGACTATTTCAACCGGAAGGTGCTTGCAAATTTTTGGTGAGAGAGTTTATTGAAAAAATCATTTCAATTATTTCTATAAACGAAGATTGGAAAATAGGTAGACAATGAGTGATCGATGCAATCTATATCTCATTTTAATAAATTAGTTTCTCGATTCGTAAGATTTCTCTATTTGGCACAAAAGAGGCAGACAAGGTTAACCAACCAAACCCCAGACTTTACTTGTTGTTACCTATTTTATTTCATAAATAAATTTATTATAGATATATAAATGTTAGAACAAGGAACTCTCCTTGAATGATGTGTAATTTAAATAAAATATTCCGAATTATATCCTTGTGTTTTGTTAAATCATTTAGTACATACCATGCAATTGATTTATAGAGATTTATGTAAACAGTTGTGTCTCTTGTCTCACCCGATTCAATATCAAACATTCAATATGTTTATTTAATAATTTTCACGGTGAATCTCAAAGTTGCTAACATTTATTGATTGTCCAAATGCAACATGATAAAAGTGTTGCACTGCTTAAACCGGCAGATGTCCTCAGCAGTAACTTCTGGGGAATATACTACAGATACTAATATATGATTCAAATGTATTGACCCCTCACTTTAACCGCGAATATCTCAGAAACGGAGGAGCGGAAAAATTGAAAAAATTATGTGTTCATTATGTGTCTATTCTAAATCATTCACTGAAATTTGAATAATGTACATTGGACAGTTTTGAAGTTCTGCTAAGTTATATTGAAAAATGTCCTATTTTTAAAGGACATGTACTATGTAAATAATATTTTAGATATCTACCGATAAAGCACGGCACATTTTTTGTACGAGGAAATTTGTAATAATATTATCTATTGCACTTGATAACTAAATTAATATTTGATATATACCAATTCTTTTTTCTGAAAATGCTTACATTTTAAATTGATAAATAACCGAATAAACATGAGGTTACGATTTTGAGAATAACTGTAAAATTTTAGAATAAAGAATTATGAAAAAAATTCCTCGTACAAAAAATGCTGTGCTTTATTGGTAAAAAAATGATCTGTAACCGGGACCCGACATAGTACTCCCTAATCCCGAAGTACTTCGACACGCTGAACACGAAACCGATGTCCGATTAGCCTGATCACCCATCAATTTTTAGTAAATCGCGAAAATAACAGAAAATCTGAATTTTTTAGGTTATTTTCGCGATGTCCAAAAAAATTGTGGGTGATGAAGCTAAACGGACATTGGATTCGTATTCAGCACGTCGAAATATATAGGGATTACTATGTCGGGTCCCGCCAACAGAACATTTTTACTTCCCTCGCATACCGAAGGGAAGTATTGTATTCGAGAAAAAATCACCCTCCGAGATTGTTTCGGATTCTGACGTTTCAGAACACGTAGATTCCGAAAATATAGGTTTTTCAATTCCGTCAGTCTGTCTGTCTGTTGGTGCATTAACTAAAAAACTACTTGACGGAGAGCAGTCAAATTTGGTAGGTAGTTAACCCTACTGTCAGCGAAGAACTGGTAGAATTTTCACTGAAAAATATACAGGGTGGACCGTCTAAACGGAATAAATAGTGAAACAAATTTTTTTTTGCTCAAATTTAAAATTTCCACGTTTCATGACGCGCTAAACCTATTTCAGAAAAAAAAATTTTTGAAAATTTTTTTCAATCATTTTTGAAAAAAATTTTACCACTAAAAAAAAATTTTTTCTTTGTTCAAATTTAAAATTTCCACGTTTCATGGCATTCTAAACCTATTTAAAAGAAAAAAAAATTTGGAAATTTTTTACCAACATTTTTGAAAAAATTTTTACCACCAAAATAGATGATTTTTTTTTTCTCAAAATTTAAAATTTCCACGTTTCATAGCGTTCTAAATCTATTTAAAGAAAAATAAAAAAAAATTTAAAAATTTTTGAAAAAATTTTACCACAAATAGATGGATTTTTTTTTCCGATTTAAAATTTCCACGTTTCCATGGCATTCCAAATTTATTAAAACAAATTTAAAAAAGTTTTAGAAAAATTAAAAAAAATGAAATCATGTCTTAGTAATCTATTTATCACCATTATAGAATAGATGGAATATTTTTTTGCTCAAATTTAAAATTTCCACGTTTCATAACATTCTAAACCTATTTCGGAAAAAAAATTTGCAACATATTTTCACCAATTTGGAAAAAAAATTAACACTAGAATAGACAGAAAGCATTTTTGAAAATTTGTTCTATATTTTAATCACCACTATACTTCCACTCCATTACGTGAATGTGGGATTGAAAATGTGAGAGATGGCAATAATATTTGGCATATCCTATTATATACTTTTATTGAATAATGGCATCCCAAGAAATAATTGAGTCATGGTGGACATTTATAAAGGTATTTGCGCAAGCCTCCATATTTGGCACCTGTTATTTAGTATATTGAACTTTTGCTGTTGGATGAACACTCTGTATATTTTTTTGACCAAAAGTTATCAGGTTTTCTTTGTAATAATACCAATAATTATATTCCGATTATTATTCCCAATGTCATTTCGTAATTAATAATTTTTTTGAGTGACTGTCATGCACAAATAACGAGGGAAGTTCTGTGTAAATAACTTTACCGATTTTTTTTTGTGCGCCAGTGAAATATTTACATATACAGGGTGAACCATTAATAATAGGCCATAGTGTAGGGGTAGATTCTTTGAGCCAAAATATGAGGATATAACCAAATAAGCTTTAGTAAAATGTTGCCGTGGGAAAAGATACAGGGTGTCAAAATTCAAATTTTTTCGGTTTTTTGCAATAACTCAACAGCCTCTTGACTGATCTTCGCCAAATTTGCTAGAGGAACTTTTTTTATTCTAAGAAACAATAATTTATGTATTACATCGCGTTAGATCATAGAGGGCGCAGCAGGACCTGTATCTAATGATGAATTTTTTTCATATTTTCTCTGGACGAAACGTTGTGGTATTTCCAGAGCTGGGCACGTACAAGTACAAATTGTACTTGGTAGCACAAGTAAATACTTTTACATGTACTTCTACTTAAGCACAATAATTACTGAAGTACTTGGTAGGTACTTGTACTTTGTACTTGCAGTTTTTGTTCTCCTAGAAGTACAAGTACTTCTATAAGTACAAGTCCTTTTATAAGTACAACTCCTTATATAAGAACAAGCACTTTTACAAGTACAAATACTCACATTTGCAAGCTCCAACCTGCAAACGGTTTTTATTTGGTGCCTCTTATTATCTGAAAGCGAAGTCGATGTTTATATGGCCCCAATTCAGAGAAAGATAATTTCAGCTTGTAACATAATTTCAGAATCAGAAGTAAATGTGGAGCGTGGGGATGCGGATGATGGCACTTCAGAATTTTTCGATTTTAATGAAAGTTTTGACCAATTAACTGCAAATACATACATAACGAGAAAATATTGAGGTTTTGCAGTACTTAGACGATAAAAGAAAAATCTTAAATATGTTAGATAATTATCCATTGGTGAAGCAGTTATTTGTTAAATATAATACGCCTTTGTCCTCATCCGCACCAGTGGAGAGACTTTTTTCATTTGCCACTATTGTGAATGTGCCGAAGAGGCATGCACTTTCAGATAGCCACTTTGAACAATCAGTAGTAATGAAAGCAAATTGTGTGTCGTTTGAGTAGGCTATTCCGAGGATGCAATTTTCAGATTTTTTTTATTTTTCTTTTAAAATATGATTTAACATTTATAGATTATTTAATATATTTTTGATGTTCTTATGTTACATTATAATTATATGAAAAAACATTTAGTTAATATTTATAGAATATTTAATATAATCTGTTCTTATATTGCGTTAAAATTACATGAATAAATAATTAGTTTCTGCCTTTTCTAAAAAGTCTTTCCATTATTCAATATTACGGTAATTATTAACGTACCTACATGCTGTTTTATTGTAATTTGTACTTTTCAAAAGTACTTGAAAGTCCATTTTAAACTACATGTAGAGGTGTTTCAAAATCTCATGAGCTGTGACCTTCATATGCGCAGAAACACAATCCCTCTCGTAGACTCAGTTACACTTCTTAAAAATATTAGATTTATTGTTTATAATTCATCCCGAGTTCTTGTTTATGTATAAGCAAGGTAGCCGTCAGAGTTTTCAAAATACCCCAATTAGCATTTTCATATTCCTACGATATACTATACATATCCCAAAATAAAATTAGTATATTGCATAAATATTTGAAACTAATTCAAAATAAGTTGTATACTGGTTGTTTTGTCACAGGTTTTCACATTGTATACATACTCCTGCAATATTCATATGTATGTTGCTGACACGTTGTAAACATATTCTGAAATGTACATTCATTCTATAATATAGTTACAATATACGCAAACCTTTTCCGTACATACATGCAACATTATCCATGTATACTTTCAATATACAATGTATATTGCAAAACAACAATGGTATATTGAATAAATATTTAATACTGATTCAAAATAAGTTGTATACTGGTTGTTTTGTCACAGGTTTTCACATACTATACATATTTCTGCAATATACACACACATGTTGGTGACACATTATAAACATATTCTGAAATAAACATTTATTTTACAATATAGTTATAATATACACAAATGTGTTCCCTACATATAGGCAATATTATCCATGTATACTTTCAATATTGCAAGGAAACATTAGTATATTGAATAAATGTTTAATACTTATTCAAAATAGATTATACAGGGTGTCCCAATAAAACTCCCATGCTGGATATCTTCTAGATGAATAGAGATATTTTAATTCTGTAAAAGTCAGTTTGTAGTACATAAAGAGTGCTTCAGTATTAAATATAAATCATTTTTAATACATATATGACACTGAGCAAGAAATATTTCGACGGGAGGAACTTTGAAATGTTGTTTGTGTAAAGGGAAATGCATTTCTAAGTAAATATTGTTTTTAAAAAAAATCCAACTGTTTTTGAGATATTTGTATCCAAACGTTGCCATTTGCTCCTGTTAAATAATTATTTCCGAAACATTTCACTATTTAAGTGATTTTAAAAGAAAAGCATATTTAAGGCACTTTCATATAAATAAAAATTTCATAGTTTATGAAATACAGATTGTCCCCTTTAAAGACTAAAGAAATCTTTCAGAGATTACAACTATTCAATAGGAACAAATGGCAATATTTGGACACATCTCAAAAACGGCTAGATTTGCCTTTTTTCTTAAGAACAAAATCTACTTAGAAATGTATTTCCCTTCCACAGAAACCAGATTTTAAAGTTTCTCCCAAAGAAATAAGATTTATTTAGAGCCCAGCGCCATCTACATATTGATATATTCAAAAACCATTCATTTATATTCAAAACTGAAGTACTATTTATGTGCTACAAACTGGCTTTTACAGAATTAAAACGTCTCTATTTGTTTAGAAGATATCCGACCTGAGACTTTTTACTGGGACACCCTGTATACTAATGGTTGTTCTCATCCCACAGCATATCGTACACATACGTCTTGTAGATCTGCATCTATGCTGAAAAAATATTGTAAAGATATTTCGAAATATATATTTATTGCTTCTCACAATGTACACTGCATGGAAAATTTGTTTTTACCATTACTTTTCAGTTAAACTCGAGCATGTTTTATTGATCAAATTTTGTTGAATGGAGCACACAAATGCTAAATAAACCTCGAAATAAACCTACCAATAAAACTGCATTTGCCATAACAATACTTTACAAAGGCCCAAGAATATCATATGCAAAAAAAATAATTTTACGTTAATAATAAGATCTGTTAGAAACCATTTTAAAATCACACATTTATCACTCTGAAAACTTCAGCTTTAATAGTCATATTAACATGTTATTTACGAAAGTCTGATAATCATATTATGTTGCCTTAAAGTTTTATCTAATTCAAATCATGTTTTAAATTGTTCAGAGCAAAAGATGACTTTATTCTATTAACTACTTTACATCGTCGTAACAATTATGTATCTTAAATTATAAAATAGGAAGAGTTATAATTAAAACAGTTGTGTTACTTTAAATATATTTTTATTTTTTGTTACAAAATGCAATTGCAATAATAAATAACAATTGTGCCAAGAATTTAAATCGACATTTTTTAAACAAAAAAAATGTGCTTTGCAACTTATGAACTGATCGATATTTTTTTAACAAAAAAAATGTTACTTATAAACTGTCGTATTTTACTATAAAAAATATTTTGCCAGTAAGTAAAAAATAGTAAAAACTGGAGGGCTTACATTTTCAAAACCAGTGTCCAGGTGTTGCCGATGGTGCTACTTATAATTGCGAAACTCCACTTGGCATTCTTAACACATCACCTGTGATTGCTCCTATTGGCTGAATACTTTCTTTTGGCTTTTCCAATTTTTGGGAGAAGGTATTTTTTTCCTGAGTAGAGGAGGTGGGGATACACGAGCTAGTTCCAACTATAAAAGAAAAAACAATTAATTATATTTGAATAGGTATTTCACTTTAAAAACTGTCCTTGATGAAATTAATAAATATAAACACATCTTACAGAAAAAAATAAAAATAATCAAAAATAAATTAAACAAATTGATATTATCATAAAACAAAACATAGGTATATGTATTTTTTTGGAATTCGGAAATATTTGTGTTTGTGATTTTAAATGCCTACCAGCGTTATTAGAAGAACAACATATTCTCTTTCAGCTTCTACTAAGGACAACATTTCTTTCACTTTGGGAAGTCGCCGGCTTCCAATACGTTCTTCGATATCACTATGTTCATCTGACAATAATAATCTTTTCGGAGGACTAATATGCTTTTTGTACATATAGTCCCTTGATTTGTTTCTGTTCACTCTGTACATCAGATGTGCTTCCTGATCTTTTCCATTTACCTAATTGCAGCTTTTTATAATCCTCTGAAATAGATATAAAGCAAATTAATACGAATAAATATAACAACTCGTATGTTGTAATTAGAACCAATGGTTGTGATTTAAATAAACAAAAGCATCTTAATATTGAAATAGATCGAACCTACCTTCTTAAAAATAAGATTTAAACACCCCGTAAAGTGTCCAAGTTTCACCTGGGATTTCTCCTGGTTTTCCATGATTTGTCAAATTGGTTCCGTTTGAATGATGACCACCAAACTTTCTTTTCGAAGAGTGTTACCATTCCGAATTAGACTACCTCCGTTTCTTTTCAAGAAATTGGTGCCTACAAACGCCGTCATTATTATAACAACTAATAAAGTATGCTACAATTATAATATAGGTAAGTACAAAGGGATACATTAAACTTTAGTATCTGAATATAAAATATCTGAAAATGACAACAAGGGGGGCCATCCTTAAAACTATGTGGTAGGTAGTTGTATTGTGTACGATTGTAAAATACTTACTGCAATACAATAATTAAGGTACCTACACTTGGACTAATAATTAATGATCACGGGAAAACAAAACACAAACAAATTGAAATCGACATTTGACAGCTTGTGGCCTGTGATGGCAAATTACAGCATGCGCACTAATCTAAGGACCGTGGCGCGCATTTCAAAAATTCGACAAGGGAATGATTGTAACGACATGGAAAACGGAAATCTAAATATAACGATAAAATGTAATTAAATAATCATTTCTCAAGTACGAACTACCTGCTTAAGAAATGCCGATAGTTATTAATTTATTAAATACAGTAGGAAAATTGAAAAAGGGATGAATATGTTATCATTTTTATTATTCATTATTATTTAATATACGATCACAAGTCCAAAGTCTGGATTCAAAATTTAAATCATATTTCATATCTACAATTTTAACCAACGATTTAAAATTTATAAAACGTATGCCATTCACCACAGGGGATGATTATAAATGTACTTAAACCAAAACTAGATAGAGAAATATCTATTTGTTTTTGTTATGAGGTAGATAGGTACTATACCAACACCGCACAAGGCAATATTTCAACAAGACTGCCGTAGAATTAATATTTAACTTTACCATATTTTTTTATGTAATATGGCCCAAATGCATGCAGCATTATGCTGTCAAAATCAATCAGAAACCGCATAAATCTTGTTGGTCCTTTGCAAAATGTAACATTGCTGTGCAATATTACTAGGGCTATATTGTTTCAAGTTTCGGTTGCAATGTTGCTAAAACTGCTTTGTCGGTGGCTTTACATAATTTACGTGGCTCAAAATGTTTACACCCCATTCTAAAATTCAATTTGGGTTTTATTGCATACGGCTGTAGTGTACATGTGTTCAACTTTTGAATGTAATGTTTTGAATATTAAAAATACAAACATGAATTTCATGTTGCAGAAATGTTCGACTGGTACATTATCAGGGTATATATGATGGTACACATATATTATCCATTAAATGTTTATGTGATATTTGTTAAAGATTTCAAAATTAATATAGCTTTTTGTATATATCTACAGTATACAAAAATATCATGTTGTAAAAATATTCCATTTGTAAATTGTAAAGAGATTAAATTAAGTACGTAGCATAAATATTGCCTATTGTATATCTATATAATATTTGACACATCAGCAAATTTTTGAGAAGATTCGTACAATATTCTCTGTATACCGCAGAATCAACATTATTTCATGTATATTGTAGGTATATATAGGAATATCGTACAACGTACTGGCAATATCTTTCCTATATTGATATAAGTACGTCGCGAAACGTATATTACGGCTATATGTAAAAGAAGTTCTGAATATCGTTTGAATGTAGACAATGAGTTTTGAATGTTCATTTCATATCGCGTGCTATGTGGGACGCTTATAACCCAGAACAAACTTTGCCTTTTGCGCATCTCGCGGTTCATAAGATTCTGAAACACCTCTCTTTGTACTTGTACTTAA
Organism: Stenurella melanura; assembly: GCA_963583905.1. Lineage (NCBI taxonomy): Eukaryota > Metazoa > Arthropoda > Insecta > Coleoptera > Cerambycidae > Stenurella > Stenurella melanura. Next base: position 115,492,036 of record OY757312.1, read on the forward strand.
GTACATTCTGTTCCTAAAGTAATTGTACTTCCGTCAAGTACATTTTTTTAAAGTTCTTGTACTTGTACTTAAGTACTTTTTTTTCGGGTACTTGAACAGCTCTGGTTATTTCTGACCAAAAAATTTGATGAGGGCGTCATTTCCACGTATAAAAGGTACACTTGGTAGAACTTGTTAACTCCAACCGTTTTCGAGGAAATTGCCGTTAAACATTTGAATAATTTTTTGAAAGACAAATTCAATGAAACAAAGTGTATTTATTGAAAAAAGTACAAAACGTAAGGGAAAACAAAATTATAATAACAGCGTAAACTCTTTCTCACTTATGAACTAATGGAGTATTCTCATGGTATTGAGATAAATACATAAATGAAAAGATTGTGTAAAATAAGGATCTAATCTTATTAGAAGACCAAAAAATAACATAAAAGTTGACTTAATGACATTAGTATTTATTGTATAAACTTTTCGATATGGTCACATGCCTTTTCTAATTCTTTTCATAAAAGATTTTCTTACATTCAAAAATACATTTTCCTGTCCTCCAATAAAATTGGCTGTGTTTTGTATTTTGTCCCACAGTTCTTCTCTTGAATTGATAGTATTTGCATAGACTTAAGGACTTCATATGTCCCCACACATAATAATCCAAATGATTATAATCAGGACTCCTTGGTGGGCAAGCAAACTCACTTCCTCGACCGATCCATCTGCGTGGGAAAGTCTCATCATAATTCCTGATTTCAATGGAGAAATGAGGGGGAGCTCCATCTTTCATAAGCCACATTCTGTTCTGTATGTCTAGCATGAAAGCATGTAATATATTAACAAGAGTATTTTGAAGAAAAAACAGAAGAAACTGTCCATTTAAATTTGGAGGAAAGACAAATGGTCCCAATAACTGATTGCCGATAATACCACATCAAACGTTAATCTTAAATTCGTGCTAAAAATGCCTTTCTTTAACGGCATGAAGATTTTGTACTTCCCAGTAATGGGTATTTCTCCAGTTAAAAACGCCTCGACGAGTAAAAGTTGCTCCGTCGGTAAATGAAATGTTCTTAACAACATTTCGACCCCTGTTGTGTTTATTTAGAACTAATTGACAAAATTGTAGCCTTTGTGGAAGATCCCTTCGAAGTAAGTTTTGAACAGATTCTTTACTCAACCCTGTAGCCGTTGATAACCGACTTGAACTGACTTGAAGATCTTCATTGACACGGAACTAAAATTTCTAGTTCTTGATCTGGAGTAATTCGTTTCGGCCGTCCTACATCATTTTTATGGCGAAATGAACCCGTTTCCCCCAAACGACGAAACAGACCTTTGAAAATCTTATGGTCTGACTGTATTTTATTTGGATATTGAAATGAGTATCTCCTCGCTGCAGCACGCCCGCTAAAATTTTTTTGTACGTACGTACGTAACACATATATACCTCATTTCCTTATTTGAAAGATTATTATGTCGAGGATTTTAAATAAAGAAGTTGAAGAAATTATTAGCTCGAGGAACACAAGAACAAAATAAAATGATTACATGACGTACATGACAGAACTAAAACGTAACCAAAGCACACTTTTCAATAAATACACTTTGTTTCATTAAATTTGAATTTGCCTTTCAAAAGATTGTTCTAATGTTTAACGGTAATTTCCCCGAAAACGGTTGGAGTTTTCAAATTTTACCAAATGTACCTTTTATACGTGGAAATTACGCCCTCATCAGATTTTCTGGACAGAAATACCACAACGTTTCGTGCAAAAAAAAATGAAAAAATTTCATCATCAGATACAGGTCCTGCGGCGCTCTCTATGATCTAACGTGATGTAATACATACAATATTGTTTCTTAGAATAAAAAAACCTCCTCTAGCAAATTTGGCGAAGATCAGTCACTTAAGTTATAGCAAAAAAAAACGAAAAAATAATTTGAATTTTGACACCTTGTATCTTTTTCCACAGCAACATTTTACTAAAGCATATTTAGTTATATTCTCATATTTTGGCCCAAAGAATCTACTCCTGCACTATGGCCTATTATTCATGGTCCACCCTGTATATTTTCCATGATATAATGGATTTAAAACTGGTATGGTCAAAATTTCCATTAAAAATAGGACATTTTTCAATATAACTTAGTAGAATTTCAAAACTGTCCAGTGTACATTATTCAAATTTCAGTGAATGATTTACACATAATGTACTCATAATGTACCTACACATAAATTATTCAATTTTTTCCGCTCCTACGTGTCTGTGATATTCGCGGTTAAAGTTAGGAGTCAATACATTTGAATCGTATATTAGAACTATTTCTACTTATACGACACATATGTGAAATACGATAAAATCAGACATTAATATTGCCAGAAAGCCATTATTAAGGTAGGAAAATATTTGTTACTTTCGAACTTCCTCAGTATCTCTCAATATTTTATTTAAAATGTGAGTGAAGTTAGTTCACGACATCCCGGAGATCCAAGTACCATTTGATAATCTCTAAAAGGGAACATCATGAGATGTAATGAGAACACAAAGCGAGATACGTAAAAATGTGAGAAAACCTTGGATAATTGTCGAAATAGACCGAGTTCCCAGATAAAACTGGCACCTCCGAACACCTCAAATTTAAAAGGTGAAAATGGTTGCAAAACTCGCCCGCCAGGCTAGTAAAAATTCGTTAATTGTTATTTTTTGTGAATTTTGAATTTAGCAAAAAAATGATTCTGCTTTTCAAAACACCTGCTTGAAATGTTCGCAATTTGTGGTAAATAATGAACCATTTTTGAGAAAATTTGTCTGTCTGACAATTTTTGTTAAAACTTCTGACATACCTTTTGTTATACATTCTTTTTTTTTATGAAAGTGCACTTCATAACACCTTTGATTTTGTTTTAAAATAAAGTTTAAGGTGGCCATTCCCTAGAAAGAGACATCCGGTGGGGAAATATTTATTATTTTTTGCCATAACTTTTTTTTCTTAGTACGTATATTTAAAAAAAACTATAAGACTACCTAAGTAGAACTGTAACAAGACTATTACTATGAATGTTCACTAAAAAATTTCAGTGGTTTGCAACATAGCTAGATTTAAATTTAAAATTTATGTTAATCTTTCTATTTCGTAGTTTTAAATCGAGCTATTTTGCAAACCACTGAAATTAATTAGTGAAAATTCATAGTAATAGTCTTGTTATGGTTCTACTTAGGTATTCTTATAGTTTTTTTAAATATACGTACTAAGAAAAAAAAAGGTTTTGGCAAAAATAATACATATTTCACTATCGGATGTCTCTTTCTAGGAAATGACCACCTTAAGAACTTTCCTATTTATTACAACTTGTCTGGCTGACAATTTTTGTTAATTAATTTGTCAGACTGAATTTTGAAAGCGCAGCATCAATGCATCAGGATCAATCACTGGGATCTTATAACACATCCTTAAAAAACAACTGAAGTTTAAGATCTCTATGCATAAAAAATTGTCTATCATTGAAAAAACGTTTTTCACCATGTCAGACATTAAAAATGTGGTCGCAAAAACTTAAAAAATGAAGTATGTCGTAGTGAAAAACATTTTTTCGCTGACAGATACATTTTTATGCATAAAAGAGATCTAGAACTTAATTACAGAAAAAAATAAGGTGGTGTTTTGACGCGGCCATTGTAAAAGCTTGTTTAAAAAAAAAACGTTGTCACGGCACAAATTAAGTCTGACATGGTGAAAAACATTTTTTCAATGGCAGACAATTTTTAATGCATAGAGGAGATCTTAAACTTCAATGGTTTTTTTTAAGGAGGTGTTATGAGATGCCAGTGTTTGACCCTGATGCATCGATGCTGCGCATTCAAAATTAAGTCTGACAAATTAATTAACAAAAATTGTGAGGCAGCCAAGTTGTACTAGATAGAAGAGATCTTAAACTTCATTTTAAAACAAGAATCAAGGAGGTGTTATGAAGTGCACTTTCATAAAAAAATTATTTATAACAAAAGGTCTGTCAGAAGTTAATTACTAAAAATTGTCACACAGATACATTTTTTCAAAAATGGTTCATTATTTATCACAAATTGCGCAAATTTCAAGCGGTTGTTTTGAAAAGTAAAATCATTTATTTCAGCTAAATTGAAATTAACAAATTTTTACTAGTCTGGCAGGCGTAACAAGATTTTTACATATTTGCAACTATTTTCACCTTTTGCGGTGTTCGATGAGGTATTTTTTTTTATAGGAGCTCGGTCTATAACTAAATTAAAATCCATGTAATATCTAAAAGCTCAAGATGTCAACGCTGCTTTGAAATCGGAAGAGTGAAAAAATCACCCTTCGAGATTTCTTCGAATTTTCACGTTTCAGGCACTAGATTACGAAAATTAAGGTCTTGAAATTCTGTCAGTCAGTCTCTCTGTCTGTCTATCTATCTGTCTGTTTGTCTGCCTGTTGGAGCTATATCTAGAAAATTATTTGACGGAGAAGAACAGCGTTTGGTAGGTAATTGACGATACTTCCAATGAAGAAGTGGGATATATACCTTTACTGATTCTAAGAAATAGTAATTCTAAGAAATAATCTTATTATAATGGAAATCTGCAAAACCAGGAAACTATTTAATATTTAATACCTTTTCTTTATGATTATTTTTTCTGTTTGATGACCATATTTTTTTAACTAAAAGCGTATCAGGCAATAATGACAACTAGATACTAGGATTATTATTCCCCTCTTTCGTTTCTTCATTCGCTATTTTGTAGAGTGACCATCCTATATTTTGACTAAAAGTACATCAGATTTCCTCCTCGAAAATATTATTTTCATCCAACGTTCCCTAATTATTTTTTAGAATGACCACCCACCCCATACGTTTTTTTAGTTAAGCTAAGAGCGCTTTACTAACTATTACTAAGAAAGAAATCTGATATACTTTTATAGTTGTCTACACATATTTAATGCACAATAAAAAAGACTATAAAAACAGGCCATTAAAATATCAAAGTCGGTATTTTTACCTGCGGACACGATCCTACAGAGCCATACTTCAAATTCTGGAGTATCAGAATAAACAAAATAATACTAGAGATTAAAAAATCGTGTTTTCGGCAGAAATTTAATGACGGTTTTGGTAAATTAAAAAATCTTTATTGCCCATCCTTCGCGATATTGGTAGATAAATTCGAAGTACGGCTCTGTTTTACTGTTCCCTGTTTTATCTATTAAGTAATACATAGTTATTATTTAATGAACTATAAAAAAATGAACCATGTCCCGGTCTCCCTTTATATTAGCTTGGTTGGCAGCTTTGAGTTTTTTATGTGCGTTATAAATATGTAGTCAACTATAATTAAAAACCGCTGCCTAAGGAATCATTACTTCCACATCCAGTGTTTTCATCCTAGTCTCTTTAAAGAAGAACATCTTGACTATATTTGCACTCTAGTAGGTATGTGGAAATAAATGTGGAATTTTAATATTTGAGGCAGATGTCATAAAAAAATTTGAGACGTTGGTTTCGAGCATATACGCCAAACATTAAGTTTCTGGACTGTTATTAGCTTGCTCTACTTTTTTCCCCTACTTACACCTCTTCAACGCAATTATCTCAATCAGATGTCATTACAATACATACGTGTACCAATTTGTGAGTATCTCAATTTGAAAAATAGTATAAAAAAATATGATATAGTATATACACCAAATCTCAAGTATATGTACTCTTATCAGCTTGCTTTATTTATTTATTTAAACATACCCTACGAATAAGTAGCAATTGTTAAATTTTGGAGAAATAAATTATAAAAATGAAGTTCCAACATAAGGAAGAGCATCCATTTGAAAAGAGGAAATCAGAGGGTGAAAAAATTAGAAGGAAATATCCTGACAGAGTACCTGAACACCATGAGGAAGACTTCTTTTTGTATATTGCCTATTCCGATGAAAATGTCTATGGGACAGAGGAGCTGTAAAGTAATAATTTAACATGATTCTTTTTACTTTAATGTAACAAATTACAATACACATAAATAATGATTTTCTCCTATTTACACCCATTTAACCCCCAACCTTTCAACGGAACCGTCTGAAAATATAATCTAGTTCCAGTGGTCGTTATAAGATATACATGTACCAAATTTTGAGTAAATATTTCAATTTTTTTATCAACAAGTCAATATCTTAAACCGTTCCAGAGAAAATGTGCTCACAAAAAAGATACAGATTGAAAGACAGACAGAATTTTGTTTTCGCTCAAATTTAAAATATCGACGTTTGATGATATTCTAAACCTATTTCAAGAAGAAACATTTTTGAATTTTTTTTACAGTTACTGTACTTCTACTCCACTACGCGGATGTAGAAGTAAAAATATACAGGGCGGCCATACAACAGAAATAATAATAAATAAAGGGTGTGAAACCAACAAGGAAGTTCTGTGTAAATACCTTTCCCGTTTTTTTATCACATGACTGCCTTTTAACAAATTTGAATTCGTAAAAAAGATCATTTTCTTAAATTGCTGTAGGATCAACATTTGTGAAATATACCACTTTAAACGAATCTAAAAAAAATGAGGTTCATTGGTTTTTTAATCTTCAATGTATTTTTGATACTATTAGAATATGACTGTTTTTGTTTCATAAAGACTTGTGTCTAACATTTTAATTTCATATATGAGGTTTTCGCTAATGTGAAAGGTATAAATCGAGAAAGTTTTTAGGCTGTATCGTCACGACCACTAAATAGAGAGGTAACGGAATAATGGAGTAAAACTAAAATTTCAAGGGAACTGTCTTACCATAGTATTTGGAACTTATTGAAAACATTTCAAAAAGTGTAATAAAGAGTTTTGGATTAAACCCGTGTGGTGGAAAGCTTTTGTTTAAACAAGAGAATGTTCAGAATCCTGTTTATTCGCAGTTTTTCTTAAATGGTAGTATAACCCGTATCTCAATAAAGAAAGAGACACAAATTATTCACAATGAAATTGCGAAGAAAACTAGATTTTGCAAAGTAGCGAAATAGGCTTTATTCAACTGACTACAGACATGTTCAATGCGTAAATCCCATGTCAGTTTACTATCCAAGTAAGTACCGAGCAACTTGTGCTGCTCGATAGTCTAATGTCATCAGTAAATTATGTATTATGCACCAACGGTCTCTGTAAATAAAAGTTAATAAACACGGTTTTTTTATTATTAAGTATTAGTTTATCTCTTTGGAACCACGAATTAACTTCTTCTAGTGTAAGATTAATTAGTTTTTGTAGCTTCTCAGGAGATTTCGCTGATAAGGTTACTGTTAGATCGTCAGCAAACATCGTTAGATGACCTTTGGTGAGATGGTGGGGAAGGTCATTAACGTATAACAAAAATAGTAGGGGCCCCAGAACAGCGCCCTGAGGTACCCCAATTGTCATATCGTGGAACTCAGACTCCACTCCACGTGGCCGTTTCTGTGGATTTCTTGGATTTAAATCCGTGTTGAGACACTGTAAGTAAACTGTTTTCTTCAATGAAAGACACTAGTCTGTTATAAATAATTTCAAATATTTGCCTATAATTTTCAATGGGTATTACAATTGCTTGCCTAAGTATATTCGGAAATTGTCCTTCATATTTGTCCTTAATAATACACATATTCGAACGAAACTAGAAGAATGCACTCCTTGTGGGGTTAAACTCTCAAGCCAAGTTTTAAATTGAAATGTTTACAATAACTCTTAAAAATTAACTGCAAAGTCGAGAATCGATCGTCGATTGTTTATGGGCATCAAGTCGTACATCAAAAAAATGTATTTCAGATTATAAGTAGTTGTTTTTATGTTTTTTGTGATGGTATAAACAAAAATAAATTTAAAATATTTTAAAACCAATTTTATTCAATTCCTCCATTTTCTTTTTTTTTGTTCAACAAATAAATTTTACTGATCAATATTTGGCCTAAAAATAAAAATTATTGTTATGTATTAAAAGTACATAAAAAGCGAACTATTTTTAAAAGGTACTTTTATCTACACCGATTGGGACCCTAGATATGATATTTTTTTCCATTATGGCCATTTATAAGTTAAAAGACATAATGACTTGAAAATTTTTTCGGTCTTAAAAATTTTAAAATTTGTTTTTGTTTGCACCACCACAAAGGACATAAAAACAACTACAATCTGAAATACAAATTTTTGATGTAGGTACAACTTGATGCCCCTAAACGATCGATTATTCGATTTTCGAGTTTGCAACTATTTTTTAGGAGTTATTGTAAACGTTTTAACGTGAAACTTGGCTTGACGGTTTAACTTCACAAGGGGTATATTCGTCTAAAGTTTCCTTAGAATATGTTCATTATTGTTCAAGTTATTATCAATGATTTCAAAATGGCCTCCTTATAAAATGGCTTTATGTTTCACTACTTGGCATATTGACCAAGGAATATCTTACAAATTTAGTTTTCTTCCCGATTTGATTGTGAATAATTTGTGTCTCTTTCTTTATTGCGATACAGGTTATACAACCAGAGATATTTAAGAAAAACTACAAAAAAAAACAGTATTCTGAACATTGTTTTGTTTAAATAAAATGTTTCCTCCACACGAATTTAATCCAAGATTTACTACAACACTCGTTGAAATGTTTTCAACAAATTCCAGCAAAAAAATTGCTGTAGGAAGACAGTTCCTTTCTATGTAATTTAGGCCCTTAGATTTATTCCATAGAAAGAGAAGTAGAATTTTTAAAATGGTTTTTGAATAACACCGGATCCTTCGCCATTTTTTAAAATTGTTCTTTTATTGCCTGACTCCAAGTACGATTTTGATGAAATGACTTTTGTTGTTCAATGGAAGGTTTTTAGTCATGCCAGGACATAATTTTTTGTCAACAAATAAATGGGGACCGTATTTCAGCCTGTTGCCACTCTAAATGATTCTTATTACCGAAATCTGATATTGAAGCCGATGTAAAAATAAATACGAATAAATTTTGTAGCCGAACTTATGTTTAACCAAGGAGTTGTGCCTAAAATAACGGTTCCGGTGCGACTCCATTTTTAGGTAAAACTGAAAACCGGTTCTAGTGTTAAAAAACGCTTTATTTTAATATTCGTTTTTTACAGGTTCTTCCGATTTGGCTTCCGTTTCAGCATTGTTTTTCCGGTTCACAATTGTTTCTAATTTTCTGATGATACTAATCAACTACATAATTACTTCCATATCCCCGTAGTAAAGCGAAAGTAAAGTAATCGTAGAAAAATTTCTTTTTTGTTCTTTTTGTTGAAATGCCTTTAAATTTTTTTTCTTTTCCATTTGTTTGGGACTTCCTGCCACATGTATTTTTTCTTTTTAAGCGGTGCTCGGGGAATCTACAAAATATCACAATTAACTAGTATATTACTGGTAAATAACCTCTACGCCTGTGACTTTTACGTCAACGGATCAGTTAGAGGTTGCTTTTTTTAAATAAACAACACAAATAAGTATAAAAACTTGAAATTAAATATTTCGCCGACGTTTCGGAAATCTAATCTGTTTCCTTTTTCAAGGCTTTTTTCTGTGTATGATAAATACACAGCTCTAAGAATGTTTGTTATATTCAATATCCATAAATACCTACTTACTATTTACATAGAACTGTTGATATAGTTAACAGTTTTTTTTTAGTTTTTATACAATGTTAAGTTTGTGAAGTTCTTCTTTTAACATTGGCAACCAAGTTAAAAAACTGTTAACTATCAACAGTTCTATGTAAATAGTAAGAAGTATCTATGGATATTGAATATAACAAACATTCTTAGAGCTGTATATTTATCATACACAGCAAAAAAGATTTTTCAAAAAAAGCCTTGAAAAAGGAAACAGATTAGATTTTCGAAACGTCGGCGAAATATTTAATTTCAAGCTTTTATACTTATTTGTGTTGTTTATTTGAAAAAGCTACCTCTAACTGATCCTTTGACGTAAAAGTCACTGGCGTAGAGGTTATTTACCAGTAATATACTGGTTAATTGTGATATTTTGTAGATTCCCTGAGTACCGCTTAAAAAGAAAAAATACATGTGGCAGGAAGTCCCAAAGAATTGAAGAAGAAAATTAAGATAATGCCACAAATGACATTTAGACAATATGCCTTTAAAGTGTCATGAAACGTCGAGATATTAAATTTGAGCGAAACAAATGTTCTGGGTGGTCTGCCTGCCTGTAACTTTTTGTACGCACGTTTTCTTGGAACTGTTTAAGAAATTGACCTGAAATTTGGTACACATGTGTATTATAACGAGGTCTGGAATTAGATTGAATTATGAACTTATTCCGTTGAATAATTGAAGGAACAAATAGGGGTAAATAAGTAAAACTAGATGGCAAGAGTCCAGAAACTTGGGATTTGGTGGATTTACTAAAAACTAAGGTCTTAAATATTTAACATTGGAAATGTTAATGTTCGCGTATAATAGCGTATAGGACACAAATAAGTTTTTTCCAAGACCGTCGACGTGAAAGTATCAAAGTCGATGATGTAATACTGAGCGAAGGCCTGTTACTATGTGGGGCAATGCGGTGTAGTTGGTCAGCGCCGATCGATATTGTACCGCTTGTTCAACAAAAGTCGGTACGATGAGAGCAAATCTTGTAGCCTCGAGCCGGGAGGCATTAGTGCTGCTGCATCGGACGAATAAAGAAGCGTGATATCAGTTGTCTCGCTATTATTCCTTGCATTAGTGTTCATTATCAGCCGTACGGTTGGCGCATGGGTAATGTTCTCGCTTACGCTTTTTTTGTTTGTACACATATATTTATTATTATACTGTAACAAAGGAACCTTTATACTGTAAAATGAAACAAAAAAATGAATAAAAAGATTTACAATGGCAAAATGGCTTACGCTGCGAAAGGTCCCGGGTTCAAACTCCTATGCCTGCTGAATTTTTTTTTCTTTAATTTTGTGACGATTAATATATTTTTTCATAAATTCTTTTCTATGACTTCTTTAGGTTAGGTTAGCAGGTTTTTATTCTGCTTAAAATAAAATAATTCTTTCGTGTGATTTCTTTAGGTTAGGTTAGTAGGTTTTTATTCTGATATCTGACGGTTAATAATTCTTAGGGCCGCAGGCAGTATTGGCGTCGCGCCCACAGATTAACACAAAATTAACTTGAAATCATGAAAATCACTACAAAATTTGCTCTTTCCGTATCACCTTGTTTGTTTAACTATTTCTTCCGTGCTATAGTGCTGGTTGTCAACTTCTGGGCACGCCGAATTTTCATTTTTATTTTTAACGATTAATGAATTTTTTCACAAATTCAGGTTTGATTTGACGGCAGAAATAATGTTTTCCTTCTTTTTCCTATAATGATTTCAATCTTCCATGGGTGGTTACGTTAGTTAGGTTGATTTTTATTTTGCTATCTAATTGTTAATAACTATCAGCGCCACAGGCAGTATTAGCGTCGCAGACAAAGAAAAGTTACGAGCTTTATTCAAGGCCGCCGACATGAGAGAGTCGAGATCAGATGATGAAATACTGAGCAAGTGTGCACAGTATGAGTATGTGCAGTGAACATGAGGTTATAATGCGGTTGTGGTCAACGCCAATCGTAGTCGCTATAGGTTCACAACGTTTGACAAATAGCAAATAACAAGTACCTGAAATCATGGTTTTTGGGACGAATCGTAGCTGTTTCCGGACGAGGCAAAGCCGGAATAAGTTTATGTTTTATGTATGGTGTTATCATTTCCAATGTCCCGATGGTTGCAAGGATTGCGAAGATTTTTTTATGATATCAGCTACCCCCACTCCCTTACTAAAGGGGTTAACAAAATAAGTAATTGAGTGTGTGTACGATAACAAATGTTCTCAAAACATTTTTACATTACCACCCTGGGATAGACGATTTCAGGTATTATATTAAGTATTAAAATTCTATTAACAATTATTTCTACATACTGCAGTGCAATATGGTTTCAATATATATTCGTTTTTAAAGAGACTTGGATGGGAATTATGGATGGGGATGTAGTAATTCTTTAGGCAGCGGTTTTTTAATAATATTTTAGTATACGTATATTATTGGACAACTGACTAATTATAAAATTACGAGTTTCGATTCGGTTCCTGAAGCCAATGTAAAAAAAAAAAAATGGATACGCTTTTCGCTGCAAAAAATTACCGGTCTGGACTTTTGGCGTGCTCTTTGCCTCTAGGTACAAAGGGGAGTAACTAAACTTACCGCTCGGCCGTAGAACCGCTTTTCTGGGATTTCCGGAAGTTGGACCTAGGACCGAACCTGATGATAAAAAATGCTGGCAGGGGTAATTTTGGAATGTTCTCGACGTTTGGAGGCATGTATCACATTGCAAGCAAAAAGTCTCAAAAAAGTATCGATGTGAAATTTCAGTTTGAATTTACTAGGTCAGATGACAGCTTCCACCGCCTGAACATAGTAAGCCTTGTTCACCCCCTTCCTTACGTCTACTGACAAAGAGCAAGCAAAAAGTTCAGATCGGTCATTTTTTGCAGCGAATATAAGTGTTCAGTTCTGGTACTGGTTCAGAAAAAAAATAGCCTTCCAATCTAAGCCCTCCTTTTTAATGATTTCATGATGATTAGGCAATAAAATGAAATTAACCGAATAGTGTAGTAAAACTATAATTTCTATGGAACTGTCTCACTATAGCAATTTTTTTGCTGAACTTGTTGAAAAAATTTCAAGAAGTGTAGGAAAAAGTTTTGGATTAAATCCGTTTGGTGGGAAGCTTTTGTGTAAACAAGAGAATGTTCAGATCCCTGTTTTCTCGCAGTTTTTCTTAAATATATCTGGTTGTATAATCCGTATCGCAATAAAGAAAGAGACACAAATTATTCACAATGAAATTACGAAGAAAACTAGATTTGTCCGAAACTTTTTGGTCAATATGCCAAGCAAAACATGAAGACATTTTAGGGCGGCCATTTTGAAACAATTGGTGATAACTTGAACAGTAATGCACATATTTTAACAAAACTTTAGAATACACCCCTTGTGGAGCTAAACCATCAAGCCAAGTTTTGAGTTAAAATATTTACAATCACTCCTAAAAACAATTGCAGAGTCGAAAATCGAATCGTCGATTGTTTAGGGGCATCAAGTCGTACATCAAAAATTTATATTTCAGATTTTAGTACTTTTTATGTTCTTCGTGGTGGTATAAACAAACATAGATTTTTTTTAAAGCATTTTTTTTCAATTCTATTTTCTTTTTTTTTTAACAAATGAATTTTACTCATCAATATTTTGCCCAAAAATAAAAATTATTGGCATATAGTAGAAAGTACATAAAAAAACGAACTATTTAAAAAAGTAGATTTATCTACAACAATTAGGACCTTAGATATGACATTTTTTGCATTATAGCCATTTATAAGCCAGCTAAGAGGCATAATGACTTAAACATTTGTTCGGTTTTAAAAAAAATTTGATTTATTTTTGTTTAAACGATCACAAAGAACATAAAAACAACTATTATCTGAAATGCATATTTTTGATATACGAATTAATTCCCCTAAACAATCGACGATTCGATTTTCGACTTTGCAATTGTTTTTTAAGAGTTATTGTAAACATTTTAACTTGAAACTTGCCTTGAGGGTTTAACTCCACAAGGGGTATATTCATCAAAAGTTTCGTTAGAAAATGTGCATTATTGTTCAAGTCATCATCAATTGTTTCAACATGGCCTTCCTAAAAGTCTTCGTGGTTTGCGACTTGGCATATTGACCAAAAAGCTTCGGACAAATCTAGTTCTCATCGTAATTTCATAGTGAATAATTTGTGCCTCTTTCTTTATGGCGATACGGGTCACACAACGAAATATATTTCAGAAAAACTGCGAGAAAACAGCAATCCGAACATTCCTTTGTTTAAACAAAAACTTTCCACCACATGGACTTAATCCAAAACTTTTTGCTAAACTTCTTGAAGTGTTTTCAACAAGTTCCAGCAAAAAAATTGTTAGGCATTTGGACCCTTAGATTTACTCCACTGGAATGACGGTTCATTTTTTAGATAAAGATAATGTTTTAGGTATACATTAAAAAGTGATTTTAAGAAAACTGCAGACTCGAAAATCTATCGAAAATGCTCTGCTATGAGAGTTCATCACGCGTAGTTCGCCAAATTAGAAAGATTAGAAAGTTGTCTCTTTTTTATTACTGGGACATCGAGTGTGACCTAACTCACCTTCGGATCATTTTTACTTAAGGTCAAGACAATGGAAATTTCTCTAAATCTAAAAAATACGATTTTTGGATAAATGATGGCAAAAAACCGAAATTCTTGGAACGGTACGGTACCATTTATTTTGGAAAGCCTTCTACTTTTCTTTTTGGAAATGATACAGAGATTTTGACAAACAAGTATAAAAATATGAAAATGAAATATTTCGCCGACGTCCAACGCTCTTTTGAGAAATCTTTTGTGCTATGTATGTTAAATACACGGCTCTAAGAATATGTTTGTTATATTCAGTGTCGATAGATACTTGCTGCATACACGGCACAAAAGATTTATCAGCTTATTTCTCTGAGAGCCACCTTTAACGTGGGACACAGTACATGGTGTACCGAAAAGATACGACAAACTTGGAGGAATTATAGAGAAAACCAAAACAAGAAATTTTTAATAATAAACCATGTACATAAAGGAGCCATTGTGGCTCTAGAGCAAATTAAATTTTTAAAGTATCTTTTCAGCTACACGGACCTGTACAGTCAATACGGAACATCTTGTATTAATGATTGTCAAACTAATTGTACCCTAATTCTAACCTAACCTATACCACCGATCACGAATAGAGACTCTGGGATAAAACAAGGACACTCTCTTCTCACCCACATTTATAATTTTTTCCCCCAGAAAATCTTCTTTTTTTAGTGTTCATCCTTTAACAGATTATTTCCCTGGTAAATAGTCTTGACGTTCTTTAACCTATCTACATAATTAATGTTCTTCAAATAATGTTTTCTTTATTTTGATTTTACTGTTATTAGATTTTTAAATGACTTTCAGAAAATGAACCTCCCTTAGACGTTATCCCCTCAACATTTCCTGAAGCTACCAGTGCGGGAACTACAGGAAAAATTTTAGATCTCAACCTTAATAAGACAAATGGGGATTCCGGTAAGTACTTTATTTTTCTGGGTTTTGCAGGTGGTGGTATAGTGTGTATTATTCACACCGTTTTCCTTTTATTTTTTAAATCAGAATAAAATTTATACGTAGTGATCCTTAAGACAATCATCTATCAAAACTAGGAGGAACTAGGATTAATAATAATAATGATAATAATAATTTTATTGTTCACGTGATCATACAACAAATTATATGGGACAAGTCAGTCGAAAAATGTGAGCATAAAAACATTCAAGGTATATATAGTCAACACTAAAATATAAAATGCAAAATATATACACATAATACAAAATAATTACTTACTTAAAAGTAATAAATAATAATAAACTAGTGAATATTTAAAACGCATGATTTAAATAGTCAGAGACGAATACAACCAATTAACATTAGAACTTTTTTACAGCATTTTTTAAACTTTTAATTAATGTAATTTCTTTAGTGCGGTGTGGTAACTTTGTTGTAACAGTTTTGTTTCTTTTATTATATTGATAAAATGTGGATGGAAATTTGTAAATAGTTTTAATTACAAGTTGATCACAAAGTATATCTGTATGGTGTACTTTATCTAATTTCAATTGGAAAATCATAAAAAGAGACCGACAAAGGAAATATTCATAATCCTAGCAACATCACATATAAATCCCATATGTACACAGGACAGAGATATTTTGTGCAACACTAGCAGAGATATATCCAGGTTAAAGAGCCGAGACTCATACGCATAAACAGTTTAGCTGCAATAAAAGATTGGATTTTCGTAAGACGTACGAATTTCACTATTATTTTAAAATAAGCGTTACAAATGGTACAAATAGGTAATGTTAGGAATTATGCGATGTAGGTAAATGTATTGTATGATGCGGATATTATAATTATACGATTAAAATCCTCTATTACCTACTTCAGGCAAGTACTAAAATTCCGATTCGGATTATCCGAATCATCCCGAGTGTATTTAATCTTGACGTGTCAAATCCACAGTAAAAGTCCGAGGTCATCGGCGGTATTTCTGCTAGATCAAAGGAGTGTCGCATATGGGATTTATATGTATCTTATATATCTTGAGCGCCGACCCACAATTTTTAGAATCATTTTTTAATTTTTGAAATAAATAGAATATTCTTTGACTATATTAGTTGATGGACATGATGTGAATTATTTATTTATAATAATGATAGTTTAGTGAACAACTCCATAGATGATTCAATAAAAGTATATGAATATCATTCAACTTACGGATATCCTATCGGTGCATTATACTAAATCAAGAGCAGGTACTATTTTACAGCGTGAGCCAAGTAAACAATGGACTAGTTTCGTTTGAGGTAAGTACATATATCTGGTTGGCTATATGCCTATATGGTAGTTTATTATATTGAAGTATGGTTTCGCTGTTATTCTGTCACAGGCAGGATTTGTAATGATGAAGTAAGTTGTGATTATTGTACACAATATTATTCTTATTTTGACTGCCGTCCCTAAAAATCTGCCCCTTTACGCGCGTGCGTAATTGGCGTATAGGGTAATCCAGCGCTGAATATCCTGGAATCTACGACACGTACAGTGTGTGACTTAGTGAATTTATTTGCTGAAATCCAGCCCGTATTCTATTCTTCAGAACTTCTTTGGTAGTAGCCGGGGAGGCATATACAATATTTTTGATATTACCCCAAAGGCAAAAGTCTAAAGGGATCAAATCAGGGAACCTTGCTGGCCATCTCCAAGATCCTCGGTAGCTAAACCACCTAAATTCGAACGATGCTACTAATTCATCATACACTTCCCATGTATTATGTGGACCGCAACCATCCATTTCATAATACTTAGAATTATAAATATTTGTGGGCAAATTATCAGTAAGAGTAACAACTACTGTTCTCAAAATTTCCACGTATTTATTGCTATTTAAATTTTTCTAGTAGATATGAAACTTGTACTTATTATCTACTAATAAGCCGAAAACGTTAAAACTAAAGTTGTCCTGGAAATTTGATTCTCGCACCGCATAAGAATTTAGTTGTATCCAGTGGTGTACATTTTGTCTGTTAAAAATTCCTTATTTGGAAAATTTAGCTTCGTCAGTTCAAATAATCCTTTTGAAAAAATCATGATTTTTTTGAAGACGTCCGATCACATGCTTACAGAAATCTGTTCTAGGTGAACAAATACTATGTTCCTGTACTATCGCTATCACTCGGCAACACTAACAGTGTTTAAAACAAACATTCTGAAACTTTTCATTGCCTACTGTGTATGTAGCTGTATGTAAATTATACAGTGCTGATTGTATACAATAATAATAATAATAATAATAAATGTCTTTATTTCTAATATTTACATAGAATAATGAAGTACATGGTATAATTTTTGGAAATCTCAAGGGGAAGTTCACAACAAGTGTGCTCTACCACTTAACCCTTGCTTTACAGTAAAGAAGAAAACGCACTTAAGTAAGTGTACTAAAGTTGTAGTAGCATAGAAAACTAAATATTGTATTATATTATATTAACTAAATATTATATACGTGGATAATGAATAAAAATAGTAACAATAATAATAATAATAGGCACATGTAATTATTCTGTCTGTCCTAGCAATACAGCTTTCATATACCTTTTGAATTTTGCGACACTGAATGACTTGGCATCAAATGAAACCTGATTATATAATTTATAAATACAGTATTTGAAGCCTCTCTCATAAAACGAAGTTCTATGAGAAGTTCTATGGTGGACTAAGTAAACCTTTGGACCTGACATTAAGATTATGCACATCACTGCGAAAAGTTATTTTATTGTAGAGATAAGATGGCGCCTTCGTTGTGATAATCTTGTGAAACATACAAGTTGAATAAAATTTTCTTCGATCTTGCATATCTAGCCAACGGAGGACGCCATATATCAATTTTGAAGCAGATATGAGGAAAATAAAAAAGTGCAAATTTTACCCCTATACCATTAATTACGGGGAGGTATGGGCATCTCTTGTCAGGAAAGGATACGATCGTAGTATTAGTACATATTCTGGTTGACAAAATATATATTAAAAAAATGAACAATAATTTTAAAACAAATAAACTAAAACAATTCTGAAAGAACAAGGCATAGGCATGTTTTTATAAACACTAAAACACTTGAACACTACACTTGAACAATTTACGACAGGTTTTCATAAACAATGCAACACTACACTTGAACAATTTATCTACCTGACGCACGTTTCACCATTCGTGTATTAATATATAACGTGAGAAAGTCGATTTTACTAGAGATATACACGCGCTCGTAGTAATAAAAGACACATTATTGGGGAAAAGAAAGTTCTAACAAAACTCGCGGCGCGGTTTAATAAAATAAAAATTTTAGAAAGAAAATTATTAACTTTTAATAGAGCTTAAATAAAAAAAAAGTAGAAGTGAGGATGGAGATCGAACTCGCAACCACCCCATTTACATTTATTGCTGTTCGAGTATCTTACCATCATCATCATCAACATATTTATTTACTTTTTTAATACAATTTATGCTTCCCCGGATCATGACCCGGAGCCAACCGCACAACCACGATTGAGCTACGCGATCCTATGTTCATTATATTCTGAAACGTGTAATATGTAAATATTAGAAAATTGTAAGACTTAGGGCCGGTTTTTCAATGTCCAGTTAAATACAAAGAGTTTAATAACTAGAGAAGACAAGCCGTGGATTTGCCGGGAGCCGCGATTTGGTTGTAGGCTTTTCGTCCTTGTCGCAGACCTCGTACCTTCTCTCTCCACTCTTCACTGTTTTACAAAGCAACTCAGCACACAACACAGCCTTACCCGGCGCGCTTTGTTTTCACAAATACCGTCAATTTTTAATCTTTGTTTTGAATAGCGGTCTGCTTTATTTACAATTACACGTGTTTTCTCAAATTTTTCTTCTGTTTATAACGTTTAATCTGTTTATCACGTTTAATTTGTATATTAATTAATTATTTTTTGTGACAATAGTTTATACTTGTAAAGTTTGTAGAAAAACTAAGTCACCCATAAGTCCCAGGTAGGTTTACGTGTTGTCATCTGTCATACGGTCAATGTATTGCAATAAACTCTTTGATTGCAATCGTCACCTCCCCTCATGTACTGTGCGACAAATAGAGAACGAACTGTGTGAAAAGGATGAAAAGCCTACAGTCTACCGCTGCTTATACATTACGCTTATGGAGCTTGTCTCCTCTATGTGTTAAACTCTTTGGTTAAATAGCTTAACTGTCAGATACAATTTATCTGGCAGATAAACTGTTTTTCAATGTGCAGGTAAAATTTACCGGAGGGTTAAACTCACTATCTGAAAGTAAATTTAGCAGAGAGTTAGAAGTGCCAGTTAAGGATTTATTCTACTGTTAGTGGATTTGCACATTCGCATTGGGTTCAATTTCTGACAATTCTAACCTATAAAGTAATGTGATTGATTGATATGTTCGTTTTCAATTTTGTGATTTATATTATATATATTATTGCCAACAATGAATTATAATAATAACATTCTGGATATGAGTGATGGTGACGATGATATTATACAATTTATAAAGTATAAAAAGAGACCATATACCATAATTGAACGAGAAAATAATTTTGAGAATTATGATGATAAAGATTTTTTTAATAAGATTTCGACCTCGTAAAGAAACTGTTTTACATATCGTGGAAGGTAGAGGAAGTTGCAGGAATAATTCTGTTTCTCCAATCACTTAAAGTGTAGTTAGCATCTTTTTTCCTTTTTACGCTCTCTATTACAATTATTGCCGATGCACAAACGCACAAAATTAAGGACAGAACATCAACCAACACGCTAGACAACTCAATGAATTTTGAGGTTAAATTAGATAAACCTTCACTAAAACACGCGCGCAATTTGAATTAAACCAATTGAAAGAAAATTCAGGTAGAATCAGTAGTGCCAACATAGCTAAGAAATAGTTCAACTCATGAATACGTAGCTGACAGTTAAATTACTGTTGATAAGCACTACCATAGATATAACTGCCAGCTACCTATCTGGCACTTTTATCTGGACATTGAAAAATCGGCCCTAAGTGGTTTGACATTGTTTGTTTGGCGGATGAATATCCACTATTTACCACTAAAAATAACTGAAATATTTCATGTAGAGACGTTTTTCATATTTAGAGTGGTGTTAGTTCACGGGAATAAATAATATTCGTCGTCAAATCTCACAGTTTGAGAATCGCTGAGTTTATGACTATGTTTCTCACTCCTCAGTGTACATTTCATATTTCCGTATCAAAAAGTGGGAAAGAATCTTGGTAGACAATGTCTTTAGGCTATTGCTTTAAGTTTGTGTGCAAGAGATAGTGAAAACGTATGCGCAACATTAATTCATACATCGATCATTTTAAACTGGACCCGACTCTATTATAGTTTTAATGAGAAACATGACCACGCTCATCCTAAGAAATAATTGAACTATGTTGCAAATTTGTAAAGGTATTTACGCAATCCTCCCTTTTATTTATTATTAATTTTTACTGTGGGATGACTACTCTATACATTTTTTAACCAAACGTTATCACGTTTTATTCCGATTATTATTTTCCTGTGGTTTTTAATTAATAATTTTTATAGCAACTATATAAAGAAAGAAGAAAGTTCTTTGTAAATACGTTGAGCGATTTTTTTTAATATAAAATTATAAACGTTGTTGAGGCATCAAATATTGTTAATCCTAAAAAATAATTATTTTGGGCACTCCGACACTGTTCTCATAGCAATGAATGTGATATTGCGCCCTTGATTGAAAGATGGCGCCGCCGATAATGTTTCCGCCTTTCTTCCTACAACATCGATCGGTCGGTTTCAGGACGAGTTCAAATCAGATGGGATTCTGGAGGTGTGCCCCTGAAATCTCATCTGGACCAACGAACGAATTTCAGGAAAATTTATGAGGTCGAGGTTGCAGATTACCACGTAATAGCAAAATCGATGCTATTAATTTATGAGGTGGCTTCCTTTCGCCTTAGCGCCAACCCACAATCTTGGTTCCCATGAGACAAGAGAATGTACGCTGCAGTACAGGGTAGGTAATTTTTGTGTTCGGATGATTAAAATCCAACCTACTAGTATGATATTACATACATACGATTTACTTATATACAATAGAAAAATCTTAGTTATTGATCGAATGACTCAATTAATAATTATGTATTCTTCGCAAATACAAAAATACAAAAATTAAGAGCATTTGGTCGGCATATAAAACCGTAAGTGTCGTTCGTCTGTGGAGACAAAAATCATCGTTGTGTTAGTCAAACAAATTTCAAAATGTTCGCTCGTCCCTTTGTGTCTCTCAATCAAGCATATTCGAGTATGGTTACTACTTGTAATGATTATATTTGTCTTGATTTTTGTTGAGTATTTTGCCACTTATAAAAATATTTAAAAATGCGATGAAAGTGTGCATCGAATGGATCAGGCAGAGTTTGTTTTGAATACTTCTGTTGTAAAATGACTCACACCTGAAAATATACCGGATGGCATAAAACTATGGGAACAGCAGGATAACTTGAAAAATGCGGATCCTAGAAAAAAAACTTTAAATACAAAAGTTGTCGGAAATTTCCCTAGATATCTGACGGCGACCTTGGATTTGACCTTGGCCGTGACAAGGTCATTTTCCACCATAATTTTGTGAGTGCCGAGGTCATCTCCGAACGTAAAATTTTCCACTTGTTTCATTTCCGGGATTAAGAGTAGGGGGTCCCATTTGAAAAAAATAGACTTGACCCTCAAATGACCTTGAATGTCACTGTTAAGGTCAAATACAAGCTCACAGTCAGATAGCCAGAGAAATTTCTTACAACTTTTGTATTTAAAGGTTTTTTCTAGAAATCATATTTTTCGAGTTATCCGCTGTTCCCCCCATATAACCCAGTGAAATTAGACTTTTCTGATCTAACAAAATATATCCTTCATTTTTTTTAATTTTAAATCGATTTAGTCTGGCGTTTTAAAGAAAATATTAAAAATCGAGAAGGAGATCACTATGGCATAAAAAATTATTCAAGGTCAAAGTTCACAAAAAAAAGAACCGTTTTTTGCGAATATCGCGCTTTTTATGGCTCGGAGGCCAATTGAGGTTATTATGAAAATGAAAGACAATGAAATTCCGCACAAAAATGTTCTCTTCCATTTTTTATGTACAACGAACAGTTTAGGCAAAAATGTACTTCAAAGTTTACGCGCAAGATACAATATGCTCCATTTCACATTCAGTCCATGCATAGAATACGTGCTTGTGCTATGTATAGTATTTATTAGCTGATCGATATATGAAATAAAATACATATTTATGTTAACCATTATACAGAATGTCTCATATGTCTCACTTTTCATGACTCCTCTATCGCATCACTCTTATTATACTCTTCGCAAATACAAAACGAAGAGTATATTGCATTCGATCAGCACATTTCTAAAATCGGTAATATTGCTCGTAGAGAAAAAGTTTTCATGTCACTATGTTGGTGATCGAATTCTGAACAACTTTCAAACTGTCCGTCCGTGGATTGGACATGTTTTTAGCAGCGAGAGCCATTTGATGAATGGGGTAGGAACACAGAATGGGGCGTGTAGGTGGTAGGTGTCTGTGAGATACTTCTTCTTAGTTTCCATCTGTCATCATCGGATAGGAAGAGTGGCCGTTTGTGAGATGCTTCTTTTAGGTTTTCATGCTTCTTTTAAATTTCAGGTATTTGTGAGATGCTTCTTTTTAGTTTCTGTCTGTGATCATCTTCTCTCCTATTCTTCTGAGTTTTCTGTTTCTTCTGTTTCTGAGTCTGGCAGTGTGTATATCCTTGATATTTATTTATTGTATTCCGTCTTTTGTTTTGCCGTTTCTTCCCAGTGTTTTTGGTTTTCCTCTTTTGCTAGCAGCTGTACAATGTCCCTTTCGGCTCTCCTTAGACTTCTCCTATTCGCCTTTGTCGTTGCTGCGTTTTTGACTCCGTATGTCATCGTAGGCATTATGATGGTCGTGTATATCTTTTTAGTTAGACTCCATGGTGGTTTATTTTCCTCAATGAAAGGTAGTATAGCTCTTGTGACTCTAGGCCGTTTTGATTCTTCTGTTTACCTCCTTTTCGGTTGATTCGTTAGATATGTGTCTGCTCGTGGTTCTCAGGGTATAGTCTCCCAAATTGTATTCTTCCCAACTGGTTGGGCTTGTTTTTGTCAGTGGGTCTCGCACCATTATTGGGCTCCTCTTGAAGTTTATTTTCATTCCAGAATAGTTCAGATGTGGTGTCGCGGTTCTTAGAAATTGAACGATGTCTTTTTCTTCTTCACTGATGATGAGTAAGTATTTCATCGGCGTATGCAAGCACGATGGGGAGCCTTATCGTTTCAGCGTTTTTATTGAAATTTTGATGATCCTTTATTGTGCTTTCTATCACTTGATCCAGGACTGTGGTGAATAGTCGGGGGGATAGCTGACATCCTTGTTTGACTCCTGTGTTCTCCATTTTGGATTCCGTCGTCTATCCAAATCATTATATTGCTATGTTTTCGTGGAGGCATGCTTTTATTATCCTGTTTATTAGGTAGTGCGGCACTCCTCTGATGCGTAAAGTGGTGTCTATAGCCTCAATTGACACTATATGTAGTTTTGTTCCTTCTTTCCACTTTTCTTCCAGGATCCGTCTGGTGGTATACATATGGTCGTCCGTGGATCTGCCCATGATGAATGCCGCTCAGTACTCTGGTAGTTCGCCGATGTATTTTTCCATTTCTTTGAGAAGGAATTGTGCCTAATATTTGTACCCTGCACTACAGAGTGTTATTCTTCTGTAATCATCTACGCTTTGTGGTGATTTGGTTTTGGGGTGCGGTATCTGTATAAACTCTGTCCTGCTGGGAGGGATTCTATGTTTTCGAAGAATCCCCTGCATTTTTTCTGTTCAGGCCTTCTCTCTGCGTCTCTATTTTCTTTTGCAGCTTCTTTTTTCTTTTTGTCTATGTTTGGTGTATGTTGTTTTTCTGTGGCCTTTATTTTCTTTTTTCGTTTTTCATATTTGTTCCCTTAATTTTCTATCCTCTAGAACATGGTATATTTGAGAGTTCAGATTTCCGTTGCTCCATGTATCAGGGCAGGTTTCGCTCTTGCGCCATGTGTTTCTTATTGTTAGATCGAATAGATGTGCTAAATTTTTTGGCAAGTTTCTATTATCGTTTGTCCATGTGTGGAGTAAGGTTTTCCTATGATGTTCCTATCTTCATGTGCTTTGTCGTTTTTCCTATACGCGCGTTGAAGTGTCCTAGTATTATGATATTCATTTTTTTGTTCCTATTTTTTCTAATGTCTTGGGTAATAGGTCTGAATACTCGTCCTGCTCGTTTGTCAGAGGGCACATGTTCTCCTAAGATGTATATGTTTTCCTTTCCAATTTGTCAGTCTGCCGTGGTTATGTTTTCGTTAAATTTTCTTCTTTTATCTGGATAGAAGTGTTCCGTCTTATTATCCAGGCGACTCCTCTGCTGGTATTTTCTTTGCCCGCCCCCCCAGCTTAGATGCCATCTGTAGTTTTGGGTAACTGCAGTTGCATCTATCATATATGTCTCTCGTAAGCATGCAACGTGTATATCGATTTTTTTCTCTTTTCTTTCTCGTTAAGCAGCCTCTGACCTTCCATGTCGCCAGTGTGATGTCATCGTATTGTACTTCTTGGCTGTGAGCTTCTTCTGTTCTTTATGATATTTGGTACGTGTTTATATGCGTTGCTTCCTCCAATTCTGGGCGGGAGGGTTATTGTCCCAATTAGAGCGGATGTTTCTTCTGGTTGTTCTGCTCCATTTTTTTCTTGTGCAATAATCACGCTGTCGTAGTGGTTTCTTTCGCTTCCGTGCTTCCTATATACTATCTCCAGTGGTGTGTTCTCATTTCCCTGCTGGTTCGTAGGATGGAAGATTATATGCTCTCCTTCTCGATGTACTGTTATTGTTCTGTTCTTCATATTTGCTGTTGCTGCAATCGTTTCCTGTCCCCCCAAGAACCTTCTCTTCTCAAATCGCGAATGAACGCATTTATTTTTCCCGTGTTAGAGCTGTATCGGTTGTAACGGGGTTCCAGTTCATGGACGGATGCCTGCACAAATGGTATGAAGAAATCTAGATGGTTTTCGATATAGTCAGCTACTTGTTTTCGTAGGGTTTTCGTAGCATTAATATGTGCCTGCGATGTTATATTCTCTCCCTCCAGTTGGAGGCTTGTGCATCAAATATGTGTAGTCAACTATAACTGTCTTTTAGAAAAATAGAATACATAAATTTTTTTTAAATCCTCTGAGATGATGAACATCATTACCCGTGCTACATTCGAATAAACAAAGAAATTTCATTTGATCACAAATACCTACTTTTTGTGCAACCAACATCAAATATTTCTTGTAATTTTGTTTTCATACTGGATACGAATATGTAAAAAAATGTATCACGTACAAGGCGAGAAAATTCCTAATTACAACGATCTTGTGATGAGGGTAGCATTGTTTTCTGCCAATTCAACCCGATGTTGGCAACGTAAATGCCGTTTTTCTTGCTTTCCCGTTTATTAGTTCTTTCACTATTGGCTTCAGAAAGCTTCCATTAACACACAGGGGACTTGTAACTGCTGTATAAAAAGTCTGAAATAGGTGTTTAAAGATCCTTTATCTATCGCATCGCATCGTAAGAATTATGGCGAGTGGATGAGTATAAATCCCGACTGGGTTTAAGTGCTGCTTGGTTAGACGTTCGAGTGTTTATAAAAATACACTAAAGTCTATTTAAAAATGAAAGAGCAATAGAAGCTCATTTAAATGGAAATCCTATGAAAACAATCAGGGTGTTTATTGGTAATTTCTTTCTATTATAATATTATGTTATATTGCCGAGCTGTACTTTTAGAGAAAATTGTTTCGAAATACCCGTGCTACGATCTTCCTGATTCGGTTCAGTCTCTGGCGACTTGTCCTTGTCTTTGTCGCTGCAATCTCTCCGTCGGTCTCTCTCGTAACCAGTTATTATCTGTAAATTTAAACTTCACTCATAGGGTTTTTTTTTCGTAGTTTAATAAAATTAGGTATTATTAATTACACAGCCACACATAAAAAAAATCTTTCTTGCTTGGGAATCTGAGCAGGCTCACTACATGTTTTTGTGGTCGCTGAATCCGAATCCGAGGTCTATTTAACTCCATCACGTCAGGATTTTGCCATAACCTCAAAAATCCATAATTTAAGCGATTTCAACATCTCTTCACATAAATCGCTATAACTTTTTCTAGACAAAAATAACTCCATCTTTCTTGTACTAGATCGGTTGCAAATTAAATTTCCAATCCGATGATGTGGTGCACGAGATTCTTCCGGCGCTTTTTAAGTGAGATATCGGCCGCCAAAGTGAGGGGTCCGATGATTTCGATTTTCGAGCAATACGGCTCAGCTTCGAGGGCCATTTCTGCCAAACAAAAGTTAGCGAAAATCTGAAAAAAATTAGGGGTACGTAGGAAGATGTAAGAAATCGTTTGGCGCCAATCTGAGGTCGATACGTACTTTGTTTTTCGAGATATAGCCGCTCAAAGTCACCGGAAGGAGAAAATTTAATTTTTTTACCGCTTCCCGAGGCTATATCTCGAAAACGAAACAAGATACAGAGCTACGTTTTACGCCATTTGATTTCTCTCACCTCCTTCATAACCCGGATTTTTTTCAGATTTTTACTGGCACTTTCATTTTATTGCAAAATTTCTAAGGTAAAGCATCTAATAAATTCAGAGGTATGCTCCGTTCGCCCAAGAGATGCAGTTGTAAGGCCACTACCCATTTTGCTTAGACCATTGAGGGCAACAACCAGCCCCACACGCTACAAATGTATAAAAGCGGCAAAATTCAAAAATTATTGAATGGTATAATAGATTGTATATATTCTTTTATATTATTACAAGTGAGAACCAGCGAGGAGCAGTTGTTATTCAACAAATACACTTTAAACTAAAAATGCCTAGAGAGAAAGTACTTTGAGCATGCCTGTATAATACAAAAAAGAAAATTACCTGCTGCCTTTGCAATAAACTAGACGTTTTGTGTCTTAAGGTTGTCCGGGTTCTCTGCAGCAGAAACCTTAAAGATATTCACAATATTTTCCTTCTCTTTAACCGAAAAATGTTTGCTTTTCCGTTTTTTCGGCGGAGAAAGGGCCTGAGCTTGATTCATAATTAATTTGAGAAGAACTAATTTTTAACCTAAAAAAGATCAGTATTATAAATTGTTTTTATTGCGTACCTTGATATACACAGTATTGAAAAGTTGTTTCTAAAAACCATACATCAGATTTGAGGCTGAAAACGATTTGTCTCGAAGAACAAATACCTCATATATTAATAGCGTTTTCGACATAGTTGGTTGTAACATGGGTTTTAAAAATTCAACCAATAGAAATATTATATTCAAATTTAGCGCACATTTGTGGGGAGTGGCTTAACTGAATCTCTTGGGCGAACGGAGTATAGTATAATTTCGCTTGCAAGTTTCGCTATATTTATAGTGTATTTTACCTGTTCAAGGACAAAGTTTGTTAACGGTTATAACAATTGTTTCAGAAGAATGGGAGGAAGATCTTTATTATTGATCAACACAAGGCAGTCCTTAAAGAAGCGGTAACGACCTTCTTGATTGCAGCTTTGTTATTCTCTGTGGTGTTTTTAACGAGTTTAGGTCTATGTCGGATATGTCGGTAGCCACATTATTTTTTTTATGGAAAATGGAATGGTCTCATTATTAATAATTATATAAATAATTTTTTTATGTGGCTGTGTTATTATTATGGAAATATTCGGGTAAATTAAACAATAGACGTTTATTTCATATAAAGATAGATTTATTTGAAAAGTTCTTAGTTCACAATGTACCAAGAAAACGGATTATATCATGCCTTAATTATTTTGGTGTGCTAAAACTGAATTTTCAATTACAAACATTTTCCACTGCGTGAATTTCGAGTAAATCCCGGTTTTTATTGCCAAAATACGGTTTTTGACAGTAAAAACGGGGATTTACTCGAAATCTACGCGGTAAAAATTTTTTTTAATTGAAAATTCGATTTCCGCACCCAAAAATACTTAAGGCATGATAGGTTTAGTCATAGGAACGGAACATTTTTTGTTGACCTGTGTTAGGCATCTGCTTTTTTTAAAGAAACGGTAGTGGAAAATAATATTTGGAATGTAACTATTGCCAGGAAGGAAACGTGTTATACTAATAGCTAAATAATAGATACAAGGTGGTCATCCAACCGAAAAAATAATTAATAAATAAACGATGCCAAATAAAGAAGTTTTCAATAAAAGTTTACCTGTAAATAATGTTACATCACTACTTGGCCCTAGAAAAATTAACAATATCACCGGTTAAGGTGATAACCAAAGGCAATTCAACCAACACACAAGTAGTGACGGCGAACGGCTAGCTGATCTGGTGCGTGGCTGGGATTTCGTGGGTTCAATTAATATATATATATTTAAATCAGCCAGAGGTTGAACCAATATTTTTGTGATATTTTACCTAGCTGGTTTGTTCCAACACTCAGAGGTAGCTTAAATTGATGTAAATATTATGAGCGCCATCCACGGAAAATTTAAGAGTTACTGCTACCCTTGTAATGGTGAAACCAACCGCCGTGGAAAGATTTGATCTTATGGCGGACAGACAAACAAAAAAAATGAAAAATTGAATTTTACGATAAAAGATACTTATTTATTAATAACTTCAGAAAAATCGTCAATATAAGAACAAATCAACGAATTTAAGCAATATAAAAAGTATGAAATAATGTTATCAATTATGAAATAGAAATATTAAATAATATAATCACAATTTCCAACAATAAATATTTATAGCTTAATTAATTTTTCATTAAAAAAATATATATCTTGTGCAAAGAAAGTTATACGGTAAATATTACACAACAAAAAAATCAATGAAATTCTCAGAATCTCACCAATCCTCCTGACGATGGATAGATAGTGGATGAGGACTCCTGGTGAGTTCTGGTAGCTTTTCCTATCAGCCTCTCCGAACACAGACGGCTCCTCGACGTGGTTTGACGTCTTGCTAACCTGTATAACGCTAGGGTTTTGCTGTTGGTTTGGATTGACTGGACTAAACTGGACTTGACTAAACGGAATTTCAATAGACTATGCTGAACTTTACTAAACTGTGTTTGACTGGACTATCTGTCTTTTGGAATCTAGCAGGCATGTAACCATCAAACGAAAGGAGTGATTTTCATTGTGTAAATTAGGTAGATTATTTGTACTAATTACTTGTTTAAATTATGTAAATTATTTGTATGGATTATTTATCTGTGTTATTTATGTAAATTATTTATACTAATTATCTATATAATCATCTATTATCTATTTAAATAATCATCTATATAATCAGTTATTTGGCAGCAAAACTCTACGTTTGGGAAGAAGAAAAAATATTATCAGCACATGTTTCAGAATTATGGTTGTTTAGTTAGCAGAAATGAAAAATATGGCTAAAGGCCGTTAAATACTAATGAGAGGAATCAAATAAATAAATGTAATTACCTTTTATTAGATAGATCACTAAGAGAAAGTTTGATAACAGCAGAAGTGACACAACTCGTGACTGAATGATTATAAAAAACTTTAAGTCAAAGTGTATGCTGCTACAGAATTGGCTACAGAAATGGCCAATTCTGCTATCAGCCAGCTAATAAAAGAGATATCCCCTCTCAAGTCTCAATTAACATATATTACCATACTATAAACTAAAAATTACTAAGAATTTGGCTCTGCGTTGTTCTATGCAACCCACAATACTTCCTGCAGTATATTTGGTTTAACCAATAATTAAGAAATATGTGCTGTGAAATAGATATATTTACTATGCGATCGAAGCCCCTGTGTTCTACGAGAGCTGTTAGCAAAAACTGGAATACAAAAAGAGTTAAATGAATGAAACATGAAAATATAATAAATGTGTACATTCCTAAATTTAAACAGATTACCTACGATAATTTAATGTCTGAGGTTTTAGTTACTAGAGTATGGTAAATACCTGTACATATTTCTCAAAAATTCATTCTGTTTAATAGAATTTAATAAAATTACTTAAAGTTGCCAGATGTACGCAACAATAAGTTTTCAGAGTATTCCAATTTGTTCCCATATGTTTCTAAATTTGTTTCGGTCAATTAGCAAGGTTAGTGAAATCCGTTTGATTAAACCACGTTCACGCTTCTTGGAGGAATCATTCGATCGATTTGAAACTCGGGAACAAATTGAGAACTAGTTTTCGGTTAATATCATCCTCTGCAAAGTAGCCTCCTCAGAAAAGTATATACCGCTGCCAAGGTGTTTTCCGTTTCTGGAATCAATACTACCAGTATTGGCACTTAAAAGAATCGGCTTTGAATTAGTCTACGTAAGTTCTTTTATCTCCTCTATCATAATATGAAGACGACGTCTCTTTATTTAAAAGATCAACTTCTAAAATTACAAAGTCATGTGGTGCCCGATCTGAAGAGTTCGATGGATATAATTCCACGGGAATTGATACTTTACTTAAAAATATGAAAAAATACATTACGTTAACATTCCCCATTTTCTCTACTACACTGCTGGCCACTCGAACTTACACATAGAGACTTTTAGGCAAAATTTAAAGTTCAATATTTTCAACAGGAATGCAAATTTTTGAACGCGGCTTGCAAATTTTAATAGCTAGTTTTTTTCGGATTAAGCTGCATGACGTATATTTATCGTAGGACCATAAGTTTATTATATACGGGGTGATCAATGAAGTCATGCAAGAAATCAAAAAGTTTGTATGAGTGAAATTTCCGCAAAAATTTTTTTTGGTCGTTGCAATATGGTTCCTTACTAAGGTAACATCAATATCTCTAGACGGTTTTGTCAGTTTTTGGATTAAGGCCCTTAGGCCTTGTACACACTACTCAACATAAAATTTGGATACCGAAATCTTTAAAATGCTATAACTTGACATTGGATTGACGGTTCTTCATGATTTTTGCGGATTTGGAATCCTTATTTCACGTAGATTTTCTATGGTCTAAGCATTTTATTTGAGGGTTGAAATTTACACATTATACCGGGTCGATAATAAACAAAAACGTAGCGACAAGAACAAGTTTATTACATTAAATTCTACAATATACAACATTGCTTAACAACGACCAAAAGTCAATTCTTAAAAAATTTATAATTCTAATTCTGGTAATTTTTAATAACTGAAAAAAAATTTAACTAAAAAATTAAAAATTAATTTAATTTAAACTTAAATTAAAATTAAATTAAAATTACCTAATTAAAATTAGGTACATTAATTAAAAAAAAGAGAAGCTAATATTTTGTTGGTCCTCCTGCTCGGAATATTACTTCCCGACATCGATTTGGTAGAGTATCCACAAGATTATTTATAAAATCTTGTGGAATATTCTCCCATTGTTCACGAATGGCCTCACTGAGCGTTTCTAAGGTTTCAGGGGGTACATCAAGAGATCTTACTTTAAGTTTTAAATAAGACCAAACGTGTTCGATGACATTAAGATCCGGATACTTTGCAGGCCAGTCCATCCTTTTGATGTTTTGTGCCTGCAAAAACTCTGTGATCCTTCGCGCTCTGTGAGGTCGATGCCCATAATTATGATCACCAGTAGTTTCGACGCGGCGGTTCAAATTATAAATTGTCTCGGCTGACATTGTAAATGTGCGCAACTTGCTGTTTTGACATTCCTTCGTTGAGAAGTCGAATGCAATTTTCCCTTTCTGCCGTGGTTAAACGCCTCATATTAATTAAACTTGACAAAATTATAACATTGAAATATGTCAGATTATTTCTAAAATAATGTAAACAGTTTTTAATTCCATAGCAACAAATTTGTTTTTCCAATGCCTACTTTGAAATTGACGCATCGCGTAGAAATTACACCCGATCATAATTATGGGCATGGGGGTGGACAAAGAACTCTGTAAAACTGAATGTGTAAGTTCGAGTGGCCAGCAGTTTATTATTTTTATTTGACGTAATCAAATAGGTAAATTATAACCTGGCAAATATTTTTAATAGCCATTATAGAAAGAACATTGTACAGAAATCCGCCTCATGATATGCTGAACTCAAATATAGATTAACAAAACGTATATGTACAAACCGTTTTTTTGTGAATACGATAACTTCTGTTAGACTTTAAATTTTTGTTTTCAATTTGGGACCTATCTAAATAGTGCAGTAAATATATGCAAGAAATAGGTGATTGGTGTAACTAATTTCCGCAAAGACGGGGCTTGAATTTTTTAGTTCGTTGTTATCTTTTTGACATACTAAAAGTCTAGAGAAATCTGAGTGTGCAAAATGCGGTTTTTTATCCGCCATCTTGATAAATTTTTGAATCATAAAAACTCGTGTGTTGTATCAAACTACAGAAAATTTCACGCTGAAAAAAATTTTGATAATTTTTTTAAAAAGTAAAAACAAATGACACATTAAAAGTCTATGCTGATAGACATATGTTAAAAGATGAACTTCACAAACTTAACATTAAGTATATAAAGACTAAAAAAAACTGTTAACTATATCAACAGTTCTATGTAAATAGTAAGTATCTATGGATATTGAATATAACAAACATTCTTAGAGCTGTGTATTTATCATACACAGCAAAAGGATTTTTCAAAAAAAGCCTTGAAAAAGGAAACAGATTAGATTTCCGAAACGTCGGCGATATATTTAATAAGTTTTTATACTTATTTGTGTTATTTATTAAAAAAAAGCAACCTCTAACTGATCGTTTGACAGGCGTAGAGGTTATTTACCAGTAACATACTGGTTAATTGTGATATTTTGTAGATTCCCCGAGCACCGCTTAAAAAGAAAAAATACATGTGGTAGGAAGTCCCAAAGAATTGAAGAAGAAAAAAATTAAGATAATGCCACAAATAACATTTAGACAATATGCTGATAGTTCAATAGATGTAGGTTTTAGGAACTAATTCCCACAAGGTTGGGGTTTAAATTTTTTTGTTCGTTGTTGGTACCTCTTTGACATACCAAAAGTCTATAAAATTCTGAGTGTGCAAAATGCGCCCCCCCTCCCCCGCCATCTTGAAATTGTTTTAAAAAACCGTAAGAAATTGTGTGTGCTATCAAATTACAGAAAATTTCACGCTCAAGAAGATTGTAATATTGTTTTTAAAACATAAAAATAAATAATGCACTACAATTCTATACGTCAGTCAATTTATACATAAAAAAGGTTCGACATTGCAAAAGGTCAAGTAGTTCTAATTTTTTCATATGTTATTAGGACCTATGCCAATAGTAAGAAACCAAATTTGCAACTTCGAAACACCGGTGCGAGCTGCCCAATACCCAAAAAACAGCGAAATTTATCCACTTATTTCGGTTTTTCCTCAGTATCTCCTAAAGTATGCATTGTGCAGTAAACGTTATTACTCCTTTTGTAAAGTAGATTAAATTTGCCATAATTCAAGCACAAATACAATTCCGCTCGTCCAGAACTTTCCGAGATACAGCTTTTCAAAATTGGGCAATTGTCTCCATAAAGTGAAAAAATTCCGTTGTGGTCAATCTTGTTAAATAAATATCGAGAAAAGTACTGATCCCACAACGAAAGTCATGGATTTTTAGTAAGTAAATTTACTTCAACTTTATTACCTATGGCTTTCCTCGTGGGATAAGTACTACTCCCGATATTTGACAAGACAGATTACCAAAAAAAAAAACGAAATTTCTTCACTTTTTGGAGACAATTGCCCATTTTTTAAGAGCTGTATCTCAGAAAGTTCTGGATGCACTGAACTATATTATAGGTTTAAATTCTAGAAAATTTAATTTACTTTAAAAAGGAGTAAACATTTTCTGTGCAATGCATATTTTAGGAGATATTTTGGGGAAAAACAAAAACAAGTGCTAAAATGTCGCTGTTTTCTGGGTATTGCGCAGCTCGCACAGGTCTATTGAAGCTGTAAACTTACTTTCTTACTATTGGTATAGATCCTAACAACATATTAAAAAATTGGAACTACATGATATTTTGCAAGGTCCAACCCTTCTTTGTGTATAAATTGTCTGTCGTATAGACTTTTAGTGTGTTATTTATTTTTATTTTTTAAAACCAATATCATAATCTTGTTCATCATGAAATTTTGTGTAATTTAATACCACACAATACATGATTAAAAAGAAAATCAAACAGCCGAAATTTCCCCTGCCTCCCGTACGACGCCAGGGAGGGAAGGGCTTAGTTGGGCAACGAAACGACGAGTTAGTGGTCTTATAGAGCGCGTGCCATTGTTTGTAGCGTGGTATGAGAAATATAAATTACTGTTTTGTGTAGAATCAAGTACTGCGGACAATTATAGGCTATTCAGAGCTATGTATTTACTATTTTTGGACAAACAGCGACGCATTGAAGTTGAAAATGTCGCAGTACATGAAAAGAAAGTGGAAGGAGAATCAGCGTACCACAATCGAAAATGCGGAGAAGTGTCAGCGTTACCGATTGAGGAAAAAAGCCGAGCGAGAAGGGACCATGCGGGGGAATGAAATTGGCACAATTGTCGATGAATAGCATCAAAATTTCGGCGAGTCAAATTTGGCGGGATCCAGTGGTATTGGGGGAGGATTTACAGCAATGGAACAGCCTCCAATGGACCAAGACCATTCAGAAGAATCCGACGGTTCCATAAATGGTTAACATCACGGACTTCATAAGCGCGGGCAAATCGATGAGCGCCACTGAGATTTTGACGCGATCCAGTGGTGTGGGGGGCGGTTTTACGGAGACGTTTTCACGCAAACCGCACGTTAGTCGCCCCGACTACTGTCCGTCCATTTTTTTTTACACCATTACGAAAGGACGATGCTGACTGCAAATACCTATTTGAGGAATGAAAATATGAAATATATTTGTCCATATACATCTCAGTGGTAGTGTTATTGAACCCAGTAAAACGATCCCTTTGAAAAAATATCCAATTTACTATAAAAGTAAATTCAGACAAAAATCCCATGAAGAAATCATCTTTGAAACATTAAAAAGATTTATAACCACTTTTGGCATCGCCTTTTGTCGAAATTTGCATAAACAATTATTTCACAAAAAATGACCAAAATATTGACTTTTTCATCTCGAGGACGACGGTCAATCGCCTTTGGGCTCTGTCGTTCGAATTTTCAAAACCACTCAAAAATTCGACTTGAAAAAATTTCAAGGTGCACAGAGCGAAAAACCGCTCCGCCGGACGACAAACTTTCCGAAAGTACCACGAATAAAGTCACAGAGGGCGGAAAACAGTTCCGTCCAACAGATTTTTCGAAAGTACAACGAATTTGATTTTTCGATAGTACCACGAATCTGTACCACGAATAAAATCACGGCGGAAAGCTGCTCCGACCAACAAACTTTTCGAAAGTACAACGAATTTAATTTTTTTAAAATATCAAAAATTTAGTTTTTCGAAAGTACAATAAAGAGACTTGCACAAAGCGGAACACCGCTCCTCGAGATGAATTTTTCGAAAGTACCACAAATTTAGTGGTTCACAGAGCGAGATCCTCAGTCAGGATATAGCGAGTAGCTATTTTAAACGTCAAAATTTAAGAAAAATTCAATGCGACGGTTTTTTTCATTAAAAACCAAAATCCTCATTTAGTTATCCTCAAGAGGGGAGAGCATAATCCTTATCCAAACCAGTAGAACGTACCAAAAATTAGTCAAAGAATTCAAAGTCGGGGGGTCGATTCCGACGAACCCAAAATACTTTTTGCCCCGGCTCAGGTGGACATCGCCATAGTAGTCGCTCGAAGGCGAGTCGACAGAAAAAAGGTATATTTGGGTTCGATGCCGTTAGTACGTTTATAAAAGCAGAAAAACCATCGAACACATATAGATAGCTTCTTTAAGCATCCTGACAATCATTTCGATAATTTCATAGTTCTATCGACGCTGGATGAGTTAAAGTGTATACAAGCACAATTGAAATCGTATAAAAACTAAAAGCCGGCAAAAACAGTCGGCAACTCTTTATTGTACATGGGCGGAGGTAAATAGAAATGCTTGTCATAAGAAAATGTTATAATTTTTTGAAAATTGTATTAATTTTTATTATCTTTTGTTTATTAGATAGGCTATTTTTGTTCATTTATCCAATAACATATTTTTGAAGTATTATATCAGTTTTAGATATAAAGTCTAAATATTTAAATTTATTGGGTTTAGTTTAAAAGTTATCCCATATGATATTGAAATATGTTATTGGTCAGCAAGGAACAACGAGAAGGTATGAACATATCCTTGCCGGGATGAGGGAATGGGACAGGTTAGATTGGCGAGGGGCAAGGATGTTAAATAGTAAAAATGAAATTTAAGTTTCTTCTAAAATAAAAATAAAAATGTAAGTTTCTTAACCAAAGCAAAGAAATAGTACAACAAAAATAAATACTTGTATAGATAAAGCATAAATAAAAACAAAATTGAAATATGTCTCTAGAAGTAACTTAAAGTAAAATTTCTTGTCAACTAAATAAAATATGTTCCAAGAAATGTAACAATAAAAACGTAAACTTCATACCTGATATAATAGCTAAATATTTTGTTCTGAAAATATGTATTAAAAAAGTTAAATGCTAAAAGTTGACGCGTCCGAATCTTCACTTTCTGAAGAGGAATCATTATCCGTTGAATTGTAATCGGCGCAATGGGGGGTAGTGTTGGATATTGATTTTCTTTTTTAATTACATTCTTAATGCAATTTTTTCATAAATCAGTATTATCGAGGTCATTTATTATTTCTCTTATATGATCAACTACTACCACGCTTAACGTTGGAGAGTCATTACATTTTTGCAAACGATCTTTTACAGTTGCTCAAACCATCTCGATAGGATTAAATATGCACAGTACGGAGGTAACCGCACAAGTGTATGACCGTGTATATTGGATAAGTTATCAGTAACATATTCCCTTTTGAAATTCTGTTCTTTTATTCATTTCAGTAATTCGCGCTTTTACAGGAATTTCCATTTTTTTTTTCCATGAATTTTAAAATGTCTTCCTTGTACTGGCGTTTGATATTTTATTTAATATTCGCGAGTGATAAGAAGCTTATCTAATACAATTACCGAATTAGGCGGAATATTTGGTATAAAGCTGTTGTGAAAACCATTTTTCGCACTGCACTGGAGAAATATCGAGTCCACATTGACTAATGACTGATATAACTCAAACACCGACGGATCAATCGGACTGAGGAATACCCGGGTGCCAAATCGTCGCCACCCGTCCTCAAACCCAGGCCAATGACAGCACATCTCACAAGTCCACGCTGACTGCTGAGAAACGATTTTCAATTTTTTTTTAATGCTAGTGGACCTGTCCGTTTTATTATCTTTAAGCCAGTGCTGTCGTAGATGGTTCATTCAGGATGATTACATTGCCAGTTTCGGACTCGCCTCCACAGTTTCAACTACTATTCGATTCTCGATACCATTGTTAAATACATAGGACAAAATTTCAAGTTAAATGCGCACGGTCCTGTGCTTTAACACTGACCAGTTTTAATTGACTTCGTAAACACTATACACTCCTACGGGAGGTAACGGCTTGCCAAGTGGTGGTGCTCTTTGATGTTTGCCTTATATACATTAGTTAAGTATAGAATATTTATATTTTTTGCATTTTATGAATTATTTCAATAAATGAAAATATATTTTGAATTCGATTTCTTATTAATCCACTAATTATAAGATTTGTGGCCGACGTGCGATTATGTGGCGTGAGTCGGACAATTACTTACCGCGGGTCATCTCTGATCCCGCCACGTCTATCTACATGTCCGAATACTCATAGAATCCATCGACGGTCTTAATTATTGAGAAGTGTTTCTAAGAAAGGGGTAATTATAAGATATATTCATTAAAAGTGCACCGCCCGACATAAGATTTCGACGGAGAGAGCAGACTGTAGCAATCACAGTAAGTATAATTTTGTCTATTTTCGTCTTGGGGAGTCTGAAGGGTAACTTGAATAACCCTTGTGACTAGAGTTGATAAGTATCGTAGCGGCGACACGGCTCCGGCCTAAATTATATAAAATCCTTGTCGTGTCCATCAGACCATACAATACTAGGTACATCTACAGTACCACATATAATAATTTGTGCCGGATTCGAGCCAAATATAGCCAAATTGGTA
Organism: Stenurella melanura; assembly: GCA_963583905.1. Taxonomy (NCBI): domain Eukaryota; kingdom Metazoa; phylum Arthropoda; class Insecta; order Coleoptera; family Cerambycidae; genus Stenurella; species Stenurella melanura. The sequence continues at coordinate 115,530,489 of OY757312.1, forward strand.
TTCGCAATCGACAAAGCACGACTGTAATTTTTAAACGTTTTCAAATGGGTATAATGTTGGACATTTGTCTAGTAAATATGAAGCATAAATAAATGTTGATACTTACATTGTTAGAAAGAAAAAATCGATTTTAGGAAAATGTTCTATCTCAACTGATTTGATCAAGAACGTTACGAATGGATATATCGACATCGTTCTAATATTTAACTTCCGTTTTCTTTTGAATTATTTCAGTTAAATGCTTTCAGTCTCAAATTTTCTTTATTAGCTTTAGACGGGTTTTCATCTAGATACCGATAAGGAAATAAATTATTTAAACTCAACAAAAGCCTTCGTTTTCTTTCAGGGAGGCATAAAAGATAATTGAATTTCTTATACATAATCTATTTATAATTCACTTTATATTTGTCTTCTGTCCAGTTAAAATCTAGTTTAAATTGAAATTTTAATGGTTAATCGTTCGGTGGGGTTTGTTCATTTAAATAAGATTGGGTGTAATTTTCGGCGAAGACGTTGCTGTTTCTGAAATAGATGCTCCAAAGTTTTAAACTGGTCACACGGGACATATTAAGTTACTGATTTTTTAATTGAAATTAATCTCTGACAATATTCATGCTAGACAGAATATTTACAGGGTGCATATTCAATACAGTAATCTGGGGATAATTTATATCTTGGAAAAGTTCCATTGACGTCTGTTAGAAGTGGCCCGGGTAGGCAACTGAAAAATTTTCCACCGATTAAAAGGAGCCAGAAAGCCGAATGTACACTTTGCCCGTGTCTAATAAGAGGTGCGCCGCAAGCGATCACGGTGATGTGGTCATCTTATCACCTTTAATCTGAAGGACAATAGAAATAATTAAATTATAAGGGCGTCAGTAATGCTTTCTGCAATGTTTGACACCTTCTCACTCTCGAAGTGACTTATTACACCCTTAGGAGAGAAGAAGAAGAACCTTAGTTCTGGAAGAAAAAATTTCTACTTACCTTAAAGTCGTTACTTTACTGCTCTCCGTTGTATTTTGTTATCATCAGTTTTGATATGTTTTAAAGGTAACCTCGCTACTTTCTATTTTGTAATCGGGGTCCTGAACAGACGAACTATATGATATTTCTTAAAAACCAGAGATTAAAGTTGCAAAGAAGTAATTTAATAAGACGCTTTGAATTCAATTAATACGTGTACATGAAAATTTAACTAATTCGTTATATATAAAACAAATCAGATTTGCATATCACCCGTGGTAAGAATAGGACACATCCAGATGATGTTTAATGTAACTATATACAATTTAGGGTGAACGTAATAATTGACTGGTACAATAAGATTCAAAATCCTTGATGGATATGTTTGCCAGTTTTGAATCATGGTTGGAAGGATTCGAATTGGCGGTAATAAATGTAATTTTAGGTCGCATATGTCTCTATGGACGATCGTATCATGCGCGAGGACTGAACACTTGAAATTACTTTTTAAAAGCGTTATATAAGTGATAAGTGATGATGCTCGTCAGCTTTTACAAACGAATTCACGGTATATAACTTGATAAGGGTTGCACGACTTTGATTCACTTACTTCCATCCCCTATTATATGAAGATGTCCCTTCCTCTCTTTTTAGGATTTTTGCATTTCGCAAAAAATTTTGATTAAATATTAAAATTTCGCTTGTCACCTTGATAAAAATTAGTCGCCATCTCTCGTTGGTGGATGAAAGTTATTTTTTAGAATTGTTAAACCGTTTCAACTTATTGTAACGTGATGTAATACAACTCTATTCAACTTTTTTTAAATAAATATCAGATTTTAGTATACTTACTAAATGAAAATTAAAATATCCGTCAGATTTCGTTTCTCTCAGTATTTTTCTCATTTTCGTTTTTCTAATTGGTAACTTCTTTCATGGTCGACGGACAGAAAATGATATTCTAGATTAAAAAATCTGAATTTGTGTTGAATAGGTTTAGAATGTCATGACGTCGAGATTTTATATTTGAGCAAAAGAAGCATCTGTCTGTTTGTCGCTCTGTCTGGTCGGTCGGTTTGTCTGTGTGTTTGTCGCTCTGCCTGGTCGGTCGGTTTGTCTGTCTGTCTGTCTGTCTGTCAACTTTACACGGTACCACATGCACGGTAAATTTTAGAAACTGTGCTAATAAAGGTTTAATAATAGTTGAGAACGATTGTATTTTTTTCAAAAACGTATCTAGTGCGCGTTGCTGGGCGTATGGTGCTCAGCACCACCACTTTGATTTACGTGTGGTTCTCGAGGTGCGAGCACCACTGTAGTCCCCGGCCTTGTTCACAACAAACGTGTTCAGACTCACATCTCGGAAACATCAATACGCCGCCTGTCTGCCTCACTAACGGTCCATCTTTCAGAGGTACAAAGAATGCTGGAGAAGGCAAGAGCGTTAACAAGTCTGATCGTTGTTCGTTTCGTGATAAAAGGCTCAACTGGCAAGATTTTTCTATTTGTATTCTTTGCTGTTTTATACTAAGTAATACAAAAAATTTTTTTGAAGTGAAGCTTCTATAGCGAGTATAAACCCATTAGATAGTGTCACAAAATATGAAATACCTGAAGTGGGGAATATGTTAAGTGTAGTTAAGGTAACGGTACCATGATTTGTTAGTTTGTATTATGCTAGCATCATGCGTAGACGTAGAGTGATATTTGTGTCTGTGCGTAAACACTATACGGTCGAGCTTATATATTTGAATACAAATTGTATAATTTTATCTTTATCTTTATATTTTATCTGTTGATAGTTTTTGTGTTCAGAAGCAAGGATTTCGTATCAAATATTTCATTATATCCGAATTAAATAACAAGACAAAAGTATCTGAAGATGGAAATAAATCGCCTAATGAGACGATTCATTAAAATATGAATCCCAACGCACTTCGACTGAGAAGGTATTGTGAAAAGAAAAAGGCAGGTAATAATGGTAGTAGTTTACATACCTTCCGTTAATACTGCACAAGAAATTATACAATTTCTACATAGAATATTACTAGCATATACAGTTCTGGTTCTATTCTCTTGGATGACAATTTAGACAAAATTCCAATGATCCTTCGTAGTGACTTCAATGTTAACTTTGCTAAGCAAGAAGCACAACCGTTAATCGATTATGTCAGAAAAAAATTAAGATTAGAAATAGATAATAATCCTAAAAAAGTAACAACGAGAGTGATTCAGATATTATCTGAAACAGTTTAAGGGAGAAAAGCGCTCTTAAAATTGAAATTGATGTCACCAAGGTGTACAGTAACGAGGTATTGATGGATATAATTTTCATCGTATTTTCAAGATACCTCGACCAACCTCAGTCTAGAATTCTTAAGTATATGATATTTTACGTATAACAAACCTATCGTGCCATTTTTAAAGTCTGAAGAAACAGGGACAGAATAAAAAATATTATTTTCACTGAATATAAATAAATGTTTTATTCATTTTCTTATAATCTATTTATATATATAGGGTGGGCCATTAATAATAGGCCATAGTGCAGGGGTAGATTCTTTGGGCCAAAATATGAGGATGTAACCAAATATGCTTTGGTAAATTGTTGCTGTGGAAAAACATACAGGGTGTCAAGATTCAAATGATTTTTTCGTTTTTTTGCAATAACTCAACAGTCTCTTGACTGATCTTCGCCAAATTTGCTAGAGGAACTGTTTTTATTCTAAGAAACAATAATTTATGTATTACGTCACGTTATATCATAGAGGGCGCCGCAGGAGCTGTATCTGATGATGATTTTTTTTCAATTTTTTTTTGACGAAACGTTGCGGTACTTCTGACTTGAGAATCTGATGGGAGCGTCATCTCCACGTATAAAAGGTACACTTGGTAGAACTTGATAACTCCAACCGTTTTCGAGGAAATTGCCGTTAAACATTTGAATACTTTTTTGAAAGGCAAATTCAAATTTAATGAAACAGAGTGTATTTACTGAAAAAAGTACAAATCGTAAGGGAAAACAAAATCGTAATAACAGCTTACACTTTCTTATGAACTAATGGAGTATTTTCATGGTATTGAGATAAATACATAAATCAAAAAATTGTGCAAAATAAAGATATAATCTTATTGGAAGACCAAAAAATAACATAAAAGTTGACTTAATGACATTAGTATTTATTGTATAAACTTTCCCCCCATGCAAATACCCCATTGCTCCAAGTTAGAGTAAATGTTCGATATGGTCTCCACCTACTTCTGCGCCTTTTCTAAATCTTTTCACAAAATATTTTCTTACATTGAAAAATACATTTTCATGTCCTCTAATAAAATTGGCTGCGTTTTGTACTTGAATTGGTAGTATTTTCGTAGATTAAGGACTTCGTATGTCCCCACACATAATAATCCAAAGGATTATAATCAGGACTCCTTGGTAGCCAAGCAAACTCACTTCCTCCACCGATCCATCTGCATGGGACAGTGTCATCAAGATAATTCCTGACTTCAATGGAGAAATGAGGGGGAGCTCCATCTTGCATAAACCACATTCTGTTCCGTATGTCTAGCATGAAAGCATGTAATACACCAGCAAGAGTATTTTGAAGAAAAAACAGATCAGACTGTCCATTTAAATTTGGAGGAAGGACGAATGGTCCTAATAACTGATCGCCGATAATACCACACCAAACGTTAATCCTAAATTCGTGCTGAAAATGCCTTTCTTTAACGGCATGAGGATTTTCTACTTCCCAGTAATGTGTATTTCTCCAGTTAAAAACGCCTTGGCGAGTAAAAGTTGCTTTGTCGGTAAATAAAATGTTCTTAACAAAATTTCGATCCCTGTTGTGTTTATTTAGAACAAATTGACAAAATTGTAGCCTTTGTGGAAAATCCCTTCGAAGTAAGTTTTGTACAGGAATGAAGTGATATGGGTAGAAGCGTTCTTTGCGTAAGACTCTTAGAACAGATTGTTTACTCACCCCTGTTGCCGCTAATAAACGACGTCCGCTAAAATTTTTTTGTGCCTAAACACATATCACATCCCTCATTTCCCTAGTTGAAAAATTATTATGTCGCGACATTTTAAATAAAGAAGTTAAATAAATTAGTTCGAGGAACACAAGAACAAAATAAAACGATTCAATGATGTACATGACATAACTAAAACGTAACCAAAGCACACTTTTCAATAAATACACTTTGTTTCATTAAATTTGAATTTGTCTTTCAAAAAATCATTCAAATGTTTAACAGCAATTTCCTCGAAAACAGTTGGAGTTGTCAAATACCAAGTTTACCTTTTATACGTGGAAATGACGCCTTCATCAGATTTTCAGGTCAGAAGTACCACAGCGTTTCGTCCAAAAAAAAATATGAAAAATATTCATCATCAGATACACGTCCTGCGGCGCCCTCTATGATCTAACGTGATGTAATACATACATTATTGTTTCTTAGAATAAAAAAAGTTCCTCTAGCAAAGTTGGCGAAGATCAGTCAAAAGGCTGTTGAGTTATTGCAAAAAAACGAAAAAATAATTTGAATTTTGACACCCTGTATCTTTTTCCACAGCAACATTTTGCTAAAGCATAATTGGTTATATCCTCATATTTTGGCCCACAGAATCTACCCCTGCACTATGGCCTATTATTAATGGTCCATCCTGTATATATATATATTTTTTACTTGTTTTATACAGCAATGATTTGCTACTACATTGCTTTCACTAGTGAACTCTCTTTTGTGAAAATTTATGGGTCCCGATATGTTTTGTTTACTCGCTTCTTCCTGTGTAAAGTTTTATGTAAAAACATGTGGAGACCAAATTAGGAGGGGATTAAATCCGCGTATTGGACACCTATTATTCCGGTGAATAAGTACTGTTAGTTCTAACAAAAATTGCTAACAAATGACAGAATAAAAGGGAAAAATAAAATTTTTTCACGTTATAATGTATATACTCCATTCGTTTTGAAAGATTTATCAATAAAATTGAAATGTTAAACCACTTGTTGTGATTGACAGCACACCCACGCACGCTGGAAAAAATTGCCTTCAAATCGCCTACCACGCGCCACTTCGAAGAAGCCGGCGCCTATGGTTCGGATTGAAAATCTGGGCCGCGCAGCATCCACGAAACATTCGACCAGCCCTCATCAGTGCGTTCTAGCAGCGTCGTGACGCCGCCACGAGCCCCTTTTGTTTTTAGCTTTCGATTGTTCTTCACGGGCGCGCTATCGTGTATGTTTATATCGCCCTTCTGCATGGGACAATGGCGTAGGAGTGCTGAAAGTCACAGGGCTGAGAACGGTTGAAAGGTGGGCCCGCCGGAAGTGGTGGAGTGTCGATCCGTCTGTCTGATGTTAACTCACAGTCATAGCGATGGAGAGTTTCCTATTTATAGCCAAGGTAAGAGACGTGGCAGGACATTTATTGTTTTCCCGGCTATTTCTGCTTCTCTGTCGCGCCGAGGGATATGTGTGTCATTCTTTGTTGTGTGCGGAAAGGCTTTACATAATGAAAACGTGTTTTATTCGGAAAAATGTAAAAGCTGCCAAGAAAACAATATACACTTACGTAACTCAGTATCATGTAAATTACCCGAAAAGAGAATCAAGTAATGTAAAAATATTGTAACAACGGTTCAACGTTGAAGTAATTAATACTGCTTCTCGAAAAGAAAGGAACTGATGCTATAAATTAAAAACAGCCGACAGCCAAATTAACCTTTGTTATAAACATTAGGGTATTATTAATCTAACTTCATACAAATTAATAAAAACACGGTTTTAAAATTATAAATGATGTCACAGACCTTGCCCACAGTAGAATTCATACAGACTTCTGGTTTTCGCTTGACAGTGATAAACGAGGGATGTAATAAAATGCTGTGAGAAAGAAATCTTACGAGACAGTATTTTGCCTTTTAAGAACTTATCATTCATAATATATAGAGGTTATGTTTTACTATGTTAAATTTTATTTCTCTCTCTGAGCAACAAATTCAATTCTCAAAATAATAAATACATCATTGTAGGTCAGTTACATGTTAACATATACAGTGTTGAACCGCCAAATGGAATGAATTTAGTGTTTCCGAGATACGTCGATTTTGGATTCTGAATTGACATCCTGTAACGTACAAATTTCATCCCTAAATTCAACCCCCTTCGAGTGGCAGTCGCATCTAAATTTTCCAATGGGTAGTAGGGGCTTGTGATTCCTCAATTAGAAGATATTTTCATTCTCTATTCAAAAATACTTATGGTTTTAATATTAATTTAAAAAATTTTCGGTAAAAATTGTTTCATGTGCTTGATGTAATTGGCTACAGCAAACTAAAAAAAGAAACTTAATTTCAATGTAGGCATTTTTTTTTCCTTCTTCAATTCTTTGGGACTTCCTGCCACATGTATGTTTTCTAAGCGGTGCTCGGGGAATCTACAAAATGTCACAATTAACCAGTATGTAACTGGTAAATAACCTCTACGCCTGTGACTTTTACATCAAAGGATCAGTTAAAGGTTGCTTTTTTTAAATAAACAACACAAATAAGCATAAAAACTTGAAATTAAATATTTCGCCGACGTTTCGGAAATCTATTGTTTCCTGCCTCTTTTGTTAAAATTAATCGTCTATATTGTCTCGTCATTATTTACAACGCACAAAAAATAAATGAAAGGGAGGAATTATCTCGATGTACCTGTCTATGTTTCTTCGTGCTATTCGTTTGCTTGTTACTGCTCATGCGATTTCTTCGTTTTCTTGCCAATTTTAATGCCCACAACAACAGATTCTCTGTGAAAAAGTACACTCTGTTCAAAAAGATATTTTTTCTCTCAACAAAAACATAAAACGAGAAAATGTGATCTCTCCAAAAATATATGAAATCAATTAAAATCGCCAAGTTCGGTATCTATTTAAAATAAAAACGCTGCATAGGGAATCACTACTTCCACATCCAGATTTTTCATCAAAGTCACTTTAAAGGAAGCATCCTGACTAGATTTGCACTCTAGCATGTGAAAATTATTGGTCATAGATTTTAATAATATTTGGAGCAGATGTCATAGAAAAGTTTGAGACGTTGGTTTCTACCAAATACGCTAAAAATTAAGTTTTTAGTTTACCCTACTTATGTTCCCCTATTCACAACCTACCACGACCTACCCCTTCAATGGAATCATCTCAATCAAATGTCATTACAATACATCCGTGTACTAACTTTCAAATAAATATCTCAATTTTATGTTATCAAACCCATTAATAATGAAGCGGAGATGGTAGTGTTTGAAAAATATTAGAAAGTGGTTTCTAGTATTGTTACGATATAAAAATCAAGAATCGTAATCGTACCTAAGGCACATGACATGAGGCCCCTAGGTATTACAAATCCTAGAGTACAGTGAGATAGGGGTGACAATAAAACGATCATCTAAGGAGAGAACAGTGTTTATTAAACAATAATAATAATAGGTATTAATTGTATACAACACACACAACACGTACAGTGTACAATAAATGGAAAATATAAAAAATGTATATATAGCAAATAGTATTATATGAGAAAAAAAATTGGTACAATTTAATTTATTAAAACAGTATCAATAATTGAGAGAAAAGGAAGATTGTTCCATAAATAATTTTACTACACTATCATAACTACGCTACGACTGACGTGAAATATTGTTAGGTAGATAAGAAAAATTCTAGCGACTATGATTCGCTAGCGATACTACAATTTTTAATAATGGGTCACTTAACTTTGTGGAGTCGGTGCTACCAGGTGCTCCGGATCAGGAATGGGTCCCAACGATGCCTCGAAGTAGATCTCCCAGGTAGTGGTATAATTTTCCAGATAATATCTTGTTATAACAGTTAACTAAATGCCTTGTAAATTATTTTCCTCCAATCAAGATCGATGTACAATGTGGTATTTCACAAATCTAAACCATGTGGTAAAATTAAGTTTGTCCAAAAATTACTAGTACAAAATTCTATTGTTCCCAGTTAAATATGATTGTGGAAATCTATCGTCCAGTATAAAACTTTCGTCCAGTAGAAAAACTATGACCTCGTGTAAAACAGTTGCCCGGAACAAAAACTCTGGCCCAGCAAAAACGTCCACGATAGAAATTAATATAAATTAGCATGGTTTATAACCTTAAAGAAATTAGCATATGGCTTGAAAATGATGTAAAGTCTTAACACGTGGTAACACGTGGTTAAATAGTATGAACTTACCCAGATGTATTCTGGACGTTGATTTAAGTTATAAATCCGATTTCAATCTAATCGACTGGTTGAATATTACTAGCATGAATATTTTCAACACACGGTGAAGTAAATCATAATCCGATATTAAATTATCGATAAGCACAAGAATGGCTTCTGACTTAAAAAAACACCAAGTTACTTTCGCCTTAACTTTCAGGAAACCAAAAAGAACGACTTCTTTAATTCATCAACTATTTATAGCCTTGTGATTACAGAAAAACTAATTCGCTGAAAAATATTTAAAAAAAATTGAGTCTTTAACTTCTAGTACATACACTGAATTTCAAGTTTCTGTACTCATTCCAGCTTGCTTTACTTATTTTCCCCTATTTTACCATATTTAACCCCAACCCTTCAACGGTAGCTTCTCAAAATATAATCTAGTTCCAGATGTCGTTATAATACATACGTGTACCAAATTTCAAGTGAATATCTCAATTTTATTTTAGCAACCCCTTTAATAATGAAGAAGGGGTGGTGGGGGGGTTGGAAAACATTATAAAAAAATCTGAGGCCTTGGCTTGTAGTACATACATCAAATTTCAAGTTTCTGTACTTTTACCAGCTTGCTTTACATATTTCCCATATTTACCCCTATTTACCCCCCAACTCTTCACCGGATATCTTCAAAAAACAATCCAGTTCTAGATCTCGTTATAATATATACGTGTACAAAATTTCAAGTCAATGTCTTAAACCGTTCCGGAGAAAGCGTGCGGACAAAAAAAAAAGTTACAGACAAACAGACCGACAGACAGAATTTTTTTCGCTCAAATTTAAAATCTCGGCGTTTCATGACATTCTAAACCGATTTCAAGAAAAAAAATTTTTAATTTTTTTTTTACGATTACTATACTTTCAGTCCACTACGTGGATGTGGAAGTAATTATGAAAATATATTTTTCTCAAATACAATAAACTTGGTGCTTTTGACTTTCCATGTTTCCGCAGATCCTCCACATGTTGATAATCGGAAGTAATATAATGTAATATCGCAGTCAGAGGTTTTGTCAACTTGACGGGAACATTTGTATAAGATTGACTGAATGCCACTGGTGAATCCAAACAGCCTTTTGCCTCTTAATAAAATGCGCCAAGTTTTTTTTGTATTTGAAAAAGATTTTGTTCATAACTTTTTTTTTATAAATAGATACTGGATACCAGCGATTTTAATTTATTTCAAATATTTTTGGAGAGATTACGTTTTCGCATCTTATGTTTGTGTAGAGAAGAAAAATATTTTTTTGAACGGAGTGTACTTGGCGCTATTGTTTTACAAAGGATCTGTTTTTGTGGGCATTTCATTAATTTTTGTATATAAATAAGTATTTGTATTTTCTTGACCGTTGATATCAAATTAACTTGATGTATCGTGGGATTTTTCGGTCATCTTTAAATGAAAATTCTTATATTTTCTTACGTTTCGGTTTTATTAACCATCGTCAGAGGAAAAACTACAATATTTATATCAACGTACAATTATTTTATGTGAATTTACAAATTTAATTTTATTACTTACAATTTAAGAAATTTTTTGTTTACACTATATTAACATTTTACGTTTATTTCTGTTGAAAGTTTTAATGCAACTAAATGCTGAGCAAAAGTATTGCCTGCTCTCTGGTCTGTGTTATGTCACTATTGGTACAGTTTATTTAATTTATGGATGTTACTTATGAGGTTTTCTCTAAAGGCTGGTAGTGAGAAATATGATATTTTAAGAATTATCTTGCGGACTTGATGGAACGATGTAAAAATATATGTTGTTTAGTAATATCCCCTGTTTAGTTAATTTAACAAATTAAAGTATGTTTCACTTAAATTCTCTATATCAGTGCGGTTGTTTATTGCGTTGTTATGTCTTTTAATTTGTAACATTTCATGTATTGTCCTTCGATGATAATTTGGTTCCTTTTGTAAAATTTTTGTATTGTCAAAGTTAAAGCTATGGTTATGGTCTAAAGCGTGTTTGGTAAGAGCTGTCGAGTTTTGATTTAGTGTTCTTATATTATATTTGTGTGTATATATTCGTTTATGCAGGTATTGTTTTGTTTGGCCAATATATGTACTATTACAATTATTACAGTCTATTTTGTAAATTGCGTTTGTTTCGTCTTTTGGTTGTAGTTCGGGTTTTAATTTTGTAAAGAATTTTTTTGTTGTAGTATAAGGTTTATGCGCTACTGTTATATTGTGTTTTTTTAATACATTTGAAATATTCTCAGATACTTTTGGTATGTAAGGCATGGATACATAGTTGTTATTATTCTTAATTTTTTTATTCATATTCTTATTATAGATACTATGTATTCTTTTTTTAATTATTGGTTCATAAAAATGTTTAGGATAGGAGTTTGTTTCGAGGACGGTTTTAATTTTTTTCAAGTTGTTTTGCCTATATTTTGGATGTGCAAGTTGAATGGCTCGATCTGTTAAACTATTAACAACGCTCTTTTTGTAATTGGTAGGAGTATGTGAATTATAATTTAAGTATCTTTGCGACCAAATTTCTTTCGTGTACCAGTTAGTATCAATAATTCCGGATTCATTATATTTAATGGTAATATCTAAAAAGTTTATGCTTTTTTCTTTTTCAATTTCGGTTGTGAATTGCAAGCGTGGATGAAAACTATTGAAATTATTAACAGTATATTCTATTTTATTTTTTGGTAAACAGATAATACAGTCATCTACATATCTTTTGTAAAAAATAGGTTTATAATTTAATGATTTTAATATCTGACATTCTAATTCCTCCATAGTTTTTCCTCTGACGATGGTTAATAAAACCGAAACGTAAGAAAATATAAGAATTTTCATTTAAAGATGACCGAAAAATCCCAGGATACATCAAGTTAATTTAATTTTTGTAGATATTATTCCTGTGAAGATACACGCGTGCTCGCTTACTATTTCTGTAAGCGTGGAGGATATTGGAGTGAACTTGGCGCGAGACGCAACCGTGTCACTTGATTATTTGTCACAATTTAGCGAATAAATAAAACTATTTATACCAGAGCAAGCTATTGTTACACGTTTAGAATCACTCAGAATTTAATCAACCACTCTTCAAGTGGCGCGGCAACAACATGTGTAACATGGTGTAAGCGTCAGCCTACGAATCTTGAGGTCCACGATTCGATCCCTGAGTGTTCTCAGCTTAATTTCGGCAAATATAAACTTAATATCTGTAACAAAATTTCTTTCGGTACTACAATATGAAGTTGATGTCTGGATTCACCGCACTAGGTAGGTACTTAAAAATTAAAAATTCTTGGACTGAATGCGTGGATAGAAGCCCTGACTAATCTAGAGAACACTTGGTGATTAATTCGGAGATTTCCTAAAACTGAGGTTATACTATACAGTTTTTTTACACTTAACGCGCCCGATTTGCAAGTAGTAATCTAGCGCTCGACGAGAAACATACAGTCCGGAGAATAGCTGTTGATTTGCAATCTGGTTATTATCCTTGTGAAAATAAGGATTCATAGAGGTGATTGACAGATATATTTCCTTTAAATATTCTGCTCTCTAGAAGCATGCTTTTGAACTTAGATAGAAAATTTTTGTTCATTATCTTCTACTGTGTAGGCCAATATTTTCACTCGATAAGGATTAAATAAACATAACTTATAATTTCATTCGCATTTGTAAGTAAACGCCTTCTGTGATTGCTTTGAATATTCTTGGGCGGCTATACAATCAGTTCACTTCATGGTTGACAAACTTTCTCGGTACCTGAAAGATATTTCAATGTTCAGAGACGAAATCAGAATTGATTAATGATTGTTAGATATTAAGGCTTTATTCTAAATTATTTTTTCATTTGCCCATAAACCTTAAAATTCTTACAAAATTGTAAATAATACCTGTACCATAGACTCATTGACCCGATAATCTAACAATAAAATTTGATTGCAGCCGTTTGAACTACCCGCTCGAGTTACAGCCAGCAGATAGACAGTCTACTTTACCAGATCCTTGAATAAAGTATATACGGGATGGGTAACAACTTGTGCTTAATGTCTTGGGTTAATCACTAAAGCGTTACAAATAGAAGCTATTTGTTGTGTATTAGCAGATATCTAGGTGGTGCATTTTAACTGTTTAAACCATCTCTAAATCCAGTTTGGCCGTTCACTCAATGATGTCTGTATGTTCCTTTGCATTCGACCACTCGTTATTTGGTAAACAGTACCGCAATGTTTCATTTTCCACGTATATCATTATTTTTACGCTCTCCCGATAATTTTATTTCCAATATTACTGTATTATCCACTGCTTTGATGTTACAACTTCTTGATTAAAAAACTCTTTAACTTGATTAATTTTGAACAAAAGGAAAGTATCCAACTTTGGTAAAATATTTTTCTTGCCTAATTGGCAACATCTTACCTCATCGTAAGTTGAAATATTCGTAAAGAAATTAATTTTTATTTTTATCAGCATTTTAGTAAAATATTTACACGGTAATCATTAGTTTAATATAAAGACGGAAAGATAATATGTGGCAGTTTTAGAATGGATACTAGATAAAGTTAGTTGAGTAATGATTAATTTTCCATTTACTATGCTTGTCGACGTAAACAACTTTGTTTTTGTACGTGCTCTTCACCACTAGTTATTATTTGTAAGAAAGATGTAGTCGTTGACACCAAACAACCAAGATGAGGAAAAACTAGACGTGACATGACAGCTAGTTATTGGTACAAATACGGTTTTAAAGCAGCATGGCGCCTCCACCAAAATGTTGCTTTCACGAGTAAATAATGTCAAATCCTTTAGCGTGTGAAATGAATTTTAGCAGACAACTTCCTCTCATTTCTAAATTTTCATTTTGACTCAGTCACTTTGTATCCTCAATGGTGTGACACTTGCAGTTGCTAACGGAGTTTAAAATCTAAAAAATGCTCTGAAAATAACTCGTGTCTTGTTATACCTCTTTTTTGTACGTACGATATATTTTACTGAATTAATAATACCAAAATATTTCTATGTTAAATTGGGCGATATGCGTCATCGCTATAATTATGAAAAGTTTCATTTTTAAGTGAACTACATACACAGAAGTTAGTTCCTCCTATATCAGTATATTAGAGTAACTCGCAATGTAGTTTTACTAAAACTGACGTGAATTGATGTGAACAGGGAGGAATAAGTAGAGCAAGCTAATAAGAGTCCAGAAACTTCATTTTTGACGTATATGCTAGAATCAAACGCCTAAAATTTTTCTGTGAAATCTGCCCCAAATATTATTAAAATTCTATGACTAATAATTTCCACATACTAGGATGCAAATATAGTCAAGATGTTTCCTTTAAAGTGAATTGGATGGAAAATCTGGATGTGGAAGTAGTGCTTCCTTAGGCATCGGTTTTTATTGTCTTGAATCGACGATTTTTTCCTTCCACTATCATATGCAAGGACACAATTTCCTATTGATAATTAATACTTCAGTTATAGTTTCAGTAGTTATCCAGGGTTGTTTCATATTTTTACGTGTCTCGCTTTGTGTTCCTATTGTCGCTCGTGAGATATTCTCAACAAATGATTACTGATTCTTTAATTTTTATTTTTTGCTATCCGTCCACAAAACTAAAAAAAAAAAAACAAAAAAAAATTAAGAAAAAAAAAGAAGTGATAATAAAAAATGTATATAGATATATAATCAAATGCAAATGCAAATTCCCTACAATGTAAGAGTAATCTAAAATAGAATTGAGGAAATGAATAAAGACTTATAGATAAGTACAAAAACATATATCCTTCTAAACAAAATACTTTGCTGGAGATATGCCACGAACAACATTGATTTAAAAGAAAGAAATATGCACATTACGTACAGGTAACTGTCACAATAATGTTAATTTTAATTTTAAATTATCCTGTTCAACAAAACAAAAAAACAACTAAAGACAAAAACAGTTACCAAAAAACTTTAGAAAATTTTCACATACACGTGTTTCGGTATCCTACACCAAAGATACACTCTTCAGTGCTACTTCTTTCAAAGTTTAAAGTCTACTGCATAGTCGCTTATCAGGTAATACGTATTTATGCATTAATTATTTATGGTTCTAAGGAACAGGATAATAAGTGTTTTTGTCTTTAGTTGATTTTTGGTTTTGTTGAACAGGATAATTTAAAATTAAAATTAACATTATTGTGACAGTTACCTGTACGTAATGTGCATATTTCTTTCTTTTAATTCAGTGTTGTTCGTGTTGTTTAGAAGGATATATGTTTTTGTACTTATGTATGATAAGTCTTTAGTAAGACTTTGAAATAATTACGAGTATTGTTGCTAGTAATATATTCATTTCCTCAATTCTGTATACAGGGTGATTCACGTAGGCCATTCATTAGAAGTTTTTCAACTTGCAGTTAGATTAGAAACTTGAAATTTGGTATGCAGCCATAATCGATCATGCCCGTTCTATCTAAAATATTTTCAGTCCTCCAACTATACAGGGTGTGCCAAAAATTGGTACCAACTTTCTTATTTTAAATGGAAACCTATATTTTTCTTTACATGGTTCGATTGGTCTTCTAATTCTGAGTTTAGAGAACCTAAGTTATGTTAACTTATCTATTACAATTTTTGACATATGTCCAATTTTTTGAAAAAAATTGCCGCTGTAGTAGTTTACGAACAAATTTGTATCTCGCAAACCTTTCAAAATTATGAAACAAAATTTGTGAAGCAGTTAGCTGGAAGTCCAGGCTAACTTTTGATGTCCCATCGGTGGTCCCATTTTGTACCATATGGGCGCAGTAGATTTTCAAATGTCGCAATCAAAAATTGTCAAAAAGTCAATTTTTTCAAATGGCACCTACTATTTTTTTTCACACCATTCGAAAGAAAATTGAATTTTAGGGTGAGTTACTTAAGCATTCCCTATACCTAATTTCACCCCATATCGAGTTATTCAATAAAAATCAAGAAATACCTTATCTTGCCAAGAGATTCCTTACTTCATCAAGTATGCCATCGAAACAAAAGACAGTTGTAATAATTTTTAAAGA
Organism: Stenurella melanura; assembly: GCA_963583905.1. Lineage (NCBI taxonomy): Eukaryota > Metazoa > Arthropoda > Insecta > Coleoptera > Cerambycidae > Stenurella > Stenurella melanura. The sequence goes on from OY757312.1 coordinate 115,546,764, forward strand.
AAAATATGGATTCTTATTTAATTACACACAACACCCACAAATTATTATTAACGAACAAGAAATTCTGTCAGTGAAAACGGTGCACATATTGAGCATTTGTATTGCAATAATTATTTTGTCAATCTGTTTATTTGTTGTTATTTTGTTGTTATTATTTATTATTGCAATACGATTTTTGAATAAAAATTAAAATGAAATCATCGTTTCCAAAGCCTACTACTGTTGAGAAAAAAAACAATATTTTTTTCAAAAAATGCCAATAACTCAAAAACGACTGTAGATAGACATACACAATCTTAATAAAATTGGCCCTAAAATTTAATTTTGCATTGATTTCTGCCGTCAGAAATGGTAGGCGCAAAGATGTGCTACGCAATCGTTGAAAGTAGAATAATAGAATATTTGAACAAAAATATAGTGGTCACACTGAACATTTACGTCAGAATTTCGTCAACATTGTTCTTGTTCGTTAATAATAATTTGTTGGTGTTGTGTGTAATTAAATAATAATCCATATATATATTTTTTAATTATTACAACTGTCTTTTGTTTCCATGGCATACTTGATAAAGTAACGAATCTCTCGGCAAGATAAGGTATTTCTTGATTTTTATTGAATAACTCGATATGGGGTCAAGTTAGGTATAGGGAATGCTTATGTAACTCACCCTAAAATTCAATTTTCTTTCGAATGGTGTGAAAAAAAATAGTAGGTGCCATTTGAAAAAATTGACTTTTTGACAATTTTTAACTTCGACATTTGAAAATCGACTGCGCCCATATGGTACAAAATGAGACCACCGATGGGACATCAAAAGTTAGCCTGGACTTTCAGCTAACTGCTTCACAAATTTGGTTTTATAATTTTGAAAGGTTTGCGAGATACAAATTTGTTCGTAAACTACTACAGCGGCAATCTTTTTCAAAAAATTGGACATATGTCAAAAATTGTAATAGATAAGTTAACATAACTTAGGTTCTATAAACTCAGAATTAGAAGACCAATCGAACCATGTAAAGAAAAATATAGGTTTCCATTTAAAATAAGAAAGTTGGTACCAATTTTTGGCACACCCTGTATAGTTGGAGGACTGAAAATATTTTAGATAGAACGGACATGATCGATTATGGCTGCATACCAAATTTCAAGTTTTTAATCCAACTGCAAGTTGAAAAACTTCTAATGAATGGCCTACGTGAATCACTCTGTATAGATATACCTACGTACTCACAATAAAATCACATTAGATATAATTTTACATAATGTAACTAGTTTTAGATTAATATAGGGAATATGATGTTTAATTGAAACATTAACAAACACTTTCTGACAGACCTTGTCTCTGAGGCCAATAATGCTAATTTAAAAAAATAATAAAGCTATCCGTCCCTTTTGTTGCTCCATTGCACATTTATATTGTCTACTTCTAATGTAAATTGCGAAGCGCTAGAGCATTGCTTCAGAGAACAAAGTTGTAGAGGAGGAACTAGACTCCATGAAAAAAGAATCATACATTGCTAATGCTGCATCCATTATGATCGCTGTCTCTCTAGCTATAATAGAAGGTTCCTAATTATTTATATTTTCTAAAAATTGCTAAATGTAAATCACCTCCATGAGGCCAAATTGCAAAAATGGCCAACATATTTCCACCAGATCACCGGTTTGTATAAACAGTTTTGCGAGGAATTTTCAGACTAGACATGTTCGATTCATTTTTTATGTTGTATACTTCTTTATCAGTTTTTTTTAAGTGAAATATTGTAGCCCTAAAGGGTTCGTGGGTCCTAGGCACTGTAGTTACTCGGCCTAATGGATAAAGCAGCTTTTACTCCTTTCGAATGTAGCTTTAGGTCCGATAATACAGTGTTTTTTTAACCGAAGTAGGTGATTCCTGAGGTTCTTGACGTGCTGAACGCAATGTCGTTGACTGTTGGCCGTTTCGGGCCATCACGTCACAATTTTGAGAAAACCTAACCTAAAAGTGCTAAAAAAGCCATGTCTGCCTATATTTGTGCACTAATTACTGGACAACGATACGAGGTTGAGTAAACCGGATCAGACCATCTTACTCAGCTGTCCAGAATCTTCAATAAATAATAAAACAATAAAAAAAACATAACTGTAGATGTCGCACACATTATTTTATTTCTGAGTTTAGTAAAAAATACTAGAATTTTTGTCGTGAGTATATACAAGTAAATCAGACCTAAATAGCTAATTCCATAGGATTTTGACACGCTGAACATAATGCCGTTACCGTTTTGCTCTATGAGGTCAGGTTAGGTAGCTCCATTTTTTGGTTCCTTTTTTTTGTTTATTTATTTAGTTATTGTTTTTTTTTCTCTCTTTTTGTTCCCCTACGCCCACGCCGTTTGCTCTGGGTGATGCTAAAGGGAATTATGTTAAACATTCTACTCATTTAGTAGTCCAATAATTATAAAGATTTCCATAACAAAAAATGTTATCTGAGATTTTCCTTCAGTAACTGTTAGTGGAGGGATTATACATCACAAAATCACAAAAATCAGTTCTGGAGGTCCAGCGCAACTCTCCCAAAAAACCAACCTATCGGTAAAATAGGCCTTATTTTACTGATAACTCGTTAACCGTTGAAGATATAACAAAATTGCTCATCATAAAAAAGAAAACGACTAATTTCCTTAAAAAAAAGTCCTCTTGTAATTTTCTTGTATATGCCATGATTTTCGAGAAAATCGATATCGAAAGAAATTGCAACATTTGTGTTTTTAATGTGCGCGAAATTTCGTTTATTTGAAATTTTTTGCGCGTGGCCTATAGAAAATGTTGAATTGCTCGAAAACCAAACAAGCTAGGAAGAAAAATCAAAATGGGTTACAAAGGGGAGATAAAATACTCTCTTGTGTTTCCATTTTTGATGGCTATTGATATCTATTAGTATATAAAAATAACTATAATATAGTTACCTCTTGATTTTTTGCGCTTTTAACTATTCACAGGCCCATAAAAAATAACTTGACTTTAATATAAGTTATATATGCATTATCTTTTAGTTCAAGGTAGTACTTCAATGCAGAAAAAGTTAGGAATAAAAATATTCACATTTACAAATTTACCAGCATGTTGAAATTAGCCAAATTTTGGCCAATTTTTTATTGTTTCCTAAAAATAAAGAAAAGACCCAAACATCTTGAAAATTTAGCTAAAAAAATTTTTTTTTTCACTTTATGTATCATATAACTTGTTTCTAATCATTTAATAGTTAAAAAATTGCATAAAAAAATCTCATAAAAAAATTGAACATGTAGCCTTTTTTGGATTTTTTGACTAACTTCAACATACTGGGAAATGTGTAAATGTGAAGGTTTTTATTCCTAACTTTTTCTGCATTGAAGTACTACCTTGAACTAAAAGATAATGCATTTGTAACTTTTATTAAAGTCAGTTATTTTTTATGGGCTTGTGAATAGTTAGATGTACAAAAAGTCAAGAGATAACTATTATTATATTGTTATTTTTATATACTAATAAATATCAATAGCCATCAAAAATGGCAACACAAGAGAGTATTTTATATCCCCTTTAAAACCCATTTTGATTTTTCTAGTTTGTTTGGTTTTCGAGCAATTTCATTTTTTCTATTGCCCCGCACACAAGAAATTTCAAATAAACGAAAATTCGCGCGCATTAAAAATACAAATTTTGCAATTTTTGTCAATATCGATTTTCTCGAAAACCATGGCATATACAAGAAAATTACAACAGGACTTCTTTTTAAGCAATTAGTCAACGGTTAACGAGTTATCAGTAAAATAAGGCTTTTTTCACCGAAGGGGTGGTTCTTTGGGGGGGGTTGCGCGGCATCCCCAGAACTCAGAACATTGCACATTGAACATTGCACTCAATCTAGTATCGTTATCCAGTTATTAGGGCACGAATATAGGCAGAAATGGCCTTTTTATCACTTTTAGGTTAGGTTTTCTCAAAATTGTGACGTGAAGGCGCAAAACGGTCAATGGCATCGTGTTCAGCACGCCAAAAACCTTCGAAATCACTTATTTCGGTTAAAAAAACCCCTTGTGGGTCAGTATAATGATAAACATTTATTCTCATACAGACAGCCTGGTGCATTCAAAGGAAATATCCGGATACCCTGTATAGCAAAAGAACGATTCATGTTTTGAAAGTATCTAGGCTATGGATATTTGTCTCTAACGCAAATATCGCAAAGTGTAAACTGTTTTTTTATTGTAGCTAGCACCGATAAATTAAAGAGAAATACTCGTTAAGTTTTTGTTCGTTTATAAGCAATAAATCATTTAGATGCTGAAAGAGAATCTTTGTGCAAACTTAATTATATTTATCCCAGGTCTGATATCGTCTGCGAACCTTCACCAGCATTCTCTATTCCATATCGAACATCATCTCTTCGGTATATAATCAGCAAGCCATTGTAATAGATAGCACACCTACCTACCTTCGGTCCCGAAGGAAATCAGCAACTCTAAACTTATTAAAGTGTTTTCGAGTTGTACACGTTGCCACGGCCAGGTCTGTCTATAAATAAAATATGTATTTAGATGTGAGAAAAATTTCAAATTTCGCTTTGTGCTGTAAAAAAATTAACACAAATTACAACTTATCACGGGGGGACCCTAATCAACTTCATGAGGCTAATTGGTCGGGGTAATTTTCATGATTGAGTTACTGTCCAAATACATATGGTTTATTTTTGTGGGTTGATGTATGTATTAAAGGTGTTAAAAAACTCATAATTCTTTTTTTTTTGGTTCTTTTTGTTGATGTAAGTTATTATCCCAATATTCTTTGTACATGGAGCTACTATCTTGTGGTCAAAATAGGTTGATATATGTAAATATATATCTATTCCAAGTTGTCTCGTCTAGCCGCTAGAAGGCATCAACGTTGATTAATTTTTTTCTTCTTCAATTCTTTGGGACTTCCTGCCACATGTATTTTTTTCTTTTTAAGCGGTGCTCGAGGAATCTACAAAATATCACAATTAACCAGTATGTTACTGGTAAATAACCTCTTCGCCTGTGACTTTTACGTCAAAGGATTAGTCAGAGGTTGCTTTTTTTAAAATAAATAACACAAATAAGTATAAAAACTTGTAGTTAAATATTTCGCCGACGTTTCGGAAATCTAATGTTTCCTTTTTCAAGTCTTTTTTGAAAAATCTTTTTTGCTGTGTATGATAAATACACAGCTCTAATAATGTTTGTTATATTCAATGTCCATAAATGCTTACTATTTGTATTTATCATATACAGCAAAAAAGATTTTTCAAGAAAGCCTTGAAAAGGGAAACAGATTAGATTTCCGAAACGTCGGCGAAATATTTAATTTCAAGTTTTTATACTTATTTGTGTTATTTATTTAAAGAAAAAAAAAAGCAACCTCTAACTGATCCTTTGACGTAAAAGTCACAGGCGTAGAAGTTATTTACTAGTAACATACTGGTTAATTGTGATATTTTGCACTGATTAAAAAGAAAAAATACATGTGGCAGGAAATCCCAAAGAATTGAAGAAGAAAAAAATTAAAATAATGCCACAAACAACATTTAGACAATAATATTATTAGATTTTTTCGAATGGCTTTGAAATGCTTTCTCTTAAAAAAGTCCGGGAAATACCTCCACTCTTAAACAAATCTGGTCGTGTTTTTATGGGGGTGATAATATAGCTTCAGTTTATTTCACAGACACACAAAAAGAGGTCATGTGCTTTTTTACCGACTATCATATCTGTACGTATTTTGAGGCGCCGAAACCGAATCCGAGGTCAGAATTCATCGCCATAAAGTCAAAACCTCTTATCTCAATTTTTGACGTTTTTGTGTTACGAGCAAAATACATTTCAGTGTCTGTTTCCGCATCGGATGCAAAACCTTGTATAAAGAATAAATGAAATGCGCAATCGCATCGAGCAAGTGTTAAATACTCGTATCTGAAAATGCTTGTAGACGAAATGTGAAAAGCTCTTATCTCAGAGCACATGGTGACAACGGTTCACTACAAACAGCTTGTTACTCTGAAGCGACAAAAGCGTCCATTCCACCATAGAGTTACCAACAAAGAAAAAGGACATCCAAGCACCGTCAAAGTATGTACAAATTATTGAACAGGCAAGAAGCACGCGTGTTTCGTGGCTCTTACAAGATCTCGAGATAAATCCGGATACAGCGACAACAAAACGTCGAAATTGTATTGAATTAAAGCATAAACAATTGCAAGATCTCGAGATAAATCCGGATACAGCGACAACAAAACGTCGAAATTGTATTGAATTAAAGCATAAACAATTCTGCATTGCACGAGTCTGGCAATTTCATATAGTTGATTAAATTATGTTGGTTGAATAAAGCAACACAAAAGAGTGTATATAAACAACTCGAGAAAGTGTACTGCTTGACCGTAAAATCTATACCTGGATTCGGTCCCTTCAAGTTGGTGATATAAAATAAGCAACAGCCATCCAGATATGAATTAAACTGATCAGTTTTTGTTTACTTTATTTTTAATTTAGTTTAGCTCATTAATGAAGTCTATTTCCTTATTTAAATCGAAGAATTAGAAATTAAAATTGAAAAGATATCTGTCACAGGACAGTTTATTACACAACAGAGAAAAAAAATAGGTAATGAAATGGAAAATGCCCGGAATTGGAAGGCGGCAGTTGAAAATAATTGCTGTAATTGAAACCGATTATTTAAAAGAAACGACATACCTACAGGGTGAGCAAACTATCCCTTCGTACCTTTTTTCTCATAACGCGCAAAAAATATTGTTACCGCGAGATAGGGCCCTTCCCAGCAACTCCACCGTAAATGGATGTTTACCTGTGAAACAGTTAATAAATAAAAACAAAAAAAAAATAAATACAAAATAAAAACTGCCAGATTCAGAGACAGAAAAAACAGAGAACTTAGAAGAAGAAAAATGAGGAGATGACGATAGATGGAAACTTAAAAGAAGCATGGACACTTAAAGAAGCATCTCACAAACACCTACACTTCCCATCCTGTATTCCCACTTCAAGCGTCATGCGGCTCTCGCTGCTGACAACAAGCATGTCCAATGTCCAACCCGGCGTATACAGCCGGTCCGGCGGTATATAAAACATCCGAGATTTGCTTCCGGCACTCGATTTGATCGTTCGTTGGGCGTGTTCGACGGGCGACCAAGCTGCGTGTTGGAACGAACCTCCATGGATGCCCGGAATCGGCAGCAATGCCCACCTTATGCTGGCAAATCAATCAATCAATCAATTAAATATTATTCATCAATGATCAGGACTCAAAAAAGATGATCTTCGTGTCACGGATTTGAGAGCCCTGAAGTATTCTCCACAAGGAATTGAATATAAGCTATATTTTGATCATAACTGGTCCGCTTTACCAAAAAGAATGAACCGGATAGTTGGTTCCATCACAAAACTTTATAATGCACCTCCTGCAATCAACGGTGAAAAAAATGATCAGTTACAATCATTGAAAAAAAAATATTCACAAAGACTACCACGAACTTTATGATTTCTTAAAAAATCTAAGTGTTAAATAACTAGGTTTTTGGAGATTAAATAAAAATATTAGAAACATTTTTCACTTTTTAATTAATTATTAATCCTCGTATTTCATACAAATTGTAATAATTTAGAAGTGAGACCTCGTAACTCAATGTGATTTTTTTTACATTTTGAATTATTACCGAATTATTTTTTATATTACTAGGTAGTTCTCCTTACCATTTTTTGAAGTTGTTGTGAAAAATACAATTGTATTTTACAGATTCTTACAAATTTGATAAGTTTTTTGTGTTTCCTGAAAACTTAATATATTTTAGATACAATTTTTTGACTTTATGACGACGAATTGTCACATGTTGTCAATATTTTCATGTAAACTCAAGAAATAGCTTAGAACAAATCTGAAACTGGGTAAAAAGTAAATTGAAAGATTAAATGAGTTGATTCATTTTTCCATACGTATTTTGGGGTGCTGAAACAGAGTCCGAGGTCAGAATTTTCTTCCATGTCGGGATTTGGACATACCCTCAAAGAAATCTCAGAACACACCTTAGAAATGGTCAAAGATGCATTTAAAAGTATATTTAAAAACTTAAATCTACCAAACCGCGTGTAGAACCACGCTAAACCTAAATCTCGGGTCATAATTCTCCCATCATACCAGAATTTTGACAACCTCAAATAATCATTATAAGACACCTCAAAAATGATTAAAATTGCATTTAAAATAAGGTTTAAACTAACCACAAGAAAACCACCTTACGGATACGTATTTTGGGGCGCTAAAATCGACTTTGAAGCCAGAATTTACCTATCCTTCAGGACTTTGACATAACTTTAATAAAACCCGAAAAATGCCTAACACAATTGTCGAAGTTAATGTTGTCAACGTTCGCCAAAGCAGAGTTTTCGTCATACAGTCGCCACCCCCACACCATTACTAAAGGAGTTAACAAAGTAAAATAAGGATATTGACTTAAATTTTATTCACGCACGTATTATAACGAGATCTAGAACTAGATTATATTTCGAGTTTATTCCGTTCAAGGGTTGGGGGGTCAATAGGGGTAAATAAGTAAGCACGGTAGTTAGAGCCCAGAAACTTGGAAATTCGTTTATGTACTAAAAGTCAGTCTCAATTTTCTTTGTGACATCTGCAACCCCCACCGTCATTTCCAATATACCCCCTCCATTATTAGAGGGGTTATAAAAAAAAATGTTTTAGCATGCATGTGAGAAAAAAATATTTAAAAACATTTTTGGACATCAGCCACCCTTATTACCGTCCCGGGGCCGACGATACCAAAGATTATACACTTCTCCAAGAAATTAACGCACCATCTAAAAATAATTAAAAGTTTGAAGTTAATTTTTGTCTAGATCTCTTGTCCGATTTCGATGAGGTTTTTTTTGTATGATAGCCTCTTTATTCAAGAATGTGAATGTATTATTGTTTTTTCAAAGAAATTTTGATTTATTCAATACAAGATGTAACAATTGCGATGTGTTTTTTCCATAAAATTTGTAACACCCCGTGGTGTTCAACAGTTACATCAGCAAGTTAGAATTCAAATCCTACTCTAGCCTTAACTTTTCTTAACATTAACATTTTGGAAAAACAAAAGTAAGTAGCATGCTATGAAAAAAAGAAAAAAGTTGTAGATTAAATGTCAAAAAACATTTGAAAGGAGTGTGTTTATTGTGGTAATAGCCGTATTTTTTTTCAATAGTTTTGTCAATATGGAACGTGAAACACGAAATCTTAGTGGTGAAGAATGTGCTCAAACATTAATATTGGTTGAACTAGGTTGAATTTATCGAAAAATTGGACAGCGATTTAATGTGGCGCATACTACTGTCTCAAGAGTGATACAAAGATATAGAGAGACTGGAAGTCATGTCCGCAGACAGCGACAAGGAAGAAATCGAGTAACAACCCCAATTTGACAGTCTCAACTGTGCGACAACGTTTTCTAACACCGCGAAGTTTGCAGATACAGCTTCGAGAAGTAAGTGGTTTACAAATTAGTGGGGAAACCATTAGACAGCGATTTAGAGCATGTAATTTGAGACCAAGAGTTGCTGCTTGAGGTTCAGCTTTAACTAGATATCACCAGAAGGCTAGGCTAAATTTTTCCACAGTGCATGTTAACTGCACCGAGGCTTAATGGGAACGTGTGTTATTTACGGATGAGTCCCGATTCCGTCTTTATAATAATTATAGACGTCTCCGTGTATATAGACGTTCCAAACTAATGATATGCTCGGTGTGATTTCTCCAATACAACATTATTTGGGGGCGGATCTGTGATGGTGTGGGCAGGGATTTCTTTGACCGGTCGCAAGGAACTTGTCGTCATTAATGAAAGCCTTACAGTTGAACGGTACATACAAGACATTTTAGACAACCACGTGGTTCCATATGCGCCATATATAGGGCAAGGCTTTATGTTAATGGAGGATAATGCCAGATCTCATGTTGCTCGAGTTGCCCAACATTATCTGGAAGAAGTCGGAATTGACATCATGGCATGGCCAGCTAATAGCACGGACTTAAATCCAATTGAACACCTCTGGGATAAACTTGGTAGAAAATTACAAGAGATACGCAATCAATTAAACAACTTAGCATATGTTGGGCGGAAATTGGTTCAAATTTGGGAATAATTGAACCAAAATAAAATAAGGTCGATTATTTTAAGTATGAATCGGCGTCGCCAAGAAGTTATTTGTGGTAGAGTTCGAAATACTCGCTACTGACATTCCCTTTTTGCCTCTTGTTCATTTCCATTTCATTTTTTGTTTCGATATTACCTTTAAGTAAAAACATGTTATGCTATAAAATTGTGTTTCTCTGGTACTAATACAGATAATAAGTGAATCAAAATAGAGAATGTTAAGATATGGCTAGAGTAGGATTTGAAATCTAACTTGCTGATGTAACTGTTGAACTCCACAGGGTGTTACAAATTTTATGGAAAAAAAACACGTCGCAATGGTTACACCATGTACTGAATAAAACAAAATATCTTTGAAAAAACAATAGTACATTCACATTATTGAATACAGAGGCTATCATACAAAAAAACCTCATCGAAATCGGACAAGAGGTCTAGCCAAAAATAAACTGCAAACTTTTAGTTAGTTTCTGGTGGTACGTTAATTTCTTGGAGAAGTGTATATATTAAAATTCCATGAGCAATTATTTCTACTTATTAGAGTGCAAATATAGTATCAATATGTTTTCGTTTAAAGATACTTTGATGGGAAATCTGGATGTGGAAGCAGTGATTCCCAGGCAGCGGTTTTCTATGTTGAAGCATTGCGCGCCATGTTTTCGCTTGTCTGGTCGAAATCAAATGTTGCACAAATATTTCCTTAACCGATAATGGTGCAAATTGGAGGGCTGTCCTGAGTTCGATTTTTTTTTTGTGAGATGTAGCTAAGGGGCACTCTAGCATACATTCAATACAATTTAATAACAACGTTGATATTTATCGAGCAGGCATGCTCTCACACGTCTCTTATTACTCGAGTAATTCAGCATAACTGTCAGGAAATTATTTTTTTCTTTGCTTTGTTGAGAACAGCGCCAAAGGCCTACGGAAATTGCTGTCTGAATTATTAAATGCTGTGTATGGACACAAAACGAGCTGGAATATTAAATTACACCCTTCATTAACTATTAATTAAAGTGCGTAAGCTACATACGCGAAAGCGAAATGAAGTTACGATGTTATACAAACAGTATTACATCACATAAAAATAAAACGCTGTATAAAATTGAAATTTTCCTAATTGGTTTGTTGTTTCCATTTTATCGTATATTTTCTGTATACAAATGCGTTCCCTTTTCTGGAATCAAACAAGGCGCGGCACCTAAATTCTATATGTCAAGGGGTATATGGTGTCCTATATTCGTGGGTGATAATGTAATTCAGAAATTATGTATATTTTTTATCATACATTAATAATATTGGGGTTAAATTAATATAATCTATGTTTTTAATTGCCTTACTTATTATATTTGTTTATATTCACATCCTCGCGGAGTTACCTACAGCTATTCCACCACTCAACCAGGACACGTACACATAGACATCAACAGAACAACCATTACCTGCAATATTGCCATCTTCTGCAGCTGCGACTCGAGTTTCAGTCTGCGGTAAACCCGAAAAGTCTTCTAATAAGTTTTATATTCGAAATCTGTGTGACCTTCAAAATCGTGAATTTGGGAAATAACGGACACCCTGTTGCGTACATCTGGCAACTTTAAGTAATTTTATTAAATTGTAGGAAACAATATGAATTTTTGAGAAATATGTACAGGTATTTGCCATACTTTAGTAACTAAAACACCAGACATTAAATTATCGTAGGTAATCTGTTTAAATTTAGGAGTGTACTCATTTATTATATTTTCATATTTCAACCATTTAACTCTTTTTGTATTCCAGTTTTTGCTAACAGCTCTCGTAGAACACAGGGGCTTCGATCGAATAGTAAATATATCTGTATTTCACAGCACATATTTCTTAATTATTGGTTAAACCAAATATACTGCAGGAAGTATTGTGGGTTGCATAGAACAACGCAGACCAAATTCTTAGTAATTTTTAGTTTATAGTATGGTAATATGTTAATTGAGACTTGAGAGGGGATATCACTTTTATTAGCTGGCTAATAGCAGAATTGGCCATTTCTGTAGCCAATTCTGTAGCAGCATATACTTTGACTTTAAGTTTTTGATAATCATTCAGTCACGAGTTGTGTCACTTCTGCTATTATCAAACTTTCTCATAGTGATCTATCTAATAAAAGGTAATTACATTTATTTAATTGATTCTTCTCATTAGTATTTAACGGCCTTCAGCCATATTTTTCATTCCTGCTAACTAAACTTAACCATAATTCTGAAACATGTGCTGATAATATTTTTTCTTCTTCCCAAACGTAGAGTTTTGCTGCCAACTGATTATATAGATAATTAATAAATTATATAGATAATTAATAAATAATTTACCTATATAATTATTTAAATAATTTGCCGAAATAATCTACATAATCCATACAAATAATTTACATAATTTAAACAAGTAATTAGTACAAATAATCTACCTAATTTACACGAGGAAAGTCACTTCTTTCGTTTGATGGTTAAATGCCTGCTAGATTCCATAAGACAGATAGTCCAGTCAAACGCAGTTTAGTAAAGTTCAGCATAGTCTATTGAAATTCCGTTTAGTCAAGTCCAGTTTAGTCCAGTCAATCCAAACCAACAGCAAAACCCTAGCGTTATACAGGTTAGCAAGACGTCAAACCACGTCGAGGAGTCGTCTGTGTTCGGAGACGCTGTTGGGAAAAACTACCAGAACTCACCAGGAGCCCTCATCCACTATATATCCATCGTCAGGAGGATTGGTGAGATTCTGAGAATTTCATTGATATTTTTTTTTGTTGTGTAATATTTACTGTACAACTTTCATTGCACAAGATATTTCTTTTCTTTTAATGATAAATTAATTAAGCTATAAATATTTTCTCTTGGAAATTGTGATAATATTACTTAATATTTCTATTTCATAATTGATAACATTATTTTATACTTTTTATATTGATTAAATTCGTTGATTTGTTCTTATATTGATGATTTTTCTGAAGTTATTAATAAATAAGTATCTTTTATCGTAAAATTCAATTTTTCATTTTTTTTGTTTGTCTGTCCGCCATAAGATCAAATCTTTCCACGGCGGTTGGTTTCATCATCACAGGGGTAGCAGTAACTCTTAAATTTTCCGTGGATGGCGCTCATAATTTTTACATCATTTTAAGCTACCTCTGAGTGTTGGAACAAACTAGCTAGGTAAAATATCACAAAAATATTGGTTCACCCTCTGGCTGATTTAAAAAAATATATGTATTAATTGAACCCACGAAATCCCAGCCACGCACCAGATCAGCTAGCCGTTCGCTGTCACTACTTGTGTGTTGGTTGAATTGCCTTTGGTTATCACCTTAACCGGTGATATCATTGTTAATTTTTCTAATGATGTAACAACCCTAACGTACAGTGCGATCGAGAAAGAATGAAGGTCACGTGACACAGAAAAGTCACTAAAATTATCAAAGTTGATTTCTATTCTACGTACACTATTAAAACTAATTTCCTATGTTACTATATAGACTCGGGAATACTAAAATGTAAATGGCCGCCACTTTGTGATCAGCTGATCAATCGTGTTGTTTTAACTGTATATTTTGTGGATTTTATGACGTTTTAAAACTGAAGTAGGGCATAATTAAAAGAAGTCCAAGTTTATGAATCTGCCGTGTTCCAATCTCAACTTTTTCTAGTTGAAAAATGGAGGTAATTTAATAAAAACGGGCGTCATTTAGTATTGCCACACTTCCACATATAATAATAGCCCAAATTTGGCATTCTGTATAATGCAATGTCTACAAAAGTGCCAATATAATGAAAAGTTATCAGTTTCCATTTAACATCTTGAAAATTTGGGTTTGATCTCCCCAAACTGTGACAAATGTCCAAATTTTGACGTCGCGCGCACACGACCTATATAATTCACTAAGTCACTGTCGCCAATGTGCAAATATTGAAAGTATCACAAAGTAGTGTGTGTAGCACACAAATATTTTTTTAGGGATCTGCACATTCAGTCTTTTTCAATCTATCTGTATCTATGTATAATATGACACTAGCTTTGGATTTGGTAGCAAAATTTCTGAAAATTGGTTCATTCACAGTTAAAAACAGGTAAGAAATAAAATAGTTTGATTGATTGATTGATTTACCAGCGTAAGATGAGCATTGCTGCTGATTCCGGACATCCATGGAGGCTCGTTCCAACACGCTGCTAGGTTGTCTGTCGAACACGCCCAATGGACGGCCAAACCGCCTACCGGAACCAAATCTCGGATGTTTTATATACCGCCGGACCGGCTGCATACGTTGGGTTGGACATGGGGCATGCTTGTTGTCAGCAGCGAGAGCCGCATGACGCATGGGGTAGGAATATAGGATGGGAAGTGTAGACAATTGCAAGATGCTTCTTTTTAGTTTCCATGTTTCTTTTAAGTTTCCATCTATCATCATCTCCGTATTCATTCTTCCTTCAAGTCTTCTGTTTCTTCTGTTTCTGAATCTAGCAGTGTGCACCTCCTTCTGCCCGCTTGCGTTCACTTTGTCTGCCAAGACATACATACATTTGCTCGCCGCAGGGAGCCTCTTTTTGATTAACCGTTCCACAAGTAAATATCCATTTACGGTGGAAGTGCCCTATTTCGCGGTAAAAAAAACTTTTTATGGCGGTTTACGAGAAGGGGGCCCGAGAGAATATTTTGCATACTCTGTTTATTAGTTTGTTTCTGCCGCTTTCCAATTCCTGGTATTTTCTGTTTCAATGCCTGCATTTAATACCTTTTCAATTTTACTTTTAAATTTTTCTCTCTCATGTATAATGAACTAAAAACTAATAAAACAGAAACAATGAATAGACTAGACTTATCTGTTTGTCTCATTTGTGTTTATATTGGCACCTTCCCTCTTTCTTATGTAGTATTCCCACACCACTTGCACTCGTTTTCATCCTTCATAAAACTCAGCTTGTTGTGGTTCATGGAGGTTTTATGATATACACATTTTATGTTGCCAGATGTCCCATTCTCAAGTAGTTTGTATACGCTTTTGTGACGCTATATGTTCAACTAATATAATTTTATCAAATATCAACTATGTGAAATATCCATACTCATTCTAATTTATATCAATCGATGTAGAATTATCCACGGTTTAATTTAACACCATTTCGCGCGATTTGTCACTATCTTACCTGGTTATATTCGAGATTTTGTGAAGCTACCAAATAACGCGTCTACCTGCTAACGCGACCCACTTAGAAATAAAATAGTTTGATATAAAAAATTATTTTGGTCTAAGATGGTCATGGAATTGAAAACTACTGTCATTCTTTTGTAATGATTATGTCATTGATTGAATATGACTAGCAGTTTTATGGAAGTTTTCTTTCTTTCGAGGCGGAATAACGTCTTAATAAAAAAACATCAGTAGCAAAGAAAGTAAATAAAGAATGTAGTGAGATGCAGCATTTAAATCGTGAACCTCACGCATGTAAAATCTTAACTTTTGCCGCTACCTTATTAGTGTTTGCCTTGAAATACGATTATTCTCGTGATGAATAGTGACAAAAAAGGTAAATCGTTACATCTTTTAACGATGAGATCTTTCTGTATACGCGATCAGGAAAGCCTTATGATATCGATACCAAAAGATCAAAATTGGCACTTTGACGGTATCGTAAACTGTACGGGCGAGATCGTGAATTCGAGCCGATATTAGAGAATATAATTTTATTTTCTGACTGTTCTGAATTTCAAACTCAAGTGGAAACGACATTATTGTATGAAAAAGGTTGACATAAGGTAGTAGTTTTATTGTATGAATTTTTGGTAGAAGTAGCGATTCTGGATCATGTTGCTGCGTATTCTGTATGGAGTACATGAAACATTTCTGCTGTGATGTGTGTTTCGTGTACTACAATCTGGAGGATTTTAATATATTACAAATTCCATGCATGTAAAATTCGTGAGGTCCAAGAACTGAACGAAGGCGTCAATGACCAACTTCTGCAGTTTTGGGATATGAAGGAATCAATATCGATCCAAACAATCTCTTCAATATTTGTTTTTCTAGCGACCCTTCATTTTTTCTTAGTATTACTGACAATCGACATAATTATCATTATTGAGTAGATGCGAATCCAAGTATATTCCGGGAGGTACGCACTCTTCACCTTGAAGAATTAAATATTTAGGGGGGTATTTATGGGAATCGCGAATGAGTGTCCCTAGATTTGTTGGAAAATGATGTTAATCTAATGTAGGCTCATATTATTGAGAACGACGAGCGTTATCGGAAGGAAAATGTGATATTCCTTCTCATACACCTGTGAAACACGAAACAAAAATTGATTGTTTCAGGTGCTTTTTACACTTTCCAAATCCATTCAAGTTTGGGTTTTATTAGTACATGATAGTTTTTTACCCATTTCACTTCATTTCATATACCTGATCAACTGGTCCGTTCATATTTTATGATTGCACATGTTTACTTTCTTTTAACAGAATGTTATTATTAAGAAAGAGCATTTTAGCAGTAATTTTCGAATATTATTCTAAATGAACTTTGTTCTTCTATTGAGGCACCTCCGTTTACGCAGAATTTTCTGACCTACAGATTGCTTAAAACTCATTGAGCTTAACGAAGGTTTTAACCGATTCTTCTCGCGTTTTCTTTGAGAACGTTCTGCGGTACGTCTACACCCGACTCTAGTCAACTACGGAATCCAAAGTTAATGTACAAATAGATGACTAAACATACATTGTTTGCCTTTAATTGATTTGAAATAACACATTACCGTTATAAATTAATATAGTACTCGATAACGGCGTCAAACATAGAACAAAAACGTGACTAATATTTTTACAAAATAAACATATTTGCCTAAATGAAATAGTTCTTAGTTAAGAGAAAATTCCATCTTCTTGGTACCTTCTGAATTAAGAACTTTTAAAATAGATATATTTGATAAAATAGATCTGTTGTTTAATTCATTTAAATATTTCCATAATAATAAGAATTAATAATTTTATTTAACTACGAAGATCCCCCCAAACTCGGCTATGATTGAATTTGCTGCTGATAACTGGTTATGGTTGCACGTGTTTCTTTTAGCAGAGTGTTCTTATTAAGAAAGAGCACTTTACCAGTAATTTTAGGATATTAGTTTCTAATGAATTTTGTTCATCTAACAGTGGCAGGAACAAAGACAGAGTGTGAAGCGAGGCAGGTAGAAATGTCGTAATACGGATTTGTAGAACAAACTTTCTCTGAAATTACAGCACAGGAAACTTACTAATAAGCTCCCTGACTATGTTTTTAGAATTTGCATCTATAATGATGAGCTTTTATTATTATCTTTCATTTCCAAATAGACTTTAGCTGCTCGGACAAACGTTAAGACGCCATATTGAAGCAACTATTTTGAATTTTCCTATTTTCACCATTTACTTGAGGGATTGACTTTAGTTCGTATCTACTTGCGAAATTTCAAGTTCCTGGCATGTGTAGAAACGTCCGATCAATGCATACAAACATATATATAGATGTTACATTGCCGTACCGCCCAGGTCGCCAGATATGAAGGGGCTTAAAGTGGCAGATTTTTAGGAGCGGCAGGCAAAATCAGAATAATAAAATTTATGTAATAATGATTAACCTATTTGCTACCGAGATAAGTAAATATTTTTCGATTTTCGAAATTGCAACTGAGGGAAATAATGTTACCGAAAGGAATAGTAGAGTTCAAAACGAGATCTATCTCGTCTTCCGTAGAACATTGAAAGGTAAAAATGTATGGATTACGTTGTTGCATAGTATTTGGCTTGTGTATATACCCCCTAAATTCGTCTGGCGATATCGGTGTCCAAACAACCCCTAGGGGTGAAAAAGCGAAAAAAAATAGAAAATTAGATTTTTCCTTAATCTTTCTAAGAGTTTCCAAATTTTTGTTTTACTATGTATAATAATAAAGTTATAGCAAATTATATGTGAAGAAATTGCATTAGTTGAAGCGGGTAATGATTGTTATAAACCTATGTAACTTCCTTATTATGCATATATTCATTTTACTATTTTCGCATATTCATTACACTCCTAATTCTAGGTAGACGAACGAAAATTTTAGAAAATTGATAAGAATAAAAGTTGTAGCCTGTACTATCTAGATTATAATCATTTTTTTACTTTTATATTCCGCTTATAAATAAGAAAGTTATAAAAGAAATACTAACCTATTGACAGAATTTCCGCAGAACCCCTGTTGCAACAATCGCAAGATCTGTCTATTTCCCTCTCTCTCTCACTCGCTGCTCGCATAGTCCTAAAAGTATTGCCACTTATACAATTTAAATTACTCATTAGAAATTAGCCTGGATAATGTGATCCAACATAACAATAATTTAGGACGTAATTGTCCTAACGAAAATAAGTTAAAAATACATTAACGCAGATACTAATGACCTAAGTTACATTGTTTTTAAAATATAGAATGATGAATTTTGGGAGGAAAAACTACTTTTATAAGTAATGCTTATTTACCCACACCCTTTACTTGTCTTAATAATAATTATAGTGTGAAATGCCACAATAATAATAAGAAATATTGTCATTTATAAACCAATTAAGAATAATACTAAACAAATAAAATTGATGAAAGTAATACATTTTCATATTAATTGAAAAATGCACATTATAATAAAATACAAAAGTAACGATCTCCGAAATTATCATTTTGCTAATATAATTCATCGTCCATTTCTTCATTTACAACTGTAATTTTGTCTGTGTAATCATTTTGGCAAGAGTTCCCACCCGAACAACACCAGTTTCCCAAACACGACAATTCATATTTTTCGCACTGGCACTTGCATGGTTGCGCATCCTGAAATGACATTTATTAGAAAAACGTAGTTTAAACGATTCGCGATACTTTTACCTGTTTTACAATAAGAAAATAACATTTCTGCAGTCAGAGTTGGCATTGGCGATTTATTTGTCCATATAGGTGAATAAGAATTATCTTCTCTAAGACTAACTAATTATTTAGAGAACTTTAATTTAATATCAAATGTCCAAAATGGTTTTCGTAAAAGTAAATCCACCAATACTGCTGTCTTAGACTGCATAGATTTTATATACAATGCATTAAACAAAAAGAGTCATGCCTTGGGTCTTTTTTATGATTTAAGTCGTGCGTTTGATACAATAGATCACAATCTATTACTCATGAAATTAGAAGGCATTGGGGTACGAGGAACACCATACAGCTGGGCCGCCTCATATTTACAAAATCGAACTCAAACCACTGTCGTTGATGGTGCTAGATCCAAAACAAAAAAATGTTAATCTGGGAGTGCCTCAAGGCTCTATTTTGAGACCTCTGTTTTTTATAATTTTTATCAATGATATACCTAATACATGTGTGACTTCAAATCAACTACTTCTTTACGCAGATGACACCAATATGCTAATATCTCACAATTATATTGAACAGATTGTCATCAACAGCAACAAAGCATCACAGGAAATGAGTCATTATTGTAGTGATAATGGTCTAAACTTAAATTTGAATAAAACATGTCACATGCGGTTCTTGCCAAAAAACGCGGTGACAAACTACAGTCTGTACCTGAAGATATTGAATAAGTCCATCCAGAGTACAACAACCACTAAATTCTTAGGTGTCACTTTAGATCAAAAACTTACATGGGAAATGCATATAAATATGGTTTGTTCAAAATTAAGTACTATCTGCTACATAATAAGAAATCTGAGAGATTCTGTCGATATAAACACACTGAAAACTCTCTACTATGGATTGGCTCAATCTCAACTGCAATATGGGGTCATTTTCTGGGGAAACTCCTCATACTTTAAAAGAGCATTTCAATATCAAAAAAAGGTTATAAGAACCATGTGTAAAACTCGCCCATTAACTAGCTGTAAACCGTTATTTAAAGATTTGCAAATATTTTCCCTACCAAGCTTGTATATTTACCGATTAATAATGTTCATCAAAGAAAACGAATCTCAATTCCTCAGAAACAGCGACATTCATGCGCATCATACGAGAAACGAGGGAAATCTGTATCAGCCATAACTATTCTCGCCTTGCATTAGGAGAAAATTCTCCAAGACACATCGGCATTAAATGTTTCAATAAAATTAATCGGTGTATCAATACCGGCAGCATCATGTCATTTAAGAATAAAGTATTCAAATTTTTATGTGATAAGGCATTTTATGATATTGATGAGTTCCTAAACTGTTGAATTCGTTTCACCTATATCTAATTTATCAATTTTATATTATAGTGTCTCTGTGTGAAGACTAATTCGAAAATAATAGTGTTTATTATATGTATACTTGTAGCTGTGTCTAAATAGTGGAGTGCAATTGTTGTATGGTGGTGGGATGTGTGGTGAACCATTCGGGAGGGAGGGGTGTGTGTTTCGCCTGGAGAAGGGCGAGATGTGCATTTCTCTTTCTTCGGTGTCTTGCTGCACATCGCGCCATCGTACGATCAATTTCACTATACCTGTCACCTTATTATAACTTAAATCCTTAAATGTTTACAATGTTCTTTTTATTGTGTATTATATTTGTACCCTATTTCACATTATTGTTCTTCTTTTTTGACTAGTCAGATAAGTTATATGTTTGTATAGCTTTGTGGATGAATAAAATCTTATCTTGTCTCTTATCTATCTTCATTTATTCTCCACCAGTACTCCAAAAGATTCGGCATATTAAGTTCTCTTCATATAATTAAGGCAAATAAAAATGTCGGGGTGTTTGATCTTTACCGCAAAGTCAAAGGCACCGACACTTTTTATGTGACTTAGATATATGCAGAGAACTATAATAACTGGGTTTAAAGCACTGCTCCATATAATAAATTGGTAAAATGCTCTCAAACAGTGTTGATTCAAGGCGTCACTTATAGGGGGCAATTTGTCTATACTGATTTGAGATGCCATCTTCGCCCTCAAATCATTAATATTATCGCAATTACTGGGAGAGTACAGTAACATGCAAAACTTTTCCAACTCCTTAAATTTTGTTACTTCTAAAGAAACAGACTTTTCACATGAACGCGATAGCAGACTGAAATTTGTTTCGAAGATTTTCCACACACTTTTTTTCCAATTCCATTAAATTGGCTAGTTAGTGCGTGAAATAATAGTATATTTTGTTTTAAAATGTTGTCAAGATTGATAGAATTTATATCTATTATTTTCATTTGTGCTGTCTGCGTGTAAACATTTACGTCAAAACTTTCTATAAAATGAAGTAAGTATCCTTACAGCTGCATTCTGTAAAACCTTCAGATTTGGCTGATAATATGTGCAGCAATATTCTAGTATCTGCCTCTTCATGATGAAAAGATAATAATTTTCTTGTCGGCAAATTCCGCATTTAATTCGTTTTCGGTATTACTTGATGAAAACTCCATATTTCACAATAATGTTATAAATATATAACAATATCTAATTAAACACCACTAAAAACATGTAATGAATCAATATTCTACACAGGAGTATGCATGCATTCGTCATATGTGAGCATATAGAAGAGCTTTGCGGGCCGAGGTGACGAGTGGGAAGACGACAGAGTAGAGATAGTTACAACTGTGGGTTGAATTACATTTTTAACAACAACTAACTATTTTCTTCGTAACTCGCTTATTTATATCCAAAACTAAAACCGAAAAAACTAGTCTAATCCAGATAGTATAGACTACAACTTTTATTCTTATCAATTTTTTCAAATTTTCGTTCGTCTGCCCACAATCACAAGTGGAATGAATTTACGAAAATAGCAAAATAAATATTTGCGCTATAAGAGAACTATGCTAGGTTTTAGGAGACAGTGTACGCTTTAAACAATACATTTCTCTTACCTATAAATAGCCATAAGTTTGTTATAATGTATAATTTATCAAAAATAAAAAATTTTTCAGAAAGATGAGACAAATACCTAATTTTTCGTTTTTTTCGGTTTTCCACCCTTGGGGGGGCTTGGACACCGGTATCGCCAGACGAATTTAGGGGGTGTACATACATGTTAAGTACTATGTAATAAAGTACGCAGTACATTTTTACCTTTCATTGTTCCACGGAACATGTTTCTAGACGACTTTTTCGTATTCTGAGTCTCTACTAGAATATAACTTCCTGCTTTTTGAAATTTTTAGGTAAGATGTTAAAAATATTATGACAAGGAATGTCCCTCCCCCGCTTTTCGAAATCGAGATAAATATTGTATTGTAAGGAATGCTACCTCCCGCTTTTCGAAGTTATATCGAAGAGCGGAGATTAGTACCCCCGGGCCCCGATTTTTTCTCGATGACCCTGAGGTTTCCATAACATTATTGCGTAAAGCGGCAAATTCTTTAATCCGTCTGTGGTGTCCTAGCAGACAGGGGGCGCTGTAGAAATCTCGCCCAGGGAGTTGGTAGTGCACTGAGTATATATTACACCCGTCTATGTGCAACAAAAATTCTTTATTTTCTATTTTACATAAATCGTTAAGAAATAGACTAAACAAACATTACTTGCTTTGGCCATAAGTAAGAGGCACTTTTCCATTGTGGAAGATAATGCTCAATTTGGGCTCTTCAGGATTTTCATTCAGCCTCGGCATTCAATGTTGAGATCTGACCTACTTACGTATAATTTATTTGCACGGCGAGACTACACATTTTGAACTGTTACAATGAATGAAAAGGGAGTTACAACACATTTTTCGTATGTTCTCATACTGATAAAGTCTTTTATTGCATCCTATGCTCTATCTTTTTTAAACTCATTAACAATAAACAATGCACTTTTAACGTTCTAGATTTCCCAATGGGAACGAATGTGCACATAACTATTAAAGTGCCAAGTGATTTCATTTTTTAAACCTTTAATATTACTTCCATTCACAATGTTAATAGTGTTCGAGTCAATAAGTAAAAGTTGTCCTGCAACTTTAAATAATTTAATTTGTAAAATAACAAAATAGTAATAATTAGCCAATTAACCGTAATGCAGTGAGAGGGAAATTGTTACATTGCTATTAAACAAAATCGAATACTTATTTATAATAGTTACAGTGGAACAAATAAACAGCAAGTATTAGTTTTATGAAAGAGGGAGGACTAATTTTTCGTATCATTAATGATACTAATACATTTTTTTTTTCGAGGGCGTGGTTGTCTTGTAATATAAGTAAAGAATAAGTTGATAGTTTAGTATATCATTAGAAGCACGAGGGATTTATTGTTTGACAGTAAACTGTCAATTTACACGAATTATATTACTTTTGGAAACTTATAGATTATAAATGAATTATAGATAAAATTTGAAAGCATGACCTTTGCATTTTTCATCGTATTAACGTCCTGGCCAAGCTCAGTCGTATCTCTTCCACCACTCAACCAGGATATGCACATACAGACAAGAACACAACAACCATTATCTGCAACATTGCCATCTATCGCAGCTGAGATTCGAAGTCAGGAGAGTTAACAGCTGCGATTTATCCCACTGCTACCACCACGGTAACACATTAAGAACGCCACTAAACATCCATATCGTAGCTAGGATTCAAACACGGGTCCCCGTGGTCTCTAACCTAACACTGTAAGCACCCAACCACTAGCTTTCATTATTTATGTAACATTTGACATATCTAATGCGACACATCCAGCCAAAAAACGATGTAAGTGTGAATATTTACGAAATACAGCTGCAAGTACTAGTGAGTCCGCAGGAATGAACATATTTTTAATGTAGTGATAACCAATAAACAAAGTAGCACGTTGATATGGCGGATAATGTAATACATAGACCAACCTCAAGCCGGTGAAGAATCTTTATTGCAAAGAGTTCTCACGTGCGCTTCAACCAATAACATGATGAATAAAGATAGAGAGAGCTTTACTACATTGACCATTGTTTTTTTATAGGCCAGTTATTAGAAATCGAAATGAAATATGGCTCTAATGGCGCTATTTGCACCGTATTGCAGACAGTGTGTACGGCAAAGAGTGATGCAAGAATTATTATTATGATTAAAGTGTTTATTGCTATAAATGTATCATTTAATCATTATTTTCAACAAAATTTAAGGTTATAAAAAATTAGAAAATTGAGTTGAAGATATTCAGCTATGTTGAGAGTACTCTCTAAAAGGTTGAAAAAGCAATAACGTAATATACCGGGTGAGTCACGAATTGCGCTCGCCCCGATATTTCCTAAAATATTTGGAATAGAAAATTGAAATTTGGAGGCCTTATTACACGACTAAAATGCCATATTTTCAATAAAAAATCAAGTTTGGTGCACATCCGGTTTGACAGGAAATGCCCACAACTTTCGATTTTTAAATGGAACACCCTATATATTTTTACATTTTTGGAATCTAGAGGAAATTTTGAATACAATACATCCATTTTGGTCACTTTTTGATAAACATTAAAAATTTTATTAAAAAATCTATTTCTGAATCCAGACTGCTGTGGTGCCCAAAATATATTTTAGTTTGTGTGCTACGTTACTATAAAAATAAAAAGAGCAATATGATTGCATTACTTAATTCTCTAGAGGCGTTTAAAATTTTTAAATGTGATTTTTACCCACTAACTCGGTTTTTTTAAATGGGAATTTAATCGTTAACCAACATTTTTAAATACCTCATTTTCATACGAATCTAATGATACCAAAATTTTGAAAATCCGCTCAGAAATATTTGAGATTTCAGCCAAAATACAATGCAACCAAGCTTTTAGAAACATGCGGCTAATAGATAATAGATTAGTGGGCTTTGGAAACTAAAATGGCACATTTCTGTGTAAATCTGGTAACCTAATAACATTGGAAAAATCATAGTAGCCATTGAATGTAATAAAACAATATCATCTGTCAGACGGACTCGGGTAGTTATAGGCAATCTTGAGCTATCAAACATTTAATAATTGTGAGCGCAAAGAACGTTACAATTAAGTTTAGCATAGGTATGTGGAGGTAAACACAATTAAATCCACAAGGACATTTGCAATAGAATGCGACATCAGTTCGGTTTTCAGAGTTTTATTTAAATGAACATAAATATCGGGTCTATAAATAAATAAAAATCAATTCCGTTTGAACAGTTAAACTTAAACTAGGGAACAGTTAAACTTAAACTAGGTAACAGTAGGTATCTTTAAAATAATTAATATAATTAAACCATAAATTGACATTTATAGATATTGTTCAAAATGTCCACCATTTTTTTCTATACACAATTCGGCTCTGCGTACAGTTGCTTGAATGGCTCTACGCAATTCAGCCGGCGTTATTTCATTAAGAGCCCGTACAACTTTATTTTGCAGCTCTTCAGGGGTATTTGAAAAAGTTTTATAAACTTTATTTTTGAGAGTGCCCCATACATAATAGTCGAGGGGGTGTTAAGTCAGGTGACCTAGGAGGCCACCTGATATGACCTTGATTTGCGATAAGGCGTTCACTATGCAAGTTGTTTAAATATTCCATCACTCTTCTGGAATTATGTGGGGGAGCACCATCTTGTCGGAAAAACAGATTTTGTAAATAGGCAAGAGGAAGTAAGTCAAGACATTCTGCTGTCTGGTTTTGTAAAAAGAATAAATATCGTTCACCAGTAAGTGTTCCATAAAAAAATATGGGTCCAATTATTCGATCTCCAAGTACTCCAAGCCAACAGTTAAACCCAAATCTTTCCTTAATATTCCCCCGCCCTACCAACCTCGGCTTTTCTTAAGCCCAGTACCTAGTATTATTTCTGTTAAACATACCTTGGTTCGTAAATCTGCTTTCATCTGAATATAAAATATGAAAAGGAAAACCTGGGTTTTGTTGTACTGCATTTAAGAACCAGTTGCAATATACTAGCCTCCTGTCGTTATCATCTCCATAAAGATGTTGGTGTATTTGGTATTTATAAGACCGAAACTTATGTTTCTTTAAAATTCTGCAAACCGAAGACTGACTAATGTCGCATTCCATTGACAATTCCCTTGTTGATGTTGTTGGGTGTACCATCACAAATCCTAATACATCAATTTCTTTGTCCTCACTTACAATAAATGTTTGATGGTCATCTTGTTGATTGGGTTCGTTTCTTAATTCTTGTTCCACTCTGGCAAACAAGTGTCTGCTTGGATGACGTCTGTTGGGATATCGTTGCTGATACAGTTCTGCAGCTGCAGTTGAATTTTTGAGAGGCTCTCCATATATCAGTAACATATCGACCTTTTCGTTTCTACTAAAATTATTAATTTTCTTTAATTTTTACTCAAAGAGATTTCCGCAACGCTTTATTTTGTATCTGTCTGACAGCTGATATTGTTTTATTACATTCAATGGCTACTATGATTTTTCCAATGTTATTAGGTTACCAGATTTACACAGAAATGTGCCATTTTAGTTTCCAAAGCCCACTAATCTATTATCTATTAGCCGCATGTTTCTAAAAGCTTGGTTGCATTGTATTTTGGCTGAAATCTCAAATATTTCTGAGCGGATTTTCAAAATGTTGGTATCATTAGATTCGTATGAAAATGAGGTATTTAAAAACGTTGGTGAACGATTAAATTCCCATTTAAAAAAAACGAGTTAGTGGGTAAAAATCACATTTAAAAATTTTAAACGCCTCTAGAGAATTAAGTAATGCAATCATATTGCTCTTTTTATTTTTATAGTAACGTAGCACACAAACTAAAATATATTTTGGGCACCACAGCACTCTGGATTCAGAAATAGATTTTTTAATAAAATGTTTATCAAAAAGTGACCAAAATGGATGTATTGTATTCAAAATTTCCACTAGATTTCAAAAATGTAAAAATATATGGGGTGTCCCATTTAAAAATCGAAATTTGTGGGCATTTCCGGTCAAACCGGATGTGCACCAAACTTGATTTTTTATAGAAAAGATGGCATTTTAGTCGTGTAATAAGGCCTCCAAATTTCAATTTTCTATTCCAAATATTTTAGGAAATATCGGGGCGAGCGCAATTCGTGACTCACACGGTACAGTGCATAGTTTTGATTTCCTCAATTATATTATTAACGTGTTGTTATTTTCTGGTGGATTATCGTAAGTGCATTTTTAGCTTATATCTTCCCAGAGTTTAACTTGTCCTTTGCCCCATGGGAGCCCTGATCTGACTTGTTGATTTTTACTTATGAGATATCAAAACATGTACGCAATAGTATTTAATAACAATTTAATTTAATAACACTTTAAAAGAAAGGATTACGAACAAAACTGTTTGGAGAAACAAAATCTTTGAAAAAATACAGAAACAATTTTGCAGTAGGAGATCTTGTCATTGACTAACTTTTAATTCATTTTTTGAATACCGTTTTGAAAAATATTCACTTCACTCTTTATAGTTTTTCACATTTTTGCAAATATTTGGAACATTGCAAACAAATTTTTCGTACTCTTCATATAAAGCAGGCGTTTTTATAAATAAATCTTCCTCGTCAAATTACATATAAAAAAAGTTTTTCCTCATCGTGGACACTGTATATTTTTTTCACATCCGCAGGAATGTTCGACACATATTTTTTAAGCAGCTAATCCGAGAAACAATATACCTATTCCATCGCTCCAACCTGCGAAGCCATATTAAGCACTGTTTTGCTTTTACCAATAATTGAATATTCCGATAAACTTGACAAGTGCATAATCTTAGAAAAATAAACGTACACAAGTCTCTCACAACAGCATATATGCCTTATTTGTGTATTTATTTCAACAATCAAGCAGATAAGATAAGAGGTATTTCAAGATTAAGTTAGTTTTACGTAGTGTGAGGTTTAATATCGTCGCGGATTCTGTGCAAAATTGGATATTAGAATACCCGGCAGTGTTTGTGGTGTGATTTTCACCTGTGATGGCTCAATTAATAAGGAAATTCTCTAGGAGCAGAAAGGACCTAAGCAGGATTAGTGCTAACGATAGAATCGATGAGGAACCCGAGGAAGCCTCAGGGACTAGCGGTATGTATATGAAATTCTGCGTAAAATAACATGAATATTTTGGAAACATCAAAACATACACTTGGTATTAAACTGGGTTGAAGCCGAGTATACAATTTCTGCTACCGATGTGCCCTAGAGGCTGATTAATTCTGAATATTTTTCGGAGTTTTCGAATACCAATCAGTTTGATAAATATGTTTCTTCTAAACGCTGTTTTTATGCCACGCTTCAAAAGTTAACTGAAGTGGTGTTTTATTGCTTCGCACATCCAGGATGTCCCAGATGTTTTTATCGAAATATGTAGTTTGAGATGTGTTATCTAAAAATCACAATTGATGTAATACTATTTCCTGTGACCGAATTCCAAAACTTTTAGAAACTGTGTAGTTGAGAATTTATTCAATCGAATTCATCCGTTAATATGCTGCGAGCGCAAACGTATGCACCAGTAGCTATTTGTATATTAATTGTCCCTCGAATGATACTTTGCACTCGAATTACAACATGAATGTATCTACAATCATCTAAAAATGTCAAATTAAAAGAAATAATTAAGGGGAATTTTTCGTTGGAAATTGCGATTCGTCATCATGAGATGCATGTGACCAAAATAAACAAACGAACAAGTCATTAATGCTGTCACTGTGTTTAAGTATAACAGTTTTAATACCTAAATATTAAAGTGTTTCACTTGTGCGAACGGCAGCTTTCTTTGTTAGAGAGTGGACTCTCAGAGGGCGCCACTGGGCTGTCATAAAATGTGTTTATGTAATCTTGCCAGCCAAGGAACAAGATCAAATTTTTAGCTATGGATGGAATTCTTAAAATCGATCAATAGTTGTCGAAATCGTTATCAATGTCGAAATCTACACTTTATCATGAAATCTCAAAATCTAGGCAAGTATCAGGTGCATTAGTGTTAATAACAAGAACATATAGACATTAAACATTCATTACAACACAAGTGAGATGTACAACAATAAAAAGTAAATAAAAACTTCAGATGTTGCCTAAACGTGGTTCATGCGCTTTAAAGAAATTCTGTGTATTTGATTTAATAAAACTTCACTGAAAATCTAGCTTTACTGTCTGACTGAATTTCTCTTGCAACTAAGACTTATCTAATACGCAACTATGAGTTCTGACTTACAACAGCGAATTAAATATTTACTATGAATTAAATTTCCATCTCATCACTTAAATGTTAGGTAATAATCATCGAGATTTCAGGAGCTGACAACTGCAATATTCGCTGCTTACACTTAGATCTTAATGAATGTTCTAAAATAAGTATATTCTATTAAAAATATTTAATATGCAACATAGTGGAAGGTAAATTAGCATCACATGGTACCATACGCTGCCTTCACAGTAAAAATCTTAAATATTTTACCTTGAAACATATTCTTTATAGGATTTTGCAAACAGCGGAAAGAAAAACTATCTATGAGAACTAAAGGAAAAACTATATATAAAAATATTAATGAAATCTTTGCATTCTTTCAATAACCTGACTTCTGGTTATGCTAACAAGTAAAAATTCTTATTTGCCATTCTCTTTAAGACTAGCATCCAACATAGTCCCCTACGTCTAGGCAGGTTAAACTAGTATCTACATGATCCCATAAGATATGATGAGTCCACAATAAGGACGAAAAACGTTTCAAAGGCTAAGAATTTCCAAGAAACTGAATGAGATTTTATAAAAATGTAATTCATTAGAATGAAAAAAATTAAAGACAAGGTACCTAAATAAATTAATTTCAGGTCTTTGTTCTCATTTTTACCTGAATTTACATATCGTAGGGGATCATGTAGATACTAGTTTAACCTGCCTAGCCGTAGGGGACTATGTTGGATGCTAGTCTTAAAATGAGAATGGCAAATAAGAATTTTGACTTGTTAACATAACCAGAAGTCAGGTTATCGAGAGAATGCAAAGATTTCATTAATATTTTTATATATAGTTTTTCCTTTAGTTCTCATAGATAGTTTTTCTTTCCGCTGTTTGCAAAATCCTATAAAGAATATGTTTCATTACTATAAGCAAACAAATAATAAATAATTCATTTTTACATATTACATAACCTCACGAAACACGGGGCATCAGAATTACGACAACCAAAAGAATTCCTCCAGGACTTTACAAAACGCTTGCGGCAAAGCGATGAAGATCACTAGGTACATCAAATCAAATCAAATCCCAACAGTGTTAGCGATGTAAAACCCAAATTCTTCAATACAAAACTGGGACCGCCGTCCGCTTACCTCGTGTCTCTGCCCAGCGAGGGCACCGGAAATCTGCCAAAATTTCCTCAGCGTTGCCAACTTGCGCACTCTTAGAACATTTTCTCTAGCCAGTGATAATGCACCACCAAAGGTCTCAATAATCAAAAGACTGAATTTCACAGATATATGTAATATCTCGACTATAACAATATGCAATTAACGCCACTAACTCAAATTATCTTAAAAGATAACATGTTTAATTCCGAAGTCTTGTATTCTCGCAAGTAGGCAACACGCTAGACCAACCAACGCGCGTGTTGTTGCATATCCATCTCCTCCAGTGAATAAATTAGAGCCTAATTGATGTAAATAATATAAATTCCGAGTTATTGTTAATGTAGCACATTTAAATGCTACAAGTTTTGCTGCTGCTTGAATCAATTTATGTTGTGAATTTATTTACACTAAACTACGTTTGAGCGGAAAATAGTGGCGATATCTTTCATCCTCTCTCTTTAACCACTCATTAGAGAAATGGAATTGCGGAGAATTGCTAGAATTATTCGAACATGCGCTGCATAGATCTTTATTATTGGCATCAAGTTCCTTAAGAGCAGACCTGTAGACTCTAGAGCTTATCCACAAATATGTCCAGCTTGACAGATATCTCACGATGTATATTGGAACGGCGCCGGCGCATCTGATGTACGCGATAGATTTTACAGTCTTTCCATAGTACTTGTTAGAAGTACTTTACGCACCTCATGCGTTGTCTCCATTTCGAGGTCGCCATACAGAAGTATAACATGCTTTTGAAAAAGTTTAAACGCACCTGTTGCCCTATTATATGATTTCCATATTTTCCAGGCACCTTTTTTTTGCAAACGAGGATGTACGTTCACAACCAGGGCAGGCATGGAATCTACTCATTGCAGCTGCTTTCTCAAGATACAAAGCTTCAGTGATTTCAAGCACTGCCAAGTATCGTTGGTTTCTAGATGCAGCGAAGTACAACGATAATACTTCAAACCCAAGTTCCTTCAAAGCAGCAGTATATGAAACAAGTAACATCTGTGTCATACATTTGTATCAAAATTTTTTTGTCATCGACGTTGATCATGTTCCGAACTTGGAAAAAAACTCTGCCGTCTGCTTCGACTATTTAACATTTGACCTTATCAACACCTCCTTCTTTAAATCATTCAGTACTTTACTGGCCAGAAACCGAAAGAGATCTCGTTTGGCCTGAGTGTTTACTAGCAAATCTAGGAATATGAGAGTTTTTATTTATCTACATCTATACCATAGTCATCACTGTCAATACACTGTAGAAGATTCGCCTATTCGTTAAAACATATTAACTGCCTCTCTTCTGTTTTTCAGTCCGTGCATAACTGGGACGAGACGATCTTCTCGTGCAATCTGGAGCGATGCATTGGTGAGAGCTCTGTTATCTCGCAGTTAAGTAGTTCGGCAAGTCTCTCACTAAACATTGTTGAGAGAAAAGATATCCTAAATATATTTTTCTTAATAGTCCTCCTGAATGAAGTATTCAAGACATTTCCTCACAAATATGTATCCCTTTACTGTAATCTTATTCAATATATTTTTCCATTTGGCAAGTAAAGTATACATCCATATGTTGTTTATGGTACTATGCTTTCTGAGAGACTGAATCCTGGGTCCTGTAGCAGCCATAATTTGTAGACTAACACTACTTCAAACTTACTCGACTTTTTCCAATATCCCAGTCCTTATGCAATGGACGTTTCCATTGCTTTTCGTTTCTATATATAAACTATCGGGCACTGCCCGGTAGGCTCCTGTCCACTGATGTGTCGCATGCCAAACTTTCCATGTATGATTAAAGCTCTTCAGCAACCAGAATTTTCGGAGGAAAGTCACGAATATTTTAGATTCTTTAATATGTTTGATATACAGCCCTCGTAAAAAAATTCATGAAAATTACAACTAACTGCACTAAAAATTGAAATGTATGAAATACTTGCAACCTTCAAAAAGTCTTCCAGCAATTGTGTGTTGACTATAGGGTATATTTATGTGCGTCATTTGATTATTTCGTGCAAAACTAAGACAATATCCATGAATAAAATAATTATTTTATTCATGGATATTGTCTTAGTTTTGCATGGAACATCGTTATGAGTGGCTTTAGGCTTTTCTGATGAGTCCACAATAAGGACGAAAAACGTTTCAAAGGCTAAGCATTTCCAAGAAACTGAATGAGATTTTATAAAAATGCAATTCATTAGAATGAAAAAATTTTTAAAGACAAGGTACGTAAATAAATTAATTTCAGGCCTTTGCTCTCATTTTTAACTGAATTTACATATCGTAGGGGATCATGTAGATACTAGTTTAGCCTGCTTAGCCGTAGGGGACTAGGTTGGATGCTAGTGTTAAAATGAGAATGGCAAATAAAAAGTTTTACTTGTTAGCATAACCAGAAGTTAGGTTATCGAAAGAATGCAAAGATTTCATTAATATTTTTATATATAGTTTTTTCCTTTAGTTCTCATAGATAGCTTTTCTTTCCACTGTTTGCAAAATCCTATAAAGAATATGTTTCATTACTATAAGCAAACAAATAATAAATAATTCACTTTTAAATGGCATTTTAGTCGTGTAATAAGGCCTCCAAATTCCAATTTTCTATTCCAAATATTTTAGGAAATATCGGGGCGAGCGCAATTCGTGACTCACCCGGTATATTATTGCATTTTTGAATTCTGCATAATTTCCAACGATGCCAAATAAGTGACATTTAAAACATCAATTTTTTTTATAATATAATTTTTAGTTTCCATTTAAGTGTGCCACGATGGTTCCGATTTATTCTAAATGACCCGTGTAATGCTACAAAAATCGAAATTCCGTTAAAAATACTAAATTACCTGATTTATGAGCAAATAAAATTCACCAAAATTGTTTTTGGGGCAAAACTCAATTTTTTCAAAAGAAACCATATCGGTACCGTGGTACCATTTATTAGTACTATTAATAAGGAATTTATTCATATGTCATATTAAAATGTGCGATAAATACAAAGTTACAGCTAAAAGAAAATAAGAAAATGGTTTTGAAATACAAAAAATTATCACAAAACATTACAACAGTTATTCAAAGTGTTGTCCATTAACATCAGTGCACTTCTGAACTTGCATAGCTGTTTCTCGAAGAACGTTCGCCAATTGCTGGGCCGTTATGCTATTAATTCTTACTCGTAGCTCCAGGTCTTCACGGGTTGTAACGGCGGTTGCATAGACAATATTTTTTAAATGGCCCCAACCAAAAAAATCATGGGGCGTTAAATCTCAAGCATCTGGCACCAGTCAGAGGTTCTTCAAATGTTATTGGACCAATGATTCTACTACCGATTATGCCAAGCCAAACATTGAAACCGAACCGCACTTAAAAGTTACCCTCCCGTAATAACTGTTGATTTTCTTGTGACCAATATTTTGTATTTTGTCTGTTAAATAATCCCTTTGTAAACCTTGACTCGTCCGAAAATAAAATCAGTCCCAAAAAATCATTGTTTGGCTGCACGTTATTATACAAAATCCAATTGCTATATTCCATCCTACGTTCGTAATCGCTTTCGTACAAATGCTGGTGCAATTGGTATTTAAAAGATTTATAGTGTTATTTGTGCAAAATTCGGCTTACTGTTTGGTGACTGATGTTCAATTCAAGCCCAACTTGTCTTAAAGAAAGTTTTATCAACTTCTATTCGAGCCAAAACATTAATTTCCGTTCCTTCATCAGTAATGAAGTTTTCTTCAGGATCATTGTTGGGCTCTCTTCGGAATTGGTTTTCAACACGCTGCTTAAAGAGTGAAATATTTACAAGTCATGAAATCTGGAGGTACTCAAAAAATCTATCCAAGAACAATTGATACTACACCACGGAGTATGTTACAAAGTGTGGATTTTGGCCGTCGTTTATAGGAGTGCATTCCACATGAGAAGGGTCGTCTCAATAATTGTGTAATTCAAACAAATATGTTTTATTGCTAATCGAAAATGGCTAAGTAATGCTTTATGATGCTCATTGTATCTGAATGACCCACCATTTATTATTTTAGATAACGTCTAATGCCAGACCTATTTGGGTTTTTTCTATTAAGGTTGGGTTTTGATACTCGACCTTTACGTTTGGGAGAAAATTTTAAAATATAGCAACGGCATGTCGTAGGGTATTAAACATGGGGATGAAACTGCCACAAAACAAACGTGAAAATAATGTATTAATAATACAGATAACATAATTAAAGGTTTTAGTGTGAAGCAGAACCATTAATTACGACGGTTATTTTACATATATTTTCTTTGTATATAGACTAATGCGTTAACTCATCAATCTTTCACACCGTGGTCGTGGGACATGCAAATTTTTCGGATAATCATATTCTCCTAGCTCATATACTCCTTTCACAAAGAGCCAAGCATAGAATCAATTCAGCGTGTTCTCACTTAATTACTAGTCGACCAGCAAACGTTTGAAACATTTGATGATATGCTCTAAAGGTTCGTCGCAGTTACATATAGGGTAATTCACAAAGATGAAAAAAAAATTACAGTATATAGAAAAGAAAAACTTAAAAGACCGGTACTTTCCTTTTTACTGCTACCAAGTGTTGCCGAGTTAGGAAAGCTTAGAAATGAATTTTGAAAATGGTTTACATGTTTCTTCTAGTCAACGCTTAATTCACAAGCAGCCAACGGCAGAATCAATTCAACTTGTTTTCACTTAATTACTAGTCGACCATCGAACGACTGAAACATTTGATGATATGTTCTCAAGGTTTGTCGCAGTTTCTCAATTATATACAAGGTGATTCACGAAGATAGGTAAACAATTTAACAGCACATAGAAAATGAACAATTAAAAGACCCGTGCCTCCTCTTTGACTGTTACTAATTGTTGCCGAGTTTCCTTTGCTAATCACATTGAAATCATTGCAAGGGAACGTATAACACTTATGATCTATCGTCTATAGTAGCCATAACTATTCAAATAACAACACCTTAATTACCCTGTTTTACTTATTAGAGAGTTGTTGAGCAGCCAATTGTGAAATACCGTAACGTTATTTTGACATCTACGTATGCGCAGTTTCAATTAGGAAATACGGTAACTTTAATAACGTTAACGGTCTCCGTTAATTGCGGAGGGATAAAGTAAACGTAGTATGGCACCTTAGCGTTATCGTTATACTGTATGTGTGTACATCGTTCTGTTATCGACCCCTATGGTTGATTTTAACCTGAATAGCATTATCCATATTGTATTATATAATTATATACTGGGTGAGTCACGAATTGCGCTCGCCACGATATTTCCTAAAATATTTGGAATGGAAAATTGAAATTTGGAGGCCTTATTACATGACTAAAATGTCATCTGTTCAATAAAAAATCAAGCTTGGTGCATATCCGGTTTGACCGGAAATGCCCACAACTTTCGATTTTTAAATGGAACACCCTATATATTTTTACATTTTTGGAATCTAGAGGAAATTTTGAATACAATACATCCATTTTGGTCACTTTTTGATAAAGATTAAACATTTCATTTAAAAATCTATTTCTGAATCCAGAGTGCTGTGGTGCCCAAAATATATTTTAGTTTGTGTGCTACGTTACTATAAAAATAAAAAGAGCAATATGATTGCATTACTTAATTCTCTAGAGGCGTTTAAAATTTTTAAATGTGATTTTTACCCACTAACTCGGTTTTTTTAAATGGGAATTTAATCGTTCACCAACATTTTTAAATACCTTATTTTCATACGAATCTAATGATACCAAAATTTTGAAAATCCGCTCAGAAATATTTGAGATTTCAGCCAAAATGCCAAGCAGCCAATGCAACCAAGCTTTTAGAAACATGCGGCTAATAGATAATAGATTAGTGGGCTTTGGGAACTAAAATGGCACATTGCTGTGTAAATCTGGTAACCTAATAACATTGGAAAAATCATAGTAGCCATTGAATGTAATAAAACAATATGAGCTGCCAGACAGACTCGTGTAGTTATAGGCAATCTTGAGCTATCAAACATTTAATAATTGTGAGCGCAAAGAACGTTACAATTAAATTTAGCATAGGTATGTGGAGGTAAACACAATTACATCCACAAGGACATTTGCAATAGAATGCGACATCAGTTCGGTTTTCAGAGTTTTATTTAAATGAACATAAATATCGGGCCTATAAATAAATAAAAATCAATTCCGTTTGAACAATTAAACTTAAACTAGGTAACAGTAAGTATCTTTAAAATAATTAATATAATTAAACCATAAATTGACATTTATAAATATTGTTCAAAATGTCCACCATGTTTTTCTATACACAATTCGGCTCTGCGTACAGTTGCTTGAATGGCTCTACGCAATTCAGCCGGCGTTATTTCATTAAGAGCCCGTACAACTTTATTTTGCAGCTCTCACGGGTATTTGAAGAAGTTTTATTTTTGAGAGTGCCCCATACATAATAGTCGAGGTGTTAAGTCAGGTGACCTAGGAGGCCACCTGATATGACCTTGATTTGTGATAAGGCGTTCACCATGCAAGTTGTTTAAATATTCCACCACTCTTCTGGAATTATGTGGGGGAGCACCATCTTGTTGGAAAAACAGATTTTGTAAATAGGCAAGAGGAAGTAAGTCAAGAAATTCTGCTGTCTGGTTTTGTAAAAAGAATAAATATCGTTCGCCAGTAAGTATAAAAAAATATGGGTCCAATTATTCGATCTCCAAGTACTCCAAGCCAACAGATAAACCCAAATCTTTCCTGAATATTCCCCCGTCCTACCAACCTCGGATTTTCTTGAGCCCAGTACCTAGTATTATTTCTGCTAAACATACCTTGGTTCGTAAATCTACTTTCATCTGAATATAAAATATGAAAAGGAAAACCTGGGTTTTGTTGCACTGCATTTAAGAACCAGTTGCAATATACTAGCCTCCTGTCGTTATCATCTCCATAAAGATGTTGGTGTATTTGGTATTTATAAAACCGAAACTTATGTTTCTTTAATATTCTGCAAACCGAAGACTGACTAATGTCGCATTCCATTGACAATTCCCTTGTTGATGTTGTTGGGTGTACCGTCACAAATCCTAATACATCAATTTCTTTGTCCTCACTTACAATAAATGTTTGATGGTCATCTTGTTGATTGGGTTCGTTTTTTAATTCTTGTTCCACTCTGGCAAACAAGTGTCTGCTTGGATGACGTCTGTTGGGATATCGTTGCTGATACAGTTCTGCAGCTGCAGTTGAATTTTTGAGACGCTCTCCATATATCAGTAACATATCGACCTTTTCATTTCTACTAAAATTATTCATTTTCTTTAATTTTTACTCAAAGAGATTTCCGCAACGTTTTATTTTGTATCTGTCTGACAGCTGATATTGTTTTATTACATTCAATCGCTACTATGATTTTTCCAATGTTATTAGGTTACCAGATTTACACAGAAATGTGCCATTTTAGTTTCCAAAGCCCGCTAATCTATTATCTATTAGCCGCATGTTTCTAAAAGCTTGGTTGCATTGTATTTTGGCTGAAATCTCAAATATTTCTGAGCGGATTTTCAAAATTTTGGTATCATTAGATTCGTATGAAAATGAGGTATTTAAAAATGTTGGTGAACGATTAAAATCCCATTTTAAAAAACCGAGTTAGTGGGTAAAAATCACATTTAAAAATTTTAAACGCCTCTAGAGAATTAAGTAATGCAATCATATTGCTCTTTTTATTTTTATAGTAACGTAGCACACAAACTAAAATATATTTTGGGCACCACAGCACTCTGGATTCAGAAATAGATTTTTAAATAAAATTTTTAATGTTTATCAAAAAGTGACCAAAATGGATGTATTGTATTCAAAATTTCCTCTAGATTCCAAAAATGTAAAAATATATAGGGTGTTCCATTTAAAAATCGAAAGTTGTGGGCATTTCCGGTCAAACCGGATGAGCACCAAACTTGATTTTTTATTGAAGAGATGGCATTTTAGTCGTGTAATAAGGCCTCCAAATTTCAATTTTCTATTCCAAATATTTTAGGAAATATCGGGGCGAGTGCAATTCGTGACTCACCCGGTATAGGTGTAATATTCACTATATAAATATGCAATAACCCCAACAATGAAAATACAAATGTAGGGTTAGGTTAGACTGTCAACAATAACGATTAACGATTGCTGATTAAGTAAACACGTTATTTGCAAATACGTACTGAAATAAAGTTATCGTATCTTCATAACTACGTTATTTTGAATGCTCAACAACTCCCTATTATTTATTAGATAAAACTGGAATATGCTTCAGTTGTTTGATGTCACATATTGTCACATGTATAATGTGCATAATTCTTCATAAAAACAAAATTGAATTATTTTTTTATCATTACTTTGTTACAATGCGACTCCGCTCGTGGAGGCATTTCAGTAGAAATTATCTTCCACCACTGTTTCTAATATTCCTTCTTCAAATTTTCAAATCTTGTAGTTTCTTGCCATCATACCGTTGGCTAAGTGATCAATGTTCTCTTAAGTGTCCATATGAATATGGCGAAGTTCCTCTATTTGTATATGATTCACTCTGATACTTCCTCAAGTTGCCACTGTTAATAATAATATAATAATAATAATAAGCTGTATTGCTCAAAAGACCATACAATTACATGAACAGGAATTATCATCTACAAACATAATTATCACATTATTAGACCAGGCATATACATAAAATTAAAAGAGCAGTGGGACTGATCCTTGAGGAACACCACACAATATTTCTTTTTACTAGATTTAGTTCCATTTACTACAACAACTTGGTTTAGAGTTGTCAGATAGGATTGGAGTCGATTATGAATTTTCCCCTTACTCCACATATAGATAGTTTATATAGCAGTAAATTGTGATTTGTTAAATCAAAAGCTTTGCTAAGGTCCCTGTTAGGATTCTTGAGTTCATAAATAAGTTTATCTTGTGCAAGTATTTTTTGACTGAGATAAAGCTGGAATTTTTATGCCATAAATTACTTTATACCTATTACTATATACGATATTATATAAAAAATGATAAACGATATTATGTTTTTTATCAGAATTATAAATAATTATTATTAGAACATTGATTTCCTGGAAATCATAGCACGTCATCTTGGAAATTCCGTTAATCATCAAATCTTAATAAATAACCCTGATAATTTTGGATAAATTATTTTGTCAAAGGTGAAAAATTATTCTCAAATATGGAAAACCTTTATTAATAGAAAGGATCACGTTTATTTACTTGTCTCAGATATGCAATATTAACGATTAAGTTATCAATCTCTATTTTATCTTAAAACTATCAATAGCATTGTGATCAGGTTCAATTATGCCGTAGCTTAGAACTGCTCGTAGGATAGTGGGGCGTATAGTAAAATTACATGCCTATCATTTGACAAACATTTTGTGCTGGTATCAGATGATTCATTTAATTCGGTTATAGGTATATCTCTGATAATATGCTTAGTGTTAGTACATCTCCTGATGATGCCGCCTTGGTTGGTGAAATGCATGTCCAGTGAACTGCTCATTGTTTTTATTGTTGATACAGCCTCAAGTCATAATCTATCATATTTACAACATTGGTCCCCCTTTTTTTTTCTAAATAATTTTAAAGAAACTGATTTTCCAATTTTTCAAATCACTTAAGACCAATGAAAGGTATTATAATTTTATTAATAATTATTAAAGAGCACATAATTTGTAATTTGGCAATTTTAGCGAACCTTCTGGCCTCTATCTTTTAGATAAGTCCGTGGTGGATGTCGTCCATTCAATTTAAATCATAAGTATAATAATCAATCTGTATACGGGGAGTCCGAAAAGCAACGAAATCAAGCGTAAATATAGCTTTTTGAGGTGAAATGGAATCCATTAAACCAAACTTTCGAAAGTGTTTCCTTAAGAAGGTATTGTACCTTAAAAGAAAATAAATTGTTTTGGGTATATTAGTGGAACCAAACGGCCGTTGAAGCTGAAAATTGGTACATCTACTTTACGAGGGTCTGAACATTATGAGGTAACGTATTGTAAAAGGCGCTATCGCACATTGTGTCTTTGAAAATCTAGTTGTTATTTATTCTTAACTGTTCAGCTTAAAAATTAGTGTTTTATGTTTAGAACATAGAATATATACAGGGTGTCCCGTAATAACGTGCAAAACATTTTACTACCAATCGAAAATTAAGGTGGGTTCTTCATATAAAATTTTTCAAAATAAGGCTACACCTAGTCCAGGCAAAAGGGAGTTTTCAAAAAAAGAAAATGCCAATCGGGGTTTTTCAACGGGAATGT
This sequence comes from Stenurella melanura, assembly GCA_963583905.1. Lineage (NCBI taxonomy): Eukaryota > Metazoa > Arthropoda > Insecta > Coleoptera > Cerambycidae > Stenurella > Stenurella melanura. The sequence goes on from OY757312.1 coordinate 115,587,572, forward strand.
GTACCTCTTAATATGTATAACTATTTTGTACGTAAAATCCAACAGCCGAAAATTAGTGCGTCTGTGTTTAATTAACAAGTGAAGTTATGAAAAACGAATTTTCGGTCTATATAAATTTATCTTTAAGTTTTGCGAAAATACGTCCCCATAAGCAGTTGTAGACAGTAAAAATATGAGCCCAACCTCATTAGAATCGGTTAATTAGTTTTTTACCAAAGTGCAAAAAACTACTAAAAAATTCACAGATTTCGCAATCCTTGCAATCATCGGGACATTGGAAATGATAACACCATACATAAAACATAAAGTTTTTCAACGTTTTCAATTTTTTTCCGGACTCGGCATTGGAAATGATAACACCATACATAAAACAAAGTTTTTCAACGTTTTCAACTTATTCCGGACTTGGCTTCGCCTCGTCCGGAAATAGCAGGATCCACTACACCGCTGCATTTCCACCTTAAATGAAAATTGGTAACTTAACCCCCTGTGATATATGCAACCCATGTTACAGCGTATATCAGCCGTTGCATATACGTAGTCTCACTCGACCGCGACACCGCTGTATTTCCACCTTAAATGAAAACTGGTAACTTGACCCCCTGTGATATATGCAACCCATATTATATTTGCGTACATCAGTCGTTGCATAGAATAGTCTCAGTCGGCCGCGACACATTACTTTGAAATCAGGGTTGGCAAAAATTGTCTTTTTTTTTATTTTAATAAAAAAACACGTTTTTTTTATTTAAAACAATTCAATGTGTTTTAGACATGGATTTTTAATTGTAAAAAAAAAACATGTTTTAAACAATAAAAAATATGTTTTTAAACTTAAATTTATACGGGCGCGTCGACCCAATACATTGTTTATTCTATAAGCCATGCCCATATTGCATCATAACAAGACGAGGACAATACATGTCAACGGCTCGGCCAATTCGGTGTAATAAATACGTCAAGTTGTCAATAGTGCAATAATTTTTTTGGTGATTGGTTATTGACTACACAGGCACATAAAAAAAGTCGAATTGGAGAAGGCAGACCTAAGTATTCCCATGAATTCTGACCTGCTGAACACGAATCCGATGTCCGTTTTGCCCGATTGGCTCTTGCATTCTTCCTAACCTCAAAAAACACCGTAAGAATGCCCGAAAAAATGCAAATCTAAAAAAATTCAGGGGTACATAGGATGGCAATAGAAATCGAATGGCGCAAACCAGACATCCCTGCGGTCCTTCGTTTTTGAGATAGAGCAGCTAAAGTCACCGGAAGGAAAACAATTGTTTTGTTCGCAATTCTCGAGGCTCTATGTCGGAAACCAAAAAAGCTATAGAATTCTAGTTTGCGCCATTCGATTTCTCTCGTCATTCTACGTACCTCTGAAATTTTTCAGATTTTTAGCTACACTCTCATTTTCTCGGGCATTCTTACGGTGTTTTTTTTTGAGGTTAGGAAAAATACAACAGCCAATCGGGCAAAACGGACATCGGATTCGTGTTCAGCAGGTCAAAATGCATGGGTATACATAGGTCTACCCTTCCCGCACTCGACTTTTTTTTTGCTCTTAATCGCTTTAAAATTAACACTAGAGAATAAATAATAACGGTATATCTTCTATATAATAGTAATATGTTTCGTTCGTTGTACTTATACTACCATATTATTATAACTAGTTGTATTGTATTAAAAGTTCATATTTTTTTACTTTATTATTTTTTTTTTACCTTATCAAATACAACGATGTTCCGAAAATTCTCCATCAAACACACTGAAAAAATGCATTGAAAAAAATCATGTTTAAAACAATTGTTTTAAACGTGCTTAAAACAAATGCGTTTAAAACAGGTTACTGTGTTTTAAACACTTAAAAAACATTTGTTTAAAACATTTTGTTTTAAAACTGCCAACCCTGTTTGAAATAAAGAGATATTATTATTGTCACTCATTTTGTACAACAGGCAACCTATATCAGTTAGTTGCAATTCTAACACATCGTTTATTTGCAAGCAGGCACCTATTTGTAGCAAGCTGTACTGCTGTACACTTCCGTGTTCTACCATCAGGATCACTGTACAACTTTTAGGTAATTTCTCGACACGGTAGGTAAGCGCAGTAGCCTAATCGATAGTAGCGCGGCCTTTTCGGTAGCCGTATAGAAATCTTTGCTTGAATAATATAAAGTCATACATTTTCAGTCTGTGACGTCAGACGCGGATGTTATGTAATAAATTTAAGTAAAGGCAGGTCAAATTTTAATTCGCCACTTACTGATTAATCAGTAAACATTAAATTCAATCGCAAAATATATCATCTGCCAAGGATATCTTCGAACAACATTTTTTTTTTTTATTGGCACCCTATTTTGCTTATTTAAAGTACGCCTCAGAGTGTTTAAATCGAACTTTTAAAAACGCGCGTGTTTTAAAGGTTACCATGGCAACAACTACAACCCGAGTCAAAATGTCAACTTTTTAATTATTGATCTGACAGGAATTTTTGCGGTATTAACCGCGAATCTGCTTTTCTATTTAAATAATCAATGTTAGAACTCATTTTAAAGCAATATACAGTCAGTAACAACTGTAGTGACAATAATTAATCCTATGTGACAGATTGCAAATTAATTTTTGCATTCCTCATTTGACACTGACAGGTATCCTGATGTCACATCACGAATTCAAACATTTTGCATTCTTAATTCTTATTTCCATTTTTTGTAGTATTGTGTACCAATAAAAAAAAATTGCGTAAAGTATTCGTGGATAACTGGTCTTTAAAACACTTGCTCTATTTCGAGCACTCCGGCTGCGCCGTCGTGCTCGAAAAATCGCGCGTGTTTTAAAGACCTTAATATCCACTCATACTTTAATATACTACAGTGTCATTGTAAGTGTTGGCCAGTTTATTAGCATTTTCTAGCTCGAGCAGTGTATATGTAGATGAGCGTACAAATAACGATTACAACAAATCTCAAGAGTAAGTGAGCCTACTGGTCTTCTCTCTACTGTGCCGCGACACCGCTGTCTTTTGACCTTGAACAAAAACTGGTAACTACCCCATATACGAAAACATAAACATTTCCAATGTTAAAAGAACGCTGTCTCTTAATTAATTTTTAACTTTAAAAATAATGAATGTAGACCTAACAAACTTTGATAGATTATAGGTTTTGCTGTGCAGAATCAGTTGTATTTGTATCATTTTTGCAGAAAAGCATTTGTTTATTAACGAGGCACTTTTTTGAAAATTAATTTCCACAGCTTAGGGATGTGGTCACGTGACACGGTTGGGCTTATTTTCTTCCTCAAGAGTTGTATTTTTGACAACAGCAACACCAACACCGACATCAGCAATAGCTATACAAATAACAAGAAACGGGCAGAAGAAAAGAAAGTTAAAATGGTCCGTTTTATGGACTGAGAGGCTTTTAAATGCAAAACTAACGAAAAGCCGAGATAATGATGATAATGATGATTTTGCGAGCGCGCACGATTTTGCACGTCCGAGTTCAGTTTTCGCACAATGAAAACTGAAATCGGACGTTCAGAAGCCCCTTCTTCATTAAATGTAAAATATGCTAAAAAATTAACCATATTCAGTTATATTATAATCTCGAGAGCTATGTGCTGGTCACATCAAATGTTTAATGTTTTCACGTAGCCTGCTAAATGTAAATAAAAAGTATTTTATCTGTCGCAGTATAAAAACGAACGCTTGGTAAATGCTATTAAACAATTGAACAACAAACAATTAAACAATACATATCTAATACGGCCATATTATCTTATCTTACATTACGGATCGAAGTGGTATGTACTTATTTTGTATAACTTTATCTGTTTATATGTATTATGAAACAAAACTACAGCGATTGATTACTACAGCTTATATTAACTTGCGCCTTCACCATTTCGCGCGAACTTTGCCAGATTTCATTGTATTTACTCTAAGAGTTATGGTAGTTTACCTCAGTCACAGAATACACAGAAGGGAAACTCTCAGCATTGCCCATATACAATTTAACTCCAGAATCGGCCATCTTGTTGGGGTTATAAACAGGGGCGTATTCTGTACTATTGTAGTCAGGCCCGCACTTAGGAATTTGTAATTTAATTTTGTAGAATATGCTTTTCAACTTTTCTCAAGAAACCCTATAAAATAATTGTCTCTGAATTTTCTAAAAGTTCCCTTTGTATGTTAGTGCTGCATTTCTCATTTTATAGTACTAATTTTGTAAAAATACAGTGAATCACACTAACGCCATGTTAAAAACTAATTTTGACAACTTTACACAGCGTTTAAATAATCATAATTATTATGATACGAAGGGCGTGAATGACTTGCAATATGAACTTTATAAGAACAGCCCATTTTATTAAAATGCATTATTTTACAGTAATAAATATATAAATTGTCATATAATGTCAAACAATGCCCTTTCAATTCAACAATTCTTTAATATAATCTCAAAGCATAAGCATATGTAATTAAAAATTGTTTCCATGCTGTAGATGAATTATTAAATTACCATATTACAATACTTTTCTACAAAACTGTTGAAGATGCCTATTTTAACTCAATGATTATGTGGATTAGATGGTATATGTCAATCTTACTTTAAAATATTATTGAGTTGTTTTAAATGAGAGTATTACAAAACAAATGCAGTCAGGCATTGATCAACGTAGATAAACAGCAAACCAAACGAAATAAATAAATAATATCTGTCAATTTATGACCAATAGGTTTACGTAATGTTGCCAGATGAGTTTTTGAAATTACCATAAGGTACATGAAAATTATTAATTTTAGTACATAATTTTTTTCATGTAACCCTCCCCTTTCTCAAGAAATTGAATTTGATTACTGGAAAATGTACCACATGAATATTAATGCTTTTGTGACAAAACTATACAATAATTATTTATTCCTAGTTCATCAGAAATTATTGTATATCTGGCAACTATGTACAGAGCGCACAATTATCAGTTATTTTACCCCAGGAACATGGCGAATTGCATGCGCGCCTAGAAATGCGCGAAACTTCCCCTTCCCTGAAAGATTCCATTCTGATTGTTTTATTATTCTGTGCCTCAGTGCAGTGTTTGTAAAGATAGGGAACGTGTGTTCTTGCCTTTGATCGGTATATTTGCAAGTCAAGTTTACGCAGGGGAAATTAGTAAATTAGAACAAATTTATTATTTCATTCTCACTGCAATAAAATAAGGAAGGACATTTATGTTTATGACCACTATGACCATTATTATAATCGCTCATATAGAAATATACTATTTTGAACATATTTCAACTTCGGAATATCTTATAATCATTTTAGACATAAATGTTCCCTCTGTTCCGTCTGTTTTGGGTTTGAATCGCTTTATTTTGTCTTTTAAACAATATATTCAAAATCGAAAGTGGGATCGCGCCGGCGCGGCGTTAAAAGATATAGAATGTGAAAGGTCGGTAAATTCGGTTTCTTGCGAATATCTCACTTCCTACGGCTCAGAAGTCATCTGGAGTTATTAAAGATAATCAAATTTCCGCTAAAAAAGGTTATATTCATCGTTTGCGAGATATAGAGCGAAGAGTGTATATATGTATGTTGTATCTATTTAGAACACTCATTCTGTGCATAGACTGTACGGAATGTGATTACAACTATTAACTTCAAGAAAAATGTATATAGTTAAGTTTACGCACATAAGCAACATTTCCAAGTTTTAAAGTTCTAATATACGATTCAAATGTATTGACCCCTCAATTTAACCGCGAATATCTCAGAAATGGAGGAGCAGAAAAAATTGAAAATAGTATGTGTTCATTATGAGTCTATTCTAATTCAATCACTAAAATTTAAAAAATGTGCATTAGATGCTTTTGAAGTTCTGCTAAGTTATATTGAAAAATATCCTACTTTTTAAGGAAATTTTGACTATACCAATTTTAAATTCATTATATCTTGAAAAATATGCATACTATGTAAATACTAGTTTAGACACCGATAAAGCACGGCATTTTTTATACCAGGAAATTTTTTCATAATTTTTTATTTTAAAATTTTGCAATTATTCTCAAAAACGTGACGTCATGTTTATTTGGTTATTTATCAATGTATTTAAAACATTTTTTGATAAAATAATTAATTACGAAACATGTAAGCATTTTCAGAAAAAAGTGTTGGTATGTATCAAATACTAATTTAGTTATCAAGCATCAAGGATAATATCATTGCAAGTTTGCAATAATATTATCTGTTACGCTTGATAACTAAATTAATATTTGATATATACTAATTATAATTTCTGAAAATGCTTACATTTTATATAATTAACTATTTTAACAAAGAAATTTTAAATACATTGATAAATAACCGAATGAACATGACGTCACGTTTTTGAGAATAACTGCAAAATTTTAAACTAAAAAGATACGTACAAAAAATGCCGTGCTTCATCGGTTTCTAAAATATTATTTACATAGTATGCATATTTTCCAAGATATAATGGATTTAAGGTCAAAATTTCCTCAAAACGTAGGACATTTTTCAATATAACTTAGCAGAACTAGAAAAGTGTTCAATGTACATCATTCAAATTTCAGTGATTGATTTATAATAGACACATAATGAACGCATATTTTTTTCAATTTTTTCTGCTCCTCCGTTTCTGAGATATTCGCGGTTAAAATAAGGGGGCGATACATTTGAATGGTATATTATCTTTAAAAATTTAGGAACGCAATCTCCTTTTCATATTTTAATCCTTCTTTTTTACCTCCATAGGCTAAATAAAATAGACATTCCGAAGTTGAAACATTTTCAAAATAGAAGAAATCCCTTTTTAGTAAATGTCTCAGTCAATGCGTATTCCTGCTAAATTTTATCTTAGTATTGTAGCAGGAAATATTTGAGAAAAACAATTAACCTTGCAGTTCACACCTTCTTAGAGGAGGCTTTCAAAAAATCCCTTTTTAATGATTTTGGTTCTCTTTAACATTTCAAGGCTCTTCCGATTTGGGCACTGCGTTGATAATTCACTGAGGATGCTAGAATTTGGATAAAGGACGCTGGTAGCGTAATTTCAAAACATACTTAAGCACAACTCCAGACCCGCCCATCCAAACGCTCATTGGTTATTTCAAAATATATCTACACACGACGGGTTTCTGCAAAATGTACTTCGTTTCAAAACATTTCATAACGCACAACATTACCTGCCCAAATATACGCCAGCACAACGAGACCTTTCAAAACATACACCGTTACAGCACAAAAAATCGTCTTTGCATACCTTAAATAATAAAGTAAAACATTGACAGCCAATTCCATAAATAGCTTTAAAGTAGGCTTTAATAAAATTCAAATTGTGGAACTGGCTGTAAAGCCAAATCTTATCAATTTATTGCAACTTTATATTGTTATAAAATTAAAGATTCTCCTAACAAGTTTTAAATAATTCGTTCGAGACAAAAGTAACTTTTTTACTTTTAAGAGTAAAGGTGAAAACAAAGGAAGTAACTGAAAGGCACTAAAATTTTAACAAAACTTAAAGGCGACCATGAAAAATAGGTAAATATTTAATGTATTTTAGCATTTGGCTTATTATTTAAAATATTGGTAATAAGGGAGTGCTTTGAGCCCACAATCTCGTCCTTTTGTCTAACAAATTGTCTCTTAAGCGATTCTTGTTTTACTTTATTAACGTTTGTATGATGGCAGTAATACATTTTTCTAAATACCATTCTTTGTAAATGAGGTCATGTATTTCGCACAACCCATTGGCTTTTGGATACAGTAGAAAATTTCTGGACCCACACATTACACTGGTCATTATAATTGTCTTCAGATCCTTGCAGTTTCAACCTCAAGCGTGCTTTATAATCGGACTCACCATTAAATTTTAATATTTCCACGTCCCCTTGTTTACCGACAACACTAGTTAAAAGAAGTTTTAATGTTTCTATAATTATTGGTAAAATTCACTTAAACAAATACAAGCGATACTTCTCCACGCTGTCAATAATTTTGCAATGTTTTTTTAGGTTATATTGTTTTTGCGGTAGAATAACAGTACTGAATTAGCGCAATCATTTGGGAAGCGCTGTAACGATGTATGTTTCGAAAGGTGTCGTTGTGCTGGCGTATATTTTAGCAGATAATGTTAGTTATGAAATGTGTTGAAACGAAGTACATTTTGCAGAAACCCGTCATGCGTAAGTATATTTTGAAATAACCAATGAGCGTTTGGATGGGCGGATCTGGCGTTGTGCTGAAGTATGTTTTGAAATTACGCAGCCGGGTAATCATGGTGTAACTGCCCCCAAGCGTCTGGCGCTTATATTTGTGCAGTAGGAAGCAATATTGGAAAGTAGCGTTTTCACAAAATATTAGCCCGAGGTAGGGACCGGTTTGGGGTGAGCAGGAGGGGGTTGATTTTAGCAAAATTATTTTTTTTCTTAGAAATGGCACACTCAATCGCCTTGTAAAAAATATATGTTAAAGACCTACTGAGAAAGTACTAAAGGAAAAATTACGCTCAAATTCCGAAAACAGATACAATAAAAAAACATGTACAATATTTTCAGATTTTTTTTAGGGTGACTTATCCTTGGAGCGCCAGCTTGAAATTTTTTCTGTAACATGTCTGAGGACTGACTTGTTATATTTTTTCCCCAGCTTTGTCCGAGGAGTACGCCATACTTAAAAAAAATGCCGAAGTGCGCAATGCCGTATGCACTTGCAACCCTTTGCAAGTAAAAAAGGCTACACTCCAAAGTAAATATGGACACCTGAGTAGTGTACACATATTAGTGATTGCTGATTAGTGATTATGGAGACAGTGAACGTTGTAAGAGAAACCAATATAAAACTACGACGCTTACAGTTAATTAGGTGATCAATAAGTTGAACTCTCTTGTGCTGCAAAAATCAGTTTATAGCCTTAAAGTCAGCGGTACTATCGAGTACCTTGTCAAAAGCCTGCAAATATTTACATATTACCGTTGGCAGATGTCAGAGCTTGGACTTAATAGTCTGCCCCAAGAGAAGCATATAGATGTTAATTTTCCTCACTGTCATGTGCAATCACTGCATTGATGCTATCCTTCTGGAACAATAGGGAAAGAATTTCTGCCGGTTTAGTTATGCTTGTTCGTATCGGAAGTTCCGGTGTTAGAATACATTTCTGTGAATGTACCAATGGAAATTGAACTGTTGGATATTGTTCTCACGTAGCTGCTGTGTATTATCTTTCATACGGACGATATCTATCAAGCATACCTAAACCGGCAGAAGTTCTTTCCGTATTGTTCCAGAAGGATAGCATCAATGCAGTGATTGCAGACAGTGGTGAAGATTAACATCCTCTTGGGGTAGATTATTAAGACCATGCACTGACCTCTACCGACGGTAATATGTAAATAATTGCAGGCTTTTGACAAGGTACTCGATAGTACCGCTGACTTTAGTTTTTACCCTTAATGATATTTGACATTAAGGCTGTAAACTGATTTTAGTGGCACAAGAGAGTTCAACTCTATTGATCATCTTATTAACTGTAAGCGTCGTAGTTTTATATTGGTTTCTCTTACAACGTTCACTGTCTCCATAATCACTAATCAGGAATCACTAATATGTGTACATTACTCAGGTGTCCATATTTACTTTGTAGTGTAGCCTTTTTTATTTGCAAGTGGTTGCAAGTTCATACGGCACTGCGCACTTCGGCATTTTTTTTTAGTATGGCGTACTCCTCGGACAGGGCTGGGGAAAAAATGTAGTATAAGTGAGTCCTCAGACATGTTACAGGATAAATTTCAAGCTGGCCCTCCATGGATAAGTCACCCTAAAAAAATCTTAAAATATTGTACATATTTTTTTATTGTATCTGTTTTCGGAATTTGAGCGTAATTTTTTGTTTACTACTTTGTCAGTAGGTCTTTAAGATATATTTTTTGGGATTGAATACACCATTTGTTTTCTCAGAAAAAAAATGATTTTGCTAAAATTAACCCCCTCCCGCTCATCCCAAACCGATTCCTCCCTCGGGCTAATATTTTGGGAAAATGCTACTTTCCAATATTGCTTCCTACTGCACAAATATAAGCGTCAGATGCTTGAGGGCAGTTACACCATGCTTACCCGGCTGTTTCGGTTCTGAATAAACAAACATCCATGTGAGAGTATCGTTATTTGATGATGTGCAACTTCTTTCACGTTCGTTCCTTTTGAAATATTTTGGTGAGTACTTTGCAACATTAAAAACATTAAAATATTTACACCTAACAGCCTTTTATCACTTAATGTTATCTATATAGACAAATACTATCTTTTAGAATTTAGAATATAGTTTATCTACACCTTATATTTTATGACGAGACAATCTTATCTTTATGCATATTTGCTGGAATCCGCCCTGATCAATCTAAAATAATCCTCGCAGTACTATCTAAATTTCCGAAACGAGCATGTCTACGCTTATATGAATAATTTAACAATCGAATAATTGAGACAACACAGTTTTAACTGCGTTTTTTTCAACGTGTTATCAAGTCTTAATACAAATTGATATGATATATTACATTTTTAATAAATAAACCACGAGCTGCATTTTCTATAATAATGATTGTTTCGTATCATCTGGAGATGGTGAGTTGTGAAAGTTACACTAAAAAAAACCGCCACTTTATATCCAAGCTATTCAAGAAAACTACAGAATAGTCTCGAGAGAAAATTGAATATATGTATTAATTCGTTTTCCTCAAAAACTATCGATTTTCATAAAAATGCCGAAGGAAAACAAATTGCAAAATCATATTCTTCACAAATAACGCTTCAAGTCACTGCCGAATGGTTTAACTAGATGCGTAGGGAAGGCAAAATCTACTGTATGGTGGCTTGGTATTTCTAGTCAAATAAAGGACGTTAATGAGTCATGTCAAATTTGCTTAAAACATAAACCAACAAACATGGAACCGATGATACCGTCCGAAATACCTGAAATACCTTGGTCAATCATTGGTGCCGACTTAGCTGAATATCAAAATAAAATATTGTCTAAATGTTGTTTGTGGCATTATCTATTTTTTTTTCTTCTTCAATTCTTTGGGACTTCCTGCCACATGTATTTTTCCTTTTTAAGCGCTGCTCGGGGAATCTACAAAATTTCACAATTAACCAGTATGTTACTGGTAAATAACCTCTACACCTGTGACTTTTGCGTCAAAGGATCAGTTAGAGGTTGCTTTTTTTAAAAATAAACAACACAACTAAGTATAAAAACTTGAAATTAAATATTTCGCCGACATTTCGGAAATCTAATCTGTTTCCTTTTTCAAGGCTTTTTTTGAAAAATCTTTTTTGCTGTGTATGATAAATACACAGCTTACAGCTCTAAGAATGTTTGTTATATTCAATATCCGTAGATACTTACTATTGATACTAACTGTTGATATAGTTAACAGTTTTTTTAGTGTTTATACAATGTTAAGTTTATGAAGTTCTTCTTTTAACATAGGCAACCAAATTGTACAGACATCTACGCAATAATCTAACAAACAATACGTAGGTGAGTCATCCAGACCTTTTAGTGTAAGATTGGGCGAACGTCAAAATTATATCAGAAAAAATTAAATTCAGAGGTCCAAGATCTGCGAACACGCTTGGGAGGACGGACATAGAATAAACTGGGACTCGGCAAAAATTTTAACAAAACAGGCAGATAGCAAAAAAAGAAAAATTAAAGAATCCACGATAATATTATTGAACGAGGATAGATGCATGTCGAATTGTTCCGTAGATGTCTGTACAACTTGATTGCCAATGTTAAAAGAACAACTTCACAAACTTAAGATTGTATAAAAAGTAAATAAACTGTTAACTATATCAACAGTTCTATGTAAATAGTAAGTATCTATGGATATTGAATATAACAAACATTCTTAGAGCTGTGTATTTATCATACAAAGCAAAAAAGATTTTTCAAAAAAAGCCTTGAAAAAGGAAACAGATTAGATTTCCGAAACGTCGGCGAAATATTTAATTTCAAGTATTTATACTTATTTGTGTTGTTTATTTAAAAAAAGCAACCTCTAACTGATCCTTTCACGTAAAAGTCACAGGCGTAGAGATTATTTACCAGTAACATACTAGTTATTTGTGATATTTTGTAGATTTCCCGAGCACCGCTTAAAAAGAAAAAATACACGTGGCAGGAAGTCCCAAAGACTTGAAGAAGAAAAAAATCAAAATAAAAGCTACCTTGTAATCCAGGATTATTATTCCAAGTATCCTGAAATTAGGGAACTCAAGAGAATAACTGGTGAAGCTATCATCAAAGCCATGAAGGACATATTTTCTCACCATGGTATACCAAATATAGTTAGATCCGGACGACAATTTACCAGTTACGAATCTAAACAATTTGCAAATAAATATGGATTTAAATAGATAAGTTCAAGTACAGAATATCAACAATCCAATGGCAAAGCTAAATCGGCCGTCACATTATTAAAACGTATTTTAAAGAAAACTTCTGACGATTACTATTTAGCTTTAGTATCTTACCGCAATTCAAACCTCCGATTCGGAATTTCTTCTGCAAAATTATTACAAGGAAGGAACCTAAGAGACCGAGTACCGATACCGATACTAGAAAATAAATTAACACCAGAATTGCCAGATCACAAACAAGCAAAAGAAAATATGAAAACAGATAAAAATAAATAGGAAAAAGATTTTAATAAACTACATATAGTTAGAGAGACGGAATCCTTAAAGGAAGGAGATCGAGTTTGGATAGTAAATATGCCCAGAGAAGGAATAGTAGAAGGGGAAGCAGAACAGCCAAGATCATACTTTGTCAAAAAAGAGAAGAATAATATTATAAGAAGAAACCGTAAACACCTCGAATAATTACCCAATGTAGACGGAGAACAACCCCTGAATGAACTAGATACCACAGAGCATGAACCAATAACTAGACCACGAAGAGAACGAAAACTACCTGATCATTTAAAATACTTTGTTCTGAATTAATAACTTTCCTTTATTTTTTGTTGTCTTTAAGTTGTTTCAGTTTAGTTGTGAGTTATAAATTAATAAGTAATTTTGAGCTCAGAAAAAAAAGAAGAATGCTTTATGTATATCTGTAAGGTTTATGATATAGGAGGCTAGGGGATGAGAGAGGACAGTCAGGGTTGGAATATCAATGAATGTCAAAATATATGTATTTATAGACCGGGAGATAGCGGCAGATGTTCAGACGTGATTTAGTCCAGTATGCATGCCTTTTGAAATATATTAAGGTATAGATATTCTGACGATAATAAACCATATATTAATGAATAGTCCCGGGTTCTTCATATTTAAAAGTTAGTTAACATTTGTTTGCAAATTAAGGGTTTTTATGCGATTTCTATCAGGCTGCCATGTGCTTCAAAATGAAATTCAACTAAAAAGCTATAGGCAAAGTCATTGGCATACCGTTTGCGTGAGCCCATAGGATCGCGTCGGACAGGTGTACCTGTATTTAAAGAAATTATTTATCCGCGTTTTGGAACAGTCTGCCATTGAGTAGTATACATCTTTATGCTATACGTGAGCTAAAAAAAAATGGCATTCCGTTTGCGCATGTCCAAGGACATCTCGCATTAAAAACGTCTAGTAAATTTTTCTTAATAATGTGCCGTCATTTAATTCAGCATGTCATTATGTTCCCATGCATTTTATGATAACGTATGATGTATATGAAATTGGCATAGCGATTGGGACAGTAAGACGTGCAAGCATACGCAACAGAAGTTGAAAAATGGTTAATGAAATTTCCGTGTGTTTAAACAGTATGCCCCTTTGTTTTTCACTCCATTCAGATGTATTTAGGTGGTATACCTAATGGCATAAAATAATTTCTAAATGCACGACAACGGCTAGTGCGAAATAAATGACTTATTTTTTATGATTTTATACAGTATGCCTCGCTGTTTTTCGGTGAATCATGTGATATTTACGCCAAATCATACTGATTGAAAAGGTTCATGGTTGCCAAAAAAATAGAATTTTCATTACGGATAGAAAAACATTTAGGCACAGGGCTTGCCTTCTACTTTTCATCATTTATATCAGTTTTTTCCTCCGAATTTTGATTGTTCGATCTCTCCTTTATTCTGATTTCGATTTAAACTGGGAAGTACACAAGATATCCGGAATATTTGAAAATACAAGTAGAATATAAATAAGCTCGAAAATACAAAATTTTTAATTTTCTCGACTTTTTGGCTATCTCGGGAACTAAACTAGATATCGAAAAATATCAAGAGATCTTTTTTGTGCAGAATTGAATTTCTTATAAAGTGCCTTTCAATTTTCCGGATCCGGAAATCACGCATAGATCTGAAGATATATGCGGTAGAAACTTTTTTTCCCGATAAAATTCAAAATAATTTTCACTATCAATTGTCAATTGACATGAAGCGGATAAATTTATCACGTTTGGATAATCGGTTACAAGCCCTCAATAGAATAAAGATTTCGACAGTGCTGTTTGCTCAATCATTCGCCTAGAAGTGTATGCTTTCTCTGCGGAGAGACAGACCGGCGGAACGACCAACTGACAGACCGGAATTTTTGTAAAACCTTCTTTTTGTGGTTCAAGAGGTGTCAAAACGTCGCGAAACGTTCGATTGAACGATAACCATTTGTCCCGTGCGGCTACTGAGGGATCGATTATTTTCCAGTAATTTTTAATGATTGTAATTGAATGAAAGCAAGTTTTTAAATGATATATGAATAAATAGTTTCTTACGATAATGATTTTTGGTGTTGAATTTATCTCAAAGGCAATGTCGAAGTATTCATTTTTTTTACATTAATTAATTGAAATGAGATTTTTTATTGGTGAGAAGTACAAGAAAAAAAATCGGTGCTTTTGTTATCATATGATTGATTTGTTTATAATTGACACATGATTAATCATGTTCATCTATTATAACGCTAGTCAGTATAATCAGTGAAGAAATATATTCGTTGAAGATAAAAATTGAAATTAAAAAAATAAATAAATATGAAATCATTGAGCAATAATTTTGACACGCTTCTTAATAACTAAAACATATCTTTCCTCATGCCAGAGATTTTTCATCTTATTCGTCAATAAATTTTATCGTATAATTTGTCCCTTCGTCGCTGTCGCTCTCCCCCTCTTCACTGCCGTCACTATCCATTCCCACATCAACGTCGAGGTCTCCCTCAATTTCGCCACGACTTTTAATGAACTTGAGTGAGTAAAACTCACACAATTTGTATGCCGTTTGAGATTTCACTTCATTATATCACGATTACATCAATGATGGAATGGCATACTGGTAAAATATACAGAAAATTATTTTTCTATTTTACAATTTCACTTTCATTTTTACTTCCCTCGCATACCGAAGGGAAGTATTGTATTCGAGAAAAAATCACCCTCCGAGATTTTTACGGATTCTGACGTTTCAGAATACGGAGATTACGAAAATATAGGTTTTTCAATTCCGTCAGTCAGTCTGTCTGTCTGTCTGTCTGTCTGTCTGTCTGTCTGTTGGTGCATTTACTAAAAAACTACTTGGCGGAGAGCAGTCAAATTTGGTAGGTAGTTGACGCTACTGTCAGCGCAGAAATGGTAGAAATTTCACTGGAAAATATACAGGGTTGACTGTCTAAACGGAATAAATAGTGAAAAAAATTTTTTTTCGCTCATATTTAAAATTTCCACGTTTCATGATGCGCTAGTCCTATTTCGGGAAAAAAAATTTTTGAAAATTTTTTTCACCATTTTTGAAAAAATTTTTAGCACTAAAAATAATTTTTTTCTTTGTTCAAATTAAAAATTTTCACGTTTCATGGCATTCTAAACCCATTTAAAAGAAAAAAATGTTTGAAAACTTTTTACCAACATTTTTTTTTTAAAAATTACCACTAAAATAGATGGAATTTTTTTTCTTAAAATTTTAATTTTCCACGTTTCATAGCGCTCTAAATCTATTTAAAAAAAAAATTGAAATTTTTTGAAAAATTTCGAAAAAAAATTTACCACTAAAATAGATGGAATTTTTTTTCTTTGTTCAGATTTAAAATTTCCACGTTTCCATGGCATTCTAAAATTATTCAAACAAATTTAAAAATGTTTTTAAAATTTTTTTTTAAAAATTTGAAAACATGTTTAGGTAATCTATTTATCAGTTTATCACTATTATAGAATAGACGAAATATTTTTTTTTTCAAATTTAAAATTTATACGTTTCATGACATTTAAACCTATTTCGGAAAAAAAAAATTGCCACATCCTTTCACCATTTTGAAAAAAAATTTAACACTGGAATGGAGCGAAAAATTTTTTTTTGCTCAAATTTAAAATTTTCGCGTTTCGTGACATTCTAAACCTATTAAAAAAAAAGTTTTGAAAACTTTTTATATTTTTTAGCCACCACTATACTTCCACTCCATTACGTGAATGTGGAATTGAAAATGTGACAGATGGCAATAATATTTGGCATATGCACCTATTATATACTTTTATTGAATAATGGCATCCCAAGAAATAATTCAGTCATGGTGGACATTTGTAAAGGTATTTCCGCAAGCCTTCCATATCTGGCACCTGTTATTTAGTATTGAACTTTTGCTGTTGGATGAGCACTCTGTATATTTTTTGACCAAAAGTTATCAGGTTTATTTGTAATAATAGCAATAACTATATTCCGATCTGTATTCTCAATGTCATTTCATAATTAATAATTTTTTAGAGTGACCGCCATGCACAAATAACGAGGGAAGTTCTGTGTAAACAACTTTACCGATTTTTTAATATGATAAACCGGTTCAAATCGTATGCCATTTTACATATCGACATTTTAGGATACATATTTTTTATTGCAATACATTTTTTATTGAATTAAATGCACATTATTAAGAAAAATTTACTACATGGTTTTAATACGAGGTGCTCTTGGACATGCGCAAATGGTATGCCTTTTTTTTAGCTCACGTATAGCATAAAGATGTATACTACTCAATGGCAGACGCGGATAAATAATTTCTTTAAAGACAGGTACACCTGTCCGACGCGACCCTATAGACTCACGCAAACGGTATGCCAATGACTTTGCCTGTAGCTTTTTAGTTGAATTTTATTTTGAAACACATAGCAGCCTGATAGAAATCGCATAAAAACCTCTAATTTACAAACAAATGTTAACTAATTTTTAAATATGAAGAACCCGGGATTATTCATTAATATGTGGTTTATTATCGTCAGAATATCCATGCCTTAATATATTCCAAGAGACATACTGGAGTAAATCACGTCTGAAAATCTGTCGCTAACTCCCGGTCTATTATGAATATGTTAATAAATAACTAATAGAGTCAGGTACAATTCAAACTGACGTGTGTCATGGCCGCTAAAACGTCTGAACTAAGATTTTATTTAAAGCATAAGAAATACCAGTAGTTCTCAAACAGTTCTCAGCAATGATATCGCTAAATAATTTTAAAAATATATAAAAGATACTATCATAAAATGTTAAGATTATTAATTTAGTAACTTCATAATTTTAGTGGAATTCTGATTATACAGTGTCCATAAAGTTGGCTACATATGGGAAAAAATTCTATTTTTTACATTTCTAAAAAACTCTATTGGGGGTTTGTTTATGCATGACACATGACACATGTCATGCGATCACCGGTTTGGCAGGACTGTAAAAAATAGTTGACGGTGGTACCGAAAAATGGGTCAAATTGTTAAGATATCGAAAAATTCGATGAAGAAAAAGTGCATATAGAATACAAGGACTCCGTATAGTCGCGTCATTTTAGCATGAAAAATCTGAAAACCTCAAAAAAAGGTACAGGGTCAATTGACTTAATTCTTGTTGCAAAGAGTTCAGAAAGGCATTTAAAAAAACAGGACCTTTTATTTTTTGGCGGAAATGTTTTGGTTTCATTTCTTTTCCGATAATTGGCCAATTTAATTAAATTAATTGAAAAATTTGTTATCATACACAATATGCCATATAATTAAATGAAAATGGTTACTCGGGGGTTTCTGGGGTCGCTAATCACCAATTTGAAGTCCAATTTGGGAAATTCAAAATGGCGGACCGGAAATCGGGCCATCTTCCAGAAGAAGAATGAGAATGGATATCTTGGCCTTGAAAATCTGTACTCGGGAGTTTTCGGGGTCTCTGATTACGAATGCGAAGCCTGATTTGGTAAATTCGAAATGGCGGACCGGAAGTAGAGTCAATTTATCAGGAAAAACTCATATTTTTTCGTTCTTGGGCTGAAAATGACTACTCAGAGGTTTTTAAGGTCGCTGATTACGGATCACAGGTCCAATTTACGAAATTCAAAATGGCGGACACGGGAGGAACAGTCAATCTCTTCGGAAAACCTCGTATTATTTATTTTTTCGGGCTGAAAGTATGAAAAATAAAAAAGTATTTCCTGAAAAATATACTACTTCCGGTCCGCCATTTTGAATTCTCCCTAACTGGGCATCAGATTCGTTATCAGCGATAACGAGAATCTCCGAGTCCCCCCCCACACGTTCAGCCCACAAAAGAAAATAATACGAGTTTTCAGGAGAAATAGAGTGTTATTCCGGTCCGACATTTTGTATTTCGTGAATTAGGCCTTTGATTCATTATCAGAGACCTCAGAAACCCCCGAGTACTCATTTTCAGTCCAAAAGCGAAAAAGATACGAGTTTTTCTTGATAAATAAACTCTACTTCCGGTCCGCCATTTTGAATTTACCAAGTCAGACCTCAGATTCGTAATCGATCAGCAATCTCGAAAACCTCCTAGCACAGATTTTCAGGCCAAGATATCCATTGTCATTTCTTATGGAAAATGGCCCGATTTCCGGTCCGCCATTTTGAATTCCCCAAATCGGATTTCAGATTGGTGATCAGCGACTTCAAAAACCCCAGAGTAACCATTTTCGTCTAATTCTATGGCATATATTGTGTATGATAACAAATTTTTCAATTAATTAAATTAAATTGGCCATTAATATTGTCCAATTATTGGTCCAAAATTTAAACCAAATATTTCCGCTAAAAAATAAAATCTATTTTGAAGCAGATATGAGGAAAATAAAAAAGTGCAAATTTTACCCCTACCATTAATTACTATATGAAAAATCATAAACTCTTGTGTCTATTTCACAAATATTTGACTAGTTTCGACAAAAACTGTATGTATTTTAATTGAATAAAGGTATTTGCATGTAAAAAAAGAAACGAACCCCCAATATAGTATTTTTTAGAAATCTCAATAATACAAATTTTTCCGATATGTAGCCAACTTTACGACGGACACTGTAGGGCACAAATGAAACTGATAACAAAAATGAATTGCCCAATTGAGTCAATAACAATGAGTAATCAGAAAAAGAAATCAGACTAATATTGCTACAGTCCAGCAAGAGACACGGGAAGGTTTGGGCATTTCTTGCCAGGAAAGGATAGGATCGTAGTATTAGTAGGGGAAACGATGTCAGTAAAAATAAAATATTTCACAAAATCTGAAATCTCTATGAGAATAACGAAAATAAATTATTTTTCTTTTAGCGGTAATAAATAAAAATTCTAGTTAATAAAAAAAGACACGTTTTTGGGGAAAATATAGTTTCAACAAAACTCGAGGCGCAGTTTAATAAAATAAAAATTATAGAACGAAAATTATTAACTTTTAATAGAGCTTAAATAAAAAAAAAAGTAGACTAGCGTGGGGATCGATCCCGCGCCAACCCCATTTATATTTATTGCATCGAGCATCTTACCGATTGGGCTAGGCTAGCTACTTTGTTCCGCTTTAAGATGTGTAATATGTACGTAATAGAAAATTATAAGACTTAATTATTTGGTATTGTTCGTTTAACGGATGAATATCCACTATTTACCACTAAAAATAACTTAAATATTTCATATAAAGACGTTTTTCATATTTAGAGTGGTGTTAGTTCACGGAAATAAATAATATTCGTCGTCAAATCACACAGTTTGAGAATCGCTGAGCTTATGACTGTGTTTCTCACTCCTCAGTGTGCATTTCATATTTCCGTCTCAAAAGAAGTGGGAAAGAATCTTGGTAGACATACATTGACAATGTCTTTAGGCTATGGCTTTAAGTTTGTGTGCAAGAGATAGTGAAAACGTATGTGCAATATTAATTCATACAACGGTCTTTTTAAATTTTACCCGACTATAGAAACCTAGATCATAACTCTACATTAGCCTATTCCTAGATTGTTTCCAAGTCATGAAAATATTCCGGCGATTGACTTCACTAACTTCACTTAAAAAATGTTCAGCAGTGCTTAATTTTATTACATTATTAGCTTACTATAAACCATCCATGCACACTGTTCTGAAGTTAAAATAAAAAGATGATTAGATTTGCGACCCTGATGTGTACGGGCGTGCCTATGCCCGCGCCCCTACATGAACCAATATTGAATAATAATTATTGAGTTATAACAGACTCCTTGTTAAATAGTTTGCAAACATAACGTATGGATCGTGAGGCATGCATTCGTGCAGTTAATAAGCATTGCAACCATAAGTTTAATTAATTAAATTGTTAACGGTTAAATTGTAGATGTGGCATTACGCGGAGATAATTTAGTTCGTAACGCTAGAGAGATTAAATGTGGCATAGATAATAAAAATCTCATAAGATTATCAATAATTAATCCACGTATATATTAGGCAAGAATTTTAATAAATAAATCAGCAATATACAGGATACTTCCTTTATAAGTTTTTAGTATTAGTAATCTAACAAACTAATAATATACGATTCAAAAGTATTGACCCCTCACTTTAACCGCGAATATCTCAGAAACGAAGGAGCGGAAAAAATTGAAAAAATTATGAGTTCATTATGAGTTTATTCTAAATCAATCACTGATATTTGAATAATGTATATTAAACACGTTTGAAGTTCTGCTAAGTTATATTGAAAAGTATTGATATTTTGACCATACCAGTTTTAAATCCATTATATCTCGGAAAATATGCCTACTATGTAAATAATATTTTAAATACCGATAAAGCCCGGGATTTTTTGAAGCAGAAAATTTTTTCATAAGTTTTTATTCTAAAAATTTGCATATTCAGAAACGCGACCTATTGTTTTTTCGGTTATTTATTAATGTATTTAAAAATGTTTTGATAAAATAGTAAATTATATAAAATGTAAGCATTTTCAGAAAAAAGAATTAGTGTATATCAAATATTAATTTAGTTCTCAAACGCAATAGATAATATTGTTGCAAGCATGCAATAATAATATCTATGCGTTCGATAACTAAATTAATATTTGATATATACCGGGCGAGGCACGAATTGCGCTCGCCCCGATATTTCCTAAAATATTTGGAATAGAAAATTGAAATTAGGAGGCCTTATTACACGACTAAAATGCCATCTTTTCAATAAAAAATCAAGTTTGGTGCACATCCGGTTTCACCGGAAATGCCCACAACTTTCGGTTTTTAAATGGAACACCCTATATATTTTTACATTTTTGGAATCTAGAGGAAATTTTGAATACAATACATCCATTTTGGTCACTTTTTGATAAACATAAAAATTTTTATTAAAAAATCTATTTCTGAATCCAGAGTGCTGTGGTGCTCAAAATATATTTTAGTTTGTGTGCTACGTTACTATAAAAATAAAAAGAGCAATATGATTGCATTACTTAATTCTCTAGAGGCTAATTTTTAAATGTGATTTTTACCCACTAACTCGGTTTTTTTAAATGGGAATTTAATCGTTCACCAACATTTTTAAATACCTCATTTTCATACGAATCTAATGATACCAAAATTTTAAAAATCCGCTCAGAAATATTTGAGATTTCAGCCAAAATACAATGTAACCAAGCTTTTAGAAACATGCGGCTAATAGATAATAGATTAGTGGGCTTTGGAAACTAAAATGGCACATTTCTGTGTAAATCTGGTAACCTAATAACATTGGAAAAATCATAGTAGCCATTGAATGTAATAAAACAATATCAGCTGTCAGACAGATACAAAATAAAGCGTTGCGGAAATCTCTTTGAGTAAAAATTAAAGAAAATGAATAATTTTAGTAGGAATGAAAAGGTCGATATGTTACTGATATATGGAGAGCGTCTCAAAAGTTCAACTGCAGCTGCAGAACTGTATCAGCAACGATATCCCAACAGACGTCATCCAAGCAGACACTTGTTTGCCAGAGTGGAACAAGAATTAAGAAACGAACCCAATCAACAAGATGACCATCAAACATTTATTGTAAGTGAGGACAAAGAAATTGATGTATTAGGATTTGTGATGGTACACCCAACAACATCAACTAGGGAATTGTCAATGGAATGCGACATTAGTCAGTCTTCGGTTTGCAGAATTTTAAAGAAACATAAGTTTCGGTCTTATAAATACCAAATACACCAACATCTTTATGGAGATGATAACGACAGGAGGCTAGTATATTGCAACTGGTTCTTAAATGCAGTACAACAAAACCCAGGTTTTCCTTTTCATATTTTATATTCAGATGAAAGTAGATTTACGAACCAAGGTATGTTTAACAGAAATAATACTAGGTACTGGGCTCAACAAAATCCGAGGTTGGTAGGGCGGGGGAATATTCAGGAATGATTTGGGTTTAACTGTTGGCTTGGAGTACTTGGAGATCGAATAATTGGACCCATGTTTTTTGGTGGAACACTTACTGGCGAACGATATTTATTCTTTTTACAAAACCAGACAGCAGAATTTCTTGACTTACTTCCTCTTGCCTATTTACAAAATCTGTTTTTCCAACAAGATGGTGTTCCCCCACATAATTCCAGATGAGTGATGGAATATTTAAACAACTTGCATGGTGAACGCCTTATCGCAAATCAAGGTCATATCAGGTGGCCTCCTAGGTCACCTGACTTAACACCCCTCGACTATTATGTATGGGGCACTCTCAAAATAAAGTTTATAAAACTTCTTCAAATACCCGTGAAGAGCTGCAAAATAAAGTTGTACAGGCTCTTAATGAAATAATGCCGGCTGAATTGCGTAGAGCCATTCAAGCAACTGTACGCAGAGCGAGCCGAATTGTGTATAGAAAAAAATGGTGGACATTTTGAACAATATCTATAAATGTCAATTTATGGTTTAATTATATTAATTATTTTAAAGATACCTACTGTTACCTAGTTTAAGTTTAATTGTTCAAACGGAATTGATTTTTATTTATTTATAGGCCCGATATTTATGTTTATTTAAATAAAACTCTGAAAACCGAACTGATGTCGCATTCTATTGCAAATGTCCTTGTGGATGTAATTGTGTTTACCTCCACATACCTATGCTAAACTTAATTTTAACGTTCTTTGCGCTCACAATTATTAAATGTTTGATAGCTGAAGATTGCCTATAACTACACGAGTCTGTCTGACAGCTGATATTGTTTTATTACATTCAATGGCTACTATGATTTTTCCAATGTTATTAGGTTACCAGATTTACACAGAAATGTGCCATTTTAGTTTCCAAAGCCCACTAATCTATTATCTATTAGCCGCATGTTTCTAAAAGCTTGGTTGCATTGTATTTTGGCTGAAATCTCAAATATTTCTGAGCGGATTTTCAAAATTTTGGTATCATTAGATTACTATGAAAATGAGGTATTTAAAAATTTTGGTGAACGATTAAATTCCCATTTAAAAAAACCGAGTTAGTGGGTAAAAATCACATTTAAAAATTTTAAACGCCTCTAAAGAATTAAGTAATGCAATCATATTGCTCCTTTTATTTTTATAGTAACGTAGCACACAAACTAAAATATATTTTGGGCACCACGGCACTCTGGATTCAGAAATAGATTTTTTTATATAATTTTTAAAGTTTATCAAAAAGTGACCAAAATGGATGTATTGTATTCAAAATTTCCTCTAGATTCCAAAAATGTAAAAATATATAGGGTGTTCCATTTAAAAATCGAAAGTTGTGGGCATTTCCGGTCAAACCGGATGTGCACCGAACTTGATTTTTTATTGAAAGGATGGCATTTTAGTCGTGTAATAAGGCCTCCAAATTTCAATTTTCTATTCCAAATATTTTAGGAAATATCGGGGCGAGCGCAATTCGTGACTCACCCGGTATAAATTCTTTTTTCTGAAAATCCTTCCATTTTATATAATTAACTATTTTATCAAAAAAAATAAAAATAAAAAATTCACTAATAACCGATTAAACATGGGGTCACGTTTTTGAGAATAACTGCAACACATTAGAATAAAAAATTGTGAAAAAAGTTCCTCGTACAAAAAATGCCGTGCTTTGTCGGTATCTAAAATATTATTTACACAGTAGACACATTCTCCAAGATTTAATGGATTTAAAACTGGTATGGTCAAAATGTCCTCATAAAAAGTAGGACATTTTTCAATGTAACTTAGCAGAACTTCAAAACTGTTCTAGTAATGTGCCAGTATATTTGAATCGTATATTAATTCAGATAATTTCCTCGATATGTTTGGTCTGTTATTCCACATATCCTAATACACTATACAGCGTGGCTACTTTTTATATTGAACAGTATTGCTTGCTTGTAAACCACAGCAATTATAAAGTCGGTTGAATGGGAAAAAAGTTTCGTATTTTGAGGGTCAATAAAATGGGCTATAAAAATTAAAAATATTCCAACTAGTTCCGAAGATATCACGATAAAACCCGAAATAGCTGTTTTTTCTCTAGCGCTGTTATTACGAAATAGAATGAAAAAAATCATTTAAATATTTTGTTGTGAATTAACTTTGCTGCAACTGGTCATATTTAAATTTTTATTACAACGTTTCATCTCTCCAGGGCCACCATCAATAATATTTTTTTAAATACGGACCTGTCTTTTTTATTTAAAATTTTTAAAGCATTTCAAATGCTAAATTCGTGGGTATGTCGCACTTGACAATTTTACAATGTTTCGTCAGAAAAATGATCACCTTTCTTTTTATTGGCATTGCCCTTCACAATACAACAGGTGATTCATCATTTGAAACTTTAAAAGTTTATTTTAAGAACAGTCCAATGTATTGACTAACTTTACTAGTCTAGTTCTGCTCAATATTATTGTGGAAAATGGGCACGAAATAAAAAATTATTATCAACTTAACAATTGTATTTCTTTATTGATTGATTGATTGATTGATTGATTTGCCAGCGTAAGGTGGGCATTGCTGCCAATTCTGGTGCATGGAGATTTGTTCCACCACGCAGCCCGATCGCCCACCGATCATCCCACCGTGTGCCGGAACAAACCCCCGGTGCTTTTATATACCTCCGGGCCAGCTGCATACGCTGGATTGGACATTGGACATGCTTGTTGTCAGCAGCGACAGCCGCATGACGCATGGGGTAGGAGTATAGGATGGAGCGTGTAGGTGTTTGTGAGATGTTTCTTCTTGTTTTCCTTCTGTCTTCATCGGATGGAAAGTGTAGGCGTTTGTGAGATGCTTCTTTTAGGTTTTCGTGCTTCTTTTTACTTTCAGGTTTTTGTGATATGCTTTTTCTTAGTTTCTGTCTGTGATCATCTTCTCTTCTATTCTACTTCTGAGTTTTCTGTTTCTTCTGTTTCTAAGTCTGGCAGTGTGTATATCCTTGATATTTCTTTATTGTATATTTTTTGTTGTGCCAACTTTTCCTAGTGTGTATAATCCTTTCCTAGCTTATTCATAATCCTCTCGATTGTTGTTATCCATGTGTAGCATGGCCTCCCTATTTTCAGTTTGTTGCTGTTCATTTGCAGCGCTTTCTTTAGTAGGTGTGTCGCGTCCCGTCTTTGGACGTGTCCCCAGTATTTCATTGCGTATGATTCTATTCTTTTGATTATTGTTCTTCCCTCTAGTAGTGTTGACGTTTTCTGTCGTTTTTGTGGTTTTCCTGTTTTTGCCAGCTCTTCTCAGGCTTCTTATGTTGACCTTTGTCGTTGCTGCGTTTTTGACTCCATATATCACCGTAGGCATTATGATGGCCGTGTATATCTTTTTGGTTAGGCACCATGGTGGTTTGTTGTCCTCAATGAAGGGTAGTAGAGCTCTTGTGACTCTGTAGGCTCTTTTGATTCTTTCCCTTACTGTTTCCCTCCTTTTTAGTTGATTCGTTAGGTATGTTCCTAGGTATTTCATTCTATTCGTGGTTCTCAGGGTGTAGTCTCCTATTTTGTATTCTTCCCCACTTGTTGGACTTGTTTTTGTCAATGGGTCTCGGACCATTATTAGGCTCTTCTTGAAGTTTATTTTCATTCCAGAGGAATCCGGATGTGGTGTCATGTTTCTTAGAAATTTAACGATGTCTTGTTCTTCCTCGGTGATGATGAGTATATCGTCGGCGTATGCAAGTACGATGGGAGGCTTTATCGTTCCATCGTTTCCATTGAAATTCTGATTCTCCTTTATTGTGCTTTCTATCACTTGGTCCAGGACTGTGGTGAATAGTCGGGGGGGATTGGGGACATCCTTGTTTGACTCCTATATTCTTCATTTTTGATTCCGTCGTCTGTCCAAACCATTGTATTGCAGTGTTTTCGTGTAGGCATGCTTTTATTATTCTGTTTATTAAGTAGTGCGGTACTCCCCTGTTGAGCAAAGTGTTGACTCATGCCTTATGGTATCAAATGCCTTTTGGAGGTCAATTGAGACTATATATAGTTTTGTTCCTTCTTTCCACTTTTCTTCCAGGATCCGTCTGGTGGTGTACATATGGTCGTCTGTTGATCTACCCTTGATAAATGCCGTTTGGTAATCTGGTAGTTCGCCGATGTATTTTTCCATTTCTCTCAGGAGGAATTGTGCGTAGTATTTGTACCCTACACTGCAGAGTGTTATTCTTCTGTAATCGTCCACGTTTTGTGGTGATTTGGTTTTAGGGAGCGGTATCTGTATGGTTGTGTACCACTCGTCAGGCAGGGGTGTGGTTTCCGTCCATGCGTTGGTGATGATCTTAACAATTGTATTTCGTTAAACAATAAATAAAATTTATAAAAACATAGGAACTTGGTGTGTGAACAAGTACACTCAATATTATTCACTTTTTTTCAGTGTGCCTTGAAAAGCAACATAATTTCATTAAATGTCATTTTATTATAGTTTATCGTATTGGTGATGTTTATTTTTGTTAGCTGCTAAATATTACACTTCTCACCATGGTTCGTTATTCTGTAGATGAAAAAAAAGACATGTATGAAGTTTACATTAAAAATTATAGAAATGTTGACAGGGCAGTGCAAGAATATGCGAATTTATATCCTGACAGACACCATCTGACAAGAAATACTATTTACACTGTGTCCAAGAATTTATGCGAAATTGGCAGTGTTTGTAGATTGGAACGGAAACACCAAATGAGAGAAACGGTAAATGACATTAACGTACTAGCTCAAATATACATAAACCCCGAAAATTCGTCACGAAATATTGCAAGTGAATGAGGAATATCGGCAGCAGCTTTTAAAAAAATATTAAAAAAATACAAATATCATGATTATAAATTTCAAACAGTGCAGAAATTATATGGAGGTGAATTATATGAAGGTGAATAGATATTTCTATAATAACATTCTCTGGACTGATGAAACTACCTTTACAAATTCTGGAATGTTTAACAGGAAAAACAAACACTTCTACTCAACTGTTAATCCCCATCTAACGGATCAAGTACGGTCTCAGGTGAGATTTTCAGTAAATTTGTGGTATGGCATAATGGGCTTGTTCAGCATTTTTTTTTTATTTCATAAATCGAAAGTGCAAGTATAAATTAATGGATCTGCAAAAAATTAGAATCTTATTCGCACGTTTAGTGTCTTAAAAACTATTACAAATCTCCATCTCGCGAAAATGGGGCGTGGCCAGGCGCTACGTCACTATACGCATAGACTCGGCGATCTCAATAGACTTGATGCTCCTTACTTGTTATAATTATAAGTGTTTTCAAAGTATTGTTTGTTTTGTTTACTACTTGACAGTAGGGGAGTACAATTTGGTGAAATGTCAAATAATTACAATTTTCTATCGCTCCTGCCGGGACGAATTTTCGATTTTGACCACGCAATTTACGATTAGAATTGATCGCCGACCTTCTCCTTTCCTTAGAGACATATAACGAACTTTCACTCGACGTATTTATTTAGTTACCAGCGTTTAAAAATTCCATGTTTTTCGACTTTTCAGGTTAAATTTGAAAGGTCCCAGAAAGCCATTTTTCTTCGTCATTTACGTATAGTGACGTCACATATGAGCGCTCGGTTTTTGCAACTATTACCAATTTCAACTGCTTATATCTCGAGAACGGAAAAAGTTAATAATACCAAATTTTAAGTGTATAATGTGAATATCGAGTACTATATGAAAAAGTATAAAAACCATATAAAACGAATATCATGGAACAAGCCCATTGGCAACATTATAGTTGGGACAAAGTTCATAGAGGGCAATTTAAACAGTGAAAATTATATGAATTTATTGGACGAAGTATTCGATGAGCGTAATGGCGTTGCTGCTTCGAAGAAAAATAAAATGGCTCATGAAAGTGATTATGAACCAATGGACCAGTAAGGTGGCGACCTCGCTCACCTTGCTTAAATCCTCTAGATTATTTCTTACGGGGTTTCTTAAAAAACAAAGTCTACTACAACGTGGTCGAAGATGTCAATGAATTACGTAGAAGAATTGTTGAAACTTTCACCCAAATTACCCCAAATATGATTGCTAAAGCTACTAAACAAATGTCTAAGAGATCGCGACTTTGTATTCAGAGGAATGGTGGTCATTTTTAGCAATTTTTGTAAAGTTACTTGTTTACACACTAAGTTACTAAGTTATTTCGTGTTTTATCGTGATATCTCCGGAACAAGTCGGAATATTTTTAATTTTCATAGCCTATTTTATTGACCCTCAAAATACGAAACTTTTTTCCCATTTAACCGACTTTATAATTGCTGTGATTTACGAGATAGCAATACTGTTCAATATAAAAAGTAGCCACCCTGTATAGTTATTTATGTACCAAGGGTCGTAAGCGCACTTTTTTGGTCGAGAATACAATTTGCAATCTGAAGCCCATAGGGCCTTGTCAACCCCTTTAATTATGAATTGGGGATGGTGGGGGATTGAAACATATAAAGAAATCTGAGACCTAGGTTTCTGGTATATAAATCTAATCCCAAGTTTCTGTACTCTTACCAGCTTGCTTTACTTATTTTATCCTATTTACTCCTATTTAACCCCCAACTCTTCACCGGAATTAGTTCAAAATATAATCTAGTTCCAGATCTCGTCATGGTACATAGGTGTACCAAATTCCAATATCTTAAACCGTTCCTGACAAAACGTACGCACAAGAAAGTTACAGCCAGTCAGAATTTTTTTTCGCTTACATTTAAAATCTCGACATTTTATGACATTCTTTATTTCAACAAAAAACGAATTTGAATTCTTTTTACGATTATTATACTTCCACCCCACTACGTGGCCTAATTTATGCCACGTCTGATTACGTCTGATATTTATGTGGCATAAAGCAACGTTTCGGTACCAAGATCAGACGTAATATCGTCCACGAACAAATTAAAGAGAAACGAAGCCAGTGGAGATCCTCGGGGGACACCGGATTCCTGTAGAAATTCGACAGATCTGTAACCACGATATTGAACATATTGCTATTTATTTTGCATACATGTTTTAATTAGGTATATCAGATCCACTGGCAATCCTTGGAAATAGAACATCGGAATCAAGTCTGTCGAAGGCCTTGGAGAGGTCTGTAAATCACATCAACCTGTTTAGACAGATCAAGTTTTTCAGTTAAGTATTGACTGATATAAACGAGATTGGTTACCGTAGAATATGCTCTTCATAAAATTATGTTGACTGGAAATTACGAAAATGTAAATGTTCTATGGAACCCTAAAAATGTTGTATTGTTTTCTCAAAGCAAACTAGTAATTCCTCTGTCATCGTCAGTGACAAGTGGTTTGCTATGTTGGACAAATGCATCCGTACTGTTCAAAATTTTGAATCACTCTGTGCACTGTAGACAGAGAAGGTACGAATCTATTTTCAACTATAATTACCTGAAAAAAAAAACACTTTTTTTGTTTTTTTAACTCAAATAGGTGGTGATTCCGAAGGTTTTTGAAGTGGTGAACATTACGCCGTTGGCTGTTTTGTGTCATCGCGTCACAATTTTGAGAAAACCTAACCTAAAATTGCTAAAAATGCCAATTCTGCCTATGTTCGTATCCTAATAATTGGACAACGGTACGAGATTGAGTAAAACGAACCAGATCATCTTATTCAGCTTAACAATGAAAAAAAACTGTAGATGGCGTAAATATTATTTTATTTCAGAGTTTAGGAAGAAGTACTAGTATATATACAAGTAAATTGTACCTAAATAGCTAGTTCCATAGGATTTTGACACGCTGAACACAATGCCCTTGCCCGTTTTGCTCTATGAAGTCAGGATTTTGAGAAAACTTAACCTCAAAATGGATAAAGTAATATTTTTATAATATTCAGGTTTCAGGTTCAGAGCCTTTAGAGTCTTTACTGTCTTAGTTGCCAACTTGCACAGACATTTGATAACATTTTCCACGATTTACATTTCCGATTTTCAAGTCAACACCTAAATCTACTATAAGCTGCCTTTTTTCACTTTGAGGTTTTGTTTTCTCTATATCGTGATCTGATAAAGTAAAATGGACAACGGCTTCGTGTTCAGCACGTAGATATCCATCTGAAATAATACCTCATATTCCGTTTAGTGATTGAAACTTGAATATTATAAAAATATTATTTTATCCATTTTGAGGTTATGTTTTCTCAAAATCCTGACCTCATAGAGCAAAACGGTTAACGGCATTGTGGTTCGCGTCAAAATCTTATGGAACTAGCTGTTTAAGCCCGATTTACTTGTATGTATACTCACGACAAAAATTCTAGTATTTCTTGCTGAACTCAGAAAGAAAATAATGTTTGCGCCATCTATAGTTATGTTTTTCTATTGTTAATATTAGTTTTTGAAGATTTTGGACAACTGAATATAGTGCAGTAAAAAAATACCAAATAAACGATGAGATATGCATAGTCTTGTAACAGCAATATTATGATTTCATACCGTCTGCGTCTGGGGTATCACCAGAAGTATATATCTGAGTTTTGAACTTTCAAAGCCTATTCCGTTTTCTGTTTTCTTTTATAAACAATTTTGTTTTTTGAACAGCGTTTTTTTAGGTAAGAAGGTGAATATCTCCGGTTCTAGAGGTCCTATCGAGACAAACTAAAAACCAAAGACTTTCGCAATTAAAATTCCAACAAATCTGCATTGGTTCTGGGTCATTTGAGTCGTACATAACGTACAAAATGGTATAAACTGGATAAAAAGAGATTTTTTTTCATTTTAACGCCCAGGGACATCAAAAGTTCCGATCGGCTTCACACTTTCAGAAAATATACCTTTTGTTGAAAACAGAACACCCTGAAACTTTATTGTCCCAATATTGAAACTCGTGAACACAAATGAACTTGTTATCTGAAATTTGAACTGCCCGCCATTTTGTGCCATTGAGTCTAAAATTTTTTCAAAATGTAGTTCTGGACGCCAATTTTCCTATGACATTAAAAAAAAATCTTTTTTATTATACCTGAATTATAATCTCTGTTTTTGAAACTAAAAGCGTGCAAAATCGGGCCTTTAATGCACTAGTGCTTAAAACTTGCTTAGGTAACAGCCAATTTTAAACAATGATAAATATACAGGTATTTAGCAACCAAACAAATAAATTCTAACCGTCTATATGTTACCGGTTAAAAATTAAATTCAAATTACCTTGTAAAATGAATCTACATGAATTAATTCTTGTAATTTTTACTTTGCAGTGCAGGTATAATAAAAATTAGCGTATAATACACATGTATAAGTAGCCTCTAAAGCACTTACTCCTTTAGGACCCTCCTCGCTACGCTCGTCGTGCCCTAAACCCGTGCGTGCTTTAAAGGCTTACTTATACACTTGTATTATAATATATTATTTAAGTGACTTTGGCCACTTTTTTGGCATTTATTTATAGACCAAATGAAAACAAATAGATTTTCTCGGCCATTTTGAAAGCATTTTTGAAAAAATTTTGAAAGAAAAGAAAGAAAATTGCGAGAACTTGAATTTAAAAAAATGTTAATTTTCGTCCATCTGAATTCGAGATATTTAACTTTTAGTATTTTGGCCAATTGTTAATTAACAAAATCCTATTTCGGCTAATATTTGAACTGTATCATTTTGAAACATATTTACTTCTTATGAAATGCCCAAAAACATGTTTAACTTATAAAAACTAAATTTCAAGCATTTACATTTCATTGTTGCTAATTAGCTTGAATAGCTTTTTTAAAATTTTGTGTATCAAGATTACCTCTCGTTTTGTTGCCCCGTACTCAATTGTTTCCGGCTTACTTAAGTTGGTAGTTAACGTATGTATTTAGGGGAATTTGATATTCTGCTAACTTCTCTTTATAAAACTATAACCTTATTTTTCTTGACTAGATAATGTCAAATATTTGTTCTGTTTAGAGACAACTCTGTTTTTTTGTGTGTGTATTTACTGCTATTTATCTTTTTACAAGATGCTAAAAGGTAAATATTTCGAGTTCAGATGGACGAAAATTCATTTTTTTTTTAAATTAAAGTTCTCGAAATTCTCTTTTAGTACAGGCAAATTAGCAGTTTAGGGTAACAAAAATTAATAAAAGGCTCATCTCTTAGATTTAAGTAGGTAATAACCTGGAGAATGAGATGATGCATTCTTAGCACTTCCAAGTTTCGGGAAAATTCAAAAAAATTTGGAAAAACTTTTTGATTTTCGGTTTTTTTACTCTAGCGGCCAAAATAATGAAAATAGAGAAAGAAGTTCCCAACAAAAGTTGTAGCTCGTCTCTTTCTCGACAAAAAAGGTCTTTACAAATGTGTGTCTTAAGCCGTTTAGAAGATAAATCGAGTTTTCCACTTATAGTTTTAAGCCGCTTCGAAATGCGCGAAGAATGAGAATTCTCCGGGAGTTTCGTACGCCCGGGCTCATCGATCGATAATTCTTACTATTCAGAGCCCCTAAAAAAATGAAAATAACACAAAATGTCGAGAAAAGTCTCAGCTTTAATGTGGAACTGATCACAAAATTCATAAAAAAAATTATCACAGAGAAAAAGTGTCAGAAGATGGCTTAGTAAACTTTGTACAGTTGATCCACAGATTTATTCATATATTTGCCGTCGTTAGAATGATAATTCATTTTGCTTATATATTCTTATATAATGATATATTAATCCAATTAACATTTTATTGCAATGACTTTTGTTGGAAAAATTTGCCTTGCGATCAAAGTAGAGGGTGTATTTCTTATCGATCAATCACCTCCAAATTTTGAAGTTCAATTCGCTATATATTAATTAATAATAATAGCAGCACAGTTTTAATTTTAGGATTATAAGTACAATAAAACATATTCTTTCGAATGACTATAGAATTTTTTAAATGCGTGCAGTACTTTTTAAATTTGTCTACATTATCCATACACGTTCAGAATATGCACAATTATGCAGTAAAACATATACAACTTATTTGTTTCTTAACATTCTTCAATGAAATTTTCACGAAATATAGATTAAAGTGCGTGGAATCGAATCCATGCAGTGAAAAGGCACCCCTTGTTACGGGAGAAATAGGCAGGATGCATAAAACTCAAAGATATGAATAAATCAACTATATAAAGTTTACTAAGCCATCTTCTAACACTATTTTCTCTATGATAAACATTTGTATGAATTTTGTGATTAGTTCCACATCAATGCTGAGACTTTTCTCTACATTTTATGTTGTTTCCATTTTTTTAGCGGCTCTGAATAGTAAGAATTATCGATCGATGTGTCCGGTCGTACGAAACTCCCAGAGAATTCTCATTTTCCACGTATTTCGGAGCGGCTCAAATTTATAAGTGGAAAACTGGATTTATCTCCTAAACAGCTTAAGTAAGATAAAAATTTGTAAAGACTTTGTTTGTAGAGAAAGAGACGATCTACAAATTTTGTTGAAAACTTTTTTCTGTATTTTTATTATTTTAGCCGCTAGAGCAAAAAAAACGAAAATCAAAAAGTTCTTCCAAATTTGTTTGAATTTTCCCGGAACTTTCCCTTTTATTCGTTTTCGTGAGGTTTTTACTAAAGTTTGCCTTCATTGCCTGTACTGTACATACAAGAAAGAAGATTGAGCACGACGCCGTAGAACCGATTGTACAGTATACTTTTTCTACGACCAGCTTAAGAAAAAACTACACACTTTTAAAAGATTTATTATTAAACATTAACACACACAGTGAAAATTACTTTGACAGCTTATGCACTAACTTGAATCTTTTTAAACGAATAGTTGGCTATGTACTTAAACATGAACTGTGATTGATCGATTTCATATCCATCCTAGATAGGATATGAAATATATCCGTTCAGGTAACTGGAATTGCCTACTTTTCCCTTTTATAGAGTGTACAGAAAACAGCAAATATACATAAGGGAGTAGAAAAAATCTATTTGTTGTTATTTGGTTTATAAATAAATGCCAAAGTGGCCAAAATGACTTTAAAAGATTTTTTTTAATGTCGTCAGAAAGCTAGCATCCAGAACTACATTTTGAAAAAGAATGATCCATTTTCGATTCAATGGCACAAAATGGCGGGCAATTCAAATTTCAGGTAACAAATTGATTTGTGTCACCAAGGTTCAATATTTGGGCACCAACATTTCAGGCTGTTTTGTTTTCAACAAACGTTGTATTTTCTGTAAGCCGATCGGAACTCTTGACGTCCCTGGGAGTTAAAATAAAAGAAAAAATCGCTTCTTAGGCAGCTTATTACATTTTGTACGTTATGTACGTACTCGAGGGACCCAAAACTAACGCAGATTTGTTGGAATTTTAATTGCGAAGATTATTGGTTTTTAGTTTGTCCCGATCGGACCTCTAGAACTGGAGATATTCACCTTTTTACCCAAATAAACGCTTATCCAAAAACAGAATTGTTCATAATAAACACAAGTAGGCTTTGTGACTTCAAAACTCAAATATATACTCCTAGTGATACCCTAGAAGGTATGAAATCATAATATTGCCGTTACAAAACATCAATGTCCTTTTTTTACTCCACTAATAAGATGGTCTGGTGCGTTTTACTCAATCTCATATCGTTGTCCAGTTACTAGCTCACGAATATATGCAGAAACATCTTTTTTAGAACTTTTAGGTTAGGTTTTCTGAAAATTGTAACATGATGGTGCGAAACGGCCAATCGCATTGTGTTCGGCACTTCAAAACCCTTCGAAATCACTTATTTGGATTAGGAAAGAGAACCTTGCGGATCAGTGTTATCCATACGCATAAGTTCTCCTATTCGTCTCACCGTATTATTTAAGTATTGATGTTTAATTATTCGCTTTCTTTCTTATAAGTTGAACACTTTTGCCTGGAAATGAATTTTAGGTGTGTAGAAGTGTCGCCTAACTCAAATTTTATTCATCATCACTGTTCGGATCGTTAAAATACCCTGCAAAACTTCATCGTGAACATCTTCATCAACATTCGATTTCATACATTCTTTGGCATTGCCTAAAAATTATAGAGCATTTCAAGTTTACGCTTGCCAACTACATCTTCCAGTAGAACAATTACCGACGAAATTGGATTAAATCAACTGTAAAATAGATTCCAAAGCTGAATCAAGCACTGTTTTTATAGACCGCGATTTTATTATTATTTTCTTAATGTTCGCCTCGATAAGGTCTCGAGACCTATTGATTTTTCTGCCGATTGGATTAGCGGTTTTGAAAATATGTGCAATTTTGCAGAACATGAAAATCACGTGTGGTTGTCTATAATGATATTTTAGTAAATTCTTCGTAGCGTACATTGCATATTATATTGGTTCACTGGAACTACGACACACCTGAACATTTTACTTAATAAAATCTATTTACCAGATTATTAAGTTAAAATGTTTTATGGCATACATTATAATCTGCCGTTTCATATAGCGCATTATGATATCACGTTTGTATACCTAATTTAATTTCCAACTGCGTATATTGTCGTAAATTAATAATGAGAAACTCAAAATAGGCTCCATCAGTTCCAGATAACATGTTTTGCCTCTTGAATGCCAGACAATAGTATCTTGAGTACTAATTATTATTTCAATACTCTATCCACTTGCGCGAACAAGAACGACGACAACTAGGCGGAAGGACAAAGTCATGGCCGTGCGTAAAAATATTTCCAGCGATATGAAGGGGGTAGGAAGCTTCATCATTTCATCAACCATGATGGCATCATCTGGGGAATGCAACTAAAAATGATAATCATATGATTATACTAAAGTAATGTCATAGTTGAATGAATTCAACCAATCCTCTCATCCCCACCTCTTAGGATCTAAGCTTTCAAAGGTATCCATCTGTTATTTGTTATACTTTAATTAACCTTAAGTTAAGATATCTAGTCCATGCCTATTGTTAAAAGCATGTTGGGCAACGCTAACTTTTTAGTAGTTCTTTGTTTCAGATGGGCAGTGTGTTCTTTGAATCTTGTTATAATTAGGCGTTTAGTTTGTCCAACATGGTTCAAATTACAACTCATGTAACTCAAATTCAAATCATGAATCTTGTCGTTCACGTCATCATGTTTTAATTTCCTATTCAAATCAACGCAAGGTCACACAGAATAGGACGCATGGGCGTACCAGTTGAAAGGAGTTTTCTGTAAAACAACAATTATTACTTCATATAATTTTAATATTATAATATAATCTCGCCAAGCGAGAACAACTTCAGCGATCGGATAGACAACTACAAAAACTACAAAACGAATTACAGACTTATTTTCGGAGTACATATTATAAATTGTTTCCCTCACATCCATCTTCTTTGCCTCTACTAAGTCCTTAATTTTATTTTTCTTTCCGACTCCATATTTTGCCACAGTAGTATTTGGGGCGTCCTGCTCCTCACGGGTTTCCTTACATATCCGTTGCGCCGTCCCCATACAAATACCCAATGCATTAGAAGAAGTACGCTAAAATAAAATTTACGTTATAAACATCTGCCACATTTAATTTTACGATTCAACTCATGGACTGCTTGTAAAGGTATAAGGGAAACTGTTGCATTTTTCCTGACAAAGGCGCTCAACTAATTTCACCAGCATGTCTATGGCTACTATATTCAGTCTTTTGCCGGGCATTTTGGGATTAGTTTCTTTAGAAATAGTAAAACTAAAGCACTCAAACTATTTACACAACAATTTACAACATTTACAATCGCTTTGTTTTAGGGTGTAGTTGAACACCCTAATAAGTTTGCTTACAAATTAGGGAACCGCTTGATTTTATAATTGACAATTAGTGAGTAAAATAGGCCCTTTTCATATATTTCTTTATAGTGGAGTAGATCTGGCATTTGAAAAACAAGTGTTTTTTTCAACAAAATTTTTTTCTCATCTTATAGAGGACGACTTCCCCCACTTCCCTGACACTTTCACATCCGAGATCTAGGTGGGACGGGGGAGGGAGGGCTGTTAAACATATGGAATATCGGTTTTTCTCAGTTTGCGCGCGATCGGGGAGACGGACAAAAAAATGTTTCTGACAAAAAAGAAGGTGCGTAAACTGGTTTTTGGTTTTTTAAAATCGGCCAATTAGGGCCGGAGATTTGGCCGTTTAGAGGGATTGAGTTTCAGGGTAGGAAAAGGGATCGGACAGGAGGTATGAGGGGTGTTTAAGAGATAAGGGGTGGGGCTAGGATGGTAATTTTTTTTCTATTGTGGGTGGTTATAGAAAGAGGTCGAGACCATGGGGGGGGGGCCTCTACTGCTATTAGGGAAGGAGTGGGGGGGGGCGTGCAAAAGGGGAAAACGGCCATATCTCCGGTTCTAATAGGGCGATTTTAAAAAATCTTCCTCTTACTTCCCTCGCATGCCGAAGGGAAGTATTGTATTCGAGAAAAAATCACCCTCCGAGATTTTTTCGGATTCTGACGTTTCAGATCACGTAGATTACGAAAATATAGGTTTTTCAATTCCGTCAGTCTGTCTGTCTGTCTGTCTGTTGGTGCATTAACTAAAAAAAACTACTTGACGGAGAGCAGTCAAATTTGGTAGGCAGTTGACCCTACTAACAGCGAAGAGATGGTAAAATTTTTACTGGAAAATATTCAGGGTGGACCGTCTAAACGGAATAAATAATGAAAAAATTTTTTTTTCGCTCAAATTTAAAATTTCCACGTTTCATGACACGCTAATCCTATTTCAAACGTTTCATGGCATTCTAAGCCTGATTAAAAAAAAAAAAATTTTCAAAATTTTTTTTACCAACATTTTTGAAAATTTTACCACTAAAATAGATGGATTTTTTTTTATTTCTTCGAATTTAAAATTTCCACGTTTCATAGCGTTCTAAATCTATTTAAATGAAAAATTAGATTTTTTTTTTTATTTTGAAAAAATTTTGCCACTAAGATAGAATTTTTTTTTCTTTTTTCAGATTTAAACTATCCACGTTTCCATGGCATTCTAAAACTATTCAAACAAATTTAAAAATGTATTTGAAAATTTTTAAAGAAATTTTAAAACATTTTTAATCTATTTATCACTACTATAGAATAGACGAAAAATTTTTTTTTGCTCAAATTTAAACTTTCCACGTTTCATGACATTCCAAACCAATTTCGGAAAAAAAAATTTTGTTACCAGTTTGAAAAAAAGTTTAACACTGGAATAGATGGAAACTTTTTTTTTGCTCAAATTTAAAAGTTTCACGTTTGATGACATTCTAAACCTATTTCAGAAAAAAAAAAATTGAAAATTTTTTTCACCAACATTTTTCAAAAAGTTTTTACCACTAAAATAGATCGAATTTTTTTTATTTGCTCAAAATTAATATTTTCACGTTTCATAGTATTCTAAACCTATTTAAAAAAAATATATAATTTTTGAATTTTAAACTTTTTTTACCACTACTATAGAAGAAGGAAACTTTCCTTTTTGATTAAATTTAAAATTTCTCCGTTTGACATTTTAAACCTATTTCAGAAGAAAAAATTTTGAAAATTTTTGAAAAATTTCAAAAAAATGAAATTTTTTAACCACCACTATACTTCCACTCCATTAGGTGAATGTTGGATTGAAAATGTGACAGATGGCAATAATATCTGGGATATGCACCTATTATACTTTTATTGAAAAATGTACAGGGTGGTCATCCCAAGAAATAATTAAGTCATGGTGGACATTTGTAAAGGTATTTGCGCAAGCCTGCCATATGTGGCACCTGCTATTTAGTATTGAACTTTTGCTGTTGGATGAGCAATCTGTATATTTTTTTGACCAAAGCTTATCAAGTTTTCTTTGTAATAGTAGCAATAACTATATTCCGATTATTATTCTCAATGTCATTTCGTAATTATTAATTTTTTAGAGTGACCGCCATGCACAAATAACGAGGGAAGTTCTGTGTAAATACCTTTACCGATTTTTATGATCAGCTATAATGTTGGATAGGTAGGAAATAATTTTCGCCGAAAATGTAAGAATGGGGGGCAAAAGAAAAAATGTATTTTTTTCATAACGATTTTTTTTATTAAGGGAAAATGTCAGACTTACCTTTCTGACCTTCGATTTTCCTACCCCCACCACCATCACGTGTTGCTCTTCTTCTCTACTTTCCTCTCACTCTATCAGATGAGAGGTCCGCAGGAACTTTTGACCTGCGGAGATGCAGCTCGTTGCCGCGACAGTCTCTCATGAGCATTGTCTCCTCGTCTTAGGCCGCGGGTGAAATAATAATAGAAAGAGAGATAAATGAAGAGCAGGTAATGGAAGAAAAATCGAGAACAAGATGAAACAAATTGAACGGTGTGCATTGAATTCTTTTATGTGGCGTGCGTCGATGAAGTCGGATGCGTGGACGTTAACATGATCACGCACGTGTAATATCTCCACAACCAGCCGGCATATTCCACTCTTCAGAGCCTCTATCCAGTTGCCGACATGGGATATAGGTATATAACGAGGCCACGGACACACGCGTGATAATTGAGGTCCCGCACGGCCAACTTGACCGGCGTACGCCGTGTATAAGATAATGAAATAAGAATCGGGAGGTTTCGTGATATACGGCCGCTATCTGCCTCTTTCATTCTCTTTCGTTTTATTCGTCGCTCACCCTCATGTCGACAAGAAACTTCCTCATGCACGAGAGGTGTCGGCGAGATGATTTGCTACGTAAATTCACGGGAAATAAAAAAAATCATCCCTTTTGCACGTTCCCCACCTCCCTCTCCTTTCCAAATTGCCCTAGAGAGCTCCCCCCGCGGCCCCGACCTCTTCCTATAACCACCCACAACAACAACAAACATTACCATTCTAACCCCATCATACCTCCTGTCCGATCCCTTTTCCTACCCTGAAACTCAATCCCTTCAAATCTACGACTCTAATTGACCGATTTAAAAAAACCAAAAACCAGTTTACATGTCTCGGGGAGACCTTTCTTTTTTATTCGAAACATTTTTTTGTCCGTCTCCCCGATCGCGCGCAGACTGAGAAAAACCGATTTTCCATATGTTTAACAGCCTCCCCTCCCCCGCCACCACCTAGATCTCGGATGTGAAAGTGTCAGGGAAGGGGGGAAGTCGTCCTCTATAAGATGGGAAAAAAATTTATTTGAAAAAAGGCACTTGTTTTTCACTCCCTTTTTTCTGCCAGATCTACTCCACACTATATCTCCGTTCTTGCTAACTTTTATTATAATATATGCATTGGGAATATTGTTCGTTATGAAATTCCGTAAAAGATGAGCTAGGTGCAATTGTTATCTTGCAAATGGCTTCCAAAGCTTTCAAAACACGTTATCTTCACTATTTTTTTTACTCAGAAGCAACTGTACATAGAGGGCGTCTTATAATGTACAAAAAATTTCAGCAGGATCGGTTAATTTCTTTTTGAGTAAGTAACGATCAATTTTTTTTTAATCTTCCACTTGCAATCTGCAAACGAATATTCAATTCCGAAACGAAACTATCTACATCTGCAAGCTTTGTTTCGAATACTGCCAATATATCATCCACGTATCTCAACATTCAAAACTTGCGACAAAAATTATAGAATTCAGATTCGAAGGACCTTCTAAGAGTCTACCGAGGCGGCGCTCGCAGCGCACCTACTTTTTTTAGTCATTGTATAGTAAATGATTAAGTTACTTCACAATCCGACCATTTTTGCAGGGTTATTAAAATTTCTGTGCCGATAAATACGGAAGACGCTAATTTTGGCGTTCGCACGGTGGCCGGTAACCCTATAACATTGATTCTTATTTTACGCGAAAACGGTTATATAGACGGAATTTTTTTAAGTTATTTTTTATCGTAGAATTTCCTGCTCTTTAATTTTCGTCTATGATAATTTTTATATTTTCCTGATATTAAAAGTTATTTTCAAAAAATTTGTTTAAGTTTGACGCCATCTTGTTTTATCCTCCGCCCACGGTAGCATTGATAACTTTTTAAAATATTTGTCTACTACTAAAAACCTTCCAAGAAATCTCAAGTTCTCATAAGGATTACTTATTATACTCTTCGCCAACACAAAACGAAGATACTGTATTCGATCGGCACATTTCTAAAAGCGGTAATATTGCTCGTAGAAAAAAAAATTCATATCACTGCGTTGCGTTGGTCATCGAATTCTGAACAAATTTGAAATTGTCCGTCCGTCTGCCTGTCTGTCCGTCCGTCAGTCACGTTTCTTGTAAGCATAATAACTTAAGAACGAAAAATCCGATTATATTGTTTGGACAGTAGATTGGTGTTAGCTAGAGGAAGGACCCTATTGTTTTTTAACAAAATCGGTCAATCAATAAAAAGTTATTAATATTTAAATTTAAAATTAAAAAAAAATTGTTTTGTAATTAAACAAAAAATGTCTAAAACTAATATTATTTACAAAAAAATAAACTGCGAGGAGTATCCTATAGAATGTGCAACAATTGCATAAAAGGTGCAGTAAATCGGCCAAGAGTATTATGGTTAGCTTGTTTAATCCTAACTTAAATCCCCTGAGGACTGTACTATGCGCTAAAGATTCAGTGACGACCGTGAAGCCATCTTCGTACTGGAGATGACTTGAATCTCCGATGTGATGTTTCCCCTGGAGACCTTGTTTTTACAAAGACCAAAACTCTTGAACACAACCCTCGGATACCAACATTCTCTACGCGTTTCGGTAACAACGTTAGTGTTCTACTTCCCTCTAAGATGTTCTTTTCGGATGATGAAAGAGAAATAAATACCTACAATTTGAACCTAAGAACGTCTACACGAACGTGTACATTGGTGCCCTATCCCAACACTTATAGCGTTTTCCCGGATTTTTACTCTTGATCCATGTAAAAGTTAATATTCTCAAAAATGGGTCCACATCGTTTTCTTGATGATATTTTTAGCTGTAACTGGAAAATGCTCAACTCCATCGATTGTTTTCTCGAAAAGAATTTTGGGTTTAAGAGTGCATTTGCACGCCGTAGTAAATTCGTATAATAGAAAGCGAACTAATGGTTATGCTGATATAACTAAGTATATAGTTTTATGATAATTTAACAATTAATTCGTAAGTAAATTAAAATTATTTTAAACTCTATCTCAAAAGCTAAAGGAAAAAAAAAACTCCGAACCTGCTTTTTAGTGATTTGTAGCAGTGTTATTTCGAACAGCTACTGCCTCGCCCTCTATTAGTAAACCGTCCAATTAAATTGACAAAATTTAGTACATTTTTCTAATGTGTTAATCTCTTATAGGAGAAAATATTATGCTGATTTTTAACTTTTTATCACATTTAATATAATTATTCTAGTATGTATCATATTCTTTTGAACATTTGAGTTCCATTAAAGAATATAAAAAAAATAATGATGAATTATGGATGATTCAGTGGTACGTTCGCGTATAATAATGCAAAGGA
Source organism: Stenurella melanura (assembly GCA_963583905.1). Taxonomy (NCBI): domain Eukaryota; kingdom Metazoa; phylum Arthropoda; class Insecta; order Coleoptera; family Cerambycidae; genus Stenurella; species Stenurella melanura. Next base: position 115,630,704 of record OY757312.1, read on the forward strand.
GAAAACTTTGGAAACTTAATTTCATTTAGTATTCAAATATAAAATATGGTACAGAATAGATTTAAGTTAACTAGTTTTAATAATTAAATCAAATCTGAATTCTGTTGGTTTGTTATTAAGAACAATATTTTGAAAGATTGACGACTGTAAACGAGGTGTTTGACGTTGGTAACACAGCCTTAAAGAAGTAAGTTTTTCTTTTATTTTAAACTTAGTTTTCATTTTGTTGACGTCAGGTTTGAACATATGTATTTTTTATGTTACAAGATTTGTGTAGTATTAGTTCAGAAGGCGCCTCTCCTGTTACTCCCCCGTACACCTATGCTTAACAAAACCCGCTTTATAAAGGGCCCTTTATTCCCTATTAGAAAATGTTGACGTTTTGTGAAATTACTTGGAGACTAAACTGATATTACATTGTCTTGTCACGCACTTTGGTAGCACTTTGCTTAATACAACCCTTTCTAGTAGGAGGCAGGGGTATAAAAGCGAACGCTTATAGTGTGTCCTAAAATATAAAATGGATTATAACCTTGCTGAAACTAAGTAGAGGAAATACCAAAAACCCATACAGAAGTCATAAAAAATAATTAAAGAATTTTTTTTCAAAGAATCTTTATAATAGTTTATGAGGGTTATATGGGGGTGTAGAGAAAAATTGACGCAATGAAAAAATATTTTTTGCCAAATTTGGTTTCAGCGCCTCAAAATACTTGGGAAATTATGGCTCTGATTGCAAAAACAGACAATTTTTTTTGTAGAGATGTGTTATGAATAGTGTCCCAGTTACTATGTTACTCTCGATTTTCTCAATAATTTTTGAGATGAATGTATATTTCAAATGCAATGCTGTCGTTTTTTTCAAGTAACCTGTTGTCGCTAAGAAACAAATAAATGAGTATGAAAGAAAAAAGTTGATGCTGAAAAACAATTTTTTTGAAAATCAGATTTCAATATTATATTTTTTCAACTTACGGATAACAGTGTAAATCTTTTTCCAAAATAGCAATGTAGAACAATGCGAACAGAACTATTTGAATTCTTCATTGAAATGGAAACTAGGAATGTGCAATATCAGTCAGAATTGACGGACTATGTGTGAAGTAAATTGAATTTAGAACAATGTATGAATGAAATATCTCGACTACCAATAAAGTCTAGTTATTTACCAAACCATTACAAATGGTTTGGAAGCGGTCATCATGGAAACGTAAAATAATTTTGAAAAAGTATACAGAATGATTACATTCCAATGTTATTATATGTGATGAGCACATCTAGCAAAAACTGCAGTTTATCGACCGTATCTGATAACTCTCTTGCTCTGTGATATACGTGTAGTGTCCTGCCATGAGCTGACAACTGCAATGTTCGCTGCATACACTTAGATGGTAATGAATGTTCTAAAATAAGTATATTCTATTAAAAATATTTCATATGTAACATAGAAGTATTGTCTAAATGTTATTTGTGGCATTATCTTAATTTTTTTTCCTTCTTCAATTCTTTGGGACTTCCTGCCACATGTATGTTTTCTTTCTAAGCGGTGCTAGGGGAATCTACAAAATATATCACAATTAACCAGTATGTTACTGGTAAAAAACCTCTACGCCTGTGACGTTTACGTCAAAGGATCAGTTAAAGGTTGGTTTTTATAAATAAACAACACAAATAAGTATAAAAACTTGAAATTAAATATTTCGCCGACGTTTCGGAAATCTAATCTGTTTCCTTTTTCAAGGCTTTTTTTGAAAAATCTTTTTTGCTGTGTATGATAAATACACAGCTCTAAGAATGTTTGTTATATTCAATATCCATAGATACTTACTATTTACATAGAACTGTTGATATAGTTAACAGTTTTTTAGTTTCTATACAATGTTAAGTTTGTGAAGTTCTTCTTTTAACATTGGTAGCCAAGTTGTACAGACATCTACGGAACAATTCGACACGCAATTATCCTCATTCAATAATATTATCGCGGATTCTTTAATTTTTCTTTTTTTGCTATCTGCCTCTTTTGTTAAAATTTTAGTAGAAGGTAAATTAGCATCACATGGTACCATACGTTGCCTTCACAATAAAAGTCTTAAGTATTTATAAACCTCAGTTTATAGTTGCAAGATTGTGGTATAATTATTTTAATATTGAAAAAAAAATCACTGAATAAATCTGTAATAATTTCCTTTAAAAACATATTGCCAAAATGAAACTAAAAAATCTGTCTCGAGCCTTGGCATTCTCCTCGACTGATGCATCGTGACCTGTTACCACTTCCTGCACATTCCAGCTGTTGACTACAACCATAGATGCAGGCCGGACACCAGACTACCTGCATTAAATCTTTTGGAGACTGCTGCGAGCAACTCTCCAAGCCAAAACTTCTCTAAACGTTAGCCAGACCCATACATAACTAATCTTCTGAGTAATAGACTTTCTCCTGTTACTACCCTTCTAAATACTAGGCCTCATATAACCAAAATTACAGCACCAAACATCTGGGCTCTTATATAAATTGCTAAATTGCCTAACCCGCACATGTGCCTAACTCAAGCATATGCCTAGCCTATCTACCTCGTGTCTCTGTCAAAACGAGAGCACTGGAAATCTGCCAAAATTTCCTGAGTGTTGCCAACTGTGCACTCTTAGAACATTTTCTCTAGCCAGTGATAATGCACCACTAAAGGACTTAATAATCAAAAGACTGAATTTCACAATTATGTAATACCCCATCTACATGAATATACTATTAACACCACTAACTCAAATTATTCTTAAAGAGAACATGTTTACTTTCGGAATGTTAAGACTTTTGCAGATATGCGACACGCGACAGAGTACAAGTGGTTGCATACCTCTCTACTCCAAGAAGTGAGTCAATTTACTGCAAATAAATATGAAATTAATCATGTAGCTTTTTCAAATGCTACAACGTCCACGCCGTTAGCTCTGGCTGATGCTAGGTAAAGAGCTCTCGACAAAAATTCCAGTATTTCTTGCTAAACTCAGAAATAAAATAATGTTTGCGCCATCTATAGTTAGGTTTACTTTAATGTTACTATTGGTTTTTGAAGATTTTGGACAGCTGAATAAGATGGCCTGGTACGTATCGTTGTCCAGTTATTAGGGCACGAGTATAGGCAGAAATGGCCTTTTTAGCACTTTTAGGTTAGGTTTTCTCAAAATTGTGTCGTGACGCGAAACCTTCGGAATCACTTATTAGGGTTAAGAAAAAAAGTTAAATATCTCGAGTTCTCGTTAACAAAAATGAACTTTCTTTTTTTAAATTAAAGGACCCAAAATTCTGTACCGGATCTGATAAAAAAAATTATTTTTTTGTGTCAAAATCGCCAAAAAATGCAATTGTTGTTATTTGAATTATAGAAAAATGTAAAGAAAGTAACCAAAATTACATTAAAAGAATTTCTTTTTTATTGTATTCGAAAGCTGGCATCGAGGTCTACATTTTGAAAATAAATATTTTCATTTTGGGCTTAATGCCATAAAATGGCGGGCATTTCAAATTGTAGATAACAAATGCAATTTTGGCCAATGGGGTCAATATTTTGACACCAACTTTTCAGTCTTTTTATTATACCAAAAAGTATATTTTTTGAAAGTTTGATAGAAATTGGTCTAGTTGACGGTCTTGGGCACTAAAATGAAAAAAACACTCTTTTTTTCTCGTTTCTTCAGTTTTGTAGGTTACGTACGTACTTCAGAGACTTGAAACCAACGAGAATTTATTAGCAAGTTGATTACGAAGAAACTGGTTTTTAGTATGCCCGATCCGACTTATAGAATCAGAGTTATTCACATTTTAAGCTCGAAAAACGCGGTAAAAAAAACTTTAATTGTTTATAAAAAAAGTAGCACAATGTTTTCGAGGCCCAAAACTTAGGAATACACTCCCAGTGATTTCCCAAACAGGATAAAATCATAATCTTGCTGTATACAGACTATACCTATCTTTTCATTTTTTTTGCCTTTTTTACTGCACTAATGTTGATAAGTGAAAACGTGTACCTTGGGATGACTTTAGGGAATTCCAGTTGACAAACGAAAATGTTTGTACCAGCTCTAAATTTATTACATGTGCACTACATGGTTATAATTACAACACGAGATATGTGGTATTATATGTTCATAATTTATGCTCATGTATATTTCACTATGTTTTCATGAACTTGAGCATGCAATACTAACACCCGTAATCTGAAACGGACAACAACGTAGACGACGAGAATAGCAAACGCAAAGCTGTACTCGACATCAAGGGTGGACTGGAAACGTGTGTACTTCAAATTAACTACACAACAGCAGATCTGTATCATATAGTGCAGTGAATGAGTCGGAAGATGTTAATTTTTGCTGCAGCTACGAAATCTATTCGCCTCTCCCCCCACTCCCCGTTTTTGTGGGCTAGGGTGAGTAATACGAAAAAAATAATCAACAAGGTTTTTATCTCCCGCAAACGGGCAAAAACCACTACTTTTGACCGTATTTTCGTGGGAATGCGTGTTTGTAGTGAAATAATTTGGAATTTCATGGAAATTTAGTGACAAGGCAAGAGTTATGACAGGGAGAGATCTCTAGCAACCCTCGGGGATTGAACAACCATCCCAAGGGGTGGAAAATTGTTTTTTAAATCGAGATATAGGACGGGCGACAGGTGCTGTAATAATAGGGATGTTCACTATTTTTTAATTGTAATAAAAAATGATAGTTCTAAGGCTACAGAAACACGTAATAAACGCCTAAAAACTTTTTTCTTGAAAATAAACTAAAAATAACGAAATTAACGAGGTTAGTAAGCGATCCCTGCAGTGAGGGTAGCGCGCGTGATGTTACAATGCTCATAACGGAACTCGTATACCAACGTGATATGGATTGTTTGTTTCAGTATTGTTTGATCTCTGTTTTTGTAATGATGGGAGTCTCAGAAAGTGTGAAAGTTAATAGAAACGAGTGTTGTTTTATTCCTGGATGTACAAGTACATCAGTAAATAACCTAGAAGAGGTTTTTATGTCGGTGCCACAAAATGTAAAAATACAATAGTATAATACTTACTAGAGAAAATAATGACATTCTCATTAATCATTCATATTTTTTGAAATCTTATTATTGGGCTTACCTAAAACTTTTGCATGCCTGGATTTGGTTTCATTATTTCCTCTTTTTTTTTGTCTTTTCACCATTAAACTTTTAGGGACCACTTTGAATGAGGTGACCAGATTGCAATATTTAATATAGATTTTCCCCCTTTTGCTTGTACGATAATACTCCTGAAACAATTATACGTATAAGTTCCGCAAGAACAAAATGTATATTATGTAATTTGACGTACCTATTTCGTAAAAAACACTAACTAATTATGTAGACAGAAATAGCGTGCCAAATGCTGAGAAACTAAACTAAATAGTACTTAACTGATTCCTTTATAAGTAAATAAAAGAGTTAACAAACGCGCTGTGGCTTGTCTCGGTCGTTTCGTAGATTTGCATGTTTGTGATGCAATGTCTAAATAACCCTAGCGATAGCGGTTTAACGTATGAAATCTTCATTGATTCGACGAAACTTGTACATTATTATAAAGAATACTCATTGTATTGATGCATTAGGTGTTTTCACTATGTGCAAATTTGATTTTTTGATATTATTAAAATGAAGTACTTGTTATAATAAAGCATTTATTGATATTTAAACAACATTCTATCGTCCATCAAATTAAAATTTCAACAAATAAATAATATAAAGTTTTAGCAATTGAACTAGTATGCAAAACACGCGGTGACATCATCGGTTATATTAGTTTCGTAAATCGTTTTACTCACTTTATTTACGTTTTACATGTGATTAAATAAGTAACGCCTACCTAATACGGGATTTGTAAAAGCTACTTTAGGAAATTTATCTGTAAAATAACGTGTTTATAACACAAAATGACACTGACAATATAACTTATGATCATGAGTGCGTAGTGAATTGATGTAGTGTTTTTGGCGAAAAAGTTTCAATACAAAATTAAAATGGCTTATTTTAAGGTATTATTCGACTGTTTCTCAAAATTCAAGTGTTTTTAACTATAATAAAGCATTATCTTCACAGCCAAAGTAAATTTAAAATTTGTGAAAACACCTAATTGTGTTCATCAATATAATAAACATTTTTATTCGTAATACTCTTTTCGTTGTTTCGATAAACTAATAGATTACTACAATGAAACATACTCATTCGGGTAATGATTCTTTCATTGGATTAAATTTAAGTTCTTTAAAACTCTACCACACGATTTCATTAATATTATTAAAAAGATGGTCTTCATGATGTACAGTTCATTATGCTAAAGAATAATTTTCATCAATGTGATGAACAGGTTTCACTAGGCTAATGATATACAAAATACACTGTATTGATGCATAGCGTTCGTCCATATAATGAACATTTTTATTAGTTATAGTCTTTCATTGTAATAATGAACGAACCTTACGTTTTATCAAAAAAAATCATCAGAAGCAAAAATGAAGCACATAAAATAACAAATTGATTGTTTTTTTATTTCTGTAGATGCAATACAAACCGAGTTATGACTCGTTGAAGGTGACTGTTTGTTCGCCGAGAACTAAATTCGAACTTTTCAACGTTAAATAACGGAAGAACGACGAATTTTTGGAGGAAAACTTGTCAGACCTTTTTAAAAGTATTTGAAAAAGCCTTTAAAATAAGCTTTACTAAATGTCGATAGCATACAAATTTACGGAGTTATGATGAAAATAAAATCGTAGTCTCGTTTTTTTCGGAGGAAAAATCAGCAATGAAACCAATGGCTTAACTTCCTTAATTTTTAAGATCTCTAATCGCTCTCGAAACCCGTTTGCAAGGAATTTTAAGGGCTACACGCTCTGTAAAGTTAAACTTCCTTGAACCCTTCGTTTTTGAGTTTTTGAATTTAAAGGGCTCGAGGAAGGTGGTCCTCTCACTCAAATTCGAACTTTGCGAACTTAAAACGGTGATATCTCAATTCATTTTCATCCCAGAGAAATAGAAAATAATTTTTTTCTGCAAGAAAAAAAAACAGAAATTTTTGTACTCTTACATTTTTTGCGTACCCTCTTTAGCTTTGAGTTATTGTGAAAAATAGAAAATGTTTTCAAAAATTTGTCTTGTTATGGTTCTACTTAGGTACTCTTATAGTTTTTTTTAATATACGTACTAAGAGTTACGGCCAAAAATAATAAATATTTCCCTATCGGATGTCTCTTTCTAGGGAATGGCCACCTTAATGTCAATTCTTGCGGTTAAGTCATTGGTTTCATTGCTGATTTTTCCTCGGAAAAAAGGAGACAACCATTTTATTTTCACTTATAATATCACAAGAGCTTAAATTATTTCCAGGAATAATTTAAGCTTGCGTGGTATTCGGTAAGAAAATTTCACACCACTAACACCATAATTTGGAAAAAAATTATTAATCCAACCTGACATTTTAAATTAATTTCACTGCTTGTCAAGTTGGCAGGGTATTGTTGTTTCTGACATATGTTGATTTGTCATTTTTGTTTAACCGGTTCTGTCACAAAGCTTAATAACTACTAGTTTAAAAGGTCTGTACGTTGAGTTTAATAAGTGTATAGCGAAATGTCGCTATTTGGTAAAGAAAATCAACAAGTAATTAGACAAGAAATTCAAAATATAACACCAGATAACACCCGAAAATCAAAATCAAGTGTATGGAAACAGGTTGTTGAATTTTGTGACGAAAAGTTGTATAATATTCATTGAGTGTATGAGTGTAGTATAAGTGGCTACTATACTGGAGGACTACGCATTTAATATGAAAGAGAAAAATTTTGAAAATTATAAGGAAAGTGTGGTCAAAGTGATGTGGAACTCTACTGCCAAGCAGTTACAAGAAATTTATTATGAAAAATATAAAATAAAATTTAATCCGTTTTCTGATGTGGAATTTGCGACCGCCAGAGCTGCACGCGATGCTAAGCGCAAAAAATTACAGAGAGACCCATTAAAAAGAAAAGTGAGTGCTTCAGCCTTAACCAGCGACGAATACAAAAAAATTATTGAAATGTGGGATGAAAATACTCCAGATGGATTGCAGCGTAAATTTTTTCACATAGTTTCACATGAGCTGGCATGGAGAGGGGAAGGATATTCAGCGTGTATCCAATACTTCAAAGAAGAAACTGATAATTTCGGAAACCCAAAAGGTCGGATAGAGTATAATCCAATATTCTCCAAAACCACACAAGGTGGTTCTAAAAAACTGTCGGATAGTAAATGGTTGATTACAAATTTCGATAATCCACAAATGTGTCCGGTTCGTTTGTTTAAGAAGTTGATGGAAAAAAGGGGAAATCTTATTCAGACCGACAGATTATTCTTAACACCAAACCCATCTGGAGTCGACCCAATTCGAAAGGATTGTACAAGAATAGCCCAGTTGGTAAGAACATTGTATCTTCATGGTTTAAATCAGCAGCCTCTGATATAGGAATTGACACTAAAAAAGTAAAAATAACTAATCATTCTGCAAGAGCAACAGCTGTTTCGAAATTGGCCAAGGAAGGAGTTGGTGAACAACAGCTCATTAAAATTACTGGACACAGTAATAGTCAGTCAATCAAGCCTTACTTACAATTGGACGTTGAACATCATCATCAGATGATTGAATCCATGAGGAGAATTTCATCAAGTACTAGCAAATTTAATCATGATCAGAGCACAATGCAAAATAAAACAGAAAGTACCCAGATTCAACCCACCAATTCAAGCCCACAAACATTTATAATAATTGTGTTTTTAATATTAATAAAACCTATAATAATTAAATTTATTTCGTTATTATTTTGCTTATGAGTCGATATCATTAGAGATTTGCCAATGAAGATATTAGTTCAACATGAAATAAATTCTAAAAAAATCATATAGGTATATCCACCATATTTCGTTAAATAAAAAAAAATTACCAACTTTAGTTACACCAAATGCTAAAACTCAGATGAGTATTAGTTCAGTCTATCGCCCTTTCATAATTTTAGGTTACTAAAGGTGGTAGAAATGTATTTTTTGTTAAAGTAATCCATAACACTTCTAATTTAAAAAATATAATATTAACATGGTTTGTTGCAGTAGGTGGCCGTGATATAGGCGGCCATGCTTTTGACAGATGAGGTTTATATTGACCATGAGTCCTACAAAAAGTCACCCATTAACTCGGGTTGTCGAATTTATAATTCTTTGCCTGATCAAATTAAAAATACAGTATCAGTAGCTAGCTTTAAGAACCGCCTAAAAAAACTTTTAACAATTAACTCGTTTTATTCCCTGAAGGAATTTATAACTTTTTTACAAACCAGAGTCGCCTGAAGGTGTTACAGTTTGTTTTTTTTCTCTCTGTATAATTGTTTGTAAATTGTTACTTTTCTTTTTTATGTGTTTTTTTTTATGTGTTTAATCTTGTGTAGGTCGTATACCTTTGAATGTTTTACAGATAGACATAGTTATTACTTATTTAATTTCTCTTTTTTAAGGATTATACAATGTGCGTATAATGCACGTAATATATACAAATCTTTATTTATATCTATATATACTTTATTGTTATATAGTTTATTAGTAATAATTAACTACTATTATATTATAGGCTGTTAACATATAGCATTTAACTTTGACATGTCTCATCTATTATAAAATAGCCAAAGAGATCAATAAAGATATTATATTATTATTATATTATATTATATTATATTATATTATTATATTATTATTATATTATTATTATATTGGTAAATTACATTAAGTTACTGTATAGTAAACCAGCAAACAAAGATATTTTTATGTAAAATATTTCTTGTAAGCATTTGCGTTAAACAATTTGAGAAAAATGGAATGCTTTGAAAAGTACAATTTATGTAAATACTGCAAAGAGTTGAGTCAAGTGCAAATATGTCATCCAAGATTAATATATTTAACGAATTTAATGGAAGATTACGATCAGTAAGCGTTAGAGTCGAATGGTTTGTTTGCGAAAATCCAAGAAAGTCTGCTGCAGATGTCAAGTAAATATGGCCTTTTGCGTAAAAGAGATTTGAACAAAATTGCTTCAAAATATTACATATATGTCTTAAAACACAGACATCTAATTAATTCGTCACCTTCCTATTCACCATTAAGAAGAGAGGATGGGTTAGAATTCAAGCAACATTTAAATCTTACTATATTTGCACATCCTACGTTTTTTGAATTATAAATTGTTAATGCATAATAATTTAACAAATTTGTGTTTTCTGTTTAATGAAACTTTATAGCGAATAATAAATAATAATGTTAATTCAGAAATTTTACATTATTCACAGGTATATCTACATTATTTAATGGTTGTAGATCATATGTTTACCTTTTCAACTGTCAAAAAATTTTCACTTAAATATCGTGGCGCCTCGAAAAAAATTCCGGAAATTTTTTTAATTGCCATGGTAACTAGTCAAAATGAAGGTATCTTGTTGGTTAAAAAGTACAGGTGTGAAATTTTCATCATAACTCCTTAAGTTTTTATGCTGACGGCTTTTACTAAAGCTCACTTTAAAGGTCTTGTTAAGTACCTTGTCTTGCCTGATGATTTTTTTGATAAAAGGTAAGGTTTTCGAGTTATTCCCGAAACATCATTCTAAAACATGCATTTTTTAGATGAAAAATCAACATTTTCAATCGCGAATAACTCGAAAAATACTAATTTATCGAAAAAACTTCATAGAATAATTTTTGCTTAGAATTCATCCCCCTATCGATTTATATAGTTATTTTGTGCATTAATTTCCATCCTCGAGAAGGGGTGGCATCCACCCCCAGGGCAAAAGCGCACGCCGGCACTATTTAACTTTTGTTCCTTGAGCCATTCACTCTCTTACTGTCCAAATTTTACGTCAATCAGTGTCATCGGAGAGAATTCTGAGGTAATAACAGATTTTTACCGTCAGACATTGGACTAATTAAAGCAGAATAACGTAAATTTTTGATATCATTTAATATACTTTTGTGTCTCATTTAATTAGTAGGCCAAAATAAGTATTAATTTCTCTCACTCTCTGAAGGTCTTGCTTGGGCCCGTTAAAATTAAAAAAAATATATTCTAATCTGAAAACTCGGTGGATTCTAGTAACGGGTTTGTAATTGGTTCATACTTTTAAAACCCTGTGTTTGTAATCGTATAGTGACTTTGTTAATTAGAACATTAATTAATATTTAATTGCCAAAATTGGAACAGCACTACAACAGGAATATTTCTGTCTCAGACACGTAGCACACAGTCCTTTTCCTTAATGACAAAGCAGCGCATAAAACAGAAGACTGTATTTCAGAGCCATCGTCCTGTAAAGAGGCTGAAGTAGGCAAAGATGGTGCTTAGTTTTGTTGGAATAAGTAGCCTTATGAAAACCGAGCCATCTTTTTGATGATTTCTCGAGTGGAAGGTCGCTATCTTATTTAAATAATGAGTTCTTAACACTGTGTTATTCTATTCGTATTGCAATAAGATTATCTAAGACTTATTAAATTAGCTTTTAAATTAAACATTTTCCTCTGTTGTTCAGAAGATTTAAAATTTATGGTTTTAACTTAGGATGCCAAGCTTTCAATTTTAAGGTGCTAGTATATTGAAATAGTAAATCTCGGTTGTTGTAAATATAAAAAAAAAACGCTGCCTAAGGAGTCACTACTTCCACATTCAGATTTTCCATCCAAGTCTCTTTAAACATCTCGACTATGATTGCACTGTAGTATGTGGAAATAATTGGTCATATATAATGGAGTGGGTAGTTTCTGTACCTATTTAACCCTCAGCTCTTCAACGGAATCATCTCAAAATATAATCTAGTTCCAGATGTCCTTATAATATACCGCGTGGCTCAGCCGATAGGGACACTCTTGTAACTTTTGAATGGGAGAATGGATTTTTTTCGAATTTCGTGTGGTGATATGGGATAAAATTTTCAATTATGTGATGGAAAAAACAAAATGGCCGACTTTCGGTTTTGATGCAATTTACATGAAAATCAAATTTTTAAATGGGACAACTCGAATATATTTGCATATTTGGATCCTACTGGCCAAAATACGTATGATCTGACTCTCAAATATTATTTTGATTTTCAAAAAAATATTGATTTTTTACTTTTTAGTTTCAACACACACAGTAAACTATAAAATAAAAAATGGTAACAAGCAGGGTAATAACATAACACAAATAAAAAATGAACAGGACGAAATTATTACTAATAAAGTTGAAATGTGTAAAATATTTAACAAAAATTTTATTAATGTAGGAAAAACACTAGCTAAGAAAATAAAGCGGAGAAATGATTATATTGAACAAAAAAAGGAATGTACATTCTATGTTCCTATACCCCTGTACTAAACCTGAAATAGGAGATTATATAAATAGACTAAAAAATAAAAAAGCTCCAGGTATTGACAAAATCAAATCGGAAACACTTACGGAAATAGTAGAATACATTACCATTCCTTTGACATATTTAGTAAATACATCCTTTGGTACGGGTGCTTATCCGAAAATTTTAAAAACAACCGATCCATAAAGGAGGAGACAAGTTGTTACCTTTGAACTATAGACCAGTATCGCTTATATCGAGCATAGCTAAAGTTTTTGAAATGACACTTAAAACCAGAATTTTAAAGTTTCTGGACAAGCATAATATTTTGTCATCTCAAGAATATGGATTCAGAGAAGGTAAATCAACTGAAAATGCAATCACTCTGCTTACAAGAAAAATCTATGAAGCTCTAGATAACTCAAGACCCTCGCTATGTCTATTTCTGGACTTAACGAAGGCTTTTGAATAAGTCACTCACTATTATTAGTAAGTTTAGAGGAAATAGGAATAAGAGGTACCGCGCTAGCTCTGATACGTAGTTATATAACAAATAGAAAGCAATGTGTAGAGATTGACGACAGCAGAAGCGAATTTGTCAAAATTGAGTATGGTGTCCCACAGGGCACTATACTTGGGCCATTACTGTTCATTCTCTACCTAAATAATATATTTCAGATAAACACAAAGGGTACGGTCATCAGTTTTGCTGATGATACCGCTATATTTTATAAGACAAGACAAGTACAAAATGAATTCGTAAATATAAAGTAATGGTTTGATTACAGACTACTTTCACTAAATTTTGAAAAAATTGTATATATGCCTCTTAATATTCTCAAAATCTCATACAAAGTACCTTGGTCTGATTAATTGACTGTCACCTAAGATGGGACAAGCATATAAATTTCGTCACTCAAAAATTAAGAGTACATATTAATCTGTTTAATTTTTTTTAAATATATTAAATAAAAGATATTTGAGAAAATTGTATATACGGCACTTGTAGAACCACATATGAGATATGGAAATATAGGATGGGGAGGGGTAATGAATGCATACTTAAAAAAACTAGATTTACACAAAAACGAATTATTAAAATAATGCACAATAAAGAGCCTACCTACCCCTCGGACTTGCTATACAAAGAATTATTAATTTTTTACTCGCGTCAACTTTTTTTCCTTAGCTTGTCAATACTGCAGTACTCCAACGAAAAAGTTATATTAAACCATGAATATAATACTTGAAATAAAAAAAATCTTGTGCCTGCTAAGAGGAATAAAACAGTTGGCCAACGGTGTCATGTATATCTTACACCAAAAGTATTCAACTTCTTACCTGAAACAATTAAAAACACGACAAACAAGAAACATTTCAAAAGAGATGTCAAAAAATTCTTAACGGAAATACCGAGAAAAGAAATATACAACCTAGTGGATTTTAAAAACAAATAAAAATATTTACCCAAATTATGAATAAATACTGTGCCTCTAAAATTATTCATTTCGTTGAGTGCAGTTTTGAGTCTTAGTATATATGTGTGTGTAATGTGTATATACATAAGTATATATAGGCGTATAGTTTAAATTTTAAAATATATGTGTATGTATATGTATGTATATATGTATATGTGTATGTATATGGATATAAATTAGGTACTATGTAGTTTATGATTATTCTAAGAAACTATTATATGTAGATCATTTCCTCATATATGTTTTGTCACAGTCAAGGTTCTGCCTGAACTTTTAGTGACTATTTCTTCATGTTTATGTGCATCTAACTTACTTTGTTTACTCATGTATTTTTATAAACTGTTTTTTTTTAATTGGCTAATAAACATATTATTATTATATTATTATTATAATCATAGAATGCCGCGATTTAGCCAAAACTGTTAAAAATCGGTCTGCAAGCACCGTTAAAATATTATCTCTGCAGATACTAATACTGAACACGATTTATCCTTCATTAAGTTCAACGATTTTGGTTTTAGAACGAACACTATTTTTTTTCTAATGGAACTCCTATAATACAACCTGTTATTTAATTAGATTTTTAAATTACGAAAAAATGGTATGCATATTGTTTACCTTCTCCTTGTACTAAATTTATTGATTGATTGATTGATTTGCCGGCGTAAGATGGGCATTGCTGCCGTTGCATCCATGGAGATTCGTTCCAACACGCAACTTGGTTGTCCGCCGAACATGCCCAACGGACAGTCAAACCGCGTGCCGGAACCAAATCTCGAATATTTTATATACCGCCGGACCGGCTGCATACGCCGGGTTGGACATTGGACATGCTTGTTGTCAGCAGCGAGAGCCGCATGACGCATGGGGTGGGAATACAGGATGGAAAGTGTAGGTGTTTGTGAGATGCTTCTTTTAAGTTTCCATGCTTCTATTTAGTTTCCATCTGTCATCATCCGCTGGGGTGTGCAGGTGTTTGCGAGATGCTTCTTTTCAGTTTCCATGCTTCTTTTAAGTGTCCATCCATCCTGTGACAAGGATTAATAAACCAGTAAATAAATATCTTTTCAATTTTAATTTCCGATTTTTCAGTTTAAATAAGGAAACAGACTTCATTAATGAGTTAAGCTAAATTAGAATAAAGTAAACAAAACTTATCTGTCTCCTTCACATCTAGCTGGCTGGCTGTTGCTTATTTTATATTACCCACTTGAAGAAGGGATAAAAAACAATATTCTGAATAAAAAATCCGTTGCCTCTACCGGTAAGCAAATAAATAAATTCCCCATATAATACTAATAACTCTGCAGCAAGAAATAAAAAGTTTATAGTAAATAAATTATTTCTTAAACAAAAGTAGCCATTCCACATAAAGAATTCATTCATTCGCGTATATATGAAACAATGGATTTCCGAATCACATTGTTCCCATCTGTGAAGGATTAGTAAACCAGTATTTTAGAAATAAATAAAATAAAAATAACACTTGTCTTTCATCCTTTTCTTATGTTACTACTTCCACTCGTTAGAAGCCAGTCCGTTGCCTTTCGCTTCGCACTAGTCTCGGTCGTCTTATGTACATGCACTACATAATTGCATGCACTACATAATTTACGAGTTTATGACATGGTCCCATTGGACGTGTTTATTTTCTTTCATCAGAGTTATCTTATGTTGCCAGATGTCTGTACCTTTGTTGAGCTGCCCATATACGCCTTTAGTGATGCCATAATTAAATATCAAATAACAGCTATATGAAATAGCAAATTTATGCTAATTTGTATCAACTAATGTAGGATTGTCACTCTTCAATTCAACACATTTTTGCGAGTATTCACATCGTTTTTACTCGAGTTTTTCCAGATTTCATGGGATTCACTTAAAAACACGCTTGCCTTCGTCGACGACCGAACCGAACTCTTCTCCTTGTACTAAATTTATAGTTAAAAAAAAATTGTTTTGATAATCGATTTTTTGTTATTTGAGTAGACTAACACAACGAATATTTTACAAAAGAGAAAAATTTTAATCATTCAAGATAAACCTACATTACTAATAGTACACTATTAATTAATGCCCAATTAAGAGTAGGTATGCCTCGACAAGCTGCTAAAATTTGCAACAGGGGAGGTGAAAGGGAAACTCCAGTGGGCGGTCCTTTAAAAACGATAAAATATTATTTTATGTGTTTATAGTACTATGTAGTAGCACAGAATAATAAAACAATCAGAATGGAATCTTTCAGGGAAGGGGAAGTTTCGCGCATTTCTAGACGCGCATCCAATTCGCCATGTTCCTGGGGTAAAATAACTGATTATCGTGCGCTCTGTACATAGTTGCCAGATGTACAATAATTTCTGATGAACTAGGAATAAATAATTATTGTATAGTTTTGTCACAAAAGCATTAATATTCATGTGGTACATTTTCCAGTAATCAAATGTCTTCAAATTCAATTTCTTGAGAAATGGAATGGTTACATGAAAAAAAATATGTACTAAAATTAATAATTTTCATGTACCTTATGGTAATTTCAAAAACTCATCTGGCAACATTACGTATAACCTATTGGTCATAAATTGACAGATATTATTTATTTATTTCGTTTGTTTTGCTGTTTATTTACGTTGATCAATGCCTGACTGCATTTATTTTGTAATACTCTCATTTAAAATAACTCAGTAATATTTTAAAGTAAGATTGACATATCATCTAATCCACATATTCGTTCGAACGTGGATACGCAGACGTAGGTATACTATGTTTCCACATCGATCTCGTACATCTTCACATTTTTGTGTGCCTAATCAATCGCGTCAGTAATGTCTTGCACTATAATTATAATAAATATAAACATGGTCAATACATATATTTCTTTACACGCATAGTGAAACAATTTATATACACCTCTCATATATGACCTAATACTCTGTATAGGGCATCTTCGTTATTGTATTTTATTGTGTTGTATTTTAGAAACAATTTTATATTGAATATTTCATGACGGTGGATTTACTACTATTTAATTAATCATCATTGACATTAAAATATACAGATTTATTGTTAAAACAAAATATATTTGTAATTATTACACATCATATATATAGGGATAAAGTCAATCATATAGAATAGAAATAGACATTTATTATTCCATGAGATTAACTCCATGACATTGAGTTAAAATAGGCATCTTCAACAGTTTTGTAGAAAAGTATTGTAATATGGTAATTTAAAAATTCCTCTACAGAATGGAAACAATTTTTAATTATACATATGCTTATGCTTTGAGATTATATTAAAGAATTGTTGAATTGAAAGGGCATTGTTTGACATTATATGACAATTTATATATTTACTGTAAAATAATGCATTTTAATAAAATGGGCTGTTCTTATAAAGTTCATATTGCAAGTCATTCACGCCCTTTGTATCATAATAATTATGATTATTTAAACGCTGTGTAAAGATGTCAAAATTAGTTTTTAACATGGCGTTAGTGTGATTCACTGTTTTTTTACAAAATTAGTACTATAAAATGAGAAATTCAGCACTAATATACAAAGGAAACTTTTAGAAAATTCCGAGACAATTATTTTATAGGATTTCTTGAGAAAAATTGAAAAGTATATTCTACAAAATTAAATTACAAATTCCTAAGTGCGGACCTGACTACAATAGTACAGAATACGCTCCTGATTATAACCCCAACAAGATGGCCGATTCTGGAGTTAAATTGTATATGGGCAATGCTGAGAGTTTCCCTTCTGTGTATTCTGTGGTAGTAGTAAATAGAAATGAATGACCGCGATTCCACTTACGTATAAGCTCGAAATTAGTTCATGATTGTATATAAATTCTACCTGCCAAAGCTCAAAGGTTATGCCGACACCCGACACATCTATCCTATCATTCTAACCTTCAATAAATACAGTATTTACAATTTAGACGGCTAGGTATTATGCTTCCCTAGAATTTTAATTTGTAATATGGAGTATCCGAGTATATCTATATTTTTGCATAATGGAAAAGATATTCAATAATTAGTAATCTGCATTAATTAATAATAATCATCAATAAGGAAATAATAATATTAAATAAAAAGAATAAGAGTTGATGAGGTCCGATAAAAATTATAAACAAAAATTAGTGGTATGCAATATTGCAGCTACGGACACACGTTTCAGAGTTATTGCTCCTCATCAGCGTAGCATGGCATAAATAATATTGTTATATTGTTAAAAGCAAGACCAACAAAGATAGGAAAGCACAGTATATTGTAGGTACTCTATTTTGTACCTTCGTACCTCATGTGTCATATATGAAGAGCAATAACTCCGAAATACGTGTCCGTAGCTGCAATCTTGTTTGTTATTATAGTACTAATTCTTGTTTATAACTAAATGGAAAACTTAACATTTTAATGTTGTTTAGTTTTCGTATGTGTAAAGCTTTAGCTGTCACATCATTCAACAAATCAAAATTTAAACTCTTGGATCCTCAGGGGATTCCTCAGGACTTCTTGAATTTTTATTTTGTAGTCTCCCTCAAATAATGGTAGTTTACCAATAAACAAAAATTAGCAACCATTGTTAAAATCAAAAATATACACCACGCAAGTTGTTTTATCCAATAAGTGTTATGCGTATAGTATTAGTTATTTATTGATCTAATTTGTCTATACGCGATATTCTTAGAAACTGTTAAACAGAAAAAAAGTTTCAAATAAAAAAGGTGTCTCCATCTTTATTTCTTCTCAGCATAGACTTAAAGGGTTTTCCGTTTGTTAACTGATCCTTGCAAATAAGTACTCACATTTTATCGACATGGTTTTTGAAGAAAAAAAACGTATTTTTTACAATTATTAAAATTTGACCTTCATATTACCACAGTTCATTAATAAATATGTAGTGATGACATAGTAAAATTGAGATCCATTAATGTTTTCGTTTTTTGAATTATGGCAAGTTAAACAAAAAAATAATTTTAATTATTATTGTTATACATCCAATAGTCGCCGAGAATGAAGAGAAATGATTCGCAGAAAGTCAGTGATAAGTAATTATTTATAAGCATTAAACTATTCAACGGATCATTATGAAATTCACTAGTTGTCTATCGAGAGTAAACCACCGTCGGCACTCGTTCTCCGAATTTTAGGCAGGCTGTCGGCAGCCATGGCAGTGGCGGTCATATAATTGAAAGCCCCGCAAGTGCGGCTGGTTGGAGTTACGCAGGCGCCGCAGGCAAGGCAGTCTCGGCAGTTCGTGTAATTTCTACAAGTGGTTGACCTCTCAGGTACTGTTTTGATAGTATATAGTATAAAATAAGAATTTCTTTACAACCCTAACCTGAAATTTGCAGACGTAAATGTAGCAAGCAAATGCCAATTTTTCGAAGTCAGTAACAAGTAAATATATCGAGAATAAATAAAGATTAAGGATAGAGGCAACCTTTTATTTGAAATTTTACTTTCTAGGAGTAGTAGTTCTCGATTTGACCAAGGAACTAGTGTTATATACTTAGCACATATCACATATTAGCACATATTATATAAAATAACTTGCCTGGTGTACACTAAGTTTTACGAATTATTATTCATATTTTCTTAAAAAATATATGGATTGGGAGAACTTACAAATTTGCTTTTATAGTAGACAAAAGTTTAATGATAGATGTTTTAAACTAAACCCCGCATCAAAATATCATTAATAACTTTAGACATAGTAGGTTATTTCTCAAAATTATGGATATCTCTGGTTTTACTGGTTAGATTTTAAAAATCCAAAGCATCAATTATTTGTATCAATGAAATTTAATAGTGCATTTTTTTAAAATACGATTGTCAGAGCGATTCTAAAAATTTGCAAAATTTTGAAAGTAAAAAAGATGGCTAAAATTTGTATTCAAAAATGTTTTCTCTACAAATTTTGAAAGCAGAGATAAAAACCTGCAACTTGAGTCTTAGAACGTCTACATTGGTGCGCGATCTCAACAAGAAAATATTTTCAACATCGGTTCACATCATCTTCTGGACAATACTTTTAGCTCTGATTTGTTAAATTTTCACGAAGTTGCTTTTTTCTGGAAAATATTTTCGGGTTTAAAGGAGTAAGTTGGTTTATCTGTTTCTTTTTACATTTTGAGCCTAGATTTCATTATTTTGATAGATCGATAGATAACTTTACTGCCGACAGTTTTTATCCCAAACATTTCTTTCTATTTTTCCCAGAAATAAAAGTTATTATGAAAAAAATCCTGTTACTTGGTCTAATGCAACAAACTGATGCGTGTGACTTGATGAGAAAATAGGAAAATGTGCGCTTTACTTTTGTGTTTCTAACTCCTTTCATTGCAAATCGC
The DNA here is from genome assembly GCA_963583905.1 of Stenurella melanura. Lineage (NCBI taxonomy): Eukaryota > Metazoa > Arthropoda > Insecta > Coleoptera > Cerambycidae > Stenurella > Stenurella melanura. The sequence continues at coordinate 115,650,947 of OY757312.1, forward strand.
ATCGCCCCTTATAATTCTATATTCATGTGTTTACGACAAGAACACATCTTTAAAATTTAGTATCAATTGTATTGTCCTATAAATGTTTTCAAATATACCAACATACCACCATTTTAAAAAGAAGAATTGAAATACAATTACACATTATTGTTAGTGCATGGGTGGCTACATATAACTAGTTACTATATTGTTATAATTCCGTACTTGTAGTATAATCAAGGAGTAGAGTACCCGTTAAGTATAATAGTAAATTAATGGAATTTGGTATTTTATTGGGCGTCCCGTGTTATTAGAAATGATTTGGTTTTATTTCTTATTTCGTTCCCTCGTTATATTTTCTCATTCATAAAATAATTCTGGGTGAAGGGCGGAGCTTAAACAATAATAAATCCAGAGGGAGCTCGTATCAGTGTAACATTTGTTGCAAAATGTGCCTTTGCACGGTTCCGTGCTATACATGTTTTTGCAAAAAGTATTATGTTTTTTGGAAAAATAAAAATAGTACGATACACAGAAAACATGAATGAAGGTTTGTATCGAGTCCTTTTTCTCATATTTTGATTCTAAATATTTTTTTAAAAATCAGCAATTTGCTGCTAATTAAAACAAATCTTATTAATTAATACCATTTTTTCTCAAAATATTAAAAAGATACAAACCTAGATTGATATGTTTTCTTCTATTTTTCGCCTGTACAAATTTCGTAACTGCAATGGTCTAATTATAATTTGTCGCGGACGGGGCGGCGTTTGAGAGTAATTTATTTCTGATTTTTAGACGGCATACCCACTCTTAAGTGTTCAAAATGTTGTCCATTTTCCCTGATACAGAACTGGGCCCTATTTTCAATAAATCACAATACTTCTCTTAACTCATTTCTATTAATTCTACGCACGGCTTCCACAACTTTGTCTTTTAAATTCTACAAAGTTGTAGGAGCTCACAAGTAAACATGATTTTTATTGTGGCCCCATATAAAGAAATCAAATGGTATTAAGTCCGAAAGCCTAGGTGGACATCTAACGGGACCATACGTAGCTGTCCAATTTTCTTCAAATCTATTATTTAAATATTGAGTTGTTATAATTGAATTGTGGGGTCCTGCACCGTCTTGCTGAAAATACATATCTCTTGTCATTTCAGCCGGTAAATCTGTAAGTTCCTGCTCAACTTCACTTTCCAAGAAAGACAAATAACGTTAACCTGTTAATATTCCATCAAACAATATTAGTACTATTATTTCTAAACCTAATATCCCAATCCATCATTAAAGTCGAAACGTTCTTGAAATGCTCCTTCTCGTCGGGGATTTTCTTTTGCCCCATACCTTGCGTTGTTGCGGTTAAACATTTCAATATTAGTGAATCTGGACTCATCGGAATAAATAATTTTTTGCTCAAAATTGTTTATTCGTGCTTGTTGAATCAAAAACCAATTACAATAGTTTACGCTGATAATCATGCTCATAGAGATGCTGGTGTAAGCTGCATGAACGGTATTTGTATTTTTTTTTAAATCCTTCTGCAACTTTCATTATTCACATTTACTTGCTGTTCAAGCTCTCTGATTGAAACACGACATAAGCCAACTCATTTATCTCTGCTTCCTCACTTATTATAAACGTATCACCATTTGTTCGAGTTCTTTTCTAAATTTCGACTCAACCTTATAAAAGTAACTTCTTGCAGGCTGTCTTTTTTCTGCATATCTTTCGTCGTATAAATCAGAAGCTGCTCGTGCATTTTTTTCTCCCCAAAAATTAGCAGCATATCTATTTGTTCTCTCCTTGTAAATCTGTAATTCTGTTGATTTTCCATTTTTTTTATAATTTAAACACTTATACCTAGTATTTAGGTATTTATTCTTATTATAAATGTAATGGGTTTGACAAGTAAACGAACACTTAAAATTATTGAAAATAAACGATAAATTTGACAACTAAATCAATATTTTGTTTTCAACGCCTACTAATTGCACCAAATGCACAAACAGCAACTTTTACGTTAGTAGAACATTCAAGAGCAGTTCAATGAATAGCTTATTTCATAAAGGAGTTGTACAATTCAACCTTCTACCCCAGGAAATTAAAACCAGTAGAACCATTAAACAATTTAAGTATAAACTAATAAATCTAATAAAAGACCCTACATTCCATCTAAGCTAGGAGTTGTTTTTGTTTTATATAGACCTTAGCTGTGCTTCCTTTTTGTATTATGTTATTTATATTTGTTTTGTATTATCTTTGGATAAATAAACGAATTTTATTATTATTATTATTAATTTCTTCGTTAGTATTGATTTCAGACTACGCATAGTTACTCATTGGTATCCAGAGATTAATAAGTTAGTGTTTTTATGGTTTTACCTATTTCATATCGTTTATCAATCCTACTCAGGGCCCCAACTCTTTCAAAATAAATATTGTAAAAAATCGATTTTTAGAACATTTCTTTTTTTTAATTACAATTTAGTACATAGAGATGGTAGACGTTATTCACAATTTTTTTTCGTAATTTACAGATCTAAATTAAATAACAGGTTGTCCCATAGGAGTTCCATTAAAGAAAAAATCGTTTTTGTTCTAAAACCAATATCGTTGAACTTAATGAAGGATAAATCGTGTTTAATGTTAGTATCTGCAGAAATAATATTTTAACGGTGCTGGCAAACCAATTTTTAACAATTTTGGCTAAATCATGGCCTTCTATGATTAAAATTTAAAAATTAAGAAATCTTTTGAAAATCAAAATAATGTTGAAGGATAAGATCATATTATGTATTTTGGCCAGTAGGATCCAAATGTGCAAAAATATACAGGTTATCAAATTTAAAAATTTGATTCTCATGTAAATTGCAATGAAACTGGAAGTTGGCTATTTTGGTTTTTTACATCACATAATTGGAAATTTCATCCCATTTCACCACACCAAATTTTAAAAAAATCCATTCTCCCATTCAAAAGTTACAAGAGTGTCCCTATCGGCTGAGTCACCCGGTATGCGTGTATCAAATTTCAAGTGAATATGTCAATTTTATTGTATTAACACCTCTATTAATTCTTGGCTTCTAGTATATTCACGAAATTCCAAATTTTTCTATTCTTACCAGCTTGCTTTTCCACTACTTATTCATATTTACCCACCAACCCTTCACCGGATCAGTACGAAAAACAATCCAGTTCCAGACGTTCCAGTTCGTTATAATACATACGTGTACAAATCAATATCTTAAACCGTTCCATAGAAAATATGCGCCCAAAGAAATTTACAAATAGACAGACATAGACACAAACAATTTTCTTTCGCCCAAACTTAAAATCTCGACGTTTCAGGATATTCTGAACCTATTTCAACAAGAAAATTAAAAAAGAAAGGTTTTTCCGATCGTAAAACTAAATTTTTTGTACGCATGGTTACTCTAGAACGGTTTTAGATATTTTCTTGAAATTTGGTATACGTATGTATTATCTGGAATTATATTTATTATTTTGGGATCATTCCGTTGAAGGGTTGGGGGTAAGTTGAGGTAACTAAGTAAAACAAGATAATAAAGCCTTTCCCAGACTATGCAATTTATCGCTGCGATTCGGTAGCTGCAACATAATCCCCGCAATTTTTATTATCACACTATGCGATTCCGTCGCTGCAACCGAATTGCACAAATTAGAACATGTCCTATTTCTCTGCAAGAAATCGCCGCGACTTTGTGATTTTTGTAGGAACTTTGGTACTGCCAACATATATTTTTCTATTGGCATCGCTTAGATAATTGACTAAAAGCTAATATCACATGTCTTCAGTCAACTACAACTTCATTGTATGTACATATAGGCATTATTGTGTAGTGTATCTGTCATTTTTCGATTTCTATTTAATAAGTAAAATCGAGTTTGAATGATCTCGTGTAGGAACCAGGATGTTAATAAACCTATATGAACACCATCCTTGTTTATATAAAACTCATCATCCAAACTATAAAAATAAAACCAAGAGATTTGAGGCCCTCAGTTCCTTGAGAGACCATTTAAAGGAGAACATGCCTAAAGTAACGTTGGAAGAAAAAAATTCACGGTGTCTTAAGTTCTTAAAATTCCCCAGATCATTGCAATTTTACAATTCTTCATTAACCAGGTTCAAGTTGCTCCTATCGCCACGGACCTGAATTCATAGACGAACCCCCACCGTCTCCTTCGGTTTCTACTTAATAGTAATAACGATGTCGCCGCGATCATTAATACTACTCACTTTATTGGCAACTCGTTCATCATTATTGTTACAAACTGCTGTCAGCAAAAAGATTGGTTATGTTATTGACAGTTGCTATCAAATTTGTTGCAGTAATTTTAGGTATTTACACAGGTTTGACGCTGAATTCGAATCTGTTTTTAGTTTTGCTCTATCACGTCAGGATTTTGAGATATTCTAACCTAAAAGTTAGACATATTTGAAGCTTTGAGATTTTTTTTCTCAAGAAACCATGTATGGGATCTTAAAGTACAAATCTTCCTCTTTAAAATGCCGTGGAGTTTGCTCAAATATCTTTTTTTTTTTTCGCTGAGATATCGAATTTTTAAAATTGTCTGTTCATATCATATCTTTCCCAATACATTTAATTAGTACGGAAACCTTATGGTCATTATTTAGATTGCAATATCTCGGCGAAAAAAAAGATATTTGAGCAAACTCAACGGCATTTTAAAGGTGAAGACTTGTACTTTAAGATCCCACACATGGTTTCTTGAGAAAAAAAAAATTCAAAGCTACATAACCTCAAATATGTCCAACTTTTAGGTTAGAATATCTCAAAATCCTGACGTGATAGAGCAAAACTAAAAACAGATTCGAGTTCAACGTCGAAAAATACATAAGGAACGTATGGTTTTACCCCAGATCCAGAAAACTTTTTTCTTTTTGTAAACCTGTGCTATTATAACGTTAGCAATGACAGGCTGGGAAAGGCTTAAGACTCCAGAAACTTGAAATTTGATGTATATACTTGGTTTCTAGTAGGCGAAAGTCTCACATTTTTATGACATCTAGACTTAGTTGTGACATTTCAATTTCCATCAGATTTTTCAAGCTATCAGTGACTTTATTTGTTCCCAGTATAAATCTGATCTGCAAATCGGCACCTGTTTTAAAGCAGCAATACCAGGAAGAGAATTGCACACTTGAATAATGTTAAAAATGGCATGGCTGACCTCCATATTTAGTAATGCGTGATTATTTCACGACCAATTTAAAGAAACTTGTATCTTATAAATACAAAATTATTGTATCATACAATTCATGGCCGGTTTTATTGAAGTTTAGTATGCGTACAATCATTAACTGGTATTTATAATCAGAGCTGTCTTTATCAGTAATGGCTCATATTTGTGGTTCAACGCGAAAGTTGATGTATTGTTTTCATTCATTACATTTGTTGAAAATTTGTCATTGACCCATGCTGTACTAGTCATCGGCTATTAATCAATTAAAAGTGAATGGTTTGTTTTCAAATAAATTGTTTGAATTTTTTGTATCAGCATATATCAACAATAAATTAATCAACTTATTTTAGGTTTTAATATACGTATTTTTTTAATGAAAGGCGCCTTGTGAAAGATCGGGGGCATAATTGACGTCAAAAGCCAGGATTGGCTCCAGGTGATAGTCGGGATTCTAGCGTCTCAAAAGTTGCTCCTAAAATGTTGCACGGGCGACACGATGACATAGTTTTGAAAAAATATGTCCGCGGTTGCAAAAAAAAATGTAATAAAAGGTTTTTCAACAATTTTTGTATTACTGAAAATTGATGTTTATACCGCATTTGTAGATTTATTTACTGACATTTCTTAATCATTTTTAAACCAATAGAAAGTCTATTCTTCCTAGATTCGGGTGCTACCAAATTATTCTCTAAATTGTTGGTAATAAACGCTATACAGAAATTGTTTAAACAAAGCATACCTGAAAAGTAGTGTAAATTTCGGCATTTCTAAAATTATTTCAGATAGATGCATACTTCTCTGATATGGAATTTGCAGAACGATCGGATTAATTTTTGGCAAAAGAATTATCAGCATTGCTTTACTATTATAGGAATTATAATTATTTTAGTATACTTCTTCTCATTTACCTAGGCGGCATAAAAAGTGTCGACGCCTTTGACTTTGCCGTATAAATAATTTTTTATACCGACAATAAGTGCAGTAAATTATACACCGCTCAGTTGCGCGCTGTTACCGTTTTATACAGAAAACAGCGTGCAACTAAATTACTCCATTAAAGATGCTGGAGGGGGCTGCAGGAAAGAACACCGGTCTGGAACTACTTTGACTATACGTTTCTTGGGTCGCTGATAACGAGAACTGATGTCCCGAAATCCTAAAAGTTGGGGAACACCCCTAATAACGCCAAAAACACCCCTTTTAGAGAGGTTTCCGCGATAATTTTAACCAAATTCAAAAAGGATCCTATGATATATAGGGAAGGTATAGGAGAATTTGAAGAAAAAGTGAAAAAAAAAAATTAATTAAAAAAAATATTTCGATTTAGGGGTGGTTATTCCTAATCATATAATTTGGCTATATCCACCTTTGCAAATTAATATTAAAAAAAGGATTTCATATGATCCTACTTGACTTGTATTGAAATTATCGCAAAGAACCCTCTAAAAGGGGCGATTTTGGCATTTCTAGTGGTGTTCCCCAACTTTTAGAATTGCGGGACACCAATTTTCAAAATCAACGACCCAAAAAACGTACCTATAATCAATGTAGTTTCAGACCGGTGTTCTTTTCTACACCCCTTCGCGTGTTTGAATGGAGTAAATGTGAAAATAACAATAGTTGCTAAAACAAAACAAAAAAGCACAGCCTGCAAATTATTTCAGCCAATAAGTGCTAACGTTCATTGGTAACAAAATTTCTCATGCGATTTTTCCTCGAATAATCCCCTTTAAAAATTAGGTTCGATTTTTTGTTAGAATTTTGTGTAGTCGATCATCCTCAGAGAGTCTCTACCTAATTAATTTTGGTTGGGAACTGAAGAATAATCTGATTATTTCTAAGTTAATAAATATAAATGTTCGTCATAGTGTAATCGGAAATATATTTGTAATCGTAAACCTAAGAAAAATGTACCAGGAACTGTAGTTGTAACAAAGTTATTTATTTATTTTTGCAGTAGACCATGAAGCATACTATAGGAGGCATCAGAACATTACAGGTAGAACAAAATTACAAAAATTATATTAAAATAGAGCATACAGACAACAGTAGAGTAGTATAAACGTGTAGAGACAGCATGTGAATAAGTTACAAATATTATAACAAAAGATAAACACTAACACATTTTATTGAATAACTTAACTGAAAACTTCACAATACTTTTATTAAGTAAAATACATGTTTACTGATTAAAATACCCTTTTACAATGTTTATTACTTGATATTCGGATATTCATTCAGATTTATGTAACCTCAATTAATTAACACGCTTTTATTACTATATATCAATGTAACGGAATCTTTCAACGTAATTTTCACCCACTTCTGATTGTTGTATCATCATGAAACTTGGCAGTTGTGTGTAGCTCCGATGACAATACAATATAGTATACTCAATATTATAATATATTCAAAATGGCCGCCGCCCCAAGATGACGGATTATGATTTTCTTTACAACCCCCTTGATATGGGTATCAATGGAAAGGGCCTTGACAAATAGAAAACAAATATGTCATCAAAACTTAAAAAATTTAAAATGGCGGCGTCAACATGGCGGATAGGTTTTATCAATTATCGTCGGATTCAACTGAAAATCGGTATCTGTGGATTATCGAGGTTGCAGATTCGAATTATCTGGTCCAAATTTAACAATTCAAAATGGTGACGTCAAAATGGCGGATCAAGCACCAAAAAATCCCGTCTTCTGGTTACTATTACATTTAAGTTCGTTTTAAGACTAAAAAATAAAAAAATAGACTGTAGTTTAAAAAACTTAATACTCGCAACAAACCGAACTAAAAAGTAAAAAATAATATTTAATTATTAACAAACAAAAATTATTTCATTGTAAAAAAGGCGTGGGGTGCTTTACATCGACTGGTATAAATATTTCATTGGTAGCTATTTGTAAAAATAGAGTTAGTGTAAAAAATATAGTGTTAAGCACCCCACGCTTTTTTTACAATAAAACAAATTTTTTTGTTAATAATTAAAAATTATTTTTTGCTGCTTAGTTCGGTTTGCGACTAAAGCGTGTTTTTTTTTTAGTTTTTTTAACTATTATTTGTTTTAAAACTTATCTTCTCGCCCTGAATCTCGCTTTATATACTCTACAAAATGGCTCTAGAACCATAGCAAAACTAATTCCGGCTACTACTCATTTACTCCCCCTGGCGGCTAATAAGCCGCCAAGGGGAGTAAACGCGTCACACTGCCCCCTCCTTAAGCCCGAACGTCCCGGAGGCCGGTCCAGGTCTACAGCGATGATTGGAGCAAAAAGCTCAAGCTCGAACCCTAATAATTCGAGACCGAAAACTAGAGTCAAGAATATTCACGCCTGATAGGGAAATTCAGAATCCGCAATGTATTTCGTCAGTCTATCCAAATGCACAATTTCATCTTAAACTTTTTGCTTAATTGAATCCGACATCGACGACATAATTGACTCGGTTAACAGCAGTATACGGTCCGTCCCAAAGTCAGGCCCGGCGAGAGGGGGGTCGGGGGTGTTTTCCTCCGGACTCGGAGTGTTTGAGGGGGCCCAGATTCCATCCGAATTTCTGAAATCCGGGAAAAGTTGTAGATGTATATGCGAATTTTAATTGCGAAAGGGGCCCATATGTTACTACCCCCGGACCAGGGTTGGCAAAAATTGTGTTTTTTTTTTAATTTTAATCAAAAAACACGTTTTTTTTTTATTTAAAACAATTCAATGTGTTTTAAACATGGATTTTTAATTGTGGAAAAAAACATGTTTTAAGCAATAAAAAATATGTTTTTAAACTTAAATTTATACGGGCGCGTCGACCCAATACATTGTTTATTCTATAAGCCATGCCCATATTGCATTATAACAATCCGAGGACGATACTTGACAACGGCTTGGTCAATTCGGTGTAATAAATACGTCAAGTTGTAGCAACAGTGCAATAATTGTTTGGTGATTGGTTATTGACTACACAGGCACATAAAAAAAAGTCGAGTGGGAGAAGGCAGACCTAAGTATTCCCATGAATTCTGACCTGCTGAACACGAATCCGACGTCCGAGTTGCCCGATTGGCTCTTGCATTTTTCCTAATTTCAAAAAACACCGCAAGAATGCCCGAAAAAATGAGAATGTAGCTAAAAATCTGAAAAAATTCAGGGGTACATAGAATGGCGATAGAAATCGAATGACACAAACCAGACATCCCTGCGGTCCTTCGTTTTCGAGATAGAGCAGCTCAAAGTCACCGGAAGGATAAAAATTGTTTTTTTCGCACTCCTCGAGGCTCTATATCGGAAACCAAAAAAGCTGTAGAATTCTAGTTTGCGTCATTCGATTTCTCTCGCCATTCTACGTACCTCTGAATTTTTTCAGATTTTTAGCCACACTTTCATTTTCTCGGGCATTCTTACGGTGTTTTTTTTTGAGGTTAGGAAAAATACAAGAGCTAATCGGGCAAAATGGACAACATTTGAAATTTTTTTTTTACTTTCACTATATCGCAGAAACTAAGTAATATACGAAAAAATGTCAGGAGACCTTCTTTTTTGTAGAGAATTGAATTTCCAATAAAAAACAACAGTACAACTTTTCGTGTCCCTCATAGTTGCAAAGTCATTCTCGAATGAAAAACAAATTTTTGTAACTTTCAAGTCGCATTTCCATCGAATAAGTATTAAAATACCAGCTCCAAAGGTAAATGAAGGTCTGTGATTACTAAAAAGGTTCTAAATAAATGAGCAAAATTATCGTTTATATTTAAAGCATTCATAATACAAATTAATCTGCGACCGAACTCACGAAGTCACGGCGCGCATACGGCACATTTAAATCGTTCTGCCAGGTAGTTACGACCGCCATTTTGTTCTGCCAATTTGCATATATACTTGGAATAGTTGCTACAACAACATACTAAAAAATGAAGCTTAACTAAATAACAAAAAGTTCATTACTCCCACGACAAGTTGGGGGTGTTCTGCCACACTCTTAAGACTGGCCAATCGTTCTGCCAATATTAGATCGATGTTTGTGGCCTATCAGAGGAGTACTGGAAAAAATTTCAGCCCTAATTAAATAATAAAAAGATGCAGTTTCTTTTACACGTGGGGGGCGTTCTGCCATCGTCTTACGACTGGAATCCGGGCTAATCCTCACAGATGACACTTAGTTATACCCCCCTCAATATCCTCTCAAAAAATAGGCCTTAACTAAATCATCACTGAAAAATGTCACTGGCTCTCCTACTGTAAGTAAACGGACTGAGATCACGTAATTAATTCTAAATTGAAGTCTGTTTTCCTCCAGCTTAATTAACTCTTAATTACGTCCGAACATAAAGTTATGACTGTAATAATTGGTACTTTAAAAAGGGAAGCTTTATTTTTCTATTACGTGAACGCCAAGTACACTATCTTATTAAAATTCGGTTTTAGTGAGTTTTTGATAAAAACCAATAAGATTACGAGATTACTTTACAGTTAAAATATTGCCTAATATCTTTTTTGAAAAATTAGGTACATTTTTCTTCATAACGACGGACGTCACTGTTGGATTTTAAAATATTTTACTCTCTCACATCTCCTAATGGGTAAGTACCTTCCACCCAAATTTAACGAATCGCATTGTTAATAATGCTGTGATATGGGAGTCATGAAATGTGAGATATACTGTATATTTTAGAGGATGTAAAAAAAGTGATTTCGTACTGTCAAAGTAATCATTAAGAGATACATGACAAGAAATGCTGGTTGGATGTAATACATTGTGGATGAAACTAGAAAATCCTCTATCCAGAGAATTTTTTCAAACTTGTATTAGTTGGCAGTTATCATTGAAAACGATAGTAAAATAGCGTTTTCCACTGAACAGCAAAGGACTGATTGAAGGCTCGGTATGACCGTAAGGATAGTTCAAAAGCGTTCATGGCGGGAGAACTGATTTGACAGTACAACCCAGAGCGAGAGAAAGGAAAATCATCGAAACCTCAACCATCTTGGGCAGGGCCGTCGAGAAAAAATCGGGGTCCGGGGCAGGGTTGGCAGTTTTAAAACAAAATGTTTTAAACAAATGTTTTTTAAGTGTTTAAAACACACTAACCTGTTTTAAACACGTTTAAAACAATTGTTTTAAACATGATTTTTTTCAATGCATTTTTTTCAGTGTGCTTGATGGACAATTTTTGGAACATCGTTGTATTTAATAAGGTAAAAAAAATACAATAAAATAAAAAAATATGAACTTTTATGTAATGCAATAAAACAAGTTATAATAATATAGTAGTATAAGTACAACGAACGAAACATTACTATTATATAGAAGATATACCTGTTATTATTTATTTTCTTAAGTGTTAATTTTAAAGCGATTAATAGCACAGGTACACACAAAAATAAGTCAAGTACGGGAAGGTAGACCTATGTATTCCCATGCATTTTGACCTGCTGAACACGAATCCGATGTCCGTTTTGCCCGATTAGCTCTTGTATTTTTCCTAACCTCAAAAAAAAAACACCGTAAGATTGCCCGAGAAAATGAAAGTGTGGCTAAAAATCTGAAAAAATTCAGAGGTACGTAGAATGGCGAGAGAAATCGAATGACGCAAACTAGAATTCTACAGCTTTTTTGGTTTCCGATATAGAGCCTCGAGGAGTGCGAAAAAAACAATTTTTTTCCTTCCGGTGACTTTGAGCTGCTCTATCTCGAAAACGAAGGACCGCAGGGATGTCTGGTTTGTGTCATTCGATTTCTATCGCCATTCTATGTACCCCTGAATTTTTTCAGATTTTTAGCTACATTCTCATTTTTTCGGGCATTCTTGCGGTGTTTTTTGAAATTATGAAAAATGCAAGAGCCAATCGGGCAACTCGGACGTCGGATTCGTGTTCAGCAGGTCAGAATTCATGGGAATACTTAGGTCTGCCTTCTCCCACTCGACTTTTTTTTATGTGCCTGTGTAGTCAATAACCAATCACCAAACAATTATTGCACTGTTGCTAGAACTTGACGTATTTATTACACCGAATTGACCAAGCCGTTGTCAAGTATCGTCCTCGGATTATTATAATGCAATATGGGCATGGCTTATAGAATAAACAATGTATTGGGTCGACGCGCCCGTATAAATTTAAGTTTAAAAACATATTTTTTTATTGCTTAAAACATGTTTTTTTCCACAATTAAAAATTCATGTTTAAAACACATTGAATTGTTTTAAATTTAAAAAAAAAACGTGTTTTTTTATTAAAATAAAAAAAAAACACAATTTTTGCCAACCCTGGTCCGGGGGTAGTAACATACGGGCCCCTTTCGCAATTAAAATTCGCATATACATCTACAACTTTTCCCGGATTTCAGAAATTCGGATGGAATCTGGGCCCCCTCAAACACTCCGAGTCCGGAGGAAAACACCCCCGACCCCCCTCTCGCCGGGCCTGACTTTGGGACGGACCGTATACTGCTGTTAACCGAGTCAATTATGTCGTCGATGTCGGATTCAATTAAGCAAAAAGTTTAAGATGAAATTGTGCATTTGGATAGACTGACGAAATACATTGCGGATTCTGAATTTCCCTATCAGGCGTGAATATTCTTGACTCTAGTTTTCGGTCTCGAGGGGGCAGTGTGACGCGTTTACTCCCCCTGGCGGCTAATAAGCCGCCAGGGGGAGTAAATGAGTAGTAGCCGAAAATTAGTTTTGCTATGGTTCTAGAGCCATTTTGTAGAGTATATAAAGCGAGATTCAGGGCGAGAAGATAAGTTTTAAAATAAATAATAGTTAAAAAAAACTAAAAAAAAAACACGCTTTAGTCGCAAACCGTAACAAAAAATTCAAAAAATTCATTGCTCCCACGACATGTTGGGGTTGTTCTGCCACCCTCTTAAGACTGGCCAATCGTTCTGCCAATATTAGATCGATGTTTGTGGGTTATTAGAGGAGTACTGGAAAAAATTTCAGCCTTAACTAAATAATAAAAAGATGCAGTTATTTTTACACATGGGGGGCGTCTGCCACCTCCTTACGACTGGAATCCAGGCTAATCCTCACGGATGACACTTAATTACACCCCCCTCAACATCCTCTCAAAAAATAGGCCTTAACTAAATCATCACTGAAAAATGTCACTGGCTTTTAGACCATTAACAGTTCAATCAATAACTGACTTGGAAATTAAAAAAAGTTCAATTTTAGACGAATTTGATCCACGAACAATTTAATACATAATAAAATTTACATAGATAATTAAACCACACTGCTCAACATATCACATGATTAATTCTAAATGGAACGACTGTCTTCCTTCAGCTCAATTAACTCTTAACTACGTCTGAAAATAAAGTTATGACTAATAAATAATTGGTACTTTAAAACTGAAATTTTTTTTATAACAACGAATAAGATTATGAGATTGTTTTACAGTTAAAACATTGCCTAATATCTTTTTTGGGAAAATAAGGTCCATTTTTCTTCATAATGACGAATACCACTGGCAGATTTTTCAATGTTTTACCGTGACACAATCTCCTGATGGGTAAGTACCTTCCATCCAAATTTTAAAAAAATCGCATTGTTAATAAGGGATCTGTGATATGGGAGTGATGAAAAGTGAGACATACTGTAGTTCTATGCGTTAAACTGCGGGAAATCACTAATCCACAAGTGTTTATCATCTGAAGGAAGTTTAAAAAAAAATGTAATCTCCGCCGGCTTTAAGTTCGCGCGGTTTACGTACCTCTATATTATTCACATATACATTATAAATATTATATATTTAGAGTGTATTTATTCATTTTGAACATACGAAGGGCGCAAACGTGACAGCCACAGTCACAATATTCGCGTATATCTATCTATTAAGCCGGTCCCACACACATCGCGAGTACTAACGAGCACAAACATTTCCTAGTATGTTCAAGTGCGAGCAACGAGCCATCGAAGTACCCAGACACTTCGCGAGTACTAATGAGCACAAACATTTCCGAGTATGTTCAAGTACGAGAAAGGAGCTATCGGAGCCCTCAGAGAGAGACGCCTTGCACTTTGCAGTCGCACATTCTCGTGAGTTGCCCGCCTTTCTGAGTAGTTTTGTCAGCTGTTTACTATCGACGGAATTTGAAACAATATCATAGCCAAATCTATGAACGAAAATTAACTAATTAAAAGCTAAATATTTGCGATGTGTGTGGGACCGGCTTTAGACGTATGGTATTCAAGTCCATGAAACCTCACCTCCTTGGAGAAAGAAAGACCACGGAAAGAAAGTGCTAAAAATGAACATTTTTAGGGGGTCCGACAGCCAGCAACAGGGGCCGCGACCTCACAGTTTCTTTTAAAAAAATGGAATCATTTATAACTTCCTTGGATGTAAAAGTAAAATTTAGGTTTCAAGGGGCAGAGAAAAGTTGGTGTAAAGATTTTCTAGGGCGGTAGCGGACAGAGGTAAAAAATTCCTCAAATTATGGAGCTATGAGGAACCATTCAAACCATGATATTTCTAATGTATTTTTAAGCAAAAATAAGTAATTGAAGAGTCCTAGAAAGAAAATTAAAAAATTCATAAATACAAATGACATTAAAAGTGAATAATTATTAGTTGTTTGCTTGTAATTGTAATGAAACATATTCTTTATAGGATATTGCAAACAGCAGAATAAAATATCTATAACATCTAAAAGGAGAAACTATCTGTAAAAAAATATTAATGAAATATTTGCATTCTTTCAATATCCCGAGTTCTGGTTATGCTAGCAATTAAAATCCTAAACTGAATTTGTCTATTTTATTTGACAATTCCCATTGTAAGACTAGTATCCACATATCCTACGGCAATGCAGATTAAACTAGTATCGACATAGCCCCCCTACGGCCATGAAGATTAGGTTAAAAATGAGAACAGAGGCCTAAACTGAATATATTTACCTACCTTGTCTTAAAAAATTAGTTTTATCTGCTGTTTACAAAATTATATAAAAAATATGTTTCATTACAATTACAAACAACAAATACTAATTATTCAGTTTTAAACATGCTTAGAGTATCGAGGCTCCAATACTAGTAAGGAAACAGATAGGTGAAGATCTGTTGTATTTATCAGACAATGTCAAATATAATGTCAAAATATTTTATATTTATGGAAGTTGTCCTGGTTTTTTGCACGAAATTTCTTTGAGTGGCTGTATGTCTTTCTGATGAGCTCCAGAATAACGGCGAAAAATGTTTCAAAGGCTAAGTAAGCATTTCCAAGAAACAGAATGATAGATAACTTCATGAAAATGTAATTCATTAGAATGAGACATTTTTAAGACAAGATAAGTCAGTTTAGGCCTTTCTTCTCATTTCTAACTTAATCTTCATGACCGTAGAGGGTAATTAGTACAGGCAATGAAGGCAAAATTTTGTAAAAACCTCGCAAAAATTAATGAAAGGATCATCTCCGGGATTTAAGTAGGTAGTAACCTGTAGAATTGAATGATGCATTCTTTGCACTTCCAAGTTCCGGGAAAATTGAAAAAAAATTTGAAACACTTTTTGATTTTCGTTTTTTTGCTAGCGGCTAAAACAATGAAAATACAGAAAAAAGTTTTCGACAAAATTTGTAGTTCGTCTCTTTCTCTACAAAAAAGGGCTTTGCAAATTTTTGTCTTACTTAAGCCGTTTAGGAGATAAATCCAGTTTTCCACTTATAGTTTTGAGCCGATCCGACATGCGCGGAAAATGAAATTTCTCTGGGAGTTTCGTACATCCGGACACATCGATAATTCTTACTATTTAGAGCCGCTAAAAAAACGAGAACAACATAAAATGTAGAGAAAAGTCTCAGCTTTAATGTGGAACTAATCACAAAATTCATACAAATTTTTATCATAGAGAAAAAAGTGTTGGAATATGGCTTAGCATACTTTATACAGTTGATTTGGGCTCTGAATAGTAAGAATTATTGATCGATGAGACCGGTCGTACGAAACTCCTGGAGAATTCTCATTTTTCGCGCATTTGGAAGCGGCTTAAAACTATAAGTGGAAAATTCGAATTATCTTCTAAATGGCTTAAGTGAGACAAAAATTTGTAAATACCTTTCGTGTAGAGAAAGAGACGAGCTACAACTTTTGTTGGGAACTTTTTCTCTATTTTCATTATTTTGGCCGCTAGAGCAAAAAACCGAAAATATAAAAGTTTTTCCAAATTTTTTTGAATTTTCCCGGAACTTGGAAGTGCAAAGAATGCATCATCTCATTGTCCAGGTTATCATTTTACTTGTTTCTATGGATTTTACAGTCATTGATTGGCAAATAACATTTTGCGGCGCTCAGAGTTTTTCCTTGGACACCTCAACTACTTATTTTTGCTTAAAAATACATCACAAAAATCATAACTTGAACGGTTTGAATAAATTGCTCCAATATTTGGTAATTTTCTTACCAAATCAAACTGTTACCGGTGTCTGTAGCCGTCTTGAAAAATCCTTGGACCAAGATTTTCCTACTCTTTGATATCCAAACTTTTTACTTTTTAACACACGAGAAGACTAGTGATTCCAATTTTTTTTAAACGACCCCTGTTGCTGGTTGTCGCACCTAAAAGTGTTCATTTTTACCACATTCTTCCGTGGTCTTTCTCCAAGCAGGTGGGGTTTCATGGATTTGAATATCACAAGACTCTTGGTCTACATTGCTATTGGACATTCGACAATAACACACTGCCCAAGGCAATAATTTTTAACAGGTGTGTATTACGTTGAATATTTTAGCATACAGAAGTTCGTAAACCAATAAGTAAATAACTACCTACCCACTCGCCGGCGGAAACAATTGTTTCTTATAGCTGCCTTCCATTCAATCGCGTGATAAAAATGTTTGGATTTCTGTTGCGATATTTGTAAAAAACAGATTTATTGCATAACATCAATATTTTAAATTAAAACATATTCTTTATAAGATTTTGCAAACAGCAGAAAAAAATAACTATCTATGAGAACTAAAAGAAAAACTGTGTGTAAAAATATGAAATCTTTGCATTCTTTCGATAACCTGAATTCTGGTTATGCTTGCAAATTGAAATCCTAAAATGAATTTGTAAATCAATGTTTTATTATTTTTTATTGACATTGTTCGGTAACGGTTTTACGTACGTTTACATTATATCTAGTATTATATCTAGTATTGTACGTAAAAGACGTCTTTGGAATTTATCGCTGCCTTCTGAATCTCTGCTTATGAAATACATTGATGTCACATCATGGGATATCGTGGGCGTGGAAACATTGGAGCAAATGCCTTTTGCTTCTGACATTAGAATCCTGAAGGGAATAGAACGCACAATTTGCTAGTAATCTCTTGAGTTAACGAGATTCATAGTAAAAGGATGATTTGCTACCCTTCGTCTAACGATATATAGTGCTATCACAGCAACTTAATAAATAATCCTTCAATGGAATCCTATAGATCAAAACTGTCCATATAAATGGAACAATATAATTACAAATTACAACATCCAAGCAAGTTTAATAAAACTTAAGTACATAATCAATGAAAAAGTCGCAAAAGAAGGCGAAAACATCAAAAGTGCAATGACAGAGGCGATGCCTCCATTTTCGAGGGTGCTGAATACGATGGTCATATTTTTTAACCTCCAACCCCTTGGGAACTACCCTTAAACGGGAAATACTACCCCCCTTTTTGCGTTTCTTCCATTCTAGGCATGCGAGGGCTTGTCGGATTGGGTTTTTCTGGTAGGCCTTATGGACTTTGACCATCCAACATATTATCAACCCCCAGGGTTGAAATTACCCCTTCCCTTGATACTGAAATCTCCCCAAGAATTTCAAAATTGATAAAAATTTATTTCTATTCGTATGCAAGCACCCTTGCAACACGATAGGAACATACATTTCTCCCCTACCCTCCACTAACCAACCCCAAATTCCCGAAACCACCCCATTTTTGTATTTCTGACTACTCGCGTGTCCAGTAGCAAAGAATATTACGAGGTGATGGTATTGGGAATTTGAGGGTGGTTCGGTGAAGGGTGGGGGAGGAAATTATGTTGTCATCGTGTTAAGCACCCTCGAAAACGGGGATAAAGAGTCTTCAAATAGTTTGAATTTTTGGGACGATTTATTAGGGGTAGTTTTTAACCCCCGAGGTGACTGCATGTCTTGGCACTTAATTTGCTTTACAATACCGAACTTTTGTCAAAAACCTCGAGCCAACGACTCCCCACATGCCCAGTAGCCAGAAATGTAAAAAGGAGGTGGATTCGGGAATTTGAGGGTGGTTAGTGGAGGGTAGGGGAGAAATGTATGTTGCTATCGTGTCGAGCACCCTTGTAAACGAATAGAAACAAATTTGTATCGATTTTGAAATTTTTGAGGAGATTTTAGTATCAGTGGTGGGGGTAGTTTCAACCCCAGGGGGTTGATAATTTGTTGGATAGTCAAAGTCCATACGGCCTACCCGAGAGACCCGATCCGATAAGCCCTCGCATGTCTAGAACGGAAGAAACGCGAAGAGAGGGTGGCTTTTCGCGTTTAGGGATAGTTCCCAAGGGGTTGGAGGCTTAAAAATATGACCATCGTTATTCAACACCCTCGAAAACGGGGGGGTTCCCAGGTCTCGTCTCCATCACAGCACTTTTGATGTTTTTGCAACTTTTTCATGGACTTATAGGTGTAAAGACAGAACACATTTTTATAAATTCACGGCGTACATTTTATATTAATTAAGAGTGGGTATGCCGTCTGAAAATCAGAAATAAATTACTCTCAAACGCCGCCCCGTCCGCGACAAATTATAATTAGACCATTGCAGTTACGAAATTTGTACAGGCGAAAAATAGAAGAAAACATATCAATCTAGGTTTGTATCTTTTTAATATTTTGAGAAAAAATGGTATTAATTAATAAGATTTGTTTTAATTAGCAGCAAATTGCTGATTTTTTTTAAAATATTTAGAATCAAAATATGAGAAAAATGACTCGATACAAACCTTCATTCATATTTTCTGTGTATCGTACTATTTTTATTTTTCCAAAAAACATAATACTTTTTGCAAAAACATGTATAGCACGGAACCGTGCAAAGGCACATTTTGCAACAAATGTTACACTGATACCAGCTCCCTCTGGATTTATTATTGTTTAAGCTCCGCCCTTCACCCAGAATTATTTTATGAATGAGAAAATATAACGAGGGAACGAAATAAGAAATTAAACCAAATCATTTCTAATAACACGGGACGCCCAATAAAATACCAAATTCCATTAATTTTAACAGGTACTCTACTCTTTGATTATACTACAAGTACGGAATTATAACAATATAGTAACTAGTTATATGTAGCCACCCATGCACTAACAATAATGTGTAATTGTGTTTCAATTCTTCTTTATAAAATGGTGGTATGCTGGTATATTTGAAAACATTTATTGGACAATACAATTGATACTAAATTTTAAAGATGTGTTCTTGTCGTAAACACATGAATATAGAATTATAAGGGGCGATGCGATTTGCAATGAAAGGAGTTAGAAACACAAAAGTAAAGCGCACATTTTCCCATTTTCTCATCAAGTCACACGCATCAGTTTGTTGCATTAGACCAAGTAACAGGATTTTTTTTCATAATAACTTTTATTTCTGGGAAAAATAGAAAGAAATGTTTGGGATAAAAACTGTCGGCAGTAAAGTTATCTATCGATCTGTCAAAATAATGAAATCTAGGCTCAAAATGTAAAAAGAAACAGAGAAACCAACTTACTTCTTTAAACCCGAAAATATTTTCCAGAAAAAAGCAACTTCGTGAAAATTTAACAAATCAGAGCTAAAAGTATTGTCCAGAAGATGATGTGGACCGATGTTGAAAATATTTTCTTGTTGAGATCGCGCACCAATGTAGACGTTCTAAGACTCAAGTTGCAGGTTTTTATCTCTGCTTTAAAAATTTGTAGAGAAAACATTTTTTAATACAAATTTTAGCCATCTTTTTTACTTTCAAAATTTTGCAAATTTTTAGAATCGCTCTGACACTCGTATTTTAAAAAAATGCACTATTAAATTTTATTGATACAAATAATTGATGCTTTGGATTTTTAAAATCTAACCAGTAAAACCAGAGATATCCATATTTTTGAGAAATAACCTACTATGTCTAAAGTTATTAATGATATTTTGATGCGGGGTTTAGTTTAAAACATCCATCATTAAACTTTTGTCTACTATAAAAGCAAATTTGTAAGTTCTCCCCATCCATATATTTTTTAAGAAAATATGAATAATAATTCGTAAAACTAAATGTACACCAGGCAAGTTATTTTATATAATATGTGCTAATATGTGATGTGCTAAGTATATAACACTAGTTCCTTGGTCAAATCGAGACTACTACTCCTAGAAAGTAAAATTTCAAATAAAAGGTTGCCTCTATCCTTAATCTTTATTTATTCTCGATATATTTACTTGTTACTGACTTCGAAAAATTGGCATTTGGTTGCTACATTTACGTCTGCAAATTTCAGGTTAGGGTTGTAAAGAAATCTTTATTTAATACTATATACTATCAAAACAGTACCTGAGAGGTCAACCACTTGTAGAAATTACACGAACTGCCGAGACTGCCTTGCCTGCGGCGCCTGCGTAACTCCAACCAGCCGCCCTTGCGGGGCTTTCAATTATATGACCGCTACTGCCATGGCTGCCGACAGCCTGCCTAAAATTCGGAGAACGAGTGCCGGCGGTGGTTTACCTCTCGATAGACAACTAGTGAATTTCATAATGATCCGTTGAATAGTTTAATGCTTATAAATAATTACTTATCACTGATTTTCTGCGAATCATTTCTCTTATTCTCGGCGTCTATTGGATGTATAACAATAATAATTAAAATTATTTTTTTGTTTAACTTGCCATAATTCAAAAAACGAAAACATTAATGGATCTCAATTTTATTATGTCATCACTACATATTTATTAATGAACTGTGGTAATATGAAGGTCAAATTTTAATAATTGTAAAAAATACGTTTTTTTTTCAAAAACCATGTCGATAAAATGTGAGTATTTGCAAGGATCAGTTAACGAACGGAAAACCCTTTAAGTCTATGCTGAGAAGAAATAAAGATGGAGACACCTTTTTTATTTGAAACTTTTTTTCTGTTTAACAGTTTCTAAGAATATCGCGTATAGACAAATTAGACCAATAAATAACTAATACTATACGCATAACACTTATTGGATAAAACAACTTGCGTGGTGTATATTTTTTATTTTAACAATGGTTGCTAATTTTTGTTTATTGGTAAACTACCATTATTTGAGGGAGACTACAAAATAAAAATTCAAGAAGTCCTGAGGAATCCCCGGAGGATCCAAGAGTTTAAAATTTGATTTGTTGAATTGTGACAGCTAAAGCTTTACACATACGAAAACTAAACAACATTAAAATGTTAAGTTTTCCATTTAGTTATAAACAAGAATTAGTACTATAATAACAAACAAGACTGCAGCTACGGACACGTATATCGGAGTTATTGCTCTTCATATATGGCACATGAGGTACGAAGGTACAAAATAGAGTACCTACAATATACTGTGCTTTCCTATCTTTGTTGGTCTTGCTTTTAACAATATAACAATATTATTTATGCCATGCTACGCTGATGAGGAGCAATAACTCTGAAACGTGTGTCCGTAGCTGGAATATTGCATACCACTAATTTTTGTTTATAATTTTTATCGGACCTCATCAACTCTTATTCTTTTTATTTAATATTATTATTTCCTTATTGACGATTATTATTAATTAATGCAGATTACTAATTATTGAATATCTTTTCCATTATGCAAAAATATAGATATACTCGTATACTCCATATTACAAATTAAAATTCTAGGGAAGCATAATACCTAGCCGTCTAAATTATAAATACTGTATTTATTGAAGAAATAATATGTTAAAAACGCATTTAGGTTAGAATGATAGGATAGATGTGTCGGGTGTCGGCATAACCTTTGAGCTTTGGCAGGTAGAATTTATATACAATCATGAACTAATTTCGAGCTTATACGTATAGTAAGGGGTCCACAGCTTTAAAAATTGAAATGACCCATTCCAACAAGGTAAATGATTTTTGGAAACGAATTCAGGAAGAGGGTCCTTAGGGGCATCAGAAATGGCTTGTTGGACTTTTGTTGACGCTTGCGCAACTTCTCCACAAGAAAAAAACATGGCCGAATGTTATTTCAAGAATTTGTGTTTTTAAACGTTTACCTCTTCCTAAAAAATTAACTACTTGCGATATCAATCTGATTTTTTATATCTATATACTACAAACACGAGCGCATCTATCTGTACTAATAGACCTTCAAAATCACTTACGGTTTTTTTCTAAATAAATCCAAAATCACATGAACGAATTTTGTGTGTTTGAAATTTCGACGTGCGGGCAACTATATTAAATATTCGAATTTTGTATCTATTACATACGAATGAAATATGGTCTAAAGATCAAAAAAGTTTTTGCAAAAAAAATTAGCTCAATATCTTATACAGTTTTCGAGATAAGGATTTTTAAATTCGACCGTAATAATGTCTTGTTATTAGAGCGCAACGTGACAGCTACGGCAGGGCTCGTTCTGTGCAATTGTGGATAGATCATATATTAGTCTAATACCTAATTTGATTTAGGTGTTATATTATTCTTGATCATTGAAAATTATTAAACAATTATTTCAGTGCAATAAATACGTGGTTTTAAATTATGATGTAATTTGTTACATGTAATATACTGCCGTCCTAAGCCAAAATGACGTACTTCATTATACGCTCTTCTTGAGATATTTGACATTTTATGCCGCTAATCTCAGCACATCTTATTTTTTTAAATAGTTTCATTCTATTTTTTAATTTAATTCTATGAGGCAGATGCAAAAATAATGGTTTATTGATTATTGAAAAAAGCCGGTCATTTAACAAGGAAACTTTGAAGTACGTCCAATTTGCTTAGGAAATTTTAAGTTACGTCATTTTGGTTTAGGACAGTATATCTAGACTTGCAAATAGTGTACGAAATCGTTAATAAGTTTTAATAAATTGAGTTTAAAAATAAAAATTGACCTAAACTTCGGATTTAAAAAAAGTACGATATGACTTAAGAAAACAAGCCCTGAATATTGGTGTAAATAAGGCTAAATGTTGCCCAACAATGTGAACTTGGATTCCTCACGCCTAGCATAAAATTTGAAGTGCAGCGATGAACAAACGAACACAACAATATTTACGAAAGGTATGTTTAATTTTTCCAAAATAGAAAAACTACAAAAGTTTTGTGGGTATACGACAACAAAGGGTATTTTATAGTATTCACGAAACCAATAAATAATTAGGTGAAAAACATGAAGAAGAAAATATTGTAAATATTGTTTATTGGCAGTCTATGTATTGTGTGACCTGTCAGTTATTCTTTCCGAAGGGGAAA
This sequence comes from Stenurella melanura, assembly GCA_963583905.1. Lineage (NCBI taxonomy): Eukaryota > Metazoa > Arthropoda > Insecta > Coleoptera > Cerambycidae > Stenurella > Stenurella melanura. Next base: position 115,674,614 of record OY757312.1, read on the forward strand.
AAGTGAGCAGTTACAGTTGCCTTAAATCAAACAGGCCATCTAAACAGTTTGACTAATCTTGGAGACAACTGCGATGCAATTGGTGATCGTGTCATTGAAGATGGTCGTAAGACCTATGTGAATCTGTATGGCCATAGTGAGTTTAATTAGATTCACCAAGGTAGCATTTATTTTTCATAAAGTTATTAGACATACTTTCGCTAAGTCCTACAAGAGAGCTTACTTACTGCATTTGAAACGGTCATTAAGTCCAGTAGTTTGGTATGCTTAGCTTAGCTTGCAACTGAAGTACTTAGCGAAGCAGGGTCAAACCCTGCTTACTGCAAAATAATTTTAATTGTAAAAATTATTCACAAGAAGTGGTTTAGATTCTCCTATACTTTCCTTACCTAACACAAAATTCTGGATTTTAAACAAATTACCTCGGTGACTTGAAAAACGGTTAAGAAAACACATCACACTCTTCCAGAAAATTTGGATATCTGATAGAGAATAACCAAATAAACCCACAAATGATGACAAAAAACCACAAGTTGTTAAAAAAAAAACAAAAAGTGGAATTGTAAAGTAGAGTGTGACTAAAAATGTTGCATGTGCATGTGACCTTTCCTACAATTGTTTTAAGGGCAGAAATAATACAGAGCAGTGTTTAACAGACAGTAATTCTTACTAGTCTAGTAGTGCTTTGTCGATGCTTACTGAGCTGTGTATAATTATGCATTATTATTGTTATTATTATTACTTATAAATTACACGTTTTGTGTACGTGTTTATATTTTATTTCTATATTGTATAATGATGGTATATATAATAAATGTCTCCATATACAACACCTTCATAACCTATAGATCTAATAAATACTATGCCAAATCACATTTTACATATTAATATTTTTGTAAAATTATAAATAATAATAACACAATATCAAAAATGTATTGGCTTACTATCTTGATGCATTACAATTAACCACATAGCAGTACGTGAGATAATAGCCGCATGGTAATAGGAGTATCACGGACCTAAATTATGGTTTAATTTGAAAAGTCTGTAACTCAAAAATTGTAAAAGATATGGAGCTAATTTTTTTTGCAAAAACTTTTTTGATCTTTAGACCATATTTCATTCGCATATAATATATAAAAAAATTAAACATTTAATATAGTTGATCGCACGTCGAAAATTCAAACACACAAATTTGCTTCCTGTGATTTAGGATTTATTTAGAAAAAAATCGTAAGTGATTTTGAAATTCTAACAGTACAGATATATGCGCTCATGTCAGTAGTATACAAATATAAAAAATTACATCAATATCGTACGTAGTTAATTTTCTAGCGAGAGGTATATGTTTAAAAACACACATTCTTGAAATAACGTTCCGCCATCTTTTTTTCTTGTGGAGAAGTTGTGCAAGCGCCAAAAAAAGTCCAACAAGCCATTTCGGATGCCCATTAGGACCCTCTTTCGATATGCGAGCTCAAAATTTATTTACCTTGCTGGAATGGGTTACTTGGCGATTTAGACGGCTTTCGAAGGTGTGGACCCTCCACTAGTAAGTGGAATCGCGGTCATTCATTTCTATTTACTACTACATAGTACTATAAACACATAAAATAATATTTTATCGTTTTTAAAGGACCGCCCACTGGAGTTTCCCTTTCACCTCCCCTGTTGCACATTTTAGCAGCTTGTCGAGGCATATCTACTCTTAATATTAAAATATAAAAATTCTTTGAAACTGCGTCATTAAGCAAACGAGAAAAGTGTGCAAAGTTGTCACAGAATGTCAATAAAATTATGCACTTTATTATATTATCTAGACACTAATATAATACTAAATTCATACGTTGGTTTGTGTGAGGTGTATCATATTTTAGAATGAGTTTGTTTAACTTTAAATATATAGTCGTGTCAAGATGGCAAACTAATATACGATTCAAATGTATTGACCCCTGACTTTAACCGTGAATATCTCAGAAACGGAGGAGCAGAAAAAAATTGAAAAAAACCGCTGCCTAAGGAATCACTACTTCCACATCCAGATTTTTCATTCGTCACTTTAAAGAAAACATCCTGACTAGATTTGCACTCTAGTATGTGGAAATTATTGGTCAAAGAATTTTAACAATATTTTGGGGCAGGTGTCAGAAAAGTTTTCGTTTCTACCATATACGTTAAAAATAAAGTTTGTAGTTTATCCTACTTATCTTCTCCTATTCACAACCTACCACCTCCCACCGTTCAATGGAATCATCTCAATCAGATCTCATTACAATACATATAAGTACTAACTTTCAAGTGAATATCTTAATTTTATGTTACCAATGTGTTACCCACCCACTCCTTCAACGTGATCGTGTCACAATATAATCTAGTTTCAGATATAATTTTAATATATACGTTTATCAAATTTCAAGTCAAAATTTAAATTTAATTTTATCAACTCTTTTATAATTTTGAGGCCTTGGCTTGTTGTACATACATCAAATTTCTAGTTTCTGTAGTCTTACCAGCTTGCTTCACATATTTCCCACTATTTACCCCTATTTACCCCCCAACCCTTCACCCGATATCTTCAAAAACAATCCAGTTCCAGATCTCGTTATGATATATACGTGTACAAAATTTCAAGTCAATATCCTAAACCGTTTCGGAGAAAACGTGCGGACAAAAAAAGTTACAGACGGACAGACAGACAGAAAATTTTTTTCACTCAAATTTAAAATCTCGACGTTTCATGTCATTCTAAACCTATTTCAAGAAGAAAAATTTTTGAAATTTTGTTTGCGATTACTATACTTCCAATCCACTCCGTGGATGTGGAAATAATTGTGTGTTCATTATGAGTCTATTCTAAATCAATCACTGAAATTTGAATAATGAACATTCAACACTTTTGAAGTTCTGCTAAGTTATATTGAAAAATGTCCTACTTTTTAAGGAAAATTTGAACATACCATTTTTAAATCGATTATATCTTGGAATATATACGTACTATACTATTAGTTCTGATTTCTCATAGACATTACAGATTTTCCTAATTTTTTTGCAAAGTGTTTTGAAACACTTATTAATCAAGTTTGACATGTGTTTTGGACCTGCATTTAATTTTTCGCATTATTTATTTAACAATTTTCATTAACAATTAATAAACAAATTACGCATCTTGGAAAATAATCAACAGAATTAGACCAAAATCTATACTCGGGGGTTTCCGAGGTCGCTGATCACGATTTTGAAGTAAAAATTAGAAAATTCAAAATGGCGGATCCAATATGGCCGATATTTCGGGTTAAACTGATATTTTTAATGTAAATAAATAACAGAAAGGAACAAAATCTCTAAGAGGTGATTTTATAAAAAAAAATTAACATATTTAATAAAAAAATCATATGCGTTTAGGTACAACAATTTGTTGTCTATAATATAAATAAAAATAGTCAGATTTCCAAATGTATAATGTTTTAAGAAACAAATTTATGAATTTGTGTTTGTGGTTGGCTGGATGCAGTGAATTATGAATCCATAATTCACTACAGTGAATAATAGGTACGATCTTTCACCAAAGAGATGTCAATAATTGTCATATAATTAAATAGAATAGAAAGTATGTAAGATTTGGTAACCGTTTATTTTCATTTGTATTTACATTTAATCTAGAAAATTTACCATACTGACTTCTTAAATATTTGTATTGGTTAACTATTACATAAAAATCTTAATCAGCGATTTCGAAAACGCCCGAGTATAGATTTTGGTCTAATTCTGTTGATTATTTTCCGAGATCCGTAATTTGTTTATTAATTGTTAATAAAAACTAGCCATTTGTTAAATAAACAAGCTAACCGTTATACTCTTCGCCGATTTACTGCACTTTTTATATAATTGTTGCACATTCTATAGAATACTCTTCGCAGTTTTTTTGTGAATAGTTTTAGACATTTTTAGTTTAATTACAACATAAAAAAATTATGTAGATTTTTTTTTTTTATTTAAAAAAATTTATAACTTTTTTATTTATCGATCGATTTTGCTCAAAAACAATAGAGTTCTTCCTCTAGCCAACACTAACTTAGTGTCCAAATTTCAATACAATCGGACTTTTCGTTCTTAAGTTATCGTGCTTACAAGAAACGTGACGGACGGACAGAGGGACGGACAGACATTTTGAAAGTTGTTCAGAATTCGATCACCAACATAGTGATATGAATTTTTTTTCTCTACGAGCAATATTTTATTTTAGAAATGTGCCGATCGAATGCAATATACTCTTCGTTTTGTATTTGCGAAGAGTATAATAATGGGAACAATTAAACGCACGTCCAAAATACATGTAAAACTTGATTAATGTGTTTCTGAACACTTTGTAAAAAAAAAATATAAACATCGGTAATGTCTATGAGAAATCAGAACTTTTCAGGCTATCTTGACACGACTAATAGGTTTAAATTAAACTGGAGCTGCTCTTTCTATGAATTAACTTGTCCACGGATGACTTTTAGGAGATATTGAGACATAAAGTAGTTTATTCTCACGTTTCTCACGGACTCTTCAAAGCACCGCCCAAACTCTTGTGTCTAATAGTCTAAGAATTTGGTGAAGATCTATGTTATGCTATTCATACATTTTAGCAAATATAACGGTTTGTGTGGATATTTCAAGTACTTGTAGGCTCCATTTTTTTCCAAAGTTTTATGATTTTTTTCTATTATCCTTGCAAATAGGAAAACGAAGAATATATTGCGTTTGATCGGTACATTTCTAAAACCGCAAATGTCGCTTGTAGAGACAAACATTTGATATCAATGTGTTAAGAATTTGAATAATATATTTTTGTGTGCTTATTCTTTGGATGGCTGTGATATAGTTAGTTTTACAGATGAAAAAGGAACAATCCAACGTTGTAAAAAAGTGTTACGTGTCTACAGGTGATAAGAGCTACAGCATTGTTATATTCTTGCCCTTGAAATGGTATCAATGATTTAATTCATTTTTAAAATTCGGTTCAATATTTTGTTAGAATTTTGTGTAGTTGGTCATCTTTACAAGAGATTTGATTGAATTACGCACACATTTCTTTCACATTTGTAAGTCTGATGTAAGAAAATGTTAGTGATCGAATTCTGAACAACTTATAAAATGTACGTTTGTCCGTCTATCACTATATATATTTTACTAATATAGACACCACCATAATATAATATCCAACTATCGAAATATGATTTTTACTTAGACACATTATATTATAGATATTAACCTTTTAATAAAGTTTGTTAGAAAATAACGAATGGTGATGCAGGGTTATACTTTCGACTCGAAATAACGAAAAATCAGAAATATCAGTTTTAATTGCTATTTATTTGGTACGTTACGAAGACTAGACGTTGCGTTTTTTCAAACCAGTTTATGCTTACAATTTTTTCCAATTATGTACCTAAAATTATCAGCCGGTATGGTTTTAATTAATATTTATAATGATTTACCCAGCCTTAACAAATGTAATTTAAATGTAGCTAATAACTGAACTAATTAGGGAAATATTTACTCGGTGACAATGCTTGTTGCGATTAATTTTCACGTTTATTTTTAGTATAATATAATAATTAAATTATATATCTGTTTATCGCAGATAAGTTAACTTATCTCTAACTAGAATGGCATTTCACTATTCAACCAAACTATGTTTTGTAAAAAATGTATTAAAACAGTTTATATTTTATAACAGAACTAATATGTTCCTAAATATGATAATGTTTTCTGAACCTCCTTTAAAGTCTATGAAATCTAAGTTTATCTGATTAACGACGAGAAGGCCTTACAGTTTATAGTAGAATCCGAACCACACTAGGTATGCTCAAAATACAGGCTAGGACATGTTTACCACTGCGCTATCTTCCCTGAATAAAACTAAGTGAAGTCCTTTTAAAAACGTTCTTCAACTATATTTCTAGCGTATTGCAACATTTCTTACAGAACAGAAATGGAATAAAATTGAATTTTTCCAGAAATAATAATCCATTTAGTTTCTTTCAATTCATCGCGGCTTTTAGCGGTCAAAAAATTACAGAAAATCGACTATACTAATGCCAAGAAGTGTTGTCAGTAGAGCAAAAGATCAGCGGAATTCTGGTCAAAGGACGTAACTGTTATGTAATACTTAAGCGGCACCTCGTTCTACTATATAATCCCACATAATTCAGAGAAATATGTTAAGTTTTATCCGCCTACCAAAGATGAAAACCACGACTAGGTCATTATGTGTAATTGGTACAAATCGATCAAATAGAATAAATGTTTGAATGTGGTGCCTTTATACCTAATAATATGTTCAACTACTGTGCAATTTGCGGAATAACTCTCATAAATGAACTTTACGAGCCCATCCTACTCATTCAGTGGCGCCATATATTATTTACAATAGTAACGGTTTTAATGCAACAGACAAGTATTTGCGGCTGCGCTGCTATAATACGTGGAGATAATGTTGCCAGATTTAAGCATAATTTTTTAAATTTAAGACATGTAATAATAATAATAATAATACGCTTTATTTCCATAGGCTTAACAAGCATCGGAATATAGTCAGTTTGGTAAAATGCACATATATCAATGGAAATACAAAAAGAAAATGTATATATAAACCAGTTACACAATTACGTAAAATACAAACAGTGTAGACTGACAAAACATGGGATATAAAATATAAATTTCCAAACAGGGAAAGGAAAACTAGATTTAAAAATATTTTTCGTTAATGAACTGGTATCAATAAGATCAGTGCCTAAGTACTCATCAACTGAATAAAACGAATATTTGAGTAACAGCGATTTTACTTTTCTTTTCAATCGATGGATGATATTTATTTTTTTAAGGTGGATAGGTAACTTGTTGAATAATTAGACATTAATTTAGGACCTTTTGCAACGATGGATAAGGTGTGTTCAAATTATAATTATGTCGCAGCTTATGGCCAGTGCCATTTTTGCTTTTGAACTGATCAACATTTTCTTTTATGTGGGTTACACAGCTTAAGATGTATCGAGGTAGAGTGGTCAAAATTCCTAATTCACTGAACGGGAGTCTGCACGAGTGACGAGGAGGTTTGAAGGACATTGTACGTACAATTTTTTTTGAAGTGTAAACACTTCGTTTAATCGAGCAGAGTTGCCCCAGCAGATGCTACAATAACTTAAACAGGAGTGGACGTGAGCAAAATAGTGCATTTCTAAAATATTAACAATATGATTCTTTAAAATAAAAAGAATCCTTGCTAAATCACAATTACTAACAAACTAAATAAGAGTAGTTTTTCAAGCAAAACAACACAAAAATAACGAAAGTAACGAACTAAACAGGAGTCTCTTCTCAAGCAAAACACTTAAATATAACGAAAAACACAACCAAAACAAAACACATATGTACTGAAAAATGAAACACCTTCAGCCATAGATCCTTCAGCCAGCTCAAAATAAACTAAATATTGGCGGCAAATGGCATTAATGACAATAATGACATTAATGACAGTTCTGCTCAGTTCTTGTTGCTGGAATTGATATAAGCGCCATCGGTGAGTAGTGCGCGAATGAAACCCGGAGCTACAAGGTTGTCCATATAAGTTTCCAGGCCCTGGATATGCGAATGAAACTAGTGTTGGGTCGTTCATGGACGAGTCGAATCGTTCAAAGTGAACGACTCACTTCAGTGAGCGAGCGAACGGCTCACTTCAGTGAGCGAGCGAACGGCTCACTTCAGTGAGCGAGTGAACGGATCACTTTTTAAATACGACTCGTTCAATACGCCATTACGACTCCCTACTGTGCCACTTGTTGTATCCCAGTGCCGTTCAGTGTGCCAGTTACCAGTAACTTCTGACTCTTCTTGAGCTCTGAGCAAGTGTGCCAATCTCGAGCTATGCATGAAGCGTACATCGCATTCGGTACGTCATTCAAATGAAAGACTCTCGATGGACGACTCACCTCGTAGAGCTGAACAAACTGAGCGGTCTAAGTAAAAACAGGTGAGCGACCCATCACTAAATGAAATCTATATATATCGACCACAGCCAGAATTCCCGATATTTTCAGATTTATGAATCATTATGCGCGTCGTGGGGCTCGAACCATGGTCGGTTTGTAAAAAGTTTAATATTATTCACCACCATTATGTATTTTGATTTATATAGCGTATATTTTCTTTATGTCACTAGTGAAATATCGAAATTATTTAAAACTATGACAAGTATACTTGTCTCCATTTGTTTAGTGCACATTGAAAAGGTTATAAAAACCGGCCATCAAAATGTCAAAGTCGGCACAATTGCTACTGACAAGAGTACTACAGAGCTGTTTTTCAATTTTCTGCGTATTATAATAAACAGCACAATATTAGAGATTTAAGAATCGTGTTTTCTGCAGTAACTTGATGACGTTTCTGGTCGATTTAAAAATCTTGCTTTGTTTTGCGTGAAGATAGGAATATCTTACGCATTGGTGGACGCACTGATGATCCTTCACGACATTGTTCAAGTGTAGTGAAATAAAGCATGCCCCGGTCTCCCCTTATTTTAGTTCCGTCGGCAGCTTTGAGTTAAGTTTTAAAAATTTAGGCCCGTGTGTTGTATTAACTATTCTTGTATTTACCAAGTATTTGTATGATAATTAAAAAAAAAATTGGTTTTAATAATGAACCATGAAATATTTACGCGATAATGATGTTCGTTTTATTTAACTTGCACATTTATTTATATTCAATATGGACCTTTAGTTATACTGTATCTTTTTTTCAGGTACGTGTACCGATGAATCACATAATGCCGAGGGTAAGCAGTATTTGTTTAAATAATTTCTTAATATTTTATTTTATATGAATATAACATAATAACGGCAGTCATTGTCATGTTTTACACCTTCAAGCTGTTTTTCAGTTAGTTTACTCAACTACATATAGTATCAATTTCGACCCTTCTTAATGTTTATAAATAACCATTTGGCGAATTTAACAAAAAAAATTATCTTAGCTTCTAAATGTCTAGAGCAATGTTTCTTAAATGTGTGTTAAATTTAGCTGACAATTTAACACACATTTAAGAAACATTGCTCTAGACATCAGGTATCAAAGTTTTATGCCGATAATTTCATTTGTTATATATTCGCAAAAAAACATACCCCACAAAATAATACTTTTTCCGACGCCATTTTTTAGGTCTGAAATATAAAAAAATTATATTCCCACAACAGTTTCATAAAATTTAACTCTCGACAAAAAATATGAGCCCCGGATGAGCCATTGTGGTTGACGGGAATAGGGTCAAATTGCATTAAATATTTAAGGTCTTTTTAATAAATACATTGATTTTCTCGTTAACGAATAAATATTTTTCGATGGAATTCTTATGGTAACTTGAGGGTTATTCCTGAAAGTTGCAAAGATGAAAGAACTTCTTTCACGATATGAAAAATACTTCAAAATTTTGAAAATTTGGACAGTATTTTGCCATTATTTAAACAAATAAATAACCAATTTGGATCAATAAGGTCTTAAATGAACTGTTTTTTTATTACCTACACATCAGGAAAAAAAACGAATACTTCTATTGACAATATAATGGAGCTAATCCCACTATTTAAAATGGGATCAAATTCAAGGCTATGTTGCTTACAAGTGAATCTACCCGTTAAACCATATGGTTTTCTGTAGCGAATTTTCGTCTACTTTTGTCTAATTCCACTGGCCTACTCAGCCACTACGCAGACTACCTGCTGTATTGGGATAGACCGATTATAAAAGATAGAACTGTGGCTTACAACAAACCAGTTGTAGTAGTTTGAAAAACGAAATAAAACGCTGTTATAATCGATACCTACAGGATACACAATTTGTCGAAGACGGAGAGTGAGAAACTTAGGAAGTATCAACTATTGAAACTAAGCACATCTGGAACCACGACACAGTGGAAGTTATCCCAATAATCATTTCTGTTGAAGGAGTAATGACCAAACATCTCAACAATAACATCAAACAACTAGGCTTACCAATTAACTTGAGCCATATCATTCAGAAAAGTGTGATTCTCCAAACATGCTACATAACAAGGAAATTTTTAAACGCTGTAGGATAAGATGAACACCCACCAACAGGACTGTGAAGGAAAACTAAAATAATAATAATACTAATCGTCTTTACTTTATACTCAACGAAGTTCAGGTTGCTATGTTCTACTTAACCGGAAAGAGGTATGTCATTGACGTCTTAGGCCAAAGACACGCTAGGAGGTTTTCGCCGACTCGGCCGCCGAATCGGCAGATACTGTAATGTAAACAAATGAAGCAGTTCATACAAGACGCGTGCGAGAAAGCGGTATCTACCACTGCGCGTACCGTCGTTCGATTCATGTGCCGAATCGTTTTTTATTGCTTCGAGTAGCGTTTGCTGCAAGTAAACAACTGGGTTTGTTCACATATACACGTATTTTTCGAGCGGTTCGGGCGTGCATTGAAGCCAAACACGTTCCTCAAAAATATTGTATCTATTTACTGTTACTTTACAAATTGATTCCATTTTTCTTGATTGATAGTATAATATATTAATTCTTCCTCTGAGTCAGACGAATCCATTTTGCTAGCTCTACTACTGACATCGTTGTATTTTGATGCTTGCGCTAACTGGTTAAACCACTTCGTGTGTGTTGTAATAGGCGGTGGCCGATTTGGCGGCCGACTCTGTGAAAATCGCCTAGTGTGTCTTTAGCCTTACAATCCATTTGCGGTTTTTGCAATGGATAAATTGGTTAATAACAAGGCCACATATAACTGGAGTGGTCCCTCAATATCTCCATGAAGTTGACAGACCCACAATGTGCTCTCCTGAAAATAAGTCCAGAGTTAAATCCAATGGAACATTCACGTGTCAAATATAACGAATACCCGTGCTCTTTCAAACATCTTTGAGACTTAATGGACTTGCTCAGAAAAACTATTCTGGTTCGTTAAGTTTTACAGTTTCTTTATCCCAATATTTTCCATTATGAAGCAAATACAATCTTGAAAAAAAAAATGAATAGGCAGAGTTAACTGAATTTTCGCATCCCAAAATAATTTCGATTCGACGCGTGACAAGCGTTCCATGAAGCTAACCATGAATACAATTTAAGTGTTTATCAGCTCTAGATTGTGTTGCGAAAAGTGCTTTTTCATTTTGTATAGGTTTTAATTATTATTTAATATGGTGGAAACGGACAAAATTTATACAACCCACACATTCTCAATAAAAATCAGCTTCTGTTTATAAATAGAAGAATATGTTGGTTTATCTATAGCCCAGGCGGTGTAGCTAATTTTGTCTGTAAATCTCAAACATGTTCGAAGGCAGATGATTTTTTTTATGAGTTCTCTGAAGTGTAATTAATAAATCATCCAAAGTCTGCCTGATTTCAGACTGGCAACATAAGAATAAATCAAAAACTATTATTTTCAGTATTCTTACAATATTTTTAGCATGAGGCGATGTATGGGAAAATAAAAAATGTTTTTGGAAAGCATATACATCTAAGCAAAAGATGTTTACACATTTTTTTGTTAAAATCACAGGTTTTCCGTAAAAAATTATTGTAGTAAAAGTAGTATACTAAGCGAGGTGAGAAACTGCGCCGTGCCATATTCGCTAAATATTACCCCAGGCACGAAATATATTATGATGTTTGGCATTATTAAACAATATTTGTTGGAGAAACTAATGGAAAATAATTATTATAAATGATATTCTATAAAAAGTAATACACAACGTAATAACTGTAAAACCGGAGCCGAGCGAAGCTGACGCTCTCGCGTCGGTACCTGAATACAGTGCTTTGTATTATATACAGGTAAACAAATGTGCCTTTCCATTATATTCTATGTATACGTGATATTCTTGTCGACTTATTCTGTAAGTATCCGCCTCCGATTTGTTTAGAGGAAAATATCTCTAATGTCTCGGCTACTAGGCAAATTGTTTTAGTAGCGAATCCCGCAACAAATCTTTATACTAGCACATATTGAAATATGATTTTATGGAATAGAATGTTTGAAATAAATATTCCGTTAAAAGTTGTTCTGCTAAAACTCGAGACGAAAAACGCATAAGCCATGGGTTCATGTATTATGCGTATATAGGGAAACCATTATATATAAATTTAAATATCGACTGTTTCCTGTAAAGTTTTGCATCCAACCATTCTGCCGTTTCCGCCCCCTTCCGATCAATACTCTTGTGACTAATTTAAAAAAAAATTTAGTATAGGTTATGTGTTTTTCCGGTGGACCATCGAAATCCGAAAAAATCGTCGGATCGAAATGAAAGTCATAGTCTATCGACTCGAGAACGAATTTAGAAAATTGTCTTTCTGCCACGCCCAGCCCGCCTAATCCGTTTTCGGATTTCGATGAAATTTGGGTGGTTAATAGAAGGTCTTTAGAAAGCCTTAACGCCGGAAGCTCGGCTCCGTTCGGAAACCGGAAATATCCGATATAGATGTTTCGAGTTTTTCGGGAAAAATGAAATAACTCGGTAACGGGTCGTCGGATCGAGATATTTCAAAAAAGAAATGGTGCCGCTGGCAAAGCTCTACAAATAAGTGTACCAGAGACTATGTCGAAAAACACATGAAAATAGAATTTTTATGCAAAAAACTGGCTTCCTCGAAATCGGGCTGGGAAGCACGATAACTGTCCAGAATATTCATCTATTTCGATGAGACTTGGTGGAATCAAAGCATCAAAGGTACACGGCCACAAATGAAGCCTATTGCTGGCGGCCCGAATTCGTTGACCGGAAGTATTTTTTCCAGGGCCGAGTATGATTTTTCAAAGAAATTAATAACGAACCGAAGGTCCGATTTTGATTTTTAAAAATGGCAATTGTAGGGCTTGATTAGGTCTATTAGTTGACGTTGGTGAGAAATTTGATAAATCGAAAGCGAATCTACAAATCCTGGAAAACTTGTTTTTTTTATAAATTCTACAAATTCCGAACAGTTTCCTAATAAAAATCGAAAATTAACTATTCCGTCGATCAATCTCTAACCAGTATAAGGCACGGACCTCTTTGGACAAAAAATCTGAAATAGAGTTTTTTCGAAAAATTTAAAATAAACGAGTTATTTACGAAAATGCATTCCATAGAATTATTTTAAAAAATATTACATATTGATAAATTCTCCGTGCGATATAGATGCAATAAAATAATGTAATGTTATATTTAAAATATCACCATTCATTTCCTTATTTTCATTTACTAAATAAAAATAGAACTGTCAAAATGTATTGAGTCATATTGCGACCCTCTGCTGAAAATGTACTGAATCAGTCCAACAGGGATAAAAAGCATATCAAAATGTAGTTTTTTTAGCTTATTATACTTTTCGCAAATACAAAACGAAGAGTATATTGCATTCGATTGGCACATTCCTAAAACCGGTAATATTGCTCGTAGATAAAAAAATTTCATATCACTATGTTGGTGATCGAATTCTGAACAACTTTAAAAATGTCGATCCGTCTGTCCGTCTTTCTGTCTGTCTGTCCGTCCGTCCGTCCATTACGTTTCTTGTAAGCACGATAACTTAAGGACGAAAAGTCCGATTATATTGAAATTTGGATAGTAAGTTAGTGTTAGCTAGAGGAAGAACCCTATTATATGTAATCAGTCAATAAATAAAAAAGTTATATATTTTTTTTTTATTAAGAACATTATTTATTTTTTACATACATTTTGTTTTTTATGTTTTGTAATTAAACTAAAAATGTCTTAAGACTAATATTATTTAGAAAAAAACTGCGAGGTGTATCTTATAGAATGTGCAACAATTATATAAAAAGTGCAGTAAATCGGCGACGAATATAACGGTTAGCTTGTTCATTAATGATTTCTTTCTAAAATACATTTTATCTACAAATTATATTATACTTCCCAGTATTTAGATACTGCCGACCTACCACAACACTGAGTTAATCTGCAGTCTGTTTAAACATATCACTGCCATAGCATATTCCGTTTGGATTTATTATCAAAACAATTGCGTTATAATGATGTTAAATTAAAGAAAAGCAAATTAAGTCAATTGACTGTATTAATATAACAATGGGTGATTCACAGCAACAATAACAGCGATCTTCGAACTCTGTAAATTATACTTAAGGCGATAGCCGATAATGGACGTTTCGGTATCGATAACGTCTTTAGGTTTATTGAATGGTTAATGTAAATAATAAATTATAACTCACGTAAACACTTGTGTCCAAGCGACCAAACAAATGGCATAGGACCAGTGAAAACTACAAGCAGTTGTAAAAATAAAATAGAAAGCACAAAATACAGTGCTTGAAATACAAATTCTAAACACGAGCGTAGCCATACAGAAAATAGAGTTAATATAAAAGTAATGTAATGGGTTCATCTACTGGTTTGGTACATTTTCTACAGGGTTGATAAAAATCATGATTTTTTTGATTTTTTTTTACTTTTTTACATTAACATCCTAGTAATTAACCTTAACAATGTATTTAGTACTTATATTATCAAAGCTAGTTTTTACAAATGGAATAAATTGTGTACCTTGTATCTATAATTGTAAAATAAGTTAGAATGTATATAGGTACATGAAAATTCTTGTTAGAACTTGAAACTCGTCTGTCTTTATAATGCGGGGATGATGCGAATTGCCATTATTTGCTAATCTGCCGCGTAAGAAGTGAAAAATCGAGTCTGAGTTATTATATTTACTTATAGCATTTAAATATTAAATAATTTTTTAACATGTCCTCTAATAGAAGTGGAAGGAAGAAAGATCCTATTTGGCAATATTTTATTGAAAAATCAAGTAAGCTTGATGGAAAAAGTGGTAGTAGAGCTACATGTAAAAAGTGTAAAGTAGAAATGCAAGGGCTTGTGGACCGACAGAAAGTCCACTGGAAAAAATGTGGTTCGCGTAATGTAGAAAGTGTAGAATCAAATAATGAAGGTCCCTCTGCTTCAGGAACAGTGTCCAATGTAAGTATAGTGTTATTTTATTTATATTTATAACTTCTTAGTAAGACAAAATATTAAGAGAACCTTTTTTTTAATTTGCATATTTAACGCCGGTCTATTTCGGCGAGGAGACGAGCTATATTCGAATTTTTAAAATGATCTAGTGCATTTTCTAGATTTCTAGTAACTTTCCATGGACAAATGTGACTTTTCGTACACTCCTAGTTTTAAGAATAAAGTATAGTATTTATACCTGCCTGTGTGTAGCTGGATTTAAAAATAAACAACATAACAATCTTGTTTTTGAACGTTACAACAAGATGCAGAGGAAAATAGTGCCCCACAGCCGCTTTTATCTTCTACGCCATTAAGTAAAAAAAGAAAAGTACAGGTCGACCATCCTAGAATGGCCAACGAGATTAGGATGCGCAGTAGTTGAAACCACCCCACCTTTACGGAGCTCGCTTGTTTATGTTCCTTCCTCGTGTGAACATCGGTACAATCTTGACAAAAGTGCTTGTAGTGTATAACTTACATTTAATACATAGGTACTATTAGAAGTATCTACTTATAAACATTAATGTTACGTGTACAAAGAACTGTTGTTCAGTCGAAAACATCAATTAGCCTGTGAGATACCCGGATTGTTGGGGAATAAGAGAGCACCTTTTACTTAAACTTTTTCCCCCGACTGTACCACGTTCATAGTTAAGAAACTTGTCTCTATTCAACAGCGACGATATTTATTATCTCTCTGCGCGGCTGTTGGCCATCCTACAATGGTTTACTTGTAGTGCCTAACTCCAGTTCTGGATCTTTATCATATTTTGTTGTACGTACAACCAAGTCTAATAAAGAAGAACTAGATAAACAAATTGCTAGAGTTCTTTATGCGACAAACAGCAGTTTCATGTGTATTGAACAACCTGAAGTAAAAAAGGCAATAACACTTTTACGACCTGGATATGTACCACCATCTCAACATGACGTGGATGGTCCAACATACACAATGAACCAATAATTTGTGCAACTGCAACTACGGAAAATGGGTCTTTCATTTTAGTAGACACAATAGACACATCTGGAAGCATTATCCGTCACAAAACTGCTTACTGTACAGGTATAGTCAGTCTTTAGAGTTTTAATTAAGTTTGATGCAAGTTCTGTTAAATATACAGATGTATGTGGATTTCCAGATGTGTCTATTGTTTCTACTAAAAAGGAAGACACATTTTCCGTAGTTACAGTTGCACATATTATTGGTTCATTGTGTATGCTGGACCATCCATCCAATGACAGACAAACTGAACTTCCTGATAAATCTTTAAAACATTTACTTTTTTCCTCGTTATACACTTCATCGAGCAGTCTGTTGGACACATCAGGTCGAGGTGGTTGTACATATCCAGGTCGTAAAAGCGTTATTGCCTTTTTTACGTCAGCTTGTTCAATACACATGAAACTGCTGTTTGTCGCATAAAGAGCTCCAGCAATTTGTTTATCTATTTCTTCTTTATTTGACTTGGTCGTACGTACAACGAAACATGATAAAGATCGAGAACTGGAGTTAGGCACTACTTTTCTTTTTTACTTAATGACGTAGAAGATAAGAGCGGCTGTGGGGCACTCTCTTCCTCTGCATCTTGTTGTAACGTGTTTAGTTGTACCTGTAATAAAAAAATAAGATTATTATGTTGTTCATTTTTGAATCCAGCTACACAGTCAGGCATAGATACCTACTATACTTTATTCTTAAAACTAGGAGTGAATGAAAAAGTCACATTTGTCCATGGAAAGTTACTAGAAATCTAGAAAATGCACTAGATCATTTTAAAAATTTGAATCTAGTTCGTCTCCTGGCATAATTGGCCTTAGTCGCAGAAATAGACCGACGTTAAATATGTAAATTTAAAAAAAGGTTCTCTTAATATTTTGTCTTACTAAGAAGTTATAAATATAAATAAAATAACACTATATTTACATTGTTTCTGAAGTAGAGGGACCTTCATTATTGAACTGTTCGCAAATACAAAACGAAGAGTATATGGCATTCGATCGGCACATTTCTAAAACCGGTAACATTGCTCGTAGAGAAAAAATTTTCATATCACTGTGTTGGTGATCGAATTCTGAACAACTTTCAAAATGTCCGTCCGTCCGTCCGTTTGCCCGTAAGCGCGATAACTTAAGAACGAAAAGTCCGACTATATTAAAATTTGGACAGTAAGTTAGTGTTAGCTAGATGAAGAACCCTATTGTTTTTGAACAAAATCGATCAATAAATAAAATAGTTATTAATTTTTTAAATGAAAAAAAAATTGTTTTGTTATTATATAATGGTTAGCTTGTTTGTTTCTACACTTTCTACATTAGGCGAAGCACATTTTTTCTAGTGGGCTTTCAGTCTGTCCACAAGCATTTGCATTTCTACTTTACACTTTTTATATGTAGCTCTACTACCACTTTTTCCATCAAGCTTACTTGATTTTTCATTAGAATATTGCTAAATAGGATTCTTTTTTCTTCCACTTCTATTAGAAGACATGTTAAAACATTATTTAATATTTAAATGCTATAAATATAATCACTTAGACTCGCTTTCTCACTTCTTAGGCGGCAGATTAGCAAATAATGGTAATTCGCATCTTCCCCGCATTATGAAGACAGGCGAATTTTCAAGTTCTGGTAGGAATTTTCGTGTATATACGCTCTAGCTTATTTTACAATTATAGATACAAGGTACACAATTTATTCCATTTGTAAGTTTAAACAAAAACTATCTTTGTTAATATAAGTACTAAACGTTAATGAAAATTATTAGGATGTCTATGTAAAAAAATACATAAAAATAAAAAAAAATCGTGATTTTTGATTTTTTTTAAATTATTTATTTATTTATTTATTTATTTATTTATTTATTTAATCATACATCATCCAACAGTACAAAACCATTTATAGGATGGAAATCTAAACTAACTTAACCTAACCTAACTAAAATATACAAATAGAAATTATGAAGACGATTAGACTGCACGACAGTAGATTAAATTTCTGGCTGCTAGGCAAATATGTCCAATTCACTGCAATGAGTTTCATAGCAAGTACAAATATTAAACAGAGGAGAAAATTTTAATACGTTAGATCTAGGAATGGATAAATAAAAGCTTTGAGAATGACGAGAATTAATCCGTGGGGCATGAAAGTTCAGTTGGCTTAATATTTCACTACAATCTATTTTATTATGCATAATTTTATCTAGAAAACACAAAGCAAAGGACTCACGCCTTTCGGAAAGACTGGTAATATCAAATTTTTCAAGTAATTGATTTTGAGAAGCTCCAATTGGTGGATATGTACCTTCAGTTTTCTAGTTTAAAAATTTCAGAAAGCGGCGCTGAATATTTTCCAATTTATCGTTGTAAGTATTATACCTAGATTGCCAGACAAGTGAAGCATACTCCAGTTTAGATCGAGAGAAAGCAAAATAAAGCATCTTTAAGGTTTTCGCATCATTAAAATCATGGCTGTTACGCAAAATGAAGCCTAACATTCTGTATGCATGCGAAATAACAGCATCAATATGGTTAGTGAATGTTAATTTTTTATCAAAAGTTACTCCTAGATCCTTGAACGTAGATGGTCTGTTCAGCATGTCGCCATTAACATTAACATTATAATTATATATAATTGGGGACTCCTTGGTTGTATAACTCATAACATTGCACTTGCCAACATTTAGGTGAAGATCATTTTCATCGCACCAAGCCGATAACTTGTTTAAGTTGTCTTGAAGTTTTTCATTAAAATCATTAATCCTATGCAACATCTTGACGTCATCGGCATATATTAAGAAATATACTTCTAAGTGATCACTGATGTCGTTAATAAAAATATTAAAGAAAAGGGGTCCAAGTATTGATCCCTGGTGTACTCCTGACGTGGCTCGGTATTCAACAGATTTATATCCATTATAAGATACGAATTGAACTCTATCAGTCAAGTAACTCTCAAGAAATTGAAGTAAACCGTCAGATAATCCGAATTTGTCACGTTTACAGAGAAGTTTCCTATGGTTCAGTCTGTCAAACGCCTTAGAAAAGTCAGTATAGACTGAGTCTACCTGTATTTGAGAGTCAATTGATTCAGCAATGTACTGAGTAGCGCAGATTAAGTTCGTTACGGTGGAGCGACCTTTCATAAAACCGTGTTGTTGCGTAGATATTTTCGGTTGAACATGTGCATAATAGTTATCATGCAGTAGCATTTCGAAAGCTTTACCAAAGTTACATATGATTGTTATCGGTCTATAATTGGTAACATCATTTATTTCGCCTTTTTTATACACAGGGCACACTTTGGAGTATTTCCAAATATCAGGAAATAGCATTTCCTAAGACACAAATTAAAAACCGCTGCCTAAGGAATCACTACTTCCACATCCAGATTCTTCATCCAAGTCGTTTTAAAGGAAACATCTTGACTATATTTCCACTCTAGTATGTGGAAATTATTGGTCATAGAATTTTAATAATATTTGGGGCAGATGTCATAGAAAAGTTTGAGGAGTTGGTTTCTACCATATACGTTAAAAATGAAGTTTTTAGTTCACCCTACTTATTTTCTACTATTCACCTCCCACCCCTTCAATGGAGGCATCTCAATCAGATGTCACTACAATACATACGTGTACTAATCTCAAGTGAATATCTCAATTGGATGTTATCAATCCCATTAATAATGAAGCGGAGGTGGTGGAGTTTGAAAAATATTAGAAAGAAATCTGAGGCCTTGGTTTCTAGTATATACACCGAATCCCAAATTTCTGTACTCTTATCACCTTGATTTACTTATTTTCCCCTAGTCACTCCTATTAACCCTAACCCTTCTACGGAATCATCCCAAAATATAATCTAGTTCCAGATGTCGTTATAATACATACGTCTACCAAATTACAAGTGAATATCTCAATTTTGTTTTATCAACCCCTTTAATAATGTAGTAAGGGTAGTGGAAGGGTTGAAACATATTGTTAAAAAATTTGAGGTCTTGGCTTCTAGGACATACACCGAATTTCAAGTTGCAATACTCTTACCAGCTTGCTTTACTTATTTTTCCCTATTTACCTCTACTTACCCCCACTCCTTCAACGCAATCATGTCAAAATATAATCTAGTTTCAGATATAATTATAATATATAAATGTACCAAATTTCAAGTGAAAATTTAAATTTAATTTTATCAACTCTTAATAAGGGAGTGGGGGTGGTGGGGAGAAATAGAAAATACTAATAAAAAAACCTGAGACCTTCGCTTCTAGTACATACACCGAATTTCAAGTTTCTGTAGTCTTACCGGCTTGCTTTACTTATTTTCCCCTATTTACCCCTATTTAACCTCCAACCCTTCAACGGAATCATCTCAAAATATAATCTAGTTCCAGATGTCGTTATGATACATATGCGTACTAAATTTCATGTGAATATCTCAATTTTATTTTATCAACCCCTTGAATAATGGAGTAGGGGTGGTGGGGGCTGAAATAAATTATCAAAAAATCTGGGGCCTTTGCCTCTTGTACATACACCGAATTTCAAGTTTCTGTAGTCATACCTGCTTGTTTTACTTATTTCCCCCTATTTACCCCTAAATAACCCCGAACCCTTCAAAGGAATCATCTCAAAGAATAATCTAGTTCCAGATGTCGTTATAATTCATACGTGTATCAAATTTCAAATGAATATCTCAATTTGATTTTATCAACCCTTGTAATAATGAAGTAGGGGTTGTGGGGGTTGAAAAATATTATAAATAATCTGAGACCTTGGCTTCTAGTATATACACCGAATTTAAAGTTTCTGTAGTCTTACCAGCTTGCTTTACTTATTTTCCCCAATTTACCCCTATTTAACCCCCAACCCTTCAACGGAATCATCTCAAATTATAATCTAGTTCCAGATGTCGTTATAATACATACGTGTACCAAATTTCAAATGAATATCTCAATTTTATTTAATCAACCCTTTTCATATTGGAGTAGGGGTGGTGGGGGTTGAAAAATATTATAAAAAAATCTGACGCTTTGGCTTCTAATACATACACCGAATTTCAAGTTTCTGTGGTCTTACCAGCTTGCTTTACTTATTTTTCCCTATTTACCCCTATTTAACCCCCAACTCTTCAACGGAATCATCTCAAATTATAATCTAGTTCCAGATGTCGTCATAATACATACGTGTACCAAACTTCAAATGAATATCTCAATTTTATTTAATCAACCCTTTTCATATTGGAGTAGGGGTGGTGGGGGTTGAAAAATATTATAAAAAAATCTGACTCCTTGGCTTCTAGTACGTATACCGAATTTCAAGTTTCTGTACTCTTACCAACTTGTTTTACTTATATTCCCCTATTTACCCCAAATTAACCCCCAACCCTCCAACGGAATCATCTCAAAATATAATCTAATTGCAGACGTCGTTATAATACATACGTGTACGAAATTTCAAATGAAAATCTCAACTTTATTTTATCAACCCCATTAATGGGGTAGGGGTGGTGGGGGGTTGAAAGATGTTATAAAAAAATCTTAAGCCTTAACTTCTAGTACATACACCAAATTTCAAGTGTCTGTTCTCTTACAAGCTTGCTTTACTTATTTTTCCCTATTTTCCCCTATTTAACCCCCAACCCTTCACCGGATTTCCTCAAAAAACAATCCAGTTCCAGATCTCGTCATAATATATACGTGTACAAAATTTCAAGTCAATATCTCAAACCGTTCCGGAGAAAACGTGCGGACAAAAAAAGTTACAGACAGACCGACAGACAGACAAATTTTTTTTTTCGCTCAAATTTAAAATCTCGACGTTTCATGACATTCTAAACCTATTTCACGAATAAAAATTTTGAAAATTTTTTTGCGATTACTATACTTCCAATCCACTACGTGGATGTGGAAGTAAAATTATGCAGAGAGGATATGCAAGAATGCTGGCACAGTCTTTCAGTAGAAATGCTGGAATTTCATCTGGGCCCGCAGTAAGTTAGGTTTAATTCTTTTTAACGCCATGCAACCCTGATGAGTAAATCCCGGTTTTTACTGTCAAAACCGTATTTTGGCAATAAAATCTATGCAGTAGAAATTTTTTTTAATTGAAAATTCTGTTTCAGCACCCAAAAATACATATGGAGTCATGGTCTAGATCGCCAGATCACAACTTTTTTTTTGTGTAGTGTAATGATTGTGTAATCTTTAATTTCAGTTGCATTCTGTAAACAGGAAAAGTCAGAGTACCCTGACCATATTGTTACATATTTTGTGACTCTTATTACATCTGTAAACGTTGAAAAATCGTTTTCTGAATATTCTTGGATTTTTGAGAAGAAACGTCAAAGTTTCAAGACCGAATATTCACAACTCTTACTTGTTAACTTTTATTATTATGCCATCACAAATGTATTATTGTGTATATTCCACTTTTTAGCACCATCACATTGCTAAGGTATGAATGTCTAATAAATACATCATCACAGTCATAAAAGAGTAGACTCTTACACGCACCAAATTGATGCGTATGATGCCCATCATGTACGGTTGATTTTTTTGAAAATAGATTCAGGTAGTAATCAATTGAAAATCTAACATTTGACAGAGCAGTGTAAATAGAGACAAGAAATTTAAATTTCGCTATACAAACACGCCGATGCTGAAGGCTGTGCGAAGCTCAAGCACGCTCAAGTCGCTGATTTGCTCACTCTCATTTAAAATAATTGTTGTAATTAATTTTTGCTGTGCGATGTGCGGTGCGCCGACGTAACCATGCATTTTTTCATAAAGTGTAATTATATTGTTTTGTCATTAATTTCTTTATTTAATTTCAAAAGTGATTTTAACTAATCCGTTACCACTAAATATCCTGTATATAAGGGCAATGCCATTATTTAATCTTAAAACGATGATAATCAGTCACATTTCCTCGTAGATCGGAAGTACACGTAAATAAAAAGTTCATTTACATCTAATTCCGGCAAAGGAAATTGATCCGAGATTACAAAAAAACAGTTGGGCGGAATGAGTTCCCGAACCATCTTTTACATCAAGGGTGACTTATTCCATCAATTTTAAAGCGTAGCCCCTTTACAGTTCGCAGTTAACAACCGTACGTCCCTCCTGAATGTTTTTACCTATTACAAAATATATCCTACTTAAAAATGAATACGAATTAACGTTTTGTACTATATAATTTTAGCCGGATTATTTTATTTTATTTTCATTTATGTTCGTACATCTTAGTCACAGCATCTGAATAGACGTTTTGTGGACTTGTGGTCCATTTTCCTCTTTATTTAGTTAGCCTACCTTTGCTGTATGGCACGTTAACGGCATAACGCCATGTATCGCTACCAGGCCTCCAGCACACGTCGATTCACATGTTCGCTATAGATGTTAAAGGGGATTGATAACGGAACACAGCCCAGACCAGGGTTGAGATTTCCTGGAAAGCATACAAAATTTGGAAAATAATTTAAATTTGTTTTGGAATCAAGGAAAAATCTAGAGGGCCAAGGAAATTTCGGATACTGTGTATTTTGTATTAAGCCTTTTCGTGTTAAATCGTTGACAGATGCACAAGCCAACGTGCTGTATTTCTATCCTAACCTATTGACTCGATACCAATCAAGCAGGACTTTGGGTGCTCCTTTGATGTGCTGACTGAGAGCCGTCAAACGAACAGGATCGAAGCAATGCTATTGAAGAAAGAGTCTTTCATCTGATACTCAGATGGATCGAAGTTGGCTGATAGGATAGGTATGGATGACCGTCGTCCAGGAAGAAATATATGATATAGATCTATGTGTCTAGGAATCCATAAACATAGGCATTTGAAGGGCATTGATTTATAGACTTGGCGATATCCAGGCTGCCAAGCTGAATTAAAGGCTCTCACTACTTACGCCTTTAAATTTAAAATCTTCTGACGGGTTATTGCTCCTTGAGATATCGTTTCAAGCACATGGGTGAAGTAGAAAATGGTACATGGTGAGTGGTATGATCCAGCAAAGGTTGTATTTCTTTCTTCTGCGGGTTTTTCTGTTATGGTAAAGGCATCTTCAGATGAATAGCATCTGAGCCTAACCTCTAAAACTTTGTGGTACGATGAATATATATTTGTTTGCTTTGCTTTTCTTTTCTCTGTTTTATCGTCAGATATTGGTGTTTCGTTAGCTCCGCTTCTACGATTAATAGAACAACTTCGTATGCTCATAATGGGCAGCGTTTACTTTGTGATATCCCATGCTTTGCTTATGTTTTTTTCCTCTTGATGGTGTTGTAAAAACGACTCCGTTAACTAATTTAGATGCTTCCTGCTTTCCTTACTTTTTAAACCTGTTTTTGCAAGGCAAGCTCCTTGGATTCAAAAACTTCCCACAATTTAGCCGCCCTTTGCCTCTTGGATCTTTCACTACTTTCCTCAAAAGATACATTTGGTTGACCTCGACTCGTAAGAGGGCCTGGTTCTATTCTACCCTTCGCGACTTCTTCACCTCCCATACGAAAATCCTCTTGAGCCAATCGCTATACTTCTGAAGGGCTTTTTCTCGGTTACTACAGCGTTGGTCGAGTCTTAAGAAAAGTTTTGTTCTAGGTAATTTATAAAATGTTTGCACCCTTGTAGTGCGGGGTTGACTGAGTTCCTCTGATAATACGGCGAGAAACTGCATTCTTCTAGACGCTCTAAAACATATTAAGCAGCTCAATGAAACACGAGATTTGTAAAAAAAAATAAAATAAAAAGGTTTAGAGTGACGGGAGTTAACATAAAGTAGGTGCTCTTAATGTCCACACATTTTCATTAGAACATATAATAGCCATTAAAACGCAGAAACTGACTGCGACTGTGCTTCGTGTTATAATAAAATAAAGATCTTACAGATCTTTTGGTAAAAATTGGAAATAAAAACCGCTGCCTAAGAAATCGCTACTTCCACATCCAGATTTTTCAACAGTCACTTTAAAGGACACATCTTGACTAGATTTGCACTCTAGTATGTCAAAATTATTGGTCATAGAATTTTAATAATATTTGGAGCAGATGTCATAGAAAAATTTGAGGCGTTGGTTTCTACCATACACGTTAAAAATGAAGTTTTTAGTTTACCCGACTTATTTTCCCCTATTCACAACCTACCACGACCCACCCCTTCAATGGAATCATCTCAATCAGATGTCATTACAATATATCCGTGTACTAACTTTCAAGTAAATATCTCAATGTTATGTTATCAAACCCATTAATAATGGAGCGGAGATGGTGGTGTTTGAAAAATATTAGAAAGAAATCTGGGGCCTTGGTTTCTAGTATATACACCAAATCCCATTTATGTACTCTTACCAGCTTGATTTACTAATTTTCCCCTATTTACTCCTATTCAACCCTCAACCCTTCAACGAAATCATCTTAAAATATAATCTAGTTTCAGATGTCGCTATAATACATACGTGTCCCAAATTTCAAGTGAATATCTCGATTTCATTTTATCAACCCCTGGATTAAGGGTGGTGGGGGTTGAAAAATATTACTAAAAAATATGAGGCCTTGGTTTCTAGGATATACACTGAATGTCAAGTTTCTGTACCCTTACCAGCTTGCTTTACTTATTTTTCCCTATTTACCACCAATTACCCCCACTCGTTCAACGCAATCATGTTAAAATATAATCTAGTTTAAGATATCGTTATGCGTTATATAAATTTCAAGTGAAAATCTAAATTTAATTTTATCAACTCTTTTAATAAGGGAGTGGGGGTGATGGGGGATAGAAAATATTATAGAAAAATCTGAGGCCATCGCTTCTAGTATATACCCCAAATCCCAAATTTCTATACTCTTACCAGCTTGCTTTACTTAGTTTCCCCTATCTACCACTATTTATCCCCCAACCCTTCAACGGATTCATCTTAAAATAGAATCTAGTTCCAGATGTCGTTATAATACATACGCGTACCAAATTTCAAGTCAATATTTAAATTGTATTTCATCAACTCCTTTAATAATGGAGTAGGGGTGGTGGGGGTTGAAAAATAATATAAATAATCCGAGATCTTGGCTTCTAGTACATACACCGAATTTAAAGTTTCTGTACTCTTACCAGCTTGCTTTACTTATTTTCCTCTATTTACCCCTATTTAACCCCCAACCCTTCAACGGAATCATCCCAAAATATAATCTAGTTCCAGATGTCGTTATAATACATACGTTTTTACCAAATATCAAATGAATATCTCAATTTTATTTTATCAACACCTTTAATATTGGAGAAGGGGGGGTTGAAAAATATTATAAAAAAATCTGAGGCCTTGGCTTGTAGTACATGCATCAAATTTCAAGTTTCTGTACTCTTACCAGCTTGCTTTACATATTTCCCCATATTTACCCCCCAACCCTTCACCTGATATCTTCAAAAAACAATCCAGTTCCAGATCTCATTATAATATATTACAAAATTTCAAGTCAATATCTTAAACCGTTCCGGAGAAAGCGTGCGGACAAAAAAAGTTACAGACAGACCGACAGACAGACAGACGGAATGTTTTTTTTTTCGCTCAAATTTAAAATCTCGACGTTTCATGACATTCTAAACCGATTTCAAGAAAAAAAATTGTTGAACTTTTTTTTACGATTACTA
Source organism: Stenurella melanura (assembly GCA_963583905.1). NCBI lineage: Eukaryota > Metazoa > Arthropoda > Insecta > Coleoptera > Cerambycidae > Stenurella > Stenurella melanura. The sequence continues at coordinate 115,701,304 of OY757312.1, forward strand.
CACTTCCAATCCACTACGTGGATGTGGAAGTAAAAATTACTATACTTTCAATCCACTACGTGGATGTGGAAGTAATTACAATTATACACTCCGTGGATGTGGAAGTAATTACAATTATACACTCACTTCTTGAACTTTGAAAGCAAAATGAGCTACTTCTTTAAATTACCTGATCTGAAAGATGATTGCTACTAGGTTCTTGGGAAAAGGGGTTGATATTCTTGAAAATATTACCTAAACTATTCCTTAATATATCTACGGAAAGTGTTGCCGTACAATATACTTTAGAAAATTCTATTTTGACCACATCTTTCTTTTTCCGACCACTGTGCGACAGGGCGACTTATGCCAGAAGTCTGTCGTGATTTATGTTCGTATAATTAATCAACTCGTAGAAAATACTTGCAACGCTGAATTTCCAAAAAATCCAGCTAGCTCCCGATCTAAAGAAAGAAAGAAAGTAAATAATTGTTGTTCAGTTTTAGTTCTCTATTATCGTGTCCTCTAACAAAGCTCGCTTGTTCAGGAAATATTTGTCAAGAAAGCTGATGCTGAAGTCTGGATTGAAGAATATACGTTTATTTTACAGGTGTGATGATAATGCCACCAACCCGTTGCAGACATGTGTCATTGCTTTTCCGTGTAGCGATACAAATATTGAGGTTATTTATTTATTTAGCATAGAGTGCTCAACAACAGGTATTAACCATTTACAGAGAAGGACGGACACACAAAAAACAAAAAATTAAGTATTTACAATATACATTAGAGAAATATAAAGTACTCCTAAAAGATAACATAATATTGTAACTAAATAAAAGCAGAATCCAAAGAGAAACAAAGAGTCAATGGCTATAAAAGTCTTTTATGGAATTAACAATGCAGCTGAAAATATAAAATTTGTCACAATGTTTGTTGTAATTATGGCATATTGAGAACAGAGGAGAAAATTTAAATTTATTAGAGCACGGAGTGGGAGGATGAAAATTTTGCATTATCCAAGTATTTAATGGTGCATAAATGAGATTATGTAAAATATTTGACAGTTGCAAACCCGCCTGTTCTCAAGAGTGTCCATAGAGAATCTATTCAAAAGTTCTAGAAGCGGAAAATCAATTGATGGGTATACTCCATCACACTTGAACTACAGTAATTTTGCAAATCGTCTTTGTACTTTTTCTAGGCTGTTAACATGACCTACGTAATGATGGTTCCAGATGAGTGACATGTATTCAAGTTTAGACCGGACAACAGCAAAGTAAAATACTTTTAGAGTATCAGTTATTGGTAAACTCTCTGCTTGATCTGAATATACATCACAAAATCTTAAAAGATTCTGAGCTTATGTTATGTGTGGTACAAAGAAAAGTTCTTTATCTAAAATGACTCCAAGATCCTTGAAAGTCACCGGGTCTTTGGAGTTCCAAAACGAGCAGAGATTGGGAGAAACTGAAAGAGAGTAGAGGGTGCAATAAAATAGGGTGGTCAAGGGTGTTGAATGCCTTAGAAAAACCTGTGTATATTACGTCCATTTGCAAGCGTTGATCAGTGTCAATAAAATTTCAAAACCCTTGCAAACATTGCATATTATTATCGATTTAGGCCTGAAATTGGCAATGTTGCTTTTATCACCTTTCTTAAAGACTGGGCAATGGGCATACTTCTGAATATTTCCAGATGTCTGGAAGCTGAGCTATTGCGAATACATAAGTTAAAAAGTATGGAAAGTGGATATGAGAAAACAGCGATACAATCTTTAATCAGAAATGATGGGATATCATCCGGTCCAGCTGCTAATTTAGGTTTTAGTTTTTTTAGAGAGTTAAATACTTCATTTTCACTGATAGTACAGGCAAATTAGCCATTTAGGGTAACAAAAATTAATAAAAGGATCATATCTGGGATTTAAGTAGGTAATAACCTGGAGAATGAGACGATGCATTCTTTGCACTTCCAAGTTCCGGGATAATGAAAAAAAAATCGGTAAAGGTATTTACACAGAACTCGTTATTTGCGCATGGGGTCGCTCTAAATATTTTTCAATTACGAAATGACATTGGGAATAATAATCGGAATATAGTTATTGCTATTGTTACAAAGAAAACCTGATAACTTTTGGTCAAGAAAATATACAGAGTTCTCATCCAACAGCAAAAGTTCAATACTAAATAGCAGGTGCCACATATGGCAGGCTTGCGCAAATACCTTTGTAAATGTCCACCATGACTGAATTATTTCTTGGGATGACCACCCTGTACATTTTTCAATAAAAGTATAATAGGTGCATATGCCAGATATTATTGCCATCTGTCACATTTTCAATCCAACATTCACGTAATGGAGTGGAAGTATAGTGTGTGGTTAAGAAATTTCATTTTTTTTTAATTTTTCTGAAATAGGTTTAAAATGTCAAACGTAGAAATTTTAAATTTGAGCAAAAAGGAAAGTTTCCTTCTATTCTATAGTAGTGCTAAAAAAAGTTTAAAAATTAAAAATCACATATTTTTTAAAATAGGTTTAGAATGCTATGAAACGTGAAAATTTTAAATTTGAGCAAATAAAAAAAAAATTCGATCTATTTTGGTGGTAACAACTTTTTGAAAAATGTTGGTGAAAAATATTTTCAAAATTTTTTTTCTGAAATACCTAGGTTTAGAATTTTAAAAATGAATTATTATTTGTTTGCTTATAATTGTATTGAAACATTCTTTATAGGATTTTGCAAACAGCAGAAAAAATAACTATCTATAACTAAAAGAAAAACTTTGTGTAGAAATATTAATGAAATCTTTGCATTCTTTCGATAACCTGAATTCTGGTTATGCTAGCAAATTAAAATCCTAAAATGAATTTGTCTAATTTCTTATTTGACAATTCTCATTCTAACACTAGCATCCACACAGTCCCCTACGGCCATGCAGATTAAACTAGTATCCACGTAACCCCCTACGATTATGAAGATTCAGTTAAAAATGAGAACAAAGACCTAAAATGAATTTATTTATCTACCTTGTCTTAAAAAATTGTTCATTCCAATGGATTACATTTTCATGAAATCTATCATTCTGTTTCCTGGAAATGCTTAGCCTTTGAAACGTTTTTCGCCCTTATTCTGGAGCTCATCAGAAAGACATAAAGCCATTCATAAAGATGTTTCATGCAAAACCAAGACAATTTCTATGAATAAGTGTGAATTGATTATATTTGACACTGACTGATAAAAACAACCTCACCTATCTATTAGCTAACTAGTATTGGAGCCTATATACTCTATGTATGTTTTAAAAATGAATTATTATTTGTTTGCTTATAATTGTATTATAATTATATGCAAAGATTTCATTAATATTTCTACACAAAGTTTTTCTTTTAGTTATAGATAGTTATTTTTTCTGCTGTTTGCAAAATCCTATAAAGAATGTTTCAATACAATTATAAGCAAACAAATAATAATTCATTTTTAAAACATACATAGAGTATATAGGCTCCAATACTAGTTAGCTAATAGATAGGTGAGGTTGTTTTTATCAGTCAGTGTCAAATATAATCAATTCACACTTATTCATAGAAATTGTCTTGGTTTTGCATGAAACATCTTTATGAATGGCTTTATGTCTTTCTGATGAGCTCCAGAATAAGGGCGAAAAACGTTTCAAAGGCTAAGCATTTCCAGGAAACAGAATGATAGATTTCATGAAAATGTAATCCATTGGAATGAACAATTTTTTAAGACAAGGTAGATAAATAAATTCATTTTAGGTCTTTGTTCTCATTTTTAACTGAATCTTCATAATCGTAGGGGGTTATGTGGATACTAGTTTAATCTGCATGGCCGTAGGGGACTGTGTGGATGCTAGTGTTAGAATGAGAATTGTCAAATAAGAAATTAGACAAATTCATTTTAGGATTTTAATTTGCTAGCATAACCAGAATTCAGGTTATCGAAAGAATGCAAAGATTTCATTAATATTTCTACACAAAGTTTTTCTTTTAGTTATAGATAGTTATTTTTTCTGCTGTTTGCAAAATCCTATAAAGAATGTTTCAATAGGTTTAGAATGTCATTTAAATTTGAGCATTCTAGTGTTAAATTTTGTTCCAAACTGGTAACAAAATGTTGCAAATTTTTTTTTTCCGAAATTGGTTTGGAATATCATGAAACGTGGAAATTTTAAATTTGAGCAAAACAATTTTTTTCGTCTGTTCTATAGTAGTGATACATAAATGGATTAAAAATGTCAAATTTTTTTAAAAATTCTTCAAAAACATTTTTTTTGTTTGAATAGTTTTAGAATGTCATGGAAACGTGGATAGTTAAAATCTGAACAAAGAAAAAAAAATCGGTAAAGTTATTTACACAGAACTTCCCTCGTTATTTGTGCATGGCGGTCACTCAAAAAAATTATTAATTACGAAATGACATTGAGAATACAGATCGGAATATAGTTATTGCTATTATTACAAAAAAACCTGATAACTCTTGGTCAAAAAAATATACAGAGTGCTCATCCAACAGCAAAAGTTCAATACTAAATAACAGGTGCCAGATATGGAAGGCTTGCGCAAATACCTTTACAAATGTCCACCATGACTGAATTATTTCTTGGGATGCCATTATTCAATAAAAGTATATAATAGGTGCATATGCCAAATATTATTGCCATCTGTCACATTTTCAATTCCACATTCACGTACTTAATGGAGTGGAAGTATAGTGGTGGCTAAAAAATATAAAAAATTTTCAAAACTTTTTTTTTAAATAGGTTTAGAATGTCACGAAACGCGAAAATTTTAAATTTGAGCAAAAAAAAATTTTTCGCTCTATTCCAGTGTTAAATTTTTTTCCAAAATGGTGAAAGGATGTGGCAATTTTTTTTTCCGAAATAGCTTTAAATGTCATGAAACGTGGAAATTTTAAATTAGAAAAAAAAAAAATTCGTCTATTCTATAATAGTGATAAATAGATTAGATGTTTTCAAATTTTTTAAAAAAATTTTCAAAAACATTTTTAAATTTGTTTGAATAATTTTAGAATGCCATGGAAACGTGGAAATTTTAAATCTGAACAAAGAAAAAAAAAATCCATCTATTTTAGTGGTAAATTCTTTTTCGAAATTTTTTAAAAATTTTCAATTTTTTTTTTAAATAGATTTAGAGCGCTATGAGACGTGGAAATTTAAAATTTTAAGAAAAAAAATTCCATCTATTTCAGTGGTAATTTTTTTAAAAAAAATGTTGGTAAAAAGTTTTCAAACATTTTTTTCTTTTAAATAGGTTTAGAATGCCATGAAACGTGGAAATTTTAAATTTGAACAAAGAAAAAAAATTTTTTTAGTGCTAAAAATTTTTTCAAAAATGATGGTGAAAAAAATTTTCAAAATTTTTTTTTTGAGAAATAGATTTAGCGTGTTTTGAAACGTGGAAATTTTAAATTTGAGCAAAAAAAAATTTTTTTCATCTTGGTAAAAATTTTTTCAAAAATGTTGGTGAAAAAAATTTTCAAAATTTTTTTTCCCGAAATAGGACTAGCGCGTCATGAAACGTGGAAATTTTAAATTTGAGCGAAAAAAAATTTTTTTCACTATTTATTCCGTTTAGACGGTCAACCCTGTATATTTTCCAGTGAAATTTCTACCATTTCTGCGCTGACAGTAGCGTCAACTACCTACCAAATTTGACTGCTCTCCGTCAAGTAGTTTTTTTGTAAATGCACCAACAGACAGACAGACAGACAGACAGACAGACTGACGGAATTGAAAAACCTATATTTTCGTAATCTCCGTATTCTGAAACGTCAGAATCCGTAAAAATCTCGGAGGGTGATTTTTTCTCGAATACAATACTTCCCTTCGGTATGCGAGGGAAGTAAAATTGTATCTTAGTGGTAAATTTTTTTAAAAATAATATGAAAAATTTCTAATTTTTCTTTTAAATAGATTTAGAACACTATGAAACGTGGAAATTTGAAATTCGAAGAAATAAAAAAAAATCCATCTATTTTAGTGGTAAACAAATTTTCAAAAATGGTAAAAAAAAATTCAAAATATTTTTTTTAAAATCAGGCTTAAAATGCCATGAAACGTGGAAATTTTAAATTTGAAGAAAGGAAAAAAAATTATTTCATTTTAGTAGTAAAAATTTTTTCAAAAATATTGGTTAAAAAAATTTTGAATTTTTTTTTTCCTGAAATTGGTTAAGCGTGTCATGAAACGTAGAAATGTTAAATTTGAGCAAAAAAAATTTTTTTCATCTTGGTAAAAATTTTTTCAAAAATGTTTGAAAAAAATTTTCAAAATTTTTTTTTCTGAAACAGGTTTAGCGCGCCATGAAACGTGGAAATTTTAAATTTGAGCAAAAAAAATTTTTTTTCACTATTTATTCCGTTTAGATGGTCCACCCTGTATATTTTCCAGTAAAATTTCTACCATATCTTCGCTGACAGTAGCGTCAACTACCTACTAAGTTTGACTCCTCTCCGTCAAGTAGTTTTTTTAGTAAATGCACCAACAGACAGACAGACAGACAGACTTCCGGAATTGAAAAACCTATATTTTCGTAATCTACGTGTTCTGAAACGTCAGAATCCGTAAAAATCTCGGAGGGTGATTTTTTCTCGAATACAATACTTCCCTTCGGTATGCGAGGGAAGTAAAAATTGGAAGAACTTTTTAATTTTCGGTTTTTTTGCTCTAGCGGCCAAAATAGTAAAAATATAGAAACAAATTCTGAACAAAAGTTGTAGCTCGTCTCTTTCTCTACAGGTTTTTATAAATTTTTGTTTTGTCTTACTTAAGCAGTTCAAAGGATAAATCGAGTTTTCCACTTATAAGTTTTAAGTCGCTTCGAAATGGGCGAAATATGAGAATTTTCCGGGAGTTTCGTACGACCGGGCTCATCAATCGATAATTTTTTACTATTCAGAGCCCCTAAAAAATGAAAATAACATAAAATGTAGAGAAAAGTCTCAGCTTTAATGTGGAACTAATCACAAAATTCATAAAAAAATTTATCATAGAGAAAAAGTGTCAGAAGATGGCTTAGTAAATTTTGTACAGTTGATCCACAGATTTATTCATATCTTTGTCGGTTAGAATGATAATTCATTTTGCTTGTATATTCTTATATAATGATATATTAATCCAATTAACATTTTATTGCAATTACTGTTGTTGGAAAAATATGCCTTGCGATCAAAGTAGAACTTATATTTCTCATCGATCAATCACCTCCAAATTTTGGTGTTCAATTCGCTATATCTTAATTAATAATAATAGCACAGTCTTAATTTTTGGATTATATGTACAATAAAACATATTCTTTCGAATGACTTTAGAGTTTTTTAAATGCGTGCAGTACTTTTTGAATTTGTCTACATTATTCATACACGTTCAGAAAATGCACAATTATACAGTAAAACATATACATATATTTACATATATTTCTTTCCTAACATTCTTCAATTAAATTTTCACGAAATATAGATTAAAGTGCGTGGAATAGAATCCATGCAGTGAAAAAGCACCCATTATTACGGGAGAAATAGGCAGGATGCATAAAACTTAAAGATATGAATAAATCAATTGTATAAAGTTTAGTAAGCCATCTTCTAACACTTTTTTCTCTATGATAAAAATTTGTATAAATTTTGTGATTAGTTCCACATTAATGCTGAGCTTTTTCTGTACACCTTATGTTGTTTTCATTTTTTTAGCGGCTCTGAATAGTAAGAATTATCTATTGATGTGTCCGGTCGTACGAAACTCCCAGAGAATTCTCATTTTCCGCGCATTTCGGAGCGGTTCAAAACTACAAGTGGAAAACTGGATTTATCTCCTAAACGGTTTAAGTAAGACAAACATTTGTAAAGACCTTTTTTGTAGAGAAAGAGACGAGCTACTAAACTTTTTGTCTATTTTCATTATTTTAGCCGCTAGAGCAAAAGAACTGAAAATCAAAAAGTTTTTCCAAATTTTTTTGAATTGGCAAAGAATGCATCATTCCATTCTACAGGTTATTACCTACTTAAATCCCAGGGATGATCCTTTTATTAATTTTTGCGAGATTTTTACAAAATTTTGCCTTCATTGCCTGTACTATGAAGCATTTGAAAATATTTGATAGCTATAGTTGAGGTGTTTTCTACTTGGTCGTTTATCGACTCGAGGGTCGTTGGTGGCAGGAGACTTTTAAAAAATCTGCGAATGAGTTTATAATGTCAAAAGGATTATCAAAATGTTGATCGTTTAAGAACATGAGTGATTATGCAGCCATAAGTCCAGATTCCTGTCTCTTATTTTTTTTTGTTTATCTTTCTCTTATCAACTAACTCCGCTGTGATATTGTCGACCCAGTTGCCAGTTTTTAATTTTTGCGAGTCTCTGCTGTCTCCATATTTGATACTAAGTAAATTTAAATCATGTATAATTTAAATTTCTGGCATTTCTCGAACTACATTTCCCCTGCTATGAAATAATCCGCAAACCTTCACGTTCAGTCAATAGGCAGGAGGCGTGTTTCAATCAACAGTCTCCGAAATCCATAAAGTCACAATCCAGTGTCAATTTATTTTCGCTCGTAAGTTTTTGCGGGACACATATATTTTTAGCTGCCTACCCCTATGCAATAAGCCCTCAATAATCTGCAACTCGAGGCGTTTCCGCCCCGAAAATAACCGTCGCCGAAGCAATGGGATGTGGAAATGTTTTGTGATAACGTAATATCTTCATTGGCGCTTACCTTGCGCGCTGTATTTGTCTAGCAAAAGTTACAAATAATGTAAAGCGTACGTACCACTTTCCGAATAAATGCATTACGTGATCAAGTAACATGTGGCGTCCCGGCATGAGTCGCGTTACATATATTGTAAAAGATACGTCTTAGTCAGTTGCGGATGCGGATTGTCTCGGTTGTGAGACAGTGGCATGACCATGAAGAGAAATGGAAAAGAGAGTTGCGTTGATCTAAACAGAAATTGATATTTAAAAAAATGTTATCGTCTATGTTATTTATATACAGGGTGGCTCGAAAATCAATACCATCCGTAACAGGTAAATTTTGTTCACATTTTTTTCGTGTTGTGCCGAAAACTAATTTTTAACAAATTTCTGGCGTCTAAAGAGCCTCTAGGAATGTGGTTTTTCGACAGTATCTTAGAAACCCTTCAATCGATCTTCCTTTGATACATAAATTGTCTTTAATTGATCAAAAACCAATACTTTGATTATAGTCAATTCAATGAATTTGAAGCAGTAACAGACATCGCCACAGTATTTTCCTATAATGATTATACTGTTAATACAGTATTGTCATTATAATCGAGTGCAATTAGGTTTTCACCTCAGATTTTCATGATTTTTTTGCATTGAGTTTCTAATACTGAGTACAAAAAGTTTCCCCTTTATATATTGCCGCTTTTTACTTGGAGGGTGGTCACCCCCTCTAAAAAAGTGGGCAAATAAGTAAAATAGTAACCACCTAATATGACATAGAAACATATTGTAAGAGAAAAAGGTGGTGTATATTATTTCATGAAAATTTATATTTTCCAAGTTATGATTTGAAAATTACGATTCTAGTTTAAAAAAATTGGTACCTTGAGACTGTTTTTCGCAAATAACTCAAAAGTCTTACATTTATAAAAAAAGTCGTATCATACAAAAAATAAGATTATGAATGAGTATTTTATTTTTTGTTTATTTTTGTACAATGAATATTTTTAAAAATATGATAGTTTACAAATGGGGCTCAAACGTTTATCAGTCGAGACATAATCAGGGTGTCTACTAATCTGGAAAACCTGGGATTGTCAGGGAATTTGCTAAAATAAGCAGTATAACCTCGAATTTGTACTTTCTGATATAATTATTAATACAAATTATTTAATCTGTTAGAAGTGTTTCGCAAATGAAGATTATGAACACTTCTTGATACAAATTTTATATAGCTATATGAATGCGCCAACGCACTTTTCCAGTTATTATTGTTATGCATTACATCCCCCTAAGATACGCCTATGCGTAGTGACTGGAAACTTGTAGAAAGAGATAGAGTTTTCTGGAATGTGGTGGAAGAAGATTGTCGATTGTATTCTAGATAACTCTGGTGGCAATTTTGGAGTATATACGGCGAGGTTCCCGGCGCAGGAAGTAGTTTTATTATTGGAGAAGTTTTAAAAAAGTGAAGTTAATAGCAAAAGTGAGGTTATAAATTCGAAGTGGAAATATAAACATTGTGAAAATTAGTTTGTGTAATCAGTAAATTATTAAATAAAGTGTTAGTAGTTTACCCCTTGTTAAAATTATTTAGAACCCACGGATTCATACAGGGTGTTTCCTAAAAGGGTGAAAACTCGTATCATTATTTATTGCTTGTAGTTGATTGTGTATGGTAGTTCAGATCGTCTGGCCGCAATCAGCGCCGCCTCCGTGTGGTAATGTCTGCGACTCTGCTTCCGCATAACTAATTATAATTTACGTTGAAAATATAATATATGAATAGATAGATTTTTTATTTGTATTATTTCACTATTTCAATTTTTTTTATTGTTAATTCTGATTAATTTAAAAAAGTGAGACTTCTTTAAAGATTATAAACATACAGCCACACAGAAAAAAAATCTTTCTGGTCTGGGGATCTGACCATGTTTACTAACTAACTAACATCATCAGGATTTTGCCATAAAGTAAAAGAAACCCATAATTTAAGCGATTTCGACATCTCTTCACATAAATCGTTGTAACTTTTTCTAAACAACAATGACCCCATTTTTCTTGTGCTAGATCGATTGCAAATTAAATTTCCAATCTGATGATGTGTTTTCCTGGAGTTTTTAAGTGGGATATCGGCCTACAAAGTGAGAGGTCCGAGGATTTCGCTTCTTGAGCGACACGGCTCAGCTACGAGGGCCATTTCTGCCAAACAAAAGCTAGCAAAAATCTGGAAAAATTCAGTGGTACGTAAAAGGACGTAAGAAATCGTTTGGCGCAAATCGGAGGTTGGTGCGCGCCTTAGTTTTCGAGATATGACCGCTCGAAGTCACCGGAAAATGAAAATTGAATTTTTTACCGCTTCCGGAGGGTACATTTCGAAAATGAAGCGAGATACAGAGCTGCGGTTTACGCCTCTCGATTTTTCTCGCCTTCTTACATACCTCTGAATTTTTTCAGATTTTTGCTGGAACTTTCATTTTTTGCCAAATATCTAAGGTAAAGCATCTAAAAAATTCAGAGGTATGTAGAAAGGCGAGAGAAATCGAATAGAGTAAACCGCAGCTCTGTATCTTGTTTTGTTTTCGAGATATAGCCTCGGAACGCGGTAAAAAAAATCGATTTTCACCTTCCGGTGACTTCGAGCGGCCACATCTCGAAAACCAAGGCACGCCTCGACATCAGATTTGCGCCAAACGATTTCTCACAGCTTTCTACGTACTTCTGTATTTTTTCAGATTTTTGTTAACTTTCGCTTGGCAGAAATGGTCCTCGAAGCTGGGCCGTATCGCTCGAGAAGCAAAATCTTCGGACCTCTCACTTTGAAGGCCGATATCTCACTTACAAAGCGAAGAATATCGTGCCCCACATCATCGGATAGAAAATTTAATTTGCCGTCGATCTAGTACAAAAAAGAGGGGGTCATTTTTGTCTAGAAGATGTTACAGCGATTTATGTGAAGAGATGTCGAAATCGCTTAAATTATGGGTTTTTATATGAGGTTATGGCAAAATCCTGATGTGATCGAGTTAAACAGACCTCGGATTCGTATTCAGCGATCCCAAAAACATATAGTGAGCATGGTCAGATCCCAGACCAGAAAGAATGTTCTTTTGTGTGGCTGTGTAATCTTTATACAAATAATTCAGCTCTTAATTGGGTTTTCGAAAATAAACGTTTTAGTAATAAAATGTAAGATTATTTTTTATTGTTTCATAACACAGACCTGCAGAAAAGACACTTTTCTTTTTTTATTTAACCCAAATAGGTGATTCCGAAGATTTTTGGCGTGCTAAACACGATGCCGTTGGCCGTTTTGCGCCATCACGTCACAATTTTGAGCACCTAAAAGTGCTAAAATGTTCATTTCTGCCTATATTCGTGTCCTAATAACTGAATAACTGCACAGTATAGGGTAAAACGGATCAGACCATCTTATCTCTCCATCTCTCCAAAGTATTCAAAAACCAATAACAATAAAAAAAACCCAACTATAAATGCCGCAAACACAATTTTATTTCTGTGTTTAGCAAGAAATACTAAAATTTTTGTGGTGAGTATATATACAAGTAAATATGACCTAAATAGCTAATTCCATAGGCTTTGACGAGCCATTTTGGGATTTACAGAAAACATAACCTTAAAATGGATAAAATAATATTTTTATAATATAGAAAATATTATTTTATCCTGTTTGAAGTTGTGTTTTCTCAAAATGTCCTTATAGAGCAAGACTGGTAACGGCATTGTGTTTAGCGCGTCAAGGTCCTATGGAATTACCTATTTAGGTCTGATTAACTCACCACAAAAATTCTTTTAGTAATTCTTGCAAACTCAGGAATAAAATAATGTTTGCGCCATTTATAGCTGTGTTTTTTTATTGTTATTATTGATTTTTAAAGATCTTGGGCAGCTGAATAAGATGGTCTGGTCCAATTTACTCAATCTCGTACCGTAATCCAGTTATTAGGGCGTGAATATAGGCAGAAATGGCCTTTTTGGCACTTTTAGATTAGATTTTTTTCAAAATTGTGACGTGATGGCGCAAAACGGCTAACGGCATCGTGTTCAGCACGCGCACGGTTAGTTTAGGTTAGGTTAGGTTAGGTTAGGTTAGAAAAAAAACCTTGCGGGTTAGTGATGATTTTTTTGAGGTGAATACATACTTTCACATTTGTTCGAATGTAGAAAGTAAAAAACCTGGACTTTAGATAAAATAATATCTGGAAAACCTGGAAAAGTCAGGGAATTTTAAGATTAAGATTTAGTGGACACCCTGATAATGTTTAATGCTAAAAACAATAAGTGTGATGTTAATAATACATATAATAGAAAGGGCTTGAAGTACTCTTGATATGATTTTTTTTCTATACATACGGTTTGAAAAATAACGATGTTATGTACAAAACAATGAATGCTTTGTATTTTTTTTTGAAAAAAGAATTTAGAATTTTCCTGCTGCCATTGGCCACGCAATGGAAATGCAAAAAATCTGTACCAGTTTTTATTAATATATAGCATGACTAACATACTCTAATTTTTTGGCATCTTTAAAGCAGTCATTTTTAAAAATATACCAACTTTAAATTAAGAAAAATACGAATTTGTTGAAAAAATTCCTTTTAATTGTAGATAAATCCAAAAAAATTGCATTAAAGGAAAGTATCAGTTTCGATATTTTTTTGCAGTTACGAAATGTCCAGTATATAACAACAGCGACCCATTCGAGGTATTAACAAGAAAGTCTTTTAAGTACTGACAGTCTTTAGGAATAGAAAAATACATTTGTGCCGCTTAAGGGGCAGTAAGGGACACGGTATTGAAACAGTATGTTATTTGACAAGCGGTAATGTAAGGAATAATACATGCAGATGAAGTTTGCAGCGCTAGCCGTAGGTGAGTGCTGTAAGTCATCAAGTGTGTTATTATCATTACAGCAAGTTGAATAGTATAGTTTATCTACAATTATAACAATAAATATTAGTGTAATAGTTTAACAATGTTCAAAGTATTCAAACATGTCAAATCACCTTCCTCCCCTCAATAATAATGGACCATTTTATTGTATTTTACATCGATTGAACAGGCTAGGCATGAAGTTAAAGGTGATTGGTGTAAACATTAATCACTAGGGAGTTATAATAAATAACGCTATTTGTTTATGGATACTATTACACGTTCAAAAGCAATTGAGTAAATAATATATAATCTAAGTAGATAAACTCAGCTGTCAATTTCAGTTCTAGACTAAGGATTTTAGCACGTTACCAACGTAAATGATTTAATCATAAACCCCTTATTGTCGAAATAAGGGATTTACGGAAATGCGTTGCACATATCTAATACGTCCATAGTGATAAACTACAATCAGTGTAGTCAATTAACCTGTAACACGATTGGCTTAGTATGTAAAGTGACTACTGCCAACTTTGAATTTTAAGTGAAATATATAACTAAACCCGGGTCAACCCCGGCCGCTATTATCGGCTTCTTTAGTGCTAAAACACCTCATTGCACTCAATGTGCTATAGACTATGTGCGAGAGAGCGTAAGTGCGATGAAGATAACTACCAACTCTTGGGGTGGCGGAACAATCATTTAGCGTTGACAGTTCACGATGGAAAATAAGAAAAAATTTAATGTTAGTGGTAATTATATTGGTTTAAATACACATTGATAATATCTAAATTATGCTCGTATAGAGAAGATTTAATATCGTTCTGTTAGTGTATGGCCACGGCGGCGCACTGCACATCGCACAACATTACGTTCATCGCATAGTGGGTCAAAATTTTTACCACGAAAGAAAACCTCCCGAGCACACAATACAAAGGGTTTTATTGTGGTAGGTAGGCAAATTTGCCCTGTACAGGTAGAGGAGTTCGGCAGTTCTTATCGTGAGTAGCGAACTGGACACACCGACAGTGTTCAGTTCGCTACTTTAAGACAAGTTAACTTTCGCTGTGTCCAGAGTGAATTTGAAAGACGTTATCAATGAAATTTAAGACGGAACATCTTCATCTGGGTAAATACAACACAGTATTACATGTTTTTTAAATAACTTATCACGTTGAATTTGTCAAACGCGCATTAAAGCACTTAATGCGGACGCTTTTAAAATTCACGAGAAATGAAAGTTTCTGTTGAGCTACAAATCGAAACCCGCTATACCACCCCTGTGTTTTTAACATCAATTGATCAGTCGTGGAAGATAGTATCTGCACACAAAAAAAGGCTCTTAATACGTGCTATTCTGGGAGCTTTGATTTTTTTTATATAGCATTGACAATTTAAAAAAATTAGATATGTTACGATTTTGTGGCGTATAGGTTTAAGTAGTGAGTAAAACATATATTTTAAAACAGGAAATTTGCAATTACGTATTGTTATGTAATTAAATAATAATAATAACCCTAAAGTAATAATAATAATAATAATATTAATACCCTTAGACAATTATTTTATTATTTCCAGCAAAATAAGAAGCAGAGGTATTATTATAATCATTTTAGTAATTGATTAATTGTTTTTTTGCAGAAAATAAATCCATCAGCACCATAATGGAGCTATTTCAAATTTGGCATGAAAAAGCTGGAAACGAAAACCAAATTCGTAATAAACACGTGGAAACAGTAGTTTTGAGTCGTTTTGAAGACAACGAGTGTGCTGAAGTCGATATATAGTTTTTTAAATCTTTTTCTAAAAATTGATTAAACAATTTTTTAAACTCTTACATATCACTCCCAATTATATAAAAGTATTTTTCTCATAAATACCTAAATGCAATCAACACGTATGCCAAGTTTGAAAAAAATCGTGGAATATTTATATTTTCAGCCCTTATAACTCATCCCCAGGGGATCATTTTTTTTTTCTCAGAAATTTAGGTATCGAAAATACGTAAACTGTGTTTCAAAAATATCGAAGGTTGTTTATATTTTCAACCCTTATATCTCACTCCCAGAGGGTTTCAATTTTTTTTTCTATTTTTCCCTTAAAGACCTATTCACGATAAGTACATTTGCAGATCTCAGAATTTTGGCCAGAAATTTTAGATTCTGGCCCACTGTGCATCAGTGCGGATATTCACTGACGAAAGATCGATGAACGCTCTTGCTAAAGCTATGCGGTGTGCGGTGCACCGATGTGGTCATGTCCTTAGTGATCAAATTCTGAACAGCTTTCAGAATGTTCAACCGTCTGTTTGTTCGACTGTCACGTATTCTGGAAGCACTGTAACTTATGAAAGAAACGTCCGATTGGATTGAAATTTTTTACAGTAAATTAGTCCTGTGGTTTTTGAACAATATCGATCAGTAAATAAAAAAAATATTCAATATTTAAATTAAAATAAACAAAAAATATATTTCATAGTTAAACAAACAACGTCTAAAACCAACACTAATTACTAAAAAAGGCTGCGAAAAGTATCCCATAGAATGTGCAACAATTATATAAAATGTCCAATATATCAGCGCATAGTATAATGTTTACACTAGTTTATTTATTATCAATCTATTTCGTCTACAAAGTGGCACATTTTTTAGACGGATGTTGAAGTGCTACACTATTTGCATTTACCTATTAACGTCAAAAATAAAACTGTCTCCTAAAATAAGTTAACCCAACCCAGTTTATCCGCCGTCCAGACTGTTTATTTATGGAAAACAAGAATTCCTTCAAACTTAAAGTAGATTCCACATTTTTCTCGTGGTAATTAGTAACTTATTGTATTCAATAATTCAGCACGTACAGGACTTTAGAGTCGCGATCTCAATAAAACACATTTTAATTGGGTAATTTAAACTAAGTTAATGGTTATTTTTTGTTAACAATCATGATTAGACAGAGTGAATCTGGAGGTAACATCAGAAGTATGAACTACGGTTTTGAACAAGAATCGTCATATATTTTGTTGCTGTATTCGTATACAGTGTTTTCATTTAAAAGCTTAGCCGTCTTAGTAGCAGCGTTACATATAGATATGTCTGTTATTTTAGGAAGGAGGCATAAAATTGTATATATAGTTGTTCCTTAGACCCAAATGAACGATTTAACCCACCAAAACCATTTCCAACCAATTTTTATAGCTTTTAACCGATTATGTTTTAAGAACTTTTGAAAAACTGCAAAAAAGCGAAAAATACGGTTTTTTGCATAAAAGTCTCAAAAGTGGTCCCTTGGAAACACATTTTTTTTTGCGAGCCTGTGTAATGATAAAAAAACGTTGTTTCATGTTTTTAACGAGGTGTTTAGAATTTTTTCATTAATATCACCAAATTTACCTCAACTGTATTTATATTTTATGGTAAAAGGCCTGTTTGTTCTAATTTTTCTTTTGTTTCAGGTAAGTTCTAAAATAAGAAGAATAATTTTTCAAGACATGAAAGTAATCAAATTTACGAAACAATGTAAGTAAAGTTGGTATGCATTTTAATAAGAAATATAGTTCAACTATGCCACTAAAGTGTGTGCTTATCCCAAAATGTAAACTGGTAATGGGGCCTATATACTATATACATAATTTAAATATACAGGAAATTATGCTTTTTAATGTTTCAAAAAGTTTTATTAAAACTCTACACGTGTTTCGGCTTATTAGGCCTTTATGAAGAGTACAAGATATTACTAAATTTAAAATGTGTTCCTTACTTA
This sequence comes from Stenurella melanura, assembly GCA_963583905.1. NCBI lineage: Eukaryota > Metazoa > Arthropoda > Insecta > Coleoptera > Cerambycidae > Stenurella > Stenurella melanura. The sequence continues at coordinate 115,718,664 of OY757312.1, forward strand.
TTTATACCTAATGGAAGGTATAAATTATGCAAAGCTTTTAATCTATTTATTACATGCAAATAGTTACCTATATGATTCCTATCCTATGTAAATATACTACAAATAAGATCTTAATGTTAAATTATTTTTTCTAGAATATTATGACCCATAAATAATGTTTGATCATTAGTTACATTTTTATGCTTTTTGACAGCTTTCATGATCTCAAATTGTTCTAGTAAATCTAACTTCTTTCCTTTATTTTCTGTATGGAGTAATTCGACTTCATTAAAATTAACAAAATGATTATTTTCTATGCAGTGTGTTGACATACCGGTGCTATGTATACCATTCGTTGTTGATTTTTTATGTTCAGCGAGACGATTTTTTAATTTACGACCAGTTTGACCGATATATATAGCATCGCAGTCATTACATTTTAATTGATATACACCTGTTTTTTCTAATAAATCTCTTTTATCTTTATTATTAACTAACATTTTCCCTAGATTATTTTCATTAACACAGATAGTTTTACATCCTAGTTTTTTTTAGTTTATGACTAATGTTATCGCTAATCTTAGGCCTATAATTAATACATTTATATAAATTAAAGTCGAGATATAATGCTTAAATCTCAAATATGCCAGAAACAATCCGTATGGTGTTAAAAATACATATAATACAAATTAAAGGGCTTCAAGTACTCTTTTATAGATTTTTTTTTTAATATCCATACAGCTTGAAAGATAAGAATGTTATGTGCAAAACAATGAGTGCTTTATAATTTTTTTTGAAGAAAGAATATCTCTGCTGCCATTGACCATATAATGATTTTACATTATATGGCCAATCTGTACCGGTTTTTATTAATATGCAGCATTACTAATATGCTCTAATTTTTTGACATTTTTAAAGCAGTCGTTTTTAAAAATATACCTACTTTAAATTAAGGGAAATTTTATAATTTTCTTTACAAAATTCTTTCCTTTTTGTAAATAATTCCAAAACAATTGTGTTAAAGGACAATATGACAAAATAGAAAAATAAAGCTTAAGAAGCGATATATTAATTTGTTTCTTAAAATTTTTGTAGTTAATTCTACAAATTTTAGAAATATGATAGTACAAAGGTGGGGCTTCAACTTTTAGTGGCAAAGAAATACATTAAAATCTTATATCTCTTCAAAACTTTTGATAAATTGAAGCTCTCAAAATCAGAGCATGTTGGTAATACTATATATTAATAAAAACTGGTACAGATTTTTGGAATTTCTGTTATATGGTCAATGGCAGCAGGAATATCCTGAATTTTTTATTTAAAGAAATTACAAATTACAATTTACTTTCAGTGAAGCTGGTACTGAATCTGGTGTCATAAAATAAAAATTTTAAATGGTGAATCCAATAGGGTTGTCATAATTGCGTTATTTTTTGTAAATTTACATGAAAATTGAAATTGGACCACTAAAATTGGTGAAAATAAAAATAAATTGAGTCTCCTTTAAAAAACCGGTATTGAAGTTCCAGTAACCAAACGACGGTGAAATGTTGAAGGCGCTTCAATTAAAAAAAAAATGCTTCACTGAAATTAGCTGCCTTAGAAAGCATTTGAAGTTACATGTTTACAGGAGCTGCTTTTATTATTTTTTCACACCAAGTTGTTTCAAGTTGTTTCCAAGATAATTAGTAAAAACCTATATGTAGGCGCGATTCGCAGAGAGCTGTAGCTCTTTTAGGAAACATTTTCGGACACATTTAAAAGCAAATGCGGGAATTTCGGAACACCTTATATACTTTCCGAGACACTTTTTTAATTGACTATTTGAGTTCAGCATATTATGAAACGAATTTCTGTAAAAAAATTATGTAATAATTATTATAAATGTTTGAAAATTGAAACAAGAAAATAGAAGGATCTGCAGCTACTTAAGAATAAGTATATTGAGAAACGTGCACCTGTTCAAACCGAGTATTGTGTTAGATACTTGCGACTTTTTGTAAAATCGGAATCCTTTAATATTGGAAATAATTCGTTGAGAAAACAAAGGGAAATGCTCACGAATCCAAGAAATCGTTCGATATATCGGAAATTTTGTAGCTGTTCAAACCAAGGAACTGTTTTCTTTAAATTAATTCTGTCGAATAACCATGACATAGCATAGGCAAAATGGAGTTTTAGAAAAAAAAATGCTAAGTTTTTCAGCGGAAATATGTACCTCTCAATATGTTATTATTGTACTGTCGTGAGCAAAAAAAAATTGGACTTGTCTTATAACGTATTTTTTCTAAAATCTAGTTGTGTAAGTACATCTAACTTTATTTTTGTGACATTGTCAGAATTCTATGCAAGTGTGCCAAAACTAATATGCCCCATATAAGCGATTTAGTTAAAGCTGAAATTATTGCTATAGCAGAAAATGGATGATTAATGAGACAAATTGTACTGCATTATAATATTAACAAAAGTTTTTTGTTATTTTCATTTTTTTTTTAAAGTGGAGGTAAACGGTACGATTAGTAGAAATCCTGGATCAGGGCGACGCAGGATATCAACTCAACAGCAAGATTTGCAATTAGGTGTTTTCACCATGTGAAAATTTGCTTTTTTGATATTATTAAAATGAAGTACTTGTTATACTAAAGCACTTATTGATGTTTAAACAGCATTCTGTCGTCCATCAAATTAAAATTTCAACAAATAAACAGCAAAGCTTTAGTAATTGAACGAGAACGCAAAACACGCGGTGACGTCATTGGTTATATTAGTTTCTTAAATCGCGTTTAAAAATTGTTAAACACTTTATTCGCTTTATTTACGTTTTACATGTGATCAAATAAGTAATGCCTACCTAATACGGGATTTGTAAAAGCTACTTTATCTGTAAAATAACGTGTTTATAACACAAAATGACACTGACAATATAACTGATGACGTCATGAGTGCGTAGTGAATTAATGTAGTATTTTTGGCGAAAAAATTTCAACACAAAATTAAAAATTTTTCGTGCATGATGTAAATTTTTGGAACAATGTGATCTTTACGGATGAAAAAACTTTCCAGTAAAACCCGATTTTAAGATTTCTATTAAACTATTATGTTGCAGGTATTATTACTAATAACTTTTTAACCCAAAAAAGGGGATACATAATAATCTCACAATAAATATGGTATTCTAAAACATTTCCATTTTTTGACTTCTAAAGACGAACGTCTAGTTATATCTCCAATTTAATTAATGTGCTTGGACTATAAGTACTTTAACACAATTTGTCTAAAGTTTATGTGTCATTATTAAATTTCATATTTGTCATTATGAATTTCGTCACGTTGAACACATCGACATCGACGGCTCTACACAAGTGTGAAATTATTCTATTAAATATGGATAGAGTGGAAAAGCGCCCACGATATGAGCTGAGTGCTTTACGCCGTAGACTTTATAGCTTTCTAATGTGTCCATAAAAGTGATTTATCGTTCTGGATACACTATTTGAAATGGTAGTTTTTCCGTCAAGCTAGGTAACTATGAGGGCTTTCCTAATTGCACAGACCAGTTATGCTTTCGTGAGGATTGCTCCCTTTTCCAGCGAAAAAAATAAAAAGTGAAACACATTATTGCTTTATATAGAGAAGGTATTCTAAAAGAAAATTCGTAGATTCCTCTCAATTACAAATTCCTTTCTGAAGTACTGCAAAACAGATAAATGATGGCCAGTGGTAGAATGGTGACATGCAGATGCCTGCTGAAGGTTGCAACCTGACCAACGTTACGGTGGCGTGTAATTAAAAAGGTTTTATAGCAAAATTGAAACACTATTAAAAGTATATTAGAAAGAAACAAATTAAAGCAATAAATAATTATATTATTCGCAATATACCTAAATAACAACTAAAATATATTTTTATAATATATAAATTTGATATCAACAAGTACAAGTAATGCAAGTGCCGTTAATTATATACTTAATCGTCAATTGAGAACAATAAATATCGATTGTATTAGCTGTTCTAAGCAAATAACTAAAGGTTCAACTTCACTGAAATTAACCAACAGCACGTCACTTTCAAATTATTGTCTCCTACTTTGATCACATAAATCTCATCATTTATTTATATTCTTCACAAATACAAAAAGAGTATATTGCATTCGATCGGCACATTTCTAAAACCGGTAATATTGCTCGTAGAGAAAAAATTTTCATATCACTGTGTTGGTGATCGAATTCTGAACAACTTTCAAAATGTCCGTCCGTCTGTCTGTCTGTCCTTCCGTCTGTCTGTCCGTCCGTCCTTCCGTCTGTCTGTCCGTCCGTCCTTCCGTCTGTCTGTCCGTCCGTCCTTCCGTCTGTCTGTCCGTCCGTCCGTGTAAGCACGATAACTCAAGAACGAAAAGTCCGATTGTATTGAAATTTGGACAGTAGGTTAGTGTTAGCTAGAGGAACCCTATTGTTTTTGAGCAAAATCGAACAATAAATTAAACAATTAAACAATAAAATAAGTTATTAATTTTTAAAATGAAAAAAAAATTGCTTTGTAATTAAACAGACAATGTTTGAAACTAATATAATTTACAAAAAAAACTGCGGAGAGTATCCTATAGAATGTGCAACAGTTATATAGCAAGTGTAGTAAATCGGCGAAGAGTGTAATGGTTAGCTTGTTTCTTCTTATCTTCGTGAGGTGAGGTACGGTACCGGTTTCAGTGGCGAGATCTCGATCGGCGAAGTTAAGGCACACCGGTCTAGTCCATCACTTGGATGGGTGACCATATCTCATTTCGCCGTCCTGGTTAAGTGGTAGAGTAGCATTAGCTAAACTTTTCCAGGACGTTAAAATAAATAAGGCAATTAAAAAATTGAATATCTGGCTAAATTTGTATTCGACTAACTAGAAGAAGCACATTATGCATCTTCTAATTTAAATGTGGTATTTTTTGCACCAACGCTGTTTTTAACTGTAGTTCATATCAATTCAATAGGGTTAAAATCCGGTAGACGTAAAACAGTATATCCATGGCTTTGTAGTAAGGTATAAAATTTGTAATATATCGATTTTTATAATATTTGATAATTTCGTAAAACCGTGGGTTGAAGATATTCGGTTCAAAATTATTGTCCCTGTAAATTAACCATCTTATCATATCTGCCTTCCTAGAATGTGATGACGAAGCTGGATTTGTCTGTACGTTATAATTCTTAACGACGATTACATAATTTCTCCACAAGTTAGGGATCAAAATTTGCTCCATCTATTTTCCATAGTTCCATTTCTGCATGGTAATCCTCGGTTTTACGCTCTGATTTAAGCATTAGCAAACATCCGGGTAAGAATTCATTACCCCACTGGTATGTATGATAACCAAATTTGAGACCTTAGCTTCTAAAATACAGTATGTAGTATGTATCACATTTTTGGGTGGAAGGTACTTAGCTATTAGTTGATTGTGTCATGGTAAAAAAAATTTAAAATTCACCAGTGGTGTCCGTCGTTGGGAAGAAGAATGTACCTAATTTCCAAAAAAAAGGATATTAGGCAAAGTTTTAACTGTAAAACAATCTCATAATCTTATTCTTATATAGAAATAGATAAATAAATGCGATGTGATTTTAGAATAAGAAATATCAGCCAAAAAGTTCAAAACTGATTAAAAAAGTACACTCGTACAGGATTCGAGACAAGAAATCCGCTGTGAAAGTTCTCGCTTAACGCGATGTGCTACGGTCAGGGTGGACTTGAAATTTCAATTAATCTCGTCGGAAAAAGCAAAACATGAAATTTTTAAACCTTCATAACTAAATAAATACATTAGCAGGAAGACTTACTAATGTCGATATCGAAAGATCAAAATTGGAATTTTCACGGCATCGTTAATTGCATAAGATAAGATAATTTATTTTGCCACTGAAAGGTGTGAGACTTTTTGAAACAGACAAGTATTCAAGAACCAACCTCTGTCTGATCCGTTTGGCGCAGAGGTTTTTTCATTAAAATTTTTGAATATTTTTCAGTTGCAAAATACCCAATAAGAAGTAAGAAAATCTAAATACTCCACAAATAAACAATTACAGACAGTATAATTTATTGGTGTTATTTATACAGTATAATGTATTTACACAGGTCAACATATGGTAGAGAAATGAATTTAAGGCTAGTTATAAAATAAAAATTGGTAAAAGACAAACAATGTTTTTAGACAGACAGACAGACTAAATATAATGCATATATACATACATTTTTTTTTGGAAATCAAAACAGGTCAATATTACAGTTTAAAAATTTCTCATAACTATAGAATACGTGTTCTATGAGAAACGTTTTCTTCCTATGCTTGAAGAGTTTAAGCAGCAATTCTCTGATAAATATAGGCAGTTTATTGTAAAATTTTATGGCCCAGTAGTTCAGTCCATTTTGAAATCTTTTCAAGCGACAGTATTTTATAACCAAATTTTCTTTCCCCCTAGTGTCATGGTCGTGGATGCCCTGATTTACTTCATAAGTACCATAATTTTTTTTAATATGCAATAATTTCTCTAACACATAAACAGAAGGAAATGTTAATATTTTACGTTTTACACAAGAACTTCTGCAGTCTTCCTTAAAGTTTAATTCATCCCATATCTTCACTGCCTTTCTTTGTAACTTAAAAATTCGTTCGTATAATGGCGTAGGAGATATGTGAGTGACAGAGAGCGAAATATGCAGTCCTTAGAGACCCCAGAGGCATTCCAACACTTATCTTCTTCTGAGCAGACAATACCTCTCCTACTTTTACCTGCTGGTACCTGTTATAAAGATACGATTTAAACATTTACAAGCTACAGTTGTCAAAGTTGTAAAACTTTAACTTCTTTAAGAGTAGTTCATGTGAGACACAGTCAAGAGCTTTACTTAAGTCACAGAACGTTATTGCTGTGAATTCAAGATTTTCAAATGATTCAGTTATATTTAATAATAGATCTAACATACCTGTGACCGTGCTTCGATTTTTCCGGAATCCGTGCTGGGAGTTGGTAAAATATTGTTGTCTTCAAAGTATCGCGTTACTTTGCGGGCAATACACTTTTCAAATATTTTTGAAATTATCGACAGTAAAGATATTGAAACATATTCTTTATAGGATTTTGCAAACAGCGGAAAGAAAAACTATCTATGAGAACTAAAGGAAAAACTATATATAAAAATATTAATGAAATCTTTGCATTCTTTTGATAACCTGACTTCTGGTTATGCTGACTAGTAAAAATTCTTATTTGCCATTCTCATTTTAACACTAGCATCCAACATAGTCCCCTACGGCTAGGCAGCCTAAACTAGTATCTACATGATCCCCTACGATATGTAAATTCAGTTAAAAATGAGAACAAAGGCCTGAAATTAATTTATTTACGTACCTTGTCTTTAAAATTTTTTTCATTCTAATGAATTACATTTTCATAAAATCTCATTCAGTTTCTTGGAAATGCTTAGCCTTTGAAACGTTTTTCGTCCTTATTGTGGACTCATCAGAAGAGCCTAAAGCCACTCATAACGATGTTCCATGCAAAACTAAGACAATATCCATGAATAAGTATGTAATATTTATATTTGACATTGACTGATAAAAAACAACAGATCTTCACCTATCTATTAGCTAACTAGTATTGGAGCCTATATACTCTATGCATGTTTAAAAGTGAATTATTTATTATTTGTTTGCTTATAGTAATGAAACATATTCTTTATAGGATTTTGCAAACAGCGGAAAGAAAAACTGTCTATGAGAACTAAAGGAAAAACTATATATAAAAATATTAATGAAATCTTAGTTTTGCATGGAACATCGTTATGAGTGGCTTTAGGCTTTTCTGATGAGTCCACAATAAGGACGAAAAACGTTTCAAAGGCAAAAAGCATTTCCAAGAAACTGAATGAGATTTTATGAAAATGTAATTCATTAGAACGAAAAATTTTTTAAACATAAGGTACGTAAATAAATTAATTTCAGGCCTTTATCCTCATTTTTAACTGAATTTACATATCGTACGGGATCATGTAGATACTAGTTTAGCCTGCCTAGCCGTAGGGGACTATGTTGGATGCTAGTGTTAAAATGAGAATGGCAAATAAGAATTTTTACTTGTTAGCATAACCAGAAGTCAGGTTATCGAAAGAATGCAAAGATTTCATTAATATTTTTATATATAGTTTTTCCTTTAGTTCTCATAGATAGTTTTTCTTTCCGCTGTTTGCAAAATCCTATAAAGAATATGTTTCATTACTATAAGCAAACAAATAATAAATAATTCACTTTTAAATAAGTAAAGATATTGATCTGTAATTCGATATATCGTTGGTATTTCCTTTTTTTTAGATAGGGATTACTAAGGATTTTTTAGGCTAGAAGGGAAACTTCCTTCTTTAAAGCAGATATTTATTAGTTTCGTTAGTGGTATTATAATTAAATTTTTTATTCGCTTATAAATGTCTACACTAATTCCATAAATATCCTTACTTTGTTTATTTTTCAGAGAATTTATAGTGTCTCTCACTTCATTGTAAGTCACTTCTAGATGAAATTTTTGTTTCGGGGTATTAAGTTTGTCATATTAGCTAAGGGATCGATATTTACTTTTGCTACATCTTTTAATAAGTTTGGAGCAATATTTATAAAGTAATCATTATAGCTATCTGGGGAAATGTTTCCATAGTTTATTTAATTTTTTAAGGTATCTCTTTGATCATTTATTATATTCCACATGATTTTTGCTGGGTTTTTTGACGATCTACACACATCATTACTTTGCTTTCGGCATCCAAACTTGTATCATCAATAAATGGCCAGGAGATATTCTACTAAGTTATAGAAAGTGACTTGTCCTTTCTCTGTTATGGGTCTACAGGTTTTTTTGTTTAGTTCGGTACTAATTGTGTTTAGACTCACCTCAACTTCTAGCAATTGTCCCTGGTGATCAGATAGATTCGGTTCAAAGTTTTGTGATTGATAGGAGTCATAGTTAAAATGTATGAATATATTATTAAGTGAGCCAAAAATAGCATTTTTTGACATTTCGCGAATTCGATTTCTTTTTTTTTTCATTAATGTCACTGGTACGTTAATAACCGGAGAACCCGGAAGAATAGGGAGATTTTAAATATAGAAACAAAATCGCCAGAACTGCACCTTGACATTAAAATTTGAACAATTTTCTTACAACTTTACCGACTTCTTGCAACGTTTAATCCCCGACTAGACTTCTGGCAATATTTTTACGCAATTTCTATAGTTAAAAACCATAACTACACAAAATTTCAGAGCTCCACTCAAAGATTTTATTTTGATTAAAAATTAACCTCCCCGGGAGCGACTTCTGGCTGCAGAGCTATGTACTTTTCAGCTAGTACGGGGGGTTTTTACATAAAAAAAATGTCTGCACCTTATCATTTTTAATTTTCGTAGCCAGCTCTTAGAGTATATGTATTGGTCCACCCCACTATGTAGATGTGCTTAATCTCTGCAGCACCCAGTATAAGAGTTGTGCTCTATAAGTGTATGAGTGAAATGTTAGTGAAATAGGTATCGTAGTGAGCAACGACCGTCTGCAATCTCAATTCTACGTTTGATTAAGAAATGTATTACCTGACCGCACAAACATGACTTGTGTACAGTTTGCTTAGTTAAATGAGATACGAGTTTTGGTTAAAAAATGTGGGGGTAAACAGCTCCTATGGGACGCACCCACGCTCCACGTGCAGCTGTAGGGCCGCTTCGTGGCCTTTCAAAACATAATTTAATCAATGTTAGCTAATATTACTTAAACTAATTGAAAAAGTTACGTAGATGCAAGTTGTATATTACGTAATAAATTTAAAAATATAAATGTTTTTGACCGAGAATATTAAATTTATTTTCCTTCACCACACATCAACGTTTTAAAAGTACGTACTAAAATGATTTAATCCACGATTTCACCTCGAAGTTCAGATGCTGTACGAAATCAGACCGGACGTCTCCTTTGTCTAGGCCAGGGTTACAGGATATGCCATTTTAAATAAAAGTTTATAATTAACAGATTTATTGGATAATCTAAATAAAAGTAATTATTTTATGATTAACTTATATTAATAAAATCTGAGCGTCGGCGTCGTCTGGAGTATAGCAATGTATCATACACTCAGTGTTTTTCTTGAAGCCGTTATTCTCCAGCAATCGTTAAACATAAATATCGTCTGTATTCAGAAAAACGCGGAGTTTAGTTTAAAATTATTCTGCCACCTCACTTTACTAATGTGTAATGACATAATAATGAACATTTGAAATTAATTTATTCATTCATTGTTAATTTACTCCATTTAATATATTCCTTAGTACTACTCAAAGAAAAATCGGGAAATAAATTACAATGTTGCCATTTGGAAATTGTACGAGCAGGACTACTAGTTTTCAGAACAAAAGAGTCCCTAATGATGCTACCACCTAATACGCGAAGGCGCAGGTTTTCGCATTTTTTTCGAGAAATAGTTGCTCCCTCAGAAAATTTCACACTCATTGATAATATTCTACAGGGTTGGGCAATAGTCCCGGAACGCCTCGATTACAGCCGAACGGGACCTCGTATCAACTTCGGGTTTTCGACACTGTATTCAGCGAAATTTTTAGTACTTCTTGACATGTATTTCAGGACCGTGACGTCATTACGTTTGGAGGTGTGACATAAGTGTCAATTTTTTTAAATGAAACACCCGGTTTACTACAGTTTAATTACGATTGTAATTTCAAATTTTCCCTTATTGAGACCACATTACATAACAGAATCCATACAAACGTTACATCGTTGAATTCGGGACTCCTTAAAGTATACAAATATGGAAAAATATACCGGGTGTTTCAGTTAAAAAAATTGACACTTATGTCACACCTCCGAACGTAATGACGTCACGGTTCTGAAATACATGTCAAGAAGTTCTAAAAATTTCGCTGAATACAGTGTCGAAAACCCGAAGTTGATACGAGGTCCCGTTCGGCTGTAATCGAGCCGTTCCGGGACTATTGCCCAACCCTGTATATATTTACTACAAATAAGGTCCCATGCATATTTCCGATTTTCAAATGGTTTTCCAGGACGGAACGATCAAACTAAGGGGTTGAGTCCTGATCGGCAGCGCTTCGCATGTTCTCAATACAGTGTACTAGGTGTACTTCTCGAAATTATTCCTATAAGAGATTGATACTTTTTTCCACATGAACATGCAAATTGTATTCTTGACTGATCCTATGAGACTACTTTCCGTTTAAAATCAGTGGAATTACTTCACTTGGTTATTTCCAACAGAATTCTGATTTCCCATGGGAAAATAAAAACTTAACCTTCAAACTGTAAACTATCTTATTTGTCATCTACTATGATATGTGTCATCAGTGTCATCACTCATCATAGTGGTAGTTATTTTTAATAAAATGTAATCATTCAACCAAAAATGCAGCTTTGAAAATTTTGGAAAGGGCAGAAATATTGCGAGAGATCAGGTTAGGGACCTAATCTGTCAAATCGTTCTGCCGCGCCGCAGGAAAGTACCCTTTCCAAATACTAGACAATATAAATATGTTTGTGAAAATTTTAGATTGACTACACAATATTGTGAAGTGTATATTTATGAATGTATAGGTATATCTTTTTGATTTTCCCACTTTTCGTTTTTTCCATATTCTACGCAGTACATTCCTTTATTTCCTCCTTTTTAAGAGCATGTAATTGATATACGAAATATGGTTATATTTGTTGGCAATATGCATTGTGTATTTAAGTATTTTTGGGAATGGTATTGAATAAAGACAACACAATCATTTCAATCATAGTTAAATCGGTCATATCTACTCTCAGGATAACCAACTTATATAGAAAAACTAGAGGCTATAGACATCCTTGCTTTGAAGGAAATTTTAATATTAACACATAATAAATTACGCAGGTTTACAAAAAGAAGAAAGTGTTCTGAATCTGGGGTCAGACCATACGTTTCTTATGCATTTTTCGACGCTGAATTCGAATCTGTTTTTAGTTTTGCTCTATCACGTCAGGATGTTCTAACCTAAAAGTTGGACATATTTGAGGTTATGTAGTTTTGAGAATTTTTTTTCTCAAGAAACCATCTGTGGGATCTTAAAGTACAAGTCTTCACCTTTAAAATATCGTTGAGTTTGCTCAATTTGCAATTGCAATTTAAATAATGACCATAAGGTTTCCGTACTAATTAAGTGTATTAGGAAAGATATGATATGAAACAATTTTAAAAAATCTATATCTCAGCAAACTCTACTGCATTTTAAAGAGGAAGATTTGTACTTTAAGATCCCATACATGGTTTCTTGAGAAAAAAAATCTCAAAGCTACATAACCTCAAATATGTCTAACTTTTAGGTTAGAATATCTCAAAATCCTGACGTGATAGAACAGAACTAAAAACAAATTCGAATTCAGCGTCGAAAAATACATAAGAAACGTATGGTCTGACCCCAGATCCAGACAACTTTTTTTTGTAAACCTGTGTTATCAATTATATAAAAACCTAGGATAATATATTACTTTCGTCACATCTAGACAAACTACTAACTTCAAAATTGAATAGTTTTCCATTGCTTTGGATAGATATAGATATTTGATAACATTGACATAAAATTGCAATATATTAGTAAACACACGTTTAATTAAGTTCCAATGGGAATTACCTTCCTATAGTGCTCGAGAGTACCAAGTTGTTATTTTTATGGGAAGTTACTAGTGGAGAAGTATTTCTTATAGGACCATTTATCAATGAGTTCGCGAATTGAGCCCCAGGGATAGACCCTGGTACCTTGTCTACCTACATTGCAGGAAATGGCACCACATACGCGTCCTTTGTCAGCGACGTTGCAATAATTTGGTAATTGCCAATGTATTTTTGGTACATTTAAAAAATTGTTTGAATTCAGACAATTTGGGTAAATTCAATTTTACTTGATGTAAATCCACTCATATGGAAACTCTCTTGTGCACTGGTAGATTCATTAATTAATTTAAATTTGAAATATTGACGCTACTTTGCTTGTGTCACTACTTCTATAATAGGTAATTAGTTATATAGATGATCTGCTAGAGCAGGAAATTACCTTACAGCTTCACTTTATCAATGTATTAAAAATTCAATCCATTGTTTACCAAAAATGTCTCGTGGAAATGTATATTTTGTTACAGTTTGTAAAAATTTCGTTGGGATATTCAGCGAATCTGAAATTAAGATTTTGGTAAGAACGAATCTTTTCCAACTTGCTGGATGCCTGAATAATGAGGGTATAAACATATTTATTGCAGAAGATGCTGAAATTCATTTTATCGATCCTAATATTGAAAAGTAGGAGAAGAGTGAACAAGTTTCTCTGGTTGGACAAGATGTCAATCTTTTCGTTTTATTAATAGCTTGTACATCTTGTCGTTGAAAGTTGTACAATGCAATGGCCACAAACTACTGTACGGTCTACGGGACTTAACAATCGTCAAGCATATTTCGCAACTGCATAGTCGATATTATCTATTCATGCTGTTGGGGATTCCGATACATCAGTACATCTTCGAAGTAGGAAGTCTGCTGTAAGTAAAATATTTTATTGAAAAAAAGACATGGACAACGTCGTTGAAGTTTTCCACACAACTTTTGAAAAACTCAAAAGTTCCGGAGAATGATTTATTTATTCTAGCACTCTACAATCCTCGACAATCGAAAAACAGTCTGCATGTGCAAAGATTTACCCCTTGGAACAAATTCTAATTCGTACGTATCTACCATTTTCTAACAAATAGTCTTCAATAAAGACCTAAGTAAGCCATGAAAACAAAAGTTATTGCAAGTGTCAATTTATCGTTGAACGTAAATAAGTTTTTAAAATAATGGTAGATATGTTTGTATGAATTAGAATTTTTCCCTGTTAAATAAATAATTATTTAGTTGTAAAATCAATTCAAATTAGTACAATACATTATTCTGAAAAAAAAAAAGAAATACATGTTTTCATTTGAGAATCCGTTTTTCAGATACAAATTTCTGCAAAGGGGTCTAAAGGTGCTGATTAAGAATATGTTACTAGTTCTTCTCTTAAAAAAATCGCTAATACTTTTTCTTTGAAAATTACACCCCTTTCCCATCGTAGAACTGTACGCCTCTGACTAAAATCAAATGTGGTTACGTCTAAAGACTCACCTTATAGGGATGTATTCACTACCAAGATTTCAAAATATTTGGATATCAGATGAGCGAGATATGAAGGTGGTTCCATGAAAAGTGAGACACACTGCCATGACTGGGCAGCGCAGCGCCACTAGACCGCCAAACGGACGGCCAAACCGCGTGCCGCAACAAACCTTGAATGTTTTTATATACCGCCGGACCGGTTGCATGCGCTGGATTGGACATTATACATGCTTGTTGCCAGTAGCGAGAGCCACATGACGCATGGAGTAGCAATATAGGATGGGAAGTGTAGGTGTTTGTGAGATGCTTCTTTTTAGTTTCCATGCTTCTTTTAAGTTTGTATCTATCATCATCTTATTTATTCTTCTTCTAAGTTGTATGTTCCTTCTGTTTCTGAATCTAGCAGTGTGTACCCCCTTCTGCCCGTTTGCGTCCATATGTGGTTTCATGTTTCCCAGAAATCTGTGTTTTCGTTTCAACGTTCTGCGCCCAGTTTGTTTGTCTGCCAAGACATAGATACATTAGCTTACCACAACGAGCTTTTATTTATTAATCGTTCCACAGGTAAATATCCATTTACGGTGGAAGTGCGAGGAACAGCCCTGTCTCGCGGTAGAAAGCTTTTTACAGAGGGTTATGAGAAAGAAGCCCGAGAGAATATTTTGTACACCCTGTATACTAGTTTGTCTTTGTAGTAATTACTTTCAACTTTCCAATTCCGGGCATATTTATATTCATAACCTATGTTTAATACCTTTGCAATTTTACTTTTTATTTTTTTCAATTTTAATAAAGAAATAAACTAATACATTAATAAACTACTAATTACAAACATTTCTCTTTTTTCGTCCACAGCTGGTATTGCCTTATATACACAGGTTGCTCACACAATTCATTTTAAGGCATCTTGAAAGGGTCGGTAGATAGTTTCCGTTTACGACGCAATCGCCCATGTACTAGACACGTGTTTACTTGATACTATTGTTAACAAACATTTTAAAGTAATTTTCAATTTTTAAATTGGTGTGTGCTTTGTTTTTTTTTATTATTACACTTCATTTTAGGCAGAATTTTTTAATCTACCGATGACTTAATAATTTTATCGAGTTTAATGAAGTTTTAACCGGTGTTGTCTTTGCGTTTTTTCGGGAGCGTCACACGCAACACTTCCACCCTCAACCAGCATCAAGCTGAGGTTCCCTTTTCATCAGCAACTTATTGATAACAATTACCAAATAACAAAAAATATGTAGTCCAAAAACACTTTATTTTGTGTTTTATCAGTAATTTATTAGATATCGAACCTACTGTGAAATTACTCTTTTCAATAAATTTTATATAATGATACTAAATAAGTAGTTATCTTAGGTTTGTACATTTCGAATGATTTAAATTAATTTCCTCTTATCTACGTAATACGTTAAGATCTAATTTTAGTATATTATGGATCCTAAAATGTATGAGAAAATTGGACCATTTTTTTGAGGAGGAAAATTGTTCTATATTTTGTCTCGAATATACGACCAATTTGTGCCATAATTACTTAATAACCAGTTGGAGGAGTATTCTACCCCACTTTCTAATGTGTTTAAATCATAATCTAATTAGCGAGATCCTCACTGATCGATTACTGTTATCCTTGTTTAATACCATTATAATATTTGCTTTCGTAATCTAATATTTAGATTTTACCTGCCAAGTACAAATATGCTTTTTAAATTAGGAAATCCATTATTTGTATTTTAATAAATAATACTCTCTGTCTTGTATTTTTAAAATATTTTTTAGTTTCTTCATGAACTATAGTAAATACCTAAAAGAAATTATACAATTTAACTAATGCCACATTATCATCCCTTAAGAAACCCTGGTGCACATTATTTCACATAAATATATCCATTTTTTTTTGTAAGCATTTAATGAAATATTCTATTAGTTGGTGTTTTAGAGAAAAAATATGCTCTAAAACCCATTCCTAGCGCTTATAGTTTTTTTGCTATTTTTCCCAAATTGTGCTATTTTATTCTGGAATCAATAAGACAATTTCTAACTTTGCACATACTGTTTGTTCGTTAGTTATTAATTCGCAGCTAATTTATTTTTGAATAATAAATGGAAAGTATATTGAAAAAAAAAATTGGTTTATGACTTACAGGAAGGTAAATACCAACCCTACAATCTGTTCAAAAAGAGTGAAAGTAGAGTACGATTATACGGATTTCGAAAATTCCACGATTTGTTTTCGTTGTTATATATTTATTTATTTTCTGCAATATGCGATCTACGACCGATACGTGTTTCACACATAATATCTTATTTACTGAAATTTGGCTACATTTCTCTTTAATAAGTAATTAAAAATCGTAAACATACCATACAAAATTATCCAGAGCAACGCCACTGTAAGAAAACTTGTACTGGCGGAACGCCTATTAAATTTTATAACCTTTGTCGTTTGCCTGTATACCAAAAAACTATTGGAAAACAGATAGTACGTTTTCTCTTCTTTACTAGGCGGCCAGGCTATTTGTCTTATAATATACCTACTTCTGTGCATATAGTATAAAATCAGTGAAATAAACCTGCTTTCCGCTTTGATAAAAATGCTCATTTTTGATCTGCTTTTCACACTTTATGAACCTGCTATAAATTCTATAATCATTTTATTATTATTTCTGTGATATTTATTTTCTTTAAATTTTAATATCCTTTAATGTGAATAAATATTTCTTATTTCGATTTATAAGTAATTTCAAATAATGCATCGATTTAGAAATGCAAAATTATCAATACAGCGCAGCGCTTGATAATTTTTTTACACCTACTAGACAAGAGGATCCTCCATTAAGAATAATCCCCAGTGCAGTTTACGCGCACTCAATACATCGCCGGTATCAGGTGCATATAAAAAGCCAGACCAGCACTTTAAGGGGATGAAAAACGAATTCCCTTGCACCCGACAAGGGGCTGCGAGTCTGTCAAACGTGAATGCACATCACCATAGTTACACGCACCATCTGTCTCGCTTTGGACGAACCTGCGTTCACGTGCTTACCTCTCCGTTTCGTTCTATCGGCGATGCGAGACGAAGATGCCGGATATCTTCGGCTGTGCTAATAAATGGGATAGAGAATGGGGGAACACACTGTCACAGGCTCGGACTGGCGGATTAGGAGTGTTGCTTGTTTTTTAACAACAAACCATCATGAGAGTAATTATGACATAAGAAATGTTTTCGAAAAAAGTGAAACATTTAGGAAAACCTACTTTTGGTCTTAACTGAAGTGTTAACCAATCTAGTTAATACAGATATTTTAATTTCTTTTACCACTGATATTAAATTATCTTGATCGTGAGATTTTTCGTTCAGTTGAAATGAAAATTAGATTATACTTTCTTACGTTCCTGTTAATAAACAGAAATAATTATAAAAACTAATATTAATAAACCATTGACACAGGAACTACAAGTACCTATTACAAAACACAAAGTTTTTTACGTGCTTTTTTAACATTGTATATTAGTCAGAGAGATGGGCAATTTAACCTGGCATTGATGTATATCTACTACTTTTCTGCTGATTATTGGTTATCATGTGTACTATCTTCAATTTCAATGGCATCTTTTGTTATTCACGTCTAAGGAGGCATGTAGAGATGAATCGTTAAACCACAATCTCCTTCTGCGGGATGTAGGCATAATCAAGAGATTTAGTAGGCCCGCATATGTACTTTCGTGGGCTTGGAGTGTTTGAAGCAAGCGACCAATTGCACCTGTTAGTACATATAAGATTGAACATTGAACCACTTCTTGGCTTTTGAACGGACGCGCTATCTCAAACGGTTACCGAGATACACTCATTTGAAGATTTCACCCTTCGGCAGTGTGCAGGGGGTAAACGACGCGTGGCTCAGCCGGCCAAGAAGTGGTTCAATAATCCATATTAGACGTACTAACAGATGAAATGCGTCGCTTGCTTCAATCATTCCAAGCCACGACTGCCTTATTTTGAACATATGCGGGACTACTAATTATACCAAAGATTAGAGAACTTAGAGAACTTAGAAATTAGAGAACAAGCTTGGACAGTCAGGCGGAGAAGGCGAAATAGACGAAGACAGTTATGAACTCTAATTTAAAGGATACGACATTCATCGGAAACGGTTTCGGGCTTTGTCGGGTACGTATTAAAGGGATTGACCAAGCTTACTCAAAGATAAGTTAGCTCATTAGAATTGACAAGTGCTACGTCACGTATAGACCTCGATGACAGCTGCGTGTTCCTGGTTTTTCCTCATTTTATAGAAAAACGTTTCAAAATTATTCTTTCAATATACAATTCTATCCTAACCAAATAGATAAACAAAGAAATACTTCATATGGCATATATTACAAAGCCACCAGAGTTTTTTTAGTGGCCTTGGGTACTGACAGTCAGCTTAGTTCGGTCGTTCTATCAGGACAGTGTTGTCCATTTTTCACTACTGGCCTCTCTTTCTAATGTTAACTTCTCCGTCTGATTGACACATTGTGGCAACCGCGCGAGAACACCAATTTAAATGTCGAGGTCAATGGCGCCATTGCTAAAAGATAAAAGGTTTTCCGCTGGCTCTCCCCTTTTGTTAATTCTCTAATCTTTGGTTATACTATGAAAACAATGTTAAAGACACAAGAACATGATTCAACTACTGTATGTGACATGGATAAGACTATAAGTAGGTAGTTTAATTATCCTTTCACAAAAAAGAGAAATCAGCTTGGAATATCTCTTTTAATTTCAAGTAATTTCAATTCCCTCTACTTTGTTTGACGATAATGGGAATGTGAGAAAGTCGTAAAAAATGAATTTGTAAAACAGCTAGGTGTTGAATCTCAATATGCAAATATATGATGTTAACGAAATGCTTTATATCAGTGTATGGCCAAAATCAGAAACAGTGATGTATTTGTTAGAAAACTTAAATTGAGATGTAAACAAGAACTACTGAGAAACATTTGTTATTATATTTATTAAAAATAAGTAGTAAGTATGTCAAATAATCCATGAACGTGATTGGCATATCAGAAATATACTATATTCAATCCATGACTTGAAAATATATGATCGGTACGAGATGTAGTAATGTATAACACACAGAATAAGCAACTGTAATATCACTTTTATGTGACAATAACACTGTCACTGATGTCAAAATGTTTGACACCAAGAATGCGGGGAGATCGAGAAAGGCTGAATGCGCCGCTCTCTAAAGATGTTTTCTGTGCTACTTACTCTATTTTGTGATACTTTCAACATTTGTACGTTGGCGACAGTGACTTAGTGATTATATAGATCGTGTGCGCGCGACGTCTCAAATTTATACATTTTTGTCAAGTTTGTGTCTGTAACCCTTATTCCCCAAAAAACATATACGTGCAAATCAATTCGGTTCCCAAATTCCAAAACAAATTTTGCTGGTATCTGGCTAGATCTGCAAAGAAAAGCGCTTTTTCAAACTACGATTTCGTCTTGAATTCGTAATTCAAGGCAAGGTTCAGTGTTCAGCCTCGTAAACAAAATGTTTTGTATAGCCATAGCCAAGCTTTTGTATAAGTTCTCAGTGATTTTCAAACCGGAACATTTTTGTTATAACTTTATTAAAACAACTTTTAATAGATTATTAGGAAGAATGTAAAACTTTATCTGTACAAAGAACAAATTAAGCAAGCACTAAAGAAAAAAATACACAGAAGCTAGATTAAAATTTTATGAACAGTTACGTAAATCTCATCCACATTTAACCCTCCAAATATTAACCTTTAAGGAAGCCGGCTTCATTTGTTCATTGGTTAATAAAAAACCTTTCGTCTTTTTTTTACTCAGGGCCCATCTGGAAATAACTCCGAGAGCACTACAGTCTGCTGGGGTTATTGTGTTTTCCCCAACCTGATTCACTTTTCCCATTTTAATTCCCCTGTGCCATTGATCAGGTGGTACAGGTTTGGGACTAGGCCAATATTAATGGATTCCGGGTCTGTTTGTATTTGTTCGTAGGTTCTATATCTTCTGTGGGCCAGTGTTTCGCAGTTGAATATAATAAGATTCGCCGTTTCTGGATCTGTGCTGTATATTCTGCAGTCTAGGTCATCGTCGAATTTCTTGATAGTGTGCTGGCGCTTCTTGACAGGAATGTGTCCTGTTAGAAGTCCTATTAAGCAATTCTCAACAGCATCCTGTGCCTTGTGAGCAGTTCATAAGTTTGTTTTGGGCATGATTTTATAAGTATATTCCCATGTCGATTTCCTGGAATGTTTCTCCAGTAGTTTATTGTGTTTGTTGTTGACCTGGTCTGTGATCGCCTCTCTAGCTGAGCCTTTAGTAATTCCCAGCACGAGTTGTGGGCCAAAAAATGTATTATCTGCTTCTTATCAGATAAGTTCATTAGCAGCTTTTCATTTCTGTCTATATTGAATGTCTCAGTACCCAGAGTAGCTTAACTTTGTTCCCCCCTCCCAAAATTTTGAGCTCTTTTTGGCAATGCCGTACCAGTCAAGATGACATTGAAGGCTAGTGCCGAGTGACTGTCTGATGCAATCTTGTGTGCACACTAGAGTATAGCTAGATTTCCTTAATGTATCGGAAACTCCTGTTAACGAATCCATCATATCTTCAATAGTGATATTGAATGACTTACTAAGCGTAATTTTCATTTGACCTCATATTCAATAGAGAGAATGTGAATCTAGCCCCACAAATCAAAACCTTACAACTAATAACCACAAGGTTTCGGTGTTTTTTTTTAATCTTGCTATTCAGTTTAGAGGCATGGCATTTAAAAAAAGACAGATGAAATTGATGTGATGAGAAAAGATTAAGTCTTGATGAGGACGTAAAAAGAACAGATATTACAATAATCAAGCGTAGTATCTTGAACATGAACAACTGAGAATTGTTAAGTAACAATGATTGCAGATAATTAAGAAGAGTAGATGGAAGACCATTGTATTTTCAATGTAGCTCCTTAGATTTTTAAAAGCAGCAAATAGTATTGACGTTGGTATGGTTTTACATTTTTTTTTATGCTTGCTTTATGCTTGCTTAGTCTTTTTAGGATGGCATTTCGCGAGTGTTAGTATTTTCTCCGACATTTCTGAAATAAAATTATTGCACTGAATATATAATTATCACCAAAACATTCACATTGTTTGTTTTGATATAAAATGTAAACAAATTAGTGTATTTTTAGATAAATCTAATTAACAAGTTTGACCTCGTTTATTATACTAATATTTGATATCAAATAATTATAACGGAAAAGATTATTGTACTAGTTATCAAAAAAATTCGGCTGGAGTAAACTTCACATTATATTAAACTCAGATATATTGCACGTATTGCATGTATGTATCTATATCTGTGTATAAATCTGTGTGTCAGCTTAAGAAAAATTGATAAATGTAAAAAAATCACCAGCGAGTCTAAAATTCAATCAGTTTAAGCTTGTCTTATTCTAGTCTTTTCTGTCGAAATTTTTTTAAAAAAATCGTCATATTAAACGCAGATGTTGTGAAGTTATTGTGAACATGTGAGATTTATTCTACAACAAAATAAATAGGACATAAAGTTAGATTTTGACACTAGGCATCTATCTGGAGGACCACAATTGGAAAGAGGGTCTTTCTGATACACTGACGGAATGAGGACAAAGATGAACCTCGGGGGTAGGTGCCGTCGTATATACGCCGACACCCCCCACGTCCATCTTTGTCCTCCGCTATATAGCACAAAATGTGGGCTATCAAAAGCCTTATAAGGATTCCGATCAAAGCCAAACTCTCTGGATTGCAGAGACAAGCATGCTTAGCAATAACTGGTGCAATAAGCACCACGCCGTCAGCTGCTCTGGAAGTCCTCCTGGAATTACCTCCTCTCCATATTTACCTGGAGAGAAGAGCCAGGTGGGCAACATGCAGAATCCATCAAGCGGTAACTAATATGCCTCAGGAATGCCTTCAGATGTGATACCTACCTTGATCAACCATGAACTGCCCTTTAAAGTCCTGTTTCCTGGAAGAGGCGAATGGGATCGAAAAAAAACGAACCACAAAGGGCAGACAGTTGTGTGTTCACAGACGGCTCCAAAACTTCTGAGGGAACTGGAGCTGGTATATATAGTCACAAACCAAAGATAAGAATAACTTCGAGCCTGGGTGATAATACGACTATATTTCAGACAGAACTCCATGCCATTGTGTACGGAGGCTAGAACAGATGCAGCCTGGACACAGATCAATAAAAATATTTTCAGACAGCCAAGCGGCTCTTGAAGTCCTTGGATCCTTCCGTTGTAACACTGAAATGGTTTGGAATTGACAGAAAGGTCTTACCCGACTGGGCAGAAACAACAAACTGACTCTGATCTGGATATCTGACCACTCTGGCATGGAAGGCAACGAAGTTGCCGATTATTTGGCCAGAGAGGGTAAGGCAACCAAATTTATAGGACAAGAACCGACACTTGGCATATCTGTAAACTCTTCCAAGGCTGCTATCCTAGCCTGATCTGAATTGAAAGCAATCCAGCACTGGTAGGAACTACCAGGATTAATTCACTCAAAGGAGTTTATTACATACCTCTTGAAGTCAAGAACCAAAAAACTATTAAGGTTAAATAGACTACACCTAAGAACTCTAATTGGCCTATACACTGGGCACTGCAGTTTAAATCATCACCTACACAGAGTTGGACTGGTTGAAAACGCCGCATGCCGTCTGTGTTTGGAGGATGATGAAACGGTAGAGCACATTTTGTGTACATGTCCTGCTGTAGAAAGATCAGGTCCTCACTGTTTATCAAATGGCGCCTGGAGCCAGAGGACCTGGGCGGTTTCTCGCCCAACAAGACTTTGTTAAAAGGCTGAACCTGTTGGGTGAAGTATAACTAAGAATGAGCCAAAATAGACCTGATGGTGGCAGTGGAGGGTCTGACAAGAGCCCACTCACTAACCTAACCTAATCTAACCTAAGGGTTCGGATCCGGTTCTTGAAAAATAGTGGTCCGGTACAGGTTCCTGGAAGGGCGTCACGGAAAATGCCATAAGATAAGTGATGGAAGAAAGGGAGTTTTCAAAAAGTGAGTGTTTTCACAAAAAATACCTCTCTCAACAGAATATATTTTTTTGAGTGTTATTTTTTTGCCTTAAATGTAGAGAGGGAAATTATAAATGAATGTGCGTGTAACGTGGGTAGTCTCATGAACGTTAAAATAGCCTATTTTTGAAACGTATTTGTGGAATGGCCCCATGTGCACTATCCTCCTCTATTTATTACTACAGCAATAAATAAGTGGCTTTATAAGAATTTTTCAACCAATAATTCGCACAAGACGTATAATGTCCGAAGATCTGATTTTCCAGCAGGTTATAATTCATTCATAGAGATAAACTGGATTATTCAGAGTTAAATGTTGCCTGTAACATGTTTTGTGATAAATTATATAATATATTGGATAACCTTGTGCCACTATGTAAAAACAAAATTCGTAATTACGCCAATTTGTTTACTCCCGCCATTATCCACTAGATAAAATTTAAGAAATAAACATAACGCGTAGTAAGTATAAGAAACTCAAATCACAGTATGATCTTAATGAGTTTCGCCATCTGAGAACACTTATGAAGAGACTGACTAATGCTACTTACGCAGAGTAATTACAAACGTCCAAGACTCAATTATTTATGATGCTTAGAACTTCTAAAAAATTTCTTTAGCTAAGAAGTAAAACTCGAACTACTACGACATACAGTAACACTTCTTGCGGTATTTGGGTAATATTTTAGTAGCCCATACCTACCTCAGAATAATGATGCGTCATTGTCTTTAAATATTAGTTGAAATATTGCGAAAGCGTAACTACAGACGATATTGTTAAAGTCTTAAGCAAAGTAAAAAATAAATTTATTTTTGAACTTCATTATATATCCTCTTTTTTGTAAATGGTAGTGCATAATATGTGTGTGCGCCACAGCCTGTCCATTCTATCACATTTAGCGTTAAGGTGACTATTTCCTAGAAAGAGAGGGAAATATTTATTATTTTTTTCTTAGTACGTATATTTAATAAAACTATAAGACTACCTAAGTAGAACCATAACAAGACTATTACTATGAATGTTTACTCAATAATTTCACTGGTTTGCAAAATAGATTCAAATTTAAAAAATATGCTAATCCTCCTATTTCGTAGATTTTTTTCTTAGTACGTATATTTAAAAAGACTATAAGACTACCTAAGTAGCACCATAACAAGATATTACTATGAATTTTCGCTCAATAATTTCAATGATTTACAAAATAGCTAGATTTAAATTTAAAAATTATAGCATAATTCATGGTAGTCTTGTTGTAGTTCTACTTAGGTAGTCTATTACTTTCTTTTAAATATACGTATTAAGAAAAAAAGTTAAGGCCAAAAATAACAAATAAAATGTCCCTATCGGATGTCTCTTTCTAGGAAATGGTCACCTTAAAAACAGCAACGTTTCCAGATTTGTGGAAAACGGTTAGTGTTTCCCATTTTTAAGACTGATGACCTTTTTCTGTCCTATGTAATTTTATAAAGGATTGCTTTTCGCATTCTCTTGCATCAATGTACAAATTCTTTTACACCTTCGTCAATTTCCTTCACAACTTTATAATAGTTTATATAATATCTACGTGGTTTGAACGTCATTTTAATGTGCTGCATATTTTATTCTTATTACACTCATTGCATTCTTGAGTTGAGATTAAAAAGTTTGTACAATGTACAATATTAGTAAACAAGCATATTTACTAATTTGTGCGTGACACGAACTAATCCGAGATGAAGATAACAATCCTAGAGCAAAAACAATCCAAAACATCACTTTTGTATTTGAAGACTAACGAGGACCAAAATGCGACTGGTAATTTTTTTTATAAAAAAAAGCTTGCATGTCATCAGTATTTCCAATAGGTCAATTGTAATGATAAATTAGACTCGATATTCACTTAAAGGTAATCATTTTGTCTAATATTTTCAAGGTGTCCCTGCGATTTCATTTAAGTCTTAAAAAGGTAGAGTGAAGTGGTTTACAACTTACTAGATTACTTATTTAGTTCATGGCTTAGAGTCATTTTTATTGTAACTACACACCGGCAAAGTTAAAAGAACGGAGATACAGTGGTGTTTTTTCTATATATTTTTTCCCCTCCTAACCTTCGTTGGTAAATATCCCTTCTATATAACGTTTTCTTAAAATATTCATATCTTAAAGTGAGATTATGAGTTTTTTCTGAATCCAACGTGCAAAATATGGGTTTTATTGAAAAAAAAAATTACTGAAAATATTGCTAGAGGTCAAAGTCAAGGCTATCACAAGATAGCTTACTCATATTTCTACAACTTTTGTTCTGTTCAATTCCTCTGAAATCTCAACACTGAGTTACTATAGCACTTGGAAAGTTAAAAACCTGCAAGTACATGAATTATCATTACTTGACATTATAGTGGCCGTAACTTGAAATGTATGAACTTTTTGGACTTACTGCACTTATTGTTTGGAATGGCCCAACGAATACATTTCAGCTGGTTTTAGCTCAAACGCCAAACGACTCTCTAAATTTTACCCGTGTGTTTTGTCCTTTGAAGGTCTATATCGGATGGATTTCTTACTACAATTTTTATTTATATTGCACGTTTATATGTAAGTTAGTCAATGTCAGCGTAAGTTCATTTTATCTACATTAAAGTTCGTTATGTGCTCATAAGTGTTTAAATTTGTTTTGTTTTTGTTTACCGTCGTCCCCTGGATTGTGAATAGGGTTGCCAGGCGTCCGGCTGTGTTCCGTCCGGCTAAAAATTAATATGTTCGGCCTTGCCCGGCTTTTGCTTTTTTTTGTCTAAGGCTCCAAAAATCATTAAAAAATTCTCAAAATTCTGCGAATCTGCGAAAAACGAAAAAATAACTCAATTGCCTCGTCGTCGTCGATCGTCCTTGATCGACACCCCACGCCCCCACTCCCCAATAACGCATCGTCTTGGCTAGCGGATTTTGATGACTTTCTCTGTTCCTATGTAACAAATGTTTATTTTTAAATTAATCAAGATTAATAAAAATATTAAAATACTGATTTAGTGTTTTCGTCCGGCCAAATTTATAAGTAAAGTCAGGCTTTTCGAATTTTAGGCCTGGCAAACCCAAACCTTGTGAAAGATTCCATAATGCGTGATTAGCACGGACTTATATCGCTAGGACTGCAGCAATCATCGAAAATGGTCGATCTTATAGTGATCTTGCCGATATGTTTGATAAATCAAAATCGACGATCCATCGTTGGAGGCAATCTGGAGAGTATGTGAGAAGACGAGGTCAAAACTGAACACGCTCAACCACGGCTATAGATGATCGATTTGTTTGGTTGCAAATACTTCAAAGTACGTGTCGAACGACAATTCAAACAGGAGACGAACTGGAAGAAGTTCCTGGAACCAGAACGAGTGAGCGTACAGTTAGAAGAAGACTCAAAAACGTTGAATTGAAATCGTATGGGTCAAAGTCGATGTCATCGAGTAGCGCGACTATAGCCTTTACTGGAGAACACCAAAATTGGAATGATAATCAGTGGGGTTAAGTTTTGTTCACGAACGAGAGCTGTTACTACGTAAATTCGATTGATGGGGATGGAAAGAGTGTATTGACGTCGAGGAGAATAAAATGAACAATTCAATTTTACGCCTAGTGTCTCTTTCGGTGGAGGCTAAATTTTGGTATGGGGTGTTACATGCTTAGAGGCACACACAGAGTTAGTGGTGGTTGATGGCGGCACTTTAACGGCAGATAGGTACATAGGGGCTATTCTACAAGGTCATCTGGTACCTTTCAAACTACATATCGGAGAAAATTTCCTCTTAATTCAAGACAGTGCTCGCCTGCATGTACCCCGGACTTGAATACAATTGAACGTGTATGGGACATGGTAGGCAGACGTAGGTCCAAAATTCCTGCTATGCAAAGCACAGAAGTAGCGAGAGCGCTCTAATTGAAGTATAGGAAGAAGGATGAGTCATAAGGGCTCGTGGGAGACACACACGTTACCTATTGACAAAAATAATCCTTGAACATTAAATGTTTAAAACGAGTCAAATGTTGCTATTCGCTTTTTTGCAAAAACGCTTTTTTTGTATTATATTTTTTAAACAGGCTTTAAAATGGCATGAAGTTTTGCAAACCAAACTGCAATTAGCTAGCTATTAAATACATTTTCCTTTTAAGAGTTTTCATTCAAATTTGTTAGGAGGACACAAATGCCATAGCCTCCGCTCCTATTTTGCCAGGGTGTATTAGGTAAATTTCTGTTTTGTAAAAAGCTCTATGTACTCTGCAAGCATGCTTTAAGTAGAATTTTAAGATTTATTATTTGAACTTGCACAATAACTTAATTTGTTTACGACATATTAAATCATTTTGGAAAGATTAAGGTAATTCGTAATACAACACAATATTGCACAAGACAATTTGTACAGGGAAAAATCTTCTAGGTTAAAAACAAATATCTTTTAACTTATCGTTACGCGCTTACGACCTTAGAGCTAGAGACTGATGCTCATGAGTAGTGTGGATTCATAAAAGCCCGTAATGCACACCATCTCTGAGACACTGGTACGTTTTCTAGAATTTTATAGAAGAGGATCGAAATTTCTACAGTATTCTAGATTGCCACGGAATGTTCTGGACTTTGCTCTAGATGGCTCTAGAGGCGTCTTTAAAGTATATAAGCTAATGTAAACAGGCAGAAAGGGAAGTCTTTAATGAATTCAAGGTTAGAAAATACGAAGTGATAAAGAGTGAAGTAATAGACATTGTTGAAGGTTATTTTAGTCAGTGAAAGTGTATTTTTGTTAATAATAGCATTGTGAAGTTTATTTCAGTAAGTTATTCAATAAAATGTTATTGTTTCTCTTGTTATAATTTTAGAACCCACCAATTATTAAGGGTGTTTCCTAAGGGGTGTAAGCACGTAACATTGTGTATATTATTTCAAGTTGTTATGACTACATAGTCATAAGAGATAAATTAATAATTCTCGATTTCATAAAAGCATTTTTACATTCGCTGTTGTCTATTTCACTTCTTGGCTGGTTGGCGTGTAAATCGATAGTGAATTATCTATTACAGGTCGTATATAAGCAACATGAACTTAGCCTTAAAAGCGTTTGGCTTCATATTAAGAAATTGCAAAAACTTTAATAACTTTAATGCTTTAAAATTGTTATATATTGGTTATGTAATGTCTAAATTAAATTATGCATTATGCAACTCAAAGAATCCGGTTGGGATCGTACAGAGAAGGTTTTTGAAATATATTACATTTAAATTATTAGATATCCTGACATAGATTATAATTTTCTATTAAGTAAATTCAATTTCAGTAGTTTTGAGCAGATAAGCTGTTTCTGACATAAAATGTTTATTTAACTCAGCCCATAACAACGCCGAAAACCCTGACCTCTTATTACATTTAAGTTTTTTGGTACCTAGGCAGAACTCCAAGGCAAGATATCACATTTTATATGAATAAAATATCGATAGTGTGAAAACGGCAATTTTTACGTTAGCGCGCGGGTGCCTGTAGCTCGTAAACTACAAAGTGGTCCATAGAGCGACAGTGGGTTTCTAGCATGGGATTGAGCTGAAGTTATCGTAGTCCAAAATTTAATATTGGCAAATACGGTGTGTATTTAAAGTCAATACTACATTTCCAATTTTCTCACATAATTTTTGAAGTTTTACAAATATTGGTATTAAAATGGATGAATGGAGTTTTCTATGATGAGAAATTCTAATCTGCTCCCATTTTTGGTGTAGATCCTAGAGGGCTCCACATTAGCAATGTTTAATTTTTTACCAGTAGTGTTATCGCCTTTTTTATCGAACAATCCTAAACCTACATCATTTTGGCAGAAAGAAAGTGTACTTGTCATTAGTCTTAGAAATTGACCGATGTCGAGATAATCGCAAGCATAATTTATTACAAGAATATCAACTGAGTAGGCGCTGTTGCCAACAATACTACAGACAATTTTGATTTTTTGCATTGGAATTAAAGCACAAATTATCAACTTAATAACTAAGAAACATATCTCTTAAAAATAGTTTAGCGTACATTTACATTGCTTATGTGGCGCCCTCTAGGGTCGGCACAGAAAATTGGAGCAAATTTGAATTTCTCATCATAAAAAACCTCTATTCGCCAATTTTCATTCCAATGTTTGAAAAACTTCAAAAGCTGTGGGAGAAAATTACAACTAAAGTATTGATTTTAACACCCCTATTATCTGACAATATCAACTTTTCGACTAACAGGAAATTTCAAAATTCCTTTTCTAATTGTGGGAACAAATTACCCTTAAAAGTACTCATAAATACAATTGTAACCTAAGCTCCTAATTAGTAATAGAATTTATGTAGTAACTTTTCCCATTTTGTTTTTATAATTTTATGTTGTTTATATACATATTTTTTTGTGTTAGGATTTGTAATGGCGTCATTGGTAATAATCATTATATTATATATTTTACATGTTATTTACTTCCCAGTTGTCTTGTAATTATATAGATTATAAATCTGTTAGGCAAATATATAAATTAATTAATTAATTAACTGATATGATATCCACATTAATAATAATATATCTTTCTCAGATTGTAGGCTATTAAAACTGAAAATTTCAAGTTGTGTATCATTAACATAAGTGCATGTTACAAGGTCCAACATGAGGATATATGTTAAGTAATATACTTACATTAAAATGAAAAGTTGTCCCATAGACCAGTTCCCGCTCGCCAGTGGCAAGAAATCGAATAAAAAATTGGGTATTTACATATACACCACCACATATATTATAGTGGAGGTTATGAGTCGGAAGGACACGCAACTATCTGCTACTGGGCCAATCTAGTCCCCCCCCCCGTTTTCGGGGGTGTTGAATGAAACCGATTCCGGGGTCCAAAAAAGTTTTTGACTCCGGCTACCACCCGAAATCGCCCCTAAACCACCCTTAAAATTATATTTCCCCTCGCAGATATCAATCCAACCCTTCATTTTGGTGAATTGGCCGATTTTATTTTTTCTTGCATACAATCATACAAAGTTAAAACAATAACCTAAAAACATTGTTCACGTATGTCGACAAAGCTTAGTTCAGCCGACGAAGCTACTTTGGACCGCCCAACTTAAAGTAGACTGGACTATAGTGTACAATAGGGTAGTGTGTACAATAGGGTAGTGCAAAGGACGCTGTGAGTGAGGAAATATGCAATAAGAACGAACTCCGAGATTGAAGTTGATTTAACTCATTTCGGCCCAGAACACCATAAACTGACAAAATCATACCGTGGCTGAAAAGAAATCGTAAAAATTAGGTTTTTTTGTTCTCTTCGTCCAAAAATTTGGTTTTCTTACTCAAATTCTCCATTCTTTACAGTCATCATATTTCTATTTCACCCCTTTCAACTCGATACGTCTCCGCTTTCTCATTTTTATTTCAGGTTCTTCTAAACACATACTGAAACCACCCACAGTTTCCATCGTCGTTTTGAGATTTGTTATTGTAATGATGCAGTGTGAGGCTCCTGGTATCAACTGAAGTTAGATAATCAGTTCGAACATGTTTGGAAATCGAAGAAGAGGCTCGATTCGGGGGTTTTGGACTATTTGTCCTAGAGAGATCTGTCTGCTCTTATTTTTTTCGCAAACAAAATCTTGGAAAATGTATTCGGACTTTTCTTGTAATATTCTCCTTAGATTTGAGGATATCATGTGAAGAGTGAAAAACAGTTTTCATTTCTTATTAAAAAAGCTTGACAATTGCCTAAAAAAGGTCCTCTTGTAATTTTCTTGTATATGCCATGCCAAAAATTGCAAAATTTGTATTTTTAACGCGCGCGAATTTTCGTTTAGTTAAAATTTTTTGCGCGCGGCCGATAGAAAAAATTGAATTGCTCGAAAACCAAACAAGCTAGGAAGAAAAATTAAAATGGGTTTTAAAGAGGATACAAAATGCTCTCTTGTTTTGCCATTTTTGAGGGCTATTAATATTTATTATTATATAAAAATAACAATATAATCTCTTGATTTTTTTGTGCATTTAACTATTCACAGGCCCATAAAAAATTATTGACTATAATATAAGTTATACATGCATTATCTTTTAGTTCAAGGTAGTACTTCAATGCAGAAAAAGGTAGGAATAAAAATATTCACATTTACAAATTTAGCAGCATGTTAAAAAAATCCAAAAAGGCTGCATATTCATTTTTTTATGATATTTTTTTAACACAATTTTTTAGCTATTAAATGATTAGAAACAATAGTTATATGATATATAAACTAAAAAAAAAATGTTTTCAAGATGTTTGGGGCTTTTGTAATATTTAGGAAACAATAAAAAATTGGCCAAAATGTGGCTAACTTCAACATGCTGGTGAATTTGTAAATGTGAATATTTTTATTCCTAACTTCTTCTGCATTGAAGCATTACCTTGAACTAAAAGATAATTCATTTATAACTTATATTAAGTCAGTTATTTATGGACCTGTGAATAGTTAGATGTACAAAAAATCAAGAGATAGAGGTGTTTTAAAACCTCATGAGCCGTGACCTTCATATGCGCAGAGACATAATCCGTCCTGTTGACTCAGTTACACTTCTTAAAAATATTATATTTATTGTTTACAATTTATCCCGAGCTCTTGTTTATGTATACAGCAAGGCAGCCTCCAGTGTCTTCAAAAACATACTTATAACTCAGATTAAACTTTGCCTTTTGCGCATTTCGCGGCTCATGAGATTCTGAAACACCTCTAACTATATTATATTGTTATTTTTATATACTAATAGATATCAATAGCCATCAAGAATGTAAACACAAAAGAGTATTTTATATCCCCTTTAAAACCCATTTTGATATTTCTTCCTAGCGTGTTTGGTTTTCGAGCAATTCAATTTTTTCTATAGACCGCGCGCAAAAAATTTCAAATAAACGAAAATTCGTACGCATTAAAAATACAAGTTTTGCAATTTTTTTCAATATCGATTTTCTTAAAAACCAATGGCTTGTACAAGAAAATTACAAGAGGACTTTTCTTTAGGCAGTTAAGTAGTCAAGCTCTCTTTGATGAGCAATTTTTTTTATATCTTCAACGGTTAATGAGTTATCAGTAAAATAAGGTTTTTTTCACCGAAGGGGTGGTTTTTTGGAGGGGTTGCGTGGTACACCCAGAACTCATTTTTGTGGTTTTGTGATGTATAAATCCCTCCACTGACAGTTACTCAAGGAAAATGTCAGATAACATTTTTTGTTATGGAAATTTTTATAATTATTGATATGTAAAATCAAACTCTCCTTAATTGTTTTCATATTTTTTATGTACGTTATAATAAAACGACATGTCTCTTTATCGTGAATCATTTTAAATTATCACAAACAATTAATTTGACAAGCGACAATTGCTATATTTAATTTTAAAAAAGTTGGCACTGTTCAGACCATTGTTTACTGTTAAATGTCCAAGCTTAAATTTATTGATATGGGCCACGAATTTTCCCAGTCCGTTCCTTTCACGATCGGCTGTACTCGGACCCATGAATGCTCTTCCGTCCGAGTACGATCATATACGTTTGGTATGCACCGTTTAGTTTAAATGTACTCTGTACTGTAGCCGGGCTCAATGAACGACGTTTGAAGTATACGTCTTCTCCATGTGTATATCTAGTGAAAAATGATTTCATCGGTTCTGCTAATTTGTGATCTGTAATCGCGGATTTCGTGAGACAGAATGTGTTTATAGTGGTAATCGTCATCGGGTGTTTGTGTTTACGTTTTCCCAAACTACTTCGGCCGTTTGGTATTTCTACAGGTGTTATTTTATCTTTTTAAGATGGTGGTCTTTATTTTGTACCTGTTTCCAGGTATTTACTAGTAGTTTCTTGTGATGTCTGTTTTTTTTTTGCGGTAATTCAGTGATTTCGTGTGGTGTGCCGGAAACTGTTCGTGATGCATGAGAAAAACGGTAACAACCCTCCGAAGACGAAGACAGTGGCCATCGTCGCACCAACCAGGAGCAACAGTTTGGATTATCTGAATTTCGAAGAGAAAAGGCGTCTTATTGCTTCTTCGTTGTCTCTTTCGGATTTTTTAAACGTCGGGAATGCAGATGCTAAGGACATCAAGGATATCAAGGACGGAGTTACCACTGTTATTGTTGGTGAGTTTAATGATCGCGTTTTATAAAATAGACGTATATTTGGCAGCGAGTTTGGCAAATGTTTGCCCTTAGAGTTTAAATTGAGGTAGAGGAATATATAAATAATATTGTGTGTCTTGTGGTAGACGTAATACAAGTTTTACAAGGTAATTCTCTTCCATCTTTTTGAATATATAATTCTTTTATAATTGTTTTCTCTTTAATTTTGCTCGTTGCTTTATGTACCTACCTATTAATTTTTTTTAAATTAAATGCGAATTGTAAAAACTGTGAATCCCCATATTTTTTTTTCATTTTGCCGTTTGTTAAATATACATGGAGTCAGGGATTTGGCAGCGTCAATGAAAATTGAGATCGAGAAAATTTTCCGTCTGACAATATTATTAACATGTCAGTTGGTGAGTGTGTAATATTAGTACAGGAAAAATGTTCAGTTACATACAAATATATGGGTGGTGGTTACTACCAATTGTATTGGTAGTAACGTACCTATAGATAGGTACTTTACGAAAAAAAAAAAAAGTTTAAGTGCATCACCTACCTGCCGAACGTGGGGAGTGGAGTACTTTTTGCGCACTTATTATATTCCAGTCGATAAAGTAAAAAATACACCAGAAGCTCGCAAAAAAATGTTGTCTGAAATTTTCCTTCCGTAACTGTAGTGCGAGGTTTAAACATCACAAAACCACAAAAATCAGTTTGGGGGTGCCGCGCAACCTCCCCAAAAAACCACCCCTTCGATGAAAAAAAGCCTTGTTTTACTGATGACTCGTTAACCACTGAAGATATAAAAAAAATTGCTCTTCATAAAAAAGAAAGCTTGACTAATTGCCCAAAAAAAGTCCTCATGTAATTTTCTTGTATACCTATGCCATGGTTTTCGAGAAATCGATATTGAGAAAAATTGCAAAATTTGTATTTTTAATGCACCCGAATTTTCGTTTATTTGAAATTTTTTGCGCGCGGCCTATAGAAAACATTGAATTGCTCGAAAACCAAACAAGCTAGGAAGAAAAATCAAGATGGGTTTTAAAGGGGATATAAAATACTTTCTTCTGGTGCCATTTTTGAGGGCTATTGATATTTATTAGTATATAAAAATAACAATATGATATAGTTATCTCTTGATTTTTTGTGCATCTAACTATTCACAGGCCCATAAAAAATAACTGACTATAATCTAAGTTTTAAATGCATTTCAAGGTAGTACTTCAATGCAGAAAAAGTTAAGAATAGAAATATTTACATTTACAAATGTAGCAGCATGTTAAAGTTAGCCAAAAAAGGCTGCATAAGTATTCAATTTTTTTATGATATTTCTTTAATACAATTTTTTAACTATTAAATGATTTTTTGAGAATTAGATTAGTTCTATGATATATAAACGGAAAAAAAATTTTGAGCGTAATTTTCAAGATGTTTGGGTCTTTTTTTATTTCTAGGAAACAATAAAATATTGGCCAAAATGTGGCTAACTTCAACATGCTGGTAAATTTCTAAATGTGAATATTTTTATTCCTAACCTTTTCTGCATTGAAATACTACCTTGAACTAAAAGATAATGCATTTATAACTTATGTTAAAGTCAGTCATTTTTTATGGGCCTGTGAATAGTTAAAAGTGCAAAAAATCAAGAGGTAACTATATTATAATTTTATTTTTATATACTAATATTTTTATATTAACAACCATCAAAATTGAAACACAAAAGAGTATTTTATATCCCCATTAAAACCCATTTTGAATTTTCTTCCTAGCATGTTTGGTTTTCGAGCCATTCAATTTTTTCTATAGGCTGCGCGCAAAAAATTCAAATAAACGAAAATTCGTGCGCATTAAAAATACAAATTTTGCAATTTTTTTCAATTTCGGTTTTCTCGAAAACTATGGCATATAGAAGAAAATTACAAGTGAACTTTTTTTTTAGGCAATTAGTCAAGATTTCTTTTTTATGATGAGCAAATTTTTTATATCTTCAACGGTTAACGAGTTATCAGTAAAATAAGGCTTCTTTCACCGAAGGGTGGTTGTTTGGGGGGGGTTGCGCGGTATCCCCAGAACTGATTTTTGTGGTTTTGTGATATGTAATCCCTGCACTAACAGTTACTGAAGGAAAATATCAGATAACATTTTTTGTTATGGAAATCTGTATAATTATTGGACTATTAGTGAATGTCTCTTAATACTTATTACTTTTTACAAAAAAATTAAAACGTAAATAGTTCTTCTGTGGGCAATAAAATTATCTTTAATATGAATTTCTATTTGCTTCTTTACGCTAAAAATTGACCAAGATAGATACAGTTATTTGATTAAACACATGATATTTTTGACATTATTTTAGAAAAAAATTGTAGCTATTTAAACTTAAAAAATGTTCTTTTTGTTGAAAAATATTGTTCTTTACATTTTATGAAAATACCTTCTATTTCCTAACCCTAAAAAATTATTAAATAAAATTTAAAAGTTCATCCTTTAGAATTACTTAATATTTTCTATTGAAATTTTAAATTCTTTGTGTAAATTAAAAAAAAAATAGAACCTATTCATATAATTGTTAAAGGAGAAGGAATCAATGAAAATATGGAAGGAATAATTAAAATCACCTAATGATTCTAATCAATTTAATGATAGAATAAAGTTAGGTAATATAATGATAGGACTAAAATTATATTTTATCTCAAGATGACAGGAAACATCTAACAAACTAAAAAACTAAATGAAAAAAGGAGGGGGAATATTTGATAGATGTAAAATTTGAAAATCTATGACTGTTTGTCTAAAAAATTAATTTAATTGTATGTGTAATACATAATCTTTATTAGTGCATTACTTACCTACTTTTAATGAAAAAGTTTTATTATCACCTTTTTACGAAAAGTTGCTAATTGTGCAATAATTTGTTTCTACCATCTTTATTTAAACAAATAAATATTTGAAGGTTTCATTAAATTTTAAAGTTACATACCTACCTATCTCAACTTTAAATCGAGGACAAAGACCAAATTATAACAATAGTGGCCAAAATTGACATTTATAATGCCAATGATGCATATGGGATGGGAAAATGTCCAATTTTCTTATTAAAAAAAAAAATGTGTTGGTGAAAATTTATAGTTTACCTTTAAATGTACTATGACTGAAAGATTGAATGCTGACTTTATTGGACGTTTCTAACATAAAGAAAGAGAACGCCAACTTGACATTTTTTTTCAAATAACTGATTTTTGAAAAAAATTATCAATAACTCGGAAAATAAGCGTTTACATTTTACCAAAGTTAGATTAAACCCGGGAAAATGTTCTAGATATTCACCTGTGTTTTAATTTTCATTTAGATGCGTTAAAAATTATTGAAGTTACAAACTCTTGAAAAATATATTCAATTCACCAACTATGGTACCTATAGTTAAAAAAATTAGGTTATTTTTATATGGGCCAAGAAATGCGATTCATTTTTTTGGTGGAACAAAATTAACACCGAGATTAACACCATTATAGGGAATAAGTTCCAAACTTTGTAAAACTGTCATTCAAAATTATTTAGGCAGCCGGCTGACTTCGCCGTGTAAACGCATTCGAGTGAGCGCAGCCCCACGATGAAGTAACTCTTTCCTTATAAACTGTCGATTCAATTTAACACGCTGTATATTTTTTTCAAATAAAGAATTGTGCATAGGTACTCAAGATTTTTTAACATTCTTCATGTTTATTTTGACAGTTTTGAACAAAATTAACAGCTATGAACTGTCAATTCATTATTACAAATTAAACACTTAAGTACATTTTGTTTAAGCATATAAAAACTTGATAAAAAGTTGTTTTTTTGTTTACCGGCATAGCATGTTACAGGCGAGCATGCTCGGTTACACTGTCTATCATGTATATACTGGGTCGAATCTCCAGGTCCTACACTAACAATGTCGGTGAGTAATGCATTTGGGGGCTGTCTATGTATGGTGTGCTTTTGTTTACTATATATTATTATTTAAGCTACCCCACGCTTTTAAGTCTCCGATTTAGTTTTTCTCCTTTATTTTACGGCCTAGATAATCATCAGAACTCGATCGTTATGAACCCTAACTAGTATTTACCTATTCGTTTCAAGTAATAATTGGTACTGGATATCTAAGTGTCCCTAATACTACTAGGGCGTTGACCTATAAGCGAGAACAGTAAACGCCAAAACAATTGTCAAGTAACTTACCTCTTGGCTAGGGGAGCCGAGTTTGACGTTTGACACACGGTTAGAAATGTCAATTCAAGGGCCTACTAGGGGCTGAATGCCGAGTTTAAAAAAGTGTCTCCCATAGATATGCAATTATCTTTAAGGATATATAAGAACATAAGTATTGGGTATTATAATATGTACGCCAATCTCGATAAGGGGTCACAAAATTCCGGAAACGGAGCGCGTGAAGTACTTGGGTGTACGACTAGACAAAAGACTTACATTTAATAAGCACATTAACCAAATTGTACGGACAGTCTATTCCATGTCCAGAAGTCTGTACCCGCTCCTGGCTAGGAATAGCAGACTTAACAGACAAAATAAAAAATTGTTATATATAGTTATTGTGAGGCCGGCTCTTACATACGCGGCGCCGGCGTGGTGCAGCGCGTCGGCCACGACATTGAAAAAACTTACTGTTTTAGAGAACAAATTTTTACGCCTCATATCAAATTCTTCTAGATACACCTCCATCAGAGATTTACATTTACGTTGCAACGACATAACCCCACTAGTGGACTACATCAAAACTACATCACAGAAATTTTACCATACCAAGCGTTGCCCATCTTTCGACAGCAGTTGTGGCGAAAACTTTTTTTCTCCTTCTTTAATTGCTATCTGATACAATTTGAAATCTTCAGTCCTTCCTATCCCTTTCTTCGTTTCTTTTTGCAATTTTTGTATTTTGTCTAAATTTTGTTCTTCCTAATTATATTTTTGATTAATTTTGAAGTGGTTTGACTACCTACCTCGCTCTTGTTGAACTTCCTGAAACGGTTTTTTTTGTTAATAATTTTCCCGTAAAACAAATTTTACAAATATTTTATACCTTTATACTACTTATATATATTTACAAATTATTTTAAATTTACATAGTTAGATAAGCCTTAATTTTTTATTTGCCTTTTAATTTACACTTTGTAAAATGAGTTAGTATTTGTTGATAATTTTTTGTAATCCTACATGACCTCACTCCGTCCAGTTTTACAAGTACTACGGTATTTCTCGCTGTAGATGTTCAGCTGGCTCCGGACATGGGTGTTCGGGAGGGACAGATTGTTCTTAATCTTTATTAAATATGTTTTTGATGTTGATTTGGTATTTTAATATGTAACGATTCGTTTAATTGTAAGCTAAGTAACTATTCTTAAATTAAAGAGTAATCTTCGACAATTTACTACACTTTTTATATAATTCTTGCACATTCTATAGAATACTCTTCGGCAGTTTTTTGTCAATAGTAGGTATTAGTTTTAGCAAATTTTTGTTTAATTACAAAACATAAAAAAAAATTCAAAATTTAAATAATTAACGAGATAATTAATAATAACTTTTTTACTTATTGATCAACATGGTTATTCCTCTAGCTAACACTAACTTACTGCATAAATTTCAGTACAATCGGACTTTTCATTTTCAAGTTAGAGTGCTTACAAGAAACGTGACGGATGGACAGACAGACAGACAGACGGACGGACATTTTGATAGTTGTTCAGAATTCGGTCACCATCACAGTGATATGATTTTTTTTCTCTACGAGCGATATTACCGGTTTTAGAAATGTGCCGATCAAATGCAATATTCTACACAAAATTCCTATCGTGGCTAATTAAACCTAATAGTAGAGGGACAGAACCCGCTATCTTGCTTATTTCCGATAGAACAAATTTTCGAAGTAAAAAGATACGAGGCCTTTGCCATGTAATGTTATTAAGGGGCCTTAAAGGCATTGAAATCGCTCTTTACAACAACTTACTGTGGCAACTAGTAATAAAAGTTATAATAATAATAATAACAATCTTTATTTAGCACAAACAGCTATTTACACACAGATATAGTATACTTAAAAATACAGTTTACAGTTACTACACGTACTACAAAAAAAGAAATACATTTACATTATTTAGTTTAGGATATAATAATATTTGTGGATTAATTATAATTAATTATAAATAATTAACTTAATATTTAATAATAAGCCTAATGCATTTGATTCTGAGATTTGTGCATTAATTTCATTTCTTAGATTTTTCAAAAGCATTTTTTGCATCACAATAATTAGTTTCAACAGTCGACAGCGCTAAAATGATTAAAATCTCTAACTTGAGTGTTAGTGAATGGATTTTGATGAAACCTTGTGCAATGTATTTGTAAAGAAGTTAATAAAAAAGATGAAAAAAGGTTAGAGTAGGAAATGATCGGAAGGGGTAGAAAACACCCCGTTTTATCACGGGTTCAGTAACTTGTAAAATTAATTCAAAGATGAAAGAAAAAAACAATACGTTTATCTTTTTTGGTCCAAAATAAGATGTTTTTACTGTGGTGAATTTTTTCGAGAAATGCTTATTTTTCGAGATATGGCCGTTCGAAAATTCCCAAAAGTGGGGGACGGGAAATGTATAAGTTGAACAAAAAAAATCTGAAAAAAAAAGTATCAGAAATACAAAACTTTTTTTATTTGCAACTTTTCTGTAAAGTGCGTTTTCATCGAGTTTTTCCGGAAAAACATGAAAATATGTAATTTAAAAATTTGAAAAAATTCAGACGTATGCATTGAGGCCTTCTAACCATTTTTTGTAACTTGAAAATTTTCCGAGTTACACTCAGTTTTTCACGATAAATAATGCACTACTTACATTTTTTGCACATTTTCAATTTAAAAATTACATTGAACCGAGGGGTGGCTCACTGTATGAAATTCTGTACACCATATTACTGTTGGTATTACTTACCAACATATTACCGACAATACCGAAATATTACCGTAAATTTAGAAATATTACCAACAATACCGAAATATTACCAACAATACTGAAATATTACCGATAATTCCGAAATATTACCAGTACCGAAGTATTAAACTACCTACAAATACTTAAGGAATAAACAAAACATAAAAATATCAAACATACAAAATATATACTTTAGGTATTCGAAGAAATGTATTTATGGAAAGATAGAATGATTTTCATTGATTGATTGATTGATTTGCCAGCGTAAGGTGGGCATTGCTGCCGATTCCGGTGCAGGGAGATTTGTTCCACCACGCAGCCCGATCGCCCACCGATCATCCCACCGTGTGCCGGAACAAACCCCCAGTGCTTTTATATACCGCCGGACCAGCTGCATACGCTGGATTGGACATTGGACATGCTTGTTGTCAATATAAAAATTAAGTATTCATGTATTTTATCATACTGTACAATAGGGTGGAGTGAAACATATTTTCTTTTCAATTTTTGTAGAGGCATAGTGTAGATCTCGCTGTAGATAGATGCCATTTGGGCTCAAAATGGTGCAAAAAAGATTGCGACTCGATAGAAGAATATTTTAAGGGTTCACAACTATCTTGAAAATGAGGAAATATATTGATTTTTGATTTGAAAAAAAATATAAATCAAAAATCGAACCGTTTCCCCACTTTCAAGGTAGTTGTGGACTCTCAAAATATTCTTCAATCAAGATTAAATTTTTGTCGCATCATTTTGAAGCCAAATGGCACCCCATTTACACTATGCATCTGAAGTAATTTAAAAGATTTTCTTTATTCACTCCACCCTTTTGTATACATTGTCTTATTTTTTGATATTTTTTTTTATATTAGCCAAGTCGCATCGCATTATAGCAAATGGATTATTGCCTATTAATTGCAAAGGCCCATAAAACTGTGGTCCTCAGAGACTTCCTGAATATCTGGTGAAATTGGGCCATTTATATAAATCGGAGATCGTTCATTAAAAAAATTACTTTATTGTAGGTTTCATTTATTTTAAATGTCAATCTACCCACGTAGCAGTTATTATAAAATATAGCATAATAATTCTTAAGTGTTAAATCAACTGTATTTTTGTCGTTATATTTTCCATACAACTTTTGTCTGAATCTGTATTAGTAAAATCTTCCTCGAAATTTTCTAGGTCGGAACTGTCGTCAAGGTGTATTTCCTCAGAATCTTCACTTGTTTTTGATAAACTTAAACTGGCAATAGTTTTTTTATTTTCTTTATTAACGATTTATAATATGTATCTTTCTACATACTCTGGCGAAATTAGTGGGGTTCCTGATAATATTAGTTCTTGCTAACATCAGGTGCCGCAATTGAAAATGGTTATTTATATTAATAAATTCATGAGTTTGGTTTTCGATTAGTTCCAAACTTTCAAAAGTTTCCTGATCGTTAATATCATAAAAGGTACATAGGACACCTACACCAGGACCATTCGTATTATTCTTCTCAACTGGCGACTCAGCCAAAAAATATTGTCTTTGCTTTCGCGTTCCACTTAAATACGTAAATGACAATACTTGACCGATCATTATAGATTGTAAATTGCGAGATAAATTGCTAATTATGATTATGGGATTGCCCCTTCGTTTCTATTTAGAGATGCTTTTTTCAATGCACATCAATCACCAATCTGAATGGGGTCGTTGCACTATATCGAAATTGAGACTGATTTTGTATGGAAAATGTAACTGTGCGTTTGTTAATGCCCTGTGTTACATGAATTGACCAAACTATTGCTACACCACTTTAAAATAAAGCGCGCCGTCAGCACAATTCCTTTTCCCCTGCTACGTCATAAATTGAAAACGCTGATGCGCTAGCGCCGATCGGCACGTAGGCCTAGGTCATGGTCCCCGTTCGGCCGCCAGGTTTTTGAATGACAGAGACGGGCATGGATAGATCGGTAAGTTCCGACTATTATCGGTACATTCGGCGTTGCCCGCTCTACGTCATCATTTAAAGGGTTTAAAGAGCCAGAGACCGAACTTTGATGCTAATTTACACCCATAAAACGCATGCAACAAAAAAAAAAAACATGGGTCTAATATTTTTCATTGTATTTTCAAAAGAATGTGCAATAAAAAAATACGTGCAACGACCCCATTGTTGCTTCTTTGAAGGCACTTCAGGTTTAAGCACGGGATCGGTAGTTCGAGAATATTTTAAGCTCGACGTCGCCGCCTTTACTCTTTGCAGCCTGTCGCTGCTTAGTTTTGCTTGTTGTTAGTAAGTAACCAGCAAAGAGTTGATTTTTTTTATTATAATGGACCTGGCCTGGTTTAGAGCAACACGAACAAAAACACCAAGAAAGTTACAACAACAAATAAAATTTCCTTCTTTTCTTACTATGCTGATGATAATAAGAAACACTTCAGCGATGGTGTGAGATGAAGTCTGATTCAAGTTTGGCGAGAGAAAAAAATGAACATAAAGACACGAGGAGCCACAAAAACAGAGGGTCAGAACACAACAAATATATGAATAAAGATTCAAAGATCAAATTCACAAAGAAAAAATTAACACTGGCAACACTTCAGCTGACAGTAGCAGCAGAAAACGAGAAAGAGATGGCACACCCATTTCAGACTCCCCTCCAAGCAAAACATATAAACTTTCGATCGAAAAAGATTGATAAGTTATTCGTGGTTTTGATATTAGTAAGGAAATGCAGCAAAAACAAATATTTACTTAATACACTGAACTGAACTTGTGGTAGGTATCTTGTGAAACATCTTGAAAATAATTGTTAATAAATTAAACACTGCTTTTAGATGAATCAATCAATATATTATAAATACTCTACATATGTTTCGGCTTATTAGGCCTTTATCAAGAGTATTACATAGTGAATACAGTATTCACTATGTAATACTCTTGATAAAGGCCTAATAAGCCGAAACATATGTAGAGTATTTATAATATATTGATTGATTCATCTAAAAGCAGTGTTTAATTTATTAACAATTAAATATTTACTTATACAATTTTGTGTGAATCTGTCAAAGTAAAATCGCAATGTTATGTCCATCTTCACATTGACAAATGTTTAAAATATAGATCACCTATTGGTCATTTACCTGTATTAATTAACATAACAAAATTATCCTGTAACTATATCCAATTAATAAACCAAACTGTTAAAAGATGTCACTTAGCTAGAAATATAAAAAGGAAAAGAAATTCACATTTAAGATTACTTTTTACCATAGCAGTACACTATAATTTGAACAAAAATTAAACATCATACATAGATGTAGTTTCTCACTC
This sequence comes from Stenurella melanura, assembly GCA_963583905.1. Taxonomy (NCBI): domain Eukaryota; kingdom Metazoa; phylum Arthropoda; class Insecta; order Coleoptera; family Cerambycidae; genus Stenurella; species Stenurella melanura. The sequence continues at coordinate 115,762,401 of OY757312.1, forward strand.
TCCTAACTAGTGTTGCCCTCTGCTTTGAAAATAGTAAGAATCTCATACAAAATTTTCAAGAGCTCCATTCTGTGACTAGTTTCGAAAAGATACAGACTATTAAATATTCCTTAATACCCAATCGTCAAAACGATTATGGGAAAAATTGATTTAATTATCTTTGGTCGTGAGTTGTGCAGTATACAAAAAAAACTATTTAAAGTATTTTCAACTTAAGGCCACATACCAACTTACGGTTAGTAGAACTTTTCTAAATTATTCTAAAAATAATAATTTTTGTACATTATTTTAATTTAAGCTTCCTCTTAATTTTAGTCCTTCTTTTCTGAATCGTTTACATGTTTCTCCTTATTTTACGTATTGAGAATAATTGATTAGGGGTATCATTAAGAAATTATCAAGATTTGTATCTATAGCAAAAATCGAGAATTTTTGGTTAATACCAAGTTATCTTTTTATGCTCAGCCTTACCAATAGATTGTTTTTGAAGCCCTGGTATTACTCTGCTAATGATTTGTTTAGACTACATAAGAACATCTTTCAAGTTTCAAGTACCTCTCTTCAAGACTTCAGGTTGTATGCAGTTTGTTTTTTCCTTATATTTTAGGTGGCCATTCCCTAGAAAGAGACATCCGATAGGGAAATATTTATTATTTTTGGTCATAACTTTTTTTTCTTTGTACGTATATTTTAAAAAACTATAAGAGTACCTAAGTAGAACCATTACAAGACTATTACTATGAATTTTCACGCAATAATTTCAGTGGTTTACAAAATAGCTAGATTTAAATTTAAAAATTATGTTAATCTTCCTATTTCGTAGTTTTAAATCAAGCTATTTTGCAAACCACTGAAATTATTGAGTGAAAATTGATAGTAATAGTCTTGTTGTAGTTCTACTTAGGTACTCTTATAGTTTTTTTAAATATACGTACTAAGAAAAAAAAGTTATGGGCAAAAATAATAAATATTTCCCTATCGGATGTCTCTTTCTAGGGAACGGCCTTAAGTTGGTTTTCCTACCGTTCCATCATTGGTCAAACAACAATAATGATAACCAAATATATGTAACGATCTATACGGTATATTTCTTAAATTTTTAAGCGTGAAATTATTACATAACATATCTATGTGCAAATAATATAGGAGATATATATATATATATATTTTTTTTTTGTGCGACTACGTATACATGTATACCATGCTTTACTTCAATTTGTAATTATTATAAACATTTTCTCATCAAATACATACATTAATTTTAAGTAAAACTGTTTCAACTTTGTGCTTCAAAATTTCACCTTTACTATTCCTTTGCTGAATTATTGTCTCACAGATTGTATAACTTTTGTTTTATTTCCATAATATTAACATTTAAAAGTTAACTTATTAGTTGGTTACGTTTATATAATTTTAAACTCAATTAATTTGGAAACAACTAAGTGGCGCCCCTGTATGCAATAATTTACTATCAACATCTAAGAGATATTAATATCACTTTTAATACCCCTTACCCAACTCCCGAACGAAAAACGGAGAGCCGATCGCAGTGTACCATAAAAACAATTTAAGAACAAATAACCTCACGAAGATCAATCACAATTTCATTAGGCATTTTTATGGTGACAAGTTTTTGACCGATTTTCAACAAGAAATGTTCGATACTTACCTTTTTTCGTAAATTTTCAATGTTATTAATTTTATTAAACTGAAAAATCGCCACTTTCTCGTTTTTTGACACTCTGAAAGTATAATTAAAAATGTTTTCTTTACAGTACTTACACATTTTTTTATAACTTCCAAAAAGTGGAATTGACGATTTTTAATTTTATACCTCATAGCGGCCACTTTTCTTCGATAGTTTTTGAAAAATCATGTCAAAGAAAATTGTCATATGGATTCAGCGTGTAGGAAATTGATTCCTGAAACATTTTAACTCAAAATATACAGGGTGTTCCATTTGAACAATTTAAATTATGGCAGTTTAAAAATATAATAATTTGAATTATCGTGGAGAAACACTCTGTAGAACTAAGCTCAACTTTGTACCCCTGTATGTTTCTACTTAAAATGTTTCACGTTGAAATCTATATGACAACTTGTCTTCGACATGAAGAAAAGTGGTCGCTATGAGATATAAAATTAAAAATCGCCAATTTCCACTTTTTGGAAGATTATATGCAAGGTCTAACGATATTATAAAAAAATATGTACTGTAAAGAAAACATGTTTTTATTGTACTTTTAGATCGTTAAAAAACGGGAAATCGGTGATTTAGCATTATAATTTCCTTTGTAATAATACTCTTCGCAAATACAGAACGAAGAGTAAGAATATTGCATTTAATCGGCACATTTTCATATCACTGTGTTGGTGATCGAATTCGGAATAACTTCCAAAATATCAGTCCGTCTGTTTGTCCGTCCGTCAGTCACGTTTTTTTTAAGTACTGTAACTTAAGAAAGAAGAATCCGATTGTATTGTGCATAGTTTCATATTTTTACTGCACATAAAAAACTCAAAGCTGCCGACCGAGCAAATATACAGGGTGATTTACCACAACATGCGGGAAATAAAATGGTGGACTAGTTTTCTATGTGGGACACCTCCTGCGAAATTTTAGAGTGATCCGAAATAGTTTAGTACATTTTTTTGCATTAAAACTTGTAAAGACATACCACTGAACCATGGAATTTGGCTACCTTTAAAACTTCAATTGTTTACACGTGTTTATGCGTGCGCCGCTTGGTGCATTTTTCAAGCAATCGGATGTTATTTACGTAGTCAGTTTCTTTTCGGATTCCGTTTTAAAAATTGTATTCTTAGATCGGTACCGGTCAATATGCCAGCGTTTACATAGTATGAATACTGTGTTATGATTGTAAATTATGGTGCAATGAATGAAAATCTTGCAGCCACTGTACGAGAATATGAAAGAAAATTTCCCTGCATGCGTGTGACAAAACAATTTTGGGTGCTGTGCAACGGCTTCTAGACACCGGCTCTTATTTACCTGGCCACATAGAACATGCACTAAATCGTCCTGTTGCAGTTGATGAACAAGTTCTAGAACTACTGGAACAAGATTCTACAATAAGTACCCGTGTTATTAGTCGTCGGTTGGGGGTAACACAGAATATGGTGTGGCGTATTATATGCAAGAATAGCTTTCATCCATACCACATGAGAAAGTTCTAGAGTCAGGAGACTTTGCACGTCATCAAGAGTTTTGCGAATGGCTTTTGGAGTGCACTCAACAAGATCCGCAGTTCACAAGAAATATTTTATGGACTGGCGAGGCTTAATTTACAAGGGAGGGGATATTTAATTCCAGAAATAGCCATGGAAAGGCCACACGCTTTTCAGCCATTTTGGTCACAGCGACGGTTTTCAGTAAACCTTTGGCCGGGCCTGTACAATATCCAACTGATAGAGCCCTATCGTTTACCAGCGGGGCTGACTGGTCAAACTTATTTAACCTTTCTCAGGGATTAGCGTTTCGAAGATTTACCCTTGGGCATGTTAAGGAGAATGTGGTTTATGCACGAGGAGCCCCCTCGCATTTCAGTGTTGACCTACGACGGTTTTTGGACACCGAATGCCCACGCCGTTGGATAGGTCGTCGTGGCTACATTTCTTGGCCGGCAAGGAGTCCAGATATCCCCCTCATGGATTTTTTTTGGGGTTACATGAAGAGTTCATCCAATCGACACCCTAGAACAGTAACAACAAGCCGTTGACAATGCCTCTAATCTAATTCGTGATCAAAGAGACAAATGTGATCGCATACACGTAAATATTATTCTGCGCTTAGAACAGTGTAATGGTCAAACATTCGAACATTTTCTTTGATTTTTCGTTACTTTTAAGTTTTCTGGTGTGCTGTGTTCTACAAAAATTATTTTAATTTTTGCTATTTTTGTAATGTGATTAAATCCAAAAGTCACTTCTAACCCCACCAGCTTCGCTGTCAGTCCCAAGTCTGATAAAGGGGAGGAGAAGTGATATGGTTGCACGGCGTTACGTCAGATTGGTTAAAGTCATAGGCGGTACATTTTTACAAAAAGATAATGTAGTTTTTTGTTATATTTTTTATTTTTAATTTTTTAACTCCTTTCTGTGGGAACTACTTACTTATAAATTTTCCGTATGTTGTGGTAAATCACCTTGTATAGAGAGTGCGCATTTCATATAAACTAACATTATTATATAAAAAGTGAGTAAATCGGCGAAGAGCATAATGGTTAGCTTGTCTGAATATAATTATAATTTTTTAATCTCTGCTTTTGTTTACTTGAAAAATATCTTGATAAGATTTTTCTCTAAATTTAATAAGCTAAAATCGTGACTACGTAGGTCTCGGTTCGTCCAGCTCTAGCGATACGCTGTTTATATAAATTTTATTAATAAACATCTAAAGTCCTCATCTAGCATAAATTAAGTAACATTTCCAATTTCCTATTGCCATTCACATGACTATCTTAGCAAATTATCGTATTGCGTTGCCGTGCTCGTATGAATGGACGGAAATAATTAAGGCCTTCTAAAAATTCTCAGTATACTTCGCAATGAGAGTTTTTTTCTCCCTGATCTATTACTAGATTGTTCAATTGAATGCAGTAGGTGTTAACGCGGGAGTCCACTTAAAATACCGTGAGAAGTGATATTTGTATGTATTGTTGATTTATTGCTCGTATTATCGTAAATAAACTCTTTACCGGTTGTGATACTTGAGAATCTTCCTTTTTATGAAATGCACACTCTCTGTATACAGTAAGCACATAAAGGTTGGAATAAATTCCTTAAAATCGTTACAAAGCAAGTGACAAAAATTCGCTCAGACACGTTGATTTTTAAAGGCATTTATCAATTTGTTTATGTAAAAGTAAATTTTCTACAAACATTTCTTAAAAAGTTATAACGCCATCGGCAATTTTTTCAAAGGCAACCCCCATTTTTAAAAATGCAATTTGAAAGAGTGTTTTTCTGCATATAGTACGTTCAATTTTGTGGCATGTTGTATTTCGAAATAATTGAGAAAAAAAATATTTAACATGATGCATAAAAGCGCACATATAGGACAATGTGTTTAGAAAACGCCGCGATTTTTATCGCCAGGCGGCTTTATAAAAAACGCATACATAAAAGAAGGCCTATGCTCGAACCCTGGTAGAGAAACCTTTTTACGACTTTTTTCGTGTTTACGCTTTTTTTCATTTACTTAGCAACGCGGATCTGGCTCTGTAACACGCTAGTCTTTGCTTGTCACATTATATTTAAAGTTCTGATAATGGAACGTTTAAATGAGTCACAAGGAATTGAAATTGTGATGATTGGCTATGGAGACAGGTCCCGAACACAAACTGATGGTAAAACAAGGAAGAAGCTCTGTGCATTGAAGCATTCGAGCCTCCATTACAACTACGTCGTCACGAGTTCCTGTCAGAAAAATGTATTGCAAAATCCTCGGCAAAATCATATTTATTAAATCCCAATCTGGTTAAAAAAATAAGTAAGTTAAATCATCTGGATCTGTGTAACAAATATTGGATAAAAAAATCCCCTCCATTATGCTCTGCTTTCCGTGAAACAAATATTTTGACCGCTTGTCCAACTTGCACCTTCCAAATCCTGAACATGATTATTCTGACTTATCCGATACCAACTTGGTGATAATCCCAAATTATAGTGAAAATCACATTCTGAGCCGTTGCACTTTATTACAAACGTTAGAAAACGTAACCTACCAGAATGCGGAATACCGATGCTTCTAAGCATCACGCAGGTACAGGTTGTGCAATGTGCATATTACAGGCCACAAGAAAATACTCGAGCTTTGTATAAACTCCCTTCGGATATGTCGATTTTTTATGCGGAAGCATTTGCTATACTTCAGGCTATAAAATACATTATATGTATCTAACAATATAACATTTTCCACCAGACTCTCCGACTCACTCTCCGTGCTAACAGTTATAAAAAAAGCTGCAGTCCAAACACTGTCTTAGACCCGTTAATTAAAAAAAATAAGTCACTATCATCTAAATGGAAAACAAATAGTGGTAGTATCACCTTTGTACGGATTAAGGGGTACAGGGGTTTACAATATAATGAACTGGTCGACACATTGGCAAAACAAAGTATTAGGTAACTGTGGAATGGTAACAGACGAGATATGTCTAAATGACTGTTTCAATGTCTTCAGAAACAAGATGAAGGAAAAATGGACACAACTTTGACAACAGCTTTGCTGTATATCTTCCACGAGATACTCATATATTCACCCTGAAATACCCATAAAATTTTGGTACGATAACCATGATATTCCCAGTAAATATATTAGCAGCATCAGCATTAACCGATTAAAATTCCACATGGATTTTACCCAGCCCAACTTTCCAGACTCATGCTTATTACATCAAGTTTATGCGAATATTGCAATATACTTAGATCGTGTAATGTTTAGCTGTCAAAAGCATATGGACGAATGTAACAGCCTCTATTCTAAGTTAATTGGAGGCGGGGTTTCGGCCCCATTGAATCTATTACCTGTCTTGTGTCTGAATAAAATCGATTTATTAAAGTATATAGTTGCTTTTTTGAGTAAAACTGGTGTAAAAATTTAGAAATTTTAGATTATAATGTACCTATAAATCCTATTGTCTAACCTCATGTTGTTTTCCCTATTTACCAAGGCCTTACACAATTTGTACAAGAAATTTTTAAAACGCCTTGTAAGGCCTCTTGGCGAGGAGCATATGTCCCTGTCTACCCTTAATTAATATGTATTTTTCAAATATGGTAGGTAATGAATTTAAATGTGTTTTTCCTTTTGCGGCATTTTAATACATCATAATAGATGTTGGTGATCTATGGGTTCATGGATTCAGCAAATATAAGTTAGTTTCTTGTAATTTTGATCAAGTATTCTCATTACCATTTATATTTTGCTTCTAACTGATTGTACTAGCTCCACAGTGCCTCAAAAAAAGCAAGAAAAGCTCTGTGCATCCAACATAACACCCGTCATATTCACCACGCCATGTGTAGCGAAAATGTCACCTTTGACATTCTAGGATCAAATACATTCGACATTCTATTTAATGATCCGCTTGCACATTTGAGTCAAATTACTTTGAGAAAAGTAAATTTTTGACCGCTTTTGAAAATTTTCTGGGCCAGTGAGTGTCGTGTCAGCCCAACAGCTACATAGAACACTTGGCAACTCATTTGAACTCGATATTAAATAAGTAGTTGTTCACTATACATCATGACTTTAAATCATAATTCATAGTCTACTTAATCAGACTAATTGCAAATGCTTAGGAATGACCTTAATTTATGATAATTCCAGCAACGCAGTAGTATAATTTATTATGCCACAGTAATTCCAGCAAACAGAATTATATGGCTCGATGTATACATTCGCATATTCTAGTAGAAAATTGATATTTTCTTTAATAAGGTCTATTTCAAACACCCAGTAGCAAAAACTTTATTTCATATTATCCAGGGTAAATTGAATTTACTGTATCGTATCATCAAGTCCAGTTATCCCGAGGGATTTTCCCCTTATTATTGATTTCAGCTAAGGGCAAACGGCACTTTTATTGCTTTACTTACTGGTCATTTACGTTACATCGGCAAGCTCATCCAACTGCTTATTTTACTGCAATTTTACGAGCAACATCGACCGAGACAATTTTAAGCTTCAACTGATGAAAGTGGTTCTACAGGATCAAGATAAATAAAGGATTCAATATTTGCGAATAGATTAGTAATTATGACTTCAAAACTTAGAATTACATGTTAGTAACAAGCTGATTGGATATTTGATGTATAGGATATCCAAAGTCAGTTTAAAAATCATAAAAAGAGACCGACAAAGGAATACTTCATAACACCAGCAATGGTCATGAGCTTCGAATGACAATACATTGTTTACATATAATAAATTAGTTATAATATTAGTTTAATTGTAACAATTTTTATACCTAAATATTAAAAAGTGTTTCACCTGTGCGAACGGCAGCTAGGTTTTGTTGGAGAGCATAGGGCGCCACCCGCTGTATACTAAATGCAGTTATTTAAATAATTTTGCCAGCCAGGAACAAAATTAAGTTACTAGCAATTATGCGATGGAATTCTCAAAATATATTGATAATGTCAAAATTTACACTTTACTGTGGATCTCAAAATCTAGTCAAATATCAGGTGCGCTAGTGCAAATAACAAGAGTATGCAGACATTAGACATTTATTACAACACAAATGAGATGTACAAATAAATAAATAAATAAATAAATAAATAAATAAAGTTACTTTACCTGATCTTTACCCAATGAAGAAAATTCTATACATTTGTTCTGACAAAACTATTCAAGTGATTTAATAATACCTTTAAGAGGTTTTCTCGCAAACATGAATAATATATTATGTACAACGAGTTATAGCTTTCAACAGTGAAATAAAAAGACATCACTACGAGTTCATTTGTTACTAAAGTGTGACGTAAATGGACAAAAATTCATGAGCTAATGAATTACAATATTCACTGTGCAAACTCAGACGTTAATGATGATCTAAAATATGTATATTCCCTTAAAATATTTCATGTACAATGTGGCCAAAGGCATACTAACCCCACATGGTACCATGAGATGTCTTTACAATAAGATCTGAAAGCGTTTCAATATTCTATACATAACTTAGCGTTAAATTATGATTGCAAAAATGATAATATGATTTACTTTAATGTATGAACCAAAAAATCATTGAATAAATCTGTAATAACTTCTTCAAAAATATACAACTAAAATGAAACAAAAAAACCTGATCAGAGCCTTGGCATTTTCTGTGACTACTGCAGCGTGACCTGTCACCACTTATTAGATGTTCTCAACGTTGGCTACTACTACGACTCCGACCCCGTGCTGCACCAAAATTTCTGCATAAATCTCCTAGAGACTGCTACGAACAACTCTCCAAGCAAAAACTTCTCTAAATGTCAGCAGGACCTACATATAACCAAATATCTGAGTAATAGACTTTCTCCTATTACTCCTCCAAATACAGACCCCCTTACATAACCATAATGGGCTTGTTCGGCATTTTTTTAAATTTCGTAAATGGAAAGTGCAAGTATGAAATAATGGATCTGCAAAAAATCAGAATTTTATTCGCACGTTTAGTATCTTAAAAACAATTACAAATCTCCACCTCGCGAAAATGGGGCGTGGCCAGGCCCTACGTCACTATACGCATAGACTCGGCGATTTCAATAGACTCGATGCTCCTTAGTTGTTATAATTATAAGTGTTCTCGAAGTATTGTTTGTGTTGCGTACTTCTTGACAGTAGAGGAGTACGATTTGGTGAAATGTCAAAAAATTACAATTTTCTCTAGCTCCTGTCGGGACGAATTTTCGATTTTGATCCTGAAATTTACGACCTTCTCCTTTCCGTAGAAACATAGAACGAACTTCTAGTCGACGTATTTATTTAGTTACCAGCGTTTGAAAATTCCATGTTTTCGACCTTTCAGGTTAAATTTGAAAGGTCTCAGAAAGCCACTTTTCTTACGTCACTTGCGTATAGTGACGTCACAAATGGGCGCTCGATTTTTGCAGCTATTACTAATTTCAACTCCTTATATCTCGAGAACGGAAGAAGTTAATAATACGAAATTTTAAGTGCATAATGAGAATATCGAGTACTATATGAAAAGGTATGAAAACCATATAAAAAGAATATCATGGAACAAGCCCATTACTGCACCAACCAGCTTGACCCATACATTAACTCATCTGCTTGATAGCCTAACCCATATATATATGTCTATTCAAACATAGGCCTACCCAAATATATGTCTCTCCCAAATATTCTTATATAGAGAGTATTACATAACCTCACAAAACACGTGGCGACAAAATTACGGCAACCAACAAAATTCCTTCCTGGAATTGACAAAATATTTTTGGCAGGACGGTGAAGAAACACTGGGTACATCAAATCAAATCCACGAACGTGTCAGTGATGTAAAACCCAAATTCTTCAACACAAAATCGGGACCGCCGCCGTTTAGCTATCTCGCGTCTGTCGAAAAACGACTATCACCGACCATCAGCCCCATGTGTCACGACTGTAAATATTTCAATCAAAGTAAATAAATATCATTTAACTTACGGCTATGCTACCGGCAATATTAAGAATGAACCAAAAGCATATAAGTGACTTGTAAGGGTGGGCCAGGTAAACAATCGACTATTCTCGTCTGAGGTTAGCACATATCTGGTTAACTATATACATATATGGATATCGTTTGCAATATTCAGGCACGGCTCTTATTCTATCACATCAGGTTTTGTATTGATTTATCCTAGTAGCAACGCTTTAAACTGAATTTTCAAAGTGACAGTAGAAAGACTATAGCTGTCACAATTTCAGAAACTTCGCAAAATATTTTTTTATCAAAATTTATTTATACATCAATATATAGAGTTACCCAAGATCAATATCGATTTTTCAATTTAAAATAAGACTTTTTTATCTATAGTTTTTTCCAAAAAATGCACCCCTCCGGAGCTAGATCAAAAAGGAGAATAGAGAGAAAATGCGTCTCGTTTCCCTCGGAGGGTGATTTGGACCGATGAAGCAACTTTCCCTCGCGCTGGTATCTTTAATCAGCATAGCGGTCACATTTGGGAGCACTACAATACTACATTCAAACTAGCTATAACACCAGGCAGGTCTATAGTGGCTCCATTTTTCCGTTTATCGAAGAATATTAATAGTTACAGGTATAAATCACTACAAGTATATAATCTCTTACCAAATGAATGGAAAAATCTAAATGATACAAAATTTATTAAAAAAATTAAAAGTTTTCTGAAGAAGGAGGTTTTTTATGAAGTCCAAGAGTTTATTGACTATTTTCAACACATAACTGGTATTGTTAGATCTTTAAGCAGTTTTTTTAATAATTTTGTACTATTAATATTTTTTGTAAGTATATAATGTATTTTTAATATTTTAACATTACTTTTAATCTGTTGACAAGTGTATACATTGTATTATGTCTCACATGAATAAACTGTCTGTCCATCTATGGATGTTAGGTATTAACCTAAGATTCTTGTGAGAATTTTTTAACAAATTTGGAAGTTTAAATTCGTTTGACTTGTGCTTGGTCTATCGGTTTTGCCTGCGCCATTTTTTACTATAGTGTAGAAACAGACTAAGGTCACTCTAAAACAATTACCATGTATCTATTAGGTCTACTATGTAGAAAATAACACTAACAACCAACAAACCCGAAACTGCAGTATACAGATGGTATAATATTCGTCAAACATGATAATTTTTCCGATTTGTGAGGGGGCTATCGGTTTTGCCTGTCCCATTTTTACTATACTAGGTAGATAAACAAACTAAGGTCACTATAAAATAATTACCGTGTATCTGTTAGGTCTACTATATGGACAATAACACTAACAACCAACAAGCCCGAAACTGCAGTATACATATGGTATTGTTATGAATTACACCCCCTTGGAACTGGAGATGATACGCCTATACCTACTAATAGTGACTGGAAATACTCTAGAAAGAGCCATGGACTTTTCTAGAGTGTGGTGGAAGAAGATTCTGGTTCAATCTAGAGGTAATTTCAGAGTATATAAGGCGCGATTACCGGCGCAGAGGGAGAAGTTTACTAAAGTGTAGTTTATTAAAGTGAAATTAGTAGCGAAAAAGTGAGGTTAAATATAAAGTAAACAAAGTGTTAATGTTGTTTAGAAGTATTGTATAGACAGTAAATTATTAAATAAAGTGTTTATCTCTTGTTGAAATTATTTAGAACCCACGGATTCATACAGGATGTTTCCTAAAAGGTGGAAAAAACGCAACAGTATAATATTCGTCATAGGATCATTTTTCCTGCTGGCGCATATCACAGTCAATTTGTTTTATATTTCTTCTTTTTAAATAAGGTGCGTTGTTCAAGATATTTCGGATATTATTTGCCCTTAAGAAACTATTGACGATAGTTATTTGATGCATCTTTAAAAAAAAAATAACATTGGAAATGTTTATGTTCGTATATGGGGGTCGAATTACCAGTTTTCGTTCAAGGTCGAAAGACAGCGGTGTCGCGGTCGAGTGAGACTGTCGTATATGCAACGGCTGATATATGCAAATATAATATGGGTTGCATATATCACAGGGGGTCAAGTTACCAGTTTCATTTAAGATTGAAATACAGCGGTGTCGCAATCGAGAGTGGATCGTAGCTGGAAAAAGTTTATGTTTTATGTATGGTGTTATCATTTCCAATGTCCCGATGGTTGCAAGAATTGCGAAATGTGATTTTTTTTTGTTGAAATAGACCTAGAATGTCATGAAGCGTCGAGATTTTAAATTTGAGCGAAAACTATCTAACTTTTTTTATGTGTACGTTTGCTCAGGAACGGTTTAAGATATTGAATTGAATTTTGGTACACATATGTATCATGACGAAATCTGGAACTAGATTCTATTTGGAGGGATGGATTTTAAATAGAGATAAATAAAGGAAAATAAGTGAAGCAGGCTGGTGAGAGTACAGAAATTTGAGATTTGGTGTACCTATATACTAAAAGCCAAGGCCTCAGATTTTTTAATAATATTTGGCATCCCCTCTCCACCGCCCCCACTCCAACGTCTCAATTTTTTTATGACATCTGCTCCAAACATGTTATTAAAATTTTATTACTAATTATTTCCACATACTAGAGTGCAAATATAGTCAAGATGTTTTTCTTTAAAGAGATTTGGAAGGGAGATCTGGATGTGGAAGTAGGCCCTAGGCAGAGATTTTTTTATAATAGGAATAATCAAACCTGACTTTATGGAAAAGAATTTCTGTATGTTTAATATTTGCGAGGAGTAAATAATCCATAAGAACACTGAAGTAGTTATTACAAACATCAAAACACACATGGTTAAAACTAAACTTAATCTAAAAATATACCTATGCTATTGACACGGTTCTTAGTAATTTATTTACAAGCATTCTACACCAGATATCGACAGACATCCTCACTCGATGCGTTCTTTGACAAAATGAGATTTTTAGCCAACCGTAAGAATTATTTATATTCAATAACCCATTATTGGCGATAGTTTAAGTTATTGTCATATTGTATGCTGACCAGCACTTCTTGGTAGGGATAAAGTTAGTTTACAAAAAATGTAAAATTCATGTAAGTATTAGATTTAGATTTAATCTTAGGAAATATGACCATATTTGTGACGGCTTTCGGGAGTCAAAATGGTTAAATCTAAATGAAAAATATTTCCTTCAAATGTACTGTCTTACTTTTAAGAGTAATAGAACTCAAACGCCTGTGTATTTGTTCGATAAATTAATCAAGGGATTGGATATTCATTCACTCCCGGCGCGTGAGTTGTATGTAGTCCCCAAATATAACTCTGCTCTATTCGAAAGATCCTTCATATACAAATCGACAAAAATTTTTAATAACCTGCCTCTAATCAAATCAGTGGCGTCGATTACCACATTCAGAAAACATGTCAAATCCCACATTTCTTTACGAAATTAATGTTTCCGATACTACCTACTTAAATTATCCTGTTATATCTTCTTATATACGCGTGTATACGTATGTAAGTATATTTATTAATTATTAATCTCGTTATTAATATAATGTACTTAATATTGTTTATTGTACGAACAGGGCCGTCGAGAGAAAATCGGAGCCGGGGGGGTGTAACATACGACTCCCACAAATTTTCAATATAAAATTTCGAAGAGCAAGGGGTTTCATTAATAATAATAAGCTGTTTATCTTTATAAAAATTTCGATAAGCTGTGGGAAGTGTTCCTTAGGATTGAACATTTTTCTCGATCGAAATTTTGAAAAGCGGGGGGGGGGGGAGATGATATTCCACAAAAAAAATTGAATATTTAATCTTAGTCAACAACTTGAAAAACGGGAGAGTAATATTCCTCAACATTAAATATCTATCTCTAACGAAATTTTGGAGAACAGGGAGGTGATATTCCCTAAGTTTCAATATTTATCTCGATCAGAATTTTATTATAACATACAAGTCATTCGGAACTCGTTATTAGTATACCTGTCTCGTTTTACCTAGTGCAAAAACTTCGGGCGAATACCGGGCCCCCTCAAAAACCGCCGGGCCCGAGGGGAAACACCCCAGACCCCGACCCCTTCTTGTCGGGCCTGTATAGAAATGATTCTTTTTTTTTGTTTCTAATGCATACTTTTTTGGAGCAAACATTGTTTAAAAAGAGGTGGTTGCGTGGAAGAGCAACAATGTTGAACACCGCCACCTGTGTAAAACTGTTGTGTATACGTTATTTTGTAGAAAAGAGACATGTTGTATTAATTATTATTATTATTATTATTATTGATGAAGGAGGATGACTAAAAAAAACTGTTTTGTACAAATAGATTTTGAAATTATTAACATTATTTCTGGTCGCCGCAAAATTAGTAAAAATTCTAAATTATAGCAAATAATCCACTATAGTGCAGTAAAAAAGACCAAATAAACGATGAGATATGCATAATCTTGTAACAGCAACATTATGACTTCATACCTCCTGGGGTATCACCAGGAGTATATATCTGAGTTTTGAATTTCCAAAGCCTATTGCGTTTTTTATGAACAATTTTGTTTTCTGAACAGCATTTTTCTAGGTAAAAAGGAGAATAGCTCCGGTTCTTGAGGATAAACTAAAAACCAAAATCTTTGCAATTATTATTCCAACAAATCTTCGTTGGTTTTGGGTCATTTGAGTACGTACATAACGTACAAAATGGAATAAACTTGATAAAGAGCGTTTTTCTTTTTCATTTTAACTTCCAGGGACGTCAAGTGTTCCGATCGGCTTCAAACTTTCAGAAAATATACCTTTTGTTGAAAACAAAACATCCTGAAATGTTAGTGCCCAAATATTGAACCTTGTGGTCACAAATGAACCTTTTTGTATCAGAAAAGAAAGAGAATTGCGAGAACTTTAATTTAAAAAAAGGTAAATTTTCGTCCTTCTGAACTCGAAATATTTAACTTTTAGCATTTTGGCGAATTGCTAATTAACAAATGCCTATTTTTGGCTATTATTTGAACTGTATCATTTTGAAACATATTTACTTCATATGAAACGCTCAAAAAACATTTTTAACTTATAAAAACTAATTTTTGAGCATTTACATTTCATTGTTAATTAGCGTGAATAGCTTTTTTCAATATTTATATATCAAGATTACCTCTCGTTTTGTTGCACCGTACTCAATTGTTTCCAGCTTACTTACGTTGTTTTTTGGTTTTTAGTTTGTCCCGATCGGACCTCTAGAGCCGGAGATATTCACCTTTTTACCTAAAAGAGCGCCGTTCAAAGAACAAAATTGTTCATTAAAAAAACGCAATAGGCTTTGGAAGTTCAAAAGTCAGATGTATATACTCCTGGTATACCCCAGAAGGCATTAAATCATAACATTGCTGTGACAAAGCTATACATATCAATATCCTTTTTTTTACTCCACTACTAGGAATCGTATTTTTAAAAAATACATTTTAAAAAATCAGATGTTTTTATTTTCTTGACCGTTGATATCAAATTAATTTGTTTGATGTATATCCTAGGATTTTACGGTTAATTTAAATGAAAAATTCTCATATTTCCTTACGTTTCGGTTTATTAACCATCATCAGAGAAGAAATTTGTTGTGATTTATAAATATTTTTACGCTATTCTAACATTTTGTATATATTTCCCTTGAATGTTTTAACACAACTCAGTTGCATTTGAACATATACGAAGTACGCCCGAGAAAATGGTGGTTTCGAAACATTTCGTATTTAAATCCTCTGAGTATTGGCCTATGAACTATCAGTATGAACAATTCAATAACACACTTCGTACGCAGATGTCACTCTGTTCGGTTTTTAAATTTTTTCTTTGTTGGAATAGTAGAACCACTAACCATATGCGATTTTAGAGCTAATGTACATTTCATAAGCTCGGTTTTATTCATCAAACAGAATAGAACATTTTATTATTGCTTGTTGAATTGCTTCGAATCCGAGAGGGTTTTATACACCCAATGAATTTCAATGCTGCCAACAATAATGTCTTTCATTTTTGTCAGATCTTATATTCAGCTGACCTAACTAGTCAGCCATGAAGGGTGTTTTCTTTTATTCAGCACTATACTAACTAAATCAACGATGCTACGCAACGCTTCTAGATGATATTCACTCAGATATTTACGCTATTATTTTATGCACGACCTTTCACCGTCAGAGGCGTGCTCAAAATACATGAGTAACTGCTTATATATACTGATATTGCCAGAATCGAAACGGCCCTCACTTCCAAGTGGTACCTAGTTCTCTGATTGAATGACCAAAGTTTTGTACGTTTTAAATCTTTTAAAAAATCTTCAATAAGAAGGAACCTCCAGTTATACAATAAAACAGAAACATTCGCAAAAAAACATTAAATGTACCCCACTGCAGAAAGGACATCTTTAAATGATCATTTTCCTATATTGCATTGCCATTAGCATAAACAAATGTAGTAAAACATTTTCAACAAAGCCGTAAATCATTTAAGCCTAGTATAAGAAACAATTTATTAGAGTATCTATTTCGATGTAGTTTGATGCGCTGAATACGAACTCGTGGACCAGTTTGCTGCATGCGTGAGTACGTGAGCAAAACTTGAAAGTCGTGAGTATGCGTACGTTTACTTCAACGTATATGTGCATGAGCAAAATCTTTTTAAGCAAGGAACTTGTAGTTTGCCCTTAATTTATACCCCGTTGTTTTTGTTTATATGAAATATTTTAAATATTACATTTACGTCATCTGTAATATACGATTATACGTCTTATTAATACAGTACTAATATACGATTCAAAGGTATTGTTCCCTCACTTTAACCGCGAATATCTCAGAAGCGGAGGAGTAGAAAAAATTGAAAAAATTGTGTGTTTATTATGACTCTATTCTAAATCAATCACTGGAAGTTAAATAATGTACATTGGACACTTTTGAAGTTCTGCTAAGTTATATTGAAAAATGTCCTACTTTTTAAGGAAATTTTGATCTTACCAGTTTTACATCCATTATATCTTTGAAAATATGCCTACTATGTAAATAATATTTTAGACACCGATAAAGCACGGCATTTTTTGTACGAAGAAATTTTGTCATAATTTTTTGTACTAAAATTCTACAGTTATTCTCAAAAACGCGACGTCATGTTTATTCGGTTATTTATTAATGTATTTAAAAGTTTTTTGTTAAAATAGTTAATTATGTGAAATGTAAGCATTTTAGGAAAGAATAATTGGTGTATATATCAAATATTAATTTATTGAAACATATTCTTTATAGGATTTTGCAAACAGCAGAAAAAATAACTATCTATAACTAAAAGAAAAACTATGTGTAAAAATATTAATGAAATCTTTGCATTCTTTCGATAACCTGAAGTCTGGTTATACTAGCAAATTAAAATCCTAAAATGAATTTGTCTAATTTCTTATTTGACAATTCTCATTCTAACACTAGCATCCACACAGTCCCCTACGGCCATGCAGATTAAACACAACCCCCTACGATTTTGAAAATTCGGTTAAAAATGAGAACAAAAGCCTAAAATAATTTTATCTATCTACCTTGTCTTAAAAATTTTTCGTTTTAATGGATTACATTTTCATGAAATTTATCATTCTGTTTCTTGGAAATGCTTAGCCTTTGAAACGTTTTCCGCCCTTATTCTGGCGTAAAATATTAATTTAGTTATCAAGAGTAAAGGATAACATCATTGCAAGTTTGCAAGAATTTTATCAATTAAGCTTGATAACTAAATTAATATTTGGTATGTACCAATTATTTTTTCTGAACATGCTTACATTTTATATAATTAACTATTTTAACAAAAAACTTTTAAAAACATTGATTAATAACTGAATAAACATGACGTCACGTTTTTGAGAATAACTGCAGAATTTTAAAATAAAAAATTATGAAAAACTATCCTCGTACAAACGATGCCGTGCTTTGTCGGTGTCTAAAATATTATTTACATAGTAGGCATATTTTCCAAGATATAGTGGATTTAAAACTGGTATGGTCAAAATTTCCTTAAAAAGTAGGACATTTTTTAATAAAACTTAGTAGAACTTCAAAAGTGTTCAATGTACATTATTCAAATTTCAGTGATTGATTCAGAATAAAATAGTTTCTGAGATATTTGCGGTTAAAGTGAGGGGTCAAGACATTTGAATCGTATACTAGAAGAGAAATATTGTAAAAATTAAGTTAATGTAATAAACATGAGACATGGGACATGAATGCCGTGTCTGTCCGCGTAAAGTTTTCTACATTCAACTGAACTGTCCTGCCAGCGAGCATAATTAATATCTATGACCCACCGAGCGGCAATTCTTCATCGTGTTCAACTGAGAATACCTACATTACCTCAAATAATTAAGACAGTAATTAGAAAGAAGATAACGATTCGCTGTAGAAAGTTGGCAGAGCAAATTAACTTAATTACGTTCGTAATGAACGGAGAAACTAATAGACTTCCTAATAAACTATCATTAGACTTGGAATACAGATGAATTTTTTGCCGCCCTTGATATAAGACCGTCTTGCCAAAAAAATGTGTCAAATGATTTATATGTGTACATGATAAACCGAGAAAAACACATGTTTTATTAGGATTAATGTTTGATTGAACACACCAAACAAGTGATGATATACAGGATATCCCATTTAAAAGGAAATACTCTGAATAACTCTGTTTGCTGCTACGCGGATTTTGTTGGATTAAGAGTTGATTTTATCAAATTAATTGAGTCGTAATTATCCGGTAGAATACAGTTTGTATAGTGTCATGGCCATGGGTCTACTGAGTTCCCTCAACCTCGGGAGTCCCTCAGGGCTCGTTACTAGGTCTTCTAATGTTCATCGTTTTTATTAACGACATTATGGTGTATTTAGATATTGATATCTCTTGTATGCGGATGACCTAAATAATATTTTGCGAAATTAGATGTGAAGACGCAAAATAATTTCACCGCCTAAACTTCTTGTGTTGATAACAGATTGCCTCTCAATCCTAGTAAAGGTAACGTGATGACATATAATCGCCAAAATAGATCATTGTTGTATGATTATAAACTTGACAGTTCTATCCTAGTCACACCTAACGTAACTGAAGATCTTAGTATCACGTTCGGCTCTAAACTGTCTTTTTTTGTTTATTTGTATACAGAAACCTAGGTTTTGTAATCAGAGACATGAAAGATTTTAGAAGTATTGAAGCGGTGAAATTATCATTTAACTAACACATTTATTTGAACGAAGATTGAATATGTGTGTATTGTGTTGAGTCATATTTACTATGTTATGATTCATACATAATTATAGTTAACCCCTATTTGATGTATAGCACGTCTGATGGCATCGCACCATCTGTCGCGGTTGCCTGTCTGGTGCACAGCTTCACCAAAGCAATGTAACGTTAGCTCCCTGGTGACATCACATAATTATAGTCAGCCCCTATTTGCTGTATAGCACGTCTGATAGCATCGCGGTTGCCTGTCGGGCGCACAGCTTTACTAAAGCAATTTAACGTTGGCTCCTTGGTGACAAGAGCATGCTCTTCGCCTATTCCATTTGTTTTCCCATGAATAATCCACCATTCTATTTCTAAATTAGATAATGGCAATCAAATGTCAATAATAGACAACTCCATAATTTTTATTTTGTTTTGGAAAAGTCATAAATACGGGCCTAATTGTTTATATCAAGCCTCTCTTCATTAATATGAATAAATAATTATAAGTATATAATATTAAAGAAGCACATTTTGAATATTTTACGTTTGACGATAAACAAAATTGACAACGGTCCCTCTTAAACATTTAAATCTAGACTTTTTAGAACCGAATGGTACCTATTATACTTCAACATAGAACTAGAAAGTAATGACGGAGTGTAATTGTATAACACTAGTATATTCTGGGCTCTCATTGGTTAATAGCGGAGAAGAAAATATTTTACTGTTTGAAATATTTAAGTAATGGTCTTAAAATAAATATCATTGTTTAATTAAAACTAAGAACTATACGAAGCTAAACAAAAGCGGCTTAAAACAAACATTATTTGAGTTAGGGCAAAACACCACCAACCAGAGGAACTTACGGGGTATTGTCAATATATAGCTTCACATTGAATGAGAGAGAGCACAGAATTTTACAGATTTATATTCACCACTCCTCGTCTACAGTCCACGCGGACTTGATCCGCCTGTCACATAGAAATATAGGTGGGATTAGATGCTTAGCGAATTTGATTTGTCAACACAAACCTTGTTCAGAGTTTTTGCATGCCATAATACATAAAACAAAAAATACGTATGAACTATTTGTATCGTATGATCTGTACGAGGCAGTGCAGTACAGCCAGGCAGCGTTATAAATTACTTAATTCTAGTGAATATTTGAAAAATTATTAGTTTTATTACTGTATTTGAGTGATTTTTTGCAATTAATTGTTTAAAATGGCATTTTGGAAGTCTTTCGATAGTAGTGACAACGAAACGGACGATTTTGATACAGCGCCTATACAAGCGGAATTTGAAAATAAAGACTTACACATTCAGACTCAGAGGGTTATTTTGAATATTTACTCGTGTTTAAAAGGCGAAAATATTGATTCTTCATATAATCAAATTGTGAAGAGGTTCTGTGAATTAACCAAATTTAGCCGTACTACAATTTATAGGCTTATTAGAGCCGGGGGTGTAATTGATTATTAAACGGAAAGACTTAATGATAACGCGTCCAAAGATGTCATTCGTCGATTTGTGTATGACTTTTACAATGAACAGAAGGTGCCCACATTAGTAATGATTAGGGATAAGTTACGCGACTATCCAGATTAAACTATAAATCATTAGATACTTTGCGAAACGTTTTGCTCGATTGCGGTTTTAAGTACAAAAATTTTTACAAACGAATGGTAGTTATGGAATCAGCATTGATCATCGACACGAGTACCTGCGTAAAATAAAAGAATACCGAGATGCAAATAGAGACATAATTTATCTTGACGAAACATTGTTTGACACCCATGATGTCATCATCATCATCATCATCATCATCATCATAACAAAGTTTATTTAAATTAAACGGTACAAAGCATTGCCTCCCCGGATCAAGATCTGGAGCCAACCGCACAACCGCGTCGCGTAGCGCCGTGGTGTTAGTTCGGTTGGATGGATCGTGACCGGTTCGGCTCAATAAAATAAAATAAAAAGTTAAAACTCCTGCCGCCTGTGGCGGCTTAAAATTAACATTTAGGTTGTTCATATTTAAAAACTTAAATTCTAAGGCACTGAAAGATTTAAAACACTATAAAACTAAATTTGGAGAAATAAATACTGGATTTGATTTCGGTTGCTAAGACGGGGAAAAACTCAATGGAAAAACCCGTTCGAGG
Source organism: Stenurella melanura (assembly GCA_963583905.1). NCBI lineage: Eukaryota > Metazoa > Arthropoda > Insecta > Coleoptera > Cerambycidae > Stenurella > Stenurella melanura. The sequence continues at coordinate 115,783,951 of OY757312.1, forward strand.
CAATTGTGCCCCAACAGTCTGCTCGGCGTTGGGGAGTTTTGGTTATGGAAAGGAAATTTGAGTTTTAAATAGTTAAGATTTTTATCAGTTTTATCGGCCAGAAAAGAATTTTAAACAAAAGAGGACAAAATAACAAAAATTACAAAAATACAAACATATGACAAACAATGGAAAGAGAAAGAGGATAGGTACAGAGTAAAATTATGGTGGTGAAAAGTGTAAGATAGACAAAAGTTTTGGTAGAGAAAGAGTGTGGCTAGAGAGACTGCCGAAAGATAGGCAACGCCTGGTATGGTAAGGGGTGTTTGATTTGGAAAGGGGCATTATGCATTCTGATTTGGATAGTGTTGCTCGTAAGCGGACTATCGCCCAGTCGAAAAGCGACACCCATGATGTAGTTCAATACGGTTGGGTAGATAACACCAAAAAGTGTAATTTAAGTGCTCCATGTTCTAGGGGAAAAATAATTATAATTCTACATGCTGGAAGTAAAAATGGTTTTATTCTAAATGCGTTGTTATCTGCTAAAAATATCAAGCAATCCTCTGTCGACTACCACGAGGATATGACAGCCGAATTATTTGATAAATGGGCGAAGGAACAGCTGTTACCAAATATCTCACCAAATTCTGTAATTGTTATGGACAATGCGTCAAACCATTCGAGGCAATATACAAAAATTTCGAACACTAACACAATAAAAGGGGATATCATTGAATTTATGACAGGTAAAGGCTTGGAAATACCAGAAAAAATACAAAAAAGACTTTATTAGAACTGATTGGAAAGCAAAATTTAAAAAAGGAATATGCAATTGAAAAAATGTTTGAAGCACGATCATACTATTTTACGTCTGCCTCCATGTTATTGCATTTTCAACCCCATTGACTACGTTAATATAATCCCCACAACTAAGTGAGTCTGCCTTAAAGTATAACGATAGTAGACGAAATAGGCAAAAGCGATATATGGAGGAAGTGTGTATCTCATGTGATAAAAAAGGAAAATGAATATTCTATATTACTACCTATTAATCCAATTATTATTAATGTATATACCGATTCAAGTTCTGAAAACTCGGATAGTGACGAATGAAATTTTGTTTATTTAACGTTGACCTATTTCCGCTTCTGAGACCAATTACCGATGCCAGGAAACAACTTCCCCCTTTAAAATTTTGCCGAGTCTTTCCTTTATAGAATAGTAGAAATTTTCTACCTGCCTAAACATCAGGATACTGCAAAGTTCATAATATCATGGCCTTACATTTAATAAACAAGATAGTCGCTGCTTTACACCCTTCCGGAAGGATTATATACCATCTATGCAACTCCCGCCTAAAATTACATAATTTTGCCGCTAGAAGATAGAACGAGAGGTAGGTCACTAAACAATAGACGTAGCCTTAATATATCATTTATGTGACATCAAATGTGATAAACATATTTTTTCATTAACCATTTCTATTGAATAAAGGTTTTATAGAAATCCCTTTCTTTAACAATTAAGAAATAATTATTTAGTATTTAAAGCATTTTTACATTTCTACTGCCGTCGCCTATGTTCCATAAAGGAGATGCCTTTACTCCGAGTTTTTATTTTTATGCTGTCCCAACTGAGATCACATATACTATAACAAATAAATTATTTTATTGCCTCTAAGCTGGTCGTTTCTTAGAATACGTGAGTAATATTTTGAATGACCAAAATAATTTTACAAGTATCAAATCTGTTTTTACCGTGCATTAAAAAAATACTCACTATAATTTAAAAAGTAATTTTGGGTTTCAGTACGATATTTTTATTTGACTTTCAACATGAAGCAATTAACACTCCAAAGTCCTCGTACTCCTCGTTCACGAGACCTTCTACTTCTAAATGCCTTCACGAAACATTTTATTTATATGAAAATAAAATTTGACCTAGTTTCACAAGTATTGTGGGTGGTAGTCTGCCAATTTCATTTCTGGACACTCGAATTAAGTTCATTGTCATTACTGATTTGCTCGAGAGCAGTCAGAGTGCCTTCGGAAATAAAAATAAATCATTTGCGATTGTTCTTTGGGCCGAAGTTAGGCCAGATCAATGCAGCAAATGTCCTATTGTATTTTCGCGACGGTTGCTATCCAACTTTCCCTGAATATTGGCACAGTCCTCAATGAAGATCTCAAGGAGGCATTCAAAACATTCCGCAAATCTATAAATTTATATTCGCTCTCTACTTGCGAAACATGTTTAATATGTACTTTGATCATAAATCTAATATTAGATTTGGGAAAGCGAATAAGGCAGATGCTTAGTCAGCTGTGTGTATGGTTTTTCAAGCAATTTGATTCGGGAGGCGTTTTATAGAAAAATATATATTATGATTGTCGGGCCCAGTGAGGTGTTATATTGCTTGCCGCAGGTGTGTGAATTTATTATTATACGGGGTCTTCCAAAGTTAACTGTATATGTTTTCCAGCAGATTCCTTAGAAATGTAGCAGAAATTTGAAGTGGCATTTAGGATTGAGCTTTTGTCCAAAGTCTTTATGGTCCATTGACCAAATTTTTATTAAGATTTGCATATAATTGCGCATTTTCTGGGTGTATGCTTTTTACTTAACGCAGTTTCGTTGAAAAAAATGATTCTGAAATTAAGCTTCTGTAGCGAGAGTAAACCCCTTTGACACCGTCACAAAATCTGAAATGCCTGGAGTGGGGATATTGTAAGTACCGATATCCTGCTTTGTTAGTTTATTTTCCCCACCAGGGTCCATAATTTGATTCAAAGTTACATGGTCCATGGTCCATTATTTGATTCGATGTTACATACACCAAGAAAGTCTTTATTCACTAATATTGTTTTCGTTTTGAACATCAAAATTTCTGATGAAATTATACGTTCTCACAATTATTTGGATGTCACATCGGTGTGATTATATTCGGTTAACCATTTTCGATCGTTCTAAGGTAAATTCTGTAATAATAATAATAATAATAAACAACCCAGAAGGTACTCCGATGTTAACATAAGAACGAGGGTCAGCCTTAACAGCAGGGCTACCCTGAAGCCACAAGACCTGGCACGGATGGACGCTGCCATCGATGAGGAGCTACCAGAAGACGCCGACATTTGGCAGATCAACACTGCCGTGTACAACGCTGCTAGCCAACTCGTTCCCCGCGAAAGGGCAACCAGGGCCCCAAGCGGTATCGATAAGGCTAAGCGGCGTGTACAAAAGATCAAAGGCAAAATACAGTTGGCCAGACATGTGGCCAGACAATACGCTTCTCGAATCCAGAGTGTGGTGGAACACGTCACAGCTGGCAAGGCATTCACGCCTAAAGTCCGGCGAATAACAGCCCGCCTAAGACGCCAGCACCACACACTAAATCTAACAGTGATGCTTACCATTAAGCAACACTGTTTACATCGTATTCGAGCGCTCATGGCTGTCAAGAAAAATCTAATAAGGCGGGTAAGGAGTATGAAACAAAATACATTGTTCCGTACGAATCCTTCCCGCCTATTTCAAGAGCGTGTTGTCGACAATCCGCCAGCTGAAGCCGATGTCGAAATCTTCTGGAAGGGAATCTACGAAACGACACGTCCATTCGATAGCAACCCTCCAGCAATCGCACACTTCGAGGCTCTCTGCCGCAGAACCTTTGAAGAGCCAAAAGAAGTGTGCCCGGCAATCAGTTCGGAGGAAGTTCAACAAGCTCTTGTTGGTAAAGTTAACACCAAAATATAAAAAGCATTGGCGGTTTCTTATCTACAAAGAATAAAAAGGATGCCGACAAAGGCAAAGGGTGCCGAAATGCTCCTTATATTTTGAACACAAGTATACTAAAAACTTCGCTGCTCCGGGTCCAGACGTATGACAAATAATAGAATTAATTGTGTCTAACCCCTGAAATCATTGTCAGCCCGGTCAAGGGGTGCGGGAGGTTTAAAATATTTTAAAAATCATAATTTTCTAACTAGTCATCGAACTGTAAAAATTTTAACGCAGACGTATGACAAATAATAGAATTAACTGTGTCTAACCACTGAAATCATTGTCAGCCCGGTCAAGGGGTGTGGGGAGGGTTGAAATATTTGAAGAATCATAACTTTCTAACTAGCCATTGAACTGTAAAAATTTTAACGCGGATGTGTGACAAATAATAAGAATAATTGTTTCCAACCGCTGAAATCATTGTCAGCCGCCCGGTCAAGTTGTGCGGGTAGGGTTAAAATATTAAAAAAATCATAACTTTCTAACTAGCCATTGAACTGTAAAAATTTTAACGTAGATGTGTGACAAATTTTAAAGCAGACGTATGACAAATAATAGGATTAATTGTGTCTAACCACTGAAATCATTGTCAGCCCGATTAAGGGGTGTAGGGAGGGTTGAAATATTTTAAAAATCATAATTTTGTAACTAGCCATTGACCTGTAAAAAATTTAACGCAGACGTATGACAAATACTAGGATTAATTCTGTCTAACTACTGAAATAATTGTCAGCCCGGTCAAGGGGTGCGGGGAGGGTTAAAATATTTAAAAAATCGTAACTTTCTACCTAGCCATTGAACTGTAAAAATTTTAAAGCAGGTGTGTGACAAATAATAAAATTAATTGTTTCTAACCACTGAACTTATTGTCAGCCCGGTCAAGGGGTGCGGGGAGGGTTAAAATATTTGAAAAATCATAACTTTCTAACTAGCCATTGACCTGTAAAAATTTTAACGCAAACGTATGACAAATACTAGGATTAATTCTGTCTAACCACTGAAATCATTGTCAGCCCAATCAAGGGGTGCGGGGAGAGTTAAAATATTTAAAATATTGTAACTTTCTATCTAGCCATTGAACTGTAAAAATTTTAACGCAGGTGTATACAAATAATAAGATTAATCGTTTCTAACCACTGAAATCATTGTCAGCACGGTCAAGGGGTGAAGGGAGAGTTAAAATGTTAAAAAGATCTTAACTTTCTAACTAGCTATTGAACTATAAAAATGTTATCACAGATGTATGACAAATAATAAGATTAATTGTCTGTGGATGATTTCACATCGGTTAAGCCAGTTGATTGAATTAATCTTTAATTCGATTAATGTCATAACAAAAAATGCTTACCTACTTTATCTTAAACTGAAGAACAATCGTACAGATTTTACACAATGGAAAAGATCGAAGAAATGCATGCGTGGCGTTTCTAGCATGAAATCGTGATTCGGTTCTCGGTACATTAATATTTATCTGCGGAAATATTTATGGGGCAATCAAAATGCAAATTGATAATTTCATAAGAGTAAGAGAACTAATCATTGACTACGTGGTTTTACGTGTTCGAAAAGTTGCATTGTTAAACATATCTAAAAATAGTTGACAATATCCTATAATTATAAAACATGAGCTAAAAAGCTAAAAGATAAAAAATTCTTGGATACAACAAGCTTGATCCCTAGCATTGCAATCCATAAGGAAAGAAAATCATGGCAATTATTTTAATAGGTAATATGTGGTATAAAGGGATGAGAAAGTGCCTTGTACAACAGGTGCGGAAGATTGAACGGTTTGATTAACAAAAAAAAATTTAAGATCGTAATGCATACACAGAAATAAAATGTGTCATATGAACTTTTTTTCGCTTTTCGACTGAAAAAAATTGTGCATATTCTATTAAAATGAACACTCTTAAACACTTAAAGATACCGTCGCTAGTTTCTGTGTTGAATCGGAGCTTTGACCAGACGTGAGAAAATACAAAATTCCTTAAAAATGGGTGGTCAATTCAAAGCACAAAAGTTCTATGAGTATAAGGTATAACAGTCATGTCTATTTAGTTAGTTGTATAAGTATAAAACATATAAGATCAGCATACCACCCATGGTAAGTCGGACACATCAGGATTAATACCTGTTGTATCTCGATTTTGTATGCGCTTAACAAAGCATCTCAGAAACACTTTTTCAAATAATGTTGACAGTTTACTTAAACATCAAAATTTAAATTGTTCTAGTGAACACACTGTATTTGGGTATGTGAAATGTAATACACCCTCTCTTCCTCTCGTTTCTATCCCGCCCCTTCTTCTCTGCGGAATTAATTTTAACTTAATTGATCAACAAAGTAATAGAATTCATCTGGTAGTCAAATTGATAAATTTATTTTAACATAAAATTTTTATAATTTCGTTTATAATTGTATTTCCCGCAACATAAAGGCACGCAAACGAAGCTTTTTATATATAAGAGTTACATAAATAACAAATAGAGATTGCATTCGATACTAATGTTTCTTTTTCTTTTTCAGGTAAGTGTCCAGTTTTTCACCTTAGAATGCGTAGTATATTATAAAATGGGATAGAGAGTAAGTGATATTTTTATTAAAAAAGAAGTAATTCATATGTTATATAGAAATAATTATTAATGAATGAAATAACTTTATACGGCAATGGATCTAGTAAGAACATTTTATGCTCATCTGTACCATAAAGACTCGGTATATGATGGTATTTATAGGCCTATTTTATTGAACTAGCCAACATAGTCATGCCAAATTTGTATTTCCATGAATAATATTAGTTGTCTTTAACTTTTTTTTTGAGTAATAGTAAATTTAAACACATAGATAATAGAAACATGTAAATTTTATATAAAAAAAGAACATTTTAACATTATTAATTAAACTTAAAGCACGTAATTTTTAATACTGTAATCTTGAAAAACACGAAAATGAGGAATACCTACATTGCATTTGACACATTTCTAAAACCGGAAGTATTGTCGTAGAGAAAGTTTTTTGTATCATATGTAGTGATCAAATTCTGAGTAACTATGTCTCTTCTCGTCACATTTTTTTTAAGCATGATAACTCAAAAGTGGAAAGTTCGATCGTATTGAAATTAGAGTGATACGTTAGTGGTGCCTGAATTTATTTTAAGAAAAATCAATTGGTAAATAGAATATATAGATATTTTAATAAAAAAGTGAACCTGAAAGAAGCGGCAGCTTTTAATGCGATACGCAAATTGAAGTAGTTTCTACAAACACCAAAATGTTGTAATATACTGAGACGCGGTTCCGCCAACACATAATAAACATCTTGACTATATTTGCACTCTAGTATGTGGAAATTATTGGTCCTAGAATATTGGAAAGAAATCTCAGGCCTTGGTTTCTAGTATATACACCAAATCCCAAGTTTCTCTACTCTTACCAGCTTGCTTTACTTATTTTTCCCTATTTACCTCTGCTTTTCCCCCACACCTTCAACGGAATCATGGTAAAATATAATCTCATTTCAGATGTCGTTAGAATACATATGTGTACCAAATTTCAAGTGAAAATCTCAATTTAATTTTACCAACTCTTTTAATAACGAAGTTACCTATTTAACTCCCTTGCTTTACTTATTTTTCCCTATTTATAATAATAATAATAATAGTTTATTGTGTAAAATATACATATTGGACACAAAAGGTTAGCAGTACAGTATGCACTGATGTAAAAACTACTAACCTAAAAAAAAAACATAATATTATATAATATACAGTATGCACTGTTGTAAAAACTACTAACCTAAAAAAAAAACATATTATATAAAAACCTAGTGTAAACACGTACTTTAAAACATATTAAAATTTATATTCAAATCATTGCTCAAAATCAGAGTCTTAAGTTGTTTTTTTAATGTATTTTCAGGCATAAAGTGGTACTGCTGGGGCAGATTATTGTAAACGTACATTGATATATATGTAAAAGATGAACGAAATATTTCATATTTAGGTCGTAGTGTATGTAAGTGGTCGTTAGTATATCTCAAATTCCGGTTGTGAACAGAATTTCTCATGAGAAGTTTATCAGATAGATAATCGGGTTTTTTCAATGTGATCACTTTGTATAGCATAGAGGTGAAGTGCACGAAACGCCGTTCATTTAATTTTAGTAAATTTAACTCTCTAATGTAAGGTGTAACATGTTCATAAAACGAACTATTGGTAACAAATCTGACACAGATGTTTTGTATTTTTTGTAGTTTATATGCTTCTGTTATGTTTAATAAAGGTCCATAAACATAATCACAATAATTGATGTGCGATAAAACTAACGATTCACATAGCAGTAGTTTAGTATCTCTACCTAGGATGTTTCTCAGACCTGAAATATGTCTAAAAGAGCAGAAGCATTTTCTGGATACTTCCGAAATATGAGAAATAAAGTTTAAGTCCTTATCGAGTGTCAATCCTAGGTTTTTAACCTTATCAGCTTGTTCAATGATTACATTTTCCACTGACAGTTGAAAGTTTGAGAGAACTTTTAATTTGTTTGAAGTGCCGAAAACAATATTTTTACTTTTGTTTGGATTTAGAACAAGTGAGTTTCGTACGGTCCAGTTTTTTATTTCATTTAAGTCATAGTTGATGCATGTTTCTGCGTCTTTAGATCGCAAAACATCAAACGAAAAATAGAGCTGAACATCGTCAGCATACATATGAATAGAACCGTACCTTGTGACGAGAGGTAGGTCTGCAGTATAGATATTAAATAGCAAGGGCCCCAGTATAGAACCCTGAGGCACTCCAGAAAGTAGCATGCGTTTATAGGAAATTTTTCCCCCACTTGCAGTGTCAATACAAGTGTACTGGTAGCGATTAAGTAGATACGAGCTAAGCCACATTAAAATACTGTCATTAATACCGTAATAATTTAGTTTTTTTATGAGCAGTTCAGTGTTTAGCGAATCAAAGTCTTTTGACATGTCTAACAAGGTCAAAGATGTTACTTTATCAGAATTGATTGAAGTCAATACATCGTCAAGCAAAGATATTAGGACAGTGGATGTGCCGTAATTTTTACGAAAACCTGATTGTGTCTTGGGTATCACATTATTGTTGAATAAGTAAGACGATACTTGTTGGTGGATTACCCCCTCAGCTAATTTTGAGGGCACTGGCAGTAAGCTAATGGGCCTAAGCTCAGATATGGTACTAATTTTATTGTTTTTTGGTATCGGCTTGACTAAAACTTCTTTCCAAATTAGTGGGACAGCTCCAGTTTCAAATGAAAAGTTTATAATATGTGTGAGAGGTTCCACGATTATTGGTAAACTAAGTTGGAGCATTTTTTCAGAGATGCCATCACATCCTATTGTGTGAGGTTTTTGTTTTAAAACTAGAGAATGAATTAGTTCTAAGGTGGCAAATTGAAATTCAAAACTGCTATTTGAGAATTTGCTATTCTCGAATTTCATTAGATAATCGTCCGGTACTTTTTCGCGTGGTATGGAATCAATGAAATAATCATTAATACGATTTGCATCACAAAGATGTTCTGGAAGAGATGAGGAGTTTTGGTTACATTTGACGATACCGTTAGACTTTAGGGTTGCCCATAGATTTTTGGTATTTTTAGAATTTAAGTCAATATGGAAGTTAAGAAAAGCTTTTCTTTCATTATGTAATGCAGTATTGTAAATATTTCTCATATCACAAAAGTATTTCCTATCTGTACGACTTCTACTCCTCTCGAACTTATTCCAAGCTTTAGTTTTCAGTTTTTTCATCATATGTAAAGTATCGGTAAACCACGGCTCATTTGTTTTTTTTCTATTAAAAGTTCTAGTTTTTAGCGGGGCATGGATATCAAAAAGTGCTATTAATTGAGCGTTAAAGTAAGAAACCTTCTCATTAATATCGGTCATTGTATACATGCAATGCCAATCAATGTTATTTAAATCCAAAAGAAAATTATCTCTGTTAAATTTTGAGAAGGATCGAAAGGTTTTTGTTGTATTAACTTCTTCACAGTTTATATTCAAGCCACAGAATACGGTATTATGATCTGCAATGCTATGATCTAAAACACCGGAACTTAAGATATTCAAGTTTTCACTTACAATAATCAAATCGAGAAGTGACTCTGATTCTGAGCTTTTCCCCCCACACCTCTGCTTTTCCCCCACACCTTCAACGGAATCATGGTAAAATATAATCTCATTTCAGATGTCGTTATAATACATATGTGTACCAAATTTCAAGTGAAAATCTCAATTTAATTTTACCAACTCTTTTAATAACGAAGTTACCTATTTAACTCCCAACCATTCAACGGAACAATTTCAAAATGTAATCTAGTTCCACATATCGTTATAATATATACGTGTACCAAATTTCAAGTCAATATCTCAATTTTATTTTATCAACCCCTTTAATAATGGAGTAAGGGTGGTGGGGTGTTGAAAAATGTCATAAAAGAATCGGTAAAGGTATTTACACAGAACTTCCCTCTTTATTTATACAGGGCGGTCACTCTAAAAAATTATTAATTACGAAAACACATGCGAATAGTAATCGTAAGGTATTATTACAAAGAAAACCTGATAACTTTTGGTCAAAAAAATATACAGAGTGGTCATCCGATAGCAAAAATTCAGTATTAAATAAATGATGCCAAATATGGAAGGCTTGCGTAAATACGTTTACAAAGAGGGACCGCAAGAAAGGCCTAAAATTTGCCTGTTTTTTTGCATAGTAGATAGCGGGCCAAGGGAAAGAGCAAAATAAATCCTATAGGGCTCAAACTAAACTTTGAGAAATTTTGAAAAGATAAAACAACTCTGATATTGTATGAATTTCTTACGGATTACGGATTATTCTGTAACGTATTTGGAAGAATTTAGGAAATTGTCCTACAACCTTCCAACACCTTGTAATAATTAAAATACCAACACCAGAAAACGAAAAAATTCATGGGCCCTACCCACATGATATAATCGTCATGGGATTTTCACTAAAAACATTTTTATTTTATCAAATAGGTTTAGAATGTTATGAAACGTGGAAAATTTAAATTTGAGCAAAAAAAAATCCCCATCTTTCTACTGGTAAAAAAATTTTCAAAAAGTTTTGAACGATTTGTTTTTCTGAAATAGGTTTGGAATGTCATGAAATGTGAAAAGTTTTAATTTGAGCAAAAAAAAATTGTTTCTACCATTTATTCTTGGTATAGTAGTAAAAAATTTTCAAAATCTTTTTGCTTTTGAAATTTATTTTCTGAAATAAGTTTAGAATGTCATGAAACGTGGAAATTTTAAATTTGAGCAAAAAATGTTTCCACCGTATATTCTATTGGTAAAAATATATTTTAAAAATTTGACTGACAAAATTTTCAAATTTTTCCTTGAAAATTCTTTTTATGAAATAAATTTAGAAAGTCATGAAACGTAGAAAATTAAATTTGAGTAAAATTTCCCATCTTTCTATTGGAAAAAAAAAATTCCCATCTTTCTACTGGTAAAAAAATGTTCAAAGTTTTGAATTTTTTTTTCTGAAATAGATTTGAAATGTCATGAAACGTGGACATTTTAAATTTGAGCAAAAAATAATTCTTCCACAATTTATTTCTTTTATAGTATTAAAAAAATCTTGAAAATTTTTGCTTTTCAATTTTTTTTTCTGAAATAAGTTAGGTCATGAAACGTTGAAATTTTAAATTTAAGCAAAAAATTTTTTCCATCATAATTATATTCTATTTAGTAAAAATATATTTTAAAATATTTAAAAAAAATTTCTTTGACAAAATTTTCAAATTTTTCATGTTGAAAAATTTTTTTTATTAACCAAATTTAGAATGTCATGAAACGTGGAAATATTAAATTTGAGCAAAAAAAAATCGTTTTTCTATTGATAGGAAAATTTCTAAGTTTTCTTTTCTGAAATAAATTTAGAATGTCATGAAACGTGGAAATTTTAAACTTGAGCAAAAAAAAAATTTGTTTCATTATTCCCTTTAGATGGTCCTCCCTGTGCATTTTCCACTGAAAGTCAATCATGTTTTCGCTGGTAGTAGTGTCAGCTACCTAGCAAATTTGCTATTATCCTTCAAGTAGTTTTTTAGATAACGCATCAACAGACAGACAGACAGACGGAATTGGAAAACCTATATTTTCGTAATCTACGTGATCTGAAACGTGTAAATCCGAAAAAATCTCGGAGGGTGATTTTTTTCGAATACTATGCTTCTCTTCGGTATGCGAGGGAAGTAAAAATCTGAAGTTTTGGCTTCTAGTAGCTTTACTTATTTTTCCCTATTCCCCTATTTACTTCTACTTACCCAAAATATAATCTAGTTCCTGATGTCAATATAATATATACGTATACCAAATTACAAGTGAATATCTCAATTTTTGTTATTAACCCCTTTAATAATGGAGAGGGGGGTGGGGTGGAAATATTATAAAAAATTTTGAGGCCTTGGCTTCTAGTACATACACCAAATTTCAAGTTTCTATGCTCTTACCAGCTTGCTTTACATATTTCCCTCTATTTACCTCCCAACCCTTGACCGGATATGTTCAAAAAACAATCCAGTTCCAGATCTCGTTATAATATATGTGTACAAAATTTCAAGTCAGTCTCTTAAACTGTTCCGGAGAAAACGTGCGAACAAAAAATAGTTACAGACAGGCAGACGGACAGAAAATTTTTTTCTGTCAGATTTAAAATCTCCACGTTCCATGACATTCTAAACCTATTTCAAGAAAAAAAAATCGGTAAAGGAATTTACACAGAACTTCCCTCTTTATTTGTGCGCGGGTCACTCTAAATAATTAATAATTACGAAATGACATTGAAAACAATAATCGGGATATAGTTATCACTATTATTACAAAGAAGACCTGGTAAGTTTTCGTAAAAAAAATATAAAGAGTACTCATCCAACAGCAAACGTTCAATACTAAATAACAGGAGCCAAATATGGCAGGCTTGCGCAAATACCTTAAAGAATGTCCACCCACAATGAATTATTTCTTGGGATGACCACCCTGTATATTTGTCAATAAAAGTATAATAGCATATGTCAAATGTTATTGCCATCTGACACATTTTGAGTTCCACATTCACGTAGTGGAGTGGAAGTACAATGGTGGTTAAAAAATTTCAATTTTTTTTTCTTAAATAGGTTTAGCGTGTCATGAAACGTGGAAATTTTAGATTTGAGCAAAAATTTTTTTTTTCACTATTTATGCCGTTTAGACGGTCCACCCTGTATATTTTCCAGTGAAAGTTTTACCATTTCTTCGCTGACAGTAGGGTCAACTACCTACCAAATTTTACTGCTCTCCGTCAAGTAGTTTTTTAGTAAATGCACCAACAGACAGCCAGACAGACAGACAGACAGACAGGCGGAATTGAAAAATCTATATTTTCGTAATCTACGTGTTCTGAAACGTCAAAATCCGAAAAAATCTCGGAGGGTGATATTTTCTCGAATACAATACTTCCCTTCGGTATGCGAGGGAAGTAAAAATTGAATTTTTATTTACGATTACCATACTACTACTACGTGGATGTGGAAGTAAAAAGTATCTATCCATCAGTTAGTGCATTCGTCAGGTTTCTTGCAGGTACGAATCGTATCGTTTTATTTGTTGATGTGTTTATGTTTTACCTGCAGGTTTTAAGCTGCGATTTTAATATTTTCCACAATCAGTATAACATTATTTGGTTTTCGTTTTCGAGGAGAACTGTGTGGAAAAGATTTTGCAAAAATTTAGAACGGTAATCTACCAAGTGATGCCATTTGCATTACGTCGTTTTTGCGGTAATTTAAAATAATCATATTCTGTTGGTTTATTTGGTTATACAGTGTGTCTGTTTGAAATAGAACACTCTATATATCTCCGTTGCTGTTTTAGAAATTAAAATGTTTTGAAACCAGACTACAGCTGCATTTCTGTTCATTTTGGTTATTGCAATAGCAATTTAGTTTTATAAAATTAGATTTATTATAATAATTACCCTAATTGAGATGGCATTATATCTATGTTGCATCATATAAAAAAATACATGTTTTTTTTAAGAAAGCTTTTGTTTTAAAAAATTATACTAAAAAGTAAAAAAAAAAATTTAAATTCATTCACCTTGAAACCAAAAGGTTTAGGGACGGTCATATAACACTACTGCATAGTTACTTTGCTCAATTGACCGCCCCGAAAGCTTTTGGTTTCCAGGTTTATGAATTTAAAAAAATTATTTTTTACTTTTTAGTAGTTTTTTAAAATAGAAGCTTTTTCTTGAACATATTTTCTTATGTAAATTTTTTTCGACATAAGCGCATTTGTCTCTTCCCTGTATACTATTTAACTTGAAGCCATTCTAAGTGCACCTTAAACGGTTATCGGACATGCTATAACTTTTGGCGGTATTTAAACTTTGGTTGTACAACTAAAACATGTATTTTCATTTGTTGCACACTTAATCGACTACACTGTATATTCTTGGTGTAGAATCAGATCATGCCTATCATAAAAATGCATTGTCATCGAAACCGAATCAACGTGTAAAATTTCAAATCCGTAGGATAAGAGGAAGTGGTTCGAATTCAGCTTGCAAGAATTGACCTAAACAAAGAAACACACGAACATTGCAAGTTAAATAAAATCTTTTTAAAATGTACTGTTTTTATTATGATTATCCTGATGAACTTGTGGATTAACATCGGAATTAAAATAGCTCCAATGTTTATATCCAACATGCTCCAATAAAGGCCGAACAAAACACGACTTTGTAATCCTAATTACAGTGTCCATTTCTTATTTAATTTAAAGCAGCTAATTAAAATGAAGGGCTCCAGAGTTGGGTAATTTAAAACCGAGCAATTCTAAGCTGTCTGAAAACTCGAGAGGCGATAACGACCCCATTATATGCCCTGTTAAGTTTACGTTTCTTAGAAATAATTAAGCCAGCGTTTAAAAATAGAAAGGCCTTTAGCGGGCCACAAGACCAATCTTGACCTCAAGACACCAGAACCCACCCGATGCAAAAGTACGTTGCGTATCCTTCGTCATGTTCTATTTAAAATGTATACAGATAAATTAGGCAGGAGATTTAAGCTTAATTTTGCCATTGGTGGAGGAGGTCACTACAAGACCATTGTATTTGTAAGTTGTAGTTCACTCACACACACAAATCTGGCTGTGTTTTGCTTATATGTGTTTTAATGTTTGTCTCTCCACAGTGACATAGAAACAGGAATATATAATTAAGCAATTGTACATTTTGCAAAAATAATTTAAGAATAGGGAATCATAATCTGAAGAATACGAAAATTATACTCATTTTTTATTTCAGTTGAATGAACTTGTTACAAGGAAAATCACTAAAATTCAGTAAATAATCCTAGTAAATAATTACATGGATTAAGATGCAGTGCTACAATTCGTCACGTCGGCTGTTTCCTGTTCAATGTTAATGACCGTCTGAAACTTTATCTCCACAAAATTACTTTGTGAAGAGCTATTTCCACCATAGCTTTTATCAATATCATCTGCAACATTACTATTTCTACTTTTAGTATTCTGGTCATTAACGTTTTAAAATATTTAAAAGTTTTGTATGTCCACATTTTATACTGCTTCGTCTATTGTTTCTGTCTAATGCCGTTTTCACACTAAACGACAGAATGAAAACAGAACAGAAACTCAGCGTTTTTCTACAAATTTTCGACAAAAAGAAAACATGTTTCTTTTGATTTCATTTCAAGCAAGTTTTGCTTTAGTGTGGACTTGAAATATGTATAGTTACTACTTAGATTATGACTAACACATTTATACTGCACATAAAAAACTCAAAGCTGCCGACCGAGGGGAAACCGGGGCATGCCTTATTTTTCCACACTATATTAAATAATAAATATAAATATAGTATAAATAATAATAGATAAAACATCATTATTGATAAGTATAAAAGAAAACTACGTTTTAGTGGAATTGCTCTCCAGCAAAGTTACGTAGTTCCCAACTAGCAAATTTGTTTTATAATTTAAATGTTCTAAGATTATTTTGTTTTATTATTATTTTATTAATGCTTCTAAATACTGATTGATTATGTTAGAGTTCCAGAAAATACTATTTTGCTGTCTGCAACTGAACTATTTTATAAATTTATCATTAAAACGTTTCTACAGCAAAATTATAAAATATCTTATAATGTAGTTAAGAAATTATTTTATAAACGTTTTCGTGACTAGGTTAGACTAATATTTCATCTTATAAAACTAAATCGTTTTATAACGATTTTTTAGTATCGTTCAGCAGCATTTTTAGCACCGTTATAAATATACATTCGAATTATTTTATAGTTTATTCTTATCATTTTACAAAACAATTATATTAAAAGATTTATTTGTGACAATTTTGCTTTTAATAATAAATGTTGTTCCAAAGCATGTTATATAATTGTTATATAGCATTGTATTTGCTGTAATATGGAAACAGCAATAAAGTCATTACAAAACCAAATTGTTTACTTAAGTATAAAAATGTGGTGGCTAAAAATATATTCGAGAAAATTGATTTCCTGCGTTAGCTGTGTATTTATATTTAGTCATAATCAAAGTCTGTCTTTTAATGAAAATTTGTCATAATTATAGTACACAAGTTTATAAAAAATTATTCTCCCAAAATTTTGGTTACCAACATTGACAAGAGCGTTGCAGATCTTAACAGATCATATAACTAAAAACAGCAGATTTAGGACAATGGAGAAACTTAAAAAGTGGTTTTAAAAATATTAGGTATATGTATTAACGGCGTAGTGGTTTTGGCAATAAGACATAGTTTATACTGCTGTGAAATGAAACGACGCATTTCACTCACTGCACTGTTAAACGTATCAGGTCATATGCCAAAGCACTGTTGTTTCCACTAGTAAAAGTATCTACGTGTTTTTGGCAATAAATAAACCACGAATAAACAGCCCTGTAAATAAGGTGATTTTCTACTACTAATTTCTAGGTTACATTTATGCAAATTGAACAAATTCTGTTTCCATGGTTGCATTTACAACTCAGTCCTAACACATTTATTATAAGAGTTACAAAAGTATCGCGAAAGTAAGTGATCTAATTTATAAGATTCACGAAAAAGTTACACTAAGGTGCGTTATTTTATAGATGTTTTATAAGAATCGTCTAATAATTTAAATATCGTGAAATGATTGCTACTAACACAAAAATATTTTATAGAGGGAGGCCATCTTGATAGGCCAGTGTTCGTGATGGTAAATATGACAAGATATAAAAATTTAAAATATCAAATGTTTATTAGAATTTTTGGAGTCTGAAACGTGCTAACTATACAGTTATGACTACTAAAACAAACTAGTGTAAGTTACAGTGTAAAAAAATCTCAAATTCATAAAGTCGATATTTATAAAATTTCAAAAATTATTAGAAATCATCAATAAATGTGAGGCCCGTTAAAAATGTATTAAAAATATGGCCATAGTTCACAGTAAAATTTCTCCGCATAAAAAATTGCAGTCATTGTAAGCCAGAACAAGTCTCTTAAATAATTATTATAGGTTATTAGGTACCTACCTACCTAGTATTAAATCACAATGCCATATGCTTTTGGTGTCAAGAATACTTCCTAAACTTTTAGGATACATTTTAGAAATCATTTTATTTTATTAGTGTGTATAAAGCAGCATTTTTTTAAACAGTGAAGTGTGTTTTATAATACAATTAAATGAAGCTTTAATAAAACTACTATATAGTGATGGTACTAAATTTTCATAAAGCTTCTGGAAATGTTTATACAATTATTTTGTAATGGTTCCAATAGGCGTTACAAAACATCAACAGCGACTGAAATATTTTATAAGATGGTGCCAATTTTGCATTTATAGCTGCTGTGAAAACGTTATGAAAGTGTTTCTGAGAGTAACATTGTTTTATAAAATTTGTATCAAAAACATTCCTACAACTTTTATAAAATATCAAATTGCTAGTTGGGTTGTACCTAGAGTAAATCGCGTGATGACCCGAGTCTCTTTCATTTGTCTCATCATCACACATCCCTTGCATTTCAAGCATCGTGATTGAACAGCGGTATTGTAGATGAACGTAGTATCGCGCGTCTGAGGAACACGACAGAAATTTATAATAGACAGGCGCCAGCCGTGCCGTCGCAACGATGCCCAGTGGGGCAAGAAACTCGAAAATCTGGCAAAAATCTGAAACCTGGCTAATGATCCAAGAATAGGTTTAGGTTTATAGGAAAATTATTTAATAAAATCATTTCTCAAAAAGGGCTGGGTTATAGGGAAAAATTATGTCAATAGATAGTTACGAAATTTTGTATTTTTGTGTATCCGGTAATGCCAGTGATGAGAAAAATATTTTACAAAATCTAACTTGTAGAACCCATCCCTGAGAGCGATAAAATAAATAAACATTCGAATATAATAATAATTATATACTTGTTAAAAAGCCTTTTATGCTAGAAATAATTTCAATTTTAATAGTGGAGGGCAAAACATGGGCACAAATTTCAAACGTAATGTATTTATATAACAAATAAAGAATACATCCGTTTATGAAAAATGTTTTGATCGTACTTGGAACGAAACTAAATGTTTCATAGTTACTAAGGATGTAGTAGAACAGTTAACATTTTAAATTGGCGCTTTTAAATTGCTATTTACAAAAGTATTACTGTTTATCACAAAAGTATGTGTACCAGAAAATATAATATACACCTGCACTTGACGCCACCATAGCAAAAAAGTCGAATTTTAATATAATAATAAACAAATAAACGAGCACAAAGATCTCGTAATAAAACCTTAAAATTAACAACGCATACGTGCACTATCTGCACTACTCGGTTTTAACTGATGTGAGCGCTAAGAAGAATCGTGTGACGGCCAAGTACGATTCATTTTATTATCTGTAAAGGTGTTGGCTATGCATAACTCAAAAGAGTGATCATGTTAACTCTATTACATATTTTGATTTTTCGCCACGTTTTTAGCAATATCCACTCTCAAGGGGGATTCTAGTAACTCTTAAGACTCTCCAAGACGAAATTAAATAAAACTGTACTTACTGAGATTGCTACACTCTGTTCTCTCCGTCGTAATATGATTTCTAGCGGTACACTTTTGATCAGATCTTATAAACTAGCACTTTCTGGAAACACTTCTTAGGCTATTAAGACCGTCGATAGATTCTGTGAGTATTCGGATCGCTACACGGATCAAAGTTGACCCGTAATAAGTAGTTATCCGATTCACGCCACAGAATCACACGCAGGTCGTCAATCTTAGAATAAGTGGATCAATGAAGAATTGAATTTAAAATATATTTTCATTTATTGAAATAAAATTCAACAAATACAAAAGATAGAAATATTCAAGTCTAAGCTAATTGTATGTAAGACAACTTGTCAGAGAGCATCATCCTTGGCAAGGCGTTACATCGTGAAGTACCGCACCTCATACAGCGACGAGAGTATTGTAACAATCGACTGTACAAAAAAATTCAGACTCCCAGTCAATTATGATAATAAAATATATTTGTGAATTATTTATTGTTTGTTTGCTTATAGTAATGAAATATATTCTTTATACGATTTTACAAACAGCGGAAAAAAACTATCTATCTATCTATCTATCTATCTATGAGAACTAAGAAAAACTATATGTAAAAAATATTAACGGAATCTTTGCATTCTTTAAATAACCTGACTTCTGGTTATGCTAGCGAATTGAAATTCTAAAATAAATTTGTCCAATTTCTTATTTGACACTCTCATTATAACACTAGCATCCAACATAGTTCACTACGGCTAAGCAGATTAAACTAGTATCTACATGACCCCCTACGGTATGAAGAGTCAGTTAAAAATGAGAACAAAGGCCTAAAATGGATTTATTTACCAACCTTGTCTTGAAAATTTTTTCATTCCGATGGATTACATTTTCATAAAATATCTCATTCAGTTTCTTGGAAATGCTTAGCCTTTGAAACGTTTTTCACTCTCATTCTGAGCTCATCAGAAAGGCACAAAGCCACTCATAAGGATGTTTCATGCAATCTAGGCAATATCCATGAATAAGTATGAAATATTTATATTTGACACTGACTGATAAAAAACAACAGATCTTCACCTATCTATTAGCTAACTAGTATTGGAGGGCCATAAATGGCGTCTCAATATTGGTAGACGGACAAAAATTAGAATGTAAAGAGGAAATTAAATGTTTAGGCTTAACTATCGATATCCATCTTAAATTTGCTAGCCACGTTAATTCCTTAATTAGAAAATCATATGATTTACTTAAAAATTTATATGCCAACAGACATTGTCTTAATAAAAATTCGAAAATTATGCTCTGTGATTTCATAATACTATCAATGTTCAATTATTGTGACGTCGTTTATAGCCCCTGTCTAAATCTAAGCACTTCCACACGAGTTCAACAAATACAGAATGCATGTATTAGATTTATTTATAGGTTATCTCGTAGATATCATGTAAGTAGATACCTGTCTGAAGTTGGGTGGTTAAATATGCGTAATCGTAGAATTCTCCACATAGCTTGTTTCACCCATAATCTTAGAAAAATTCAATGTCCAACATACCTATTCTCCAAGTTGATGCCCCGATCTAATATTCATCAAAGGGAATTAAGATATATCGACCAACTCACCATACCTCGACATGTGACAACAAAATTTCAGAAATCTTTCTCATATCAAGCTGTATCAGTTTATAATTCGCTCCCGACTAATTTAAAAACACTAACAAAATTATCATTTAAATCAAATGTGAAAAAATTACTTCTCGATGACCAGTGACGTTCAAACAACCATTTTTCTTTTTTCTTTGTATGTATGTATGTATGTATCTGTGTGTGCATGCACTTTGTATGCGCACATGTGTGCATATGTGTGTATAACTTTTAATTACATTTTTGTAGTTCATTATTGTTTTTATTCATATCTTGTAAATTCTTATGTGGAAATGTTAAGTGTAAATTGTCTTGGTTAAGTGGAAGAACAGCTTGCTGAACTTCGCCAAGACAGAAATATAAATAAAGGCGATTTTTTTTTTTTTTTTTTTGTTAAAAACCAGTCACCCTTCTCTGTGGCTCCGATTCTCACCGAGGGGAGCTGGTAGTACCGGCAGCCACTCCCCACACCGTGGGGTAAGTGACTACTGGGTCCGGGAATCGTGTGCCCTGAGTAGACGTAGCGAACCGAGGATGACGGCCTTCTGCATCCTACCGGCTAAGATCTCTGCCGAGTTTCGGCATGCCGGTATGATCTTCAGTTCTGAAAGCAGTGTGTGCCTCGTTCCACCTAGAGCTCCTATGATCAGTACCACCAACTTAACATTATGGTCCGGATAAAGTCTGCGGAGTTCGAAGAGCAAGTCTCGATATTTTGTCCGTTTTTCCTCCTCCTTCAAGACAATGTTGTTTTCCGCGGGAGCCGAGAACTCCACGACAAACATTGTCTTGAGTTGGTGATCGAGGAGTACTACGTCAGGCTTGTTGGCTTGTATTTGCCTGACGGTGGGAAACGAGTAATTCCAATAAATTAGACACTTCTCATTCCCCACAACGGACTCGATATCCCCCGGAGCATAAGGCAGCACTGGTGTCTCGTCTATCCCATACGAGTGCCTTAAATGGTAATAAAGCACTCGTAATGCTCCGTTGTGCCTTTGGATATAGGCCGAGACTGCATATGTCGGGCAAGCCGACAGCAAGTGCATTACAGTCTCTGGCGCCCTGCGGCAGGCCCTGCATCTGACATCCGGGACCTCTATACCCATAACACGACTTCGATAGACCAGAGTGTTGAATACACCATCCTGGCAAGCCATTATGAATCCCTCGGTCTTAGACTTCAGCCCGGCTGACCTTAAAAAGGCAAAGGTCAGCCTTTCGGATAAGCCAAGGTTTTCTATATTTTTATAGAAGACTCCGTGCATTGGCTTATCCATGTGGAGCTGCAGAAAGATGTTGTGTTCTGCAGCTTTAATTCGGGCTTTTCGCCGAGCAGGTTCCAACTCGGTGATAGAGTCGCGATTTACCCGCTCGACGTCGAAGGAGAGACCAAGTTCATCAGCGGCTCTCCGTGCTGCCTTAAACAGAAAGGCTCCTACCCCTGCATTTTCATGATCCCGGACCATGCAGAGGAGGGGATCCGAACTCCTGATGATCTTACAGGCTCCATCCAGAACCATACTGTTGTGGAGACTCTCCAAACTTAAGAGTCCACGCCCTCCCCGATGTCGCGGGAGGTATAGCCGTGGAACGGACGATTTGGGATGTAAACTCCTATTGAGATACATCTTCTTGCGGGTTCCTACATCGAGTTGACGCAACTCCTCTCGAGTCCACTTCACTATTCCAAAGGAGTAGAGAAGGATCGGAACGGCAAGCATGTTATTTGCAGACACCTTGTTCTTCCCCGACAGTTCTGAAGACCAGATCTGTCGGAGTCGGTGCTGATACTTGCCGCGGAGAGCGTTTTTCACTACACTTACTTCTTGGGTAGAGTGTTGCTCGACACCTAAGTAAGTGATTTATTATTATTATTATTATTATTTTTTTTTTTTTCCTCCTCCAGTTGGGTTATCACTTAGTGGGGTCAGTTAACCAATCACTAAGATGAGGTATTTGATTCGACAGTCAACAGTATCGGATTCCGCTTCAAGGTGATGTATTATGCTGCCGTGTATTCAGGTAAGTTTAACGTCTTCCTCACTATCCGACAAGTTTCTAGTATTACTGACTTTTGCATAGTTGTAAGTATGCCTTTTTCTGTAAGGTTGATCTTTTGTAGGTTCGTCTTCAAGTTGCTGGTCGCTAGCCCAGTCGCTGAGATCACTAGTGGAATGGTAAGTACTGTTTTTAATTTATACAGTTTTCGGAATTCTTCGGAAAGTTCATAATATTTGTTGATCTTATCTCTTTCTGTTTTTTCAAGGTTGTGATCACTCGGATGCGCAATGTCGATAAAATATCCCACTTCTTCTTTCTTATTTACCACTGTTATATCCGGCCTGTTGTTCGCTATCGGCTTATCAGTGAAGATTGTGGTGTCCCAGTATAAGCGGTGAGTATCATTTTCCAAAACAGGGAATGGCACATATTTGAAATATTGCTCACGTTCTTTTTTGAACTTATATAAAATTGCTTGCTCTTGATGGACAATGTTCGCTGTTAAGTTGTGTCGTTTGAGGTACTCAGTCGGCGCTAGAGGTGTACAGCCAGATATAATGTGCTCAATAGTTTCTGAGTGTTTGTGACACATTCGGCATAGATCGCTCTTAATGGCAACCTTATGGATATACTTAATGTGATTCCTTGTAGCAATAACGTTGTCTTGAATTGCCACAATGAATCCTTCAGTCTCACCGTACAGGTAACCTTTTCGAAGCCATTCGGTGGATGTTTCCTGGCATGTCTTTAGGAGTTGGTTAGGATATCTTCCATGCAGTGGCTTATTATTATTATTATTATTATTATTATTATTATTATTTCGACTTTTGACACTCCTCAGTTAGCAACTGGGAAATTTCACCTATCCCGCGATCCTGCATGTCGCATAGGGATGAGGCTCGGACGGATGTTGGGTCCTTCGCTAACTGGCTTTAACGGTATCTCTGAAGGAGAAATTCATCTCATCCCAGAGAACCTAGGAACTTCCTGACAATGTGGCAAGTTTGCAGTACTGCAGCCTTTTGTATGGTATATATTAACATTTCAGGAATCTCTAATTTTTTCAAATTCTTAAGTAGATTTGTAGACATAACTCCGGTGGCAGAAATTACTATGGGTACGATCCGAACTTCACTTACTCCCCAAATGTGTTTAAGTTCAATGGCCAAGTTTTCATACTTATTTACCTTTTCTACTTCTGTTTTTATTATGTTGCGCGTTAGTGGGCATCCTATATCTACTATAACAGCCTTCTTATTTTCTTTATCTATCAGTACAATATCTGGCCTGTTATAGTCGATAGTGCGATCCGTTATCATTGGCCTATCCCAATAGAGTATATGACTTGCAGATTCTAATACTGGCTCAGGGTTATATTTGTAGTAAGGTGGAGGATCCTTGGCAAGGTTAAATTTCTTAGCGAACTGAATATGTATAATTTTCGCAATTTGATTATGCCTTCCTAGGTATGCAGTATTGGCTAACGTTGGACATCCTGCTATAATATGTTCTATAGTTTCGTATGGGGTGTGGCACTTTCGGCATATATCTTCTACGTCTTTTTTCATTATGTGTTTTTCGTAGTTTCTTGTTCGGATTGTCTCGTCCTGTATAGCTACTAGGAAGCCTTCAGTTTCGGGGTGAAGGTATCCCCTCCTTAGCCAAGCCAAGGATCCTTCCTGATCGATATTCTGCTTGGATAATGATGCGGGGTACCTCCCGTGCAGTATTTTCTCCCGCCATTTTGTCTCCATATCAGAGTAGGGAATCTGATTAGCTTCACGCGCTGCTCCTTGGGCTAAATTTAATTGAGTGTATTTATTGTCCGATGCAACTACTGCACGGATTAATGGATTTTCAGTTGTTAAGAAATACTCCCTCATCACATGTTCTTGCTTTCTGCAGAGTTGGGCTATGTTCGTAAGACCTCTGCCCCCTTTTCCTCTTTGAATGTATACCCGCTCTACCGCTGCGGTTATTATTATTATTATTATTATTATTATTATTATTATTATATAATCTATGCATGTTTAAAAGTGAATTATTTATTAAAAACAGCGGAAAGAAACTATCTATGAGAACTAAAGGATAAACTATATGTAAAAAATATGGATGGAATCTTTGCATTCTTTAAATAACCTGACTTCTGGTTATGCTAGCAAATTGAAATTCTTAAATAAATTTGTTCAGTTTTTTATTTGACATTCTCATTATAACACTAGAATCCAACATAGTCCCTAAGACTAGGTAGGTAAATAAATCCATTTTAGGCCTCTGTTCTCATTTTTATCATCGACTTTGAATTTTGAGACTTTTTATTGGATGTTCTTGTGGTTGTGACTCGGAGTATTCTCCAGTACTTTCAGAATAAAAAAATCTGATTTACGGTTTTTATTGGAAAATTCGCCCCATTGATTTTTGATTAAATTTTGCCTTTTGAAATAGCTACTTGCTACATCCTGACTGAGATTTCCGCTTTGTTGAACAGACTTTAGAGTACTTTCGAACATTCTTCGTGGTACTTTCGAAAAGTTTAAATGGCGGTACGGATTTCCGCTGCTCGAAAATAATTTTCGAACGACGGCGTTTTTTCGTGGTTCGCGACCTGAAAAGTTTTTTAGTTATTTTTAAAAGCATTTTTAGTGAAATAATTTTTTATTGGGATTTCGACGGAAGATAATGCAGAAAGGCTTTTGGTCGGTATTTCGTGAAGTGGCGATTTTTTAAGTCAATTTTTATGGGAATATGGTCTGAAATTAATTTTTCTTAAATATTTTTATACTTGTGAATGGAGCAGTTTATAAGGTTCATTTACAGTACCAAGGACAACCTGACACTTTTGGGAGTCAGTTACATTCGCGAACTGATCACTGGCTATCGGTTTATAGTGCGTGTGCTGGCTGGACTCAGATATCGCGAGGTTTAAGTCACTTCGTAATAATTTGTTGTGAATTTTGCTAACAGCGCAACTACTACGGTGAGTACCGGGTTAATGAAATAATGTCCAACTTGCTAACAGCTCAACTACAAAGCAGAGCACCTAGTTAGCGTAGGAATGGTCAGTTTTGCTAACAGCTCAACTGCAAAGGCGAGCACAATCGTTTGACCAAGTTTCAGCTGCTCTTTTCACGATATTAGTATTGAAATACTACTGGGCGCATGATATAGGACCATTCTTACGAAAAATGTATCCAGAGCGACAGATCTGTCTAGGCCGCTGCGCCGGCCTTGTAACCGTACCATTCACACAACGCCAAGCTATTAGGGATATCACGTTTCAATAACAATCCAAGCAGTATCTCGGAACTAAAATATAAATATAAACACTCCTAAACTTAATGGTCTCTTGTGATACATGCCGACACTGCCATATCGTATGTCACTTAGTTTGTATAACTTGCGATATTTCTTACAGAAAAGCGTCACTTTCAAATTAACATTAAAAAAACAAAATAACCCAATAAAACATGGACTAGCTTAATTCGATCGTATGGACAAATATATTTAAAATTATGTAAATAAAATTATCAAACAGATCTAAGTATAAGCACTATACAGGGTGTTCTAAAAGCTTTATGACAAAATTTGACAGATATCTGGGCTAATCTAAAAAAAATGTATGAATGAGCATCGGTCCAATTACAATGAACCCAAGTGGTATTATTAAATTTGATAAATGTTTTTATTTTTTTAAATTTTATCATTAATCGCTAATGGTACCTAATGCAAACGCTGAAAATACCTATCATCCTAGCCATCTATCCTTGGACTCCAAGAGCAGTGTAGTTGCATCTGGTATTTTCAATACGCTTAAGATACTTGCGAAAGATGCAGATTGTGAATTTTTATATTAGCTCAGTGATGACGTTACAAACAAAAACTTTTGGTTTATGTTATCGTTTAAAGCAAGGCTCGAGTACTTTGGGCTCTTATCGCTGGCTTTTACTCCGAGTTTCAACCTCTGTGTACGATTTTAGGAATATTTGAAACGACATGAACTGGTTATATTTCAAATCTTTATACTTTAAAGGGAGAATCTGCATTAAAATATTTTTAGGTAGTTACCGGGCGATCTTTAATTTTGTACCGAATTGTGTAATGTTTTATAAATATGTAAATGTGGATTAATGAATGAGGAAATAAATTTAAAATTAATAACCCGGGTCTGGTATGCTTCACTAGCTATAACAGTTGTGTCAGGTAACTAACTGCACGCTGACTCCTGTACTAATAATGTTGATTTCCCGAATGATTAACCTGTCGTTACTTTTTGGTGGATCGTCGTAAGTACATTTTTAACTTGTATCTTCCCAAAGCGAGTGCGTATAACTTGTCTCGGTATGTAGCTATGTCATCTGTGCCTACACGTGTAATAACTTATTCCTAAAAAATGACCTTTCATTGGATACCATATTAATAAATGAAATAATCAGCATTGTTTACTAGTGTGTGATATTTATGTCAACGATATAATATATGTTAGTATATTGCAAAGAAATTTTTCTAAAGCTTCAGGCTCTACGTATATGTTCGATTTTTCATTAAATAACATACGACCTTGTCCCT
Organism: Stenurella melanura; assembly: GCA_963583905.1. Classification (NCBI taxonomy): domain Eukaryota; kingdom Metazoa; phylum Arthropoda; class Insecta; order Coleoptera; family Cerambycidae; genus Stenurella; species Stenurella melanura. The sequence goes on from OY757312.1 coordinate 115,811,022, forward strand.
ACTTATATGACGTAGGGTTTCGTCGATAATTTGTACTACAATACCTTAATTAACATTTGTCAGTAACCGTTTAAAACTGCGGACAAACTTATATGCCTATAGTACGTTGGCGACTGATTTGTATATCTTATTATCTATCTATCTATCTATCTGTATATATTACAAAAACAATTACATAAAACATAAATAAATCCCTTCTCCATTACGTATTCTTATAGGAAACAAGACATTCAGCAGATACGTCTCCGAAAGAATATCGAACAACCGACTGATTTCCTTTGAAAGAGGTGTATAAATTATGCAATACGTTTCATCTGAATATAAGCACAAGCCTAAATTACATTAAATTTGCATTTGTATCAGTACAGTATCGGGCCTTCGCAACTAAGTCCGTAAACTTGTTCTGTAAGACTTTTAGACGGATTTCCCATTTCCACATATATAACACCAGAACGAAGAATATTACTCGTGCAGTAGAACTAGAAACATTTAAGTAAATCGAACTAGGAAAAAAGGTGGGTTTGAATACATACATATCTAAACGAAATGGCCCCCGGGAGATATATTTCTTGCCCAGACTGAAAAATGACAGCCACTTTAAATAAGACTGGAAACTCCCAGCCTTTATTTTTCCCTGGTATACTAGTAATCAATAACAAGTCTGACAGAAGTAATTTCCATCTACTAATTAAAAAGAGTGAGGCACGAGATTAAATCTGTTTTGCCTTTGCACATACACACTAAATTAATTTTCTAATAAATTTTTGTAAGTGACGAGGGCTGTAAAGACAATTCATACTACTAATGCAGGAGTGAATAAAATATGGTTAACAGTTTTTATTACACACTTTACAATAATTATAATTGTACTATAGGCTGAGCTTAATTACAGGAGAAAATATTAAACTTTAAACAGTCTCAAAAGAAAGGGTCTGGGCATTTATATTAAGGAATATCCTTAATTTAAACGGTCGATATTAGGACCCTTACTGTTAAAACTTATCCTTAGATTGTCAGTGAGGATTTGGGAAAGGGTTTAGCACTCCAGCAACTCTAGGAACAATAATATGCAAGCCTAAATGCTGCGGTCTTTAAAAGTTGATATAAAAATTGCAAACCTCAAGCAGTGGATTACCAATAGGCGACAAAACTTGTCTGTGGACTATTTAGACATACTATAATACATCGCTATATATCAGTATGGTTTATCTCACTTTAAAATGCAGTGCTTGTAATGATAGGGAACGTGTGTCATTGTCTCTGATTGGTATATTTGCAAGCCAATTTTACGTGGAGAAAATCAGTAAATCAGAATCTTTATTCATCACAAAATTGATACATACAGCGCCAATTATCAGACTAGTCAAAACAGAAACTTACGTACTAAAAGACAAATCAGAATAGATTTAGTGTATTTTATTCTTACTGCAATAAAATAAGCACAGGGTTCGGACTCGTATGGAAAACCTGGAAAACTCAAAAGGAATTTAAAAATCTTTAAAAAACCTGGAAATATCTGGGAATTTTATAAATTGTATAAAAATCTGGGAATTCTGTGTCTCGATATGGAACACCATAGAGTTCTTAAGAATTTTCACTGATTAAATTCAAGGAATTATTTTATGTCGAATAAAAAATTTCTTTGTTCGGTCATCGACGAAGGCAGACGCGTTTCTAAGTAGATCCCATGAAATCTCGAAAAACTCGAGTAAAGACGGTGTGAATACGCGCAAAAATGTGTTGAATTGAAGAGTGACAATCCTACATTAGTTGATATAAATTAGCATAAATTTGGCTATTTCGTATAGCTGATATTTGATATTTGATTATGGCATCACTAAAGGTGTATATGGGCAGCTCAACAAAGGTACAGACATCTGGCAACATAAGATAACTCTGATAAAAAAAAATAAACACGTCCAATGGGGGGACCATGTCATACATTATCCACAAGTGCATGTACCTAGAACGACCGAGACTAGTGCGAAGCGAAAGGCAAGAAACTGGCTTCTAACGAGTGGAAGTAGTAACATAAGAAAAGGATGAAAGATAAGTGTTATTTTTATTTTATTTATTACTAAAATATTGGTTTACTAATCCTTCACAGATGGGAACAATGTTGTGATTCGGAAATCCATTGTTTCATGTATACGCAAATGAATGAATTCTTCATGTGGAACGGGTACTTTTGTTTAAGAAATAATTTATTTGCTATAAACTTTTTGTTTCTTGCTGCAGAGTTATTAGTTTTATATGGGGAATTTGTTTATTTGCTTACCGTTTGAGGCAGCGGATTCTTGATTCAGATTGTTTTTTATCCCTTCTTCAAGTGGGTAATATGGGGTGGGCAACAGCCAGCCAGCTAGATGTGAAGGAGACAGATAGGTTTTGTTTACTTTAGTAAAGTCGGAAATTGGAATTGAAGAGATATTTGTTTATTGGTTTTTTGATCCTTGTCACATGACAGTTTGGTACACAAAAGAGCTGAGAATAATTAAATTAAAACCGACTGTTTAAAAGAAACGACATACCTACAGGGTGAGCAAACCACCCCTCCGGACCTTTTTTCTCATACCGCGCAAAAATATTACCGCGAGATAAGGCCCTTCCCAGCAACTCCACTGTAAATGGATGTTTACCTGTGGAGCGGTTAATAAATACAAACAAAAAAAAAATAAAAGCTGCCAGATTCAGAAACAGAAGAAACAGAAAACTTAAAAGAAGAAAAATAAAGAGTTGACGATGGATGGAAACTTAAAAGAAGCATGGAAACTGAAAAGAAGCTTCTCGCAAACACCTGCACACCCCAGCGGATGATGACAGATGGAAACTTAATAGAAGCATGGAAACTTAAAAGAAGCATCTCACAAACACCTACACTTCCCATCCTGTATTCCCACCCCATGCGTCAAGCGGCTCTCGCTGCTGACAACAAGCGTGTCCAATGTCCAACCCGGCGTATGCAGCCGGTCCGGCGGTAGATAAAACATCCGAGATTTGGTTCCGGCACGCGGTTTGGCCGTCCGTTGGACATGTTCGACGGACGACCAAGCTGCGTGTTGGAACGAACCTCCATGGATGCCCGGAAGCGGCAGCAATGCCCACCTTACGCCGGCAAATCAATCAATAAAAAATTACTTTACTAAAAAATGTATGGAAATTAATGCTTTTGGTTATGGAAAATCTGGAAAATTCAGGGAATTTTTTCAGCTTCGCAAAGTCTGAACCTCGTAAGAACATTCATGCTGTAATTTAAATTAAACAAATTCAGTGTATTTATTAGATCACCAATAAGCCAAATGAAAGTGAATTAAAACGTTAACTTTTATTATTTTGTGTACCAGTGGCCTTGAGACAGCCTCGATGGGAATTCCCATGTGCCTGTGTAAACTGTGCTCCGCTCATAACGTAAACAACTGCATTCTGCTCTGAGATATACTATAGTATGTAAGTCTGTCTTCGCCAGAGGCTGTAGTGTTTGTATGTTTATTTAGGACTGTGGTTCCTTTACTTGAGAGAGAAATGTAATGAAGCATTTTTTTCTTGATTAACTTACCGTTAGAAGCCAACAAAACCTAATAAAATTGTTTCCTGAACGGCTTTTAATGCAGTAAGAAGGAAGTAAGGATCGTAAGGGCATAACGGTTTACGTTTATACTATCAACTCATAGAAATGTCTCCTGGACGGCTGAAGATATCAAATTAATTATTCTTTCACAGTTTTGTCGTGACCTACCACACTAGAATCATGTTTTTGGTGAAACGAATTGCTACTCCCGTTTCCACTCCTTCGGCATATACATCTGAAGTGTCAGATCCGCTTTGTTTTCTTAACAGCTTCTCAAGTCACATAGGTAACTCTATGAAAATCCAGGGATTTTGTGTTAAGTAAAGAGAAACGTGGGCCTACAGTTTATGGTGGAGTCCGAACTGCTTCTTGGGGATCGTTTTGTAATTAAAATTATTTCGCAGTAAACAGAGCTTGAACCCGCTTCGCTAGGCATGCCAGTTCTCAAGCTAAACGTACTAGTCCCCCGGTCAATCCATTGAACAAAGTGTGTAAAGGTAGCTAAAAACTTGCTTGCTCAACCTTAGTGTCACATTCTAGATGTCAGTTTTGCATTATATTTCAGACGCTGGGAGATTTACTCCGGGTTTCATGTGAACAATTCAATTGGGCCTTTAACGAAACCGCATTAAGCTTATAAAATACGATGTAAAATGCACAACGCTCTCTTTTCCATTTTATTTCCCATGACTTGGAGATTGTTGCTATGACGTGGATGTATGACAAAAAAATTTCCTCTTTTGGAAGGAGTCGAAACGTGAGAAGCTGGCTTTTCCTGAAGGCCTTCATATTGCATTTTTCATATTAGGGTTTGTAGATGATCGGGAAATACTAACAAAAGTGGCTTCGTAGGCATTTTTCTCTTCAAATGTCAGTCGCTGCGACGCGATCAACGTTAAGATGTTAAAGCTCTGTTGTCCAATTACTAACATATTTGGAAGCAGGATATTTTCCGGAATAGTGGAAACTGTCATTAGATAATTAGACCATTCATTGCCTAAGGTAAAAAAATACCCAACATTACTCTGATCTTAGACCAATTATTATAATTACAAGCTGTCGCAAGTATTTGAAATTCATCCAAAGATAAATACTTACATGATTATGCTATTAACAAACATTTTTCTAAATTTCAATCGAGCTCACAAAAAAGGGTATAATAGTACTACAACGGTTATTAGCTAATGTTACGGATGACATTTTTAGTACGTTAGATATAGGAAATGCAACTGCACTGGAACTTGTGGACTTTTTCAAAGCATTCGATACGTTGATTCCTGATTTGTTCTGTGCGAAACTTACGTATTATGGATTTGACATTACTTATGTCAATTTCCTCAAATCTTGTTTATGTAACCATAATCAAAAATTCACAGATTTCGCAATTCTTGCAACCATCGGGACATTGGAAATGATAACACCATACATTAAACATAGACAGCTGCGATCTACTCTCGATTGCGACACCGCTGTATTTCGACCTTAAATGAAGACTGGTAACTTGACCCCCTGTGATATATGCAACCCATATTACATTTGCATATTCAGCCGTTGCATATACGACAGTCTCACTCGACCGCGACACCGCTGTCTTTTGACCTTGAACGAAAACTGGTAACTCGACCTCCATATACGTTTCCATTGTTAATAGTTCTTTTAGATAAAGTAAACTCCAATGTATTGCACATCACCTCAGGTCTTCCGCAAGGCTCCGCTTTCGGTCCAGTTCGGTTTTAGTTTGCACGGCCGACATTCTTAATGCTACATATCAATAATATTGTCATACATAGCTGTCATAATTATTTTGTTGAATTGATATTGCCATCATTTGTACGGAACTAAATGCTGCCCTTATTAATAAATCACAGATTATCTGAAAAATTTAATTGCATTGAATGTTCCCTTATTTATAAACAATACTCCTGTAAACGTTGTGAAGAACATTAAAAACTTAGACTGATAGTTGAAATAAAGTTAGGTTTTGCCGAACTTGTATCTCTTTTAGTAAAAGAATGTAATAAGTGATGAGCAAGAACTGTGTGAAACCTTATGCGTCCAATTTTGCATTTGTACCATATAGTGTATTTTCCTTGTTTGGACAATTTAACAACTTCTTCAACATCTTCAATATATTCAAAATTCTTGTTAAGAAAATATGATCACGTTTTTCAAGATATAGACGGACTTGGTGGGCTTATATAGAGTCGAAAATTTATTTAAATATAGTTAAACACTTGTTCTTCTACTAACTTCATTATTCAATACCATCAGAAAAAAATGTTTTAGATATGATATCCGTAATATCAGTTTACGATTTCCAACGAAATTTGAGATTCCAAAATACAGATTATTATCTTTTTCGGCGTTAATTTTCCTCGGTAATGATTTATACCATTTAAGTTCTAAACATTTTTTAAAAGAGATTTTGTAACCATGTCGAATTATGTTTTTTCTCACATAATTTGCCAATTTATCTCTACCTTATACTACTACTGATAATAATGGTATAAATTCTTTTTCCATGGGTGTAGTAATGATAAAGATGTTTTAGAAGCATTATTTAAACTAAAATCCTCAAACTCGTCTGGGACTGATGGATTTACAAAAAAATTATTCACTGAGAGTATTCATGTTATTAAAGCACCATTGACATATTTAATAAATAAATCCATAAAAGACGGTATATTTCCCCAGGTCCTTAAAACGGCCAATGTTTTGCCCCTTTATAAAAAAGACAGCCGCGATCTTATTATTAATTCTCGTCAAATATCACTACTTAGCATCTTCTCTAAATTAATGGAACGTATTGTATACGATAATTTAGTATCTTTCTTTGATTCACACAATATTATTTACTCCTAGTCAACATGGGTTCAGAGCCAACAAGTCAATTGAAACAGCTTACAATCTACTAGAGTTTGTTTATGCCCATCTAGGTAGCAGCACTTATGTTTGATCTAACCCAAGCATTGGATATTATAGATGTGCACCTATTAGCAGAGAAACTCCAAGTGTTAGGCTTATTGTTCCTCAGGGGTCAGTACTTGGCCCACTGTTGTTTGTGGTGTATATCAATGATTTACCTGACCATATCACGGAAGGCACAGTAACAATGTTTGCCAATGACACCACAATCTGTGTTACTGGTATTACTCCTCAGGAGTTACTAGCTAACATAAAAACAGTGTATGATAATTTTGATATATAGTGTCAGAGAAATAGACTAACTTTGAACAAAAACAAAACAATTAACATGAATTTTTACAAGAGAAGAATATGGGATCCTCCAGCATCCGAAATAAATATAGCGTTTTCTAAAGAGGCAAAATTTTTAAGTACCTGGATTGACGAAAACTTAACATGGTTCAAACATATTGAGTATGTCTGCTCAAAACTAAACATGGCATAATATGTACTATATTATGCCATTTTACAGCTCAAGTACTCTTTAGATTGTGAAGGACTTCTAAATGTTTATTTTTCTATAGGTTAGTCACATGTCGTTAAATATTGTATCCTGGGGCAAGGGGGCTGATATTAATAGAGTATCTGTCAGAAAGTTCTTATAAGGCTAATATTTAACTTGAAACTGACAGAGTCATGCAGGAATGTTTTTATAAAAAATAATTTATTGACAGTTTATTGCATATTTATTCTGAAGTGTATTTTACATGTTAAGAAGAATATCAATCAATTTTCAACACTTAACGACTCACACAGTTATAGTACACGAAATGGTAATAGCCTAGTCATACCATATCACAAACATTCATACTATAAGCATTCGCCAGATTACAATTTTGTCACGATGTATAAATAAATTGACTATTGATATTAAAAACGTCAAAAACCTTAACAAGTTTAAATATGAAACAAAACAATACTTGACCCGTCAGGCTTTCTATAGTATTAATGAGTACCTTCTGTATTGATTTTTGTCATATTATACATGAGTGTAGTTAAACGATTGTAATATCTGTTTCAAGTTTAAGTATTTTGTAATGTTACATAAACATTTATTTTTGTCTTCTGTATTTTATACTTTTACTATATGTGTATACGTATTTGTATATTTAATTTATGTATCTGTATTTTTATATTTATATATGTACATATTTTTATTTTTATTTTTTCCCCTTATTGTAAATTTAACTTACCATAATGTACAATTCTGTATTTTTTAAATGGTTAATGAATTATCTATCTATTTATCTATCTATCTATTATAAATCTATTTATGTTCGTAGCACAAATTTAAATTGTTTTTTTGAATTTATTTAATTTTTTTAAATTAAGTTCATGCAATAATTGTAATTTACAAAGAGTAAAGTTTATAATATTGACCACATCGAAACATTTTTTTGTGCCAAGTAACTGTACAAAAACACAGACAAAGAATCAGGAATAGAATCTAGAAAAATTACATTATTTTGTGTATCAAATAGCATACAAAACAAAATTGTTAAAGATATTGCAAGAACCATTTTTACTAACGAAACCAGCTTTCGCTGTATGGAATACAAAGAAGTTCTAAAAGCTATTGTGCTATTGGGTACATATAATATAAAGCTTCATCTAGATTGCATATTTAATCATTTCTACAAAATTCAATTTGTCATTTGGTGCGATGCGAAATATTTATGTTGTATATTCATTCTATAACGAATTGCTGCTAAGTCAACACGAAGAAACAGTCTCTATAAACAAAGCAAGATAATGTATAGTGTAAACAATGAAAATATTTCATTTGCTGTAGAACTCCCTGTCGCATATATTCGGATATATACCTTTCCTAATGCAATTTCCTGAATAAAATTGTATAAAGAACAAAGAATTGTCTGCTCCAGTTCTGCAGCTAATTAATAAGCATAACTGGTATTTTTTTATAAAAAATCTACATATAATATCATTCTAGAGAGCATTTCTGTCAATCACCTCTATGAATCCTTATTTTCATAAGGATAATAACCAGATAGGGGAGACACAAAGTGCGTAGAATGACTATTATTTGTAAAACGACAAACGTCTAATTATAACAAGGTCCAAGGAGCATATGGCCCGTATCAGATATGGAAAAATTGAGTTCGAATTCCCTGTTCACCTGAATTTCATATGGATGCAGATCTCGATGTGGAGTTTTTTGTTCATGTTTTACGGCCAGTTTATTCTGCTCCATGATTGATTTGCAAAGGAAACTTAGATTTTAATGGACTGGAAGTTGCAGGTAACGAAGGCTTGAAAGATGCCATGTCAACAGATAGTTATAGCATTGCTATTCTCAATTAAAAAATTCAGTTTAAAGCGTTGCTACTAGAATAAATTATTACAAAGCCTGCCTGAGACAGAATAACACCGAAACCAGCTCAGTGGCACAATGCTAAAGGTGTTTGGCTTGCGACCACGGAGTCCCGGGTTCGAATCCTGGTCAGGGTATGGCTGTTCAGTGGCGTTTTTCATGTGTTACCGAGACGGTAGCAGTGAGGTAGGCCGCTGTTGAGTTGCACAACATGTCTAGTCGCTGTTATCTCTCCTGAGTTCGAATCTCAGCTGGTTTTGTTAATATCTATGTGTACGTGTCCTGGTTGAGTGGTAGAACAGCAATACTGCCCTGCCAAGCAAAACCCCGTAAAATCATTTTTTGTTGAAAATGAGTTAGAATCTGTTTCTTATAGCTTATATCAAGATTTGCTTGCTAAGTAACAATCCAGTAAAATAAATCTAAATGTGTGAAACTTTATTTTATAGTACCCTATATTTCATAAATGCTTTGTCTGACGGAATTGAAAAACCTATATTCTCGTAATCTACGTGATCTGAAACGACAAAATCCGAAAAAATCTCGACAAACAACACTCGTATATGAATATAGTCAACCAAATATGTTATGCGCCTACCTCAAACGAAAGTAGTCGATTGTTTACCTGGCTCATCATTACAAGCCCCCTACCTGCTCTTGCCTTATCCATTGAACTGCCGTAGGTTAACTAATATTTATTTACTTTTATTGCATCATCTATGGAGTTGTTCATTAAACGAACATTATTATTATAAATAAATAATTTTCATCATGCCTATCAATTAATATAAAGTAGTAAAACAATATTCAATTTATTCCAATAATTAAAAAGTGATTCTAAAAATTGTTGGTCGACACTCATGGCATTGCTGATGTTATGAACTATTCCTTTGTCGGTTTTTTCGTGTGATTTTCAAATTGATGATAGATAACCTATACTAGCACTTTTTTGAAAATTGTTTTTTATGTACGAGTATGTCCATTTTAGTGAGGAAAAAATTACGCCGTCTTTACAAGGGGATATATTTTTTCTGAATTATAAACAAACATATAAAAACATTGCTATAGTAGGGCCAATAAGTCTAGTCAGTAGAGACTGGGGCGTGCTGATTTACGAATTTCGTAAATTCGCACGTACGTAATTCTGAGAAAGGCACTCGGAAAGTGTTAATTATGCATGAGCTATCCATATTTTTAAAATATTATGTTTAAATCAAGCAACATTATCTCTACGTGTTATAGCAGCGCATCCGCAAATATTAGTCCGTTGCATTAAAGCCGTTACTATTGTAAATTTATATGTGGCGCCACTGAATGTGTAGGATGGGCTCGTGAAGTTCGTTTATGACAGTTATTCCGCAAATTGCACAGTAGTTGAACAAATTATTAGGTATAAAGACACCACATTCAAACATTTATTCTATTTGGTCGATTGTAACAATTACACATAATGACTTAGTCGCGTTTTCATCTCTGGTAGGCGGATAAAACTTAATATATGTCGGAGACGTCCCCTTCACGTTCCTCGTGCGGACGCCTTCCGATACTTTCGTAGACGCCTCTCGACAGTCTTGTAGACGCCTGTTAACTCATAATTCGTTGATGTCAAGAGAACATCGTCAACAAGTACCGATTGCATTAAGAAATGTGAAGAGTAAACATCTTGATATGTGGTCGTGATAAAACAGAGGACGTCTGGAGCCCCTGGGAGAAAGACCTTTCCCTGCGAGCGGAACAACATCCCTGAGGCCCGTATAGATAAGTATTCTTAATATAAACTTCGTAGAGAGTAGTTGAAATCGCGGGACTAGCGGTGGTGGACTGCTAACTCCAGTATTCTGTGGTATTATTTGCATTTTCAACAATAAGACATTATTATTTGACAATTACCTGTTTAGATAAATCATAAATCATGTTACTTTGTTATTTAAGTGATTATATTGTGTTTACAAATGCGTGGCCTAAATCTAATAGATCCGCCCTAAAACGCCCCTCGCCCTTGGCGTATCCGACATATATTTTTCTTAATTATGTGGGACAATATAGTGGAACGAAGTGCCGCTTAAGTATAGAAGCGTCCAAGTACACGAGGCCAGCAGCTTCGATCATTTGCAAAACGTGATATTTATCATTTGTCTGACTATTTATTCCTTGCCCTTAGGGTTCGTCGGTAGGTGTACGGTTGGCGCATAGGTAATGTTCTCCGCTTATGATGCGAGAGACTCCGGGTTCAAAGTTCAAACTGCTTCGCCCGCTGAATTTTTTTTCTTTTATTTTGTAACGATTAATATATTTTTTCACAAATTCTTTTCGATGATCTCTTTAGGTTAGATTTGTAGGTTTTTATTCTGCTTAAAATTCTTTCGTGTGATTTCCTTAAGTTAGGTTAGTAGGTTTTTATTCTGATATCTAATTGTTAATAATTATTAGCGCCGCAGGCAGTATTAGCGTCGCAGACAAGGGAAAGGGGGTGCAAAATAACACGAAATATTTCAATATCAATTTCTTGACTTGCTGTCACTGAGTCAGCTGGTTAGCAGGCGCGTACGCCACGCATGCTCAAAGCTCGAGGGTGTACCTAGACGCTTGTTTTAAGTATTACATAGCAGAATGCCGCTGATTTTTTTGCTCTATTGATAACACTTTTTGGCGCCATAGTGTAGTTTTAGAATATTCCGACCATTTCTTAGGTCATTTTTCAGCAAAGAAGTCGGTTAATGCATTTCTTCGACGGGAAATATGATGACGCGAATAGAAGTTAAAGAATTTTCAGAATTTTGTCGAGTGCACTTAAATAAACCTGTTTGTAAATACATCTTTATTGTATTTTATGGTATATTTTCCTGAACAATAATATGTTTTCTACCAACATATTTTCATTATAACATTAAAACGATAACTGAATTATGAGAATCATAACCACAGGAATTGAAGTAACAAAATTATGTACTTTTTGTTTTGTTTCAATTCAAAACAATAGAATATAATTAGTATGCCTCTGCCATTTTAATTATGTGGGTATTACTGGTTACGGATGCTCATGCTCACAAACATCCTACTTGGTGGATTGCATAAAATACAATTATGTAACTTAACGATATGCGTAATTATAATCAAATTGAAATTATTTTTGATGATTAGTCACCGATTAGTCACATGTATGTTAAGAGATTAGTATTTTATAATAAAAAAATTGTTTTAATATCATGAGGAAGTCGTTGCACTTTCGATTATTAAAACTATTAAAAAATGCGTTCCTTGTTGGATAAAAAATAATTCTGTCTAATTTAAAAGTGCCAATCATTAAATTTTGCTCGAACACGGCATAATTCATTTCTAATTACAGAGGAAAATTTCATCCGTTGAATCTGCGAAACCATGTTTACTAAAATCTGATTTCTTCTTAATCACGTCGTCTTGGCAGACATTAAATTAGTCTGCCTCCCTTTGATACGCGGTACGTCTCTCAGCATCACACCATCTGTCGCGGTTGCCTGTTAAGCATACGACCGTAACAAAGCTCTTTCTCATCAGTTCCTTAATAAGAGCACCCTGTTCGCCTTGCATCATCTGGTTTTCTCTGAATCATGCATTGTTTTATACTACCCTTTCCGGTTGATGTTGCCATAGAATACTAATATGCATACGACATTGAAGGGGCATATTTATTGAAGGATCCAGTTGTTGGCCCGATGAGTGCTCTACTTTCAAAGTGTACAATCTGCAATTTTAAAATATCTGAGATTAAAGCCATTTTTGCCATGTTTTGCGCTGAATTCGAATATGACCATTAAAACATAAAATATTCAATGCATTTTAATGTAGAAGATTAATTTCAAAGTGTACAATATTTACTAAATAATCAGGGTTGGCAAAAATCGTGTTTTTTTTATTTTAATCAAAAAGCACGTTTTTTTTTTATTTAAAACAATTCAATGTGTGGACAGACATGGATTTTTAATTGTTGAAAAAAAAAAACATGTTTTAATCAATAAAAACTGTTTTTAAACTTAAATTTATACGGGCGCGTCTACCCAATACATTGTTTATTCTATAAGCCACGCCCATATTGCATCATAACAAGACAAGGACGATACTTGACAACGGCTCGGCCAATTCGTTGTAATAAATACGTCAAGTTGTGCAATAGTGCAATAATTGTTTGGTGATTGTTTATTGACTACACAGCCACATAAAAAAAAGTCGAGTGGGAGAAGGCAGACCTAAGTATTTCCATGAATTCTGATCTGCTGGACACGAATCCGATGTATCTTTTGCCCGATTGGCTTTTGCATTCTTCCTAACCTCAAAAAACACTGTAGGAATGCCCGAAAAAATAAAAATTAGCTAAAAATCTGAAAAAATTCAGGGGTACATAGGATGGCGATAGAAATCGAATGGCGCAAACCAGACATCCCTGCGGTCCTTCGTTTTCGAGATAGAGCAGCTCAAAGTCACCGGAAGGAAAAAACATGTTTTTTTCGCACTTCTCGAGGCTCTATATCGGAAACCAAAAAAACTATAGAATTCTAGTTTGCGCCATTTGATTTCTCTCGCCATTCTACGTACCTCTGAATTTTTTCAGATTTTTAGCTACACTTTAATTTTGTCGGGCATTATTACGGTGTTTTTTTGGGATTAGGAAAAATACAAGGGCAAAACGGACATCGGATTCGTGTTCAGCAGGTCAAAATGCATGGAAATTAATACATAGGTCTACCTTCCCGCACTCGACTTTTTTTTGTGAGTACCTATGCTATTAATCGCTTTAAAATTAACGCTTAAGAAAATAAATAATAACAGGTATCTTCTATATAATAGTAATATGTTTCGTTCGTTGTACTTATGCTACTATATTATTATAATTAGTTTTATTGCATTACATTAAAGTTCATATTTTTTTATTTTATAATTTTTGTTACCTTATCATATACAACGAGGTTCCAAAAATTGTCCATCAAACACACTGAAAAAACGTACTTATTGAAAAAAATCATGTTTAAAACAAATGTGTTTAAAACAGGTTACTGTGTTTTAAACACTTAAAAAACATTTGTTTAAAACATTTTGTTTTAAAACTGCCAACCCTGTAAATAATATTAAAACTGCGAAATCTTCAACTATTGAGATATCGCCAGTAAGTTCGCTAATTTTATGTCGATGTAGTATTGTAGTGTGATCGCAAAGAGAGGAACATTGACAAGAGAAGACAGTCAGACAGAAAAGATGATATTACACGAAGATAGTTGTTGTTAAGTGCAAATTCAGTGTCGCCAAGCCTGTTCGACGAAAAAACACTAAAAAACTGTATAGTATTTCTATTGTCAATTGAGAAATTCGGTCTAAAGCCTTGCTACCAGGATAAATCATTACAAAACCTGCTTGTGGTAGAATAACACCGAGACTGTGCTTGAATATTACAAACGATACCCGTATACGAATATAGTGAACCAGATATGTTATGCGCTTACCTCAAACGAAAGTAGTTGATTGTTTACCTGGCTCACCATTACAAGTCCGTTACCTGCTCCTGGTTAATTCTTAATATTGCCGTTAGCATAGTCGTAGGTTAAATGATATTTATTTACTTTTACTGACTCATTTATGGAGTTGTTCATTAGACTAATATTATTTATTATAAATAATGTATTATAAAATGAATAATTTACATCATGCTTATCAATTAACATACATTAGTAAGACAATATTCAATTTATTACAATAATTAAGAGTGATTCTAAAAATTGTCGGTGGATGCTCATGATATTGCTGGTATTATGAACTATTCCTTTGTCGGTCTTTTTTTATTATTTTCAAATTGACGCTACATAAAAATTAATTTATTTTACTTATGCAATAGATTTACTGTATTTTTTACTTTATTCAGTTTAAAAGAAAAGGTCAGGACTAGAGGGACAGGACATTCAACGGAACCTTTCGGGGATTTGTCGCTAATGATTTTGACAGTCCACTGATTTCGTTCGAAGTAATGCCGATTTTTCACATGTAACCTCTCTCTCGCGCTCTCTCTCTCTCTCTCTCGCTCTCTCTCTCTCTCTCTCTCTCTCGCTCTCTCTCTCTCTCTAATTTTATCCTCTCCGTCTTATTGACACATTCTGGCAACTGCGCGACAACTCCAATGTAAAGGGGCCAGATCAATGACACCATTACTAAAATATCAAAACTTTTTCGCTGGCTGACTTGCTAATTCTCTAATCTTTGGTGATTATATATAACTGACTGTGCGAACATTTTGACGAAATCCCTGTCATACTGCGGTATAATATTAATTTATGATAAGATATTTTCTCATTCCCTAAAATTTTTTAAAACCAAAATAACTTTTGTTTTGATAATATTTCATTTTTAGTATGTAATCTAATAAATAACACTAACCAAATCGTGTAATAATCCGAAGTTAATTGCAAAGTTGCAGACGGTATTCTGCGTTTTCTGTTAACCTGGACCTGTGTAGGTGATGATTTAATCTGCAGTGCGTGGTACATAGGCCAAATAGAGTTCTTAGTAGTAAGCTGTTTAACTCTAAATCATTTTTTAGTTCCTAATTTCAAACTATTTGTAACTCCTTTGAATGAACCAATCCTGGTAGTTCCTGTTGACACCGGAGTACTTTCCTCCAGTCCAGTTTAAAGTTGTTTCGTTGTTGAGATTTTTTTTATTTGTGTTTGAGATGCGTTTGTTTCAGTCTTGGCTGTGTTTCGATCCTATTCATCTCCAAAAGGCAGGATATTAAAAGACAGCTCGTAGCAGATTATGGTAGGCATTGCATCTGAAAGAATTCCTAGGATGTTTTGATTATCTCATCTAACAGTCTATTGCGCTCCATGATGCTAGCTTACCACATATTAATAACCGCAGCTGTTGAGAGAGGGTAGATTCAGGAGGATTTCCAGAACATCTTATGTGGTACTCATTATTACCAGGCGTAATTGCATCTGCAACCCAAAGAGCTTGGTTTTGGTTGTTTGTTATAGCCCCTTCGATCACCAAACTATGGAGCCATGCGCTACCATTGGTGTAATGAAAACAACATGTCCAGTACATTTATTTTGGAGAAATTCTCGGGATTTTCCACAGAAATTTTCCAATTAATAATTTATCTAAGTAATTCCTAGGTATGTCACATCTTTCGCAAATGGAATAGTTTCACTTAATAAAGAAGTTGGTTTAAAGTTGTCCAGCTTTCTTTTCCTAGTGAATGGTACTATTACCATTTTGGGGCACTCGAAAAATATCTGCTCTCTTTCTCGCACTAGATGTGGGAGTATGTGCTTGAATCTCTACTTCTCATTAAGTAAAAATGACTAGCAGCTCGTTCACAAGTAGTGACCACAGAAGAAGGAAAGAACCCGGGCTTGTGAGCACCCCCTTGCGGCCTTAAAGCCCTGTAGAACTTCGTAGGTTCAGGTAACTTGTAAATTCGTTTAAAATACATGTATTATCATTATCAATACTGTTTACCTGTTTCTAGGTAAACAGTATTGACAAGATTATATTTATGTTGACTGATTTATAAAAAACTAACTGTCAACATCGTTTTCAGCTTCACGATAGTTTCTTTCAAGAAAAGTGAAAATATTTTAAATATCTCTTTTTGTATATCACCACGCCTTAATAAAGTAAAATAAACACTGTGAGCAATAACAAATGCCGTGTAATACGATCAACATAAAAATGTAAAATAGGTAGCCGTTCCATCAATAACAAATATAAATATACATGGATAACCTTGAAATTTGGAATATATACTTTATCGGTCATTGTGCAGTAAATACGTGTAGTGTACTACTTGCGCTAGTATTGTTTTCTATAGTTATTTAAAAATCCCGTCGGTCTCAAATAAACAATTATAGTGAATAAGAAGAAAAGAAAAATAGTAAATAACTAAATATTCGTTGGACATGATTATACTACTGTACTACTACTATGCTATACCGGGTGAGTCTCGAATTGCGCTCGCCCCAATATTTCCTAAAATATTTGGAATAGAAAATTGAAATTTGGAGGCCTTATTACACGACTAAAATGCCATCTTTTCAATAAAAAATCAAGTTTGGTGCACATCCGGTTTGACCGGAAATGCCCACAACTTTCGATTTTTAAATGGAACACCCTATATATTTTTACATTTTTGGAATCTAGAGGAAATTTTGAATACAATACATCCATTTTGGTCACTTTTTGATACACATTAAAAATTTTATTAAAAAATCTATTTCTGTATCCAGAGTGCTGTGGTGCCCAAAATATATTTTAGTTTGTGTGCTACGTTACTATAAAAATAAAAAGAGCAATATTATTGCATTACTTAATTCTCTAGAGGCGTTTAAAATTTTTAAATGTGATTTTTACCCACTAACTCGGTTTTTTTAAATGGGAATTTAATCGTTCACCAACATTTTTAAATACCTCATTTTCATACGAATCTAATGATACCAAAATTTTGAAAATCCGCTCAGAAATATTTGAGATTTCAGCCAAAATACAATGCAACCAAGCTTTTAGAAACATGCGGCTAATATATAATAGATTAGTGGGCTTTGGAAACTAAAATGACACGTTTCTGTGTAAATCTGGTAACCTAATAACATTGAAAAAATCATAGTAGCCATTGAATGTAATAAAACAATATCAGCTGTCAGACAGACTCGTGTAGTTATAGGCAATCTTGAGCTATCAAACATTTAATAATTGTGAGCGCAAAGAACGTTACAATTAAGTTTAGCATAGGTATGTGGAGGTAAACACAATTACATCCACAAGGACATTTGCAATAGAATGCGACATCAGTTCGGTTTTCAGAGTTTTATTTAAATGAACATAAATATCGGGCCTATAAATAAATAAAAATCAATTCCGTTTGAACAATTGAACTTAAACTAGGTAACAGTAGGTATCTTTAAAATAATTAATATAATTAAACCATAAATTGACATTTATAAATATTGTTCAAACTGTCCACCATTTTTTTCTATACACAATTCGGCTCTGCGTACAGTTGCTTGAATGGCTCTACGCAATTCAGCCGGCGTTATTTCATTAAGAGCCCGTACAACTTTATTTTGCAGCTCTTCACGGGTATTTGAAGAAGTTTTATAAACTTTATTTTTGAGAGTGCCCCATACATAATAGTCGAGGGGTGTTAAGTCAGCTGACCTAGGAGGCCACCTGATATGACCTTGATTTGCGATAAGGCGTTCACCATGCAAGTTGTTTAAATATTCCATCACTCCTCTGGAATTATGTGGGGGAGCACCATCTTGTTGGAAAAACAGATTTTGTAAATAGGCAAGAGGAAGTAAGTCAAGAAATTCTGCTGTCTGGTTTTGTAAAAAGAATAAATATCGTTCGCCAGTAAGTGTTCCATAAAAAGATATGGGTCCATTTATTCGATCTCCAAGTACTCCAAGCCAACAGTTAAACCCAAATCTTTCCTGAATATTGCCCCGCCCTACCGACCTCGGATTTTCTTGAGCCCAGTACCTAGTATTATTTCTGTTAAACATACCTTGGTTCGTAAATCTACTTTCATCTGAATATAAAATATGAAAAGGAAAACCTGGGTTTTGTTGTACTGCATTTAAGAACCAGTTGCAATATACTAGCCTCCTGTCGTTATCATCTCCATAAAGATGTTGGTGTATTTGGTATTTATAAGACCGAAACTTATGTTTATTTAAAATTCTGCAAACCGAAGACTGACTAATGTCGCATTCCATTGACAATTCCCTTGTTGATGTTGTTGGGTGTACCATCACAAATCCTAATACATCAATTTCTTTGTCCTCACTTACAATAAATGTCTGATGGTCATCTTGTTGATTGGGTTCGTTTCTTAATTCTTGTTCCACTCTGGCAAACAAGTGTCTGCTTGGATGACGTCTGTTCGGATATCGTTGCTGATACAGTTCTGCAGCTGCAGTTGAATTTTTGAGACGCTCTCCATATATCAGTAACATATCGACCTTTTCATTTCTACTAAAATTATTCATTTTCTTTAATTTTTACTCAAAGAGATTTCCGCAACGCTTTATTTTGTATCTGTCTGACAGCTGATATTGTTTCATTACATTCAATGGCTACTATGATTTTTCCAATGTTATTAGATTACCAGATTTACACAGAAATGTGCCATTTTAGTTTCCAAAGCCCACTAATCTATTATCTATTAGCCGCATGTTTCTAAAAGCTTGGTTGCATTGTATTTTGGCTGAAATCTCAAATATTTCTGAGCGGATTTTTAAAATGTTGGTATCATTAGATTCGTATGAAAATGAGGAATTTAAAAATGTTGGTGAACGATTAAATTCCCATTTAAAAAAACCGAGTTAGTGGGTAAAAATCACATTTAAAAATTTTAAACGCCTCTAGAGAATTAAGTAATGCAATCATATTGCTCCTTTTATTTTTATAGTAACGTAGCACACAAACTAACATATATTTTGGGCACCACAGCACTCTGGATTCAGAAATAGATTTTTTAATAAAATTTTTAATGTTTATCAAAAAGTGACCAAAATGGATGTATTGTATTCAAAATTTCCTCTAGATTCCAAAAATGTAAAAATATATAGGGTGTTCCATTTAAAAATCGAAAGTTGTGGGCATTTCCGGTCAAACCGGATGTGCACCAAACTTGATTTTTTTTTTAAAAGATGGCATTTTAGTCGGGTAATAAAGCCTCCAAATTTCAATTTTCTATTCCAAATATTTTAGGAAATATCGGGGCGAGCGCAATTCGTGACTCACCCGGTATATTATTATACTACTGTTATTATACTCTTCGCAAATACAAAATGAAGAGTATATTGCATTTAATCGGCACATTTCTAAAATCGGTAATATCGCTCGTAGAGAGATCACTGTTTTAGTGATTAAATTCTGAACAACTTTCAAAATGACCCGTCCGCCCGTGCGTCAGTCACGTTTCTTGTAAGCACGATAACTTAAATTAAAAGTCCGATTGTACCTGAAATTTGGACAGTAAGTTAGCGTTAGCAGAAGAAGAACCCTGTAGTCTAAGAGGTGGCTACGGAAATTAAAAATGATAAGGTGCAGATACATTTTTTATTTAAGTAGCTGAAGAGTACATAGCTCTGCAGCCAGAAGTCGCTCCCGGGGAGGGAAGCGTGGGCGTGCGGTGAAACGCGTTAATTTTTAATCAAAATAAAATCTTTGAGTGCAGCTCTGAAATTTTGTGTAGTTATAGTTGTTAACTGTAGAAATGGCGTAAAAATATTGCCAGAAGTCTAGATCGGGGATTAAACGTTGCCAGAAGTCGGTAAAGTTGTATGAAAATTCTTCAAATTTTTTGGCGATTTTGTTTTTATATTTAAAATATCCCTATTCTTCAGGGTTTTCCGGTTATTAACGAACCAGGGACATTAATGGGACAAAAAACAAATCGAATTCGCGAAATGTCAAAAAATGCTATTTTTCGTTCACTTCTGTCGTGTCGGCTCGAATTTTCGATTTCGCCCATGCAATTAACGATGCTGTGAAAATGCCAATTTCGATCTTTCGATATCGGCATTAGGAAGCCTTCCTGCTGAAGTATTTATTTAATTATGAACATTTAAAAATTTCGTGTTTTGCTTTTTCCGAAGAGACTAATTGAAATTTCAAGTCCACCCCGACCGTAGCATATCGCGTTACGCGACTACTTTCAGACCTCTTTTATGCAGGCGTTTTTTGCCTTCGTGCAGTTGGACGAAATACTGAAACATTTCTAACTTCAAAACAGGGGTTGTAAAGGCATGAAATTGTAAGAACTTGACCAAGTTTTGAAACTAAGAGAATACAAGATGAAATTTTTTAATAAAATGCAAAAAATGCAAAAAAAATTCAATATTAAAATAAGTGAGGGGCATTCTTAAGAAACATAATCGAAATATACAACTTAATAATAGGGGATGCAACAGAGGGTGAAATTATAAAAACTCAAACTGATATTTCTTATTCTAAAATTACATCTCATTTAGTATCGAATTCTGGCTGCAGAGGTATGTACTTTTCACCGATTAAGGAGGGTTTTTACATACAAAATTTCTCTGCAAAAAACACATTTTCTTTTAGGTTTTGTAATTAAACAAACGCTGTCTAAAACTAATGTTATTTACAAAAAAACTGCGAGGAGTATCGTATAGAATGTGCAACAATTATATAAAAAGTGCAATACATCGACGAACAAGCCTAACTATTATATTAGCTTGTTTGTATTTTTTATTAAATTTTGTTGTACGGGTGTGGTCATAAACAAACAACTGGTAATTAAACAAATGAGTCAAGTCGATAAATTGTACAAACGTGTTGACTGAATCTTGCAGTAAGTTTCGACTTCACACTGGAGATAAATATTGGCAAAAATTCGTGCAGTATCAAAATATTATTCAAATACATGAAATTCCCACGATGTTTCATTAACACGTGCCTCATTTTTAGAAGGAACGCGGTAAATATTTCAACGCATTTTCCTGAATTATTAAAATATATAATACAGTATTATATAAATAACTCGAGATATGTGCATTCTCACAAATATTATTGTTTTTATAAGTTGTTCTAATAATAAGGTTAATCGTTTAATTAGAAGTTTGTGCTATTTATAGATGTTTTTATGATGAATGAATGCTTAGAATTCATATAACATACTTTTATTCTAAATAAATTGAATCTAGATATAATCATGCACGGTTTTAGAGGTTTTAATTAGTTCACAATTATTTTTGAATATTGTGAATGGACGGACGTTTCTTTATTTTACCAATGTAGTATTTTCTCTCCCCGTGATAGGTTTTGATTACTAAATTAAGATTCTTCAAAATGTTTCTAGTCAGGGTTGGCAGTTTTAAAACAAAATGTTTTAAACAAATGTTTTTTAAGTGTTTAAAACAGAGTAACCTGTTTTAAACACGTTTAAAACAATTGTTTTAAACATGATTTTTTTCAATGCGTTTTTTCAGTGTGTTTGGTGGACAATTTTTGGAACATCGTTGTATTTGATAAGGTAAAAAAAATTATAATAAAATAGGAAAATATGAACTTTTATGTAATGCAATAAAACTAGTTATAATAATAAGTACAACAAACGAAACATATTACTATTATAATTATAGAAGATATACCTGTTATTATTTATTTATTTAAGTGTTAATTTTACAGCGATTAACACAGGTACAAAAAGAAAGTCGAGTGCGGGAAGGTAGACCTATATATTCCCATGCATTTTGACCTGCTGAACAGGAATTCGATGTCCGTTTTGTCCGATTGGCTCTTGTATTTTTCCTAACCTCAAAAAAAAACACCGTAAGATGCTCGAGAAATGAAAGTGTTGCTAAAAATCTGAAAAAATTCAGAGGTACGTAGAATGGCGAGAGAAATCGAATGGCGCAAACTAGAATTCTATAGCTCTTTTGGTTTTCGATATAGAGCCTCGAGAAGTGCGAAAAAAAAAACAAATGTTTTCCTTCCGGTGACTTTGAGCTGCTCTATCTCGAAAACGAAGGACATTTTCATTTTTTCGGGCATTCTTACGGTGTTTTTTGAGGTTAGGAAGAATGCAAGAGCCAATCGGGCAAAACGGACATCAGATTCGTGTTCAGCAGGTCAGAATTCATGACAATGCTAAGGTCTGCCTTCTCCCACTCGACTTTTTTTTATGTGCCTGTGTAGTCAATAACCAATCACCAAACAATGATTGCACTATTGCACAACTTAACGTATTTATTACACCGAATTGGCCGAGCCGTTGTCAAGTATCGTCCTCGTCTTGTTATGCTGCAATATGGGTATGGCTTATAGAATAAACAATGTATTGGATCGAAGCGCCCGTATAAATTTATATTTAAAAACAAATTTTTTATTATTTAAAGCATGTTTTTTTTTTTCAACAATTAAAAATCCATCTCCAAAACACATTGAATTGTTTTAAATAAAAAAAACACATGTTTTTTGATTAAAATTTAAAAAAAAACACAATTTTTGCCAACCCTGTTTCTAATGACATAACCCGCCCTGTGAAGACTCTAAAGAACCGTGCAGATCGGTTTAGGGATGTAGGAGAAATTGTCGAAAAATTGTTGTTTTTTTTGAGAGAGTGTTGTAAAACGTTTGTTTTTTTTTTATGGCAAAATTGTTGAGAAACGAGGTATTTTGGCAATTTCTTCAACGTCCATAAACTATTTTTTCTTACTTTTTATTGGGTATTTTGCCACTGAAAAATATTTAAAAATTTTAATGAAAAAACCTCTGCGCCAAACGGATCAGACAGAGGTTGGTTCTTGAGTACTTGACTGTTTCAAAAAGTCTCACACCTAAAAATATATAAACTAGAACAATGTTATAAACTAAAAACTGAAAATCAAAGCTATAGGTAGTTAACGTTTCGGAAGAGAATCTACTTCCGTTCTCAAAACTTTTTTGGCCGTCAACCATGACAGGTCTTTGTTTATGTATTTCCATAGTCACGTGAGACATTAAATTATATTTATCTTATTTTTACTTACTTCGTCTCTAAGGATGGGCAACCAACTAGTATAAAAATCTATTAAATAATTAGAAACGCATCTATCCTCGTTTAATAAAATAATCGCGGATTCTTTAAGTTTTCTTTTAGTTCCGTTGCTCTCTTTTTCCAAAATCTTCGCCGAGTCCCATTTAATTCTATGATTATTATCCCACGCGTGTTCACAAATTTTGGATTTTTCAAATTCTCCCCTTCTAGCGTAATTTCTATGTTCACCAAGCCTGACGTTGAAAGGTCTAGATGATTCACCTACGTAATGTTTTCCGCACTCACACGGAACACTATAAATACAATTTTTTGAACTTTGAACAATATTTGGAGGTTTGGTTCTTGATAAAGCCGATCTTAGCGTGGAGCCCGTTTGAAAAACCGTTCGTACGGAAAACCTGTTCCCAATTTTTCGTAATTTATCCGATAAACCATGTACATATGGAATTACTGCCATTGACCTAAATACCTCAGGTTGTGATAGTATATTCTCTCTACTACCAATGTTCAATAACTGACTATCAACAAAACTCTCAGGATATTGATTATTTAATAAGACAGTTTTTATAAATTGTTTTTCGTTCGTTAATATTACACCATTTGAAGAAATAATTTTGGCCCTGTCGTACAAACACTTAACAACACCTTTCTTAACACTAATATGTTGATTTGAATTGAAATTTAAGTATCTGTTTGTGTGTGTTTGTTTTCTATACACACTGGTTTGGTATGTGTTATCTAATTTTTTAATTAAAATTTTTAAATATTTTTCAGTGGCAAAATACCCAATAAAAAGTAAGAAAATCTGAATATGCCACAAATAAACAATTACAGACAATGTCCATAAACTAATTCAAACAATTGTTTGCGGCTTCTAGAAAAAAATGATTTAGGGATGTAGAATAAATTGTCGAAATACGTTTTTTTTTGAGAAATTGTTGAAAAACGATATTTCAACAATTTCTTCGACATTCCTAAACTGATTCCAACAAGAAGTTGTAAAAAAATTGTTTTAATTAATTCAGGGATGTAGAAGAAATCGACGAAATATGACGTTATGTTTTTAAGCAAAAACCATTACTAATTTTAGGTAAATTCTTATCGAAGACGAAAATGGACGATGTGAAACTTGTGAAAATTGTAATAATATCTCATTTAGAACATAGCGATTGTATTGAAACAAACTTTTTTCCAATGCAACATCTCCTTTTGTTCTCAGTTGCAGTAAAAAATTAGATATTTTAATATTGTTATAAAAAAAGCGAAGATACATCTTACTTAATTGTAAAGCATATTTGTGAAAGTTAAGGTTAAAGATAATCTTGGTATTATTTCAAACGATGATTAGGTTGGCGATATATTAGTAGAAAACGCTTAAATAAATTTGCAATCCAAGAACTATAACCAAAATAAAACTGAACCCTCTCGGCATCAGCTTTCTAATGCATACAAATAAGAAGAGAGAATAAGTCTGAGATGTTATGAATGAACGATTCATAATGTACTACCTATTTATAAACTTATTTAAACCATCTTCTATTTGCTGTTGACACAGTTTGTGTTCAAAATATGTTGCAATCTATTTTGAACATGCACGATAAAACTCGATAAAACTATTCTTTTTATTTACTCATTATTATCAATTTATATCTGAATGCAAATGTTGACGCAGCTATTATAAATCAGGTCAGAAGCACTGTTTACTTGCCAAATGAATGGCTTGTCCTAATCACTAGAACCGATGATGTTTTGTTGTGTTATTCAAATTTCATATGTGTATTCATGATAAACAGAAGTTTGGTCATTATATTCTCTCATAATTTTCACATAACATCCCAAAATTCTCCATCATTCACTCTTCAGCTTCGTCCATCATTTTGAAAAAAATTCGCCGATTTTTAGTTTTTCAATATCTCGATTGTTACTAATTTGTTCTTTTAAAGAAAGTGTGTTAGAAATACCCGTACTACGACATTTCTGCCTGCTTCTTTTGCAATCTGTCCTTTGTCTCTGCCACTGTGATCTGTCTATCGATCTCTCTCGTAAAAATTATCATCAGCAAATTCACATTATAGCCGGTTTTAGTGGGTTTTTCGTACTTTAATAAAATTATTATTAATTATTATTATTATGGAGATATTTAGATAAATAAATTTCATAAAAAATTGATTTATTTTGAAAGAAAATGTATTTTTCTCCTAAAAAGGACTATTTAATTTATGCAAATATGTTAACTTTGTAAAATATTAACGTCTTTTTGGTGCTATGTTTACGCCATTATCGAGTACTCTATTAATTTATGACGGAATGTCATAAATTAGATTAACAAAATACCAAAAATTTGTGCTTAATCGTTTGTTTGTGCATCAACTTTAATGTTGGCATACCTATAGATTGACAAATCACATTTTAAATTAGTGAATTATTTAAAGAATTTACTAGTCTCTGTCGTTTCCAAACAGAGTGTAGGTAGTGTTGTCTGGTTTCACCCAACCAAAGTTTCTCTATACAGTTGACGAATAATAAAGACGAGATGTTTAGGTTTTAAAATTTATAAAAGTTATAAACGTAATATATTCGTAATCTTATCTCGGGCCAACTGGCAAACTATTATGATCGTTGTACTTGGGTAGGATATCTTTATCACATAAATTCCACAAGTATCAAAGTTATGGAATTTAGAGATATTTATGTGGAAATAACTTGCAGGTGTTGTAGTGCAGAGCAAAACCAGGTTTGTGTTTATTGTCGAATTGACAATTTTTACCTAAGTATCATATTATGTTGCCAATAATAGAACTATAACATTAAGTCTCTTATATTCTTCACAAATACAAAATAAAGGGTAGCTATATTGCATTTGACAGGCACTTTTCTAAAACCGGTCTTAGAGGAAAAAAAATTCATATCAGTGTGTTGGTGATCGAATTCTGAACAACTTTCAAAGTGGCCGTCCGTCCGTCTGTCTGTTCGTCCATCGCGTTTTTTTGTAAGGACGATGTCTTAAGAAGAAAAAGTCCGATAGTGATGGACTTTGGTGAAAGGTAGAACGCTATTGTCTGAACAAAATATATAGGTAAATAAAAAAGTTTAATTATTAAAATTAAAAAAATATACAGGGTGTAATTAGTTTCATGTCATTAAAAAAACTGGTAATAGGGACCGACTAGACAAACAGAAAACCTATATGACTTTTTCTCTAGGGGCACTTTGAAAAAAAAAACTGACCTGGGTTTACGTTTTTAATGTTAAGGTAGGAAAGATTTGAGAACCATTTTTTTCAGGGTCAATGGATGTTATAGTTCCGAATATTAGAAATAATAAAAAAACTGTAATACCCGACCTGTGTTCCCGTCGGTAGAAGTGCTGCGGCACTTTGATGGGATTATTTGTATCGAACTTTTTATACCACTAGTTATGAAAATGTAAATAATTCCTTGTCTTTCGGCACAACGCAAGCATAGCATGGCGGCAGAGGTTTAAATAGGATTTGTTTACTTGTGTTTTTTAATTTGGAACAAAGCTGTTGTAGCTTTTATTGTCGTTTATAAGAATTTATACAATTTAAAAGTGGTTTATTAACATTTGTAACATTGTGTTAAAAGCTTAAAAAATTTGTAATTGTTTTATGAAATTGGAAAACGAACAGTTAGACGTCCGAGATACGATAACAGAAAATAGTTGTGTATTTTAAGTTAGGAAAAAATATGATTTTTGTAACGAATTGAGCGCATAATTTTTCCCAATCAGGTATCGAAAACTAAAAATCAAGTCTTTGGTCTCTATGAAAAAATTATGTAAACAATAATAAACAGATAAAAACAAGACAACGAATACTAATAATAATAATAATCATACCTTTAATGCCCAATAGGTAACACCCAATAACTGAACAATACTTTTGAATTTTTTACAAAAATTGTTCGAAATGACCTCATCTCCACGTGTACACATTTCGGTACGTCGAACTAATAACATACTTACTCCGTTCAACACATTTGGTAAATTAGGATCATTTTTTATGGTTTCTATGCACATTAAAATACGTCGTTGCAATTGTTCTAAAGCTCTTCCGCACAGCTGCATTTCCACCACTTTCTCCAAGTCCATATCCGCGAGCTCTGGATAAGTGTAATCTCCCATAATGTCCAAAATCTGCATTTTAAAACACCACACTAAACTGAATTAACGTTATCAACAAAGAAAACAAAAAGAAAAACTTGGTCCAAAATCCAAAAAGTAACGCAAAAACCACGAACGAGAAGTAGTGTCTTACGTAACCAAGTACTAACGAGTTGAACGATAAGTCAATAAAATAAATTTTAACATAAGTGGCACAAAATTCAAAAAGAAAAGCAACAGACAATACCAAGGAACGGGTACGTCGCGTCATGCGTACGTTCTTTACCAAGTAAGGACAAAACTGAATTTATTACTTGCGAACATTACAAGGAAGAGTATAGCACGCCTAATAGGATAATTGGCCGCGAAGAAGCAAAAAACATGACGATGTCCTCTGTCGGTCGCTTTTAACTGCTTTGTCGGCATACTTATTTGCAGGAATGTCAGAGTATCTCGTGAGACAAGACGCGAGGCAATAAAACCTATCCCAATATGCCAGCAGTTCTCAAACTAGGTTATTAAGTGTTTTGGAAATTTTTGTTTATTTTTTGTCTCCAAAACTATGAGCTTTAGACCCCATGTTATATAAGGTTTTTTTGTTTGTCTTGTCGTTCCCTACCACCAGTTTTTTTTTTAATGACATGAAACTAATTACACCCTGTACATATATTTATTTTGATTACAAGTGCCAAAACTAAGATTATTTACAAAGAAAGTGCGAAGAGCAGCCCATAGAATGTGTAACAATTATATAATAAATTCAACAAATAATAGACCAGTGACTTTAATTTATGAAAGTGTAGTAGTTGCTCTTAGCACGCCGATTTTTTTTGTAAAAATACTCTTGATGTAATTCACTTGCCGCTAAATTTGTTATTGCAAAATTACCACAAAATTCATAACTGTAACAAGCCTTTTTCTTTATAAGTTCCGTTGTAATCGTCCGATTTGAACTTTCCAAAGCTCATTTTACTCGGGAATATATGTAATTTTAGAGGAAATTGGTTCCATTATGCTTTAATAATAAATACTATTTTTACATAGCAAAAACAGGCGAATATTTGCAAATTTTGAGTTCCGTATTGAAAGTCGCATAAGGCCTAAAACACACTAGGCGGTTTTCGCCGAATCGGCCGCCGAATCGGCAGCCGACTCGACACATGCTGCAATAGAAACAAATGGAGCTGTTCACACTATGACGCGCTGCGAGAAAGCAGCATCCACCACCGCGCGTACCGTCGTTCGATTCATGTGCCGAATCGTTTTTATTGCTTCGAGCGGCGTATGCTGCAATGTAAACAAATGGACCTATTCACACATTCACTTATTTGTCGAGCGGTTTGAGCTTGCATTGAAGCCAAATTGCACGTTAAAAGTATTGTATTTACGTATCTAAAATAGATCCCATTACTGATACTGAACTATTAATAAATGTAATTCAAGAACGACCTGCTATATGGGATATGAGAAACAATAATTATGGTGACAGAAATAAAAGAAAAGAACTGGGAAGAAGTAGTTACTATACTGTTTTATTATATTGTTTCTCGTTCGGGTATTCTTCTTTATTAAATCATTTTCCAAAATATACAGTCATTCGTAAAATGATGTTTTCGACATTCTAATGAAATTGAAAAATTTCATTAAATATAGTATTAAATAAACTTTTTGTTTCGAATTCTTTAACAATAGGATGTTCCCCGATGCGCCTATGAATTCTTTTTTTTATTTTTGATGAACAGTATAATAAACCTAACAAAATTAATTATTTCTTTGAGTCAGACAAATTCATTTTTGTCCCTGTATTATCAGCACTACTGAAAACAGTGACAACGTTGCCTTCCTACGACAAGTGGTTAACCGCTTAGCACCGCTTAGTGTGTTTTGTAACAGGCGGCTGCCGATTCGGCGGCCGAATCGGCGAAAACCGCCTAGTGTGTTTTAGGTCTAACAGTACGAATCCTTCAGTTAGATTAGCAATTTTACTTCAAGGGCAGTTTTGCTATGCTTACATGGTTATGCCCTTTAGCGGCGGGGAATTACATCAAGATTATTTTTCCTGTAATGTGACTAATTTTTTACTATTTTTACAAAAACGATCGGCGTGCCAAGAGCAACAACACTTTTAATTTATTTTTTGGCCTAAAATCACTGGTCTAAAAGCGAAGAGTGTAATGTTTAGCTTGTTTTACTTTTACACTTTTTAAGATTTTACGTTGGAAAAAAAAAGTGTGATGAATCTAATTCAATTAAGGCCTAGAAGTAAATGACAACCATGTTGGACATTCACTCAGTCGATTAGTAAGACTTGGATAATTTGTTAATCTAATAAATGTATTCATTACATCAAAGACTTTCAGTATATATTGTTAATAATAGTACATGTTTCTATTATCTGAAATAGGCTTAAGGCCATCCAAGGTCTTAATGCCCGCATTAATCCCTGAATAAAAAAATAAGATATAATATTTTTACGTTTGAAAGTTAATAATTTTGTGTTTGCTTATTAAAACAAAACAAAAACAAAAAATAATTAACTTTTAAACATGCATGGAGTATATAGGTTTCACTACTGGTTAGGTCATAGATAGGTGATCAGTTGTTTCTATCAGTCAATGTCAAACATTTAATTTTAACAACTTCACGTTTGTGGTAATGTCTTGGTTTTCGCATAAAACATCTTATGAGTGGCTTTATGTCTTTCTAATGAGCTCCAGAATAAGGACGAAAAATGTTTCAAAGGCCAAGCATTTTCAAGAGACAGTATGACAGATAACCAACTCTTCATGAAAATGTAATCCATTAGAATTAGACATATTTTAAAGACAAGGTATGTAAATAAATTCAGTTTAAGGGCTTTTCTGGTCTCTAACACAACTAGATGTAAGTTGTCAGAGAAGTACAAAGTTTTGGTTTCGGTAGATTTTTATTCTTTATCGCTTATATGGCTTTTATTTTCATTTTTAACTGAATCTTATTCATGGCCGTAAGGGGTTATGTAGATACTAGATTACTCTGCATGGCCATAGGGGATTATGTGGATACTATAGTATTACAATGAGAATTGTCAAACAAGAAATGGACAAATTCATTTTAGAATTTTAGTTGCTAGCATAACCAGAATTCAGGATATCGAAAGAGTGTAAAGATTGGAAATTAATAATTTTAAGGGATAGTTTTTCTTTTAGTTCTCATAGACAGTTTTTTCTGCTATTTGCCAAATTTTATTTATTTATTTTATTTTATTTAATCATACATCATCCAATGGTACAAAACCATTTATAGGATGGAAATCTAAACTAACTTAACCTAACCTAACTAAAAAATACAAATAGAAATTATGAAGGCGATTAGACTGCACGACAATAGATGGAATTTCTGACTGCTAGACAAATATTATAATATTATAATATTAGAAAATTGATAAGTGTTGATACTTTAGGATATACACTATTCGAGACATGAAGGGAGTACAGACGCAAATTAAAATCACCTAATGTAAGCGTATTGCTGTCTTGGATATAATCCAATGAAGAAATTGTTTCAAATAGAGTTTCATAAACATTAATACTTGACACACAAATGCTATATTATAAAATTTTTACCTTTCACGTATTTTTCGACAATGATTTTCTGGCATGTAAAAAATATAACGCGACTTGACTGAAATCTATCTACTTTCTGTATTCATATGTAGGCTTCATTAAATGTCTGAAATTATGCCTTGAAACAAATTTCAGTAGGTACCTATAGAAAAGTGTTAATAGTGTTAAGTAAACAGATTATATTGTAAACTCATGTAGGTCAAGTATGGCTCGTATTATGTTTATGATATGTTTACATTGAAATTTGAGATTTAAACAATTTTTATTAATATGTTAAGTACATAATCGGATTGTGCCCTTCGTATACATATGTGCTAAATTACTACACGATGTATTTTGTTCGATGTCGTAATCATAGAGAAGACATGTCTATGTATAATTTATTATAAAGTAACACAATAAATGTACCACACTCACACATTCCATTGACTTCCCAGAAGGTAGTTAGCTAACAAAATATGATTTTAGATGGCTCCGTAAGTCATACTTTGATGCACTTTTGTTGGATGCAAAAACACTTAGTAACTATGCCTTATAATAATAATAAAAATATATTATTTGCATTTGTTCTAAATGGTCCGAAGTTAAACTCAGGTTCCTGTCACTAAATATCCACTTGTGCTGTGAAAAGGATCGTTCAACTGCTACCGATTTAATCGGTGCATATTTAAAATAAGCATATTTTCTCATGTGGTCCCGGAATCACTAAAAAGCCGAACAAATTTCAATTTTATAAAAGTTCTCGTACCTTTCCCAAATATTACTGAATGGGTACTACTGAATGGGTTAAAGAAAGGTCAGGTCATCAGAAGTGTTTGGACAGAAGAGAATCACCATGCTGTAAAACGGAATAAATCCCAACATCGATTTGCTGTCAGTACTTGGTGCGGTGTTTTTAACAATCATTTGATTGGGCCATATATCCTCCCTGATAGATTTGTCAGGTGAACTTTATGCACATTTTTTTACCCATGTTATTGGAAAATGAAAATTTTGCGGGAATGTATTACCAGCATGATGGCGCTCCGCCCCATTTTAGGAATATTGTGAGAAATTTCCTAAATGACAATTTGCCAAATATGTGGATAGGTCGAAATGGACCTCATCATTGGCCTTCAAGGTTACCAGATTTCAATCCTGTTGGTTATTACCATTGGGGATATTTAAAAGCAAAGATATATAACGTAGGCATTAATAGTAGAGAGGAACTTTTGGAACGCGTTAATAACGCTTGCTTAGAAGATATAAATAATCCAGATATGATTAGACGTGAAATTAGAAATATTACTACTAGTGCAAGGAAATGTACTCAACGAAATGGAGGCCACTTTGAACAGTTATTGTAGTTATGTATTGTAATTATGTATTAATTACTTTCACTTATTTATTATTATTGTACATACATACATTAAAAATTATATTATTTTTAAATGTAGACTAACAAAATACATAGTATTTTGATTTATGTGTGAATATCTACAGAAGTATAAGAATTTTCATTGCTGCAAGTTAAATATGTTTGTTAATTAAACCCTGAAATAAATGTTCAAGGTCCAACTGTCTCGACCATTTTAATGAAATTGGATTTACGGCAAGTAATCAAGGTTGATGAATAAAATGCGCAAACAATTTAAATGAGCTACTCTATTCAATTTTTCCGCTCTTTTCGAATATCGAAACAGATCTATAAAATTTTGTCATACAGGATGTTGATTTTGACATACAACATATTGTCAGTTTTTTATTAAGCCGGACCTGGACTTCTATTTTGGTTTATTATGAAGTTCTATCAAGTAAAATAAGTGAAACATATATTTTAAGTATGAACCGATTATACATGGTGGTTCAATAGTTATGATCAAAGAAAGATTTGGCCAAAATCAATAAAACATCCTGTATCTCAGTAAGGAAGGACGATGGATGCATTAATGCCGGATAATTTGGAACCGCCAAAGTGCCCTGTATCCACAAGTAACGTATGTACCTTTAACTTTTTTATTGAATCATTTATGGAGTTGCTCATTAAACTAACATTAGTTATAATAAATGAGTAATGTATTATAAATAAATAATTTACATCATGCCTATCAATTAATATAAAGTTTATTACTTTATATTAATATTAATTGATTTACAATAATTAAAAAGTGATTCTAAAAATTATCCATTGACGCTCATGACAATCGCTGGTGTTATGAAGTATTCCTTTGTCGGTCTTATTTTATGATTTTCATACTCACTTTGGATAATGTACACTCTGTGATTCACGATTCTTTAATTAACTTAATAAAGTAAATTCAGGAATAAGTTTGTCTTTTCATAATATAAGGCCTCTAGAAATTATAAAAAATATAATCACATCCCTAGAGCAAGAAGAGGAAAACAACCCTTATTCGAACTTGTCCTTTGTTGGGAAAAAAAAATGTAAAAATTCAAATTAATATTCATTCCTATTTTGGCGGTGTTTATATTATTTTTGGTATAAATCAAAATCCTGACAAATGTCTGATGATGATTTCTGAACTACCAATATGTGATATAAAATAGAAACTTTTCGACAATTTCTTACTGTATATAAATAAACCAAGTAAGTAAACTATTCACCCCTCTATAATTGTGATCTAAATCAAATGCTTTTCGAGTTTATTTATAAGCATTTAGAGAGTTTATTTATAAAGGTGTTTAATATACGGGCAATCGATAGAATTTCCGGTGAGGACTTTTTTTAAAGGCAAATACATGTCATTTACTGAACCCTTTGCATTCCAACGGCAAAACATATCCAAAAGTTACTATTTTTAACTAACGTATCATCTGCAGTCGATTAAGTATCCCATAAATAATACACGAATTAAAAAAATCAAACAACATGTGTGCAGGGCGAAGTTGATGAATTTCAAGCTAAAATTGCCCATTTCCGCGACATTATATCTGCAAGAATACGACAGGAAACATTGAATAATAAAAAGACAATTTATCAAATTCATTTTATATATTTGCCTTTGTAGTGTCTGGCTGGCGTTGGCTAAAAAGAGTGCGAAAAATTGTCTGCTACAGCGCCCCTCAAACTTTGGATTGTACCACTATCGCAGACGTGAAAAAATATTAAACAAGGAGATAAATAGAAGGGAAAAGTAGTAATTCCTAAATGCATACTGGGTGAGCCACATGTTCCGCTTTCTCGATTAATATAGTTGTCATTTTTTTACATAAAAAATCATATATGAATTCAATGTGAAAATCATATTTTAAAATACTGAAATAGCGACTTAAATAGCGGTTTCGTAGGTTATGAACAAATTTTGAGCTTTTACGGAAAATCAGTAAGGACATTTTTATTTGTAGCAGTTAATTGTATGGAATACATCAGTTTGAACGCTTTTATACTTGTGCTTTTTTCGAAAAATTGGAAACAGCGAGAAATTTAGCAGTTTTACTTGTATATGTTTGAATTTTCAGCTTTTCGGAAAAGCGATGAGGAAAATTTTTGGTAATTTTCCAGCATATAGGGAAGTTACTGTAATTGGCCCGAAAATCGAAATAAAAATTTTAATAATAATAATAGTCTTCATTCCACAATATATACACTTACAAACAGATGAACAATACTTGTATTTAACAAATACATTGTAGAAAAGGCGCAGTTCAATTGTTTTGGATATACTATCCTAAATTATTGCTTTTCCACTCAACCTAAAAAGTTCAATAAATCGAAGAAAAGAAAACTAATTTGCCTAGAAAAAAAAAGAAAAAATCGATGCTCAGACTAGCCAGTCGTTGCTTGAGATCAGGTGAGAGCCTATTATAAAATTTTCCGGAATTAAATGTGAGACAAGACCAAAAAAGAGTAGTTCTATGAGGAGGGGTTATAATGTTTTTGAACCGGACATTAATATTATGGATATCCGTTCTGAATCTTAATTTATTTAGAAAAACTGTGGTTTGTTTGTAGTGATGATTTTATGTGCAGCAGTGTAGACGCCTTCATTTCTCAGTATTTAACCACCCAGTTTCGGCTATCTTGGCAGACATATATTCTCGTTTACGTAGTCCACAAATTATACGAAGAATTTTGAATTAACTGTAGCCGTTTTGCGTCAGCTTTAAGTAGACATGGCCCATACACTACATCGACATAATTGAGATGTGATAATACTAAGGCTTCAGAAATAATGATTTTAGTTTCTTTATTCAGAATATCTCTGTTA
Source organism: Stenurella melanura (assembly GCA_963583905.1). NCBI lineage: Eukaryota > Metazoa > Arthropoda > Insecta > Coleoptera > Cerambycidae > Stenurella > Stenurella melanura. The sequence goes on from OY757312.1 coordinate 115,846,354, forward strand.
GCACATATCAGTTTTAAGGAGCAGTACGACTTCCTAACGATGGATGAAACATGTGCAGAGAATCTCAAATTCACATATAAAATCCAGCCAAAATTTTCAGTACTATCTGTGAAACTTAAAATTTTATTGTCAACAGAAATTTTCACATCTCTGCTAACTCGGTTTCGTGAGGCAATTTGACCAAATAACAAGGCCTTAGATTTACTGGCATTAATGTTTAGACAGAACTTGTGGGAAATTTGCAGTAAATTGTGAAGCTCCTTGTTAATGTTTTGACATTGTACATCTTTTTCATCAAATGCTTAGTAAATTTGCGTGCCATCGGCATAGAAATGTGTAATACAGAACGACATACTTTTGTAGAACTTGAAAATGTAGAAGGTGAAAAACAAGGGTCCCAGAATAGAACCCTGAGGCACACCACACACAACCTGAGAAAAGCCAGATTTCACACCATTTAACACGACGCACTGAGTGCGTCCATTGAGGTAACTTCTAAGTAAAGAAGTAGCGCTTTGCGCGAATCCAACGTAGTGCGTGATAACCAGTAATAATTCATGAATTATCCTATCAAAAAAATAAAGCTTTCGAATAATCTAGAAGTACTAAAATGAATAACTTGTTTTGATCTATACCTAGAATAAATCATCAGTAACTTTTGCCAGTGCTGTACGGCAGCTATATCCCGGTCTGAATTCGGATTGGTGTTCTGGTAAGATATTAAAATTGTAAAAGTGCTGATGTATTTGCCTATCAATAATTTTTATTTCCCTCGCATACCGAAGAGAAGTATTGTATTAGAGAAAAAATCACCCTCCTAGATTTTTTCGGATTTTCACGTTTCAGATCATGTAGATTACGAAAATATAGGTTTTTCAATTCCGTCAGTCTGTCTGTTGGTCGGTCTGTCTGTTGGTGCATTAACTAAAAAACTACTTGACGGATGACAACCAAATTTGGTAGGTAGTTGACGCTACTGCCACCGAAGAAATGGTTAGACTTTCACTGGAAAGTATACAAGGAAATAAATAATGTAAAAATGTTGTTTTTGCTCAAATTTAAAATGTCCACTGACATTCTAAACCTATTTGGAAAAATTTTTTTTTTGAAAATAAAATAATTTCAAAATTTTTTAAACCACAGAATATATAATGGAAAAAATTTTTTTTACTAAAATTTAAAATTTTCACGTTTCATGACATTCTAAACTTACTTCAAAAAAAAAAAATTCAAAAATTTTTTTGAAAAAAGAAGTTTAAAGTTTATCCTAAAAAAATGTTTTTAATATATTTTTACCACTACGCCCACACTGTATAAATAAAAAGGGAAGTTCTGTGTAAATACCTTTGCCGATTTTTTCGAAAGCCTTTGATAGTAAGCTCAAAATTCCGATGGGTCTGAGATCATTAAGTTCGTCAACTTATTTTTATGTTTCAAGGTCACCACAGTCCTTTTCAACTATTTTTGAGAAGAAGTATGTGTTCGTGTGTACTTATGTCTTTCCCGCACGATATTTCGCGAATAAAAAATTATATCGACTTAGTTTCAGTACCAGTCGAAGCGTATTAACGTCAGCACGAACTGAAAGAAAGTTCATCAAATTCGGTCCAACCGTTTTTTTGTTTAAACAAAAAGACGCAGAAAATGGATTTTAGGATTTCTTGAAAAAGATTCAGCCAATCTAATTTGTTTTGCTGGCAATCGATGAAATATCAGATATTTTTGTAGTCTTTCCAAAATTGTTTGGGCCATTGCACCCAGAATATATAATAGCAGTAAAGTGGAATTAAAAAATCTGTGTACTGTTATTATTGATATACTAGATATGTTGGAAAGTGTGGACTCCGAGGGCCGGATTTAGTCACAAATGCCACACCTTTGTAAAGTCCTAATACATGGTCCAATAATGTGACACCCAGAGCCACACCCACCCCACAGCTTAAACTGGTATATTCTACACTTTTAATAAATACGTTATAACTCAATAGTTATTTTTATATATTTGTTTATTTATTTATTTATTTATTTAATCGTCTTATATTGTCGTCCTGGCAGAGTTTAGCTAATGTTATTCCACCACTCAACCAGGACACGTATACATAGACATCAACACAACAACCCACTCCCTGCGATATTGCCATCTACCGCAGCTGAGACTCGAAGTCAGGATAGATAACAGCGACTAGACATGTTGTGCCACGCAACGGCGGTCTAGCTCACTGCTACCATCTCGGTAACACATTTAAAACGTCACTAAACATCCATGCCCAGACCAGGATTCAAACCCGCGACTCGGTAGTCGCAAACCATCATCATCGTCATAACAAATTTAATATAGAATTAAAATACAAAGCATTGCCTCCCCGGATCGAGATCCGGAGTCAACTGCACAACCACGTCGCTCAGCGCCGTGGTGTTAGTACGGTTGGGTGGATCACGACCGGTTCGGCTCAATACAATTAAATAAAAGTCAAAACTCCTGCCGCCTGTGGCGCGGCGGCTTAAAATTAACGTAAAAATTTTTTCTTATACCTAAAGATAGATTTAAAAACACTGAAACATTATACACAATAAGTAGATATGGAAAAACTCAACGAAAAAATCCGTTCGATAATTTGACCCTAACAGTCTGCCCGCCGTTAGGAAGTTATGATTGGGAAAGGAAGATTTTTATTGTCGAAAATATGTATAAATGAGATATTTATTTTTTTGTGCAAAATATTAAAGTATGTTGCGCCCGAAGGTAAAAATTACTATCGTGATCAGCGGATTATTATACTCTTGGCAAATACAAAACGAAGAGTATATTACATTCGATCGGCACATTTCTAAAACCGGCAATATTGCTCGTGGAGAAAAAAATTTCATATCACTGTGTTGGTGATCGAATTCTGAACAACTTTCAAAATGTCCGTCCGTCTGCCTGTCTGCCCGTCCGTCCGTCCGTCTGTCCGTCCGTCACGTTTCTTGTAAGCACGATAACTTAAGAACGAAAAGTCCGATTGTATTGAAATTTGGACAGTAAGTTAGTGTTAGCTAGAGGACGAACCCTATTGTTTTTGAACGATATCGATCAATAAATAAAAAAGTTATAAATTATTTAAATTAAGAAAAAAAATGTTTTTTGTATATTTGGTAATTAAATAAAAAATGTCTAAAACTAATATTATTTACAAAAAAAACTGCACGAGTATAATATAGAATGTGCAACAATTATATAAACAGGACAGTAAATCGGTATAATAGTTAGCGTGTTTTTACATATAAAAACCCGAATGTCCCAAAGTTGTAAAAAATTTTCAGATTGGCCGCCATGTTTTCCCTCATTTACTGTATTATATTTCCGTACATTAATTTTAGAGACGATACTTTTCTGAACCAACTCGTCAACATGATTTTCGAATTTCAATTCACTGTCGATAATAATATAACATTTTTTTCTTTACGAGCCCTATTTACAGATTTAGGAAAGTGCTTTGCAAATACAATATACACTTTCTGTGAAGAGCATTTATAATGACTGTAAAACGTTTGAGAATCGCTGTGTTAAAGGATTAGTTTGCCGTGGTATCTCCGAAGAATATAAAAACTTGGAACGGAGTTATGTCAGTGTTTTGTTTGATTGATGGCTGTTGTGATTCACAAGATTTATGTAAATTCAATGCTAGGACATTTAGAAATACTTGAGAACGAAGACAATTAATTTTGCCTTGTCGCATGACGCCACGAATAAAAAACTGAGACTGGTGTGATTTCAATTAATCTTTATTAGAGCTTCCCCATTACAAAAAAAATTATTAACTAAGTTGAACCATCTCAAGTGAGTAATAGACCAGGTGGTATGAGCGGCATTCGTTTCGAATATATTTCAAGCGCTCTTTTTAGTGAGTGTCGTTAGTCGTAAAAAGTAGAAAACTTCGAACGAGAATATCAGTGAATAAATTTTCATAGTGTTTGTTGCATTGTACTGCTAAAACCTAACCCTATTTTTTTTCCTTCTTCAATTCTTTGGAACTTCCTGCCACATGTATGTTTTCTTTTTAAGCGGTGCTCGGGGAATCTACAAAATATCACAATTATTCAGTATGTTACTGGTAAATAACCTCTACGCCTGTGACTTTTACGTCAAAGGATCAGATCAAATTAAGATAATGCCACAAATAACATTTAGACTAATACTAAATGTTTATAAATTAGAATTTGCCGATCTTTGTTTATTTAACAGTTTATTGAAAAATTCAAGGGCTTGTTCGGCATTTTTTTTTTATTTCACATATCGAAAGTGCAAGTATAAATTAATGGATCTGCAAAAAATCAGAATCTTATTCGCACGTTTAGTATCTTAAAAACTATTACAAATTTCCATCTCGCGAAAATGGGGCGTGGCCAGGCGCTACGTCACTATACGCATAGACTCGACGATCTAAATAGACTTGATGCTCCTTATTGGTTATAATTATAAGTGTTTTCGAAGTACTGTTTGTTTTGCTTACTACTTGACAGTAGGGGAATACAATTTGGTGAAATGTCAAAAAATTACAATTTTCTCTCGCTCCTGCCAGAACGAATTTTCGATTTCGACCCTGCAGTTTACGATTATAATTCATTGCCGACCTTCTCCTTTCCGTAGACACATAGAACGAACTTCCACTCGACGTATTTATTTAGTTACCAGCGTTTAAAAATTCCATGTTTTTCGACTTTTCAGGTTAAATTTGAAAGGTCCCAGAAAGCCATTTTTCTTACGTCACTTGCGTATAGTGACGTCGCAAATGAGCGCTCGGTTTTTGCAACTATTACTAAATTCAACTCCTTATATCTCGAGAACGGAAAAAGTTAATAATACGAAATTTTAAGTGTATAATGAGAATATCGAGTACTATCTGAAAAAGTATAAAAACCATATAAAAAGAATATCATGGAACAAGCCCATTGTAAATTAATAATTAATCCAAAGTAACTGCATTAATTTTAATCATACGGATAAGAAAGTATTATTATTTATGTTTTTGGGGTTGGTAATTATTAATTCAAGGTCGAACATTGTAAATTTAAAAAGAAAGGAACACACTGAGCTTAAAGGAAAGGATTATCACAAAAAAATCCCCACAAAAATTGTGAGCGGGGTTGATTTTGGAGGCTTTCGTGACGATTTTCTCGTAGCTCAAAAAATCCCAGCTGATCACCTCTTCGAGAAAGCGCAATTTTTTGTCAATTGCCAGTTTATGTTATAAATTATCGCATGAAGCAAAATGTCGGTGCTTATATCTGCAACGGGGTTGCATAGCAGGAATATGGAGTCAATTGTTTGAAAAATTAAGCTCTCGTGAGTTTCAAGCATAAGTTTTTTTTATATTTAACCCAATAAAAGGGCAAGGTAAAAGGCGCCTAGTTTGCAACAAAATAATACCAGAAAATGGCTTGTATGGCTGTTCAACAATGCAGAAGTTACCAGCAACAGGAGAAAAAAAATAAAAGACAAAAAGATGCCATAAATATCCTTTGTTTTCACTGTTTTCAAAAAACTGGTAAGGAACTGAATCATCAGTGTTATTCGAAAACTGCTGTTGTTGATAATATAACGAATATAATTAGCCAAAGATTATCTGAGGCTCAGATGGATTAAGTTTTTACTAAAATTTTAAGACAGAAGCTTGAGTGCTCAGATGCGAGTGGTGACCGCGTAAAAGATTGGTATTGAAATGAGTGGCAAATTCGAAAACCCCCAAGCACAGATTTTCAAGGCCAAGACATCCATTGTCATTTCTTATGGAAATTGGCCCGATTTCCGGTCCGCCATTTTGAATTTCCCAAATTGGACTTCAGATTGATGATCAGCGACCCCAATAAATACCGAGTAGCCATTTTCGTCTGTTTCTATGGCATATTGTGTATGATAACAAATTTTTGAATTAATTTAATTAAATTGGCCATTAATATTGGCCAATTAATGGCCCAAAAATTAAACCAAACATTTCCGCCAAAAAAATAAAAGATACTGTTTTTTCTAAATGCCATTCTGAACTCAATTGATCCTGTACCTTTTTTTTAGAGATTTTTAGAGGTAAAATGCCAAAATGACGCGACTAGGTATTTATAATACAAACCGGGTATTGACAAAAATTGCGCTTTCTCGAAGAGAGGATCAGCTGGGATTTTCTGAGTCAAAATGATCACGTAGTCTCACGGAGTCTCCAAAATCACCCCCGCTAGCAATGTCTGGTGCGATTTTTTTGTGATAATCCTTTTCTTCAAGCTCAGTGTGCAAAACAGTGGCCAGAAACTTTTAGTCGAGTGCAGTTAGGCACAAAAATTAAAAAAAATTGGAACCCAGTTATACTGAATGGATTTCATGATTTTTATTTGCTTTGAGTTTCTAATACTGATTACAAAAAGGGTTACCTTCGAAAAATCGACGCTTTTTACTTGGGGGGTGGTTCCTGCCCTCTCAAGAGGGATGGACAAAAAATTAAAATAGTAACTAACGAATCTGATATAGAAAAAGGTAGTGTATAATTTTTCATGAAAATTTATATTTTCCAAGTTATAACGATTTAAATATTACGATTTTAGCTTTAAAAAATTGATACCGTGAGACCGTTTTTCGTAAATAACTCAAAAGTCTTAATTTTGTGGAAAAAGTGGTAAGCATGGTACCAAAAACAAGATTATGAAATTACAAATGTTTTATTTTTTGTTTATTTACGTACCTTAACTTCTGGAGGTGATTCTACATTAGAAAATGTGAAAGAGTCCCTCCTAAGGGCGTTGCGAGTCTGAAATGGGGACTCAAAATTGACATTTTATTTAATATCTCAGGAACCCTTTGAGCTACAGTGACTAGTTTTTGCACGTGATTCTATATCAATAAAGGTCATTTATCTGATATTATCCACCAATGGTAAATTCAATCAGTGGTGCACAAAATTGGAAAGGAGGGACTTGCTTCTCCCCCCAAATTTTTTAATGTGAATTTTCTGTGATTGTCTCCTCGGAATATGATTCCTTGACTATAAATACACAAAAAGATTATCTTATAACGCCGTATGAATAAATTTAAACCTAAAGGATTTTTTTGTCTTCTTGCGTAGACAGAATTTTTCAATAAACTTTGAACATTAATTTAATTTGTTAATCTTTGAAACTTGTTAAGTTCTTTAATTTAGTAATAATTTGTTATTTTTCCTTAGTTTATTCAAGATAATAATAAATGCAATTTCACTCATTTTGGATGCGCCCTTCAGAGGCCTGTATCGCCCTTAGAAGGGATTTCTTCATATTTTTGTATGTAGAATCACCCCTAGAAATTAATGACCGCGCACCTGAAAGACCCTGTATATCACAATTTTTTGTGATATGAAAGAAACTGACCACCTTCCTTATGGCCCTTTTTGTAAATAAACTGAAAATTGATATGCGGTATGCCCTTTCAGCGTATTTGCGAACTTTTTTATATTTCTGAATTATGTACGGGACAGAATATACACAGAGATCAACACAACAACCATTCCCTGCGGTATTGCTATCTACCGCAGCCAATGATTGTACCCTGAACTCCGTCGTCGCAAGTCTTTCTTTCGCGTCGGTTCTAAAAGCTCCCGTGGTTAATAAACATTTTTGAAAGGAATTTACCATGTTTGCATTTGCCATTTGAAAAAGAAAGTCAATATGATCAGAAGTTGTTTTTGGTGTGAAAGTTACCTGACATTCTAGCTTTAAGAATATGACATGAAGTATGAATATCTAAAAATTCTAAATGGCATCTTTCAAAATAAGCTAGTTATTCCGTGGTAATACTTTCATGGCCGTCTGGTATACTATACGTTTGAGCACGTGTTTCCGCATTTCACAGTATATTATCTGAAAGTTCCCACACACTTTCAAAAAATATTTTTGCATAGTCTAAAATCGTCATTGATCCACTCTTCTAGTGATTAATTCTTAATTTATGAATTATGTATTAATGTTGGTGCGTAGTTATTTTCTCAAAAAAGGGAAATTATGGTTATACTCTCGGATATGCTTTTTTATGCATAAAATTATAATTCTACATCTATTTGAATCAAAGCGTGAATTCGTGTCACACTTTTCTTTTTCATAATCTGTTAACATTGATATAATTTATTAACAAAAGAAAGTTGTTGCTTCTAACCACACACCTACATAAAATTGGTACCAAGGTAAACATAGTTTTCTCGCTTATTATTTAATTATGTAAAACGCTGGTTTACTAATTAATTGAGTATTTAATACGCGTCTATAACAAATAAAATAAAAGACATATCAGTTTCTTTGTAATGTATTTTAATAATTATATTAAGTTGAGACATCCTTGCTGATATCCTTGGGACGCTTGTAATGTATAAAATATTCCATGGAAGTGCATTTAAAATTAAGGCTAATTCTATTTCAGATAACCGCCTTGGATCTTGAAGTGCCAATGATAGTTTAATTTACATGTAATTTTGTCTTCATCATTTTAGAATACATGTAGGTATACTCAGTTATTTTAAAAGACGTAGTTGAAAGCGCTAACACTTAAATAATCCCAATGTTTTAACATTGAAAATTTTAATGTTCGCGAATAGGACAAAAGTTACGAGTTTTTTCCAAAGCCGTCGACATGGAAGTATCAAGGTCAGATGATGTAATACTGAGCGAGAGCCTGTTACTATGTGGGAAGCGATGCGGTATAGTCGGTCAGCACCGATCGATATTGTACCGCCTGTTCAACTATTTCTTCCTTCTTTTTCCTATAATGATTTCAATTTTTCATGAGATGGTTAAGTGATTAGGTTAGTTAGGTTGATTTTTATTTTGCTATCTAATTGTTAATAACTATCAGCGCCGCAGGCAGTATTAGCGTCGCAAACAAAGAAAGGGGGTGCGGGGGTGTCCTACCGCTTTCTAATATTGGAAATGTTAATGTTTGTATATGGGGTCAAAGTTACGACTTTTATCCAAGGCCGCTGACATGAAAGAGTCGAGATCAGATGACGTATTACTGAGCAAGTATGCGCGGAGAACATGAAGTTATAATGCAGTTATGGTCAGCGCCAATCGTAGTCGCCATGGATTCACAAAAATTTGACAAATAGCGAATAGTTATTTTTGTAACAAGTACCTAAAATCATGTTTTTTGGGATGGATCGTTATGTTTTATGTAGCGTGTTTGGTGTTATCATTTCCAATGTCCCGATAGTTGCAAGCATTGTGAAATCTGTGATTTAAAAAAAAATAAATTAATGTTATTATTACTTAATTAATAACAAAGAAAAAAGAAGATGAATATACCTGGTATGAACTGAAGTATGCATATTGGGAGGCATAGTTTCTAATAATTCAGGAAAAAGATTTATAGACCAAAAGCCGTGTGATATTCAAGTCCATGGAACCCCACCTTCTTGGAGAAAGACCACGGAAGGAGATGGTAAAAATGGACACTTGAATAACACACGGTTCTTGATCTAGTAGATTTCAGTTAAAACCGAAAAATAGAGAGGCCACCTGGTACCGATTTATGGCCTACAAGACTGCGCACTTTTCTTATGGAAAGTGGCTTTTGGCCAAATTTTTTAAAACTTTAGTATGTTGTTCTTTGAACACTTACAAACAAGAGTCTCAATGGGCAAAAAGCTATAACTATCTTTCTCTAACACTATTTCGGAAACTACAAGTCCCATAACTAAAAATTGTGTCGGAATAAGTATGATTCCAACATACTGTTATGGTATAATTCCGCACGGCTTTCGACAAATCAGAAGCCGTTAAGTCACACTTAGTGGTTCGGTTGCTATGGTTACGTTTTACACCGTTTTGAAGTTTTTTTGCATAATTTCCAAAATTTTGTTAGAGAAATTGTAGTCTACAACACGTTTGGAATGGCATATCCCACACTCGCGAATCGTAGTACTCGCCTTTGGCTCGGACTACAAACTTTTCGCTCGTGTGGAATATGGGCTATTCCAGACTATGTAGAATATACTATTCCGTGATTTCTATAACATCTGGAAGTCGCAAAATCTGTGATTTTTGTAATTTACATACTACGAAAGCTTTTAATTAAAACTACGAAACAAAGTATAATATATTCATGAACTTTCTTGTGTTAATAAGTATAGACTTACAAAAATGTATACGCAATATGCAAATATACCCTTTTCGTGAATTTGTGAAGAAGAAGACATTAAAAATCTTGTTTTGTTTGTTTTATCAGTTACTTAATAATTAAAAACACATAGAAAAAAAAAGGTTTCTGCTGTTTGCAAAATCCTATAAAGAATATGTTTCAATACAATTATAAGCAAACAAATAATAATTCATTTTTAAACATGCATAGAGTATATAGGCTCCAATACTAGTTAGCTAATAGATAGGTGAAGATCTGTTGTTTTTATCAGTCAATGTCAAATATAATTATTTCACACGTATTCATAGAAATTGTCTTGGTTTTGCATGAAACATCTTTATGAGTGGCTTTATGTCTTTCTGATGAGCTCCAGAATAAGGGCGAAAATCGTTTCCAAGAAACAGAATGATAGATTGCATGAAAATGTAATCCATTAGAATGAAAATTTTTTAAGACAAGGTAGATAAATAAATTCATTTTAGGCCTTTGTTCTTATTTTTAACTGAATCTCCATTATCGTAGGGGACTATGTAGATACTAGTTTAATCTGCATGGCCGTAGGAGACTGTGTGGATGCTAGTTTTAGAAGGAGAATTGTCAAATAAGAAATTAGACAAATTCATTTTAGGACTTTAATTTGCTAGCATAACCAGAATTCAGGTTATCGAAAGAATGCAAAAATTTCATTAATATTTTTACACATATTTTTTCCTTTAGTTATAGATAGTTATTTTTTCAGCTGTTTGCAAAATCCTATAAAGAATAAGTTTCAATACAATTATAAGCAAACAAATAATAATTCATTTTTAAACATAATAGGTTTGTTCCAACAGGCAGTTTGATCGTCAGTTGAACAGTATAAAACAGTCCCTCAGTCGTTTATCTACCCATCTGTCGCCGTGACATATTCATGCAATGACTGGGTGGCTCCATTTGACCGTTCAACAGACGATCAAACTGTGTGTTGGAACGAACATGTGTTTTAATAAGTCAAAATAGTTGGTAGTGGTTTTAAACACAATCTTTTCTAGGATTGTTAGTTTCAGAGTTGTTTGCAAATATTTTAAGTAGGTGTTCAAAAAAGACTTTCAGAAATATATCCTTAAACATAAAAGATACAGCAATGAAACTTTATTATCCTTTATATTATGAACTTTGTTATCCAAACGAATCTAATAATTTAAAGGGATACCAAGTTACAGACCATTGAATATTTCATCTTTCGAAGGGGTGCAGGGGGTGAACGACGCATATCAGGGTTGGCCAAGAAGTGGTTTAGTGTTATGTATTAAACCTATTGGATGACATGGGTCGAAGTGTCATAAGCCCGTCTACTACTACCTGACTCCTTTGCTAACTTTGCATTTGTCCGATTTGGTGTACTCGTCTTTCACCAAAACAGAGTTTTCTTCAGATACTCGGTGTAGTGAGAACGTTTGTGTGCACCCCCTTTGTGACGAAGTGAATTTTTGCAGACAAAAATGTAATTTAATTTAATCATAAACTTCGCCACTTTTCCCATCTTACGGCCGAAGGATTGGAAATTGTTCTGTTTATTTTCATTTAGCCCGCGACATGTAGTTTTCTGTAGAAAAATAATGTAAGGTTCCACAGCGATGAGAAGTTTTCTAAAATAAAATTTTAATTCATTCCGATAAATTATTCCGGATGGCGTTGGCCACAGTTAAATTACTCCCCACTTGGTATTTAACACCAAGTTGGAGGGGATTTTTACTTTCTGGGGGAACCAGCTAGCCAGAGACACACCGAAACGAGAGTTGATTTCTGCGAGCCTAAAGGATTACCACGTGAGGATCTAATATACCGTACCGCTCACCTGGAGATCACCACGTGTGTAATTCGATAGTCTCTGCCATCGCCGTAAAATATAATAGCAATGTAAGTTTTAAAACATTTCTTGGTATTTCCGTAAATTTCAAAATTAAATTTCATCTTTACAGTTAAATGAATTAACACGTGGGGGTTCTAAAATACCGTACCGGCCGACCGCCCGCCTGGAGAACACCCCGTGAGAGTTTACTTAACTGTGCCCCGTATATCAGCAGTGTAAATTCACAATTTATTTTATTTGATACACTTCATAAATAATATTTTCATGATAAACTAGCAAATCTCTGTTAAATATTCATGGTCCGATTTGCCTATATTAGAGAAGTGTACGATAAAAATTATTTGATCCGAGATAAGCAACTGTTTCTTGCCCGGCGTTTCTGTTCGCTCTTACCAGATAAGAAATAAAACATTGAAACGCGTGATTAGCAATAACACTGTAAAAGTTTTCAAATTTGATGTATCATAATGTAAATATATTTTTCCGAAATACCGACGCCCATCATAGACACAACAAAATTTCTCCGTGTTAAGGTTTGTCCAATCGGGGGCCCTGTTAGATTCTCAAGATTTAATCCAGATAGCTATGTCCCAAATAATATCCAAGGGAAAATGGACATAGAAGATATTTCGAGAGAATTATTATTTTGTCTCAAACTGTGGAGTCAAAATAATATCCGCCAAGTTGGTTGGAATGATAGAAAACCGCCGTCCATAAATTTCTGTTTTTATTAAACCGAATTTTGCCGTGTAAAACCGTTCCAAACCCTATTGTTTTAACTTAACCGTTGGTTCATAATTTACTGGGTTAAAATAATATCCGACATGTTGTCGGATTGGTAGAACTCCGTTTTCCGGCTATTTTATTATTTTATTTTGTTTTAAACTATTTCATAGATGGTTTTCAGTAATTTGTTATAGTCCGAGAGTTCAGGGGAAAATCTAGGAGATACTCTGAATAAATAAATTATATTTATATTTTGATACATAAACCTTTTCACTGTACATCTGACAAGAAACACGTGGCGAATCCTATTTCCGAACCGAATGCAATTAGAGGTACTCAACTATGTGGTTTGAGGCGCTTGGCGAATCTCTCTGAACCGAACCGACACCGTCGAGATTAATTCTGGCTGTCCGTCCAGGCAGAATGATCTTTGCCGAGGGAGCTGATACCGAATCCGATTACCATTTTATTCGGTATCAGTTCTCCACAATTTCACCAAGTTCTTTACACCACATGCTGCCAATTCCTATCTGCCATGTATACAGATATGATAAATTCTGTCCGAGAATAGTTGTTTACTTTTACCAAAATTTAATTGCTTTCTGCTTTGCTACTAATTTGCTTTGTCTTAACATCCACTGCTTGCTTGCTTGCTGTTATAACCGACCGTACCGATTATTACCGTTTTTGCCGCTTTGTCGCCAAGCCTACTATCTCTTTGCACACTATTTGCTTGGCTTTGTTGAACTCCGAATTAATAAGAAAATATTAAAATCAGTAGTTTAATATCTTCTCACCGCCTGGTTCCTTGTCTTCGTAGCTTCATGTGTTTTTCATAGTTTCTCTTGCTTTCATAGTTTCACTTGTAAATAAACCGAAATGATATGTCTTAAGTTTTACTTGTAAATTTTCATAATATGACATATCTTAAGTTTTGATATTATTTGTCTGAACTCTATAAGAGTATTTTGGTACCTGATCGTTTTATTTATTTTAATAATTATTGTTTGTTGTTGAATACTTAATATATTTTAATAAATGTGATTATTTTCTAAAATGTGCGTTTTACTGTTGTATGTGAATGAAAATCTAATCTGCTGTCCAGACCCCTGGACATACCGTGTCTCCACTGTAGCTATCCCAGCCCTACTGCAACAGGCTGCGTTTAGGAGGCTAATGTGGGACCTTTGCCCCACGAAAAAATTGCAAAGGTGGCGCTCGAGATAACCGAATTTAACCGAAATGCAGCTCAGCGCTAAAGTGACGCTTCCTCTTGTCTATGCGCTAGGCAACCGGGAGAAAGCACGTCACACCTTCATCTCCATCGTTCACTTTGTCACACATTAGCCATGTGCTAATCTTTACTCACAAGACTTTAATTTTATTAGATAATTACTGGTATGTTGATGTTTATGACTACGACTGTACCTCTCTATGCTAATATTTACAATACACATTTACAACAACAATAACACAATATAAGAACGTTTACATTGATAGCCATTGTATGTAGACTATGTAAGTAGGAAGTACTAAATTAAATATTAGGGGAGCGGTAAATATGGCATAATTGTCTTTAACCTCAAAGTGGTCAGGGTCAAACGCTCCACATGATTGCGCTTTTTATGTGCAGGATAACAGTTTGTTTGCAGGTATCATTTTAGGCCGTAAATCATTTAAATTGATGTCTGTATTCGAATTACCTCTGGGTTAATGCGTCTGTTGAACATTTATTAGAAAAGTTGATGTTTACAATTATTTACTTTTATGGCTGTGTTTAATTGGGGAATTAAAAGAGGGTATAAAATTGTCTGTAGAGCTGATAATCGTATTAGTCTACAAATAGACAACTCAAACCGAACAAGATTATGTGACAATTATCTGCTTCTTCTCCATACTTCAAAATAATTGGTTATATTTCTAAATTTAGTGGTTAATAATTATACTCAGGTCCGATGAAATCTTACCTTTCTCTAGAAGGGTAAAATATTGAGATAAAGACAGAAAACGATTTAATATGTTTATTTTAGGACAATTGTCATATTCAGTTTACAGATTAAATATTCTTTGGGGCAACTGCCACCCTATGTATATGTTTTTTTGCCGCACCTGAATATCGAAAATGTTTTAGTTTTTCAGAAAAGGTTGATTATTAATATTGTATAATGTAATTTGATGTCAGTAGTTCGTATATTAGTTCGAGTCTTCTAAAGAGTCATTTGAAATATCAAATAAATAAAGATGAAATTGTAAATAAAATCATATTTTTTCAAAGAAACGGTAGCGTATGTATTATACCCAGCGAGGATCCTAACCTTTCTGCATATTTTTTTTTTAATGTTTTACTCAAAACTTGGTTTTAAACTCTATAATCTACTTACAGGCGCCAGCCTACAGGAAATATTTTCAGTGACTTTCAATTTCAATTAGCCTGATTGGATTGGTCACTTTTTATTTTATAGTCGCAGTTATTTTGCTGAGTGCTTTTTCCGATAAAAACGAGATTAAGGATTTAAAGCGTAACTTTTGTTAGTTAATTGAATAACGCCCCTAAAAAGTTACCAGAGCATCGAGGAGAGGATGTTCGATATAAGTATTTGAGATTTACTGTACTATCGATTTTACTACTATAAAGAGATTTAGTTAACAGGTTCTTAAATGGAAATTAATTTTATTCTTACATGCCGCCTATTATGCTATTTCATACAGTCCTTAAACATTAAATATGAATTAGGTTTCTATCGTCATTAACTATTTACGTAGAAAGCCGGCTGTACAGATTTCCAAAGAATAAGATACATGAAAAACTTTGTATGGGTGAATAAGTACTACCACAGACCGACAGGGAGCCACTTTTTATATAAGTAAATTTTGCCCGCGTTATGGAATTTTACCGGAAGTGACGTCAAAATGGGAGGATACGTGCTACAGGGTAAAGGGGTGGAATATATATAAAAAAAAAAAATAGATTTATTAAATTTATAATTCTATTGGTTATCATTAGTTAATAAACGATGGATGAGTAGGCTTGATGGATGCCTCTCCGGTACTTGTAGCAAATATTTATTATAGTGTGCAGTTCGGTAAAAAAAAGTATTAAATACACACTTGCTAGCTAGTCGGGGGGGAGCGGGTAAGACAGCTAGGTGGTAAACACACAAACAATAAATAATTAATGGCTTGGAACGAGAAATTGTATATTATACCAAAAGAATTCTATATAAGTACATATAATTTGTCAAATTTACCAAATATGAATAAATACTTAATACCTAAAAATTGGGGAAATATATATACCTATACTACTTAAATACTATCAGCGGTGAACTTAATTTAAAAGAGATGTTATGTATGTACCTACTTATATATACAAAAAAAAGTGAGTAGCAGGCAATATATACATATATCGAAGGAAAACGGTTAAAGAAAAATAATCATGGGGCACTTATCTGTGTGAGCAGTGGAGAGTTGCCAATATCCTGCACAGTAGGGTGTTTCCGCCGGGTGGATGCTGAACAGCAACGCTCAGTATTGGACACTAACCGGAACCATACAAATACTGGTTGGACCATGGACAAGCAAAACCCCACTTATGGAATGGAACACAATAAAATGCCATGAAATAAAAGCCAATAAAATAAAATCCAAGGAAATTAAATAAAATAAAAGCCCTGTAAGAGAACAAAAATTGTTGTCGAACATGATACAAAAAAAATGAAATTGTACAAAAAAAAATTGTCAAACTCACGTGGATGTTGTGTGGCTTTAATGTAGCCTCCAAGCAGGACAACACTGGAGGATTTTCCCAAATCTGCAAGGATTTTTAATTTGGTCAATGAAGAGCACGTGTACTAGGAGATAAAAAAAATAGCTTACCCCAAAATTAACGAATAAATCCCAACGGAGTAGTATGATAAATAACGAACTACCACAAAATCGTCACAGAACTGTATTGCGACCAGAATTAATCCTAACACTTAAAAAGTTAGCTAATCTTACAAAAGACACGACTGGTTGCAATAACTACTCGATTAATAATGGCTCTCCCGGAAAATTATAAAAACCAAACATTTAGAGAAAAACCACCAAAAAGGAGGAAATGGACGTACCACGTTAATCGTTGACCAGCAAAATTTAAGGAAAGTATATAAGTGAAAGAAATCTTACTGCATAAAAATAGTACCACAAAATGTGACAAATATAGGTTTTCTATAAAGTGGAAGACCAACTAAATGAAATTTTATTTAATAGAAACAAATTCAAATTATATTAGAAAAATTATCCCAACCACGTAAATCATGGTAACATCTGTCCAAGTTCATGATCAGGGTCACGGCTGGAGAGACGCAGGGCCGAATCTGCCAATCATGACAAGCCTACTAATTTTAAACCATTTAATAGTTCATGTTTCCTACGACACTAGGACAATTGTACAACCGGGATGCTCATGCAATAGATTATATTAATATCTGATGAGGCAAATAAGAAATATCGTATAATTAACAGGTGATAATAAGTTTGTGGGTTAATGCGGTCCTGTTACTTTACTTGCGCTCTTGCGATATAGCGTTACGAGTGTAACTTCACCTGAGTGAGCCGTAAGGTGTAATTTCCGTTTTGACAGAAAGACAACAAAATAACCTAACATTAGAAATGGGTAGAAATGTTTATTAATACGTTATTTATGAAGGTAAATCTTACTGGATCATCAATTTTGTCAAGGTGTCCCTAATCGTATCTCTATATCGCAACAAAAAGAAACGGGATAGGTTTTTATGTTTGTTTACTTTCATAGGTTGTAAATGGTTTCTTACATACAATTTATTTACTTCTAGGTGCGATTATTACCCAACAGAGAGCCATATTATGTGAAATATGAACTGAAAATTCACTTTAGACAACATTACAACATTAAATACTTTGACCCTAGACTGAACTATGTGATAGGAAATGTAACAAAATTACCATCGACACAAGTTAGGAGAAATGGGCTGAATACCCCTAGCAATGGTAAGTAAATATTAACATCTAAGTAGTAGGTGATTAGGTAATAGAAAGATCCATATGTATTTGCTCCTGTGGAAGTTATAATTTAGCAGAACTAAGTGTCATTTTCGGTTCGTAATATTAATTTCTGTTTGTAGATTCCTACCAAGCGAGATGGGCTGCATAGGATGGTGCGAGAAGAGAAACAAGGAACCAAACTTTAGATTACACGGTGGAACAATAATTTTCTAATAATAAAATATTGCATATGCATTATAATTAATATACAATAAGAAGCTAATATTTTCGAAAAGAACGATGAAATATGAATTTATATTTTAGGCTTTGCAAAATTTTCAAGTGTAACATACGGACAAATAAGAAGAAGCACCCTATTTTTTTTAATAACTAGAAGGCTTGTACTTTAACTCAAAAAAAATAATTAATGTATTCTATTACTTAAGAAGACACAAAAAAATTGCTTTAATCGAGGGTGTCTCAGAGTTGCGAGCAAATTAAGCGTGACACCCGGCTCCAATCTCATTATATACCACAAACCTACATTTTGACGTAAGTTTTATTCATGTATTCGATGACACAAAAACCGTGACGTCAAAATTCCATGACGTGGGCAAAATTTGCATATATGAAAAGTGGCTCCCTGTATGTCTGTGGTAGTACTCACACAAAATTTTTCATGTATCTTATTCATAGGAAATCTGTACATCCGTCTCACCACCTAATTGGCTTACACCAAATCGACACCACCTGCTTATAGGTGATGTAGACTAGCCACAATCTCAGGTATATTAAATTATCTGAAATGTAAGTTCGTTCGCAAATATTCGCGACCATTCAATTTTTGTCCATATTCTAGTAGTTATTTTCATACAATTATCATATTACTTTAATGAACACCATCTCTTTCCAAAAAATCCAATCTGGTTTTAGAACAGGATACAGTACAACTGCATTGCTTCTCAATATATCCGATAATATTATCCGCGCTTTGGATAAGTCAATGGCAACTGTTGTGGTGTTGCTACATTTTCCAAAGCTTTAGATTGTGTTAATCATGAGCTGCTATGCCTTAAACTAAAATACTATGGTCTCGACGACATAGCAATTCAGTTTTTCCATTATTATTTATTTCAGTTTATTCGTACTAACCTTGGTACATCGTCAACTTCCAATGTTAAGTCAGGGGTACCTCAAAGGTCCATTTTAGGTCCTTTACTTTTCCTCGTCCATACCTTTGATATGTCTAGATTGTCTAGTGTCATAGACAATGGGCTTGTTCGGCATTTTTTTTTATTTCATAAATCGAAAGTGCAAGTACAAAATAATGGAACTGCAAAAAATCAGAATCTTATTCGCACGTTTAGTATCTTAAAAACTATTACAAATCTCCACCTCGCGAAAATGGGGCGTGGCCAGGCGCTACGTCACTATACGCACAGACTTGGCGATCTCAGTAGACTTGATGCTCCTTAGTTGTTATAATTATAAGTGTTTTCGAAGTATTGTTTGTTTTGCTTACTTCTTGACAGTAGGGGAGTACAATTTGGTGAAATGTCAAAAAATTACAATTTTCTCTTGCTCCTGTCGGAATGAATTTTCGATTTTAACCCTGCAATTTACGATTAGGATTCATCGCCGACCTTCTCCTTTCCGTAGAGACATAGAACGAACTTCCACTCGACGTATTTATTTAATTACCAGCGTTTGAAAATTCCATGTTTTTCGATTTTTCAGTATAAATTTGAAAGGTCCCAGAAAGCCATTTCTCTTACGTCACTTGCGTATCGTGACGTCACAAATGGGCGCTCGGTTTTTGCAACTATTACTAATTTCAACTCCTTATATCTCGAGAACGGAAAAAGTTAATAATACGAAATTTTAAGTGCATAATGAGAATATCGAGTACTATATGAAAAAGTATAAAAACCATATAAAAAGAATATCATGGAACAAGCCCATTCTACACTATTTTCCTATGCTGACGACCAACAACTCCTATATGCATAATCCGACGCAACATGATATTGATGTAGTAAGTAGGAATATTAATAGCGACTTATCAGCTCTTAATTTACATTGTCAGAGACATAACCTTAAACAAAATTCACAGAAAACTATTATAATGTTGTATTCTCCGAAATCTGTTTATGCGCGTTTGAAAGCTGATTTAAAAATAAGTATGGAGGGCGAGTTGCTGACCTTCCTGGAAAGTGCAAGAAATCTGGGTGTGATTTTTGATGTTAAATTAAGATTTCAGGAGCATTTATCAAATGTAATGAAAAAGTGTTATTCACGATGAAGCATTCTATATAGCAATAAATCTATACTAAATTTTAAAACCCGAAAAAAGTTATGTGAATGTTTTGTGTTACCACTATTTTATTATTGTTATATTTTATACTATCCGTGTCTCGATATGTTGTCTAAAATTCGGATTCAAAGTGTACAAAACACATGTTGTCGATTCATCTGCAATTTGAGAAAGTACGACCATATATCTTCAAAATTTGATGACCTTAAGTGGCTTAAAATGGAAGATAGGTTTAACTATCACCTACTCGCTTTTACACATCGACTTATGTTGACTTCTACTCCCACCTACCTCAAAGAAAAGATTATCTACAGAAATCAAATTCACGATCCGAACATGTCTGCTATGCCACAACACTCCACTGCGCTGTTTCAACGATCTTTTACTTTCAATGCAGTTCGTTCTTATAACAATATTGGTAATATGTTTAAGTGTCTTAATATATATCGTTTCAAGAAAAGATTTAAACAAGACTTGATTTTGAATCAAACACGCACCAATTTGTAGGCTTAGTTAGCATTGCCCAATTTTTATATATTTTTTTTAATTTTTAATTTTTTAAAATTTTTTGTTTTTAATTTTTTTTATTTTTTATTTTTTTTTATTTTTAACACTACCTATTTATACTTAGTTAACTATTGTTGTAATCATTCTTTCCTATCTTTATAGTCTTTACAAACATTTACATTATATTTACACTTTTATTACTGTATTTTCTGTCTTTCTTTTTATTAGTTTTAAGTTATGGGTTAAGTGATAAAATAGCTCTAGTAGCTAAATTTCACTGTTGATGTATTGTTATTTATTTTGTTATACTATTATAATGTAATAATATGTGCAGTGCATCAATAAAGACGATTATTATTATTATTATTATTAATATCAGGGGGTGTGACTAAAACTGCTATACTTGTCCCCATTTGTTTAGTGCACATAAAAAAGGCCATAAAAACCAGCCATAAAAACATCACAGTCGCCGCTAACAAAGTACTACAGAGCCGCATTTCAAACGTTTCCCTATTAGAATGAACAAAATAATACTAAAGTAGAGATTTAACAATCGTGTTTTCGGTACGAACTTAATGACGTTTGTGGTAAAATAAAAAATCTTACTCTGTTGTGCGTCGAGATAGGAGTACCTTATGCATTGGTATGATGATCTAGTTAGCGGATATTTACAAAACTTTGTCGCAGGAGTTCGGTCGGCAGCTTTTAGTTTTTTATGTGCCGTATGAATATGTAGTGAACTATACTAGTACTCCTACAATGAGGTTAAGGGATTTATCAGATGTGTTAGCTATCGTATGTAAAGTCTGTTCGCTGATAGAATCCCGGTCGTATAGTGTAAGGAATATCGTGCGGAGCTCTATCTTTCATTGTCCTTATTGAAATACTGGTTGTAACCTAATCTGTAACGTATGTTTTAATCTTTGTGGTCAAGTTATGAGCGACGTCGAGAGCAAACCAATTTGCGTAACGCGTGTCGTCGTCGAATGCGGCTGGCGATTTCAGAGGCGGATCGATTTTGTCGTAAGTCTGGTACCTATAGCAGGTATAGTGCACGTATTTCAACTAGTGCCTAAGAGGGCAATTTTAGTCTTGTTCTATTGTTAAAATAGTAAACATGGTGAATTTTTAAATTCGCAATCACAGCAGTTAGTTTTGAATTTGTTGGAATATTTTCAGGAGGAAAATGAAAGTGGTGGACCTTTATTGTAATAAAGGCTGTTCGAAGGCGAGTGGACGAGGCTTTAAAAATCGATAAAAAGACTGTAAGAGAAATTGCTAAAAACGACAATGAAAATGTGGAACATACAAAACAAAGAGTGTATTGCATTCGATCGGCACATTTCTAAAACCGGTAATATTGCTTGTAGAGAAAAAATATTTATGTCACTGTGTTGGTGATCGAATTCTGAACGTCCGTTCGCCTGTCTGTCTGTCTCTTTGTCTGTCCGTCCGTCACGTTTCTTGTAAGCACGATAACTTAAGAACGAAAAGGCCGATTGTATTGAAATTTGGACAGTAAGTTAGTGTTAGCTAAGGGACGAATCCTATTGTTTTTGTACAAAATCGATCTATCAATAAAAAAGTTATAAATTTTTTAAATATATTTTTTTACATAATTTTGTTTTGTAATTAAACTAAAAATGTCAAAAACTAATATTATTTACAAAAAGAAATGCGAGGAGTATCCTATAGAATGTGCAACAATTATATAAAAAGTGCAGTAAATCGGCGAAGGGTATAACGGTTCGCTTGTTTACGATATGGTGTCTGATCATAAACATGTTTCCTAGGCTATCCTTTCAGAAGAGCTAAAATTTAGAGCAATAGTTGATATTAGTCGTTTCAGTTTATACAAAGTGATTAAAAAATTTGGCTTTTCCTTTAAAAAAGAAGATAATAGAAAAGTACTGTGTGAAAGATCACAAATTTATCTAAAACGGCTAGAGTTTTTACGCAAATACGTAAAAAATTTGAAAAGTAATGACCCCAAAGATGTAGTGTTCTTAGACGAAACTTGTATCTTTAGCAGAGGAAGATTAAAACGTTCTTGACAAGACGATTCCAGTAAATCGAAAAGGCATCGTACAGCTACAGAAGATAGCTTTGCTTAAGATGCGGGTTTAGTTTTCTCCACCAATAATAGGTCAGCAAATTACCATTACACATGAACTCTGAAAAGTGGCTGACGAGAGAGACTTCTGCCGGGGTTACAAAATCCAAGCATTATTGTTTTTAGATAATGCCTAAGTACCACTCTTTGAATGAAGAAAAACAATCAACCCGATCTTGGACCAAAGAAAAAACACAAATCTGGTTAAAGACCAAAAACATAGATTTCAGTGATACCGCATTTAAAGCCGAATTGCTCTAAATAGCCGGAGCTAACAAAACAGAGCAACACTAGACAATCGACAATTTAATTAGAGAACATGGACATGAAGTACCACGGCTTCCACCATATCACTGCCAGTTCAACCCAACAGAACTTGTTTGTTGTTATTTATTTATTTATTTATTTATTTATCGATGTAACACAGAACAAGTTGCCTAATGTATAATTACATCACGAGATGTAGATACATTGTTTTAGTGACGAAGCCGTTCTTAGTAGTCAAGTGTCAAGCTCAATTTGGTCCAAGTGTGTAAATCACAAAAATAAATTGATTTTAAAGACATGATCGAGAGATTCATACTGAAGAAGTTAAGCCACTTGTTATAAGTGTTAGTAATGAAAGCGACGATGAGGACTCGGAAGAATTATACATTGACGAAGAAAACTAAATTTATTTATTTATCTTATACTGGGTATTTGTATTTTAATGCCATATTTGTTTTATATGGGGTTCGGCATAATTAGTATTAGATATATATTTTTATTTACATATTTGAGAAAATTCGATTAATGAGTAAAAAAGATTTAGCTGCAACTATTTTAGTGTATTTATTTTGTATATTTGATCTATCATATTTTTTACTTGAAACCAAAACAATTCAATATTATAATTTACTTATTTAGCTTAAATTACTACACATTTACAATAGATGTAACATATATGCTTATAGTTCAATTTCCCTTAATTAAATCTAATTAAGTATATAAAGTAAAGTATAAAACAAAGCGACGCCACTGTGCATACGAAAACAACAACGAGTCTACGGCATCTTAGTTCAGACGTTAGTGACATCACACCCGGATTGTATCAATTGCGCACCACTAGGGCCACAAGCATCTAGGTACACCAAAATGGTGTAGTTTCCAACAGGTGTAATAAATTCGGCAAGTCGAGAAATTGAAATATTTCGTGTTATTTTGTGAAAAAAAAGGCGGGGCATACCCCGCACCCCCTTTTCTTTATCTGCGACGATAATTCTGTCTGCGACAAAAACCTACTAACTTAACTTAAAGCAAGGGGGGCCGTCCATAAAATACGTCACTCAGAATTTCACCTTTTTGTGACAAAAGCTAGCTCACCCCCCTATAAACGATGTCTTGTGATTAAAAATAGCATATTTACAGGCTTTTAAGTACTTAGGAATGACTTTCTATCGCAATGAAAAAATTTAAAAAACTGCCAAGTTAATTAAAAAGTTAAAATAGAATTGATGAACTGGGAACGTCACATTTTCTTAGACCCCCAAATCACACGAAATAATAAAATTATTTTAAGCAGAATAAGAACCTACTAACCTAACCTAAAGAAATCATAGACAAGAATTTGTGAAAAAATATATTAATCGTTACAAAATTAAAGAAAATCATCTGCGGGTGTAGGAGTTTGATCTCGGGACCTTTCGCACCATAAGCAAGAGCATTACCTATGCGCCAACCATCCGGCTGACGATGAACACTAGGGCAAGGAATAAATAGTCAGATAAATGATATCTATGTTTCTACTATCACACGGTGTTGTAGGGCCGTGAAGGTAGTGTGGTAATAAAGCTGTTAACGAAACAAGAATAATTTAAAAGCATATATAACAATACCGACGCAGATAAAAGTATCCTATAAAATGGCTGTATAAGTATTCATTATAAATAAATAGAAATCGCTTTTGTTTGATTCATTGGAAAATCCATCTTCATCGCCAATTTAAATGTATTTATACATTTGTTATTGTCCTTGTGAAAACGTAGAATCACAATAATTCAGATAAATAATGGATGTCTTAATATTTATTTATATAAATATGATATTTTCGATCTCTAATTATAGATGAAAAGATTAAAGTTTTTCCTATTGACTATTGAATATTTTATCAATATGTATATTCTTGCCTTGGAAAACAAATATTTTTTTAGTGTGTGTATTAATTATGTAAAGAATTTAGTAACAGCAGCAATAACATTTTATATTTATAATCATGTCCATTATCTAATTTTATATATGTAACACGACCTTAGTAGGGAGTGGCAATCTTCCTGTTACATTGTTTATTCTTAAAATATTAATTAAATTCCGCGTATTCATTTAAATTATGTATACCTAACTGTTTATGAATACAAAGTTTGCAGTCGAACATTACAACATTTTATTCGGCTAGCATAATTGATTTGAATTAAAAAGGTTTGTTTGACTCCAGAAAATGTATGTATATTGGGTTATGTTGCGTGTTAGCGGACTGTCGCCCAGGCGAAAGGAATAGAATTTCTGTGATATTTCCCGGACGTAGTCCGCTAGTGGCATTATGTCGTTGCAGAGATCATACAAATCTGAGGGAGGTGTACCTGCTCGAGTCTGAAATGAGGCGCATAAATTTGTGTTCTAAGACTTTAAGTTTTCTCAAATTATGTATACCTAACTGTTTATGAATACAAAGTTTGCAGTCGAACATTACAACATTTTATTCGGCTAGCATAATTGATTTGAATTAAAAAGGTTTGTTTGACTCCAGAAAATGTATGTATATTGGACAGTATTGTTATTTAATTGTAGTGGAGTAAATCTATGGCTCTGATTTTTTTTTGCTAGAACTCGTTGAAAACATTCCAAGAAGTGTAGTAAAAAGTTCTTCGCAGCTTTTCTTAAATATCTCTGGTTGTATAACCCGTATCGTAAAAAAGAAAGAGACGTAAATTATTCAAAATGAAATTGCGAAGAAATCTAGATTTGTCCAAAACTTTTTGGTCAATATGCCAAGTCGTAAAACACGAAGACATGTTAGGGAGGTCATTTTGAAACAGTTGATGATAACTTGAACAATAATGTACATATTCTAACGAAAAAATGTTCAAGTCATTATGTCTATTAGTTTGCTTATAAATGGTCATAATGCAAAAAAATGTCATATCTAGGGTCCCAATTGCCGGAGATGAAACTACTTTTTTAATAGCTCGTTTTTATGTACTTTTAAGGTGGCCATTCCCTAGAAAGAGACATCCGATAGGGAAATATTTATTATTTTTGCCCATAACTTTTTTTTCTTAGTACGTTTATTTTAAAAAAATATAAGAGTACCTAAGTAGAACTATAACAAGACTATTACTATGAATGTTCACTTAAAAATTTCAATGGTTTGCAAAATAGCTCGATTTAAAACTACGAAATAGGAAGATTAACACAATTTTTAAATTTAAATCGAGCTATTTTGCAAACCACTAAAATTATTGAGTGACAATTCATAGTAATAGTCTTGTTATGGTTCTACTTAGGTACTCTTATAGTTTTTTTTTTAATATACGTACTAAGAAAAAAAAGCTATAGCTAAAAATAGTAAATATTTCCCTATCGGATGTCTCTTTCTAGGGAATGGCCACCTTAAAATATACCAATAATTTTCATTTTTGGGCAAAGTATTTTTGAGTAAAATTCATTTCTTACTTACAAAAAAGAGAATAGAAGAATTGAAAAAATTGGTCTTAAAAAATTTTAAATATACTTTTGTTTATGCTACCACAAAGAACAAAAAAACAACTATAATCTGAAATACAAATTTTTGAAATACTACTTGATGCCCACAAACAATCAACGATTCGATTTTCGACTTGGCAATTGTTTTTTAGGAGTTATTATAAACATTTTAACTTGAAACTTGGGTTGATGGTTTAACTCCACAAGGGGTATACTGTTCTAAAGTTTCGTTAGAATATGTGCATTATTGTTCAAGTTATCATCAATTGTTTCAAAATGACCTCCCCAAAACGTCTTCATGTTTTACAACTTGGCTTATTGACCAAAACGTTTCGGCCCAATCTAGTTCTCTTTGCAATTTCATTTTGAATAATTTGTGCCTCTTTCGTTTTTGCAATACGGGTTATACAACCAGAGATATTTAAGAAAAATTGCGGAAAAACAGGATTCTGAACATTCTTTTATTTAAACAAAAGCTTTCCGCCACACGGATTTAATCCAAAACTTTTTACCACACTTGTTGACATGTTTTTAACAAATTTCAACAAAAGAATTGCTATAGTAAGACAATTCCCTAGAAATTTTAGTTTTACTCCACTATTGTACATTATCGATCTTTTGTGTGCTGCGAAAAAGAATGTCTGTTTGTCTGTCGTCCTGTAACTTTTTTTTGTACTCACGTTTTCTCAGGTACGGTTTAAGATATTGACTCGAAATTTGGTACGCATATGTACATATTGCCATGACCTTGAAAGCCAAAAATTTAAGCGATTTCGACATCTCTTCACATAAATTGCTGTAACTTTTTCTAGACAAAGATGACGCCTATTTTTTGTGCTAGATCGATTTCAAATTCAATTTCCATCCGATGATGTGAGGCATGACATTTTTTCGGCGCTTTTTAAGTGAGATATCGGCCGCCAAAGTGAAAGGTCCAGCTATTTCGCTTCTCGAGCGAGACGGCCCAGGTTCGAGGGCCATTTCTGTCAATGGAAAGCTAACAAAAATCTGAAAGGTGAAAATCGATTTCACCTTCATTTTTTTGCAAAATTTCTAAGGTAACACATCTAAAAAAATCAGGGGTATGTAGGAAGGCGAGATATATCGAATGGCATAAACCGTAACTCTGTATCTCGTTCTCGAAGCGAAATCCTCGGACCTCTCACTTTGGCGGCCTATATCTCATTTAGAAGGCGCCGAAAAAATGGCGTGCCTCACATCATCGAATTTAAAATTTAATTTGCAATCAATCTAGCACAAAAAAGGGCGTCATTTTGTCTAGAAAAAGTTACAGAGATTTATGTGAGATGTTGAAATCGCTTAAATTATGGGTTTTTGGGGGTTATGGCATCCTGATGTGATGGGATTGAATAGACCACGAATTGGATTCAGCGACCCCAAAAACATACAATAAACATGGTTAGACCCCCAGATCAGAAACAATTGTTTTTGTGTGGCTGTGTTATTTACTGTAAATAAATAAAACCAGATTTATTTTATTCGTTCTATTCGGAGAATCAACTTATAGGAAAATCCTCCTTCATCCCTACCATCGATATTTTATAAATGCCTTATTGTCCTTGTAAAAATGTAATCACATAATCCCAGCTAGCACACTGACATCAATTTGCCGTCATTTATTTGTCATAATATACGTCATAAGTTCCAATATAACGACGTTCAGTGTACGTATAAATGACGGTATAATGTCACATTCTAATGACGTCATAACCTGACGTCACAATCACGTTCAATATGCCGTAATTTGACGAATATCGCCCCAAATAAGAACCCTTTCCGTACGTCATTTTTACGTACGATCAAGGTTCAATGCTGACGTCAATATAACGTTTGATGTGACCTTGATTTGACGAATATGGGCCCAAATAAAAATCTTTTTTCACTTGAGAATATTATTTAATTTTTCAGTTTTTACTCATTTTACGTTTTTATTAATTCGGAATGGGTTGAATATCGATATATTATTATAAATAACACTGTAACAGAATTTTAAACACTTACCTTAAAATTATCCGGCTGTGGGATTTGAGCCATCTGCCTCCCGCTTGATAGTCCAGTACGCTTCCTCTGAGCTATTGTCCATGCAAATTTTACTTTGGAGTGTACTTATTACCTGCAGTTGAGTACTCGGTTTAAGCATAATATTCCCTTTCAGCCTTAACCGTGTACAATTTGTGCATTAATAAAATTAAGTGCAATGACAAATTGCTATAAAATGCTTACTTACGTTGTGCAAATAGCGAATGTTGTGCAATTAAACAATGTATATTATGTTCATATGTGTGTCAAAAATTATTTTAAAATATTCTTTATGAAAGATAGTTGAATGTTTTAAAATTAAAAGAAAAAAGTGAGTTTTCATTTAATGTAGATGGCAGCACTCTTATTTTGCATTATGGGCAAAGATAAAAGTTAATTTTCTAATGTTTGCTATAGTGGTGGTATAGTGCAATTTTAACAATCGTTTTTTGTTTAATTCGCTCTGCGTTTTGAAATACATATTTACATATATGAAAGATATGTTAAGGTTGAGGGAAATATAGATCAGCGGTCAACTACTGGTTGTTAGACTTATTTCCAATAAGGTGGCGATAAAGATGTATACTGCAGTTGTGCTAGAGACGCAGTATAGTTTGAATTTCAGTGTCATAAATACCCAATAAAAGTTGAATAAAAATTACATGGCATATATGCGGTAAAGATTTCTCATGTAGCTGTGGTACATACGCAATATAGTAAGAACATAGGAGTTATTGTGGTTCAATACTAATCAATACAGCTAATATATAAAAGTAACTATTATAAAAGATGAAAATATAAAAAAAGGTATTTGACTGTTGATATGTTGTTGATATGTCTTCACACGTAATTATACTAAAAACAAAATTATTACGCCAATTTTGATCAAGGGCACCCAAATTCCGACCAGGGATGAAAGTGTGAAGTACCTAGGGGTACACTTGGACAAAAGACTAACGTTTATGAAACACATTAACGAACGAGTACGGGGACAGTCTATTCTATGTCCAGGAGTCTGTATCCGCTCCTGGCCAGGAATAGCAAAGTTAACAGACATAATGAGAAACTCATATACACCGTTGTAGTGAGGCCAGCTATAACGTACGCGGCTCCGGCATGGTGCAGCATACCGAGCACGACAATGAATAAATTAAAAGTCCTTGAACATAAGTTCATGCGCCTCATTACTAACACAACGCGATACATCCCCCTCAGGGATCTATATGCCTTATGTCACGACATTACTCCAATAGCGAACTACGTTTCTGATATTTCACAAAAGTTTTATGCTTTCAAACTAAACGATAGCCCGCTAACAAACAACATAACGCGAATAAGACAGCATAATGCACCTTTTAGAATAAAACACAAATTACCATATCAGACGCTGCCCATCTTTCGGCAGCCACTTTAGCCACAATATCTGGACATTCTTGCATTACAAAATTGTATAATTCTATGTTTCCCTTCTTTTCTTTTTGTACATTTTTGTTTTAAATTCATTTATTTCTCAAAATCCTTTTCAGAAAATCCTATTTTAACCAGAACTTTGTTAATTCAAAAATGTATCCAAACATAAATTATTTTAAACCAAAAACTCTGCTTGTCTTTTTAACCATATTTATACACATGTTTACAAATTATTTTAAATATACACTTTTATATGTTCAATTTTGCCATCAGCTTTTGTAAATCTTTTATTTTAGAGATAGGAGTTAGTTTCATTGTTAATTATTTTAAGTTTTATATTCACTCACTCATCCAACCATTCAATTGCCACGGCGCTTCGCGCCGCGCATGTCTGGCTGGCTCTGAGTACGTACATATAATATGTTATTACTAAATTGAATAAAAGAAATTTGAATTGATTGAATTGAATTGGTGATGTTATTACAATTTAACTGAAAATAAGTGTAAGTTCTACGTGAATAAATACTACAGGGTTGTTGAAAAATGTTTTTGTCTAAAATTTGATTATTGGGGAGATATCTCTTCATTTGTCGCTTTATCCCCCTTCCCCACTGCTCTTAGGTATAGCTCACTCTTAAAATCACAATAATTTGATTTGTATATATATCCCGTAACATAAGGTTATAGAAACCTTTTTTTTTTTTCTGTACAAGTAACGATATTATTTTTGGTTACATTCCATATTAATGTTTATTTTTCTTTTACAGGTAAGTGTCTACTTTTCCGCCACAGAGATGGGTAGTACATTATAGAATACCAGTAAGTTTTTTATTAAAACAAATTGTTTATATCTTGTCAAAAATTAATTAATGCGTGAAATAATTATACAGTACCAATTGGTGTAATAATCAACATACTTTGTAATCATTACAAATTATTGGGACGTATCATAAAAGAAAGCAGTATGTTATATCATCAATGCTAAAAATATGAATAATTAATTTTAAACAAGTCATTTTCATATTACATCAACATTTGCGATTTAGCAACACATTTAGATGCCAAGGTCAATTCGCGTAAATAATTTGTGTTTACAGCGACAAATTTTAAAACAATTCAACAAAAAATGTCTGATCTTCCAGATACGTAATTAAAAATGAATAGAAAAACAAAACGCGCCTTGAATAATATAAATAAAAAATTTGTTGTTTTTAATATTTTCGGACTTTGATAGAATAAAGTAATAGTCCGTATTATATCGTGTAACTTGAATGAGAAAAGACAGAACTAAAGAATCAATGTTAGCATCAGTAGTCGAGAAGACTGCGGTACTTCTGGAAACGTGATTAGACGGCTCTCAAAAGAATAAGAAACAATACGTTTTATCCCAGGTAAATCCAGCCTATAAAGACACTCTTGTAACTGTTGAAGGGGGAATGGATTATTTTCTAATTCGATGTAATGCGAAATAGCCAAAATGGCCTACTTTCCGTTTCGATGCAATTTATCTGAATATCAAACTTACAATCTAAATATTTTAGCCTATTTGGATCATGCTGGCCAAAATACATAAAATGATCCAACCCTCAGGTATTGTTTTGGTTTTCAATTTTTAAGATTTTTTTACTTTATTCATAGGTAGTCAAAATAGATTGAGATATTATTATGTACTATGAAAAGATTACAAATCTACATAATGAATAGCCTTCTTATTTCAATAAAATTGATTTTGTGCAATAACTGAAATAAATGAAAACCAACCTTCGGAATTATGTTTGTGTTAATATTTGACGGAAAGGTAGTAACGAGATGGCGAAGTGATGCCACTTTTGATCACGTGACGGCTTCTCCCTACTAACTTCATGGTCTGAGCATTGCGGTTGAAGAAAGTGTCACTCATCTGGTACACACACGGATCGATGATGACTGAAGAGGTTGATGTGGGCGTAGCCGGACCTAACTGCAGACTATCCAGAGCCCTAAGCTGAACCTTAACCATTGTCCAGACAGAAATCTACTGTAAATATGTGCCCAGGGATGCATAAACACAGGCATTCGAAGGATAGGCGGGCAGAGTTAGAAGCCCTCAAGCCGTATACCCTTTATTCTCAAACAATTAACAATAAACAAAGTTACGTTGGGTCCCAGGACACGAGAGAGTAGAAGGTAACAGATTAGCCGTTAATCGTTCTGTGGATTATCTAAGGGACACATAACGGACGAGATCCTCTGAAGGAAAAGTAATAGAAAACGTCCCACCGGAGGAATACTCCAGGCCAAGGACAAGCGAATAAATTTAATAGTTGTTAAACAAAGGATACCACAAAGCTTCTAGAACTCGAAAAGTTTGGCTTAAGGTTGATAACATGCTTTCTAGCAAGCCATTGCTCCTTGAGATTGTCACCTTAGGAGTATGGGGAATATCAGAAAATGACAAATGCATTTACTGCAATACTGATGCAACAGAGGATGCGGAACATATTTTCTTGAGATTGCAAGATGTTAAACCGTATTAGGCCAAGGTACTGAAAAAAGGCGAATTAACTTTTGAAGATATTGAGAAATTAGCTCCCTAAAAAATCACAGGCCTGTAAAAAGTGTGGAAGTCCTGAGCAAACCGAGCGACCGACCTCTTAAACAGTCTACGAACTTATTGTCCATAATTGAACTTATCGTAAAATGTGATTCCAAAGGCTTAAATAACTGCACTAATAATGACAATATAAGAAACATTTGATATTTTTTGGAAGTTTTAATACCCTGTTCCTCGAAAACGAAGAATTCTTGTACTCCTGTTTATATGGACTTTTTCTAAAAATTAGCTAGGTAAGAACACCTTGAAATCTTTTAACGTACAATTCGTACATAAGTTCTACTCTGAATACTTTTGAACTAGGAAACTAAAAAGATAATTCAATTGTTCAAAATTAACTAAGTATTTTATTTAAGAAAAACTGGGCTTAGGTTATACCTTGAAATCAAATTGAACAAGAAAATTTACAATACGCTGAGTGAAATTCTCATACATCAGAAAACTGTGTAGGCCATAAACTACTTTTATCTGAAAGAGATTTAAAATCACTTCAAAATGGATGAAATCGAATAACGCGGATACAAAAAGAAATTTCGAATATTTGATTGATTGTGTCATTAATTTGTCTAGAAAAAGTAGAAATTTCATATCAGTTTTATTTTATTTAGAGTCGCTCTCTATTGTCTTTATACTTGAAACCCCTAAATCCCATCGAATTTGAGAAATTCTGTAATACGAGTGTTGGTGTTCGAGTGTTGAATTCAAGAGATTTGGTGTTTGTGGAAAGTACGTTTCCACAGGCATAGTTTGATGATACTATAACGGGACCACCTCCGTCACATATTTCATAGAAATCACATAAACCGTTCTTAGGGTGGTGTGAATAGACAAAAAAAGTACATACAAATTGAGAACCTCCTTTTTAAAAAAATTCTAGTTAAAGACACTATGCTCTTTTCAAATATTTACTCATTTTTCCGGAACACCATGATGTTTATCTATGTATATTAAAACTGGCAGTATGTAGGACTATAAGTACAAAGATTCAGACTACGTACAAAATCAGTTTATCGAACCTCTGGGTCGCATCTAATAGGCTGCAGATTAGATTTAATGTGGCGAAAATCCTCTAACGTAAGAAGTCTGGTGTGTTTTTATCAAGTATCCAACGTAAAATTACAAATTGCCTTTAAAGTTAAATCACCTTTTTTGTATTTGTTGGGTTACCCGATGCCACAGTATACCCGTGGCTCCGATTCCCACGGGAAGAGCTTCCGCGAATTTGTTGTGTTAATTCTTAATTCTGATGTCATTCTCTTAAAGGACGTGAGATGCCACTTTTGTCTTTATTAAATACAGTTTCGGTTCATTGAAATAGAATAAAATCGAATTTATGTTTACCATTTTTTTTATACAATCGCCATTTACACACTAAATTAATACAAACAAACTTATATTTACAACAAACCTCATATGAAAATTGTCTAAAAATATAACCTAGTAGAGGACAAACCAAATTTTCATCTGGTTAGAAGTTCATCAACACCATTAAATGCATTTATTAGTCAGCTCATTGGTAATTTCTTTCCATTTTATTTTATTTTATATCATATTATATTATATTATATTATATTATATTATATTATATTATATTATATTATATATAATATTATATTATATAATATTATATTTATGTTACGTTACGTTACGCGTTACGTTGCGTTGCGTTGCTTTTCATTATATTATATTGGTGAGCTGTACTTATATGACTATGTTTTTATAGGATTTGCATTTGTAATGAGCTTTTGTGCTCTTCATTTCCAAATAGAATATAAGTAAGAGTTTTCTTCTTTAAAATGAAGATAAATTCATTTCTCTCATAGTATTAGGAACTCTGTTATATAAAATAATACAAATATAGTACCGTTGGTTTTGAAACAAATTTTATTCACTGGGATCACCAACAGATCTCTATGTCTTGTATTATACAAATGATTATCTGCACAGGTGCAGAAATTGTATAAATTAGGTTTTTCAAATACCATACATGTGTAGATATAAATGCTAGGTACTGTAAAAATATATTTCTTAAATAATTCCTTATAACTAGCTGTATTTAGATTGAAAATTAGTCTTTGTAAAATTTTCCGGGAAACAAAAATTCACTGCCACAACACTTAAACAAACCAACAGACATTAATAACCACTTTTTACAATTTTCTTCAAATAAAACACCAGCTGATTGGAACTCTTACAATTTTACAGTAATAATCTTAAAACAAATTTTAATTCTTTGTTTAATTTTACAACAGTGTAAAATCTTCAGGTACTATTGTGCCTAAAGCACAATAAAACTAATTTTGTTTGGCAGTTTCACAGGCTCAAATAAACAAATGCGATAACCTACCACCAAACAGAATTAGGCTCCGGCTAGCCAGTTTTATAGGAGGCAAGGGCCTGGGTAAGCGTCAACGACAAACTAAATAATAAGGCCAAGAGCGATTAAATTATAAAAAGTTTAAGTTAGAAAATTTAATTTAAGTGTTTAAAACCTAAGTTTTGTATTCAAAAAAATATATTCAAAAGTACCTTGGGCGCCAAAACCTAAAGGAGGTTTATTAAAAGGGAAGATACGTCACAGACAACACACAGAAAAATGACAGGTAAAATTGAAATTGATTTAATATCAATTAATAAACATAGCTCACGGATAAATAAATAATGATATTACAATACGTGACATCAAAAAAATAATTTGAACAACAGACACGTATAAATTACTAATACAAGAAATATGGGTTAGTCAAATTTAGAAGTAGGGTTAAAATGTTACGATAAAAAATAAGTTACAGATAACGGTACGGTACGGTAACAGTTATCACCAAATTAGATAAGAAAAAGTTCCAGCGATAAACAAACAAGATAATACCTTGAGCAGTTTCGCAATAAGCTACCAAATATATTCACTAAAATTTTAACTAGGTACTCGAAATTACATAAAGTTAATTCGGGGTAAAGGTACGAGACTATGAATTTCTCATAACTGGCAACCTAGATTGACATATAAGACAAGCTATCGAAATAGGGAGCAGTTCTCTTTTGCTAGAGATTTTTTAATGTGTTGCTAAACCTGATGACAATTTAATAATTATCAGATGACATATCCCAACCGCCAAGAAAAATAAGGTACAATTTACCGGGCTATATAAAATGATAGTAAGTGGGAATTATTAAATCAACACTAGAGATGACATCTAATTAAATTTGTACTTAAACACATTCATTAAACTGCTCGACAACAATAATAAGAAAAGGTAGCCACGCCTTGCTAGAGTGAGAGAAATTTATTTAAGGTTAGTAAAAAAGTGACACACAAGGCTAAAATAATGGCGCTTAGCAACTAAATTATAAAACAATTTTGTTTATCACTAGAAACTTCACTTATAGACACTTCTAGAACTCTAGAAACTTATCGCTAACAATACCCGAAACTAACCTAAAATTTACAAAATCTCATAAAAAAATACATGCCTCTCGGCTACAGATAATATGACCCCATGGCCAAAATATCACGATACGATACGATAAGACAAACTAACGATAAAACTGGTAGGTACAAACCAAATAAACCAGAAGATAAGAAAATATTTACGGGGTTAAATAGCGTAAGGCTATAGAACTGACCGGCGATTTTATGGCAGCACTGAAACACAAAATCGTCTCACGGACTAAAATTAATGAAAACTTCATTAACAGTGCTGTTTCTTACGGTCTAAAACCTTATCCGACACTACTACCATGAAGTTAAAAAAATAGCAAAACTACACAAATTTACGTATAGGCTCATTACTGTTATATTTGTGGTTGGTAACATGTAATTTTATTTAATTTAATATCCCTCTAGCGGCAGTTAATTACATGAACATTAACGAAATTTTGTTGGAAGGAAGTAATAACAGTGTACTTAGCTTATGAAAAGTTTCCTGTTGATCTTGGCATGTAGCTGGTGATATTGTAGTAGGTAATGTTGTCTCTCTCATACACATGATATCAGTGAACGGTAACTTCTAGGATTCTCCAAGTGCGATATTCATAAAAACAGCAAAAAAATTCAACAAAAACTTCCTCGTGGTGGTTGATCAAGCCATTCGAAGAATATTCACATCGCTGGATATGTTACGATATGATGTTAAAACTTCTAAGATGTGTCCTTCAAGTAGGAAAACTTCAAAGGTATTAAAATACGTAAATCGGTAAATCGATAAACTTTAAGAAACTTGAAACGAATTTAAGTAGGTTTAAATTTTGAAAAACTTCATTTTAATCTTGAAAAAGATAATAAATAGGAATAGTTATAAAATAGCTATATGATAAATCGGAATATATCAGAAAAGGTATATCAGATATATCAGAAAATAGTATATCAGATAAATCAGAATATATCAGAAAATATCGGAAAATGTCAGAAAAGGTACATCAGATAATATCAGAAAAAAATTGCAGGAAAAAATCATAAAATATCGGAAAAAATCATAAAAACATCGGAAAAATCAGAAAAAATATCGGAAAAGGTCATAAAAAATTCAATCCATAATCTAAAAGAAAATGGGAACGTATTAATATCAATTTAAATTAAAATTTGAGACAAACTACTTACATTCAAATATCCATTTTAAGCGACTGAATAATAAAATTTAAGCCGGTAGGTTAAAAGACGTGTTAACCGCCCAACAACAAAACAGTAAGAGAGCGTATTCGATATCACTCGATACAATATTTTAAATCGTTCGATGGTGCTGACATCTCGTGCCTAGGCCTATAACTTATTTCAACACGGAAACGGTTTCTACAATCCATTAGAGATGGAACATTAACGGAGTATTGTTACAAATACCCCCTTCCAACAAATTTAAAAGCGTAAGCTTACTTCACGTCAGAGTTCAACGATAACAGCTGATCGCAGCTAACCCCAAAATATTTCTTAGAAATAATATTAGTATACAGAGTATAACCTAACACACGATATAAGTAAATACAGGATCAAAAACACAAAAATATTACAAAGATACGACATATGTTCAAGAAATTTACAAACAATAGTATAATCTAATATATACAAAAACAAAATATCTAACAAGGTACAGAAATAAGATACAGTAATAAGATAAGACACAGTACGAAATAGTTATAAACGACAATATAGGCAATAATACATACACGGTTTCAAGAAGACAAGACTACAATGTCTTATTTACTACATGAGCCAACAATTTGTATATAGAGTTGAACTAGGACACACTATATACGTTGGGGTTCATCGTCTGGGGCTTGTTTAAGATCTTTAACATGATATCTACCTAGTTCTTTATTATGTTCATCTACCAGTTCGTAAATAATAGGGGAAATCTTTTTTACAATGGTACATTTGATAAACTTCGGGGCAAGTTTGGCTGAAAAATAATTTGCGGCATCTGATAACACATAATTTCTCTTATACACAGTGTCTCCAACATCGAATTCAATATTTCTTTTTCTAAGGTCATAATATTTCTTATTCTTTTGATAAGATTTAGAAATGTTGTTGGCGACATCTTTGTATAAGTCTTGTAACTTTTGTAGTTCAGAAACTAATTTCTTTCTGTTTTCAAACTGAATGGGAGCATTATTTTTCGAGGTTATTTCACCATAATACTTTCCAGAGGTAGGGAGTTCTCTTCCAAAAGTCAAGACAGCTGGGGAGTAACCAGTGGCTTCGTGAACACAAGTATTAATAGCATTTGCAATTTGAGGTATAAGTTTGTCCCAATCCCGATGATTATTTTCTCTTAAATAAGATCTAATCGCAGTACCTATGACTCGATTGGCACGTTCTACATTATTAACCTGTGGATGATACTTAGCGTTATACCAAACGTGTGAGATTGAATATTTTGTCAGCAAACTCTTAAATTCTTTCGAGGTAAATTGGGAACCATTGTCCTGGACCATAATTTGCGGTACACCAAAAGTTAAAAATACGTGATTCTCAATAAAATTACAGATTTCCTTTGCGGTAGCTCTTTTCATTCTATGTATAAAAGTAAATTTTGTGAACCAGTCTACTACGACTAAGAGGTAACAGTTGTTTAACTTTGACTTGGGATAAGGTCCCGATATATCACAAGAAAGTAATTGAAATGGTTGGTTAATATTCTTAGGAGACCCCATGAGTCCAATTCGGCCCAATTGTGATACCTTTTGTGCACGACATGTTTCACACCTATACACGTATTTTTTAACATCGGCTTTCATACCTGGCCAATAGTAACTATTGCAGACACGGTGATACGTTTTATTAGAACCAAAGTGTGATGACAGAGGATCATCGTGACATTCTTTTAAAATATTTAAACGGTCACCTTTCGGTACGACTAACTTCCATTCCCTAAAATTTGTTCTTAATTTGTACTTGTTTTTAACAAATTTATAAAGTTTATTATTTTCAATATGCCACATTGGATATAATTCAGGATTTTTATCTACATTCACTAACATTTTATTGTACCATTTGTCAGGCTTACTACTTAGACTGTCAATATTAGTAACCGCTCTGCTTAAGGCATCAGGGACTACATTTAATTTACCACTACGGTGTTCGATATCAAAATCATACTGGGACAACTGTACTGCCCACCGAGCTAAACGACCACTGGGATTTTGTAATTTTGTTAACCACAACAGCGCGAAATGATCAGTGATCACCTTGAACTTAACGCCCTGTACATAACAACGATATTTGGACATTCCGAAAATCAAACTTAATAACTCAAGTTCAGTTACGGTATAGTTACGTTCGGCCTTGGTTAGCGTACGTGATGCGTACGACACTACCCTCTCATTTTCTCCTTCCCCCTGTGTTAAAACACAAGCAACGGCATGTGAGCTCGCATCACATTGCAAAACAAACGGTTCGTCAAAGTTTGGACTAGCTAGTACCGGGGCAGTAATCAGACGCTGTTTTAATTCTATAAAAGATTTTTCTGCAACATCAGACCACTGAATACTTTGGCGTTTCTGCCTACCCTTTATTAATTCTGTTATAGGAGCTGTTAACTCTGAAAAATCACTGATAAAACGGCGATACCATGACGCCATGCCTAGAAATCTTTTTACCTCAGTAGTATTTTTAGGTCGGGGATAATCAATAATAGCCTTGACTTTATCAGGGTTTGTATGGAGACCATTTTTGTCTACTACGTAGCCCAAAAATGATAAACTAGATTTACAAAATTTGCATTTGTCAATGTTTATAGTTAAATTTGCTGACTTTAAGCTATCATAAACTCTTAAAAGTGTTACCATGTGTTCATCAAAAGTTTTATTTACCACGACCAAATCATCTAAATAAGTAAAAATATGTTGTTCTATGGAAGGATCGAATAATCTATCAATGAGTCTTTGTAACTGCTGGGCAGAATTACATAGGCCAAAAGGCATTCTAGTAAATTCAAAATGTCCCTTACCAACTACTGAAAAGGCTGTTTTCTCACAAGAACCTGGTGTTAATTTTATTTGCCAAAAAGCATGCTTGAGGTCAATAGCTGTTAAAAAATGAGCATCTCTAACCTTATCTAAAGTTTGAGTTAAATTGGGTAAAGGATATGAATCTTTTTTTGTAATCGAGTTAAGTCTCCTACCATCAAAACATAGGCGGTATTCCCCAGAGGATTTTTTAACTAAAATAACATTACTTGAATATGGACTTTTAGATGGTTGTATAACTCCGAGTTCTAACATTTTATCAATTTCTGCATTTAAGTGTTTTTGCATATAAGGTGACATTGAAAAATTTCTTTGTTTAAAAGGTACCGACTCTGTTAAAATGATGTCATGTTCAACTAGCGTGGTACAACCTAACGTGGTAGAGTTGGAACTTATTTCCTTAAATTTAGTAATGACTGACTCTAATTTTTTACTTTGGGCCCCACTTAAATCAGCCTCACTCATGATTGAGCATACAAAATTTTCATGGTTAAAAGATAAGTCAGAAGGGAGCTCATTTATAGCAAAGGACTCATTGTTAAAATTTATATTTAAACCAAATATTTTACAAAAATCTACCCCTAGGATAATATCATCTCTAATGCTAGGAATTATTAAAGTTTTTACAATTTCTGTCTTATTTTCTAAGGTGATAGGTAAAGATACAGTACCGATAACTTTCTGAGACTGTCCATCAGCAGTAGACACATTGAAATTCGTGTTGTATTCAATTTCTAACTCTGTGTTAAGAACTACACCAAGACCCCTCTTTCCTAAGACTGTGTGATTAGCCCCTGTATCCAAAAGAGCGTCCATTTTTATACCATTGACAGATATGTTGAGAAAAGGTCGATCATCTGGTAGTTTATTAACAAAAAGTGGTGAAATTAATTTCTTTTTATAAAAATCTTTGACTAATAATAACCAATCAGACCATTTATTATCAATATTTTTATTTATTGAGGAAAATTTATTACAAGTTCTATTTGACCGGGCTAAATTTGATTTTTTGTGATAATGCTTAAAGTTTTTATTTGTGCAAGTTTTAAGACTAACATTTTGACAAAAGTTGTGGGCTTTACGGTTGAAATTTTTATTTGACGGGTAGGCTTTAAGATTAAAATTTTTATTTAAGGTGTGGTTGGATTCGGCAAGTCTACAACGGCATCTTCCAACCTCAGATCCGTCGTGATCTCGTTTTTTGGATTACACTTCGAGCATTTAGTCTTAGTTACACCTTTCTTTCCACAAGAAAAACAGAAAATCGTTCTTTTCTTAGGGCACTTATTATAAGCATGACCCTGTATATCACAATTCCAACATTTTATAGAGTTTACTTCGTTTATGGCTATATTTAAATTTTCTGATGAGCTTGCAGGATGATTACTATTATCCACGACCTTCTCAAAACTTTTATCATTGTTAGTTATTGCCAAATCTAGAATTTCATTAATATTTGCTTTGTGCTTGATACCAGTAGCATTAGTTTTAGAAAAAGACAGATCGGGCCCTATTAGGTTAGAAAAATTCCCACTCGACTCTTTAAAGTTACTATTACTAAGTTTAACGTCTTCTAATGTTTTACATAATTGTTTTAATTCTGCAATATTATAAGGGTAGCGTAAAGCTAAACGATCTTGAAAATATGGCCTTAAATTTTTTATAATGATTTTTAATTGTGTACTTTCATTGACAGGGTGGCTAAATCTCCTAAACAAATTTTCCATTACAGCTATAAAAATTAAAACGCGCTCTGAGATAGCCTGTTTTCTGTCCCTTATTGCGTCCCATAATTCCCCTTCAAAATCACATGGTAAAAATACTAATTTTAACTGATTTTCTAAATCTTGCCAAGTGTGACAACTTGAACGAACTGACCTAAATAAAATTAAAGCATCGCCTTCAAAAAACTCATGGGCAAAAGTTAGTAAGTCATTTTTGCTAATTTTGTGTGACATGGAAAATTCTTCTACACGTTCTAAAAAATTGTGTAAAGTTTGGTTTTTACCATCAAATTTTAATAGATTCCTGTTTGATTGTGAGAGTCTGAAAAAAGCTTTACTGTAGTCAACAGGTGAATAATTATTATACGTTAGGTTGGGTGTAGTATGCAACACATCATGCACAAACGATCTCGGGTTATCGGTTGCTAAGGAAGGTAAGGCATCTTCTCGCCGGGAACATATAAATTTTGATTTAAAATATTCGAGCTATCGATTGGCTCTCTAAAAGTTACGTGGTTAAACAACTGTGTTGAATGACGAGGTGTTGTATTTGTATTAATCTGATTGATGTCATTAACATTATAATTTTGTGAATAAGGTCCACAATTTGTTCTAGAGATATTTTCGTGCAAGACATTGTGACTAGGTATAGGTACATTACGATATATGTTAGTAGAACTTACTTCAGGTATACGAAAAGAACTAGAAACTTGATAGGCCCCTGTAACTACATTATTTGTAATTTGTGAACTAGCAGTGCAAGAATTTACATTAGACGGTGAGTTTAAGGTACTAAAATTTAAGTTACGCTGTGAATTTAACATACTGACATTTGAATTATAAAGTGAGTCTAAGTTAGTTACTTGTGAGTTACTTTGTGAAGTTAAATTATTGACATTTGTATTACCTTGTGAATTTAATTTGCTGACACCGGTATTATTTTGTAATTGTAAATTACTGAAATGCATAGTGGTTTGTGGGACAAAACTTGAGCTGGTGACAAAATTTTGGTGACTGGTCGTTGCGTGGTTAGACATACCCGCCTGTAAAATCATTAATGGTGAACTAACAGTTACAACTGGAGATAAAATGTTATCATTTGCGTTATTCAACTCAATTAAATTTACTTCTGGTGCATTACCAGATTTATTCTCTAACAAATCAAAAAGCAACATAATTTTTGTGATTAATTCGGTTTTAAAATCAGCGTCTGTTTGATATTCAGCTGTTAAATAATTTACCCTATTTTTGACATGTAAAAGTTTACTTTTTAATCTTCTATAATCAGGATGACGTTTATCAAATGTAAATTTGTTTACCATACTTTCCAGTGTGTTGACCTTATCAATGCATATGATTCTTTCCATCCCATTATCTACCTGAACCTTTGGATGAGACGTGGGTTGACATTTTTCACTCTGTAGATGTCCTCGTAAGATTGCCCTCTTTACATCACAGTTTCCCTCGATATTCGTACCTCGTATATAGAGTTCAAAGTTCAGCTCCTCCACAGACAAGTAGTTTGGCTCCATGACTCCTTACTATATTATTACCTACACTAGGGAAAACACGAATTAGTAACAAGAAAATCAAGACGGTAAATATACTGAAAATAAAACAAGATAAGAGAAAGACAAAGAAAATAGAAAAAGTTACTACTTTTGAAATATATTTTTTTTTTTTTTTGCAGATGTAATAGACACTCTTGCCTCCAATTTATGACGACGCCTCGCGTTGCGGCGCCACTGTAAAATCTTCAGGTACTATTGTGCCTAAAGCACAATAAAACTAATTTTGTTTGGCAGTTTCACAGGCTCAAATAAACAAATGCGATAACCTACCACCAAACAGAATTAGGCTCCGGCTAGCCAGTTTTATAGGAGGCAAGGGCCTGGGTAAGCGTCAACGACAAACTAAATAATAAGGCCAAGAGCGATTAAATTATAAAAAGTTTAAGTTAGAAAATTTAATTTAAGTGTTTAAAACCTAAGTTTTGTATTCAAAAAAATATATTCAAAAGTACCTTGGGCGCCAAAACCTAAAGGAGGTTTATTAAAAGGGAAGATACGTCACAGACAACACACAGAAAAATGACAGGTAAAATTGAAATTGATTTAATATCAATTAATAAACATAGCTCACGGATAAATAAATAATGATATTACAATACGTGACATCAAAAAAATAATTTGAACAACAGACACGTATAAATTACTAATACAAGAAATATGGGTTAGTCAAATTTAGAAGTAGGGTTAAAATGTTACGATAAAAAATAAGTTACAGATAACGGTACGGTACGGTAACAGTTATCACCAAATTAGATAAGAAAAAGTTCCAGCGATAAACAAACAAGATAATACCTTGAGCAGTTTCGCAATAAGCTACCAAATATATTCACTAAAATTTTAACTAGGTACTCGAAATTACATAAAGTTAATTCGGGGTAAAGGTACGAGACTATGAATTTCTCATAACTGGCAACCTAGATTGACATATAAGACAAGCTATCGAAATAGGGAGCAGTTCTCTTTTGCTAGAGATTTTTTAATGTGTTGCTAAACCTGATGACAATTTAATAATTATCAGATGACATATCCCAACCGCCAAGAAAAATAAGGTACAATTTACCGGGCTATATAAAATGATAGTAAGTGGGAATTATTAAATCAACACTAGAGATGACATCTAATTAAATTTGTACTTAAACACATTCATTAAACTGCTCGACAACAATAATAAGAAAAGGTAGCCACGCCTTGCTAGAGTGAGAGAAATTTATTTAAGGTTAGTAAAAAAGTGACACACAAGGCTAAAATAATGGCGCTTAGCAACTAAATTATAAAACAATTTTGTTTATCACTAGAAACTTCACTTATAGACACTTCTAGAACTCTAGAAACTTATCACTAACAATACCCGAAACTAACCTAAAATTTACAAAATCTCATAAAAAAATACATGCCTCTCGGCTACAGATAATATGACCCCATGGCCAAAATATCACGATACGATACGATAAGACAAACTAACGATAAAACTGGTAGGTACAAACCAAATAAACCAGAAGATAAGAAAATATTTACGGGGTTAAATAGCGTAAGGCTATAGAACTGACCGGCGATTTTATGGCAGCACTGAAACACAAAATCGTCTCACGGA
This sequence comes from Stenurella melanura, assembly GCA_963583905.1. Lineage (NCBI taxonomy): Eukaryota > Metazoa > Arthropoda > Insecta > Coleoptera > Cerambycidae > Stenurella > Stenurella melanura. The sequence continues at coordinate 115,891,127 of OY757312.1, forward strand.
CTAAAATTAATGAAAACTTCATTAACAGTGCTGTTTCTTACGGTCTAAAACCTTATCCGACACTACTACCATGAAGTTAAAAAAATAGCAAAACTACACAAATTTACGTATAGGCTCATTACTGTTATATTTGTGGTTGGTAACATGTAATTTTATTTAATTTAATATCCCTCTAGCGGCAGTTAATTACATGAACATTAACGAAATTTTGTTGGAAGGAAGTAATAACAGTGTACTTAGCTTATGAAAAGTTTCCTGTTGGTCTTGGCATGTAGCTGGTGATATTGTAGTAGGTAATGTTGTCTCTCTCATACACATGATATCAGTGAACGGTAACTTCTAGGATTCTCCAAGTGCGATATTCATAAAAACAGCAAAAAAATTCAACAAAAACTTCCTCGTGGTGGTTGATCAAGCCATTCGAAGAATATTCACATCGCTGGATATGTTACGATATGATGTTAAAACTTCTAAGATGTGTCCTTCAAGTAGGAAAACTTCAAAGGTATTAAAATACGTAAATCGGTAAAACGATAAACTTTAAGAAACTTGAAACGAATTTAAGTAGGTTTAAATTTTGAAAAACTTCATTTTAATCTTGAAAAAGATAATAAATAGGAATAGTTATAAAATAGCTATATGATAAATCGGAATATATCAGAAAAGGTATATCAGATATATCAGAAAATAGTATATCAGATAAATCAGAATATATCAGAAAATATCGGAAAATGTCAGAAAAGGTACATCAGATAATATCAGAAAAAAATTGCAGGAAAAAATCATAAAATATCGGAAAAAATCATAAAAACATCGGAAAAATCAGAAAAAATATCGGAAAAGGTCATAAAAAATTATCGGAAAAGGTCATAAAAAATTCAATCCATAATCTAAAAGAAAATGGGAACGTATTAATATCAATTTAAATTAAAATTTGAGACAAACTACTTACATTCAAATATCCATTTTAAGCGACTGAATAATAAAATTTAAGCCGGTAGGTTAAAAGACGTGTTAACCGCCCAACAACAAAACAGTAAGAGAGCGTATTCGATATCACTCGATACAATATTTTAAATCGTTCGATGGTGCTGACATCTCGTGCCTAGGCCTATAACTTATTTCAACACGGAAACGGTTTCTACAATCCATTAGAGATGGAACATTAACGGAGTATTGTTACAAATACCCCCTTCCAACAAATTTAAAAGCGTAAGCTTACTTCACGTCAGAGTTCAACGATAACAGCTGATCGCAGCTAACCCCAAAATATTTCTTAGAAATAATATTAGTATACAGAGTATAACCTAACACACGATATAAGTAAATACAGGATCAAAAACACAAAAATATTACAAAGATACGACATATGTTCAAGAAATTTACAAACAATAGTATAATCTAATATATACAAAAACAAAATATCTAACAAGGTACAGAAATAAGATACAGTAATAAGATAAGACACAGTACGAAATAGTTATAAACGACAATATAGGCAATAATACATACACGGTTTCAAGAAGACAAGACTACAATGTCTTATTTACTACATGAGCCAACAATTTGTATATAGAGTTGAACTAGGACACACTATATACGTTGGGGTTCATCGTCTGGGGCTTGTTTAAGATCTTTAACATGATATCTACCTAGTTCTTTATTATGTTCATCTACCAGTTCGTAAATAATAGGGGAAATCTTTTTTACAATGGTACATTTGATAAACTTCGGGGCAAGTTTGGCTGAAAAATAATTTGCGGCATCTGATAACACATAATTTCTCTTATACACAGTGTCTCCAACATCGAATTCAATATTTCTTTTTCTAAGGTCATAATATTTCTTATTCTTTTGATAAGATTTAGAAATGTTGTTGGCGACATCTTTGTATAAGTCTTGTAACTTTTGTAGTTCAGAAACTAATTTCTTTCTGTTTTCAAACTGAATGGGAGCATTATTTTTCGAGGTTATTTCACCATAATACTTTCCAGAGGTAGGGAGTTCTCTTCCAAAAGTCAAGACAGCTGGGGAGTAACCAGTGGCTTCGTGAACACAAGTATTAATAGCATTTGCAATTTGAGGTATAAGTTTGTCCCAATCCCGATGATTATTTTCTCTTAAATAAGATCTAATCGCAGTACCTATGACTCGATTGGCACGTTCTACATTATTAACCTGTGGATGATACTTAGCGTTATACCAAACGTGTGAGATTGAATATTTTGTCAGCAAACTCTTAAATTCTTTCGAGGTAAATTGGGAACCATTGTCCTGGACCATAATTTGCGGTACACCAAAAGTTAAAAATACGTGATTCTCAATAAAATTACAGATTTCCTTTGCGGTAGCTCTTTTTATTCTATGTATAAAAGTAAATTTTGTGAACCAGTCTACTACGACTAAGAGGTAACAGTTGTTTAACTTTGACTTGGGATAAGGTCCCGATATATCACAAGAAAGTAATTGAAATGGTTGGTTAATATTCTTAGGAGACCCCATGAGTCCAATTCGGCCCAATTGTGATACCTTTTGTGCACGACATGTTTCACACCTATACACGTATTTTTTAACATCGGCTTTCATACCTGGCCAATAGTAACTATTGCAGACACGGTGATACGTTTTATTAGAACCAAAGTGTGATGACAGAGGATCATCGTGACATTCTTTTAAAATATTTAAACGGTCACCTTTCGGTACGACTAACTTCCATTCCCTAAAATTTGTTCTTAATTTGTACTTGTTTTTAACAAATTTATAAAGTTTATTATTTTCAATATGCCACATTGGATATAATTCAGGATTTTTATCTACATTCACTAACATTTTATTGTACCATTTGTCAGGCTTACTACTTAGACTGTCAATATTAGTAACCGCTCTGCTTAAGGCATCAGGGACTACATTTAATTTACCACTACGGTGTTCGATATCAAAATCATACTGGGACAACTGTACTGCCCACCGAGCTAAACGACCACTGGGATTTTGTAATTTTGTTAACCACAACAGCGCGAAATGATCAGTGATCACCTTGAACTTAACGCCCTGTACATAACAACGATATTTGGACATTCCGAAAATCAAACTTAATAACTCAAGTTCAGTTACGGTATAGTTACGTTCGGCCTTGGTTAGCGTACGTGATGCGTACGACACTACCCTCTCATTTTCTCCTTCCCCCTGTGTTAAAACACAAGCAACGGCATGTGAGCTCGCATCACATTGCAAAACAAACGGTTCGTCAAAGTTTGGACTAGCTAGTACCGGGGCAGTAATCAGACGCTGTTTTAATTCTATAAAAGATTTTTCTGCAACATCAGACCACTGAATACTTTGGCGTTTCTGCCTACCCTTTATTAATTCTGTTATAGGAGCTGTTAACTCTGAAAAATCACTGATAAAACGGCGATACCATGACGCCATGCCTAGAAATCTTTTTACCTCAGTAGTATTTTTAGGTCGGGGATAATCAATAATAGCCTTGACTTTATCAGGGTTTGTATGGAGACCATTTTTGTCTACTACGTAGCCCAAAAATGATAAACTAGATTTACAAAATTTGCATTTGTCAATGTTTATAGTTAAATTTGCTGACTTTAAGCTATCATAAACTCTTAAAAGTGTTACCATGTGTTCATCAAAAGTTTTATTTACCACGACCAAATCATCTAAATAAGTAAAAATATGTTGTTCTATGGAAGGATCGAATAATCTATCAATGAGTCTTTGTAACTGATGGGCAGAATTACATAGGCCAAAAGGCATTCTAGTAAATTCAAAATGTCCCTTACCAACTACTGAAAAGGCTGTTTTCTCACAAGAACCTGGTGTTAATTTTATTTGCCAAAAAGCATGCTTGAGGTCAATAGCTGTTAAAAAATGAGCATCTCTAACCTTATCTAAAGTTTGAGTTAAATTGGGTAAAGGATATGAATCTTTTTTTGTAATCGAGTTAAGTCTCCTACCATCAAAACATAGGCGGTATTCCCCAGAGGATTTTTTAACTAAAATAACATTACTTGAATATGGACTTTTAGATGGTTGTATAACTCCGAGTTCTAACATTTTATCAATTTCTGCATTTAAGTGTTTTTGCATATAAGGTGACATTGAAAAATTTCTTTGTTTAAAAGGTACCGACTCTGTTAAAATGATGTCATGTTCAACTAGCGTGGTACAACCTAACGTGGTAGAGTTGGAACTTATTTCCTTAAATTTAGTAATGACTGACTCTAATTTTTTACTTTGGGCCCCACTTAAATCAGCCTCACTCATGATTGAGCATACAAAATTTTCATGGTTAAAAGATAAGTCAGAAGGGAGCTCATTTATAGCAAAGGACTCATTGTTAAAATTTATATTTAAACCAAATATTTTACAAAAATCTACCCCTAGGATAATATCATCTCTAATGCTAGGAATTATTAAAGTTTTTACAATTTCTGTCTTATTTTCTAAGGTGATAGGTAAAGATACAGTACCGATAACTTTCTGAGACTGTCCATCAGCAGTAGACACATTGAAATTCGTGTTGTATTCAATTTCTAACTCTGTGTTAAGAACTACACCAAGACCCCTCTTTCCTAAGACTGTGTGATTAGCCCCTGTATCCAAAAGAGCGTCCATTTTTATACCATTGACAGATATGTTGAGAAAAGGTCGATCATCTGGTAGTTTATTAACAAAAAGTGGTGAAATTAATTTCTTTTTATAAAAATCTTTGACTACTAATAACCAATCAGACCATTTATTATCAATATTTTTATTTATTGAGGAAAATTTATTACAAGTTCTATTTGACCGGGCTAAATTTGATTTTTTGTGATAATGCTTAAAGTTTTTATTTGTGCAAGTTTTAAGACTAACATTTTGACAAAAGTTGTGGGCTTTACGGTTGAAATTTTTATTTGACGGGTAGGCTTTAAGATTAAAATTTTTATTTAAGGTGTGGTTGGATTCGGCAAGTCTACAACGGCATCTTCCAACCTCAGATCCGTCGTGATCTCGTTTTTTGGATTACACTTCGAGCATTTAGTCTTAGTTACACCTTTCTTTCCACAAGAAAAACAGAAAATCGTTCTTTTCTTAGGGCACTTATTATAAGCATGACCCTGTATATCACAATTCCAACATTTTATAGAGTTTACTTCGTTTATGGCTATATTTAAATTTTCTGATGAGCTTGCAGGATGATTACTATTATCCACGACCTTCTCAAAACTTTTATCATTGTTAGTTATTGCCAAATCTAGAATTTCATTAATATTTGCTTTGTGCTTGATACCAGTAGCATTAGTTTTAGAAAAAGACAGATCGGGCCCTATTAGGTTAGAAAAATTCCCACTCGACTCTTTAAAGTTACTATTACTAAGTTTAACGTATTCTAATGTTTTACATAATTGTTTTAATTCTGCAATATTATAAGGGTAGCGTAAAGCTAAACGATCTTGAAAATATGGCCTTAAATTTTTTATAATGATTTTTAATTGTGTACTTTCATTGACAGGGTGGCTAAATCTCCTAAACAAATTTTCCATTACAGCTATAAAAATTAAAACGCGCTCTGAGATAGCCTGTTTTCTGTCCCTTATTGCGTCCCATAATTCCCCTTCAAAATCACATGGTAAAAATACTAATTTTAACTGATTTTCTAAATCTTGCCAAGTGTGACAACTTGAACGAACTGACCTAAATAAAAATTAAAGCATCGCCTTCAAAAAACTCATGGGCAAAAGTTAGTAAGTCATTTTTGCTAATTTTGTGTGACATGGAAAATTCTTCTACACGTTCTAAAAAATTGTGTAAAGTTTGGTTTTTACCATCAAATTTTAATAGATTCCTGTTTGATTGTGAGAGTCTGAAAAAAGCTTTACTGTAGTCAACAGGTGAATAATTATTATACGTTAGGTTGGGTGTAGTATGCAACACATCATGCACAAACGATCTCGGGTTATCGGTTGCTAAGGAAGGTAAGGCATCTTCTCGCCGGGGAACATATAAATTTTGATTTAAAATATTCGAGCTATCGATTGGCTCTCTAAAAGTTACGTGGTTAAACAACTGTGTTGAATGACGAGGTGTTGTATTTGTATTAATCTGATTGATGTCATTAACATTATAATTTTGTGAATAAGGTCCACAATTTGTTCTAGAGATATTTTCGTGCAAGACATTGTGACTAGGTATAGGTACATTACGATATATGTTAGTAGAACTTACTTCAGGTATACGAAAAGAACTAGAAACTTGATAGGCCCCTGTAACTACATTATTTGTAATTTGTGAACTAGCAGTGCAAGAATTTACATTAGACGGTGAGTTTAAGGTACTAAAATTTAAGTTACGCTGTGAATTTAACATACTGACATTTGAATTATAAAGTGAGTCTAAGTTAGTTACTTGTGAGTTACTTTGTGAAGTTAAATTATTGACATTTGTATTACCTTGTGAAATTAAATTGCTGACACTGGTATTATTTTGTAATTGTAAATTACTGAAATGCATAGTGGTTTGTGGGACAAAACTTGAGCTGGTGACAAAATTTTGGTGACTGGTCGTTGCGTGGTTAGACATACCCGCCTGTGAAATCATTAATGGTGAACTAACAGTTACAACTGGAGATAAAATGTTATCATTTGCGTTATTCAACTCAATTAAATTTACTTCTGGTGCATTACCAGATTTATTCTCTAACAAATCAAAAAGCAACATAATTTTTGTGATTAATTCGGTTTTAAAATCAGCGTCTGTTTGATATTCAGCTGTTAAATAATTTACCCTATTTTTGACATGTAAAAGTTTACTTTTTAATCTTCTATAATCAGGATGACGTTTATCAAATGTAAATTTGTTTACCATACTTTCCAGTGTGTTGACCTTATCAATGCATATGATTCTTTCCATCCCATTATCTACCTGAACCTTTGGATGAGACGTGGGTTGACATTTTTCACTCTGTAGATGTCCTCGTAAGATTGCCCTCTTTACATCACAGTTTCCCTCGATATTCGTACCTCGTATATAGAGTTCAAAGTTCAGCTCCTCCACAGACAAGTAGTTTGGCTCCATGACTCCTTACTATATTATTACCTACACTAGGGAAAACACGAATTAGTAACAAGAAAATCAAGACGGTAAATATACTGAAAATAAAACAAGATAAGAGAAAGACAAAGAAAATAGAAAAAGTTACTACTTTTGAATTTTTTTTTTTTTTTTTTTTGCAGATGTAATAGACACTCTTGCCTCCAATTTATGACGACGCCTCGCGTTGCGGCGCCACTGTAAAATCTTCAGGTACTATTGTGCCTAAAGCACAATAAAACTAATTTTGTTTGGCAGTTTCACAGGCTCAAATAAACAAATGCGATAACCTACCACCAAACAGAATTAGGCTCCGGCTAGCCAGTTTTATAGGAGGCAAGGGCCTGGGTAAGCGTCAACGACAAACTAAATAATAAGGCCAAGAGCGATTAAATTATAAAAAGTTTAAGTTAGAAAATTTAATTTAAGTGTTTAAAACCTAAGTTTTGTATTCAAAAAAATATATTCAAAAGTACCTTGGGCGCCAAAACCTAAAGGAGGTTTATTAAAAGGGAAGATACGTCACAGACAACACACAGAAAAATGACAGGTAAAATTGAAATTGATTTAATATCAATTAATAAACATAGCTCACGGATAAATAAATAATGATATTACAATACGTGACATCAAAAAAATAATTTGAACAACAGACACGTATAAATTACTAATACAAGAAATATGGGTTAGTCAAATTTAGAAGTAGGGTTAAAATGTTACGATAAAAAATAAGTTACAGATAACGGTACGGTACGGTAACAGTTATCACCAAATTAGATAAGAAAAAGGTCCAGCGATAAACAAACAAGATAATACCTTGAGCAGTTTCGCAATAAGCTACCAAATATATTCACTAAAATTTTAACTAGGTACTCGAAATTACATAAAGTTAATTCGGGGTAAAGGTACGAGACTATGAATTTCTCATAACTGGCAACCTAGATTGACATATAAGACAAGCTATCGAAATAGGGAGCAGTTCTCTTTTGCTAGAGATTTTTTAATGTGTTGCTAAACCTGATGACAATTTAATAATTATCAGATGACATATCCCAACCGCCAAGAAAAATAAGGTACAATTTACCGGGCTATATAAAATGATAGTACGTGGGAATTATTAAATCAACACTAGAGATGACATCTAATTAAATTTGTACTTAAACACATTCATTAAACTGCTCGACAACAATAATAAGAAAAGGTAGCCACGCCTTGCTAGAGTGAGAGAAATTTATTTAAGGTTAGTAAAAAAGTGACACACAAGGCTAAAATAATGGCGCTTAGCAACTAAATTATAAAACAATTTTGTTTATCACTAGAAACTTCACTTATAGACACTTCTAGAACTCTAGAAACTTATCGCTAACAATACCCGAAACTAACCTAAAATTTACAAAATCTCATAAAAAAATACATGCCTCTCGGCTACAGATAATATGACCCCATGGCCAAAATATCACGATACGATACGATAAGACAAACTAACGATAAAACTGGTAGGTACAAACCAAATAAACCAGAAGATAAGAAAATATTTACGGGGTTAAATAGCGTAAGGCTATAGAACTGACCGGCGATTTTATGGCAGCACTGAAACACAAAATCGTCTCACGGACTAAAATTAATGAAAACTTCATTAACAGTGCTGTTTCTTACGGTCTAAAACCTTATCCGACACTACTACCATGAAGTTAAAAAAATAGCAAAACTACACAAATTTACGTATAGGCTCATTACTGTTATATTTGTGGTTGGTAACATGTAATTTTATTTAATTTAATATCCCTCTAGCGGCAGTTAATTACATGAACATTAACGAAATTTTGTTGGAAGGAAGTAATAACAGTGTACTTAGCTTATGAAAAGTTTCCTGTTGGTCTTGGCATGTAGCTGGTGATATTGTAGTAGGTAATGTTGTCTCTCTCATACACATGATATCAGTGAACGGTAACTTCTAGGATTCTCCAAGTGCGATATTCATAAAAACAGCAAAAAAATTCAACAAAAACTTCCTCGTGGTGGTTGATCAAGCCATTCGAAGAATATTCACATCGCTGGATATGTTACGATATGATGTTAAAACTTCTAAGATGTGTCCTTCAAGTAGGAAAACTTCAAAGGTATTAAAATACGTAAATCGGTAAATCGATAAACTTTAAGAAACTTGAAACGAATTTAAGTAGGTTTAAATTTTGAAAAACTTCATTTTAATCTTGAAAAAGATAATAAATAGGAATAGTTATAAAATAGCTATATGATAAATCGGAATATATCAGAAAAGGTATATCAGATATATCAGAAAATAGTATATCAGATAAATCAGAATATATCAGAAAATATCGGAAAATGTCAGAAAAGGTACATCAGATAATATCAGAAAAAAATTGCAGGAAAAAATCATAAAATATCGGAAAAAATCATAAAAACATCGGAAAAATCAGAAAAAATATCGGAAAAGGTCATAAAAAATTATCGGAAAAGGTCATAAAAAATTCAATCCATAATCTAAAAGAAAATGGGAACGTATTAATATCAATTTAAATTAAAATTTGAGACAAACTACTTACATTCAAATATCCATTTTAAGCGACTGAATAATAAAATTTAAGCCGGTAGGTTAAAAGACGTGTTAACCGCCCAACAACAAAACAGTAAGAGAGCGTATTCGATATCACTCGATACAATATTTTAAATCGTTCGATGGTGCTGACATCTCGTGCCTAGGCCTATAACTTATTTCAACACGGAAACGGTTTCTACAATCCATTAGAGATGGAACATTAACGGAGTATTGTTACAACAGTCTCAACTGAAACAGTTCAAAACACTTGATGGAAATAAAATCTTTTGCCATGGGTGCAGATCAAATAAACCTAGAAATGGTTCTTTTATGCTGCCCACGAATTTTAAATTTTCTTACAAACATTGTAAATTCGTGTCTTCTTGGCGGTGGTTTTCTTAACAGCTGGAAAATTGCTCGCGTAACACCTTTGCCAAAAAAGAAAGATGCTCTGTCATATAATGATTTTCGCCCAATAAGTATACTTCTAATTCTATATAAACTTATTGAAAAAAATATGTATTACCAGATACGAGAACACTTGAATACATTCTGCCCCAGAATCAATCTGGGTTTCGCCCAGGCTCTAGCTGTGCTACAGCGCTATTAAAAATAACTGATGATATCATTGGGGCTACAGATCAGGGTAAAACTACGGTACTGATACTTAGATTTCTCGAAAGCTTTTGATACAATTAGCCACGAAATTTTACCGTCTAGTTTACACATCGTTGGTTTTTCGGAGAGTGCAGTTAGGCTTTTAGGTAGTTATTTAGTCAGTAGGTCATGATATAGGTCAATCTTCCAAAGGTAGTGTATTATGTGGAGTTCCGCGGGGCTCCATACTGGGCCCACTTTTGTTTAGTATATACACGTGTAATTTAACGTCCTGCCTAAAAGGATGCAAAGTACGTCTTTATGCAGATGATAAACATCAGTTATGGTATTTGGCAAATATGTCGACGACAAATTGAGAATGAGTTTGTAATTAAAATTGGAAACGAGACTTTACAATGTGCGCAAAGTGCCAAAAACTTGGGACTAGAATTAGATACAGATCTACGTTTTAAAAAAGATGTAAAGAAAATAATTCAAAAAGCCTACTCCTCATTAAATATGTTATTTCCAAATCGTCACTTAATCTCTCAGTCCCTTAAAATAAAACTTACAGAAAAGTTCAAAAGTCATGTTTGCGGTTCATATATGGCATCAGAAAGTTTGAGCCAGTGCCATATAAATTAAAAGACTCAAATTGGCTAAGCATGCAAGACAGACGAAAACTCCACTCTACAGTCTTGTTTCATAACATTATATTAAATCAATGTCCCCCTTACTTGTATAACAAAATAAAATATAGAACGGATGTCCATACCTTAAATTTAAGGACTTATTACACCTCCACCTCACAAATCTGCAATGTTTAAAAGATGTTTTACATATAATGTTTATGTTCTTTATAATAATGTACCAGCATCCTTGAAATCTAGGACTAATATTGAGCCTTAGGGAACCCTCAGGACGACATCACGTATACTAAAATTGATTGCACTTCACTACCAATTTTAGATTTTCCTTGTGGGAGTTAATTCAACTTAGAAGGCATCCTAATATGCCAATAGTTTATAATTTTTTTGATAATATAATTCTGTTCATTGAATCGAAAGCTTTCGATAAATCGAAAAGCGGCCACACAAACTGTTCGTATCTAACTCTTTATGAATGTTTGAAGAAATGAAACAATAAGCTAATAAAGTTTTACATTTTCTCATAAAAGTAACAATTTCGTGATTAACGCAATGTTTTTGTTTTTATCCTGATTTTTTGTAGTACTTACTCGAAAATGTTTATTTGTTTAGTTTTCAACAATTGCTTCCAGTATATTGTTCAAATGACCTTTCCACGTCCTCATGTTTATTTCAGCAATCTTGAATGCGGAACTGAGTGCAGAACAAAATTAAATGTCATGTTTATCTGTTTCTTTGCTTCAATTTTTTAACAAATGGTTTTCATAGAGTTCTGTAAAATCAGATAATGGTAATATTTCCCAAGATACTTTTTCAGTACTATGATCCTTCCCTCTAAATAAAAAAAAAACTGGTAATTGTAAATGCCGTATTGTTATAAAAATAAGTTATGACTCGTCGAGCACAGTCGTATATAAACAATACATTATTAATCATTACAACATTTATACATTGGTGTTATGTTTCAACATACCACGCGTATCTCTTTCCGAGTAGAATATTAATTTACAAATTTCATACACGTGATAATTTAATTAGTAGTAAATAATAGTTAGAAACCAAACACCTCCCAAATTTGTCGTAATTAGGAAGATGTGTGAAATTTCTTCGCCCTTGAAATACTTGACATTGGTTAAGGTCATTGGGTAACTTTTCGTGAAATTTTTAATTATCTACTACACTTTTATACATAAGGCCCCAGAGATATCGCAATAAGCAAAACAGATCAACCACTAATAGTATATTAGACAGCGTGTAATTATCTGCCACTTTTGTATCAGCTTGAAATTTAATTTAGAGATTTACCTTAGAGCATGGCAGACAACAGAAGTAATATGAGATTTTTTCTTTCTTTGCATGTTCATAAAGCGGATGCTGATAGAGCGGTATAGTTTACACCGCTCCTGTATGCTCTTAGTCACAGCGCGCAAGCGGATAATGTGCTTTTCAAAGCCTACATGGCTCGTACCTCGGTGTATTAAGATAGAGATAGAATCTATAGTCTTCACGCCCAGATTTACAGAAAATATCGCCAATTTTATGGGAAACCAAATTTCAGAAATGAAGTGCGGTACTTATTACATACGACTAACATTTAATCGACATGCAAACGATACTATACGGTCTCACAGTGGGCCACGAAATCTAAAAACCTGGCCAAAAAGCCAAAATTCGAAAGAGCTTTAATTGTATTCAAAGTAATAGTTCTGTAATCATAAATATTCAGTTCATTACCTACCCGAAATTCCAACCTTTTACCTGATACACCTTAGAAAGGCAGCGTTCTCTTAGCTTATAGTTGTGAATAGTTGCTACATTTGAACGTACTATTCGATATCACTGTAATTTGTGTAATTTCGACAAAGACATTTTGAAAATTTACCAAGATAATCTATAAAGTAAGTATTTTATTTTGTATATATTGATTGCTTGTAAAATGTGATACATTCGGTCATAAAATAGTGTTAAACGGGATTCTACAAAGAAATAAAAATTAATGGGTACTTTCTGTTTGAGCTACAAAAAAAGCACAACGTATTCCTAGCATAGCTCTTTTACTGGTCGATTTCTTATAGTTTTTTCAAATTATGGTACAAACTTTGGAATCCGGTTCATCCCGGTTTGGAAGTAATACTTAAGTAATAATTTGGTCATGAGGTGTTATATTGAAAATATACGTACGAAGCGACGACTGACGCTCGGTAACTACTAGGATTGGCTAGAAGAGCCCAAATTTAATCGATTGAAATTGTCTCACAGAAAAATGAATTATGGCAAGGGCGTAGCCACGGTGGGGTAGGGTGGTGTGCTTGAGCCCCCCCCCCCCACCTAGCACCGAGACAAACCGAGCAAAAGAAACAGCGAATCTATTTGTCACCACTTACTAATGCTAATACCGACATCTGTTGCACAAAATCCTCATACATGGAGCTGAAATTATTGAGTCTGCAATGTTACCGATCGGTTAGCTCTCAGAAAAATCTCAGGAGTCAAGGAATGAAAGCCTTAAACAATACAGGCCAAGCCACATTAGAAAATCATCTAGACAAGTAACGAACGAAGATCTTCTTCATTGCGTGCTATTTTCGTCCAACCCGTTCATCACAGGAATTAGAGAATTGCCCCAAAAGAGGTCAACAATATTACCTTCCGAAGTATTAAGTCTACTAGCAATGTCAGAAGTACCCAAACCGTCAGCGCTTCGAGGAAACAAACACCACAGGAAAGCACCTCCGAAACCACAACTTCTGATGACGACATCGATTCGGACAGTAGTGATTAGGTAGATAAGTGTGAATTCTTCAAAGGTCTTCCTTTATTTATTACTTCTGTACAAAAATCTATGATAAATTTATTTTTTGAATGCCTATCGTCTCTTTTTATTCCACAATGTTAACAATATATATATATTTTAAAATCTTTTTTTACACCGTTTAAACAATTTTTTGAAATCTTACATATCACTCCCAGGACGAGAAGGTATTTTAAACATATTTTTCTCATAAATATCTAAGTGCAATCAACACGTATACCAAGTTTGAAAAAGATCGTGCATTATTTATAATGACAAGCCTTATAACTCACCCCCAGGGGTTGATAATTTTCCCCGTATTATTCTTATAGAAATTTAGGTATCAAAAGTACGTAAACTGAGTTTCAAAAATATCGAAGGTTGTTTATATTTTCAACCCCTATATCTCACCCCCAGAGGGCGTCAATTTTTTTTCACTATTTTTCCCTTCATGACATATGCACAATAAGAACATTTGAAGAGTTTCAGAATTTTTACCAGAAATTTTGGATTCTGGCCCACTGTGCGTCTGTTCCATGTCCAGGAGTCTGTATCCGCTCTTGACCAGGAATAACAGACTCGACAGACAAGACAAAATTTATTAGCTATTGTGAGGCCGGCTGTTACATAAGCGGCACCGACGTGGCGCAGTACGTCGGTCACGATAATGAGAAGATGAAAAGTTCTGGAACATAAATTTATGCGCCTCATCTCAAATTCCTCACGATACACCTTTTTAAGAAATCTGTATGCACGTTGTCATGTCGTAATGCCACTAGTTGACTGTACATCAAAGTTAGATATCAAAAATTCCACCAATTCCAACTTGGTGATAGCCCGCTTACAAGCAACATTATTTAAATTAGAGAGCATAAGGCGCAATCGCATAAAACACAAAGTACCAAACGTTACCTATCTTCTGGAAACCTGTTTAACTATACAATCTGTCAAACACAATTTCTGATCTTTTCTTTCTTTTTTCTTTCCCTCCATCGTTTCTCTTTGTTAGTTTTTGTAGGGTTTTCAGATTTTTTCCCTAATCAAAATGAACAATTATTTTAAAAATCTTAATATGTTAAATCATAAAAGCATAGCCGCTGTTTTTATCAACAATTTTCCCCTATAGGTCAGTCACATACGTCCTAAAAATTGTATTTATACATGCACTTTTTGCATTAGGTACAAATTATTAAACATTTAATTTTTCTTTTACGTATTCGTAACTTATTTGTTGTTTCATTTGCATTTTGCGAACATATTTATATACATGTTTTAAGAAGTCTCTTTTTTAATAAGAATTACTCCAAGATAGCGAAGAATATTGGGATGCTTCAAAGTTGTACCTTCCAGAGTATAATCAAAAGTCCAAAATAGAGAACTTTAATATGTAAAATATTAATACACTTTTGTGTAATTTATTTAATGAGCACCGTTTAGAAGTCTTGACCAAATTGCTTAATTCTTTTAGAATACTCAACAATCCTAACCACAGCAAATATGTTTAAATTACCCGCACAAAGACAGTGTCGGTAATAAATATGTTGAGAAGCAGGGAAGCGAGAACAGGTCCATGGGGGAACTCCTGTTGGACAGCATTAAACAGACCTGAAACCAAACCTTGGAAATATGAGTGTCAATAGATTTGGAAATGAACTGTGTTATGACAATTAAATTGGTTGTGGTCGATCGACCTTTCATTAAGCCGTGTTGATACGGTGAGAATCTATTGCTGACATGGTAATAGATATAGTAATGCAGCAAAAACTCGAGGATAGTTGGTTATATCATGTTCGTCCCCTTTTTCATAAATATTTCACAATTTTAAAAAAGTTACAAGTCTTTAAACATAAATTAAACTGGTGGAGCGTCTAAAGACCGTTTGTGGGTGCTAGTAATGTTCGCCCTTCCGTCATTTTAAAAAGTAAATACGTACATCAAAACATTTCCGTAAATTATGTTAATATCAAATTTTGTTTGAATCGTACAAATAAACACCTTTTTTAAAAATAATTCGAAAGTCCTGTTACGGCTGCGCCAAAACCCTGGAGGATAATTTAAAGATAGCCGCATCCGGTGTGACAAAAATATTAATATAGACTCTAGTATAGAGTATAAAATTTCCTGTTATATCACTCGAATATAAGTAACCTAACTTGTGACTTATAATTCTTAATTCAAGTGTTACTTCCATGATGACCTAAATAACATTTTCCCACACTGTAGCTAATAATTAAATTCAATTCAATAGTTCTATTACAAGTGGAGTATGAGTTTGTCCATTTTTAAAATGTTAAACGACACGCAAGAAAAAACTTTAGTCTAAGAAAGTGTTATTATGATGTTATTTACACGCTTATTGTGTGGAAGTGTACAATGCAACGATACCGCAAAATAATTGATTTCATCTTAGAGGCTTTATTTCACACAACAGGTTCGCTAGGTAAAGTTATGAGCATTTTTTAATGGTGGTTGCGGTAAGTTTATAGAATCATTTTTGTGGTTTGTGGATTTTCAACTACTTGATAAAGCAGGGTTTATATTACCAGATGATAAATATTATGTGACGGAACATGATCGCTTATCTTCTAGTAGATGCGTATGGCGCCAGCTACATTATACAAATGGTGGGCCTAAAGTAAATTTATTGCAGCAGAGAAAGTTTGAATAGGTATAATCAATGACAAGATATTTGCTCGACTCCTAGCTAACTTCAGCAGTATAAAAAGTTGTCATAAATCTTGGAAATATACGTTCGTGACATACAGGAGGAGACATTTATATTAAATAAATAACTAACGATATTACGAAGTTTACTCGAAGGCTATTCCTCCACTTGAAATTACAAGCATGTCAAGTAAACGTTTATAAAACAAATATAATATGAGAATTTTCTATAAGTGAAAAAAAATAATGTAAACATTGTTATGTACATCAAGACGAGCAACAATGAATATTGATGAACAATTCATGTTGCGTCGCGAAAAATGACTTTCAACATTTGCAAGCAGTAAGTATATTATCCTACCTCAGTCACCTATTATTAACGTCTTAACTTGTTTGAATGGTTTTTATTTGCTCGATTTCCAATAATAATTTTGTTTTTGCTGCAGCTTAGATGGCACCACCTGTAAATGTCAAGTAAAAAATCATAGTTACGCACATAACTTGCCTTGTCTTTCCAATCCCCCAGAAGCATTTTAGAGTTGTCATTAAAAAACACTTGCATTTAATAATTACACCTATAATACTCTATTCCGTTTAAAAATGAAGCGTTTTTTTTTTTACATAGGAATCCATTTCCCATCATCCCATTAATTAAAACGCGTCACGAGTTCGCACTACAGTCGGACTTTTGCGACCTATAGTCGACTTGAACAGTAACCATTTCAAATTCTGATTGCGGCGCTTGTGTCTGTGGTAAACCATTGTTAGGATTACTTCATTCAAAAACTAAATAGACTATAATACGTCTTTCTAAGACGTACGCCGAAATACGTATTAGATTAGATTAGATTTAGGAAGGAGGAGGAGCTGGCTGATTGGCCTTGACCACCGCGACTCCTCACGGATCTATTGTGGTGCTCCTGTTTGTTTTCCTTAGAGCTCCTTGTCCAGCTTGGTTTTTCCTTGCCAAGCAGTTGGAATCTCAGTTTAGTAAGGCGTTTCTTCTGCCCCTTGACAGAATCTACATGTTGTGTCCTCTGCCTCTTGGCAGAATCTGCATATTCTTCCAGACCCATTTAGATTCTGATATCTATTAAGTCGACAGTGACCGGTTAGAAGACCCACTATTATTCTAATGTCCTTTCTATTTTGGCATAATAGATCCTCCGTTTTGATCGATCATACTTTAATGAACTCTTTGGCCTCATTCTGTCGTGGGACACTTTTCCACCATTCCAGAGATTTAGGTTTCACCCATTTGTCAATGGATGCTCGTACTTCGGCACACCACAAAAGGGTTCCGACCCTATAAGGGCCTTACACGCGCCTTCTCTGGCCAGTTCTACAGCCTTTTCATTTCTCTTCTGTCCCTTGTGTCCTGGTACCCACGCTACGGTCACTTTATTCTGACTTCCTAGGTCTATAAGGGCATTTATGCAGTCCCATGTTAGTCTCGACTCGACTTTCATGGAACCGATTACTTTTAGCGCAGCCTGGCTATCGGAAAAAGTGGCAATCGACTGATTAACATTTTCTTGCCTTATAATTTCCTTTGCGCACCACTGGGATCCCGCCACAGCTCTAAATATAACTTCTGGTGCTCTGTTCCGTGCTACTGCCTTATTGGTGTAGAACCTTTCATTAGCCTATGCCCCACTGAACGAGCTTCTCTTTGGATAAATGTGTAGTGGTGAGAAGTCCAGGAGGATTTCCAGTGCAGCTGTTGGAACAGTTTTTATAGCCCCCGTGACGCACTGGGAAGCAAGCCTCTTGTACGCCACTTAAGAGCCTTATTGCTCCCAACCGCACTGTATTAATACACCATGCTACTAATCCGTAGGTTCATGGGTCTTACTATCCTAGTATATAACCATAGGGTCATTTTGGAATGTAATTTCCAATTTCTTCCTCACATCTGCCTACACCCTTCGAGGGCTATTATTGCTTTCTGTGTGACTTTTTCGATGTATTGATTCCATGTTAGTATTTGATCAAAAGTGACTGAATTTTCACACCGTTGAGTCCTTCTTCATTACACCACCTGTCAACAATACATAGAGCTCTGTGTGAATTGAGTGCTCTGAAGTCGTGTTCGCAAGTCGTCCCCTGACAACTATTACTGTATACTGTCAGCGTATCCTAGGTAGTTCATAACCGTTGCTGGGCCGAAAAGCGACAATTAAGATGAAAATATTTTTTATTATTCCTACTCTACGTAAAAGATGTATTATATACCATTCGTCTAATCCCGAATCTACTTTCGCAATCGACGCGCGACGTTCAAAGTGGGGGGTCGTTTGGAGCACACGGCGAAAAATCAGTCGCAAAATGCGAAGACACCCTGTACATGTTCAATTAAACGATGCCTTGTATCCACAAATATACACATTTCAAATTATTAAATCAAATCCTAATAAACCGATTGCTATTATATCATAAATTATATACCTAAAATTCCCAATGTTTCTTTTTTCCTCTACCTTGCCTAATAATTGTCCCAAATTGGGTAATATTAAAATATAAACTTCAGGATGAAAAAATCAAATTAAATATTTTTATAAAATTGTATTCTCAATGTTGGTTTTACAAATTATGTAAGATGGACGCATTCAAGGACTCCGAGATTTTTTTGCACAATTTTATTCCCAAAAATATTGATGATATTCGAAATATATGCAAAAATCTGATTTAAATTCTATTTTATATCTATTATGGATCCTTTTGCTATTTATATTATGCCTGTTGTTATGTGATATATTTTTTTTATTGTGATTATGTATTAATTCCAAACTACGTTTTAGAACTATTACGTAATATAAATAAATTATGAATCTTTAATTCTACCGATTATTTAATCGATTTAATTCCTGAATAACTTGAGATGGAAATTTTTTTATTTAATTTTATAGAAAAGCTAGAAAGATTGTGGTAATAAATTCTTTGAATTCACCTCCATATTATAGGCTAGTTTACCAGTTTATCGTACGCGACAAGCGAATTGTAACTATCGCTACACTTTACGTATAAATAAATTCAAAAAATTTTGTGCAGAAAAATTCTTCGTTCGATTTTGTTATTCGTTCATTTTTACACCGACCTCAAAATTGACATTAATTAATAAGGTTCAATTTACGGAACGGCAAAGAAATTTTATTTCATAATTTTCTGTAACCGGTGTTAAAATGTTTTTTTTTTTTAATGTCTCGCTCTTTTTAGTGAACAGACATGAAAAAAAGACATACATAAGGGTCGATTTGGGTACCCCATCCTTAAAAAAACAAAAAAACTAAAGTTTAATTAAAAATTAACTGCTTATTTAAAGATAGGCAGATGCGTAAAACCGTTAGATCCATTTTCATTCTACAAACACCCTAAATAAGCCAACAAAAAACTGCTGGTTTTTATGGAAAGTAATTAACACAATTATGTTCTTGGTTCTCCTGAAATGTGTGCAATTTGGAGTCAGCAGTCTTGCACTTTAAACTGACAATATGCTGCCAAAGACTTTTTTTTGCATCAGTTAATACGAAATATTCTTTAATGCCACTGTCTTCAGCTCCTCTTCCTGATGGTCCTGTTGATGTCGATGGACCAGCGATACCAGAAGCGAACTGTAATTCCGTACTACCGAAGCTTTTAACCAATATTTCCAGTCCACGTTTATTTGTTTCGTCGGAACAGTCTTCGAACTGCTTCTCTGAGCGGCCCCTTATTGAAGTAGTCATGCTGATGTTGGTAGATTTTATTAAAGTTTCAGATACTGATATTTTTGAGGCGGGAAAACTGCTTTTTTATTAAATAAATAAAACCTCGAGCATTTTCTCCACCTTGATTTCAAGTAAGCACATACTAATTTTGTAATATTGAGCAGTTCTGGAGCGTCAAGGGTTTATTATGTTAATAGGAGTTCGTAATCAACTGCTTTATTGCACTAAACTTGTCTTAATCTATTGCCGACACCCAAACTTCGAGACATTCTCTATACGTAAGAGAGTGACCTATAAAAAAAAAATCGGTTAAGGTATTTACATAGAACTTCCCTCTTTATTTGTGCATGGCGGTCACTCTAAAAAATTAATAATTACGAAATGACCTTGAAAATAATAATCGTTATCACTATTATTACAAAGAAAACTTGATAAGTTTTGGTCAAAAACATATACAGAGTGCTCAACCAACAGCAAAAGTTCAATACTAAATGACAGGTGCCAAATATGGAAGGCTTGCGTAAATACCGTTATAAATTTTCTTACTTTTTATTGGGTATTTTGCCACTGAAAAATATTTAAAAATTTTAATGAAAAAACCTCTGCGCCAAACGGATCAGACAGAGGTTGGTTCTTGAGTACTTGACTGTTTCAAAAAGTCTCACACCTAAAAATATATAAACTAGAACAATGTTATGAACTAAAAACTGAAAATCAAAGCTATAGGTAGTTAACGTTTCGGAAGAGAATCTACTTCCGTTCTCAAAACTTTTTTGGCCGTCAACCATGACAGTTCTTTGTTTATGTATTTCCATAGTCACGTGAGACATTAAATTATATTTATCTTATTTTTACTTACTTCGTCTCTAAGGATGGGCAACCAACTAGTACAAAAATCTATTGAATAATTAGAAACGCATCTATCCTCGTTTAATAAAATAATCGCGGATTCTTTAAGTTTTCTTTTAGTTCCGTTGCTCTCTTTCCAAAATCTTCGCCGAGTCCCATTTAATTCTATGATTATTATCCCACGCGTGTTCACAAATTTTGGATTTTTCAAATTCTCCCCTTCTAGCGTAATTTCTATGTTCACCAAGCCTTACGTTGAAAGGTCTAGATGATTCACCTACGTAATGTTTTCCGCACTCACACGGAACACTATAAATACAATTTTTTGAACTTTGAACAATATTTGGAAGTTTGGTTCTTGATAAAACCGATCTTAGCGTGGAGCCCGTTTGAAAAACCGTTCGTACGGAAAACCTGTTCCCAATTTTTCGTAATTTATCCGATAAACCATGTATATATGGAATTACTGCCATTGACCTAAATACCTCAGGTTGTGATAGTATATTCTCTCTACTACCAATGTTCAATAACTGACTATCAACAAAACTCTCAGGATATTGATTATTTAATAAGACAGTTTTTATAAATTGGTTTTCGTTCCTTAATATTACATCATTTGAAGAAATAATTTTGGCCCTGTCGTACAAACACTTCTTTCTTAACACTAATATGTTGATTTGAATTGAAATTTAAGTATCTGTTTGTGTGTGTTTGTTTTCTATACACACTGGTTTGGTATGTGTTATCTAATTTTTTAATTAAAATATCTAAGAAAGGTAATTCATTATTATTCTCTATTTCTATTGTAAATTTAATTGAAGGTTCTTTTTCGTTAATCTGATTCAAAAAATTACTTAAACATTCTTTACTATAAGGCCATATAGCAAAAATGTCATCTACATATCTCCACCATACAATGGGTTTATAAGCTAGATTATTAATATTACTTTCCTCGAAATTTTCCATGAAAATGTTACTTAATATTGGAGATAATGAAGAACCCATGGCCATCCCAAAGTCTTGTTGATAGAAGTCATTATTTAATTGAAAGTATGTTGTTTTAATGCAAAGTGTAAGTAATTCCATTATAGTTTCAATGCTTAACTTAGTTCTATTCGCCAAATTCCCATTTTGTTGCAATTTGTTTTTAATTATTAATAATGTTTTATCTACAGGAACATTTGTAAATAGGCTTACTACATCAAAACTGACCATTAGATGATTATTGTTAAAATGATTTTCTGACAGCTTTTCCAAAAAATGTTTGCTATTTTTAATATAAGACTCGGAGGAACCTGATAAAGGATTTAGGATTTTTAATAAATATTTTGAGAGTTTACTACATGGAGAATTAATTGAACTCACAATTGGTCTTAAGGGGATGTCAGGTTTATGAATTTTTGGCAAACCGTAGAAATGAGGAGGCTTGCTGTGATGTGGAGTTAACATCTTTCGTTCAATATCTGTAAATTCGTTTTTGTGTTTAAATAAGATTCTATATATTTTGTTTTCTAAAGAATTTGTAGGATCTTTATTTAATTTGGAATAATTTCCATCATTTATCAAGTTCGTAATTTTTGTATCATATATAGCTGTATCTAAGATTGCCGTGGCATTGCCTTTATCAGCTGGTAAAATTTTAATGCTATGATCATTTTTTAGAGATGAAATGGAACGTTTTTCATCGGATGTTAAATTATCTTTAGTCTTATATTGTTTCTCTAATTCAATTTTAGACCGAATTCGGTATTCATTAGCATCATCTAATGGAAGCTTCTGTGCAGCCTGTTCAATTGCAGTTATTATATCAAATTTAGGAATAGCCTTTGGTGTTAACGCATAATTCAAGCCCTTAGTTAATACTAGTTTCTCGGATATATTTAGTTCGCGGTTTGACAGGTTGATGACAGTTTTGTCAATTAAAATATTATTTTGAAAGTTTTGCAATTCAATATGTTGTCTTTCACTATATAAATTTCTAAATTTATTTAAATGTCTATTATTTTGTGAATCAAAAACTACATTGTACGTACGTAAGACACTATTATACTATTATCAAGAACCAAACCTCCAAATATTGTTCAAAGTTCAAAAAATTGTATTTATAGTGTTCCGTGTGAGTGCGGAAAACATTACGTAGGTGAATCATCTAGACCTTTCAACGTAAGGCTTGGTGAACATAGAAATTACGCTAGAAGGGGAGAATTTGAAAAATCCAAAATTTGTGAACACGCGTGGGATAATAATCATAGAATTAAATGGGACTCGGCGAAGATTTTGGAAAAAGAGAGCAACGGAACTAAAAGAAAACTTAAAGAATCCGCGATTATTTTATTAAACGAGGATAGATGCGTTTCTAATTATTCAATAGATTTTTGTACTAGTTGGTTGCCCATCCTTAGAGACGAAGTAAGTAAAAATAAGATAAATATAATTTAATGTCTCACGTGACTATGGAAATACATAAACAAAGAACTGTCATGGTTGACGGCCAAAAAAGTTTTGAGAACGGAAGTAGATTCTCTTCCGAAACGTTAACTACCTATAGCTTTGATTTTCAGTTTTTAGTTCATAACATTGTTCTAGTTTATATATTTTTAGGTGTGAGACTTTTTGAAACAGTCAAGTACTCAAGAACCAACCTCTGTCTGATCCGTTTGGCGCAGAGGTTTTTTCATTAAATTTTTTAAATATTTTTCAGTGGCAAAATACCCAATAAAAAGTAAGAAAATCTGAATATGCCACAAATAAACAATTACAGACAATACCGTTGTCCAACATGAATTATTTCTTGGGATGACCACCCTGTACATTTTGCAATAAAAGTGTAATAGGTGCATATACCAAATATTATTGTCATCTGTCACATTTTCAATTTCACATTCACGTAGTGGAGTGGAAGTAGTTTTTTTGAAATTTTTCAAAAATGTTGGTAAAAAGTTTTCAAATTTTTTTTCTTCTGAAATAGGTTTAAAATGTCATGAAACGTGGAAATTTTAAATTTGAGCAAAAAGGGAAGTTTCCTTCTATTCTATAGTAGTGATAAAAAAAGATTACATATTTAAATTGTTTTTCTTTTGAAATACGTTCAGATTGTCATGAAACGTGAAAATGTTATATTTGAGCAAAGAGAAAAAAATTTTACATCTATTTTAGTGGTAAAAAATTTTCCAAAAACGTTGGTGAAAAAATTTTTTTTTTTCTGAAATAGGTTTAGAATGTCATGAAACGTGAAAATTTTAAATTTGAGGAAAACATTTTTTTTTTCAATCATTTCTAGTGGTCCTTTTTCCACAATGGTAAAAAAAATGTTGCAATTTTTTTTCCTAAATAGGTTTGGAATGTCATTAAACGTGGAAATTTTAAATTTGAGCAACAAAAAATTTTTCATCTATAGATAAATAGATCAAAAATGTTTTCAAACATATTTTTAAATTTTTCAAAAATTTTTTAAATTTGTTTTTGTTGGAATAGGTTTAGAATGCCATGGAAACGAGGAAATTTTAAATTTGAACAAAGAAAAAAAAAATTCCATCTATTTTAGTGGTATTTTTTTTCAAAAATGGTTAAAGAACCTTCCAATTTTTTTAAAATAGGATTAGAACGCTATGAAACGTAAAAATTTTAAATTTGAACAATGAAAAATATTTTTTCCATCTACTTTAGTGGTAAAAAGTTTTTCAATGTTGGTAAAAAAATTTTCAAAAAATGTTTTTTTTTAAATAGGTTTAGAATGCCATGAAACATGGACATTTTAAATTTGAACAAAGAAAAAAAAAATCATATATTCTATTAGTAAGAAATTTTTCAAAAATGTTGGTGTAAAAAATTCTGAAATAGATTTAGAGTGTCATGAAACGTGGAAATTTTTTTAGCCGATCCACCGTATATTTTTCTATTCTATTTCTAGTAGTGATAAACAGATCAAAAATTTTTTCAAACAAATTTTTAAATTTATCAAAAAAAATTAAAATTTGTTTTTGTTGAAATATGTTTAGAATGCCGAGGAAATTTTAAATTTGAACAAAGAAAAAAAAATCCATCTATTTTAGTGGTAAATTTTTCTTAAAAAAATGGTTAAAAACATTTCTAATTTTTTTTAAATAGGTTTAGAACGCTATGAAACGTGGAAATTTTAAATTTGAACAAAGAAAAAAAATTTTTCCATCTACTTTAGTGGTAAAACATTTTTCAAAAATGCTGGTAAAAAAAATTTGAAAAAATGTTTTTTTTAAATAAGTTTAGAATGCATGAAACGTGGAAATTTTAAATTTGAACACAGTTAAAAAAAGATTTAATCTATTTTAGTGATAAGAAATTTTTTAGAAATGTTGGTATAAAAATTTTCAATTTTTTTTTTTTCTGAAATAGGTTTAGAGTGTCATGAAACGTGGAAATTTTAAATTTGAGCAAAAGAAAATTTTTCCATTATTTATCACCTTTAGACGGTCCACCCTGTATATTTTCCACTCAAAGTTTAACCATTTCTTCACTGACAGTAGCGTCAACTACCTACCAAATTTGACTTCTCTCCGTCACGTAGTTTTTTTAGTAATGCACCAACAGACAGACGGAATTGAAAAACCTATATTTTCGTAATCTACGTGATCTGAAACGTCAAAATCCTAAAAAATCTCGGAGGGTGATTTTTTCTCGAATACAATACTTCCCTTCGGTATGCGAGGGAAGTAAAAATGGTTTTTTATTAAACAAATTTGCAAATATTTGCACAAAATCATCTGCCTCAGTGTAGCTACCCTCGAAATACTTTTCGCAGGCACCAAAACTCAATAATCTCATCCGTCAGTTCTTAGAGTGCCTGTGAAGTACTTAATTGACTACGTTTTGTATTTAAATGTACGTATAAACTCCTTACTGTTCGGAAAAGGTCCTTGCTATTACTGCGATTAGCATGTGACTCCAGTTCTTCACAGATGTCTTGTAGATAATAATTCTTGACTTCTGAATTTTCCGCATTAGTCTGTTATATGCTTCTAGTTCTAAAACAATATTGACACCTAGAGCTTTCAAGTTTTTTCGGACTATAAGGCTTTTGGATTTTCGTTATGTCGTGGGTTGACGTCACTTATGTATTGTCGGAATTAATTTTGCCTGGACCTTTAATTTGAAGGGCAGAAGTTTCTATATTTGCGTTCGATACGTTTTCAGCTTCAGCGAAAGATGCACATAAGCTGATGATCTGAATCACAGTCAGCGCTAGGTAAACTTCTACAGCGCTAAGTTTCTACCACGATATAATCAAATTACTCCAAAATCTACCACCTGGTGACGGCCAAGTGTAAAGGCGTTGCGGGTATTGTTGGAATGCAGTATTATAGGTATTGTAAATGCAGAACTGAATCACCCTTGGCCCTTTCATTTCATTCTCGGATACCAAATTAATTAACAACAGCTCGCAAGGGATCATCTTTTAGTGTGGAACCAACTTTGGCATTGAAATCACTCATAACAGTGACAATTTCTCTGTTGGGAATAGTATAGCGTGAAATTTCCAAATTTTCGTAGAACGCTTCCGATTCCACTTCTTTGACAGCAGTGGTAGGTGTAGTATATATTTATGTACCAAATCCACTCTTGTTGGCTTAGCGGGAAATTATCCGATCACTGACGGCTCTATATAAAAGAACCTGTCGAGTTATTTTTTTAGAGATCCAGAACCCGACTTCATTCCGGCTGATGTGAATCTTTCCAAAAAATCGTATCAAGCAAATGTGTTTAGCTTGAAAATATTATTGTCGTTTCGAAAATGTTTATTTTCTTGTGGTGTGGTGTTTTAAAATAATTCCTGTAAAGTACAACCATTGCTCTAGTAGAGCACTGAAGAAAAAGCCATTACAGATAGAACTGTTATGTAATGTTTACATGGATAGTTATCAAGAGCTCAAGAATTTCTAAAGCAAACCTAAGCCGTATAAAAAATGTGATACGGCTGTCTGGCGTATTTAAAATTCCTAAACTAATGTGACACGATTTTATCGCAGTAATTATCATGCTTGCAATACAAATAAAATTTAACATACCTATTTTGTAATAACAATAACAAGAATTTGAATTAAAACATGTCACCACGATCATTTTCATAATAATTTAAAATTATAATCGTTGCTTCACCCATTTTGTGCCTCTTAACTATTTCCATGTTTATAACAAATTATGGGCATACATGTAATATAATTATCGTTGAACACTTAAAACTCACAATCACGACCAATAATTGCTTGTAATGTAATAGTTCTCGCAGGTTTATATATAATTTCATTTGCCATCATAAATACCGGTCGTAAATAGAATATAATGTTAATGTTATTTATAAGTACACAGGAAGTTTTCCCCATCTAAATTAAACAGTATGAATCATGATATCGAATACATAGATTACACTGATAAGCTTTTTCCATTCATGTAATATCAGCTGATAGTATTCTACTATACAGAGTGTCCGGGAAGAATATCAATAATTTTAGGGGGTTATCACTCAAAAACAGCAATAAAAGTTCAAGTCAACAGGTGTCCAAATGTGCTTAAGAGAATCATGAGAGTTTGAAGATTGAACACAAAATCTAATTTTTTATGTTTCGTTTCAAATACTACTTTAAGCGAAACAATGGGTACAATGGATATATTAAGGTGGCTCAAATTAATGCCAATTGAAAAGAAAAGTCTCGATTTTTTTATTCTGACCCCTCAGATTTGTTACAAAGGCGAATAGAAGAACTCTGAGAAGAACTGAAATGTCCATCGTCGAATTACTTGCAAAAACAATGCAATCATAGAAACAACAGAAAGTGTAAGCAATACTAGAGAGGAAGAGAATGATTAAAGGAGTAGAATCGCACACAGTGAAATACTGGGGACACATCCAAACACGACACACCTATTAAAGAAAGCGCTAAGACTATGCAACAACAAACTGAAAATAGGGAGGCCCTGTTACATATGGCTAGCAACAACCGAGAAGGTCATGAACAAACTAGGAAAGCATTATACATATTGGGAGGCATGGCCAGAGCAAAAGAAGGAATACAATAAAGGAACAGAAACAGAAGAAACCAAAACTTACAACAGAAGTCAACTCACTGCCTTAAAGGGCCGAAAGGGCTGTTTTACACCTAATTTGTCTTATTTGGGTACACATGTTCTAAACTATTAACTCATTTATTGAAAATAATCAGGAGCTCTCTGCATCTGTTCCCACCCCAACAAAACAAAACAAATCATTTGACCCCCTTAAGGATAACTACACCCGCTGGAACGATCACAATATTTTAAGGAAATAAGCACTTCCCCAGTTTTCTCTGTATTAAGCAACGAGCAAACAATACGAACCGACGAGCAATCACGAGCAAATGATTCGCATTGAAAAATATTCTAATTTCTAAAATGGGGGGGGTCAACTTCACAAAGCTAGATATTTATCTACCTAGTTTTTGTGATCGATCACACATTCTGATGTATTGGTACTTTTATGTATTATCAGGCTGTTTCATAATTAGTCAATTAGCTCTTTGCCAACTGCGAATGCCCGTATCGGTCGCTCGCAAACAACTCAATTTTGTCCCTGAAAGGCGTTTCCCTGCTACACCACGTAACAAAACGACCCATATGAATTTCGATGTTAATCAGTAAATAAACAAGACCCGTCCTACCTACTACGGCAAATAAACCGTAACAAGAACTGGCAATTAATCATTCGCCGCCAATTAAAGCCGGCGTTTCCATTAAACCACGTTATTGCAATGTTTAACTAGTTCGTTTAAATTAGCAGCTCGAATTTATGGCTAATAATACTCTCGCTGTAATTGTCACCGTTAGAGTTACTTTTACTTTTTAAAAGGAACCAAACCACACGAGGACATTGGCGATAGTACGCGTACCGCGTGTGCGATGGTAGGCGCGGTGAGGTCACGAAAACCTGCTGGAAGATGTGCCCAACAACGGAATGCGTGACGTAATGGAGGACGTTGGGAGTTCGGGGAGGACGAGAACCGAGAGCGCAAACAGCGGGCGACGAATACGGCGAAAATATGCGTGGGTCAAGCAGTAATATAATATGAAGGTATAATATCTGGTTGGGCTAAAGTTTGAAAGGTGTTACCTATACAGAGTGTCCCAAATTGAGGCTGCATAGCGACTGGGTTGATTGATATATACCGTCAGAACATATCTTTAACTCCTTTTCATCACTCTCTGGATGAGTGGATGTTTACAAAGGTAAGTTAAAAATTAACGAATCAAATAAATAACATAATTTTATCAATGTTGATGACCTGACCTAAAAACTTGTCGTGAATAGTTCAATACTTAGTTCGGCAGAAGTAGGATTATTTTAATGCATTTATCACGACCAGCTTTTAAGTCAGGTGATCCATATTGATAAAATAATATTTGTTTGATTCGGTAATGTGAAAGTACATCCAAGTAGTGGAATGGAAGTATAATGTAACCGTAAAAAATAATCCATTTTTTGCTGTTGTTGAATGGGTGGAAAACCGTTTTTTGCATACCCCTTTATGGGGTGTACTTGGACAGGGAAGACTTAATATGAAAAACCCATCTTCATTTTCGATAAGGAATTAGTAGTTAATTTTTTTTACACACAAAAATTTTTTCTCGTTTGAAAATCTGTTTCTTTTATTTTTAAACCATATGGAATGAGAATGGATCAAACTTATGTTTTGACAAGATTCTGTGAATTGAATCCTTGGATAATCTCGATTCCAGAGTAGCTTGCCTTAATGACATTATTGGAAATGCCCGAAAATTTCCAAGAACTGCTATTTCTTTATTTTCGTCATCAGTAATAGGCTGCCTCCTTTGGCGTTCTGCCTTGACAGAGACAAATATTCTAAAATTATCCAATATGCGCTTTACAGTGTTTGGTAATGATTTCTGTTTCTGTATGTATCGAGTGGCAAATGTGTTACATGTTCTTGCTATTGTGTCATTTTTGACATAATAGAATGAATCTCATTGATGACCGTTTCTAACCATGGCTACGTTGATAATTTTTACTAAAAATTCTAGAGCATTTAAGAAAATCGCGATTATCTCAAAAAGTTGCAACTTTAACCTCTACAATGCTTATACTAGAGAAGGGAGAATTTAATTTTACATAACTTAATAATAAACAAATTTAAAATGTCTCCGTGAGTGTAATTTAAACGTGCTGGCATTTTTTGACATAATAGAATGACTGACACTGATGATTATTTCTAATCAAGGCTTGATAATTTTTACTAAACATTCTAGAAGATTTAAGAAAAGCAATTTCTAAAAACTGTCTTACTAAATCAATACCCTAAGAATTTTGTTCATAGTCAGTTAATGAATATTGATAGGAGAGAGAATATACCATCACAACCTGAGATCTTTAGGTCTATCGCAGTAATTCCATATATACATGGTTTATCGAATAAATTACGAAAATTTTGGAATGGGTTTTCCGTACGAACGGGTTTTCAGACGGGGTCCACGCTAAGATCGGTTTTGTCAAAAACCAAACCTCTAAAATATTGTTCAAAATTCTAAAAATTGTATTTATAGTGTTCCGTGTGAGTGTGGAAAACATTACGTAGGTGAGTCATCTAGACCTTTCAACGTAAGGCTTAGAAGGGGGGAATTTGAAAAATTCAAAATTTGTGAACACGCGTGGGATAACAATCACAGGATCCAAAGGGACTCGGCGAAGATCTTGAAAAAAAAAAGAGCAACGGAATTAAAAGAAACTTAAAGAATCGATTATTTCATTAAACGAGGATAGGTGCGTTTCAAATTATTCAATAAATATTTGTACTAGTTGGTTACCCATCCTTAGAGACGAAGTAAATAAAAATATGATAAATATAATGTAATGTCTCACGTGATACGTAAATAACTAACTGTCGTGGTTGACGACCAAAAAGTTTTGAGAACGGAAGTAGATAGTCTTCCGAAACGTTAACTAACTTTAGCTTTCATTTTCATTTTTTAGTTTATAACATTGTTCTAGTTTATATATTTTTAGGTGTGAGGCATTTTGGGATAATCTAGTTTTCAAGAACCAACCTTTGTCTGATCCGTTTGGCGCAGAGGTTTTTTCATTAAAAATGTTCATATTATATATATATTATGTATTTTTCAGTGGCAAAATACCCAATAAAAAGTAAGAAAATCTGAATATGCCACAAATAAACAATCAGACAATATTTAAGAAAATCGCAAATATCTCAAAAAGTTGTAACTTTAGCCCCTATAGTGCTGATACCAGAAAAAAGAGAATTTAATTTTACATAACTCGATGTAAAAAATGCAGGGGCTTCCATTTGAAATAGAAAAGTTTTTTAGGTTTGAATTTTACCAAACGTAACGTGAAGAATGGAGCACTTGGTATACTATAATGGAATTTAATTTAATTGCAAAATATAGCCTACCTTCTGTTCTTTCTACGTGCCAAAAAGTAAATGAGGATCTCCTACACGAAGAAAGTTATAACGGTTCTTGCAAACTGTTGCACCTGTCAAATTTTTAGTAAGATGTCAAATATCTCCGAAACCGCTGGGTTTAGAACTAGGGTGTGCGGCATGCTTGAACTCAGAATTTTATGGTCATTTCGAAAAGTTGAAAATACTGTTGCGTTTATTCACCTTTTAGGAAACACCCTGTATGAATCCGTGGGTTCTAAATAATTTCAACAGGAGATAAACACCACTAACACTTTATTTAACTATTTACTGACTATACAATACTTCAAATTCACTTTATTTACTTGATATCTAACCTCACTTTTCACTTTTCTACTTGTTCACTTTTATAAACTGCCTTCTTAATAAAACTTCTTCTCCCGCGCTGGTAATCGCGCCTTATATACTCTGAAATTACCTCTAGATTGAACCAGAATCTTCCTCCACCACACTCTAGAAAAGTCCTTGGTTTTTTCTAGAGTCTTTCCAGTCACTATCAGTAGGCATAGGCGTATCATCTCCAGTTCCAAGGGGGTGTAATTCATAACAATACATAGGGTGTTCCATTTAAAATAATCAAGTTAGTATAACCGGAAGTACCATATGCTTCTAATTATTTTGGTTGAATTGGCCACACTGACTAAATTTTCAAAATTTTTCGTTGCATGCTTTTCCCAATATCGATCGATTCAGTTCCCGGTGAGACACCCTGTATATTGTAACGAGATCTAGAATTAGATTATATCATGCTGAGCTTATTCCGTTGAATGGTTAGGGGATAAATATGGGTAAATAAGTGAAGCAAGCTAATGTGAGTCCAGAAACTTCACATTTTGGGTATATACTAGAAGCCAAGGTTTAAAATGTTTTTGGCATTAGCCACTCCCACCTCCACTCCATTATTAAAGGGGTTAATACAATAAAATTGCTATTTAGTGCGTGGACGAGAACAAATAATGTTCTCAAGAAATTTGTTGGCATCAGCCCCATATTACCACCTTGTGACAGACCATTTCAAAATAGCAAATTAAGATGAAAGCGGCGAAAAAACCTAGCATTTCATGTAAAAACCCAATTCCACGATCGCTTGACTTCATTTTTTGCCGTAGTCGCCGGTTATACAAACACAGTCCCTCTGTTTGTCTTTTTACTTATACAATCCATTTTCTCTGCAGATTTTGTCCTAAAAAATTGTATTCGCATGGTACTACATATGTATGCAATATTTCAAGGTAATAGTACAAGTGAAAGTATTCCAAAATTGACTTATAGGATTTTACCTAAACTGAGTCACTGGGAAACATGTGAAGTTGAATAAAATGTTGTAAAATTGCTTATTTTTAGTGTTATGTTCGCCCAAACTATACAGAGTGGAACAGCCAAATGGAATTAATTCAGTATCTCAATTATTGTGCATATTTATAAAAAAATCCCGAGACACTTCGATTTTGGATTCTAAAAAACCGCTGCCTAAGGAATCACTACTTCCACATCCAGATTCTTCATCCAAGTCGTTTTAAAGGAAACATCTTGACTATATTTGCACTCTAGTATGTCGAAATTATTGGTCATAGAATTTTAATAATATTTGGGGCAGATGTCATAGAAAAGTTTGAGGAGTTGGTTTCTACCATATACGTTAAAAATGAAGTTTTTAGTTCACCCTACTTATTTTCTACTATTCACCTCCCACCCCTTCAATGGAGGCATCTCAATCAGATGTCACTACAATACATACGTGTACTAATCTCAAGTAAATATCTCAATTTGATGTTATCAATCCCATTAATAATGAAGCGGGGGTGGTGGAGTTTGAAAAATATTAGAAAGAAATCTGAGGCCTTGGTTTCTAGTATATACACCGAATCCCAAATTTCTGTACTCTTATCACCTTGATTTACTTATTTTCCCCTAGTCACTCCTATTAACCCTAACCTTTCTACGGAATCATCCCAAAATATAATCTAGTTCCAGATGTCGTTATAATACATACGTCTACCAAATTACTCAATTTTATTTTATCAACCCCTTTAATAATGTAGTAAGGGTAGTGGAAGGGTTGAAACATATTGTTAAAAAATTTGAGGTCTTGGCTTCTAGGACATACACCGAATTTCAAGTTGCAATACTCTTACCAGCTTGCTTTACTTATTTTTCCCTATTTACCTCTACTTACCCCCACTCCTTCAACGCAATCATGTCAAAATATAATCTAGTTTCAGATATAATTATAATATATAAATGTACCAAATTTCAAGTGAAAATTTAAATTTAATTTTATCAACTCTTAATAAGGGAGTGGGGGTGGTGGGGAGAAATAGAAAATACTAATAAAAAAACCTGAGACCTTCGCTTCTAGTACATACACCGAATTTCAAGTTTCTGTAGTCTTACCAGCTTGCTTTACTTATTTTCCCCTATTTACCCCTATTTAACCTCCAACCCTTCAACGGAATCATCTCAAAATATAATCTAGTTCCAGATGTCGTTATGATACATATGCGTACTAAATTTCATGTGAATATCTCAATTTTATTTTATCAACCCCTTGAATAATGGAGTAGGGGTGGTGGGGGCTGAAATAAATTATCAAAAAATCTGGGGCCTTTGCCTCTTGTACATACACCGAATTTCAAGTTTCTGTAGTCATACCTGCTTGCTTTACTTATTTCCCCCTATTTACCCCTAAATAACCCCGAACCCTTCAAAGGAATCATCTCAAAGAATAATCTAGTTCCAGATGTCATTATAATTCATACGTGTATCAAATTTCAAATGAATATCTCAATTTTATTTTATCAACCCTTGTAATAATGAAGTAGGGGTGGTGGGGGTTGAAAAATATTATAAATAATCTGAGACCTTGGCTTCTAGTATATACACCGAATTTAAAGTTTCTGTAGTCTTACCAGCTTGCTTTACTTATTTTCCCCTATTTACCCCTATTTAACCCCCAACCCTTCAACGGAATCATCTCAAATTATAATCTAGTTCCTGATGTCTTTATAATACATACGTGTACCAAATTTCAAATGAATATCTCAATTTTATTTAATCAACCCTTTTCATATTGGAGTAAGGGTGGTGGGGGTTGAAAAATATTATAAAAAAATCTGACGCTTTGGCTTCTAGTACATACACCGAATTTCAAGTTTCTGTGGTCTTACCAGCTTGCTTTACTTATTTTCCCCTATTTACCCCTATTTAACCCCCAACTCTTCAACGGAATCATCTCAAATTATAATCTAGTTCCAGATGTCGTCATAATACATACGTGTATCAAACTTCAAATGAATATCTCAATTTTATTTAATCAACCCTTTTCATATTGGAGGTGGTGGGGGTTGAAAAATATTATAAAAAAATCTGACTCCTTGGCTTCTAGTACGTATACCGAATTTCAAGTTTCTGTACTCTTACCAACTTGTTTTACTTATATTCCCCTATTTACCCCAAATTAACCCCCAACCCTTCAACGGAATCATCTCAAAATATAATCTAATTTCAGACGTCGTTATAATACATACGTGTACGAAATTTCAAATGAAAATCTCAACTTTATTTTATCAACCCCATTAATGGGGTAGGGGTGGTGGGGGGTTGAAAGATGTTATAAAAAAATCTTAGGCCTTAACTTCTAGTACATACACCAAATTTCAAGTGTGTTCTCTTACAAGCTTGCTTTACTTATTTTTCCCTATTTTCCCCTATTTAACCCCCAACCCTTCACCGGATTTCCTCAAAAAACAATCCAGTTCCAGATCTCGTCATAATATATACGTGTACAAAATTTCAAGTCAATATCTCAAACCGTTCCGGAGAAAACGTGCGGACAAAAAAAAGTTACAGACAGACAGACCGACATATAGACAGAATTTTTTTTTTCGCTCAAGTTTAAAATCTCGACGTTTCATGACATTCTAAACCTATTTCACGAATAAAAATTTTTGAAAATTTGTTTGCGATTACTATACTTCCAATCCACTACGTGGATGTGGAAGTAATTACATGATGGAACGTTCAAATTTCATCCCTAAATTCAATCCCCTTGGAGTGGCAGTTGCAACCAACTAAATTTTTAAATGGAAAGTAAGATCTTTTCATTCTCCATTCAAAAATGCTATGGTTTTAATATTTACTGCAAAAATTAACGGCCTGCTTGACGAAATTCGCTACAACAGACGAAAAACATACAGCCTTCTGTTCTTGCAGGCTAACAAAAACAATTTCAGTGTTTTTTTTTCAACATTGTCAACTAAAGAGAAGACATAAAAACATTAAAATTATTCATAGCTGGCATTGACAGTTTTATTGAAAACGCCGTAGCGATTGAAAGCAATAAATAGTTGTCGTAGTTGTCAATACTTCGCGTGTTTTTTGAGTTTTGCTAACAGCAATGTCTAAACATGGTTTATTTAAACGCAGTGCATAAAATAATACTGTCTCTAACGCTATTTCGGAAACTACAAATTCCACAACTAAAACTTGTATCGGAACAAGTATCATTCCATCACTGTTATCGTATAATACCGCATGGCCTTCGACAAATCAGAAGCCGTTAAGCCACACTTAGTGGTTCGGTTGCTATGGTTATGTCTAGCTTCGCATTTGACGTTTTACACCGTTTTGAAGTTTTTTTACACAATTTATAAAATCTTGGTAGAGAAAGCATAGTCTACAACACGTTTGGAATGGCATATTCCACACTCGCGAACCGTAGTACTCGCCTTCGGCTAGGACTACAGCCTTTTCGCTCGTGTGGAATATGGGCTATTCCAGAACTTGTTGTAGAATATACTATTTGCAGATGGTTGGTTACGGAGATAGTATGCGATCACAGGACAAAGTTGCTAGCCTGTTTCCTGATTTGCCGCGTATATCCCAAGGTACAATTAGCAAAATTGAAAAGCAGTTTCACGAAAATATACTTGTACGGCAGATAAAAAAAGAAGTTTCCAACGCAATGAGTAACGATACCAAATTATATATATTGCTTGAATTTGAAGAAAACCCACATGTTCAAGTCGACAAGCTTCGGCATTGAATGTTTCCCATTCCTTAATTATTCGCGTATTAAAAGAAAATAAAATACATCCCTATAAACTGACCTCAACTCAGGAGCTTAGTGAAGACGATTTTGATAGAAGAACGTATTTTTTTGAACAAACGATACAAAGGTTAAGGCGGGTTCGGTAATTTTCAATTTTTGCTTAAATCGATAGAAACCATGGAAAAAAACAACCATATAAAATTTAAAAATTAAAAGTCCAAAAATAAAGGTTTTATTGATACTTGAAAATCTTCCCGTCGCCGCGAGGCTAGAAACGTACCTATGCGTGAGGCTACTGCGGTGACGTCAGTGGCCCGACAGCGCTGAGCGATCTCCATAATCTTCTCTTCCTGATCTGTAAAAAGTGGGTAGGTACGTAGTGTAAATTTATTTGCAATTATTCAAAGGTCTTTGGAAGCTCACACTATATAATATTTAATATACCTACTGTTAGCAATTAATGCTTTTCATATAAGTTTATCTTCAAAATTTTATTAAGTAGTTTTTAATATACTATACACAAATCGGTATAGTTTACCTCATATTTACTTGTCACATAAAAAATTTCCATTAATGTCCCTGCGACGCCGGTGGTTCCATTAAATCTGCTTTGTACATGCGTCATTTTTTATTTTTATATCTAGTAAATACATGGTAAACTTATATAAATACATATTAATTATAATTCTCGTCTATACGGACCCATAGACGTACCTGTATCACTGTCAGTTCCCAATTATAAGTTGAAAAAAAAAAGATAAAAAATTATTAAATGAAATAAAAAAAAATACACGAAAAAAAAAAATTTGAAAAGAAATACATATATTAAAAAAAAGGAATACATATTAAAAAAAACTGAAAAAAAAATCACAAAAAGAAAGATACTTATATGTTTGTATGTTTGTACTTGATCGTTTACGTAAATACTTATATGCTTGTTATATACAATAGAAAAATGTGTAGTTAAAAAAAAAAGTGTACACATTGGTAACCAAGGAATGTGATAAGAAATAAAATTAAAAAAAATAATTATTATACTAGGAAACTTGGCGAATGGTCCTTGTAACCGTAGTCAACAAACCTGAAACACACACACATAATTCTTAAACGTCGGAGCGTGAAAGCGTCGACGTATATTTGTCAGTTGCTTATACCTCTGCCTATTTCCATTCTAATAGATATAAATAAATAAATAAATATAAAATAATAATTTATTGCCAGGAAACAAAATAGTTTACAGACAAACGGTGAAAAGTTACTTGTCTAGCAGACTGCCTGTTTTATATACGTATTCAAATGTTAGTTTGTTTAAACTAACATTTTCACTAAATAATAAATACAAATACAATATAAATAAAAAATATGCCACAAGTATGGTACTTACAGTATTTAGCGCCACTGCTTTGAGCTTGATTTAGGTTCGCATTGCTTGTCAAAAAATCAAATACCATCTGCACATTTCAATTTGATGTGTTTCGGAAATCGGCTTTCTGGTACCCCGGTTGCATTGTACGACTAGGACTTTAAAAAACACCACCGATAAATGTCACAAAACTTAAATATTATAGTGATTCGCTGCTTGCGCTATGCGGGATACGTGCGCGTAGGGTAGAGCCAGAGCTTATATCAGGCCACTGACGTCAATTCCGTTGTGGGGTCCACCATTATCACCGAACTTTAATTTGGCAATTGCAGGCGCTGCATTTTTTTTTCTCATTTTTTTTTTGCACATACGTGTTTTGTTGACTATTTAACTTCACATCTGCCAAGAAAAATGTTTTTTTTTTATGACCGAACCCGCATATAATGTTATCCATCTAGAAAATGTTTTGTTTTCGGATAAGTTCACCTTTCTTCATGGCCATGTTAGTCGTCAAAAATGTCGCCACTGGGCTAATGAAAATCCTCACTGAATGAGAGAATTACATACGCAGACTCCTGAAAAGGTTAATGTTTGGGCGGGGATAATTGAAAACCATGTCATTGCACAATGGTACCGTTGACGTCAAAAGTGCGACAAAATTATTTTCGGCAACTTTTTGTTGCAAATGAGAAAAATATGTTAAATTAAGGTAATAATAATTTTAATAACATTAAAAAGTGTTATATATTTCTGCCATTTTCGTGAAAATAATAAATTTCTGCTGAATAAATTAATTTTATTTTTCGAGTTCAATATAATCTTTAATAATATTTGATGCTTTGTGAATTTTGAAGTTGTAAACAAGGACAATGCTTCATCTTTGGTAAATTTTGGCTTTCATTGTGTTTGGAACGATAGGCTGGACATATTTTTTTCGCATGTGTATGTGTAGTAGAAGGCTCTTTTAAAAGTTTTGCACTACGTAAGATGCCGGCCGATCTTAAACTCTGCCAGTTACAAAACTTAATTCTTCGGGACTTAGTTGCTCTCTGAGATCCTTAGTTCTTCGTTGTTTACTTCGCAGTACAGTTCTACGAAATCTCTTTTAGGCCGACCAGTTGGATTTGAACTATAAAATTCTCATGGTAATATAAATTCTTGTGTTTAACCATTCTGAATTATTTGCTACGAAACGGTCGCGAACAAGGTTGCTTGCCTCCCAAATTGACGTGAATTTTGTATAAAACAATTTCAATGAAATTATCAGACTCAATTCTAGACGTGAAATCATTTTTGAAATGTTTCTTTTTGCTATTAGAAAACTAAGCAATTTATTAACCATATGGGACATTATTTTCCCTTCTTGTCGGTAAGGCGTGCAATAACTCTTTTCTTGTACACCTGAAAAGAATATTTTAATCACACAATCTCCTTATTAGAAATAATGAAAGAATTATGCTACGTTTTACTTAATTATGATTTGTAAAAAAAGCAAAATCGAGCAAACAATTTTATAACACCCTGTTTCACAAACATATACTGCAACTGAATAAAGTTACTTGATTATTAAAATAACAGTTCATAAACTTTAATAAAATGCACACAAAATACGTCTATTAAAATGCAATTGCAAATCGACTGCTTTATAATATGCCTGCAATACGTAAGCAAATGAAAAAAAAACAGGTTAATTTCTTGGAAGGGCTGTACAGAGGAGGGTTGTAAAACAGTAAATGCAGTAAATGCTCATTGAAATAAATATTTAGTTTCACCCTTTTTGTCGCGTTTTACATGGCAATAGTACCACTGTGCATTGGTTCCATTTTCATTGATGGCAATTTGAATGGAGATAATTATTTAACTCTGCTCCAAAACAATATCGTACCAACTTTGGCAAACTTATGTCTTGCTCAAGCAAACCCACAAATTGTAGTGGATGTAATATGGTTCCAATAGGATGGAGCACCATCACATTACCGAATCGATGTACTTCAATATCTCGACTTAACATTTCCAAATCAGTGGATAGAGAGGCGAGAATCGCTAGAATGGCCAGCACGTTCTCCTGACCTTACACCCTTAGATTTTTTCTATAGGGATTTGTGAAAAGTATGGTATACAAAACTAAGCCACGCGATATAGCTGATTTAAGAAGAGGAATAACGGACGTTAGAAAACTTTAGACGACATTTTTATTTGCGATTAGAATGCTGCCAAGATGTTAAGGGGACCCCTTTTGAACATTTCCTACATTGAAATTAAGTTTTTTTTTAGTTTGCTGTAGCGAATTACGTCAAGCATATGAATTAATTTTTTAATAAATATTAAAACCATAGTATTTTTAAATAGATAATGAAAATACCTTTCAAATGAGGTATCACAAGCCCCTACTTCTCATTTAAAAATTTAGGGGTTGCAACTGCCACTCACGGGGGATTGAATTCAGCGATGAATTTGGACCAGGATGTCATTTCAGAATCCAAAATCGACGTGTACCGGGATTTCTTATAAATATGCAAAATAATTGAAATACTGAATTTATTCCATTTGGCCGTTCCCCACTGTATGTTGCTGGGGATTTGCCTCATACTCCTAGGACACCCTCCATCTTTACGTTGATTATTTCCGCTTTTCACTCAATAATCAGCTAATTTTCTTACACTGTAATTATAGATACGAAAGCTATATATTAATTTTAATTCACCGTAAAATTATATTCTAATTCAGCAGATGCCCATCGCAATTTCCCCGTGTTTTATGACCAATAAAACTGATTCAATATGACAGTAAACTTAGAAATTGCGTAAAGACAGGTGTAATTCCCTCATGGCGAATAGAAGACGTTCTCCATCAATAGACAAATCAGCGAACAGAAAGCGTTTGTAAAACAATCTCCATAAATTTCAATAACTCAATTAAATTCGCAGTAAAATATTAAGGACCTGTTTCAGCAACGTATGGCGTACATTGAACTGTGCTTATTGCATAAATAAAAATATTGAAAGTATACTCGGAGCGTGTACGCATTCCAAACTGTTATATAGTTATCTCTTTATTCAGCACGGGTCAGGTGTGAGAATTTGTTAATGTTTTAGATCCATATGTATTTGAGGAATAAGTGACTGTTGGTATTGAGATGGTTAAATCAGATGTAGGCGTTCAATTTAGAGATAAAAGTTAATTTGGCCAAATCGAAAGTAATATATTATAACAACTCCATTTTGAATTGGTTTTACTTGTGTGAAAATAAGTGAATTTCGTACATAGAAGAAGAATTTTACAAATATAATACTATAAATAAAATTTGAAGTTGTAAGATCCCGATTTTACCTAAAAATCGCCAAATGGGATAATTTATGAATCCGGCTCCATTTTTTAGTTAAACAGTAAGAATAAACAACGTCGGTTTTATCTATTATACAATGAAACATGAGTAAAAAGGCTCTAAGCATTTTTCCGTAGGTGCCACGGTCTTGGGTCAATTATTAAAAAGTATTATGGGTTCATCGCGGTATAATAGAAAGAATAAATTTGATTGAGGAAGCCGTTACTCTGTGGTAATCCATAACAATAACGAAATTGAGTAAAACACTACTATGTTTTTTACCACTATATTTGCACAAAAAACGTGACTGCAGTCTCAACCCTTTTTAGGTCATTTTCAAACAATGATTCAACTGATTCTTAGTTGAATCATTGTTTGAAAATGACCTAAAAAGGGTTGAAACTGCAGTCACGTTTTTTGTGCAAATATAGTGGTAAAAAACAGTAGAATAAGTTTGTTTAATATTCATTGAATTTGCATTTTAAAGAAGGTTTCAATGTATTTATTGATTAACAATTATTTTTCATTTATATGATTGAAAATTTAATATGCAGAATTTTAAAAATGTTATGAATAAATATATCTTTTTCATGAATGGAGTCAGGGGCCTTTAGAATTTCCTGAACGTGAAAACTCCGGTACTGTGTGCAACTTTAATCAATCAAACATTGATATTCAAACCACCAAGCCAAACTTTGGAAACTAGAGAAGGATTTCTCCAGACCTCTGATTAAAAGGAATGATGCAAGCCTAAAAATATGTTATTAAAATATTTAAGCAGAATCAGGATGGGCGGTTTGTAGCATCGATCCTTCTTAAGACTGAACCCTACGTAAGACTAGTGGGGAGGGGGATAAAGCGCCAAATGAGGAGATATCTCCCTAATAATCATATTTTAGCCAAAGATAGTCTTCAACAATTCTAGAGTATTTATTTATGTATAACTTACACTAATTTTCAGTTGAATAACATCACCCAATTTACAAAAAACAGCTCATTGTTAATCATTAAAATTATGTTTAAAAATGAATTATTATTTGTTTGCTTGTAATTGTATTGGGACATATTCTTTGTAGGATTTTGCAAACAGCAGAAAAAATAACTATCTATAACTAAAAGAAAAACATTGTGTAAAAATATTAATGAACTCTTTGCATTCTTTCGATAACCTGAATTGTGGTTATGCTAGCAAATTAAAATCCTAAAATGAATTTGTCTAATTTCTTATTTGACAATTCTCATTCTAACACAGCCCCTACGGCCATGCAGATTAAACTAGTATCTACATAACATAGGCCTTTGTTCTCATTTTTAACTGAATCTTCATGATCGTAGGGGGTTATGTAGGGACTCAACAGTCTCAATGCCGTTCAGAGGATAAGGGGAAGATGGAGATTTTGATTTTAAAAGTTTAGATTTGATGGAAATTGTTGGCCTAGAAGGAATTTTAAACAAAAAATCACAAAAGAACAAAAAAGACAAAAATACAAAAATAGAAAATTGAAGAAAAAGGAATGAGGGGATAAAATAGAGGTTTTGAGAAGTTGTAGTGGAGAGTTGAAGAAAGTTGTGGGAAAGGAGAGTGTGGCTATAGATTTTGCCGGAAAATAGGCAACGCCTGGTGTTTTATCTGGAATGGGGCATTATGCATTCTGATTTGGGCTATGTTGCGTGTTAGCGGACTGCCGCCCAGTTGAAAGGCATACAATTTTTGCGATGTTTCCTGGACGAAGTCCGCTAGTGGCGTTATGTCATTGCAACGATCATACAAATCTCTGAGGGAGGTGTACCTGTCGGAATTGGAGAGGAGGCGCATGCATTTATGTTCCAGAACCTGGAGTTTGAAACCGGCACCGTACCTCGCCTCACGAATTAACCCGGGAATATTCTCAATGTTTTCCGGAATTTTCCAATGCCCTTTTTGATGCACTTGAAAACTCCACAATGCTCTTTTCTGCAAAGGGCATTGGACAATTCCGAAAAAATTTGAGAATATTCCCGGAATGATTCCAAACTCTTTTTGCCTGTTGCAATTTCTTCCCAAACTTCTTTCTCGAGTAAAAAACTCGCAAAGTTCTAAACATTTTGATTTTTTCTCGCCGGATAACTGAAAAAATGACAATTTTTAAAAAAATGTTTCGAACAAAAGTAGTCTATTTTTAGTCAGACAATTCGAATTTTCAATAAAAAATAGAGGTTCCCTTTTACATATACCAATCTGACCTTGAATGACCTTAACCCTTCCATGCAAACAAAAAATTGCAAAAAGACCGCAGTGACTCTCTATTCCAGACCCCTTTCTGAGTATTTGAAAAAAAAATCAAGTCGATATCTCCAAAATTGAGCCTTAGGGCGAATTTTGTCCATTCTGCCACACTGTGCGGCGCGGCATAAATGAAACTGGTTTTAAATAGGAGTAAAAATGTTGCTTACATACGCCGAAGTTGCTTGTGGCGCTGCGCGCGTCTTATGCCCATGTTATTGTCTTTCATATGTGTGTCGAAAGTCAGCTTTTGTAATTTAATTTGTGTTGTTACATTCTTGTGTTTAAAAATGAATTATAGGGTATTTCGTTCAAAATTAAGTGTGTGCAGCAAGTTAATAGTTGAAAGTCAATTGAATATAAACTAGATTGTACATATATCCATATTGGCAGGTTATGTTATTATTTCAATAAGAAACTCATAGTTTTTGAGTTATTATCAATCTTTACAAAAGTACCTAAGTATA
Source organism: Stenurella melanura (assembly GCA_963583905.1). Classification (NCBI taxonomy): domain Eukaryota; kingdom Metazoa; phylum Arthropoda; class Insecta; order Coleoptera; family Cerambycidae; genus Stenurella; species Stenurella melanura. The sequence goes on from OY757312.1 coordinate 115,934,959, forward strand.
ATATATCTGTATAAACAAAGTACGTTTACATTAATTTTTTTCAAAATCATTGATTAGATTTGAGAAACACAACTGAAACGTAAAGCTACATATATCAAATTCATTTGTAAATTCAAAAAGCTTAGGATTTTTTTAAAGCTGCATATTTACCCCGTTGTTATGACGATTTTTAGGTACTTTTCCCTGCACACTTTTACAATGTGATTACATATCCCAAATACTAATTGAAAAAAATATCTAATTTGGTTTAGTTAATTTAAGTTTTCATGAATTTCATGATTCGGGAAATGTACTATTATGCATTTTTCTGTATTTATAACGGTTTGTATATAGACTGAGTTTTGCAAAATGTCGGGGAATAACTTCGTTTCCGATATCTCTGGCGACACGAGGACCATCGGATTGGGATTAACGGGGAATGAACTGCTTCTGGTATGTGTTATATGGTGTCCACTTAAATAACGAATTAATGAATTTAGTTACATTTAGATCAAGAAAAGAAAACAGGCTTGTTGTCAAGATTTCATTATTTTTTAGAATCAACGTTCCAATTGTGTTCTGTTTAGCTTGTCTGGGCATGAAACTTATGCTAATGATAGTAATAATGATGTTAAAGTAATTTCATAAGACGAAGTTTAAGTTATTTTTACACTTAGATTTGGTGATCCTAGAAAAGTTCAGTGTCTAATAGTGGTTTGCCAAGATAATTTGGATCAAAATGATATGAGATTATCTTCACTTCAAGATTATATTGGTTTTCAGGAAAAATCTGAATATTTATTTAATTTTGCACATTCTAAGCTTTCGATGCCAATATCTCGCAAACAGACCGAGACATGCTGAAACTTGAAGAAAACAATTTTATACCGGAAGAAATTCCTGGAATAGAGCCAGGCAGTTCGGTGGAAGGTGCCCTCGAACTTACTGCCCTAGAAGGTCGGCTTCCGAATGCTCGGCGATCTCATAAAGCGAATGGAGCTCTGCTTAGTGAACTTTACATATATGGAAGTAATTCTGGATCAAAAACTTACCTGGAACTCACATTTAGAAAGAACACTTACCAAAGTCACGTGGCTGTTTGGGCTTGCCGCAGGCTTTTTTGGTAAGACTTGGGGTCTGAAACTGAAAATGATCTACTGGTCTCATCTTTCGGTTGAGACCCATGGTAACCTATGCATTATGTTTGTGGTGGCCAAAAACTGAAGAAAAACTATCAATGAAAGTTGCAGAAGCTGCAACGCCTTACAGTATCAATGGGCTCCTGTCCCACAGCAGCTATGGAGGCAATGCTAGACCTACTTCCTGTACATCTGCATGTAAGGAAGGAGGCAGCACTTAGTGCATTAATGCTGCAGCAGATACTCTCTCTTAAAGCAGGCGATCTGGTTGGTCACTTAAGGATCCTGGAGTTAATCCAATTGGAATCCAAGACCAAACCCATTGACTCAATGCCAATTAAGCGCGACTTTGACTGTCCGTTTGATGTGTTGATTGAGAGCCGTCGTCAGAGTCGAAGCCGCAGTTGGAGAATGGGTCACTCATCTGGTACACAGATGGATCCAAGATGGCTGAAGGGGTCGGCGTAGGCGTAGCGGGGCCTAATTGCAGGTTATCCAGAGCCCTAGGCAAGATCCCAACCATCTTCCAAGCAGAAATTTATGCTATAGATCTATGTGCCCAGGAATGCATAAATAAAGACATTTGTAGGGCAAAGATCTATACACTTTCAGATATCCAGGCAGCGTTAAAAGCTCTCAGGTCCTATACCTTTGAGTCTAAAATTGCCTGGGAATGCAGACATTCCCTGAAACAACTGGCAAAAACAAGGTTACCTTGATGTGGGTGCTGGTGCATTTTTGAGCCGAAACCATTTTGTGGCTTATCTAAGGAGCGCATAATGGAGGAGATCCTAAAATGGGAAAAGGAACAGAAACAGCCCTACTGGAGGAATACTCCAGGCCAGAGACAAGCGAAAAAGTTCATAACTTATTCGACAAGGAATGCCTCAAGGTTTCGACTCGAAAAGTCCGACTTAAGTCTGATAGATGACAGGCCTTTTAACAGGCCATTGCCCCTTAATATATCAACTTAAGAATATGAGAAAGACAGGTGATGATACATGCAGATACTGTGATACTGAAATAGAAACATATTCTTTGCGAATGCAAGATGCTGGTCCGCACTAGGCTAAAGTACCTAAGAAAGGTGGAATTAACGCCTGAAGACATATGGAAATTAGCCCCCAGAATAATCACAAGCTTTGCAAAAATCTTGGGAATTCCGGGTAACAACTAATTGTGGGTCGATGTGAAGAAGGGCTGATTAGAGCCGAGCGACCTCTCAAACAATCTACAAGCACTGCCTTTTCAAAATCTGCGAATTTTATGTTCGCACGACTAGTGCTTTTTCTCAAAGACACACAAATAAGGAAAGTAATTTTTGGCGTTTAAACAAAAATTCGGCCTCGTTTGACGATCCGGCAGTCGTTTCAATAATATACAAAAATCTCTTGTTAAATTTCGCTCAATTGTAACTTCTGTTCGTATTGTAAATTTTTGTAAATGTCTTCCATTAAGGATTATGAACGATCTCTACTCGATTTTACTATTACTGGCCTGATTAAATTCGACCTGCTGATTTTTGGAAAGAGTTAAGCAATTTTCACTTTAAACAGGTACTCGTTGATTTTCTTACACTACACTGGGCGACTGATGAGATGGCACCATTCATTGGCAATAAACTGGTCAAAATTAATTTCAGGCAATGTCATTCTTTTATCGTCAACAATAAAACAGTTGTGTCTAATATTGATGAAAATTATCGTGTCCAGAGCATGAAGAAGCTGACACAGATTTACCACATATGTAGCATCAATGCTCAAGCAAACACTGTACTCAGATTCAAACATTGTAATCAGGGGGATGTTAGGCCTTTCGGATTGGTGTGGCTGCTTACAGGAGGTCTTAAAATAGTACCCCAAGTAACATATAAAATAACGCAATTAACGTAAATTAACGTAATTGAGTAAGGTTTTTATATAACTTTTGTATCTGTTACATGCGGAAAGGTCCCAGCTAGCAAGTACGTATACGTTCTTAACTATATATTACACTGTTTATTGTCAAAATATTAGCTATGCTAAAATGTTACGGATGTTAAGGGTTTTACTCTATTAATATTCAGGAATGGCATAAACACACTTTTCTAATTTCAATTTCCTGAAAATATTTTATCACGCATTTTTGTGTTAAAATATATTAATTAATATTCCCGGTAATTGGGGTATCGTTTAAAAGGTGGAAGGATTCCAATTTTTTCTATTATGCCTCCCCCCCTTCATTAACAGCTGTAGAACACAAATAAGCAGTCGGACGGATGAACCGCAAACGAGTCGTTCTATAACAGTTTGCAAAAGATTTCCATTGAAGTCACTTTTGTTATTCCGAAAAAATTATTAAGCAAGTATAAAGAAAATCGAGATATGTTAGTCTTTTAACCCCGAGGTTAATTTTTTTTTAAATACCTCCTTTTAAATTTTTTTAAAGGTTGAAAATACTAACAGTCTTGCCTGTCAAATTACTATTCAGTTCAAGACGATCTAAAATGTGTATTTCCGTAAATAGGTACACCCAAATAACAATTTTTGTGCCTAACTGTTTACATAATGGTAATTAAGATGGAGTTTAGTCCCGAGTTTTTCGTACATACATCTTTCAATTTATATCCAACATGGCAACAGATAGAGGGAATATTTTTACCTTGTGTCTTTGGATGTCGAGGATGTTTCAGTTATTACAACATGCTTTCATTTCATATTAATTAACAATAATGACGGTCTGAAGCAAGACAATTTTACGGTAATTTTATAATAAGTTTTGGTTATTTTTTCAATTATCACTCGTTGCAAGAAGTTCTTAACCTCTACGCGTTGGTTTATTTACACTTTCGTTTAGGAATTATTATCAAAAATGTTATTTATTAACGGATTGTCAGAATTCAACTTCACTCGAATTAATATGGGTAAAGTCCGCAAAAACAATGGGTGGTTTTATTGGAGCGGAACTAATGGTTCGCTTGAGAGTATGCCATAAAATCGCGTTTCAGATTTCACGTGAAATCGTTCATTAATAATTTAATTATAGCGTAATTTACATTGTATTTATGTATTTGTATCTGAGCATGATTTTGATATTATAAACGTGTTATCTGTAATGTATAGGGCATCGTTGAAGTGGCAGTCACAATCTATTCAAATATCAATTTTCAATAGAAACGGTAAGTATCGAACTCACTGGAACTGAATTGTTGAAATATTAGGAATTAATTCTGTTGAGAAAACTTTCTGTTGCTAAAATTCTCGTAAAAATCAACTGAAGAGAATTGTCATTCTTAAACTTCATAGGACTCAAATTCCAATTGAACGGCAGTGGAACATTTATCGAATTTTATAATCATACTAGTATTTGCAATAGCCAATGCACTACGGTCGATTTAGGCGAGAAAAAGGCTAAATCCACGATTTTTTCGAAAAACAAGAAATTTTCCCGAAAACTTTTGTAATGTGTGTCTTTTATTATATGTATCATTTTCCATAACTTTTATTTTCTAATATTGGCAACACCGATAACATGATTTTATGGATTTTATTTTTTGGTTGTGATTTTAACTCTCCATTGCGAGTATTTATACACTCCTGGTCGTGCTACCTATTCAAACATGTTTATAATGCAAATGACAAGAACAAGACTATTTTTAATGATGTTAGACAGAGAAGTAACATCTCCGCGGATACCACACGACAGATTTACACTAATGAATAACAAAATTGCATTGCACTCGGCAGCTTCGCTCCACCTGATTGTATTCAGTCATATGCTGTCGTCCTATAAGTCTTGAAAAACGAGAATCTGTTGATGTGACATCTGCGGAGAAATTTATATTTGAAGAAATTTCTGGCTGATTTTTGTAAACTTTTAGTAAATAAACAATTTTTAGGCATTGTAGAAGGTAATAGTAAACGGCATTCTATAAGTTCACTTAAATCAAACGAATTTCGATTCCTAATAAAATGTTGCCCTTGGTATGTCCTAGCACAACATAAACAAAGCATAACATTAACACATCTCACAGAGTAGACAACCCCCAAATCCAAAATCTGGACTGTTCGGAAGGGTGTTACACATTTTAAACAACGCAGTAAAACCAAAATCCGTGTTCAACATCCATGAGCTAAAGTAAATTCAGCAGATCGAGGATTCACGTGATGTATTTTTATCTATTGCTGAGTTACTAGGCAACCTGCCGTCTTGACACTCACCTAACTTTATGGGGTGTTTGGGATGATTTCCATGTCTACAGTCATAGTTTTCGCTTTATTGTAATGTACATTTAAACCCTACTCCCTTACTCGGAGCTTATCGTTTGAGGATTATCAATCAAGAGTACATTTTAAAGTGTAGCATTGAATTATGCTTTCGTGGATTAAACAGCAATTTATTTAACAGCAGTTAAAAATCTTGTTCAAATTATGCTGAATTCTTTCGTATTTAGTACTACATTAAATACATCTTAATGATAAGAAAATAATTGACGACGTCGTTTACAAAATATCGAATGGCGGAGGTCCAGTATAAGAGTCCTGGGGCACTTCGGAAATTCACGAATTTAACTTGTAATATTTTTATCTATGCTTGAACAAATTTAAATTTGGTACAAAAAAATATCGCCAAGATGATTTTTTTTTTCAATTTAAAGTAAATGTTCCTGGCGGGGAATTTACAAGTATTGCAATATAATCAAGGGGATCAGTAAGCAACTTTGTTCTAACCTAACTTATTTAAGGTTGTAAATTCTTTAAAAAGCTAAGATCCTAATCACTAGTGTACCTTAGGATCCGATTATTTGATTAGTTACACTAAAGTTAGCATGTAACACTAAACTGCACTATGCTCTGCTTTTAACTAGCACAATCGCTAAATTAACTTAAGAGGCTTGACTCTCTTGGGTCTTCTCACTAGATTGGTATTGTCGAGGAGCTAGATAGCCTCGGTGTTCACGTGCTGGAGCAGGCGTTGTTCGTGATTCCTGCAAATTTAGATATAGTCTTATCAACAGTATCCACGTTAAGGTCCCTACGGAGATCAGTTTGTGGCAGTACCAGGGTGCATTAACGATGTTCCTTAGTACTTTATTTTGGAAACGTTGAATAACTTAATGTTACTTTTACTGGCGCAGCCTCAACGTTGAATACCATACGTCCAAATGGGTTTTAATATCTGCTTGTAAAGAAGCAGTTTATTATATGTGGACAACTTGGAGTTCCTTCCTAACAGCCAATACATTTTCTAAATTTTATCTGGTCTAGACCAGACTAACGCTTGAAAATTACAAGTATCTATAGAGGTGTCTGTAATTTTCTGTCAGGTTCTTCGTGATCTTTCCAACAGCCATAATAGCAGTATCATCTGCAAACGTTGCATTAGTGTCATATTCATGACTAGTAATGTCACTGGTGTACAGTCAACAGAGTACTGGACCTAGTACACTACCGTGAGGTACTCTTGCCTTAATTTCTTTTAATTCCAAATATGCTTCTTTGTGTTGTATTCTGAGATATCTGTCTGATAAGTAGGATTTTATTAGTTCTGAATATGGACGTGGCAGAAATATGTTCAGCTTGTGAAACAGGCCTTTATGCCATACCTTATCAGAAGCCTGTGCCAAATCTAGAAAGACGGTGGTGCAGACTTTCTTTTCTTCTAAAGATGTCTCAATGATATTGGTGATTCTATCATCCATGAACTTGATCGATGGGCGAGTGTCTCTCTCTGAAGCCAAACTGATGGGAGGGAATCAGGTCCCTTTTTTCTATTGTCGGTTTAAATATTTTAATAAGCAATTTCTCGTAGAGTTTCAAGATGCCAGGCAGTGATGAGATGGGGTCTGTACGATGTAACTTCATGGGGAGGTTTGGCCGGTTTGGATATAATTATGATCTCTCCTACTTTCCTCATCATAGGTCAAGATGATATTATGTTGTATTTGTTTTTAATTGGTAGCTTTAGAGATATCCTATTCATAATTTAAACGCATAAACGCCAAAAAATGTTAGAGACTTTTAAATAAGAACTTTATTACAATAACAAATTTCCTTTAAAAGCAAATACTAATTTTACTTACACAATGGTACCTAGTTGGCTACGCTAGATAAACTATAAGCTATAAGCATAACCGTTATTTACTTTGCAGTTTTGTCTTAATGCCAAGGCCGTATATAAGAGACCTTAGAGCATTCCGCTATGTATTTACGATCATGAAATCCAAACACTCCTTACTTTTGTGAGATATCGTTGACTTCGCGTGACTCCACGTACACGGTGACCGTAACAACTTGTTCTTGCTTTGAATTGAGAATTTTAAATTATTATTCGTTAATGAAATTCATATTCTATTTTTGGATATTAGATGTGAAGTATAATTATTAGATTAGTCCAATACATACAGATTTTTGTTTCGGAAAACTTGTTGAAATTTTGAGAGAATATCCTCTAAATGGGAGAAATGATAATCTGAGAAGTTTACCTACTTAGTATTTGTACAATTTTTTATTTAACATATTAGATGCACAAATATTGTTTTATCTAAATAACTAGGTTAGTTTGATTTTTTTTTTGAAAAATGATGCTAGAACAAAAAGAAAGAGGAGGAAAGGGTTTTTTGACGTAACTGTCGTAGCTAGAGATCTTGCAAATAGCACTCGTAACTAACCCGCGCTGTATAATAACTGTTATAATTTTTGATTGACAAGACCAAATGACAAATATTAAAATAGTGTTACGAGTTTTCACCATTTTAGGAAACACCCTGTATGAATCCGTGGGTTCTAAATAATTTTAACAAGGGGTAAACCACTAACACTTTATTTAATAATTTACTGATTGTACAAAACTTCTTATTTAACCAAAATAACCTCACTTTTTCGCTTTTCAACTTCTTCACTTTTATAAAACTTCCTCTCCTGCGCCGGTAATCGCGCCTTATATACTTTGAAATTGCCTCTAGATCCATCCAGAAACAATCAAGAATCTTCTCCCACCACACTCTAGAAAACTCTATCTCTTTCTACAAGTTTCCAGTCACTATTAGGCATACGCGTCTCAATCTCCAGTTTCAAGGGGGTGTAATACATAACAATAGGTATTAAAGAAGATATTATCAAAACGTAAATAAATCAGCACGAACTTCATAAATACATCTGGACTTCACGACGCAGGCTTCCCAAACTAAATTTTTGATACGCCGCAATCATCGCCGCCATGATCCATCGTCAATTTATTTGATGTTGGTAAGATCCAATAGGAATATCAACTGCTACAATACTGGTAATCTGGGTAACTTAGTAGTTATTTTGCAGCATATTTCTAAATGTCTTATATTTTCGTTAAATTTTAACACTTCTCTTACTTTTAATTAGGTACATTGTCCAAAGCTAAACAACAATTTGTCTATCAACAGAAACGGGATAATATTAGATGAAATCTGACAACATCCAATTTGTACTTTGTGTTGACTTGCTGCGCGAAGTGCAATAATTGAAAGTGGCTCATTTGACCACGGAAGTCGAAAAATGAAACGCCACCGTTTCGCCCGATCAGCTGATCTTTCAGACGTTATAAAATTTATATTTGAACTGATCGAACCGTTTATTTAACGTAACCTTGGCGTTGGCGACGAAACGTATTACGTACCAGCATGGGGGGTGTCAATATTACTAGCCAAAGTGGAGACCATTTTTATTTACGAAGTTTGTGATCGAAAGCCATTGGGTCCTGTTCGTTTGTTTATTTTGGTCATATACTGGACGCACGCATAACATGTTGACGCATCGCTGTTTCCAACCACACATTCAACTTAATTATTTCTTTTATTTTGATATTTTCAAATGATTGTAAGTAAAATCATCTATCTAATTCGATCGCAAAGTGGCATTATTGCATGTTTGACGCTGACTTGATGTCAAGTTTTATTGAAGACTGGCACGACCAAATTTACCATTTTTGCTAAAATGGATATCAGATAAACAACATCGTTGAAATTAGTAGGGATCGACCGATATGATTTTTTAGGCCGATCCGATATTTATACATAGCCGATTATAGGTATCGGCCTTAGATTACTCTATCTTCTAAAATCTGAAAATTTGCTATAAAAACTTAAAGTATATTTTGCACAATATTATCTAGTAGTAGGTAGGTCGGATGACTGATGATTTTCCTTCCATTGACAAAAATTGCTAAACAATCTTCTAATGACGATAACGTCAATAACCAGAGTAATAAGCATGATGTTGCTCGTGGCATGTTTTGGCACCTTGGTGAAGAGTTTACGGGTGTGGGTAATAAAATAAATAAATTAATCCCAAGTGAAATTACAAACCAAGATTTATTAATTAAAATTGAAAATGAAATTCATCAATTAGCCGTAATGTATTTAGCACCTCCACCAAGTAGCGTTTACAGCGAACAGTTATTTTCTTCAGCTGGTCACGTTTATGAATTTGCAAGAAGCTGATTAAATCCAGATCGAGCAGAAAGTATAATTCTATTACATCATAATTTATCTAAACTTAACTGTAAATATTAATTAATTAAATAAATATCAATATTATTCCGTTGTGACTTGTTTTTAAACCTAAACTTTTAAAAGAAGTGTTTTTTGACAGACACCGATATCAAGCCGATATTACAATTCAATATCGGCTGATACCGATAGTCGGTCACAACACCGATATGGTCGATATACCGATATCAAAATCGGTGAATTTAAAATAAATAACTTTTCAACAATGGGCTTGTTCGGCATTTTTTTTTATTTCATAAATCGAAAGTGCAAGTATAAATTAATGGATCTGCAAAAAATCAGAATCTTATTCGTACGTTTAGTATCTTAAAAACTATTACAAATTTCCATCTCGCGAAAATGGGGCGTGGCCAGGCGCTACGTCACTATACGCATAGACTCGGCGATCTCAATAGGCTTGATGCTCCTTATTGGTTATAATTATAAATGTTTTCGAAGTATTGTTTGTTTTGCTTACTACTTGACAGTAGGGGAGTACAATTTGGTGAAATGTTAAAAAATTACAATTTTCTCTCGCTCCTGCCGGAACGAATTTTTGATTTCGACCCTGCAATTTACGATTAGAATTCATCGCCGACCTTCTCCTTTCCGTAGACACATAGAACGAACTTCCACTCGACGTATTTATTTAGTTACCAGCGTTTAAAAATTCCATGTTTTTTCGACTTTTCAGATTAAATTTAAAAGGTCCCAGAAACCCATATTTTTACGTCACTTGCGTATAGTGACGTCACAAATGAACGCTCGGTTTTTGCAACTATTACTAATTTCAACTCCTTATATCTCGAGAACGGAAAAAGTTAATAATACGAAATTTTAAGTGTATAATGAGAATATCGAGTACTATATGAAAAAGTATAAAAACCATATAAAAAGAATATCATGGAACAAGCCCATTCAAGTTCCTTAGCACGATTGATGACGGTACCCCCTAATCTTATGCAATGATCAACAAATCTGCACCGTTTGAAACGGACTACTATGTTCTAAGTTTTTGGAGAAGTTCTAACCAATCTAATTAGTAAGCGTATGAATAATTGATATTCGCAGATTGAGTGTCCGGTGGAGAGCATTGGAGAGGATAACTTCGTTATAGAGGTGTTTTAGTAGAAGATAGTATTGATCCCTGACACCCCGGTTAAGCAAAAAGGAAACTTACTTGATTTCGTTAAACACAACCTATACCTCAGTTATTGAACGTGAAGTTTTTGAGTGTTATCTCAGTCGATACTTATCTATCTTTATCTCTGATTAATTTATCGACAAGCTAACCATTATACTCTTCGCCGATATACTGCACATTTTATATTATAATTGTTGCACATTCTACACGATACTTTTCGCAGTTTTATTGTAAATAAATGAGTGACGGCCTTGTCTAACCGTCAGAGCTTGGTCCATATTCTTATCGCCTTTGTGACAAATTTATGGTTTCAGTTGATATATGAGTAGGGAGTATTGCCGGTTTTGCGATGTAACAATATTATGTAATATAAATATATACATTTAATAAATTTAAATCATTAATAACTTCTTAATTTATTGATCGATTTTGTTCAAAACAATAGGATTCTTCCTCTAACTAACACTAACTTACTGTCCAAAGTTCACTACAATCCGACTTTTCGTTCTTACGTGCTTATAAGGAACATGACGAACAGAGAGATGGATGGACATTTTGGAAGTTCAGTATTCGATCACCAACAAGTCACATTAAATTTTTTTTGTCTACGAGCGATATTACAAGTTTCAGAAATGTGCCGATCGAATGCAATATACTCTTCGTTTTATATTTGCGAAGAGTATGATAATAAATCAAGACACCAGCATCATCCTAGTTCGGTAAATAAATGGCGCAGTAAAATAACAAAATATAATGGGACAAATTCACAATGAGTTGATTTTGGATGCGACATTTTTAAAATTACAAATAATACTAAAAAAATTCGTATCATGCCTCCTAAGTTTTATTCGCTTGGGCATGGCTATCTAAGTTGCTATTATTACTACATTAAGGACGTGAATAATATAAAAACCGCAGCCTAAGGAATCACTACTTCCTTATTTTCCCCATACACCCCCCCCCCTCCACTCTTCAACGGAATTATCTCAATCAGACGTCATTACAATACATACACGTACCAAATTTCAGGCGAATATCTCAATTTTATTTTATCGGCCCCTTTGATAATGAAGTGGGGATGGTGGTGGGGTTGAAAAATATTATTTAAAAAATCTGAGTCCTTGGCTTCTAGTGTCCAAATTCCAGTTTCTGTACTCTTACCAGCTTGCTTTACTTATTTTCTCCTGTTTACTTCTATTTAACACCCAACGCTTCAACGGAATCGTCTGAAAATATAATCTGATTAGAGATGTTATAATACACGCATGTACCAATTTCAAGTGAATATCTCAATTTTATTTTATTTTATCAGCCCTGTTAATAATGGAGTGGAGATGGTGGGGGGATCGAATATATTATGAAAAAATCTGAGTCCTTGGCTTTTGGTATATGCACCAAATCCCAAATTTTTGTACTTTTGTCAGCTTGTTTTACTTATTTACCCCCAACCCTTCACAGCATAAATTCAAAAATCCAGTTCCAGATCTCGCTATGATACACACGTGTATAAAATTTCAAGCCAATATCTCAAACCGTTCCAGAGAAAACGTGCGCACAAAAAAGCTACAGACAGATAGATAGACCGACAGATAGAAATTTTTATTTCGCTCAAATTTAAAATATCGACGTTTCGTGACATTCTAAACCTATTTCAACAAGAAAAATTTTTGAATTTTTTTTTTTGCGATTGTCTCGACGATTACTATGCTTCCACTCCACTACTATGTGGATGTGGAAGTAAAATAGAGGACAAAAAACCTAAATAAATATACGATCTAATAGATTTTTTATAAACTCAATAAATAAACAAAGACCTAAACTGGCCGCCATTTTTTCAAAATGGCGCACGTAGCTCAAGGTGTAATGATGAAGAATTTTAGTATATTTGTAAACAACCAAAGAACACATCATATTCAAAGTTTACCTCTTCATCTTGAATATCAGAGTAATATAACAATAGAAGGACGAATTTATAATTATCGCTTCTTGATAGAGGAAGAAAAATGTTATTGTTAACATTAATGTCTCCAATAGCTTTCTGCTATATTCCGTAATTTAATACTTCCACATAAGTGATGCTTATCCAATTTCAGTTTTGTACCAAATTTCGGTAGGTATTCTGTAGCAATTAATCCCAAAACAATATTATTTTATATTAACATTAGAGTTTGTTTTCATTTAATTATCGTGTTTGCAATTACGATAATAATAAAATCGCTCGGCGTTTTATCAATATACATTTTATTTATGTAACTGTTCAAAATGAAAAACTTCTACATTGGGGGAAACGCTACAGTCCAAGCTAGATAATAAAATAAACTTCAACTATCTAGACATAACGGCTGTATGTTTAACACTTAATATCACTTAAGGCCATTTAACACAGGCAGTAAACTCCATTCTATGACACGTAATTCTTTTGAGTTCGTGTGGCTGGAGCGGAAATTATTTGGCTGGAACATTTTTCACCAGCGGTGGAGTGGTTTCGAACATTCCTTAATTAAATTACTTACCCATGTCCAATCTCAGGGTAAGAAATCAATTGCTTGCACTGTAATACAGTGAGAGTTTGAAATACAGTGGAATTTTTTACATTTGTAAGTAGGAATAGAAAGAAACGTTTAGAAACGATACAAGTATTGTGAAACAATAGCCAATTTCGGCAAATTTAAATTACAACCTTTAAGAATTATTAGTATCTTACCTGTTACGTCCAAAATTTTCGAAACAAAGAGTAACTCCGAGAACTGACCAAAAATAGACCGTTTCGAGGTTCTCAAATATGGACTCGAAACCGCTAAAGCCAAGGTCATCTTTAGGTAGCCCTACAAGACCCCTACAACTTTTGTCTGAGACATTTTTCGCTATAACCTCGAAATGCTTCGCGTGAAAACTTCGTCGTATATTTCGGCGATGAAAGGTGCTCAATTTGAAACTTTTAGAGAATTAATGTCGCACGATAAACTGTTATTTGTTACCAAATTCGAGTTCATATTGGAGGATTTTGAAACGGGTTATTTTTGGGGTCACTCATTATATCATCTTGTAAATACTTTACAAATAAAAAATCTGTTCCGGAAAATCACTATGTTTTTTTTAGAATAGGTTTTGGTATGGTAACAGCGGTTGTTAATGCAATGGATAACCTTTTTATTAGATTTAATTAGGGGTTAGTTAATGTGTAGATGTCGCTTGATTTCTCTAAGGCATTTTTTTATTACTAAATTTATATTTTTTGGCTCTACTAATGAGGTCTTATTATTATTAATTTCTTCATATCTGAGACAGATTACAGAATATTTCACAGTATTGAAGTAGATGCTCATATTTAAAAGTGAATTATTATTTGTTTGCTTAATTGTATTGAAACATATTCGTTATAGGATTTTGCAAACAGCAGAAAAAATAAATCTCTGAGAACTAAAAGTAAAACTATGTGTAAAAATATTAATTAAAGTCTTTGCATTCTTTCGATAACCTGAATTCTGGTTATGCTAGCTAATTAAAATCCTAATATACTTTCAAATAAGAAATTATACAAAATTTTAGGATTTTAATTATAGCTAGCATAACCAGAATTCAGGTTATCGAAAGAATGCAAAGACTTCATTAATATTTTTACACATAGTTTTTCTTTTAGTTTTCAGATATTTATTTTTCCTGCTGTTTGTAAAATCCTATAACGAATATTTTTAAATACACTGCTGGCCACTCGAACTTACACATAGAGACTTTTAGGCAGAATTTAAAGTTCAATATTTTCAACAGGAATGCAAATTTTTGAACGCGGCTTAAGAGCTAGTTTTTTTCGGATTAAGCTGCATGACGTATATTTATCGTAGGACCATAAGTTTATTATATACGGGGTGATCAATGAAGTCATGCAAAAAATCAAAAAGTTTGTATGAGTGAAATTTCCGCAAAAAATTTTTTTGGTCGTTGCAATATGGTTCCTTACTAAGGTAACATCAATATCTCTAGACGGTTTTGTCAGTTTTTGGATTAAGGCCCTTACGCCTTGTACACACTACTCAACATAAAATTTGGATACCGAAATCTTTAAAATGCTATAACTTGACATTGGATTGACGGTTCTTGATGATTTTTGCGGATTTGGAATCCTTATTTCACGTAGATTTTCTATGGTCTAAGCATTTTATTTGAGGGTTGAAATTTGCACATTATACCGGGTCGATAATAAACAAAAACGTAGGGTACGACGCGCTCTAAAGTTTGGCATAATTTAAGTTTTTGTAAAAATAAATTCTCACCTCAAGTTGTTTTTATTTAATGTTCTTCTCACTGTTCTGTCCGAAACTCACACCCCAGTTTGTTGTCTCAAAGAATCATTCAGTTTTACAGAGTTCTTTGTCCACCCCCATGCCCATAATTATGATCGGGTGTAATTTCTACGCGACGCGTCAATTTCAAAGTAGGCATTGGAAAAACCTACCTTTACCATTTTAAACCACAATTTTCTTCTATTTTCCTCTTTGGGAAGGTAAAGGAATATTTTACTTGGGGTTTTAACATTATTATTTGAACAACTTGTCACGAAACACTTTAAATATTTTGTTTTAACTAACAGTTAACCTTATGGATGTTCTGAGCTCTGTGGTCTGTATTATTTTGATTATAATCAGATAAGAACACGTACCAAGTCTCTTTTGCTCTTCCAGTCATTTTGACAGTTGAGTGACAACTGTCATTATGCCAATTCTATTTTGGCCTCAGATTTGTGTTCGGTGGCCCTAAAAACTTTAGAATATTAAATTTCAATTTGTGCGCTTTTTCAGGACTGTTGACAGCTGTTGTTATGTCAGAATTCAATTTTAACTTCAGATTCACGCTCACATACCCGATAGTTTCCTAGTTCAGTTTTAGCACGTCAAAATACATAGAAAACAGTAGGTTTGGTTAAAAGAACGTCAATTTTTTTTTGACGGCCTGTGTAATATGCAGAAAAGCAATAAAGTGAACTTCAAAAAATTAAGTAAACAGTAGTGACCGTTAGATCGTAAACTATTTTAGGAGTGAGTGGCGTAATGATTAGAAATTATAACTGATACTGGCGAGTTTCCCTTAATTTTTTATTTTAATCCATGCCCCGCTCTATCCTAGTGGTAATAGGCGGCAAAGCTTTGAAATGTTTTATCTGACTTAGAAATATGAAGTTTACTTTACTTGAATGCAAGGTGGTACACACTTCCTATAGTGCACCTTAATAACCAATAATCTGCAGAGAAGCAATACTTCAATGCAAGGTACACTTCCTATCTGCCCGACTGTGATTGGTAGATAGTGGTGTGTATACAAATAAGTGGATTTTATAATTTTTAACATTTCCTTTCCCGAACTGTTTAAGTGCAGGATATTCAAACGCAAATTCCCTAATTAAACTAACAAGAAATCACAATATCTGTAGTATAAACAATTAAAATTAATGTTATCTTTCTTTTCTTTGCAGGTAAGCATTCGATGTCATTCTACCAGAAACTTACTTTGGTAAAGTATGAAGAATTATTAAAATTGTGTTATTTTAATATAATAAGCCGGCGCATGAGTTTAGAACATTCTTATGATATTTATAGAGATCGTGTTCTGGATGGAGCACTGATGAAAATGTATTTTGTCGATGAAAAATCTAGTCAGTAGTCAGGCATTGTTTACATAACTGAAAAATATTGATTATTTTGCGTACAATGCTTTTCTGCCATATTTTCAACTATTTATTGTAAAGTCAATTGTCGTTAAGTTATACATTTTTTAAAGTTGAAAATGAAAATTCATGAATCATTAATCCTTCAAAAGAACATTAAAAAATGATGTACAGGCTGGACCGTTAGTAATAGGCCATAATTCAAGGATACATTCTTTAGAACAAAATATGAGTTTATAACCGAACATGCTTTAGTAAATTGTTGTGTGGAAAAAGATGCAGGGTGTCAGATGTATTTTTTTTTCTTTTCCTTGCACACTTACCTCATGACCGATCTTCTCCAAATTTGGTAAGGAAACATTTTTAAGCTGAGAAACAATAATTTGTGTCACATCACGCTAGCCCATGCAGGGCGCCTCATGAGCTATACCTGATGATGAATATTGTTTCTCTTTTTTTACGAAACGTTGTGGCACTTTTGACTAGAAAATCTCACTCATTAGGAAGTTGTTACTACTCAAAATAAGTGACACCCAGTCAACCTACCATTTGCCAAAAAATTGTCCAAATTCTTTACAACGTGGCAAAATTAGTACGTGCTGCGATCTTATTGGGTTCTGTATATACTTTTTCACTAGAGAGCATGGTTTTCAAGTTAATCAAGAAAACGTGAAAGGGGGACCTTTAAACTACTAATTTACGACTATAAACAGAAAATAGAACAAAGAGAATTTTTGTAAGCGACAACCACAGTACGTTGGAAAACACTGGTTTATTTCAACTAGTTACATACCCGAATATGAATTATGCAGCGTCCGAATACAGATTCGGCAGTGCCCTAATTTGGATCGGGCAGCGCCCAAAAGTTACCTTGGAATACGGCAACGCTCGAATCAGGATTCGGCAGCGCCTAGAAGTTACCTTGGTATTCGGAAACGCCCGGAAGTTCTGGAGGCGTAGCTGGCATTCGGCAACGCCTTTTTGTTAAAATTCTATGACCAATTATTTCCACATACTAGAATGCAAATATAGTCAAGACGAAACATATTCTTTATAGGATTTTGCAAACAGCTGAAAGAAAAACTATCTATGAGAACTAAAAGAAAAAACATGGAAAAATATTAATGAAATCCTTGCATTCTTTCGATAACCTGACTTCTGGTTATGCTAACAAGAAAAAATTCTTATTTGCCATTCTCATTTTAACACTAGCATCCAACATCCCTACGGCTAGGCAGGTTAAGCTAGTATCTACATGATCCCCTACGATATGTAAATTCAGTTAAAAATGAGAACAAAGGCCTGAAATTAATTTATTTACGTATCTTGTCTTTAAAAATTTTTTCATTCTAATGAATTACATTTGCCTTTGTTCTCATTTTTAACTGAATATACATATCGTAGGGGATCATGTAGATACTAGTTTAAACTGCCTAGCCGTAGGGGACTATGTTGGATGCTAGTGTTAAAATGAGAATGGCAAATAAATATTTTTACTTGTTAGCATAACCAGAAGTCAGGTTTTTCCTTTAGTTTTTCTTTCCGCTGTTTGCAAAATCCTATAAAGAATATGTTTCATTACTATAAGCAAACTAATAATAAATAATTCACTTTTAAATAGTCAAGACGTTTTCCTTTAAAGATACTTGAATGGGAAATCTGGATGTGGAAGTAGTGCTTCCTTAGGGAGCATTGCTTTTATGTTGTGGGAGTGGAAAAATTGTAATATGCAACTCGGGAAATAAGTAGTTTTGACCAGTATTTCTTGCAAACTATTCTGTACTGATAAATATTACTTACTTCCGTGGTAACTGTTTTTTATTGAATAATGCAAGTACTATATAGGGGTCTTAAACAATTGCCATTCTGAAAAAGCTGACTGACTGACAATTTGCATTCAATCTGAAGACGAGAAAAAAAGAATGAACAGTAACGCAACCATTGGTGGAATGGGTAATTTCGGTCTTATTGAGTGGTATGGGAAGCTGTGGATAATTGGCGACTGAAACAAGTGGTGTTGCCTTGACAACGTCAGCAGGATAGCAGGAGACCACAATATTCCTGCAAATATCCTGCTAACACATACAATGTTTCCAGCAAGTATGAAACCAAATTGTACCTAATTTTAGGGTTCTAAGAGCTCCTTAATTCAATTAATATAACTGACGTATCGTTAGGGAATTCTGGGAATAATCAGTATTTTACAGGAAAGATGACGTACGATTTGCGTTTTATAATAATACAGTAAAAATTAGTAGATTACTAGGGCCTTGGCAAAGACGATGCGGATTTAATGGGATTGCGATTTTTATTTTATTTGCTGTTTTGTAGGATAAAGAAAGTTATTTTTTTACTTTAACTATAATCAAACAAAACATCATGTAAATGCGATGTTATTCGTGTTCCAAAGGAGAAAGTTAATTCGTAAAATCTGCCATCAATCATTCTTCAGTTTTGGTGCACTACGATTTCCATTTCAAATTCTACATCTACACAAAGACCTAAAAATACTTAGGCAACAAACTAGATTACAAAGGCATGAAGAAAATTTAAACAAGCTCACCTATCATCTGAGGCGCAATTTGGAGAGGAATGTCTGCTTAGTTTATATACGACTTACCTACTTGTCGTATTGTCATTAATAAAGATTCTGAGTAAAAGGTATTCAGAGATATCATTTCTCTGAAGTTATTGTGGTAGATAGTACGCTACATCACAATCTACCGTTAAGGTGCTTGTTCTGATTCCATATAGGCGAGCGGTTCACCCCCATACAAACAGCACGGACCGACTAAATTTTTTTAATAAAAGACTTCTACTTGAAACTTTTTCAGCATTGTAGAGCATGTTTTTCTGACAATTTACGTATTTTTTGCATAATTTTTTAGGCGGTCCTTCAATAGTTATAAACAAAAATGTTGTAAAAAAAAGAAAACTTAATAAATCGCTCTGAAAACTCTATAATAAAAACCGACCAAAATAAACGCCTTTTGTCTCTTGGATTTTTCTCGAAAAATGCACGGTTTCCGAGATATGGCCAATTTTTCAACAAAAAAAACGCGAAAATAGGCGACATTTCGGATTTTTTTTCTCAATAATTTCTGAATGCACAGTAATTCTGCACACGCCAAAATAAACGGCAGTTCATCTACTACAGGTGTGATTTTTTGTGTGTGGAATTATGCTCTATAGATTAATTAAAATTGAATTTAGAAAAGTACCATTGAAAATCAAAACAATAACAAAGCAAATAACATGGCGGCCGGGGGTTAGGGAAGCAGAAGCCGCGCGTCTGCGCAGATGACGCGCACGCGACCTACTCAAATTAAACACGAATCGAACAAGTTTACACACGACGACTTTAGTGCTTCCAGTAAGAGTAAACATTAAAAACTATTTAACATTAATGAACAAACTTCAGCTTTAGATATTATTGAAGAAGAACACGAAGATATTATTTAAACAAAATTTTTAAGTTCCTATAAATTTTTTATGAATTTGGAAATATGAAAAATCTTTTTATTAAAAATGTGGTTTATACAATATCATTAATTAAAAATATATAAAGATAAAACGCCTTGTACCTTTATGAATTAAAATAATGAATATTCTTAATTAAAAACCACTCAAACTTCATTCTATTGATGTATAATATAATTTTTACATTTCTTATTCAATTATATTATATTGTTATTATTATGATCAATGTGCATATTTATAAATGAAAATGTGAAATCTATCAAAAATATAAAATATTTGGATTTGAGTAGGTCGCGTGCGCGTCATCTGCGCAGACGCGCGGCTTCTGCTTCCCTAACCCCCGGCCGCCATGTTATTTGCTTTGTTATTGTTTTGATTTTCAATGGTACTTTTCTAAATTCAATTTTAATTAATCTTAATGACCATAATTCTACACACAAAAAATCACACCTGTAGTAGATGAACTGCCGTTTATTTTGTCGTGTGCAGAATTACTGTGCATTCAGAAATTATTGAGAGAAAAAATCCGAAAGGTCGCCTATTTTCGCGTTTTTTTTTTTTTTTAATTGGCCATATCTCGGAAACCGTGCATTTTTCGAGAAAAGGCCAAGAGACAAAAAGTGTTTATTTTGGTCGGTTTTTATTATAGAAGATGTTTTCAGACCGATTCAGAACGATTTATTAAGTTTTCTTTTTTTTACATTTTTGTTTATAACTATTGAAGGACCGCCTAAAAAATTATGCAAAAAATACGTAAATTGTCAGAAAAATATGCTCTACAATGCTGAAAATGTTTCAAGTAGAAGTCTTTTATTAAAAAAATGTAGTCGGTAACTCGCATTTCTAAGCGTCTTTTTAGGGGTGAACCGCTCGCCTAATAGAAGTAGTGTTAGTGGTGAATCCAAATTCTGCTCTATTTGGAACTGGCCTTGGTTCACAAACGGCTCCAAAACCTTCGAGGGAACTGCAGCTGAGTTACACAGTTGCAACCCAAAGGTAAAGAGAATTTCGAACTCGGAACTTGCGACCATTTCTCAGGCAGATATAAATGCCATTGAACTGTGTGTGCGGAGGCTGGCACCTCTTAATTTTACGGCTGTAAATCTAACACAGTTTGCAACTACCAGACGACTCTAACTCGATTGGGCAGAAATGACAAATAAATTCTGGTCTGAATACCTGGCCACAACCTAGAAAGCAATGAAATAGCCGACTCTGAACGAAGAAGGTGCAGCATCGAGATTTATAGGATCAATCCAGCACTTGGCAAGTATATTATACCAGAATCTTATTAATTGAGTGGTGGTGGTGGCAGATGTAAAAAATTGATACCTTGGCTTTAGTATATACACTGAATATCTAGACTACTACTAGTTGTTTACTTCCAGAGTAATTGTGCGCACAAAGAGAAGTTACAGACAGGCCGGCAGACAAATTCTTTTTCGCTCAGGTTTAAAATCATCATGTTTCATGGCATTCTAAACCTATGATTGATTGATTTGATTGATTGGTTGATTAGCCAGCATACGGTAAGCATTGCTGCTACTTACACATGCCGGATTGGACATGAGACATGCTTGTTGCTAGCAGCGAGTGCCACATGACGCATGGTGTATTAATATAGGATGGAAAGTGTAGGTATTTGTGAGATGCTTGTTTTAAGTTTCCTTAATTCTTTTAAGTTTCCATCTATCATCATCTCCTTATTTATTCTTCTTTTGAGTCTTCCGTTTCTGATCTAGCAGTGTGCACATCTTTGATATTTCTTTACTGTGCTCCAGGTTTGATTTCTTCGTTCTGTAGCAGGGAGATGTTCCATGTGTCATTATTTGCTGTTTTGTTGTGTCCTTTAGCGATCTTCCATTTTCGTTTTACCATGTGTGAGGTAAGATTTTTTCCATGATATTCTTATTCTCACTTGGTATATGTTGTTGTTTTTCTGCGGCCTTCATCTTTAGTTGTTTGTATTTATTGTGTGCTCATGGGTGATTTTTTTTTGCTTCAGGGTTCTCCTCGTCTCTACTTATATTTTTGAACTCATTATGGATCAGTTAAATTCTTACCCTGTTAAATGTTATTTCCTCCTGGTATTTCTGTTTTATATTCTACTTAGGTTTTGACTTTCGCTCCATGAGTCTTATTGTCACATCGGAGATCTGTGTCCCAAGTTTTTTGTGGGCGTGCATTTTCGTTTGACTATGTGTGGTAAGGTGTTCCATGATGTTCTTATCTGTATGCGCTTGATTGTCTTATTCTACGTGCATGTCGTCGAACGTTATGATAATCATTTTTCTGTTCTAATTTCTTCTAGTTTCTTGGGTCACTTGCCTGAATAGTTGTCCTGCCCACTTGTGTCCAGATGTGGATTCATGTTTCCTAGAAACTTGTGTTTTCGTGTCAACGTCCTGTATTAGTGTGTCCCTTTCGTTAGTTTGCCACGACATATATCAGCTTGCTGTAAAGAAGCTTTTATTTATTAGCCATTCTTCTATAAGTAATAAATAGCTATTCACAGTGAAAGTGCAAGGCAGAGCCCTGAGAGAACATTTCAGACACTCTGTATACTAATCTGCTAATGTACACTTAAAAATAAAAAATAAAATTGCTAAAAAGAGATCTAGGAGAATACTTGGAACGCTCTGTATATTAAGCAGATCTTAATTATTTTGACCTGAGAAATATTTTTGTATCCTTAAGTAAATTTAATGTGTGGACCACGTAACACTTGCCACTTAAAACTTTTCTGTTGTGACAATAATTTCAAAAATAATTAAAACTTATATTTTCCTACTGTCATCGCTGTTCTGATGATCGCTAGTTTATTTTCTTGAACTGATTTATACTTTCCAAATTCATTCCACTTTGAGTCTACATATATCTGTCACTGCTCCGTCCCTATTTATTGTACGTGTTAACATTCTTTTAGCCAGTATTAGGCACATACTATTAAAAAAGCACTTTACCAGTAATTTTCAGATATTAATTCGATATGAACTTATTTAAAAAAAATACATAAATTTGGTTGCTACATCTTCGAAGTAAGTATCTAAAACTTTCAAATTTAGATTTTCTTTGTTAAAATTACATGACTATTGAATCCTTTATGCTTTATAGGATTTTGCAAACAGCGGAAAAAAAAACTATCTATGAGAACTAAAAGAAAAACTATATGTAAAAGATATTAATGAAATCTTTGCATTCTTTCGATAACCTGACTTCTGGTTATGCTGGCAAATCAAAATCCGAAAATAATTTTGTCCAATTTCTTATTTGACATTCGCATTATAACACTAGCATCCAACATAGTTCCCTACTAGTCCAGGAAAATAAGGAAAAATAAGGGGCAACCTCGGAATGGGAGGGAATAAGCTGTATGTTTGTAAATACCTTTACTTTGGCATTCTGAAGACTGATAGAAAAGTCTCATGTAATCTCGTGTCTGCGTCGAAAGATATTCAAGGTCAAAGGTCGTGAAAAGCGGTTTTTCGCAATTATCTCGTTTCCTATGCAAAATACGTCTTTCAAGGCTATTATAAAACTTGTAGATCGTAAAATTATCTGCAATTTTTGATAAGCGAGCGATGCACATATAAGAAAGTCGCCAATATTTCAAAAAGTTGTAACTTTAACCCCTACAATGTCGACACTGGATAAAACGGAATTTAATTTTACATTTGATGTAAAAAGATACAGGGTGTTTCATTTAAAATAAAAAAGTTTTTGAGGTTTGAATTTGACAAAATGTAACGTGAAACTAGAACAATTGGTATACTCTTATGGAATTTTTTGTAGAGACTAGCTCATATTGAGTTCTTTCTACGTGCCATAGAGCAAATAAGGATCTCCTACACGAAGAAAGTTATGACGGTTATTGCAAACCGTTGCACCTGTCAAATTTTTTATAAAATGTCAATGTGTAATATGTTTCGACTCAGAATTTCATGGTTATTTCGAGAAGTCGAAAATATATAGGTTGTTCCATTTGAAATAAGCAAGTATCGAGAACGGTTGATGATAGAAAAAATGCTTGAAATGAAAATTGTAGATCATTTTATGATCTACAAGTTTTATAATAGCCTTAAATGGTGTGTTTCGCATAGGAAAGGAAATAATCGCGAAATACAGATTTTCTTGACTTTTAACCTTGAATATCTCGCGACGCAGACACAAGATTATATGAAACTTTTCTACCAGCCTTCAGAATGTCAAACAAAGCTTCATACAAATTTTCAGGGAGGGACCCTTTCCGAGGTTGAATCCTTATTTTCCTGGAGTATACGGCTAAGCATATTAAACTAGTATCTACATGATCCCCTACGGTATGAAGATTTAGTTAAAAATGAAAACAAAGGCCTAAAATCTAATTTTTAACTGAATCTTCATACCGTAGGGGGTCATGAAGATACTAGTTTAATATGCTTAGCCGTAGGGGACTATGTTGAATGCTGGTGTTGTAATGAGAATGTCAAATAAGAAATTGGACAAAATTATTTTAGGATTTTGGGTTGCTAGCATAACCAGAAGTCAGGTTATCGAAAGAATGCAAAGATTTCATTAATATCTTTTACATACAGTTTTTCTTTTAGTTCTCATAGATAGTTTTTTTTTGCTGTTTGCAAAATCCTATAAAGAATATGTTTCATTACTATAAGTAAACAAATAATTTACTTTTAAACTTACATGACTATATCCCCAACATAATAGGAAGTATCTCAGGGTACTCTGTATGACCTCTTAATTGCTAATAATCGTTATTAAATGTATGAGTCAACGCATGTCTGAGTATTTTATTGAATTAATTGCACATTTAAAACATGATTTGAAAATACCTGAGTCGTACGTGTGTAGCTTGTTAGTATCTAGAACATTCAACGTTAAATTATTTTATTTTTCATAAGTTATGATCTCCGCATGTAAAATTACCTATACATTTCTATTCATTATAAAAATATAACGTTCGTAATAATGATAATTCTCTGCATGAAATAAGCCGTAATATCTCGCCATTCCATTAAAAATAATGCAAAATCACGCTGGACCTGATCAATAGAATACATATAGTCCAGTATCATTATACCTATTTGAATTTGTCAAATCCATACAATATAACTGGTAAAAAATGTTAATAATCGTAGAGAAAAAAAATTATATACAGAAACTCGTTTCATAACATGCTAAACTCAAATATCAAATTTAAAAATATGTGAATCTCCTTGTGCCCTTTTAGGTCGTGTCCATTGAGACCACTGAACTATACATAAAAATGGAATGCCAATGTCTAAATCTATTTGTACGTAAAATTGAATCTCGCGCAAGTATGGCGACCAGGAAGAGGAGCGCAATCGCATTGTGTAAGACGCCAGAGCCGGCTCAACTTTTATTGCAAGTGTTTTTAATTTGTCTTTCTTTCAGAATTCATCAAAAATATGCGTGTATAGATTGATATTTCTTACCTGTATATAGTTACCCTTTGTCTTAATTTTTATTATAGAACATAAAAGTTGTCATTCCCAAAACATAACTATTTAATTTTCAATTTTTTTTAGTAAACGTTCCTGATAATGTAATATCATATTGAGAGTTGAATATAGAGTCCACCAAAAAATGTAGTCATATTTTTTTACCTTGGAGATCAAAATATAATAAAAGCTAAAAGTGAAGCCTGAAAAAAAGTGCTATATTTTTTTAGCCAATTTGTAAATACTAGTGAATTTAATATACGTAGACTAATATTAATATTGCAAGATCACTAAGGTCAGTGGGAAAGTAGTAAGCATTTATTATTGGAAGAATAAAGAAATACACAGTAACAACTTAAATTAAATACTTTATTGAAGAATCATGCATTTTAAATTCACATGTTTGTGCGTGTGTGTATGTGTGTTTCAATTATGGCTTTGGTTAAACCCATAAAGGGCGTAAATATATTTTTTGTGGGTGGGTAATATGAAAAATTAAAGAATATATTTTTTTATGTTTTAATATCACAGAAGTACTATATCCTATCATTCGTATCGAATAAAATAACAATTAATTAAGAATTATTATTAAACCATTAAAACTAAAAATATCTATGTATTTGAAAATGAATCTCAAAATGTTATTGTTATTTAAAATAATAAATTAAACAAAATTAAACTTCTATAATCAAACTTAAACATATAAAGAATGTAATAAGAAATCAATATATTGGAGAAGGAAGTAACTAAACATTATATCTAACCTATGATGGTTAGTCTCAGCCTTTGCCTTTGGTACAAGTAACTTAAACGAACGCAATAAAATACAAAAGTAACAAGAAAATAAAAAAATATACAAACCAAAATATTTAAAATAACAAAAAGTAAAATATTTTTATTGAAACTTATACATAATAAAAAATGGCTTAAACCTATAACGTATTCACAGAAAATTGGAACATAAAAGGTCAATTTCAAAAATAAAAACATCAACGTTTTCGTAAGAGTCCAAAATGGAACTAAAGACTTAAGTCTAGATGCCTTTTCTGTAGATTAGCAAGCCTATTTAATACAGATTCGGGGCATATTTTTATGTCTTTATAAATATGCATCAACGCTTAGCCTACAAGTCTCTTCTGGCCCATGGTTGACCTTAGCCATCTCTTAAGCCTTTTAAGTGAAGATACATTCCTTTCAGCGGTTGCTACACTTACTGGTAATGATTTTAAGACCTAATTATACACCAGGATATGTGTCTGGCTCTCGCAAATGCAAGGTAATATATAATATTTTTAAATAGATCAAGTCAATATCAGTAACGCAAATAATGTTGGATTGCTTAAAATTATTTAGGTAGATTCACAAATAGTAATAAACTTTAGAATTCGCAAAGAAAATTATGGAAAAAAGGTGAGGTATTTTGTATCCTGAATTGTATATATTTATCATGTAGAGTTCAGTAGATATCTCGGACAGAATAGCCTAACGAAAATGTTTCAGTCAAAGTTACCCATGGTAAAAGGAAAGATCCCAAAACTCGGAGTTGTCGCCGATATTTAGATAGAAGTATATTTTATAGAATAGGCAAGTACTTGCTTAAAATATAACAAACCGGGTACTTTGCCCCGATCGTTGCAAAACTGTACCACACTAGACTGGACCATATTGTTTTATTAATTTATCACGAACTACTTATAAGTCAAAATACTGCAGAAAAACGAGAGAATTGCTTGACGCCAAGTCTGAAATCCTGCACTAATCCAAATCAAAGAAGAAACATTGACTCAAGCACCAACATACTTTTAATACTGGATTTCTACTGCGGCGACGCATTTCCTGCCGACCTTCAATCATATGTTGTCGTATTTTCTTCATGCGCATGTGTCTGTATTGGCATTCCATTTATTATGTTAATAGTTCAGTGACTGAGACTTTTATTCAAGAGGTCAAAATCTGCAACATGATGATAGATAATTCCTACGAAACCTAACATTCTGTAAGAATGATGCGGGATCCATTTTATTTATAACACAAACTGATATATCATTAGAATAAGAATCAATGTCTGAGCTTGCCAAATCTAGCCTAATTTAACTGGGCCAATAGTTATTCAAACGCGTAGGCTATAATTTCGAAATGTACCGTACACACCCAAGGATGATTTTTGTGAAACAAACACGAAGAAGTGACCCCTGTCAAAGTGTTCAGAACATAGACACGGTCTAAATAAAAGTGTATTTGTTATTTTTTCATACATTTCTGTAAATATTACTCGTAAATATGATTAATGTTAACAGATGTGATAGTTAATTTTTTTTTGTAAAATTGCCTACCAAAGAAAAAATAACATATATGTTATGTTTTCAAAGCAACTATTAGCACAAAGTCGTTTTATATTTAAACAGCAATAATTCACCAAAAATATATATAGATGGATGATAAATCTTGAGTTAACTGCTTATGAAAATTTGGCAAAGAAGGATAATAAACAACGCGATGAGAGATTATACATCGATTAAGACGAATAGGTACGTTAATGCTGTGCGAAATATGCATTTGATTTTATGGATATATTGTGTTGAAATAGTTAGCAAGAGACACATGTGCAAATAAGCGAGTTGTTAGACGGAAGATTGTTTTCTAATCCTCATAAATTAGATCAAGAATGGGCAAATAGAATA
This sequence comes from Stenurella melanura, assembly GCA_963583905.1. Taxonomy (NCBI): domain Eukaryota; kingdom Metazoa; phylum Arthropoda; class Insecta; order Coleoptera; family Cerambycidae; genus Stenurella; species Stenurella melanura. Next base: position 115,963,000 of record OY757312.1, read on the forward strand.
AAAAATTCTCATCCTGATGGGTAAGTGCACTATTCTTCCTCAACGCGCTAGCGCTCAATTTTGCTGATAAAAGTAATTTTTAATTGACTGATTCTGCAAAGAATCGATTTTAATTATAACTTTTTGAAAAGGGTATATTCTACTCTAATAAATGGTACCAAAATTGCCATTTAACCGAAGAAAGCGATGGAATATGACAGTATCTAGTCTCAGCGAATAGTTGTGTAATCCAGGTTTGCAAGGAAGTATTTGCTAAGCCACTACCCAGATAGCACCAGGACGTACAGAAAACGTCTTAAGGACGTCCATGCAGGACATTCGAGATGTCTTAAAGACGTCCATTTTAAGACGTAAGACGTACAGAAGACGTCCTGGGGACGTCCATTGTTACAAATCAGTATGTCTTTGGGACGTCTTATTTTGATCTATTCTAGACCCAAACCAGACCTAAACCAGACCTTCATGGGACATTATTAGAACGATGAAAAAAATTGGTCTATTAAACATTAGAAGCACTGACATCGCACAGTGGTTCAATGGAGAGCGGATTTAGCTTACCGATAGGTCTCTCAAGTCACATCGTCGGATGACGACATAGTCCTTTGAATAGTCTTGCTATGACGTCAGCCTATCGTACCCACTTCGAAATTTTTCCTTTAGTTGATATATAAGTAGGGTTCAACTATTTTTGACTGGATATTTTGTGGCTAAAGGGAAATATAAGAATTTACATTATGGATCAGACTCTTATTCACAGTAGGTACTACAATATATTGTATATTTTTTATTATGTTGATTCTTTTATTTAGTTTTGCTCACATTGGATATTTAATTTTTAGTTTAAATCATGGTTTGTAATGTCAGAAATGTCTTACAGCTATATAAAGTAACCAAAGTATTTTTAATCATAACGAGTAGTTTTGAGAAGCTAAATCCGCTCTCTGAACCACTGTGCACCAAAACCTGTAGATACTAGACTCAACGTACATTTCATTAACCAAGTTGACATCATCTGGAAATGATGATTGAAGCTATAGTTTAAATCATATCCTAATGATGCCAACTTAGTTGGAGAAACACAAGTAGAATGTAACATCTTAATTTTTGGTGTCAGTGCTGCTAGTGATTCACTAAAGGTTCCAATCCACTTTAGGATCTATTAACAATGACATAAAGCTTGACCGATATGGTGGATACGACTAACTTTAGTATTGTTATTGCGCTTCTTTAGTGCAAATTAATTAAGCCGAATAACAATTCGGTTGATATTGATATAATTATCAGGAAATAAACAAAATTGTATTATTAACTTTTAATAAAAAAAAATTATAATTTTTTTGTCTGCGCATTTCTTCTATCCGTGGCCCGCTTCAGCCACGCCTGGATGGATAATTCAGTTTCTCTTCGACTTTTGGCTAATCGTGCCTTCTCTGCTGTACCTTAAAAGTTAATATTTATTTTATTTGTCGAACAGAGTTAATTAAATATTCACACAACTTCGTAGTGTTGCATGTGACACACTTGACTGATTATTCACAATTTCAAGTGAAGTTATGTACTTCCTCTCAGCTCATTTACTGAACATAACATTTGTAAGTTTCATGGTGAGAATAAAAATTCCAGCTACATTACAAAGTTGTTACACTCGTTACGACAAGTGAAAAAAGTTACAAAATCAAAGACAAATATATGAGTAATTGCAAGAATTATTATAGCAAAGAGAGAATCACATTATAGCGAATTCAAGACTTTTAATCTAATCTAGAATCTGAAGAAAAAACTTGTAGAAGAGTACTTACTTATGACCATTCTGGCTAGGCCCATTTCCTTGAATGGTTTTTTATCTTTCCTTCCATAAAAGCTATATTTTATAGCTTCATCGTTTGAGAGAAGAGTCATTAACGTTCTTTTTACAAAGTTATAATTATTTGACCCACCTAAGTTTGCCAACTTATTTACCTGAAATAATATTCATTATGAATTTATGAAATAAAACTCGTCCATATATTTGTTATGGTATGGTTAATTTATCAATTACTTACTGCTTGGAGAAAATCGTCCTTTATAAAAATTGACACATCTGATAGTCTACCGGGCTTCGCAATATGGTCTTGCCTTATTGCTCTCACTTCTGTTAAAATATCGGTTGCTATTCCTCTCAGCATGTGGTTTTGATCTATGATCGTTGTCAACTGTTTGTCTAAAATAGAATTATATATAGTTACTGTTTTGTTAGGCTTAGCAAGCAGTAAAAGCAATCATACTATCATTCAAATAGACAAAAACAGTATATTAATTTAAAAGGGATGTAAAGATTTACACTACCGAGACTGTGGTTTGATCAGACTGGCGAGGTAGTGTAAATCCTTACTTCTCATGTAAAGTATATAATTTCTTTTGTTATTGGTATATGCTTTGATTTACTAACATATTTTATTAATGTTAAATAACAATTTGGTAGGTATTTTCATCTCGTTGAGGCAATATTAAATAGTAGCCTTTGCATTGTCAAGGTAGCGACTTGAAATGACAAAGCAGGTGAACTTGATGTTAATAAGAAAGCACAGGTTGCATCTTTCGCAGTTAATACCCAGAAAAATCTAAAAGTTCGTTATGAATCAATGTACGTGTTTAAACAGTAGTGCGAGGAAAGGAAAGGTGTACTTCTGTCCAATTTCTTGCAACATTCTCAAAAACTAAAATCACCATCAAGCCTGTGGTGTGAATATTCTATGTTGCGGACAACAACGTCAATAAATGACAATGAAGATATTTTGAAATATATGAAACTACATGCAATATGCAAATTTTTAATTGATGCTAAGTTAATAGCTGTCAAACTTTTACTAGATCTGAAACTGATATTTCTGTAATACTTTAAAATAAAACATTAAATATAGTGGTTTATTCATTTATACTTCCCTTGGGAAATAATATTATTTCACTGCTGTTATGACAACCACGTAAACATTGTGTAAGATCAGCCTACTTCCCTCAACAGACATATCATAACTGCCATTTACTAGATCGATGGTGAAAAAAAATATATATATGAAACATTATTTCAACTTACCCTGCTCGATACAGTGGGCATTGCTGCAGACTAAATTGCTATTCGTTATTGTTTCTACAAAGATTCATAAATTAGACTAAATATAACAACTTTGATAAATTATATTTACCATTCGAAGTGTTTTGATTAGTTTTTGAATTTGTATTTTCTAATTTCTTCATTACCGAAATATTATCTATTTCAATATTTTGGTTTGATTCTAGATCTGGTTTGGTATTTTCTTTTTCTGGTATTGAGTGTAAAGATCGTGGCAAAGGTATATCACCTAAAAAAAATGTTTTCATTTACAATAGTTCACTATAAGTTTCTGCAGTTTGAACTGATTTTCTGTAAATAATGTTTTTTATTAATTAATAATCATTTACCCAAGATAGTTACTCTGTGTTTCACCATTTTCGGAGGGGTAGGTAACAATGAATCAGTATCAATTGATTCATCACTAGAAGATAGTACTGTTTGTATGCGATTTCTCTTAATTTTATTAGTCGTTGACTCAACTTCGGATGCAAGATCGCTGCAGTCTTCGGCTAGCTTTGCTTTGCTTCTTGACTTAGTATAATCATCTGAAAACGAAACAATTTTTAATCATGTAATGTTTCAGTTATACATACAGAATTCGCATGAGTATAGTTATATTTTACCAAGTTAATGTGACATACTTACGGAAAGTAGAATTCCTAAATATTCGTATTTTGTGTGCGGGCCAACATGTGTTTAGAGGCTCACACTTTTTTATTGTGGTTGTTAGACGAGGTAGAGCAAATGTTGGCCAGTGACAGATATCGCCTTGAATCCAAATAGTCGGAACAGCAGATACTGTATCATCATCAAGGAATAGTACAATTGTCCAGGTATTCTCTTGACTCATGCTCATACTCAAAATAAACAAAAAACAGTTATGGTTAAATAATAAATTAGAGGCCGTTTCAAAACTTATTTACAATAAAAATGTAATTTATGGTTGCCTTTTAAGAGGGGCTACTCACTAGGAAATTTAATTAATTTAAGCTAAATTATTTTGCAATCAGATGGTGATCAATTGTGCTCTAATAAACACATGGTACTATTAAAAACTACGTTGTAAGATTCCGTTACATTGATAGATACAAGTGCAGTAGGGTGAAAAATCAGATCTACTTCTCTTAGCGCGCATATAATATTTTTGTAGGTTATTCGACATTGCAGACAAAATTGGAATAACTTACCTCACAGAATAGATATCACTATTATCACCAACAATCCACTGCTAAAGTCGTATTTCAAGATTTCAAAATATCTCAAAATTAAAATAATGCCAACCAACTACAATAAGCATTCACCTTTACTTTACGTTTACATGGAATATGGAGGATGGGTAACAGGTAAGGTACGCTGCACTACGTTCTTTTCGTTGTTCTTTCGATAAGTTCAATTTGGTAACTTATATATCGCTCTCTCTTTATCTCCCATTTACAGCAATGAGAGAGAAACAGAAAGCGATAAATAGATCTCAGAATCAAAGAATACGCACTTTTCTAAATCAACCCAAAATAATTACGACATCAAACGAACATGGTCGAGCCGGAGCATTTCATTCGAAAAAGCGCGGAAAGTTCAAAATTATTATGAATTTGTTAAGAGTAAACTTAAAATTGTGAAAATTTTAATATTGTGGATCTTTTATATAGTTTCATATTTGCTAATATGTAGAACTTTATTCCAGTTGCTATAATAAATTATTATTAAATTAATTTAAATCTTTTGCAATTCTGGAATTTAAGGTTTCATATTTAAAACTGAACCCAGTCATTTTTATTCGAGGAAAGTCTTATTTCAAGCAAAGAATATTCCATTTGAATATAAAATGTATTATTTTACAAATTCAGAGAATACGCAATTAACAGGGTCTAATATGGACGTTCTAAAGACGTACATTCTTTGACTTCCCAAGGACGTACCGCTATGGACGCCTTGAAGACGTCCATATTAGGTCTAAGACGTTCAGACCATATGAGGATCAAAACTGGACGTCTTTGGGACGTCGTGTGCTATGTGGGTAATAATAGTATTTAATATAGCTCTTACAAATAAAAGAAAATCCTGATAAATTGAAAGTAGTACGAATTACTCCTGTTTTAAAAACGACGATCGAAGAGAAATTAAAAGTTATCGTCAAATTTCTATATACAAATTTATATAAAATATTCGAGGCCATTATTTATGTCTACCTTCATGAATATGTCAAAAATCAAATATCCAATTTTCAATATGGGTTCCAAAAAAGATCAGTAAATGAAAATCTAGTAGATTTTGTGACCTCTACGACGAATGCTTTGGCAAGTAATAATCAAATTGATTCGATCTATACTGCCTTTGATAAAGTTGACCATGGCATACTGCTAAATAAGCTTGGAAAATTCCCATCTCTAGTGGTTTATTAGCATTTATGTCTACGTACCTGATAAATCGACAACAATGTCATAATCAATAATTTTGAGTTGAATTACTACACTTCAGATTTAGGAGTTCCACAGGGCTCAAATCTAGGCCCACTTCTATTTTTACTCTTCATAAGTGATGTAGATGCCGTTAAATATTCATCAGTTAAACTTTTCTCTGATGATATGAAAATATTTAAACAAATTAGAAATTATGAGGATTGTTTTCTTCTACAAGGTGACATAATGGAAATATTTAACTGGTCTATTTAAAATCAATTGCTCTTTAATATTAATAAATGCAAAGTAATGGCATTCACATTATGCAAAGATATGATTGATTATAAATTCGAAATCGGAAACAAAAATCTGTAAAAACTGATCTGGGTGTAATATCAGATTAGAAATAAACATTTCAAATAAGTTCCATAATTTAGTGTTCATTTTACGCGACTGTAAGATTCAAACTGGATTATTATCCTTTCTATACCAATTATATGCAAATGTAGAATATATACAAAAAAAAATTGTAGATGTTAATTTCATTTTACAGAAGAGTAACTACTTATTTAGATCATCTTTCTAAAAATATTTTAAGGATACTAAATAACAGAAGAACTTACTTTGACATTATTTGTATAAACTACATAACCTTTCGTATACCATAACTACCTTATATAAAATCATTATCAATGTTCCAGACGAAATAACACGTTTTCAAAGAAAATGCCTTAAAGTCCTGCTATCAAAATATGAAAGACGGCGCTGTTACCTGCTAACAAGAGTACTACAGAGCCGTACTTCAAATTTGTTCGTATTAGAATGAACAAAATAATAGTAGAGATATAAGAATCGTGCTTTCGGTAAAAACTTCATGACGTTTCGGGTAAAATCTTACTCTGTTTTGCGTCAAAATAGGAATATCTTATGCATTGGTGGACGCATTGCCCGTCCTTCGCGACATTGACAATACGTTCAAAGTACAGATCTGTTCATCTGTTCCCTGGGCAGTCGGTTCTAGTTAGGAGTGATTCGCATAACTATATCACAAGAGGTAGAGATCTTAATTAAAATATGCGTGTTTCTGTTCTTTCTTATCTTAATCATGCTAGATCATAAGAGTAGTAATGTTTTATCTATTAAATAATACCTTATATTTATTATTTAATAAATTGTAGAAAAATAAAGCGTGCCCCGGTCTCCCCTCATACTAGCTCGGTCGGCAGCTTTGAGTTTTTTCTGTGCATTATAAATATGAAGTGAATTATATAAAACATGCCATTTTTATAGAATTTTAAGATATTTTTCACCTTATCCTGAGCCTTACTGACGAGACATCAATGTTAAAACACGTGCCTGTGGATGTTTTAAAGTTTGTTATAGCGGATATTTTAGTAAGTGCATATGTTTTATTTGTCTTTGGTTTCAATGAACAGTATAATTTAGATTAAAAATAACATCATGGTGTAACAGTTGTACTGTATATTATAATGGGCATATTTTCTTTGCTATAATTTTATAAAAATGATGTATTTTTTATATTATTTTTATATCTGCGATAAGTTTTTTTGTAAAAAAATAATTTTCTGAAAATATACAGGGTGCCCCGTAATAGCGTGCAAAAAATTTAACTATCAATTCCTTAGCGAAAATGAAGGTGGGTTCTTCATATAAATTTTTTCAAAATAGTTCCAGATACACCCCTTAAAGAGGTTTGCAAACAAACTGTTTTTAATTTTTATCTGAAAATAATTTATAAGCACTAAATGCTCATATCGGTATATAATACTGTTAAATTTTGATTTGACACCAGCCTACTTAGCGTTTTGACTAATATAATAGTGCTCGTCGCATTTGATTGATCACTTAGGCAGATGTAATTTTGTTCTTTTTTCTCAAAAACGGTCAATTTTATGAAATTTTTTAAAGAGGTAAAAAAAGGTTCTAAATGAATCATATTGTTTAGTTGTTTTTTTAATTGAAAGAAAAAATAGCAGACAGGAAGATATTTACAAAATTATAAGAGGGGTAGTTAATATCACCCCTTTGTGTACACGCTAGATGGATGAAATAATTTCGTTACATGCATTTTCATTAGTAACCGAGATGTGCCAAATTTCGTCTTTTTCCGATTATGTTATTTTCAGGTAGAAATTAAAAATACTATTTTTGGGGATGTAGCTGGACAAGAAAGGCTTGTTTTGAAAAACTTTATGAAGAACGCACTTTCATTTTCGTTAAGGGATTGGTAGTTAAATTTTTTGCATATTATTACCGAACACCCTGTATGGTTGATTCTATTATGCTCAAAGTTCACCTCCGTCCACGTTGGGCAAATACCCATCATCTTGTAAAATGGCGACTTATAATCTAAATAGTCTACCCGTGTACCTTTGGGGGTTATCATAAATAATTTAGTAGTAACGAAAGTGTTAAATGGAAACTTGTATTTGTAATAGAATATCGAATTCTTTGAGAAAAAAAAACGTCTGCGGCATAACTGCCTACCTGAGCTGCCATCCCTTTACAATTTCAAGGATCTAACTATTACAATTTAAGCTATATGTTGGTGATCAGTGAAGATGTCCGGAAGGCCCTATTTTAAAATTTTTTGACTATGACATTTGCTTTAAAAATTGAAAGTGGTCCATTCTGTATGATGAAGGTGAACTTGTAGATGTACCGCGTCTGATGGACACGGCAAGGATTTTATATTAATTAAGCTGGAGCCGTGTCGCCGCTACGATATCTATCAACTCTACTCACAGGGGGGATTCAAGTTACCCTTCAGACTCCCCAAGACGAAAATAGACAAAATTATACTTACTGTGATTGCTACAGTCTGCTCTCTCCGTCGTAATCTGATATCGAGCGGTGCACTTCTACTGAATATATCTTATAATTAGCACTTTCTCAGAAACGCTTCTTAATAAGTAAGACCGTGGATGGATTCTATGAGTATTCAGATAGGTACAACAACGTGACGGGATCAAGGGTGACCCGTAGTAAGTAGTTATCCGACTCACGCCACAGAATCGCACGTCGGTCGCCAATCTTATAATTAGTGGATCAGTAAGAAATCGAATTCAAAATGTATTTTCATTTATTGAAATAATTTATAAAATATAAAAGATATAAATATTCAACACCTAACTAATGTATATAAGGCAAACATCAGAGAGCACTACCACTTGACAAGCCGTTACGTCCCGTAGAATCGTAACTCATCCAGCGTCGAGAGAACTATAACAATCGACTGTACAAAAAAATTCAGACTCAAAATAATTCACTTAATTTTGCACTGAAATTTTCGAATTGCTTGAAATCTTTGTCAGGATGCTTAATGAAGCTATCTATATGAGTTCAATGGTTTTCCTGCTTGCATAAACGTACTAACGGCATTGAACCCAAATATACTTTTTTGCCGTCGACTAGCCTTCGAGCGACTACTATGGCGATTCCCCCCTGGGCATGGATGAAAGATATTTTGGGTCCGTCTGAATCGACTCTCCGACTTTGAATTTTTGACTATTTTTGTGGATGTACTTGTGGCTCGGACATGGATTATTCTCCCTCACTTTCAGAATAATTAAATGAGAATTTTGGTTTTTATTGGAAAAACTGTCCCATTGATTTTTTCTTGAATTTTTAAAATAGCTACTCGCTACATCCCGATTGAGGATTCCGCCCTGTGCAGTCCTCTTCGTGGTACTTTCGAAAAACCAAATTCGTGGTACTTTCGAAAAAATTAATTCGTGGCACTTTCGAAAAAAATAATTCGTGGTACTTTTGAAAAGTTTGTCAAGAGGAGCGGTTTTACGCCCTGTGTAATTTTCTTTATTGTACTTTCGATAAACCAAATTCGTGGTACTTTCGAAAAATTTGTTGGACGGAGCAGTTTTCCACCCTGTGCAATTCTCTTCGTGGTGCTTTTGAAAAACCAAGTTCGTTGTATTTTTGAAAAATTTGTCGGGCGGAGCGGTCAGTTTTTTCGGAGCCCAAGGGCGATTGACTGTCGTCTTCGAGATGGAAAAGGTCAATTTTTTAGTGAAATAATTTTTAATGCAGATTTCGATGAAAGACAATGCCAAATGTGGTAATCGGTCTTTCGTAAAGTGATAATGTTTCAAAGTCGATTTTTTCACGAGAATTCTGGTCTAAATTTAATTTCTTAGTAATTTGGATATTTTTAAAATGGATCATTTTACTGGGTTCAATAACCAGCTGGCATTGAATTCTGCTTCCCAATTCTACGGAGTAATTCGGCTTTTTGTAAATATCAAAACCGTCCCTACAAGTTTTTCAAATTTGACCCAGAAGGCACTTTGGGACTGTCATTTCTTATTTGACCAATTTCGTTGCAGTTCTTAAAAAATTTTTTATGGTAGTTTCCAAAACCCTTTCGAGTTTGATTATTATAATATTCTTAAGAACTTTGCACTTTTATTATATTTTCTAGGTACAATTTTACTGCAGTTTTAAAACTTATTATCAGAGAATGTGCTTCCCTAGTTTTACGAGAAGAACACTTAACTTTACATATATAGATAAATTCAACACTACTTAAATTCATGTAAGCACACCGGGAAATTAGAAAAGCGAATTAAATTCTGTCTGTTATATTTTACCAATACATTATGAATTTTATGAGATAGTTTACTTTGAGGGCGTACTATTTTCATGTTTATTAAGTTTTTTTTATGTGGGTTGTCACATTACGAGGATATTCATAAAACTTTTACATGGTAAAGTTCATTGAACACTGCTTATGGGCGGAAAGTAAATTTTTTATATGTATAAATAAAGTCGATGAACTCCATAATATTTGCAGTGCGTTTGCTTTATTTTCTGAAGCACTTTCGAGACCTGAATTAAGTGGGAATATTTTAATAGACAGTCGATGAACTAGTGAGTTTTAGCCTTCTAAAATCCATAATGATATCTCGTTAAAAACTATAAAGAAATATAGAAATCAGATTTTTTATATCAAAGATCTATCAATACTGTACCATATAGTAGAAAATGGTAAGGAAATTGTTTCTTTTCCTTAATTTCGTCAGCTTCAATGACAAAGGTTTTTGGGAACTATTTGAGGATACGTTGGACTAGTCTTGTGTATAGGCTTCCTATAAGACGCTCTCCAAAGAAAGTGCTAAAAAAGCGGTAAAAACTACGTTAAACTCGATAAAATTTAAGCCACCGATAAATCAAAAAATTCTGTGCGAAGTGAAACGCCATAATAGAAAAACAAAGCTCATATGGAATTAATAATTACGTGTACAGGTTTTTAAATAGTATCAAATAAAGCAAATGTAAGTGCCTATACCTATGCTAAGACGACCGACCCTTTCTTAAGTCGTTAGTGCGATAAAGTAAACATCTGGCAACATAATACACCATCAGTGAAAGGTAACTGACTAGTTTCTAACGGGTGGAAGTAGTAACATAAGAAAAGATGAAAAGATAAGTTTTATTTTTATTTATTTTTAAGTTCTATTTATTGGTTTATTAATCCTTGTCACAGGATAGTTTATCACACAACAGAGAAAATTTTAAAAGTTGTAATAAAATAGAAAATACACGGAATTGGAAAGCGGCAGTTGAAAGTAATTATTGTAGAAACATAGTAAAATACAGGGTGTGCAAAATATTCTCTCGGGCCTCTTTCTCATAACCAACCCGCCATAAAAACTTTTTTATCGCGAGTTAGACCACTTCCACCGTAAATGGATATTTATCTGTGGAACGGTTAAAAAAAAGCATCCTGCGGCGAGCGAATGCATGTATGTCTTTGGTACACACTGCTAGATTCAGAAACAGAAAACTTGGAGCGAGAATAAATAAGGAGTTAATGATAGATGGAAACTTAAAAGAAGCATGGTAACTAAAATGAAGCATCTTACAAACACCTACACTTCCCATCCGATGATGACAGATAGAAACTAACAAAGAAGCATGGAAATTTAAAAGAAGCATCTCACAAACACCTACACTTCCCATCCTATATTTCCACCCCATGCGTCATGTGGCTCTCGCTGCTGACAACAAGCCTGTCCCATGACCAACCCACCTGATAAACAACTCAAGCAAGACAGTATATATTTAATTCACTGGTTTATACAAAACATCCTTAGAATTGCGTATTAATTGTGGCAATAGCTCAGGCGAAGCTAAAATAACTGAATCCACCAAGTTCCTGGGCACTTTCATAGATAGCACTCTGAGTTGGAATGAGCAAGTTGCTCACATATGCTCAAAATTAAATAAATCGTTATTCGCTCTAAGAACATTAAAAAATATTTTGAGCGTTGAGGGTCTTTGCTAAATTTTTATTACGCTTGTGTGTACTCCACTTTATCATATAACATAATCTCCTGGGGACAGACAACCGAATACTCAAGAGTATTTACTATACAGAAGCGTATAATACGTTTAATATTTGGAGTGAAGCTAAGAAAATCCTGGAGAAATATTTTTATTAAAAAAAAAATACTAACGCTTGCATGCATTTACATATTAAAACTATTAATATATATTCAGAAAATATTAACAATTATAAAAATCACACAAATATTCACATGTAATCAACACGAAATAAGAACAATATATATATTGATAAATTTGACCACAGATATTATAAAAAGTCCCCATATTATGGCCATAAGTTTTATAACTTGCTTCCTCCCGAAATAAAAAATAGCAAATCGGCTCATATATTTAAAAGTAATATAAAAAATCTATTATTAGAGAAATGCTTTTATAGTCTAAAAGAATTCGAAGAATATTGTATCCCAGTTAGACAGTCCCAACCAGTTTATATGCCTACATAAATATATATTATTGTATTTTTATTTACACATACTTATGTCTTATGTTTATGTTTTATATTGTAAAATGTTATTGTGTATATGTAATTTTAAACAGACTTACCTTTTTTTTCCTATATGTTCGTAGTCGAATAGTTTTTCCATATTTTATTTATATTTTTATACGCCACTTTTTTTTACTCTTCTTTCTTTACGTGCATGACAAAGCTAATCCATAAATGTACGTTATGGTATAAAGCGAATAAAGAATTTGAATATGCGGCAGGTCCGGCGGTATATAAAACATCCGAGATTTGGTTTCGGCTGCGTGTTAGAACGAACATCCATGGGTGCCTGGAATCGGCAGCAATGTTCACCTTACGCTTGCAAATCAATCAATCAAATCAAAAATTTTGGAAACTGTTTGATTATTTTAGTTACTTCGTTTATCTGTCAATAGTGATGTGAAATTTAGAGCGTTAGAAACATATTTAAAGAGTTTTTTTTTGAGTAGAAAGATATATGACCTAGGGCCTAGGCATTTTGTTAAGAAATAAACGGTGTAGGTGCTATATTTCTAGGTGATAACCTTTTCCTTTGGAAAATGTGTAAACATGTTAGATTTGAAATTATTTTTCTTGGTTAAAATTGAATTTGTTTATAACATTTTTTCTAGATGCAAGGAAATGGTCGAAAACTGTAAAAAATATCTGCCACGTTAGAGCACTCTAAATAAGTTACACTCGCAGAATTTCTTAGATTAAAACTTGAAATTTGGTCCATTTTTCGCCACTTTGATGGCAAATTGTACACGCTAAAACAAACATTTTGCGTTAGGTTTGGTCCGGTAACTCAAAATTCTTTTTTCAATTTCCGGTTAGCGCGCACCGGTCGTAGGTTTCGTCTGCCAGCGTTATTGGAATGAGAAATACTAACTACCTATGCGGAAAGATATCGACAACCATTTGATTAAAAAGAAAGTCCCACCTCCATGTCCGCCTACCATAACAAAAATTTTGAAGAGAAGAAAGTATCGTAGTTATATATGCTCTCTTCGATTACCGACTGGCCGGGCGGTAACTTATTGTCGTCGAATTTGCACGCCATTTCCCGAACTATTAGGATCATATCTTAATAAATTAATAATTGAGGGATCACGTTGTAATTTACTTTGCCTGCAAATGTCATTGATAATCAGAATAAATAACAGTCACCCCAAAGCGAACCATGTGGAATTCCTGATATTGCTAACACATCAATAGCTAAAAGCCATGATACTACACATTAATTGATTATCTTTTAGCAAGCTTAGACCCGAATTTTGACAATTTTTGAAGTAGAAGCCCCGGGGCCCAATTCTCGAAACTAGACGAACCCGATTCGTGCACGAATGGCGTTGAAATTCGCACACGAACGTACTTTTTTTATTCTCGAACTGTCGACTAACACATGAACGAACAGATTCGTACACGGAAAGTATTCGATCGGGGTTTCGGTGCCGAAAAGCATATTCGCATGTCAACATAACCTTTAAGTTAACGTCAACCTTCAGTCAGACGGCTTTATTTTGGGTGGAAATTGTGTTAGAGTCTTGTAATGGCTGCTTTTGATGAGCTGAATCTTTTAATAGCAAGTAATAACTTGGAAGAAATGGAACCAGCTGCAGAAGTCAGAAGGGAATATAATAATCGCGTTTACGATGCTTTTTGATAATAATATGTCCGATATAAAGTTCGTAAGAATGTTTCGACTAAGTATAAGGACCTAGCACGGGATCTAATCAATTTACTATCTGAATATTTGATCCAGCCAATCAGTTAGAACTCATTAGATTTCAACTTACGTATTTATTTTCTTGCGCGGCACCATTGGTGCACAATCTCCTATTTACAAAGGATATTTTTGGTGAGAATTCCTCCAAAACACAAAAATAAAATCCCAAAACCGCCTACAACCAAGCAATCATCCTTGTGCAAACCGGAAAACAACAACGAGTATTTTGACTTTGACACTTCTCAACTGTTGCACCACGACCGCAACGAAAAGTTCCCAGATTTACACGGTCTGCTATTGGTTGACATATATCTATATAGGAACCAAGATACGATGTACGTTATTCGGTCGACGAATGTGTTCGCCTCGTGTACCACTTTTCGACTATCATTCCAGAATCAGATTTTTATAAAAACTGCGTTCGCATGCGAACCAGACTGCACGAGTTCGTTCGTGCACGATCAATTCGTTCGGGATTCCAGAATTGGGCCCCTGGACCGAGCCTGCCAAATACTTTTGACAAGTCTGTATAAAAATTATCTACTTGCCAACCACGATCCAGTACATTTCCAATAAAATGAGTATCATTTACAGCCTAAGAGCTGGCTACGGAAATTAAAAATGATAAGGTGCAGTAAATTTTTTTATGTAGAAACCCTCCTTACTAGCTGAAAAGTACATAGCTCTGCAGCCAGAAGTCCATCCCGGGGAGGGAAGCGTGGGCAGGCGGTCAAACGCGTTAATTTTCAATCAAAATAAAACCTTTGAGTGAAACTTTGCAATTTTGTGTAGTTATAGTTTTTAACTGTAGAAATTGCATAAAATTATTGCCAAAATGCTAGGTCGGGGATTAAACATTGCCAGAAGTCGGTAAAATTGTTCAAATTATTAGAATTTGACATTGGCCAAGGTGCAGGTGATTTTGTTTCTATATTTAAAACCCCCCTATTTTTCAGGGTATTCCGACTATTAACGTACCGGTGACATTAATGGAACAAAAAACAAATCAAATTCGTGAAATGTCAAAAAATGCTATTTTTTGTTCACTTCTGTCGGCTCTAATTTTCGATTTCGCCCATGCAATTAACGATGCCGTGGAAATGCCAATTTCGATCTTTCGATATCGACATTAGAAAGCCGTCCTGCTGATGTATTTATTTAGTTATGAACATTTAAACATTTCATGTTTGGCTTGTTCCGACGAGACTAATTGAAATTTCAAGTCGATTTTTCGGTTCGAATCCTGTACGGGTATACTTTTTTAAATTTATTTTGAACTTTTTGGCTGATATTTCTTATCCTAAAATTACATCGCGTTTACTTATTTATTTCTACAGTTAGCTATATTTACACAAAATTTCAGAGCTGCACTCAAAGATTTTATTTTAATTAGAAGTTAACGCGTTTGACTCCGGGATGAACTTCTGGCTGCAGAGCTGTGTACTTTTCAGCTAGTAAGGAGGGTTTTTACATAAAAATTTTCACTGCACCTTATCATTTTTAATTTCCGTAGCGAGCTCTCCGTCTGTTACCAAATTAGCTGTAGATTTACCTGCTACCTGTATCGACCAGGAAATTTGAGATTTAAAATGAACTGAGATTATATCGTACAAGATTATTTTGTGTTTACCTCGGTGTTTACCAAAAGTTCACAAAACAACGATTGGCCTATAGTTTTCAATAAAATTTTTGAAAATAGAACACATTTTTTACAACTAATTAATATATTTTTTGTTTCTATTCTGGCTGTATGGTGATTAAACCGTTGTTCTATCGATCTCCTGTTTTCGTATGTTTTTTAACAAAATAATGTGTTACGAGAAATGAGGCCCTATATGGGCACCATCCCGGTGGGCCTCCTACAGGCTAGTCAGGCCCTGATAAGGAATGTCTCAAAATGAATTGGAAAAAAATGAAACTCGTTTATTATCGATACGAATAAAAATTAACTGATTTGTTTTGTAGCTTATTTTTCGGCGTGGTGGTAATACAAATTTTCTTATATTTTCCTGTCAATTAACGTTTCATG
Organism: Stenurella melanura; assembly: GCA_963583905.1. Classification (NCBI taxonomy): domain Eukaryota; kingdom Metazoa; phylum Arthropoda; class Insecta; order Coleoptera; family Cerambycidae; genus Stenurella; species Stenurella melanura. Next base: position 115,979,098 of record OY757312.1, read on the forward strand.
CTCCCTGATCTATTTTCTCGAAGTAATTAACAGCGAAATTATCTTAATAAGTTTTAATTTTCGTTGGTGTCTTTCATTAGGGCTTGTTGTGAAATTGTGCCATTACGGAATTTATATAATGTGAGTAACTGCACTTAATTAACTCTTAGACGCGCTGAATGACGGAAGTGACACTTTTAACCCCTAACATGGAAACATTGAATTAAACGTACTTTACGTATAATTGGGTAAAGTTATGCAAAGCAACTAAATGCTTTCATGTTATACTTTCTTTTATACGAATTTTAATATTTTAAAACGAAATTTTACCGCCACCATTAAGATTTATAGGAGTATGTAAAAAAATTAAATAAAAATTTCAGCAGTAATCGATGCTTGTTTTCTACCATTTTGAAAAAAATGTAAATACCACAAGAAAACTTAGCCAAAATCTAAACATGACTGAATTTTAAATTTGGCAATAACTCATAATCATCACGTGTTTCCACCCCTCGGAAATCTCCCTTTAAAATCCGTGGGTTTCAAAATTATAACAAAAGATAAACACTAACACAATTTATTGAATAACTCTGAAAACTTCACAATACTTTTATTAACTAAAAGACACTTTTACTGATTAAAATAACTTTTAACAGTGTTTATTACTTAATGTTTTCACCTCGGTTTTCACTCTATTGTTTACTTTGGATCACTTCGGATCTTCTAACCTTCAATTCATTAAAGACTTTTCTTTCCGCGGGTTTACGTTGGTTGGACAATCCAGAACAATGTAGAAATCTCGATCCTCTTCCATAAGTTTCTAGCTTCTAGAAAACGTACTACCCTAGTAGCACCAATACTGCACCAATGTACAATCCATATAGGACCAATATATGAATATTGGTCCTATATAGGACCAATATATGAATAATGGTTCAATATTGGTTCAATATTTTGTGCTACTAGAGTGGCAGGGTCTCGGAGATGGCGCACACTACAGACTTTGATGGGACTGCAGTTTCCTACCACAATTGCTACTTAATTTCAGCTGATGCTTATGAGCTATCAGCCTCCAGTCCCTAGGAGACGCAACGCGTAACATTATCTTGCAATAAAAACAGTGGTGTAAAAAGTTTTATGTTCAAAAGAATCATCGCTGAAATGATAACATTACTTCAAAAGTTCTTATTATTTCAATAATAGTTGCATAATAATAAGTCACATACAAAATAAAGCATTGCTGTCAAATACTTTATATAATGAATTTTAATTACATGCAGAGTAAATTACAAAGTTAAAAAAATTTATTATAAATGACTTCTTCATCGGAATCGTTAAATGAAGTATCACAGTGATTTGAATTAGTGGAAGGAGCATCGAGTTCCGGAGGCAGTAGAAAGTCTAACACTTAATTGTTAGATGATTTTAGTTTTTTCTTGGCTTTTCGCAAACTTGATATATAAGAATCTAGACTAAGAATCTACCTAGAATAATTTTTTTCCGCTCAGCTTTAAAATCTCGACTTCTTATGACGTTCTAAGCCTATTTCAACAAAAAAAAAAAATTTGAATTTTTTTTAAGATTATTATACTCTTCACCAGGAAAAGGAAGTTGGACAACTTAGAACCACCTTCCATATCAGGTGAAATTATTCCATTTGCGGATGAAGTGAAATATCTAGGTGTAAGGGTACCAACACAGAGAAAGCAGGTTACCCAGCGCCTATTTTTAGCACCGAAAACCAGCGCATATTTCTCATCTCAGGCGTACACAATAAACGCCGGCTATTTGCCAATTTGAAAGCAAATTTTGTTCGACTAATAGTCTAGTTCATCTTCAGAGGAAGATTGCGTGTTAATGGAAAATATTTTTCTAAGAATGCAAGGAAGGAAACAAGGTATACATCCTGTAAATCTGTTTAGTTCCTATTTCATCGGAAATTTCCTTCCATAAATTTTGAATAACATTTATGCTACTGTGGGACTTGAGTCGCTTGTCCCACAACACGTTTCTTTTAAAAACAGCGGCAATTGATAAATCAGTATCCATAATAATATATAATTGTTTGTTTACAAGGGCACGTGTTGACCATACAACCAGCGACCAAGAACTAAAAATTCATTCCGGTAAATCCTCGGCGCCGATCTGCGCTTGCAACAAGTCCCGACCAGCTTTGTCTATGTGCGGCGACATTTAAAAGTGTACTTAATTATTGGCGCCTATAGGCGCTGACTACCAGTAAGCAGGCAGCCTGCTTTCTTTGTGTGTGTACCCTAACACTAGATAAATCACTGAGTTCTCACTTGGAAAAGATAGTCCACAAATCGTGACTGTTCTCTATGGACATGTCGAAGAATTTGTGGAAAATCTTGGGGCATTGGTCCCAAACGAATATATTGGTTTTACGTTACGGTTATTAGACCAATGATAGCGTATGCGTCAATAGTATGGTGGTCGAAAGGGCTGCAACAAACGACGAAAGCCAAACTCTGTGGATTGCAGAAACTAGCATGGTTTTCAATAATTGGTGCTCCGTCAGTTGCTCTAGGAGTCCTCCTGGAACTTCCTCCTCCCTGTATTTACCTGGAGAGGAAGGCCAGCTGGGCAACATACAGAATCCATCAAGCCGCAGGCTAGCATCATGGAGCACAACAGGCTGCTGGACGACTTAAACTGTCACAGCATCTCGGGAATGCGTTCAGATGTGATGCCTACCTTGATCAACCACGAACTGCCCTTTAAAGTTCTGTTTCCTGGAAGAGACGAACGGAATCTGAACAGAACCGACCTACAAATGGCGGACAGTTGTTTGTTCACAGACGGCTGTAAAACTCCCGAGGGAACTAGAGCTGGTGTATATAGTCGCAAACCAAAGGTAATAACTAAAAATATTTTCAGACAGCCAAGCGGCTCTTAAAGCCCTTGGATCCTACCGTTGTTACTCTATTACGATCTGGAATAGCCAGGAAGGTCGTACCAGACTGGGCAGAAACAACAAATTGACTCTGATCTGAATACCTGGCCGAGGTTGCAGATTTTTTGGCCAGAAAAGGCGCACGGCAACCAAATTTATAAGACCAGAACCGAGCACTGCAGGCTAAGTCGTCACCTACACAGAATTGGACTGGTGGAAAACGCCGAATGCCGTCTGTGTCTGGAGGATGATGAAACGGCAGAGCACGTTTTGTGTACCTGTCCTGCTCCAGAAAGAATCAGGTTCTCATTGTTTGGCAAAGGGCGACTAGAGCCAGAGGGCTTGGGCGGTTTCTCACCCAACAAGAGTATCGGCTTTATTAAAAAGCCGAATCTGTTGGGTGAACTATAACTAGAAGTGAGCCACTAACGTGGATGTGGAAGTAAAATAACTGATGGTACTGAATACTAATTGAGCTAGAACGACTTGGTCAGTTTTTTTTACACACCAACTCCCCAACATTCACATTTTTGTCGATGTATCTTAAGGCGTATAAATTGTTAAAATAATCAGTAAGAAACTTAGTCCTAATTGTGCCGGACGGTTTAGTTAGTTGATTGTTGTGTATATTAAAATTAAAAAGGTTTGAGTAAGGTATATACAGGGATATCGAGAAAGACTGAATGTGCCGCTCCCTAAAGATTTTTTGTGGTACTTTCAATATTTGCACGTTGACGGCAGTGACTGATTGATTTATATATATCGTGTGCGCGCGACGTCACAAATTCACAGTTTAGGGACAACAAACCGAAATTCCTAAAGTGTTAAATAGCAACTAACCAAACTTTTTATTAAATTGCTACTTTTGTGGACATTATATTATACAGTTTTGGCTGTATTATTAACTGTGGAAGTGTGGCAATACGAAATGACGCCAGTTTTTATTAAATATCATTGATTTTTCAACTAGGAAAAGTTTAAGTTGGAACACGTCAATTGATTGCAAGCAGTAAAAAAAATTACTTTACAGGAGTATTCCAAGCATTTTGTCACTGGTAAATTGATTATATGTTAAAGTGAGAATTTTATTTTTGACGTGGGTTTATATTGTAGGCCACGCTGCTGTGTTACAAGACTACAATCAAGTTAGATTTCCTGTCTTAACATAAGATGCAACTTAAAATCCAGCTATGAAACTGAAAGTGCTTGTGATAAAATAAGTGCTGTTAGTGCAATCTATAAACAATTTCGTATAGAAATTAACAGTTTATATTGGTTTGACTGATATTTTTTGTATCAAAACTTGAGTGAAAAAGAGGCTCGTGTCGAAAGAGAAAAATGTTATAGAGACAACCGTTTTAAATATGGTGCAATTAAAGAGGAGCTTCAAAGAAGAGCTACAGATTATATAAAATCTGATAAAGTTTATAGATTACGAATGAAAGTTCAGTGTCATCGATGATCTGGGGACTAAATGTATTGTTATTATTTAAAGTATACATTGCGGTTGTTTAAAAACTAGTATGTTGGATTGTTTAATATTTGATAACTGAGTCTGAACGCAAACTTTAACCCATTTTCAGTTTTGTAATGTTAAACAAGAGAATTGAGTAGTTTTTAAACACCACACGATATATAAAATAATATACATTCACTCAAATTGTAATTACTTAAGTATAAATGCCATTTAAGTTATATTACAAATGTTAAACTTAGTGATAATAAATAATTGTATATTTATCGGCATGGCCGCCCAGCATTTGTTGGCAAGTGGGTACGTACAATTCGGCTTATGTCGGTCGGAAACTTCAAGAATCCAAGCCGAATATACTAGTGCGCCTTTACGATAGAAGTAAGTGATAAATAAAACAATAAAAGGAAAGGAGAATATTTAATAACACACACAAGTTAGACAATAGTAACATCAATACGACATGATGAAACAAGTTCTTACAGAATTTAGAATGGTTTGCACAGCTCGGTGCATAAATGTACCATAGAGGAAGGGTCAACCGCTAGATAAATTGTGTTTACCTTACTATAATTTTAAGACCTTTACTTAATTTGTTTCTTTTATGAGTACCTAAAAAACTAAAAGAAATGACGTTTCATCACCTCATTATGTATACCTTATAAATTGCAAATCAGGCTAGCGAACGTGTTTGCCTGTAGCTGCAGCACAATCACAATGAGTAGTAAGAAATCATCTGGATCCGAAATATATGAGCTTTTGTTAACAATGCTGAAAGTCCATAACCTGAAAAATGGATCTGTGTTAGTTATTATTCATAAGACAATATATAATTATGCACTAACTACTAAAGTTATCTTTATTTAATGTAGGTTTTTAAATTGTTAGCAACTTTTTTCCATACACCTAACCTCTACAAGACATGCAATTAGCTGATCACAAAACACAAAGTGGCGGCCATTTGCATTTCTTCAGTATTCCCTAAACTGGTAACATTCGAAATAAGTTTTAATAATAATACGTAGAATAGAAATCAATTTTGATAATTTTAGTGACTTTTCTGTCATGTGGCGTTCACTCTTTCCCGATCGCACTGTATTATGTTACCAATTTCTCCTGGGATTCGACGTTCAATCAGCCTTATATTATGTAATCTAAAAATCCAGTGTTGTAACTAGGGCAGGGCAACCGGGGCCCAAGCCAGGGGCGCAAGCCTCATGGGGCGCAATATATCAGGCGGACAAATATCGCTACTTGAAATCACGCCACGACACTGGATATGATCCTGCGTCGAGCGCAGTGCGCTGGAGCAAGTGCAAGTGATAGGTAATAGGTATGTTCATTAGTTCATTTGTGCTGATTTAAAGCTACTTTGAGCATTTAAATAAAGATAATGCAATCGCAAATAATGTGAGTGCAAGAGAGATAATGCATTTTAAAGTTGCTATCAACACAAATGAACATACCTGATAAGAAGCAACGTTTTTAACCGAAATTGCGTATTATTCTGAGAGGATAAAGATTATATATAATCCTCTCAGGTATTATTAGTTTCAAATTTGTATGCAACATTTTTAGTATATGCAGCCCATTTTTTAAATTTAGTTGGGGTGCATGCAGCAAGCTCTTGTAACATCAGAAATGGTAACATTCTTCGGCACCTTGCAACATATATTTACTTTCTTTTCGGGGTCAACACAGCGTTGGGTAGCTTTGTCAAATTTGAAATTGACTCTAAAGGGTCATTCTGATACTAGATGGTCATCAAAGTTCACTCCTTGTTTTCTCATTTACCCGAAGTAAAAGTTCTACATGAGATTTCTGAAGGAACAGGTGAAAATGATGAAATAAGTTGAAATAACCTATTCCACAGACTCTGTTTCATCAGCCCAGAGTTTGATAAAACTTACTGATTTTCAATTTATTTGTCTGTTAACTGTGAGGAATCAAATTCTTCGTAATCTCGACAAGGTAAACAGCATTTTACAATACAAAACGCAGTCAATTGAAAGAGCAGCTAAACATTTTAATGGTCTCCATAGGTATTTAAAGAATTTTAGAGAAAACGAGATTGACAAAGCTATAGACGCCGCAAAGAATCTTTTTCAGCGGATTAATATAACACCAGAATTTCCAGAAAAAAGAAAACGGAAAATAAAAAAAAATGTAAAGAAAAATGTTCGATGAGAAGGCAGACGATGAAGCTCAGTCTTTTACAGACTTGAAGAAATTTAAAATCCAGCTATATAATATACTTGATACGTTAATATCTCAGATGGACTGGAGATTTAAAACTGTCACAGATAGCTTCGGATTTTTGTTTTCTAACAGGACCCTGTCTTTTGGAAAAAACCTACTGAATATCTTAAAAAAGCAGCAGCTGACTTGGCACTAAACTATAAACAAGATCTCGATGCAAACGAGCTAAGTTTGGAGATTGAAAGTTTTAAATGCCAAGCTTGTTCTTTAATATCCAACCTATAAGGTCTTGCGAGAGATCTTTTAGCAAGCTGAAATTTGTATTGTAAAAACGTACTTTAGATTGCAAATAGGGCAAGAGCGCTTGACGATTTTAGCCATGATGTCGATCGAGTATGAAATTGCAGAAAAAAACAATTACGATGACACTATAGAAACATTTGCCGGTGAAAAATCAAGAAAAGTTGCGTCATGTGCAACAATGGAGTGTTTTTTTTATCTTTTTTAAATAGGTAAAGATATTATATATTGATTATTGAAACGAATAAAAAAAATCATAAATCAAACATATATCAACAATCTTCATTAGGGAGGGTGGGGGCGCAAAATTAGGATGCTTGCCCTGGGCGCCATGGTTCGTAGCAACGACACTGAAAAATCATAGAGGCACACACAGTAACATTAGTTAATACCAATTAAAATTAGTAAGTATCATGCAAAAAATTAATTGTCTCCCAAGATATGTCCAATAGGGTTAAGGTCAGGTCCCTCTATATATTTAATTATTACCTCATTTGTTGCAAAAATTGATAATTTTACACTTCGCTGAGTTATTAATTTGTTACGGTTCTAAATTAAATTAAGAGGAATGAAGACAATTAACTTGTGTTATTCTCTGATGGTCGCTGCACTCAACTGGTTCGTTTTTTGAAACGCAAGTAATAATTATTTTATTTTCTACTAATCTAATTGTCATTATTTATAGTAATAATTGATGTTAAATGGCAGTTTCTCATCATGTGGTTTAAAACGAAACCATCACAAAAAGATATTGTATTTGTTTAAAGTATTAGCAAAGTAGTAAGTATTTCGAGCATTAAGACATATCAGATAATAGAGATAGTCGCATCACTTACCTCACAACATTGGTCAGATTGTTTTAATAAAGTAAATATTAAACTAGATTTTTTTACAATTAAAATAAACCGTCTAAGGTTAATGCAACTTTAATTGTCTATAACAAATAGTCCATGAATTATTTCTAGACAATAATAGCATAATCATTTTAAGAAGTATTTGGTAAATATTTAGTAACAATTATTCTATTGTGTGCACTTTTTTCTATTTGTTCTGTTCCATTTTTTTTTTCAAAATTAGTTTTTTAGCGATTTCTAAGAAATGTTTATTTTAATACATGATTGGTTCCTTGTGAAACCTTATTCTGTATTTCAAATATATAGGAAGACGTGCTTTTTAATGTCTCAAAACGTTTTATTAAATTATCGTCTTTAAGTCATTTGATCGTTAATGGCTTTGTTTCAAGGTCATAATGCAACTATTGCTGCAGTGGGTAATATTTATATGAAAAGAGCGCCGGTAGTGCCTTCTGTAACGTTTGGCGGTTTCTTACCACTCTAAGCGGGATTTGTTACAACTCTCAATAGACGATAAAGACGAGAAATGAAAATCTCTACTTATCTTCGACTGCTACTTTGCTGCTTTTCGTTGTGTCTTGATTACCATCAATCTACTTTGATTATTGTCTTAAAATTAACACTCTTAGATGCTTTTAAGAATATCAACCTCGATAATTTGTGTTTAGAATCGAGATGCTGAAGGAACGTGAAGAATTATGTGAAAATTTTAAAATCAGTTGCCGATTCGAAACATAATCGCACAAAGGTCAAGCTTAGAAAGAACTAGTCAATGATGCAGTTTGAATTCAAATATTGTCTAAATGTTCTCCTACTTTTCTTTTTGGGACTTCCCGCCACATGTATTTTTATTCCTAAATGACATTCGAGGAATCTACAAAATAATCAATTGTATTATTTTGCAGATTCCTCGGACGCCATTTGGAAATTAAAATACATGTGGCGGGAAACCCCAAAAGGAAAAGTAGAACAAAGGTTTGAATTCGATAAATATTTGTTGTTATTTATGAAAAAGTTAGATATGTATAGGCTGTAAATACTCAAAATCCATCTAGTTAATTGTATATAAAATAAATCAGATAAGCATACCACCCTTAATAAGTGGGACAGATTTCGAGGATGTGCAGTCTCAACTTCATACAATGCCATTTGATGAAGTATTTCTGTACTTTCTAAACATTTTTGGCTGAAATTAAGATATTGCAATTCTGTACGATAAAAGCTCTCGGCCTCTGTGGAATGCATCTCCCCAAAACTCTTGTCTGCAACTGAAATCTGCTCTTAGTAATTGTAAAAACCGTCCTATTGCATTATTCGATTTTTGGTAGATAAATCGCATTTTAGACTACTTCCCAACTGACCATTCTTAGTTCCTTGGTAGTTTCTAAAAACCATTTCTAAAGTCAGATTTCATAGCAGCTCCTAAAATATTCGAATGTTATTGCACCACTTCTTAAAAACCCAGATAAAAGCATTTTAACGTATTTTGCGTATGAAATAACTTTTATAAGTGTACTTACTTCGGTTGTGTTTTCAAAATTGTTTTTGAGAAAACTTTGGATGAATTCCATGACATTGCTACCGAATTCTAGCCTATACAGAATACTAATTAATAAATGCCAGAAAATTCTTGAACTGATCCTACACCCAAAAATATTAGAATAGTTAGTTTTCGATAGACTCCAAAAATGCTTTCCAGGTGAGCTACATACCTCCGAAGGAGGTCTCCAAAACAGTTTTTATTTAATGTCTCTGAAGCGATGATAATGGTATGCGTGCTATCTTTAATAATATTTAAATAGAGCGGAAGGTAGAGCGGTTGATATGTGATATATTTCCCTTTTCATTTACTGCCTGTGAAACAATTTTGATTTAAAATGTGTTTATTGTATCTTACACTGGATTTGTTGCTAAAGTGCAATTGCAATTTAAGAAGTTCATCACAATTTTCTCTTCTTTTCCAGCCAAAAAACAAAACGGATCGGCATTCCGAACAAATAGTCTTGGAAGTGGGACAAGGACGCCGCCCGCTGAAAGGAAAAGCAAGTTTTCAATAGGAAAATTACTGAGGCCATGGAAATGGAAAAGAAAAAGAAAATCGGATAAGTTAGAAGCCGTTTCTAGAAGTGAGTATAATCCTTGATCCATAGCTTTTGCACTATAATGCAATTTTGTCTCCTTTGCCATTTCTCAATAATGTGTTAATTATTACCAATTTATTTCATATGTATTTTGTCTACAAACACCGTTAAAAGTAGGCAGTGTTTTAACGTTTGTCATTAGTATTAAAAATACTATTTTATGGCACTAGTGTTAAATTGTGGTGATTGTTTTTATTATGGACTAATTCGACTAAAGCGTCGACAACTTCTATATCTTGCACTTTCCTCTTTTGCTAGAAACGCATTCTGTCTATACTTACCTCAAATAATCTTACTTACGGCCACACCATTCCTGCTATTTAGACAAGGCGAAAACCTCTGCCTGGTCCCAATTTGTTTAAACCAATTTTTTTTTAAAACAAATGACAAAAATCGCTTTTCATGAGCCGAATTGTACGTTTCTTGGGTCATTTTAGACAAAAAAGGTCTCTTATCATTTTTTCGTGAAGTCGAACGTTTCCGACTTGTAAACAATTTAATGAGAAAACGCAAAAACGGTCATTTTCAAGGTTAAAATACAATATTAAAAAAAAATTGGAGTTCACAAAAATTCTTATACAATCTTTGAACACCCGTTAATAAAATCTTGAAGAGTAAGTGCAAATTTCTTCATTCTAAAGCTTAAATTTTTAATTGTTAAATAGACGTTTTTAGCCGGGCACGCGCTCTTTCCATTGTTTATAAGACGGAAACTACGAAAAAATTAGAACAGACTTTTTTTGTTTAAAATGAGCAATAAAACCTAAAAGAAATTCAGTCTAGTCAAAATAAGCGATTTTTGTAGTTAAAAAGAATTAGTTTAAACAAATTACAAAAATCGCTTATCTTCTCCCAAACGATTTTTTAAATTTTTTTGGTCATTTTAAACAAAAAAGATCTCCTGTATTTTTTTTCCTTAAGTTCACCGTTTCCGACTTATAAACAATAGAAGGAGCGCGCGCCCGGCTAAAAACGCCTATTTAACAATTAAAAATTTAAGCTGCACTTACTCTAGAGGTTTCTATTAATGGGTGTTAAAGGATTGTATAAGAATATCGGTGAACTCAAAAAATTCATTTTTTAATATTGTATTTCAACCTTGAAAATGACCGTTTTTGTGTTTTCTCAAACATTGAATTATTTATAAGTTAGAAACGGCCGACTTTACAAAAAAAAAATGACAAGAGACCTTTTTTGTTTATAATCGCCCAAAAAAAACCTAAACAAATTCGGGTCAATGAAAGAGATTTTTGCCATTTGTTTAAAAAAAAAACAGTTTAAGCAAATTGGGACCAAATTTTCGTCTGGCAAAAGCTTGATCCTTATTCAACGGCACGTCTCGAAGGTGAATACGAAAAAAAATCGCTTCTGACATTTTTTTCTTACGAACGCAAAGTTCTTGCCTTGTCTAATTATAACAAATTTCATACTGCTAGATCAACTTCACAGATAAATTATTTGAAAGTAGCTCTCTTATCTACTTCTTCAAGTTTAGCCGGAATCGGTCTAATTTTTTCATTATTTTCTTATCCATTTTATAACAGATGCGTAAATTTTTTTACTAACGAGGTTCGAGCGTTTGTAAGCAAACCATAGAAACACACTTTCGTGTCATTAGTTACAGTGAATTTTTTGTATGCTTTCATGGCGAATTTTAAACCAGACATTGACATTTTATAAATGTAATTGTTTGAAGACGACAAAATTTTACATATTTGTTTGGTTCTTCATTTTGTAGCAGTTTTAGTCTACTTTTAATAGTGTTTGTAGAAAAAATGGGGTATGATATACGTTTCAAAAGTGATTTTATTTTCGAAGGGATGAGCTTCTCTAGAGTTTTTTTTTCAACGTTATGAGTTATTTTATTTTAAGACATTTATATCTTGTTAAAATATTAACAACCTACAAGTAATATTGATTTTGTGGGAACAAGAATAGCTTAAACATTTATTACTGTTTGCTGTTAAAATACTTATTATTATTACGAACATGACGAACCAATCACATAATTTTCATCTAAGGTAGCAGAGTTCTAATCCCAATACCATTACACCTACTTTGTATATTGGACTCTACTACCATTTCCCCTTATAACTAACCAGTTTCTTCCCTCCCTCTTCTCAGTCTTCTCATTATCAGACGACACATAGAACACAATATAAAAGTCAATGCACAATTAGGTGTTTTCACAAATTTTGAATTCACTTTCACTGTGAAGATAATGCTTTATTATAGTTAAAAACACTTTAATTTTGAGAAACAGTCGAATAATACCTTAAAATAAGCCATTTTAACTTTGTATTGAAATTGTTTCACCAAAAACACTACATCAATTCACTATGCACTCATGGCGTGATCAGTTATATTGTCAGTGTCATTTTGTGTTATAAACGCATTATTTTGCAGGTGAATTTCCTAAAGTAGCTTTTACAAATCCTGTATTAGGTAGGCATTGCTTATTTAATCATATGTAAAACGTAAATAAAGTGAATAAAATGTTGTGTTTAACAATTTTTAAACGTGATTTAAGAAACTGATATAACCGATGACGTCACCGAGTGTTTTGCGTACTCGTTGAATTACTAAAACTTTATGTTATTTATTTGTAGAAATTTTAATTTGATGGACGATAGAATGCTGTTTAAACATCAATAAGTGCTTTAGTATAACAAGTACTTCATTTTAATAATAGCAAAGAAGCAAATTTGCACATAGTGAAAACAACTAATTAGTAAACATTTTGCCGATAATCTATACCATTTTATATCTATTTCTGTTGAATGTTTTAACACGTTAAATTGGCACGTTTTTCGTAAAATAAACTGTATTATATGACTTGTTTAGGGTTGTCATAAACAAGCAAGAATACATGACCTCGATATGGTCTTTCTATTTCTACTTCAACCAGCTCCTGTTCTATAAGATGCAGATCGGGTTACAACATTCGGGTAATTCTATACTCTTCAAGGGCCTCTATTAATGATCCTTTCTCAATGAGGATTGACTAAGTGTTTTATTATGAATGTTAACATTATTGAATTCTATTTTATTTTTGTCTCTAATAGCTCAATTACCGATCGAGTGGTTTGGAAAAATTACCACTTTCATGAAAAGAAATCTCTGATAATAATGGATATATGAGAAGAATTTCAAACGTGTTTCGACGTCAAACTCCCAAAAACTATTTTTTGGAAATAACTTTATAAATCATGCAAAATGCAAAAGAAATGTAAAGGTGAGAATGGTAAAGCACAATATTAAATACAGAAAATGTGCATGCAACCGTCTTCGCATAATAAAAAAATAAAAACCGTGTTTAGGACAGTTTTAAGCTCAGAATCAGTAATCTGTGGAGATTGCTGATAATATCTTGGCAATCATTAGGTATTTTGGGTCCCGAAATTTAAATCCGTGGGTTATTTTTCTCAATATATTGTCAGTTTTTAGTTATTAGCCATTGTTTGCATATTTTTAACTAATTTTAGAATAAAATTCTGATCACTCTCATCAAATTTTGCTTAATCCTCATGTCGGTATGATATCCTGACCAGAATTCCTCGGCGCGTCTGATAGTACAATATCCTTTTTCAACGAAATTTTCAAATTATTTTATTTTTAAAGTATCAGTTTCAGAAACTAGGTCTGAATTTCATTGTAGTCTCGCAAGTTTTCCTCACTAGTAACAAATTCTCTCATATACTGAATGTATTAGTGAGTTGGCATAATTAAAATGTCTAGAAGTATGATAATACGGAAGCGTTTGTTCGGTGACACATAACTACAATTTAAATTCTTTTTTCAGATCACATGAACTTCACTGTATTGGTTACCATACTGAATCCATAATTTAACTTTTTTAATGTGAGATATGTGCTTTCTATTGCAAATTTCTTTTGAATAAGAATTATAATGATTAATATATTCTTACTTTATTAACCAACCAAGAACATTTTCAAAAAAAACAATCAATCGATTGAATTTCTTTTAAAGTGAGAAACACGGCTATCGATCAGTAAAAACAATCAAGAAAAACGTTACCTTTTTATAGTAGCCATGCGTCAAACTAAAAAGTCATTGAATTTATTAAAATCCGACATTTCGCATTTTCATCTTCATTTTTGTTCACAAAATGAATGAGAAATAGCGGTTCGGTGATGTTTCACAAGAAAATATTACCTAACGAAGCTATCAATGAAAATGTCCCAGTTATAACGAGAAACACTAAAAATTCTATAAAGGAAACAATTTAAAGCTTGCAAAGACAAGCATTATTCCTCCAAAAAAGATACAACTACTGATGAACTTGCAAATTTTTTTACTGATTGGGGTTATAACATGAAAAAATCGAATGGAGACGATTATAGAGAGGCTGTCGTTAAAACGATGTGGAATGTGACAGCAAGAAGTCTTCGAGGAACGTATTTCGAAAAATATAAGGGACTTTTAACCCATTGATTGATTGATTGATTGATCGATTGATTTGCCAGCGTATGGTGGGCATTGCTGCCAATTCCGGGCATCCATGGAGGTTCGTTCCAACACGCAACTTGGTCCTCCGTCGAACACGCCCAACGGACCGCCAAACCGCGTGCCGGAACCAAATCTCGGATGCATTATATACCGCCGGACCAGCTGCATACGCCGGGTTGGACATTGGACATGCTTGTTGTCAGTAGCGAGAGCAGCATGACGCATGGGGTGGGAATATAGGATGGGAAGTGTAGGTGTTTGAGAGATGCTTCTTTTAAGTTTCCATGCTTCTATTAAGTTTTCATTTGTCATAATCGGCTGGGGTGTGGTGCAGTTGTTTGCGAGATGCTTCTATTCAGTTTCCATGCTTCTTTTAAGTTTCCATCTATTGTCATCTCCTTATTTTTCTTCTAAGTTTTCTGCTTCTTGTGTCTCTGAATCTGGCAGCTTTTATTTTTGTATTTTTTCCCTTTCTTTTTTTTTGTTTATTAACCGCTCCACAAGTAAATAGCCATCTACGGTGGAGTTGCTGGGAAGGGCCCTATCTCGCGGTAACAATTTTTTTTTTTTGCGCGTTATGGGAAAAGAGGTCCGAAGGGAGTTTGCTCACCCTGTATGTCGTTTCCTTGAAACAATCGGTTTCAATTTTGGGCAGTTTTTCCATTTCATCATCAGTATATTATGTTTATTACCTATACATTATGTTTAATATCTTTTTAATTTTGATCTCCAATTCTTGTTTAAAACTTGTCTGTTTCATTCACACATCTGGCGTTGCTTATTTTATATCATCTACTTCAAGCAGGGACGAATCCAGGTATATATTTTACGAATCAAAAATCTCCTGCCTTAATCGGTAATCAAATAAACAAATTCTCCATATTAAACTAATGACTCTGCAGCGAGAAACAAAAAGTTTCGGGTAGGTAAATAAATTTCTTAAACAAAAGTACCCGTTCCACATGAAGAATTCATTCATTCGCGTATATGTGAAACAATGGATTTCCGAATCACAACATTCTTCCCATCTGTGAAGGATTAATAAATATATCTTAGAAATAAATAGAAATAACACTTATCTTTCATCCTTTGCTTATGTTACTACTTCCACTGGTTAGAAGCCAGTCCGTTGCACTTCACTTCGTACTAGCCCGTCTAAAGAACTCACACAAAGTTTATTATTATTAATTTATTTACACTTTCCAAGAAAGTATTGGGGTTTTATGTTCCGTTTATCGTCTGTATTGGTGTTTGGCACTGAGTATTTATTACCCTGGTCCTTGAGCACTAAATCACTTCAAGAGGCCTTTTGGGTACAGATAGGCCTGTCTTAATACACCACACTTGTTATATTACTTGTTTATCTTATTTCTTATATTACACAAAGCTCCGTACTGGAAATAATCAAATATTAATTCTATATAATTAATTAATTCTATATAGGACTTTTAACCCATTTATTGATTTAAAATTTAAAAATTCGAGAAATGCAAAAAATACGAATACAAAAAAGTTTCAAGCTATTACAGAAAAACGCAAACAAAGCTCAATTGCCATTTAAAAATAAGATTTAAATAAAATGATGCAGGTTTGGGATGAAGAAACGCGTGAAGGGTTACAGAGAAAATTGTACTATGTGGCGACGTTGAACTTGCATGGAGAGGAGAAGAAGCTGTTAAATGTAAAATCGATCACTTTAGGTTTGAAAAAAAATGACGGAAGTTTAACTAATAGAAGAGAATACAATCCTATTTTTTCAAAGACACTGCAAGAAGGTGAAAACAAGCTTAGCGATAGTAAGTGGCTTACACCTAATTTAGAAAAACCTTACATCTGTCTGGTACGTTTGTTAAAAAAATTAATGAGTAAACGGTCGAATTCAGTTAAAACAGACAGATTATTTTTGACACCTAACTGTACCTGAAACCAAGTGGATGGTACAAAAATATGTCCGCGGGAGAGAATACTCTTGGAAAATTAACTAAAGAAACAGCCATGAAAATTAGGTTCGATGTCGAAAACAATGAAATAACAAACTATTCTCACAGGAGCAGTACAGTTTCAAATCTTGCTAAATCTGATGTTTCCAGTGAACGTCAAAATGGTTATGCAAATCAATAAACCCGTAGTTTCAGCTAGATAAATCCCATTATTCAGCCTTAATTTCGAATTGAAAAAACCCTACGCGAAATTACAAATAATTCTGTTAACTTAAAATTGGTAAACCATGAAGCAGAATCTAAAAGTAATAGCATTGTTTATAGTACTTGTGTAATTCATATAGATACAATATGTTTGATAATAGAAAACATTAGAAAAAGTTTCAATTTTTTGTTATAAATTGTTACATTTTAAACTTTAAATAAACAGTTTTGCTGTTTTAATAATTATTTGCAGTTTGCATTTTTTTCGTAATTTGAGAGCATTTTAAAATCGAAATTTTAAAACTATAGGATTTAAGAAAATTATAAACAAATTAAAGTCATCTCATTTTCTGTCCAGAACATTTGCATATATTAGACTATAGTTCTCTACATATATTTAAGGCATTATGTTGCCGCTTACATATAGATGGGAGAATAATAGTAAATCATAAATATAATGTATTACTTAACACATAGAACAATATTGTTCTCATGTAAAGCATATTCTAGCATGATTAAAATAAGAAATTGTAACGGAAACGCATGTTTTAATTATAATTTCAAATTATTTTGGTATAGTTACCCGACTCTCTCCTACCCAAAATATTTTGGGATGTAACGGTTTACAGCAGCTATGTAATCCCTATCCTCGACAGAGTCGAACTTAATATTGTCAGTGTATCATGGAATAACGAATTTGTCACAAATTGAATAGAAAGTGGGTCCCGGTCAAATTTTCTGAAAATTGAGTATGTTATAATTCTCGACTTTCTGAACTAAAGTTCTCATACACACAAATTGATCCTATGGTAGATTTCTTTCAGATTACTGATTTCCCGAGATCATGATCTGGAAACAACATTACGGATATATAGTAATATAGCCAAACTATCAACCTTCAGCCCTCTGTATCTTGGATCCTATCCAAGATACAGAGGGCTGAAGGTGTTGCAAGGGTTCGAACAACTTCAGATATAAAGTCAGTTAGCTTGCCAAGGTGGGATCAAACATTCAAAGGTTATGAGTGTTTACTTGCCCTTGACCATAAACCTCACAAGGTCATTTTAAGTGAATTTTGGTTATTTAGTAGGAACCAATAATTGAATTCAGAAAAATCAATCTGAAACTTGATTGAACATCTTGTAAATGCCAACTAAATAGCATATCTATTTCATTAGTAAATGTCTATTTGCTTTCGAAGCTGGAATGTTGGCTCCATGTGATGCCTTAAGTGCATTTTTTTACCGTCGTCATTGGCGTAACGCAATGTGCACCACGGGGGGGTTGAACGATCGGATTTTGCACACCGTTTGGCCCTTAAAGGGCTGTTTGTTCATGTTACCATGGTTAATTTAGTTTTGATATATACGGAAAAAATTAAATTAGCCATGGTATATGAATAAACGGCCCTTTAAGGGCCAAACGATATGCAAAATCCGATCGTTCAACCTCCCCGTGGTGCACATTGGGTTACGATGGTAAAAAAAGTCTCTAAAGCATCAGACGGAGCCAACATTCCAGCTTCAAAAGCAAATAGACACTTACTAATAAAGTAGATATGTTATTTAGTTTGCATTTACAAGATATTCAATCAAGTTTCAGATTGATTTCTCTGGATTCAATTATTGGTTCCTACTAAAAATACTCACATGGCCAAAATTCACATAAAAATTACCTTGTAAGGTTTATAGTCAAGGTCAAGTAAACACTTATAACCTTTGAATGACCTTGGTAAACTAACTGACTTTATATCTGAAGTTGTTCGAACCCTTGCACCCTTCTATTTAAGGTCACACTAAAAAACAGTAATTTACCTGTAAAAAATTAACTTGACCTTGAATTGATGACCAATGTATTACCTCTCCACACCTATTTACAACTTATTTTTGATAGGTTTCTTTCAGATTACTGATTTCCCGAAATATAGCTAAACTAACAACCTGCATCCCCCTGTATCTTGTATCCTAATCATAGGATCAATTTGTGTGTATGAGAACTTTTGTTCAGAAAGTCGAGAACTATAGCAATCAATTTTCAGACAATTTGACCGGGACCCACTTTCCATTCAATTTGTGCAAGGTCCTTTCTACTGCTATTGTGCACAAAAAGTTTAAACATGGCTTTGTGAGATATCCCTTCTCCTAACGAAATTTACGGTCGGTTTTTATGGCATTTTTTTGTGCCATAAATATATGTAGCCAACTATACCATGATATCGAAAGAGAATATCCAAAATCAAATGAAACTTGTTACATTGACCCGTATATTCCAAGTTATAGATAATTTAATGGAGTAGGCTCTAAAAATGACCAAAAAGTGAATTTGTTTTTCAATACAAAAACAAATGTTACAGTTGGAAATTTATATAATATTGAAAGTTGCACTCTTGCCCTTTCATCATTATTTCTTCGAAAGTTTAAGGTTTTGTCCCGAAACGCATGAAGTGAGAATTGTTGCCATGTAGGTACGAAATTTTTTGTAACGATGTTTTTTGTATAGAATGTTCTGTTTAGTTTAACGTCAACGATTTTTTTGCATTTTGTTTTTTATTAATTAATTTCCTAAAATAATTATTTTCTATTTTTTTTTTTTTGGTGTTTGACGTTGTTTTGCTTTATGTTGCAACCGCGGTTACCTTGAGAATTTTTAAAATACTTTATCACCTACTTCTCTGTACATAATTTTGCGACTGAATTATTTTATCCCAGAACAAAACCCCTGGAGACAACAATGGGTTAATATCAAAGAAAAATCTCTCGCAGTATTCGCTTTTTGCAAGTTCCTTGGTATTTTTCTCGGTAGATTACCCTCTCTTATTTCAATGTTATCCTCACATTTGTAAGAGCGGGAGCCGTGTTTAGGATAATATGTAGTCTATTTGTCACCCGGCCGAATGGTGTGATGAATTTTAGGGAACGCTGCCCGGATCTTATATAGACTTAGAAAGTCCGATTTTATTCTTCTGCCCCACCCTTTATCCAACATCAGTTTCACATACATTTTTCCCATTCAGACAATATGTAGTTTAAGCTATTCTCGTTTCCGCAACATGACAACACATTATTGAATTAAAAATATATTTCTAACTTTGTCTCTTTTGATTTTCAGCCTTAGAAAGAAAAATTTCAGTCCGAGCCAATAGAGACGACCTGGTATTGAAAGGAATCCTATTACCAGAAAGTCCTTTGTCGCCCCCTAAATCCGAGCCAGGTTTGTAAACAGAATATTCAATGCTTTATTAACAGTCTGGATGAGTTTTAAATTGAAACGGTATACCGATGTAACCGATATGCGGAGCGCGTATTTCATTATAAAAATGAATTACTTTTTTTCATTCTGTAAGAAATTTGTATTGACATTTAATTATTTTCTTCTGGGTAATTGATTATAGTCCAGTTTTAACCTCGGAAAAAACTATAACGGATGAAATTAGGCCCGTGGTATTTTCGTGGTGTTACTCTTTGAAAAATAAAAATTTTTACATTATAGGGGGCGCTTCACTGAAACAGTTGAATTTGAATTTTCTTTTTTAAAGAAGGGGATATTTAGGGAAAAAGGGTCATTTGATTTTTCTCGTAGAATCCATAGTTTTCATGTAAAATGAAAAAAGAAAAAATCATAAATTTCACAGACGTCACTTCATAAACAGTGCCATTTCTCCGTCAAAAATTAACCAACAAAAACGAGGAAAGTCATCTTAAAAAAGAAGATGTAGACTTTCAAATGTACGGACTTATTTCTTTAAGGCATTACTCCTGAAGAATATACAATGTGTCCACGAAAAAGCGATATTACAGGTGTAAATAATTTTTTTTTATACATGAACACAATTTTCTGCATTCTGTTCTTGTTTGATCCAAAACTTATTTTCAGTGTGTTAGAATTGCAAAAATGTATAGAGGGCGCTGGTGAGAGCTTAAAAACAAAATTCGCTTCAGGTAAAGTGCCATTTTTGTGCCATATATTGAAGAATTCTATAAGACAAACTTGCTTAAAATTAAAAAATATAACGTTGTACCTAATTTGATAACTATACAGGGTGATTCACGTAGGCCGTACGTTAGAAGTTTTTCAACTTAGAGTACTTGAAATTACCTAATATATTTTCAGTCCTCTAGCTATACAGGGTGTGCAAAAAGTTGAAAAACTAACGAACGGCGTACGTGAATCACTCTGTATGGTTATCAAATTTGGTACAACGTCATGGTTTTAACTTTTGAGCAAGTTTTTCTTATAAATTTTTTCAATATCTTGCACAGAAATGGCAGTTTATCTAAAGAGGATTTTATTTTTAGCTGCCATCAGCGCCCTCTATGCATTTTTTAAATTCCGCCATAATGAAAATAGGTTTTGGGTTCAGCAAGGGCAGAATACAGAAAATTGTGTTCATAGTAAAAAAAATTGTATTGTTATTTACACCTATAATATCACTTTGCCGTGGGCACATTGTATATTATACATTGTATATTATATTTAAAAAATTACTTCACGGAAAAAAACACATTTTTACTTAATATGTTGTTTAATCTTCAAAAATTGATCAAAGTTGATCATTCTTGTCGGGTTACATTCTTAATAGTATATATTTCAATTCAATAAATAACTCCAACCGTTTTCCGTTTATTGACTTTGAAAGAGAACACTTTGAAATTTATCAATTCGATAGTTTCGAAATTAACCTTAAAATTTCAATTAAAAATACAACAAAAAAGAAACAATGTAGAATGAAGCTAAAACTGTCTATTATGTAGTGCAAACCATAGTTAGTTAAAATGTTATTTGGTTTTCTCGTAGAGTCGTGTTCGCTCCTTGTCATTTTGGTTAGCCTGAACCCCATTCGTTCTACATTGTCCTCTGCCCGGTTGTTGTTTCTAAAAAATATAGTATATGCGAAAATATGGTGCTGGAAAGCGTATTTCCTAGATAATCGAGATATTGATGTTGTGGTTGTGACAGACTGACCAGATGAGGAGACATAATATATCATCGGAAAAATTTTAATCCACCCGTGGCCTAATGAAAATGGAAACTCTCTGAAAAGTATAGCACATTTATGTTTCACTTAATAATAAAGAACACGTAGAGCAAAAGTAGAACCTGCCTTGGCACATATATTTCACAAATAGATCATATCCTGGCGGAGAGTCGCGTAAGATAACGAACGGTCAAGAAAATTAATGCAGAAAGGGCAGTAGTCTATACAAAATACTATGTGGGATAGTGGAAATAAAAAAAGTATAAAGAAAATGACATCAACCAGTAACACGGTACATAAATAAAAGTTTAAAAGAGAGGTGGAAACAAAGCATGAGGAGAAACAACGCAGAAAATTCTTCGAAGACATAGAAACTCTCCCAACAGGGAAAAAGGCTAAACCAAATCTTTGGAGATCTGAAAATATATAGAAGAAATAATCATGCACGCACGAAAAGGTACACACAACTGCAAAGAAACTGAAGAAAAAAGAAAACAGATTACGATCAAAAAACGAACAACAGTACAAACACAAGAGAGAATTACAATCACCATCAAAGAATAAATTATCAGAACTAGAAGAAATAATACTGCACTTTGAATAGACAAAACGAACAACGAATCAATAGGCTGTGACCCGGGGTGGTACAGTTGTTTCACACCGACACGACAGGCGGAGATATAAGATAGTGCAAAGCAGACTAACCATTATTTGCGAGATGAATGAAAGCCGCCAAAGCTTGGTCCATAATCTTATCGCATTTGTGACAAATTTATGGTTATTAAGTTGATAAACTATTGGGACTATTGCTTAATTAGCATGTTTTGCAATGTAAACAATATTATATAATTTAATATACTTAGATAAATTTAAAGAATTTAAATTATTAGTAACTTTTTTATTTATTGGTCGATTTTGTTCATAAATAGCTTACTATCCATATTTCACTACAATCCGACTTTTCGTTCTTAAGTTATCGTGCTTACAAGAAACGTGACGGACGGACAGACGGACGGACATTTTGAAAGTTGTTCAGAATTCGACCATGTGATATGATATGAACATTTTTTCCTACGAGCAATGTTACCGATTTTAGAAATGTGCCGATGGAATTCAATATACTTCTTAGTTTTGTATTTGCGAAGAATATAATACACTAATCGTGATTTTTTTTTTTTAAATGCGAGATTATAACCGATATAGGTACTATAGGTTTTGATATCTTTTTGTCCGTCGTTCCTATTTTGAATATATAACAACTGTAACTTTTCTATTCAAGATAGGATAAAATATATATTTTCTGCTTTAAATATTCTTAGGACTTTTTGTTATGAACGAGTGAGTAAATTTATAATTATTTTATATCTTATAACATTTAATTTACATACTTAATATCTGGATAATTTAATTTTTTAATTTTTAATTTATTGGGAGTAGGACGGTATTACTTTAATTATGCGTTCATTTGCTTACTTGGAAAAATTCGTTTGGATTTTTTAAAATGATGTCTGTTCGTTTTAAAAATATGTAAAAATATGTAATTATAGTATAACTGTTATAATATAATAAGAAGTACCCACCAGAAAATAACCTTGCAGTAATAACCTTGCCGCTCCAGTAAGCTACGCTACTGTACGTCATTTAAATAAACCGAAGAATTCTGCACCAAACGACCTAGAAAGGCCGCTTCGCCGGCTTCCCAATCCGGCACGTCGTGTCCTCTAGCGGAAAACTTTCAAACCGGTATTTTCCTTTGTATTCTAAGTTAGACACCTCCTCGTTAGAGGGATATACATTTATCGAGTTTACTGTTTGAAATTCAGTAGTTACCGTGGTAAATCAGCCAGGATTATTGTATATTCTAGATAGCTCGTAAAATTTGTGCTTGCGGCGCCATACATTCTAATAGAACAGTGCTGTTTCCGTAAATTTCTGGAAACATGTCGGGAAAAGCTTCACACAAAAGATTCTTTAATTTTTGTTAAAATTTTCCTTGTTTATGCCTCTGCTCATTCATTATTATTTTAAGTAAATACATAAAATACGTAACCGACTTTACATATTTTTAAAAGGAGATTTTTTTTATCTTTGGTCAATCAATGGTTCGAAATGGCTTACGCGATTTCTACGAAATCGTTAACAAATTGTAGAGCTCTATTCGGCGGTTGTCCCGTTATAGTTCCATAGAGCTATGTATGGTATAAGGTGGACAACAATCAATAAAACGGTTTTTTTCTTCTTTCATTTTAGATTTTGGTGAATGCGCTGGGGACAAAATTCACAAATCATGTGCACAGTGAAGTCCATAAGTAACGAATAAATTCAGTATCTACATAATTTACAACTTATAAGTAAGATTCTAAAACACGTCAATTTTTAATTCTAAACTGACATTTTTTGAGCATAATTTTATATCTCCTCCTTCAACCCCCTTGGAGTGACAGCTACTTACCCGTTAAAAAATTTTTAATAGAACGAGAGTGCGTGTGGTAGTTCATTTAAAAGGGTTAAATTCTCTATGCAGAAATATGAGGTTTTTTGAATGTTGTATATTCCTTATAGTACGGCGGCCCGTTTCCAAGAGCCCCTATCAAAACAGCTAGCTTTATCGCAGAGAAACTCTGTAGATTATGAGATTCGAAGACTCTTTTTCATACGACAAAAGTCAAAAGACGATACGGGCTGCTGGCAAACGACTTTCCGCCTGTCGAAAAAATGTCGTAATTTCTATACTGCGGCGAGGCAGTTCTCGATTAAGGGGGAGGGAGGGGTATTGCTTAGCGTAACGAGATGTGACAAGGGGGAGGGGGAGGGTCTAAGGAAATGTGACGTTCGCAGTTAATCAATTTTGGCAGTTTTTAAAATTTTTCCATTACTAAAAGCCTGTATACAGGCCCGTTGAGTGAGATGTGCGGGGTTGTTTCCCTTTGGGCCTGGAGGTTTTAGAGGCGTCCGGGTATCATTTGAAGTTAGAGAAGCATTTGTATTAGGCGAAATGAGAGAGGTATACTCTTAAATTATTAGTGTGATGTAAATAACAATGAGTTTTGTAGGACTAAATACGAAATTGCTACCACCCCGTGCATCATTTCTCAGAACTGCGAGTGTATAGACTTTGTTTCCTTACAAGAATGGTGAAAGATTCAATGATTTTAAAACTCTTTTTAAAATTTTATTCCTCTTTTCTGTAGACCCCTCTACCTTGTTTTGGTGTTAAATGGCATACAGACATACGTCATACGTACAGACATGAGGACGTACCGACGAACCGGCCTAACTGGGAACCTACTGTTGAAGTCTGTCTATCTAAATGGGAGACGACGAGTTTCGATTTCCTTTTTGCTTCCCTCGCATACCGAAGGGAAGTATTGTATTCGAAAAAAACCACCCTCCGAGATTTTTTCGAATTTTGACGTTTCAGATCAAGTAGATTACGAAAATATAGGTTTTTCAATTCCGTCAGTCTGTCTGTTGGTGCATTAACTAAAGAACTGCTTGAGGGAGAGCAGTCAAATTTGGTAGGTAGTTGACGCTACTGTCAGCGAAGAAATGGTTAAACTTTCACTGGAAAATATACAGGGTGGACCGTCTAAAGGGCCAAAATAATGAGAAAAATTTTTTTTTGCTCAAATTTAAAATTTCCACGCTAAACCTATTTCAGAAAAAAAAAAAAATTGAAAATTTTTACACCATTTTGAAAATATTTTTACCACTAAAATTTTTTTCTTTATTCAAATTTTTTTTTACCATTTTTGAAAAAATTTTAGCATTAAAATAGATGGAATTTTTATTCTTCGTTCAGATTTAAAATTTCCACGTTTCCATGGCATTCTAAACCTATTCAAACAAATTTAAAAATATTTTTGAAAATTAAAAAAAAAATTATGGGATGAACATTTTTTTTTTTGCTTAAATTTCAAATTTCCACGTTTCATGACATTCCAAACCTATTTCGGAAAAAAATTTGCAACATTTTTTTACCATTTTGGAAAAAAAATTTACCACTAGAATAGATGGATTTTTTTTTCTTTGCTCATATTTAAAATTCTCACATTTCATGACATTCTAAACCTATTTCAGAACAAAAAATTTTGAAAATTTTTTTCACTAACATTTTTGAAAACAATTTTACCACTAAAATAAATGGAAATTTTTTTTTCTTTGCTCAGAGTTAAAATTTTCACGTTTCGGCATTCTAAACCTATTTAAAAAAAATATTTCTAATGTTTTTTTACCACTACTTACTATAGAATAGAAGGAAACTTTCCTTCTTGCTCAAATTTGAAATTTCCACGTTTCATGACATTCTAAACCTATTGCAAAAAAAAAATTTGAAATTTTTTTTATCAACATTTTTGAAAAATTTAAAAAAATGAAATGTTTTAACCACCACTATACTTCCACTCCACTACGTGAATGTGGAATTGAAAATGTGACAGATGGCAATAACCTATTATACTTTTATTGAAAAATGTACAGGGTGATCATCCCAAGAAATAATTCTGTCATGGTGGACATTTGTAAAGGTATTTGCGCAAGCCTTCCATATTTGGCACCTGTTATTTAATATTGAACTTTTGCTGTTGGATGAGCACTCTGTATATTTTTTTGACCAAAACTTATCAGGTTTTCTTTGTGATAATAGTGATAACTATATTCCGATTATTATTCTCAATGTCATTTCGTAATTATTAATTTTTTAGAGTGACCGCCATGCACAAATAAAGAGGGAAGTTCTGTGTAAATACCTTTACCGATTTTTTTTTTATTGTGTAACAATTTTAATTTTACCAGGACGTTGGCTTATGTCACTTTAAATGAAAGGGAATTGCAATTTATCAATATTATACAAATAATAACTTTAATCACTTACCTACATGGCTGATATTGAAATGGGTGAAGCGAATTTGTATAGACCCTGTCAGTTATTATCAAAAACATACATAGGTACTAAACGTAACGAGATTGGAGAAAAAGCATTCTGCGTCTGACATCTAATAATGGTGACATCAAAGCCCTATATATAAAATGATCATGAAATGAATATATAGAATTGCATTTTTGCGTCTAAAAATAACATCCCGACTCTTTTAATTTCCGTCCACGAGGCGACAGATACTTCTGTACTCTTTATCAAATTCGTCAAATCACTGGAGATCCATCGACAAGCAATCAGTGTGACTCGCATTTTGTGTTTTTTTCCTTAAATTTTTCCATTTTCCACAATTACAAGCTATTAACATGGATGTGATTTGAGCTGTCAGCTGAATGAGCCGTTGACAAGACTGTTAAGTGCAGTATATGTACATAAGTTAATTGGTCATACTAGTTGATGCATGAAATAGGTTCGTTTTGTGAATTTTTATGGAAAATAATAAATTGTGTATATATTTTTTTAAGTTAATTGTTCTTTATAGGACTTCGCAAACAGCAGAAAAGTAATGTATGAAAAAGAAAAAGAAAAACTATCGATAAGAATATCAATTTCTAATCTTCTCATTCTCTCGTAACCTACATTTAGTCGAGTGCAGTTAGACACAAGTAAGTAAAAAATCACGGAACCCAGTTTTAATGTATGGATTTTCATGACTTTTTTTGCATTGAGGTTCTAATACTAAGTGCAAAAAAGTTTACCCTTTAAAAAGCGCCGCTTTTTACTTGGGGGTTATTTCCAACCCCTCTAGAGGGGTGGGCAAAGAAGTAAAATAGTAACGATTTGAAGGTTACGATTTTAGCTTTAAAAAATTGCTACCTTGAGACTGTTTTTCGTTAATAACTCAAAAGTCTTACATTAATGAAAAAAGTGGTATTCTACAAAAAAATAAGATTATGAAATTGCAAGTATTTTGTTTTTTGTTCGTTTCTGTAAAATGGTGGTTTAAAAATGGCGCTCGAACGTTTATCGGTCGAGACATAATGTTTAAATCTCAAATATGCCAGAAACAATCAGTATCATGTTAAAAATACATATAATAGAAATTAAAGGGCTTGAAGTACTATTTAATAGGATTTTAGAACGATGTAATGTGCAGCGCTTCGAATTCTTTTTTTAGGATTTACCTGCTGTCATTGGCCATAGAATAGAAATTCAAGAAATCTGTACCAGTATTTATGAATATATAGTATTACCAACATGCTCTAATTGGAGAGTTTCAATTTATCAAAAGTTTTTAAGAAATGTGAGATTTAAATGTATTTCTTTGCCATTAAAAATTCAAACCCAACATTTGTACTGTCATTTCCGAAACTATTGATTCTACAAATATTTTAAAAAACAAATTAGTGTATTTATTTTTTTATTTTTTTTATTTAATGGCCTTATTTATATTATCGTCCTGGCGGAGGTCAGCTATTGCTGTTCTACCACTCAACCAGGACACGTGTACACATAGACATCATAGCAACCATTCCCTGCGATATTGCCATCTACCGCAACTGAGACTCGAACTCAGGAGAGTTAACAGCGGCTAGACATGTTGTGCCACTCAACAGTGGTCTAGCTCACTGCTACCGTCTCGGTAACACATGAGGAAACGCCACTAAACATCCATACCCTGGCCAAGATTCGAACCCGGGACGCCGTGGTCGCAAGCCAAACATCATCATCATCATAACAAATTTATTTAGTTCTTTTAATACAGGAAATTGCCTCCCCGGATCGAAACCCGGAGCCAACCGTACAACCACGTCGCGCAGCGCCGTGGTGTTAGTGCGGTTGGGCGGATCGCGACCGGTTTAGCTCAATAAAACTTATATTTAAAGGTTAAAACTCCTGCTGCCTATGGCGGCTTAAAATTAAAATATTTCACTTAAAGCGTTTGGTCGCGCACTGTTTCTCATTTTAGAATTTGGATTGCTGAAACGGGAAAAAACTCAATGAAAAAACCCGTTCGAGACAATTGTGCCCCAACAGTCTGCTCGCCGTTGGAAAGTTGTGGTTGTGGAAAGGAAATTTAAGTTTTTAAGAGGTTGTAATTTTTATAAGTTTCTCGGTCAAGAAGAAATTTTCAACAAAAACTGACAAAATAACAAAAATTGCAAAAATACAAACAGAGTACAAACAGTTACAGATAGAAAAGGGATAGGTATAGGCACAGAATAAAATGATGGTGAAAGTGTGTGATAGCGAGAATTTTTGGTAGAAATAAGCCAAACATCTTTAGCACTGCGCCACGGAGCTGGTAGTATATCGCTTCTTTAGCTTTATTTTTCTATATTGTCATATTTTCCTTTAATAAAATTGTTTTGTATTTTTTCACAAAAAAAAGGGATTTTTTCAGCAAAAAATCTTTTTAATCTAAAGTATATTTTTAAAAACGACTGCTTTAAAAATGCCAAGAAATTACAGCATGTTAGTAATGCTATATTTTTGAATTTCCATTATATGGCCAATGGCATCAGAAAAAATCCTAAATTTTTTCTTCAAACAAAATTACAAAGCACTTGTTTTACACATAACATTGTTATCTTTCAAGCTGTACGGATAGAAAAAAATCCTATGAAAGGATACTTCAAGCCCTTTAATTTATATTGTATGTATTTTTAACATCAAATACATTATATCTCTACTGATAAACGCTGGAGCTCCATTTTTAAATTATCATATTTTTAGAACTATTCATCGTACAGAAATAGACAAAAATAAAATATGTGTAATTTCATCATCTTATTTTTTGTACCATACCACTTTTTCCATAAGTGTAAGACTTTTGAGTTATAGTCCAATAATTATAAAGATTTCCATAACAAAAAATGTTATCTGAAATTTTCCTTCAGTAATTGTTAGTGGAGGGATTATACATCACAAAACCACAAAAATCAGTTCTAGGGATACCGCGCAACCGCCTCGAAAAACCACCCCTCCGGTGAAAAAAAGCCTTATTTTACTGATGACTTGTTAACCGTTGAAGATATAAAAAAATTTGTTCATCATAAAAAAGAAAGCTTGACTAATTGCCTAAAAAAAAATCCTCATGTAATTTTCTTGTATATGCCATGGTTTTCGAGAAAATCGATATTGACAAAGTTTGCAAAATTTGTGTTTTTAATGCGCGCAAATTTTCGTTTATTTGAAATTTTTTGCACGCGGCCTATAGAAAAAAATGAATTGCTCGAAAACCAAACATGCTAGGACGACAAATCAAAATGGGTTTTAATGGGGATATAAAATACTCTTTTGTGTTTCTATTTTTGATGGCTGTTGATATCTATTAGTATATAAATATAACAATATAATATAGTTACTGCTTGATTTTTTGCACTTTTTACTATTCACAGGCCCATAAAAAGTTACAGACTAATATAAGTTATAAATGGATTATCTTTTAGTTCAAGGTAGTATTTCAGTGCAGAAAAGGTTAGGGATAAAAATATTCATATTTACAAATTTACCCAGCATGTTGAAGTTAGTCAAATTTTGGCCAATTTTTTATTGTTTCCTAAAAATAAAAAAAGACCCAAACATCTTGAAAATTTAGCTCAAAAATTGTTTTTGACTATATATCATATAACTATTGTTTCTAATCATTTAATAGTTAAAAAATTGTATTAAAAAAGTATCATTGAAAAATTGAATATGCTGCCTTTTTTGGATTTTTTTTGCTAACTTCAACATGCTGCTAAATTTGTAAATGTGAATATTTTTATTGCTAACTTTTTCTACATTGAAGTACTACCTTGAACTAAAAGATAATGGATCTATAACTTATATTATAGTCAGTTATTTTTTATAGGCCTGTGAATAGTTAGATGCAGAAAAATATCAAGAGATAACTATATTATATTGTTATTTTTATATACTAATAAATATCAATAGCCTTCAAAAATGGCAACACAAGAGAGTACGTTATACCCCCTTTAAAACCCATTTTGATTTTTCTTCCTAGCTTGTTTGGTTTTCGAGCAATTCAATTTTTTGTATAGGCCGCGCGCAAAAAATTTCAAATAAACGAAAATTCGCGCGCATTAAAAATACAAATTTTGCAGTTTTTGTCAGTATCGATTTTCTCGAAAACCATGGCATATACAAGAAAATTACAAGATGATTTTTTCTTAGGCAATTAGTCAGGCTTTCTTTTTTACGATGAGCATTTTTTTTATATCTTCAATGGTTAACAAATTATCAGTAGAATAAGGCTTTTTTCACCGAAGAGGTGGTTTTTTGGGGGGTTGCGCGGCAATCCTCGCACTAACAGTTACGGAAGGAAAATCTCAGATAACATTTTTTGCGAGCTTCTGGTGTATTTTTTACTTTACCGACTGGACTATAGCTTTAAGAAATTAAAGCTATAATCGTAATCTTCAAATCGTTATAACTTGGAAAATATAAATTTTCATGAGAAATTGTAAACCACCTTTTTTTCTTACAATATAATTCTATATCAGATATGTGGTTACTATTTTACTTTTTTTGCCCACTTCTCTAGAAGGGATGGGAACCACCCCCATCTAATGAGCGGCAATGTTTGAAGCGTAAACTTTTTTGTAATCAGTATTAGAAAATCCATTCATTATAACTGAGTTTCGAGGTAAAAACCTAATTGCACTTCTACTAATTCTAAAATGAAATTATCAATTTCTTATTTGACAATTCTCAGTGTAACACTAGTATCTACATAATGCCCTTACGACCATGAAGATTAAGATTAAACAATTTGGACATTTTAATTAGATTATAATTTTTATTGAATATATAGGTTTTCGTTCTTTTATCCTTACCCTTCATAGTCGTAAGGTGTTATGTGGATACATTTTATTGAATAGATAGATTTTTTGTTCTTGCTTTAACATTACTCTTAACATAAAGTGAAAAAAAAAAACATGTCTCTTAAATAGTTGCATAAATAAATATTTCAAAAGTGAAATATTGTTAAAAAATTGCCATTTTGCAACAGGACTAGACATTTTGCACGCATTTTAAATTAAACCAGTAGGGTTATAAAAGAAATACAAGCTAACTTATAAATATAGATCACATCGTTCAGATTGTTAAATTGGAGTTATACTTATTGACAGATTTTGATATTATCAATAATAGTAATAAAGTGGTAAAACAAAATTAAGATTAAGTACACATTATTAAGTTAGTAATAATGTATGTACGCTTTATCTTAATTTCGTATTACCTTTTGGTTTTTCGAACAATAGTAAATAATAAAAATAAAATAAATAGGTTACTTTGGTGTGTACAAACTTTTTATCAGAATTTATTAGTATGTTCTTCCCAAATAATTACAGCGTAGTATAAAATGTCTTATTTCAGGTGAAACTGTTCCATCCCCATTCCCTCCGAGCGGAGCACAGCAGGTACCGGGTCAGACCCCCCTGGGTCAACCACCCCCCTATCCTACTCTCACCCCTTCATCGCACCTGCCGCAAATGAACCATGCCCTGCTGCAGCAGCAACTCCTGCAGAACCCCCATTTCGCACAGGCAAACGCCAACAACAATCATACCGGTAAGTGTTGATTTTTTTCTACATTAATTGAGGACTAGTTTCTGGCGAAAAATTATAAATTATAATAAATTAGATACAAATAAATGAAATAAATTTTACAAATTTATATAACATTATTAATATTTTATATTAACATTAAGTATGTGATAGCGAAAATGTAAACAGCACTTCTATTTCAATTAAGAGCGATAAAAAAAATAGGAAGTAAAATTTTAGTTTGAAATTTTCACAGCATTGTGGAAATAAATAGTTTATCTTAAAATTTAACAGTGAAACTAAAACTTAGAAGAAAAAACTGTTGTTTAAAAAGAAAACATCATGCTGTAGTGAAGTTGAAGGCTAATTAAAGAAGTTTTAGTTACATTGTGTTGAGGTGAATGAATGTTTGAGTGGCCTAGACTGCTGGAGTAGGCCACGACATTGCCGTTTCAGCGCATTGTCAGGCAACTTCAACTTGATAATTTTCCAAAAATTGATGTGATTAAAAAATATTCAGTAAATAGTTTTTAACAAGTGAAAAAAACTACATTTTGATATGTTTTTTGTCCAATTTGTTGGGATGATTCATTAGATTTTCAGCAGAGGGTCGCAAGATGACTCAGTGTTTTGACATGTTTTATTTTTCTTTTTATTTTGCATTGACTAAAGTAAAAGCTAACTACATTTTGAAACACGGAAAGGGCATCGGTTCTATTTTTATTTAGTAAATGAAAATAAGGAAATGAATGATGATATTTTAAATATAACATTATCACTTATCAATTTGTAATCTTTTTTTAAATAATTCTATGGAATGCATTTTCATAAATAACTCGTTTATTTTAAGTTTTTCGAAAAAACTCTATTTCAGATTTATTGTCCAAAAAGGTCCATGCCTTACACTGGTTATAGAAATAGATCGACGGAATAGTTAATTTTCGATTTTTAACTGTTAAATTTATCAAAAAAATCAAGTTTTCCAGGATTTGTAGATTCGCTTTTGTTTTCTCAAATTTCTCACAAACGTCAACTAATAGACCTAATCGAGCCCTACAATTGCCATTTTTGAAAATCAAAATCGGACCTTCGGTTCGGGAGTTATTAATTTCTTTGAAAAATCATACTCGGCCCTGGAAAACATACTTGCGGTCAACTGATTCGGGACGCCAGCAATAGGCTTGATTTGTGGCCGGGTACCTTTGATCCCACCAAGTCTCATCGAAATCGATCAATATTCTGGACAGTTATCGTGCTTCCTAGCCCGATTTCGAGAAAACCAGTTTTTTGCAAAAGAAATCAATTTTCATTTGTTTTTCGACATAGCCTCTGGTACACTTATTTGTAGAGCTTTGCCAGCGGCACCATTTCTTTTTTGAAACGTCTCGATCCGACTACCCGTTATCGAGTTATTCAATTTTTCCCGAAAAATTCGAAACGTCTATATCGGGTACTTCCGGTTTCCGAACGGAGCCGAGCTTCCGGCGTTAAGGTTTTCTAAAGACCTCCTATTAACCACTCAAGTTACATCGCAATCCGAAAATGGATTAGGGGGGCTGGGCGTGACAGACCGACAGACAGACAGACAGACCGACCGACTGACCGACGGACGGAATTTTCTAAATTCGCTGTCGAATCGATAGATATGACTTTCATATCGATCCGACGTTTTTTTCGGGTTTCGACGGTCCACCGGAAAAATGCTAAACGTATACTACATTTTTTTTCAAAATGTAGTAACAAGTGAAAAAAACT
Source organism: Stenurella melanura (assembly GCA_963583905.1). Lineage (NCBI taxonomy): Eukaryota > Metazoa > Arthropoda > Insecta > Coleoptera > Cerambycidae > Stenurella > Stenurella melanura. Next base: position 116,012,732 of record OY757312.1, read on the forward strand.
ACATTTTGATATGCTTTTTATTCAATTTGTTGGGATGATTCATTACATTTTCAGCAGAGGGTCGCAAGATGACTCAGTGTTTTGACATGTTTTATTTTTCTTTTTTTTTTCTTTTTGCATTGACTAAAGTAAAAGCTAACTACATTTTGAAACACGGAAAGGGCATCGGTTCTATTTTTATTTAGTAAATGAAAATAACTAAATGAATGATGCTATTTTAAATATAACATTATCACTTATCAATTTGTAATATTTTTTAAATAATTCTTTGGAATGCATTTTCGTAAATAACTCGTTTATTTTAAGTTTTTCGAAAAAACTCTATTTTATATTTTTTGTCCAAAAAGGTCCATGCCTTATACTGGTTATAGAGATCGATTGACGGAATAGTTAATTTTCGATTTTTATTAGGAAACTGTTCGGAATTTGTAGAATTTATAAAAAAAATCATGTTTTCCAGGATTTGTAGATTCGCTTTTGTTTTCTCAAATTTGTCACTAACGTCAACTAATAGACCTAATCGAGCCCTACAATTACCATTTTTGAAAATCAAAATCGGAAATTCGGTTCGGAAGTTATTAATTTCTTTGAAAAATCATACTCGGCCCTGGAAAACATACTTGCGGTCAACGGATTCGGGCCGCCAGCAATAGGCTTGATTTGTGGCCGGGTACCTTTGATCTCACCAAGTTTCATCGAAATCGATCAATATTCTGGACAGTTATCGTGCTTCCTAGCCCGATTTCGAGAAAACCAGTTTTTGGCAAAAAAAATCAATTTTCATTTGTTTTTCGACATAGCCTCTGGTATACTTATTTGTAGAGCTTCGCCAGCGGCACCATTTCTTTTTTGAAACGTCTCGATCCGACTACCCGTTATCGAGTTATTCAATTTCTCCCGAAAAACTCGAAACGTCTATATCGGGTACTTCCTGTTTCCGAGCGGAGCCGAGCTTTCGGCGTTAAGGTTTTCTAAAGACCTCCTATTAACAACCCAAGTTTCATCGCAATCCGAAAACGGATTAAGGGGGCTGGGCGTGACAGACAGACAGACAGACAGACAGACAGACAGACAGACAGACAGACAGACAGACAGACAGACCGACAGACCGACTGACCGACGGACGGAATTTTCTAAATTCGCTGTCGAATCGATAGATATGACTTTCACATCGATCCGACGTTTTTTTCGGGTTTCGACGGTCCACCGGAAAAATGCTAAACGTATACTACATTTTTTTTCAAAATGTAGTAACAAGAAGCAACACTCAGTGCAGATTTCACTTTATAGATGACTAAAACGCAATAATATCTTGGACGTAAACAAAATCAATTTTTCTTAAATTGTTTTTCTTTTATGTACTTCTCTTACTTGTTAATAATTTTTATTTTTCAGAAAAATATTCATAAGTAAAATGTATTTGTTTTTTGTAACATTAAACAGATTTTGAAATTTGCTTTAAAAATCTTTATTTTACTGCACAGTAGTTATATCACAATGATGTACTTAGACAATCGACAATTTAATTTTTGACTTTGTCATTGTTTTTTAGTAGTTATTATAATTATTTCATTTCACGTTATGATTTAGCTCTATCGGAGACATATTCTCCAAAGCTTGTTTAGAATATATGCATTATTGTATAAGTTATCATCAATTGTTTAAACATAGTTGGTCACTCTCAATTTAACAAGTTGACCAAACAGCCCAAGTAACAGTTAGTTTTAAAATAATCTATAAGTTATCCTAAAAACTTATTTCCAAGACTACTTATAAACGTAACTAGTTTGGAAGGAGTCTATGAAGTCGATTTAAAACCTTTATAAGAGTACAGGGGCCCATCCAGAGAAGGGCCTACCTACACACCTCTTATTAAAACTACTATTAAAACTTTAAAGTTTTAATTAATTATCTAAAGCTTTACTCAAAGAGTATCTGAAGAGTATTATAAAACCATACTTGGTTTAGGATAGGCACTATACCAATACTTAAAAGACACACACAAATGCTTTGAGCGGACTTTTTGTATTTAGTGAAGTAAAAATAAATGCAAAAAAATATATTCTACATGCCGCTATAGCGAGGCTAAGTTTAAAGTAAAATATGTATTTAGATAGTTTTTAAAAATTCGTGCGCTCCGTTAAAACACAATTTTTTAAAAATATATAAATAATTAATTTTTTTTGTGAAGAGTAAAGAGAGCTTTAGCATCTGCCCATATAATTTAGTATATGTAAATTGTTTTTATAAAACATTTCTATTAGATGCAAATTACATTTTTTTGTTCAATCTGGGCATTCCTAATATGGCTGACCGTTATATTCCTCGACGGCTGGAAATATAATGGCGACTGTATGTATAATAAGCTGTGAATAATTCTACTTCAAACATCTTCTGTCTTAAAATGCCTATTATACAGGGTGTAATTAGTTTCATGTCATTTAAAAATACTGGTGGTAGAGAACGACAAGACAAACAAAAAAACCTTGGGTCTAAAGCTCATAGTTTTGGAGAAAAAAAAATAAACAAAAATTTCGCAAATTTTCAATAAAATTTTTTGAGAACTGCTGGAATATTGAGGTAGGTTTAGATCTAGATCTGATCTGTAGAAAACTATACTCTAACTCACCCTTGTGCAATATTTTAGTTACTGTCGGTGTTTCGTTATGTACACACGTCCAACCTGCCATTCGTTGTTTTTGTTATTTTTGAATTTCGCGTTATTGTGTATTTATAGTTAAGATTTATTTTATTGACTTACCGTTCAGGTTGTCAAATTCTGGATTACGTACAGACACAACTTACTTGTTCGTTCTTTTTGTATTCCTTTTTTGGCTTTTGTACCAAGTTTTTATTTTATTTCTCTTTATTGACAACGTTAGTTGATAGTACGACGTACCGATCTGTGTATTATTGATACAGATGCAGAGATTTTGAATCATTTAGGTAGGTAGTAAGCTTTTAATCCAAGACACTCATTTATGTTACAAATGTTAATAAACCGCATTTAAATTTTCCAAATTATAAACGATCCAATATTTTGTTCCAAATTAAAAAACACACATGTAAAGAAATGCTCTGTTTAAACCTCTATGGCCATTATTTGCTTGCAATTATGCACGAAGAGAGAACGAATTATTTACCTCTTTATACTTGCCTCAGTTCAGTTCAGGAGGTACATCACAGGCGGTCGATGATCCTTTGACACTGCGTGTGCCGGCCAGCACTTTTTTATGATAATTTGAAAGTTGTATAATTGGGAAGTACAAGTCCATCGACCAAGAAAAGCAGTGGTTCTCAATAGTTGTCTACCATAATATTAAATATGTTAACCTAGATCAGTGTTTTTCAAAGTGCCCCTAGAGGGAAAAGTCATAAAGGTTTTTTGTTTATCTAGTCGGTCCCCATTACCAGTTTTTTTAAATGACATGAAACTGATTACACCCTGTATTACCAATTGCTCTTTAAGCGTGTCGATTTATTCTTGTAAAAGTATATTTTAAGCCTCGTCTTAATATAATTTTTAATTTATTTTACGCTTATCTTGGATAATATAACCTAAAATATCAGTTTGCCGAGAAATTAATTTTCACTACAACTTGCCATCATTATAAATTCACCCACAGACACGTCATACACAAATAAAATGCCGACCGATATGTATATATCTTATCACAATTTTAAAACTACCTAATTTAAAACATTATAGTCTTGGCAAAGGTAAACCAAATCCTTCTATGTTTAAGACTCATTTATTACAGATTAGATGTTTGTTTGCTTCATTAAAACTCTAGCAACCTGTTGGTTTTATGAAAGTTCGACCTGAAACTGGTGGCGATTTCAAAGCATATTTTTATAACACACCATTAACAACCACCTCAAATTTATTTTCTAACGCATTGATAAAACCACAACATTTGCTTAATCTCTATAAAACTTGATCCTCCTAACAAGAACTTAACAGCTACAAAGTTGTATTGAAGGCTTGACAAATACTTTGATAAGTCGATCACAAGCAGCGAAGGCCTTTTTAAAACTTTCTTTAAGACAAAACTATATTTAAGTGCATTTGGCATTTAATAAATCTGGTATAAATCAATGGTTTATGAAGTGGCAATTGGACTAGCTTAATTCGATCGTATGGACAAATATATTTAAAATTATGTAAATAAAATTATCAAACACATCTAAGTATGATATAGAAAAGTACAGTAGAAAAACACTATACAGGGTGTTCTACAAGCTTTATGACAAAATTTGACAGATGAACATGGGTCTAATTACAATGAACCCAAGTGGTATTATTAAATTTGATAAAAGTTTTTATTTTTTTTTTATTTTATCACTAATCGCTAATGGTACCTAATGCAAATGCTGAAAATACCTGCCATCCTAGCCATCCATCCTTGGACTTCAAGAGCAGTATAGTTGCATCTGGTATGTTCAATACGCTTGAGATACTTGCGAAAGATGCAAGATCTGTGAATTTTTGCCTACGTCTTCGGGTTACTGAAATGAATTACTCACATTATTTTCTCAATTGGCAGAACAAATGAGGGGCTGAAAAAATTAGAAGTCTAAAGTAAGAACCACCCTAAACACTCGCGTCGGACAAACACATACAATAGTCAAATCTATACCATTTCCAAGTTTAATTCACCTTATAATTTAATAAACGAAGCAGTAATCACACTAGGTACTATTACCGGTAGTGTCAAAGGTCAACGTGATGAAACATTAAATAGCTAGGGGATTACTGGCCCGTAAACGTCATGAAGTTTAATCAAACGTACCAACATAATCTTCTAGGAGAATTATCTAAATATTAAAAGCCGGACGCTAATGCAAATAAAAAGCGCATCATTTCAGTCCATTAAAACTTTTAAATGTTAAACCCTAAATTCACTGACATAATAATCCTAGTAGGTCAAACGGTACGTGCTTTTTGTCTACGGGATTTGTCGGTCTCACACTTGGAGTTTAAAATGTATGGTGAGTTCTAACTGTGTGCATTCGTTTTTATACTATTAGATGGAAATTAAAACCGCTTTCAAAGGTAAATAAAACTAGCTAACCATTATACTCTTCGCCGATTTACTACACTTTTTATATAATTGTTGCACATTCTATGGAATACTCTTCACAGTTTTTTTGTTAATAAAGAAATATTTGCGAATAGTATAATAATGTTAGTTTGTCTTTTTAACGAGTGACAGCCTTGTCTAACTGCGAGATGAATGAACAAAGCTTGGTCCATAATCTTATCGCATTTGTGACAAATTTATTTATTGCTGTTAGATTGATATATGATATACGAATTGCCGGTTTTGCAGTGTAACATATTATATAATATAAATATATACATTTAAGGAATTTAAATAAGTCAGAACTTCTTTATTTATTGATCGATTTTGTTAAAAAGCAATAGAGTTCTTCCTCTAGCTAACACTAACTTACTGTCCAAAATTAACTACAATCCGACTTTTCGTTCTTAAGTTATCGTGCTTACAAGAAACGTGACGGACGGACAGACAGGCAGACGGACGGACATTTTGAACTTTGTTCAAAATTCGATCACCAACACAGTAATCAGAAAATTTAGTACTATTACCGGTTTTAGAAATGTGCCGATCGAATGCATTATACTCTTCGTTTTGTATTTGCATAGAGTATAATAAAAATTGCACCACCTTCATTACCTTAAACCACAGAAAGACGAACTCATGGTATTAGAACGAAAAGTGATAAAATTATAAAATGGCTAAATATTACAAGCTTATAAAAGCGTAGAGAGGCCAATGCTATGCATATATTCTTTTCTAACGAGTTCACAGTTGTTAGAGTCGGGTACAATTTAAACTGACTTGTGTCATGGCCGCTAAAACGTCTGAACTAAGATTTTATTTGATGCATAAGAAATGCCAGTAGTTCTCAAACAATTCTTTCCTGTAACAGCAATGATATCGCTAAATAATAATAAAAAAATAGGAAAGATGTTGTCATAAAATGTTAAGATTATTAATTTAGTAACTTCATAATTTTAGTGGAATTCTAATTATGCAGTGTCCATAAAGTTGGCTACATATGGGAAAAAATTGTATTTTTGACATTTCTACAAAACTCTATTGGGGGTTCGTATATGCATGTCTCACAACAGAAAATTACATTTTGACACATGTCATGTGATCACCGGTTTGGCAGGACTGTAAAAAATAGTTGACCGTGGTACCGAAAAGTGGGTCAAATTGTTAAGATATCGAAAAATTTTATGAAGAAAAAGTGCATATAGAATACAACATTTTGAAGCAGATATGAGGAAAATAAAAAGGTGCAAATTTTACCCCTACCATTAATTATCATAAACTCTTGTGTCTATTTCACAAATATTTGATTAGCTTCGACAAAAACTTTTAAACATGTATTTTAGTTGAATAAAGGCATTTGCATGTAAAAAAAGAAACGAACCGCCAATATACCTAGTATTTTTTAGAAATATCAATAATACAAATTTTTCCCATATGTAGCCAACTTTACGACGGACACTGTAGGTATATAGGTTCGGGCACAAATGAAACTGACAACAAAAAATGAATTGCCCAATTCAGTCAACAACAGTGAGTGATCAGGAAAAGAAATCAAAGACTAATATTGCTACAGTCCAGCAAGAGACATGGGAAGGTTTGGGCATTTCTTGCCAGGAATGGATAGGATCGTAGTATTAGTAGGGGAAACGATGACAGTAAAAATAAAATATTTCATATAACAAAAAAAAAATCTGAAATCTCTATGGGGATAACGAAAATAAATTAGTTTTCTTTTAGCGGTAATAAATAAAAATTCTGGTTGACAAAATAAGTATTAAAAAAGTTAACGATAATTTTAAAACAAATAAATTAAAACAATTTTGAAAGAACAACGCATTGACACGTTTTCATAAACACTAAAACACTACACTTGAACAATTTATCTACTCGACGCACGTTGCACCATTCGTGTATTAATATATAACGTAAGAAAGTAGATTTTATAAGAGATAAACGCGCTAGTAGTAATAAAAGACACATTTTTGGGGAAAATAAAGTTTTAACAAAATTCGCGGCGCAGTTCAATAAAAAAAAAATTAGAAGGAAAATTGTTAACTTTTAATAATTAATCAAATAAAAAAAAGTGGAAGTGCTTGGGGATCGATCTTGCAACAATCCCATTTATATTTATTGCCGTTCGAGCATCTTACCGGTTGAGCGACGCGATCGTGTTTATTCGACTCTAAAACGTGTAGTATCTACGTACTAGAAAATTGTAAGACTTAGTGGTTTGACATTGTTCGTTTGACGGATGAATATCCACTATTTACCACTAAAAATAACTTAAATATTTCATATAAAGACGTTTTTCATATTTCGAGTGGTGTTAGTTCACGGAAATAAATAATATTCGTCATTAAATCACGCAGTTTGAGAATCACTGAGCTTATGACTATGTTTCTTACTCCTCAGTGTACATTTCATATTTCCGTCTCAAAAGAAGTGGGAAAGAATCTTGGTACATTGACAATGTCTTTAGGCTATGGCTTTAAGTTTGTGTGCAAGAGATAGTGAAAACGTATGTGCAATATTAAATCATACATCGGTCTTTTTAAACTTGACCCGACTCTAAGTAGGAATACTCTTACACTACATTCTCATACTATACTTGAGGCGCGTATCGCCAACAATGTCGACATTATCTGGAGATGATTAAAACTAAAGTAAATTTAATAATGTGCACTGTATTTATATTAAATTAAAAATATGGTTCAATGAATCCTGCCATCACTGGCCGTGGGCTACTAATCTGCTAACCAATACAGACTACTCCGGATAAGGTCTTTATGTCGTTATTAATACTATTTTACATTTGTCAATTTCTAAGCTTTGAAAAGCATTAAGCCGTCTATTATTTGTTACATTCCTAATTAATCTTCAGTTATTGATGTCTATTAGGGTGGTCATTAACCTATAGGTGTGGATTTTTTTTTAATTTGACCGTCTCACCCCCTCAAATTGTTCTAATATAAGAAGCAAAGAATCACACAAAATTTTGAGTGGTTAGCTCAACCCCTTCCCGTGCCTCAAAAAGGGTGAATTTTCTATGTATTTCTTATGGGTACAAGACATTTTTTCGTAAATTTGCGATAGAACCGTCAAAATGTTGTGTAATAAAAATCGCCCACGAGTCTCTTCTGCAGAATTGTCCAGAGAAGGCGAGTTAATCATTCTTTTTTAAATTAAAGCCTCACAAGACTCTTTTATATGGCCCCATAGCGCCCTTATAGGGTCACTTTGGGACCTTATAAACGGACGTCGGATTCGTATTCAACACGTCGAAATACATAGGGATTACTATGTCGGGTCTCGGGTTCAGGTCAGTTTTTTTGTCTGTGCCTTTCTACGCTTTCGTAGAAGCTCTCTCATATTTTTCAAATTTATTCAAACTTCTGTAAGGTGGATAAAAGTATTAAACCCCTGGACGTCAATCGCTTGTTGTCACGTGAAAATGTAAGCCTGAAATGATAACGGCAAAAACTGTAAAAAGCGATCTAGATTTGTTTGTTTGGACACGTGATTACATGCTTCCCCGAATTTTGACATGTTTGTGGGTTGATTTTAGTTTCGTGTGAAACTGTGTATTGTGTATGTTCAGTAATTATAAACCAAATTTCTTCTTCGTGAAATTATAGCTGTCAACCGAAGCACAGACAGTCTTCTGACAGAAGTATTGAAATAAATATATGGATACGGTACGTTTCGGCAGCGATTTTTTTGAAAAAGTACGCTTCAATAAACTCCTAAAACATGTGTGGACACACAGATAAAAATTTGTGTTACTAGTCCGATGTTAAGATTGCAGATAGACAAGCAAAATAATAATAATAATAATAAATAGTCTTTATTAGAAATAAGAAATACAATTTCTTAATCTAAAGGGCGAAGTTTAGCTCAACAGCTATTCCACCACTCTTAAAAATGTGAGAACAAGGTACATATATAGGGTATTTTAAATTTCTTGTAACCTGTTTAATGTACTTTTGTCGAGACATGAAAAATACACAATAATGCCATAATTAAAAATAGATAAAACTAAAGATTCACATAGTTTTTTATAGTTTATAATTTATTATATGTGTATTGGCATAAAGAAGTTTCACCACAACGTATATTTTTTAACCAATTTGTTAACATGTGCTATAAATCTGAGTTTTGATTCAAAGACTAGAATGGGCTAACGCCCATTCTAGCTCCTCCGGAGGGGTGACAGCTAAAGCTGTCAGGCGAGTGCTCCGCACTCGTTTAGAAAACGCTTGAATCATTGTAGAAAGCTTGATTTTTAGTTTTCAATTTTCACTTTTTTTGGGTTTTTTAAGTTTTAAGTTTTCAGTTTTTTAATTTTCAGTTTTTTTGTTTTTCAGTTTTTCATCTTTCAGTGTCTCGGTTTTTCAGTTTTCAGTTTTTAAATTTTTCAGTTTTTCAGTTTTCAGTTTTTCAGTTTTCAGATTTTCAGTCTTGAGTTTTTAGTTTTTTAGTTTTTCAATTTTTCAATTTTCAGTTTTTCAATTTTTTAGTTTTATTTTCCAATTTTTCAGTTTTTAGTTTTTCAATTTTTCAGTTTTCAGTTTTTGTGATTTTCAGTTTTTAGTTTCATTTTTCAGTTTGTCAGTCTTTCAGTCTGTTAGTCTTTCAGTGTTTCAGTTTTTCAGTTTCTCAATTTCTCAGTTTCCCAGTTTTTCAGTTTCAGTTTTAAAGTTTTAAAGTTTCGAAGTTTTGAAGTTTTTAATTTTCTAAGTTTTTAAGTTTCCAAGTTTTTAGGTTTTTAAGTTTTTAAGTTTTTAAGTTAAGTTTTCAGGTTTTCAGTGTTTCAGTTTTTTAGTTTTTTAGCTTTTCAGTTTTTCAGTTTTTCATTGTTCAGTTTTTCATTTGTCAGCCTTTTATTTCAATTTTTCAGTTTTCAGATTTTCAGTTTCTAGTTTTTCACCTTTCAATTTTTTAGTTTTCAATTTTTCAAGTTTTCAAGTTTTCAAGATTTCAATTTTTCAAGTTTCCAAATTTTCAAGTTTATCAGTTTTTCAGTATTTCAGTTTTTCAGTTTTTCAAATTTTCAGATTTTTAGTTTTTCAGTTTTTCAGTTTTTCACTTTCATATTCGTAATTAGGTACTTCAGCAACCTTCACATTCCGAGTTTCAGCCGAATCGGACGGCAAATAAGAAAGTTACAGTAAATAGCGGATATTAGGCTATGGGGACGCCGCCATTTTGAAATTTTCAATTTCGACGTCATATTCACAATCAAGTACTTACCTCAGTAACTTCAACATATCGAGTTTCATTCGAATCGGACGATAAATAACAAAGTTACAGTAAATGGTGAATATTATGCTATGGGGACGCTGCCATTTTGAATTTTTGAGTTACGATAACATATTAGTGATCTGTGACCTCGATAACATATACATACCTATTTTCAGACGAATGGCACCGTAAATGGTAAAGTGGGTCCTGCAACTCCGCCGCCATTTTGAATTTTTCAATTTCCACGTCATATTCACAGTCAGCTACTTCAGTAACTTCAACATACCGAGTTTCATTTGAATCGATTGGAAAATATAGAAGTTACAGTAAATGATGAATATTAGGCTATTGGGACGCCGCCATTTTGAATTTTTGAGTTACGATAACATATTCGTGATCTGTGACCTCGATAACACATAAGTACTTATTTTCAGTCAAATGGCATCGTAAATGGCAAAATGTGTCCTGCAGCTCCGCCGCCATCTTGAATTTTTCAATTTCGATTTCGGATTCGTAATCGGCGACCTCAAAAACCCCCACATACCGATTTTGAGCGGTGTGACGCCATAATCGACAAACATCGTCCGCCATTTTGGCGCCGCCATTTTGAATTTTGCGATTCCGACGTCACATTCGTGAGCACCGTGGTAGATAATCCCCGAGTACCAAATTTCAGGCCAATCGGACGACAAATAAATTTAATTGCGATTTTCGCGATTTGTTTTGCGCACCCGTGCTATTGGCATTCTATTTAATTTGTAAAAATGTAAAAATTTTACATCAAAACTTATTTCCGCGTTGCTGGCAACGCTTCCGCGTAGCTGTCAACGCCTAGCTTCACACACATAATTTTTACCACCTATTTCAGAAATTTATGTCGGAATGGAAAACATGGATTTTAAAAACTGTGATTTTTCAGGAAATAATGGGAGTTGAGAAGCTTTCTAGGTCTCAAATTAATCGGAAAGGACGATATTTTGTTGTGATAGTGGAGTGTCCGGGCCAAATCGGAAATTCGGCCCGACACGGGCGTGTGAAAGTTGGGTTTTTTGTGAGAAAGTGAAAAACATCTACGTACAAAAAAATTCATAATTAAGCAAGTACATAGAATAGAAGCTCGTTCTGTGTCTCGATGGAAAGGGGGAGCTTGGCCCTTTCCCGTGATGCCAAATTTTACAGGAAAAATCGAAAATTCGGCCTCACAGGGGCGAGACAAATGTGACAAATTTGAGTGTGTTAAAACGTAACCTAGAAAATTGTAAAACATGAAATCTTAAAACACTCATATTTTAGTTAATACTTGACGTAAAAGCTCGATCTTAGTCTCTATTTGAACACGGAGATTGGCATTTTATCCACGCAGTACGTGCTCTGGGTTAAATAGAAAATTTAGTGTAGTTCTTTGCGAAATAAGAATGGATATTTTCGTAAAAATTGAAAACCGTAAGTACTTTAAAAATTCATAAGTAAATAAAAATCGGGAGTGAAACGGTGTTCGACGTCTCTCTGGAAAGCAGAAGAACGTAGCTTTCCAGCGATATCAAGTTTGACCGGAAAAATGGAAAATTAGGCCCGCGGCGAGCGCGACAATAGTAGCTTTTCTGGGATATTTTAAATTTAAAATATCACATAATTTCGAAAAATTCTTCCACTTTGACCGCCCGTATCTCGTTAATTTTTGAAGCTGGAAAAAAACAAAAAAAAAGACTTTTAGATAATTCATTTTTCTACATTTTCGTTAGGGCGAAGTATTTTGCTCTAGGAGGCCCCGTTTAGAAGTTATGGAGGTTTAAAGGTAAAAACGTCAAATTTTTCGCCTTTTTGCACCGCCGCACCTTTCGGCCGATATCTCCGAAACGAAGCGACGTACGGAATTTTTGAAGATACCGGAGGAAGCGGAAAGAAACGCTCTTGTCCTTTGAGATTTTTTTATTTTGAGCTAGCTCCAGCCGTTTTCGAGTTATAGGCGAAAAACCGGAAAAATGAGTCTCGCTTCGGATTCGAAACAGCGCAAAAACGTGCAATCTTAAAACGTCCGTATTTTTGGAAATACAAATTTTGGAGCGCCGTACGGCATCGCGGCGGAACGGGGAGAGATTCTAGTTATAGCTAGCCGCAAACTGCGAGGTCGAAATCGAAAATTAAGCCCGGCAGGAGCGAAAGGAAATCGTACATTTTTGACGTTTACGAAATACCAAATCGCCTTCCCCTATTTTCTCTTTTACCCCTCGACTCCTCATTCCCCAAAAAAGCGGGCGAGAGAGATAGGTGACTTACGTTCGATTATAACGGAAAAACCCGGAAAAATACCGGAACCGAGTATAGCCTAAGCACTGTAGGATTCCGTCCCGAACACTTTCGAGCCGGGCACGGACCGGCGAAATGAAGCGCGTCTCGACGGCATGTACCTTAAGATCGCAAAGAGGAAGGGGCTCGCACCAACTGCTCTTTAATATTATGACTAGAATGGGCTATCGCCCATTCTAGCTCCTCCGGAGGGGTGACAGCTAAAGCTGTCAATGCGAGTGCTCCGCACTCGATTAGGAAACGCTTGAATCATTGTAGAAAGCTTGAATCAATGTAGAAATCTTGATTTTTAGTTTCGATTTCAGATTCGTCATCAGCTACCTGAAAAGCACCTAGGTACCGATTTTCAGTCGAATCGGTCCATAAATGACATATGTTGTCAGCCATTTTGGTTGCCGCCATGTTGAATTTTATAAATCTAATGTTATATTCGTTATTAGCTACACTAATAACCTCTAAATACCGAGTTTCAGATGAATCGGTTGGCAAATAAGAAAGTTACAGTAAATAAAGGATAATACGCTATGGGGACGCCGCCATTTTGAATTTTTCAATTCCGATGTCATATTCACAATCAGCTGCTTCAGTAAGTTTATAATACCGAGTTTCATTCGAATCGGTTGGAAAATAAGAATGTTATAGTAAGTAATGGATATTAGGCTATGGAGAGGCCGCCATTTTGAATTTTTGAGTTACGATTAGATATTCGTGATCTGTGACCTCGATAACACATACATAGTTATTTTCAGACAAATAGCACCGTAAATAACAAAATGTGTCCTGCAACTCGGCCGCCATTTTGAATTTTTCCCATTTCGACGTCACAATCACAATCAGCTACTTCAGTAACTTCAACATACCGAGTTTCATTCGAATCGGTTGGAAAATAAGAAAGTTATAGTAAATAATAGATATTAGGCTACGGAGACGCCGCCATTTTGAATTTTTCAATGTCGATGTCATATTCACAATTAGCTACTTCAGTAACTTTATAATACCGAGTTTCATTTGAATCGGTTGGAAAATAAGAAAGTTATAGTAAATAATGGATATTAGGGTATCGTCCGCCATATTGTCGTCGCCATTTTGAATTTTGCGATTCTGACGTCATATTCGTGATCAGCGTGGTCGATAACACCCGAGTACCAAATTTCAGGTCAATCGGATGACGAATTAATTTAATTGCGATTTTCGATGACTTTGACCAACCCTGGATACCAAGCTAATGCAAAGTAATCTTTGCCCACCCCTGTAACACAGAATTCCTAGAATATTGTTATGTACGTTATTCAAAATGGCGGAAGCAAAACATGGACTTTAAAAACGGTGATTTTACAGGAAATAATGGGAGTTGAGAGGCTTTCTAGGTGTCAAATTAATCGGAAAGGACGATATTTTGTTGTGATAGTGGAGTGTGCGGGCCAAATCAGAAATTCGGCCCGGCACGGGCGTGTGAAAGTTGGTTTTTTAGTGAGAAAGTGAAAAACATCTACGTACAAATAAATTCATAATTAAGTAATTACTTGGAATAGAAGCTCGTTCTGTGTCTCGATGGAAAGGGGGAGCTTGGCCCTTTCCCGTGATACCAAATTGTATAGGGAAAATCGAAAATTCGGCCTCGCAGGGGCGAGACAAACGTGACAAATTTGAGTGTGTTAAAACGTAACCTAGAAAATTGTAAAACATGAAATCTTAAAACACTCATATTTTAGTTAATACTGGACATAGAGGCCCGATCTTGGTCTCTATTTGAACACGAAGATTCGCATTTTATTCGTGCAGTACGTGCCCTGGGTTAATTAAAAAATTTAGTGTAGTTTTGTGCGAAATAAGAATGGATATTTTCGTAAAAATCGAAAACCGTAAGTACTTTAAAAATCCATAAGTAAATAAATATCGGGAGTGAAACGGCGTGCGACGTCTCTCTGGAAAGCAGAAGAACGTAGCTTTCCGGCGATACCAAGTTCGAGGGGAAAAATGGAAAATTAGACCCGCGGCGTGCGCGACAAAAGTAGCTTTTCTCGGATATTTTAAATTTAAAATTTCACGTATTTACGAAAAATTCTTCCACTTTGACCGCCCGTAGCTCGTTAATCTTTGGAGCTGGAGAAAAATAAAAAAAAAGACTTTTAGATAATTCATTTTTCTACATTTTCGTTAGGGCGAAGTATTTTGCTCTAGGAGGCCCCGTTTAGAAGTTATGGAGGTTTAAAGGAAAAAATGTCGTATTTTCCGCCATTCTGCACCGCCGCACATTTCGGGCGATATCTCCGAAACGAAACATCGTACGTAATTTTTTAACATACCGGAGGGAGCGGAAGGAAACGCTCTTGTCCTTTGAGATTTTTTTATTTTGAGCCAGCTCCAGCCGTTTTCGAGTTATAGGCGAAAAACCGTAAAAATGAGTCTCGCTTCGGATTCGAAACAGCGCAAAAACGTGCAATCTTAAAACGTCCGTATTTTTTGAAATACATATTTTTGAGCGCCGTACGGCGTCGCGGCGGAACGGGGAGAGATTCTAGTTATAGCTAGCCGCAAACTGCGAGGTCGAAATCGAAAATCGAGCCCGACAGTAACGAAAAGAAATCGAACATTTTTGACGTTTACGAAATACCAAAACGACCTCTCCTATTTTCTCTCTTACCCCTCGACTCCTCATTCCCAAAAAAAGCAGGCGAGAGAGATAGCGGACTTTTACTCGTTAATAATTAAAAAACCACGAAAAATACCCGCCCCGGATACGGCCTAAGCGACGGAAAATTCGCAGGCGAATCGAACGACGCCGGACCCGCGCCGAAAAACCTCCTCCCCTCGGAGGAGTTCCTATTGTAAAATCGCAATTTTAGAGGGGTACAGATCAACTCCCTATTCATAATACACACGGCCTCGCGCCGGCCGTGTTGATGATTCCTAAATTTTTTGTCCTTTCTGCTGTTGGGAGTCTACTATTATCTAATGAAATATTTATATTTTCACACAGCATTTGGTGATACATATTTTGACTGAAAATCATTACTGTCGATTTATTCGGGTTAATTTTTAAATTATGTTTTGTAGCAAAATTATAAATCTCTTGCAAGTCAATATTTATTTTGTAGCTGTGCGGTAATTGTTGTGTATCATAGGCATAGGCGTGCACAGAACAGTGCTGTATGTTTACAAACATATCTGCTGTGTAGGCGAGATAAAGAAGAGGTCCCAATACAGAGCCTTGAGGCACACCAGATGATATTAACTGCATGTATACATTTCAAAATACCAAAATGTTATTATTATTCACTTAAAATCATGTGAATTGCCCACTTTATCAAGTACATACCTTCGTATAACGAATTCATTAAGGACGGTGTCCACAAAGCGGCGCACAAAATTGAACTACCTGAACTGTATGGCGAAACAGAGGCAACGAGCGCTAGGTTGCGACCTTGGCTACTTGCTTCTCAGCATGAGTTTAAAGATTATAGTACTGTTACAAAATGTAAGTAGACATTAATACACTATTTAAAAAAGATAAACAGAATTTTATTATTAATATTCATCAACTTGAAAAATGTGGACCACTGTACATGCCTTTAAAATGCATGATCAATGTAATCTTTCTCGGTAATGTAAGCAGTCAGGCTTCTCGCAAAATTCATTTATTTATTTTATTTCGTTTGTTGGACTTTTTGGATGGAGACGTAAACAAAATGGATTTTCCGTATACTAAAGTTGCCAAATTAAGATCGTTAGATAATAAAATTAAAATATGTTTATACCCAAGATAGGCACTATTGTTGAAAAATTTCAGTTAGAGCATATAGACCTTATCCCTAGCGTCCAATTTAGCTAAAAATCTCGTTTTAGCCCTTTGCAATGGAAACCTCTTGCATGTTAGTGGTTCTATATGTGATGGGGTTTTGTATGTTCGTTTGCATTCAATCCCGAGTAAAACGAGAATATACATTAACGAAATACTATTAAACGGAAACGTAATTAGACTAATGAGCGCCATTTTCA
Source organism: Stenurella melanura (assembly GCA_963583905.1). Taxonomy (NCBI): domain Eukaryota; kingdom Metazoa; phylum Arthropoda; class Insecta; order Coleoptera; family Cerambycidae; genus Stenurella; species Stenurella melanura. Next base: position 116,029,363 of record OY757312.1, read on the forward strand.
TTGAATTCGTTTTAGTTGTACATGAAGAGCGTACAAGTATTGTTTAAAAGATAGAATTGGCGGTAGTGAACAGTATTCACCCATCAGAAGCAACTGTACTTTCGAAGTTTGTTTAATTGATATTGGTTCATTATAAAACTAGTGTTGGCCTCTTAATCTAATTAGTAGATTAATTCATTAGCATATTATAAATAAGGGGTAAACATTTTTATACCTATTTAATACTGAAATATTGGTTGCAGCATTCGCAGTATTCATATACTGAGTACTGTTCAAATTAGATTGTCCCTAAATAATACTCATGTCACAAAATTACTCTAGTAGGGCTGTTCTCGGGGAAAAATAGCAGCAAATGCTGGGAATATAAATAATCCTTAGGATAACTATTAATGTTTATGTCGGTTTTTAGTAGTAGAACAACAGTATTTTAAAAACTTTTACTTGTAAACAATTAGACAGGGTGATTCGCTAGCAATGCGCCGTAGCCTATTGGCAGATAGAGCACTTCAAGGCAAGTCTATATTAACAGAGAAAACATGATTTTAGCAATTGGCTGTTAAGAAGATACAGGGTGTTTTATGCATTTGGTCTGAAAATTCAAAGAGCTCTATCTCTGCAACGGTTGGATGTAATCGTATGAAATTTACCAGTAACATTTCACAACTGGGACTCAGATTGGCCTAATTGGTTTTGAAAAATTCAGGGCCGGACTGGGAAAGAATCTGTCCTCCTCGTTTTTAACCAATAAGTACATTTTTCTATCGCATTTCTGGAAAACTATTAGCGGATTCCGAAAGCTCACAAAAAATGCTATAATAATAGCTATTCAATTTTGACGGCACACATAAACCGTTTCGGCAAAAAAATCACAAACAATTTAGCGCATCAGGACTAATAGTTTGACCGAGCATTATTTATGGAATAGTTTGAGTCCATTCAAATGCTTCTGATCCATATCCCTTCGAAGACTGCACATAATACATGCGAATAACATACCTAGTAAGAAAAATACAGGGTCGTACTTGTGAAATTTTTGATTTGTTTCTCTTTATTTTTTTATTTTAATACCTTATTTATATTAACTTCCTGGCGAAGTTTAGCTAATTGCAACTCTACCACTTAACCAGGACGCCGAGATGAGATACTGGTCAACCATCCAAGTGCCAAACTCAAGCAGCGAGCCTTACTCACTGACCGATGGCGCCACTTAAACCGGTAACCGATACCACACCTCCGAATTATTTTATGTAATCTAGCTAAAATGATGAAATTTGTTGACATCTTTAAAACACGAATGAAACGACGTACAATTAGATAGAACACCAAATTGTCAAAATAATTATTGTTGTCATAGAGATAATGATAAATACATAAGTTACTATTCTTTTCGATTTCAAAATAAAACTGTGCAGGTATCTTTCTTAATTAAGAGATATGTCATCTTCTCTTATTTACGTCGTGACCGAGTTTTGAGAATGTCCTGATGCGCTAATTTGTTTTGTGATATCTTTACCGAAACGGTTTAGGTGTGCCGTCAAAATTGAATAGCTATTCTTATAGCACTTTCTCTTAACTTTGCGAATCCGCTAATAGTTTTCCAGAAATGCGATAGAAAAATGTACTTATTGGTCAAAAACAAGGAGGGCACATTCTTTCCGAATTCGGCCCTGAATTTTTCAAAACCAATTAGGCTAATCTGACAAGTCCCAGCTGTGAAATGTTACTGGTAAATTTCATTCGATTACATCCAACCGTTGCAGAAATACAGCACTTTGAATATTCAGACCAAATGCAAAAAACACTCTGTATCTTCTTAACCACTGGTCAAAAACATTTTTCCCTATTGATCTAGACTTACCTTGAAGTGCTCTATCTGCCATTAGGGTATGGCGCATTGCTAGCGAATCACCCTGTATATGTGACATTTTTTGTAAGTAGGTGCGTTTTTTTTGTAAAATATTGTGCTCCTTATGGAAAGAGATGAAAGAAAACCGTTTGCGGGAGGTTGGCAGGTATGTGAAGGAGGACGGGTGAAGTTGGTGATCCCTCACCCTGTCCGCAAAGGAGCGGAGGGGGTCGGACAGAAAATTGAGCAGCGACACGACACGTTCGGGTTCGTTGTAGATTCTCGCGGAGGTCTATCCGGCGCTGCCGAGACCGAGTTTTTCGGAGTGGCGGCTTCCGAGATAACCCGCTACAAATGTTTGAACCCTACCATTTCCATTTTAATATTTTTTATTTTCTTTAACTATATAACATTATATAACTTGAACCCTACCACTAAAGAGCAACACGAGTTGGAATTTAGGCGCAGCTTCGGGTAAATTGTGGGTGGGGGTGAGAAGGATAGCTCAGGATCACTACAGATTCATATCCTGTACTCTAAACGAAACGTCAACATATTTCACGACTTTTATAGTATTATGTACTTTATTTTATGTGGGGGTGGGTTCTACCCCATTATATTGGTCAATTTGGGTAACAAGTAAGAGAAGTAGCTCGGAGTAACTCCAGATTCATATCCTGTACGCCAAACTACAGAAATTTCGACATTTTTCATGATTTATTGGCATTTATGTACACTATATTCATGTAGGGTTGGTTTCTATCCCATTATGGGGATAGTTTTGAGTCATTATTTGGGAGGTTGACTTCTAAATAAAATACATGTACGCTATTCACAATTTACTTGTATTTATTCATTGTATCCTAATGTATCTGATGGTTTTACTCCATTTTGGGAATTGTTTTTGGCTGTGACGTAAAAGTTTGTGGTGTACAAATTTTCTAAATATCAGATTAGTGTTCAACGCATAGATTTGCATTAGAATAAATAGGTTTGTAAGTAAACTAAACTAAAACTCAGAAACTTTTTTTGTGAACCTGTGTTGTATGTTCCGTGATTTATTAAATTCTATTTTAATGTTTTTCATTTATACTAATTGGAATTTCTACAAATTTCATTTTTTTTTTCTTCAATTATATTTTTAGTTGTATTGTGCATAATAATTTTGCCACGCCATTGTCGAGAATTTGTAGTACTGTTATGTACCTACTTATTATGTATACTTTTCCATTTTTAAATGTTGTTTTTTCCGTGTTTTTAATAAAAGACTTATTGATAGTATCATTTCTAAAATGACCACATTTCTACATTTCACTTGTTTTTGTTTACCTACAAATTATACATGTGTATATCCGTCACGCTCTCTTTAATCCATATAAATTTAAATTATCCAACAAAATTACATAATTAGCTACGAACAGGAAGGATAAAATGCGTGCCACGTACCATTACAATATATGCATAGATAATTAGATAAGTTAACTGCGTTCAGGAGGTCAGCAATAGCCAGTGCTAATTAGAATAATATTTTCTCTGATGTATCACACGATTTTAACGCAATTGTCTCATTATTTTCCATTTTCGATTGAAATAATTTATAATTACCATTTTCAAAATATGACTTCTAAGCTGCATATAAAACACCAAACTCTAGCTCTACGTGAAATTTATTGTTTCTAGTTATTATAGTTTCAGAAATATATCGCTGTGACAGACAGATGGACTGTCAAACGAGTCACCCTCTAAGAATTCCGTTTCTCACTTTTGACTACGGAACATCAGACCAGTGCGAATTGTCGAAAAATATTAAGAAACTTTTTTGATAAAGAATTTCTCTCCCTTTAGAATGAAGGTGAGTGGAGTTAGCATCCAAATTTTGACCATTTAATTCAGAAGGACTTCATTTAAATTAGAATAATAATTTGCTTCTCCCAGTACCCGGCCAGGGGCTAGCCAAGAGCCACGGCAATTGAAGGGCTGAGCGGGGCAGATCTGGTTCCACATAACAAAAGTATACAAAAACAGTAAACGCAACTCCTCTTGCCGTACGGCAAATTAAAAATGGTAATACCAATAAGATAACCCAAACGAGGTTTGTAAAACTTAAGGCTAATAAAAGAAAGAGTTCGTTGAATAATTTTGGTAGTAAATACGGGAAAAAGGTAATCGGAAAGACCCGTTCGAGGGTGACTGGACGGTCTTCCGGCCGCCGAAAAAAAGGGAATTTAGAAGGTTGGGTTAAAAAATTGTTTTGATTGTCGAGGAAAAAATTTAGAATACAAGTAAACGAGACGAAAAAGATAAAAGGAGACAAACAGAAAAGAGGAAAAGTGGGAAATACTTGCAAAAGCTAAGTAGACAGATTGCGGAAAGCAGTGTATAGTAGATACAAGTTAGCGTAGAGGAAAGTGTGGCTATAGAGGCTGCCGGAAAATGGGCAACGCCTGGTATGGCAGGGTGTGTTTAATCCGGAAGGGGACAAAAAACATTAAGAACGATTTGGTAAGCGAAAGTATTATTTGCAACTCAGACTTTTTGACAAACGCTAACTTGAAAGTACAAGCAAAAAATCCCAAAATTGATTGATATCAAAGAAAATCATTTTACAATCGTTTACGAACGTTTACGATTATATTGTTTCGTATGTGATGTTGCAGTTCCTCGGCAAAAATATGCGGCAATAATCTTCTTCTTCTTCTTCTAGCGGGGCGACGAAAGGTCGCCACACCTTGTGGCTCATTGAGCAACCGCTAACCAAATTTATTGAAAACTCCCGTTCAGGCCGGATTCTAGTCCAAAGGCCAAAATCCTATGCTGGAATTTCTTATTTCCTCCAGCACTGGAAAGCCAATGCCGAGGTGTTTGTGCCTCAGGTTCATCAACCTAGGGCAGAGAGTCAGGATGTGGATGGAAGTTTCCTCCTCGTCCTCGCAAAACCTGCAGTCTGGGTGGTCCACCACCCCCATGGTGTGCAGGTGTTTCCTGAAAGAGCCGTGTCCGGTCAGGTGACCTATCACGACTCTGATTCGTTTCCTGCTTAGTAGCAGAATTTGTTTTGTTCTCTCCGGCAAGGGCCCTAAGATGAGGAGCTTCGCTTGCCGGAGTCCTGGGTAGGAAGCCCAGTAGTCAATGAACTGGAAACGGGTCCACATCCCAGCACTCCAAAATTGAAATTTCGGAAAAAATCTGTTTCCGGTCATTTGCAATTTGTTTTCAAATATTTGCGATTTGATTATTTTCGTTTGCGACGTTGGGGTTTCCATAAAAAATGTGCAATAATAATACATCGTAGCACCCCAAAATTGGAGTTTCGAAAAAACTGTTTGCGATTCGCTTGCAAACATTTGCAATTATGTTGTTTTCATTAGCGACTATGTGGTTATTCGATAAAAATGTGTAACAACAATGCACATTTTTGCTGGGAACTGCAAACGAAAATAATCTAATCACAAACAGAAATTTTCTGAAGTACCAACTTTGGGATGCTGTGATGTTATTGCATATTTTTGCTGGCGAACACCAGCGTTGTAAACGAAAATAATGTAATCGCAAATGATGTTAAACATAGTTTTTTCGAAATTCCAACAATAGATTCCAGTATTCCAAGTTCAAGTAGGTACTGGTGAAGTACTAGGTGAAGACAAAGAACGTGGTCACTGAAATACAGCCAGTGAAAAAATAAAATTGTTCTGTTTTAGGATGTTTCTTATAGAAACACCTGAATATTCAGTTTACAAAATTCATTTCACTTAAACTCTGCACACTGTATAAGCTTCACTTGTTTTGCTGCCATTTAAGATCGCATTTTCTATGGATTCTCACTGATCTCATTCATTCTTTAATTAATAGGGAAGTTCCGGCACTCCATTGATTAGCGTGGTACCACGTCTTAGATTTTGCAGGAATCGATTTCGAGACGATATTGTTTCGATTCGATTCACGATGACACGTATATTAGGTATACTGAATTTTACAAATTTTTCTTTTGTTTCATCTGCGTCACTAAGTTACGAACTTCCTGTTGCAGAAAATTAGATTTGTGGTTACAGCATTCAATTCCATCGACCCGCCCGGGGTTCTATCCAGAACATCCCGGAATTATAAGACTGAAAATCTCAGGATTTTCGAAACTAAATTTCTTCGGAACGCTATTTGATGTTTTATCAATACAACACCATATTGGTTTGAATTTCTGACAATTTGATGGGTAGTTAAATGTGTATTCCTATCCGATCGACAGTTTCTCCGACGCGTAAAAAATTATGGCTGTAAAATTCCCGATGTCAAAATAAAAATCCGTTATAAAAATTAACATCGAGACAAGAAATAAATGACATAATCGTCCTTTTGAAATTATATGTTCTCAATTCAAGAATTCATTAATTATATCTTATATATTTTTTTCCTAAATTATCAATTTAAATAACATAATTTATATGCCAAATCCGTATTTTTCCTCTCTGTTAAAACGGCATAACTGGGTATAATTATAATTAGTCAACGTTTCTTAGACTCATTAACTAGACTTTGAGAAATTATAAAACTTTTCAGTTATTTACCACCGCTATTTCAGTTAGCGAAGAAAACCGTTGTGATAAAACTATTTCAGCATACAACTTATAATCCACATTAAAACTTGCAGTTAAAACTTCTTAACGTTGTTTATTATCTGTTGATTCTCAAAAGTAAGACGCTAATGAAAAAATAATATGTATACTGGGTAAGTGACAACATAACATATAGTATAGGAGCCAGCTTGCGATAACCTACAATATTTATATCATTTAGAGACATGAGTAATCCTTTGTCTTGTCGTAAATGGATTTTCATGAAACTTTTTGCATAGAGTTTCTAAGACCGAGTACAAAAAAAGTTTATCCTTTAAAAATTGCCGCCTTTTACTTGGAGGTAGTTCCCACCCCCTCTAGAACGGTGGGCAAAAAAATAGTAACCACAGAATCTAACAGAATCAAATTGTAAGAGAAAAAGGTGGTTTACAATTTTTCATTAAAATTTATTATATTTTCCAAGTTATAAGGATTTGAAGATTACGAATTTAGGTTTAAAAAATTGGTACTTTGAGACTTTTTCGTAAATAATAATAATAATAATAATAATAATAATAATAATAATAGTAATAGTAATATTTATTTTCCTTTAGACAATACATTGTATAGGAATAGTCAGCATTTCTCACTTACTAGATATGTCAAATTTTTATAAAAATTTACCTAAAGTGTAAGTAATAACATAGTAAATGATTACATTTTCTCTTTCTAGAAAAAAACAAGCTAACCGTTATACTCTTCGCCGATTTACTGCACTTTGTATATAATTGTTGCACATTCTATAGGATACTCTTCACAGCGTTTTTGTAAATAATATTAGTTTTAGACATTTTAGTTTAATTACAAAACATAAAAAAATGTAGGTAAATATTTCTTATTTAAAAAATGTATAACTTTTTTATTTATTGGTCAATTTTGTTGAAATGCAATAGGGTTCGCCTTCTAGCGAACACTAACTTACTGTCCAAATTTCAATACAATCGGACCTTTTGGCTTTAAGTTATCGTGCTTACAAGAAACGTGACGGACGGACGGACATTTTGAAAGTTGTTCAGAATTCGACCACCAACACTGTGATATGAAAATTTTTCTCTACGGGCAATATTACCGGTTTTAAAAATGTGCCGATCGAATGCAATATACTCTTCGTTTTGTATTTGCGAAGAGTATAATAAGAAAATGCACAAAAAACATAAAACTTACAAACTAACGCGTACACAAAAAATCCGATATAGAATAAAAACATTTATTTACTAAAAATTCTTCTAGTTTCATTTTAAATAGTCTTTCATTCTTTATAATTTTTATTTCATCCGGCAACAAGATTTCGGCTCTAGACAATGAGATTTAGAAGTTGTGTTCAATTTAGCAAAGAGAACATGAATATTATATGTTATGATTGAAATAACTCAAAAGTCTTATATTTATGGAGAAAGTGGTATAGTACAAAAAATAAGAGTATGAAATTACAAGTATTTTGTTTTTTGTTCATTTCTGATGAATAGTTCTAAAAATATGATAGTTCAAAGATGGCGCTTGAACGTTTATTAGTCGAGATATAATGCATAAATCTCAAATATGTCAAAATCAATCAGTATGATGTTAAAAATGCATATAATAGAAATTACAGGGCTTGAAGTATTTTTTGATACATTTTTTTATCCGTACGGCTTGAAAAATAAGGATGTTATGTGCAAAACAATGAGTTCTTTTGTAATCCGAAGTAAAAACCTATTTGCACTCGACTAACTAGCTTGATACAAATACTTGCACCAGTTGTGAAGACATTTCGAATTATTTAGTGAAATTTCCACCACTAAGAAAATTTCTTATTTTGCCACAAGTAATACAATCTTCATTACCCCTGAGGGCCTGAAGTGACCTTGTATGGGAGAGAGAGGGAGAGGGATAGAGAGAGAGCACTATAAAACAACGGACACACACCCAGTATACTAGAATTGAAAACATTTCAGTGCTCTGATCAGGAATCGAACCCATGACTCCAAGAATGAGAGCCGTATGCTTACCTCTCGACCATGCAGCACATAGATATTATAATAAATTAGCAAACGCAAATCAAGGCCAGGAAATTCCACATGCGTCTACAAATAGTTATTTAGTAAACCAACAGGCTAGTATTTCAACCTAAAAAGCCCTAGTATGGAGCTTACTCATTCAAGTCAACCAACCCACAGCTGGTAACCGAATGCAGCTCAGTGTAATTATAGTTATTTATGCACCAAGTGCGTTATGTAGATAATAACGCCAGGAGGGTAACATGATGCAGCCTGAGGGATGCATTTGCATGATGGGCGTTATAATCTAATAACCCTTGTGGTGCATACAATAATGTATTTTTCACAAAAAAAAAATTTTTAATGAAAAATTGACTTCATTTTTTAAATACATTTTTTTAGTAGTCTATGACATTTGTTGATACTTTGACGTTTATTAATAGTATCTGTCAGTATGTTGTGTTCTTTCAAATTTAGTAAGTTAGTTCAATGCTGCTAGCTTTTTCTTTTTACCCTTTTTACCAAATAGTATATGACAATATTGCCTAAATGTTATTTGTGCCATTATCTTATTTTTTTTTTCCTTCTTCAATTCTTTGGGACTTCCTGCCACATGTATGTTTTCTTTTTAAGCGGTGCTCGGGGAATCTACAAAATATCACAATTAACCAGTATGCAGCTGGTAAATAACCTCTACGCCTGTGACTTTTACGTCAACGGATCAGTTAAAGGTTGCTTTTTTAAATAAACAACACAAATAAGTATAAAAACTTGAAATTAAATATTTCGCCGACGTTTCGGAAATCTATTCTATTTCTTTTTTCAATATCCGAAACAATGCGGGAAAACCCACAGCAAATGTATTGCCGGTCAAATCCAAACCATTAGGCTAGGCGCGCACGGGTGACTTTTGTCACGCAACTGTTTTGTCACCTACCTCGGAGTCCATGGAGTCTTATGGAGATGCGCTCACGAAGCGACGTGACAGTCACGTCGCTCGTGAGCGCATCTCCATAAGACTCGATGGACTTCGAGGTAGGTGACAAAACAGTTGCGAGACAAAAGTCACCCGTGCGCGCCTAGCCTTATACGATAAGGAATATGAAGCATTTATTCTTTCTTTGTTTCTCATATAGCAGGCGTTATGGCCATAACGCCATCTCATTATGCCCGTGGTCATTATGACATGACGTCTCTATGTTAACCGTATCGAAGATATAATATGCAGGTGAAAAATAAAGTTCCTTTTAGGGAATAGGGGATTGAATCAGTGTCCCGGTTTTAAAGAAATGTTTTGAAATATCACAAAGTCTTTACGGGCATTTCGTAACCCATAAATTATTCAAGTTGGTATCTCTTTGCTGTGTCGCACGTTTGACAGCCTTGCGGCATCTGTACTGGTTACTTTTCTGTTTTGTATACTCTCTGCGGCTGAAGTTACCAAAAGATAAAATGCGCGAGGCAATAGAAACAATGTTAGAAAACTTTATAAGTTTAAATACATTATTTTCGATTCTTTTGCATTTATAACTACAAATTCTACTAATAGCTGTGTGACATTCACGTAATTAATTCGTAATTTGCGGTCTTTAATAATAATTTATCGATAAGATCGGGTTGTTATGTATATACCTGAAGGAATTCGTATAACGGTTATCTCGATGAGGATCAGCGGTCAGGGGTTCAGGGTTATATTATTCCGGGGTTAAATGCGAGCTAATCGAGTTCAGCATTTTGGTGTAAATCAATACAATAATATGTATATAATTATAGCTGACAGGTACAATATGAACACGCTGGACAGGAAATAAATTTGAAGTTTGACATGAAAATAAACTTTCGCAGTATCTCGTGTTTTTCATTACACACTTATGAATGTGTTTAATTCAGTTGTTGATTGTTTCTTGACGTACAACACCGACGTTTGGAATCAATTCGAATCTTATCCAATTGGAGTCATAATTGGCAATAACTCCTGGTTGTGTTCATCTTGAAGCAAATCCATCTAATTTTCAACCGACCTACACTGAGGTATTTGCATCGAAAAATTGGCCACAATTATAGTACATCAGCGCGATAATAATAACAATGATAATAAATATGTCTTTAGCCCAGCGGGGTGTCACAGTGTGTCAAGAGTGAAAAAAAGTGAACTTAGGTGCAAAAATTGACTTTGGAGAGGTGTTCAACTCATTGTTTGAATTTGTCTCAGGTGTTTTTTTTTTCAAGCCGGTATTATACAATATTTGAGCGGTATTTCACTCGAGAAATCGAGTTTTTGTTGTGGAAGTTGCAAAATGACGAAAAGAGTTGGAGAGTATAGAATTATGTTCAGAAGGACAGAAGTCCCATTTTTCTCGTGTTAGGTGATTAATAATAGCAGTATAAATACTTAAAGCTTCATCCTTATTTTTGAAATACTTTGCAGTCTACATTGTTTTTGTTATATGTATGATTATTATACTCTTCGGCAGTTGCAACTACGAAAACAAAGAGTATGTTGCATTTGATCGGCATATTTCTAAAATAGTAAATATCAATCGCAGATGAAACGTCACTGTGTTAGTGAATTTTGAACAACTTTCAAAATGACCGTCAGTCTGCCTGTCTGTCTGTCAATCTGTCAGTCACGTTTTTTTGTAAGCATGATAACTTGGGCACGAAAACTCCGATTGCATTGAAATTTCGACAGTAAGTTATTGTTAGCTAAATCAAGAGCCCTATTGTTTGTGAACAAAATCGATCAGTAAATAAATAAATAAAAATTGCTTATTCTCAAAAATGGTGGTTTCTTTCGAGAAAATTGTGAGGATCAAACATTTTAAACGTAAAATTTCCTACGAAAATGTCGCTATGAATAATAACGATTTCTCAAAAGCTTTTCCATAAATAAAAAGAACGCTTCTCAGCGACCCCCTCATTCTGTTAAAAATCCATTAATAACTTGAGAAAATGGAATTTTTCATGTATATGTATATATAATAATATATGACTTGCGGTCACTTATGCATGTCCGGGTAATTGACCCTTTAATCCTTTCCAAAAAACCTAAGACATTCTCTTAAAAAAGTACTGTAATCTCCATCAACCCATGCGCGTCCACTGCTGGACATAGGCCTCCCGTAACTGTTTCTACGAATGTCTGTTCTATGCTATGTGCATCCAATTTGGATGAACTCGTTTCAAGTCATCTGTCCATCTGGTTGGTGGTCGTCTCCTGTTCCGAAGAGCGTTTTGTCTCGGTCTACATTCTAATATACGCTTCGTCCACCTGTCATCATCCCTTACTCTTGCGACGTGTCCCGCCCAGTTCCACTACAGATTTGCTATTTTATCAATCGCATCGGTTACGACAGATCTAATCCTAATTCTGTACTCTGTACTCGCTTAAAGACAATCCCAGCATGGCGCGTTCCATTGCCCGTTGGGTTACCCGGATCTGATTCACTGTCACCTTGGTAAGTTTAGGGTCTCCGCCCTGTAAGTTAGAACTGGCAAAACACATTGATCGAACACCTTTGGCTTAAGGCAAATGGGAATGTTTGATTTGAGAACATCTCTCAGTTTTCGAAATGCGGCCCAAGTCAGCCCTATTCTACGCCCAAGTGAACTGTCTGATTATCTCTGATTAGGCGGTTTTCATGGCCTAAGTACTTCTAAGATGTTGTCTCTTCAATATGCATTCCACCCACAGAGATGTTTTCACTCAGTACCAGGTCGTGTTGAGTTTTTGAGTTATTTATTTTTAGACCCACTTGTAGGGAGGCATAATAAGGCCTTTCACACATTTCTTTGGCATGGTCGACGTTATCCGCTATTAGGACTATATTATCAACGAATCTGAGATGACTGAGTTTCTCACCATTTATATTTACACCCATCTCCTCGAAGTTTCCGCGTTTGCACACGTATTCCAAGAATATAGTAATTTTAGCGAGATGGTATCGCGTTGAATGTCGAATTCGTTGGTATCATCGTGTAGCCTCACACATGCCGTATCATTATTATAGATGATCTTAACAACTACGTGGTGTAACGATGGTATACTCGACTTTCAGATACGGCTTTTAGCATTTTTTATTGATTTGTTATATCGAACGCTTTCTCATAATCCACGAATATCAGAATGAATTCTGAAAATCAGGATTTTCTTGCCTAATTCAGGTGGACTAATACTTTGATTTTTGTGAAAATTTCCGCGCATCTTAAAATGGCACAATGTGTGAACCATCAGAAACTATTGGCAAACCTATTGTTTGCTGTAAGAAACAAAAATATTTATAAAGTAATCTTATAAAACAATCCATTGGAATTTTTTAATCCTGCAAAATTTTCGTCTTGTGTAAACTGAATTGTCCAACGAAAGCTAACAATGTAAAGTCACGGAACAGTTTCCAATGTCTTCTGTATTAAATTAATGTCACAGCGACATAACTTGTTGCAAAAACGGAAATAGCACTTAAATGCACAACGCTTATTACATTATAAGAGTTATGTAGAGGGAAACTCGTTTACATCTTAAAATGAATTAAAAATTCTTTTCACATAGTTTTCCGTCTCTAATTAGTGAAGTATTTTAGCGGTACAGTAGGTAATAAATTATGCACACATAATCATCAAAGCGGTTCGTGTACAATGCGATATGAGATCAGTCGATTTTTATACATTTACCTGGGATGGCAATTTAACAATATTGTTGGATAACATTTCGTGTTATGTTATTTTTATACCCTCATCATACTACTTAATGTCTACGTTTTAGCATAAATGCGAAAATAAACAGTGATATGAACTGAAAAGGATATTGGCACTATTGATGTGGCACACTGACATCGAAATAGCTTTCAGAAACATCTAAACATTGAACAGTACACTAGACGTACGTTTCGCTAATGAAGTTGGCATGTTCTGGAAACTAATAGAATGCTGCATACTGCATAATACAGAAACGCGCGTAATTTTCAATCGCGTTCAGAATGACCTTAGGTTTGCTTGGCCAATAAGCTCAAAATATTTTTTTGAATTTTGAAAAGCGTTGTCGTCCATGTACAAAATATATTTTTTAAACCATCAGGAACGCCCTTGGTTGTTGAAAAGTAAAAAGTTTGAGTACCAAAGAGCAGGAAAGACGTTGTCCAAGGATTTTCCAAGGCGGCCGCGGACGTTGGTCACAATTTGATTTGGTAAGAATTCCCCAAGTTTTGGAGCGACGAGAAACCATTCAAATCATGATTTTTCTGATGTATTTTTAAGCAGAAATAAATAATTGAGATGTCCAAGGAAGAACTCTGAGGGCCGTGAAAGGGTATTCGCCGAATACTGTAAAATGTTGAACTAAAATCAACGCAAACACGGCTGGCTTCCTCAAGCGCCTCGTGTGAAATTTTGGAAGGCGCCTCTTTTTATGGTCAAGTCAGGTTAGGGTAAAATCAAGAAACTAATTTTATGAAGTCGTTTATTATGATATTAAGATTTTTAGTAATCTCATATATAAATAAACGAAATAACAAGTCTAAGAGCTAAATGCTTTACCAACAGTTAAAGAAATTCTTAAAAATGTAATGTGTCGGTATACGGGTCACTACATATTAATTACTTGTGCTGTTTTCAATGGCACCTTTCGAGCCTCCATGGCGGCTCTGTAATACGCGCCGCGCGCCGTTAGGGAAACGCTAGCGGTCCTGTAAACACATCTTTTTTATTACATTAGGATCGCGGCGCCCTCGTGCGGGTACGGTCTCGCCCTTCTTCCTAAAGGCCGGTACTGAACGGAATTTAAAACGATTCGTAAAAACAAGTAAAATTAATCAAATGACTTGACCGATGCTTCCCATCGTTTGTAAGATAGAGCCAGATAAAAACGTTGCATGCCAGGCGTATAATTATCCTCGATTCGGTTAAAAATTAGGAGTCCGTCAGGGTGTCTACTAATCTGGAAAACCTGAGATTGTCAGGGAATTTATTTTAGTCCGGCAAAACCTAGAAATAACAGGGAATTTACTAAAATAAGCAGTATAACCTGGAATTCTTACTTTCAGATAATTATTAATATAAACTATTATATCTCTTAGAAATGTGTCGCAGATGAAGATTATAACCACTTCTTGATTCAAATTGTATATAGGTATATGAATGCGCGAGCGCACTTTTTCAGTAGCTAGTAGTTCCAGAATTGACAATTTCTGGTAGTTCAAATAATCTGGCCGCGATCAGTGCCACCGCCGCGCACCGTGTGGTAATGTCTGCGGCTATGGTTCTGCATAACTATATAACTAATTATATGTCGGATACCACGGGGACACGTTTAGGGTTAGACCGCGTGAACATGTTAACAAGTACAACACTGATGTTTCACTTACATACAAAATTTAATAACAAAGTCTAATTGTCCACACGAGTAATACAAGTAAGCAAAACAGTCTCAACACCATCGGATAAATCTAGTAAAATAAATGAATTAACGATCCGCTACCCGATAGTCCGCGATAATCAAATCTTAACTCTTGCACAGGTAATCATAGAATGCCTTTCTGTTCCCGGGCTAACTGATTTCGTTTCGTTCGCTTAAGATCCCCTAAGCGTGTTCCTATGTCTATATAAGGAAATCCATCGAATCTTAAACTGTTATTGGTTAGGGTAGGTAAGTCAACCTCAATGTTTATATTAACAAAAATAAACCGTCACAAGTACTAGTGCTGGGTTCCTAAGAATCATAGGCGTACAGAAATTATTTTCATGAATACATACTTTCATATTTGTTCTAATGTAGGAAGTTAATAATTTGAAATTTAGATAAAATATTATCTGGAATACCTGGAAATGTCAGGGAATTTTAAGATTAAGATTTTGTAGACACCCTGGTCCGTAGAAGGGGTTAATTACGAAACAAATTCTTGGTACTCATAGTATAAGTTACTTGAAGCCCAAAAAATGATTAGTCGCAGACTTTACGTGATTTGATTAATTTTACTTGTTTTTGTGAATTTTTTAATTTGCGCTGATTTTAATTCAAAATTTTTACAGTTTTTTGTCCTCGGAGTTTTCCTTCGACACCTCAATTATTTATTTTTGCTTAAAAGCCGAAATGTGAGGCCACGAAATGTCCAAGAATTACTGAAATTAATAAATAATGCATGGGAAAATATTATCGATGATTATTGCTTGAGTTTATTAAATTCGATACCAAACAGATCAATAGAAGTTATAAATAGAAATGGTGCAATAACCAAACATTAATAGTTAGTTTTTCAATTTTTTAAATAATGTTTCTTATAAATTAATTGAACTGTTTATTATCCATTTTTTTATGTTTAATATCCAATTTTGTTAATATTATAACGCAGTGCAATTTGTCTCATTGACCAACCATCTTCTGCTATAGCAATAACTCCAGCTTTACTATATCCGCTATAAAATGAAAAATAAACTAGGAGTCAATAGAGATTTTCACTTCGCAAAAATTCCTGGAAGCGGTAACTTTTGCGAATACATCTCTAAACATGTCAGGAACAATATACCAAAAGTTACCAAGTCTTTGAGCGTCATTTGTTACTAAATAAATTATTTGCAAGATATCAGTTTTTGTCAAATATCTCTTAAAATAATTGTTAAAGTACAGGAAATGTCACATCAAAAATGCATTCGAAGTTTTTTTGTACGATCAAAAATGTAGGCTCCAGATTTTTTTTTTTAAGGTGGCTATTCCCTAGGAAGAGATATACTATAGGGAAATATGAATTGTTTTTGTCCATAACTTTTTTTTCTTAGTACATGTATTTTAAAAAACTATAAGAGTACCTAGATAAAACCATAACAAGACTATTACTAGAATTCACACTCAATAATTTCAGTGGTTTGCAAAATAGCTATATTTAAAACTACGAAATGGGAAGATTAACAGAATATTTAAACTTTAAGCTAGCTATCTTGCAAACCACCATTATTGAGTGAAAATTCATAGTAATAGTCTTGTTATGGTTCTACTTAGATACTCTTATAGTTTTTTTAAAGATATACATACTAAGAAAAAAAAATATGGCCAAAAATAATAAATATTTCCCTATCCGGTGTCTCCTTCTAGGGAATGGCCACCTTAACACACGAAAACGTAACACGGCGACACGTAAGTACGGTGTGCAAAGGGCGCGCGGCATCGGACGCGCTATACCAAATTTGTTATAATTTTTGAACTAATTAATGAAATTGAACTCAACCAAACGTAAATGGAAGAAGAAACGGTGACTATTGGATTGTTATTTTCAAATATGAAAATTAATGTATGTAGGAATAGTACTTAAATGAAGTCGGAACATAAAGAGACTTCCGGTAAATCTGTAAAAGCTCTACAATTTTTAAGATACAAACATGGAACTTTCATATATTACTCTTGGTGTAATGTATAAAAAGATCCGATGAGTGAGAAAAATTTAAAAAAATATTTTTGAAGATGTGGACTTTTGAGAAAGTGATAAAATTTGATATGTGTAACTAACTTTAACCACCTAACGTTATTAGACTTCTGTAGGTGCGATTTTTAAAGCTTAAAATGTGTACTTTAAGATGCTTCAAGAAGATTAAAAGAAGTTAAAAATTAAATTAACCCTCTTTATTTTAGGAAAATTAGATTTAAAATGTTTTTGCTCCAAAATTCGTGAAATTAGGGGTAAAATAAACATTAGTAACTTTTGTAAAAAATTTATTCAGCATACCTATCCAGCATATATTTATAGTAGTACCTCAAAATAAATAGATCTGATGTAAAAATATTATAAAATAGGTATATATAAATATACACTTTTCACGAAATATTGAAAAAGTCGGCTTTTTCGGTAAATCGACTCGATGTTGATTGGATTCGACCCGTGGTAAGCAGTTGTCCGATTCACGCCACATAATCGGTCGCAGGTCGTGAATCTTAGATCTAGCGGATCAATGAAGAGGCGAATTCAAAATATATTTTCATTTGTTGATGTAAAATTCAACAAATACAAAAAATAGGAATATTCAATCCTAAGCTAATTGTATATAAAACAACTTGTCAGAGAGCACCATTTTTAATGAATTTTTTAGCGAAAAGTCGGCCATATTGGGCCAGTCATTTTAAATAACCTTTATAATCTATTTCAGCAACCTAGAAAACCCTTAATATGTCAATTTGAGTTAAATTGCCTTAAAATTTCTTAACTTGTAATAATTTTGTTTTTAAAAAAAGCTGTTTCTTGTTTGAGTAATTAATAAACAACTTCCTCAGAATTATATGTTTATAACTTTTTACTTTAAGTTATGTAAAAGTGATATAGAAAGGTTTTAGGAAAATCGAAGCTTCCCGTAATTATTCCGAAATAATGCATATATATTTTCAGTCTCTATTGACTCCACTATAGTGATAATATCTGTTTTATTTCGGCTACTCATTACATATTCAAAAGCAGATAGATTTACACGAAAAAAAAGTTGTCCTATTATTTTTTGTCCACAACAGTACATATTTAAACTTTATTTGGTATAAATAACGTATAAATCATAACTATAAAAAAAGGTAAGAACTTATGAAACATGCTTTTAAATCTTATATTCAGTATTTTCCAAGAAAACGTTTGCAGTGCATTACGTCGCACGTCGCCATTCAAATTATTGACATTATGAAAATCATGTGCCAAAGTTGATTGCAAAAACTCCAATAGTGTCGAAACAATCGTGACCAGCTTGTGTAAAACGACAGAGTTCTTTATGCCAATTTTACCGGCGCATTTCGGAGCAACGAAACTAGGAAACGAGAATAACCCGACCGACGGCGGCGCCAGGCGCCAAGTGGCGTCCGATTTGCAGGAGGGGAATGGCCACATTTGTACAGTGCGAAAATAGTTAGTAAACGTTGTGGTCTCTTCAAGGGACCCCTCACTTTAAATGGAATTTGGGTCTCGGTGAAACATTCTGAAATTTTGTCATATCATAGTGCATATTTTAATGAACCTGACCTCCAAAAATCGATAGTTTTTGCGATATAGCTTGTCAAAATTAGATAATTTGCATAATTCTAGATAAGTTTTTACTCTTAAATTATTTTTTTACGGGCTATACAGCCAGCTACAAATTAAATAAATTAACCAATAAACAGGAAAAAGAATGCTTATCTACCTAAACAATAAGTACCATGGCGTGTATGTCGGCCACAAAACGAGGGATATACAAGGGTCACAAACTTCTCGTTCAGGGGTCTTTCAGGACATATTTCTAACGCACATATGACCGCGGTTTTCAGGGTATATATAACTCAAAGATGTAAGACATAAGGAACACAGCTAACCTACTCACCTATAATTTCATTTTCGTCTCTTCCAAGAATTCAACTAGATAGTCAAAAATTGTTTTCTTGTTTAAGCATAACATTAAGTATATTGAAAAGTTTATTATAATACTATACAATTTATCAGATGCTTCTGTTTGCTTTTTTCATCAAAAAGATATATATGATCAGGTCACCTGTAACATTATAATAATCGCATATATCCAAGCTGTAAATCAGTTTGAATAAATGTACAGATGATCAAATTTCAACTTGGTAATCGTTATGAAACATATTCTTTATAGGATGTTGCAAACAGCGGAAGGAAAACTATCTATGAGAACTAATAAAAAAAACTATATGTAAAAATGTTAATGAAATCTTTGCATTCTTTTGATAACCTGACTTCTGGTTATGCTAACAAGTAAAAATTCTTATTTGCCATTCTCATTATAACACTAGCATCCCACATAGTCCCCTACGGCTAGGCAGGTTAAACTAGTATCTACATGTTCCCCTACGATATGTAAATTCAGTTAAAAATGAGAACAAAGAGCCTGAAATTAATTTATTTACCTACCTTGTCTTTAAAAAAATTTTCATTCTAATGAATTGCATTTTCATAAAATCTCCTTCAGTTTCTTGGAAATGCTTTTGAAACGTTTTTCGTAATTTAATTCATTAGAATGAAAGAAAATTTAAAGACAAGGTAGGTAAATTAATTAATTTCAGGCCTTTGTTCTCATTTTTAATTGAATTTACATATCGTAGGGGATCGTTTCAACTGCCTAGCCGTAGGGGACTATGTGGGATGCTAGTGTTATAATGATAATGGCAAATAAAAATTTTTTACTTGTTAGCATAACCAGAAGTCAGGTTATCGAAAGAATGCAAAGATTTCATTAATATTTTTACATACAGTTTTTTTATTAGTTCTCATAGATGGTTTTTCCTTCCGCTGTTTGCAAAATCCTATAAAGAATATGTTTCATTACTATAAGCAAACAAATAATAAATAATTCACTTTTAAGCTTGGTAATCGTTGTTACATATTTTCTTCAAAATTCCTACGGCAATTCAGAGTGAATTGATGAATATCTTGTTGGTTTATAAAAGGTTGATTCTTTTCACATATAGTCCCAGTTTGTTGCATCCGTGAAACATAATTTATAATTGGGATTAATTCCCACATCTATACTATCCTTGGCCAGATAATCAATATGTTCGTTGTCCTTCAGTCCTATATGTGCCTTCATCCATATAAAATATATATCTCTTCCTTCGTCAAGGATATTTTGGTCTAAGTTGGATATATGTTGGTCGCGTAACACCCGGTACTGGCTTACAAGGAATGAAGCAACATATTGACTTAATTTTTCCTCATAATAATTGTATAATCGAAACACTTCCCGAATGGAAAAATAGTAGAACAGAAGCCTTTAAGATCGACTATGACTTACTAGATTGAGCATATAATACTGATAACTAGCCAAAGGATGCTCTTATAAAAAAATATACATTTTTTCGTGAACAAAGCTGAAAATAGTTTAAAAAATAGTATTCCAACTGGTTGTAATGTTGATAATATTGATTATGTGTTTAAAATATTCCATGTGAATGTACAGGGACTGATTAGTAAATTAGCTGAAATTGATTTAAATATAGATGTTATATGCTTGACTGAACACTTTGCAATGTTTGATAATTTAGTTAATATTCAATTTTCAAGTCATATGGTAAGTTATATTTTTCGAGAACAAATCATATTTATGGTGGCTCTCTAATAATGGTTATAAAAAGTTTAAAAGTAATCGAAGTGACGCAAATTAAACATCAATCCATTAAATGTCATTTTGAAATATGCGCAGTTTGTATTCATGCAAACAAAAAAAAGATTATTATTATTTCAGCTTATAGGCCACCAAGTGGAAATAAAATATGTTTATAAATAATCTAACAAATTCACTAAACATCGCTTATAATTTGTCTACTATTAGATGCCTTCGAGTCATTTGAATTAAATATTACTACTAGCGATTATACTCGCATATTTACAAATGTTCACGGTTACACAAGTTTTAGCGCTATTGATTATATGGTTTCAAATCTACCTTTGAATGTTATAAAATGTTAATTTCTCAATCCAAAATTGCGGATCATCTGGCACATATGCTGAGCATAAAATACACAATGCGAACGAAAAAGTATCATTTCATACTAGAAGCAATAATGAACATAATATAACACATTTTAAATTTGAATTAGGATAAACTGGCAAGAAATGTACTTACTAGACGCAAATATAGCTTTCATCATATCAGTTGCCCCTTAAAAAAAATAACAATTTACCTAAATAAAAAATCAAACAAAAAGGATTGGCTAACTACAGCAATAATAAATCAAAGTAATCTTGTAAAAAATCTATACTGGCTGTGGACACAGAACCCCAACGTAGAAACTAAAAGAATGAATGAAGAAAAAAGTAAATATAAAGAAAATATAAAGAATGCTAAACGAAATTATTATACCAAAAAAAATAATAACTCTGCCAATAAAACAAAGACGTCGTGTAGTATTGTAAACTCGAAAGCTAGGTCGAAAACCCAAAATAAATAGTGAAATCAGTCTTAAATATGAGGGCAAATCCTGATCAAATAAAACAGATGTACTCAATATTTTTGCTAATTTCTTCTCTACAAATGCATCCCAAATGTTAAATCATTTTGGCTCAAATCTTTCTTTTCCCTGTACAGTCATCTTATAATGAACGAATAATTTATGTTACACCAATTACGGTAGATGAAATAAGTAATTATAAACTTAAAGAATGAAAAGTTTGTTGGTCTTGACGGCTTGACTGCAAATTTGCTAAAGCAGATTAAATATAACATTATTGGGCACCTTACTTTTTTATTTAATCTGTCAATAAATGAGGGATACTTTCCAGATGTACTAAAACACTAATAACACCTCTTCATAAAAAGAGTCCAACTCATGAACCTGAGAACAACTACAAACAAATTTCTATTCTAAGCGCCATTGCAAAAATATTTGAAAGAACTGTATATAATAGAATCAACTTGTTTGCGGAAAAAAACAATATATTGACTGTAGCTCAGCATGGTTTCCGTAAAAATAAATCCACGGAATCAGCAACTTGTTATTTGTTAGACTATGTGTACTGAAATTTAGATAAAAGTAAAATACCTTGTTTCATTACAATTTGATCTATCGAAAGCGTTTGATACAGTAAATAAGGAGTTACTAAAACATAAACTTTGCAACATGGGGATTAGATTTTTATCGATTACTTACCATGTGTGAACCAGAAATACGATGGTAAACATCCCGGTTAGTGAAGGTCCAGAGGCAGATATTCTGAGCCTGCTGCTATGTATTAAGCAATGGGCATGACAAACAAGTTTCAGGCTGATTTTTTTGTTATCCGTTAATTACCACTTACTGATTACGGTCATTGGAGATCCAGAGGCAGACATTTTAAATCTGCACCTGTCTACGCTTACGCCATTACTGATAAGAATCAAGCTGATTTTTTCTTCCTGATTTGCAAATTGAAAAATTATTAAAAAACCAAAAATCGATCTGTTTTATTTATAATCAAGGTTGTTGTGCAGCCTCAAAATATCCCTGTATCGAGCTAACATATTTTTCACATCATTTTGGTATCCATCTCTCCTATACAAGGTGGTCCAAACAAACTGATTCCCTAGAGTTGCTGTCCACACGTTCATTTTGAAAGTATGTTAAAATGGGTTTGCATTGTGTTGCATTAGGATTATCATTAACCCAGAAATGTATATTCCGAGAATTAAGTATGCCTTGTCGTGTGAATGTAGCCTTGTCAGTAAAAAGTATTTTAGTTTAATAAACTGAAACATTTTGCGTTCGTTCAAGCAACAATTCATAGAAATCAACTCTTATTGGCATATCCTCAGGTAATAATTCTTGAGTTTTTCGGCAATGGCAATTGCTGCAATTGTTGTTCATGTAAGTACTCTTAAAGCACTTTGGTGAGATATATCCATTCTTAAACCTAATATTCTAGTACCTATCGTAGAATTTTCCATTATAATATCTAATATTTCTTCTTCAACGTCAACAGTTCTTGCATTTCTTGGATGGCCACCGTATCTGTTTTTCACTTGAAGACTTCATGTTTCTCTAAGTCGACATTCTGTACTTAAAAAAGTTTTTGCATCAGGAATATTTCTGTTCGGGAATTTATCTTCATAACATGTTACAGCTGCAGCCGCATTACCAAAACATTCTCCCAAAGTCAAAACTACGTCTGTTAGTTTAGAGGACGTAATTCACCCATGTTTAAATAATATTAGCAATTGAACTGGAATTATTTCAAAGAAAAGAATCAAAGTCTAATAAATAACAGAAATGTCAAAGTTATATTTCGAAGTATAAGTGTACAAGAATTTATTAATAAAATGTTGTAAATGTATGTTGTTTTTTAACATAAATTACTCAAGAAAGGCTTGGTTTATAGAAATGCAATAAGAATACCTTTTTTTATTTCTAAAGATCTAAAAATTAGGATTTTACGATAATTTTTATAAATTTGAAAAAAATTGAAAAGTTATGAGGAAAATACTGACAATCACCCCCCTAAAACTACACATTAAAAATAAGAAAGGGCTTGACTGATACCATGTAAACTAGTGTCCAGATGGCATATGACTAAGTTTAAAATATGAATATGATTTAAGGGAATCTGAAGATATTGAAGAGAAACTGAAATTTATTATCTCCATTTTAAGGGGCAATCCTTATTATTCATTTTCGGAAATAAGTTTATATAAAAGACTACCATTATTTTTGGATGTACATCAGCCACAGAAATATCGGGAGACAATTTTGGACCACCCTGTATACAGTATGTCCGCAGATGGGGTTTACAATAGGCGTAATGGCTAAAATTTTTAACTTTTCGAGAAAATGTTATTCTTTATAAAAAATTTTGCTTGCCTAAAAAAACAGTAATGACGTTAACAAAAATTTTATTTTTTATATGGGGTGATCAAAAATTACGAAAACTTAAAATTCCGTAAGAGTAAACTGGTTGTATATTTTATTTTGGAACATAATGTAAAATAAAAAAGTTGATTCAAATTATATTGTCTGTCCAAATCCAAAATTTCATTTGAATGTTCTAATGTTTCCGAAATTAGTGAAATTTTAGTAAAATACTTGTCGGTTTTTGTCAATTTTTTACTTAGCTAATTGCATTCGAACAAGGAGAATAAATACCAGATAAACAATTTTGAATTTATAAAATGCATACATATTTGACTAAGTATTAAATATGACAATTCTAAAATTCCCCCACCAAATTGAACGCATATTTCTAATCGTTTTCGAATGTTGTGAAAACTACTTCTAATTTTGTCAATAGAAATTGATTGCACAGCTATCGAAATACGTCGCTTTAGAATTTCAACGTCGCGCGTCGTTGTCTATGGGTTGTTGAAAGGTAATTTGTTTTAGGCGACCCCAGAGAAAAGTATCCGCAATTTTCAAATCTGGACTTCTTGGGGGCCACAAAACTGGATCGCTTCGTCCAATCCACCTTTGTCCAAATTTGCTATTAAGCCAATTACGAGCGACACAGGCATGATGTACCGGACATCCATCCTGCTGAAAATACATTCTATTATGATATTCCAACGGCAATGTTTCTAACTGATCAGAAAAGAATGTATTAAGCATGTGTAAATAAGAGTTAAAATTTTTTGTTCGACAGTTAACATTTTAAAAATTATTTTTTAATGCAGATAAGTCATGATATATAGACGTAACTAGCTAACAACGCACCTATCAATCAAAGATAAGGTTATAGAAATTATACAGGATGTTCCTAAAATAGGATTCCAAATTTGTACAGAGTGTAGTATTTGTGAAAATAAAAATAAAATAAAAAATAAATAAATAAAAATTTGACAAAAAGTATTTTACTTAGAATTCACTAATTTCGGAAACATTGCAACATTCAAATGAAATTTTAGATTTGGACAGATCATATAATTTGAAACAACTTTTTTATTTCGCATTTTTTCCAAAATAAGAAATGGAGCCAGTTTACTCTTACGGAATTTTAAGTTTTTGTAATTTTTGATCACCACGTATAAAAAATATATTTTCTGTCACCGTCATTACTATTTTTAGGCAAGCAAAAACTTTTATAAAGAATAAAATTTGGTCGAAAAGTTAAAAATTTTAGCCATTACACCCATTGTAAACCCCATCCGCGGACATACTGTATAAGTTAAAATGAGTGTCTTTTTCATTCGTCGTAATTTTCCAACTCACTGACGCTTTTGAAAAATATGCTTGCTTTCGGCAACATATTGTATTCAAAACTATTACACAGGCACACAAAAAAAATATATTTGTTTGAAGACATATAACCACCCAAACTTTTGTTTTTATTCTCGACTGAAATTGTATAAAAGCTACAATTGAATTAAATTGTTGATAAATGACACAATTATCAGAACTCAGTTATATACAGTGAAGTCCATATGTAATTGATAAATTCACTAAAATTAAATTTTTTGAGCATAATTTGATATCTCCTCGTTCAACCCCCTTTGAGTGACAGCTACCCTTTAACATTTTTAAATGGAACGAGGGTGCGTGTGATATAGCTCACTTTCTGAAGTCATTGAGCTCACTTGAAAGAATTTTTCATTCTCTATCAAGCAATATATGATTTTTTGAATTTCTCTCTTTTTTTTTGAAAAATATTACATTTTTAATATTACTAAGGGTCAGTTGTATAAAAGTGGATTAACGAAATTTCAGCTGATCTTGTTATATTTGTTACAATAATGGCATCCATGGATTTTAAACAGTGTTCAACTGAACTTCGATAATTTGAGAATTTATAATTTTAGCCCAAACGTTCACCTTCTCTGGATATTGAGTATTAGCCTCCATCATCCAATGCGGATTTTCTGTACTCCAGGCTCATCGTTGTTAAGTTCTTAAATCAAATAAATTTTGTATGAGCGGTATTTTTCGTTTTTTAGAAGACGTTTTACTATCGGCGGCAACTTGTGTTGTAGGTTTATGTGGATTATCTTGAATATCTGAAAATATGTCAAATTTCTTTTCATCGTCTAAAATGCGTTTCCTATCAGATTTAGGAATATGTGTGGTATTTCTAAATTCACGAAATTTGTTTTCTACTCTACTAACCGTAGACTGAGAAATGCGATAGTCACTTAGTATTGAAGATTACGCATACCTGCTTCTGCGTTCTAGTTTTTTTTATCATATCCTAGTAATATCAAATTTTCAATTCTTTGGGTAACCGAAGGACTCATTGGTAAAATAATGATAAACTTGATAATCAGCTAAATAATTAGAATCATAAATTTGCACAGATGTAGCAAATAAAGATATTATAATTTTTTCGGATATGTAACAAGAATCCCTTTTTTTACTTCTTTTTTTTATTGAGTATTTTGCCACCTGCATATCAGAAAAAACGATACATTTAAAGTGAATGTGATGACATGACACAAAATTAATTAGTAGTAGTAATTAAATAGGCATAAATAATTTTATTTAGGATATATTTCAAATACATTTTAAAATTTAATTTTCTTGATGAAAAATATACAAAATCAAAAAAACCTTATATTGCTGGATAGATAATTAAAAACTTTCAAATGAGCTATCACACGCACCCTCGTTCTGTTTAAAAATTCAAAGGGGGTTGAAGGGGGAGGTATAAAATTATGCTAAGAAAATGTCATTCTAGAATTAAAAATTGACGCGTGTTAGGATTTTACTCATAAATTAATTGTAAATTACGTAGGTAATGAATGTATCCGTTACTTATATATATTATTTGAAAATGACTTTCATGTTAGAGATTCAGTGAGGTGAGCCATAACCAAGCGTGTATTATTTTACCTTCGTCGATGAAAATAGTTTCCATTTTGCTGTTATGAAAATTGGATTTAAAATTCAAAATAAGCCAAATTATTTTCAGCCTTAACAGAGTGACCAATGAAGTTAATAATCAATTTGTATAAAGAATAAGTGTTGTTATTATTGTTCAAATAAATAAATTCAGCTCAATTTCTGTTATTTCTTGTTTTAGAAAAAAACTGTTCGGCAATAAAGCTCGTAACGAAACTCAAATTAATGTCTTTAATTACCCTATAACAACACCGACAAAGTTGAATATAAGTAAAAAATTCACAGATCTTGCATCTTTCGCAAGTATCTTAAGCGTATTGAAAATTTCAATACCAGATGCAACTATACTGCTCTAGGTCGAAGTCCTATAGGATCGTCCTATTGATATGCCTGCTAAATTACACCAAATTATTTTCTGTATTTCATTTTTTATAAATATTATTTTTATTAATCATACTACGAAAAACGGAATAATTATGTATTAAATACCTTGGATAATATATCTCTATAATATCGGTACAACCGTTGAGAGATAGAATTAGAAAGAAGACTGTCAACGATTAAACAGTTATCGGACGAAAATCGACTGTATGCGTGCTCAATAGCATAAGGACGAGTATAGCAGGGACGTTCGGTAATTATGAACCTTCCTGGCATGTCCGTGGTCGGGTCGGCGAGATTCGACAACGGTCCACAAAAAAATTCCCACAAATCAAACGGTAAATCCTATTATAAATTTGAAAAAACCAACTAAATCCTCGATAACAAGCGTACAACGTTTACTTCAGGGGTATTTTTCGAAAAAATGAACACGCTTCAAGTTATGATGAATTAAAGGATTTGTGAATTGATACGTTTCAGGGCAAGCGTTAATTCATTAAGGCGCTCCATAAGAAAGCATAGCGCAGACAATATTGAATAATTAGAAAGAAATATTAAGTATTAAGATATATGTATATTCAAATATACAACAATTTTTTTTTTTACTTTTTCGGAAAATCGCCCCCTGCAACCACCTGTACAGGGCAATTTTTCCACGACCAAGTCAAATCTTCTTCTCTTTTGATGGGGCATCGTTTAAAATAGGTCGCAGCTTTTAGCAATACATTGCAAACGGAATGACACTGACAATGGATAGAGGCAGCTTGTTACTCTACTACAAGACCGGCGCAGCGGCCTAGACAGATCTGTCGCTCTCGATACGTTTTTCGTAAGATGGGTCCTTTATCATGCGCCCAGTAGTATTTTCAATACTAAAAATTATCTTCCTATGTATTTTTTTTTATTTTCTGCGGTTTAAAAAATACGCTATATCCTATTTGATCAACATTTTTGGCTTACAGCCTTTTGGCTTCCTTTTACGTAACAGTATTCTTTTTTTAAATTCGGGTCTCAACAGTAGTAGCTCCAGAGAGAATTTTAGGTCTTTGCTTAATTTCCGAGAATATGCTTTTTCGTGCGTAATATTTTTACTATTTTTTGATTGCACTATTTTTGATGTTTATCAAGTGCTAATTCATATTTTTCATGTAATTTTTGAGCAACAATACTTTCGGACTATTATTCAATATCTGAGGGTAAATTTTCATCTAAATAAACCATATTATTCGAAAAACTTTTCAACACAACCAAATTACCGTCAACTGCAGAAAAATCAATTATTTAAACGATACCCTAGATACCATTAACTACAGAGACATATCTGGTTATTTAAATCGATAGAATTATGACGTGAATTTCCTAGTATATTAGATACTGTGAACTGAAAATGATCCAGGTCGAGAATACAGTTTGGAAAAACGCGACTCGTAGTGCATATCGCACTAGTAATATAAATAGCGATTAAAGAACTGATGCTGTAGCAATACATGTATCTTACGAAAACAGTAGTAAGGTATTGGACACAACTAAAATGAGTTCATTTTAATTTTCCTACCCTAGTCTAATTCACAAGTTCAAAAAGGTGTTAATTCTTGAAATAGCTCATAAAAATATGAGCGATAGCTCATTGGATTTGGAATGGCGTCTGGAAAAATGTGTTAAAATGTTTTATTAAGCACATAAAAAATTGCAAAAGTTATAAACAAATTAAGATGGAAAAAAATGGCATTTAGTTTGTCGCTTATAACTCAAAAAATATAAGCGATAACGGAAATCAGAAAAAAGATTCATAAAGAGGAGGAAATTTCCAATAAAAAAATCCCGGTCCCGGAATTCTATCTCCATTATTTATAATTTTAATTTCACGCCGAAAATAGGGTTCCGCGCGACCGCTGCAGGATGCGAGCGCCTCCTCAAAAGAGAGTACATCACATAAAATCATTTTTTTATACTATTAAATATGAATTAAAAAAATTGCAAAAATTATGGTGTATTCGTAACACTTCAAAAAATAAGGTCTCGTTGGAAAAAAAAAAGTTAAAGTTTATTTTTCAACAAGTGAGGCCATTGTTAACTAACGAAATTTTATGGGACCTCCGTTACATTGGAGACAATTTTTTTTTTAAATAATTGGCCTATAAAATTTTCTCTTTTTGGAGCCCTTCTTATAGATATACTTAACAAGATCACATTATAAAAATTTTTAAAAATTGTTTGTTTTGTTTATTATAATTTTTTAAAGTAAACAGAACATTTAAAACCAAAGTAAAGTTGTACATTTTTTTTTCTAAAATTCGTTATCATATTAAGTACTATTTTTACATTGAGAAAGGCATTCATTAACATTAAAAAAAAAATTTTTACATTTTATTGTCTTTGGAATATTATGATTTTTAAATAAAAATGTTTTCCTTAAAAACATGATCTTATTGTTTATAATCGTTTTTTTAATTATCCATCATTTGACTAATTAGTTAAGAAATTATTTTTTTTCTTAAAAATCATAATTGGCAATTCTCAATAAAGTAACAAAAAGAATTTTTTTTTTTAATCAACAATTTCATTACTTATTAATTTAACAATTTGTTATGAATAAATTCTGACAATTCTTATATTTTTTTCTAAATCTTAAAAAAATTACAAAAACAGCCATATGCAACAACATATTAAAAAAAATTTATTTGTATTTTTTATAGCGTCTGAAACGGGCACTTGATTTGTCAACTAAAACACTGATATAACTTTTAAACTATTAGATATATCACAATAGACATTCAGGTCGGTTTTATAGAGGATTAATTAATCTCTAAATGAGGTGACTTCCAAGTTTGTAACTATTATAAGTTATTATGCGCATTTGTTTATAAAAATTAAATATGTTTTATATTCATTTTTAAATAAGCAATTGCAACTTTCAGATATTTTATCAAATTGCCTTGAAGGTCCATTGCCGTATCTGCATTATTTGATAAGCTAGAAGTCATAAAAGATTCAAAAACGTCGAAAACACATTTAATTTTTATAAACAAATGCGCATGATACCTGATTAATAATAGTTACAAACTTGGAAGTCAACTCATTTAGAGATTAATTAATCCTCGATAAAAACGACCTGAATGTCTATTGTGATATCTTTAATAGTTTAAAAGTTATATCAGTGTTTTAGTTGACAAATCAAGTGCCGGTTTCAGCTGTATCGTGTAATATTGAGAAACGCTATAAAAAATACAAACAAATTTTTTTTAATATGTTGTTGCATATGGCTGTTTTTGTCATTTTTTTAAGATTTAGAAAAAAAATTAGAATTGTCAGAATTTGTTTATAGCAAATTGTTAAATTAATAAACAACGAAATTGTTTTTTCTTTTTATTGCTTTATTGAGGATTGCCAATTATGATTTTTAAGAAAAAAATAATTTCTTAACTAATTCTTCAAATGATGGATAATTAAAAAAACGTAATGTTTTTAAGAAAAACATTTTTATTTAAAAATCATAAGACAACAAAATTGTAAAAAAAATGTTTTAAATATAAAACTAGTCAATTTGTTTATAAACAATTGGTGTAAAAAAATATTTTTAACGTTAATGAATGCCTTTCTTCAATGTAAAAATAATAATATGATAAGGAATTTGAGAAAAAAAAATTAACAACTTTACTTTGGTTTTTAAATTTCTGTTTATTTAAAAAAAATTGTATAATGTGATCTTGTTAAGTATATCTATAAGAAGGGCTCCAAGAAGCGAAAATTTTATAGGCCAATTATTTAAAAAAAAAATTGTCTCCAATGATAACGGAGGTCCCATAAAATTTCGTTAGTTAACAATGGCCTCACTTGTTGAAAAATAAACTTAAACATTTTTTTTCCAACGGTACCTTATTTTTTGAAGTGTTACGAATACACCATAATTTTTTCAAATTTTTGATTGATATTTAATGGTATAATAAAATGATTTTATGTGATGTACTTTCTTTGGAGGCGGCGCTCGCATCCTGCAGCGGTCGCGCGGAACCCTATTTTCAGCGTGAAATTAAAATGATAAATAATGGAGATAGAGTTCCGGGAGTAGGGAGTTTTTTATTGGAAATGTCCTCCTCTTAAGAATCCGATTTCCGTTATCGCTTATAGTTTTCGAGTTATAAGCGAAAAACTAAAAACCATTTTTTTCCATCTTAATTTGTTTATAACTTTTGCAAATTTCTATGTGCTAATAAAACATTTTAATGCATTTTTCTAGACGTCATTCCGGATCCAATGAGCTATCGCTCATATTTTTAGGAGCTGTTTCAAGGATTAACACCTTTTTGAACTTGTGAATTAGACTACCCTATGAGCTATCCAACATTACATGTTATGGAGAACCGTCCATCAGAGTAATTTTTTCAATAAGGCGATGTCGGTCAAAATATCTAAATAAAGATAAAGTTCCCCTTTGTTTTTCGGATAAGTATACTTAGCCTTAAAATGCCAGTAACCGATATATTATCGTCCCATCCCGTATAATCCAATATTACATAAATTTTCCATACTATTTGCAAATCGATCGGACATCTCGATATATACAACCCATCATTGTCAATACTCCAAACAAAGCGCCTGACCCCAAGTTCTAAAGTGACTCTACGTCGAAATGCATGCAACAGCATGAAACAGTAAAGAGGATCTTTGCGTTATGCTAACCTTGACTGCATTCAATCGCGGGCCCGTCCCTGCGCAACCACCACCACCTGATTCGCCTCGATCCTCCGCCGGGCGTCGCGACGATCGCCGGCCTAACACAACCACCGTTACTCCTGCTATAGTTGGGTTCCTGCTGCGAATTCCTGCTAGCGCTCAATTTCTTCAAGGCACCTGTCGATTACACTGCAAAAAAATTTAAACAATGTTTAAGCGGTTCAGTGTGTCGGGCATGTGTGGGTGAGGTTCTGTAATGACGTGTGTGTAAGATGTGTCGTTAGCCCCCCTCGAAGGGCGCATGGGGGTTGTAGGGCACCGCCGTTTAGGCCCAGT
This sequence comes from Stenurella melanura, assembly GCA_963583905.1. Taxonomy (NCBI): domain Eukaryota; kingdom Metazoa; phylum Arthropoda; class Insecta; order Coleoptera; family Cerambycidae; genus Stenurella; species Stenurella melanura. The sequence continues at coordinate 116,061,430 of OY757312.1, forward strand.
GACAGCCGAGCTACGACGGGGGGGCGCCCCGTCTGATATCAATGATGGGCTATATTATGGGCTGTACTTGCTTTAAAGGTAATATTTGCTTTTATCTGCTGTCAAACTATGACTTGTTTGTTTTACAAAATAAATATTGTGAGTGTTTGGTGAATATTTTGGATTTTTGTTTAGTTAGTGTTTTTAAATACTGAACATTTATTAATTACATTGAAAAAATCTTATTCTGAATTTAGGAATAATATACTTTAAGTTGTAGTTGTAGTACTTAGAAAATATGTAGAATTGTGTATCAAATGAAATGTTTTAATGCAGAGTATATTAAAACAGAAACAGTAGTATAGAAAATAGATGGTTCTATTTAGATGTGTCAACAACGATATCCAATATGCAGGGCCCGCCACGTAAAACTCCCCAGACTCGCAACTTCCTTATTTTTTAAGCTACGATCATGTTCGGCACATCAAATTGTAGATATTTTTAAGGCCTTTAAATATACGTATAGAGTGATTTAAAAAAAATGAAAATTGTCAAAGTTAAAGCTATGATTATGGTCTAAAGCATGTTTGGTAAGAGCTGTCGAATTTTGATTTAGTGTTCTTATATTATATTTGTGTGTATATATTTGTTTATGCAGATATTGGTTTGTTTGGGTACTGTTACAATTATTACAGTCTATTTTATAAATTGCATTAGTTTCTTCTTTTGGTTGTAGTTCGGGTTTTAGTTTTCTAAAGAATTTTTTTGTTATAGTATAAGGTTTATGCGCTACTGTTATAGACCACAATCTCATGATACATTTTTAGGGGGTCATATGACACCGCTTGAAAAGGTATAATTTTTGTAGTCCTACAAAAATAAATCACTTTGAGCCCTATGTAGTACATTTTAGGTGGGACATGGGAAAGTGAAAATCGTAACCCGCGGAGGTGCATTTTTTTCAAATGACACTGTACGACTTACGTTTATTTGGACGGTATTTTTACCTGTGACTCTTAAAAAGAAAATGCTGTACAAAAATAATGGGACAGAAGTACAGGAAAAATTTTCGTTTTCCGAAAAGTGACCTCTATGTACCAAGGTGATATAACGGCTTTTATGAAATTCGATTTTTATATTAACAAGGAGCAATTTTTTTGCTATGCAGTACACATCGGTTGGAACACGAAAGATCAACCCCCGTCCTAGATCTCTGTCAGGGGTGGTGATTTGACACCACATAAATCTTGATTATATTAATACTATTTTATATAATAAAAAGTTTTATTACCATGCCGCACATTTTAGTTGGTACATGTGTTTGGAAAATTGGGGTTTTCTGAATAAAAAATTATTGTAAGACTTTATTACATTTCAGCAATACTTAATATTCTAATTATTCTAAACCTATTATTCAAAATTAATGAGTCTGAAATGTAAAATGATTTTCCGAAAATTTTCCGCTATATTATGTCGAAATAGTGCGTAAATAAATTATACTTTATAAAAATAAATATTTATCGATATTTTTTATGACTTAAATAAAAGATGAAATAGAAAAGCTGCTTGGCCAAAACACTGAGTCTGTAAGGCCAAATATCTAGAGAGAGAAAAAAAAAAGCTGCTGAAAAATATTATTTTTGATGTACTTGAAACAAAGGTGATTCAGTAAAAAAGGAGAGCATCTTGTTTACTTTCACATCCCCACTTCTCTATCTAGGTGTGTTATCCACATACATGTCGGAGTCGGCGAGGGGCAAGGGGCGTTTTAGGGCGGATCTATTAGATTTAGGCCACACATTGGTAAACACAATAAAATCACTTAAATAATAGTCGCATAAATAACAAAATAACATGAGGTATGATTTATCTGAACAGGTAAGTGTCTTAGGATTGAAAATACAAACAATACCACCAAAATACTGGAGCTAGCAGTCCACTACTGCCAGTCCCGCGATTTCAACTGTTCAATACCGAGTTTATCTTAAGATTAGGTACTTATCTGCGGGATCATCAGGCATGTTGTTCCGCTCGCCGGGAAGAGGGCTGGTTCCCAGCGGCTCCAGACGTCCTCGTAGTTCACACGACCACATCTTCGAGATCTTTACTCTTTACATTCCTTAATCGGTACTTGTTGACAACGTTCTCTTGACTTCAATGAATTATGAGTTAACAGGCGTATACAAGACTGTCGAAAGTATCGGAAAGCGTCCGTAGGAGGAACGCGGAGGGGTCGTCTCCGACATACATTTATTTCCAGAATATAATGCTGAGTACTGACATACACAACGACAAAATCACAATACACACAATAATATCACAGTGAAACTGTAAATCTCCTGGTGTTATAAACTCGTTATAAAAAAAATATCGGAAAAGTTAGTTGCCCGTGACTTCCCTCGCTGGTCCTTGCCACACTGTTAAAAAAAACTAAAAAAAAGTTGTTTTTTGTGGATTTTTTTTGGGGGGCTCGACAACCCTTATCGATATCTTTGGTGCCACCTTAACATCAAATTTTATTGGAATCTATTCATTTTGTACTTTTATTATAACCACTTACAGCCCTATTAATATTAAACATTAAAAAACTAGTATGTGTCGATTTCACCTGAAATTAACTATAAAAATGGATGAAATATATTATTTTATAATTTACTGTTTAAGAAACCATCTCGCGAATTTGAATGTGTTTGTTAAATCCATTATAATAGATCAGTAAGTAATGTATGCATCTTTTTTTTATCATATGAACGACGAATTACATTTTTTAGGTTTTCCAAATGTAGTATGTTGTAAAATTGAAAAGGTTGGAAAAAAACGTTGGCCTAAAAATAAACTTACGAAACATGCCTACTAAAATTTTGTAGATTTCAAAGACTGTAACATAATTTTTTCCTAAAGTTTTCAAAAAAAGTTAATCAAAAAAAGAAAATTTTGGATACTTTGTACACATTTTTTTTATAATTAATATTACATTCTATTTTAAAGTTTAAAGGTGATATATAGGTACCAATTTCCCACTTCAAAAAAAATTGTCGTTGAAATATATATTTGGTTCTGGTATTTAATTGTGGCCGATCTAAAATGTACGGCATTGTGATTGTTTATCAGCTTTTGCTATTTTCAATAATACCCATTTTTTTTAGACGGGTTATGTTTTTTTAAAGATTTGAAATGTATAATCTTTTGAAATTGATGCCGTACAGGGTCAAATCTCCACCCTTGATGGAGGTCTAGGACGGGGATTGATCTGGCGTTTGTCACCCCATGGTCCAACCGATTTGTACGGCATAGTAAAAAAATTCATCCTTGTTAATATAAAAATCGAATTTCATGAAAGCCGTACGGTGTCATATCACCTTAGTACATAGAGGTCACTTTTTGGAAAACGAAAATTTTTCCTGTACTTCTGTCCCATTATTATTGTACGGCAGTTTCTTTTTAAGAGTCACAGGTATAAATACAGTCCAAATAAACGTAAACCGTACAGTGTCATTTGAAAAAAATCCAGAAGGAACCAAATTATCTTCGAAGGACAATACATGAAATGTTACAAATTAAAAGACATAACAACGCAATAAACAATCGCACTGATATAGAGAATTTAAGTGAAACATATTTTAACTTATTAAATTAATTAAGAAGGCGATATGATTACACAACATAAATTTTTACATCTTTCCATCAAGTCCGCATGATAATTCTTAAAATATCATTTTTCACACTACCAGGCATTAGAGAAAACTGCATATCTAACATCCATAAATTAAATAAACTATACCAATGATGACATAACACAGACCAGAAAGCAGGCAATACTTTTATTCAGCAGTTAGTCGCATTAAAACTTTCAACAGAAATAGATGTAAAATGGTAATATAGTGTAAACAAAAATTTTTAAATTGTAAGTAATGAAATTAAATTTGTAATATTACATAAAATAATCGTACGGTATTATAAATATTGTAGTTTTTTTCTCTGACGATGGTTAATAAAACCGAAACGTAAGAAAATATTAGAATTTTCATTTAAAGATGACCGAAAAATCCCAGGTATACATCAAGTTAATTTGATATCAACGGTCAAGAAAATACAAATATTTATTTAAATAACATTTAGGTATACTAATTATTATACTATCTTTCTCATGTATTTCTTATGGCACATAAATCTCCTCTTCATAATCGCCAGAGGATACGAATTAATAATTCTTTTTCGTATTAAACCCATATAATACCTTTAGACAGGTAAGCGAATCGATCGATATAGGGAAAAGTATGTAACAATAAATTTTGAAAATTATGGGAGTTACTAAAGTCAGTGTGACCAATCGAACCAAAGTAATTACAAGCATGTGGTACTTCCGGTTATACCGGAAATCAATATCAACTTGCTTATTTTAAATGAAACACCCTATACATTTTCAACTTTTCGAAACAAATATCATACCCTACACCTAGGCCCAGCAGTTTCGGAGATGTTTAACGTTTTATAAAAAAATTAATGGAGGCAACGGTTTGCAAGAACCGTTATAACTTTCTTCGTGTAGGAGATCCTAATTTGCTCTTTGGCACGTAGAAAGAACACAAGATGTGCTACTTTCTACAATAAAAATAAATTCCATAATAGTATCCCAAGTATTCTATTTTTCACGTTACATTTTGTCAAATTCAAACCTCAACAACTTTTTTAGTTCAAATGAAACACCCTGTATTTTTTACATCAAGTTATGTAAAATTAAACTCCCTTTTTTTACTATAGGCATTTTAGGTGTTAAAGTTGAAATATTGACAATTTTCATAATTGTTCAAGAATTTTTAGTGAAAATTGCCATTAACTTAAGCATAATTAGAAATAATCATTAATGTCAGTCACTCTCTTGTCAAAAAATACCAGCACCTTTAAATTACACCCACGAAGACTCTTTGAATTTGTTTATTATTTATGGAAAATGTGATAAAATAATATCAAGAATGTGTAACACATTTGCTACTCGATACCCACAAGAACAGAAACCATCCCATACACTGTAAAACGCATATTGGATAATTTTAGAATGCTTGGCTCTGTCAAGGCAGAAATTCTAAGGAGGAAGCCTTAGACATATTAGCTGAAGAAGAGATCCTTCTAACTTACTATTTCAATTTTCCTCAAGGAAATTGTAATGTCACCACACTATCGTTTCTTATGTCACAGTTAAACATCAAACTGCTAATGTTCTTGAATATTTCGCTACATGAGGATTCAAGTTACTCCAGTAATGGGATTTGTGTCGATTAAAATGTCAATTTTTGGTAAATTTATCCATCATCTGTCCATATAATATTTCCCAAAAAATAATTGTCACCTTCACGTTTTATTAAAATATATTCACAAAAATTTTCTTTCGCCAGGAAATCTGTTTCTTGTAATTGTTGAACCATATGGAACGAGAATGGATTCATGTTTTGACAGGATTCTGTGAATTGAATTCTTGGACAATCCCGATTCCCGAGCAGCTTGTCTTATTGACATAATTGGAAATGTCCGAAAATACCCCAGAATTGCTATTTCTATATTTTCTTCGTCAATATTAGGCTTCCTCCTTAGAATTTCTGCCATGATAGGCAAATATTCTAAAATTATCCAACATGTGTTTTACCACGTTTGGTGGATGGTTTCTGTTCTTGTGGGTATCCAGTTCTTGATAATATCTTATCACATATTCCAAAATAATAAACAAATCTAAAAAGTCGTCGTGGGTGTAATTGGTGCTGACATTTCTTGACATAAGAGAATGACTGACATTAATGGGTTGATGGTGATTTTTACTAAAAATTCTTAAACATTTAAGAAAATCGCCAATATTTCAAAAAGTTGCTTAACAATGCCTATACTAGAAAAAAGGGAATTTAATATTGCATTACTTGATTTAAAAAAATACCTTCATCTTAAAGAGAGATGATAATAACCAACGAGAAATTGTTTAAACAATTATCGATTATCTAAAAAATGTTCTGTACCGTTTAAATTTGAGTAGAACGTTACAAATCTAAAAAGACTACAACACTCTAGCCTTATCCTGAAAAAATGCGGTAATGAACAGCAATAAGTTGTTTAAACAATTTGCAGGTACCCCAAATAAATTAAACAACTAACTTGTGAAATTAAACAAAGCAAGTTATGATTGTTTACCTAATTTGAAAGAATCCTAACACAAAATAGAATAAGACTAATTAATAATTTGTGCAGAGAAAGTACAAAAAAATAATTAAATCCCAAAAATATGGGCTGTTCTATTTTTGCTCTTAAGGGGTCATTTTTGGGATTCCTTTGTGGGTTTAATTTGAAAAGGAATTAATCGTTCTCGAAGACTTGTGTGCCAGTTTTATTTTATTAACATTTCCTGGACTCTATCGCAAATAAATTCGAGAGGAAAAAATAACTGTGGGGGCTACCGGCAACCCCCCCCTCCCCCCCCCCGAAATGAACCAATATTTGTTATTTACTGGGGGGGGGGGGGGGGCGACAAGTTGACTGACCCCATGAAGAGGTTCATAAGAGAATATCTGAAATTGGCAACAAATTATTTTCAATAAGCGCTTGACCGTCTGAACTCCTATTTATTTGATAAAATAAAATCTGACAGCGGTATATTTTCATTTAAGTATTTATTATTCATTTTGAGATGCATTTAATATTAAAATATAATAGTTGTATCTACAAGTTTAATGCTACCATCATTCAGTGCCAGTTTAATGTGGCCATGACACTAAATTTTACAGCTTATTATACGCTATTAGCATTCAAGATGTAGTGAATCAAACTATTTAGTTTAAGTGCCGCTGAAATAGATACTCCAACAGGTCAAATACCATCCCTATAAAATTTTACTCTAAAGAACTGTAAGAATTATTATTTTACTACTTGGTTTGCTGACAAAGAAACTTTCGCTTCCTTGTTAATCACTTCGTCTCTTTTTATGCATGTTCGTATGTTTGATTGTCACGACCTATAGGACGATAGTATATCACTAAATATAATCATGTCGAGCGAAGCTGTCGAGTGCGATGCAATTTTGTTATTTCTTGGTGTGAAGTTGGTGTGGCATCCGCGGAGTTGTTACTTCTTTGTCTAACATCTTTAAAAAATAGTCTTGTTCTTGTCGTATGCATTATAAACACTTTTTGTGCAGCCGTACGCGAAGTGAGTATTTCGCATTCTCAAAACAGTCCGAGAAATTCAATTTCACGGCCGTTACTCTTAGTAACGGCCGAAAAAAGGCAAGTCACTTGTTTAAGTTACTTCAAAATTGACATTTCTAGAATATGACAACCAAAAATTGTTATTTTTTATTAAACAAAATTAGTAATTAGTAAGTCGCTGTAACAGTTTTCGTATTGCAGTTTAGGGTTTTCAGGTATTTAATCAGAACGCATGGAATTTACGATACCTTTTAGCTCTGGAGGAGAAATTATCGCTGTCAGAAATTTTCACGATTTTTCAAGAACTGTTAAAGTGTTTTGTATACATACAGAATATACTATTTCCATAGAAACGCTGGTGTCATTTTCACCATCGAACTGACTAAAATTGCCGGTTGTACAAAAAAGAGTGTTTTTTTTATTGGTACCCTATTTTGCTTATTTAATGTACGCCTCAGAGTGTTTAAATCCAAGTTTAAAAAACGCGCGTGTTTTAAAGTTACTATGGCAACAACTACAACCCGAGTCGAAATGTCAACTTTTTAATTATTGATCTGACAGAAATTTTTGCGGTATTAACCGCGAATCTGCTTTTGTGTTTAAGTAATCAAAGTTAGAACTCATTTTAAAGCAATATAAAATCAGTAACAACTGTAGTGACAATAATGAATCCTATGTGACAGATTGCAAATTAATTTTTGTATTCCTCATTTGACACTGACAGGTATCCTGATGTCACATCACGAATTCAACCATTTTACATTCTTAATTCTTATTTCCATTTTTTGTAGTAATGATACCAGTGTTTATGATTTCAAAGTGTACCAATAAAAAAAATAGCGTAAAGTATTCGTGGATAACTGGTCTTTAAAACACTTGCTCTATTTCGAGCACTCCGGCTGCGCCGTCGTGCTCGAAAAATCGCGCGTGTTTTAAAGACCTTAATATTCACTTATACTTTAATATACTGTTATACCATGGCCGCGAAATTTTTTAGCGTCCTCGAGATTATCTTGCCTCGGCGATAAATTTTTCTCTCGGTACGTAAAAATGAATTTCGCAGCCTTGTTATAAGAATAACTATTTAATAGGCACACCTCTCCGTAACAATCTTAAGCCTCATCAAAACGGTGACTCAAAGAATTCGTGGCATCTTTTCAAGTACATCAAAAATAGTCAAATGCAACTTTGCAGAAAATTCCAGCTGCTCCTTTTTACAAGATATCGACAGAAACGTTATTTTTCAATGAAGAAACTCCGAATTTGCGAATTATATGCATATATTTATATATTTATAGATTAATATTTGTTTTTTTATTGGTACCCTATTTTGCTTATTTAAAGTACGCCTCAGAGTGTTTAAATCCAACTTTTAAAAACCCGCGTGTTTTAAAGTTACCATGGCAACAACTACAACCCGAGTCAGAATGTCAACTGTTTAATTCTGACAGGAATTTTTGCGGTATTAACGGCAAATCTGCTCTTCCATTTAGGTAATCAATGTTAGAACTCATTTTAAAGCAATATACAATCAGTAACAACTCTACTGACAATAATTATTCCTATGTGACAGATTGCAAATTAATTTTTACATTTTTACATTCCTCATTTGACACTGACAGGTATCCTGATGTCACATCACGAATTCAACCATTTTGCATTCTTAATTCTTATTTCCATTTTTTGTAGTAATAGTACCAGTATTTATGATTTCAAAGTGTACCAATGAAAAAAAAATAGTATAAAGTATTCATGGATAACTGGTCTTTAAAACGCTTGCTCTATTTCGAGCACTCCGGCTGCGCCGTCGTGCTCGAAAAATCGCGCGTGTTTTAAAGGCCTTAATATCCACTTATACTTTAATATACTATTTAAATATGTACTTACACTTCGTATATGTATGTCTAGATGTATGTACATACATGTAATGATATATGTATATGGATATTTCCATAAAACTCTCGTCCAAGACGTGGTTCGTAATGTTGCTCCCAACTATGTTAATAACATCTTTAATTTTCAAGCTGAACTTGGTGTAATTTGCATATGCTGATAACGAAAATCGATCTAAAATCTTTCGTAGATTTCGATTCTGACCTGGTGAATTCGATTTAATGCATCTAGACGTCAGAAAAAATAAAAGACAACGACAAGTGCGTGTTCAAAAAAATGAACTTTGCGTTTTTAGAGAGTTTTTCGTAATTTGCCGTATCGTAGAGCTCTAAAATGGGACTTACAAGACGGAAGCAGAATCTGCGGACATTTTCACTTCGATCCACGTTACTTATTCAAAATATTTAATTTATTTCTATATATTTTTCAGAAATTCTAGATATCGAAATATGAAGAAAATCAAAAAAATCATTTAAATCAACCAATTTATTAAGTACTCATCTTTAAGCTATCAACAGTGAACATGGACTGAAGAAATAAAAGCTGTTTTTCCCTAAGCACCTAGAATAAAATTAAAAAATCTAAAAAATTGCAAAAATTAAAAAACGTTTGTTTTGAGCGTGTTTTTCAAACATTCATACTTAATTAAGCATAAGTTTAGTAAGTAAGTCATATTTAATCTGCTTCCGTCCTTGTAAGCCCATTTTAGAGCTCTCCAAAACGGAAAATTACGAAAAACTCTTTAAACATAAAAAATTATTTTTTTAACACACACTTGTCATTATTTTTTATTTCTTCTGACGTCCGGAAGCACAAAATCGAATTCGCCAGGGCAGAATCGAAATCTACGAAAAATTTTACATCGATTCTCGTTAACGGCATATGCAAATTACCCCAATTTCTACCTGAAATTCAAAGTTTTTATTAACATAGTTGGAAGCAAAATTACAAATAACGCCCTGGAAAGGAGAGTTTTGTAGAAATAACCATATATCTAGACACACGTATAAGAAGTGTATGTACACACTTAAATATAAGTAATATCGATAAATATATGCATATAATTCGAAAAGTAGAAATTTTTTCATTGAAAAGTAACGTTTTTGTCGATATCTTGAAAAAAGGAGCAGCTGGAGTGTTCGGTTCGGTCGTCGACGAAGGCAGACGCGTTTTTAAGTAGATCCCATGAAATGTTGAAAAACTCTAGTAAAAACGGTGTGAATACGCGCAAAAATGTGTTGAATTGAAGAGTGACAATCCTACATTAGTTGATATAAATTAGCATAAATTTGTCCATTTCATATAGCTGATATTTGACATTTGATTATGGTATCACTAAAGGCGTATATGGGCAGCTCAACAAAGTTACAGATATCTGGCAACATAGGATAACTCTGATGAAAGAAAATAAACACGTTCAATGAGACCATGTCATAAACTCGTAAATTATCCACAAGTGCATGTAGCTAAAACGACCGAAACTAGTGCGAAACGAAAGGCAACGGACTGACTTCTAACGAGTGGAAGTAGTAACATAAGAAAAGGATGAAAGATAATTGTTATATTTATTTTATTTATTACTAAAATATTGGTTTACTAATCCTTCACAGATGGGAACAATATTGTGATTCGGAAATCCATTGTTTCATATATACGCAAATGAATGAATTCTTCATGTGGAACGGGTACTTTTGTTTAAGAAATAATTTATTTACTATAAACTTTTTGTTTCTTGCTGCAGAGTTATTAGTTTTATATGAGGAATTTGTTTATCTGCTTACCGGTTGAGGCAGCGGATTCTTGATACAGAATGTTGTGTTTTATCCTTTCTTCAAGAGGGTAATATGGGGTGGGCAACAGCTAGCCAGCTAGATGTGAAGGATACATGAAGGTTTTGTTTACTTTATTCTAATTTAGCTTAGCTCATTAATGAAGTCTGTTTCCTTTTTTAAATTGAAAAGTCGGAAATTGGAATTGAAGAGATATTTGTTTATTGGTTTGTTGATCCTTGTCATAGGACAGTTTGGTACACAAAATAGAAAACATATAGGTGGTGAAATAGAGGGTGCCCGGGGTTGGGGGGCGGCACCTGAGAATAATTACTATAAATTGAAACCGACTGTTTAAACAACGACATACCTACAAGGTGAGCAATCTATCCCTCCGGACCTTTTTTCTCATAACGCCCAAAAATATCGCGAGATAAGGCCCTTCTCAGCAACTCCACTGTAAATGGATATTTACCTGTGGAGCGGTTGATACTTAAATACAAATAAAACAAAAAATAAATAAAAAATAAAAGCTGCCAGATTCAGAAACAGAAGAAACCGAAAACTTAGAAGAAGAAAAATAAAAAGCTGACGATGGATGGAAACTTAAAAGAAGCATGGAAACTGGAAAGAAGCATCTCGCAAACACCTGCACACCCCAGCGGATGATGACAGATGGAAACTAAATAGAAGCAGGGAAACTTAAATGAAACATCTCACAAACACCTACGCTTCCCATCCTATATTCCCACCACATGTGTCTTACGGCTCTCACTGCTGACAACAAGCATGTCCAATGTCCAACCCGGCGTTTGCAGCCGGTCCGGCGGTATGGGCCGTCCGTTGGGCATGTTCGACGGACGACTAAGCTGCGTGTTGGATCGAACCTCCATGGATGCCCGGAAGCGGCAGCAATGCCCACCTTACGCCGGCAAATCAATCAAAGTCAATCAAATCTTGAAAAAAGGAGCCGCTGGGACTTTCTGCAATGTTGCATTTGACTATTTTTGTTGTATTTGAAAAGATGCCACCAATAATTTGAGCCACCACTTAAAATTGTTTAGGAGAGGTGTGTAGGTAGCATGGCCAGCAGTTATATGTTGATATTAAGTTCCCTTTTTAACTTTTTTAACATTCCTAACATTTAGCATTGTTCCAGTAGATAAAACTTTAAAAATAATCATGAACAAATTGCTGAACGATAGTAATTTGGAAGATAGAGCTAAATTAAGCGTAATAATAATGAAACTTTTAACACAGTAGAAAGAAACTATATTTTTAAATTTAAAAAATGTAGCTGACATTTAGACAATGCACAGATATTTACTTACTATGTACACTGACCAAATTTTTAATACGTTACTTTGGAAGTTATAGTCAAATATCTTGAATATTTAATATTTAACGTCGAATAATTCCGAGGGCCCTTGGACAAAAATTAAATTTATTTTTGGTGGTATTTTATAACTATATGCTGCCTAGGTATTTTTTGGGACATTCCATGTGTGGGTGGCATTATTTTAAAAGAACTGTTTTGAAATTATTCGGTGAGGTAACTGCAAAAAAACTTGTATTCCAAAGAGTCAAATCAAAACAAACTATTTTCGTTAGGCCTCGTTTTTCTCTACCCTACTCTGCTTCTTATATCTTTCCTCTCCATTACACATCTTTAATAACCTTTTTCAAACTATTTCGGCACATGACAGGAGCAGTGATATCAAGATACGTTTATAAAATTATCTGTCCTTAATATCTGTTTGCAAACAAACTATGTTGAACTGAAATCAATAATTATCCATTCGTGTTAATTATAAAGCCATTCGTTAAGTTTCTGACCCGTAAATAAGTATTTAAAATGTAACAATGTAAACATTTCATTTATTTTTCACATTTTGTTCTTAAATCCATTTTTTTTCAAATATGAGCAGTTAAGGTTGTGATTTACCAGCGATACGTTTTTTCTTGTGGTGCTGGTTCGAAAGGAGATTTGTAAAAACGTGAGTGACCTAAGTAGAACGAGGAATTTTCCATCGCTTTTCGTCTGACTTTATCTTAATGGAGAAGTTGTCGGTAAGTATATGGGGTCAAAGGTCATTTAGATTATTTCAATGTTACAAAAAAGGATTCAGAGTATATTTTAACTATAATAGTTCATAAAAAAATATCCATTTCACATGGAATGTAGCATCAAGGCTCGGTTTTGGGCCAGCTCCTGGTCATCTCAGATCCTAGCGATTAATTCCATTTTGTGATGTCAAAAATGTGTGGCTTACGCAGACGACAATCTCAACTAGCCTCCTATGCCTTTGTCAACTGATTGATAACTTTCTTACTTCAGCTTTCTGAGCAAACTGAAAAACTGCTAAAACTTGCTTACTTCCAAGTGACTGAATAATGACTTTTAAGATTAATGTTTTCCGCTAATAGGGACGTGATAAAGGATAGAGTTGTGTTGTTTTAAAATATAGTCCAAGATGACAGATTCAATTGGTGTAGAGCAACGTTCTTCATATGATCCGATGAAAATAAATCTAAAGGATTCAAGTCTGGGAATATAGTATTGGCACACTATAGCCACGTCCAATTGAGTGAGCGACCTAGACAATACTGCTGAAGTTGGTGTTGCCTTTCTACTGCGGCACATTGTTGGACAATCCACATTATCTTTTCCAACAAATATTTTATTCCTTTAATCACGTGGTTCATTTCATCGATATGGTTTGATATAATAAGCATTAAATGGCGTTAAAAAGAGTTAATAATGAGAATTTATAGATGATTGTAAGTTGGACCAACACGACGGACGAGGCATTTCTAAACTAAATTTTCTTGCTATAATGTACTAAAAAGAACATATATTTCTGTCATCTATAATAGTTTCAATTCTTTATAATACCTCGACTTTATAGATGAAATAGAAATATATGTTTCAGTTTTGTATTAATTAACTTGTGCAAATGATTATACATTAATTAGAACTCTACTCGTGTAGCAAAAATTACTGGATAATTTTGCTCTTTAACAAACTCAGTCTAGTGTTGCAGAAGCAGCTTCAATTTATTAAATATAAGAGTCCTCGATCTGCTTTATTAAATAAGCTCGAGCAATATCTGGTATCTGGGCAACAAGCTTTCCTCGATTGATTAAAATACGAAATTATCTGTTATAGTACTCGTGATATCACTTGAAAACTCTCCCCATGACATGGAAAGTTCAACCATCAGCGTTGTGGCATTTTTTGTGTCAAATAAAAACATGTTCTAACCGAAGGAACTTGTAAACAATTTTTTGTAAAATTGATCTTTAATGTACGTAAATGGCACGTGAATAGTGGATATTATATTCAAACCCGTGCTATAAACGATTCTGTTGACAAACATACTTTAGGGTGGGCTGTATGGGCGACGCGGCGGGCGTATGAGTATCGAATACAATTCGGACACCGTTTTTTACCAAATCCCAAGTTTCTGTACTCTTACCAGCTTGCTTTACCAATTCTTCAACGGAATCATCTCAAAATATAATCTAATTCCAGACGTCGTTATAATACATATACGTGTACCTTTCAAGTGAATATCTGAATTTTGTTATATTAACATAGTGTGGCAGAATGGACAAAATTCGCTGTAAGGCTCAATTTTTGCGATATGGACTTGATTTTTTTTAAATACTCGGAAAGGAGTCTGTAATAGTGAGTTACTGCGGCTTTTTTGAAATTTTTTGTTTTTTTTTTTGCATATCCCATCCTATAAGCACCCATGTATTTGTTGGCACCATTCAAAAGTGGTCTCATGAGCTGAAATTTCCACGATTTTACTTTTTTTTGGTAAAAGGAGCCCTTTGACACCCAGAGAGGTTAAAAATAACGATATGAAAAATATATATATCCAGGTTGATTCACGTAGGGCGGTCGTTAGAAGTTTTTCAACTTGCAGTTGGATTACAAACTTGAAACTTATATAACCATAATCGATCTAGCCCGTTCTAGCTAAAATCTTTCAGCCCTCCAGCTTACTGGGTGTACCAAAAGTCGGTACCAACTTGCTTATTTTAAATTGAAGACCCTATATATTTTCAACTTTTCATAATTACCGTAAAATTATGAATCCAAACATATAGCACACCCCATACTTAAACCCAAAGGGAATTTAATTTTACATAATTTGATTAAAAAAATTACATTTGAAATAAAAAAGTTTTTGATGTTTGAATTTGACCAAATGTAACGTGGAGAACAGAACACTTGGTATACTGTTATGGAATTTATTTTTATTTTCGAGACTAGCTCATCTAGTGTTCTTTTCTACGTGCCACGAGGCAAATGAGGATCTCCTACACGAAGAAAGTTATAACGGTTCTTGCAAACCGTTGCACCTGTCAATTTTTTTATAAAGTGTCAAATATCTCCGAAACTGCTAGGTTTAGGTATAGAGTGTGCTACATGCTTGGACTCAAAGTTTTATGTTCATTTCGAAAAGTCGAAAACGTATGGAGTGCTCCATTTAAAATAAGCAAGTTGTTACCGACTTTTGGCACACCCTGTATAACTGGAGGACTGAAAATATTCTAGGTAGAACAGGCTTGATCGATACCTGCATACCAAGTTTCAAGTTTGTAATCCAACTGCAAGGTGAAAAGCTTCTAACGAACGGCCTACGTGAATCACCCTGTGTATATATATATATATATATATATATATATATATATATATATATATATATATATATATATATATATATATATATATATTTAATATCGTTATTTTTAATCTCTATGAGTGTCAAACGGTTCCTTTTACAAAAAAAAAATGATATCCAGAAAATTTCAGCTCATAGGATCACTTTTGGATGGTGCCAACAAATACATAAGAGCTTATGGGATGGGATATACAAAAAAAAACAAGAAATTTCAAAAAAGTCGCAGTGACTCGCTATTCCAGAATCTTTTCCGAGTATTTAAAAAAATTCAAGTCGATGTCTCAAAAATTGAGCCTTCTGTCCATTCTGCCACACTTTGTGGCGATGATGGAGGAGGGGAAGTTGAAAAATGTTATAAAAAAATCTGAGGCCTTGGCTTCTAGTATATTCACCCACCAAATCCCAAGTTCTTTCTTTAGTACTTTTACCAGCTTGCTTTACTTATTTTTCCCTATTTAACCCCCAACCCTTTAACGGCATCATCTCAAAATATAATCTAGTTCCAGATGTAATACATTCTTGTACGAAATTTCAAGTGAATATCTCAATTTTATTTTATCAACTCCTTTAATAATGTTGGGGAGGGGGTGGAAAAGATTCTAAAAAAATCTGAGGCTTCTAGTATACCGGCTGTAACAGGACCATGGTATACCCCCTTTTCTCCTTTACTTTTGAAGATGATTGAAATTTAGGATATACTACATACATAATAAGCGGCATTTTTTTTTCACTTCTGGTTTCGCCGAAAGTCACACTAACTTTCCATTTTTACATGGAACACCCTATATATTATTGCATTTTTGAATTCTGGATAATTTTCTGAATCCAACGATGCCAAATAAGTGACATTTCAGACATCAATTTTTTTTATAATATAATTTTTTGTTTTCTATTTAAGTGTGCCATGACGATTCCGATTTATTCTAAATGACCCGTGTAAATCTAAATTCCGTTAAAATCATTAAATTACGTGATTTATGAGCAAATAAAATTCACCAAAATTGTTTTTGTGAAAAGAAAATAAGAAAATACAATTTTGTTCTTATTAAATGTTAAGAAGTAACTAAGGTGGCTTTGAAAAGAATGATGTATTTAGCTTGTCAAACATTTGTTGGTTTAACGGAGTTTTTATTGGGTCTTTAAAAAATGTTTAAAATTCTTGTTAATTGTGTTCAAAATGCCGCAAATTTATACAAGAGATGAAAAGTGGACATGTTAATTATTGATATATCCTGATAGACAATGTCCAGCGAAAAATTATTTTAAACGTGTTGAAAACTAATTCCGAAGAGAGCCCAACAATGATCCCGTAGAAAACTTCAGTATTGACGAAGGAACGGAAACTAATGTTTTGGATCGAATAGAAGTTGATAAGACTGTTTCTTTAAGGCAAGTTGGGTTTGAATTGAACATTAGTCACCAAACAGTAAGCCGAATTTTGCACAAATACCACTATAAATCTTTTAAATACCAATTGCACCAGAATTTGTACGAAAGTGATTACGAACGTAGGATGGAATATTGCAATTGGATTTTGTATAATAACGTACAGCCAAACAATGATTTTTTGGGACTGATTTTATTTTGGGATGAATCAAGGTTTATAAATTTGGGATTATTTAACTGACAATGTACAAAATATTGGTCTCAAGAAAATCAAAATTTATTACGGGAGGGCAACTTTCAAGTGCGGTTCGGTTTTAATGTTTGGCTTGGAATAATCGGTAGTAGAATCATTGGCCCAATAATATTTGAGGGACCTCTTACTGGTGCCAGATACATGAGATTGAGGACATTTTAGATGAACCTTTAGATTTAGGACAGGAAAAGTAGTTCCAACAAGATGGTACTCCTCCCCATAGTTCAAGGATACTAATTGATTACCTTCAACGGAGATTCGGAGAAAACGTAATTTCGACGAGGTCCTGTGAGGTGGCCTCCAAGGCCACCTGATTTAACACCCCTTGATTTCTTTGTTTGGGGGCATTTAAAAAATATTGTCTATGCAACCGCCGTTACAACCCGTGAAGACCTGGAGCTACGAGTAAGACGAGCAATTAATAGCATAACGGCCCAGCAATTGGCGAACGTTCTTCGAGAAACAGCTATGCGAGTTCAGAAGTGCATTGACGTTAATGGACAGCATTTTGAACAACTGTTGTAATGTTTTGTGTTAATTTTTTGTATTCCAAAACCACCTTATGTGTAACAAGGTAATTAGAATAAATTTGTATTTTCTTATTATCTTTTAGCTGTAATTTTGTTTGTATTTATCGCACATAATACCACATATGAATCAATTCCTTATTAATAGTACTAATAAATGGTACTAGGTACCGATATGGTTCGATTTGAAAAAAATGAGTTTTGCCCCAAAACAATTTTGGTGAATTTTATTTGTTCATAAATCACGTAATTTAGTGTTTTAAGGGGATTTCGATTTTTGTAGCATTACACGTGTCATTTAAAATAAATCGGAACCGCCATGGCACACTTAAATAGAAAACTAAAAATTACGTTATAAAAAAAACTAATGTTTGAAATGTCACTTATTTGGCATCGTTGGATTTAGAAAATTATGCAGAATTAAAAAATGCAATAATATATAGGGTGTTCCATTCAAAAATTGAAAGTTAGTGTCACTTCTGGCGAAACCGGAAGTGAAAAAAAAATCAATTGTATGTCAAAAAGTGCAGCTTATTATGTATTTACTAAATTTCAATCAATTATTTTCAAAACTGAAGGAGAAAAGGGGGTATGCCATGATCCTGTTACACCCAATTCCAAATCTCTTACCAGCTTGTATTACTTATTTTCTCTTATTTACCCCAATTTTACCTCCACCTTCACCGGAATTAGCGCAAAATATAATCTAGTTCCAGATCTCGTCGTGATACATATGTATACCAAACAAGTCAATATCTTAAACTGTTCCTGAGAAAACGTGCGCACAAAAAAAAGTTAGACAGGCAGACAGACAGATAGACAGATAGAAATTTTATTTTTCCCTCAGATCTAGAATCTCGACGTTTTATGACGTTTTAAGCCTATTCCAACAAAAATAATTTTTGACATTTTTTTTTTACGATTACTGTACTACCACTCCACTACGTGGATGTGGAAGTAAAACTGCGTCCGAAATGTATTCGATACTCATGTGCCCATACAGCCTGCTCTGCTTGTATATAGATCTAGATAAATCAAAACAACTTTGCTTTTCCCGGGTTTTTTTGGTCTAATATTTTATTAACAAGGTTCAGTGATTCGGGGTAATGCATTAATAATGAAATGTAACAACTGGTTTGTTGGTAATGATATCTAAATGTTTTAAGTACCTGAAATGAATCAGAGTGTGAAAATTAGACGCGTTAGAAAATTAACTTTTTCTTTCTTTAATTTCTAACATAGCGGAAAACAATAACTCAATAGAAATGCATTTTAGCTGGTCAGTGTTTGACACAAAAATTCAGCCTTATGATTTTCAAGGAATTTCACAGTTTAACTTACTTTATTCTTCATTTTTTAATTGTATGCTAGTAGCTTATAATTTATGTACTCATCTATTGATGAGTTCACCTGAGGTTCATTTGAATTCAAAAGATTATTTAAATTACGTTTCAAAATTTTGTGGGTCTGAGTTAATTGCAAGCCAACTCGATTACTTGAATTAAAGGAAAAGGTCCAAAAAATTTTCCATCGTCTAATGAACCTTTCAAGCATAATTCTATGAATAGATACGTAGATACGGGGTGCTAGGAAAGAAGTTGGAGAAATTTAAACGGGTAGTGTAGAAAAGGTGAAATGAAAATAAAGTCTTAAATGAGGTTTTTCTTACGCACAATGCAACCCTAAACCTAAAAAAGTAAATCGACGCGCATAGGCATTGGCAATGAGCTTTATGATATTCCCGCCCGAACAGAAAAGTTGTCATTTATTGACGCGATCTATCTAGATAACTAACCGATTGATTAAGACTAGAGACTTAAAAATGCTGTAACTTATTTTTTGACATGTTGCCGTTGTAATTTACCTTTCATAACATAAGCACAAACACGCCACACATGATACACAACCGCCAAATCCAAAGCCGAATCTGTCAATTACGGGGTTATACATTTGAAGAACACAGCAACATCCATTACCCACCGACATTTCCAGGGTCGGAGCTGGGGGATTGAACCCAGTACTCATAGACAGAGCGACCATGCGTGCTCGTCACGCCTATTCATTTAGACGCTTAGGCCCTGTTTCGCTCACGGAACAGATAGACTGACGGAACTGAAAAACCTTCAGTTTCATAATCTACGTAGTTTGAAATGTGGAAATCCGAAGAAATCTCAAGGAGTGATTTCTTCACGACTACAATACTTCCCTTCGATAAGCAAGTGAAGTAAAAATTAAAAGAATTTATGCTAGAAGCGAATCCTTAACCATCCTCCATGCTGTATGAACCAACATTTTCTTATGCAAAGAATCGCATTACTGAATACCAGCACGGTTTCTTCAAGGGAAGATCTACCTCTACCAATCTTTTTTGTATTACCCAATATATAACTGATGCTATCGACGCAAACTCACAAGTTGACGTAATTTACACAGACTTCACTAAAGCATTTGACAGTATTTTATATTCAAAATTTCAACAATTTGATTTCTCAAAAAATCTGCTGTCATTCGTCAAATCATATCTTGAAAACAGATACCATCATATTGAATACTGTGGACAGCGGTCTTTAGAATTTGTATCCACTTCAGGCGTACCCCAGGGGTTCATTGTTAGGTCCTTTATTTTTCAATATTTTCATTAATGACATCACAATAGAAATGGGTGTCAATTGACTCTTATAGACAGACGATATGAAGTTGTACAATAAAGTAAATGATGTTACTGATTGTGTCGCTCTACAAGCAGTCCTCGATAAAGTAAATAAATGGTGTAATTTGAACAAACTACAGTTGAACGCAAGGAAGTGCAATGTTCTAACTTTTACCAAACATCAGCTGGTCGAATTTAATTATTGTTTAGAAGATTCAGTGCTTACACGTCCATCAACCTTCCGCGATCTCGGTGTAACATTTGATAATAAACTTTAATTGTCATATAAACACCATAACCAATGAAAGTTTTAGAACACTGGGATTTATAACACGATGTTCTCATGATTTTAACGACAGTGACACGCTGAAACTACTATATCAGTCTTTTGTTCGATCAAAATTAGAATACTCGTCAATTATTTGATCTCCTCATTACAACATACATATACAAAATATAGAGAGAATTTAGAGACGTTTCTTAAGGACTTTAAGTTACAAGGAGGACGGTGTCTATCCTGCTATCAGTTTTCCCCAGACTTCACTTTTAAACAGATTTTCGTTTTCGAGTTTGGAGACTCGCCGAACTATTTCACAATAAATATTTCTTTTTAAAGTAATACATGATGTAACAGATTGTAGTGCTATCTTAAATTTACTAAATTTTCGAACACCTAGACCAGGTTCCAGACAAAACTCTTTATTCTATCTGCCGACCCCAGAACTAACGTACAGAAATTTTCGCCATTGTACAAAATGTGTGAGAACTATAACAGTCTTCAAGATCAGTTTGATATATTCCACTGCAATGTAGCTGAGATAAAGAGATTAACTGTATAAATTAAAACACGTTACCACATTTCTGTTTATATTCTTTTAATGTTTTTTAATATATCTGTATGTACTTATCATCTCCTGCCCTGTAATTGGAATGGTCTGTTGGGCAGTGAATTGTTAAATAAATAAATAAATATACGCAAGTTATATCTCTAGCCTTACCTAGAAGACACTTGATTATGGGACAAAACACTTAAAAAGTGGAACGTTTGTTCCATTTCAAATTTAAGAATTATAAAAATAGTACAAAAATCTATATAAAATCTCGCTCATCACATGGTAAAGTAAAATATTCCCTTCTCTTGATGAATCTCAAGCCACCAAAAATTTGTACAAGTGCCATTTTCACGAAGGCACATTATTAGGTATTTATGATGTGCTTTGTCACACAATGAAGTATCTCATCAAGACGGATCAATGCGCTTTTGAGTTACGAAGCCACTGGTACACAGATGAATATACGCGTTAAACGCGTAACATGCGTCGTATCGTCGGGGCTTCAAAAATGAATAACGTACGTAAAATAATTTTCCTTAGTTCTACAAATCCTGTCTGTGACAGCAAGACAATATACGTTACTACCTACTTTAATGAAGAAAATCATGAAAAATGGTAAAGTAAACTGAAAAAGACTGCTAAATGGTTTGTTTCGCCTAAAGTAGGCCTCAGAAGGGAAAGAAATAAATAAGTAGAAAAAGAGGAATACGACATGAAAAATTTACGCTGTATTCTCTCTTGCCGTTTTCATCAATACATTGGGTTTATTTATTTTGGATTTAGTCTCTTGTGGTCATTTTATCACGCGTTCTCTTACAAAATAAATGAGCTATTTGATCCTGTAACTTGTGCAGGCAATGTCAGAACCTGAAATTTAATTTAAAATTCTCGAGTGCAATTGACATTCTGCGCCGACTTGCTCAAAGTTTATTGCAATATGCTACTTATGAGAAAGTTTTTGTAAACTAGGAATAGGATCAATATTGTACTTTCTGTCTAATACTTTTTAATTTTTCTCTATCACAATTCTTGAGTATTCGACGTAGATAATTTATTATTTGATAAAATCTTGTTAAAATTAAACTAGATAATGATATTCTGCAATATTTCTTATAAGTTTCATCTGCTTCGTAAATTCAAGAATACCTTATTGATATCTTTTGATGAAATAAAATTTCACCGTCCTTTGTGTAATGAACCTTGTTACCTATATTGAATTGAGGTCGGAAAAAAAATACATTCGATTTTGTTATTTGTTCATTTTTACACCGACTTCGTAACACTAAAGTTCAATTAACCAAATGGCGCGATGGAGAAATATCATTTCATAATTTTAAGAGGGGGTTTTTAAAGGTAGTTTAGTTTTTTGTAAAAATAAAGTTTTCGGGAGTCGAATTCGATCGGCAACGCCTCCTACAAAATCTCGAATAAACACGGTTAAAACTGTGAGAAATCGTGAGAAATTGTGTTGAATTAAATGAATGAAGTAAGTCTTGCTATTTCATATAGCCGACATTTGATATTTGATTATAGCCTCACTAAAAGCGCATATAAACAGGGATAAACACATCTGCTAAAAAAAATTAAACACGTGCAATCGAACCGACCGACCCAGTGCTCGATACCAAAGGGGGTCATATCATAAATAAACTCATAAGTTATCCTGCAATAACAAACTATAGGGACGCACCAGTGAGATCTATGAAGTGAAGTGCAAGATTTAATTAGTCGAGAGCCGGATTGAAATTAAAATAATTGGTATCTACTGGATGTACAGGGCGTTTCAAGTGTCCTAGATCTCTTTTTGCTTTTGCAGATTTTATTTTTGTGTTTTGCATTACCTTGGCAGACCCGGTATACAGGGCGTCTTGAAATGTTCTCTCGAGGCTCTTTCTTTTGCCTTTGCAGACTTTATTTTTCTGTTTCGCATTACCTTGACAGATCGGTATACAGGGTATCTTCAAATGTACTCTAGGGGCTCTTCCTTGCCCTCCCACAGTAGACAGCTGTTTACCTGTGAAACGGTTAATAAATAAAATCTTCTTGCTGCGAGCTAATTTATATCTTGGAAAGCGGACGAGGTGGACGCATTGACGCGGGACGCTGAAGCGAAAACGCGGAGACATATAAAACAATATCTGGACGCAAACGGGCAAGAGGAGATACACACTGCTAGACTCCGAAACAGAAGACTTAGAAGAAACATTTTAAAAAGCATGGAAACTTAAAGGAAGCATCCCACAAACACCTACACTCCCCATCTGATGATGATAGATGTAAACTTAAGAGAAGCATCTCACAAACACCTACACTTCCCATCCTATATTCCTATCCCATGCGTCAAGTGGCTGTCGCTGCTGACAACAAGCATGTCCCGTATCCAATCCAGCGTATGCGGCCGGTCCGGCGATATATAAAACATCCAGATTTGATGTTTATCTTTTGATGCCAAATTCGGTATCAGCTACATAATAAGATACTTTATTACGATTTGCTTACCTTATTTTGAACACAGCTTGATAAAACTAATAGGGGACCACCACCGAGCCCATATTCTATAGTTTGCAATAGATTTCCTAATGAATTGCTAAAAATCATTGAACAAACAGGGAAATCATACATACATACTTGTCATATTGGAAACCTCCTTTAGAATGAAATAAAGTTCAATAATAGTATTCTTCTCAGTTCATTGATCTTACTGAACAAAAAATATATACATATTCTCGCTGAAAGACAAATGAATGAGTCGGTAAAAGTCCATTATAAAGCATTGTTCAGGATTAAATTTTATTTTTTTTTTTTAATTCATATCTTGGAGAGGTATGGACTGAATGAAAACGAAATATCGGAATAAAATGGAAAACAATTAACAGGGGAGGAACTTAACTGGCCAACCATGAGCTCAAAAATAAAAATAGCGACGAGGAAAACGCCGACGCGAAAGAAATCATCCATGAGCACACAATAAATACGAACAACTAAAGAAAATGAAGGTCGCAGAAAAACCACAACATATACCAAGTACATGAGGATAAAAACATCATAGGAAATACCTTACTCCACACATGGTCAAATGGAAATGGAAGCTCGCTAAAGGATTCAACAAAATAGCAAAATATGACCCGAAACATCTCGCTACTGACATTTTTTTGTACAATTTCTTTCCATGATATTTTTTTTATAAATAGATACCGAAGTTGGCAATTTTAAACGATTTCAAATATTTTTGGGGAGATCACATTTTCTGATTTTATATTTTTACAGAGAATCTGTTTTTGTGGGCATTACAGCGATTAAACTGCTTACATTTTGCCAAAGCGGATCTAACTGTTTGACTACTGATAAAGACATTCGTTTGATTTAATGATCTCAGAAAATGAAGTTATTTGGCTACCTTGTTAAGAAATGAAATAATCGGTATCCAGCAAGAAAGCAATTTAAAAATGCCACTAACTTCAGCTTCCAAAAATGTATCTGTCAAAGTTAACAGAGAAAATACATTAGGGGAATATCGCCCCTGCTTCCTACGTAAGACATGATATGAAAGAAAGCCAACGTATTTGTTAATCATAGGCATAGTAGACGCAATCCTTATAGTGGCTGTACGAATGAGACGCGAGATGAAGTAACAGGCGGGAATAACATCTTCCGTCTTTATTATACCTGTCGAGCCACTATAACCGTTGCGTTCACTATACTTACTGCATATACTGTTTACGATAGATCCACAATGCAGTCATTACAGTAGTTTAAAAATTATGAACAAAAAATGTTCTTCGAGATTAAACGTGTGAGTTAGAAATATGAATTAGTAATTTCCCTAATGCCAATTTTCATACAATATTATTCATTCCCACGCGAACTTACAGCTCCTATGTAACTGTAAGGCAGTAGTAAAAATGCTAATTTTAAAGAGCGAACGAGAAAATGACAAAATGGTTAATAAAACTGCCACCACTGCATCTAGAGAGTTAATAAAAACTACTGCAACCAGAAGATGTTGGCCTTTCATCCTGCCGATTGTGACTGGACTGTAAATAGCTCCATTAATGGCATGTAAATGCAGCTTCATATTCCTCGACATGCATTGATTGAATTGTTCTGACGATATTTCAACAACAATTCAGCGCGACAGTTAACTGGATTTAATCCAGTTATTGCAGAATGAAGTACCCTCAAAGCACCTCCTGCCTTCACTGGCATAACATAAATATCTGTCTTAGTGTATCCCATAGGACCACCGTACCTAAATTATTGAGTTAACGTCATGATCAACATTTAATGTTTTCAACAATTATATTATTGTGTTTATGGTGTGCATGTAATTTATAAAATGAAGCCAAACATATTAAATCAATTGTGGTGTATTATATATACAGGATGGCACATTGTTTTGCATATTAGACTCAATTTGTCAATCTGTTTGTTAAGAACACTATCCAAATAAAAAATGACCTGATCAGTCATTGATAGATTGTGCATTGTTTGACGATTGTCCACTTCATTTTTCAAGAATTCCTGACGAAGCTCAATCTTTTCTCTTTGTATTTATCGTTATGTTATTCCATTTGGTTTCTGTGGGGTAATAACTTTTAGATTCCTAGAATTGTGTGAAGAAATATTTTTAATATCCTCGAACAAGTGATTCCTGACTAGCAGACCAATAGGTTCTAATAAGAACCTGACGTGAATGTCATATTCAATCGTTGTATATTTTCAGACGTTTGGTACCTTTCTTGATGTCCTAGTTGCTGCAAATTTTGTACAGAACTATTTTTACAGCAGTGACGAACCTATTACGTAGAAGTTATACGAATCAACTTCTGCTATTGTTAAACTGAATTGGTTCTTAGCTGGACTGAATCTATAAAGTTGTAATAACATAATGGTATAGGATCTAGCTTACAACTACCTGACACATTTGTAGCAATTAGAGACACGATTGATACTGTTCCTTTGAGCGTGGCTGCCCAATTTATTTATACAATGTTTTTAATGGTTGAAATTTCGAAGATGGTATTGTTTAACCTTTCACCGCTTACGTAGTGAAAAGGGTAATAGTACACTGAACTTTCTTTGTAGAGCTTCGAATTTTCTACAAAAGAGCTCACGAGACCTTCTTATCCGTAGGCATGCACGCGTGGAAATTATTGTTTTTCGAGCGATTCCCAAGCAACTCGGACGCCCTGACTTAATTAATAATTGTTAACAAAATGAAAGAAGTCCCCGGAAAATTTGAAAAAATCGTGGAACTCTAAAGTACAAGCATGGTCCTTTGGAAAAGTTTACATTGATTTCCGATATTTTTCGATAGGGATCGAAGGGCACCAAAAAATATTTTTTTTGGAAAATTAACGCAAATAATTACATGCGAAACGATCTAAATGCACAGATCTATTTATAAAGTCATGAACATATTACAGCGTAGATATGCATAGATTACAAAGTTTCCATTGTCAGCAAACCTTACAAATAGTGTTAGATTTGAGAATATCAAACTTGTAATTAAAGTTTACAATGCGATTTATCTTAAGAGAGCTGCCTCTAATCTTAAAATATATTTCCGAAGTACTTCTAGCCTATTCAAATTTCAAATAATCCGTTAGTATGTGTTGTAGTATTGAACATTAGATAGTACGATAGTACTGAGAGATCGCATCGAGATCATTTGAATTTTCTAATTAGTGTTTTTTATTAGACAATTACAACTTCGATTTTATGGTCAGATTGGTAGTTAAGGTAAGGTTAGGTTTGAAACAACGTACAAAAAGAAATGTGTAATGAATATACAGGTAATATCTTTATATTGTTCTAATATTCGTCTGCGCGAAATTGATACCTAGAGACAATTTATTCGTGAGGTTTTTCTGTCGGCCAATTCTCATATTCTGTTTATATGACCCCAAGATGGAACCATGCCTGGGCGGTCCAGAATATCGTTATTTATATTGTTTAGAGCCGTTACACGTGGGACTGATGGTCGGTCCTGATGATCAGTAGTGACGGTACGCGGCGCAAAACGAATGGCTTTCACAAGCAACGTACAAAACAGTTTTCAATATGTATCTGAAGGGAACAGAGCAACGAGTAGTTGCCGCTTTGTGCATTAAACGGTTAATAGATCGTAGAAGAAGAAAAAACAGAACAATGTGGGTGCATCCAATTTGTAAAAAAAGAATTCTCCAAGGTACAACACTTTATTCAAATTTAAGAAACGACGAACGGAAGTTTTTTAACTATTTACGGATGTCGATTAGAACATTTGATGAACTGCATAGGAAATTGGAAATTTCTTTGACGTTTGTCAACACTGCCTGTCGTACGCGACTGACCGTCAGGATACATGTCGCTGTGCGCACGGGCTCGCCGTATGCTCCGGCGGACCAAGCTACGGACTGACGGTGCGCTGTACATGTGAAAAGTCGTATAAGCATAATGGCCCTCGCGGATGATCAGCACCGACCATCGGTCCCATGTGTAACGGCTCTTAGGATCCGTTCATAAAATTCTAATCGCAAAATAAACTCCCTTGGCAATACATACACCGTAAATGAATCTTGCAGGGTAAATGTGCAGATCCTTAAGGTCATCTGTTTTCCATCATACCTCTAACATTCCCGACCACTTACTTAGCCTTTCAGAACCTTTCAATAATACTGCACAAATACGCTCTTTTACCACTTTCATTTTTGGACCCATTTCTAAAGATGATATCAGTAAAAATGTTTTGTGTTCCACGAAAAGAATTTTCAACTAGAAAAATCAATAACTAGTTTAGTTTAAACTTCGACCGCATCTGATGCACATTCGAAAATTCATAGTTGGCCTATATTTTTTTGTTGATTTCTTGGCACAACCTATCAAATGGTTCTTTTACCCGAATAATGACCAGCATGGATCTTAATTAAATTACCACCCACTGAGTTTTTACCTAATATTTTGATCTATGAACCAATGATGATTTCTACTTTGTCATGTAAACTACTATTTAACAGGTAAGAACTCCTGTGGTAAAAAATACGGTGGTTCACATTTTGCTGTAGAAAAATTAATTTTAAATTGTATGTTATTAAGTAGTACATAATTAGGTTAATAGCTCAGTTTATAGCAATAAACATCAGCTTGTTAGTTAATGTAATGCATGTAAAATTTTCATTATTCACTTCATATTACGGCTATAAAAATTTGCACAAGTTTAAAAAGTCGATACGTAAAAATTTGCTCTGTACCGTGAAACCAGTCCAGGTTTTAAGAGAATTTCTCTTTGCTGTCCACTTTCAATTCAACATCATAGAGCCACTCAGACTCTATCGTCGATGAGCCCTCTCAAGATGAGGTTTTCTTATAGTTCCTTTTCTATTTTTAAGTGCAATCGAATTTTTGACTTCATTGCTAGCTATGGACAGAGCTAGGTAAACTACTTTGAGAAAGTAGTTAATTCCAACAACCAACTACTTGCTTTGGAGTGACACTCAGTTGGTGAGGGGCAAGAGTAGATCTCCTATGCTCTCCATGCATTTATAATCAGTGCTCCAACTTATGGAAACCGAAAAACTAGGCTATATTTCTAAAATAATAATACGTTTTTTTTTGTTTTTTGAGTGCAATGTCGAAGAAAATGGTAAATATTATTGTCTTTATTTATACCAGCCGATATTAAAGAAATAATATCATGTCAACTTTTAAATCAAATGCCAGTGGTGACGATTAAATGTCTAGAAATGGTTAAACTATGTTTTTCAGTTGTTACTCCATGTTTATTTCGCAGTTTTAACATATGTTTAGAAGAAGGCTATTTTTCGGCGAAGTGGAAAACCGTTCTTATTCGTCCGCTATCTAAAATAAATGATCATGTAATAAATAAATGCTGATTTACGTCCCATTAGTCTTTTACAGGTCTTGTCAAAAATATTGGAGTTGTTCAACATCAGATTACAACATATTTGTCATAGTGCAGCCACAGCGTTATTAATACTTGAAAATACTTTACAAGCCCGTGATAAAAAAACTTGCGATGGTTCTCATATCATTAGATTTCTCAAAAGCATTCGATACCATTGATCATAATTTATAATGTTGCGGTTTTGATGAAAAAGCCATAAGATTTTTTTAAGTCGATTTATACGATCGCTATCAACGAGTAACTGTCGCTCAACAAACGTCCACTGCAAAACTCGTTATTTCGGACGTACCACAGGGCTCAATTCTCGGTCCACTACTATTTTTATTGTATACTGCAGATTTTTCAAGTCAAATTCAGCATTCACATCTTCAATCGAATGCAGAAGATACACAGAGCTTATACTCCTTTCGTCCCTCTGAAACCCAATCTTATCACGTAAAAATAAAGAAGACCTTAAAGCAGTACGTACGCTGCTGCACATCATTTAAAATTAAATCTGAATAAAAGTGTAGCTATGCTATTTTGTTCTGACAATAAGCTGATGAATATAAAAAGTGAGCTAAATGTACTGGTAGATAACACCGTACTACAATTTTCGCGGGAATCAAATATATTTGATGAGAAACTCAGATTTTATTCACACGTATCTAAGCTTATTCAAAGGGCCTACATCATACTCACAGTATTATATTCGAACAGATATATAATGAATCATAAACTAAAGAAAAAAACATTTTGTGAATCGCTGGGAATACCTATTTTTCATTATTGTGACACTGTGTATTTTCCGTGCCTAGATACATTTACGCAAAATTGCATACAAAGAGTACAAATTCTTGGCTGTCAGTTTGTATCCAATCTGAGAAAATTTGATCACGTATCTCACAACTTAAGGAGGTTGAGGCGTTAGACGAAAATAATGGAAAAAATCTGAAATAAAGTATTTTTAATAGATTTTTATGACACAATTTTCTGTAAAAAAATCCAGTGATTAGAAAACTCATAAAGTTAAAAATTTTAAAAAACTTTTACATGTACTCTTATGGAAAAATGTCAACCCATCATGCAAACGGTACATTTTAATTTATAGCAAATAACCAAATAATGTCAGCAGTTCCGAAAATTAACTATGTATAGCATTGAAGTCCAATTTCTCTTTTCGTTAATGATTTTTAACTAATTTTTCAATTATTTAATGATTTAATTTAAATTTCTACTGCTTCTCATTTTTTTAAAATTATTTGCTGAAAAAAAATTGTGAAATACGCAGATATTTACATAACTTTTATTTTATTTTTTTGTTTTGAACAAAACATCCAAAAGGTTCATTAAGTATAATAATAAATATACTTGAATAATTAATTAATAATAATAAATGATTTATGTATGCCTTTATGACAATAATTATTGGTATCATCGACATATAACCTTTTGTAATAATTTATTATGAAAAAGTTCCGATTTAGAATTCGACTTACTTTTGGTTGAGACTGTAACGCCTCACTCAACCTCCTTAAATGGTTAAAAATGGCAGAATAAACAAACTATTCACATCACTATTTAACTTTAATTCACAAACTTATTGGCCTTCGTTCCAGTTTACTTTAGACAAAAACTTATGTCTAGAAATTCTATGCACAATATTGTAAGTCTGGTGTGAAAACTAGTATTATTTCACACCAGACTTACAATGCCCCAACAATCCAACATACTACAACCATTTTTCAAAGACAGGCGCGGATTCAGGCGTTCGTAAATATACTTACACATTACATTTTAATTCTAGATTAATTTAAAATAAGTTTATCACTTACTGTCCTCCTCAAAATGCCCTGAAGTATAAGAGTAGACTTTGGCTAAACTTCGTAGAGCACGTCACAACGTCTTTTGTATATTGTAAATACATTTTCTTTGTGTGTTTCACTTACAGAAATAGAGACGATTTATTATTATTATTACTTCTTGATATAGAAGCTGAATATATAGAAACTGTTATCAGAAGTATTGATGTGATATCAATATGCATTGCCTGTTGATTCGGGAATATTTTAGCGTCCTCATGATTGTCATCCTCAGAGAAATAATTCTCTAACTTACCTATTGAATGTCTCAGCGAATTGGTTATTTAGCTTGGGTGGTTTAGAGGCTGAAATATTAGGAAATATTCTTTAAATGTTGTGCTATTGGTCACTTGAAAGACAAACATTGATTTTCTGAATGGTTGTATTATATTATTTACAAAAATATAACTAAAAGATTTTAATTTTTCTATACATTGTGAACAAATTAACATTCACACTATGAATTCATTAACATTTATTAAGTGCCAGGCATTTAAGTTCATGTTTGTTATAATTGCTTAACCACTATGTTGTATTAGATATACAAATTACTGATAAGAAACATCCATAAAATTGTTTTTAATATTGTGAGGACTTATCGATACTAATCAGACACCAGAAATCAGGTTTATTTTTTTCGTATCTCGATGAAACGACACCGCCATAATTTTTGTGTTATTTATTTTCTACATTATTTACGTTGGTTTGGTTTATATAGTAATCGGTTAAATTATGCAGGTATAACGGAAGCCTTGACGGAATATGTAGGAAGATGTACATGTTTGGAAGGTACGTTTTTATGGCTTGCTACCATTCCTATTTAATACCCGATTTAAATTAGTACGCAGTAATCGCTGTTTTATTTTGTTCGATTACAAAATATTAATTAGTTATATATTCGGATCTTTTTCAAAAAAAATAAATGTAGAATGTACATTGTACAGTCTCCACTGATGACACCTGTTGCTGGACATAACGCAGATTAAGTTCTTATAATAAGATATTTTTCTAACTTTGTTTTTGATGTTATTTTATTAGTAGATATGTATTATAAAAAGACGTGCATAAGCATTGAAATAAAAAATAATGTATTAACCATCTTAATTTCCTTGTCCTTAATTTACTGAAAAATCATTAATATAAAATTTACGTTCAATTATTAATTTTTATTTTCATAGTGATTTTTAATTATAAAAAATATATGTATTATTGAGAACGTAAACATGGTTACAAAATTATTACTTTGCAATCTTACAATTATTTACATTCATACAAAACATGCGATATACTTCAAATCCGAGTTGAAATCCCATTTAGTATTTGATTATAATGTGATAGGATGTCACTGTGATGTTTCCCACCCTGTATTTGGTTAACCTGTTGAGTGGTGTATATAAATAGATAAATAAATATATAAATACGACTTTTGAGGATTTTGATCGGACTGACTAGACCACCAGTTTGTCGGGGGGTCGACCAAGAAATTTTAATAGTAGAAAGTTTCAGCTTTAATTTGACGTTATATTTTTCCTTTAACCTGATGGGTTAAAAGTATTTGTACTTACTCTTCAATCTACTCCTACTTTAGTTGGCCGGACCGCGTCACCCACCAAAATATAATGCGTCCAACCATTTTTCCCCGTTATACTAACCGAGTTCGATTAAATACCATCAATTTCATTCATTAACTAAATGAGTTTTTAGTCAACTCCAGAAGTGGTACGGGGGCCACTCTCTCACGCAAATCGCAGAAAAATAACACTGGTCTACAAAAAAAACAAAATTTACTGCTCCAAGGACTAAACCTATAATTCCTTAAGTATTTTTGTATGCTGAATCCAAATTTTCAATTAAAAAAAATTACTGTACTCGTGTGCCACTTTGAAAACAGTCTGAAAGTTTAAGGTTACCACTAAAATAACAACACTAACCTCAGACAATTCACCTGCTATATACGCAGCTATTTCAACCAACTGACAAACTGTGCCCTGCCAAAATATTAAGTAGGTAGGCAATATTATTGGGATCCGGATTAAAATACAGTCGTTCAATAATGGCATAACTTTAATATCTTTTTACTTGCATTCTGTTAATTTTCTATTATAATTTGTTTTGTAGTATTAACTGGGTTTTTAAGGGTGCATATCTGCATAAAGTTTTTGCATAAAATCTGAATCACCCAGTATACAGGGTCTGCTACTTAAAACTCCCCAGACACGTAACTTTATTTTTTAAGCTACGACCATGTTCGGCACATCAAATCAAATTGTAGATATTTTTAAGGCCTTTAAATATGCTACAGATTGATTAAAAATAAAATGAAAATGTTATTACAAAATGAAACTTAATCTCCTTAAATATTTTTCCCTCACCCTGTACATGAACTGTGTTAATGTTTTCTTATAAAGATTTTAATTAGCTTCAGTTTATGGTATTACGTCATATATTCGATATTCTCTTTCGTTCTAGAGAAAAAAAAATAAAAACTCTCTTTTTCATTCCAAACTGAATTCTCTTAAAATAAATTTCTAAATAATAATTTTAAGCTTTATTTTTAAAAGGCAAATAATAAATATTTAAAATAACGAAACAGCAATAACAAATAAATGAAATCAATTTTTTTCTCTCTTTTGTGATATGACTTGATGAACTCATTGCTAATAAGTGCATGTTTTCATGTAATACACATTTCTTACTAATATTTGGTTGCTCTTCTAGTGGCTCTACAGATATTTAAATAAAAAAATTTATAATCATGATTCAGTTTCATGAACTTCCTTACTTTTCTTCATTTTATTTTATTCTTTCGCATTTTAAGTTGTTCAGATTTAATAAATCAACCATAGCTTTGTTATTGGTAATATTTCACATTTTCTAAGTTAGCCATGAAAGTTTTAATATGTCAAATTAAAATAAATCAGAGTAGTTATTTTCTGTAGAACATTAATTCGCTCGTCAATCTACTAACAATTCGACATGGGTCAATTTTCAACTTTGGAAAAAACAGAGTGGGTTTTTAGGAATTTATGGAGAATATAAACGTAATGCCAGAAAAACTTGCACAGTCTATTCTCAACGGTTTCCTGGTAGACGCTGTCCTGACCATAAAACCAATAAATTGTTAGTTGGTAATCTTAAAAGATATGGTTCTTTTACTAAACCAAAGAGAAACAAAAGTAAACCGGTGAAGAATGATATTAATATAAATGAAGTTGTCGCTGCCGACGCTGCCGTTAATGAAAGTCCACAAAACTCAACATCAGCAATCTTCTTCGACTTCGGTCAGAAGAATCCTCAAAGACAAAAGTTATCATGGTTATAAAATTATTTTAATACAACAACTTCGCCAAGGAGATTATGGACGGCGACTTCATTTTATAGCACGAATGTTCGTATTGAATGGAAGATACAATTTCCTTCATAAAATTCTTTGGAGCGATGAGGCGACATTCAATGAGAGCGGTAGTGTAATCAGACACAATTTGCACTATTGGAGTGATAGTAATCCTAGATAGACGCGAGAAAGAAATTTTCTGGTAAAATATAAAGTCCATGTGTGGATAGGTATGCTTGGTGGCAAATTAATAGGGCCACATTTTTTTGAAAATAATTTAAATAGCGAAATTTACCTAGACTTTACGAAATAACTTACCTAATTATTTGGAAGAAATTCCTCTGCGAATTAGAAGAAGTATCTGGTTCCATCAAGATGGTTCTCCTCCACATAATGCCCGTATTGTTTCTAATTATTTAAACACGATTATTGGAAGCCAGTGGATAGGCAATACTGGACCTGTGCGATGGCCAGCTAGATCACCAGATTTAAATCTGCCGGATTTCTTTTTGTGGGGTTACCTTAATGGATTTGTGTATAACACCCAACATCAGAACATTGAGAATTTAAAAAATAGAATAAGAAATCGATGTAATTCTATTCGACGGAATACTTTATTACGTCCAGTGAATGGTGAATTAATAAAAAGATTTAACTACTGCATTCACGTTAATGGGCAAAATTTTGAACAGTATTTGTAAAAAACTTTTAATTCTCTCATTACCTGATAAATTAAAAAAAAAAACATTAAAAATCAACATTGTTTTATGTTTAGTATTTTTGTTGACATAATTAGGAATTTGTTTGTTTGTTTTTTTCTTTTTTAAATAATTTTGCACAATATTTTTAATTTTTAATAATAACTCTATCAGCAAGTGTTTTTATTAAAATTTTCATGGCTAACTTAGAAAATGTGAAATATTACTAATAACAAAGCTATGGTTGATTTATTAAAGCTGAACAACTTAAAAGTCGAAGACAAAATAAAATGAATAAAAGTAAGAAAGTTCATGAAACTGAATGATGATTATAAGATTTGTTATTTAAATATCTGTAGAGCCACTAGAAGAGGAACCAAATTTTATTAGTAAGAAATGTGTATTGCATGAAAACGTGCACTTATTTAGCAATGGGTTCATCAAGTGATATCACAAAAGAGAAAAAAAAATGTTTCTTTTTATTTGTTGTTGCTGTTTTGTTACTTTAAATATTGTTTATTATATGCCCTTTACAAATAAAGCTTAAAATTATTATTTATATTCTTTTCAAATTAATTTTAAGAGAATTCAGTTTAGAGTCAAAAAAGGGTTTTTAATTTTTTAATATAAATTGAAGCTAATTAAAACCTCATTAAAACATTAACACAGTTCGTGTACAGGGTGAGGGAAAGAATATTCAAGGAAATTAAGTTTTTAATTTCGTAATAATTTTTTCATTTTTTTTAAATCACTCCGTATGCATATTTAAAGGTCTTAAAAATATCTACAATTTGATGTGCCGAACATGGTCGTAGCTTAAGAAATAAGGAAGTTACAAGTCTGGGAATTTTAAGTGGCGGACCCTGTATATATATATTTTTAATAAATTATTTAATTACTTCTATAGTAGGGAAAGATGGCAGTGCTTTAGTAGTGTTCATATTGTTTGCCTTTATTACTTCCACATCCACATAGTGAAGTGGAAGTACAGCAATCGCAAAAAAATTCAAAATGTTTTTTTTGTTTGTTTTGACCATTGCGTAATTTTTTAACATCGAAAATACTAAATAGTCTTCTCATTTCGTAGGTGCCTTTGAAACCCTAATACAGAATATAGTGAATTTCGTTTGTTGCCAAGGTAGGATTCTATATCTTTTTTTCTTAAAAAGCACTGTGGGTAACCCATTTTATGTATGTACATATTTTTGGTGAAGGTATTGTCTTTAAACTTCACAAGCACTTTAATAAATGTGTTTTTGTTCTTGTGTGTTACCAATTTATGGAAAAATATACGACGTGATGTCTTCTCGATTTGTTGGACTTTATTTATTTTTTTACTTTTATTACGATATTGGTAAAATGCAAAAAACTTCCGTACGCAGGCTGAAGGAACACTTTTATTAATCACAAAGATATTACCAACACAATAGTGTCACGTCATCTGTCTCACTTTTAGCGCGTTAAATAGGTTGAATCTGATGCTTTAGATATAAAGGACTCCGCAAATTTCGAGTTTGATTGAATTGCTACAAATTTTGTAGCTTTTAACATTCTGAACAGATTTCTTTATTGCCACGAACTCAAATAATCAAAGGGTTAAGAATTACTATAGAGCAGTGAATTAATGGAATTTGATCTTTAAGGTAGCTTTATGACACTGTCGCATGTCGTCCATTTTATATTATAACCCATTGCACACATGTTTGCACCAATTACATACAAAGGAAGGCATCAAATTATTTTAGATAGAGATACAGAAAATCTAATACAGACTTTACAGACTGAACTTTTCTATTTGTACAAGAAACAGACATACTATCTATGGTTCATCCAAATAGTTGATAAAATACTGTGACATTCAAAATTACCTGAATGCCTCTTGTTAATTTTTATTCTAATAGCAATGAATTTTTGTAGTCTTAAACCACAATTCAGTAAACTTATTATTTAATTTTTCAGTCCAATCCCAAAGCCCTAGTCTTACTGAATCTGGAAGAAATTGTGTTCGTCAATCCAACTTTAAATTATAAATTAGCATACAAGCGCCATCTGTTACTTCTCTTGATAAACACCTACAAGTCATCTGGTACAACAAATATTTAAAAGAAGAAATCTGTATAAGTGAATAAATCCCAAAAATCAATAAACAAAATTATAAATCGATAATTCTGATTAAATTGGAACTCATGAATGCATAAGAATGATACAGTACAGTAATTGTGTAGATTTGTATTATATTTAAAGAATGATTTATGTTCCCACTACCAGCGACATCTCACGTATAGAAGTGTAACTAGTTTTTTAGAGATCAAACACGGTATCCGAACAGTTCGTGATAGCCATTTTCCTTTTGACTTCGAGCAATACAGACGTGCTGTCCGATTAACACCTCATCTAGTGTGGTATCTTAATAGATAGTTGATAATATAAATATAATTACCTTCTGTAGCATTTGTTGTACATGTATTTGCAATTTAATTGTTGAATTTATCATAATTAAACGCGATGTTTGTTGATCACAAATTACCTTCATTCGCGGCGCGTGGCTTGAAAGAGACGCGGTCATGTTAATGTATGAACGGAGTATTTCGAGACATGTGTTTAACTCAGTATTAAGATATATTTAGAAGTAAATTTTATTAATGAGTAATTGAGGTTTAATAAGGGTTTAAAGACAGTTCGAATTTATTAAATTACGTTTTCGTAACCTTGTCGAATAATTAAAATTCAAAAGAATTTAACTCGATATTAGTAGGGGCGAGAAGGGCATGTTAATGTAATTTATTTAGAGAGATACCAGTAATGCATTAACGTGGGGATTTTATCAAACGCACTAAGAGTGCCCACTAATAAACAAGTAATTTCAAGTGTAGTAACAGATGATAACTCTTGTAGGAATGAGGTGTTAAGTTGACCCTTCAGATTTGAAGTTAAGTTAATCCTTAAATTGGGAATTTTACCATACATTTGGCTTAACTGTGTGCCAGGAAAAATTGGGTGGCTGCTATAATCCAGGAGAACCAGACTATTTGCTAAGGAGTTTTGTAATCCAAGGTTGGAGTGGCTTGGTATGGAATAGTCCTCGCTGGATGAGAGCACCAAGTTGTTTGGTTTGGTAACAGTTCCGACGTCTAAATTCTTGGGATCTCTACGGAGTCAATGATCGAGTGGTGGCAACACAAGAAGATTCAGTAAGACGAGGACCAGGGTTGGTTACTGCAGAACCCAGCCGGTGGTAATTGTATCAGCTGAATTTGCTTTTCAACATTTCTTTTCAACGTTCAACTTTCAACGACATTATTCAACTTTCGACAAACTTTTATACATTTCTAAATTGTTTTATGTTATATATTGCCTTCAGCTAATTATTAATTTTCTTCCATTTAATTACTTAATCACCGCTTAGCAATAATTTGTCATATTTTGTAAATTTTTTTGGTCTTCAACCTAGTCAAACTTATTAATTAAATATATAACTTTCTGTAAGGAAGTAGCTACATCCAACCATAAGGTGTAACATTTCAATTAATCAAAATTAAACCATTTCAAGTTTTATAATAGAGTCAATAAACCAGATATTTTTAACTTAGTGTTGATAATTTCACGAGTATCTATAACATTAATTATCTCTGAGTAGTCACAGTCGTACAATTAGACAAGTACGTTATAGATGCTTTTTTTAATATGACTACTGGCGCCTAACAAAAAAAAATAAAAGTTTTTCTTGAATAATTTCCGAACCACGACCCAGTCTCCACTATCTAAACGAGAACCGGGCAACCTCAACTTCCTAACCTGCTGGGGGCAGAAGTTGGTGGTACAATACGAACGCTGTCAGGAACGTCGACCGACAATTTTTAGAATCACTTTTTAATTGTAAAAAATATTTTATTCTTTATATTAATTGATAGGCATGATGTAAATTATTTATTTATAATAAATAATGTTAGGTTAATGAACAACTTTATAAATAATTCAATAAAAGTAAATAAATATCACTAAACCTATGGCTATGCTACCGGTAATATTAAAAATGAATCAAGAGCTTATAAGGGA
The DNA here is from genome assembly GCA_963583905.1 of Stenurella melanura. NCBI lineage: Eukaryota > Metazoa > Arthropoda > Insecta > Coleoptera > Cerambycidae > Stenurella > Stenurella melanura. The sequence goes on from OY757312.1 coordinate 116,100,436, forward strand.
CTTGTAATGGTAAGCCAGGTAAACAATTGACTGCTTTCGTTTGAGGTAAGCGCATAATATATCTGGTTAACTATATTCGTACACGGATATCGTTTGCAATATTCAAGGACGGTTTCGGGTTTTATTCTATCACATCAGGCTTTGTAATGATTTATCCTGGTAGTAACGCTTTAGACTGAATTTTCAAATTGACAATAGAAATACTGTAAATGATAGTACTGAAACTGCGTGTTTCTCTCTCACTTATACTATGTGTCTGTCTCTGTTTTTTCTGCTCTTCTGTGTTTATTGCAAACGTCACACAAGATGCACTATACATACATGTACATAAATGTACATTTGAAATATTTATTGTATTTTCTAAGTGAATAACACTAGAGTAGCATCGTTTATCCCAGAAATGAACTAGAATGAAATTTTACTTTAACATATAAAACTGCGTGATACTTCGTGGAATATTTTATAATATACCTTTCGACATTCTGTTTCACCACCTGATAAAAATTCATGCATTAAAAATATCTCTGCGGAATCGCTACTGAATATGAATGACAAATAGAATGGGTGGAAAGTCGTTGTTCTGATAATTTTAATCCTTTATCCTTTTTGTTCATTAAAATAAAACGTAGGTGTTTTAATATTCATATTTCTAAGAAGTACATTGTGTAAGATTTTAGTACTTTTTATTATTATTTTTTTTATTTTAAAGGAATTACGAGAGTAACCGTTAACGGCTAACTTTTATTGAATATCTAAAAAATTAATAAACCTGCAAACTGAAAATGATTAAGTGCATGTATCATGTGCAGTGAAAGTATGTCATCTTGTCTGATTGCAGGGTTGGCAGTTTTAAAACAAAATGTTTTAAACAAATGTTTTTTAAGTGTTTAGAACACAGTAATCTGTTTTAAACACGTTTAAAACAATTGTTTTAAACACGTTTAAAACAATTGTTTTAAACATGATTTTTTTCAATGCGTTTTTGTCAGTGTGTTTGATGGACAATGTTTGGAACATCGTTGAATTTGATAAGGTAAAAAAAATATTTAAAAAATATGAACTTTTATGTAATGCAATGAAACTGGTTATAATAATATAGTAGCATAAGTACAAGGAACGAAACATATTACTATTATATAGAAGATTTACCTGTTATTATTTATTTTCTTAAGTGTTAATTTTAAAGCGATTAATAGCACAGGTTCACACAAAAAAAAGTCGAGTGTGGGAAGGTAAACCTATGTATTCCCATGCATTTTGACCTGTTGAACACGAATCAGATGTCAGATTGGCTCTTGTATTTTTCCTAACCTTAAAAAAAAAACACCGTAAGAATGCCCGAGCAAATGAAAGTGTAGCTAAAAATCTGAAAAAATTCAGAGGTACGTAGAATGGCGAGAGAAATTGAATGGCACAAACTAGAATTCTATAGCTTTTTTGGTTTCCGATATAGAGCCTCGGGAAGTGCAAAAAAGCAAATTTTTTCTTTCCGGTGACTTTGAGCTGCTCTATCTCGAAAACGAAGGACCGCAGGGATGTCTGGTTTGCGCCATTCGATTTCTATCGCCATCCTACGTACCCCTGAATTTTTTAGCTACATTTTAATTTTTTCGGGTATTCTTACTTGTTTTTTGAGGTTAGGAAGAATGCAAGAGCCAATCGGTCAAAACGGACATCGCATTTGTGTTCAGCAGGTCCGAATTCATGGGAATACTTAGGTCTGCCTTCTCCCACTCGACTTTTTTTTATCTGCCTGTGTAGTCAATAACCAATCACCAAACAATTATTGCACTATTGCTCAACTTGACGTATTTATTACACCGAATTGACCGAGCCGTTGTCAAGTATCGTCCTCGTTTTGTTATGATGCAATGTGGGCATGGCTTATAGAATTAGCAATGTATTGGGTCGACGCGCGCCCGTGTAAATTTAAGTTTAAAAACATATTTTTTATTGTTTAAAACATGTTTTTTTTCAACAATTAAAAATCCATGTTTAAAACACATTGAATTGTTTTAAATTAAAAAATGTGTTTTTGGATTAAAATAAAAAAAACACAATTTTGTCAACCCTGTCTGATTGTAATAATAAGACGAGATATAAAAGAAGAGGTTTTTTATTCTGCGAAGAGACAAATTACAGCTTTAGTTTAGGAAACCACACCACACCCCAACCTTTTTAGCTGGCAAAAATTTACATTACTGTAACAAAAATCAACTAGCTAACACTAACTTACTGTCCAAATTACAATACAATCGGACTTTCCGTTCTTAAGTTGTCGTGCTTACAAAAGACGTGACGGGCGGGCGGACAGACAGACAGACGGACGGACATTTTGAAAGTTCAGAATTCGATCACCAACACAGTGATATGAACATTTTTTCTCTACGAGTGATGTTACCGGTTTTAGAAATGTGCCCATCGAATGCAATATACTCTTCGTTTTGTATTTGCGAAAAGAGTAGAGTAATTGTTAGAAATTCGTCTTTTACTACATTGAAAATGATTTCATATGGAATTTATTTATCTTCCTATTTTTTTTTAATCTTGCAATAATTTTTTCCCTGATCCAAGGGTCCTTACTTTCGGTCTTCATTAAACACAAGGTTTACTAATCTGCCTGTTAATTTAACTGAAATAAATAGCCAAGGCTTAAAATTGGTTGCGTACTTTGCGACATATTTAGCAGCTCAGTTAGTTGATCCAGTTTTTCTTTAGGTGGCTTTCTTAATTTCTCGCTTTCTCTTCTGTTGTATTACTTTACATTTAAATAGTTTAGATAGACATACGTTCTAGAGACGTTATATTTCTAGTTCATATATTGAAAAGCTATGAAAAATAAAAGCATGTTTTATTATGTTTCTGTAGATTGAGGTTATGTTTATTTTAATTGTCATTATAGTCTGTCTTTAAACCAGGAGGAGCGTTTTAAATTTAACGCGCTAAATCTTACATCTGTGATTGGATACGCCCTCGCCAGTTTTACACAAAACAATAGTCATAAATTATGACATATTGTAAAAAATATGTCATACATTATTTGGTTATAATTTCTATTTTATCGTTTGCACATTATATATCAGTTTTTAATCCCCTTTGTATAAATCTGAAGATAAAAATGACTAATTACTTGGTGCCTTTATATTGCGTAGATGATATGGATGCTGTATAAAATACCTAGAGGTCGAATAGAGGTCGATGCATTCTATAATGTAATAAAATACACACAAAAACACTGTAGTCGTGTGTTGTTGGTTGCCCAAAATGCCAAAAAGGTTTTAGTGTATTTTCTGGTTACTTTTATGGTGTGAATGGAACTTCCATGTTTACTCCTCCTGGTTTAAAAACAGACTATAGTCACTATTTATTACTCACGAAAACTTTTACTATTCATGTTATTACTGTTCAGTGTGTTATATGAATTTCTAAACAATACTGAAATGGAGAACAAGAAGTAAGGGACTAATTTCACCTTGAGTGAATCTTCGGTAATCATATCTCGATGCTAAGATTAAATTTAACTACAGCCACGCCAATATTTAACTACGATCAAGCCTTAACTGAGCTTAAAAGTAACCAAATCAACTGGTTGATATTTAATCAGAAGCTAAATTAACTTAATAGTGACCGAAAGTAATGGTCCTAAGTCAGTTTAGTAACATTCAAAAGCAGACAGTTTCAAACAACCTGAAATTTCCTCCTAAAAAATACACATCATCATCAACTATCTCAGGATTTGAAAGGTGATGTTAAACGTTGGTATTTAGTTTATTTTAAGACTTATCTCGGGACGTGAAGACAACAAAAATCGATATTATCTATCTTGGTACTGTCAGAATCATTCTCAACATCGCATCGCCTGCAATAGATCTTATATATATTTTGTTGTGCTGGGAGATCTTTACGAGGTAACCTATAAATTAGTTTGTAGACCTAACTCATCCAATCTTGAACTTGTTCTCGGTCCTTGTTGACAGTTCTCCCTTCTTTAATTACGTGTGCTATGAAATGAAATAGAGTCTCCACTATAGAAGTTAAATTTTAAACGTTATAAAGGGCCTAGCTGGGTAAGCATATGAAAACTGCCCTCAACCTAAATGAATTTCGATATCAAGTATTCGATAGCCCTTGGCCTAAGGTTATTTGAAAATTTTTAAAGCGGCAGCTTAAAAATTCACAGTGCTTCCAACAAACATACAGGATCTACTTTTGATATTTTTTTCAACATTTTTTGGTGCGAAATTGCAAAAAAAAATCTAAAATTTTTTTAACTTGATGCCTACTAATTTTATTGTATTTTCGAAAATGAGTCATTCCAAGACACGTCACTATGAATTTTTCAAATTTTATTTGATGTGGACGATAGTGAAAGAAATTGTTAAACCCAGTCTCGTGCGATGATGACAGGGCACGCTCCCACTCGCCGCGGTGAATTTTCACAGGAAAAACGCATGTGTTTTAGAAATGTACGTTTAAAAAAACAACATGTTACTTCGAACATCAAAAATATAAATATTCTACACTCAAATGATTTGCAATTATTCGTAATAAATCACAACCACAAAAAACATTCGCTTTACCATTCTGTGCTACTTTGATTTCTTACTAGCTGGTGTCGACATAAGGTACACGAGGCCTTGAGCTTCGAGCGTGCTCAAAACGTGATACCATTTATCTATTATTTGTCTATCATATATATGTCTGTTTATTCCTTGCCCTTAGTGTTCGTCGGTAGCCGTATGGTTGGCGCATAGGTGATGTTCTCGCTTACGATGCGAAAGGTCCCAGGTTCAAACTGTTGGGCCCGCTGAATTTTTTCTTCAATTTTGTAACGATTAATATATTTTTTTGCAAATTCTTTTCTATAATTTCTTTAGGTTAGGTTAGTAGGTTTTTATTCTGCTTAAAATAATTTCATTCTTTCGTATGATTTCTTTAGGTTAGGTTAGTAGGTTTTTATTCTGATACCTAATTGTTAATAATTATTGGCGCCGCAGGCAGTATTAGCGTCGCAGACAAAGAAGAGGGGGGTGCGGGGGGTGCTCCCTCGCCTTTTTTCCACAAAATAACACGAAATATTTCAATTTCTTGACCTGCGGTATTTATTAAAGGTAATGCGCATGCTTGCACGCTTGTGGTGTCGACCCGCTTCGCGTGGTAATTTTTCGTAAATCTATTCACTTTTTCTGATTAAGGAAAAATCGAATGGCATGAGCCATTCGACAGTTCACAGAAAAAAAACATTCGATTTTTTTTTCTGACACATTTACTGACAAAACTGTAAAAGAAGATAAATATATAAATAGAACATTTTGGAATATTCTGAAATATTCTAGAACATTCTGAAACACCACCCCCCACCAAACTCTCATTTATTATCGGGGGCCGATGAGCTGGTTACCCACAGTGACAACACAACCATCACTAGATGGCAATGGGTGGTTTCAGAGAAAATCTGGCGTATACAAACATAGAAAATTCTTTAATGACACTCTATTTCTAGGGTCTTTTCCTGTGTTATACAAATGTATTTGTAATTTTTAAATTATTGTTTAAAATTTAATACGGGCGTGAAACGGAAATTCCAAGTCCTGCACGCCTGATCATTAATTATAGGTTCTAGCATCCGGAAAACGAAGGCCAGCATCCTATAACTCCCCATTTTCTACCGATGATGCTCATGTGATTGGCGAAACCCTCATCGAGTGTTAGCGTTTTAGTGCTTATGTAAACTGCTTCAAAGGGGACTTTTAATATATTATTCGACACACTGAATACAACATTTTCAGCAATTTATGGATTTACAATATTGTTTTCTGGATTATGGTAAAATTTCGTCTAAATTGCCTAGGTTCAAAATACGTTGCCGAGCCGTATCATAGCCCAATTACGCTCGCAAAAATATATTAACATATTTTGTCGGTAATGACAAAATCGATATGAAATGTCGCAAGCACAAGTCTCGATTTGAAAGAGCAGTTGAACCAAAAATAGGAAAATGTATTTGCTGGAAACGTTAAAAAAGAATTTATGTAACCGGGATGTTTAATGGTACGAGAACTATGAGAAGGTAGCCCCTATAACTTGCGGTTATTAAAGTTAATGTCTTTGAAATTACGGATGTGAGGTGAATTGTATATTACGTAAAATGTTGCCAGCAAAAATTTTATTCACCCTACGGATGACTACGACACCTGTTAGATTTATCTAAAAGTATGCATACCTAATAGACAAATGTGTCTAGTCTGTTAAAATTTATAGGTCCAATTTTGTACGCTGATTGTGCGCGGCTGAAGCAGTCGATCATATTGTTCCGTCGCAATGGATATTCGTTAAATAGTGTATCCAGAAATGGCATCTGTTGAGCATAGTCAACGCTGTTATTTGAGCAAATATTTAATGGATTTGACGACATATAAAGCGACAAGTATGTCACATTCATGAAGTATGTAGGGTATAAGTCGTTCTGTGGCATTTTCTGATTTGTTAACATATAGAAGTGTAAAAGAACCCTGCACACTCTGGCCATCTATAAAATTGATTACAAATTTATAGTCTATGACTTGATAATTGATAGTTTTTTCTCAACAGTGATTTGACCGTTCGCATTCGCCAATACATGTCAGAAAAAAATACTTTTCTTCTGTTCTGCGAACAATACGTTATTCGTGAATATGTTTTCACGGCGAATTGAACCTGGTTTATAACAATGCTCACATCATTTTACTTCCACACCCACGTAGTGGAGTGAAAGTGTAGTAATCGTAAAAAAAATTTCAAAAATTGTTCTTGTTGAAATAGTTTAGAGTATCATGGAAACGTCGATATTTTAAATTTGAGCGAAAAAAAAGTCAGCCTGTCTGTCGGTCTGTAACTTTTTTTTTATATACCCGTTTTCTCTGGAACGGTTTAAAATATTGACTTTATACACGTATGTACTATAACGATATCTGAAACTGGATTTCTTTTTGAACCTATCCGGTGAAGGATTGGGGGGAGGTTGTAATAGGGGAAAATAATTAAAGCAAGTTGGTACGAATACAAAAATTTAGAAGTCAAGACCTAAAAATTTTTTATAACATTTTTCAACCCCTCTACCACCTCCACTCCATTGATAAAGGGGCTGGTGGAATAAAATTGCGATATTCACTTGAAATTTGGTATGTATTGTAATGACATTTGATTGAGATGATTCCGTTGAAGGGGTGGAGGAGGTAAATAGGGAAAAATAAGTAAAGCAAGCTAATAAGAGTCCAGAAACTTCATTTTTGGTGTATATGCTAGAAGCCAACGCTTCAATTTTTTTTATGTCTGCCTCAAATGTTATATTATTAAATAAAGTTCTGTGTCCTATTATTTCCACATCTACACCATATTTTGCACTCAAGTGTGCAAATGTGGAGAAGATGGTTTCCTATAAAGAAACTTGGATGGGAAAGCTGGATGTGGAAGCGGTTTTTTCTCTTACCAAGAACCTTCTATGCAAAATTCCACTTAATGATTATCGGATGTAGGCACAACTTAACAAAATATATCTTCTTGTTATATTAGTTTTTAATAAATCTATAATTTTCAGCTGTAATCAAAATTTTATCGAGTGAGTATTCCCCAGTGCGACGTATAAGATTGTAAGTTATATAACATTGCGTAACTGATATACAAGTTCCGTAGTTCCCTGCTCTACATTAAAGATATATCAACGTGTGACACCAAAACAGTAGTTTCTCTTTTCAGAACTTTGAAATTAACATGTCATGTTGGAAGTTTGAAATCTTGGAAAATAGCGAAATTTCCCTGTGTTGAGTGGTGATATATACATTTAAAATATGTACACTGGCGTATTCAACATTCTGCAAACTTCCAGGGCAGTATTACATAACATTGCTAGATATCACATATCTGTTCCATTTCGATTTAATCCACGTCTTATTTTAATTGTCTTTTAACTTTTAGATCCGTCTCTCTCATATAAATCCCTCTAGGGTGCCTTCATGCAGTAATTTTCAATAAAAGACAAACGCATTTCAAATTAAAGTTTTCTTTATGGGAAACTTTTTTATTATCACATAAAATTACGGCCGACAATTAACAGTAACGGGTAAACTGTCGCCTGCGTTATTCATGACAGCACAATCAATTTTTATATTTAATAACTTAATGGTCCATGTATCCTCGATTAACTGTATAGACAATACATGTTTTAATGACTGCTGGCTTTACTGACGCCGTCAGACATCCTTTTATATCTAAACTCACATATTTCTCCGAGTCCTCCGAATTCATGAATATAGATATTCATGAAATATTTTTCCACTCCCTCTATTATGGTATGTTAATAGTAGCATAGTATGTTATCATGTTTCTCCTATTTTCAAATCAGGAAATACATCCAATCCAGCAAATTATCGCCCAATAACAATTCCTTCAGCTCTCGCTTGTAAATTGTGTCCAAAATTCCATGGAAGCGGGAGATGATGTACATGCAATATATACTAATTTTAGTAAGGCTTTCGACAAGGTAAACATAGAATTCTTAGTCCAAAAGCTATCCAGCGTGGGTGTTTGGTGGTATGTTGCTGGAGTGGTTATCCTCGTGCTTATTACGTATGTTGCACCAAGTAAGAATCAATGGGGCACTTATCAAATATTTTCACACCTATCTATCTCTGGTGTGCCTCAAAGCTTTCACCTGGGACCATTATTATTTAATATATTCATTAACGATATTTATGAATGCTTTAAATTCTGTCACATATTATTCGCTGATGATTTAAATATTTATTCAAGGGTATCTGTTTTACATGATTTGAAAGAAGACCTCGATAGATTCACTGGTTGGTGTCATGAGAATGAAACAACATCGAATGTTGATAAATGTTATTTTATTAAATTATCAAGGAAAATAAATAGAGGTTTTTGGTGTTAGATTTCAACTTAATGACTATGATCTCCATGAAACCAACCAAGTACGAGACATTATTGGGGTTATACTTGGTCCTAAATTTAATTTTAATAGTAATATCGATTATGTAATCTCAAAGGCTAATAGAATGTTAAGCCCCATAAAAGACGATCCACTTCAAGTTTTAAGAGTGTTCAAGCTCTTCGTATGCTACATATTTTGCTAGTGAGATCAGTACTTGAATATTGTATAGTGGTATGGGCACCTTCATATGAAACCCATGTTTCATGCGTGGAACATGTATAGCACAAATTTCTGAAAAAAGCTTGCTACAAATCAAGCTGCAGGAGATTCACTTGAATACTATTAATGCTGCCATATATCTCAACTTGCCCACCCTTAATCAGCGACGTACATTATAGGATTTAAGATTCATTTATAAGTTAATGAACAACCTGATCAATTCATCGTATCTGTTGTCTGAAATTAATATTCATGTACCTCCTAGGAATACCAGAAATCGACTCATTTTTAACCAAAAGTTTCACAGAACCTCTATGATTACTCGATTACACACTGAACTCAACGACTTTCTACAGACTTCTATTATTTTTTTAACGACTATAGTTTCTTTTAAAAGGAGGAGGATTTCAAGTCGACCCGTATGTATTTTCTTTTCTCATTCATGTTCAATGATTTCGCTACAATGGCTTAGCAGATATCTATGGAAATGTTTTGAAAATTGTCAAGTATGGTTCGACTGTGATCCTATAGTAGTTTGATGAAGCTATGCCTAGTATAAGTTGAGCAAAAAACGGAAAGAATTATTTTCTATTCGAAAATATTCGAGATTATGGCGGAGGCGATAGTTGAAGTTCAGTGGTTAAGTAATTTCTGGAATAGCTGATAATGAATCTAATGTCAAAAGTTAAACATTCAAAATGTATTATCATCAAAGACAGTCGTTAAATAACATGATATGTAATCGGTAACTATCAAGTGCGATTACGTTGTAATTTGAACGTTCTGCTGATTCTGATTCCTTTGTCATGATCCTATGTAGTCGTTACTTACGATTACTCATTACTTCTATTTCTTCTTTATTATTCTAAGGATACTCTCAATTTTATGATTTTGAGATGATGATGAAAAAACAGCTATTGAGTAAATTGTCTACAATATCTAACTTGCCGACTATTTCAAGCGAGAGCATATGGCATAGACAATAAACAGTGCGAGAGCCAGCCCCAAAAAAATATCTAAATTTACTAACCATGTTTTTTTGCCAGTTGATTACAGTAGTTGTGTACACAAACATACTGCGGTCAGTCAAGCGAAATCGAGAACAGGTGTTTTGGGTGCGCTATCAAAGGGGTCATGATTACGAATGTAATAAAATGAATTTACGAAGGCGAACAATGAAGATGAAGATATTCCTGCTGAAAACGTCTGGCTTCAGCAACCCGAAACCCCACCTCATTTTGGGATAGCAGTGCGTCAGTTTTTAGATGACACTTTTACTGGAAGGTGCATAGGTCGTCGAGGTCCCATTGAGTGGCCCCCGCGTTCACCGGATTTAACCCCCTTAGACTTTATTCTTTGGGGCTACTTAGAGTCAAGAGTGTATTTTAACAGACCGGATACCATAGAAGAATTGCCCATGAGATGATTCGGAACAGCGTGCAAAGTGTCTACACCCGTCTTGGTCAATACTAAATGGTTGGAGGGTCGCAATTTGAGCAATGTAGATGATTTTTTTCTCACAATTACTTATGTAAGGTATCAGTCAATAAAAATATTTTTTTCCAAAATAATGGCTCAGGTAATATCAATTTTTTTTATATCACCAGAAAGCTAAAGGAATATACCACGAAAAACAATAAACAACAATGTCTGTTTCCATTAAAAAAAATATGATGACGGTATAACTCAAAAACCAATGACGTCGTAAATTTTGGTTAGTGACAAAATGACACATGCCAAAGATATGAATTTTGTGCGTTTCTTTAGGTTCACACTGTATAAATCACAGTTATATCAGTCAGTCAGTTGAATGTTGGGCCGGAGCTGGTCAGTCAGCCCCGATGTATGTACAGGGTTATTCTCAAGGTATTGACTCCCCCTTTATTTCTGTTATTATTGAAAATAGAAAAAAAGGTTTCGTATAAAAGTTTTAGAATCTTACCTATATTTTATTGAAACGTGATAAAAAAACAATTTCATATATAGGTCACGTGATATGAAATAAATATGTTTTTTTTAACGGAACACCCTGTATATTATTGCATTTTCGAGAAGCTTTATTTCTTCTGATATCAAATATATAACATTGTATAGGTCTATCTTATATACTTCTTGACATATTTGACATTTAAAATGCAAATAAGCAATAAAGCAGTTTATTAACCTCAACTGGGTAAAATAAGTAGAGCAAGCTAATACCAGTAACTTAATTTTTGGCGAATGTGCTAGAAGCCAACTCCTCACATTTTTTTATGACATGTCTCAAATATTGTTAAAATTCTATGACCAATTATTTGCACATACTAGAGTGCAACTATATGAAAATATCCGTGTATCATAGTTTCAGAAAAAATAATGTTTTAACTGCGACCATTAGACGGCAAAAAGGATTAATTGTGTCAGTAAAACTTCCGGAAACGATTCGAAATTCCGTCCCGTTACCTATGAATATATAGGATTAATTACAGTACTGTAATTATTAATTCAATGCAACAAGTAACGACAATTTAGAAAATTACCGTCGCGCATCGTGTCGTAATGAAATTAAGGACTTTTATCAAGTTCGAGAATCATACATTTATTTGTCATCAGGTTGAATATATATCCGCCGGTCTGTACCTTGAATTGTTAATCAGAGTGTACTGTAAACCATTTCTATTTAAAAATAAAATAGTTGAGAAACTAAATGAGATTAATTTGGCATCATTAATATTTGAAAGTTTTATTAGTAAGGTATAAATTAGTATTAATTTAGAATTCTGTTTTCACTAAACTTCTCATTCAGGAAGCTCATTAAGAAATCATCATCTGTTACTGCTTTCCATCATTAGTGATATGTTTGAAAATATATTGCTCTTGCACAATAATTGATTTTCTGGTTGTCATTCCAATATTTATTGTACAGCGAAATCGGTTCGTTATAACAGAACACATCAAATTAATAAGTAAATAGTTATTTAAGATACAAGTGTAGAAAGCCATTCTTTATCTTACAACGTTTTATATTCGAACGTGCCAATTATTGTAAGAAATTGGCAATTTTTCGTGAATATTTGTAAAACTGTATCAACCTTTTGTGAATGTCACTTTGACGGTTGGTATTATTCGAGTTGTAGTTGAAGTCGGCAGTCTAATTATGTTACTTCATGGTCGTAACTGAAAATCTGTGATGGCAGTAACTAAGGAAACGATATTATAAATAAACTGGCGTAGTTAAAGTCGCCATTGTTGTTCTTGAATGTTTAAATTAAAATATAAGTTAATAATGTTTATTGGTGATTATAGTAATGTAGAAGAGTTTCAAAATACTGCCCCAGAAGTTATGAAGATGGCACAAAAGGCAACGTCAACTTTAATACCTGAGAAGTCACGAAAAAACGTGTATAAACGATTCAGCGATTGGTGGATTTTGAAGATAGTGAAGAATCTTACGTTGAAAAATCAATTAAAAACAAAATTGAGATATCACATCATATTTTGCAAAAAGAACTATCTGAGGAAGCAAACTCAAACGATGCCATTGACGCTAATGATATACTCCTACTAAATCGAGGAGTCACGAGTTGCCTAGACAGAATTCATATTGAAAATTGTGCTAATTGCAAAGTAAAAGAAAATATTGTTAAAAATTAATAATGAATAAAATACTGTTGTCCTTACTGATACATTTTTTAGAAATCGTGCAATAAAAGCGTGCAATAAAAATTTTTATTGTACAGTTTCTTATAAAAGGCCACTTTTTACACTGGAAATGATGTAAAAAACTGTTACTTTTTACACGATCGTAGATAACATTTTTTTGAAATTCATGTATAAAGTACAAAACTTTAGCTACCGAATGAAATGAAATCTGAAATACTTGTTCAGCACAAAATACTGATTCAGTATGTTCTTGACATTATCAGACATGAAGCAGAAGAATGTTTTTGAATAAACTGCATTTGAAAATAAAGAATAAGAATTGTAAATCCTATAAAAACAGTCATAAACGACTCATAAAAGTACACCAATATAATATATACAGGGTGTTTTAGGTATGCAGTCATTAATTTCTAGGGGTGATGATTCTACATAAAAATATATGAAAAAAGGTTCATATAAACATGGGTCCGGAAATTCCTCCTAAGGGCGCTGCGGGCCTTTGAAGCAGCTCCTAAAATTAATTATGTAAATGAAGTTTTTACAAATAAAAAAATACGATGTGAATTTTATGAAATTAATTACCGCATACCTGTATAATAGAAAGAAATTACTAATAAGCTGACTGCCTTTTATTAAATTTTAATTTATAATGAGCTTTATTACTCTTCTTTATTTTCAGATAGTTTTTAATCATCCTATAATTTAGTATGTGAATTTTAGGTGTGTGCAAAAAGACAAATCATTTATAATTCGCTTGATTTTTAAGGTAAGATGAAATGTCAAACCGAGATACAAGTATTTGTAATTAAATCTACGACTATGATATATACCAACGTTCTTAAATGCTAAGGACCAGAACCACAACTATCGAAAGCCTCAAATATTTTACCACTATGCGCCCGTATTACTTATATATTAGGCCAGTCTATATCACTACCGATTATGAAAATCCACGTTACCAGACGGTAACCTAGTCTGATATTGTTCAAAGCAATTTTGTTAATAACGAAAGAAAATATTACATTCTTTCAAACTAATTTTTTTTTAAATTTTTGACCGATTTCCAACAAATAACCTTTTTTCGTAAAGTAAATTTTCAATGTTATTTATTTTTCAACATTGAAAAATCGCCAATTTTTCGTCTTTTGACGTTCTGAAAGTATATTACAATTTTTTTTTTTACAATACATATTTTTTTATATCTTTAGACCTTGCCAAAACCAAAAAGTGGAATTGATGATTTTTAATTTAATACCTCATAGTGATCACTTTCCTGCGGTTTTTTTAAAATCCATGTCGAAGAAAAATTGCCATTTGGATTTTAGCGTGCAGGTATTTGCTTGTTGAAACATTTTAAGTCAAAACATACAAAAGTACAAAGTTGAAACTTGTTCTACAGGGTGTTTTCCACGATTATTCAAATTATTAAACTGCCATAATTCACATTTTTCAAATGGCCCTGTATTTTTTTAGTTACAATAATAATAATAATAAACAAACTTTATCTAAAAAGCTCATATAAATACATATAACAATTACCAATGAAACAATTAGTACAGTTTAGCTCAGAATCTGAGGAAATAAATATATTATTGCCAAAAAAATGCTCGTAAGTATTTCAAACTCTTACTAAAGACTTATCATGGATATGTACAGAAACATATCTTTCTAAACAAAATACTTTGCTGGCTATATGCCACGAACAACATAGGATTATAAGAATGAAATGTGTACATTACGTACAGCGAAACTGTCACAATAATGTTATTTTTGATTGATTGGTTGATTGATTTGCCAACATATGGTGGGCATTGCTGCCGATTCCGGGCGTCCATGGAAGTTTGTTCCAACACGCAGCTTGGTCGTCCGTCGAACACGCCCAACGGGCGGCCAAACCGCGTGCCAGAACCAAATCTCGAATGTTTTATATACCGCCGGACCGGCTGCAGTCGCCGGGTTGGACATTGGACATGCTTGTTGTTAGCAGCAAGACCCGCATGACGCATGGGGTGGGAATATTAAATTAAGATGATAAAGATCAGATAGAAAGATAGAATAGAATAATATCAATTAAACCGGATAAAATAAAATAAATTAATTTATAGCTTATCTGTCTTTCTGCAGCGTCTTGTGATTGCTGTTTTATTTTATTTCCTTTCCTTTTCTTTCTTGGGTTGAGCTGATTTTGTCCATTTAAAAACTTTTCACTGTATACAATTACTTTAGGTCATTACACAGCTATATTGCTTTGTAAACGTATGTGCCTCATTTTGACACTGACTATGCTATAATTTATTGCCCATGAACCACTTAAAAAGTGTCTTGTTAGGTCGTCTAGGGTGTACGTAGGAACACTGCACTTCACTTGAGCTTGTTTGCTTTATTTGATTTAATATTATTAGAAAATCTTGTAATTATTAATTCCATATGAACTCTGTTTTTCTATTAAGGCTCTTCATTTCACGCCGAATTTCTTAATCTACCGGTGGCTGAAATTTTTTCGGGTTTAACGGGGTATTTACCCTTTTTTTGCCGCTTTTTTAGAGAGAATCTTAAAAACATGCCTATTCACGACGTCTTTTAAATTATCCTGTTCAACAAAACCAAAAAACAACTAATGACAAAAACAATTACCAAGAAACTTTAGAAACTTTCACATCCACGTGTTTCGGTGTCCTACGCCAAGGATACAGTCTTCAGTGCTACTTCTGTCAAAGTTTAAAATGAACTGAAGTCATATGTCAGGCAAATGTCTGCTGAGATATGACTTTAGTTCATCTTAAACTTTGAAAGAAGTAGCACTGAAGAGTGTATCCTTGGTATAGGATACCGAAACACGTGTGTGTGAAAGTTTCTAAAGTTTTTTGGTAAGTGTTCTTGTCTTTAGTTGTTTTTTGGTTTTGTTGAACAGGATAATTTAAAATTAAAAATAACATTATTGTGACAGTTACGCTGTATGTAATATCCATATTTCTTTCTTATAATCCAATGTTGTTCGTGGCATATAGCCAACAAAGTATTTTGTTTAGAAAGATATATGTTTCTGTACATATCTATGATAAGTCTTTAGTAAGAGTTTGAAATAATTACGAGCATTTTTTGCTAGTAACATATTTATTTATTTTCTCAGATTCTAACATTGTAGAAAATTTGCATTTGCATTTAATTACAGTTTAGCTTGTTAAACTAGGTTGTATTGTAATTAAACTGTAACAAGTTACACAAAAATTCCGTCTTTCGTACATTAAATAAACTCTATCGAATATAACAAGATATCACTAACTAAATTAAATATATTCCGACACAAGGCGCACATAAATGTTTTAATATACCTATTACATGGCTGGCACATTAAATACTGATCAAAATATATGATATATCTCATCAAATTAAACTTAAAAGGTTTCAGGAATCAATTACCTACACGCTGAAATTCGTATGACAATTTTTCTTTGACGTGAATTTTTCAAAAACTGTCGAAGAAAAGGGATCGATATGAGGTATAACAAAATATAATATATAAAATTAAAAATCATGAATTCCACTTTTTGGAAATTCATATGCAAGGTCTAAAGATGAACGTAAATTATATTTGATAAGTAAAAATAATAAACGAGGTGTTTACGAATTTTTGTCATAAATTTCACTAAACTGTACTCAAGAGTATTTATATTTTATGGAAAGATACTGTTTTATGCTAATGATTTTTTTATTTTGTTTCAGGTAAGTTCTTATATAAGAAGAGTGATTTTTCAAGATACGACAGTAATTAAATTTACGAATAGAAATGTAAGTTGTTATACGTTTAATAAGAAATATAGTTAAATTATGCCACTGCAGTTTGTGCTTATCTCCAAAATATAAAATTGTAGTAAGTACTATATTATTTCACATATGCTTCGAATTTCAAATAACAATTTTAAGTCGAACAGAAGTTATCGTGTTTATTAAATACTCGTAGTCGACAACGCCCGACTGCAACTTTCTTCCGTAACCTAATAGTCTTATTTAAAATGTCCTAATGATATATCATCTAATTAATATACGTAGAGTTTGTTCGAATCTGAGAGACACACTGTATATTGTAGTTTCTATATGCATAATATATGGATCCAATATAACATGTCGTATAAGTCAGGGTTTAATTGTTTCTATCGAAGAACATACATTAAAAGGACAACTTTGAAGAAATCAGAATATTATTTTGTTATAAAATAAATATAAACTATGTAGTCCACTTAGTAAAGATAAAAAAAATTCACAGATATTGCATCTTTCGCAAGTATCTTAAGCGTATTGAAAATACCAGATGCAACTAACTATACTGCTCTAGGTCGAAGTCCTATAGGATCGTCCTATTAATATGCCTGCTAAATTACACCAAATTATTTTCTGTATTTAATTTTTTATAAATATTATTTTTATTAATCATACTACAAAAATCTGAATAATTATTTATTAAATACCTTGGATAATATAGAGAAAAAATTAGAAAGAAAACGGTCTCAGAAAGCAAAGATTAAACAGTTATCGGACGAAAATCGACTATATGCGTGCTCAATAGCATAAGGACGAGTATAGCAGGGGCGTTCGGTAATTATGAACCTTCCTCTCATGGTCTGGTCGGCGAGATTCGACAACGGTCCACAAAAAAATTCCCACAAATAAAACGGTAAATTCTATTATAAATTTGAAAAAACCAACTAAATCCTCGATAGCAAGCGTACAACGTTTACTTCAGGGGTATTTTTCGAAAAATGAACACGCTTCGAGTTATGAGTTTAAGGATTTGTGAACTGATACGTTTCAGAGCAAGCGTTAATTCATTAAGGCGCTCCATAAGAAAGCATAGCACAGACAATATTGAATAATTAGAAAAAAATATTAAGTATTAAGATATGTACGTAATATTACCTGAAAACAAAGCTGACGTGCTGTAACTTTCAAATATACAACAAAATTTTTTTTGACTTCAGAAAATCGCCCCCTGCAACCCCCTGTACAGGGCGATTTTTCCACGACCAAGTCAAATCTTCTTCTCTTTTGATGGGGCATCGTTTAAAATAGGTCGTAGCTTTTAGCAACACATTACAAACACAATAGAGGCAGCTTGTTTCTCTACTGCAAGACTGTCGCAGCGGCCTAGACAGATCTGTCGCTCTCGATACGTTTCCTGTCCTGTCCTATATCATGCGCCCAGTAGTATTTTCAATACTAAAATGCAAAACCTCTGTCTCCGGTTAGGAAAGATCCTTCTTCCCCACCAATCTTAGGTATAGCTCACTCTTAAAGTCTTAGTAAAGGAGCTGTAAACAATAACCTATAAATGTAATAATTTCAACGGCTTCAACACGGTATAGTTGTCTCCATTCGTTTAATGCAAATAAAAAAAGTGATAAAAACCGACCATATAAATAACTACCTTGTTACCTCACACAGAACCGCACTTAAAATTTTTGTACTATTGTACAGTAGAAATTTAGAACCTGTTATCTTTGGTATATAAATAGTTATTTGGTACAATGATAAATTTAAAAAAAATACTCTGTTATGCTTGTATCGAGATAGGGATAATGTCATATATTTGTGGAGCACTGACAAATTCTACAATATTAAGTTCGAGGGTAGAGTTACATACCCGCTGTAAACCGTCACACTATAATATAATTTTGGTAGGAGAAAGTCGGGCAACGATAATTGAATTATAATTTAAACATGTGTGTTTCTGTTAATTTCTTATTTTAATCATGCCAGAACATAGTTTATATGAAAATAATGATGTTATATGTATTAAGTAATACAATATATTTATTATGTAATATGTTACAGAGGAATTAGCTCGAAAATTCACATGCTCTGATCTCCCCTCAATGCTGTAGTCAAGTCTAAGCTGTACAGCTTTGAGGTTTTTATGTGCATTAAACAAATGTATGAACTTTAAATAAATTGTAACAATTTTAATACCTAAATACTAAAAAGTGTTTCACCTGTGCGAACGGCAGCTAGTTTTTTGGAGGAGAGCATAGGGTCGTGAGTAAGGAGTGTGGACCTCAGACGGCGCCACCTATTGAATACTAAATGTGGTGATATAAATAATTTTGCCAGCCAGGAACAAAATTAAATTACTAGCAATCGATGCGATGGAATTCTTAATATCTGTTGATAATGTCAAAATTTACACTTTACTATAAAATCTCAAAATCTGGGCTAATATCAGGTGTATCGGTGCAAATAACGAGAACATGTAGACATTGAACATTTATTACAACACAGGTGAGATGTACAACAACAAAAAAATAAATAAATAAAGTTACTTAACTTGATCTATACCCAACGAAGAAAATTCTATATGTTTGATCTAACAAAACCATTCAAGTGATTTAAAATATCTTTGAGAGGTTCTTTCGCAACCGTGAATCATATATTATACACATCGAGGTTTCAACAGTGAATTTTAAAAGACATTACTACGAGTTTATTTGTCGCTAAAGTGTCACGTAAATGGACAAAAATTCATGAGCTAATGAATTACAATATTCACTGTGCAAACTCAGATGATAATGATGATCTAAAATATATATGTTCCCTTAAAACATTTCATGTACAATGTGGCCAAAGGCATACTAACCCCACGTGGTACCATGCGATGTCTTTACAATACGATCTTAAAGCATTTCAATATTCCACACATAAATTTAGCGTTAAACTATGATTGCAAAAATGATAATATGATTTACTTTAATGTATGAACCAAAAAAATCACTGAATAAATCTGTAATAATTTCTTCAAAAATATACAACTAAAATGAAACAAAAAACCTGATCAGAGCCTTGGCATTCTTCTTGACTACTGCAGCGTGACTTGTCACCACTTCTTAGACGTTCTCGACGTTGGCTACGACTACGACTCCGTGCTGCACCAAAATTTCTGCATGAATCTCTTGAAGACAGCTCCGAACAACTCTCCAAGCCAAAACTTCTCTGAATCTCAGCCAGACCCACACATAACCAAACTTCTGAGCAATAGATTTCCTCCTATTACCACTCCTTTAAATACTAGGCCCCATATAACCAAAATTACAGCACCAAACAGCTGGGCTCTTACATAAATCGCTAAATTGCCTGACCGAAATATATACCTATTCAAACATAGGCCCATCCAAACGTAGGTCTGTCCCAAACACTCTGTAATAAACACAATAAATAAGAACTAAATAAAACTCCAAACTAAATAAAATAAAAGCTCACCTCGTGTAGAGAGTTACATAACCTCACGAGATACATGGCGACAAAATTACGGCAAGCAAGAGAATTCCTTCCTGAAATTTATTAAATGCTTTCGGTAGGACGGTAAAGAAACACTGGGTACATCAAGTAAAATCCACGAACGTGTCAGCGATGTAAAACCCAAATTCCTCAACACAATATCGGGACCGGCGCCGTTCGGCTATCTCGTGGCTGTCGAAAAAACGAGAAAAACCAGACCGGAAATCTACAAAATTTCCTCAGTGTTGCCAACTTGTGCACTCTTAGAACATTTTGTCTAACGAATTATAATGCATCACAAAAGGACTCAATAGTCAAAAGACTGAATTTCACAATTATTATGTAATCCAACTACAAGGACATACCATTAACACCACTAACTCAAATTATTCTTAAAGAAAATATGTTTACTTTCCGTAATTTCACATCGAAAATAGGCAACCATGCACTATCAAATTCGAGATCGTAAGTTGAGTGGTGCATACCTCTATATTCAAATAAGTGAATTAATTAGAGTCGATTTACTGCATTTAAATATGAAATTATTCATGTAGCTTTTTCAAATACTACAAAATATAATGCTTATGAAAATTGTATTTACTTTGTAAGAAATTCTATGTACTCACGATTAATAACAATTGCAAAAAGAAACAATGTGTTTTTTATTCAAGAAAACATAAATAACAAATCGACGCCATAGAACACAATACAAAAGTCAGTGCACAATTATGCGGAAAAATGCGCCGCAGCGCTAGTAGACATTCTGCCGATAGTTTTGATGAAATTCACCGGGTATAGAATTACTATTGTCAATTTAAAAATTCAGTTTAAAGCGTTGCTACCAAACAATATTTACAATAATAAAAAATTGTAGGTCGAAGTTCATATCGCTCGTATTACCAACTATTCCTTTGTTGGTATTTTTTTATGATTTTCAAACTGACTTTAGATAAGCTATACAAGTGATAGTCGGGCATGTGACCGACCTAACCTCCGCGAAAGCTTCGCTTGGATTACATATTAGTGTTTCCAATATCGAAATCCCGAGCTCTCAGGGAATTAGTACGACCCGAAATACTGGGATTACGACTTGTTAATCCCAAAATCTTCGGATTTTTATGTAAGCTTGGTTAACCAAAAAGTTGTTTTAGCCTACACTCCACTGGAATATGAGCATTTTAAAAACTGCGTGATGTATTCCATTAAAATAAAGCGGACTTCGATCGATGGACACATTTACATGATAGTTATGTTAATATGCAATTAAATAATTATGTGTTTTATTCATTACTACGCTGTATATATAGTTTATAATAAATGAAACTGTTCCAATATTAATTTACTGCGTTAATGCATCTGGCTTGGTTCCCTCGATATATGATAACTAACGCGTCTGATGATGTCGACGTGTCATTAGTCATGTTATATTATTATTTTTATTATTGCATGTTAATTTTAAAGTCATAAGTCATTTAAAAATATCTAATCGAAACACAATTCAAGGAGAGGTTTTTTAGGAAAAATGCACTTTTAGAAACATCTATCCTGCAAATATAGTAATTAACCCTGAAAACTCGGGTATCTCTAATATCCAAACAACTTCAACCAACCAGGCAAATAAATAAACAGGTCGAAAGTTAATTCCCAGATGGGCTGAATAACAATTTTCACGTGAAATAACTTCGACCATGCCTCGTTCAACTCTCGACGGTAAATGCGAGTAACTTTTTTATTTCTATAGGTAGTTTTGTATCAACATAAATAACATAATATGAACCATACATGTATATACAGGGTGTCTTAACTTATGTCGTCCAAATACCTGGACTCTCTTTCAAAATATATTAAACAGTGAGATCATTTAGTCAAATTTCATATTGCATTTTTAGTACGTTTATACAAGGTAATCGTTGAATAATTACAACACTGAAAATTCAAGAGCAATTTGATAAGCAGTTTCTGAAAAATACTGCTTTAAATATGAACTGATACGTAGGAAACTCTGATGTCATTTACTCCCAAAATTTGCCTCGAAGATACCTTGAATGTGCGAAGCCGGCTATTTAAAAGCAGACTCACCTATCAGTAAATATATTTGATAAATAAAGACAAGCAATGTCAAAGTTGAATAATGAATAAAATGTAAAAAACATTTATTTTATATAGAAAATACTAATACATGAAGAATAAAAAGAAAAGTAAATTTCATAAGAAGAAATTGAGTCTAGAATAATAATAATAATAATAATAATAATAATATCGTTTATTCCAGTCGACTATGTTACATAGTATAGGAAAAGTCAGCAAAATACAGATTAAAAATAAGTACATATTATAAAATTTCGTAATAACACAAATATCTAAAACATCAATAACACAATAACAATAAAAATTACTCAAATACAGTTTAATAAAATTAAATAACGCATAGAACGACCCAATTGAGTAAAATCTAGCTACGTACTAATAGCGAGACCAAAAGTATGTTACTACGTATTATGTAAAAATTGTGATCAGTAATTAAAGAACTCAGAAATACTATAAAAAGCATTATTCAGTAAGAACATTTGCAATTTATTTTTAAATAGCTTAATATTCATTATATCTTTTAGATCCTGGGATAATTTGTTATACAATTTTACTCCTATATAATTAGGACTTTTTTCATATAATGACAGACTATGTCCTGGAATTGATAATAACGATCCTGATCTCGTTTCATAATTGTGATAGTTACTATTCATGGTAAACTCATTTATATTATATTTTACGTGTAGTAGTAATTCGTAAATAAAAATAGATGGCAATGTTAAGAGTTTTAGCTTTTTGAAATACTGTTTGCATGAGATTCGCTGGGATATACCTGCCATAATTCTAAGTGCTCTTTTTTGGATTTTGAAAACTCTATTTATATGACTAGATGAGCCCCAAAACAATATACCATAACGCAAGCGTGACACAAAATGAGCATAATAAAATGACATCCAGGTTGGCTCGTTGCTAATATTTTTTAGCCTTTGTAGTGCGTAACAAAATGATGAAAGTCTTCTACAAAGATTTTCAGTATGTATGTCCCAACTTAATATATTGTCTATGTGCAAACCAAGAAATTTTGTAGTTTGAACTTGAGCTATCGACTTACTTCCAATTCTTAACCAATAACTCTCATTAATTGTCGATGTACGAGGTGTAAAATTTATAAATACTGTTTTAGAAGTATTCAGACACAGTTTATTTTTGGTGAACCAACTGTTAAAATTAATAATAATTCGTTGCATCTCATCGATTGTATCTGTAATAGACGATTCATCACACAAGAAGGTGTTATCATCAGCGAACATAGTTAGTCTATTTTCACAGTTCTCTATATAAGGCAGATCATTTACGAAGATTAAAAACATTAAAGGCCCCAAAATGGACCCTTGTGGAACACCAATACTTACTTTAACTTCTTTGGAACGAACGTCATTTACATCCACAACTTGCTTCCTATTGTAAAGATATGAAGTTAACCAGTCACATACCTTTCCCCTAAGACCATAACTTTGGAGTTTATCCCTAAGCAAGTCATGGTTGACCAGGTCAAATGCCTTGCTTAAATCCATAAATAAACCAAAACATTTTTTCCCATCATTTAAAGATGTGTATAATTTGTCAATGAATCGTAATATAGCTGACTGTGTATTTCTATTTTTTCTGAAACCGTGTTGTGCGTTATGCAATATGCTATTATCTGTTAAAAATTTAACGATTTGGTCAAACACTATTTTTTCCAGTACCTTAGAAATCGAACTGAGTAGAGAAATGGGACGATAATTCTCAATATTATCTTTATCTCCTTTTTTATGCAATGGGATGACTCGAGCTGTTTTAAATATATCTGGAAAAATACCCTGTTCTAAAGAAATATTAATAAGATAAGTTAAAGGATATGTAATATAGTTTATTGCCACTTTTAAAAGTTTACAAGAAATTAAATCAATTCCCGTCGAATTTGAATTTTTTAAATTCATAATTGCATTAAAAACAGTGTTTTCAGATACAGGACCTAAAAACATACTGTGAGTTGTTTGCTTTATCGAAAAAATTATGTTCTCATTAATTTTATTCTGATTTATACCTACCTTATAAGGAATTTCAGCAAAATAATCTACAAATGAGTTTGCCATGATTTCATGATTTGTTATTTTAGCATTGTTTAAAATAATATGGGGTATTTCGCTAGAATTTTTATTTTTGTTTATGTTGTTATTAATAATTCTCCAAACAGTTTTGCTTTTGTTACTGGATTCCTGATATAGCCCATCATTATACATTTTCTTAGCAGCTATGATGACTTTTTTGTAAATATTCTTGTATTTTTTATAGTAATCTGAGGCATACTGGCTTTTCGTTAAACGCATATTTTGGTGCAATTCTTTGAGTTTTTCTGATGAAATTCTAATACCTCGAGTTAACCACATTTTAGATTTAGATTTGTTTTGGTTAATTTTCATAATTGGGAATGATATATCTATATAATATTTTAACATGTTAACTAAAGTTTCGAAACCGACATTGACATCATTAGTCGCATAAATATCGGACCATGACTCTTTGCTTAAGTAGCTAAGAAAATTTTTATAATTAGCTTCGCTATAAATTTTTGAGTAAGCATTTTTTTCATTATTCATTTCCCAGTTACAGTTTAATTCAAAAATTTGGGCAGAATGATCTGATAAACCATTGAAAATTATATTCGTTGAAAAATGTAAAATGTCTTGATTAATATTGGTACACATATAATCTATTGCGCTAGAAGAAATAGAGGTACATCTTGTAGGGCTGTCAATAAAGTTGTTAAAACCGTAAGAGTGAAGAATATCATTTAGGTCCTTTTTGTAAACAGAATTTGTTAGATAATCAATATTTAAATCGCCAGTAATTATAGTTTGTTGTTGTTGTTTCATGTTTTTGGTGTGGTTATCTAAAAATGATGCTAATTCAGTTAGAAATAAATTTACGTCTCCAGTTGGTGACCTATATATACAAAATATATTTAAATAAATGTTATTTTTTAGCATTATCTTAACACCACAAATTTCAAAAATTTTTTCTATTGATAAATGCGTTATCTCTTTAATTTCACTTACATTTTCAGTTAAATTCTGTTTACAAAAAATCGCTACACCACCATTTTTGTGTAATTTTCTAGAAAAAATACTAACCAGATCATATCCCTCAATTTTGGTTAAACTGCTTTGGTTTTCTGATAACCAATGCTCTGTCATGCAGAAGACATCGATCTCATTAATGTTTGTGAAAGTTTCTACAAGATCAATCTTATTACGTATACATTGAACGTTCTGATGAACAATATTTAAGGATTTATAAGACAGATGTTCCTTTGGTTGCTAAATGTTATTTCTGATTTTTTGCTTCTCGGTTATCATTTTTTTCTGCAAAACTACACAGTTATTAACATCGAAAGGAGAATGATTAACATCTAATTCTAATTTTAGTTTTTGAATTGCTTCATTACAGTTTACACATTTTAAAGCAACACTTTTACATTCTTCTTTTTTATGACCACTCTCACCACATCTGATGCATACCTCACTGGAACAGTTTTCTGCCTTGTGATTGAAACCACCACACTTAAAACATCTGTATATCCTGACGTAATCGAAGACTCTGCAGGTGGGTGTCCATCCTATACAGAGCGAACCTTCTTCCAATATCCTGGCGTGGGTAGTAGGATCACAATCTAATATCGCCATGTAGCGGCTTATCATTTTCCGTATAGTGACCACCTTAATATCCATATTATCGTGTTTTAAAAATACATTTTGTTTCTTTATACATTCTAAGAGCTCATTATCTTCCATTTTTTCTTCAAAATCAACTACTTTGATGCACGGATTTTTAAGTTCAGGTATTTTAATCTGATACTGCCTACCTAAACTTTTTTCTGCCTCCTTCTTTACTTTCTCGGTTTCTTCTTTAGTTTTACACTTAATTAATATACCACCATCTTTAATATTTTTTACCTGTGTGATGCCAACTTCCATTGCTGCAGGCCTTAATTTTTTTAAGATAGTTTCCTTCGTTTTACTGCAATCTTGTTTAGCTTTCGGCTTAATGACCACGGCTTCACCAGATACAACATTTGAATAAGTAATATTATTTCTGAGATTATCTGACTTTGCTAGACCACCAGGTTTTTCTATAACATCACGTATTTCATTCAGAACAGTTTCCTTAAATTCATCAAATTCTTTACGAATTTGTAGTATAGAATTCCAATGCGACATACAGCTATCACACAGCCATTTAAAATTAGAAACATTTTTCACTACATTATATTCTTTGACGCTGATATCCACACATTTTAGATGAAATGATTTCTTACATATTCCTTCACATTGAATACTATTATCAGATTTAATTTTATCTTTACACTTTAAACAGTTTTCCTCCATGTCATTTAATTAGTAAAGACATGAGATATATGTTAAAGTCTATGGCCACCTTTATATTAGAAATGCTGATAACTATATAAACTGATAAGAGGCACACTTTTTCTTCAGCTGACTGTGACAATATTATTCTTTATTCAATTTATAAATGCAGTTACTTTCCTACCTGGCAGCAATTAGTGGAAAATAAATTGCTTGTATATAGGTAATAAAATATGTATCCCTCTTGATTCACAATTCACAATTTTAGTACACAAATTACCACAATTTTATTATATTTTTATGCAGAGTTCTAACACACATCTACACATGTACACATTCGCTAGTCGAGTGTGATATAGAAAAAAAGTGTAAAAAATACAAATGACAAACTAACATATAAAGAAGCCCAAGCAAGAGTACGTATGATCAGTACACAAAAGAATGAAGATGGGAGAGGACATGCTCAGGACTCAACACATATATAGGAGGTAGAAAAAGCACAGAGAGCTGCTGAAAAACATGAGACGCGAATAGAGAAAGGATATTATCTCACCAATATCAGCACAAACATGGAATCGATATTTTGAAAAAATGCTAGCAGAAGACCGACAAGAATTTAAAGATGCGGAGAACGTAACTCCCAATGTAGTCACAGAAGGATCACCAATAAGAATAAGCATATCAGAGGTTAAGGCAATATGTAGCTCATTAAAGAATGGCAGGGTCTCGGAACCGGGAATTATTCCTGGGGAACTTATAAAACATGGAACGGACAAACTGTATCGTATACTGAGAGACCTGTTTCAAAAATGTATGAAAAAATCGTAAAAGTACCACAGGACTGGAAGATATCCTTTATATCCACAATTAATAAAAAAAAGTAAATTGTGATAACTACCGAGGAATATCTGTTACAAATTCCATCAGCAGAATATACGGAAAAATATTAAAAGATCGTATCGAGAACGAACACAGTGAAATGGACGCAAAAGAACAAGCCGGTTTCAGAGCAATAATGTTCACAATTGATCACTTATTTACGATCACGCAAATATTAGAGAAGAAAACAGCATTTAACCAAGAAGTACGTCTGCTCTACGTTGATTTAAAAAAAAGCATATGATAGCGTCCCTCTAGGCTCTAGGAAACTTTGCGACACCCTAACATAAATATAGAATTGGTATATGTTGGTATATGCTATATACGAATAGCAAATCTAGAATTAAAATAAGAAATAGTTTAACAGCCGGATTTCTAGTAACCAGGGAACTTAAACAAAGGTGCTTTATATCCCCGACACTATTTAAAATTTACCTGGACCGTGCATTAATGGGCTGAAAGAGAAAATGTCATGATATGGTCATACCGATAGATGACACATCAGCATTCTACACCTATCACTTGCAGATGATCAAGTTGTTATTGCGCAAGATATCCATGATATGGAATATATGGCATGTAAACTTATTGAGGAATATGAGAAATGGGGTTTAGAGCTTAACGTACAGAAAACGGAATACATGTGTATTGAAGGGCAACAACAAGATCTACTTCTGTCAGGCGGGTAAAAGATCAAACACTGCAGTGAATATAAATACCTGGGCATGAAAATATCAAACGATGGAACACTTGAAAGAAGATGTGCAATTTCAATTTTGAACAGCAATTTATGAGATCAACATATGTTGCAGGGCTCCCAGATAAAAGGGAATATATAAAAAAAAATTTACTTTAGAGGCTGATATATCAGCAATACAGCAGGGTAGGGTGGTCACCCTGTGCCCTGAACAAAATTTTTATGTTTTACGTGCAGTCCCCTCTCTGCATTTAATTGGTGGCGAAAGAGGCTCACACGGCCGACTAGACAAGTACCTGGGGTGTGAGTTCGAACAAATTGGAGCTTTCAGATGTACGCTGGTGAAAACAAATACGCTTCTTACTATAACAGATTTAATAATATTTAGGTAATCTTACAGCCAAATACCACAGAGATAACATTACACACAATCGATATACTTATGTGTGGCCCACACTTAACCTAACACAAAACATGATAACTTAAAACTAATAAAATCTTAACTACTAATAGGCAAAATATGACCCCCCAAAATATATTAGCTTAGACGATTACATTAAAATATTGAATAATAGCATAAAATGAACAAAATAATGTGAATTTACTGACAATAGGTTAAATTGACTGAAAATTTGTAAGCGTGGTATTCAAAACTATTAAAACTTAATTGGTGATATGCATTACATTTAATGTCTACCGTAAGAAAGCTGACGGGCACTCTACTCCTCACGTAAAAGGTGGTATGTGATATAAGGTTCCCCCGTTAGGTAATTCAAGACGCTTACCTCCAGCAGGTTTCAAAATGTAATCACTAGGCCTACCAGGGGAGCGTAGCTTCCAAGGGACCAGGCAGGAGAGCCTCACCGGTACACTCAGGATTCCAAATTTACCAAATATCTTGCCAACCAAGTTTCAGTAGAACCAAATCCACATACAGATGTACAAATCCAACAGGTAAGATGTGGGGTCAAACATACATGATGCAGTACCAGTAAAAGTCCAAGTAAAATGAAACCAAAGGAACAAAAGGTACAAAAGAACAAAAAACCAAGAAGAACAAAAAAGCCAAAAAGCCCTGAAATAAAGAAATAACGAATGTTACAAATCTATTTTCTAAAGAGATTTCAGAGGTATACCTTAGATGTTGAGTGGGCTTTCAGAATTCCTTTGCCACGTGCTTCCAGCAAGTCGATTTATCCGGAAAATTCCGTAGCAGTATTTCCCAACAGAAAATAAGACAAATATCAAAATAAAACACTGCTAATTTGTCACTACAGCACTAAATTCCATTAAAGGAGCAAATTAACAAAATGCTATCCACGTGCTCAGTGACACAACTTCTCTTCGAGCCGGCAAACGGAAAAAAGTCCCAAAAATGGCCCAGACGGAAACCTCTGTCAAAATCTGAGAATGACTAGAACTTTGTCCATGGGTACGTTCCGAATGAACACTATACAACATAACCCTCAAATCTGATAAATCTCCCTTAGTGACGTCTATATTCCACACATAATACAGTATTTCATAATTCCATTAACAAAACAATAGGTTTAATTGATAATAACGGTCTTGAAAGGTTATAATCGAGACGTTCGAAACTCGCTTCCTAATTAGGTACAGTTACAGTGCGTTGCTAGCAATGCGTTGCCAGCAACTCGCTGCTAACATCACTGTGCGTAGCTCACATGGAGCACGAACGGTAGGCAACCAGTTATACTATATAACCATATTACGATATTCAAATTGTAAATGTGCAGATACGAAAATAGACTGTAACACATATAATAAAATAAAAGAAAAATATAATTCAATAGTTAAAAGTATAGTTACCTACAGTTGTGAAGTATGGTCAATAAAAGAAAAGAACAGAAAGATTGTTAAAAGCAACAGAAATTGACTTCTGCAGAAGATCTGCTGGAAAATTAAAAAGAGAAAGGGTCACAAATGAGAGAATAAGACATACGATTGGAATAACGCACGACATTGTAGATGATATAAGTACCAAACAACTCACTCATATGATATGGACATATTCAACGAATGCCACACTATAGAATACCAAAGAAAATTCTAAATTGAAACCCACAAGGAAGAAGAAGACGGGGAAGACAAAGGAAAGGCTGGAGAGAGGGTATTGAACATGAATTTCGGGTGAGAGATTTGGACGATGACATGTGAAGAGACAGAGACGGGTGGAGATTAAGAATCGGAAGACGGCGCAGAACGTTATAAACCGATATAACGTAATTTTTATAAGAAAAGAACATTCTAACATTATTAAATCTTATGTACTTATAGCAGTTAATAGTATTCACACAACTCGTGTTACTTTATATTACTTTATATACTTTATATGCAATTAAATTATTTAGAAAAGAGCAGACTTTTCCTTTTATATCAAATTTTAATTTATATTATTTTTCTCCACTAATAAATTAGCTTTATACCTATAGGCTATACTTAAGCTAGATTGGGGACCTAGCTTTATACCTATTTAGGTACATTTATATCAGCTATTAACAAAAGCACATCGCTTTGAAATATATTAAGTTACCATAAAAGTGAATGATGTCACACGGCTGTTAATATGATGGCGCGTTCTTGGTTAATTTTGAAGTCTATAGAGACTGTAGCGTCAAAAAAATGAGAAATTTGCAAATATTAATAACATTGAAAATATCTACTTTACGAAGAAATTCGAACATTCCTTGTTGGAAATTGGTCAAAAAATGTCTAAAAATTGTTTCGTTGAAAAAATGTAATATTTCCTTGTGTTTTAAACAATATCAGACCAGGTCACCGCCTGGTAACATAGATTTTCATGACCGGTAATGTCTTCCATCAAAGGAACTGCTCCGAAATGTATTTGATACTCATATGCCCATACAGCCCGCTCTACTTTTTTCACACAGCTTTAAACGTAACTCGTGGGACTTTGTAGGAAGCAATTGAAAATTTTCCATTGGTAGTGAAGCAGGATATGTATTTCTAATTAGATGGAGCATCGATTCGTAATTCCAGGATTATTCTACAATAGTTAGACGTACATTATCCACCACATTGGATAGGGAGAAACAGCCTAAATAAAACATATATTCTTTATAGGATTTTGCAAACAGTGGAAAGAAAAGCTATCTATAAGAACTAAAGGAAAAATTATATATATAAATATTAATGAAATTTTTGCATTCTTTCGATAACCTGACTTCTGGTTATGCTACCAAGTGAAAATTCTTATCAGCCATTCTCATTTTAACACTAGCATCCAACCTAGTCCCCTACGGCTAAGCAGGCTAAACTAGCATCCACATGATCCCCTACGATTTGTAAATTCAGTTAAAAATGAGAACAAAGGCCTGAAATTAATTTATTTACGTACCTTGTCTTTAAAAATTTTTTTCATTCTAATGAATTACATAAATAAATTATATGAAAATTACATTTGCTAAAGCGGTTTTCATTTATTTCCGTGGTACATTAGTGAAAATAATAACCAAAATTGGAAATAAAACAAAGAATCAGCAATAAATAATAAACCAAAAGTGGAAGTTTTGCGCTATATGGGCTAAAATTTGCTTAAGCTAAATAACTCAAAGGATGCAGTTTATGAAGCTTTATTATACCAGAAATTATTTATTTACAAAAATAATGAAGATGCAAGTGTTCATATTACACTATATATTGCTCTGTATGTGATTTTTTGTTCTTGAATTCTTAATATGTCGGTTGAGAATGTTTGCCCTATATCCTAACCTACACGATAAATAATACAGTCCACCACGCTAACACAAGTGAA
The DNA here is from genome assembly GCA_963583905.1 of Stenurella melanura. Taxonomy (NCBI): domain Eukaryota; kingdom Metazoa; phylum Arthropoda; class Insecta; order Coleoptera; family Cerambycidae; genus Stenurella; species Stenurella melanura. The sequence continues at coordinate 116,132,301 of OY757312.1, forward strand.
CTTAACACTTAACTCGCTGTGCAACCCACAAACGTTATAATTTCATGGCATCCAACGAAAAACTTCAGGGTACGCTTCCCCGGACTAAAGCAGCCGACCTATATATTGAAATTAATGCCTTCTGCGTTTTGTTATGTCGAGTAATATAAAACCCCACGGGGGTTTACATAAATCTGGTTAGTCTGCAAACGAATGGAGGACGCCTCCTGATCGATATTCTCCCTGCGAGCTTGGCGCTAGAGTTCCTACAAAAAGTTAACATCTCTAAAGTGGTGTGGTTACTTACACCTGGGCTACTTTGAGGGCTCCCAAGTTAAGTTTTATAATTAGCGGGTCCTTTGGCGTTTCCACGAAAGTGGTTAGGCATTTCGGAGAGATACAAAATATATTCGAGAAGGTCAAGAAGACACTTCAAGAAGTGGTAAGGCGTAAGTCATTTCATTATGGCCGTTTTCCTTTCACTTTATATAAATACTCAAGTAGGCTGGGGTTTGCTTATGGAGTCCGGAGGCTATTGCGAATATATTAGACTAGCAAAAATACCCGTTTGTCAAATGAAAGGAAGCATCTGGCCGTTTAAAAGTATTGATAATGAAAATAATTATAATAATAAATTTTATTTTAATGAAAGTCGTACTAATTATATATACAGGGTGAACGGTCAATACTGAACCGTTTGAAGTTTGAAAAAATTTGTGAGACATGAATTGTAGGACATTAAGAGCGGCAAATTTATAAATTATGTTTAAATATACAAGGTATCTCACATAGTGATGTAACCGAATAATTGGATTCTTTAAATTCAATACCCACCATTTTTATGTTTATATTTGGCTCTAATTCTCTATCCAAGCATTTTTCATTTTTGGATTTACATTGCGGTGTTGCCAAGTTATTCCACTTTTTTCCTTAAAAATGTATTTGCCGCAGTCAAGCGTAAAATCCGCAAAAAAGTATTTTCATGAATTTACCCGTCGTTTCACTTTGAATTTACTACATGTACTAGTTTTGAGGCCTCTCAAAGTTTAATCTCATTCTGCAAGGTATTCTCCACGACGATTGAAATGTTTACAATTTTAATGTGTAACTATTTTTTAATGGAACACCCTGTATGTTTTACTTACAGTGTTTCAACAATCAATTATCTGTACGCGCATAGTGGGACTGAAAAAAAATGTACCATTCAAAATTCTCTACAGCCTTAATTTTTTTTAAATAATCGTCAGACTTCTGGCTACAAAACTGTCCAGGCAGATTTTTGGAAAAAGTCGAAATTGAACTTACATACGTCGGTCGTTCTAGTTGATCAAAATTGGTCGAATAAGCAGAAAAATCAAAATAATTACATAAATTGACCTAATTGCGGCTACTTTTTTCTTTTCTTAATCGATTTTGAGTAATTTAATAAAAATATAAATAATAAATAAGAAAAAACAAGTATCCTAAGGCTTTTCACCAACAATTAGCCAAGAAATTGCCGAAATCAGTAAGAAGTAGAAAATATTCCCGATTTTCAAAATATTTACTTATTTATAGAAATATTTTACTTCTAGCTCTACATATTAACTCAAAAGAAAAAAGCAGTCGTAATTTGGTCTATTTATGTAACTATTTGGATTTTTCTGTTTTTTCAATAAATTTTCAACTATAACGACGTATGTAAGTCAAATTTCGATTTTTTTTTCAAAAATTTGCCTCGACAGTTTTACAAAACTGTCGAGGCAAATTTTTGAATAAAAATCAGAAGTCTGACCATTATTTAAAAGATGGTTAAAAATATTGCGATTGGACCAAAATTAAAGGTTGTAGAGAATTTTGAATAGTAAATTGTTTCTCAGCCCCACTATGCGCTGATGTCTATGGCGACTACTATTTGCGACTTGAATTTTCGAAAAACCGTCGAAAAAATGCAATCACTATGGAGTATCAGCGTGTAGGTAATTGATTGGTGTCACATTTTAAGCGAAATTATACAGGGTGTTCCATTTGGGACGATTGACTCATTGCAGTTTAAAAATGTAAATATTTGAATCATCGTGAAGGAAATCCTGTAAAATTAGATTTGACTTTGACGGTAATGGAAATTAGTTCATAGCCTTGACTATCATTCGAAGTGAAACGACAAAGAGCGTAGACGGATAAGCATGGTTTAGCTGCCCCCTCTTGAATTTGGTTCATATTTGGGAGGTAAGTGCCTATCAATATGAGAATAATTTATGCCAAACGCCAGCTTTGAAAAAACATTTTTACAAAAGTTATGAAAGAATTTAAAAAATTAAAAAATTTGATTTTCTCAAATGTGAATGAGCCGAATCCGGGAGCTAAAATATATGTGGTGCAAGGCGTTATGCCGATTATAAAAAGATAATGATACCTACTCAATAAATTAAATGAATACCTAGGGGGTAAAAAAAAATAATTTTTCAACAATTTTTTCTCTATGAACTATTTGAGGGAATACCAGAGCTGGGTAAGCCCTGGTGAAAAAGTAATTAGCAATTACAATTCCTTTTTTTTCGTGTAATTGTAATTGTATTTAAGTACTTTTTTTTATTAAAGTAATTTGGAATTGTAATTGCAGGAAAATTTTTATAGGAATTATAATTTGTAATTATATTATTTGAACTATCTAATTACAAATTACTTCTATAAGTACAATTACTTTTTTCAATTACAATTACTTTTTCCAATTACAATTACTTTAAGAACATGCATATGTGGTTTAACAAACAAGCACAGACTTGCAGTTTCGTCTCTGGAAATCGCATCATCCTATTTGTTTCTATTCCATTTGAAGAAAGCGTTGTGCCGCGTGAACATTAAGAAGTGCTTTAGTGAAGCAACTTCGGAATTAGCATAAAATAAGTACATTTTATTTTATTACAATTATTATTAATTTAGAAAATATGTTGTCTATAGCATCAAGATTAATAAAAATATATATTATGTTAGAGTAGTATTATTATGAGAAGATGCTCGGGGCGGAGCTAACGTGCGCGAATATTTTTACCAGTGACACATCATCTGGGGTAGAAGGATATATAATAATTGTAATCAAATTTTCGAGGTCGGAGAGCTGTGTAATGTGGAATATTAAAGCTTGTCACACTCTGGTGTTTACGATGAAGACATTCTTCACTGAAAGTAAGGTTATATCACTTAATTCAATCAGAAACGGCGAACACAACAACTATATCGCAGCACAGATCCTGTGACAGCAAGTTGACGGTGCCACTGGCTTCGACGTCAAATATGACGCAATTCGCTCTCATTGGCCTAGAACAATGGAAGCACACAAACTCGTTTCTGCGCATTATTTTTTGCGAGCATCTTCTCATAATAATACTACTCTACTGCTCTTATTTTGAGCTAAGAAAACTTCTGGTTCGGTTAGTCAGCCTTTCGGTCATACTTTTTTGATTCGTAATTTTTTTAATAATAATTATTGCTGTCCCAACATCTCATATTAGAGAAACCATTGTGCTCGTGAAAAAGAAAGTAAATGGTAATTTTTGTTTTTTAAGTTTTAAGTCATTTTAGGTAAAAGAACAAAATGAATTTCGAACAAAACATTTTTTGTCAGTTTGTCTGCTTGAGTGCCTGTCTGTCTACTGAGTGTCTAGGGAATTTTGTTACTACAATAACTTGAAATTGACTTTTCTCAGGATTAAAACGGAAAAATAAACAACAAAAATGTTTTAATGTTTTATCACGAATATAATAATGCTTTACCATTTTATAATATAAAATGAAGGAAAATCAAAAGCAACTGTTTTCGAGATATTGGTGTATCAATTCCTAAAACATGAAACTTTCCTAAATAAAAGGCATTTTTCCTTTAAAATGCGTTTATTTAGTAAACTATTTATATTTAATTTATTTTAATTTTACCTACCTACTACTTTGTGAAATAATATACCAGACGACAGAGTACATTTTATAGTGAAACCCACGAAAAGTTGCAAACTGAATTTTTTTTTTTAATGAGTTCCTGAAAATATATTATAGAATAATATCCTGAAAAGTTTACATTTCGCTCGGATGCAGAACATAACAAAAGTATTTTTTTATTCAGTAATTTTTTCAAAATTTGGAAATTAATTCAGGGTGGGAAAAAATAAAAAATACAGGTGGATAGACTACGTGTTTCTGAACAAAAGATGTCTTAATAACATGTATCGCTAAAGCCTACCATGGCTTCCTGAAAAAAAAAAGTGAAGTATTTTTTCACTCTGAAACCCCTAAACATTCTTAGCAGTTCTAACGAGTAAAATAAAGCCTTTCTCTCTTTCTGATTACACATTTTTAACATTTTTCTTAGTGAATAGGAGGATAAATAGTGAGTATGGAGGGTAAATATAATTATGAACGCATACACACACACCATGCATAGCCTCTGAATCGCTTGCATGAAGTTTTACGTGCCTTTACTATATTGTATTTATTACAGGTACACCTATCCACATTTCAGATATGTATATACTATGGATTCCTTTTACATTTGTTAATGTATTCGAAGAGTTCCAGAATTTATATTCAAAACAATCACAGATGTTTTCATAGTTATGAGGATAAGATCGTGAAAATCTACACATTCTAATAACGAGCCCAATAAATATTAAAACGCAATATTATGCAACACCTTTAATTAAAATTTTTAACTTACATTTTTGTCTGTTTAGTCACTATAATTTACTTTATCATAAAAGTAATTAGAAAAGTAATTAGAAAAGTAATTGCTAAGTTCATTTTTCACGTAATTGTAATTAAATGAATATAATTCCTTTTTCAAAGACATGTACTTTGTAATTGTAATTAGTTCCTTTTTAAAAAAAGTAATTTGTAATTGTAATTATTTTTAAATTACAAGTAATTACCCAGCTCTGGGGAATACCACTATTTTTTTTTTGTGATATGCTCATACCCTAAGTAACAACGTATATTTTTGGAATAAGATTGGAGAATTACTTCATAGTGTAAGAAAATAAAAAATAAAGTTTGAAAAAAGAAAAAAATGATTTTTTTCAAATGTGAATGCGCCGAATCCGGAAGCAAAAATATTTGTGGTCTAGGACGCTATGTCGACTATAAAAAAAATTAATACTCATGAATAGAGGGTAAAAAAAAATATTTTAATTTTGTAACATTTTTCCCCTATGAACTATTTTATGAAACACCACTATTTTTTTCTATGATATGCGTATGTCCCAAGTAACAACGTATGATTTTTGGAATAATATTGGTGCTTATTCGGTTACGCTCTTTATGAAAATACGTTTATTGCAGATTTTGCTCTTGACCGTTGCAAATGTGCTGTTTATCGGAAAAAGCGGAATTACGTGGCAACACCGTAGTGTACGTCCAAAAATAATGTATATTGAATATAATGATATACAGTGTGTCTCACTTTTCACGGTAAGACCTTCGTAACTCAGTTATTAATAAATCTATTTTTGGTGGTCATATATGTTTTTTTTAAATCCCTAATACAATTTACCTAATAATTGACACCATTTTCACTCTCCCCAATTAACGCGTCTATGAAATAAATTAAATAGGTATATGCACTTTTAGTTACCTTGACGAGGTGCACAACGGACCCAAGTTTAAAATAAATCGATTTATTAATAACTGGGTAAGGTGCAGGGCCGGCATCTTTTCAATTTAACGTGTGGTGCTTAGTGTAGTATTAAATATTGAGAGAGGGGGAAGGAGAAATGAACTTGCAGACTTTTAACATTGGAAATGTTTGTTTTCGTATATGGGGTAGAGTTACCAGTTTTTGTTCAAGGTCCAAAGACAGCGATGTCGCGGTCGACTGAGACTATCGTATGCAACGGCTGATATACGCAAATGCAATATGGGTTGCATATATCACAGGGGGTGAAGTTACCAGTTTTCGTTTTAGGTGAAAATACAGCGGTGTACGGGATCGTGCTATTGTGAAAAAGTTGAAAAAGTTTATGTTTTATGTATGGTGTTATCATTTCCAATGTCCCGATGATTGCAAGAATTGCGACATCTGTGAATTTTTTAGTTATTTATTATAGTCATACATCACATGAACGTTAGAACCTCTTTTAACTTGGTTAGTTTTGGAGTTACGTAAAAAGTTCAAAAATAAAAGCTATAAGAAAACAGAAATATATAATTTAAAGTAAACAATACGTTAGTTACGTCAAGATATTTCTTGATAACTAATTTCACTTTGTTTTACGTAAAACGGAGAATTTCAATGATTGTTAGATATTTTTCGGACTACCGTGACTTAAATGGGAACAAAATTTAAAACTAAATATCTAGTAGAACTTTTATGACAAATACCATCTTTCATATATTATTAAAAAATCTTGTTTATGACCTTTCAGATATTAACACTGACCTAATAATTTCTTCATTCATGTGGTTGTCGATAGCTGTTATTTACCGGGGTATAAAATAAACAGGGCTGGTAATAATATAAGCGCGCATGGGCGCGTTCTGCATGATCCTACTGTACCAACCTTAAATGGCACCACACGCTCACGCAGGGGAGGTAAATTTTAGAAACTATACGTTTTAATAAAAGTTTAATAATAGTTGAGAACTATTGTGTTTTTTCCAGAAATTTATCTAGTTGTCGCTGCTAGGCGTATGGTGCTCAGCACCATCATTTTGTTTTACGTGTGGTGCTCGAGCCTGTGAGCACCACTGTATATTGTATGCCGGGTGTAACAGGATCATGGTAATCCCCCCCTTTTTTCCTTTAGTTTTGAAGATAAATTTGGAACATCTTATATTCTTAATAAACATCACGTTTTGAAATATAAATGATTTTTTTCCACTTCCCGTTTTAGCGAAAGTGACACTAACTCATGGAACACCCTATATATTATTGCATTTTTAAATTCTGCCTAATTTTCTGAATTCGGTAATACCACATGCGTGACATTTTAGACGTCAATATTTATTTTAATTTTTAGTTTCCCATTTAAGCGTGCCCGATTGATTTCTAATTTCTTCAGATTGTATGCGAACTATTTTTGTACTTTTGCCGTATGTAGTTTTGTTTAAACTAGGATACAATTCCTTTTTGCTCTACTCTACAATATTAAATAACCGTTGATACAAAATAAACAAATAGCTATCGCACACAAAAGGTAAACTATTAAATTACTTCCAGGAGGTATGAATAGGAAATTGTTTCTGAAGAAAATCAATTTATATTTAAAATCCATAGCCAGTGAACCAACGCTTGCATGAATCTTTAAAACTCTATTGTGGTAGCTTAACAAGATAAATATCAAAATATCGCTTTGGTGAAATTAGAAATGTAGCGATCATGTAGCAGATTAATAAGATGAAAATATCAATTGAAAATTAAATTCCGGTTGTAACTGACGTCAGATTAACTGGGCCCGACGGAGACTAATCACCTGGAATTACATTACGCTTAATCTGTGTTGCTTTGCTAAAACTTAAATTAATTATCTTTTATAATGACGTACTTAAGGACTTTCGGAATCGTTCAGTTGAAAGTAGAATTCTATTGAAGTTTAACTGTAGATTGCAATAAGATAAAATTGGACTCTAATTCTTGTTTTATCTCCTTACTTTTGCCATGCTGATTTAATTTATAATTGTATCCCAAAATATCTTTCATAAGCGTTTGAGATGAGATTTGTCTTTTATATAGTATTCGTACGATTGTGCGTATTCTATTTATTATTTATCGTTATTGTTGAAAGACCTTGTAAGTTGAATTTCCCACATAGCTATTCGTAGTGCTGTAATAATTCATAAGTAATGTATTTTTTCTACTTCGGCAAAATCTGCGGGACAGTAAACTGTATAACAAGAAACTTTATTCATTGATATTAAAAGTAAATATACAGGGTGTTTGGTGCATCGTGTGCCAAATTGAAATGGTCGACAGAAAGGGTTATTTGCTATCCTTTCAGGCCCCTTAACACTTCCCATGCCCTGCGGGATTTTTCATATCGACCTTCTATCTTTTTAATGAAAAAAATCCCAAATTTTACATTTAAATTCAAATTATAAAAAAAGTCTGAGGCGTAGACTGCGAATTTCATTTTTATTTTTATGTGTATTGTTGAAGGGTTCTTTTAAATCCAAAATTATTGGCATTAGTCATCTAGTTGTTTTTTTATTCACTCGCAAACTTTCAGAATAGGTAAAATTTAAATTTAAACTTAGACTTTAGACGGCTATAAAAAGAAAACTCAGAGCAACCGGGATCTTCCAACTCCCTCAAAAATTCTCTAGTCTATCCTCTTGCTAATGATGTGCCACATGTCATAAAAATCTTTTAATAACTTCGTGAATTCGCTAAATTAATGAATCGGGTCACATAAGGCTAATATTCAAAATTTCAAATAAAAAATTATATTTGCTTAAATTATGCATGGCAAACAGGTAAAATCTCTTGTCTCACTCTTGCGAAGTAAAATCTACCTTCTATCTCTTTCTGTTCATTGGTTTTCTTGAACTAAAGAAACAGTTACATTTTTATCATTTATTAAACAAATTTAAAAATCTTGCTCAAAGTATTGGTCTCTGTTGCGAATGCAGGCCCGACTTCTGCTTCGTATTTCGACAGTTGTTGTATGAAGTCGTATTTCCTCCCTAATTGTACCGAAAGCCGTTTCTATGCGTTGGACAAGAGGACAAGTTCCTCCCTAGTCGCAACCTCCGTCGTGTACGCGAGCTCTTTGGCACGTCCCCAGACATAAAAATCCAACGGAGTTAGGTCTGGGGAACGTGGAGGCCATTGAATAGGGCCATCCCGCCCAATCCACGCATTTAGGAACACATTGTCTAGATATTGTCTTACAATAAATCGCCAGTGCGCGGGATAGCCGTCATTTTGAAAAACTATAGGCGTATGCGTAGATTGGGCGGGATGGCCCTATTCAATGCCCTCCACGTTCCCCAGACCCAACTCCACTGGATTTTATGTCTGAGGTCGTGCCAAAGAGCTCGTGTACGCGACGGAGGTTGAGACTGGGGAGGAACTTGTCCTCTTATCCAACTCATAGAAACGGCTTTCGGTACAATTAGGGAAGAAATACGACTTCATACAACAACTGTCGAAATACGAAGCAGATGTCGGGCCTGCATTCGCAACAGAGACCAATACTTTGAGCAAGATTTTTAAATTTTTTTAATAAATGATAAAAATGTAACTGTTTCTTTATTTCAAGAAAACCAATGAACAGAAAGAGATAGAAGATAGATTTTACTTCGCAAGAGTGAGATAACAGATTTTACCTGTTTCCCATGCATAATTTAAGCAAAAATAATTTTTTATTCGGAATTTTGAATATTAGCCTTATGTGACCCGATTCATTAATTTAGCGAATTCACGAAGTTATTAAAAGATTTTTATGACATGTGGCACATCACTAGCAAGAGGATAGACTAGAGAATTTTTAAAGGAGTTGGAAGATCCCGATTGCTCTGAGTTTTTTTTTATAGCCATGTAAAGTCTAAGTTTAAATTTAAATTTTACCTATTCCGAAAGTTTGCGAGCGAATAAAAAAACAACTAGATGACTAACGCCAGTAATTTTGGATTTAAAAGAACCCTTCAACAATACACATCAAAATAAAAATGAAATTCGCAGTCTACGCCTAATACTTTTTTTATAATTTGAATTTAAATGTAGAATTTGGGATTTTTTTCATTAAAAAGATAAAAGGTCGATATGAAAAATCCAGCAGGGCATGGGAAGTATTAAGGGGCCTGAAAGGATAATCCATTCTGTCGACCATTTCCATTTGGCACACGATGCACCAAACACCCTGTATAATTTGTACAATTATTGAATGTTATTGGAACACTTCTGTTTTTCTTATCTAGATTAGACTGTTGTTCTTCTGCTTTTTATTTTTACATATTTGTTTAGTGATTCGGTCCGTGATGGAAAGATAATAGTATGCTATAATGGATACTCAAATGTCGAGTAAGGCTAAAGATCCAAGCTACCCCCTTGGAACAATTCAGGTTCGTTTTTTCGTTCGAGTGACCTCATCTTTCGGCAATATCTTTCATATGTATTTCCAATACGTTTTCCATTTAGCTAAGTAAACATCTTCGAAAATATGGTAAAGACGAAGTATTTTTTAAATGTCGACTGAATGAAATATATAAAAAATTCTTAAACCTCACGAAGGTATTTAAGGTGTTTTATTGAAGCCACAAACTGATTAATCGGTGGCTCCATAATAATATACACAAATAGTATATAATATAACGAACAAATCTCGCGTGATTAGGCCTATTAGGTTAAAGGTTGGCGGCACTATATACAAAAGAAGTCGTTCCGATTACTGGTGTGATTAAGAGCCGGTTTGTCAATGCGAGGATAAAAGTCATTCTATTGTTAAAGCAAAGATTAGAGAACTAACAAGATAGGACAGTCAGACGGAGAAGGCGAAATAGACGAAGATAGTTCTGAACTCCCATTTAAAGGGACACAACATCCAGCGGAAACGGTTCAGGGATTTGTCGGGTACGCATTAAATAAAGTTGACCAAGCTTACTAGAAGATAGGTTGGCTCATTATAATCGACAAGTGCTACGTCACGTATAGATCTCGACGACAGCTGCGTGTGGCTGTTTTTTCCTCAATTTATAGAAAAAAGTTTCAAAATCATTCTTTCAATGTACAAGTCTATCCTAACCAAATAGATACCTTACATATAAACATAAAAATACTTCTGTGACGTATATACAAAGCAACCTGTGTTTTTAGTGACCTTGGGTACTGACAGTCAGCTGAGATCGGTCGTTCCATCAGGACCGTGTTATCCATTTTTCACTATTGGCCTCTTTTTCTAATGTTATCTTCTCCGTCTGAATGTCCCATTGTGGCAACTGCGCGAGAAGTACAATTTAAATGTCGATGTCAATGGCGCCATTGCTAAGAGATAAAAGGTTTTCCGCAGGCTGTCATATCTTGTTAATTCTCTAATCTTTGGTTAAAGCACGGTTTATAATAGTCGGGTCCCCTACTACTGAGTGTAGTCCACGGCTCGACCCGTCCATAGCAGGAGTAAGAGATCATGAACAAGAATGATTGAAAGTGACCCAACTGTAATTATTGGAACTATGCTTTAACCATAGGATAACTTTATCTTCGTATTGATAAACCTGCCCTTAGCAACAAAGATACTCACGAACAATATTTTACTTATTACGGGTGCGACAGGACCAGGTACATCTCCACTTTCTTATTTCATTTTCAAAATAAAAAATAGAAATTGTGGTACAGAACATTTGGTAAAGGAATCCATTTTTTACGTAACCAAAGGCAAAAATATATTTTCATTTTAGCCGAAAATACTATCTACTAACTTTTTTGTTTTAAAAGGCATATTTTTTAATCTTGTCACATGGAGGTTTAAATTACCTTTATAATGTTTTTTTTACATCAAAGTCGAATTAAATAACCTTGAAAAATGGTATTATACAGGGTGTTCGCCTTATTTCGTCCAAATATTCTCGCTCTCTTATAAAAGATATCGACAATAAAATTTTCAAAAACAAGGTGGTAGAAGGTATGCAGGGGTGATCCATTTAGGCTTGACATCAAAGCGTGTAATTCCGGAATTTACCTTCACTAACCCCACAGGACGTGGGGAGTGATTTTAATTACCGCCGGCGCGGCTACCGTGTGGTATCGGTCGGAAAACACGGAAGCCTTGTCTGGCAACGGGTAAACCGAAAGATAATATCTTTATTCAATAACTAGCAGTTACAATACTTTTATAAAAATAGTACACATAAAAAAATTCACATGTGACGCTAGTTAACTCAAGAAGCGAAGTTCAGTTCTTCTTAATTTTTTAGGTTAGGAGATCCTCTTCCACTTAACCTATAGTTTCAAAATGGAACACGCGGTATAGTATTGCATATTTGAATTCCCCTTTTAAAGATGATTCGAACGATATGCCATTTGATCTGTGATAGGTTGTTACCATGATATGGGTGAGTTTGTACCAAGAACATATCAACTTTGAGAACTCACTGTAACTGTGCAACATCTGAAGATCTGGTTTGCGCTAAAAATTGTCAAGGGACTTCTAGTTTACAATACTATTATGAGATCTAAGAAAATCGACTAATTTATACAGGGTGGGTCAGGAAGCGCTAAATTTACTATTTCTCACATTTTTCAAATGCAACGCCCTGTATATTATAACACTAAAGGATAGCCCTCTGGAAGAGCTTTCCATTGATATAAGGATATGAGTCTGTCTATCTGTCATGAGTGTCGAGCTATTTTACACAATTCAAGATTTATTAAAAAATGACGATATAGTAACATTAATAACCGATTTCTTTTCGCAGTTGTGTTAAACTAAATGAAAAAACTAATAATGAAATTATATTAGCGGCACTATATTCAAGGAATTTTTCAGTTTTAGTAGGATTGACGTTTCCAGAGTATGGAAATAACTGTCCATTCTATCTCTTTGTTTGATTGCAACAATGTATTAAATGTTTTACTGAAATAGAAAACTTTATTTGCTCCAACCTCATTGTGATTAGACATATTATTATGTTGCCGTGAAATAATAGTTAATACGTTTAGTTGCTTGTGTTCTATTAATAGACTCGTATATTGTGAATTAATATGCCTGTGGAAAATTACCAAGGGGTAAAACACCACTAGATTTAATAACAAATAGATCAGATAGATACTTAGAAATAAAAGACAAAAGTATTTTTCAAGTGTATAAAAAAGGTGAAAATATAATATTGAGAATTGGAGACCTACAATAAGTATCAAGAATTTCTCTAAAGCTTTGAAATATTCTTCTGAACACCCACATTCTCTTGTGCGAGGAATCGCGTTACTTAATATCAGCACTTATCTTATCTACTTAAAACTTTTATTTTATATTTCAACATATATTTGACGCTATTGACGCTAATCACGAGTCGACATAAATGATTTCACTCAACTATTTGGCAGACTTCGTAGTATTTTATGCTGGCAATTAAAAACTAGGTTACCCAAGTATATTATTATTTTTCATATTATATTTTGCAAATAGAAATCACCATACTCAAAAGTGGTCGTCTGTCTGCGGAAATTGGTATACGCTTCGAGTGTACCCCAGAGATCTATGCTAGGTCCTTTATTCTTCAATATGTTCATTAATAATACAGTTGAATTGGGGATCAATTGTCTTTTATACGCAGATGATATGAAATAATAATAAAGAAACTGATTATAATGATTGTGCGGCATTACAAAGTACTTGATAAAATCAATTGATAGTGTAATTTAACAAATTGCATTTGACCATAATGAAGTGTAATGTTCTGACTTTTGCTGACAGATATGTTGAGTTTATTGTTATTACACAATTATATTTTAATTATTATTATTGGTTAAAACATCCAGTGCTTACACATACACATCCATCAACATTCCATTATACCTGGGCGTAACATTTAACAGTAATATTTTCATTTAATTGTCACGTAAACACCATCACGAATGAGAAAGTCTTAGGATAATGGAATTTATAATACGGTCTTCTTACGATTTAATGATATTGACGCACCGAAGCAACTACATCATTCTTTTGTTTGATCCAGATCAATCAGTTAATTATGTGGTCTTCTTGTTATATAAAAAACAGAGAAAATTCAGTGATATTTCTTGAAGAATTTAAATCACAAGGTGTTGTCTATTCTGCTATTGGTGCTCCTCAGACTATACTTTTAAACATGTTCGCATTCGAGTCGGGAGATTTACAGAAGTATATCACAACAATTTTTTTTTTTTAATAAAACATGATATAACAGATTGTGGCGTTATCATAAGTTTACTAAATTTTCGAATATCTTTATTCTATTTGCCAACCTCATGAACTACGTAGATGTTTTTTCCACAAAATATGTGATCGTGTATAATAATCTTCTAGACCAGACCAGATAAAGATAACTTCCATTGCAAGGTAGTTGCATTTTGTTTTTATCTTTTAATTCGGTGTTTTCACAAATTTTAAAATCTCTTTGACTGTGAAGATAATACTTAATTATGGTTAATAAAAATTGAATTTTCCCAAGCAATCGATTTAGTCCTTAAAATAAGCCCTTTTAAATTTGAATTTTACCGCCAAAAGCCGTACATCACCGTATCCCGCACTGATGACGTCAGAGGTTACATTGTTGGTAAACAAACATGGGTTGTGTATTATAAATACACGCTATTTTGTAAAACCTTAACGTTTTATAATGGAAAGTAAGTGGTGTTTTGTGCCAGGATGCAAAAATACATCCAAGAACGCACCTGAAAAGGCTTTCGTGACAGTGCCAAAACAAAAACAACGCAAAATAACGTGACTTAAATCCGATAGACGTGATCCACCTACAACAGCATCAGTATTTTTCTGCTGTGAGAATCATTTCAAAGTAAGTTGAGTAAGTAAAGTAAGTTTAAAACTCCATTATATGCATGAGTAAGTATTAGTCTAAAATAATGAATAACTAACTACCTAACCCTGTTTACATTACAAGTTTATGAGCAACATTTATAGGTTATGTTTATATAATATCAACCTTGTATGTATATTACATTGAGCAACTATATACAATAATCATAATATAGAAATCAATAGACTACGTTAAAGTAATAATAGATAAATACAAAGAGAATGAAAAAGTTTAATACTTATGTTGCAGCTTTAGAGTCCCTCACTTCTGCTATGTTGAAACCTTTCTTCATAAATTCCGCGATCATGAACACATCCACTGCCGGTAAATTTCCTGAAGTAGCTCTTACGAATTCTGTATTAGTCATTTCGAATTAAATCACAGGTAAAAACGCACAAAAATTCTTTAAAATACTATGTTTATATACTACGTATATGCGATATTACTGTTTGATGTAATCGATGACGTCACCAGTGTCACCACCAATAATGGCGTGTTTCGCGTAGCTGTGCAACTATTCAAATTTTATGTTATTTATTTGTTGAAATATTAATTTAATAGACGACGGATTGCTTTTTAAATACAGGGAAATGCTTTAATACATTAAGTATTTCATTTTAATAGTATCGGAAAAGCTACTTTGCATATAGTGAAAACACCTAGATATATCTCTATAAATGTTTACATTTTTTTTTCTTATATATGTGTAAGTGCTTATCTCATGACCTATAATTGAAACGTTCTATTGGGTTTTGTATTGTTAAATAAATAGAGACAAGTAACATTCAAACTAATTCGATGACGAATATCGATTGAAAGGTTGACTTAGATTAATAGACTTGACTCTAGCTTCACATAAGGGCCGATTTCGATTTAATTCGCTTATATTTTAGCGGGAATTAGTCTGATGATGAAATAGGACTAAAATTTCAAACTACATTTTTTAGTTAAAAGCTCAGAAATGTTTACCTACTAAGCGTTAAATTTGGGACACCCCGGTTATTTATATGAATTCGTAGATGTACATCGTAAGATCACATTTGAAATAATAGTAGGTAGTTAAGAACTCAATTACACGTGTTCTTTGGAACGTATAACCTTAACGTAAAACAATACTCAACGATTTTTTAAATCGATAATTATTGTAATGACATTCTATTTAAGCCATCAAATAGCGTGATTTGACTCAAAACCGTGACATGAAAACATGCAACAATAACAAGAGCTTTATAAATTCAAAACGTATTTAAAAAAATACTTCCCAAATGCTACGAATACGCTGCTCGATAATGATTTGTTTAGAACAATTTATTAATGTAGTGAAAATTCGACAATTATAAAATAGGGATAAAAATAGTTCAACTCTTGAAACGTACCCCTTGCGAGTAACAATTAATTTTGTTACGTGATGTAAATTACTAGGCCTGCCTTTATAACACATAAAGCAAGACGCGCAAAGTTTAGAGGCGCTGGGTATCCTTTATTGGACAGATACTGATAAAAATCTCGAGTCATTTTTAAGACTAATATTTAGAAGTAAAACAGTCATAATCTCACAAATTAAAAGATAGGTGAGTAAATATGTGCAATCTATGAGTACTCCAACTTGTTTTCTCTTAAAATTAAAAAAAATTCCAGATACAATTGTGTTTTCACCTTATTTGTGACAGATACATTACTCTAGTAGGCTTCCCTTTGCTGCATGGTGCGCCTGACAGCACCACGCCATTTATAGGGTTACCTGTTAGGTGCACGACATACGTTATCATTGAATCCGTTCGATCTTATTTAGTTATCTATTTTTAATGTCTAATAACTATTTAAGTATACCCCATATCATTTTTAAAGATGAATAATTGTCTCCCCATAGAAATACACACAGTATGCGCGGAATAGTTACTGTTTGTGTCGTACGAATTTATTTTTTGCAGATTTTCTTTAGTCGAAATCCGCCAATTAATATTATAATGATTAAGTAAATAAAGTTCTTTGAATTTTTGCAATCGGTTCAAATTAGCTTCTTGCCATTTTACATCGTGTCACAAGCAAATGTGTCAAGTGTTAAAAGAACGCTAGTCGACGCTGATATTTACTGAGCCTGTAGCGCTGCTCCTACGAAAACATTATTTTATTTTCATGGGAGTCTGCTAGTTTTATTAAAATGCTAATTTCAGTTTGAAATACGAAAAGACTTTATTATATTATACGGGGCGTCAATTAATTGCTAGACGTTACTCTTAGGATGAATTTTCCTTATAAAAATAAAACAAAAAGTTTATATAACCGTCCGGAAATGCATCTCCTGGTGAGATACAGGACGTTAGAAAATCCGAAAACGGCTTGAAATAATCACAGGCCTGCATTTGAAAAAATTTTCAAAGTTGATTTAAAAATTTTAACTGTTTTTTGGTAATTGGGTAGCACTGATTTCAAATCTGCTTTCAGTTTTTTTGTATCACGTAAGGTTATTTTTCAAACCAGCAAAATCAAGAAATTTAGAGAAACTCGATTTATTTCATTTATAAGCTAGTCTTATAACATGTTAAAGAGAAAAATACAAAAACTTACAAGATATAGACATTGAAACTATTTGGAATAGTTGTTTATTCTTTACGCTTCTTAAAAAACCGTTTTCTTTTTTCAGAAAAGCTTCTTTTTGTTGTTTTTCTGTCATATTCAGCTAAAGGAAGATCTCTCCTCAATGTCCAACAGTAATCGGCCATCATTTTTGTGTCCCAGCGCCCCTGATATCTTTTTTCCATCTCTTTAATATCTTGATGAAATCTTTCACCTTGCTCTTCACTCACGTCCCCAAGATTTTCCGGGAAATAGTCCAAATGGGAATGTAAAAAGTGAATTTTTATGCTCATATTGCAACCAAGAATCCTGAATTTTTCCAGCATATTTTCAACGATCTCAACATAGTTTGTGTCTTTATAATTCCCTAGAAATTTATGTACAACTTCTTTAAAAGCATTCCATGCATGTTTTTCCTTATCTTCCATTACATTTTCAAATTCTCTATCTTTCATCAAGCTCCTAATCTGCGGCCCTACAAAGATTCCCTCCTTTAATTTTGCCTCTGACAGAGCCGTAAATGTGTTACACAAATATTTAAAACAATTTCCTTCTTTGTTTAATGCCTTAACAAATTGTTTCATAAGTCCAAGTTTTATGTGAAGTGGTGGAAGTAAAACTTTTTTAGGGTCAATAAGACTTTCGCGAATTACATTTTTGGTTCCAGGTGTTAAAGTCTTTCTTTGTGGCCAGTCTCTTTTTATCCAATGCTGTTCTAGGTTCCTGCTATCCCACTCGCACAGGAAACATGGAAATTTAGTAAATCCAGACTGCTGACCCAAGAGAAGGCCTAAAATTTTTAGATCCCCACACAATTCTCAGTTGTGATCTTTATATTGTATTCTTAAAAGTAATTCCTCTAAATTTTCATAGTTTTCCTCTAAATGAACTGAATGGCCGACAGGAACAGAAGCAAAAACATTGCCATTATGTAAAAGAACAGCTTTAAGGCTCCTTTTTGAAGAGTCGATGAAAAGTCTCCAGTCAGAAGGTGTGTATTCAGGAGCTCCGAGGCAAGTAATTAGATCAGAAATTGCTTGGCAGTACACAAGTGGTCCGTTTTGTGCAAAATATTTTACAAATTCAGCCTCACGATTTCTATACCAAGAGAAGGTAGTTTCTGGGGCAAGCAAATTTTTTTGTTTCAACCTAGACCCCAGTACTTCAGACATGTCTTTTGAAAGTCCGAAATCTCTTACCAAATCATTCAGTTCGGCTTGTGAAAATAGTTAGGGTTGGTTTTGACGTGAGGTTGATGGTTCAAAATCACGATGTTGTACTGAGCCGGAAGTTGAGGAGTTTTCACTATCATCTTTTAGTACTTCGGGGGGTATAGGTATAGGTACATCATCACTGTGAGGAACTGGTCTGATAGCTGACTTAATATTGTTTGGGTACAAAATATGTTTCAAAGTTTTTCTATTATGCCCCTTAATATCACAAAGACAAAAGTAGCAATCATCATGATGATTTTGCGGTTCTCTCCAAACCATCAGTATTCCAAAAGGAAGGCTTTTTGTATTTCCTTTGGTCCAATGTCTTAAACCTTCTTCACATACCTTGCAAACAACGTGCGGTGCCCAATCTTTATCTTGATCTCCTAATTTCATTTTGAAATAAGCATAAATAAATTTTACTTGTTTAGTGATCAAAACGCAAGAATGAACCCAATGACATTATAATATAAATTTTGTTTGGAGTCATAAACTTAAAACCCTTCTTTTTCCCAGTACTAATAAAGTTAAAGCATATCAAATAGGACTTAGCAGGTCAAAATTCCCGGAAATTTTGTTCAAATTACCATAAATATAGCAATTAATAGATTTAATAAAAGGATTTACCTCAGGTAATTAGAGCCTACTTAATAAATTTCTTGAAAAGTACCACATAAAATCATTTTTGGGTTAATAGAAGAATAGAATTTCAAGCACTAAATTTATTTAAAATGTATTACGCCTATTATAAGATGTTTTTAATATTTTTTCTTTTTTTTGGGAAAAAAAAATCTGTGGGTGATGGAGCCCAATGGTATTTAATTAGTTATTTCTATATAAAAACTGAGCTTAACAAACAAATCACAAATTTCATGCAGGCCTGTGTAATTAAATAAAATGTATTCAATTTATTGTTCAACAGCCAATGGCTCACCACGAAGTTAATGTAAATATCCGGCGCGGCGCTACTAACATTATCAAAACTATTACTCAGTTTTCAAAATCTACAGTTCATTACGAAATAGAAAGAATTAATTTTTCCTTTGATTGCTATTTGACACTTACTGCTTAACTGTTCACTAGTTTCTGTAGACTTGTCAAACTTAATACTCAATGAAAATGTATTACACAACACAGACAATCTTACACATTGAAATGTATAGTATATACGATCTCAATTGGAACAGGATAAAAACAAAAACTCGGAGTAAAGTAGGCATCTTCTTTAGTGACAAATCAAACTCTAGGCATCTAATCCCACCCATATTTTAAGTGGCAGGTGGTTCAAGCGCACGTGGACTGTAGACGAGAAGTGGTGAATATCCGAGTTTTTGTTCTTATGTTGTCCCAACTGAGATCGTAAATACTATACAATGGATGTTCAACATTTCCCCCCCTGTGCCGATACTTAGCTGTCGATGTCTTGTCATCTAATTCCTTATACGTTAGAAAATACCCAGTGGTTCGTGAATTATACAACTTTAACTTTCTATTATGTTTTACTTCGAAAAATCTGCACACTGAGTATTGGGATTGGGTAAACTAGACTTTTTAAATGACCACGATTAAACTTCCATCGGATTCTAGTCGGAAAAGTGAGCAGGTCGTGCTTTGAGTTTCTCTTATCCATCGATTCTGATATAGTTAGTTCAAGAAGTAAGAAGTGTCTTGCCACATGGGTAAAGGGGGTGAGGCAGCATCATGAGTGAACAACATACGTCATATTATTAGAGCCAGAACTTTTTCAATTAATAAAGGAAATTTTTCTAATAATCATCGATGATTTTCACCGTTGAGTGTTTTTGCTACAGAAAGGTCTCCGTGGAATCTAAAACTTCACGAAAGGAGAAAAAGTTACCAATCAGATAATTATCGAAATTTCCAGCCCGAACCGTTACATAAAAGTTGTGTCTCAAAAATGCCATGTGAATTTTCATCGACCCTGATATGATTCGCATATGAAAATTTACAATACCATACGAGAGTATCGGACTTAAAGACATTAAGGCTTTCAACCCTTTGCAGATGACAAGAATATAATAAATTTTCCTTGTAAGATTTGCCAAATTATTCCATGGTGTAAGTATATATGATATCATCAAAATGAATATGTTTATCATCGTACTAATAGAATTATTAGAATCGAGATTAGAATACACCGGGTGTGCCAGGACTATGTGGCAATACCTTGGGAGCGTATAAGTTGAGTCAAAATTGCACTAAAAATATTTGTACATTTTTTACCTAGAGCGCCCTCTTTCGGAACAATTGACCCTTAAAAGCTAAATTTTTAAACTGTTTTTTTTTTACGAATAACTTGAAAGGTTTGTTATGCCAATAAACCACTATGACATACCGAACTACGTACTAATATAATTTAATTCTACCGTGTATTTTTTTTAAATAATTAAGTTAGTATAAGTATACTAATTTCAATTTCAAAAAAATTCTTGAGACATGATGTTCATTTTTCATTTAGTTAATTATTATTTGTCTTTGACGTTTACATTTATTCAATTGTTTTCTCACAAGTTTCATGCGATCATATTCCATGACATTCATTATATTAGCATTCCGTATTGTCCCTTCTCCATTAAAATATTTTTTCTACACCTGTTTAATTATATGACAATTATTACCAATTTCCATCCGGCCAATCACAAATGCAAATTTAGAAATCACAGTTTCACTGATTTAAATCGACTGCGATCAACTCTTGTTGCAGATGACAATCAACTCGCTGACAGTGACAACCAAGTGTATCGCCATTTTGTTTTTTTCTCAGATGATTTGCGCCACTCGGATACGGCTCGTGGGCGCAAACATCTTCGTGAATAATGGCCATCATAATCGCTCATATAATAATATACTATTTTCTTGAAAACGGATTGCTTTATTGATGTCAAACAAGATTTTATATTTTTCTTAGAAAACTGTTTAAGGAACTTAAAAATGACATTGCAAGTTTCAACAATGAATTTATGTCAAAATTTAGGGTTGAAAAGCACTAAGGGTGTCCAAATTTTATTGTCATCGATAAAGTAGTTTCCAAGCTATCAGCAAAAAACTTTTCAACATTTATCCAATGAAGGTGAATAGCTCTGAAAGGGGAGTCCCTAGGGAGAGAATGTAGGTCCTTTTAGGATTATTTTAACCCAAACTATAAACTCCTGAAGTATTGCACCATAGTTCTGGGACACCCTGTATAGAAAATAGAATAACCATGTGTGTTTTTTATGCACTTTTTGTCGGATTATTTTATTGGAACATATTAATCTAGACTGAGTTAACCTTTATTGGAGCATTTTATTCAACGCAGGTATTACGGTAGAGTGAATAGAACTATACAGATGAAGATCTCGACTAAATGTTTTTAATGAGACCCTCAAATATCCACTAATTTAGGAGTTTAAAAATACATGTGATTCGAAAGATGAATATGAGAAGAGTATTCAGGATGCTAACAAAGAGAAGTTTATGAAAGACTAAATTAAAATAAAACTGCTTTGTTTTACATCAAGGAAAATGACGTGCCAATGAAAATTTACTGAAAATTCGATATAACTTAACTTAATTCTGTATTGGGATCTGACATGAGGTGGTGCCCAGGATTGGCATGATTAAATAATTTTGATCAATGCCATAATAGTAGAACAAATTATTCTCTGAAAATCACAAGTCCCGTACTCGGGAGGGAGGGGGAGGTACTTGCATACAAAGTTTGCAAAAACTGCTTTCTCTGCGATAACTCGGAAAATAACGCCTGTAGGAAAAAAATCTAGAAACGATTTTTCATTTTTTCACATCGCGTTGCTTGCACAAAAAAAGGTTATATTTAAATAATTTGTTTTGCACATGGAGGGACTTTTGTTTGTTACGGCTGTCTTCCAAAATAGCTCAGAAACAGTACCAACAGAAATTGTTGTAACAAAAGTAGACATTTACTATTCTAATTTGATAAATTAACTTAGAACAAAAAATACCTACCGCAACTGTCTGAGAGGTGAGTTCCGAATACCTAAGAAGTTTCAAAATGAAATTACTATATCATTTATCAACCGTTTATATAAGGAGGAACAGCACCTTTCACTGTAGTATTTCAATTACCTTCGAACAATTCCAACAGTTCTGGAGTTTCATCAATTTTGCAACGTTTTAAAGTTTCTTAATGGATCGCTTCAACAATATATAGTCCCTTCTCCCTTTCCACCCCCTATCAAGTTCCACCATAACGAATATTTTACATTTGCAATCCAGGCACTGAAACGGCTGCATTTATTTCACATTAAGAAAACCATTAAGCGTTATCAGTCGAGGAAAGCACATATTTTGTTGGTTAAATAATTTTAGATTATGTTATGCGATAACCAAACCGATCAATCACCAAGATTTAGATGTAATGATGGATCACGACAGAAAACATTTTAGCAAGCATTTATTTTTCTTAAACTATAATATTTTTGCTCTTGAACTGACGTTTCAAGAATCGAATAACAATAAACACTATTTTACTATTAGTCCAGTCAGTAAAGACAAAAACGTGCAAAACCTCGGACTCCGATTAGAAAAGATCGATTTTCATGAAATAACAGCATTCAATTCGTAATTGGTAGCATTGTAAAATCTACATGGTCCGTAGGTGTACTTTTACTTGGCGGGGAGGGAATTAGTAAACTCAGAACAACCACAGAAGTCAATAGTGTTTTCACAAATTTAGAATCTCTTTGACTGTGAAGATAATACTTAATGGGCTTGTTCCATGATATTCTTTTTATATGGTTTTTATACTTTTTCATATAGTACTCGATATTCTCATTATACACTTAAAATTTCGCATTATTAACTTTTTCCGTTCTCGAGATATAAGGAGTTGAATTTAGTAATAGTTGCAAAAACCGAGCGCTCATTTGTGAAGTCACTATACGAAAAATGGCTTTCTGGGACCTTTCAAATTTAACCTGAAAAGTCGAAAAACATGGAATTTTAAACGCTGGTAACTAAATAAATACGTCAAGTGGAAGTTCGTTCTATGTGTCTACGGAAAGGTGAAGGTCGGCCATGAATTATAATCGTAAATTGCAGGGTCGAAATCGAAAATTCGTTCTGGCAGGAGCGAGAGAAAATTGTAATTTTTTGACATTTCACACAATTGTACTCCCCTACTGTCAAGTAGTAAGCAAAACAAACAATACTTCGAAAACACTTATAATTATAACCAATAAGGAGCATCAAGTTTATTGAGATCGACGAGTCTATGCGTATAGTGACGTAGCGCCTGGCCACGCCCCATTTTCGCGAGATGGAAATTTGTAATAGTTTTTAAGATACTAAAGGTGCGAATAAGATTCTGATATTTTGCAGATCCATTAATTTATACTTGCACTTTCGATTTGTGAAATAAAAAAAAAAATGCTGAACAAGCCCATTATGGTTAAAAAAAAAGAATTTTCCGAAGCAATCGATTTTTTCCTTAAAATAAGCACTTTTAAATCTGAATTTAAATTTTACCTACCGCGAAAAATCGTACGTCACCATATCCCGCACTGATGACGTCTGAGGTTACATTGTTGGTAAACAAACATGGGTTGTGTATTATAAATACACGTTATTTTGCAAAACCTTAACGTTTTATAATGGAAAGTAAGTGGGTGTTTTGTAAACTCAGAACAACCACAGAAGTCAATAGTGTTTTCACAAATTTAGAATCTCTTTGACTGTGAAGATAATACTTAATTATGGTTTAAAAAAAAAGAATTTTCCGAAGCAATCGATTTTTTCCTTAAAATAAGCACTTTTAAATCTGAATTTAAATTTTACCGCGAAAAATCATACGTCACCATATCCCGCACTGATGACGTCAGAGGTTACATTGTTGGTAAACAAACATGGGTTGTGTATTATAAATACACGTTATTTTGCAAAACCTTAACGTTTTATAATGGAAACTAAGTGGTGTGTTGTGCCAGGATGCAAAAATACATCCAAGAACGCACTTGTAAAGGTTTTTGTGACGGTACCAAACCAAAAACAACGCAAAATAAAGTGACTTAAAGCCGCTAGACGTGATCCACATACAACAGCATCAGTATTTTTTTTGCTTTGAGGATTACTTCAAAGTAAGTTGAGTGAGTAATGTAAGTTTAATACTTCATTATCATGCATGAGTATTAGTCTAAAATAATGAATAACTAGCTACCTAACCTTGTTTACATTACAAGTTTATGAGCAACATTTATAGGTTATGTTTATATAATATCAACCTTGTATGTATATTAAATTGAGCAACTATATACAGTAATGATAATATAGGAATCAATAGACTATCTTAAGGTAATAATACAAAGAGAATAAAAAAGTTTAGTACTCGTGTTGCAGCTTTAGAGCCCCCTCACTTCATCTTTCTTCTTAAATTCCGCGATCATGAACACATCCACTGCTGGTAAATTTCCTGAAGTACCGCTTACGAATCCTGTATCAGCCATTTCGAATTAAATTACATGTAAAAACGCACAAAATGTCTTTAAAATGCTATGTTTATATACTACGTACATGCGATATTACTGTTTGATGTAATCGATGACATCACCAGTGTCACCACCAATAATGGCGTGTTTCGCGTAGCTGGTCAAGTATTCAAATTTTATGTTATTTATTTGTTGAAATATTAATTTAATAGACGACGGATTGCTTTTTAAATACAGGGAAATGATTTAATACATTAAGTACTCCGTTTTAATAATACCGAAAAAGTTCATTTGCATATAGTGAAAACACCTAATTAATAATGTTCTATGAAGTTTTTTTCGATAATTCAATATTTTTAGTGTTATTTGCGGTTGAAAATGTTGATTTTTTATATAAAAAATGCTTGTTTTAGAGCGATTTTTCATTAATAATTGGAAAATCTTACGTTTTATCAAAAAAACCATCAGGAGCAAAAATGAAACTTATAAAACAACAAATCGATTGGTTTTGTGTCTCTGTAGATGCAATATGAACCGAGTTATGGCTCGCTGAAGGTGATTGTTCGCCGAAACTGAATTGGAACCTTTCAACTTTAAATGACGGAAAGATGACGGATTTTTGGAGGAAAACTTGTCAAACCTTTTTTAAAGTACTGGAAAAGACCTTTAAAATGAGCTTCAGTAAAAATCGTTAGCATAAAAACTTACGGAGTTATGATGAAACCAAACTGGTTATCTCGTTTTTTCGGAGGAAAATTCGACAAAGTTTTTATGCTAACGCTTAAGCTCCTTGTAAAGGTCTGACAAGTTTTCCTCCAAAAATTCGTCATTTTTCCGTTATTTAAAGTTAAAAGATTCGAATTCAGTTTTCGGCAAACAAATAGTCATCTTCAGCGAGCCATAACTCGATTCGTATTGAATCTATGGAAATAAAAAAAAAAACAATCGATTTGATTTTTTATAAGCTCGAATATGTTCCTGACGATCTGTTTTAACAAAGCTGTCATTTTTTCATTTGTTTAATTATTCTATTTTTTTTTAAGTAATACAAGATGAACAAGTGTTTTCAGAATGGCCGATTGTTAACGAGTTAATCAGAGCCGACACAGATAGAGATATCACTTTAAAAAGAGTAAAAAGTATATAATGCATCATAAATGGCCTAGTAGAGTCCCCAACACCTTGAAACAATATTTTCTAAAAAGACAAGAACTTTCTGTAGATCAGAATATCTTATTATGGGGATATCGAGTCGTAGTACCAAGAAATCTTCAGGAAAAGGTATTAGAAGAACTTCACGAACCAGCACATTTAGGTATCACCAAAATCAAGTCAGTAGCTCGAGGATATTTGTGGTTTCCAGGCATAGACAGAAAATTGGAAGAAATGGTGAAATCATGTGTCGCACAAAACAAACCTACCAAAAGCAGAATATACACCCTGGCAACCAGAAAAAAAAACATGGTATCGTATACACGCAGACTATTTGGAACTCAATCGTATGTACTTTTTAATAATAATCGATTCATATAGTAAATATCCAGAAATGTTTTCTTGCAAGTCACTAAAATCGCAAGAAACCAAGGAAAAATTCAGAGAATGCTTCGCTAGGTTCGGAGTACCTAAAATTGTAGTAACAGACAACGGAACAAACTTCGTGGCAGATGACATGATCACCTTTTTCAAGAAAAACGGCATAAAACACGTCACAACTCCAGTTAGTAATCCTCAAAGTAATGGACAAGCTGAGAAGAGCGCTTTAGTTTCAGAGCGGGCAGTTGCTATTAAAGCAGTCAAGAAATTTCAGGAGTCTAACTACACGCTTGTTGATTTTGTGTTACTTACATCCCTTAAATATATCACGAATAAACTTACACCCCGTCACTCTACCTCGGAGACGATACTTATAATATCAGTACTTAAATGAAATATATTCCCGAAAATATCAAATCCTTTTTACGAATAATCCCACTAAAATGATTCAACTTCTTTTACGCCATCTCAAGAGTGAAATACCATTTTAAATCGACCTGGACCGAGTTTAAAAGGTATTTGCCCTTGTGAACAACCATATATAATTAAATCAGTTATTTGTCGCCTTGCCAAATATCTCGATAAGTTAAAAGTTCAAAAATTCCGATTTCGAGACCTTCTACGCAATGTTTGACATTATGCGACCACTTTTAATCGTAATATTTTTGCACGGACTTTCATAAAATTCGTGAATGAGTAGGATACCTACAGTAGAAATTCGATAAAATTCACTATAACCGTCAGACACAAGTTTTGTTTGTGTCGGTAATATACCCGATCAATGAATCCTGAGTCGCAGATTTCGTTAGAGAGGGAATTCTATACACAACATGAAAATGAACCAGCTGCATGTCTCGATCACACAACCAATATCACTTCAGTTCAGCCCCTTGCATTTTGTTCTTGTCAATTTTTACGTTAACGTGTTGTAAATTAGATCCTCCTGTGCATTTAGCTGGTTTTGGCTCATATATCAGAAACTACCCAAGTAACATTTTAAAAACCAATTGTTTTAATCGGTTTTGGGAGAAATTGTCGAAATATCTCATTTTCCTGCCATTGCTCCTAAAAAATCCCGTATTTCGACAAATTCTACTGCATCCCCAAACCGATTAAAACAATTTTTGTGGGCTTCTAGAAAAATCTCTTTCTAATACATTGTGAAAAAATTGTTTGAATCGATTTAGAAATGTAGGAGAAATCGATGAAATACGAGGAAATGTGAAATGTGTTATTGTCGAGCGTCCAATATTCATACAAATAGATACATAGGTGGATCATATTATTATGGCTATCTTCTTTCGCCCATTGCATGTTGCAAATGAATATACTCTAAATATGTAAGTATGTATTATGTTGCAACACAGTGCGAAACTTTTTTAAATGTCTCATTCAGAAGACAAACTGGAAGTGATAAGTTACCAGAGTTGAAATTTAACGGCCCAGGCATATATTGCGCAAGTTGTTGAATCAGAACAAGCCTTAAGAGACTCATTCCTTCAGACTGCATAAAATGTGTGCGAGTGGTGGTACTACTGATAGTAACAGGCAAAACATTTTTTACGTAGATATAGTGGAGATGGTTAGATGTAATATACCTTAGACGCAGTTAGATAATCCACTATGCAAAATTGTAGTAATGGGCGGTATAGCACAGTTCAGGTGTCAATGGAAACGAGGCTAAAAAATTCACAGATGTTGCATCTTTCGCAAGTATCTTAAGCGTATTGAAAATACCAGATGCAACTTACTGCTCTTGGAGTCTTAGGATGGATGGCTAGGATGATAGGTATTTTCAGCATTTGCATTAGGTACCATTAGCGATTAGTGATAAAATAAAAAAAAAATAAAACTTTTATCGAATTTAATAACACCACTTGGGTTCATTGTAATTGGACCCATGTTCATTGATAAGCATTTTTTAGATTAACCCAGCCATCATCTGTCAAATTTTGTCATAAAGCTTGTAGAACACCCTGTATAGTGCTTTTCTACTGTACTTTTCGTGATATCCCTAAGCATAGCGTTGAGTGAACGGTACGGTTACAAGGCCGGCGCAGCGGCTTAGACAGATCTGTCGCTCTCGATACGTTTTTCGTAAGATAGGTCCTATATCATGCGGACAGTAGTATTTTCAATACTAAAAAGTATTTATCACAGAAATGTGACAGTATTGAACAAAAAATTATTCCGAATGTAATGATAGATACATCTATTTTAAATTAGCATAGACGAAACCATACCAATGCTTGTGCTTGGTAGGTAGAAAATGTTTCAGTGCTTCAGTTGCATAGGTGTTAAGTTCATTTCTACCATTTTTGACAACATCCTTCCAAATTTTCAGTGAGTTCAGAAAATTTTCTAAACAAAAATCTAAATGCGTTGGACTAGAGAGTTTAAGGATGTCATGGTACATCCTGTATGTGACTAAGTTTATGTGTTACGTTGTCAAGGAAACGGCTCTTTTGAAAAACGAGTTATTGAAAGATTCGCCCCAATCGTGCAAGTGCAAATATAAGGAAAAAAATTTAAAGCAAAATGGCGGATGTAGGACGTGTATCTCTTCGGTTTTTTCAACTTACTCGGGAATGGCGGAAATGAAGGGCAAATCAAATACATGGAAGGACGTTACTTCCAACTTCAAATAATCGAAAACAACGTTTCTGTAAAAACGTATAAACCGCCTATGCACATTTTACGATTAAAGTTTTTACAACTTTGAAATGGATAAAGTGTTTCAGCGGCCTTTCATTTATAGCTCTGGGTATGGCAAAAATTGCGTTTCTCAATTACCAAACATTCACGCGACTTCCATTCCGTATTTTATCCAGGACGGCGTCGCCATGGCAAACAGATATACACAAAACTTAAAACTGCGACTTTGCCCGTTTCTCTTTCCTGCGAAAACGCAATTTACCAGTTTCGACTTGATATACGGTCCCGGATCGGATACCGCACCCTAGTAACATTTTTATTCTTGATTTTGCTAGAAAAAGTTATTTTTTATAAAAAGGTTTGCTTGCCTTGGGAAGTCATAAATAGTTGTTAAACATAGCATAAATTGTACAAGGTATTCTAAAAATTACTATACTTCCAATCCACTACGTGGATGTGGACGTAATTAAAGACTAAATAAATTAATCTTTTTTAATAGCGTTTTTTGGAAAGTGTTATTTAACAGTGTTTTTTAACTAAATAAAATCGTAAATAGGGAGTTTAATTACAATATAAGAAAAATCTGTGTTGGGATCTACTCTCCTTTACGGGAAAATGTAAGGAAAATTCGAAAAAATTAAGAAAAAATTTGAAAACTCAAAATCTAATCTGCGTGACTCCCAAGTGAAACATATTAAGAACCAACATTATTAACTTGATATTATAGTGGCTTTATCTCGTAGTAATTATCCAGTAAAAAAAATGAGGAGGTTACTCAGCTTTACGGAAAAATCCCTGAAAATCTGGTTAGGTAAATCAAGAAAATGAATAAACACTTAAAATATCTGGCGCCTATTAAGATCTATGGTATTAGATTTGAGTTCAAAGTGGTTTCTTGTACTATTTTTCCTGTGATACACGATAATGTACTTTGCGGAAAAATGTGAAAAAAATCAAGAAAACGTCTAATAATTTACAATTAGGTGTTTTCACTATGTGAAAATTTGCTTTTTTGATATTATTAAAATGAAGTACTTGTTATACATTCTATCATCCATCAAATTAAAATTTTAACAAATAAATAACATAATAAATAACATAAAGTTTTAGTAATTCAACGAGTACGCAAAACACCCGGTGACGTCATCGGTTATATTAGTTTCTTAAATCGCGTTTAAAAATTGTTAAACACAACACTGTATTCGCTTTATTTGCGTTTTACATGTGATTAAATAAGTAACGCCTACCTAATACAAGATTTGTAAAAGCTACTTTAGGAAATCTATCTGCAAAATAACGTGTTTATAACACAAAATGACACTCACAATATAGCTGATGACGTCATGAGTGCGTAGTGAATTGATGTAGTGTTTTTTGGCGAAAAAATTTCAGTACAAAATTAAAATGGCTTATTTTAAGGTATTATTGGACTGTTTCTCAAAATTCAAGTGTTTTTAACTATAATAAAGCATTACCTTCACTGTGAGAGTGAATATAAAATTTGTGAAAACACCTAATTCTTTACGCAATATTCACAACTAAAATATGTTAAGATCAAGCGTATTGACTTGAAACCGCGGTGTTTTCTCGTAGTATTTTTTACATAAATCTGCATACTCTATGTATGATCAAAATCTAATCTAATGTTGTTTTAGGGAAAATGCGAAAAAATTTTAAAGCATAACAAAAACCTATTATATCAATGTTACCTATTGCTAACTCAAATTAGAAGAATTTTTAGTTTGATATCAAGTTAACTATGTTTGATCTAAATAGATTTCCAACATAAATGATACAAACTAATTATTGAGACATATAGGACGATTCTTCGCTTTTCCCGGAAAATAGGATATACGACCATAGTGATAGCATCGATAGCATTTTATGGATAAAATGCTAAAAGAAATTAACTTGAAACTAAGTTGGATACTCTGGATCTTAATGGGTTTAACTTGTAGTTGTTACAGGCCAAATATTGTGAGTTCTTATGCACTTTTTTAATTTTTCCTAATTTTCCTAGGATTTTTCCGTATAGCAGTGTTAACCATCTCTTTTCATTGAATAGATATTGAGTCATCGAACATTTTCTTAAAGTTTCTAAATTTTTTCGGCATTTTAACGCAAAACGAAGCAGACTATCGAATTCCAAAAGAAAAATACTACCAAAAACCACTACAATCTTTAGTTATATACTCTGCATCTTAAAAGGTTAAAATTCTGATTATCTTAGGCTAGATTTGCAAGCGTCTTTTTAGTTATTAATAATACATCATTTTCTTGAATGCTAGCAAATAAGAGGAAGCACTCTTATTTTTTAATAACTAGGTTTGTCCTTTAGTTTGCAAAAAAAATTATTCGATGGCTTCAGAAAACACAAAAAAAAAACTTGAATCAAGGGTGTATCTGGGTTGCGGGTAAATTAAGTCCGGCACCATACTTCATCTCATTGTATACCTCAAAACCTACATTTTGACGTAAGTTTTGTTCATGTACTCGATGATTGAAGAAAAATAAAAAAATCGTGATCGTTGCCTATATGAAAAGTGGCTCCCTGTAGGTCCTTGGTAGTACTTACACAAAATTTTTCATTACAGCCGGCTGTCAACTTTGTTGAATAAAATGTTGTTTTTTATTGAAAAGAGATTTCTCTTTCTTCAGTTAAACACACGTATTTAAGCTTTTCTCCTGTTAAGAAAATACTTTGTTAACTAACATATATACCCTATATAGTTTACGACTTTACTACCCAGGAGAAGCAATGACTTTTCTCAAAATAAAAAATAAGGAAGTTTACAAGAGTACAGTATGGCGCCCCACCCGAGAACACACTGTGTAACTCAGTTTATCACTCGGTTTATCACATTCGAGTAAATATTTTCAAAAACTGTCTAAAAATAAGAGATTCAAAACAAATAAATCTCGGAAGTTCAGGCACAATTTCAAGTACAATCTATCATATTTTTCAATATGTATATACCTACTCGTATATAAAAACATGTCGAGTGTATTTCCAATTACTGCTGGAAAGCGGACTCCATTACTCAACGGGTTGATATCCATTGTGTTGCAGTCAACCAGAAGTCAGAAAACTACAATATGCACTACCATGTAATGAATATGCACTAAAAAATCCATAAATTCTTTAACGTATCCGTACTGGTCGTGTTGGTTACAGATAAATCGAAATGAAGCCCCATGAAATGTTTTGGTACATGCGGAGCGTAAATACTGAGAAAAAAGGCATCAGTTTTCACGGGAATAATTATACAGTGTCTGCCATAAAGTATGCACAATATGAAACTATGTTGTCATTGATTTGAAACATTTTATTCTTGAAGTTCGACGCTGTGCTTGAAACCTCTGAGTGACGGTAGTTATCATCCTTTCTGGAGGTATTAC
Source organism: Stenurella melanura (assembly GCA_963583905.1). NCBI lineage: Eukaryota > Metazoa > Arthropoda > Insecta > Coleoptera > Cerambycidae > Stenurella > Stenurella melanura. The sequence continues at coordinate 116,164,597 of OY757312.1, forward strand.
TTAATAACATTGGTAGGACACTTTAAGTGTACAATACGATTTTTGCCAATCATAGTATCCATAAAAATGTAAATCTGGTTAGTTTCTCTTTGTTTTTCCATCATCCTACGGATATAGGGGTGGCATCTAGCAACCCCGTATGGGTGGTTGTCAAGCATAGTGTCGAACATAGTCTAGTGTCTTCTCACTTCCACACAACGCAGGTGTTTCGAAGTCACTGTAACTTTTTATAGTGAAATGTTACATACTAGTAGTGTTCACATCCTCTGAGGGTTGACACTGTAGGACGTTGATGGTACGTAAATTCTAGTTCTATTTTAGAGTACGACGCAATTTCAGCCAATCATAGCATCCATGAAAATAGAAATCCTGTTGGATTTTACGTTTTTTCTTGTTTTTCTCGTGTTTTTAAACTTAGGGGTGATTATTCTCAACCCTGTAGGGGCAGTTTATGTAGATTACGTCGGACCTGATGTAGTTTCTTATCACTTTAACAAAACTTAAGCATTTCGAGCTTTTTCAGCAGTCATTGCAGTTTTTGATCGATTTTTTTATATATGGGGGGGGGTAATATTCGCCCCTCTCTGGGGGTGTGTTTCACATCTATTGTATGTATGCTGGTGTTTAATTTTAATTTGTATAATTCTATTTATTAAAAGATGTAACAACTATTCTCACAGCTTATTCTTCTTTTTACCCCATTCCAGGGGTGTTTTTTGGCTCTAGCTAATAATATTGGGGGGTGTACGATTTTTTCTACCTGGGATTTCGATTTAGCGACCGAAAATACAGAGATACATGGGTCCGGTTCGCTGGTCTGAATTTATTTTTTTTTTGTGGGGCTGTGATATCTAATGCACGTAATGGTCATTCGATCCTGAGAACCACACCTTATGTTGCAGATTCGATTATTTACATGCCTTCGTATGGTGTGCTTAATCAAAAACCTTGGCGACAGTTTGCCCTAGAATTATAATAAAACCTAATTTATGTAAAACATGACAGTTTACAAGCCTCTAACGATCAACCTAAATGACGGATACAGTCTAATTTCTACCATTATTCTACCATGCTAGTGTAGTCTAACAGAAGTTGTCGTGTTTAATGGGCATATAACATCTAATTTATGTAAATTTGATTCAGACCTATAGGACACACAGTATATTGCAGTTTAGATTCCTTGTACATGCGGATTTTTGTGCGCTAAATCACAAGCCTTAATAACACTGGTCTGAAATTGTAATAAAATATAGTTTATAACATGCCGGTTTATACGTCTCTGGCGATCACCCTGTATAACGAATATAGCCCAATATTATGTTTTTTGAAGGCAGGGCAAGTTGTTCCCAATTTCTTTTCAGTACTCTTATGGATTTAAATTAAAAGGGCAAGAACACAGGGTAACGATGTCTTTAATCGTTATCGTTATTTACACAAAGCTGTAAAATTTGACACCTATCATTTAGTATAGTTGACTACATATGTTTAATGCACATAAAAAAAACCCAAAACCTTGCCCCTTGCGTATAGATGGAAGAGCGGGTCATACTCCATTTTTGTAGAGAATGTTAGATCATAAATATATTATTACTTAATTTATAGAACACCATTGCTCTGATGTAAAGTATGTTCTGGCATGATTACAATAAGAAATTAACGGAAACGCACCTGTTTGAATTATAATATCAAATTATTTATATATAGTTACCCCAATCCCTCCTACCGAAAATATTTTAGGACGATTTACGGCAGGTGTGTAAACCCTACCCACGACAGAGTCGAACTTAATATTGTCAGTGCATGGAATATTCAATTCGTCAATGCTCCACAAATATATAAGATATTATTCCTATCTTGACACAAGCAAGACAGAGCGATTTTTTAAAATGTATCACTGTATCAAATAACTATTTATTTACCAAAGACAATACTTCTAAATTTCTACTGTTATTGTACACAAACTTTTATGTGCGGCTCTGTGGGATATCACTCATGCTAACGAGAGAGAGATTTATGGTCGGTTTTTTACGTGCATTAGATATGTGTAGTCAACTATATACAAACAAAGCCATCCATTTTCAAATTTCTTTAGCTTGAAATGGTGTGTGTATGTATGTATCTTCAAATCTGGTGATCGAATTATTGACCACTTCCCGATATCCAATCGTGCTGAAATTTTGCACACAAATTTGGTTTTCAAGACAATACAATAGAGTATATTCAATATTATGGTAGGTCCAATATGGCGGCCACTACAAAATGACGGATTACCTTTTTCTTGACAACCCCCTCGACATATAATAATAATAATAATAATGCCTCAAGAGTTAGGGAGATAGCAGCTTTTTTCATGTGGGTAATTGTTTCCATCTGATGTTAGTTTCTTCTGTGGCGCCCTCTACGATTCGCATTTTTTGCCTTCAGCATCAGAATGAGTGAACCAGAGAACGTAAAACATGACAAGGAAATGTAAAAATGACACAGAATTTCGAAGAAAGAACCTTATTTCATGTAATATTCATTTGTCATTATTTTCATCTTCACTTAACTTTTTCTGTGGCGCCCTCTAGTATTGGTACTTTTTTGACATTAGGATCGGAACGAGTGACCCCAAAAATATAAGAAATGACACTGAAATCAAAAAATGACGTCAATTTATGGAGCCACTGCCTTATTTCATATAATGTTTCATCGAACATCACTTTTATTGTTTATATTTCCACAATAAACAAATTATCAGCTGACCCCTCAAAAAACTGTTTCAAACTTTGATCTAGAGACTCTTAACGAATAAAATGAGCCCATCATACATTTAGTTTTATGCACAATCACTCTGGTTCCGAGTAAAGGCGTTTTTCCGCCTATTTTGCCCTGATTAGTAATCCGATTTATTTTGTTAACATAACTATGTGACTAGTCATTGTAATAAGCCTTGTGGAATTTAATTTCCTGAAAATGTATGTGATACAGAGTAGACGGTATATTCGCTTGTACAAACAAACTGGCCGTAGGACAATATAATGTGTGCTATACACTATAAGCCTACATAAATTTTATTACTTTATTGTCAACAAGCCTATTGCCCTGATTAATTAATTTAACGAATAATTGGACTTTTTTATATGTTTAAATTTCGATAAAAAATATATCAATGTTGCCAAGTTGCTTTAATTTTTTTTTAATTTTAAATGAAACACATCGTATAAATTAAACAAATGGAGAGGTAACGGGAAAATTAATTACCTTATTTTTTAAGAAATCATGAAAAGAGAATAGGAGAGTATTTTGATGGTAGTAAAACCGATTACGGATTAACGCACCTGGTCCCTTGTACAGGGTGTTGGGGAAGTCATTACTGCCCATTTTGGAGCAAATTCCACACACACACAAATAATAAGAAAAGTTTCTATAAACATGCACCCAGTTTTTGGAAGGGAGCAAGAGAGGGCGCTCACAATAGTACGATTTTTTTTCTTGTTGTAGAAAATACTTTAGCCTCAGAGTTACGTTATAGGCTGCAACTCTCATCAGATCGAATTTCTAAAATAAAAATGTTAATAGTTTTATTTACCAACGATTTTTTTCAAAATTTACAACTGAAATTTCATTACGATCAGATGTTCCTTTCTTAAGAAACGTAACGGACGAATATTTTGAAAATTACTCGTAATTTTATTGCTAATACAATAATGATATGAACATTTTTTTTTTTTTCAGTAACGTAGGAACTGATTTTTTCTTCTATTTGGACGTGATGATCGAATAATATCTTTTGAGTGAATGTCCTAGTGAATGAATAGCCTTTAACTAAACTTCATCCCTTAATAAAGATGTTATTCGTACTTATCTTATTTCAAAGTATTTAAAGCTTTTCTATAAATCAAAATTTGTACGTTGCATTAATTTAATTTGTATAGAAAAAGAATTGTCCAAAAAACTTTAACAGAAAAATGATTGGCATTTCTTAATGATGTTCTTGATTAGTTGTTATGGAAACTGATGACATACGGCGCTTGTAATTTGTAAACGTATCCCTTATACTCAGGCTAATTAGATAAACTTATATTACTCTGTGGCAACTAAGTTAGAACAAACTAAATTATTCATGATTATAAGCAAGTTGTGGTGTAACCAGGAGCGTAGAATAATTTACTTCTAGGGTACGGAGCTATTACAAGATAAAATACACTTACCTTGCACCTATATGATTTTACTATAAACCGATAAATATCTGTTACATGCTAATGTCTTAAATTACTAGTAATTTCTGGTCCAAAAATTTATAAATGTCGTGAAAAATTTTTAAATACATCACGAGTCATGACTGAAATTGTACAAGCTGGCGCCTCCTAGAAATTTCTTAAATAAAGTAGACAGATTAAAGTTACATAACAGAACCGGTCCGACTCCGGCCGCGTGCAAGACGACATCGCAGAGGCGCTGCGAAAATCGATGCTGTGTCTCACAGTCGATAGGCAGTTACCGTAGGTCGCTGCTTAGCGTACGGAGCGGACGTATGTATTATAACAAGATCTGGAGAACTGGATTGTTTTTTTAACTTTTCCAGTGAAACGTTGGTGATAAATAAGGGAGAATAAGTAAAGCAAGCTATTATAACGACATCTGTAATTAGGTTATATTTTGAGATGATTCACTTGAAGAGGTGAGGGGTAAGTAAAGGTAAATAGGAGAAAATGAGTAAGGCAAGCTGATAAGAGTACAGAAACTTGAGATTTGGTGTATATACTAGAAGACAAGGCCTTAGATTTCTTTATAGTGTTTTGAAGATCGTAGAGGAAGAAAATTCATATCACTGCGTTAGTTAACGAATTCCGAACAATTTTCAAATTGCCCGCCAGTAGATCTGTCCCTCCCGTTTCTGGTAAGCACAATAACTTAAGAAAGATAAGTCCGCTTGTATTGAAATTTGGAGAGTAAGTTAGTGTTAGCTAGAAGAAGAACCGAATTATTGATTTTTAACTAAATCTCAGTAAATAAAAAAGGTATTAATCATTTATATATTTAAAAATTGTCTTCTTAATTTTTATGTTTTGTAATTGACTACAAATCCTTTGAGATATTGCTTCCTCTAATTATTCATTTATATATTTTATTTACTAATATTCCTCTCATAATAATATAATATCCGGCCGTCGAGATAGGATTTTCCACAGAGACACATTATATTATAGACACTAACACTTGTAGAAGTAACGAATGGTAATTTAGATTAGATTAGATTTTAGCTGGAAGGTGCTCGCGATTGGCCTTGCCCACTGCGACCTCTATGAATCTATTGTGGTACTACTTGTACCTTAGGGCTCCTTATGTAGACATGGTCCTTACTATAGACTTCGAGTCTGTTGATAAGGAGTTCCTTGGTGCAGTTATCAGCCCTTGGTTTCTTTTTCTCGTCAGACCGCCTCAATCTAAATGGTGGTTTCGTAGTTACATTTTATACTCGAAATCAAACAGTCAAAGAGTTTGATTTTTAAGATATAAATAGGCCAAATTTAGTTACTTTTTTCACTTTATTTTGAACTGACCAGTACAAGAAACAACGAAGAGTATCCAATAGAATGTGCAACATGTATATAAAAAGTTCAATAAGTCGCTGAAGACTTAACTGTAGTCTTAGTTAACTTGTGTATGAAAATTTCAATTAGATTTTTCAAGGGAATTAGGTGTTTTCACTATACGCAAATTAGCTTTTTCGATATTATTATAATAAAGTACTTAATGTATTAAAGCATTTCCCTGTATTTAAAAAGCAATCCGCCGTCTATTAAATTAATATTTCATCAAATAAATAACATAAAATTTGAATATTCGAACAGCTACGCGAAACACGTCATTATTGGTGGTGACACTGGTGACGTCATCGATTACATCAAATAGTAATATCGCATGTACGTAGTATAAAAACATAGCATTTTAAAGGCTTTCTGTACGTTTTTACTTGTGATTTAATTGAAAATGGCTAATGCAGAATTCGTAAGAGCTACTTCAGGAAATTTGCCGGCAGTGGATGTGTTCATGATCGCGGAATTTATGAAGATGAACGTTTCAACATGGCAGAAGTGAGGGGGCTCTAAAGCAGCTACATAGGTACTAAATTTTTTTATTCTCTTTGTATTTATCTATTATTATACTCTTCGCAAATACAAAACGAAAATTATATTGCATTCGATCGGTACATTTCTAAAACCGGTAATATTGCTCGTAGAGAAAAAAAGTCATATCGCTGTTTTGGTGATCGAATTCTGCACGACTTTCAAAATGTCCGTCCTTCCGTCTGTCTATCCGTCCGCCCGTCACGTTTCTTGTAAGCACGATAACTTGGTGTTCTGTCCCCCCTGCTATGGAATCTTGTAGTTGGCAGCCTATTACGGAAACTCACAATTGAGGGATTTGAAGCCCAAAGATATGCTGACGATATAGTCATCATAGTTAGGGGAAAGTTTAATAACATAGTCAGGGATCGATTACAGATGGCACTGGACATGGTCAAGAAATGGACCGATGAGGAAGGGCTGAAAGTCAGCCCATTAAAGGCCCACATCGTCCCATTCACCAGAAGAAGAAGTCTGGAGGGCTTATACCCTTTAGTCCTTCAAGACACACAACTGCAGATGTCGGGAGAGGTCAAATACCTTGGAGTTACTATAGACTCCAAGCTTACCTGGAACCAACACCTAGACAGGATAATAATACATAAATCGGTAACCACATTGGCAACCTGTAGGCGATCGTATGGTAAAACATGGGGGCTCAGGCCGGGTACAAAGACTGGCCTGCTTAGGAATTACGGGTGCTATGAAAAGCACCCCTACGGCAGCTTTGGAGACCCTATTGGACCTCCCCCCACTTAGCATAGTGATCCAGGGAGTATATAGGCTACAAAACTCAAATACCCCGAATCTCCATGGAGCTAGATTTGGGGGACACTTGAGGATAATAAACAATGTAGAAGACCCTATATTGAATATGAGGTCAGACTACACGATACCAAAAATCACCTTCAACAAGCCCTTCAATATCACCATTGGAGATAGGAAGGACTGGTTAAAAGAAGCTCCTGACATACTACGTAAGGGCCTAACCTGGTATACTGACAGGTCTAGGACGAGCACAGGAGCTGGAGCTGGAATACATGGTGAAAGACCCAGGGCAAGTATAAGTCTTTCCCTTGGGCAACATGCCACTGTATTCCAATCAGAAATTCTGGCTATACTTGAATGTGTACGCGAGAATGCAAGTCGACAATATGTCAACCAGCAGATCTCCATTGCATCTGACAGTCAGCCGTCACTTGGGGCACTAGCCTCCAGCAGAGTGTCATCCCGACTGGTATGGGACTGCCATGAAGAGCTGAAAATTCTGGGTGAGCAGAACAGAGTCAAATTACTCTGGGTGCCAGGACACTCCAAAATTGACGGCAATGAAAAAGCCGATGAACTTGCTAGACGAGGGGCAGCTAATACATTCTATGGCCCAGAACCCGCGCTGGGTATTTCCAAAAGCTCAGCCAGAAGGGCGATTAAAGACTGGGTCAAGAGCAAACACAAAAATCACTGGAGGAAGATTCCAGGAAATCGACATGGGAAAACACTCATTAAAGGTCCATGTGCAAAACAAACTGAAAAACTGCTCACAATGAACAGGACGCAGTTAAGACTAATAGTGGGACTTCTGACTGGACATTTTCCGGTAAAGAAGTATCTAAATACAATCGGCAAATTCGACGGCAACCTAGACTGCAGACTATGCAGCAAGGAGCCGGAAACGGTCGATCACATCATATTCAACTGCGAGGCACTGGCTCGCAGAAGATATGGTATCTACGGGCAAGCACGAACGGACCCGGAATTCATCAGCACCCACCCGACCATGGACCTGTATCACCTGATTAGGGGTACAGGAGTATTGGAGTGGGCGGAGTGAAACATGACAGGGAGAGCACAATAAGCCCAGGAGGCTGCAGTGCCCTCGGAGTTTTTATTAACAGACGTGCCCTGAGAACAAAAAAAAAAAGCACGATAACTTGACGAAAAATCCGATTGTATTGAAATTTGGACAGTAAGTGAGTGTTAGCTAGAGGAAGAACCCTATTGTCTTTGAGTAAAATCGAGCTAAGTCTTTCGCTTTGGAAAAGACGTTTTTAAAAAGATTTTAAAAAGTCAAAAGTTCACAACTCAAAGAAATTAACTTATTTATTTTATAGTGTTACAATTAAACACATGTGGCAAGTTCGAGAATGGATATAAATCTAATGAGCTCTATAGCAAAACTCCTATTTATAAGCTAGGTATTTATTGTCTAGTAAGCAGCATGCATCATGTGGCCATTAGGTAACATCAGCATAATGTAGATAAGGATGCTCACATAACTCCTCCATCCCTAAGCTGAAAAAATAAAGGATTTTGTTTTTTCAGTACTTTTCGATGAATTCTCAGGGGGTGTGTCCTGGTTCTCTCGTTCGGCATCTTTCTTAAAGTTGAACAATGTGTGAAACATTTTTTGTTTCTTAGGGTAGATAAATTTCAGAAAGCAAATTAATAAAATAACAATAATTATAGATAAACATATATATAAGTCAGTATGATCACTTCTGTTAATGTCACTAAGTGTCTTTAGTTCGTGTAAATGGGTTTCGTCAGCCATGCGTTTGATGTCTGCGAGTCGATTCACTTCTATTTGTTTGTAGGGGATGACTTCTTTGTTGTTCTCCTTGGTGGACAATGTTCTCACTGGGAGGATTTCCAAGGGTGTTCCAGGGATGAAACCGGCAATGTTGTAGAATTCATGTCCATGGATAGATATACTACATTTTTGGGGTATATATATCAGATGGGGTTGGTCAATGATATTGTAACCATGTTCTCCGCATTGCTTTTCTATTGTCATCTTGGTGGCTGGTATGGCTAATACATAGGCGTTGTTTATTCGTTCCACAATGTCATTTTTTATGACGACGTCTGTAGTTTGGCAGGGTGCTGATCCAGCGCCGCTAAGTATTTGGGGTAGGCAATCTCCTTGTGATACGGTTTGTGTCACATGATACAAACACAGGTCCTCGATACGTGGGCATGGTAGTTCTTCATAGTGGTGATAAGTCGAGTTTACAAGGATAAATGGTTTTAGGGGGATTATGGTTTTATTTAGAGCGGGTATAGGGAATAAGTGGTAATAATCGTATAAACCTTCGCTCAAAATAGGGAAGTGAAATATGAAGCATATGGTTTGCTTTACATAATAAATTTCTGTTTTTATTAATTCGTAATAACTCTGAATGTTTTTAAATTCCGGGGTTCCCTCGATATACAGGGTATTCATTATCCTTGTCAGATCAATTAGATCATTAATAGGTAGAATAGCACTATGTATTGATTCTAGGTGTGCAAATAATATTGCATCTTGTATGTTGTCTAGTATGGTAATTAACGATAAACAATCTATAATCATATTGTCTAGATAATTTTGCAATCTTAAAAATAGTGTAAATTTATTCAAGCTTTGTTCAATCGTTCTTATTCTAGTATTTATTTGATTTTGATTAATAGCGATTTTTTCGAATGTTGATATTGTTTCGTTCATGAAATTGTTTGTAATTGTTAAATAATTTTCTAAATCTGTATGCATCTCTTTCTGGTTTGACTCTAGGATGGATATAGCGTTGTCGTATCGTTTTGCGTCGTCCGAATCTAAGGTGCCAAAGGCCCATTTGGAAGCTTTTCCAATTATATTAAAAAGGCCTCTTTTTGTTCGAGTATTTCCCAACGGTTTTATGTTTTTCAGTTTATTTTCCGCTTGATTTAGTAAGTATTCTAGATGTTCATATATATTATTTAATTGCGGATATAGTTCGTCGTTTACGTTTATAATGGGTTTTATTGTTTTCATATTTATTTTTATGCTTAATATGGGGGCATCAAAATTTGTTAAATCAATGTATTTTATAAATGAATGTTTTTGTGAAGTGGTTCGGGCTTTGCCTAACGAAAAAGGAAGGATAGGGTTAGAAATTTTGTCTATCTTGATTTGTGCTTGTACTAGCGACGTCAGGTACAATATGGCTAGTAGTCCCAGCATCTGAAACAGGTAATTTTCCTTTTAGATTCCTGGCTGGTTTAAGCGTAGATTTGTGGCGTGTGCCTTTTGTTGTTAATATTTTATTTTGTTGGTCTTGAACGACCATAACTGATTCGTAGGGAGTAGCGATTTTATTTCTGAGAGTTAATTTTGCATACGCGGTTTTGTGCGTGGTAATCGGTTCTGGTTCATTTCTATTTTCGTTGACTTTCGAAAGGTCTTTACTCTTTTCGTTATTCTCGTTGACCATTCTTTCTATTATTTGTAAGTTTGTACTGTGTCTGTTAACGTAATCATTAATAATGTCGTGTTCGGACATTTCGAATGCCGTTTTATTATCGAAATCTCCTTTTATAATTTGAAAAGGAGTGAATTTTGTTGCTGAATGCATGGAGTTATTATATCCTAAAATCGCGTAACTCATTAACGTTTCGATCGTTTGTGTCTTGTTTAGTCCCGTATTTAATATACGTAGTCCTTCTAGTATAGTAGAGTGAAATCGCTCTATAGGGGATTTACTACCGGGATTTCTTACAGTTGTAAAATGTAATTCGATACTATGTTTAGCACAAAATTCTTCGAATAAATGATTTTTAAATTCGGTTCCTAGGTCGCAAGTGATTTTTCTGGGGATACCATAGTGTGACATGTATTTTAGTAAACCTTCGCAAACATGAGTAGCTGTAAGGCAAATAGGGTAAGCTTGTCCGAAACGGCTAAAACTATCTATTACAGTTAAAAATTTCTGTTTGCTCACAACAAATGTGTCTATGTACAAATGTTCAAAAGGACGATGTCCAATAGGGGTTGACTGAAATACAATTTTATGTGGATGTCGTTCATACTTGGTTTTCTGACAGGTGACACAAGTATTTATGTAATTTATTACGTCATTATTTAAATTAGGCCAATAGTACAGGTTTCGCAGGGCGAGGGTGGTTTCGTTAATACCGCGATGTACAGTTTTTTGTTCGTGGTGGTATTTGATTTTTTCTTGTTGCGATTCTGGTTTTTCGATATCGTCAACGTAGTTATTTGTCTGTACTAGTTTGTAAGCAGTATGTTGAAAATGTCGCTGCAAAATGGGAATTATTTCTTGCATAATCCGTTCGTCAATTAGTATTCCGTATAGTGTTTTAGGTTTTACATATTCTTTAAAAGTTTTCACTACTTCGTTTTCAAACATGTCTTTATTTCTACTAGGAAAAACTATCTGATATCTAGTTTTTGTCCCGAATGGTTTTGCGAGTCTTACGTGGGTACAGGTATTGTCTTTACTAGCTGTAATCATTAGTTGATTTTTGAATGTATTTATTGCATTTTCTGAAATGGGAATATTTAATATTGGGTTTTCGGTTGCAGAATGTATTGTTTCATTTGAAGCCTGTGATCTAGGGGGGCAAATTTGCGTATCCGAGATTACATTAATTTTCGGAGTGTTCTGCACTGTTAAGTCGGCGGGGGAAACATCTTCGTCTGATCGAAATTCTAGATCAATTAAATCATCTAATGTTAATTCAGGGAAATCGGTTTCTAACTTGTTTTGATCCGAATCGTCTATATTGCCGTCAATAGATTTGTTTTCTATCGGATGTATTTCAGGCTGAATTTCAATACGCGAGAGAGCGTCTGCTACTTTATTTTCTTTACCTTTTTTGTATATTATGTCATAGTCATATTCCATTAATTTTAAACGCCATCGCATAAGGCGACTGTTTGGCTCTTTCAAGTTATTAACCCACTGTAGAGGTTTGTGGTCTGTGACTATGGTAAATTTTCGGCCAAATAGGATTGGACGCCAGTATTTTGTAAAATTCACGATGGACAATAACTCTTTTTCTATAGTACTATAGTTTATTTCCGCAGGGTTAAGGGTGCGACTAGCGTACGCTACTGGTTTGTCATTACCTATAGTTCCTTGTGATAAAACCGCCCCGATTGCGTAGTTACTAGCATCGGTGGTGAGTATAAAAGGCTTGGTGAAGTCGGGGTATTGTAACAGTGGTTCGTTAGTAAGTATGTTTTTACAGGTCTCGAATGCTGACAAAAATTCAGGTGAATGAATAACTTTTTCGCCTTTTTTCAAGCACTTCGTAAAGGGTTTTGTGATCTTTGCAAAATCCTTTATGAATTTTCTATAAAATCCAAGTAGTCCTAAAAATGATTTTATTTCACGTGCTGTTCTAGGAATAGGAAAGTTTTTGATGGCTCGGATTTTGTTGGGATTAGGTTTTATACCTTGTGGTGTAATAACATGTCCTAAAAATTCGACGTTCTGTTTTAAAAACTCCGACTTGTCTAATTGTATTTTTAATTTAGCCTCTCTCAATTTTGAAAATACTTGTTTTAGATTTTGAATATGTTCCTGAAGGGAAGTACTGAAAATAATTATGTCATCCATGTAGACTAAACATATTTTATTTTGAAGTTCTCGTAAAACATGGTCCATCACACGTTGAAACGTGGCTGGAGCATTCTTAAGGCCAAATGGCATACGCAAATATTCGTAATGGCCATTTTCGACGTTGAATGCCGTTTTTTCGATGCTGTTTTGTTGCATCTCGATTTGGTGGAATCCGCTAGCTAAATCTAAAGTTGTAAAATAATTACACTTGCCTAATTTGTCAAGTATATCGTCTATGTTTGGTATTGGGTATCTGTCGTCTATAGTTTTTTCGTTTAGTCGCCTATAGTCAACTACAATACGCCATTTCTTTATTCCGGATGCGTCAGCCTTTTTTGGGACTATCCAAATCGGACTGGACCAGGGTGATTGACTTGGTCTAATAATGCCGTCTTTTAACATCTTGTTAATTTGTGTGTTTACTTCGGTTTTGTGATAGTGTGGAAACCGATAAGTTTTTACATGAATGGGGATTTCGTCGTTAGTTTTTATCTCATGTTTTACTTTATTGGTAAATGATAGTTTTTGATCAGGGTGATGAAAAATATCGGGAAATTTATTTATAAGTTTTAATATTTGTTCGCGTTCTTCCTCGTTCATATGACTGGTTCTAATTAAGTCATTTAAATTTTTATGTTGGTTTGTTTGACTAGAATAATCGGGTAATGCATCTTCAATATTATAAATTTCAAATTGTTCAGGATCATAAAGTGTGACATCAAAAGGTGTTCTAATTTCTACACATGAAGCCTGATCAGTATTATTTTGAATTTCAAATCTAGCACGAAAATTTTCTGCATAAGTTAAAGTTTCAGGAATGTATAGTCCGAAAAGATTTTGTTCGGGAACTAAAATATTTCCTTCACGTTTATTTACATAAAATAATTTATTAATAGTTTGATGGGGTGGTATTTCAATTTTTACATGCGTTTGCGTATGTTCTTCGCGATATTTGAACGGTATTTGAACTTTATCATTGTATAAAACTTGTTCTGTAAAATGCATTTGTAAATCTAATTTTCGTAATTCGTCTAGGCCTATAATTCCGTCGAAGTAGTCTGAAAAAGGATATAATGTAAATTCTATTTCTTTATCTGACTGTAATTCTTTAAAAGCTGGTATTTTTGCTTTGTACACAGCTTCGCGAGCTTGGCCTATCGATTGTAATAATGAAGGTGCTTTATACATACAATTTGGAAAATATAATTCGGCTACAATTGGTCTCAACATGGAAACGTTACAACCGGTGTCGATTAATAATTTTAAATCGGGATTTGTTGTTTGTATGTATGGTAAAGCGTTTATATATGCATTAAATGTTATGTCTGTCTGTCTGTTTGAGGAAGTTTGAGAAAATTTGGATTCTCGAGATTTGGATCATAATTTGCATTATCTATAGGGTCTTCTCTATATTCTTGGTTATATGGGTTGTGGTATTGATCGGGTATTTGATATATTTCATTTTCAGCAATTGAATATTGATTATCGAAATTTTCGTTATTTTGTTCTTCAGAATAAAGGTAATTTGCATTTTCGGTATCGTATGTGACGTCGGATGGTTCGTCATTTATTGCGTGTAACTCCTGAACAATGTATTTTGGATTTTGGGTGCGTTGTACCCAAGGAAACTGTTGTCTCACCTGGCCAGAGGTAAGTCTCGGCTGTGGGTGATTTTGGTAGTTTCTGTTTGTGGGGAAACTTTGCCGCGATTGTATCGACATGGGTTCAGGTGCATGTTGCGGGGTTCTATTCTGATTTGGTCTGAACACATTTTGTTTTTGTTGATTTCCAAAAACTTGATTATTTGTGGGAAATCTAATATTCATATTTGGTCTAGGCTGAATTGGTATAGGTTGACTAGGAAAATTTTGCTGTGGTGGAAATTGCAAAAATTGGTTTTGATAATTATATTTATATGGTATTTGAGTCTGGAATTTGTTCGAATTTTGTTGCGTTATTTGTGTTTTAACAGGTTGTTTGCTAATTGAATTTTGGGTCTGAATTTGAGTTTGTATAAAGTTTTCATTTTCAATATACAAATTTATGGCTTCTTCTAATGCTTTAGGATTTCTAGATCTAATAAAATCACAAGTCCGCATATTTAAATTCCGTAAAAAGACTTTTAGACTTTGGGACTCATATTGATCTATATAAATTAATTTTTGCTGTTGGGTAATTTCTGTGACAGGCTTTGAGTTTAATTTAAAACATAATTTACTACGGTTTGTTTGAATCCGTCTAGCAAATTCAATAGGATTTTCATTATGTTTTATCGTCATGGTAAATAATGTTTGTTCTAAAATGTCCAAAGATCGGTTGTCTCCGAAAGTACTTCTGAGATTTTCTTTAATAAGTGCCCATGAATTTAATTCTGGACGAGCGCCTATTAACATACGGGCCCTGTCTCTTAGTTTACCCGCTATTATGCGTTCGACACATTTATTTAATCCGCGATCTGTGGTATTTCCGTATAGGTCATAAAATTCGTCAACCGCATTTATAAATGGTTCTAATTCGAGTTCCGTACCATCATAAGGTGCTATTGAGTCTGCATACAATTTCAGAACATTAATATTTATAACATTTTCAGTAGCCATTTCTGGACTTTCTGTTTTCTCTGGTTCAGGTTTATCTAATGATAAAGAACTGAGTGAACAAAGTATTGAGTCTAATTGATTATTATCGTTCATGAGATGAAAAATATGATTTTACAATGTTTTCTTATAAAAATTAAATTTGATTGTAAATGATAAAATTTTGACAAGATCTGATCAAGAATTGTTAATTTTTGAAATATAAAATAATGCCAAAAATTGTTACTTGTTTTATTTATGATGGTTCTTTGAAATTTGGAAACGGTTCACTTATTTTACGATGTTTGAAAAATTAATAAAGTTTTCAAGTTTCTTAAAATTACTTTTTCTTCTTAATTCTACGTTTCACGTGATTGTGAATTTGAACAGAAATGTTCTCACCTAATTAAATTGTTGAACAGAAATGTTCTCACCTAACTAAATTTTTGAACAGAAATGTTCTCACCTAAACTAAACTTTTCTTGGGTTTATACGATATAATACCCAGGAAGTGAACAAAGGAAAACAAACTCGACTTACCTTGATTAGAAGAGGTGTCTGCTGCCTTTGGAGAAGTTATCCACCTGGAACTGCACTTGGTTCTTCTTGCAAATCTACTCAATCCAACTTGCAGTGGCTGTTGTCAATTTCCTTGATGGAAAAGTTGCACTATGCACTTACAACACGAGGTTCTTTTATTTAAGTCTTAAGAAATCAAAATTTCACGTCGATTTCTGCACGATGCACGGACCGACGGACTTAAATCTACACCGACTGCGCCAGCTAAGTCTTTCGCTTTGGAAAAGACGTTTTTAAAAAGATTTTAAAAAGTCAAAAGTTCACAACTCAAAGAAATTAACTTATTTATTTTATAGTGTTACAATTAAACACATGTGGCAAGTTCGAGAATGGATATAAATCTAATGAGCTCTATAGCAAAACTCCTATTTATAAGCTAGGTATTTATTGTCTAGTAAGCAGCATGCATCATGTGGCCATTAGGTAACATCAGCATAATGTAGATAAGGATGCTCACATAACTATCGGTAGATAAATAAAAAAGTAATACATTTTTTTAAATAAAAAAAATAATGATTTACTTACATAATTCTTTTTATGTTTTGTAATTAAACTAAAAATGTCTAAGACTAATATTATTTACAAAAAAACAGCGAAAAGTATCCAATAGAATGTGCAACAATTATATAAAAAATGCAGTAAATCGACGAAGAGTATAACGGTTAGCTTGTTACTTTTACGTAGTTTATTGCTTCCTATATTATGATTATTGTATATAATATAGATATAAGGTTAATATTATATAAATATAACCTATACATGTTGCTCATAAACTTGTAATGTAAACAATGTTAGCTACCTCGCCAATATTCTTGACTAAAGATGACGGTCTCGGATGATTAGGGGTCGAGCTTGAGCTCTTTGCCACAATCATCGCTGTAGACCTGGACCGGCCTCGTAAGGGGTGGGTCTGCTTTTTCACCTATCCCCCCTGCAAATGCGGACGGTATTGGCGTTGTTAGCAAACCTCCCCTGGTCCTGGCTGTTGGACCCTGCCAGCTGGATCGTTTAGTTATTCACTATTTTAGACTAATACTCATGCATAATAATGAAGTCTTAAACTTACTTTGCTTACTCAACTTACTCTGAAATAATCCTCATAGCAGAAAAATACTGATGCTGTTGTAGGTGGATCACGTCTAGCGGTTTTGTCATTTTATTTTACGTTGTATTTGTTTTGGTACTGTCATGAAAACCTTTTCAGGTGCGTTCTTGGATGTATTTTTGCGTCCTGGCACAAAACACTACTTATTTTTCATTAGAAATCGTTAAGGTTTTGCAAAATATCGTGAATTTATAATACACAACCTATGTTTGTTTACCAACAATGTAACCTCTGACGTCATCAGTGCGGGATACGTTGACGTACGGTTTTTTGCGGTAAAATTTATATTCAAATTTAAAAGGGCTTATTTTAAGGAATAAATCGATTACATGGGAAAATTCATTTTTTTTTAACCATAATTAAGTATGATCTACAGTCAGAGATTTTAAAATTTGTGAAAACACCAAATTATGGTGTAATTTTTTATTGATTAAATAATTTAACTGTTTCAAGATTGTTGGCTGTTATTGGTAAGTACTCTTTTATCTTCTGTCTGTTTACTTTTATTATTTTAAGTTAGTTCAACTTATTTACTCTGTTCTATAAGATTTTAAATTCAACGTATCCTTTTTGACGCCTCTTTTGTAATAACGAAAAGTATGCGTTTTGTATTATTTTTATTGAATTTTTAAATTAATAATTGTTTAATACTCTTGCAGTGTTTTCATTCCTAGTTTGCAATTCCCGGAGTTATTTTCCTAAATAGATTTTTTAATATATCATCAAAATTTTTAAAATATGAAACATTCGCAAAATTATGCTCATCTCCGATAAAAAACGGCGTTTCTCTCGTGACATTTTAATTTCATGCTTGACACAAAGGAACGTTTTACCTTTGAAGCTGCACGTATTTTCTCCCTAACCTGTACAAATATGTCATTTTTGAAGCGACAGCTGATTAAGTTCAGCTTTGAAGTGACAGCTGATTACCTCGCTTCAGATGATTCCATGTTTTCGTGCGAACGGCAGTCGGAAATACACCAATTTCTGTAGCAAGCTTTAACATTACGGAGTTGTGTTGCCTTTCAAACTCCCAACAAAAAAAAAAGTACCATCTGCAGCCCCGCCGCCAAATCAAATCTCGCTATCCCAAACCGAGCTGCGAATTTCTATTTGTTGATGTAAGTCGCGGTGACGTCACGGATGCTGCAGGACGGTAACGATCCGAACGGGCGTTCCGACGCCCCCACACTCAGCATCGCACGGCGTCGCGGTGCTCAGTAGAACCGAGCTCGGTGTTAAGACCTGTTGGTCTTCAAGTGCCAATTTTAAAACAAAGAAAACCGACCGGAAGTTTTCACTAATTAAGTCGTTAATATTCGGTGAAAAATCTCCCGCTTATTTTATGGAGGAAATGTAAACAAGGGCTTTTTAAACATTTGTACATGTGTTGTTATTGATGTTTTCTTGTTTTTAATCAGTTGTATTTACACATTATTGATTGGCTTTTTTGGTGTTTTGCTGATGTTGCACACCTCTTATATTTACACTTTATCTTGTCTGTGTCTGTTTGTGATCTTCGATTACACTATGGTGAGGCGTTTACAATTTGACCTTGAGCTTTCTCGAAACTATGTTCTTGATAGTAAAAATACTCATATCTCGCGTATCGTAAAGCATATAGAGTAAGGAAAATCTGAAAATTAGGCATATCTGCTATATTCTCTAAAGGTTTATTTTACTCACGTAATATAAATTGAAATTTTGTATAGATGATATTGCAACATTTTTTGACATAGGTAGCTATGTGTTTGATTGCATTAAAAGATAAATTAATTCTGGATTGGTCATCTAATTTAATGACGTAAATGATTGGCTATTCTTTCTTTTTAACCGCCTAAAATCGTCGTTATATGTTTATATTTATGCTTTTTGTGTGAAAATTCAAATTGTCTTTGCTTGGGGTTGCGGTAGAGGCTATTTGAAGGTTATCCCTGCTACTTTCGCTGGACTCTTCCTCTTCGTATATTGATTTATATCTGCTACGGAAATTTAACTTGCAAAGATCTGTTCAAAGATCTTTCTTTCAGATTGCTAACACTGCTTCTTTTATAAATGTATACATTCCAGAATGTTTGGTTAGATTTTAATTTTACCATCGAATAAATTGCCGAATTAATGAAATAAAGTTTTGGTTTAGCTACGAAACGTCATATTTTTGCAACCTCTTGGGTAATCTGTAACTATGTGATCTTGTGCTATCGGTAGGGATAATTTACTACAATAATCTGAACCTGAACTGGGATTAGGTTTTCCTATACAGAGCGTTACAGAATATAGTGAAAATTTGAACAAATTAATTTAAAAAGAAAAAAAAACGTGTCGCTGCCAGTCAGAGGCACACAAAAAATGTATTTTCCAAAGGACTGGCCCTCCTACCGTTATATATTTTGACCTCCGAATTTCGCATTTTGGGGAGTCAGTCCTTTGGAAAAACTTTTTTTTTTGTGTCTGTGTAATCTTTAATTTGATTTTTTTAGTTTTTCTACAAGAAAAAAATACCGAGATGTAGTTAATTGAATATATGCACGTTTTTAATTTTATTAATATAGAAAAAAAGTTGTAGTTATTTGAAAATAACTCGAAAAATACTAACTTTATCAAAAAATATAACTCTTTTCTTTTTGTAGACTATCAAAATATTTTCAATTTGTTGTTTTTTAGGATAAACCGCATATTTTAAAACATCTAATACCAAACAGTTTAACAAATAGAGGAGACAAGCTCCATAAGCGTAATGTATAAGCAGCGGTAGGCTATAGGCTTCTCATCCTTCTCACACAGTTCGTTCTCTCTTTGTCGCACAGTACATGAGGGGAGGTGACGATTGCAATACAATGACAGTATGATAGATGACAATAGGTGTATACCAACCTGGGACTTATGGGTGACTTAGTTTTTCTACAAACTTTACAAGTATAAACCATTGTCACAAAAAAATAATTAATTAATATACAAATTAAATGTGATAAACAGATTAAACGTTATAAACAGAAGAAAAATTTGAGAAAACACCTATAATTGTAAATAAAGCAGAACGCTATTCAAAACAAAGATTCAAAATTGACGGTATTTGTGAAATCAAAGCGCGCCAGGTAAGGCTGTGTTGCTTTGTAAAACAGAGTGGAGAGAGAGGGTACGAGGTGTGCGACAAGGACGAAGAGCCTACCGTCTCCAAGGCAACCAAATTGCGACTACCGGCAAATCGACGGCTTGTCTTCCCTATATATAAAATTCTTTGTCTAATACTGTACTAATACCCGAGTCGATGTAGCGCAAAAATCATATTAACTCTTCTAAACCCTCAAAGACATCCGATTTTGATGAATGTTTTTTTATATTTTATATTTAATTATTCAAAATCAGAAATATGAGATAATTTTTTAACCCCTTTAAAATTTTCGGGAAAAGTTTGCGAAAGGACCCCGCAGTTTTTTTTTAAATAAAATGGGTTTCAGTCGATTGTTCTGAAACTTGGGGAAAATGTTCTCCTGGGCCCCCTGAATAAAATTCTCCTTGACCACCAGTCATAAAAATCTGCGAAGGTCTGCTTAAATGTGCCATAAAAATTACGAAAACATTCAGGCTCATTTTTTGAAGAAAACTAAGCATATTTTGTCTCTTGGTGTTTTTTTTTTCAAAGCGCTTCTTTCTCCTGGAAAAAAATAACAAACAAAAAAATAGTTTTTTTGTAATTTTTTTGCGGGAAAAAGAAGCACGTGAAATATTTCACAGATTGTAAGATCTAAAAAGGGAATTACTCTTGCAATTAAAAAAGTTTTTCTCACTTTTTTTATGAGAAATAGTACAGGCAAATTAGCCATTTAGGGTAACAAAAATTAATAAAAGGATCGTCTCCGGGATTTAAGTAGGTAATAACCTGGAGAATGTGATAATGCATTCTTTGCACTTCCAAGAAAATTTTAAAAAATTTGGAAAACTTTTTGATTTTCGGTTTTTTTGCTCTATCGGCCAAAATAATGAAAATAGAGAAAAAGTTTTCAACAGATGATGTAGCTCGTCTCTTTCTCCACAAAAAGGTATTTACAAATTTGTGTCTTACTTTAGAAGATAAATCGAGTTTTCCACTTATAGTTTGAGCCGCTTCGAAATGCGCGAAAAATGAGAATTCTACGGGAGATTCGTACAACCGGACTTCATCGATCGATAATTTTTACTGTTCAGAGCCCCTAAAAAAATCAAAATAGCACAAAATGTAGAGAAAACTTTCAGCTTTAATGTGGAACTAACCACAAAATTCAAAAAAAATTATCATAGAGAAAAAGTGTTAGAATCTGGCTTGGTAAACTTTGTACAGTTGATCCACAGATTTATTCATATCTTTGCCGAAAGTCATTAGAATGATAATTCATTTTGCTAATATATTCTTATATAATGATATATTAATCCAATGAACATTTTCTTGCAATTACTTTTGTTGGAAAAATATGCCTTGCGATCAAAGTAGAGGGTATATTTCTCATCGATCAGTCACCTCCAAATTTTGGAGTTCAATTCGCTATATCTTAATAATAATAATAGCACAGTCTTAATTTTCGGATTATATGTACAATAAAAGATATTCTTTTTAAATGCGTGCAGTACTTTTTGAATTTGTCTACATTATTCATACACGTTCAGAAAATGTACAACTATACAGTAAAACATATACAACTTATTTGTTTTTTAACATTCTTCAATGAGATTTGCACGAAATATAGATTAGAGTGCATGGAATCGAATCCATGCAGTGAAGAAGCACCTATTGTTACGCGAGAAATAGGGAGGATGCATAAAATTCAAAGATATGAATAAATCGACTGTATAAAGTTTACTAAGCCATCTTCTAACACTTTTTTCTCTATAATAAAAATTTGTATGAATTTTGTGATTAGTTCCACATTAAAGCTGAGGCATTTCTCTACATTTTATGCCATTTTAATTTTTTTAGCAGCGCTGAATAGTAAGAATTATCAATCAATGTGCCCAGTCGTACGAAACTCCCGGAGAATTCTCATTTTCCGCGCATTTCGGAGCGGCTCAAAACTATAAGTGGAAAATTGGATTTATCTCCTAAACGGCTTAAGTAAGACAAAAATTTGTAAAGACCTTTTTTGTAGAGAAAGAAATGAGCTACAGCTTTTGTTAAACACGTTTTTCTCTATTTTCATTATTTTGGCTGCTAGAGTTAAAAAAACGGAAAATCAAAAAGTTATTCCAGATCTTTTTTAATTTTCCCGGAACTTGGAAGTACAAAGAATGCATCATCTCATTCTCCAGGTTATTACCTACTTAAATCCCGGAGATGATCCTTTTATTAATTTTTGCAAGGTTTTTACAAAATTTTGCCTTCATTGCCTGTGCTATAGCTAGTTATGCAACAATCTGATATTTGGGTGATTTTCATCGATAATTGGAACAAATATTACAAAAGTTAAATTAAAGCCAAGCAAATTTCTTACATGTTCATGTATTTTCATTTTCTTTTACATTAAGAATTGGAAATTACAAGCGTTTGAAAAGTATGTTCAATTCACCAATATTGCATAGTAAAGAAAAAAAATGTGCTGCAAAAATTGTTTTCCTCAAAAATAATCTAATAACTACACGAGTCTAAATGATCGATGCTATTGATGGTGGTACTGAAATACCTAAAAAAATGATTTTCAAAATTATTCAATAAACACTGTTTTTCTATTCTTTAAATACATTGCGCTGAACGTTAATAAATACAGTATTTTAAAATGTTCACCAACCAACAAATAATCATACTTATGCATGGAACGGAAAACGTTAACTAAGACGGTGACTATAACGAAAAAATCTTGTTGATGAAATATCGACGTGAATATACTATTTGTTGTGAGTTGGTTTAGGGTAATCAAACTAGTAATGGGGCGTAAAATCTATCGTTAATCGCTTGGATGATATTACAGCACCCTGTTCAAAATCGAATTCTCACCTAGAATTGAAAAGCATGATTTATATTCAGTAATAATATAAAGCAGATCTTCTTTAACACAAGAGTTTAAAAAACTGTACTACTTTTACAGATGATATTCACGGACCAAATAGGAATCGATTATCGACTTCCGCTTCCAAATTGAAATCCTACAACTTGTTTTATTGCTTTTCGCAGATTGTTTCCCCCAGATATGACCTGCAGTTTAGAGGCAGTAACTCATCATGACATAATATGTGATTTTTAAAATGAACAACTATTAAACATTTGTATTTAAGCCAGCGATACATAGTTTTTGTTTCAGCGATTAATAAAATATACATCAACGCATTTTTCAGACTCATAACGAATGAAGTAAATAAAGGTACGGATGTACGTACAACAATTATACAAAATAAAATGGTACAAGTATAAGAAATCGTAACATTAATTTATTTTTTATCTGTTGAAATAATCTCTTTGAATGTAGGTGCCACAGCAAAAACGTATCCGTGTACACATACACATAAAACAAATATAATTTAAAATATATCGTAAATATCGAGAATTTGTTAAAATAATCCGTGTTTAAAAATATTTAGACTCCGCAATTAGTTCTGATAAGTTATTTGAGTCCTAAGAGAAATATTCCTTTAAATATTAAACAAAAAGTAATCTAAAATTGAAATTCTAGGTTAAATTCGCCAACGCAACTTATTACATATGTAAGAAAAACACTCGGAAAAACATTCAAAATAACATTAATTTACCTTTAAAGTTTGAGGCGAAATATTGACCAACTGATGCACAATCACATAATTAAAAAGTTGTTAAATATAATAATAGTTTTAAGGAAAAAGCACGACAAAAATAACGCTATCGAATCACAAATTCAACATGGCTGGTGAAGCAAAAGACGATCGGCAATATTTTATTATTGTTGCATCTGTATCTTTGTATAAAGTCAAACATAAGAGCAATTCTATCATAATCGATTTTAAACAACATTTGCAGTGGCGTAGCTTATGCACGGACAATTCGGGCAGTTGCCCCAGGCTTTTAGGCCCCCGGATTCTACGAAATATTAATATCGTGTAAGCTAATCAAAAATTATTTAAGATCTGTTATGGGCTCGGTTATGAGTCAACAGAGATTAATCCAATTGGCTTTGTTATCAATCGAATCAGAGTACTTCCAAATGGATCTAACTGAAATTATAAATAACTTTGCCAATGCCAAAGCTGGGAAAGAGAATTTGAATAGAGAATTATCATTGTTTTTCTTTAAGTGGTTAACCGGATCTCATTTATGTTGTTATGTTTGAGAATATATTTTTTGCTATTTGATAAGTTCTTTTTTGTTTTAGTTTTCCCTTTAGCCAATGTCACCGATTAACACATTTCACTACTACTTTGCTAATCTAACATTTTTCCGCTCTGCTGTACCCGTAGCATTCTCGGTCAAATATCTACATACATGGATTTAATAAACATTTAACACCAATCGTTAATCACCATAACAAGTTCTTAGTTCGGTATTATATATATTTTTTTGTTTGTCTTTTTTCTCTTTTCCCTCTCTTTTTTCCTTTTTCACCTTCCTTTTCATCCTTTTTTCTTTTTCCCTTTTCATCCTTTTTTCTTTTTTTGCCTCCTTTTTTTTAAACTACAGACTTATCAAAGAAGTTACACTATCATATTACTAGTCCAGTAGAGTTTACAAATTCGAACAATGCTTGATATGCTGGCAAATTTTCAGAGCACAAGATATAATTCATTGGTAAATGGAGCTCCAACATAAGCAGATTATTCATAATGATAAGTTTTATATTAATGTTTATTTATTAGTTCATTTAAAAATAAATTATTTTCGTTTTTATATTTTCTCTTTTTTTGCGTAGGTGTCGCTATTATCCATAGGGGCCTCAAAATGTATGTCGCCCCATGTAGCCTAGCGCCGCCACTAAATATTTGTTATATATTTCTTACTTTTTTCGTATATACGCTTGTATGTTATTTGGATCTAAGTACTTACATGATTATCATATATAAATATGGATAGAGCAATATGAAGCAGGGATATTATGTTATAAAACATTAATTTTAATACTTCATACTCCATAAATAAACCTATAAAAGACAGAACTGACTGATTTTGACATTTTATAGTAGATATTAACTTATAAAACATAGACCAGGCGCTAAGGAATAAAAATTACACCAAATCTGAAATAATTTTAATAAAGCTAGAATCGTTTCGCATATTTCTGACCATCCCTGTTCTATTATATCTTTGAATCCCCTTAGTGTTCTAAACAGCAGTCTTCTTGATAATAAACTTTTTCTTGTAAGTTGTTTAAATTGAATAATCAAGTGGATTGAGATCTGGTGAATTTGAAGACCACATGTTTGCATCTATAAAGCGTGGAATTCTTTTTTTCCAAATGCACAATGTAATTATCTTGAATCTGTAACAAAGCATCGATTTGCTAGGTGATAAGATATCACACAAGACGCCGTAGTTTCCTTTGTTGAATTTGATTTTTCATGGTAATATCGAAGAGTAATTTTGTGTTTCTCATGAATGACTATTCTGATGATTTTCCTGAATTTGAAGAATAAAATCTATCTGATCTTGGATTTAATATATCTGCATTTAAGAACCACTGGTACTATACAACAATCGTAATGCACGGCGTTCTTTAGTGGACACTGTAATAGCAGTTTGAATTTGTTTGATTTCATTTAAATCATTATATGATTCATGTTTTTCAATATTCTTCCTACTGATTTTCGGGATATTTCTTACGCATTTATTCTCATTTCTTGTCCAACCGGGGAGATGACAATATAGAACGTTGGATTGCCCAAGGAAAACCATACGGCAAGAGGCGAAGCGGAAGGCCACCAAAAAGTTTTGCTGCCACCAAAAAGCTAATGGGAAGGTGCTTTTGTGTGGCCGTGCGCCTAACAGGCAGTCATGAACCTGTCGGACATGCCATACAGCAAAGGGAGGCCAGCTAGAACATTACATGAATCACAAAACGTTTGCCAATAAGTTGTGAATGAGAAGAATATATTGCTTATTCGTTGACGAATGATTCTCTGGACTGTTTTCTGAAGACGATACTATTGCTTTCACAGCACTCTCATTTTTAGCAGTAGAGCTCTCGTAGACGTCCGCATCCAGATATTCCGACAATTTTTCACGTTTCCCACGCCAACTTTCTTTCTTAAAATGTACTAGAAAATCATAGAAGAGTGGCTGGCGGTGGTGGGGGTGGAACGGTGGTAGAATCTTATTTAATAATTTTTTGTGACCGTTTTTTAAACGCGGTTCAATTTTTTTTCAAAAAAAATGTTGCACTTTTTTTGCTGGTTTCTTATGAAGTTTCTACAAAGCAAAATAAATATCTCTATGTACCAAATTTCATGCAAATCTGCAGTTGTGGTAGCCCTTACGTATTCCGCGGTTTTGTTTTTTTTTTTTTTTGTCGATAAAGAACCTATCCCTAATAAGGGAAGAATTAATTTTCTCTAATTTGTTATAAATTATTTCATAAATTCTTGATTTATTGTATCAATGTAGTCAAAAATAATAAATAAACCATATGAATAACATATCTAGACTACTGATCGATTATGATTCCAGGCCGATGAAAACATTTGGTTTTACGGTTCACTTCCCGTGCCATGAGTATATTTCATTTACTGCTCTAGCAAATATGACAGGGGAAGACTGGGATTTTGTTTGAAGTCCAACCTTGCTTTTTAGATCAAAAAAGCCCTTCGTCGGTTGGTTTAATTTCTACGCTAAAAATAAACTTAAATGGAAAACATTTACATGCGTGGTGAATTTGTTTGATTTTTTTGTTTCGTTTGTTTTAACGTTTTTAAAGAGTTTATATGAAATGGTTATTTGTATAAGAGAAACAATGCGTAGGTTAGACGCTTCATAAATAGTACTTTTTAACAGCTTACGTTTGAAAGTCGTTTCGGTTGAAAACATCATTAAGTGATGCATATTGATAGTAATAAAAATGTCATTATTGTTTTCAATATAGTACACTACATGAACACATTTTAACATAGCCTTGGCATCAAATAGAATTAAAACACGTTATGAATTAAAAGACGCGATTTTGATTAAAAATGTCTGCTACTCTTTTTAAACTTTAGGTAAAATTGAAATCATTTACTGTTAATTGTTAATCGGGTGACTGAAAACTGTAATATATATAAATAATATGCAGCACCGTAGAACTGTTCCATAAATAATGCCTGGTTAAAGTATTAGCGTGATGCGCTAAATTGTTTAATGATTTTTTTAACGAAACGGTTAAGGTGTGCCGTCATAATTGAATCATTATTCTAGAATTTTTTTCTGAACTTTCCGAATCCGTTATCCAGAAATGCTATAGAAAAATAAACTTTTTTGTCAAGAACGAGGAGGGCATATTTTTTTCTGAATCCGGCCCAGGATTTTTCAAACCAAGTTGCCATTCTGACAGGTCCCAGCTGAGAAATCTTAGTGGTAAATTTCATTCGATTACATCCAGCCTTTGCAGAAATATAGCTCTTTGAATTTTCAGAGCAAATGCATAAAACACCCCCCCTGTATCTTCCTCAACCAATGGCCAAATAACGTTTACCTTGTTGATTTAGACTTGCCTTGAAGTGCTCTATCTGCTATTCGGCTATGGAACATTGCTTGCGAATAACCATGTATATTTTTACATGACAATGAATTTGAGTATTATTATAACTACTTTTAATAATGCTGTATTTCGGCGGAGGCCCCAGCCATTTTACATGCTGTAGAGTGGACAATTTCTGAACAGTTCACCCAAGTTGTTATATATGCTCAGATTCTTAACTGTTTTTGTCCTAACTCGTTATAGTAAAAATCATGGAACAGGTGTCTATTGCTTCCCTAAGAAATATAAATTTCCATTTTATTTGGGTAAAAGCTCATGCTAATATACCAGGAAATAATAAAGTTGACACGATCGCAAAGAATACTAATATCGATACTGCTGAAATGAACTTTACTACAGTCACCGCCGATTTTTATTCTGTTGTCAAAAAATACCTCTGGCATAAACGGAATCAATATTGGCAAGCATGTGCTGTACAAACTAATACTTATTATTATAACATTCGCCTAAATATTCCTATGTCATAGTGATATCATAATTGTCACCTTGGTAGAAAAGTCATATCTACCATAAGTAGAATTAAACTTAATCATGGTAAATTCCCTGCCTGCCTATTTTTATAAAATTGGAATACGCGTGGATCCATACTGCCCTTGTGGCGCAATCGGTGAAGTGAATCATACAGGGTGTAATTAGTTTAATGTCATTAAAAAAACTGTTAATAGGGACCGACAAACAAAAAACCTACATGACTTTTTTCTGTAGGGGCACTTTGAAAAAAACTGACCTAGGTTTAAAAATTTAATGTTAAGGTGGGAAACTTTTGAGAGCCACTGTTTTTCAGGCTCAATGGATGTTATAGTTCCGAATATTAGAAATGATAAAAAACTGTAATACCCGACTTTGATGGGTGCGGCACTTTGTTGGGATTACTTGTACCGAACTTTTTATACCACTAATTATGAAAATGTAAATAATGCCTTCTCTTTCGACACAACTCAAGCATAGCATGGCCGCAGGGGTTTAAATAGGATTTGTTTACATGTGTTTTTTTAATTTGGAACAAAGTTATTGTAGCTCTTATTTTCGTTTATAGGAATTTATAGAATTTAAAAGTGGTTTATTAACATTTGTAACATTGTGTTAAAAGCTCAAAAAATAAGTAATTATTTTATGAAATTGGAAAACGAACAGTTAGACGTCCGAGATACGATAACAGAATGTAGTTGTGTATTTTAAGTTAGGAAAAATCGCGCATAATTTTTTCCAATCAGGTATCGAAAACTAAAAATCGAGTCTTTGGTCTCCTTGAAAATCAATGTAAACAATAATAAACAGATCAAAACAAGACAGCGAATACTAATAATAATAATCATACCTTTAATGCCCAATATATAGGTAACACCCAATAACTGAACAATTCTTTTGAATTTTTCACAAAAATTGTTCGAAATGACCTCCATCTCCACGTATACATATTTCGGCACGTGGAACTAAGGACATACGCACTCCGTTCAACACTTTGGTAAATTAGGATCATTTTTTATGGTTTCAATGCACATTAAAATACGTTGTTGCAATTGTTCTAAAGTGTCAATTGGATCACGGCAAACCAGAGATTTAAAATGCCCCCAAACATAAAAAAATCCATCGGATTTAAGTCGGGCTATCTAGCAGACCATGGTACTGGTCCGCCACGTCCAATTCATCGTCGAGTAAACTTTCTGTTTTTTGTTGCAAAAAAATTAAGTATACCTACATCACCATTTAATCTAGCGGATAATTGTATAGGTCCAATTATTTCCTTACCGAAAATTCCTGTCCACAAATTAACGCTCAACCGTCGTTGAAAATGCGCCCTTCTTATTACACGTGGATTTTCGTCTGCCCAATAGTGCATATTATTAGAATTAAACACTCCATTTCTGGTCAAACGCAACTCATCGGAGAAACAGAACGTTTAAAAAATCCTCATTTGCCGCGTGTTTGCCTAAAATCACCTACAAAATTGCATTCGCTCTGCAAAATCTTGAGGTTCTACTGCTTGGATACGTTGATAGTGATAGGGATGTAAGTTCATATCTCTCAATGTCCTCCATACCACAAAATGAGATACTCATACACGGTCCACGATATCGCGGATGCTTAAAGTTGGATCTTCTTCTACAAGTTCCAAAATTTGAACCTCTGCGCCAATTACCCTTTCTTTCCGTTGTGGACCTCATTATCCTCCATGTCCATAGAGACGACCTATTTCTGGAAGTCGCTGGTCAATACTGTCAAATGCACGAGCAAGGATGACGTCGATTAGGGAACCTTAAACGATAAAGCTCTTCCGCTGTATTTCCACCACTTTCTCCATACACTAAGTGTATATCCGCGAACTCTGGATAAGAGTAATCTCCCATAATGTCCAAAATCTGCGTTTTAAAACACCACACTAAACTGTGAATTAACGTTATCAATAAAGAAAACAAAAAGAAAAACTTAGTCCAAAATCCAAAAAGTAACAGAAAAAGCACGAACGAGAAGTAGTGTCTTACGTAACCAAGTATTAACGACTTGAAGTCAATAAAATAAATCTTAACATAAGTGACACAAAATTAAAAAAAAAAACAAAACAAAAGCAACAGACAAAACCATGGAACGGGTAGGTCGCGTCGTGTGTACGTTGTTTATCAAGTAAGGACATAAACTGAAATTATTACTTGAGAATATTACAAGGCAGAGTATAGCACGCGTAATAAGATAATTTGGCCGCGAATAAGAAACAAACATGGCGGTGTCCTCTGTCGGTCGCTTTTAACTGCTTTGTCGGTATGCTTTTCGATGACCCCCGTCGCGACCTAATTATCTCTTAGGCTCACCATACTTATTTGCACGAATGTCAGAGTATCATCTGCGACAAGACGCGAGGTAATAAATCCTACCCCAATATTCCAGCAGTTCTCAAACTGTGTTATTAAGTATTTTGGAAATGTTTGTTTATTTTTTTTCTCCAAAACTATGAGCTTTAGACCCCATGTTATATAAGGTTTTTTTTGTTGGTCTTGTCGTTCCCTACCACCAGTTTTTTTAATGACATGAAACTTATTACACCCTGTATATTTAATTGTCCATTAATAGAACCCAAGGCCAAACACTTTCTTAATTTCCTACACGATAATGGTTTTATTTCACCCATATGGTTACCATATTTCTCCTAACAAATCATAATTTAATGAAAAAACTTCTTTGATGCCAACATTGACCTTCAGGTATTTTATCCAAAACCCTTGTTTTATTCCCTCGGTTTATGAAGTCCCCACCTCTGCTTGTCTCTGTAATGGGTACTTTGGTTCTTCTATATTTACGTATACATGTATAATTTTTTATATCAGCAATTCGGTTTATTTTTGTCTTATCGTAGGTAGTTATATTTTCGTGATCAAAACACTTTACCTGTAAGACCACTAATCTGAGGGGGGGAAATGCTGTAGAGTATTTGTAAGAATATTTTGAAGATATCAAATGTTTCACATTCACATAAAATTTAACAATGAAAGTGCTCGATTGGTTAAAGTTTATGTTTCTAGTCACGGTCAATGCAATTACTAAGAAGTTAAAAATTCGTTTCTTGTTCCCATCAAAATAGCGTTTTGTGGCAAGAAGCCAAACGGAAATACGTTTAAATAACATCAACAATAAATGAAAAGCTTACTTTATTTAGTTATTTAGTAAATTTTGATGATGCGGATTCTCGTTAATTCATTATCCTCATTTATGAATGTAATCCGGATTTGTCAAGCTTCAATAATCCTCATGTTTTGTGTAATTCCACATGGTGTACTTTAGAGCAGAAGCGTATGTTTCTACATATTAGCTTACACACATTCATTTCACTCGCAAGCTTAAAGTTCAAATCACGGAGCTAGTGTTCATGCATTTGTAAGAACTGATGATGGAAAAAATATTGTTTCGAAACGCCCCATTGATATGTCTGCAATCGTGTTTCTTTTAATATTACTATACTATCTGTTTTAGTAACTGGTAAACCTTGATAGTGTGTATGATATCACGACATAATTAGGATAAAATAAAGAAGTATTTAAAATGTTTCTGCAATCGAATTTTTCAAAAACCATTAAAGGGTCGCTATGAGGTATAAAATTAAAAATCGTCAATTCCCTTTTTTGGAAGTTTATATGAAAAGAACATTTTTTAATTCTTTTTATTATACTTTTAGGGCGTCAAAAAATGAGAAATTGGCGATTTTTTTATTTTCAAAAATTAGTAACATTGAAAATATCAACTTTACGAAAAATAGATTGATGATTGAATAAATGATATCGCCTGTTCTAATAATACTGACTTACAATGATGAAAAACCGTACCACTTTTCTTATAGGTATGTTTACTCTTTACTCTTATAAATACCTCCCTATTCAGGATCGGCAGCGATTTACCAAACTATACGTTTGGTAAATAGTTTGAAAATTGTAAATACATCTTTTGAATAACTTATCAACTTTTCAATATATAGCAACCTTTGTACATGTTAATTTGCTACTATATTCATTGATGTAAGAACTCTAATATAACTTTTTAACGGACGTTCAGGCCCCCGTTTCTATTTAAGAGATCGTAACGAGATAGAGGAAGAATTCATACCGAACAAAAGTAATGTCAAATATGACCCAGAAAAAGTTTTCCCCTCTGCACATTAAGTTTAGATTGATGGAATTTTGTGAAGGTGGTGACGATAAATGAAAGAAGTTATATCTACTTTACTTCAAGAAAGTGTTTCTAAGCGACAAAATTGCCTGTATGGTGGGTGATCTTTCAAAACTCTACTACATTAATTTTTATGAAATGTAAAGTGAGAAAATTGCTAAAACCCATTTTCATATTAACTGCAAAACTATAAAAATGAGATCTAGGTTTTAAAAAAAATATCACGTATCTGTTAAAGAAAAACAACGTGAAGGTCAGAATTGCTCTCATATAGAAAAACTTTTCAAGAAGAGATTCTCAATCGGACTCGTATGTATTGTTTTTTATGTTTGTTCAATCGCTACTCTCTGAAATGGTTTAAGCTGTGGAAACATTTTGCAAACTGTAGAATATGGCTCGGCCACAGTGGGAAATTATAGGCCCAATGCCGAGAGGTGATTTTATCAAGTGGGAAATTATAGACTTTTTTGCACAAAATTTGCTCGATAACTGAATTCGCAACGAAAACTAACACTTTTTCAAATTAATTACATAGAAAAGTTGACGCTACAACATGTACTGCTATAAAGTGATTAAAATTAAATCTGATTTACAAAATCTTAAAACAATTCATATTAAAGAAACATATTCCTTATAGAATTTTGCAAACAGTGGAAACAAAACTATCTATGAGAAATAAAAGAAAAACTATATGTAAAAATATTAATGAAATCTTTGCATTCTTTCGATAACCTGACTTCTGGTTATGTTAACAAGTAAAAATTCTTATTTGCCATTCTCATTATAACACTAGCATCCAACATAGTCCCCTACGGCTAGGCACATTAAACTAGTATCTACATGATCCCCTACGATATGTAAATTCAGTTAAAAATGAGAACAAAGGCCTGAAATTAATTTATTTACCTACCTTGTATTTAAACATTTTTTCATTCTAATGAATTACATTTTCGTAAAATCTCATTCAGCTTCTTGGAAACGTTTTTCGTGCTTATTCTGGACTCATCAGAAAAGCCAAAGCCACTCATAACGATGTTCCATGCAAAACCAAGGCAATATCCATGAATAAGTATGAAATATTTATATTTGACATTAACTGATAAAAACAACAGATCTTCATCTATCTATTAGCTAACTAGTATTGGAGCCTATATACTCTATGCAAAGTGAATTATTTATAATTTGTCTACTTATAGTAATGAAACATGTTCTTTATAGGATTTTGCAAATGTTTCAAAGGCTAAGCATTTCCAAGAAACTGAATGATATTTTATGAAAATGTAATTCATTAAAATGAAAAAAATGTTAAAGTCAAGGTAGGTAAATTAATTAATTTCAGGCCTTTGTTCTCATTTTTAACTGAATTTACATATCGTAGGGGATCATGTAGATACTAGTTTAATCTGCCTAGCCGCAGGGGACTATGTTAGAGGCTAGTGTTATAATGAGAATGGCAAATAAGAATTTTTACTTGTTAGCATTACCAGAAGTCAGGTTATCGAAAGAATGCAAAGATTTCATTAATATTTTTACATATAGTTCTTCTTTTAGTTCTCATAGATAGTTTTTCTTTCCGCTGTTTGCAAAATCCTATAAAGAATATGTTTCATTACTATCAGCAAACAAATAATAAATAATTCACTTTTAAAATTCGTATTAAACCTTTCAATCTAGTCAGTTTTGGTTACTTTTTGATGTTTTTATCAAATTATTACAAATGGAACGTATTTTCATTACAGAATCTAATGAAAATTTTATCGATCGATGGTAAAAAATTTTTCATAATTTTTTAAAATTTCTTTTTATAAAATCTTTGGATTCAAACATTTTGTAGCATCTTTTTGTCTGTTGAAAGCAAACTAAATGAATACTGAAACCCATTCAAAGCCTGTAGTGTGTGAACCTTTGATCATGCTTGGCGCCCTTGCTAAGTGCAGCCTGGACGCTTTGTCCTTCAAGTTAGAATCGAGCTTTATTTTCTTGTAGTTTAAATTTTTAATGCATTGCCGTCTCAGTCCGTGGTTCTTCCAGGCACGCGTCAACGTCGATATTACATTGACTGCAATAAGCTCTCAAATTAAATATCGATATTTTCCCCAGTTTACTTCTATTTTGTATAGTCCATGCCTTCAGCGTTTTTAATGCTCATTTCATATGGTGCAACAAAGAGAATGTAATAAAAAGAATGCAAAGACAAAGGTTTCTGCAAACTATAGGTAAAATCGTCCATCGAAAATAAGGATCTTTGAAGCTCAAACATAAATAAAATACTCAAAATACAACTAGTACTTGAGAAAAAGCAGTAGGTATCGATATGTATTTCTGAATTGCACTGTTATGTATGCGTACTAAAAATTCATTGACTGGATAGCAAAAATATGAATGATAGGGTGTTATCGAGTTCTCGAAACAAATCTCATATGTTTATCTTTTAATAAGTTTGATTAATCTAACGATAATTTGCTATAAATATCAGATCGTTTAACAAAAAATTGGATGTCAGCAATAAAAAAGGAAATATTAATAAATTATCTGAACAAACATAAACATACAAGAGAAAATCGATGATACAAATTAATTTCCGGTTTCGGTGAATAGACGACTTGATTTGGAAAATTGTAATGTTGTACAGGGTGAGTAAATATTCTAAATGCACCAACGGCGTTAACGCTAGTTTTACCGCAACGCCAAGATGTTCATTGTGAACCGAAGACAGCAACAAATAGATGTGCACTAATAGCTGTAAAAGAGGAAGACAATTAAATACTATGAAAAACAGTAACACCCCAGGATTTGTAACTAGGTCTGTGGCGCTTTTAAAATGCGTTTCACCGTTTTAAAATTTATATGGTCGAAATGTAGATCCGATTCTGAATCAATGAAAAAAGACACACAATGGCAGAATATTATCGAAATAATTGAGGAGTATATTAAAGGGATAGAGGAAACAACGCGGTTTTATTAAACTTGAAAATTCTTGCATAGATAATTTATTCTGTGTAAAGCAGCTGAAAAAGAATACACTTACATATAATTGTAAACTCAATTTAGGGCAGGTTGTATCGATTACATATACCTAAATCAGCTTTATCAAGATTCAAGATGCATACTTACGATTGTTGTAACAATTGTGACCGTGGATATTGATCTTTGTTCAAGCTGTTTTTGGTTTAAACAACAACCCGATCTTAGTTTTTGTAGACCTAAAAAGGCATACGATAGTGTCCTGTTACAATGCTCTTGTATCTCATAGAAGAGAACGGTATTAATCAGCAATGGTTGTTCCTTTTGAAAAATTTGAATTATGACCCTGTAGAACTAGGTTCAACTTTGTACCCCTGTATGTTTTGACGTAAAATGTTTCAGCAATCAAATACCTACACGCTGAAATCCATATAATCCGGTCAAATTAGACCAAAAAATAGGAGTGAAGCTACAAAAATTCACACCCAGCTGAAAGTTGGTAGAATTGTTCAAAACACCATTATAAATGGACTCAAAAAAGTCCTCATCGATCCGATACCTGGAAAAAAATTTTACGCGGGGTCAAAGGTCACAAAAATGGGTTTTTCGCGATTTTCAGCAAAGCGGTAAGTTTTATCATAAAATTAGCTGAGACAAAATTGTGGACCAGATAATTATCCATAAAAAATGTCTCAATACTTTTTTTCCTAAGAGCCACCGTTTCTGAGATATGACGATTCAAAAAGTTGGAAGAGTTGTAATCGTCACAATATGCACACGTTTCCATGCCACCTTTGAGGTAGTGTACTTAGCGCTTTTTTTAACGTGGTTTCCCCGGTAGGCCTATTCCACTGGTCTGTTGTGATTTTGTTTAATATGAAACTATTGAATAATAAAAGATATTAGCAAGGGTTGAAAATGATAAAAGCGGTGTAAATTAAAAAAAAATAGGGAAATTTATTCGCCTGCTTCATAATTTTCTAATACTTCTGCTTCCTCTTCTTCTTGTTCTTTTTGTTCTTCTTCTTCATCCTGGGTGCAAATAAATTGCCTCAATAGTGATGCATCGCATGTTTCCTCGTTGCTATCAAACGAATCCTCTACTGTTGCTGATTCAACATTGGATCACGACCGAACTTGACAATTTGTACATGCTAGAGAACAAAACAGTCCAACTTTTTTGCAATCACATTTAGCCCTACATCCCCTTTTACAGTTGCAAAAAATTGTGTTTAGCAGTTTTTCTGGCGCAGGTGGGAGTAAAGTCTGAACTGCTTCTAATGTATTGTCGACCAACTTCCAACCCCAGTCTTTTGGGTCTAGCTGATAACCAAGCCACACTTGAACTTGGTAATATACCCGAAAAAGATGTTGATCAGCAGCCACTGAGGTTGGAGGAAGACAAGCTAATTGCACTTGTTTTTTATTTCGAGTATTTTTAACGAAACATGCATATCGAAACTTACCTTAGCAGGTAGTTTTTTTAGGAGCTCCGTACATAGAAAGAAGAAAGTGAATTCCGTTGGTGATAACTTCTTGTGGAGTTGAATTACTCTTTTTAAAAACTTCAGCATATTGAACTAAATCTTGTTTTTCAAACATTTTAAAAACTGTTGTTTTACCCCTTCTGAAAAATGCAGATGTCGTATCACAGCCAGTGATTGCGTGGAAAAATAGTACATGATTTTGACACTTTGCAAAAGTAGATAAACTTTTCGATGGATATATTTTCGATTGATGTTGAGCTTTTCTAGGTTTAAAAAAAAATAGTTTTTTCGGTTGGAGTTCGAGCAGTGAGTAATACGCGTAAGTCTACATCTTCACCAACAACAATAGTTGCATTTGTTAAATTGAATTGCTCTATTGCTGTTTCAATTATCAGTACATCCGCATCGTTACTAGCTTGTTTTACCCATATGTTATCAGCAGTAAACTTTTCTTTCAACATTGAAATGAACCGAGATTTGTTGTGAGTATTTGCAAGAAATTTCTGTTTACTAGTAGGAACTGTCATAGATTGATCAAATAAAATATCAGAAGATGAAGACCCTAACCACGCATACAATTGAATAGGAGACAAATGTTGCTTAAGGTTACACTGGCGTATAAAATGAGGGACTGGGTTTCTTTTTACCTGACATTTACATATTTATAATATTGTATATATGTAAGTTACTCTGACCGATAGAAAAATATTTTTACTTGTATTACAGCTTCAGTGATGTATATACGTGGCGTACTTATACATGTTAGCAATACATCCCTTCACCCTTCAGGGGGCCTCTGTCTTAGTGACATCACTTAACTATTGGACGATCGTGCCTCTCCCGAACGAAACTGAGCCAGTGGCGTCAGCCAAGATGCGCGTCAAGCAGAATATAATATACCCTTGTCAATGAAGTACGCATGGCAATAAATTCGTACTAAATAGTGGTTTTTAGTCTTATTTGGGGTAGAAACCCTACAAACGCTAACATCAGAAGTGGGATGCTATCCAATGTGCCAGTGAAAGAATAATAAGTTGTACGAACTGTTAATTTTATTTGTTGTTACGTTGTGATGTGGAAAATACCGAACATGACAGTGATAGTAATGTGAACACGTACAGGAAGAGCAGGAGATCTCATTACCAAACAGTGTAAAGTTGCAGTGGCAAAACATGTTAATGGTTGTAGTAGCAACCCAACAGCAACAATTTCCATAATTATTGTGCAATACAAAGATGGCCGCGAAGGCGAAGAGAACGCCCGTGCTGAACGTGGATGATTCTATTTGCGCAAGTGTCAACGTCATTCTCTACGTCCTTCCGGCGCCTTCCGCTTATTTGCGCAAGCGTCAGTCATTCTCTGTCTTTCCGCATAGTAGAATTTGACCCTGGTTCGAGCACTGAATGGCGGAATGGCTGAAAGACGACGTCACAAGGTTAAAAGATTATTGTAACGTATTACCGGCGAAATCCGTAAGAAAAAGCCGAATCAACACCACTCGTTTGTACCATTGCAAGAAAATCAAACATACCGAAAATTATTGTTGGTATAAAAGTAAAACAAAATACCGACGATTCTACAACAAGGACGTGACCTAGCCGTAGCCACGTCACCAATAGCTACTTTGTGTGCAAGAATCAAACCATTTGTTTCACATTTGTATCAATAGTGGAGCTGACTCATCAATCTAAGCAACACCGCTGTCGAGAGATTCCATGTAGTGATCCAATCCGGTGCACGTGCTTTATTGAAATTTGAATTGACAGACATTTATTAACTGTTTATGACCTATCCAATATTTTAAAGTTGCTGACATTCAAGAATAACGATAGCCTAGAAATTAATCTGTCAGGACTGGACGAGCTTTAAAATTAGGCAACTACGACAGTTGTTGATTTTAAACCAAAAGAAAACAACGACCGATTATTTTGTTAACCCTGAAAAACTGTCATTGTAACATGGTTGCAAATGAAACGCAATGCTGATAAGTAAGCTCAATAGCAAAATGTACAACTTCACTGACTTGTTACTGGTATGCCATGCGGCAGTGGTTAAGTGCGTAATACGTGCTGTATTTAATTTACTGCGAACAATCATCACAAGAGAGAACGAAAAGATGTGGATAAAAGTATTACCTAAAATTGAAAATATCAACACTACGGTGCATTTATCGACTGGTTTGGCGCACTGTATTATGGTTTGGGAGAAATCTGAAATTACAGCTACTCAGCAGTTTTTAGCCGACATACCGATGATTAACTCTGTTGACCCTGACGAGGCCGTTCAAGCACAAATACAGCTGGCATAAGTACATCGAAAACAAGCGAGCTAAGCAATTTGTAGTCTGAAGCAAAATTGTTTTTCATCGGCGATATAGTTGCCGTAGAGGATTCACAAGTGAATGGAGCAAAATAAAACGAAGGTAGATAGGACCATCCACTGTACTGTTTTAAAGGTCTTTCCAAATGATCGCTGTCTCCTTGGTAAGAAAGGTAGCAGCTCAAGAACAGCTGTGTCTTTGTTACATGGGTATAGAATAAACAAATCAAAGACTACTGTAAGTATTATAATAATATAATAAACTTGGCCTTCAATTTATAATGTGTAATGGTTGCATTTTTCTTACACTTTGTTGATTAATGGATGATTACAACATAAAGTCGCACATATGATATTATTTAATAATGAGATATAGTAAAACTAATGCAGTGAATTTTGTTGCTGAATTTTTGTAATCATTTCGACTTGTTGCATGTTATTGAGTAGATTTCAAAGTAAAGACGTGGCATCCCCACGCAATGTGTAAAGACGTGGCAACCCCACGCAATGTGAATAGACGTGGCAACCCCACGTAATGTAAGTAGAGATGTGGCATCCCCACGCAATGTAAGCAAGGATGTGGCGATCCCACATGACAATTGACAAGTTATATTACACACTGTGACGATTCCACAATATGTGAAAAGAGGGTATGTGGCAGACCCACATTACTTAATCTATGTCGTGACAATCTCATGACAAAAGCATGTGTGACAATTTATGTTTTAGTGCCAATCTGGATGAGGTGTCCATCATTCTGCATGTCACCCAATTATAGTCAAAGTTGCGTAAGTCACCACCATCAAATCAACAGTTGCTGTAATCTTCCACAGCAATAAGTGGCTGGTAGAGGTAAACTGAAACCAAGGTGTAAAGATCCCTTCAGGTAAACTGAATCAAGGTATAAGTAATGATCCCTTCTTTATTTCGTCGTTTTATTCCACTGAAAGGTAAAATAAAAATAACAATAATAATAAAAGTCGGTGGGAGTACCACTTGTAAAACAGGGGAATACGAGAGTATCGTACTGAACCGAAAACGGGAGCACCGTTCAGACAATCAGATATGATATTGACATTAAATAAAATGCGAGAGGATCGCAGACGTTTTAGAACAGAAAACGGGAGTACCGTTCAGAAAATACACGAGAGTATCGTGGTAATAAGCTTGAATAAAATACGGGAGTACCGTTCAGAAAATACACGAGAGTATCGTGGTAATAAGCTTGAATAAAATACGGGAGTACCGTTCAGAAAATACACGAGAGTATCGTGGTAATAAGCTTGAATAAAATACGGGAGTACCGATGAGCTATAACAGCAATTCATGGAAAGATAAATGTTGTGGTAGTCCCACATAAACAAATTCTTTTTACAGCCGCTGAAATAATAAACAAACTATAGAGACCTCAATCAAGGTTAACAGATGACATTGCGGGAACACTACATGAACACGTAATTGCCAAAGCAAAGAAAATGTGAAATCTGAGCTGGGTTACAATATAAACAAATTATTGTCATGTCAAATGAAATTTGAATCATGGTTTTCATATGCGGTCTTTCATAAAATCATAAGCAAATGTTTTGGAACTTATATGATAGAATATGAGTACCTATTTTGTTTTCACAGAAAGATCTCTACAATTTCAATCAACGTTATTATAACGTTGTACTAGAGCAGCCGACTCTTTGCTTTGTTTTGTCTCATTTTAGGTGTGTGGTAGTTTAATTCCGGTGCGAGGACGCACCTTTTGCAGAATGGCCGTGTTAGCAATACATCCCTTCACCCTTCAGGGGGCCTCTGTCTTAGTGACATCACTTAACTATTGGACGATCGTGCCTCTCCCGAACGAAACCGAGCCAGTGGCGTCAGCCAAGATGCGCGTCAAGCAGAATATAATATACCCTTGTCAATGAAGTACGCATGGCAATAAATTCGTACTAAATAGTGGTTTTTAGTCTTATTTGGGGTAGAAACCCTACAAACGCTAACATACATATTATGACGAATACAACTCTTCCAAGTTTTTGAATCATCATATCTCAGAAACGATGGCTCTTAGGGTCTTAAGTATTGAGACATTTTTTATAGATAATTATCTGATCTACAATTTTCATCTGAACTAATTTTATGATAAAACTTACCGTTTTGCTGAAAATCGCGAAAAACCCATTTTTGTGACCCCGCACAAATTTTTTTCCAGGTATCGGTTCGATGGGGACTTTTTTGAGTTCATTTATAATGGTATTTTGAACAATCCTACCAACTTTCAGCTAGGTGTGAATTTTTGTACGTTCCGATGTCTGAATATACCGGACTAATATGTCAACTTTTCGGTAAAAAAATTTGTTTGATTGAAATAATTTTATACCTCTTGTTATAAACAAAATTGTTTTAAACAATATCAGACCAGTTTACCGTCTGGTAACATGGATTTTTATAATCGGTAGTGTCTCCTGAAGTGCTTCAAAAAAAAAAAATGCGTCCGGAATATATTCGATACTCATGCGTCCATATATTAGTGCAGACAAATTAACTGATTTAGAAGCCAAAACCACTATTAATTGTAGACAGGACTTTTATCATTGTAAATGGTAAAGGGGCATATACCTAATCAAAGTAAAAATGCAATACCGGGGGTAGTATATGCAAAATATATGTTGCGTTTTCCGGCGAAACTTGACGTTCCATCAAAAAATGTCCTAGACAAAAGTTGTAGATCATGAAAGAAACTGCAACTTGTGTAGAGGTTATTATTTAACATAACCTCAAAACTTCCGAGAAAAATGCGAAAAATCGTTTTTTTTTATTTCTTACTTTAAATTTCCACAAAAATAGCTTGGTTTTGACGAGAAAGTATATTTCAGTTGAATACCGAAGAATCAGTACAAGAGAAGCGATTGTGCTTATAACTTGGGCACTAAAATCTCTTCCAGGTCTATTTATAGACAGAATGAGCCCCTATCTCTCTCCTTTTAGCTCTTTATTTTGTTTCGGAGCAGCAGGTATAAAGTGTGTACCCGGAGGACGCCGAAAAACACACGCACAGTAAAGTTAATCCCAGCACATCTTTCTGTGAGCATTGCTTAGCTTGGCTGTATAGTGAAGTTATTTTATTACTTTATTTAAAAAAATGTGTTTCGGACCAGACAAAATGATTATGTCGAAAACTACTAGATTTTTTCATAAAAACAATTGTGATTATTTAAGCCATAAAAAGATATACTTTCAGAAGTTTCGTCACAAAAATTGCAGA
The DNA here is from genome assembly GCA_963583905.1 of Stenurella melanura. Classification (NCBI taxonomy): domain Eukaryota; kingdom Metazoa; phylum Arthropoda; class Insecta; order Coleoptera; family Cerambycidae; genus Stenurella; species Stenurella melanura. The sequence continues at coordinate 116,206,687 of OY757312.1, forward strand.
TTTTTTCATGATCTGCAACTTTTGTATTGGATAATTTTTGATTCTAAGACAAAAAATGAATATTTTGCTTACTTATGTGAAGCTTTATTATCCCAATTTAATGTTTATAGCATTACTGTAAAAAAATTAAGTTTCGGATCAAAGAATGAAAGATAGTTTCTTTTGTATATATTTCCGTACAATTAAATGGTGTAATCAGTTTATCAATTTTCTTAAAAATTCATACAAATTATCAACAATTCATTGTTGCAAAAGTCATTTTTGAATTTTTTCAATTTTTGAGCATGTTGATAAATAGGGACTATTATTTTTTATTATTGTATCAAAAAGTACATGTAAATACAAAAAAATAAGCACCGGAAGAACTCTGTACGATGGATTTTTCACCACAGAATTTATTTTAGAAAAAAAAAGTTTTTGACTGAAAAAACTGATAATCTCAAAAACGTCTTGATATTTTTATATACAAAAATTGTGCTTATTTAAGACATAGAAAGGCATGCTTTCACAAAATTTCATCAAAATTGAATTATTTTTGCGAAAATGAAAAATAAAAAGCAAGAAAATTGTTTTCCGCATTTTCTCGGAAATTTTGAGGTTATGGGACTCTTATGAAAGTAGTAGATTTTTTTATAATCTACAACTTTTTTGTAGGACATTTTTTAATAGAACATCAAGTTTCGCCAGAAAACGCAATAATATATTTTGTACCCCCTTTCAACCCCTCAAATAAACCCTATACTACCCACGGCCTTGCATTTTTTTTACGTTCATTATAAGTCCCTTTACCATTTCCAATGATAAAAGTCCTGTCTACGATTAGTAAACACTCTAAATTTAATTTGCCTGAACTACATTACTATATCATAATATTAGATAATTTAAACAAGTTTAAAAAATAAGGTTATTATTCTTCGTGATTGAAAATGGTCCGTAAAGGCTTACTTTTTCAGAGAAATTTTGAATTGTTTTATCGAAATGTTTTTGTTATTGTCTTCATCTAGGTTTTTATGGCCAAATTCTCGTTCTTTATGTAGAGGTTGCTAAAATTATTGATAGTGATATATAGAAACTTAATAATTTATGAGGAAAGTTGTATTTTTGACGATGTGTAAGGGTAAGTCTCTTGACTCCAAAATTTAGTAAAATATCGGCTGCCAGTAGATTTTGATTCGAAATTACCGTCAAATTGTGATGTTTCTTAGTTTCTCACAAAATAACACGTTACAACCATTAATTTATATTATTATTTGTACTAACTTGATGTATCCTGGCATTTTTCGGTCATCTTTAAATGAAAATTCTTACGTTTCGGTTTTATTAACCATCGTCAGAGGAAAAACTACAATATTTTACAAATTTAATTTCATTACTTACAATTTAAGAAATTTTTTGTTTACGCTATATTAACATTTTACGTTTATTTCTGTTGAAAGTTTTGATGCAACTAAATGCTGAACAAAAGTATTGCCTGCTTTCTGGTCTGTGTTATGTCACTATTGGTACAGTTTATTTAATTTATGGATGTTAGATATGAAGTTTTCTCTAATGGCTGGTAGTGTGAAATATATTTTAAGAATGATCTTGCGGGCTTGATAGATAGATGTAAAAATATATGTTGTTTAATAATATCCCCTTTTTAGTTAATTTAACAAGTTAAAGTGTTTCACTTAAATTCTCTATATCAGTGCGGTTGTTGATTGCGTTGTTGTCTTTTAATTTGTAACATTTCATGTATTGTCCTTCGATGATAATTTGGTTGTAAAATTGTTGTATTGTCAAAGTCAAAGCTATGATTATGGTCTAAAGCGTGTTTGTTAAGAGCTGTCGAATTTTTATTTAGTGTTCTTATATTTTATTTGTGTGTATATATTCGTTTATGCAGGTATTGCGTTAGTTTCGTCTTTTGTTTGTAGTTCGGGTTTTAGTTTTGTAAAGAATTTTTTGGTTGTAGTATAAGGTTTATGCGCTACTGTTATATTGTGTTTTTTTAATACATTTGAAATATTCTCAGATACTTTTGGTATGTAAGGCATGGATACATACTTGTTATTATTCTTATTTTTTTTATTCGTGTATTCTTTTTTTAATTATTGGTTCATGGTTCATGGTTTATGAACCAATAATTAAAAAAAGAATACATAAGATCTATATTAAAAATATGAATAAAAAAATAGGAATAATACCAAGTACGTACCAAAAGTATCTGAGAATATTTCAAATGTATTAAAAAAACACAATATAACAGTAGCGCATAAACCTTATACTACAACCAAAAAATTATTTACAAAACTAAAACCCGAACTACAACCAAAAGACGAAACTAACGCAATTTATAAAATAGACTGTAATAATTGTAATAGTACATATATTGGCCAAACAAAACAATACCTGCATAAACGAATATATACACACAAATATAATATAAGAACACTAAATTTAAAATTCGACAGCTCTTAACAAACACGCTTTAGACCATAATCATAGCTTTAACTTTGACAATACAACAATTTTACAAAAAGAACCAAATTATCATCGAAGGGCAATACATGAAATGTTACAAATTAAAAGACATAACAACGCAATCAACAACCGCACTGATATAGAGAATTTAAGTGAAACATACTTTAACTTGTTAAATTAACTGAAAAGGGGATGTTATTAAACTATTAAACTACATATATTTTTACATCTATCCATCAAGCCCGCAAGATCATTCTTAAAATATCATATTTTACACTACCAGCCATTAGAGAAAACTTCACATCTAACATCCATAAATTAAATAAACTGTGCCAATAGCGACATAACAGAGACCAGAAAGCAGGCAATACTTTTGTTCAGCATTTAGTTGCATCAAAACTTTCAACAGAAATAAGCGTAAAATGTTAATATAGTGTAAACAAAAAATTTCTTAAATTGTAAGTAATGAAACCATATTTGTAAAATCACATAAAATAATCGTACGTTAATATAAATATTGTAGTTTTCCTCTGACGATGGTTAATAAAACCGAAACGTAAGAAAATATAAGAATTTTCATTTAAAGATGACCGAAAAATCCCAGGATACATCAAGTTAATTTGATATCAACGGTCAAGAAAATACAAATATTTATTTATATTATTTATACTGGTTTCTAAAGATCAACACATATTTATCATTGATTACACAGGCACACACAAGAAAAGTGGTGTTTCTGGGACTGCATTGGGCAACCCCTATCTATTTCGATGCGCTGGACACGAATCGTGTCCGTTTCCGATTTACTAAAAAATTAATGGCTAAATGGACACCGGATTCATGTTCAGCTCGTCGAAATACGTAGGGGTTATCCAGAAACAGACCACTTTTGTTTGTGTGTTCCTGTGTTATTATTAATATTACCATTTCTCCAGTGGGATGAAGAGAAAGCTAATAAAATTACATATAAGCAACTGTTCCGGTATTGACCCTAAATAAATAGCACAGAAATTAAATAAATTCCCGATTTCACGCTGATTCTGCGTCACATTTCCCCTTAAAAGCTCTTGTTTACGATGACCCCTAAATCCGAAACTCTCGCAGATAAAAAATGAGCGGGGTGGGTTTCCTAGTGAAAACTTTTACCCCCGGAGGGCGTCGCCGGCGTCGGAGGTGCGAGAAGCAGCAATACAAGTTGGAGCTGCCCGGTTACGGCCAATGTCAGCTGCAGCCCGACGTTGTTCCCTATTGGGATACAGCAGCTCCCATCACACCGCCTGCGGCATTCCTGCCGCCAGGATACAAGAGGTCGTCCTTTAAGGGTATGGTAGAATAGAAAATTATTATTTACTTACAGGGTTGGTACGTTTTAAGAACAATGTTTAAAAAACCTGTTTTTTTACCCCTCCAGACAGAAGAGAATCGATGGTATAAAATCGTTGTCTTGATCCCCAAGTAACAGGCAAATTTACTATCAGCGCCCTCGAGGATATCTCGCGTAATATCAATCGTGCAAAAAAATAGTTACAAAAATTGTGTCAATTTTTACGAGCTACAGAATGGTTTAAAAATATTTGAAATCCATGGCCTACTTTAAATGTTATGACGGAGTATCTCGAAAATGTGAAATATGTTTAGGCCAGATAGCTCTGTTATTTGAGGAGCTACGAAAAATCTTCTATGACGTTTTTATAGAGTCTTATAACGATGTATTATATATTTTTTTATTTTATGGTGTTAATAAATACATACGAAACATGTAGGAAATAGCGCCTTTCAATAGAATGTTTCCCCCCTTTTAAACGATTCGTCACGTGCGCCATATTTATTCATAATGTATTTTTTAAAACATTTTTTTAGTTACTTGCTTGGTTCTAATGAATAAATGTGACGTAACATAACGTTGAAAAGGGAGAAATACTCTATTTCGTGTGATTATTTCCTGTCTAAAGAAAAAATCTCGAAATCCAGCGGTTCTAAAAAAAAATTGGTAATACCTCGTTATAAGACTGTTTGTTTGAATCGGTTTAGGGATATAGCAAATCGCAAATGTAATACTATGCTTTTTCTACATCCATTAAACAAATAAATTAGAATGAAATCGGTTCCTACTTGTAAGAAGTGTATACGTTGGAAAACGTAAACAAACAATATGGCGATACACTTGTTCGTCATTGATGTCAGCCGCAATCAAGAGTTGATCGTGGTCGATGTACTACAGTGAATTATAGGTACGATTTTTCACCAAAGAAATGCTAATAATTGTCATATAATTAAATAGGTGTAGGAAAAATCAATTCGTCATTCTTAAAATGAATACTATAGGTCATTATAATTCTAGTTAATTTATGCTCTTTTAAGATTTTATTAACATGTCTTGCTATTCTTCTTGAGTTGGTAGGTTATGTAAAATTCAGAAGAGCCTGTTTTAATTCGAACGTCCTGTGTGTGTTGAAATACCAACTTTGCACCTAATTTAAACGTCTCGCGTCGCATCGCTTAGGGCTAGTACAAGGTATGATTGTATTTTCTCTACATATTTTGCCTGTGACATAATCAAAAAGTCTAAATTCTCGAATACATTTTAATAACAAAATGAATCACACCATTTCCTTCGACCTTGTGAAATCCGAAGTGTCAATTTGGCCAGCTTTCCTCGACTATTAAAACTTAGTCACTCGCGTTTTACTTTTATTTATTTGGACGTAATCCAAGAGCAATTTGCTCGTTTCGTTTCCCGTTTCATATGCTCCGTCCTATTTTTAAAGTGCCAGAAATGTTTGTTTAAAAGTTTACAAGTTTATTTATACTGAATTCGTACAATAATCAAGAGTATTGTATCAAAACGCCTAACTCTAATTAGTTAACGCCATAACATCATTCCGAGGATCTTTTAAAATTTAAATCAGCTATTTTATCATGTTGGCTATCTACCAAGTGTTTTCGAATGTTTTCATTCATAAATTTGTTACAGTTGTAGAGAAATGTGTAAATATGTATATTACATTCTTCTTGACGTACGCTGTTTTATATTTAATGAGGGTTATATCGTCCGTTGGCATATTTTCTTTCTTTAAAAATTCAAACTATTATTACGACTTCGCTTCAGAGTATAATTTGCTTTGAAATGACTCCGGCCACGCACGAGCATTAGTCGAATAGTATTGAAATATTTCAGGACGAAATTGTTCATTACAAAATGAGCAAAATATTTCCTCCTTCGTTCCTTCTCTACTTACTCACTTTATATTCTGGGAAATGTTTCAACTATTCATATTTTGTATGTTTTTATAAAATTTCTCTGAACTTAATTGCTTCATTATAGATTTAATATTAATTTACGTATTTATTTTTCTGGGGTATGATTGGGTTAATCTTTTTAACAGTTTACCAGTTTTGCCAACTCAGATGTTTAATATTTTTGTTTTTACCGCTAGTTAAATATACATGCTTAGTTTTTTGCTCGAAAACTGTTTAAATGTGATTACAATTTTCTGAAATATTTCAACAGTCTGTGTTATATTTATTCATTTTCTAATAGTACGGGTAGCTCGTTACCAAAACCCCCCATCAAAACAGCATGCTTTACCGCAAGGAAACTATAGATTATGAAATTCTAAAACGCTTTTTCATACGACAAAAGTTCGAAAAACAATAAGGGCGGCTGGCAAAAGACTTTCCGTCTGTCGAAAAAAATGTCATAATTTTTATATCGCGGCGAGGCAGTTCTATATTAATTCTCGTTATAAATGATGAACAAGACATGATGCAATCAAAGTTTGTATCAAATTGGAGGCTAAAATTATCAAAGCAGCGAGGCTAAAACTTTTTTCTGTTTATAGAGTGGGATGTATAAAACGATTAAAAAATGCGAACATTGTGAAACTAATCTATAAAGTTATTATTATATTTTGTATACATTGATTGCTTGTAAAATGTGATACATTCGGCCATAAAATTGTGTTAAACGGGGTTTTACAAAGACAAATAAATAAAAATTAATGGGTACTTTTCCTTTGAGCTACAAAAAAAGCGCAACGTGTTCCAAGCATGGTTCTTTCACTAGTTGATTTCTTATAGTTTTTTCAAATTATAGTATAAAATTTAGAACCCGATTCATCCCGGCTTGGAACTGATGAGGTCAAGTACGAGGTGTTAAATTGAAAATATATGTACGACGACTGACGCTCGGTAACTGCTTCGAATGACTATTTTAAATTTTTCCACGGAAATTTCTACAAATAAATTTACTTAATAGATTATTAGTATCTTCAGGTCCAGTAATTTCTTCTACGAAAAATCTACCCAAAAATAAAATGAAAGTTCTCCAGTTATTAAAAGAGCATAATACCATAAATCGGCTGATGATACTCAATCGACTGACGATACTCAATCGCCTGAATATAGTGAAACAGGATTATCTTCTGGCAGCAGTACCGACACCGAATATGAACAAATATGGATTTCATTATGAACTGTCCAAGCGCGGATCCACCGATATGGGCACTGTGGGCATGCCCACAACCCTAATGATTTAGAATAAACTGTCTCCGGAGGTACTCGACTTATTTCAGTTGGGAATTTTTGTACCTAAACCCAATGTCAGTGTCAGAGACTGGCATATCGATATCGAGACAGTAAAAAAAGTGGTCCAGATGTATCGGCCATTTATGAACGATAGTGAATCATCTGTAATAAACGAATACCGACTCTGAATGGCTAAAAAGAGAATGTGAAAACAATTCCGCCATACCAGTGTCGGTAGCTCGTCTCATTGAAACATGCGACCAAGATTTGTACCCTAAAATAAAAATGTTCTTACAAATACTGGCGACTCTTCCAGTCAGCGCAGCGTAGCTACCGCGGAGAGTTCGTTTTCTTCTCTGCGCACAGTAAAATCTTGGTTGCGTGCCTCAATGCCACAGGAAAGATTATCCTGGCTAGCCCTCCTAAATATACACAAAGATGTGAATCTGGATAACGATGAAATTATCAATGTTTTCGTGAAGAAGAAACGTAAACTTGAATTGGTTATTTAAATACGCACCTAAACAAAATTATTCAGTGTAAAATGTTTACCATATTTTAATAAAACCTGATATGCTTTCAAGTTGTAAATGTTTCATCAAAATTGGATCAGTAGTTTAGTCTAGATGTGATATTATAATGTGCAAATAGACACATTTATTTTTGCAATTTTCATGAGGAAACAGACTAACATTCTACAGATTTATTAATTTACTAGTGTTCTCCCCGCGATCTCACTGTACAAGGTCTTGACCGGGACGTCATAAATTTTGTAAATGTCTCCTTTGTACGAATGCAATGTATCGTTCGTAAGCGAATCCGTAGTCTGACTCGCACTTGGCCGATTTTCGGGTGGCCGTGACCACAACCTTTTTTGGGGGCTGGATCCGCGCCTGGAACTGTCTATGTTGTAAAATAATAAAGATGTCTAACTATATTGCAATCTAGTGCAATATGTGTTTTGCATGTTCAATATACTATTTTCTAGGCGACTTGTCCATTTTATCTTTTTTTTAACACTCATTTTACTTTTACATCGTCGCAAACTACCCCCATTACCTTTATTTTTATTTAAATAATGTTTCCATGCTAAATATACTCGTTTTTAGAAAACAGACCCATTCTTAAATCATTTTGCCACATTTTTCGCATTTTGCGTCCCCAAAAATATCCCTCCCAATCATTTTTTTTCAATATTTATTCCATGCGTATTGCACTCTTTTTAGCCCATTTGTCGGTTTTCATATTTTATCATATTTTTTTCAATTTCTGTACCCCCATCACTTTTAATTTTTTTAAATATTTTTTTATGATTGATGTACTGATTTTTAGTCGATTTAAGGGGGTCATTCCCTAGAAAGAGACAACCGATAGGGAAATATTTATTATTTTTGCCCATAACTTTTTTTTCTTAGTACGTATATTTAAAAAAACTGTACGAGTAAAGTCGTCTGCATAATTCTAAGGCATGTAAAAAATGCGGTAAGTACAAAGCGGGCAGGCGGCATCTTTACCTATTCAATGATACCTCCGCGCGGACTCGTTCGACGGGAATTTTTTATGCGACTTAGAAATATGAAGGCAACTTTACCTAAGTAGAACCAGAACAAGACTATTACTATGAATTTCCACTCAATAATTTCAGTGGTGGATAGCTAGATTTAAAACTTCGAAATAGGAAGATTAACGTAATTTTTAAATTTAAATCTAGCTATTTTGCAAACCACCGATATTATTGAGTGAAAATTCATAGTGATAGTCTTGTTATGGTTCTACTTAGCGACTCATAGTTTTTTTTAATATGCGTAGTAAGAAAAAAAGTTATGGCCAGAAATAATAAATATTTTCCTATCGGATGTCTCTTTCTAGGAAATAGCCACCTTAACCATATTCAGAATTTGGATTTCTGGGCCCACTGTGTGCGGGCGCGAAGACATGGACTACGGAGACGAATCAGACAATAAGATAATGAGTGAAACCTCATCAGATGACAATGAATTAAATGTTTGAAACTATAGTAATAAACCTGACAATTCCAATCCTCCCTCAATCATTACTGTATGTCCGGAACCTTGAATTTCAATTCCAAGTCCATTTAAACAAATTCTCTGAAAGCTTGTGCTTACAAGCAGCCTTAATTTGCTTTTTTATTTTTTTGTCGCAGCGGAAGTAATTTTTTTCAAATGTGAACTGGGAAAAAGTTTAGTTCATCTTTTTCATCATTTGGAATAGCCTGAAGTGGAGAATTGCCTCGCCGCAATGACTTGATCGGCTCTCAAAATTAAGCAACATGCGAATGTAATCACTCGTAACTGAACTAGCCAAAAGTTCCGTTCGAACTTTCCAAGACACATCGGAATTACTCGATAATGAGCAGATCAGCCTCGCCGCGGTGATCAGAATTTTAACCGGTGGTTATTTGTCATTATTTCGGTCTTTGTAACTCGGTGTATTAGTCAAAAGGGCAGTTCTCATCATATTTACTTCCCTCGACAGGAAGAGAAAAGAAACTGCCTCGCTGCGAAGACCGAAACGACCGGTTTTTCTTTACATGTTCAAAGCTCGATTTGAACCCTTTAGGACAGGTAAAACGTTCCGTCACCCTAAACTTTTCTTTTCAGATTTCCTAGAACTGATGGAAAACGCTGGAATTATCTTTGCTAAAGTAGCTCGAAAATCTTGGTAGCAGACTGCCGTACTATAATTGACGGGATACGTACAACTCGGATAAAACACTAGGGACTAATATTTGTTTAATATAATAATCCAAAAATATTGACCTTAATACAAAAAGTCAATATTGAAGTAATAATAGATGTCAACATTTCGCTACATCGAATCAATGTTGGTTAAACTTTATTGAGGAAATATTAAAACTGTATCATACGGGGTGTTTGGTATATAAGTACAGTTATTTCTCCTGATGGTATGTTGGTCCAAAATAAGTAAAAAATCTTTTATATATTTTTAGAAAATATTTAGTTTAAGAGAAGCCAAGCCGTTAAAGTAGAGCAAGAATTTGACAAGACATTTTTACTTCTTTTGGTCCAATGTATTATCTTTTCAGATATTTGTCACCAGACACCTTGTTTCGTATTATAATAACGTATTCAAATGTAAATCAGTATTTAAAATTATATGTTGATCTAACATTTAATGTGCAATTTGACCCAATGAATCTGATTGCAATGCGAATTAACCAATACACGGCAAATATTTGTTTTCTCCAGTATTGTACAGCCAATGTTGGCTTATGTAGGTAAATGTTAATATCTAAAGCAATATGATCTAAAATTGACTTTCTTAGTAAAGAGTGAATAGGAGATTTTCAATATTCTAAACCCAATATCCGTCATTATGTGTCGATATCGATTAAGTGACATTTCCTAATCAACGTCAAATGAACATAAACATGTCAGCATTACAAAAGCAATGTTTGTTTGTAATATGAGCAGGATTCGAGTGACAGAGCTCTAATTCGCGATTTACGAGGGGCAGATTCAGACGTATTGGTAAGAATGTTTTTATTTCGTAGGTATTTCATATACGAAAATGATAATCCTGACAATGTAATGATAGTAAAACTTGTAACAAAGTTTTAGCGTCATCTCATTACAAGAAGTATCATTTTCGCAAATGAAATATTTACAAAATAATAGAAACATTCTTACAAACGCGTCTGAATCTGCCCCTCGTAAATCGCGAAATAGAGCTCTGTCATCTGAATCCTGAATATGAGTTAAAACAAAGTTTGCCGATATAATCTCGATATGATTTTCTAATATTTGAAATTCAATATTCGTCAGTATGAATCGAATTAGATGTACAATATTGATAATTAATATTAAAATAGCAGGAGATCAATATAGAATGTTCAATATTGCAAGAATAATATTTATTTTTACGAAAATCTGTTAAACAATATAGTTTAGAAAGGAACACAAACATAGGATCAATATGGATCATCCAATATTGCAAAATTAATGCTTATAGATGTTTATCAATATTGTCTGAAGGTGTCTGTGTTGAAGTGTGTAAAAATAATATGTCGCCAACGTAGGCATACCAATGTTTTACCATCGTTATTTATTAATAACAGCTAAATAGGGTGGCGGGTTCTAGACTCAAACGAGTTGAACGTATAGAGTTACTTTATTTGCTTTATTTTATAATAACGAGTGTTTCACTAATTAAATTGGTAATAATGGTGACATGATGCAGCTATTTTAAGTTATCGTCCTAAAAAACCAATTTACCACTTCGAGGTCAGTTAAGAAAGCTGCAGGAGGCAATTAATTTACAAGTGCAATTCATCCCTGTTTGATTACTCATTTAACATCGATTCCATCAACTACAATGGAGTTAAGAGCAAGTAAATTAAGACGAAGAATGAAACATTGTTCTCAGTACTGGATGCCGTTTCTGTTTATTTGTACATACTAAAGCATAGATGCATGATACTATAGGATACCAAAAGATAGATAGAAGCATCTGAAATTGAAGTATTTAATCGGTTGGCAAAGTTGCTCGACATGTCTCCGTTGATCATGTGTGGAATGCGACTAAATCATTTACCCTAGTCCTTCATGGATTCGCATCAACTACGTCATGTGATCCAAAAGCCTATAATAAGATCCCTAAGAAAAATAGACCATGACTGTGACTGATGGTTATTAGGTGCGTTTGTTTTTGTTCCATAACCGGTGGCAATAGAATTGCCATAATGACATGTACCAATAAAACGACAAAACTGATATTTTATGCAGGAGTAGACAAATCTCTTGAGAATCTTGGGTTATGTTAAATAATGAGTGATGGTATAGACATTCATGTGCACGAATAGATCTTTCTGCTATCAGTAAACATAAGAAATCATATAGTACGCGTCATCCCACCCCGACTTTCTACCGATGCTTCCGTCTCACGAGAGACATAACGAAAAGTACCAAACTGGAAACAGAATGGTGAGCAAAAAACAACAAAGTTTTTATTTTGGTGGCAGAACTGGAGCAAAAAACGCACCTATTGTTACTTAAAATCCGAGTTAAAATCATTTCTTACTTCAACAGTCAAGTTACATTATTTTTCTACGGAGGGGTATTCAATGATACACTTTTTAATTTGTACATTTAATTGTTACTTACAATCCGAGTTAAAATCATTTCTTACTTCAACAGTCAAGTTACATTATTTTTCTACGGAGGGGTATTCAATGTTACACTTTTTAATTTGTACATTTAAAAAAAAATCATTCACTTCTATCTTCTAACAAAATTTTTTTTGGTGTATTAATAACTAGCTTGAGAGAGAGAAAAACTCGATTCGTAATTTCAGCTTAGTGCCTCTGTGAATTGGCAGCAAGACGATCTTGTTGAATCCCAAATAAAAGCGGAATTAAATTAGTAAAACGGAAACGATTATTTTCATTTAAAATACTCATATCGGACATAGTTCTCACCTAAACTCGAGCTTAAGCCACTAATAAAATGAAATATAAACCATCAAACTTTTGATTATTAATCACCAAGTTGTGCTTTGTCACTGTCCCTTGTTCAACATTTTCTTTTTCTTTTCAGAGCCGAAAAAAGAAAAGACTGATGGAGCGGCACAGAACGGTGCTCTTTCCCCCAATGGAGAAACACCCTCACACGTCTCTCAACCCCCTGGATTGGAAATCACGCCATCCGGAAAACCAGAGCGGCCCAGTTCGTTGGGCCACGGGAAGCAACTCACTAGGAGACTGTTGTGTTATCATAGTGAACACTGTGAGTAAACTGCTTATCAAACTTTTCTTATGCTTGTCTTGTAGGGTATCATATAGTGCTACATGTTTAAAAATGTTTATAATGCGGAAGACAAAACTATTTTTAATGATGTTAGACCAAGGAATAACATCTCCAAAGATGCACATTTTACGTTCAGGCGCAGGCTGTGGACTTGTTCTTTATACTGATATTGTAATCTTGGCATTCAGGGTTCCCACCAACATTGGAATTTTGAATTCCCTTACTTTCCAGGAACAAAATTTAAATTTTCCAGGACCAAAATATGAAAATATAGTACATTCCAATACGACTTTGTATATAAGTGGATATTAATGTAGTTGTATTATCATCAGATCGGCGTGGAAAAAATATGAGAAAACCATTAAAGTAATATTTTAAATAATGAATAGTTAAAATTACACCTATATTTCTTAGCGAAATATATAAAATTCAAATCTTATAGGTAATAACTTCCACATCCACTTAGTAGATTGGAAGTATGGTAATCGTAAAAAAATTGAAATCTTTAACATTGGAAATGTATGTTCGTATATGGGGGTCGAGTTACCAGTTTTCGTTCAAGGTCAAAAGACAGCGGTGTCGCGGTGAAGTGAGACTGTCATATATGCATCAACACGGTTGATATATGCAAATGTAATATGGGTTGCATATATTACAGAGTGTCAAGTTACCAGTTTTCATTTAAGATCGAAATACAGAGGTGTCGCAATCGAGAGTGGATTGTAGCTGGAAAAAGTTTATGTTTTATGCGAGGTTTTATGTATGGTGTTATCATTTTCAATGTCCCGATGGTTGCAAGAACTGCGAAACCTGTGAATTTCTTCTTCTCGAAATAGGCTTAGAATGTCATGGAACGTCGAGATTTCAAATTTGAGCGAAAAAAATTGTGTTTGTCGGTCTGGCTGTCTGTCTGTAACTTTTATTGTCCGCACGTTTTCTCCGGAACGGTTTAAGATATTGACTTAAAATTTTGTACACGTATACATTATAACGAGATCTGGCAATGGATTGTTTTTGAACATATCCGCTGAAGGGTTGGGGGGCAAATAGGGGGAAATAAGTAAAGCAAGCCGGTAAGAGTACAGTAACTTGAAATTTAGTGTATGTACTAGGAGCCAAGGCCTCAAAATTGTTTATAATATTTCCCATCACCACCACCCCTCCACTTGCATCAACCCAAGGGATCGATAAAAAAAAATTGAGATATTCACTTGAAATTTGGTATACGTACATATTATATTGACATAAGGAATTAGATTATATTTTGGTATTATTCCGTTGAAGAGTTATATTAGGGGTAAATAGGGGAAAATAAATAAAGCAAGCTGCTACGAGTACAGAAACTTGAAATTCGGTATATGTACTAGAAGCCAAGGCATCAGATTTTTTTATAATATTTTTTGGTACAAATATGTATATTACATCGGAAACTAGATTATATTTTGACATGATTCCGTTGATGGAGTGGGGGAGAAGTAGAGGTAAATAGGGAAAAATATGTAAAGCAAGCTGGTAAGAGTACAGAAACTTGGGATTTGGTGTACATACAAACAAAGGCCTCAGATTTCTTTCTAATATTCCAGGATTTTATTGAAATTTCTTGGATTCCCTAACTTTTCCAGGTCTCTAGGACCACATTTAGGATTCCCTGACTTTACCAGGTTTCCAGGTTTTTCCAGGTTGGTGGGAACCCTGCATTAGCGTAAATTCTGTCTTGGTTTATTTTTATCAATTTGTATTAAGCCTTTGCTTTTTTCGCATTAGAGTCAGCCGTAATAGTAGCCTGACCAATACTGTATGATTAAAGTACTTATAAACACATTATAGCATCCATTTTACCAAATAATAGCTTAACAATGGGCTTGTTCAGCATTTTTTTTTATTTCATAAATCGAAAGTGCAGGTATAAATTAATGGATCTGAAAAAAATCAGAATCTTATTCGCACGTTTAGTATCTTAAAAACTATTACAAATTTCCATCTCGCGAAAATGGGGCGTGGCCAGGCGCTACGTCACTATACGCATAGACTCGGCGATCTCAATAGACTTGATGCTCCTTATTGGTTATAATTATAAGTGTTTTCGAAGTATTGTTTGTTTTGCTTACTACTTGACAGTAGGGGAGTACAATTTGGTGAAATATCAAAAAATTACAATTTTCTCTCGCTCCTGCCGGAACGAATTTTCGATTTCGACCCTGCAATTTACGATTAGAATTCTTCGCCGACCTTCTCCTTTCCGTAGACACATAGAACGAACTTCCACTCGACGTATTTATTTAGTTACCAACGTTTAAAAATTCCATGTTTTTCGACTTTTCAGGTTAAATTTGAAAGGTCCCAGAATGCCATTTTTTTACGTCACTTGCGTATAGTGACGTCACAAATGAGCGCTCGGTTTTTGCAACTATTACTAATTTCAACTCCTTATATCTCGAGAACGGAAAAAGTTAATAATACGAAATTTTAAGTATATAATGAGAATATCGAGTACTATATGAAAAAGTATAAAAACCATATAAAAAGAATATCATGGAACAAGCCCATTATCTTAAAACAAATACGAATTAAAAACATATTTGCCGGCGAAGAGCCAAGTAGCATCACTTTTTGGCGATGCCATTTGTAACATCAAATCTCATAAAAACTGGTATGAATAAATTCATAGTCATTTGCATCGAACACAGCCGTATGATGGCCCTTCTGTTTCCCAAGATGACCGTCGTTGCATACTTCAGTCGAACAGATGTGGTGAAAGTCGACAACTCCAACTACGACAAATGTAAAATTGGCAAAAGTGTCAGACAGGGCTGTGTTGTGTCACTAGTCCTCTTTAACGTCTATAGTGTGTAACACTATCTTTCCCTTCTGAGTTGGCGGCTGAACAAAAAGGTGTGCGAGACAGTAGCAACCAGCTTAGCTCTGTGGTTGGGTCGAGGGTTGAACTGAATAATTTTTTATTTATTTGATTCTCAATAAAACAAATTTTAGGGCACCAGCATATTCAAAAAGAGATATTCTACCAAAAAACAGATAACTGATATCCCTGTAACTTATTCAGGAGGAGACAATCAAACACAAATTCAAAACACACTGTATTAACAATAATGATAAAACTTTACAAAATCTTTACAGTACCTAATATATTTTAATTAAAACCTTAAAAGTTACTGTGCAAGTAGTTAATTGAAAAATTTAAGAATTAAATTGAGTAAGGAAACAAATTGAAATTTAAAAAGAAACAAGAATATCAACTGGTTTATAACAAATTTAAAATCTTCCAACCGAAATAGCTGCTGATATTATTAGGTAAGACAGTGATAGTTAGGCTTACGTAACTTGTTGATGGCGTGGAGTTCCGATGTGGTCGTTTCCTGGAGTTGGCCCCGGGTACCCAGGAGTTGAAGACTTCAATGTACTTGACCTTATCAACGAGGAGGTTCCAGGTTGACCACACGTCGGAAAGATCTTCAGCCAGTTATGATTTAGTTATCCAGCTAATATCAAGTTCTATCCTGTGCTTTGATCCAGTGGTTGGTCGGTTCAGATTGTTACACGAAAAACATTAACATATGAGAGACCAGTCGATATAAATAATTTTGAGAGGGGAAAAAACAAAGTCTCTAAATTCTGTCCAATTACTAGGACTAAGATAAATTTGGAATTTACATAAAAACTTTAGCACTGAGGCCTTTAATAAAAAATTACTACTGCTGATTTATAACGAAGAAGTTAACTCTATTCAAGATTGAAAAATGAAAATTTTTTGAAAGCACACAAGCTATTTATAAAATAGAGAAAATTTTGTTAATTAAGCTCCCGGGCTAATAATTTACTAAAACAAAATGATAAATTTGACTTTGGGAAATTTTACACAAAAACAAACCGTTAAAAAAAATAGAGAAAATTTTGTGAATTAATCATCCGGACTACTATGTTACAAAAACCAAATGACAAATTTGACTTTAGGTTTTAGTATATTAAAAATTCGATAATTGGTACAAAATATGCAAAAAAATCACGGACATAATTATTATCTATTTTAATTAGGGCGTTGCACAGGGAGCTGTGAGTGATACTGAACTTCACCCCCAAGATGAGTGCACAAGTCTAACCGTTTGAAATAACGCGATTTTTAACCGTATGTACGTAGAGTACTGTACCGATAATTTAGGCAACGAAACGTTTCGTTACAAGTGAATACGTGATGAGAGGTGTGCTGAAGAACTGGCGGGGGAAGTAGCTATAGGCGAAACTAAAATTTCTAACTTAAGATTTACAGCAAGCGAGGTCACACACGGACCACCTTGGAACAGTAAGCAATGACCATGGTTAATGTAAATTACAACAAAATTAATATGATTGTTAGAGCAGATGGAAACCACGTCATCACGTTAATGATGAGGTAGTAAATAAGACAAGATTCGATGAAAAATACATATCGAAAAATTGGCAACTTGCCAGTTGAGCAAAATCTGGAGTAATAGAAATGTCACAAGATGCAAAAAGACTAGATCTAGTCTTCGCCTTATTTTTCATACCGCTGAGATATGGACTTTTTAGTAGGCAGGCAGACAGCCCACAATGATGTAAACTTGTTATAATTTTGTTATAATTTAGACCTTACTTCCTGTATTTTAGTAAATTTTCAGAAGCGTTCATATGTTTCTGCTAACTCTTAACATTTTCACAAATTCTTGAAAATATTGCATTTTTCTTGGGAAAGCTGAACAAAGCAATTTCTTGTTATAATTTAATGACATTTTTATCTATTACTTTCTCCACGAGTTTACACTCAGCAACAGGTAAGTGGGGCTACAAAGTCGATGGTTTTTAGACAACTCATTTGTATGTTTTTGGCTGACTGCTGCTGATTGGCACAATAAGAGTACTTGCCATTTTTTCATTATTGTTCTATAGAAAATCGTATCTTGTAGCTAGTTTTCCCAAACAGTGAATGATAAAAAAATTATGAACAAGATTTTGATGCAAATGTGCAGAACTTACGCCACTGGTGAAATAAACAATCTGAAATTTCTAAAATGAATTCCAAAATCTCCCCTTTGACGGTTCTCTAGCTATATGGAAAACAAAAACAATTTCCGCTACAGGTCCTTCAAAGGGCCTTAGGAGACCTTTCCAGACAGTATGTCAACTTATCCCATATTATATTGTCCTCATTTTAAATATATTTTGCAGAAATGTCTAAGATGTTTTGAAAGTATAATTTTTACCATTGTTTTAAAAACTTGTTATATTGTATTTTTGCTAGAAGACATATTTTTTAGGATAGTTATTTTTTGACATTACTTTTTATTTGGAATTATTTTAATTATTTCCCTACAATACTTGCGAACCCACTTTACCTGCCTAATTAGACTATTATTTTTTACCAGTTAACGATGGCCAGCCTGGACCTCCGGGAAGCACTCCTCCACCACAAGAGAAGCAGCTTCACAACATACCTCCTCCACATCCCCCTATGGGGGTCCCGGGATTCATGCTGTCGGAACTACCTGAACCTCCCATTCCTGTGTCAGAGATAGGACCCATCCCGCCACCACCTATGTTTAGTTCGCCAAGTCCGATCCCCAATCGGCTATCACCACCACCTAATCATCACGAGTACGATTACGAAGGTACGAATTTTCATTATTTTCAGATAATTTTCTTCAGGTTGGTATATACTACAATCATGATTGTTTTGTAATATATAAATAAACAAAATTGCTGGACGAAATATAAAGGGCATAGTCAGATAAGCATGGGCATATTGTTCCCAGTAGGAAGCCCTGTTAACAACTATATCAACGTGTAAGTAAGGCCACGATTAAATGATACTTATGTAATTTTCATTGGCCATTTGTAAGTTGATGTGGAGATATTTCATCAAAACTCCAAAGGAGATTTTTTCAAAATATATTCCTCATAAACTACCATAAGATGGAGAGCCGCCTCATTATAGAGTTGACGTGAGTCAATACCTAAATGAAATAGTTTCAGAGATGGTTAGGTCGAAGAGGACATATTGAATGGCCACCGCGATCGCCAGATTTAAGTCCCTTAGACTATTTTCTCCGGGGGCAATTAAAATCTGTTGTCTATAAGACCAGACCTCAGTCATTAGAAGAGTTGTAAGATTGAATTAGGATGACTGTTCAAGAAATATTACAGCATGCTATTCAAAACTCTTAAGAACCTTCGTTAATCGATTATGATATTGTCAGGCTGCTGAAAGTCTCCAATTTGAACATTTATCATCCGTTCAAACATTTTGTAATAACAAATTTAATTTAAATTAACTAAAAAATATGTATCTCTTTATTTTATTTAATATTTAAAAAACAAGTATCTACTTATATATAGTTTTAGTTTCATCATGCTAAGTTGAGTAGTTTAAGAGAAAAAAATTTTAGACAAAGTCTCCCATTTTGAAGCTTTGTTCAAATATATCCAGAACAACTAAAAAATGGTCAATGAAAATTAGATGTATCATTTATTCATAACCTTATCTACACGTGATATAGTTATTAACCTTTCAAATCGGCGGTGTTTTTCCATGCGTGATCCCTCAAAGCGGCCATTTTTCAACCTTATTGAAACACGCGCTTTCCGTTTTTCACTCCAAGTTGAGGTTCCCGATATGACTCTTTTATGCACTCCCCGATTTTTAAACTAACTTTTGCTAATGTGAAAACAAAAAAATTGAAAATAATTAAAAATAATAATCAAATAATAATAATAATCAAACATGTGTCTGTAAAATAAAAGTTCAAAAATACTTGCAGTAGCAGAAAACCCTACCACTCTTGAGTAAAAACAATAACACAAATATACGCTTCCCGACCTAGATGCCAGAAGTTAAGCATTTCAGAGGATCTCACGATAATGCAGTTACCGCATATTTCATTGGTTTTCAATTTACGCTATAATGTGGCTGACTTCATGAAAGGGTTAATAGGGCTTCCTATTGAGGGCATCTTGCCCATACTCATTCGGCTATAACATTTTTTCATTCCTACAATAATTCGTGGTGTGTTTGTAGAAAACGATGAAGATGATGACGATGAGATAGAATACGATGACGATAATTCCTACATGTACAGAATGCCGCAACCAGATCCAGCCATAGACACTAGCAGAATCGATGAGATCCCAGCTAAAGAACCCAAGTTTCATGCGATGCCACTCAAGTCCGCTTTAAAGAAGAAAGGGGGAAGCGGACCTGGGACGCCTCAAAACACCCCCACTCAGGAAAACAGGCCTCTTACAATGAGGCAGCAGGAACATAATTCTAGTTTTAAGTAAGTTTTGAAAAATTTGTTTCATAATAAACTAATTATTAATAGTATGTTTAACTAATTTTCGTGTCAGTATGATGTTTTCAATATTAGTCGAATTTGATTTTGATAACTAAGATTCAAAATTGGAGAATCCAAAGAAGTAACTGTTGGAAATGCTTTTTTTATGTATATCTGAGTGCAAATGCAATATTTTTGATATTTTCCATTAGGTCTTGTTTCGTTTTATCTGACTAAGCACCTCAATATAAGGATATGTGTTTGACGAATCTGTATGTATGTAACTATGTTTATGTTACCTTGTGGTGCCAAAACAGCTATTGAGAAATGAAATGTGGAAGTGTTTGCCTGAATTATATGACTGATGCTGGGTTTATGAGAAAAAAAAAAACGGATGTAAGACCTATATTTCTCCAGAACTTTTATGATAGTCATGTTTTCAAAATAATGAAACTTTTTTACCGCAGATCAGTAATAACAAAAAGTGTTTAAAAAGTGATTTTGAGAAACATTTAATTGTCTATTGCATGTTATAATTATATTATCGGTTTCGATTGAACCAAATTATTTCATTTATTACAATTTCAAAAATTAATCTGCGGTACATAATTTTAGAACAGTTTAATATTAATACTTAAACAGTTTATCATTTTCAAATTGGTAATTCTTTGTTTCTAACACAATTTTATTTTATTTCCCAACCAGAAGGCCACATCTTAGGCCTCGGATAAGAATATGGTAAATATTTAAGTGTAGTGTTATATCATCCAATCATTATCATAAAAACCAATTTCTCTTCCATTACCCAGACTTGCACATCCATCTCTCTTACTTTTGAAGGGTGAATTTGAAAGTCAAATCCACTTCTCTGTACACTAGCACAAGAATTTTATGCATGTTCATTATTTTGTATAGTTAACAATGGTTAGTTTGAAAACATTGATGTATTGTCATATAAACATTGATGTTCGAAAATTTGCATGACTGGTCATAATATATCGCTTTCTATCCCTCATTAGTGGACATATAGTAAGTCTACTTCACCCTAAGAGGTACTTCGCTCAAAGATGAAAATTACTTTTTCGTTCGTTAACGGCAATGTTTATTTAATAATAATTTTAGGTGTGGTAAGTGAGCGGCTTAACCAACCTAGTTGAACTAACACGGGCAAACGTTACTGACTTAACCAATTTCTGTGTGTATCTGGTATATGATTGGTAAACTCTGGTTGACACAATCAAGTGTTTGATGTCAATTATTAATTTCTGTTTATATTTGATTATAATTGGTGACCTATGATGAATTCTAAAAAAAAAATAACTGTTGCAGCTGCTTGCCAGGTACTTACTGACGAATGTGATAAAATAATTACCAACATACAACATTAATTTTTTTCCCAGAATGCTGTGTACAATCTGTGCTTTCTGCATTTTTCACTGGCTTTATATAGACTGAGATGTTTTATAAATGGGTGAAGTTTTCGTAAGCCAATCAACTACTAAACGTTTCTGACTGTCACAGCCACATTTCAAAACCTGACCAGTTCACCTACTCAGCTAGTTGGTAAAGGCCTCTCAGATACCGTCCCGCTAAACGATATTGATTAGTCCAGTCGTTGACCTACACGTAAACCTACATCTAGATGATATATGTGAACTTGACCACATATAAATACCATATGCGACACTGAAAAGGACAGAGATATTTTGTGCAACACTAGCAGAGATATATCCAGGTTAAAGAGCCGAGACTCATACGCAGTTGTTTGAAATGATTGCTCAATTCGCCATCTTCAACCTTAAGAATTAATTGCTTTGTCTACACTAAGCCAGATTACTTTCCATTAAGAAGAAGAAATTTTCTGTCTAATATTTGCACACTCCTTAAATAATTTTTTTTTCTTAGTGTAGACTCTGAAGGCACCTTAACATTGCTATATTTATAATACATTTTTCCAAAAATTGTCTAAAACGTGGATTGTCTAGTTTCGACCACGATATGTTACATCGTATTATAAATTCCACTAACTCTAAGTAAAGATTACATTGCGTGTCACTGCAAGTAAAGCCACCTAGCATGACCAAGAAATTGCTTCATCACATCTATAGTCTCTTTAAACCAGGAGGTGTAAACATGGAAGTCCCATTCACACCATAGAAGTAACCAGAAAGTACACTATAACTTTTTTGGCGTTTTCGGCAACCAACAATACACGAGTACAATGTAATTGTGTGCATTTTATTACATTATATAATACATCGACCTCTATTTGACCTCTATGTATTTGATACAGCGACCATACCATTTAAGCAAAATAAAAGCACCAAGTAATTAGCCACTTTTACCTTCAGATTTGTAAAAAAGGGATTAAAAATTGTTATAAAATTTATTACTTTTGCCCCTTGTGTAAAACCGGCAAAGGCGTATCCAATCATAGATGTATGATTTAGAGCGGTAAATTTGAAACGCTCCTCCTGGTTTAAAAACAGACTATAGTACAAAACAGTTGTCTACCATCAAAATGTAAATCGACAATATCACGAGTCCAAAAATTTACTGTAGCTTCCGTCGGTTCAGTACGATGCGACATTTTAACTCCACGTTTTTAATACATCCGAATGAATCTACAGTAAGGGAGACACTGGGATTTGGGCTTCAGTGATGTAAATTGCCTGTAGGTGTGCGTATCGCAATTTCAAATAATCTATTACGCATTACGTTTTTATTTAATATAGTGCTTTTCTCGATAAAACTAAGTTACGCATTAATGTTGTAAAATTAAATTAATTAATTTAGTGTATTGCATGACTTTCTGTTTTTATACTTTGGGAATGTATGTGTTTACAATATAGTATAATATGTGTAAAAGCCATCCCTGGAATCTGATAGGTAAATCCGACCTCTGGTAATGATGGAAAACTGTTTTAATGAGGTTCTAGTGCAGTATGGTGATTTGACCTTCAAATAGTTTTGAAACATTTCCTTCTAAGCAAAAAAACATATCAGACCCCTCTCAAGTTTATTATACAAACACATACATATTGCATAATATTTGTATAATCTACTTTTTATAGTTTTAATAATCACACTACAGTGAGGAGATTCAGTTCACTGCTTGTATGCTAGTTCATTGTGTATGGTTTATTAATTTTTGTTTATTTTTTATCTAATGTATTCAATTCATAGTTTGATATCTAGGTACCAAAAATTTCTAGGGAAGAGAAATCAAAATATAATTTTGTGGATAAATCTTAAAGTTTTGTAACACTATGCTATGGAACTACAATTAATACTAAAAATTCCCTACAAGTTTTATCAAAATCTTTTGCATCTTTGGTAGAAATTTCACTTATCTCTTTTTTATCTATTGACTGCTTTTGTGCTTTATATCTTTTTTTCAAACTGTAACTCGACAGTCTACTTTTTGTTTTCATCTCTTTTCCTCTTTTCCTTTCCAGTTTTCTTTTTTTAAATATCTACACTAGTAATTGTAACAATGTTGATTATCTTCTTTATATTATAGCAGTGGAAAACCTGTAAGGTTCGGCATGACTTCCACAATAGAGAATAAAGAGAACGCAAGGCCGTACGTGATACGCGAAGATGAAAGTGACAGCGACTCTAACGATGGCCCCATTCAATATAGGGACGATGAGAATATGTCTGAAGAAAATCGTTTAGCATTAAAAATTGCCAGAAAGGAAAGCCTGTCTCTGAAACTGGCTCTGAGGCCAGACAGGCAGGAGCTTATTAATAGGAATATTTTACAAATACAATCGGACAATGAGAGGCAGGAAGCGAAGGAAGCCATTGGTGCTAGACTTATCAGAAGGCTCAGCATGAGGCCGACCCAAGAGGAGCTGGAAGAAAGAAATATTTTAAAAAGTAAGTATTTATAACGAATGCATTATTTATATCATGTGATGAAGAATTATCACAAGACAGGTTAATGATAATAATAATAAAATTGTATTAGCCCATTTGCTATACAAGAACAGCATATTAATGTACTGTAAGAGTTAGGTTTTCAGTATTTACATGTATATGCAAAAGAATTCGTAAATACACAATTAGAACAGACATAAAAATAACATCTTTAATTGGTCGAATTGCCAGAGAATTGTTTGCATCAGGTGAAGGTGGAAGGTTGGTGTTCTTTTTGTAACATATTTTGAAAAATAAAATAGTTTTTTCACGAACTTTTTTTCTAAAAGCTAGAAAAAATTGGTTCAGATAAAAGTTGTAGATAATAATGAAATCTATCTATCTTAAACCCAATCTCAAAGGAATTAAATTCCAAACTCAAAAATTTCAACGAAACCAAAGAAACAAACTCATTTTTTAATTCAAAACTCTTTTCGAAAAAATAAGTGACCAACTGGAAAATTTTACCGATTATAGTTGAAAGTGTCTTCAAAAAGATGATGCAAACTGATTTTGAAAATATTAACGTTTGTGTGACGTAAGATTTAAAGAGTGAAATTGGGAAAGTCAGTATAACTTTTGGGATCGTGCACTGATGTTGATGTTCTTAGGCTCAATAAAAAACGCACTTTTTTTAAAATGCGTAAAAATTTTCATATATGTAAGAAAATAAGATATGTAAAATATGACGCCTTAAATGTAAGTAATTAATTTGCTATAAATAATTAAAGTTTTATCGTGAAGTTAGTAATGCGATCTGACATCATCGCCGTAGGTAGTGTTTTCTTAGCCCGATATAAAATGTGAATTTTACAACAGTTTCAATTGCTTATAAGTAACATATGTTGAGTTAGAAGATATATTTTTTATTATAGTTTATGCTTCTTGGTATTATTTCCCTATTTAAATTTGTATGCTAGTTATAGGTATTTATCTCTATTTTCACAGTCTGAAGAAGAAATATATATTTTATTTGTTTAACCCTTTTTAAATTTTTTTCCCACAATTTTCGTAGTAAAATCGCTTAGATTCAATAAGTTTTCAAAACTTACTTTCTTTTCCAATGAATTATTACGTTGAAATAAATATTTTAATCATTGGATTTCTAAAATCTGACCAGTGGATAGAAGTAAATTGCGTTGGTGATTGGCCCTAGGAGCAGGTATAGGTCGGTGTTAAATATGTGAATAAAAAAAGAGAAGCACCTGTTATGAAAAATGTTCTATTGTATAGATAACAATAATACTCTAACTCAAAACTGGAACAATGACTTGGTCTCAAATTTTTACTGTATTATCCCTATGTACTTATTAACAAAATGTGTTAATATTAAGGTCACATTTTAATAAGTGTAATAAATATGGGGTCTTTTCTAAGGGTATGTCGATACAATGTGAAAATATCAATATCCCGAGTTCTCCTGATTGGATTCTAAAAATTCAAATCTTAAAATATATGTTTCTATAAAGCCTAATAAACTATTGGAAACAATTTTGAAAATTAGAATGATTTTAAAATTTTTGGAAAATAAAAAAGGGTTAATACTTAAAAAATATATACTTTATTTTCAGATTATGCAACTAGATATTAAAACCTACAATTTGAGCCTAAAAACGTCAACATTTGTGCCTGATCCCAAAGGGATACCGAATCTCACTCTTTTGATTTTAAGTCGCCCAAATGATCATATTTCCAAAATCGGTTCGCATCATCTTGAGATTCGGTTTTTTTTTTTAGTTTTGAGGTTCGAGTTCATTATTTTGACATCGGATTTAAACACATCAGTAGATGAATTTATTGTCTGAACATTTCTTTCCACCTTTTCAAGAACCGATCTTTTGTAATATTGATGTATGTCTCTTATAAACTTGATTCTCTTAAACATATAATTACGTAATAATTTATATATAATTTTATAAATATACACTACGTATTTGATACAGTACCTAATTTTTTATTTAAATTTTTGAATTTCAAAGAATTGAATATATCTTCAATCCTAGTAGCCCAGTTGTCAAAGACAGAAATTGATAAAAACCAATCACTAAATGTTATATGGCTGAATTTTTAAGAATAAGTGTTTTTGTTGGTGTAGAATACGATAAAAAAAGTTTACAGCTGTAAAGTGCCGGCGATCCCTAAAAAAATTGAAAATATTGACCAAAATTCGATGTTTGGCTAATAATTTGGAAAATTAAAAAAAATATTTTACAAAACTAATAGCACTAGGCGATAGAGGGGGAAATTTCACATCAAAAACGAATATGAAGTTTTTTTGTACAATTAAAAATGTATACTCCAAATTTTTTTGTTTATCGCTCGAGAATGGAACGTGGTGACACATAAGTACAGCTCGAGAAGCGTGCGTGGTCTTGGATGCACTACACTAAATTTGTTATAACTTTTGAACTAATTAATGAAATTGAGCTCAGCAGATCTTAAATGAAACGAGAAACATGTAGCTATTGGATTATCATATTTTCAAATATAAAATTATTGTATGTAGGAATAGTACATATCCCACATAACAAAATGATATGCAATGTACATACATTGTATCTTCAATCTATGGATATGTATATCCACAAGATGGAGAAAGTATATCTAATGTACATCTTAATGGATGTGGAATTAACATTCCCAGCAGATACGTTTGTCGCCGACTTCCATATCTATTTTATATCCAGTGAATGTACATAAACATATGCAATGTACATTCACTGGATATGAAACACACATCATATACACAATCGTATATTTTATGAATATACATTACATATCTCTGAAGTAGTTTCCATGGACATCAAAACACTTATTGGACACTTACTGGACCCGACGCGTGTTGACCCAGTCATGTTGGCATCATCGGGAGATGATTAAAACGAACAGTTTGAATCATCTCGATGATACCAACACGATTGGAGCAGCACACATTGAATGAAAGTGTTCGAGTGTTTTGATGTTCGTGGGAACTACTTCAGAGGTATCCAATAGTATCCATATAAGAGGTAATAAAACACAGATAGCTTAATAAAAAATATATTTTATATCACTATTTTAAACATACACAAACTTTACAAAATAACCTAATATTACACAATATTTAAAATTTTCAATATTGACGTATATACTTCTTTACCTTCCGGTAGTTTAACAAATTGTAAACATATGTATAATATCTACTATAGTTACTCATGTCCTACATATATGTTTAAAACATTCTCAACCACCGGTAAGTTATATAATATGAACGTATGTAATTTTTATTCACCATATTTCTAAAATACATACCCAATATGACATTAACAGCAAATGTTTAGGCCTCTGTCACTTTCCGCCATCTTAACTAAACACACACCTGCCACAATCAGTTAAATATGAAACTTGCAAATTTTCTAACCCTAAAAGAGTATGTATTTACAAATCTAAAGAATTGCATTATAATAAATATACTCTTACATCATGGGAGCTTCATGCAAATATAACTGCATAATATAGCAATAAGCAAATATAAAATCCAGAGAATGAGAAAGAGTTACTTCCATCACACATAAACACTATGCCCACAACACTACAGGGCTTAATTGCTTAATGGCTGCTGGCGCCGGCTGTTGCGAACTACATTCCGTAAACAAATGTTGCCTGGTGCGCTGACGTAGTATGCCATGAATTAGTAGCGCATGCGCATCAGCTAATGAGATAAAATTCGTGTACGCGTATAATTTAATTATACCTTAATGGACATGTTATGTATAAATCATTATGTATATACCTCCAGCAATATACACTGTATATGACGCTCATGGATATCAGTAGCTGAATATACATTTCATATCATATGTATATTTAACAATACATATTCAATTTCCAACACCTAATGCATATGCTGTGGATGTACATATCCATGAGATGTTATGTGGGATATGAAGTCGGAACATAAAGAGATTTCTGATGAAATCGGCAAAAGCTTCTACCATTTCTACAATATTTAAGATACAAATTTGAAACTTTCACATATTACTCTTGATGTAATGTATAAAAAGATCCGATGGATAGGTATGCCAAATAATTTTTTTAATAATAGTTATTAACATTTATTTTAGCCCTAGTTTCTCGAATTTTGGAGCAAAGAAAAATTTTTCTTTTATTTTCGTAAAATAAAGAGGGTTAATTTAGTTTTTAAGCACCTTAAAGTACACATTTCAAGCTTTAAAAATCACACCTACAGAATGCAATTTAAACCAGAGTAGTAGGTGGTTAAAGTTAGTTGTACATATCAAATTTTATCACTTTCTCAAGATTTTGAAATTTTTGGAAGCGTACTTTTTCAAAAATAAACTTTTGAAATTTTTTTCACTCATCGGATCATTTTATACATTACTTCAAGAGTAATATATGAAAGTTCCAGGTTTTTATCTTAAGAATTGTAGAAATGGTAGAGCTTTTACCGATTTCATCGGAAATCTCTTTATGTTCCGATTTCATATATATATTGTTCCTACATACATTCATTTTTATATTTGAAAATATAATAATCCAATAGTCAAATGTTTCTTCTTTTATTTAAGCTTTGTTGAGCACAATTTCATTACTAATTCATAAGTCACAATAAATTTAGTGTAGCCCATTTGGGACCACGCACACTGCACGCGCCGTACTTATGTGTCGCCATGTCCCATTCTCGTGCGTTAAACGAATAAATCTGGAGATTACATTTTTTATCGTAAAAAAAAAACTTCATATATGTTTTTGATGTGAAATTTCCCCCTCTGCTATTAGTTTTTAATATATATTTTTTATTTTTCGAGTTATTGACCAAAAACCGAATTTCGGACAATATTTTCGATTCTTTTAGGTGTCGCTGGCACCTTACAGCTGTAAACTTTTTTTTATCATATCATACACCAAAAAACAATACTTTTCCTGAAAATTTCAGCCATGTAACATTTAGTGATGCCTTAAAACCCCTGACGACTGGGCTATTGCATGATTCACTAAAAATGAAATGAAATTTGCATTTCCTTCATGTGAATAATACCCAGTGGTAGAGCAGTACTCGAAATGAGGTGCTATTCTTGATTTCTAAACACATAGTTAAAATTTCATTAATTCTGTTCCACATTTTGCATATAAGAAGAAGCTGGAGTATTAATATTATTATCATCATTTTGGATATTGTAAGCTGTTTGGAATATGCCATTCATTAATTAATCTTTTTAATGTTGTTTTTTTTCTGTTACCCCAGAACAAAGCCCCGCGGAAGAGAAGAAGCAAAAAGAAGAAAAGAAAAGGTTCCTGTTGCGCAAACTTAGTTTTAGACCAACTGTAGAGGAATTGAAGGAGAAGAAAATTATTCGGTTTAATGACTACATTGAAGTCACGCAGGCTCACGATTACGATAGGAGGGCAGACAAACCTTGGACCAGATTAACACCTAAGGATAAGGCAGCTATTAGGAAAGAACTGAATGAATTCAAAAGCTCGGAGATGTCGGTGCACGAGGATAGTCGGCATTTGACACGGTAATATTTGTTTGTTTAATATTTGTACGTACGTTTTTGAAAAAAGATTTAAATATTGCTCACTTTTTACAGTTCAACGAATAGTATGTCTAAATCGATAGTAGCGTGGACTCTAATAGCGGTCCTTGTGGCAAACCAAGTGATCCTCTGGTTAGATTTAGCATAGTGTTTATTTTATTTTATCGAGGTAATTTTTGGCCCTACCATTGAACCTTGTGGGACACCTAAATTTAAAGATTAATTGAAATTTTTTATTTGCAGCGTTTACAAAATTAGAACTAGAATAGTTCAGAAACGTAGAAAAAGGAGCATTATGGGGGGTGCTAGCCCTCATCTTCAAAGGCATTTAGTATATAATTTGATATCTCAAAACAAGAGAGTTCCATCGAAACTCAAAATATTAATAGTTAAACAAGACACAGAGTAAATCTTTCTTATTATGTTACAAAGAAATCATTATTTAGGAAGATAATTAGTGTGGTGTGGGATAGTTTGGGTAAAAATATAAAAACTACAAATCATATTATAGTTGTATAAGGAAAAGAAGAACTTTTGAGAACATTAAATGGCTGCCAAATATTGGGTAATTTGCAATCGTAAGTGGTAAATATTAAAACTGACAAACTGACAGTAGAGTTGATGTAACGAATATTGTTCCGTTATTTATGTAAGCATACTGAAAAACGTCAAAAAGTTTTTTAACACATTTAACTTTTGTTAGTTTTTGCTTTTGTATTGTGACATTATCAAATTAAATCTAGTTTTATGTTTTAGAGAAAGTAAAACATTTGAGTATAGTAGACATTTATATTTGATCTTAAGTTCCAATAGTAAGAATATTAGTTATAATTTATTTTGAGTCTGATCAGTCACCTTTTGTGACTGTCCCTCCTATTCTATCTGATGTTTTCACTATTTGGTGAAGTGAGAAAATAATATATTTAAGGAACTCCAAAAACCTTTCCATATGTTTCGTCTAACCTTTCATTTCGTTCCTTTTTTTGAAATGTGTAATATTGGAAAATTCCAGTTTTGGAATATATGTTTTTGACAGATTATCAATATTTCTCAGCAGTAATAGTTTTAGCTAGTGTCATAATCGCTGATTTAATTATCATCCAATTAGTAAGAAAGAAGGTTCAGACATTTCAAAATATTAGGATCTATTGACAGATACAATCTGTTATGAACATGAATCTGCAGTATACCTGCTTGGTTATATAATAACAACACAGTTGTTAGCAGCAGGTTGATTATCACTATATAATAGTTCCCAATGACTATAGTGAAAAAAGCTCCTACTAGTAATACAAATCACAGATTTTTTCTATTAAATTGCCACTTATACAACTTTAAAGCGTTTTGGCACTTTATAAATAGTACATTCAGTCTGCAGTCTCTACATATTGTATTAACAATTAACTTTGTAGTACGGTCGGTCTAGCTTTTCAACCACAATTTTTTCGGAAAACGAGAAATTTCCACAAAAACATGAGTTTCTATTATTGTCTATATCATTTTCAATAATTTTTTATTGCTTGACATTAACCGACAATTGTTATAAACAATGTTGTTGTTGTAAATTTGTTAACTTATTAAATTTCGGCCAAGTTAAATAAAAAAAAAAAGATTTTTGCATAATGGGCTTAAAAACGATATTTTTTATATATTTTTATAAAAATGTGCACGTTGTAACTTAAACATTGTAATTTAATTTATTTCTCTAGCACTTAAAATGGCTTTACAATTAATTGTTGAAGTTCGAGCAATTAGTCCACGCCCCCATCTTTCCTAGTAGCAGCTCGACTGAGTGCACTACGTCATCGACGCCCATTTACCCCGTAGTGATCATAGTACCGATGCTTTGCTGCGATGTTATAGAGATGGCTACACAAAATATTCGTTACAAATACTGTGTTGTGCCTCGATGTACCAATACAACAATCACTACGCCAAACAAATTATTTATAAGTATGCCTAAATGTGAAAAAACACGAAAACAATGGTGTGATGCAATAAAGAGAGATAAAAAGAATAATATCACCTTTTCGAGTACAAGTAATCGGTTTTGTTGTGAAGACCATTTCGAAGTTAACTTAAAATTGTAATAGTTATCTCTACCTACATAATGCAATACTTACATTATCCAGCACTCACATACAGGGTGTCCCAACAGTGTATCAGTCATATATCCCAGCCAGCTCGGTGGCGCAATGCTGAAGGTGTTTGGCTTGCTAACCCGACAAGACACACTACCCGACAAAACAACAAACCCCCCCTCCCCAAATCCCACACGATACCTTATAATTTTATTTTTTTATAAGTAAATGCTCACACATAATCATCATTTTTATATCTTGACAATATTATCTGAAGCAGGTTTTTAATTCTACATTTTTTCCTGCATTTGTTAATTGAGCTATTTTCGTTCCGCCAAGAAACTCTCGAACTAATGAGCTTTAAGCTCGATTAAAGCAAGGCAAGGCAACACATTGATTATAATTGATATAAATTGATAAAGAAATATCAAGATAAAACATAAAAATAAAAAGAGCCGTGTTTTTCTAAAGTCTCCAGCCATACCATCGGCTGTGTCATGTTCTATATTATACTTTTTGTGTAGTTTTAGGACGTGACAAATAATGTACGTACCTACTTTTAAATGTGATATTTATATACATACCTTTAAAAATAAGCTTCATACAATGTAATATTTTAATTAATAAGATTATATTTAAATGGAAAAAAATGTTTGGCTTGCGACCACGGAGTTCCGGGTTCGAATCCTGGCCAGGGTACGGATGTTGGTGGCGTTTTTTCATGAGTTACCGAGACGGTAGCAGTGATTTAGACCGCTGTTGGGTGACACAACATGTCTAGTTGCTGTTATCTCTCCTGAGTTCGAGTCTTAGCTGCGGTAGATGGCAATATCGCAGGGAATGGTTGTTGTGTTGATGTCTATGTGTACGTGTCCTGGTTGAGTGGTAGAGCAGCAATAGCTGAACTCCGCCAGGACGTTAATAAAAATAAGGCATTAAAATAAGATTAAAAAAAAAATAAATAAAATATTGCTCTTATTAAAATAATTCAAATTTTTTTGTATGTAACTGGTGTAGTGTCGAAGAGTGCACACTTAAAAATTATTTTTAAATATACATGGTGATTTAGTACATCGGTGCATATATCTTTACATTTTTTTAATGAGGTTAAAATTTTCTTACCAAGTTTTTAAGTTTTTGATGCCGCATTACCGAGCTTTATTAAATATTGTAAATATTTTTTCCAGATAGGTTTAAAAAGTGAATTCGCTGTGTGAGAATTAAGAAAACATATTTTGCTGTTATGTAGCCCCAAGACGAAAATTGATTATATTTTGTATATCAAGCTGGGTAACCAATGGGAATAATAATTAAACGTATTAATGTTCTTTATTTCAGTAAATTTTTGGGAAGTTATCAGACTGTCCACGAACAAATCCCTGCTCCATTATTGTCACAACTACTTAGGAACTCAAAATAAGACTGTTTAACTTATATAAATTCATTCAAATAAGGCGAGCGGCGTGCGACATCGGCGCCGATTACGTCACAGCCGGCCAGCTCGAGTTTCGGGCATTGCAGCAAGCCGTATCGTTATTTGCAGATTTTAAAAGCTTATATCTCTGTAATTAATAATCGTATTGACTTGATTTAAACGCTACTGTAATTATAATAATGATTCGTATTGATTGTTTAAAAAAAAAACGAGACTTTTTTAAAAATTTCCAAGCCCATTTGATGGCAAATAACAACGTTTTACTCTTGTTTATTTAAAAAAAAGAGTGTGTTTTCCGAGATACAGATGTTTGAAATTTTCCCAAAAAGGGAAAGGGGACATCAAAATTGTTAAGAAAGAGTCTGAAAAAATTCGGGTAAGTTTGTTTTTTTAATAGAAACCTTTCTTTCCTTATCGGCTCTTCCATGAAAATGCAAATCTGCCAAGTTTTCTCGTAAAAACTTATAAAAATAAGAAGAACTTTGAGGGGAAAATCATTAATAAAAAAATCGATAAAGCTATTTACACAGCACTTCTTTATTTATACAGGGCAGTCACTCTAAAAAATTATTGGGTAGTTAAGAAACGATCGACATATCAGAATAATAATCGGAATGTAGCTATCAACTATTATTACAAAAAAAAAAAAAATCTTGGTCAAAAAATATACAGTGGTCATCAAACAGCAATAAATAAATATTAAATAAAAGGTGCCAAATATGGAAGGCTTATGTAAATACCTTTACAAATTTCCACCATAGTTAAATTATTTCTTAGGATGACCACCCTGTATATTTTTCAGTAAAACAAAGTAGGCGTCTTTCTTGCTAATTGTGTTAACTATATATCTAATATTATTGTCATCTGTTACATTTTTAGTTCCACATCCACTTAGTGGAGTGGAAGTATAGTAGTCATAAAAACATTTAAAATTTTTTTTATTTTTGAAATATAATCCAGTAACTTTATACATCTTACCTGACATTAAATAGGGTATCTATGATTTTTTAATATGCTATATATGACTATACATTAATGTTAAATCCAAATTTACGACTTGGGCAGATCTCCGGATCTTGGTCAAAAATTCAAAAAACTGAGATATTTTATTTTTTTCAATTTTGACCCCTAAGACCTACTGTTATGGTAAAAACAATTTAATACTTTTTGAAAGTAGACTAAAATTTTCTATCAAGAAGGGTTCAAAATTCACCCAGACCCTCAAGGGGGGTGAGGTCATCCCCAAAATATCAAGAAAATCAAAAATATTTTTTAAAAATCTGAAAATAAAATATTTAAATGTTTCAAGTCATGACAAATATGGAAAAAATATTTCTCATCAGTTTTGATGAATAAACAACCCCTACGAACGGTAAAATAACCCCCAAACATGAAAACATAAAAATAATCATAGCAATTTTTGGAAATACTTGTATTCATTGTTTTTTTTTCTCTAACTGATATTCAGTCAGCTGATTTCACCCACTTCGAGGGATGAATTCCAATGAAAACGGACGAAAATGTATAACATTAGCTAACTGAATGTCAGTTATAGAAGAAAACAATGAATACAAGTGTTTCCAAAAATTGCTATGATTTTCTTTTCATGTTTGGAGGTAATTTTACCATTCGCAAGGGTTGTTTTTCATCAATACTGGCGAGAAATATTTTTTCTATATTTATCAGGACTTGAAATATTTAAATATTTTATATTCAGAATTTTTTAAAATATTTTTAATTTTCTGGATATTTTGGGGATGACTTCACCCCCTTTGGCCTATGGGTGAATTTTTAACCCTTCTTGATAGAAAGTACATAACTTTGCTTTTTTAAGATTGATTTGATAGAAATAATACAAATAGAATTGTTTTTAGATTTATTGATATTTTTTAAATTTCAACCCCTGAATATTTTCAAAAAACCAAGAACAATGCCTCTCTTGGTTTTTAATAAGAATTAATTTAAGACCAGCTACACCTTCTTATGATTTTTCCCAAGCTTGCAATCCGCTACCCAAAAGCAGGCGAAATAACAGCTTTTTTACTTCCCTTTAGTGTGCAAGGGAAATAAAATATTTTTAAAAATCTGAAAGAATAAAGTTTTTTTAACATATTAATAGGTAGTCTTATTCCGTGAGAATACATATTTTCAGAGACGGCCTATTTTTCACGTAAAAATGATATAGTCACCAAATTTTTATTTCTGCTTACTAAATAGGAAAAATTTGTTCTTCCTAGTTCGGAAAATTATATAAAACCAGTTAAAAACGCTGGAAAAATCAAGAAAAGATTTTTTTTACTCCTTATCTTTTTTTACAAATCTTTTTCTTTCAACAATATAAGGCATTAAAGAATGAAAATGAGTGGTGATGGATTGTAAAAAAAATAGGTAAATACACTTAAACATGGTATGAATGCATTCTTTACTTTGTATATTATTATGTATAAAGCAATTTATGCAGTCATTTAATTAATATAATAACGTGCTTTTTTGGGCTGTAATCAATTTTAGACTATTTGTTATTTTTTTAATTTCTTAATAATATACATCAATATAAGTATACTTGTTTTGTTTTAAAGTAGACAGTACCCAAAGAAGAACCCAGAAAAATTTTACAATTTTCCAAACTAGGAAGAACGTATTTTTCCATTTTCATGGAACATAGTATCAAAATGTTACGAAAACTTTATTCTCCTCGTCTGACTTTTTCAGATTTTTAAAAATATTTTTATTAGTGATTTTCTCCCCCAAAGTTTTTCATATTTTGATAGGTTTTTCAGAGAATTTTGCAGATTTGCATTTCATGAAAAAGTCGATGAGGAAAAAAAGGTTTTATTAGAAAATTAACTTTTGGAAAATACACGTTTCTTTTAACTTTGGCCAAAATTTAATAAGTTAACAAATTAACAACAAAAACATTGTTTATAACAATTGTCGATCATAACCATGCAATCAAAAGTAATAGAAACTATTCTATAGATGATGATGCATTGTAAAAGTTTTCTTGAAAATTTCTCATTTTTCGAAAAAATCGTGGATTTAGCCAGCCCTTTTCTTGCCTAAATCGACCATATTTTACTATGACTAGTGAAGTGATAGCAAGACCTACTTGCTACCTAATATTGCGTCAACTCTACCTTGTGGAATAACAAATCTAATTTATACAATTAATTTTATATCCAGACATTTTCGGGTAAAATTGTAATAAGCACTTTTTTAAAATTCTAGTAGACCGCATAATTGACTGGTATTTAAATTGATTATAAAACAAAATCCTACCAATTCTGAATTATTTAACCCTGAATTTTAAAGATGTTTGTCTGATAGAGTGTAAATTGTTTAAGAGTTTGCTCAGCTCTCTAGGATTTCTTCGCCGATGTCTTCTGCCTTGCCCTTGCTCTTAAGGGGATTCCTTAAGGAATACTGGCCCATTAAAAGGCCAGTCATCAGCCTTGTTAGACTTTTCGAGTTCTAGAAACCTTGTAGAATTTTTAATTGAATAAGTTCATAAGAACTGTTTAGTTTGTCTTTTATTTAGATTATTCCTCTAGTAGGACTTTTTGTTGCTTTTACAATATTAATATTAGGACTTCTTCTGTTAGATAAACCGCAATATGGTTCAAGCCTGAAAAATAGAGCTTCAGCAGCTTTTTTTTAAAGGCTGTCAAGTAATTTGTTACTTTCTATTTCCTTGTGCCCTTGTACCCACATAAGGGTAACTTTGTTGTTTTTTGTCAGTTGCCATTTTGGCCGTTCTTTCTGAATAATGAGTATATCTTGGTATATGTAAGTTAAAAAAAAATCTTAAAAAATTGAGGCTGTTCGTTGTGATATAGGCTGTCAGCGGTTACAGTATGAAATTTTTATCTGCACACATAACCACAAAACAAAAATAAAAACTGAAAAAACTGCTAAATTTTGGTTTTTTGGTTATAACTTTGGATGTTTTAAGTGATATTTGATGAAATTTTCAGAAATTATACTTTATAATGTGAACAAGTCAAAATATCTAATATAAGTCTTAAAAATCGATTTCAATTTGAAAATTTATTGGCCAGTAACTTTTGTGCATCGCATCGTATGAGGTTCTTCCTTTTTTAAATGTAGGTTTTTTTTACACACTTCATGATGGTGAGTAGAGGACATAACCCGGTCTTGATGCGGCGGAGCTGAGCTCCCCCCACTACTTTTCGGGGCGGGGCCTAGGGGGCGTGGCCTAATGGGCGGGGCTTAATGGGCGTGGTCTAAGGGGAGGGGCTTAATGGGCGGGGCCTAGGGGGCGGGGCTTAGGGGCGTGGTCTGGAAGGGGGAAATTAGTATGGTGGGGTGGTAATAAATGTACTGACGGTAACTACGTAGGTGAAGGGGCAATTGACGTGGTGGTGGGAGGTAATGCTGTGACGTAACATTCACTGGTGGTGGGAGCATCCCTATTATTATAAAAGTGAATGAGCTGTTGGTATATGACCATTGTATAGGCTAGACTGCTACAGTAAAGGAATACTATGCATTATTTCCATACTTAGTGATATAATGGATAATTGTTATACGGAATTCTCACATTTAAAATTTCGTATCTATCGATGCTATATGAATGTGCGTTTTAATCGCAATTACCTGTATGCAAGAAATGTCGTAGGTCTCAGCCAACTTTGCATAACAATTCAAGTTTTACATTCATCGCTACATTTTTTTTTTACTTTATGGGCACACATGTCATTACTGCAATAAAAAAAACTCTTTTTCTATGTTTGAATACATGCAAATAACACGCATTCAAAGAATTTTTTACAAATGGACAATTATTATGTAAAATAGTTAAATTTTTACATTCATCGCTACACACATGGGCACACATTTTTGTAGATTTATGTAATTTTTCTTCACACGTAAATAACACAAGTCTTCAAAGTATTTAGTTACAAATGGACAATTATTATGCAAAGAAGTTCAATTTTTACATTAATCGCTGCATTTCTGACTGTATGGGCACACATTTTATTACTGTAGATTTATGTGATTTCTTTTCACGCGTAAATAACACATGTTTTCAAAATATTTTGTTACAATTATTATGTAAACCACATAAAAAAAAAGAATTACGTATCTAATCGCAGTAATGATATTTTAAAACTGTGCAGATTTATCAGATTACTTTTTTTTTCAAATTGTATGCATGCAATGCAGACACAAAATGCAACACATGTATGCAATGTTATCTTTATAAAACGAGGGTAATTACGGATAAAAACGAGGGTAATTAAGGATAAAACGAGGGTAATTACGGATAAAACGAGGATAATTAAGGATAAAACGGGGGTAATTTAGGATAAAATGTAACAAAATGCAATACATGTATGCAATGTGTGCAATGTGTGCAATGTGTGCAATGTGTGCAATGTGTGCAATGTGTGCAATGTGTGCAATGTGTGCAATGTGTGCAATGTGTGCAATGTGTGCAATGTATGCAATGTGTGCAATGTATGCAATGTATGCAATGTGTGCAATGTATGCAATGTGTGCAATGTGTGCAATGTATGCAATGTGTGCAATGTATACAATGTGTGCAATGTATGCAATGTGTGCAATGTGTACAATGTGTGCAATGTGTGCAATGTGTGCAATGTATGCAATGTGTGCAATGTGTGCAATGTATGCAATGTGTGCAATGTATACAATGTGTGCAATGTGTGCAATGTATGCAATGTGTGCAATGTGTGCAATGTGTGCAATGTGTGCAATGTATGCAATGTGTGCAATGTATACAATGTGTGCAATGTATGCAATGTGTGCAATGTGTGCAATGTGTGCAATGTATGCAATGTGTGCAAAGTATGCAATGTGTGCAATGTATGCAATGTGTGCAATGTGTGCAATGTGTGCAATGTATGCAATGTATGCAATGTGTGCAATGTGTGCAATGTGTGCAATGTATGCAATGTGTGCAATGTATGCAATGTATGCAATGTATGCAATGTATGCAATGTGTGCAATGTATGCAATGTGTGCAATGTGTGCAATGTGTGCAATGTGTGCAATGTATGCAATGTATGCAATGTAACACACAATGCAACATAGAACGTAACACAATGCAACAAAGTGTAACAAAATGAAGCGAAATGTAACAAAATGCAACATAAAATGCAACAAAATACGACATACAATGCAATAAGGATATATCACATACACCTAGTAATAGAAGTTAGATAATACACGGTAATTTAGGAAATAATTTTTATTTGTACTTACAAATAAATTTAAAAAACATTATATACAGAATAGTTCCTATACTACCTAACATTAATACAATTACAAATAAGTTTAAAAAATTACTACGCTACTTGATATATACATAATTACAAATCTATGTATTGCAAACGTTGCAAACATCTACCCGAGTAACTAGGTACAGTGGCAGCCCACAACATTTGCAATACTTCCTCACATTTTCGTCCAATAGCGATGTGGTTGTGTGGACACTTTTATGTAAATGCTCTCCCACCACCCTATTAGAATATGGGATGTAGCACACTTCATATGTTCTTCACTACCATAAACATTAAACACACTAACATACCCGGAGCTAAAACAGTATATGGCATCCCTCGGGTTAGACCACCTATTGTTTATATATTGTGCCCTCATCTGCTGCACTCCAGGTATGTGGCATTCAACCCCTTCGTCCACATCGTCTTCTGCAAGACCCACATCGCCGTCAACATCAACGGTGGCTAGCCAGTTTAAAAAAGCTCTACCTTCCATTTTTAAACTATTTTTTGTAAATTTTCAAATTGTATTGAAACTATGATTTGGTTTCGAATCGCATTCTCTATTTATAATATGATAGCACCACTACAAGGGCAGACCTAGGTGGGGCTACTCTAGCAGTATTGGTTCGTAGCAAAATCTGAAAACTAATTAGGATTGGTGCGTAGCTCCCCCTCTACTCACTATGCTTTTGATTTTTGTGTCAATATTTACATGGGAAGGGTGGTCTTAAAATGAATTCAGTTATCACCGAGAATTCTTACAAAAATAAAAACAACTGAATTAAATAAGATGAAGTAAAATGCATTTTGCTAAAGGGTAGAAATCTTAACAAGTGTAGTTATATTCATCATACAATAAAGTTACAGCTGTTATATAATGTCAAAATCTAACTTACACGAATTTTTGCATAAATTGCAGATTGGGAGTATATACTATATGTGAGCGTCATTTTTTTTTGCTAGTAGACGATTAAGGCCTATACTCGAAACATTACTATATTATATATGGTAAGGTATAGCTTACTTGTATATGGGCAACACAATATTTTTATCTTTTATGTACAGTTACCTGCAATAGAGTATTATTAATATGTTACCAAGTAGTAAGATATAGGTAAGTTACTGTTTAAAAGTGAATCATCATTTGTTGGCTTAATTGTATTGAAACATATTCTTTATAGGATTTTGCAAACTGCAGAAAAAAATAACTATCTTTTAGTTCCCATAAATAGTTTTTTTCATATTTAACCCAGTGATAATTAAGTAACCCTGGCTACATATGAAAGCACAGATAATTGGACTGAGAGAAAAAAAATTTACGATCTATTTATAATTGGATCTAAACTTTATTCTTAGCTAAATATTCTCTGATGTTCACTGACTAGGTAATTCAATAAAATCACTTTTTTTTTCTGTTTTAACCCTTAATTGACCATTGACCAGATTTACTGTTAAACGGCTGTGTTGGTATCGGAACTCGACTGAATTTCGTCAAGTCGTTAAAAATTATTACCTGTCTGGCTATTGAAAAGATTGACTTAATTAAACCGGCTGTTTCATATATATTATGTAATTAAATCGAATGCGCCTTGTACGGTCCAAACGTCTGTCTTATAATTTTTTTTTTCTAATAAAATATTTTCAACTGTTTGTTGAATAGGTAATTAAATAAGATCGCATTTTTTAACCCCTAATTGGATATTGAACAGATTTACTGTTAATAGAAAGACTGCAGCTTTACCTGCCGCTTTCTCGTTTTCTCACATATTGGTATTTATTAAAAGATACCCTACACAACTGACCACATTCTACATGAATTAACTATCTATTTTAACAAGGTGTGCGACTTAACGAAGTTTCTTTTTTGTATTGAGTGAAAAACCAGTCTAAAATGCTAAATAGACTCCCATTTCAAGTCTTCAAAATAAGTAAGTAAACTAGTTATTGTTCTTAATAAAAATTATAGTAGAAAGCTCTCTATAATATTATATCTCGGGGTAGTTTTAAAACAGCAGATATACCTACAATCACACTTTCCGCTAAGAATTGTACAAATTATAGCCACACCTTTTGTACTTATTGCAAATAGGATGTTATTATGGACAGTTCGCGGATAGTAATCTTTTGTTACTCGTAAATACCCGAAGTGTCGGTGATTACCTGAATCTTGTTACTTTGTCACATATGATTTCTTGCCTACTTTATCACACGCTGTCGTTGACTATTGTATAACTATATGTAATATTTCGAGCAGCATTTCCAGTCACTCGCTAGTTACCTTTATAGGTGCTCTATCGCTTTGGTACACCGGTGGTTATACAACGAGGAACATGATATCAGTGGCGGCGCAAGGAGTCTTGGGGCCTTGTTTAAGAAATTGATTTGGGGTCCACATAAAAAATATTTGTTTAATGAGATAATGTATTTCACGAGGCATTTTCAATTTTAATATTTACATAATTTTATAAAATTAAGAGATTTCACTTCATAAACACACCATTGGATAGCACAACAAGCGAAAAAACTTTTTTTTTTTTGTCTTTCAAAATAGATACCAAGTACATTGGAAATAAATAAATAAATGAATTAAAAACATCAGTTTTCTTTTAAAACAGAATTGCACTAAAAAGTAGAAAATATTTTTTTATTCAGTGTAAAAAAAATAACAAGCGATTCGCCATTTTTGTGCCTGCCGCCATATTGGATTTAGAATGACGTCACGAAGCTTATTGTATTGTACTTTATATACCCTTCATTTGATACCCATGTGGGGGCGATTGTCAAGGAAAAGGTAATCCGCCATATTGTGGTTGCTGCCTTATTGGATCCACCACAATAATAATTATATACTGCTTTCCAAGCCTCATAGTCACCTATTGAAAAGATTGACTGTTAATTAAAAAAACAACTCAAATTTCAACATACAATGTAACAAAATGCAACGTACAATGCAACAAAATGCAACATTCAATGTAACAAAATGTAACAAATTGCAACATACAATGCAACGAAATGTAAGAAAAGGCAACATGCAATGCAACAAAATATGACAGAATGCAACATACAATGCAACAAAATGAAACATACAATGCATCAAAATGTAACACAATGCAACATACAATGCAACAAAATATAACAAATTGCAACATATAATACAACAAAACGTAACACACAGTGCAACAAGATGCAATGAATTGTAACAAATTTCAACATATAATGCAACAAAACGTAACACACAATGCAACAATATGCAATGAATTGTAACAAAATGCAACATACAATACAACAAAACGTGCAAATTGCAACACATAATGCAACGAAATGTAACAAAATGCAATGAATTGTAACAAAATGTAACAAAAGGCAACGAAATGTAACAAATTACAACATACAATGTAACAAAATGCAACGTGCAATGCAACAAAATGTAACAAACAATGCAACATAATGTAACAAAATGCAACACATAGTGCAACATAATCTAACATAATGCAACAAATGTAACATAATGTAACATACAATGTAACAACACACTCCTGACAATGTGACGAAATGCAACAAAATGTAACAAACAATGCAATACAGTGTAACATGCAATGTAACATAATGCAACACAATGTAACGCAATGGAACATACAATGTAACATTCTGTCACGTATTTCTTATGTCGTCACTAACCTCGAAGAGTGAAAGTGTACCTAATTAACGATAACGACTAACACGTTTGGCATATGACATAACAACTGATTGTCCATTTTCATATCGGGATGAATGAAATACATTGCAATTCTTTCGTAAAACATAAACCGTATTAGACTTTTTCGATAATTTTCATTATTTTTATCTTGAGAAATAATTTCTTCACACAATTTAGGGCGAGTAGCATGTCTTTTAATGTTCTACAATTACAGCGAGCAATCATTTGAAGGTAAAAGTGTCAACTCACTTTCGTTTCTATAAGATCACATTCTGCAAAAGATTCCTCCGCCATAACCCATTTAATATTTACAGCTATGGGTGCTCAAACAACAAGTTTGTAGGTTAACAGTAACATTTATTCAATAACCCCCGTATCTCGCATGCATTATATTTTAGACCCGGACGAATACGAATTTTGATAATCACGATAATGTCATGTGGGTCAATATCCGATATCCACGCTAATACTTTCATTTTTCGGTGTATGGCTTCATGACCACCTAATGACTTTCCATGATCACATCTCATGACTATTTAGGTACGC
This sequence comes from Stenurella melanura, assembly GCA_963583905.1. Classification (NCBI taxonomy): domain Eukaryota; kingdom Metazoa; phylum Arthropoda; class Insecta; order Coleoptera; family Cerambycidae; genus Stenurella; species Stenurella melanura. Next base: position 116,250,256 of record OY757312.1, read on the forward strand.
AGGTATAGGTACATAGGTGCAGGCATACAGGAACATGGTTATAGGTACTGGTATATGGCTACGACATGATGTCCGTTAGGTTAGATAAGATGGTCGCTGCCGGTTCGTTAGGTTAGATACAGTGTCTGCTTGCATGTTTGGTTAGGTAGATTGATCGCTTGCCTTTTAGGTTAGGTAGAGTAGTCGCTAGCAGCCACTCTACCTAACCTAAAAGGCAAGCGATCAATCTACCTAACCAAACATGCAAGCAGACACTGTATCTAACCTAACGAACCGGCAGCGACCATCTTATCTAACCTAACGGACATCATGTCGTAGCCATATACCAGTACCTATAACCATGTTCCTGTATGCCTGCACCTATGTACCTATACCTGCGTACCTAAATAGTCATGAGATGTGATCATGGAAAGTCATTAGGTGGTCATGAAGCCATACACCGAAAAATGAAAGTATTAGCGTGGATATCGGATATTGACCCACATGACATTATCGTGATTATCAAAATTCGTATTCGTCCGGGTCTAAAATATAATGCATGCGAGATACGGGGGTTATTGAATAAATGTTACTGTTAACCTACAAACTTGTTGTTTGAGCACCCATAGCTGTAAATATTAAATGGGTTATGGCGGAGGAATCTTTTGCAGAATGTGATCTTATAGAAACGAAAGTGAGTTGACACTTTTACCTTCAAATGATTGCTCGCTGTAATTGTAGAACATTAAAAGACATGCTACTCGCCCTAAATTGTGTGAAGAAATTATTTCTCAAGATAAAAATAATGAAAATTATCGAAAAAGTCTAATACGGTTTATGTTTTACGAAAGAATTGCAATGTATTTCATTCATCCCGATATGAAAATGGACAATCAGTTGTTATGTCATATGCCAAACGTGTTAGTCGTTATCGTTAATTAGGTACACTTTCACTCTTCGAGGTTAGTGACGACATAAGAAATACGTGACAGAATGTTACATTGTATGTTCCATTGCGTTACATTGTGTTGCATTATGTTACATTGCATGTTACACTGTATTGCATTGTTTGTTACATTTTGTTGCATTTCGTCACATTGTCAGGAGTGTGTTGTTACATTGTATGTTACATTATGTTACATTTGTTGCATTATGTTAGATTATGTTGCACTATGTGTTGCATTTTGTTACATTATGTTGCATTGTTTGTTACATTTTGTTGCATTGCACGTTGCATTTTGTTACATTGTATGTTGTAATTTGTTACATTTCGTTGCCTTTTGTTACATTTTGTTACAATTCATTGCATTTTGTTACATTTCGTTGCATTATGTGTTGCAATTTGCACGTTTTGTTGTATTGTATGTTGCATTTTGTTACAATTCATTGCATATTGTTGCATTGTGTGTTACGTTTTGTTGCATTATATGTTGAAATTTGTTACAATTCATTGCATCTTGTTGCACTGTGTGTTACGTTTTGTTGTATTATATGTTGCAATTTGTTATATTTTGTTGCATTGTATGTTGCATTGTGTTACATTTTGATGCATTGTATGTTTCATTTTGTTGCATTGTATGTTGCATTCTGTCATATTTTGTTGCATTGCATGTTGCCTTTTCTTACATTTCGTTGCATTGTATGTTGCAATTTGTTACATTTTGTTACATTGAATGTTGCATTTTGTTGCATTGTACGTTGCATTTTGTTACATTGTATGTTGAAATTTGAGTTGTTTTTTTAATTAACAGTCAATCTTTTCAATAGGTGACTATGAGGCTTGGAAAGCAGTATATAATTATTATTGTGGTGGATCCAATAAGGCAGCAACCACAATATGGCGGATTACCTTTTCCTTGACAATCGCCCCCACATGGGTATCAAATGAAGGGTATATAAAGTACAATACAATAAGCTTCGTGACGTCATTCTAAATCCAATATGGCGGCAGGCACAAAAATGGCGAATCGCTTGTTATTTTTTTTACACTGAATAAAAAAATATTTTCTACTTTTTAGTGCAATTCTGTTTTAAAAGAAAACTGATGTTTTTAATTCATTTATTTATTTATTTCCAATGTACTTGGTATCTATTTTGAAAGACAAAAAAAAAAAAGTTTTTTCGCTTGTTGTGCTATCCAATGGTGTGTTTATGAAGTGAAATCTCTTAATTTTATAAAATTATGTAAATATTAAAATTGAAAATGCCTCGTGAAATACATTATCTCATTAAACAAATATTTTTTATGTGGACCCCAAATCAATTTCTTAAACAAGGCCCCAAGACTCCTTGCGCCGCCACTGATATCATGTTCCTCGTTGTATAACCACCGGTGTACCAAAGCGATAGAGCACCTATAAAGGTAACTAGCGAGTGACTGGAAATGCTGCTCGAAATATTACATATAGTTATACAATAGTCAACGACAGCGTGTGATAAAGTAGGCAAGAAATCATATGTGACAAAGTAACAAGATTCAGGTAATCACCGACACTTCGGGTATTTACGAGTAACAAAAGATTACTATCCGCGAACTGTCCATAATAACATCCTATTTGCAATAAGTACAAAAGGTGTGGCTATAATTTGTACAATTCTTAGCGGAAAGTGTGATTGTAGGTATATCTGCTGTTTTAAAACTACCCCGAGATATAATATTATAGAGAGCTTTCTACTATAATTTTTATTAAGAACAATAACTAGTTTACTTACTTATTTTGAAGACTTGAAATGGGAGTCTATTTAGCATTTTAGACTGGTTTTTCACTCAATACAAAAAAGAAACTTCGTTAAGTCGCACACCTTGTTAAAATAGATAGTTAATTCATGTAGAATGTGGTCAGTTGTGTAGGGTATCTTTTAATAAATACCAATATGTGAGAAAACGAGAAAGCGGCAGGTAAAGCTGCAGTCTTTCTATTAACAGTAAATCTGTTCAATATCCAATTAGGGGTTAAAAAATGCGATCTTATTTAATTACCTATTCAACAAACAGTTGAAAATATTTTATTAGAAAAAAAAAATTATAAGACAGACGTTTGGACCGTACAAGGCGCATTCGATTTAATTACATAATATATATGAAACAGCCGGTTTAATTAAGTCAATCTTTTCAATAGCCAGACAGGTAATAATTTTTAACGACTTGACGAAATTCAGTCGAGTTCCGATACCAACACAGCCGTTTAACAGTAAATCTGGTCAATGGTCAATTAAGGGTTAAAACAGAAAAAAAAAGTGATTTTATTGAATTACCTAGTCAGTGAACATCAGAGAATATTTAGCTAAGAATAAAGTTTAGATCCAATTATAAATAGATCGTAAATTTTTTTTCTCTCAGTCCAATTATCTGTGCTTTCATATGTAGCCAGGGTTACTTAATTATCACTGGGTTAAATATGAAAAAAACTATTTATGGGAACTAAAAGATAGTTATTTTTTTCTGCAGTTTGCAAAATCCTATAAAGAATATGTTTCAATACAATTAAGCCAACAAATGATGATTCACTTTTAAACAGTAACTTACCTATATCTTACTACTTGGTAACATATTAATAATACTCTATTGCAGGTAACTGTACATAAAAGATAAAAATATTGTGTTGCCCATATACAAGTAAGCTATACCTTACCATATATAATATAGTAATGTTTCGAGTATAGGCCTTAATCGTCTACTAGCAAAAAAAAATGACGCTCACATATAGTATATACTCCCAATCTGCAATTTATGCAAAAATTCGTGTAAGTTAGATTTTGACATTATATAACAGCTGTAACTTTATTGTATGATGAATATAACTACACTTGTTAAGATTTCTACCCTTTAGCAAAATGCATTTTACTTCATCTTATTTAATTCAGTTGTGTTTTTATTTTTGTAAGAATTCTCGGTGATAACTGAATTCATTTTAAGACCACCCTTCCCATGTAAATATTGACACAAAAATCAAAAGCATAGTGAGTAGAGGGGGAGCTACGCACCAATCCTAATTAGTTTTCAGATTTTGCTACGAACCAATACTGCTAGAGTAGCCCCACCTAGGTCTGCCCTTGTAGTGGTGCTATCATATTATAAATAGAGAATGCGATTCGAAACCAAATCATAGTTTCAATACAATTTGAAAATTTACAAAAAATAGTTTAAAAATGGAAGGTAGAGCTTTTTTAAACTGGCTAGCCACCGTTGATGTTGACGGCGATGTGGGTCTTGCAGAAGACGATGTGGACGAAGGGGTTGAATGCCACATACCTGGAGTGCAGCAGATGAGGGCACAATATATAAACAATAGGTGGTCTAACCCGAGGGATGCCATATACTGTTTTAGCTCCGGGTATGTTAGTGTGTTTAATGTTTATGGTAGTGAAGAACATATGAAGTGTGCTACATCCCATATTCTAATAGGGTGGTGGGAGAGCATTTACATAAAAGTGTCCACACAACCACATCGCTATTGGACGAAAATGTGAGGAAGTATTGCAAATGTTGTGGGCTGCCACTGTACCTAGTTACTCGGGTAGATGTTTGCAACGTTTGCAATACATAGATTTGTAATTATGTATATATCAAGTAGCGTAGTAATTTTTTAAACTTATTTGTAATTGTATTAATGTTAGGTAGTATAGGAACTATTCTGTATATAATGTTTTTTAAATTTATTTGTAAGTACAAATAAAAATTATTTCCTAAATTACCGTGTATTATCTAACTTCTATTACTAGGTGTATGTGATATATCCTTATTGCATTGTATGTCGTATTTTGTTGCATTTTATGTTGCATTTTGTTACATTTCGCTTCATTTTGTTACACTTTGTTGCATTGTGTTACGTTCTATGTTGCATTGTGTGTTACATTGCATACATTGCATACATTGCACACATTGCACACATTGCACACATTGCACACATTGCATACATTGCACACATTGCATACATTGCATACATTGCATACATTGCATACATTGCACACATTGCATACATTGCACACATTGCACACATTGCACACATTGCATACATTGCATACATTGCACACATTGCACACATTGCACACATTGCATACATTGCACACATTGCATACTTTGCACACATTGCATACATTGCACACATTGCACACATTGCACACATTGCATACATTGCACACATTGTATACATTGCACACATTGCATACATTGCACACATTGCACACATTGCACACATTGCACACATTGCATACATTGCACACATTGCACACATTGTATACATTGCACACATTGCATACATTGCACACATTGCACACATTGCATACATTGCACACATTGCACACATTGCACACATTGTACACATTGCACACATTGCATACATTGCACACATTGTATACATTGCACACATTGCATACATTGCACACATTGCACACATTGCATACATTGCACACATTGCATACATTGCATACATTGCACACATTGCATACATTGCACACATTGCACACATTGCACACATTGCACACATTGCACACATTGCACACATTGCACACATTGCACACATTGCACACATTGCACACATTGCACACATTGCATACATGTATTGCATTTTGTTACATTTTATCCTAAATTACCCCCGTTTTATCCTTAATTATCCTCGTTTTATCCGTAATTACCCTCGTTTTATCCTTAATTACCCTCGTTTTTATCCGTAATTACCCTCGTTTTATAAAGATAACATTGCATACATGTGTTGCATTTTGTGTCTGCATTGCATGCATACAATTTGAAAAAAAAAGTAATCTGATAAATCTGCACAGTTTTAAAATATCATTACTGCGATTAGATACGTAATTCTTTTTTTTTATGTGGTTTACATAATAATTGTAACAAAATATTTTGAAAACATGTGTTATTTACGCGTGAAAAGAAATCACATAAATCTACAGTAATAAAATGTGTGCCCATACAGTCAGAAATGCAGCGATTAATGTAAAAATTGAACTTCTTTGCATAATAATTGTCCATTTGTAACTAAATACTTTGAAGACTTGTGTTATTTACGTGTGAAGAAAAATTACATAAATCTACAAAAATGTGTGCCCATGTGTGTAGCGATGAATGTAAAAATTTAACTATTTTACATAATAATTGTCCATTTGTAAAAAATTCTTTGAATGCGTGTTATTTGCATGTATTCAAACATAGAAAAAGAGTTTTTTTTATTGCAGTAATGACATGTGTGCCCATAAAGTAAAAAAAAAATGTAGCGATGAATGTAAAACTTGAATTGTTATGCAAAGTTGGCTGAGACCTACGACATTTCTTGCATACAGGTAATTGCGATTAAAACGCACATTCATATAGCATCGATAGATACGAAATTTTAAATGTGAGAATTCCGTATAACAATTATCCATTATATCACTAAGTATGGAAATAATGCATAGTATTCCTTTACTGTAGCAGTCTAGCCTATACAATGGTCATATACCAACAGCTCATTCACTTTTATAATAATAGGGATGCTCCCACCACCAGTGAATGTTACGTCACAGCATTACCTCCCACCACCACGTCAATTGCCCCTTCACCTACGTAGTTACCGTCAGTACATTTATTACCACCCCACCATACTAATTTCCCCCTTCCAGACCACGCCCCTAAGCCCCGCCCCCTAGGCCCCGCCCATTAAGCCCCTCCCCTTAGACCACGCCCATTAAGCCCCGCCCATTAGGCCACGCCCCCTAGGCCCCGCCCCGAAAAGTAGTGGGGGGAGCTCAGCTCCGCCGCATCAAGACCGGGTTATGTCCTCTACTATGGTGAATAAGGAAAAAAATTTAAACTTGAAAAGAAAGGAATAAATCAATTTTTTTTATTTTTCGTCAATTTTTTCGAAAAATTTCACTTTTTTTGATAAAACTCATTTATACATTTACGTAATTTTTAAATATCGAATGAATAATACATAATAATTTATAATTTTAATTTATCAGCTTAATTGAATAAAAATATTAATATATTGCAAGGCAATAATAAACAATACCACGAGGCCACTCAAGCTACAAATCTAAAAACAACAGACAGAAAAATCTTTCAAGTTGTGCGTCCTACTGGGACAAATTATTATAACTCAAATTTGAATTATGGTGGTTTATTTGATTTAAATTCTTTTTCAAATGCTGTTCAGTGCCGATAATTTTGAATTTCTGATCATTATATTCTTTTTTTTTATTGTTTAACTTTTTAATGCTGTTTGTACAGAATATAATTTTTTTTTCGAAATATTAGATCAGCATATGTCAAAAATTAATTATTAATTAAAAAAAAATTGACTTATCAAAGAAAAAAGTGGAATTTTTCGAAAAAATTGACGATTCTTTTCATATGTATGCGTAATATATTTTTTTATATACATAATTGATTTTTTAATGCTCTTTCGAAGAATTAGATCATAAGTTGTTAAATATTAATTAATAATATAAAAAAAAGTGAAATTTTTCAAAAAAAAATGACAATTTGTTTCACTTTTTTTCAAGTTTAAAATTTTTTTCTTGTTCACCTCATACGATGCGATGCACAAAAGTTATTGGCCAATAAATTTTCAAATTTGAAATTAATTTTTGAGACTTGTATTAGATATTTTGACTTGAAATTTTAACCAGTTATTGTTCACATTATAAAGTATAATTTCTGAAAGTGTCTGGAAATTTCACTTAAAACATTCGAAGTTATAACCAAAAAACCAAAATTTAGCAGTTTTTTCAGCTTCTATTTTTTTGAGGTTATGTTTGCAGATAAAAATTTCATATTGTAATCACTGAGAGCCTATATCATAACGAATTGCCTCATTTTTTTGTATTCTATGTTTGTATTCTTAATTTTTTTTTATTAATATGTCAAATCTTTTTGTTCTATTTGCTGTAAGGCAAAACCTTAAAACCACGTAGCTGTTTAAAGGGTCAGCAATTGACAACAGCAGGGAGACTGCATCCTTCTCATACATTACTCAAACAGGGAGGGAATCATATTGGTGCCAGCGTAACTAGTGACATTCATGGTTTATTTTCCGAGCATCGTAGAGATTGAAATAGTTCTATTTATATTGCATACATTTTTTCCTTACAACTTTACGTTATTGGAGTTTTAATAACGGTTTCCTCGGTTGGTCTTCTTGCATTACTCATTGCAAGTAGCTCTTACATTAGCAAAAATAACATATTAAGCAACTTAAATTGTTTGGGAACATGTTTTGAGGAATGATGTTTTTTTTGTTGCAGATTCCATAGGCCTTGACAATTGCAAGGCATATTAGAAGAAAAGCAAATTACTGTGATGGGCGTAGCCGTAGAAATCAACTTTCCCATAATCGCTTATTAAAAAAGTTTATGGACTCAACGTTAGACCATAAACATTGCAGATTGTGTAATTGTTTTGTACATAAGTGATTTTTTATTACACAAAGTTTTTATTATTATTATTAATTATAAATAGTGAATGTAAATTTTTTTTCTTTTTCGTTAAGAAACCACAACTTGTTGTAAATACATAGCGCGATTATATATAAATAGTTAATACAGTTTTAATCCTTCAATGCATCACTGGAGTGCAGAGGTTGCACTATTAGTGCAGATTAATTGTTAATGATAACGGGGCATTCACAGAATTAACCTCAACAGAATATGTAAAAGTATTGTTAACACCCTTAACATTTTTGAAAAACTTGTTACAAACTAACATGTATCAGTAGTTTATCTGTTCACCAGTGCAAATTGTCAATAATTGCAACTGTGGAAATATGCTCAGATTTCAGTTGCATTTATTAGACTGTAAACATATCTCCCGAACTTGGCTATCGCTCTTGGAGTAGCTTTTTATACAGATATTTCTACGAAAAGTTTAAATTAAACTTTAATTTGAGAACGTTGGTCCAGTGATATTTTTTATTAATAATTTGAAGATATTTTAATTTTTTTCTCCAGAGATCAAGTGGAAAACTTTTTCCTTGTATTCAGCTATTAAAATGAAAGAAACTAAGACAAAATATTGTTAAAAGAAAATTGCAGCAATTAGTGTTAACATTAACCTCTTGCGTGTCTGTAAAGATATTGTCAGTATAAGGGGAGTTCTTATGCATAATATTTCATAGTGTGTATGAAATGAAAATAAATCTATAAAAAAATCAACAGTGACAAAATTGGTGACGAAATCTTGCGGCTACATTAGTATTACAAAATGCTTTGTCGAGAATGAGATTAGAGTTATTAGAATTCGGTAACACTTTGCAAAAGACGATTACTATTTACATTCGTGCACTGGCTAGGGATGATAAGTGAGGGCATATTTTTTTACAAAAACTGATCTATCACGGGACATTTTTAATAGGAAATTTTTCCCCATGGCTTTGCCTAATAATCTAATACATTGTACATATTTTAATTTTAGGTCCAAACATTCAGTTTGGTGTGATGAAGTTAATAGTTACACGAAGCGTTGAGATTCTGTGAATGCCTTGCCCTTAGTTTATTTTTAATTTTTAAAAGTTACAAGTGAAAGAAGAACTTCACTACATACCTGTAATTTTTCAGTTTCTTTGTAACGTTTAATGATTTTAATTGTGTACTTTTGTTTGTAATAATGTTGACCTATCATGATACACGTATTTTAAATAATTTATAAAGCAATCAAATGTGTTCTATTTATAAAGTGAAAAATAGATTATTCATTTTAATTATTTCTTATTTTAACCTTTACTTTTATTATTCAGTATTAATTTTAAATAAAATTGAGAAAAAACGACTAAGGATATTTCTATTGAATGTACCTTTTGTTAAAACTGGCAGAAATCGCTGTAAAATTACTAATTAGAGACCCTGTAAATGATTTTAAGCTGAATTGTTAAAACGCTTGTAACATAGAATCCCTCAAATGCTTTTGAAGAACCGCAATATGCTCTATGTATACTATTCCTAAACTAACTGTATTCATACTCAATCGATTTATACTGATTTTAATAACAAGAAATGTCTTCCAAATAAACAAGACATTAAAATATCATGTGTTATTTCTGAAATTCCTGCAAAGATATCATCAGTAAGGTAAGTACTTTTCCTCTTAGCAGTCAGGGGCGGGGTCACAGAATAATAAAACAATCAGAATGGAATCTTTCAGGGAAGGGGAAGTTTCGCGCATTTCTAGGCGCGCATCCAATTCGCTATGTCCCTAGGGTAAAATAACTGATAATCGTGCGCTCCGTACACAGTTGCCAGATGTACAATAATTTCTGATGAACTAGGAATAAATAATTATTGTATAGTTTTGTCACAAAAGCATTAATATTCATGTGGTACATTTTCCAGTAATTAAATGTCTTCAAATTCAATTTCTTGAGAAAGGGGAGGGTTACATGAAAAAAATTATGTACTAAAATTAATAACTTTCATGTACCTTATGGTAATTTCAAAAACTCATCTGGCAACATTACGTATAACCTATTGGTCATAAATTGACATTTATTTATTTCGTTTGTTTTGCTGTTTATTTACGTTGATCAATGCCTGACTGCATTTGTTTTGTAATACTCTCATTTAAAACTCAATAATATTTTAAAATTTAAAGTAAGATTGACATATCATCTAATCCACATTTTTCGTTCGAACGTGAATACACAGACGTAGGTATACTATAATGTTTCATCGATCTCGTACATCTTCACATTTTTGTGTGCCTAATCAGTCGCGTCAGTAACGTTTAGCACTATAATTATAATATAACATAGTCAATACATATATTCCTTTACACGCATAGTGAAACAATTTATACACACCACTCATATGACCTAATACTCTGTATAGCTATATAGGGTATCTTCGTTATTGTATTTTATAGTATTGTATTTTAGAAACAATTTTATATTGAATATTTCATGACGGTGGATTTACTACTATTTAATTAATCATCATTGGCATTAAAATATTCGGATTTATTATTAAAACAAAATATATTTGTAATTATTACACGTCATATATAGGGATAAAGTCAATGAATCTAGGAAGAAAAAGCCGCGGAAAAAAAAGCCGCGGAATAAAAATCCTCTCCTGTATATTTTGTTTTGATATCTTGTACATCTATGTACACTACTTGCGTGCTTAATCAAAAACCTTGGTAACATTTGTCTAGTTATAATAAAACACAGTTATATGTATAAATAATGACAATTTGCACACCCCTGAAGATCGCCCTGTATGGCCGATATTACTCAATTTCAATAGGGAGTATTCTGCTATGCTATTTTATACATGCCTCAAATTTGAAACACAAATTTAAAGTCTAACAGAAGTTATCGTAGTAGTACCAGTAGTAGTACCAAGCTATTTTGTGAGATAGTTCACTTCACATGTGCTGTGTAAAAACAACAATTTATTAGTGTTTTTCCAACTCAAAATATTTCGAAATTTATATCACAAGTAGCTAAAAATTTACCTTTTCATATAATAATAGTGAGACATTAAAAGCATTTGTTATAAACAGTGTATTTGCAATATTGTGTAAAAAGAAATAAATAAACAGCTGTAAAAACACCTCTACAAGAAATCATTGAACACAAAAACAGGTTCACAATAAAAACACAACAGGGCTGTATTCAAATATTCTGCACAAGATGAGTAAATGTTCTAAGTGTGACATAACAAATATTGAACTGGTTAATTGTGATAAGTGTACCTCAAAATTGTGTCAAGATTGTACACAATTAACAACAACAGAATTAAGAGCAGTACTTTTGAAAAAAAGACTTATACTTTACTGGTGCCCAGAGTGTATTGCAAACGAAAAAACACCAGGGCCAACGCAAGAAATCTACAGTAAACTATCTGATATTGAAGACAATGTGACGAAACGCCTAACCAACCTTCAGGATCAGATTATAAATCTCCACAATGATCTTGCAATATTAAAGGAAACAAATATTGATCTGATTAAGCTTTTAGATAATAGCAGTAAATCTGAGAATTTACAACCTCGTCAACAAAATATGTCTGTCTATACTGCACATCAGCAAGTATCTCAACCCAAGCCACAATTACAACTTGACAAAGAAAAATCAAAGCAACTCTCATCACCAATAAATAAAAATGGACAACCACATCCTAGACTTCTTAAGCAAAACAAAAAAAATACTGCTTCCAGTGCAACCTCGACAGGCATCTCTAAACATAGACAAGGCGATAATGTAGAAAAGGACAGTGCCCCACAACACCAGACATCTAAAAATGGCAAAACTAAAGGTAAAATCTGTTCAGGTCCCAGTAGGCCTAATATTAAAGTAGCCAACCCTAATATTGGAGAAAAGATGCCGGAATTAGCTTGGATCTATTTATCAAACCTTAACATAGAAACAAAGACGGACGATTTGCTAGAAACTCTAGACAGCAAATATCGCCATCTATGCAGATGCATAAAATTACGATCCAAATTCAGTAGACCCAGGAGTGCAAGTTTCAAACTAGGAGTACCGAAAAACATGGAAGAATTACATTTGTCAACAGATTTCTGGCCAAAAGGTTGTTACGTGGACAAGTATATGCAGAGAAACCCAAATAACACTAGAAATATAGCAAACAATTTTTTAGACAAATAAATCCCGAAAGTAGCATAGCAATCGCAGAAAATGTTTCGTCTTATAATTTTAGAATACTGCATCTGAACATACAAAGCATTCGTAACAAAACTACTGAATTGGAGTTATTTATAAATGAGCGTAAATATAACTTTTTATTAATCAATGAACACTGGTGTAATACCGATGAGCTGAGTTATGTAAGTTTAGGAAATTATTACCTTGTCTCAAATTACTGTAGAACTAGCACAGTCCATGGTGGGGTGGCTATATATGCACTTAAGGACTATAAAAACTGTATAAATTTGGGAAATGTAAATAAATTCTCGGTTGAATCGCATTGTGAGATTGCTGCAGTAGAATATGGTAGTATAAGACTGATGACTATTTACAGACCTCCTAATGGTAATTATGACTTATTCCTGGAGACACTGACTCTTGCTCTTGATACCTTTTCCAAATGTGACAAAGTAATGTTTGTTTCAGGCGACTTTAACGTCTATTTTCAAAAACAAAATGAGCAGCGCACAACTCTAATCTTAAATACATTTGAATCATTTGGGTTTTCTCAAACCTTCACAGGACTCACCAGAAATAATCACTGCCTAGACAATATTTTTTCGAACATTTACACTAACAACTTATGTACCCAATCAATAGATACCAAGCTGTCCGATCACTTGGGTATACATCTAGAGACAGAAATTGAATTTAAAATTCCCACTAGCAGAATTTCTTACAGACCCATTCATGAACACAAGCTACCAATACTATGTAGTTATCTAGACACACTCAACTGGAACTTTGTTTTTGATTCCAATGTAAACATTAATAATCGCTTTATACAATTTATCAGAGTAATTGTAGATGCCGTAGACACCATATTCCCATTAAAATCCCATGTTGCAAATAGCCCCAATGAAGTTAACTTTATTTGGTTTAACGATGATCTTAAGCGCATGCGTGAACATTTCAATTTCTTACATGATTTTTACAAAAGAAATCCCACCGAGAATAACAAGACTATATTGAACAATTACAGGCTCAAATACCGCCGCGAAATAAATGATGCTAAAAAGGCATCCCACGATAACTTTATAAAAAATCACAATAACCCCCAACAGGCAATATGGAAAATTGTTAACAATTACAGGAAAATGTCTATGCCTCGGTCAAACAACATCTCTAGTGATCAATTTAACAACTATTTCACAAATGTACCCGATACTATTATAAACCAACTACCTCCTAGCAATTCTCTCTACACAAATTATTTATTCGATCACAGCCAGTCCAGCCAATTTTATTTTAACCAGGTTACCTATTTTGAAGTATCCGAGATAATTACCAATCTCAAGGGCAAAAAAAGCAAAGACGCTTATGGCCTATCTGTTCGAATCATAAAGGGTATCACACAGTCCATTTTAATTCCTCTTACCCATTTAATTAATGAAAGCATACAAAACAATGTATTCCCGGAATGCTTAAAAATCTCCAAAGTAGTACCAATCTTTAAAAAATATAATGTCGATGACCCTTCAAATCACAGACCAATATCTGTAATACCATGTCTCGCCAAAATCTATGAAATGATACTAAAAAATCAGATGACATTATATCTAGAAGAAAGTAAGCTCCTCAGTCCCTACCAGTACGGTTTTCGAAACAAATTATCAACAACTCTTGCCATTGATAAACTGACAGATTTAATAAATGCCGGTTTTGAAGACGGCACTTATGTATGCTCTCTTTTCCTAGATCTCACAAAGGCTTTTGACTATGTGTCCCATGAATTTCTCATAAATAAATTAAGTTTCTACGGCTTTACGGATGAAAGCAAATCGCTCTTACGGTCATACCTGAGTGATAGACAACAATTTGTTCTTAATAATGGCATTAAATCTAATACTTTAAAATTGCAGCATGGAGTACCGCAGGGGTCCGTACTAGGTCCCATACTTTTCTTAATTTATATCAATGACTTTCCTCAGTCAATTAGAGATAATGTTAGTGTAATATTATTTGCAGATGATACAAATTTGACAATGTCAAATGATAGCATCGAAGTTTTGCTAAATGAAGTACCGCATACCGAGTTAAGCGCACAGAACTGGTTTATCTCGAATAAACTAAGTTTAAATGTGACTAAGACTGAAACAATGATATTTGGTTTGCGCAATTTGGAAGAGGTTAATAATCCTGAGTCTGTTAAATTCTTAGGAGTTTACTTAGACCCCAAGTTATCTTGGGAAAGTCATACTAACTACGTCTGTAAAAAAATTTCCAAGTATACTTATCTGTTGCGAAACCTTATTGACAAAGTCTCACTGAATACTCTAACCACAACTTACCATAGTCTCATCCACTCTACTTTATCATATGCAATACTAGTCTGGGGACATGCCCCATCTTGTGCTGCTGTATTTTCTGCTCAGCGAAAGGCAATTCGAGTCATTTCCGGACTAAAATTTAGAGACAACTGCAAACAACACTTTATTTCCTTGAATATTATGACTGTGCCTTGTACCTACATTTACCAATGTCTTAGTTATATAAAGAAAAATGTAGAATCATTCGAAACTAGAAGCCACATACATTCTTATAAAACCAGAAACAACGATAAACTCAACATAAATTTCCATAGATTAAGTAAAACTAGGGATGGCACTGGATACTTGGGTTTTCAATTTTATAATGCTCTACCACCAGAGATAAAATTGTTGAATGAAACTCAGTTCAAAAACAGAATAAAAAAATATTTGCTCAATAATGCTTTTTATAGTACTAACGAATTTTTACATAGCAACTTTTCCTCTATTGCAAACTAATATGTGAATCTCGTGCAGTATTCTAGAAGCTACAGTGATAAATTACCATACCATACCTCCTATTTATTTTATATTAATAGCTTCTTTTATATCTAGTTTGTCTTTCATGTACTATGTGCTCTCAGTCTTTTACTTCATATCTATTGTTTTATATATTTTTACCTTATATTTGAACTTTTGTACTGTATGTTGACGTGTGTAAACACTGTGTGTATTTTGACACCAATAAAGTATTGTATTGTATTGTATTGTATTGTATTGTATCGTATTTACAATTCGCGGATTTTCTTTCTGCGGCTTTTTTTTCCGAGGCTTTTTTTTCCTAGACTCATGTTCTCTGTTTTCTGTAAAGCATCTTTTTCTTCCGCGGCTTTTTTTTCCGTCGGCTTTTTTTTTGCGGCGTTTTCTTCCGTCGGCTTTTTTTTCCAGGATTTTTATTCCGCGGCTTTTTTTTTCGCGGCTTTTTCTTCCGCATACGAAGTCGATCATATAAAATAAAAAAATACATTGATTGTCCCATGAGATTAACTCCATGACATTGAGTAAAAATAGGCATCTTCAACAGTTTTGTAGAAAAGTATTGTAATATGGTAATTTAATAATTTCTCTACAGAATGGAAACAATTTTTAATTACATATGCTTATGCTTTGAGATTATATTAAAGAATTGTTGAATTGAAAGGGCATTGTTTGACATTATATGACAATTTATATATTTATTACTGTAAAATAATGCATTTTAATAAAATGGGCTGTTCTTATAAAGTTCATATTGCAAGTCATTCACGCCCTTCGTATCATAATAATTATGATTATTTAAACGCTGTGTAAAGTTGTCAAAATTAGTTTTTAACATGGCGTTAGTGTGATTTACTGTTTTTTACAAAATTAGTACTATAAAGTGAGAAATGCAGCACTAACATGCAAAGGGAACTTTTAGAAAATTCAGAGACAATTATTTTATAGGGTTTGTTGAGAAAAATTGAAAAGCATATTCTACAAAATTAAATTACAAATTCCTAAGTGCGGGCCTGACTACAATAGTACAGAATACGCCCCTGATTATAACCACAACAAGATGGCCGATTCTGGAGTTAAATTGTATATGGGCAATGCTGAGAGTTTCCCTTCTGTGTATTCTGTGGCGGGGTCATGTCTAATAATTGGGAGGAGGCTACTTTTGGAAATATGATTTTTTTAAGAATGAAAATAGTAAACTTCCATACATACTAGACTTTCCAAAACATTATTTTATTTTATTTTAAATCGGTGAACGTATTTACACAGAACTTCCCTCTCTTTATTTACATAACAAATCTGCGTGTCTGGATGATATGCCGATTTATGCCCTCGAGTTCATCTGGGATTATATCAAATTTCCCTCGTGCTTTATTTATAACATTTCATTGAAAACAGGAATTTTTCCAAACAACTTAAAAATGGGCGAAATTATACCAGTTTATAAAAAAGGAGATCCTGAATTACTAGAAAACTATAGATCTATAACTGGCTTAATGACGTTCTCAAAAATTCTTGAAAAAATTAATGCCAACCGACTTGAATCCTTTTTAACTAAAAATAAAATATTATCAATAAACCAACATGGTTTTAGGAGAAATCATTCAACAAACACAGC
Source organism: Stenurella melanura (assembly GCA_963583905.1). NCBI lineage: Eukaryota > Metazoa > Arthropoda > Insecta > Coleoptera > Cerambycidae > Stenurella > Stenurella melanura. The sequence goes on from OY757312.1 coordinate 116,267,274, forward strand.
AGCCTTCCAACTTGTTGAATTTGTCTATAAGTCATTAGAAAAACTTAATTACACTTTAGCCCTGTTCTTTGATCTCACACGTGCTTTTGAATGTGTGGATGCTGAATATCTGGTGAAAAAATTATACTCGATGGGCATTAGGGGCTGCACGAATGACTGGATTAAGTCTTTTCTAAGTAACCGTAAAGTAAGAGTTAGAATTGACCAAGAATTATCAGATTGGAGAGAGCTGAAATATGGTGTACCTCAGGCCAGCACTCTATCTCCACTTCTATTTACGCTATTTGTCAATGATCTGGAAAAACATGTAGGCATTACAGTTAATATGCAATTGGTTTTGTATGCGGATGACACCACAATTGCATTATCAGCCTCGTCAGAAAATGAACTCGCCAACGACGCACAGATATTGCTTTCTGAATTTGCAATCTGGTGCAACAAAAACAAGCCTATTCTTAATCCATCAAAAACGCATTATATGATTTTCTCTAAAAGACGTAAAATTCCAGAACTTACATTAAAACTTAATGACACTTTGCTAAACAGAGTAGACAATTGCAAATTCTTGGGTCTCTACATCGACTCTCAATTATCTTGGGAGAAACATGTCGGCTTTGTGGTCAGTAAATTAAATAGTGCCTACTTTGCTATTGTTAATCTTAAAAACATCTTAGATATTAAAAACCTAATGAATGTCTAGTATGCCTTAGCTTATTCACACCTAAACTATATGGTACTTTACTGGGGCCAGACAACTGAATTTAATCGCATTTTTGTGATACAAAAAAGAATAATACGCAAGATTTTCTCTGTTGGTCCACTTGAATCCTGTAAGCCCATTTTCAAAATGCACCATATTTTGCCACTCCCTTGCATAGTCATTTACCAAGCGCTAATTTTTGTAAAAATTAACGAAGGAAAGTTTCCACAAAATAACTTGGTACATCATCATGACACTAGGTCAAACACTAACATTTATGTTTCAAACATTAATTTGTCTATGTATAAAAAAAAGTCCCTATTACTTTTGTAGTGATATATACAATCACTTACCTAACTCTTTTAAACACAGTGATTCGGTAAGCAAATTTAAAAAATATGTAAGGGGCTACCTTCTCGACAACTGTTTTTACTCTATTCAAGAATACTACAATAAGTAATTTAAACTGCATTATTGCATTATGTTTTTACACTTTTGGATACGTACTGTGAATTTTTTACCTCTCTGTTTTATTTATTTATTTTAATCGTTTCATTCATAAGATTTTACATCTAGTGTTTATTATTGATCGGTTTATCTATTAATTATTGCTATCTATCTTTTATTCCTAATTAATGACGTCAATATCTTTGTAAGACGATACAGCAATAAAGTTATTATTATTATTATTATTATACAGGGTGGTCACACTTAAAAACTATTAATTAACCCTTTCAGATCGGCAGTGGTTTTCTATGTGTTTTTTAGCATTTCACAAATGTGCGCTTCCTGTTTTTCACGCTAACTTACGGTTGCGAATTGTACAACTCCCCACTAAAACTGGCAAAACCTGAAGAAGTATAAACACATACACGTGACCAAGAATGGGTACTTGCCAATCTGAATGCATCTCAGGGTATCTCGTGATAATGAGATTGCCACATATTTCATTGGTTTTCGATTTATGCCATTATACACCTGCCGTCATTAATATTGCTACTGAGAAAACCTGATAACTTTTGGTTAAGAAAATATACAGAGTGGTCATCTAACAGGAAAAATAAATAATAAATAAAAGGTGTCAAATATGGAAGGATTGCGTAAATAACGTTACTTTCCACCATAATTGAATTGTTTCTTGGGATGACCATACTTTTCATAAAAAAGATAACCTTGCCTTGTCTTGCCAAATATTATTGCCATTTGTCAAATTTTTTCATTATGTATTCTCTCGCGGTCCACCCTGTATATTTTCCAGGGAAGGTCTACCCATACTGGCGGTAACGTCAACTATAGAGTAGACGCAAAAGTTCTTCGATCATAGGATCTACCAGGCGAATTTACATCTTCCAACGAATGGTATATTATAAATGCATACGCATGCGTAACTAGTAATCAACTCGCTGCAATCTCACATCACATCAAACTCGTACTCAAGCTAGTACTATTTGGGAACTGAAAGAGTGACCTTGTCGTTAAATTAATTCTTCAAAATGTTTGAAGCGACCGAAAAAGTTCAGATGGTTAAGTGGTACTATCAAGGTGTCAAATTAAAAACCCATTTAATGGTGCATTTCTCGGCCGACCTTCACCTGCATTATCCACAATTCATAATATTATTCACAATTTTGAAATACATGGTTGTGTTGATTATAAACAACATAAAAAATCGATCCCTCCCAATGAAGCCCGAGATGAAAGAGATATTATGATTTGTGCACTGGCAACCAACAACCTGGTACTTACTACTTACTTCCCAAATTGCTGCTGAAGTAAGTTCTACACCATCAACGGTTAGGTCGGTTTAAAAAAAAATGGGTACAAATCATACAAGGTTCGGAGAAGTCATGAAATTTTTGAGACAGGCAGTATCAGAAGAATGGAATTTTGTGAGCAATTAATGGAAAAGGCGAATGCGGATGAACGTTTTCTTAGAAATATTGTTTTTATCGATGAATCATCTTTTCCATTAATTGATAAACATAATTCTACTCGGACACGATATTGGTCGCGAGAAAATTTACATAAGTTTTACGAACTTCGCACTCAGTATCCTCAAAAACTAAATGTTTGGGTCGGTATACTGGGTGAATATATTATTGGACCATTTCATATTTTGTAATTATTTATACAATAAAGACATATCGATGGCATCTTAAATTATTGGCACTAGGTTTCAGGAACTAGTAGGTGCTAGGTTTAATGAAATTTGGTTCCAACAAGATGGTTGCCCTCCCCATAATAGAGTTACCCCTCGGCAGTATTTGGAGGAAACATTTCCAAATAGACTTATTTCTGGACATGGTAATATCTTATGGCCAGCTAGGTCATCAGATCTTGCGCCTTGTGACTTTTTCTTGTGGGGCTACTTAAAATAAAAAATGTATGGTTTTCAGGAAAATAGGCCCAACAATTTGCAGGAACTTCAATTAAATAGTGAAAACGCCTGCTTAACTGTTACCCCTGTTATGTTGGGTAATGTTCGCCAAGGATTTTATAATCGTTTGGGATATTGCTCAGCTCAGCAAGGAAGTCTATTTGAGCATATACTACATTAAACTTGTTAGGTGTAGGTAATAAATGTTTTCCTTAACTCCATACATTTTTAAAAACTTTTAGAATATTTTTATTTTGTTTTACCCATTTTTAAGAATTATTTTTGTGTTGAGAATTACTTTTTTAGTTTCCAAATTATAAAATTTTTCCATAATACTTCTCATTCTCATTTTTTTTGTCACCAATTACTACCGATGAACTTATATTAATCATTAAATCTGTATCTTATAAGAATTCTGCAGGGGATGATGAAATACCTTGTTCACTGTTATTAAGTGTTGTAGATTATATAATTGAACCCTTAACTACCCTAATAAATATGTCTTTCCAGGAAGGATTATTTCCCCGTGTCTTGAAAAGCTCTCTAATTATCCCTTTACACAAGAAAAATGATAAATCACTGTTTTCTAATTATAGGGGTATTGCCCTGCTGTCAGTCTTTTCTAAATTATATGAGAAAGCATACCACAATAGGTTGTACAATTTTTTAACATATCAAAAGATACTTACCGACAATCAGTTCGGTTTCCGGAAAGGTGTGGCAACGCAAGATGCAGTACTATCCCTATATAATTTCATATTAAATAGTTTTGAAGATAAAAATAAAAGTGCATGTGTTTTCTTCGATCTAACACGCGCATTTGACACGATCCAACAAGACTTGCTACTGGACAAACTTAGTAGGTACGGTGTTAGAGGACCTGCTCTAACTTGGTTAAAAACTTATTTGGTAGATCGGCAACAAAAAGTAATTTTGAGCCAAAATGGTAAAAACTACGTTTCTAGACCCAGACAGGTGGCTACGGGAGTTCCCCAAGGGAGTGTGTTGGGCCCCTTATTATTTATTGTATTTTTCAATGATGTTGTCCCCTCTTTGCATGACACATTTATTTCCCTATTCGCAGATGACGCAGTTACCGCTGACAGTGAGAGTAACATCAATCTATTATCTACAAAAACAAATACCACAGTTTCCCTGATGGAGAATTATTGCTCGACTAACGGCTTAGCTTTAAATAATTTAAAAACCAACCTAATAGTATTCTCTACAAAGCAGCTTGACATCAACTTATTAGTAAGAGCTAATAATAAAACCATCATACAAAACGAAACTATAAAGTACCTTGGTGTACATATTGACTCTCTTTTAACATGGAATGATCACGTTGACTCGTTATTATCCAAATTATCTACACATTGCTTTTTTATATGGCAGACGAGAAAATTTGTCAATATAGATATATTAAAAATGCATTATTATGCATATGTACAGTCAATGCTTAATTATTGTGTTATCTGCTGGGGTAACTGCAGTCGCATAAATGAAATCCTTATATTGCAGAAAAAGATTTTATGTACTATGACCTTTAAAAATATACGTCATTCCTGCAGAACTCTATTCAAAGAACTTGATATTTTAACAATACCATCCCTTTACATACTTAAATGTGTGTCCTATGTAAAGTCTCATTATGACAACTATATTCCCAGGGATAACTTTACTGAGTATGATTTAAGAATCAGTCAAAATCTGACAATTCCCCAACACAAACTGTCAATAGTAGCAAATGGTCCCAATGTCATGTCCATCAAGCTATACAATAAACTCCCTAAAACCATAAAAAGTATAAATAGCATTCATCTCTTTAAAAGCACAGTTCGAGCCACTTTAATCAGTCACAGCTTTTGTTCCATAAAAGAATATTTAAGTTGTACTAGTTTTCAGGAGCGTACTTAGTAAAATTAGCAATCCTCGTCCTTATTTATTTTTCTGTATTCTGTTTACTACACTATGGTTTCGTCTTGAGTTATGTGTTTTAATGTATATTTTACAATGTTTTACAATTTTATGACTATATTTCTATACCCGTAATAGGGTCCTATGAAAATAAAGATATTATTATTATTATTATAACATTTATAATGTTTTTAAAACCAATTGTTTTCGCAATTTATTACATTTCGCGAAGGGATGTGCATCTCACTTTACCTTTCCTGCATTACTAAACTCCTAGCTCCTAGATTGGCAGCGGCAGTGACAACCCTCTCAGTTGATGTTTCGATGTCCTTGCCGTGCTCAATAGAGAACAAGCCTTCAAGGTATTACTGCATCAGTGTTGCCACATTATTTCATTTATCATGCAAACAATTTATATTTTTTAAAACCCAACTCTTAGTTACGTTTTGGTAAGATAAAAAAGCAAATGAGCTAAACATAGTGATTTCATTGTTTAATATAAATTATAAGAAAATGAATTTTATTTTATTTTAATCAATTAGATTCTATCATTCTACAAAACTTGGTGTCATTATGTATGAATAAAGTAGATCTGCCAACACTGGATACCTCATTGGATATCTACAATAGTGAGATTAGGTAAGTGTAAATTACGCTCAACTTTCCTATGATCGAAGAACTTCTGCGTCTACTGTATACCAAATTTCACTGTTCTCTGTCAAATAGTTTTTTAAACAACGCTCTAACTGACAGACAGACTGACCGACGGAATTAAAAGACCTTTATTTTCATAATCTACGTGGTGTGAAATATAAAAATCCAAAGAAATTTCAGAGGGTGATTTTTTCACGAATAATACTTTCCTTCCATAAGCAAAGGAAGTAAAAATATAAACATGAAGTTACTGATAAGTAGCAGTGAGCTTGTTTGTAACGTTATCATGTACAGTAGTAAATATTTGGCGGGAATCCAAAATAACATAAATAGTAGAGTCAATGAGTCAGAATTTTGGCCTGATTTTGTTACAAATGAGGAACGCAACCAGACCACCTCTCCTTCCCGTTTTCGAGGGTATTGAACATGAATATGAGAGTAAAAAAAGTTTTTATTCAGAGCAGCCCCTTTCAAACGGCCAAACACCTTTTATCGGTTTTCGTGCACGGACACGCGACAGCAAGGGTTTTATGCGAATTTCTGCAGATTTGACCGGGACATGATAAAGGGTGAAGATTAATGTCACATGATCGTGATCGCCCTACTTTTATTATGTGCTCAGGAATACTTAATTAGAAGAGAATGGATGGAAATATAATAGTAGTCGAATTATAAGGGAAGGGTGACTGCGAGGGAAGTTTGGGGGAACTCTTAAGGGTAGATTCTACCTTCCCAGGGGTGGGAAAGTGATTTTACTCTTCTCGTCTTCAAGTGTAATCAGAACGAGGTTTTGAGAGTTTTAAGACAATCCGTGGGGGTTGATTCATTCCTGTTAGAGGGCAAGCACGGATCCACCGTTATGGGCACTCTTCGGAGGTACTTGACTTATTTCAGTTGGAAGTTTTTGTACCTAAACCCAATGTCAGTGTCAGAGACTAGGATACCAATATCGAGAGTGAAAAAAGTGGTCCAATTTATTAACGATAGTGAATCAGCTGTAATAAACGAATACCGACTCTGAATGGCTAAATGGAAAAGAGAATGCGAAAACAATTCCGCCAGACCAGTGTCGGTAGCTCGTCTCATTGAAACATGCGACCAAGATTTGTACCCTAACATAAAAATTTTCTTACAAATACTGGCGACTCTTCCGGTCAGCGTAGATACCGCGGAGAGATCGTTTTCTTCTCTGCGCAGAGCAAAATCTTGTTTGCGTGCCTTAATGCCAGAGGAAAGATTATCCGAGCTAGCTCTCCTAAATATATACAAAGATGTGAACCTGCATAACGATGAAATTATCAATGTTTTCGTGAAAACGTAAACTTGAATTTGTTATTTAAATAAGCACCTAAATAAATTATTCAGTGTAAAATGTATACCACATTTTGGTAAAATCTAATATGCTTTCAAGCTGTAAAAGTTTCATCAAAATTGGATCAGTATTTTAGAGTCTAGATATGATATTGTAATGTGCAAACAGACTAACATTCTACAGATTTATTAATTTACTAGTGTTCGCCCCGCGATCTCACTGTACAAGGTCTTGGCCGGGACGTCATACATTTTGTAAATATCTCCTTTGTAGGAATGCAATGTATCGTTCGTAAGCGAGTCCGTAATGTTTCAATGTTTATTATTTTTCTACCCCTGGTAGGGTAGATTCAACCTCTAAGATTGTCATGGTGACACTAAAACCAGCTTTTTCCACTAATCGGTATTAAGTACCTATATCTTTATAATTTTACGCATGAATGACACTGTGAACTAAGCCCATGTGACCAACGCATGTATTTGATTTGATCTCGGATAAATAAAAGATGTATTTATCTGAGGTTTTAATCACGGCCGTCTCTAGAGACGGCTGTGTTTTAATACTCTTTTTTGCTTTTTTTGACGAATAAACAATGATTGTTGTTCTACTTTCCTTGAACCTGATGGCAAACCTGGACTGGAAAATATGACCAATTTAGTTCTAAATGAACTTTAAAGACTTTACAATTTTGAAGACTACAAAATTATTTTAACCTATATTGGTCCCATTTAACTTTACAGTCAATAATATAAGTTTTAACGACTTCGACTGTAGGAAAAATGTTAGTGAGGTCTTTAGACTTCTTCCCCAATATTTTAATATTGGGGAAGAATACTTTGAAGTCGGTACTATATTCGCCATATTTTTCAACCTGCTGTAAGAGACCATTTTATAATGAAATTTTGACGAGTGATTAATTGAAAAAAATCATTAATATAGGGTTATTTAACAGATATCAAGTACAATATTGGCACATTTTATGCTCCAGGAAAGTCCTGCAGGGCAATTGTATAGGCTTTTAGAAATATTTTTAAAACACATTGAAGCTGGAAGAACATTTTTTTCTTTAAAAACGTAAAATACTTGAGGCGCTTTTAATATTCCGAGGTAGAATTGATATATTTACAATGAAAATTGATTGGCAGCAAAAAAACACAGAGAGGAGAAAGGTAAACACATTATTTCACAACTACTATGTCTGACATTATATACTCGACTCCATCATTATAATAGATATCTGGTTTCTATTATGTCTTATGCTGCTGATGCCTTATAAGTAAATCATCATTGCTGTAGATAAAACCTTATTAGTCTGAGAAAGAAAGACTACAGTTGAAAAGGGATAAGAGGTTTGGTAGATATTACGTATTAACGGCCACAATTAAACACAATGTTTACGTTTAAATTACCTGTTCTATAACTTATAGGTCATTATAACTGAGTGGCCTTATTTAAGACGTATTACCTACGTCGTCTCATTCCCCATTTACTTATATTTTACGTATATTTTAAGTCAATTAGGTTAGGTTAAACGGGAAAACGACACCAAAACTAGGTCTACATTACGTAATTCAGACCTAAGGTGTTACTTGGGAGTAGATAAATTGATCAAGTGTAGTGTTTTAGTGTTTATGAAAACGTGTCAATGCATTGTTCTTTCAGAATTGTTTTAATTTATTTGTTTTAAAATTACTTATTGTTAATTTTTTTAATATTTATTTTGTCAACCAAAATTTTTATTTATAACCGCTAAAAGAAAAATAATTTATTTTCATTATTCTTATACAGATTTCAAATTTTTTTTTGTTATATGAAATATTTTATCTTTACTGACATCGTTTCTCCTACTAATACTACGATCCTATCCTTTCCTGGCAAGAAATGCCCAAACCTTCCCGTGTTTCTTGCAGGACTGTAGCAATATTAGTCGGTAATCATTTCTTTTTCTAATCACTCATTGTTATTGACTGAATTGGGCAATTCATTTTTTGTTATCAGTTTCATTTGTGCCCAAACCTATATACCTACAGTGTCCTTCATAAAGTTGGCTACATATGGGAAAAATTTGTATTATTGAGATTTCTAAAAAATACTATATTGGGGGTTCGTTTCTTTTTTTACATGCAAATACCTTTGTCCTTTATTCAACTAATATACATAAAGTTTTTGTCGAAACTAATCAAATATTTGTGAAATAGACACAAGAGTTTATGATTTTTCATATATGTAGTAATTAATGGTAGGGGTAAAATTTGCACTTTTTTATTTTCCTCATATCTGTTTCAAAATTGATATATGGGGTCCTTGTTGTATTCTATATGCACTTTTTCTTCATAAAATGTTTCCATGTCTTAACAATTTGACCCATTTTTCGGTACCACCGTCAACTATTTTTTACATGCATAAACAAACCCCCAATAGAGTTTTTTAGAATTGTCAAAAATACAATTTTTTCCCATATGTAGCCAACTTTATGGCGGACACTGTATAATCAGAATTCCACTAAAATTATGAAGTTACTAAATTAATAATCTTAACATTTTATGATCTTTCCTATTTTTTTAGAATTATTTAGCGACATCATTGCTGAGAACTGTTTGAGAACTACTGGCATTTCTTATGCATCAAATAAAATCTTAGTTCAGACGTTTTAGCGGCCATGACACAAGTCAGTTTAAATTGTACCCGACTCTACAGTGGCTAGTTTTTGCATGTGATTCGACATCAATAAAGGTCAATATCCGATGTGATTCACCAAGGGTAAATTCAATCAGGGGTGCACAAAATTGGAAATGGAGGACTTACTTCTCCCCCCCAAATTTTTTAATGTAAATTTTCTGCGATTGTCTCATCAGAATATGATTCCTTGGCTATAAATACACAAAAAAAGGTGATCTTGTTGTAACGTCGTAGAACCACCAGGTTCCGAGAAAGAAAGGATTTCTTGAAACTTTGGGAATAGGTAGTTCAAGGGCTTCCGAACAAAAAATGCCATGAAAAAAAATTGATTTAATGCCTTCCCTGCAGAATTACCGTGACTGAAAGTTAAGAATCTTTAAATTTTCAAATATTTTTAACTTCCAGTCGCTGTAACCATACAGGGAAAGCATTAAGGTAGTTATATCGCAAGAGGTGCGACATCTGTTAGAGAATCGATAAACTTGGGACGCGTGAGACAAAGACAGAATGAGTTGGGATATAATTTCTGAGGCCAGCCGATCGACTTGTCACTAATGTCAATATATTTTTACTTCTTTTAATAAATTAATGGAAAAACATATTATTATACATACAATAAATAAAATCGGAATGAAAATTTTTAAATCTTCTACTTTCTTATATGATACTGCATTTGAAATAAACGTAAAGCATTTTCAAATATTATTACATATGTACAAGGCAGGCAGCCTAGGGCTGTTTATACCTCAAGAACACGTACATGTGTATAAAACTAAAACTACTAACATAGACAATTAAATATAAATATAGATAAATATTAAACGAAACGCGCCAAGTATTTGAAATAATGCGATGATGCCACGTCTACTACTCATGTCCTCTATTCAATAATTTCAATAATTTTCGGGTAGCTGACATTACGTTATTATACGGTGAATCATCTCAATATTTATACATGTGCTTTGTCAGGAATTAATTTAAATTTGCCTCGTTTTTGAGATGTTCTTAAATAAGGATCAGTCCATAGGTGCAATGTAAATGCCGATAAAAACTACAAACTTTGAGCGAATGAATCTCGGAAATGGAACAGTTTACCGTTATTATATTCTTCAAACACAAAACGAAGAGTATATTGCATTCGATTGGCACATTTCTAAAATTGGTTATATTGCTCGTAGAGAAAATATATCACTGTGTTGGTGATCAAATTCTGAGTAACTTTCAAAATGTCCGTCCGTCACGTTTCTTGTAGGCACGATAACTTAAGAATGAAAAGTCCGATTGTATTGAAATTTAGACAGTAAGTTAGTGTTAGCTAGAGGAAGAACCCTTTTGAGCAAAATCTACCGATAAATAAAAAAGTTACAAATTTTTTTAAATAAAAAAAAAAAAAATTTCACATAGTTTTTTGTTATGTTTTGTAATTAAGGATGTGTTTGCACGCCATGGTAAATTCGTATATAGAAAAAGCGAACTAATGGTTATGCCGATATAACAGGAACCATAAATTGGCTAGCTATAAGTAGTGATTTCATCATCAGTTGTTGGCAACAGAATTGTGCAGGGCCGTACGGACACTATTGGGAAGCCTCGACTAGATTTACAGCAGTGAATAAAAAATGATTCAGTTCCTATTCTACTTTATAACAACTTTTGAAATAGGATTTGATGATTGTAAATAATTAAACAATTCATGGTTACGTTAGGCGGCAGCCACCGCAACTATCTACAAAATCTAATAACGCAGTAATAGTTTCAATTATTATTGTTAGATATTGTTTTTTGTGATTTTCTTTTTCAAATTTTAATGGTTATTCATCGATTTTCGTGTGTAGGTGCTTTTTGTGGCATTTCACTTTCGGTATGAAAGTGGTCATCATCGGGCGACAAAAATTTGATGTTTTAGGAAAAATCTGAAAAAATTAGGGTAGTGGTACTCAGTAAGGGGAGAAAAATCGAATGTCGCGCACCGGAGTTCTCAATCTGCGTTCTTTCTTCGGGTAGGGTCCTCGGAAAATAGAACAGTTTCACTTCTTTCGTGTGTAGGTATTTATCATGGAATTTCACTTTCGGTATGAAAGTGGTCATCATCGGGCGACAAAATTTCGACGTTTAAGGAATAATCTGAAAAAATCAGGGATACGCAGTAAGGGGAGATAAATCGAATAACGCACAGTGGCGTTCTCCGTCTGCATTCTTTATGTGGATAGGGCTCTGGGAAAGTAAAAAAATGTCACATTTTTCGTGTGTAGGTGTTTTTCGTGGCATTTCTCTTTCGGTATGAAAGTCGTCATCATCGGGCGACAAAAATTACATGTTTTAGGAAAAATCTGAAAAAAACCAGGGGTACACAGTAAGGGGAAGGAAATCAAATAGCGTTCAGTGGCGTTCTCAGTCTGCGTTCTTTATGTGAATAGGGCCCTCGAAAATGCCACATTTCTCGTGTGTAGATGTTTTTCATGGCATTTCACTTTCGGTATAAAAGTGATCATCATCGGGTGACAAAATTTTGATGTTTTAGAAGAAACATGAAAAAAGTCAGGGGAATGCAATAACTGGAGACAAATCGAATAGCGCACAGTGGCGTTCCCGTCTGAGTTCTTTATGTAGATAGGGCTCTCGGAACGTGAAACAATGTCACATTTTTCATGTGTAGGTGCTTTTCGTGGCATTTTACTTTCGGTATAAAAGTGATCATCGGGTGACAAAATTTCGATGTTTTAGAAAAAAATATGAAAAATATCAGGGGCATACAATAATGGGAGACAAATCGAATAGCACTCAGTGGCGTTCTCCGTCTGCGTTCTTTATGTGGATAGGGCCCTCTGAAAGTGAAAAAATGTCACATTTTTCGTGTGTAGGTGTTTTTCGTGACATTTCACTTTCGGTATGAAAGTGGTCATCATCGGGCGACAATATTTAGATGTTTTAGGAAAAATATGAAAAAACCAGGGATACACAGTAGGAAGAGAGAAATCGAATAGCGTGCAGTGGCGTTCTCAGTCTGTATTCTTTATGAGGATAGGGCCCTCGGAAAGTGAAAAATGCCACATTTCTCGTGTGTAGATGTTTTTCGTGGCGTTTCACTTTCGGTATAAAAGTAATCATCATCGGGTGACAACATTTTGATGTTTTAGAAGAAACATGAAAAAAATCAGTGGTATGCAATAATGGGAGACAAATCGAAGAGCGCACAGTGGCGTTCTCCGTCTGCGTTCTTTATGTGGATAGGGTCCACGGAAATCGAAAAAATGTCACATTTCTAGTATGTAGCATTGCACTTTCGGTATGGAAGTGGTCATCATCGGGTGACAAAATTTAATGTTTTAGGAAATATCTGAAAAAATTCAGGGGTATGCAGTAATGGGAGACAAATCGAATAGAGCACAGTGGCGTTCTCTTTCTGTGTTCTTTATGTAGGTAGGACCCTCGGAACGAGAAAGAATGTCACATTCTTCATGAGTAGGTGTTTTTTGTTACATTTCATTTTTGGAATGACAGTGGTCATCGTCGGGTGACAAAATTTCGACGTTTCAGCAAAAATCTAATCTAGAAAGTTGAAATTATTTTAAGGAGATTCAGAAAAGAAATAACAAAAAGTATCAACTTTTCGATTTTAAACGATTTTTTTATTATTCCGTTCATCCCCTAAAAGTCAGACAGATCTTACAGTCAAACAATCAGAAATAGTATGTAAACGCATATGACCTTTCATAAGCCAAATTATTAGCTCTACATTTTTTATCTGAAACCTTTTCCATATCTCTCATCGTTCTCGATTTATACGCAAAATAAACCATTTCATCCTTTTTGTACCCTTAAGGAAAGTGTGGGACTAATAGTATATTAGACTTTTTATTTTACATCTCAGCTCAATACAACTTTTCCCGTAGAGATCCCCCTCCGGTCACATTTTTGCGATTTTACCTACCTATTTGGACTAGTAACTAGGAAGCAGGCGAGAGAAATCGAATGGCGTAAACCGCAGCTCTTTATTTTAGTTCTCGAGATATGACCTCGGGAAGAGGTGAAAAACTTCGATTTTTACCTTCCGGAGTCTTTGAGCGGCCGTATCTCGGAAACTAAGGACCGCTTCCCGCGATCGTATCTCGAAAACGAAACGAGATAAAGAGCGGTTTGCGCCATTCGATTTCTCTCACCTTCATACCTACCCCTGAATTTTTCACCTTTTTTTCTAAATCATCGAAATTTTTGTCACCCGGTGATGAACACTTTCTCACCGAAAGTAAAATATCACGAAAAACACGTAAACACGGAAAAGTTGACATTTTCCATTGGGAAACTGTTCCGAAAGCCCCTATTCAGAGAAAGAGCACAGATGGAAAACTCCGGTGTCCACTATTCGATTTTTCTCCGCTTACTGCGTATCCCTGTTTTTTCTTTAGATTTTTCCTAAAACATCGAATTGTTTGCCACCCGATGATTTCATACCGAAAGGAAACTTCAACGAAAAACACGTAAACATGGAAAATGTGGCAAATTTTCAAATTTCTAAAGGCAGAAGAAGAACGCAGATGGAACACTTAGGTGTCCGCCAATCGATTTCTCTCGTCTTCCTACGCACTACGGGTGCGAACTATTGCAGGCTTTGCCCTAAACATCAAATTTTTGTTCTTCAAAACAATGTTTCTGTACTGCTAGTTTAGTTATCATTTTCAAAGACTAACGTGCCACTTTTGCTCCCAGAAAGAATGTAGGCTCTCCTTCGGGGAGTAAAACAGACATTTTACTCATTCAAAATAATAATTGATTATCTACAATCTACACTATTAGAGTGCATGCAAAAATAGTTAGTCTATATGCCACAAGATCAAAGTTCTTTTTAAATCCCGCGTGGCATTGATTTTTCACAATCTGGATTAAAAATAGGTACATTTAGTCCATATAAAAATTACTTTTTACAGTAATGATATGTTACTATTAGATATGCTCCTGACTTATTAGCAATATTACTAACAAAAAGTTATTGAAGATGTAGAATAAACTATAGCCCGGGAGGCAGCGACAGTTTTCGTGAAATCATTTCGGCTGTCCCAAGCAGAAACACAGTAATTGACAAATTTATAAAAATTGAGTTTTCTGAAGTATTGGACTTACTGTGTCCCAACACGTCTTGTGGAACACTTATAATTATTTAAATAATGAACATTTAAGAGTTATTATGTGCACGAAACACAGTAAGTGATACTGAATGAGTAGCTGTACCAGAACAAAACACAGTATTAGCCAAATACCATTGGAAAACACAGTAAGTACTTTGACGTTACTGTGTTTTTGCATGGTCTGAGTAGTTACTTTGTTTTGAAAATGGTGGTCAGATCATCCCTTCCATAATTACCACCACTTACTGTGTTAAGTGCAATGATGGGCAGTTGTTCAAGATACCTTCATTTCTATTTAAATACCTACGTGTGTCTCAATTGTCGATTTCCTACACCCAAACACACTTACATCTACACTTATATCTACACTGATATCTAATGTTTACTTTTTGAATATCTACCAGTTACAAATACAGTAAATGCAGTTACTGTGTTTTGCATATAAATAAGTATGTATGTACAGATTGCAAAGCTACTTAAAAACAAAGTATATGCTGCTAATCAAACATTTTTAAATATAGTTTTACTCTGATAATGGAGAATGACAAATCAAGTCATTTATGAAACTTCTGTGAGGCTAACATAATTCATTAAAAATCTATTTTCCCGATTTTTAGCCTGACTACAATTACTGTGTTTCTACTTGGGACAGCCGATTTCTATAAAACTAGATTTTTTTCCAAAGAGAGTTTAGATAGTATCTATAATGAAGGTGCAATTCTACCAAACTCTTAGTGGTGCATAAATAAGAAAAAAATGGATGGACGAAAATTTCGTTTTTGGAATTGTCACGAGTTGTCAAAAAATGGCGATTCGCCTTCGCTCCTGCCGGCCTCAATTTTCAATTTTCACCTCTCGATTCACGTTGTACAGTCATTGCCGGTCTTCTCCTTCGCGATTGAGACATAGAACAGGTCTCCGATCGCCGTATTTATTCAGTTCTTACATTTGAAACATTGACTTCCAGTCGTGCTAATTGGCGACTACTTTTAAGTGGTTTCCCGAGTTCGAATCCCGCCCAGGGATACTTTTTTTTTCGTTTTCAATTTTTTGGCAGATATTTTTTATTCTGTAATTGCTATTCGCTTCGTTCTATTGCATTTCTCTGAAAAGTTTTGCATTTTCCGCCGCGAAATATTAATCTGCACTATTTCGATAAAAATTAGAAATTTTCTAAAATAATGTAACATAATGGAGTAAATAAAAGCTTATTAACAGATCTACAAAAATACTCTCTGTTCCTTAATACTAATGAGGAATATAATTGTCGTGATTTGACTACGTATTGCCATCCGGAGGTAAAATGTGATTTTTGATCCACCTAGAGCATCTTAATATTCCGCGGCGGAAAATGCAAAACTTCTCCGAGGAATGCAATAAAACAGAGCAAATCGCAATTATAGAATCAAAAATATGTGCCAATAAATTGAAAACGAAAAAAAAAAAAAATCCCCGGGCGGGATTCGAACTCGGGAAACCACTTAAAAATAGTCGCCGATTAGCACGACCGCAAGTCACTTTTTCAAACGTAAGAACTGAACAAATACGGCGATCGGAAACCCGTTCTATATTTCGATGGCGAGGAGAAGGTCGGCAATGACCGTACAGCATGAATCGCGAGGTGAAAATCGAAAATTGGGGCCGGCAGGAGCGAAGGCGAATCATCATTTCTTGACAATTCGTGACAATTCGAAAAACGAAATTTTAAATGTTTAATTTTTTACTCATTTATGCACCACTAAGAGTTTGGTAGAATTGCACCTTCATTATAGATACTATCCAAACTCTCTTTGGAAAAAAATCTAGCTTTATAGATATTAACGCGAAAAATCTGTCGCTGCCTCCCGGGCTACTAGAAATGTAACAATTCAATTGGTAAGTAAATTTAAATTATTTTAAACTATATTTCAAATGGTAGAGAAAACAAAAAGTTCGACCCTGCAGTTTTTAGTGATTTGAAGCATGGTTGGTACTTCGAATAGCTACTGCTTCGCCCTCTATTAGTAAACCGTCCAATTAAATTGGCAAAATTGAATACATTTTTTCTAACATATTGATCTCCTTTAGGAGCAAATATTATGCCGATTTTTAATTTTTTTTACATTTGATATATTTATTCTAGTACGTATCATATTTTATTTGAATATTTGAGTCCCATTAAAGAATATAAAAAAATTAATGGTGAATTACGGACGATTCAGTGGCACATTCGCGTGTAATAATCCAAAGGAAATATTTAATTTGATTTAGTTTTCAAATATAAAATATGATACGTACTAGATTTAAGTTAACTAGTTCTAATATTTAAATCAAATCCGATTTTTGTTAGTTTGTTTTTGAGAGCAATATGTTGAAAGATTTACGACTGTGAACGCGGTATTTTGACATTGATAACACAGCCTTAAACTAAAAATGTCTAAAACTAATATTATTAAAAAAAAACTGCGAAGAGTATACTATAGAATGTGCAATAATTATATAAAAAGTGCAGTAAATCGGCGAAGAGTATAACGGTTAGCTTGTTCTATTTATAGTGTTTAATCCAGATTAAACATAATTTTTTTCCTACAATACAACGTTAGAAATAATTAAATTATCTTATTTAATCCAATTACACATTGTTTTTTAAACAAAGCACATTCACTATAAGCCGACATTGACATGGATGTTTATAAAAAATTGACCACATAACCGCAACATATGCATTCTTTAACGATGTATTACTTACATGACCTTCTCAACATTGGACTTGCAACTTTTACGCTTATTTATTTATATTAAGTGAACCTAGAATGGTAGTATAAATAGGAAATTGTTTCATTTAATAAATTAGTCTCAACAACCCGTTGTTTCTCATGTCATGTTCCCCTGTCCCAGCCATAATTATGAGGGTGTGAGGCTGCATCCAAGGGAACATTCAAAACCCCACAACAAAGAAATAATAATTCACAAATTGCTAATTGTTCGTTTCATTCCGCTACGGCCGCACGGCACATTAATTCCTTGAGATTTACATTGCCATTCTCATTCTTACATTTGCTGGACGGGACTTCTGGTTGTGCCTCCGACGGGACTTCGTCCCGACAGGAGCGAGAGAAACTTGTAATTTTTTGACATTTCACCAAATTGTACTCCCCTACTGTCAAGTAGTAAGCAAGACAAACAATACTTCGAAAACACTTATAATTATAACAACTAAGGAGCATCAAGTCTATTAAGATCGCCGAGTCTATGCGTATAGTGACATAGCGCCTGGCCACGTCTCATTTTCGCGAGATGGAGATTTGTAATAGTTTTTAAGATACTAAACGTGCGAATAAGATTCTGATTTTTTGCAGATCCATTAATTTATACTTGCACTTTCGATTTATGAAATAAAAAAAATGCCGAACAAGCCCATTGCGATATAACTACCTCAAATCAATTTTTTCATGACATTTTTTTGTTCGGAAGCCTTTGAACTACCTATTCCCAAAGTTTGAAGAAAATTCCACCGAAATTATTTTTCCAGTGCTAATGGTGTACAGTGATATAAACCTAAAGCAATTTTTCCAGTCTTGAGTAAACAGAATTTTTTGCCACCTATTTTGAACATTTAATTTGATTTGTTAATCTTTAGAACCTGTAAATGCAATTTCACTAATTTAGGGTGCCCCCTTCACAAGTAACATTTTGAGTTATAATTTATTCTCTACATGCCCAATTAGTTGCACAATGGTCGTAAAATGGTTTTCAAATTTTAACAACTGTATAGATCATATGAAGGTCGTTATAAGTTTATATTCACGATTATCAAATCCCATGTGTAACGAAAAAATTATTTTTTCGTTTAAGCACCCGTGCTATTTTTTCGTTTAAGCACCCGTGCTAAATAAAATTTGAATTACCCGCCGAAATAACGACCGGAAGTCAACAAGTGCGCAAACGCGGTAGAAGCATCATTTGAAATATCCCTGCTAGTTCACTTTTGATTTCGACCTAGGTGAGTGAAGACGTTACTTGTTCTTTAACGAATTTTCACGTTTATTTCTTTAATCCTTTGATATTTTGAATATATTTGATAATTAAATGATGTCATATTATTGAGTTAACGTTGCTGTATAGTTATTGTTGGGAATTAAAGGATATTCCGTATAATAATTAATTTTATTAACACACATGTTTGTGTGATGTCGGCGTCCATTTGGACACATGCCAATTCATTAATTATCGCGGCAATTTTGTATTTTGTGGTCGCTTGAGACACAATACCGTGGTGTTTGTCATTATTTAGATTATTTGTACGAGGATTAAACTCGGAAATTAATCAAAGGATAAATTAGAATCTTTGTTTCTTAATCGTGTGTAGACAATCTTATCTCATTAAAAGTCGAAACCCAAAGTCATTTTGTCGCATTTAGTTAACCTCGTGTTAGTACAAGAGGTTAAGATATAATTTTTTATTAGTTAATTTTTTTTTGGGAGATTAAACCCATAATTTTGTTTGCTATATTTGTTACAGTATTAGTTTTTTTCAGATAGTAATTCAGATATTTTCTCTCTAATTCTAACTAAAATTTGTTACCTTCATTCAAGTTTTTGGTCATAACCAGTCAGCCATTTTGTAAACGGCTAAAATTTCATGAGAGTAGAGTTTTTCTTATTTATTAATTCCATATGTTATATTAATCAGTAGTTTATTCATACATTTTCAGTAGTAGAGTAAAGTAAAATTTTATCAAGACTCAGGTTTTTTATTAAATTGCTGATAGTTTGGTTTTGCAGTGACCTTCGTCACCATAGTTTTTTGTAGTTTTCTTGTATCTCTTTTTTCTCACCATTTTAAAGTTTTTATATTATCAACTGGTTCTTTACATTCCCCTTTTTCATGTAAAATCCTGGACCAAACCACCATTGAAGCAAGGCACAAGGCATAACTTGAATATTTGGAGTTATCCTAAAAGTATTGGATACTATTCCGACGCAGCGTCTCCTGGAAATCAGCGTTGTCAGGACCTGAATATTACGTCCTTCCCGGGTACCCGTGGCCATCTTCAGGAACAGACCTCGTCGGGATTCCACGTCTCCGCTAAGCTAAGTAGCCAAATTTATGTGCAAAATTCAACTTTTGGTCAGAAGATAATTTGTAAACCAGTTGATCGTTTCATTGTAATTTTTTTGTTAATATTCAAATTTAATTTTTTTCCTAAACTTAATTTTTGTTGTTTCACTAATTAAATCAAATTTCACCATTAATATTTCTACTAAATTGTAAAGTGTTGTAAAATTTTCACTCTTTTATACTTATGTTAATATATTATTTGTTTTATATTTGATTTTGATTGTTTTCTCCCCCTGATAAAGTTTGCAAGAGTGTTATTTACTGAATACGCTGGCGTCCAAATTTGTATAGTTTATTAAAGTTTTGTTTAGTAAATTTGACAAGCAAATAATTGTTAAGAAACAAAAATATATAACTCTTCTCGCCACCTAGTGACCCTCAACCAGCCCTGAGCTAACTGGTTGCTACGCTTTCATAGCTTCCTCGGCAGCCAGCTGAGAAGTTGTGGTTGCAAATTGGCGCCCAACGTGGGGCAAGGGCAAAGGCAAAGGGAAAACTTCCGCAAAATAAAAATTAAAACGTCACGATTAGAGTGGGACACATGGGTCAATACTGTTAAAAATTTTTATAAATCTAGTAAGTCAGTAAACAGTAGTAATCCAGTTTTTGTGAGTAAACCTCACGATTCACGTCCCTATGTAGATATTAAAATTTTTGATAATTCAGTTCGTGCTTTAGTTGATTGTGGTAGCAATTCATCAATATTTGGCTCTTCTGGTGTAAATTTATTAACAAAATTAAATATTTCTGTATCTCCTGATCAGAGTTTACATGTTACAACGGCAGATGGGAACAGTCAAAATGTGTTTGGTTACGTAAAGATTCCGGTTACCCTTGGTAACATTTCAAAAACTATGAAAATATTAGTCATTCCTTCTTTAACACATGATTTAATTTTGGGAGTAGATTTTTTGAAAACTTTTGAAATTTTCGTTGATTTTAAGAAATTTACTTATAAAGCTCAAGTATGAAATTTATGTACAGTCAATACTATACAACCTTTGGTAAATCTTGCCTTAAGTGAAAAGTCTCAGTTACAAAAAGTTATTGATTTATATGAGACAATTGCTCCTAGTGATAGGTTGGGACGGACACATTTGATCACTCATTCAATAGATACTGGGGACAGTAAACCTATTAAGCAGCGGCAATATCCATTGTCGCCTGCTATGCAAAAACATCTTAATAAAGAAATTGATGAAATGTTACGTCTCAATATTATTCAACCTTCGCAGTCACCGTGGTGTAGTCCTTTATGGCTAGTACCAAAGAAAGATCCGGGGGAATATCGTGTATGTTTTGATGGTAGAAAATTAAATCAAGTTACTGTAGACGATGCTTATCCTATGCCATTGATTGATAGTATATTAAGTAAATTAAAAGATGCTTGTTTTCTTAGTTCTATAGATTTGCGTCAAGCGTTTAACCAAATACCTCTTGACCCCTCTTCTCGCCCTAAGACTGCATTCGCTGTCACGGGGAGAGGACTTTTTGAGTATGTCGTAATGCCGTTTGGTCTTTCAAATAGTCCAAAAACTATGGTTAGGCTGATGGACCAAGTAATTGATCCCTCATTAGAGCCTTTTGCTTTTGTGTATTTAGATGACATAATTATCGCTACACCAGATTTTGCCACTCATATTGACGTATTGAAAAAGGTTTTTTATCGACTTAAGTCTGCCAATCTCACAATTAATTTAAAGAAAAGTGAATTTTGTCGTTCTTCGCTTACGTATTTAGGTTATGTAGTTGATGGTGAAGGTCTACGTACAGATCCTTCGAAAGTTGAAGCTATAGTTAATTATCCGATTCCAAAAACCACTACCGGAATTAAAAGATTAATTGGATTAGTCGGTTGGTATCGAAGATTTATTAAAGATTTTTCTGCTCTCTGTGCACCCCTAACTGATTTAATTCGTGGTAGGAAAAAAGGTCAAGCTATTTCTTGGACTCCAGAAGCCGATGAAGCTTTTCAGGAAATTAAACATAGATTAACAACTGCTCCTATATTGGCTAGTCCAGATTTTTCTAAGCAGTTTGTTATTCAGTGTGACACGTCTAATACCGCTATTGGATATATTTTATATCAAGAATGTGATGGTATCGAACATCCTATTGCGTATGGTAGTAAAATGTTAACTTCATGTCAACGTAAATACACAACAAGTGAAAAAGAATTATATGCCTGTCTCGTGGGAATAGAAACCTACCGAAAGTTCATTGAAGGGACTCACTTTAAGGTCGAAACCGATCATGCATCGCTGATCTGGCTGCATAATCTTTCTAACCCTTCAGGTCGTTTGGCCAGATGGGCCGTTAAATTATCGCAATATGATTTCGAAATCGTACACAGGAAAGGTTCACTTAATGTGGTAGCTGATGCTTTATCACGTGCTGTTCAGGACATTTCAGTCTTAGATGTATCAACTTTCAAACGGGATGACTGGTATAATAATTTACTTAAGAAAATCCAAGAAAAGCCTGAGTCTTACCCTGCTTTTCGAGCTGAGAACGACATTATTTATAAACATGTTTTTTGTAATCAACCCGAGATTAATAATTTGTCAGATTGGAAAATTGTTGTGCCTGCTGCTAATCGTGCCGAAATTTTTAAATTATATCATGATGACGAAACTGCAGGGGATTTTGGAGTCTCCAAAACTCTTTCTCGTATTTTAGAACTTTATTATTGGCCTGGTATTCGTAGAGATGTATATCGTTATGTTAAAAAATGTACTATCTGTTTGGCTAGTAAAAGTTCAAATTTACCTAGAGCTGGTTTAATGGGGTCATATAGAAATATAAATTTTCCCTTTCAACTTATTTCTGCAGATTTGTTAGGTCCGTATCCTTGTTCGAAAAATGGTAATCGTTATGTTCTAGTAGTAGTGGACTGGTTTACGAAATATGTCTTAGTTCATCCTATGTCAAAAGCCACATCCAAAGGTATAATTAAATTTTTAGAAAATCAAGTTTTTCTTATTTATGGCTGTCCGCAGATTTTCTGTTGTGACAATGGTAGTCAATTTACTAGTAAACAATTTCAAACTTTTATGGAGAATTATAAAGTACAGAAAGTTTTTCTAAATGCATTATATCACCCTCAAATTAATCATACAGAGCGAGTAAATAAAGTCATTGTAACTGCACTTAGATCTTATATTCATGATAACCATAAAACATGGGATACTGCTATTTTTAAAGTTGCCCAGGCTATTAGATTAGCCAAACATGAGGTAACGGGTTATTCCCCAGCATTTTTAAATTTTGGGAGGAATATTCCATTATCTGGGGATTATTATGGTAAAATATCTGAAAATGCAGATAATTTGATATCGGTCAGTGAGAAGAATAAATTAATTAATGATCTACAGGAGTTACCTGAATTATATATTGATGTTCGCGCACGTTTGTATGATGCTTACCTTCGTAATGCAAAACAATATAATTTAAGGAAACGTGAAGTTAAATTTCATGTGGGTGATAGAGTTTGGAAGAAAAATTATACCTTATCTAGTAAAACGAAAAACTATTCTGCAAAATTGGCTGCTAAGTACATTCCTTGTATTGTTAAAAAGGTAATTTCTAATTTAGTTTATAATCTTAAGGATACCGATGGTAATGACATTGGAAATTGGCATGTTAAGGATCTTAAACCAGACTACGCGAATTTAGACTCGGACGATGACTCCGAACCAGGGGGTTCGAACTAGGAACACTTAGAATAAAAATGTCTCTATCTTTTTTAATGTCTTTTCTTTTTCCGGCTGAGTAACAACAGTTACTCAAGGGTTGAAGGGTGGGCCACTTTTTTGCTGATGGTGTCTATAATCAAGCAATTGATTTCAACTACGCAGTTGAAAGTTCACCAAGTTTATCTTTTCGTGTCTTGTCTTAATAAAAATGATACCTGTGACTACCGAATAATAATTTTTGTGTAAAATATTAGACAAATGATTCAATACCGTCCTTTATCGGTTTATTTTTGAATATCTTGTGAATCTGTTGTCGTAATATGCATTCATAAATTTTTCAAGTTAGTTATTAGACAAACGACTCACTCTCGTTTCTTATCGAGTTTATTGTGGTTTATCGGAGTTCGCTGTCATAATACAGGTTCGTCTCTTATAGTTACTAGACATTTTTGGTGAATTTTCTTGCGCATGGTTGATGTCAAAAATATGACATAACAACGTCATTCTTCTTCTTTGTGATTGTCTCTTTCCTTCTATCGCTATTTTCTATTTTCCTATATTTCTCTAGGATCACTATCTCTTATTTTTATTTTTGCCTAGTTGACTACTTTAGTCGTTTGTATTATAAGTAGCTTTTTGACAATTTTGCTAGAGTACTCTTCAACTAATGATTAGAATTTGGTGAAAGGCCTTTGGTCTTTTGTTGTATGGAAACTTCCTACCTGTGTTTTTGATGATGTTTATAATATGTCATTTACCAGTTGTGCCTTTTGAATTTGTGGTCTGGTAGACATATTGTTTAGCTTGTGGGTTAAGTCCTACGCATTTTGGTTTGTGGGTAAAGTCCACGTAATTTTGCTTATCTTGTGGGTTGAGTCCACGTATCTTGTTTGTGGATTAAGTCCACGTATCTTTGCAGGAATTTGTTCGTGGTAACATATCTTTCCCGCCTGGCGTGTGCCGTTTGTTATACAGATTGTCGCTGTTCTATAGTACAAGATACTTAGCGGTGATTCAAGTAGTTTTCCTTTATACCTTCATTTAGTTGAGTCTTTGCTGAATTTAAATCAGTAACTTTGTGTTTTTACTGCTTATTGTTTCTTCAGCTAGGTAAATTGCTAAAATACTTTATCTTTTATCTCTATCTTGTTTATATAGTGTTCTCAAAAATTGTTATGTCCCATCTAGTGTTTTTCGTCATCGTGAATATAATTGTTGTCGTTTGGTATTGTTGTTGTTAAATATCACTATTGTTGTCTTGATGGGTAATTAAGGCATCAATTATTATCTTTATGTTTACTCTCTAGTAGGTAAACTTTAACCTTATCCTACTTAGTAGGATATTTTAATTGCCATTAGGGAACCTACTTCGGGATGGGGATGAACTAGTTTCGATCGGGCTGTCTTCAATGACAGAGGGTCAAGGAGGGTCGAGCGGACACGTAGGCCAGGGGGCTTGTCAGTCAGGAGTGGCCTAGGTCGTCTGACGTTCCTCGAGAGACAGGTCTTCCTCCCCGCTTCACCTCAGCCCTTGATTTATCGCCCTGTCGAGACACTGTTCATCGCGCCGAAAGCAGGAGTATTCCCGAACAATGGTCCTTTTTTGTCACCTAGTTGTAGCGATCATCTAGTTTTAGCCTAGAGATGTATCCAATAAGGTTTAGTTGTTTCGTACTTCTAGTTTAAGCCCTTGGAGCTATATCCAATTCTTTTTGTTAACAGTTAGGACATTTCTTCTACTGTTGTATCTAGGCAGGTAACTTGGTTCCTGTATCGTGGTTTAGGTGTGCTTATGCCTCTACCAATTTTAGCACTGGCAGCCGCTACAACGCTGCTCAGGTATTTCACCACAATGCCTGTGGGGACTGATCCTTAGTGGTCCTCCCCTAAAACATTTAATCCTTCCTTTTTTCTTATTTTCTTTTCTAGTTTCATTTTACTCTGGGGGAAGCATTATCTCTTCCGGGTGGAATTTTCAAAAGTTTCTCGTGTGCTGTCGAGCAACACTCATTATCGAGGCTTTTCATGCAACTTGACTTAGCGCAGAATGGGTGTGAGTCAAATTACCTTTCCTCTTTTTGTATCTCTTTGACTATACGTGGACTCTTGTTGAATAGTCTCGGAATTGGTGATGTTGAGGACTTTGTCCAGTGGTAAACGAACTTTTCTTGTGGTACCTATCTTGTATAATTAGAAATTATACAAGGTTGGTTATTAAATTTTTTTTTTTTGTCACTACTTCCTGCTCTTTTAATTTTTTACGTCCCTCCTCGAGTAATTAAACTATACGATAATAGCGTGATGTATAGGGTGTTTTCTTTTACAAAAAAAAAAAATTTTTTTTTAAACTTAGTTTTCAAAAAAAAAAAAAATTTTTTTTTCTCGGTAGTTTCCGTGGTGTAACGAAAAAATTATTTTTTCGTTTAAGCACCCGTGCTATTTTTTCGTTTAAGCACCCGTGCTAAATAAAATTTGAATTACCCGCCGAAATAACGACCGGAAGTCAACAAGTGCGCAAACGCGGTAGAAGCATCATTTGAAATATCCCTGCTAGTTCACTTTTGATTTCGACCTAGGTGAGTGAAGACGTTACTTGTTCTTTAACGAATTTTCACGTTTATTTCTTTAATCCTTTGATATTTTGAATATATTTGATAATTAAATGATGTCATATTATTGAGTTAACGTTGCTGTATAGTTATTGTTGGGAATTAAAGGATATTCCGTATAATAATTAATTTTATTAACACACATGTTTGTGTGATGTCGGCGTCCATTTGGACACATGCCAATTCATTAATTATCGCGGCAATTTTGTATTTTGTGGTCGCTTGAGACACAATACCGTGGTGTTTGTCATTATTTAGATTATTTGTACGAGGATTAAACTCGGAAATTAATCAAAGGATAAATTAGAATCTTTGTTTCTTAATCGTGTGTAGACAATCTTATCTCATTAAAAGTCGAAACCCAAAGTCATTTTGTCGCATTTAGTTAACCTCGTGTTAGTACAAGAGGTTAAGATATAATTTTTTATTAGTTAATTTTTTTTTGGGAGATTAAACCCATAATTTTGTTTGCTATATTTGTTACAGTATTAGTTTTTTTCAGATAGTAATTCAGATATTTTCTCTCTAATTCTAACTAAAATTTGTTACCTTCATTCAAGTTTTTGGTCATAACCAGTCAGCCATTTTGTAAACGGCTAAAATTTCATGAGAGTAGAGTTTTTCTTATTTATTAATTCCATATGTTATATTAATCAGTAGTTTATTCATACATTTTCAGTAGTAGAGTAAAGTAAAATTTTATCAAGACTCAGGTTTTTTATTAAATTGCTGATAGTTTGGTTTTGCAGTGACCTTCGTCACCATAGTTTTTTGTAGTTTTCTTGTATCTCTTTTTTCTCACCATTTTAAAGTTTTTATATTATCAACTGGTTCTTTACATTCCCCTTTTTCATGTAAAATCCTGGACCAAACCACCATTGAAGCAAGGCACAAGGCATAACTTGAATATTTGGAGTTATCCTAAAAGTATTGGATACTATTCCGACGCAGCGTCTCCTGGAAATCAGCGTTGTCAGGACCTGAATATTACGTCCTTCCCGGGTACCCGTGGCCATCTTCAGGAACAGACCTCGTCGGGATTCCACGTCTCCGCTAAGCTAAGTAGCCAAATTTATGTGCAAAATTCAACTTTTGGTCAGAAGATAATTTGTAAACCAGTTGATCGTTTCATTGTAATTTTTTTGTTAATATTCAAATTTAATTTTTTTCCTAAACTTAATTTTTGTTGTTTCACTAATTAAATCAAATTTCACCATTAATATTTCTACTAAATTGTAAAGTGTTGTAAAATTTTCACTCTTTTATACTTATGTTAATATATTATTTGTTTTATATTTGATTTTGATTGTTTTCTCCCCCTGATAAAGTTTGCAAGAGTGTTATTTACTGAATACGCTGGCGTCCAAATTTGTATAGTTTATTAAAGTTTTGTTTAGTAAATTTGACAAGCAAATAATTGTTAAGAAACAAAAATATATAACTCTTCTCGCCACCTAGTGACCCTCGACCAGCCCTGAGCTAACTGGTTGCTACGCTTTCATAGCTTCCTCGGCAGCCAGCTGAGAAGTTGTGGTTGCACATGTCGCATTAAGGTTATATGGTATGCATAAGACGACTAATTAGATGCTAAAAGTGAATGGTCTTTAAAAGGTAGTTATAAGGTTGTAAAGAGGTTGATAATGCCTACAATATAACGCTTAACGCGACTTAGGGATATAGTTGTATAAGGGTCAGTAGGTAAAAAAGGTAAAATAATGTGACCTCATGATGACCTTGTAGGAAGATAGTTATACTAAAACCATTAAAAAACATGATAAGACTTTAATAGAACCACGAGATAGGACCTGAAAATGAAGGGAGTCATAAAGTAGGCAGCCACAAAGAGTGACCGCAGCAGCTAGGGCCCATTGCGCCACTTGTACATCCTCTCGAGGGATACAAGATTCCACCTAGGCCTCCAACCATCCTAATCTTGTGAAGAAGGTGGTGTTGCTGCCTAGGGGCATATCCCTCAAGTCGGCCAAAGTAGGCCAATGTTCTCCCAAAATGGATTCTCTGATAGAGGAGACTGCCGGGCACTCACAGAGTACGTGTTGGACAGTCTCGTCTTCTTGTTCACAGCCTCTGCATAAGTGTGTGTCGTTTAACTTCATGTTATAAAGGTGCTTTCTCAGCTGGCAATGACCAGTAAGAATTCCTGTCGCGAAGCGCAGGTTCTTCCTGGACATTCCCAGGTAGGTCATCGTTGTATCCTTGTCGGGGTATCTAAGCAGATCCTGGCCAACTGACAACTATGAGTTTCGTCCCACAGTTTTTTAAATTTTCTGGGGTGTTATCTTTAATCATTAGCATTATCGCTGAGGTCGGCAGTATGTTAGAAGGGCCAGGGTCCAAGTATAAGTATACTTAGACCTGGCCCTTAGCCAGACTGTCAGCTTTCCTGTTGCCTCTGCACTGTGCATGCCCTTTGACCCAGCATATAATGACACTGTTCATGCTGGAGGCGCCCACAAGTGCTTGATGGCATTCCCATACTGACCCTGTTGTTATTTTGTGTCTCTGTAGGGCCAGTAGTGATTGACTATTATCAGTGTAGATTCTGATTGTTTTTCCCATTATTTGTCTACGGGAAATTTCTTTTGCGGCTATGGTTATTCCCGCCAGTTCTGTTTGTGTATACTGGCTTGTTTGTCCATAGCCCCTTTAATTTGAATTTGCAGATTTCTGGAGTATACCCCACAACCTGTTCCTTCTTTCTTTTTCGATCCGTCTGTGAAGATGTTAACTTTTCCTTCACTGACAGCCTCATTGCTACTGTTGGTGTGTATTGCATAGAAAAATGGAATGATGCCATCTTACTTAACTGACCAATTAAGCTATGTAATTGATTTACACTCTCATAAAACAAGGGCTATGGTAAATAATGATTTTTATATAAAAATTGAACACGTAAAATCCAATACTATATTGGGAAGAGGACTAATTTGGTTTAACGACTTACCAGGTGAACTAAAAGAATGTAAGAATGAGCATATTTTTAAGAGGCTTTATATAGAGTATATAAAGAATAACTTATATAACGACTATATAACAACCTTTATGCGACAATGCCGCATTCAATCCTTGCGCTGATTTGGTCGTATGAAGGTCCTAATAAAGGTCGTTATGACCTTGTAACGACTTCTTTATAACATTAAAAAGTCTTTGAGTTCACACGACCTAATAGCCTTATAACGGTCTTATCCAGTTAAGTCATATAAAAGTTATATGAAAAGTCATAACAACCCTTTTCAAACTGTCCAAATCTGGTAATAAAAGGGTTGTAACAAGGTTGTCATGTCTAAAAGTAAGTTGTATATTACATTGTAACGACGTCGTTACGTTTTTTATATAACTCAAAATGTTACTTGGATGGATAACTTCTCTTTGTTCTAATTGTGGAGTTAACGATGAAATGACGTGGATTTGACTAGTGCATGTATTTTAGAGCAATAGCGGCACACCTCATTGATATTATTCTATACCGATTTTATTTGCACATTTTTTATTTTATTAAGGTCGATATCGCTACATCTAGGAAACTCTATCCCGTTCCCTTTATCCTTGTGGTATGGCACTGTCTCTTCTACTTAACCTGCCAAACCATCACTGCCACAAACGGGAATTCTATTAATTCCCGGCAATCCAATCAGTGTTGTGTAGTCAACTTAATATTAGCATTAGCATAACCCTGTACTATGTGTGCACTATAGCCACATGTAGACACACCCCCATAAGTCACTCTCTGTTCCCTGTGACACCAGCCCCTTTAAAAAGACAGTATCACATAAGACATCGAAAGTGTAAGAACGAACAACACACACACGCCCAAGTGGCTCTATGTTATTTAGTGGCAATTAATGTACATAGGTAGTTACCGAGTGAACTTTTGTAAATAGTGTTTGTAATAGTGAATAAATGTAAATAAGGAAATATCTATCAGGTGACTTTAATTAAAACAGTTCTGTTCAACCCCCAACTACAGTCCACTTAACCCCGAACATGATGTTCCTACGAGCCGGAGCTTATTAAAAAATCAGCCACGAAGATATTTCCCATTTGCAGTGCTTAAGGTACCTACAGAATATCAGTATAGTACATTTATTACAAGTGCATCAGCATCAGTTCGAGCCAGTGGTAATTACTTCTCATTATCGCTGTTGAAGTTGTACCCGTTAAAGCAACCCCTAAGCGTGCCCAAGCCAAGTTCTACGTTGGACACACCCCGCACTTCAGGACGCAAGGCAAGCTTACATTCTCTCTCGCACTCTCACACACGCACGGTGACGCAACGATACAGCATCCATCGACATTCGCCCTCTCTCTCGCTGCTAAATAAACACAGGGACCACTATTACTCAATACCAAGGAACTTAACTCAGGAACAGGTATAGCACAGGTGATACACGCAAAGAAGACGCAGATATAAGGTAGATTCTAAACTTTTATGCATGCAAGTTCAGTGAATTCTTTCGCTATTAAATTCGAGCAAGGTTAAGTGAAGTGCAACACGAAAAATAAAACTATTGTTTACATATATTAAAACTGTTATTATCACATTATACGTTACCATATTTAAATTTAAATTTTGTACTATTTAACTAAAGCCCTACTGAAAATTCATATAGTTAATAAAATGGAAGGTCATATTAAAACGCGAGCACGTGCGAAAAGCACTATTACTAGAATAGAGAATTTTCTAAAAACACATGAAAATAATCCAGATATTACAGTACATGACTTTTCAGTACGAGCAGATCATTTACAGAAAGCATTTAATGATTATACTGAAATTCAGAATGTTATTGAAGACCTGGATGACTCACAGGTAACAGACAGGGACAAAGTAGAAGATCAATATCTGAGTTTGCTGTCAAAATTAAAATCAATAATAACTAGTAAAGAAAGGGTTATGAACATACATTCTAATTCTCGTAGTAGTGAACAAGACGCTTCATCCTCCTCTCAAGTAAATCTTCCAAATTTAGATATTCCCAAATTCAATGGAAACTATGAAGATTGGAAATCTTTCATAGACATATTTAATGCACTAGTTGATTCCGACTCAAAATTAAGTGATGTACGAAAATTTCTTTACCTGAAAACAGCTTTAGTGGGTGAGCCTTTCTCGCTCATTGGAGACTTAAAAGTGACTAACGGAAATTATAAAATTGCACTAGATCTTTTACAAAACAGATACGACAATAAGTTGTCAATTATTAATGCACATATTAAATCGTTGATAGAATTACCTCAGATTACTAAAATAACCTCAGTCTCATTACGAGAATTTATTACAAATATTCGAAAAAATATAAATGCACTTAAAAGTTTAGAGGTTCCGGTAGATCATTGGGATCTTATCTTAGTATACATTATACCAAAAAAATTAGATACTTATACACACCGAGCATATGAGATAGAACAAAAGCCGCATGTGTATCCGACAATGGACAAACTGCTAGAATTTCTCGAAAACAGGTGCTTAGCTTTAGAAAGAGTAAGCACTGACACTAATAAACCCAAAACTACAAAACACTCTTTCGTGACAAATTCAACAGTTAACAGACTGCCTCCACAAAAATGTAGTTATTGCAATCTCAATAATCATTCAATTTACACTTGTCATAAATTCAGTAAAATTACTGTAGCTCAAAGAAAGGAACATGCCATAAAAAGTGGTCAGTGTTTAAACTGTTTGGGTACTCAACATACCGCTTCTCAATGCAAGTCCAGGAATTGTAGGTTTTGTGGAAGACGGCACCATTCTTTATTACATGAAACTAGGCCTGACACACAACCGTCGGCGTCGTCTTTCTTAGAACCAACAAACAATAGTCAACCCTTAGACCCAACGGTACATCAAGCAAATTTAAGTATTTATAATTCTTCATTGACGAGCGTAAACCACGACAAATCTCAAATTGTTTTGGCGACAGCATTACTTAATATAAGATTAGAATCGGGACATATTATATAAGCACGAGCTTTATTAGATATGGGCTCACAAACCACATTTATAACAACAAAGCTTTTTAACAAATTAAACAAAAAATATTATAAGGGCTCTATGCAAGTTTGCGGTTTAGGTAATAAGGAAACCAGAGTCAAATATCAGGTAGATGTTTTGATTGAATCGCAGAAAGAAAATAATTTTAAACTAAATTTATCCTGTGCAGTTTTAGACAAAATAACTTGCATTCTCCCGCAAATGGTATTGGACACTAATCAACTGGACATACCTTCTGATTTAAAATTAGCCGATCCCCAGTTCTTCCTACCTTTGCAAATAGATATGCTGATAGGAGCAGATGCATATTTCGAGTTGTTGAAACCCGGTTTAATGAAATTAGGTCCTAATTTACCCACCATGCAAAATACCTGGTTAGGCTGGGTAGTAGCTGGCCCAGCAACGATCTGTCACCAATCATCAAATCTGAGTATTTCCCTATTCACCGCACAGCCTAACATTGATGAACTTATTCCTAAATTTTGGAAATTGGAAGAGGTTACTTGTACAAGGTTCCTCTCGCCTGAAGACAAACTATGCGAAAGCATTTTTGTGAATTCCACTAAAAGGTTGCCAAACGGCAGATTTCAGGTAGACTTACCCCTCCAAAATGATAATATCCAATCAAAATTAGGTCAATCGTACAAGGCAGCTTTGCGAAGATACAAATCTTTGGAAAATCGATTAATGAAAGACAGAAATTTATATATTCAGTATAAAGCCTTTATTGATGAATATATCGCACTAAATCATGGCAAATATATTCCCTTATCTCTCAACGATAATACACTTCGCAACAAATACTTTCTTCCACACCATTGTGTCATTCGTGAAGATAGTATTTCGACAAAGCTCAGAGTCGTATTTGACGCCTCAATGAAGACATCTACAGGTTTCTCACTAAATGACATTATGCTTAAAGGTTACTTAGTGCAACCAGATCTATTTGATATCATCTGCAGATTCAGATGTTTCTTTTATGTTCTTACAACTGACATACAAAAAATGTATAGGCAGATTGAAATTAATCCCACTCAGCGACATCTCCAAAATATATTATGGCGAGATTCACCCAATGACCCTCTAAAATGCATGGAACTTAACACAGTTACGTATGGCACAAACTGTGCTCCATATCTTGCCACAAGATGTTTAGTAGAATTAGCAAATGAATCTCTCGACTTCCCTTTAGCATCAAACGCACTTTTAAACCAATGCTATGTAGATGACATTTTAGCAGGTACCAATTCCGAACAAGAATTATTTCAGTTACATAAAGAACTTGTTTCACTGTTGCAATCTGCAGGATTTCGTTTGCATAAATGGTGCTCTAACAGTTCTACCCTCTTAAACTCGCTACCCACTTCAGACAAATCTCTGGATAACGTGACGCTTCCAGAAGATTATTGTTCTAAAGTTTTAGGCATCTCACGGAACCCTCAATTCGACTGTTTTAAATTTACAATTCCAGAAGATGTGTCACACACTCCTTTGATGACAAAACGCGTAGTTTTATCCCACATAGCACAAATGTATGACCCCATGGGCTTAATGGGTCCAATAATAGTTTTTGCAAAAATTACTATGCAAAAAATATGGAAATCAAAAATTGATTGGGATGACACCATACCCATAGATTTATGTAATGCTTGGAAAACATTTTCTCAAAATCTTTATAAGTTATCTTCTCACAAAATTCCCAGGTGTTTGTTCTCTACTCCCAATCATATTACTCGAGAAATCCATGGATTCTCAGATGCATCGATGAACGCCTATGGTGCAGCAGTCTACCTCCGTGTCTTGTACTCAGATAAACAAGTTTCATGTACTTTAATATGTTCCAAGTCAAGGGTCGCTCCATTAAAAACTATAACCCTTCCCAGACTCGAACTCTGTGGAGCCACAGAGTAGATTTAAATACAGAGTTTTCACTTATGACGTATCATGGCTTAATTTTCTGTCTCTCTCTCCTCCACTCTGGGCAGGTACCGATTTAGAAATGATCTGCGCATCATATTAATCAGTATTTGCTTGAACGTCGAACGTCGTGATTAGGCTCTGAGACATTTCATAATTTCAACATTTTTCATAATATTTTTCTATGTAGAATTGGTTTTATACGTTTATAATAGTGTTTTTTAATTGGGTGACTGTTTTCTAAAGTAATAAATATCATATTATTCAGGTTCCCTAAAGGATAATGAGAGGTAAAAAGAAATTAATAATTAAATAAAAGCATAAGTGTACCTAATTATATTTTTTTATTAGATGTTTAGCTGGGCAAAGAATTATGGACGTGGAAATATAATAAAATCCCCCACTCGTATATGTGCAAGGTGTGCAGCTTGCATTTCGGTGGAGAGATGTTTTCAGATCCTTAGAAAAACAAGTTAAATGAACATATATGGGTATACCATCAATTTTCTGTCCGATTCAGGTAAGACTATCATAAATTAACTTACAAGTCTGTAATCAACTATTAAATACTTACACAGAAGACCATTAATAATTTAAGAAAAGTTTCGAAATTCATTAGGTAGGTACCTACCTATACTTCATTTTCATTATTTATTATTTAATGTTTAGTAGGGACATAAATGGCTAAAATTTTGTTTAAGTGCATAGATGTATTTCAATTTAACTTTATTAAAACAACCAAGTTGTTAGAAATGTATAAACAAACAAATATTTTAGTAAGGTTATAATCGGTTATTAAGTAGGTATACTTAAATTAAATGTGTTTTTTTTTGTTTAAATTATTTTTCATATTGCATGTGAATCACAGATGTGCTCTAGCAGCATTGATAAAGCATATTTATTTTATTACCTCCCACTTGGTGACTACTACGTTAATTCCCTAATATTTGCTACTACCGTAGAACAACCGGAATCGAGTTCAAGTACTGATTCTCTTGATGAGTCATTAATTTCCTCCTTTTAGTATGTTATATTTTCATTTCTAAAGAGTTCAAAATGTATACTGAAAGTTATTTGGTATTTTACGATTTTGTTTTAATTTTAAATTCATCCTTAAATATGAAGAGCAATAAATAAATGATGAATATTTTAAAAAGTCCTTTTTAATTTCCTATCAGAAAAGAAAAAGGTATGCCTTATTTAATCCGTACATTTGTTTGTATGTTTTTTTGTTTATGCACATCACACACTCTAACTATGCCTTAACTGGTTTCGATATGGTTCATATTTCAACGTTAGGTTATGTTATATCCACCATTTTTTATTCTTGTATACATATTATATATGAAATAAAGGGGGCTATGCAAGAAAAATTAAAATGCTTTATATTTATTTTGTATAGACGTATACAGTGTATCATAATATAAATTCATTTTTTTTTTTGTTATTTTAGTTTGTGGATATGACTCAAATTTTTCTCGTGTATATCGAACGTACACCGTTTACTTCAGGATAAATATTAGAAATAAAAAACGAAATAGTCATAATATTTTTTTGACCAATTATGTACAACAGAAACTATTTATTTTCAGATACATCTGCTCAAACCCAGACTGAAACGTCTTTTTTTACTTCATATTCCCCATGGAAAACTAAATTTAGGGAAGAAGTCATAAAACTGAAAAGAAAATTATTTCATCAGGAACGTCAGTCGAAAAGGATAAAAATGGAAAAAGATGGATTTATTCAACTTTGTGTACCATAAAAAAATGGCTGTTGTCACACACACATGAAAATTTGTTCTTCCAAGACATCCGAGACTGTCTTCTGTAACTTAGTCTATTTTGCAGTAACAGTGGCAAGAATTATAGAAATATCTATGTACTTTACCATTATTTATGAAAACTATTGTAATAACTTTTATTTTGAATATTTAGTTATCGAGATATCTATAAATATTTTTGTTGATCTGTTTTTTTTAATTTTCATTTACAATCCATGTACTCTGTATATACCCACGTTCAGTGTGTTATATTGTTAACAATTGTATGCTCTTTATGCGTATTTCTATAAATATATATTTTTCTACTTCTGAGTGTTAATTTTAAAAATCAAACATAGATAATTTATTCCTAGTTAATATTAGAAAGTATTAATATGAAAATGTTGGAAATAAACTATTACTAGGAGGATTTTCAGAAATTTTACTCACAAAACTTAAATCTATGCATTTTTTGAACATTTATGAAGCATTTATGTACAAATTTTCAACCATCAATTTTGTGTTAATCTACATTTTTTACAATAATAAACTGGAATAAAAAGAAATACAACTTTTAATATTTTGTTATATTTTAGTATGATCGCTTATCCTCGTAAAAAAATGTTCTTTTAACTTTCAGTTGGATAAAAGTTTTTCAATTTCATATATTGTCTTGTGGATTTTCCATGAAATATTTTTTAAATTCTAAATAATTCAGTAGAGTTCGGTTTATTTTGGTTAGGAATGCATGTAAGTACAATAAAAAGGGAAAGTAATTTGTTAACGTGAATGTTACAAAATTATGATTGATGAGAATTTATTTAACAACATTTATTTATGACCTTCATAATATAACATGGAAATAAATACTTAATACCACCCCTGCCTAAAGTAGCTCTTGAGCTGAAGCCAACCCTGTCTATCGCAAGGAACATTTCTGCGCATAATCTGGGCAGGTATACGTCACACGACAAAAAATGAAACTGTGAACATAGGGAATAGCATTGAGTGAAAACTCTGTATTACTCTGTGGTGGAGCTCTCTTGCTGGCTAGACTAGTACATAAAATAAGCAATATTTTCTCGTTTGAGATACACAAGACTGTCCTGTGGACAGACTCACAAATAGTTCTCAGTTGGTTACAATCAACCCCCTCCAGATGGACCACCTTCGTAGCCAATCGAGTATCGGAGATTCAGGACCTTACCGTCAACTGTCAGTGGTCACATGTTTCTTCGGAAGAAAACCCCGCTGATCTCATTTCCCGAGGTCTTACTCCAGAAGCGTTTCTCACAAGCGTCATCTGGTGGACAGGTCCAACATGTCTGTCTAATCCTCTGTTTCAAGTAAACAAGAAAACTCATATTGAACAATTCGAAGTAATTCCTGAACAACGCAAAGTTGTAACACATACTTCTATTAACAATACGGTTATGTTTTCGAATTTTTCGAAATTCACCACTTTACAACGCACATTCGCGTATGTACTTAGATTTCTGAACAACTGTATGTTCAAAAACGATAAACTAACTGGCCCTCTATCTGTAAATGAATTAAATAATTCATTAACAACAATGGTAAAATGTGTTCAATTAAAACATTTCTCTGACGAAATTGAATGTTTAAAATCAAATAAACATCTGAAAAAAGGATCCATTTTATCACTTAATCCGTTTCTTGACCGACATGGAATAATACGTGTGGGTGGCCGCTTGGTCCATGCTAATCTGAAATACGATCAAAAACACCCCATGTTACTTCCATCTAAGTGTCATTTTGTAGAATTATTAGTGAGATACGAACATCTCAGGTTAGGTCATGGTGGCGCGCACAACGTACTGTATAATTTACGACTAAGATTTTGGCCTCTCAGTGCTCTTAGACAGATAAAGAATATTATAAAACATTGCACAATCTGCCACAGATTCAAGGCCCAAAGTGCAGAGCAACTTATGGGACCATTGCCCCCCGATCGTGTTAATGTAATAAAACCTTTCAAAAACATAGGAATTGACTTTGCCGGACCAGTCATGGTGAAAGAATCTCGACTACGTAAGTCAATTATTTCTAAGGCATACATTGCTGTTTTTGTCTGTATGAACAGCAAGGCTATTCACATTGAACTTGTCTCCAACCTCAGCACGGAAGCCTTTCTGCTTTCATTAAAAAGATTTATCTCACGTCGTGGCAATCCCAATACTATTTACAGTGACAACGCCACTAACTTCAAAGGAGCAAGTAACATTTTAAATAATTTGTACAAACTTTTTAAAACCAAGCAAAACTTGGATTCAATTGTCGCTTACCTCTCTACTCGTGGGACCCAATGGAAATTTATTCCTCCAAACAGCCCGCACTGGGGTGGACTTGGGAAGCAGGCGTAAAGTCTATTATCATCTTCGCCGTATAGTGGGCAACTCTGTTTTATCATTTGAATCGTTAACTACAGTTTTATATGAAATTGAAAGTATTTTAAATTCACGGCCACTCTGTCCCTTATCTAATGATCCGACCGATTTAAATTGCCTTACTCCCGCTCATTTTCTGATAGGTGAACCCTTATCCTCATTTCCAGACAAAGACGTCTCTCTTGTTCCCGACAACAGACTCACGAACTGGCAACATGTAAGCAAATTGCGTCAACACTTTTGGAAGCGATGGTCTGTGGAGTACTTAAACAGACTTCAAAATAGACCAAAGTGGTGGCACTCTGTTAGCAACTTAAAGGAAAATATGCTAGTTCTGGTAAAGGAGGATAATGTTCCTCCCTTGCAATGGATGTTAGCACGCATACTTGAGGTAATTCCCGGATCAGACAAAAGGGTACGTGTCGTAAAAATAAAAACCAAAACCGGTGTATTTACCAGACCCATTCGCAAATTATGTCCTTTGCCCTTTTATGATGTTGAAAATTGATTTCAACGGGGGGGAGGATGTTGTGTAGTCAACTTAATATTAGCATTAGCATAACCCTGTACTATGTGTGCACTATAGCCACATGTAGACACACCCCCATAAGTCACTCTCTGTTCCCTGTGACACCAGCCCCTTTAAAAAGACAGTATCACATAAGACATCGAAAGTGTAAGAACGAACAACACACACACGCCCAAGTGGCTCTATGTTATTTAGTGGCAATTAATGTACATAGGTAGTTACCGAGTGAACTTTTGTAAATAGTGTTTGTAATAGTGAATAAATGTAAATAAGGAAATATCTATCAGGTGACTTTAATTAAAACAGTTCTGTTCAACCCCCAACTACAGTCCACTTAACCCCGAACAATCAGATTTCGCTGAGGTTCTCATAGAACACAAAAATAAATGGTACAGTTTAAAAAATGAAAATGTATATTATACAATAAACCTTTGTACAATAATTTACATTAAATGATAAAATAAAGTTCAACACTTGTGAATAATAAAATAACAAAGCAAACGCTAAAATATCACTTTCCGCATTATGTAAAAAGTTTTTCATCAACATGCTGCCGTAATAAAACTATACTATTATACAACTTCACTGCAGGTCCGACTTTAATATTCAAAATTGTTAAAATGTCTTTTTGACTAAGAGACAAAAACGCCTCTCCATCAATTTGCTCATCTTTAAAAATTTCAGAGTCATTTTCACAACACGGTAAAGACGAAACAAAATGAAGTACCTCAGAATTCGTCCAAGATCTCGGATCAACTTTACTAGTGATGTATTTTTTTAAGAAATGGGAGTGTTTATGCCATGACTCTTTTTCAGCAGGGAGGATTTTTGACTGTTCTATAAGCATTACTGCTTTTTGTTCTTCTGTATCAGAGCATTCCACTTCTTCTTTTTTCACCTCCTGCTTCCTTGGCTTCTTCTCTGGTGGCTCGTCCACTGATTGGGGTTTTGGTTGCTCTATTCGTAGGTACTTTGGCGGCCTGCCCAGTTTTGGTTTACTAAGAAGGAAAAAAAGACATCAAATTATGGTTTTCTTTCTTAATTCTGACAAAAATCAATTCTCACCAATTAAAAAATCTGACAGTTACTGAGCAAAATAATAACTGAGGTCATGGAAACATATAATAAACAATATTGTCATTTCTGAAGAATAAGAATGTAGAATGTGAAGTTTATTTAGGAAAATGGGATAGATTACTAATTTTTGGTTAAGATACAAAATTACTGCTGATTTAAATAAATTATTCGGTGCTTTCAGGCAATGGGTATCTTAGATCTAAGTGGATCACTTTTATGTGTTACTTTTTACAGTCGTGGTTCTTCAAGTCTACATTGGCTGATATTGAGCACAAACATACAGCACAGAATATATAAAATTTGGTTACGAAGGTTAAAAATAAATCAAATTTCATCTTTCCCTTGTTCATCTTTAAAAATTTCTGAGTCATTTTCAAAACAAGGTAAAGACAAATCAACATGAACTGCACGATAAATAGGTATAGTACTGGAATTAATATAACTATTTTTGATATTAAAATTGAGAACACGCCCCGAGTTGGAGCTTTAGGTACCTTAAATTTTAATATACAAGTGAACAAATAGGATCACCTGACACATCTAAATTATGATATTTTAATACATTCTGTGGCACGCTGGCGCCCCCTAGGGGCTGGAACTGGTAGCTCATGATGAATAGAAGCTGAAAATTAAGTAGGAATGGCAACTAGTAATACGGCCAACTCTTCTGGAAACCTGTGTAGATGACTTTAGAGTTATAAATTGTTATAGATGTATATTCAGGAAAAAGTTAGAGTTTATGCTAGATTTTTCTGGATGTTATTCTGAAAAGTGACAAGTGAGAGGTTAGAAATCTGAAGTGATAGAAATACAAAATAATAAACATTGTAAAGGTTATTTTAGACAGTTAAAGTGCATTTTAGTAGATAATAAAAATCTTGTGTAGTTTGCAGTAAATTATTAAATAAAGTGTTAGTGGTTATCCCTTGTTACTACATTTTTTAAAAAAAATGTAGTATACGTTTGGCATTTTTCCGGTGGACCGTCGAAACCCGAAAAAAACGTCGGATCGATGTGAAAGTCGTATCTATCGATTCGAGAGCGAATTTAGAAAATTCCGTCCGTCGGTCAGTCGGTCTGTCGGTCTGTCTGTCTGTTTGTCTGTCTGTCTGTCTGTCTGTCACGCCCAGCCCCCCTAATCCGTTTTCGGATTGCGATGAAACTTGGGTGGTTAATAGGAGGTCTTTAGAAAACCTTAACGCCGGAAGCTCGGCTCCGTTCGGAAACCGGAAGTACCCGATATAGACGTTTCGAGTTTTTCGGGAGAAATTGAATAACTCGATAACGGGTAGTCGGATCGAGACATTTCAAAAAAGAAATGGTGCCGCTGGCGAAGCTCTACAAATAAGTATACCAGAGGCTATGTCGAAAAACAAATGAAAATTGATTTTTTTTGCAAAAAACTGGTTTTCTCGAAATCGGGCTAGGAAGCACGATAACTGTCCAGAATATTGATCGATTTCGATGAGACTTGGTGGGATCAAAGGTACCCGGCTACAAATCAAGCCTATTGCTGGCGGCCCGAATCCGTTGACCGCAAGTATGTTTTCCAGAGCCGAGTATGATTTTTCAAAAAAATTAATAACTCCCGAACCGAAGGTCCGATTTTGATTTTCAAAAATGGCAATTGTAGGGCTCGATTAGTTCTATTAGTTGACGTTTGTGAGAAATTTGACAAAACAAAAGCGAATCTACAAATCATGGAAAACTTGATTTTTTTTATAAATTCTACAAATTCCGAACAATTTCCTAAT
This sequence comes from Stenurella melanura, assembly GCA_963583905.1. NCBI lineage: Eukaryota > Metazoa > Arthropoda > Insecta > Coleoptera > Cerambycidae > Stenurella > Stenurella melanura. The sequence continues at coordinate 116,308,898 of OY757312.1, forward strand.
AAAATTCGAAAATTAGCTATTCCATCGATCGATCTCTATAACCAGTATAAGGCACGGACCTTTTTGGACAAAAAATCTGAAATAGATTTTTTTCGAAAAACTTAAAATAAACGAGTTATTTACGAAATTGCATTCCATAGAATTATTTAAAAAAATATTACAAATTGGTAAATTCTCCGTGCGATATAGGAGCAAACAAATAATGTAATGTTATATTTAAAATATCATTCATTTCCTTATTTTCATTTACTAAATAAAAATAGAACCGATGCCCTTTCTGTGGTTCAAAATGTAGTTAGCTTTTACTTTAGTCAATGCAAAAAAAAAATAAAAATAAAACATGTCAAAGCACTGAGTCATCTTGCGACCCTCTGCTGAAAACGTAATGAATCATCCCAACAAATTGAATAAAAGGCACATCAAAATGTAGTTTTTTTCACTTGTTACTACATTTTGAAAAAAAATGTAGTATAGCTTTTGCATTTTTCCGGTGGACCATCCAAATCCGAAAAAAACGTCGGATCGAAATGAAAGTCATATCTATCGACTCGAGAGCGAATTTAGAAAATTCCGTCCGTGGGTCAGTCGGTCTGTCGGTCTGTCTGTCTGTCACGCCCAGCCCCCCCCTAATCCGTTTTCGGATTTCGATGAGACTTGGGTGGTTGATAGGAGGTCTTTAGAAAACCCTAACGCCGGAAGCTCGGCTCCGTTCGGAAACCGGAAGGATCCGATATAGACGTTTTGAGTTTTTCTGGAAAAATTGAATAACTTGTTAACGGGTAGTCGGATCGAGATATTTCAAAAAAGAAGTGGTGCCACTGGTAAAGCTCTAGAAATAAGTATACCAGAGACTATGTCGAAAAACAAATGAAAATTGAATTTTTTTGCAATAAACTGGTTTTCTCGAAATTGGGCTAGGAAGCACAATAACTATCCAGAATATTGATCGATTTCGATGAGACTTGGTGAGATCAAAGATACCCGGCCACAAATGAAGCCTATTGCTGGCGGCCCGAATTCGTTGACCGCAAGAATTTTTTTCAAGGCCGAGTATGATTTTTCAACGAAATTAATAACTCCCGAACCGAGAGTCCGATTTTGATTTTCAAAAATGGCAATTGTAAGGCTCGATCAGGTCTATTAGATGAGGTTTGTGAGAAATTTGACAAAACAAAAGCGAATCTACAAATCCGGGAAAACCTGATTTTTTTGATAAATTCTACAAGTTCCGAAGAGATTTCTAATAAAAATCGAAAATTAACTAATCCGTCGATCAATCTCTATAATCAGTATAAGGCACGGACCTTTTTGAACAAAAAATCTGATCAATCATGCAAAAATGAATTGCAAAAACTTCAGAATCGAGCTATGAGGATAATACTCAGATGTAATAGGTATACACCAATTCAAAATATGTTGAACACTCTAGATTGGATGCATGTATCAGTGAGAATTACCTATTTTGCATTAATTTTTATATTCAAAATTTTAAAGGGTTTAATGCCAGCATATTTGAATAAGTTTATTACATTTAATTATGAAATTCACTCTTATAATACGAGATCTTTGAACAATCTACATATTTCCAGAACGAATAGTTTTAGAGCAATGAACAATATATTTTTTAAGGGACTGCGGGAATATAATAACTTACCAAAAAAAATTAAAGACAGCAGATCACTAAATATTTTTAAACACGAATTAGTAACCTATCTGAGAAATTCTGTCTGATTGCATCTCACATATAAATCAACCATTTTTTATTATTTTTTATTATTTATGGTGTGTTTAGAAATATGTATGTGTATATTTGTGTATTTTATTTGTTTAATTTATTGTGTATTGAGTATATATTTGTTTTATATTAGGATTTTCCTATCTCAATAAAGATTATTATTATTATTATAGAGTCTTTTCGAAAAATGTAAAATAAACGAGTTATTTACGAAAATGCATTCCATAGAATTATTTAAAAAAAATTTACAAACTGATAAATTCTCCGTGCGATATAGGTGCAAAAAAATAATGAGGTTATATTTAAAACATCATCATTTATTTCCTTATTTTCATTTACTAAATAAAAATAGAACCGATGCCCTTTCTGTGTTTCAAAATGTAGTTAGCCTTTACTTTAGTCAATGCAAAAAGAAAAAAAAAAAACGTCAAAATCTACTGAGTCATCTTGCGACCCTCTGCTGAAAAAGTACTGAATCATCCCAACAGGGATAAAAAGCATATCAAAATGTAGTTTTTTCTAAAATTATTTTGAACCCACGTATCTTGAAGGGTGTTTCAGGGGTGAAAATATGCCACAATTCTAATAGTATTATAATATAATTTTTGGAGTTTTAATATTCGTCCGGTCCTGTACATAGTGTCATCATTTTCAAAGATCGCTCACGAGTCACCCTGATGTTAATGGCAAAAGCTTGTTTGTTTATTGGCTCTAGATGATGTGTCCTCGTGTAAATATATTTTCAACATTTCTAAATATAATTCCCAGTAGAAAAAAAAAACTAGGATCATATTCAGTACATGTAAAATTTCAATTTTCAAACCAGTGCATCCAAAACAAAGTTGCAGAAACAAAATGGCGGACGTTTTACGTACGAAAGAATGTGAAAAAGTTGTTTTTTTTTCGTTGATCTGCGAATGTAACTTTTTTATCGAAAAAAGTTTCAAACAATAGTTGTAGGCATTTAAAATACCTACAAAGTGGTGCCCACTGAATGAAAATCCGATTGTTAGATTTCTCGGAAATTAAAAAAAAAACATCGAAAAACTACATTTTTTAAATTTTGTAGTAGTTTTGCAATAATTAATTTATGGTATCAACAATCTCAGGAAATTTGCGTCACAAAATGCTTAAAAAGTGGCCGTAACCCAAATTTCAACGGATTAATAGTTTCCGAGAAATTCAATTGTTTATTAAAAAAGTGATTTTAGTATCATTTGAATTCCCCAAAATGAGGTCCAATTTCGATTTTGCAAAAAGCTTCCTACTCTTCAAGAGTTGTACTATGACGTCCGCCATTTTGTTTTTGCAACTTTGTTTTGGATGCACTAGTTTGAAAATTGATATTTCAAATGTACTGAATTTGACCTTAGTGTTTCTTTCTAGTGGGAATTGCTTCTAAAAAACGATCTCCTTCTGCTTAGTTTGGTGGCCTATTATGTTTTATGCTCTTGTGACGAAACAATAAAAACTAATAATACAATATTCTTTCGTATCAACCTTACAGCGGACAGACACAAGTTGGCCTGATATTAACGTCAGCTGTTTGTTTGTTTTGATACTTTTGGTCTGTTTTTTTAAATTTTGTGAAAACATAAAAGTTTTGCAAGAAGTCTATGGAACAACTTGCCAAAGAACTTTTCAGAATTATGTTTTAATATCATGTTTATACTATATTATTATTAGACATCAAAACCGTTTCTGGAATTTGTTGCTTCGGAGTCTGAGTATAAGTGGAGCCGTTGAGAATTACTCTTCACTTTATCGACGACAAGCAACAACCATAATAAGAAGACTGGAGAACAAGTACGGCAAGGGGAGTGTGTGAAAACTTAATTATTTCTTTTCTTATATGAAAAAAATGTAAAATTAAAAAAATCAGGTGTATTTTTTAAAGAAATTTCATGATTTAAAATAAAAAAAACATGTAGGATGAACTTTAAAACCCCGTTAAGAAAAAAAACTTTACAGCATTGTTCGCATTAAATTAAAAACTATACAATTTTCATTTACTACTGAAGTGTGAATTTTCAATATGATTACCTCGGTTATTATACTTTAACAATATTGGTATGCTGATATTGTGTGCCGGTACTGATTCATGGTTTGACCCTAACTGTACTCTATTTAACGCTTTAGGTTGTTGTGATACTCGATAACCGAAAAATAAAATCCAAGTCCTTATACTATTCACTGTGATCTGTTTTAACTCATCACAAAATACAAATCACATCACATTGCTTGGTCTAGTACTTCTTCACTAGCGATTTTTACTTTAATTATACCTTTGCATTATAATTCTTTCAAAATGATTGTTTTAAATAAATCTTAAATAGGAATCTTCTCTCAAAAAATACATACCTACTGTAGGTAACTAAAGTTTGTTCGAATTTCTTCTTTCCTCTGTTAAGCATGATAAAATAGAAAACACTAATTAAAAAAGTTTATAGTATGTTGTTGGAATTACAGAAATTGTATTTGCTGAACTCGCAGAAACTATATACAAAATGAGTTTTATATAGGATACGTAAACATTCTTACACCAACAAGAAGTAGGACCAGGTTAATTTAATAAAACCCACACACTATAGCAAAAATTTTAGAGGAAACAATGCATTTTTAAGAGACAACAAGAATTGTATACCAGGGATGAGAAAAGTAGCCGATTTATAAAAACGAAAAGATGCACAGACAATGCATTTTTCATCAATCTGGCAGTAGTACAGATATTTTCATCAAAGTTTACAGGTTAACGCGATTTTTTTTATTATATGAATTAAAATTTTGAATTTGAATTGTTTTTCGAATCAGGCTCGATTATGAAATATTTTAAGAAATAAATATTAAAGGAAGTAAGAACAGATATTTAATATCATTCCTCTTCTTCAATTGTGAAAATTGTGTATATATTTATCTTTCTTTTGTTATATATGTTTTTCACTCAGATTAAATTACAAACGTAAGGCAGACCAAGCACCACACTGATATATGAACATGACAAGGGAAGAGGAAGATGCCAGATTAGGAGAAGTATTAGGCAATCCAACGACCTGTCAAATTCTTTTGGCAATATGGCACAGCATAAGAAAAAGACAGCAGAGAAACTCTCGCCAGAACCGTTGAATTTTCAAAACTAAAATCATTGACCTTGAAGACGCCATTTCGGTGTAAAAATCAGGGCTGGTTTCGAAATAATTTCATTTCACAAATATAATTCCGACAGGACCGTATTACACAATTTAAGTTAAACATAATAAATAAAGGTTGATTTAAAAAAATATATTTTGAATTTGAACTATGTTTTATAATAAATAATTAATTATAGTAAAGGCTATTTTGAACTTAGTTACAACAGATAAAGGGAACAAATAAACAAATAAAAATAATGTCTTTATTCGTACAAAATTTACATTTTACAAAAAAAAAAAAAATATGTATGAAAATGCGAAGGTCGGAAAGAGATATATCGCCATTCCACTAATAAATAATAATTTTAGATGGAGTGTACAATATCTAAGTCTATAGGGGAAGATGAAATACCAGTAAAACTTCTGAAGCATGTTGCTGCAGAAGTATCTAATCTTCTGAGTCATATAATAAATTTATCGTTGCAAACTGGAATATTCCCAGAAAAGTTAAAGATTGCTAATAATGTAAAAGCTGTATATAAGAAAAAAGGGGATAAGAATTTTTTTTTTCTTCAATTCTTTGGGACTTCCTGCCACATGATGTTTTCTTTTTTAAGCGGTGCTCGGGGATTCTACAAAATATCACAATTAACCAGTATGTTACTGGTAAATAACCTCTACGCCTGTGACTTTTACGTGAAAGGACCAGTTAAAGGTCGCTTTTTTTAATTAAACAACACAAATACAAATAAGTATAAAAACTTGAAATTAAATATTTCGCCGACGTTTCGGAAATCTATTCTGTTTCCTTTTCAAGGCTTTTTTGAAAAATCTATTTTTACGAAACATTTAATTTCAAGTTTTTATACTTATTTGTGTTGATCCTTTGACGTAAAAGTCACAGGCGTAGAGGTTATTTACCAGTAACATTCTGGTTAATTGTGATATTTTGTAGGTTCCCCGAACACCGCTTAAGAAAGCCACATACATGTGGCAGGAAGTCCCAAAAAATTGAAGAAGGAAAAAAATTAAGATAATGCCACAAATAACATTTAGACAATATTGGGCTAAGAATGTTATTAACAATTATAGGCCTATTGCTTTACTCTCAAATATAAGCAAAATTTTTGAAAAAATAATATACCCAAGATTAATAAACTATCTACAGGTCTATTCTGTAATTTTTTTGGTTAAAAATAAACGCCCTGCTAAAATTTTAATTTTAACGGAATGCTAAAAATAATAACTGATTTTTCTATTCTCTATGCGACCATTTAACGGACCTGTTAAAGTCATAAGTTTTTAACGACCGGTTATTTCTTTCCCTTATATGCTCAAGATAAAATTAAAAACAAACCTAATGAGAGCAGGGAAGTCATTGAATGAAAGTATAGTTAAGACAATGAGCAGAGTATTAAGTTAAGACGGACAATAATCCCACAAAATATATTATAATACACACGCAGATAAAATTGAATACCTACCGCATAAAATTATCGTCAAACAGGACCCGCGCTTCTATTTGAGGTTATGATCACTATTATTTGAAGGCGGAAAAATAATTACTGGATAACTGGATATAAATGAGAAAATGGGTCGTCAAAAGAATCTCAAACTCATTGACAAACATTTTATTCTAGTGAAAAGTCAAAAAATTTCTGAAGTATTATGTTGTCTTCGGAGTTATGCAAATAACAATTTTTCGGTTGGCAAATCAATTCAAAGTTTAGATTAAATATTTTGTTTCTGTATTTTGAATGGTCCTGCCATTTTCTTAAACAAAGTGCCATGTACTGAATACTGAATGATATACAAAATTTTATGAACCAAAAATAAAATACGGTGTTTTTGCCCCTTTAACGGTACCGTTAAATTTTAGTGGCAGGTCCAAAGTCGCCTCTAATTTTAAACGATGTTGGTTAAATTTAACCTTAAAAAAAGTACAGAATACGAAAGACCGTTAACTTCATTCGACTATTTATTTTAAGTGACCTTGCCGTTAAAACTTAACGAAAATGTTACAGAATAGACCTGAATATCAGTAGGGAACCTAAAAAATGACTTTTTGCAAAAATTACTTTTGTTTTGGCAATGTTTTGCAGCACAAACAAAACCCATGTTTTAAAACAAGAACAGAGAAATGATCCTAGACAAACCGTCTATGAATGCACTAAATTGTATGCTTTACCGCCCTCACTGTTTACAAGGTTTTACACCTAAATGGCGTCATGCGCGAACGATCAGCGCTAGCCGTTCCCGCCTTTTAAGTTTGCCTGCTGTCTTTTATTTATGCTGTGAATATGGCGTGGAGGGCAAACACGGGGTTTAACCTTATTAACTTGCGGAAACGTAACCAAGGCAACAGAAAAACAAACTGTTTTAACGAATGAAAACAAATGTTTGCCGGATGTTGCCCTCTACGCCATGTTGAAAGTCACATGGTTTGGATTGCCTAATTAGTCCAAGATCTCCGGCTTCTCTCAAATATCCACTGTAAATGTAAATACACAACACGGAGAATGTGGGGAATGCTCAGTCTAGCCTATTATCTCTATGATTTAAATACTCTTATGTGGGCTGTTGTCAAAGGAAAAAAAATGTGTCATTACCAAGGTTCGGATGGGACTTTTCATATTTTATGAGGGATGTACTCGGACTTTTTTTAAGAATGTTTTTACTTTGTATTGCACGTATTTCATATGCAAAATGATACAATCAACCTTGTCAATGTGATGATACTAATACTTGGTGGAATATACAGACACTTAGGACACTAAAACTATTCGTTTGTGGTACACAATAATAAAAGTTAATAAGCTAGAGTTGTTCACTAAATCTAAGTTAAATGTCGCCTATAAGTCATTTTAAGTATGCAAACACGTGTTTTGTTATGGGATTTTTTTAACAAATGAGTTACAAATTTATCTAGGCGTGGATGAACATCATAAATATGCTTTAAAATATACTAATTTGTCGATACTCTTGCTGTTTCAATTAGAGCACCACCCACGGATAAATTCAGAACTATAAATAAAATGTTCTTTGTCAGTAAGGCTTTGTTAACAGTTGAGCATATTTTTGAGGAAATTAAATACTGTGCCTAACTACATGTAACATAGCTGTTTACAAATATAATTTGAACATTTTAATGTAGCTGTTTTAATGTTTCATGTTGCAACTTAATTATTTTTTTCTGTTTATTAATAATATATGTATACCGTAATAATTTTATTCTCTTTATCTATAATTTTGAAGATATTTAAATATTTGTATCTGTATATTAATATGAATAAACGTATTGTTTTGTATTGTTTCTCCGAGTCTTCGTAATGCTATACATAAAACCCATATTTCAGCAAGCACTTCGATAGACCTATTTCCTTTGTTGAATTGCATTGTACGAGTGAAGGTTGCGCTTGCCTTGCCACTGGCCACTACCTGTTGCACAACAGAAATGATTACTTGTAGGTACACATCAAATTAGAACAGTTTAGTCAGTGGTAGAGATGGGAAAAGTGGTTTCACTCATTTGAGTAATTCAACGGTACATTACCTAAAGATACCGGTGCAGAAATAAATATTCATCTCTAGTCAGCAGCAAGTTGTAAAAACAGAGTGATTATTTACAACTGCGAAGCTTCAATTATGTTTATTTGTGTTTATCAAAGTTAAAACATTTTTACAAACAAGTCTGACTATACCCGTCATAAGTTGTGAAACAGCACTCTGACATCCGAACCCTTCTTATCACACGTACATTAAAAATTACAAAATCATTTTGGTAAACGGATTTCCAAAGGCTTACCACTAAAAATGTATCTCGAAGGATAATTTTTACATCTGGATCTACCCTGGGATAGACCACTATTCTCTGTGGAGATTTCACATCGAGTGGCCTGAAAGATATATACTGCCAATCTTTGAATCTGTATGCATACCGAATAATAACAATCATGTATCTCTTTAACACTTAAAACTGGAGACTTGCGGATTTGTCCTCTATCCTGAGTTGCAGGCTGGTATATAAAGTTCCCTCGGTCAAATTTCCCATACATAATATGCCAGCAAATTCCCTGTTTGTTAATTAACTAATTAACATTGAAAGAAATGTGAACAATGAAAACGATTAAATAAAGAAACAGTTACTTCCTTCAGATCTAGCCATAAAATGTGGTGTTGTTATGGAATGTTGAAATTAATTACCTTGACTTTTGCACTTAAGAGAGGTAGGGGATGTGTATTTATGTATACATAAATAATCAGCTGTAAATATGAAATTTTTAGATATATATTCGATGATAGTGAACCCCAATAAGAATCCTCAATAGGAAAAATTGAGAAGATAGTGTAAAAGATGCAAAATATTTCTTATATTGACTTTGTTTATATCCATTTTGCCACACTATAAACATTTAATTTTACAATACTAATTGTAAAGTTTACTCGAAATAACTATTACCCATATCGACTATATTGACTAGGAGAATGGAATAGCAACATTCCATTAGAAGGAATGCAAATAAAAAAGTAAAAACTTACATTTTGCATTCCTTAGGCTCCCTTGATACAGGAACGACAGCTTCAGGGCTCCGATCAGGGCTAAGCAATCTATCAGGTAATACTTTTTCAGCATCGATGTTGTCTTCAGCATAGGGACAATGCTTCTGAGCCGAATGTGTCTGGTATTTAGGTCCCTTGATGTGGCCTTGGCCCCTACATCCAACTGTGGGACATTCCAAAAAGTCATAAACATCGTCAGGAGCTGAAAAAATAATTACCATTAGAATTGTACTTGCAAACGCTTGTTACAAAAAAAAAAATTATTTAATTTTCTCGTAAACGAAACCTTGCACAACGAAAATTAAATTTGTACATGTTCATGATATGATAAAACTTCACAACGAGGCATTAAAACTTAATCAAGATTGACACGAAGATTACCCACATAACATCTCATGGATATGTACATCCATAGCATATGCATTAGATCTTGGAATTTGAATATGTATTGTTAAATATACATATGATATGAAATGTATATTCAGCTACTGACATCCATCAATGTCATATACAGTGTATATTGGAGGTTTATACATAATGATTTATCCATATGCTGTCCATTAAGGTATAATTAAATTATAGTGTTATGGATAAGAAATATCTATTAAACATCTATTTTGCTTTGGCCTACTCGCATATGAAATATTTAATAATATATTGGGGAACTAGCTGTGAGTTCCAACGCATCTTTATTCTTCAAAAAAAAATCATTAGGTTAATATTCTCACTGAATCCTGTACAGTCTTGTCGTCAAATATTTATACAAAACAAAATTTTCTCCTTGCCATGTCTAGTAATCTATGAGGCAGCTCTTTTTGTTAAGCTTAACGCAGCACACTTTCCTCTACACAATAGTGTGCATGACCACGACACAAGAGGCTGCAATCTAATTTACATTAATAAATTCAATTTAAGCACTTTCAAGAAAGGTCCTTTCTATCTGTGTGGATCAGTTTTCAACAAACTGCCAGATAAAGCAGGAAATGAACATAAATATATTTTAAAAAAAACTTCGTCTATTTCTTTGCGACAATTGCTTTTATTCTTTACAGGAATTCTATAATTTAGACTTAGCCAGTTAACTTCTCTATTAAAGTGAAGTGTCTATAATATTTTATTGTAGTTGCATGTATTTTTTATTTGTAAAATTGTACACGTGTATGTATCCTATATTTTTAAACTGTCTTTCACAGTAATTCTATAATCTCGACATAGCCACTTAACCTCACTACTTAAAGTGAAGTATTTATAATATCTTATTTGTAGTTTTACGTATTTTTTAGTTTGCAAAATTGTATGTATGTATGTATTCTATAGTTTTTTAAATGTTTTAAGTATTGACTGTTCATATCCTGTAAGATGGCTTACATGAATAAATACATTATTATTATTATTATTATTATACATGTACACGAATTTTACCTCATTATCTGACGCGCATGTGCTACTAATTTATGGCATAGTACGTCGGAGCACCACGCATCATTTGTTTACGGATTGTGGTTCGCAACAGCCGGCAGCCAAAAAGCCCTATAGTGTTGCGTGCATAGTGTTTATGTGTGATGGAAGTTAACTCTTTGTCATTCTTTGGATTTTATATTTGCTTATTGCTATATTACACTGTTACATTTGCATGAAGGTCCCATGATGAAAAAGTATATTATTATAATGCAATTCTTTAGATTTGTAAATACATACTCTTTTAGGGTTATAAAATTTGCAAGTTTCGTATTTAACTGATTGTGGCAGGTGTGTTTAGTTAAGATTGCGCAAAGTGACAGAGGCCTAAAAATCTGCTGTTATGTAAAGTCATATTGGGTATGTATTTTATAAATATAGTGAATACAAATTACATATGTTCATATTATATAACTTACTGATGGTTGAGAATGCTTTAAGCACATATGTAGGACATGAGTAACTATAGTATTGTACATATGTTTAGAATTTGTTAAACAGAAGGTAAAAAAGTATACGTAAATATTAAAAACTTTAAATATTGTGTAATAATTTAGGTTATTTTGTAATGTTTGTGTATGTTTAAAATAGTTATATAAAATATATTTCTTGTTAAACTATCTGTGTTTTATTACCTCTTATATGGATACCTCTGAAGTAGTTCCCACAAACATCAAAACACTTGAACACTTTCATTCGATGCGTGCTGCACCAGTCGTGTTGGTATTGAGATGATTAAAACTGTTCGTTTTAATCATATCCCGATGATGCCAACATGACTGGGGTAACACGCGTCGAGTGCAGTGTTCAATAAGTGTTTTGACGTCCGGGGAAACTACTTCAGAGATCTGTAATGTACATTCATAAAATATGCGATTGTGTATATGTGTGTTTCATATCCACTGAAAGTACATTGCATATGTTTATGTACATGCACTAGATATAAAATAGATATGGAAGTCGGCAACAAATGTATATGCTAGAAATGTTAATTCCATATCCATTAGATATACTTTCTCCATCTTGTGGATATACATATCCATAGATTGAATATACAGTGTATGTACATTGCATATCATTTTGTAATGTGGGTAGTAAAAGGACTTAATTTTAAGCTGTGATTACTAAAATTGTACTTGGATGGTTTTAACAGTATTAACCTGTGGAATAAAATGTTGAACATTTTACTAAGATCGCAAAATTGATGAAGAACAAAGTCCCTTTTCAAAGCTGTAATTTCTGTAAACTTAATTACAATATCTGCAATGCTCAGTTTACTCCTAAATCTATATTATAGGATTATATAATCTATAGAATTACTGATATAGTCCACATTCCTCACTATACTTTACAATTTGTAGTTTCCAGTTAAATATTTTTGGCAATAAGGCAATATAATAAGGAAATAGGTCTATAGTTTGATGAATCACTGATATCGCCTTTTTTTAAAATAGACACTACTGATGCTGTCTTCATGACTCCAAATTATGTCATAATCGTTTCATTACCATTAAAAAGATGACGTTTTCACATGAGTATGTTTCAACCAATAAAGCTTATAAAACCTTACTATTCCAGAATTAATACAGAAAAAAATCCCGTTTTGGACCATATTACATCTGGACCAGTTTTAACATAAGCAATATATGATCGAGATTCATTAATCAAACTTGCCCAGGAAAAAATGGAATTATGAATGTTTTTCAAATAAATATAGGGTGTGTCACTTAACACTGCTGGAGCCAATTCCTCGACAACTTAAACATTTTCAGTCTGTAAAAAGTATTCTCTAGAATGATCTTTCTATAAATTGAGATATAGATGGCGCTGCGATGCAGACATTTTAAGCAATTTCCATGGCATTTTTTAGATTTTAGCTGGAAGGAGGTGGCGATTGGCCTTGCCCACTGCGACCCCTATGGATCTATTGTGGTACTCCTTGTACCATAGGGCTCCTTATCCTGACATGGTCCTTACCAAACTTCGAGTCTGTTGTTCAGGAGCTCGTCTGTAAAGTTATCAGCCCTTCGTTTCTATTTGCTTCCCAAGCCGTCTAAGCTCAGTTAAGGCTATTACAGCTCATGACATGACTGAGGTTTCCGACAAGAACTTAGGTCACCCATCCATGTGCTGGACCCAACTGACGTTACTTAACTTCGCCGATCGAGTGCCGGCATCAAATCAGTGACTACAAGGAACTGTATACTTATGAAGATAATTGTATTTATTTTCTTAAGAATGAATAAAGTCGCTTTATTATTATTATTATTATTAATAAACACTTTAGGTGAACTTACTTAATGGTGGCTCTATCGGGTGGCCTGTTTTTTGACACCACCCCATTGGATGAATGTCTGGACTATCGTCGTCCACCCAATAGCTGTACCTATCCATCCATCCATCAAAGTGTATCCTAATCTGATGTTCTTTGACATCGTCTACTGTGGCCACTCTGATCAGCTGCGGAACTCTCTTGTCAACACATTCCAATCTCATTCCCCTTTTAAAACCACACGTTGGTCTTTGTTTAAAGGCTCGAACTGGAGCAGCAACAGCTTTCGTCTCCTTCAGGTATACTTCCCAAGAAAATGACTCTGGATTGGGATAATCTGAAAAATATAAAGCTAAACTTTATAATTGGTAATGTCTTGGGGATGATTCCATCTTTACTGTAAAAAAAAACAACCATAATGCTTGTTTCAATAGTATTATCCTAAAAAAAAAAAAAGGTAACATGCAGGTTCTATTAAGAAATACAATATCTATGTATGTTAAGGGTGGTCCTTAAAATCGAACGTTTGAAATTTTGTCCTGCCACTCTGTCAGTTAATTCTTTTGGACGAAAAACATGTGAAACACATGTGAAATTAAAATTAATTTGGAGATAATTAAATGTCCACCTCTAATTCGTGTTTGGTTATCCCCGGGTTATAAAACCTTAGCCAAAGTTCCATTAAGTAATAAGAAGATAATAAAACGGCACTGGTCAAATTCACTAGGGTACTTAAATTAATATTTTGTGATCCTTTCAAGTACGATGGGTGCGTTTTGGTCAGAGTAAAAATTCCACGCTGAGTTTAGTCAGCGGTGAAACTTAACCTCACTTTCTTTCATTGTTTGGTATTTGTCTCTTCCCAGCAACCTATATTGTTCGTTTTATCAAAGGTAAAGAATAAAGCTGTATTAACATAACATGTATTTATTAATAAGTATTTATAACAGGTTTTCTGTGACATAACATAACCTCTAGTGCAATGCAGGTTTTTACGGCCGTTGTTCAATGAAGTAGTTTCTTCCGGGTTTTGCCGCGGTCGTCGAACTTGACTTGACGTTTCGCTGATCATGCTGTCAGCTTCTTCAGAAGGTTTCCAAAGACTTTGGAACCCTTCTGAAGAAGCTGACAGCATGACCAGCGAAACGTCAAGTCAAGTTCGACGACCGCGGCAAAACCCGGAAGAAACTACTTCATAACATAACCTCAATTGTAGCGACGTTTAGCAACTTGCTTTACACTGTTTAGAGAGCTCACAACAGTTTACTACAATCAGAAAGTAATGAGGTTGAGTGACTATTCTCAGCAGCTGCATTCTCCAAATGTGGCCATTGTTAATAGACACTCTGGTCGCTGCAAAAAATGACTGCTCTGGACTTTTTGCTTGCTCTTTGTCAGTAGGTGCAGGGGAGTGGTATAACAAGGCTTACTATGTCCGGGCGGTGGAAGCGGTCATGTGACCTGGTAAATTCAAATTGACACTTCACACTGATGCTTTCTTGAGACTTTTTGCTTGCAATGTGACACATGTTTCCAGACGTCGAGAACCATCCAAAAATACTCCTGACAACATTTTCTGTCGTCAGGTTCGGCCCTATGACCAACCAATGGAAATCCCAGAAAAACAGTTTTAGGGCCGAACCTGACAACAGAAAATACTGGCATGCGTATTTTTCGATTGGTCTCGATGCCTGGAAACATATATCATATTGCAAACAAAACATCTCAACAAAGCATCGATGTGAAGTGTCAATTTTAATTCACCAGGTCACATGACCGCTTCCACCGCCCAGACATAGTAAGCCTTGTACACTCCCCTCCTCTGCACCTACTAACAAAGAACAAGCAAAAGTCCAGACCAGTCATTTTTGCAGCGAACAGAGTATCTATAACACTTTCTCTATTCATCTTAAACAAATGAAGTTTCGTGATAAAACTGTAGTGTCTGCGAAAACAATCTTTCAGTCATCTTTCCTGCGATTTATTGGTATGGAAACCGATCGATAACATTGTTAGATATAAAATTATGGATCATCTAATTTTAATTCCGGGCATAGGACTCGTTTCAAAAATAAAATTTGGAATAGGGTAGCTACAACTCTGATAGTTTTTTAAATAGTCGAGTAATGGGGTCTTCAAAACCAAATCAAAGGCTATGACACAACATGCACACTGGATCAAATAACAGAGTTTTCAATTTACTGGAGTAAAAACTTGAAACAGACCTACTACTGTAGACGATGTGTTGTCATCACGTCCCGAAAATAATAGTTTAAGTTGTGGTTTTGCAGGTGGTTACTATTATATTTTTTGGCGGCAAGTCTCTAAAAGATATATTAATATGATCAAATTTGATGAAAAATTGATTCAATGGGTTTTTGACAATGGTCTATCTATCTATAAATATTATTCAAGCAAAACAGTTGAACTTCAACATGCTAGATGGCAAAATGACTAAACATAGTGAAGGTTTACTTGTTTCGTGACAAATTCAAATCCACTAACAGGGCAAAGGAAAGCATTCTTGATATTTGCAATTTTACTGTCATAATATATGTGGCTTCTGGTTTCAAGTTGGTCATGAAGCATTCTGAAAAATAATCTGCAACCTTTTAACACTTTCGCTGCAGCAATAAATTAGCATACTAATATTGAGTGCGAAGGTAGTATTAATATTACAGGGAAGTAAATTTTTGTTCATTAACAGCCCAAATTTAAGGCTGTTGTAACCCAGATTGATGGTTGTTAGTTTATCTTTTCCAGTTGCCCATGTGCGCCATCCACATATTTATACGAAATGTTAGTGCCATGTTGAAAAACGCCATTGTACATCCTAATATTTGTTTAAATAAACTAGTTTTCCCAACACAGAACACTTTTTTATTTGAATAAAATATAAAAAAAATGAAAAAATTACATTACAAAAACTAAAAACAAAAATAAGAATATTGGCCAATTCTTTGGCGAGAAAAAGATTTTTGCATTTTCTATTAGTTATTCCTTGAACCAGGCATATATTCATACACCTTCTTAAACTGCGGAAGTCATACTGAGCCTATAAAATCTCATAAGCAGAGTATGCCGAATGCATATTGTGAAATACCGAACGGATGCATATGTGTGTTTTCTGCAGTGAAAGTGTTAAGAAGCAAAGAAAATATAACAAATTACCCACAATAGTGCAATGAAAAATGGAATGAAAGTCACTTTTGATAAGGAGCATAAAATACTAAGAGAGCCATAGAATTAAAAAGGAGCACCGTTTGATATGCATTCAACTGTATGGTGGATGAAACATGCCTCGAGGACTTTATATTCATGCAAGATATTTGTTAATTATAGTCACAGGCATTTCTAGTGATATTTTAGAAGTTGTGGACATAGCTCGAGGTATATGAGTTGTGAATGACTGCCGAACTAGTAAAGACAGCACATTTTTGATGAGTACATATTGTTAGTTGTGAACAATTTTTGAAAATAATACTCAATCATTATTTACACTGAATTGTGCCCATTACTTTTGTTAAAAATATAAATAATTACATTTCTTGAGTAACAATTTAATGCAATTTTCGAAAGAAAAAAGCCATATAATAAATATAATTGATAAAAAATGTTTAAATACGTTGATAACAACGACAACGACAAACTTGATTAACTGCGACTTAGGAAAAATCGGGGCGAGCGGAGTATGAGGGGGTGACAGACGGTGAGAACAACCGACTCGGCTCATAAGATAGCTAATTATGTAATGTGCATTGTTTTAAACTTTTATATGCATATTTTATTTTTACTCGAACTAATGACAGACAATGTTTGAAATTTTAACTCTTTGACATATTGACAGTCAGGGATGACAACTAACCTGACCCGACTGACAATCTTTTATAAGTTATTTATTATAGTGTGACCACTTTCAACCCCAATTCGCAAAAATAAAACAAATGAACCGTCGATACACACAAATTCACCAATACGTGAGAGCGATTTAGATATTATGACTTTCCGTTGTTACTATACAAACTTTAAACTTTTCCTTATAGGTGAATTCCTTTGTACCGAAGGTAAATCCCCATTGAGCTCATTTGTTATATTTTCGCGAATAGAGGTGGAATCCAAGCGCATTGCGGTTACTGAGCGGAGTTTTGTAATGTGCTTGGTATCCCCTACCAGTCCTATGTTAAATTGACTCTCAAACAAGTCAAATGGAAAATTCATCACTGGCTCCCAGACTAATACAGATGCGTTGAAGATTAAAAAGGGAGCACATAACCCTATAAATGACAAATTGCATGATTCAGCATAAATTCTGTAAATATCGATTGAAATACTTCTTGCATATTTAGTTTTCACTTGTATTTAAATTATCTGAAAAACTGCCAAATATATCTCTAATTTGACAATTTCTTTGAAGAAACTGCTTCAATTTTTGATATTGTAAAATGTAATAAAATATTGTGCAATTTATTGCATCCACAAAATGGCATTAAAAAAAAAAAATGTTAAGAAATTCAGTATAGCTCGTTATAACCAAATATTTTGCATAAGCCAGTCATTTTAATTAAATTTAAATTTTAAAACTTAAATTTGAGGGAAAACTGACCAAAGTCTCTTTGACTTCACCAGTCAATGCTTTAATTACTGTCATAAATTTTGACCGACCAATTTATAAACTCATATCCGAGAGCTAGTGTCACAGAAATTTGTGTTATTTATAAATGGACAGAATGTGCCTTAATAGGTCGTCGATGATCCATTGAATACGCCCATCAGTTTGCCGGGCAGTGAGCGGTGCATTTGGCGGCGGTTTAGTCAATAACCTGACAGCGGTACCATCACAAATGACAAAAAAGCCGTTTTTGATTCTCTCGTGCCGAGACGAATTTCCGATTTTGCCATCGCCATTCACAACACCGACAAAATGTCATCTTTCTTTTTCCGTAGTAACATCATACGCTCCCTCACTCGACGTATTTATTTAGTTCTTATAACGTTTGAAAAATTGATGTTTTTGAACTTTTGCCTTCTCCGACGAGATTAGAGTCAATTTTAAGCTTGGGATCCACCGTAGCCAATCGTGCTAAGCAACGACTAGTTTTAAGTGGATTCCTGACTTCGAATCCCACACAGAGGGCTACTTTTTTATTATTATTTTTTTTTTTGCTTTTTGGCAGATATTTTTGATTCTATAATTGCTCTTCGCTTATTTCTATGGAACTTACATGTTAAAATTATAAATTTTTATCGTTTTTTCTAACTTTTTGGCTATGCATATGGAAATAATCTCTTTTAGTTTATTTTCTCTTCTTAAATAGCTACAGTGGCATAGCAGCTAGAAGACTCGAATCTCAAACAAGAAATCTGGTTTTCAACCACACACCTGGAATTTTTTTTTACTTTTTTTTACATTTTTTACATTACCTATATATCAAATGCATAAATATTTTTGATTTTCGTATTTGCTTAATTAAAGAGGGATTCTCGGAGCTTCATTCAGTTTCAAAATAATTTTGTTGGAATTCGATATATAAAATTGTGCAAGAAAATTTTTAATTCTAATTCGAATTTTATGAATCGATAGAACTTGATACATTTTTGTCAACGAAACAATAAACAGGGTTAGATAAAATGAAAAAAAAATAAAACATTTTATCTTTATAGTCTGATTCGACTAACAAACCCTGGATGTTTTCTTTGACAAAAATGCATCAAGTTTTTGTAGATCTGGCTTCTATTAATTTATAAAATCCGAATTTGAATTATAAACTTTCTCACACAATTTTATATATCGAATTCCAACAAAATTATTTTGAAACTGAATGATGCCCCGAGAATCCCTCTTTAATTAAGCAAATACGAAAATCAAAAAATATTTATGCATGCGATATATAGGTAATATTTGAGCATCAGATTATGACGTAGAATGTAAAAAAAGATGAAACTCGGATTTCTTGTTTGAGAATCTCAACTTCTAGTTGCTACGCCGCCACAGCTACTTAAGAATAGAAAATAAACTAGAAAGATTATTTTCTTACGTATCGCCAAAAATTTAGAGAAAATGATGAAAATTTATAATTTTAACACGTTAGTCGCATAGAAATAACCGAGAGCAATTATAGAATCAAAAATATCTGCCAAAAAGCAAAACAAATAAATAAATAAAAAAGTAGCCCTCTGCGGGATTCAAAGTCAGGAATCCACTTAAAAGTAGTCACCGCTTAGTACGATTGGCTACGGTGGATCCCAAGCTTAAAATTGACTATAATTTTGTCGGAGAAGGTGAAATTTCAAAAACATAAATTTTTCAAACATTAAGAACTAAATAAATATGTTGAGTGGATGATTGTGTGATGTCTCTGTGGAAAAAGAAAAATTGGCATTTTGTCAGTGTCGTAAATTGCCACGGCAAAATCGGAAATTCGGCTCAGTATGAGAAAATCAAAAATGGCTTTTTTGACATTTGTGACAGTACCGCTATCAGGTTATTGACTAAACCCCCGCTCGCCGCAAAATGCATCGCTCCCAGCACAGCAGACTCATAGGCGGGTATTCAATGGATCATCGACTACCTATTAAGGTACATTCTGTCCATTTATAAATAGTACACATTTTGATTGTGACATTATTTAACCCAATATTATCTAGTGTCTATTGTCTAATAATCTAATATTGTCAGATAAAAAATTTGTGGATGTTTTCTACAAGGGTTGCTTTATCATGTTCAGTTTAGCAAGACTAAAAGATAGCACCTTTATAACAAATGGCTAGCAATTTCGGTATCTAGGCCCATTAGGATGGCTCAAACGTATACTTATTGTGTAAAATAAATTTTGATATTTTGCTTGTCTAATCCCCCAGATTTGTTCCCAAAAAATTCTCTCTCTATTACTAGAAATAAAAATCAATTGGTATGAAGACACTACCAAAAATTCAATGCTACCTCTCCGACTATTTTATTAGGCAGTGTTGAGAAAGAAGCAAAATCAATTATGTTTTTGGTTCACTCATGCCGGGTTGAATTTCCGATTTCGCCTGTGCAATTTATAATGATGATAAAATGTCATCTTCCTTTTTCCACAGAGACATCGTACGACCTTCCAATCGATGTATTTATTTAGTTATGAATGATTGAAAATTTAAAGTTTTAGCATCTCCGAGGAAATTATTTGAAATAGAAATTGGTATTCTGCCCCAGTCTACCAGGGGTGCGACATCTGATGCTTGTATTTTTCAAATTATTATTATGTAAAAATTCATAATATACAAATTTGAAATGGTATGAAATGACTTTCTTTTCTTCAAGTTTAACATTTGCCCACAACCACCTTCACCTTCAAATAAAATTCAATCGGTATGAAATCACTAGCAGAAAAGCAACACTGCTTCCCCGACTATAATGTTTAGTCAGTTTGTAAAGTTAGTTTTTAAGTCACACATTACGAAAACATATATTTTATGAAGATAACGAAGTGAGTTTGGCAATTCTTTGAATGTGAAAACGAAACTCGTAGCGGATTTTCATTTGTGGACTGATATTGGTTGTGGTTACAGCACAATGTTGCAATTTGAACAGATTAAGAAAACTCAGGAAAATGGATTATTTCAGTAGGAATTTTTTATTACATTACTGATAATTACTCATTGAAAAACTATTACCATATATTTTTGAAAATTTTTACAGCTTTAAGATAGTTATATCACAATTCACGTTAATCGAGAAGGTCATGAAACTTGCTGCAAATTAAATTCATATATCAATAAACATTCTGATAAAATTTGAACTCCATTTACCGTTCGGTTTCCGAGATTCATTCGCTAAAAGTTTGCAGTTTTTATCAACATTTAACTTTGCGCTTATAGACGCTATGCGAAATAAATTGATGTCGTGACACTATTTTTCCTCTTGTGACTGATCCTGATTTGAGAATGATCTCAAAAACGAGGCAAATTGAAATTAATTCGCTCAAAGTTCACAGTTTTTATTGACATTTAACATTGAGCTTATGGACGGACATGCGAAATAAATTGATGTTGTGACACTATTTTCAATCTTCCTTATTTAAGAATGATTTAAAAAACGAGGCAAATTTAAATTAATTCCTGGCGAAGCACATGTATAAATATACAGATTCAGCATTTAGTTTAAGGTACGTAAACTTGTTTCTGCGCAGATAAACCACGCCTTGTCGTAGAACAATGCAGGGCATTGGTATAAAACAATAGCGCCATCCCTTGACCATGTCGAGTTGAGAACAGCGCACCCATTCTGCTTTTAATAGCGTAGCTGTTTAGACGTGAGGGAATAACATAAATTAATCTCAATTTCGTTATTAAAATACCGTGTGTTTATACAACTGCAGAAAAAGTGCAAATTGTGAAGTGGTACTTCGGGGGCCATTCCACTGAAGACACAATTTATTTACTGTGGCATATCAAGACAGACCAATCCCCTCAGCTAGCATAATTCCATACACTATTAAAAAATTTGAGAATTTCGGGTGTCGTGAATTATTGTAAAAAATGCTGTCAACCCGAATCCCGTCATCAACAAATGAGCGAAGAACATGAAATTCGTGAAACTAATGTCTGTGCACTTGTTGAAACCTTCTTCTAGCAGACAAATTGCTGATGAAGTTGACATGAAGGAAAGAACTGTAAGAAATATTTTGAAAAGAAATGGGTACAATTGTTTTAAAGTTCAAACAACGCAAGAAATATTTCCTGAGGACAATTTCAAATGGATGGAATTTTGTAAAATCATGATAAATAAAGTGAATGAGAATGAAAACTTCTTAAAAAATATATTGTTTACAGATGAATCATCCTTTTCATTACATAGGAAACACAATCCATCCGTAGTACGATAATGGTCTCGGAAAAATAAACATTTGAGTGTTGCTGTGCGAACTCAATATCCTCAAAAGTTGAACGTTTGGACGGGAATTTTAGACAATCATATTATAGGCCCACTGCTAATCGATGGCAATTTAAATGGCAATAAATATTTAGAGCTTTTACAAAACCAAATAATTCCTGCAGTTCAAAATCTTCCTGTGAACTTTGACGACATTTGGTTTCAACAAGACGGCTGCCCAAGTCACAATACCTTAACTGTTATTAATTTTCTGGAAAGAACATTTCCTAATCGTTTAATAGCTACGAGGGGAATGATAAAATGGCCCCCCAGGTCACCTGATCTAGCACTCCACGATTTCTTTCTGTGGGGATTTTTAAAAGAAACTGTGTACAAACATGCGTTTGAACGAGCCAATAATTTAGTTGAATTATGGGAAAAACTTATCCAACTTTGTGCAAGCATTACTCCAAATCAACTCAATGATATGAGAGGTTCATTGTACAATCGGTTTGGCTATTGTTTAGCACAAGAAGATGGTTAATTTATTGTTTGATAATTATTAGTTAATTTTAGTTTCCGAATTATTTAATTTTATTTTAATGTTCTATTTTCATTTCGGTTTTAATAAGAATTATTATTTTACTCCCATAGTATTTACGGCTAAAAAAGAAACTGCAGAAATGCTTTCAATAGAAGAAACTATTTGTCAAAAATGTGACAAATAACTTCTTCGCTTTTGACGAAGAGATATTGTCTCGTTTCGTATTAGAAATTAATTCCTACGTCCGCACCCATCCTTAGTTCATGCCGTACTAAATTACATCATTATTCCTATACCCTAAACTGCATTTTCCGAATCTGTATATGACTCACTGTAAAATAACGTAATGGCAGCTACCCGAAAATTATTGAAATTATTGAATGGAGGACATGAGTAATAGATGTGGCAACGTCGCTCTATTTTTAATAGTTGGCGCGGATATTTGAAAATACTTTGAGTTTATTTTAAATGCATATAAGAAAGTAGAAGATTTACAAATTGTCATTCCGATTTTATTTACTGTATGTATGATATGTTTCCATTAATTTATTAAAAGAGGTAAAAATATATTGACATTAGTGATGAGTCGATCAGCTGACGTTAGAAATTATATGTGGCGTTGCCAAATCTTTCCCAACTCTGTCTCTCTCTCTCTCTCCCACGTCTCAAGTGTACCGATTCGCTAACAGATGTCGCACCTCTCTCAATATAACTACCTTAATACTGAGAAAGAAATATAAAAAATGCGAAATTTAATGTGTCCTTGAGACACTGATTTAGATGACCTCATTACAACTTATTTACACTGCTCTATTTATCTATTTTCATTTTATATCAGATGTCATAAGGTTGGATTAGGATTGTGTCTACCCTCTAAAACATGTTTAAGAAGTGTTTTATGCCAGGTTGCTCAAATATTAATGTTAAGGTGGCCATTCCCTAGAAAGAGACGTCCGATAGGGAAATATTTATTATTTTTGCCCATAACTTTTTTTCCTTAGTACGTATATTTAAAAAAAAATATAAGAGTACCTAAGTAGAACCATAACAAGACTATTACTATGAATTTTCACTCAATAATTTCAGTGGTTTGCAAAATAGCTCAATTTAAAACTACGAAATAGGAAGATTTAACATATTTTTTAAATTCAAATCTAGCTATTTTGCAACCCGCTGAAATTATTGAATGAAAATTTATGGTAATAGTCTTGTTATGGTTCTACTTAGGTACTCTTATAGTTTTTTAAATATACGTACTAAGAAAAAAAAGTTATGGCCAAAAATAATAAATATTTCCCTAGCGGATGTGTCTTTTTAGGGAATGGCCACCTTAATACCCCAAATAAGATATTCTTTTACCTTTTCAAAAAGAAAAATGTAAGAAAATTGTGGCTTAAAATGGAAAAAGTACAAAAGAAAGTACCTAAGAGTGAGAACATAGGTAACTTAAATTTACCATGCAGCCTAAGTTCTAGAAATACATATTTTGACCACCTACTGAAAAGGACATTGTCCTGTTGAAGCTGTCACCTTTGTCCACATTATAAGTGGCATAAAATTCATGATCTCATTATTTGCATTAAGCACATTTAATTTAGATAATAGTGTACATTTCATTTTAAGTAATAGCATCATATATACGTCTGCATATGCAAATGGAATAATTAAATATTAAATTTATATGCTTGTACCAATCGGGAGCTGATTGATTTTTTCTCTGTATTTTTTTATGTCTCATTCTTCATCTTCTCACGATATGTAATTCATTATCTTCCTCTGTTAATTTTCATTATTTATAGGATTTGACTTAGTGGATTATTGATATTTTCTCTTATTAAGACAAAATTTCAACATGACGTTGTGCAAATTGCCAAGCAGCCTCAGCCATTGACTCTAATTTAGATAGATAAAAGTAATAGCATCATAAAATGACACACCTACCAAACGATATTAACTTAAAATCCTTGTTTGTTATTATATTAAGTAAATAGTCCTATATCAACAATATTGATTGCTTTCATCAGTATTAATAAGGGACTAGGTCACTCCTAATATAATTTGAAATAAAATCAACATCAATTACTATAAAATAGATAAAGGCAGAACTTATTTTATGACATAAATTCAAGAATTTTATAAGCCAAGCAAAGCACACAGCAATGAGACATTCCGTTAGAAAAATAAAAAATTATCCCGATTTAATTTGAAAAAAATCTAAGCTCTGGTAGAATTATCAGTTACTCTCTCTCTCTATTTCTCTATACTCATAACATATGGTTGTGGCTTCACATAAGAATTTCCGTCACACCAATAACTTGACTCTCCAAACAATACATCCCCCAAAACGACTTTCCAGCGCGGTTATTTTCCGAATTCTCAATTTATTGCTAGAAACCATCTCTCTCATTACCAAACTCAAAATTGCTACAAAATTAGAAATGAATCTGTCGTAGTTCCTTTTTTCCGTCTGACTAGAAACATAAATTCATTTAGATACTTATCGGTAAAATTCTGTAACCTACCACCAAATAATTGGAAAATATTTAATGATATTGCATTTGCCAGGAAAGTAAAAAAAATTCTGAAAGAAAATGTCTTTTATGAGATTAACGAATTTTTCACATATTTTAATTATTCTTAAATGTAATTGTCTGTACTGTTGATCTTACTTGTTTTATAATCATTATATTGCAGTTTATAATTGTAGTACTTGTATATTGTATATTGAAGTTCTTATGCCGTTGTTTTCATTTTTTTTTTATCCGTTTGTGTGTCTATATCTTTGTATCCGACAGGTGTAAATAAAACTGTATTGTCACACACAAAATAAATAACTACAACTAAGGCCATTTGAAAAAACATCATTGTTAGAGGATGAAGAATTCATGAAATAAGTTTTGTCCTTATGTATTTTATAATAATTAACAACGATTTTATTTTGAAATACACTACGATAGTACATCATTTGTCCTGAAGAAGACAATAAAAATTGTTGAATCATTGACACAAGAAAATAAACCAAAAATCTGATACCAATTACTATTTTCAGACTATGACTGATCTAAAGTTTCCTATAAACAGGGCCCCCCAAGCGCACATGCAACATGTGCATCACACGTGGGGCTTCAACCAAAAGTTTGTAGAGCTGTATTGAAAGAAATAATGATAAATATTGTACATAGCGACTGTGTTGAGGGGCGCGTATAGGGGATATCACCGTTTCTCCCTTTTCTATCCATTTGCTAACACACTTTATTACAAAATTAAAATAAAATGTATTTTCGCTCAAATTTTTAAGCAACTATAAAAATAACATAGCGAACCATGAAATTTAAAAAATATATGTAACAACTTAGGGCTCTTCTCAAATACAAAACGAAGAGAATATTGCATTCGATCGGTACATTTCTAGAAAAAAAATTCATATCACTGTGTTGGTGATCGAATTCTGAACAACTTTCAAAAAAAGAGGGACATTGATAACCTGTTTGCCAAATATTTAAAACTAAACAAGACAAAATAACCAACATTTAGACAAATGATATTTACTGAGCCACAAAATTTCTATTGTTGGGTCTGATAACAACGGCCTTGACAAATTTCTTATTAAAATAATCGAAATTACATAGATTTAAAAAAAATTTGAAAGCCAATAATTGATCAATATTTTGTCTCTAAGTTTTTATTTTAATACCAGATGCAAATGTCTTGTATAAAATAACATTCGTGATGGATAAACTAAAGAAATTTGTCAACGCCGAACTATAGCTTAAAACTGTAGTAACTAGACAAGACAAAAAGTTAATTTGTACCAATATAAAGAGTTTTTTAGATACGCCCATAATACTTATACTGATATAGATGGTACCAAACTTATAGCAGTTTAAGTCGTAAAACAGAGAAGCGCTCGATCTAATAAAGACATGACGTTCGTCTGTTCGACAAGAACTTAAAATATTAGAATTTTTCCACCAAGGCTACAAATAATTGGGGACAGATAAGTAAATTCTTTTGCTGATTAAATTGGATTGACTGAAGTCTTATTGAATACTTCTTGTTAGTTAAATCTTATTGAGCAACAGGCATGTACACTTACCTGCAAACAAAATAATACATTATTAATATTAGGTATTACCTAAATTACCGGCTACTGTGAAAAAAAAAATACGAGTAAAATTGGACGCCGGAACTTTTGACTCGAAACGCTGCCAATACCGTTAGTTATGAAAAAAATGGACATAGACAATTTTATGAAGAATTAAATTTTCTATAAAAAAGTCAGTGGTGGCACGTCTATCTTCAATACTTTAGGCGTGAGAGTGATTGAAAGTTGAAGTAGTCTATTCAAAGAACTTGATATTTTAACAATACCATCCCTTTACATACTTAAATGTGTGTCCTATGTAAAGTCTCATTATGACAACTATATTCCCAGGGATAACTTTACTGAGCATGATTTAAGAATCAGTCAAAATCTGACAATTCCCCAACACAAACTGTCAATAGTAGCAAATGGTCCCAATGTCATGTCCATCAAGCTATACAATAAACTCCCTAAAACCATAAAAAGTATAAATAGCATTCATCTCTTTAAAAGCACAGTTCGAGCCACTTTAATCAGTCACAGCTTTTATTCCATAAAAGAATATTTAAGTTGTACTAGTTTTCAGGAGCGTACTTAGTAAAATTAGCAATCCTCGTCCATATTTATTTTCTGTATTCTGTTTACTACACTATGGTTTCGTCTTGAGTTATGTGTTTTAATGTATATTTTACAATGTTTTACAATTTTATGACTATATTTCTATACCCGTAATAGGGTCCTATGAAAATAAAGATATTATTATTATATTATATTATTATTATTATTATTATTATAATACAAAATTTACAGTTGTCCACTGCGCGACTTTCAACCATCTTCTCGCCAAAAGTATTTAAGATAGACATATGCTACCACTGATATTTTTATAGAAAATTTAATTTTCTATAAAATCGTTTACGTCCATTTTCTTCGTAACTCTAACGGATTTTGCAGCGTTTCAAGTTAAACGTGCAGGTGTTCAGTCATTGAAGAAATCGAACTCTTCCAAAAGCACAAGCCAAACATTCCACAGTGTTGTACGTCTCTATCTTCGTCATGCAGCTGCATTAAAATGAAACGAAAAGAGGTACACAGATTAATGACAGACGTAGTAATTGCCCGCATGCCGACAGTGTAAAAGAAAGAGATTCATTTTTTGACGGCATTTTGTAGCTTGGCTGGACACTCACAACTCATAATGCTATA
The DNA here is from genome assembly GCA_963583905.1 of Stenurella melanura. Lineage (NCBI taxonomy): Eukaryota > Metazoa > Arthropoda > Insecta > Coleoptera > Cerambycidae > Stenurella > Stenurella melanura. Next base: position 116,336,739 of record OY757312.1, read on the forward strand.
AGTTTGGTATAATGTATACAATAGAAAATATTGAAAAATCTATACGCTTTTATATATTAGTAGACCAAGAAAACCACTGAAAATGAATACTAGACTTTCCGAAAAAATACTTAAAAAAGAGGCAATATGTAATGAACTACTCAAAATGAATGAGATACATGAACATATGACATATATGATTCCATTATTAATAATATATTCTTGTTCTCATCCATTTTTTTTTGGAGAGAAAATCTAAAGAACATGTAAAAACACCTACTTAATTTACAAAATGATAACAATGCATTTATTTTTAGTCCTCTATTGTCAAACATTATAAAAGAAATATTTTTCTTAAAAGCTGACATTAGATGTTTTTTAAGATATATCTAATAGCTGGAGCTGTCACATTAATCGAAAAGCATACACGAGAAGAAGTGTAGCCCATGTACTAAATTCAAGTAATCTGTGATTTCTAAAGCCTGCATGCTTATGTCAACAACTGTTTGGTAAGAACATATTTAACGATTGTGTATATTGAGAAGTTTGGAAGGAAAGTAACAGTATGATGTCTGAACCATCTCCAGGATGTGATGTTTAAGTATTTTGGTGTTTGTGGCAGACTGTTAGAAAATCATTTGGTTAAAATCAGAAGAATGTAAATTTAGGACGAATAAAGAATTTGAAATGGACTTCATGAGTTACAAGAGTGTGTAGTTTTATTAACACTAGCAACACTAGCATATAGAAGAGCCTGGAAATTTATATCAGCAACATTGCCTTTCGATGTTGCAGCAATAGGGCAATCTTAAAGTTAATACATGAGTATTTATACACATATCATATAATTATAAGAGACGAATATATTCCGCAGTATGATTATACAAGAGGATACAACTCGAAGTATAACTACCTTCCTTAATGTCCTTAATATTGAAGACCTAGAATGGCCGGCTAACAGTCATGACCTTAATCTAATCGACAATTTATAGGATAAGCTAGGAAGGTTAATTAAATTTATAACCATAAATATAAAAAACTTACAAAAGTTTCAAAATACTTAATGCAAGTCATTCAAAACTAAATCTAATCAATCAAATCGACATGTAATTATATTTAGTTCTACACAACTGATTTAGGATAAAATATGGTTATTTACTACTAAACCTCATCCGTTTCTCTATTCATTTTGAGTAGTTAATACTGTTATATTTATGAAACACTAATAGTTTTTTTTTGCAATTAAATTACCAAAAATATATTAATTGTTTCCTTCTACAAACAATGTCTGAAAAATCAGGAAATCCGAAAGATTTTTAACAGTCAATGTTATTACAGAAAGAAACAATTTAAAAATTTTTCTTTTTAAAATTACCTCTAAGTAGATTTTCATCACCTGTTCTCTTTATTGATTTATCTAGAAAAAAATGTATAAAGTTAATCATCTGCTTAATAAATCTAATTTCAATAAATGAAAAAATAAATAAATAAATAAATAAAATTTAAAAATTGCTAATTTTTTGTTTGTGTACAAAATATTAAGCAAAATTGATTTAATGAGTTTATATAATAACGTTTTCATATCCATAAGATTGTTACGTTATCTAAGCTTTAATGACTGATTTTACCAGTACTTATATATTACCTTTGTCTATACTGTATTATAGACAAAGTATCACATACCATTCGGGGGAGTGAGGTTATGTCCATACTGATCACACCAGCCAACCGGGTGTATGTAAGGGGAAGTTGGATCAGCCCAATAATCATAGATATCATCCCAGCTGTCAAAATGAACCAATATTCTGTTATCCATCATATCTCTAACAGTTGCGACACACACCAGAGACGTATTCTTTCTGTCAACGGCTTCCAGTTTCATACCTACCCTAAATCCATTTGGACAAATCGCCTGAAATAAAAAGAAATAACAGAAATATTAAAGAGAAATATTAAGTACATGGAAAAAAAACGATGTTGTTAAATTTTCTATTTAACAATATTTTTAGTCGTCTCGTAAATTTTTATTAACTGTTACATTCTGTTGTACATAAATTACATAACCTTTACTATTGAAAGAATGATATCTCCTGAATGATCTATACACTAGGTACCTATCAGACTAAGATAACCCTCACTTTCTTCTCTATTTTTCAAGTAAAAAATTTGAAATTAGTACAGAATATTTGGCATAGAAATGCATTTTCTGAACTAACCAGACCCAAAAATAAATTCTCGGGTTAACCGGTTAACAGTAACATAACCTCAAATATTACACTTTCGTAAGTTTATACTCATTTTTAACGTTTTTATTCGCATTTCTAGATTGGTACCTGTGTAATATTAATGAACTCTAGGATGCATGTAATTTTTTTAAATCACTGAATACTCATTAAAAATAGACCACTAATTATAGGTTGGATTTACACCCTGTAAATACCTATCTACATTTTTAAATATCAATGATTTAAAAAAAATGATATGCATTCTATTCAAGAGAGTTCATTAATGTTGCACCGGTATCAATCTATAAATGCAAATAAAAACATTAAAAATTAGTACAAACTTATAAAAAGGTAATATTTGAGGTTATGTTAGTCATACAATGCACGTGCCCTATGAAAAATTTGGGCCTAGGCGCGAAATAGGAGAGGATTTTTTGAAAGTCGACCTTTGAGCTGAGCATACCACAAATGACAAAACTTCAATAATTCTGAGCGAACAAAGCCACAGGTACGTGCTAGCCTTTCATAATTTCCATGAAAACAAAACATGAAAATTCATATATTATTATCATTCTTTATATACAGACTGCAGATTTGAGGTAATTTCAGAAGTGGACTTTCTTCAGAAGTAAATAAAATAAAATTAATCTATCTTCATACAAATATATAAAATATAAAATGAATGCCTTTATGGTAGGAGTAAGAAGTTTGTTATTAATTGATTTATTTATTATTTTTATATGAAATATCATTTATATATTATATACACGATATTCTTTAAATGACTCGGCATACATACCCTACTATGCATTACAAATGGTAAAAAAATATTACTATTATCATTATTATATTTTTATTCTTATGGTTCCTAGTTACCACAAGAATGTATTTGTGTTAATATTACCCATCAATAAATTCACATCCACAATAATGATTGTTTAGAACGCTTTAGAAATTATAAAGGTATAATTTTTTTATTATTTGTGACTGTATTTTGACTTGCCATATATAGAGTGTGCCCAATAAGATCGCAGCACCTCACTAATTTTGCTACGTTGTGGAGAATATGGACGATTTTTTGGCATAGTCAACCTACGACTGGGTGTCACTTATTTTGAGTAGTAACAACTTCCTGATGAATTCCAAGGCCTACCATGATTCGATATGTAACACCAAAAGTGAAGAAGTCATATCATACATTTTTTAATCAAAAATTTTTATTAAAAAAAGTTCGGTTAAAACCCCCAAATCCATCAAAATGTGAGAAAATTTAAATTTCTATGCAAATGACCAAAAATTGGTTTTACAAGTTCTAAATATACAACTTCGAGCCAATTTAAATGAAACACCTTCATCCCATTGTTTTTCGGACCCTAGGTGAAAATAAGTGAACTGTTTCGATGGTTCAAGTATTTTATGTGTGTACCATTGATGTGTATTGTGAATTTTTAAATATAAATAAATAATAATGTAATTTTCACAAATAATGATCAACCTTCCAATAAATTTAGTTCTTTGTATAATGTTTGGAGGGGTATCTCCAAGATGTATAATATACAACTTTTATTATTCTCTTTTGTATACTTTCTAGAGGTAGTAGATAAGCTTTTTCCACCCCCTCCCTGAATCCAATTATGCCGTATTGTACATATAATAGATTCAACACAAGTAATAATCTATTAGGAATTGTATCCTGTAAGTAATTTGTTGACAACATTTTTAATGCAAGCACCCTAAAGGGGAGTCAGGATTGACTATAGCCTCGTGTATAGACGTACTGTAGGACACTCCTGAAATAGTGCTAAAAAAGCGGTAAAAACACCGTTGAACACAATAAAATTTAAGCAACCGGTACACCAAGAAATTCTGCGGAAAGTAAAACGCCATAATAGAAAAACAAAGTTCATATGCAATTAATAATTACACATACAGTGTTTTTTAATAGTATCAAATAAAGCAAGTGCACCTATACCAAGATGACCGAGCACCCTGTCAAGTGGTTTATTGCGATAAAGAAAACATCTGGCAATATAATACAAGCTGTGCACCATCAGTGAAGGACAATGGGCTGGTTTCTAACGAATGGAATTAGTAACATAAGGAAAGAATGAAAAGAGAGAAAGTTTTTATTTTTGAATTCTATTGGTTTATTAATTCTTGTCAGATGGTTCATTTATTGGGCTTATTTACGAATACAGGGATGCCTAACACGTCAAAGGAGGCAGCGTCTGCTTGATATACAGAGCGTCCCAAATGTTCTTCTAGATCTCTTTTATTTTTTGCAGATTTTACTTTTTACTTTTTATTTTGCTTTACCTTGGCAGATCAGCATACAGGGTGTTTCAAATGTTCTCTCGATGCTCCTCCTCAAACAAAGTGGATGCACGGATGCAAGACGTTGAAATGAAAACAGATTTCTGGAAAACATGAAACCATATATGATCGCAAGCGGGCGGGAGGAGATGCACTCTGCTAGATTTAGAAACAGAAAACTTAGAAGAAGAATAAATAAGGAGATAATGATAGATGGGAACTTAAAGGAAGCATGGAAAATAAAAAGAAGCATCTCGCAAACACCTACACTTCCCATCCGATGATGACAGATGGAAACTAAAAAGAAGCATGGAAACTTAAAAAAAGCGGCTCACAAACACCTACACTTCCCACCCTATATTCCTCCCCTCATGCGTCGTGTGGCTCTAGCCGCTGGGAACAGGCATGTCCCATGTCCAATCCAGCATATGCAGCTGGTCCCGCGGTATATAAAATCATCCGAGGTTTGTTCTGGCCTGCAGTTCGGTCGTCCGTTGGGCGGTCCGGTAGAGTCGCCCAGTCATGCCATGAATATGTCACATCGAGTGAAGGATGCAATAATAGATGACTGCGCGACTGCATTTGACCATCCAGCGGCGGATCTAGCTGCATGTTGAAACGAACCTCCAGACTGGATGTCCGGAATCGGCAGCAATGCTCACCTTACGCTGGCAAATCAATCATCAATCAATCAACATTTTTAACGCAAGCACTTTATAAGTATCTGTAATTTATTTTATTTCCCAAATGTGGTTAATATTCTGAAGTTTTTTTGAGAGGTAAGAAAGTTTGCAAATTAATAAAAAAATGTAATTATTAAAAATAACAAAGGATATTAAAGTTGTTTCCTTCCATTTACGATATTATGAGATAGAAATTGAAAACAGTTTTTATTTGGCACACCCTATTAATCCATAGTTGGATAGGGAAGGTTTATTTAGAAAAAAAATATACGAAGAATCCACTTTAATTTTCAACACGGAATTGATTGTAATATTTTGCATTTAATATCGAGACATCTGTAAATCTGTATATAACAAAGAGTACAGTAATTTCCTCATTGAACTTCCATGTCTACGCTTAAAAATAGGTAAATTGATTTAAATCAAAAAACAATTTTAAGAAACAAATGAACACCTAAGAAAGAAAATATCAAAATATTTAGTTTTTAGGCCAGCATTAAAAACAAATATAACCTAAAAAGTTGTTATAATATATATTATCCCCTAATGGCATGTTTTAAAATGTCTTTGGGAACACTGTCTGATAATAGCTCAGCTCTCACATAATGCAACTGTTATTTATTACAAAAGAGATATACATAATATTAAAACTTAAGAAATGACTCTATGTATGTTACATTTGACAACAGCCATGTTATAATTAACGTAAATGTTCCATCTGATTATATTTTTGTGCTTGATAATGGTCATATTATTCGTATCGCCTAGAGCCGATTCTAGTTTTGCTGTTATGGCTACTTACAGATCTTAGATCTGTTCTTATGGAATTAAAAGGTATATCACTACTATTAATTGTCCATCGCTTATATTACATTGCTATAGTGTGAGGCAAAGTGTATGCATATAATTTTAAAAAATACTTACTTGCCCAGCCCTGTTTGCAAATAAGTGCTTTGGAGCAGCTGTAGACTTCGTTTGCTTCAAATATTGCACCCAATTGAAATTTTCCACTGTATATCCTGGCGGTGCCTGCAGTACATGACCATATTTTTCGCACCAACCCATTGGAAAAATATCCATACTATCAGCATTACACCAAAAGTCATAATTATCAGGATAACCATCAAAATGTAACCTTAATCTATATCCCACAATTTCTGCTACGGTAAAAACACAAAAATATGAGGGATGTTGTGGATCAACCCCTTCTAGTTTCATTCCCGGTCTGAACCCATTCCTCGTGTAGGGAAATGGATCTTTAAACAATTTCACAGGTGCAGGTTTTGCTTTTATATGTTCCAAATACTTAGACCAAGAAAAGCCTTTCTTTTTACAAGCCCATGGATAAGACATAAATTTATCCTGAGAAGAATTATCATTTGAGTCTTCTTCGCTTAAACTGTCTTTATCAGCCTTTGATTCAGACTTTGTATTATTTTCTACATTTGTGTCTTTTTTAGGTTTCTTTTTCTTCTTCTTATGTTGTTCCTGTTTATCTTTTTTGCTTCTAACTTGCGCAGAATCCTGGCAATCGTAACTACAAAATTTAGGATTAATAAATTCAGATGGCAAACCATAACAACCACATTCCAAGCAACGCATTTCCTCTTGGAAATCTATCTTCATTTTTTCTTTGGCTTTTGCCATTCTTTTGTCTAATATTTTTTTATATTCATCTTCCGTTACATATTCAACAATATTAAATTCATTTATAATAAACTTTAAATTTGAACCAGGTAAAGTGCCAATTCCATCTTCCCAGATTAAGATTTTTTGTAGATCACAGTCGTCGTTCATATTTATATCACCTTTCTCTTTGATTAACTCTATTTCTAATTCATCTTTAAGGTTCTTTTTCATATCTTCTGTAGACACTTTGCTCTCAGACTTTTGACTTGAATCGATATTAAAAACAGTTCCTTGGCTAGATGTTGCGGTTATCTCCATATCATCGAACTCTTTCCTATACGAAAAATTAGATTTTCGTCTTCTTTCTTTCTCGGGCTTCACAACTTTGCTGCTAGAAATATTTACAATTACCTCTCCGTCAGTGCCTGTACTTGATTTTGTTACTGTAAGTTCTTTATTTTCTGAAACTGAATTTTTTGAGTTAGAAATATTGCAGATAATTAAATTGTTAGATCTCTCCGCTTTACGATCTGAAAAACTGGAATAATTTTTCTTTAAAATAGAAACTCCATGTTTGGGAAATTTTGGCATGTCCTTTAGTAGTATAGGTTTAATTTCAGTTTTTGCCGGAATTTTTGTCACAAAAGTTGTACTAGATGTACAATTATTACTAATTCTTACATCTCCCTGCGAGCTTACAGATTCCTCAGTTATAGATAGCTCATAAGTCTTATTCGTAACGTCATTTTTTTCAGGGCTCTCCAAGTCAATAACTTCATCACAAACCAAATTTTCACTGTTGCTATCTACATCCATACTATTCTCATTCGATTGGTTTGAGTTATCACACATAATCGTCACAGCTGAAGAAGCTGAATCAGTTTGCAATTGTCCGTCAGATATTTTAAAATTATAAATTTTTTGTTTTGTTACTGTCGGTTCTGTTTTTGGGACGGGCATTGGTAAAAGAGCTATTTTAGGTTGAACGCTATTAGTTGTAACCGTGGCAGGTATGCGATTAGTTGTAACTTTAGGCATTGGGGCTATAACAAACTTTTGGGCTTGGTTCTGAGGCTGCATATAAGCATTATTAAGTAATGAAAAATCCTGCATTTTAGGCATGTTCCCTGTCGATAGTTGCATTTTATTTATAGTTGTAGGATCGATAGGCTTAGGCACCGGTTTAAGCATTGTTAAATAGGCTCCTGTTATTTTTGTAGCTGTAGATACAGAAACAGGTACCATTGGAACCATATTTCCCTGCGGTTTCTGGAGGACTAACGGCTGAGCTCTACCAGTAGCAAAAATTACATTTTGATTTGTGGGCATTGTGACTGTTGTTGCTGGCAAATTAGAACCATTTTTATTCATATTATTGGTACCTACAGTTGCAAATTGAAATTGTGGAATATTATTAACAATAACGTTACTGTTTGTTTTATTTGTTGCAGGAAACGGAATTTTAGTAGAGTTTTGAATATAAACAAGAGGCAGTACTTGAGTTTTCATTGCTACAGATGAATTAGTTGTTGATGGTATATTAGGAAAAGAAGTTGGTACTTCATATTTTGATATGGTTACATCAGATGAATTGTTTTCTAATATAAGTCTACTGTTGTGTGTGTTTATTGTTATTTTTGAACTGTCCATTTCCTCTTTAGTGATAGACAATTCTGTTGTGTTTGTAGAGGTAATTGAAGACATTTCTGCAAAACCGTAAATAACTTAGTTTTTCAAATAATACTATATATAAACATATGAGCAAATATAATATTGAAATAGATTTAACCTGATAACAACATAAACTAAAAATTAAATTTTATTAGACCCGAGTAAAGAGAACTATCAGCTATAAATATTGTAAGTTTTATTTTAAATAAAAAATATAAAATTTAACTTCGATAAATACGTAAGTCCTTGTCTGACGGTTGTGATTGACCAATATAGCTCGAAAGTTTTATAAATTATAAAATAAAACACAAGGTACAGGTTATAATTTCAGTACAAATTAATACATAACATAAAAATTGATTAATAAATACCTTTAGAAAATATCCACAAACACTGTATAATTAAAAAACTTAAATTTTATGACAGAACTAAAAGTATTCATCAGAAAATCAGAGAATATCCGTACAATGAGCATTGCACATGCGCGTACCGCTAGAGGGGATAGAAGGGAGTCAATTTCTCTCAAGTTAATTTTCCCGCGCTTAAATTTTCAATAAAATATATACTTTAAAAGTTATGGATTATTTATTAATAAGATATATTCTATATTAAAAAAATTACCGTAATTTTAGTAGCAATTTTATAACAGCCAAATCTCAATCAATGATATCAATAGTTATTTAAATGGGTATACTTTTATCCTGCTAAATATATTTTTATACAAACATAAGAGATAGGTAGGTAGGTACTATGCATATTGCTAATTTAGACTCGATATTAGAGAAATTCAGAAAAATTAAGTTGATAACTGATTACATTCTGTGAAACCAACATTACATAAATTATCAGTTATAGATCAACATTATTATGCATAAGGCTTATATACACGAAAATCGCATGTATTGTGAAAAGGAGACGTGACGGCCATTAAGCTACAAGGAGTAGGTGTTTAACTCTGTATACGTTTGTTGTTCAATGCTGAAGAATGAAGAGTGCAAATTATATATTCACAATGAACACACTATAGTTCCTAACAATTAGACAGAGAATTAATTTTGGGACAAATACATATAAACTACCTGTAATCTTTTCCAAATAAACTTACCTAAGTACCTACCTATCCTAGGTATTAGGTACTTATACTTATTTCCTATACAGAATAATTTATTTTATCGATAAATATATAATCTGAGTTGCGCAGGCAGTAATAAGGAAATATAACATTTATAAAAATACAAACCAGTATTTCTACATAATTTAAAATTATAAAAAGTATTTTTTGTTAAATTTTGCTAACTGATCTAGGTAGGTATATTTAATTATAATTCATGGGAATATTGATGAAACTATAGTATAATGGTGGATGATAAATAATAGTAAAGCTGTTAAATATTCTCAAACAGATTACTGCTTTGTGTTTGTTACAGATATTTATCTAAAATTATGATTTATTAAGGAATATGTAATACAATAAAAATTACCTGAATTGTGAGTAGAACACGCATGCGCTTGTCACTAAATAAACTCTGAAAGGAAGAAAACAGCTGGCTGCCCCCCGTACCTCACTTCTTTATCTTGTGGTTAGTACAAAATCCAACGAAATCAACTATTTGACAAGTGATTTGTTTTGTGTTTCTTTGTGTGATTGTCTTTAGTAAATTTTGGAATGTACGAATTTAACGTTACAGAAATGTGTAAACGGTTGAGGAACATTTAAGGTATTTGGAAAGATTATAAAAACACCATTTTAAATAGGTAATATTGGCTCTGTTGACGTAGAAATAAAATGTCGCAATTTATTTATATTTTTTTTAAAGCTAGGTACCTGCCTTAAAATTAACCAAGATGGGTGGTGTTGTGAGTTCTGGACAAAATAATGATGATCTAATAGACAATTTACTTGAAGCAGACTATATAAAGACTTCAATAATAGAAAGAGTTTTTAGAGCTGTCGACAGAGCAGAATATTTTCTGCCAGAAGCTAGGGTCAATGCTTACAAGGACCTTGCTTGGAAAAGTGGACAATTACATCTCTCAGCACCATGTATATACAGTGAAGTTATGGAAGGTTTGTGTTTAGAGCCAGGATTGTCTTTCCTGAACCTTGGTTCTGGCACTGGATATTTAAGTACTATGGTTGGGCTTGTTTTGGGAAGCAGTGGTGTGAACCATGGCATTGAATATTATCGTGATGTTATTCAGTATGCTACGAAGAAACTGGAGGACTTTAAAAAATATTCGGGAGCTATAGATGAGTTCGATTATTGTGAACCGAAATTTATACAAGGTAATAGTTTATTGCTATTTTCTTAATAAAAATGATGAAAGTACTTGTACTTCTAATGACTTTACACATATATTTTTTTCCAAAGGAAATTGCCTGTGCCTTACAAGTGATTACCATGCTCAATACGATAGAGTTTATTGTGGGGCTGCATGCCCAGAGCAATATGAAACCTATATGAAAAATTTACTAAAAGTTGGAGGTATTCTAGTTATGCCACTTAATGATCAACTGGTTCAAATAAAGCGTACGTCAGAGACAAATTGGGAAGTTGACTCCTTATTGCCTGTATCTTTTGCTTCTCTTATCGAACCACCTAAAGATGCTCAACAGTGGGTCCAAATAAGTAAGTGACTTGTTTTTAAATCCTGCAGCTTTATATATAAGTATGCTTGTTTTTAGTTGAGGTAAAGCCGAAGTCTCTGCAGTCTCTTTGCCGTTCAGTTGTAAGGAATATTTTGCGTAAAAACATAGAAATCGAACATCCTCCTGTGAAGAGAACACCTACAGTGACTACTAAAGCACCAAGGAAAAAGCGTGCTTTGAGAAGATTGGTCGTGCCACTCTTTGACTCCGATGACAGCTCAGATGATGAACGACATGTTAGGATTGGTGGGGTAAGATCAGGAATATATTGCTTTGACATTAAAATAACAATTTGCTGTTATTAAGTATTTAAAATTTTATTAAGACAGGATCAAATCAAAGTCAACATGGAAAAAATGTTTATACAAAAATCCGTTTTATATCGTGCTCACGTCTAATGTAATGAAATTGTGCGTATGTAAGTAAGTATGTTTGTATGTGTGTAACGATACAATAACTTTTATTTCCATTTTGGTACATGTATAAAAAATAGCATGGTACAAGTAAACCATTGTAGGATGGCCAACAGTCGCGCAGAGAGGAAAGAAATATCGTCGCTATTAAATAGAGACAAATTTCTTAACTATGAACGTAGTACAGTCGAGGGAAGAAGTTTAAGTAAAAGGTGCTCTCTTATTCACCAATAATCCGGGTATGTCATAGGCCAATTGATGTTTTCGATTGAACAACAGTTCTTTGTACACATTAATGTTTATAAGTAGATACTTCTAATAGGTACCTATATGTTAAATATAAGTTATACACTACAAGCACTTTTCTCAAGGCTGTACCGATGTTTACACGAGGAAGGAACATAAACAAGTGAGCTCCGTAAGGGTGGGGTGGTTTCAACTACTGCGCATCCTAATCTCATTGGCCATTCTAGAATGGTCGACCTGTAGAATATTCCCTATTGAAATTGGGCCATATGTCATACATCCAGTGGCGGATCCAAAATAAATTAACAGGGGGGGCACAACCATAAAAAATATGCCGCAAGCAAAAATGTTGTATTTTCCAAGGTTAAATGCTCTAAAATGAAAGAAAGTAAAAAATTTGACTTGCAAAAACAATTTATTCATTTATGTCTATTCATTATTATTTAATAAAAAAACGAATGCAGAAAACTAAATTATAATAAAGAAAAACAACAGTAAGGTAAACTAAAAATTATATATATATTCCAATTGTTTCTTTGAAAATGTCTTCAGGAATTATTTTCACGTTTTTATTGATGTTCATCAACTTCAAACCATTTAGTCTCTCTTGACCATTGAGTTCGAAGGTAGGGAGAAGCTGTCACGTGATCAAAGACGGCATAATTTCGCCATCTTGTTACTACTTTTCCGTCAAATAGTGACAGTTTGTTTTCCGTGCGATTTATTGAGATTTTTACTGATAGTTTGTTAAATTTTAGACAATAAACATTAAAAAGACTATGGTGTCGTGTGCTAAAAGAAGTTGCTCTTCTAGAGATGGCGTTGACAAGAAGAAATTATCGGGAATAACATTTTATAGGTAGTGTAAACAACAAACAAAGCCGTATTAAAAGAAACAGCTAATTAAATGTTTTTTTAATATGCTCAGGTTATATATTTCGTAGAATAGAAACAAATGGTTTATTTTAGGATAACATTGCACATTTTATATATCTAGTTAAATAAAAACTGTTAAAACTTATGCATTTATTGAATTGAACATTTATTTACGTTATTCAGATAGACCGTCTCGTCGAGGTACAAAGTTCTTATTATTTTAATTAGTTCGGGTCTGGCAAAACCACCATATTGTTACTACATTTAGCCACGCCTACTGATGCCGTCAGTATAGGAAATTTGTATAGGATGTCGTCTCCCTACCTTCTAACTCAATTCTCTTGACCCATGGTTGCCATCAAGTAGGTCTTAAGCCTTTTTAACACGCTAAGCGATCTTTCAGATGTTACAGTAGTTACCAGGTAATACGCAAAGAATTTTCAATATACATTGAATATTTGGATATAAGGCATATTTAAAAGCTGCCATTGGAGTATAAACCTTTTCAGGTTTTACTTCCAGGATTCGCTCTATAATGTTAATTCCCCATTTAGCGCTTCTATAGTGGAGGATAAATCGCATTCATATTTTTGGGCCTCATCAAGGATATCTTCGTCAGATTCGAAATAAAACTTGGGAATAATCTTTGGAACTTCGAAATTACACTGGTATTATTCTTTGCGAAGCGTGAATGCAATTCTGAAATAAGGTAGTCCTGGTAGACACATTTTTTATAAAAGTTATTAACGTTTATTTTGCCCCCAATTTCATGAATTTTGGATAAAGAAAAACTTTTTTTTATTATTAAAAATAACCTACAGAAATCTAATAACACTATTTAAACCAAAGAGGTGGTTAAAGTTAATTATACATATCAAATTTTATCACTTTCTCAACATTTTGAAATTTTGGAAGTGTACATTTTCAAAAATAAATTTTTTTTTCACTTATCCGGATCTTCTTATACATTACTTCAAGAGTAACGTGTGAAAGTTGCATGAATTTCTGCCTGGAAGATGGTTGTGGCTTTACCTAGGGCTCTGGATAACCTGCAATTAGGCCCCGCTACGCCCACGCTGACGCCTTCAGCCATCTTCGAACCATCTGTGTACCAGATGAGTGACCCCTTCTCCAACCGCAGGGCTTCGACTCTGCTCGTCTGACGGCTAATTGAGAGCAGTCAGACGAGCAGAGTCGAAGCCCTGCGGTTGGAGAAGGGGTCACTTATCTGGTACACAGATGGTTCGAAGATGGCTGAAGGGGTCGGCATGGGCGTAGCGGGGCCTAATTGCAGGCTATCCAGAGCTCTAAGTAAAGCCCCAACCATCTTACAAGCAGAAATCTATGCTATAGATCTATGTGCCCAGGAATGCTTAAACAAAGGCATTCGAAGGGCAAAGATCTAGATACTTTCAGATAGCCAAGCAGCGTTAAAAGCTCTAGGGTCCTATACCTTTGAGTCTAAAATTACCTGGGAATGCAAACAATCCCTGAAGAAACTGGCAAAGAACAACAAGGTTACCTTGATGTGGGTGCCGGGGCATGAGGGAATAGAAGGAAACGAGTTAGCCGATGCCCTTGCAAAAAAAGGTGCTGAAGCCCCATTTTTTGGGCCCGAACCGTTTTGTGGCTTATCCAAGGGGCACATAATGGAGGAGATCAAAAAATGGGAAAAGGGGCAGAAAGAATCCTACTGGAGGAATACGCCAGGCCAAAGACGAGCGAAAAAGTTTATTACTTATTCGACAAAGAATGCCACAAGGCTTCTCGAACTCGAAAAGTCCCACTTAAGGCTGATAACAGGCCTCTTGACAGGTCATTGCTCATTGAGATATCATCTGAAGAATATGGGCAAGGCAGACAGTGATACTGCAATAGAAACTGCGGAACATATTCTTTGCGATTGCAAGATGTTAGTGGAATTAACGCCTGAAGACATAGGGAAAGTAGCCCCCAGGAAAATCAAAAGCTTTGCAAAAAGCTTGGGAGTCCTGGGCAACAACTAATTGTAGGGTAATTCACAAAAGATCTTTCAGGTCGATGTGAGGAAGGGCTGGAGGAGCCAAGCGACCCCCTAAACAATCTACAATCTACAAGATGTGAAAGTTCCAGGTTTCTATCTTAAAAATTGTAGAAATTGTAGAGCTTTTACCGATTTTATTAGAAATCTCTTTATGTTCCGACTTCATATGTATACCATTCCGACATACATTCATTTTTGTACTTGAAAATATAATAATCCAATAGCCTTTAGTGTAGCTAGCCTAAGGTCGCGAAGCGCGCGCCCTACTTACGTGTCGCCACGGCCCTCTATCATGCGTTAAACAAAAAAATCTGGAGCCTACAGTTTTGATCATACAAAAAACCTCATATACATTTTTTATGTTAAATTTCCTGTACTTTCGAATGGCACAATTGGTTTTTTTAAGAAACAAATATTTTAAGAGATATTTGACAAAAACTGGTGTTTTGCAACTAATTTGTTTAATAACCAGGACTATTGTTGGTAACTTTTAGTATGTTGTTCCTGACATGATCAGATATGTATTCTGAAAAGTTAATGCTTCCCGGAATTTTTCCGAAGTGAAAAACCTCTATTGACTCCACTAATTAAAATGTTGTCATGTTTTCACTTTCTCATCAAAGCTTTCAT
Source organism: Stenurella melanura (assembly GCA_963583905.1). Taxonomy (NCBI): domain Eukaryota; kingdom Metazoa; phylum Arthropoda; class Insecta; order Coleoptera; family Cerambycidae; genus Stenurella; species Stenurella melanura. The sequence continues at coordinate 116,352,077 of OY757312.1, forward strand.
TTCTTCGTTAATAATAAAAAATGACACGATAAGGTGGCCATTTCCTAGAAAGGGACATCCGATACGGATATATTTATTATTTTTGGCCATAACTTTTTTTTTCTTAGTGCGTATATTTTAAAAAATTATAAGATTACCTAAGTAAAACTATAACAAGACTATTACTATGAATTTTCACTCAATAATTCCAGTCGTTCCCAAAATAGTTTTAAAATTACGAAATAGGAAGATTAGCATAATCTTTAAATTTAAATCAAACTGTTTTGCAAACCACTGGAATTATTGAGTGATAATTCATAGTAGGTAATAGTCTTGTTATGATTCTACTTAGGTATCTCTTTCCAGGAAATATAAATCTCATAATTACCTTTTTATGTTAATATATAATATGTATTTAATTTGTAATAAAATAAACCATTATCTGAGGGGAAATTGGGAAGGATTCTTCTCCCTAGAAAGTTTGTTTAAACATTTTTTTGATTTGACAAAAAGTTAGTTAATTAGAAGTAGTACACAGATTGTCAGTAATATTACATGGGTCATATTTTATATAGTAACAAAAATATTCTAATTTCACATGTAGGTGCGAAATAGAGATGCTGGTCGTGCTACATTCAGGGAGGAAAGCGATGGATTGCTAAATTTTGTTTGGGGCACTTTTCGAGAGGGAAGACAACTTTTCACAGGTAATAGATCATAGTAGGGCCGTAGTCAGAACTAAACATTAGGCAGGACTATTCTTTGTCTTGCCACAACTAACATCAATACTAATGTTCGTAGTTGATATCTTGCAATGGGACTTTTCAGTAGGTGCTGAAATCTTAAACTTAGTATATTTTCTTTGAAAGTTTAAACATTACATTGCATATCAAATTTTTGCTTAATGTTAGGAAAAAATATTTGTATGTTTATAAATTGCATTTCAAGTGCTTGGGTGTCAATGACGTCAGTTTAACTTAGACTGTATAGTAAATTTAAGCTATCTATGTTGGCTGCAGTTATTGCCATAATTTCACAAGTGATAAAGTAACAGTCAGTTTCGATCTTTATAGCAAAAATGTTCCCAAATTTTAGGTACTTCTTTTCTATTTCTACCGTTTTAAACCACAATTCTCTTCTATTTTCTCTTTGGGGAGGTAAGGGAATATTTTATTTGGTGTATTAACAGCATAGCTTAAGAGCCAGTGTGCAAAATCGACTTATTTTGAATACCTGCTAACAATGGTGGTATACTGAGGAAAATATTATACTAATCACCGTAGGCCGGGTCACAAGTCCCCAAATTGGTTTGATTTTGGGCTCGGGGCCATGAAATAATAAATATTTTTTAACCGAATGAATATCTGCTAACGACTGCGGTATATGATAGTCTGTACAATTCTGAGTTGATAAAAAAAGTTTCAGTTTTTTGCTGGTACAGGGAAAAGCACGGCAAATTTAAAAATTGGTCATGATCTAACCGAATGAATACCACTTCTACTTTGCGGCAAAACATTTGTTATAAGTATTTAAGACCATGTATAAAAAGTTACAATTTTCTCATGGTCCAGAAAAAAGTTACAAGGTCATTTTAGACTCAGAATTAAGCAAAAATTGCAAATTTCACAAAGCTCCTATAAAATGGAAAGTTCTTGACGGAATACGCTAAAAATTGGCATAGACCTTCGGGATATGATAAGAAATGACATACATAAAAGTTTTCCTCAGTATGCCACAATTATTAGCAGGTATTCAAAATAGTCCATTTTGCACACTGACTCTTAAGCTATTATTATTTGAAAAACTTGTAGCTGATAAACACAGTCCTAACCTAACCGTCTGACATCTGATGTGAAATGACAACTGACAAACACAGCAGTGCAAATTAGCAGTCAGAATAGCAACATTGTAAAATAAAAATAGTTATTGCGACTTCATCCAAATCGGCGTTTAAAGGCCGCACTAATTTTACATATTTGATTTTTTTTCTGTGAATTAATGCTGTAAAATTTTAAAAAGAAATGCAATAAAAATTCTTACTGAAATTGCCCATTAAAAAACCTTTGTCAGGACTTTTATATCAGGGCTCAACCTTGGTCAGCTCTTCTGGATATGACCCTTAAAATTGTCTTGAAAGCCAAAGTGAACTGAAAAAACGAATCAAGTGTTGTTGTTTTCCATTGAATGTTTATTTTAGGACCTGAGAATAACAGAAATGAAAACAACGAGACTGAACAGTCAAGTGAGGACAACAGAATGGAGACAGACACTACAGAGTCAAATGAAGAAAGTGAAAAGAAGACAAGTAAAATGGAAACACAGGTTGAAACTCATGCTGTAATTGAGCACAATCCTGGTACGAGTCAAAGAAATGACGAATCAAATGAAAATAATAAGGTAAGAAAATATAAGTGAATTAATGAATGTTATTAAATTAAACCTGATATGGGCAATAGGCCTGTTCAACATTTTATTATTATTATATATTTTGAAAAAGCTTGACCAGTATAGTATAGTAAAGTAGCTATGCCAAAAATTAGAATTTACTGACTTTATGTACAAAAAGATGATTAGTCGTCTCGTTCAAAAACGCTCGGTAGTCGAGTTGTGATATCACATGACTGAGCCGTTCAGACGACATGGCCAATGTCCAGTCAAAATAGATTAAAACGTACCCAATCTGAATAAAAATGTCCATCCAGCTGAACTTTTGTATTTAGTATGTTTTCAACATTTTGAGCAAAATATCAAGAGTCAATGATATCATTGGAGAATTTTGCGAAAAGCCAATGGTCAAAAAACAGTTTTTTACAAATATCCTCGAAACAGAGCTGGTCCGATTACTTTGATAAAGTAATTAATTACAAATTACTTATGTTTTAAACAGGGTTCGAAAATATCATGATATTTATATAAGATATATGATATATATCGGATATATATCACTTTGGGATATTTCTTTTCATATAAGAAAATTCAAAAAATGTTTCAAACATTTTAATGTTTTCAATTACCTAATTGGTTCTTTAAAGTATTGTTTTAATGTTGAGACCACAGTGTATTAAAAAAAATTAAATAAAAGTAAATTAAACATATACTCTTTCTCTTTCGGCATTATCCAATAAAAAATAGAAAGGGTAAATAACGACGGCGATGACGTTTCCTAAGCAAACGAAGCCCAACAAAACAAGAACAAAATTTTTACTAAGTTATTCACAGAGTTCGAATTTCAGAATATTTAAGACTCAGTACCGAACTATTCTATCGGCTATTCCCGGTAAATCAGTCGATCATCGTTTAAGTTTCGCTAAAGGGAAGAATTGCGCTCTTGCCTTATGTAATTTTCGACATGAAATGTAAATACTTTCTCTGTCTGTGAGATGAGAAAGTAAAAATATTGAACTGATATATATTAAGGTATATATATCATTACATATATCGAGATCACTTGATATATATTCTCCGAACCCTGGTTATATTATAACCAAAGTAATGTGATTACCATGTAATTAAATTACTATTGAAAAAATGTAATTAAATTGCTAATTATTTGGTATTGAATAAATAAATTAGTCTTATAATTATAATTACTCTACAACTTCTAAAGGATCTAGCCGGGTAAGCATATGAAAACCGCACTAGCGTCTGATGAAGGGTTGTTACCTTGTTTTTATTGTTCTCCATCCAAAATAGCCATAAAATTAATCTCATATCCCTAACCCCTATAGTAAGAGAATAATGGGGGTGACAACCCTTATCAAAATTTTTTTTTTTTTCAGTACCTATTGAAAATATCTTTATGAAATTTAAACTGTATATGACTCTCCATAAACTAATTATAACATATTTTTTTAGGAATTTCTGCGATATTAGAAACTGTAAAAAACGAGAAGTATACTTTTTGGGGGTGGTTTTTTATACTAACCCTCAAAGTGACACCTACCAAAAAAATATATCTTATTTGTTCATTAGTTAGCTATTACATGTGAAAATTACAAAAGGGTCGAATTGGTGGAACATAAAAAAACCAATTATGGATACGTAAATATGCATCAATTTTTTATCAAAAACTGTATTAACACCGGTGAACTATCTCTATATCTATCGTCATAAATACGTTCTTATAACTCATAAATGTCAACAAAATATATAGACCTACAAATAAACTATAAACAATTAATATTTCGTAACTCATCAGATACGATGATAACTACTCTATACTATACTCGACTTTGACGAATTTGACGGTATTCGAGCGCACGAATTTCAAACTCGTGATGTAGACTCGGTACAATGTTATCTTATAATGCGCTAAAATGAGCATGTAGTGACCTGTTCCGCCGATGATTCAATTTTCATGCAAGTTTTTTCAAGTCATAAGAAGTTCAGTAGCGAGTCAAAACATAGTTGGCAGGCCATGTATACGTAGATTTAGGGAAAAGAAAATTGTGTTAATGAAAGTTAAATTGTCTTATTAAGTATTTTGCGGGAGTTTCGAATATCAATTGTGTATTAAGTGCGGTTCTATATTTCATTATAACATTTACGATAGGAAATAATGGAAGAAACAATTGAACGTCATAAAGATGGTAAATGTGTTAATTGTAAAATAAATCTCAGAAAAACTAGTGGGAAGTTAAACCGTATCATTACAAATGAAGATTTAAATAGATATCAACCTTATTGTAGAAATATTTCACACATTGGGTCTGTATTTTGTCAGCACAATCCTTGAGCTACACAGCCTTAAACTTCCTTCCGACGAAATCGGAGCACATGATGCCAATTGCCAATGATGCCCTGGGCTCCGACTAGTCACACACCCCCAAACCCTTCCAAACTCCGAAAGAATATGTAGAGTTTCAAATCAAAAGAGTTAAAACAACATATATTTACTGCACATTTGTGAATCTAAAAAAAAATCTTACTATTGTACCTTTAGAAGCTCGCCTTCAAGCATTTATTAAACAAAGAATTTTTATTCCAAAAGGAAATAGATGTTGCCCAAGCCATCTGATAAAAATCGATTCTTTGACGAAGAATTACAGCCACTACGAGTTTATTCTAATCATAGTTTCTAGAAAAAAAGCGAAGTCTCTCAGTTTTTAAATGTTTTAGCTAATAATGCTGATGCAACACTACACAATAAAGTTGGCGAATTTTGTGTTTCTGAAGAAGGAATATTTACATACACAGGTCTTGAATGGCAAAATATTATTAGATTAGCAAAAATGCTTACTAGCATGAGAGATAGTGGAGAAGGGTCAGTAATACAAGCATTGTTAGAACTGGTAATTCAGACGAGATAATTCAGAAAAATTTGGATTGAAATATTCTCAACAAGTCTCACATTATTTCCTTCAGGTAATCGAAAGTTTTGAATGAGATATTTTACCAGCTCATTTTGGAATAAATGCGAAAGGTAGAGAAGGTCTTATTAAGAATAAATCATCTTATCTCGCAAAACATCTACTCGAATTTGGAGAATCTTCTCTTGGTTTAATTTTTGACGGTACTTATATACAGGCATGAAAGAAGTAGGAACAATGTTTACCAAAGAAAACCTTACAGTTGACAGAAGAAAACACCACTGTGTAAACCCTTTACCATTTGCACAACAAATGGTTATATAGTTTACATAGCAGGTCCCTAAATTGGAACGATGAACGACGCATCTATAATCAAAAGTATATTAGAAGAACCGATTAAGAACGCCAGGTGACATCTGCATTATTGATCGCGGTTTCCGGGACGTGTTCGATTATTTAAAAGATCAAGGTAACCATGTACTTATGCCAGCTTTGAAGGGGAAAAGAACACAATTAACAGTAGAAGAAGCAAATGCATCATGATTTGTACCTAAAGTTACGTTGGACTGTTGAAGCTGTACATGGCACTATTGGCAAAAACACCATTTATTACATAATGTTTTGGACAACAAGCTTTTACCTGTGTCAGAAGCATTGGTCAGATTAGCTGAATTTTTAAATAACACTTTTGGTAAAAGATTGAACTCTCGCTCGTTATATAGCAAAAATTATAAAACCAGCTGAAATATTGACCTCCATGTTTGATGCGACTAATATAATTACTACTGTTGAAGAAAATAGTGACGGTAATTAAATGTTCAGTATAATAACTTTATTCCTAATTATGTCTATATTTCGTATGATTGAATTTATTATAATACATTATTTCATCCACGTCTCTTAATTGGTTTTTATTGTTTAAAGCTATGTTCCGCCAATTCGACCCTTTTGTAATTTTAACTAATGAACAAATAAGATATATTTTTTTGGTAGGTGTCACTTTGAGGGTTAGTATAAAAAACCACCCCCAAAGAGTATACTTCTCGTTTTTTACAGTTTCTAATCTCGCAAAAATTCTTAAAAAAATATGTTATAATTAGTTTATGGAGAGTCATATACAGTTTAAATTTCATAAAGATATCTTCAATAGGTACTGAAAAAAAATATTTGTATGTTAAGGGTTGTCACCCCCATTATTCTCTTACTATAGGGGTTAGGGATATGAGATTAATTGTATGGCTAGTTTAGATGAAGAGCAATAAAAGCAAGGTAAGAACCCTTCATCAGAGTGCAGTTTTCATATGCTTATCCGGCTAGACCCTTTGTTAAAATGGAAATGGGAGATATTTAGTAAATCATAAGATCATTTATTAATGTACAGATAATAGGGTGTGTGCACTTTTTTTTTTTAATCGAAAGATATAAAGTACTCATGGTATATAGCATAATAGCTGAAACAATTGTTCGGCAAAAAAAAAAATTTTTAGGTAATTTTAAAAGAAATTCAGTTTTGAATTAAATATTCGCCACCAAAAAGGGCAAACCTGTATCCTATATCATATGTGACATCACTTTCCATATAGATGTAGCAGTATTTAATATACTACAGTGGTAATCTATACAACTATCATCTACAATCTGTCAGAAACATGTTATACGACTTAAGTGAAGTTAGCAACACATTACCAACTTCACCCTTTCAATTTAACTTGGCAATGGAAATAAGTTTTGAGTTTGATGATGTCACTGCGTTGTTGCTTACGGACAGTGCCTGAGGTTTGAGAAAATAATTTATTAATATTCTTCATTTTTCTTTTGGCTTTAGCGACTGTATTAGTATACAACAGCTTTCATCCGATAAAGGTTGTAAAATATAGTAGAATATGTGTCTGTGCCATCTATATTTAAAAAAAAAAAATTAGAAAGTTTGTTGAATTGTTGACGTGTGATTTCGTTTTAAACTTGTATTTCTTAATTTTATAAAAGAGATGATGACTCAACACATTCAATTTTATTCAATTTCACGTGATACATTTCTCTATGTATGATTCAATAGGGTGTGTGCACTATATCATCACTTGATCACAAATGATGCATTAATACAAGTAATACATAAATATGAAAGCCTGAATGCATTCATATTAATTATATCATCAGAATGAAATAAATATTTAATAAACAAATTGACCTAAAATTGAAATATTTAAATGATTTTGAGAACGCAAATGTTCGTCTGCATCTAATCTAACCTGATTAGTGCTCGTACTGGGTTTATCAAAATCTACAACTGGTGATAAATATTCCTGTTCATTATATATCATTTCCATATTTTTAGCCACCACAATTTGAATATTATCTTGTTGATAAACATGTTTCATTACATGTTCATCTAATCTAACCTGCCCAATGCTTTTGGATTGATGACAGTCTGTAACAGGTGATATATCTTTTAATATACTGGAATTCGTGTCCTGCAATAAAGCCTCCTCGACTAACTGTTCTCTTTGCCGTTTTAAAGGAAGAAATCGTTCTGGCATCTCCTTTTCTGTCTGATTGGTAGGCAAATATGTGTGGAACTACATCCTCTTTCAGAATCATATATCCTCCCATAAGTTTGTATCGCATGTAATTTTTCATGTATTCCGCAAGCTGAAAATAATAAAGAAGTATATTTATATCTTGTAATAATATATAACATAGGTGGGAGTTCATAGGGTTAAATCTAACTAAGTAATTAGATTATTTTAATTCAAAATGCATATCATACCATTACAAGCATAATTTTAAGGGAAGTATATACCTAGTATGATCTATTTACAATAATGAGGGTAATGAGTAATTTAGCTATTATCGATTAGTTTCTACCATGATGATAACAAATAAATTGTACTTACATTAAAATGATCTTCACAACAATAAAATGTTGATTTCGATTAGGGAAAATTGCGATTCACTGCTTCAAACCATTTTATTCTTCGTTAATAATTGGTTTTAGGAGAACTTATAAAGTTTTTATTTGGGGACTTTACAGAAGTATTTCTGCATTTTGGCACAAAACACCACATATTTGCTAGTCCACTCATATTTCTGACTTGACACATATAGTTTTTAACATTGTCTCAAAACTTATTCCCGTTGACGCCACGTGACGTCATCTTCTATATCAATGTGTGTGAAGTTAACCAGCAACGCATTACCAACTTCACACTGATGGAAGATGACGTCACATGGTGTTTTCGAAATTATTCAAATATTTGAATTTTAGGTCGATATGTTTATTAAATATTTATTTTAATCTGATGATATGATTAATATGAATGCGTTTAGGCTTTTTCATATTTATGTATTACTTCATATTAATGCATCATTTAAAGTGAATTGTTATATAGTGTACACACCCTATTATAAACATACAAAAGGAAGATTAATGTAAATTTTGTGTTAATCAGTAATCACAAAGGAATGAAAATCTATAACTGAAAATAAATGTAAAAATGACAAACTATGAAATACGAATAATGTTATATACAGTGTGTCTCACTTAAGAGTGTAACAGCGTAACAATACTTTTGTTTTTTGTCCGATTTCAATCAAACTGATCTTAAAACATCCGTCTGCATATGATATTGTTTTTCCATAGTTGTTTACTGATAGCAATGAATTTATATAAATGTTGAATAAAATTGGTCCTAGCACTGTACCCTGAGGTACTCCGATTTTGATTTCTTTTGCATTACTTAACGCGTCTCTGATTTTTACATGTTGGAGCCTGTTTGTTAAGAAAGATCTTAATAAGTCCAACACGGTGCCCCTTACTACATAACATTCAAGAAATTGAGAAGTTTTTCATCAGTTATACATTTTTTATTATTATCCACATTGCTTATTTCACTTATGACCCGGTCAAAATAGCTCAAGAAATAGGGGTCAACTTACAATAATTCGCATAGAGCTGAAAATTGGTATGAATGTTGGGAACACCATTATAAATGAAATGTGTGAAAAGTCCCCATCGATCCCACATCTGCAAAAAAATTTATTCAAGATCAAAGTTAGCAAATATGGGTTTTTTTCATTTTTTAGCCAAACGGTAAGTTTTATCATAAGAATAGGTCAGACAAAAATTGTAGATCATGCAATTATCTATTAAAATTATTGTTACACTTTTTTTCCTGAAAATCAAAAAGTTGAAAAAGTTGTGTTCTCCATAATATGCACGTTTCCATGCCACCTGTGAGGTAGTGTACGTGGCGCATTTTTTTTAACGTGGTTTCCCCGGCAGGCCTATTCCACGATCTATTGGGGTCCTGTTTAATTAAATAATATTGTATTAAATGAAAAATGGTACTATTGGAAATGATAAAAGCGGTGTGAATTATGAGTAATTGGGGAAAACTGTTCGTCTGATTGATAATTATCTAATGGAACTTCAAGTGTAATGTCTTCTCCTTTTCTTCCTTCTTCTTCTTCTTCTTCCTGCTGGATACAGATAAATTGTTCTCACAGCGATGCATCAGATGTCTCATCGCTGATATCGTAAGAATCCTCTTCTGATGGCGATTCAACATTGGAGTACAACTGGCCTTGACAGCTGGTACATGCTAATGAACGAAACAATCCAACTCTTTTGCAGAGTTTTTCCAGTGCAGGTGGGAGTAAAGTCTGGATTGGTTCCAATGCATTGTCAATTAACTTCCAACTCCAGTCTTCTGGGTCCAGTTGATTACCAAGCCACACTTGAACTTGATAATATACCCAAAATAGACGTTAATAAGCAGAAGCAGAGTTTGAAGGAAGACAAGCTAATTGCCTTCGTTTATTGTTTCGAGTATTTTTTACAAAAGATAAGTATCGAAACTTATCTAAGCAGGTAATTTTTTTGGAGCGCCATATACAGAAAGAAGGAAGCGAATTCGTTGGTGATTAGAACTTATGGAGTAGAGTTACTTTCTTTAAAAACAGTAACAATTTCACTTTCAGTCAAAGGTTTACGACAAATGAAGCAAAATTGCGACATTTTATTTTAAAAACTAAAAACGGCACAAACTTTGTTAGGAAATATTAGCAATAACCACGTGTTTTCACTGAAGGAACGTCCAAGACTAATAGTATATCATTTAGGTCTTTGAAAAAGGAGCAAGTATACGAGTTGCCACGCGAACAATTGAATAGCAGACAGATGTTGCTCAAGGTTATACGGGCATATAAAATCAGGGACTGGGTTTCTTTTGTGTTTATATTCTCAGAATCGTACAATTTGTATGTATAAGTTACACAGACCAATATTTTTACTTGTATTACGGGTCCAGTGATGTATATAGGCGGCGCACTCGCGTGTGCGTATTATGGAGAACACAACTTTTTGAATTGCTGTATCTCAGAAATGCTTAGGAAAAAAAGTGTGAGGACAATTTTTATAGATAATTGCATGATCTACAATTTTTGTCTGACCTATTTTTATGAAAAAACTTACCGGTTGGCTAATATATGCAAGAAACCCATATTTCCGAACTTTGACCTTGAATAAATTTTTTCGCAGATGTGGGATCGATGGGGACTTTTTACATTTCATTTATAATGGTGTTCCCAACATTCGTACCAATTTTTAGCTCTATGCGAATTATTGTAACCTTGAATGTCTATTTTGACCGGGTTATTATAACTTCATATAAAGTGTTACTCGTATTTAGGCCTTGTGTAAATTCAAACTGGTGTTTAGACATCAAGTTGTACCTGCTTAAGAAAGAGATTAATCGTTCTTTTAAACATTTTTCAAAAAGTTTCTCGAAGTTTGTTATTAGACTTATTGGTCTGTAGGAACTTATTAATGCCTTGTTACCGTTTTTGTATATCGGGGTGAGTATAGAGGTTTTAAAGTATTTATTTATTTATTTATGGGAAAGCCCAATGAGTACATGTGTATATAACAGTGACATAATTAATAAAGAACGTATATATTACCTAGACTTATTTGATAACAGACTGTTTCTTAACCTATATAATGATATATTGAACAAATCTAGTAGCTATGTATTATTCCAGTTTTGAAGAATATACTGGGTGTCCAGGAATGGATTGCCCTTTTTAAATGCTAATAAACATTTTCTAATCATCCACTATCAAACGACGCTGATTCCACTCCGCTACGTTACACTGTTGCCAAGTTATTCGAGTTTAAAAAGGGAAATTCATTCCTGAACACTCAGTATGTTTGAGTGGTGATAATATGTAAACATGGATGTTTTTAATCATGTTTGTGGTGATTCCACCAACACCAGGACAACTGTTATTTTTTAAACTATTAATATGTGTGATTCATTTTCACTAACTGGTTTTAAGTACATTGATGAAAGTAAATTTTGATAAGATAAGTCTACTTTAATGTCGGCTGATGGGATGTTGTTATATATGTCTCTATCATTATCAATTACTTTATTATCATAATCCACAATTTGTTTGTTTTTATTATATATATTAGAACTAATACATTTTGGATAGGAACTACTTTTTAAAAATATAAAATTTCTCTTATTAAATAGAATAAAGTGCGCTTTATTCAGTAGATGACTTTCTTGGATGTAATTTTATCAATAAATGTTGAGATTTATCAACCAAGTAAATTTAATAGATTAGAAAATCTTGATCTGCTAAATTTTTCAAGTCATTAAAATAGGAAGAAACAATAGTCATCGGTATAATTCTATTCAAGTTCCCTTGAATAAGATATCCACTAAGTAAGTAGAAGAAACCAGTGCCAGAACGAATTTTGTCACATTTTTGTAACTTATTGTGTCAGTGAAGAGCAAAATCCATGAAAGCATTGAAATACATAACTGGCTTTTAAAAAAAGAAAACGTAAATAACTATATGCCTACCAAACAATAAATGGTATCAATAAGATAACAATGGATTACATACTTAAAAATATATGTGAAAGATAAACATTGTTCTAGAACTTTCTCAAGTGCAGTGGTATTAAATAATAATAACATATATGCACATTATTATGAATCATTATTTTCAAATGGGTGATATAATAATGGTGTTCATTCTAACACATTCTGCAAGATGGTACTTTTTTACCAAATTTTCTCATCATTAGGCTTTTGTTTTATAATGTGAAAAAATGTAAGTATTTCCTGTGGTATTGTTTTCGTTATGTTTAATCTGAAACAAAAAATAATAATAATTATAAATTAAGTAGTATTATGTCCATTGCTATGCAAGGTGGTTCACAATTGTCTCCCGATATTTTTGTGGCTGATAGGGAGATATACCTCTTAAAAGGGATAATAAATTTTCAGTTTTTCTGACTACTTTAAAATATCAAATTAATAAACTTAGTCATAGACTGGACACTAGTCTACATGGTGTCAGTCAAACCCTCTCTTCTGTTTAAGGTGTAGTTTTAAGGGGTGATTGTCAGTATTTTCCTCATAACTTTTTATTTTTGGTCAAATTTCTAAAAATTATTGTAAAGAACTAATTTTCAGATCATTAGAAATAAAAGAGGTATTCTTATTGCATTTCGATAATATACCAAGCTGTTTTCGAGTAATTTGTGTTTCAAAAACAATGTGCATTTACAACATTTTATTAATAAATTCTTTTACACATAAAGAATGCTTTAAAATATTATTAAAAGTAGAAAATCGCTATTTATCAATAGTAATAAAGTAAGCTGTTTATTATAAAAAATGTCACACATTTATTGAGCCACTTTTATAGTACACAACTGAACTTGTGGTAGGTACCTTGTGAAACATCTTGAAAATAATTATTAATTGTAAATTAAGGCGGCTATTCCCTAGAAAGAGACATCAGATAGGGAAATATTTATTATTTTTGCCCATAACTTTTTTTTCTTAGTACGTATATTTAAAAAACTATAAGAGTACCTAAGTAGAACCATAACAAGACTATTACTATGAATTTTCACTGAATGACTTCAGTGGTTTGCAAAATAGCTAGATTTAAAACTACGAAATAGGAAGATTAACATAATTTTTAAATTTAAATCCAGCTATTTTGCAAACCACTGAAATTATTGGGTGAAAATTCATAGTAATAGTCTTGTTATGGTTCTACTTAGGTACTCTTATAGTTTTTTTAAATATACGTACCAAGAAAAAAAAGTTATGGCCAAGAATAATAAATATGTCCCTATCGGATGTCTCTTTCTAGGGAATGGCCACCTTAGAGATTGCTTTTAGATGAATCAAACAATATATTATAAATACTCTACATATGTTCGGCTTATTAGGCCTTTATTAAGAGTATTACATAGTGAATACTATACACTGAAAGAAATCGACCAAATAGAATGTTTTGCTAAGATGATCTGCATTATTATAAGTATTTTTTTTGTTAAGACTATATTATCATTATCTAACCATAAGAAAAACTGTTTTGCTAATGAGATTTTGCAACGGTAAATCTTTGACTATTTGTCCCAATAACAGCACTTACTTAAACTAGGTAAAATATTGTTTTAAGTTTTCTTTTTATTAGGTGTAACTGAATAATTTCTTACAATAAATAAGTGCCTTAAGTTAAAGTTCACTATTTAATGGTTAAAACTCATATAGACCTATGGTTGGTAAGTCACCTGTTAACTGTAAAGATGGGCTTACTAATCGTAACGTCTTACTTATTTATTTTTACAAGTGGCGCAAGCGCAATTGAGTTTTTATTATCGCGCGCCATTTGATCCATGTAGCGACGCATGCAGTAACTAGTAAGCAATTCGGCGTTCGACGAGACGGTTGTGGGAAAGGTTTTATGCAAAGAATTTTTATAAAAAAACTTGTGTTTTATGTTATTGTATATTAGCTGCTTTCGTTCAACAGAGTGATTCGTAATCATAATAAACAGGATTTCAATGAACAGTAATCATATGATACAAAATTGCATGGTATAGGTACAGACAACACATGAAACAGGTAGGTACCTTATCATTACGAATCACTCTGCTGAACAGGGTTGGTAGTTTTAAAACAAAATGTTTTAAACAAATGTTTTTTAAGTGTTTAAAACACAGTAACCTGTTTTAAACACATTTGTTTTAAACGCGTTTAAAACAATTGTTTTAAACATGATTTTTTTCAATGCGTTTTTTCAATGTGAAAGTAAAAAAAAATGATAAAGTAAAAAAATATGAACTTTTATGTAATGCAATACAACTAGTTATAATAATATGGTAGTATAAGTACAACGAACGAAACATATTACTGTTATATAGAAGATATACCGTTCTTATTTATTTTCTTAAGTGGTAATTTTAAAGCAATTAATAGCAAAAAAAAGTCGAGTGCGGGAAGGTAGACCATGTATTCCCATGCATTTTGACCTGCTGAACACGAATCCGATGTCCGTTTTGCCCGATTGGCTGTTGTATTGTTCCTAACCTCAAAAAAAAACACCGTAAGAATGCCCGAGAAAATGAGAGTGTAGCTAAAAATCTGAAAAATGGCGCAAACTAGAATTCTGTATTTGGTTTCCGATATAGAGCCTCGAGAATTGCGAACAAAACAATTTTTTCCTTCCGGTGAATTTGAGCTGCTCTATCTCGAAAACGAAGGACGCAGGGATGTCTGGTTTGCGCCATTCGATTTCTATTGCCATCCTATGTACCCCTGAATTTTTTCAGATTTTCATTTCTTCGGGCATTCTTACGGTGTTTTTTGAGGTTAGGAAGAATGCAAGAGCCAATCGGGCAAAATGGACATCGGATTCGTGTTCAGCAGGTCAGAATTCATGGGAATACTTAGGTCTGCATTCTCCAACTCGACTTTTTTTTAAAACATGTTTTTTTTCAACAATTAAAAATCCATGTCTAAAACACATTGAATTGTTTTAAATAAAAAAAAACGTGTTTTTTTATTAAAATAAAAAAAACACAATTTTTGCCAACCCTGCTGCTGAACAAAAGCAGCTATTATAAAGTAAACTGTGATTGTGTCTTCGTACAAGTCAAAGTTCCCTTTTTTAATAGGCACCCTGAATTGTTTATTAGTCGTTTGTTTCCTTAAATGAATCATTTATTTTAATTTTACCAACAATAATTCTTTGTCTGACTCAATATAGAAATGTATTAAAAAACGTGTTTTAATATGAAGTGTGTAGTTGAACATGATGAATGGCACTATCTAAAAAATATAAAATTAAAATATTGAATTTAGAAGTAACGTACTTGCAAAGTGACATTACTAGGTAAAGAAAGATTATTTGTTGCCATTATAATGTAAGCTGCATAGCGGTTAAAAAGTCATCTATTAGCGGCAGGAAAGTTTTTTTCCGGTTACAAGGTAGTAATTGTGTAAGAAATAGGAACTTACTAACTATAACAAAAAACTTGTTAAGATTAAAATAGGTGGTGACTCCAGATAGCAAAGCTATCAACCTACAGTAACAAATAAATAATAAGAAAAACTTTTATTAACGGTAAATAAGTGCATCTTAGCAAGATCGTTTTTGTTGCGGTTACAGAGCAGTCTTGCTGGAGCCTATTTAATGCAGATATTTATTAGGGGTTAGTCAATTTCTCTTTATAGATAATAGAAATTTCTTTCAGTGTACATACCAAGAAAAAAAAGTTATGGCCAAGAATAATAAATATTTCCCTATCGGATGTCTCTTTCTAGGGAATGACCACCTTAGAGACTGCTTTTAGATGAATCAAACAATATATTATAAATACTCTACATATGTTCGGCTTATTAGGCCTTTATCAAGAGTATTACATAGTGAATACTATAGTTTCCGACATGCTTAATTGCTTATTCTAATGTATACCTAAAAATGTTTATGCCTTCCTTAATCTATTTATGACCTAATCTATTTAAGACTTAATTTAACATCCTTAATTATGGGAATGTTTGGAGTGGACCCAAACTGATTATATAAATCAATGGATAGTTCTTAGCAACTTGTTTATTATAGGGGTATTCAAGAAATTTTGTTGGTCATTTGTGGTACAAGGGTTGTACTTGAAAGATTTTTTTATTTCTAATTGTTCTAGCAGATCTAAACGTTTACCTTTTCTTTCTGAATGAAGTAAATTTATGTTATCTGTATCTATGAAATGGTTGTTTTCAATACAGTGTGTTGACATTCCTGTATTTTTATTGTTATTTAAGATTAAAGAACATAAAAAATCAATCTTAAATAACAATAAAAATACAGGAATGTCAACATGCTGTATTGAAAACAACCATTTCATAGATACTGACAACATAAATTTACTTCATTCAGAAAGAAAAGGTAAACGTTTAGATCTGCTAGAACAACTAGAAATCAAAAAATCTTTCAAGTACAACCCTTGTACCACGAATGACCAACAAAATTTCTTGAATACCACTATAATAAACAAATTGCTAAGAACTCTCAATTGATTTATATAATCAGTTTAGGGGTCCACTTCAAACATTCCCATAATTAAGGATGTTAAATTAAGTCTTAAATAGATTAGGTCATAAGTAGATTAAGGCATAAACAGTTTTAGGTATAAATTAGAATAAGCACGTTGGAAACTTTAGTATTTACTATGTAATACTCTTGATAAAGGCCTAATAAGCCGAAACATATGTAGAGTATTTGTAATATATTGTTTGATTCATCTAAAAGCAGTGTTTAATTTATAATTAACAATTACTCTTATAGTAGTTTAACAATTACATTCGCACCATTTTACTCAGCACGGTAACGTTTTGGATATACAGTAGGACAGTATGTTTATGTAAATGTTTTTTTCGAAAGTATTCTACTGTAGTCTCCAAATAGGAAGAAGCCGCCTGACGCAGATTAAGTCCCATCCATCCTTTCTAAAACTGCATGTCACTGCTCTACTGAACAAAACAGCACCTGTGTGCATATGTGTTTGGTTTCTGTGTAACCACCCACGTTTGCTACAATTGGTGTTTTTATATGTTTAGAAGGAGTTCGGCAGAACTCACCTTTCGACCAACCTCATCCTATGCGATGACTATAGTACCTCTTTTAATAGCAACCCTACACAGTAGACTAGAACCACCTTTAAATGAAATATGAAGGCACTCTCTCAATTTTTACAAGAAAAATGGTAGCCTTTATCTGTCCTGAAGCAATTCACGTAAACCTTGAAATTATTCCCTTGGGCGTTTTCTACAAAATTCATTTTTTTAAATTTTCAATAATTTCTTTTGAAAATTAATTTTTTGCATTGATAAGCTCATTGAATGTACTCTTCAGATTTCTACTTTAATATAATAGAAACGAAATTTTTCATTAAAAAAAAAATTCTGTTCTAGTTTAATATCACTTTTATGATAATTAAATATAAACTAAATTAGCATAAACGGATTCCATCACTTGTTCGCTATGGAAACCGAGCCCTTGAGAATATCATTCACAAAAATCTTCCACGTGAAAGAAAACTGAGCTTTAGGAGTTACACTAATCTCTAGGTCAAGATAGCTGACTCGGAAATGGCAATATACTCAATGTATTTGGAATCTAGAACAACAACAAAATAGGAATCCACTACATTTTTAAAGTCTCTGAACACCCAGACATATTTCAAACAACCTATCTGACAGAAGCTCTCCAGAATGCCTACTTTATTTAGTAAAGTTTTACATAAATTTCCGACAAACGAGGGAGATTCGTGAAATAACCCTCGTGTTAAATTACATTGTTGTGCCTATTGTAAAGCCATCTCCTGCAAAATTGACCAGTATATTTTTGTAAATGCGATTAACTATGCCTATAAGATGTAGTTCTGGAGGATGAATTATGCCAATTATCTCTTTATCATTATTGCCCGAAATGAGTGGTCCAAAAACGTAGTTTTGATACTTTTTTGCCTCGTTTCCATTACTTCCATTTACTTTCCACATATTGTAAATCTCTTGCACTCTCCAATTGTTTTAAATTTTCCACGTTCATCAAGTGTATCTTTTTTTGACAAATACCAAGTACAAGGATAGCTGCTTGCTGAGCTCCGGGTGTTCAGATGTGGTAGATTCTTGTTTTGCTGTTGTTCTGGATTCCAAATACATTGAGTATATTGCCATTTTCGAGCCAGCTATCTTGACCTCCGAAAGCTCATGCAGTTTTTTTTCATGTGAAAGATTTTTGAGAACAATATTCTTGAGGGCTCGGTTTCTATAGCAAACATTCGATGGAATCCGTTCATGCTAATTTTAAACAGATTTGGAGCCGTTATAAACGTAAAAAAACACATCTAGAATGTTTAAAAGTTAATTATTATTTGTTTGCTTGATTGTATTGAAACATATCGATGAATAAACAACGTAACCGACAGCGCTTACGATTCTTGGCCGGCATTAGTATAGTAAAATATAGTATAGTATAGTATAGTTTGTTTCGTGTAAGACAATTACAGTTGTGTACACTCGTCAATAAAACATTGCTAATTACATGAAAAGGAAAAAAAAATACAAATTTATATTTACTTTGCAGATTATCATTATGTGTATATTATATATTTGAAATTTTAAAACAATTTGTTAGTTTTATTATGTTGTATGTCTTATACTTTTACACTTGTACTTTTTTTTTTACTTGTCTTATCTATTGTACTCAATAGCACAAAGGATGAATAAATTTTTGAATTTTGAATTTGAATTTGATTACAATTAATGTAAAATAGAAAATATACAAAATAATGCTCTATTCCCTAAAAGAGTATTACAGGAAACGTCGGATTATAATTTAGAGTAATATCAAATAATTATAAAATGAGATAACAGTAACGAAATAACGATGCTGCTTATTGTATTTTATCACAAAAAAAACAAAAGATATAAATATGCACATGTATATCCATGTATACAACAAACAAAATAAAAGACAAACAAATATTGATACGAACTTCTATTCTCAATGTTCTAAAAACTCATTAATAGAGTAGAACACTTCTGTGGTCAGTAGTTGTTTCACCCTGCTGGAGAACACACTAAAGTTTTTATTTCTTATTTCGAGCAGGATTTTATTATATAATTTTGACCCCCAGTAGTCCACTCCCTGCTGTGATATATTCAATTGATGTGGAATTTGTAATTGTTCTCTATTTCTGGTGTTATACTGATGATTCTCAAAATTGTGCGTAAATTTCTCTTTATGTGAATGTACATATTTAAGGCAATTGAGTATGTACAGTCCTGGAATAGTAAGTATACCATGTTCTTTGAAGGCATCTCTGCAGCTCTCTCTGTAGGTCATGCCACATAAAGTTCTAATTGCCTTCTTTTGTAGGATGAAGATTTTCTAGGCATCAGGTGCTGTTCTCCATAGGAGTATTCCATATGTTGCGATGCTGTGGAAATTTGAATAATAGGCTACTTTTGCCATTTGATAGGTGGACACATTTTTTAATATTCTAATACTGTAAATAGCTGAAGCTAGTTTTTTTGCAGAGCTCATCAATATGGCCTTTCCAATTCAGTTTACTGTCCAAAGTTAAACCCAGGAAATTTAAAGCTGTTTTCTCAGCTTCTCTTTTTGTGGATAAGATGATGTTTTGGGTTTTTTCTTTATTTAATGTTAAATAGTTCGCGGTGAACCACGTATTTGCTTCATGTAGTACATTTTGAGATTGTGTTGTTAACTCAATTTTATTTTTTCGTTTAGATGTAAAAGTTGTATCGTCTGCATATAAACAAACCCCATAGCTGTTGACATTAAATGGTAGGTCGTTGATATATATTATAAATAATACCGGCCCTAACCGAGCCTTGTGGTATACCTTTGGTTATTAAAAATTGTTCTGATTTTTTATTATTCCACCATATTGTCTGATGTCGATTGGTAAGATATGATGTGAACAGTTTATGTGGAATTCCTCTGACACCATAATAGTATAATTTGTCAAGTAAAACTTTGTGGTCAACCTTGTCGAAAGCTTTACTCAAATCACAACAGATTATTTCTGTTTCTTCCTGTCTGTCAAGAGCCTCCGTTATTTTTTCTACTGCTTCTATTAAAGCTGTAGTGGTTGATTTTCCCTTGCGGTACCCGTGTTGAGCGCTATGTAATATTTTGTATTTTTCAAAAAATTTTGTCAACCGGTTCTTCAAAATAATTTCAAATATTTTTGAAATTACTGGGAGAATTGAGATGGGTCTGTAATTATTGATGTCGTTTATATCTCCTTTCTTATATATGGGAATAATTTTTGCCTGTTTTATTCATCAGGAGTTACGATAGTTTTAGGTATAATTTAAACACAGTTTGAAGATATTGGTGCTTACGATAATATATAAAATGATAAATTTTAGTGAAAACAGTACAATTGACATATGATGTTATGTCTGGATGCACAAGTTTATATATAAGGAATCGTATAGACCAAAAAACGCAATTTTGACAAAATTGCCACTTACGGTGTTTTGTTAAAAACCCATCGATATTCTTTATAGGATTTTGCAAACAGCAGAAAAAATAACTATCTATCAGAACTAAAAGAAGAGCTATGTAAAAATATAAAATAAATATTTTTACACATGGCTTTTCTTTTAGTTCTCATAAATAGTTATTTTTTCTGCTGTTTGCAAAATCCTATAAAGAATATGTTTCAATACATCCAGAATATTTAGAAAAATTATTGAGAAATGTTTGTGAGTACAACAGCAAGCATATACAGGGTGTCCCGAAAATTTTTGGGACACCCTGTGTAGAATTCCAATTTCTATAATTAGATAATAATATTAAAACTTAGTTGTTGTAAGATAGTTATTCATGTGAAATAAATAGAGTCACAGATCTCAATCAGTTATATACTTTATATTTAATTATCATAAAACTGATATTAAATTAGAACAGAAAATTATGTTTAATGAAAAATTACGTTGTTATGATGTTAATTATTAAAAATAAAAAAATGAAAAATTCTAGAAGACGTCCAAGGGAATAATTTCAAGATTTACATGAATTGTTTCAGGGCAGATAAAGCTGCCATTTCCTGAGGGAATTGAGAGGGTGCATGCATATTTCATTTAAAAGTGGTTCTAGCCTACTATGCCTACAAAAATAATATTTAAATTTTCTAAATTTATTTATTAGATATATTATTTACAGCCTTACCTACATGCTGACATAGTTATTAATAGGACTTTCTATCGGAGGCAATTTGCCCATGCTATATTCTTTCATAAAATTCAAACATTTCAGAATTTAACAATGTTTCATTGAAACTTTCGTAAATTTCAAGTTGAAATTGAAACTTTCAAAATGAAATTTCGGGGTAGGAAGGGGGTAGAATAAGCAAATTGAGCTTCAGTGTAGTAGGCCTTGAAACCACAGCCCTAGTGAAATACATAGATAAATACTGACCCATTTTCCAGGTATCGCACTCTGCAAATAATAGAAACGAGAGTAAAAATATTCAAACCCCAGAGGGCTCCTTAGATTCAATAAACGAGTACATAGTAGACGTACTAAATGTTTTGAAGGAAAGAGGAGAAGAAGACACAAATGGAGATAATGAGACTAACGAAGAAGCACAACGTCAAGTAGAAGTAGAAGAGAGACCGAGTTCCAGTGATTGCTCAAATGGCAAGAGGAACAAAAAACGTGAGAAGTTTGATAGTGGCTTGGGTGATGAGATTGTAGAAAATAATAGCAACTCATCAGAAGAGCCGATTGATATGAAATTAGGTATGTTATATTCAAATTATTTTATTTATAATATATATGTATTCCATAACAGAGACATCACACAATTAATAGAATATAATTTAATTACTAGGTATTGTAACACAAAATTTGACATAATTTACAGGTACACACTGTTTATATACAGATTAAAAAAGTTCCGATTTTGATGCAGTGATAGATAGATAGGTATAGTTTATTTCAGATTTCTCGGTATAAAAAATGTTGGACGCTTTTGATAGTGCGTGTAAAAACAAAGATCCTGGCATTTTTATATCCACAGTAAGTTTGGGATAAAGTATAGATAGGGTTTATTTTCATCAGATACATATATACATCCAAAGGATTTTACAACATATCCAATGAGCCACGTCACAAGCTTTAAAGGATATACTTTACAAAATAATGAAATTCGTAACTAACAAGTAAACAATGAAGTAGAATTAAGAATCACACAAATAAATTTAAATACAATGTAAGACGAAACTATGTAGACATGTTCAGTTCAATGTTCAAACCAAAAAGCGAGTCCGAGTAGGGGCTCTTTTTCGCCCCTAGCTGTATGGTTGTGATTATATTTTTCATAGTATCTAGAGGCCTTATCATATAATAAAAGACAAACTCGTTCGTGATTTATTAATAAAAAATCATGAATCACAGAATACCTGAAATAAAATATTACAACATTTACTTGCAAATAACATGTAATATAAAGATAATGTAGTAATCAACATACATAGTAATTAAACATCAACAGTCATTGTAGTCTCATTATTATTTATTTTGTGACAGTAATTGAATTGATCTGGTGTTAATAGAGGTCATCTGTACATTTTGGGTGGTGAATATAAAAAACTCAATAAAAAAACTCATCTTGAAAATAAGGGTGTCATCAGTTTTTTGATATATCTCCATAACCGTGAGTCATACAAAAAAATTGTAAAGAGCATTTTTCTAGATAATAATATTCTTTACATCTTTTTTTAATAACTTTTTCGCTTAGCATTATTAATAAAAACATTGTAATGATAATAATAATAGTTTATTTGCATAGGAGACTTTCACAATAAAAAAGTAAAATTATGATGTAAAATTCTACAATATTTCTAAAAACAAGTCTAAGACTGGCTGTGGAATCTAATAAACCTCAAATGATGCATCCCTTAATTTTGCATTTTTGAGGCTTATAATTTTTCTATTATTAATGCTACGTGAGAAAGATATTTAAAAATGTTGTAGAGGATATAAAAGATTAAAATTACTGTTCACACATTTTTTGTAAGTCTCATGGTTACGGAGATATATAAAAGAAACTGATAACACCCTTATTTTTTCTAAATGGGAGGAGTGTCATCCCCGAAACTGAGTTTTAGACCCGCCACCGATTCCCTAAGAAACAGAAAAAAACGCTGTCTACCCAAAATACACAGATGAATGTTGGGTTTACTTGAGTACACAGTGCTTACGCTACAACTCCCAAGATTCTACTGCCGTTTTGAAGGATCACACATGGAGAAACGCCGCCGACCTGAAAGAGTTAGAAACGTAGTAATTGTACCTTGACATACTTCAAAATCAAAGTGGTTCGTGAAACACTTTTTATTGTAACAGTGATGTTTTAGAGGAAAATATTTGTTTAAACAATTGAAGCTGTAAAACATCGGGTTTTTTTCTTGAGTATTTGTAAATATCTCCGGTCATATTTTCTTAAAATGTTTTCTTAAAATGTTTTCTTAACCGCTTCTCAAGTCACCGAGGTAACTCCTTGAAAATCCAGAATGATTTTGTGTAAGGTAAAGAGAAACGAGGCCCTACAGTTTATAGTGGAGTCCGAACCACATCTTGGGGATAATTTTATAATTAAAATTATTTCGCGGTGAGCAGGGATCGAACCTGCTTCGCTAGGTATGCCAGTATGCAAGCTAGACGCGCTAAACCACTGAGCCACCGTCCCCCGTATTGGTCATATTTCAAAAAGAAAACATTGTTCGCAGTAAAATTCTGAACAGATCTAGATATACAAGACCTCTACTAAATGTGTACTTTATCCAAAAAAAAATAAATAAACCAACACGTAGTTTTTAAAATTATTTCATACAACTTTAATAATAATGTATCGAATTTGGGATGTTAACCAACACAATATATTTTAAGTTAAAATACTTAAACAGCCAGAAATACTTAAACAGCCGGATCATACATTTTTAAAAACTTTATGGCCTCATAAAAGTATGCCATCAAGTCGTAGAGCAACATTATTTTTTTGAATCTCTACGTTAAATGGTCTTCATTTTGCATATTTTAAACTTTACCTGCATTTTTACATTTTTTCCAAACCTAAAAAGTTAACAAAGTAAAAAAAAATTCAAATCGTTGCTCCGGAAAAGTGACAGAATTCAAAATTTGCATGCTTTGTCTTTCTTGCACAAAAAGTTCACAAATATGATAACGTCATAAGTTTAGTCGAGTCATATGTCTGAACTGAATGGACTACATTAAATCAATAGATTTGCTTTAAAAGCAGTGATATATAAAAAAACTAATAGTTATATCTCTCTCATTACAGCTTATTCGATGAAATGTCTTTTTTCATTGGAAGACAAGACTTCGTACCTTTTGCATTTGTTATTTATAAATAAATTGTTACACATTTATGCCTGAAATTTATACTATACTAATACTAATACTTTATGATTAGCAATAATTATTATATTGTTATTTATTATTCTTTCTTCAATCGTATACTGAGTGAGTCACTAGTGTGTGACGGTCAGTATCTCCCCAAACATTTGAGATTTACGAAGTTTATCGCATAAAAATTGTACAAGATTAAATCTGCTCTATTAGTCCAATTAAAGGGCTGAAATGGCGAAATGATTCGTGTAGAGGCCAATTTTTGTATAGTTGTCGGAGGGAGGGAGTGCCCTGAACAACATACTAAGAGTCCTGACCAGTAGATTGTCTACAGGGTAGTTTAAAGGTTCACTTTTCATGTTTTTCTGGAATAACTCGAAAACCACGCCCTCTAGCGAAAAAATGTCTATATACAATATTAAACTACATGAAATTTTCTACAAATAAGTTCCTATTAATTTTTCTTTTTCTAGAATCATCATCATAGAATCATTTTCCAATTTTTTTTTTCATCTATTCTATAGCAGTGGTAAAAAAAAAATTGAAATAGGTTTAGAATGTCACGAAACGTGGAAATTTTAAATTTGAGTAGAAACAATTTTATTCATTATCAATTCCCTTTAGACAGTCCACCCTGTATATTTTCCATTCTTTCGATGGGAATAGCGTCAGGTGCCTACCAACTTTGACTGTTCTCCGTCAAGTAGTTTTTCAGTTAACCCTTTAATAATAATAATAATAATAATAATAATAATCTTTATTGAAAATAGGACAACCTAATAATACATGTTTTTGACATATTCCATGTGATATAACAATTTACAATGAAATTCTTATATTTAAAAGAACTAACAAAATAAATACGAATGAACGAACTAAACAAATAGTACTTTACAAATTACATAATACTTAAGACATTATATTCTATTACTTCCACATCCACGTAGTGGATTGGAAGTATAGTAATCGCAAAAAAATTTTCAAAAATTTTTATTCGTGAAATAGGTTTAGAATGTCATGAAACGTCGAGATTTTAAATTTGAGCGAAAAAAAATTTTCTGTCTGTCGGTCTGTCTGTAACTTTTTTTGTCCGCACGCTTTCTCCGGAACGGTTTAAGATATTGACCTGAAATTTTGTACACGTATATATTATAACGAGATCTGGAACTGGATTGTTTTTTGAGGAAATCCGGTGAAGGGTTGGGGGTTAAATAGGGATAAATAGGGGGAAATAAGTAAAGCAAGCTTGTAAGAGTACAGAAACTTGAAATTCGGTGTATGTACTAGAAGTTAAGGCCTCAGATTTTTTTGTAATATTTTTCAACCCCCCACCACCCCTGCCCCATTAATGGGGTTGATAAAATAAAGTTGAGATATTCATTTGAAATTTCGTACACGTATGTATTATAACGATGTCTAGAATTAGATTATATTTTGGGATGATTCCGTTGAAGGGTTGGGGGTTAATTTGGGGTAAATAGAGGAATATAAGTAAAACAAGTTGGTAAGAGTACACAAACTTGAAATTCGGTGTATGTACTAGAAGCCAAAGCGTCAGATTTTTTAATAATATTTTTCAACCCCCACCACCCCTACTCCAACTTGAAAAGGGTTGATAAAATAAAATTGAGATATTCATTTGAAATTTTCTACACGTATGTATTATAACGACATCTGGAACTAGATTATATTTTGAGATAATTCCGTTGAAGGGTTGGGGGTTAAATAGGGGTAAATAGGGGAAAATAAGTAAAGCAAGCTGGTAAGACTACAGAAACTTGAAATTCGGTGTATGTACTAGAACCCAAGGTCTCAGATTATTTATAATATTTTTCAACCCCCACCACTCCTACTTCATTATTAAAAGGGTTGATAAAATAAAATCAAGATATTCATTTGAAATTTGGTACACGTATGAATTATAACGACATCTGGAACTAGATTATACTTTGAGATGATTCCGTTGAAGGGTTGGGGGTTATTTAGGGGTCAATAGGTGGAAATAAGTAAAGCAATCTGGTATGAGTACAGAAACTTGAAATTCGGTGTATGTACAAGAAGTTAAGGCCTCAGATTTTTTTATAATATTTTTCAACCCCCCCACCACCCCTACCCCATTAATGGGGTTGACAAAATAAAGTTGAGATATTCATTTGAAATTTCGTACACGTATGTATTATAACGACGTCTGGAATTAGTTTATATTTTGAGATGATTCCATTGAAGGGTTGGGGGATAATTTGGGGTAAATAGAGGAATATAAGTAAAACGTTGGTAAGACTACAGAAATTTGAAATTCGGTGTATGTACTAGAAGCCACAGCGTCAGATTTTCTTATAATATTTTTCAACCCAACCACCTCTATACTTCAATATGAAAAGGGTTGATAGAATAAAATTGAGATATTCATTTGAAATTTGGTACACGTATGTATTATAACGACTTCTGAAACTAGATCATAATTTGAGATGATGCCATTGAAGGGTTGGGGGTTAAATAGAGGCAAATAGGGGAAAATAAGTAAAGCAAGCTGGTGAGACTACAGAAATTTGGGATTCGGTGTATATACTAGAAACCAAAGCTCAGATTTCTTTCTAATATTTTTCAAACTACCACCACCGCTTCATTATTAATGGGATTGATAACATCAAATTGAGATATTCACTTGAAAGTTAGTACACGTATGTATTGTAGTGACATCTGATTGAGATGACTCCATTGAGGTGGTAGGTTGTAAATAGTGGAAAATAAGTACGGTAAACTAGAAACTTCATTTTTAACGTATATGGTAGAAACCAACTCCTCAAACTTTTCTATGACGTCTACCCCAAATATTATTAAAATTCTATGACCAATAATTTCCACATACTAGAGTGCCAATATAGTCAAGATGTTTCCTTTAAAGTGACTTGGACGAATAATCTGGATGTGGAAGTAGTGATTTCTTAGGCAGCGGTTTTTTTATTCCATTTGCTTTAATCACAATCTATTCATAATAAATTCTTTTAGTTTAGTTTTAAAGGTGTTTAATGTTGTAGCATCTTTTACAGATTCGGGTAACTCATTAAATTTTTGAAAACCTTTAAAATACAATGAATTCATAGATTTATGACAATTAGTTCTTGCTATATGAATATTGTTTGTACCTCTCGTATTATATGTATGAATATCTTTGTTGAAAGTAATGAAATGCTGAAAATATTCAGGAGCCATACGATTTACTATTTTAAATACAAAAATCATGGTAAAATAGTATAGTCTAGTTTCAACTGAGAACCAATTAAGAGATGTCAACATTGAGAAAATTGGAGTAAGTCGACTTGCCTTTAAGATGACTCTCATTCCACGATTTTGCAGTTTTTGCAGCATGTTTAATTTATTAAGATTGAATAAGAATAATATTGATGCACAATAATCAAAATGTGGCTGAATAATAGTATGATAAACTGTGATTTTAGTTTTAGTTGATAAATGTTGCGCTATTCGACTAAAGAAATAGAGTTTTTTAGAAATTTTCTTATATATATAATCGAAGTGATGGTCAAAATTCAAAAAGTTATCAAGTTGAAATCCCAGATATTTTACTGTAGAGACAATTTGTATTTGTTCACCATTAAGAATGTGTTTGCACGCCACAGTAAATTCGTATATAGAAAAAGCGAACTAATGGTTATGCCGATATAATAGGAATAATAAATTGGCTAGCTATAAGTAGTGATTTCATCATCAGTTGTTGGCAACAGAATTGTGCAGGGCCGTACGGACACTATTGGAAGCCTTGACTAGATTTACAGCAGTGAATAAAAAATGATTCAGTTCCTATTAAATTTTTGAAATAGGATTTGATGATTGTAAATAATTAAACAATTCGTGGTTACGTTAGGCGGTAGCCACCGCAACTATCTACAAAATCTAATAACGCAGTAATAGTTTCAATTATTGTTAGATATTGTTTTTTGTGATTTTCTTTTTCAAATTTTAATGGTTATTCATCGATTTTCGTGTGTAGGTGTTTTTTGTGGCATTTCACTTTCAATGTAAAAATGGTCATCATCTGGTGACAAAAATTTAATGTTTTAGGAAAAATCTGAAAAAATTAGGGGTGGTACTCAGTAAGGGGAGAGAAATCGAATGTCGCGCACCGGAGTTCTCCATCTGCGTTCTTTCTTCGGGTAGGGTCCTCGGAAAATAGAACAGTTTCACTTCTTTCGTGTGTAGCTGTTTATCATGGAATTTCACTTTCGTTATGAAAGTGGTCATCACCGGGCGACAAATTTTCGATGTTTTAGGAAAATTCTGAAAAAAATCAGCGGTACGCAGTAAGGAGAAAGAAATCGAATAGCGCACAGTGGCGTTCTCCGTCTGCATTCTTTATGTGGATAGGGCCCTCGGAAAGTGAAAAAATGTCATATTTTTCGTGTGTAGGTGTTTTTCGTGGCATTTCACTTTCGGTATGAAAGTGGTCATCATCGGGCGACAAAATTTCGATGTTTTAGAAAAAATCTGAAAAATATCAGGGGTATACAATAATGGGAGACAAATCGAATAGCACTCAGTGGCGTTCCCGTCTGCGTTCTTTATGTGGATGGGGCCCTCGGAAAGTGAAAAAATGTCACATTTTTCGTGTGTAGGTGTTTTTCGTGGCATTTCACTTTCGGTATGAAAGTGGTCATCATCGGGCGACAAAAATTATATGTTTTAGGAAAAATCTGAAAAAAAAACAGGGGTACAGAGCAAGGGGAAATAAATCGAATAGCGTGCAGTGGCGTTCTCAGCCTGCGTTCTTTATGTGGATAGGGCCCTCGGAAAGTAAAAAAAATGCCACATTTCTCGTGTGTAGATGTTTTTCGTGGTGTTTCACTTTCGGTATAAAAGTGATCATCATCGGGTGACAAAATTTTGATATTTTAGAAGAAACATGATAAAAGTCAGGGGTATGCAATAACTGAAGACAAATCGAATAGCGCATAGTGGTGTTCCCGTCTGCGTTCTTTATGTGGATAGAGCCCTCGGAAAGTGAAACAATGTCACATTTTCATGTGTAGGTGTTTTTCGTGGCATTTTACTTTCGGTATGAAAGTGATCATCGGGTGACAAAATTTTGATGTTTTAGAAAAAATATGAAAAATATCAGGGGTATACAATAATGGGAGACAAATCGAATAGCACTCAGTGGCGTTCCCGTCTGCGTTCTTTATGTGGATGGGGCCCTCGGAAAGTGAAAAAATGTCACATTTTTCGTGTAGGTGTTTTTCGTGACATTTCACTTTCGGTATGAAAGTGGTCATCATCTGGCGAAATTTCGATGTTTTAGGAGAAATCTGAAAAAATCAGAGGTACGCAGTAAGGGGAGAGAAATTGAATAGCGCACAGTGGCGTTCTCCGTCTGCGTTCTTTATGTGGATAGGACCCTCGGAAAGTGAAATAATGTCATATTTCACTTTCGGTATGGAAGTGGTCATCATCGGGCGACAAAATTTCGACGTTTTAGTAAATATCTGAAAAAATTAAGGGGTATGCAGTAATGGGAGACAAATCGAATAGAGCACAGTGGCGTTCTCTTTCTGTGTTCTTTATGTAGGTAGGACCCTCGGAACGTGAAAGAATGTTACATTTTTCATGAGTAGGTGTTTTTTGTTACATTTCATTTTTGGAATGACAGTGGTTATCGTCGGGTGACAAAATTTCGACGTTTCAGAAAAAATCTAAACAAACTCAGGAGGACGTAGGAAGGTGAGAGAAATGGAATGGCGCAAGGCGCAGCTCTGTGTCTCGTTTCGTTCTCGGTGGAAGCGGTGAAAAACTTGATTTTCATTCTCCGCTAACTTTGAGCGGCCGTATCTCGGAAACGAAGGACCGCAGCGACTTTCGGTTTGCGCCACTCGATTTCTCGTTTGATTTTAAATAGCTAAATGTGCCATCGAGCTCGTAAGATTTTTTGTTTGGGAGAATTGGTCCTCGAAGCTGGACTCACTTTAGCGGCCCATATCTCACGCAAAAATTACCGGAAAATCATCGGATTGGAAATTTAATCAGCAATCAATTAAGCGTAGGTACAAGAAAATTTTCTAGAAAAAGTTACAACGACTATATTGCAGTGGCGTTGAGTGAAATAAAAATCGTAGGAATTGTAGTAATTATATCTGGATATCAACGTTGGCATGCGTGAGAAAAAAAACTGTAATGGAATTTTTTTAAAGAAATTTCATTAAGAGGTCAGTGTTGCTTGAAAAAAATTAAAGTAAAGCGTTTAGCCCTGAAAAGTCGTGAATTTAAAAATTCAGATGTTTATAACTTCTATCTAAACAAACAGAGGAACTTTATCTCTGCAAAGAAAGTTGAAATTATTTTAAGTTGATTCAGAAAAGAAATAACAAAAAGCATCAACTTTTCGATTTTAAACGATTTTTTTATTATTCCATTCATCCCCTAAAAGTCAGACAGATCTTACAGCCAAACAATCAAAAATAGGATGTAAACGCATGTGACCTTTCGTAAGCCAAATTATTAGCTCTACATTTTTTTATCTGAAACCTTTTCCATATCTCTCATCGTTCTCGATTTATACGCAAAAATAAACAATTTCATCCTTTTTGCACCCTTAAGGAAAGTGTAGGACTAATAATATATTAGACTTTTTATTTTACATCTCAGCTCAATACAACTTTTCCTGTAGAGATCCCCTCCGGTCACATTTTTGCGATTTAACCTACCTATTTGGACTAGTAACTAGGTAGGCGAGAGAAATGGAATGGCGTAAACCGCAGCTCTTTATCTCGTTTAGTTCTCGAGATATGACCTCGGGAAGAGGTGAGAAACTTCGATTTTTACCTTCCGGAGTCTTTGAGCGGCCGTATCTCGGAAAGTAAGGATCGCTTCCCGCGATCGTATCTCGAAAACGAAACGAGATAAAGAGCGGTTTGCGCCATTCGATTTCTCTCACCTTCATACCTACCCCTACCCACACCGAAAGTAAAATATCACGAAAAACTCGTAAACACGGAAAATTTGACATTTTCCATTGGGAAACTGTTTCGAAGGCCCCTATTCAGAGAAATAGCACAGATGGAAAACTTCGGTGTCCACTATTCGATTTTGCTCCGCTTACTGCGTATCCCTGTTTTTTTAGATTTCTCCTAAAACATCGAATTGTTTGTCACCCGATGATGGTAACTTTCACACCGAAAGAAAAATTCAACGAAAAACACCTAAACATGGAAAATGTGACAAATTTTCAAATTTCTGAAGGCCCTATTCAGAAGAAGAACGCAGATGGAACACTCAGGTGTCCGCCAATCGATTTCTCTCGTCTTCCTACGCACTGCGGGTGCGAACTTTTGCAGGCTTTTCCTTAAACATCAAATTTTCGTCACTTGATGATGATCACTTTCACGCCGAAAGTGAAATATCACGAAAACACATACACACGACAAGCAATGAATAACCATAAAATTATAATGTTTGAAAAAGGAAATTACAAAAACCAGAGGAAAACAATGGAAAGACATTTTGCGTGCTTGAGGAAATGAGAAAATCGGAATTCTTCAAAGCAATATTTCTGTACTGCTAGTTTAGTTATCATTTTCAAAGACTAACGTGTCATTTTTGCTCCCAGAAAAAATATAAGCTCTCCTTCGGGGAGTAAGAGACATTTTACTCTTTCAAAATAATAATTGAGTATCTACAATCTACACTATTAGAGTGTCTGCAAAGGTAGTTTGTCTATATGCCACAAGATCAAAGTTCTTTTTAATCCCGCGTGGCATTGATTTTTCACAATCTGGATTACAATTAGGTACATTTACTCCATATACAAATTACTTTTTACAGTAATGATATGTTATAATTAGATATGCTCCTGATTTATTAGCAATATTACTAACAAAAAGTTATTGAAGATGTAGAATAAACTATAGCCCGGGAGGCAGCGACTGAAATCATTTCTATAAAGCTAGATTTTTTTCTAAAGAGAGTTTAGATAGCATCTATAATGAAGGTGCAATTCTACCAAACTCTTGGTGGTGCATAAATGGGTAAAAAATTAAAGAAAAAAACAGATGGACGAAAATTTCGTTTTTGGAATTGTCACGAATTGTCAAAAAATGACGATTCGCTTTCGCTCCTGCCGCCCTCAATTTTAGATTTTCACCTCTGGAATCTCGTTGTACGGTCATCGCCGGTCTTCTCCTCGCCATCGAGACATAGAACAGGTCTCCGATCGCCGTATTTATTCAGTTCTTACGTTTGAAAAATTGACTTACGGTCGTGCTAATTGGCGACTATTTTTAAGTGGTTTCCCGAGTTCGAATCCCGCCCAGGGATACTTTTTTTTTTCGTTTTCAATCTTCCGGCAGATATTTTTTATTCTATAATTGCTATTCGCTCCGTTCTATTGCATTTCTCTGAAAAGTTTTGCATTTTCCGCCGCGAAATATTAATCTGCACTATTTCGATTAAAAATTAGAAATTTCCTTACCAAAATAATATAACATAATGGAGTAAATAAAAGCTTATTAACAGATCTATAAAAATACTGTCTGTTCATTAATACTAATGAGGAATATAATTGTCGTGATTTGACTACGTATTGCCGTTTTTGCAATGTCTACCAAAGATTTAGCCACCCGGAAGTAGAATGTGATTTTTGATCCAAATAGAGCATCTTAATATTCCGCGGCGAAAAATGCAAAACTTCTCCGAAAAATGCAATAGAACGGAGCAAATCGCAATTATAGAATAAAAAATATGTGCCAAAAAATTGAAAATGAAAAAAAAAATATCCCCGGGCGGGATTCGAACTCGGGAAACCACCTAAAAATAGTCGCCTATTGGCACGACCGCAAGTCACTTTTTCAAACGTAAGAACTGAACAAATACGGCAATCGGAGACCCGTTCCTATATCTCGATGGTGAGGAGAAGGTCGGCAATGACCGTACAACATGAATCGCGAGGTGAAAATCGAAAATTGGGGCCGGCAGGAGCGAAGGCGAATCATCATTTCTTGACAATTCGTGACAATTCGAAAAACGAAATTTTAAATATTTAATTATTTACTCATTTATGCATAACTAAGAGTTTGGTAGAATTGCGCCTTCATTATAGATACTATCTAAACTCTCTTTGAAAAAAAATCTAGCTTTATAGATATTAACGCGAAAAATCTGTCGCTGCCTCCCGGGCTACTAGAAATGTAACAATTCAATTGGTAAGTAAATTTAAATTATTTTAAGCTATATTTCCAATGGCAGAGAAAACAAAAAGTTCGACCCTGCAGTTTTTAGTGATTTGAAGCATAGTTGGTATTTCGAATAGCTACTGCTTCGCCCTCTATTAGTAAACCGTCCAATTAAATTGGCAAAATGGACACATATACATATACATTTTTTCTAACATATTAATCTCCCTTAGGAGCAAATATTATGCCGAGTTTTAACTTTTTTTTACATTTAATATATTTATTCTAGTACGTATCATATTTTATTTGAATATTTGAGTCCCATTAAAGAATATAAAATAATTAATGGTGAATTACGGACGATTCAGTGGCACGTTCGCGTGTAATAATCCAAAGGAAATATTTAATTTGATTTAGTTTTCAAATATAAAATATGATACGTACTAGATTTAAGTTAACTAGTTCTAATATTTAAATCAAATCCGATTTTTGTTGGTTTGTTTTTGAGAACAATATGTTGAAAGATTTACGACTGTGAACGCGGTATTTTGACATTGATAACACAGCCTTAATATTCAAATTTATGTTGTCAATGTCAAGAAAACTATACTTATATTTTGTAGTAAATATCAACGCCTTTGTTTTTTCCACATTTAATTTTAGTTTATTGATATTTAAATATCTATTCACAGATACTAAGATAGTATTCATTTTTTGGATAGCTCTCTCCAGGTTAACATCACTACAAGCTACTAAGGTATCGTCAGCAAAGAACTTAATAAATTCACATTCTACAAACAGTTCAATATCATTTATGTATAATAAAAATAGCAGGGGACCTAACACACTACCCTGTGGAATTCCAACATTATTATCCATTTCGCTTGATACTGTATCATTAAAGCGGACGCGTTGTTTGCGATTTTTTAAATAGTCACAAATCCAGTCAAGTACCTTACCACCAATACCATATTGCTCTAACTTAGATAAAATAGAATTTAAGGGACAGGGGGACTTTTCATATTTTATTTTACTTCAATTATATGTTCTAAATAATGTAAAATAGAAAGTATTTGTGATTAGAACACTGGTTTTATTTGTTAGTTTTTTTTTAAATGGGTGATACATATTTGTACCACTGAACGTTATAGCGAAAAAAATATTTAGTAACAACTGGTACAAATGTATAGCACATTTTGTTTTTCCGTATTTAACAATTTAACAAAAATTTATCAAATACATTCTATTTAGAAAAATAAACAATCCATTCCTATATTGGGAACATTACGGCAAAGTTTCGAAACCAGAGTGCAGGACTAGCACATACAGTAAACAGAATTTTTTGACAAATCGTTCAAAGCGTGGGTAAAAATGATTAAATTTTACTATAGTTTAGATTAAAATTGGGAAAAGCATATTATTATACAATAATGCATCAATGCTGCGTATTTGGATGTAGGAATGAAGGGTGCCACTCATTTCCAAAAGAAGTAAATATTCGAAAACTATGGGAAGCGGCAACACGATGCAAACACTTTCGGGCAAAGAAACACTCACTAGAATGTGTTCAGCACACAGAACACGGTGCCCCATGGCAGTTTGTTTACTGTATGTGCTAGTGGCGCCGTCTGCGCCGAGCTTTGCATAATGTTCCCTATTATATAAAGAAATCAGTAATTCTTATTACATATTTTCTTTCTCATAAAATACTAAAGATTTAAAAAAGGGACAGTTATTCTTTGGCAATTTGGAAGTTTAGCGTTTATATCATCCAAATTAGTTGCTTTTGTGAAAAGGTACAAAGCAATCCAGACACAAGGCAACGTTACATTCCTGGCAAATGATGTTGAATCTTTGTTGTTCTTTTGTGGTGCTGCAATGAGCACATCTTCTTCTTGAGCCTTTGATTGGAAGATGTTTGGCAACATTATTCAACCTCATTGAATTGTAAACCGTAGATCGTCCATCCGGATGTTATCGCTTTCTACCCCGACCGAATTGGCTAATGGGTCCTGACTTAACTCTTCCTGAATAATCAGCAGTGAGTTGGCTTGCCAGTGTTGTTTTCAATTTTAAATTCGTCATTGGTTTTATTTCCTTAATTTTTGCTTTATATAGTATATAACTATTGACAATGCAGCCATCAATACAATAATAAAATATTGTTAGCCACATTAGCTGACGATCTACCCCACCCGTATACTTATTATAGTCAGCAATTGACTCTATAGGCAATCTACTTCTTTCCTTGCTCCATTTTTCTGTGTTTTGAGGACTTTGCCAGTTTTGTCTGAATCGTGCATTGTGCTGAAAATGCTTACGGATTTCTTTCCTGTCTTTCCATTTTGTCATTCTTCTGTCCTCTTTTAACTGACTTTTAGGAAAATATTTTCTCATTTGTCGAATAATGGCACAACTGAAGAACTTTTTTTCCAAGAGCCTTTTTGCGAAAACAATGGACGTGAAGAAGTTATTAAAAAATAAACAGTAACCCACCCCTCAAAAGTTACCGATAGTTTATTTACCACCCTTTCCCCAAGCGATGCAGTTTTATCGCTACTGTTTTCTGTTCCTTCATACAGAGATAAACCAACACAGTATCCTGTAGCTGCACATGCAATAATCCAAATCTTAAATCCTCGTTTTATTGGCTTCTGAGGCATGTACTCTTTCAAAGTACTACCAATATTACCATTGATTCATCTATTGATAAGAATCGTGATTGGTTAAAAAGACACTTGAACCGTTTATCAACAAAGTCCAATAGAGGTATAATTTTATAAGCTTTGTCTTTTCTTGGCATGAGCTGATTGTCATTTAGGTGAAGGCAACGGATAATTTTTAGGAAGCTTTGGATACGTACATTGTTAAAGTTTGGGTCACCACTCCAGTATAATCGCATAGATGGTAACTTATGAAGGCCCATAATTATAATTATTTCAAAGTATGCCTTGAGCTCTTGCATAGTCAAATCAAGCTGTTGTTTATTTTGAAAAGCATATAAGTTTGACTGATCAATTATGTATTATAAGAAAAATAAGGTGAGAACATTTTTGAAAAAATTGATTGGACTATAATCATCAATACCCAAACATTTTAAGACTCCAAATGCATGGTTGTTCAAATGTAGTAGTTTTATAATCTTGCGGTGCAGTTGAAGATTTCCTTCAGACATATTTTTCCTCACTTTAGAGCTACTCGAGGAAGAAGAGTCATCTTCAAGATTGCTTATAGGTTGAGGCTCAGATGCCTCCTTTTCTCCAGAGTTTAGTGGACCCACATCACAAATATCAGCTTCATCATCTCCCTCATTATCTTGTATGGCATCTATATTTGTTTTATTTGATTTTCTGTTGGTCAAGCATGATAAAGGAATGTCATCATCTGCATTTGAATCTCCATTTGCATCAGAATTTATTGCCATATCATCATCTATCTCATTTAGTAACAATTCGACGTCTTTGGGATTCTCCAAATCAAAAACATTTTTTTGAACATCTGAAAATCAAGAGAGAACCATGAGTCATATCCCTATGCGATTATATAGGAACTATATAAATGGAAAATTAAATTTTTGTAAGTATCTAGAAAAATAAGTAATTACTAACTCAACCGAGAAATCAGCTGTTTCCTAACCTTAAATTACTAAAAGTAAGATTTTTTATGTAAAAAAATGCAAGCACATTTTTCTAAAAACATTTGAAATATAGATAATAGAGTAACTATTACCTACCTTGTTCACTATTTTAAAAATATTGTAACTTCACAACTTGAGAAAATAAGGCATATTTACAAATATCGCACACTACCGACCAGTGGTACAAATATATACTGCTTTTCGACAGTTTCTGAAACTATTGTAGATAGTAGGCGGGATATTTGAAATATGGTACGTATTTTCAGCAGAAAGCAACTTCAACATCCTTACGAAACATAAGGTCGGTAATGTATGAAATTTAAACTGATTGTTCGACTGCAATATAAAGTGGTACGAATAT
This sequence comes from Stenurella melanura, assembly GCA_963583905.1. Taxonomy (NCBI): domain Eukaryota; kingdom Metazoa; phylum Arthropoda; class Insecta; order Coleoptera; family Cerambycidae; genus Stenurella; species Stenurella melanura. Next base: position 116,389,826 of record OY757312.1, read on the forward strand.
ATAATAATAATAATAAAGCATTTATTTAAGGACCAGGCACATTTAAATGATTTTAACCTAACCCTAAAAGATGTAGTCAATAGTACAATAAAAAAAATGAACAATAGACATAATAAAATACAGCAAATACATAGGAACCTTTAAAAAAAAAAAACAAATAGATGTATTTACACATACATAAAATCTTACATAAAATTTTGTCAAGTCAATATTATTTAAAGTATTATCACATATAGCTTGCTTTAGTTTGGACTTCAATGAAGTAACAGAGATGTTGTGGAATTCAGTAGGTAAATTATTTAGGATATAAGATGAAACATAAGAAAAGCTTCCCGAAAAAACAGCACTATGATGTAAGGGTACTGTGACCCGGTTAGTAATGTTCCATAAGTGTCTGTTATGAACCTGATCACGTCTTACAATTTTGTTAGATAAGTACTCAGGCAATCCTGTTTGTAAAATCTTGTTAAGAAAACATGAGTAATGCACGAATCTAGCTTTGTTTTGTTTAAGTAGGCCCAAGTCTCGGATGTAAGGTGTATACCAACAAGCCTTAAAGGGTTAACGCACCAACAGGCAGACCGACAGACAAACAGACAGACAGACTGGCAGAATAGAAAAAACTTATATTTTCATAATCTACACGATCTGAAACATGAAAGGCCGAAAAAATCTCGGACAGTGATTTTTTCTCGAATACAATACTTCCTCTCGGTATGAAATTTTCCACCTTCCGTATCTCGTAAACTATTGATCCTAGAAAAGAAATGAATAGGAACTTATTTGTAGAAAATTTCATCTAATTTAATATAATATACTTTTTTGCTAGAGGGCGTGGTTTTTGAGTAATTCAAGAAAAATGTGAAAAGGGAACCTTTACACTACTCCCCACCACCCCCGCAGACCATCCACTGATCAGGACTTTTAGTATGTTGTTCAGGGCACTCCCCCCGACAACTATGCAAAAATTGGCCAGTACACGAATTATTTCCCCTATTTTTCCTTCGTTGATTGGACTATATGTTTGACATAGTGGTAGCGCTAATACTTGAATTTTGTAAATGATTTCCCCAACATTTTTGTATATATACCGGGTGAGTCACGAATTGCGCTCGCCCCGATATTTCCTAAAATATTTGGAATAGAAAATTGAAATTTGGAGGCCTTATTACACGACTAAAATGCCATCTTTTCAATAAAAAATCAAGTTTGGTACACATCCGGTTTGACCGGAAATGCCCACAACTTTCGATTTTTAAATGGAACACCCTATATATTTTTACATTTTTGGAATCTAGAGGAAATTTTGAATACAATACATCCATTTTGGTAACTTTTTGATAAACATTAAAAATTTTAATTAAAAATTCTATTTCTGAATCCAGAGTGCTGTGGTGCCCAAAATATATTTTAGTTTGTGTGCTACGTTACTGTAAAAATAAAAAGAGCAATATGATTGCATTACTTAATTCTCTAGAGGCGTTTAAAATTTTTAAATGTGATTTTTACCCACTAACTCGGTTTTTTTAAATGGGAATTTAATCGTTTAATTAAAAATTCTATTTCTGAATCCAGAGTGCTGTGGTGCCCAAAATATATTTTAGTTTGTGTGCTACGTTACTGTAAAAATAAAAAGAGCAATATGATTGCATTACTTAATTCTCTAGAGGCGTTTAAAATTTTTAAATGTGATTTTTACCCACTAACTCGGTTTTTTTAAATGGGAATTTAATCGTTCACCAACATTTTTAAATACCTCATTTTCATACGAATCTAATGATACCAAACTTTTGAAAATCCGCTCAGAAATATTTGAGATTTCAGCCAAAATACAATGCAACCAAGCTTTTAGAAACATGCGGCTAATAGATAATAGATTAGTGGGCTTTGGAAACTAAAATGGCACATTTCTGTGTAAATCTGGTAACCTAATAACATTGGAAAAATCATAGTAGTCATTGAATGTAATAAAACAATATCAGCTGTCAGACAGATACAAAATAAAGCGTTGCGGAAATCTCTTTGAGTAAAAATTAAAGAAAATGAATAATTTTAGTAGAAATGAAAAGGTCGATATGTTACTGATATATGGAGAGCGTCTCAAAAATTCAACTGCAGCTGGAGAACTGTATCAGCAACGATATCCCAACAGACGTCATCTAAGCAGACACTTATTTGCCAGAGTGGAACAAGAATTAAGAAACGAACCCAATCGGCAAGATGACCATCAAACATTTATTGTAAGTGCGGACAAAGAAATTGATGTATTAGGATTTGTACACCCAACAACCTCAACAAGGGAATTGTCAATGGAATGCGACATTAGTCAGTCTTCGGTTTGCAGAATTTTAAAGAAACATAAGTTTCGGTCTTATAAATATCAAATACACCAACATCTTTATGGAGATGATAACGACAGGAGGCTAGTATATTGCAATTGGTTTAACAGAAATAATACTAGGTACTGGGCTCAAGAAAATCCGAGGTTGGTAGGGCGGGGGAATATTCAGGAAAGATTTGGGTTTAACTGTTGGCTTGGAGTACTTGGAGATCGAATAATTGGACCCATATTTTTTGATGGAACACTTACTGGCGAACGATATTTATTCTTTTTACAAAACCAGACAGCAGAATTTCTTGACTTACTTCCTCTTGCCTATTTACAAAATCTGTTTTTCCAACAAGATGGTGCTCCCCCACATAATTCCAGAAGAGTGATGGAATATTTAAACAACTTGCATGGTGAACGCCTTATCGCAAATCAAGGTCATATCAGGTGGCCTCCTAGGTCACCTGACTTAACACCCCTCGACTATTATGTATGGGGCACTCTCAAAAATAAAGTTTATAAAACTTCTTCAAATACCCGTGAAGAGCTGCAAAATAAAGTTGTACCGGCTCTTAATGAAATAACGCCGGCTGAATTGCGTAGAGCCATTCAAGCAACTGTACGCAGAGCCGAATTGTGTATAGAAAAAAATGGTGGACATTTTGAACAATATCTATAAATGTCAATTTATGGTTTAATTATATTAATTATTTTAAAGATACCTACTGTTACCTAGTTTAAGTTCAATTGTTCAAACGGAATTGATTTTTATTTATTTATAGGCCCGATATTTATGTTCATTTAAATAAAACTCTGAAAACCGAACTGATGTCGCATTCTATTGCAAATGTCCTTGTGGATGTAATTGTGTTTACCTCCACATACCTATGCTAAACTTAATTGTAATGTTCTTTGCGCTCACAATTATTAAATGTTTGATAGCTCAAGATTGCCTATAACTACACGAGTCTATCTGACAGCTGATATTGTTTTATTACATTCAATGGCTACTATGATTTTTCCAATGTTATTAGGTTACCAGATTTACACAGAAATGTGCCATTTTAGTTTCCAAAGCCCACTAATCTATTATCTATTAGCCGCATGTTTCTAAAAGCTTGGTTGCATTCTATTTTGGCTGAAATCTCAAATATTTCTGAGCGGATTTTCAAAATTTTGGTATCATTAGATTCGTATGAAAATGATGTATTTAAAAATGTTGGTGAACGATTAAATTCCCATTTAAAAAAACCGAGTTAGTGGGTAAAAATCACATTTAAAAATTTTAAACGCCTCTAGAGAATTAGTAATGCAATCATATTGCTCTTTTTATTTTTATATAGTAACGTAGCACACAAACTAAAATATATTTTGGGCACCACAGCACTCTGGATTCAGAAATAGATTTTTTAATAAAATTATTAATGTTTATCAAAAAGTGACCAAAATGGATGTATTGTATTCAAAATTTCCTCTAGATTCCAAAAATGAAAAATATATAGGGTGTTTCATTTAAAAATCGAAAGTTGAGGGCATTTCCGGTCAAACCGGATGTGCACCAAACTTGATTTTTTATTGAAAAAATGGCATTTTAGTCGTGTAATAAGGCCTCCAAATTTCAATTTTCTATTCCAAATATTTTAGGAAATATCGGGGCGAGCGCAATTCGTGACTCACCCGGTATATTAACATATGCCACTTAATTCTCTCTTCAGGCATGTATTATTTTTGGATTAATAATGTAGTAACATTGCAGTGTTGCTACGTCATTATATTTTTTTCTGATAAAAAATTCATTTACAGCAATCTGCAGAAAACATATTTTAAGGAACTTGACCATTATTTTACATTGAATGCTAGTTAAGACGTTGTACCTACTAATTTTTTTTTTTATTTTTAAAATCAACTCAATCTTTTCTTTTCCCTGCATGTCATTAGCTACTATGTTTCAACAGTTAACTACATACGCATTGACCCCTCACTTTTTTCGACAATTTCTGCAATATTCAGGCAAAAAAATTTAAACTGCAATTAAAAAAAATTGTCATGATTAACTTAGGTTTGGCAAAAATCGTGCTGTTCTTCCTAAGTTATAAAGCTTCCTTAAAAAAATATAGTATAGATTGACAAAATCTGCATCAAAATCCGTTCAGTAGTTTCTCAGAGGTTCAACTTATTCATAGATGCAGACAGGCGGGCATAACCACACTTCCTTATTACTATACCGGGTGTAACAGGATCATGGTATACCCCCCTCTTCAGCTTTAGTTTTGAAGATAATTGATTAAAATTTAGGATATGCTACATACATAATAAGCGGCACTTTTTGACACAGTTGATTTTTTTTTTCACTTTCGGTTTCGCCGAAAGTGACACTAACTTTCGATTTTTAAATGGAACACCCTATATATTGTTGCATTTTTGAATTCTGCGTAATTTTCTGAATTCAACGATGTCAAATAAGTGCTATTTCAAACATCAATTTTTTTTATAATATAATTTTTAGTTTTCCATTTAAGTGTGCCTTGACTGTTCCGATTTATTCTAAATGACCCGTGTAATGCTACCAAAATCGAAATCCCATTAAAAACGCTAAATTACGTGATTTATGAGCAAATAAAATTCACCAAAATTGTTTTTGGGGCAAAACTCAATTTTTTCAAATGGAACCATATCGGTACCGTGGTACCATTTATTGATTTATTAGTACTGTTAATAAGGAATTTATTCATATGTCGTATTAAAATGTGTGATAAATACAAACAAAATTACAGGTAAAAGAAAATAAGAAAATACAATTTTATTCTAATTACCTTGTTACACATAAGGTGGTTTTACAAATACGAAAAATTTACACAAAACATTACAACAGTTGTTCAAAATGCTGTCCATTAACATCAATGCACTGCTGAACTTGCATAGCTGTTTCTTGAAGAACGTTCGCCAATTGCTGGGCTGTTATGCTATTAATTGCTCGTCTTACTCGTAGCTCCAGGTCTTCACGGGGTTATAACGGCGGTTGCATAGACAATATTTTTTAAATGACCCCAAACAAAGATATCAAGAGGCGTTAAATTATGTGACCTTGGAGGCCACTTCACAGGACCATTCGTCGAAATTACGTTGGAAATACATTCCCTGTCCTAAATCTAAAGGTAACTCATCTAAAATGTCCTCAATCTCCTTTTCCAGGAATCTCAAGTATCTGACATCAGTCAGAGGTCCTTCAAATATTATTGGACCAATGATTCTACTACCGATTATTCCAAGCCAAACATACTTAAAAGTTACCCTCCTGTAATAAATTTTGATTTTCTTGTGACCAATATTTTGTATTTTGTCTGTTAAATAATCCCAAATTTGTAAACCTTGACTCGTCCGAAAATAAAATCAGTCCCAAAAAATCATTGTTTGGCTGCACGTTATTATACAAAGTCCAATAGAGCAGTAGCAGCTGACGTCACAACATGGCCGCCAAAGTTGCCTGGGTGGTAATAACCTAGTTTTGCATTTGTGTGCTTTCTGATTAATTCGAGTTTTTAAAGAATTTGTAGTGCTTTTTTAAACGTTTTTTACGTGTCACATAAATTTTGGGTGTTTTTCGTCTATTATGCATTTCGCGATTTATTGATCTGACTTTAATTTAGTGTTTTATTTGTGTTTTTCAACCGGCGTGTTATCTTGCGTGCCTGTCAAACGTTATTAATTTTCGATATGGTAAGTGAATTTCAGTGAATTTATTATAATTTTATTTATATTCTACATTTTAGGAGTCCACTCATTACATTTCTAAGCTGAAATGTATTAATGGAGCCAACCTATATGATTTAAAAGTGAGAGATTGAAACTATTTCGTTGGATGATTTTTCAAAAATATAATATAGCATTGAATTAATGAACCATTGTGACCCTTCTTGTAAATAAAATTTATGTCTAAACTATAAGACTATTATTATTCATACTTACCCTTATAATTATGTATATGTATAATTTGAAACATTCAATGATGGTAGACGATGCTGTTAAAACTGTTAAAAGTGTGTTATTTTTTAAATTCTGTTGTGTTTTAGCTCACTTACCTTCACTGGTATTTTATTTGTGTACATTATCAATATTTTGAACCTCTGTAATTATAATTGTAAGAATCAGAACAGATATCAAACTAGGTATATAACTATATAAAGTATTCGGAGCATATTATGTTTCATATTTGCTCGCAATTTAAATTAAATGGAAACTGAAATGATCTCACAGTCCTATCTTTTTATTAGATGTACTATTACTCCTGCTTTTCATAATACAAACCTCTGATTGTTGTTATTAATGTGATAAACACTTAAACTCGTCACAAACTTTTGAGCCTAACAAAAGTAAGATAAGTTGAAGGGAAATATTTTAAATCGTCAAAAAACGTAGATTTTACAATAGGTTTATAAAACCATTAATATATGATTGATATATTGGCATAAATCAATGAGTATTTTGATAACTTTGAACCTACACACAGAAAAAGAAAGTTTTAGAACAAATAAATATTATTCAAGTCAAGAAAATGTTAAGTTCGTATATAAGCAAAAGCATCATCGAGTTAAAATAAGAAAAATATTTGTTTGGAATTATTTTTAATATAACTATTCAATAAATTTGATTTAAAGAATAGGTGTATTTAAATTAACACACTGTCAGATTTTGAAATAAACATTGCATTTACTTGCTGGGATACACTGTAAATGTTTCTATTGAAATTACCATTTACTTAAATTAATGAAATATTCGCGTTATTTTAAACGTATCTTAGATTACATCTGAATATATGGTTTATTTATTTGAAAATATGATATACTCAGATTAAATGTTTTCGAATATTAATACAAATATATTATGTTTTTATTTTAAATATAAGCCTTTCTCACAATAAAATAGGCCCAATGTCTATTCAAACATATTATATTCTTATTTTAACCATTTATTTTCCTCATAATAAATGTATTCAATATGTTGATCCGAACATATGAAATTGTTATTTTAATTATATACAGGATGTCCCGGATGGTGTTATACCTATACTACAAATTGACCTAAATTTTCATTATTGGACAGTCACTCTATAAAAATGTTTACTTTTTAAAATAATACAAGTTGTGTTGTGAAAATGTATTTTTTATACTTATAGGGTGTTTAAAAATTTCAAAAATATGATTTTTCTGCCTTTATATTTAATTTTCAAGGAAAATGGCATTTAACACGTTGCTAACACTTAAAAACCTCATTAAAAAATAATTTTGAAATTTCCCAGCACACCACATAAAAAAATAATATTCACAACGCAAATCATATTTTTTTAAAAATCGAAAATTTTTTTAGAATAGGTATTGTTTAAAATTAAAATTTATGTCCATTTGTGGTATAGGATACCCCATCCGGGGACACTCTTTATATAATTACAATAACAATTTGCATGTAGTGATTTACTCTATATGAACATCTTTAAAAATTAAATTCCTGATGATGCACGAAATAAAACAAAAAAATGTTATGATATATTTATTGTCTATATATACTGACATATTTATATCTATATTCACTACATCATATATTGGTATATACATGTCTAACATACCAGGGTGTCTCACTTAAAACATCGAATCCCCTTTATTCAAAGACTAAAAAAATATACGTTTTCAATATTATACATAAAAAAAAACAAAACTGCAATGCAAAACTTTTCGTTAATAATGAATACTGTGAAATACAATCCCACACCTAATAATAGCACAGTAAGATTTAACAAAGATTTAAATACACAAAACAATTTACAAATATGTAAAATATAAATTAATGGCATATACTTGTACCTTTTTTTATTACAAACAATAAGATATATATGATGAAAGTTATCTCAATGATATCTGTAACACCTGGAAACTGCAAAAAACTATGATAATACAAAAAAGCCATTTTTTTATTTATGTAACAACATCAACATAAACAGAAAATATTTAAAGAATCTGTTGTACCATCAAGTGTTTTTTGGAGTTCACCTCACAACGATATAGGTACTCTAAAACAATACCACTTTTATAAAGGCAACTTGTGAAGAGTAAATGTCTGCAGATACCCTTTGGATTTATTGATGATTCCTTCCTCCTGCTTGTGTGAAAAAGCTCTATCCTGCCGTGCACTTTATTAATGTCTCTATTTCTCCAGGGCTCTATATAAAAATATCATTTATTAAAGACAGCAGTAGAATGAATTAAGACAAATATATACAAATGCATGCATGCGTATATGTGTCCACATGGACCGAACTTACTTGTAGACTGTTTAATTTTTTATCTTTGACAAAGTTATTATTTATAAAAACTTCTGTTTATTGTAAAAAGTTCGTAGCCATTCTAAGAATTATGATTTACTATACAGGATGATCACAAATTAAGAAAATATAAAATTTTACTAACAGTAAAGTACCTTTATTTCAATGAATATAATCTAATTTTATGAAGAAAATAATACAATTCCAACACAAATGGTCAATAATTAATTTTCTTGACAATTCTTATTTTGTCTAAAATATGTCATTATTAAATAAATTGTCTAAGTTCGGTTGGCTGTGAATAATTATATTAATATTGGATGAAACTTTGTATTAGGACCTAACCTAACCATATTTTAGCCATTTTTGCATTATTTGCAACTTTACATAGTATTTGATTATATTAATTATAAATTATAAGATATTTTACTCCTGATAGTATAAAATTTTATATTTTCATTATTCCCGATTAGCCTGTACAGTATTCGTAATCCTGAAAATAAACAGAATAAACAGAAATTCTTGAAATGAAGAATGATTTTTTATAAAAAAAATCCAAAATAAAATAGTTGACAGGTGTACTTATAGGTCCATCGAACATATGTCAGAAAACATCAAAAAATGAGAATTTTCCCTAAAACCATTGTTTTTAACAATGACACCTGCGTTAAATAATTTTTTTAATATCACCATCGTGTTCAGCGCAGTTTCTCCTATAAGAAAGTCAATAAAATTGCTGTTTTAAATTTCTGACCAAAATCATCCATGATTTTTACGACGACCGGCCTACAAGTATAAATTGTAAGAGATGTTTACTGAAACTGTTGGATAAAAAACACCTGACATCGGCCGCCCAACATTATACCTGCACCTGCAGCATCGGTTTGATTGTTCCACCGAAAACAAAAAACTCGGCACTCTGACCCGCGTCCGCACTACTTCAACTTTTTGTATCAGTTAAGGAAATGTAAACAAACATCTCCTATATATAGGTATGTTTCTTCCCAACTATGTAATTAAACAATTCTTACTTTATAAAGCCCATTTATCTAGTTTTTACGCCGTTAACTACCTCGGATCACGAATCTGATTGTTAGAATTATTTTCAAAATGTATCCAAAAATGTATTAACAAAATGGTTCAGTGTGCGTCGTCTCTTTATTTAATAATCTATATTATAACTTTCAAAAATAAAATGGCGGCTTCGACATTTTATTACAATTCAATATTTTCAATTTATAACAATTTAAAGAACAAGCTTTGCTTTGCCTTCTTAAGTATATTTTCGAAAATTATATTAGATTCATGGAAAGATGTGGTGCATTGAACCATTTGTTTTTCAATCCTTTTAGAAATGTTTTGAAGGTTTCCAGTCCGCCAATTTGTTTTTGAAAATTTCAACATTGAAAAAGTTAAAACAATAGCCTAAAAACATTGATCAAGTAAGTCGACAAAGCTTATTTTAGTTCAGCTAACAAAACGACCTTTGGATCAGTCAAATTAAAATATACTGGACTATAACTATATTTGTTTACTAAATGCATCATAAGTAAAGTATATTTAACACTTACCTTCAAATGTGTTAATAATTAGGGAATTATAACCCCATTTCTCTAATAAATCACGCACAGACATGTTTTGCACAACTAGGGCAAACGGAATTATTTTTTAAGTTAAGTTAGTATTCAAGTCACAAGTCTACAAACTCTTCACGTTGACGCTGCCTATGGAACTGTGAGACCTTGAAATGCCAACGACGCGCGACATAAAAAAATATGCAAAATATGGATGTCTCTACTTGACTACATATTCTCTTCAAGTCAAATATACGATATTCTTAAATTCTTAAACATATGCATATATTCAGAACAAGAATATTATTTTCGTTTCAAATGCACATATTATTTGTTCTAAGAAGTGATGCATTTTTAAGTTGAAATTACTTTTAGTTTCATATTTGGAATATGAAAGTTTTGATTTGATTATCTTCCTTTCAATTTGAATAAATAATTCAAGATTTTGCTACACTTCTAACAAATAAACACATGGCTTCAAACGAAGAAAAACATCTCTCTTTGAGTATATAATATATTCCAATTCCCAAACAAATTTGTATCTTCAAAACAAGAATTCTTTTTTCTGTGTGTAGTGTAATAATACTACCTAACCTATGTCACTGCCTAGCTGTAACTGAACGTATATTAATTAAACATTTACTAAAATATGTCTTGATATTATATATGTACAAAAAATTTAAAAAATCCAATATAGCCTTTATTTTCACTAATTTATGGGTTCACAAAGATGTCAACGTTCTTGACACCAAACTTTACACTGGTAAAAACTACACTAATAAAGTATATATAAAATTTTCTCTCACAATAGATTTAAACAATATATATTTATAAACATCACTACATCTATCTGATGTTAAGAAATCCTCCACTTTAATTTATATTGAACGAAAATTGACCCCAACTCAAATGTCAAATTTCTGAATTTACCACCCAGGCAACTGACAGCTGGAAATACTGTGACGTCACTGCTAGTGCTCTATTGCAATATTCCATCCTATGTTGGTATTCACTTTCGTACAAATGCTGCTGCAATTGGTATTTAAAAGATTTATAGTGGTATTTGTGCAAAATTCGGCTACTGTTTGGTAGAGATGGGAAAAACAGTTCCACTTATGTAGCGTTACAAACGCGATCGCTCCAGAAAAATACCGCGACAAAACAACGCGATTTTGGAACGACAGGAACGAAATAATTCGATTAGCTCCGTCAAACGCAACGCGATTAAAAGACACCACGTTTGTCGCGTACCGTAGTTACTTCAGAGAGTAACGTAACCTAGTCAGTTCTTCAGTCGCCTAGTCGCGTTGCCAATGCAGAGAACGCTTTTTAGTTTCTATTTATACATAGGTTCTTACATTTTTTTTAGTAAATGTTAGACACCAATAAGGATATATGTATATGTTATAATGAGACTAGTATTATGTTATAAGGTAAAATATAAATATTTTCAACTAGAATATATATCTATAAGACCGGTTTGGGTGTGGTATGCCGAGTGGTTTAGCCAATAAAGGACACTTGTAACTTTTGAATGGGTCGATGGATTATTTGCAAATTTGGTGTAGCAATATGAAAAAATCGGTAAAGTTATTTACACAGAACTTCCCTCGTTATTTGTGCATGGCGGTCACTCTAAAAAATTATTAATTACGAAATAAAATTGGTCAAAAAAGTATACAGAGTGCTCATCCAACAGCAAAAGTTTAATACTAAATAACAGGTGCCAAATATGGAAGGCTTGCGCAAATACCTTTACAAATGTCCACCATGACTGAATTATTTCTTGGGATGCCATTATTCTTTAAAAGTACCTATATAATAGGTGCATACTGCATATGCCAAATATTATTGCCCTCTGTCACATTTTCAATCCCACATTCACGTAGAGGAGTGAAAGTATAGTGGTGGTTAAAAATATATTTTTTTTTGGAATTTTTCAAAAATGATGGTGAAAAAATTTTCAAAACTTTTTTTTTGAAATAGGTTTAGAATATCATGAAACGTAAAAATTTTTAATTTGTGCAAAAAAAAATTTTTCCATCTATTCTAGTGTTAAATTTTTTTCCAAAATGGTGAAAAGGTGTTGCAATTTTTTTTTCCGAAATAGGTTTGGAATGTCATGAAACGTGGAAATTATAAATTTGAGCAAAAAAAATATTTCGTCTATTCTATAATAGTGATAAATAGATTACCTAAACATGTTTTCAAATTTTTTTTAATTTTTCAAAAACGTTTTAAATTTGTATGAATAATTTTAGAATGCCATGGAAACGTAGAAATTTTAAATCTGAACAAAAAAAAATTCCATCTATTTTAGTGGTAAAATTTTTTCAAAAATTTTTAGTTTTCTATTTTTTTTAAAATAGATTTAGAACGCTATGAAACGTGGAAATTTTAAATTTTGAGAAAGAAAAAAAAAATCCATCTATTTTAGTGTTAAAATTTTTTTCAAAAATGGTAAAAAATTTTCAAATTTTTTTTTTTTAAATAGGTTTCGAATGCCATGACACGTGGAAATTTCAAATTTAAACAGAGAAAAAAAAATTTCCTAGTGGTAAAAAATTTTTCAAAAATGGAGAAAAAAATTTTCAATTTTTTTTTCAGAAATAGGTTTAGCGTGTCATGGAACGTGGAAATTTTAAATTTGAGCAAAAAAAAATTTTGTTCACTATTTATTCCGTTTAGACGGTCCACCCTGTATATTTTCCAGTGAAAGTTTTACTATTTCTTCGCTGACAGTAGGGTCAACTACCTACCAAATTTGACTGCTCTCCGTCAAGTAGTTTTTTAGATAATGCACCAACGGACAGACAGACAGACTAACGGAATTGAAAAACCTATATTTTCGTAATCTACGTGATCTGAAACGTCAGAATCCGAAAAAATCCCGGAGGGTGATTTTTTCTCGAATACAATACTTCCCTTCGGTATGCGAGGGAAGTAAAAAGAATCCAATTATATGATGTTAAAAAACCAAAGTCGCCGACTTCCATTACGATGGTAATCCGATTTTCAAATGGGATAACCGGTAAGTTTTTGTATATTTCGATCCTGCTATCCAAAATACATATAATCCAACTTCAGATGTTAGAGTAACCGATTACTTAAGCCCGTTGCAGCGACAGGGCAGCGCAGTTGTACAACGTGCTATCGTTACTTGGTTGCTCGTTGCGAGTAACCGGTTATTTTGGCATTTCGTAGCGCGACGGTACGCTACCTAAAAATACCGCGACAAAACAACGTTACAGAAATAACGACCCATCTCTACTGTTTGGTGACTGATGTTCTATTCAAACCCAACTTGCCTTAGAGAAACAGTCTTATTAACTTCTATTCGAGCCAAAACATTAAATTCCGTTCCTTCGTCAATAATGAAGTTTTTTTCGGGATCATTGTTGGGCTCTCTTCGGAATTGGTTTTCAACATGTTTAAAATAATTTTTCGCTGGACATTGTCTATCAGGATATCGTCGGCCATAAGGGTCTATAGCTGTAATTGCATTTTTTAAAATTTTCACCATAAATAATTAACATGTCCACTTTTTCATCTCTTGTATAAATTTGCAGCATTTTGAACACAATTCACAAGAATTTTAAACAATTTTAAAAGACACAATAAAAACACCGTTAAACCAACAAATGTTTGTTGACAAGCTAAATATTTCATTGTTTTCAAAGCCACCTTAGTTACTTCTTAACATTTAATTAGAACAAAATTGTATTTTCTTATTTTCTTTTAGCTGTAATTTTAATACGAAAAAGAAAAAAAAATTCCTTATTAATAGTACCAATAAGTGATACCACCGTACCGATATGGTTCCATTTGAAAAAATTGAGTTTTGCCCCAAAAACAATTTTAGTGAATTTTATTTGCTCATAAATCACGTAATTTAGTGTTTTTAACAGGATTTTGATTTTTGTAGCATTACACCGATCATTTAGAATAAATCGGGACCATCATGGCACACTTAAATGGAAAACTAAAAATTATATTATAAAAAAAATGATGTTTGAAATGTCACTTATTTGACATCGTTTCATTCAGAAAATTATGCAGAATTCAAAAATGCAATAACATATAGAGTGTTCCATTTAAAAATCGAAAGTTAGTGTCACTTCCGGCAAACCTGGAAGTGAAAAAAAAATCAATTGTATGTGAAAAGATGCCGCTTATCATGTATGTAGTATATCCTAAATTTCTAACAATTATTTTCAAAACTAAAGGAGAAATGGGGGGTATACCATGATCCTGTTACACCTGGTATAGTGACAATATTGTTGCCCTGCTAGAGTGGGGAAATTCATGACGGTTCGTGTCAAATTTCCTGTTAAATGATTGCTAGTACAGTTTTTTTCATCAACGGTTATTTTTTAATTTTCAGACGCTATATCAAGTAGTGATAATGACGAAGAACAAACCGATAAAGGAAACAAACGTGGCCCCAAGGCCGAAAATGAATCCCGTAATGGTTTGAAATGGAGGAGAATCGAAGATCCTCGCAGATACGTGCCAAGTAGCAGTGAGAGCAGCGAAACGGAAGAGGAAGTTAAAGATTATACCAGCATGAGGATGTATGAGAGTCCCTACAAGGAGTACATGAGAACCAAAATACAGGAATTGCCATTGCCACCCATTTTAAAAAGGTATCTCAACTTCTACAGAGAGTTTTAGATTAATTTAATATGAGTAAGATGGCCTAAAATCAAAGTAAATGAGAATGTCAATTTTGTTCTGATAGTACATCGTAATTCATCTATAATGTCAAACTTTCGGTTTTTGTAAATTTAATGATAGCTCTATTGTTTATATACATTTTGAAGATTGGTGCCAGTGTTATACTTAAGAGCTCCGATAAGAGCAATACATAGGATACATCAATATTGTTAGTTACTGAGAGAAAACTGCTAGCCATAGGTTAGGTTTCTAACTGAAAAGTCTTAATTTTAGTAACTAACAATAATGATACATCCTACGTATAGCTATGGCTGGAGTTTTTGAGTATAAGACTTGCATCAGTCTCAAAAATAAATATGAACAATAAAACCCATTCAATTTACAAAAATCAAAAATTTGAAGTTATATGTGAGATATGATGCACTCACTGTGTTAAAGAATATTGGTTATATAATTAAACCTCATAACTTTTTTAATAGCTAAGTGGGGTATTTGGGCAATGTAAAGAGTGTGTGAAAAATGTTTATTCTGTAAAATAATTATTAACTACTGTTCAAACATTTATTATCTTCAGGCAAACTGGGTTTTCTGCTCGAAAACTGAACTGAAGATATTTCATTTCAGATGAATTTAAGGGGTCCATGTAGAGTTTTAATTTATTTCTTCTGTTTTCTGTAATCGCCTTGTTCTGTTTACATTTAGAATTTTTAAAAGATATGGCAGCTTTATCACTGAATTGCTGCCGATTTCTACTCAACATATCTGCAGTTCTATTAATCGGAGGATCTTGTTTTCAATCTAGTATGCTTTTAAATGCCAAAATTCTAATGTGATGAATTAATCTTATACTCTGTTGACAGATAAAACTGCTCTTTGTACAGACTTATGAGAAAAGTGTCAATTTTATAGTCATTCCCCATTTACTTGATATTTCGAAAATTAAACTTTCTGCAAATTTCTACCATCCCTCACCTCTTTATATGTTGATTTTTTAATAGGACATACAGGGTAAGTCACTAGTTGTGGATGGTTAATATCTCCTCAAGTATCCCAGATAAAAATTATAGGAGATCAAGTGCCGGCATATTTTAGAATTGCTATTAAATCTGCAGGGTGTTTCACATAGTGGTGGCAAGCATATACTTGGATTTTCTAAATGCAAGAAATGCATTTTTGCAACTTTTATTGGAAAAAATTATATATGCATGAATAGAGAGTTACGACTCAAATATGAATACATAAGAAACTCTTGGGTGTTTCATTAAAAAAATTCAAGTATTCACTTGTCATCATTATGTGAAACGTCCTGTAGATTTAGAAATAAATATAAAATATGCCGCTCTTGATCTCCCAGAATTTTTATCTGACATTTCTTTCATATTTCAAACAATTAAGGAAATATTGAACATTCACACACAAGCGATTTGTCAGGTATATAGCGTCACTTTGTAAGAATCTTCGACATAATTATTTATTTAAATTTGTTGAGAAATTAATGGTTACCTCCCCGAATATTGAATCTGTTTATATTTCGACATTTTGAATTTGTTCTTATGGCTCTTAAATCTCTAGGTTTGACCTCTATCAAAGTTGAATCATGATTCATTTTGTAGTTTGTCTCGTTTGACATTTCTGCATTTTTCTCTCCAGTTCGAAGTGAAATTCCATCAGTTTGACGACTTTCAATTTTCTACCTCAATGAAAGTGGTTAATATGTTTAAACATACCTCTTTTATATAGATATAAATTACTATTTTCTCTTATAGAACATGGTTTATCAAAGTTTGCCTGAATTAGCTAAATTTCTTCTTTTTATTTGTGTAACTTTGTCCGATATCATTTATCATTATACAATTTATCACAATGCAACTTACATGACCGTTACAACTTTTTATCAACGAATAGATAGACAATGATTCATTGTTTCCAGAAATGTCTGCAATACAAATATTTTTAATATCATGTACGTTTATAATTATTTTTGTTAACAGTCAGTGTTTGTTTGAAACGTTATAAAATCATCATATTTTCATTTTTTTGAGGCTTTAGAGGTGCATGTGTTAATATTACACTAACGTTTATTAATAATAATCGATTTATGATGAATTTATATTTTAGTTTTCAGTTGTTTTACTCTTAAATTATCCGACAATTTTAGGCCATATTACTTTCAATTAAGTTTACTTGTGAATTTTGCTGTTCATTTATGCTTTTAGATTAGAGCAGTGTGATTTTATTTAGGTTCTAATCGTTATTGAATAAAAGTAAAATTCATTGTTTAAACAAATTTTATACTATCATGGAATGTAAAATAAAAAATTTATTAATTGTTTTAGAGATAAGTATTTTTAGGATTTTATTGAAATCACTCGATATATATGTGATATTTTTTTGTTGGTGTTTTTTTTCTTCTTAGTTTTAAATGTTTCAAATTTCTTAGTTTATTTTTATGTATAAAGTTGTAAGTTACGATGAGTTTAACAACTTGAGATAAACATTTGGAAGAAACTTCTTTGGGATTACTATTATTAATAATATATTTAAATTGTATAAGTTAATATTGTAGTTTTATTTCATTAAAATTTGATAAAGCACCCAAGTAAGAAAAAATCGCACTGTATAAGTTAGTGCCCGTGGTATAAAGCAGCAGGAACAACAGCCAGCAGCACTGACACAAAAATGAATTTGAGTCTTCCATAATGGGCCTTTCCCGCATGACTGAATTTTACTACTTCACTATAATCAAGCCATATAATAAACTGCAATATAATTTTATTTTAATTTGGTTTCTTCCAATTTTTTACGTTCTACCAAATATTTACATTACAAAATCAGTTTTATTTCAGGTAATTTGAAACGTAAGTTTTAAGGCGCCATGCGTGACGTCACACTGATTAGACCAATAAAAGTCGTATTCTTAATGAGGATCCTCTATTGCCAGATGTATGTCTTTTTACATGAACATCGTATTTCCGTTATCAATTGTCTACTTTGAATAGCGCATTTTTTCGTTACAACGTATTCTTCGTTTCTCTGACACTAAATAAAAGCAAAAATTGTATCAACTTTTGACTGTATGAGTTTCTAAAATCTATATATCAGATTTATATTCTCTATTTTTGTTCATTTGGTTCACATATGGTATAATGCTAGTTTCATTTGGCAACGCTGTACTGAAATGTTCAAACTTTATTCGATAACCCCACTTTCTATTGTTTACGTTCGATACGAAAATTAATTTTGCTCTCTTCTAATTATAAAATGCCGCTTAAAAAGGTTTGTTTTGTACCAGTGTGTCCAAATAATAGTGAAAATAGTACGAAGTTATTCTTGCGAGTTCCAACAAATTTGGAAATTCGAAAATTATGGTGGAAAGTTGCAAAAGTTCCAGGTATTGTTTATACTGCTCCTGGATTTTTCTGTTGCGAAGATCATTTTAACGTATGTATATATTGTTCTTTCTTTTAGTGGACCTTTTACAAATCTGTCTTCACATTTACTCATATTTTTAAAAGAAATTAATACTATAACACCAAACAAGCAGTAAACACGCTGGGCTGCACTCTCGTGATTTATGACAGATACTTCTTGGCACTGTCAATGGGCGTCATAAACGCACGTTCTCAATTAAGCGTTACCACTTTGCAATATGAGATTCTATTGGTAGTTCCTCATAAATGTACTTCAGGCACCAATAGAATTGCAGGTTGTGGAAAGCAAGGCAGAGAAGTGAGGTTCTTTTTGAATGCACCTTCATAGCTAATTCTGACGGCCGTTTAATCTCGTACTGATTGGTGCAGTTTATGATGACGTCACATTGGCGCCCGAAAGCTATCGTTTCAAACTGCTGTTCATTTACGGAACATTTGTATTTTTTTTGTGGTATTTTATGCGCTCAGAAAAAAAAATAAAAATTCATTTTTAGTAATATTTTGATAGGCTCTTTCCAATAACACAATAAAAAAAAATTGAGGGAAAAGCCCAATATTCATCTGGATAAGATTAAAACTTTCAGATTATGAATAGAGCTTGTGTACCTTAGACTGCAATCCCAGAAATATATTTTGTATACAACGTGAATTGTTTAGATTTAGGCGAGTTCGGTTAAAACTATGAGAAATTGCGTTGAATTACAATTATTCATTGGGCTGACTAGCTATGTCGTGTACTTGATATCTGATTCAGATATGTTGGTTGAATGTGGCACCGCCTGAAAGTGTGTATAAACAATTGAAAACAGGACACAAACATCTGGTAATATAATATGGGCTGTGCACCGTAAAGTTATCTTTTCAGTGAAGGGCAATCAAAAGGGTGAAGCAATGAGTGCTAGTAGGGTAGAACAAAGAGGGAAGCCGCCAACATATGCACAGGAAGGAAAAAATAAGTTCTATTTTTTATTTTATTATTCCTTATCACATGGTCCATATATTGGGATTATTTACAAATACAAAAACGTCTCAGGTCAGGGAAGTTGGGGTCTGCTTGATAGACAGAGCGTCCCAAATGCACTCCTAGATCTCTTTTATTTTTTGCAGATTTTACTTTAACTTGTCGGATCGGTATGCAGGGTGTCTCAGATGTTCTCTTGGGGCTCTTCCTTGCACTCCCACTGTAAATGGCTATTTACCTGTGGAACGGTTAATAAATAAAAGTGGGCATGAGAAGATGCATACTTCTAGATTCAGAAACGGAAGAGCAGAAGACTCGGAAGAAGAATAAATAAAGAGATGATGATAGATGGAAACTTAAAAGAAGCATCTCACAAACGCCTCTCCTTCCCATCCTATATTCCTACCCTCTCTGCTGGCAACAAGCATGTTCCATATCCAATCCTGCAGATGCAACCAGTCCCGGCATTCTATAAAAACTTCCAGATTGGACATCCAGAAGTGGCAGCAATGCCTACCTTATGCTGGCCAATCAATCAACGTGAATTGTTTAGATCTACTTCTATAAATTATAAAACTAGAACCATGTGCAGGCACAGCTGGCTGAGTGTTCATGTACTTTTTTCTATTTACCACCAAATTAGTTATTATCAAATGCTGAAGATATGAACCGGCTGGGTAAATATCCCATGAATATGATACATGAAAAACTTTGTGTCAGTAAATAACTACTACCACCAGAGTATCTTTAGTTTTTTACTGCGTATTCATGTGTTTCAAAACGCCCTATTTTCAGTGTCGACTACCAGCAATCAAATTTCCAAGAGTGGGAGGTGGCATTCTTACAATTGAATATTGTCTGGCGAAATTTTTAAAGAGTTAGGGGGTTCTTTAAAATTGAGTATTACCTCGGTGGGAATTTTGGTGGGAGGGGGGGGGGGGGGGGACCATCGATATTCCTTCGCAATTGAATAAAAAACAGTGCTATGCTGTAATGCCAGGCATTCCTGTCGGGCGATGTTATATTGAAAAGGGTGAAGAGTTTATTTTTGACTTTATATTTTATCTTTCTGCGGTTTCTGTCGAATTAAATATTTATGATTTAAATATCACTGGTATCAATTTTTAAATTACAAAGGACCCACATTTCTGTATCCATTTCATGTTCACTGGGTATCCAACTGAAAGGCCTGCGTGTCCAAATGGATACACAAAAGTACCTTAAAAAAATGCCTTGGGTACCACAGACCTAGAGGAAGCCATCTTTCATATAAGCTAATTTTGCCCGCGTCATGGTATTTTGGAGTTACTTCCGGTCACGATTTGTTATGTTTTCTGAAGTCATAGAATACATGAATAAAATGTACGTCAAATTGTAGGTTTTGAGGTATACAGTGAGATTTTAGTGGAGTGCCGGACTTGATTTACCTGCAACCCCTGCGACACCCTCGATTAAATGTTTTTTTTGTGTTTTCATGTCATCGATTAATTTTTTTTAAATTAAAGTACAAGCATTTTATTTATTAAAAAAAATGAGTGTGCCTCTTCTTATTTGCCCTCATCCCCTCATGGCTGCTTTGTTTTTAATTACTATAAGGCCAGGGCAGTCTAGAGAAAATCGGGGCCCGGGGGGTTGTACCTACGACTCCCACCAATCCTCAATATAAATTTCGAAGAACGGAGGATGACATTCATAGTAATACAATTTCTCTCTATAAAAATTTCGAAGAGTGGGGGGAGTATACTCCTTAGGATTGAATATTTTTCTCGATCGAAATTTTGAGCGGAGGGGTAACATTCTTTAAAATTCAATATTTACCTCGGTCGACATGTTGAAAAGCGGGGAGATGATATTCCTCAAAATTGAATATCTGTCTCAATCGGAATTTTGAAGAATGGGAGGGCGATATTCCCCAGGTTTCAATATTTATCTCAATCGAAATTTTAAAAAGTGGAAGGTGATATTTCCTACAGCTAATATTTATCACGATACGAATGTTAAAAAGTGAGAACGAGAATGTTCCTTTACCTAACAATTTCACATTTATCTCATTATAAACAATTCAAGTCATTCGGAACTCATTATTATTTGCATCACACTAATCATTTACAAGTATACTGAAACCACCGGGCCCGGGGAAAAACACCCCCGACCCCCCCCCCCCCCCTCTCGGCGGGCCTGCGTAAGGCCTATAAACATAGACTAAATCTATGAATTAGAACATTTATTTTTTATATATCTAGGTAATTTTTGATTTTTCATTATTAATAATCTTAGTTCAATTAATCCATTTTATATTAATTATTATCAATTATGACATACAGGGTGAGTCACTAGTTCGTTGATGGTCAATCACTCCTCAACCGTTTGAAATTTGAAAAAATGTCTCGGATAAAAATTGTGGGAGATCAAAATAAGTGACATATTATCAATTTGTTTTTAAATTGAACAGCAAACATTTTTTCATATATTTATATTGGACTCTTAATTTATTACCCAGGTATGACATTTTTGGAATAACACTGCGACTTTGTCACATCATTTCATATTTTCCAAGAAAAAAATGCATGAAATTGTAAAAAATGTGTTTTCATAAATTAGACCGTCATTTCACTTCCAATGTTAGTCAAGATCATGTATGAATTTCCAAGCTTCTCACAGTCGAACCTAGTTCTACAGGATGTTCTCCACGATGATTCATGTTTCTCTATTTTTAAACTGCCATAACTCAATTTTTTCCTATATTAAATACACAAAGATTCCTTTCTATACCCTCATATAAAGTACTGCTAGTAGTTATTTAAGAATACATTTAAGTAATGAGACATTGTTGCAATTTATATTGAACAATGCACATTATTTTAAAATGCACAATACAAAATTAATTGATTGCAAAAAGCCTCAGCATAAAAAATTATCCTGTGTTGCGTATATCATGCCATCCGTATATTGCAGTTTTCAACTTTTTGGACTTTGTTAGTACAGACTAGGTAATAAGTACGACAACTACTTCAGTATGTGTCCCTCGAGTGGGATGCACTCGGCGTCCGCCTCTTTGGCGCTTGCCGTAGATTGGAAACGTTTCTTTTTTTAAACTTGCTCTCGTTTGAGCTGACTGGTTTTATTGGGTGATAATTTAAGTTGTAAGGTCTATGTTTATTTGCATTTCTTGTGGAATTTCTGGTTTATTTTGTTATGAATGTCAGTGAAGTACGACAACAGATATATAATTTCTTCTTTCATGCAAGTTGAGTAAGAGTGTTAATGCAACTTGCAAGTAGAGACATCTACCAACCACTTTTGCAATTGACAACGAGTTAGCCGAAGAAGTACAGCTTGCCAAGACTAACTTGGCCCGTGAACATCGGAGTGCATAAGAAATTGTGCATATTAATTACCCCTTTCAAGTATTCGATATTCAGTTAAAAAACTTGTGTCTCAGATTGTACTTTCGAATAAATCAGTATCTTGCATATTTGTCGAACACTGAACCCTTCCTTTCCCTTTTATACGGAAGCGCTGAAGGGCCAAAACAAACCTCTTTTTTTAAGTCGCTTGTTAGTCGCGTTTAATTCGACTAACAATAACATTACTGTTAGGCGAATTTTATTGTAACTAACAGATGCACGATTCTTAGTTGCGTCTATCTCGGCTATTAGACGTGTTTAATTCGACTAACAGATGCGCTACTGTTAGGCGATTTTAATGTTGACTAACAGGTGCACGACTCTAAGGCACGTTTATCTCGACTATTAGGCGTGTTCATTGTTCTGCGCCACTCCAAAGATTTGTTTTGGTTCTAAATTTTCAGAGTTCTAGAACCGTTCCCGTCTTGCGCAGTTTAAGAAATTATGAATTTTAGTGTACTACGCATGACTGTTTCTTTACTGCGCATGACGGGAACGGTTCTAGAACTCTGAAAATTTAGAACCAAAACAAACGTTTGGAGTGGCGCAGAACAATGAACACGCCTAATAGTCGAGATAAACGTGCGTAAGAGTCGTGCACCTGTTAGTCGATATTAAACTCGCCTAATAGTAACGCATCTGTTAATCGAATTAAACACGTCTAATAGCCGAAATAAACGCAACTAAGAATCGTGCATCTGTTAATTACAATAAAACTCGCTTAACAGTAATGTTACTGTTAGTCGAATTAAACTCGTCTAACAAGCGACAGAGAAAAAGTGGTTTATCTTGGCCCTTCAGCGCTTCCGTACTTTTATATACATTTCACGGGCCAAGCTGTATAAAATACCAAAGATAGCTTAAATTCCATAATAACTATGAACAAGTTTCTTGGGTAGCATATATTACACAGACAACCAGAGATATTTAAGAAAAATTCCGAAATAAACAGTTACGAACATCCTTTTGTTTAAACAAATGCCTTAATTCCTGAACTTAGATTCATGCCAAAACATTTTGCTACACATCTTGTACTGTTTGTAAGTTCCATGCAGTGAAAAAAAAATGCTATTGTAAAACAATTCCTTCCTAGATGAATTGAACACTTATATTTATAGTTGTCTCCATATATTTACTGCATATAAAAACCTCAAAGCTGTGCCGCTTACGTATAGATGGGAAAGCGGGGCATGTTCAAATTTGGTAGAAAATGGTAAATCATAAATATAATGTGTTACTTAATACATAGAACAACATTGTTCTCATGTATATTATGTTCTCGCATAATAAAATAAGAAATAATCAGAAACAAGCCTCTTTTAATTTAAATTTCTTAACTCCTGAAATATAGTTGTACATATCACCCCTAACTATTTATTTATTTATTATGCTTTATTTCAATTGCCAAAATACGTTGATAGATATAGATAGATAGATAGATTTTTATTGGTCATATATACACAAATTAGGCTTTGACACGTCAAATAAATGTAAAATATAGCAAAAAAAAAACAACGAAATATTGGTTGTCTTAAACAATAATAATAAAAAATACACAATAAATAAAACAAATAAATAACACATAGAGTAAATAACAATATAGTACATAGAGAACGAACGAACAATAATTGTTGTCATCATAGATTAACCTCTTTGGTTGTCATATATAGAGCAGGTTTATAGAATTAAACGGGAAAAATCATAGAATGCACTATCAAGGAGGAATCGTTTAATTACGTATTTGAAACGAGTACAATCAAGTGTTGTACAGCAATCGGTAAGAGATTGAAAAATTTTACTGCGTAATAGCATGTCCCATTTCTGGTTTTTGAAAGTCGCAAAGAATTCAAATATATAGTACCCCTATTACGAGTTGAGTACGCATGTACACTTTCACATGTTGTGTAATTATTTAAGTTACTTTTAATATATACAAGGCACTGTAGAATATATTTGCAGGGTAAGGTAAGTATCTTGAGGCTTTTAAAAGCATTCCTACAATCATCGCTATATGATAAGCTGACAGCTTTTCTTTGCAGCGAGAAAACTGTTGAGGTATGTGCCGAGTGGCCCCGTATTAAAATGGCATAGGTAAGGGAAGATTGAATTATAGCATGATATGCCATTAAAACCGTTGATTGTGACAAACAAATTTTTAACTTGCGCAATAAGAAATTATTACGTGATATATTTTTGCAGATATAGGACGTGTGTTCTTCCCATGTCAACTTACTGTCCAAAATAACGCCCAAAAACTTAACGCAATGAGAGGTCATCTGTACAGAGTGCGGTCGTAGCGAAAAAATCATAGTCTCTGTCTTATCATTATTTATAGTACTTATTATTTAAAAACCAGTTATGAACCATAGACAGACTGTTTGGAGCCTCAGACAGTAAAATGTTACAATCATTATGGGAGTGAGCCAATGTCGCGTGATCAGCAAAGAGAGTGAAATTGTTAAGGGACTACTGTTAGGCAAATCATTTACATAAATAAGAAATAAAACCGGCCCCAAAACTGAACCCTGAGGGACACCAATTCTAATATTAATGTTACCAGAATCAGCATTATTGAAATGAACAAATTGATGACGATCAGTCAAATATGACATAATCAAATTTCTGCTGCCCTCAGAGAATTTGTAAAATTTCAGTTTGTTTACTAAAATATTGTGAGGCACACAATCGAAAGCTTTACTTAGATCTAAAAATTGCACATGGACAAATTCTTTCACCTCGAAACCTTGATTTATTACATTCATCAATGAATTAATTGCTAACGTCGTTGACAATTTTGACCTGAAACCATATTGACAACTATTAAATAAATTAGAATTTTCAAAATAATTCGTGATTTGAGAACTACCTCAAAGATTTTGGGAAATAATGGCACGATAGAAATAGGTCTGCAGTTAGCCGGATCATCAATACAGTTTTTTTAAACAAAGGTAACACTTTTGACAGTTTAAGGCATTTTGGAAACACATTCTTTCTGATGCATTCATTAATTAGTTTCGTGAGTGGAATTATAATGATGTATTTGATACAATTGAGAATTTTAATGTTGATATCATAAGCATCTTTACTCTGTTTGTTTTTCAGATAGCGATTACATCTAGTTTCAAAATTGTCGGTGGCAGGTGACAAGGAGTTAACTAAATTTTGAGCAATGTTTTCAAAATAATTATTAAATTCGTCAAGAGAAATAATTTCTGACGAATTGTCCGTTTTATTTATATTAACCAAATTCCACATTGCTTTTTGCTGATTCTTATTACGACGAATGTACTTATCGTTTGCTGCTTTCTTGGCTTTCAATATTTCGTTTTCATAAATACGTTTTTTGTCATTAATCAATTTTTTCAAATCGTTAGTAGGATTTGTCTTATCAATATCAAGAAGAAAATATAATGTCTCTCTCAATTGCCGCAAATCATCAGTGTACCAAATTAAATTAACTTAACTGGGATATTGGATATGAAACGTCTATGCAAACGGTAAATTTCAAACAAATAACAGCAATAACAGTACATATACTTAGCAATAATAACACAATTTAAACAAATACAATACAGATCTAAAAGTGGAGTAAATATAATGCTAATATGTTATAATATATATTTTAAGTACACTCTTGATCAAAATACTCGTCTATGGCATAATATGCTTTGTTTTGTAGCACCTCTAATAGGTTTTTTTTAGCTAGCTTCTGCTTAACCCTCTTAAATGACGAGGGATATTATTATAGATTTTACTACATGTATATTTTGGGCTCTTTTAAAATAGTTAAGTTGAACTGGTCAATTTGTATATCTGCATTATTTCGTGTAGAGTAGTTGTAAATGACATTCCTGTTATTATATATTTCTGGCTTTTGCTTGGTGAACACTACTGCTTCTAAAATAAGAATACTAGGTAAAGTTAATATTTTGTTGTTTTTGAAACTGCTTATTTTACAAGAATCTCTTGGCGATAGTCCAAAAATTAGTCTCATGATGCGTTTTTGTAAGATAAAGACAGACTCTGTTCCAATCAGTTCTCTGACCCCAGTATATGATTAAATATTTTAAATGCGGGTATATTAACGCATAATAAACATTAATTAGATATTTATGATCCAAAAAGGATTTGAGATTTGTAATTGCAAATTAACCACTATTAAGCTTGCCCACTACATTGTTAATGTGATTTTTCCACGAAAGTTTTTCATCAATTCTAATACCCAGGAATTTAGTGTGTTCGCATGGAGATATGATTTGTTTGTTTATTAGGAGTTTTATTGGTTTTATTACTTTTTTTTGTGAAATGTGATATATTTGGCTTTGGATACAGTAACTATTATTTTATTTTTACTGCACCATTTTTCAAATCTGCTAAGTAGTTTTGTTGCAGTTTTATGGAGAGCCTCTAGAGAATCAGCCGATACTACTAAGCTTATATCGTCAGCAAACATTACTAGGAGTGAGTCTTGTTCTTTCATATACTCATCAAGATTGATAAACATTGCAAACAGTAGGGGAGATAAAGCTGCTCCTTGTGGAACACCAAAATTCATTTCCCGACTGTGTGAATTACTGTCTTCTAACTTCACATAAATCTTTCGATTTTAAGACCGATTCGATCCAACCATTTAAATAACCTCTGTCCCTTGTTGCTTTAAGTACTATCTGTTTTCTTTTAGTTTTGTGTTAGATTAGGTAAAGTTAGGTAAAATAAACTAATCGTGGCTGAATCGGCTTAGCCCAAAGCCAAAGAATTATTATCTATCAGAGAATCTGAGATTATACAATCGAATACCTTTGTAAGGTCGAAGAAGAGGCCTAGAACAACACACACACTAGACCGCCATACCCAGGGAACTGATAAGCAGAGCCGTACTTTGAATTTATCTATCAATATCATGAAGGACGGGCAATACATTCACCAATGCGTAATCCTATCTTGATGCAAAACAGAGTACGATTTTTTAATTTACAAGAAACATCATTAAATTTCTGTCGAAAACACGATATTTAATTCCCTAGTATTATTTTGTTTATTCTAATACTCAAAAGTTTGAAGTATGGATTTGTAGGACCGTCTCGGTTGTTAAAAAAAACGACTTTGATATTTTAATGGCCCGTTTTTATAGTCTTTTTTATTTGCATTAAATATGTGGGGACAACTATACTCTGTATTTGGTATGCCTGACAAAAACTATATATTTATACCAAAAAAAAAAACAAACAATCTCTAGATGTGTAAGAAACCTCAGTATAGTGAAATTTTCCCTAAACATGTAGGACCATTTCTTTTATCCATATCAGATTATTTCATTTATAATCATTGTACTCGAATAGCCGACTGTATAGATACTCGTTTGATTAACATTTATTTATTTTCACATATTGCAAGTCACTTTTGAATTTTGATACTTCATAGAAAATTATTTAGGATTAAATTGTACTATCAAGTCTAGGATCTAAGATAAAGAGGTGAACTCAATGACTTCAGAAAACTTCTGAAGTCATTGGGTGAACTCATTTTGTTCAGTAAAGGTATAATCATAAACTTTTTCATTCTTTTATTTTAAATACAGGTTTTTTTCGTCGATACAGATTCATCGAGGTGCTATAAATACTTATCAAACTTTACAGATATAATCTGTATCGCATAATTACCTGTTTTATTTAAAGGCTTGTGTTTATGCATTAGATGTAATTTCTGTATCTTACATTTAACATGTCTATATTATTTTGAAAACAATATCTATATACAGGGTGGAGCAATTGTGCGTCAGACCTCAATATCTCAAGTTCTAATAAGATAGCTAGAAATTTTTAAAAAAATTGCAAATAAAGTAGATAAAAAAGTCTATAACTGGAAATTATTTTCGAACATACAGGGCGAGACAAGACGAAATTACAGGACCAAGTGCCTTTTTTTTAATGGAATGCTATATGTATATCAGTACATTTCTTGAAGCCTCTTTCTAGGCTCTACTCGTACCTATATTAGCACTGAATATCTCCCAACCACTTGGATGTAATGAATTTTTTTGTTGAAATAATGCAATTTGCAGATGGATATTAAAAAAATCACCACAGTCACAATTATGGGTTTTAAGAAAAACTTATGTGAATATCAGTTACGAGACATCTAATTAATGCTATTGAATCATTTTTATTTTCTAAAACTGTACAGGGTGGCCAAAAATTATTTTTCAATTAAGAACTTTTTAAATTGAATTTTCTCAATTTTTTCAAATGGAACACCCTGTATATTTTTTAACGATGTGATGTAGAAATGAAAAACGAACATTTTTTGTAAGTATTTCCCTATGACTAATTGCAACCAATTTCGTTTTATTGAGCAATAATTACAAAATTCAAAAATAAACTTAAAAAGAGGTTTCTTCAAATAACTCAGTAAAAAAAATTATAATAAATGTTCCACATGTTGCCCATTTTGATTGACACACATCTCTATGCGCTTTTGAAATGAGATTCCCACTGTTCCTAAAACTGCCGGTGTGATAGATCTAAAGGCAGTTATTATTCTTTCCTTCCTATTTTGTACTGTTGTTGGTGTGTCTCTATAAACAATTTCCCCATAAAAAGAAATCCATTTTTGTAAGATCTGGGGATCTAGCAGGCCATTTAGTGGGTCCATTTCTTCCAATCCATTGATGAGGGTAGGTATTATTAAAGTGGTCTCTAACTGCATTTAAATAATGTGGTGGAGCACCATCTTGCTGAAACCACATACTATTTCGGATTCTTTCAGGGAGTTTTACCAATGATTGTGGCAGATAGTTTTCCAAAAAATGAAGATAAATAGCTCCAGTCAATGTGCCATCAAAGAAATATGGCCCTATTACATGTTCCCCAAACGTTTATAGACCACCTGTGTTGGTTATCAACTTGCATAAAAAATGAGGATTTTCCGAAGCATAATAATGGAAATTGTGCCTATTAACAAATCGATTTTTATGAAAAGTTGCCTCATCAGTGAATAAAACATTATTGAAGTTGACATCATCTTGCATTTTACCTCTGGCCCAATTACAAAATTGAAAATCGTCATAAGATAATTCCTGGTGCATTTTAATATGATATGCATGCAAGTTATTTGTTTTTAAGATTCGATCTACTTATTCCTGCTAATGAGCTCACTTCTCTTTGACTAACATGGGGATTCTCAACCGTTGCCAGCACCACAGAAAAAAAACTCATTTTCTTCATTCACAACACGTTTTAGTCTTTCACTTTTTTTATATTCGACATTTCCAGTTTCCAGAAATCTATCGAGAAGATTTTGGAAGCTGCTGACATCAGGAATTCTTCTTTCATGATAACGTTGGTGATAAATTCTATTGGCAAGTAAACAATTTCTGTCTGACTCGCCCAAAACAAAAATCATGTCTACAAGTTCCGCTTTATTAAAATTCATATTGTAAAATTCCAAATATTTTAAATTCAATACAAATGGTAACTAACGACCTGTGTGTGATAAATGCTTCGTTGTACAAGACAATTTACACCAAAGTGAGGTTTTATTGCTTGTGGAATAACGAAAACGTCACAAAATTTTACAAAAAAACATTACAGTAAAGGATCTGTTAAATAACATTTACTCATTTCAGTGGATTGGCAGAAATAGTCCCACTAAATGGCCTCATTTCAAAATTGCATAAAGACGTGTGTCAATCAAAATGGGCAACACTTCGAACACCTATTATAAATTTTTCTAATGAGTTATTTGAGGGAACCTCTTTTTTAAATTTATTCTTGAATTTGACACTTATTTATTTATAAAACGAAAATGGTTGTAATTAGCCATAGGGAAGTACTTACAAGAAATGTTCGTTTTTCATTTCTATATCACATCGTTGAAAGATATACAGGGTGTTCCATTTGAAAAAATTCAATTTAAAAAGTTCTTAATTGAAAAATAATTTTTGGCCACCCTGTACAGTTTTAGGAAATGGAAATGATTCAAAAACATTAATTAGATGTCTCGTAACTGGCATTCACACAAGTTTTTCTTAAAACTCATAATTGTGACTCTGGTGATTTTTCTAACACGTTGAGCCCCGGGTGGCATCTAAGCGATGCCTCGCTACCACAAACTTCAGAGACCGCGAGGTACCAACGTAATGCCACACAGCTTAGATGTTGTTGGGACCGCGTGAGATCAACGTGATGCCTCTTAGCAATGAAATCTAAATGGGAATAGAAAGAGTGCGGTCCAACAAGAACACTGTTAGTTGCAGATTAGGTATAGCTACATTTATATGGAATATATTACATTAATACACAATAATAGCCATCATTATATGCTCGTTGAGTAATATACTATTATCTAACACAAGCATAGAATATGGTACTACAGTGATTTTACATATAGAATGTGATGTATTACACACCAGTGAGAGAATATTCAAAAAGTCACTAGTGAGAGAATATAAAAATAGCTTTATTTGGTTTGTCAGTTGTTGACTCACTTTTTAAGTTACCAATCAATTTTTCATATTCAGAAATATCAATATTTTTATAAATCTTTAAAGTTGCCTTCAGCATTGAATACTTTTTCTACATTGAAAAAGCTGAACACTTTTTCGTTAAGCCAGCATTTACACTTCACTTCATTTACACCAGTAACACCTTTGCGTTTTGCTCAATTGTTGTATTGGCTGAATTCCGTGTCACAAAAAGCTTGGAATTTCTTAGCAGTAGCGCAAGTAAGAGTTCAATTTTCTTCAATTTTAGAGAGAAATAAATTTTTTTCATGTTCAGTTAATTTTAGCATTGCGAAAATATGACACTGACAAATGGATAATAGTATATTATTCAACGAGCATATAATGATGGCTATTATTCACGATGGTGAAGTTTAACTCGCCTGCGGCTCGTGTCGTAAATCACCAGAGTGAATAATAGCCATTATATGCGAGTAGAATACTATACTTTGTCCACGACTAATAAATAAGTATTTAATATTTATTTAATTCATCTTCATTTAATTTCTCCTATTTAAGAAAGATTCATAAGTCACCATATATAGTTTTTCCATTTTTTGGGTAACAAGTTTAATGAGGCGATTTTTGCAGCTTCCTTTATCTCTTACGGTGTCAAAGAAATCTCGTGTTCCCTGTCAGTATCAATTTATTTAATTATATTACTCGTCTTGAGTCCCTAATATGTAAAATTATTGTAAATAACGTTGGCGTTGAAATCGCACAAATTTTGACGTTTCAAATTAATTACAGAATACGCTTTGACACATTGGCATGGCTTACTAATAAAATAATAGTTTGTAGACACGTAGCTAAATGGTTTCAAAAATGGGGATTGCCGCGTGTTGCTAATAGATGATGCTTTGAAAAAAAACGTACTAATGTAGCTTTTGACTTCATTAAAGTACCTCTTCTGCATGTACCATTTGAGTGCTTCCTAGAAAACTTAGAAAGAAAACACTTGTTTTCTGGTTGCTGCAATTTTGACATTTTCAATTTTTAGTAAAAAGTCACTAATGTCATTTCTTATAAACAACTGACTGTCCTCATTATTCACTGCAATCAGTGAATAATGAAATCATTATTCACTGCAGGGAATAATGGATAGCATTATCCTTGAGAAAACACATACATAATGAGTACATTATTTAATAGTCGTGGACAGAGAATAATTTAATATAGCGAAAAACAGGTATATTGGATTTCATTGCACAGAAGTATAAATATTATGCACTTAGTTTAACTTTCGATATTTTGAATTATTTTTGCTTCGTTATCAGAAATAAATAAGCTTTCAACAAAAAAAAAAAGTTTCTTACAACTGGAAAAAAAATACATTTATAGGGAAAAATTGTAATGGTAATAAAGCTTTGTAGTTTATTAAAATTCTTTAAAAAGTCATCTAGGTGTTGCAATTATTTTAAAAACTATTTTATCGTCTTTATGTATAGTATTAACTAAAGTACTCAAAAGGAGTTAACAAGTAAGGCAATTGCTGTTGAGGAGGAACCTACGTAGTCATTCAGATACCTATGTATTCACTAGTTGTTTCTATATTTTTTGTAATGTACTAATTGTTATGTACTTAGATTTTAGCAGTTTATGTATTTTAATATTTTTCCGTTATATTGCTCTGTAAATGGGTTGTACTGTCGGGAAATGAAGCTATTATTATTATTATTATCATATACATATACATATCAAAGTTTACCTATTACTAAATAATAAAGACAAGAATATCAAAGAGCAATCATTTCCCATTTAATCGAAACTTAATTGTGTTCCAACAAAAACCATTTTAACAGCTCTATTTAGAAGATCACAAAATTATTATTTTAAATGTTCAAAATGAGATCCATTAATAATAATAATGCATTTCCGTACTTGTGTCTTATGTCAATCTCAGTCGTGTTTAGTTTTATTTCTGTTCATATAGTAGGGCAGCTGGCTCTATCTTTGGTATCAGTTGAGCAAGCTGTGAATATTTTCAATGTAGGCAAGTTCTTTCATCGTACCTCACATGTAAAAGTCTATTGTGTATAATCTGGGGACCCTGAGGGTCTCAGAAACATGCGAGCTGATAGCCTGTTAAAGGCAGACTAAAGTCTAGCAAACAAATAATAAAATGAGCAAGCATGAAACACACCACGTGTTCGTTCTGAACAAATTGCATAACTAACGATGTACAGGAAACGTCAGGTGGGTACGTGCGATCCCGCTCTTTGTACAGATAACTCATTTCGTTATTTGTTTGCTTGAAGTTACCAAACAAATGGCTAGTTCTTACTTGCTCTGAAGTAGAAGAACGACGAACATGGTTGTAGGATTTTATAAATGTCTTGTTTTTATATAACATACTATATATTAAAGTTTCACGAGCTGCTTTTGCAGCGTTCGTGGGTCCCCAGATTTGACACCAATGGACTTTCATGTGTGGGGATGCAATGAAAGAACGTGCCTACATTGAAAAAATTCACAGTATTGCTCATCTGATAGCAAAACTAGAGCGAGATGCACTATAATTACGAACAAAAATAACACTAAAGATGACTATGGTTGAAATAAGAAGAGGAGCAGTGCTAATAGCTAAAAACGCTCTAGCCATTCATTCAATAGAAAAAAAAAAAAAGAAAAGGAGCACGGAAATGCATTAGATGTAATTGATCCCATTTCGAACATAAAAAATAAAAACTTTGTGACTTATTGAATAAAGTTTCTGAATTAGAACTTTCTGTTAGCTGAAACACATATTTAAGTTTCGATTTAATGAAACATCGCCGATTGATATTCTGCCTTTTTTAAAAACTGATAAATTTTATCTTTTTCCAGCCAACAGAAGCTTTTAATTGGTTTTGTGTTGAATATTTATTTATTTCAGATAACAAAGAAAACATTTCAAAATATCAAAAGCTAAACTACTTGCGTGATAGGTACTTATTTAATAATAATACCACTTTATTATACAAAACAAACAATACAAAAGGATAAAAGACACAGACAGTGATTCCCACTCTACCCTTACACATTTTAAAATAATTCAGGTACCTACAATTCAGTATCTACTGTTTTAAAGGTAAAAAAATTATTTACTGACTTATAAAACTACACATGTATAGGAACTAAGTACCTATATTAGCCATCATGTAATAAATAGGTTCATATTTATACATTTTAGCAGTACACTAAAATGTTTGTACATTAATATTTTCCAACAAACCTGTAAGCGGACAATGTTTTAATTTTTGTTTAAAACAAGACTCATTTAACTGAAATATATCAGGAGTGAGGCGGTTGTAAATATATGATACTATGTAATTAAAAGATGCTTTCATGACAGTGGAACTATGCACTGTTATGGTAACTTCATTGTTGTTCCTTAGATCCCTGTTATGGTGATTGTTTCTGAATTCAATTTTATTGTACAGATATTGTGGTGTCCGAGTACTGATAATTTTTCATATGAGGCAAGCATAATGTACAAATCTCTCAACAAGTTTTAGCATATTTAACTCTCTCAAGTATGGTGAGATATGTGTGTGTCTAGGTGTATTACATATATATCTTACACAATTTTGTATTTTCTGGAGGCGATACTTATCTTCCCCCCTGAGGTTGGGTCCATAGATTGGGTTTCAATAAGTGAATAAAGATAATACTAATACTTCTATTAGAAGTAGTTTAGCTTTAATGGGAAATAGGTCTCTGAACCGGTACAAATGCCTAAGTCTAAGAAGCGAGATTTGACGTAGTTTAGATATATTATGATCTGTTTCTAAAACCTTGGAAGCTATTAAATGGCACTTGCAGGACCATCAACATGTAATTTTGTAACTAATAAATTGGAAACTTTATTTCTCAAAAAGTCTGCCGTTTCGTCTATTCTAACCCAAATGCAGCCATTTTAAAGATCACTCCGAATACTTTCGTTTTTTTTTATATAATTTGCTGAGAATTTTTTTAAGAAGCAGGCTTTCACTTGGAACATGTTGCCCCACGCAATATTTCTTTAGAAAATGTGTAAAATAAACGTTATTTAGTACACTCCGAGGAAGATTTAAACATATTAACAAAAGAGCCAAATCGAAATAGAAGTCGTTCTTTGAAATTTTCTTTTCCTTTTTTGTATTACACTCGTGTAGCTATTTACATTTTTTAAAACAACATTTCTCTGTATATACCTTATTGTGACATCACAAATATTACAAATTATTTTTTCGCCATCAAAATGTAGTTCTTTATAAGGCTTAATTCATTTTTCGACAGTAATTTTTCTAGGACTAAAATGCGGCGTATTGATAAGTCGTTATTTCACAATTATAAACTAGGCCCTGGCCTGGGTCAAGTTCATTCGATTTAAAGGCGAGTAAATAGTAAATAATATTGAAACATTCTTTATAGGATTTTGCAAACAGCAGAAAAAACAACTATCTATAACTAAAAGAAAAACTTTGTAACTTTGAAATAGTAAATAATGTTTGGCGTGTATTGCAAGCATGTCGGCCACGTGTTGCAGGTGTGCATTGTTTACGTGCTATTTCTTTAACTTAAATAGCGTTTTTGGCTAAATAGATTATATAATTTATATTACACTAAAAATAAATCAAAATTTATTTATTTTTCAGTGAACTAAACATCTGTGCTTATTTATTTTATTTATTATATTTCAATAAATCCTTGTAACGACGCACCTGAAAATTAAACCCAAATTCCGATCACTGATAATAACGCTTTCGAAAATACCTTAGCAAATAATTGAATTTAAATTACAAGAAATATAAGGCCATGATCAGTATATTTAGGCTATAATATTGTATAAAAAATTATATAAAAAGTGTAATAAATTAGTTAAATTTAATTTATAATCATTTTAATGATTATTTAGTTTTATACGAAGCTTATTATTACTTGATTGCGTTGCCTGTATTGAAGCAAATACAGTTAATAAAGTTATTAAAATTATTGCATATAAATACGTTATATTAATTTAATTGCCATATTTAGAAAATCCAGTAGTAAGGGCCCCTCCGTGTCCGGTCCATTCTTCTTTAAGCTGGACAACACAACCCAAATCTCGCAAAGCAGCCTTAATATCATATTCTATATCTTTAAATTTATGTAAGCTTGTCTGTAGCAACTCTTCCACACCTAGTTCAAGGAATATTTTTCTTTCATTTTTATTTCGAGAAGCCATGTTTCTTAT
Organism: Stenurella melanura; assembly: GCA_963583905.1. Classification (NCBI taxonomy): domain Eukaryota; kingdom Metazoa; phylum Arthropoda; class Insecta; order Coleoptera; family Cerambycidae; genus Stenurella; species Stenurella melanura. Next base: position 116,426,215 of record OY757312.1, read on the forward strand.
AGCCCAACTGGCCGATTTAAGAACTATTTTATCTTTTGGATGCATTTTCATAATGTTTACAATAATTTCAGCTATTCCACTTTCAAGAAATTCTTTGCTATTTTCGGGACATCTCAAGGTTAAAGCTGCTACACACAGAAGTCCTGCCGTTAAAGTCTGTATATGACTTTTATTTAAATCTAAGGCCGCAGTAATAACTGGTGCAAACTTCTTTTGTATTATGAGGATCTTACATTCATCATTTCCAGCTAAAGCTTTTAGAAGCTTAAAGCAGTTCCTAATGATTTTATCATGAGAATATAATGACTGCATGACATCTCTTAGAATTTCTAAGCCTCCAGCATCTACGACTCTTTTGCAATATTCTGTTCTAACCAAAAGTACACATAATGTTATCATTAGATCGTTAACTAGCTTCTCATCCTGTTGAAAACGACAAAGTAAGGTTATAATGGAATTTAAAGATTCATTGGCTATTACTCTGGAATGTTCATGAGCTTTCCCAAATTCTACTCTTACATCGTCATCAAGCACTAAAGCTCTACACACAGCTAATGTTTCTCTCAATATATCTGGATTTCCTTCATGTAACAATTCTTTCAAGGGCTCCAAAATATTGGCATTAACTAATTTTTGTCTATTTAGTTCATGCATAACACAACATTCCTTTGTCCATTTCAAAGATAGTTTTTTTATTTCTAAATCAACGTCTTTTTTTAAATGCGAAATAATTGCCTCAATACCTCTGTCATCCAAAAGATCAGGCTGCTTAGTCATGAGGGACATTAATGCTTTGAAGCAATTTTTTTTTACATCATTATCATTGTTGTAATTCAACAAAGAATCTAAAATAACAGAATATGCTCCAGATTTACCAACCAAAACTTTGTATTCAAGGCCTTTATCAGACTCTAGTTTAAGAGTTTCTAATTTTTCGATAACCGTCGTGGAGACTGCTTTAGATTCATTTAATTCATTCAATTGCATAACTTCTTCCTTGATCTTTTCAGAATATGTTGGAAGCTCCTTCACAATGGTACTTAAATCTACACCCTGTGATTCGAATTGCAGAATAGCTTCACTAATAGCTTCCTCTGGAGAAAATTCTAAGACCTCAATATTTTCACGTACCGCATCGTTAAATGATTCTTGACTAATTACCAATACCATTTTGGAATCCACTGGAGAAGAAAGTTTAATACAAATATAAGACTAAAAAACGAATACAATAAACTTGTACTTACCTTGTTACCTTATTAGGTCATCAACTTAACTCTGTTCACTGAAACTGTCAAAAGTCAGAATAAATTAATTGATTCTCTCTGCTTTGATATAAAAAAAAACAAAAGTTAATAAATAATTTATGTTTGAATGTACAACTAAAAATAGGTGTGAAATTAACAACTTGTCACTTGCCACAACCCAGGCCAAATTATTTTTTAATATATTTAGTGAAAAGAGAACTAAACAGCAGGCAATCATGCATAATAAATATTTGTAAATAAACACCTACATACACGTGAAATAAGATTACTTTTAATTAAAAAATAAGCAGACTTCATAAATAAAACCGGACACCACTGACACCAGACCAATGTTATATGTGTGAAGTTAGCAACGCGTTGCCAGCAACGCGGAAACAAGTTTTGAGTCAAAAAACCGAAACCATTGCAGGACACGGCGAATTCAGCATGATTTAAAGCAAGTATATACGTGCGTTCCTTACTACATTAGGCCACTATATTCCCCGTGGCAGCAGTATATCAGCCTATTGTACTCTCTACTCTCTTCTTCAACCGTACAAGCTCAATGGGCGAAATAAAGTGAAAATCATTGCAACCGAGGAAAGTATATAGTCAAAAATTGGAAGAAACCGTTGCTGAAACACCGATATGTTGGCGCATCCACAATAGCAAATTAAAAATATTAATAAATTATTTTCTCGAACCACAGGTTTTGTAACCTAAAATCGAGTACATCATTTCATCGTATTTACTGCACCCTACAACCCCTCAAGAGAAAAGTCATTGCAACCGCGTAATAAAGTTTTTATAGTGAAAAAATTAAAAATTAAAAAAAATTATTTTCTCGGGGCACAGGTTTTGTAACCTAAAAACGAAAGCATCAATTTATCGTATTTACTGTCCCTTACACCCCCACTAGAGGAAAGTCATTGCAACCCCGTAATAAAGTTTTTATAGTAAAAAAATTAAAAATTAAAAAAAAATATTTTCTCGAACCACAGGTTTTGTACCCTAAAAGCGAAAGCATCAATTCATCGCATTTACTACCCCCTACACCCCCACTAGAGGAAAGTCATTGCAACAGCGTAATAAAGTTTTTATAGTCAAAAAATGAAGAATTTAAAACAATTATTTTCTCGAACCACAGATTTTGTAACCTAAATGCGAAAGCATCAATTCATCATATTTACTGTCCCCTACACCCCCACTAGAGGAAAGTCATTGCAACCCCGTAATAAAGTTTTTATAGTCAAAAAATGAAAAATTTAAAAAAATTATTTTCTCGAACCACAGGTTTTGTAACCAAAAAACGAAAGGATCAATTCATCGCATTTACTACCCCTACACCCCCACTAGAGGAAAGTCATTGCAACCGCGGAATAAAGTATATATGGTCAAGAAATGGAGGAAACCGTTGCTGGAACACCAATCTGTTACAAATCATTTTCTCGAACACCAAGTGTTGTAACCTAAAAGCGAGGGCATAACCTCATCGTATTTACTGCCCCCTACATCCCTATAGGGGTGAAAGTCATTGCAACCGCGGAATAAAGTCTTTAATAAAAAAGGAACACCGATCTGTTGGCGCATCCACCATAGCAAATTAAAAATATTAATACATTATTTTCTCGAACCACAGGTTTTGTAACCTAAAAACGAAAGCATCAGTTCATCGCATTTACTGTCCCCTACACCCCCACTAGAGGAAAGTCATTGCAACCGCGTAATAAAGTTTTTATAGTCAAAAAATTAAGAATATTAATTAATTATTTTCTCGAATCACAGGTTTTGTAACCTAAAATCGAAAGCATCAGTTCATCGCATTTACTACCCCCTACACCCCCACTAGAGGAAAATCATTGCAACCGCGTAATAAAGTTTTTATAGTCAAAAAATTAAAAATATTAATTATTTTCTCGAACCACAGGTTTTGTAACCTAAAAACGAAAGCATCAATTCATCGCATTTACTACCCCCTACACCCCCACTAGAGGAAAGTCATTGCAGCCGCGTAATAAAGTTTTTATAGTCAAAAAATTAAGAATATTAATTAATTATTTTCTCGAATCACAGGTTTTGTAACCTAAAATCGAAAGCATCAGTTCATCGCATTTACTACCCCCTACACCCCCACTAGAGGAAAATCATTGCAACCGCGTAATAAAGTTTTTATAGTAAAAAAATTAAAAATATTAATTATTTTCTCGAACCACAGGTTTTGTAATCTAAAAACGAAAGCATCAATTCATCGCATTTACTACCCCCTACACCCCCACTAGAGGAAAATCATTGGAACCGCGTAATAAAGTTTTTATAGTAAATAAATTAAAAATATTAATTATTTTCTCGAACCACAGGTTTTGTAACCTAAAAACGAAAGCAAACATTCATCGCATTTACTACCCCCTACACCCCCACTAGAGGAAAATCATTGCAACCGCGTAATAAAGTTTTTATAGTCAAAAAATTAAAAATATTAATTAATTATTTTCTCGAACCACAGGTTTTGTAACCTAAAAACGAAAGCATCAATTCATCCTATGTACTAGCCCCTACACCCCCTCTAGAGGAAACTCATTGCAACCCCGTAATAAAGTTTTTATAGTCAAAAAATTAAAAATTTAAAAAAATTATTTTCTCGAACCACAGATTTTGTAACCTAAAAACGAAAGCATCGATTCATCGCATTTACTACCCCCTACACCCCCACTAGAGGAATAGTAAATACGATGAATTGATGCCTTCGTTTCTAGGTTATAAAGCCTGTGGTTCGAGAAAATAATTAATTAATATTTTTAATTTTTTGACTATAAAAACTTTATTCCGCGGTTGCAATGACTTTCCTCTGGTGGGGGTGTAGGGGGCAATAAATACGATGAATTGATGACCTCGTTTTTAGGTTACAAAACCTGTGGTTCGAGAAAATAATTTATTAATATTTTTAATTTGCTATGGTGGATGCGCCAACAGATCAGTGTTTCAGCAACGGTTTCGTTCCTTTTTTATTAAGGACTTTATTCCGCGGTTGCAATGACTTTCACCCCTATAGGGATGTAGGGGGCAGTAAATACGATGAGGTTATGCCCTCGCTTTTAGGTTACAACACTTGCTGTTCGAGAAAATGATTTGTAACAGATTGGTGTTCCAGCAACGGTTTCCTCCATTTCTTGACCATATATACTTTATTCCGCGGTTGCAATGACTTTCCTCTAGTGGGGGTGTAGGGGGTAGTAAATACGATGAATTGATGCTTTCGTTTTTAGGTTACAAAACGTGTGGTTCGAGAAAATAATTCATTAATAATTTTAATTTTTTTGACTATAAAAACTTTATTACGGGGTTGCAATGACTTTCCTCTTGAGGAGGTGTAGGGGGTAGTAAATACGATGAATTGAAGCTCTCGTTTTTAGGTTACAAAACCTGTGGTTCGAGAAAATAATTAATTAATATTTGTAATTTTTTGACTAGAAAAACTTTATTACGCGGTTGCAATGACTTTCGTCTTGTGGGGATGTAGGGGGCACTAAATGTGATGAAGTGATCACCTCGTTTTTAGGTTACAAAACCTGAGCTCCGAGAAAATAATGTTTTTAAATTTTTCATTTTTTGACTATAAAAACTTTATTACGGGGTTGCAATGACTTTACTCTGGTGGGGGTGTAGGGAGAAATAAATACGATTAATTGATGCCTTCGTTTTTAGGTTACAAAGCCTGTAGTTCGAGAAAATAATTAATTAATATTTTTAATTTTTTGACTATAAAAACTTTATTACGCGGTTGCAATGACTTTCTTCTTGTGGGGGTGTAGGGGGCAGTAAATACGATGAATTGATGCCCTCGTTTTTAGGTTACAAAACCTATGGTTCGAGAAAATAATTTATGAATATTTTTAATTTTTTTTAATATAAGAACTTTATTAAGCGGTTGCAATGACTTTTCCCTTATGGGGGTGTTTGGAAGTGTAGTGGGTTGTACATACGATGCCGTACATCCGTCGTTTTCAACCTTTAGTGCCCAAGGCCGGAGAAAAGAATTTATTAATATTTTTCATATTTTTAAAAGTACTTTATTTCACCCGTTGATATTGTACAGTCGAAGGGTCTGTCTGTCTATACGTCGATATACTGCTGCCACGGGAATACAGAAAGCCTAATGTCGTAATAAACGCATGTATATACTTGCTTCATATTATAGTGAATACACCGGTATCAGTTCGGTGTTCCGGCAACGGTTTCGGTTTCTTTATTTTCAATTTTGTCTCAAAACTTATTTCCGCGTTGCTAACTTCACGTCCGTACCAGTGTTGCCACGAGGTCAAAACGAAATTGGTGAAACTTGATTGCATCCCTGGCAGCATGGAGGAGGTGATTCCTTGTGCAACACAATTTTTTACATATAAGTTACAATTTTGGAGAACGAGGGGGTGATTCTTTGCGTCCTTGCGGGCGGTACAATTTTACCCTCGGTTGCAATTTCGAAGAGCGGGCTGGGGGGGGGGGGGGGTGTTGATTCCTTGCGGTACCATTTTCCACATAAAATTTTTTTCAGTCTATCAAAGTAATCTTTGTAGTTCATATGTAATGTTCATCAAACAAACAACAAAACAAAATTAGAAATTAGTTCCAAATCAACATCCCTGACAAGTCATTTCTTTATTCCTGGCAAATGCCAGTAATTACTGGCAAAACGGCAACACTGCACCGGACTGATGGGATCACTCGAATGAAAAATAACCGGTTATTCGGTTACTAAAATAACCTGCATTACTCGGTTATCGCCAACATTCAAGTGAAAAAAAAACTAATGTTAAACAGTCATTGAATTAGGCACCATACCGGGACGCATGTTTCAATCAGCTAGATATACCTATCTGACAATTCAAAATTCAACGCAACAGTAGAAAAACATTGTAAACAACTAATTAAATAATTCAGTACTCATAATTAACTTGAATCCACAGATTAATAAAAGACGTAGATAATGAACACTGTAGAAATGGTATATACTGTGTTTGAAGCCAAAGTAAACAATAAAGTGATAGAAGGGGCAAGGAGAGGTTATGTTTTCATTCGCCCGCTTACAGAGGTGTATCGTTTGAAGAGGGTTAATTATGAGCTAAGGATTCTTATTAATTTTTTATGCTTTAGTACTTATGAAACAGTTATATTACACTAGGTGTATTACATAAATGTTTCTGAGTCATCTAAGATATTAAAATAAAAAATGAGAGAGGTGAAAATACATATTTTGATTTAAATAATAATTTTATGAACTCAAAATAAACATGGCTATCTGACCCACTCTCTACGCCTATGCGTCTATTGACCTACACATGAAAATATGGTATATTTTCTTTCATTTGATACGCATTGCACACAAAGCACTTTTTGGGCATTGTTAAAATTGTATGTATATATCAATAAACAATGGTTAAACACTTTATAACGCACATTGAACAAAAACACAAACTTAAAAACAAACCACAGAACAGATTGCTTTTGTTGATATGTCAACTGTCATCAAGTACGTAGATCAGGTAGTTCAAATTGCCCAATCATAAGCCGGCAAAATGTAAACCAACCAAAATAATAAACACAACAAATAAGACTTAGGCTTCAAACATTATTTGTTGTTTTCAATATCTATGTTTATTTCTTGATCTGTGCTTGAACCTCATGTCATGTCAGATTATCAGTGCTGCCACTATCATAGATAAAATGCAAAGACAGGATGATAGCCGTTGTTGTGTTGAAAGTTGTCATGGTAACGGCGTAGTAAGCGACCTCAAGCGGATGGGAAGAAACTAAATATGGTTTGACCTAAGATCACTAAAGCGATTTTGGGCTTGACCTTGGTAACCAACACCAAGATCGCAGTGATCTTGCACCAACACCACCTTTAGGTGGTGTTGAGTCCACACAACACCACCTTGGTCCACACAGTCTGGTTATGAGGTAGATTGGGGTGAACATAGGTATGCAACGAAATTTTTCTACTTTAAACCTTGTCCGCCATCTAGCACCTCGGAAACGGTACTACAAGTTGAATAGTTATCTAGAGGACGAAGCACTGCTATTGTACAATCTACCCATTGAGTTAGAATGTAGGGAGAAGCTGTCACGTGATCAAAAACGGCATCATTTCGCCATCTTGTTACTACTTTTCCATCAAATAGTGACAGTTTGTTTTCTGTGCGATTTATTGTGATTTTTACTGATAGTTTGTTAAATTTTAGACAATAAACATTAAAAGGACTATGGTGTCGTGTGCGAAAAGAAGTTGCTCTTCTAGAGATGGTGTTGACAAAAAATTAACGAGAATAACATTTCATAGGTACTGTAAACAACAACCAGAGCAGTATTACAAAAAACAGCTAATTAAATGTTTTTTAATATACTCAGATTATACATTTCGTAGAATAGAAACAAATGGTTTATTTTAGGATAACATTGCACATTTTATATATCAAGGTAAATAAAAACTGTTAAAACTCTTGCATTTATTGAATTGAACATTTATTTACGTTATCCAGATAGACCATCTCATCGGGGTACAAAGTTCTTATTATTTTAATTAGTCCAGGTCTGACAAAACCACCATATTGTTACTCCATTTAGCCACGCCGTTTCTGTTAGGCTTGTGTAGTTCATGAGCGAACTAATTCAAAGAACCGGCTCAGCAAATGAAATAAAGGAACTAGTTTCCATTCTCCGAGAAGAACAGTTCCCGGTTCCTGGCTCCCGACACGAACAGTACGCCCATATTCCTTAGACTACCCAGTAAACACGGAGAGGTAACATATACGTATAAAATACATAACTGCTGTTCCTTCGAATATATCAGTTATGTAGCAGGTAATATACATTCTCATAAGATATTATGTCTCTATATGTCAGCAACATCAACATGTATCACTTATGTATACAATACATCTGTTCGTAACTTGTCTGATATATTACGACTGCTATGTAGTTCTTACATCTCATGTAATGTATCAGATATACTTAAAATATGTACATGCCACATATATATATGTTATATGATATATGTATGTATCATTCTCGTGATTTCTTTGGGTGTTTTACGCCACTATTTCTATAAAATATTAAAATGATTAACAAATAAACTTCTGCACCAAAAGGAGTCAGAAGTTGTTTATGGGTAAAATCTCCGTTTCTGCCTATCAAAAAAAATAGATTTTAATCAAGACAACTTCTGACTGTGTCCTTTTGGCGTAGAAGTTTATTTATTAATCATTTTAATACTTTATAGAAATAGTGCATAATATCCCATCAGAAGTCAAGAAAATAATAAAGGCCACAAATAAATCATTCATTACAAATAATATGTATGTATTATAAATACATACTGCACACAGGGTAAATTATAACTCTTTTTCAGCATTTATTTATTTACATTCAAATTATGATTTTGAAAATGCAATTGAGCCAAGGAACGTACTGAAGAAAAATTGCTTTTTCTGAATAAAAAAGAAAATACTTTGTGGACTTGTTAAAATTATATAAGGAATTGTTGAATTAACCAATTTTTCTGCCAGTTATTTTATTTCCAATTTACAAAAATGACTCAGAAATATTTATATTTAAAGAGACGCATAATTAGAGAATATATAAAAATAAATATATTTATATAGGTTATATATAATGTTAACAAAAGATACATTAAAAAAACTTCCTCCTATACTAACTGAAATATTTCAATTCTTTTAGTTAGGTTAACATTTATTTATTTCACTTCATTTTTTTCTATTTAGTCGAAGTTTAGCTAAACGGAACTATTCACTAGCGGTTGTTACAAATGTATTTTCTTACATCTGAAAGGAAAAAGACCAAAAATCAGTTTTTATACAATTTTATATAAAATTTTATTATACTAGAAATTATTTAGTTGAACATATTCTACTTGAAATATCTGAGTGAATTTTGATATTATTTATACAATTTAAATATCACTATCATCATACCTTTTATAATTTCCATACTCTTTATATTGCAATAAAATATAAAATTTCCTCTCAGGCCTAGCCAAGAGCATTTTATCGCCATCTTATTCAAATAAACCTTCCTTGAGAGGCGATGCATATGTTCTTTGGGATTGTTGCCGTCGATATTACTTGTGGATACTGAAAATAAATTATATCCATTTTCAATAATTTATGCCAATTTTAATCATATGCTGGGAGCCCACAACGAGATTCTCATGCCATAAGGTACTGTACTGCGGCAGAACATTACAATAGTTATAGGATTTCTAAAGGCGTTAGCCATATGCAAGTTTGGGGGTGAAATTTCCGAAATCCCTCTCATTGCCCAATAAGTTAACAACTAAAAAAAATTGGACAAACATGTAGCAAATGGCTTTCACTAAAAAAGTAAATTTGGATAAATTAATAAAAACTTACTTGTCAAAGCGTAGCTATACATAGGTATCCCTTACAGGTTATGTCAACTTTATACTGTTTTCTTTTCCATTTTTCATCAAAACTGACGCAACACACCAAAAATCACGCACACTGAACACTTCAAATTGCGCCAACAATTTATACTGAATATTTTGAAATGTAGAAATTAAATCAATACAAAATAGCAACACGATTCGCATACGTTCGCCATTTTGGTATTGCTTCAAGTTTGAACCTATATCTGCGGTTATATAACATAAAATATATGTCTATTAGTGGGCATGGACATGTATTTATAACATATCATATCTATCTGTGGCAAGTATATAATACATTCTATATACATATCTACGATACATAAATGTAATATTTGAAATAAGTGGGTATGTTATGGATCAATTACATAAAGTGGTTACATAACGAACAAAATATCGTTGAGCTTCCTATGCTACATATCATATATGTGTGTGTTTACTGGGTAGGAAAGATAGATGGTGAGGACTCGTAACAGCGCATAATCGCCACGCTAACAAGTTGTGCCTAAGGCGCCATTGCGGTGGTGGCACACAAACGGTAGAGAGCAAAATGAAATTTTCCAATAGAAGTGATTTATAAGTGATTTAGTGCTAATTTATGTAATGTACCTACATGATGGTATCATATTCTATAAACTACTGTAAAAATCACAGCGGGAAAAAATTGAAAGGAGTGACACGCTTTGCAGGTTAAAGTATATGCAGTTTTCACTTTACCTAGTTAAATTAACTGTAGGCCTATTATTTACTTAATTATATCTGTGTGCATGCAATGATAATGAGAAGCATAGTATATCATTTTCAGGTATGCAATTTGCACGTTATTTGATTGAAATTTTCATTCATCTTTTCTTCAATGAATATAGAATAGTGCATCCGAAATGACACTTTTGCCATGGGCGTCGATATATCGATTATGGTGTTATATTATATAGAATGTAGAATAAATTCTGGTATGTAAGATATGAGTAAATATATTTATGGTAGTGAATATTAATTGTATTATTATGAAGCTGTTTTTGGAAAAATACCAGTTTTGTATCGTTTTATTCCTTTGATGTGATAAACTTGACACCTACATATTGTACATATGTTCCGCCACTTTCGCTTGCTCTCTGGTGGCAGGTGGCTTCACCATTGGCAGTAGCGTTACGACTCCTTACAATATATATCTTTCCTACTCTAAGCCATATTCGAATTGTCCGCAGATTCGCTTCTTCTCTCTCTCACTATCAGATACGTGAAGTGGCGACAATCTCAGCGCCAGTAAAGGTCCTTTGAATATTTGACAATTGACACACGTTTGAACCATGGAACTGAGAGGATAAAGATTATATTTATCCTCTCAGGGGGAGGTAACGATTGCAATGCAATGACAGTATGAGTAGTATGACGTGCGCTGATGTCATAACTTTTCAGACCTGAGGGAAAACAAATGGCCGCCATTGTGTAATTCGCCGATCGAACGTGTTGTTTTAACTGTATATTTTGTGGATTCTGTGATGTTTTAAAACTTAATTTTGGATTATTTAACATCTACAATTATGTTTAATCTATTCATGTGGCGAATTTTGTTTGTTAAGATGGAGATGAGTTTATATTTTACGAAATTACCTTATGCTGTACAGGATCAGTGTATGGAAGAAAGTTGGTGCTATCAATTTAAATCGCTATATATTTAAATAAAGAAGACCTTAGTACAGATGCCGATGTATTTCCGAATATTAGACATACATATATTGTAATTACATGATTTTTTAAAGGAGTGCATAGTTAAAAGAATCAAAGAATGAGTACAAGGCATTGAAAAGACGAAGTTTATAACCAATTTGTTAGTAGTTGGGTGAAAGAAGTTCTCTCCAAGAAATTTACAAGATAACAGCTTATTATCGCAAAGGTAAGGATTAGTTATAAATTATAAATCATTTTCGCCATGTACTTGCATAATTTAAGGTTGTTTTATGAATAATTACTAACACAGATCCATTTTTTAGGTTATGGTCTCACTACATTGTCAACAAAAACATCATTCCTTGGATTATTGCAGATCCAGTCGATCCAAATGAGTTGTTAGTACTCATTGTAATTGTGTTGCAGATACAGGCAAAACACGTTCGCTAGCCTGATTTGCAATTTATAAGGTACAGAGTGAGGCGATGAGACGTCACTCCTTTTAGTTTTTTAGCAGTAAAAATGGCTATGGCTAAGCAGTTAACCATTGTGCGATACAATCCGTAGATTTTGTAAAATTACTCATGAAAAGAAACAAAGGACTTAGTTATAATAAGGTAGACACAATTTATCTGACGGTTCACTCATCGTCTATGGTATATTTATGCACGGAGCTGTGCAAATCATTGTAATTTCTGTAAGAACTTTTTGTCATGTCATATTAATGTCATTATTGTCTAATTTATGTATTTTATTAAATATTCTTCTTTCCTTTTATTGTTTTATTTATCAGTCATTACTATCGTTAGCAGTAAGTTGAATGCTGACTACTCTGAACTTTTACATTCATGTCTGTAAATGAGAATTAAACAAAAATATATTTACTAAATATATAACTGTTTATTATCAACAAGTTTAACATTTCTAATATAACTTAGATGGCATTTATACTAAATTCATCGAGTGATCTGTATTGTTTTAAAATATATCGTGTGGTGTTTAAAAACTACTGAATTCTGTTGTTTTACATTACAAAACTGAAAATGGACTTAAGTCAGTGTTTAGACTCAGGTTTCAAATATTAAAAAATTCAGCACTGAGTAGTTTTTAAATAACCGCAATATATAGTTTAAAACAATAGGTACATTTAGTCCGCAGATCATCGATGAAAACTACACTTTGAACTTTCACTCTTAATTTATAAACTTCACCAGATCTTTATATAATATGTAGTTTTTCTTTCAAGTTTTTCTTAAATTGTACCATATTTAAAATTAATGTCTCAGCAACATTTTTCGTGATAAACAGATTAAACGTTATAAACAGAAGAAAAATTTGAGAAAACACTACTTGTAATTGTAAATAAAGCCGAACGCTATTCAAAACAAAGATTAAAAATTGACGGTATTTGTGAAATCAAAGCGCTGTGTTGCTTTGTAAAACAGAGTGGAGAGAGAGGGTACGAGGTCTGCGACAAGGACGAAGAGCCTAACGTTTCCAAGACAACCAAATCACAGCATGCTGTGACCAAATCGCGACTCCCGGCAAATCCACGGCTTGTCTTCTCTAGTTATTAAACTCTTTGCTTCTAACCTACAAACGACAGACCAAATTTCACAACAAATGAGTCATCGACGGTGTAGTAATATGGCGACTTCCGTCCCTGGGTTTGTATAACCCCCACCAATAGAGATGGGTCGTTATTTGTGTAACGTTGTTTTGTCGCGGTATTTTTATGTAACGTACCGTCGCGCTACAAAATGCTAAAATAACCGGTTACCTGCAACGAGCACCATCACTCGCTTTGAGCAACGACTGCGCGTGCAACGGATCTGCCTCGTCGCTGCAACGCAACGGATCTTTTACAATTTTCAGTAGTTTCTATAATATCTACTTTTACAACTTTTGTTTTTCAGAAAAATAATTATAAATGGTAGATGTTTTTAATGTTTTATTTGGAGCCCTATTTCATAATTTGTAAAGTACCTACAGTAGAAAAATAACAAAATAATTCTTCATATTTATATAAAACAAAAGTTATCACACCTTATTATATCACACCGTATTTAAAGAAGTATGCGGTTTCATAAATTAATATAGGTATGTATGTTATTCTTATTGGTGCATTGAACTCTGTATTAAATATAGAGTTCAATGTATTGGTGTCTATTTATTGAAGAAATATAAGAACCTAATTAACCTATATATAACTAGAACTAGTAGAACTAACAAATTGCCAACGCGACTAAAGAACTGAATAGATTACGTTACATTACCTTCTGAAATACCTGAGATCGGACAGCGCTACGCGACAAACGCGATCGCTTTTACCCTCGTTCCGTTTGCAGAGCTAGTCGGATCATGTAGTTTCTGTCGCTCCAAAATAGCGTTTTTTTGTCGCGGTATTTTTCTGGAGCGGTCGCGCTTGCAACGCTACATAAGTGGAACCGCTTTTCACATCTCTACCCACCAATCGAACGTTCCCTCCTTATATCTATCTTTATATCCTCTCAGCCATGGAATAGAACGAAGATTACTTAGACAGAAAAAAGGATCCATTGGAATGGTGGGAAGATAGAAAAAACGTATATCCACATTTACATGCGTTTGTCCTAAAAAGATTTTGTATTGTAGCCACGTCTGTACCATGTAAATGAATATTTTCAAGCACAGGAGACATTTTAAACGCAAGACGTACTTCATTAAAATCTAACAAAGTTTCCTAATTAATATTTATACACAGTAGTACGTAAATACAACTTATATAAATGACTATTTATTTCTTAAAATATTTTATTCTTTTATCATTTTTGTATTTGGGCTTACTATTTTAATTTGTAATTTACCTTCCTACTTGTTTACGTTCCCAATCTGAAAATTGTCTTAAGCCTGAACTAGTGAACTAAATCAAGGAACTAGTTCAATTGTGACAAGTGAACTAAAAAGAGCGCTCCCTTCAAGGAACTAATGTGACACAAGCCTAGTTTCTGTATAGGAAATTTGTATAGGACATAGGTATACTTATTTAGTTAATAAGTATATGGTATAGGATGTCGTCTCCCTACCTTCTAACTCAATGAATCTACCTGATCTACCTCTCCTTGAGTTCGGTCGTTCTATTAGGACAGTGTTGTCGATTTTTCATTACTGGCCTCCTTACCACAGAGTCCTTACCTTTTCCAAAGATTAGGGAATTAACCTCTAATCGTGCTCTAATCTTTGCCTTTTCCATGTGATTGACACATTGTGGCAACTGCCCTATAACTCTAATGGGTGCGTTCAGCCGACTCAACTGTTGAGATAGCACAGATCACCGCGCGTTCATTTGGAGCGACGTGTAACCCACTGAATAGCAAATATATTACCGTTGAAGTAGCATCTGTTTGGAGCTCTCATCATTTAGTTATTTTCTAATCTATAAAATAAAAAATATATATATATCGATTGGTTATTTTTATTTATTATACACTTTGAATCGAAATGGATGATCTTAATATCTTTTTGCTTGTTGAAGCTGATGGGTTCGATTTTAATTTTATCGTAACCCAGATAGCACAATCGTATTCCTGGAATAATCTCCGAATATACTTTCGGAAGATTTGATTATTCCTGAAATAATTTTTAAATATTCCGTATATTACAAGAATATTCTTTTTCATGCAAATGGCACACTCTATAGATATTCTGGGATTATCCAAAATTTATATTACAGGAATATTCAAGGTAGTCTTGAGAATATTTCAAAAATATTCTCTTAATATTTTTTGCCTGAGAGAATATTCCTAGATTATCACTTCACCCGCCCCAAGAATATTGTGGGTATAACCCTCTATTATTTTTATTTCCATTCATATCTAGAATACTTTATAATTTAGATATCCCCCAATTTAATATTTGGACTTACGACCAATTTAAAACTTGTACTATGACATTTACTATCAAGAATATCTTTGTCAGATTGCATAATATGTACGCCGAGTTCAGGACAATTAATAACGATACAGTTTCAGTATTTCAATAACAAAAAATAGTTGTATACATTTATTATTATTTTTCAGGACATTGTATTATATAACACTATTCTTCTTCACTACACTTCACTTCTTCTTCACTATTCACTTCTATTTCTTTGGTAGTCGCTACGAAACCTGATAACTTTACAGACTCTGAAAAGAAAATATTAAGCAGATTAAGACTAAAGAAATAATTTATTACTGAAGAAAATAATTTTATAAACAGTGAAAGTTGAAAGAAAACTGTTTCTTTGCAAAATTTACTACAAATGAGCTGAGGCGTTATTTAACTATAGCAGTAGTAATAGCAAAATGAAATTTTTGATTAAACATTTTAGCTATTTTAAACATTAGAATGTGTGCAAGGCACGCAAATAATGACTTAATAGAAAGCGATTCCTAAACAGATAAAATATTACTTACCGGTAATTACTTGGAAAAGTTTTGTACTAACGAAAACCTTTTTTCGTTTATGACCATGGAGGCTGTACAATTGAGCAACATTATTTTTCAAAATTTTGCATAAAATTCTTCGAACACATTCCTTGTAACTTGAGCCACCTAATCTAGCCAAATAAGCAACCTAAAAACAATAAAATAAATAGGAATATATATAATACTCACTATTTACTTACTAATTGCGTAAACTTGTCTATATTTTGTAAAGCCTCTTCGGTCGTTTCAAAAATGTCCATACTTTCTATTGAAAGCTTTTCGACAATATCCATGACACAATCTCCATTTTTCGCGGTAACATATTTATGTGAGTCATCAATTTTTTGCAAAATTTTATCCAAAGTTAACTGAATTCTATCGATATCCCTTTTCAACCCATTTAAGGTTTTCTCCTGTTCTTGTAGCATTATTTTATTTTTAACCGTGTACTGAATTATCTGGTTTTCAAATTTTGATGTATCTACAATATATGTATATTAAGGCATAATTTAACTTAATACTAGGATGCAGGGATTCACTTACCAATTTTCTGATTACTCTTATCAACTTCTTCATGTTGCATAAGTTCCTTACGACACACTTTTCTAGAATCTGTAAAATATTGCCTTGATAAAATGTGTAAATAGCATCACTAATATAAGATTAACCAATATTTTTTATATCAATCAGTTTTATTTTGCATTTGTGAAAAATTGGTCAATAATAAATAAGATATAATTAAAATATACTGAAAACATTTTGCAATTTTTTGTTAATTCTACTTTCCAATGTTCCAAACTCAACGTCACAGCCTTTTTTTTCCAAGGAAGGAACAAGTGAGTAATAAACAATTTATTGTGTTTTATTAGACGTAATTTATAGAAAATCAATTGGTAACACATTCTACCTGATGTTTACATTTGCAATAATAATCCTATAAAAAGATACCTGTTTTAATATTACGAAATAGTTTTCATTACATTCTTTTAATTCTAGAAAACCTCTTAAAATGTTGGGTGGCTTTAAACTAACAGACACTATACCCTTTAATAATTTCTTAAATTGTACATTATTACTTTTCATGTGTTACGTGCTAGAGCAAATATGTGACCTTTGGCTAGAGGTTTCATAGTAGTAATCAAAAATTGCATAAAACAATAAATATTTTGTTAACATTGTTATAAATTAGCAAATACTGTTGCTAACCTCAAAAACTCGAGACATAAATATAACACTTACCTATTTCCTAAATATCGACAATCCACATCCAACGTATACGGAATTAATCACAAAGTTCACAGGAAGTAATTATATATTATTTAATCTAAAACAATTCAAAGCGTCTCACAAAATACAACTTGCAAAATGGAAATATCTACAGCCAGGAGAGAAAAACCGCCAAGCGACGTCGATTGCAGACTGTTTAAAGGATCGGATCACAAGTCACAAGTTGATAGTTGATAGCTTCGGGAGTGGTTATCTCTCTTCAGCTTTCTCTAGTTGCGTTAGTCGCATCTTTCTTATCTGCTATAAACTGATATAACCTGGACGAAGAAACATACCGTTTGTTCCAATCACCAGCCCGGCATTGCGCGGAAAATTATCAAGAGTTTAAAAAGTAAATAAAATTAAATATACTGTCTTCCACTAATACCTAATATATCGAATACATAAAGACGATTATAAACCAAATTTCAAAGGTACAGTATATTATTTTAGTCATCTCTGTTGTTATTTAAATATACCTTGTACTTATTTTGATAAAAGTAGGTGTGGGCGGTATCTAGGTAAGTACATAACAAATACAAAATATAACGCAGATATTATCATAATCTACATACACTTCATACATTAAGTTATATTAAATAATTGTAATGCTGTTTTAAAAATAACTAACTAAATACTGTTCAAAGAGAATATTCATATATTATTTTCCTTGAATATTACTGCTTCCTTCTGAGAGAATATTCATATACTATTTTCCTTGAATATTACTGTTTAAATATGAAAACATATTTATATTCTAAGAATATTAGATTATTATTCACGAAAAATATTATTTTATTATTCATAAGAAATATTCCTAAATCATCATAATTAATTATTTATATTCTAAGAATAATAAAATAATATTTCGAATATATACATTCCTTGGAGGATATTTACAGATCATTCTTAGAATATCGTGTGCTATCTGGGAAATGTGGCTGAAGAGTTAGGTCAGCCCTTAGCGGTGGTGAATAAGGTTATATAGGACGACTGGTTACAAGGAATGAGGACTATGTTGAGGTTGTCGTGCCACAGTATTTTGATGATCATTTTAAAGATCATTTTCGCATGTCTAGAGGAATATTTGATATAAGTATTAAATAGGTATTCGGTACTCATAAATCAAAAATACTTAATTTTACTTCTCGGCACTGTTTGTAAATATCTATTGTATGTTGTCTTTTTATTGTCTATTCTTATTGTATGTTTTTTTAACAAAACTTTATATATTTATAATTCTGACCTACCTATTGTGGCAACAACCCATATAGCATTTTTGCATTCAGAGCATGTGCTCGGAATGTACTTTATGTACCAAGGAACTAAGAATGAATATTCATTTTGCATGTAATGTATATAATCTGAATGTCAGAGAGACGTACAGATGACCGCCTCTCAACATCCGAATAAGATTCCCACAACATTCCCATGAACCAAAATGGTACTTGATATGAACCAAAAAGGTATATTGAAATATTGCTAGATACATGAGGTATATAGGAGGAAGGTCCATGCTGCATTCATAATGTACGCTGCACGTTCACGGTATATGCGTATTACCTTCGTAGGAATTAAACTGTATAGGTACCATACTACCATAAATACTTCACTCATGCCATGTATCTTTTTCAGAGTTTAATTACTACAATAATTTATGACTTACTGTAATCATAGATGAGTCGCTGCTTCATTCTGAGTATGTTCATGATGAAGCAGCCACTCATCTATGATTTCAATAAATAATAAATTATTATATTAAACTCTGAAACATGGTATGAGTGAAATACTTGCATATAATAAATCCAGTATCTAATTTTAGTATTTAATTGTTATAGTCAATTATTACTTATTCCAATTTTCCACAATACACATTCCTCGTGAAGAACATTATGTAAGTAAATGTGGAATGTATGCACAGAAAATTTGTTTTTATCACTAGTTTTCAATTAAAGTCAATCATGGTTTATGGATCAAATTTTGTTTGAATAGAGCACACAAATGCTGAATTTGTTATAACAGTACTTTACAAAGGCTCAAAAATATCATATGTAAAAAAAATTAGTTTTACGTTTATACAAGATCTGTTCAAAATCATTTTAAAATACATCAAACATTTAACACTGAAAATTTCAACTCTAAAAATCATAGTTAACACATTATTTCTGATGACCATATTATGTTAGCTTAAAGTTTTATCTAATTCAAATCGTGTTTTAGATTGTCCAGAGCAAAACATGATTCTATACTATTAACTACTAATTATTGTTGTAACAATTATGCATCTTGAATTATAAAATAGGAAGAGGTATAAATAAAACAGTTGGTGCTACTTTAAATATATTTTTATTTTTTGTTATAGTAGACGCAATCGTTACAGTGACTCTACAAGCGAGACACAAGACGAGGTTTAACTGGCAGGAATAACATCTTCCGTCTTTATTATACTTTCACGCATTGAGCCACTATAACGATTGCGTCTACTATACAAAAATGAATTGCAATAATAGAAAACAATTGTGTCAAGAATTTAAATTGATATTTTGTTAACAACAAACTGTTCTTTGCTACTTATGAACTGTCATATTTTGCTATAACCAACATTTTGCCAGTAAATAAAAATTAGTAAAAATTGGAGGGCTTACATTTCCAAAACCAGTGTCTAGATGTTGCCGATACTGATATTTGTAATTGCGAAACTCCACTTGGCATTCTCAACACATGATCTGGTTCTGCTCCTATTGGTTGAATACTTTCTTTTGGCTTTTCCAATTTTTCGGAGAAGGTATTTTCTTCCTGTCTAGAGGAGGTGGGGATACATATGCTAGTTCCAACTATAAAAGAAACAACGAGAGCATATTTGAATATTTGTTTCACTTTAAAAACTGACCATAACAAAGATGAAAAATATAACATCTTACAAACATCTTGCAGAAAAAAATAAAAATAATCAAAAATAAATTAAACAAATTGATATTATCATTAATTGATGTTATCATTAATTTACAAAACAGGTATTTTTTTGGAATTCGGAAATATTTGTACTGTGATTTTAATACCTACCAGAGTATTAGAAGAACAACATATTTTCTTTCAACTTCTAGTAACAGCAAAATTTATTTCACTTTGGGAAGTCGACGCCTTCCAATATGTTCTTCGATATCACTATCTTCATCTGACAATAATCTTTTGGGAGGAATAATTTGCTTTGTACATAGGCCTTTGATTCGTTTTTGTTCACTCTGTATATCCGATGTGAGTTCTGCTCTTTTCAATTTAACTGCAGCTTATGTCTTCTATAAAAGGTATAAAGCAAATTAGTACAAATATGACAACTTATATGTTGCAATCAAGACCGATGGTTGTGATTTACATAAATAAAAGCTCCTTAATATTGAAATAGATCGAACCTACCTTCTTGAAAACAAGATTTATAGTGTCCACGCTTCATATGGGATCTCTCTTGTTTTTCAATGATTTATCAAATTGTTTCCGTTTAACCACCAAACTTCCTTTTCGTGGAACGAGTCACTTCGAATTAAACCACCTCCGTTTTTCCCCAAAAATCGATGCCTACAAACGTCATTATTCGTATTACCTACAATAAAAGCAAAGATTAGACATAATCTTTGATAAAAGTACAAAGGGATAGGTGTAAGTGTAAGTACATTCAACTTTAGCGTCTAAACATAAATTAAAATATCTGCAAATGACAATAAAGGAGACCTTAAACTATGTGGTAGTTGTATTATTGTAAAATACTTACTGCAATGCAATTAAATAGTAATAATCATAGGCAAACAAAACACAAACCATAAACAAATTGAAATCGACATTTTGACAGCAGAGGCCTAGCGCCCCTAGCGGAATGGAATGACAATATTGAGCATGCGCACTAACCTAGGGACCGTGGCGCGCGATCACAAGCCTAGTTTGAATTCAAAATTTAAATAATATTTCACATCTACAATTTTGCCAACGATTTAAAATTTATAAAATGGATGTTATTCACCACTGGACAGGGAATGATTATAAATGTACTTAAATCAAATCTGGATAGAGAAACATTTATTTATTTTTATTATAAGGTTAAAGTAGATACTATATAAAAGTAGCAATAGGTAGTCTCATCAGTTGTGATGCAGTTTTATTTTTATTAGTTCAAAAATCTAACCAATCACCGTTCGCATAAAAAATGCGATCCAAATATTTCTACAAAATGTACACCTCTATCATACAGATAAAATCATCGACGAACGTTTATACGATGTACATGAACACATATACGAAGAACATTCCCTGACATGTATACATAGTACATGCTACTATGAACATAAACTTTTGTGTATGTTCAATCCATATCGTATGTATATTCATATTGTATATGAAAATATTATTTATATGAGAATGTTGGGGGAACATACATGGCTAGTACAGTATGCAATTAGAACATTAGGAATGCAAAATGTACATTCGCGGAATAATAAATGCTATCTGGGAAGAGCAGAAAATAAAAATATTTATTAATAGGATTGCTAACATATTACTTTATAATGTAGATCTTTGATATATATGACTTTATAGCTACATTTTATAATAGCTAGTGTTTTTTAATTATTTCATAAACTTTTATTTATAATTTTATACGAATTGTACTATTGACATACATTTCATGTATTCTACTGATTTTATGACCTGCCATATATACCTCGATGTATCTCAAATGGCCAATAAATGTTATTATTATTATTATTATTATTATCATAGATTTTACAAATGTCATTCTAAACTGCACGAGTTATTATTATCATTTGTTATCTTATAATTCAAAAATATATTCATATTATATTCATAATCCGCGGTATAACATGTCATTTTCAAACACTAAATTACGTTCTCTCAACAAGTGAGCGCTCTTGAAAACCGCTACAAAAAATGGCTACCGCTACCTACCACTCAACAGTTGAGTAACCGGCTGGTAGCAGTGGTATTCAGTCCATCGCTACTCAACAGTTGCGCAACTGTTGAGTCGGCTGAATGCACCCAATGCAAATGTCGAGGTCAACTGCTAAAAGATCAAAGGTTTCTCTCATCTATAATCTTTGACCACAGAATAGTCATTATTACTACTCTATACTTCGACTCTGGATCTGGACTTCGATTGCAAACACACCCTAACATCATCAGTGTGGTTCATTGCGAAGGACTGCGATCGATTTACTGAAGTAATTTTTTGGCGGGAAGGAGGTGGTTGTGCACAGACTCTAGTCCGTATCACTGAATTCTTCTTATGTATAGTGTATTTCCTTTCGTAACAAGTACCTAAAATTATCCGGCTGTCAACTAT
The DNA here is from genome assembly GCA_963583905.1 of Stenurella melanura. Lineage (NCBI taxonomy): Eukaryota > Metazoa > Arthropoda > Insecta > Coleoptera > Cerambycidae > Stenurella > Stenurella melanura. The sequence continues at coordinate 116,448,649 of OY757312.1, forward strand.
CTCTATGAATTCAAACTTGAGGAAATCTTATACGGAAGTGCACTTTTTCAGAGTAAAGAGACACATGATTTTTACGTATTATTTTCTCGTTTAAAATTGTACCAATCAGTTACATGCAAAATATTTATTTTGAATGATTTTCACGTATTATTCTCTTTTTCTAAACCCATACGAATAACAAAGACAGTGATCTGGGAGTAAATTTCCGTAAACGCCTATCAGTTATCAATGGGCTTGTTTGGCATTTTTTTTTTATTTAAGTGTAAAATAATGGATCGGCAAAAAATCAGAATCTTATTCGCACGTTTAGTATCTTAAAAACTATTACAAATCTGCACCTCGCGAAAAAGGGGCGTGGCCAGGCACTACGTAACGCCTGGCCACGCCCCATTTTCGCGAGATGGAAATTTGTAATAGTTTTTAAGATACTACACGTGCGAATAAGATTCTGATTTTTTGCAGATCCATTAATTTATACTTGTACTTTCGATTTATGAAATAAAAAAAAATGCTGAACAAGCAGCCCATTATAAGTGTTTTCGAAGTATTGTTTGTTTTGCTTACTTCTTGACAGCAGGCCAGCAGGGGAGTACAATTTGGTGAAATGTCAAAAAATTACAATTTTCTCTCGCTCCTGTCGGGACGAATTTTCGATTTTGACCCTGCAATTTACGATTAGGATTCATCGCCGACCTTCCCCTTTCCTTAGAGAGATAGAACGAACTTCCACTCGACGTATTTATTTAGTTACCAGCGTTTGAAAATTCCATGTTTTTCGACTTTTCAGGTTAAATTTGAAAGGTCCTAGAAAGCCAATTTCTTACGTCACTTTCGTATAGTGACGTCACAAATGAGCACTCGGTTTTTGCAACTATTACTATTTTCAACTCATATCTCGAGAACGGAAAAAGTTAATAATACGAAATTTTAAGTGCATAATGGGAATATCAAAGAGGTTTTAATAGACGGGAATATCGAGTACTATATGAAAAAGTATAAAAACCATATAAAAAGAATATTACGGAACAAGCCCATTATATAATAAATCACTCATCTGATCTATGTCTATGTCTGATTTCACAGAGGTTGGCAATCTGATAGTAATTGTTTATAATTTTGTAGGGAAATCACTGAAGTCGAAGTCAGCAATCCAACATCACATCAGTTTATCAGTTATTGAGTTACTGCATTTGCAATCAAACAATCAAAGTAAGTTATATAATATCTGCTAATTTTTTAATCTTCAAAATACAAAACTCATTCTAATACCATATAAATATAAACGATTCCGTTTAAAACATTGTAATATAATGTGTTGCAATAAATTAATGATTACAAAACACTGTCAACAACCTTCCCCAGAGGGGTGGGATTCTTTTCACATATTATATACTGTATATTAATATGTGAAGATTTGAGTAAATAAATGGTAAATAAGTACCTAAGTACCTACTTAAAATGCAGACCTGTAATCAGAGTTGTGTTCGGCATCTCCTAGAAACATATTTGAGTGCACCCTGAACTTTACCCGAATGGAACTCTCGATGGAACTATTTTATATATTTTCGTAAATTATATATAAATGTCAGAGTTAGCCTCATGCAAATTAACACAGCCATTATAAGTTTAACCAGTAAAAAACATGAAAGAATTAAGTGACTTGTGTAAATAAGTGATTATTTTGCAAAAATAAGCGGTTATTTTTCACCTAGCTTTGGTAAAAAAACTAGGTGAATATGTTGAGGTGAAAAATACCAACTAAATTATATACAAACATATTGGCGCCTTAATATTTATTTCTAGGTGTTCTCTGTTTGGTAGAATAAGCTTATTTACATTGTAAGTATGTGTAGTTCACTACAATGGCACAAACATAAATTTTCTTATTTAACTTTACGAAATTTTCGAATTGTGTTTTTCCTTCTCACTTCACGATACATTATTTGAATTAGCCCTTAATATAAAGAAATATGAATCACATCTTTAGCATAATTATGTATTTTATATATGATTAGATTTAAGGTAAAATCTTTATTCAGCAAACATATATAAACATCTTGAAAAATTTGTTAGGGTAAAATAAAAAAAAGCAGTACACATCTAATAGTATTGTTTTATGTAGTAAAAACATATTTTTTAAAACATTTGTAAAGTTTTTAATATCAGGTAAGTTATTATACATTATAAGTCCATTATGAAATAACTGATTTTGTTTAACACTATGAGCCTTGTTTAAATAAAATTTGTTTGCGATATTGCTTCTAGTTGAATATTTATGGACATCTCTGACAAAGTGACAATATAACTCTTAACCCTTTATTTTGTTTTATTTGCAAATTCTTCATATCGTGATTATTTAAAGACATCAATATAGTTGAACAATACTGAAAATGTCGGCTTATGATGGTATTATAGATATTTAATTTTGTATTTACCGATAAAACAAAAATGAAGAGTATATTGCATTCGATTGACACATTTCTAAAACTGCCAATATTGCTCCTAGATAAAAAAATTTCATATCACTGTGTTGGTGATCGAATTCTGAACACCTTTAAAAATGTCTGTCCGTCCGTCCATCACGTTTCTTGTAAGCATGACAACTTAAAAACGAAAAGCCCGATCGTATTGAAATTTGGACAGTAAGTTAGTGTTGGCTAGAGGAAGGAGCATACACTTTGTTTTAGTGACATTTAATTTAAGACTTAGCCATTCACTAACCAAGTTCAACTCTTTGTTTAAAACATTAGTAATATTTTTACAGTCTATATTGGCACAAAACAATATAGTATCGTCAGCAAACAATTGAATCTGACATTGGTTTATTACATTAACAATGTCATTAATATAGAATACAAATAACAATACGCCAATTACTGAACATTGTGGGACATCAGATAATGTCTCAACTTCACTTGAAACAGTCTTCCTCCATCTTGTTATTTGCGTTCTATCTTACATGTAGTCGTGCAACCACCATAATACTTCACCCCTAAATCCGGCCTTTTCCATTTTCATTAGTAACAATTCTTGATTTATAGTCTCAAATGCTCGTTGGAAGTCTAAAAACACTATTCCCACATAATTTTTTTTACTAAGTTTATCTTTTCAGTCCACAATTACGCAGTTTGTAATGCCGTTTCACATGACTTTCTTTGTCTAAAACCTGCCTGATATTTTGTGAGTATATTCTTACTATCCAAATATGCCATTATTTGTTCTTTCACAACTAATTCCAATACCTTCTCGTAAGATGGTAGCATATTCTATGTTAGTTGCATAAATTTGTATTTGTCACTTTCTCTACTGGTGTAACTATTGACTTCGTCCAACTTCTTAAGCATTTTCCATACTCTAATGATAAATTAATTATGTTCAACAGATGGTTTCCAATTACCTCAAAGGGAGTTTTAGAATTTCTATATTTATTCCATCCACCCTACTTGGTTTGTTTGACAGTTCTCTTACTATGTTCCTTATGTCACCGAGTGTTATTTGTTTGAAAGTACTAAATTTATCTTCGACCCTGTTTACCCAACTTAAGGCTCGTACGTGATCTTTTTTTGTATCCTCTATTTCCTCCACTATTTTTTAAATACTTTCTATAAAAAAAAAATACTAAAACTGGTTGCTATGTCTGCACTGTTAAGTGACAAGATTTCAAATCGTTCTCTTGAGGGATCATATATTTTGTTCACTGAAAATAAGGTTTCGATGTATGCACAAGTGTACCTACATACAGGATGTCTAGAAAATAAAGGGACATGCCCTAAATTATATAGCTTAAAATGTCTTGAAAACGTTGAGATTTCAAATTTGAGCGAAAAAATTCGAGATCTGAAACTGGATTGTTTTTTGAACATATCCAGTGAAGGGTTGGAGGGTAAATAGGGGAAAGTAAGTAAAGCAAGCTTGGTAAGAGTACAGAAATTTGGGACTTGGTGTATATACTAGAAGCGAAAGTCCTAGATTTTTTTATAATACTTTCCATTCTCCCCACCATCGCCATTCTATTATTAAAAGGGTAAAATTGAGATATTCACTTGAAATTTGATTCACTTATGTATTCTAACGACATCTGGAACTAGTTTATATTTTGAGTTGATTCCGTTGAAGGGTTGGGGGTTAAATAGGGGTAAATAAGGGAAAATAAGTAATGCAAACTGGTAAGAGTACAGAAACTTGGGATTTGTTGTATATGCTAGAAGCGAAGGCCTCAGATTTTTATATTTTTTCACCTTGCGCCACCCCCACTCCATTATTAAAAAGGTTGATAAAATAAAATTGAGGTTTTGACTTGAAATTTGGTACATGTATGCATTATAATGACATCTGAAACTGGATTATATTTTGTGATGATAATAATAATAATAATAATAATTTATTAAACCTGTCGATCACAAATACATGATATAGGATAAGTCAATATTACATAATAGAATATAGAATAAGTATAAAATATAATATAAATAGAATATAAAAAATGTATACACTAATAAAGTATGTCATTTAAAAATAAAAAAACGGTTGTAAAGCTATACATAAATACTTATAAAATATCTTCAAATAAGCTTACAATTACGAACAGGCACAGAGTGACACCTGTATATAAAAACAATGGAAGAAAAAACTGTTAACAAATACACATTGATTACGGCAATAATAATAAAAAAAAGATCAAGAGAGAACGTACAATCATAAACTTCTATCAGCGTAATATTCATTTAAAGAATAATAGCTCTTATTATCTATTAATAATCTTTTAAGTTCTAATTTAAAATATTTAACTTGCATGTTTTTGTACTTACTAGGTAAATGATTGTAAGCTTTTATAGCCAGATATTTGGGACTTTGTTCATATTTTGTCAGTCTATGTATTGGTATTTCTAGCGTTGTGCTACTTCTTGTATTATGGGAATGATAATTATTAAGTGTTCATATTTAGTTCCGTTTTAACATTCATTAATAAATTTAATAACAAACTGTAAGGGTAATGTTAATACTCCCAATTGTTTAAACAACTGTTTACAGCTATCACACTTATTTAATCCGGTAATAAATCTTACAGCTCTTTTTTGCAATTTAAAAACTCTAATACTGTCACTTGCGGCTCCCCAGGCAATTATTGCATAAGAGATTAAAGAATGAAAATGTGAGTCGTAGTACATAATTAAAACAGACCTGTCAACAACATCACGTAACTGATAGCAAACTGGAGCAATACATTTACAAATACTATAAATATGTGTAGATCATGAACAATTGTCTGATATATATAAGCCTAGAAATTTTACAGTTTGTTCTTGTTTAATAGTACCAGTACTTGTTTTTATTAAAAGACTTTCCTCATAATTTTTCTTTAGAGAGCTAAATCTTAGAAATATAGATTTTTTTTATTATTTAGAACAAGCCTATTTTCGGTAAACCATTCGTTAGCTTGTGAGAGCTTTATGTTAGCTTTGTTTACAATATGTCGTATATTCAAATCCAATATTAAGAGAGAATGAGTCATCAGCAAATAGAATAGAGTCATCCACAATAAAATCATATACATAAATAATATATAGTAGGGGACCTAAAACTGACGCTTGTGGTACTCCCATTGAGGTTTCAAGAATATCAGACTTGAAGCCAGTAATTACGATTCTGTTGAAGGAGTGGAGGGTAAGTAGATGTAAATAGGGAAAAATAAGTAGGTAAGGCATGCTGGTAAGAGTACCGAAACTTGGAAGTTCGTGTAAATAGGGAAAAATAAGTAGGTAAGGCAAGCTGGTAAGAGTACCGAAACTTGGAATTTCGTGTATATACTAGAAGCCAAAGCCTCATATTTCTTTTGGTTTTTTAATAATCCGATCCCTTAAATGTACCTTCAACCAACTACTTCCACAAGGCATTTAATTTTTGAACTAAATGTATGCATAACAAATATAATGTTAAGGACTCTAACTAGCATGAGTACTAATTATAACTGAAATAACAACTGAGATATTTCTATTTGCTTATACTCGCATTTCAATACGAAAATACAGCAACATCAAGTGTGGTTAGTACTTCAACGGGTGGCCCCGTCCAGGGAAATACAGCGTTCTCACTTCCTCTTCTAATGGTTTGCATATCAATGCATACATAGAAGGTATGTAACTTTAGGCGAGGGTTACATAGGGGATATACCATCCTTCAGAGGGGATGTAAAGCAGTCGGTCCCTTGTCTATTAAAAATTAGACAAGAAAAAATTTCTGTGATAGATAGATAGCAAGATTTTCAGGTTGAGGATAGCTCATCTCCTGGTGTCAGTGTTAGGCCTTCAGTAGCGGAAATAGGCCAACATTAAATAAGTGAGAAAAAAAAATTAATTTTCCAGGAATTAAGTCCATATTTTATTATGATAATATATTGATACGTAGGAATATTCTACTTCTTGTGAGTTTGTAAATATTATATTAAATATTTTATAAAATATAAAAGCCTACTTTTACTTCTTATAAAAGAAATATATAAAATATGGTCGTTTACGCTATCACATTTGTCATAAAATTCTCTTATAGTACTCTGTATCTCTAATTTGATTATCTCTGTATTTTACCTGTAGTTTTTACTGTTGGGTAATAAAGAATAAACAGCTAACCATTATACTCTTCGCCGATTTACTACACTTGTTATATAATTGTTGCACATTCTACAGGATACTCTTCGCAGTTTTTTTTTGTAAATGACAGTTTCAACCATTTTTTGTTTATAGTAACAAAACATTTTTTTTTTTATTTCAAAAATTAATAACTTTTTTATTTATTGATCGATATTGATCAGGTTCTTCCTCTAGCTAACACTAATTTACCGTCCAAATTTTAATACAATACTTTTCGTTCTTAAGTTATCGTGCTTACAACAAACGTGACAGACGGACGGACATTTTGAAAGTTGTTAAGAATTCGATCATCACATAAGTGTGAAAATTTTTTCTCTACGAGCAATATTACCGGTTTTAGAAATGTACCGATCGAATGCAATATACTCTATACTGAAAAAATAGATTATCAAAGAATTTAACATAGATTTAAAAAAAGAGACATGGTCAGAGGTATACAATGAAAACAATATAAAATTGTACTAAAATGATATGATGACTCTAAAACAAATAATGAACAGAAGCTAAAACCATGGATAAGTCAAGGCTTAATAAACTCTATACACAATAGGGACAAATTAAAACAAACATTACTAAAACATCCAAATAATTCAGAAATAAAAAATAAATACGTAAAACACAGAAATTTGATAAATAAACTAATTAGAAAAACAAAAAGTGAATATTATAAAGATCAATTCAAAAAAGCTAATCATAACGTAAAAAAAGTATGGGAACTAATAAAAGAATCAACAAATGAAAATATAAAAGAAAATAAAACAATAATAAACCAAATTCAAATTGATAATAAAATATTGACAGAACCCAAGGAAATCGTTTCTGAATTTAATAATTACTTTTCCGACACTGGACACAAAATGGCTCAAGATATAATAAAAAATAATACGGATGAAAATTTGAGAGAATGCACAAAACCTATTATAAAAAATATATTTTTGTATCCAGTCTCGGAAAATGAAATAATATATAGCGTAAATAGTTTAAAAAGTAACAGCGCACCGAGTATTGATGGTATTAGGGTAAAAAAAATCAAGGAATCTCTTACATACATACTAAAGCCATTACAATATATTATAAATCTGATATTTCAACAAGGATATTTCCCGAAAGCGCTAAAAAGAACTATTATAAAACCACTATTTAAACAAGGAAATATAAATAACATTTCAAACTATCTTCCCATATCTCTCATTAGCAACATCGCAAAAATTATAGAAAAATGCATAAAGAAAAGGTTATTAGAACATCTTAATAAGTATAACATAATATCTAGTTCACAATTTGGATTTAGAGAGGGAGTGTCAATCGTCGACGCAATGTATAATCTGACAAGTTACTTGTATCAAAAGCTAAATAACAATCAAAAGCCTTTGGCAATATTTTTAGATCTAGCGAAAGCTTTTGATACGATTTGTCATGAAAAGCTACTAAAAAAATTAGATACATATGGTTTCAGAGGTATATGTGGTGATTTACTAAAAAATTATGTAACAAATCGTAAGCAGGCTGTCCGTATAGATTCAGAAAAAAGCGAAGAAAAAACAGTTACCTATGGAATACCTCAAGGAACAGTCATAGGCCCTATTCTTTTTCAAATCTACATAAATGATATGCTGAACTTGGATATCTCAGGGGAAATCATCTCATATGCTGATGACACAGTCTTATTATTCTCTGATATCACCTGGGAGGAAGTTAAAATTAAAGCGGAAAGGGGACTTCACCATGTAACAATTTGGCTAAAAAATAACTTATTAACTCTCAATAAAACAAAAACAAAATTTTTAACTTTCTCTGTAAATGCAGCAGGAAAATCTCAAATAAATAAATTAAAATGTCATGAATGTAAAAATCTCATTATTTGTAACAGTTGTCAAGAATACATTGAATCATCCGAAAATGTTAAATATTTAGGTTTATACATTGATCAGTTTCTGAAATGGGACATACACGTGGAGAAAATAACAGGAAAAATTCGAAAATTGGTATACAAATTTTTTCAACTGAGACAATATATGGACTTACAATCTCTCTTAAATATTTATAAAGCCTTAGTCGAGTCTATAATTAGGTACGGCTTAATAATTTGGGGAGGAGCGTACGACAATACATTAAATAACCTTAAAGTAATCCAAAGATGCATATTAAAAATTACTCTAAAGAAACCTAGATATTACTCAACAAAATCATTATTTGAAAGTACCAAAATATTAGATGTTGAAAGCTTATATATATTTTACATATTTTGACCTATGTACAAAAGAATCCCAAGATAAAAAATAATTCAAATCATGGCCATATAACCCGTTCTACAACAAACAATGATAGTATAGTACCAAAGCCAACAAATACGGCCTTTACAAAGTCTATAGATTACATTGGAATTAAAATGCATAATATTTTACCTGTAGCAATAAAATAAGAAAACACAGATCAATTCAAATTTTTTTTAGAAAATAGTTCTATTGGGTATGTCCCCCGCACTCTGTTTATTCTATTTATCCTACTATTTCAGGTACTGTTTATAAACTTTTTATCAGCTAGGTATAGGTAGGCACAAGACAAGCTCCCAGTGAGTTTAGGTGCCGTAATTTGTAGCCTGAAATACTTTGTAAATAGTATTTATCACTTGATACGAGAATATTTAAGAAATACTTTGTAGAATTTATGTAGAATTATGAACAATAAACATAAACTCTTCGTTTTGTATTTACGAAGAGTATAATAAGTACAATGATAACTGCAAAAAATGTTATTATTTGATACAGGTATAATGGGGTTAAAATAATGTTTCTAATTCTTTTTATAGGTTTGAAATGTCTGAAGAAGAGGAGAAAAACAGAGTCATAAAAATATCTATAGACGAGGAGAAAAGTACAGCTGTTAAAATGTCTGAAGATCAGGACAATAAAATTGAAAAAATGCACGAAATTGAGGAGAAAAGTCAAGTTATACGTATTGTTAATTTGGATGCGAAGACAAATGAAAAATCTCTAAGAGAATTTATAACGGCTATTGCTCATCCAAATGGTCAGATCGAAAAACTTTTCATAAGAAGGAATTTGAGAAGTGGAGTCTATTATGCATACATTGTTTTGCAGCTTAGTGAAGATGCCACTAAAATCTGCGATCTGTTAAATGGATATATGCATAATCAGTTAAAGCTTGAGGACGAACTGATAGGGCCACGTTTAAAATACAAATTCTATGACAACAGGAAGGAGACAAACACAAATGAAACTAAAGAGAAATTATTTGGGAAAAGGAACTTAAATGATGGATTGATTAATGGGGATCTTAAGATACATAAGAAAGTAAAAATTCATTATGATTACAATTCACACGTTCCTCAAGGTATAAGGAAATCTTTTAATAAACGTTTTGCTTATGGAAATTATAGACAGTCATAAGTAACATATTAATCTCTTGACAGGTTTGGCCACAAGGTGAAATAAAAAACAATTGTCCACAAAATCTGGTAGCTTTGATCGATTCCTTATCATTCCTTATTCAAGAAACACCCAATTTTAAAATAAATACACAATAAGGGATAGGAGTCCATTTACATTAGTATTTTCCCCTAAAAATCATGTAAAAATTAATAAAGTCACATAACCATGCTAATGAGTTTCTTCAATACTAGACTATTGTTCCATGTGATTTTGACAATAGTTCTTTTAATTTTTTTCTAAATGCTCAGAATAGACCATTTCTAAGAATTTCTTCGAAAACAGTTAATTTTTGTGACTTCCGCAATTTTTTTTTTCTATGAGCGCAATATCCCAACATTTTGTCTCTTACACATATGATGAAGCACATTGAAATAAATAATAAACATGTGAATAAAAGTGTTGGCCTACTGGGCTCATATAAAAATCAGAAAAAAAAGAGTGCACACGTACATACACAAACACCACTCTATTAATATGTTGTTACCCCAAAAATATTGCGATTGCAGTGCAAGACATGATGGTAGAGGTGTTTCAGAATCTCATGAGACGTGAAATGCGCAAAAGGCAAAGTTTATTCTGAGTTATAAGTATGTTTTTGAAGACACTGGAGGCTGCCTTGCTGTATACATAAACAAGAGGTCGGGATAAATTGTAAACAATAAATATAATATTTTTAAGAAGTGTAACTGAGTCAACAAGAGGGATTATATCTCTGCGCATATGAAGGTCACAGCTCATGAGGTTTTAAAACGCCTCCAACATAATTTCTTTTCCTACTTTCTCAAATTATCCCTAAATCGAAAAAACACCTCTTTTTCGATTTTTTGGTACTAGGCATGCGAGGGCTTGTTGGTTTGGGGTTTTGCCAGGGAATATTGACAAATTGAATAATCCTCGATTAGAAGAGGCGCAACCAACTCCCAGGGGTTGAAATACCCTCTACCCCAAAAAACAATGTGAATTTACTTTCCTACCCCTCTCTAATTTCCCACATATATATTTAACTAATTGAATTTACTTGGCTTTCGTCTTGAATAATATTATCCCTAATATACGATTCAAATGTATTGACCCCTCATTTTAACCGCGAATATCTCAGAAATTGAGGAGCAGAAAAATTTGAAAAAATTATGTGTTCATTTATTCTAAATCATTCACTAAAATTTGAATAATGTATATTGGACATTTTTGAAGTTCTGCTAAGTTGTATTGAAAAAATGTCCTACTTTTTAAGAAAATTTTGACCATACCAGTTTTAAATCCATTATATCTTGGAAAAGATGCCTACTATGTAAATAATATTTTAAATACGGATAAAGCATGGCATTTTTTGTACGAGGAAATTTATTCAAGATTTTTTCTCAAATTTTGGGGTTATTTTCAAAAACGTGACCTCATATTTATTCGGTTATTTATCAATGTATTTAAAACATTTTAGATCAAATAGTTAATTATATAAAATGTAAGCATTTTCAGAAAAAAGAATTGGTATATATCAATTATTAATTTAGTTGCAAGCTTGCAATAATATTATCTATTGCGCTTGATAACTAAATTAATATTTGATATATACCAATTCTTTTTTCTGAAACTGTTTACATTTTATGTAATTAACTATTTGATCAAACATTTTTAAAAACATTGATAAGTAACCAAACAAACAGGAGGTCATGTTTTTGAGAATAACTGCAAAATTTTAGAATAAAAAATTATAAAAAAATTTCCATGTACAAAAAAATGCCGTGCTTTATCGATATCTAAAATATTATTTACATAGTAGGTATATTTTCCAATATATGGTGGATTTAAAACTGGTATGGTGAATATTTCCTTAAAAAGTAGGACATTTTTCAATACAACTTATTCAAATTTTCGCGAATGATTTAGAATACATAATGAACACATGATTTTTAAACTTCTTTTCGCTCCTCTGTTTCTGAGATATTCGCGGTTAAAGTGCGGGGTCAATGCATTTGAATCGTATATTAGTTTATATATAAACGATTAAGAAACCCAAACTCTTCAGGGGAAAATACACCTATAAAATAAACACCCATCCCTTTCTATTTGAATATATTTATTTTGAACTATTATAAAAGAAATTTTTTTTTATTTTGTCGAAACGTCTGGATATGACATGTTTATTTTATGTTTATTTCATAATGTTGAAAAATCGGTCAGCCACCTCAGAAGCATGCTCGCGGTATTGGTCCAAATCACAGTGTGAGTGAATTGTGGGTGTTGTTTAATTTCCAAATAAAAAAATTCCATGCGAAATTGGGAAATTAGGTCCAACTGTGCCGTTCACACTTGACAATTATAATAAAATATGTTGCACAAATTTTAAGTAAACTGCTTTTTCTAATCGAATTTTCATGGGGTGACCAGTCAATTCTCTTTCATGGAGGACAATTTTTATTAATTGTCGATCTGGCACATTACATATTTTGAAGTAACAAATAGATAGTAATGATTTTCTTGTTGATGCAATAATAAGCGGGAATATTACATTTGAACAGTCAGATTAATTTTTCTTACCAATATCTCATTTAGCAGGTTTCATGGATTATTTTTTTCTATATTTTACTGTATGGTCAAACTGTGTTAAATGATATTAGCTTATAGAAATTACGTTTGTGTTTTTATTATATTTATATATTTTATTATTATTAAAGATATTAAAATATTGGTATTTATTTTTTTACACAAATTCTGTGCGATAGTTTTACAAGGTATAAAATCTTTTCCATAAGAATGTAATAATAATTCCTCATGCAAACTTTTAATATCAATTGAGTGAGTAATGCGACTCTGCATTCGGCCCATATACAGTGCCAGCGACTACTGTACTCAGACATCTAGTCCTACACCTGTACTTTCTTTCTACTTGCACTAACGATCGAAAGGTCAAAGTATTTTGCCAAATCAGGATTCTATGTCTTAATAGGTGATGTGAGAGCAATGAGATTGTAGTCATTGATTTTGATTTATATTGTATGTGTATTATACAGAAATCACTGTGAAGTGCTGGTAAAATTTTCTAAAGATTTTGCCATGTTTATTTCTATGAATATGATCGACGTTCTATAGATGGTAGCTCTGCAGAAACAGTAATCTACTAAAATGGTAGTATGTGTTCACATTCCCAAAACTGTGGGTTTGTAAATTACAACACGAGATACCACTGATCTATTGATTAACTTACTATAACTCACAATACGTAATATTCCACTAAAATCACATTAACCGCTGTTTATTACTTAATACTTCACTTTACAGTTCACTTGGGGTCACTTTTGAACATATCTGAACCTAACTGACCTCCCTGCCACTGACTTGGTCCCGATATACCCCACAGATGGCCTTTCGAACATTCTGGTCCCTTCTAGAATAGAATATTCTAAACTTCTTCAGCATAAATCTGCTTAGAAAACCACTCCTAGCACCATTTCTGATAGGAGGGATGAACTCCAGTGCAGGCCTCTAATGAATTACTCAAATGGCATAGCCATCTGTAATTTGATCCGAACGGCGCTGGGATGGCATAATAATAATAATAAGCTGCTTTTAACAAATGTGCTAATTTTTCTATATTTATTTTTGGGATTTTCTGCCATCTACATAACAATACAACTAACCTTTATATTACTGAAAAATAACCTCTATGTCGCTGACTTTTAAGTCACAGGAACAGTTAGAGGGTGTTTCTTGACACATGATATGAATAAGAATAAAAATATTAAAACAAAGTATTTTGCTGACGTTTCGGAAGCCTGATATGTTTCTTTTCCCAAAGATTTGTTTAGAAAGTTCTTTGTGCTGTCTATGTTAAATACACAAATTTGAGGATACACCTGTTATATTAAATATCCATAGATACTACTTACACATAACAGTTTTATTTAAAAAAATGTTAAGGTTAAGTTCCTCTTTTAACATTTGCAACCAAGTTGCATAAATATGTACGGAACAATTTGACACGCATTTGTCCTCATTCAACGATATTATTGCTGATTCTTTTCTATTTGTTATATGCTTGGTTGTTGTCTGAGCCTTACAAATATTTTAGTTCTCATTTAGCTTTTGGACATTCCATTTTCAATTTATTGTGATTTGTTCCTAGTAAAAACTTATGTAGGTTCTCATCTCGTTTTGTTCTCAGAGTCAGAATGTCAAGAGTAGCTTTTCTACATTTATCCCAATTTTCAGTTCCTTACGTTAATGAAAGAAAAACATTGTGTTGCTTTACATTTCTATAATGGTGTAAATGATTACAATCGCTAAATAAACTTATGAGCCTTATAAGCTACACTAAATCTAATGCGGGCACCTCTTAAGGCTACTGCATGAGGTAAAAGACATTCTCTTATATAAATTCCTCTTTTTTCAGGGGTCCATGCTTGGAATTCATAGTCTTTGTCTCGTGCACAATTTATAGCAATCCAACCTAAAATTGAAGAAAATTTTAATGTTTTTTTTTCCCTTCTCGTATGCCTTATCGGGTTTAAACAGGCACAAAAAGTAAGTTTCCATACATTATAAATATATATTACACTTATGCCCAAAATATTACATATTACTTCCATATCCAACATAGTGGAATGGAAGTATAGTACTCGTAAAAAAAATTTCAAAAATTTATTTTTGTTGAAATAGGCTTACAATGTCATAAAACGTCGAGATTTTAAATTTGTCTGTTGGTCTGTAACATTTTTGTGTACACGTTTTCTCAGGAATTATTGAAGATATTGACTTGAAATTTGGTACACATATGTACCATGACGAAATCTGGAACTATAGTTTACCTCAATTTAAAATACAGTGCTTGTAAGGGTAGGAAACGTGTGAATGGTGAGGAGTTAAATAGGGAAAAATAAGTAAGGCAATATTATATGAGCTCAGAAACTTTATTTTTGGCATATCTGTTAGAAGCCAACGCCTCATTTTTTTTTTATGACGTGCCTCTAATGTAATATGAAAGTTCTATGACCAATTATTTCCACATACTAGAGTGCAAATATAGTCAATAGGGTTTCTTTCAAAGAGACTTGGATGGAAAATCTGGATGTAGAAGTAGCAATTCATTAGGCAGCAGTTTTCTTTTTTATTACTTCTAAATATAGTTTTTGTAGCATAACTTGGTATTAATATCGACTGTTGAAGCCGTTATTATCTGACACGTAATCATGATGATATGAGAAAGGTTACTTAGTACACGTGGGACGTGATTCCAGGAGCCCCTGGTATCAAATGATTCCTAATTATCGATTCGTTGTGACTCTTTGGCATCATTCTTGAATATTTTGAGGGAAAATTTGATCTTCAATGACTTTCAAGATTTTACTATAAAAATATCAATGAACGAAGTATGAGCTCATTGAAAAAAATCAAACATCGTCAACGTGCTTCAATGACTAAAAAAATATTGGACTATTTCAGTATACTTTTCATTGGACGACATGTTGTTAATCAGATTGATTTGAAATCGAAATCTTCACTGAACAAAAAGCGAGAAGAGGATTCAAAAATACGTAAAAATTATGTGGAAACTGAATGTTTACTGTTTGTTGAATAAATAAACCAAATATATTTTGTACTTGTTAATATTCTTATAACTTACCTTAAAATGTAAAGTATAAAATAAGCTCTGGGGGCTTAAGAAGCTTTTGCCCATTGTACCCTTTTTCTTATATCCGACAATGGTTGTTTATCTTATTATTAATCGTAAATTGTTGACAAAGGATCGTACAAGCTGCATATGTTTTTTATGTTAATATAATAATAATAATAATGTATTTTATTTAACATATATGCTTATTCTCATACAAAGTTATCTATTGAGATAAAAAATAAGTGGGCCATCTTTTTGATAACTAAAAGGGATATTTAAATTTTGTAAAAAGTATTCACTAGAAGATATAAACGACTGGTTTTTAGTAAAAAAGATGTTTCCTCAACTTGAGGTGTACTGTAGCGACAGTGGGTTAAAACTTAAAAAACCATTTTTTTTCCTATTGTCGATCTACTGACATTGAATTAGGTCCAATACCGACTGGGCAAAAACAACAAACTGACTCTGATTTGGATACCTGGCCACTCTGGTATGGAGGGCAACGAAGTTGCCGATTCCTTGGCCAGAGAAGGTGCGGCAACCAAATTTATAGGTCCAGAACCGGCACTTGGCATATCCGCAAATTCTGCCAAGGCTGCTATCCTAGCCTGGGCTGAATTGAAAACAATCCAGCACTGGCAGGAACTACCAGGATTAGTTCACTCAAAGGAGTTTATTACATACCCCTTGAAGTCAAGAACTAAAAAACTATTAGAGTTGAATAGGCTACACCTAAGAACTCTAATTGGCCTATACACTGGGCACTGCAGATTAAATCATCACCTACACAGAATTGGACTGGTGGAAAGCGCCGAATGCCGTCTGTGTTTGGAGGATGATGAAACGGCAGAGCACATTTTATGTACCTGTCCTGCTGCAGAAAGAACCAGGTTCTCACTGTTTGGCAAAGGGCGACTGAAGCCAGAGGACCTGGACAGTTTCTCACCCAACAAGATTATCAGCTTTATTAAAAAGCTGAATCTGTTGGGTGAACTATAACTAGGAGTGAGCCACAATAGACCTGATGGTCGCAGTGGAGGGTCTGACAGGAGCCCACTCACATATGAACCTAACCTAACCTAACCTAGGTCCAATAGCTTCTGGGGATATCTTCCTTACTTATTCTGCTACACCCTATGTTAATAGTAAAAAAATAATCTTGCTTAACCAAATTTTTCATTATCATCCATCTTCATCATAAAAGAAAAACCTTTCAGATTTTGTGAACAAAGTTAAATAAATAATACATATTAATTATAACCTCAGACAACCAAATTAACTTATTTCAATGTTTTAAAGCATTACTAAAACAGGCCAACTAGAATTAACTACGTTCCAATTTATGTTATATGTAGTGTTTTTGGTTTCATTCAGAGACCTCATATCGTCACATGTATATATTCCTTTAAATCTCAAAACAGTCAAGAAAACAACACTTTTTATATGAAGTAAAATTTGTCTTTGTTGATTTTTTTAGGAATCTTCTTGCTATTACTTTGTTACCTTTCGATAATTAAATATTCTTATACACCAAAATGATTGCCATTTTCAAGAAAACTCAGGCCACCCTGCTAATCTTGAAAAGCCAGCACTAATACCTTTTGGTGATACCAATAAAGGTACTTTTTATTTTTGCAGTACACTGTGTATATTAAGTCTACTTACCCGCACTAGATAGTACAACATCAGTACAGGAAGTCTTCCAGCCACTCCCAGTGATGGTAAAAGGTTTGCTGCACTCTAAACCAGGCCACTTTATTAGCCTATCTGAATTATTAACTGGTACTTTAAATAGTTCTGTTCCTATTAATTCTTTATATATCGTTTCTGCTTCTTCAGTATGGCATATTGTAATAGGTAATTCATTAGACCTGAAAACTGTAAGCCTGAAAAAAAAAATTAAAAGTTATTATCAATTTGCGACAGGAAGAAATGCCAAGAATGTAATAGTGTATTACATACTGAGCTGGAAAGAGTTTCATTGTTGTCGGTCAACTAATTCTCAAGACAGCAATGAAACTTTTCACCAAGGTTTGTATACTATTTTATTCACAATCATCCTCCTTAATGAACAAAGAGTCGATAAACCTTTTACAAAATTTTTAAATAGCATTTTATGTTTTTATTAAGTAGGCAATAAACAAGAAAATTCTCTGATTATTAAACTCTGATTTAACTATAGGATAACACTTATCCTCGCATTGATAAACTGGCCCTAACATATACAGCTAAGAAAATGACCACTTTCCAACCTGGAATGTCACATTTCAGTTCAACTGTCGAAGTTAGGCGAGTCTGCCTGGGATTTTTCCCAAAAATTTTCTATATCATTTGAGTTAGCTACAGATTCTTATAGGAAAAATTCCGCTAAACAAGATTTTCTTATGAAAAATTTTCCTAAACCGCGAGCTTCATGGTCAAATATTTATTTAAACAAAAATTTTTTAATTTTTATTTAATAAAATAAAAACGGTTTGACGGATCTGAAAAAATCTTGATTCAATCGAAAGATATTTTCCATATGCGTCGTTTGGTGCCAGGCACAACTCACTTCGTCTACCTGTTCATTTGTTATAGCCAAAATAAATTTCTTAATTAACAAATTGATTACTCCGAAACTAATGAGGTCAGGATATTGTTTTTTTTTTAATAACATGCTTTTTATACCAAAGAATATACCATTTTTTTTTGGCCCGATACCTTCGATACTTTTTGATTGTTTAAACAATTGGCATAATTTGTTAATTAGCAAATAACTTTATTTTCGAAAGCTTGATCGACTTCAAACCAACTTTAAACGATAAATATTGATGTCGGGCATAACCCCCATAGAAGTGTGAATATATTAATAATATAATAATAATAAAATAATAAGTTACACGCTTATGCTCCCAGGGGCTGGTAGCTTATGCACAGAAGCCTGTAATGTGTGTCATCTTTGAGACATTAGTAGTATGTTTTCTAAAAGCTAGAAACTTGTAAAAGAGGATCGAGATATCTACATTGTTCTGAATTGCCGCACGCGAAGGTTCCATAACCAGCTAGATGGTTCTAGGAGGCAATTTGTAGGGTATATTTAAGCCGATGTAAACACGGAAGTCTATTATTGAATTAAGGTTAGAGAATCCAAAGTGATAAAAGTGAACAGTAGAGTGTATATATCAAGTAATAAACATTGTTAATAGTAATTTACGTTATAAGTCTGGAAGGTGACTTATTACAGTACGAGTTGGTTTACGGATGAGGCGACGCAGGAGCCGAGTCTGGAATATAAACTGTAACCTACTGAACATGTATCGTATCATATTTTATTTCATTCTGTCTTTATAATCTTTTTTAAAATGAATAAAAAGTTATATTTTAAATTTAAAATATATTATAGTTCGTAATCTAACAATCGCATCACCTTAACGATGTTATAGCTATTGTTTTTCATAGCTAATTATGATTGTCTTTAGCTTGTCACTATGAAATAAAAGTAAATAAATAAACTAAATAATCTGTATATTGGCTCCAATTAAAATAGAGAATAGAATAGAATAGAATAGAATAGTTTATTGGCCCAAACTAACATACACAGTACAAAGGGCAGGTCACAATATTCAACATTACTAGTACATAGATAAAAGCTCAGTATATAAAATAGTAATCACAAAAAAAAAACAGTTAAAATATTAAGACAAGATTATTTTAGTTATAAAATAGATAAAATTATATATGGGACAATAGACACATAATACATAATTTCTTTTCCTTTCTTCCTAACACATTTTTACTCATTTAAGAATTAAACTTATTTACAAATTCATCCAATGTGTAGAAACATTCATCAATCAAAAATGTTTTTATTTCTGATTTAAACTTTGTGTAAGATGCAATTAATTTTAGATGTTCAGGGAGGTTATTATATAGAAATACACTACTATAATGTGGCGATTTTCTGAATGTAGTTGTTTTATATTTATTAAGCAATAGCGTATTAGAATGTCGTGTCTCATAATTATGTATATCTTTTTGGCTCTTATAATCTGAATAGTAATTTTTTACATAAGTAACACATTTTAGAATGAAAATGCATGGGAACGTTAATATTCGCTTTTCTTTAAATGTACTTCTGCAGCTTTCTCGAGAACTTAGGTTAAACAATAGTCTGATTATTCTTTTTTGACAAATAAATATTCTTTCCCATCCTGTAGTCTGTCCCCAGGAAAAAACGTTAAATGATAGATGACTATACGCAAAGGCATAATATAAATTCATAAGGCCCTTTTGATCCAAACACGGTTTCATTTGTAGAATGGCATAATATGCTTTGTTTAGTTTGGCACCGACAAAGTCCAGGTGTGCAGTGAATGAAAGATTTGAATTAAGCCAAGTTCCAAGGAATTTGGCATTGTCAGAGAAATTTAAATTAAATTGTAATTGCGCTTCTGCGGAAAGCTGTTTTCTAATAAAGAAGTTAATGTAATTCGTTTTGCTTTCATT
The DNA here is from genome assembly GCA_963583905.1 of Stenurella melanura. Taxonomy (NCBI): domain Eukaryota; kingdom Metazoa; phylum Arthropoda; class Insecta; order Coleoptera; family Cerambycidae; genus Stenurella; species Stenurella melanura. Next base: position 116,468,844 of record OY757312.1, read on the forward strand.
GAGAATTAGCCTGTTTCTTTGACACCATGTATCCATTTCCTCATACACCAGTTTTATGTTTGCTTGTAGTTCTTCAGGAGTTTCAGCCGTCACAGTGACAGTTGTGTCATCCGCAAACATAGTGATCTTCCCTTTTGTGACAAATCTTGGCAGGTCGTTAACATAAAGTAAGAAAATCAATGGACCCAAAACTGACCCCTGAGGAACTCCAATCGGGACATCATGCTGCGTTGAAAATTGTTCTTGAATTTTTATTATAATAGATCTATTTTGAAGATATGAATTGATCCAGGATAACAGAGGACCTCTTATGCCTAAGTAATACAGTTTGTCCAATACAAATGATATATTAATACTATCGAAGGCCTTACTTAAGTCAAACATAATTGAGACTACAAGTTTACCCTTGTCCAGTTCAGCGTAAATGTAATTTAAGAAGTTGTAGCTTGCTGTTTCTACAGATTTTTTTGCTCGAAACCCGTGTTGATTGGTTGTTAATAGGTTGTTTTGCTCTACAAATTTTATAATAATGTTATAAACACAGCGTTCTAAGATTTTAGAAAATTCAGGTAATAAAGATATTTGTCTATAGTTATCTATTTGTAAGGTGTCTCCTTTCTTGAATAGTGGGAAAGCTAGTGCAATTTTCATCTGCTCGGGAAATTCACCGTTCTGTAAAGATAGATTTATAATTCTAGTTAAGGGACATATAATATAATTCTGGATTATTTTTATCAATTTGGGGGATATATAGTCAATTCCATGACAGCCTTTGTTTTCCATCCTATTGATTATATCAGCAATATCATCTTCAGTAAAAGTAGGAACGAGAATTGTGTTTAAAGAGCTGACGGACAAAGTACATGGAAGAGAAAGGTTTTGGCCAAAATGTTCAATAATTTTTTTGTTACATGTATGAGAAAAATAACTTGCAAAAACTTCAGACAATTGTTTATTATCAGTGACGATATGATTGTTGTTCATGATCGCGATGTTGGAATTACTTCTTTGCTTACCTAAGTTCTCGTTTATAATTTTCCATGATTCTTTGATTTTGTTGGAGGCCGAATTGATTCTGCAATTGTAGTGTTCTCTTTTAGCTACCATAATTTGCCTTTTATATTCCTTTTTACAACTTACATATGCTGCTTTAACTTGATCACAGTTTGTTGCTACCATTAATACGTGAAGTTTATTTAACTGATTATTTAGAATTTTTAAGTTTTCTGAATACCACTTCTTATTTTTATAATTTTTTTGTTTGCTATATCTGCTGATAAGTGGACAGCTACTTTCTAAGCACCAATTAATGTTAGTCAGAAATTCCTCATAAGCCTCGTTCACATCACATTTTGTATAAAAGTTATTCCACTCTATTTTATTCAAATGAAATATTAGCTGTTTTAAATTGGATTCTTTCATATCACGAGTTTTATATGAAGTTACAACCTTTTCAACTTTATCGTGGCTTGTTAAGTTTAAGGAGAAAACATGTGCAAAATGATCGCTCAAGTTGGGGTTGATGATTTTTGAGTGATAACTTTCTGTAGCAATATTTGTTATTACATAATCAATAGTGCTACTAGAAGTGACACCATTAATATTTGTGAATATTCGCGTAGGTTGATTTGTTGTTACTTGTAGTTGAAATGATTCTAAGATATCGAATAAGATTTTAGTACATAAGTCATTTTTGTTATCATAATGAATATTAAGATCGCCTGTTAAAATAATAGAAGAGAATTTATTGATTATATACTTCAGAGCTGCTGTTAGTTTATTGGCAAAAATTTTAATGTCACCGCTACCTGGTCTATAGACATTCAGTACGCCTATATCAGTATTCCCTGTAACATAACTTATCCCACAAACTTCAATATGGCATTCATCTGAAAAATCTTTGATTGATAAAATTTCTTTTGAATTAGTACTGCTTATGGCATATATTGCTGAGCCACCATGAATGTGAGTTTTTCGAGAGAAGTGTGTAAGAAGTTTATAGCCTGGTAAAGAAACGCTCTCAATGTCTTCATTGACATACCAATGTTCACTAATGCATAAAATGTCACTATTGTACTGATGTGTAAAACATTCAAGTTCATTTAGTTTATTATTAAGACACTGAATATTTATATGAACAACATTACATTTACTGTTTAGTTTATTGTGTTGATTTATCTTTACGCTCTGCAAGTCATTATCTAGAGTTAAGTGGTTGATGTGTTGATCTGTGACATTACTAAAAAAGAGCTAGATTGAGTACTACCTTTTGGAGTGCCTAGTGCTTCGTTAATAATATCCTTTACATGGAATTTATCATAATACAGCTTGAAATTAAATCTCCGATAACAAACACCTTTTGGCCAAAAGGAGGGATTGTAGAACTTATCCTTATATTTAAAGTCCGCTGCCACCAAAAAACATTTAAATTTTCCACCAGTTGGTTGGAGTGATTTAACTATAAACTCTTCTATAGAGTCATTTGTCTTTGCAACTAAATATTTTTTTATGTCATCCTCTGTTACCTCACTGGTTACTTTGTAGAGATAGATCCACACTTTTGGCTTTATGCCTTTAAAGTTACCAGTGTTATCTTCAGATTGTCCCATATTTCTTCTGTTAGCACGCTGTTTCCTTTGTACCTGTTTCCAATCATGGTCCGTGGAGTTGGGTTCCGTTAATTCATTATTAGGTGACTTATCTAGATGAATTATGTCGTTCATTAAATGTCTTTGATGGTTTTCCATATCAGATAAAGTTTGCCCTTTTGATGACGATTTAGGAACATTTCCCGATAGTGTTGACTGATTCTTATTTCTTTTTGTAATTTCTGAATATCTATTTGGTACCACTTTTGAATGGTTGTTTACCTTTGCAGTTTCAGATTCTTTATTTGGTATCACTGGTTGATTTGTGTTTATATCTGCCTTATCTGTTTCTGGTTTTTGTGAGGGTATGTTTTTGCTCTCTATCAAACTATTTTGATTGTTTTGCACTACTTGTGACTGATATGTTTTAAGTTTTAGCTTGTTTAGTTCTTCTAATAGTAATGTAAAATTATTTTCAAATAACGTTTGCAATGTTTTTATGGAAGAAATTATCTGCTGCTCTGACCTTTTTTGCTCCTTAGAATAAATAGTTTCCCTTAAAATTATTATTTCCATTTCCAGGTTTTCAATTTTTTCATTCAGTAAGTTATTATTTAATTTTAATTCATAATTCAATTCTTTCAGAACTTCAATTTCTGTTAGTGAATGTTCTCGATTTTCTTGACCTTGTGGATCTTCACTTATGTCATTTTGATTTTCTTCAATGTACTTCTGCTTCTCACAGCAATTTTTAGTTTTTTTGTTAGCACAACTTGGATGAAAAATAGAACTGCAATTTGTGCAATTAACTTTTTTATTGACTACAGGTTTTTTACAGAAACCACAGAGCACATTTGCACTCACACTTTCATTACCCGCCATCTTGAATATATATACTAACTTTGTTTAATCAAAATAATAAAAATGTAGTAAAGCCCGATTTTTTATTGTTTTATTTACTAAAGTTGGTAGAAAACTATATTTTAAATGTAATCTATAAATGCTTAACAGTACTAATAGTCCAAGAGCCAGCTGCAATCAATAACCTAAACAAGCGGAACTGCAGTAAACCGTCTAAAAGGTAGAGGGAGGTATATAAAAGAGATCCGCTGTTACGATGCCTATACCTACCTCGCACGGAAGTCTGGGAAAATTTTTTCCCCTTTCCCAAAAAAAGCAAGTGCAGAAAACCCCTGAGGGGGGGGGTTGAGGATGTCCCAAAAAGGTGTTTCAATGCATTTATTGCATCCAATATGGCGCGCAGCCGGAAGTGGCCCAGATCCCATTGGACGGAAACACAGTAAAAGATAGAAATGGATTTTCTGGGTGTCCAAGAACACAAAAATGTCACTTACTGCATCCTGGGTCACGCGGTCGGCCCATGACCCATGAAAAATAATGACATAGGGCCACTAGTGGGGCGAAATGAAAGATTTAAAATTTGGCAGCTTTTGTACCCACATATTGTTAATTAGGTCATAAACTAACAAAAAATTACTTTTACTGCATCCTGAAAGTCCGCCCTCCCCACGACATAATGCATTTTCCTCATCAATCCAAAAATAGTGAGAAATTATTATTCATCGCTGCCACAACATGAACCGAGGCTTAACCCCCCCCCCACTTCCCGGGGGATTTTTTGTTTCGTTGCAAAGGCTATTATTTTGCTCAAAAATGATTTGTATGGAAAACAAATTTTTGGAAAAAATTCAACATGAAAAAAAATATTTTTTTTCTTATGCAAATCAGATACTTGAAAATTAAATTGGTGAAAAACATTCCTTTTTTTTTTGACTTTTTTCCTCAAAAAACCCGCTGCCTAAGGAATCACTACTTCCACATCCAGTTTTTTCATCCAAGTCACTTTAAAGGAAACGTCTTGCTAGATTTACACTCTAGTAAGTGGAAATTATTGGTAATAGAATTATAATAATATTTAGATAAGATGTCATAGAAAAGTTTGAGGCATTGGTTTCTACCATTTACGTTAAAAATGAAGTTTCTAGTTTACCCTACTTATTTTCCCCTATTCACAACCTAGCACCTCCCACCCCTTGAATGGAATCATCTCAATCAGATGTCATTACAATACTTACGTGTACTAACTTTCAAGTGAATATATCAATTTTATGTTATCAATCCCATCTATCTATCTATCTAATAATGGAGTGGAGGTGGTGGGGTTTGAAAAATATTAGAAAGAAATCTGAGGCATTGGTTTCTAGTATATAAACGAAATCCCAAATTTCTGTACTCTTACCAGCTTGATTTAATTATTTTCCCCTATTTACTCCTATTTCCCCCAACCCCTCAACTGAATCATCTCCAAATATAATCTAGTTCCACATGTCGTTATAATACATACGTCTACCAAATATCAAGTGAATGTCTCAATTTTATTTTATCAACCCCTTTAATAATGGAGTAAGTGTGGTGGGAAGTTGTAAAATATTATTAAACAATCTGAGGCTTCTAAGACATATACATCAAATTTCAACTTTAGATCCGCTGCAAGTGATTTTCTATTCTTGGGGGACAAAAATTGCCAATTTCTGACCAGTATTAGGCTATTTTGGAAACTAAAATTGAATTTTTAAAATTAACACGTTGACGGACACTGACGTCATATCACGTCATTGTCCTTCGCTCCAGCAGGGCACTTAAAAATATTGAGATGTGCTGAAATTGACACCATGAATCAGAATCAGAATATGCTTTATTGTCCGAAAAATACAAAAAAATTTTGTTGACAAAGCCAAACTTAAATACTAATAAAAGTTACAAACATTAAGAGCAAAGAAAAACAAAAAACAACAAATAGGATTACATTTATTTTATGTATAAAACAGTGATAAAAATATGTCAGTAAAATGTGTCTTGAAAGAATTCATTCAGTGAATAATAAGCCTTGCTAACCAATAATTTCTTAAGTTCTCTTCTAAATTTATTATTGCTTATAATTTGCCTCAAATTTACAGGAAGATGATTAAACATTTTTCTGCTATTATAGAGAATTGAGTTTTTTATCTGAGCCTATGATGGAATAGGAAGTGTGATGTTATGAGTGAGCCGTGTGTAGCGAACCGACTCCCCGTTTATATCACGCCCAAACTTTTTATGCATAAGGCATGCAGTCTCAAAAATGAATATACACGAGAGCGTCATAATTCCATGCTTTAAAAACAGTGGTTTACACGAGTCTCTTACATTAGCCTTACACATGTACTTTAAAGCCCTTTTTTGCAGCACAAAAATTTTATTAAATAAATATTGTGAGCAAGAACCCCAGAAACAAATACCATAACGTAAATTTGAGTCTATAAGGGCAAAGTATGCATTTCTTGCCGACTCGAAGTTTAATTCATTTGCCACCACTCTAATTGCATAACAATTAGTAGCTAATTTTTTACTTAATATTGAGATATGGTTTTCAAATTTTAACTTACTATCGATATGTAGGCCTAAAAATCTACATTCAGCTTGGTTTTTTATAATTTTGTCGTCCAAGTATACCTCATTCAGGTCGCACTTAAATGTAATGATGTTAGTTTTAGATACGTTAAAAGATAATAAATTAGCATCACACCAATCTTTAATCATTTTTAAATCGCTACTGACGATCTCATGGAGTTCATCGATGTATTTACCATGCCAGAGTATCGTGGTATCATCCGCAAAAAAAGTGAACTTTCCTTGAATATTAACAGAAGCCAAATCATTAAAATATATTAGAAATAGTAAAGGCCCAAGGACAGAACCTTGTGGCACGCCAGACGTCACTTCCAGTTGTTTTGACACTTTACCATTAAAAATAACTTTTTGATAGCGACCAGATAAATATGACTTGAACCAATCCAGTGTTATACCTCTAAACCCGTAGATTCGTAGTTTCCCCAGCAATATCCTGTGATTTACGCAGTCAAATGCTTTAGCCAAATCACAGAATGCTGCTGCAGCCAACTCCCCATCATTAATCTGAAGATATAGTTTCTCTAAAAAGGCAAACATAGCATCGTTTGTACTTTTCGAGGCATGAAAACCAAACTGTTCTGCACAGAGGACCTTATTCCGATACAAAAAATCTAAAATTCTTTTCTTAACCAATTTCTCTATTATTTTTGATAACGTAGGAAGCAATGATACTGGCCTATAGTTGGAAGGTGATTCATGGTCTCCACACTTAAATAGCGGAACAACTTCTGCAATTTTTAAACAAGACGGAAAGGTTCCTGTTCCGTCACGATTAAAATCATTATTGGTATACCATAAAGAAATGCAACATATAGCTTTAAAATCAGAATTTTTTGAAGAATTAGATATATTGGAAAAACAGTCTGCGTCATATAACGTCATGTCCCAGTAGAAGCATCTTAGCTACAGTAGGACACTGACGTCATATGCCGAATGTAAAAAAAAAAATAAAAACACTTGATTTTAGTATAAAAACTTTTAATAGATGAAATTACAACTACTTAATCATCATCACTACAATATATAAACGTGTATTCTGGATCCCCTATGGAATCATTATACGTATCGTGCCCTTTTATCTGGCGGAATCTTCGTCCTCACTTTCAAGCTCTTCATACCAATGAAGTAGTTGCTTTTCTTGCTTCTCTTCCATTTCACACATGAATAAATTATAAAATATGCACAGGAATCAGACAGAAACGCGCCAAACATGGTGCCTAGATCGCCTGACCAAATTCTTTCATCACCAACAAACTATTAGGGATTTTGTCATTATTTTTTTACCCAAGGTGCCTAGTGGGACACTTCATACCTTATTACATGTAAAATTTACGTGATATGCAGACAAGCGTATCTAGAGCGAACTAAGTTTTTGCGGCATATAACGTCAGTGTCCCTAGGGGCACTGTGGGCGATGCGGCTTATGCCGGCAGTGTCACGTTAGTCACATATCAATAAAAATGAGTGTCCGCGAATGTGTTAAATTTGTACAAATTTGGCTGAGTTGACACACTTCGTCAAATTTACTTGAATTCTCCCAAGTTCTATCATAATGGAAATTTGTTCCAAATTCGTTAGAAATTTGCTTAAATTTTGCGCAAGCTTTATCAAATTTCAACTTTTTGTTGCCGGGTTGAAAAATTTTGTGAGGGAAAAAATTTTCCTCTGGTCATAAAAAAAAAAAAAATTCACCAATTTCATTTTCAAGTATCTGATTTGCATAAGAAAAAACTTTTTTTTTTTAATGTTCATTTTTTTTGGAATAGGAGAAAAGCCCAAGTCCAAAAAAATTTTTTTTTCATACAAAGCATTTTTGAGCAAAATAATAGCCTCTACGACGAAAAAAAATTGTGCGAGATTTTCCCCCACTTCTGTGTGAGATAGGTATAGGCAACGCAACAGCGGATCACTTTTATATACCTCACTCTACCATTTTAGACGGTTTACTGCAGTGCCGCTTGTTTAGGTTATTGATTGTAGCTGGCTCTCAGACTATAATATATATAGAGAGAGAGATATTTATTCGTGTGAGACAAAGAATTGTGTACACTCGTCAATATTTAGTACATAGTACATAGATTTACTCTGATTTATATAAATATAACTAAGAAAGAACTACGATAAAACAAATGGCAGTTATTTCATTAATAAAATTTAAGCTAAAATTTAAGACCTTAAAAAAACAAAAAACACTGAAACATTACAATACACACTTATTACATCCTAAGTTAAAAACTTTTCTTTTTTTATTTTTTTTTTATTTAAAATGATTATAAAATTCATGAAATTCGTAGAACACATGTTCCCTCAGAAAACATTTGACTTGTTTTTTAAATTGATATTCCGCTAGATCCTTCCATTCATGGGGTAGTAAGTTGTAAAATTTTACACAGAGATATCTAAAGGAGGAAATGTTCTTTGATACTCTAAAATATGGAGCAATTAAAGGATTGTGTCTCGTGTCATATTTATTTACAATTTGGTAGTAATATTTTTTTAAGCATAACACACATATTCGTAAATTATATGTATTAATATAGCTCCAACTTAAATAAAAATTACTATAGTCTGTTTTTAAACCAGGAGGAGCGTTTTAAATTTAACGCGCTAAATTACACATCTGTGATTGGATACGCCTGCATCAGTTTTACACAAGGCAATAGTCGTGAATTTTGACATATTGTAAAAATGTTAATTTCATGTCATAAATTATTTGCTTAGTTTCTATTTTATCGTTTGTATATTATATATCAGTTTTAATCCCTTTTATATACATCTGAAGGTAAAAGTCGCTAATTACGTAGTGTATTTATATCGAATCAATGGTATGGATGTTGCATAAAATACATAGAGGTCAAATAGAGGTCGATGCATCGTATAATATAATAACATACACACAATTTCACTATAGTCATGTATCGTTGGTTGCCCAAAACGCCAAAAAGGTTCTAGCGTATTTTCTGGTTACTTTTATGATGTGAATGGGACTTCCATGTTTACTCCTCCTGGTTTAAAAACAGACTATAGTCTTAGTTAAGCAAAATATTTAAAATATTGCAAGAAGTTGGTAGAAACTATATTTTACATTAAAGAAACGGTATATAGCGGTGATTTTATTCAATAAAACACTTCTCGGGGTGCATTTTTATAGTTGGCTATGACTCCGTTTTTATGTGTCTTTGAATTATGACAGTTATTTTTGTTATTTGAAAATAGTGTTAATAAATCATTGTTGTAGTTAGTTTAAAAATAAACGTTTCATGTATTAAATAATTGCTGAAACTGTGCATTTAAATATTTTATTTCGTATATTTTTAAGTGAAAATGCCAAAACTAAAAAATAATTGCTTACTAATAACAATAATATGCTTAGTGTTGCTAGGTAACACATTACAGTATCAGATAATGTAATGTACACAGGTAACACATTACGGTATCAGAATGTTCGATTTACAGGCCGCAAAGTGAGTCCGGGAAATAAAGATTATTTTAGTCAGTAATAGTATCTCAAATACCAAGGTAGAAAGTTTCATTGTTGTCGTGAGTTAAAAAAGTTGACTGAGGCGCGAAGCGGCGTAACAAACCTTATAGATCCTGGCCCATCTAGGAAATCTAATCTGGCTAATCCAGCAATAAACAATGATGTTCCAGCCTTAACACAAAACGTCTCTGGTCTAATTAATTGTTTGGGTAACGTGTAGACTAGCTCCTCAGTTGTCAGCAAATTAAGTATTTGATCTGGCTGCACCACTCCGGGTGTATCAAAGCACCACTTGCTTAAAGCATAATCAGGATGCTTCTCATTGATCCCCATTTTCACCTTCCCAGAAGCATTTGAATTTCCTTGCATCGCAAACAGATCTTTTGTTTCATCATCATCATCATCGTCTTTCAACTTTGAGTAAGTTTGTCCAATATGACCAATGAGAGTGGCAAACTTGGCACTGTTGGCGATTTTTACCTGCTCACTTCTTAAATGCCTTTCCCCACTGTTAATTTTCTGCATGGCTTGCATTCTTTGATGTCGCAAATATAGACGATAACCTGAAGGTCGCATTATTGGAAATTTTAACAAATTTAGCGTCGTGCCAGGCCACTGACTAGTAGTTGCCCTTTGAATCAAATCTGTTGCTTGAATTTTGCAATAGTCTGACTGAAGCAGTGCATTAAATAAACTTGATTTGCCCACATTTGTACAACCAACCAAATAAACGTCTCCTACAAAAAAGTTAATTACGTGTTTACAATACAACATTCAATTAGACTAGGTGACGCATGTCAAAATGTGTGTCAATGTCACATGTTTATTTAAATTCAACCTGGGCATAATAAGCATAGTTTGTCTATAAGGGGCATACTCAGACAGGTTTGTAAGTGTTATAATAGGCAATTTAATATGAAATAGTTAAGTTGGCTATGTCTTTAATAAAAAATAATTAATGTCATAAAGTTTTGCAGTCAATAAAAATAAAAACAATCTGTTATTTCGTATTTCGTGTTTCCTCATCATCAGAATCCTGCTGAATTCAATAGGTTATGGGCCCAGAAGAAGAGAAGTGGAAAATCCCATTGGCTGCGGTCATCCGAGCAGATCGCTACCTGAGCGCTCCTCCACTGATCGGTGATCGCTCTGCAACCGGATGAACGGCTCAGTGCTGTCCGCTGTCGTTTGTCGAATTTGTCATGGTGTGATTGTTTTGAATTTGAATTGTAAATTGTAATTTGTAATCATAATTTTATATTAAGAGACTAAGAGTTTTATAATTATATTAAATTACGGTTTTTCTTTGTATCCTTCCTTAGCTTTTCTCATCTGTTGAAATGGAAAACAGAAATAGAAATTTAGTGCTATTGCTTGCGGGTGATACAGGTTTAGATATGAATATTGTACAAAACATAGCAGAAGGATTCATAAATCCGTTGCCATTAAATGAATTAGAACTTCAAGAACGACATAGAACTCCCCGAAATAGACACTTTTATTAGGTTACAATACCGAAAATAGTCGAAAATGTAAATCTCGATCTCCTGCAACATTATAATGTACATTTTCGTGTTCATATGTCACGTCAAACTCTGCGTTCTCCATTTTTCTTCTAATATATCAAATTTTCCGTTTCCGATCACTGATCAGTCGATCACTGAGCACAATTTTTGTTTGCTACAAAAAATGGCGTCCGATCCAAGAGCGCTCAGTGCAAGAAGTGCCGTTTAGCCGAATGATCCGTGATGGCCAGGTAGCGATCTGCTCGGATGAATGCAGCCATTGTGTGATGTAAATAATTTTGACAATTGGAAATTTAGAACTGTGACACTTTTGGATGAACATGATTTGTTAGAATTTGTGCGCAGAAGGTATACGGAAATGATTCGTGTACCTGATGAGGAAATAAGTACAGCACAGATGGAGCATGACAAAAAAATGGAAGTCTTGAAGAAGAAAGACAAAAGATGCAAATCAAAAGTCATACAGAGCATAGCAGACAGTCATTTGGAGTATGGAAAAGATTAAAAAACTGCCTATGATATTTGGGAAGGGTTGAAAAATACATTCGAAGGAAGAGGTATTGCAAGTCAATTACTAATTCGGAAAACATTATTGACAATGAAATTTAACCAGTCTGGAGGAACAACGGAATCTCATGTTTTTGAAATTTGACAATTTAGTGCGAGATTTATGATCAACAGGAGCAACATTGGAAGAAACGGATGTAGTGTGCCATTTATTGTTAACGATGCCAGCTGAACATGAGGTTGTAGTAACTGCACTTGAGACATTGTCAGTGGAAAAATTGACACTTACTTTTGTCAAAAATCGTCTGCTCGATGAAGAGTCAAAAAAATTAGGAATGACGAAATCAAAGAGAGAAATACAGTCATCGACGACATTTGTGGCTCCTGTAGGACACGGGAAACAAAGGAAAAATTTGCCGAGAGATTCAAGGAATAAGAAAAACACAAGTAAGGACAAATTCCTATATACATGTTAAAACTGCGGAATCGCTAGACATCGACGAGCTGATTGTAGAGAACTATTAAACTGGAGAGAGAACTCTGATCCGAAGCGAGCTAATGTTGCTACTGATGTTGTTCAATCAGACGACAAATCAGAATACTGTTTCCCAGCAGTTATAGGAAGACAGACTGGTGATATAGGTTGGTATTTGGATTCCGGAGCTTCCGAACACTTGGTGAGCGATGCCAGTTTTCTAAGAAACATAAAGACATTAGAAACAACTGTAAAAATAAAAATTGCAAAGACAGGTGACCTTTTAATTGTTAAAGAAGCAGATGAAATGCATGTGAATACAACTGTGAATGGTAGTAAAAATAAAATAACCGTCAAAGATGTGCTCTTGGTACCTGACTTTAATTTATTGTCAGTTCATAAACTTGATGTGAATGGTTTCACAATCATGTTTAAAGATGGGAGTCGTACAATTCTGAAAAATAATAAAGTTGTTGCGCATTTAAGACATAAGTTTTATGGTATTTTATTTTCAAGTGAAAGTGAAATAGCAAGAAGAAAATTACGCATTCATACTGCGAGGAAAGAAAACAAACAAGATTATCTCATGTAAACAAACGCACTAGAGCAACACGAGCTCTTCAATTGATTCACAGTGACTTATTTGGACCTGTTTGTCCCAAATCTTACAATGATAAGTAGTATGTACTTACATTTATTGATGAGTACACAGATTCCTCCATTGAATACGCAAGGAGCATTTTGAAGAAAGAGGAATTCAATTTGAATTTACTATTCGATACGCCACAACAAAATGGAGTGGCAGAACGTGTGAAAAGGCACGTTGATTGGATATTGTACGAACGGTTATCGTCTGTGGTGTCCAGAAGTACGAAAAATACTCCAAGCAAGAGATATAAATATTTGATGAGTCTAAATTTATTTACAATGATGTGGACAAAAATCAAGGAATCTGGGCTTGAGGTAAATGTAGATGAAGAAGTAGAAAATATTATCTCTGAAGACTTGAATGAAGGAGGTGCAATGAACGTTGACGAAGTCAAACTATCTCCTTTAACTGAAGTTCAAGGTATTTTCAAAGGACATAGAGACAAATATATTGAGTCAAGGGAATCTGATGATGAATCTACTCATTGTAGCATACATAAAAGGAGTACGTCAAAATATTTGAGGAATTACAATGTCTTGGCATTTAATGCTGAAACTTTTCTTGAAGATGTTCCAGGGAATTTTAATGATACAAAAGACAGAGAAGATAGTGAAGATTGGTATAAAGTAGCCAATGAGGAAATGGATTCTTTATACGAGAACAACACTTGAAGTTGGTGAATCTTCCACCCGGAAGGAAGGCAATTGATAGTAAGTGGGTTTTCAAAATCAAGCCAAACGAAGATGGAAATGTCGAATGATACAAGGCAAGATTGGTGGTTAAAGGGTGCTCACAACGAAAGGGATTTGATTATACGGATGTATATGCTCCTGTGGTACGTCTAACCACAGTGAGAACATTTATCAGTGATCAACAAAGAAAATTTATTTGCAAATCAACTAGATATGAAAAACACCTTTCTTCACGGAAACATAAAGGAGGAAATATGTATGAAACAAGCTCAAGGCTTTGTTGGTGATCCAGAACTAGTTTGCAAGTCAAACAAGTCTCTGTATGGTTTGAAACAAGCTCCTCGTAATAGAATGCACTAATTGATGGATTCATAAAACATTTAGGATTAAAACAATCGGAAATTGACAGATGTTTATACAGGGTGATTCAGAACTTATCCGGAAAAATTTAAGGGGATATACAACGGGTCCATATAAATATAATAGCGCAAAGAAAAAATGAAAAAAAAGCACTTTAAAAAAATTTAAAAATTTTACTTGTATGCTACTGCTATTCTGGTCGACTGCAATAAAAATTGGAAACAGCATGAATCGTGAAAACAGCTGATATTGGATGAATAGTTGTGAAATGCGAAAAATTCACGTAAAAGAAATCGATAACGACAAGAATCTAACCTAACGTAATTTATCTTTGAAGTTAGAAGTTTACTTAAAATTTTTTATTTACTTTAAATGATTACAAATTTTGTACATAACTGATGTTACAATAACTGTTCGAAATTTTGCCGTACTAATGCAAATGTTCCCCCTTGATTTTGAGCATTTTGCTGCAGCAACCATTCACAAACTGTAACCCGTAACGGATAATCTGCTACAAACAGTGCTTGAACCTGCTGTACTTGATAGGGGTATAATTGGGAATCGTGCAATATGCACCACGCTGTTAATTGAGACACCCCAGGTACCTGTCGGGCGGGCTGTCTTGTACTTATACGGGGATTTTCGGCTACAATTTCCAAAATTTCTTCCTCGGCCGCTAAAACACTTTGTGGACGACCAGGTCCCCTGCCTCGTCCACGACTAGGTTGTAAATTTCCAGTATCACGCCCACGTTGAACGACTGCTGTAAAAGTTTCTGGGTTAGGAACATGTCTGCCAGGAAAATATTCCACATACAATTCAGACGGTGCTAAAGCATTCTGCATTGGTTTTTTGGTTTTCGTTCAGGTAAAGCATCAAGTGATGCCATGTGTTCAGTCATTGAGAACATTACAGAGAGTTTAGATACAGGCAAGAGGTGCATTGCAGTTTTTCTGGATTTAGCAAAGGCATTTGACACCATCAACCACGAAAAGCTGTTGAATGTTTTGGAACGTTACGGCATTCGTGGTTCGGTGTTGAATGTCTTTCACAGTTACCTGACAAATCGAAGTCAATATGTTAAACTAAATGATATTCTTAGTGAAAGAGATACTGTGAAAATAGGGGGACAGTCCTCGGTCCGGTGCTCTTTTTGGCTTACATAAATTCTCTTTTATTCTTAAGAACATGTGCAAAAAAAATTGTATCCTATGCTGACGATACGGTAGTTATCTTCTGCGAAAATTCCTGGATGGAAACCAAAAAGGCTGTTCAGTCAGGTTTGGAAAGAATTAAGAACTGGTTAAATGCATTCCATCTATCATTAAATGTAAATAAGACTCATTATCTGGCCTTCTCTCTAACTGAAGCTAACAGACCTGATTTCACTAGTATAAAAATCACTGGATTGAAAGATGAAATTAAAGAGACAAATGAGATCAAGTACTTGGGAATAATCATTGACAAATATTTAAAATGGGGTAATCATGTAGATTACCTATCGAAAAAAATAAGAAAGCTTATTTACAAATTTTACCAATTGCGTGAATTCCTTTCAAAAAAATTATTGCTAGTTATTTACAAGTCTCTTGTTGAATCACTGTTACGTTACGGTATCATAGTATGGGGAGGAATGTATGAAAACTCATTACAGAAATTAAATGTAACACAAAATTATATACTAAAAATTATTTTTAGGAAACAAAAAAGGTATCATACAAATTTACTCTATACTGTCGATAATTGTAACATCCGAACACTATATTTTCATAATTTATGTTTATATGCATTTAAAAATAAAGCAAAACTGAATTACACATCTTCAATATACCACACTCGTAGTATTGCTAATGAGTTTTTATCCAAGCCTAGATTTAATAAAAATATTTGTCATAGATCTCTTGTCTATACTTTGCCTAAAACATATAACCTACTACCATTAGAGATCAAACTTATTAAGAATCGAAAAAAATTCTCAGTGTTGTCAAAAAAATTTATATTTCACAATTATACTGATTTTATTGGAATTTTAGACAACTGAATAATTTAATTCAAATTAAATTGTAAATTTTGCTATGCGTACACTCCTAGTGCTTTTAGGTTAATTTGTATTTTGCAGTTTATGCACACTTTTCTAAAGCACAATACAAGTGTTTAATCACTTAGGTGCTTACATTGTATCGTCCCTTTTGGACATATATTATTAGTATTTTTATTTATATTTTATTTACTACGTGCAAGTATGTTTTATATATTTATACTTGTATTTATAATGTTGTTGTTAATGTTGTAAATATATGTCTGGAAGAAGAAGAATAAATGCCCTAAAAAAAAATTGCCTCACCGTAAGTTAAAATCATGTCCATATACTCCGCGTTACTATACACATATGGCATTTTGAAAGAAACTCATTTACAGCACTAAAATTTAAAAAACACTCACTAACAACGCGATTAAATCACAAACTGACAACGCACGGCACCGGAACTAGTTGCTACTTGCTTGAAACGTAGTCTAGGATTGAGGATTGAGGAGAAAAAAAAAAAAGAAAGAGGAGATCTGTGCATACAGAAAGGGGTAGGTCAGTGTTTCATTCAGTCGTCCAGCTAAGTAGCGTTTAATAATATCATAACTTCAATATTTTTTTTACGGCAGTTCTGTTAGGATTTTATTATATTTTTTTTCGTGGTATTGACTCTAATTTTAAGGGTGCATATCTCCTTAAATTCTTCAGGATAAGTTCTGAATCACCCTGTATACTCTATTCGTCTATTCAAAGAAAATACCAGGGTTTATATTTTGGTATACGTTGATATAATATCATTACAAGCCACAACAAATTGGAACTTCGTATAATCAAGAAAGCTTTAAAGTCTGAATTTAGTATGAAGACCTGGGAGAACTCCAATACTCCTTGGGGATTAAAATAGGCAGAACCGACAATGGTATGTTAGGGACGTATTTAAAAAGGCTTTTGCAACGGTTCAATATGGAAGAATGCAGAGCATCAAATACACCGATGGAAGTTAAATCTATTGTGGAAACAGATTCAGCAGATATAATCGTCGACTCAAAGCCATATTGAGAACTTGTTGGCTCTCTAATGTATGTCATGCTGAATATTAGGCCGGATTTGAGTGCAGCTGTAAATTTCTATAGTCGTTTCCAAAGTAATGCCACTGAAGTACATTGGAAAGGATTGAAACACATTTTAAGACATATCCAGAACACCATCGACTATGGATTTTTGTATACAAAAGAAAACAGTGTTTTATTGATAGGATATGCAGATTCAGACCGGGCTCAAGACACAGACCGAAAATCCATGACAGGTTTTCTATTTGAAGTTTATGGGGCAGCAGATTTGGGTTACAAAGAAGCAATCTACTGCTGCACTATCTTCAACTGAGGCGGAGTATGTGGCACTGGATAGTGCAGCAACAGAGCTTATATGGCTTAAGAATCTCCTAAGTGATCTTGGAATTAAATGTAGCGAGCCTATTACTATTTTTGAAGATAATCAATCTTACATACATCTCTTGAGTAAGGGAGAACATCGTCGTTTAAAACAAATCAATGTAAAATATAATTTTGTCACTGTTTAACGATCATGCGATTGATGTCAAATATATACCTTCAAAAGAACAGAAAACAGATATTTTAACAAAAGGTTTATGAAATTACGTTTATGTTTAGGTCTTTTTGGCATGTGTTAAAATTTTTAAATATATATCAAATTGAGGCGGAGTGTTAGAATAGGCAATTTAATATGAAATAGTTAAGTTGGCTATGTCCTCATTAAAAAATAATTTATGTTGTCATAAAGTTTTGCAGTCAATAAAAATAAAAACAAACTGTTATTTTGTGCTTCCTCATCATCAGAATCCTGCTAATTTCAATAAATGAGTTTGCTTTATACGTATTTCATGTACAAAAATGATCCAATCATGTGTCATTGTGATGATGCAAACACTTGGTGGAATATACACTTAGGACACCAAAACTATTCTTTTGTGGTGACCCAATAATGAAAGTTAATAAGCAAGAGGTCTGTACTTTGTTCCTAATTTTTGAATACTTACTCCTTTCGAAAATATCTTCTAGGTTATATAATTTGTTTTAAATTGACGAGTACATTGTTGAAACTTGGTTAAAAAATTAGAAAATAAGTTGAAAATCTGAGTGCCAGCAAGAATTATATTTACCTCTTAATATTACCCTCATACACCACCCTCAATTTAAATTGCGAAACCAAAAATATTAAATTTCAGTAGGCAATATTGCCTTGTACACCCCTTGGCTTTAATATGATGTATAGATATATCCACATTATATATTTCAATTTTATAGAAAGTAATAATAAAAATAGTTTCAGTGTCGCTTCCTTATTTAAATTTTATGTAATTAAATTAAATTTACCACATTTTTCAAATTTTTGTCTGCATTACCTCGATACTTCCATAAAGATTGAAGGGAAGTAATTAAATCTTCCACACCATATCCAGTTTTAGCTGATATTAAGGCAGTATGTAAAATGTTGCATGTAGCAAAGCCTGACAATTTAACATGGTCCAGAAGTTGACGTTTGATACGACTTAAATATTTGTTGTCATCTTTCGGCAATAAATCTACTTTGTTTCCTACAATCATTATAGGAGTCTTTGGGCCCAATATATCAGCAATTCCAGGCCAAATTGAACAAGGGAAGTCCATCAGATCTACCATTAAGACTACTAAGGCTTGTTTGCCCTGGATTCTCGTTAAAATTTTTGGATAATCATCTGGAGAAACCCTTACTTGTAGTGACATATTAAATTCTTTTAAAAAGTAACATCGCTGGCAAATAATTGCTTCCAGATTAGATGCTCCTCTTTTGCGGTAATTTTTAAATATTTCTGATGGAATGTAACCAGGGATTGCGGTGTCCTACAAATATTTTTCATTTTGAAATTAGGTCACCCAATTACATGTGAATCAAAATATGAATATACAACACAAAATACAAAGACCTAAAATGAATTTATTTATCTACCTTGTCTTTGTTCTCATTTTTAACTGAATCTTCATAATCGTAGGGGGTTATGTGGATACTAGTTTAATCTGCATGGCCGTAGGGGACTGTGTGGATGCTAGTGTTAGAATGAGAATTGTCAAATAAGAAATTAGACAAATTCATTTTAGGATTTTAACTTGCTAGCATAACCAGAATTCAGGTTATTGAAAGAAAGCAATGATTTCATTAATATTTCTACACAAAGTTTTTCTTTTATAGATAGTTAATTTTTCTGCTGTTTGCAAAATCCTATAAAGAATGTTTCAATACAATTATAAGCAAACAAATAATAATTCATTTTTAAACATGCATAGAGTATATAGGCTCCAATACTAGTTAGCTAATAGATAGGTGAGGTTGTTTTTATCAGTCAATGTCAAATATAATCATTTCACACTTATTCATAGAAATTGTCTTGGTTTTGCATGAAACATCTTTATGAATGGCTTTATGTCTTTCTGATGAGCTCCACAATAAGGGCGAAAAACGTTTCAAAGGCTAAGCATTTCCAGGAAACAGAATGATAGATTTCATGAAAATGTAATCCATTGGAATGAAAAAAAAAAATTTTTTAAGACAAGGTAGATAAATAAATTCATTTTAGGTCTTTGTTCTCATTTTTAACTGAATCTTCATAATCGTAGGGGGTTATGTGGATACTAGTTTAATCTGCATGGCCGTAGGGGACTGTGTGGATGCTAGTGTTAGAATGAGAATTGTCAAATAAGAAATTAGACAAATTCATTTTAGGATTTTGACTTGCTAGCATAACCAGAATTCAGGTTATTGAAAGAAAGCAATGATTTCATTAATATTTCTACACAAAGTTTTTCTTTTATAGATAGTTAATTTTTCTGCTGTTTGCAAAATCCTATAAAGAATGTTTCTTTTGGTATATTTGAAGCATTGGCTAGTCTATCATTATTGTAACTAATTCTTGATTGTTTGACTTTTTCATTAGGTATAGATCATTTTTAGTTTCTTATATCTTGTTTGAATATTTTCATTATTGTTAGATTTATATAGTTTTGACATTTCGCAAAGCATATGATGCAAGTCTTTTAATTCTTGTGTAAACCATTTCTTGTTATTCCCATTTTTCACATTTTTTTTTTTTTAATGGAAAAGCACTATTGTAGTGGAAGATTAATGTTGAGAAAAACTCATTAAATTTACTGTTAAATTGATTAGCACTATACATTTCAATCCACTGCTCATTTTTAATATGGTTTTAAAGGTATCTATACTGCTATTAGAGATATCTCGTTTATATATAACCTCACTACTAAACAAGGTCTTCATTGGTAATCCCATTGTAAAATTACTTACTTGCATCGTGTGGTTGAATAAATGAGTTTCTTCAAGAGAGTGTCATTATGGGGCATATTAGTAAACATAACATCTATCATAGTAGCGGATAGTTCAGTTACACGTGTTGGTTTGTTTACAATATTGTTCAGGCCAAATTCATTGAATAGGTTAAAAACTTGCATGCTATTATTATTATCACATAAAAGATTTACATTAATGTCTCCACAGACAACATAATAATAATTGATATTATACATTTCACATAATAATTCATATAATTTTTCTAGAAGTATCGCTAATTCACTATTGGGTGTACGGTAGAATGTAATTATATAAAGTTTTAATTTAGTATTTAAAATGTTAGAGACAGCTATTGTTACTTTGTAGCGTCTTCAATGTTACTAATTTAGGTACACTACTTTGACTATTTATAATTTTTTCTTTTAGGCTATTTTTAATTTATTACCGACTCTCTGAGTGTGAGGTCAATGCCATTTATCCTCACACTATAACTGAGTGAGCCTTCTCTAAAAAAAAAATTGAATTTCTGCAACTATACATTACTTCTATAGCGAAGTACAAACGTACATCCTACGCCTACCTTACAATGTAACAGCGCACCACAACCTCCACAGGGTACATTACTTATCTCACTGTTTGGATCAGGAGTGCCATAATTAATTTGCCAATCCTCAACTTCTGCAGATTCGTCTCCCAAATCATGTTCAAAATTATCATATGAAGTCATCCAATTCTTCATATCTTTTAATAACTCACGCCTTTGACGTATTTCATTGTCGATAGTGTCAGATTTATTTTCATTTGTAATTACTTTTTCAATTTCAGAATGTTCTTGCTCTCTAACGGAATAACTATCACTGTAAGGAAATTGAGTTAATCCTTCTGGTATATCAGTTTCAGTGCTATTGCAGTTCTCAGCAGTTTGTTTCTCGAATTCTTTTAACCCATCTTCTGAGAAGTACTTTAAACTAACAGGGAGGGGCTGTATGCTTGCTAAAGCGTTTTTCATCTGGTCTTTATATCTTTCCTTTTTAATCATAAGTTCATTATTCTTTTTATATCCTAACTTAATACGTCTGCCTTCTATAGTACTGTTGTACAACATTTTAGATTCATATTTGCTTATTAAATTTTCCAAAATATTTATGTCTTTAGTATTAGCCTTAATACACAAATTTGATGTTACACTTAGTTTCCTAAATGTTTCTTTGAAAACGCAGTACGTTAGTTTAGGCCTACCATAGTGCGCATGAATTTGTGATTTTAACAAAAACATTTGTAATATTTTTATTTATGAAACTTCTTTTTAAATGCGTAGTGTGGTTTTGATACAAATATACATATAAGTATGACACAAAACACTAACACATGTTTTCATTTTTAATCACAAGTTATTTAAAGGTTATGTTATTATGAAACATTAGACATATAAGTTGATTGTGCATTGTGCCACCATCTGTGATGGGGATAGGGAACTATTGTTGCTCTACGTTAGTTTGTACTGTGGTTTGTATATGTGGCACTATATTTACCATAGAGTATTTTATGTTGCATAAGGTTATACAAATCGAATATAAATAATTATGTTTTCTCAATATACAGAGTGTCTCATCGAGAATTGAATCGATCGATATTGAGAAAAGCATGTGACAAAAAATTTTGAAAATTTTGGAAGCTACTAAAGTCAGTGCGGCCAATCCAAATAAAATAATTACAAGCATGTGGTACTTCTGGTTATACCGGAAGTAGACATCAACTTTGCTTATATATTTTCGACTTTTCGAAATGACCATGAAATTCTGAGTCGAAAATTGTGGCACACAGGCTAAGCCCGGCAGTTTCGGAGATATTTGACATTTTATAAAAAAATTTATAGGTGCAACGGTTTACAATAACCATTATATAACTTTCTTCATGTAGGAGATCCTCATTTGCTTTTTGGTACGTAGAAAGAACATAAGATGAGTTAGTCTCTACAATAAATATAAATTCCAGAATAGTGTACGCAGTGTTCTATTTTTTAATAGTTTTCTTTATCTCGAAATGTGTGTATGTATATGTATATGTACACTGAAAGAAACCGACCAAATAGAATGTTTTGCTAAGATGATCTGCATTATCATAAGTATTTTTTTTGTTAAGACTACATTATCATTATCTAACCATAAGAAAAACTGTTTTGCTAATGAGATTTTGCAACGGTAAATCTTTGACTATTTGTCCCAATAGTAGCACTTACTTAAACTAGGTAAAATATTGTTATAAGTTTTCTTTTTATTAGGGGTAACTAAATAATTTCTTACGATAAATAAGTGCCTTAAGTTAAAGTTAACTATTTACAGCCAGTTTTTCAATGTCGAGTTAACTCTTGTACTGGGGTTAACTCTGGATTAAGCTCACTGTTGCGTATTTCAAATGCGAGTAAACTTGCAACCTCGAGTTAAATCGAGGTTAAGATAACTCTAGGCGAGGTATGAGTTAATTACAAATTTCGGCTTAAAACTAACCTAAAATTATTTTATGGTGTAAATAAATTATGATATTTTTCAAACACATCATGGATTATGATTTTAATGTAAATGCTTACAGCAGTGATGAAAAAGCTAGAAGACCCAAGGTTATCAGATATAGGCCAAACGACATGGAAGAATGGGATCGACACGATTTTTTTTGCGCGATTTCATTTGCATCCAAGAACTGTAGATAATATATTAAAAGAAGTGCAACATATTATTTCGTATTCTACGAATATGTATTTGTTATCTTGTGTTGTATAAATATTAACATGCAATGTTTATTTTACATGAGGGAACTGGTTCCCTCTCATCCTATGCTATGTTGTGGAGAATTGTGGTAGCCGCAACTGTCTGTATGGTATACATTTTAATGCGCAGCCTTAGTGCTAATGCTCCTCTCCACTGTGTTTCTCGTTCTGATGTGCATGTGGGATTAATTAAATAAATTCTCAGTATTATTTCTGATCCACACAAGAGGCGTCATAAGGTAGGGTTTCACAGGATGGCCACTATTGCCGATCAACAGACCATCATTAAAGTGACCTCGTTAAAATAAATTGTATAAACAAAAATATAAATATCGCATTTTACAAATAATATCACAGAAAGTTAGGTTAATGTAACATTTTTAACAGCACAGAACTATAGAAGACATGAGAATACTTGTGTAAAATTCCGAAAATATGGTTAAAATTCATACTTCTCATGTCAACATAACAAAATATTTCACACAACTCGAGTTAACTAACTCGAATGAGAAATAGTAATGAAAAACAGTTGTAACGTTAACTCGAATTTAGCCTCGAGTTAAGGTGCGAGTAAGAGTTATCTAACTCGAACTTTAACTCAACATTGAAAAACTGGCTGTTAATGGTTAAAACTCAAATAGACCTATGGTTGGTAAGTCACCTGTTAACTGTAAAGACGGGCTTACTAATCATAACATCTTACTTATTTATTTTTGCACGTGGCGCAAGCGCAATTGAGTTTTTATCATCGCGCGCCATTTCATCCATGCAGCGACGCATGCAGTAACTAGTAAGCAATTCGGCGTTCGACGAGACAGTTGTGGGAAAGGTTTTATGCAAAGAATTTTTATAAAAAAACTTGTGTTTTATGTTATTGTATATTAGTTGCTTTCATCGTTCAGCAGAGTGATTCATAATCATAATAAACAGGATTTCAATGAACAGTAATCATATGATGCAAAATTGCATGGTATAGGGACAGAGACAACACATGAAACAGGTAGGTGCCTTATCATTACGAATCACTCTGCTGAACGAAAGCAGCTATTATATAGTAAACTATGATTGTGTCTTCTTACAAGTCAAAGTTCCCCTTTTTTAATAGGCACCCTGAATTGTTTATTAGTCGTTTGTTTCCTTAAATGAATTTATTTTAATTTTAATAATTCTTTGTCTGAGTCAACATAGAAATGTATTAAAAACGTGTTTTAATATGAAGTGTGAAGTCTAAAAAATATAAAATTAAAATATTGAATTTACAAATAACGTACTTGCAAAATGACATTACTAGGTCAAGAGAGATTATTTGTTGCCATTATAATGTAAGCTGCATAGTGGTTAAAAAGTCACCTATTAGCAGCAGGAAAGTTCTTTTCCGGTTACAAGGTAGTAATGGTGTAAGAAATAGGAACTTACTAACTATAACAAAAAACTTATTAAGATTAAAATAGGTGGTGACTCCAGATAGCAAAGCTATCAACCTACAGTAACAAATAAATAATAAGAAAAACTTTTATTAACGGTAAATAAGCTAGTGCATCTTAGCAAGATCGTTTTTGTTGCGGTTACAGAGCAGTCTTGCTGGAGCCTATTTAATGCAGATATTTATTAGGGGTTAGTCAATTTCTCTTTATAGATAATAGAAATTTCTTTCAGTGTATGTATGTATGTATGTATGTATGTATGTATACATACATACATACATACATACATATACTTACATACATCACCAGATATAAACATACATATATATATGTATGTGCATATCTGGTGATCGAATTTTTTTACCACTTCTCGATATTCAATCATGCTGAAATTTTACACACAACTTTGGTTCTGAAGAAAATACAATATAGTGTATTCAATATTATGGTAGATCCAATGGTGGTCACCACAAAATGGCGGATTACCTTTTTCTTGACAACCCCCTCGACATGGGTATCAAATGAAAGGGTATATAAAGTAGAATACAATAAGCTGTGTGACGTCACTCTAAATCCAATATGGTGGCCGGCACAAAATGGCGGATTACCTATTTTTCTACAACCCCCTCGGCATGGGTATATTAAATGAAAGGGTATGACAAGTAAAATACAATAAGCTGTGTGATGTTATTTTAAATCCAATATAGCGGCCGACACAAAATGGCGGATTACCTATTTCTTTATATACAACCCCCTTGATATGTATAGGAGCGAATTCGAGACTCTATCGTGCTGTTTTTTTTTCTGGCGTAGAACCAGGTCAAACATGGTAGGTTTTGTTAAGCATGTCACTGGACATATGAAATCGCATTTCACGACATTTTTTCGTGGTCTGGACCTTTTTAAATTAGAAAAAAGGGAAAATATTGTATTTTAAATAAAATGTGTTTTTTTTTGTTTCCACCCTCATAACTTCAAAACTAATGTTGCTATCGACATTGTTTTTTTTTTTAATTAAAGTATACACAATAGCGCTTTTAACTGTACTAATGGTTTTTACACAGTTCGCATTTTCATTTCCTTAAAAATTAGGAAAACTAGATATTTGAATTTTACGTATTACCATTTTCACCAATCGATAAAAAATTTTATTTTTGAAAATTTTTATACACATACAGTGAAGCAAATGTAGCCCAAACATTAGAAAAGTTTTTGATGTAATTATTTTTTTCCCAATGTGTATCGTTTGGCAACAGCGATTTTTTTTAAAGCGCGCTAAATTAGTCATATGTATTATTGCGGGTCACAATCTAGGTACGTACACCGCGTATGGAAGGTAGGATAAGATGCGTCTAACTAACATACTATTCAAATGTATTGACCCCCCACCTTAACTGCGAATATCTCAAAAACGGAGGAAAGGAAAAAATTGAAAAAATTATGTGTCTATTGTAAATCATTCACTGAAATTTGAATAATGTACATTGGACAGTTTTGAAGTGCTGCTAAGTTATATTGAAAAATGTCCTACTTTTAAAGGAAATTTTGACAATACCAGTTTTAAATCCATTATATAGAGTCGGGTCAAGTTTAAAAAGACCGTTGCATGAATTAATATTGCACATACGTTTTCACTATCTCTTGCACACAAACTTAAAGCCATAGCCTAAAGACATTGTCAATGTATGTCTACCAAGATTCTTTCCCACTTCTTTTGAGACGGAAATATGAAATGCACACTGAGGAGTGAGAAACATAGTCATAGGCTCAGCGATTCTCAAACTGTGTGATTTGACGACGAATATTATTTATTTCCGTGAACTAACACCACTCTAAATATGAAAAACGTCTTTATATGAAATATATCTATTATTTTTAGTGGTAAATAGTGGATATTCATCCGTTAAACGAACAAAATATCAAACCATTAAGTCTTACAATTTTCTATTACGTACATAGTACACGTCTTAAAGCAGAACAAAGTAGCTAGCCTAGCCCAATCGGTAGAATCTAAGATGCTCGGGCCACAGAACTCTTAATGATAAGAGAATTCGTTGAGGAAAGGGCTCAGTCCTTTTTCACAACGAAAATACAGCAATCGGAGGCTACCGCTGACATAACTAACGTACGAATTTACGACAACCCAACTCATACACACAACCTTATTCACCAAAGACTTCCCGTCTTTCACGAAAGACGGTGACAATAACTTACTCCGACAAACCCACGAAACGGACAAAACACACAACCACAAAAACCATATTTACTTCTACTCTACTCTGTTATTTCATTTCACTCTACACAAAAATCACTTCACTCCCGCTGACAATAATTAAACTACCCCTATCTAACATTTAAAAGTCCCCATTGCTTTAAACAGGGTTTTTCTATTTTTCCCTGTGTAATCCCATCACCCACGTAACCATAAAAAATTTTGTATATATTATTTTAATTTTTTCACTAAAAATAAATCATTTAAATAGACATAAATTTTATAGAAGTGTCTTGTCTCGGCAATTAATCAATTTTAACAGGAAAATACTAAAATCTTCAGCCATAACAGCGGCAGCTGACTTATTTTATTTGTTTACAACAATGTAAATAGTTAGCTTAAAAATATTGTTCACTATTTTATTAGATTTAGTTTCCTGAAATGTTAAAATAGCTAAACAGAATAAAAAATATTAAAATGGAAATGGAAATGGTAAGATGCTCGATGCAATAAATATAAATGGGGTTGGTGCGGGATCGATCCCCACACTCTTCTACTTTTTTTTTTTTTTATTTAAGCTCTATTAAAAGTTAATAATTTTCGTTCTTTAATTTTTATTTTATTAAACTGCGCCTCGAGTTTTGTTAAAACTATATTTTCCCCAAAAATGTGTCTTTTTATTTTGTCAACTAGAATTTTTATTTATTACCGCTAAAAGAAAAATAATTTATTTTCGTTATTCTCATAGAGATTTCAGATCTTGTTTTTTTATATGAAATATTTTATTTTTACTGACATCGTTTCCCCTACTAATACTACGATCCTATCCTTTCCTGGCAAGAAATGCCCAAACCTTCCCGTGTCTCTTGCTGGACTGTAGCAATATTAGTCTTTGATTTCTTTTTCTGATTACTCATTGTTATTGACTGAATTGGGCAATTCATTTTTTGTTATCAGTTTCATTTGTGCCCGAACCTATATACCTACAGTGTCCGTCGTAAAGTTGGCTACATATCGGAAAAATTTGTATTATTGAGATTTCTAAAAAATACTATATTGGGGGTTCGTTTCTTTTTTTACATGCAAATACCTTTATTCAACTAAAATACATACAGTTTTTGTCGAAACTAGTCAAATATTTGTGAAATAGACACAAGAGTTTATGATTTTTCATATAGTAATTAATGGTAGGGGTAAAATTTGCACTTTTTTATTTTCCTCATATCTGCTTCAAAATAGATTTTATTTTTTAGCGGAAATGTTTGGTTTAACTTTTGGACCAATAATTGGACAATATTAATGGCCAATTTAATTTAATTAATTGAAAAATTTGTTATCATACACAATATGCCATAGAATTAGACGAAAATGGTTACTCTGGGGTTTTTGAAGTTGCTGATCACCAATCTGAAGTCCGATTTGGGGAATTCAAAATGGCGGACCGGAAATCGGGCCATTTTCCATAAGAAATGACAATGGATATCTTGGCCTTGAAAATCTGTGCTAGGAGGTTTTCGAGGTTGCTGATCGATTACGAATCTGAGGTCTGACTTGGTAAATTCAAAATGGCGGACCGGAAGTAGAGTTCATTTATCAAGAAAAACTCGTATCTTTTTCGCTTTTGGACTGAAAATGAGTACTCGGGGGTTTCTGAGGTCTCTGATAACGAATCAAAGGCCTAATTCACGAAATACAAAATGTCGGACCGGAATAACACTCTATTTCTCCTGAAAACTCGTATTATTTCCTTTTTTGGGGTGAACGTGGGGGGGGGGGGGACTCGGAGATTCTAGTTATCGCTGATAACGAATCTGATGTCCAGTTAGGAAGAATTCAAAATGGCGGACCGGAAGTAGTATATTTTTCAGGAAATACTTTTTTATTTTTCATACTTTCAGCCCGAAAAAGTAAATAATACGAGGTTTTCCGAAGAGATTGACTGTTCCTCCCGTGTCCACCATTTTGAATTTCGTAAATTGGACCTCTGATCCGTAATCAGCTACCTTAAAAACCTCTGAGTACTCATTTTCAGCCCAAGAACGAAAAAATATGAATTTTTCCTGATAAATTGACTCTACTTCCGGTCCGTCATTTTGAATTTACCAAATCAGGCTTCGCATTCGTAATCAGAGACCCCGAAAACTCCCGAGTACAGATTTTCAAGGCCAAGATATCCATTCTCATTCTTCTTCTGGAAGATTTCCGGTCCGCCATTTTGAATTTCCCAAATTGGACTTCAGATTGGTGATCAGCGACCCCAGAAACCCCCGAGTAACCATTTTCGTTTAATTATATGGCATATTGTGTATGATAACAAATTTTTCAATTAATTTAATTAAATTGGCCAATTATCGGAAAAGAAATGAAACCAAACATTTCCGCCAAAAAATAAAAGGCACTGTTTTTTTAAATGCCTTTCTGAACTCTTTGCAACAAGAATTAAGTCAATTGACCCTATACGTGCTTAAATAAACAAAAATACAACTGTGAATGTGATATGAAGTTATTCCAAACAAAAACCACTAAATATCTTGGAGTTGTAATTGATCAAAACTTAAAATGGACTGAGCATATCCAACAATTAAATAATAAAATGCATAAGTTAGTTTGGAAATTCTACCATTTAAAAAATACAATGCCTTTCAATATCTTAAAAACACTGTATCACGCCTTAGTCGAATCAATTCTTAGATATGGAATATTGATATGGGGAAGTGCCTATCCAACAAATGTAGAACCTTTAAATATATCACAAAAATATATAATCAAAATTATCTTAGGAAAAAATAAACAATACTCCTCGGAACTATTATTCAAACAATTCAATGTATTTAATTTGCAACTTTTATATATCAAATCGGTTCTCATATTTACCTTTAAACACAAAAACATATTAAACACAATACAACATGAACATAATACAAGGCAAAAACATAATCTAAATGTGATAATACCTAAAAACAGGTATACAACAACCCAAAGATTTATAACTTATTATGGCCCTAAATTTTATAATATTTTACCAACACATTATAAACAATTCAACAATATAGGTTTATTTTCTCATAAAGTGTCGCAATTCTTAAGGACTAACAAAGTTAGATTTATGAAACTATTGGCAGGTGGTTAAACAAACTTGAAACTTACAAAGCATACGGCCCCTTAATTCTTCATGTATATATGTACACGATGTTATTAAACAAGTATTGTCATGGGTACACACACAGGCTACATATGTAGTCTAGGTGTACACTAAATGGAGGAATAATAGCATATGCATATACATATAAGATTAGGTAAAACTTATTTTTATATTGAAATCATTTTTATAATTTATAGCGATTAATGATAAGAAGCATATTATATTACTAATTTTGTATTTTACATTGTATGTGTATTCTATATTGTATTATTAATTATAAATAAATTACTTACTTACTTACTTACTTACTTACTTACCTTTTTTTTGAGGTTTTCAGATTTTTCATGCTAAAATGACGCGACTATATGGAGTCCTTGTATTCTATATGCACTTTTTCTTCATAAAATTTTTCGATATCTTAACAATTTGACCCATTTTTCGGTACCACCGTCAACTATTTTTTACAGTCCTGCCAAACCGGTGATCGCATGACATGTGTCATGTGTCATGCATAAACAAACCCCCAATAGAGTTTTTTAGAAATGTAAAAAATACAATTTTTTCCCATATGTAGCCAACTTTATGGACACTGTATAATCAGAATTCCACTAAAATTATGAAGTTACTAAATTAATAATCTTAACATTTTATGACAGTATCTTTTATATATTTTTAAAATTATTTAGCGATATCATTGCTGAGAACTGTTTGAGAACTACTGGTATTTCTTATGCTTTAAATAAAATCTTAGTTCAGACGTTTTAGCGGCCATGACACACGTCAGTTTGAATGGGCTTGTTCCATGATATTCTTTTTATATGGTTTTTATACTTTTTCATATAGTACTCGATATTCTCATTATACACTTAAAATTTCGTACTATTAACTTTTTCCGTTCTCGAGATATAAGGAGTTGAAATTGGTAATAGTTGCAAAAACCGAGCGCTTATATGTGACGTCACTATACGTAAGTGACGTAAGAAAAATGGCTTTCTGGGACCTTTCAAATTTAACCTGAAAAGTCGAAAAACATGGAATTTTTAAACGCTGGTAACTAAATAAATACGTCGAGTGAAAGTTCGTTCAATGTCTCTAAGGAAAGGAGAAGGTCGGCGATCAATTCTAATCGTAAATTGCATGGTCAAAATCGAAAATTCGCCCCGGCAGGAGCGATAGAAAATTGTAATTATTTGACATTTCACCAAATTGTACTCCCCTTCTGTCAAGTAATAAACAAAACAAACAATACTTTGAAAATACTTATAATTATAACAAGTAATGAGCATCAAGTCTATTATACGCGTAATTAGTGATGACGTCATTTGACGGATTATGTCAAGAGACTGAACCCAAACAAATATTTGGAAGTGGTTTGTCATATATGTCATTTATTATTATACAAATATTTATTATTATTTGGTGATTTTAAGAAATAGGTAAGGTTAGTATTAAACAAATATGATTTCTAAATGTTGTTTACATACTAATTTCACAAATTATTGCTGTAATATGAAAGAAATATGCAAATTATTAAAAGACACTTAACCTCACTTAATTAATTTAAGAAAATGTTTGGGTTCAGAATCACTCAACCGTAACAAAAATGACATATGTGACGTCACACTAATTATGCGTATTGAGATCGCCGAGTCTATGCGTATAGTGACGTAGCGCCTGGCCACGCCCCATTTTCGCGAGATGGAGATTTGTAATAGTTTTTAAGATATTAAACGTGTGAATAAGATTCTAATTTTTTGCAGATCCATTAATTTATACTTGCACTTTCGATTTATGAAATAAAAAAAAATGCTGAACAAGCCCATTGTACCCGACTCTATTTGAAAATATGCCTACTATGTAAATAATATTTTAGATGCCGATAAGGCATGGTATTTTTTGTACAAGGAAATTTTTTCATAATTTTTTATTACAAAATTTTGCAGTTATTCTAAAAAACGTGACATCATGTTTATTCGGTTATTTATCAAGGTATTTACAAAAATTTTCATAAAATAGTTAATTATATAAAATGTAAGCATTTTCAGAAAGAAGAATTGGTATACAGATTCAGAAAGTATTCGTTTTGGTATGGCAATAATTGGCAATAAGTGGAAGCGAGAGCGAAGCAACTAGGCTATTCTTTTCTATCGTATGTAAAACACATCGTACAAAGCGCCACCTGCTATCTCCACCACATGTGTGTGGACATCCCTAGAGTTTAAATTTGTTTCCGTCTTACACACGTCAGTTCTCGTTTTACCCTATACGATAGAAAAGAATAACCTAGTTGCTTCGCTCTCGCTTGCTCTTATTGCCAAATATTACCATGCCAAAACGAACACTTTCTGAATCTGTATATCAAATATTAATTTAGTTATCAAGTGCAATAGATAATATTATTGCCCGCGTTCTGCAATATTATCTAATTTTTTATCTATTATCTTATTGCACTTGATAACTAAATTAATATTTGATGTATACCAATTCATTTTTCTGAAAATCTTTACATTTTATATGATTAACTATTTTATTAAAAATCTTTTAATTACCTTGATAAATAGCCGAATAAACATGAGGTCACGTTTTTGACAATAAGTGCCAAATTTTAGAATAAAAAATTATGAAAGAATTTCTTCGTACAAAAAATGCCGTGCTTTACCGGTATCCAAAATATTATTCATATAGTAGGCATATTTTTCAAGATATAATGAATTTAAAACTGGTATAGTCAAAATTTCCTTAAAAAGTAGTACATTTTTCAATATAACTTAGCAGAACCTCAAAACCGTACAATGTACATTATTCAAACTTCAGTGAATAATTTACAATAGAAACATAATGAACGCATATTTTTTCAATTTTTCTCTGGTCCTCCATTTTTGAGATATTCGCGGTTAAAATGAGGGGTCAATACATTTGAATCGTATATTAGTATTTTGCGGGATTTAGAGTATACGTATTACGTATACGTACATATTTTGTTATATAGAATCACCCCTAGAAATTAATGACGGCATACTTGAAACAACCTGTATAATATTGTTACATTGCAGAACCAGCTAATTGCAATAGTACCTAATGTTTATCAACTTATACAACAGCAATAAATCTGTCACAAATGCGATAAGATTATGAACCAAGCTTTGGCGGATTTCATTCATCTCGCAGTTAGACAAGGCCGTCACTCTCTAATACAAACTGACATTATTTTTCTATCAATGTAACGGAATATTTCAGCGTAATTTTCACCCACTTCTAATTATTGTATCATCATGAAACTTGGCAATTGTGTGTAGCTCCGATGACAATACAATACAGTATACTCAATTTTATCATATGTTCAAAATGGACGCCTCCCCAAGATGGCGGATTATCATTTTCTTTACAACCACCTTGATATGGGTATCAAAGGAAAGGGCTTGACAAGTAGAAAACAAAAATGTCATCAAAACTTAAAAATCCAAAATGGCGGCGTCTACATCTCGGATAGGTTTTATCAATTATCGTCGGATTCGATTGAAAATCGGTATCTGTGGGTTATCGAGGTTCCAGATTAGAATTATTTGGTCCAAATTTTTAAGACTAAAAAATAAAAAATGGGTAATAGTTTTAAATAACTAAAAAAACACGCTTTAATAGCAAACCGAACTAAAAAGTAAAAAATAATACAAGACAATAATACAATACAATACAATACAAAAAAGTGTGGGGTGCTTGATATCAACTGGTATTATTTGAATATTGAACATATGTATACATTTAAAGATAATAAACATAAAAATTTCTTATTGAGATGTTTTATAAAAGCTTTATTAAAGATAAATCGAAGGTCACTTAGCCATACCAACGGCTCCCACCATTTGGTGTTTTTGTCATTGACAAGATACGAATGATGTTTTTATATACGAAATAAAATGTATATAGTTTCACTTAAATAAAGTACCCAGTTTTAATTAGAATTATACACAGAATAGGAAATAAAAATATTTAAATGGAAAATGGGGCATTATTTCATAGTAATAAGCACCCCACACTTTTTTGTATTGTATTTATTATTTTTTACTTTTCAGTTCGGTTTGCTATTGCTACTAATGCGTGTTTTTTAAAACTATTCTTTATTTACGATTAAAATGCGGAGAGCAGTCTATAGAATGTGCAACAATTATAAAAAGTGCAGTAAGTCGGCGAAGAGTATAATGGTTAGCTTGTTTTTTTCTGAAACAACTCTGGTATGAATATTCCAGCATATCATCAGTTGTTAAACTGGAAAGAAAACTAGATTTTATTTTATTTTACCACGACGTACCTCTTCATCACTTTGCAAAAAATATTGTTACGCATTTACGCCCCTTGGGGACTGGTAGCATGAGTAGCATGTCTACAGCTGGATTAGTTCGATTCAACGAAACCTATAAAGTGTTACCCCTGTACGCCATCTCTGAGGCAGTAGTAGTACGACTTTACTAGAAACTAAAAACTTGTAGAAGATGGATGGATTTCTACATTGTTCTAGATTCTGCACGAGAAGCCTATTGTACTCAAAGATTTATATAAATTCTTTGATTGTACTTGACAAAATTTTCGAGAAGCATTTTGTAAAATATATAGGGCGATGTGTACACGCGGGAAGAACGTTTTTAAATGAATTGAGGCTAGATGAATCCGAAGTGATACAAAAGTGGAAATACCAAGTAACATTGTTAAAGGTTATTTTAGTTAGTAAACCTGTGTTGTAAGTAATAAACGTATCATGAGATTAAGTCTTTAGTAAGTTGTTTAATAAACAGTTTTTTAGTGTTTATTTCTCGTTATAATTTTTGAACCCATGTATTTTAAGGGTGGTTTCTAGAGGGTGGAGACTCATGAGAATATTATAGAAAGAGTCTTAATGGCAATGCAGAAGCAGTTTCGTGGTTGTGCTCGCAAAACATTTTTAAAACTTTTTTAAATCACTTAATTAGAGTTAAATCATACTTTTTTGCCAAACCAATAGGTTCAGTCAATTAAGAAGAAATCCCGCCTATTCCGTTTCATCCTTTTCAGCGAGTTCTGAGAATTTTCGAAACAAAAATCTAAATGCATTGAACTAATCAATAAAGTTTAGAAAGTAAAGCGTAACATGATGTAATTTTTATTGGATTCCACAGGTGATAGAGAAAGTACATATGTATCACAATATCTAGATTAGTGTGCGCTACCTGCAAAATGATAATTGGTACACGAATTGTATTGTTCGCACCAGCCTGGGTCAAGTGATAAATCGCTCGAGTCGACCCTGAGAAAAAATACACAACGCGGAATTTGTTTTCTTAATTTCTTGTTTGCAGATATAATAATGTCTACACTTTAGGGTTAGTTTCTCTTAACGGACAGTGAAGAAAGTGCAATCTTCTTGAGTGCGTGGCTGTTCTTAAGACATGCTATTGTGAAATTTGTTTGAATTAGTATTTATCCAGTTTACTTTTTCCCCATTGGACTATTGAATTACATAAAAGCTGGGTGGGTAAGTAGATTTGCTATAATATCATCAATTTCTTCATTGTGTTGTATGAAAGTTTTACGTAATATGCGATTTCCTACAAAAGATATATGGGTTATTTCTATCGCAGATTGGATCTAAGTATGCCAAAAACAATATAACACAAGTCGAAGCAGAACTAATTCATCGCTTTTTTAGAATGGAGAAATTTGTGATATAACGTTTGTCATTCATATTATAGTTTTTAAAATTGTACGTGAATTTTAAATATACCTAATTGATTTCAGTTACTTTTAGAGTACATAAGTGAACTGTTATAATGTTTGTTGAATCAATTGAACATATTAAATTAGTTTGATTCATACAATATACATACAGATATCTATGTATAGTGTGTCCCATTTTAAATGAAACCTGCAGAGTATTTCTGTTAAAATTAATAGGATCAATTCGAGTTCTCTCATATATAAATACCATACAGTGCATTTAGATAAAGAAACAACTCTTCACTGATTTATTTAACATTTTATATAATTGTTGCACATTCTATGAGATACTCTTCGCAGTTTTATCGTAAATAATGTTAGTTTTTGTTGGCGAGTCACCTTGACCTTGCCTATTGCGAGATGACAAGCCGCTAAGCCTGGTCCATAATCGTATCGAATTTGTGACAAATTTATTATTTTTAAGGTTATACGCATTAGAGACTATTGGGACTTGCAATGTAATAATATTTTTATCTAAACTTTAAAATATTCTATAATTATTTTTTCTTTTTTTCTCTAAATTTTTTAACTGTTTAGACAGTTTTTTATTTAATTACAAAACAAAAAAATTGGATTAAAAAAAATTAAATAATTAATAACTTTTTCATTTACTGATCGCAATTTTGCACGAATTCCCTAAAAAGCGGATTATTCGCTTTATCCAACGGAATATTATACCTGGTCTCTCGGCCGTCACTTTCACTAAAACTAAGTTAAAAGTTGGCTCTAATTCACTTTAATTACGCCTAAGACAACCTACTTTGTTACGTGATTTTTTAACAAAATGAGTTACAAACTTATTTAGGTACGGATGAACATCACAAATATGATTTAAAATATACTAATTTATCGATATTCCTGCTGTTACCCCTAATCTTCGCAACTTTATATGTAGAACCAGTATCTCAGCGAGCGCCTTGATAAACGCATTTCCTTTGTTGAATTGCATCGTGGGAGTGAAGGTTACGTTTGCCTTGCCACTGGCCAGTGTCTGTTTCAGAACACAGACAATCCTCATATAATATTCACGATAAACGATGCAGGTGCGGCCAACTTCCTATCGTTCATCGTTCGCTACCAGTAACCTGTTATTCTAAAAGTGACTAACTTGACGAAGGGGTTACCTAAAAATACGTCGCCTAAATAACGATATAGATATAACGACCCTTCTCTAGTCAGCAACACGTTGTAAACTGAGAGTAATTTATTTACAACTGCGAATCTTTGGTTATGTTTATCAAAGAGAAAACCTTCTCACAAGTGCGTCTTAGTACGCCCCTCATAAAGTGTCAAATGGTGGCCCTACATCCGTACTCTGATTATTTCGGAGATACGTAATACTTTAGGAATTTGAATTAAACTTTCTGCAATATGCTGTAAAAATGAACAATTTAAAAGTGTACCCACTACAAAGCGTGCAAATTAAATTTTTTTGGAGAAACTAAAAAAATCAATATTTATAAAAAAAAATACTGTTACATGTTTCCGCCTTTTAGGAAACACCCTGTATGAATCTGTGGGTTCTAAATAATTTTAACAAGGGGTAAACCACTAACACTTTATTTAATAATTTACTGACTATACAATACTTCAAAATAACCTTTACACTTTGTTTACTTGATATTTAACCTCACTTTTGTTACCGAACGTCACTTTTCAACTTCTTCACTGTTGTAAAACTTCCTTTCCTGCGCCGGTAATCGCGCCTTATATACTCTGAAATTGCCTCCAGATCCATCCAGAATCCTCTCCCACCACACTCTAGATAATTCTATCTCTTTCTACAAGTTTCCAGTCACTATTAGGCACAGGCGTATCAATCTCCAGTTCCATGGGGGTGTAATACATAACAATACTTTATTTACACAGGGATGTTTCGAGGTCGCCTAATCGGCGACTTATTTGATAATATAAAGTAAGCATTCAAAAAGGAGGATTCAATTCTATTAAGACAATGATTAGTCCCCACCGACACCGTTTTATGAAAATCAAATCGACAACCACGAATCTGCTGTGTATTACGGAATACATTTCAGAGGTTCTTGATCGTCAATGTCAGGTAGACTTAATAAAGGCTGCAAATGCAAATCTAAAAATTTAAGCGCTACTCGGGAGTTCCACAAGGGACGGTTTTGAGTCCTCTGCTATTTAATAGATACATAAATGACATTACGTAATATGCAGACAATATGGAAAATCTATTGTTCAATATCGGATATAGGCCTGTTCCTCTTGAGAGGCATATTGTGATTCATGTAATGTTCTAGTTGTAGTTGGCCTCCCTTTACAGTATAGCATGTTTGACAGCCTCACGTTATCTATCGCGGCTGCCTGCTAGGTGCACGGTCTCACCAAAGCACTTAGCGTTAGTTCCTTGATGACATCAGCCCAAAGTTTTGGTGGTCGTCCTCTTGTCTCTTGCCATCTGGTTTTCCCTGGACAATTAATTGTTCCATATTCTGATCTCTTTAGTTAATGAGACCAAAAAATTAAAGCGTTCGAGAAAATCTGATGATGGAGTCGCTGGAGAGCCGCCTTGTGCAACGGGACATATTTCTTTAAGAATTGAGCTATAGCTGTTGTTGCGATGAGCTGTCCAAGCAACTCACAGGAAACGTATCCTGATCCATATTTCAAAAGTATCAGAATACGGTTTGTCTGCCTCCTTAATATAGTATATATCTCAGAGAAGTAAAGAAAGATAGAGAGAATTAGAGCGTTACAGCAAACGCCAATTATGTTGAAGTTGCTCAGTAGAATATTTTATTTTGCTTTGTTTTGTGATCTTTGCCACTTGTAATCTTCGCCGCAGAAGTGCTAAGTCAGCTTAATTTAAATGGTCTTCATTCGAATTTTAGACATCCTCAAACGTTCAATCAACCTACGCCGCGTACATGGTTAATTCATTCGTCACCAGTTTTTTCAGTGTATAAAATTTGTTCTTCTGCGCAAAACAAAATTGATGTATTTAATACCACCATGTCTAAACACTAAAATTTGTAGCCCTGAGAAATGCTATGCCTAGCAAACGAAACGTTGACGAAACAATAAACCTGTTTTCTTGTCGTTTTCCTACCATTATTCCATTTAAGAACACAATTTACGTCATTGCAAAAATGTTAAAAAACTATTTTTTCTACGCCTATTTAATTATACGACAATTGTTTGCAATTTTTTGGTGAAGAATCGCACCTATAATTCACTAGTGAATTATTGATTCATAATTCACTGCATCCGGCCAATAAAAAATCACTGTTTCGCCGATTCAATATCTTAAATCGACCGTGATCAACTCTTGCTGCGGTTAGCAGTCAACTCGCTGCAACCAATTGTATCGTCATATTGTTTGTTTACGTTTTCCAACGTATGCACTTCTTACGAGTAGATACCGATTAATGTTATCAAACTTCGGTCTAATTTGTTTGTTTAATACGTGCAGAAAAAGCATAGTATTACATTCGCGATTATGACCATTATTTTCACTGAGAGGATTTGCGCCACTCGCCTATGGCTCGTGGGCTCAAACATCATCTTCGTGAATAATGGCTATCACAACCGCTCATATAATAATATACTATTAATTTTAACGACTAATGTTTGAGTAAAATATATTCGGTTCAATCTTCACATTTTGATCTCTGGTACATACAGCTGTGACATAGATATATTTAACATTAATAGAAAGCAATTAATCTCGAAGCTATCTGTGATAAGATAGATCATGTTTTTTTTCTTTGTATTCAAAACTTAGGTATAGCTATATTCATATGTTCACATTATTATTATTGTTAATGTTTGTTATTTATCATTTAGTACTTAAGTCAATTTTATTTCTACTTTGTTTCCACTGTATACAGGGTGTCCCAATAAAAACTCCCAGGTCGGATGTATTCTAAACGAATAGAGATATTTTAATTCTGTAAAAGCCAATTTGTAGAGCATAAAGAGAGCTTTGTTTTTGAATATAATTGTTTTTTTTTTAATATATCAGTATATAGATGGCGTTGTCCTCTAAAGAAATATTTCGATGGGAGAAACTTTGAAATGGGGTTTATGTGAAAGAAAATGCATTTCTAAGCAGGTTATGTTCTAAAAGAAAATACCATAAAACTAACCGTTTTCGAGATATTTGAGTTCAAATGTTGGCATTTGTCCATATTGAATAATTGTAATCTCTTCAACATTTCAGTTCTTTAAGTGGGACAATCTGTATTTAATTTACAAATTTTAGAAGAAAATATTTAAAGAATTTTTCATATCCTATGAATTAAATATATTTGAAGTAACCCTTGGAAAAAAACCTAAAAATATTATTTATCATATAATTCAAACATTTAAGCAATAAAAAACAATTACGAACATAAAACAATTTTTACGAACTAATGAAATTAAAATAACTATTTTAATAGGTGTTCAAAATTATTGCCATTTTCATTAACACACATTGTAAACCTATTAATTAGTTTAGATATACAAACTTTTAATAAGGTATGCAGATTAATGGCGGCAATAGCATAAATTTTATTATAAAGATCTGCCATGTCTTCTATTGGTTCTTTGTACACTTTACTTTTTAAAAATCCCCATAAATAAAAGTCTAAGGGAGTAATGTTAGGAGTTCGAGTGGGCCATCTAAGTACTCCATTGATACCAATCCATCTTCCTGGGTATGTTTGATTTAAATAATTACCAACGTTGTGATGATTATGTGAGCCTGCTCCATCCTGATGAAACCACATATTATCCAACCGAGCGGGCAAATTCCTTAATAGTACTTGTAAATCATTTTGCAAAAATTGTAAATATCTTTCACCTGCAAAAGTCTCATGGTAGAGGTATGGGCCAACAATGTAACCATTAACGATACCACACCAAACATTTACTCTAAAACGATTCTGGGATCTGGTATGTCTCATCCACCTAGGATTCTCTTGAGACTAGTAACGACAATTATGTGTTGTGATTACTCCATTGTTGTGGAATCGACTTTCATCATTCCACATAATTGTATCTAAAAGATTTGGATGTTCTTCTAAGAGAATTGAAAATTGCTCCAAAAAACCTAATCTCCGCTCATTGTCCCCTGGAACGAAATGATGAACTAAATGAACTTTATATGGAAAAAAGTTTGTTTGTTTTAAGAATTCTGTGGCAGGTAGAACGTGCAATATTTGTTCAACTTGCGTACTGACATGTTTGGGTTATTTTCTACTTGATGTAATACCAATGCAATATATTCATCAGTTGCAGTTCTTTTTCTTCCTGTTGTTTTTAGTTTCTTAAAACCTCCATAATTTTTCAAATTAGAACACAAACTTACAAAAATGTTCCGATCTGGTAAAGGTTTGTCAGGAAAACGTATTTCATATAGAAATACACCTCTTGAAGCATTTTTACGACATTCCCCATAAATTAAAATCATGTTTAATTTATCTTCATTTGTGTGAGAAACCATATTTAATAATAAATATTCACAAAGAAGACAGTAATTAGGTATAATAATATAGTTCTTTTGACACACCAATAAACAAAATGTGATTCAAATTGAGAAATGTCAAAACTATGATTCCAAAGGTAATTTTAATTGTATTTAATGTATAAGGTATAAGGGTTATTATACTCACTAGATATTAAATATTTTTAATTATAATCTACGGGATGTGCAATTTTTGCACCTAGTACCAACCTGAAAGAAAAGTATACACTACATCAAGATACTTCGATATACTCTGCCGAATCTATGGGAATTCTGAAAGCTCTAGAATATATTGAATATCACGATTGTAAAAAGGCTATAATTTTATCTGATTCGCTGTCTGTTCTAACATCCATTAAAAATAGTGTAGATATTAACTCTCCTTTCTGTAACCCGTACATTATCAAAATTAAATCCGTATTAAGTAATTTGACTGAGAGAGATTACATCATTAAATTTGTTTGGGTCAAAGCTCATATTGGCCTTGAGAATAACGAAAAAGTAGATCAGTTGGCCAAAGAAA
Source organism: Stenurella melanura (assembly GCA_963583905.1). Lineage (NCBI taxonomy): Eukaryota > Metazoa > Arthropoda > Insecta > Coleoptera > Cerambycidae > Stenurella > Stenurella melanura. The sequence continues at coordinate 116,510,264 of OY757312.1, forward strand.
GTATATCTTCAGGAATACCCTTATACAACGCACCGTGTCTAGAAGATGGAATTGGAAAATTCAAAAGTATTTTAAAAAAACAGTGGTCTCAACAGTGGAATGAATACTGCTTTACTAATCCGACAAGGTATACACTTATCCAGCAAGAAATCCCAAAAGAACATTGGTATAATAGCGTTAATTATTCCAGAAGGAGCATAACACATATAAGTGGACTTAAATTTGGTCATGGTTGTTATCCATATCACCTGCATAAAATAGGAATATTACCATCAAATATTTGTGAGCATTGTAGTGAAATAGGGGACCTAGATCATATTTTCTTCAAATGTCATAAATACGCTGAAGAGACGAATGAATTATACACTAATTTGATCAAACACAAAGTAGAAGCCCCATTTAATTTACTTCATCTTCTGGCTTTAAATAAAAAAAATATAATTGATTGCATAATTTCATTTATAAATAAGGCAAAAATAAATATTTAGAGTAGGTTTAGTCTTGTCACCTATATGTCTATCCTATTGTTTTTAGTAACCCACGTTACCCGCGGTCAATAGTTGTGTGTGTAATTGAAAAATGCCCTGATGGACCCCTGGGCGAGAAGCGTGTGTCCCTGTCCTTATCCTATTGTATATAGAAAGGATTCATATTTTGTCGAATAGGTTAGAATTAGGTATAATAATATAAGTAACATACATTGTGTCTGGCTGTGGGTCAGTCGCCCTAATGCCATAAAAAAAAAAAATTATAATCTAATCTAATAACAAAGCAATTATATGAAAAATTCTTTCAATATTTTCTTCTAAAATTTGTAAATTATATACAGATTGTCCCACTTAAAGGACAGAAATGTTGAAGAGATTACAATTATTCAATATTGGCAAATGCCAACATTTGAACTCAAATATCTCGAAAACGGTTAGTTTTATGGTATTTTTTTTAGAAAGCTTAAAAATGCAATTTATTTCACATAAACCCCATTTCAAAGTTTCTCCCATCGAAATATTCCTTTAGAGCACAGCGCCATCTATATACTGATATATTAAAAAACAGTTATATTCATAAATTAAGCTCTCTTTATGCTCTACAAATTGGCTTTTACAGAATTAAAATATCTCTATTCGTTTATAATATATCGGGCCTGGGAGGTTTTATTGGGACACCCTGTATTTGTAATTGGGGAATACCCGTTAATATGCAGCATAAATAGATAAATAAATAAATTATTGAATGTACCATAACTTGTGAAACACCCTGTATAACGATTATGACTATAAAAGCACATACTTTAAGCACATTTTAACCATCAAATTTTTATTTGTTTTAGTTTACTATTTGCCTATTAAGGTACATGCATATTTTTTGTAATGTAAACATCACACCACAAAATAGTGTAAACATGGATTAAAAACACCTATCTTCTAACGAAATCTAAATTAAAAAAACCGCTGCCTAAGGAATCACTACTTCCACATCCAGATTCTTCATCCAAATCACTTTAAAGGAAACATCTTGACTATATTTGCACTCTAGTATGTGGAAATTATTGGTCATAGAATTTTAATAATATTTGGGGTAGATGTCATAGAAAAGTTTGAGGAGTTGGTTTCTACCATATACGTTAAAAATGAAGTTTCTAGTTTACCGTACTTATTTTCCACTATTTACAACCTACCACCTCAATGGAGTCATCTCAATCAGATGTCACTACAATACATACGTGTACTAACTTTCAAGTGAATATCTCAATTTGATGTTATCAATCCCATTAATAATGAAGCGGAGGTGGTAGAGTTTGAAAAATATTAGAAATAAATCTGAGGCCTTGGTTTCTAGTATATACACCGAATCCCAAATTTCTGTAGTCTTACCAGCTTGCTTTACTTATTTTCCCCTATTTGCCCCTATTTAACCCCCAACCCTTCAACGGCATCATCTCAAATTATGATCTAGTTTCAGGCGTCGTTATAATACATACGTGTACCAAATTTCAAATGAATATCTCAATTTTATTTTATCAACCCTTTTTTATTGGAGTAGGCGGGGTGGTTGGGTTGAAAAATATTATAAGAAAATCTGACGCTGTGGCTTCTAGTACATACACCGAATTTCAAGTTTCTGTAGTCTTACCAACGTTTTACTTATATTCCTCTATTTACCCCAAATTAACCCCCAACCCTTCAACGGAATCATCTCAAAATATAAACTAATTCCAGACGTCGTTATAATACATACGTGTACGAAATTTCAAATGAATATCTCAACTTTATTTTGTCAACCCCATTAATGGGGTAGGGGTGGTGGGGGGGTTGAAAAATATTATAAAAAAATCTGAGGCCTTAACTTCTTGTACATACACCGAATTTCAAGTTTCTGTACTCATACCAGCTTGCTTTACTTATTTCCCCCTATTGACCCCTAAAAAACCCCCAACCCTTCAACGGAATCATCTCAAAGTATAATCTAGTTCCAGATGTCGTTATAATTCATACGTGTACCAAATTTCAAATGAATATCTCGATTTTATTTTATCAACCCTTTTAATAATGAAGTAGGGGTGGTGTGGGTTGAAAAATATTATAAATAATCTGAGACCTTGGCTTCTAGTACATACACCGAATTTCAAGTTTCTGTAGTCTTACCAGCTTGCTTTATTTATTTTCCCCTATTTACCCCTATTTAACCCCCAACCCTTCAACGGAATTATCTCAAAATATAATCTAGTTCCAGATGTCGTTATAATACATACGTGTAGAAAATTTCAAATGAATATCTCAATTTTATTTTATCAACCCTTTTCAAATTGGAGTAGGGGTGGTGGGGGTTGAAAAATATTATTAAAAAATCTGACGCTTTGGCTTCTAGTACATACACCGAATTTCAAGTTTCTGTACTCTTACCAACTTGTTTTACTTATATTCCTCTATTTACCCCAAATTAACCCCCAACCCTTCAACGGAATCATCTCAAAATATAATCTAATTCCAGACGTCGTTATAATACATACGTGTACGAAATTTCAAATAAATATCTCAACTTTAATTTATCAACCCCATTAATGGGGTTCGGGTGGTGGGGGGTTGAAAAATATTGTAAAAAAATATGGTCCTTAACTTCTAGTACATACACCGAATTTCAAGTTTCTGTATTCTTACAAGCTTGCTTTACTTATTTTCCCCTATTTACCCCTATTTAACCCCCAACCCTTCACCGGATATCCTCAAAAAACAATCCAGTTCCAGATCTCGTTTTAATATATACGTGTACAAAATTTCAAGTCAATATCTTAAACCGTTCCGGAGAAAACGTGCGGACAAAAAAAAAGTTACAGACAGACAGACAGACAGACAGACAGACAGACCGACAGACCGACAGACCGACAGACAGAAAATTTTTTTTCGCTCAAATTTAAAATCTCGACGTTTCATGACATTCTAAACCTATTTCACGAATAAAAATTTTTGAAATTTTTTTTGCGATTACTATACTTCCAATCCACTACGTGGATGTGGAAGTAATTACTTTCTATTAATTGCGCGTATTTTAATTGAACCGTAATGTATGCATAACATGTTCATCAATGTTTTGAAATATGTTTTTTATTTATTTGATTATAATAGTAGCTCTCAAAATATTTGGTTAATGTTATGGAACCTTCCAAAAAAATAAACATAGTTCACTTATATAATATGCCAATATGCCATGTTTATATTACTAATTAGATAATATGAAAGCTCATATTTCGTAGCACTCAAAAATTTATCAATCTAATAGGCTATGCATATTAGATTTATTATTGTATTAACTTCCTTGAGGCTAACTGGCTTCTGTTTTAACATTAATTTATATATTATGCAATAATAACATTGTTAATATGTGTAGTAGATTTTGATCTGCCTTCCGATTTATAACTAACAAAATTGTTTGCCTATTAAATTCTTGTTTGTCATAATAGTGATGATAAATGTGACACGTGAATAATAACTATTTAAAATACGTATCTTTATGTAACATACAAATGGAAAATTTTTGCTAACACTTTGTCTTAATATTATTTTTTTTTAATTTCACATGGAAAACATGTTTTGCGTGTTGAGAAAGTTATGTAGAGAAGAGAACAAATGTAACATGAGTTATAGGCGGCGCGATGCCTAAAAAATTGCATAATTTGGGAAAGATTTAAGAGAGAGAAACTTTTAATAATTTACAGGCAAAGGTTAGTAACAATGACGTTTTTTATCTATTTTTAGGGTTCCATAGAGCCCTTATAATTTCGTCAAGTCCATCTGTCCATTTGTCTGTATGTCACAGGTGTCTTTCTCAGAAAGTATCGGGCCTACATAACCGTGTACAGTTATGGATTGTTATAACGGTTACACGAGCATTAAATAAAATCTTTAAAAAATTTATTCTTTTCACTACCTCCACTAAACAGTGTGTTTTTCGCGTTTCTTACCCTCGTATTTTCCTCAGTTTTTGCAAATCAACTTTAAATTTTTGTTAATAAAAAATAAGTGAAACTTGTTTTTTTAAGTTAAACTGTTGCAAATATTAATACATAATTTATAACACTGAAAGTGTTTCTTAGTCAAGTCCAATTCATGTAAATAATAATCAGATTGACTCAGTGACTGATTAATTGTTAGTGAATACTTTGCGTGCTAATCTCTGTCAGGCCCAGTAATAATTTTATTTTTATTTTCTTTAAAAGCCATATGTCGTCAATTTCCGTGAAATGTGATACATGGAGTAATTGTTGAAGATGAACTCACTATTTAAGAAAATTTACGATAAATTTTCTTACACTTCAAAGGGTTGCGCCAAATTTAATTTTGTGATCTTTGGGAGCTTCTTGACAAACAATGAAAATTTCAACTAATTAGAATTAGAAAAGTTAGCTTTTGGCACCATTTTGAAAATAATCTCTTTTCATAACCCCAAAAAAATTACTTTCCAATTTTGTTCTAGAGAACCCATTATTCATTTTTTTGCAGCCCTCCTTCGTGCTCTAAAAAAATAAGTCATTATTAAAAGTACATACAACGAACATAGGCCTCACGTTTTTTTCGAATTTTCCGACGCCCACTGACAACCTATGCCTCGTCCCTCACAAAAATGACCTAGTATAAAATGGGTTTAAAGTTAAGAGTTCCACTGTTTTCCGTGAAAAGGCGCGTGTTAGAACTCGCGCAATTTTCTCATATGGTAGCTCTAGGACTAATATGATTCGCTAAATAAATTGTAATAATAGTCAAACTTTCACTGAATTTGGAAGTGAATTTAATTGCTATATCGAGCTATTTCACTCTTTGCTACCTCTACTTAAATATATGACTAAAAGAAAGGAAAGATTATTAACTTGATTTGCATCACATGCGTTTAAAAGATTACACTAATGTAACTGATTGTTTAATGTAATTATAAAATACAGCTATCAAAGCATGCTTTTAGCACAGGAGTTTTATCTTCTTTACAAAAATCTTTTAGTGCACTATATTTATATTGTTTTAAGATAGTTGATGGTTTGTTTATTTGTCTAATACATATACACCACTGGATTAAAGCTATAAGTACAATTACAAGCTTATAGTACATTCTGATAATAGTTTTTTTTCATACTTACTTGGAACCAATCATTATTAAACTTATTAAACTTAATCATTACATAGTCACACAAAAAAAAAGTTCCGACCAAGAAACCAGACTTACCAATCTTTATGTATTTTGACCCCTGGAATTCGATGCCGCCATCAGAATTTTATTTTATCGTTGTTTTTTTTATCTTCGATTTTATCTCAACAACAAAAATCCCAACATGGCTACCCAAGATCAAAGTTACAAAAACATGGTGGTTGGCGAATATTTCGCGCCGAAAAAAATGAGACAGTAATAAAGTTAACAAGAAAGTTGTAGCGAATTTAATTATCTACAAGATTGACCTTTTGTATCTTTTCCCAAAACCTCACCTTTTTCGAGATAATCAAAGTGTCAAAAAACGGTACTCCGCGAATTTCTCGCTCCCTATGTATTGGTCTGCGACTAAGTCTACATACATATACTTGCAAAAAAATCGGTTTTTTAAACTTCGACTTTGAATATCATCTCGAAAAGGGCGAGGTTATGGGAAAAAATACAAAATATCAATCTTGTAGATAATTGAATTCTATACTTTCATGTTAACTTCATTGCTGTCTGACTTTATTGGCGCGAGATATCTGCGAAAAAACATATTTCTGAAGATTTGACCTTGAATATCTCGAAAAGGGAAGGGAAGTTAGTAAAAAATAAAAAGACGGCTTGTAGATAATTTAATTCTCTACAACTTTAACGTTGACCTCATGCGCATCCAATGCATAGGACGCGAGATATTTGTAAAAAACTTTGACCTTCAATATTTTAGGAAGCCATGTTGGGATTTTTGTGATTGTTATGGATTTGGGATTGGTACACCTCAAAGAACGTCTGTGCAAAAATTCAGATTTTTACTAATTTTGTCCAGTTTTTTTTCTACTAAATATGTTTCAAACAAAAGTTGTAGAATTGGATGGAGCAGTTCGGCGGCATAGGTCACTTTGAGTTTGGGTGGAAGGGTTAAGGTTATTCAAGGTCGAATTCATCTTTTGAAATGGAAACCCATATTTCTTATTGCAAATTCGAATTGTCTGACTAAAAATAGACCACTTTTGTTCAAAACATTTTTTGTGAAATTGCCATTTTTTTAGTTATCCGGCAAGGAAAAAAAGTTGTAAAATTGGATGGAGCAGTTCGACGATATATGTCACTTTTTACTTTGGGTGGAAGGGTTAAGGTCATTCGAGGTCGAATTCATCTTTTGAAATGGAAACCCATATTTCTTATTGCAAATTCGAATTGTCTGACTAAAAATAGACCACTATTGTGCAAAACATTTTTTGTGAAATTGCCTCTTTCTTTTAGTTATCCGGCAAGGAAAAAAAGTTGTAAAATTGGATGGAGCAGTTCGACGATATATGTCACTTTTTACTTTGGGTGGAAGGGTTAAGGTCATTCAAGGTCGAATTCATCTTTTGAAATGGAAAGCCGTATTTTTTATTGCAAATTCGAATTGTCTGACTAAAAATAGACCACTTTTGTTTGAAAAATTTTTCTGAAAATGCCATTTTTTTTTGTTATCTGGTGAGGAAAAATCAAAACTTTGTAATTTTTTTACTCGAAAAATAAGTTTGGACAAAATTTGCAAGAGGCAAAAAGAGTTTGGAATCAACCCGGGAAAATTCTCAATTTTTTTCGGAATCGTCCAATGCCTTTTTTGATGCATTTGGAAACTCCACGGTGCTTTTTTCTGCAAAGAGAATTGTGTTTAAAACTGTAAATTTATCCTCAAATTCTTATCATAGTACAGGCAATGAAGGCAAAATTTTGTAAAAACCTCGCAAAAATTAATAAAAGGATCATCTCGGGGATTTAAGTAGGTAATAACCTGTAGAATGGAATGATGTATTCTTCGCACTTCCAAGTTCCGGGAAAATTGAAAAAAATTTGGAAAAACTTTTTGATTTTCGATTTCTTTGCTCTACGCGGCTAAAATAATGCAAATAGAGAAAAAAGGTTTTCAACAGAAGTTGTAGCTCGTCTCTTTCTCTACAAAAAAGGTCTTTACAAATTCTTATCTTACTTAAGCCTTTTAGGAGAGAAATCAAGTTTTCCACTTATTGTTTTGAGCTGCTCCGAAATGCGCGGAAAATGAGAATCGCCAGGAATTTTGTACGACCGGACACATCGATCGATAATTCGTACTATTCAGAGCCGCTAAAAAAATGAAAACAACATAGAATGTAGAGAAAAGTCTCAGCTTTAATGTGGAACTAATCACAAAATTCATACAAATTTTTATTATAGAGAAAAAGTGTTAGAAGATGGCTTAGTAAACTTTATACATTTTTTCATATCTTTTAGTTTTATGCATCCTCCCTATTTCTCCCGTAACAATGGGTGTTTTTTCACTGGATGTATTCGATTCCACGCACCTTAGTCTGTATTTCGTGAAAATCTCAATGAAGAATGTTAAGAAACAAATAAGTTGTATATGTTTTTACTGTATAATTGTGCATTTCTGAGCGTGTACGAATAATGTAGACAAATTCAAAAAGTATTGCACACATTAAAAAACTCTAAAGTCATTGGAAAGAATATGTTTTATTGTACTTATAATCCAAAAATTAAGACTGTGCCATTATGATTACGTAAGACATCGCGAATTGAACTAAAAAATTAGGGGGTGACTGATCGATGAGAAATATACCCTCTATTTTAATCACATATTTTTCCAACAAAAGTAATTGCAATAAAATGTTAATTGGATTAATATATCATTATATAAGAATATATTAGCAAAATGAATTATTCTAACGACTTCCGGCAAAGATATGAATAAATCTGTGGATCAACTGCATAAAGTTTACTAAGCCATCTTCTCTTTCTCTTTGATAATTTTTTTATGAATTTTTTTATTAGTTATGCTGAGACTTTGCATATTAAATTATTTATTTGTTTATGGGCTCTGAATAGTAAAAATATCGATCGATGAGCCCGGCGTACGAAACTCCCAGAGAATTCTCATTTATCGCACATTTCGAAGCGGCTCAAAACTATAAAGTGGAAAATTCGATTTATATTCTAAACGGCTTAAGTAAGTAAAAAATTCGTAAAGACAGCTTTTGTTGAAAACTTTTTTTCTGGTTTTCATTATTTTGGGCGCTAGAGCAAAAAAAAAAACGAAAATTAAAAAGTTTGTTAATTATAACTTAAACACTGCTTTTAGATGAATCAATCAATATATTATAAATACTCTGCATATGTTTCGGCTTATTAGGCCTTTATCAAGAGTATTACATAGTGAATACTAAAGTTTCCACGTGCTTATTCTAATTTATACCTAAAAGTATTTGTGTCTTAATCTATTTATGACCTAATCTATTTAAGACTTAATTTAACTTCCTTAATTATTTGAATGTTTGGAGTGGACCTAAACTGATTATATAAATCAAAGGATAGTTCTTAACAATTGGTTTACTATAGGGGTATTCAAGAAATTTTGTTGGTCATTTGTGGTACAAGGGTTGTAGTTGAAAGATTTTTTGATTTCTAGTTGTTCTAGCAAATCTAAACGTTTACCTTTTCTTTCCGAATGAAGTAAATTATGTTATCAGTATCTATGAAATGGTTGTTTTCAATACAGTGTGTTGACTTTTCTGTATTTTTATTGTTATTTAAAATTGATTTTTTGTGTTCTTTTACCCTGTTCACAAGGCTTCTACCACTCTGACCGATATACACAGCATTGCAATATTTACAATTAATTTTATGTACACCAGATTTATCAATTTTATTTAGTTTTCTTTGTTATTAACCAAAATGTTTCCTATATTTGTTTTGTCACACTTATTGTAGAGACATCTAAATTATTTAATTTTTTAGAAATCTTGTTACTATGTTTCGGAACATAATTAATAAAACTATATTTTGTAGGTTTGTTAGGCACAGTGAAAAATTCTTTTTGAAGCATTTTGCGTTGTTTGTTTTTGACCATGTTATCTATTAGTGACTCGTTGTATTCGTTATTTCTTGCAATTTGTTTAATTATATTTAATTCTCTATCAAATCACTCTTCGTCAGTCTATGCATTAGACTATGAAAGGGTGAAATCTTAATTTGCTATGATTGCTGCGAATTATAATGTATTACTGTATCTGTAGTAGTAGGTTTGCGCTAGGTGCTAAATTTCAACTGATTGTTATGTTTTTTGATATTAATATCTAGAAAGTTTAATTGACTATTTTGCTCCGATTCTAATGTGAACTGAATTTTAACTATTTAAGAAATTAAGGTAATTACTTAGGTTTCTTTCTGTACCTGTCCATATACAAAAAATATCGTCTACATATCGAGTCCAATAAAACACATGTGTATTTAAACTGTTATTGCTATTAAAAATTAAATTTTCTAAGTTTGACATAAATATTTCACCTAACAAAGGAGAAATTGGTGAACCTATTGGTAGCCCGTCTTTTTGTCTAAAGAATTCAGCATTAAACTGAAAATAGTTTTGTTCCATACAAACTCTCGAAAGATTTTTTAACTCTGTTTTTTCGGTTTCGCTGATTTGTGAATTACTACTATCTCCATTAAATTATTTAATATTAATTTTAGTTCTGTGAGCGGAAGATAAAGGCCTAATAAGCCGAAACATATGTAAAGTATTTATAATATATTGATTGATTCATCTAAAAGCAGTGTTTAATTTCTAATTAACAATTATTTTCAAGATGTTTCACAAGGTACCTACCACAAGTTCAGTTCAGTGTATCAAAAAGTTTTTCCAAATTTTTTTAATCCTTCAGGAACTTAGACCAAAGAATCTCATCATCATCTCATTCTCCAGGTTATTACATACTTAAATCCCGAGATGATCCTTTTATTTATTTTTGTTACCCTAAATGGCTAATTTGCCCGTACTATCACCAATATATTTCAAAATGATTGCTTGTTTTATGACAATCACCCGAAAATGTATTTAGGTATACTTAGTACAATATTGTATTTAGAAATAGATTTATCTTCACATTATTATCGTCAAACTATCAGATGATTATCTGAAATGATTGTGATGAGTAGATATATCTTCTTACTTTATGTTGAGTATTTTGCCACTGAAAAATACTTAAAAGTTTTAATGACAAAGCCTCTGCGACAAAACGGATTAGACCGAGGTTGATTCTTGAATACTTGATTGTTTTAAAAAATCTCATACCTAAAAATATATAAACTAGAACAAGTTATAAACTAAAAAATTAAAATGAAAGCTATAGGCAGTTAATGTTTCGGAAGAATAGCTACTTCCGTTCTCAAAACTTTTTGGCCGTCAACCATGACAGTTACGTGAGATATTAAATTATATTCATTTTATTTTTACTTACTTCGTCTCTAAGGATGGGCAACCAACTAGTACAAAAATCTATTGAATAATTTGAAACGCATCTATCCTCGTTTAATAAAATAATCGTAGTTTCTTATCAAAGTTTTCTTTTAGTTTCGTTGCTCCCTTTTTCCAAAATCTTCACCGAGTCCCATTGAATCCTGTGATTATTATCTCACGCGTGTTCACTTTTGAATTTTCGAATTCTCCCCTTCTAGCGTAATTTCTATGTTCACCAAGCCTTACGTTGAAAAGTCTATATGATTCACCTACGTAATATTTTCCGCACTCACACGGAACACTATAAATACAATTTTTTTGAATTTTGTACAATATTAGAGGTTTGGTTTTTGATAAAACCGATCTTAGAGTAGAGCCCGCCTTGAAAAACAGTTAGTAAGGAAAACCTGTTCCAATTTTCCGTAATTTATCCGATAAACCATGTATAATGGAATTACTGCCATTGACCTAAATACCTCAGGTTGTGATAGTAATATTCTCTCTCTTATCAATTGTTCATTGAACATATAGTTATAGTTGCAGTTATTGAACATTGTTCAATGACTGACTATCAACAAAACTCTGGGGATATTGATTATTTAATAAGACATTTTTAATAAATTGCTTTTCTTTCCTTAATATTACATCATTTGAACAAATAATTTTGGCTCTGTCATACAAAAACTTAATACCTTTCTTACATATGGTATAATAGATAATATTATTGCAAACTTGCAATGATATTATCCTTTATGCTTAATAACTAAATAATATCTGATATATACCAATTTTTTTTTCTGAAAATGCTTATATATTATATCATTAACTATTTTATCAAAATTTTTTTAAATACATTGATAAATAACCGAATAAACGTGACGTCAAGTTTCTGAGAATAACTTTAAATAAAAAATTATGAAAAAAATTTCTGGTACGAAAAATGCCGGTGCTTTATCGGTGTCTAAAATATTAGTTACATAGTGTGCATATTTTCAAGATATAATGGATTACAAACTGGTATGATCAAAATTTCCTTAAAAAGTAGGACATTTTTCAATATAACTTAGCAGAACTTCAAAAAGTGTCCAATGTACATTATTCAAATTTCAGTGATTGATTTCGAATAGATTCATAATAAACACTTATTTTTTCAACTTTTTCTGCTCTTCTGTTTCTGAGATATTCGCGGTTAAAGTGAGGGGTCAATACATTTGAATCGTATATTAGGGGATGACATTATGTCACTTTTTATGGACGTGTTAGACTATTAGACAGTGAAATAAATATTATTACGAATTATTCCCCAATAACAAATATACTCGTCTAATTATTTTGATTCTTTAAATTGTATATTTATGTACGTGTTTAAGCCATGACAAAATATACAGAGTGTTCAATAAGTGAACGATCAAACGAAGTGAGGTGACAGGGAAAATCATTTCCAATCTAAATTTAGTTGTCGATGACTTAAAAGTTATTTTCTTAACTCTGTTAGTTTGGTCAGATATAAAAATGGTTTTGTTCACACTTTTTGATCTCAAAACATTTGGATTTATTTTTAACTGACACTGACAGAAAAAAGGTACTACAGAAAGTTGGCCAACTATTGGAAACAAGTTGTCCATTTAATGTAGATGCTAACATAGTATAAACACATAGCGTTATTTACAACAGATCTTTGTTATAATTTTTTTTTTACAAGTCGTGTAGGTTAAAAAATAAATTTCACAAAATTTCAAGAGTTAAGGTAGTAAGGGAAAATGCGCAAAATAAGGATATTTACTAATGTAACCAACTTCAAAAATTCTCTTGTGGCACCCAAATAAGTAATACTTGGATATCAAGTCAAAATTATAATTTTTCACAAAGTTGTCGGCTTGGCGAGGATGTTAATTAATTCTAAAATTTACTTATTTACCCATTTGCATATGAACTAAAAGTGCAATTATAGTGTTGCAACGATTACCGTCGATAATAATAGTGAAGAATTTAGTGCACATATAATGATTATTTTCTTTGTTTTGTGCAACGATGCGAATCTCCAGTATGCAGTGTAATGTACTTCCTTAATAAATTAATAATTCATAATATATCACGATGTATTTGAAAAAGAACCTAGACATTATTTTTTAGTATTTCCGCTGTAATTAAGTCACAGAAAGTACATTAGGAACTTTCAAATTTGGATTTATAGCATGAATAAATATGTCATATATCTATTATAAATAAACGATGAAATTCGTTAGTATTGGTGTATCATCTCAATGTAATATCGAGACTATCTAATATAAAACTAAAACAAGCTAACCATTTTACTCTTCGCCGATTTATTGCACTTTTTATATAATTGTTGCACATTCTGTAAGATACTCTTCGCAGTTTCTTTTTGTAAATAATTTAGTTTAATTACAAAACATATTTTTTTTAACAAAAAAAAAATAACTTATTTATTTATTGATCGATTTTGTTCAAATGCAATAGGGTTCTTCCTCTAACCAACACTAACTTTATAGGATTTTGCAAACAGCGGAAAGAAAAACTATCTATGAGAACTAAAGGAAAAACTATATATAAAAATATTAATGAAATCTTTGCATTCTTTCGATAACCTGACTTCTGGTTATGCTAACAAGGTAAAAATTCTTATTTGCCATTCTCATTTCAACACTAGCATCCAACATAGTCCCCTACGGCTAGGCAAGTTAAACTAATATCTACATGATCCCTACGATATGTAAATTCAGTTAAAAATGAGAACAAAGGCCAGAAATTATTTATTTACTTACCTTGTCTTTAAACATTTTTTCATTCTAATGAATTACATTTTGATAAAATCTCAGTTCTCTCATCTTCAGTTTCTTGGAAATGCTTAGCCTTTGAAACGTTTTTCGTCCTTACTGTGGACTCATCATAAAAGCCCAAAGCCACTCATAACGACGTTCCATGCAAAAATAAGACAATATCCATGAATAAGTATGAAATATTTATATTTGACATTAACTATCTATTAGCTAACTAGTATTGGAGCCTATATACTCTATGCATGTTTAAAAGTGAATTATTTATTATTTGTTTGCTTATAGTAATGAAACATATTCTTTATAGAATGCAAAGATTTAATTAATATTTTTATATACAGTTTTTCCTTTAGTTCTCATAGATAGTTTTTCTTTCCGCTGTTGCAAAATCTTATAAAGAATATGTTTTCATTAGTATAAGCAAACAAATAATAAATAATTCACTTTTAAACACTAACTTACTGTACAAATTTCAATACAATCGAACTTTTCATTTTTAAGATATCGTGCTTACAAGAAACGTGACGGGCGGACAGACGGACGGACAGACAGACAGACAGACGGACAGGCAGGCAGACAGACAGACGGACAGGCGGACGGACGGGACAGACAGGTGGACATTTTGAAAGTTGTTCAGAATTCGATCACCAAACACAGTGATATGCAAATATTTTCTCTACGAGCAATATTACCGGTTTTAGAAATGTGCCGAGCGAATGCAATATACTCTTCGTTTTGTATTTGCGAAGAGTATAAAAAAGTAACGTTCTTTTCAATAAACTGCAATGAGTGGTGATGTGCATGCGGCTTAATCACAAGTAAATTTATTAATTCAGTAAATAAGCCGGAAAAAAAGTGTAAAATGTGGAAAAGTGGTGAAATAGCACCGATTTGAAAAAATCTGTTTTGCACATGTTCCCTGGACCCCCAGAATATTCAGCAACATTGACCGTTGCATCGCCTCCAAAGATGAGAAAGTTGGGGGGTTTGAGTGCCCCAAAAAGTAGCTATCATAAAATTTTTTATAAAATTAATATTTCGCCTCGGAAATGGGTTTTAGGAGGTTTTTTAGGGCGCTGATCATGAATCCGAGTCCAAATTGAGGAATTCCATATACCAGTATGGAATTCGTGCCATTTTTTGATGAAAATTCCACTTTTTCGGGTGGAAATTTAAATATAAATATATTGCTGCGGAAGAGTGTTCTAGGGGGGCTTTTTGGTCGCTGATCAGATCACGATTTTGAGGTCCAAGTTTAGAATTCCATATTCCGGACTGGAATACATGCCATGGAAAATTCCATTTTTCAGAAAAAAATTAAACATGAACGTTTTTTCAAAAAATGTACTCTAGGGAGTTTCTTTGGTCGCTGATCACTAATCCGAGGTCAAAATCGAGAAATTCCATATTCCAGAATGGAATATGTGTAATGTAAAATTCCATATTTTCAGAGAAAATTACGATATTATCGTTTTTCCACGAAAATGTGCTTTAGGGGTTCTTTGGTCGCTGATCACTAATACGAGGTCAAAATTGAGGAATTCCATATTCTAGAATGGAATATGTGTAATGGAAAATTCCATTTTTTCAGAGAAAATTACAATATTACAATTTTTTTACGTAAATGTGCTCTAGGTTTTTTTTTTTTGGTCGCTGATCATTTGCCGTAAAATGACGGACTTTATGAAACAATTTTCAGGGAAAAGAGTTATTTATTTTTTTACAAGGAATATGTCAGAATTTTATCAGAATTTTTTGGGGCAAAAAAATTTGTCATTTTAATAAAAAAAAAATTGCTCCAAAAACTTATGAAAAAATTCTGACGTATTCCATTCTGGAATATTAAATTCCTCAATTTTGACCTCGGATTAGTGATCAGAGACCAGAAAAACTCCCTGGAGTACATTTTATTGGAAAAACGTTTACATTTAATTTTTTCTAAAAAACTGTGGCACGTGTTCCAGTCCGGAATATGAAATTCTTAAATTTGGACCTTAAAATCATGATCAGCGACCAAAAAAACCCCCTCGAGCACATTTTCGTGGAAAAACGGTAATATTGTAATTCTCTCTGAGGGTGTGCATTTACCCTGGGGATGGATGCCACCCCCTTCTCGGGGGCGGAAATTAGTAAATTCAAAATAACCACAGAAATCGATAGAGGGACAAATTCGAAGCAAAACATGTTCTAGGAAATTTTTTCGATAAATCAATATATATTTCAAGTTACTCGCGATTGAAAATGTTGATTTTTCATCTAAAACTAGAGCACACTAGAGGCACTAGTTAGTCCTTTGCCAAAGGTCAATAATCCTCAAAACATATCTGACTTGCGTCCTGTAAGCATTTTAACGGTTCTATCAAAAATTCTTGAGAAAACTGTACACCAGCAATTAAGTGATTATGTCAAAGAACACAAAGTTATTCCTTTATTTCAATCAGGTTTCCGAAAGGGTCGTAGTGCAACATCTGCCTTAGTAAATGTAACCGATAATATATTTAGAGCACTAGATAACAAACTAGCTACAGTTTTAGATCTGCTCGATTTCGCAAAAGCTTTCTGTAATTAAATCATCAACTTTTATGTGCAAAGTTGCACTATTTTGGTTTTTCCGATATAACTGTAAATTTTATCAAATCTTATCTGACTGGTCGTAGTCAGAGAGTATTTATTGAAAATAATTTATTCTCGTAGACAGTTAATAACATCCGGTGTGCTTCAAGGTTTTGTATTGGGACCTCTTCTTTATCTCTTGTACACAGCAGATATGTTTGTAAACATACAGCACTGTTCTGTGCAAACATATGCCGATGATACAAAACTTTATTTCTCATTCAATCCTAGTAATTACTGCGCAGCTACAAACTTAATAAATATTGACTTGCAAGAAATTTATAATTTTGCTACAAAACATGATTTAAAAATTAACGGAAACAAATCGACAGTAATGATTTTTAGTCAAAATATGTATCACCAAATGCTATGTGAAAATATAAATATTTTATTAGATAATAGTAGACTCCCAACAACAGCAAACTTAAAAAATGTAGGTATTATATTTGAATCAAAACTCAGATTTACAACACGTGTTAACAAATTGGTTCAAAAAACATACGTTGTGCTGAAACGTCTTTATGCCAATATACATATAACTAATTATAAACTAACGAAAAAACTGTGTGAATCTTTAGTTTTATCTATTCTTAATTATGGTATTATTGTGTATTGTTCATGTCTCGACAAGAGCACAATAAATAGGTTACAAAAAATTAAAAATACCTGCATTCGCTATATTTTTGGATTAAAGAAATTTCAACAGGTCTCACAGAAACGTTTGCAACTTGGCTGGCTTATTCTTGAAAATACCTACTGATGTTTGTTCATAGAGTTCTTACTACTTCAGTGCCGGATTATCTTAAGCAAAAACTTGTAAGTCGAAGAAGTATCCATAATATTAATTTAAGATCTACTGATATTTTGACCATGCCACAACATAGTACTGCCATTTTTCTGCGCTCTTTCTCCTACAACGCTATATCAAATTATAATCTGCTTGAAAATTATTTGAAACATTTTTCCATAAATACATTTAAGTATAAAATTATATATTTTTTATTTAACCAACAGTGTACGTAATATGTGTAAAACTGTTTGTATTGTGTATGTAATTCTGCGTCAATTAATTTATTCTTAGTCACAGTTTATAATTATTATTTTGTTTGTTACTTAAACGAATTCTACTAGTTTTATATAAGTAAATATCTACTTAGTGCAAGTATCTTGTTATCATGTTTTTAAGGGTACTTATAAGTGGTGGAACAGCTGTTGAGCTAAACTTCGCTCTTTAGATTAAGAAATTGTATTTCTTTTTTCTAATAAAGACCACTTATTATTATTATTATTATTATTTTTCGCGAATCACTCGAAAATCTTAAGTTTTATCAAAAAAATCATCAGGAGCAAAAATGAAGATTATAAAATAACAAATCAATTGTTTTGTTTTTAAATTTCTGTGAATGCAATAAGAATCGAGTTATGGCTCGTTGAAGGTGACTGATTGTTCGCCGAAAACCGAATTCGAACCTTTCAACGTTAAATAACGGAAACACGTCGGATTTTTGGAGACAAACTTAATTTTTTTCCTTCTTCAATTCTTTGGGACTTCCTGCCACATGTATGTTTTCTTTCTAAGCGGTGCTAGGGGAATCTACAAAATATATCACAATTAACCAGTATGTTACTGGTAAAAAACCTCTACGCCTGTGACGTTTACGTCAAAGGATCAGTTAAAGGTTGTTTTTTTTTATAAATAAACAACACAAATAAGTATAAAAACTTGAAATTAAATATTTCGGAAATCTAATCTGTTTCCTTTTTCAAGGCTTTTTTGAAAAATCTATTTTGCTATGTATGACAAATACACAGCTCTAAGAATGTTTGTTATATTCAATATCCATAGATACCTACTATTTACATAGAACTGTTGATATAGTTAACAGTTTTTTAGTTTCTATGCAATGTTAAGTTTGTGAAGTTCTTCTTTTAACATTGGCAGCCAATTATTATTATTAGACAATATTGAGACAAACCTGTCAGACCTTTTTTTTTAAAGTACTTGAAAAACCTTTAAAGTGAGCTAGTAAAAGTTGTTAGCCTAAAAACTTACGGAGTTATGATGAAAATAAAATAGTTGTGTCGTTTTCTCGGAGAAAAAAATCAATAATAAAACCAATGGGTTCACCGCAAGAATTGAAATTTAACGTACTTTATTTAGGTACTAATAATATGTTCTAGAAGTTTGAATGGTTCAGAATGCCTAAATTTGAATAAAAGTTTGACTACATTTTGAAATGATTTTTGAAATTTTTGAAAAATTTTCTTTTTTTTCTCAATAACTCAAAAACTAAAGAAGATACGAAAACATGCAAAAAATCATTAAGGTAAAATGACTGGAGGTCAATGACTGGACTATAGGGTGCTGTGACAATTGAATGGCTGGAGAGCAGCGAGACCCACATGGAGTGAAAAATAACACAGCCACATAAAAAAAATGTTCTGTACCATAAACAAAAAAATATATGGATTTGGCGTATTTTCCGACGTTGAATCCGAATCCGTAGTTCAAAAAAGGATATATCGTGTACAGGACCCCGCAATAATCTTATGTCATCTGAATTTTGGATATGTTTTAGGTTCCGTCATCCCAAGCAAAAGTCTCAATGGGCACAAAGCTCGAAAATTAATACTTTGGCTGCTACGGAGCTTGAAAGCTCCAAAGCTCCAGCACAGATTTATTTATTCGTGCAGTCTTTATAGATTTTTAAATAACTTATTTTTTCGATTTTAATGTCTAGGTTTATATTCTTGAGGTTGCTGAATTCAAATCCGATGTCAAATTGTCTAAATTCACACATGACAGCTGTCAATTAGCTGTCAAAGTGCCTTAACAAAGTGCTAATCTTATTTTTTTTTGTTATGAGTTTATGTTGTTTAGGTAACTCAGTTCATGTATGATGTGAATACAATAATTCGACAATTGGCAGCTGTCAACAGGCTGTCAGCTGTTATAAGAAGTATATTTTAAAAAAGTTTGTGTCAAACCCAAACAAGTCGTACCACGGAAGGTTAATTGATAAAAGGCTTATATCTTTTTTATGAAGAAAAATGCCTTTGATATATTTTTTTGTTTTTGTTTCAGAGTTGAATTTTATTGTAATCTATTTTATTAACTGCTTTATAATTTTTGCTACTCAGATAATAGTTATTTGATGAAGTAATAAATTATGTTGATAAAGTACCAAAAAACAGATTTCGGCTACATTGTTTGATTTGTGATATTGCGTTAGTACCTCGTGTTAAGGCATAAAATAGATCACGAAAAAGACATTGTAAAATATGAAATAGTTATTTAATAATTATCAACTGTCAATTCGGACAATCAGAGTTAACTTCAGTGATCTTAAAAACATAAAGTTATAATAAAAACTTAAGTTTTTTATTTTCTTACCACTATTTGACAGTAAGTTGACAGCTGTCAACTGGAAACTATGTCTAGAAGTCATCAGAACTGATTTCAGCACCCTGAAAATCATTAAGTCATAACAAAAATTGAAGATTTTTATTTTCTCATCGCTATTTGATAACTAGTTAACAGCTGCTAACTGTCAATTTAGTAAAACTAACATCATATTTAAATTTAGGGACCTAAAAAACATAGAGTTTTAACAAAAATTGAAGATGCCAATTGTCGAATTATTGTATACACATCATGTATGAACTGAGTTACCTAAAAAGCATAAAGTCATAACATAAAAATAAGATTTGCACTTTGTTATTGCACTTTGACAGCTAGCTGATAGCCTGTTGACAGTTGCCAACTGTCGAATTATTGTATTAACATTATACATGAACTGAGTTACCTAAACAGCATAAACTCACAACATAACAATAAGATATGCACTTTTTTAAGGCACTTTGACAGCTAATTGACAGCTGTCAAGTGTCAATTTGGACAATTTGACATCGAGTTTGAATTTAGCAACCTCAAAAACATAAACTTAGACATTAAAATCGAAAAAATAAGTTATTTAAAAATCTATAAAGACTGCACGAATAAATAAATCTGTGGTTTAGCTTTGGAGTTTTCAAGCTCCGTAGCAGCCAAAGTATTGATTTTCGAGCTTTGTGCCCATTGAGACTTTTGCTTGGGATGACGAAACCTAAAACATATCCAAAATTCAGACGATTTGACCGAAACCAAATTTCCATAAGATCATTGCGGGGTCCTTTCTTTTTAGTCAAAAATATTCTTTAAAACGGTGTAAAATCATGGAAATAATCCATATTAGGTAATAAGGCTCAATTAGCCAAACGATGATGTATTCTATTTTATAATTTTTGGTAATTGTTTTTTAAAGGGGCTTCAATTTTTTCCAAAATTTTCTTCATGACGCGAAGTTCTAACCAATCGAGTCAAGCTGCATTGATATATTATATGGCGTGGTGTGTTGATTTTCGGAAGAAGATTAATTTAGAAACCAATAATGACTAATTAATAAAAAAACTATAATAACTTTTATCTTTTAAGTTCATGATGTGTTTGCGGTCATTACAATATGATAACGATAAAATTAATTATTGTAGAACGTAAATGAGTACGTATTTCCTCATTTCACTATGAGAACTATGAGTAATAGTGAATCAACACCAAACATCCTATTTATATAATTTTTAACAAATTGGAATTTATCATAAACAAATATATGTAATACGTAGTATTTAAATTCTAGTACGAATTTATTTTACGTAATTATATAATGAGTACAACATAAGGAAAATTTTCATATTTTGATTTGTGTTTAGATATAAAAACATGTTTTACTACGATTTTTCAAAATATGCTTTATTAGGAAAAATTAAATTAAACGAAAACATTTTTATTTAAAGAATACAACAGAAAAATGTGCGTTTTCATATATTTGGCCAAATATATACTTATAGTGCATACGCAATTTGATATTTGTTTTATTATGGAAATGGTCAAAACAATTTGAATGTAAACTAAATTTGCTATATAATAGTAGAGAGTCTAGAGCCCGCTACGATGCATTTTATAGGAAGAGGGGGTCGACTAATATTCAAAAACGAAAAATGTAAAATTTTCTGCTGAATTCGAATTTCGAGTTCGCCAGTTAATTCGGAATTGCGAAATTGGAGAAAAAGACTTATTTCTGTCAAACCTCGGAAAAGCATGAAAATTTGTATTTTCTTATTTCTCACTCAGTATCTCGAGCCTTGTGAGAGATATTGATCTCAAATTTTATAAACATATTCCTCAGATATTGTTCTTAATTGATGTATTAAGCAAAACTGTTTTATCGTGATATCTTTTTTACAAAAAATATATAAACTATTACATGTTATGCTAAATTACGAGAACGCTTTGTTAAATATAGTAAACGAGAAACTTTTTTATTATTAAATATAGAAAGATAGTATAACGACAAAAAGTGTAGTTTACAGGTCAAGGAAGTGTTTGGAAACTATATTTCCTATTGTTGCTATTTAGTTTAATCGAATTGGCAAAATTCGGAGCGCCCGCAACACGGAGTTTCGCTTCTGATAATTACACTGCATTGGGTACGAAATAACTGTTGCTTCTCAAATAGCCCAAGAGCCGGTAACATCAAAAGTGCCGTCATCGCGGATTTTCAAAATTCTAGTGAAAATTGTTTGTAGAAAACCATACGTTGAACTGCCTCCACGTTATTCTTGTGAACATCATAACTGGAACTCCAAATTAGCGATGCGTACTCAAGTTTCGATCTGACGAAGGATTGATAAAGAATTTTCAGAGTATCAGTATTAGTGAACTCTCGACTAGTACGAACGATGAATCCAAGGGCTTTGGAGGCTTCAGACACAATGGTATCGATATGATCAGTGAAGGATAATTTACTATCAAAAGTTACGCCGAGGTCGCGAAATGTTATAGGTCTTTGAAGTATGACATTATCTAACCTGTAATCAAAAATAAAAGGTGATGTTTTTAAAGAAAAGGGCATTACGTTACATTTACTAGGATTCATGAATAATTTATTTACTATACACCAGGTGTTTATTTTGTCAAGAGAAGTCTGAAGTTGAAAACAGTCATCGATTTCATCAATTACTGTGAAAATTTTTAGATCGTCGGCATATAAAAGGTGAGGCAAATTAATTTCGTTCACTATGTCGTTAATAAATATGTGAAAAAACAAGGGCCCCAGAATAGATCCCTGGGGAACTCCAGATGTGGCAGCAAATTCGATGGATTTGAACCCATTTAATGCAACATACTGACTCCTATTCATTAAATAAGATTTAAACAAAAGAAGCAAAGAATATGAGAAGCCGATTTTTTCTAATTTATTAAGTAACAACTGGTGATGAAGTCTATCAAATCGGTATATATGACATCTACCTGCCCACGTTCATCTAAGGATTCAGAAATATATTGAGTTACACAGAATAAATTTGTTGTTGTTGGACGCCCTTTCATAAATCCATGTTGATTAATACAGATTTTGGTGTTAATTGAATGAAATATTTTATCATGAAGTAATATTTCTAAGACTTTACAGAAGTTACAAATTACAGAGAGAACTTTAGACCAAGTTCTCAATATCTAGTTTGTTTCCCTTTTTGAAGATGGGGTATACTTTGGAATATTTCCATAGGTCAGGAAATAGGCAGTTTTTTAAGATTAAGTTAAAAATTAGAGTTAGAGGATATGCAAAGATGATAGCGCAATCCTGTAATAAAAAAGCTGGAATGGAATCAGGACCGGGTTTAATTCGTTTTAGAGCCCGAATAACCTCATCTTCACTGAAAGAGTTTATGTTAACAATAGGGTTATTGTTAGGTATATCGGTCTCAATGTGATGTTCCTCGATATCTAATGAGCACTCATTATAAGATAATGAAAGTATACATGCGAAAGGGGTGGGTTTTGGTCATTTGAGGGTCGAAGTCGCCTAAAAGCATTCCATCCCCGAAAATGGGGAAAGTAAAAGTTTCAACGAGAAGAGATACATTTTATCATTTTCGCAGCCCTCAGTAGGGGAGGGAGATTCAACTCCCAGGGTTGGCGATGGTCTTGTCTCTGACATTAATCTTCGCCCTTTATCATATTCCGGTCAAATCAGCAGAAATTTGCATTGAAACCCTTCCTGTCGCAGGTCCGTGCACGAAAACCGATAAAAGGGGTGGGTTTTTACCGTTTAAAGGGGATATCCTGAATAAAACCTCTTTATATACTCCCATTTTTAGCACCCTCAAAAACGGGGGATGGAGGTGGTCTGATCGCGGTTCTCATTTGTAACAAAATCCAGCCAAACCTCCGACTCATTGACTCCACCATAATATCGATATTGAAGTTCGTTAACAATACGTTCGATTTTGTTGTTCGTGTTTACACTGACTCCAATATCGATGTTAGGTAACAAGGTTCAATTATAGTTCTTTTCATATACTTAAGGCACATAAAAAGTGTCGGCGCCTTTGACTTTGCGGTAAAGATCAAATACCCTGACACTTCATGTTTGCTTTAAATATATGAAGAGAAATATAACTGAATACAGTGAAAATTTATTTCATAATTTTTCGTGGTCGTTTTTTCCAAAGCGATTTAATTTTAAAAAAATTACCCTTTTCAGTTGTCAAATTTAATATGTTTGTGTATTTTACTATACAACCATTCAACAGGTGCTAACCCAATTTCAGAAACCGAAGTGGGAATGGGTTACGCAATTATGACAGCCATATTGGATTCGCCATTTTGAATCTTCAAATTTTGACAACAGATTCAGTATCAAATGCTCCGAAAAATGCCGAACTATTGATTTTAACAAAATTTTAACATCGGCGCCTCCGTCATATTATCGCATATTTTCTAATAGAAAATACTGTTATTTAATTTTTGGTCCTATTATATTAAATATGGCTTGATGATACTAATAGGGGACTATCGCGGAGCCATACTCTACATATTGTAAAAGATTTCTACAGAAATCGATTCCACTCCGTAGAAATGACTGAACAAACATAAAAAACATACATACGAGTCAAATTTAGAATCTCATTTTTTTAAAACTCTTTCAAGTTGGTTAAAAAATGACCGGTAGTTAAAACGAAAACCAATAAATTAATTTACAACAAAAGTCACAAGTAAACTGGCAAGTATTATTATTATTATTATATTTTTATGAAATGACATCCATAATCAAGATTAAATGGGGCCTAAGCATTTTACATATCAATTAAAGTCGTAACTGATATTTCTAAATATTCAGCGATCGAACAAAGAAACTAAAAGGATAGAAGGCGGCGTTTTATTTTAAATTTTATGTTGTAGTGTAATTTTATTATATTCAAGGCAACTTATAAAGATATAAGTTGCTCGCTGAAACAATGAACCTAAGTCGAGTTTGCTGTAGGCATACTACGTCTACTTGGATGTTGTGTAGATTCAATTGCAGATAACATAGGTTTACAAAAAAAAGGTTGTGAAATGGCGATCTAGGCCATGATTCCTAAATACATAAGTAATCATGGTCTAGATCGCCATTTCACAACCTCTTTTTTTGTGAATCTGTGTAATATACCTTGCATTAACCACCCTAGTCAATACTAGTAGATTTAACCTACAGAAGCATACCAACTGTGAGAGAAAAATAGAGGAATAGGCTGTTAGAATAATTTAAACTCAGGAATTTTTTAACGCCTTAACAAGTAGAGTTGGATTGATACTGGGTTATATAAATTATCTATATGACTTGATGACTTTAAATTATCCCGTAATCGGTTAACGTTACTTCCGTTAAAGCAATTATTGTCAGGTACAAACATTTTTTGAGTTTTTGTTTCTACTAACTTTGAGGTTATTTAGTGTAAACCACTGTTTCGCATTTTTCTAAGCTAAGGTAAACTGAATATTACATTTTTAAATATTATTATTTCAGAAGATATGAATCACAGCAAAATCGTTGTACTAGTAAGAAAAAGTTTAGATTTCATTGAGGTAAATCAAAAAATAAAAGCGGCCCCAAGACCGATCCCTGGGGCACGTTGTGTTCTACTGATGAGCCATTGTATAATGTACCATTTACTAAGACTCCCTGAACGTTATTATATAAGTTCGATTTGATAAAAGCAAAGGAATCCTCCTTACTCCGTAATAATTTAGCTTCTCCAGTAAAAAGTTATGCGAGATACAATCGAACATTGGTGATGCCACACAGTGTATGAGCAATGAACTTATACTCCTCAAAGCTTACCACCATAGAGTGTGGTGGATACCCTGTTGGTAAAGCTTATCCAGTGTTAGTTCGAAAATCATAAAAAAACGACAAAGGAATACTTCACAACACATAAGCGCAGACAGACAATTTTGAAAATCGTTTTCTAATTATTGTAAATATTATTATACTACTTTATATTGAGACGCACCCCCCCCACCCCTCTTATTTTGTTGTTAAATTCTGCTTTGATTAATTAACAATTACCCCCCCCTCTCCCCTGAATGTCTAATTATTAAAACGATTAAACTGATTTGGCTGTGTGATCGTCTAGTTTAGTGGTAGGACTCAAATTTACGTTTGTGATTATGTAGTACTTGTTACCATAGTTCTTTTTCTAGGTTTGATATTACTGTTTCTATTTATTTATTGATTTGATAATTAACTAGTTATTGTGACATTTAATGATTCGTTCTTTACTCTAAATATTGCTATTAATTTATTTGGCAAAGTTCTAATTATAGTTCTTTATTTAATTGTTCAAATTAAGCACTGAATATTGTTTTGGCACTTGTTTATTTAATTGATAAAACAATTAAGTATTTTTCTTAATAATACCCTGTATAAAGTTCAAACTCTAAATTATTCTCTTTATTTAATTTACTGAATTATTTATTTTATCTTTTATGTTAACTTTTGTTTAAGTTTATCATATTTTAGTTCTCATTTTTATTCACTATTGTAATGCTCAAGTAAACCTTATGTTTACTTATATTATTTTAAATATTCGTTTAATTTAAGCCCAAGTAAATCTTATATTTACTTGTTCACTTTTAATTGTTATAATGCACTTTATTTTCAATTTCTGGTAAAGGTAAAATAATTAAAAACAAGTAACGTTTTTATACGTATAATCAGACAATTGTCAGAAAGTATCAGTTATAAAAATATTGATGTGGCAATGGTCAGAAAATAGTTGCTTACATATAAATCAAAATGTGAGTAATTTAACCACAAATTTATATTACAGCAACAGATTTCGTTGGGACAACAGTCACGTGTAAGTTTGTCGAATGTTCAAATAAACAACTCCAATAATCACTAAAAATAATAATGATTATAACGAGAATCCTCGTTCAAAACTGAAGTAAAAAATATTGAATTCGGAACATGTAAAGTTCATACTTGGGTGGCGAAAACTCGCAATAGTTTATTTAATTGAATGCACGGCAAGTTGAAATCTCAAGTAATTGCCTATTCAAACATAGTTTGATTTCGAAGCGTAGAATTATGGTATCTGATCAATAAACTTGATACAGAACCAGCCAATTGGCTACCAATAGGTTTTTGTGTTGCGAAGATTGTAATTGTCCAAACAATTGAATGAACAAGCAATTTGTATCAATTTCAACTCGCCCATGACATAAATATGTCATCGTGAATGAATAAAAGGTAAAACACCCAGTACAAAGTTTAACATGTAATAATGTTTAAAATGATATTTATGTCAAACTAGCAGGGGGCAAATCACAGGCCCTATCAGTGGATGACCCACCAAAGTCCAGTGACCGCATCCCTACAAGTAGGACATAAATAAACCGGCAGGTCCGAACAGCTGTAAAACCCTTCGTACCATCAAATATTGTAGAAGTTCGTTGACCACACGACAAAACAAAACGTAACAGAAATTGTTTACCAACAAAATCTGCCACTATGTAAAGTTAAATATTTTAAAAGTTACTGTTTTAAATAAGATATGATTTAACATAGGCGGTAATTCAACAAACAGCTAATTATGCTACAAATAAAAATTAACATTATAGAAAATTTCTAAATAATAAAATTCTAACTAGTCAAAGTGCCACAGTAAAAAGATCCCCTCGCGATTCCGAGTATCCGAAATATAGAATCAGTTCGTCAATTGTTTAAAGCTATAATGAATTAAAATAGTCCCGACTTGAAATTATTAAGGTCACGTAAAACTAAATGAAAATACCGAAAATCGAAATAATCATATTGATTTACCTGGTACTTGATAGACCGCTAAATGACCGGTGTCATGAGGCTCGCTCATGTCCAGCGAGTCATAGCTGGACGGCGGTGTTTTATTAGCTCTGGACATCGTCCCCTTGAGTTGTACTAATCTGGTACGACTCCAGCAATACAATAATAGTGCGGCCTTCTAGCAAGTTACTTGACCAGTGGTCAGCAGCGGTCAGTTGCAGTGAGAGGATTAATTATCCCACTCAGACTCAAAGAGACTGAGGATTAATTATCACTCTGCTTATTGAAGTTTGCTTAAAAGTAAGGGCAGGCTTCGGAATCGGCTTGACCAGTGTATGGCGGTCAGCTAGTATATGGATAATTATCAGACTCGTACCCGAGGATTAATTATCATTCAGAATGGTGGTCAGCAAGTAAAGCATTGATAATTATCAGACTCGTATTAGAGGATTAATTATCATTCGTAGTAGCGGTCTCAAAGAAGTGACCCTTGTACAAACTTCTCGCGGGTATTTATACCCGAAAGAGCGATGACGTTACACACAAAACTGCGTAGTTTTTGGTACCGTTCTCACGGAAAACCGAGCCATCTGTGCCTATGCCTTATCTTTGTTTAGATTAACATCGTAAAATTTCAAGTGATATGTGCCTTTTCGAACTGGCCTTTACATCAAGTTTTGTACGTTTTAGGTAGACTTAAAAATATTTAAAACTATACGAATCAAACAAATTCTAACACATTTATGTTCTAGCTTGAAAATTGGGTAAAATATTATTAGGTACGTACCGGGTGATATTTAATCGCGTGTCGAATTATACAGAATTTCAGAATTACGTAACTTTGGATTAATAGAAGCGGAAATAAATTTTTAAATTAATACACAGGGTGTGGTTTTCTTCAATATTAATGCTAGTTTAATAAACAACTTGATAAATGATTCAATAAAAGTAAATAAATATCATTTAACCTACGGCTCAGCTATCGGCAATATTAAGAATGAACCAAAAGCACATAGCGGACTCGTAATGGTGAGCTACTCGACTACTTTCGTTTGACGTAAGCGCATAACATATCTGGTGAACTATATTCGTATACGGATATCGTGTGCAATATTCAAGTACGCAGTCTCGGGTCCTATTCTATCACAAATAGGCTTTGTAATGACTTGTCCTGGTAGCAACGTGTGAGACTGAATTTTCGAATTATTAATAGAAATTATAACTGATATTGTCGAGCAGCCACTACAAAGACCAAACTGATATCATAGCCCCACAAAAAGGAGTTCTGAACAGAGACATGACTACAAAAGTTTTATGTATTTTTTTATGCTGAATCCGAATCCATGGCCCAAAAACCGATTTACCAGGGGATTTTTTAGTAAATCGCAAAAACATTCCCTAAAATAGAATGAAATAATAAGGTAAGGTAAAGCTTTATAATGAACTGCAACAATTTGTATATACTTTGAAAAAACATTTTAAAATAAAATTAAGAGCATTAGAAAGAAATATATGTAAATTGAAAACACACCCGCCCACCCCTATGGGGGGGTTAAAATTAAGTTCTGTACCATAGACATGAGTTTTGTGTACTATTTTATGCTGAATACGAATCCGCAACCCAAAACCCGATTTACCAGGTAATTTTTTACTAAAGCGCTAAAACATCCCCTAAAATAGAGTGAAATAGTGAGGAAATGGAAAGGCTTTATAATGAAATGCAACAACTGCTTTGAGTAAACACTTTAAAGTAACATTTTGAACATTGGAAAGAAGGAAAGAAACATATGCGAATTAAATCCTTACCCATCCTTACGAGGGGGTTAAAAAAAGTTCTGTTCTAAAGACATGAGTACCGTAAAACGGGGGGGGGGGGGTGGATTTGAAAAAAAAAAATTGGAACTTTTTGGTTAATTCAAAAATTACTGTTAGCTTCTGAGAATCGAGAGTTGGTGGTAAAAGTACGTAACGATCAGTTCTATCGATCGCATGGGCTGCAAGGCCAAAAGGCCCAACTAATTTGAGGCAATATGAAATGAAAAATCTTTGTTTTTTAATCTGTTTTTCAAGTTTGGCTACTGAGGGGTGACATGAAAAATAATACACAAAAAAAAATTGTTTTGGTTTATTTTTTCACCTCGATATCTTTACCCTTCTCTGAGTTATGAAGATTTATAGAAATAAAAATTTATTTTTTGTCAAAAAATACATAAAAAAGTATAAAACAAAACCATTGCACAATTCTCATAAGCAAAAACTTCAGTCTTTTGAATTCAAGTTTTAAAATTTTAGGCCTGGGAACTGGAAGCCTCCTCGTCTTAGTTTTAGGACGAGAGCCAGCTTCTTCTTTATCTCCCCGTGCTGTGCCAATTATAAATCTGCTACATCGGGGAAAACAAAGGCGTCTGTTATTTTTTGGCTGGCTCTTAAGAAAGAGCACCAATATTGTCTTCCTTCTTCGACAGAAACAATTTTCGCTACGAAATTCTTCTTCGCGCCTTTTGTTGTCCCCAACTCAGTGATAATAAAGTCTTCAGCCTTTAGTGTAGGCAGTAATACTGCGGAATCACAGTCAGTTTCGTCTTCGACTTCATCAGATCTTTCTTCCTTTTCCACTAATTCTGACACGCCGCTTTCTGATAGATTGTCGGATGCTTCGAGATCTGTATCACCGCTATCCCAAGGGTGATGCTTCTTTCTCAGTCTTGTGTCGTCATCAGTGTCAGAATGCTGGTCTGGGACTGTCGCATTTGTGTCCGGAAAATCAGAATCGGAGCTTTCGTGTGACACTTGGCAGTTTTTGTCGCGGATTTCTCCGAGATTTTCTTGTTAGACCTGTTGACGTGCTAGGGGTCTCTATATTTGGTATAATATCTTCGGCGGATACACTTTTTCCTGGTGCGACATTAACCTTCTTCTTTCTTCCTCTCGCAGGTGCATCGGATTTTCCATATCTGGCCTCTTTAAACATTTCTGTCAAAGCTGTAACCATTGCTTGAGCTGCAGATTCGCCATGGTTCCATCAGTGTCGTTTGGTAATCTCTTCAGAACCTGTTGTCGATCAAATGGAAAGATACATGTGCCTCGAAACCTAGCAATAATATTCCTCGACAATTTTTGTTGCAAACTTTCGATAGACTTTCGCAACAGACGTGGGAAACCGTCTTTTCTAATCGTGCCCTTATTGCGAGTTTTCCATTTCTTTACTTGTTCTCGACATTTTTTCTTCATGGTGGTAAACACTGCCACATCGAATGGTTGCGTTAGATGGGTGCTGCTAGGCGGTAAAAAGATGAATCTTATGTCGTTTTCAAGGCATTTTTGTATCACAGGAATTGTGAGATGGCTGGTGAGATTGTCTTCCAATAAAGCGTTTGGACCCTTTGGTGATTTCCGGAAATATGGTAGTGTGACTTCCACAAACCAATCTATCAACAAATTTACATCAAACCATTCGGAGGAAATTCGATTACATCTAGCATGCAGAGGACCATCTTCCGTCCAAGTTTGCCATACATGTTCTGCTTTGTAGACAATATAAACCGACAATAAAACGCCGGAAGCTGTACCTGCAATCATCACCGAAGTCGCCGATTTGGAAGTATTCATCACTTTCTCTGCCGTTCTGGAAGTGCGTCTAACTAGAATTTTGTTCCTGCCCGGGTCGCGTCGTCGGTAAACTTGGATTCATCATAGTTCACTATGCATTCAGGTGGAATGTTTTGTAGGCTGCCTTCCAAGTTGTCAAAGAATTTGTTAATATCTTCAGGTGATACCTTTGCTCTGCTCAATTTTATTAATTGAGATATTCTTTGGGCGATAACTCGATGACGTCACCCTTGAGACTTTAAATATGTCCGAAAATATATTCTCTGTTTTCGTTTACTCGCAAGACATCCTGTATACCTATTATTGTCATTTGGTTCTCTGAGGCCTCAACACTGCCAAACTGAATGACAGATTTAATATTCAGAGTATTATAAAATTGCACAAAATTGTTGCAAGCATAAAACTTACTCTGGCATTACAAACAATTTCCACAGAATTTAATTGCTGGCGATGGCTAGAGTGCATAAAACATTAATTTCGTTACACAAGACGTGTATAAAAATAAACAATTTAAACCTACTTTTTTTAAAATAATACGCTCCATTTTCAATTATAAATATTCAACGTGGAATTCGTGGTATTGCTTAAATATTTTAATAGTTTGGAAAATATGCATGAAAAAGTATTATTTAACACATTTAAATCTAGTTGGTATTAAAAAATATACTGTCCATACTGAAACATAATTGTTGATGTTGAATTAGTTAGTAATTGGGAAAATAAACTGAATCGGATGAAAAACCATTCTAATATCCAATACGATAAAAAATAATTAAGTTTTTCTATAAAACGTATATGTATATTACTGTATGTACTACATATTAAAATCTGTAGAGAATACTGTAAATATCTCAAGGTTACACTAAATTGAATTTAATTAAATAGGTACCTACATATGTTTTCAACTTGCCAGAATAAAATTGAATTATATTTTCACTTGTTCCCAATCTCTAATAATAATCGTAATCGAGGAAAAATTTTAAAATATTTGAATATGTTAAACACAAATAACTAAGTTATTTGAATTAGCTCGAAAAGGGCCTTTTGAATGAAGTAAATTATAAAGTTTTCACTTTTTAATCAACATAAAAAGTTTGGCTGCGTTAGTTTGGCCGTCGATGGAAACAGACCGATTTATACCTGGGACCCTTTCAAGTGGTTGGTTGTTGGTAAAGAAGGCTGGATGCTAAATGTTGTTTAGTTTCGAGTGAGCGACATGTGTTTAAAAAGGAAAATAGACCTATTTGCTGTGTTGTGACCTTAGAGTAATAAAACTCCAACTAGAACTGCTTCTTGGTAGAGATGTGTCATTCGTTCATTTTACAAGGATTAGATCAATCAGTGATTGATAACCAAAAAGATCGAATCTTTTGTATCTATCATTCGATCGTTCTTGCCCAGTCGTTAACTAAACAAAGTGAAAATGATTGAATGCGCAGTATTGTGCGCCTTTACCCTTAACTCACTCTCTGACTGATTAGATTCCATCATTCATTATACAATTCAATCAGGTACTCAACTCAAATTTATTAGTAGAGTAGAATTTTGAGTTGTAAAGTTTGGCTCGGCCGTGCAAGTCTGTTTATTTTGTTGCCGCTGAATAATGCTGAATCCACCATTCCTTTTACTTTATTATGTCTATCAATTATGTAGGTATATATACTATAACTCACGAAGAATAATATACCTATTATAGACTTAAAAAGATAAGTTGTATTAGTAGTATTAGTTTATTAATCATTATTAATTGTTAAACTTAAACCTAAACCTAATTGAATTTCTTAAAATTGATAATGTATTAAATAGGCAGGTCCCACAACAGGAAGGTTTTGACTGGCAGCTGTCACATGGTCCATATGTTGGGCTTATTTATGAATATAAAAATATTTCTCATGTCAAAATAGTTGGGGTTTGCTTGATGTACAGAGAGTTCCAAATGTTCTTCTAGATATCTTTTTTATTTTTTGCAATTTTTACTTTTTATTTTGCTTTACCTTGGCAGTTCGGTGTACAGGGTGTCTCAAAGTTTCCCTCGGGATCTACGTTTGAAAATAAAAAGGTATACTTAACAAACATTTTGTTGATTAGCTTGCTATGAGAGAAGGAAGTTAAATCATTGAATATAACTATTTTTCAATGATTTTTTTTTCAGAACGTTACCTCCCTTTTGTTTACAATCGTTTTCTAACTCTTACTCGTGAAAACACGTTTAAATATTAAAAATAATTATTCCTACCCAAGCAGCACAAACATGCAATTTAGCCAAGATAACTAAAATTTAGTCACAAAAACGTTTTAATTCCTTTCGTTTAGTTGCATTTTGGTCATATGATTTTAGTCATGGTGTAATATCGAAATTTAAACACTAAAACGTTATGATGGCCTATTTTTAGTTATATACTGGTCATATTCTAGTAGCCACTATCTGGCCATACAAGTTTGGTAACACATAGGTCTTCGATAGGCAAGTAATTAAATAGCAACAACGCGTTGTTCTAAAACAGTCATTCTAGCTATAAAAATGGCCAGAATATGTTGACATGGTTTTAGCTATTAATTTAGCGTTGATAACCGAACTATTGTCAAAAAAATATCCATGATATAACTATTTTAATTAGGCTCTATTTTGGCTATTGTCTTAGCTGATATTTCCGCAGCATGGTGAAAATACAAACAAAAAAGTCATTACTAAATGACCTATTTGGTAGACATAAGAACTTATGTTGGTACCAATGAGACTGTTATTGCGGTCGAAGGTTGGTAATAGCAGGGTAGGTTCTCATAACCTTAAAACAACATAAAAACAGAAATAAAAAATACTCTGTTCGCCTTGTGAATTAAATAGGATTCAAAGTGATAATTCTAAATTACTGAATCTGTACCCTGCCTTAAAAAAATAAGAGCCATGGTCAACATGAACAAGAAATATTTTTCAGACAAATAAGGAAAAAGACAAGTGGTTTCTGACTAAAAATAATAAAATTGTACAAATGACATATGCAACTAAAAGTCAGGGAAAGTACTACATATTTGGAGGTGATATGAAAACTAAAGAATGTTTTTTTGAAAAACCAATTCGTTCTTCTCATTTAAACATATATGTGACGGGTAGTGAAACTATAATCCATTAAAACAATTTTCATTGAGTGACATCAAATGTAAACTTTTGTCGGTAAAATACCATAAGCGGATGGTGTTCTTATACCTTTGCTTCATACTATATATATAACTATTTGTCGTAATTTTAATAATATGAAACTAAAGATTTAAGTTATTTATACCTATATATCTAATTTTATGCTTCCTTTTATTTCTACCTACCTACCTACCTACAATAGAAAAAAACATTTATTAAGAAATAAATGTTAATTATATTATCTCTTTTTGTGCAGTATACTTAATTAGGATGTTTTTATTTACTTTTCCTTACTTAAATCTATTTTATAGTAACATAAAAACTATTCTATATAAATTAAATCTACATATGTCAACAAAATCAGTAACATTAAGATTCACACAGATCATTTTATTAATCTGTGGGTTATAGTTTGGCCATTGTTTGGCGAGAGAACTCGTTTACCGTTTTAACTATTTTCTGGTCAGATTTTTGGTTGTGTTCTCGCCAATATTACCAGTACAATTTGCTATTCCGCTAAAAATGTTTGTTAGTCTCCTTTTGGTAATACTAGAGCTTACTTCCAGCATCATTAGCAAAAATATATGCCAAATTGTGACAACTTGCCGCCATGACACAGAAGATTGTTGCCATGTTCCGGACGGCCGCCATTATGTTGAATTTTCAATATTTCATTAAATGTGTCTCTAAAATAACGTTTTAATATGCTAATTCCATATTTTAACCATTTCTGATAACTCTACCCTCAATTGAGTGTCTAAAAACTATAAAATGTGTATATGTATTATATGTCGAATGAATTTAATTCAGTTAAAATATAGGTATTATTAGGAGGCCACTTTATAATTATGAGTATTTTATGTAAGTTTACAGAAATTATGCCTGCGTTTATAAAATTGTACCATCTATTGGTCCCAAACACACAATTTTCAATAAGTTAGTGGATGTCCATGTATAAATACTCTACCTACATGACATTAGGCCAAAACATAACCATATAGTCTACTTTTATTGTTTTATGCTTAAAAGATATATTTGTTACAGTTATTACCAGTTCACCACCAATAAGCAATATTTGTAACAATTTTATAGCCGATTTCTAGCTTATTAATTTCCATTAACAGAACTTTAATATGGTCATAAAAACCATTTTGTAGCTAGCGATGAAACAGCCAGGAAATTAAAAATAAAGCTAATATATGTACTAATGGCCATTTAGCATCGGTTTTGTTTCGAAGGCCAGAATATTATTCCCCATTTTGGTCACCATTACGTGTTTAAAGTGTAATCATGCAGTTCTTATAGAAGCCATTATAACCAAATAGCCAATCCTATTTAGCTACTGTAACGTCATGATGTCCAAAGTACAACTTTCTGTGCTGCTTGGGTATGTTATTTCGTGTTAGAATGATTTTCGGTATTTTTATTTTCATCTCAGCGTATAAACAGTCTACAGTTCAAATTTGGGCGTAGCCAATTCAACAATAAATCTTACTTTATTGCTCATGTTTACAAAAACTAAAATTTGTAAACGATAATGAAAAAAAATCTCTCCTTATTCCCATATACTTTATTTATTTTCTCTTCATAAATTTAATATAAATAGATACCACCGTGTAAAATTGATTGTTTATATCACAATGTCCAAAAGTTGTGGAATGCTGCCTGCCCTACTATAATGAAGAAAGTGAATTTTGTACGTTTCGAACAGAATTGCCGAATCACAGTTTAATATTTTTTTGTTACACGTTGAAGTTGTTTCTTAAGGTGTTCAAGGATAAAAACAATTCTGCCACAATCTAACCATGCCACAGTGGAAAAAGTGTAAAAGTTGGTTTTTCTATTATTGCATTATTGGTATTCCTATATGCTTGAGTTTAGATTTTATTTAATTTCTCCTAGGCATAACATTGTTGGTTAACTTATGTTTATAAAAGAAATATGGATACTTTCACGAAAACAGCAGAAATCAAAATTATAATCAACAATTGTTGATAAACGTGAGAGATTTTTTACGCACACTGTGGTGGGTCCTAGTATAGTCACTATTGAAGATATCAGTTTGAGTTGTTCTCAGTTAAACGCATTAACTTGATGTGTGTATGTTTATCTATGCCCTGCATAACAGAAGTATTTGAAAATATTTCAGATGTATTAGAAAACGTAATATAACAATAGCACATAAACTATACAGCACGACAAAAAAAAATCACAAAACTCAAACCTAAATTGTAACTAAAAGACGAAACCAGTACCATATACAGGGTGATTCGTGAGGAGAGGGTCGTACTTTACCAAAAGATGAAAAACATTAAAGTGTACTTAAATCCCCAAACAGTAATGGCTAAAGTGGTCCCGTTTTCGAAATACAGGGTGTTTTATATTTTTTGGGCCATAGGATATTCTTTTCGCCATATATCTGTTAATTAATAATTAACAAATTAGTTAAAAAAAACCGTCCACTTTGTCACCACAATCGCCCCATTACCCCAATAAACAATTACCGTAATTACTCATTACCGCCAGGGACCGTGATCGGCCGACCAGCGGTTCTGAGTTTAGGGCATACTATTGCAGTATTCTAAACTGCCAAATCCCGTCCACTCGTTCCCCGCACAAATTTGCAGTCGTCTCCTGGACCATAATGCGTAAGCGGAATCCAACGAAATTTTGTATTTTGATTACAGTATTAATGTCTGGGATATTAATAAAATATCAGGGCCGGACCCAGAATAAAAATATTTTAAAGTTATTCCTAGAAAATAACACTCTGTATACTATTTATAAAATATTTGACAATAAAATATTAGTTTACACCTAAAAAGATACAACATCCCATAAAAAATCTTTTGGCATCATTTCACCGTTTAAATAAAAAAATTAAATTGTTGATGGTTCAATTTTTTTTTCTTTAAGTGACAAATTGAGAGAATAAAGTCACTCTAGGAATTAACTACATATTATTTTTTTGTTCCCTATCTGCACTACCAAAAGGTAGTTCTCCAAACTCTGGTTTCAGCAATATTTAATTCATTGCAAGAGTAATAAATTGTTACAATCATCTAGTCTTGCCATTACATTTGTTTTAAAAGTTATGGCTACGTACTTTTTAACAATCAAGTAGGTACCTGTCAAAAATCAGTCATATTGTAATTAAGAAGTGTCACGTCACCACTATTGCTTTTACTGGTTACAATATTGTCTTGTAATAATTCTAAATCATGCCGTTTACATACACGAGTAGAGAATACGCAAATATGGTTTTTGTCTATGGATATTGCAATGGCAATGCAAAAGCTGCTGAAAGGGAATACAGACGCCAGTTTGGAAATCAACGTGTACCAGATTATAAAACATTTTATGGAGTGTTTAGACATATTTTTGAAACTGGAACCGTTCCCTCAATCATGAAAATAGAACGTCCTGTTAGGCAGACCCGGCAAGAAAAAGATTTGATTTTAAATATGGTTCACCAGACCCAAAAATCAGCACAAGAAGAATTGGTCAACAATTAAGTATGCCTCAAACCAGAGTTTGGAGAACTATTAAAGGCGAGCAAATGCATCCTTATCATATCCAAATTGTCCAACGATTGGTGCCAGGTGATGAAGTATTTCGGTTAACTTTTTGCCGCTGGGTTTTATCCCGTAGACGAACTATGTTAAGAGTATTGTTTACTGATGAATGTCAATTTACCCGTGATGGTATAAATAATACTGGAAATTTTCATATTTGGAGTCACGAGAATCCCCGTGCAATAATCCAAAAGAATTCCCAACATAGATTTTCTATAAATGTGTAATAATAATAATAATAATAATAATAATAATAATAGCACTGAATCCCCTCTCCCAACTACTTAAATGGACCAATAAAGGCTACAGACTCGACCCAAAAGACAATAATACTCGAATCAGTCACTTACTATTCATGGATGACATAAAATTGTATTCAGAGAACCACACTCATTTGAATGTACGCACTAGAAAGGTTAACACTTTTAGTGAAGACATTCGGATGACATTTGGGTTAGACAAATGTGCTGAAATCCACCTCAAGAATGGAAAGCTCACTCAGCTGCCTGATCAGAACTGCAACTTCAATCAGTTGATGCCCCAAGACAGCTACAAATATTTAGGGATCCAGCAAAATAAACATATAAACCACACTCAGCTAAAAGTGGAATATAAACACAAATTCAAGAGCAGGCTAAATAAATTATTAAACACAAAATTAAATTCAAGAAATTTAATGAATGCGATAAATACCTATACTGTACCTGTGCTGACGTATTCTTTTGGGATTCTGAAATACTCTGATACAGATCTCAATGAGCTGGATAGACTAACTAGAACCACTCTTACAAAGTTCAGATTCCACCATCCCAAAAGTGCTATCGAAAGACTATACCTACCTAGAAACGAAGGTGGCAGAGGACTAATTAACATATTTCACCTATGCAGATCCCAAGAATCTAAAATGCGCCAGTATTTCCATAACTCTGAAAATCCATTAATTCATAAAATAACAGAAATAGATATGATGTATACTCCCCTTAATCTTCGGGATCGACAAGCAGTCATTCCAGCCAATAGGACAAATGAGGAAGCTCACCTTAGTTGGCAAAATAAGGTTTTACATGGAAAATACCCAACATCACTTAACAACCCCATAATAGATAAAGCAACTACAGTACTGTGGCTAAAGGAAGGTTACCTCCACCCTGAAACAGAAGGATTTATGATGGCTATCCAGGACTGCACAATTCGTACAAGAAATTATGAAAAGTATATTTTGAAAACACCAGGAACTATAGATATGTGTAGAAAATGTAACTTACCTGGAGAAACCATCGAGCATATTACAGCCGGATGCCCATCTCTATCCAATACCGCATATTTGGGAAGGCATAACCAGATCGCCAAGGTTATCCATCGGCAGCTGGCAGTGAAGTATAACTTAATGGAAAACCCACCCCCATTTTATAAATACTCACCTGCTGCAGTTTTGGAATCGGAAGACACCATATTATATTGGTATAGACTATAATTACAGACCGAACCGTGGACTACAACCGCCCAGATATAGTAATTATCGACAAAATAAACAAGACAGCCACCCTTGTTGACATTGGCTGCCCATTGACCAGCAACCTCCAAAAAACAGAAAATGGAAAGATCGATAAGTATCAAAATCTGGCAATAGAGATCCAACATATCTGGGAGTTAAACCACGTTCGGATAATACCAATCATAATATCGGCAACAGGAGTAGTAACAAAGCAACTCAGTAAACATCTGGATCAATTAGATCTTCCAAAAGCTCTCATCACTCTGATTCAGAAAGCGGCTATTCTACAAACTTGCCACATTGTGCGCAAGTTCCTAAATGCATGACAGAATAAGATGAATTTCTTCTCTGTTTTGCATAACCGAACCATCATAAGCCGGTTAAAAAAAGAACCGAGAAAAAGAATAATAATAATAATAATAATAATAATCTCATAGGTCCTCATATTTTTGAAGGTCGCTTAAATGGTGACAATTATTTAGATTTTTTTACAACATACCCTGCCAAATTTATTAAATAATGTAAACACAAGAGGAATGTGGTTTCAACATGATGGGGCTACGCCGCATTTTTCGGTACGAGTCAGAAACTATCTGAATGAACAATATCGAAATAGGTGGATTGGTCGGGGTGGTCCCGTTGCATGGCCTCCGAGATCACCAGATCTCACACACCTTGACTATTTTTTGTGGGGCTATTTAAAAACTGAAGTATATAAAGAAGAAATAAATACCAGAGAGCAGCTGATTGCAAGAATTGAGCATTTTTGCAATGAAATTAAAAACAATTTAGAGATTGTTAGAAAAAGCGTAAATGAAATGACAAATCGATCAAATGTATTGAATTTGGCGGTGGTCACTTTGAAAATAGACTGTGATTCAAAATAATTTAATTGGATTTAGTAAGTTTGACTGATTTCTTATGTTCTGGTTAAATTGTTAATTTTTATTATTTAGTATTTTGTTAAGTTTATTAATTACATATTTATTACAAAATATTTTTTATATTTCACCAGGCATATGTGATAAATTTTTATTCTCCCTATTTGCACTACCTTTTGGTAGTGCAGATAGGGAACAAAACAAAATAATATGCAGTTAATCCCTAAAGTGACTTTTTTCTCTCAATTTCTCATTTAAAGAAAAAAAAAAGAACCCTCAGCAATTTATTTTTTTTATTTAAACAATGAAATGGTACCAAAAGATTTTTTTATGGGATGTTGTATCTTTCTAGGTGTAAATTAATATTTTAATGTCAAATATTTTATAAACAGTATACAGAGTGTTATTTTCTAGGAATAACTTAAAAATATTTTTATTTTGAGTCCAGCCTTGATATTTTATTAACATCCCAGGCATTAGATGGTGAATGACTACTGTAATCAAAATACAAAATTTCATTGGATTCCGCTTACGCATTATAGATATATGGAGAAAAGAATATTCTCCAAAAAAATATAAAACACCCAGTATTTAGAAAACGGGGCCGCTTTAGAAATTACTATTTGGGGATTTAAGATCACCTCAATGTTTTATCTTTTGGTAAAGGTCGACCCTCTCCTCACGAATCACCCTGTATAAAATAGATTGCAACATCACACATCAGCCAAACAGTACGTACATAACGGAATATGTACACATAAATATAATACTATTACTAAACTAGTACTAAACCACCCTTCTACGGTACTCACTAAACATGCTTTAGAACATAATCGCAGCTTTAACTTTGATGATATTAAAATTTTAGAGGAAAACCAAACTACCATCCAAGAACGATACATGAAATGCTTACAGCCGTATGCACAGTCGTTCGCCAGCGACTCGCTGCATTTTCGCCGTTCGCCAGGTGAAATTCCATTGATGGTCAGTAGCATCTCCCAGAGATATTATCTGTTTACGTTCAAGTAAGAAATAATCAAATTTAAGTTGTTTTCGAGAATATGCTATTATTATTATGTAATGCAAATTATCCTCTGTTCTTTCGCCAGCGACTCGCTGGGCGATTCGCTGGCGAAATAACAGAACGACTATGCATACGGCTGTTTAGTCTTCTTCTTATTCGCATGTTCGCAAACGATTTGTGGTTCATGTAATATTCTAATTGTAGTTGGCCTCCCTTTGCTGCATAGCATGTTGAACAGTGAGACGTTAAATCCACCCAGCAGGTGGTGAGGAGTCACTTTGACACTCGAGCTTTGGCAGTCGTTTAACGGTAAGGACGAAATGTGGAAAGCTCGGGCGCCAGTTCCTTTTCTGGTGTAACAAACAATTACATATCCTCAAAGTCGGTTCAGCAGGGCTTGAGTAGCTATGGTAAAGAAACGGTAATGTCCAGCGGGTTTAGAGATAGTCAGACCTTTACATACACCACAGTAAAAAGCACGATTCAGATTATATAACAAGATTTATTATCTTAAAACCTACTATTTACAATACTACTTAAAGCTATACTATCTTTACACAACCAAACAGACAACTAAGAGCTTAAACTAAAGCTAGGTTACGGTAACCGCAAGCGAAGCTAGGGCGATAATGGCGATATTACGATGACAGTTCAGGCGGCTGATGAG
This sequence comes from Stenurella melanura, assembly GCA_963583905.1. Lineage (NCBI taxonomy): Eukaryota > Metazoa > Arthropoda > Insecta > Coleoptera > Cerambycidae > Stenurella > Stenurella melanura. The sequence goes on from OY757312.1 coordinate 116,552,187, forward strand.
ACGGTGATACGATAAACGGTTGGTGAGTGGTACCGACGGCCAAAAGCAGTAAAGACGGACGGTAATGGAGTGGGGAACGGCGTAGTCGGAATGCGCACAAATCTCGGACTTATGGGAAAATTTGATCGGTCTTACCTACAAGTTATTCTATTTACTATTCCTTACTCACTTCTATCCTCGCAGTCGGTCGGACACCAACTAAATTCTCCAACAAATAGTGCAATACTTGACAGGAAGCAGACTGGTTCTGCGCAGGTGCACGTTCGCATGTGGTGGTAGGAGAATGAACTGCTCGCGAGGAGTCTCCGGTACAGACTAAATGACTAATTGAAATAGATGCAAGTATATAGTACAAGGCAAACTATATTACGTACGCGTTTACACTTAAAATATTTTCACGGATTACTTAGCATCTACAATATAATATAAATATATAACCTACTTAATATTAAAATAGACGGTGGTTTGGGGTGCAATTTCCATAACGAAAAATTCTTCGTTACAACAGCCTCACGTCATCTATGTTACGTAAATGAAACAATAGAAAATTACAAATCCGAACTGCAAATATTATAATATGATATTAAATTATATCTAATAGCTCAAAATGTCTCCTCCTACTTGTGCGCGTATTTCAAGTCTGCCTAAAATTTTCGTGTAGGTACACTGATTAACTGTTGCTGTTCAATACTTGCTATGAGGTCTCTGATACTCGATTTTAGAATTTTTTCATTATAATTTACGCCATATGCATATACTTCTTATTTAAGAAACTCCGAAAGAAAGAGGTCCGTTGAAGTGAGATCTGGAGATGGGAGAAGCCATTTATTGACATTAGGTCTACCAATTGCAAGTGCAGAAAGAAGAAAGAAGATTTGCCTATTACCGGCAAGAGAATTCCGTCAAATTGGTCGATACAGAAAGAATTTCAAAGAAATAGGGGCTGATAATTTTATAGTAACAACATATTTCACTTTGTACACGTACTGACTGTTAGTTGACATCGTATAATTTGAATTATCTTTGCTCCAATATCTGCTATTTTGAGAAGGAACGACACAGTTTGTGTAAAAAGTACGCTCATCAGTAAATATTATTTTCCTATAAAAATATCTGTCATTAGCAACTTTATCTTCAGGCCACAAACAAAGATACAGTTTCCTAGCATAGTCCCCCGATTCCAGAGTGTGGTTCATTGTAGTTTGCAAGGTAAAATTTTATTATTTTTATGACTTTTTGTACTAGAGACACTGGTTGAGGTAAGTTTTCATTTTCGATCGATGCAAGAAGGTTGTAGATTACAGATTATTTAAGGGGTCGCTTTTCGGCCTTTTCGCACCTGGACTTAATAGGTTCTTTGTGAATTATCTTTTAATTAGTTATTATCCATAACTAACAGTGTTCGTCTTTGATAGGAATACACTAATTTTACATTTTAGGTCTATTTTCATTTAGTGTAGACGCAATTCTACTACTCAACCGAAATATACCTAAAATATGAAATTAGTGAGGAATAATTTAATAATAATACTTTTATCTGATGATGGTTAATAAATTATAGAAACGTAAGAAATATAATATACATTTAAACTGACAGAAAAATCCTACGATACACATCAAGTTAATAATGAACATAGTAAAATGATCCACTCTGTACACTGATTTCGAAGGTGTCAAGCCACATACCGGTATGTATTGGCAGTGAAATTCGTACGATGTTTATTATGCTATTGCATAATTGCCTCGGCGTACGGCCTTGCTGTCCTACATTTCTTCGATGTTTACAATGTAATTTCTTTTCCTGGTCATTCATTTTAATAAACAATTTTATACAGAATTATGATCACACGTAATGACTGCTGCAACAATTTCTTTCTAATTGGAGTTTTTGATAGATACTTCCTCAACATGCCATGGGCCATCTAAATGCCAAAATAATTACTGGTCGCTTTATATTTAACGGAGTGATGTGTTACATAATGTGTTTTGTGCAGATTGTGTATTACATAATATGTCCGGAAGATATACGGCATGAGTTGATGAGGTCACATATTTCTAATTTTCTTATTGTCAGAAAAATGAACTTCATTATGCTATTTTCTCACGGAACGGAATATGCATTGTGCACAACTCAAGGTAATATTAAAGCTAAGAAATAAAATGCAGATGCAGTTATGTCGAGATTCGCAAAAAAGTTTCTTTGAATTAGATATTCAAAAATTCTTTTCCATACTGTCGTATAACAAATGCTAATTGTTTATTAAGAGTATGTTTAAACTAGAGTAATCCTAATCATACTCTTCGCAGAGTTATTGCACTTTTTATATAATTTTTTCGCATTCTATAGAATCTTTTTCACAGCTTTTTGTAAATAATGTTGTTTTTGAAATTTTAAATTTTATTATTCTAATTTAATTGGTGAAGCACCCGTTAATATAAAATAAAAAAATCACATTTAAGCTACTCGCGTTCGAACCCGCTAACTTTGGGGTTTAAAATTCCTCTTTGGGGTTTAAAATTCGGTTAATTATAACTATACACACATCCCGTCCCATATCCCGATTGAAAGAAAATATCAATATTCCACTTCGCCATTTTTGGGGGTGAAAAATCGATTAATTATCACTGTACTCGCCTCCCGTCCGATGTCCCTATTGAAAAAAATACCACCCCTTGCAAGAGCCCTTCTCCTATGTACTTCCCTTGTCACTGAACCTCCATGCAAATCCAAGCATTACCGAGCATTACTACGAAAATATGGTAAAAAAAGGTGGTTAGTGCCTGTCTGTGGGGACGGAGGTGAACTTTCTTTCCTATATTTTACATGTTCCCTAACCTCTCAAACGGGGGGTGACGGAGGTTTCGTAACTGTAGTAAGAACGTACATGGACTCATTCACTGCACTATATCACCTAGCATCGGTTTTGCGGTCAGTATAAAAATAAATAAATAACAAAATTGAACAAAGCACAATTCTTAGGTAAAAGTGGCTTCCGTTAAATTAGCTGGATTTTTGATATGTTCTATATTTTGGGCCGCTGATCACGAATATGACATCGAATTTTCAAAATCCAAAGTGGCGGCGCCAAATGGCCGATAATTTTTATTATTTATAATCCTATACCGCTGAAAATCACACCGATTTCAAAGTCGCTGATGATGGATATGAAGTCACAATTGAAAAATTCAAAATGGCGGCATGAGTTGGCAGACACGTCTTTTCATTTATGCCCCGATTCGTCTGAAAATCGGTTGGCGAGTGTTATCGAGATCACAGATCATGAATATGTGACCGTTGCTCAAAAATTCAAAACGGCTTCCCAATCAATGTGATTGTTTCGCAATCAATTTATGTAAAGCTTGGATCAATGCAGAGAGCTTGGTATTTGGTATTTTTCGGTTTTTAATATTTTTCAGTTTCGTGATATGTGACTTAAAAAACATACAGGTACCCATTTTCAGTCGGATCGGACCATAAATGATCAAATTGGCCTGACATATTGTGTCGTCATTTTGAATTTTTCAATTTCAATTTCATATTCGTAATCTCTGACCTCAAGAACTCTCAGATACCGATTGTCAATAGGCGGAATGATAAAAGTCATCCACAATATTGACGCAGTTGTTTTGAATGTCTTAATTCCGATATTATATTCGTAATTTGCTATTTCAATAACCCCCTCACACAAGTTTTCAGTAGAATTTAGTAGAATTTATAGTAAATCATTAATATTCAGCTATACTGACGCCATTTTGCCATTTTTGTGCAACGGTCACATATTCGTGATCTGTGATCTTGTATATGAACCTAGTATCGTTTGGTCTGAAGGACGTGACAAGAACTTTTGTAATTTAGGCCGGAGCCGTGTCGCCGCTACGATACTGATCAACTCTACTCACAAGGGGGATTCAAGATACCCTTCAGACTCCCCAAGACGAAAATAGACAAAATTATACTTACCGTGATTGCTACAGTCTGCTCTCTCCGTCGAAATCTTATGTCGGGTGGTGCACTTTTAATGAACATATCTTACAATTAGCACTTTCTCAGAAACACTTCTTAATAATTAAGACCGTCGATGGATTCTATGAGTATTCGGACAAGTACACAGACTTGGCGGGATCAAAGGTGACCCGCGGAAAGTAATTGTCCGACTCACGCCACTGAATAGTTCGTTGATCTTGTAATTAGTGGATCAATAAGAAATCGAATTCAAAATATATTTTCATTTATTGAAATAATTCATAAAATGAAAAAAAAAAAAAAATTCAATATTTAGCTAATGTGTATAAGGCAAACATCAAAGAGCACCACCACTCGGCAAGCCGTTACCTCTCGTAGGAGTGTAACTCACCCAGTGTCGAGAGAACTATGACAATCGACTGTACAAAAAGATTAAGACTCCCAATTAGTAATATTTGTAAAATGTATGCGGAACTTTTTGAAAATTATTCACTTTGAATTATCGAAATGGTTGTCAGGATGCTTAAAGAAGCTATCTGTATGAGTTCGATGGTTTTTCTGCTTTTATAAATGTGCTAACGGCATCGAACCCAAATACACTTTTTTTCCGTCGACTCGCCTTCGAGCGAGTATGGCGCCTGAGCCGGGACAAAAAGCAACTTGGGTTCGTCGGAATCGACCCTCCGACTTTGAATTCTTTGACTATTTTTCTGTACGTTTTAGGGGTTTTGTATAAGGATTATGCTCCAACCCTTTGAGGAATATTAAATGAGGATTTCGGTTTTTAATGGAAAAACCGTCCCATCGATTTTTCCCTAAATTTTGACGTTTAAAATAGCTGCATCCTGACTGAGGATTTCTACCTGTGAACCACCAAAAATAAATTTTTGAGATTTTCAAAAAATTAAATTCGTTGTATGTACTTCCGAAAAAATTGTTGGACGGAGCAGTTTTCCATCTTATGCGATTTTATTCGTTGTACTTTCGAAAAACCAAATTCGTGGTACTTTCGAAAAGTTCGTCGGGCGGTCCGGTTTTCCGCTACGTGCAACTTGAAGTCAAGTTTTGGAGTACTTTTGAAAATTCGTACGACGGAGCCCAAAGGCGATTGACCGTCGTTCTTGAGATGAACAATATTTCTAAGTCGTCAATATTTTGGTCATTTTTAATGAAATAATTTTTTACGTAGATTTCGATTTGATGTGATGCCAAAGGTGTTTAGAAGTCCTTTTACTGATTTAAATATTACTTTTTCATGGGATTCTTGTCTGAATTTACTTTTATAGTAAATTGGATATTTTTTCAAATGGATCGTTTTACTTGGTCCAATAACAATCTCGATAACACTCATCCACCGATATTCAGACGAATCGGACCATAAATGAAAAAACGTGTTGCCAACTCGTACCGCCATTTTGAATTTTTCAATTTCAATTTTATAACCGACATGAGCGACCTCAACCCCCCCCCACAACGGATTTCAACGGCATATGACTATAATGAAAGCATTCATCTGTCGTTTTGGTACCGCCATTTTGGATCTTGAAAATCCGATGTCATATTCGTGATCAGCTGCTCAAAATATAGAACATATAAAAAATCCAGTCAATTTAACGGACGCCACTTTTACCTAAGAATTGTGCGGAGTCCTTTTTGCCTTAAAATCCATATTAGGTAATAAGGTTCAATTAAGGGAACAACGGTGAAATTATAATTTGTTATTTTTAGTGGCCGTTTTTTTAGTCCGTTCAATTTTTTTCAAAATTATTTGCAAAATTGTTTTTAGAAAGTAGACGCGCGCCGCTGTAATATCATAATTAAGCAACGCAAAAACATGACCCTTAAGAAAACTTAATTATTAATATATCACAGGTATAAAATCAATCAGTAGGTACTTTCCTCTAATATTTTCTCTTTTGGTTTCTACTTTCTTCGCCTAGATAAGTCTTGCGTTGGTACGTAGTCTATGTTGCCATGAATGAAAGTAAAAATATGCAAAATAAATTTAAAACTAATATAGGCGAAGTAGATTAAGTTATTTAATAATGCAAATCTTCAGGTGGCAAATGTTTATGCTTCATAGTCACATAAAAATCTAAATTGATTAAATGGAAACGTGAAAGAAATAAATGTTCAGTTAATATTTTTAATTTAGACGTATTTATTTTTTTCTTATACGTTTAATTATTGTTCTTTAAATAATAGCTTTAATTTGTGAATTTATTTAAATTTAACCTCTCTACGGCTTTCGACTATGATCGTTTAGAATAAGCTGTATTTTTTTGAGTAGTGAGAGATTTACACGAGCGTTGCAACTATGATCTAAACATACACGGTTCGTTGATTCCCCTGAAACCCCTTAAGCAGCGTAACGTCGCGGAATACTTCAATTATGCCTTTGCGTCACTATTAAAAGAATATTAGATGAAAAAAATATTAAACAATATGTAAATATTGTTTAAATCTTAACTGTGACATTCTGTTAATGATTCTACTTTTCTTTTTGGGACTTCCTGACAGATAAATCTTCACTAAATAACCGTCTAAATAACCTTAGAATCTACAAAATAGTACAATTATCTGGTATATTTCTGGAAAATAACCTCTACGGCTGTAATTTTTACGTCAGAGGAGCAGTTAGAGGGTAATTTTTGACAAATGATACGAATATGAATAACAAAATATAAAAACCTCTGCATAAGGAATCACTGCGTCCACATCTAGATTTTCCATCCGTCTCTTTAAAGGAGAACATCTTTACTATATTTGTGGAAATAATTGGTTATAGGCTTTTAAAATTTGAGAAAATTTGAGGCCTTGGTTCCTAGTATATACTCCAAAAATGAAGTTTCGGGACGCTTATTAGCTTGTTTTACTTATTTTCCCCAATTTACATCCCCTCCGCCACCCCATCAACGAAATCATGTTATTCAGATGTCATTACAATACATACGTGTACCAAATTTCAAGTGAATATCTCAATTGTTTTTATCAACACCTTTAATAATGGACTGGAGGTGGTGGGAGGGTTGAAAAATGTTATAAAAAAACCTGAGACCTTCGCTTCTAGTATATACAATAAATCCCAAGTTTCTCTACTCTTACTAGCTTGCTTTACTCATGTTCGCCTATTTACCCCTAATTAACCCCCAACCCTTCAACATAATCTTCTTAAAATATAATCTAATTACAGATGTCGTTATAATACACACATGCATCAAATTTATCAACACTTTTAATAATGGAGTGGGCGAGTTGGAAAATATTATAAAATAATCTGAGGCCTTGGCTTTTATACTTGGAATTTGCAGTATATACTATACAGCAAATTCCAAGTTTCTGACTCTTACTATCATGCTTTATTTAAGTTTCCTTATTTACCCCTATTTAACCCCAACCTTCAACGGAATCATCTCAAAATATAATCTAGTTCCATATGTCGTTATAATATATTCGTGTACAAAATTTCAACTGAATATCTCAATTTAATATTATCAGCCTCTTAATAATGGAGTGGAAGAGCTGGGTAAGCCCAGGTGGAAAAGTAATTAGAAATTACAATTTTCTTTTTTTTTTCGTGTAATTGTAATTGTATTTAAGTACTTTTTTTTATTAAAGTAATTTGGAATTGTAATAGCAGGAAATTTTTATAGGAATTGTAATTTGTAATTATATTATTTGAACTATCTAATTACAAATTACTTCTATAAGTACAATTACTTTTTTCAATTACAATTACTTTTTCCAATTACAATTACTTTAAGAAGATGCGTATATGATTTAACAAACAAGCACAAACTTGCAGTTCCATCTCTGGAAATCGCATAATCCTATTTGTTTCTGTTCCATTTGAAGAAAGCGTTGTGCCGCGCGAACATTAAGAAGTGATTTAGTGAAGTAACTTCGGAATTAACATAAAATAAGTACATTTTATTTTATTACAATTATTATTAATTTAGAAAATATGTTGTCTATAGCATCAACATTAATAAAAATATATATTATGTGTTACTGCTCTTATTTTGAGCTAACAAAACTTCTGGTTCGGTTAGTCAAACTTTCGGTCACACTTTTTTTTATTCGTAATTTTTTTAATAATAATTATTGCTGTCGCAACATCTCATATAAGAGAAACCATTGTGTTCGTGGGAAAAAAGTAAACAGTGATTTTCTTTTTTTTACGTTCTCAGTCATTTTAGGTAAAAGAACAAAATGAATTTCGAACAAAAAATTTCTTGTCAGTTTGTCCGCTTGAGTGCCTGTCTGTCTACTGAGTGTCTAGGGAATTTTGTCACTACAATAACTTGAAATTAACTTTTTTCAGAATTAAAATGGAAAAATAAATAATAAAAATGTTTTAAAGTTTTTTCACGAATATAATAATGCTTTTCCAATTTATAATATAAAATGAAGGAAAATCAAAAGCAACTGTTTTCGAGACATTGGTGTATCACTTCCTAAAACATGAAACTTATATCTATTCCTAAATAAAAGGCATTTTTCATTTAAAATGCGTTTATTTAGTAAACTATTTATATTTAATACATTATAATATTATTATAAAATTTATTTTAATTTTACCTACCTTACTACTTTGCGAAATAATCGCAAGCAACTAATATACCAGAGGACAGAGAACATTTTATAGTGAAACTCACGAAAAGTTGCAAACTGAATAATTTTCGTGGAAGTATATTATAGAATAATATCCTGAAAAGTTTACATTTTGCTCGGATGCAGAACATAAAAAAAGTATTTTTTCATTCAGTCATTTTTTCAAACTTTTGAAATTAAGTCAGGGTAGGAAAAAATAAGAAATACAGGTGGATAGACTACGTGTTTCTGAACAAAAATGTCCTAATAACATGTATCACTAAAGCCTACCCTGGCTTCCTGAAAAAAAAATAATAAAAAAATAGTGAAGTAATTTTGTCACTCTGCGCGGCCAATCACACGGTTAAATGTCTAAATGCATAGTATGGAACCCCTTAACATTCCTAGCAGTTCTAACGAGTAAAATAAAGCCTTTCTCTCTTTCTGATTACACATTTTTAACATTTTTCTTAGCGAATAGGAGGATAAATAGTGAGTATGGAGGGAAAATATATAATTATGAAATATACAATTATGAACTCATACACACCTCACATAGCCTCTGAATCACTTGCATGAAGTTTTACGTGCCTTTACTGTATTGTATTTATTACAGGTACACCTATACACATTTCAGATATATATACTATGGATTCATTTTACATTTGTTAATATGTATTCGAAAAGTTTCAGAATTTATATTCAAAACAATCAAAGATGTTTTCATAGTTATGAGGATAAGATCATGAAGATCTACACATTCTAATAACGAGTCCAATAAAGATTGAAACGCAATATTATACAACACTTTCAATTAAAATTTTTAACTTACCTTTTTGTCTGTTTAGTCACTATAATTTACTTTATCATGAAAGTAATTAGAAAAGTAATTGCTAAGCTCATTTTTCATGTAATTTGTAATTGTAATTATTTTTTAATTACAAGTAATTACCCAGCTCTGCCAGATAATTGTAATATTTTGTAGATGGAGTGGGGGTGGTAGTTAAAAATGTTATGAAAAAATATGAGACTTACACTTCTAGTATATACAACAAATCCAAAGTTTCTGTACTCTTACTAGCTTGCTTTACTTATTTTTTCCTATTTACCCCTAACCCTTCACCGGATATGTTAAAAAAACAATCCAGTTCCAGATCTCATTATAATATACAGGGTGTTCGGCAGAGGGTGTGCCAAACGGGAATGGAGGATAGATAGGGTCATTTAGAAGTTAGTTAATGACCTCTATCCAAAGTATCACCGTTTTTGAGATATTATTATTTTATATTTTTTTGAAAATTTCCTTCAAATCAGCCTTTTAGCATGTACAACATTTTCTTTATAGTTGTAACAGTTCAAAATAATTTTTATTATTTTTTGCAATGTATCTGTGTTCTAACAAAATCATCTGGAACGCCGAACACCTTGTATACGTATACAAAATTTCAAGTCAATGTATTAAACCGTTCCAGAGAAATCATGCGCACAAAAGTTACGGACAAAAAAATTTTTTCTCTCCCAAATTTAAAATCTCAACGTTTCCTGGCATTCTAAACCTATTTCATCTAGAAAAATGTTTGAAATTCTTTTTACTTCCCTCGCATACCGAAGGGAAGTATTGTATTCGAGAAAAAATCACCCTCTGAAATTTCACTGGAAAATATACAGGGTGGACCGTCTAAACGGAATAAATAGTGAAAAAAATTTTTTTTCGCTCAAATTAAAAATTTCCACGTTTCATGACGCGCTAATCCTATTTCGGGAAAACAAATTTTTTGAAAATTTTTTTCACCAACATTTTTGAAAAAATGTTTACCACTAAAATAAATGGATTTTTTTTTCTTGAAATTTTAAATTTTCACGTTTCATAGCGCTCTAAATCTATTTAAAAAAAAAATGAAAATTTTAAAAAAATTTCGAAAAAAATTTTACCACTAAAATACATGGAATTTTTTTTCTTAAAATTTTAAATTTTCACGTTTCATAGCGCTCTAAATCTATTTAAAAAAAAATTGAAAATTTTTAAAAAATTTCGAAAAAAATTTTACCACTAAAATAAATGGAATTTTTTTTCTTAAAATTTTAAATTTTCACGTTTCATAACGCTCTAAATCTATTTAAAAAAAAATTGAAAATTTTTAAAAAATTTCGAAAAAAATTTTACCACTATTATAGAATAGACGAAATATTTTTTTTTCAAATTTAAAATTTCCACGTTTCATGACATTTAAAACCTATTTCGGAAAAAAAATTTGCCACATCCTTTCACCATTTTGGAAAAAAAATTAACACTGGAATAGAGCGAAAAATTTTTTTCTGTTCAAATTTAAAATTTTCGCGTTTCGTGACATTCTAAACCTATTCAAAAAAAAAAGTTTTGAAAATTTTGTATATTTTTTAACCACCACTATACTTCCACTCCATTACGTGAATGTGGAATTGAAAATATGACAGATGGCAATAATATTTGGCATATGCACCTATTATATACTTTTATTGAATAATGGCATCCCAAGAAATAATTCAGTCATGGTGGACATTTGTAAAGGTATTTGCGCAAGCCTTCCATATTTGGCACCTGTTATTTAGTATATTGAACTTTTGCTGTTGGATGAGCACTCTGTATATTTTTTTGACCAAAAGTTATCAGATTTTTTTGTAATAATAGCAATAACTATATTCCGATCTGTATTCTCAATGTCATTTCGTAATTAATAATTTTTTAAAGTGACCGCCATGCACAAATAACGAGGGAAGTTCTGTGTAAATAACTTTACCGATTTTTACGTTTAGTATACTTTCACTTCACTACGTGGATGTGGAAGTAAAATTAAATATTTCGCCGACGCACAGTGGGACAAATAGCTTATTTATTGATCAAACGACAATTTCCAGGCCTGGAATTAATGAAATTTTTTTTAAAAACTGTTTGTTATACATAAACTTGCCTTTAATTCTATCGAGACCGAATTTCAAAATTTCAAAATACAAGATTAGTACAGTAAAAATAACTACATAAAAATTAGTCAGTTCATAAAAATTTGGTTCTAACTCCTATTCGACATGTAGTTTAAGAATCCAAGGAGTCCCCAAAAATTGGAGGGGTGGAAATGAGGTTTTTGGGGGGGGGGGAAGGGTGACACATTTTTGAAAATGTACTCTTTGAAAGGAGAGGTGTGGGGAGTCGTTTTCCATGTTATCTTGCATGCTGAATTGAATGAGACCAAATTAAGTCGATACGATCAATCAACCCTTAATGAATAAAAATGGTTCTAAAAATAAAATTATGACAAATCGCAAGAGATTTTATTACATAGGAAAAAAAGACGTACAGTATTAATGTAGTACTTACAAAATTTTTACATGAAGTATGTAGTACTTGGTAATAAGTATTTTATTCATCGAATATGTTATACTCTTCACTAGTGACCTCATCAAAGTCTGAGTGTTCATCAAAGGCCTCTGTTGATATGGGTAACATGTCTGACGAAACTGCAATTTCGGTGCAACTGTTCATGCAGGCCCCTCCCTCACACTAACCCAATTCCACTATTGTGGATCCAGTTTTTTCCCTAGCAACAACTGTACTTGATAGAAGCTACAATATGAATGTTGTGCTGATGTAGTAGGGAGTGATTTCAGCTTTGCTACATTTTTAGTGAGTGATCTCTGGAACATTACGTATCGTAGTTCATCTAACGTATGTTTTCCATCATTGGAGCTATAAATAAACAAAACAGAGTCTCTCCGGCTTTCTCTACTTCACTGTGAGTTGCTGTAGCTGTTTTGGAATACGTGTATGGTGTGGCGCATTCCAGGTTCTGTCTCAAGCAGCTTGATGATGTTCTTTTTCCCTTTTCCATAAATTGCACTTGTGGTGTCGCAACCACTAGAAGAGTGAGCGGGATGTGGGGAAGTGGGATGTACGTGTTGATGTGCATATGTTGGTTCTGAAGGCTTACTGATGAAAAAAGTTTGTTCTTCGTTCGTCCGATTTTTGATTTGAGTAAAAATGTTTCTCGATTCAAAGGAGTCAAAGCAGTCAACAATACTAAAATATCAGTATCCTGACAAACAATGGCAGAGCCGCGTTTTCCTATGGCTGTCTGGACTATTAGTACGTCAGCATCTCCACTGGACTGTCTTACTTCAATGTTGCTGTCCTCATTTTTTTAAAGCAGCTCAATCAATTGCTTTTTTTTCCACATTGGAAAGAAATTTTACCTTTGGAAGAGATCAGTTCCAAATAAAAAAAACACCTTTTATAAGTAATGCTTATATTCAGGGCGTTTGATAAATGGAAACATTCAAAGGCTGATTTTTTGGATGATTTTATGATGATAATACTTTAGTTACATAACTATATTTTTCTCATTTTTCCACAATTAGAACCATTTTTATTCCTTAAAGATTGATGCTATTGACTTGATTTTGGTCTCATTCGGTTCAGCATGCAAAAACAGAAAAGGACTCCCCACACCTCTACTTTCAAAAAAGTACATTTTAAAACATTTCTCCCCCCTCTGTCCCTCCCCCCCTAAAACCCCATTTCCACCCCTCCAATTTTTGGGGACTCTTTGGATTCTTAAACTACATGTGTCGAGTAGCACTAACAACCAAAATTTCAAGGACGTACTAATGTTTATGTTGTTTAGGTACTTTTGACTCCAATTTTCACTATAGTAGATGGTTAATCCGGACATAAAGGACCCCGCACCACTAGCATTGGAAAAATAATTTCTGTGGAATTTTCTTCAAACTTTGGGAATAGGTAGTAGCTTCCGAACAAAAGACGTCATATGAAAAAATTGATTAAATGCCTGCCCTGCAGAATTACAGTGACTGGAAGGTACAAATTTTTGCTTCGAATGTTCAAAAATGTTTAACTTCCAGTCACTGCAGGAAAGTCATTAAATCAATTTGTTCATATGATATTTTTGCTCATTCCACGAGTTTGAAGAAAATTCCACAGAAATGATTTTTCCAGTGCTAGTGGTGGTGGTCCTTTATGTCCGGACTAGCCATCTTGAATTTTGAAATTTCGAAATTCGGTTTCGACAGAATTAAAGACAATTTTATAACGAACAGTTAAAAAAAAGTTTCATTAATTCCAGGCCTGGGAATTGTTGATTGATAAAAAAATTAGCTATTTGCACCACTTTTCATTTTTTTTGGACAAAATTCGTCCGACAGTTGAATTCGCAAAATCTTAAAACAATTCCTATTAAACCTTCAGTCTAGTCAATTTTGGGTACCTTTTGACGTTCTTATCAAATTATTCAACTTTATCTACTTTTTTTTATTAAAACCTTTATCGCAGATTACCCCACATAAATATGAAAAATTTAATGTATAGTGCATTAGTGAGGTAAAAGAAAGCTAATAAAAAAAACATTAACTCTGAAATTATTATTATAAATCACAGGAAATATTATTTCAAATGTACCTTTTAAGTATATTGATCTACACATAGAAAGAACAAATAGCACAAAAATATTTTCCAGGACAGATAGGTCACTTTAAGGCAGTATCATGTTGTAGCGACAACCTTTCTATGTATTTTTTATAAAATTTTACCTCTTGTTGCGAATTCAATTGTCGGGCGAATTTTGTCCAAAAAGAGTTTATAATTTTCGTCTTGAAAACCTATTCCGTTTCCTTTCTCATAGCGATTTTTGGAAAATCTGATGGGTTGTGATATGTGTTAAATGCACAGATCTAAAATTGCGTATAAACACTTTGAGGCTGCCTGCATTTTTATATTTTTTCATTTAAGGCAATAGTCTGAGATTTGCAAATGCAGAAATTTTTCCAGTAAAATTGCGAAAAAATATTATTATTTGGAATGTTCTAAAAATACCAAACAATTACTGCATGCTTTTAATACAGTATATTAATAAAAACCGGCAAATGGCAGCAGAAAATCCCTAAACTGTTCTTTAGAAAGTTCCACACTCATTGCGGAAATATTAATTAAATTCTAGGCATTTTATTTGAATAGTAAATTATTCATCAGTTGGTTTTTAAAAGCATATTTTTTAACCTTTTTAAAATTATTTACTTTTCACGTGCAATTTATTTGTTTATTATACCTTGGATACGGTTACCATAAAGACACTCATGATGACCACGGGCATAATGAGCGAGCGTTATAGCCATAACACACTGATATATGAGAAACAAATAAAGAATAAATGTTTCATATTTCTTATCGTATAATAATGGTGTGGATTTGACCGTCAGTGCATTTTCTGTGGCTTTTCCCGCATTGTTTCAGATATTCTGTGATATTTCCATGTTAAGTTTCCTTTTTATTTAGTTAAACGTATTATCTACGTACAAAGCAAAGCAACATCAACAAACGTCAAAATATCAACTGTTATAGACTATTTGGTAAAAAGGGTAAGAAGAAAAAGGCAGCGGCATTGAACTAGGTATACTTGAAAGAACACAACATACTGACAAATGCAATTAATAAACGTCAAAGTATCAACAAATGGCATGAACTACTAAAAAAATGTATTTAAAAAATGAAAAGTCGAATTTTCATAAAAAATCGGTAATGATATTTACACAGAACTTCCCTCTTTATTTGTTCATGGCGGTCACTCTAAAAAATAATTAATTACGAAATTACATTGAGAATAATAATCGGAATGTAGTTATCACTATTATTAGAAAGAAAACATGATAACTTTTGGTCAAAAATATATACAGAATAGTCATCCGACTGCAAAAATTCGATACTAAATAACAGGTGCTAAATATGGAAGGCTTGCGCAAATACCTTTACAAAAGTCAGCTATGGTTGAATTATTTCTTGGGATGACCACCCTGTACATTTTTTAATAAAACTGTATAGGTGCATATGCCATAAAATATTATTGCCATCTGTGACATTTTCAGTTCCATATTCATGTAGTGGAGACATTTTAAATTTGACCAAACAAAATATTTTTTCATGTAATCTAGCGATAAAAAAAATTTCATCATCTATTCTATAGTAGTGGTTAAAATATTTTCAACAATTTTTTTTAAATATTTTTTTTTTAAATAGGTTCAGAATATCATGAAACGTGGAAATTTTAAATTTGAGCAAAAACAAGTTATTTACATCATCTATTTTGTATTTTGTTGTGGGCAAAAATTTGCATTTTCTTGTTTATTTTCAAAAGTTTTTGGATAGGCTTAGAAGGTCACGAGACGTGGAAATTTTAAATTTGAGCGAGAAAAAATTGTTTTCATCAATTCTATGGTAGTGGTAAAAAAGAAGAATGCCATGAAACATGGAATTTTTAAATTTGAACAAAAGAATTTTGTTTCCAACTATTCTAGTGGTAAAATTTTTTCAAAAATATTGGTAAATAAAGTTTCGAAACTTTTTTTCTTTTGAAATAGGCTTAGAATGCCATGAAACGTGAAAGTTTTAAATTTGGGCAAAATTAAAATTTCCATCTATTCAATAGTAGTGGTAAAAAAAGATTTTTCGAAAGAATTTTCAAATTAAAAAAAAATGTGTGTTTAGAATGCTATGAAACGTGGAAATTTTAATTTTGAACACAAAAATGTTTTTTAAAAAATCTTCAAAAATGTTGGTAAAAAAACTTTTGAAATTTTTCTTTTTTTACTTCCCTCGCATACCGAAGGGAAGTATTGTATTCGAGAAAAAATCACCCTCCGAGATTTTTTCGGATTTTCACGTTTCAGATCATGTAGATTACGAAAATATAGGTTTTTCAATTCAGTCAGTCTGTCTGTTGGAGCATTAAGTAAAAAACTACTTGACGGAGAACAGTAGACTTCGGTAGGTAGCAGACGCTATTATCAGCGAAGAAATGGTTAAACTTTCACTGGAAAATATACAGGGTGGACCGTCTAAATGGAATAAATAATGAAAACATTTTCTTTTTGCTCAAATTTAAAATTTCCACGATTCATGACATTCTAAATCTACTTCCGAAAAAAAAAAAAAAATGTTGACAGACAGACAGACAAACAAATCGACGGAATTGAAAAATCTGTATTTTCGTAATCTACATGATCTGAAACGTGAAAATTCGAAAACATTTCGGAGGGTAATTTTTTCTCGAATACAATACTTCCTTTCGGTATGCGACGGAAGTAAAAATATATGTTTCGTGAAAAATAAAATATTGTATGCACCACGAGCGTTATTAGACTATAACACCCATCAGGCAACATGCATCCGTCGGGCCAAAGGCCCTCGGGCTGCATCATGTTACCCTCCGGGCGTTATAATCTATAGAACGCACTTGGTGCATAAATAACTATTATTTTTGTGTGTTTAGTTTTGTTTCAATTAGACTGGTGTGTTTGTATGATACCCATCAATAACTAAACCTATTTGTCATGTTAAAGCCACCATTTTGAACACTTGAATTTCGATTATAATCTGCGATTTCAAAAATCCCAAATACCGACTTTTGGACAAATTAGACCATATTCGCCATAATGGCTATCATTTTGAATTGTTAATTTCGGCCAAATTTTATAATTTGCAGCCTCGATAACCCTCAGATACCGATACCGAGTCGACTTAGATAATAAATGATAAAACTTATCCACCATATTGGCCCCACCATTTTGAATTCTTGAGTGTCGATCACATACTTATAATCTGCGGCTTCAAAAATCCCCAAATATTAATTTTTCGCAGAATGGCAATAATTATCCGCCATCTTTGAAACGCCATCTTGATTGGCACATTATATTGCCATGTGAACTATGTACACATGCAAAATTTTACGTCAATACGTCAATATTGGAAGTGTGTAAACATTTAGATGCAAAATTTCTTGCATACAAAGATACAGGTAAAGCTAACAAAAGCGTGTTAAAAACAGCCTCGAGGTACTAATTATTCATTCGATGCTAAAATCCCAATCTTTAAATGTCAATCGTTATAGATTGTAAGATATTAATTGACAAGAAAAAGTGTATGCTTATCATTATTAGATCCAGTGGTTAGTTTTTAAATTTTGTATTCATCCTTCCTGGAGAGGTGGGAACTACTCCTTAATAAAATGTCGACAATGGCAGTTGTTTAATATTAATGTACACAATCTTAAAAATACATTACAGAAGGAATCCCCAAAATCCACATACTGGAAGAGAATTCCCAACTAAAAAGCTTCATTGATGCAATTATTACCAAACTTGCATTACTCTCTTCGTCACATCCAAAAAAACCTAGGATAAACTACAACTGTTATTAAATAATTTTGGTGGTAGCGGAAAATGGAACTTACCAGGATAAAATTAGTAGGTCTTGACATCGGCCACACGTGGAAGCATTCGACTATTGTCATTTTGGTCCTTCTCGGTATAAAACTTGAGTGATTGACCGAAATCTGCGTAACCTGTCACTGGTTTATGGAACGAACAATGACCCCCAGCCAAGTGCTTATAAATGTACGGAAGTTAATAAAGTGAAAAAGGCAATTAATTGTTCTTTACGATTAGCCATTTAAGATATCGACTCTTATATTGACTCTTGACTTAACGTGAAGTGATTTATCGTAACTATATTGTTCGACAATAGCCAAAAGCAATAATAATAACACTACATCCCCATCATCACTTCCTTATAAATCAATAAACTTCTCAAAGTGGTTTTTAATATCAATAATAATAGTTGACAGAAAAGAATTATAGAAAGTTACAATCACTGAAAGTTCGTAGGAAATTATATCTGAATTGTATGGCTATTTCATAACTACAATATATTGTATTTAAATCTGCTATTTTAGCTTGTAGTCACCTAGACCATGAAATCAAAATTATGAATAGTAAACCTGAGCTTCAGAAATAAGAACAAATATTAGCAGGGAAGTGGGTGATGCATATTTTAAAAATACTGCATAATATCTACATACAGTACATCAGCTTTTAAAATCGTCAACGTTGTCCAAGGAACAGACGTATAGTATAAGTGAGAGAGGAAAATACAGCTCCGTCTTCTCGATTCCAGTCTTCACCCAATGTTCTCGTCATAGAACTCAGCATAAGTTCTCTGAGAGGGAAATTTGAAAGTATAACGCAATTCTTCTTTCTCATTCCGTATGCAAAAGACGTAAAAACGCCTTCATCTGAGTTTTCAAGAAACTGGCACAAAATTTGAAGTAGCTTTTAGAAACTACCATGAAATCTGGCTGGCTGATGACTTTGACAATTACGAAGAGCGGATTTTGTCCACAGACAAGAACTTTGGGGAGAAGAATTTCATAGCGACTAAGTCCAACTTTTATTGTACAGAATGGCAATGTTTTCATTTTAACCATAATTTTAAAGAAGTACTAAAAAATACTTCAAAAATTGACGACACAAACGTCTCCATAGGCGTAGAATGAGAGCGAGGCAAAATTCTGTTATCTTCATCGTATTATATGCCATTAATGTACATAACCTTAAGAGAAATTTAATTTTTCTGTCTGTCGATCTTTACAATTACTCATTCGTTGTATGAAGTTGAGATCGCGCGTCCTCGAGATATGTCGCCCTTACCACGGATGGTATGCTTATCTGATTTGTTTTATACACAATTAACTAGATGGATTTTGAGTGTTTTTGCTTCATCCATATTGAATGTTTTTAATGAATAAATACAAGTATTAATCGAATTTAGTCCTGTATCATTGACTACTTTTTTTAAGCTTGACCTGCGTGTAATATTGTATTTCGAATCAGCAACTGATTTTCAATAATTTCATGTCAATTTAGGGCACCGATTCTATGCAGAAACTGGCTAGGTTATTATCTTTAAGGGTGTTAATTTTAAGATGAAAATCAGAGTGCATCGATGGTACTTAACATACAATAAGAAGCAGTAAAATAGCAAGTAAGTATAGTGTTTGCGAAGTCAATTGAAACTGGTCAGTGTTAAAGCACAGGACCGTGCACACTTAACTTGATATTTTGTCCTATGTATTTAACAATGGTATCGAGAATCGAATAGTAGTTGAAACTGTGCAGGCGAGTACGAGACTGGCAATGTAATCAGCCTGAATGAACCATCTACGACTGCACTGGTTTAAAGATAATAAAACGGACAGGTCTACTAGCATAAAAAAACCGTAACTCGTTTCTCAACAGTCAACGTGGACTTGTGAGATGTGCCTAGTTCTTTATAACATTTTTCCAGTGCAGTGCAGAAATACCTATTATAATATCAAGTGTGGTTTAGTTTACACTTTTACACATATTTATAAATAGATATATAAAAGGTAAGATCTTTTATTATTTACTAATTTACCGTGGCTTTCTGAAGGCCATTTGAAACAGAGGATAATATAATAACACCAGAAAATCCCGAAATAGTTGAACCGGTTATTGTCGAAGAAGCCGAAATAAATTTACAGTTTAAAAATCAAGATTTACACGTACAAAGTCAACGCATTATTTTAAATATATATGAACGTTTAAAGAGCGAAAATCGTGAACAATGTGAGAAAGAAATAATAGAACGTATTAAGGAATTAACTAAAATATCAAAATCAACAATTTATCGCGTAATTAAAAAAGGAGAATGACTCCAATGTTAAGCGCGGTAGTAGTTGATCATATAAGAGAAGTAATAAATGACCTCGACAATATTGATTTATGGAAAAATTGCGTTAAGCATGTAATTAAAAAAGAAAATCAATATCCAACAGTACCCCCCATTGCGCCGATTATAATTCAACCGGATAATGATTCCCCTTCAGAAAGTGAAGATTCGGACGCGTCAACTTTTAGCATTTAACTTTTTTAATATATATTTTCAGAACAAAATATTTAGTTATTATATTAGGTATGAAGTTTACTTTTTTATTGTTACATTTCTTGGAATATATTTTATTAATTGACAAAAATTTTTAATTTAAGTTACTTTATTCTAAAGACATATTTTAATTTTGTTTTTATTTGTTTTATCTATACAAATACTTATTTTTGTTGCACTAATTATTTGCTTTGGTTAAGAAACTTACATTTTTATTTTTATTTTAGAAGAAACTTAAATTTGATTTTTACTATATAACACCCTTGCCCCTCGCTAATCTAACCTGTCCCATTCCCTCATCCTGGCAAGGATATGTTCATACCTTCTCGTTCGTCCTTGCTGAGCAATAACATATTTCAATACAGTATGGGATAACTTTAAAACTAAACCCAAAAATATGTTATTGGCGAAATGAACAAAAATAGCCTATCTAATAAACAAAAAATAATAAAAATTAATACAATTTTCAAAAAATTATAACATTTTCTTATGACAAGCATTTCTATTTACCTCCGCCCATGTACAACACAGAGATGCCGACTGTTTTTGCTGGCTTTTAGTTTTTATACGGTTTCAATTCTGCTCGTATAAAGTATAAGTAGAGCTTTCCCTCTCTCGCAGGGCCGTTTCTAGAGATTTGGCCGCTGGTGTGAAAAATTTAAAATGCCGCCTGCTCCTACTTCGAAAATATAATAATATAGGGGGGTAGCATTCCCTACAATACAATATTTATCTCGGTTAAAATTTTGTAAATATATGATATTCCCTGCAATACCATTTTTAGCTCGGTTAAATTTTTGATGACCGGGGGGTGATATTCCTTGCAATACAATTTTTATTTCGGTCAAAATTTTGGAGAGCGAAGGGGGATATTCATTGCAATAGAAACTAAGTTAATTATTGTAGAAAATTAAAAACAGTCACGTTTATCCGGCCTACCACCACCACCCACCACCACCCACCACCACGCACCACCACCCCCTAAAAATAGACGAGGGTGTGCTATGCACACCTCACACACCCGCTCCACACGGCCTTGCTTTCTCGTCTTTATTGTCCTTTGAGAGCTGTAACTAATCATTCTGAGAGAGGGAAGTAACCACCAAACATTGCAGAAGGCACTGCTGTCGGCCTGGCTTTGTAAATGTCGTCGTCTTTCAAACTCTCTTTCTCGCTTATTACAGGTCTGTTTTCCACAAGTCTTATGATGAATGCGATATATATTAAAGTAACTGGAAATTATCTGGTTCAGAATA
The DNA here is from genome assembly GCA_963583905.1 of Stenurella melanura. NCBI lineage: Eukaryota > Metazoa > Arthropoda > Insecta > Coleoptera > Cerambycidae > Stenurella > Stenurella melanura. The sequence goes on from OY757312.1 coordinate 116,573,779, forward strand.
TCGAGATTTAACCAAATATGCTTGAGTGATATGTTTCTACTTAATGAGATGCAGGTAGATTTCTGATGGCGAGAAATCATTAAGTTCATATTACTTCTGTCCCCAGTTATATAGAGAAGGGCGCCACTTACAGTATGTTAAATGAAAAAAATGTGTTCTATATTGTTTCAAAATAGCTCTCCTGCCATTTTTGTGTGATGTGCTTACTGATTCTAAGCAAAATTATATGCTTATCCTAAGTCGCTAAGAACAACAGTCTTCGAGATATTTAACGATTAAAAGTTGATTAAGTATTATGTACAGTATTTTCATTATTTGCATTTTGTAGGCTTACTACAAAGTAAATGAACGATGACGAGTGGCAGAGATACGACGCAGGTGTTTGCTCAAGGTTGCATCCTAAACGACGCACAGTGGGGTATTGGACGGTAAAACCTGATCATAAATCTGGGAATTCCCATATAGTCGCCCTAATTATCCCCAATTCTTGTAGTTTAAATAGAACTACAGGTAGTAGGGAATCGTTAGTTGTTTCAAAGTTTTTGAAGTGGTTGTTGTGTTATCCTCTTCAGTCCCGAGAATTGTTTTTCCTCAATTATTGTCAAATTTGTGTTGTAGTTTAAATAAAGCAAAACAAATATTGCAAGCATATATTTTATTTTTCAAAAAAAAAAAATGACACCAGTAATTTGGACAATGGGACTTACTTTGGCATATAAAGTTATGAATGGAATTCAAAGAAACATTGTGTTTCTGGAGAAATGCACAGACAAACCTTACATTTTGTACAGTAAAATCTAGCTTTCTTACTGCAGCCTGGATTTCGGCACCTCATATAGGAATTTGTATCATTAACACTGCATATTGGCAAATGTTTATTACCAGAATTTCTTACATCTTTCGGAGGTGTCTCTGTACACTTTGGATCTTTTCTAACTATTGAATTAGGGCATGGAACAAGAATATATTTCGAGTTTTTCTTGTCCCATTTGCAAACCTCTGCTACTGGTGCAGACCCTGACGAAGTTGATGCTATTGTAACCGACCTGCTATCCACCCATTTTAACAAAGACATTTTTTTGTCTTCTCTTACCCATTCATCAAAGGAACCACGCTTCTCTGACAACAGGTCTTTGTCTTTCTTAATATTGTCTCTAACATTCTTAGGAATCTGTTTATTCATAATTGCTCCTACAATATCGGTAAAAAGAAAATTATGTACCCTGGAGATAAGTCGGTTAAAAGTTTCTTTACCACAGATTCACCAATTCCTAATTCTTTATCGAGAATACCATCTGGCAAAGTTTTAGCACCTTGGTAAACGAAAAAGTCTAATACTAACCCAGAAGGCATAGATAAAACGAAATTCACTTTAGGCAATGTAGGTTGGGCTTTTCCATAAAATTGAGTAAAGAGGCGTGCAGCACAGATGTGATAAACAGACTGCTACTCACATCCGGTTCATTATTATTCAGCATAAGATCTCGACCCAGAATTTTGAAAAAACATTCTTCTAGAGAATGTCTGGAAATGCTACTACCTTCAGAGCATCCAGTAGATTCTGAAAATGTATCAGAAGAATTAAGTGAGGATGATTAAGTATGATATCATATATTTATATCTTCTAAAGCTTTTCAATTCATAAATTATATTAAGATTTTCGTGTGAATTTTTTTGCAAATTATTGGTATTGTTTATTTACCACATTCTAACATTAATAAGCGAAAAAATTTAAAAACTGCACCCAGACAATTTTTGTCCAAAATACCCCACTGTGCGCCGTTATGGTGGAGTGCAAATAAAAAGATTTTATGGTAAAATTGCGTCATGATCATAACTATATTAGAAAAAAAAATTAAAATAAATAATAACTACGTGCTTATTCGTAATATAACTAATACATAACAGCTAAAAATATCTACATTAAAAATTGTATTGTACCTGTTTCCTAAGCAAATAATTGATGCTGCAACTTTACTAAAATTATACATAAGAACTTCAATTTCCAAACATATGTAGTTTATTTTGATCACATGGTCACAGCGTGTCTTCCAATCTTCTGGTGCTATTTTGTAAATTTATATTTAGTTAACTACGTACATCTTCTAATTTAACTGCGGTCTTATTTACATCAACGTTGCTTCAATCAACCATGCTAACATATTTTTTTTCCTAGAATTGAGTAACGGTGTTGGATTTGTCCGTACATTCTTCTCTTTACCTAACATAAAATCATCCTAGATTATCAAGAAGTTACCTCGGCGACTTTCGGACATTTTAAGAAATGCAAATACATTAATGTCGGATGTATTGTCAACGACGATTGCAGAATGTTAGAGCAAGCACCATGGATCAACATTGCTCCAACCATTATCCGTAGTCTTCAGAATTCATTTCCGCATGATAATTCCCATGTTTTTAGATGGCAACTGTTTGTGTATATATTTTTTTAAGCTATTAAGACACTGGGATCTTTAATATCTGATGTTATATGTATATAAGTTCAGTAGTTAACTTATATATTTCTATCATTGGTATGGTAATGCATGTAAATCTTATTTATTTGTAAAGCATTATTTATTTATAACAAATAATGTTAATTCAATCGACAATTCCATAAATGATTCAACAAAAGTAAATAAATATCATTTAACCTACGACTATGCTACCAGCAATATTATAAATGAACGAAGAGCAGGTAACAGACTTGTAACGGTGAGTTAGGTAAATATTCGACTTCTTGTACTACAAGTAGCAACGTTTTAGACTGAATTTCTGAATTGAGAATAGAAATACTATAACAATTGAACTATCAAATAACAATCACTGTAATTTGTTTATTACTAGATATCACGCACAAAAATTTTATAATTGTTTTTAAGACTATTCTAAAAAAAGGCCAATCTTCCTGGGTCAGCAGTCAGGGTTCACCAAATGCCCTTGCTTTTTATGTTTGTGGGACAGCAGGAATAGGGAAAATCACTACCAACAATAAGTCTGGCCTCAAAGAATTTCACTGGACCCGGGTTCCAAAAATGTTATTCAGGATCCTCTTGTGGAGAGGTCAAAATTCTCCTCCCACCGCTTCACATCAAACTTGGTTTGATGAATCGGTTTGTCAAGGCATTAGATATCTAGTCAAAAAATTTCCAGCAATATCTGAGATAAAATTAAAAGAAGTCATATTTAATGGACCACAAATGCCTTCATTGTTAAAAGAGGAAGTATTCCCTACCACGATGAATGAGGCCGTAAAGCATGGGACAATTTTAAAAATGTAGTGGAAAATTTCTTGGGCAACAAGAAATGTGTCGAATGAAAGGATATTGTAGCTGAAATGCTTAGGTATTTCGAAAAATTGGGGTGTTTAATGAATTTAAAATTACATTTCCTGCATTCGCATGCGGACTATTTCCCGGATAATCGTGGGGATTATAGTGAGGAGCAAGGAGAAAAGTGGGACGTAAATATGATGGCGGACTATTACTGGATGCTCAAAAGAGATTTGTCTGCTCAGGGGAGGAAAATGAAAAGAATGCCCTTGCACACGTCTTTTAAATGCAAGCGAGTCCGTTATAATCACTAAGAATGAAAAAAAGAATCTGGTGAGCGCTTCGAAAAAATACTGGGAACAGGAGAACTTGCTTGAACATGTTGGAAGCTATTTGGCCGCCATTTTTTCCGGCCAGTTTTGACCCCATGAACCAATTTTGACCCCAGATTCCGTCTCAGTGGGCGAAAATACATACCGGTATATGGATAAAGTCACGTTAATCATTTCAATGTTCTTTTACACGAATCTTGGCGAATTTTTGGCCATTTCTTAATCTTTCCTGCCAATTTTCACCCCATGGGTCAATTCTGACCCCAAATTCGGTTTCAGCGGGCGATAATACATACTGGTATATGGGTTAAGTCACGTCAATCTCTTGAATGTTTTTTAACCCAAATTTTGGCGAATTTCCAGTCATTTTTTATTTTTCCGGCCAATTTTGACTCTATGGGCCACCTCTGACCTGAGATTCGGTTTCAGCGGCGAAAATACATACCGGTATATGGGTTAAGTCACGCCAATCCCTTCAATGTTTTTTTACCCAAATTTTGGCGAATTTCCGGCCATTTTTTAATTTTTCCGGCTAATTTTGACCCATTGGACCAATTCTGACCCCAGATGCGGGATATAAGTAAAGAACTATAAAATTGTATTTTTTGTAGTTCTTGACTTATAATCTCACCAAGTGTATTTTCCACCAATTCAGGTTAGTTTCTTCCTCTCAAACCTTACCATTCTGCAAAAAATGAAATCACGCTTTTTCGATTAGGCACGCATTAGTTAAGATTGAGATTTATATAAATAAAATATTATGTTATAAACAAATGATTACGATACTTTCGTGAAATAAAATATCACTACTTTGAAAAATCATCACCTTTGGACAAGAGAGACCATCTTAACCACTCGAAGAAAATTGTGTATTTATTTATACAAATTTTTATACATAAAACTCAGTTCATGAATAAATAAAACATAAGGGTAGAACTGATTCCAATTACATCCAGTGTATAGTCCGTATTATTTGAGGTGAGCGGTATACCCTCAAAAAGACGCTCGGAAAAGCAACCTAAGTGACCTCGAAGTTTCGACAGATTGAAACCTTTTGGACTCGATTTATTATTTTATTGTCAACAAAAAACCTTATTAAACTTTTTTTATTCCGGTGGCAGGTAGCTTGTTATTAACAAAGAAGTTGCAACATGAAAATAAAAGAAAAAATCGTTTTCCAAACACACCCTCTAGGTTAATTGGGCCAAAATAAACACTTTTTGTCTCCTGACATTTTTTCCAAAACGAGCCATTTTTGAACTACAGGTGATTAAAAGTCGAAAAATGGCCAAAAGTGGCCATCTTTAAAAATTTATTTCTCAGCTTCCATAAAAGCTTTTTAAACTTTTTTTTGGAAATTGATCATCAAGACTTATTTTTAAGACCATATTTTTTTATATAGTTCACCTTTTTTGGTACTCGTGGTATTTACAACCAAAATTTTATGAAATATTTCATTTTGGCATAACGGAATGAAATATGAAAAATCTTTTTTAATTACTTGGATGTCCTTTTCAACACTTTATAACTCTCGTTACATTTTTAGAAACGCGCCTTTTTTAAACTACCACAATTTCAAATTAAAAACATGAAAAATAATTTGCGTTTTTAACGTTATTTCGCTTTCAGAAACTTTTCAAACGGTTTTTAAAAACAACTTTTGTATGATTCACCTATTTCGTTTATAATAAAACCACTCCTTGCTTACTTTCATCTAAAAACTAACATCATGTTATGTTACATTGTAAAATAATGCATTAAGTATTTATTTTTATTTGAAACAGTTCACGAGATTGTAGAGATAAGATCTGGGCAAGATTCTGATAACGATGAAAGTTTTAGTTATCGAGGGATCTCAACACTTCATTAATTTCTTTACATTCCAGGCAGATAGATAAATAATTACTGTTTAATTTGCAATCACTTGTTTACAGTTTCTTCCAAAGACTTAGATGGTGTTTAAAGTTCATGTTCTCTCAAATAAAATATGTAAGAGAAACAGTTTAGCTGCTTACTACTATAATTCATTATTAATGAGCGTGCAAAGAGACAACGCGACATCAAATTGCCTATGCAATTTAAGCCATTATACGATGCATCATATCCTTGAAGAATTTTTCTTCACTACGTGAATTAATAACATTTTATTTAAACAAAAAATTTAATTTTAATCAAAATGTTTTGATTAAGATCTTATTCAAAGAATTTTTTAAAGCATGTATGACATCCATCACGTACGATGGCGCCAAAAGTGAAAAATTCAAAATGGATTGCACATATTTATTTGTATGCCACTGGTATGTGCTCAACTGTACTGAAATAAAATTGCACCACACAGTTTTAATCAGATTGCTAGATGATGCCAATATGATTGAAGAAATGCACGTTCACATTCGAATATTGAGTTCAGGTACTTTGCCGCAGAGGAATTGAAAAGAAAGACGATATAAAAATATTTACTTGTACACACTGGTATCTGGTCGACTGTATTAAAATAAAACTGTAGGAGATAGTTATAGCTATAGCCAGTTTTCATTTGCAAATTCAAACATCATAACCGGTTTAGGCGGCTTTTCGTAGTTTAATAAAATTATTAAATATTATCATATTGTGGAAATATTAGGATAAATCAAACAACATGCGTTCGTTTCATATGGAATTATTACCAGTAAGATTAAGAACATGAAAGAAATGGATAAATTCATTTAATAATTAATTTTTCAATACAATTTTCGTAATTATGAAAAGAAACAATAGTACTCCAAATGGTCTTTGTCTGGGTGTTTTATTACTGTCTGTCTTTTCCAAATTGATTATAAATAACTTTCAATAATAGTATACTTAATTTTAATAATTTTTTACTTAGTTCCTCTCATAGTTTTATATTATTTTCTGGTGAATTTTGGACGATCCTATCACCTTGTATCTGAAGGACTGAAGGACACAACTAAAATTCATATAATACTGGCGCCAGCTGTGTCTTCTTCAATATTTGGCGGTTTCTTCACTTTAGGGCAATTCCTTACAACTCTTAGAACGCCACATAGGGCCGTAGGCTTAGAATAGATGAGAAAGAACAATTTCTACTTACCTTACATTGCTACTTTGTCTCAATCTGACACTTTCACAGATGACCTTGTTAGATTTTGTGTGTAATTGGGTAGGCCTGAACAGAAGTGAGAATCTATAAAAGTCAGTTACAGCAAACCACACGTTGTCATGAGATGTTGATTACTTAAAGAGAAGGAGTGCAATAAGAAAGCTGCAGTTCAATGAATTCATATGTAAATATTAATATTTAAGTTGTATAAAGTCAAAACAATATAACGCCTATAAAATAAACGACATATGCATCACACGCATGGTAAGTATGGGACATATCCCGAAGATGTTTAAAATCCTAACTATATACAATAGTTGGAGTGAGAGCAACAATCGACTAGACAAAAAGATTCAAAATTCCTGAAGGATTTGTTCGAAAGTTTTGGTTGGGGGTTGAAAGGATTAGAATTGATGGTAATAATATTTAAGGAAATTTTAATTCACTGGTGTCTAGTTTTATTAGTCCCTTTGGGCGATTAATGATTCATCAGAACCGAAGATTTGAAAATGCTTTTTCAAATCAATATATAAGTTGTATAGTGCGATCGAGAAAGAATGAAGCTGACGTCTCACAGAGAAGTCACTAAAATTTTTAAAATTGACTTCTACGTACATTATTAATACTAATTTCCTATGTTATTATACTAGGGAATACTGAAAATTTTCTGAAATACAAATGGCAGTCACTTTGTGATCAGCCGATCGAACGCGTTGTTTTAACTGTATATTTTGTGTATTTTTTGATATTTTAAAACTTAACTTTGTATTATTTAACATCGAAAATTATCCTTTACCAATTCATGTGGCGATTTTTGTTTGTTAAGATGGAGACGATTTTATTTTTTTCGAAATTGCCTTACGATGTATATGATAAGTGTATAGAAAAAGGTTGGTGCTATCAGTTTAAATCCCTATGTATCAAATAAGGACGGCTTCAGTACAGATGCCGCTGTATTTCCGAATATTACACACACACACACACACACACCTACACACACACACACATTACGTCATTTGAATGGAGTGCACAATTAAAAGAATAAGTCCAAGGTATTCAAAAGTCGAAGCTTACGAAGTTGTCGTGTTCCAACCTCAACTTTTCCTAGTTGAAAATCGAGGTAATTTAATAGAAACTGACGTCATTTCGTATTGCCACACGTCTACAATTAATAACACAGCCAAAACTTGGCATGTTGTATGATATAATGTCTACAAAAGTACTAATATGTTATACAATGAAAAGTTTAACATTTAACCATTTAACATCTTGGGAATTTGGATTTGTTGTCCCTAAACTCTGACAAATGTCTAAATTTGTGACGTCACGCGTACACTACCCATGCAAATCACTAAATCACTGTCTCCAACGTGCAAGTGTTGAAAGTATCACAAAATAATGTGAGTGGCACATTAATAATCTTTCGGGAGCGGCACATTCAGTCTTTCTCGATCTCCTTGTATGAGGCGTTTCAATTTTTGCAAACGTACGCACGGGCATTGTATATAATCTGATAGGGATAATGAAAAGTTGTTCCCCCTTCGAACTACCCCTAGGGATATGTCCGCTTCGCGCCTTTTTAGATTCTAATGCACTTCTCAACATTTTTTATCAGGGATGAAGAATTCACTTTTTGGAATGATTAAAGATGGACTCAATTATTATTTGATGCTTCTCCCTTGCTTTTTTGTATGGCTGTGCTCATAACCGCACAAAGGAAAAAATGCTCTGTAAGAAGTTTTGTATTTCAATACTTACTTTAGATAGGATGTGTTCTATTTTTTCTAACAAGGCGAAAAGTAAGCCAATGTTATTAGAACAAAATAGCAATTTATTAATACTGTAGGTACGAAATTGTGCAATAATATTTGTTAAACCCCTCATGCATATATTTAATTTGATTTTACAGACATCCTATCTTCCGGGTAATTGGAAATTATCGCGAGTTTGTCCTATCATTAAGAAAGATGATAAGAACGACTTGTCCAGCCCTAGACCAATAACTATAACTTGAACTTTGCCAAAATCTTGGAAACTATTCTACACTCTGTTATTTATGACCATACATTTGGCATGATATCGCCCAGCCAACACGGTTTTGTGAGGGGCAGACCTTGTTAGATTTTACAGAAACTAATTTCGTTTGTATCACTCAATACTTAAGTGAAAAATTTAATGTGTCTAGACAGGTTGATGTGATTTACACAGACTTCTTCAAGGTCTTCGGCAGACTTGACCACGGCATTCTACTATCAAGAATTGCCACATTTGGTTTGTCAGGAATCCGGTGTTCCCCAAGGGTTTCTACCGGGCCCGCTTCTCTTTTACTTGTTTGTGGACGATACTATGATGTCGAAAAGTTGCTTTATGTAGACAACCTAGAAATATTTCTTCAAATAACATCAACCAAAGACTGTGAAAGATTGCAAAATAATCTAAATAAACCTCATGGCTGGTGAATTATCAATAAACTGCCACCGAATGCACAGAAGTGTAATACCTTGTCGTTTACTAGAAAGCATAGCATATTTCGCCATGATTATAATCTACTTACAACGTTTATATCCTTGAACTTGAAAGAATGCAACGTAGGTTTTTCAAATCTGCCACGTATATAATTTACGGTTAGTATCCACAAATCGGGTTCCCCACGAAATACTGCTTAATCGTATTAATATTTGCGAACTAGACAAAAGGAGAGTAGCTACTTGTGTAATATTTTTTTTTATAAAATAGTAAATAATCGCCTTGATTGCATCAGATTCTCCAATCAAATCATACACAAAGTATCTAGAATTTCCTCAAGAAATAGCAACCCTTTTCATCTTCCCACTGCCAAAACAAATATTCATATGTCATCACCGCTATATCAAATGTACTTTAACTACAAAAAGTCAACTTGATTACTAAGAATTTTCACTCAATAATTTCAGTGGTTTGCAAAATAACTCGATTTAAAACTACGAAATAGGAAGATTAACATAATATTTAAATTTAAATCTAGCTATTTTGCAAATCGCTGAATTTATTGAATGAAAATTTATAGTAATGGTTTTGTTATGGTTCTACTTAGGTACTCTTATAGTTTTTTTTAAATATACGTACTAAGAAAGAAAAGTTATGGCCAAAAATAATAAATGTTTTCCTATAGGATGTCTCTTTCTAGGGAATGGCGTTAATTGAAACAATAATTATTTATCCTAAAGACTGTCATGTTTTCAGTTCTGTTTTTTCTTTCTTGCTTTTAACTTTTTTTTCTTTTACCATGCTCACATATTACTCTAAAATGAGTTTATATACCTACTGTTTACTATATATAATTTTGTTTATATCTTGATATGTTTTTGTATTTTAATTCATTTGTAATTGTAGTTTTTCTCTCTTTATCCTTTAATTGTGCCTTGTGCCTGTTGGATATCGTAAGTAGAGTTAGAACTGTCTTGTTTTTTGCTAAATATTTTGGCTCCATGCAGACTATGAATGTCAAATTTAAAAATGAAACATTTCTCAGTTTATCATTTCTCCAAAAATTAGTATAATGTACAACACGTTGGTAAAGTGTTCTTCTGTATACGCCGTATTTTTAATCTCTGCTATAGTCTCGATAAAAATTCTACCCCTAATAGGAAGAAAGCTCACTTTTCTTAACTTGCTACACAAATAAATATTTCTTATTACAAAAATTATTCAAAAGAATCAAGTAGAATGTGACAATTATGAAAAGTTAATTAATATTTCTGTCAGCACCTTTCACTACAACTAAATAATATGCAAACTTTTAACGAAAAATTTATTACTATAATAAAGTAATTATTGTTATATAAAAGCAAACAATTAGATGACATGAAAAAACATGTAATTATACACCTGGAAAAACTTCATTAAATTCGTAATGATCATAGATTAATAACAGTACTTTACGGTAGTATACCAGGAACAGGAATTTATAATGTAAATTCAGTTATCCGTAAAAATGAACGATTTCTAATGAGCATTTTATTACGCATTTACATTCATATATCACCTGCTATCTTAAGCTCGCGAGATTTTGTTATTAAGGGGAGCGTTGAAAGAGAAATATATTTAATTCTGTTTCATTCTATGAACTGGGGTGAGTACCCCTATAAAAATCCGAAAGGATAATATAGGTCAAAGGACTTTTGAAGTGATACAACCGCCTTTCTTTCTTATTTTTCGAGAAATCGTATCATAGTCCAGTAGATAAAGTAAAAAATACACCAGAAGCTCGAGAAAAATGTTATCGGAGATTTTCCTTCCGTAATTGTTAGTGCGAGGATTAAACATCACAAAACCACAAAAATCAGTTCTGGGGGTGCCGCGCAACCCCCCAAAAAATTTTAATCCGTACGAATTTTCGTTTATTTGAATTTTTTTTGTGCGCGGCCTATAGAAAAAATTGAATTTTCCGAAAGCCAAAAGAGCTAGGAAGAAAAATCAAAATTTTTGATGCCTGTTGATATTTATTAGTATTTAAAAATAACAATATAATATAGTTATCTTTTGATTTTTTTGTACATCTAACTATTCACAGGCCCATAAAAAATAACTGACTTTAATATAAGTTATAAAAGCATTATCTTTTAGTTCAAGGTAGTACTTCAATGCAGAAAAAGTTAGGAATGAAAATATTCACATTTACAAATTTACCAGCATGTTGAAGTTAGCCAAAAAAATCCAAAGAAGGCTGCATATTCAATTTTTTGATGATATTTTTTTATACAATGTTTTAACTATGAAATGATTACAAAAATTAGTTATATGATATATAAACTCAAAATGTTTTGAGCTAAATTTTCAAGAAGTTTAGGAAACAATAAAAAATTGGCCAAAATTTGGCTAATTTCAACATGCTGGTAAATTTGTAAATGTGAGTATTTTTATTTCTAACTTTTTTTGCGTTGAAGTACTACTTTGAACTAAAAGATAGTGCATTTATAACTTATATTAAAGTTAGTTATTTTTTATGGGCCTGTGAATAGTTAAAAGCGCAAAAAATGGTAATTATATTATATTGTTATTTTTATATACTAATAGATATCAATAGCCATCAAAAATTGAAACACAAGAGAGTATTTTATATCCCCTTTAAAACCCATCTTGATTTTTCTTCCTAGCTTGTTTGGTTTTCGAGCAATTCAACATTTTCTATGCGCCGCGAGCAAAACATTTTAAATGAAGGAAAATTCGTAAGAATTAAAAACATAAATTTTTTGTCGATATCGATTTTATCGAAAATCATGACATATACAAGAAAATTACAAGAGGACCTTTTTTAGGAAATTAGTCCAGCTTTTTTTTTATGATGAGTAAATTTTTTTTATGTATTCAACGGTTATCGAGTTATCAGTAAAATAAGGCTTCTTTCACCGAAGGGGTGGTTTTTTTGGGGGGGTTGTGCGGCACCCCCAAAACTGATTTTTGTGATTTTGTGGTGTATAATCACTCCACTAACAGTTACTGAAAAAAAAATCTCAGAAAACATTTTTTATTATGGAAATCTTTATAATTATTGGACTAAGAATAGAAATCAATTTTGATAATTTTAGTGACTTTCTGTGTCACGTGACGCTCATTCTTTCCCGATCGCACTGTATTTTCTCTTTAGTTAATATTGAAAAGAATACTTGAACAATATTCAACGTGACAACAACAAAATGGAATCCCGCAAGGATCTGTCCTAAGTGTAACCCTTTTCCTCGTAGCAATCAATGATGTAATCAGAAACATTGAATTCCCTGTTAAGGCAAGATTATATGCAGATGACCTTGTACTTTTCTTAAAGGGAAAGAGCCTGACCACAATGCAACTCCTGTTAAAAAAAGAGCTCAATAATATAGAACACTGGTCGAATACCACAGGCTTTCAATTTTCTACCACTAAAACCAAATACATAATTTTCTCCAAACAAATAGACCCAAGTACAATAACATTAACTCTTAACCAAAATCTAACATCTGTAAGCAACATCAAATTACTTGGCATTACATTCGACCAACAGCTTACTTGGGAACCTCACGTAAAAAACTTGAAGTCATCGTGTCAAAAGGGAATAATCCTTTTAAGGCTACTATCCAACTACAATTGGGGTGCAGACAGCACGACTTTACTCCGTATATACCGTACCCTTATTAGATCCAAGATCGACTATGGCGCTATCGCATATTACACTGTAAACGCTTCTATATTGAAGTCAATCGACACCATCCACAATGCAGGGATAAGAATTGCCCTTGGAGCATATTGTACAAGCCCGACTGAATCTTTGTATTGTGAATCTGGAGAACCTTCCCTTACAATGAGGAGACAGTATCTCAGTTTATCATATGCAGCAGTTATGTCAGCCAACGGAGAAAATCCCACATACAAGAACACTTTCTCAAATCGTTTCGGAACCATATATGAGAGTAGAAGAAAAATAAAACCCTCATTCTACCAACGAATAAACAAATACCTGGCTAACCTGAACGTAACCATTCCCAACACCTATCCCTTGAATATCAAAACACACCCTCCATGGACAATACCCTTACCCATATGTGACACCAAACTAACACAATACAATAAACAGGACACCAATCACGAGATCATAAAAAGACAATTCTATGACATAATTAACCAGTACCAAGAATACAGCCAAGTTTTCACTGATGCATCCAAAACGGAAGAAGCTGTCGGCGCAGCATTTATAACCACCAACACAACACATCAATTTAAGTTACCAGCAAACAGCAGCACATTTACAGGTGAAATATATGCCATTTTAGAAGCACTAAAGTATATTAGCATCCATGACAGTCCGAAAACTTTAGTAATAACAGATTCCTTGAGTGCCATCTATGGAATTAAACAACTGTATCCCAATAACCCTTTACTGAAATTAATTAAAGAGGAACTATTCCTCTTGCAGGAGAACAATGTCACATTTATGTGGGTACCTTCTCACATTGGGATACAAGGTAATGAGCAAGCCGATAGATCTGCACGAGACGCTACTTCAAGTGTAAACTCTACGGTTGTGACCACATCTCTATATACGGACTTAAAGCAACACGTAAAGAAATTAATACAAAAACAGTGGCAATATGAATGGGAACAGAAAAGAACTAAGCTAAACGAAGTCAAAGCTTCAGTCAAACCATGGTCCCTAGCCCCTAAAGGTAGACGAAACCAAATAATCGTGACGCGGCTACGAATAGGCCACACTAGACTTACACATGAGTACCTCATCAATCGTAGTGAAGAACCTAAGTGTGAAGTGTGCCAAACAAAAGTGACAGTTAAACATATTTTAGTGGAGTGCCCTAAATACCAGTTCCATAGATCAAACAGACAAATACCGGAAGAACTAAACAAAATTTTAGCTGATGGTAGTGACATAAATAACTTATTATTATTTGTGTCTGATATTAATGTCATGTCAAGAATTTAATATCTTCATTGTAAGTTATTAGACGATTACATAATTTATTTTTCACTGTACCTCGCTCATAACCCAAGAGGTTAATGCGATTATTTGTTAAATAAAAAAAAAAAAATCAACGTGTGGGCTCATTATTGCTTCGTACAAGAAAATTTTTGTGCTCATAGTTCAGTTCCACCTATTCTCATAAAATTAACTTTTTTGACATTTTATTACATATGTATTCACAATGTTTTTTAAATTTTAAATTCGCATTTATCACATCACACCCAAATTTTTTTCACTTGTTCAAGTTTATAATTATTTAACTCAACATAAAAGTTTGGTGCATCTAAACTAGATAATGTATAATTTCTTCCTATTAACGTATACTTAGTTTTAGTTAAATTCAGACTTAAACTATTTTTACACAACCAGTTGTTTAATATATATAATTCCCCGTTTATGGTAATGTACATCTGAATTGTCAAAATTGTGTACATAATTTGCGTAAATGGGATTAACATATTTATCCACTGTTATATTTATTTATAAAAAAGTACAGGTATCTACAATGTACATTTGCCGAGAACCTTTCGAAGTATATAATTAAAGAAATATAACTTAGGCTAGGGTATGGATGTTTCGAAACATCCTTTACTACTTTGACACCTTTTCTTCTTCCTATAAAAACATAATTCAAGGTAGGTATGCGTATTGCTACACAAAGAAATTTTGGCCTTGGCCATATTTGACCAACAAATTTCATTAATTTATTATCGTTTACGCAATTCTAGTCAATATCCATTTCTAAAATAATATTAAAGATAAACAAATATATCGATAGTGTTGCAGAATCTTATCTTACCAGAATATTCCTCGACGGTACTGTGATCATATAAATTTTATTTCCAGTGACTTTGAAATAATCATCTCAAATAGACACAATTGTTACACCTTTTAAGCTCGGTTTATCAATACGTACTCAAAAATGATGATTAGTTATCTGCAGATTATGAATATTCGGCAGATAAAGTAGTAGTAACCGATTCACAGCCCCACAAAAAAAATTGTTCTGTACCAGAGACAAGAATGAGTACATAGATATTGTGTATTGTTATATGCTGAATCCGAATCCTCAGCGCAAAAATTGATTTATCAGGTAATTCTTTAGCAAAATGCAAAATCACCCCCTAAAATAGAATGAAATAGTGAGAATAAGTTAAAGCTTTATAATAAAATGCAACAATTTGTAAATACTTTGAGAAAATATTTTAAAATAAAATTTTGAGAATTAAAAAGAAATATATGCAAATTAAATCAATACCCACACTTACGAGGGGGTTAATTCCAACCCTAAGATCAAATAACGAATATTAGTGCAAAATAATATGAAAGACCATAGCCTTGTAGTTTGTAATTCCAAATATATAAATGTAGGTAGGAATATCGTTTATTAGTAAATGACCAAAACTTTTTTATGTGGCAGTGTTATTATTGATTAGTACAAATCGTCAATTACTCAGAAATACAGGGTGTATTTTAACTGTAGGTACATCATCAACTTGCTGCACTATTGAATGAAATTAATCTATAAAATACTATGTACTCATTTGCCATGTTTGCTGCAATACTTTTTATTTAAAGAACTTATGTGATTGTTCCTGTAAAAATCCGGAACATGCTGCGTAACTGAGATTACAATCAAATGCCAGAACAATAAGTTAGCGAAGTTTCTAAAGCTTTGACTCTCTATTAAAAATTCTGAGTTCTAAGTTATAATTTTTAAGTATTTCATCAAATAAATAGGTGTATTTACTTATTTATTTACTGGACAAGCCCTTTTTACAAAAATGTACAATATTTAGAGCAAGGCAGTTTGAAAGCACAACACATGTCAGACATATTATATAAATAATATAAAGTGGTTATACTTGTTTAATTGACTTCTTAAAAGATACAATTGAAGATCCAAAAAGTTCCACATTATCTTGAATTATATTAGCACTCCTTAAAATCCTAGTCATAGTCTGATTTTGTCCACAATTTATTTGATGAAAAGGTGCATGAAATATATCCGAATTACGATTTCTCCTATCATTTACTTTAAGTGTTATCAGATTAGTAAGGTCAGGGCACTGACTTAAATGCACCGAACCTTAGAAATTTCTTTTGAACCCCTTCTGTATTGTTAATATGAATAATATAATTAGGACACCAGATAAAAGAATAAACAGTATAACGATTTTAGACTGTGAACAGAAAAATCTGCTTCAGATCTTTGAATGAAACCCAGCATTTTCAATGATTTTGTTATTATTTCATATATATGGATATTATAAGACAGTTTATTCATCATCATAATCATCTCGGTGCTACATATTTTGTAGGGCTATGACCTTCTTAAACTTCCTTCGCCATTTTGTCTTGTTCTGCGGCTGATTTCTCCAATTTGGGGAATCCATGTTTCATCCACTGATACACCATCAGTCCAGTCCACCTACGACTGGGTCTGCCCTGTTTCATACTCCTCATGTGTCTTCCCCATCACAGATGGGTGAGTTCGATTTCAGTCACTATATTTATCCCATTGAAATTATTTCTACACATATTATGCAACTCATAGTTGTATATGCGTCTCCACACCCCGTTCTCACAGACTGCTGCAAAAATCTTTTCAGTTTATTATCAAGATTAATTCCTAAATATTTTACACGATTAGTTTTGTGTAACGCTTTATTATTAATCTTGCAAGGATAACTATAGGTCGAGTTTATTCTTGAATTCAAATCACTTTGCAACAATTCAGCATCAGAAAGATTTTTAGTTACTGTGAACACTTTTAAATCATTCGAAAACATTAGGAAATTACTATTTCTATTACTGAAGCTATCCACAAAGAGATTAAATAACAGAGGACCGATATGAGATCTTTGGGGAACTCCTGATGTTACTTTAATCTATGATGATAGAAAACTATCATATTTTACACACATTGTAACCGACCAGTAAGATAACTGCTAATCCATTCCAAAATATTGCCACTGACACCTAAACAGGTGCATCAGCGTCTCTGGCACCCTTCGGCAGGCCCTGCAGTTTATATCAAGGACCTCCATACCCAAGACATGACTTCGATAAACGAGGTAAGACGGTGTAAAGACACCGTCTTGACAAGCCATAATGAACCCTTCGTCTCAGACTTCAGCCCAGCTGACCTTAAGAAGGCAAAGGTCAGCTTCTCAGATAAGCCCCGATCCTCAATGTTCTTGTAGAAGACTCCATGTAAGGGCTTATCTTTATGCAGATACAGAAGTTTTCTTTGCTCTGCTGCTTTTGTGTGGGTTTTTAGCTGGGCTGGTTCCAGCTCGATGACAGAGCTTGGACTTATCCGCCCAGTGTCGAAGTCGAGACCAAGTTCATCGGTTTATTATTATTATTATGAGAGGAAAAACTATGTTGCTGATATTCAATTATGTTTTTACAATCCCATGATATATTTTTGGTTACTAAATAATTTAATAATTTTGGAATATCCGACTGTATGCAAACTGTTCTATAGTTTTTGATATTTTATAAATTACTATTTCTATTACTGAAGCTATCCACAAAGAGATTAAATAACAGAGGACCGATATGAGATCTTTGGGGAACTCCTGATGTTACTTTAATCTATGATGATAGAAAACTATCATATTTTACACACATTGTAACCGACCAGTAAGATAACTGCTAATCCATTCCAAAATATTGCCACTGACACCTAACCTTTCTAATTTTGCAATAAGGAGATAATGGCTGACTCTGTCAAACGTTTTAGAAAAGTTAGTACAGACAGAGTCAACCTGAACTTTATATTCCAAGGAGCTGAGAATAAAATTGTTATAAATAACAAAATTGGGACATTAAAAAAAAGTATAGAACGTACAGAAATAAAATAAATAAGTTAATTAAAGTAACAAAAGACGATTATTATAAAAGCAAAATTCAGGAGGCGGGTAAGGACATAAACAGAATATGGTCAATAATTAACGAGTCTACAAACGAAAATGCATCAAAAAATGAAATAAATCAAGTTAAACTAGAAAACAATTGCATAACAGGTAATAATGGAGATTAGTAACGAATTTACTAATTAATTTTCTGAAGTAGGAGAAAATGGCAGAACAAATTTTGAATAGTAATAATAAAATAAATAAACAAAAAAATGATGTTACATGTGTACCAAATACAATATATTTATTTCCTGTTTCAGAAAATGAAATCTTGAATAACATAAAGGCTTAAAAATAGTGCATCCTCAGGTTTAGACAATATAGGGGTAAAAACAATCAAGAACACAGCTATACACATTATTAAACCATTACTGCACACTATAAATTTAACATTTGTGAAAGCTAAATTTCCGAGACAATTTGAAAAAGCTTGGATCAAACCAATATTTAAATCTGGAGAGTCACTTGAAATGAAAAACTATCGGCCAATATCAATTTTAAGTAATTTTGCTAAAATAATAGAAAAATGTATAAAGACCAGAATCCTTGAACATTTAAAAAATATAACATTATATCATATTCCCAATTTGGCTTAAAGGAGGGAACATCCACAGTTGATGCTATGCATAGCTTAACACAAGAGATCATCAACGCGTTAAATATAACAAATAAGCCTTTGGCAACATTTTTAGACCTCGCCAAAGCTTTCGACACTGTGTCACATCCCAAACTTCTAGACAGACTTAATAAATACGGTATTCGAAGTATATGCGGTAATCTAATGGAAGATTATTTGACAAATAGAATACAAGTTGTAATCATTGATGATGAAAAAAGTAGAGAGAACTTAATTAAGTACGGTGTTCCTCAGGGAACTGTACTTGGTCCCATTTTATTTCAGATACATGTTAATGATTTGTTAAATATATCGATCTCTTGAAAGCTTATCACCTATGCTGACGATACTGTATTGTTTTTTGTTGATGTCACCTGAGAAGATGTGTAAGTAAAAGCGGAAATTGGTCTTCAACTAATAACAAACTGGTTAAAACAAAATTTACTAACACTAAATATAGACAAAACTAAATTTATAAGCTTCTCCCCAACTATTGCTGGGAAATCAACCCTAACTGAAATAAAACTTCACGAATGTAAAAATAAATTGATTTGTACCTGCCAGAAATACATTGATTCATCTGAACAAATGAAATATCTTGGTATATACATAGATCAATTTTAAAGCAGAACATACATATATTGATATCCTAACAGGTAAATTAAGAAAACTTTTATACAAATTGACGGCCTCCTGCATTTTTCCGGCTAAGATTTCTGCCGAATTTCGGCATGCCGGTATTTTTCTCAATTCAAAGAGCAATGTGTGCCTCACTCCACCGAGGGCTCCTATTATCAATACGACAAACTTAACAGAGTGGTCTGGATAAAGTCTGCGAAGTTCGTAGAGAAGATCTCGATATTTAGTCCGTTTTTCCTCCTCATTCAAGACAATGTTTGTCTCCGCTGGGACAAAGAACTCAATAACAAACATCGTCTTGAGTTGGTGGTCGAGGAGGACTACGTCAGGCTTATTAGCTTGTATTTGCCTGACGGTAGGAAAGAGTAGTTCCAGTAAATCAGGCACCGCTCATTCCCCACAACGGACTCAATATCCCCCGGAGCATATGGCAGCACTGGTGTCTCGTCTATCCCATACGAATGCACTCGCAGTGCTCCATCATGTCTGTGAATATAGGCCGAGACTGCGTATGTCGGACAAGCCGACAACAGGTGCACACATTGTAACCGACCAGTAAGATAACTGCTAATCCATTCCAAAATATTGCCACTGACACCTAAACAGGTGCATCAGCGTCTCTGGCGCCCTTCGGCAGGCTCTGCAGTTTATATCAAGGACCTCCATACCCAAGACATGACTTCGATAAACGAGGTAAGACGGTGTAAAGACACCGTCTTGACAAGCCATAATGAACCCTTCGTCTCAGACTTCAGCCCAGCTGACCTTAAGAAGGCAAAGGTCAGCTTCTCAGATAAGCCCCGATCCTCAATGTTCTTGTAGAAGACTCCATGTAAGGGCTTATCTTTATGCAGATACAGAAGTTTTCTTTGCTCTGCTGCTTTTGTGTGGGTTTTTAGCTGGGCTGGTTCCAGCTCGATGACAGAGCTTGGACTTATCCGCCCAGTGTCGAAGTCGAGACCAAGTTCATCGGTTTATTATTATTATTATGAGAGGAAAAACTATGTTGCTGATATTCAATTATGTTTTTACAATCCCATGATATATTTTTGGTTACTAAATAATTTAATAATTTTGGAATATCCGACTGTATGCAAACTGTTCTATAGTTTTTGATATTCTCTTTTGGTTCAGATTGATGTATTGGTCTTAGGTAGCTCTGCTTTCAGAAGCAGAGAAATATACCTGAATTTAAACATAGATTAAAGATGATATGTAATGGTTTTGCCAATGTAAAAATGCACCGTTTCAATAAGTAAGTAGGGATGCCTTCTGTACCAAAGGAAACATTCCACGATAAATTCATGACTTTGTTAATAATATCTTTTACATTAATGTAAAAGTTGCCAACATCTATCGTTGTATCAAAGTTAAAATTGGGAACTTGATTGGAGTTACCATTGGAGCACACATTTGAAACGAAGTTTGCAAATAGTTCAAGTATATCCTGATTTTATTTTCGCTAACGATGTCACCGTAAGACATCTTAAAAGGTAAGCTATACCTTTCTCTTTTCATTTATTAATTTAAATAATTTACAGCTTAAAAAATATGTAATTATTGTTCAAAATGTCGGCATCTAAACTAAAACTTGTTGAATGATAATAATAGATATTTCTGCGCTATATTAGCCTCTTACACCATCATGATAGGTACATGTATTTGTTTAACAATGACCAATAAAACGTATACGTACTACATGATGACCGTTTACAATACAGTTATTGCTACATAAAATGTTTGCATGCAATAGAGAATATGTTCCAAATTTTAAACTCGAAGGTCATTTTTGTGTAATTTTGGTTATGTTTAGTGATGTTAATGTTGGCATATTTATTTTTATTTATGTATGTATAATACATCGTTCGTCTCCTTGCTTTCTCTTGTTCAAAGCGTCTTGGCTTGTAATCCATATATTATTCTTGTTGGTCTCCCTTTGCTGTATGGTACATCTAGCAGCACCACGCCATCCAGCATGGTTTTGGAAGCTAATAATCTTCACGATTATAAAATTCATAATTTGCGATCATTTCTCCCTAAGTTCTGATCGATGAGAACATTTTGTTCCTCAATTTTTATTTGTGTTACATGATATACTTATTTAAAAGTGAATTATTTATTATTTGTTTGCTTATAGTAATGAAACATATATTCTTTATAGGATTTTGCAAACAGTGGAAAGAAAAGCTATCTATGAGAACTAAAGGAAAAACTATATATATAAATATTAATGAAATCTTTGCATTCTTTCCATAACCTGACTTCTGGTTATGCTACCAAGTGAAAATTCTTATCAGCCATTCTCATTTTAACACTAGCATCCAACCTACGGCTAAGCAGGCTAAACTAGTATCCACATGATCCCCTACGATATGTAAATTCAGTTAAAAATGAGAACAAAGGCCTGAAATTAATTTATTTACGTACCTTGTCTTTAAAAATTTTTTTTTTCCATTCTAATAAATTACATTTTCATAAAATCTCATTCAGTTTCTTGGAAATGCTTAGCCTTTGAAACGTTTTTCGTCCTTATTGATGACTCATCAGAAAAGCCCAAAGCCACTCACAACGATGTTCCATGCAAAACTAAGACAATATCCATGAACAAGTTTAAAATAATTATAATTTTGACATTGTTTTTTATCAGTCAATGTCAAAATTATAATTATTTTAAACTTGTTCATGGATATTATTGTCTTAGTTTTGCATGGAACATCGTTGTGAGTGGCTTTGGGCTTTTCTGATGAGTCATCAATAAGGACGAAAAACGTTTCAAAGGCTAAGCATTTCCAAGAAACTGAATGAGATTTTATGAAAATGTAATTCATTAGAATGAAAAAAAAATTTTAAAGACAAGGTACGTAAATAAATTAATTTCAGGCCTTTGTTCTCATTTTTAACTGAATTTACATATCGTAGGGGATCATGTGGATACTAGTTTAGCCTGCTTAGCCGTAGGTTGGATGCTAGTGTTAAAATGAGAATGGCTGATAAGAATTTTCACTTGGTAGCATAACCAGAAGTCAGGTTATCGAAAGAATGCAAAGATTTCATTAATATTTATATATATATAGTTTTTCCTTTAGTTCTCATAGATAGCTTTTCTTTCCACTGTTTGCAAAATCCTATAAAGAATATATGTTTCATGATATACTTATGATATAAGAAATAAAAATGAATCTTACTATTATTAGTCAAACAACAACTCATCTAATACATGGTTATTTCAAAGAGAGGACTTCTTAACTGACTATTTTAGCATAAATTTACGATGTAGCCAATGCTACATGGTTGTCGTTAATAGGTCAATAATTTTATGAAAAGTTCTCTTACAAACTAAAACTATTTAGAGTTTTTACAGAACCAGCTTTCCGTGTATACGGGACGGTAGCTCAGTGGTTTAGCAAGTGCAGTTAGGTTAAGTTATATGTTGTTAACCACAGTTAAATAGAATAGAATATGTTAAAATGGAAATGGAAAATGGCGTCTAGCTTGCATACTGGCACACCTCGCGAAGCAGGTTCAATCCCTGCTCATCGCGAAATAATTTTAATCATAAAATTATCCCCAAGATGTGGTTTCCGAACCACTATAAACTGCAGGGCCTTGTTTCTCTTTACCTAACACAAAATCATTTTGGATTTTCAAGAAGTTACCTCGGTGATTTGAGAAGCGGTTAAGAAAACATTTTAAGAACTCTTGATATAATTATAAGTCAAAATTCTGAGATATGTGTATAAGAATTTTGAGATAACAGTAAGAATTCTAAATTCAATCTCCGAACTTTTATTTAAAAAAAAAGTTGTTGCATGGACTCTTTTACTATGTCACACATTTTGTTACCCTTCACCCATCCTCTTCCAACTCGTGTTTGTAGTTATTAAATTTTGCATCTTGTATTTTATCAAAATTTATTTCGATATTTTCTATTTTCATTAGTTACTTAAATCCTATACAAATTAGTATCTTCCAAGCAACTCAGGATCATGTCTACAGAACTGGCAAATTCTCCATTATTAGCAAATTGATTTGTTTTCTTTAATAACTTTCATTAATTATAAATGGAAAAACAAAACATTTGTGTTAAATTAACAATAAACATGTAAAATTTCAAGTGAGAGAAAAGTGAGCGAGCAAGTTTTTTGAATCTTATATTACAGAAATTTAACACATATGAAGAATGTTTATTTCATATTTTATGTATCTCTTTTCTCTGTCTTCTTTGCGACGCTGAGCAATTCATCATTAACATGTCTACAAGAGAAACGTTTCACCCGAATTATAGAATGTATTTTTTAATAAATTTTACGAGTTTTTCAGTAGAAGCACTTTGTAATTAACTTTGAAAACGTTTTTGCTTATCTTATTTTGCAATTAGCGTAATTGTCTATAAAATTAAATTAGAAACACTATAAAAACAAAATTAGGCATATTTACCGCTTTAAGATCAGAGAGCAACGGTTCGGTAATTAGAAATAAAGGTTATGTGCCCTAGTTATTCATATTTTTTAGTACTTACTTATACAATTAGATTGGTTTAACAGGCCTCGCTGTGCGTAAAAATAATAGAAATACACCTTCAACTGTTTTCCGCTTAAAAAGCGTTAACATATTTTTTTGTTGAAAACTATTAGCGAACGTCGTAAAAGTAACGTAAACTTTATGACACCAGTAAATTAGAGAAAGAAAGGCGTATAATAATCGATTACAACAAGAAATAAAATCTCAAAAGAGAAAATGGCATTTAATTTGGACCTGAGATACTAGATTTAATATTGGAAATAAAACAATGCTTCTGGATTTGAACAATTAACAGTGAATATGTATTTAAAAACGTACAATCTGATTAATTTCAGCATATTTAATATTCCATTTAAGTACATTTTAGCAAAAGCACATTTTTAAAACGTGTTATTACATATATTTTACCATATTCGTTTTAGTCAAGGAATATGTATCATCGACCGTTAGCGAGGTGCACAGTGAACTAAGAAGTGTGCACAGAATCATATAATTGTATTGTTGTGGGTGCTACATAGGTATGTAACATTTCAAGGCAATAAACCAAATGAAAGTGGTTGAAAATGGAGTTAAAACACTTGACCATTTATTGACAAAAATGTGAAGTTGAATAAAAATTAAGATGTAAACAGCTAGTTCATGTAAAATTTACCCAATTTCGTTATCACTCGATTTTTCATCTTTTGCCGGAGTTCTTGACTATATACTTAAGTTCATTTTTTGTGCGTTTTATGTATTTTATTCAATAGAATTGTTTTGCCATCGGTACTACAGTTGTATGAAAAATTTGAAGGCAATGGATCAAGTGGAAGTGATTCAAAATTCACTTGCAAGATTTGACTTAAACTGACTGACTGACAAATATGTGAAGTTGAATAAAATGTTGTAAAAAGTAGTACTTACAGCATAGTAAACGAAGGAGAAAACGGCGGCCGATTTGGAAAATTTTCACAAGTTTGAGACAAACATGTGCTTATATGTAAAAATTGCGATAATTTAAATTTTATTCGATTACATGCATATAACGAGTTATCAGAATTTTAATCAAATTCTCCGCTTTTCGGAAAACTATATGGGAAAATGTATTTTCAATTATGAATCTCGCATACCATTCTAAATACTTTTTATCCCTATGATTTTTCCAGAAAAACTCAGACGTAACGAGATATTTTGAATTTGTCTCTAATCTTCCGCTTTCCGGAAAAGCGTAAGGGAAAATGTCCTGCTTCATAGAAAATATCATTTGAAACACTTTTTTTTCCATGGTTTTTGGAAACAAATGCACAGGTAACGAGATATTTTGAATTTTTACTGGATTTTCTGGTTCTCGAAAAAGTGTAGAGGAATAAGTATTTTCTAAATAGCAGGGAAAATACCATTTTAAGCGCTTCTTGTTCTCACAAGTTTTTCAAAGAAATGCACAATTATCAAAATATCGTTTTATCCATATATTACAATTTTCCACTTTTCGGAAAAGGGATAAGAAACATTTATTTTTTAACAGTAATTCCACATGGAAACGATATTTTAAAAACTTGTTTCTTTTTAAAGCATAAATAATTAAATAAGGATGGAATAGTATTTTTCATTAGGAGTCCAGAAAATAGGCTTTTCCCATGCGCGCGTGACAAATTCTCATGCAAGCATGGGAAAAGCATTTATGGATGTGTAATGAACGATATTTTTCACTATACCCCTCTAAAAGCACTATGTTTACATACCTATTTAGTGCACGGAAAATGGGATTTAGCTGCCTACTTGCCAGTCGTAATAAAATATATGCTATTGAAAGTTCCTTAGTAACCGCAAATGATTGTTTAGTTTCCTTACAAACGCTAAACAACCCTCGTATTGTGACAGGTTTTCAAATTTTTATTCAAAATATTTTTAAAATGATTTCTCCACAAGAAGAAATATTACTTGAAGCGGCAAGAGTAAGTGTAAAGTTACTGTCCAGGAAGTCTCGTGAGAGATATGAAAATGAATACCGTCTATTCTCCAAATGGTGCCAGCAAAAAAGAGTTAAAACATACAGTAAGTGATGATACTCTTCTCGTATATTTATCCGAAAAAGCCAAATTAATGAAAGCTTCAACTTTATGGAGCCGATTTTTAATGTTAAAAAGTTGTCTAGCAGTAAAAGAAAATGTGAATGTTAGTAATTTGCCGAAAACTACTGCATTTCCCAAACGACAATATGTTGGTTACACACCGAAAAAGTCCAAAGTATTAACTGCAGACCAAGTCGCTAAATTCATACTTGAAGCACCAGATGAGAAGTGGTTATTAAATAAAGTAATTTTAATACTTGGTATTTACGGTGTATGCCGTAGAGATGACTTGATTCGTTTATCTTTGAAAGACGTGGAAGATAATGGCCGTTTTTTGGTGGTATTTCTTCGAGATGGCAAAGATCACAAACCAAGAAATTATAAAGGAAGGATGTCCCTTTGATCCATACAGGCTTTATCGTAAATATATTAATCTAAGACCTACGAATATGAATAGTAGATTACTTATTACATATCGCAATGGTAGATGTTGTGCTCAATATGTAGGTTGTCAAACTATAAGGGTTACAACAAAACAAATTGCTGAATATCTGAAGCTAAAAAATCCTGAAGAATATACTGGACACGGCTTAAGACGATCTTCACCATCTATGTTGGTTGAACGCGGAGGGGATTTGCTTACTTTAAAAAGACATGGATGTTGTCATTTCTTGACTTTGGCTAAAGGCTACATCGAAGAATCGGTAAACAGAAATATTGAAATTTCTCGTAAATTGTCTAGTCATTCAAGAACAGAACAAACACAATATCAACAGCAGAAAACATTTTAATTGGGGAAAACCAAGAAATAAATTCTAATATAGTACCTTCGACTTCATCAACTACAATTCTACAAAATGAAGGCATATTTACAATAACACAAATTGTAACATAAATGTTTCATTTGGTAAAAATTAATGATATAGGTTTTTGTTCGTTCATTAAAACTAAAGTCCCTAAAAATGTAGATTTGTTTGCCTATTTCCTGTTTTCAGAGAGTTATAATGAAAAATATATTTGTAATCAGCACCTCTAGAAACCCTTTTATGCAAGATTACAACCAAAGGTGTTTGAGGTAGGGGCCGTCATAAAAAGTAAATTTTTTCAACCAAGAATAACTTGTGTATGTAAAACGGATTCTCAAATGAAAACATGTAAGTATTCTTAATTCTTTGTTCAGAATCATGTATTGTACTAGCTTGAATTGACTTTGTAACAAATTATTTTTAATAAGGCAAAAATACTAAATCTTACATCCCTACCAATTTTCTAACAAATAATCTTTAATAAACCTACGTAAATCATGAAAATAAAAGTTATTGCATGGCTGACTTAGGTGTTTATTGAAGATTATTTGTTAGAAAAATGATAGGTATGCACGAATTGCAATTTTTGTAACAGCATCACGGTATACCCCCCGTTTTCCTTTAGTTTTGAAGATAATTGATTGAAATTTAGGACATACCACATACATAATAAGCGGCACGTTTTGACATACCCTATATATTATTGCACTTTTTAATTCTGCATAATTTTCTGAATACAACGATGCTAAATAAGTGACATTTCAAACATTGATTTCTTTATACTTAACATAATTTTTAGTTTTCCATTTAAGTATGCCATGATGGTTCCGATTTATTCTAAATAACCCGTGTAATGCTACAAAAATCGAAACCCCGTTAAAAACAAAAAATTATGTGATTTATGAGCAAATAAAATTCACCAAAATTGTTTTTGGGGCAAGTAGCTCCAGGTCTTCACGGGTTGTAACGGCGGTTGCATAGACAATGTTTTTTAAATGACCCCAAACAAAGAAATCAAGGGGCGGTAAATCAGGTGACTTTGGAGGCCATACCTCACAGGACCATTCGTCGAAATAACGTTTTCTCCGAATCTCCATTTAAGGTAATCAATTACTATCCTTGAATTATTGGGAGGAGCGCCATCGTGTTGGAAATATATACTCTGTTCTAAATCTAAAGGTAACTCATCTAAAATGTCCTCAATCTCATTTTCCAGGAATCTCAAGTATCTGGTACCCGTCAGAGGTCCTTCAAATATTATTCGACCAATGATTCTACTACCGATTATTCCAAGCCAAACATTGAAACCGAACCGCACTTGAAAGTTACCCTCCCGTAATAAATTTTAATTTTCTTGTGACCAATATTTTGTATTTTGTCGGTTAAATAATCCCAAATTTGTAAATCTTGACTCGTCCGAAAATAAAATCAGTCCCAAAAAATCATTGTTTGGCTGCACGTTATTATACAAAATCCAATTGCAATATTCCATCCTATGTTCGTAATCACTTTCGTACAAATGCTAGTGCAATTGGTATTTAAAAGATTTATAGTGGTATTTGTGCTAAATTCGGCTTACTGTTTGGCGACTGATGTTCTATTCAAACCCCACCTGCCTTAAAGAAACAGTCTTATTCGAGCCAAAACATTAATTTCCGTTCCTTCGTCAATAATGAAGTTTTCTTCGGGATCATTGTTGGGCTCTCTTCGGAATTGGTTTTCAACACGTTTAAAATAATTTTTCGCTAGACATTGTTTATCAGGATATCGTCGGCCATAAAGGTCCATAGCTACAATTGCATTTTTTTTACGTTCCCCATAAATAATTAACTTGTCCACTTTTTTATCTCTTGTATAAATTTGTGACACTTTGAACACAATTAACAAGAATTTTAAACAATTTTTAAAGACACGATAAAAACACCGTTAAACCAACAAATGTTTGACAAGCTAAATATTTCATTGATTTCAACGCCACCTTAGTTTTAACATTTAATTAGAACAAAATTGTATTTTCTTATTTTCTTTTAGCTGTAATTTTGTTTGTAGTTATCGCACATTTTAATACGACATATGAATAAATCCCTTATTAATAGTACTAATAAATGGTACCACGGTACCGATATGGTTCTATTTGAAAAAAAATGAGTTTTGCCCCAAAAACAATTTTGGTGAATTTTATTTGTTCATAAATCACGTAATTTAGTGTTTTTAACGGGATTTCGATTTTTGTAGCATTACACGACCCGTGTAATGCTACCAAATTTAGAATAAATCTGAACTGTCATGGCACCCTTAACTGGAAAACTAAAAATTATATTATAAAAAACATTGATGTTTATAATGTCACTTATTTGGCATCGTTGGATTCAGAAAATTATGCAGAATTCAAAAATGCAATAATATATAGCGTGTTCCATTTAAAAATCGAAAGTTAGTGTCACTTTCGGCGAAACCGGAAGTGAAAAAAAATCAACTGTATGTCAAAAAGTGTCGCTTATTATGTATGTGGTATGTCCTGAATTTTAATCAATTATCTTCAAAACTAAAGGAGAAAAGGGGGGTATACCATGCTCCTGTTACATCCGGTTTGTTCACCACCAAAATTTCAATATATTCGGATATCAGATGAGCGAGATAAGAGGGTGGCTCAATGGAAAGCAGGACATATTATATACCTCAATTTGTAGAAAGATGTTTTTGTTTTACTAAAAATGGACTCGTGTCTATATTCTAGTAAATGTTTTTTACATAATTCAAGTATATCATTTAGTTATCAAGAAAATGGCCCGTTAGTTTTAAGTGGGACACCCCGCATACGTTAAGAAGCTCCCCATTTTAAAAATATTTAAATTTGGGTAAGAAGTGATATTCTTCCATTATTCATTTGATTATTTTGGATTTTAAACATTTTGTAATGGGCTTGTTCCATGATATTCTTTTTATATGGTTTTTATACTTTTTCATATAGTACTCAATATTCTGATTATACACTTAAAATTTCGTATTATTAGCTTTTTCCGTTCTCGAGATATTATTATAAGGAGTTGAATTTAGTAATAGTTGCAAAAACCGAGCGCTCATTTGTGACGTCACTATACGCAAGTGACGTAAGAAAAATGGCTTTCTGGGACCTTTCAAATTTAACCTGAAAGGTCGAAAAACATGGAATTTTTAAACGCTGGTAAGTAAATAAATACGTCGAGTGGAAGTTCGTTCTATGTGTCTACGGAAAGGAGAAGGTCGGCGATGAATTATAATCGTAAATTGCAGGGTCGAAATCGAAAATTCGTTCTGGCAGGAGCGAGAGAAAATTGTAATTTTTTGACATTTCACCAAATTGTACTTCCCTACTGTCAAGTAGTAAACAAAACAAACAATACCTCGAAAACACTTATAATTATAACCAATAAGGAGCATCAAGTCTATTGAGATCGCCGAGTCTATGCGTATAGTGACGTAGCGCCTGGCCACGCCCCATTTTCGCGAGATGGAAATTTGTAATAGTTTTTAAGATACTAAACGTGCGAATAAGATTCTGATATTTTGCAGATCCATTAATTTATACTTGCACTTTCGATTTGTGAAATAAAAAAAAATGCTGAACAAGCGCATTGCGTATGGATTTGCAATAATTTAAATAATTTGTAAAACAGATTCAGAAATAAGTTATTTTATATAAAATGTTAGTTTCATATGTAAAAAAGTAGATGAAGACGATGTAATTGAGGCGAAAGAGAGAGGTGTGAAAACCTATTTCGCATCTACTATTAAGAGGCACAATAAAAAACATGAGTGCTAAGAGGCAAATTTTAACAAAGTGATCATTCACAGTGCGTGTCTAATACATTATAAAACAATGAAACACGGATTTCGGTCAGCGGCTAATTGTCGCGGTAGGCCTGAGATTTCACGTTTTTACCGCCAACATCCCAATCAACGGATAGAAGCTTTATTTGTAGTGAAGAAATATCTGAAATAATTTCTGAAAATTTAAAATAGTCTCGTTTGGGCGTTCGAAATGCATTGTTTATGAATCAATAATAGTGCAGTTAAAAGAAAAAAAAAAGATGAGATATGCATAGCTTTGTAACAGCAAAATTATAATTTCATACCTTCTGGGGTATCACCAGGAGTATATATCTGAGTTTTGGACTTCCAAAACTTATTGCGTTCTTTCTTATAAACAATTTAGTTTTTTAAGCAGCGTCCAATCGGGACAAACAAAAAACCAAAATTCCGTCGTTAAAATTCCAACAAATCTACGTTAGTTTTGGGTCGTTTGAATACGTATATAACGTACAAAATGGAATAAACCGACTAAAAAGCGTTCATTTTTCATTTTAACGCCCAGGCACGTCAAGAGTTCTGATCGGCTTCAAACTTTCAGAAAATATACCTTTTGTTAAAAACAAAACACTCTAAAATTTTGGTGCCAAAATATTGAACCCTGTGGCATAAAGGCATAACTGAATTTGTTTTCTAAAATTTGAATTGCCCGTCATTTTATGCCATTAAGTCTAAAACGGATTTTTTTTTCAAAATGTACATCTTGATGCCAGCTTTCCGTTGAAATCAGAAACAGTTTTTTTTTAAAATTCATTTTGGCCACTTTTTGGCATTTATTTATAAACCAAATAACAACAAATGGATTTTTTTGACCATTTCACATAGACGAAAATTAACTTTTTTTAAAATTAAAGTTTTCGCAATTCTCTTTCTTCACTGATAAACATTTTTCAACCCAGAAGGTATAATTTTCTGTTACTGAACTATGTATATAATAATAATAATAATAATAATAATAATAATAATAATAATAATAATAATAATAACCGAGAAAATGCGTACTGGATTGAATCCGAAGAAGAGAGAGTAGCTAATTTACCTGCTATGGAACCAGTATTAATACTGAAAGCTGACGTTAAACAAACCATATCTAAACTTAAAAACTGGAAAGCACCCGGCATTGATAAGATCCAGGCTTACTGGTGGAAAAACTTTAACTGCACACACAAAGCATTAGCAGCACAAATTAATGAAGCTATACTGAACCCTAACAGACTTCTTCACCTAAGGAATCACAACTATGATTCCAAAAAATAACGAAACCCATGAACCGAAAAATTACCGACCAATCACCTGTCTGCCAGTTTT
The DNA here is from genome assembly GCA_963583905.1 of Stenurella melanura. Taxonomy (NCBI): domain Eukaryota; kingdom Metazoa; phylum Arthropoda; class Insecta; order Coleoptera; family Cerambycidae; genus Stenurella; species Stenurella melanura. Next base: position 116,605,688 of record OY757312.1, read on the forward strand.
TTACAAAATTATAACTAGTATAATAGAAAATAAAATTACAAAACATCTAGAAAATAAAGATATACTAGCTAAAGAACAAAACGGATGCCGAAGAGGGAGCAAGGGAAGCAATGAGTGGCTAATTATAGATACAGTTGTCACAAAGCAGGCTGTAAAGCGGAAAAGAAATATTTCAATAGCTTGGATAGACTATCGCAAAGCATTTGACTCCATACCGCATTCCTGGATACAAAAAGTGCTCACTATATACAAGATCGATCCAAAAGTACTTTACTTCTCGAAAGTAACTATGAAAGCCTGGAGAACATCTTTGAGTGTGAATGTAAACCATCAAGCTTATTACACCGATACCATTCCAATTACCAGAGGGATATTTCAGGGAGACAGCCTAAGCCCCCTGATATTTTGCCTAGCAGTTAATCCTTTAAGCTTTATGCTTAAAAAGGAAGGGAGGGGGTATGTCATTAACAGGAACCCTGAAACAAAGTTGACACACCTGTTCTATATGGACGACTTAAAGATATACGCCGCAAATGAACTACAACTGCAAAACCAACTGGAGATTGTCAACGCATTTAGCAAAGAAATCAGGATGGAATTTGGAATAGAAAAATGTACATTCATACACGCGAAAAGAGGAGTCACCCAAGAATCTGAGAATATTCAGCTGCTAGATGATACGGAATTCAACGCCCTTCCTCTAGCAGAACATTATAAATATCTAGGCGCTAGGCAATGCCTGACTATAGAACAGACCGCATCAAAGAAACTAGCCGAGAATAATCTAATGAAACGCGTGAAAACACTATTGAAGACACAGCTATACGCAGGAAATCTCATTTCGGCAATTAATACCTGGGCCATCCCTGTTATGTCGCACACATTTGGAGTACTAAAATGGACCCAAACGGACCTAGAGCGGATAGACAGGCAGCTACGAACAACGACGACAAAGTACAGAAGCCACCACCCAATTTCGTCAACCAGCCGACTCTATTTGCCCAGAAGAAGAGGAGGAAGAGGACTTTTGAACTTAGAAATTTTGCATGCACATAGGATAAAAAAGTTATATACGTACTTCACGGACACACATGAAGAACTACAATGTGCTGTTGCAATGGTGGATAGTAACTTCTCTGCTTTAAATCTAGCTGACCGAGCACTACCCGAAACACAGAAAACAATTAAAACATTAGAAGAAGATTGGAAGGGAAAAGCTCTGCACGGAAGATATGCGGCCGCACTGCATAGCCACGATACTGATATTGAACTGTCAACTAGTTACCTCAGACAGGGATTCCTTATGCCAGAGACAGAAGGCTTTATTAATGCCATTCAAGACCAAGTTATAGCAACAAGAAATCACCGTAAGTACATATTGAGGCAAGACTTAACAGATGATAGATGCAGACTTTGCGGAACTACTTCGGAGACAATTCAACATCTAGTGTCCGCATGTACTTACCTTGCACCAAAGGATTATCTCGACCGACACAACAAAGTAGCCGGAATAGTCCACCAGGAAATCTGCAAGAACAATAACTTTATTAATGAGATTGTGCCATACTACAATTATGTGCCAGAAGCCTTCCTAGAAAATGAAACAACAAAAATTTACTGGGACACTGGAATTGTAACGGACAAGGAAATCAGGCACAATAAACCTGATATATTAATCATGAGCAAGAAAGAGAAATGTGCGCACATTATAGACGTTACAGCTCCACTGGACGAAAATATAAGAAAAGCAAGAAATGAAAAGATCTCTAAATACCAAGACTTAGCAAACGAATTGAAAGCTATTTACCTGCTGGAGAAGGTGTCCATCGTGCCCATAGTAATATCAGGAAATGGGCTTATAGACAAAGAGCTGCCTAGAGCACTAAACCAACTGGGTATAACTGACCACCACAGAGTGATAGGGCTTGCTCAAAAAGCTACAATTTTATCTACCTGTAGCACTGTTCGTAGGGCGTTGGCCCATGATCAAATCGTTGGTCGTCAAGACCCCGGTTAATCATGAATTAACTAGGAAATCCAACTATTAGTTGTGAAGAGAAAAAAAATATAATAATAATAATAATCATTCTCTACTCCTTTGGGGTAGTGAAGTGGACGCAAAGTGAGCTGCACCAACTCGACGTAGGAACCCGAAAGATGATGCATATTAACCGAAGTTTGCATCCAAAATCGTCCGTTCCACGGTTGTATCTCTCACGACAGCAGGGAGGCCGTGGTCTCTTGAGTTTGGAGTATCTACATAACAGGTGTGCTCTGGATGGAGCCTGTAAAATTATCAAGAGTTCGGATCCCCTTCTCTGCATGGTTCGCGACCATGAACATGCAGGAGTAGGAGCATTTTTACTGAAGGCAGCACAGAGAGCAGCCGATGAGCTTGGTCTCGACTTCGACACTGGGCGGGTAAACCCAAGCTCTGTTACCGAGCTGGAACCCGCTCAGTTAAAAGCCCACATAAAAGAAGCAGAGCAACGCAAACTTCTGCAGCTGCACAAGGATAAGCCCTTACATGGAGTCTTCTACAAGAACATGGAAGACAGGGGCTTATCTGAGAAGCTGACCTTTGCTTTCCTAAGGGCAGCTGGGCTGAAGTCTGAGACCGAAGGGTTCATCACGGCTTGTCAAGACGGTGTCTTTAATACACTTGTCTATCGAAGTCATGTCTTGGGTATGGAGGTCCCAGATATCAACTGCAGGGCCTGCCGAAGGGTGCCGGAGACGCTAATGCACCTGTTGTCGGCTTGTCCGGTATACGCAGTCTCGGCCTATATTCATAGACATGATGGAGCATTACGAGTGCTGTACTATCATCTACGGCACTCGTATGGGATAGACGAGACACCAGTGCTGCCATATGCTCCGGGGGATATTGAGTCCGTTGTGGGGAATGAACAGTGCCTAATTTACTGGAACTACTCATTTCTTACCGTCAGGCAAATACAAGCTAATAAGCCTGACGTAGTGCTCCTCGACCGCCAACTCAAGACAATGTTTGTTATTGAATTCTCCGCCCCAGCGGAGACAAACATTGTTTTGAAAGAGGAGGAAAAACGGACTAAATATCGAGATCTTCTCTTGGAACTCCGCAGACTTTATCCAGACCACACAGTTAAACTAGTGGTACTAATAATAGGATCCCTCGGTGGTGTGAGGCACACACTGCTGTCGGCATTGAGAACAATACCGGCCTGCCGAAACTCGGCAGAAATCTTAGCCGGAAGCATGCAGAAGGCCGCTATCCTTGGTTCGTTACGTCTACTCAGAGCACATGATTCGCGGACCCAGTGATCACTGACTCTACGGCGTAGAGAGTGGTCTCTGGTACTGCCAGCGGACCCTCTCTGGTAGCATCGGAGACAGAGAGAAGGGCGACTGGTTTTTAAGTAAAAAAAAATAAAATAATAATAATAATAATAATAATAATAAATTGCCTTTATTCAGTATTACAGTATATAATACCAAGGGCGAAGTCTAGCCGAAGCTACTCTACTTAACCCATATCAATGTCCTTTTTTACTCCCCTGAAAACCAATATTTTAAAGATACGAGCCTGTAGACAGAAAAAATTTTTAGGGGATGCTTATGGCATTGCCGGTACGGCATGACAGTTCAGCCGGCTAAAGCGTGCTAGTTACAAGCATGCTTGGTCAGACTGTCTATCATGTTCTGTATTCGATGAATAGCTTCGACACTGACAACGTCGGCGGGTAATGGATGTTGTCTGCATATTTTCAAATGTATCACCCCCTTCCGGACAACTTAGGTTTTGGATTTCGATGTTATTTACTGTGGCGTGTGTTTTTCCTTTTTTGCTAACGATGGGGGCGCTCAAATTTTCCCAGGCTTTGCCGGGCACCCTCTGCTACCCCCTGGCTACAGGCCTGGAAAGTAGGGGAACCACGGTGATGGCATAGCTCCTGTGGTTTTAATAACAATATTAGTAAGCTTGTATCCACAAACTTATTGTCGCAAACCAGGCAAGGGAAAAATTTACGGAAAAATTGTACTCTTCTCAAAGTTTTAATTATGGAGAAGCAGGGGCAAATAACATATTGTTCCTTTATGCCATTAGCGGCTGCGATACGACTTCTGCCATCTGCAATACCTAGAACAGCAAGTTTCTTACCACCCTATAGTATGAAATTATTCAGCAATGCGACGTAGACCCTGCGACAAAGGCTTAAAAAAGGAAACGCTTTTTGATGAAGCAGACGTGACATTAGATTCACTTTGTTACCAGCATTTTATAAAATCCATTATAAGAGAAATTATAACGGAATAATTAATAATAATTTGTGCAAAAAAGTTACAAATAGACGATAACTAACGATACGATACCCCATTTCTTTAATTAACGGAATTTAGATTTGCCACAATTATAAATATTACTTCGAACTATGACATCTATGCGAAGAAAGGCATATTAAGTTATTATAATTTCATTTTTATATTGCTATTGAAAATTTCTTTTCTGTCAAGTAGTGCTCCATTTCTCTATATTTTGAATACGTACTAATAGCTTTCATGGCTTGAAATTGCCATTCTATATTATGTTCTATCTCTCTCCTGTTTTGAAGTTTTATTTTATCCGTTTACCAATGCCTATCGAGAGATAAATCACTTATTCACCATTCACCATCTATTAACTGATGTTTGTACATTCTTTTCTGTTACTTATTGTGAATATCAAATTAGATTTCATATTTGTTTTGTAATTAAACGTTCTTGAGTAAAGTGTTTTTGATAATAATGATTCAGGAACATAACCGTACCAAAATCTTTTTCTGAAAAATTATTATTAGGTACACAAGTAGATCCAAAGGTTCGCAGTAGTAATGCTGTCGACCAACGGGTCGACAGCCTTAGTACTACCTAGAATAGAGCGATGTTCTTTGTGGAGAGAATCGGTCTTTTCTCACATATCTCGACATATTTGAGATAGGTACGTAAGAAAAGATCGATTCTCTCCATTGCTCTATTCTAGGGTCGTGTAGTTCCTGCGGTTGTAAAAATTGTCTCAGAAGATAGTTATACCTTGATGCTCCTAGTGGTGCATAGAATTGCATAGAATATGAGTGATGGTTCCATCCCCTAGTCCATACATTCAACGAATAAGATCATCCGTCAATTTCATTGTTAGTTTTCTCAGTACTTGATTAATGCACCAAATTTAAAAAACTTTATACTGGTGACTAGAGAATCAAAATCCTTTCAAACGAGGTGCCGCACAACCTCCTTTCTTATTAAAAATTTTCAGGGAAACTCGTAGATACTTATTTGATGTTAGAAAATGGCAATTTTAAATTAAAATTCGACCTGTTTCAGGATATTCCCTAAAAGTTTATAATTACGCTTAAAACGAATTGATTGCATACACATGGACTGCATTGTATATAAGAAGTTGCTATACTCCTAACATTTTTCGATTAGTTGATTATGATTTGCTAATATCTCCATCCTATGTGCATAAACAACTGAACTTCACTATGTGATTCGTCTATTGTATTGAACTAAATTCAATTTGCATTTATCTGAATAGAACTTATTTCCATAAATTGTCAGGTAATATTTTTAATGCGTATTGGCGATGACTGAATAATTTTTAAAAAAATGTACAAAAAGTGTGAGGCAGTGAGGCTACAGAACGTGTTAAATCTAGCGTCTAATTAAACAGTTTCAAGGTTTAAACATAACTTCATGCCATTAAAAACAGTATTATTTAAACATCCTTGTAGAATGTACCACTAATTACTTACTTCCTAGACTGAATGTATAAATTTCTAATAGCTGGATACGATGTGATGCTTACCCTGTGATTAATATTCAGCGATAATTAATAAATGCAACATGCTGCACAAGCTTATTATAGCTCAAACGTATATTTAGTTTAGCTTGTATCTTTCTAATAGCACTTCCGCAACAAATGTTTAACACGCAACTATATATTTTCATAAAAGGAAAGCTCTGGACTGCAGTATTTATTTTCAATGATACTGTAAATTGATAGTACAGGTTGAAAAGTAGGAAGATGTATTTCCAGTCTATGAAAAAGCTTACTGTTGGATTTCATTCAGATTTTTTCCAAGAACGAAAAAGTGGATAGGGAATAGGAATCCGATATTCTTAAAATCCTGAATATTGAATTTAACACAACTGGCCTTTCTGGAGGGGGGACTGGAACGTTCGGCGTAACGCAGCTTCTGGAGACGCAGTTTCCACAAACAATAAGACTCTTTAACACAACCACGTTAGCATAATCAAGAGACGATTAAAACCAAATTTAATCATCTCCCGATTATGCAAACGTAGTTAGCAAAACGCGCGTCGACTGCTGGTGTTCGAGTGTTGTGTTCAAGTGTTTTGGTTTTTGTAGAAATTACGTCTCCAGAGACTACTGACATTTGTTTAAAGTAGACAATGATTGGCCAAATTTGTTTATAGATAGATAGATTTATTTCATGTGAGGTAATTACATTATACACACGTCAATTTCAGAAACACAGAATATGTAAAATACAATATAAAATAATAAAGAAAGTACAATAAAAATGAATGACACGAATAAAACTTATATAAAAAAAGACTGGAACACGAAATATGGTTACCAAGTTCATGAACAATTAAAACGATATTTATAAAGAAAATAGTAAAATTTGAACAGACTGGGAGACAAAATAATCAATCTGAATAGTATAGAAAACCTCCCCTTTCAGAAAACTTTTGATTCTTTTTTCAAATTTGCCAGATTTCGATTTTTTCCAATCATTTGGTAAACGATTATACAGTTTATCGATAAATATCCATAGAAATTCATGTTCCCTGTTAAGCGAAAGTGTGGAGCGATCATTTGTTGGTGTCTGGTGTCGCATGTGGTAGCTAGATTGAAATTGATGCTCCTGTGGATAGTCTTTGGCATACATAATACATTTTGATACTTATATACTTATTGGTACATGTAAGTGTTCCTAGTTTTTTAAAGATTGGTTTATAAGGTCTCTATAATCAGCCTTCTAGTCCCTTCAAATTAGGAAAATTGAGGGAAATTTTCCCTACAGCTAAGCCACCCATATAGAAAGTTGCCTTGGGGTTGTCTTAACATATTTTTCACCAAGCGCATGTAAAAAAAGGGTTGTTTTTTAGATATAGATACATATATATGTTTTTTGGCCGTTTTGGCGGTTTTTTGCGTTTTGCTGCAAAACTATGCATTTTTGAGAAAAGATGACCCGATTTGATATTGTAGATCTAGCGATTCTCTACAATTTTTGTTCTTTTCATTTTTTTGAAATTCCACTTAGTTGCGCCGCTAGAGCGCGCTGAAGTTTATGTAAATGTATAAATTTTGTTGTTGTTTGATTTTAAGGCAAATCTATGCATTTTATAAAAAAATATCAAGATATCAAAGTTGTAGATGAAAAAATTTTCGATAAATTTTGTTCTATGTTTTTTTTTCAAAGTCGCGTAGTTTTGCCGCTAGAGGACGAAAAAGATTTTTCAATACTCTTGAGCGGATAAAAAAAATATAGGCATCGTGAACAGCTAGTATTTTGCCCCCCCACCTCCCTCTACTCAATATTTTTTACCGGCTAAGCTAATATAGATCACATTAAGGATGACATATACAAAAAGGCCCATCACGACCACTACAGCTGAATGCGCGTAGTTCATACTATTAGATGCACCGTTCTATGCGCAGCTGTGTAAGAAATGAACGACGGGCTTCAAAAAAATAATTTTTTTTGCTCTCCAAATCTTTATATAATTGACGAGTACTCTAAAAAAATGCATAGTTTTGCCTGTGTATCAAAAATATATGTGCTATATTTTTTTTCGCTCAAGAATATTGAAAAAATGTTTTTCGCGCTCTAGCGGCAAAACCGCGCGACTTTGAAAAAAAAACAAAGAACAAGATTTGTCGACCATTTTTTTATCTACAACTTTGATATCTTGATATTTTTTTATAAAATGCATAGTTTTGGCTTAAAATCAAACACCAAAAAAATGTATACATTTACATAAACTTCAGCGCGCTTTAGCGGCGTAATTAAGCGGAATTTAAAAAAAATGAAAAGGACAAAAATTGCAGGGAATCGCTAGATCTACAATATCAAATCAGGTCATATTTTCTCAAAAATGCATAGTTTTGCAGCAAAATGCAAGACACCGCCAAAATGGCAAAAAAAACATATATGTATCTATATCTAAAAAACAACCCTTTTTTTTCATGCGCTTGGTGAAAAATATGTTAACACAACCCCAAGACAACTTTCTATACGGGTGGCTTAGCTGTAGGAAAAATTTCCCAAAATCAGTGATTTTTCTTCTAATTTGAAGGGACTACTCGTCGTTATTCTGATTGAGCTATTTTGGAGTTTTAAAATTTTAGGGTCATGTGATGATCCACCCCAAAGCAATATCCCGTAGCTCGTTTCACGATGAAAGAAATCATGATATAGCGTTAATACGTAATTTTGATCAATCTAGTTAGATTTTATAAGATATACATAGTGTTAGACAATTTGTTTGACAGTTTGCCGATAAAATAAGGTTCCCATGTTAATTTATTGTCTAGAAAGAGTCCAAGACATTTACCTAGATCATTATTTTTCAAGAAGTTACGAGGGTTTGAATTAAAAATTAATGTTTGAGTTTTATCTAAGTTTAGTTTTAACTTAACATTGTTTAAATAATGTTTAAAAATGAATTATTATTTGTTAGCTTATAATTGTATTGAAACATATTCTTTATAGGATTTTGCAAACAGCAGAAATAATAACTATCTATAACTAAAAGAAAAACTATGTGTAAAAATATTAATGAAATCTTTGCATTCTTTCGATAACCTGAATTCTGGTTATTCTTATCTTTAATCTGCATGGCCACAGGGGACTGTGTGGATGCTAGTGTTAGAATGAGAATTGTCAACTAAGAAATTAGACAAATTCATTTTAGGATTTTAATTGGCTAGCATAACCAGAATTCAGGTTATCGAAATAATGCAAAGATTTCATTAATATTTTTATACATAGTTTTTCTTTTAGTTATAGATAGTAATTTTGTCTGCTGTTTGCAAGATCCTATAAAGAATATGTTTCAATTGTTTAAATAAGTCATTGTTTCTGACTACATTTCTCTTGTGTTTGTAAGAGGTTTTGAATTATTTCTAGTTGAAAGTAGAGTTATAGCATCAGTATATATAACGTTTTTGTAGTTTATTTGATTTAAAATATCGTTTATATAGATGATAAACAGTATCAGTTCCAAGTAACATTATTTTGAAATACACACTGATATCTATTAGTGACATAAGATTTGGCAAAAGAAAGGGCAGGTTCTCGAATGCAATAACATTCTAGTTTTATCAGCAGAATTTCCAAAGAAATGCAGTCAAACGCCTTGTATAAATCTAAGAAACAGGCTATCATGTTTTCATTTTCTAATTCGTTTGTGATACAATTTATTTTTTTCAGTTGTAGATTTTCCTACCATGTAGCCGTACTCGTTAGGGTTTAGTAGTTTTTTAATTCTTAGATAGTATATTAATCTAATCTTATACCCCAACTCTAATAATTTTGATATAATAGGAACAACTAATTTGTCACCTTTCTTAAAAATAGGAGTCACTCTTGAAAAATCAAAAAATCATAGTAGGCATTTCTTAATAAAAAAATTTTGTTATCAAAACTTGTTCCAAAAACCCCGAACCCGAAGTTTAGTTACATTCTAAAAAACTGAGGTTTTGATGAAAAAAATCCTTTTGAGGCATTTAAATAAAAATTAATTCTAAATTTATTTTATTTACACAAATGAATAATGAATACAACCAAAAGAATTAAATATGTTCTATCAAACCTCCATCAGCCTTAACGCATGCCTCAATTCACTTTTTGTCATTGTTCATAACTTTTCGGAATTTAACTAAACTTCAGATTCAGGGTTTTTGAATGATTTCGAACAAGTTTGGTTAACAAAATTTTTTGATTAAAAATGCCTACTATGATTTTTTGATTTTTTTCATACAATTTCGTATCGTAGATGGCCTTGCATTTAAAGATGGAAAGTGATTTTGTGGTATTAAATAGACCTTGGTGACATTTATCTTTTAAGATCAGCTTGATTCAAATCGGACAAAAAACAAACGAATGATTACGCTGTTACACTCTTAAGTGAGACACACTGTATTTAACAATTCTAGAGTTTACACTAATAACTATAAAAATCTCTATAAAACGTATGCATTTGAACATTCGGTCTTTGGTACCAAAAGTTGCACTAATTAAGAATTTTACTTAATCTTGGTTAAATTCAAATACAAGTAATGACGTCATAAATTTAAATAATTATGTTGCTGTTCGAAAAGACGTACTTTACAGTGATCAAACTGTATATAGAGTTTTAAAGCGATAGAACATACTAGTGCTGTTAAAAGTCTGTTTGATTTACCACTAATAATGACTCATGATAATAAGTAAAATACTCGTATTAATTTTACCTCCACATCCACGTAGTGGATTGGAAGTATAGTAATCGCAAACAAATTTTCAAAAATTTTTATTCGTGAAATAGGTTTAGAATGTCATGAAACGTCGAGATTTTAAATTTGAGCGAAAAAAAAAAATTTCTGTCTGTCTGTCGGTCTGTCTGTCGGTCTGTCTGTCGGTCTGTTACAAAGTTACAGACAGACACTGTAACTTTTTTTGTCCGCACGTTTTCTCCGGAACGGTTTAAGATATTGACTTGAAATTTTGTACACGTATATATCATAACAAGATCTGGAACTGGAATGTTTTTTGAGGATATCCGGTGAAGGGTTGGGGGTTAAATAGGGGTAAATATGGGAAAATAAGTGAAGCAAGCTTGTAAGAGTACAGAAACTTGAAATTCGGTGTATATACTAGAAGTTAAGGCCTCAGATTTTTTTATAATATTTTTCAACCCCCCACCACCCCTACCCCATTAATGGGGTTGACTAAATAAAGTTGAGATATTCATTTGAAATTTCATACACTTATGTATTATAGCGACGTCTGGAATTAGATTATATTTTGAGATGATTTCGTTGAAGGGTTGGGGGTTAATTAGGGGTAAATAGGGGAATATAAGTAAAACAAGTTGGTAAGAGTACAGAAACTTGAAACTCGATGTATGTACTAGAAGTCAAAGCGTCAGATTTTTTTATACTATTTTTCAACCTCCAATATGAAAAGGGTTGATAAAATAAAATTGAGATATTCGTTTGAAATTTGGTACACGTATGTATTATAACGACATCTGGAACTAGATTATAATTTGAGATGATTCCGTTGAAGGGTTGGGGGTTAAATAGGGGTAAGTAGGGGAAAAAAGGTAAAGCAAGCTGGTAAGACTACAGAAACTTGAAATTCGGTGTATGTACCAGAGGCCAAATCGTCAGATTTTTTTATAATATTATTCAACCCCCACCACTCCTACTCCAATATGAAAAGTGTTGATAAAATAAAATTGACATATATTCATTTGAAATTTGGTACACGTATGTATTATAACGACATCTGGAACTAGATTGTACTTTGAGATGATTCCGTTGAACGGTTGGGGGTTATTTAAGGGTAAATAGGGGGACATAAGTAAAACAAGCTGGTATGAGAACAGAAACTTGAAATTCGGTGTATGTACTAGAAGCCAAGGTCTCAGATTATTTATAATATTTTTCAACCCCCACCACCCCCTTCATTATTAAAAGGGTTCATAAAATAAAATTGAGATATTCATTTGAAATATGACTTATAACGACATCTGGAACTAGATTATATTTTGAGATGATTCCGTTGAAGGGTTTTGGGTTAAATAGGGGTATATAAGGGAAAATAAGTAAAGCAAGCTGGTAAAAGTACAGAAATTTGGAATTTGGTGTATATACTAGAAGCGAAGGTGTCAGGTTTTTTAATTAGTATTTTCCATCTCCCCACCACCCCCACTCTCTTATTAAAACAGTTGATAAAATTAAATTTAAATTTTCACTTGAAATTTGGTACATTTATGTATTATAACTCTATCTGAATCTAGATTATATTTTGACATGATTGCGTTGAAGGAGTGGGGGTAAGTAGAGGTAAATAGGGAAAAATAAGTAAAGCAAGCTGGTAAGAGTACTGCAATTTGAAATTAGGTGTATGTCCTAGAAGCCAAGGCCCAGATTTTTTATAATATATTTCAACCCTTCCACTACCATTACTACATTATTAAAGGGGTTGATAAAATAAAATTGAAATATTCACTTGTAATTTGGTAGACGTATGTATTATAACGACATCTGAAACTAGATTATATTTTGGGATGATTCCGTAGAAGAGTTGGGGTTAATAGGAGTAACTAGGGAAAATAAGTAAATCAAGCTGGTAAGAGTACAGAAATTTGGGATTCGGTGTATATACTAGAAACCAAGGCCTCAGATTTCTTTCTAATATTTTTCAAACTCCACCACCTCCCCTTCATTATTAATGGGATTGATAACATCAAATTGAGATATTCACTTGAAAGTTAGTACACGTATGTATTGTAGTGACATCCGACTGAAATAACTCCATTGAAGGGGTGGGAGGTGGTAGATTCTGAATAGTGGAAAATAAGTAGGGTAAACTAGAAACTTCATTTTTAACGTATATGGTAGAAACCAACGCCTCAAACTTTTCTATGACATCTGCCGCAAATATTATTAAAATTCTATGACCAATAATTTAAACATACTAGTGCAAATAAAGCAAAGATGTTACCTTTAAAGTAACTTGGATGAAGAATCTGGATGTGGAAGTAGTGATTCCTTAGGCAGCGGTTTTTAGTTCCATTGTCTTTATTACGCAATTTATACTATATAATGTCGTCTGCGATTTTATTTTGATTGTTTAACATACATCTGTCCATAAAAGAAAATTTCTGTTTATATAATAATTTCTTTTCGGATTCAGTAAATACTTCTAATAAAATTAACTTTTATAATTTTGTTCGGTCACGACATTGCTAACTACTCAAATAGATATCCTCGTCCTGATGTAACTATCTTAAAATGAAAGTGAGCAAGATGAGTTACAGAAAAATTTACGCCTGTGCGTGATATAAATCAAATTAATATTTCAACAACAGTTCTCATTGTCCATTATAACGTAGCCACGCAGGTGTCTCCTGCACTTTCAAATTAAACATTCTTAACATTCGTCTGCATACTTAAAACTCCTTTAAGTTATTCGGTCAACAAAAATGAAGCTGGTTTTTTGAAGGCGCCTTGAAATTGCGTAATAAAATGAGATTTTAATGATGATCAGGGTTCGGCCGACCATAAAGCATATATCCAAATGTTAATATACCTACACATTAAAAAAAAAATTTACAAATTATATGGTTTACTTGACTGATTTTACACAAAGTAAGTAATTCAAAGTAAAACTTCGATATCATAGGAATCTAGTAGAGAAAAATAGAAAAAAAAATATAGAATGACATTTACATTTTGTTAACAATATATTAAATCCTTGCTTTCAGTCCTATCCAATCCTATAAAATTAAGAAACCAACACATTTACGTGCTTCATGGATTGATGCCAACACCGACACGGTATGTTCAGACCGGAATCTAATGTACACAAAAAACAAAGCTTTTAGATAAAATATTAATAAAGTCTCCACAAGCCTTCACTATAAATCCTGTAAACGTGCAGCCGAAGAAGCAATATTCTTTGTTTCATTTATTTATGCGTTTACTAGGCTTTTAGGCCTTTGTTATCATTTTTAACTGAATCTTCATAATCGTAGGGGGTGATGTAGATACTAGTTTAATCTGCATGGCCGTAGGGGACTGTGTGGATGCTAGTGTTAGAATGAGAATTGTCAAATAAGAAATTAGACAAATTCATTTTAGGATTTTAATTTGCTAGCATAACCAGAATTCAGGTTATCGAAAGAATGCAAAGATTTCATTAATATTTTTGCACAAAGTTTTTCTTTTTGTTATAGATAGTTATTTTTTCTGCTGTTTGCAAAGTCCTATAAAGAATATGTTTCAATACAGTTATAAGCAAATTAACTTGATGTATCCTGGGATTTTTCAGTCATCTTTAAATTAAAATTCTTATATTTTCTTACGTTCCGGTTTTATTAACAATCGTCAGAGCAAATACTACAATATTTATATTAATATACGATTATTTTATGTCATTTTACAATTTTAATTTCATTACTTACAATTTAAGAAATTTTTTGTTTACACTATATTAACATTTTACGTTTATTTCTGTTGGAAGTTTGAATGCAACTAAATGCTGAACAAAAGTATTGCCTGCTTTCTGGTTTGTGTTATATCACTATTGGTACAGTTTATTTAATTTATGGTGGTTAGATATGAAGGTTTCTCTAATGGCTGGTAGTGTGAAATGATATGTTAAGATATTATCTTGCGGACTTGATGGAAAGATGTAAAAATATATGTTGTTTAATAATATCCCCTTTTTAGTTAATTTAACAAGTCAAAGTATGTTTCACTTAAATTCTCTATATCAGTGCGGCTGTTTATTGCGTTGTTCTTAATGAGTTTAACAGACTGATGGTTAGCTTTTACCGAGTACAGTTTTAATCTTATTTTGACATCAATTGCTGAGTCGCTACTGGTTTTTTAGAGTTGTTATGGTTTCAATATGGAAATATGTAGTATTTTAGCCAAAGAATATTAGCTGTTCAATTCACCTAACACTCATTTAGTCCTCCTAGATAAATTAAAACACTTACTGCACGCCGCACAGTGGCCAAAGTGCCAGAGACGGTGACCAAAACCCATAACGGTATTTCAATATTCTAGACAATTAGTACATATGGGTTTTCGAGAAACAAATTGTGAAGCAATGCTTTTTTTGGTTTACATTTCTTGAAATAGTAACGAATAAGATTCATATTTTACATGCTAAATTGGATTAGAGAAAAAAATAATTTTGATAAATTTGAAGTACGTTGTTATACTTATTATCAAGAATAGAATCCATTTTTCTAAATTAAATTCGGATAACTGTACAGATTTTAAGGTAGCAAAATTTTTCACGAGCTCGAGATGCAACGTGATGGATGCACGGTTTTACAATGGATTTTTGTGTTAGATATATACACATGGGTCTCATAAAAAATAACATCATATAGTGTCTAGGGCATAAATAGACCCTAAATCGAAATTTCTATTAGGGAGTTTTGGCCACGTTTTTGAGAATTTTGCCCACCATCCGTGCCGATTCCAGAATATACATATTGCTTCTACCTATACACAACGACCAAGGTAAATGCGTCTTCATTATACTCGTATTTTGAGTAAAGTCAAGTAACGCTAATTTCTGTTAGTACTTGGAATCGTGACCCTCCAGGGAAGTACAGCGGTCTAGCCCCACCTTATAATAACCATTGTCCATTGAACATTGACCATTTTCGGTCACCTGATTTTGACACCGTCGTCTGGAGGACACAAAATCCTCATCCAATCACACAGGAATGCAAATGAAAACAATAAGTGATGATGTTTAAATCTTTTTTTACCCATCTCTAGAAAACATAACAATGAGTGGTATGCCCTCCACGTCAACAGCGCAACGTCAACCGCAAACGGTCTATTCTGAGAATATGGCAAGCAGTTCTGTTGAAGTGTTTTTCACATTTAACCTTAAAATCAGTTCCAGTTAATGGAATTTGGAAATACGGTCAGCGTTTATGTTCGGACGA
Source organism: Stenurella melanura (assembly GCA_963583905.1). Lineage (NCBI taxonomy): Eukaryota > Metazoa > Arthropoda > Insecta > Coleoptera > Cerambycidae > Stenurella > Stenurella melanura. The sequence continues at coordinate 116,621,432 of OY757312.1, forward strand.
TTTTCAGGATCACTTTCCAGAATTAACAATAATATCAATGGATTTTTAGACACGTATTAATAATTATGTTGGTGTATTTCGCGTAGGCCAACCGTTCGTACAGAAGTTGTTAATGACGTTTGTAAACGTATGGAACAAGATCCTGTAAAACCTTTGAAACGTTTCCCTCTTGCGGAATATGCTGAACGATTGTATAGAAGGACTTGCATGCATCCACCTAAGACGCATTCATATCAATCTCTATTGCTCGCGGGATGTCTGGCGTACTGTCAGTGATTTGTTAATAATTTAACGAATGACGACCTGCTAAACTTGACAATTTATTTTATGAAGCGTGGTTTCATCTTTAAGGGTAGGTGTGTCATTACTCAAAATATGTGAATGTGGAGGACTGATGATAATCTCCATATTTATGTTCAATATCCACTACACCTCCAAAATTTGGTGTTTGGATAGATGTATCTCGCAGGAGAATAATTGAGCCCGGTTTTTCAATTTCGCTTTCAATGCTCAGATGCATTGAAACAAAATTTTGTCTGTATTTGTTTAACAACTACATAATGATGTACTTCAGCATGTTTATTGTCACTGGGACGGAGCAATAGCACATAGTGCAATAGAAGGTATAGTCTCTTTATGCGAGTTTCTTGATAACCAGGTGATTAGTTTACATACACAAGACCAAGGTCGCCTTGTTTGACCATTACGAATTAGTTTGTTATCTTTTACTCGAAAAATAGAATAGCCCTTAATGATGCAGAATATTTTACGTAACATGAGGAGGCGTGTAAATTTGTGCATTTAACATGACGGGGAACAATTTCAACGGTTTCACCCTCCGCAACCCCTACAAACGGGCAAGAACCACCCTCTTTGATCGTTTTTTATAGTAATTCTCAGTAATACGTGTTTAGAGGGAAATCATTTGGAATTTCATGGGGATTTATTGGCAAGGGAAGGGTTATGACGGGGGGAGGGCCCTAACAATCCTTGGCGGTTGAAACAACTCTCCACAGGGGTGGAATTTAAAGAAAAATCGGGATATAGGACGGGAGGCGAGTACATTAATGTTTAATCGGTTTTTCACCCCCAGGGATATGAACCTACCCTACCAAGAGGTTGAGAAATCGATTAAAAGATCATTCAAAATGATGTAGTTATGTAAAATTAGGCTTAACGTGTCGTATTTTCTGTAAGAGTTGTCGAAGTGAGGATTGTCGAAATAGTATACTAGACGATGAAAACGAAAACCCATGTACAGGATCGAACGAGCCTCATTATGGTGATGAGTTCATAAATGTTTTCCTTCAAATTAATATGAGTGATTCTGATAGCGAAATGGGCGATGAATGTGACGAAGGAGAAGACGAGAGTGCTGAATATGATGTATAATTTGAGGAGTATCAAACATGTAATTTTATTTGTAAGCGGCGTACGTTACATTAATTATCTGTACCATGAAAACTATTTTATTGAATTCGTAAAAATTATTCTTTACATTATTTATTAAAAGAATAGAAACGCCAATAAAGAATATTAAATTATTTTTCTGTACCTCGCTGTCAAGAAAAATAAAGTGTTTTCAGTCCCTTGGAGGGTAGGTTCACCGTCTCTGAGGGTTAAAAATCGATTAATTATGTCCACACGCCTTCCGTCCTAGATCCTAATTGAAAAAAATGTTTACACTTTGGAAGGGTAGGTACACCCACTTTGGGGGTGAAAAATCGATTAATTATTAGCGTACTCGATTCTTGTCCTACATCCCGATCGAAAGAAAACAACAATTTTCCACCCTTTGAGAGGGTTGTTTCAACCCCCGAGGGTTACTAGAGCTCTCCTCTTGTCATAACCTTCCTTTGTCACTAAACCCCTCTGAAATTCTAAATTAGTCCCTCCAAACACGCATTACAGAGCATTACCACGATGAAACGATCAAGAAGGGTGGTTCTTGCCCGTGTGCTGGCGTTGCGGAGAGTGGACACTTTCTTGACTATTATTTTAGTGTCCCCCATTCTCGAAAACGGGGGAAGTAGGTTCTGTAGCTGCAGCAAAAATTAGCATGTTCTTCCGACTGAATCACTACAGTAATACATAAAGCCATGCAAATATAGTCGGAGATCGCGTAGCGGATATACCATCCCTCAGAGAGGGTCCCTTATCTATAAATGATATTTGGCCACATCTAGAACGGACTTCAAATAAGTTTTGACTTCTTTGGAGTGAATTCTCCTTGGTACTACTGGCAGCGTCTGACCAAAATCAGTCATCCAAGTGAATATCACCGAATTCAATTGTACCGGATATAGTGACAAATTCAGTAGACTTAAAATCTCGAAAATGTCTGTTTATACGTGTGTTCACTATAGATTATTTCCAAATATTTCGAAGATCTTGTAGTTTTGGAGAAGACGCATATTTTAGTCTTTCGCTTCCCATTTTGACTTCCAAATAACGGACATTACTATAGGCGCGGGCGAATCATCACAATCTATCTGACTTTGTATGTTTATTTAAGAAATACGGCTCAAAATATCGAGTCTTAGAAGTAATTTTTGACAGTTTCCTTTCTCCCGAACATTTCATGCATAAAAAATAATTGGCACTTTCGTCTAAAAGTGAAAGTTAATAAAAATAATCAAAGTATTAGCACTGACGAATGCACCATATTTTCAGTTCATTTCATTCTCTTTTACTAATAATAGTAATAATGGCTATTTTCAATCAATAAAAATTATCCATTTTGTTACGATGAATGTTTTAAATGTTTGTTTTGTAATAGAGAAAAAATAGCTAATGACAAGTCCAATGTATATAAACAATTAAACTAATGAATAAATAATTGGCTAGTGCCAAGTTGAGAAGTACATTATGATAATTTACCGTTGTAATGATTATTTATACACTTTGGACAAAATAACGGATAATAAATAAATAAATAAATGTATTTAATGAATTAACTTTACAAAGTATCAATTGTTGACAGGGAAAAAAATTCTAAATAACTTGAGGTAATAACGAATTATTTCGACTACTCTTAATGCTCAAATAATAGTAAGAGAACAAATACAGAAACATTAAAAATTATATTTTAGAGAATTTTTGAATTATTTTGCAGAAAATGTTCTTATACCATGTAATATTTAATATAAAAAACAACAAATTGCGTATACTAAGCTAGTATACTAATAAAGCCAATCAATGAGATCACTCTGAAATTATATTAATACAGTTTTACCTGAAGGAGAACACTTCTCCAAGTGTTGTCTCGTATCTACTTGCCTGTTACGACGGTCCCTCTGTGAGTCTTGTTGAAGAAGCCTCAACATTTCCAGCCCTACTTAGAAAACAATTGATTGCGTAACAAACTATATCATAAACAAAACATTCGGTTCCTTTGAAATTTAAGAATCATTAAAATGAAATTATAATATTTGGCTCACCCATGACTTATCGAATAAAAAACTCCTTCCAATCTACTCAACTGCCAAAAAATTGTACAAAGTTTTTCATTCTCACTTTAAATCTTCAACTTTAAAAGAAAATGGGACATATTTTACAAACTTACGGAAAAAGTTTTAGGTATTAATTTGCAGCAATCGCCCCAATTGTAGGGTTGAGAAGGGTTGGTTTATTTTCGAATATCAATAAGTGGCCTACATTGGGCCTCCAATTTGAAAAACATTTGCAATAACTTTTAGACCAACAATTATCATAATTATGTGGTAATAATAATGATGTTGCAAATGCATATCAGCAATAACGAAGGAAAAGAAATGTGAGACTAAAAGATACAAACAGATCCAGAAATAATAAACGGTCGGCCACACTAAGCTAATGGAGTGAGTGCATTTCTTAGCCACAATCACCCCATATTAAAGAAAAAAAAATAACGAAGGTATTTAGATTCTTTTGTGAATTTTACAAAACTACCAGGTTTAGATGGAGAGAGTGCTAAAAAGAATAAATAAATTTCTTGGTAATTAAAAAATCTTGCTGATCTCATAAGTAGTTGCAAATGAAATAACGTATCGATAGAAGGAATGTAAGTGTTTACTCTGATTTTGCAACGTCTCAGACTTTTTCTTATTGAGATGCAGGCCAATAAACAATTTTGACACCGTTTGTATAAATTAACGTAAAATGCGTGCGAAGTAGACGGTTGCAAAACACAACTGTTCAGGGCTATTTGTAAAAGCACTCTGAGGGTTTGCAGTACTTTTGATATTTCAACAATAATTAATAAATACGGTAATTACATAGGCACACACACACACAAAAATATCAATTTTCTGAGGTTTCACATATATAGGTACTCCTACAACGCTGAAAACAAACGATCCCGATGTCAGTTTTACAAAATTAGGTCGGGATTTTTTGTTAACCACAAAAAACAGATTAGGGTTTAAAATAAAAACTAAAAATTTTAAAGAAGTAGACCATGCACTCGATGTATTTTTTACTCCTGAACGCGATCCTGAGGTCAGTTTGGCTCCATCGGGTCAGGATTTTTTGTTAACCACGAAAAACAGGCTAAAACAGAAAATAGGGTTTAAAATATAAATTAAAATTTTAAACAATGAGACCATGTATTCGATGCAATTTTGACTGCTGAACACGATCCTGGTGTCCGTTTTGCTCTATCAGGACAGGATTATTTGTAATCCATAAAAAACAGGTTAAAAGAGGCCAGAATAGGGTTTGAAATAAATATTAAAGATTTTAAATGAATAGACCATGTATTCGATGTATTTTTTGCCGCCGAGCACGATATCTATGTATCAGTTTCAACCAATGAGGTCATGACTTCTTATTTATCCTGATTCATTGTTCTCTGTGGTACTGCACTATTTTCTCTTCAAATGATCTACGTAATGGTTTTCTTTTTCGTTTTATTTCTTTCATTTTCACATCCCTTTCCAATGTCCAACAGTGGTGTGCCATCATATTAACATCCCATCTACCTTGATATCTACGCTCCCTTTTCTTTATGTCTTGGTAAAAAAGTTCGCCATGCTCTTCACCATAATCACCTACATTTTCTGTAAACTGGTCTATATAAGAATGCAGGAGATGTAGTTTCAAATTCGTTAGATAACCTAATTTTTCGAATTTTTCTACCATATTGGATACTATTTCTTTGTAGTCTTCGCTCCTATTGTTTCTTAAAAATTTATCAACTTCTTTAAAGCTCTGCCAAGCTCCCTTTTCTGCATCTGACATTATAGTGATGAATTTCTTATCTCTTAACATTTTCCATATTTGTGGATCATTAAAAGTGTCAAATTGAACGAAGACATTTTTGATGGTCTACAAATAAGGAAAATCACTATCATCACTACAATGTGAGATACGGAAAAGAGAGCTTGGCAGGGCTTTAAAAAAGTTGTTGATAAATTGTTAGGAAACAGTAAGAGGGAAGACTGCAAAGAAATAGTATCCAACATGGTAGAAAAGTTCGGAAAATTAGGTTATCTAATGAATTTGAAACTACATCTTCTGCATTCTCATATTCACCAGTTTCCTGAAAATGCAGGTGAATATAGCGAGGAACATGGTGAACGTTTTCACCAAGACATAAAGAAAATGGAGCGCATATATCAAAGTCATTGACAGACAGACAGACATTGAAAAGGGATGTGAAGACGAGAGGAATAAAACGAAAAAGAAAACCAGTACGCCGATCATTTGAAGAGAAAAGATTGCGGTACCACAGAAAATAATAAATCTGGATAAATAAGAAGTCATAGCCTGATTGGTTGAAACTGACATCGGTATCGCGCTCAGCGGCAAGAAATACATCGAATGCACTTATTTAAAATCGTTAGTTCTTATTTTAAACCATATTCAGGCCTGTTTTAAAATGTTTCTTGTGGTTAACAAAAAATCCCGACCTAATTTTGTAAAACTGACATCGGGATTCAGTAGCCAAAAAGTCATGGAAGTATGTGAAACTTCAGAAAATTGACTTTTTTGTGTGTGCCTGTGTTACTAATTTTCAATGAACCTGGAAAAATAATACGTCGCAGAAAATCCTTTGTTGGAAATGGCCTTCAGTTTACAAAACATTTCAATTTCTTGAGTAAAATGACAAGCAATTTGTTAATTAGAATTTTGAACATGCTCCGTGTCTTGGAGATGGCTCCCAATCTTGGAGACGGAAGAGATCTATTAGTTTTACTTCTTATTCTGACAGTAAAGGTTTAGGGATTATTGTTAAAATTTCTATTTCTAATGCCTTTATTGATTGGCCTCACCATAATTCAACAGTGAAAGGATAAGACTCTCACATAGAATCGCCTTTGTGTGTCAAGTGTCTACTTGAGAGTTGAAGATATACAATTATTATAGGGACATAACCCTCTTAGGCGAGAATACGAACATCAGTTTTATTCTAATATGTGTTAGAAATGTGAGATCTAATACTATGTACTTTCATTATCCATTTTTAGAGTGATGTTTTCAACGTTTAATTTCTCTTTATTTACTTTGGTATCTAGAATAGGTGAAATTGATATGAAATAGTTTATTCTTAGGCTATGGGCTTCTACAAAATTACATAATTCATCTAAACTTTAATTAAACTCTTGCTGAGCTAATAAGTTTAGATTGAGACAAAAGAAAAATTAAGCTGCGAATAATCAGAATCTTACGAGTACTAAAATTTTGCATTACGGATGTTGTCACCAATGTCTGTCACATATATTGAAATGGAGATCGAAGGTGGACTTCCGCGTAATACCTTTTTCTATAGACTTGAAATTTCACGTTCTCTATTTAGAAGTTTGCCAGAGAGATGTGGAAGAAAAAATGTATTCAGATTTTCCATTTCCAGAAGCCAAAATAATACAGTTTTGCGATAACAACAGAATGATCCAGCAAGTCAAAGTGTATGAAAGTCTAAATATTTCAAACATGTAACGATCTCTGCTGTTTCGTATGTCAACAAAGACAGATATGCAGTGGTGTTTCTGTGATTCTTTCGGATACCTGAGTGACTTTTGGGCGTTAAATTTTTTCTCGAAAATAAGAATTAACTTGGGTTGTGGACATGCTTTTCTAAAATCTTTGATGTGATTGGGTGTATACATTAACTGGTCGTAAGTATTTTGGTTTCTTCGGATTCGGACCTTAGCTAAAGGTTTTGATTTGCGAGTTTTTTCAGAAGTTTCTCCCTGTAGAATACGAATATTGTATGAATTAGTGGATAAGCTTTAGAAATCTTACTGCATGATAATATTTATGCACACGTCCAACTGAAAATATTTACGCAACAACACGGCTTTATGAAAGGCCGGTCTACCGTAACGAACTTAATTTGCGCTACTCAGTACATTGCTGAATCAATTGACTCTCACATACAGGTAGATTCAGTTTATACTGACTTTTCTAAGGCATTTGACAGACTGAAACATAGTAAACTACTTTGTAAACTTGATAAATTTGAAATATCTGACGGTCTACTTCAATTTCTAGAGAGTTACTTAACTGATAGAGTTCAATACGTACCTTATCATGGATACAAATCTGTTGAATATCGAGCCACGTCAGGAGTACCTCAGGGATCAATACTTGGACCTCTCTTCTTTAATGTTTTTATTAATGACATCAGTGATCACTTAGACGTATATTTCTTAATATATGCTGATGACGTTAAGATGTTGCATAGGATTAATGATTTGAATGACTGCGAAAAACTTCAAAACAATTTAACTAAGTTATCGGCTTGGTGCGATGAAAATGATCTTCACTTAAATGTTAGTAAGTGCAATGTTATGAGTTATACAACCAAGGAGTTCCCAATTATATATAATTATAATGTTAATGGCGACGTCCTAAACAGACCATCCACATTCAAGGACCTAGGTGTAACCTTTGATAACAAATTAACATTCACTAACCAGATTGATGCTGTAATTTCGCATGCATACAGAATGTTAGGCTTCATCTTGCGTAACAGCCATGACTTTAACGATGCAAAGGTCTTAAAGATGCTTTATTTTGCTTTCTTCCGATCCAAACTGGAGTATGCCTAACTTGTCTGGCAATCTGAGTATAACATTCATAACGATAAATTGGAAAACATTCAGCGTCGCTTCCTGAAATTTTTAAACTGGAAAACTGAAGGTACATATCCACCAATTGGAGCTTCGCAAAATCAATTACTTGAAAAGTTTAATATTACTAGTCTTTCCGAAAGGCGTGAGTCCTTTGCTTTGCGTTTTCTAGATAAACTTATGCACAATAAAATAGACTGTAGTGAAATATTAAGCCAACTGAACTTGCATGTCCCACGGATTAATTCTCGTCACTCTCATACTTTTTATTTATCCACTCCTAGATCTAACGTATTAAAGTTTTCTCCTCTGTTTAATATTTGTACTAGTTATGAAACTCATTGCAGTGAATTGGACATATTTGCCTAGCAGCCAGAAATTTTATCTACTGTCGCATGTCGTACAGTCTAACCAACTACATAATCTCTATTTGTACTTTTTACTTAGGTTAGGTTAGGTTAAGTTAGTTTGATTTCCATCCTATCAATGGTTTTGTGCTATTGGAACATGTACGATTAAATGAATAAAAAATAAATAAATAATACAAACATTTAAACATAAATTGATGACTAATTGATATGTAATTATTATCATCAACCTTCTTAATTATAATAAGATATGATATATTGACGAAAACATGTTTTTTAAAGCTTTCAGGTTGGTGATAATGAAAAGCTCTCGATGGTATTATATATGTGCTCAATATGATTAAGATCTGGTGATAATGCAGCGAAGTCTTAAGAGTTACAATTAGTTAATAATAGCAAATAATTCCTTACAACGTTCAGCTTTGAACATTGATGATCCCAAATAGATTTCAATTTAGTCGTAAAATGGAACAAACAAACAGACTGATAGCGCTAATGAGTCAGTGTCGACATATCACTTAAGCGTACTAGTGAATGTGTTTCTGCAGATATGTTAATAATGGTATGTTGTGACATACTACAGTGCACGTCAATCTGATGAAGTACAAATCACTTACCCACTCTATACAACAATCGACGTCGTTTGCGATGTGAGCCAGTACCATGACACTGTCGTTGTCGAATACAATTACATTTTTAATTGTATGTTTAACGAATTTATTTTTTTAATTTCGTAGACCGATTATCTCAATCAAATAAACATTTCAGGTTCTGATAAACCAAAGCTTTATTCACACTGAACTCATTGAGATATATTTATTGAGTAAATATAATGGTCGATTAATAGATATTACCTTAATAATTATGGAAGCTATAAAAAAATGCCAATACCAAATATAATAATAAACAGTTACAGTAACAAATAAAGAATTAACATTGTCTTAAAAAATATTTTTTCATCTTTTAACTTCTTTAGGGTTGTTCTAATAGTAAACTTTAAGAGACCATTTTGTCGGTTTTTTAAATATTTTATGAATTGTTGTACATTTATTGCTCACGATTAATTTTTGGCCTAAAATATATTATTATCATTAACCAACTTCAAATATTTCTAAAAAGGAGACCGTTCTCAATTATTTTGAATTGGCTTAAGCAATTTCTATAAAATCTTTTACAATCTGTAGAACATAGCTCCGCTGTGATCCCTTTCAAGCCATGTCTAGTATACGATGAAAAAAAATAGAAAAAAGTGACCCCAGAATTAGCTGTTACTTCCCTCGCATACCGAAGGGAAGTATTGTATTCGAGAAAAAATCACCCTCCGAGATTTTTACGGATTCTGACGTTTCAGAACACGTAGATTACGAAAATGTAGGTTTTTCAATTCCGTCTGTCTGTCTGTCTGTCTGTCTGTCTGTCTGTCTGTCTGTTGGTGCATTTACTAAAAAAACTACTTGACGGAGAGCAGTGAAATTTGGCAGGTAGTTGACGCTACTGTCAGCGCAGAAATGGTAGAAATTTCACTGGAAAATATACAGGGTGGACCGTCTAAACGGAATAAATAGTGAAAAAATTTTTTTTCGCTCAAATTTAAAATTTCCACGTTTCATGACGCGCTAATCCTATTTCGGGAAAAAAAATTTTTGAAAAATTTTTTACCAAGTTGAAAAAATTTTTTTTTGCTCAAATTTAAAATTTCTACGTTTCATGGCATTCTAAAACTATTAAAAAAATAAATAATTTTTTTTTACCATTTTTGAAAAAAATTTTTCTACTAAAATGATAATTTTTTTTCTTCAAATTTAAAATTTCCACGTTTCATGGCATTCTAAGCCAGATTCAGAAAAAAAAAAATTTGAAAATTTTTTGAAATTTTTTTTACCACTAAAATATACGGATTTTTTTTTTATTTCTTCAATTTCAAAATTTCCACGTTTCATAGCGTTCTAAACCTATTTAAAAGAAAAATTAGAAATTTTGTTTACTATTTTAAAAAAAATTTCCCACTAAGATAGAATTTTTACTTCCCTCGCATACCGAAGGGAAGTATTGTATTCGAGAAAAAATCACCCTCCGAGATTTTTTCGGATTCTGACGTTTCAGAACACGTAGATTCCGAAAATATACGTTTTTCAACTCCGTCAGTCTGTCTGTCTGTCTGTCTGTCTGTCTGTTGGTGCATTTACTAAAAAAATACTTGACGGAGAGCAGTCAAATTTGGTAGGTAGTTGACGCTACTGTCAGTGAAGAAATGGTAGAAATTTCACTGGAAAATATACAGGGTGGACCGTCTAACGGGAATAAATAATGAAAAAAAATTTTTTTTGCTCAAATTTAAAATTTCCACGTTTCATGACACGCTTAACCTATTTCAGAAAAAAAAAGTTTGAAAATTTTTTTCACCAACATTTTTGAAAATTTTTTTACAGATGAAAAAAATTTTTTTTTGCTCTAATTTAAAATTTCTACGTTTCATGGCATTCTAAGCCTGATTAAAAAAAATAATAATAATTAATTTTTTTTACCAACATTTTTGAAAAATATTTTTCTAAAATGAAAAAAATTTTTTTTCTTTCTTCAAATTTAAAAATTTCCACGTTTCCTGGCATTCTAAGCCTGATTAAAAAAAACACATAATTTTTAAATCTTAAACTTTTTTTACCACTAGTATAGAATAGAATAGACGAAGCCTGCCTTATGTGGCACCTGCTATTTAGTATTGAACTTTTGCCGTTGGATGAGCAATCTGTATATTTTTTTGACCAAAATTTATCAAGTTTTCTTTGTAACAATTGCAATAACTATAGTCCGACTATTATTCTCAATGTCATTTTGTAATTAATAATTTTTTAGAGTGACCGCCATGCACAAATAACGAGGGAAGTTCTGTGTAAATACCTTTACCGATTTTTTTTACCTGTTTTTGACTACTTACTTGGGAAAAATCATAAAAAGGTTTAGCAGATCTTAAATTAATCATTATTAAGAACTAAAAGAGGCATTATTCTTGGTTTTTTAAAAATGTTCAGTAATTACCCCACTCCTATTCAGGGGTTGAAACTTAAAAAAAATTACCAAATCTTAAAAAATTCTACGTATGTTATTTCTATTAAATCAATGTTAAAAAAGCGAAATTATGTATTTTCTATTAAGAAGGGTTAAAAATCCACCCATAGGCCCTCGAAGGGGGAAATCATCCCCGAAATATAAAAAAAAATCAACAATATTTTCAACAATTCTGAAAATAAAATATTTAAATGTTTCAAATCATGACAAATATGGAAAAAATATTTCTCACCAGTTTTGATGAGAAGACAACCCCTACGAACGGTAGAACTACCAACAAACAGGAAAACATGAAAAAAACTCATGGCAATTTTTGGAAACACTTGTATTCATTGTTTTTCTTCTATAACTGACATTCAGTTTGCTATGTTATACATTTTCATCCGTTTTTATCTGGGTGAAATCAGCTAACTAAATGTCGGTTATAGAAAAAAACAAAGATCGCAAGAATATTTTTTATATTTCTATAGTTTTTTCATGTTTTCGCGTTTGGGATAGTTTTACCGTTCGTAGGGGTTGCTTTTTTATCAAAACTGGCTAAATTTTTTCTTTCAAAAATTTTCAAAATATTTTTGATTTTTTTGATATATTGGGGATAATTTAACCCCCTTTGAGGGCCTACAGGTAAATTTTTAACCATGCTTGATAGAAAATACATAATTTCGCTTTTTTAAGACTGATTTAATAGAAATAACACAAATAGAATTGTTTTAAGATTTATTGATATTTTTTAAATTTTAACCACAGAATTGGGGTAATTACTGAAAATGTTCAAAGAGCAAGAACAATGCCTCCTTTAGTTTTTGACGATTAATTTGAGACCTGCTAAATCTTTTTACGATTTCTGTCAAGCTCGCAACCCGCTACGCAAAAACAGGCGAATTTTGCGGTCATTCCCTGGAGAATAATAATATTTTTTTGCAAACTATAGACTACTATTGCTCGATGGTTGTTTCATTGTAGTTGTTTTATCAAGGTATGGCCAGTGCCGTACCATTAAAAAACTAGACACAATTAAAATTTCGTCGGAATTGTATTCAACTCGGTAATTAGGATTTTAGGAGTAGCCGATACTGGATCTGATGTCAAAAATTAAAATCTGGAAATAATGCTGCCAAAATTGTAAAACTTTTGCGCATATAGATGTTTGGTATATGAGAATATCAGAATTCTCTGAAAACGAGTCTGATATTAAAGCTTAAAAATTCGAAACGACGGATATATTCTTTTATGTTTCCTTATTATGTAGAAGCTAAATAATAGTGGAAAACATTTTTTGTTTAAAATCGAACCGTCTTCAAAACGGTCACTAAAAATGATAGAACAAGATTACATCGTCGCATCGACCGAGAACGAACCTTGTTGCCCGATACCGGTGGGAAAATAACAAACAACAAAATCAAAGGTATGTTTAGCCGACGTGATGTCAATATTGATATTAGGTAATAAGAGTCACTTAACCGGGCAATTTACTTCACTGTACTTTCACTTTTTTCAATAAAAAAAATTGTGACTTAAAATAATTTTCAAAACTATCAACATTTTTACAAATTTTCTAAGAAAATACCACAGATGATAGCTTATAAAAACATATTTAAATAAACTGATTTCTATTTTGTTTTGGTACAATTAACAATTTTCCAGATGTAGCTCTGAGTAGCATCGTAAACAGAAACAAACAAAATGAACGGAAGCATTGTGTGTAATATTCAATTTAATTAATTCTCACTTAAAGTAGTGTTTTCAAGATTTTGTCGAATATAGTCTACGAAACTCGGTTATTTGTAAAATTGCAATATTACGTATAATATCGAAAGATCATATCCTCTTTTTTTATCGCACTGAAATGAAATGAAAGACAAATAATAATAGCCCACGGAAATTAGATGAAAAACGGAGGAAACCTGAACAAAATTTGTAAAATCTAAATTTTTGCACAGACGTTTTTTGAGGTGTCCCAACCCCAAATCCACAAAAATCACAAAAATCCCAGTATGGCTACCCAAGATATTGAAGGTCAATGTTTTTTGCAAATATCTCGCGTCCTGTGCATCGGATGCCCATGAGGTCAAAATGAAAGTTGTAGAGAATTACATTATCTACATTTTGCCTTTTTATTTTTTCCCAAACTTCCCACAACGTTTTATGATATTCAAGGTCAAACTTTCAAAAACATGGTTTTTCGCGAATTTCTCGCGCCAAAAACATCAGTCAGCAATAAAGTTCACATGAAAGATGTAGAGAATTCAATTATCCACAAGATTAGGTAATTAAAGTAAAAATAATTAGGAAAATTCTTAAAGTAAAAAAATTGTGCCCAAAGTGCCAAAAACTTAGGACTAGAATTAGATACAGATCTACGTTTTAAAAAAGATATAAAGAAAAGAATTCAAAAAGCCTATTCCTCATTAAAAATGTTATTTCCAAACCGCCACTTAATTTCTCAGTCCCTTAAAATAAAACTTACAGACTCTCTTGTTTTAAGTCATTTTAATTATTGTGACAAACTAGACATTAATCGAATAGAAAAAGTTCAAAAGTCGTGTTTGCGGTTCATATATTGCATCAGAAAGTTTGAGCCAGTGTCATATAAATTAAAAGACTCAAATTGGCTAAGCATGCAAGATAGACGAAAACTCCACTCTACAGTCTTGTTTCATAACATTATTTTAAATCAATGTCCCCCTTACTTGTATAACAAAATAAAATATAGAACGGATGTCCATACCTTAAATTTAAGATTTAAAGGACTCATTACACCTCCACCTCACAAATCTGCAATGTTTAAAAGATGTTTTACATATAATGTTTATATTCTTTATAATAATGTACCAGCATCCTTGAAATCCTTAAAACTAAACTTATTTAAAAACCAATTTAAGAAAATTCTTTTTAATGCCTGACATTAAACTTATATATTACGTTTTTCCTCGTATTGGCTGCCTATCCCATTTTTCCCCCTTTCCTTATTTTCAGTTTAAAAAGATTTTAGTTTCCTTTGTTATCTGTGTCACTGTTGGAGCTGAACCTTGAACTTTTTTAAACTGTTTTCAGCTCCATTTTGCAACTTTATTTAATTAATTGTGTGATAATGTGTATATACTTTGATTGCAAATAAAATTATTATTATTATTATTAGTATTTTGCATTTTTTCCCAAAACCTCGCCCTTTTCGGGATATTCAAGGTTGAAATTTAAAAAAACGATTATTTGCAAATATCTCGCTTCCTATGCATCGGATAAAATCGATGTGAAGTTGTAGAGACTGAATCATCTACAAGATTGATCTCTTGCATTTTTTCCCAAAACTTCACCCTTGGCGAGATATTCAAGGTCCAATTTCCAAAGAAAATGGGTTTCTGCGAATATTTTTTCGCTTCCTATGCACCCGGACGTCCATGAAGACAAAGTGAAAGATGCAAAGATTTCAATTATCTATTAGATTGATCTTTTGAATTTTTTCCCAAAACCTCACACTTTTGGAGATATTCAAGGTCAAAAAATCTGTTTTCCGCGAGTTGCAGTAGAGAACTTGAATATCTGCAAAATTGGTAAATTTACAGTTTCTAAAAAAAATTTTAAATTACATTCGTTTCCACACCACCCACGAAGTAGAACGCATGGCACGTTTTTTTTACATGATTTCCCCTATGCATGTAGGCCTAACCCATGAAAATTGCATCGATTATTACATAAGGTGGTCTATATAAATTAATCCTACTCTGACTCATACTCAACTTCATCGAGTTCCAACTCATTCTGTAAATTATCATTATCGCTAACATTATAATCATTACTATCATAAGAATCAGAATCCTCATCATCATTGCTATTTCAATGTCATTAGTTGTTACAATGTCTGAATATTCGAAATCATCTATTTCAGCAGTAAAATCTTCCAGTTCAAATATTTACTTTTTGCTATTTACGCATGATATCCCCCGATAATTGGTGCAAGCTTCGGAGCATTCAAGTCCGATTTCTCTGCAACCACGCCGTGCGTTGCAACCTTTTCGGCAATTGCAGAAGATTTGGTTCAGTACATTATCTGGTGCTGGTGGGAGTACATCAACTGTCTCCGAACACACAAGCGGTTTTGTACATATGAAACAATTTCCACGCACGCTGATCGAAACTCAAAATGCATCTGTCCAAGTCGGAACGAAGCACACTGGGCAGATGAATTACGCGGAGAATATTCGCGATAATGATAATAATGCTTCATGAACATCAGGGTACATAGGAAGCGAGATATTCGCGTAAACCCGTTTTCTTTGGAAATTTGACCTTGAACATCTCGCCAAGGGCGAAGTTTTGGGAAAAAATGCAAGAGATCAATTTTGTACATAATTCAACTCTGATTTCATGTACGTCCGATGCATAGGAAGCGAGATATTTGCAAGAAATAGTTTTTTTGATAATTTAATTCTCTACAACTTTTATGATAACCTTATTGCTCTCTGAATTTGTTGGCGCGAGAAAATCGCGACAAACCACGTTTTTGAAAGTTTGATCTTGAATATCTCGAAACGTTGTGGGAGGTTAGGAAGAAGATAAAAAAGGCAACTTATAGATAATTTAATTCTCTACAACTCCCACTTTGATCTCATGGACATCCGATGTATAGGACGCGAGATATTTGCAAAATATTTTGACCTTCAAAATCTTGGGTAGCCTTGTTGGGATTTTTGTGATTTTTGTGCATTAGGGTATGGGACACCTCAAAGAACGTCTGTGCAACAATTCAGATTTTTACTAATTTTGTCCAGGTCAAATGCTAATTTCCGTGGGCTGTAAAAGGTAATCCCATAATTATGATGTGTAGGATTCTGCGACTTTTCCCGTCAATTAAAATGGAAATTATTTTACTTTCTTATGTTTTGGCTTATGACCCAATGGCAGAAAATTAAAAATATTCTACAGAATACAAAATTATTTAATATTTTTATAACAGTTGACTTATGTTTACTTATAATTATTATTACCATCAAATTTTTCGACATTAAACGTTAAATACATTCAATTTTCAGTGGAGTGTTTTGACTCAACTCAAAATTGAAATATCTTACTGCCCGTTTTCATATTTTCATATTTTGTATTTGTTAAACATATTAGTCAAATGGAAATATCTATATTTATAGTTTTCTGACGTAAATCTCGCCTGCTTGCGTCGAATTAATTCACTTTAAATTTAAATAATTAACAATTCTATTAAGAGTATAAAATAAATATTTACTTTGAATAATAATAATCAAATCATGAATAAAATACAATTAGTATAGACAGCACAGAGTTAACTTGTGAAAAAATCAACTTAACATTTTTCATTTTTTCCTGTTCTTTTGTAATTAATGTGGTTATTTTATTGCTATATAACTATACAAGGTGTTATAAAATGTCGCTATGTCCATATAAAACGAGTAGAACTTGCAACCGAGAATAGGACTGAAACAAGAGCCAGGAATAAATGGTAGAGTTTACTCATCAAAGTTCAGGGGGTGCCAATTCCTTTATAATTTGGGAAAATACACAAAATAGTTACACAGAGGTATTTCTTCATGGGGTGCTCAAATATTCCCAAGGGCCTAGCTACAGGTCTGTGGTCTGTACTGAGATTAAGTATACAACCAACATCTGTTTTATTTTTATTGTTTAAAAAGCTACTCGCAGTCGGTAACATTTAACTTCAATTCTCATTCGTTTCTTAATACAGGGTGTCCCATAAGTAAATGTACACAGGTGGCAGATTCCTTACGTCAAAATATTACGATTTAACCAAACTTACCTTAGTCCAAAAGTTGATAATAACAGAGATACAGTGTCAAAGTTATTTTTTTTTGGTTTCTTTAAATAACTTCTTTAAAAAGTTAAATATTTTAACCAAATTTGGAGATTGGGGGTTTTTGAGGCGAGGGAGTCAAATCTGTTAATAGTTTTAATGTTGTTTGTAGAGGGCGCCACCTACGGTAATTTGCGTGTCGTTTATACGTCATATTTTTTATGGCGATTTTTTAAAATTATTTTAAAATAGAAATTACTGTTTTCCTGTCACCTTTACGTAAAAAAGGCATACCTTTGAAATGTCGCTATGAGTAACTGTTTTCGAGATATTTGGGTTTAAAGTATTCAATGTAACTAATTTAAATTATGATTTAGGGATGTACGATTTTTAAAAGTAGGCTTTGATTAAAACAAAAACAATATGTTTAACCGGTTTTGACGTACAACATAAATGATAAACCCCTTCATCCCTCCTAAATTACATATTAGGCAGCTGTGCGAATATCAATTTCAACTAATTCATATTTTCCCATGACTTATACGTAACATATATACTCTTCTTAAGAACCCATAAAGTGGGTAATTGTCGAGATATTAACCATTAATGAGGTAAAAACACAGTACTTGATTAATTAGAATAATCAGTCATTACAGCAACAAAATAAATTTTATTACATAATAATATTACATAATTACTTTAATAAATTTTCAAAATGCACTCCACCAACATCGATACATTTCCTTATTCTTTTTGTTAAAGATTGTCTAACTTTAAAAAATATGATAGGTAGATTTTTAATAAACTGTGCGGCATTTTGTATCTGTTGCCATAATTCCTGTCGATTATTAGTTATTTGGGAATAAACCAATGTCTTCATATGTCCCCAAAAGTAAAAATCCATAGGATTGAAATCAGGGCTATGAGCTGGCCATCGAAATTCACTTCCCCTTCCAATCCACCTATGAGGACACTCCTTTAAATAATTGCGGACTGCAAGGGAATAGTGAGGTGGAGCTCTATCCTGTATAAACCATAAATTTTGTCTTATGTTTCTGGGCCATGTATTCATTTCATCATAAAGTTCTGTTTGTAAGAAGTTTAGATATGAAGCACCATTCAAGTTTGGTGGTAATTCATATAGCCCCAATAACTGATCTCCCCTGATTCCACACCAAACATTAATTTTGAATTCTTGTTGAAAATCTGATTCCCTAGGTGTATGTTGATTTTCCACATCCCAGTAATGGGAGTTCCTCCAGTTAAATACTCCTCTTCGGGTGAAAGTTGCTTCATCCGTAAATAAAACATTTTCGATAAAATTACGATTTATTGTTTGTTTATTTTGAAGAAATTGTGAAAACTTTACACGTGTGGGAAGATCCTTAGGTAACAAATTCTGTACTGGGATAAAATGACTCAAATTTTCTTTGAGGTATTCTAAATATGGAAAATTTACTTACTCCAGTAATTGCAGACAATCGCCGTGTGGAAAGTTCTTCAGCAATTCGAACTAAAATTTCATCCTCCTGATCGGCAGTAATTCCTTTTGGACGCCCTGTGTGGCTCTTGGGACGAAATACGCCCCTTTCTCCTAATCTGTCATAGATATTTTTAAATGTTTAATGGTTTGGTAGGGCCCTGCTGGGATATAGTCGTAGACATGTACGGCGGGCACGTCTACCACAACAATTTTCTTGTGCGTAGATGCATACCATATCTCGCATTTCACTGTTTGAAAAATTGTTGTGACGAGGCATGATTAATCCAAACAAATTTAAAAATACAGTAATTATCTAAATTCAGCCAACACAATATAATAATAATTGGCACGAGCCACCTAGATTTGGGTACAACAATCGTACATCTCTAA
Source organism: Stenurella melanura (assembly GCA_963583905.1). Lineage (NCBI taxonomy): Eukaryota > Metazoa > Arthropoda > Insecta > Coleoptera > Cerambycidae > Stenurella > Stenurella melanura. The sequence goes on from OY757312.1 coordinate 116,640,572, forward strand.
ATCATAATTTAAATTGGTTGCTACGTTTTCTGTATATGTAATTTCCTAAATTTCCTAACATCTTTGTTTCTGGATTCTAAAGCTTCCCCTGACAACATCCTTGTGGAAAGAACAACTTCGATCATGAACATACAGAGCCAAGATTTCTTCTGGTGTATATTTCGTAGCCATCGGTTTTGGAAAACTATGGAGCTTTCTTAGTCCTAGTCACTCGCTTTGGAGCGTTTTCTGTGACAATTTGTACTACTAGCGCAGCATCTCTTTTACCAGACATTCTTAAACTGGTGCTAGTCGCAAATAATAGCTAATGTGTAGTATACGTTTCGAGTAAAGGTAAAAAATTTTGCATTTTGGACTGATCACCCGCCTCAACAAATTCCTTTGTTGATCGAACCTTTGTTCGTCCTTTTGAGTTTCCAGTGGGTATCACAACCATAACGTCATTCAGTCATTCATGATGTCGCGCGAGAAATACCTGTAGAGATCGATTACATTTCCGCTTGTCGGCAAAGTAATTGTTTACATTTTTGATTATTATTTTGGTTGTGTCCTCCTCACGTTCCATTAATTTAAAGTGCAGAACTTAAGCCAAAACTGTAGCATTTATGTTTGTTTTATCATGTTGTTGACGCCAAATATCAAAAAGTTCTCTTCGGTACATGAATATGACACTGGAAAAAATGCACTGTATTAATTATTTGCAGACCTTTGCAGTTAAATTAATACAGAACCGAATTAAGATGAATTACAATACTTGGAAAAAAATTAACACAACAAATCTCTTCAAATCTGAGAATTGCGGGTCTTTCAAATTCATAAAATATTATTAGTTGGTGTAATATGTCTATAATGACAATTAAACAGTGTTACAGAGTTTACAACAAAAAAACAAAAGCACAGCGATACTTGAAGTGAAAAACATAAGAGAGCACTGATGGAAGTAGTCAGATTATGTTCGCTTGTATTATAAGATTGAGAGGGCATTCCGAGAAAACTCTTACATTAGGACATTAGATATTGATACTTGGAAGATGAACAGCAATCTAAGATCTACCTTAAGTAGAATGTTTACGATTTTAGGAATACTGGTTTTGTAACTTATTATTTCCTAGAATTTCTATCTGACCCACTGTGCGACCGAGCTACACAACATTTTGCATTGAAAGTAAGAGCCTATTTCAATAAATTTTTCCCAAGAGGTGGATCAGTAAAACGCTGTGAAATTAAGGCTAGCCCATTGCCCAAATTTGATCCCGCTTGACTATTTTTTAATGGGGTTACTTGAAATCGAAAGTCTATCTCAACAGACCAAATAAATTCGATGATTTAAAAGACATAATAAGGCAAGAAATTAATAAAATCACCCCGGAAACGATACAAAATGCATTAGAAGAATTTCAGCAACGTCTCCATTATTGTCAAGAAGCAACGGGCGCCCAGTTAGAACATTTGATTTAAACTGTTTTATGTTCTTTTGTTTACTTAGTAACATTAAAAATGTAATATTTTTCAATTAAACAATTATAGAAATTCAAGAAATCTTATATTGCTGGATATACAGATTCAGCAAATTTAGTTTTAGGTACGTAAACTTGTTTCTGCGCAGATAAACCACGCCTTGTCGTAGAACAATGCAGGACATTGGTATAAAACAATAGCGCCATCGCTTGACCGCGACCAGTTGAGAACAGCGCTACAGCACCCATTCTGCTTTTAATAGCGTAGCTGTTTAGACGTGTGGGAATAAAATAAATTAATCTCAATATCGTTATTAAAATGCCGTGTTTATACAACTGCAGGAAAAGTGCAAATTGTGAAGTGGTACTTCGTGGGCCATTCCACTGATGACACAATAAATTTATTTACTGTGGCATATCAAGACAGACCAATCCTCTCAGCTCGCATAATTTCATACATTACTTAAAAATTTGAGAATTACGGGTGTGTCGTGAATTATTGTAAAAAATGCTATCAACCCGAATCTCGTCATCCACAAATGAGCGAAGAACGTGAAATTCACGAAACTAATGTCTGTGCACTTGTTGAAACTAGTGAACCTTGTTCTAGCAGACCAATTGCTGATGAAGTTGACATGAAGGAAAGAACTGTAAAAAATATTTTGAAAAGAAATGGGTACAGTTGTTTTAAAGTTCAAACAACGCAAGAAATATTTCCCGAGGACAATTTCAAACGGATGGAATTTTGTGAAATCATGATAAATAAAGTGAATAAGAATGAAAACTTCTTAAAGAATATATTGTTTACAGATGAATCATCCTTTACAAAACCAAATAATTCCTGCAGTTCAAAATCTTCATGTCAACTTTGACGATATCTGGTTTCAACAAGACGGCTGCCCAAGTCACAGTACCTTAACTGTTATTAATTTTCTGGAAAGAACATTTCCCAATCGTTTAATAGCTACGAGGGGAATGATAAAATGGCCCCCCAGGTCACCTAATCTAGCACCCCATGATTTTTTTCTGTGGGGCTTTTTAAAGGAAACCGCGTACAAACATGCGTTTGAACGAGCCAATAATTTAGTTTACGGGAAAAACTTACCCAACTTTGTGCAGGCATTACTCCAAATCAACTCAATAATATGAGAGGTTCATTGTATAATCGGTTTGGCTATTGTTTGGCACAAGAAGGTGGTTTGTTTGAATCCTTACTTCATTAACTTATTGTTTGATTAATCATTAGTTGATTTTAGTTTTTGAGGGTTAATTAATTTTATTTTAATGTTCTATTTTTGTAATTTAATAAGAATAATTAATTTTTTGATAATTATTAGTTGATTTTAGTTTCCGAGTTATTATTTTATTCCCATGGCATTTACGGCTAAAAAAGAAACTGCAGAAATGATTTCAATAGAAGAAATTATTTGTCAAAAATGTGACAAATAACTTCTTCGCTTTTGACGAAGAGATATTTTCTCGTTTCGCATAGAAATTATTACCTACGTCCGCATCCATCCTTAGTTCATGCCGTATTAAATTCAATTCATTGTGTGCCTCTGTTTTCAAGATTTATGGAACTAGCGGGGCGTGGTCAATTACATCGTTATTCCTATACCCTAAAGTGCATTTTCCGAATCTGTAGAATTAAAAACCCTTTCCGATGAGCTATCACACGCACCATCGTTCCATTTAAGAATTTTAAAGGGGTAGCTGTCACTCCAAGTGGGTTGAAGGGGAAGGTATAAAATCAGGTATGCTAAAAAATTTCATTTTAGAATTAAAAATTGGCGTGTTTTAAGACATTACTTATAAATTTATCCGTTGCTTATGGACCTTACTGTATAGAAAATTCAGTAATCCAAGGAAGAGTATAATATTTACATCTAATTAATTTTAGGATCACAAATACAAGATGTTGATAATTAACCTAAGGACTAATAATTAGTATTCAATATCGCAACACACCTCATCTAAATTTAAGAATTCATTCTCATTTCATATACGGCACTAAACCTATTAAACACTGTTATCTTATTGTTATCAGTGTCCGAAACTAGCAATAACACTACTTTTAAGTCACGAAAATAGTTATACTATTACTGTCAGTCCATCCATGGCACGAACGTGCAGTTATTATATAATTCTTGTTTTTCATACATGTTACAATAAACATTGTTGATAAGATGTTTATAGACATAGATACAAAGTTAAACATTATACTCGTTGATTTATTGATCATTTTATATAATTCTTGCACATTCTATGGGATACTCTTCTCAGTTTTATCGGAAATAATACTTGTCTTTTTTGGCGAGTGACCTTGACCAATTAAGCTGCTAGACCTGGTCTACAATCTCATCGCATTTGTGGCAAATTTATTATTTTTAAGTTTGTAAACATTGGAGACTACTTGTACTTATGCGTAGCCAGTATTGCAATGTAACATTCATATCTAGACTTCCTACATTTTCTCCAATTACTGTTGTTTTAAGTTTTTTTAACAACCGTTCCCAGAGGGGTAGAATAATTTTCGGTTTAGACATTTCTTATTCCCTTGCTACTCCACATTTCGACATCCAGATACTTATATATTTCTTCCACATCCATAGATAGCACACTTTGATCATCCAGAGCGATGTTTTGGCTTTTCACATGTTTACCTCCCTAGAGGACCAGTTATCTAAGCCAAAGTCCATTTTGATGTCATCACTGAATAATTTTATATGTCCCTCTTCCTTTAGTTCAGCTTCATTCTTAACAAATAACTTCAGGTCCCCCAAATATAACTGTATTGTCGCCACTGATTTAGAAAATACCTCTCTGCTTGTTCTGTTGAGTTGATACTGGCACGAGCGCTAGGCAAAACGGAGAACATTTCCCTGAATAATTAATTTTTTAATTTGCTTGTTTTCTATTCTTATGGGATCTTTCGAGTGGCAGAGTCACATTTTGGTTTTCCATCCCTTCGTTACTGTCTCCACGAAGTCTGCTATTATTGGACATGATATGTTTTCACAGATTCCTGATTCAGCTGTAGGGGACGCTATCAAACTTCTTCTTTGTAGTTCGCCCATGCTCTACTGAGAGTTCCTCATACTTATTAATTAGTAACTGATTTATACCGTCTCCTAAAGCCTTTCTACAACTTTTCTGTTTCTCAGGGAGTATCTGGTACATTAACAATTGGTCGTGGATTTTATTTGCTAGTGTAGCAGTGATACTTTGTACATCGTTGCTAGGCAGGTTAAGGGCTAATACTTTTTTGGACCCTTAGAGTCCTTGCATTTATAAAGAAGAAAGTGTTTTCTGCGATTACCGTTCGTTGATTTTCTCGGGGTATTGTATGATTCTATTGACAGCCTGGTTAAGTTTTCATGAAGAGCACTAAGATGCCGGACCATTCTCATTGTGAATAACTTCGTCTTTCAAGATTCCACGCCAATACTCCTCGTCGTCTTGCTGAGAATGTTGTTTCTCTCTTCAGCCTGCCGGAGAAACCGCTCTTCATTTGACGATAGAATTTATTCTCTAAAGAGTTTGTTATGAGCGAAATAGTCACTTCTTTTGCTATATTTCCTTACCGACTACGCTTTTGCTTGCAGTTTCATCTTCAGGTCTTACTCTGCCAAGTTCACTTCATTGGTCCTGTCCTTTTTAGCAAACTTTAGGTGTTTTTGAGAACATTATGTTTTTATATTTCTCCAGAATGCTTTATGATTCCAATGTGCTGAATCCTCTTCTTCCAATAAGATTTTCCCTAAGATTTATGTGGATTTCATGATTCTTCCGCTTCTCCTGCAGTCACCGCTACAATGGCACACATGGATAGGCTCGCGTGGACCAATTCATTGAAGATTTTTCTTTGGGGGGGATTTTTATATCATTGGTATAATTATTCTTTGTGTGGTTTGAAATCTATTTTCGTTTTCGTTTCCGAAATTCATATTTTATTTTATTTAAATTTATCATTCATCCCTTAATTTAAAAAAGTTCCTTTCCTTGATCTATATACCAATCACTGGTTCATAAAAAAAATGTCAAAGTCGGGCGTGTATATGGTATAGCCACCACTGTATGTTTAAATAATCGCAAAATCAACCGCGGAATTCAACATTTCAGTTTCAAACGTCGATTTTCTTTCCTTCGAAAATCTCGACATGCCGACACGTTACTACAATCGATCCATCTAACACAGCTTGATCTATAAGTACGTGCGCTTGCCTCTGTCGACTGCTAGAGAAAGCTTTTCTCTTGAATTTCTTTCTTGCATAACGCGCGCTACTAGAGCGCTGTCTTGTGTAACTCGCGAACGCTTCAGACTAGAAAGGTTAATATAGGGATGGGAGGCATTGCACGAATTACTCTCGGTTCGATCAAAACGATGCAGGTTCGAATTAAATAGTGTACGCTGGCCAAAAGCCTTCAGTGTTTGTTTACGCGAGCTCGGGTACAGTGGATTAGGTCAGTAACGTCGTTTGCGGATTTCTCCGGTGCTGTGAAACTGCAGGAATTTTGTTGATGGTCGATGACCAGCAGGATTGCCGCACTCACTTGTTCTTTCATTTGTTTTGAGTGTGTTGAACTAGAGTTTATGGTCAAACTGCGCTTTTGGGGAAACTGCAGATTTACGACTATTTAGGTAATATAAATGTTTGTAGTATGCCCTAAGAATATTTAAATCAGTACAGTAAATTTTGGTACAAAATAATTGCATTCTATTACCAATTTAAATTAATAGATATTGGTAGGTATATATTTATTTTGAATTTGAAAGTGAGTGCTTTTTAGATGTTATGATTATATTTATATTTCCGTGTTAATACTGATAATTAAGCTGTAAGAAGTTTTAATTACAGTCTTTTTGGATACAGTTGTAATTTACTTTTTTGTCCAACAAATTTTGTGATATCTGTTACGTATTAACAAATAGTTCTTTCTAAAATAAAATAATTTTATGCTAACCGTAAATTTAAATGGTTACATATTATATGTATATTAGCGGTGTAAAACTAAACAAGCTAACCATTATACTCCTATTTACTACACGTTTCATATAATCCTTCTAGTGATATGAAAGATTTGATTAAAATCAGAAAACGTAATTATAAATATGAGCTAGCAAAAGCAAAGAAAATAGCTAACGACAATTACATTCTTCGGAATAATAACAAACAAAAAGCTATCTGGAATTTAATCAACACAACTAAAAATGTCAACACTAATCATAACAAACCCTCAACTATCTCTCCAGACGATTTTAATAACTATTTCGGTAACATTGCTTATAACTTAATAACCACTCTTCCACCCTCTAACGTTAATTCTGAATATTTCTTAAATAACTCAACAAACTGTTTAATAACTGTCAATTTGGTTTTCGCTCTAAATTGTCTACAAGAGCAGCCATAAATTCTCTGGTAGATGTGATTAATAAAGGTTTTGAGACTAAGGAATTTGTATACGTTCAATTTCTGGACTTAAGCAAGGCTTTTGACTGTGTGCCACATAATGCACTGGTAAAAAAAGTTTCTACAAATTTTGTGCAAATAGTAAAAATTTAATTCAGTCATATCTATCACATCGTTCACAGTTTGTCAATATAAATAATGTTAAATCAAATTCAATTGACGTAAAACTAGGTGTTCCACAGGGCTCAGTTCTGGGACCTATTATATTTCTTATCTACATTAATGACTTGCCTAACAGTGCTCCTATGTCGAATTTCATCATTTTTGCTGATGACACGACATTGGCTCATAATCATGTAGATTTGAATGTTCTTTTAACCGAGGCTAGAGCCTCTTTATCCACAGTTCAAGAATGGCTCTTAAGCAACAAGTTGGTGTTAAATAAAGATAAGACTGAGAAAATGATTTTTAGCTTAAGACAACACAATCTAGAAATTGATTCGTCTAACTCTTTTAAATTTTTGGGCGTTACCTTAGACACCAAGCTATCATGGGATAAACACACAGAAATGGTTTGCATAAATGTGTCTCGGAAAATTTTCCTATTACGCAGTCTAGTAAAATATGTCTCACAGGCAACACTTTTAATGGCATATCATGCTCTAGTCCAAAGTACTATAACTTATGCCATACTAGCATGGGGCCACTCTCCACATGCTAAAACAGTCTTTTCGATGCAAAGAAAGGCTGTAAGAATAATTGCTGGGTTGTCATATAGAGACGATTGTAGGGACACTTTTAAAAATCTAAACATACTTACCTCACCATGTTCATATATATTCCAGTGCCTCATATACATAAAAGATAATCTTAATAAATATATAACACATGATAATATTCATGAGCACTCAACGCGAAATAAAAGAAATATTGCTTTAGATTTTTTGAGGTTATCGAAGACAAGAAATGGTACGAGCTATTTCTCAATAAAAATTTTTAATGTGCTACCAGTCGCTGTACAAGAACTTGAATCCAATCACTTTAAAACCGTAATTAAACGTTTCTTGTTAGACAATGCTTTCTACGACTTTGATGAATTCTTACAGGTTGATTTTTCTGTGACGTTATAATGTTTGTTGTTTGCTGTATATTTTTAACTGTAGGTTTATTATGTACTGTTTGGTTAAAGATTGTATTGTTTTTTTTCACCTATATGTATATATATTTATATATGTGTATATGTGTGTATGTAAGTACAGATATATGTGTGTGTAACTTATCTTAATCTTGTTATATACATTTATTTAATTAGTTGTACGTTTTTATTTATAGATCTTGTATTTTACAATTGTTATATTACAATCTCACCTGACTTGTCAAAACACTTTTGTGTAATTATGACCAATAAAAATCTATCTATCTATCTATCTATCTATCTATCGTTATACGTTCAATAGAATACTCTACGCAGTTTTTTGTTAATAATGTTAGTTTTAAACATTTTGTTTAATTATATAACAAAAAGATTTGATTTCCTGTATTCACTCATCGATTTTGTTAAAAGACTCTTCCTCTAGCTAACAATAACTTACTGTCCATATTTTAATGTTATCAAAGTTTTCGTTCTTAAATTAACGTGCTTACAAAAAACGTGACAGATGGATAGACGGATGGACAGACAGACCGACGGATAGACATTTTGGAAGTTGTCGAAATTCGATCAACAACACAGTGATAAGAACATTTTTTCTCTACGATTAAATGCACTCATCATTTTGTACTTACAAAGAGTATAAAAATGTATGGGAGTGTTTTACAAGAGCACTTTTCTTTCCTATAACTTGTTGCAAACATTACAAAGTGTAGCAATAAATTTTGAGATAAATTCGAACCCCGTAAATCATTTGTTTAAACAAAAGAATTTTCAAAATTGGGTTTTCTCGTCTTTTTATAAAATATATCGTATAGCTCGTATAGTAATAAAAAAACCTGTAAAGGTATTTATACAAAACTTCTTTCTTGGCTTGGACCCTTTATTTGTAATTTTTTTTATTGGTTAAGCACTCTATTTCTTTTATTAAAAGTATATTAGATTTTATTCCTGACAATAGTGACAACTATATTTCAAATACTATTCTTCTTCCTCGTTCTTTTATTAATGATTTTTTTTAGATTAATCACCCTGTATATTTTTCATTAAAAGCATGGCAGGTTTATTTTTAAACAGTTGTGTTAACTACATGCGAAATATGATTGCCCTCCACCACATTTTTTTTTTCATTAAGTATTTTTTAAAGTTTGTTTACCCTCCCTATATATTTGTCTCTAAAAGTATAGTAGGTTTCTTAGTTTCTTCCTTGACAATTGTGTTAAATACATAATAAACGTTATTGCCCTCCGTCATATTTTTTCATTAATACTGTGTCCAATCTGTATATTTTTCACTAAAACCATATTCTTTTTCTTCGCCAGCAATAGCGCCAGGTACGTCCAAAAGTTTCTTCTCCGTCAAATGGCTTTGTAGATATAATACCAATAGACAAACAGATAAGAAATCGATAGACCGATTGACGGAACTGAAATGTTGTAATTTTCAAAATGTGTATAGTTTGAAACGTGTAAATTCCAAGACATGTCGGAGGGTGATTTATTCATGACTACAACAGTTTCCTTCGGTAGGCAAGGGAAGTAAAACAAATTGTTAGTACAAAGTTGAGAAGAAAACTAGACATGTACGAAACTTTTTGCTCAGTTTGTTAAGTTGCAAAAAGTAAGAACAATTAAGATTTTTTAAAAACAGTTGTGATAACTTGAAAGATCATGCATATATTTTAACGAAATGTATACTGCTACTGCAATTAAACCGTTACATCAAATGTCAAGTCTAAATGTTTATAACAACGTTTAAAAACACCAGCAAAATTGACATTTGAATCGTCGACTGTTTAATTGCATCAAAATTTTTTTTAGAATGGAAGTTGCTACATTGTTTTCAGTAGAACTAATAAATAATTTTTTAAAATGAAAAGGAAAGAAGAAAAATATTAGAAAGAAATCTGAGGCCTTGGTTGGTATATACGGCAAACCCCAAGCTTCTGTACTCTTACCAATTTGCTTTACTTATTTTTCTCTATTTACCTTTACTTACCGGGGGGTAAGGAGTGGGGACGGAATCATCTCAAAGTAGTAGTAGTAGTTTCAGATGTCGTTATAATACATACCTACGGGGACGGTAGCTCAGTGGTTTAGCGCGTCTAGCTTGCATACTGGCATACCTAGCGAAGCAAGTTCAATCCCTGCTCACCGCGAAATAATTTTAATTATAAAATTATCCCCAAGGTGTGGTTCGGACTCCGCTATAAACTGTAGGGCCTCGTCTCTCTACTTGACACAAAATCACTCTTAATTTTCAAGGAATTACCTCGGTTACTTGAGAAGCGGTTAAGAGAAAAAAAAAAAAACGTATACCAAATTTCAAGAGAAAATCTTAATTTAATTTTATCAACCCTTTTAATAAGGGAGTGGGGGTAGTGGGGGGATGGAAAATATTATGTAAAAAACCTGAGGTCTTCACTTCTAGTATATTCACCAAATCCCAAATTTCTGTACTTTTACCAGTTTGCTTTACTTATTTTCCCCTATTTAACCCCCAACCCTTCAACGGAATCATCTCAAAATATAATCTAGTTCCAGATATCGTTATAATACATACGTGTACCAAATTCCAAGTGAATATATCAATTTTGTTTTATCAACCCGTTTAGTAATGGAGTAGGGGTAAGCATTTTTAAAATGATGTGCCGACAAAAATGTTGTAGAAATCGACGAAAATGTAATGTTGACGTACTTTCTTGAAAGATCGGATGTTTTGTCTCCGGGAACACTATGGGCAGTGTATTCAGTGCTGAAGATGGCAATTTCAGTTCACAATAATGAAGATATTTCCCGATTTAAAATACTAATTGATTTTATTGAAAGGAAAAATGACGGAAGTTATAATAATAATGGGAGTAGCTGGAGCATGCCGAATAGACGAGATGTACAAAATGAAGAAAAAAAAACGGACGTGGAATTTAAAGATGATTTAGCTATAATAAAAGTTTTACAAACCAAAAACAACGTTAAAAGAAGTTTTTAACAATGATGGAGGTAGGGATTCTTATGTGAGATTATTACAGGATTACATAAAATTTAAACCGAGGAATGCTCAAGATGAACGCCTATTTTATCTTTACGAACGTGGTAGAGAAATTGCAAAATATTTAAATCTTGAGAACGTAAATAAATACACCGGGCATTCTTTTAGAAGAACGTCAGATACATTCCTTGCATATGCTTCAGGCACCGATATTTTGGACTTAAAGCGACATGATTCGTACAGTATTAAAGTAGAAATTTCTAAAAAAAATACTGCACGATATCCCTACCAATTATGTTGTCACGCATATTTCCTCTAATGAAGTAGCAGTAGAGAATTTTAATTTTAACGTTGTTGAAACTAGTAGTGACCATATTCAAAGTACGATAGTTGATTCAAGTGAAATTCCATGTGTTACATTTTCTAACAGTTCAAATTGCACTATAACTGTTAATATTAATAAACAGATGTTTAAAAAATGATTTTCATTAAAATCATACCTTAATACAAAATTGTTTAGTTGCATCTAATACTAATTCGTTGAAACAAAAAGTTAAATTTCGTTAGTTTTTTTTTTTACTTTTCTGTCCTGGCCGCGACAGTTTTACTTTCGTAGCTAGCAACGCCTTAGCAACCAAGTAACTCGAATGTTGACTTTCGTTATCGCACGTGTTGTAATGTTCATTTATATAGACGGTAGTAGAAAAACGTAAATTTTATCAAAGGCATAGTAGCAGATCATCTCCCATTTTATGATATTTTAAACTTGAATATGTTTCAGAACAAAGTTGTCTTTAACTATGTGTAAAGGGCCAAATTCGATACTTTATCAAAAAGGAAGCTTTTTGCTAAATCCCCCTTTAAAATTGGTTTATGGTTCAAGTCTGAAGGAAAAAGGGGAACTTCTACGTTTAAATGACACTTTACTCTCTTTGTGGTACTGGCCGTAATACGTTCAATTTTTTCATATTTCTTTCACTTTTGAGGTGTCACTTTAAAATATTCAAATCTCTGAAAGGATAGCATAATATTAAGGGTGGTATAATACTAAAATAATGTTGACAAAGGACTGAATGAATGAATTAATTAATACAAGGAATGGTTCGGTTTACCCATGACTTCTGAATCCCATTAGCATTTTTGGAAAAGAGAATGATGGTCAATTTCGTAAGACAACATCCGCATCTAATGAACTTTACACAAAGAATTAAACAGTTTCTCGTTATTAAACTGTTTTTAAAAAAATTGTAAATAATGGAAAATATATTTTAATGACTGAATGTAAAATTTGTTCCCACCGCATTCACCATTTTGTACAGAAATAAAATGAATAAAGCTAATCCTTTCATTTGAACACAATAACAATACAGAATTATAATTATATATTAGTATTTGCCGGCGTATCTCTCACTGCATTAATTGTTTTATTTGTAAATTGGCTCTTATATAAATCATACTGTCCAATTTGATAAACAATGTGTTGTAGAAGAAAAAAACTGCTTGTAAAATTTTTAAGAGGTTTAGTTCGTAGAAATATTTAAAATGAGATGTTTGGTGTGGCAGACAGAAAATAAGTATTTGATTAATTTTTATTCAAACATGGCACAGATTCATCTTTACGTGGTGTCACTGAAATTTAGTACACAGTAATATATCTTTTATTTTTCATGTATATTGGGCATGCCCTATTGAACTTTCCATCTATTTCGCAAAGTTTCATTAGATATAAATATTTTAAAATAAAGTCGATATTAATGTACTTAAAGTTCGCTCAAACCTGAGGGACCTAACTGGATTTTCGATATCTTGGATGTCTTCGTATTTCTGTGAGCTTTATTAAAACCACTGGCAAGGTTTATCATCGTGACCTAAAGGTTGACAATTTTGTCTATCAATTGAAGCAAGAGTCATTAAAGTTGTTGAAAAGGCAGAAAAACCATAAGCCATTGAAAAATTGTAGTGGTTTGTGACCTACATGGTCTTATAGATATATCATAGTGATGAAACAATATTGTTAATTAAAATGAATAATACTAATGAAACATATTCTTTATATGACTTTGCAAATAGCAGAAAAAACTAACTATGAGAACTAAAAGGAAAACTGTCTTTAAAATTATTGATTTACAATTTTTGCATTCTTTCGATAACCTGAATTCTGGTTATGTTAGCAATTAAAATCCTAATATCAGTTTATCTTTCTTATTGGACAATTCTCATTGTAATACTAATTGTCAAATAAGAAAGATTTTAGGATTTTAGGATTTTAATTGCTGGTATAACCAGAATTCAGGTTATTGAAAGAATGCAAAGATTGTAAATCAATAATTTTACAGATAGTTTTTCTTTTAGTTGTCATAGATAGTTTTTTCTGCTGTTTGCAAAATCCTGTAAAGAATATGTTTCATTATAATTATAAGCAAACAAAAAATAATTCAGTTTTAAAAATGAATAATACCTCCAATACAAAATAATTCATGACCAACTTCCACAAAAAATGTGTGTTGATAATAATTAATATAATATGTATTGAGGGTAAATGTACCGGAGTTTGCATTGCACAGATGAGATTTTTCATACAAAGTGTTAAAGAGCATATGATGAAACTCAAAGATGTGTAATATATTTGCATTACGTGTAAGGTCAGCTCGGCTAAAAGTGAGACATTTTTTAAAATACCAACTTTATTTAATGTTAAAAATAAATTAAAATACTTGTCTGAAAAATTAACAAGTATTGTGACGAAAGTTATGAATTTCAAGTTCACAGCTACAGCAGAGCTCACTGTGCACCACTGATTTCTGTATTCCGGCAAACATGATGAATCTGTATTTCTTTGTTGTCTTATTATATATTGAACCTAATATACTGCACGTTGAATTAACAAAATGTTTTGTTAAATAGGTAAGCAAAACATGATGCATATGAGTGGATCGTTTATTCAGTGGTTTATTTAACAGCAGCCAATTTTTTTTATTTTGTAATGCTTTTTTTTGGGTTGGGACATGAGCGCCATTGGCAGATCTAGGCTAACAAAAGCATAATAACAATATCACGAAAACAGAAATAAATTAATGAAGCGTAACACCTAATAACTTCTATAAATTATATGAAAAAGACGTGATATTTTCCACAAAACAGCAGTGTCATGGTGATAATGTTATAACAGTATTTTGTGTTTCCTGAAGAAGGCATTACAATAGAAATCTATTACCATTTACAAAATAAAAATATATTTCTTACTTTCCGAGATATCGGTTGAGGGAATATTAACTAAACACCCTGTATATCAAATAAATGCGAGATATTGGTTTTATCACGGAGTAATTATAGATATTATAGATAACTTATGTAACATCTATTCTGCAATTATTAGCCAGCGCCAGCTGGGAGAGATGAGGAAAATTTATTGGAAAATTTAAGGCGTCTAATGAAGTTGTACGAGTCGGACAAGACCATTGAGAGCGGGAGGAATAGAGAACGTATTGCCGCGCGCTAGACGAGTTCAGAGCAAGAACTGTAGTAAAGTAGCACACGGTCGTTAATGCCAGGAGTGTATTAGGAAAATGATGGAAACAAACGACCCTCTGTTTAGATATTGCTCAACTTAATTGTACAAGAATTATATGCAATTAAAATGTATAAAGCTGTATAGCGTTTTGCACTGAATTATTTCCACATCCACATAGTGTATTGGAAGTATAGTAATCGTAAAAAAAAAATCAATTTTTTTTTTCTTGAAATAGGTTTATAATGTCGTGGAACGTCGAGATTTTAAATTTGAGTGAAAAAAAAATCTGTTTGTCTGTTGGTCTGTCTGTCCGTAACTTTTTTGTCCGCACGCTTTCTCCGGAACGGTTTAAGATATTGACTTTTGTACACGTATAGATTATAACAAGATCTGGACCTGGATTGTTTTTTGAACATATCCGGTGAAGGGTTGGTGTGTAGATAGGGGTAAATAGGGGGAAATAAGTAAAGCAAGCTGATAAGAGTACAGAAACTTGAAATTTGGTGTATGTACTAGAAGCCAATGCCTCAAATTTTTTTATAATATTTTCCTCCCCCCACCACCACCCCTCTCCATTATTAAAGAGGTTGATAAAAAAAATTGACATATTCACTTGAAATTTGGTACACATATGTATTATAACGACATCAGGAACTAGATTATATTTTGGGATTATTCTATAGGGGGTTGGGGGTTAAATTAGGGAGTAAATAGGGGAACATAGAATAACATTGAGATATTCACTTGAAATTTGGTATACGTATATATTAGAGTGATATCTAGAACTAGACTGTATTTTGCGATTATTCTATTGAAGGGTTGGGGGTTAAATAGAGATAAATAGGGGAAAATAAGTAAAGCAAGCTGGTAAGAGTACAGAAACTTAAGTTTCTGTTCATGTACTAGAAGCCAAGACCTCAGATTTTTTTATAATATTTTTCAACCTCCCACTACCCCTACTCCATTATTAAAGGGGTTGATATAATAAAATTGAGATATTGACTTGAAATTTGATACACGTATACATTATAACGACATCTGGAACTAGATTGTATTTTGAAATG
The DNA here is from genome assembly GCA_963583905.1 of Stenurella melanura. NCBI lineage: Eukaryota > Metazoa > Arthropoda > Insecta > Coleoptera > Cerambycidae > Stenurella > Stenurella melanura. The sequence goes on from OY757312.1 coordinate 116,656,153, forward strand.
GTTCCGTTGAAGGGTTGGGGGTTAAATAGGGGTAAATAAGGGAAAATAAGTAAAGCAAGCTGGTAAGAGTACAGAAATTTGGGATTTGGTGTATATACAAGAAGCGAATGCCTCAGATTTTTTTTGTAATATTTTCCATGCCCCCACTCCCTTATTAAAAGAGTTGACAAAATTAAATTGAGATTTTCACCTGAAATTTGGTGCACGTATTATGTATTATAACATCTGAAACTAGATTTTATTTTGACATGATTCCGTTGAAGGAGTGGGGGGGAAGTAGAGGTAAATAGGGAAAAATAAGTAAAGCAAGCTCGTAAGAGTACAGAAACTTGGAATTTGGTGTATATATTAAAAATCAAGGCCTCAGATTTCTTTCTAATATTTTTCAACCCCCTCACCCCCACCACCTCCACTCCATTATTAACGGCATTGATAACATAAAATTGAGATATTCACTTGAAACTTAGTACATGTATTTGTAATAATGACATCTGATTGAGATGATTCCGTTGAAGGGGTTGGAGGTGGCAGGTTGTGAATAGCGCAAAATAAGTAGACCAAGCTAGAAACTTTTTTAACGTATTTTTAACGTATATGGTAGAAACCAACGCCTCAATTTTTTTCCAGTTGTTTAAAAAGCAACAAGATCTTGCACATATTATACACGGTGTTATACAAAAATTTGCCCAAGCGATTTGTAATTTGTGCAGAAACATTTGTGAATAAATCGTTTCTCTATGAAGAATGGGTATTGGGTAGTGTGCAGAGTAGAGTATATCTATACTCTATAGTTGAATATCTATCAACAGAAAATACATATTAAATTCTTTAAGGTTATAATAACATAGTATTCTAAAAGTTGATAAACACTTCGTAAATTTTAATAATGCTTGTATAACATAAACAACAGTTGTTATTTTATCTTGGACAACAAAACTCCATACACAATAAGTACAAGTTCTCTCTGCGGAAGTAACATGTAAATGACTAGGAAACGTGTAAGTAAATTCTTCTGAAATATTTTTCTATAACCAAAAGCAGAACACAGCTAGTCATGTGAATGGAAGCTTGTTTACTTCCTCATTACCAATTAAGACCGTATCCAAATATTACAGTCTATTGGTAACCTAGTGAATAATTATTTATGAAGTCGCTGTACTAAAGACTATAATTACGAATTAAATAATTGCTGGAATCGACCATTAAATAAATTGCGTTTATTTAATTTAGGTAAAAGTATGAATTTAAATAATTTTAATGTGCAAAATTAATTAACATACCAATAAGAAATTAATAAGTAAATAGAATAAATAACATGCACATCTGGTTTCCCGTTTCACTAGTTTTATTCAAATTTTGAGACAAATTTCGTTAAAACTAGTGAAGCAGAAAATCATGTATACAAGGTGTCCGAAATTCCCGCCTTGCCTTTAAATGCTTATTCTACATGCAAACATAGTAAGAAAACATTCTATAAACATATGTCCGAAAATGCTTCCTAAGGGAGCTACGGCCCTCAGCATATAGTTTGAGTTAAAGGACCTATTTTGTTTTCTAGGGCGCCCCCTTTCGGAACTATTCCCATTTAAATGTTAAAACTTCAAGAAGGTTTTTTGCTGATAGATTTTAAACCGCTCCACATTGGGAAAATGCCCGGAAAACCCTTAGATCTATTTCAGTATTGCTAACAATTAGTATAGGGTTTTCGAGGTCGCTGATTTCGATTTTGATATAATTAGCAAACAAAACAAAATGGCGGATCCAATATGGCCGACTTATTTATTAAAAGATTAGTTTCCTCAGCTCAAAGTCATTGTATAGGCGTTTTCGAGGTCGCCGATTTCGAATTTGATATTAGTTAAAACAAATGGTGGATCCGATATAGCCGACCTTTTTATTAAAAAATGGGTTTTTGATATATATTTATCTTAAAAACATAATTGATTTTTTGTAAAAAATGGTGCAATGGAATGGAATGGGAAAGTCAAAAACAACAGAAAATATTAATTTCATACAATTTTATTGCAACTGCTACTCTTGGTCGAACGAAGAATCACCGTCATCATCACTACTTTGCATTGTTGAATTCGGATGAAAAATATTTCATGTTTTTTCGCGAGCAATTTACGTAGGTTCGAAATGAAATGATCTGACCCCTGAGCCTCAAGAAAACATCTTCCTGGTTTTGGTTTTGGTTCTAGTTTCGTTTTAAATAATGTCAGTAACAACATCGTTACTTTCAGGCTAAGTAAAAAATTTAATTCCTGGCGAAAATAATTTTTTCATTGCCATATATTATATTGTCTGTAAAAACACAATGAATGAAATTATTACAGTTCGGTATTAAATTTTAAGAACAAAATAGTACCTACTGAATTTTGTCGCTATTTTACTTTAAAAATTTAGACAAAGAAGTTGCAAATATTTAGATAACTATATATGTTATTATAAGCACAATATGTAATTGAAAAATATTTAACATGTTTACTGTACAAAAATATTTTTTTAACATTTTTAATCATGTACTATACTAAATGTAATTGTTTCATTTGTCAAAAGTAGTAAGAAAATGGAGCGTACGGTGCACGAGCTTCAGCGCATTCATGCATCGCGACTGAAACAATTAAATCAACAAAAATGGAGAATCTGCAGGAAGGTGATTTTTACAGGCATTGTGAAGGAGTCTGTAACAAACACGAGAGAATTAGTTTCTGTGTGGGTAACCGTGGGAAAATTAACTTAATTCTATTTTTGGTTTACATTTTTTGAAGCAGGAACGGATAAAATAATTATTTTTCATGTTAAATTCGATTATAAATAAATAGATTTTAATAAATTTAAAGTACATAGTTAAATTATACTTACTCTCAAGAACAGAATCCATTTTCCAGAATCAAGTTGTTAGAATGGATTTTGGGGTTAAATATATACATATTGGCCTCATATACAGCCCTGTCATATAGTATTATACACTAAGTATCAAGGACATAAAGAGTCCCTCAATCGAATCTTAGTAGGCATTTTGCCCACTGTGGCGCTCTATCGATTGTAAGGTTTGGACAGTATACATAGTAATTGATTATTTTTGATCTAGAAGTATGTCACTAAACTTTTACACTACTAATTCTTTAAACTTGCAGTGATATTTTAAAATTATTAAAAAATGTTCTAAAAAAAGATATTCTTGTTTGATATCAATAAAGCGACCCGTTAAAAAAAAGATTTTACTCATAAAGGACCAAGGAATGCTAATAATGAATACCACGGAATTCAACAGCATGAATCTTGTGAGTAAACAATTGAATAAATGTGAACGTCAAAGACAATAAGTAATTATATGAAAACTATGAACATCCATTTCTTAAAGTGGCCATTTTCTAGAATGTTCATTATTTTTGGCCATATTTTTTTCTTTTTTGGTACGTATATTTAACAAAACTAGAAGACTACCTAAGTAGAACCATAACAATACTATCACTATGAATTTTCACTCAATAATTCCAGTCGTTTCCAAAGTAGTTAGATTTAAAACTACGAAACAGGAAGATTGGCATAACCTTTAAATTAAAATCTAACTATTTTGCAAACTACTGGAATTATTGAGTGAAAATTCATAGTAATAGTCTCGTTATGATTCTACTTAGGTAGTCTTATAGTTTTCTTAAATATACATACTAATAAAAAAAAGTCAACAAAAATAAAAAATATTTCAGCATCGGATATCTCTTTCTAGGATGTGACCACCTTAAGAAAATATTCTTTATTAATTTAAGAGAATATATACTCTAGAATTGAGTTGTAAGTAGTTCAGTGCGTAATAGTGGTTTATTGGCATAACAAAATTTTTATTCGGTAAATTTGACAAGATGCATTTTATGTCCAACAGACTAGTCGCAGGTAATGGCTTGGAAATAGATAAGGACTTTATAAGGACCACTTTCCTAACATAATTCCCTTATCATTAAAATCCATTTGTCTCGAAAGCGAGTCGTTTTCTTCATGTCGAACTAGTGCATTTTTTTAAGAACATTATGTAAGGAATTTTAAAATGTCACAGCAATTTTCAAAAATTAATTTGTCAAAAACACTGGGGGTGTTTCACTCCTGGCTTCCTAGTCAACATATGAACGACACCCTACCTGTAAATCAAAGACATCCATTTACTATTTATACTGTTCAATTGATTACAATTCATAAAGCAGTTTAGAAGCTATCAGCAAATAACTTTCTCGAAATTTAAACATTAAGGGTGAATAGCTCCGAAAGGGGCCGATCTAGGAAAAGAATAGGTCCATTTAGCGTTTCCCATAGTTCTGGGGCACCACGTATATGTCTTTACTAATTATCTAGGAAATAGTTTGGGACAAGTAGTTGTGCAAAAGTAATAAAGGAAGTTCCTATAAACATACTGTTATGCATTGCACCCCCTATGATACGCCCATGGCTAATAGTGACGTCCTGGAAACTTGTTGAAAGAGATAGAGTTTTCTGGAGTGTGATGGAAAAAGATTCTCGATTATGTTCTAGATAACTCTAGAGGCAATTTAAGAGTATATACGGCGAGATTAGCGGCGGAAGAGGAAGAAGTTAAGAAGCTTTATAAAGTTTGGTAGCGAAAAGTGAGGTTAAATATCAAGTAGTAAACAAACTGTAAGGGTTATCAGTTAATTAAAAAGTATTGTTTAGCTCTGAGAATTTATTAAAAAAAGTGTTAATTATTGTTAAAATTATTTAAAACCTACGGATTTTGTACAGGGTGTTTCCTAGGGGCGGAAACACGCAAAAATACGTCACTTAAATTAAAACGCAACATAAGCCTATTTCCAAAAATCGTAATACACATTTCGGCACAAATTGTCAATATTTCGTTTAACCGCTTTTGACAAGTTTCTGGTTATGTGTAATGTGATAATTTATATAAGTAACGTGGCAGACCTGGATATCCTCTGTATTTAGACCTGTAGATCGATATATTCACGGCACATGGGACTGGCTAGAAAAGGCCAATGCTCTTAGTGGAGAAGAGCGGTATATTACAGACTTTCCTTAGTTCCTACATCTGTAAGAATTGCCTTTCGAGATGTCCACACTTTGATGCTCATGGTGGTGATGAGCTGAAGGCCTCTTTACATGGAGCTTAGGCTGCCTCTTCTCAGGAGCTTGAGTCCAATAGTTGTTGAACTGTGCAAAAGCCCAGTTTTATAGCGTTGTGTGAATCAGACTTTCTACTCATTTTGTGTGGGTGCATACTCACATAAGTTTGACTGACCTTTGTTCACACACACATAGCTGAATCAATTCCCACAGTTTAGCACCAGATTAGAGATCCCTTTGTTTGATGAGCCCCCAAAGAGACCGTCGCGTCGCTGCATAGGTAAATATATTAACAATGAACCCTTTTCTGACATTTTCACTTGCGCACAGTTATGAGGATAGAAATGTTTCTGTGGAAAACATTTAAATGCATTGTATTTGTTACTAATTAGTTTATATCTGGAAAAATGAGAGGCAGTAAAATAGTTTTTACTATGGTGTCTATCGGATAGAAAGTTTCAGAGAAAACAATACTGAGCTGACATCGAAAACATCATTACAAAAATATAATTCGTAACAGCTCTCGTAAATTACTCAATTGTGTGTAAATACCTTCAATGAATCGTGTCATTCATCGATGAATTAGAAATAAGTAGCTAGAAGTTCAGGGTCATATAAAATTATGTAATTTAAGTTAGGTGGCTATAACACCAACATTGAATACCGTTAATTTTTTATTTGATTATAAGCTAGCATCTAATAATTACATCAGGTGTCCTACTGAATAATTAAAAAGTTTGTAATCCTGTATTAGGCTTCAATTAAAATAAACGAAATAAACAAACATTTTTCATGGACAACCGAAATCCACTGGTAATAGAACTAATGTATTCCTATTATTATATTGTAGGTGAAAGAGGTAATGTAATATGGAAGTCGGGAGATGTCGAATGTGAATACCTATTGGAGCTACATTTTATTCGGTAAAACACAATTGAATTGTGCTGAAACTACCTGGGATGACGGATATCTCCAACGCTAATTGTATATTTGAATTTTCTAACGATGATAAAACAATATAGAGAAAGGTATGGTGGCATGAAATTGAAAACTGAAGCATTCCACATTTCAAGAATTTTCTGAGATGTATCTGAAGGTGCTGACGAAATATTTTCGAAACGTTGGGCAATATATTTTCATGTGACATTTACATAGTAGCCTCGTATTACTTCTCTTTAAAGTAGTATTTGTACGTAAAACATTATCACTTGTACTGTGGTATGTTGCAATTGTGCGCTTTTTATTTAATTTTTAATGCATATAATACATATTAGTCCGATGTGGTTTTTTTGGAAATTCGTCATTATAAATAGGTATTTCTTATGAGTTCATTAATTTTATTGAATATAAATTAAGAGAAAATATTTCTGTTATATCAATTCATCAATTTGGCCATATTTCAAGATATAAAACACAAATGAATTATGTGAGAATTACAAGGCCCACTTTTTGTGAGCGTATAATTTATATGCTTAAGGTGGCCATTCCCTAGAAAGAGACATCCGATAGGGAAATATTTATTATTTTTGGCTATAACTTTTTTTTCTTAGTACGTATATTTAAAAAAACTATAAGAGTACCTAAGTAGAACCATAACAAGGCTATTACTATGAATTTTAACTCAATAATTTTAGTGGTTTGCAAAATAGCTCGATTTAAATTTAAAAATTGTGTTAATCTTCCTATTTCGTAGTTTTAAATCGAGCTATTTTGCAAACCACTGAAATTATTGAGTGAAAATTCATAGTAATAGTCTTGCTATAGTTCTACTTAGGTAGTCTTATATATTTTTTAAATATACGTACTAAGAAAAAAAAGTTATGGGCAAAAATAATAAATGTTTCCCTATCGGATGTCTCTTTCTAGGGAATGGCCACCTTAAAACAAATTAGGTAAAATCATCAGACTGTGTGCGACATCAGAAAGCGAAGCCAGAAAGGTTAAATTTATAAAGAAAAAATAGAATTATAGTACGTGATCCTTACAAGTTTATTTTAAGTTTAGAATATTTATTTCAACATTTTAAATATAGAAAACTATCCCCAGAATGAAAAACCTGCAGGTTTAATTAGCCAAAAAGAAAAGTCTTTCTAAATTATGAAACGATATAATTTTTTTTGTGTATTTCATCTCAGCATCCTAAAATCATCGTTACAAACTATCTCCTTTACTTCCACATTCACGTAGTGGGTATTTTCCAACTCCCCAACCCCTACTCCATTTTAAAGGGATTGATGAAATAAAATTGAGATATTCACTTAAAATTCGGTACACAAATCACAACTATATCTGGAACTAGATTATATTTTGAGATAATTCCGTTGAAGGGGTGGGGATGTAACTGTAGGCAAATAGGGGAAAATGAGTAAAGCAGGCAAGCAGGCTGTGTAGAGTAAAAAAAACTTTAGGTTTGGTGTGTATACTAGAAGCCAAGCCCTCAGATTTCTTTATAACATTTTTCAACCCCCCCCCCCCCACCACCATTTTTTATGATATTTTCCATCCCCCACCCCCGCTCTATTAATAAAGGGGTTGATGAAATAAACTTAAGATTTTTTGTTGAAGGGGTGGAGGAGGGTGTGTAATTGGGAAAAATCAGTAAGCTAGTAAGAGTCCAGAAACTTCATCTTTGGCGTATGTGCTAGAAACCAATACCTTAATTTTTAACATTGAGCATGTTTAACAAATCGAAGATGTAACGGTAATACGGGGGTCCAGTAGCGATTTGTGTAACGCTTGGAAATTCGGCTGTTTTTTTGGTAACGAAAGCGTTCAGTGCTCGCATACATTTTGAATTTTATAAATTTTGGTACCTAGGACCATATTCTTGCATTTTTACGCCTCGACGCTGACCGATGCCTAGCGTCGTTTTTGTAAAACTTGTGTATTTGATAAATTCTTATATCTAAATTTATGTTCTTGCATTTTACGTCTAGACGCTGACCGACGTCTGGCGTCATTTTTGTAAAACTTGTGTATTTGATAAATTTTGATTCCTAGATTCATATTCTTGCGTTTTTACGTCTCGACGCCGACCGACGCCTAGTATTTGATCAATTAATTTTCAGATTCATGTTCTCTATTTTGTGGAATATTAATGTATAGTCTATTACAATTACTCCTCAGGTTAATAAAAGTTTGAAAATTTCTAAAACTTTGCTTTATTTTTATCCCCTGTACATTTTGCAGATTTTGTAAATATGCAGGGCTTGAAAGTTAGCCAAAGTTAGAAGCTTGCTAAATTGCAACTCCTGTAAATTTTTTTATGACATCTGCTCCAAATATTATTAAAATTCCATGACCAATTAATTATTTCCGTATACTAAAGTGCAAATAGTGAAGAAGTTTACCTTTAAAGAGACTTGGAAGAAAAACTGGATGTGGAAGTAGCGATTCCTTAGACAGCGGTTTTTAAAATGTAAATATAAGCTTCCTGAACAACAAAATAACTTTCCAAGAAAGTTGTGATTGTTAACGATAACAACCACACATCAATTAATGTACTGGGATATATTATTTTTCTCTAACTTGAGTTTTTACCGCATCTCAGTAGTATTGTTATTAAAGGATTATTTCTGTTTTGAACAATTTATTACAAGTCTCCTGAGCAAATAATTATGCATCCAGGAACCAGAGTCTCGTCAGTTTAATAGCTACACACAGAAAGGGTGAACCAGCAGTGGGCGGCTAAATAATTTGAAATTTGAAAAAAAATATATTATCTAATAAAAATTGCATTGTTAGGAAAATAGGGGAGGGTGTGCAGTGTGTGCACTGTGCAGATCTTTGAATCATGAATCATTTTCACTCATAACAATTAATTAAATTCGATTTTACCAAGTTAAAAAATTTATTAATTTCAATATTAATTCACAATTATTAATAATTGCCAAAATTGGAATTATTCAAACACCATGAATTAATAAAAATAATTAAAACCTGATGACTCATCGCCCGGAGGGCACGAAACGGACTGAATAATCCTAGTGCCCAAACAGAGAAGTCCCTTTGTTCCCCATTGTTTATTTTATTAAACAACATTTTTCATTCGGGTGCTCTGGGTGCTTCTACAGGGTGTACTGCTAACAGTATAATATCGAGAGTGGCATATATTGAAATTAATTTTAATTTTTTAATAAATTTTAAATGTATTCACCAAATGATCCCTACCCAAAACGGTGAAGTCATTGTCGCCAATAAAAAATAAACGTTAACATAAGTATAATTCAAAATTCTGAACGGATAACAAAAATAACTAACCTAACTAAAATGAAAAGCAACGATTTTGTCGTACGATTAGTGTTCCAAAAAAAAAATGTGATTTACCTTATATAAACGAATGGTATTATTATAACATAAATAATCGATAATTTCGTAAATTGTTTGAGATATTCAAATAAACATAAACACACTACAGACAGTAGATGACCCCCAAATCCAAAGCCAAGGCTGCCCGGAAGAAAAAAACGCAGACATTTATTATCCAGCGACATTGCCAGTGTCGAATCCAGAACAAGATAGACCGATAGACAGTGTGACAAAGCGTGCTCACAGTCACAGAACACACTGTAACTAGGTACTACACTGATTTAAAATTAGTGAAAAAAAGGTGATGAACTCTTTCCAAAGATATGTTACACGTGTGTATTTGAAAAAAATTATATATACCGGGTGAGTCACGAATTGCGCTCGCCCCGATATTTCCTAAAATATTTGGAATAGAAAATTGAAATTTGGAGGCCTTATTACACAACTAAAATGCCATCTTTTCAATAAAAAATCAAGTTTGGTGCACATCCGGTTTGACCGGAAATGCCCACAACTTTCGATTTTTAAATGGAACACCCTATATATTTTTACATTTTTGGAATCTAGTGGAAATTTTGAATACAATACATCCATTTTGGTCACTTTTTGATAAACATTAAAAATTTTATTAAAAAATCTATTTCTGAATCCAGAGTGTTGTGGTGCTCAAAATATATTTTAGTTTGTGTGCTACGTTACTATAAAAATAAAAAGAGCAATATGATTGCATTACTTAATTCTCTAGAGGCGTTTAAAATTTTTAAATGTGATTTTTACCCACTAACTCGGTTTTTTTAAATGGGAATTTAATCGTTCACCAACATTTTTAAATACCTCATTTTCATACGAATCTAATGATATCAAAGTTTTGAAAATCCGCTCAGAAATATTTGAGATTTCAGCCAAAATACAATGCAACCAAGCTTTTAGAAACATGCGGCTAATAGATAATAGATTAGTGGGCTTTGGAAACTAAAATGGCACATTTCTGTGTAAGTCTGGTAACCTAATAACATTGGAAAAATCATAGTAGCCATTGAATGCAATAAAACAATATCAGCTGTCAGACAAACTCGTGTAGTTATAGGCAATCTTGAGCTATCAAACATTTAATAATTGTGAGCGCAAAGAACGTTACAATTAAGTTTAGCATAGGTATGTGGAGGTAAACACAATTACATCCACAAGGACATTTGCAATAGAATGCGACATCAGTTCGGTTTTCAGAGTTTTATTTAAATGAACATAAATATCGGGCCTATAAATAAATAAAAATCAATTCCGTTTGAACAATTAAACTTAAACTAGGTAACAGTAGGTATCTTTAAAATAATTAATATAATTAAACCATAAATTGACATTTATAGATATTGTTCAAAATGTCCACCATTTTTTTCTATACACAATTCGGCTCTGCGTACAGTTGCTTGAATGGCTACGCAATTCAGCCGGCGTTATTTCATTAAGAGCCAGTAAAACTTTATTTTGCTGCTCTTCACGGGTATTTGAAGAAGTTTTATAAACTTTATTTTTGAGAGTGCCCCATACATAATAGTCGAGGGGTGTTAAGTCAGGTGATCTAGGAGGCCACCTGATATGACCTTGATTTGCGATAAGGCGTTCGCCATGCAAGTTGTTTAAATGTTCCATCACTCTTCTGGAATTATGTGGGGGAGCACCATCTTGTTAAAAACAGATTTTGTAAATAGGCAAGAGGAAGTAAGTCAAGAAATTCTGCTGTCTGGTTTTGTAAAAAGAATAAATATCGTTCGCCAGTAAGTGTTCCATCAAAAAATATGGGTCCAATTATTCGATCTCCAAGTACTCCAAGCCAACAGTTAAACCCACATCTTTCCTGAATATTCCCCCGCCCTACCAACCTCTGATTTTCTTGAGCCCAGTACCTAGTATTATTTCTGTTAAACATACCTTGGTTCAAAAATCTACTTTCATCTGAATATAAAATATGAAAAGGAAAACCTGAGTTTTGTTGTACTGCATTTAAGAACCAGTTGCAATATACTAGCCTCCTGTCGTTATCATCTCCATAAAGATGTTGGTGTATTTGGTATTTATAAGACCGAAACTTATGTTTCTTTAAAATTCTGCAAACCGAAGACTGACTAATGTCGCATTCCATTGACAATTCCCTTGTTGATGTTGTTGGGTGTACGTACCATCACAAATCCTAATACATCAATTTCTTTGTCCTCACTTCCAATAAATGTTTGATGGTCATCTTGTTGATTGGGTTCGTTTCTTAATTCTTGTTCCACTCTGGCAAACAAGTGTCTGCTTGGATGACGTCTGTTGGGATATCGTTGCTGATACAGTTCTGCAGCTGCAGTTGAATTTTTGAGACGCTCTCCTTTTCATTTCTACTAAATGTATTAATTTTCTTTAATTTTTACTCAAAGAGATTTTCGCAACGCTTTATTTTGTATGTATGTATGTATGTATATAGAAAATTATTTTTAAAACAAAGCTTTTGTTTAAAAAATGCAGTAAAAAGTAAAAAGTTGTTTTTAAATTCATACATCTGGAAAATCATATAACATTATTGTACGCCAATTTTGATTGCAAGATTAGTAGCAGACAGACAACAAAGCAAGTTAAATAAAAGCCTTTAAACAATTAATATACAGGCTAAATATTTTATCAGGGCCCTCGAGAATATCTCACTTAATGCCGATCGTGAAAAAAAATAGTTTCTACGAAAATTGTGCCGATTCTTATAAGCTATAAAATGGTTTAAATATATTTGAAATTCATGGCCTACTTTAAGGCTTATGACGGATAATATAAAAAATGTGGAATATGTCTAAGCAAAATATCTCCGTTATTTGAAGAGATACAACGAAAATCCTAGGACAACAATTTTTGGCAAAATAGAGTTTTTCAACGAGGTTTTATCCAATTTTTTTTAAACCTTGGAACTAAGTAAGTAATTATAAAGACATTTTTAAACCAATTTTTTTTAATTATCATAATACTTGTCGTGGAGAAGTATGATTACATAAAACGATTAAAAAATTCAGAAAATTCTTCAAGTCTTCTATAATTACACATTAAGCGTGAACACCACGTAAGGCTAGTGGGGAGGGGGATAAAGCGCCAAATGAGGAGATATCTCCCTAATAATCAAATTTTAGTCAAAAATAGTCTTCAACAATCCTGCAGTATTTATTTATCTACAAGTTACACTTATTTTTAGTTAAATAACATCACCCAATTTGCAAAAAACAGCTTATTGTTAATCATAATTATACCTTACCTTACCAATTATTAGTCATAACTTGATTTTCAGGCGTAATAATTGAGAGTTAATTAAACTGAAGGAAGACAGTCGTTCCATTTAGAATTAATCGTGTGATATGTTGAGCAAACTGTGATTTAATTATCTATGTAAATTTTATTATTTATTGAATTGTGAATCAAATTTGTCTAAAATTTAACTTTTTTTGATTTCCAAGTCAATTATTCTTTGTTTTTGACTGACGTCAGGTGATTAATTCTAAATGGAAAGCCTGTCTTCCTCCAGCGTAATTAATTCTGAATTACGTACGAAAATAAAGTTATGACTGTAATAACTGATACTTTAAAAAGGGAAGTTTTATTTTCCTATTACGTGAAGTACACTATATATCTTATTAAAATTTGGTCCTAGTGAGTTTTTGATAACAACGAATAAGATTATGAGATTGTTTTACAGTTAAGGCTTTGCCTAATATGTTTTCTTGGAAAATTAGGCATAACTACGGACGCAACTGGTGGATTTTAAAATATTTTACTTATCCTAGCAGGTAAGTACACTTGACACTTTCTTTTAGCTATGTAAATCATTCGTTCTTTGATTGATATTAATAATCTTGCAAATGTCACTTTGACGTTAATCAGTGGCGTCATTATTAAAAACGGTTCGACATTTAACAGATATTCAAAAATTTCGAATTGTTCCTAAAATTGAAGATTGTTGGTCCATAAGAAGACTTGCTGCTGAATACAATGTGAGTAAAACCACGATAATGAGTGTTAAAAAACAATGGGAAACCAATCAAATGGTATCCTGTAAAGTTGGTTCCGGTAGGTCCAGAAAGAGCAATAATCAAGAAGATGAAAATCTTATAAATTACCTAAGAGAAAACCCTTTTCAGACTGCAGTAAATGCAATTTCAGAGACAAATTTCCCTGCTTCGGTACCTACTGCTTGCAGAAGAATAAAACTACAAAGCGACTTGAAAAGTTATTCAGCGGCTAAAAAATACAAACTTTCAGAGGAAAAGAAGCAGGGTAGGATTATTTTTGCACTCAACTATATAATCAATGAGGAATACTTCTGGGGACAAGTTGTCTTTTCTGACGAAAAGGTTTTTAAATCCTGTAACGATGGACATGTTCGCGTATATAGGACTCCTTCCACTAGATACGACGAAAAATATACTTTCGATCCACAAATATCAGGAAGGTTTTCAGTCAATGTCTGGGCTTGGATGAGCCTAAATGGGTTAGGTGTGTGTTGGAACAATGGTGGTCATCTCAATTCCATTGAATATATTGAAATATTAGACAATATTATGTTGCCGTCAGTAATAGAGGTGTTTCCGGAAAATAATTTTATTTTCCAACAAGATAACTGCTCCATACATACGGCCCATCGTGTCAGGCAATGGTTTCTTAATAAAAATAGAGTTGTTACCGTGGCCATCTAAAAGTCCGGATTTAAATCTAATTGAAAATGTTTGGGGACTAATGGTGAAACAGATAAGAAAATTATATAACCATCCAAACAGTGCCCAAGAATTGGAAGAGATAATTGAAGACGCTTGGGAGAACTTGTAGCAAGAAGTTGACCTTGCAAGAAATCTGATTTTGTCCATGCCTGCAAGACTTCAGGCAGTTTTAGACGCTAATGGAGCAATGACAAAATATTAGTTAATTCTGTGTTACGTAGTTGAAGTTCATTTATTTTATTTTTTTATTGTATTTTTATGGTAAGTTTGCATTGTTTCCATTTTTTTTAATCTCAAGTGGTATTTTTGTGTTCTTATTTTAATAATAGATTTATCGTTATTCAATTAGTATTTTAATTACAACCATTAGTAGAATTATCCGTAACAAATATTATTTTTTTAAACAATAATATGGCAGGCCTGAAAATGTTTTGAAAAAGTTATTTTCTAATTATTTTTTAAAATTACATTTTAATAAAATAAAAAAGAAAGGTTTAATAAGTTTAAAAACACTAAGAAAACCGGTCTCCTTAAAAAAACCCAGGTTCGGGGTAAATCACTTCTTCTCCACCCCAGCATCTCTCGACATGCATGGCCAGCCCTATTTACAGACATATGCACACAACTAACCTATTAAGATTTTCGATTACAAGAGTTGTAGGTACCAGTTTTTTTTTTAAATCAAGTGTACCTTCAACCCAAATTTTAAAAAAATCGCATTGTTAATAAGCGAGCTGTGATATGGGAGTCACGAAAAGTGAGACATACTGTATATGCTTCCTTAACAACAAAACAACCTTCCCTAAAAATTATGGTTGTAAACAAAAGTAGTACATAACATTAACTGCACATCGCTAAGTAGAGTTTCTACCGCATTTCTGATGTATTGTACCATTAACACGTCATTCTTATTACTTCCACATTTAGGAAGTGGGATGGAAGTATAAATAATAATCATAAAAAAAACTCAATTTCTTTTTATTCAAAAACTCAATTTTTTTATTCAGCTAGGTTCAGAAAGTCATGAAACGTATAAATTTTAAATTTGAAAATGTCTGTCTGTCGGTCTGGCTGCAACTTTTTATGCGTATGATTACTCTCGAACGCATTGAGATATGAACTTGAAATTTGATTTATGTCATCTGCTACTCCCGCCATCCCCCATTCCATCATTAAAAGGGTTAACAAAATGAAATCAAGATATTGACTTGAAGTTTGGTTCGCGTATGTATTATAACGAGATCTCCACATTCTATTTTGAGCTTATTACGTTAAAGGGTAAATAGGGGTAAATAAGTAAAGCAAGCCAGTAAGAGTCTAGTAACTTGGGATTTAGTTTATATACTAGAAGCCAAGATCTCAAACTTTGTTATGACATCTGCCACCCATACCACCACCTCCACTTCGTTGTTAAAGGGGTTAACAAAATAAAATAAAGAAATTGATGGGTCGACATATGACGCAGAAGTCTATATTGTCGTGATTTTTGTTCAATAGAATGTAGTCCCACAAAATTCATGTAACAATGATTTATCCAAAAAATCACCTAACTCTCGTACAAGGAGACGCCAGAGACCGAGCACCGTAAAATAACATTGAAAAGTTTGCTTGCTTGATCAATTAATACCTTACTGTGCCTACAAAGTACGCTGATTTTTCGAGACCGCTAGAGTATGAAGAAATGGTTAGCGAGGTCTGGTGCCATGGTTGAATTTTTCATGGTTTTTAATGAGCTTTCATCTGATAAATGTTTAATTAAATTTTAACAGGGGAACAAATTCCATAGAGCCATGTCCCTTACATTTAGAAACGATTCAGGAGCTCTTCTATATGTTCTACTAATAAATCAAACTTTGATATAAATATGCAAAATTTACAGTATAAGAATTATGCATAATCTTTTTTTCACCTAATAACTAATACCTAATTGAATTAATTAAAGTGAATAATAGTCATCAAGCAATAGTGTCAAGGATAACATTACACTTTGAGTACATCTGAGCATAATATAAGTAATGATTAATGGAGCATATATTTATTAGCATTTATTATAAATATATATTCGTTACTTATCCATAAACAATCATGAGTAGGATGATTAATGATGTTTAATCATACTCTAAATACGCAAAAACATTATCGCTTAGACTCTCAGGTTTGAGCATCCTTATTATGAAAAAATTTGTTGAAAACCATTGAACCACTTTCAGACGCTTCAGACAAAAGTTATTTGGCTACGAGGGGAAACAAAATGGCATTATTTTCCCTCGATTTTGTGGACATTTTAAACGTAATCTCAAGGTCAACTTTAAATTTAACTGCCGCATGCCCTTAAAAAGGGGGTTACTAAAAATTGAAATGAAATAAGCTTTCACCGGCGACCGGCGACCGTTGGGCTAATTCAACCTTATTACCCAATATCGATATTAAGGTCGAAAAAAATACGTCCATTTTGTTATTGGTTCATTTTTACACCGATCAAAGTAGATATTAGGTAATAAAGTGAAATTTTATTTCATAATGTTTAATGACCGTTATTCTCACCCTTCTTAGTGGCCACATTTCATGTCAATCTGTAAAAGTTATGCAATTATGAAAGCCTTATTAGATTCGCCATTTTGAATCTTTAAATGTTGACATCAGATTCACTATCAGCTACTCCGAAAATATCTCTATCGCACTTTAACTGGTGTAACCGCCATATCTTCGCATATTATCGAGTAGTAAGTACTGTTAGGGATACACGACGCCCATGGAGACGACGGGCACCAGTCAGTAGAAAATATTACTATGGGACCCTTACATGTTTATTTGTTTTATAAACATTCAAACTAATATAAACATTGTGAGATGACCGTCTTGACAAAATCCAGCTCGCGGGCACATTCAGAGGGGCACTCTCGATTTAACTTTCATAGTGCACAGTTCTTTTCGTAAATTGTAATATTCTTTAAAATAAATATATCACAAAAAGGTGACTTCTAGAATTATCACTTAACATTTCAGAAGCGGAATTCGAATCTGTGTGTTTATAATTTTGTGTGATTTCGTGTTTTGTGTTTATGCCCAGTACTCTGGGGTGAGTACTTGATTTATTACTGTCTGCTTGCTTTTGTTGTGCCGTTGCATTTATGTTATCATCACTTCTCATTGACTCTATACGACGTTGTTTACGTTATTATTGTGATTTTTATTTATTAACAACTATGGGCCGTTCAAGTCGAAGTCGAGTGCGGAAACAACCTGGCAGTCGACGGCGGGGTCATAATGCTCATGATTTACGACATGATCGTAGTGTAAACAATCGAAGTGGTAGCTCTGATTATACCCAACTTTTAGAACGTCTGCTCGATGCACTGGAAATTTTAGTACGCACAACGCATGGCGGATATGTCTCTGAATCAGCCTCTTGGCGAACAAAATAAATGTCTGCTCGTTCACGAAGCCCACTTGAAATATAATAAATAATATACAGAGACATTAAGTTCAAATTAAAACGTGCGAAAGCTGCGGACAATATAACTAAAAGTGCCCGCGCCGTGAAATAGCGTTACGATAAAAATCGTGACTCAGCAGTTACTTTCAAAGTAGGTGACATGGTTGTAATTGAGAGGAAACCAATTGTGAAAGGACTTACGAGTGGTAAGCTAGTTGGGAAATACATTGGTCCTGTCAGGGTACAACAAGTTCTCCCCAAAGGCCGATATCATGTTGAAATTTTGTCCAAAGATAGGAGATGATTCAAAGTAGTGGTCTCTAGCGATAAAATGAAGTTTGGTTAAAACCCAAACAACTGATTAAAGGTGAGGTATTTTAAGTACTATATTTCGCATGGTTGATTGCATTGCTGACGTTATATTTTGATTATTATTTTGCTGTGTCTAACACATGATTTGTTTTTGTTATGATGTTATAATTTTTTTAGTTAAGAGTCAAGTGCACAGGGTGGGTGATGCCTGTGTGTACCTCTGGACTCCTGAATATTTGTTTTTAAGGGTCAAGTGCACGAGGTAAGTGATGCCTGTGTACCTCTGGACGCCTGAGTATTTATTTTTAAGGGTCAAGTGCACAAGGTGGGTGATGCCTGTGTGTACCTCTGGACTCCTGAGTTGTATCGACAATACGCATACCTCTTTTAGAACTCAATTTCTTTTGTGATTTATCATGTTTATAAAAAAAAGAAAAATGAACCCTGTTGAGTCCATTTGTCTGGTGTTGTCATTTGCGCACTCCAGGAAGACTTCTTGAGTCCATTAGATACTAGATTTTGCGCACTCCGAACACCTTGTCGAG
The DNA here is from genome assembly GCA_963583905.1 of Stenurella melanura. Lineage (NCBI taxonomy): Eukaryota > Metazoa > Arthropoda > Insecta > Coleoptera > Cerambycidae > Stenurella > Stenurella melanura. The sequence continues at coordinate 116,674,578 of OY757312.1, forward strand.
TCCATTAGAAAAACTGTTTCTTTTGCGCACTCCAAGTAATCTTCTTGTGGAGTCCCCATGGCGTGTGTGCGCACTCTGAGAAGACAGTTTGTTGAGTCCATCTGATAGTGCTTTTGCGCACTCGAAGTACCCTTGCTTATTAAACCTGTTTGTAAATTTTACGAATATTATCTTGACAAGTTCTATTAATTAAAGTGATGTTAAAATGATGGATACTGTGCCCAATAATTTTATTTCAGGTGAATGACTTCCGCCTATGCTAGTGGGAGCCCGGGACGGTCTAAGTCAGGACGGCCGAATGTTAGGGATACACGACGCCCATGGAGACGACGGGCACCAGTCAGTAGAAAATATTACTATGGGACCCTTACATGTTTATTTGTTTTATAAACATTCAAACTAATATAAACATTGTGAGATGACCGTCTTGACAAAATCCAGCTCGCGGGCACATTCAGAGGGGCACTCTCGATTTAACTTTCATAGTGCACAGTTCTTTTCGTAAATTGTAATATTCTTTAAAATAAATATATCACAAAAAGGCGACTTCTAGAATTATCACTTAACAGTACTTATTTCCGATTTTTGCTAGTTTTTTCAGTACAAAATACATCCATTATTATTTAATTTGCTTCTGACTTAGAATAATAATTGGAATAAATTTCAGAAAAATATTAAAGGTTAGAATGGTCGTTGGTTAGGTCGTTCTTGGCTCATACACTGGCCTGTTTTATCCCAATTTAACATCTAATGATTTTCTCTTGCGGAGATACATTAAGAGTAAGGTACATCAGGACATCTTAACTACTTCTAAAAATATGAAAGAACGAAGAATTATGAAGTTTTGTGCAAGTTTTGAAAGACACATATTAAGTGTTACTAGATCTTCTGTAAGGTGTATCGGTGTGGATGGTCATAACTATTACATTGACGTTTCTTTAGGTATTATGTATTTATTAATTATTTACTGTTTTCAGACAGAATTCCTGTTTTTGTTTTTCTTTTCTATGAGCATTTATTTATTGTTACTCAATGCCGGAGGCAAATTAAACAAGCTAAGCATTATACTCTTCGCTGATTTGTTGAACTTTTTATATAGTTATTGCATATTTTATGGGATACTCTACGCAGTTTTACGGTACAAATGTTAGTTCTTGTTTAAGTCGCCAAGCTTGGTCCATAATCTAGTCGCATTTGCGACAAATTTATTAGTTTTTTTAAATAAACATGACTGATTATTTGAACTTATGCGTAGCCGGTTTTACAATGCAACAACATTTATTCTTATCTAAACTTTTAACATTTTTACTTCCCTCGCATACCGAAGGGAAGTATTGTATTCGAGAAAAAATCACCCTCCGAGATTTTTTCGGATTCTGACGTTTCAGAACACGTAGATTTCGAAAATATAGGTTTTTCAATTCCGTCAGTCTGTCTGTCTGTCTGTCTGTCTGTTGGTGCATTTACTAAAAAACTACTTGACGGAGAGCAGTCAAATTTGGTAGGTAGTTGACGCTACTGGCAGCGAAGAAATGGTAGAAATTTCACTGGAAAATATACAGGGTGGACCGTCTAAACGGAATAAATAGTGAAAAAAATTTTTTTTTGCTCAAATTTAAAATTTCCACGTTTCATGACGCGCTAAACCTACCTATTTCAGGAAAAAAAATTTTTTGAAAATTTTTTTCACCATTTTTGAAAAAATTTTTACCAAGATAAAAAAATTTTTTTTTTGCTCAAATTTAAAATTTCCACGTTTCATGACGCGCTAAACCTATTTCAGAAAAAAAAAATTTTTGAATATTTTTTTCACCATTTTTGAAAAAAATTTTACCAAGATAAAAAAAATTTGAAAATTTTTTTACCAACATTTTTGAAAAATTTTTTACCACTAAAATAGGTGGAATTTTTTTTTTTTTAATTTAAAATTTCCACATTTCTATGGCATTCTAAACGTATTAAAACAAATTTAGAAATTTTTCTGAAAATTTTTCTTGAAAAAATTTATGTATTCATCACTAAGTACTTACTATAGAATAGAAGAAATTATTTTTTTGCTCAAATTTAAAATTTCCATGCTTCATGGCATTCCAAACCTATTTCGGAAGAAAAAAAAATGTAACATTTTTTTACCATTTTGGAAAAAAAAATTACCACTAGCATAGATGGAAATTTTTTTTTGTTCAAATTTAAAATACACAAGTTTCATGGTATTCTAAACCTATTTCAGAAGAAAAAATTTTGAAAATTTTTTAAACATTTTGGAAAAATTTCAAAAAAAATTTTTTTTTCTTTGTTCAAATTTAAAATTTCAACGTTTCCATAGCATTCTAAACCTATTCAAACAAATTAAAACAAAACTTGATAAAATCTATTTCACTACTAGATGAAAAAATTTGTTTGCTTAAATTTATAATTTCCACGTTTCATGACATTCCAAACCTATTTCGGAAAAAAAAATTGCATTATTTTTTTACTATTTTGGAAAAAAAATTACCATTAGAATAGACAAAAGAATTAGTTTTTGCTGAAATTTAAAATTTTCACGTTTCATGACATTCTAAACCTATTTCAGAAAAAAAAAATTGAAAAATTTACGACTAAAACAGATGGAAAATTTTTTTTTCTTTGCTCAAATTTAAAATTTCCATGTTTCATGACATTCTGAACTTATTATAGAAGAAAAAAGACTGAAAATTTTTAACTAACAGTTTTGAAACATTTAAAAAAAAATGAAATTTTTAACCACCACTATACTTCCACTTCACTGCATGAATGTGGAACTGAAAATGTGTCTAATGGCAATAATATTTGATATATGCTATTATACTTTTATTGGAAAATATACAGGGTGCTCATCCCAAGAAATAATTCATGGTAGACCTATTATTTTGTATTGAACTATTGCTGTTTCTGAGCACTATTTTTTTTACCAAAAGTTATCAGGATTTCTTTGTAATAATTACAATAACTATATTTCCATTATTATTCTCAATGTCATTTCGTATTTAATAATTTTTTAGAGTGACTGCCATGCACAAATAACGATTTTTTTATTCTTTTCTTTCTGAATTTTTCAAACAACCTCGAAGAGGGCTGGCGTTGTTTTCGTTTTAAAAATTTTTTTGTTTAATAACAAAACACAAAACAATTTGATTTAAAAAAACTTTAAATGATTAATAACTTTCTTATTTACTAATCGATTTTTTTAAAAACAATAGGGCTCTTCGTTTAGCCAACACCAATTTACAATGAAAACATTTTGAAAGCATTGGATCACCAACACAGTGATTTTTTTTCGTTTCGAGCGATATTATCGGTTTTAGAAATGTGTCGATCAAATGCTCTTCTTTTTGTATATGCAAGAAGTATAATAATAATGTACCTGTATTACAGATATAAAATTTAAGCACTTATTAAGAATTATCATTTTCTTACTGTCTCAATTTAAATGGATCATCCCGAAAATTTCTTTCAATTAATAAAATAATAATTTTGGAAACAAGAATTTGTTTAATAATTTGTTTGCTTGAAAGAGGGAGTTTCAATACTTAAGGAACACCCCTCATACTTCAAATTCTGGCTTTAAAGGTTTGGAAGCGCCATTTACTCACATTTTACTTAATTTTACCCACTTTAGAATCTGTTTTACTTGGTTGTCTAGGCTACACAATAAGCAACCACCCCACTTTTCAATATCGTAGTTGGAAGGGCTTGACAGAGAAAATTAACCTCTCGATTCACCCTTCCTAAGTGCGAGGTCTTGTCACGTAAGGTTAAAAAACTTAAAATGTCTAGTTTTTGCCTCTTACGGCTGAGTGAATTAGTCAATCAGTGAGGATACTTATTATGGGTTCTTCTTTGTATTCTTTCGATTTAAAATGAAAAGACAACTATGTAAGATAGCAGACTGCTACATTTAAACAAAAATGGTTGTTTAATATTGACATTTATATTAAATGAGAGAAAGTCGATGAAATTTGAATTTAGAAAATGTGCAGATCTTGCTAGTCTGCTATTTTGCCAATTAGTTGAAATATGCTTTAAATATTCTAAAAAGTGGATATATACGACAAGTGTGTACAATGTCATTTTGAACTAATTGCATCCATTAATAAAATTATAATCAGATAATTGTGTCAAGGATAACATTAAACATTAATATATCTGTAACGACAAACTGATGCAGTTCTGGATTCTTATGCAATTGTGTATCTAAATATCAAAGAAGTAGTTGACAACTAAAAACACCGATTGCAAAAAAATTTACACTTTCAACACATCTTTGTACATAATGTTTAATGTGAGGCATGTTTCATTAGTGGAGTAAAACTGAAATTTCTAGGGAATTGTCTTACTATAGCAATGGGCTTGTTCCATGATATTCTTTTTATATGGTTTTTATACTTTTTCATATAGTACTCGATATTCTCATTATACACTTATTTTTTTTTTTTTTTTTTTTTATGCCTTATTTATATTAACGTCCTGGCGGAGTTCAGCTATTGCTGCTTTACCACTCAACCAGGACACGTACACATAGACATCAACACAACAACCATTCCCTGCGATATTGCCATCTACCGCAGCTGAGACTCGAACTCAGGAGAGATAACGGCGACTAGACATGTTGTGCCACCCAACAGCGGTCTAGGTCACTGCTACCGTCTCGGTAACACATGAAAAACGCCACCACATCCATACCCTGGCCAGGATTCGAACCCGGGACTCCGTGGTCGCAAGCCAAACACCTTCAGCATTGCGCCACCGAGCTGGCGCAATTTCGTATTATTAACTTTTTCCGTTCTCGAGATATAAGGAGTTGAAATTGGTAATAGTTGCAAAAACCGAGGGCTCATATGTGACGTCACTTTACGTAAGTGACGTAAGAAAAATGGCTTCTGGGATCTTTCAAATTGAACCTGAAAAGTCGAAAAACATGGAATTTTTAAACGCTGGTAACTAAATAAATACGTTGAGTGAAAGTTCATTCTATGTCTCTAAGGAAAGGAGAAGGTCGGCGATCAATTCTAATCGTAAATTGCATGGTCAAAATCGAAAATTCGTCCCGGCAGGAGCGATAGAAAATTGTAATTATTTGACATTTCACCAAATTGTACTCCCCTACTGTCAAGTAGTAAACAAAACAAACAATACTTTGAAAACACTTATAATTATAACAAGTAAGGAGCATCAAGTCTACTGAGATCGCTGAGTCTATGCGTATAGTGACGTAGCGCCTGGCCACGCCCCATTTTCGTGAGAAGGAGATTTGTAATAGTTTTTAAGATACTAAACGTGCGAATAAGATTCTAATTTTTTGCAGATCCATTAATTTATACTTGCACTTTCGATTTATGAAATAAAAAAAAAATGCTGAACAAGCCCATTCTTTGACTGGAACTTGTTGAAAACATTTCAAGAAATGAAAAAGTTTTAGATTCAATCTTATATATCTCTTTTTGTATAACCCGTAACGTGATAAATGAAGAGAAATAAATTGTTCACCACGAAATTATGAAGAGAAGTAGATTTGTCTGAAAATATTTGGTCAATGTACCAAGTTGCAACACATGAAGATGTTTTAGAGAGACCAATTTTAAACAATTGATGTTAATTTGAACAATGCAAATATTTTAACGAAACTTTAAGAAAATATACCCCTTGTATAGCTAAACTATCAAGCCAAGTTTCAACTTAAAATTTTTATAATAAAGCCTAAAAGACAATTGCAAAATTGAATATCGAATCGTCGATTGTTTACGGGTATCAAATCGTATAGCAAAGATTTTCATTTCAGATTATATATTTTTTATGTATTTTTTGGTGATATAAATTTAAAATTTTTTAAAATCAATTTTATTTAACTTTTCTAATTTCTTTAAGTAAAAATGCATTTTATTCATCAATATCTAGCCCAAAAATAAAAATAAGTATATATTAAAAGTACACCAAAATGGGAACAATTTAAAAGAAAGTATTTTTATTTATACCAATTGGAAGCCGAGTTATAATATTTTTTGCGTTATGACCATTTAAAAACAAACTAAGAAACATTCCGACTTGAAATTTGCATTGAACATTTCTTTAAAACAAATGGAGGCTGAAAATATGCATTATTTCGGAATAATTAAGGGAAGCTTCGATTTTCCTAAAACCTTCTGATATCACATTCACATAGTTTAAAGTAAAAAGTTATAAATGTAATTGCGAAGAAATTGTTTATTAATTATTTAAACAAGAAAAAAGTTGTGACATTTTAAGGCAACTTAGTTCAAACTAACATATTAGGGGTTTTCTAGGTCGCAAAAGAAAAGTTATTCAAAATGGCTGGTTCAATATGACCGACTTTTCGTTAAAAATTTCATTAAGAATGAAGGAACTCGGTAAATTTTAAACACATTTTACTCGAATTGACACTATGGGTGTTTCTTAGGTCGCTGAAACAGATTGTGATGTTAAAAAGTAATAATACGAAATGGATCCAATATGGCCGACTTTTCGTTAAAAATTTCATCAAAAATAACGCCATAAATTTTAAACAAATTACGCTCAGATTACTTAACATATTCAAAATGATATCGGCGAGGTCTCAAAAATATAACATATCTCGATATAAAAAGTAAAAATGGTTTATGAAAAATAAAAGATTTTTATTAAACACAATACCTATTCAAATTATATTTCTTCTGTTATTGAAATTTCGATCTGCCCGTTTTGTTCCTGTTCTTGTTCCAAATATACTGGTTGGTTTGTGCAATCAAATCGGGCACAAATATAGCAGGCTACGGTGCAACGTAAGCCGGCTATCCTGCAGCCACACATTACCACAGCCAGTTTTGCATCCACAAAAAATTATCTGTTGCGACTCACTTGGTGCTGGATCTTGAGTCATTGTAATGGGGCGGCTTTTCAAATAAAAATCTGTTTAACTGTTTTTATTTGAAAAGTCGTCCCATTACAATGACTCAAGATCCAGCACCAAGTGAGTTGCTACAGTTTGCGGATGCAAAACTGGTTTTTAATTATGAAAGTGGTGGAGAATACTTCGAGTTCGAACCACAAGAACGTCTCAAATTTCAATGACGAGGAACCAATTCGAACCCAAAATACATCATAAAGAAGCCTAGGCGGCGGGCATCGCCATAGGGATCGCTCGAATGTGGCTCGACGCCAAAAAGGTATCAATGTCGTTAGTACGTTTTTTTTTCAAGCTGGAAAACCATTGAAGTCATATGTACAGCTTGTCGCAGCATCCTGACAATGATCAAGCAAATTGAAAATTTTAGTGCAAAATTAAAACAATAATTTTTGAAAAGTTCGACATACATTTTACTATCATCTCTGACTGGGAGTCTGAATCTTTTTGTACGGTCGATTGTTACAATACCCTCGCCTTGCGTGAAATACTGTGACGTGAATCGGATAACTGCTTACCATGGGTCGACTCCACTCAACATCGAGTCGATTTACCGAAAAAACTTTATTTTTTCAATATTTCGTGAAAAGTATAAGTTTATATATATTCCAAAAATTCCGTTTACATCAGATTTACTTATTTGAAGGCCCTACTATAAATATATGCTGGTTAGGTATGCTAAATAATTTTTTTATCAAAGTTACTAACGTTTATTTTACCTCTAATTTCACGAATTTTGGAGCAACATAATATTTTTTTTATTTTTGTAAAATAAACATGGTTAATTTCATTTTTAAAGTATTTCGCCTTGAAGCATCTTAAAGCACACATTTTAAGTGTTAAAAATTGCACCTACAGACGTCTAATGACGCGATTTAAACCAGAGTAATAGGTGATAAAAGTTAATTATACATATTAAATATTATCACTTTCTCAAAATTTTCAAATTTTGGAAATATACTTCTTCAAAAACAATTTTTTTAGATTTTTCTCACTCATGGAATTTTTTTGTACATTATTTCAAGAATATTATGTGAAAGTTACAGGTTTATATCTTAAAAGTTGTAGAAATGGCAGAGCTGTTACCGATTTCATCGGAAATCTCTTTATGTTCCGACTTCATATATGTATTGTTTCTACATGCATTCATTTTTATATTTAAAAATATAATAATCCCATATCCATATGTTTCTTCTTTCATTTACGCTTTGCCGAGCTCAATTTCATTAATTAGTTCAAAAGTTACAACAAATTTGATGTAGCGCGTTTGAAGCCGCGCGCGCTTCGCACACCGTAGTTACGTGTCGAGCCTTTCATTTTCGTGCGTTAAACAAAATCATCTGGAGCCTACATTTTTCGTACAAAAAAAATTCGTATACATTTTTTATGTGAAATTTCTCGTACTTTCGAATGGTGTAATTAGTTTTTTAAGAAAAAAAAACTTTAAGAGATATCGGACAAAAACTGATGCCTTGAAACTAATTTGTTTAATAACAAATGACGCTCAAGGACTATTGACTATTGGTAACTTTTAATTACTCCTGTAACTAACTCCTGGAATTTTTGTGAAGTGAAAATTTATTGACTCCACTAAAACGAAAATATCGCGCACGACCTAACCTACTTCACTTCTTTAAAAAACTCTATCATTTTCATGGCATAATTAAAACCCGCTCCTTCGCACTTCAACCTCATCGTATCACGATATCGTTTTTCGTTTTAAACAATTATGTTTTCTCGAAGATATTAGTTTTACTCTAAAATTTTAAGATAAACCATTTATTTCAACAACACTGAAAATTTCAAAGTAAAATTTTCATTTCTCTTTTTTCTTAATTTCCTTTTTAGCAGTTGAAATAAAAATGTTCATTTTATTGTTTTAATTAGTTCTATTAAATTTATTCCATTTTTACAGTGAAGTAAAATATGTTTTTGCGAAAAATTATATACAGAAATTATGTACACATTTCCAAAAATTACCACTCATTCTACACAGCAAAAGCTATATATCAAAGTCTTGTTACGTCTGCGTTCATAAAAATTAATTAAGAAACGTCGTTTTTAGCACACTTTTGTTAGCTTCACCTGTATCTATCAATGAAACTTGGCAATTGTGCGTAGCTCCGATGACAATAAAATGTAATATACTCAATATTATAATATGTTCAAAATGACCGCCACCCCAAGATGGCGGATTATCATTTTCTTTACAACCCCCTTGATATGGGTATCAAAGGAAAGGGCTTGACAAGTAGAAAACAAATATGTCATCAAAACTTAAAAATTCAAAATGGCGGCGTCAACATGGCGGATAGGTTTTATCAATTATCGTCGGATTCGACTGAATCCCGTCTTCTGGTTACTATTACATTTAAGTTCGTTTTAAGACTAAAAAATAAAAAACAGATAATAGTTTAAAAAAACACGCTTTAATAGCAAACCGAATTAAAAAGTAAAAAATTATTTTTAATTATTAAGATTTTGTTTAACAGCGATAGAAAGTCCACTCACTCAGTACAATTAAAAGATTTTTAATAAGTTTAAAATAAGAAAAAAATGTATTTCATTGTAAAAAAAACGTGGGGTGCTTGATATCAACTGGTATAAATATTTCATTGCCTCATTGGTGGCTACTTGTAAAAGTGGAGTTAATATAAAATAATATTGTAATAAGCACCCCACGCTTTTTTTACAATGAAATAAATTTTTTTGTTAATCACTTTATTCTTACTTTAAACTTATTAAAAATCTTTTAATCGTATTGCGTGAGGGGACTTTCCATCTCTGTTAAACAAAATCTTAATAATTAAAAATTGTTTTTTACTTTTTAGTTCGGTTTGCTATTAAAGGGTGTTTTTTTGTTTTTTTAAACTATTATTTATTTTTAGCAGAATTTGCATTTTGTTAAAAAACTAATTAACCGACTTTTATGCGGTTAGGTTCATTCTGTAGATATTTTTATTTAATTCTTGCAATTTCTTCCACGGACGTATTTGCGTAAAACCTAAAGATGATTTTGTATAAGCCAAAAACTCTTTTTCCGTATCTTTACTTGTTAATTACACATAGTCGCACTAATTTTTAGCTGAGATATTCTTCGGAACTTTTTACAACATCAGGACATGCTTGCGATGAACTCTTTCTTCAACAGAAAATCCCAACGTAAATGAACTTGGTTGAGCCCCAATGGAGTAACTTTGGTTGAGCCCCAAAGTAGTAAATGAAATTGATTTTATAATTACAGATAGGAAAAGTATAGTTCAAAACGTAGAGGTGCTCAACAAGTTCTCCGTTGGTAGTGACCATAGGATGATAAGAGCAACAGTGGTCATAAACGTCAAGCAGGAAAGAGCGAAGCTCGCATCAAAACCAATCAATAAAAAATGATTTACCTCCCAGAAACACAGATTTATTCGAACGCACTGTTGATGATAATTTACAAATCCAAGAAAGCGTTGACAACGAGGATATAGATATCGAACAACTAAATACCACAATAGTAAAAGTTCTGAAAGAAGCCGAAAACAAATGGTGCCCAAAAAATAAGAAGGAACTAAGCCAGAATACGAGAAATATGTTAGAGGAAAGAAAACTACTGAGGGAAAATCATGACACCAATCTAACAATACTGAGAGAATTAAACAAAAATATCTCAAAAGCCATTAGAAAGGATGCGAGGAAGTATAATACCAACGAGATATCAAAAGCAATAGAGCAAAATAGAAGCCTAAAAGTCCTCCGGCGAAAATTCTGCATATTGAAAAACTCACAAGGCGTAATAACAACCGATAGAGGGCAACTTCTTAAAATTGTCGAACAATCTTATAGTGAACTTTATAGAAATGCCGAGAAAACGCCGCGAACATTCCCATATCAAAGATGGCGATACCATCTCATCAAAACTATTTACCACACTTTTGGAATACGTGTGCAAACGCGCAAACTTCGAGGAGATGGGTGTAAATATAAATGGCGAAAAACTCAGTCATCTCAGATACGCCGATGATATAGTCCTAATAGCGGAAAACGTTGACCATGCCAAAGGAACGTGTGAAACGCTTTATTATGCATTATGCCTCCCTACAAGTGAGTTTGAAAATGAATAACTCAAAAATTTAAGTGATCACCAACCTGGTACTGAGTGAAAACATCTCTGTACCTGGAGTAAATATTGAACAGACAACATCTTACAAGTATTTGGGCCATGAAATCCTCCTAAACAGAAATAACCAAACCTGTGAACTTGGGCGTAGAATAAAGCTGACTTGGGCCGCATTTGGAAAACTGAGAAATGTTCTCAAATCAAACATTCCCATTTGCTTTGAGCGAAAGGTATTCGACTAATGTGTTTTGCCAGTTCTGACTTACGGGACGGTGACTCTAACGCTTACCAAAGCGACAGTGAATAAGATCCGGATATCTTAACGGGCAATGGAACGTGCCATGCTGGGATTGTCTTTGAGAGACTGGATACCGAATACAGAACTACGTTAATACGTAGATCTAATGATCTAGCGTAACCGATGCGATTGATAAAATAGCAAAACTGAAGTGGAACTGGGCGCGACACTTCGCAAGAGTAAGGGATGACAGGTGGACGAAGCGCATATTAAAATAGAGGCCGAGACAAGACGCTCTTCAGAACAAGGGACGACCACCAACCAGATGGACAGATAACCTTAAACAAGTTCATCTAAATTGGATGCATATAGCACAGCACAGACATTCGTGGAAACAGTTATGGGAGACCTATGTCCAGCAGTGGACGCGCAAGGGCTGATGAAAAAAAAAGAAGAAAAAGTTGTACATACTGAGAGGTAGAGATATTTCCGCTGAAAAACCACGGTTATGCTAGGTTAATCATGGAATTGAATTGTAAGTAGTTCGATATGTATATACTAGTGGTTTACTGGCATAACAAATTTTTCATCTGGTAAACATGCTAACATGCATTTTATGTACAAGCTAGCTATGGGTAATGGTTTGGGAGCCAAATGCTTTTATCAGGAACATTTTTTAACGGAAAAGTAGAATAAGAGAGTCATAATAAACTCACAGGGTGAGTTAAGGCTAATCAGCCAGTTCCTCCATTCTAAATTCAAATCTAATCTGAAAATCTAAATCTAGATACCATTTCAAAATGCATGCTATAAAATTATGTAATTTCATTTATTTTTATTAGTGACGATTGGATTAACCCACGATTAATTGAAGCGCAATATAGTAATTAAACAAGTATTCACATTTAGAAACTTCGGATTGCAATTTTTAGTTAATAATGGGGTTATTCAAATTCCTATAGATAGAAATGATGTGATACATTCTTACATTCTTTTTAACACCAATATATCATTCACAGTGACATAATAAAATTAATGTCAAACAATCTACGGAACAAAGTTTTGCATAATATACAATACATAATACATAATAAAGAACCATGAGATGTTCACCTTTTCATAATGAATTCCGATAACTCACAAAAGGTAAAAGCAAAACAATTGCAAAATATAACGTTAAAAACTCTCTTATTGAATAACATCGATATTGTTATGAAACAAAATTACAAGGAACTGCCGACAACTTGCTTTAATTCGTTGTTGCTTTGTAACCACCCATGACGGATCTCACAGTGAATGTTTAAAAATGTAAAAATGTATTAGTCAATTATTATGACCGACCAGAGTATGAAATATTTTGTTACTATCATTGTTTAAAACCGTACCTAATTTTCCGCGCTGAAATTATTTGCGATAGACCCAAGAGTATAATGGGGTGTTTGTATTGAAAAATAAAATAATTCAGAGAAAAAGAAAAACGCGCATTCAAACACAAACTGAAACTGTTAAAACATGCACTAAAAAGAAGAAAATAATGTTAATAATAGCAATAATTATGTTAATATTTTGAGCGTCCCGCGCACCTTTATTAACATTATTGTCTTCTATTTAGTTTGGCTCCAATTAGAATAGATAAAATTCCTTTCCTATAAATGACAAAATCTGTTCGTCATCCTGAAGCCTTCATTGTGAATTTTTGAATTTCGAGAAGATACTTATTATAATCATAATATGCGACCTCGAGAATCTCCAGATATCAATTTTCACACGAATCAGACCATCAATTACAAAACTTATCCGCCATTTTGACGCCGTCTTGAATTGTTGAATTGGGATCAGATAATTGCAATCTGCAACCTCGACAACCCACAGGTACCGATTTTTAGTCGAATCAGACGATAAGTAATAAAACTTATCCGCCATATTGACGCCGCCATATTTAATTTCTGAGTTTTGATCACATACCTGTGCATTTTTTTAATATACGTCAATGACTTGCCAGATGCTTTTGAAAATTTCTCTGGCTTATTCTACGCTGATGACACAACTCTTTTGATGTCTCATCACAATCTTAATCAACTAAAAATTCAGTACAGAGAAGCGCAGTCAACTGCTAAAGCATGGTTTACCTCCAACAAACTTTCCCTGAATGAAACTAAAACGATAAAACTGATTTCATCCACACGGGATATTAGTAATATTGACAATCCTATCAGTGCCAAAATCCTAAGCGTTCATCTAGACCCCACTTTGAAATTGGGTGCTCATATCAATTATGTCTCTGATAATCTAACAAAAAATATGTATGCTTTGAGACAACTTTCCTTTTCTGTCTCAAAGATAGTTTTAAGATCGGCATACTTTGCCTTATGCCACTCCAGACTGTCATATGCAATGCTCGCTTGGGGGCATGCGGCGGGTAAACGTAGACTCTTTGGTCTGCAGAGAAGGGCTGTCCGAGTTGTAGCAGGGGTAGGATACCGTGACGAAACTAAAGATTTATACATAAATTTAAAAATACTAACTGTATACCACATAAATGAATTCCAGACACATGCAGATAATCATGAACATGATACTAGAAACAGGAATAAAGTGTGTACTGAGTAAACTTGATTAGCTAAAGGTCAAACAGGTACCAACTACTATGGTATTAAACTTTACAATGAGGTCCCATCCAATATAAAAGCCCTCCCTCCTATAAAGTTCAAATATAAAATAAAACAGTTTCTCCTAAACACGACTTTTCGTTAGAAGAAATAATTAATAATTTAAGAAATATGTAGCCCATAAGCTAGCTTTTAATGGTGATTTTTAACCTATGCAACTGTTCTTGTCATTGTTACTATATATATGTGTATTAAATGATTTATTGTATGTATTTAAATTTAACTGTTGGTGTAAATGCTGTTGACTTGTGTATGTATTTTTATACTTTAACATTAAATAAATATGAATATGAATATGAATATGAACATATTTGCAATCTACGATCTCAAGAATCCCCAGACATCAGTTTTCAGTAAAATCGGATATTAAATGACGATAAATTGTCCGTCATCTTTGAAACGCCATCTTGGATTTTCTGTTAAAAAAATGTCAAATTGCATTGTCATATGAACGATATACGCGTGCCAAATTTAAAGTAAATACGACATTTGGAAGTGGGTGAAAAGTAAGTTTGTAAGATTCCATTACAATGTTACAGGTGAAGCTAATAGCGCCCTTTCAAAGGCGATCGTAATTTTTTATGCTTTACCATTCTGAATCGTAATTCTGTCCTTTCAGTATTTATTACTTTAGCCGTTTAGTGGTATAGTTTGTCTAGCATCAGTTTGAAAATCATAAAAGGAATACTTCATAATACCAGCGATGTCATAAGCGCTGACCGACAAATTTTAGGATCAATTTTTAATTATTGTAAATATTGTTTTACTACTTTATATAAATTGAGAGGCATGATGTAAATTATTTATTTATAATACATTGTTTATTTGTAATAAATTGTAACAAATAATCGGTAGTAGGTCCCCGCAAGTGTATTTTTGGAGCGCACCCTACCTCGAGATCGAAGGCGGTGTGTGACATTTGGGGGAAGGATGACAGTTCTCTTTTTTGACGTTAGACGGTTTGGAGATAGTTTGTTCTGATTGAAGGAGTCTTAATGCTTCCTCACACAATGTTGATGTTTTGTTGGTCTTTATAACTTTCGAATAATAAATACTTTTTACTGGGAAGTTGCGTATCTACGTTTATTACTATATTTTTAATCTCCCGTGTTAGAAAGTAATGTTAGTTTACTGAACAACTCCATAAATGATTCAATAAAAGTAAATAAATATTATTTAACCTACGGCCATGCTACCGCCAATATTACGAATGAACCAAGAGCAGATAATAGACTTGTAATGTTGAGCCAGGTAAACAATCGACTACATTCGTTTGAGGTAAACGCATAATATATCTGGTTAACTATATTCGTATACGTGTATCGTTTGTAATATTCAAGCACGGTCTCGGAGTTATTCCATCACAAACAGGCTTTGTAATGATTTACATGTTTCTGTTACGAAGATTACAAAATTTCATCTTGTTATTTGATTAATTCATACAGGTATATTAAATGTGTGAATTTACAAACAAAGACTCTTATCTTTACCCCATCCCTTCTTCATTCTTAATTCAATAACGTGTTTTATACAAATGTATTTATTATTATCCCATCACACTTAAAAACGATATTTATTAGGTGTCTAAAAAACTATCTTGTAAGTTCATTAGAACAACATTAAGTATCTCTCTTGCTTTGATGAGGGTTTTCAAATGAGGATTCCAGCAATATTAATCTATTAAAAAAATGTGGATTATTTCACTACTTCCGCTTGAATAATATCATCATAATAAACGTCAGCATCTAATAATAATCATTAAAAAAATCGACCCCTAAGAGGTTATTCATAACACCTTCTTTTCTGATATGTGATTTACTCCCACAAATCTTAATATGATGAAATTAATGAACTACTTTCATAGTAACAATCTGTAGAGAGCATTGAAAATTTTTCCCTTAGGAGATTTTAATGATAAATGCGACAACGAACCTCTCACGAGGGAAAATAAATGATTCCATAATGCCCAATAATATTTCTTATTGCATTAGTATTCAATTACATTATCTGCAGCCTTTTTTCAAATACATGATTTCAAAAAAGAAACTTTTAGTTAAATGTGGTTTTGACTATAAAACGATATTTGAATCATAATATTGCCGATGAAAAAATACTTAATCGATACCGGGAATGGTTAGGCAAAAACAGACAAAATACTTTTAAAGGAGAATAGGAAAAATGGAAAAGAATTAGAAATCAAAGATTTTTAAGAAAAATATTAATTTCTTGAGGACTTCAGCTAAAATACGTTTTTGGGTATGTATATATAAATTTCATTTCTTCAATACTAAGGCAGCCATATTTCTGATTTCATTGTTTTGGAGTCGAATGAACCAATCCATAGAGGTTCGATGGTATGCACCCTTATCTATCGTAACATTTGGAGCTGCAACTGTGTTAACATCGGTGAGTAAGAAAATGTTCCACTCAATTGTTGACTCGTGCAGGTCAATTTGCAAAAGTGTCTACTGAATGATAACTCTTGGTGATTTTATTGATAAATGGTTGTACACTAGGGTGTGCCAAAAAATCAACTTGAGAAGTTTTTTTTTGTCTCACATCCCAAATTTTTTCGAAATTTAAAAAAATAGTCTCCTCCAAATTTGAGCAAAATTGAGTGATATTAACATATACCTCCGAGGCCATGAAGTGCCCCTTGTACTTGCTATTGTTTAAACACATTTTTTCGTAAATTGTCGATATATAATCCTTAAAATGACTTTAAATAAAAGTGGCCTACAAGTTCCCTCTTCAGAATTGACCAGAGAATACGAATTAATAATTATTTCTTAAAGCAAACCCTTATAAAATCAATTTATAAGACCTCAAAATGACCCTATGAGGGCAAAAGTAGAGTATCGCGTATTTTGACGTTTACTATTGTTTATTTGAGATTTTTTGACACAGAATATTACAAATTATAATTGCCTAAAGAATTAGAAAAATCTTTATATATATATTAACACAAACTGAGATGTGGCTAATTAAAAATAATTCTGTTAAAGAAAATCTCAAATAAATAATAATAAATGTCAAAAAGACTCGATGCCCAACTTTTGCCCTTGTGGGGTCACTATGGAGTCCTGAAAAGGGGTCTTGTGAGGGTTTGATTTAAAAAAAAAACTTGAAAAGGATACTTGCGTGAAGTTTTTATTTCACTACACTTTAACGTTTCTATCGCTTTATGAACATGTCTTTTACCCATAAGACATACGCGGGAAACTTCGTTGTCTTGGAGGTATACTATAATGTCAACCGATTTGGCTCAAATTTGGAGCGGGTCATTTTTGGGATTATGAACAAATCTCGAATAGACAAGAAAATCGAAATTTATTTTTCACAAGTATAAATTTGAATCACACTTAGCGCTTCTACACAAATACATAGTATTCGTTGAGTGTGACAAATTGCTTCTCGCTGACACCTGACCAACTCGGCAAATCCCAAAAGGTGCATTTGACTTGATTTATCTTGGATACAGTTGAAATGCACTACATTGCTACCAAAGAGAACAACCGTGATAGCAAGCACGGTATAAATTAATTAGCGTCGTCAGGTTTTTTTTATTTCGGCATGGATGAAGTTGGACAGATTATCTTGAAACGAAGCAGATATGCTAATACTACTATAACTCACATTAAGGATATGTCATCTAGCATAGTTGAGGAAACACATATAGTAGAACTAAATAGCGAGTAGAAGTAGTTAGTCTGTGTCGATCGTATTTGTCGACTTTGGCTGCTTTAACGGTAAGCTTTTCGACGACCCGCTTTATCCGGCTGGCCTTTCGACAGTATTTTTGCCACTATTATTTACACGTTTTAATGAATTCTACGTTCAAAGTTTCCCTAAATGTACTGAAATGTTTTAGTTAGTGCCCGTGGCAAAGTAATTCGTTTAAAACAACTGGAATTACACAGTATGTATTTCAAAATTTGCTTCACCTAGTGATTATTTATTGTCTCTTTGTGGAGATTATTTTAAACATTAATTTACCATGTGGGATATTATTGTCATAATTTTAATGAAACAAATAAGACGATTTTGAATTATATATAGATATTTTTGCTGACTTGCCGATGTAAAGTTTATACCGCTGCAACAGTTTTAAATCCGCACTGGAAAAAATGTATAAAAATTACAATACCCTTGAAAAAAAAACTACTGTCAATTAACAGAAACTATTGGATTGATTAGTATTACTCTTGCCCAACTCTGTAAAAAACATTGTCACATAATTTTACATTAATGTTTTTACCATTTTCTTTTTCAATATTTGAAGTCTTACATCTATCTGTTTATTGCTTCTACAAATAATTTATCTGTTCCTCCTTGACATAGTAATATGTTTAATTGCCGTGGTAGACAACTAATTGCCCCTGAAATAATTAATTATAGATACATTGAACAAAAAGTTTCAATTTATTGATAAATTTATCTTGGAATATTAATAACCCATATGTCATACCTTTATAATGGTATGACTGTGTGAAGATGTTTATTTATAATGACAAATTACATTTTCTCTTAGGAAATTTGGAGCATTATTTATTTTTTATTGACCTCGTCAAGGTTCACTAGTAACTTAAAAAATACCGTTGCAAAATTTAACAATTATTGTTTATTATATCTTATGAAAGAAAAAAATTATGATTAATAATTCGGATTAGTTTAGACCACACCGACAAGTAAACAGTATTAGAAAATAACTAATAAAATGTTGAAATATGTGTTTCTCGTAAACGACTGAAGGAAGTATATTCTGTAAAGAGTGTTGTATTCGTACTGACTCAAAATTAGGATAGAAATAAAGAATAAATCTGCTCAACCAGCACTAGGCGTCGTGTGTCGCACCGCTGTAATTTCTTTTCTGGTAACGTATCATTGTAAGTCTTTTTAATTCCGAGTCTGTTCTCTGAAATATATTTTTTTCAATATTTACTACAATAAAAAACATATCTGTCTCTAGAAATATTCAAATACCCTTATTATTCTGCAAAACAAGCTCTGTAGAACGAAGTCATTATATTATTATTACTAATATAACACTGATATTCATTATTATGTAAATATAATACTGTTAGCACGTAACCATGCCAAGAGCTGTCTTAATTTGACTGACAATTGCTGTTTGACAATTGTAGAACACTTATATTGTACGTGTAATTGATGAGTTAAAATGTTCTCACAAGTAAAACCAAGCAGGATTAGATGTGGATAACTAGCAGGAAATTCTAATAGACCATATAAGTTCCTAACCATTTTTCGTCATATTCTGTATTTAAGCAATTCTGAAAAATATTGTTAAATCTGAGAAATATTTGAAAAACTATGGCAAGAAAGCCCACAAGTATAACTGGAATTGGTACTTTTTTTTTAGTGAAATAAGATTCTGGATCCGTACAAGTTCTAGATAATTTTGTCCTGTAAAGGAACCTTTATGAAAATATCGTCCTATTAATTGTTACATTATACACTAATGCTAAAAAGTCCTGCCTTTGAACTGGCCATAACTTATGTGAGTTTTCGTCTAACCAATGGTCATTTCTTTTCTATTTGTTATACCGTAGGTAGATAAAAAATCGATTGAAGAAGCCGTTACTGTGTGGTAGTTAATCATCTTGCATAAGTTAATAAAACACACTACTATGTTTTCTACCACTATGTACAATGTACATACATAGTCTAAAAATTCAAATTATCAATACTTCTTTGGGTATGTATCTATAAATTGTATACTTCAATACTAAGGCAGCCATATTTCTGATTTCGGAGTTACTATGTTTTCTACCACCATGCACATACATAGTGCACATATTGGTGGAAAAATTAGTAGTGTTTTATGGCGTAGGTAGATCTTTTAAGATAATTAATAATTTAAGAAATAAAAGGAAGAGCGCTGACAAATATGACAATGCCTAGATAAAAAATAGATTTGTCAACATTTACAACATCACTGGAAAAAGTACACAAAAACGACCTTGGATTTTAAAATCAGATTCTATATTGCATGTAAAAATGCGTGTAGCAATAACTACATTGTAAGTGGTCATCATGTAGTACGTATACTTTTTATTTACCATTGTTAACAAAATACATGTACTTAACTAGTATCAGTTATTAATTATTCAATATTTACGTTTAAGTTTAGCTGTGGATATTCAAAAATTCACAAATTAAATGTTTTCTAACCTTTAATTCATTCTTTCATTCATTTCATTATGAATATTTTCTTTTCTTCTCAATATTAAAATGCTCAGTATTTTGCAATAACAAATTTAATTTTCATGAACTAATAAATATTTATTACTCATCTTATTAATTTATTCAGTATTTAAAAATCCACAAGTCGCATACCCACCAAACCCTATATAATTATAATTGATGAAAATGTAAAAATCATCCGATTAAAAAACTAGCAATGACGTCATATTTAGAAATTAGAATAGCTATTGGAAATTCAAGTACATCACTGAATAGAATAAAAATACTACAAAAACTTTTCTTCAGGGTATTTTTTAATTGAATTTGTAGTTTAGCCAGAAATCAGGTGTTTCCATAGATTTGCCCAATCTTGTATAAAAACATCATTAAACCGACGAAAGGTGTGCGTTTTATATTTAGTTGCTTCTTACAGGTGTAATTTTTAAACATGTGCATTTTACAATGGTGTATACATATAGGTTATCCTTTTGAACCTGAGACACACTGTATTATAGTTTGGATATCTTGTACGTAATTATTTTGGTGTGTATAATATTATGAAAACACATAGTTTATACAACATATAACACTTTACATGCTGTTGGTGACATTAAGGATGAACCTAGTATCACACCCCAAGTAACAATTTAAATTTTATCGTGATCTTCAGAACCTCTTGAAGTCTATGTAATAAAACTCCTGATAAAACTATATATCTTTGACAAACGCTATTAAACCTTTATAAAGCTTGTATAAAGCTAAGAGGAACCATTCTTAAAAAGTTCTGAGGGCCTTTTTTAAAAGTCGTTTTAAAACCAATCGGTTTTATTCTAAACAGCCTTTACAACGTTCTGAAGACCTTGATAAAACTATTGATAAAACCAACAATATATCCTAAAAGCTTACTTTTGGCCTTAAGCGACTATCTACAAATCATTGTTTAAACTATTATAAAACCACTTCGTAAAGTCATCATAAAAGTAAAATGCTTTAGAACTGCACTTAAAAATAATATTTGCTCTGTTAATATGGTTATATTTAATAAAATGCTTGCCATTATATTAAAACTAAGTTGGCAATGGTGGCAAGTAGTCGCATGTTGGTAATGGATATTATAATAAGCATTTGTTATTGTTCAGCTTTCAGCTGGTCTCTCTATACTAGTTAAAAATATCAAGTTCAATATAGGTACTCGCCATGAGTGAAAATTTAGCTGCACATTAAATTGTATTGATGATATCACAACTGGTAGGTTGAAAAATACCGAAGCCCTTCAAAAATATTGAAAATTTAAAAAAATATTTTAAAATTAATTTTTTTAAAAAAGGTCTATTTTTTGTTGATATCAACTTAAATCACACGTTAGTAATAATAATCATGATTTTAGTTCTTAGTACTCATAAATTGTTGCAAAAATTGCAACTAAGTAATTGTTCACTTGAGTAATTCTAACATGGCAGTTTTTATTTACAAAGATAACTTTGTAGAAAAATGGCGATTATTGATGAAAACCTGTTGGTTGCCGGAAATATCACAATAAGAGTATTTAATTCTAAGATTGTCACAATCCTCTCGTACAAGAGCGTTTGCTACTAATTACAACCAATTTTAGTCCTCTTACATTTATGTGAGTCCATTTGGTATTATCTAATACCAGTTGATCTTGTCTAACACCATTTGATCTATATTAAGATTTGTTGGATTTATTCACAACCACCATAAAACCTATTACCCAAAAAGATATAAATAAAAAGAAGAAGTTAACCTTTCACATTTATTTGAATATATTGAATAGTCAAATGTGTCAATGTGTGGTATGGTTCTAATTGTTTACAATAAGTCCTATGTTTGTCTTATAATTGATGAATGGCAGGTGGTCTCAATTATCAATTGTTGAGTGTTTGCTGATGACGAATCATCATATTCTGTTTTATTAATCGAAGCTGATGGTGTGTTATTTACTATTATCAAGTAGTTTTCTCTAGCTTTTCTTTTAAAGTAACCACTCCTTTTATTTTCATCCACGTTTGTGAAAAATGTGTCTCCATTTCTTGAGGTACTTCGCATATGCACACCTAAGCAATTTAACCTAAAATAAGTAAAATTGATTTGTCCACCTGTCAAATTGCAACTTTTGCGGTTTTATGAAGAAATCTGTCCAGACTAAATGGTTTTTATGTTACATTTGGCATTATACAAGCCAATACAGCTTTATAGCAGTTTTATGATTAGTATATTCAGGTGCCCCTTTAAAACTCTTAGGCATACTGGTTTTATGAAGGTTATCTCTGAGGTAAATTGGTTTCCTAGACAAAATGATTTTATCACGGTGCTGCTGACCACCACCATAAAACTTCTACAAATGCCGATAGAGTCGGATTAAAACAAAATTGAATTGAAACTCAGCCTCCAGGAGGTTGTTACAACTAAAACTACTTAGGCTGAAAGAGTTGTTGGCCTGCTATACTTAAAATGTTTCTTAAAATGTTTTCTTAACCGCTTCTCAAGTCACCGAGGTAACTCCTTGAAAATCCAGAATGATTTTGTGTAAGGTAAAGAGAAACGAGGCCCTACAGTTTATAGTGGAGTCCGAACCACATCTTGGGGATAATTTTACAATTAAAATTATTTCGCGGTGAGCAGGGATCGAACCTGCTTCGCTAGGTATGCCAGTATGAAAGCTAGACGCGCTAAACCACTGAGCTACCGTCCCCTACTACCGCTATAAAGCCATTTAGCAAACGTACATCCTCAATAAAGCTTTTACAAAACTTATTCAAGTCCACATAGCATTTAAATTGTTACTTGGGACGTCTAAGGGACACCACGAAAATTTATAGTTATATCCGATTATTATCCGATTCACGTCACAGAATCGCGCGCAGGTCGTCAATACTAGATCTAGTGGATCGTGAAAAGAGTCGAATTTAAAACATATTTTCATTTATTGAGGGTAAACTGCAATAAATACAAAAAATAGAAATATTCAAGTCTAAACTAATTATATACGAAACAACTGGTTCAGAGAGCACCACTCGTGGCAAGACATTACTATTCGAAGAAACGTAACCCATACAGCGGCGAGAGTATTGTAACAATCGACTGCACAAAAAATTCAGACTCCCAATCAGACATGTTAGTAAAATGTTGGACTTTTTGAAAATTATGCACTGAAAATTTTGGATTGCTCTGGTTTGCTTATAATCTTTATATACGATTATATTATTCGTCATGATGAATTTGTTTCGAAAAGCTAATACATATGAGTTCAGTGGTTTTCCAGTTTGTAAAAACGTACTAACGGCACTGAACCCAAAGATGCCTTTTTAGCGCCGAGTCGCATTCGAGCGACTCCTATGGCGATGACTGCCTAGGCCCTATTTAGGATATTTTGAGTCCGGCAGAATCGGTTTCTCTGCTTTGAATTTTGAATTTATTTTTTATGGATGCTATATAGTGGTTCAGTCTCAGAGTATTCTCCTCCACTTACAGAACTAAAAAATATGTTAAACGGTTTTAATTTGAAAAACCACCCCATAAATATTTTGCTAAAATTACCCTTTTGAAATGTCTACTTGCTACATCCTAACTGTGATTTCCGCCCTTCGTCACTATAATTTAGGGTAATTTCGAAAAGCATTCGAACGACGGGGCGGTTTTCCCTCACAAGCGATCTGAAAGTTCTCCAGCTTTCAGTATTTTCGAAAATTATGTTCCAACGGCGGTGCTCAAAGGCGGTTTTCCGTCGTTCACGATCTGAAAAATATTTTGTTTTTAAGTGCATTTGCAGTGAAATTATTTTTTCGGGCTTTCGAAGAAAGACGGTAAACCTAAGGGCGTTTTCCGGTCTTTCGCGAAGTGAGAAGTCAAATTTTGTATGTAAATTTCGGTGAAATTTAACTTTTCTTAAGGTTTTATATCTTTCGGATTGGAGCACTTTACAGGGTTCATTAACAATATCAAGTGAAATCAAATAGGTATAATAATATTCTGCTGCTATAAATAGAATTCTACTTTCTTATCACTTATCATCTAATTGCATATTAAAATATTGCAAATAATAACAAACTATTTCAATGTACTATTTTATTATTTATTAATTTAAACTGAAGGTCTGACTTGCTTTGTTCAATAAATATTTTTATTTACTAAAATATAGAAAACAAATGTGCAAAACGAATAAACCTAACCCAGATAGCCATGGCCAAATAAAAATATTTTTGCACGGGTACAAAATTATGTTTATAGTGTAACCTACTATATTAGAGGATTATTAGGAATAAGAAATTATAACCGTATTTCACCTCTATTTATTCAGCGATTATAAAGGGTTCCTCACCGCGGATGCCGGAGAGGCTACGGGTACTGGCGTCGGAAATTCCATGTATATTAAATTGTCAATACAGTTGTTTTAATTGATTCATTGATTCATTAGAGACACGGCAGGTAGGATACAGTTTGCTTTTTCCTTATTTTCTACCAATGAATGGTTAAAGAATTAAGGCATCATAAAACTGAAAACGTCTTGAAATTTATTTCATTTACATGTGAAATAATTACATTAAAAGATCAATAAACAGGTAATGAGCATAATGTTTACTCTAATTACTTATTATCCAAGAAATATATTATAATAAAACATATTCTTTATAGGATTTTGCAAACAGTAGAAAAAACTATCTATGAGAACTAAAAGATAAACTATTTGTAAAAATTATTGATTTACAATCTTTTCATTCTTTCGATAACTTGAATTCTGGTTATGCTAGCAATTAAAATCCTAAAATGAATTTGTCTTATTGGACAATTCTCATTATAACACTAGTTTCCACACAGTCCCCTACGACTATGCAGAGTAAACCAGTATCCACATAACCCCCTACTGTTATGAAGATTCTGTTAAAATGAGAACAAAGGCCTAAAATGAATTTATTTATATACCTCGTCTTTCGGAAAATTTTCCATTCAAATGGATTACATTTTCATGAAATCTATCATTCTATTTCTTGGAAATGCTTAGCCTTTGAAACGTTTTTCGCCCTTATTCTGGAGCTCATCAGAAAGGCACAAAACCACTCACACGATGCTTCGTGCAACAACCAAGACAATTACCAAGTTTTTGATATTAATTTTTGACATTGACTGAATGAAAAACAGATTTTCACCTATATATTACCTAACTAGCAATGGAGCCTATATACTCTATACATGTTTAAAAGTGGCTTATGTTTTGTTTGTTTATACTTGTAATATTATGTTTTTACGTTTGCTTAGGGCCTCATATATTTCAATTCATTACTACGATTAGCTATACTGGCAATTCAAACTTTAAAATTTCTTAGGTTGAAATAAAACGAATTAATTTGAATTTAACTACTTTAATAGTTTACCGAAAAATATACAAAGAATGGGAGAGCATGATACCTCTCTAGGTGCAGGTAAACTACAAAATACTTTCGTCAGAATAATAAAGGAAAAATCACTGAGAAAGTCCATCTGACATATAGTAAAATACAATGCAAAATGGTACATAATAAGAATCCGTATACAGTAAATAATGAAACTAAACTAAATGCGGTCTGGCCAGGGCGTTATAAACAAATAATTTTTACGTTAACATAAATAACCTCAACTAAATTACATATAGACACACAAAAGGAAAATAATACAAACAGTGCGTAATATTATTGACAAAAATATGGCCCGATAAATTGTAATTTCGACATAAACTTGTTCACTAGCTTTTTTGCCCAAAACACACGGGATAGACATCTCCCGGGACGGTATAGCTACGCTGCCATAACGTTCAAACGAAATTACTCAAGCGTAGTCTTCTCTTGGGGTACGAGAAGACTTAATCGACGGTAACACTGGATACAATAGAAAATATGACTGGCCAAACGTGGCATGAAGAAATGAAATCATCAATAATTCTGCATGGTTGCAAGCGGCTTCAAACAGCAACATTTGCATCACGAGAGGCGTACATAATAGAAAAGTTTATACTTACAGTTGATTTGACGAAAACATTGCCTTGCTGTAGCTATGGGCAATGATACACAATAAACATATACATATAACATAACATTTTACTAATTCTATTAGCAGTTATTAATTACTATATACAGATATTTACAAATATGTGGCGGATTTAATTCTTACAGCCTGCACGGCCAAACCGTCCGCTACGCCATTTTTCTCAGCCTCTCCTCGAGCCGGCGTATGCTTATGCTCGTCTACTATTGGCTAAACTTGGTCGTACAAGCTACCACGCTATTGGTCATGCATATAATGCTACGACCAGTATTTTATAATTTAAATTTAAATAATAAATAGAGTAATCGCGCACTTTATCGTATTGGCACACATAACTGAAATTTACAAATTACAAGGCGTGAGCGTTACATAATATAGGGTTGCACATCGGTCAATCCATTTTTTGTCTAGGGGGTTTAATAAGAAAATTTTGCGTTATTTTTCAAAGATTACCGATATTACCAAAAAAATGGGATAAAGTGCATTCAGGGAGTGTATAGTCCAGAGACTTAGAAAAATTCACCTATATACTGAACGATCTTGAAAAATTCAGAACGGGTGACAACTCTGAGTGGAGACAAATGCAGAAGTTCAAGAACAGTCATAGGCCTACAGAGAGTATAATCTTCCATGTTAAGCGCTGAAACACTAAGGCAGACCCGCAAATGTCCATGGTACTAAAATCATCGTTTACGCGGGCAATTTAATTTGAATATGAGAATGTAACTATTGTAACCACGTACATCTGGGCGTCCCTGAAACCACCTAACCTAAACGCTACAATAGATAACTAATATACGATTCAAATGTATTGACCCCTCGCTTTAACCGCGAATATATCAGAAACGGAGAACCAGAAGAAATTAAAAAAATTATGTTTTTATTATGAGTCTATTCTAAATCAACCACTAAAATCTGAATAATGTACATTGGACACTTTTGAAGTTTTGTTAAGTTATATCGAAAAATGTCCTACATTTTAAGAAAATTTTGACTATATCAGTTTTAAATCTATTATATCTTGGAAAATATGAATACTATTTAAATAATATTTTAGACACCGATAAAGCACGGCATTTCTTGTACGAGGAAATTTTTTCATAATTTTTAATTTTAAAATTTTGCAGTTATTCTCAAGAACGTGACGTCATGTTTATTCGTTTATTTATCAATGTGTGTAAACAATTGTTGACCAAATAGTTAATTATATAAAATGTTAGCATTTTCAAAAATAATAGTGGGTATGTATCAAAATATACATACCAATAATTTTTTCTGAAGATGCTTACATTTCATATAATTAACTATTTTGATTGATTGATTGATTTGCCAGCATGAGGTGGGCATTGTTGTCGATTCCGGGCATCCGTGGAGGTTCGTTCCAACACGGACGGCCAAACCGCGTACCGCTACCAAATCTCGGATGTTTTATATACCGCCGAACCGGCTGCATACGCCGGGTTGGACGTTGTACATGCTTGTTGTCAGCAGCGAGAGCCGCATGACGCATGGGGTGGGAATATAGGAAAGGAAGTGTAGGTGTTTGAGAGATGCTTCTTTTAAGTTTTCATCTATCGTCATATCCTTATTTTCTTCTTCTAAGTTTTCTGTTTCTTCTGTCTCTGAACCTGGCAGCTTCTATTTTTTATCTTATATTTTATTTCTGTCTTTTTTTTTTTGTTTTTATTAATTAACCGCTCCACAAGTAAATATCCATCTACGGTGGAGGTGCTGGGTAGGGCCCTATGTCGCGAAACAATTTTTTTTGCGCGTCATGAGAAAAGAGGTCCGAAGGGATAGTGTGCTCACCCTGTATGCCGTTTCCTTGAAACAATCGGTTTCAATTTCGGGTAGTTTTTCCATTTCATCACCTATATGTTTAATATATGTTTAATGTCTTTTCAATTTTGATCTCCATTTCTCGTTTAAAATTTAATAAAGACATAAATAAATAACCCAATGCTAATGCTACATAAACAAAAACTTATGTGTTTCATTCACACATCTGGCTGGCTGTTGCTTATTTTATATCACCCACTTCAAGAAGGGACGAATCCAGGTATATATTTTTCGGTCAAGCACCCAAGCAGTACAGTTTTCTCGGGTTGTTTATATACGCTATTTTGTGTTGCTTTATTCAACCAACAAAATTTAATCAAATATCAACTATATGGAATAGCCATACTCGCGCCAAATTGTATCAATCAATGCAGGATTGTTCACACTTCAATTCAGTACAATTTCGGCATTTTGTTGCCGCTTTATCCGGATTTATCTGGATATCCCGTAGGAGCCACGAAACATGCGTCTCTCACCGAACTCGACACACTTTGAACTCCCTTATATAATTAACTATTTTAACAAAAAAAAATGTAAATACATTGATAAATAACCGAATAAACATGACGTCATATTTTCCAAGATATAATGTATGTAAAACTGGTATGGTCAAAATATCCTTAAAAAGTAGGACATTTTTCAATATAACTTTGCAGAACTTCCAAATTGTCCAATGTACATTATTCAAATTTCAGTGATTTATTTAAAATAGACACATAATAAACACTTAAATTTTTCATTTTTTTCTACTCCTCCGTTTCTGAAATATTCGCGGTTAAAATGAGGGGTTAATATATTTGAATCGTATATTAGTAACCAATTTGCTCCAGATAAAATTGTATTTTTCTTGTATTGTAATAATTTTTCATAATAACAAACACGTTATTACTATTATTATTATTATATACCATATATTTAGATCGTTGGAGAGTAGGATAATATTGCAATTTTATTATTGCATTTCTTGTATTCATTACAGTTCTTCGCCCTACTGCATTCTATGGGATAATAGAAAAACCTTACTTTCAATTATTTTAGTCTGGACTTTCGTACTTCGTTATTGCTCATTCAACTCTCTCAGTAAATATGTCGAAGTTTTCGAAAATCTGATTTGGATGAATTTATTCCTTATCGACTTAAAAATCTTCCACAGTCCCAGTTTAAGCCTTTAGAATATTTAATTCGACCTCCAATCACCTATAAACAAACATCCTCAGCTAATTAATATGTTTCTTTAATGACATTTTCTCCTTTTCAGGTGTCGGGCATGCTCATGTTATGTGTAGACTAATGTTTTGCACAACACCGTCCGCCGTAAATAGTAAGTAGTCACACAGTGGTGAAATAAAGTGCTTCTATGCATATGTTTAACCACAATCGTCCTAGAAAGGGATAATGGGACTATCATATGTCCAGGTGTTGAGTGCAGTTTTTCTCTTCTCAAGGATAGTCAGTGCTGGGATACTCGATACCTTCAACTGGGCCAGGTCAGATAAGATCGACGTCAACCTTCCTTGGTTGCCATGTAAGTAATTTAATCAATATGACATAAAGAATAAAATATAAACAGTAATAGGCACATTTTTGTAAGTTTTAATTGAGCGAAATGATTATATTATTTTCCAATTCGATGTAGTGATATGATGTAAAATTTCCAATCATGTGTTGTAAAGGGCCAAAATGGCAAACTTCCGGTGTTCATGCAATCTACATAAAAATCAAATTTTTTAATAGTACAACCAGTATTTACATACTTGAATTCTGCTGGCTCAAGTATATACAGTGCGATCCATATCAGGGCTTCCAAGGAATTATTTTATTAAAAAAGTGATTGAGTGAGCATCACAGCGTACAAGAAATTACTATAAATGACCTATTTACTAGACACATAGGGTGACCCAGAATAATAAACAACTGCCTAGCGTTTTGATAATATCAAAGATATATTAACGTACATAAAAACAAAATATAAAAAATTATTATGTTATTAACTAAACAAAACTAATTAAAACAACTAAATATAAATAATAATAATGTATTTAATTTGTTCCGTCAGACCTCAAAATATTATTTTTCCTTTAATAAATGTTTCGATAATACAGTAGTTCTCCTTTTCTCAACTTTTGATTGAATCTCGTCAGTTTGTTTTATTTGGCTAAGTTCCTTGTCTTTGACCTCCTTGTAGCTATCAAGTAGTAATTTGGCCACCTTAGCTCCTGCCGGATCGCCCTTTTTTGAAGCATTCGCATCACAGAAAAGACTACCAGCACCCTGCTCTTGTATTTTCAAGGAATCTCTATTATTTTTTTATTTGCTCTTCTAAATGTTATATCCATTTTTTATTTTCCTAACCTCCTGCAAATTTTGTTCTGACAATTTCTGTAATCTCCGCTGCTTCTCAGATTCTTTGTATCTTCTATCGAAGTCCAGTTTCTCTTTCTGCAAGTAAGTTTCATAACTTTTCTATGATGCCTTTGCAGTCTCAATAAGTTTTTCTGTAATTGGAATAAAATAAGGTTTATTGGTGTATTTCTTTAAACTATTGACGGCGCGGCGTTCAGTTTGGCATTTACCGTGCTTAATCCCATCGCAGGCTCAAGCACCACACGTAAATGGTGGTGGTGCTGAGCACCATACGCCTAGCAGCGACAACTAGATACTTACGTTTTTGAAAAAAATACCATCGTTTTGTCTCAAATAAGCGTCTAGGAAAACCGAAATGCGAAAACTTCGATCATGCGCAAAACGTGATATCATTTGTCTGACTATTTCTTCTTTGCTCTAGTGTTTACCTCCAGCCAGATGGTTAGTGCATAGGTAACGCTTTCGTTTAGGGTGCGAAAGGTCCCGCGATCGAATTCCTACGTCTACTGAGTTTTTTTTCTTTAATTTTGTAACGATTAATATATTTTTTCACAAATTGTTTTCTGATTTATTTAGGTTAGGTTAGTAGGTTTTTATTCTGATATCTAATTGTTAATAATTATTAGCCTTTTTTTCACAAAATAACACGAAATATTTCAATTTGTCGACTTGCAAGAATTTATTACACATTTACAAGATAATGCGCATACTCGAACCTTTCGCATTTCTGTTTCCCTAGACACTTGTTCGTTCTCAACTATTATTACGCTTAAATTAGAATGTACAGTTTCTAAAATTTACATCGCCTGCGTGAGCGTGTGGTGCCGTTTAAAGTTGGTACAGTAGAATGATATTGAAAAATAAAAGTTATATGTATGTATTTTTCAAACATCATCTGAGAAAAACAATCGACAGTCAAATTTCGGAGATATGAGTATTACTTTGGTTTTACACCATCTGAAAAGCCATAAAAAAGATTTTTAATGACAATGATATATGAAACATAGTATTTTTCCTAAAAAGTCTACTAGATATTTAATATTACATTTTTTTTCACATTGAGTCATGGTAGTCCGAAAAATATATAGTAGTGAAATTAGTTACCAATATCTTGGCGTAACTAACGTTTTGTTTACTTTAAATTATCTATCTTTGTTTTCCATGGCTAATTTGATAAATTATCAATTTACGACAAATTAGACAAAAATTATTTAAGATAAATATTATGTTTTATATATCATTAAAAAGCTTTTTTTATGGCCATTCAAATTGTGCAAAAGTAGACGGGGTACCTATTCCATAAAAAAAAGAAAGTAAATTGTTTTTCTGAAACGATTTTTGGAAAACTCATGTGATTTTCTACTTTTATTTTTGAACTTTTTTTACGTAACCCCAAGAGTAACGAAGTTAAAAGAAGTTTCCTCCGGTATCCTTCTTCTTCCCCCTCTCTCAATATTTATTACTAAACTGAGCACCACACGTTAAATTAAAAAGATGCCGGCCCTGCTCTTCGTTTTGTATTTGCGAAGAGTATAATAACTATTTCTATAAAGTACTATTTCTTTTTCAAACTCTCATATACAAATAAAATGTAAAAGAGAACATTGTAATTTAAAAAAATTAATATAAATCAAAGTAGATATAAGTTTAAGTTATATTTTAGTCAAGTTTAAATTAAGCTTAAAATTTGGTCTAAATGTTTAACATCGAACGCAGATTAAATTGATGCAGTTTTGGGATTTCATCTGAAGTTGGCGAAGATATATTTTCGAACTGATGGGTGACTTTATACCTTAACATTTGCTGTGCCCTGTATAATATTTATCAACAACTAGTTTTTCCAATATTTAGCAAACAATAAAATTGTATTTCTACTTAACAATGAACATTTTGTAATAATAAACGTTCCTCGTTATTATGTGAATTTTTTCATATTAGTTCAATGTTTTGTAATTCGATTTTCCGGTTTTCCTACTTATTGCATTTTACAGATAAACTTTATAATGTCAATTAAACATTAACACTAATTGCAAAATGATACAAATAAACAAGTATTGATAGAATGTTATTAATTTCATGTTAACTTTCTCAATGAATAAATTAAATTATATATTGCTAAATTTAATAATATCACATATGGGACGAGCTAGAGGACTGGCAGGTGTAACTAAAAATTCTAACTTCAGATTTGCAGATGATACTCTGGATGGTCTTCGCTTCGCGTCTGAAGGACACATCAACATTATTTATGTTAAAGGGCGCTTGAAGTGCCTTTCGCAACGGTGAGCGATTCTTCCCACTTTCAGGGAGTTCATTGCATCTTGTAGGGATGTTGAAGAAGAGAGAAGGAAAATGTTTTCTTACCGTAGATTGCTACTAACTGCTCTCCGTCGTATTTCATAGTGCCATGCACTTTTTCTTATCTAAGTTTTATTTTAAATATTAACACTGCTTTAACACTCTGAAAGAAAATATAACTTCGTTAAATTCTACAAAGAATCGGCTTTTGGAACTTTTAGACCTAACAGAATCGTAGAAGATTTTTTAAATTTGTTTACTTCTTGCCGCATAAAATTGTACGAAGTTGGTAGGCCTAAAATTAATTGCTCAAACGAGAGAATCCACAGCTATTTTGTATCTATTGATTCTTTTAAGAAAGCAATATGTAAAGGTAAAATAAATATTTAAATTTATCTAAAAATCAGTTGTATATAAAATGACTTAAATTTGTATAACCATGGCGAGCAGAACATTTTCAACTTCAGACAACGATGAGAGAATATTATAACAATCGACTGGGCAAAAATGGCGAGACTCCCCGAGAGGATATGTGGTGTTGAAGATCAGGGGCGGTTTTAACATGCTTGCCGCCCCGGCACTATTTTAAGATGCCGCCCTTACTCTTAAAAATATAACATGTATATACTACCCAAAAAATGTTTCCCAAAAAAAAGAATACTTACTAAACTTTCTCTTTTTGTATATTTTAAAAGAACAAAGGACACATTAGAGGTGAGTGGTATATAAAATGACTTTTCTGTATAACACATATTTATTAAAAATAAAGAAAAGATAAAATAATTTTAAAAAAATTATAAAAGATAAAGACGAACTTTTCCTGCTTTTTTCACAGCAAAGTCATTGATTATATCGCCTGTTTGCATAGTTTTTAAAATGTCATTTTCAAATTTTAATACTGCTAGCGAATTTAGCCTTTCCTTCGTCATTGTGGACCGTAAGTAATTCTTTACCCGTCGCAAGGTCGAGAAATTCCTTTCTCCAGAACAGTTTGTAGAGGGTTTGCTTAAAAATATTCTGGAGCATATGTCGATTTTGGGGTACACACCTTCTAATTTGTTTGACCTCAACAGCTTGCTCAATTCTAGAATTGTTAAAGATTTCTTCTTCGTCAAATCGTTCAGTTGAATTTTGAACTGAGCGCATTCTGGCGGTAGGGCCTCTTCTAAATCTTTGCTAATGTTGCATCTGATTAGTCTATGTCCTGGTCACTAGTAGTAATTAAGTTCTCAAAAGGGCCAAATTGTTCATTTAATTTCTTGTGAATTTCACCTCGTCTGGGCAGGTCCTCGGTTAATCTATCGATTATTACATGGCTTATACAATATTCAAAAGAAAAAAATTTTGCCGCCCTTGAAATTTTGCCGCCCTGGGCACTCGCCCAGTGTGCCCAGTGGTAAAACCGCTACTGTTGAAGATTTTGGGATGACTATAATGCATTACAATAAAAAAAAAAATCGGTTCGCTTGTAATTAGCTTAAAAAGTCCCATCGACGATTTTATAACTCGTTAGGATCATCTTTCGCTCATCCATCTGCACCACATTCGAGCGATCTCCAAATGGGTGTTCACAAGCACTTCTTTAATAATTTTTGTATCAATGAAAATTGCTTTTATAATTGAAAATTGGTCATTCTGTATGCGAAAATCTGGTCCTTGATGATAAACGGATTCCGCCCCCCAAAGAAGAGCTGCGGAGTGATGAGTATTTTAATAAATGTCAAAACGGTTTAGCGACTTCTATATTGATTGATTATTGGAGGCCAGTCAGTACAAATTTCTATAGTCAAAGGTTAGACAAAAATTGCGAAAGACTTGAATCTAGCCAAGCAAGGGCTGTGATTGAGAGAGATTTCATTTATTTAAGTGATGTTCCGTATTAGTATGGGTTGCAAATTGATCTGAAGCTATAATTAAACAATAATAAATTTGCAGCACTTTCCGGATTTTTTTTGCGAATAAAATTTAAATGAAATTGCAAAATGTCTCAGAAGGAAAGCGAAAACAGATAAAATATATTCCGAATGTTTTGTGAAGTTGCAAATTCACAGGAGTATTTGAATGCATTATTGAATTCATAAATGAAATTTGCAGCTAATTTCTAATTTTTTTTAGTCAAGCATAACTTCATGATTTAAATAATAGGTAATTTAAATAAGTTCCGGGATATTTACGAGATTGCAAATTCAGATGATGTCATTTATTGATGTCACAAACAACGCAATCCGATTTTAAGAAATTCTCAATTATTTAGATCCCCACTTATTGTTTAATACTCAATATCGTGTCTGTGCCAGATAAAACAAAATGTGAAAAAAACTTTCCGAGGTAAAAATGGTTATGGAAAATTACAAGCGGGTTTGTGACAAAAAATATCATAATAAAGTTAAGCAGCAACTATTTGCAATCATCGCAGAAGGGTGCAAACTTAATAGAAGATGTCTAATTATTATTAAAATGTTCTCCAAGATTGTCACAAATTTCTAAATTTTTTTCCAAATATTATTGCAAAAACCATATTTATAATTTTTTTTTAAATCCTCAAATATTGCTTCAAAGATTAAAAACTTTTGCAATTTTTCATGCCCTATTACTATACCTAATGACTGGCCCAAATGTTAGCAAAGAATTAATGACAACAACGGGCAACAGCGCCATTGATATTTTGCCATGAAAAGAAAAAAAAAGAAAAAAAATGAAAATTTCGTGGTTTTATGCTTTATGCTTTCACCGTTGTTGTTTCTTAAAGATACTTGTGAACGAATTTTGAAAAAGATATCGGTTCTGTTTCGTTAAGGCAAATCAATTTTTATCGAAAAAGGTGGGTTTTATTGGCATCAAACAAGGATACTTTTTTGAGAAAATTTTTTAAATGTAGGCAAATTAGATGAAAATTGACCTAAATTTGAAAAAGTTTACCAAATTAATGGATTTTCACGAAATTTTGTTCTGTTTGTTTTGATGTTTAGATCCAACTTCCCCCCAAAAAAATTGCCGCTGTTGCCCCGCAATTGTCATGAACAATGATTTTGTTCATAATTTGTTAACTAACAAAATTGAGGTAAATTAAAAAAACAAAATGTATTGTCAGTTTACTTGACGAAAAGTAACAACTTTTTACTCTTGTAAGATTTTCGAAAAAATGCGTATTTTCCGAGATATAACGGTTCGAATTTTTCCAAAAAGGGGGATGAGAATAAAAAGTAACTAGAAAAAAATACAGAAACATTCTGATGAATGTATTATTAAAATACATCACCTTTTTGCTTTATGACTAAATTAGCAACAAAATCATTGTTTATAACAAGTGCCTGGCAACAGTGACCAATCTTTTTTTTTGGGAGTTTGATCTAGACATCAAAACGAACGTATACACAAATTTTCATAAAATTCCATTTATTCGGTAAACTGTTTCAAGTTTAGGTCGATTTTTATTTAATTTGCCTACACTAAAAGGCAGATCTTGATATTTTAAATATGAGTATAACTCTTTAATCAAAATAACTTTCTTTACTGGCATTTTGCTGTTTCTTTTATTGAAAAGATATTTTACCTAAGAAAATAAGCTTTTCTTAACTGCCATGGCATACGTGATTAAAAAAAACGAAGTAAATCCAAAATTATTTCTCAGACAAGCAGAGATGCCACCCCAATTATGCAGAATGCATTTTGCTGTTTCTTTTATTGAAAAGATATTTTACCTAAAATAGGCTTTTCTTAATTGCCATGGCATAGGTGATTAAAAAAAAACGAAGTAAACCCAAAATAATTTCATTTTTCAGATAAGCAGGAATGCCACCCCAATTATGCAGAATGCCCATGCTCTGCTACTCAATTTTAGACCATCATTTTGAAGCAGCCGCTTTGAATTTTTATAAGTTCTTAGCACGTCCAAGACTCCAAGCAATTCGTACGGAGAAATAGATATAGTTATTACATTGCCGTTTATAGTATAGGTTTGTTTATGCTAATCAATATGTCAGGGACTCATTAAACAAAATATAAAACAATAAATATTACATAAAACGAAAACAATTAAGAGAAAAGTTAGATATTGAAAAATGTTATTTTGGGTATTTAGCAGATAACGTTCATACACTCGATATATGATATTTAATATAAAAAAGAACAAGAAATTATCTATTATTTATATACAGTATGTCCCCGGATGGAGTATCGCACTCCTGTAACTTTCTTATTGTTGTTTTTTCGAGAAAATATTATTCTCTATAAAAAGTTATGGTTATCCTGGTAAGCTATGAGCGGAACTGTGATAAAATATACAGGGTGTTAAAAAATGTAAAACAATCTCTTACTCTACATTTAAGTAAATTATCGACACAGGATTCTCTCCAGGCACGAAAAACATAACAAGTTAACCGTTATATTCTTCGCCGATTTACTGCACTTTTTATATAATTGTTGCACATTCTATAGGATACTCTTCGAAGTTTTTTTGTAAATAATATTCGTTTCAGATACTTACAGCCGGTTTTACAATCGCTAGTTAACTTCCAGTCAGAGTTAACTTTCAGGTTATTATAGAAATTGGGTTTTACAATAGCTGGTCATTTTCGATGTGGTAGTTATCTAGTAGTTAACTTTACTAGCAGATGAGGTGTGGGTAAACTAGAAGTTGGCAGTTTACTGGCAATTTATAACCTATAAAATAACTGTCACAAAATAATGTTTTGATATTTTGCCTAAAAATGGATATGTACGAAGTAAATGGGTATAGCAGTGATGAGTAGCCAAGGATATCCTGTATAGACCTAGCTTTTTCGAAGAATACGATGAAAGAGATTTTTTAAATAGATCGAGACTAAATACTATCTACTTACTTAATAATAAACCACTAACTCATAAATTGCTTCTGACATTTATATTTGATAGCAGGTGACGTGACTTTGGACCAAAATTCATACATTTTATGTATATTAGAGGTGTTTTAAAACCTCATGAGCTGTGACCTTCATATGCGCAGAGACATAATCCGTCCTGTTGACTCAGTTACACTTCTTAAAAATATTATATTTATTGTTTACAATTTATCCTGAGCTCTTGTTTATGTATACAGCAAGGCAGCCTCCAGTGTCTTCACAAACATACTTATTACTCAGATTAAACTTTGCCTTTTGCGCATTTGGGGGCTCATGAGATTCTGAATCACCTCTACCCATTTTTCCAGTACCTAGATTATAAATTTTATTCACAACCTCTCGTTTACAAATCATCACTTAACTTTATATTGAAAAACGCATGTGTCGGTAAAGTTATAGTTAACCTGCAAGTAAAAGTCAACTAACATGAAAGTCAACTTGCGATTGTAAAACCGGCTGTTAGTTTAATTACAAAACATAAAAAAATGTATCTAAAGAAAATTATTTAAAAAATGTATAACTTTTTTATTTGTTGATCGACTTTGTTCAAAGACAACAGGGTTCGACCTCTAGCTAACACTAACTAACAGTCCAAGTTTCAATACTATCGGACTTTTCGTTCTTAAGTTATCGTGCCCACAAGAAACGTGACGGACGGACAAACAGACGGACAGACAGATGGACATACAGACGGATGGACAGACAGACGGACAGGCAGACGGACGGATAGACAGACGGACGGACATTTTGAAAGTTGTTCAGAATTCGATCACCAACACAGTGATATGAAATTTTTTTCTCTACGAGCAATATTACCGGTTTTAAAAATGTGCCGATCGAATGCAATATACTCTTCGTTTTGTATTTGCGAAGACTATAATAAACTAGAACTGGAGAGTGGCAGTTTCAATCCCTAAATTATTAAATGAGTATTAGGGGCTTGTAATACCTCATTGGAAAGGTATTTTCATTCTCTATTAAAAGATGCTATGGTTTTAATAATTACTGCAAAAATTAATGGTCTGCTTGACCAAATTCGCTACAACAAACGAAAAACATAAAAACTTACAGCGTTTTGTGTTTGCAGGCTAGCAAAAACAATTTTAGTGTTCCTTTTCAACATTATCAACTAAATAGAAGACATAAAAATACCAACATTTTTCATAGCTGGCATTGCCAGTTTTACTACGGCGATTTCAGCTGTAGTGATTGACAGGAATAAATAGTTGTCATAGTTGTTAATAAATAGTTGTCAGTGTTTTGCGTGTTGTTTGAGTTTTGCTAATTGCAATTTTTAAATATGATTTATCTAAACGAAATACATAAAATAATAATTTTACAGATGGTTGGTATGGAGATAGAATGCGATCACAGAAGGAAGTTTCTCGCCTATTTTAACAAAAATTTCTTAATTTACCGCCTATATCCCAATTAGCAAAATCGAAAAGCAGTTTCGCGAAGATGGACATGTACCGCAGATAAAACAAGAAGCTTCTTATGCAGTGAGTAACGATACCAAATTAGATATCCTGCTTGAGTTTGAAGAAGACCCACAGAGTTCAAGTCGACAAGCAGCTTCAGCATTGAATGTTTCTCATTCCTCAATTATTCGCATATTAAAAGAAAATAAAATACATCTGTATAAGCTGACCCCAACTCAGGAACATAGTGAAGACAACTTTGATAGAAAAACGTATTTTTGTGAACAAATGATGCAAAAGTTAAATAACAATGTTATTCAACTAGAAAATGTTTTGTTTTCGGATGAGGCCACTTTTACTCTTCATGACCATGTTAATCGTCAAAACTGTCGATACTGGGCTAATGAAAACCATCACTGGATGAGCGAATTACAAATGCAAAATCTTCAAAAGGTTCGTGTTGGTGAGGATAATTGAAGACCATGTCATTGGTCCTTTTTTCATTGATGGCAATTTGAATGGAGATAATTATTTAGCTCTGCTTCAAAATAATGTCGTGCCATCTTTGGCAAACTTATATCCTGCCCAAGCAAGCCCACAAGTTCCAGCGGATGTAATATGGCTCCAGCAGGATGGAGCACCACCACATTACCGAATCGATGTCCGGCAAGACTTCACTTAACATTTCCAAATCGGTAGATAGGGACGCGAGGATCGCTAGAACGGCCAGCACGTTCTCTTGGTCTTACACTCCTAGATTTCTTTCAATGAGGATATGTGAAAAGTATGGTATACAAAAATAAGCCACGCGACATCTCTAACTTAAGAAGAGGAATAACGGATGTGGTTAGGTTGGTCACATCTCAGATGTTGGAAAACGTTGAAAGACATTTTTATTTACGATTAGGATGCTGCCAAGACGTCCTCGGAACTCATTTTGAACATTTCCTACATTGAATTTAAGTATTATTTAGTTTTCCGTAGCGAATTATGTCAAGCATATGGGATTAAATTTTTTACTGGTAATTTTTGCAATAAATATTAAAACCATCGCATTTTTGAATAGAGAATGAAGAGACATTTCAAATGCGGTGTCACACCCCTACTTCCCATTTAAAAATTTAAGGGTTGCAACTGCCACTCGAAGGGGGTTGAATTTAGGCATGAAATTTGTACATTGCAGGATATCATTTCAGAATCCAAAATTGACTTGTCTCTGGATTTTTTATAAATATGTACAACAATTGAGGTACTGAATTTATTCCATTTGGCTGTTTCGCACTGTATATAATTTGTGACAGAACATAACTTTAACAGAATATTGAAAATATTCTAATCTACTCTCAATATCCAAAATATTTTAGAACACGTATTTTCCTCGGCTTCCCATCTTTGGAAAAAAAATATTTTAAGTCAGAACAAAAAACTATTATGGCATCACTTTCGTTATCTACAGATCAGTAATGTATTTGGTCATGTACAGATGATCAATATGCTGCGTCATCATGAATGACTTTAGACTTATATTGTTGCGAAGTGTCATCGAGGAAGAGTTTGAAAAATAAGTAGCTGAAGAAGGCAGCAGCCTTATATGAAGTAAAGACGTGGTATAACTGCATATATTTATCAGTTTCGTGCTATAAAGCAATAGGTGTTACATTTTAATTTTGTATTTGCACTCTATATAACATCTAGAATATAAAAATGCACATGTTATTGTATATCAGAACTAATACAATCATTACTTCCACCACCACGTAGTGGCCTGTATATCTGTAAGCTTTTTTACGTCCCTTGCATACCGAATGGAAGTATTGTATTCGAGAAAAAGTCACCCTCCGAAATTTGTTCCGATTTTCACGATTCAGATCATGTAGACTACGAACATGTAGTTTTTTCAATTCCGTCATTCTGTCTGTCGGTCTGTCTGTCTGCCGGTCTGTCTATCTGTCTGTCTGTCTGTCTCTCTGTCTGTCGGTTTGTTGATGCGTTCTCTAAAAAACTACTGGAGTGAGAACAGTCAAATCTGGTAGGCAGCTGACGCTACTGCCACCGAAGAAATGGTTAGATTTTCACTGGAAAATATACAGGGTGGGCCGTGTAAAGGGAATTTTTTCCCCTCGAATTTTAAATTTCCACGTTTCGTGACATTCTAAACCTATTAAAAAATATATTCTTTGAAATTTTTTTACTACATAAAATAGATAGAAAAAAATTGTTTCCCTCAAATTTAAAATTTCCACGTTTCATGACATTCTAAACTTAATTTCTTTTTTGAAAATGTAAAAAAAAACTTTTCTTGAAGAAAAATGTTTTTACCACTACTATATAGAATAGATAGATGGAAACAATTTTTTTAGGTCAAATTTAAAATTTCCACATTTCATGACATTCCAAACTTATGTTTAAAAGTGAATTATTATTTATTTGATTATAATTGTATAGAACATATTCTTATTTGAAAATTCTCATTCAACAACTAGCATCCATACAGTCCCCTACGGCCATACAGATTAAACTAGTATCTACATAACCCACTACGGTCATAAAGATTCAGTGAAAAATGAGAACAAAGGCCTATAATGAATTTATTTACCTACCTTGTCTAAAAAATCTTTCATTCTAATGCCACTGTCAAATATAATTATTTCATATCTATTCATAGAAGTTTTGCATGAAACGTCTTTATGAGAGGCTTTGTACCTTTCTGATGAGCTCCAGAATAAGGACGAAAAACGTTTCAAAGGTTTTCAAATGTAATCTATTAGAATGAAAATGTTTTAAGACAAGGTAGGTAAATAATTTCATTTTATGCCTTTGTTCTTATTTTCAACTGAATCTTTATGACCGTAGGGGGTTATGTAGATACTAGTTTAATCTGCATGGCCGTAGGGGACTGTGTAGATGCTAGTTGTTGAATGAGAATTTTCAAATAAGAAATTATACAAAGGACCCCGCACTTTTTCCTATATAAAATGGTTCTCGGTTAAATTTTCTGAATTTTTAGTATATTATAGATCTTGATCTCCTGATTAAATGTAACATGTTCCCAATCTAATCTTATGAGTAGTTTTTGAGATACAGGGTGTTAAAGTTAAAAAGTGGCTATTTTTATAAAATATATTCATGGCAATTGAAGGATTGGATTAATTTGCTTTTCCGCGAATATCATTCCTGTAACGTCAGATAATATATTATGATAATAATATGTGCTTATATACAGGGTGAGCCACCAATAACACGAAGTGAATTATTAAAATCGATGTGCTTATGCTGAAACAACAAAATTTTGAGAAAATTATTTTTGAAATGAAATGTACTGTTTCATAATTACCGAAATTTCCAATTTGTATATTTTATACAGGGCGAGTAAAAATTTTGGAAACACGTGTGACTCATTCTAATAAGACGCCCTGTATATTTTAATATATATTCATTGTATATTGACAGCTGATTCCAAATATATATACTTTTAGAGGGGTCCACAGGATGATACAAAAGATAAAACATAAGAAAAATTCCGAAATTTTATTTTTTTTTTAATCGTCCTGTAATTCAGAATTTCGTCGGTTAATTTCTGTAATTCTTTCAAATTGTGTTTATTGCGTGTATGTTAATAGAGTACCAAAAATTCAAAATCTTACTATGACTAGTTCTCGAGATTTAAAGCGAATTTACCATGTTGGTACGTAAGCCTAAGGAGTAAAGCTTGTTTAGTGGAAAATGATGTGAATATGAAATAAACTTATACCGATTATAAGTAAAATGACTATAGTATTCAAGGTACACTGACAATGCTCGGAAAATTGAGGGTACATCCGACGAGACGGCATTAAACTCGGTTTCCACTAACACTGTTATAGGTATCCTTGTGTTGCAGATTTAATAAACTACAATATGCAAGTAACTTAAAAGTAATTCAAAGAGTAAACTCGTTTCCTCATCACCACAGGGGTAGAGTTTTTTATAGTGATATCCCCGTTAGGCCTAATTCACTGTACTATAGTAGCCAAAATATTGATTATAAGAAATGAATGAATAACACTGAATAAGATGAAACTAGTAGAAAACCTATAATCTGTTATATAAAACCAATAGTGTCTTTTTCCAACAGAGCTGTTTAAAATATATCATTTCAAATCAATTTTTAAATTTTTAAATGATACTATATCAATATTACATGCTGTTCATTTACGTGACTTTTATTGCATTGCGGGTACATTAATTAATAGATTTCATCCTTTAATAAATATAGCGGGAACTTTTGAGCTAGCTACACAAATGCTGATGCCAATCGCAAGAGGTAAACATAGTGCAGGCACGTGTTGAAGCCAAAAACCTTCGGTTGAGAAATGGCAACTGGGTTCTACTCAATCATATCCATGTCCCTGAATTTCCCTGTATAACGTTGGAATATTTAAAAGAGTTAAGAGATATTTATCATGTTCAATTATCAGCTGCATATATTCAAGATAAACTTCAAAGAGAAGAATTAAACATAAAATAGAAGTTGATGAATTCATTGAAGAATCCAATTTCCTACGATTTCGAATTTATTCAAGATTTCGAAATATTGCGAAGTATATGTTGTGGGTAGTCTACAATGATGAAGAATCCCCCGAAGA
Source organism: Stenurella melanura (assembly GCA_963583905.1). Lineage (NCBI taxonomy): Eukaryota > Metazoa > Arthropoda > Insecta > Coleoptera > Cerambycidae > Stenurella > Stenurella melanura. The sequence goes on from OY757312.1 coordinate 116,718,173, forward strand.
TCCTCCGATACTTGGTTACTATTGTATTTGTAACTCTGCTGCCAGGACATTAGGTACTTGTGCACACGTAGCAAGTGTTTTGTGGTTCCTTGGATACGCAAGACATGAGCCAAATATTCATGATCCATCTACAATCCTTCTCAATTGTATTGTTGATGCACCAGGAAATATCGACACTGGTCCTGAAATAGTGGAAAAATGAGAAACTGCACGACATGTTTTCTTTATATCAGTTATCATCTAATGCTATTTAAAATTCGTACTTATTTTTCTTACACCTTCATTATTTATTAAGTTTATTAAGTTTTTGCTATCAAGAACGTTGATTATCTGTTTTAAACAGCCCCTGTTAGAAAAGACAGATATAACAGATTGTAGGTTTTCTGCTAGTTTCATCACATTCAGTGTTATTCATTAATTTCTTATAATCAATATTTTGGCTACTAGAAATATAGTACAGTGGATTGGGCCTAACGGGGATACTACTATTTAAAAAAATGCCTCGGGAACTCTACCCCTGTGGTGATGAGGAAACGAGTTTACTCTTTGAATTACTTCTAAGTTACTTGCATATTGTAGTTTAATAAATCTGCAACTGGAAACCGAGTTTAATGCCATCTCGTCTGATGTACCCTCAATTTTCCAAGCATTGTTAGAGTACCTTGAATATTATAGTCATTTTGCTTATAATCATTTTCTACTATTCATCACCGAAAACTCGTATTCGGTGATGATTAGATATAAAAAAAACTTTGGTCCTTAGGCTTACGTACCCACATGGTAAATTCGCTTTAAATCTCGAGAACTAGTCAAAGTAAGATTTTGAATTTTTGGTACTCTTTTAACATATACACAATAAACACAATTTGAAAGAATTACAAAAATTAACCGACAAAATTCTGAATTCCAGGACGATATCAAGAAAAAAAAGTTTTTCGGCATTTTTCTTGTGTTTTATCTTTTGTATCACCCTGAGGACCCCTATAAAATTATATATATTTGGAATCAGCTGTCAATGTACAATCAATATATATTAAAATATACAGGGCGTCTTCTAAGAATGAGTCACACGTGTTTCCAAATTTTTAACTCGCCCTGTATAAAATATACAAAGCGGGAATTTCGGTAATTATGAAACAGTGTATTTCATTTCAATAATAATTTTCTCAAAATTTTGTTGTTTCAGCATAAGCACATCGAATTTAAAAATTCACTTCGTGTTATTGGTGGCTCATCCTGTATATAGACGCATATTTTTATCACAATATATTATCTGACGTTACAGCAATGATATTCGTGGAAAAAAAAATTAATCCAATCCTTCAATTGCCATGAACATATTTTATAAAAATAGCGTCTTTTTAACTTTAACACCCTGTATCTCAAAAACTAGTCATAGGATTAGATTGGGCCCATGTTACTTTTAATCAGGAGATCGAGATCTATAACATACTAAAAATTCAGAAAATTTAACCGAGAACCATTTTATATAGGAAAAAGTGCGGGGTCCTTTATTTTAGGATTTTAATTTGTTAGCATAACCAGAATTCAGGTTATCGAAAGAATGCAAAGACTTCATTAATATTTTTACACATAGTTTTTCTTTTAGTTCTCATAGATAGTTATTTTTTCTGCTGTTTGCAAAGTCCTATAAAGAATATGTTTCAATTCTAAATCTATTACAAAAAAAGAATGTTTTGAAAATTTCTTTACCATAAAATCGTTAGAAAACAAAATTTATTTTGCTCAAATTTAAAATGTTCGCAAAAAAAATTAAAATTTTTTTTACCATTTTTTCTTGGTCAAATTTAAAATTACGACGTTTCATACCATTCTACACCTTAAAAAAAATAATTTTAAAATTTTTCTTACTATACTTCCACTCCACTATGTGGATGTGCAACTAACAATGTGACAGATGGCAATAATATTTGGCATACAATTAACACAATTGGCAAGGAAGCCACCTATTATAGTTTTAGTGAAAAACGCACAGTACAGGGCGGTCATTCTAAGAAATAGATAGATAGATTAGATAGATTCTTTATTCATTCTTTACGCCAATTACAAAATATTGGATAGAACAAGTCCACTGGTGAGTTACAATAATTACAATTATTTAAAATATACAGGAAAATTATGCTTTTTAATGTTTCAGAAAGTTTTATTAAAACTCTACACGTGTTTCGGCTTATTAGGCCTTTATCAAGAGTACAAGATAATACTAAATTTAAAATGTGTTCCTTACTTATTTATACCTAATGGAAGGTATAAATTATTCAAAGCTTTTAATCTATTTATTACATGCAACTAGTTATATGATTCCTATCCTATGTAAATATACTACAAATAAGTTCTTAATGTTAAATTATTTTTTCTAGAATATTATGACCCATAAATAATGTTTGATCATTAGTTACATTTTTATGCTTTTTGACAGCTTTCATGATCTCAAATTGTTCTAGTAAATCTAACTTCTTTCCTTTATTTTCTGTATGGAGTAATTCGACTTCATTAAAATTAACAAAATGATTATTTTCTATGCAGTGTGTTGACATACCGGTGCTATGTATACCATTCGTTATTGATTTTTTATGTTCAGCGAGACGATTTTTTAATTTACGACCAGTTTGACCGATATATATATAGCATCGCAGTCATTACATTTTAATTGATATACACCTGTTTTTTCTAATAAATCTCTTTTGTCTTTATTATTAACTAACATTTTCCCTAGATTATTTTTATTAACAGAAATAGTTTTACATCCTAGTTTTTTCAGTTTATGACGGTTATAGTGAAAACCTCATAGATACATTAATAAAACATAAACAAAAGAAAAAGTTACTTAAAGAATTTTATGCTGATACTCCACAAAGAACTGACATATATAAATGTATTAATTATAGGCCTAAGATTAGTGATAAAATTAGTCATAAACTGAAAAAACTAGGATGTAAAACTATTTCTGTTAATAAAAATAATCTAGGGAAAATGTTAGTTAATAATAAAGACAAAAGAGATTTATTAGAAAAAACAGGTGTATATCAATTAAAATGTAATGACTGCGATGCTATATATATCGGTCAAACTGGTCGTAAATTAAAAAATCGTCTCGCTGAACATAAAAAATCAATAACGAATGGTATACATAGCACCGGTATGTCAACACACTGCATAGAAAATAATCATTTTGTTAATTTTAATGAAGTCGAATTACTCCATACAGAAAATAAAGGAAAGAAGTTAGATTTACTAGAACAATTTGAGATCATGAAAGCTGTCAAAAAGCATAAAAATGTAACTAATGATCAAACATTATTTATGGGTCATAATATTCTAGAAAAAATAATTTAACATTAAGAACTTATTTGTAGTATATTTACATAGGATAGGAATCATATAACTAGTTGCATGTAATAAATAGATTAAAAGCTTTGAATAATTTATACCTTCCATTAGGTATAAATAAGTAAGGAACACATTTTAAATTTAGTATTATCTTGTACTCTTGATAAAGGCCTAATAAGCCGAAACACGTGTAGAGTTTTAATAAAACTTTCTGAAACATTAAAAAGCATAATTTTCCTGTATATTTTAAATTATTGAAGAATGTTTCACAAGGAACCAACCGTAGAATCAACCCAATGAATTACAATTACATTACATGTAAAACAAAGTATTTATATACATTTTAGTCACAAAAAAAGACGTATATATATATAAAAAAATAATAAATAAAACATATGTACATATATATACTCACATATACATACATATATACATATATATGAGAAACAATAAAAGTATAAATGGGTATATATATAAAAAAAAAATCCATTGACAAATAGTAATATACATACTAGGAACAATATACGCATACATTTTGTCATACTTATATTATACATGCATACATGTACACACACATATATACATATACATATACATATACACACACATGTACATATACACAGAATATGAAACTATATCTTAAAGTATTCGTCTAGTTTGTAAAATGTAAAATAAATACAATTTTAAACGTTTCTTAAACAGAATCATGGAGTTACACTTTTTGATGTCTTGAGGTAAATGGTTATAGACTCTGAGTCCCAAACTGTTAGGCGAATTTAATGCAATATTTAAACTATGAAAAGGTATATGGAAATTATTTTTTTGTCTCGTATTAATACCATGCACATCTTTATTAGATTCGAATTTGTCCTTGTTAATATAAACATATCTACATAATTCATATATAAGAAGACATGGAAGTGTCAATATTCCGTACTCCTTAAAAACATTTTTACAAGTTTCAGTAATTGATAAACCTGCCATGCATCTTATAACACGTTTTTGCGCTATGAACACATTACATGATAGGATGGATCCACCCCAGAAGCATATTCCATATCTTAATCGTGAGTCTACTTCAGCATAGTATAATTTTTTTAATTGATCAATATTTAGTACAGTTTTAATGCTTCGAAATTGATAAACAATTGAATTCAGCTTGGAGATAAGGTTTTCACAATGACTTTTCCAAGTTAAACATTCATCCACATATAGACCTAAAAATTTAATATTTTTATTATTTTCGGGAATTGGTCTACTGTCTATTGTCATGCTCAGATTATTGCACATTTTCTGCCTATTATGAAATCTTAAATAATTCAACTATGGTGGAAATTTGTAAAGGCATTATGCAAGCCTTCCATATTTGGCATCTTTTATTTAGTACCGGATGACCAATCTATATATTTTTTTCAACAAAAATTATCAGGTTTTCTCGGATAATAGGGCTAACTACATTGCGATTATTATTCTCATATGTCATTTTGATAGCGAAATCTGGAAATAGGTGCCTGAACTTATTTCGTTGGGGGGTTGAGGGGTAAATAGGGGTCAATAAGTAAAGCAAGCTAGTAAGAGTCCAGAAACTCGGGATTTGGTGTATACACTAGCACCCACGGTCTTATTTTTTTCATTATATCTGCCATCCCCCACCATCATTCCTCTACTCCATCATTACCTCACTCGCATACCGAAGGAAAGTATTAAAGAGGTTAACAAAATATATTATAATTTTTACGCATCAGTCACCCCATTACCACTCCCAGTCTATTCTCTTTAATTCTTTCCAAAAAGAGAAGTGGACGATGAAAACTTGAGTCAAAAAATCGTATAATTTATTTTTGATTTTCATTCATTTAGTTATGGAGAAATTATCAATAAGGTGTATTGAAATGGCATATTGTTTTGTGGGCTTCTTGGGACAGATGATTTCAAATATTATATTTTTAAAGCTCTATGATCAATTACTTCTATGTACTGGAATGCAAATATAGTATCAAATATTTTCGCTTGAAGAGACTTGGATGAGAAATATGGCTGTGGAAATAGTGATTTCCTGAATGTCTAAAATGACACAAAGTGTCTAATTTTGATAAGCTGTACCTTAAAGACTACTCATTTCTTAAGGCCTTCTAGGTTTTGTACATTAAGAATTTTCATCGGGAATTAAGGTACTATATTAAAATTTCAGAACGTTTTGCTGAAATCCAAATAAGAAATATATATATAACTGTTGTAATTAAATATACCCAAATCAATTAACCATTTAATTTTATATTAACTGTTTAAAATCTATTGAAAATGTCAAATTAAATACTAAAATTTCAACTAATTCGCATGTAAACTGATAGGTCTGTTAGAATTGCATGAGTATATGCAATGTATTGTTTTGAGATTTTCACGAGAACATAATATAAACTATAAATATAAATAAATAATATACATATATTTGACTCATTGTATGTAATCTTAAAAAAATGATAATAAATGTCCGGTCGGTGTAATTAAACTTTTGATAAAATACTATAAAAATACTAGAAATGACAAATAATAATCAAACTGAGTAATGCTTTAATTATTTATAATATCATGACAATGCTTTCATACTTTATACAGAATGTTCTCAAAGTTAGTATCTAAATAAATCTTTTGATGGTCTTAGTGTAAGAAAATGTTTCCAACCGCGAACTTTTAGTGCCAATTCTTAAATGTACCCATCTTTCAAAACAAAATTTGATAATAATTAAGCTGACTTTAAAAAGAAGGTCACTAAATATTATGAAATAACATTTCACTATCACCCAATCAATTGAACCTTATTACCTAATATGGACATCGGACGTTTAAAAATTCATTTGATTAGATTATTTATTCATTTTTATGCAGACCTTAATATCGATATTAGGTAATAAGGTTCAATTACCCGGAAAGATGAAATTTAGTTTCACAATGTTTCATTTAACGAGGTTCAATTTTTTTCAAAACGTCTTTAAGTGGCCTCTTACTTGCTTTCCAGAAAGTAAAAAATAATATTCGTCGTTTTAAATTTTTAAGTTTTAAGAGTTAATAAGTTTATTCGAGAATCCTGATATCTCCATGTATCAAGTTTCATGTAAATCTGCAAAAGTTTTGTCATTATGGCAGCCCTGTTGGATTCGCCATGTTGAATTATTAATTTATGACATGGTATTCAGCATCATGTACTCCAAAACTACCAATTTTTGAGAAAAATTTCGAGCGGCGTATCTCGAAATAAAAAAATTATTTCCGAAAAATTAAAAATGGAAAATTTTTATGTAAAAACCTTCCTTACTCGCTGAAAGATACATAGCTTTGCAGCCAGAAGTCGCTCCCCGGGAGGGAAGTGTGGGCGGGTGGTCAAACGAGTTAATATTTAATCAAAATAAAATCTTTGAGTGCAGCTCTGAAATTATGTGTAGTTATAGTTTTTAACTGTAGAAATTTCGTAAAATTATTGCCAGAAGTCTTAGGGGGATTAAACGTTGCCAGAAGTCGGTAAAGTGGTAAGAAAATTGTTTAAATTTTAATGTCAAGGTGCAGTTCTGGCGATTTTGTATTTATATTATTTATGGCTTTAAAAAGCTGTACATAAATTGTCAGAAGACACTTTCCTTTTCATTTTTGATAAGGAATTGGTAGTTAAATTTTTTGCACGTTATTACGTGACACCTATATACAGGGTGTAATCAGTTTCATGTCATTAAAAAAACTGGTAATGGGGACAGACTAGACAAACAAAAAACCTTTATGACTTTTCCCTCTAGGGGCACTTTGAAAAAAATTCACCTAGGTCAACCTATTTAATATTTTTTAATATTAATGTAGAAAATAATTGAGAACCACTGCTTTTCTTGGGCAATGAACTTGTAGTTCCCAATTATACAACTTTTAAATTGTCATAAAAATGTGCAAAGACCTTGGATCATCGACCGCCTTTGATGGACCGCCTCAACCGAACTGAGGCCATTGTAAATAATTCGTTATCTTTTCCTGCACAACTGCAAGCAAATAATGACCGTAGAAGTTTAAACAGAGCATTCCTTTACATGTGTGTCTTTTAATTTGGAACAAAATATTGGATTAATGTTTATAATTTAGAATATTTAAATGTGATTTATTTACGTTTGTAACATAAATGAGTGTCCTGGGTTAAAAGCCTACCTAAGCAAATTATTCGAAATCTGCATCTGCATCAATAACCAGTTCGGTACGTCGAGTTAAGGACATACGTACTCCGTGCAACACTAAACAATAAACTATCAACTAACGTTGTCAATAAAGAAAAATAAAAGAAAAACTTGGTCCAAAATCCAAAACCGAATACAAAAAGAACGAACAAGTAAGTTGTGTCTGTACGTAATCAAGAATTTAACGGCTTGAACGGTAAAGTCAATAAAATAAATCTTCACTATAAATACACAGCGACCCGAAATTCAAAAATAACAAAAACAATGAACGGCTGGTTGGACGTGTGTACATAACGAAACACCCACAGAAACTAAAATATTGCACAAGGGAGAGTCAGAGTATAATTTTCTTCAGATCAGATCTACTAAACACTCCGAAAACGTCGACGTCTTTCATCTTATTTACCGCACCGCTAAAGACCACCGACATTTTATAGCTATCTACACAAATATTGAGTATCATAGGCAAAGACACCTACCTCAATATTCCAGCAGTTCTCAAAAGATTTTATTCAAAATTTGCGAAATTTTTGTTTATTTTTTTTCTCCAAAACTATGAGTTTTAGACCCCATGTTATATAAGTTTTTTTTTGTTTGTCTTGTCGTTCCCTACCACCAGTTTTTTTTAATGACATGAAACTAATTACACCCTGTATTTTACCGTTAAGTATACATTTGTAAAAAAAAATTAATGTATATTTTTTACAAATGGATTATATATTTTTGTTATATTTGCAGAATATATAAAATTTAACTTGTATATATTTTGTATGTATTGTTATTTTTAATTGGAAATGTCCCACATTTTGCTTCCTGGTAACTTGCCACCTTAACATAGAGTGCCATCTAGTACTTGAAGAGCTTTTCAGTTTTATGTAGTTATTCAATAATTATTTGGGAGGATTTGTAAGATTCTTTTCAACTGGTGTCTGAAAAATATATTTACCATATATTTCAGCTATGCACATTTCAAACAAATAATATACTTTTTTACGAACCATAAGTTCTCAAGTCGATTAATTGGCAAACGTGCTTCCTGGTATTAAGAATACATTATCATGACATTTTTCAGATATTCACTGGTGTGGAGTAGAAAGGAAGCATTATTAGTTCGAACATTTGAGCTAGATTACACTCTCGTATGAGAAAGTTATGTGCTTGTTTTAATTAGGTTATTGACATATACAGTAAAGTTGAAGTTTACATAAAAATTACTTCCACATTGTTTGTCAGACTAGAAAATATGCTGCCATCTTATCAATAGGAACATTACAGTTGAGTTTGAGAATGAAAGAATAACGTTCCAAGCAAAAGTAAAGTATTGCTTATACAGAGGGCGCTATATATGAAATATCGAATTTTTTATTAAAAAAAATATCTCCCTACATATATTTGCCCTTAACTTATATCATTAACCTTTCATTAGAACAGGGTGTCTACCCTGATAAACTTAAAATATCTAACGTAATACCACTTCATAAGAAAGGGGACATGGGTCTGATGATTAAGTACAGAGGTATAAGTCTATCACCAAGCGTATCCAAAGTTTTTGAACATTGTATTAATTTTCAAATTATACATTTCTTTACCATCAACAGAATGCTTTCTCAAAATCAACATGGATTTACTAAAGAAAAAAGTGTGGACACTGCACTCAGTGAATTTGTAAATGGCATAGTATCTGCTTTAGATAAATCTCAAATTGCCTTAGGACTTTTTATAGACTTTTCCAAGGCATTTGACTGCGTTGATCATGCAATATTACTCACGAAGTTAGAAAGATATGGTATAAGGGGTGTGCCACACAAATGGTTTTTGTCATATTTGTCAGAACGTTACCAGAGAGTTATTGTTAATGATGCAATGTCTGATTTAAAAGCGATAAATACAGGAGTACCACAAGGATCTGTCTTAGGACCAACTCTATTTCTGTTATATATTAACGATATGCTAAGCTACATAGAAAATCCATCAAGTATCATAGCATCTTATGCAGACGATACTAATATATTAATAACAAGTAACAGTCTCAGCGAAGCTGAATCCTGTGCCGTAGACATATTTACAAAACTAACTATATGGGTCCAAAAGAATAAGTTATCTGTTAATACTGACAAAACAACGTGTGTAGTGTTTAAGACTCTTCAATCAAACATTGTTTCTGACAGCAGCATAACATTTGACACCTCAAATATTGTTAATTATTCATTTGAATCTAAAATATTGGGCTTAACAATCGACAGTCACCTAAAGTGGTCTAGTCACATTCAGAATGTATGCTCAAAGTTGGCCAAGAATTGTTTTGCACTCACTGTAACAGCTAAACAAGCCGGAAAAGGGGAGGCAATGAGAAAACTAAGAAAAGTACAAAGACTAGCATGTCTAGGCATAACGGGAGCAATGTCAACAACGCCTACCGCAGCCATGGAAGCACTACTTTGCCTGCCTCCACTACACCTAGTCGTGGAGAGCGAGGCAATGTTAGCGGCGTACAGGCTGAAAACAAACGGACATGGGACCATTCCAAGAAAGGGGCACCATACAGAAATATTTCAACAAATAAGGAAAAATCGCATACTAGATATGCAGTCGGATAGAATCAGCACAAGCCACAACTTCACAAAGACCTTCAGGGTATACATACCCAATAGGGAAGAGGAAGGAACAAGGCAAATGCGAAGACACTCAAATGATACCATATGGTATACTGACGGATCAAAGACGTCAAGTAGTACTGGAGCAGGCGTTGCGGGGGATCAACCAGGGATAGATATCAGTCTAAACCTAGGCAGTACCGCAACGGTGTTTCAAGCAGAAGTCACAGCTATACAAATCTGTGCACAAGAAATGATGCAGAGGTCATACACAGATAAGAGAATCCGCATCATCACTGACAGTCAAGCAGCTCTCAAAGCTCTGAATGCAGTAGAGGTACGTTGTAAAACGGTAAAAGACTGCCTCGAATCCCTGGCGAAACTGGCGGAACACAACAGCATACAACTGGAGTGGACGCGAGGACACCAGGGAAACGAGGGCAACGAAAAAGCAGACAAGCTGGCCAAAGAAGGTGCCAAAGCAGCCTTGATAGGTCCCGAGCCATCTTGCGGGATATCATACAATACCGCAAGAAGAACGGTAAAGGAACTATTGAGACAGAAACACAACTTGTACTGGACTGAGACGCCGGGGATGAGACAGTCACGTATGCTCATCATTGGCGGACCTTCCAAGACAAAGACTAACGAACTGCTGAAGCTGAGCAGAAAACAGCTGAGATGTGCAGTAGGCATCCTGACAGGACACTGCACACTGAACAAACACCTAACCAATATAGGTGTGAAAGACAATCCATATTGCAGGATGTGTGAAGAGGAGGAAGAAACTCCCTACCACATACTCTGTGATTGCCCGGCCTTGGTGGCTGGAAGGTTCTCACACTTCGGGGGGCCAACCGTGACCCCGGAAGAAATAGCCAGATTTCCCATTGATCGTACACTCTCCTTCTGGAGAGGAACGGGATTAATGGGGTAATGAGACTATGGGGTACAATAAGCTTAAGCTTCAGTACAGCGGGGATCCGGTACCGCAACCCATAAGGAAAAAAAAAAAAAAAAAAAAAACAGCTAAACAATGTAGTCATTCGATCGTCAGGCAATTGTATTTTGGATGTTTCCATAGCACTATTAAATATGGTATTGTACACTGGGGTCTTTCATATGAAGCACAAAAAGTGTTTGTACTGCAAAAACGAGCTGTACGTATTATTGCTAATATAAAATATGGTGAATCATGTAGAGGGGCTTTTAAATCGCAAAACATTCTTACTTTAGCTTCTTTGTATATTTATGAAGTAGTTTGTTTTGTATATAAGAATAAAAGTAAATTTGGTGATAATAAAATTAATCACTATAATACAAGAAAAAAAGATTATATGCTACCTCCTAAACATGACACTGCGTTATTTCAAAAGAGCCTTCTTTTCAATGGCTGTAAGTTATTTAATGTATTGCCAGACCATATTAAACATATGTCAAACTTTTTAAATTTAAACGTGCTGTAAAGGCGTTACTTGTTGATAGAACTTGTTATACAGTGGAGGAATTTATATCAGTTTTTTAAAGTATGTATGTATAGGACGTTATATTATATGTATGTTAATAGTTTATAATTTGCGACTTGACCGTTTTACATTGTCTTTTGTTATATACTTACTCTTATATTTTGTTCCATAGTCTATATTGTTCTGTTTTTTCTTGTTTTTGGTTTTTATTATGACGTAATTTTTTAAACAAATGTACTTTGTGTTTTGTTTTCTAAAATTAAAAAAGATTATTATTATTATTATTATATAATAAGGGTAAAGAAATTAAATGGCGTATGGTACCTATCAAAATGAGAAATGAAGTAATTATAAACGTGAACTCTAAAGTTATTCCTAAGAGGATAACATTTATTTTAATGTGAATAGAAAAATAGTTTTTAATTAAAATTCTTAAAACGACTATTCTTAGCTCACTGAAAATTAGTGATCTTAAATTGTGTTTTACAGGGAAGTTGTTGGTATTAATATTATTTGGGTATCATTATCGTAAGCGGCAGAATATACAGTATGTCCACGGATCGAGTTTTAAAGAGGAGAAACTTTTTTATTTTTCGTTTTACAAGAAAAATCTGTTCTTGATAAAAGTGTTTGCATGTCCCAAAACGGCTAATTCAGTTTTGACTTTTTCAATTTTTCTTTTAGTTCCAGAGAAAAATCGAAAATAGGTAGATTTAGTTGAAAATTTACCAAAAAATAAGTTCGCGTTGTCATAGCAATTGCCGTTATTTATTTGTTTTCATCCACTGCCAGTTAGGAAAATCTGCCCTAATCATTGAAAATGTTGTCAAAAGACCAACGAATTTACCTAATTCAATGCTATCGCAAAGGTAATAAAGCGATCCGTCGAGTTGTCGAAGAATTTAATCAAAAGTTTCCGGATATTTGTGTTTCAAATGTAGGTGCACGAAAATTGGTCAATAAATTCCTATCAACTGGCTCCCTACTGGATGTAAAAAAAACAAGATAGTACGCGACGAAGATGACGCCACTACTCTTCTCGTGATGGACTCAGTAGTGAACTGAGTAGGATTTTTGTCTGTGGATGGGCGCTCAAATCATGGATAATCAACACTTTCACCGAAACATTATTTTCTCTGACGAGGCCACGTTTTCCGCTAATGGTACTGTTGCATCTCAACATGTGAGATATTGGAGCGATTGCAATCCGAATTTCCGAATCCCTCGTAATCGACAATATTCGGCCAACGCGTGGTGTGCAGTTTCTTACCATGGTATCATTGGACCATATTTTTTTGATACGACTGTCAGTTAGCATACGTACTTGGATATGCTGCAAAATTTTCTTGTCGAAAGGTTGGACGAAGTTATAGGGAATTGCGTCGAAGACTAGAATTGTGCGTTGAAAAGGGCGGTGAATGGATTGATAGTAGAATAGTTATTGGTTATATTATTTCTGTTGTTAAGTTTATGAAATTAAAATTTAGTAAACAAAAGTCATGTTAACAATTATTACTATGATAACGCGAGCTTATTTTTTGGAACTTACAAAAATGTTCAACTAAATCTACCTATTTTCGATATTCCTCTGAAACTAAAAGATAATTTGAAAAGGTTAAAACTGAATTAGCCGTTTTGGGACATGCAAAAACTTTTATCAAGAATACATTTTTCTTGTAACATGAAAAATAAAAAAGTTTTTCCTCTTTGCAACTCGATCCGTGAACATACTGTACATGGTGGCCATTATTTTTCGCCCTATTTCTATTATTAAACATATCTTAATTTGGTGCACGATAGAAACACCGTTCATATAGAAAACCTATTACTGATTCTTCGTAATATATTCGATAAACGATGTATACAGTGCGTATTAGACTTAATTATGTCATTCAAATATTTTCACTCTTTTGTAAACGATATTGAAAATTGTCAAAAATTAGATAGTACAGGGTACAAAGTATAGCATAAAGTATAAATATTTTAAAATATTTATACTTTTTACATTTAGGCGTGACGACATAATACTTATGTTTTTTAAATGGCACACTCGATACATTGTTACATATTTGGATTCTACCTTTAAAGAAGATTCAAACGCCATTTGATGCGTCTGTGATGGGTTGGTATCACCATGTAGGTACGTTTGTATCAAAAACATAACATCTTTACGAGCTCACTGTGTCATAGCAGTAAATCTTGAAATACTGTTTATGACAAAATTGTCAAAAGACCTCTAGTTTACAATATTGTTTTTAAATCTAAAGTGAGGGTGAGTAACGGTATACCTACTGTATTTCATGTTTTCTCAAATGGAGTGCCATGTGTACTATAATACCAAATGAGAGCCCTTTGGAAGAATTTTTCATTTATATAAAGTATCGTGGATCTATCTGTCATGAGTACCGAGATAGCTGATACAGTATAAGATTTATTGAAAAAACGGCGATCAATCTTTAATTGCATTATGGAGTTTTGATGAAATTTCTATTTAGATTTAACAAATTCAAGAACAATAAATAAGCTTTCAACTTTACACTGAGAATTGTTTACGTAAAACCCACCATTTTCACCAAAATCGCATCAAACGCACATGAAAAACGAGTATCTGAAAGGAGCACCGAAAATTTCCAAATTTACAAACTTCAAACAAAAATGTCAAATTATCAGGAATTTTACAAGCTTCAAAACAATTTCTTCGGTGAAATCATTAGTTTTGCGATATTTAAAATTGACGTAATTTTGATTCCTTCTGCTCTAAAAAAAATCGGTAAAGGTATTTACACAGAACTTCCCTCGTTCATGGCAGTCTCTCTAATAAAATAATAATTACGAAATGACATTGAGAATAATAATCGGAGTAGAGTTATTGCTATTATTACAAAGAAAACTTGATAAGTTTTGGTAAAAAAAATATACAGATTGCTCATCCAACAGCAAAAGTTCAATACTAAATAGCAGGTGCCACATATGGCAGGCTTGCGCAAATACCTTTACAAATGTCCACCATGACTGAATTATTTCTTGGGATGACCACCCTGTACATTTTTCAATAAAAGTATAATAGGTGCATATGCCAGATGTTATTGCCATCTGTCACATTTTCAATCCAACATTCACGTAATGGAGTGGAAGTATAGTGGTGGTTAAAAAATTTAATTTTTTAAAAATTTTTCAAAAGATGGTAAAATAATTTTCAAATTTTTTTCTTCTGAAATAGGTTTAAAATGTCAAAGGTAGAAATTTTAAATTAGAGCAAAAAGGAAAGTTTCCTTCTGTTCTATAGTAGTGCTAAAAAAAGTTTAAAAATTAAAAATGATGTATTTTAAAATAAGTTTAGAATGCTATGAAACGTGAAAATTTTAAATTTGAGCAAATAAAAAAAAATTCGATCTATTTTAGTGGTAAAAACTTTTTGAAAAATGTTGGTGAAAAAAATTTTCAAAATTTTTTTTCTGAAATACCTAGGTTTAGAATGTCATTTAAATTTGAGCATTCTGGTGTTAAATTTTTTTCCAAACTGGTAACAAAATGTTGCAAATTTTTTTTTCCGAAATTGGTTTGGATTATCATGAAACGTGGAAATTTTAAATTTGAGCAAAACAAATTTTTTCGTCTGTTCTATAGTAGTGATACATAAATGGATTAAAAATGTTTTCAAATTTTTAAAAAAATTCTTCAAAAACATTTTTAAATTTGTTTGAATAGTTTTAGAATGTCATGGAAACGTGGATAGTTAAAATCTGAACAAAGAAAGAAAAATTCTATCTTAGTGATAAAATTTCAAAAAACTTTTTTTTTAATCAGGCTTAGAATGCCATGAAACGTGAAAATTTTAAATTTGAAGAAAGAAAAAAAATTCATTTTGGTAGTAAAATTTTTTTCAAAAATATTGGTGAAAAAAATTTTCAATTTTTTTTTTCCTGAAATAGGTTAAGCGTGTCATGAAACGTAGAAATTTTAAATTTGAGCAAAAACAAATATTTTTCATCTTGGTAAAAATTTTTTCAAAAATGTTTGAACAAAATTTTCAATTTTTTTTTTTCTGAAATAGGTTTAGCGCGTCATGAAACGTGGAAATTTTAAATTTGAGCAAAAAAAAATTTTTTTCAACTTGGTAAAAATTTTTTCAAAAATGTTTGAAATAAATTTTCAAAAATTTTTTTTTCCTGAAATAGGTTTAGCGCGTCATGAAACGTGGAAATTTGAAATTTGAGCAAAAAAAATTTTTTTCATCTTGGTAAAAATTTTTTCAAAAATGTTTGAAAAAAATTTTCAAAATTTTTTTTTTCCTGAAACACGTTTAGCGCGTCATGAAACGTAGAAATTTTAAATTTGAGCAAAAAAAAATTTGTTTCACTATTTATTCCGTTTAGACGGTCCACCCTGTATATTTTTCAGTGAAAATTCTACCAGTTCTTCGCTGACAGTAGGGTTAACTACCTACCAAATTTGACTGCTCTCCGTCAAGTAGTTTTTTAGTAAATGCACCAACAGACAGACAGACAGACAGACAGACAGACAGACCGACAGACAGACAGACAGACAGACTGACGGAATTGAAAAACCTATATTTTCGGAATCTACGTGTTCTGAAACGTCAGAATCCGAAAAAATCTCGGAGGGTGATTTTTTCTCGAATACAATACTTCCCTTCGGTATGCGAGGGAAGTAAAAGTTTCTAGTAAAAGTTTCAGCTGTAGATACATTTTCATTAATACACAATTTTGCTTTCTCATGGAAAATTTACTACTAATTTTACAGTACTGAAAATTACTTGCTCTTGACAAAAGTTACTCATTTCAGAAAATACTTACAGTTATCAAGCGTTGACTCAAATATTTTATACTCAAGTACCCCTTTTACTGAAAAGAGTCGATTTCACCAAAAAATTATAAATCAATTGAAAACTGATCATTTTTTAATAAATCTTGAATTATGTCAAATATTCGGCACTCATAACTGATAAACCCCATGAGTATTATATCAGTGGAAAGCTCTTCCAAAAGGCCATCCTTTGGTATCATAGCATCCCACTTCATTGGAAGAGAATAAAAGTTTTTGAACGGTTTTTGACATAAACTAGGTCTTAAAATGCCGTTCAGTTACGTCACAGAAAGCTCACAATTATTTTTTAATGTTTTTGGTACAAACTCACCCATATCATGGTATAGTATTTCTACTTTAATTTAATTTAAAAGTTCGGTTTAAAGCGCTGCTACCAGGATAAATCATTACAAATTTTAATATAAAACTCGGAGGAACCTAATAACTAATTTATTATAAGGAGAGTTAATTGAGTCCACAATTAATCTTAAAGGAATTTAAAATTTATGTATGTTTGGTAAATTAAAAAAAAGAAGGTTTCTATAATATTAAGATCTTTCATTGAATACCTGTAGATTGGTTCTTATTTTTATTTAATTTAGAATAATTTCCATTATTTATCATATTCGCAATATTTGTATTATATTTAACTCTATCATTACAGTGACATTACCTACCTTTGTCAGCGGGTAAAATTTTAAAACTTTCATCATTTCTTACAGCCGGTTTTACAATCGCAAGTTAACTTTCATGTTAGTTGACTTTTACTTGCAGGTTAACTATAACTTTACCGACACATGGGTTTTTCAATATAAAGTTAAGTATGATTTGTAAACGAGAGGTTGTGAATAAAATTTATAATGTTGGTACTGGAAAAATGGGTAATATACATAAAATGTATGAATTTTGGTGCAAAGTCACGTCACCTCCTATCAAATATAAATGTCAGAAGCAATTTATAAGTTAGTGGTCTATTACTAAGTAAGTAGCTAGTATTTAGTCTCGATCTATTTAAAAAATCTCTTCCATCGTATTCTTCGAAAAAGTTAGGTCTATACAAGATTACCTTGCCTACTCACCACTGCTGTATGCATTTACTTCGTACATATCCATTTTTAGGCAAAATATCAAAAAATTATTTTATGACAGTTATTTTATAGGTTATAAATTGCCAGTAAACTGCCAACTTCTAGATTACCCACACCTCATCTGCTAGTAAAGTTAACTACTAGATAACTACCACATCGAAAATGACCAGCTATTGTAAAACCCAATTTCTATAATAACTTGAAGGTTAACTCTGACTGGAAGTTAACTAGCGATTGTAAAACCGGCTGTTAGAGATGAAACTGGCTTTTTTTTCATCTTATGGTAAATTATCTCTGGCCTTTTTGAGTGCATTCGGTATTCACTAGCATAATTTTTTTGGTACTTTTTGGTACTAGATTTTATCAACTCGCACACTTTTTCTAATATTTCTGTGACTAAGGGCCGGTTTTTCAATGTCCAGTTAAGTAGCCTAACTGTCAGATAAAATTTATCTGGCAGCTAAACTGTTTTTCAATGCGCAGGTAAAATTTATCGGAGGGTTAAACTCACTGTTATTATTGCTGATACACAAACGCACAAAATTAAGAACATAACATCAATCAACACGCTAGACAACGCAATGATTTTTGAGGTTAAATTAGATAACCTGTCACTAAAACACGCGCGCAATTTGAATTAAACCAATTGAAAGAAACTTCAGGTAGAATCAGTAGGGCCAACATAGCTAAGAAATAATTCAACTCCTGAATACGTAGCTGGCAGTTAAATTACTGTTGATAAACACTACTATAGATATAACTGCCAGCTAAGCGTAACTAGCAGCTAGCTATCTGGCACTTTTAACTGGACATTCAAAAACCGGCCCTAAATTGTTTATTCTCAAACATGCCGTCTCATAAACTTTTAATAGAAATTGAACTTATTGAATTCTATCCGATTATATTTTCTTATTTTTGTCAATCGATTTAAAACTTTAATTCAATCTAGGGTCATTTTGGTCATTTAAATAACAATTGCTAAATTTATTTTCTACGCTTGGGTTTCGGTTTAATGATGATCTAATAAACAGAAACGTTAGAAATAATATTACTGACAATAACTTAAATGCCAAAGAATTAATGTTAACTTTGTAGACACAATTTTACAATAATACAAGACAATTTGAATATGTATTAAATAAAATATTCCTTTGTTCTAGTTGAAAATGAGACCAGATGCTACGACGAGCTGGGATGTCTCAATATCACCAGGTCCTGGTATCACTTGATCAACAGACCATTCAACGTGTTTCCATTGCCAAGATCTGTGATAAATACTAGGTTTATATTATACACACGTTTGAATCCATCTGAGGTACCTATACGTTTTATTGACATTCCTAAGAGTTAAACGTTATAAACTTTTACTTTCAGGGTCAATTACTTAGAGCACATAACCAGTCAATTGAGAAGTCAAACCTTGATATTAAGAAGAAAATTAAGTTTATTATACACGGATTTATTGATACGCCGTTGTCGAATTGGGTGAGTTTACTTTATTTTATAAAAAGGGCTAAATAAAAAATGATATCTAAAGCGCGTCCCATTCCATTATTTAATATATTAACAACTATATGAATTAATTTTTTATATACTTGTGTGTTGACCTGGTGTCAATAATTCTGAAAATCAATACCATTTTTAAAGCCGATTTGCCTTCGGCACGAGAAGGTTCATATGAATAACTGGTGACATGAGCCAGCACCAGATAAAATTTTACAAAGCTTTATTGAAGATCTTCACCGATTTCATATCATAATATAAACAATCTGATTCCAAAATCTACCGCCAGGTGACAACCAAATGTAAAGACACCGTGGATGTTGTTGGCATGCAGTGTTAACCATCGTATAGGTATTGTGTGGGCAAAACTGAATTGGCCTCTTCCCATTGTCTCATTTAAAATATGCAATTCAGTCACTCTTGTTTCTGTTAAACCGAAACTATAGGATGATTTTTATAATATTTAAGAAAACTTGTCGTACATAACTCATTGAGTGAATATCGCACATCTATATCCCAAGCGGTTCGGTACATACAAGCTGCAGAAGTGCGTCAAAATATAATGATACGCCCTGTATTACGCATTTGTAATAAAATTGGCAATAACTTGAACAGCTCGAAGAAGAAAGTTTGACTTAAAATAGGCCAACGTGGTTACTCTTTACTGCGATTCTTTGTAATAGTAGAAAGGTGTGATTTTTTTCTTGATAGATGTGCCACATAACGGAGGCATTGAAAGTAACTATACACCCAGTTGCAAGAATGTATTTCACATTTTTTGTTTTATACAGGAAATATAATAACCAAATAAAAAGTATTATGAATCTCGACCATTTAAAAAATATATATTTATATGGCAGTTATACTTATGCTTCCTGTTGCATACAGTGACGTCCACATGCATGGAATAAAATATTAGCGTAATTATGAACTTTTTTCAAAAATTCTGAAATCAGTCGAATTATAATTTAAAATTGGCATTTTTGAGCATGAAATGGCACCTCACGAATTGACCCTCTCTGTTCTGATTACACCTTGAAAATTTTAAATCAGAAGTGGGGTTGTACGCAGGGTTGGCACAAATTCCACCATTAGAAAAAAAACAGTGGGGTAAAATGTGTGGTTTTTTGTGGGTTTTTGATTTAAAAAAAACCCATCTGGGTTTTTGTTTGATTTTCGGTTTCCGTTCAGGAAAAAGAAGCAATTATTAAAAAAAAAATGTATTATTGCCTCACAAATACTTGAATAAAATAACAGCAAAAATGCAATGTGTCAATATATAGGTAAACAGTAAAACAATATTGTCGGAATGTTATTTATGGCATTATCTTAATTTTTCCAATTCTTTGGGACTTCCTGCCACATGTATTTTTTCTTTTTAACCGGTGCTCGAGGAATCTACAAAATATCACAATTAACCAGTATGTTACTGATAAATAACCTCTACGCCTGTGACTTGAAAAGGGAAAGAGATTAGATTTCCGAAACGTCGGCGAAATATTTAATTTCAAGTATTTATACTTATTTGTATTATTTGTTAAAAAAAAAGCAACCTCTAACTGATCGCTGGACGTAAAAGTCATAGGCGCAGAGGTTATTTACCAGTAACATACTCAGTTAATTGTGATATTTTGTAGATTCCTCGAACACCGGTTAAAAAGAAAAAAATACGTGTAGCAGTCCCAAAGAATTAGAAAAAATAAAACAGGTAAATTACAGTCTACTGAACATGTAAAAAATATCCAAATACCTCAAAAGATGCAGTTTATGGCTCTTTGTTACCAAAAATTATTTGATTATCTTTAAAAAAACCGCTGCCTAAGGAATCACTACTTCCACATCCAGATTCTTCATCCAAGTCACTTTAAAGGAAACATCTTGACTATATTTGCACTCTAGTATGTGGAAATTATTGGTAATAGAATTTTAATAATATTTGGGGCAGATATCATAGAAAAGTTTGAGGAGTTGATTTCTACCATATATGTTAAAAATGAAGTTTCTAGTTCACACTACTTATTTTCTACTATTCACAACTTACCACCTCCCACCCCTTCAATGGAGTCATCTCAATCAGATGTCACTACAATACATACGTGTACTAATTTTCAAGCGAATATCTCAATTTGATGTTATCAATCCCATTAATAATGAAGCGGAGGTGGTGGAGTTTGAAAAATATTAGAAAGAAATCTGAGGCCTTGGTTTCTAGTATATACACCGAATCCCAAATTTCTGTACTCTTATCAGCTTGATTTACTTATTTTCCTCTAGTCACTCCTATTAACCCCAACCCTTCTACGGAATCATCCCAAAATATAATCTAGTTCCAGATGTCGTTATAATACATACGTCTACCAAATTACAAGTGAATATCTCAATTTTATTTTATCAACCCCTTTAATAATGTAGTAAGGGTAGTGGAAGGGTTGAAAAATATTATTAAAAAATTTGAGGCCTTGGCTTCTAGGACATACACAGAATTTCAAGTTGCAATACTCTTACCAGCTTTCTTTACTTATTTTTCCCCATTTTCCTCTACTTACCCCCACTCCTTCAACACAATCATGTCAAAATATAATCTAGTTTCAGATATAATTATAATACATAAATGTACCAAATTTCAAGTGAAAATTTAAATTTAATTGTATCAACTCTTTTAATAAGGGAGTGGGGGGTGGTGGGGGCATGGAAAATACTAATAAAAAAACCTGAGACCTTCTCTTCTAGTATGTACACCAAATCTCAAATTTCTGTACTTTTACCAGATTGCTTTACTTATTTTCCCTTATATACCCCTATTTAACCCCCAACTCTTCAACGGAATCATCTCAAAATATAATCTAGTTCCAGATGTCGTTATAATACATATGCGTACTAAATTTCATGTGAATATCTCAATTTTATTTTATCAAGCCCTTGAATGATAGAGTAGGGGTGGTGGGGGGCTGAAATATAATATTAAAAAATCTTAGGCCTTGGCTTCTAGTACATACACCGAATTTCAAGTTTCTGTATTCATACCAGATTGCGTTACTTATTCCCCCCTATTTACCCCTAAATAACCCCTAACCCTTCAACGAAATCATCTCAAAGTATAATCTAGTTCCAGATGTTATAATTCATACGTGTACCAAATTTCAAATGAATATCTCAATTACATTTTATCAACCCGTTTAATAAGGGGGTTGAAAAATGTTATAAATAATCTGAAACCTTGGCTTCTAGTACATACACCGAATTTCAAGTTTCTGTAGTCTTACCAACTTGCTTTACTTATTTTCCCCTATCTACCCCTATTTAACCCCCAACCCTTCAACGAAATCATCTCAAATTATAGTCTAGTTCCAGATGTCGTTATAATACATACGTGTACCAAATTTCAAATGAATATCTCAATTTTATTTTATCAACCCTTTTCATATTGGAGTTGGGGGGTGGGGGTTGAAAAATATTATAAGAAAATCTGACGCTTTGGCTTCTAGTACATACACCGAATTTCAAGTTTCTGTACTCTTACCAACTTGTTTTACTTATATTCCCCTATTTACCCCAAATTAACCCCCAACTCTTCAACGGAATCATCTCAAAATATAATCTAATTTCAGACGTCGTTATAATACATACGTGTACGAAATTTCAAATGAAAATCTCAACTTTATTTTATCAACCCCATTAATGGGGTAGGGGTGGTGGGGGGTTGAAAAATATTATAAAAAAATCTTAGGCCTTAACTTCTAGTACATAGACCGAATTTCAAGTTTCTGTACTCTTACAAGCTTGCTGTACTTATTTTCCCCTATTTACCCCTATTTAACCCCCAACCCTTCACCGGATATCCTCAAAAATCAATCCAGTTCCAGATCTCGTTATAATACATAGGTGTACAAAATTTCAAGTCAATATCTTAAACCGTTCCGGAGAAAACGTGCGGACAAAAAAAGTTACAAACAGACAGACAGACCGACCGACCGACCGACCGACCGACAGACAGACAGACAGACAGACAGACAGACAGACAGACAGAAATTTTTTTTTCGCTCAAATTTAAAATCTCGACGTTTCATGACATTCTAAACCTATTTCACGAATAAAAATTTTTAAACATTTTTTTGCGATTACTATACTTTCAATCCACTACGTGGATGTGGAAGTAATAACGAAAAAAATTTTTTTGCGATTACTATACTTTCAATCCACTACGTGGATGTGGAAGTAATAACGAAAATACAAGGCTGTATTCATATTAAGTGTGACACTCTGTGTAGAAAGTTTCCACGGAAGTATTTTATTTTATAAGTCAATAAGTCATTATTCGGACCTATTTACTATTTACAAATTCTGCATTTACAGGTTTAATGTGATATTTTTTGGAAAAGGTGCACATTGGAACTTTGATTAAGAAAACTGCAATTTGAATTTTGAGCTGTTCCGCAACCATTAACTGTTCTACATTATTTTCCATCGGGTTGTAAATTATTATATTTTATTATTTAAGTATGAGAGAAAATTGGTTTAGTTACAACCAAAATCAAAGCATTCCTCAGTTTCCTTTTACTGTATTTTAGTGTTTCCGTTACCCTTCCTTTTTACTTTCATTTCCGTCAAACACAACAAAACTTATAATTTATTTATACGCAAAATGGAAGTACTTAATTATATTAAATAAAATAATTTGTTTACGCTACCAAGAGTTGTCAAATACTGTTTATATTTAATTTTTTTAAACCATAAATAATTTCCTATAATTTCACCATCAACTGTCGCTAGCATCAATCAAATTAATTATTTCACGTATAATTAAATTTGATCGTGACCGTGAAATCTGTATAAAATTATATACATAACACGCTCTCTACAGGTAACGTTTTTTTGTGTAGGTTAAAATGAAATGCCACTGAAATAAGCGTGTATATCGAAATATTAATATCCATATGAAATGTGTCGAAAAATGATTCGTATATTTAAAATTAATTGAATATAATGGTCTTATAAAAATAGGAAATAAAAAGAAAAACTGGGTATCAATGAGACTTGTGACATACAGGGTCATTTATTGAAAGCGGGTATTGGACATTTCTTGGGATCTGTTCAGTTTAGAAATTTGACATTGGGCTAAGGTGGTTTTTGAATATAGAGTATTCAATGAAAATATTTTCATGCATGTGTTACTGTAGATGTACCTAGTATCGTATGGTCTGATGGACACGACAAGGATTTTATATAATTTTAGGCCGGAGTCGTGTCGCCGCTACGATACTTATCAACTCTACTCACAGGGGGATTCAAGTTACCCTTCAGACTCCCTAAGACGAAAATAGACAAAATTATACTTACTGTGATTGCTACGGTCTGCTCTCTCCGTCGAAATCTTATGTCGGGTGGTGCACTGCTAATGAATATATCTTATAATTTGCATTTTCTCAGAAACATTTCTTAATAATTAAGACCGTCGATGGATTCTATGAGTATTCGGACAAGTACAGAAACGTGACGGAATCAAAGGTGACCCGCGGTAAGTAATTGTCCGACTCACCCCACAGAATCGCACGTCGGTCACAAATCTTATAATTAGTGGATCAATAAGAAATCGAATTCAAAATATATTTTCATTTATTGAAATAATTCATAAAATGTAAAAAATAGAAATATTCAATACTTAGCTAATGTATATATAAAGCAAACCACCACTCGACAAACCGTTGCCTCCCGTGGAGTGTAACTCATCCAGCGTCGAGAGAACTATGACAATCGACTATACAAATAGATTCAGACTCCCAATTAGTAATAATTGTAAAATGTATGCGGAACTTTCTGAAAATTATTCACTTTGAACTTTGCACTGAAATTATCGAAATTATTGTCAGGATGCCTAAAGAAGCTATCTATATGAGTTCGATGGTTTTCCTGCTTTTACAAACGTAATAACGGCATCGAACCCAAATATACTTTTTTCCATCGACTCGTCTTCGAGCGACTACTATGGGGCTGTTCGCCTGAGCCGGGACAAAAAGCAATTTGGGTTCGTCGGAATCGACCCTCCGACTTTGAATGGGGGTTTTGGCTTTTCTTGGAAAAACCGTCCCATGGATTTTTTCCTAAATTTTGACGTTTAAAATAACTACTCGCTACATCCTGACTGAGGATTTCGACCTGTGAACCATCAAATTCATGGTACTTTCGAAAAACCAAATTCGTGGTACTTTCCAAAATTTCGTCTCGAGGAGCGGTTTTCTGCTTTGTACAAGTCTCGTTATTGTATTCTCATAAAAATTAATTTTTGATATTAAAAAATAAATTAAATAAAAATGAAATCGTACTTTCGAAAAATTTGTTGGACGGGACAGTTTTCGCCCTGTGTGATTTTATTCGTTGTACTTGTACTATTCCTGACTGAGGATTTCGACCTGTGAACCATCAAATTCGTGGTACTTTCGAAAAACCAAATTCGTGGTACTTTCGAAAATTTCGTCTCGAGGAGCGGTTTTCTGCTTTGTACAAGTCTCGTTATTGTATTCTCATAAAAATAAATTTTTGATATTTTCAAAAAATTAAATCGTACTTTCGAAAAATTTGTTGGACGGGACAGTTTTCGCCCTGTGTGATTTTATTCGTTGTACTTTCGGAAAACCAAATTCGTGGTACTTTCGAAAAGTTCGTCAGTCGGAGCAGTTTTCCGCTCCGTGCAACTTTTTTTTCTAAGTCAATTTTTTGAGTACTTTTGAAAGTTCGAACGACGGAGCCCAAAGACGATTGACCGTCGTCCTCGAGAAGAAAAAATTTTGTAAGTCAGTATTTTGGTCATTTTTAGGGAAATAATTTTTTACGTAGATATCGATTTAATATGATGCCAAAGGTGGTAAGACTTTAATGGTTCAAATATGATTTTTTCATGAGATTTTTGTCTGAATTTATTTTTATAGTAAATTGGATATTTTCTAATTGTATCGTTTTACTAGGTTCAATAACATTACTTCTGCTTATACCGGATGTAGCACCTAACTTTGCTATTTTAAATGGAACACCCTATATTTTATTTCATATTTGGATTCCTCATAAAATTTTAGCTTGGTTATATGTACCTTAGTATGCCCTAGTCCTACCAGTTTTCGATCATTAATATTCATGGAGATTTTTACGGTTCCCACCCTTCCGAGAAAAATCGATATCTTCAAACATGTGACCGATTTAAAGACATTCTTTTCAAAGTCATACAAATATCCTATGATCTAACCGAAAATTGTCTTATATTTTTACAATATCTACTTTATTTTCACAGTCGAACATTGTTTTAGTTCAAACATCCAAAAGTCAGTTTTTCAACTAGAACCCCCTTCCTGTTTACTTTCACAGAATTTCACTTCTGAGTGTTTTCTGCATCGATTAATATTAGTATTCCCTATACCTATTTTTCTCGGGTTTTTTAATTATGGATGAAGCTTTGTAAAATGATATACAATCAGTACTGTATAATGTACAATGAAACATTCCAGAATATTCTCATTTATCAATATAAACACCGTGTTGGTGTTGCCGAGTGGTAACGATAGTACAAGAACGTAGTGTTTGTTCCCTTAGAACAGATTTCGGTAAGAATGTGATCGTACAAGAGTATCATGATTTTTTTAAATGATTATTTGAACTGACGAAGCTATATTTTCCAAATTTCTAACAGACGAAATGTACACCACTAGACACAACAAAATTCTCATGCGGTGCGAGAATCAAATCTCCAGGAACAGTTTAGTTTTAGTGTTTTGTTTTCAGTAGCGTAATTTCAGCATTTTTATTGTGTAGGCAGGGATTTTTCACAGATAACCTAATAGATGGAAGCAAAGCGAACCCTGTAAGTCTTAAACGATAACCCTATAAACCCGAGAGAAAGTAATTTTTAAACGATAACTCCATAAACCCAAATTATCGAGTGAAAGCGAGTGCTACAAAAAGTTAAATCATAGTTTATCACTTTACAGGTAATATCAATCTCAAAAGAGGGAAAGCGAGTGGTGTGAAAAAACAATTCGGTAAATAGGGCTCGCGCAAAAATCGGAAGACTTGACGATCGTTCACCGAACGGTTGTGCGAACGTCCCCCAGATGATTGTCGTTTGCATACGTTCGCTAATATGTTGGCGAGCGCTCACTGATGTATACAGTTTGAATTTTTTGAGATGACGCATCGAGCATTCGCATTTTTTTATTTTATAAATAAATTGTAAATAATACGATTTTTTATTCCAAACCACTTCTATCTTAAAGTACTTATGAGTCAAGACAAAAAAAAAGTCATGTATGTTATGTTGAAAAGGTTTAAGTTTAAGAAGTTGTTAACGTATAAACATTGAAAAAATGCGTTTTTAGCCTTTTTACCTTTAATAACTTTGGAACGGAAAGAAATTTTTAGATTCTGAAAGAATACTCTGAAAGTGCAAGGTTTTAACTTTATAACGCCGAAGGAATTATAAAAATTACATCAATATAAAAGTTACATCGATTTCAAAATTGGGAGTTTTCAGCGCAGCGCGCCATGCTTTTGCGATTACAGACCATGTCTCTGACAGCAGGCAACCTAAGTATAGTAATCATAGTATGCTATCACTTTGAAAACATTGATGTAATTTTTCTAAATCTTTCGGGATTTTGAAGTTCAAGTTTCCGATTGTTTTTGCAGAATCTAAAAACTTCTTTCCATTCAAAACTTACTAAAGGTCAAAAAGACTAAAAATCGCACTTTTTCAACGTTTAAACGTTAACAACATTGAAACAATAAATCTTTCCGATATAACATATATAGTGTGTATCAATTTAGTTTTATTAAAGGTCAAAAAGACTAAAATCGCACTTTTTCAATGTTTAAACGTTAACAACTTTTAAACAATAGATCTTCTCGATATAACATATATAGTGCGTCTCAATTAAGTCTGTAATAGCGTAATAATTCTTTTGTTTTTTGTCCGATTTGAATCCATGTGATCATAAAAGATAGAGGTCACCAAGGTCTATTTAAGACCACAAAATCACTTTCCATCTTTAAATGCAAGGTCATCTACGATACTAAATTGTATGACAGAAATAAAAAAATCATAGTAGACATTTTTCAATAAAAAAATTTTGTTAACAAAACTTGTTCGAAATCATGCAAACACCATAAATCCGAAGTTTAGTTAAATTCTGCAACCCTCCGAAAATTTATGAACAATAACAGAAAGCGAATTGTGGCATGCATTATGGCTGATGGAGGTTTGATAGAACCTAATATTTAATTATTTTGGTTGTATTTATTACTTATTCATTTGTGTAAATTATTTCAAAAAAATAAATTTTGAAATTTGTTTATTTAAATGCCTCAAAAGGATTTTTTCCATCAAAACCTCATTTTTTTTAGAATTTAACTAAACTTCGGATTCAGGGTTTCTGAATTTAGTATCGTAGATGGCCTTGCATTTAAAGATGGAAACTGATTTGGTGGTCTTAAATACACCTTGGTGACCTCTATCTTTTAAAATCAGTTTGATTCAAATCTGGCAAAAAATAAAACAATTATTATGCTGTTACACTCAAATAAAACACACTGTAACATATAAGACTTTTTTTCTCGTATTAACCCATACTCTACGACAGAAGTGTTATGGAATTGAAAATCGCCTTATTTTTTATTTGTTTATAAAATTGTTATAAAAAAATGGGTCCCACTGGACGATTTCGCTAAAAATTTTAATTTAAATCAGGTTTTAGAAACTGGTATATAAATTAGTAAAACACCGTAAGCAAACCGTTCACTTCGAAAAGAAACCCTAAACACATTAGATCTTAAAGTATACTATATGATCATAGACGTGCCACGTAAAAGTAATGTATAATTATAATTAGTAGCCTATGATTTTTCGAGTATTGAACTCGCTATCCCCCAGGCATCTGAGGTTTAAGTCGCCGTTCTGCCGTTTACGAGTATTGAACTCGCTTTCCCCGGGCATCCGGTGTTTAACTTACCTGTCTGTGGTTTTACGAGAATTGCAAAAAGGCCCCGCTCAGAATTTGTTGTAATTGTCATACTTATTATTTTTTCCGGAAGAATTTCGGAATTCGCCAAATTTGCTAGAAACAATTTAATGCTCTTTCAAAATATTGGGTGGGCAGTTGCCTACCTTTGCCCCTCCTCCACCCCGAATTACGCCTATGTGTTTATTAGTAGATAACAAGTATAAGTATCGTATCTGCTAGAAGAATTTAAGTAGCAATAAATACGTGGAAATTTTGTGAACAGCAGTTGTTACTTTTATTGATACTTTGCCCCTAAATATTTATAATTCTATGTATCATCAACTGGATGGTTGCGGTTGACATAATACGTGGGAAGTGTAGTAGGTAGCATCGAATTTAGGTGGTTCGGCTACCGCGAATCTTTTATCTTGGAGAAGGCCAGAAAGGTCCCCTGATTTAATCCCCTTAGACATTGTATATGCCACCCCGGCTACTACCAAATAAGTTCTGAAGAACAGAGTACGGGCTACATTTGAGCAAACAAATCCACTGAGCCACTTACGCTTTCCGTGAATGACCCTTTATATGTTCATTTTTAGACCGAAGAAGTATTGTAATTGCCTAAAAATCCGACTTCGACTTCTTGAGGATTTCGATTCTATATCATTCCTAAATCTTCTAAACCCTCAAAAACAGATTCGATTTTGATTATTATTTTAAAATGTTTGTTATATTCAATTATTCTGAATTAGAAACATGAGTGAAGGGGCAGGTAATTTTTTGAACACCTTTGAAAACATTTTATGAAAAAGATTTTTAGATATTAAGTCCGGTTTTTCACATTTCTCGTACGGGCCTGTCCAATACACTGTCAGGGTCGAATCAAAATAGTTGCTGGTGTATGAACATTCTTATTATTATGCTATATGGGTCAATTTTTGTTAATATTGCAGATACTTATTTAAATTACGGCATTCTGTTGTTCTGTGGTGAATTGTGGTAAATAGCACAAGAAGCCGTGATAATGTAAAATATTTTTTAGCATTCCTGCTGTTTTACATCTTAAACATAAAACTACTCTAAATGAATCATTTACAAAAAGGCGCCAGAAAGAGTTGTACGCTTTAAAATGAGCGAAAACATGCAAAAAGATGCAGTTGTATGCTCCAAATTATTTAATTCAAGTAGAAATAAAAGAAATAAATATGTACTTATCCAGGAACTTGTAAATAAAAATTTAACCGGCATTTTTAATTTATAACTTGTATGTAGTTATTGATATTTTTGACACCACACTTCCTAACAAGTCCAGTTTCAAAGTATCTGTAGGTATATAAACTATATAAGGCTTTTTATCCGTTGACTACTATCAACCCTTTACCTAACACAAAATCATTCTGGATTTTCAAGGAGTTACCTCGGTGACTTGAGAAGCGGTTAAGAAAACATTTAAGAAACCAGAGGAAAATTTGCAACACTATAACTGAATTGACTGTTTTGTATGAAATACGGCCATTATTATTAATTAAAGAAAAGTTTTCTTTATGTATCGAAATCTATTATAAATGTATATTTTATCATTATTTCTTGTTTTAGGTAAGAGATATGCGAGACGAACTCCTGAAGTCTAACGATGTAAACGTAATCGTAGTCGACTGGGCAGGCGGAAGTTTGCCTCTCTATACACAGGCAACGGCGAATACTAGATTGG
This sequence comes from Stenurella melanura, assembly GCA_963583905.1. Lineage (NCBI taxonomy): Eukaryota > Metazoa > Arthropoda > Insecta > Coleoptera > Cerambycidae > Stenurella > Stenurella melanura. Next base: position 116,748,901 of record OY757312.1, read on the forward strand.
TCGGATTGGAAATTGCCCATCTCATCAACTATCTAGTGGTAAGTGCAGCATTCTTCAATGATGTAATGATGTAAATGTTTACAGTGTGGCCTAACGAAAACAATCTTGTGCAAAGCCAAAAACGTATCATCAGTGGCACAAAAGGACAATTTTAAATAATACAAAAAAATTACCGTCTCACAGTGGTCAATTTTCAAGTTTTAGGTTGGCAGAATTCTACAAACTTGCAAATGAACAGAAAATGTTCGTTAGAAAAGCGGAAAAATATTGAAAATTATTTTGGGAGGGTTTAAAACATTTATTTAGTTCTAAAATTCTGAATCTTTGTAGGTGCGATAATACTGTACCCGTGAATACAACAAAAATATTTAAAACATTCTAAGAATCAAGGAGATTGTTTTAAGGGGGTGCAGGGGCGCGTTTAGATAAGTTGGACCCCTAGGCGCTGTGAGATTTGAGGGCCCCTCGATTAAAAAAATATTAGATCTAAAGATTTGAAGGCTAGTATATTTTTACAAATACATATTATCATATTATTTTTTTCCGGCTTCATATGTTAGCAAACTTGTCAATTTGAACGTTTGATATCACAGTTTTGTGTTTCCTCTGATACAGTATACAGAAGAGACAAATTTTGAAGTCGCTGTTGCCCCGAAGTACTTCGTAGGTAGTTATTAATTCTTTTGAGCGCCGAAAAAGTGCGTATACATGAGGAATTACTGACCTGAATGGTCAAGTAAATACACAAAAGGGTATCAACATTAAAAAATGTCGCCTGCAACACATTGAGAATAAAGGACTTCGCAGTTTTTTATAGTAAGAATAGGCTTCAGTCGATTGTTATGAAACTTAGGGAAAATATTCTCCTGGACCCCTGATTAAAATTGTCTCTGACCACCAGTCCGACCGAATTCGATTTTTTTATCTAGACGCGACTGAAACTGTGAGCATCTTCGAAGGTCTGCGAAAATGTTCGATAAAAATTCTGAAAATATTCATGTTCATTTCTTGAAGAAAAATAAGAATCTTTTGTCTCTAGGCATTTTTTTTCAAAGTGCTTCCTTCTCCCGGAAAAAAATAACAAAGAAACAAAAATACTTTTTGTAATTTTCCTGTTTTCAGAATTTCTTAGACAAAAATAATTTCGACCGAGAATTTCCCTAAAATTTTATTTTTTTCTACTTCAGAAAGATCCCAAAATATTCAGGCACGTTCTTTAGCTAAAAATAATCAGCTTATGCCCCTTCAACTTTTTCTCCAAAGTGCTTCCTTTTCCCGTAAAAAAATTTTTTTTTTCTCTTTGTTATTTTTTTCCGGGAGAAGGAAGCATTTTGAAAAAAAAAACACCAAGAAACAAAAGATGTTTATCTTTCTCCAAAAAATGAGTATGAATATTTTCAGAATTTTTATGGAACATTTAAGCAGACCTTCGCAGATGTTCACAGTTTCAATCGTCTCTAAATAAAAAAATCGAATTCGGTCGAACTGGTGGTCAAAATGAATTTTAATCAACAGGACAACATTTTCCCCAAGTTTCAGAACTATCGACTGAAACACATTTTTACTATAGAAAACTGCGGGGTCCTTTATAAATTTCAGCAGGCGACTTAAGCCGGCATATATCAAAAATTGATGCAATTTATCTGGAGATAGCTCGGAATCTATATCGCCTCTACAGGTTGATACTAATGCATTGATTATTGTAGTGCACTGATTATTAGCTTTTTTTGCATCGTCATACTCTTTTTCCAAATTTTCTTTATTTTCAGATTCTTTTTCTATTTGTTCATCATCGACAGATTCACTAGAATCGTTTCCTAATGGTTCTTAGTTTCCGCAGTCCTCATCACTGGTTTCAAAATCAAAATTTTCTCAGTTATTTTCTCGGGTTTTCTAGATTGTTCTGTCTCAGGTTCTTGAATTTTCGCATCATCATTATCAGTAGATTTATTTTCATTAATGTGAAATATACCGAAAAGCTGATTCGTCATCTGGCACGTGCCGACTGCTGAAACTTAAATAGTAACGTCTGAGGAATTGCCAAATTGGTCTGTTAATTTGCATCTTTTTTTAATAAACTGAAAAAAATATGTTCGAGAAATGAATGAAAGTTCATTGAGAATTTATGAATCTGTTTTTTGATATAATGTATATGTTCATTAAGACAATGTACACATTTATTGTTACTATGTAAACGTACATTATATTAATAAACGGATTCATCACTTTTCAGTCGATGAACCGATTCATTAATATTACGAACATATTTTTTTCAGTGTGATTCACTGTATCACACTATATAAAGATTAAAAAAATTAATATTATCAACACGATAAACACAAATAATAAATTCCTATAGACTTCTACATTGAAATATGAAAATAATTGAAATCGAAAGGAAGAACTATAAAATGATTTCAAATTCAAATGATGTAAAATGTAAATAAACGACAAATGTTCGTGAACATATACTCGCATGAACCATTCTTATTTTGTTATTTTTGTTGCAATTGAGATCTGATGAGGATGATATGGAAAAGGGAAGAAATGTATTTCATGATAGTTGTAATTATCATTATTGCTATCGGAAAAGCAAAAATAAATAACGACATAACAAAGAAACAAAATTTTTACATCGCTTTTTTACCTCAATAAATCGGGAAATGGGGGCCCCTGGAAAAGTGGGGCCCTAGGCGCGCGCATAGTGTGCCTAGGCCTAAACGCGCCTCTGAGGGGGTGAAATATTGTTTTAAAATTACGTAACTTTTTGAATAAGATTTGAGAAGAAAGCAAAAAAATTAGTTCGCTATCACTATCCTCACAAACAATTTTCTTATCAGGCGAATTGCTTTGGAAGTTGATGATTGATTATTATCCATGAGAGAAAATAGGACTTCTGTGTTAGCGTTCTTTTGGTCAATATCTAGCCACAGGGTGATAATAAATTCTTTCAGTTTTAAAGTTTATGTAAATTTCGGTACTTTCTCGGTTATAACGTAAATTCATGTCTTGTAATTATCCTAAGAGTGTTCGGCCCGCGATTAGCCTAAAGATTTGAAACTGGTGCGGACCGCTTCATTTTCTTATAATATAATTAATTGCTGTTTGTTAACTTATTTAATCGTTCAATGTTTGTGTTTCTCATTTTCGCTGTAAATATAGTGGTTTCAGTGTTTTAAAGAAAACGCGTGTTTTATTGCTTGTTAAGTAGATTAATTCACTATTACTTCAGTAAAGTTTAATTCTGAAGTATCCTGTTTGGGATGTACAGAGGAAAGGATAACCACCTAGAAGGGTAAGCACAGTCTCGATTTTGATTGATGTATTATAATATCGACCGAGTCTGCAAAAGTAATTGAGACACTCCATATCCTACCAATGGTAGTGTCCAATTAATTCATGTTATTACAAATGAAACAAATAATAGATCTATCATCTGCTCCTGAAACTTCATTCTGATATTTCCTTTCCTCCTCAAGACCCTTAGATTAATAAGAGGTGCTATACAAAAGACTGTCGTGATCTCTTTAACTTGACCTTAAAGAGATCATGATAGTCTTTTGTATAGCACCTCTCATTTATTACCTGCCATTGTTATAATGGACCCACGCCGGCTGGCGCAACATCCCGAGAAAGCAGAGATAAAAGACTGCCGAGCTACAAGAGCGCGACTGAAGAATAAAAATCAAGTAAATGATAATCATAATGTAACACAAATCGACCCGCCAACGCATGAAAAACGAGAAATATTACTTTCCGTTCCCGAACGGTCTCCGATCACGAGGAAAAATTTATTTTCATAATCGCTCCATAATCGAGCGAGATACGAGCGATCAAACATTCAAAAATATTTGAAAACGCGCCGTTCACGAACGCTCGTTCACGCGTGTTAGTTCGAGGAGAACGGGAGAGCGGCTGAACTGACTCGCTTGCCCGTTTTCGTTCCGTTTTTCCTTTTGTAACTCGCGCGGGCGGACAATTTATGGACATTGGGGACTTAAAAAATGGAAAAGTCGAAACAAACGACTTTTCTCAAAATTTTCATCCCGGACCAAACCCCCCACCCCTCTCCATTCTCCCGCTAAACAGCAAAAATTTTGCCGGCCTGCATTTCCCTTTCTAATCATCCGATCGCGGTCTTGCCGGACGGAAATTGAAGATTAAAAAAATGCTATCAATTGATGGAAAAATTATTTCCCCCACCCCGTTCCTTCGTGCCAAAAAGACGTGCAAAAAATCGGCCATTTTTTATTTTGCGCGCCAGGCGTTTATTTGGAAACAAAAAAATTTCTGCCACTGCTATCTTTTAGCAAATTGAAAACATACGCAAATTGGTCTCGGCCAGATTTCCGTAGCTCCATTAATAACAGGGTTATCAGCGTTTTAATAATTTTGGTTTCCCCCCCCATATCTCCCCTCCTAATTGTCCCACCATCCCCACCCTCCTTCCTTATCAAGTGTTCATCAATAACCTTCTATTTAGAAAAAAAATTGAGTCCCCAACTCCACTCCTTCTCGAGAAATAATTAATTTAATTTTTCGTTTTTTCGCAACTTCAATCGCGATATCTCGCGAACTAATTATGCGATCGGGTTCGGGTTAGAACGAGCTTACGTGTTGTGTCAACCCCTTCATTTTTGGTAAGTATGCTTTTTTTTGTGGTACCAACACCTGCGGAGATAGTAGGAAAAACTGCTTTCCCATAATTTAATGGGTCCTTTCCCCTCCCCCCGCCGACTCCGCCCTGTAAAAACTTGTCGGAATGATGGAGGGGACCTAACTTTATAAGTTGGCAAAAGAAATTTTTTCATTCGGAGCACTCACTTTTCAAAACCCAGATCTGCCTCACTATTGGCCTGCACCAGTCCGCAATCCCTTATAAAACGATCGTCATAAAAATATGTAGACCAGTCATTAAAGCAAAAAAGGTATGAAAAATTGCGAAAGTCTTTAATCTTTGAGACAATACTGTAGGAGGTGAAAAGATAGTGAATCCGGTTTGGCACCCTTTTCCGCCCCCGGAACATTGTTTAATTAACAAAAAACGTTTATTTTCAATAATTTTTTGAAAAATATTCCGATATTTATGCAAACCTTGGAGAACATTTTAATAATTATTACACATATTCTATCAAGTTTGCACCCTGCTACGATGACCGAACATTGCAAATAGTTGTTTTTTACTTTATAATGAAATATTTCGTTGAAAAAAACTGCGAAAGTTGTGCAAATGATTGTTTATGTAACAGAGTAGGGTCACAAACCCGTTTGTAATTTTGCATAACTTTCTTTACCCCAGAAGATTTTTTTCACAATTTTGTTTATCAGGCACGGACACGATTTTGATGTTTTAAACAATAAGTAGGGGTCTAAATAATTGGGAAAGTCCTAAAATGGGGGTTGCAAATGTTTGTAACACCAATAACTCATATAATCTGAATTTGCAACCTCGTAAATGTCCCGGAAGTTAATGAAATTACCTATTATTTAAATGATGAAGCTATGCTTGACTCAAAAAAATTGGAAAATAGGTACAAATAATGAAATTTTGTGTAGTTATAGTTTTTAATTGTAGAAATTGCGTAAAATTATTGCCAGAAGTCTAGGTCGGAGATTAAACGTTGCCAGATGTCGGTAAAGTTGTAAGAAAATGGTTCAAATGATTAAAATTTGATATTGGTCAAGGTGCAGTTCTGGCGATTTTGTTTTTATATTTCAAATCTCCCTATTCTTCCGGGTTTTCCGGTTATTAACGTACCAGTAACATTAATGGAACAAAAACAAATCCAATTCGCGAAATGTCAAAAAATGCAATTTTTCGTTCACTTCTGTCGTCTCGAATTTTCGATTTCGCCCATGCAATTAACGATGCCGTGAAAATGCCAATTTCGATCTTTCAATATGGACATTACGAAGCCTTCCTGCTGATGCATTTATTTAGTTATGAACATTTAAAAATTTCATGTTCTGCTTTTTCCGACGAGACTAATTGAAATTTCAAGTCCACCCCGACCGTAGCCCATCGCGTTAAGCGACGACATTCACAGCGGATTTCTCGGTTCGAATCATGTACGGGTGTACTTTTTTTAATTCGTTTTCAACTTTTTGGCTGATATTTCTTATCCTAAAATTACATGGCATTTATTTATTTCTTTCTACAGTTAAAATATATAAGTACACAAAATTTCAGAGCTGCACTCAAAGATTTTATTTTAATTAAAAATTAACGCGGGATGTAGTTCTGGCTGCAGAACTATGTACTTTTCAGCTAGTAAGGAGGATTTTTACATAAAGATTTTTACCATTTCAAGCTTTCTTTTTATTTTTAGCTATCCTACATTTCAAACTTATTGCCTAGGTGTATATAAAGTGCACATATAAAACATATAACAAGATTACAGACTATTTTATTGATACATAAAAACAAGTACTAAGGACCGCTTAACGCTTAGTGCGTGGCTGGGCGGAACAAAAATAATCCTTTATGAACACGTAAAAAATAAAAGGAAAAACCTACTCAAAGCAAATGGGTCATTAGTTAAAAAGACGGGGGATAATTTTTAGAGTTTTTTTTTACATGTAAAAATATTTTTTAGGATATTTTAGGGGGCATGGTATGGCGAGGAAAGGCAGGATAGTGGGTTTATTGTATTTTCGTGTGTTGAGTATGTGCGAGTGTATGTTACTGTCACCATCTTTCAAGGATATTTTATTTATTTAAATCATGTTCCGCATTAATAAATGGATTGCAATTTGATGTTAAGCTACATACCCACATAATTAAACCAATAATGAATTTGCAATTTTTTTCTGGAATTATTTTTATGCTGATGAAATTTTAATGAAATTGTGAAATATCTCAGAAGGAAAGCGAAGACGGATAAATTATATTTCGGATATTTTGCGAGGTTGTGAATTCACCTGAGTGTTTATGTCCATTATTAGAATACTATATGAAATTTGCACCTATTTTCCAATTTTTTCGAGGCAAGCATAGCTTCGGTATTTAAAAATTAGGTAATTTCATTAACTTCCGGGACATTTACGAGGTAGCAAATTCAGATTGTATCATTAATTGGTGTTACAAACATTTGCAACCCGATTTTAAGACTTTCGCAATTATTTAGACCCCCACTTATTGTTTAAAACGTCAAAATCGTGTCCGTGCCAGATAAGAAAATTGTGAAAAAAATCTTCCGGTGTAAAGAAAGTTATGCAAAATTACAAACGGGTTTGTGACCCTTCTCTGTTGTATAAACAATCATTTGCATAACTTTCGTAATTTTTTTCCACAAAATATTTCATTATAAAGTTAAAAAACAACTATTTTCAATGTTCCGGTCATCGTAGCAGGGTAACAAACTTGACAGAATACATGTAATAATTATTAAAATTTTCTCTAAAATTTGCATAAATATCATAAATTTCAAAAAGTTATTTGCAAATTTACGCTTTTTGTTAATTTAACAATGTTCCGGGGGGCGGAAAAGGGTGCAAAACCTGATACATAATTTTTTCACCTCCTCCAATATTGTCTCAAAGATTAAAGACTTTCGCAATTTTTGTCTAACTTTGCATTATGGAAGTCCGTGGTGACTGGCCTAATGAGAGAAGTGATAAGTAAGGTAAAATTCTCAGAACTATTTGGTTTAGGGTATTTGTTACTAAGATATGCTAATAATTTTTGTATTGAAATGGGTTTGAAAATTTGGATTATGTCCGCCTAGATTAATAAAATTGACCACGGTGCTTCTTTAAAAACGGCCATTAACAATATATTTATTGTTAATGGTTATTACCGTCACAACATTTGGTTAATTAAATCTTCTTACCTAATATCGCTACTAATCTTGGTATGAAAATATACGCTCGGGGGTATAATTTTATTTCATACATTTTAGTGACCGTTTCGTTAAATGCAGTTCAATTTAAAAAAAAGTCTTTTTAGGGTCTTCCTATGTAGATTCTACAAGTAAAAGAACACGTGCGACCTTTTGAATTTTTCACTTTTGAAGTCAGATTCAGTAACAGCTACACCTAAAATATTTCAGTACCAATTTTTATGCAATTGAGACGAAGATTCTCGAATAGAAAAAACTTTCCGATTTGTGCTGACTTAGCTTGATGAAACTGATTTGGGAAATCGCTTGTTATTCCAGACTAATAAGTGAACAAATATAAAAAAACAAATACGAGTTGAATTGCGAACGTCTTCCTTTTTAAAATCTTTTCAAATCGGTTAGAAATAGATACGGAAAACAGAGTATTAGCCAGCAAAAGCCTACTCCTCTTTGGGAAAGTATGTTAAAGTTGTTTCTATTTATTATAATTAGTTCTTCTAATTTTCCTAATTTGCTAAAAACATTTCATTATGGTAAAATTTAAGCACTTATTTTCGAAAAACAATTTATGTATTGTTTAGTCACAAAATTATCGAATCCTGCGGATTTAATTTACACCACCTACATTTATTTCCGTTTGAACTAACTCTTCTTAGCCTACTATTCAAATGCAAGAGTTCTAGATCGAGTGCAAATAAATATTGATGTATGTATGATATAAGTAAGTGCAAACAAGCGAGAACACTTATAATTGTAATAAAAATACAAGTATAACGTTCTAATTTCTTTTGCCAATAACATCCGTACATCTATTTTCTGCTTTATAATATATTAAAATAAATTGTGAAAACTCTATTATACAGGGTGAGTTGAGAAAAAAGTATCAAATTCTGTGAGCGTATACTTTTAAGTGCGCCAATATTCTTGACTAAAGATGACGGTCTCGGATGATTAGGGGTCGAGCTTGAGCTCTTTGCCCCAAAATTTTTTATTACTAAAAAGAAACCCAGTAGTTGTAAAAGGAATTTTATTTATTTTCGAATTACAGCGTTTTAAATAGGCTTGTTCCATGATATTCTTTTTATATGGTTTTTATACGTTTTTATATAGTATTCGATATTCTTGTTATGCACTTAAAATTTCATAATATTAACCTTTTCCGTTCTCGAGATATAAGGAGTTGAAATTAGTAATAGAGTCGGGTCAAGTTTAAAAAGACCGATGTATGAATTAATATTGCACATACGTTTTCACTATCTCTTGCAAACAAACTTAAAGCCATAACCTAAAGACATTGTCAATGTATGTCTACCAAGATTCTTTCCCACTTCTTTTGAGACGGAAATATGAAATGTACACGAATATTATTTATTTCCGTGAACTAACACCACTCTAAATATCAAAAACGTCCTTATATGAAACATTTAAGTTATTTTTAGTGGTAAATAGTGAATATTCATCCATCAAACGAACAATGTCAAACCACTAAGTCTTACAATTTTCTAGTACGTAGATATTACACGTTTTAGAGTAGAATAAACACGGTCGCGTAGCTCAATCGGTAAGATGCTCGAAAAGCAATAAATATAAATGGGGTTGTTGTGACATCGATCCCAACCACTTCCACTTTTTTTTTGTTTGATTAATTATGAAAAGTTAATAATTTTCCTTCTAAAATTTTTATTTTATTAAACTGCGCCGCGAGTTTTGTTAAAACCTTATTTTCCCCAAAAATGTGTCTTTTATTACTACTAGTGCGTGTTTATCTCTAATAAAATCTACTTTCTTACGTTAAATATTAATACACGAGTGATGAAATGTGCGTCGAGTAGATAAATTGTTCAAGTGTAGTGTTTTAGTGTTTATGAAAACGTGTCAATGCTTTGTTCTTTCAGAATTGTTTTAATTTATTTGTTTTTAAATTGTTGTTAATTTTTTTAATATTTATTTTGTCAACCAGAATTTTTATTTATTATCGCTAAAAGAAAAGATAATTTATTTTCGTTATCCTCATAGAGATTTCAGATTTTGTTTTGTTATATGAAATATTTTATTTCTATTGACATCGTTTCCCCTACTAATACTACGATTCTATCCTTTCCTGGCAAGAAATCCCCAAACCTTCCCGTCTCTCTTGCTGGACTGTAGCAATATTAGTCTTTGATTTCTTTTTCTGATCACTCATTGCTATTGACTGAATTGGACAATTCATTTTTTGTTATCAGTTTCTTTTGTGCCCGAACCTATATACCTACAGTGTCCGTCGTAAAGTTAGCTATATATGGGAAGAATGTGTATTATTGAGATATCTAAAAAATGCTGTGTTGGGGGTTCGTTTCTTTTTTACATGCAAATACCTTTATTCAACTAAAATATTAAAGTTTTTGTCAAAACTAATCAAATATTTGTGAAATAGACAAGAGTTTATGATAATTAATGGTAGGGGTAAAATTGGCACTTTTTTATTTTCCTCATGTCTGCTTCAAAATTGATATATGGGGTCCTTGTTGTATTCTATATGCACGTTTTCTTCATAAAATTTTTCGATATCTTAACAATTTGACCCACTTTTCGGTACCACGGTCAACTATTTTTTACAGTCCTGCCAAACCGGTGATCACATGACATGTGCAAAATGTAATTTTTTGTTGTTGGACATGCATATACGAACCTCCAATAGAGTTTTTAAACAATGTCAAAAATACAATTTTTTCCCATATGTAGCCAACTTTATAGACACTGTATAATCAGAATTCCACTAAAATTTTGAAGTTACTAAATTAATAATCTTAACATTTTATTATAATATCTTTCCTATTTTTTTTAAATTATTTAGCGACATCATTGCTGACAACTGTTTGAGAACTACTGGCATTTCTTATGCTTCAAATAAAATCTTAGTTCAGACGTTTTAGCGGCCATGACACAAGTCAGTTTAAATTGTACTATTTAGTATTAAGTATTATTCTAGTTGCAAAAACAGTGCGCCCGTTTGTGACATCACTATACGCAACTTTGAACTCGGAGATCTACCGAGACACCGCGACCACTAACAGCTGTTCAGTAGTACGTGCAGTAAATACGTGGAGTTGAAGGCCGTTTTAGGTGTCAATGGAAAGAGGAAGAATGGCGTTTTATCGAAATCGTAAATTTCACAGTGGAAATCGTGATTTCGGCTCGGTCTGTGCGAAAGAAAAACGGCTATTTTCGTAAAAATGGAAAAGTCGAAAATTCGGCTCGACACGAGCATCACATAAGGACTTTCTGGGACCTTTTAAACCTGAAATATCGAAAAACATGGAATTTTCAGACGCCTGTAATTAAATAAATACGTCGAATGGAATGGAAGCCCGTTCTATGTCTCAACGGAAAGCGGAAGGTCGACGATGAATCAGCATCGGAAATTGCAGGGTCAAAATCGAAACTTCGACTCGACAGAAGTGAGAAAAAATTGTAATTTTTTGACATTTTGCCAAGTCGTACTCCCCTATAGTCCCTCCAGTGTCCTTTCCTAAATGAGAGCCGACTTTTACGCGTTAATTGCGGAAAACCCATTAGAAATACCTCCACCGAGTTCATCCGACACCTGGAAGTGCCACATTGCCATGCTCTTATAGCACAGTTCCTGAGGTTTTAAGTTGGAATTATTTGTTACCTCGCTAATTGTTTCATGAAAGGCTAGTTTTTTGCTTGTAGAAAGTGACTCAAAAAAGTTTACCATAATTTACCCCCACGAACCCTTATAAAAAGCCCTCTGAAACGGAAAAAATCAGTTTTTTGCGAATATCTCGAAAAATAACGAAGAAAAAAGGGATAGCACCACGTGAAAGAGCAGGAAATTTTACAAAAAAATAGTATATAAGATTTTTTAAATAAATGTTTCCCTTATCGTGAGAAATTATTACAGTTTGCTCAATATTTCAAGCTCGTTGCACAGGGAAATGAAGCATTTCTCCGCCGCTTCATAATAAAGAAAATTTTAAAAACAAAAAAAAGGTAGCATTTTAAATTTAAGCTTTATCATTTTCTTTCCACTTTATAGTAAAACATAAATATTAAATAAAACACTATTTTTTTTAAATCCTTGTAGATATAGCTTGTGTATACCTTAAAGTTGAATCCAAGATTAATTTTTATGCTCTAAAGTATCCCGGGGTAAAAAGAAAATAACTTTGAAATCATTGGCATTTTTTCCATTTTTTATGGTTTGGAAATTTTCACTTGTAAACTTGTCTAAAACGACCAAAAAGGGCTCGTAGGTAAAGAAAATTGTAACGTGAAAAGTAGGATATACTTAATAAGTAAATATCATTTTATTTTCAGAAATATTTTTATTTCATTTTTTATGTGAGTATGAAAATATTTCTTTGGAAAAACGTAAGTACTTTTTTCTATTTGTGCTCCGTATAACTTGTAGCTAAAAAAAAAATTAACATATGAAAAGAAAGATAAAAGTGTAAACTTTCACTTCCAAATATTTATTTCATCGTTTGATGTCCAGGTTTCAAGTATATGATACTTGAAGTGAAGCAAAATTGACGAAATCCAAGTCGTATAAGTTTACATTCAAGAGCCGGTAAAGCGCGCTTATACCGACGCTTGATTTTTGTAAAACACGTGCAGTTTCTCTGCATTAGTGTACGCTTCAAGAGTACTTTGGAGCGCGTTGTTGTTTGTATGCTGTATATATATACATATAAATCGGAGTTGTTTATAAAATAAATTAATTTTGATAGTGGTAGGTTTTTTAAAATATAAATCATCCAATAATTATAAATTAATATTTTACGTGTTATTTATTATTATTTTGCGTCTTACTTTTATATATTAATAGTTTAATATTGTAATAAATGTTAAAAATGTTAACAAGTATATTCTATTTTGATATAGTGCAAGTTTGGATAATAAAATTAGTGTCATTAAAGAATCAGCGACAATTTATTTTTAATCAAAGTTTGAAAAACATTTTGATGAAAAAAAGTATGTCGGCGCCACCGGAAATGATTTCTGTACGCCTGTGATTCTTAGGAACCGAGCACTAGTACTTGTGACTGTTTATTATTTTTGTTAATATAAACATTGTGGTTGACTTTCGTACCCCAACCAATAACAGTTTAAGATTCGATGCATTTCCTTATATGGGCATGGGAACGCGCTTAGGGGATCTTAAGCGAACGAAACGGATCGGCTAGCCCGGGGAACAAAAAGGCATTCTATGATCATGTTACTCATTAACATAAAAAAATTTGTTATAAAACAACAAATTTATGTAATTTTCGTTATTATTTTGAGGGGGTGTTTTTTTAAATTATTTTTTTCTTCTGGGCTAAAATAGCTTTAAAAAATGTATAATTTTTTTGTAAAATTTACTGCTCTTTCACGTGGTGCTATCCGGCTTTTTCCATTATTTTTCGAGATATTAGCAAAACACTGGATTTTTCCTTTTCAGAGGGTTTTTTAGAAGGGCTCGGAGGGAAAAATTTTAGTAAACTTTTTTGAGTCATTTTCTACTAGTAAAAAACTAGTCTTTCGTAAACAGTTAGCGAGGTAACAATTAATTCTAACTTTTCATTAAAATTGGTCTCTGACAACTGGGCTATTAGCTTTTGGTCGGATGGCAAAAAAATATATAATTTTGTGGATCATTTCTACTTGCATTTGTACGGAAGAGCTGAGGGGTCAAAGCGCCGCTTTTATTTCTGTCTCAATCTTGCCATTTATCTCAAGATCTTAAGTTATTATCTCAAGATCTCGACTTATTATCCCAAGATTTTGAGTTATTATCTCAAGATCTTGACTTATTATCTCAAGATCTTGCGTTAGTATCTCAAGATCTTGACTTATTATCTCAAGGTTTTAAGTTGCATGCTTTTAACAGTTATTATTAATATATTCCCAGTTCATATTTTTTCAAAAATTCAGGTTTGATTTGATGGCAGAAATAATATTTCTTTTTCCTATAATAATTTCATTCTTTCATGTGATTTGTTTAGCTTAGGTTGATTTTTATTGTGCTATCTAATTGTTAACAATTATCAGCGCCGCAGGCAGTATTAGCGTCGCAAATAACAAAATATTTAAATTTTTCGACTTTCAGAACACTAGCAAAAATTGATAGTATTGCATTGCGAAATACTATCCTTGGCATATAAAATAACCAACGACTGCAAGATATTAAAAAAATCATCACATTAGACGTCCTGATCGTGAGCTAAAAAGTCAAGATCTTGAGATAATAAGTAAAGATTTTGAGACAATAAGTCATGATCTTGAGATGGAAATAATAGGGGCGCTTCGACCCCTCAGTTCTTAAGTACATTTGTGCATCCTGGAATTATACAATACTTAACATTTTCTTTGTACTCATATTGAATAAAACAAGAAGTACGTAACACAAACAATACTTCGAAAGCTCTGATAACAACTAAAAGACATCTAGTCGACTGAGTTCGTCCAGTCTATGCATATAATGACGTAGCACCTGGCCACGCCTCATTTTCGCGAGGTGGAGGTGTGTAATTGTTTTTAAGACACTAAACATGCGAATAAAATTCTGATTTTTTGCAGATCCATTATTTCATACTTGTACTTTCGATTTATGAAATTAAAAAAATGCCGAACAAGCCTATTACAGGACATCAGAAAAGTTAAATTATAAAAGTTTATCCTACAATAAATTTTAAAACACGTCTCCATCGACCTCCAGACATTTTATGGCACATTTACGAAGAGAGCGTGTTGCTCTTCCGAGTTCATCTTGATGTTATTTTATCTGAGCAACTTCGTTGAAAATACGAAGGATTAGTGAATAGCGATTGTTCACTCTTATTTTATACACTTCACTTTTCATCCATGCCCATAAACAGAAGTCTAATGGTGTGAGGTCTGGAGACCTTGCCGGCCAATTAATAGGACCACCAATATTAACTCATCGTCCAGGAAAATTACTATTTAAATGCTGTGTGTTCAGATGAGCAGAATGTAGAGGAGCTCCACACTATAATGGGGAAGAACACTTCCTATGTTTAAAGGAACATCATAGGTAAACTTCTGATAGCTGATTTTCCAGAATGAATGAACGAATAAAGTAATTATCAACGATACCTCACCACATATTAACTGATGCTGAAAATTTGTTTCTACTGTTGCATGTGGATTCTTGTCAGACCATCGACGAGAGTATACAACGAACCAAGTAACGATTAATATTTCTCCACCTGCAGAATTACATCCGATTACCAAGGTCTTCCGGTTGCAGATGCTGCACCCGCTGTAAGTCAGATTCGCTACGCTACGAACCTCCATCAGTGTTTCCCTTGACTTCGTCCTGAATAGGCATAGTTCATCTTTCGTGTCCTAGCGTGTACGCTCTTGGTGCGCCTCTTCTCGCAATGGGAACGAGACGTCCCGGGAGTGCGGAGCGGTCGCTTTTAACGGCCTGCATAGTATGGGTATAAGCCTTGCTCCTGAAATTTGCGGATTATTCTTGTCCGAGAATTTCAAGTTGGGTGACAATTCTTCGTGAGCTAGAACTAGGGGTCTCCCACTAATTCCACTAAATAAATGTATTCCATTTCATCTACATCTTGTCTACAGGCACGTTTAGATGTTATGTGAGCACTGGGAAGTTTACCACTATTACTATTACACAATGTGTAGAAGTACGCGAGAATTAAAACGTTTCTACTCGAAACTCTATGGTGTGGAAATTGTCGATATTCTTCAACCGCAATACGAGCACTCCCATTGCAAATACCATAAACAAACATCATATTTACATGTTCAAGATGCGAGTAGATGTGCGGCATTGTTTATCGGTATAACATTTATAAAATTGTAAACAGCCAATAAAATATGAGAAATTAACGTTTTACAAATCAAAAGTGCTTCTCTTATGATTGCAAGATTTTTTTGTTAATAAACGTTCAAGACGCTGTAATTCGAAAACAAATAAAAATCGGATTACACGTTCTGCGGGTTTTAACAATATAATGCACATAAATAAATAAATTCGCGAATGGAAATTGCCAAATATGTTTAAGATTGATGTTATATAATCCAAGACTGAACGAAAGTGTGTCAACGCATATAACATGAAGAATAAAATTATCATTAATTTAACAATTGACCTGTATTTTATTATCTCCTAATTTGTTGTTACTATTAAATTCATAATAAAAGTTATACAACAATTAGAAATTGTAAAAGATACGAGGAATTAATGGAAAATAATAGATTTCGACATGAAATTCCACAAAATGTGAATTGTGAAAACAAATGCAATCAATGAAGAAAATTTCCTAAATCAACAAATGTTTTAGTTTACCAAATCGAACTGAAATTCATAGTTCAATGCATTTAGATTTTTGTCTCGAAAATACTCTGAACACACTGAATATTTAAGAGTATATCCCAAAAAAGTACAAGTAAGTTTACCGACTTAACCTATATGCAATCTTTTTATTTAGCAAATTAGTTGTAAGTGTTTTTTGTAAATAACTGTTAGTTTGATTTTTCTCGGAAAATGATAATACTGTAAAATGAAATAGGAGAAAGTTCTACATAAAAAATGCATATGTAATTTTCTTCATTTGAGCAAAACTGTTGCAACTAAAGCTCGGAACGGAAGTTAGCGGCACAGTACAAGGCACAGTACAAGGGCTTCCTAATTAACAAATTGATTACTTCGAAACTAATGAGGTCAAGATAGTTTTTTTTTTCAAAATACATGCCTTTATACCAAAGAATATACTTTTTTTTTGGCCCGATATCTTCAATATTTTTTGACTGTTTAAACAATTGGCATAATTTGTTAATTAACAAATAACTTTTTTTTCGAAAGTTTGATTGACTTCAAACCAACTTTAAACGATAAATATTGATGTCTGGCATAACCCCCATAGAAGTCTGCACGAATGCAACCTTTTGCCTTTGTTTATTTAAAGTTTAAATTAATTTTGCAAATTAACAACTGGAATATCTCGGCTCTGGATAAGCGTATCGAAATGGGGTTTTATGAATATGAAAGTGCTTGTAAAAAGGAAAATTTTGAGACTAGAAAGAACTTGATCGGATAACCGGAACCGGAAATAAAAGTGATATTGCATGAGAGGCTCTAATTTGTATATTAACAACTTTTTGGACACGAGGTTCGGTGCAAATGAAAGCTAACAAGTTTTTCCATCAACCACAAAAAGTATTACAAAAAATATTCAATCCCTGAAGAGTTATACGCGTTTTTGACCCTTAAAAAAATCTCTCCCGCAACGTGAAAATAGTAAGATTTAACGCGCAATGGGGTAGCGGGTTCGATCCTCGGTGTGGGCAATTTTTTTTGTTGTCTAATTCACTTTTTTTTTCGTGCAAAAAAATATTTCCTATCATAAAATAATTTTTAAATTGTGAAAAGCGCTATAAATAATTATTTATTCTTGAGAACTTCATTAAATTCGTAACTCTCGAGCTGATACTGTGCACCTGCCTTGTATGCTCTACATTTCTTATAGTCGAAATCATGGAACAGTGGAAGGGGATGGGCCATTTTGTGAGTGGGGGACGGTGGTCCTTGACCGCGATGCAAAATAGTAAATCTTTTGATTATTTCTCATTTACAAATAACAAAGTGTGTGTTTTTTTCTTGAGACGTGAGATTTTTTCATTATAAGAAAAAAGTGAGAAAAAAATTGTTTCCTTTTTATTTTTGGTGATTTTTCGACAGGCACAAGAAAGTAAAACAAGCCTTCTCTTTCACAAAAAGTAGCAAAAAAAAATTAAAACTACCGACAAACCTCGTTGGACAAGAACAATCATATGTTTGATACAAGATAGCCATTTATTTAATGAAAATTGCAACAAAAAAAAAAAATACGTTTTTAAAAATTTCTCAGTAAGTAAAAACATTTATTATCATAAAAAATACTTGTACAGGGTGGGCAACTAAGAATGGAGGTCGGCCATATCTCAGAAACCAAGCATCGCACAAGTTTAGGGAAAAAATTACCTTAAGTAAAGTGGTCATGAAAAATCGCTGGAAATTATTTTCGAGTTTCTAAAATGGCCGCTAGGGGGCGTAACAGCCACAGCAGAATAGAAAATCAGGTTTTTCTCAGTATTTTGCTCAATTAAGTGGTATTGAAAATACATGCATCGTAATCCTAGGACAATTTTGAATCTTTTTAGTTTTCCATTTTTTTTGTATCTTCAAGAATAAAGTGGTGGGGAGATGCCAAAAATACATTTTTTCAAATGTCGATTACTCCGATTAGCCTTAACGGAATTTAACAAACTTGGTCTCATTGGAAAGTGCTTTTCTTGGTCTATCGAGTGCATGTTGTGCTGTTTCCATTTGATTATTACTGTCGCCGCGAGAGGCCGTTATTTGACATGACAACAAATATCGCGCTTTTTCTTAAAAAATTTAAATGGAATGGTATATTTATTTTTACACGGTAAAATAGAGAATTAAAAGCCTCAGATATCAGTGAAAACCGCAACTAGATAACTTTTCTCTAACGGAAGATATTAGCAAACAAAGTTGAAATTATGAATTATTATCAGATCTTGCCGACGGGATTTGCAAAGTAGCTGTTGAAAACAAGTAAGCTGTGAAAATGACACAATGAAGAAACAACATATATCAAACATATCGAGTAGAATATATTACATAATATAAAAATTAGTAATTAATAACACAGAACAATTCTAATAATAATAATAACAATATATTTATATATTTTTTTTTTTAAGAAACATTTATGTAGACAGTTATGAAAAGACTAATTTTACTTGACGAATGCAATATTTGCAAATTACGCGAGTCAAGTAAAATTACTGTTTCATAACGTTTTTATCTAATCCTGCTCTAAAATAGAAAAGAAATTGCAATTTATATTGAATTTTATTTTGCGGTTTCAAACATTGTTACACCTACAGTGGTACACATGAATTTTGTGTTTATCGCTGTACCTGAGCATTAGTAGGTATAGGTTGACATTTGTATTAACAAAGTTCAGTTGTCAATCTGCTGAATTTTTTTAAGCAAATTAAGTCAGAAATTGTTGATTTAGATGTGGATATTCCATCTGATATAAAAGGGTAGCAGTAAATTCAATAATACTAACCTGGTAAATTAAAAAGCATATCTGAGGAAGTATAATATACGAAATTTGAAAACTGGTGTCAACAAAAGTGAATAAAAAGATGTATGTGAAAAGATTCTCTTAGCGTATTTCGAAACGATGAAAAATTATAAAGCGTCACGATATGAATATTGAGTAGGAATCTATATTAAAGAATTAAATGCCAAAAGAAACATTGACAAAAAATATACCATATTAATACCATTTTTAAAGAGAAGATCTTCAGGTTACCACGCTAAGAAATTTATTATTTTAACAGAAGAAAACTTTAAATGTTTTGTTAAAAATGCAGATGACGGAATGTTTCTATTTGCATTTTATTAATAAAGTGTTTTTTGTGCCTTAATGTCTTTTCTCTAAATGATGGGTTTAATAATAACAGTTTAATTAAAATTCATTACATCACTAGTTATGTAATGAAACTGACAGTTATGAAAATTGGGACGTTTCGTAACTTCAAAAATACATTTAAAATTTCGTAACGATGTCTTCGATACACGGTACACTTCCTTCGTACGAAAACCATGTGCCAGTCGAATAAAAACTTTTTCACTTGGATGACGTCTTTCAGGATATTGCACTGCATAGACTCTGGCAGCAAGAGTTGCATGTCTCATGCATTCGAACTAAATCGCTAACATGTCAAATGCTTCATTTGTAAGAATCATTATAATTTGAAAAATTAATTCCAAAACGAAAACAAATTCAAATAAAAAACTAAATACTGCACAAAATAACAATAATGACAAGTTAAATATTTTGACATAATATGTTGTTTCTTCATTGTGTCATTTTCACAGCTTACTTGTTTTCAACAGCTACTTTGCAAATCCCGTCGGCAAGATCTGATAATAATTCATAATTTCAACTTTGTTTGCTAATATCTTCCGTTAGAGAAAAGCTATCTAGTTGCGGTTTTCACTGATATCTGAGGCTTTTAATTCTCTATTTTGCCATGTAAAAATAAATATACCATTCCATTTAAATTTTTTAAGAAAATGCGCGATATTTGTTGTCATGTCAAATAACGACCTCTAGCGGCGACAGTAATAATCAAATGGAAATAGCAAAACATGCACTCGATAGACCAAGAAAATCACTTTCCAATGAGACTAAGTTTGTTAAATTCCGTTAAGGCTAATCGGAGTAATCGACATTTGAAAAAATGTATTTTTGGCATCTCCCCACCACTTTATTCTTGAAGATACAAAAAAAATGGAAAACTAAAAAGATTCAAAATTGTCCTAGGATTACGATGCATGTATTTTCAATACCACTTAATTAAGCAAAATACTGAGAAAAACCTGATTTTCTATTCTGCTGTGGCTGTTACGCCCCCTAGCGGTCATTTTAGAATCTCGAAAATATTTTCCAGCGATTTTTCGTGGCCACTTTACTTAAGGTAATTTTTTTCCTAAATTTGTGCGATGCTTGGTTTCTGAGATATGGCCGACCTCCATTCTTAGTTGCCCACCCTGTACATGAAAAAAAAAGCAAATTTGACCAAAAAAAATTTGCCCACATCGAGGATCGAACCCGCCACCCCATAGAGCGGGGTTTTGTGCATATGAAGCACAAAACCCCATTTTGGTACGCTTACCCAGAGCCGAGCTATTCCATTTGTTAATTTGTAAAATTAATTTAAACTTTAAATAAACAAAAGCAAAAAGTTGCATTCGTGGGGGGTTATGCCCGACATCAATATTTATCGTTTAAAGTTGGTTTGAAGTCGATCAAACATTCGGAAAATAAGTTTTTTGCTAATTAACCAAATTATGCCAATTGTTTAAACAATCAAAAAGTATTGAAGATATCGGGCCAAGAAAATGGGGTATATTCCTTGGTATAAAAGGCATGTGTTTTGAAAACAACAATATCCCGACCTCATTAGTTTCGGAGTAATCAATTTGTTAATTAATTGAAATTTAACTTGGCTATAACAAATGAACGGGTCGACAAAATAAGTTGTGCCTGGCGCCAAACGACGCGTGTTGAAAATATCTTTCGATTGAATCAAGATTTTTTTCGGATCCGTCAAACGGTTTTCATTTTATTAAATAAAAACGAAAAAAAAAATGCTTAAACAATTATTTGACCATGAAGCTTGCGGTTTAGGAAAATTTTTCATAAGAAAATCTTGTTTGGCGGAATTTTTCCTATAAGAATCTGTGGCTAACTCAAATGGTATAGAAAATTTTTGGGAAAAATCACAGGCAGACTCGCCTAAAAAGTATTTTTAAATTATTAACTCATGATAAAGTTACGCGATGTGAAATAAATTTGTTGTTTATTTTAGTCAAACAATTGTCATTTTTATAATTTTCTTTCTTAGTTAACTTAATATTACATGAACGTATTCTAAAACATCAAGTTATAAGATGTATGGAGTGAAAAAAATGAGAAACGTTTTGTAAAATTGAAAGACATACATTTTTGTAAAATTAATTTCTAACTCTTATGCGTTAAACTTCAAATGTCGTTAAAGTTGTTAATCAATATCAGTATTTCATAAGGCGTATAATAAGGTTTGAATTGCGTGTTTTGAGATGCTGTATGATTTTTTCCGAAAATAATAATTTACTTGTTTTTCCACTAAATTCAAGATAAAAGTTGGAGTCGAAAATTGCACGAGCTAAATTTATTTATTCTTCAACAGCTGTAACTTTTATAAATAAAAAAAGTGAAGACATTTTCTATTTTCTGAGAGGTGGACATTGCCTCAAATAATATCCCCGTCGTCAAGTCTTCGAGAACATTTCTGTCATTATCCAAGAAATTTTTAAGTTATATAAACTATTTTGTGTAAACAAACTACTGACGATACTGTTTTGTCATTGATGAAAGCAGGCATAAAAGTGTCCTGCAAAAGTACTGTAGTAGTATCAATATTGATGTGTTTTTAATCTCAGCCGACAAAATATATATTTTTTAAAGTGGGAGGGGGATAAAAACGAGGGAAAAAGCCATACGGAAAGTATACTATTCAAAGAAGCTTGAAAGAATAGTTCTCACACATTAAAGGCCACGTTCTATTACTCTATGCTTTTACTGCCTTAGTTATTATTCGGTATTTCATTTCAAAAGTTGAAATAAAGCTGAAGCGTTGGACGAGATCGACAAGAAGCTGTTCAACAACTTAGAGAAGAATGTTGACTCTGGGAAGATCACTGAAGATGGATTGAAGTGTACCTTGGCATTATATTGTTATCTTCTACAGAGAATGAAGCCATGGAACATTTGAGTGTATTTTCATGTTCTGCACTGGATGAATAATTTTGTGTCACTGGAATCGAGATGATTTGACACCAAATATGATGGACCACCATCTTGTACTAGAAAACGTAAAAAGATGATTTTTTTGCATGAAATGGTGTGGTGTGGAGTAGCTTGCAGGTCTAGAAAAGCTGGATTATATTGGTTCTCTGGTAACAAAAGACAGATCTGCCTAAATGCCTCTCAAGTAAAGATTCATGAAGATGACCAAGATAGTAATACCGAAGATTCATAAGATATCGAATCAATGTAATTAATGTTGCAATATGTTAAAATCCTTGATCACCCTGGAGCGGATGCAGACCTCCATTTCACAATTTATGAGGGGCGCACTCAGGCGCGCTTGTAAGAATATTTTCACTTTGATAAACACATAAACAAACCAAAAGCCTCGCAGTTGTAAATAACTATTCCGCTTTTCCAACATGCTGCTGACTAGAGATGGGTCGTTATTGTACCGTTATTTTGTCGAGGTACTTTTAAGTAACGTACTGTGAGTCAAAAATAACTGGTTAGGTTTACGAAAATAAGAAAAAAATATCGTTCGCATATTGTTTGGGGTTGCTATTTGATGATTTTATTGAATTTTGACAATGGTGTATTTTCTTGACTATTGTAAAAACGGACTGATTATTTAAAATCGTGAAGCTTCGGTTATATTTATTTGAATTTATCAAAGTGAAGACATTCTTACAAATGCGTCTGGGTATGCACCTCATAAATTATGAAATCGCGCTCTGACGTCCGAACCCTGATATCATTAACCTCAAAAATCCCAAAGTATTATATTTTGGTGCAATATTTTAAGACTTTTGCATCATAACTATAGATCAGTAATTTTGATTCTATTATTTTAAATTCATACTACGAAATTCGTAATTAGCAACCTCAAAAACCTTCTAGTGCAAAATTTTTATGTATTTTTTACGATTTTTGCATGATTTTCAATAGTTTGAATCTATTGCATTTAAATGTCGAAATAATAATTTCAAAATTATAATCAGCGATCTCCAAAACCTATGTAAATATTTAAAAGTGAATTATTATTTGTTTGCTTATAATTGTATTGAAACATATTCTTTTTAGGATTTTGTTAAAAATAAGAAACAAAGGCCTAAAATGAATTTATTTATTTATTTATTTATTTAACAATACACTGCCCAACAGAGCATTCCAATTACAGGACAGGAGCTAACCTGTCTTAAAAAATTTCATTCTAATGGATTACTTTTCATAAAATCTATTATTCTGTTTATTGGAAATGCTTAGCCTTTGAAACGTGTTTCGCCCTTATTCTGGCGCTCATCAGAGAGACATAAAGCCACTCATGAAGATGTTTCAAAGTCATTTCCAATAAACAGAATGATAGATTTTATGAAAATGTAATCCATTAGAATGAAAAATTATTAAGACAAGGTAGCTAAATAAATTCATTTTAGGCCCTTGTTCTTATTTTTAACTGAATCTTCATGACCGTAGCGGGTTATGTAGATACTAGTTCAATCTGCATAGCCGTAGGGGACTGTGTGGATGCTAGTGTTAGAATGAGAATTTTCAAATAAGAAGAAAGTTTTTCTTTTAGTTCTTATAGATAGTTATTTTTTCTGCTGTTTGCAAAATCCTGTAAAGAATATGTTTCAATACAATTATAAGCTAACAAATAATAATTCACTTTTAAACATGAATAGAGTGTATAGGCTCCAATACTAGTTAGCTAGCAGATGGGTGAAGATCTGTTGTTTTTATCAGTCAATGTTAAATATAATTATTTCATACTTATTCATAGAAATTGTCTTGGTTTTGCATGAACATCTTTATGAGTAGCTTTATGTCTTTCTGATGAGCTCCAGAATAAGGGCGAAAAACGTTTCAAAGGCTAACCATTTCCAATAAACAGAATGATAGATTTTATGAAAACGTAATCCATTAGAATGAAACAAATTTAAGACAAAGTAGCTAAATAAATTCATTTTAGACCTTTGTTCTTATTTTTAACTGAATCTTCATGACCGTAGGGGGTTATGTAGATACTAGTTTAATCTGCATGGCCGTAGGGGACTGTGTGGATGCTAGTGTTAGAATGAGAATTTTCAAAAAAGAAATTAGATAAATTCATTTTAGGATTTTAATTTGCTAGCATAACCAGAATTTAAGTTATCAAAAGAATGCAAAGATTTCATTAATATTTTTACACATAGTTTTTCTTTTAGTTATCATAGATAGTTATTTTTTTCTGCTGTTTACAACATCTTATAAATATGTTTCAATACCATATAAATATTTTTTTTGCATGATTTTCAATAGTTTGAATCTAATTGCATTTAAATGTCGAAATAATAATTTCAAAATTATAATCAGCGATCTCCAAAACCTATGTAAATATTTAAAAGTGAATTATTATTTGTTTGCTTGTAATTGTATTGAAACATATTCTTTTTAGGATTTTGTTAAAAATAAGAAACAAAGGCCTAAAATGAATTTATTTAGCTAACCTGTCTTAAAAAATTTCATCCTAATGGATTACATTTTCATAAAATCTATTATTCTGTTTATTGGAAATGCTTAGCCTTTGAAACGTGTTTTGCCCTTATTCAGGCGCTCATCAGAAAGACATAAAGCCACTCATGAAGATGTTTCAAAGTCATTTCCAATAAACAGAATGATAGATTTTATGAAAATGTAATCCATTAGAATGAAAAATTATTAAGACAAGGTAGCTAAATAAATTCATTTTAATTCAAAGAATGCAAAGATTTCATTAATATTTTTACACATAGTTTTTCTTTTAGTTATCATAGATAGTTATTTTTTTTCTGCTGTTTACAACATCTTATAAATATGTTTCAATACCATGTAAATATTTTTTTTGTAATTTTATCACTTGAACTGATTCAGTTGGCAAAATATTGATTTTCTTATTTTCTCAAAAAATCTTGATTAGCACACTTTTTTGATGACTAAACTACTAAATTGGTCCTCTTTAGAGTAAAATGCAAATGATTTCATTAAAATTGCTTAAGAACTATTTCCATAATAACACATCTTTTTTCTACTATGAATGCACTGGACTACAAACCAATGGAAAATATATCTTTTAAGAGAAGTATTCAAATGTAATAAACTTTTTCAGAAAAATTATGAAATAGACGCTAGAGACATCCACATAATTGGTCACTCTCTGGGAGCTCACACTGCAGGATATGCTGGCGCCCTTGTGCCAGGATTGGGAAGGATTACTGGACTGGACCCTGCAGAACCTTATTTCCAGGTATATAACATATTATTTATGATAGACTGTAAAACAGATGATTGATAGTGAACAGTAAGGGATGCGGCGCGGCGCGTGAATACGTACTAAAGGTTTCATCTTCACCGGCGTTACAGTGGCATGCAATTAAGATTTTACAGTAATATTGCGTCACCATTACAAGTAAGTATATAGAAAAAACATTAAAATCATACGTAATTATATGCTATTCATAATACAGTTATATTATTTATTAGTTTATTAACATTTTCTCTCAATGCGTATAACTAATGTAAATGCCGTTGACTAGGAACTAATTATTATTAGAATTAGAATAATTATCGATATAATTACCGCATCGTAAACAAATAATTAATGATTCAATGAAATTATTCACAAGCATTTCATTTTCCAAATACTTCGTCTCTATTGTGATCACATGATCACAGCGCTTCTTCCAAACTTGTGACATTATTTCGGTAAATTCATATTCTGTCAATTTATGTGCATGTGCATTGTATATCCTCTAATTTAAATGTGGTACTCTTACACCAACATTATTTCTAACTACAGCCCATATCAATTCAAGGATTTAAATTTGTGGTATAGCCATAAGCGTGACACAGTACATCTACATTCTACATACATATATGAATATTCGCAATAAGGTTTCAAGAACAATATTAAAATAATGACCTTTTTGCCCCTCGAGATAAAAGTGATTCAATGGCTACAGGCCTGATATTTCGATTTATATTAATGGGGCAAAAAATTCTGTCGACATTTTTAAATCAGTTTTTATAATAATCACTGACTTAGTTCTAATGAATAAATATAGCATGTGATATATCACTGAAAAGGAGGGGACACTCTATTGAATGCCACTGATTACCGCTTGTTTCGTATATATTTATAACACCTTAGAGTAATCTATCGGTTCTAAAAAAAAAAAAAATGATTATACCTCGTTATAGGATTCTGTTTTACAAAAAAAATTTATCCTGAAAGTGTTTCGTAGCCCTTCAAATAACGGATGTATCTGGCTTAGACATATGGAGATTTTCCGTCATAACAGTTAAAGCAGGCTATCAAATATTAAATAACTTTAAATCAACCTGTAGCTCGTAAAAGTTAACATAATTTTTCATAAACAAATTTTCTTGCACAATTTATATTGAGCGAGATATCCTCGAAGTCTTGATAAAATCGACAGCCTTTATATAAATATGTTGCCGACTGTTTTCCGTTAAATAAGTATTATTTTCTGTTACTTGGGAACCAAAACAACTATTATATACCATTGATTAATTTTTGCCAGGAGGGGCAAAATATTTTTTAAACATTGTCTATTGCAGCTAATACATCACGTAAGGCAATGGATTAAACCTCCACAAAAACTGAATTTATAGTTGCCTATCTGTACCCTTGTATTACGTGGTGACAACTGATACCGCTAGAGTGAGGGTCAAGCTACGCGTGTGAGATCTATTACTCTAACATTTTTTTAACCGTTTTATTATAATTTATAATTATACTTATTTACCTAATATTAATATCGTTAAGTACAGTGTGTGAATTATATTACCCTACATTGGCCCCACGCTGGGCGCCAATGTAGGGTGATATGAATAAAACTGCTTAGATCTGCTTTATTTGGGTCATTCAACAAATACATTCGCCCATATGGGCTATATGAGATCCTCTTAGGCGAAAATTCGTTTGCAAACTCTCCCCCACTTTCAAAGAGAAACTAAAAAAAGATTCTGGTGATTGGTTTGTCATGAGGGAATTAATTCAAATGATTGAATACATTATTTAGCTATTTTCCAATGATTCTTTGAGTGTGAGAACGTTCACTTTTTGTGATACGAACAATTTTCGAGAAATCACCAGTTTTTTGAAAAATTTGAACTTCGATACAATTTTTTTGAATAACAAAAATTGCCATGACTTTTTTAAAATTAGGAGAAGTTAAATTTTCTACATACTTGTTTTATTAACTTTATTATTATTAATTGTTGACATTTGGAAAAAATGCTCAAAACAATATTTTTTGCAAATTTTTCATGAAAATGTATAGGCATAATTCAAAAATGAATAATGTAATGTCTAATTAAATCAGATGTTGAAATAAATTTAATTTAATACTATCTAAACTAGTCTTTTTTACTATGAAAAATGTTCCAAAGGACTCATTAGCTAAAAAATGTTTTTTAAAAGTTATGGCATTTTTGTTACTTAAAGAAATTATATTTATGTTGTAATATTTCCAAAACCTGCGATTTTCCGTTTTTTTTTGTAGACCTGTCTACAAAAAGGAAATGTTGGGCTCCAAGGACTAAACCTATCAAGCCTTAAGTATTTTGTGTGCTGAAACCGACTTTTCAATTGAAAACATTTTTTACTGCGTAGATTTCGAATAAATTCCGGGTTTTAAAGTCAAAAACCATTTTGGCAATGAAACCGAGTTTTACTCGAAATCTACGAGGTAGAAAATTTTTTAAATTGAAAATTCAGTTTCAACACACAACAATTCTTAAGGCATGATAGGTTTAGTCCTTGGAGCCGTATTTTTTTTTTCTTGTAAACATGTATAATGATCAAATACGAGCTGTCATATCTCATTTATTAACCGTTTATTTACGTTGTTTTAGAGTATGCCATCCCATGTCCGACTTGATCCCAGTGATGCCGAACTAGTAGACGTTATTCATACTGATGGAAAGGGTATCTTCTTTCTTGGTACGTCGGCAGAGTAGATCACGTGATATAGCTAGGATATGGTATATTAAGCATTAGTTTAAAGACACTGGAATTTTTTTTATTGCAAATAACTTTTTGAACATTTTAGGGTATGGTATGTCGCAACCCTGCGGTCATCTAGATTTCTATCCCAACGATGGAAAAGAGCAACCTGGGTGTGATATAACGCAAACACCATTGGTTCCTCTGACATTGATAAGGTACCAATATTAAATTATGTACAATGTTAATGCTAGTACAATTTCTGTGATCATTTGCTGAAGACTAGTAGAGTAAAACTAAAATTTCTAAGAAACTGTCTTATACCAATTATGTTGCTGGAACTTGTTGAAAACACTTGAAGAAGTGCAGCAAATAGTTTTGGATTAAATCCGTGTGGTGGAAAGCTTGCTTGAACAGAAGAATGTTCAGAAACTTATTTTTTCGCAGTTTTCTTAAATATCTCTGGTTGTATAGCCCGTATCACAATAAAGAGACAAATTATTCACAATGAATTGCCAAGAAAAGTACAAATTTTTTGGTCAATACGCCAAGTCGTAAAACATAAAGACATTTTAAGGAAGCCATCTTGAAACAATTGATGATAACTTGAACAATAATGCACATATTCTAACGAAACTTTAGGAGAATATACCCCTTGTGGAGTTAAACCATCAAGCCAAGTTTCAAGTTAAAATGTTTACATTAATTCTTAAAAACAATTGCAAAGTCGAAAATCGAATCGTCGATTGTTTAGGGGCATCAAGTCGTACATAAAAAAATTGTATTTCAGGTTATAGTTGTTTTTCTGTTTTTTGTGTTGGTACAAACAAAAATAGATTTTAAATCTCTAAAATGTTTTTATGTTTTACTACTTGGCATATATTGACAAAAAAGTTTCGGGCAAATCTAGTTTTCTTCGCAATGTCATTGTTAATAATTTGTCTCTTTCTTTATTGCGATATGGGTTTTACATCCAGAGATATTTAATAAAAACAGCGAAAAAACAGGATTCTGAACATTCATCTGTTTAAACAAACTTTTTACTACACTTCTTGTAAGACAATTCCTTTCTAGTATGCAATTTAGACCCTTAGATGTACTCCACTAGACGGCAAAATAATGAATAAATAACGTCTTTATTACGCGAAACTGTGTTGTGAATTTGACGTAATTTTAACTTTGTTTACTTCCTTCGCATAACTGAGGGAAAGTATTGTAATCGTGAAATAATAACTCTCCAAGATACAATCGGATTTTCACGTTTCAGACTATGTATATTACGAAAATTAAGTCGGTCTGTCTGTCTGTCGCTTCGTTAGCGCTATATGTACAAAACTGTTTGACAGTGAAAAATAATATTCGGGGCGTAATTATTGGCACTATTACTACTAATGAAGAAGCCTTTATAAGTAATGAACAAAAAACAAAAATTTGACATAACACCGTGCGATCGAGAAAGAATGAAGGTAATGTCACACAGGAAAGTCACTAAAATTATCAAAATTGATTTCCATTCTACATACATTATTAAAACTAATTTGCTACCTACTAGACTATATAGGGAATACTAAAATACAAATGGCCGCCACTTTGTGATCAGCTGATCGAACGAGTTGGTTTAACCGTATATTTTGTGGATCTCCTGATATTTTATGACTTAATTTTGGATTATTTAACATCCACAATTATATTTAATCAATTCATGTGGCGAATTTTGTTTGTTAAGATAGAGACGAGCTTATATTTTACGAAATTGTCTTATGATGTACAGGATACAGGTGTACCCTACCTATGGAAAAAAGTTGGTGCTATCAGTTTAAATCCCTATGTATTAAATAAAGAAGACTTTAGTACAGATGCCGATATATTTCCGAGTATTACACACACATATATTGTAATTAAGTATATGATCTTTGAAAGGAGTGCATAATTAAAAGAATAAGTCCAAGGTATTAAAAATGCTTACGAATTTGGCGTGTTCCAACCTCAACTTTTCTTAGATGAAAAGTCGAGGTAATTTAATAAAAACTTGGGTCACTTAGTATTGCCACACTTCCACAATTAATAACACAGTCAAAACTTGGCATTCTGTATAATACAATGTTCACAAAAGTACCAATATAAATAATATATAATTAAAAGTTCGAGCAGTTTCCATTTAACATCTTGGCAAGGGGCAAATATTGAAAGTATCTCAAAACAGTGTGAATGGCACACAAAAAATCTTTAGGGAGCGGCACATTCAGTCTTTCTCGATCTCTCTGTACAACAATATTTGGTATGTAGTCATATCCGGCGAACTTTGACAATGTGTGAAATCGATTGTTTACGCATAAGTGACCAATGAATGGACCGTCAGATACCTGGGTAGAGGTGGGATGGATGTGAAAAGGTCGAATACATGTAAAAAAACTGGAGAAAAAAAAATTATCCGGCGAATGCTGAAACTTATATGGGGGAAGATTATGTTATATAATTAAAGTAGAACATAGTCAGCTGGACGAGGGGTGATGGATTGTGCATCAGCTGATCAATCGAAAGGGTCCAAAGACATGAAAAATGAAAACTTATTCGGCATAATTTGAAATTTTGGTATATGTATACGTGCGCATACCAATTCCCAATTTTTACTTAAAATACGATTACATATTCAATTTATTCTAAAAATTATTTTTTGTATGTAAACACAAATTTAATACATTTAAAAAAAATACAAACTAATTTCCTCAGACAATTTATTTCGTAAATAAATAAAAAAAAGAATCTGTTCGACTTCCGATAATAGATCTTCATTCTCATCTTCATCCAAATTTTCCTCTTTGTCACTCTCATTTAAAAAAATTGTCTATAAAAAATTGATTGAGGTAAGATAAGATGAAAAACACAAGTGATGTAATGGAGGTAATTGACCTTTCAGTGGCAGAGGACAACAAACTGAATTGCAAGTGGTTTGATGCAGATCAATTACCTCCATCAGTGGAAATGTTTATCCGAGATGTCGACAGTACTGAAGGTATCACTAGTGTTTTTCATCTTATCTTACCTCAATCAATTTTTTTAATAATTAATTTTTTAGATGCGAGTGACAAAGAAAAGAGGAAAATTTACTTTCACCCACTGAGCATCATGAAAGGAGCGACGAATGAGATGAAGACAACAATAAAGATCTGTCATCAGAAGACTCCTTACCTATTTACGAAATAAATTGTCTGAGGAAATAATTTTGTATTTTTTTAAAATGTATTTTTGCATTTTCATTAAAAAAATGCCTTTTTTCTATATTGAATATTTAAAGTTGGGAATGCCGCACGCATGCGTATATCCAAATTTCAAAGTTTGGTGAATAATTTTAAATTTTCATGTCTTGGACTCTTTCTATCGATCAACTGACGCAAAATCCACCACCATTCGTTCAGCTGACTATGTTCTACTTTCATTATATAACATAATTTTCCCCACATACGAATGTCAGCATTCGCCGGATAATTTCTTTTCTCCATTTTTTTAACATGTTTTCAACCCTTTCACATCTACCCCCACCGCTACTTAGCCAGCTGACGGTCCATTCATTGTTCACTTATGTGTGAACAATCGATTTCACACGTTGTGAAAGTTCGCCAGATCATCGCGATTTTGTAAGCGGTCTCCCGGACTATTAGCACAACTCTCAAAGAAGCAACTTAGGCGATCAC
Organism: Stenurella melanura; assembly: GCA_963583905.1. Classification (NCBI taxonomy): domain Eukaryota; kingdom Metazoa; phylum Arthropoda; class Insecta; order Coleoptera; family Cerambycidae; genus Stenurella; species Stenurella melanura. The sequence continues at coordinate 116,780,837 of OY757312.1, forward strand.
TTTGTATATTTTTTAACCAAAATTATATCAGGTTTTCTTTCTGGCAATAGTGACAACTGGATACCAACTCCAACTTCTCCTAATTAATTTTTTAGGGTGATTACCCTGTGTATTTTTCATTAAAAGTATATCAGGTTCTCTTTTCAGCTATAGTCTATTATATTGCAGTTATTATTTTCCACCATCGTTTCTCAATTATTTTTTAGGGTACTACCCTGCATATTTTATCACTAAAAGTATGGTAGGTTTCTTGGCAGTTGTATTGCCAAATACTATTATTCACCATAGTACATTTTCTGTTCACTATTATTTTAAGAAACAATGGTGGACAACAATATTTTGAATATATAGCTAACACTGTTTCCGAGTAGGAGACCTGATTTTATTACACAAACTACATTTATTTTATTATATTGTTAATAAAAACTGTTTTTCCAGGGATGGATTAGAGGAAGCTTCTAGAGTTCTTGTAGCATGCAATCATGTTCGAGCTATAAAACTATTTATCGATAGTATAAACACTCAGTGTCCTTATATAGGTAATACGAGCTAAAATATGTCTTGCATCTATCTACAAACAAATAGCTGCAAAACAATAGAATGCACTTTAAATTCAATTATAATTAACATTTGTTCCTATTCTTTTAGCTCACCAGTGCTCAAACTTCAACCAGTTTAAAGAAGGTAATTGTTTCACATGTAAACCAGGTACGAATTGTGCTATTATGGGATACCACGCAGATACTACGCCTGGTTTGCTGGAAAACGAAGTTCAACCACAAGCTAAGTTGCAGGAAACTGTTGGCATGAAGTATTACTTAACCACTGGGCGAGAATATCCATATTGCCGTAAGTTTTTATTATTTTGAAAGTTTTAATGGTTCTTGATTTTTTGAACTGTTGAATAATATCCGTCACCAATTCATTAACTGCCTTACCGGCACGTTATAAAACATATACAGCTGTCTATTATTAGTTATATTTCTAATTAACCTTAAGGTACTGATACTTTACTCTATGATTGCTATCAAAGGCATTTTAGGCAGCAATAGACTTTTCAAGACCTCTCTATACTGCGATCTGCTCCTTAAATCTAGTTATATCTGGTCTTGTTGTTTGTCCAACATAATTTAAATTACTCTTATAACTGTTAATCCTGGATCTATTATTTTGGCCAGTTTTATTCTATGGCTTACCTAAAAGTTGTTTCATTGACTTGGAGTCCAACTCAAAACAGTACCTATATTATACTGTCTACAAAAAATACGCAAATCGAGACAATCCATGCATCCCATTGTCAGCAATTGGATCACCTACTTACTCCCTTTCAGAATGGCTAACAGTAAACTTTAAAAAAATGTATCTATTTCGCAACCTATTCTTGTAGTAATTAATACCGACGATTTTATTAATAAGGCCTAAACTTTGGATGAAGCAAAATTGGGGAACCTCTTGTCATCTTTTCGAGTATTTCCCTGGCACGTGGTTGGAAAGTGTAGATGATTTATTTCACTTCAGTAAAATTTCCCTTTGAAATCGAAAACATGGACAGCTACAATTATTAGATATATTAGTAATTAGGACTAGTGAAAATAAATTGCAACTTGATGTAATATAAAAAAAACTAGTACTTTTTATAACCATTGTGACCGTCTTAATTCCCTAATTTGTTGTTCATTCAGTGTCTCCTTGATTGAACGGAGATTTGCAAAGAGAGCAGCAAAAAATGTACTTGGTAAAATACTTAAGAAATGTAGTTTTACAAAAATTTTCCGAAACTCCTCGAACTTTCAAACTAAACGGGATGTTTAAAATTTGTATGGATCTACATGAACTCCAGTTTACCTGTGGTATGTAAAGTTTTTATAGACTTAGATATAACAGTTGTCTCTTCATTAGGAAACAAATTCAACAACTTTGAACCGTGTTGGATTAATGAAACGCTCAGTTAAAACTAGAATTAAAGAGCATATAGACTATCGCAAATACATAAGAACTGAGAAGTCTAGTGTTGAATAATTCCTTGGGTAAAAACTATGGAGTAATTATCAATAACTTGTTAAAGTTTTCATTACAATTTTTTTATGAAAAGATTCTGTATTAAAAATAACTTAACTAAAATTTATATTTTTTATTTTTAGACCGAATGTACAGGGTCAGTATTGAATTAGCCCATCCAGCATATGCAGAAAGTTGGGTGCAGGGCCACCTAAAAGCTTCCATTTATAGCCTAGCCGGTATAATCCACATGGATTTAACTCCTTCTGGGGACACAAAATTAGAACATGGTTCCTCTTATACTACCGTGGTATCACACCCTGTGGATCTGGCAGGGAATGTTAGAAAAGTGGAATTAAATTGGGAATATGACATGAATGTCTTAGAGCCAAGAACGCTGTGCTTGTTTTGGTGCAATGACCATTTGTATGTTAGAAATGTGTTGGTAGAAGAAATGGAATTGCCAGGAAGAGGGTAAGAATAATTTATTTTCACATCCACGTAGTGGATTGGAAGTATAGTAACTGCAAAAAATTTTTTTTAAAAGAATTTTATTTAAATGCTATTGATGCTCTGGTGTGAATGTTAACGTGATTCAGGTATCGTAAAAGTGGTGAACCTTGTATCTGGATCATGATCTAGTTATTATCCTCCTAAGAAGTTTTTTATTAATTATCTTAGGTACTGCTAATCTATTCTGCTCATTATATTGAATTCAAGCAGAATAAATATTGCGTGAACTAGATAGATGTGTGTATACTCAATTCTTGAATACTTATCTCTATTTTTCTTCTTCATGCCATTTGACAATTTTTTGGTATAAGGGAAGAAATCAATGTTGAACTGGATTTATATTTATGTAATTGATTAAACTGATTATATGCATGTATATGCTTGTATATACAAAATTATTAGCAAAAATATCAAAATGGATATGGCAAAGAGCAGTCAAATTATTATTTTAATAATCTGTAAAATTGGATTACTGATGGTGTTGCATGTTGGATATTTAAATAATTTCACAGATTAATGAATAACTAATGTTTATTAATTTCAGGAAAAGAGATGCCCAATTTTCAAGGCGACTGTGTTCAAAAGGAAAAAAAGACTATGTAGATATATCTAACAGAGGAAAGGGAATATTTGTTGATGCATGTACTACCACAGATAAGCGTTCCAAAAGCTAGTCCTTGTATTTTTATTGATTTTAGTAAATTTTAACGACTGAGGATGTGTCATAATAAATGGAACATTTTAGACTCTATATTGGAAAAAAATTCCAAGGTAGATAGTCTAGTCTTGTTATGTATTGAAAGTTACGTAACAGTAGAAACAAATTATTTTAAAATTTTAGGAATTATATTTTGTCGTTGTGATTTAAGTAGGAATATTTATTAACAGTACAAAGTATCATTTTGAGATCGTACAACTATGACTTGAACTCATTTTGTCCAAGAGACATTTAAGGCAAATATATAACTTATAAGGTTGTATAGGTGATGGTTTTACAGATTACGTTTGTAAAAATAATAGTTTTACTGAAACAAGTCAATGTGTATGATTGTTGTTATTTTATTTAATATTGTACAGGGTGTTAGATTACGAGTGTCATTATTTTAGTATTAGACTATAGGGAACAAGCAATATTAACGATTTCTTTTGCGATCTCGTACCATTGCCGAGTAATTAAATAATATATACAGCAGGAACAACTAGCAACACTATATTACAGACTTGACAATAACTTACGAGAATGTAGTAGGGTACATTATCTCTCCCTTAATGTTGTTTCTGGTTATGTGTGTTGTCAAAAGTCTTCATGGCTGGTTCATATCTTACCTTGAAAATAGAACGCAATATCATAGTGAAGGAGAGAGCACCAGCAAACACTGCTCAAACTCTGTGAATGTGGAAGCAGGAGTACCTCAGGGAAGTGTTCTTGTTACTTTATGTAGCGATATTGTAAAATGTTTATCGGAATATAAAATAACAATGTACTTATGTTGATGAATTATCTATGGAATCTTCTGAACTCAGTCAGTCATAATGGATAAAATACCACAATGGTACTCTAAAAAATTGCCTTGAACTCCAGTAAAACTGAATATCATTGTTTCATACAAAACAAAAAATAAGATAAAGAATATAAACATAAGTCTAGGTGAAATGAATATAATAAAAAAAAAATAGCAAGTATATTAAAGAAGATGTATACAGAATTTACTTGATATAGAATAAGTTAAGAAAAATTTTTATTTCGTGGTAAAAAGATGTATGTGCTATTTTAAATAAAAATCGTAGAGAATAATGTAGAAACCTATTTGCTAAATATACTTCCATTATACTGCCTCTATATTCAAGAAGTTGTCTGTTAGATATTCAAATGTATGCATTCCTCGTCAAAGCAACATACACAGCTATCATACAAGAACTTGGGACCTACTTAGTACATCCCAAAATAATCTAAACTTAACTCTCAGAGGGTCACTAAGTACCAGTGGCACTCAACAACAAAACTGCTACTTCTACAAAGAAACAGTTTATCTATTTTGAGATTCAAAAGTCACTGAAAAAATACCTTCTTCAAGGCATGTACTATAAATTTTGACAAACTTTCCTTTCTTTCTTCTTAGGATTTTTCGAGGGATGTTTTGTCTAGCATTTTTATGTAGTTTGTGTAACATTCGTGACTTGTCTTATACCCTTGTAGATGTTTGTAAATTAATACATTTATTATTATTATTATTAAAATGTTATGTATCTTGTTGAAAATAATTTACAGTTTGCAAGCTAAATATCTCAGGAGTACTAATAATACATAATATACTATTTAAATGTACAATATGTAAGTTTAATAAATTGAATGATAAAACAGTGGATCCAAACGCTTATCTATCTGACCTGGAGTTTGTATTTAGTAGTTAGGGAAGTTGCAAATTCAGACAAAAGTTCTGTAGCACTCTTCAATTTAGAAAAGCCAGTTAAAGTGGGCCTTTTCTATAAATAGATATCAAATCAAGTAGTTCCAAAACTGTAAACATTCTATTTTATAAATTACTCATATCATCTAATAACTACAGGGAGGGGCTCATATATTTGAAAAAATGCACACATTCATTATTCACTGACACTGCCAACGTCAGATTTGGGGATCGTACCCAGTACAAGATAGACAGTCTGACCAAGCACCTTTGCCAGTAATACGGTTTGGCCGGATGAGCTACTGTGCCAGTAAAATGTTGAAACATTTTCTTCTTTAAGTAATTAATTGTCATAAAAAGTTAAATTATATTTTTCTGACAAAATCATTCTATTTTCGACATTTTATGTAGGTAACTCTTTTCTTCCCTTTGGTCCATCTGCCAAAATAATAACACAAAACTACTACCGCCTTGTATACAGTATATTTGTATTGATACTTATATTAGTCATAACAGACTATATAATTAAGGTTCTTAAAAATGATATTGCGCGATGTTATCATACTGTATTGATTGAACTGTTGCATTATATACTTTTAGTTTACGATAGTATAGTCTTATTTCTTTAAGTGCAAAATGCATTGTGATACTGATTTTTTATAAAAAATAAAAATTATATACTATACAATGTTTTATTTACACAATAAAATAAATATAATTAACATTACAAAAGTTACATAAATTATAAGGCAGCACTGGATTGAGCAACACGAGAAAGGTAGATGTTTTTATCAGTTTTTTGTAAAAAAACTATGAAATAAATCAAATGGAATATACAGGGTTGGGGATATGTGTGGAAAGACCTGATTTCTGGCCAAACTATAACTTCAATTAAAAAATACCCTTAATAAAAGTTTTTGTAGTATTTTTATTCTATTAAGTGATGTACTTTGATTTCCAACAGCTACCTTATTTTTCGAAATATAACGTCATCGGCAATTTTTATATTTTCCATTTTCAGAGAGACACTTTTTCGTCAATTTTAATGATATAGGGTTTGATTGAGGCTTGAGGTTTCTTAAATATTAAATAAAATAATAAAACAATGTCATAACTCAATACCCTCAAAAATTAAATGTATGAGTGGGGATAATCAGAGGACACATCATCAGACGAATTTGTCTTAGAGAAAATTAAAACTCTAATTGTTATTTACAACTTTTGTGCGAGCAAATTGTTACAGCATTAATTCGTCTATTTCCAAACCAGGCAAATTCTGAACGACTCTAAAGAAAAACACCGTTGGAAGCGCTTGGGTGTGTACATGAATTAAAAAAAAAAAAAAATCAGATCTAATTGAGCTATCAATTAGATCTGAAGATATGATGATGTTAATTTTAAAAAACACAGATCTTCTAAACAATCAATTTCTGAAGATTTTCGAAATAAAAATTATATGTACCACAGAAAAATATCGTAATTGCCCATTACAGGTCTCAATAACCTACTCTACAAAATCTAAAGAGTTTCATCTGGTTCTACGCAAAAAAAATAAACGACACATTCCTAGGTCAATTTCGCTCCACTATATAGCTTAGCCAGAAATCAGGCGTTTCCACACATTTGCCCAACCCTGTGTAATACAAAACAACAGTGAGAACAAGTCAGGTCACTGCATAATCTTTAAATAACCACCCCTCCTAAATAAACTTTTGGAAAATAATTTGAAAATTATGATTTCATAATAACTTAGAGCATCCACTATATAAACAAAATCCTCCTGACCTATGATTTTAAAATAAATAATTGAAGATCTGAGGTATTACAGTTGTAACATTATGATTGTTTTCTATTTTTACCTTGATAAGATCTTTCATGTCTAGTGATGGTTAATAGTTGAGGATATCGTTGAGAGCTGTGTTCCCCTTTTCCCCCCTTATGTTGCCAGTTCAATACCACCAATGGGTTTATGCTTAGTAGACTTAAATCTATTTATGAAGCCTTATTTGTTGTGTATAATACATAAATGATACTCGGGACTAGGTAATTGAAAAAAAAAGGAAATTTCACTCTTTAATCATCTATATGTATAAGCACTTTTCCTGTACATTTCTTCTCTTCTATGAATTTGACAGCATCATTAATTTGTTTCAAATTAAATGTAGCACTAACATGGGCATTTATATTGTCATCATTTGCCAACTGTAACGTATCATTAACCACTGTTTTATACAAATGTATATTTTGCTTACGCAATTCTTTTAAACTCACTATAGTCACAAATGAATGAGGAATCGGTGCTGGGATAGTTTTAAAATAGAACGGTGCTGCATAAACCACTGTTCCTCCAATTGACACGCTGAAAAACAATATTTTGATTGATATTATTTCAAAGATGGTTTTATACAGATCAGTTCATCGTAATGCGAACATTGTGAACACCTAACATGCAAAGAAATTATACCTATTGAAGCTAATTTATTCAATTATAGCATATCTATTTGGCACGGAGTTGAAAGTATCAATTTTTGATAATTATTATTTCATTCGGAATCTTGTTTCTTTGTCTGTAAGTAAAAAAAAAGATGCCGAAATTTCCCGCCCTTTAATACTTGGTGCCCTAGGCTAGAGCGTACATTGCCTACTAGAAAATCCGTCATTAACTCTGTAGGTGTACATATCAACACCTAATGTGCAAAGAAATTATACCTATTGAAGCTAATTTATTAGATTAGAGCATACGAACTTGGCACGGATTTGAATTTTTGATTATCATTGTTTCATCCGGAATCTTATATCTTCCTCTCTAAGTCAAAAAAAGATGCCGAAATTTCCCGCCTTCAACAGTTGGTGCCCTAGGCTAGAGTATATATTGCCTACTACAAAATCCGAAACTAACTCTGTAGGTATATCTATTTTGGAATATTTCTGCAAATAGATAGATAGATAGATTCCTGTGATACAATTACAATTGTGCACAATCGCCAATAAAACACACTGCAAATTACATTCAAGGTAAAAAACTTACACAAATATAAGTATATAAACAACACAATTTTCTTCTGATATTTGTTTGAGATGTTTTGAATTTTTCCCCACAGCAACTAGGGTGGTGTCATCAGCGTATTCAATATCTTTACCAGTTAGATGCAATGACATATCGTTTAAATAAATTCTGAAGAAGACTGGTGCCAAGATGGATCCCTGGGGAACTTCATGCTTGACAGGCTTTAGAGAAGATGAAGTAGTGCCTTAACTGACACACCGATACCTATTTGTGATGTAACTTTGAATAAAACATAGAGTAGGTGCTCTAATACCATAGTTTTCTAATTTTATTAATAATACATCAGTAGAAACACAATTAAAGCCTTAGATAAATCAAGATAGGAGGTCATAGTCATATTTTCATTTTCAAATTAGTCAGTAATAAATGTTACAATGTCTATTAATGCCTTAGTAGTAGACTTTCCTTCTCTATATCCATTCTGACTACAATTAAGCAAATGTTTCATATCCAAATACTTCATCAATAAAATCTTAAATGCTAACTCTAACAACTTAGACAGGATAGGTACAATTAAAATAGATCTGTAATTAGTTGTAAGATTTTCATTCCCTTTTTTAAAAACTGGCATGACTTTTGATATTTTAAGACATTCAGGAAAATTTCGTTGTTCAAAACATAACTTAATTAAATGTGTGTTCTGTAAATAGTTATCTTATTCGCATCACTGTATTATTAGGTGATGCCATTTAATTTGTCGTTTTCTCTCTTGTAAATTATAAACTTCCATTTTGTCTGGAAACAAATCGTATCGCTCTCAGAGAGAAACGAATAATAGCGCTTCAGTGCACTTCAATGCATGGCTACAGGCTAGTTATCGTAGTGAGTTGGAAATCATTCTATCTCCAATCAACTCCTGCCAGTGGACAATGTACATATTGCATTCATGTTCGTATTTGGCTGGACTGATCTGTATAGACAAATTTAATACTATAATCTATTTAGCCAGTGAGCACGTCATAACTACGTTCTTTTAACGTTTTTGCAATAATATGTTTTTCTTGTACTAATTTAAAAGGTTTGAGCAATTACTGCAAATGTTTTTTTTTGGTAATTTTGTCCTGAATATTGGTAATGTATCGACCATTCCTGCACACATTTTCTCTGTAAGAAAACAAGGGAGTCTTGTCCATTTGGTCTGAGGGTTACGGTATTTTATCCATAATCAGTGTATCCTTGTTCAAAGCAAGAACATGCAAAAAGTGGAAGAGCAGGGTTGATCACCAAGCGCATGATCTAGAAAGAAAGAATGACACTAGATGAGCTGCGACACTTGACTCTTGGTTTGTACCAGTTGAAATGCTCCAGTGGAAACAGTCTCTATATGTTGTTCATCCACAAATAACAACACATTACAAATAAAAATACAATTGTGATCTATTTCCTCAATATCTTTAGCTGCAATATAGCCCAATAAACGTTACACCATCGCGAAGATGCTCTCAAAAAAATGCGTAGAAACGAGTTTCTGTGTGCCCATTATTCTAAGCCAATGAAAGTGAATTGTCATATTTGACGTCGAATCCAGTGGCACCGGTAACCTGCAGTCACAGGGTCTGTGCTGCAGTATATTTGCTGTTTGCAGTCTGTGTACTTTCAGTGAAAAATGTCTTCATCAGAATAACCCGGCCCTTCAAAAAAATGTGTATCGGTAAAGGGAAAAATATTACATAGGCACACGAAATACAGCAAATGTTACTGCTTTCATAAAAAAGGAGGCAGAGCGTGATGCATCCACAATACCATTGAACAATATACAGCAACATGTGTATTAGGCGAAGTTTAGCGTAAATTAAATCATGTTTTGAGACAAATGAGGTTAAAGCTTTCATTACCATGAAAACACATAAAGCATGCTGTAGATCTCTTAAGTAAAGATTAAGTACATATTAATGATTTCTTCCCTGAGGGTTGAGTTAACAATTCTAAACATTGTTATACATACTTTTTTAAATTTATTTTATTGACCCTCCATACGACGGTCTGTATTAACGACCAAGTCGAAAATGAAATACTGACACTTCTGCCACCTGGCGATCAGGAATTATATTAAGGGATGTGCCAGTGTTGCTGCTGGAGAGATTATAATTTTTCACATTTCGACCAGTACTTACTCGAAAAATCGTATTTTTTGAGATGTGCCACTATTGCAGCCCATGAGCGACTTAATTTGAACAAAAGTTGCTCGCAATAGTAAGAATATAAACCACATAATAGTATTAAAAACACGAGAAAATTATTTCTAGAAATAAAATACCTATAAAAGCCACATTATAAAAAAAATACTATTAATACTCTTCATTAATTTACTGCACTTTTTATATAATTGTTGCACATTTTATAGAATACTCTCGCAATTTTTTTGCAAATAATATTAGTTTTAGATATGTTTTGTATAATTAAAAAACATTAGAAAATGGTTATTTAAAAAATGATAACTTTTTATTTATTGATTAGTTTTGCTCAAATATAACATGGATCTTTCTCTAGCTAACACTAACTTACTGTCCAAATTTCAATACAATCAGACTTTTTATTCATAATGGTGCTTACAAGAAATGTGACGGACAGACACATGGACGGATATTTTCAAGGTTCTTCAGAATTCGATCACCAACACAATGTTGTGAAACATTTTTCTCTACGACCAATATTACTGGTTTTAGAAATGTGCCAATCAAATGCAATATACTCTTCGTTTTGTATTTGAGAAGAGTATAATAATAATACTGTCTTTTGGAAAACATATCATCATGCTTATAATCTACATATCGTCGCGCCGGAAGAAAAACACAGTTTTGCAGAAAAGAGAATTTAAAATAGTTAATATTTTCAGCTTCGCTGAATATGGTGTAATGAGAGATATAACTATTAGTTATTATTCTTTTATATCACTGCTATTGTCACGCAGTACTTGAAATTTATTCTGGCCACCCGGTACATCATTTCTTTAGTAACGGATATCGGTTGTTACACCAGATCTGTTTAACGTATTTGCATTTTACTTTGTATCAAAAAAGCTGAGTTCGCGGGATGCAGGTTCACCGCACTACATTGTTGCCGGGGCAAAAGTGTCAAGTCAACGAAAATGAATAACGGTACCGGCGTGCGGGGAAAAAGTCAGTTGGGTTTTGAGTTCGAGAGTAAAAAGTCCGCGGGGTACTGCGTGGGCCCAACTCCCTCCCCCAGAATGGTGCATCCCCAGGGGTTGTAATAACAAAATGTAAGTACACTCTTTTTTTTGTATTGTTTTAATCTAATAAACTTGTACTTTGTTTTCTACCTCTATGTTTTATTTAATAGAGTATTCATTCAATAATTAGTTTAAATCCTCTCGTATGCCAAGCGAGTAAAAGTGGCTTCATGGGTATCGCCGATAGGACTCCGGGCAACCGGACAATATGGGAGATACCTGTGGACGTCGCGTCACATAATACTCAAAAATAAGTCGTACAGCCCTAAAAGAGGGAGAAATGCGACACGTGGTGGAGGCCGCCGTGTTCGGTTCCAGGGGTGATTCTTCACAATCAGTCCAGTTATTTTAAATAGCCTTTAATTCAAGTTTACATAGTTATTTTTTTTGTAGCGAATTTACGTAATTCTTCACCACTTGTATACGATATTTTTTTACCTTAAAGTTGTTTTAAAATAGTTGAACTTAAGCAGAAAATTAATTTGTTTGGCAAACTTATAGAATTTATCACATTTTAATAAGTTATTTCTAAATATTTGGTTTGTATTTTACAACATTGAATGAATACTACGTATTTTCCGTTTGATCGTAATTTTTTATTTAGAAACTTCGTAATTTCGCGTCATATAATTTTTTCTGGTAAAGTCCGACGGTAGAAATCAAGTGTACAAAAATTATTTAGGGGCAGTGAAATAAGGAATGAACTGGGTTTTTTGTTTTTTTTTATATTGATATAATAGTATTTATGAAGGCAAATGTTTTGTTGAGGATCTATTGATATTGGTTATGTACTTTGATAATTAATTTTACTATTGATATTTCGCACAGTAGCTGCTTAATTTATTAGACATTTTTTTCACTAACTTACGTTACGTACGTAAAATAGATTTTCTTGAAAGTCCTTAATTTGCTCTGTATTATTTCTGTGACTTGATTTTTTTATTATTGATTTTTTTTATTGATTGATTTCTTTTTACATAAGCATTAATTTTACTTAATGGTAAACGCTATTACTTGCTTTTATTTTTTTTATTTTATTGTGGTTTCGCCAAATTTCGGCAGAATTAGGGTGAAAGCGCCGAATTTCTTTAGCTTGAATTAATTGTAAAATGTTTATTTGCTTTTTGAATTTTTCAGTAAATTGAAAAATTTAGGTAATGACAAAGTGATTTGTGGTACTGATTCAATTATTTTGTTCTTCATAAAGTTTTTTGTGTCAATAGCTATTCTTTCTCTACCTGTCTAGAGACAGCTTAGCAACAATTTTTTTTTTCTATTTTTTTATTTTTCAAAATAACTGGTTTAAAAATCTAATCTTTTCCCCAGCCTGGATTGCAGGCGGGAGAATTATAAGTTTAGTTATTACACGTTGGTAAATTAATACCCTTGATTAGTGCCCGACTACCTGGCTAATCAAGTTTAATTTCCATCTGTACCCCTGCAGTTGTATGAGAATTCGTTCCAATTTTTCATGAGAATATTATTCGTGCAAACAGTACCCCGAACTGACTTGTTGTTGAGTTTTTATTCTTAGATTTTTTAGTAAAAAGGCAAAAAGCTTCGCATTTTAGTGATAATAATGTCATTTTTTTATATTATTATTTTTACATTAGCGACCTAACCCTAATAGTTAGACAACAATTTTTTATCCATTAGTGAGGACGCAATAAGAACACTTATTGTGCTTGGTATATTAATTTTTTTTGAGATGATGTTTTTATAAATAATATTTTTCTTTTTTTTACGCTTATCAAATAATTCTTGGCATGTGGGGTGAAAAGCGCAGTTATTTTTTTAAGTTGTACTTTTGTTACCATCTCGCTAATTCCCAATAAAAACGAATTTTTGCCAGGAATAAACAAAAGGTTTTTTATGTAACATATCCTCGTTTTATAAATATATTGGGGTGAACATAGAGTATGAAATATGTAGTTTTTATTGGAAAATATGAATAATACAGTAGTAGCCTATTGCATAAGTTTTTCTTCCCCGCATCGTGCGGTTCGTTGTTTTAAAATACGAGAATAACATTTTTGCCTCTTTCTTCCTAAGAAAATTTCTCTAGGAGAGAAAACAAAGTTTATAATGCCTTGTAGAAAAATAATGAAAGTTTAGATAGTTTAAGTTCATTCCTTATTCTTTATTTCGCGTATAAGTTGGTAATAATGTAATATTTTTCTGAGTTTTGTTGTTCGTTAAGTTAATGTTCTATGATTTAATTTTAATGCCCCTAAATAAAGTACTTACATTTAGGAAATACACGCAGTGCCATATTAAGATTTTTTTTTAGAGTTATTTGGGGAAAAGAATATTTTTTTTATATATAGCTATAGGAGGGACCTAAAATTGTAGCGATTTGTCTAAGTAGTATAGTTCTAATAATTTAAATTTCAAAATAGAGTGGAAAATTGTTTTTCAAAACTAGAGCCAAAACATCGTTGTTTGGATGTAATTTTCTCAATGAAAGTATAATTTGAAAAAATGTAAAATCTAATAAATGGGAGTTTAACATAATTGTTTGTTTTGATAACATTGAGTTGAAAAAACGAAGTAAAAAAAAAATTGTTTTTTTTAATTTTATTTTACAAAAAGGGGGATTATTTTGAAGTAAAACTGAAAGTTATAAAGTGTCAGTTTGAAGTCTGATCATACTGACCAGAATTATTTTTATGTAACTTTTATAGAGGAAAAATAGGGAATATTGACAATTTGAGTTACTTAATTACGTTGAGTTGTTGTACCCAGACCCGAGTCAAGTAAAGTGAGGGAAATAGAAGGCGCGCCTAGGAAAGAAAGTTTTTAATGTGAATTATGAGAAATAATGTGTTATTAAAAAGGTACCAAGTTTATGAGTTTACAAGAGTTATAATACGATATTATGAGTTGATTGAGTTTTGAGATAAATAATGTGTTATTAAAGGGTACCAAGTTATGAGTATATTAGGGTTGTATGAGATATTGCGAATTCTCAGAATATTTAAGGGTACCAAAGCCCAATTAGAGGCGTAAATGCTTAGGACAGGAAAACAGGGATTGATGACAGTGATTTAGTCCGGTCAAATCTACTGTAAAGGGAGGTTAAAGAAAACTATCCGTTAGTCCGGTCAAAAGAGCATTTTTATTGGTCATGATAAATATTCATGATCTATTAAGAATAATGGTCCCAAGGTCTCCTCAGTGGTAATGAGGGTATGTAAAAAGCGTCATAGGGAAAAGACGTGGGAAAAGGGTTTGATAGCAGGAATAAATAGTACGGTCAAACCCATCTTAAAAAACAAAACATATTCTTTTCTTTTGTAATTCAATGTTCAGCGGGGCAAATAGCCGGGAAAGTAGTTGTTGAAAGAAGAGAGTAGGCTTTGTATGTTAAAATGTAGAGATTTGCAAGGAAGATATAATGATTTTTTTATGGTACCAAGGTTGCCTCATAGGTTAATGAGGGTGTGTAAGAAGCGTCTTAGGGAAAAGACGTGTGAAAAGGGTTTGATAGCAGGAATAAATAGTACGGTCAAACCCATCTAAAAAAAAAAACAAAACATATTCTTTTCTTTTATAATTCAATGTTCAGCGGGGCAAATAGCCGGGAAAGTAGTTGTTTAAAGAAGAGAGTAAGCTTTGTATATTAGAAGGTAGAGAGATTTGTAAGGAAGAAATAATTATTTTTGATGGTACCAAGGGTTCCTCATATGTTAATGGGGGTATATAAGAAGCGTCAAATGGAAGACGTAGGAAAAGGTTTCGGTAAATAAACCGAATATTAGTACGGTCAAAGTCTAATTTAATTAGCAAAGGTACAATAAGAGTAACTCGGATTTCTGTTCGTAATAAAAATAAGGACAAGAAAACAAATATCGTTTAAATATTTGGTCAATATTCCTTGAAAGGTAAATAGTCCGAAGGAACATGGGTAAAGGTAATTTTAAGGGTATGTTGTGGTAGCCTAGGTCAACAAGTCGAGAACAGTAGTATCGGAAGGTTGAATACCGTGTGGGGTGGTAAATGTTAAATTTTTTCTCTTTGCTCGGATACCAATTGGTAAGTGCTGTTGCTGGGTCACGATGCGATGTTGCTGGGCGATTTAAGCTAGTAGCTATAGCGAGGTTACTAGATAAATGGCAAAGTAAAGTAGCGAATGGCCTAGCGGAGTTCTTATCCAAGCTAAATTAATATTAACTATACAAACAGTGTTGACATGTCGCCTCCATAATGAACGAAAGTTGAACCACCCACGGTATATAAGAACCGAGAAAATGAGAAGTAACTGGTAAACGTTTTTATCCCCCCATAGTAAAGTTTTTTTAAATTGTTTTATGACGTGAAAGCTATGATAAGTGATGAGGGGAAAAATTTAGTAGAGTACATGAAATTTAGATTGTTTTTCCCCACTTTTCTCCCAAGAGTAAGTGTTTAAATGGCAAATAGTTTTATATTAAGAGAATATTTTTGTTGTTAAGAGAGAGAAAAGTAATAAAGGTAATAGGTCCTCCTAAGAAATTTTTGCTTCTTTAGCGATTTTTATATGTATTGAGTTAATTTTTTATTGTCCAGAGGAGAATACTAATAAAGGAAAGTTAGTTATAATTTGATTCTATATAAGGTACAAGGCGTTAAGAAACTATCAATTTTTTTTAGTTATGACTATTTTTTTTTTTTTTTTTTAACTTTGGCATATTTTGCATATGTACATTTTTTGTTGTTTTTTTTGGATATTTTAAATGTCAATGAATAAGTTCAAAGGTACCGAAATACATTTTCATTTTTTTTCATAAGATTAAATTTATGAGTCTGTTTTTTTTATTTGTTTATTGGAAGAGATAAAAGTCAATAAATAACTATAACGGCATCAAAATAATAATAATAATAATATGAATAATCGACTTTTTTTTATGTACTGCCCACAAAAAACACATTTTTATTTTATTATGAAGTTCAATTCATGTAGTACATTTTTTGTTTTGTTTTGTTTTGTTTGTGTGCTTAAACAAATAAAAGTCAATGAATAACTTAACGGGATCTAAATATATCCCTATTTTTTTTTTTAATATGAGAGAGAAGTCTATGGAGTAAAGAAAATATTTTTACGAAATCATTTTGAGAATTTTCTTTACGCAAGCTCCGAATAAGAAGGGTAGATTTATTAAGTCAAATTATGAATATTATTAAGGTTGTGTTTTTAGGGTTGATCTAACTATAACTGGTAAACTACCCATCTCTATTATTTTTTTAATTTGTGAAAAATTTGTGCTAGACTCTAAACCAATGAGAAGTTAAATTTCTTTTGTTTTGATTGTCGATGGTAATTTTTTTAAATTGTTTACATTAGAAAAGTCTACTTGGCTAGGTGAACCGTTTGTTGTGTATTTTTTTTCTGTTTCTTTTAATGTTTGACAAAATGGTTAATTAAGAGTTTTTACAAGAGATGCATATTGTTATGTTTTTTTTTTCAAATAATGTTATGTAAGAACTTACTTGGGCCATTCTTTTGTTTTATGTAATCGCACCGTGTAAATGAGACACACATAGCACAGGAAGGCAACCCCATTCAAATGTCCCAGGAACGGAGAATCTCACCTATAAGTCGTAGCGACTAAGACCGAACCACATTTGAAGAAAAAGTCCGCTGGTTTTCTTCAATTTTTTTTTTCAAAACCAGTTCCAATGTAAAATGGTGTAGCTGTTTCAAGAACGAGCTCCGCTGTCAGTCTGGCGATAAAAAGGCACACTTCTATTAAGGCATCTTTTTTCCACCCACATTAACAACTTGTGGTAGTTTTCGCCTTAAATTTTTCCGCCTTAGCCTGACAGACAGTTATTTCCAAAAGGAATTTTTTGGAAACGGATAGATGGAGAGTGGACAAGAAGGACACGTCAGATGGTTATGGTCCAGTTGGTTCCGAACGAAGGCAAATGAAGTGCGTACCGCCCTACGCACAGTGGAGATGGCGACGATGGGAGCAGTAAGTCGTGGTACGCTTGGCTGGGATATCTCTACCCTTGTTCCGAGGATCCACAGGTTACACATCACGAGCCCAAATGTTGAAATGACAATTCATAAAGGTTGGCGATGAAAGACATTTAGAAAATATTTGGAACGTGGAAGGACAATGGTGTAAGTGTGGTTTATTAATTTGATAAATTGAACAGAGCCGGACTCCAAAAATTTGTGCTATAACAGTCGTGTGTTTTCTGAAACTTATACAGTGCGAAAGATTTCTAAGTGCCCAAATAACATTTTTAGAATCATTTTGTCTTAGCGTAGTATTTTTGATTTTTCTTTTGTTGTTATTTTTTGGCGAAAAACTTATTTTATTTTATCATTACAATGATACTTTAATTTTTTTAATGAAAATTTTTTTGTGCGCCCAAATGTTTTTAAAATCTTTTACATCCTAGCTTGGTAATTCTTATTTCATTGTTTATTTTTTTTTTCTCAAAAGCACTTACTTTAATTTATTACTACTATATTTTATTTTTTTAAATGAAACATTTTTGGATGTCCAAGTAGCATCCTCAGAATTTTATTACATTCTAGCACAATACTTTTTTTTAATTTTTTTCATGGTGTATCTTTATTTAAACTCGTTTAATTTATTATTGCAAGGTTCCTTTAATTTTTTTATAGTAATTTACAATTTATTTTAATTTTATTAAATTTTTTTGTTGGCTAGCTGGCCTTTGATAATAGTTTACAAAGTATTGGAGCTTGCACTACTAAGGTTAAATAGATAATTTAATGTTTCATGTTGTCGATTTGTTGATATTTAATTATTTTTAAACTTGACAAAGATTTTTTTTTTTAAGTTACTCCATGTTATTATTTTATCCCTGTGTTTTATTGTTGTGTGTTATATGTATTGGAAACATTTTTATACTATGTTTGCCGTTTTGTTTGATTTCTTAAAAAAAAAAATATATAATATTTTTTTTTCTATTTTCTGTACTTAATTTTTTTTTGTTTTTTTGTAATTGTATACCCAAATGTTTAAAGCTGGGGACCAGCTTTCATAGGTGGGGGAGATGTGTCACGCAGTACTTGAAATTTATTCTGGCCACCCGGTACATCATTTCTTTAGTAACGGATATCGGTTGTTACACCAGATCTGTTTAACGTATTTGCATTTTACTTTGTATCAAAAAAGCTGAGTTCGCGGGATGCAGGTTCACCGCACTACATTGTTGCCGGGGCAAAAGTGTCAAGTCAACGAAAATGAATAACGGTACCGGCGTGCGGGGAAAAAGTCAGTTGGGTTTTGAGTTCGAGAGTAAAAAGTCCGCGGGGTACTGCGTGGGCCCAACTCCCTCCCCCAGAATGGTGCATCCCCAGGGGTTGTAATAACAAAATGTAAGTACACTCTTTTTTTTGTATTGTTTTAATCTAATAAACTTGTACTTTGTTTTCTACCTCTATGTTTTATTTAATAGAGTATTCATTCAATAATTAGTTTAAATCCTCTCGTATGCCAAGCGAGTAAAAGTGGCTTCATGGGTATCGCCGATAGGACTCCGGGCAACCGGACAATATGGGAGATACCTGTGGACGTCGCGTCACATAATACTCAAAAATAAGTCGTACAGCCCTAAAAGAGGGAGAAATGCGACACTATTAAAGCAAATCTATTGATTTAATGTAGTCTGAGGCTGAAGGACCTAGGTCAATAGCCTATTGAATCAGTTTGTGGTAATGTAGTGCATTCAGTTCAGACACACAACTCGAATAAACTTATGATGTTATTAAAGATTGAAACTTTATAATCGTGATGGGGGAACAATGACGTGCGTAAGTGGCGAAATTGAGGCATTTTATATATGACCTTTTCCTGGGGACATCTCTATCGTACTTGTGAACTTTTTATGCAAAAAAGCCAAAACATACAAATTTTCATTTGTGTCACTTTTCTTCCGAAGCGACGATATTACCTTTTAACTTTTAATATTTTACAATAAAATTTACATACTAAGATTATCTTTCAAATGTTTTAAATTTACATTAAAAAACCGGAACAGCATGTAAGACTCATCAATATAATTTTAAACTAGATGTAAACATACAAACTTTGCTCCTTTAATTTCACATTTTAAAATTTTTGCTGTCGCGGAGCTGTGTAACCATATAAACACCAGAGTTTGACGGACGAGTTTTAATCTACTGCATTACACAGCTCCTCGACCTCGAAAATTTGATTACAATTATATATCCTTATACCCCAGATGGTGCTGTCACAGGTAAAACTATTCGCGCATGTTAGCTCCGCCTCAAGGATCTTCTCATAATAATACTACTCTACAAGTGCAAAGTGGGTGCAAGGACAGTCAGTTCTTGTGCCCATGTTGTTTCAATATTTATTGTCTTTGACAGATATTAAAATCGAAGAAAGCAAACCAAGCAGCTGAAGTTATGGATGCCAGCGCCATCATTAATACATCACAATGATACTTGTAGAAGAAAGATCTATATTGTTTCATAAGGTACATATTTCGTTGAATTGTTAATTAATTTTCTTTGTTTAATTCTGATGAGGGAACTCGTGTGTGATTTTTATGACACTACATTTTAACAATTCTATTGCAAAGCAAGAAAATGTCTTTCACCCATAAAAAATACATGAGAAAATGCTCAACATATTATTACCATTTATTTTTATGAAATATACAGGCGTCCCATTCAAAAATAAATAATAACGTAGTTTTTAATCAAATCAGTGGTAAAAAAAAACTATTTCTTTAAATTTAATGTTATAATAACGTCCTAACGGACTTTAACTACTGCTATTCCACAACTCAACCAGGAGACGTACAAATATCTACCAAAACAACTAGTCCCTGCGACATTGCCATCTACCGCAGCTGGGACTCGAATTCAGAAGAGATAACAGTGACTAGACATGTTATGCCACTCAACACTACTAAACATCCATACCCTGGCAAGGATTCAAACCCACAAGCTCAATACCTCTGCACTGTGCCGATTTCATTAATATACAGGGTGATTCACGTAGGCCATTCATTAGAAGTTTTTCAACTTGCAGTTGGATTAGAAACTTGAAATTTGGTATGTAGCCATAATCGATCATGCCCGTTCTTTCTAAAATATTTTCAGTCCTCCAACTATACAGGGTGTGCCAAAAATTGGTACCAACTTTCTTATTTTAAATGGAAACCTATATTTTTCTTTACATGGTTCGATTGGTCTTCTAATTCTGAGTTTAGAGAACCTAAGTTATGTTAACTTATCCATTACAATTTTTGACATATGTCCAATTTTTTGAAAAAAATTGCCGCTGTAGTAGTTTACGAACAAATTTGTATCTCGCAAACCTTTCAAAATTATGAAACCAAATTTGTGAAGCAATTAGCTGGAAGTCCAGGCTAACTTTTGATGTTCCATCGGTGGTCCCATTTTGTACCATATGGGCGCAGTCGATTTTCAAATGTCGCAATCAAAAATTGTCAAAAAGTCAATTTTTTCAAATGGCACCTACTATTTTTTTTCACACCATTCGAAAGAAAATTGAATTTTAGGGTGAGTCACTTAAGCATTCCCTATACCTAACTTCACCCCATATCGAGTTATTCAATAAAAATCAAGAAATACCTTATCTTGCCGAGAGATTCCTTACTTCATCAAAAGACAGTTGTAATCATTTTTAAAGAACAATATGGATTCTTATTTAATTACACAGAACACCAACAAATTATTATTAACGAACAAAAACAATGTTGACGAAATTCTGATGTAAATGTTCAATGTGACCACCATATTTTTGTTCAAATATTCTATTATTCTACTTTCAACAGCGTAGCACATCTTTGCGCCTACCATTTCTGACACCAGAAATCAATGCAAAATTGAATTTTAGGGCCACTTTTATTAAGATTGTGGATGTCTATCTACAGTCGTTTTTGAGTTATTGGCATTTTTGAAAAAATATTGTTTGTTTTTTTTTCTCAAGGGTAGTAGGCTTTGGAAACAATCGTTTCATTTTAATTTTTATTCAAAAATTGTATTGCAATAATAAATAATAACAACAAGATAACAACAAATAAACAGATTAACAAAATAATTATTTCAATACAAATGCTCAATGTGTGCACCGTTTTCACTGACAGAATTTCGTCAACATTGTTCTTGTTCGTTAATAATAATTTGTTGGTGTTGTGTGTAATTAAATAAGAATCCATATTTTTCTTAAAAAATTATTACAACTGTCTTTTGTTTCCATGGCATACTTGATGAAGTAAGGAATCTCTCGGCAAGATAAGGTATTTCTTGATTTTTATTGAATAACTCGATATGGGGTGAAGTTAGGTATAGGGAATGCTTAAGTAACTCACCCTAAAATTCAATTTTCATTCGAATGGTGTGAAAAAATATAGTAGGTGCCATTTGAAAAAATTGACTTTTTGACAATTTTTTATTGCGACATTTGAAAATCGACTGCGCCCATATGGTACAAAATGGGACCACCGATGGGACATCAAAAGTTAGCCTGGGCTTCCAGCTAACTGCTTCACAAATTTGGTTTCATAATTTTGAAAGGTTTGCGAGATACAAATTTGTTCGTAAACTACTACAGCGGCAATTTTTTTCAAAAAATTGGACATATGTCAAAAATTGTAATGGATAAGTTAACATAACTTAGGTTCTCTAAACTCAGAATTAGAAGACCAATCGAACCATGTAAAGAAAAATATAGGTTTCCATTTAAAATAAGAAAGTTGGTACCAATTTTTGGCACACCCTGTATAGTTGGAGAACTGAAAATATTTTATATAGAACGGGCATGATCGATTATTGCTGCATACCAAATTTCAAGTTTCTAATCCAACTGCAAGTTGAAAAACTTCTAATGAATGGCCTACGTGAATCACCCTGTATAAATCAGTTTTATTTATGATGAAAAATGTCCCAAGGAACTTATCATCTAAAATTTATTTTAAAAAAGTTACGGCGCTTCTTGACACAAAAATATTGCAATTCAAATGCTCAAAAACCAGTGATTTTTCTCGAAAATTGTACATATCATAAAATTTGCTTAGAGTCATATGCATCTCTTTTCAAGGCTTCTGGGATTAAACAATTCCCTTGCCATCTATATCTCAATTTATGTAAAAATACCACATTTACTCATAACCAGAGTTCGGATGTCAGATGCCACAATTTACGGACGGACGGACTCAGATATGTTTATAAAAATGTTTTTACTTTGCATTTACGTATTTCAAGAGCAAAAATAATGCAATCATACCTTGCCAATGTGATACTGCTAACACTTGGTGGAATTCACACAATACACCAAAACTATTCATCCATGGTGGCACAATAAGAACAATTAATCAGTTGTTCTAACTGTCGAATACACCATTGCATGAAACCACGTCATATAGTTCATCCTTTTCGTCGATTTTGCAGCAGCGCTAACTTTTCATATATCCAAGGCACGCAAATTTTGCACAAATTTCCTAAAAAGCAGATTGTTTACTTTGCTTCACGGAATATTACACCCGGTAATCATTTTCACCAAGTCTTAGTTAAATGTTGGCTTTACTTCACTTTAAGTACGTGGAATACAACTTGCCTTGTTACTACATTTTGAAAAAAAATGTAGTATACGTTTAGCATTTTTCCGGTGGACCGTCGAAACCCGAAAAAAACGTCGGATCGATGTGAAAGTCATATCTATCGATTCGAGAGCGAATTTAGAAAATTCCGTCCGTCGGTCAGTCGGTCGGTCTGTCTGTCTGTCTGTCGGTCTGTCACGCCCAGCCCCCCTAATCCGTTTTCGGATTGCGATGTAACTTGGGTGGTTAATAGGAGGTCTTTAGAAAACCTTAACGCCCGAAGCTCGGCTCCGTTCGGAAATCGGAAGTACCTGATATAGACGTTTCGATTTTTTCGGGAAAAATTGAATAACTCGATAACGGGTAGTCGGATCGAGATATTTCAAAAAAGAAATAGTGCCGCTGGCAAAGCTCTACAAATAAGTAAACCAGAGACTATGTCGAAAAACAAACGAAAATTGATTTTTTTTGCAAAAAACTGGTTTTCTCGAAATCGGGCTAGGAAGCACGATAACTGTCCAGAATATTGATCGATTTCGACGAGACTTAGTGGGATCAAAGGTACTCGGCCACAAATCAAGCCTATTGCTGGCGGCCCGAATCCGTTGACCGCAAGTATGTTTTCCAGGGCCGAGTATGATTTTTCAAAGAAATTAATAACTCCCGAACCGAAGTTCCCATTTTGATTTTCAAAAATGGCTATTGTAGGGCTCGAATAGTTCTATTAGTTGACGTTTATGAGAAATTTGAGAAAACAAAAGCGAATCTACAAATCCTGGAAAACTTGATTTTTTTGATAAATTCTACAAATTCCGAACAGTTTCCTAATAAAAATCGAAAATTGACTATTCCGTCGATCGATCTCTATAACCAGTATAAGGCACGGGACCTTGCTAGTCACAGAATCGAGCGAGTGAAGGTCCCAATTGCCACTGGTCACTATCTGTTTCACAACACAGACAATTACTTGTAGGTACTCATCAAATTAGAACAGCGTTCACTCAGCAGCAGAGATGGAAAAGGTAGGTCCAATTATTAGCCTTGTAAATACAGCTGCTTCAAAAAATTACCACGATAGAATAACGTTGCTTTGGAATAATTGCCATATAATGTTCTTGAAAGACGTGGCTAACCTCCTTGTTTATCGTTCGCTATGAGTAACCTGTTATTTTAGCATTATGAGTAACTTGGCCAAGTTAGGACACGGGAATAACAACCCATCTGTAGTCAGTAGGACATTGTAAAAAGTGATTATTTACCATTGCAGAGCTATGAGTATATTTATCTGTGTTTATCAAAGTGAAAACATTCTTATAAACATGTGTGAGTATCTCCCTCATAAACTGTGAATGGCACTCTGACATCCGAACCTTGCTCATAACTGAAGTCATTTATACATTGTAGTTAATGCCCTTAACGGAAATCAAATATCTCTCTTAGTTATCGAGAAAATGATCCTGAGAGTTTTAAGTGGGGCACCCTGTATGAATAGAAACATTTAATTTAGCATATTGAAAAAAAAATGGAGAGGGTTGACCACAACGAAATTTATCAATTACCCCAGTCGAGTTACCTATTGTGATAATAGATAATTTTACAAGGATTTACAATTTTTGTGAAGTATAAGCACCTGTTTAATGGAGGGGAGCCTGGGAGACCCCTGTTTTCCCTAATGCAGGAATGGTAACTTGTTAATCACTGCATGTAGATATATTCAAATTAGTTACTTACCAACTTCCAATTGTGTCCATCATAAATTCTCCTACAGCATCGTAGATGACAGAAACACCTTTGTCTTTGGTAATTTTCATACAGTGCTTGGATAAATTTTTCGAAAAATGCAAGGTTTCAAATGCACCACGTTGCCGAACTAATTCTCCCCTTTCTTCTGTGTCAACAAGTCCAATAACCTAAATTCATAATAATAATAATAAAAGTTCTTTATTGATTGCATTAATATACAATGCGTAATACAATACAATCAAAAGGCCATCGACTTAGGTCCTTCAGCCAAGGAGATAATAGTATCATATTTAACATTTTGTATAGAAAACATGGAGGGGAAACAAAAGGATCATCCAGTGTGTCTCACAGGTTGAGGCGTTACAGTCCCAACCAAAAGTAAGTCGAATTCTAAATCAGAACTTTTCCATAATATAAGGTTGTAAGTCGATGATACCCATAAATATTGTCATAAAGGCATAAATAAATTATTTATTATTATTAATTAATTATTTAAGTAGATTTAATTATTTTACTTAATTAACTTTTGAATGTTTTGTTCAAACTTTTTGAAAAACAAAAAAAAAAAAAATGTAAATATCTGTGTATTTTACAAATTTGTTTCAGTAATTAGTTAAAAAAAAGATGACAAGCAGTACAGATTAGAATTAAATCATTAAATAATTGAAAAATCAGTAAAAAGTCATTAACGAAAAGAGAAATTAGACAGTTTAGAAATGTTTAATAATTTTTTTTATTTATTAAAAGTCTCCTAATTAAATTGGAAATAATATTAAAATATGCGTAAAACATCAATGCTTTACATAGTTAGTCTTCGGAACTGTTGACATTATTTGGTTATTTGCCATAAATTAAAATGTACCAAAAAATAGATTGAAGAAGCCGTTACTCTGTATTAGTTAACCATTTTGCATAAATAACTAAATAAAACACACTACTATGTTTTCTACCACTATGTGATAGAAAACATAGTAGTGCGTTTTATTTAGTTATTTGTATTAAAATGTACCGTTTGCATGCTGGGTTGACATATTTTCCATAAGACTACATGTAAAAGTTTTTAAAAATTGTTAACTTTATGAGTTTCCTAATGACTTTGGATTATTACAGAAAATTGTGTCGTATAAAAATCTATTAAAAAAACATTATTTCAGATTTTTTTCATTATTTTCGTCCAACGCCTCAACCTCCTTAAATAAAAATTATTTCTAAACTTATTTTTTTGAAACAATTTACACAAATGAATAACAAATACAACCAAAAGAATTAAATATTATGTGCCATCAAACCTCCATCAGCCCTAATGCGTGCCTCAATTCGCTTTCTGTTCGTGTTCATAACTTTTCGGAGGGTTGCAGGCATAATTTCATTACAAGCTTGCCTAATCTGGTTTTCCTTTTGTAGTCTATTTCGTGGCTGCTTTCGTAGACTTCATTCTTTAGAAACCCCCATAAAAAAGGGTCCAAGGGCGTGAGGTCAGGTGACCTCGGAGGCCAATGAATAAAAGGGCTAATCCTTCCAATCCACCTCCAGGCAAAGTTGTCGTTTAGCGAATTCCGTACTGCTTTGTGGATTGGGGTCCATCAAGTTGAAATATCACATTTTTGGATGCAGTAAGGGGCAAGTTTTCAATTTCGATTGAAAATTCAGTTTGCAAAAAAATTAGAAAACGTTCTGCATTCAAACTTCTCTCAAAAAAATATGGCCCAATTATTTATTCATTCAGAATACTGCACCACACATTCACCTTTTCTGAATACGTAGACAGTTTACAACCCAATGAGAGTTTTTAATGGACCAATATCTAGTATTTTGAGAGCTAACTGTGTCATTAGTTGTAAATCTCGCTTGATCTGAGAATAAAATATTTTTTGAAAAATTAGGGTTGTTAAAAAATTCTCCCTGACACCAAAAGCAATATTCCAGACGCCGTTCTTTGTCTCCTTCTTCTAATGTGTGTAAGAAAACTGGCTTAAAGGGACGTAATTTATATTGATGGGAGCATCTTTAAATTGTTTCCTTGGATACATTTAGAATTGTGGACATTTTCCTTAGGCTACACCTTGGATTTCTCTCACAAACTGAAGAATTCTTGTATCTCCAACATGATCCCCTATCAACTCGCCAAACTTTCATATGGTCTATTGGGGTTCGATCTGGATGCCGATTATTAAATTCTGTAGCAGCTTCCTTCATTGTACGAGAATTACCACGAACTAATCTAACGATTTCCACTTTTTCCGCAGTTGTAAGCATGCGTAGGCAGTGCCCATCCAATTATCTAAGAACGCCAAGGCCAAGTAGTAGTTAAGTCATAAAATTTTACCGTTAATTCATTTTAATTAAAAATTATAAATAACTAAACAAAACGCACTACTATATTTTCTACCACTACGTTCATAAAAATTGCGACTGCACTTTAGACTTATAAAGCCATTGTCAAGTGGCATGCCATGCCTAACGAAAACTTAATAAACTTATGAATTTTAAATCACTGAATAGAATATGTTTACATTCATTTTGACAATATATCAATATTAAACTGAAAAATGACTAATTAATAAATGTGTTAAAATTGATTAAATCATTAATTAATTTCTTAATCTTATGACAATATTGAGAATATCAAATAGAATATTAATTGTGCACCGAATTTTTAATTTGGTATTTGACAAATAACAGAAAAAAAAGGAAGTTAGTATGACATTAATTATGATTATTATACTCTTCGCAAATACAAAACGAAGAGTATATTGCATTCGATTGGCACATCTCTAAAACTGGTAATAACATTCATAGAGAAAAAATTTCTCGTAACACTGTGTTGGTGATCGAATTCTGAACAAATTTCAAAATGTCCGTCCTTCTGTCCATCCGTCCCGTCCGTCTGTCACGTTTCTTGCAAGCATGATAACTTAAGAATGGAAAGTCCGATTGTATTGAAGTTTGGACAGTAAGTTAGTGTTAGCTAGAGGAAGGAAGGAAGAACCCTGTTGTTTTTGAACAAAATCGATCAATAAAAAAAAGTAATAAATTTTTTTAATGAAAAAAATTTCGTTTTGTTTTGTAATTAAACAAAAAATGTTTGAAACTAATATCTTTTACAAAAAAAAAACTGTGAAGAGTATGCTATAGAATGTGCAACAATTATATAACAAGTGTAGTAACTCAGCGAAGAGTACGTAAATTCAAATAGATACCGGGCTTTGTAGTTTGTAGGTGGAATGTGCCTGCCTCATCCCTCAATCATAATTTCTCGTCAAATATTGTTTCATTTTCGGAAGCACATAACATATTTATTACGATTTATCTTTTGTTTGTGTTTGTGCAAGAGCCCACCCATAGCTAAAATCCACAGGCCGCCGCTGGTTTGGTTATATTCTTATATTTTGGTCCAAAGAATGTGCCTACCATTGAATTATGGCCTTATTATTAATAGTCCACCTTGTATATTTATTATTCTCTATGCAAATACAAAACGCAGAGTATATTGCATTCGATCGAATTGTGAACAACTTTCAAAATGTCCGTCTGTCCGTCTGACCGTCACGTTTCTTGTAAGCACGATAACTTAAGAACGAAAAGTACGATTGCATTGAAATTTGGACAGTGAGTTAATGTTAGCTACCCTATTGTATTTGAACAAAATCGATCGATAAATAAAAAAGTTATTAATTCTTAAAAAAAAAAAATGTTTTTAATGTTTTGTAATTAAACTAAAAATGTTTAAAACTAATATTATTAAAAAACTGCGAAGAGTATAATGGTTAACTTGTCTCTGTCATGTGTTTACTATAAATACATATTTTTGAAACAACAAAACAACTCTTTTGTAAACGCCCTTTATACACACTCTTGTTTGATGTGACTAATATTTTTCAACATATTTATGCACTACTGAAAATGAATCTTTTCACACATTTTTAAAACCCGGCTCAAAAGTAGTTATGCCAGAGACGCCAGATAAATATACCACAAAAGTATTTATAAGAAACAAATACTTTTGCGGTAAGAAATAAAAAATATGACATAAAACTCAAAAAGTAATAAATAAATAATTTATTACCAGAAACTTGGAGAAATTATTTATTTGATATAACTGGGCAAGTAGATGTAAGAGATGTTTACTGAAACTGGTGGATAAAAAACACCAGACTTCGGCTGCACATTATACCACTGAAAACAAAAAACTCTGCATACGCCACTTCAACTTTTTGTATCAATTAAGGAAATTAATACATCTCCTATTTGTTTCTTCCGAACTATATTAAACAATTCTTAATCTAAAGTATTATTCTCATCTGTGCCAATAATATACGGCACTATAACGTAAGGAATTTTAAAGCCGATTCTGGTTTTTATGTCATACCTCGGAGCCAGGGTATGTATATTACATAGTTATTCATTTCAATATTCTCATTATTATTCTCACAACCGTTGAAGTCAACAATTAGGCTATTATTACCAGATATACAGTTTACACTCTGTTGACAGCTGTAGTGTGGGAAAATTAACGATCACATAAAAACATGTTTAAAATGTGGCACGCTATATTTTAGAATGCACTACAATTTTTTTACAACAAGTCTGGGTTTTTATATTTTTTGTAAAAAATAAGTTCGCGGTTGGGGATAAGGGGGTATATCCCCATGTGGCCTGTAGCATCATGTCTGCTGAGTCAGGATAGACGAGTCGGAGCAGGCGAAAAGGAACGAAGTAGTGAGTTGAATCAAAGATTCTGGAGCGGTCTGATATAAAGATATATTAATTATTGTATAATATACCAAAGTTGATTAAAATTAGACTTTCATTGAGGACGCAACCCCTTCTATTTATCAAATACATAGTGCCGAAAGAACTTCTTATCTATCTACAGCTAAGACAAAGGTTGAAAGAACATTTTGTTAACACTTAAGTTCGATATCTCTAATAGCGAGAGGGATATGGAATGAAACATAATTTCATGTTCTTTGAAATTCTTTCAAATAAATGTTTTACCGTCTAATTTTGCCATTTCGTAAGAATTACCAAACTCAAAATTCTAGTTCGGTAAAACATTTACATAAGAATCCGGTTTTGTTAATCTCGGAACTTGAGATCTACAGCTATTGCTAATAAAAAATTACTTTAAAAACAACATTTTCTTATATGCAATTTTGCCCTCAATTAAATATATCTAATACAAGAAGAATAAACAGGAAGAGGTGCCCAATTTTAACATTTGTTATACAAATACAATGAACATTTTCTGACGTCATTGCAGAATTAAACAATATGGCTGGAAACCGTCAGAATCTATTTTGGTTTATAAGTTTATGTATTTTTCCTGTCAGATTTGGTTGTAGAACTTAGTATTTTATGTTTTTAGTGTCTATATTGGTGAATTTATACTGTTTTCTTATTCATGTACAAATAAGTTTGTTGGTTAGTCAGGACACTATTTAAAATATGTCTATTTTTAACATCATTTTCGCACGCTTCATTTTGATTTGCAATCATCCTATTGGGCACTTCCTATTCATCCTTCTTGCACCTAATAAATCTTTAAAACAGATATATTCACCTTAGCCTTAAATATATTAGCTGCAACATCAACGGCCGCTAAACCAAGCCCTGCAGGTCCTGCTGAAATCATAATCCTAACATTTTCATTTAGTTTGGCCAATTTAGAAAATGCATACAGTGCCGTTGAATGACCATAAATTAGTACAGCAGCATCCTTTCTTTCGACATCACTCGGAATTCTCCAAACATCATCCATGTCTAACTAGAAATATTAAGTGAGTGTAAGACTTATTTAAAAGTATATTTTTCCATTTAGTGACTTTTGATACCTTTGTAATAACTCATAGCTAATGAAACTTTCATTCTTATTCTACGAAAATCTTAAGATGCCCTGAGAGTACATGTATGTACCGTATGTCCTATGCTATAAGCTAAGCTATATCGGAATTAAAAATATCTAAATCAACATGAGCATTCAACTCTATGTAACACTGGCCGTACCTTGCTTTAAGAACTGGTCAATTTTTATTTCTCATGCTTTTTGTTACATAATTGGTTAAAAGCATAAGTAGGTACATGATCGGGTACATTCGCAAAATGGTTTCATCACAGATACAACATATGCAGGAACAATTTCACCATAGATATGACATTTCCAGGATTGAATATTAATTATGAGTGTTGAAAAACAGGGGTCTTCATTGGTTATATACAGTGGGTTTTCATTCTAATCTTTAATTCACTAATCAAAATATGATTGGAACTTAGAAGTAAGTAGGAGGTAAGGTTGTAGTGACACTGACCATTTCTTCCAATTCATATATTTCAAATTAGGATTAAAAGTGACCAATAAAGAAATGAACATGTAAAAATAAACAGAACCATAGAACCTCTCATAGACCATAAGTTTTTTAAGACAGTAAGTTTATAAATGAAATATTAGGTAGGTATACAGAATGAGTTAAATTTAACCATACGCCCATATATAGATTTCTAGTGTATTTCGCACACCGCCAACTTACGCTTTTCACACTGTGAATGCATCTATCTATAATTATTATGTCATACAATATACGCTTATAGCATGTGGGATATTATGATACATGTACTCTAAGAGCGCTTTTACTGGTGGTATCTTATTTAACTGGATACATGTACTCTGCATCAAATTGTGGAAGAATTTACTTTTACTTACGACACATTGTTCAGCCAATCCACCAAAATGTTCTAAACTAAGTCCTGCCACTCTGTCTCCAACTACAACTTTCTCGTCTGGTACTTCACTTCCTTTCTCTAAAACATCCCCGGATAGCTCGTACCCAGGTACAAATGGAAAGTGTCCTCCACCATGTTTAAATTTGTAGACGTCAGCCGAGTTAACACTACAATAAAGTACTTGTACCCTTACTTGATTGGATTTTATGCTTACTATTTTCCTTTCCCCAATTTCTAATGGTTTACCGGTTTCTTGAATAATTGCCGCTTTATAATTAGACAGTCGTTTATTTATATTGGAAGCACCATACTGAAACAGCTTTATCGCTGTCCTGCTAAATAATTTGCTCATATTAAATTAATATTTTTATAAAAATCATATGTTCCATATATTTAACCTCAAATAATTAAATCGTTTGACAGTCACATGAACAGTAAGTGTTAGGTTCTTCTTCTTCTTCCCCATTGTTTCATTTATTACAATATTCATATTCAACTGCTTATTTGCTTCTACTCATATACTTATTAACTATATACTGGTAATACTCCATAAGCCACTATGTACGGATTTGAGGCTAGAGAACGAGATAGTTTTCTATCTCTATGGAGGACTTTGACGATACGATCTGATGAAGAAGGAAGCGCGCGCTGTAACAGGTCAGTGGTCCCAAAACAAAGAAATCTACCGGCAACCGTAGAAAACGGATATTTCATAGACTATGGTAAAATATATATACCACCCTTTTGGAATGATTCACATGCTATTAGGAAGCTTTCGTTTCTTGGTATTTAAATTATTTAATCAATAAATGAATACCTAAGCAGTAATTAGAAAAACTTATAGTCCAGTGGAATTAGCAAAAAAGTGGGTCTTAGGGTACTAATGGAAGTTTCGATGTTCAGCTAAAAATTCTACTTTACGAATATGAGTGGCACAATTTATATTTTTATGTTTTATGGGTGATTCAGCCGTAAAAAGGCAAGATTGTTAAAAAACAATTTGACATTGAAAGAAATGGTAAATATTTTTTTTCTTTAGTTCTTGGGACGGCATCTTATTTTTTTGAGTAAAAAAAAATTGTTCATGATATTTTTTCTAAAAAGTCAACCTTTTTCAGTAAAACTTGGTGAAAAAATCTTCAATGTTAAAATTTTGGCTTTTACACAAAAAACACCGTTTCATTTTTGTGGATATAGGTTTACACCATGTAAATATAAATCCCTATTTTGATAAACAATAAAATACATAAAACAACTTCACAATCTTAGAACACACAAGCGCCTATAATATTAATGTCTGGAATTGGAACTTGGAACCACTGATATAATGCCTATAGTGCACAATTTCTCCGATTAGATTGTGACCACTCATCTTCTATATTTAGTTGGACTGTCACATTCTCGCGTCGATGTTACGCCCACTAAGACATGCGCACAATACCAAGTCCTCTTAAAGGATAGAAAGACAGGCTTTCCTTGGCGTCAAATTGGGAACGAAACTCATAGTACTTATATAGTTAATAAGTATATGCTTCTACTGAATGACTTTTCAATTACCATCTTTAAAGGCAATTTAGATCCAGCAACCTGCGCAAATGGGCTTGTGTAACTCAATTTGTTCAAGAAAGTTGTTACATCTAAATGAAAATGTACCTACCAAAGGAGCAAGAGGACAACTTGCCTCCAAATACATATTCCTTAAGATTTTCAATTATTATGTCTAGACTTTTTTAAAACTTCAGCGTAGGTTCTGTACCTTCAATTAATAAAATCTTGTTCAATGTAATAATAATAATAATAATAATAATCTTTATTTCCATTAGACTGTTAATACAGTATTGGCATTGTCAAAGTTTAATTACCTAATAATAAGATATTGAAGGAGGACAGTTAACAACATAGTCAATAAATAACATTTATAAAATACAATAATTATAGTGATACGACGACAAACTTAGACATATCTAAAATTAAAATACTCGCTAAGAGAGTAAGGACTTGGTTTTTTTAGTAAGTCCTTAACTTTACTTTTAAATTGTTCGAAGCTGCTTGTGTCTTTAATTCTCTGGGGGAGATGATTATATAGCCTAATTGACGTTATATAAGGACCCTTGCTAACCTGCACCAGCCTACTTGGCGGAACATACAATTCGTTGGCTGCTCGTGTGTGGTACATATTTATCTCACTGCATTTTGGAAACAATCCGATATTTTTCCTAACGTAGCACACACACTGCAAAATATAAAGTGCATAAACTGTGAGAACTCCATTCTGCTCGAAATATGGCCTACACGAAGTTAAGGTGTTGAGATGGAATATACTTCTTATTATTCGTTTCTGAAGTAAAAACACTTTTCCTATCCCAGAACAGTTACCCCAGCAGAGAATTCCGTAGGAGAGTAAGGAGTTTATATGACCATAGTAAAATGTTTTAATTGTTTCTGTATCAACTAAGCCCCTTAACTGTAAGACAGCATAATTATTACTAGCAAGTTTACTGGTTAAGCTTTTTATATGTTGTTCCCAGGAACAGTTATTATCCATTTCAATTCCCAAAAATGTAACATGATCATTTTGTTTTATGGGTTGGTGTTCAGCCCTAACCAGTAAACTTATATCAGTAGTTACTCCAATAGGGGAAAATAATAAAAGATTCGTTTTTTGCGTGTTGAGTACTAGACCATTTCTTTGACACCATTGGGTCATCTGCTTAACACAACTTGTGGCTTTAGTGCTGAGACTTTCAATGTTATTGGCAGAGATTATAGATGACGTGTCATCAGCAAAGAGTGTTAAGAACGTACTATCAACGTTTCCGACTAGATCATTAATAAATATCAAAAATAGTAACGGACCTAGTACACTCCCTTGCGGGACCCCTGTGCTAACAGTTAAGGCACTTGAGATATATTTTTTGCCATCCTGGACAATTTTTACGGATTGGGTTCTTTCTCCCAGATAAGACCTTAACCACGACCATGCTAAATCACGTATACCGTACGATTCGAGTTTTTTTAATAGTAGCTGATGATTGATTGTATCGAATGCTCGTGACAGGTCAAAAAATATACCGGCTTGCTTGGCATTTTTATTGAAATTGTCCAGAATTTTTTCATAAAATGAGAAAACTGCATCTTGAGTGGACTTGCTTTTACAGAATCCAAATTGTCTTTCTGTTAGTATATTGTTTTCCTCAAGGAAAGGTAGTAACTTTAGCTGAAAAGCTTTTTCAAAAATTTTTGAGAATACTGACAGAAGGGCTATTGGTCTATAGTTTTCCACATTTGATGGGTCATTTTTCTTAAATATAGGAACTACCCAAGCTGTTTTTAACTGCTCTGGGAAGTGTCCAGTTTCAAAGGATATATTAATCACGTGAGTGAGTGGGTACACTATATATTCGGCTACATCTTTCACTAGATGGCATGGGATTTCATCAGGCCCCGATGATTTTTTTGTACAGCTTGTTAACAAGATTTTAAAGACTTCTTCCGTAGTAACGGGAGAAAGATAGAAGGAGTTTTCATTATAGGCTATATGGTTTCCTTCATTGTTTACATTTACAGAAGTACTTGATGCTAATTGGTGAACTGACTCGGAAAAGAAATTGTTAAACCCATTTGCAATGACCTGCGGATCATCATAAACTTGATCATTATGTATTATTTTATTAGGCAGTTGATATCTTTTACTTTTATGATTATTTGTATTTTGGTTGATGACTTGCCAGGTGGCTTGCGATTTATTTTCTGCATTATTAATTAAGCGATCAAAGTAAATTTTTTTTGCATTTTTTATATTAACTTCATGTCTTCTCTTAAGAATATTGTATCGTTTTCTCAGTTCAGGGTCGTTTGTGGATTTAACAATTTTATTCAGATCCCTAATGAAAACACCCTCTTGGATTATATCTGGCGTGATCCATGGACTGGTTTTTCTACACCTACTCACTTTAACTGATTTTAGTGGAAAAGCTATATTGAATAGAAAAATAAAGGTTGAGAGAAATATATCAAATTTTACGTGAGACTTTTTTTCAGAGTAAACTTCTTCCCAAGTTTCTTTGGCTAATAGATATTTAAAGTAATTTATATTTTCTTCAGAGAAGTATCTCTTTTTACATACTACAGGATTATTCTGTAACAGTTTTGTATGGTAGGATAAGAGCTGTAAGTTATGATCAGATAGTACATTATTAAGAGTAATAGGATTTAAACGGTTTGAGTCAACATTCGAAAAAATATTGTCTATTACCGTTTTGCTCTCACCCTGTATACGCGAGAACTCAGTAAAGCACCTACTTAGCCCGAAAGAAGCAAACATATCAGTTACAGCTTGGGATTTACTGCTATTGTCTATCAGGTTGTAATTAAAATCTGCACAAACAAAACATGGTGTTTTTACACTGAATATTTCTGACAGTAAGTTCTCTAAGGATTGAGCAAATGGTTCATGGTTAGCACCGGGAGACCTATATATACAACTTATACTGATACCTTCATTCGTATTGAGAATGTTGACAGAAGCAGCTTCGAACATCTGTTCCACAATATTAATGTTTTTTAGGCTTCTCTCTGTAAACTGTACATCTTCTCTTACAAAAATGGCTACTCCCCCACCTTTCATTGTGTTCCTACAGAAGTAACTTGCCAAGATATATTTATTTAATTTTACACTGCAGGATTCATCTTTTTGGAGCCATGTTTCAGTAAAGCAAAGCACTTCAGGGTAGCATAATTCATGAAGGGTGACTTCAACAAGATCTATCTTGTTGCGGATACTGCGGATGTTTAAATTTAGAATACGTATGTCTCCGCACGTGCTTATGGAATCCATACTTGTTCCTCCGAAAAAGATACGGAGATACCTCTATGCCAGTTGGCCAAACATCCGGATTTGTAACTAGGGCGAGTGATTCTTCGTCGACCCCTAGTTTGAAAGAGTTGCATGCTCCTTGCCCAACTTGTTCAATTATAAAATTATTCTCAGGGAATTCCGTATCTAGATAAGCCTTCAGGTTTTCTGTTTGTAAAGTTTAAAATTCATAAAATATAAGATGTTTTTTGTTGGTTTGATATCCAACATATAATTAGAAGTATCTTTTTATTAATCAGCAATATTGAAAGACGGATTAGGCCAGGCGCGCATGGACGATTCCATGATCGGCAGATTAATCAATGGTGTAATTAGAACTGTACTTTATATACGGAGAGCGCACATAAACGATCGCAAAATCGCCCGAGTTGAGAATCTGTGTCTGGACACAGATTATTGATCCGATCGCGATAGTCCGATTTCATTAGTCCAATGCAATCGGCCGACTGCAAAATCATCCATGCGCGCGTAAACCTGCGATCTGGCCATTGTGATCGCCCGATTCCACAGTCGTCCATACGCGCCTGGCCTAAACCATAAGTACCTATTGCCCAATCACGACATCACGAGATATTCAATCAAAACAAAGTGAGGGAAATGACGTCAAAATATACATATTCAAATATTTTTATGACTATTTATTTGTATAGAATACTAAAACAGTCTGAATTCAACAATTAAAACATACATTGCGCATTAAAGCAAAGTCTTACAATCAAATATATAATAGAAAAAATACACATACCCTTTAACTAAATAGTCAATAATGACTGACGTCACAGTATGTTCACCGACATTGTCTCACAATTCTTAAGATTGAGCATTCCTCTTGTTTATTCTTCTAGGGTCTATCCCATAAGCAAATAAACACATTTCAGAAGTACCCGTATTTTTATCACAATGGTCTATGTTTATTTCTTTCATTCTTAGTAGGTTCATATGCCTACCTGGTAGGCAGTTGCAGTTGCAGTTTGTGGGAGGGCAGTCACATTTAGGTGACCGCAGCACCTAGGCCCCATTGGGCCCCTTGTACGTCCTCCCGAGGGATACAGGATTCCACCTAGGCCTCCAACCATCCTAATCTTGTGAAGAAGGTGGTGATGCTGCCTAGGGGAATATCCCTCAAGTCGGCCAGTGTAGGCCAACGTTCTCCCAAAATGGATTCTCTGCTAGAGGAGACTGCTGGGCACTCACAGAGTACGTGTTGGACAGTCTCGTCTTCTTGTTCACAACCTCTGCATAGGGGTGTGTCATTTAACTTCATATTATAAAGGTGCTTCCTCAGCTGGCAATGACCAGTAAGAATTCCTGTCGCGAAGCGCAGGTTCTTCCTGGACATTCCCAGGTAGATCATCGTTGTATCCTTGTCAGGGTATCTAAGCAGATCCCTGGCCAACTGACAACTATGAGTTTCATCCCACAGTTTTTTAAATTTTCTGTGGGTGTCTTCTTTAATCATTAGCATTATTGCTGAGGTTGGCAGTATGTTGGAAGGGCCAGGTCCAAGTATACTTAGACTGGCTGCCTTCTTAGCCAGACTGTCAGCTTCCCTGTTGCCTCTGCACTGTGCATGCCCTTTGACCCAGCATAGAATGACACTGTTCATGCTGGAGGCGCCCACGAGTGCCTGATGGCATTCCCATACTGACCCTGTTGTTATTTTGTGTCTCTGTAGGGCCAGTAGTGATTGTCTACTATCAGTGTAGATTCTTATTGTTTTTCCCGTTATTTGTCTACGGGAAATTTCTTTTGCGGCTATGGTTATTCCCGCCAGTTCTGTTTGTATTATACTGGCTTGTTTGTCCATAGCCCATTTAATTTGAATTTGCAGGTTCCTGGAGTATACCCCACAACCTGTTCCTTCTTTCTTTTTCGATCCGTCTGTGAAGATGTTAACTGTTCCTTCACTGACGGCCTCATTGCTACTGTTGGTGTGTATTTCATAGGGTCTATCAAAGATGAACTGTGGAGAAATACCATCTGCACGTACCTGCAGAAGTGGCATTTGTTTAATTGCCTCATTCCACAGCCGGCATCTGGTCACTCCACATCCTATGTTTGGCTGTATGCCAACGGATTTGAGACGTGCCATAGTAGTTAGGGCCACCTCTTCTAGATATATGTCTAGTGGTGGCAGGCACAGCATCACTTCCATTGCTCTTGTTGGTGTTGTTCTCATAGCTCCAATTGTGTTTAAACAGGCTACTCGTTGTACCTGGCTGAGCTTACGTTTCGCTACAGTCTGCTGACTCTTAGGCCACCAGACGATGGCTCCATAGGCTATCATTGGTCTTATTATAGCAGTGTAAATCCACATAGCCACTTTGGGTTTCATTCCCCAGGTTTTCCCTATGGTTCTGCGGCACTGCTCAAAAGAGATGTAAGCCTTCTTTAGTCTTCTGTCTAAATGAAGATTCCATGTTAGTTTGGCATCAAAAGTTACTCCAAGGTATTTTACTTCTGATGCGAAATTTAGTGTGGTATTTAGGAGAACGGGGGCCGTCATTGGCCCCAATTTCCTTTTCCTTGTGAAGAGGACCAGCTCTGTCTTCCTGGGGTTGACCGACAGAGAGTGTTCTCTGCACCATCTTTCGATTATTCTCAGGGCCATCTGCATTCGATCACAGAGGACTCCTTCGAATTTACCACTAAGCAGTATCGTTAGATCATCTGCGTATGCAATTGTGTGGAATCCCTCGGAGTTGAGGCGGCGCAGGAGGCTGTCAAGAACTAAGTTCCATAGAAGAGGTGATAAGACACCCCCCTGAGGACAGCCTCTTGCAACCATTCCTCTAACAGCGATGTCTCCCATGTTAATCTGTACCGCTCTTTTTGAGAGCATGTTGGATATCCAGCCACTTACGATCGGAGAAACGTTCCTGCTCGTGAGGGCTGCTGTAATTTTTGGAAAGGTGGTTTTATCAAAAGCGCCTTCTATGTCTATGAAGACACCCAGGGTGGACTCTTTATTGTCCAAAGACTTTTCAATCCGACCACTAACCGCATGAAGGGCGGTGTCGGTGGATCTGCCCGGGGTGTATGCATGCTGATTGGGATGTGTGGGATTAGCAGTAATCGCAACATCCCTCAAGTATCGCTCACATAGCTTTTCCATCGCCTTGAGAAGGAACGAGGTCAAGCTAATGGGTCGGTATGCTTTGGGGGTAGTATAGTCTATTCTTCCCGCCTTTGGTATGAACACTACTTTGACTTCTCTCCACACCTTCGGAATATAAAGGTGTGCTAGGCACGTCCTGAATATTGCTGTCAGGTGCGGCACTATTTCATCCAGACCCCATTGTAAAAGGGCTGGATGAATGCCGTCAGTACCTGGCGATTTGAAGGGGGAGAAGCCCAGTATTGCCCATTTAATTCTGTCTTCACTCACAATTTGTTTGGCAGTTTGCCAGTCCAGTTCGGTGGGTTGAGTGTCGGTTTCATTTGGCCATTCCTTCCGATCTGTCACTACAGATTCTGGGAAGTGAGTTTCCATAAGCAACTCTAGGCTTTCATGTAGGTCGTTGGTACTGGTACCATCATCCTTTTTCAGTAGACCTAGGTGATTGTCTTTGTTTTTGGCAAGTATTTTATGTAGCCTAGCAGCCTGCGAGTAATCCTCGATCTCCTCACAGTAGGCTCTCCATGCCTCTCGTTGTCTCTGCCTGACTAGTTTTTTGAACTCTCTTTGATTGGTTCTGTATAGCTCCCAATCTGATTCAAGTTTTGTCATTTTCGCCTTGTTGAACGATGTCCTAGCTTGTTTCTTGAGGTCGGTCAGCGTCTGGCACTACCTGGTAGGCACAAACATTAGTAGTTCTATAACTGCATAAAATAAATGCGCGACAGAACTAAAAACTACTTTAGTTAAAAACAAAAGAGACTCGTTTTAACGCGCTGTGATTGAAGATTATTTTATAATTGAAATGGTAGCCGGGTAGTTCTCCGAAATTTTAAATACAAGTTATCGATATTCATTGTGATTTTCTGTATTGCATAATCTGCATTCTGATTGTGTACTTATTTTTAAGTTAAGTGATACAGTTAGTGATGGATCTTTGGACGGCTCTCATTTTGCATCTTCCAAGGTAAAGTTTTAAATTACTGGGGGGTATTCCAAATGTTTTGCTTTTGCAAGCATTTTAGAAGAATCTAAAATGCTTGCACAAGCAAAACATACCTTGTTTTATTATTATTGTGGGAAAGTAAGGGCTTTTATACAGAGTTGCAGGGACAGCATCTTTTTTATATGGCTTTGGTGTAATATAAAAGCTGGCAAGCTGCTTTCGTTCGGCAGTGATTACTGATTCGTAATCATGTTTCATGTGTTGTCTTTGTCCCTACCATGCAATTTTGCATCATATGATTATTGTTCATTGATGAAATCCTGATTATTTTATTATGTTCACTGCAAACGAAAGTGGCTATAGTTTAAGTATCAAAAATTTTAAAAAATGATACAACTAACTTTTGAATTTTACCTAGAGACACGGAGTGGGGAAAACGTTTTATAAAGTTGTGCACTTTATAATGATAGGTATACCTACTTACCTATATATAGCGACACCATTATTTTGTATCGTGTGTCTTCCGAGTCTTCTGCTTCAACAAATTCATTATTTTTTAAATGTTCATTCATAACCTAATTTGTAACTTGTAACATAATATGTACTGTCGTGAGCAAAAAAAAATAGGACAGCTATTTTTTTCTAATGTAAATCTGGCTCGCAATGAATGACAACTAACTGACAATGTCACAAAAATTATAGTTAGAAGTACACAAATAGATTTGGAGCCGTCCATAAATGATGTCACGCTTCTTTTGCCAATTTTTGACCCCCTCCCCCCTTGTGTCACACATTGTCACGTTCGGCCTTAGAGTAGGAAAGATATATATTGTAAGGAGTCGTAACGCTACTGCCAATGGTGAAGCCACCTGCCACCAGAGAGCAAGCGAAAGTGGCGGAACATATGTACAATATGTAGGTGTCAAGTTTATCACATCAAAGGAATAAAACGATACAAAACTGGTATTTTTCCAAAAACAGCTTCATAATAATACAATTAATATTCACTACCATAAATATATTTACTCATATCTTACATACCAGAATTTATTCTACATTCTATATAATATAACACCATAATCGATATATCTACGCCCATGGAAAAAGTGTCATTTCGGATGCACTGTTCTATATTCAATGAAGAAAAGATGAATGAAAATTTCAATCAAATAACGTGCAAATTGCATACCAGAAAATGATATACTATGCTTCTCATTATCATTGCATGCACACGGATATAATTAAGTAAATAATAGGCCTACAGTTAATTAAACTAGGTTAAAGTGAAAACTGCATATTCTTTAATCTACAAAGCGTCACTCCTTTCAATTTTTTCCCGCTGTGATTTTTACAGTAGTTTATAGAATATGATACCATCATGTACATTACATAAATTAACACTAAATCACTTATAAATCACTTCTATTGGAAAATTTCATTTTGCTCTCTACCGTTTGTGTGCCCCCACCGCAATGGCGTCTTAGGCACAACTTGTTGGCGTGGCGATTATGCGCTGTTACGAGTCCTCACCATCTATCTTTCCTAGTCTAAGCGTTCGGCCGATCCCCCCCCCCCCCACCCCTTGGCTTTCACGTCACAGTAACTTTTATGTAAATTATTCAGGAGGGTGAAGTCGTAAATCACCAGAGTGAATAATAGTCATTATAATATGTGAGTAGAATACTATACTTTGTCCACGACTATTAAATATTTAATATTTATTTAATTCATCTTCATTCAATGTCTCCTATTTAGGAAAAATTCATATGTCATCAGACATCATATATAATTTTCTCGAATTTTCGGGCCACAAGTTTAATGAAGCGATTTCTGCAGCTTCCCTTATCTCTGGCGGTATCTTTGAAATCTAGTTTTCACTGTCAGTACCGATTTATTTAATTATATTACCCTTTTTGAGTACCTACCTAAAATGTAACATATTGTAAATAACATTGGCGTTGAAATCGCACAAATTTTGATGTTTCAAATCAATTTACGCTTTGACACATTGTCATGGCTTACTAATAAAATAATACAGTTTGTAGACATGTAAGTAAATGGTTTCAAAATCAATGTTGGGAATTTCCGCGTGTTGCTAATAGAAATAGATGATGCTTTGAAAAGAACTTGCTAATGTAGTTTTTGAGTGTTTATTAAAATACCTCTTCGGCATTTGAGTGCTTCCTAGAAAACTTAGAGAGACAACACTTCTCTTTTTGTTACTACAATTTTGACATTTGAAATTTTTAGTAAAAAGCCACTAATGTCATTTCTTGCAAACAATTGACTGTCCTCATTATTCACTGCAATCAGTGAATAATGAAATCATTATTCATTGCAGAGAATAATGGATAGCATTATCCTTAAGGAAACACATACATATTGAGTACATTATTTAATAGTCGTGGACAAAATTATTTTCTTGTATTGTGACATGACAATTGCTTTAGCCCTCTCCCCCGCCCCTGTCACAAAGTGTCCCAACTTTCAACCCCCCCCCCTCCCCCCCAAAAGCGTGACATCATTTATGGATGGGCCCTTTTAGAAAAAATACGTTATAAGACTTGTCCTATTTTTTTTGCT
The DNA here is from genome assembly GCA_963583905.1 of Stenurella melanura. Classification (NCBI taxonomy): domain Eukaryota; kingdom Metazoa; phylum Arthropoda; class Insecta; order Coleoptera; family Cerambycidae; genus Stenurella; species Stenurella melanura. The sequence goes on from OY757312.1 coordinate 116,823,561, forward strand.
CATGATAGTACCTACACGTATCTCTTATCAATTTCATACGCCTACTAAATGTCAGCTTAAAAAAATGACGAGATTTCACTCCAAGCATATGTCTTTTAAATTAGTGGGTATGTCTGTATGCATGCGTAATTTTACAGATTTTGGATGATTATATAGTACTTAAGTATAGGTATTTGAAATATTGAACTTGTCGTTGAGGAACAAAATTGTCAAAGTGTAAAGATTTCACATGTAGCTGCGGCACAAGGGTAGGAAAAATAGAGTTGTTAAGATTCAATAAAGTTCAATGTTTCAGGTATGCGGTCATTCTATATAAAAAAAATATGAAAAAAGTTCATACAGGCATGGATTTGGAAATCCCTCCTAAGGGTCGCTGCGGGCCTCTGAAAGGGTCACTCAAAAACTCAGCAGGGTTTTAAAAATTAACAAATTAAATTAAATGTTCAAGAAAAGAATCTGTTTAGGCAAGAATAAGACTGGAAAAATTCCTTTAGGTTCAAAATTCTCGAAACCGGTTGGTCTTACGGCGCACAGTGTGGCAGAAAGGACAAAATTGGCTCTGAGGCTCAATTTTTGATACATCGACTTGATTTTTTTTAAAATACTTAGAAAGGAGTCTGGAATAGGGAGTCACCGCGGCTTTTTTGAAATTTTTTGTTTACATGGAAGGAGATTAAGGTCGTTCAAGGTCAGATTCGTATTTTTAAAACGGAATCCCTCTCAGTTATTGCAAATTCGAATTGTCTGACTAAAACTAAACTACTTTTGTTCCAAACATTTTTTTCTGAAATTGTCATTTTTTTAGTTATCCGACTAGGAAAAATAAAAATTTTAGAACTTTGCGATTTTTTTACTTGAAATGGAAGAAGTTTGGACAAAAATTGCAAGAAGCAAAAAGAGTTTATAATTACCCCTGAAATATTCTCAATTTTTTTCGGAATTTTCCAATGCCCTTTTTGATGCACTTGAAAACTCCACAATGCTCTTTTCTGCAAAGGGCATTCCGAAAAAATTTGAGAATATTCCCAGGACGATTCCAAACTCTCTTTGCCTCTTGCAATTTTTTTCCAAACTTCTTTTTCGAGTAAAAAAAATCGCAAAGTTCTAAAATTTTCATTTTTTCTCGTCGGATAAGTAAGTGAAAAAAATGATAATTTCAGAAAAAATATTTTCTAACAAAAGTAGTCTATTTTTAGTCAGACAATTCAAATTTGCAATAAAAATAGGGGTTCCCTTTTAAAAATGCAAATCTGACCTTGTATGACCTTGACCATTCCATGCAAGCAAATATAATTTAAAAAAAGCAGTGACTTCATATTCTAGACTCCTTTCTGAGCATTTAAAAAAAATATCAAGTCGATATCTCAAAAATTGAGCCTCAGAGCGAATTTTGTCTATTATGCCACACCAGGCGGCGTTACAAGATATATATTTTTTGTGTATTTATAGCCGAGGAATCATATTCCGATGAGACAATCGCAGTAAATTCACATCAGGGTTGATAAATATCATGATTTAAAAAAAAATAAAAAATCACGATTAAAAAAAATAAAAAAAATCATGATTTTTTTGATATTTATTTATTAATTTTTTTACATAAACATCCTAATAACTGACATTAACGATGTATTAGTACTTATATTAACAAAGATAGTGTTTGTTTAAACTTACAAATGGATTAAATTGTGTACCTTGTATCTAGAATTGTAAAATAAGCTAGAGCATATATACATGAAAATTCTTGTCAGAACTTGAAAACTCGCCTGTATTTATAATGGGGGATGATATGCGAATTGCCATTATTTGCTAATCTGTGGCGCAACAAGTGAGAAAGCGAGTCAGAGTGATTATATTTATAGCATTTAAATATTAAATAATTTCTTAACATGTCCTCTAATAGAATCTAATCTAATATAAAAATCAAGTAACCTTGATGGAAAAAGTAGTAGTAGAGCTACATGTACAAATACGACTAGCTATAAGAATGATTAGTTTTAATGATAAATAAAGAGGTAGGTAGTAAGCACGGTCAGTATAGTATGTCTATTGTACGTAGAATTATAATTCTACCTGTTATTTGTGGGACTGCCCATAAACTAGGGTTTATACCTGCGTTACATTTTATTACCTGTATTGGGAAAACCAGAGCCAACTTGAACTTTTGATTTTTATATTGTTATTTAGCATGACGAAGTTACTAAGAATTTGCGATTTTTACTTCCAATATATGTAGGCTGTCGGCTAGTTTTATTTAGGGTCTCAGGTATAAGAATCTTAGGTCTTTTCACTATATGCAAATTAGCATTTTCGATATTATTAAAATAAAGAACTTAGGGCCGGTTTTTCAATGTCCTGTTAAATAGCTTAACTGTTAGATAAAATTTATCTGGCAGATAAACTGTTTTTGAATGTGCAGGTAAAATTTACCGGTGGGTTAAACTCACTATCTGAAAGTAAATTTAGCAGAGAGTTGAAAGTGCCAGTTAAGGATTTATTCTACTGTTAGTGGATTTGCACATGCACATTTCGTTCAGTTTCAGACAATTCAAAACCTTCTAACCTAAAAACCAATGTGATTGATTGATATGTTCGTTTTTAATTTGTGATTTATATACTCGGATTTATATTAAATATATTATTGCCAATAATAATAATAATAATAATAATAATATTCTGGATAAGAGTGATTATGACGATGATATACAATTTATAAAGTATGAAAGGAGACGCTATACCATAAGGAAACGAGAAAATAATTTTGAGAATTATGATGAAAGATTTTTTAATAAGATTTCGACTGCGTAAAGAAACTGTTTTACATGTCGTTGAGATGATAGAGGAAGTTGCAGGAATAATTCTGTTTCTCCAATCACTTAATGTGTAGTTAGCACCTTTTTCCTTTTTACGCTCTCTATTGCAATTGTTGCTGATACAAAAACGCACAAAATTAAGAACAGAACATCAATCAACAAGCTAGACAACGCAATGAATTTTGAGGTTAAATTAGATAAACTGTCACTAAAACACGTGCGCAATTCGAATTAAACCAATTGAAAGAAATTTCAGGTAGAATCAGTAGTGCCAACATAGCTAAGAAATAATTCAACTCATGAATACGTAGCTGGCAGTTAAATTACTGTTGATAAACACTACCATAGATATAACTGCCAGCTAATCGTAACTAGCAGGCACTTTTAACTGGACATTGAAAAACCGGCCCTTACTCAACTTAGGTACTTTGAATATGATCCTCACAGCAGAAAAATACTAATGCTGTTGTAGGTGGATCGCGTCTAGCGGTTTTAAGTCTTTATTTTGCGTTGTTTTTGTTTTGGTACTGTTACGAAAATCTTTTCAGGTGCGTTCTTGCATGCTCTTTTGCATCCTGGCAAAAAACCACTTATTTTCCATTATAAAACGTTAAGGTTTTGCAAAATAACGTGAATTTATAATACACATCTCATGTTTGTTTACCAACAATGTAACCTCTGACGTCATCAGTGCGGGATACGGTGACGTACGGTTTTTCGCTGTCAAATTTAAATTTAAGAGCTTATTTTAAGGAATAAATCGATTGCTTGGGAAAGTTCAATTTTTTTAACTATAATTAAGTAGGACTACCTTCTCAGTTAAAGCGATTTTAAAATTTGTGAAAACACCGAACTGCCGGTTCTCACATTTTGCATACTCAATTATTTCCAGTGCCTGCACTATTAGGCAAAAATAAAATATTGTCATCATTTATGATCTTTATTAATATAATGGCGAAAAACCCTCTAGAATGGGTGTTTTTGCGTTTTAGGTGTGTTTCCCAACTTTTAGAATTGCAGGACCCCGATTTTCGTAATTAGCGACTCAAAAAACGTATAGTCAAAGTAACTTCAGTCCGGTGTTCTTTCCTGCACCCTACTCCCGCGTTTCGAATGGTCTATTACTGGGAAGAGACCTGATCCTCTTTCTTCGTTATACCAGTGGTATGAGTTGGGTAAAAAAATATCTCAGGACCTTTCAAATACTTTATTTATAATAACAACACATGTATATTAACATATATATTTGGTGTGAACAAATAATTTAATTATGAGAATTATTCGAATATATTATTCGTATATGTACACATTACACAACAATTTGGGTAAACAGCACAGTAAAAAACACCTTTTTGGGGCAAGAGGTAAGATAATAACGTGAAACAGAACATCAATAGTAAATGTAATAATAATAGTAATAATAAATAACAAAACAGGTTTTACTTTGAACACTGTGTGAATTAGTTATTATCTTAAGTACATTGCACATTGCTGGATTCCAGAGCCTACAACGTACCAGTACGGGCCTGCTTCGACATTATGAGCCCGGCCCGTCGCGTTGCATAGTAGGTTTGGCTGGTACGCTTACAAATAACACTATTTTTCTACCTATATAAAGACTAGGTATACATAATCACAGAGTATCTAAAAAATTATACTAATACTTAAATTTTTAATATGTCGAAGCGATTTATTAAAATATACTCCTCTAATCAAGATAAAGTCTATAATATTTGTACAAATACGTCAACAGAAACAACAAGGAAATAAATTAAACTAGACTAAATAGAATTATAAAATATCATCATAATAACCCAAAGTACTTTTTTATACATACATACAAATAAAAACGAGTTATGTACAATTATGTTAATTATAATACATTGTTTAATTCTTAAGTGAGGTATATATCTATACAGTTTTTACCTCTCTTTACCTATTTACAAAATCACAATTTAAAATTACGTACAAATTATGTCCCAGCTAAGGAAAACATTTACATTGGATTTTACAAAAATGTCTGCAATACGAACACACAGTTTTGCTGTTCGTGTTGCAGACGTAAGAAGTCTTCAAAGGTAGGGGAACATTTTTGGTTTCCGGCGACAGACATTTAAGGGAACCTTTGTGGATTTGCTGAAAGCACTGAACCGACTCTGTGCGCTACTCAAATTTTTTTCTTAATAATGCCTACTATCAATTTTGTATAGTTTACCTATTTAATTCAAATAATAATAATAATAATAATAATTTAATTTATCCTTTGGATCATAATACAACAAATAACATAAACATAAATAGTAAAATATGTATTAAACTAGTTATTTTTTAAAGTAATTAAAAGTGTATAATTATTACTTAAAAGTCGTCGACTGAATAATATTTTTATTAAATAGATTTTTCTTTGATTTCGGAAGGTAGGGAATTGAAAAATTTTACTCCAGCCAGTAGTGGATACTTCTCGACAATGCAGTTCTGCATTTTTGGATTTTCAGTAAATTACCATTAATTCAGGGAATAAAGACAAAAAAACGTCAAACTTAGTGAACATTCCCGGAAAGCTAGATTTTCGTATGAATCTTCCTGTTGTGGTTCTAAACAATATTCCAAAAGCCCCCATCGATATGTGTGCCACTAAAAATGTTACTCGGGGTCAAAAGTCACAATGAACGGTTTTTCGCGATAATCTCGTTAACGGCCACTTTTGTCAAAAAGATAGTGGTTATTTTTAGCTTAGGACATTGTCTACAAAAAACATGGTATTACTTTATTTCGTAAGACTAACATTTTTCGAGAAAATTCGATTCAAATATTTCTAATTAAACGTTAAGTGCGGCTTAAAATATTGAAAAATTTATTTACGTGAAAGGTTCAAAGTCCATAACAATACAAATTAACACAATAGTGCCGACCTTACCCCATAATTAATTAATATTACGCTAATGTTTTTACTAAAGAAGAATGCTCTCTCGATGTGATTTGTAATAATGGTATCCGTTTTCTGCTGGCTATGTATAAAGCACCAGAAAAACAAGTGTCTATTGATAATCACATATATTTAACGTTTGCGAAATTAACACAGCTTAAAGAATCCTGTAGAATTATCTTCTCTTCTGCCAACATCTAGTGGCTCGGCAACATTTATATCGGGTCTACTACCAAGTGCAAGTAATCCTCTAGACTGGGGATGGATATTGCAGGATCAAATTTTGGAGCCAGTTAAAAGTCTTCATCCACCGGCTCCTGATAGTCTACTAAACTCTATTTTTTGAAAATAATTGCAACTTGAACTGTGGTTACAGGATTGTTTGAATGTTTCACGCGATACGTTTAATGACGTTAATAATCCTACTGAAGATGTAGATCCATCGGGTTTCTTGCTTGAAACTATGGAAATACTGGAAACCGAAGAAGAAGATAATGAAGAGATGGAGATCGGAATTGAAATGGAATCTGAGGAAGAACCATAATCGCTCTGATGAATATAAAAATAGTTATAATACCATTTTATAATAATTGTTGTTATTAAAATAAACATTTCTTAAACAAAACAAAAATTGTAATAATAATAAAAAAATCTTTTTTTAAATAAAAACAAAAATAAATGAAGTATTTTTTAAAATTATTTTATAATTGTTTGTATAATTTTTTTATAATCATTTTTCAAATAAAAAAAATGATAATTTGTTTATTTTCTTTAATACTGTAACATTTTTCAATCGCAAATACACGGGGATTATGCCCATTGGGAACACTTAAAAAAACGCATTTTGTATTATATATCAAAGGAGGTGTGGAAAGGAGTGCACGTATCATGAGAAACATAAACGTTACAACTTTTTGAATCGAATTTTCTCGAAAACCGTTAGTCTTACAAAAAAATGTTTTTGTAGGCAATTTCCCAAGCTACAAATCTGATAACTATTTTTCCGATAAAAATGACCGTTAATGCGATTTTCGCGAAAAAACACTTTTTGTGACCTTTTAACCCCGAGTAACATTGTTAGCAGCACACATATCGATGGGGACTTATGGGATGTTGCTTAAAGCCACAAACGGAAGGTTCATGTAAAAATCCAGCGTTTCCTATTTTCTTCTACTCTGCAATGTCTCTATTCCCTGTATTACATGGGTAGGGTATTTATGTAGTTAAGAATTGTCTCATACTTGCTAATATTCTTTTTTGTTATGAGAAGGAAACGTCAATATAGCATATAGCTTAAAAAATACTCTGCATGACTGAGTTTTTTAAAAATGAATCAAATAATTCGTTTTTGAGCAATTAGAACCCTCTCGCTCTAGAAGGGGATTCAGAGACCGTTTACTTTTAGTCCTATGCATCTCTTGGACATACTTTTAAAATCAGGTCAATATTATATAAAATTTTTGCCGAATCCATTTCCGAAAGGCGAGTTACTTGCGTTCATCATCTGTTAATTTTACACCTGTTTTCGGCGATACACGATATTTAAAATTTTTCGAATATAACTCGCGGTATCTCGAAAAGTTTGAGATTGTCACATCCACAAAAGCAATGCACTTATATAGAACAATTGTATAGAATATCAAATGATATTTCTAAGTTATTTTTTTAAACCAGTTGGGATGTGTATATACTGGATAAACTGCAAAGAGAAATATGCCAGATGCTCTTTCTTTGTCTAGTTTGGATATTTGATCCTTGCTGGCTTTCACAAATGCACTGTGAATTACGCGCGTATGGTTAAAAAAATCACACGAGAGAAGTTACTGTTCATGACGAGCAGACACTAAGGCATCTGACTTTCTCTTATCTCATTCGGAGGATCAAACTTGTAGCATGGTGAAAGTAGAGAATGATCAGTTCTATACTACCATATCTGTGTATCGAGATGTCTTAAAGACTGCAACTTAAGATGAAAGTTGATGACGAAAAGAACATAAATAATGATGACGAGAGTTCTCATCAACTAGAAAAGACATTATAGCAATGCAAACGAGTTTGAGTTCTGTAATAAACAGGATAGCCTGTTATTAACGACTTTAAATATAAGCGTCACTGTAGAGGTTGATCTAAAAAACTAAAATAAATTCTTTACTGCCGATACATTTGTTAGCAGTATTTTAGGTAATATAGCAGCCAGTGAAGTTAAAATTACTACTACAGAAGGTGAAATGTAAATCAAATGTCGATGTGCAAGAAATTAAAAAAGATCGATCTTACATCGAACAAACAACACAGCCAGTTGCGGTTGCTTAGTTTTTAAATTTCAGTAGAATGTTTTCATTAATATTGCATTTTTTAACACAATTACGTAGTCTCGATCCTATATTTTCGAATCGTATGCGATGAGCCATCTTGATAGCAATGTTTTGGTAAAAGTTTACGAATTCGAAGATAGACAATTTACAATTATCGGCAAATACAGTCCTTGTAGTAGGCGTCAAGATGACGACGTGTCATTATTATCATCAGAGATAGTGCGAGTTTTAAATTTAATGATGAATCTACATATATTTTGTGCTCTTTTGATATCGCAAGGAACGGCAATGCGTATTTTAAGGACTGATGTAAATTACTGGAGTAGGTGCAAGATTATATGGAAGAGCACCAAGGTTAAGATTTCTGAAATCTTGGTAAATACGCCTCTTATAAGCCGAAGTATATACCACGGAGAAATATGCAAATTAAAACCACCATAGAGACTATGAAAATCAAAAATTCTATATTTTTCCAAATCGCTAAGCTTCCTTCAAAGCTTTTCTCTTCCAAGATCAATTGTAGATCTTTGTTCGAATGTGCTAAAATACACTAATAAACTGAAAAGATGTGTCACCCTATATGTATATATCAGAATTTAAAAAATGGAAATGCCGACGAATTGGCAAAGATCGGAGCCCAAAGTCCAATATGTCCAACAATTCTGTAGGCTGTCTAAAAGCACACTTAGAAATATTTTAAACATATGCATGTTGCGACAAATGCTGGCCTGACGAGAGGGGGGGGGGGGTCGGGGGTGTTTCCCCCCGGGCCCGGAGGTTTTTTGATGGGGCCCTGGGGCCCGGGGGTTTCACTTGAAGTTAGAGAAGCATTTGCATTGGGCGCAATGAGAGAGGCATAGTTTTAACGGATTAGTGTGATGTAAATAATAACGAGTTGCGAATGACTTGTATTGTTTATAATAAGATAAAATATGAGATTGAGAATTTGGACCGAGGAAATATTTAACGTGAAGGAATATCACCCCCCGCATTTCAGAATTTGGACTGAGTCAAATATCACCCTCTTCCCCCCGCTCTTCAAAATTTCGATTAAGGCATACATTCTTTTCGAAATTTTTATTATTGAGATAAATAGATAAATAGCTTATTATTAGGAATGCCACCCCCGCTCTTCGAAATTTGCCCCGACTTTCTCTCGACGGCCCTGGACAAATGCAACAGTATGAGACAGAAGTTATAATATGTTTATAAGGAGATACCCACAAAATAATGCAGCTGAGCGTCTACCACTTGCAACCACCTGGTGAAAACCTTAAGAGGAATTCTTACAGGTACTACCATCTTAACAACCGTGCAGAATAGGACTGGTTAAAGGACGATATGTGCAGATTCTGTCAAAGGGAAGGCGAGAGAGCAGAACGCATAACTGTAAGGTCCTATCCGTCTGTAACATTTTCACATGGATTATAGCCCAGTTGTCAGAGATAGAAATTGATAAGAACCGGTCACTAAATGTTATATGGCTGAAATTTTCAGGATAAGTATTTTTGTTGATGTAGAATACGATAAATACAATTGTAAGGTGCCGGCGACCCCTAAGAAAAATCGAAAATATTGGCCGAAATTAGGTGTTTGCCCAATAACTCGAAAAATAGAATATATATCAAAAAACGAATAGCACTAGGCGATAGAGGGGGAAATTTCACGTCAAAACCGTATTTGAAGTTTTTTTGTACGATCAAAAATGTAGGCTCCATTTTTTTTTGTTTAACGCACGAGAATGGAACGTGGCGACACATAAATATGGCGTACGGGGTCTCGGACGCGCTACACTAAATATGTTGTAACTTTTGAATTTTGAACTAATTAATGAAATTGAGCTCAACAAAGCTTACATGAAACGAGAAACATGTGGATTGGATTGGATTATCATATTTTCAAATAGAAAATGACTGTAGGAATAGTACATATATGAAGTGGGAACATAAAGAGATTTCCGATGAAATCGGTAAAAGCTACAATTCTACAATTCTTAAGACAAGAATCTGAAACTTTCATATATTACTCTTGAATTAATGTATAAAAAGATCCGATGGATAGGTATGCCAAATAATTTTTTTAAATAAAAGTTATTAACGTTTATTTTACCCCTAGATTCACGAATTATGGAGCAAAGAAAAATGAAATCTGGAGTTTACATTTTTGATCGTACAAAAAAATTTCATATACGTTTTTGATGTGAAATTTTCCCCTCTATCGCCTAGTGCTGTTAGTTTTTTATACACATTTTTTTATTATTCGAGTTGCTGGCCAAAAACATAATTTCGGCCCATATTTTCGATTTTTTTTTAGGAGTCGCCGGCACCTTACAGTTGGAAACTTTTCTTTTTCGTATTCTACACCAACCAAAATACTTATCCTGAAAATTTCAGCCATATAACATTTGGTGATGCCTTAAAACCCCTGACGACTGGAATATTAGGCGACTCTCTCCCCTAAATCGACTTGGCAGTGTATTAAAGTCGTCCGTCTGGAAAAGGTATCAACAAGATACAGTAGGTCTCTTAGGTCGCAGTACAAAAATGGCTTGTTACAGTCCAACTCCCTTTTAAATAAATCAATTAAGGAACAGCGTTCAAAGACATCTTTTGTCTTACTGCAGTGTATTAACGTTTCTCGAAGAACGGAAAGTAAATTCAAATTTCAAGACTTTCGATCATTAATTTTGAATTAGTAGTTTACTCCAATAGCACCTCTTCACCATTTTCCATCTTATATTTGCAAACGTTTATGATTCAACATAAAAATTCTCAAATTTATCTAATATTAGTATAAATTCAGACCTACTACAGAAAATAAATGGGTTCTGGCATTATGCACCACCTTACCTATATTAAAATTTGTACAGAATTCTATTTAGTTGTCATCCATTGTAGCATCGATTTTGTCAATTTATCCGCTGGACATTATCGAAATCTAAAATCTACGTATAATTTAGGAAGTTGTCGAGAAAATATCTAAGTAGCTCCATCTCTAATAATTTTGTTTAACTAATCAAAACAGTACTACAGATTTCTGTAATACAAAAGAAATTAAGAAGACCCTTCCCACAACTTTGAATTAAATGTTGCAATATATAAAAAATTTTGATCGAGAAAATGTATTGTATAATTAATAACAATATAACCTGCTATTCTAGCAATATTAAATTAGCAACCTTAATCCCTGGTGTTAGCATTTAAGCCTATTTCATGAACGTATTCTTTATTAATAGTAGAACAGCATAGGGCTTATAATGCGGTGTTCCTAGGAAATTAATGACTACAGTATGCCACTTATTTTATAAGTAGTATTTACGATTGTCAACATCAGGACCATTCTTGCCACACCCAATTTCGCATCCCCCACTCCCGACGCTCCTTAAGGGGTAAAAGTTGTAATAGGATATATATCTTTTTGGACCGTTAAAGACAGAATGTTCGTTTGTCTTTTATCAAAGAATAAAAGAGGTCATTACCACTTTTGCCCAGTTTGTGTTCCTAACAAATTTATAAAAAAAATTACATTAATATGGTGACATTTTATAATCGTCTCTTTTTTTAAACTCACACTCGATCACAGTTTTATATTTCTAATAGTGTAATCATTATAACCATTACGATATTTGTGTATAGTGGCTCCGAAGTCAGTTTCAAAATCATAAAAAAAAGACAGACAAAGAAATACTTCATAATACGAGCGATGAACATGAGCGTTGACCTATCATTTTTAGAAATGCTTTTTAATTATTTAAATATCGTTTTACTACTTTATATTAATTGATAGGCATCAAGTAAATTATTTATTTATAATAAATAATGTTAGTTTAATGAATAACTCAATAAATGATTCAATAAAAGTAAATAAATATAATTTAACTTACGGCTATGCTACCGGCGATATTAAAAATGAACCAGATGCAGATAAGGGACCTTTAATGGTGGGCCAGGTAAACAATCGACTACTCTCGTTTGAGGTAAGCGCATAACATATCTGGTTAACTACAATCGTATACGGATATCGTTTGAAATATTCAAGCACGGTTTCGCCTCTTATTCTATCACCTCAGGCTTTGTAATGGTTTATCCTGATAGCAACGTTTTAGACTGAATTTTTAAATTAAGAATAGAAATACTATACCCTGAAATTTGACTAAATTGATCTCTGCGAAATGCAGAGTTTAGCTGAGTTTATGTCTATATGTTGCAGTGTTGCCGTCTGCCGATGATATTAGCTGTAATTATCCGCCGACTGACATGAAAATATCCGAAAATGTCCAAGAATGTCCGATTCGGTGGTGCCGCAGCCTTTCCGGCTATATCGATGGATATTAAGGCAGGTATTTCGTTGAAGATGTTTTGCAAATATTGAAGAGCGGGGGGGCAGATTTCTCTGATGCACATTTTTTCCCTCTCTCGAAATTCTCGAAATAATTTTTAAGAGCGGAGGAGGAGGATTTTCGACGGTTATTCACTATTACACGAGACAAATCTTCATTTCCACATTTAATATTGAAATAGTCCGAAAAAGTACGAATTTGTTCAAAGTCCGAAAATCGGACAAAAGTCCGCCAATCGGCAACACTGCAATAAATACATAATATATAACTGGATTGAAATTATCCGTTTTTTATCCGATTTTCAACAGGGTGAGAAAATTATCCTCCACCTTCCTAAATTATCCCTAAATCGGATAATTATCCGCCAATCGGCAACACTGATATGTTGTAGAGTACTAACTTGATATGAATGGTGCTGGTCAGCCTGCAGACCGGCAGGTGGTTGGGTTTTAGAGATATGGCGCCTAAAAGACGCACTATGGTTGTAAAAAATGACCGATAAGTGAGATAACTGAATTTATACCCATAGGTTGTAGAATGTTGTTTCGATGTGAAGGGTGTTGGTATGCTCGCGCTAGGTGGTTGCACCTCAGAGTATGACGCCTAAGAAATGCATTATGACTTCAAAAAAATGAACATGAACTCTTAAAATAAAATCACGTGTTCAGTATTAAATACTTTCAATAATAAAGCCCTTAAAGTTACATCACATCAGTTAAATCACATCGCTTAAACATTTGTGCGGTGTGCACTTTCGGATAAACCAACGACTTTGTTCTTGGTTTTAATTGTGTTATAACTGTTATTTATTACAATACCTTAAACAATTGGAGAGTGACAGAAACGTTCTGGCACACTTGATGTCAAGGATAAATTTTGCGCTTCTCAAGAAATAGCAAATGTCGAATTACATCCCACTCAAGCATAAACAATAAAAATAATAAAGACAGGCATCGAAAGAAGAGAGTTTTAGCTATCGGATCCTGGTAGTATAAAAATTATTATTATTATTTTTTAAAGTTATAATTGTTGAAAGATTGATAAATTTTGCGCATATGATTTTCGACTCCGGGTTTGTCCTCGAATTTATCGAAAACAATAAGTAAATTGTTATTTTTATAAAAAATATGATGCAACGTCTTAAAGTATATTATTCTATCATTAATATCCATGCTTTATTATGTACATATCTTATTTATTAACGACGTTAACGCCATTTGAAATTTAATGTATGGGAGGCAGAAAGTAATATTTCAAATTTTGTGTATTTTCTAAAATAAATTTTTGGAATTCTTCTTTCCTCATACATCTTGTAACTTAGTGCTGTAGGAATACAATCTTATAATATTGCAAATAAAAGACTCAGCCTGTGCACTAGAGGACACCAAGAGCAATTACAATCAGTCATAGTTGGGCCCTCGTTACTGAAATACGGCGAAACTGTGCCAAAAAAATTAATGAAGCCACTTTGTTCAGTTTTTTTTGTACGAATTTAATATTGAAATTAAACAGAAAACCTACACAGGGTATTGTTTTCTTTAAGAACAAAAACTTTTTCTTTTGAGTCCTGACCTGGATTTATTTTGTGTGATACAAGTACTTATTCTGGATCACTAGTGTATTATATGTGCCAAATATGAACTTTATGATTCCTTTACAAAGTAACAACTAAAAGAAATTTTGGAAAAATGCATAAGACAACCCTGTATTTCACCAACGAGGGCCCAACTAGCTTTTTCAATGGGTGATTATGGGTATCCTCTATCTGCCATTATAGCATGTCCGTTTCCTCGCGAAACACCCTGTATATCTCTCGAAAGATAAAAGTGTCAACTATAATTTTTATCTAGAACTTTTATTTCTAAAAGCTGCAATTCAGGCGCTGTATTTGAAAAGTTAGAATGATGTAAAATAACTTCGTGGTAACTCTAGAAATGATCACAAAATTTCGAGAAAGATATAATGAACATTTTATTAAATGCTTAAAGATATATGTTTTGGCACAAGAACAAAATTTGCATTTTTACTCGTTTTCTCGATACAGCCATTGTAAACATTTCACTCTTAATGGGGGTGTGAGATGAACGATGCGTTTTCAGAGGAGCGAGCGTAGATACTCATAAAATGTCTTGTAAAATGTAGCAACGTCAAGCGCGGTTAGTAATTGGATGGGTGATTCCGGTCCAGGGAAATACAGTGTTCTCGCTCCATCTTCTAACGGCTTGTATATCAGCACATACGTAGAAGATACCACCCTTCGGATGGGATGTAAAGCAGTAGGTTTTTGTCTGTTAAATGTTAGGCAAGGAAAAAATACAAACTCTTCGATGCAGAAGAGGTTCGGCGAAATTTCCGGATTGGGGGGTAGCCCGCCTCCTGACGTTGGTGACAGGCCCGTAGTAGCGGAAATAGGCCGACGTTAAATAAATAAGAAAAAAAAGCGTTTTCGGGTGGCAAGAAATGTATCGATATTTATCATGATATAATCAGACATAAAAAATACCTTTCCAGCTTTAATCATTTATCTCCAACGAAAATCCCTATGCGCTTCCACTATAAGGTTCTTTTCAATTATTTACCACTAGAACTTAATTAGTATTGGTTGTTTTAATTAAACTAATACAAATATAAATTTTCATTTTCTTTTAAATTAAATTACCTAGCTATGCGAGACAAGAGCCGGTTCAGTCCCAGCTCCTCCAGAAGGTCATAGTATACTTATATGTACTAAATTTCCGATTCCCAGCGGGCTAACATTTAAATAGGCGTCGGTAGAACTGTAAAGTCTTGCAGGGCGCACTTGACAGTTTCATATAACGGTCTGTTCTCATCACTACAATATCCCTCGGGTGTACACAAAGTTTGCAGTTTGCTCAAGTAGGAGTCGAAGTTCTCCTGGCCGATTTTCTCGGGCGGGGCTCCGCCCCCGGGCAGTCGCACGTGCTCCAGGAGGGTGATGACGTTGTTCCTCAAACTTTCGTAGTACTCGTTGAGGTTGTTGGTGCGTTGAGAAAGAGCTTGCGTTTCCTGGTGGGGAAATTTTTAGTGTAGTCCAATTGCTTTTTTACGAAATCGCTGGATATGAAATTATGTGTTAGGTCTTTTAGCCAACTTTTTTTGCTCTTTGAATTTTATGCACTTATCAATGGCTCAAGTAAATAAAGGAGATTAAATTGTACAGGCCTTATGGATAGTGTCAGTTTATAGAAAAGGTGATTTTTAGAAGCATTTTTGAAGAAAAGCACATAACCCATACTTTTAAAAACAATTGTTTATAGTATAGTCTCCAAAGGTAGATTTGTACCACAACTAAAATAATTTCCATTCCACATCGAACTACTCATGCAAGTAGAAAATTGTACACAAAATTAAATTAAATCATGTTTGCATAGGTAATGTAACCATTTCACAGGGTAAAATTAAGGTAGCTGCCAAAACAATAGCATGTTCCCTTAATGTATCTGTAAATTCAGAGTGCACGAAAAAAAGTTAAATAAATAAACATCGGTATATTTTACAGTAAGAAGGTTCTTATCATCATTAGATATCAAAACAAAAATAGAAGTTATACGAAAGGAGTAAAAGATCAAATTTATAAAACGGAAAATTTGGCACAAAATGGCCTTTATGTATTTATTGTTTATTGTTTTGACGTAAAATGTTGCAGAATATAATTTTGATTGAAAAAAAAAGTTTTTCGCCAATGTACATGTCTAAAATCCGCACATTTTTTTACCACGCGGCGCGGCGCAGCCGATAGGAACTCTCTGGTAACTTTTGAGTGAGCAATTGCATTATTTTGAAATTTGGTGTAGTGATACGAGGTAAAATAATCAAGTATATAATGTAAGGAGCGAAAGCGGTTGGCTTCAAGTTTCGATGTAATTTGCATGAAAATCAAATTTTTAAATGAGACAACGTGTATATTGTTGCCCATTTGAATCCGGCTTCAGATATTATTTTGATTATCAACAATTTTCAAAATCGATATACAAGCACCTGTAAAATATATGTTCCAATATTGAGATTAAACAGGATTTGTTCTTCAATAAGTTCAACGATATTAGTTTTTTAACGAAAACTTTTTAAATGAAATTTCTGTGGGACAACATGATATTTAATTATACTTTCAAATTACAACAAAGCGATATGCATAATGTGTATCTTCCTTTGAAATAAATTTGTAATTAAAAAAATTAATATTTTGTTAATCAATGTTTTACATCATTATTTTGAATAAGCAGGTCCTGAGTAGGTTTAATAAATCAAACCTAACTTAATGAACAGTCTGTCCTGTTCAATCTCAGAGAACGGATAATATTTTGCAAGTTTCTTCAGACCCATTTTTGACAATTTTCAAGAAGTCGTGGCCTTCTATGATTAAAACCAAAAATTAAAAAACATACTTCCTTTTTGAAAATCAAAATATCTGAGGGTTTATTTACTTCTATTTTTGTACGGCTTTTCTTGAATATTTTGTGGAACTTACAAAACACAAGTTTAAGAAAAGAGAAGAATGTTCTCGTAGCATTTAAAAAATGATCAGTGCTGCTATTTAAAAGATACTGTTAAAAATCTTTTTTATGTAGAATTTTCTACTTTTTGATTTTTGTCCAAACTGTTTGAATGGTATTTTGTTTTTTTAAATTTTCTTTCAGGTAAATAAAAGTAAATAAATTTAGTATTTAAATAATTGTATTCTTAATAAAATTGTCTTAAAACACATGTACATGGAATTTATTTTCAATTTTAATTTTATTTTATACACTTGCGACGGGTTGACTAAGAAATGAACAAACCAAAAATCTGACATTTGGATAGTAAGTTAGTGTTAGCTAGAGGAAGAACTTCCATCATTTTTGAGAAAAATGAAACATTATAAGAAAAAAGTACACGAAGATTGTTACAATTTTTGATAAAATTCTAAAAGAGTAAAAATACTGCATAGTATACTGATAAACATTTCGTCAACCAAGATGGTATTATTGGGAGTTGATTAAAATTACAAATATATAAATATAATATTACCTAAAAAAATTACTTATCTTCAGAAAATTGTGAAAAGCATATCACAAAATATTCAACGATTATATATTCCGGCAGCGGATAATGTTTAGATCTAGTTTTATTTTATTTTGTTGTACGAAATTGTACTTTCATTTAAAATTTCAAATGGATTGGATATAATTTGAACTTAAAATCTTGGCGACTGTAATGATTTCGCTTAATTTGAATATTCTGCCCAGTAAGATGTGATATGAACTTTCTGGTCATCATTTACGAAAATAATTGATTGATTTGTGCAACATTTACGAAAATGGTGGACAAAATCCGGTTTGTCGACTGTTCTCGGTGATCGTTAATCTATAAGACAAAGGTAGTACTGAACAAAATGGAACAAATGACAGGCAGTTCCCAACATCTTTGTGGCCGATTTTAGTTCACCAGAACGATAAATTGGATTAATTAATATAAGTAGGACTTTTCACCTCGATCTACAAGGATATTGTATATATAGCCTTCGATCTATATGCATCCATCCGATCCTGGGCCTCAAATAATTCTAGAATCTTTCTTGGGTGCCATCCTTTTACTGAGAAATTGTCGGAGCAGGACAAAATGAAACCTCAATTGTCACTAATTTATCGATGTTTCATTAGTGCTACAATTAAAATTTAACAAAGTTGACATGTTAACATAAATGACAAATAATAAACAATAATTTATAAAGAAACATCCCACTTTGAAAAAATATTTTAAATTACATATTTATATATTTAGACAAGTTTTTCAAGTTGGAACGTTTTTTATAAATGTTTTTTGTGTTTGTGTTTATATGTTTTAACTTTTTTAAATTTCAGTTGTAGCTCCGACGAAGCAGTTTTGGTAAATCAATCGAAATGTTGACAATTTAACGACCATAATTGAGATTCCATTTTGCCTTGCCCAACAATTTCGCCCCACAATATTTAAGAACTCGCGAACACAACCAATAATCAAAATTTTACCCATTTTTTGAGATGATATCCCATTGACCAAAGATCTTATAAAAAGTCTTAATTTGCTGTGATAGGGCCGCTCTAGCTCTTTCTTAGAATAGTTCATAAGCTTTTAGCTTGCCTTTCATCTGGGTTTAGACTCTAGTAGGAGGCCAGGTCTTCTGGTCATACTCTAATTTTCTCACCTCCTCCGTTGTGTAACACTTTACTATCCCTCCAAAGTAGTCCCCGATGAATTACAATTTAACCTTGTTTCGAAAGGCCATCTGCACTCTTATTATCTTCTACCTCTTTTTGTACCGGCATACATCAAGATAAGCAACCTTGTTGTTTCTTGCTAGTTATGTCACTATTTGTACATTTCCTGGAAGAATCTTGTGCAGGAGGGGCTACATATTTAGAGACAATATCGGAGTATACTTGGATTAGTTTCCTCAGAAATGATTCCAGTGCCAAGGCCGGGAGTCGAACCATGGGCTCCTCGGTGAGCTCGTCTCTCATACTAAGCAGTCATTAATGGTGAGTTTACACTTTGAGTAAATACTGTAAGTTAACTTAGAGCTTTAAGTGCTGGTTGTCTAAAAATCTGTATATTGTTGTTTCTTGCGAGCCATTTAATGCATTCTCTAATACAGAGATCTTGAACTTCCGCATGGAAGATGTTGGTGGTATGAATTAAGGCATTTAATGGCCTACATTTTGGGCCATATTTCTTGGCACCTTTCCATTCGCCCATTTTAGATCAATATGTTTACCGTATGAGCGACCTTCTTTCCAATTCTCTTTCAGAACTCCATACTTGGCGGTTAGAGATTACCAGTTCAAAAGTTTGATGCGAAGTCTGTGGTTTTGTTCATAGATTCTAACGGGAATTCATTCGTGTTTATTTATTTCTAAAGTCTCCTAAGAAGTAACAAAATTTTCATTTCTTTAGGTGATGTTTACGCAAAATTTTATTAAGACTCTAGTTTGTAGTAAATGTCTTTCTTTATTTTACACTGTAGTGTCTTTGTTTTTAGATTAACGATCAACAAGAAACCTGAGTTTTGGGCACCACTTTCCAAGACGGCCTTCAAAAAATTAAGCGAACGAAATATTAGAAATCAGTGTAAATGATATTTTTAAAGGGAAAATGTGCTCTTCCGAAAAAATGCTTCTACAATATTTTTAAGATTTTGTTACTAGTCCACTTCTATGAAATTTAAGTGTTATTTTTTAATTATAATTAGTATTAAGGGATTAATTATATTAAGAATTCACGCTTTCAAGACTTATAATGAAAGGCCTTGGTAGCGATAATATATAATTTCAGCATTTCAAGTTGTATTCTTGTACATTGTTAAATGTATGTCTTGCTATGACCAGTTACAAATTTTGTCAAATCCAAATAATAAATTTACCAGATCACATCAGCATAACCGTAGCTTTTTTATGGTTATATTTCTTCATTGAAAAAGTACGGTGCATAATGTAAAATAGTGAAATACTTTTATTGAAAATGACTCAAAACTGCCGAGAATGGTCAATTTTGAAAAATCTTCAACAATAGCAATATATGAGAAATTATTTTTTTTTTACCTTTTCGCCGTGTCCTAAATGGGATTCCATCGCATTGATATCTGATTTTAATTTGATCATTTGCGATTCGACCCTGGCGTTTTCCCTTTGAAGTTCGGAAATTTCTGCTTCCAGGGTCATGAGGTCCTCGCCGTTGTTTGGGTTTTGTTCGATACCTACAAAAATATATCTGGGAAATAAGTTTAGTTCAATTTGAACAATATAAGTTTCTGTTGGGAAAGTTGCAACACAAGTACTAAATATTTTGTTATCAATTTCATAACTGCGAAGTGGACGTATTCCATTTGACTTTCTTATACAAGTACATCTTATACATATTAAATTTAGTATAATGAATTTAATCCATTTTTTAAAAACCAATATACATGACGTTGTTATATTTGCCACTAATACAGTTTTTCAAAAATTGTCTAAAAAGTGAATCTAGTTTTGACCACGGTATGTTACATCCCACCATCACTTCCACTAAATCTAAATTAAAACTGTGTTGACTATCACTATCAGTAGAGCCACTAGCACTAATATGCTTTTGTGAGGAAACATGTCTATTAACATTTGTTTTAGATGTCCAAGAAAATGTTTTGTTGCAACTACTATAATATAGATCTGTTCCATCAAACTGCAGTTCTGGGATAGCGCGAATCCACAAGTCTATTGCAGCCGGAGAAGCACTGGACATTTTTGTATACCGTCGACTCTGTATAATTTCACACCAAGTTTGTAGATACATACGTACGTACACATGGCTAGATTTATACTACGGTTTGCAAAAGTGCGGTCTGGGATGGTCTACTTTTTCCCTTTACTAAATGTTGACGTAAATGCCAATAATTGCCACAGTGTAGGTAAAAAGCGATTTTGATATGTTTCACAATTTCGGCAGCGACATAATTAAAGGAGATAAAGCCGTAAAAAACATAAAAGTACCCCCGTAAACTGTAATTTATTGTTGACACTAGGTCGGAGCCGAATACCTTTAACACTGCAAATATAAAAAATCAACTGTGTTTTTAATTAATTGTCAGTACCTTTCACAAATGTGGTAGATTTCCAATAAAAGTAGGTTATACGCATTAACATAAAATAAAATAAACACGCCACACATTAAACAGAATAGGAAAGTGTGTTTAATTCACAATTGTCTTTGCACTTTCTAGATATGTTTTACTTGTTTTTGTAAGAACTATTACCGTTTTCAAGTTAAATTTGTTACCAAAAATACAATGTAGCTGGCAATAATAAATATTTCACCACTTCATCGCTTTTCTGATTGTTTCAGTAAATGTTGGTAATATAATATTACGTGTATATGAGAGCCGTCTCTGGCATCGAGATAAACTTTCCGATTTCTGGTAATGATACTATTACTACTAATTGTTTCATTAAGACCAAATGGGTGCAACATTTCTAAAAATTTACACAGAACTTCCCTCGTTATTTGTGCATGGCGGTCACTCTAAAAAATTATTAATTACGAAATGACATTGAGAATAATAATCGGAATATAGTTATTGCTATTATTACAAAGAAAACCTGATAACTTTTGGTCAAAGAAATATACAGAGTGCTCATCCAATAGCAAAAGTTCAATACTAAATAACAGGTGCCAAATATGGAAGGCTTGCGCAAATACCTTTACAAATGTCCACCATGACTGAATTATTTCTTGGGATGACCACCCTGTACATTTTTCAATAAAAGTATAATAGGTGCATATGCCAAATATTATTGCCATCTGTCACATTTTCAATCCCACATTCACATAATGGAGTGGAAGTGAAGTGGTGGTTAAAAATTTCATTTTTTTTGAAAATTTTCAAAAATGTTGTTAAAAAAATTTTCTAATTTTTTATCTTTTGAAATAGGTTTAGAAAGTCATGAAACGTAGAAATTTTAAATTTGAGCAAAAAGAAAAGTTTCCTTCTATTCTATAGTAGTGGTAAAAAAAGTTTACAAATTTAAAAATTATATGTATTTTTTAAATAGGCTTAGAATGCTGAACGTGAAAATTTTAAATTTGAGCAAATAAAAAAAAATCCATCTATTTTAGTGGTAAAAAATTTTTTCAAAAATGTTGGTGAAAAAAATGATCAAATTTTTTTTTCTGAAATATGTTTAGAATGTCATTTTACGTGAAAATTTTAAATTTGAGCAAAAAAAACATTTTTCGTCTATTCTATAGTAGTGATAAATAGATTAAAAATGTTCAAACATTTTTTAAAAACATTTTTAAATTTGTTTGAATAGCTTTAGAATGCCATGAAAACTTGGAAATTTTAAATCTGAACAAAGAAAAAAAATTCCATCTATTTTAGTGGTAAAATTTTTTCAAAAATGGATTATTTTTTTTTTAAATAGGTTTAGAACGCTATGAAACGTGGAATTTTTAAAATTTGAAGAAAGAAATAAAAATTCCATCTATTTTAGTGGTAAACAATTTTTCAAAAATGTTGGTAAAAAAAAAATTCAAAAAAAATCCGAAAAAATCTCGGAGGGTGATTTTTTCTCGAATACAATACTTCCCTTCGGTATGCGATAATGAAAAAAAAAAACTGTTTGTTGTTAACTGCGGGAAGTAGATATTTATGCGATCGGGTTAAAAATTAAGTCCGTTTATCATTGGTCATAACTACCTTTGAAGTAATAGTACTCAATTGCAAGTCCGTTTATGATCGGTCATAAGTACTTAAATACTAGTAAGTACATACTTATGAGCAATCATGAATATTATATCAATTGCATTATTTTTATTTATTGTTATTTTAGTATAGCAAACACTGAATAATCTATTTAAAAGAATAAAAATATTATTTAAAAAGATAAATAGAATTTGTTTTCCTAGGTGAACAACTCACAAAAAAAAACTGATGTACTGACGTACAGAGCGCCGAACGGTACAGAGCGGGAGATGATTTTATTTTGTGGTAATCAATTTATATTTTATGAAGGCGTGGAAAGGACATAGTAAAAATATTTTTATAATTGCCAGTTTAAACTTGCAATTATCTATAATTGCAACTTTAAACTTGCAATTATACATAATTGCAACTTTAAACTTGTAATTATACCGTATTGCAACTTTAAAGTTGCAATTATCCATAATTGCAAGTTTAAACTTGCAATTAGGTATAATTGCCTAATTGCAAATTTAAAGTTGCAATTATGTATAATTGCAAGTTTAAAGTTGCAATTAGGTATAATTGCCTAATTGCAAGATTAAAGTTGCAATTATGTATAATTGCAAGTTTAAAGTTGCAATTATAGATAATTGCAAGTTTAAAGTTGCAATTATGGATAATTGCAAGTTTAAAGTTGCAATTATAAAAATATTTTTACTATGTCCTTTCCACGCCTTCGTAATATTTAAATAATGTTTTATAATAAAATTAATTTAGAAGTATTTTTTTGGGTCTTACACCCATTTCCTTTTAATATGAATTTTGAATGTAATAGTATATTATTATGCATATGCATATGATATAATTGCATTAAATAAGAGGTACATAAAACCAATGATACCCGATCATATTTTTTAATGAAACAGTTAGTAGTAGCAGCAAGTGTAATTACCCATATGTATTTTTTTGTGGTAAATAAATATGTAATATAGACCAAGTAATGGTCTAACAGAGCCTTTTTGTTTCATTCGTTTATCTAAAATACTTCTCGAGAAACAGAAGTTTAAAAAATAGTCGTATCGGCGCATGTTTTGTCAATTATCTCAAGGACCAATAGAGGTCTGAGGCAAAAAGTTTGCCAATTGCATTCTTATGACTTTCCAAAATACAAAACATAAGTTATTTCGAAGACAGCTTTCTGGGACCATTTTGCCTAACTTGTCCTGCTAGACCCTTTGGGTAAGTAGTACACTTCTTCAAGGTGACTTATAGCTCATATATAGTATTTACGAACTCAATTGGAACAGCACGGAACTAGAGAATCTTACGGGGTATTGTGAATACATCGCTTCACATTGAATGAGAGAGCACATAATTTTATGGATATACAGGGTTGGGCAATAGTCCATGGAACGGCTCGATTACAGCCGAACGGGACCTCGTATCAACTTCGGGTTTTCGACACTGTATTCAGCGAAATTTTTAGAACTTCGTGACATGTATTTCAGGACCGTGACGTCATTACGTTCGGAGGTGTGACATAAGTGTCAATTTTTTAAAATGAAACACCCGGTATATTTTCCCATATTTGTATACTTTAAGGAGTCCCGAATTCATCGATGTAACGTTTGTATGGATTCTGTTATGTAATGTGGTCTCAATAAGGGAAAATTAGAAATTACAATCGTAATTAACAGAGAACAGTGGATATCCAAACAGCTGTATCCAAAAAAGACACTCTTTTTTTACCATTTTTTTTTTACAAAACTAAGACCCACGTAAACAAGTTTTTTTGTAGTCGTTTAATAAAAACACAGGTCATAGTTAAATTGTTCTCATTATTTTTCTAGTTTATCTAGGTAAGTCGTGGTATAAACGTCACTGTGACATTACTTTTATACTACTAATTTATGATTCTAAAAACGTGTCTTTAAAATGGCTCAACTGAACGACACTGAACGGATAACTTTACTCATGATGATTGGATTCGGAGAGAGGCGTCGATCCCTTCAGGAAGCAAGTGACCTCTTCAACGATACCTTTCCGGAGCGAAACCCGATTTCCAAGTCGACAGCATGTCGAATTTTGCACAATTTTGAACATACGGGAAATGTCAAGAATTTACCAAAAACTGGCCGCCCAAAAACAGCGACAAACGACGACAGAGCTTTAGATGTACTGTTAGCGATTCAGGAGGAGCCTAAAACGTCAATTCCGAAACTTTCATTAGAAACTGGTAACAGTGAAAGATCCATTCGAAGAATACTCAGGAGAAATAAAACACATCCCTACAAAGTCAGCTTACTTCAGGAACTTGCGGAAGATGATCCTGATCGTCGAATGCAGTTTTGACAACAAATTATGAATTTCTTAGACGAGACACCACAGTTTGTAGATCGCATTTTGTTTTCCGATGAGGCTACATTTTGTTTAAATGGATTTGTCAATCGTCACAATTGTCGCTATTGGTCTGCTGAGAATCCACATTGGATGGAAGAAATGCACACACAACATCCACAAAAAGTAAATGTCTGGGCGGGTATAATTGGAACACATGTAATGGGGCCGTTTTTTCTAAATGGTAATTTAACTGCTGATACCTATTTAATTTTATTACGCGAAAGAGTTATACCCGCTGTAATTCAGATATTTCCCAACCGCGAAAATCCTCAGGTGATCGCAAATGACGTGTACTTCCAGCAAGACGGAGCTCCGCCACACTATGCCAGAATTGTAAGAGATTTTTTGGACACTGTCTTTCCCCGGAGATGGATAGGTAGAAGGTGTCATATCGAATGGCCAGCTAGGTCACCTGACCTAACCCCTCTTGATTTTTTTCTGAGGTCATTTGAAGTCTGTGGTGTATCGCACAAGACCTGCCACGGTACAAGAGCTTCAAGAAAAAATTCTAGCGGTTGCTGATAATATTACACCTCAGTCCCTCCAAAATGTTCAGCGGGAATTTGTGGACAGGCTAGCACATTGTCAGGCAGTGGAAGGATTCCAATTTGAACATTTAATAAAATAAAACTACTCTGTGTTAATTACGATTGTAATTTCTAATTTTCCCTTATTGAGACCACATTACATAACAGAATCCATACAAACGTTACATCGTTGAATTTGGGACTCCTTAAAGTACCTATACAAATATGGAAAAATATACCGGGTGTTTCATTTAAAAAATTGACACTTATGTCACACCTCCGAACGTAATGACGTCACGGTCCTGAAATACATGTCAAGAAGTTCTAAAAATTTCGCTGAATACAGTGACGAAAACCCGAAGTTGATACGAGGTCCCGTTCGGCTGTAACCGAGCCGTTCCGGGACTATTGCCCAACCCTGTATATTCACCACTCCTCGTCTATAGTCCACGTGGATTTGATTCGCCTGTCACATAGAAATATAGGTGGGATTAGATGCTTAGCAAATTTGATTTGTCTACACCAGCCTTGTTCAGAGTTTTTGCATACCATAATATATAAAACAAAAAATACGTATGAACTATTTGTATCGTATGATCTGTACGAGGCAGTGCAGTACAGCCGGGCAGCGTTATAAATAAAACGGACGATTTTGATACAGAGCCTATACAAGCGGAATTTGAAAATAAAGATTTACACGTTCAAACTCAAAGGGTTATTTTGAATATTTAGGTACTTGTGTTTAAAAGGCGAAAATATTGATTCTTCATATAATCAAATTGTGAAGAGGATTTGTGAATAACCAAATTTAGCCCGTACTACAATTTATAGAGTTGTTCGAGCCGGGGATGTAGTTGATCATTCTATTAAACGGAAAAAAGTTGGACAAAAACTTGATAACGCGTCCAAAGAAGTCATTCGTCGATGTGTGTATGGCTTTTACAATGAACAGAAGGTGCCCACATTAGAAATGATTAGGCATAAGTTACGCGACTATCCAGATTATAACTATAAATCATTAGATACTTTGCGAGACGTTTTGCTCGATTGTGGTTTTAGGTACAAAAAAATGGATAAACGGATGGTAGTTATGGAATCAGCATGCACCGTTGATTATCGTTTGGCACCCATGATGTAATTCAATACGCTTGGCTAGATAATATCAAAAAGTTAATTTAAGTGCTCCATGTTCTAGGGGAAAAAGAATTATAATTCTACATGCTGGAAGTAAAAACGGTTTTAATCCAAATGCGTTGTTGTTGTCTGCTAAAAATATCAAGCAATTCTCTGCCGACTACCACGAGGAAATGGCAGCCGAATTATTTGAGAAGTGGGCAAAGGAACAGCTGTTACCAAATATCCCACCAAATTCTGTAATTGTTATGGACAATGCGTCATACCATTCGTGGCAACACACCAAAATTCCGATCGCCAACACAAGAAAAGGCGATATCATTGAATTTATTAAACGTAAAGGGTTAGAAAAACCAGAAAAAAACGCAAAAATGACTTTATTACAACTGATTGGAAAGCAACATTTTAATAAGCCATTGATGCACACGATCATACTATTTTACGTTTGCCACCATATTATTGCGTTTTCAACTCCATTAAAATGGTGTGGGCTGATGTAAAAACAAGACTACGTCAATATAATCAATTCCCACAATTAAGTGAGTCTGTCTTAAAGAATATAAAGATAATAGTAGACGAAATAGGCAAAAGCGTTATATGGAGGAAGTGTGTATCTCATGTGATATAAAAGGAAAATGAATATTCTGTATTGCCACCTATCAATCCTATTATTATTAATATAAATACCGATTTAAGTTCTGAAAACTCGGATAGTGACTAATGAAATATTGTTTATTTAAAGTTCATAGACAAAGCTTTTTTGAAATTTATTTATTTAATGTCGACCTATTTCCGCTACTGAGACCAATTACCGATGCCAGGAAACGAGTTCCCCCTTTAAAATTTTGCCGAGTCTTTATAGAATAGTAGATATTTTCTACCAGCCTAACATCATGATACTTCAAAGTTCATAGTATCATGGCCTAACATTTAATAACCAAGACAGTCACTGCTTTACGCCCCTTCGGAAGGATTATATACCATCTATGCAACTCCCGCCTAAGATTACATAACTGCCGATAGAACGAGAGGTAGGTCACTAGACAATAGACGTAGCCTTAATATATCATTTATGTGACTTATCAAATGTGATAAACATATTTTTTCATCAGCCACTTCTATTGAATAAAGGTATTATAGAAATCCCTTTCTTTAACAATTAAAAAATAATTCTTTAGTATTTAAAGCATTTTTACATTTCTACGGCCGCCGCCTATGTCCCACAAAGGAGATACCAACTTTACTCCGAGTTTTCGTTTTTATGCTGTCCCAATTGAGATCATATATACTATACCTATTTAACTTATTCCATAGACGCGCTGTTTAGGGGTGAAAATGGGTCAATTTTTAGGTAAATTGTATTAATATTTTCATCATCTTATCGAGCATCCTTTAAAATCCCTTTGCTCTCGACATGCTCTTTTTTTGTTCTCAGGGCTCTTAATATGCTACTATTTATTTCTTTTGAAGGTAAAATCCTGTTTCAATCCACTACTTATGAGTAGTACAAGATTATAGTATAAGAAAGTTATATTGTTGGCCCTATCATATATTTTAATTTATGAAGTATTTGTATTGTGCTTTCTTCACATATAATATTTGAAAAACAGTCAGTGTAGGATTTTTATTATACAAAAAATGAAACAATCGATTTTCTTTCCTCATTTGAAAAAGTTATATGGTTCGTAAATGTACTATAAGTCAGAAAAAATGTTACTCGAAATTTATTTTCAATTTATTTTTTGTGAGCTTTTCTTTTTCTTTGCCTTTTTGCTGTTTTTTGTAATTTGGTTTTCTTCTTTTACTCCATTTTTGAGCAACTAATCATCTGATGTGTTCGTTGATTTTAATTTTGCAAACATTTAGACATTGTACTAAATGTTAATTCTGCCAGAAACTCAATTAATTAGCATATTTATAAATGATAACATCTTGAAGTATGTAGAAAACCGCCTTCCAAACTAATTAATGCAAAATTGAGTGAAAGAACTCGTTTATATTCATTTTTATAAATATAAAAACCTTACATTGTAGCGGGATTATAAGTATTCTTTACCTGTGTATCCTTTGGTATAGAAAGGCATGTCCTCGGGATATTTCGACTTCTTGACTGTCTGGCCGGCAACAGGGCACCCGCTTAGAGACCGATGAGTTAGAAAGGACCCATTGATGTGTCCCGTTCCGTCGCATCCGGGCGTGGGACAGTTCACCCCTTCAAATTTCATTGCCGTCGCCGCTGCCACTGCTGCTTTGTGCTGCTCTACCGAACCGCCGCTCTCCAACACCCTCATCTTGTTTCTGTTCGCTATTGGGCATCCAGAAGCGCTAAAACATATCAAATGAAGTTATAACAGTAACGACAGCATAGAAATCGTGCCAGTTCCATGCTTCTTTCATTCATATCGATACACACATTTCTATTTATTTCTTATATTCCTTACATAACCCGTTTTTCAAGTATTTTTACGTTTATCGAAAAACATATTTCTTCATCTCCTTCTATTCCCGACTTTTCATAATGTCCTTTCTTTATCCAGGGTTAACTTAAGTATGTTAAATTATTTCTGGATGTTATTCCTTGGCTAATTTTTTGATAAAAAAAATATAAACAGGTGACTACAATTTCCTTTTATGTTATCATTATTAATGCAGCTATGTAAAAGTTTGGCGTGCACTTAGATAGGGCACTTTAGGAAGCGATTGTATCTCGCTCTACAATTCACCAATGGCGGAGATATAGGCAATCAGTAACATAAATTTGATAAAGAAAGTAGCAATGTTCTGTAGAAAATTAAAAGTGATCACTTTTTAAGAAGTAATTTAATTTAAAACAGATGTTTGGTTGTAAACTTGAAATAGGAAAAATGTAATATATGTGACGCTGCACTTGGAGTTCCCCAGGGTTCCGTATTGGGTCAATTATTGTTTGTGTTATATATTAATAATTTGCCCAATCTTATGGAATATGATCATAACACAGTGCTTGCTGGTAACACAACAATTACTGTGTCAACGGATACTTCTGAGGAACTTCAAAGGATCATTGGCAAAGTGACAGAGTCATTAAGCATAGTGATAGAGAAACAGACTCATTTTAAATGAATAAACTGCGTACTTAAATGTTCACCAAACAATTTTATGATTAAGTAATTGAGATACTCTTTAAAAGAGAGGAATGAAAGCATTGCCGATGTCAGAACAAAACAAAAACAAGAATAGTGCTATATCCTCCAATAGGACACACCAAATGAAAAAATGGTATTTTTCAAACTGTTTTTTGAAGATAGACGTGGTGGGGCAATACTGACACCGGATTCGGATTCAGCAAGTGAAAATTCACCGGAAATGATTGGTTTGATCCGCGGAATCGACAACTTTTTTTTGTGTGTCTGTGTAATTGTCTATTTAATTGTTTCATTGTTTTATTTTGGCTTGAAAACAGTATAAGTTCATATTCAACCTATTTTTCTATAATTTTTACGGAAGATTAAATAAAAAACATAGTGGCGCCCATATATTTTTTGTGTCAGTATTTATTATTAACCTTGGTTAGTTGTGCTTAAAATGAAGAAAATGTTTGTTGACAGGTTTCAAATAACACAGGTTTACCAAAAAGAAAAAAGTTTTCTGGATCTGGGGTCAGACCATACGTTTCTTATGTATTTTTCGACGCTGAATTCGAATCTGTTTAGTTTTGCTCTATCACGTCAGGATTTTGAGATATTCTAACCTAAAAATTGGACATATTTGAGGTTATGTAGCTTTAAGATTTTTTTTCTCTCAAGAAACCATATGTGGGATCTTAAAGTACAACTCTTCATCTTTAACATACCGTTGAGTTTGCTCAAAATCTTTTTTTTTTGCCGAGATATTGCAATTTAAATAATGACCATAAGGTTTCCGTACTAATTAAATGTGTTGGGAAAGATATGATATAAACAAACAGTTTTAAAAATTCGACATCTCAGCGAAAAATAAAGATATTTGAGCAAACTCTGCGGCATTTTAAAGATGAAGATTTGTACTTTAAGATCCCATACATGTTTCTTGAGAAAAAAAATCTCAAAGATACATAACCTCAAATATGTCTAACTTTTAGGAGAGAATATTTCAAAATCCTGACGTGATAGAGCAAAACTAAAAACAGATTCGAATTCTGCGTCGAAATACATAAGAAACGTATGGTCTGACCCCAGATTCAGACAACTTTTTTTTTTTTTTTTTGTGAACCTGTGTAATTGTACATTTTTTATCTCTGACCATTAGCTACCAGATTATTTCCACTCTTTCAGTTGATGTGTCTGAGTCGTGGCGAAGTTATAGATTTTAGTTTTTTCTATTAAGGTAACTTAGTGTACAATATGTTTTAGTTTTATTGTATATTATACATTTTTTTGCTTATGTATGTTTATACATGTATTTTGCTACCTCTCATAGTTCTTCGGCATTTTCTTAAGTTTTTCCACTGTTATTGCAAAACAATCAGTTGTATTAGACCAAGCAGTCTTTGGTTGTTTTGGTTTTCTTCTTGATTAGTGTGCTTATTTTGCTTAGTTTTACAAATGTCATGGTTCCGGACATGTACATGTATCGAAATAAAGAGTAGCTATGCATTAAGATACCTATACTACTCTAATAGGATGACCTCAGACTTTTAAACCTCCATTATTAGAAGAAGCAAGTCTGGATGAAACCGAAGAGCACTCAGTGATGAGCATAAGAGAAAATAGTCTAATGTTAAATGTAAGTCATATGACTATTTGGAGGATTTTGGTTGATCCGCCAGTATATTCTTACTATATTCAACATGTGCAGGCATTTATGCCCCGTGATTTTCAAACACGTATTGAACTTGTGTAATGGTTGCAGCAAAAAATTGCATAAAATGTCAATTTTTTTATCTAGCATTTTGTTTGCACAAGGTGCCAATTTTTCAAAAACACCATAATGAATTTCTATAACAACCATGTGTCGAATGAGGATAATCTGCTCGTAAAAATGCAACAGCGTTTTTAAGATCGATTTTTCTTGTGTGGGTAGGAATCATTGGGGACTTTAGGGCCACATTTTCTTCCTTTGTGACTTGTAGATGGAAATATAAAATATTTTTGGAACAGGATTTGCCATTGTTGTTGCAGCAAGTGCCAGTTGGTCTCTTATAACATATGTGATTCATGCATGACGGTGCACTGACGCATTTTGAGATAATAGCTAGAAATTTTTTGGACACATATTCTCATCGGTGGATAGGTATAGGTAAAAGTGGATCATAATACTCGTGGTCTAGAACACCTGATCTAAATACTTTGGATTATTTTCTTTGGGGGCACTATTACCGCTGAAGGAATCGCATAGTGGCCTCTCGTCAAATAGTAAGAACCAAATTTTTTAATAAAGTGGACAGAAGTACGTATCGCTGTAGGAAATAGCCACTCTGAAGGGCTGTTGTTATAATTAATCCGTAAATAAGTTTAATGTTAGTGTTTTTGTGTAAACTAGTTTCCATTAATTTATAGAATACTAAATTTTTTGTTTCAATGTACTACCAAGTTTTACTAATATTTATTGATTTTGTAATGACTCTTGTAGTTTTTCATGATTCTTTTTGAACAAGACATATTAATTGATTTTCTTGCAGTAACAAATTTCTACTAATAGAAATTTGTAATTTTTAACCGTTCTTGTATGTAACCCGATTACCAGTTTTGAATACATTTTCATATCGTACACACTTAATTCATTTTTTAATTCCTCATTCATTTCTCCAACAGCAACTGTTTTACTGGCACTCCACAACACAACTACATAGTAATAAGAAAAAAATCGTAATGACACTTTAAAGAAATATAAAAATAAATAATATTTAGCGTTCGATGATAAAAGTAAAGCAGATCCAAAACTATACGAAACATATGCTACAATTAAAAAAAAATCCGTACTAGGTGAAAAACTATAGGAAAAAGAATAATTTTAAAAAAATGTATGCACATACAATTACCTTCTATGCGACAGAAATTTTCCAGTCGCATGGCCAGATCCATCACAACCCGGAATTGGGCATCTGGGAGCGTGAAATAATTTAACGGAATTATTAAATTAGTTGTTTTTTGTTCTTAAATATTTTAATAATTACACTAATTATAAAAGAATTATTATTCATACGCATTTATGAAAAAATTAAATTATAGTTAAAATACAGAACGAACCGTGTTTTTAACTTGGAATGGTATCCACAAGAGATTACATGCGCAAAATAAAATATAGGTTTTGTAAGATGTCAAGCTAATACGTAGAATATATAATATAGATTATATTGATCAATATTTACGAAACATTTGCGGTGGTCGCCGAAAAAATATAAAAAATTGAGCAACTTAAAAATATTTAAATCACACGGTCATGTTTGAAATTGTCTTATCCACGAAAATTAGACAAAAAAGATTAAACCTGGACAAAATTAGTAGAAATCTGAATTTTACACAGACGTTCTTTGGGGTGTCCCAAACCCAAATCCCAAAAAATCACAAAAATCACAACGTGCTACCCAAGATATTGAAGGTCAAAGTTTTTTGCAAATATCTCGCGTCCTATGCATCGGATGCCCATGAGGTCAATGTGAAAGTTGTAGAGAATTTAATTATCTACAAGTTGTGTTTTTTATTTTTTCCCGAACCACCTCTGTTCGAGATATTCAAGGTCTAAGATTCAAAAACATGGTTTTTAGCGAATATCTCGCGCCAAAAAATCAGACAACAATAGAGTTAACATGAAAGTTGTAGAGAATTCAATTATCTACAAGATTGATATTTTTAAATTTTTTCCAAAACCTCGCCCTTTTCGGGATATTCAAGGTTGAAGTTCAAGATAACGATTTTTTGCAAATATCTGTATATTCGCGGAAAACAAGTTTCTTTCTTCAACTTTGACCTTGAATATCTCGAAAAGGGCGATGTTTTGGGGAAACATGCAAAAGATCAACCTCGAAGATAATTGAATTCTCTACAACTTTCATGTTAACTTTATTACCGCCTGATTTCTTTGGCGCGAGATATTGGCGAAAAAACATGTTTTTGAAACTTTGACCTTGAATATCTCGAAAGGGTAAAAAATAAAAAAGATAACTTGTAGAGAATCTAATTCTCTACAACTTTCGCATTGACCTCATGGGCACCCGATGCATAGGACGAGAGATATTTGCTTGACCTTGAATATCTTGGGTAGTCATGTTGAAATTTTTGTGATTTTTGTGGATTTGGGTTTGAGACACCTCAAATTTTTACTAATTTTGTCCAGGTCAAATGCTAATTTCCGTGGACTATATGGGCCGAAAGCTAGCGACTACGTAACCAGAACCATAAGTCCTAAAGGATTGACTTTGACATTCTATTTATATATAATGTCGGCACTTCACTCTCGCTGACTTGCCTCGTCGAATGTTTCGGCAAGCCGTTTGGCGAGGCAAGGAATCCCGTGCGCTACCATCCACACTCTCGAATAGCGCATAGCAGTAGTAGTCCAAGAGGTGACTGCAAATTTGTGTGGGGAACGAGTGGACGGGATTTAGCAGTTTAGAATACTGCAATAGTATGCCCTAAACTCATAACCGCTGGTTGGCCGATCACGGTCCCTGGCGGTAATGAGTAATTACGGTAATTATTTATTGGGGCAATGGGGCGATTGTGGTGACAAAGTGGACGGTTTTCTATGTAACTAATTTGTTTATTATGATCCGAAGAATGTAAAATACTCGGTCGACCGACCCCCACTCCTGGCGATAGCCTTGGCCGACCATTAACAACAATGCAATTTTTAATGCCTAGCCTCCCCCAAGGAGTGACCAGGTTGGCCTTGGTCTATTCGAAAGAACAAAATTTTTCCTTTCATAAAACCCCGGTCGGCCGATCTCGGTCCCTGGCTTTAATGAGTAATTACACTAATTGTCGTGGGGGTCACTGGGGGGACTGTGGTGACAGAGTGGACGATATTTTTGTTTAAACATTTTTTTTATTGTAATCTCGAGAGTCTAAAATGCCCGGTCGGCCGACCCCCATCCCTGGTGATATTCTTGGCCGACCATTTGCAACATTGTAAATGCCTTTCCTCACGCACGAATTTAGCAGATCCGCCTTGGAATATTCCAAAGGGTGAATTATCAAAAGAATTTTTATTACCTCGCTGTTTTCACTTTTATAACTTCTTCCCTCCCTTAAGGGGAGGGGGGTGATAAATGTTGTAGCAACTGCACTCAGAGAAAAAGTGTACTACAGTTTTAGGTAAATTTCTATAGTTTTAAGAAAACGTTCTAATTTAAATATGAACCTATGAAATGTTTCTTTGTTTTAAGTAAATAATTTATTTAAGTGTATTAAATTTTACTTAATTCAAGTAAATTATTTATTTCATTTTATGATTTGTTAAATTGTTTCTAAAATATTAAATTACGTAATATCAAATAAATCAATTTTCTTGAAGTAAATAAAGAATTGTTTGGTTTAAAGGAAAAAAAACTTTGATTCAATAAAATCTGATTCAAATAAATGAAAGAAATATACGTGTTTCATTTTGAAGTTACACTTGGAATAACTTTAAATTTGGATCGAAGAAAAAAATTGTCCGAATGAAAGTTGTTTGTTTTGGAAGGGCACATATGATGACATTTATCAAGGGCCTATTAGGGCCACCCTATGTAAGATATGGCCACCAACTTTAGTTTTTTAAGAAACCCCTTTAGTGACTTTTACGATTGTCACCGAGGAAAAACTGGTCCTATTAATTTTTTTTTTGTTTATAAAAGGACATGTAATGGCACTAACCAGGGGCCTGTCAAGGCCGCATTTGGTAAAATCTGGACACCAACAACACACCGAAGGAAAACGTGCTTCCTTATTATAATCTCATAAACGTAGATATTATTCGTTTCGAAATTCTGTAGAAAACAAATTATACATATTTTGAGTAAAATTTTTTTTAAATCCCTTGTTTTATTCTGTTGTTGGAATAATACCCCCTTAAATGCAATCAAATGGATTTGAAAGTAATAAACAAATTGATTTCTTTAAAAATGTGTTGAAAAAAAGGATTGTATTGAAGTCGAATATCGTAATATATTTATTGCAATAAAAAAATTCAATACTTCAGGTATTTATTAGAAACAAATGTAATCAAATCTGATACTTTATACGGTTTGAAATGTAAGATTTTTATTTTAATTATTAATTAATTAAATTATTTGTATACTTAAATTGTCTGCAAAAACACTTATGACAGTTTCACTATCTTAGATTTTTGAAATATTCATTACAACACAACTTTTGGGCATTTGTTTAATAACTTCTCTGAGCCTTGAGAAGCCGACGAGCATCATCAAGGTCGCGCCCTGGTATAAAATTTTAACTTTTTGAATTAGCTACGGCAGCCAATAGCCGAAAAGTTTCTTCGGCCGACCGGGGTTTTGTTAAAGGAAAAATTTTGTTCTTTTGAATAGACCCAGACCGACCTGGTCACTCCTTGGGGGAGGCTAGGCATTAAAAATTGCATTGTTGTTAATGGTCGGCCAAGGCTATCGCCAGGGGTGGGGGTCGGCTAACCGAGCATTTTACATTCCTTGGATCATAATAAACAAATTAGTTACAAAAAAACCGTCCACTTTGTTACCACAATCGCCCCATTGCACCAATAAACAATTACCGTAATTACTCATTACCGCCAGGGACCGTCATCGGCCAACCAGCGGTTATGAGTTTAGGGCATATTATTGCAGTATTCTAAACTGCCAAATTCCGTCCACTCGTTCCCCACACAAATTTGCAGTTGTCTCTTGGACTATAGATGCTCCACAGCATATGAACGTCGTTAAAGTTTCCGCTACTGCAGCTTATTGCACATATATCTATATATTATGATTTTGTGCAAATATGCTGCAAAACAAAAATTTAGAAACCTTGGAAGAACAGACCGTGATGGATGACAACAATTCAAACAGTTCATCGAAATGGGACAAGTTTCACTATGACACTGTTCAATAAATTTACTACTAGATTTACTAATTCTTCAATTGACGACTCATTTTTGAATAGGTTAATTAATTTAATGAACTTTTGAGGAAACACCTGTGCTTACTCAATAGGTCTTCTAACCCCAACTGATAAATACTCGACAAAATAACGCGAGAGTGTAGTAGGTTAAAGTTAGGTTGTAGACATATTAATACTTCGTAAAAATGATGAGTCCTGAATAAAGGAAGGTACTTTTTCACTTGGGTGGAGGAAAACAATTTTATGAACTTTTTGCTTTATGAATAAGTTGCATTTTTATTATTAAACATTCACCAATAGTCAATAATTTATGAAGAAAAACAAAATTAGAAATTTTTAACAAAAATTCAATATATTTACAAGTGAAGAAACGCTATTGTAACTCTTTTCCTCCTTTTATATTAGTATAATTGGAGGTAAATACTGGTAATTCTTGTACCTTCCGGTTCAGGTAAACGTAGTTCTTTTCTTCAGATCATTCTGGTCTGTTCAAGTTAAATTGCCAATCACCTCTATAAATAATATAATCTAGAGATTCCTCTATTAAACGATGTGCTACATTTTTTGTACCTTGTAATTAGGATTTGGGCCATTTATGTTTTCCGCGCCACCCGCAGAAAAGCTGAAACTTAGTTTTGGCAGACGAACGGTTCAAGCATCCTTACACAAATAGTTCGTACTTCATACATCAAGACTAATCTTTTGTATCTTTGGTTCTGGTTGCATGTTCGCTAATTGATGACATGGACAATTTTCGAACCATATTAATTTTGCTATTTGCTACATGTATTGAATGTTACTTACCTTAGTGGTTCGGAGTCTTGGCCGTCTCTCGGTTTACTCTTCGGCTTGTTAGCTCTTGGGCAACCCGAGAGGCTCCGGTGTGACGAGTAGTTTCCCGTAACATGCCCGGAGCCGTCGCAGCCGGGAGTAGGGCATTTAAGTTCCTGTGAGTGTGCTTGAATTTGAGACCGGTCCGTCCTAGGGCATCCAGACAAACTAAAATCACATGGAATTATGTTATGTTTCTCTTTTGAACGTTATTGCTAACATACGAATACTGGGTGATACGTAATTTCCCAATAGAAGAGTAAATGGGTAAAATTACGTAAGTCACCTGATAAATATTTTTTTTAATTAAAGGATCTGACTCAGTTCCTCTGTAGTGTTATAGCCAATTATTTGTTCAGACATGGACATCCGGCAATTTTAATAATAATTTACAGTCAAACTACAATTCTAATAGAGTTAGTTTGTGGCTTTGCTTATACCGCATTCTGCTCTTTATGAAGAATTTTTGAGATAAGGAAATATAGTTTTGGAAAACGACGTTGTTTGAAATTCAATTAACCTTTTCACTGTGGAAGATTCATCAGGTCTTGTTTGTGAATTACTGATATTTAAATATTTGGTAACCGTTTTTTGATTGAAGAGAACTGATATATTAATTCCATTCATGCATTGAAGACGGTCAACTCTTCGCTCCTGCCATCTATTTAGGCGAAAAATTTTCACGAATACATATAACTTTTCTAATTTACACATTTTACTCTTACTTAGGACTTTGATGTAACATATAACAAGTCCTTGCTGTGACAATGCTCACCACAGGTTTTAAGTGGTGGCTTGCACCATCTCAGTAGTGGCGACAAGCAAGGAAGAAGTCATCAACATTCCGGTGGAAAAAATATGTATATGCTGCGTCAGCTAAACGACGTCCCAATCATTCTGTAAAAACACGGACGGTGAGCTGTCGCACTGATATTTTAAATGAATTTGCAAGGTGTAAGGATGTAAATTTTGTGTAAGTTCCGGGATATCTTAAGGCTCCAGGGATCGAGAAACCAGATCAATTGGATAGAATTAGCTTTTAAATACCAGACATGGAGGACTGTTCCTCATCTTGAGACAAACAGGTATATGGACGGTTCTAAGACAGATTAGGGAGTCGGAGCTAGTATTTACGGGATAAGGTTCCATTCACGTCAATTCGAGACTAGTATGGCACTGCTTGAATGCCCTTACGGACCTAGCAAGATAGAATAAAGTGACTCTGGCGTGGATATCAGGACACAAGGAACACAGTGGAAATGATACGGCTGATGAACTGGCCACGGCGGGCGCGTCCAAGGCCCTAGTAGGACCTGAACTGTGGCTAAGCCATGAATACATCCATAAACCATGTATAAATCTCTGAAACGATCGAATAGTTCCCAAGACAGAGACGTGCCCAAAAAGTTCATTAAAGAACAAGAGACCTTTACGGAATACCTACTACGTCAATATGGACATAGGGAGTCTAATGGGTCTGGCTGGAGGCGAGGCAGTGGCTGCAGACAGACACCAATCTGTGTGATGGCAACGTCGAATTCGGAAAACTCTAGATCAAGAGAAATCATAGACCATGCCCCTAGAATTTCTGTGAGTGTTCTGACTCAGATAACTGGAGTGTCACTTGGCACATGCTACGCTGTTTTATGGAAAACTGTCTCTTCATCTGCTTTTAAAAACTCCATGAACCCGACGTGGAACGGCATACTGTCAGTGGCTTTTGATTTCGATCACGAACTCTCACAAAATTTCTCCAGTGAAACCTCGTAATATTTACATTGTCAGAATATGCAAATATGGAATGCTGAAAAATCAGAAAATACTTTTATGCCATTAATGAAATATTATATTTTTATTGTCAAAACAGCATTTTGGCCATAAAAATTGCGATTTACTCGAAATCTACGCAGTAGAAAATTTTTTAAATTGAAAATTCGGATTCAACACACAAAAATACTTAAGGAATGATAGGTGGAGCAGAAAATTTTGTTATTTTGTAGACCAGTGTTATCAACTTTTACATCTTGGTGAAATTTTACAGCTAATTGACACCTGTCGAAATTTATTTTTGACTTCAGATTCGTGGTCAGCGACCCAAAAGACAAATACAAAGGCAATAAAAAATAATTAAAAAATGTTTTCAAAAAATCTCCTCTATAAGAGTTTATGGGGGTTATATGGGGGTGTAGAGAAAAATTGACGCGGTAGAAATTTTTTTTTTGTGCAAAATTTGGTTTAAGCGCGCCAAAATACTTAGGATATGATGGGTTTGATTGCAAAGGCAGGACATTTTTTTTGTAGACCTGTGTAATCAAAAGCTCTTTCGTGACATGAGACTGACTAATGAAGAGGATTATAATCCCTTTATAATGTTTCTGCCTGGTTAGAGCTCCACTAAAAAAAATTATCTCAAGATTTTTCTCCTATTCGTGGAATATTAGACACCAACTTTCTACGCAGGAAGAGGAGCTTCGATATAACAAATTTTCGGGTTTTTCATTGTCATATTCTCAGTATTAACGCAACCACTGATATATAACCAGGTTTCGTCGGAGAAGAGGGCTTTGTTTGTAAGCTCATCATTAAAATTGTTCAAAAGCTATTGATAGAGTAGATTTTACGCGCGGATAGTTAACTCCATGAGCTGATAATGCAGTTACAAGTGCCAGAACATCGAAATTCGAGAGATTTGGTCAACATTTTCTGTGCTTAAATGAAATATCCTTACTTTCTGCTTTTAATCCACAAATACCTATTTCAATAATTCAATATCCGTTATAACTCTTAATCTTCAAAAATGTAATCATTGAAACGAAGTCATTTATCATTTTGTTTATTTATTAATTGAAAATAAAGTCGCAAACACTCTTCGCACTCACTTCGAGCGTAATGTAGTTCTTAGTTTTTATCCGTTTAAGGCAATAAACAAAGAAATGCGTTGTGGAGAGCGGAATAGTTAAATATGTAAATACCAGTAAAAATATGTCACAAATATGTGTAACTAATTACAACTTATAATCGGTATAAGCATAGCCGTGAGCAGTTAAGAAATGTTATCGACACGTATGAGTAGAATGAAATGCTTGCTTGCCTTCTGTGGGTAGCGTAGTTGCCCGAAATGTGTCCCATGCCGTCACAGCTAATCGTCGGGCACTGAATCAGCTCCTTACCGTCCCTGCCTCGAGCACAGGGCCGAATCCCGTTGAAGCTAGGCCGCCGCGTGCTGCCGCTATTAAAAGCCGTCAAAATAGGTCAGTTACACCGACATTAGAAGCAGAGACAAATATATACGGGATGTTTCAATATTCCTTGTACTTGAAGTTACCATAGGTTCTTTCGGTCAACGTAAATCGATTTAACTAAGTTTACCTCTATTCCAAGCTTTCCTGTTTAGCGGTTAGAGGGCGTTAAAGATGACAAAAATGTTTATATTTTTCCAAATAATTTTGGGACATTCTGTATAATTTTGTTAAAACGGCACATGCTAATATTTCCGTACAGATGCCTCTAATGACATTGTAACTTCGAACAATACCACCTACCCCCCAAAGGGGTGAAAATTCATTTTCAGTCGCTTTCATTCCGCGCCAAATTCACTAGACCTGAAAATGCCCATTTTTATTCTTTCCTGTAGAGCTAAATTTTCGATTTTGACCCTACAATTTTCGATGTCGATAGATACAGAAAACGAGCTTATATTCAAAATATTTATTTAGTTAAATATTCCATGTTCTTCAACCTTTTAAGTTAAATTTCAACATTTCCTGAGAGTTCCAAACAGGCCATTTTTCTCTTACTCTTGCCGAGCCGAATTTCCGATTTTGCTGGTACAATTTGGTATAAGGATAAAGCGCCAATCTTCCTCTTTCCATAGAGACGTCAAGTCATGCGCCCTAATACTTGACGTATTAATTTAGTTAGGTATGTATTTTTAAAAAATCCCAAGTTTCTCAATTTTTACGAGAACCCCCGTTTTTCTTTCGTTCGTGCCGAGCTGGATTTCCGGTTCCGCCATTGCGACTTGGTAACAGAATAAAACGCTAACCTTCTCCTTTCCACAGAGACCTAATAGTCGAGGAAATGAAGCAGGAAAAAGGCCTAAACCCCAACATGAGACTCCGCCCCACCTGATTTTTATGTGAGATGGTGCAAAATGTTCATAAAGATGTATAGAACAAACGGGAACTGGTGCTTTTTCGATTTACAGTCATAAACTGGGACAGAAGTTCGCTATTTCCGGTCACCAACATTTTTTTTTAATTTGAAAACGAACAATTGGCTATCATATTTTGGACAATTATAAGCATTTCTTGACTCTCGACATTTTTTACCTAACTTCGCCCTTCTCGTGATATAGGCATTAAACTATAAAAAAAGCTTATATATATTTTATTTTTAAATGCCCATATCTCGAGAAGAGTGAGGGTAAATAATATCAAGAGTCAAAAAATGCTTAGAATTGCTCAAAATATAAAGTCCACATGTTTTAATTCATAATAAATGATCAAGAATACTAGTTTTTGGAAAATAGGAAATTAAATATACTTTTAAACGCTTATATCTCAAGAAAAATGAGGTTAGGTAAAAAATGTCAAGAGTCAAGAAATGCGGAGAATTGTTCAAAATATAAAGTCCACATGTTTCATTTCATAAACAACGCCCATAAATAATCGTAAATACTAGTTTTTTGAAAAAAAAAACTTAAATATAAGTTTTTCTTTTTAAACTCATGTATGTCGAGAAGGGTGAGGTTAGATAAAACATGTCAAGAGTCAAGAAATGCTTAGAATTATTCATAATATGGAGTTCACATGTTTTAGTTCATAATAAACTTCCAAAATATAATTTTTTTGAAAATATAA
Organism: Stenurella melanura; assembly: GCA_963583905.1. Classification (NCBI taxonomy): domain Eukaryota; kingdom Metazoa; phylum Arthropoda; class Insecta; order Coleoptera; family Cerambycidae; genus Stenurella; species Stenurella melanura. The sequence continues at coordinate 116,865,934 of OY757312.1, forward strand.
TCTAAATACACGTTTTCTTTTTAAACGTTTATATCTCGAGAAGAGTGAGGTTAGACAAAAAATGCCAAGAGTCAAAAAACTGCTTAGAATTGTACAAGATATAAATTCCATATGTTTACATAAAGTTTAATGTTTACATGTTACTTTAAAGTTGACATGTTCATAATCAGCACCCAAAATACTAGTTTTTTGAAAAAGAAAGCTTTTAAACGCCCATGTTTCGAGAATGGATCCATTCCACATAATCTCTTAGACATGAACGTTTGAAAAATTCATGTTTTTAAATTTTCAAATCACCGGCCGGTTAAGGCAGGGTCCTGAAAAATCCTCACGTTTACACCATATACAGGATGTGAAAAAATTTCTGAAAAAAGCATTACAATAATTTCCTCATTTGTCGTTCGATTCCGCTGAAAATCGGTATGGAGGGGTTTTTGACATCGCTGATTACGAATATGACATCGGAATTGAAAAATTCAAAATGGCGGTGCCAAAATGGCGGATCGTTATCATTTATGGTCCGATTCCGCTGAAAATCGATATGTGGGATTATTGAAGTAGCAGGTTACGAATATAAAATTCAAATTGGTTCACTGGCACCAAAAGCTTCTAATTATGTGGGAAATTGACGTGCCGTGATAACAAGATTTTCCAAAGCGTCGAAAAATTGGAAATTTTGTCTCCATTAGAGACACGGGCGAGGGCGGAAAATGTCTGTTATTATTTTTTCTTCATTGTCTAACATTACCTTTAATAGAAAAACAAGGAAACTGACGTGACGCGATAAAAAAAATGGATAATTTGTTTTTACATGTTCGATGGACGAATTCACCCCTTTTAGCAATGCCAGACATGTCAGTAGTAATGGAACTTTTCTTCAGGGACTGATAAACTATTGGAAAATAATCGAAATCTTCATGTCGCGATAAGGCTAAAATCCGGGTCGAGGTTTCCCTACTATATAGCTTCAAATTATTTTTTGCGATAAATATGAACGTTTTATTAAAATGTTTTCTTTCTTGTAAATTTTTGTATCCCTAACAGTTTTGGTTCCATTAATGATTTTATTATAACATCTCTAACGCATTTTCAATTCAAACCAGAAAAATACTAAATTATGCATTCTAGTTTACAGAAACTTGTAGTCGATTGCTCTTTCACAAAAACTGCCCAATACTGTCCTCTAGCTGCTAAACGAAGCAACTTGGAATAGAGGCAAAAGGTAACTTATTTTGACCACAAGAACCTATGATCGCTCCATGTATACGAAATATGGAGACACCCTATATATGCAATATTTTGAGCCTTTGTTAGTGCCTAGATTTCCTGTAAATGGCAGATAATTTGTGGGGTCAAGTGTTATATTTCGATTTAATAAATACCGTCGCCTTTAACAGTTTAGACGTCACGACGACCGGAACAGAATTTTCGATGGCAGGAGTTTGTAAAACTAAATATACCAATAATGCATTTAATTTGAGTTTTTTTTATTATTTGAATTTTTGTTTTGTTTTTTCGTTCGTTTCGGAGTTATTTGACATTGAAAGTGTAAATACTGTCGCATTTGTTCGCCTTTTTGGAACACCCTGTGTGAATCCGTGGGTTCTAAATAATTTCAACAAGAGATAAACACTACTAACACTTTATTTAACAATTTACTGACTATACGATACTTTAAAATAAACTTTATTTACTTCTTATTTAACCTCACTTTTCACTTTTCAACTTGTTCACTTTTATAAACTGCTTTCTTAATCAAACTTCTCCTTCCGCGCTGGTAAATCGCGCCTTATATACTCCGAATTTGACTCTCTAGATCCATCTAGAAACAATCAAGAATCTTCAACAACATTATTCCAGAAAAAATCCATTTCATTCTGACAGCTCCCAGTCTCAATTAGTAGGCATAGGCGTATCATCTCCAGTTCCAAGGGCGTGTAATTCGTAACAATACTTTTGATTAAAATTGGCCAATTTAATAACTTTTCTTCATCTAATAGGCTTTGACTGTTCTGTTAACGTAAATTTTAACTGTCAAAGCAGTCGTCAAAAGCTTAAACATTATTAAGTTTTTATTTTGGTGTTTGTTTTGAAGTAGCTTTTTGATATTTGATTCTCCTTTCTAAAAAGAAATGGTTGAATACACGAAACCAGAAAGGCTAGACTGGTTTAGGATGGGTATAGCGGAATGCTTGGCAAGTGAAAAATGTTTACGCACAGCGTTGTCCAGCTCATAAAACAATTTTGAATTTATGCAAAAATTTAATGAATTTTAGTTCATTTGAAAAGCCAAAACTGGAACGATCAAAAGTAGAAACAAATGATTTTAACGTTGCATTGGTTTTCTGGCAGATTAATGATAACCCGACGATGAGAAATTAAGAAAAATGCTAATATCCCAATAAATTCTACCAGAAGAATTCTTAAACAAAATATCCTTACACATCCTTACATAAATTAAAGCTAGATGTGACCTTGAAAAGCGCATGAATATTTTGGTAAAATTAGAATATTTGGCCGGGATGAGAATATCTTTAAAAAAATTCCTTGAAAGTAGATTTCACAACAGTGGAGTTGTAAATAGACATAATTGCCGTTATGGCACACAAAACAATCCCCAATGGATTATTGAAAGAGGCAACTAGCGTGTTTTTGGAATAAATGTATGGTGTGGTATATTCAATGGTTATTTAATAGGACCCCACTTAATCGAAGACAGTTCAGTTCGTGATAGTTAATTTTCTTCGAAGAATATTACCTCAACTGTTAGAACGTTAGAAGATGTGCCGATTGAAACTAGGCGGTCACGGTCACCGGATTTGACTTCTCTCGATTTTTCCCTTTAGGGTCACTTGAAAGACGCTATTTACATAGAACATATTGCAGATATGGTGGATCTCCAAAAGAAAATCATTTCATCTTGTGATCTTGTGCTGCTCTTAATAGAAGAACTGCGTTAAGAACTACAGTTTTTGAGTTAAGATGCCGGTATGACTGTTGTGTTCGGGTAAGTGGAGAAAATTTTGAACCATTGTTATAAAATATTTTATTGCTTTTTGATTTTAGATTAAAAAACTAACTAACAGAATAGTCATAGCCTATTAGTTGAAGACAATTTATTAAATTGGCAAATTTTAACAAAAGGCATTTACACTTTCAACGTTAAATAACTCCAAAATGAACGACAAAAAGAAAAAAATCTAATAGCAAAAAAAACTCAAAATTAAATGTACTATTGGTATCTTTAGTTTGCAAAAATTCTGTTTCGGTCGTCGCCACGCCTAAACTGTTAAAGGCGTTGGCATCTGTTTTAAGTCGAAATATAGCACTTTCAAAAGAACTGTTCTTCCTAAAACGATCCAAGAAATCACCTCTGTAAACATCGGAACCTAAGTAAGGACCACCCTGTAATTGTGTATAACTTGTTGCTAATAATAATACACAGTAACTAGAGGTTCAATTTAGAAAGATTGTCATATAAATTAACTTTTGATTTTTTTGATAATTTAATAGCAAATGCATCAAAGAAAGGTTTTTATATCGTGCGGGGGCTTGCTAATTTGTAGAGAGTGGACGTCACCGCTTTTCGGGTGATGGCACCCAAAAAAAAAAGAATTGAAAGAGATTCAAATTATGAGAAAAAACGTTCTATGTAATTTTCCAAATAGAGTCTTGAAGTTATAACGACTTGCAAATTGCATTTGATAAAACAGGTATACAGGGTTATTCACGAAAAGCGGGTATTAGACGTTTCTTGGGATCTATTCAGTTTAAAATTTAAAAATTGGTCTAGGGCGGATTTTGGATATATCGAATCTAACTAAAATATTTTCATGCATGTGTTACTTGCGCTTAAGAGCGAGGTAATTAATATTTTTGGAGATTTTTGACGGTTCCTATCCTTCTGAAAAAAAAACGATATCTTCTTTCATGTAGCCGATTTAGAGACGTTCTTGTCAAACTCATACAAGTACCCTATGCTATAATTAAAAGTTTGCTTTCTCCTTCTTCAATTCTTTGGGACTTCCTGCCACATGTATGTTTTCATTTTAAGCGGTGCTAGGGGAATCTACAAAATATATCACAATTATTAACCAGTATGATACTGGTAAATAACCTCTACGCCTGTGATGTTTACGTGATATATTTTGTAGATTCCCATAGCACCGCTTAAAAAAAAAACATGCATGTGGCAGGAAGTCCCAAAGAATTGAAGAAGGAGAAAGAAAATTAAGATAATGCCACAAATAACATTTAGACAATAATTAAAAGTTGTCTTATATTTTCACACTATATTACAGGGTATTTTATTTTCACAGTCGATTATTTTAGTTCAAACGTCAAATAGTCAATTTTTTCTAATGGCACCCCCTGTATATTTTTACACAATTTAATAGAGTACTACATTCTGCATCAATTGATATTAGCATTCCCTAATAGTCCAATAATTATAAAGATTTCCATAACAAAAAATATTATCTGAGATTTTCCTTCAGGTGGAGGGACTATACATCACAAAACCACAAAAATCAGTTCGGGGGGTACCGTGCAACCCTCCTCCCCCAAAAACCACCCCTTCGGTGAAAAAAGCCTTATTTTACTGATAACTCATTAACCGTTGAAGATATAAAAAAATTGCTCATGATAAAAAAGAAAGTTTGACTAATTGCCTAAAAAAAGTCCCTCTTGTAATTTTCTTGTATATGCCATGGTTTGCGAGAAAATCGATATTGAAAGAATTGCAAAATTTGCATTTTTAATGCGCACGAATTTTCGTTTATTTGAATTTTTTTGCGCGCGGCCTATAGAAAAAATTTCATTGCTCGAAAACCAAACATGCTAGGAAGAAAAATCAAAATGAGTTAAAGTTCCTAATAATATAAAATACTCTCTTGTGTTTCCTTTTTGATGGCTATTTATATTTATTACTATATAAAAATAACGATATACTTAATATAGTAACCTCTTGATTTTTTGCGCTTTTAACTATTCACAGGCCCATAAAAAATAACTGATTTTAATATAAGTTATAAATGCATATTCTTTTATTTCAAGATAGTACTTCAAGGCAGAAAAATTTAGGAATAAATATATTCACATTTACAAATTTACCAGCACGTTGAAGTTAGCCAAATTTTGGCCAAGTTTTTATTGTTTCCTAAAAATAAAAATAGACCCAAACATCTTGAAAATTTAGGTGATTTTTTTTATGAGTTTATATATCATATAGCTATTGTTTCTAATTATTTAATAGTTAAAAAATTGTATTAAAGAAATATCATCAAAAAACTGAATATGCGGCCTTTTTTGGATTTTTTTTTGGCTAACTTTAATATGCTAAATTTCTAAATGTGCATATTTTTATTCCTAACTTTTTCTGCATTGAAGTACTACCTTGAACTAAAAGATAATCGCATTTATAACTTATATTATAGTCAGTTATTTTTTATGGGCCTGTTAATAGTTAGATGCACAAAAAAATCAAGAGATAATTATATTATATTATTATTTTTATATACTACTTAATAAATATCAATAGCCCTCAAAATGGCAACACAAGAAAGTATTTTATATCGCCTTTCAAGCCCATTTTTAATTTTCTTCCTAGCTTGTTTGGTTTTCGAGCACTTCAGTTTTTTCTATAGACCGCGCGAAAAAAATTTCAAATTTTGTAATTTTTGTCAATATCGATTTTCTCGAAAATCATGGGATATAAGTACAAGAAAATTACAAGAGGACTTATTTAGGCAATTAGTCAAGCTTTCTTTTTTATCATGAGCAATTTTTTATATCTTCAACGGATAACGAGTTATCAGTAAAATAATGCTTTTGTCACCGAAGGGGTGGTCTTTTTAGGGGGTTGCGCGGCACCCTGAGAACTGATTTTTGTGGTTTTGTAATGTTTAATCCTCGCACTAACAGTTACCGAAGGAAACTCTCAGATAACATTTGTTGCGAGCTTCTGGTGTATTTTTTACTTTATTGACTGGACTATAAACCGTTTTATGATGAAAAATTATTTTGAAAATGATATATCACGAACAATATCGGTTATTTTGGCTGATAATAATCACCTAAATGTTTTCGAGGTTGATTATGAATCTGGTGTTTAAAAAATTTATAAATAAAATAATTGTTCCAATTTGGCGGAATTTAAGACCAAAAACATGCAAAATTTTATAAGATATAAAACGTTTTATATCAATGTTTAAATGTTATAGCATAGTCGTTTTTAATACATTTAACAATTACTAAGTAAAATTAAAAAATAAGGTACAAGATGGCGGATCCTAAATGACTGAATTTAGGACAAAAATCATGCACTAGAGTTGAGGTTTAACGTGCTTGACTGCTTGTAAGTGAGATCAAATTACTCGTGTCGAGTCAAATGAAAAAAAAAACGTTCTAAAGATAAATATTAATACCTTAAGTGATGTTTTTTTTGCCATCTAGACTAAAAAGTATGAATTATTATTTTTAGGGAAAATATGTTGTTTTATTATGACTCCAAAAAGTTACTTTCAAGCACGTGTAGTAAAAAACTAAATGATAAAAAAGAAATCCCTTTATAATCGTCTAGTTGCAGTGGTATATAAAGAAACTAAATTGACTTTCTTCGTTCGTCTTAAAAAAGTTTAATAAGTTTTGCATCTTTTTTACCTTTAGATACTGTACTAAAAATAAACATACTTTAATTATCGTTAGTCATCGTTGTGATAATTGCTCCAATGACAATTTTTTAAATTAAACAAACAGGTTATATTCTTAATAAAATAAATTACCTTCTAAACGCCATTATTCTATTGAACACTTGTTTTTTTACTCGTAGTTAGAAACTGTACAATACCAGTTTTTAAACAACGCGTATTGAAGTAATTCACAAATATTTACGTATAGACCGGCTGTGATAAACAGATAGATAACGATAATAAATAAATGTATACGTCTACGCTTTCCTTAAAGTGCACACTGAGCAAGTTGTGTATTGTGTTATTGTCTCTAATCATTAATAGGTACAAGTATATTTATTTATGACTATGACAGGCGACAAGTAGACCTCCTCCATAAATATTTAATTGGATATTGTAATTGTTATGGTTTTGGAAATAATTTACACGTTTGTATAATTTGATACAGGATGATAAAATAGTAGTAGTAGTAGTAAGGTGGTATTATATTGCGCATGCGGAAGTAGCAAAATGGGGAGTTATCCAAGTTTTGTAATCGCATTAGCGATTATCATCCGTTGACCAAAGATTAAAATTAAACAATTAACAGACTTGTTCGGGACGAACATTAAGTGTTTTCACTATACAACTTTGCAATTTTTTTAATTATTAAAATGATATACTAGACATATACTCCATTAAAAAGTGCGGGGAGGGAGGTTGCAGGAAAGAACATCGGTTTGAAACTACTATCTAAAAGTTGGGGAACACCCTTAAAAACGTCAAAAATGCACCTTTTAGACGGTTTTCGCCATAATTTTACCTCAGACCGTATAAAAAATGTCGAGGATATTTACCGTAAAATCAAAGGCCGCCTATATAAATGAGAAGAGAAATATCTAGAGGAATTTGAAGCAAAAAGTAAAAAAATATATATATTTTATGTTTAAAAATTTTATTTGGGGTGGTTATCCCTAATCATATAATTTGGCTATATTTGGCATAAAAAAACCACCTCTGCAAATTAACATAAAAAAGGGGGATTTTATAGGATCCTTTTTTATTTTTATTGAAATTATCGCTCAAGGAGGGATGCGTTTGGCGTTTTTAGGGGTGTTCCCCAACATTTAGGATTGCGGGACTCCGATTTGCGTAATCAGCGACCCATAAAACGAATAGTCAAAGTAGTTTCAAACCGGTGTTCTTTCCTGCACTTTTTCACGAGTTCTGAAGGAGTAATAGTAAAGTACTGTTATGAATTACACCCCCTTGGAGATTGATGCGCCTATGCCTAATAGTGTCTGGAAACTTGTAGAAAGAGATAGAGTTTTCTAGAATGTGGTGGGAGAAGATTCTTGATTGGTTCTGGATGGATCTAGAGGCAATTTCAGAGTATATAAGGCGCGATTACCGACGCAGGAGAGGAAATTTGATTAAAAGTGAAATTTGGCAGCGAAAAAGTGAGGTTAAATATAAAGTAAACAAAGTGTAAAGGTTATTTTGGTTAATTAAGAAGTATTTTATAAGCAGTAAATTATTAAATGAAGTGTTAGAGGTTTACCCCTTGTTAAAATTATTTAGAACCCGCGGATTCATGTAGGGTGTTTCCTAAAGAGTGGAAAACACGTAACAGTACTCTCCGACATATAAGCAGTTTCTTTTCCATTAAATTAATATTTCTACATGTAAATAACAAAAAATTTGAATTATAGAGTGGGTATGCAAAACGCGCTGTGATTAGAGTGACGTCACTGACTATATTAACTAATGAAATCGTGTCTAACAATACGGCATTTTATTAATCCTATTTATGATTTATCTGACTAAATAAGGAATGGTTAATACTGGATCTGTAAAAGCTACTTCTGGAAATTCACCTGTTGTGAACGTGTTTACGATTGTCGAATTTATAAGAAAAATGAACGTTACAGCTTAGTAGAAGTCAGAGGCTCTAAGCTGTAACATAATTACTTTATTTATTTTGTATTTACGTACTATTACTTTAACGTGGTATGTTGATTTCTATATTATGTATATTTATATTATTACTCAAGGTTTATATACAGTGTTATTCACGAAAAGTGGGTATTAGACGTTTCTTGGGATCTGTTCATTACTACATCACATCGTTGAAAAATATACAGGGAGTTCTATTTGAAAAAATTGAGAAAATTTAATTTAAAAAGTTCTTAATTGAAAAATAATTTTTGGCCACCCTGTACAGTTTTAGGAAATGAAAATGATTCAAAAACATTAATTAGATGTCTCGTAACTGGTATTCACATAAGTTTTTCTTAAAACCTATAATTGTGACTGTGGTGATTTTTTTAATATCCATAGGAATGAATAGAGCCTAGAAAGAGGCTTCAAAAAATGTCTGATATATATGGGATTCCATTTAAAAAAAGACACTTGGTCCTGTAATTTCGTCTTGGCTCGCCCTGTATGTTCGAAAATAATTTCCAGTTATAGACTTTGTTATCTAGTTTATTTGCAATTTTTTAAAAAATTTCTAGCTATAGTAGAACTCGAGATATCGAGGTCCGACGCACTATTGCCTCACCCTGTATATATTGTTACGTCCCTTAGGTGCTGATAGCATGAGTAGCATTATGTTATTTTTATTATTATTTAGAAAACCACAAGCCGCACACCCAACAAACCCTATATCATTATAATTGATGAAAAAGTGTCTATTTGAAAATGTCAAAATATGCAGGGTCATCCATTTAAAAAACTGCCGATGTCGCATTTAGAAAAATAGGGTGGCTTTTGAAAATCAAAGTACGTCATTAAAAACTTTTGTTAAGGGATATTTTTTATCCAGCTTCTAGTTTAGCCTGAAATCAGGCATTTCCACACATTTGCCTGCACAGAGAGAAATCGCTTTGGAACATTTTGTGGAACAACGTCTTGTTGCATTTTTTAAAACAATTGTAAAATTTTAAGGCACAACGTTATATGGTTTTACACATTTTAATTGTGCATAATTCTTGTGCGTTTTATTTATCCAATATAAAGATTTAGTTACGATGAATTTATTGGAAACTTCCACCAACAAATTGACGAAATTTAGAGTTAAATTTATTTATTTTTTCTCAACAAATCATAGCAAATTTAACTTAATTAATTGTTAATAGTATTCTCAAACTATATATTCTGTTGCCATTCTATTTACAATTAGTTTTAAGTAATTGTTTAAAGGATTTGCACAACTTGTGTAACATAAAAATGTGATTTTATTTTATAAACAGTTGTTGACAAACTTCTGAAAGTAGGAGTCTCAATATATTTATTTCCGCTGAACAATAATAGTAATCTATGCCGCCCGCACAAACTGCACAATTTAATGACATACTGTTCACAATCAGTTTGGTGATATTGTTTTAAAATTTTGTATAATTGTTTAATTTGTTTCACGTAAAGTTTATTGGTTCAAAATTGAACTGACCGCGCCGGCCACGCTACGCATATACGCGCAGGCAATTACGCATCAGATCCAGGTGCATGGTATTTCGTTAAGTGAAGACGTACACTTCCGAATTATACAAGTACTTACATTTGTGATGGAATTTGTTGAAAACTTATTAACCGAGTGGGGTTTCCTAGATCTAATTCCAGCATTCACGTAGGTAAGTACTTCACACAGAGTTACAGATTTGCATATATGTTCTCTTAAATTAACTTCGTTAACATATAAATATAAAAATGGTTTCTTGTTTATATGCGAAGAATGCATGATACCTATCTTCTAATACTTGATTTCGTTTACAGCTAGAGAGTAATTTCGTTTTCTTATGAGAAGCGACAGAAAGCTGTTCCTATATAACTAAACCCCAAAGGCAAACTTGTAAAAGAACTGCTTCAAAACGAAGATAACACTTCTGATGGTAAGCAATACATTTGATTTTGGTGATGAACTGATAAATGTTATTTTTTTTTAAGAATATGACGCGACTACGACATAAGCTACTACAAACTGCGTTAATAGAAGCTAAAAAGAAGAAGCACTGGAAGCCTTCCAATTTAGAATTATTAAATGGATGGATTTATTTTAAGCATAAATGTAAGTCACCTACTTCTTTTCAACTAGAATTTTATGCATATAAAATTTATTTGTATTTAAAAAAATAGGAATGTTTTCATTTACCATATGATAATATATAAATGCATGCTCTTTTATGTATTGTTGTTCTGTTAAAATAAAATATTTATTCTTTAATTTTTTTTATTGAAATCCTTTAGGAATACCTCCAATGTTACAGAATAATACAATTAAAATCAAGTGGGTACATATAATGTGTGAAATGAGTGCACGGTGAACCAAAAAATATATACATAATTTGGAGATTATAGAGTAATAAATTGTGCAAAACTAACCCCAGTTCATACATTACTCAACAGCTTCTTTGAATTAAGTGTATATATTGTGCAAAATGAATTACAAAGTTGACAAAATAAACACACAATTTGTGGATTTCTCATTTAGAAATTGGGGAAAACTAAAAACACATTCTCTTAAAAGATGTTTATAACATTGTGTCACTTAATAGCACAATTTTTTGTAAACATGTTTTACAAATGAAGAGGTTTAGATGTGAATGTTTGTTTGGGAAACCTTCAGAATATATTTAAAAATTTCACACAAATTGTAGAAACTAACTTAATCTGTTCAGAGATTTGTTCCACAAGTGGAATAAAATTATGTATTTTTATGCAACCATAATTCAAATTTGTAAAGAATTCAATTTATGTGATTTTTAAGTTTGTACAAAAATTTCAAACAATGTTAATACATAAACTGTACAAAATCATTGCCCCAAAAATGTATTATTTATTTGCACAAATTGTTCCTGTCACCATTTTAAGACCAATTTGGAGTACAATTTTCTACAATTGTGGTAAAATATCACACACATTTTTCTCTGTGTGTACATATAGTAGGCAGAAGTCCTTAAAGATTATTAAATAAATATATTCATGTCCTTAATTTCGACTAAAACTACATAGTACAGGAGCTAGTACATAGTACAGGAGCAACAGAGTTGCCGTTCCACCTTTTAACGACTCCTTCGGAGGGGGTGTAATAAAGTCGGTCCCTTGTTTATTAAGTGTTAGGCAAGTAAAACATTCCTACTCTTCGATAGAGAAAAGTTCGGCAAAATTTCCAGGTTAGGGGTAGCACGTCTCCTGGTGTCGGTGATTGGCCTTAGTAGCGGAAATAGGCCGACGTTAAATAAGAGTAAGTATAAAAAAAATCTGACACATTCGTATCAGTTAGGGATATTATTAATTCTGTTCCCTTAGCTTGATTAGCAATGATTCTAGCTGATTACAAATGTGTCAGGTAATTGCAGGGTAGCTCCTATACTAACACAAGGTATAAGAACCGATTTGTTTAGAACTGTCATTGCAACATACATTATTGACTCGCTGCATAATATGACTGCATACATTCGGGCGCTATTGACCAGATTTGACGTCCGTACAGAGTAATCGTTTATAGTTAAAGTGTTTACTCTATGTAGTAGTAGTTTTTGGTACCATAATGAAGGTAAAAATATACGTTACGTTAATACTAATATACGTTAAAAAGCTTATAGTTGGGGAGCTGGAGGTTAAAGAGGTAAATGATCTGCTCTACCATAATGAAGGTAAAAATATACGTTACGTTAATACTAATATACGTTAAAAAGCTTATAGTTGGGGAGCTGGAGGTTAAAGAGGTAAATGATCTGCTCATTGTCATAAGATATGGTATTGCAGTTTGAGTGTATATAAATCGGAAAATCTAAAAAACACTTGGATGGCGTTGATTTTTCATAGAAAAGTATTTTGAAATTGAAAAAATCCCATCTTATGAGCTCATATCTGCTTCTTCATACCTTCAGTAATAATAAACATGTAAAAATCTCCATGAAGTCATGTGTTCATTGTTGTATTTTTACTAATTTTGTTTGCTGTGATCCCATGAACACGAATATATTAAAGGCAATTGCGTACCTTTTTTACTTTAAGCTGCACAAGAGGATTCATGAATATTTAAAGAAATTGTTATGGTGCTATTAATTATGAAGGTATTGAGTGATATGATGTGTAATTGCATAATTATAATTTATAAACATTATACACCATTAAGCACCATGATAGTCCATATGGTGCTCTCAGCCGAAAAATTTCGTCACAATATAACCATCTTTTTGGCTGTCTCTGGGCCACTCGCTCTCGCTTTCTCTTTAACGAACCTAGTCGCAGCTGTTCACATGTTACCTCTATACATAGTATACTGTAGCTGTTATATAGTCTAGTGACTATGCAGTAAAGGACGGATGAGTTACTGGAAGAATAGTATAACTTTTTTGCCTTATATGTACGATATAATTAAAATTTATAAAATTATATTTACGCAAAATTAGTACGTATAATACAGCTTTATTCCTGCAAATATTTTAAATGATTTGCCTTTGAAAAATATGTGTCTAGTTATATCCCTGGTTTTTATAGGTAATTGAATCATTGGGCCCAGAGGCAGACGTGAGAACATAATTTAGTAAATTTTTCTAAACAAGATTGAACTATCAGCATTTCATGTCAGCACTATCACGATAACAGCGGTTGTTTCTATTATTTTTATAGCCTAATAAATAAAGTAATTATAATCTGCCACATATGCATATCATTTAATTTTTTATATATCATATTACAACAAAAAAATGCTAATTGCTTCATACATCTCTATGAGTTTGGTGTTTTAAGAAACAATTTGGATGGAGAGGTAGACGCGACCATACCGGGTGGCCACGAGTCAATGTACGCCCCCAATATTTTGGTGGTTTTTGTATTTAAAAATTTGGTTTTTGGTACAAATAAATTAGACAATAATAGGCTACTTTTAGACTAACAGGAATGAAAATATCACTTCCGGTTGAACCGAAAGTGACATCAACTTTTTTTTTTCTTAAATGGAATAACTATATTTTTTTGATGGTTTCTCATCAAGCATAAATTTCTAAGTGCAACAGTTTTTTCAGATGTAAAAAATTCCAAAAAATAAGTGAGACACGAACAATTTTTTAATTTTTTCAAAATGTCCGCGTCAGATGAATGCGATGTAAGAAAATTACTAAGTAGGTTGTGGAAATTATTAATAAGGTTGTAGACTTGTCTGTAAAGCAGAAAATGGTTGTTTGAATTACTGATAGGTACCAGTACTTTAGTTTTTTTTTCAAAAACGCGGAATTTCGTTTTCATTTTCATTTCCGTAGGGGTCCCATGGATTTTTTTTTAATGGAACTGAGCTATTTCTTTTATTAATCAGAAATAATGATTCATAAACTATAATTTTTTCACCATTAATCATTTTTAAAAAGTAAACACAAATTAAACAAGAAATAATTTTAATAGGTATAACGTTACAACCATGAATAAATTACCAAGAATAACAAAACTATTTAAAACTTAAATTATAATAAACCATTATAAAAATTATTCAAACTGTTCACCGTTATGATTAATACACAGAGTAGCGCGACTTATCGTTGCGCGTCTAACATTCTATAATTGTTGAGGTGTTATTTGTGCAATTTCGTGCCGAACTCTCTCTTCCAGATCTTGCCTTGTGGTTGGAGCAGTCATGTAGTCTCTATTTTTCAAATGCGCCCAAATAAAAAAATCGAGTGGGGTTAAGTCAGGCGACCTTGCAGGCCATCTGACTGGACCATGGGTCCCAATCCAACGATCTGGAAATAATTGATTTAAGTAATCCCTAACGATAATAGCATTGTGTGGTCCAGCCCTGTCTTGTTGGAAGTAAAACTCGTCAATATTGGTATTGGGAATTTGATTAATCTGTGGAACTATTATATTTTGGAGATATTCTAGATATCTTGGTCCAGTTAGAGTTTGGTTAAAAATTATTGGACCTATGATATGGTCGCCCAGTACGCCTAACCAAACATTGAAGCAAACCGCTCCTGAAACCACCCCTGTCTCATAATGTGAGGACTATCAATTGCCCAATATCGAGTGTTGTTTCGATTAAATAACCCAAGGTTTGTAAATCTCGATTCATCAGTGAACAAAATGTTTTTGAAAAAATTCTCATTTCTTAATTGGCGTAACTGTAACCATTTACAAAAGGTTATTCTTCGTTGATAATCATTCTCATACAAAAATTGATGAAATTGATATTTATAAGAACGATAGCCGTGTTTCGTTAAAAATTTTCTGGCTGTTTTTTTGGAAACTAGTAATTCATGTTCAATTTGTCTTATAGAAATGGTTGGGTCAACATGCACTAAAGCCAATACATTAATTTCCGTTTCTTCATCCACAACAAATCTTTCTTCAATTTCTACATTAGGTTCAGTTCTAAATTGTTGCTCCAATCGGGCGAAATAGTTTCTCGGAGGTTGTCTTCTTTCTGGATATCTCCGTTCATACAGAATTTGTGCTCTAGTTGCGTTACGTCGAGTCTCTCCATAAATAATGATCATGTCAACTTTTTCATCTCTTGAATAATTTTCAGCCATTTTATATTAGTTTTCTTGTTTATAACAACTTTAATACACTTGCTTCAGAAAATTAGTGAGTAAGTCAAGTCTAATTCAATTGTTGCGAATGTCTGTCATTTTCGGTTCAACCGGAAGTGATATTTTCATTCCTGTTAGTCTGAAAGTAGCTTATTATTGTCTAATTTATGTGTACCAAATACCAAATTTTTAAATACAAAAACAACCAAAATATTGGGGGCGTACATTGACTCGTGGCCACCCAATATAACATAGGGAAATCTTTCTTTAAATAAGTTTAATGAGCGGTCAATTAAAAAATCAGAGGGGTCGTAATGGCAGAGGTTATCACAACTCTTCTTTATACTTAAATCTTCCTAATTAATAACGCCTCCTCTGCAAACAGATCATTTAAAAAAATATTCCACCAGCCCCTTAACTATTCATTTCATAATTTACTTTCAATGCTTCTTAACTTTTCAGAAGCAGTTTGTATGTTGGACAAATTTGAAAAACTTAGAAACTGTATCGAATTTTAGTCTAGTTACAAAACAAAGAAAAATACAGATGTACCAACCTGTCTTTGTTCGGCGACTTGTCGTGCTGCGAGAGGGAATGTTGCGGTGGTGGCATGGAGTAGCACGCACTAGGCGAATATCCACCAGGAGGAACAGGGTATCCTGTCGTTACGGCGCCGGGATATCCTCCGGCGCACGAGTATCCACCAGTGGGGTACGGCGTGTAGGGATTTGAGGCGTAGTCACTTGCCACCGTTGTCATTCCGTAACCGGGGTGTGGACTCATTGGACCATAGCCTGTGATTTTTGTTTTAAAAATGTCTATTATTTGACTTCAAGTAAAATAAAAAATCTAAATACTAGGGGAATAACAAATGCAAGAGCACTGTCATTTTTTTTGTTAATACTTTATTTACTTTCGGAGCTCTTTAAAATAATATAATATGTCCGTATTTAACTTATTAATTTTGAATAAGTTGTTAAGTTTATGTATTTCCAGTGGCATAATTGTTTTATTACGGATGAAAAGGGCTGACATTATAAAATTTGTTTTTTTCGTGACTATTTCTACAGAACATAGTCAGGTGTTCGTCAAAGAGAAACTGCATCGGGTAAGAATAAGTTAGGTCTCGCTTTGGTACAATAAGTGGATTGGTTATTACTCATTTTATGTTCGTAGATTCCTTGTTAAACGTTCTACCCTTTTCACCTATATAAACTCTTGAGCAAGTAGCCCATATTAATCAAACATCATTAAATGTTTGCTAGAGTAATTTGTAAAAAGAAATATATTACATAGTTCATTGCATTTAGACAGAAAACAAAGTTTTTGAAAAAATGCACGAGTGGAGATTTTTGCCCGAAATGGAAGGTGGACACGGGTAGAGTCTAAAACCAAAAACTCGGGACTGTTCCTGCTGGCTTGCGGTCACCATCTTAGAAAACGCGAATGACGTTGTATCTCGATTTCTGTTCATTTTTTTCGAAAAATTTATAAGAGCTAAAGTTGTAGTAAATCATTTTATCTTTCATTTTTAATTTAACTGTCTTTTAGTAGGATTGATACTGTAAAAGTTACAGCTGTTTGAAAAAAAAATGTTGTCAATTCTTCAACTATTAAATGAAACTCTTCTCATGTCATTATCATTGCATGCATGACCAACATTCTTCGAGAACGCTGTAACTCCTTTAACCGGGATTCTGGTTGGGCTAAAAAGAAATCAAAATACGACAGTTGTTGTAAAAACCATATAATTTTTGTGGTTGCTTTTTGCATTCCTATTACCAACTAATGGGACATTTCCCAGAATTTGTGTTAAATTTTACATAGATCGAATTCGATTATAACCTTTAAGAATACACTGTCGTTATAACAATATTGTTTTTGTTTATAACGCTGAACTTATTTATTCAACAGAGGTAAATGTGACGATTTTTCCCAAAGAAGTCTTCACTAAAGATCTGAAATTATTGACGGTAGTCTCAACCAATGTTTTGTTTTGTTTTATTGCATTTGCTACCACGAATATATTTATACATGATGTGGAAACACAATTTTTGAAAAATTATCCCGAGCTAAATGAAAATTGACAGTTACAATCTCAGTAGTTGCAGTTGTTTTATCACAGAAATGTCGAACACGAACCGACAAGAAATGCAATAAAGGGGCATTGTGGACTCGAATGCGCGCAGCGGTTGTGCATGTGAGACCTTAATTTGCGTAGGACTGACTTTGCGGCTTTATAACTTTAGAACTATTAGTCACAGAAATTTCGTTGAGCATTTAAGTTAAAGATAATTACGTCTTCTATAAGTTTTAATTATAGTTTTACAAACGGAAGTTTCATTTAATAGTTAAAAAATTGACAAGAAAAGAATATTTTTTTCAAACAGCTGTAACTTTTACAGTATCAATCCTACAAAAGAAAATAATTAAATTAAAAATTTAAGATAAAATGATTTTCGATAAGTTCAGTTCTCATAATTTTTCCGAAAAAGCGAATAGGAACGGAGATACCTTATTCGAATTTTTCAAGATGGCGACCGGAAGCCGGCAGGTACAGTCCCGAGATTTTGGCTCTACCCATGTCCCTCTTCCATTCTGGGTAAAAATCTCCAATCGTGCATTTTTTCAAAAACTTTATTCTAAATACATTAGACTCTACAATACAACAAGAGATTATAAACATAATATCCATGTAGCAGATAGTGCATTTTTCGCCGATGCTACATTTTAAAGGTCCAATGCTAAAACTTGAAACGATTCTCTGTATTATATTCGCATATTTTTTGCGTTTGGTTAAAAAAGTAACTCGTCTGTCACTCGGCGTATGCAACAGAGCGACGGTGATTTGATGAGCCTTTCTAAATCATACATTGAACTACATCCCTCCAAACTTCAAACGTTAATAGGATTCCTTGCAAGAGATAATCACTTGTTTTTATTACAGGTGTTTTAAAATCTCATGAGCTATGACCTTCATATGCGCACAGACATAATCCCTCCTGTCGACTCAGTTACACTTCTTAAAATTATTATGTTTATTGTTTACAATTTATCCCGAGCTCTTGTTTATGTATACAACAATTCAGCCGCCAGTGTCTTCAAAAAAATACTTATAACGCAGAATGAACTTTGGCTTTCGCGCATTTCGCGGCTCATAAGATTCTGAAACACCTCTACTATCCTTCTCTTACGGATTTAATATATTGAAAAATATATACAGGGTAGTGATCCAACAGAACAAATAATTAATAAATAAAGGTGCCAAATAGAGATGAAAGTTTTATGCAAATAAATACCTTTACAATTTTTTTATAGCAAAACTTTTTAGAACTGTAGGTAACTCTCCTTTATGTAATTGTCATGAAAATAAATATTATAATTATCATCCCCACACCCATATTATCGCTTTTGTATATATTGAGCAGGAAATGTTGTTCGTCTATTTTGATAACTTACGTTATTACACTATTTGGAGGAATATTAGGGACTACCTTGTTTCTCGACCAATATCCACATAATTCTGCCGTTGTATCATTATTATGTACATATTTACCCTTACTTGATTAGCACATCGGTTTCTTCGATACATTTTATTGTAGATGTGTGCATCAACCGCTGAATTTATGACCAGTGCTAACAGCACGCAGATAGTTACTTTACTGTTTCTATGCATACACCTTACCGGCGTTAAATCTATATTTAATAAATGTATTGGTGTCTATTGGGGACCTAATTATTATTTTCTTAATTTGGGGCAATCTGTTCAACAACAACCTCTCCAATAAAATACACAGTCAATTCAAAACGCGCGGGAGGGGGCGGGGGTTTGCAGGAAAGAACACCGGTCTGAAACTACTTTGACTATACGTTTTTCGGGTTGCTGATTACGAAAATCTGGGCTCCGTTATCCCTGGGTAACACCCCTAAAAGCGCCAAAACACCCCTTTTAAAGGTTTTTTTTGCGATTATTTCAATAAAATCAAAAAGAAGTCCCCTTTTTTGAATATTATACCAAATATAGCCAAATCATATTATTAGGGATAATCAGAGAGGGTTAAAACAAACAGGGGTGCTATTTGGTAAAACATTTTTTTCTGCTTTTTGCTTCAAGTTCAGTTGAATGGGCATTGCAGGGAAAAAGCAAATTATTCTCAACCCTTAAGGGGGTAAAACTACCCCCACCTACCCCTCCATTTAAGGGGCGACCATATTTTATTTTTGCCTAAGAGAGCCCATGTATCCAAACTTGAAGCTTAAAGTAAATAAATATTTTTTACTAATTTACCAAATAGGGGTGGTTTTACCCCCTTATGGGTTGAGAATAATTTACTTTTGCCCGGAAATGCCCATTCAACCAAATTTGAAGCAAAATGCAGAAAACATTTTTTTTACCAATTTTTTAAATTTAGTTTCGATTTAGGGGTTTCCCTCCAAGGGTTAGAATAAATTTCAAAACTTTTTTAGTAATATTTCATCAAAAATAAAATGAAGATGCAAACAAATTAATTCGATTTTCGAAGCCTGTTTCAATTTAGGGGGTAGTCTTACCCCCTTAAGGGTTGAGAATAATTAACTTTTGCACGGCAATGCCCATTCAACCAAATTTGAAGCATGAAGTAGAAAAGAAATATTTTTTACCATTTTTTAAAACACAAAGTCCATATAGGGGTGGCTTCAACCCTCTCTGATTATCACTAATTATATAATTTGGCTGTATTTGGTATAAATTAACCGCCGTTGCAAATTAATATTAAAATAAGGAGATTTCATAACATACTTCTTGATTTTTATTAAAATTGTCACAAAAAAAAATTAAAAAATTCAAAAAGCCTTCTAAAAGGGGTGTTTTTGCGTTTTTAGGATTGCGGGACCCCGATTTTCGTAATCAGCGGTCAAAAAAACGTATTGTCAAAGTACTTTCAGACCGATGTCCTTTCCTGCACCATTTCGCGCATTTTAAATGGACTAACACTCGACGTCTTTTTCTAGACAGGTTAAAAGAGTGCTGAATAATTTTTAATATACCTGCTGGGTCCCTGTAGGCGTCCATGTAGTGGCTTCCTCCCGAGTCAGGAGTGGATTCCCTGCTGTATCCGGATCCTGGCGCCAGTACTGGTCCTCCTGCGAACGTCGCCACGGGCCGTACGCCACTGAAATTAACGGGTTCATTTGCGGTAGAGAAATCGACAGGTTCCGTTTGTTCGTCCCGCGGGCCGGCGGGGGGGGCCAATGTAGCCGGCGGGGGGCGGTACCGGTACAGCTTCACCGTGGCCGTTTGGGTATTGTGGATTCGTATCGCTGCTAAAAATAATGATGGCGGTTTTAACACTAGTCGAACCCCCATGCTTGAAATTTTCTACTACCGATAGTTAATTTTGATTTATTTGAAGACCAACGGACTTTTTCAAAGAAATACTTAACATTTGATACATTCTTGTGCATGTCCTCTTAAAATAAATATATAAATAGTCTCTTCAGAACAATTGTATGCCTCGAAAATGATATCTTACATTTTTTTTGCAGCTAGACTATTTATGTTATTATGTTTGTTTTAGAGCAAAATGATTAGATCTATCAAGGTGAAGCGAGATTGCGTCGGATTTCGATAGCTCGAGTTCTATGGTCTGTCTCAATGTGTCTCAAATTTCGATGCTACAATATGTTGTTTGGGAAAATTTGCCACAACGGTCAATTTGCGTCTGAACTTTACAGGATGTTTCAAGTATGCGGTCGTTAATTTCTAGGTGATTCTGCGGGCCTCTGAACGAGACACCCAAAATTAATGAAATTGCATTTATTATTCTCTTGAATAAACTAAGAAAAAATAAATTATTACTAAATTGAAGGACTCAACAGGTTTTAAAGATTAACAAATTAAATTGAATTAATTTTAATTCATTGAAAGAATTCTGTTTACGCAAGACTGGGGAAATTCCTTTTGGTTCAAATTTTTCGAATTCGGTTGATCCTACGGCGTTACAACAAGATAACCTTTTTTGTATATTTATAGTCGAGGAATCATATTCCGATGAGATAATCATAGAAAATTCACACTAAAAAATTTGGGAGGAGAAGTAAGTCCCCCCTTCCCAATTCTGTGCACCCTTGATTTAATTTAGATATTAAATAAAATGTCAATTTTGGGTGCCCCCTTCAGAGGCCCGCAGTGCCATTAGGAGAAATTTCCGGATCCATGTCTATATGGATTTTTTTTCATATATTTTTATGGAGCGCCCCTAGAAATTGATGACCGCATACCTGTATATTTAAAATATTACCTGTACTTACACTTTGAGTCAACAAAGCGATAATGTCAATTCTAAATTCTATGCATCTACGTCACTAGAGACTACTGAAGCTATACAGATGAAATTTCCAATTATGTAATGTAAAAAACCAAAATGGCCGACTTCCGGTTTCGATGCAATTTACATGAAAATCAAATTTTTAAATGGGACAACCTGTATATTTTTGCATATTTGGATCCTACTGACCAAAATACATAATAATATGATCTGACCGTCAAATGTTATTTTGATTTTCAAAAAATATAGATTTTTGAATTTTTAGTTTTAATCATAGAAAGACACGATTTAGCCAAAACTGTTAAAAATCGGTCTGCAAGCACCGTTAAAATTAAAAAACATTAAATACGATTTATCCTTCATTAAGTTCAACGATATTAGTTCTAGAACGAAAACTATTTTTTTTAATGCAAATCCTATGGGCAAACCTGTTATTTAATTAGATCTTTAAATTACGAAAAATATATACATAATGTCTACCATCTCTTTGTACTAAATTTATAATTAAAAAAAGAAATGTTTTGAAAATCGATTTTTTACAATAATTATTTTGAAAGAGTTGACCCTGAGTAGGTTTGATAAATGATATGGATACCAAAAACCTAAGTTTTTCTTATGAGTAACTACGTGTAGTCTAAAATCAATAGTAACGAAGAAATTCGGTGCAATTAGTAGGCGTTGAAAACTATTTATTTAGTTGTCAAATTTATCGTTCAAATTCAATAATTTTAAGTGTTGGTTTACTCGTCAAACCCATTACATTTACAATAAGAATAAAAACCTAGGTATAAGTGTTTAAAATATAAAGAAATGGAAAATCAACAAAATAACACATTTACAAGGAGTGAACAAGAAGATGATATGCTGCTAATTTTTGGAGAGACAAAAAATGCATGAGCAGCTTCTGATTTACATCCAGAGAGAAGGCTGCCTGCAAGAAGTTACTATTAATCAGGTTGAATCGAAATTTAGAAAAGAACCCGAACAAAATGGTGATACGTTTATAGTAAGTGAGGAAGCAGAGATAAATGTGTTGGCTTATGTAGAGTTTGATCTAAGTGTTTCAATCAGAGAGCTTGAACAGCAAGTAAATGAGAATAAGAAAAGTTGTAGAAGGATTTCAAAAATACAAATACCGTTTATTCAAATACAGCTTACACCAGCATCTCTATGAGAATGATTTATCAGCGTGGAGTAAAACAATTGTAATTTGTTTTTGACTCGACAAGAACGAATAAACAATTTTGAGCAAAAAATTCTTTTCTCCGATGACTGTTTTACCGCAACAACGTAAGGTATTGGGCGAAAGAGAATCCCCGACTGAGGCGAGAAGGAGCATTTCAAGAACACTTAGGATTTAATGTATTGTTACGGATTTCCACCTTTTAGGAAACACCCTGTATGAATCCGTGGGTTCTAAATAATTTTAACAAGAGATTAAACACTACTAACACTTTATTTAACAATTTACTGACTATACAATACTTCAAAAATACACTTTGTTTACTTTAACCTCACTTTTTCCCGAACGTGTCACTTCTCAAATAAACTTCTTCTTCCGCGCTGGTAATCGCGTCTTATATACTCCGAAATTAGCTCTAGATCAATCCAGAATCTTCTCCAACCATAAGCTAGAAAAGTCCTTGGCTCTTTCTAGAGCCTTTCCAGTCACCATCAGAGGCATAGGCGTACGATCTCCTTTTCCAAGGGGGTGTAATTCATAACACTGCCCCCTCCTTAAGCCTGATCGTCCCGATCAGGCAACTCAGAATCATCGATGTATTTCGCCAGCCTGTCCAAATGCACGATCTTCATCTTGGACTTTTTGCTTCGTTGAATTCGATAGACGACGTCATTAATTCGGGTAATAACAGTATACGGTCCATCCCAAGGCGGTTGAAGTTTCGGTGACCTTCCTTTCTTCCGCTGTGGGTTGTACAGCCAAACCAGGTCTCCTGCCTTGAATCCTTCTGAACTACCCTTACGGTCATATCGAGCCTTCATTCGGTCATTGGCTGGTGATGGTTCCGCTATATCGTTAGCCAACCTCTTGAAAGGAGCTCCGGCGTTGAACTGCTTGTTTTCACCCTTACTTCCAGTCTGTGGTCCCTTACTGGCTGCACAAATCTTGCATTTGCGACACCAAGCCTCCACATCCTGACGACTTCTTATCCAATAAAATCGTTCTCGTATTTTCTTCAGGGTCTTGTTAACACCGAAGTGTCCATCGGATGTTCCTTCGTGCACTTCCTGAAGCACCTTCGCAACTCGACACCTGGGAATCACTAGACGCATAACCAGCTGTTTTCCATCCGGGCTTTCCCATGCTCTCCGCAACAGCCCGTTCATGACTTTCAGTGAGTCCCACTGCGCCCATAGTGCCTTCAGCCCCACTCTTTTGCCCGAAACATCCTTCCATTTTGGACGAGTTCCCCTTTCTTTGGCTCTCAATATAGGCCCAATTTCCACATCGTTCAATTGTTCCTGTCTGAGCGCTTCATCTGCCTTATCATCCGGCACCTCCACCTTGACAGTGTTGACTGCTCCCGTGACCTGCAGTTTCTCCCAGTGGTTGTGCTTGCAACCTTCCTTGTACCTTCTTCCGGATGAAATGTTTGCATTTCTCTCAGGTTTCGTTTTATCGTCATATCCTTGTAGTGGTGGCCTTTCTGTAATGCTCCGAAGCTGGGAAATCTTCACTTCTCTAGGGGCACCACGTTCGTTATCTGTCACAGCCTCTCTGGTAACGGCTTCCTCTGGTTTTCCCCTTGGCTTCACAGCATCTCCGGCCTTCACTCTCTCCAAGCTCCTCTGTGGACATTCAAGCTGGATATGTCCTAGTTCCCCGCACCTGTAGCATTTCATACGCCGTCCACTTGGCCTTCCACTACTTTGTTTATTCTGTGTCTCTGCCCTGTTTCCAACATTCACTTTCCCCGAGTTCCGCTGTCGACAGTCTCGTTTGATATGTCCTATCTTGCCGCAGTTGTAGCATTTAATACCCCCGCTTGGCTTGCCTTGTCTTTCTGCAGTATCCACTTGAGCCAGTAACTGATTGAACATCTTATATATGTCGGCCAACATAGCGTTCTGGTTCTCCTTTTCAGACTGCGATCTTTCGAGACTCATAGCTTGTACTCTTGGACTCGGGGTATCTTGAAGGACAGCTTCCACCTCGAGTGCACGTACCAACGCTTCGCTGCTGTTCTGGTATCGAGATAACCTGAGGACTCGCCTGATCTCATCATCCTGTATACCATCCAGAAAAGCATCTACTGCCAGTTGATCTTGGAATTCCTTCGGTACATCCGGGTAAGCCAGGTGAGCCAGTCTCCACACGGCAGCTTCAAACTCTTGCAAACTTTCCCCAGCCCCTTGAACACGTGATTTCAGCTGGGTCTGGTACACTCGGGCAAGGTGTTGATCGCCATATCGTAGATCTAGGGCAGCTTCTAAAACTTTAAAATCCCGTTGTTGGTCTACTGGGATTGTCTGGAGCAACTCCAACGCTTGGCCTCTTAAAGCTACGATTAATGCTTTAGCCTTCTCTTCGTCGTTCCAGTTGTTTGCACTTGCTGCTGCCTCAAACTGTGTCTTGTAAGTCATCCAGGAACTTTGACCATCAAAGGAGGGAATTTTTAATCGCTGGCCTGATGACACCACTTGCTGGTTTCCTCTATCCCTCAACTGTCGTTTAAGCTGGTCTATTTCCCCTTTGACTTCTTCTTCGAACTTGTTTACTTTCACTTTGACTTCACCAACTTCTTCTTCGACCTTGCCTACTTTTACTTCGACCTCATTAACTTTCGTCTTTACGCTACCCATATCTTCCTTAATCTCATTTTTTATCTCTTCCACGACTGTAAACAAGGCATTCTGTTGCGTTTCTATAGCTTTCCTTAAGTCATCATTTTCCTTTTGACGGCGTCTCTCCTCTTCTTGTTTTTCCTCTTGACGTCGTTTCTCTTCTTCTTGATGCCTTCGTTCTTTTTCTTGTCGTCTTCTTTCCCGTTCCTCTTTCTCTTCCTGGCGCTTTCTTTCCTGTTCTTCTTTCTCTTCCTGGCGCTTTCTTTCCTGATCCATCATCATCTTTTGCATTTGGGCCATAAATTCCTGCATTTGTTGTTCGGATGCCATGCTTCTGGTCGTTACCGGCATACAATTACGTTGAAATCAAATAAGTTTAATAATTACGTCACTATCGGTAATGGGACTGTCCATAAACCCTCAAAACGGCACGAAAAAGTCTTATCTAGAGTCTTTGTCACTTAACCTCTAATGTCCAACAAAATGTTCCAAAAATGTCTCAAAAATGCACTTAAACACTATTTTTCCTGTTCGAAAATAAACCTCGAACAATGTCCAGTAAATTAGTCCTTCCTGTGTTAGCACTAACTCCGAGAATACTGTCCCAGTCTTCTCAACACTCCCGAAAAAAATCCTCTTGTCAAAATTCCGCTTCCGACACCAAAATGTTACGGATTTCCACCTTTTAGGAAACACCCTGTATGAATCCGTGGGTTCTAAATAATTTTAACAAGAGATTAAACACTACTAACACTTTATTTAACAATTTACTGACTATACAATACTTCAAAAATACACTTTGTTTACTTTAACCTCACTTTTTCCCGAACGTGTCACTTCTCAAATAAACTTCTTCTTCCGCGCTGGTAATCGCGCCTTATATACTCCGAAATTAGCTCTAGATCAATCCAGAATCTTCTCCAACCATAAGCTAGAAAAGTCCTTGGCTCTTTCTAGAGCCTTTCCAGTCACCATCAGAGGCATAGGCGTACGATCTCCTTTTCCAAGGGGGTGTAATTCATAACAGTATGGATTGGAATATTAGGTTTAGAAATAATAGAACCAATATTGTCTATAATTGTTTATGTGTGGCTTATTCAGATTTTCTTACTTTTTGTTGGGTATTTTGCCACTGAAAAATTTAAAAAAATTTTTAATGAAAAAACCTCTGCACCAAACGGATCAGACATAGGTTAGTTCTTGAATACTTGACTGTTTCAAAAAGTTTCACACCTAAAAATATATAAATTAAAACAATGTTATAAACTAAAAAATGAAAATGAAAGCTATAGGAAGTTAACGTTCGGAAGAAAATCTACTTCCGTTTTCAAAACTTTCTTGGCCGTCAACCATGACAGTTCTTTGTTTATATACTTCCATAGTCATGTGAGACATTAAATTATATTTATTTTATTTTTACTTACTTCGTCTCTAAGGATGGGCAACCAACTAGTACAAAAATCTATTGAACAATTTGAAACGCATCTATCGTCGTTTAATACAATAATCGCGGATTCTTTAAGTTTTTTTTTAGTTCCATTACTCTCTTTTTCTAAAATCTTCGCCGAGTCCCATTTAATCCTGTGATTATTCCACACGTGTTCATAAATTCTGGATTTTTCAAATTCTCCCCCTCTAGCGTAATTTCTATGTTCACTAAGCCTTACGTTGAAAGGTCTAGATGATTCACCTACGTAATGTTCACACGGAACACTATAAATACAATTTTTTTGAATTTTGAACAATATTTAGAGGTTTGGTTTTTGATAAAACAGATCTTAGCGTGGAGCCCGTTTGAAAAACCGTTCGTACGGAAAACCTATTCCCAATTATCCGTAATTTATCTAATAAACCATGTATATATGGAATTACTGCCATTGACCTAAATACCTCAGGTTGTGATAGTATATTCTCTCTACTACCAATGTTCAATAACTGACTATCAACAAAACTCTCAGGATATTGATTATTTAATAAGACAGTTTTTATAAATTGCTTATCGTACCTTAATATTACATAATTTGAAGAAATAATTTTGGCTCTGTCATACAAGCACTTAACAACACCTTTCTTAACACTAATATGTTGATTTGAATTGAAATTTAAGTATCTGTTTATGTGTGTTTGTTTTTAATACGGTTTGGTATGTGTTATCTAATTTTTTAATTAAAATATCTAAGAAAGGTAATTCATTGTTATTTTCCATTTCTATCGTAACTTTAATTGAATGTTCTTTTTCGTTAATCTGATTCTAAAAATTACTTAAACATTCTTTACTATAAGGCCATATAGCAAAAATGTCGTCTACATATCTCCACCATACAGGGGTTTATAAGCTAGATTATTAATATTACTTTTCCCAAAATTTTCCATGAAAATGTTACTTAATATTGGAGATAATGAAGAACCCATGGCCATCCCAAAGTCTTGTTGATAGAAGTCATTATTTAATTGAAAGTATGTAGTTCTACTGCAAAGTGTAAGTAATTCTATTATATTTTCAATGCTTAACTTAGTTCTATTCGCCAACTTCCCATCTTGTTGCAAATTGTTTTTGAGCATTATTAATGTTTTATCTACAGGAACATTTGTAAATAGGCTTACTACATCAAAACTGACCATTAGATGATTACTGTTAAAATGATTTTCTGACAGTTTTTCCAAAAAATGTTTGCTATTTTTAATATAAGACTCGGAGGAACCTGTTAATGGATTTAAGATTTTTAATAAATATTTTGAGAGTTTGCTACATGGAGACTTACAATTGATCTTAAGGGAATGTCAGGTTTATGAATTTTTGGCAAACCATACAAATTATTGTTTGATGGAACATTGGAAAATGAAATTGAGCAGGAACTTACAAATTTACCGGCTGAAATAACAAGAGATATGTATTTCCAGCAAAAAGGTGCACGATCTCACAATTCAGTTATAACAACTCAATATTTAAAAGAAAATTGGATAGGTACGCATGGTCAAGTTAGATGGCTACCTAGGTTTTCAAACTTACCACTAATTGATGTCTTTATGTGAGGCAACATTAAAAATCATGTCGACTTGCGAGCTCCTACAACTTTGCAGAATTCAAAAGATAGAGTTGTGGCAGCCGTGCGTAGAATTAATAGAAATAAGTTAAGAGAAGTATTGCGATGTACTGTAAATAGGGCCTAGTGGGCACTAATAGTGTACTATTACAGCCAGTACCATAAACAACGCCAAAAGGATTCTTTTAGAAAAGGATACTTTATGCTAAAAGTTGACTTTAAGCATAAAGTATCCTTTACTTAAAGGATACTTTTGGCATTATTTATGGTACTGGCTGGTACAGGATATCATTTCTTTTGTAATTTAAAGATGTAATTATGTAACAGATTGTCCCATAGGAGTTCCATTAAAAATATAGTTTTCATTCTAAAACCAATATCTTTGAACTAAATGAAGGATAAATTGTATTTAATGTTAGTATTTGCAGAGATATTTTAACAGTGCTTGCAGATCGATTTTTAATAGTTTTGGCTAAATCGCGACCTTCTATGATTAAAACTAAAAATTAAAAAACAATGTTTGAGGTCAGGTCATACGAATTTTGGTCGGTAAGCAAAAATATACAGGTTGTTCCATTTAAAAATTTGATTCTCATGCAAACTGCATCGAAACAGAAGTCCATTTTGGATTTTTACATCATATAATTGGAAATTTCATCTCATATCACCACACCAAATTTGAAAAATATCAATTTTTTCATTCAAAAGTTACAAGAGTATATCCCCATCGGCTGAGCCACCCGGTATATTGTCTAACACATTTGTAAAACTGTAAAGGTGCTCATACAGAGAAAATTGTAATATTATCTTAAGTCATTGAATAACATCCAAAATGTCTCTTTGTACATCCGTGCATCCATCAGATTTTTTGAATAACATCTTAAATGTCTCATTGTACATCCGTGCATCAATCAGATTTTTTGTAAGTACAATAATTTAAAAAGACAAATTCAGTTGGCATTGAAATTTGCTTAGCAAGTTAGTGTCAGTTGAATTAGCTGTAGGAAGAACTCAGTTGTTTAAAAAAAAAGTCGACGAGTAAGTCACTAAATATTTTGATGGCAATAACATGTACTTAAGGCAACTCTCGTCAGTACGTATTATTGTTTGATATTGTTCCAAAAAAAAAAAAAACAACAAAAATAGTGCATAATGTACTGATAGATATTTCTCCAATCAAGTTGGTATCATGGGCGACGGTTAAAGTGTAAAATAAAGGAGTTACACCTAACAAATTTTATTTTCAAAGAACTGCCAAGAGTTTCCTGTAGAATGCAACAATTATACCGGGTGTTAGAAAAGTATGGGAACGGTGAAAAATCTCGAACAGTTTACATCAAATCGAAAAATAAAAAAATACCTGTCAAAAAGTTTTCAAAAAACTATCTACTGATACCAAAAATTACATACCCACCCACCACCCAGTGGGTGGAGCGAGGGGCAACTTTAAAATTTCAATGGAAACCCCTA
Source organism: Stenurella melanura (assembly GCA_963583905.1). NCBI lineage: Eukaryota > Metazoa > Arthropoda > Insecta > Coleoptera > Cerambycidae > Stenurella > Stenurella melanura. The sequence continues at coordinate 116,895,762 of OY757312.1, forward strand.
TTTTTTATTGCGGAATCAGATTCTACTGCAAAAAATACGTTAATTTTATTTCGATTCTTGCACGGTGTCGCTGTAATCGCAAAAATGAAAAGAAAACATGACTGTTTCAAGAGTAGCGTATTGTGCCCATAAAAAAACGTCCAATTCAAAAACTGAAAAACAAGTATTTGTTATTTTTACATAATCTATCCAATGACATTGGATTCGACTCTCCCACCCCCAACCCAGTGGGTGGGGCGGGGAGCAACTTTGAAATTTGTAATTAAAATCCTTATTTTTTATATCGGATTTGGATTCTATGGCCAAAAATACGTGAATTTTATATCGGGCATTTTTTTCGATTCTCGTAAGGTGTCGCTGCAATCACAAAAAATTGAAATAAACCTGAAGCCTCCATAATTTTGTAAATACAGCTACTCGTGCTGACAAAAAAACATTCAGTTTAAAAAACAATATCTGTGATATCTTGATTTTTATGAATGTTTTTTTAAGTGTTGTTGTTAATAACAGTATTTGTTTTGTGAAATTTCTACGAGTTGTAAAATTTCTTGCGATTGCAGCGACACCTTGCGAGAATCAAAAAAAATGCCCGATATAAAATTAACGTATTTTTGTCCGTAGAATCCGAATCCTCTATAAAAAAATAGAGATTTACATTACAAACAAAGTTGACCCCCGCCCCACCCACTGGGTTGGGGGTGGGAGAGTCGAATCCAATGTCATTGGATAGATTTCGTAAAAATAACAAATACGTCTTTTTCAGTTTTTGAATTGGACGTTTTTTTATGGGCACAAGACGCTACTCTTGAAACAGTCATGTTTTCTTTTCATTCCGCGATTACATCGACACGTGCAAGAATCGATAAAAATGTCCTTAACGAAATTTACGTATTTTCTGCCGTAGAATCCGATTCCGCAATAAAAAATAGGGAATTCCATTAGAAGTTTTAAAGTTGCCCCTCGCCCCACCCACTGGGTGGTGGGTGGAGAGGTCATTCTTGGTATCAGTAGATAGTTATTTGAAAACTTTTTGACACGTATTTCTTTATTTTTCGATTTGATGCAAACTGTTCGAGATATTTCACCGTTCCCATACTTTTCTAACACCCGGTATAGAAATTTCAAGTAAATCGACGAATAGTAAAATGTTAACACCCAGTTTTATTTGTAGCAATGAGCTAAGAATATATAGAACATTCAGCACTTGTGCTAACACTACTTTATACAAAAGCTATAAAAATATTTTCATTAAATGATAAATAATGGCGATTAACAAAATTGTTTCTTAGATCTTTTCTAAACATACATTGTTCATGAGATCAAAACCGAAAAACAGCGAATTAGCATGATGTATCCTAATTTTTCACTAACACTTTTCTTCATAAGAAGTGACTTACAGTAGCATACAGGTTCTAAAGGAAATTTTGATTTTTAAATGGACATTCAAAAATCTCCCTACATGTTAAGTATTTCTTTTTCTATTAGTTAATAAAACTGCACCGGTACACACTATTAATTTTCACTAAATTAGTGGATATTTCTACAAACTAATATTGAGGACTTAAAAATATTAGACTACCTATATATACACTACACATGCTAAACAAACTGGAGGGGGTTGCCACCTTCGGTGTGTCGCTACCTCTGAGGTAGTTTCCTAATACCAGAACGCTCGAATACTATCGTTCCCTCGCGTTTCGTCGACCATGTTGACATCATTTGAAGATGATTAAAACTTACTGAATCTTAACTATCTCCAGATGATGCTAACATGCTTAGCGAAATGTGCGCCGAGTGACAGTATTCGACTGCAGTGTTCCAAGTGTTTGTGGACACTACTTCAGAGGAAACTGTGGTTTGTAAATTAGTAGGTATATATAGTATTATTGTTGAGTCAATAGTGCCCGCCATGCGTTATTAAGCTAACAAGATGAGCTTCTGACAAAACAGTAATTTCCTGACTTATCTGGTGGGCAAATTTGCAATTTTTTAAAATTAAATGCTAACGTAACAGCGTATGTAACTATTCAATTATTACATCAGATGTAGAAACTGACACAGACTTCTACAGCTAGAACTTTCACAAGTCGCTAGTGTTAGGGGCTCCCAATGTCAAACAGCATAAAATTTAATTGTAAATTTGCGTGTCGGCCCATTTTATTACTATTATCTCCCAAACTAGGAAAGACTTTGCAGTAAGAAAAAGTTCATTCTTACGAGTTCAATTGAAGTATTACTGTGCGTTCAGAAAACAAGTCTGGGGTAATCACTTTGTTTTTCATTGTTAAAACATTTTCCTTTTTGGCGCAGCGCATCGTGTCCCTAGTGTTTAATGTTGTGGTGTCGGTGTGTCTTAAATTGGCATCAGACGTCAATGAATATTTTGTGGCATATGCCGCGTCAACAATCAATTTTTGCAGATTTCAACCTGTAAAATCGTCATTCCAAATCAGGTTTTTATAACGCTCGGGTGATTAGCAGTGAAGAAAGTGTTGTAGCTTTAAATTCCACTTCAAGTTTTTAACGGATCTTGATTCTTCTGGTACTGGGAGTGATATAGATCGTCGCTTAGCTCGGTGCCGAAACTAGTCGACCAATTCCGTTTATATTCTATATAATTAAATATTTATTGTTTTCTGAAAAATTATGCCTATTCTCCACCTTCTTCATAAACTATGCATTGTAATAAGTTTACTATTTGAAAAGAGCTGTTTTGTCAGATATTTTCTTTTCAGTATCTAAAATTTTGTATTAATAAGATGGGGTGCACTTTTGACTCTGTCTAAATACTAGATCGGGCTTGTGTCCGTGTTCGCAGATGTGACCAATATTCACGAACGCCTTTTGGTGCAGACTTAACTACTAGGACGGTACTCATTGTTGTCGTTTTATAAGCACACGAGGCATATTTTAAATTTTCCTTGTAGACCAGAATTCAGAATGTTCTATGTCATTAACTTTATCTGAATCTTATCCGTGTGTGCACTAATTAAAAACGAGGTAACAGAAAATTGTTATTTTATAATTTTGCTTATTATCGGTTTGTAGAACATGACTATGGTCTACCAAATTGGGCATATTTCCAAAACCTTCAAAGTCAATAGGATTTAAATCCTCATTGGGACAACTTTTGTTTCTGTCTTCATAATGACAGACGCACCACCAAACTGAATAATTCGTACATTGAAACGTACAATTCCTTGTACCAATCTACCATTTCGGATTTAGCACAATAACGAAGAATGATTAGAAGCCACTAAGAACCTTTCAAACAAGGATACATCGCAAAATATTTAGTCTAGTAAAGGAGAAACCAGACAGAGAAGAAGGATCACATTCGAGGTCAATGAACTAATAGAAATTCTGGATATTCTAAGACATATAAAGTCGCAACGACTACGATGCTTAGGGTGTGATTAGTGCAGGAGGAGGAGGAGCTTGGAGAAAAAGAGTACTGTAGAGAAAGCCCCAGGGCAGAAGTACAGGAAAAAGTCCTGGAAATAGATGATGTGAGAGAGGACTTGGAAGAGTGGGAGCTAGAAACTGGAGACGAAAAACGGTGGACAGAACAGAACGACGTCATTTAGTGAAACAGGCCAGGGGACGTTAATATAAATAAGGCCATTAAAATACCCACCCATGCCAATGCAGAAGACCGTCCCTGATTTGGGAAAAAATGACCCTTAGAATTAGTTTCTTGCCTCTATCTCGCTTCAAAAAGATTTTAGGATAAAATAATGTTCTTATAAATTTTGCTTCTCGTAGAATTCTCTGCAAAAAATGTTCTATTCGATTTTCCTCCAGGATGCAATATAGAGGCGCTAGTAGTGCTAATAATATAATATTTTCCCACATATCATTTTCTATCATGCTGCATTTGTGCTGCTGTTGAACTTGAGAGAATCGCTAAGATAAATTTGTTCTTTAAATCTATTGACGAAGAGTGAATATCTTAGTTCTTGACTTTTCTGCCCTTGACAGAAGCTACTCTCCAGTATAATTTTTACGAATAAGTCCAGAATTGTATGGGAAATGACCGAGAGGGCTTCGAAAGTTGCTACAGATAGGCTGGCTTCTATTACAACAGACAACGAAGCTGCACCTCTCTAGATACCCTACATAGTATCACGTAAATCCCTTAAAGATTGCACAAAGAAGACTTGTGGTTGTAGAAAATCTGGATTAACTGTTGAGTTTGCTTTAAATGGTTGATATTTGCCTGGAGGAATTCTCTGTAGAAAACAAAGGGTAAAAATGTAAGGCAGTAATTTTTATTAAAATAAACCAACCTATAGTGTATCAACGAATTGAGTTCGAAAGAAGAAATAATTAGGGAAACACTGTTAAAAAAGGACAGAAAACCAATTTTGCAGTTGAAGGTCAAGATTCCATAATTGACTATAACTTTTAATTCGTAACACTTTTTTATATCATTTTTCAACTTTCTGCAGTTTTTCAAATTTTTGCAAATATCTAGTATCCTGTACAGGGGCCATCCATAAAATGCGTCACGCAAAATTCACGCATTTTTGACCTCTTACTCCCACTTTGTCGCGCTGCACATTTTTTTCAACCCCTACCTAATAATACGTCACAAAACCTGGATCCCTCCAAATGAATGATTATACCTATGATTTTTTTCTTTTCTTATCTAATCGTCCTATTTATATTAACGTCCTGGTGAAGTTTAGCTATTATTTCACCACTCAGTCAGGACACGTACACATAGACATCAACATAACAACCATTCCCTGCGATATTGCCATTTACCGCACCTGAGATTCGAATTGAGGAGAGATAACAGCAACTAGACATGTTGTGCCTCTCAACAGCGGTCTAGTCGATTGCTATCGCCTCGGTAACACACAAAAACGCCTCTGAACATCCTTGCCGGGATTTGAACCCGGGACTACGTGGTCGCAAGCCACACACCTTAGCACTGCGACAGTGCACAGTGGTCTGAAATGGTACTTCTTTGGTTAAAAAATTACTAGAAAGCGCAAATCTTGTCGGAAATGAACACATTTTTAGAAAAATTAAAACTTACCGAGATTTCACCAATCCTCGGAGCCCGAATTTTGAAAACAAATTTTCCCTTTTTATTATTTTAAGCTAAAGGCCAAAAACATTTCTTTAAAATAATTATTGATATAATATACTGAATAACTAACGATAATTTGGTTCTAGGAAGCCCAAAAATCCTTACGTCAAAATTTTTTTATATTTAAATTAAGAAATAACGGCCATTTGGAAATTTGACAACCTAGCTGTGACATCTTGTTTGAATTTAGTGACCCCAAAAATCTGAGAGCACAAGTTTTGTGAACAAATTTTGGAATATAAGTCAAATGTCAATTTGGCAGGTGTCAATTGACAACTTTTTGTCTAATTTGACAGCTTATTTTGCTTTATATTATTTTCTAACTGGTTTTAATTATTCAAGAAACTTCCAAGTACCTATTTTTGTTTGAAAATTTTAATAGTTTTTTTGGTCTTTAACTTAAAATAATAAAAGATTTTTTTTTTCAAAATTCGGACTCCGAGAATGCGTTGGAACTTCGGTAAGCTTTAATTAAAAAAAAAAATCATTTCCGGCAAGCTTTGCGCTCTAGCCATTTTTTTAATTAAAAAAACTCGATTTGGGACCACTGTGCACTGAGCTGATACATTATTAGTAACATACAGAAATGATGTTTAAACCAAACATAAGCGATACTAAGAGTATAAACATTCAAGTCAGTAATCATAGATCCAATAAAAAAGTTCTCCTTCAAAGGTCGAGTCACATCACTTTTGTTCGGACCTCCTTCCCCTCTCCTCTTCAAATATCATCAAGCTAGGAATTTGCCCCCCTCCCCCCATTTTGCGTACGTATTTTATGGACGACGCCATATAAATTTTCAAAAACAGCATCATTTTCGAACTTTTCAAATAAAGTACGCGTTGTTATAAAGAATTACTTTTAATCATTAACTAATAAAAAAAAATTCTCTCTTTTGAACTCAATTCATTGCAAGATTTGCCCCGGATAATATAAACAATAATATTTTTCTTTAAATAAGTTAGATCTGATGATAAACAAATAGTATTATAATAAAAAAATACACTTTTAATATTGCACTAAATCCAACTGTAGATTGGGGTGTCCTAGAGATGAACATGTTCCTAATAATTTTTTTTTACCGCGCCTCATAAATGAGTTACAGCCCCTTAAAGTGGGTGCCTGGCAACCAGTTTTCTCCTAATAATCTTCAAGCGGATTGACGTACGATGATCAAATTGTGGATCCGTCTCTTTATTTTGATGGGCTACATGCTTATTAGAACAAGTTCGTACTGATATGCAAGATGTCTCATATACTGGGTGGTCTGGTAAAGTTCAAGGTCAAATATTTTTTATCTTGTCAATTATTGAATATCTTATTAAATTTAGAAATTTTTTTGCTCTTGTGATTTTTCATCCAATTATGCCGGTTTCGAGCAAATTGCAAAAAACCAGAGGTATGCGGAAGCAATTTTATTCAAAAACAAAGGCAGCGTTTGTCCGATTCTGAGTTGTCAAAATAAACAGCCGGATCCACAGTTTGATTATCGTACGTCAATCCGTTTGTAAGTCATTAGGAGAAAACTGGTTGCCAGACATGCTCTTCGAGAAGCTGTAACTGTTATGAGGCGCGGTAGGAAAGAATGTATTAGGAAAATCTTCAGCCCTGGGCAATCTACAGGTGAATTTAAAGTACTTTCTTTTGAATCACTCTGTATGTGAGACGACTTTATACTTCTGTTCATGTAGCGTAAGGACTGTACACATTTTGACTATGTCTTCGATCCAAATTTATTACACGCATACGAATTTATCATGTTATTATCATAACTTTGGCTTCAAATATTAACAAAATTAGTCGCCCGCACAATCCACAACCCTCCAGTTTAAAATGTAATTAAAATATCGCTTGATATCCATTTAAACGAGTTTAAAAAAATTAAAATTGCCCGAACTTTTCCAGTGAATATTTAAAAGTAAACAATACCACGATGTTCTCCCTACCTCCGCGCCATCCTTACGTAATTTCTAATTTAATCCCGTCGGCTCCTACACGGAATTTTGACAAACGATCCGGTTTGCGGCGATGTAAAGGTACATTTTAAATAAAGAAGAAATAAATAATGCACCAACCTGTGGGACAGCCTGCTAACGCTGAGGTCCAGCGTCTGCCCCTGAGGGCTGGGAACCTGGGGGCTGGCGGATAGATGGGGACTGGCGGCGGCTTGCGGGCTGCCGCCGACTCGCTGCCCTCCATAATGCGGCGAACTGTAGGCCACCTGGAAAGTAATAACCATATCACACTTCATTATCCACATGGTTATTTATTCAGAAATCCGGTCGCATTAACAACGTTTTAAGTAAGTTATGGGTACGGGACGCTCGCTGAGGGGTTTGGGTATTAGAAGGAAGTTCAATGTGTCATAAGCATTTTTTGGTCTCTGGCTTACTTTAGCACGGTTAAATAACAATACAAATTGTTGAAAATTTATGAAAATAATGTTTACTTCCTCTTTGAAAACCAATAAGTCTTGAAACTAAAACTAGGACAACTTTCTTTTGGTGGGGGAACGGACAAATTTCAACTATGTAGTTATTTCTTTTCAAGTTTATAAAATTCCTTACAATTTGTTTTTTTTATCTGCTTTGTACAATAAAGACGGACCGAGTTGTGGCGTTTTGCAGTTTTTGCATTTTCAGCGCCTCTTGCACACTGATCAAATTCGAAATTTTAAACAAAATTGAAAACATTTTTACATCACTATTTAGATGAAGCAAGATTTACTTAATAATCTGTAGAATTGTCTTTGTATGTAGAGCGTTAGGTAACCAGTTCTATCGAATCCAAACGTTTTTATAAAAAAATATAAGAAAATAGTTACAGTAATAAACAAGTATGTTTTAACTATTATGTAATACTTACTCCCTCAATACAAAAATGCAATTTTCAGACATTTTGAGTGAAACGAGGGTCTAATCTCGCCAAAATAATGGTCACCTAGGTTAACTTAAGTTATTACATGAGTGGGCTAATGTCTGATCATTGCGACCATTCGATCTATTGTGGCTCATAGCTAATTAAATTTCACCCAATAGGTTCAGTCTTTTGGTGAAGCTTATCACTTTCATCGGTATTCAGCCCAAAATAATAATAATAATAATAACAATCTTTATTTAGCACAATCAGCTATTAAACACAGATGTAGTATACTTAAAAATACATTTACATTTACTACATATTACAAAAAAGGAATACATTTCATTATTTAGTTTAGGATATAATATTTGTGGATTAATTATAATTAACTTAATATTTAACAATCAACCCAATGCATAAAGTAAACTAGAATTATTTGTTCATGAATTTATACAAATGTTTTTTAAACAGAAAGACATTCTTCGCTTGTTTTATAAATTCAGGTAATTTATTAAATTCTGCCGCTCCGTTGTCGTATATGGAGGATTTTGTTTTCATTAAGTTTGAAAAACTAATGTTTATATGATTTCTTTGCCTTGTGTTATAATTATGAATATCCCCACGATGTTGAATATTTGATGACAAATATGTTGGTAGTAAATTATTGTGCAGTTTATATAAGAATATCAGTGTCTTGTACTTTATATTATCTTTTACCGAGAACCAGTTTAGTGAACATTGCATTGTTTTTATATTAGTATATATATTACATTTTAAAATAAATCGCATACACCTATTTTGAAGTAGCTGCAGTTTAGATATATGGGTATCATTACACATATACAATATACTGGAACAATACTCAAAATGTGGTTTTATTATTGTGTTATAAATTGTTTTCTTGGTAGATGAAGTTAAATGTTTACTTACACGATAGGCGAATCCAAGTTTTTTTGATATTTTTTTGCTTGTGTAATTTATATGGTCGTTAAATGTTAATTTACAGTCTATGATAATCCCTAGATATTTCATAGTTATTACCTTTTCAAGGGGTTCTCCGTTGTATTTAACACAAATATCATCGACGTTCTGATTTAAATATTTATTAGATCCTAATATCATATATTTTGACTTTTTAGCATTTACCACTAGCCCGTTCGTTGTAAACCATTCGTTAATTATTTCCAATGTCTTGTTAATTTTTAGAATAACTTGCTTTAGATCAGATCCAGATAAATATATGATAGTATCATCAGCAAAGAGATGTATTTTGCATTCTTGCGAATCGATTAAAAATATATCGTTAATAAATAGCGTGAAAAGCATAGGCCCCAGTACGCTGCCTTGTGGTACTCCGTTATTATTTAAAAGTTTTTCAGACTTAGTATTATTTATTTTGGTTTGTTGGCTCCGTCCATGCAAATAGGACCTAAACCATCGATGCACCGTGTCAACAATCCCAAAATACTGGTAAAGTTTATTAAGTAAAAGTTCTCTATTGACAACTTCAAATGCCCGTTTTAAATCGAGAAAGACAGTTACTACAGGTTCACCTTTGTCTATGGAATATTTAAAATCATTAATTATTTTTTGTAAAGCCGTCTCACATGAGTGATTTTCTCTAAATCCGGATTGGTTATCGTGCAGCAATTTATTACTGTTTATAAATTCAGTAAGTTGGTCATGAACTACTACTTCTAAAATTTTTTCCAGAGACGGTAATGTGTTTATAGGTCTATGCTCTTCCGCTAATTTCGTTCCTGAAACTTTCGGTACAGGAATTATTAGTGATGTTTTCAACATTTCTGGGAATTCTCCGCTATTCAACGATGTGTTAATAATATGTAATAATGGATACCCGATGACTTCAAATGTATTTTTTATTAATTTAAAGTCAATTTCATCCTCAGAATATTTATTTTGTTGTTGAAAAATAATTTTACGTAATTTGGAGAGATTTATGACATTAAATTCTTTAAAAAATATATTTGGCTGTAAAGCTCTGTTCTCAAAGAAAGCATTTCTGTTAAGGTAGTGGGCGTTATTTTTTAACCCATCTATAATTATATTAACACTAGAAATAAAATATTTATTAAGTTCTTCTTCCAAGTACATACTTTTTTCCACCCCTCCTATCTTAAGAGAGGATATGTTATGACTGTCTTTTGGTTTTATTATATTTTTTAATGTTCGCCACATTAATTTTGGATTATTCTTTAGATTATCTATTTTATTTTCATAGTATTTTTGTTTTTCATTTCTTAAGATTCTTACGGCCTCGTTGCGATTATTAGTATAGGTTCGCCAGTTTTCCCTATTTCCGTTTATTTTATACTGCTTATATGTTAGGTCTCTATTTTTTAATGCTTCTTTAATGATATCATTAAACCATTCATTATATTTCATTGCTCGTTTTTTTATGGTCGGACACTCGTTATCCAGTGCAGTTTTTATATTAGATACGAATGATTGAAATACATTATTAGTAGAAGTACAGTCATACATCCAATCAGCATCGATTAAGTTTAATGAAATTTTATTATAATCTAGTATTCTGTAATTTATTTCCTGGTACGTGGTCGCTTTATGACAGTTTAAATTTATACCTATAATTTCATGGTCAGTGATTTTGGGTGTAATTTGCATATTTACCTGGACCTCATAGCAATTTGAGAACACCAGGTCAATTATTGACGAGCTCTTGTCAGTTATTCTTGTAGGCTGAGAAATAAATTGTTTTAAGCCAAATAGTGTTGATACATTATGCAGTCTTTTACTATATGTGTCATCAATAATATCCCATCTAATATTAAAATCTCCTATAAAAATATGTAATTTGCTAAAATCCAGCTTTTCTATTAAATTTTCAAAAAAATTGCAAAACTCTAAATGACTAGCATTCGGAGAATGGTATATGCAGCCAATAATTAATGTTTCCTGATAAAATTTTATTTTTATTTGTATTTGTATTTGTAAGAACCAATAGTTTGTTTCAAATATTACGTTTTCAATTAGGATACTTTCTACTGTGTTAACTACATAAATTATTACGCCCCCCGTATGCCGACTAACAGAATTGCATCTATATAAATTGTAATTCTCTATATCTACTTCACAATCTAGAATGTCTTCTGTTATTCTAGTTTCACTTAAACAGAGAACAATGGGTTTTAATTTTAAAACTAATTGTCTAATTTCATCAATATGAGCAGTCAAACTTTCTGCATTTAAATATAATACATTATTTACAAATACCTGTTTCACTCCGACACTGGTTATATTTGTTTTATTGTCGATTACTTGGGATGCTCCTGGAGTGAGGGCCTCTGTAGTAAAAAACGCTTCTGGTATCGGTCAATTCCTACATATTCTGGCCAGATGTTAGGGTTTTTGAATGCTTCGATATGGTTTGCAGGTACTGAAACTTTAAACGATGTATACAGTTCGGGATTTCTAGATTTCATCGTCTCGCACTTGACATCTGGAATATTTTTCGATTCAAGATATGTAATAATGTCAGTGGTAGATAAGTCTAGTGGGCATCTAAACACATGATAGTCTACATATCTCACAACTCCCTTGAATGCACTGTCACCACTTCCTCGACCATATATTATATTATTTCGCCTCCTATATTTCTGTTTTGGAGACTCCCATATTTCTTCATTTTCGTTCTTCTGTTCATCCGGTTCTGTATTATTATTAGTGTTTATATTGCTATTATTACTGTGACTATTTATTAGATTATCACTCGGGCTGGGTTGATTATTTACTTGACGTCTCAGTGTTCTTTTTTCTACCTTTTTTTCTTCTACCTTATTTGAATGTCGATTTTGGTTAACTGATAATTTATTTTCTGTCACTGCCTCTTTGAATGTTTTTTTAGCACCATTCGCGACGCCGCTTTTTTGAGCTTCTCCTGGATTTGATTTGCCCATGTTCTTAAATTCACTTGAAGTTAGCAGAGCAATTAACTCGATGTTACTCTCCCTTAATTGTGTTACTTCATTTTCCAATTTTGTAATTTTCTGCTGTAATTTTTCAGTTTCATTTTTGATGCACTTGTTGATAATTTCTTTGAATTCACTACTTTTTATAAATGTAATTATAGTTTCTTCTTGTTTAGATCTTAAGTCCGGCATTTTAAAACCGCTGTAAGCACTAGTAACGAGAGCCAGAGCTCAACAAAAACACGTGCGTACCCTACGGCGGTGTGGACTAAAATGCTAGTACTCTCTCGGATTGGACGCTGCCTAGGTTCTCTGGGAACATCAATTCTGTGTCACATATTGACATTCTCCCTAAAATAGGCGCAGCGTTCAAGTCTATGTGGGTGTTGACTTAGTCTCCATTGTCCAGTTTAAAGACCAGTTAGAATTCTAAGATATCACCCCATTAGCTCTAGCAATGTCTTACTTCCTGATTTCAACGAGTACCTATGTAATAAACTCATTTGAAAGAACAAATCTGGTATTTCTTCCCAGTACTAGAATGTGTTTCAGATACTATGCACTACCTGCCATGCCAAAGTGATCAGGTATATAAATCAGAGTCAGTCTGAATTCTGCCTAATCGTATTAGACTTTCGGCAGATCCAAACTATTTTAGAAATATAGCGATAGGATTCTGAGTTTTAAGCTGCTTGCTTCTCTGAGAAGATTTTATTGATCTATGTGTGGGCTTCATTTGTTCCAACCTCCACGATACAGGCTAGTGCCATAGATCTTCTGATTCAATTGTACTCCCATTGCTATCCAGCTCTAAGAAACTATTAGTTTTGTGTTATGACTTTATGCTTCAACTCCAGCTTCTCCAGGAGATTTGGAGCTGTCTATGAACCTACAACTATTTGTCCTTTGTAGTTAGTCCTAGTACGATCCTATTCACCTCTTTTAGAAAACAGGATGATAAAGGGCAACTGGTAGTTGATCATGTTGAAATCATTCCCTGGATATTATTACTATCTCTGCCGCCTAACAGCCTGCTGTGTTACATAATTGTACCCTTGGCCACATTAATAATTATTTGTTGGAGTCTGTATGTTGTCCAGCTGGTGTATCATTCTTTACAAGTAGGGGTTAATCTAGGATTTCTAGAGCAAGCTGATTTTGTGGTAGATACTTAAAGCATCAGTAATTCTCAGGAGTGCTTCTCTCATAAGCCAGAAAGTGTGATTTAGCGCAATACATCTGCTGGGGACTAATGTCCCAGGACTTTTTACAAATTTTTACACATGTTTACAGGGGCGACTTTGCTTAGTGGATTACTTTTTCCACGTAGGAGGTGCAGTTGAGTGATTTCTAGTATAATGCACCACTTCCTCAAAAGTAATAGTTTCATTTTAGTTCCAAAAATTTCATTAGATTCATGGAGTTATAGAAGACACTATAATTAGGATAAATGAGCGAGGTTGGTCCCATTTGAAAGATAATTAAATAATTTGTATTTTGTAACAGAAATTTGTAATAATTTTTTTGTTTAAAGATGATTAGTTATAACATATTCGAACAAAAACATGTCTTTTTTTTTTAATTATAAATAATTATGTTTAGGAAAATATTATGTGACATTGATTTATAGTTTAAACGAATTTCTTTGTCAAAACTCAGTTTGAAAGAATACATTTTGAGATACATTTACAATTTTGAATTTTATTAAAAATGTACTTTTATAATAAATGGCTATAACTTAGTCAATTTTTAACGTAGAGGGTTGTAATTATTTAGAAAACATATTTCGGCCAATTCTTGAGGAAATTGAACGGTGCTAGCTCCAAATTCATTGAACTTCAAGTTATTGTCAACATTCGTAGTTTCAAGATATTTGCAAAATATCTTTTTGTTAACTTCTCACATAGAATCCGTTGCTTAACAGCGGTTTATCGATTTGAATGTCAAATAATTTCTATGGGAAAACAGAAATTGGCATTCTGTCGGCATCGTATATTGCATTGGCTAAATCGAAAATTTAGCTTGAGATGAGTGAACCAAGAGCGACAGTTCTGACAATAATTTGAGAAATTGATTTTTTTACACTGTCAGCATTCCGCTACAATTTCTCTATTACAATCATCCGATGAAAGAGAGAGGATAGCTGATGTTTATAACCGGACAACCCGGAAGAATACCTCAATGAGATATATTTCTAGCGACACGGAATTTACTCTCGCTTCGATTAGTACGAATGCGAATCGGAAGAAACGTCAGCGAAAGAGTTCGTGGTCGCTCCAAAACTGCAAAAAGTATGAGGTACATACGCTTCAGTTTACAGTCGCCCGTACATCAAATACTTTGTATCGCGTTTGTTGCCTAGTAACGGATGCGAAATGAAATTCTGAACACGAAATATTTCATATCGCATTTGTTGTCTAGCAACTCGCCTAGAAACCGATGCGAAACGAGATTCTATACAAAATGTTGTTGTTTATGATTGATTTTGTGCTCGTTAAATGAACATCTTTCGAGATTATCGTAGAAAAAACTATTTTTGTTCTTATTATCGTATTTTTAACGCACAAAGCAAAATATGATTGCACGAGATTCATCGATTTCTTAACAAATAATACTTTAAAACGCATTTAAGAATAAAAACGTTAAAATTTTGTTCTTTACTTGACGAACGTTCTACTACTTAACTGTATTGTAATTAGTATTTTATTTCTTCTTGTTAACACTTCTTTAGTTAGTATTTGAGTGCTGTTTATTTTTTACTTTTAATGTTACTTTTTATTAGTGCTGTTCAATTTAAACACTTTCATTTAATGGTCGTTCTATAATTAAATTCACTAATAGTAAAATTAATACGTAAATAATAAATGATAGTGAGGATATGAATGCAATTGTCCATTATAAAGTGGAGTTGCAAATAACAGATACATTTTCATAACAATGTTTTATAAGTGCCTATTTATAAGTTCTGTAATAAAATTTCATTAAACCTTTCCTAGCACTTTCGCATCTATGTCATTGCACTGGCACACTCACCTGTGGACTAGTAGTGGTGACGCTGGACGTCGAGAGATCAATAACAGTACCCCCAGGAGACGTATGTGGGCCCTTCATTTGAGCCTGGGCTGTTGTCACGCATTTCACAGATAAGTTAATTGCTGAAAACCCCACAGGAAGGGGTCCTCCACTGGCGTCGTATTGATACATCGGCCTGCAAATTAAATTCGGACTAATTGAAAAAAATATTTCATATTTGTTTGGAATGGACGGTATTGGAATTTCTCCGCCTCGCCGTCATTGTGTGTATTTCCATGATATAACGAGGTGCCTAACGACTATATTTATAGGTGGCTTGTAACAATAAGGACAATGTCTGTGTTTGAATTGAAAGTGAGTAATCAGATTAGAATACAAAAATTTATTATATATCGCAACAAATATTGAAAAGTGACGAAATAGTAGATGATTATAAATAATATATAGGGCGTTTAATTAGTAATTGAAGATAGTTTAATAGGAGATAGAGGTGACTCCCTTATTTGAACCCTTGGGAGTCAATATTTTATATAGAATCCGCCATTAAAAACTCCTTGAGCCGGTCCAAAAATTTAAAAAAAATGTTACGATAAACTTAATTCTCTTGAATATTTATTTACTTCATTCTCTACATAAAACTTGTTGAAGTTGTTGGCTTTAATCCAAGTTTTAGGATATTTTGTATATTTTTGCATTGAATCAATCTGTCTTTTTCCTCCTTTGTGATATCACTTGTGGAACTTATCGCTAACAGTTTTCTTTAAGAGTACACATTTCTAGTAATAAAATATGGTAACTCTCGTAGTGTCTTTTTATGCAATTGAAAATACTTATAATCATGATATCCAATATCTTTTCAGATGTTTCTGGCCAATATTCATTTGTATGAGATTGACTATTGAGAAGGTCTGTAATATTTCTCCACAACACCCTCCCTTGCTATTTACATACATTTTTTAGACAAAAGAACTCCTGCTTGGCGATTGAAGCGACACGGATAAGACACGTATATAATGTGTTTCCCGGAAACAAAAATGGTCGAATCCAGGCATCTATCTTCTTACATTTAAAAGGGCACAAAACAGGGTTGGAATGTTTTCGCCACCTTACTGAATATTTGCCGATTTATGTAGCTAATGTGAACTCGATTTGAAAGGTACTAGCGAGTGACGTCATCGTGACATATTTCTATCAGAAAATTTGAAATATCAAAATTATTGAGCGAGTGGTGGGTCAACGATAGTAATTTTCCAATAGATTTTCGACAAACATCAATATGACTAAGTATATTATTTTAAAATAAAAACATTATTCAGAATATAATGATTAAATATAATTATTTTGCCTAACATAAATCGATTTAATTTTCTCCTTCAATATCTTATATCATTTGATAGAAATACGCACCTAGGATATAGTGGGCCAGTGGGTTCTTGCTCCTCGCTCTTCATAAGTCCCTGAGCATTCGCCACGGCTATCTGGTGTTGTTGGGCTGCAGCTGCTTCTTGCTGGTACCTCTGCTCCTGGTGCTCCTCAATATATCCGTACATACCCTGTGGAGGCACTCTAGGTGGTCCTAGAGGTTGCTGCAGCGAGACGCATTGACTCGAGTCGTACCGATCGAATGTGTTGGTGCCCGGATCGTACGGCCTGTGACTGGCGGAGTTTATTAAGGCCGAATCGTAAGATCTATTTACTATTTCATTGGAATAAGAAACTACTGGTCTAGCTATGCCGCCTCCCATTGATTCGTTCATATCCGTGTATGACCTTTCTCGGTGGTACATCTCTTCGGACATGGGAGACTGGTGATAAGGTGATCTGTGAGGTAATTGATGATCCATGTTATACCTGTAAGAAGACTATTATGAAACATGTGGCTCCTATAATAGGCATAAGGTTTCTAAAAGAATGAGACTTATACTCAGTCCCCAGGAATATTGAGTTGGGATTAATCCGTATGACAACTTTTGATTTTTTGGTGGGTTTTTAGTAATAGAAATTAATTTAAGAAGTTGTCAAGGCCACCTTGGGGAGAACATAACATAAAATGGCATCAAACTGTCGATCTCTTTTTCTTGATATAACTTTCAAAACACGCAAAATACAAAAAAAAAAACACAGCTGAAAATTAGGGGGCACCTCGAAACATTAGCCTTTTCTGTGCATATTGGCACAGAAACTTTTGAGGAAATGATCAGCTTTCTATTGAAACAAGAAATCATACTTCTCTCCGTTAAAGTATCCATATCGTAAAACGTACTCATTATAGCTCAGTCTCTAGAGAAAAAAATAACGGCAAGAGCTAGGATAAAATAATTCTCCTTTTATGCGCATAGAAGTAGGCCTTTGGTAGTAGAAAGAAGCATAAAAATAGTTATCGAGACTACTGTGGTTGTAGGCACAAAATAAAATAGTGCCGAGCTTCCACTATAGCTAATAGTATAACGTGACGCTGCCACTATCAGCTCGGTTTGGGGAAGCTCCTCCGCGAATTTTAGATAAATTTTGATCGAAATTTCCTATCTGTTCATGTTATGACTCGATGGCTAAACAAAATTTCACAATATACGATGGAAAGAATGAATATTTATCTTTTTTTCACCATAGATCACAACTGGAAAGAATGTGAGTATCCAGCACTAGAAGAACATTTATGAAATAACTACAAATTTAATATATGCTAAATAGCGAATTTCTGTTGAATGTGAATTATAGTGAAATTATATAAAAAAAATATTTTTAAAGAAAAGCTTTAATTTGAAAAAACTAATATAAAAAGTAAAAAATGTTTTTTTTAAATTCATATATCTGGATACCAAGAGCTTTGGGGCGCTCATATAGCACTATTGCATAGGTACTTTGCTCAATTGACCGCCCCCAAAGCTTTTGATTTCTAGGTGTATGAATTTTAAAATCTTTTTACTTTTTTGTACAGTTTTTTTAATAAAAGCTTTTTCTTGAAAATATTTTTTTATATAATTTTTTTTCGACGTAGGCGCACATTACTACACTTGAACGCTTTTCACATTTTTTGCCCTACCCTGTATACTATTTAACTAGAAGGTATTTAAACTGTGATTGAGCAACAAATTTTTTTTTCCAGTTGTTGCACACTTAATCGACCACACTGTATTTCCTAGGTGTAGAATCAGGTCATGCCTATCATACACGTGTGCCAAAGGACCCCGCATTTTTTTTTATAGTAAAAATGGGTTTCAGTCGATTGTTCTGAAACTTGGGGAAAATGTTCTCCTGGGCCCTCTGATTAAAATTCTATTTGACCAGTCCAACCGAATTCGATTCTTTGATCTAGAGGCGATTGAAACTGTGAACATCTGCGAAGGTCTGCTTAAACGTTGCATAAACATTTTGAATAATCTGGCTCATTTTTTGGAGAAAATAAGCATCTTTTGTCTCTTGGTGTTTTTTTCAAAATGCTTCCTTCTACCGGAAAAATATAACAAACAAAAACAAATATTTTTTTTGTAATTTTTTCCGGGAGAAGGAAGCACTTTGAAAAAAAAACACCAAAAGATGCTTATTCTTCTCCAAAAAATGAGCCTGAATATTTTCAGAATTTTTATGGAACATTTAGCAGACCTTCGCAGATGTTCACAGTTTCAATCGCCTCTAGATCAAAAAATCGAATTCGGCCGGACTGGTGGTCAAAGAGAATTTTAATCAGGGGGCCTAGGAGAATATTTTCCCCAAGTTTCAGAATAATCGACAGTAACCCATTTTTACTATAAAAAACTGCGGGGACCATTAAAAGCTCTAGCATGATTAGAATTGGTCGAAATTTTGATTGCATGTCCGCCATATTGGATTTAGAATAACGTCACATTGTTTCTCGCATTTCAAGCCCTTTCATTTGATGCCCGTATTAAGAGGGTTGTGAAGAAAGAGGTGGTCCGCCATCTTAGGACGTCCGCCATGTTAGAACGTCCGCCATATTGGATTTATAACGATAATAGATATACTATATTGCATTGTCACCGGATTTATACACGTGTGCCAAATTTCAAAGCTCTAGCTTGATTAGAATTGGTCGAAATTTTGATTGCACGAATTGACCTAAACAACCATACACACTAACATTGCAAATTAAATAAAGGCTTTTAAAAAGGGACATAGCTGATCAAAAGTAGAAGTCATAGACTTAAAAACATGGGAATATAACCCTCAAGTGCGTCGCGAAAACACGTTTTAGTATTGAAAATACTACCGGGCGCATGATATAGGACCCATCTTACGAAAAACGTATCGAGAGCGACAGATTTGTCTAGCCCGCTGCGCCGGCCTTGTAACCGTACCGTACTCAACGTCATGCTATTAGAGATATCACGTTTCAATAACAATCCAATCTCGAAACTAAAATAAAAACATAAACACTCCTAAACTTAATGGTCTCTTGTGATACATGCCGACCCTGCTATATCGTATGTCACTTAGTTTGCATAACTTGCGTTATTTCTTACAGAACACCGCCACTTTCAAATTAACATTAGAAAAACAAAATAACCCAATAAAACATAGACTAGCTTAATTCGATCGTATGGACAAATATATTTAAAATTATATAAATAAAATTATCAAACTCATCTAATAGTGGGGTCAGGTAGCTGAAAATTATACCAAGATATTTCACATCTGGCAACCAATGCGCCCCTTTGGATTCAGATAGTACATGGGTAAATGAATCTAAAAAGCCCGG
Source organism: Stenurella melanura (assembly GCA_963583905.1). NCBI lineage: Eukaryota > Metazoa > Arthropoda > Insecta > Coleoptera > Cerambycidae > Stenurella > Stenurella melanura. The sequence goes on from OY757312.1 coordinate 116,915,422, forward strand.
GACACAAATTTTCCTGGCCCTCTAGCGGTGTTGATGACGTAATCAATATGGCCGCCAAAATTTTGTGACACGCTTCTAAATTTCCCTATATAACTCGGGTTTATATTTTGATATTAACCTATATTATTAGTGATTATTAATCAGGAGAAAACGCGCTTTCCAACGTTATATTTGACATCATTGTTAAGTTCATTATAGCAGAAATATTTGTAACTTTATTAAAATGTTTGTTCTTATTTTGATGTTTCGAAACATTTTGCTAGATAACTTGGAATCCATTACATGTTATTGAAAACGGGTGATATAATTTTTTGTTCGTCACAAAATTACCTTTCGAACGGTATATATGACATTTATTTTATCACAAACAGTTGCTGAAAATTTGCCAAGACAATGTAGCGTTTCACAGCGAGTCGTTATGCTAACAATGTTATTTATATGGGTTCCGAAAAGTAATAGAGCGGCTTTATAACTGTTTAAGTAGCAAATGTAATTATTGTAATTTTTTATGTATATCTAAATACATTATAGCTTTGAAACATTTTCTTTATAAAGAAAATGTTTCATTACTATAAGCAAACAAATAATAAATAATTCACTTTTAAACATTATAGCTTTTTTAGAGGGTATGTATTTTTTAAAATTGCGCCCCCCTTGAAATTTAAATTTTGGGAGGCAACTTCAAAAATGCAATATGTGTTTCTTTTTCAATCAGACGTTGTGTGAGGAACTTCACCATGTAAAGAAGATATTGCTTTCGTCTACCTTCTAAAAAGACAGAAATTACCCAATCATGTCAACGAAGAGGAAATACGAATTGGTTGATGCTACGATTGACACACTGGCGGCTCCGTTTGTATGGGATCTGTGTTTGTTATGTCAGAAACACTCAAAACAGCGCTTAATCATTCCGAAGTACGAAGGTTATTTAACTATGGCGAAGAATCTTGCAATTTTTGCTGAACATTATGAAGTGCTATAAGAAATTCGCACAAATTCAAGGTATTGATGAACTATAGATTGAGTATGGTTGCGGCATATACAGAAAATTCATTCCAATTCATGAGATTTGTGCCAAATTCTCATTGGAAATTTGCAGAAATTTGTTGGCTTTTCATTCTGTAACTGGTTGCGGCACAGTTTCCATATTTTGTGGCATTGGCAAGAAGACAGCTTGGAAGATCTGGATGTCATTTCGTGAAATTGATTGTGTATGGCATCAGCTCTGTACAGGCACCTCTGATATTGATGAGGAATGTCCATGATCTGTTACAGCGATTTGTTATTCTATTTTATGATGAAGCATCAGATCTTCAGAGCATCAATGACTGCAGGCGGGTGTTATTAACAAGAAAGAATCAAGCAATCGGAAACATTGCTTTAACACAACACATCAAATGAGCTACTCTCCAAGCAAGAATTTGGAACAACAGCCTCGTTGCACAATACACAATACCTTCGCCAACCAAGTAGGGGTGGATTGTAACATCAGGAGGAACATACCAACCTGTGTGGGCAACAATTCCAGAAGTGTCAAAACACTGTGTACAATTTACCTCCTGTACTTGCTGCAAGCGATGCACATCTTGTAAATCTGTTAAAATGGGAATCCGATGTACGAAACTTTGTGGATGTGAAGGACAGTGCTCCGACATGATCCATGATCGTTAATCACAAGTAAATTTACACAAATCATTTGTATAATATTGAATATAACAGCAAGATATTATTTTCCGTTGAGAGTTTGGCACAAATCTCATGGACTGGAATGAATTTCCTGTCTTTGCCGCAACTATACTCAATCTGTAGTTCATCAATATCTGAATTTGTGCGAATTTCTTATAGCACTTGGAAACTCATAATGTCCGGCAAAAATTGTAAGATTCTTCGCCATAGTTAAATAATCTTCATACTTCGGAATAATTAAGCACTCATTTGAGTGCTTCTGGCATAACAAACGCAGATCCCATGTAAACGGAGCCACCACTGGGTCAATCGTAGAATAAACCAATTCGTATTTCCTCTTCGTTGACATGATTGGGTAATTTATGCCTTTCTATAAGGTAGACGAAAGCAATACCTTCCTCAGTTGCCTCCTAAAATTTAAATTTCGAGTGGGGCTACGATTTAAAAAAATACCCTCTAAAACAGCAAGAATGTATTTACATATACATCAAAAGTTATAATAATTACATTTGCTACTTAAAAAGTAATAAAGCCACTCTATTACTTTTCGACACCCATATAAATTATATTGTTGGAATAACGACTCGCTGTGTAACGCTACATTGTCTTGGCAAATTTTCAGCAACTGTTTTGATAAAATAAAAGTCATATATACCGTTCGAAAGCATGGAGCACGTTTTCAGCTACATGTAATGGATTCTAAGTTATATAGCAAAATGTTTCGAAAAAATCAAAATAACAAAAATTTTAATAAAGTTACAAATATTTCTGGTATTAAGAGCTTAAACAATAATGTCAAATATAAGGTTGGAAAGCGCGTTTTCTCCTGATTAATAATCACTAATAATATAGGTTGATATTGAAATACAAACCCGAGTTGTATAAGGAAATGTAGAAGTGTGTCACAAAACTTTGGCGGCCATATTGATTACGTCATCAACACCGCTAGAGGACCAGGAAAATTTGTGTCCCGGGCTTTTTAGACTCGTCTACCCATGTACTATCTGAATCCAAAGGGGCGCATTGGTTGCCAGATGTGAAGTTTTTTTCAGCTACCCGACCTCACTATAAGTATGATATAAAAAAGTACAGTAGAAAAGCATTATACAGGGTGTTCTACAAGCTGTATGACAAAATTTGATAGATGATAGCTGGGTTAATCTAAATTTTTTTTTATCAATGAACATAGGTCCAATTACAATGCACCCAAGTGGTATGATGAAATTTGATAAAAGTTTTTATTTTTTTTATTTTATCACTAATCAGAAAAACGTCAAAATTCATCTTACGTAATTTATGGATGTTCCCTACAGCACGTGAGTAACATATTCAATTGAAACTAAAATCTTGTGGATAGCGCCATTATTTATTATTGCAATAAATAGGAAATTGAACATACCCTGGTTGTTGTGCATTATGATGGGGACCCATGTGGTGTAATTGGTGTGGTCCCCTCGAGTTAATAGTGTCCATACTGGACATTGATGAAGAGTTAGAATCTTGGTTGAGGTATGGCTCGTATGCTGATCTCATACTGGAAGGTGGCGATCTGCAAATAGTAATGCGCAAATGTAAACGGTCCGTAAAGGACAAGTTTCAAAAAGTAAACATTCCATGCCCATAAAGTAGTTTCCACAAGCGCTAAAATACTTGAATACTATCATTCGATGCGCTTTGGCATCATCTGGTGAAGGAGTTCAAGAGTTTTGGTGTTTGCAGAAAGTACTTCAAAGGCAGAGTTACATGGAAGGTTCTAGCCCACTCTAGGAAAAATAATTTTGTTTCCTTACCTACAAGAACTGGTAATTTCCGTTTTGGGAACAAGTAGTTCTCCTTGTCCACTCACGCTACAACAGTTACTTGTTGTGATTTCAGTTTTGGGGATTTTCATGGCGTCCGGCTTCACCGGATTGGTTTTGGAGCTGTAATATTGGTCGTAAGGAGTTTTTTCTTCGGAGCTACTCGGAGGTGCGTTCCCGTAACCCACTAAGTAATTCGGTTTCACGTCTTCAGCGGTGGGAGTTCTCTTACCCTCGTAGTTTGGCGAGAATTCACTTTGGCATCCACCTTATAACAAAATTTAAATTAGAGTTCAGCATTTTGCGCTGGATTTAGAATTTTGTAATAAAAGAAGTGGCGATTACACAAAAATCTTTGAAAGTGCATTATTTGACGAAAATTAAAATTTGTTAGAATAATTATTCGTTAACATCGGAGACAAATCGTGGTAAAATCATCAATAGGAAGCAGCCATGATTGTTTGGAAGATGTATGTATACAGACTGATATTATTGCCTGGACTTCTTAAGCATCCGGTATATTTGGAAACTTCAGAACTCTATTAAAATTATTTTGAAAACTTCCCTATTTTTTACTTTATTCTCTTATACGGTAGTATTCATATATCACCAGCAAAGTTTACCAATTACTAAAAAAGACAAAAGATACTCATTCAACAATAATTTTTGATTTATTAGAAACTTAAATATGTGAGGCTCTTCGACAAAAACAATGCTATCATTTCAAAAACTTTAATAATTAAAATTTCACAAAATTATTATTCTATATATTCGAAATAAGATCCATTATTTCTAATGTATTTTCGTGCTCGTCTTCTTATTTCAACAGTAGTCGTAGGGTAGCTTGCTTTATTTTTGGTATCAGTTGAGCACCAACGTAAATTTGCTCGATGTAGCAAGTTGTTTCATCCTACTCCAAACTTGAAAATCGATTGGTGTCAAATCTGGGAATCTTTATGACCACAGACTAGCAAACAAATAATGAAATGAATCACGAATCACGCACTAAAATCAACAATACTAGACGGAATCACGTGCTTCTCCCGCACAAACTACATAACTGAATACACGTAAACAATCTTGGATGGCTACGTACGATCCGGAGTTCACGCAAATGACACATTTCATTATTTATTTGCTAGGCGTGAACAAACAAATGACTCGTTCTGTGTCGGAGGACGAGCGAACACGGTCTCAAGGTGAAAGTTCTTGAAATAATAGTCTTGATTTTGTTGAAAACTTCACATATAAATTTCGATTAAATGAGAAACTGTTGTCGATTGATGTTCTTTGTCTCTTTTTGTAACTGGTAAATCTTGATGGCATGTATGATAATACTGTTATCCCTATAAATGTATTTTTTTTTCTAACCAACAGAAACTTTTAATTGTTGTTGAAAGTTTTTTTATTTCGGACAACCAAACAAAATAATCAGAATATCAAAATTTAAACTAAGTGCGTAATACTTACACACATGATGGAAAATAGAGATTTAAAAAGAAACAATTTTTTTCCCAGTCGTATTTGCAAATTTCCAACCATCGAGGAGATATTGATATTCCACGAACTATTGGCTCACCCTGTATATAAGCGAATGTCTAGGTATACATTTTTTAGTGTTTGTTCTGTAGTTTCCAAAATCCCAAAAAAATACTAACGCACATGTCAATCTGTATATGTACATACAGTCGGTATTACAACATATTAAGTATAAGGCGCATGCAACACTGGACCATTTGAAAATGTATAAAACACCATACAGCACAAAAACAAAAAAGGCACAACGACCCAAAAAGAAAAAAACCAAACGGATTCTTACCGCCAAATGCCGGCGCATTAGGTGATTTTATTCGGTGTTGTAAACTAGAATGATATTTTTGCTCCCTGGCCGCTTGTTTATTGGCGGCGGCTATAGGGCACCCGGAAAGACTTCTGTGCGAGTTCCGGTTGGAACTAACGTGGCCTCTCCCGTTGCATCCCGGCGTGGGGCATTTCAGGATGGTCTCATGCATTGCCAGGACTGCATCACGGCAACAGAATCAATTGTTTAGCCAAGGTTGCTCGTACAAAATTAGTTTTAGGATATTTGTAAATGATAAAATGTATTTTTTTGGTCTTATCAATTGGTAGAACTTCTTGTTTAAAAGTTGATTGTATTAATCGTATTAAAATGAAGTAAGTCGGTTAAAATAAGGTAAGTTTCGTTTAAGTAAAGTGCAAGGTATTGTCTGAATATATAACTTATATCAACAAGATTTAAACAAGAGTAGTTTAAATGATTTAAATTCTGTGTAATAAAGTCAGTGTTGATGGGGACAGGCAGTAGTCTATTAAATAGTTTATCAAGAACTATGCCGAAGGAAGAGAAATTAAAGAACCAGTTAATGGGTTCACTATCTACATTCATCAAGATAATTTAGGGAACACCGTCAAAAACTGATGTAAGTTCTTAATAGCAATAGCTCTACAAGCATCGATGATGCCTGCTAAAATAATATAGAGCTTAAGAAAATTTGAGAGAAAAAATTTGGCTCAACTGATCATAGGTTGAACAAAATGGTTTCAGTGTTGTGTTTTTTGGACCATAGAAGATGAATTCCATAATCGAATATCATAAGTTTTGTTCTTGAAAGATGGAAAGGCAACATTTGAACTGTGATACGCAGTGTTAAGCAATTGAAATGCTCAAACTGAACCAGTTTTTAAGAGAAAATTTTCAAACCTTGGCACATCAGTTAATTAAGAAGAGAGACAAGAGGTGCTACAAAATGACATAGGATGTAAAAGAGTCTGCAAGTCCGTTGGCGATCATTTTCTCCGGTTACACGTACGTCGAAATCAAACTACACCTAAGTTGGTAATGGAAGTACAGTGCATACATATCATTGTGAGTGGTCAAACAGTCAGACATAGATTACATAATGTTCGTCTTAACTTTCGTAAACCCTTTTATGTCCTTTTATTAACACGTGGAATGAGAAATAAACATCAGAACTGACGGAGGCAATAATGAAGTCCTGTGATGTTCACAGATGATTCCGGATTTGGTTTTTATTTGGAGTCGAAGCGAAATGGAGTATGAAGGCATCCTGGCTATTAAGAACATCTGGCAGCATTTCAGGAAGTACACAGCTACCAAGGCGACACCATAATGGTTTAAGATGGTATCAGTACAGAAGTATACAGAAGAATACATTACTCTCATTGCCTTGGATGGTTTCCTTAATGTCACAGTCTACCGAGATCTACTACTTTATAACCTGTTGTGTTTTTATATGCTGCAAAGATGATAGTTCATACTTCCACCGCATATAGCGGAGTAGTCTATGGGATTTTGCAATCCCGTGAAATTACTGGTTCGCTGTAGCCTGTGTAATCTCCAGATCTTAATCTTGTACAACATAGATGCGAGATAATGAGGAAGGGACTATTGAACAGTACATGGTACTCTAGAGTAGGTAGTCATATTTTGACTATGTTTCTGAACTTTGGAATGCTATCAACCAAATGAAGGCAAACAACTTCATTCTCAGCTTGCAAAACAAATGTCGAGCTGTGACCAGAAACCGGGAAAGTTGTATAACCTAGTGACGTAGCCTTTCTTAAATTTTCTAGCAAGGGTTTGTTTTTTATAGTTTGGTATGAAAACTCATGTTTTTGTTGTGTGAATTGAACATATTCTTAAGCAATTTTTCTTCTTTCGTTTAAATAACATTTGCCTACGTCAAAAACAGAAATGCATTATGTTCCCTAGATTCTTTTGATGTGTGTACAATACCTACTTTAATCCATCATTAATTTGCAAAATGTTACATTAGAATTTTAATCATAGGCATAACAGATTTGTATAGCATTCAACAACATGAGTTATACTACTATATGGAATTAGTCTTCGCCGTAAAGTGCTGAATCATAAAAATTTATAGTTTCTAAATAGCTCGGTCAAAAAAATGCACGTGCCATTTGCATGTAAAAATAAAATATCAAAGATCGGAAATTTGTTCGAATATCAACCTTACTCTATAATTTCTGCCTTAAAAGTTAAGTTTTCAAAATTTAATTTCTAGTTCTTCTACAGCTTGAATTTTAGTGAAGAACAATAGGTTAATTTGGCTTAATTTCTCTTTATGAAGACGTTACCATCTAGTTCGATTAAAAACATTTTTTTAAAGTTTAATTTAGTTAAAGAGTTTGGAATGTCATATCGTGTCATATTTGTTTGGTGATGATAGTGGAAGATTATATGTCTGGAAGATTGATTGACAATTAATAGACACTGATTGATCACTTTATGTATCTTCAGGTACTCAGACAGAGGCTTACCATCAGTATGTGTCTCCAAAGATTGGTTCTCACTCATGATTATCCAAGTTATGGTCAGGTGAAGATTTTGCAGAAACAGTATCTATTCCTAGGGAGTACTACAGGTCTTCTATTGACACTATCGAAAAGTCCTGCCAAGGTTTTGCTAAATGCCAATTTTACTTTAATTCTAGCGATAGGCGAGATAAGGTGTACAGAAGACCACGATAAAGATATGCTCCATGTTCTAGGGGAACCCTTAGGTAAGAAAATGGGCTCAGATATGATATGGAAAAAATATCTTGTGTGGTACAAGGTGGACGATTGAATGCACACATATATATTTTCGTCATTCTAGAACTTCCTAGGGTGCCATTTTATAAGGAATGATTTAATATTACTGCATGATAGTGTAGTATGCGTGTAGCTTCGGTGTTGCTTAAATATCTTCTAGAAATTGTTACAACTACAAAAAACTGAGCAGCAAGTAGCCCAGCTTTAAATCTCATTGAGCATATATGAATGCAACAGGAATGACGAATTTGATTCGAGCAACAGCCACCACTCGTAAATCATAACGAGACAACGCAACGCTTAATTGCTAATAGAAATTTCGCAAAAAATCAACCGCGAAAGATCAGATTTCTCATTTTCAGGATGGAAGCTGAAGTCAAGCCATTATCAGTGCCAGAAGTGTACATATCGATTGTATTATGTTAAAAGTGGAATATACTGAAATGAATAACAAGATGTCAGAAGCGTAACAGCCATATAGTTTGCCTGTTAACTAAAGGCTGATAATCAAAAATTTCTTTCTAGAAACAAAAAAAAATAAATAAAGAGGTGGTTAATAGAAACATCTCTATCTGTCACGCATTCTGCATTACGATGGAATCATCATCACATATAAATATATCTAGGTCGGACATGAACAAAGTCGTGTGAATCCTAGGACGGGAGAGACAACGAATACATAAGAAGACTCAGTTTGTCTTATTAGCGGGTAGGATAATTTAATAGATTGGATTCAAAGGTGGGACTGTTCCTATAAATCTTACTTCGAGCGCTTCTCCCCACCAATTCACCTGTTAGACAAAGACAGCGCTAACATTTCTGTTGCTCTCTCTTTCTATTCTGATTCGCAGTTTTTTTGGTACCGCTCAGTCTATTTTTTAAATTTATATGTGATATCATACACAGCCATTTGCACTTACGCAAGGAAGACAGAGATAGTGGGTTTTCTATTTGGCCTCTCTCTTTTTCACGTTCTTCTCTATTTGAGGGTATGAGTGATAAAACTACGAAATGCCTGGTCTATTATATACAGTGTGTCCCACTTTTCACGGTAACACCTACGTAGCTCAGTTATTAATAATTCGATTTATTTTAAACTTGGTTAAATTATACACCTCTTGAAGGTAACTAAAAGCGCATATACCTATTTAATTTATTCCATAGACGTGCGGACCAAGGGGGTGAAAATGGGGTAAATTTTCAGGTAAATTGTATTAGAGATTTTTTTTTAAATATTACCATCATCTGATAGGGCATCCTTTAAAACCCCTTTGTGCCAAATTTTGTTAAAATATCTCCAGTAGTTTTAGAGGTATAAACAGGTATATATGACGTTTTGTCAAGAATTAATGGCCTTTAACTCGGAACGAGGTGAATTTAGAAACAAAATTATTTCACATTATTTGCTACAAATTTGCTACAAAGTAATAATCAAAAATATCTTCGTACTCGCCAAAAACGCTAAGAAAATTCTGCCTGTTTATACGGGCCCTATACAGTTTACTTGTTTTAAATCTAGTCACGTTTTTGGCGAGTACGAAACAATTGAAAAAGTGAGACACACTGTATATTTTAATTTTACTGTGGTGAATTAAAGTATAACTTTTATAAATTTGAAAGTGGGATAAAAATGTGATAAGAATATTGTATATATCCGCAATGTCCGTCGAAAATGTATGATTCAGGACTAATTTGAACATCATCTGTTATGCCGCAATTTTGCCATGAAGCATTATATGCAATTAAATAATTACTTCAGTTGTTTTTGGAAAGATATTGAGTCCATCCAGTACGTAGCAGTCAGTCAAAATGTAAAATTTCAAGATTTAATTTTATTATTTATTGATAAGCAAATAATATTTCCTTCATTTTGTACGTAGCAATCTTAGATTGAGTATAATAAAAATTGTGTGGGAACATCGAAAGACCAAAAAAATCAAACCAAACAAGCGGGTAGAGAGATAAAACAAAAACAAAAGGCACACGACGAACGGATTTTGTGGTCCCTTTTTAAAATTCTATTATTTTAGACGTTTCCACACACAGGATTAGCATTCGATTATTATACTCAATATTCTCAGATTCTGATTGCGTGACGGCACAGGGAGGGATCAGCGGCAGTCCGTATGGGGTACAAATATCTTTCGAGAAATCTATTTGTACCCTATAGGAGATTTGAGGAGGCACCACTGGGGATTGTGATGGGATGCTAAACTACACTTAAATAAAATGAAAAATATGCTCTCTACCCCGCAAAAAAGCAAAATAATATGTTATTTAAACGTAAAATAAAATAAGAAGCGTTTAAGGTGAATAATGGGATGGACGTACAAGCTAGACTATGTTTTTTCATATGCGTATCAACAGGTTTTAGTTTCTTTTATTCTTTTGTTATATGTAAGAGGGTTACCCAACCAAAAACGAAATCTCGAATTTTATCCTGCCCATATGACGATTAGTTTCTATTTTGGGTCCACATGAAGTCCTGAAAATTTCATAAAACTATATTAAGATTTAGTCAGAGGTCGCTAGTGTGAGTCTTTTCAAAACTCGTCCAGTCGTTTTAATCCTCACGGTTTGAATTAATTCGGATATGAAATTTTCGAACAAAGTACACGCTGCAGACCTTATGTTTTTGGGGCTGCTGAACACGATCTTCATTGTTACGAGTGAGCTATACCTAAAATGAGCAGTGGGGAAGGGGGACAAAGCGACAAATGAAGAGATTCCCTAATAATAAAATTGTAGCCAAAAATATTTTTCAGCAACCCTGTAGTATTTATTTATGTACAACTTACACTAATTTTCAGATAAATAACATTACCCAATTTACAGAAACAGCTTATTGCTAATCAAAATCGGTAAAGGTATTTACATAGAACTTCCCTCGTTATTTATGTATGGCAGTCACTCTAAAGAATTATTAATTTCGAAATGACATATGAGAATAATAATCGGAATGTAGTTATCACTATTATTACAAAGATAACCTAATAACTGTTGGTCAAACAGATGTACAGAGTGGCTATGACAGAAAAAATTAGTATTAAATAAAAGGTGCCAAATATGGAAGGCGTGCGTAAATACCTTTACAAATTTCCACTACGGCTGAATTATTTCTTAGGGTGATCACCCTGTATATTATTCCACGTAGTTGAGTGGTTAAAAAATTATATATATTTTTTTAAAAATAAGCTTATAATCTCATACAACGTGGAAATTGTAAATTTGAGCAAAACAAAATTTTCCATCCATTTTATAAATAGTAGTGGTAAAAAAAATTCAAAACATTTGTTTTAAATTGTCAAAAAAACTTTTTTAGAAAAGGTCTAGAATGTCGTGAAACGTAAAAATGTTAAATTTGCCAGAATAAAAATATTCCCATCCAATCTAGTACTTAGTGGTGAGACATTTTTTTTTTTTTTAAATAGGTTTAGAATGTCATGAAACGTGGAAACTTTAAATTTGAGCAAAATAATTTTTACTTCCCTCGCATACTGAAGGGAAGTATTGTATCCGAGGAAAAATCACCCAGATTTTTTGGGATTTTCACGTTTCAGAATATGTAGATTAAGAAAATATAGGTTTCTCAATTCCGTTAGTCTCTCTGTCTGTCTGTCTGTCTGTCTGTCTGACTGTCGGTCTGTCTGTCTGTTGATGCGTTAACTAAAAAACTACTCGACGGAGAACAGTCAAATTTGGTAGGTAGCCGACGCCACTGCCACTGAAGAAATGGTTAAGATTTCACTGGAAAATATACAGGGTGGACCGTCTAAAGGGAACAGATAATGAAATTTTTTTTTTTGCTCAAATTTCAAATTTCCACGTTTCGTGACATCCTAAACCTATTTCAAAATTTTTTTTTTTGAAAATTTAAAAGAAAAAAATTTTGAAATTTTTAAAATATTGTATAAAATTGATGATGGTAAAAAAATTTTGTTCGCTCAAATTTAAAATATCCACATTTAAAAAATATGCTTTAAAAAACATTTTTTTTTGAAAACATTTTTATAGATTTTTTTGAAGTTTTTTTTTTTTTTGAAATAGATTTAGAATGTCATGAACCATGGAAATTTTAAATTTGAGCAAAATAATTTTTCCATTCTACAATGGTGGTAAAAAATTTTGATATACATTGTTTTGAAAAAACTTTGGTTCTAAATAGGTTTAGAATGTCATGAAACGTGGAAATTTTAAATTTGAGGCAAAACAATTTCCCTTTTACTATTTATTTCTTTTAGACGGTCCACTGTATATTTTCCAGTGAAAATCTAACCATTTCTTCGCTGGCAGTAACGTGAACTACCTACCAACTTTGACTGTTCTCCGTCAAGTAGTTTTTTAGTTAATGCACTAACAGATAGACAGATAGATAGACAGACAGAAAGACTGACGGAATTGAAAAACCTATATTTTCGTAATCTGCATGATCTGAAACGTGAAAATCCGAAATAATCTCGGAGGGTGATTTTTTCTCCCTTCGGCATGCGAGGGAAGTAATAATTTTAATGATTAACAATAAGCTGTTCTTTGCAAATTGAGTTAAGTTATTTAACTGAAAATAAGTGTAAGTTGTACATTAATAAATACTATAGGGTTGATGAAGAATATTTTTGGCTAAAATTTGATTATTATCTCTTCATTTGTCGCTTTATGCCCCTTCCACACTGCTCTTAGGCATAGCTCACTCTTGATACTATATACATATATATGATACATCGTTTCGTATTAGCCAAAATGTGTTGGAAAATAGCAGAAAACGGGCAATAATTTAAGCTTAAGTGAGGTAAACTTAGAGAAACCATTTTTCTTCTCAAGCTTATACTAAACAACGTGTAGTGTTTGGAATCGGGCAAATAAATAATCGTATTACAAATGATCTTGGACCATGGAATATATAAATTCTACATGAATGATATTGAATTTTGAAATTTATACCCCAAAAGTGTCCAGTACAACGTAAATTAGTTTGAGTTTGAGAAAAAAAAAAAATGAATGCTCGAAGTTCTACTCACTAAAGCCAAGATATTTGCCCGTTTTCAGGAGTTTTTTATTTGTCTCTCGCTCATTTCTTCTGAAAAAAAAAATCCTGAACCATCGTGCTGTCCGGAATTTGTCGGTATGTTTTCTCATTACAATGTCGTTTAGTTTAAGCTTGAGGAAAAAAGTGATTTCTCAAAGTTTACCTCACTTACGCTTAAACTATTGCCCGTTTTCTACTATTTTCCAACACATTTTGGCTACTACGAGGAGATGCAGCATCTGTATAGAGAATTAACCATGATCATCGTGTTCAGCGGTCCCAAAAACATAAGACTCATGTCTGGAGCGTGTACTTTATTCAAAAATTTCATATCCGAATGAATTCAGATAGTGAGATTTAAAATGACTGGATGAGTTTAAAAAAACTCTAACTAGCGACCTCTAAATCTTAATATCTGCTATGAAATTTTCAGGGCTTTAGGTGGATGCAAAATAATCGTCATATATGCGCAAGATAAAAGTCGAGATTTCATTTTTGGTTGGGTCATCCTAATATATGCAATGCAGTTCATTGTTTCAGCATGTGAAATTTAATAATAAACTAATGGAATATTAGAAAATTTGAAATGGTAACTTGTCTGATAATGCAGACAATGTTTGAAGCAACTGGCAAAAAACAAGATTACTTTGATGTGGGTGTCAGTGCACGAGGTAATAGAACGTAACAAGTTAGCTGACAGCCTTGCAAAAAAGGTACTGAAGTAATTTTTCGGGCACGAACCGTTTCGTCGCCTGTCTAAGGACACATAACACAGGAGGTCCTAAAACGGGAAAAGGAGCACAATGGATCTTACTGGACGCCAAAGGTAATTAAAGAAGTTCGTAACTTTTTCGACAAAGAATGCCACTAGAACCCAAAGTTAATAACATTTTTTCTAACTGGCCATTGCTCCTTGAGGTACCATCTTGTGAATATGAGCAAGGGAGAAAATTGTAAATGCAGAAATTGGGAATTTGCAACAGAGACTGCTAAACATATATTTTGTGAATGCAAGATGTTACTTCCCATTAGACGAAAGTACCAAAAAAAAAATTAACCCATGAATATATGGGGAAATTAGCTCCCAAAATTTACAAGTATAGTCAAAAGCTTGGGAATTCTGGTCTAATTGTGGATTAATTTACAAAGGACCTTCTAGGTCGAGGTGAAAAAGGGCTGAAAGACCGAGCAACCCCTTTAATAAACTACAGTCTATGATAAAATCCTGCTAAAATGTCCTGCCAACTAAAGATATTGCAGGAAATAAAGCAAAGAAAAAAATCGAATTTATTTTTAATTTCCTCCGGGCAAGGATATAACACTTGAAGCAACAGATATGAACAAGCCACCTCTTTAGAATTGGTTATAAATACATCACTTTTGACGTATTAAATATCATCAAGAGTACGATAAAAATATGGTAACGAAACAGCATCGTCGAAGAATAAAGAGCATGTTCGAAGCGGACAAGGTCTACTTGAGAATCGTTGTAGAAATAATTTTGAATAATTATAAAATGTGGTCATCCAGATTGCAAACCTGTATTTGTCTTGTAGTTTGACATTTACTTTTTTTCACTGCAAGATTGACACTAGAGATTCTGAACTTATTGAAATGAATAGATATTTAAAAACCTAGTATCACAGTATTTGTCGTAAAGTGGACAATGAGTCCTGTTACTTAAACCCTAAGGGGGTCGTGTGTAAAAATAGTATGAACATTATGGACTTTTGAAGCAGCATGGAACAGAGCACCAGAAGTTATACTTAGAGCTGAAGGCGGATTCCATTCTAGGACATTCCCATTGCCCCATTGCCCACGCACATTACACTCCCAAAGTATAACTTCAATAAGAATTTCGAAATTAAAATACCAGACAGGGAAGACTGGACAAACGGTCCTCCAATACCGGCACAAACAGTCTGGTATACAGACGGCTCTTAGACAGAACAGGGAGTCGGAGCTGCGATTAATGGAATAAGCTCAAAAACGAAAATCCCAATAAGTCTCTGAAAATACGCCACAGTATTCCACGCTGAAGCGGCCGCAATACAGTGGTGCACAAAGGAAATTATATGGAAGGAACTGTTAGTCTGTCGATTGTCATTTTTTCCGATAGTCAGGCTGCGCTAAAAGCAATCGATTCCATACAAGTCGAATAGAGATTTGTATGGGACTGCATAAATGCCCTTATAGACCTAGGAAGTCGGAATAACGTGACCGTGGCGTGGGTACCAGGACACAAGGAAAACGAAAAGGCTGATGAACTGGCTAGAGAAGGCGTGGGTAAGGCCCTTATAGGATCTGTACCCTCTTGCGGTGTGTGGCTAAGCCATGCGTGTCCAATAAATGGGTCCAAGTTGAATCTCTGGAATGGTGGAAAAGTTTCCCACGTCAGAGACAGGCCAAAGAGTTTATTAAAGAACAATCGGCCTTTACGCAGGACCTACTAAGCCAAAACAGAAAGACCACTAGAATAATAGTGGGTCTTCTAACCGGTTACTGCCGACTTAATAGACATCTGAGTCTAATGGGTCTGGCAGAGGACTCAGCATGCAGATTCTGCCAAGTGGCAGAGGAGAAACCTCAGTCCATGTTCTGTGTCATTGTGAAGGCCTTGCTAGACTGAGATTCCAACTACTTCGCGAGGAAATACCAAGAGCTGATAGCTATACTAAGGGGTCCTTATCAGGGCTGTGGAGTCTGATACAAAGGACAAAGTTGGATAAGGAGCTTTAAGGAAAACATACAGGAGGACCACAATAGATCCATGGGGTTGCGGTGGTCAAGACTAATCAGCCACCTTCTCCTTTCTAAATCTAAATCTAATGGACTTTTTACTGTCTTAAAAATCTCTAATACCCCATTTTCGTATCGGAGTTCTGTTGAATACAATTAAAAAACATAGTCTAGCCCCCTTTCAGGTAGCAGTTGTATAAAACATCAAATTTCATTCGTAAACTTACTTTCTGGTGTAACTTTGTCTTTGCGCGGACATCCCGAAAGACTATTTGAAAAGATATGTTAGTAAAATGAAACTAAATGTAACAGTATCTAATAATTACCTCCTATGATGAGAATATAACCCTGTGATATGTCCCTGGCCTGTACAACCTGGCGTGGGGCACTTACTTCCTTCTGAAAAAGAATAAATGTATATAAATATGTAAAAAAAAAATAGTAAATCATAATCATAATTTTTTTAGTTAGGATCTGGAGATATAAATGTTTAAATGCTCACAGAGCAGACGGTATTTATTAGTCATCAAAATATAACCACAAAAAACAGTTATGAAGACCTTTGCCATCATGAGCGCTCTAATTCTTTAATTAACAGCCCATTAAGGGGCCTTTCAGCAAATACGTTTTGCAAAAATGGACCCCTCCACCGCTTGTTTGTTTGTACACTTAATTTAAGATTCGGTGCGGAGCAAACATAATACGTACAACCTCATAGTCGAAAAAGTTGTGCCTTCTATGCACAATTTTTACAAGGTCACTGGAAGGGTAATAAGAATTTACAAATTAATACTAGAGAAGAATTGCAGCAACCAGTGATGCAATTCCTTATTAAGAGTACCATCATCAAATTAATTTGATATATATCTACAATTTATATTTACTCGGTTATTAAAATACCTACATGTTTTTATAGATATACGAAACTGATGCGATGACAGCGATTTGAATTTTTCGGGTATACCATTGTACAATTTTACAGAGTTATAGGAAAACGACCTTTTAAAGTCAACAAAAGTTTGTGAATAAAAGTTAAATAGTGATTGTTTGTTCCGTCATTTTCAAGCATTTAAGTTGTAAGAATTTGTCAGATGTGTGATCAAATTTCCTCAGATTGCTTACAAACAGACAGTAAAGATATTGTACTCTTTGCATGCGATTTTGCGTAAATGTATCTAGGCAAAACATACAATATCGCGATAATGAAAAATAGGTATTACCAGTGATTGACAAAGTTCTGTATTAGTTTATAATTCATTATATATCTGTTCGAATATAATACTTTGAGTTTGATGTAGGCCCTTTGAATTAGCTTAGAGAGTTTTTCATCAAATATAATACCTAGTATTTTTGATTCAAGGGAAAATTGCATTACGGTGTTATCTATCATTACATTTAGCTTATTTTTTAAATTTATTAGTTTATTGTCGGAATAAGCTACACTTTTATTCGGATTTAATTTTAAATTGCAAATGAAAAGAGTATAGATAGCATCTACGTATCATATGCATACGACTGAAGATGTGAATGCTGAACTTGACTTGAAATATCTGTAGTATACAATTAAAATAGTAGTGGACCGAGAATTGAGCCTTGTGGTACACCCGAAATAATAAGTTTTGCAGTGGATGTTTGTCGAACGACAGTTACTCGTTGATAGCGATCGTATAAATACGATTTAAAAAACTTTATTTGCTCATAAATCACATAATTTAGTATTTATGATGGGATTTAGATTTTTCTAGCATTACGCGGGTCAAATCGGAAAAGTCATGACACACTTGAATAGAAAACTGAAAATTAAATTAATATAAATATTAAAGTTTCAAATGTCACTTATATGGTATCACTGAATTGAGAAAATTAAACAGAATTAAAAAATACAATAACATGTAGAGTGTTTCATTTAAAAATCAAAGGGAAGTGGGGAAAAATCATTTATATGTCAAAAAGTGACGTTTATTACGTAGTTCTGAATTTCAATAATTTATCTTTAAAACTAAAATAAAAAGGAGGGTATACCATGATCGTGTTACACCCTGTATAATGAAAACGCAAAATTTGTTGGGATATAGTTTTTTCTTTGAGAAATGTAACTGTATGTTATAAAACAAATCTAAATTAATTTCGTGTACATTAATACAACAAAGGAGGTTAATTCGTGTGGTAGCTATATAAAATGGAAATCGCAATAATTATCTAAATGATCTATATTCGGATTTACATCCCTGTGTTCCAACCTGTTGAAAGTGCAGTACATATTCTATACCCATTCCATTGTTACGATGGAGAGGAATATTTATAAGTACGCTCAAAATAATAATACCAAATGAATAATTTTAAAATCTGTAAAATAATCTATATATTTACAAAAATAATATTTTTGATTCACCTGATCAAAAAACAAGGAAAGCAGAACTTTGTAATTAATAAATGTTAAAGTGATTCGGATTGGTAGTTACAACAATTTTGAAGGAATAAGCTAAACTATGATGCTCCTCCTATAATAATTAATTGTGACGTCTTGAAAATTAAGACAAGTAATACTTACTAGAAAAATTACACAGACCTGCGTTTTAAAGTTTTTTAATAGCTGCTCTTAATTATTCAAGTATTGGCACTTCTTAAAATGATTTTAGTTTTTTCTATCACGTAAGATTAAAAAAAAAACGTGAAGACGTGTAAGATATAAATGAAAAAGTTCACTTTTTATTTTAATATTTATTCCAAACTAGGCATTTAAAAAATTTTGAACATAATAAAATAAAAATATAAATGTGTGTCTCCATTAGTTTTTATTTTTTATAAAGTTCTAGAACCTATAGATTCTCTTGCACAAATCTAAAAGGATCATGCTTCAACATTAACATTAAAACAGTAGTCGTTCCATACTTTTGTTCCATCGTTCCTGTTACTTCCTTTCTACATCTTTGAAATTCTAGTGAAATTTTTTACCTTGCTACCCACATACAGTTCATTTTCTTTTCAGGAGAATAGTTCAAGTGATAGTGGAAAAAATGAACCATTGTTTATTCATAGTCAATAAATAATCTCTTTTGATTAAATTCGATTCATATATTATATGAGCTCTCGGTAAATGATCCAGGACTATTGTCACAATGAACTCGTAAATATTTTTGAGAAGAGTATTAAGTAAATTCTACTTCTTCACTTCTCTGTCGGTTTAATGATGTCATTGGTGAAAGTAAGTTTTTAGTATGTAGTCTCAACTTTAGAATTTGAGAAATCTTCAGCAGTCGGTGATGGTCTCTGTACTACTATTAGGCTCGGACTTATTTGAATCCGTATTCATGGTACTTGGTGGTACTGAAAGATATATCGAAATCATGGGTAACGGGTTGTACAGCAGATGGAAGATTTCATTGAACTATGTCTTATTGATACTTAGTATAACTTCACGTACGGGAAAAAAATTACGTGATAGACTCAAATCCATAGTATAGAATCATTATGCAAGATATAAAAATCCTCAGGACGCAATAAATCGCAAAAGTTTGCTTAGAAACTTACAACACAGTGGATATCAAAATGTAGTAGCTGAGATTGTGAAAAAATGGTATGTCATTGAATTATTTAACTATTTTAAGTGAATTCAGCACACAAAGACCTCCACCAAATCCTCTTATGTTTAAGACTAACTTATTACAAATGTTTGTTTGCTTCATTAAAACTCTAACAAGCAGTTGGTTTTATGAATGTTCGACCTGAAACATAGTGATTTCAAAGCATATTAGATTTATAGCCCAGTATTAACAACCACCACAAATTAATTTCATAAAGCAATGATAAAACCATAACATTTGCTTAATCTTTATAAAACTTAATCTTCCTAATTTGAACTTAACAGCTATAAAGTTTTATTGAAGGCTGCCATAAGTCAATCATAAACCAAAAGACTAAAAGATAATTTAGTTTTAATGTAAGTTCTTGAAGATCCCTTTAAAGCTTTCCTTAAGACAAAGCTATCTTCAAGTGCATTTGGCATTTAATAAATCTGGAATAAACGAGTGGTTTAAGAGGGGGCCATTATAAAACATTGATAAAACCTAAATAAATCTAAAAAGCATTTAAATTGCTACTTGGGGGGAAAGATCTTTGGCGCCTAACCGGCAGCCGAGGCTGTTGGACATGTTATACAGTTAAGGGAAGCCAATTAGAACATCATCACATGAATTACAAGACATTTGTCTAGACTTTGTGTGTAAGAAGAAGAAATACTTTCTGACTTTTGCACACTTTCCTTAAAGTTCATATAAACCAGAGGAAAAATTGTCGAATTTATGAAATGATGTATATCGTCTAGTTTCGGCAAGACGGATCTCAAAATCTGTTCATTATTTAAGGTCGTGTCCATTGAGACTTCTATTTAAAAGGTCAAAATCTACGACATGATAAAAATGTAGACAATTCTGTCGAAATCCAATTTTCCATAAGAAATTTATTTTTCTTTTCAAATAGATATATGATGGAGGCAATTATTATATTTGCAAATATGTTTCTAGGATTAGCAGTGTCCAAGAAAATTGCATGTGAAATATACATAACTTTTTATTTGATAAAACAACCTATGGGGCTGTACATTTCCGGTATTACTAACGATTTTTGTTTGCTTATAAATAAATCTATTTGATTGAATAAATATGTATGATATATACTAAACTAATTGCCGAAATAATGCATTATTACGGTTACCCTTTTTTTCTAACTTTTTTATATAATTTATCATATAACGATAACCCTTTACCCCTTGTCACCAGTTTTGAGGGTATTAATCGGAAGGATGGCATTCCTCATAAGTTTTCAACGCTTCTGGTATACTCTAATCGACAAGATGTCCTGAGAGTTCGTGTGCCTCCTGATTTAATATTTTTGAGAACAAGATATATATTTTTATGGTACATTACGACAATTTTAATGCAAAACTAGGCTACGATATAGAATTTCTGAACACTTTGTACATTGATCTTCTAATTTCACGTGAAATTAGTTTACTTTAAAAAAATCAAGGCGTTTTTCATTCTGTCGAAAAAGTCGCGATGAAAACCATACGCCTTGTTGTTTAGCATTCATTAACTTAAGCCAGCATACGACACGTTACAAAAAGGCCGGGTTTTTTGTCCCGATTCTGTAAAAGTGTTGTGTAGTAAATTAGAGGAGAAGGACGAGCGTCTTGGCCCAGGACGCGCATACATCTTTTCGTAAAACTCCGCCCAGCAGGCCGATTAGCCTATCCTGCTGTACGGGTGGAGACTCACGAGAAAAATCTTTTTTTCGAAAAAAGAAACCACAGCGGTGAATGGCGAGCGGTGCGGGTGCGCGGATGGCGGTCACTGCACCTGCGGAGTAGCGTCGGGACGCCGACGCACCCACCCACTCGCGCTGGCCGTCGCTCTGCTCTTGCGGCGCTTTTTTTCACCGGGACTCGAGGAGAGACCGCGGCCCACAACTCCCACCCAGGAGCCGCTCTGCGAATATCAAATGAGCTGGTTTATGGGTGTGTTTCCAAGAAAAACATCAGTTGAAAAACACGGGATAAATACAAATTGGTTTCTTTTTATTAGCGAACAGGAAAAGTTCGGCTCGAATACATTTGCTAAATACAAATTGGTGTATTTATCGAATGGAAATTATGTCTTGAAAAGAGTTTGAATTTAAACGCGTAGTGGGTAGGTAATTTGGCGGTTAAGTGATTTTCTAATATAAATTGCGGATATTTTCCTTAATTGTTTATTAAAAATTGTGTCTTTGAGTGGTGAAAAAAAATCTTCGGTTCAGGACAATAAAACAACTTGATTATTTCACCATCGTTTCCCTTATTAGGCATAAACTTCTTCAGGACTACAAATTAAAACCTAATTATGAGTTATTAAATGGTAAACTTCAGAACCCTATCACTGAAATTACACTTTTCCATAGGATAAGCTATATAAAAAAATTGCTTACCTCAGAAAAAATGAGAAAGTGGCATCTTCTAACTAGTTTTTATCAACATAAATATATTGATGGATACATTAACCATCTTTGACATAAAATATAATAATCACTACAAAGGCCTATAATTACAATTTAACAATACGTTAAGATAACGAAGTATAAAAGAATGGTTGACGTGGTAGTGGTTTCTAAATTATACAAATATAAAATAAAGAAACTGTAAAGTTGTGAAGACATCAATCATTAACAAAAAACTTCATTGAGGATTTATTCAGACTAAAAATATAGATGTACAATTAAGTAATTTATTATAGACAGTACCAGTTATAGCAGTTCCAAAATTAAGTGTTGAATTAATATGTTTATTACAGCATTTCAGAAATCAACCTCCTTTAAAATTGTGTATTATATAATACACCTAAAATGTTAGCATTATTAAAGTAAAATTTGTGCCCAATATTAAAAAGCAGTTTTATCTGTTGTGTCAATATTAGTAGACACAGTTAGTAGTTACAATGTTTTTTGTATTGGCGAATTCTCTCTTTGACTTATTTTAATGATTCAACGCATTATTTCACAGTACCTACCAGGAATTGAGTAAACTGTATTCGATTGGTCTAAAATATTTGTTTTTTCTTTGAATTTTGAAAATAAGTTATTGACAGTTTTAACTGGAGGGATTGTGGAATGTTTAATATGTGTATTTTTGACATTCTTAAGTTCGTTCAGTTGTTACTTAAAATGTTGTTAACATGGAATTTCGGGTAACTGTTATTCAATGCAACTTGTCTATACTTGTTAATTCGCATAGTACCAACTTCAAATTCACTATTAAAACAGAAAATAACCAAATCCTTGGTATCAACAACTATACTGTTCTGGTAGAATTATCAATTTGTCTTCAAAATATCCTGTTTCGCATAAAAGTGCTCAATAATATATTTAAAAAGAATAGAGCCGTGAAATTAGGTAATAAATAATTTCAATTACAAGTTACATTGAATTTGAATAATAAAATTATCCAAAAGTCCCTGTTAACAACATTTTGAATTATAACCCTACTGGAATGAACAGACGTACCTTAGACAGTCGAGAAAATGCACATATATATTTCAAATTATCCAAGAACTATGGGTAATAACTGAAAAGGGAATAGCGAGTATAATAGGTACATAGTTTTTATGTCTTTTTAAACGTTTTAAAATAGTATTAGATTGTCGTGCTTGAGGAAAATTATGTAGGTTTTAGTAGCATTTCCGAAATTGCTTTTACTATTCGAGTCTTTATTATGGGATGGAAGTGTAAATTTGCTGGTAAACAGCAGTTTGTACTCTGAGATGACATCAGCAATTTGTTGAATTTTCAATTTATATACATTTCCTTAGATCCATAATTATATCTGTTGTATGAAAAAAATAAACGTTTAGTACGTAATAGAAGTAGGCTAATATATTATTTTTTGCTACTCTGCACTGAAATGGCAATTTTCAGTTATTAAAATTAAAATTGCGTATTACAAAAAAATACGTATTTGTGTAACAAATTGGTTGATTTTTTTCGTGTTAGGCGTAGGAAAAATACACCGCATATGAAAGAAAAAAATTTCCTATGTGTTACATACATGAATTTTTTACTATGTTTTTCACCAAAGTATATAAAGGGTTTGAGTTCTGCACAAAAACGGTGTTTCTACAAACTAAAATATAGATGGCGCTGCTATGCAAATACATTTTTCGTTTCCAGGACCCTTGAAAAGACATGTGATAGGATGTGACATGTGATAGGATTTTACTTTCTATGCAACTTCTATAATACGACGTTAAAGTGCCATACAACCTCGGGAAGAACACCGCTAAGGTGCTACTGGATATCGAGAACCGATATGGATCCCGGGCCTGCTTTAAAAGGTAAACACACTTTGATCGCTGTAGGTTCGGGTGAACAACAAGCTACCCTCATGCTACCCCGTCGCGAAAGTTGGACAACTTATATGTCTTTGACTTTTAGGAGCTCTCAATTACTAAGCTGGCTAAGTACGCCGATGACACGGCCATGTACGCACAATTTGCATAACGCGTCAGTGGTGAAATAGCTGCTGAAGGCACACATGGCTCGTGCCACGGCATATTATGATAAGTGGAAGATTCTGGTTAACGCCGAGAAGTTCGAAGCGATAGTCTTCAGGCGCCGGTTCACTGAGAACAAAATTTTTACCTCGATTTTGGTCAGGGGTAGAGAAATTCCAACCGAGTGATGTGTGAAGTATTTGGGGGTTAGAGTGGACCAAAGACTGACGTTTAACACTCACATTAACGAAACTATACGAACGGTCTACTCCATGTCCAGAAGACTGAACAGGCAAAATAAAAAAGTGTTGTACACGGCGGCGATCAGTATTTCGATCACGCCAATATAAAAGTTAAAAGTGGTACAACCTTTTATGCGCCTCATTTCTAATTCGGGCTGGTATACATCCATCAGAGACCTGTGTATGCAGTTGTAACGACATAATCCTACTAGCGGACTATGTTCTAGAGATCACAAAAATTCTTCTCTTTCAAACTGGGCGGCAGTTTGCTAACGCGCAACATAACTTAAATCAGACAGTATAATACTCTCTTTCGAATAAAACAATTTCCGGCAGCCTCTCCAGCCAAACTTTCCTCTATAACAAGATCCTTTCCCCCTAACTTTGATCTCTCGTTAAAACTTCATGCTTTACACCTGTAGTATTTTCTGTCCTCCTTATTTTTGTTTCTGTTTGTTTATTTTTCTTTCCTCTGTTTGCCCTTCTATTTTTTTTCCTACACAACAATGTATAAGGAATGAAAACAATCTTTTGGCCACAATCTCAGAAATTCACTTTCTAGCTGCCGGGAGACAGCCATTGCGATAGTTGTCTCGAACCGGTTTCTTTCGAAGTGTTTTTTTCTCGTACCAGCTACTAACATTTTTCAGTGTACGATTATTTACTAGTATTTAAGTTTAGTCTTGAGATTTTATTGGTTGTTTTAATGTTACTGTACTGTCTGTTAATTCGCCTACGGCCAAAGGTGTTATAACTTTTTGTGTTTTACTTAGCTGGTAAAAGTACAAAAATTTAGGATTTGGTGTATATCCTAGAAGCCAAGGCCTCAGATTTTTTAATATTTTTCAACTCGAGATGAGATTATTCCATTGAAGGGTTGGGTGGGTGGAGGGCGGATTATATTGGGGAAAATAAGTGGAGTAAGCTAGTAAGAAACTAGAAACTTCATCCTTGGCGTATATGCTAGAAACCAATTTTTTTATGACGTCTGCCTCAAATATTATAAAAATTCTATGACTATTTATTTCCACATATTAGAGTACAAATATAGTCAAGTATAGTCTTTTAAATAGACTAGGATGGAAGATCTGGATGTGGAAGTAGTGAGGCAGCGATTTTTTCATGAAAATCAATACACCCTCTATTCAAATCTACTTTGTTCATTTTCTTAAGATGATATCCCAAGGGACAATGGACTGGTCGAAGGCCTATGATCAGTCTTAAGTCAGTCTTTTCGAGTTCGTTTCAATTAATAGAAAACGTAGGATTTTCACCCAAAAAGATAGTTTTTTCAGCGGAAATAATTTTTTATTAAACACTTGCTATTCGCGGATAAAGATATCTACTGTTTGTAATTTATTGTAGAAATCACTATTTTGCAATTCTATACTGATCACTGTCAACATTTTAGCTGTTAACATCAATGTCAAAATGGCATCTTTGCATTATAGTTTTGCTTTAATGTGCAAAACGTCTTTTGGTCTTCATCTAAGGAAAGAACTACTCATTAATAGTATATTATGTAACAAGTTTTATAAACGTCATTTTAGTCACGAGTTTTATTAATCGCGAGCGACGCGTAGCGGAGCGAGTGTTTAATAAAATGAGTGGCTAACAAGTTTATAAAACGTGTTGCATACTATACTTTTTCTACGACAGCAAATATCTAAATAAAAAATTTGGAAGTTATTTTAATATTTCATTTATTAACGTATCAATAACATGGTAACAGCAAAAAATTACTAAACTATTGTTCTACTTATTGTGTATATTAATGGTTACATTGGAAACATTTTGACAATTGCTAAAAAAACTAAGTGATTTAGGCTCATTTTTTTTTCCAAAAAATACAAAATTACTTGTCTCTTGTCACAACGCGTCGATTTATTTTGACAGATTGATGACAAGAATTACGGAAAACTAACTTGATTTTTGCCATTAAAATATCTAGAATTAACCTCAGCCGTGACTAATATCTCGTTGCTAAGTTCAGCCTGTGACTAAAATGCACGAAGTCACGGTTTGTCGAAAGCGTGTTTAAAGGATTATTTAACGTCATGGAAACGTATACGATAAACGCCATTTTAAAGATGGAAGTAGAAAAAACTATTTTTGATAAAAATATTCAGCTTGCTACGATTTTGTCTCATTTTAAGATCTTAATTTTGTATGTCTACAAAATGTCATATTTTTGTTAAAAATTCAAAAATATGCTTTAGTTATGAATGAAAAAGGATTTAGAAAAATATTTAAATTAAATTGAAAAGTTTTTTTTTTTTTTAGAAAAGTTTATTTACCATTTCCTACTTATTGTGTATTTTGACAGTTCTGCAATAACATTTAAACATTTATTGAAGGGAACCTCTCTGCTAATGGATCGAGCAGGTGGCTTTTAAATAGTCATGATTATCACGAAATGTCTAACACCTAAAAATATATGAAATAAAACAGACTTGTCAAATAGATTACTTATTTACAAAATTAAAAACTACTAGTACTTCTAAAAAAAAAAAAGAAGTTCGTTTTCCGTTTAAAAACTTAAAAGACTTTTTAATATGTCAAACAGGCAATAACTTGAGATTTGTAAATGATATCACTTTAGTGGCATTAGACAAGGATGAGCTCACACATCTGCTGGCCAGAGTTCAGATAATTATCTCTGATTACGGTTTAAGTATGGTTTACAAAACGAAAATTGCGATTATAGACCGAGCAAATGAAGAGCACCTAATAAGCAACCGCGATAGATGGCATGATGATGAAACGTTTGGCAAGATCTTGTGAATAAGAAGAAGAGGTGCTTTTATATTTTAATAACAACATGTTCGGCATTTTCGTTAAGTCTAGAATAATACTTTAACTATTTAAAATCCCTAGGTAAAAAATCCAATGTAATTTAGAAATGGCAAATGTTAATTTTATTTAAATCTTAACATTAATCTTATCTGATAATAAACTTTTAATAGAGAACTACGTATTTATATTAAGTTATTTAAAGTAAGAAATCAATGCAGCCTCGTTATAATTAAATCAAAGAAATGTATATTACGCAAACGTATCAAGACAGTCCTTATTACCAGGAATATCGAGCATAATGTTTGCATACAATAACGTAAAGAGGGGACTTAAATTTCGACGATATTGAAGGGATGATTTCCCTTCACCCTAATATGTTCAACATTATTAAACCTTGATTAGTCACATATTAAGGGAAATGTTTCTATTCCTCTATTATAATAAAAAATAAAGCACCTACTTATGCTTAGAATGCATTTAGAACTAAGTATTTTCTATGGGGTGCAGTGAAGATAATAAAATTAAATTCATGATTGAATTCTTTTCTAATGATTTTAATATACTGTTATGAATTACACCCCCTTGGAAAAGGAGATGGCACGCCTATGCCTCTGATGGTGACTGGAAAGGCTCTAGAAAGAGCCAAGGACTTTTCTAGATTATGGTTGAAGAAGATTCTGGATTGATCTAGAGCTAATTTCGGAGTATATAAGGCGCGATTACAAGCGCGGGGGAAGAAGTTTATTTGAGAAGTGACACGCTCGGTAAAAAGTGAGGTTAACTATTAAGTAAACAAGTATTGTAGTCAGTAAATTGTTAAATAAAGTGTTAGTAGTGTTTAATCTCTTGTTAAAATTATTTAGAACCCACGAATTCATACAGGGTGTTTCCTAAAAGGTGGAAATCCGTAACATTTTGGTGTCGGAAGCGGAATTTTAACAAGAGGATTTTCCGGAAGTGTTGAGAAGACTGGGACAGTATTCTCGGAGTTTGTGCTAACACAGGGAGGACTAATTTACTGGACATTGTTCGAGGATTAATTTCGAACAGGAAAATAGTGTCAAGTGCGTTTTTAGACATTGTAGAACATTTTTGTTGGACATTAGTGGTTAAGTGATAAAGACTCTGAACAAGACTTTCGTGTAGTTATTAAGTGCATTTTCGTGAACTTTCTAGAACTTTTCTATTTGGACAGTAGTTTAAATAAAAGACTTTCTCGTACTGTTTTGCGATTTCTCTGGACAGTTCCATTACCGATATTGACGTGATTAATAAATTTTGTTGATTTTATCATAATTATATGCCGGTAACAACCAGAAGCATGGCATCCGAACAACAAATGCAGGACTTTATGGCCCAAATGCAAAAGATGATGATGGATCAGGAAAGGAAGCGCCAGGAAGAGAAAGAAGAACAGGAAAGAAAGCGCCAGGAAGAGAAAGAAGAACAGGAAAGAAAGCGCCAGGAAGAGAAAGAAGAACGGGAAAGAAAACGACATGAAAAAGAACAAAAACGTCAAGAAGAATTAAGAAAAATTTTTGAGGATCAAGAACGAAGACGTGAAGAGGAGAAACAAGAAGAGGAGAAACGACGTCAAGAGGAAAAACAAGAAGAGGAGAAACGACGTCAAGAGGAGGAGAAACGACATCAAGAAGAAAGAGATGAACTAAGGAAAATTATAGAAGGCCAACAGAGTGCCATATTTGCCGTCACTGAAGAACTCAAAAATAAGGTAGCTGAAGAAGTCGGTGGAGTCAAACAAGAAGTAAATGAAGTCAAAGAGAAAATGCACCAGGTAGAAGGAGAAATTGACCAGCTTAAACAACAGTTGAGGGATAGAGGAAACCAGCAACTGGTATCGTCAGGCCAGCAATTAAAAATTCCCTCCTTTGATGGTCAAAATTCCTGGATAACTTACAAGACACAGTTTGAGGCAGCAGCGAGTGCTAACAACTGGAATGACGAAGAGAAGGCTAAGGCATTAATCGTGGCTTTAAGAGGCCAAGCGTTGGAGTTGCTCCAGACAATTCCGGCAGACCAACAACGGAATTTTAGAGTTTTAGAAGCTGCCTTAGATCTACGATATGGAGATCAACACCTTGCTCAAGTATACCAGACCCAGCTGAAAGTGCGCGTTCAGAAAGCTGGAGAGAGTCTGCAAGAATTTGAAGCTGCAGTGGAAAGACTGGCACACTTAGCATACCCTAATGCGCCAAAAGAATTTAAAGAGCAATTGGCAGTGGGGGCATTCCTAGACGGGATAAGGGACGAGGAGATCAGACGAGTCCTCAGGCTATCCCGACATAAAAGTAGTAGTGAAGCGTTGGTGCATGCACTCGAGGTGGAAGCTGTCCTTCAGGATACCCCGAGTCCAAGAGTACAAGCTATGAGTCTCGAAAGATCGCAATCGGAAAAGGAGAACCCGAACGCTATGTTGACCGACATACATAAGATGTTCAATCAGTTAATGGCTCAAGTGGATGCTGCAGAAAGACAAGGCACGCCAAGCGGCGGTATTAAATGTTACAACTGTGGCAGAGCAGGGCATATCAAGCGAGACTGTCGATTTCTGAACTCGAGGAAAGTGAATGTTAGAAACATGGAAGGGGCGCAGAATAGACAAAGTAGTGGAAGGCCAAGTGGACGACGGAGTATGACATGTTACAGGTGCGGAGAACTAGGACATATCCAGCTTGAATGTCCACGGAGAAGATTGGAGAAAGTAAAGGCCGGAGAAGCTGTGAAGCTGAGGGGAAAATCAGAGGAAGCTGGTACCAGAGAGACTGTGACAGATAGAGAAGATGGTACCCCGAGAGTAGTAAAGATTTCACAGCTTCGAAGCATTCCGAGAAGTCCACTACCACCAGGACGTGGAAGTAAGGTGAAACCCCAGAAAATTGCAGATATTTCATCCGGAAGAAGGTGCAAGGAAGATTGCAAGTACTACCACCAGGAGAAACTGCAGGTCACGGGAGCAGTCAACACTGTCAAGGTGGAGGTGCCGGATGATAAGGCAGATGAAGCGCTCAGACAGGAACAATTGAACGATGTGGAAATTGGGCCTATATTGAGAGCCAAAGAAAGGGGAACTCGTCCAAAATGGAAGGATGTTTCGGGCAAAAGAGTGGGACTGAAGGCACTATGGGCGCAGTGGGACTCACTGAGTGTCAGGAACGGGCTGTTGCGGAGAGCATGGGAAAGCCCGGATGGAAAGCAGGTGGTTATGCGTTTAGTGATTCCCAGGTGTCGAGTAGCGAAGGTGCTTCAGGAAGTGCACAATGGAACATCCGATGGACACTTCGGTGTGAACAAGACCCTGAAGAAAATACGAGAACGATTTTATTGGATAAGAAGTCGTCAGGATGTGGAGGCTTGGTGTCGCAAATGCAAGATTTGTGCAGCCAGTAAGGGACCACAGACTGGAAGTAAGGGTGAAAAGAAGCAGTTCAACACCGGAGCTCCTTTCAAGAGGTTGGCTAACGATATAGCGGAACCATCATCAGCCAGTGACCGAATGAAGGCTCGATATGACCGGAAGGGTAGTTCAGAAGGATTCAAGGCAGGAGACCTGGTTTGGCTGTACAACCCACAGCGGAAGAAAGGAAGGTCACCGAAACTTCAACCGCCTTGGGATGGACCGTATACTGTTATTACCCGAATTAATGATGTCGTCTATCGGATTCAACGAAGCAAAAAGTCCAAGATGAAGATCGTGCATTTGGACAGGCTGGCGAACTACATCGATGATTCTGAGTTGCCTGATCGGGACGATCTAGGCTTAAGGAGGGGGCAGTGTTATGAATTACACCCCCTTGGAAAAGGAGATGGCACGCCTATGCCTCTGATGGTGACTGGAAAGGCTCTAGAAAGAGCCAAGGACTTTTCTAGATTATGGTTGAAGAAGATTCTGGATTGATCTAGAGCTAATTTCGGAGTATATAAGGCGCGATTACAAGCGCGGGGGAAGAAGTTTATTTGAGAAGTGACACGCTCGGTAAAAAGTGAGGTTAACTATTAAGTAAACAAGTATTGTAGTCAGTAAATTGTTAAATAAAGTGTTAGTAGTGTTTAATCTCTTGTTAAAATTATTTAGAACCCACGAATTCATACAGGGTGTTTCCTAAAAGGTGGAAATCCGTAACAATACAATAACGAAGTATACGGAATTTTGTCTAACTTGTTTTTTGCTAAAGTCAGAAAAAGACGTGATGATATCTACAATATATCTGTAGAAACTTAATTTCGACTGAAAATATACATTACTAGAACTAAAAAAACGAACCACCTTTAAAAAGATTAACCGCCGCCGTTGGGATAATTGACCCTTATTGTCTAATATTGATTTTGAGATCGGTGTAAAATAACAAGTAACGTATTTTTTTATCAGTCAAATATTACTATTATCTATGAGTCGTTTTGTAGTTAGTCACAACAGAACAGCATGGGAAGTTACTAGATTTGTGTACTATGGTTTACAAAAAATTCCAACGCAACTTGTATTGTTGTCTTACTATACGATATTGGTAGCAGATTATTGCATTGGAGTAGTATAATATTTAAAACAATTTAAACCAATGTCCCCTTATCAGAAGAAAATTATATCAAAGAACTACAAATAATAAAACAAATTGCATTCAACAATGGTTACAACCCAGAAGTAATAGACAATATCATTGTGAAAAAATCTTTCAATAAAGCCATTAAAGAAGTATATCCAACAATAAAAGATCAAAATAATAGTTTCAAAGTTCTCACTTACATTGGCTACCCAACAGAAAAAACTTCCTCCTTTTTAAAAAAACGTAATATTAATGTAGCTTTCAAAACTAATAACACAATAGGAAAATATTTAAAAAATGCAAAAGACAAAATTTCATCAGAAAATAAATCAGGCGTCTATAAGTTGACTTGTGGTGCTTGTCCTAAGGTATATATTGGACAAACAGGAAGAAATTTTGGTAAACGGTTGTCAGAACATAAAAGAAGTTACATCAGTAATAAAACAGACTCAACTTATGCTAACCACCTAATAGAAGTAGGTCACGTATTCAACGAAGAGTTTAAAATTTTACACACCGAGAAAAAAGGGTTAAAACTCGATTTACTAGAATCTCTAGAAATAAATAAACTAAAGTCGTCTGATATTTTATTAAATGACCAAATTGAAACAAACTCATCTCCCTTACTAAATTTATTTACTTAGACTATTAATTAAGATTAGGATTACATCAAAATTGTATAAAACCATATAGTTTGTGCATTGTAAAATTAGTATACCAGTTCTCAATATCTGAAGAAGCCACTGTGTGGCGAAACAATTGTCATGTTGACAAGAAATAAAGTGAAAATCAAAAACTAATATAGTTTTCTTCCCAATTATTATCATGGATTTTCATCAAGTAACGGCCCAATCTGTTCAACAATTTAAACCTCTTTAACGAAACTCACATGCTTACTGACATTTACTTTGATATAGTGCTTTAAAGAAAGTTCTTGGGCCATATCTAAACACTAGTTTCTTTCCTGTCAGATATTACGGAATAATATTCAGCATGATCTCAGATTTACCTTTCATCATGAATAATAATAGAGAGAAGGCCGTAAATACCACGTCATTATCTCCTTATTTTGAGAATAAAATTGTCGGAGTTCTGGTTGATGTAATTTTACATGGTGCACAGAGTTAGTAGTTTTTACAAGAAACATGGCCGCTGCTACTGATACGTTGTTTGCCTAATGTTTCAGTTTTTGTTGATGATTCTTCCTCTAATCGAGCAAATATAACTTTCAGGATCACAAAATCTTAAAAATCATATGACCAACTCGAGTTTTCTCTTCTAGTTTCCCTAATATTGCTGAATATGTCGAAACCGTTCGAAATGAGAGATTTAAATAGCATATTGACCAAGTTAAAATTGTATGTATGGTACAATATAGTCCATAACACTTGCGTGATCGCTCTCAGTCGACAATAGTTTACAGCAAAAAGGCTCAAATTATTCAGCTTTGACGGACATTCGTTCTGGTGTTCCACATAGCTCAATTTTGGGTCCACTGTTATTATCAATATTTATATCGGACGTTTGGCAAGTCTAAAGTTTTTATATATGGCATTTGATTTTCAGTTATATCCGAGCTATAATTTAGTGGAACTCCAAACTGCTGGCATTGACATTGAATTGAAATGAATGTGACAGTATCTTGTCGCTAAGTGCACTTAAAAACCAGTATGTTCTATTTGACACCTTCCAGATATTGTAAAACGTAGCCAGTCAAAATATGTGAATAAAATTAAAAACTTGGTTTTATTAGATTAACATTGGATGCGCATGTTATGTGGTGTGTGAGAAAGGAAGTTTTTCGATTTATTATCCATGTTCCGTACACACTATATGAAGATATTAGAAATCAATGGAAAAATCGAATCCTCTCATTTTTTGGCCACATCGATCCGAGAGGGGGTATAGAACGGTTTATAGTCTTAGGGAAATCAGATGGCAGGAGGCAAAAAGAACAACCTCGAAAACGTGCTGTTGATGTTATCAAAGAGCTGATGGGTGAGGCCGTGTGCCTAACAGGCAACCACAACAGATGGTATGATAGTGTCAGACGTACTATCGAGCCAACTAAAACTAGAACTCTACTTGAATTACAAAACGTCTGCCAAGACGTTGTGAAGAAGAAAAAGAAGGCGAAGAAGAAGAAGACGAAAAGGAAGAAGAAGAAAAGGAAGGAGAAGAAAAAGAAGTGGGCGAAGAAGATGAAGAAGAGGATGAAGAAGAGGAAGAAGGAGAGGGCGAAGAACAGGATGAAGAGGAGGAAGAAGAAGGGGAGGAAGAAGAGAAAGAAAATAAATGAGCGAAGATTTCTCCAATTTGTATGTTTTATCTTAAATATTATACGCATTAAAAATACTGCAGTGTTTGCTTCAAATATTCAAGGCGTAATAATGTTCATCGCAGAGCTCTAAGTGGCATTGAGAATTCCGTATCAGTTCTGAGACATCGCGCTTTAGCAATTATATCAGTATTTTCATATCTAGCTCAGTGATGAAGTTCCACATTTATTTCCATGCAGTTGTAGCGTAGGATGAAGTTTGCATGAGAATATTTTGTCCTTTATTCCTTTGTGTAAGGTTGTATTGTTTGTTAGACAACAAACATTTTTTAGTTTGGATAAAAAAATACACAAATTATGTTAAAATGTAGAGTATCTTTTAAACGCACGACTATGGGAAAACTATTTTTCAGTTGACTCAATGAAGTAATAGCACGGATTAATAATATAAGCTCGTATGTCAGATTCCATAATCCTGTTTCAATGGGTTACTCAGATAAGTGAGATAATAAATTAAAACTACCTTTTCGTCCCTCTATTCGGCGATTTTAGTTCCCTTATATACACATGCGTACATGAACTTTCTCTTATTTCATAATATAGGTGTTTTTGAAAAACATATATTCAGATCTGTCAATATTCACATCTTCCTGGTGTGACAAAAAGGAATTGAATATTACAAACAATTATCAAATACGCCTGTGGTACTGTTTCTATGTGGTGGTCTTTCTGCATTTAACCTTGTTCTTGTCTCTCTATCACTACGCCGGTGCCAAGCACAAGAAGAAAGGCAATAGGTAAATAGTAGCAACAAAAGTCAATAGTGTAGTGTTGTCAAAGTTGTAAAAAAATTAAAAGTTGTGGCATGTGATCGCTACATTTATTTCTTAGATTCAGAACATTTATTTAAACAATTTGAATACAGAAAGTTATTTTCAGAAAGAAACTCCTATCAGTGAATTAGCCAGAAAGAAACATGTTTCCAAATTTAGAAAAAAGTAATTGTTTTATTGTATTGTCCTTCTATTTTGAGAACGAAAATATCTGTTCCCTCAACAACAGAATAACGCTCCAGAAAGTTACGGTTCTAAACAACAGTATTGCATACCCTAAACTACAGAGGCATCTAATATTTTGTTGAGTAACTGCTGCATTTCAGATCGCAACTAAAATATCATTCCAATGTTTAATAATTTATTATAAGTTTCCCGAATAAAAGACTAACATCGCGAAAAAATGTATATGTATATGTTGTCATGATTTATGTTCGATACAATTTATTAACTCACACAAAACTCATGTAATAATGACTTTCCAAAAAAGCCACGTAGCTCCTAGACGCCTACATGATAACTAACAGTGCATTATTATTATAACGTTTTCAACAATGGCGAATTTGACGAAATCTTGTGCAATACTATGGCGGCAACGGTGAAAATGCACGTCAGGCTCATTTAGCTTGAAAGATTTCCTGATGTTCGTGTTCCTAATGTACACATCTTTATGTAGTTTGTACAAAATTTTCAACCATAGGTCATCACTTACAATTTTGTAGATATTCATTTTGTTTTATTTATAACTGGATTATTTTTTCCAGATTTGGCAACGCTGTAACAATCGTGAAAAACTTACATTGGATGGACAAAGGTGAGTCTACTTTTTCATTTTTGAATTTAAGAAGCCGTATTAGATTACATAAGGACTTATGTATTAAAATATACAACACCCGTATAATTAGCACCCCGATTCCTGGACGTCAATTTAGAAGCGCTCTGTATAGTTTGCTTGGTTTTTATTACATCGCGCATTGTTCTAAGGTGCATATTTAATTACTTGTCACGTTTGTAAACACTTTTAAAAATATTCATGATGACTACGACAAATATGATGTACAGTATACGCATAGTTCGAATACAAAAGTATTATTGTTCCGTTTTTAATTTATGTAATTATCATATCATTGTTCTACTTTCCACCATAATTCCCACTATACTACATATTTAAAGTATATACCGCTACTTTGGCCAGGTTCTATCGCCTTTCTGGTAGTGTGCTTCAGTTCAATATCTCGAAGTTGCATCCCACGTCCCAAGATGTATTGTATCTCATTGGCTTGGATATTTACGCGAGTTTGTAAGTCGCCGCAAAGTTCCTAATTGAGGCCAGGAAATTCGCCTGGCACGTACCTGTCACCTGCTACTGTGGCGCCATCTAAAGACGCGAGTATTATAGGTTTACTTGATACAAGTTATAAGCCGGCATGTCAGCGACAGGGACGTGACCCGCCTCGGAACTGTCTCCTTACCTCGCCCTTCATCTAGAGCAGGCCCTGCAACGTCTTTGCTTACAACCCTTTTTACACGCTAATCGCCCTAATGTGTCTTACCGTGAATGTTAATATTTGGTACCCAATATGTGCAGCAGTAAGCACCGAGGGAGAAAGTTATGAGTTTTTGGCTGGGGGTAATGGCAGACGCAGATTACAGTAAATTGACTAGGCAGCTCTCTTAAATCAGTTCATTGCGTTTAGGATTCCTTAAGACGACTTCAAATATTTTGATGATCTAATGGTTTTCGTATAACTTGCTAAGTTGAATGTTATACTAGGTAATTGAGGCTCTAACTTGGGTATTTAAGGGTAATCTAGATATGAACAGTACCGAGCTGATCTTTTTCAAAATGTGTCGTACTCGGTGCCTATGGGCTTGTTCGGCATTTTTTTTTTATTTCATAAATCGAAAGTGCAAGTATATATTAATGGATCTGCAAAAAATCAGAATCTCATTCGCAAGTTTAGTATCTTTAAAACTACTACAAATTCCCATCTCGCGAAAATGGGGCGTGACCAGGCGCTACGTCACTATACGCATAGACTCGGCGATCTCAATAGACTTGATGCTCCTTATTGGTTATAATTATAAGTGTTTTCGAAGTATTCTTTGTTTTGCTTACTACTTGACAGTAGGGGAGTACAATTTGGTGAAATGTCAATAAATTACAATTTTCTCTCGCTCCTGCCAGAATGAATTTTCGATTTCGACCCTGCAATTTACGATTATAATTCATCGCCGACCTTCTCCTTTCCGTAGACACATAGAACGAACTTCCACTCGACGTATTTATTTAGTTACTAGCGTTTAAAAATTCCATGTTTTTCGACTTTTCAGGTTAAATTTGAAAGGTCCCAGAAAGCCATTTTTCTTACGTCACTTGCGTATAGTGACGTCACAAATGAGCGCTCAGTTTTTGCAACTATTACTAATTTCAACTCCTTATATCTCGAGAACGGAAAAAGTTAATAATACGAAATTTTAAGTGTATAATGAGAATATCGAGTACTATATGAAAAAGTATAAAAACCATATAAAAAGAGTATCATGGAACAAGCCCATTGTAACACTCTAAAAGTCCCAAATATTATATGTACGCTATCACCATCATGTTTAAACATTAATTCTTATTTGTTTGCTTATAAGTGTATTGAAACATATTCTTTATAGAATTTTGCAAACAGAAAAAAAATAACTATAACTAAAAGAAAAACTCTGTGTGAAAAAATATGAATAAAATCTTTGCATTCTTTCGATAACCTGAATTCTAGTTATGCTAGCAAACTAAAATCCTAAAATGAATTTGTCTAATTTCTTATTTGACAATTCTCATTAGCATCCACGCAGTCCCCTACGGCCATGCAGATTAAACTAGTATCTACATAACCCCCTACCATTATGAAGATTCAGTTAAAAATGAGAACAAATGCCTAAAATGAATTTATTTATCTACCTTGTTTTAAAAATATTTTCATTCTAATGGATTACATTTTCATGAAATCTGTCATTCTGTTTCTTGGAAATGAAACGTTTTTTGCCCTAGCATAACTAAAATTCAGGTTATCGAAAGAATGCACAAATATTTGATTAATATTTTTTCACGCAGAGTTTTTCTTTTAGTTATAGATAGTTATTTTTTCTGCTGTAACAAATAATAATTCATTTTAAACATGCATAGAGTATATAGGCTCCAATACTAGTTAGCTAATAGATCGGTGAGGTTGTTTTTATCGGTCAATGTCAAATATAATTATTTCACACTTGTTCATAGAAATTGTCTTGGTTTTGCATGAAACATCTTTATGGGTGGCTTTATGTGTTTCTGATGAGCTCCAGAATAAGGGTGAAGAACATTTCAAAGGCTAAGCATTTTCAAGAAACTGAATGATAGATTTCATGAAAATGTAAGCCATTAGAATGAATTTTTTTTTAAGACAGGTAGATAAATACATTCATTTTAGGCCTTTGTTCTCATTTTTAACGGAATCTTCATAATCGTAGGGGTTATGTACATACTAGTTTAATCTGTATGGCCGTATGGGACTGTGTGGATGCTAGTGTTAGAATGAGAATTGTCAAATAAGAAATTAGACAAATTCATTTTAGGATTTTAATTTGCTAGCATAACCAGAATTCAGGTTATCGAAAGAATGCAAAGATTTCATTAATATTTTTTAACACAGAGGTTTTCTTTTAGTTGTAGATAGTTGTTTTGTCTGCTGTTTGCAAAATCCTATAAAGAATATGTTTCAATACCACCATCATATTGAGAAAATACATAAAACATTTTAAACAGGAAATTATGCGGCATTATTTAATCGCAAGCACTCTCGCATTACAAAAAAGATTTCTAATTAGCAATTTCTCCCTGATCATAAATGATACTTTTATAAATATTTTCCAATGGCACCTTTTGCATATATTAATTATCTTAAGTTTCCTTTATACTGTGTTAATGGAATACACATTTTTGTTCGCTCTACTGAGAAAGAAGCTTGTGTTTACCTTTTCACTGGTTGCAATCTAAACCTGCCTCGTCTCGTCCAACTTTTCAATTGACACGGCGCGGCGCGGCGCATCCCACCGTGGATATATGACTGGCTGCGGCGCATATACTTAATGAGGGAAATGTTCTAATTAATTAATTTAAAATAAAGTTTACTTCATGGATTGATTTATTTGATTTATTGATATTGAGAGAAAGGCGGTTGCGCAGTGATCTTTATTTTACTTGCATCTTGTTTATTTTACAACCTGTTAAACATATCAAATTGAAGATAGTTATTTCTTAATTATTGCAAAATAAAAAAATATAGATACATAAATGAATATTTAAAATATTTTATGAGAGCCAAATTTTAATTTACTTCATCTGTTATAATTAAACAACAAACATA
This sequence comes from Stenurella melanura, assembly GCA_963583905.1. Lineage (NCBI taxonomy): Eukaryota > Metazoa > Arthropoda > Insecta > Coleoptera > Cerambycidae > Stenurella > Stenurella melanura. The sequence goes on from OY757312.1 coordinate 116,954,388, forward strand.
AAAGTGGCCAAATACGCTTTACAAATAGGACAATTTTGCGCAAATTTTGAAAATACCGCGGAATTTCGAATACTTTAAACTTTTCTTTATCTGAGAAAAACTTTGATATATCAATTTCCTCAAAGTTTCATGTTTATATTTTCTTATTCGAGTATTTTTAAGGAAACATTTTGAAAACCATGACGCATTTGCATTTAATCAATGTGTACTTCCTATTCTTACTTATGGAGCAGAAATGCTCACACTAACAAAATACGCGTTGCGCAAAGAGCTATGGAAAGATCAATGTTGGATGTTTCCCTTGGGGATAGAGTCTCAAATGTAAGGCTCCGCCAAATGTCTGGATTAACCGATGCAATCGAACGCATAACAATGTTGAAATGGAACTGGGCTGGGCACATAGCAAGAATGACAGACGGATGATGGACGAAAAAAAATTTAGAGTGGAGACCGTGGCCAGAGGTCATAGAGGAGGCCCGCCAACAAGAAGGGCGGATGATATAAGAAGAATAGAGACAAACTGGATGAAGACAGCACGTGATCGCAGACGATGGAATGGACTAAGGGAGGCCTATGTTCAGCAGTAGACGCACTTGGGCCGATTGATGATGATGATGACGCATTCGCCAGTTTTCTTTAAAGAAAATGAAATAATAACTGAAACGTGCAAAGGATTTCCTGGGACTTATTTCAGGTGATTGTATTCATCGAGTGTTACATATTCTGAAGGAAAGAAAACAACATGGTATTATACATGTTTAGCTTTAGATGAACATAGTACCTTCAGTAATATAAGCTTATTTAAATGATAAAAGAACTCCTAGCATGGTATTATTTTGTTTACTATCAATTTATAATTAATATAATTAATAGCATTACTAGTTTCATTAAGTTCAGAAATATTTTATTCAACGTTAATCATAATAATAGAGGTTTTGTGGAACTCATGTTCGAAGCGAGCCAGACATCCGCGACACATAGCGCCGTGGCAACTGAAAGGTTGGACGGAATGTCCAAATAAGCTAATATTAAAAATTTTCCTTGCACCTAAATCGAAATAAAATGGCAGTAAACAGGTGAATCTCCTAAGGGGAATGTTAAAACTTATTGACTAAAAATATGATGGCATAGCACTAGTACAAATTGTTTTGCTTGTTGCTACAGTAATCGAGGACAAACGAAAAACCTCCTTAGAATAATTTGCTAGGACCAAAGCGACGCGACGTTGTTTTGGCTCTAATAAGATTTATGATTAGGAAAAATACTTTTTAAAAAAGCATAAGGAATAAACAGATATAAAAAGAACAGAAGAAATGGATAGAATAAGAGGAAAATATAAGTGAAAGTTATAATATTCTGACAAGTTGGAGAATGAGTATGTAAGTTTTGGCTAAAAATGCTTCCGCAAAATCGGCAGCGCCTGGTAAATTAATATAATTCGAAATGGTGCACTATATGCTCTTCTTATTTGTGTTATGTTGTTTATTAACGAACTATCGCCCTGCATAAACCGGTAAACTTTTGGAAAGCTGCACGTGTATAGTCCATTGGTGTTGTAATCTCGTTGCGGCGTGCGTATAGTTTTCTTAAAGAAGTGTACCATGAATAATTGGAAGTGAAGCGGAAAAATTTCAAGAATTACAAATTTCCTTAATGTCGTGGCCGACGTGCTGACCACACCGGCACCGCGTATGTTAGGGTCGGTCCCACTATGGTGTTAAAAAACAATTTTTCATAGTCTATTGAGTCTGATATTATTCGCCATAAGCGGGTACAGACTTCTGGATATAGAATAAACTGTCCATACAGCTTCGTTCACGTTTGTTGAACGTCATTTTCTTGTCAGTGTACTCCGAAGTATTTCACATAGTTTCTTGTCGGAATGTGACTACCTCTATCAAAACGGACATTACTAGAATAGAATTACTAGTGACGTAGATTGCGAAATTTACATAACAAAGTGATTTTTTGTAAATTCAAGTCCACTTTATGGAAAACAATTATTCGTCCTGCAAAGGGTTGGAAACGTTTGGTGTATCGCGCTGCCTATGACGTAATTATTCACAGTCCTCCCATTCTCTCATTTTTGTACCTATGGAGATGAAATTTGACATACAGACGTAAATTGATAAACAGAAATGAAAATATTTTTGAAAAAAAAATTGGACCTTCCACCCATACAGTGAAAAGTGAATCCCCCCCAAAAAATACTTACCCCGTCAGTGGATAGGTGTCTTAAAATGCAATAAAAAATGTTTTAGGACGTTATAATTCTAATCCCTCAGTCATGAGATATTCCTTTTCAAAATCGTTATCAACGCCCCCCCCCCCTATAATTTCTGAAATATCGATGCAAAAAATTTGAAACAATTCCCAAATGTAACTTTTAGTTAGTACTTTCAATGAGAATTATAATGGACGCTGTAACAAAAGTACTTCTGGCGAGACGTTGTGAATAAGAAGCGAAATGAATCTTTACCTGGGCAGGACTCCAAATTTACTTTTAAGTAACACATTGAAGTAAACACTTTTAGATCGAAGCAAACATTACTGATTCTTCTACACAGAAGTAGCAACATCTAAAAAATTGTACTCACCTCTTCCGATGCTATTCGGGGACAATGCACCAGTAACGATCGTCGGTGGGATCATTTTTGGCGCGGCATCACTCACTGGAGTACTACTAACAGCCGAAACACTCTGTACACCTTCCCTCGCCACTTCCTGTAAAGTACTTGCGGCTCTCGATCCGATGTTGGCCGGTTGAAGGATGGTGTATTGTTTATTGGCGGCCTCGGGAGATTTGACTTGAGGTTCAACTTGACTCTCCGTCGGTTTTAAAGGGACGATGCTCTTTGGTTTGTCGTCTGCTGCTGAGGAAGGGTCCGCAATGGAAGGATAACCCACAAAGGTGGCCTCAGCGGGGAAGGGGCCTAAGGTCGGGTTTTTCGAGGGCTGAGGTGGACGAAATGCGGACGTCGTGGAAAAGGGGGAGGAAGAAGTTGAAGTGCGCGGGAATGAATGAAAAATCGACTCGGAAGGGTATTTGGCGGTAGGCTTCGTCGTCTCGTCTTTCTTCTTGTCTTCCAATTTGTCGTTTGATTCGTTCTTTTCCGAAGCTGCTTCTGACATGTCTATCTCTAGCTCATTGGACGAATCGTCCACTAGTTCGTTAAAATCGTGCGATTGGTATTGTACGACCTCCCCTTTTTTATTTGTTTTTTGCTTGCTCTCGGAAACTTTGCTTTTGCTTCTCATATCCACTGATTTCTCATCGGAACTCTCCTCGTGCTCGTGTTGCTCCCTCAGCGTTATCACGTCTTTTAAGGAGCAAGTATTGTCGCTGCTGCTGTTCGAAGCCGATGGAGGTGACATCTTGACAGTTGCTTTCTTTTCATCGAATAAATTTTCGAAAGCCGGGTTCTCCTCGTGGTGGCTACCATACCCGCCTCTTGGTCCCGGCCAACTACCTGAGAGATTTTTCAAAGCCGCTTCAGTTTCACGTATTAGATTCTCTTCGGCGGCTCCCTCGTCACTAGAGGATAATTTTGGGCTCTTTTTAACAGGGCTGCCACTGTTTGAAGCAGGTAATACGCGCTTCTTCTGTGGCAGTATAAGCGCTTTGGTTTCCTCGGATTTTTTCCGGCGTTTCTCGTCTATCGATTCTAAAGTTTTTGTGAAGCCTTTTGCAACTGTTGCCATGCTAGGGTTTTCGATTTTTCTCTTTTTCAATTGTGGTAAGCCAAAAGGACGATTGGATCTGGAAGAGAGAAGGATTGGTAAGTTTTGCTAGACAGATGCCACATTGATATTTATAAATTCATCCATTGAATACGAGATCATGAACAAAATAAATGTTCGAGACTCATCATATTATATGTGTGGTATTCAGCTAAAGAAGATTACTAGTGGCAAATTATATTGTTTACTGAATACAACATTCATATTGTGGGTAATATCAGATTTTACATTCATTATTTCATTCATTTATTGTTTGTCTCTCTCCATGGAAGAATCAGTTCGTTGGAAAAGTAGTTTTTCTGTTAATTTAATTTTTAAAAGAACAACAGATAAGAAAATAGCTTTGCGTTAATTATTAATATATTGTTTTTATGGCAAGGCACATTGGTTTATGCGAACGTAATAAGTAATAAATATAAGGATGTCAGCTTTATAAACTGGTTATAAGGTTTTGATTCTTGAAAATAAGATAAAATACGTGCAATATCATGGCTATAAATCGAAAAATATAGAGGTCCCATCAGGAGTCCCGCAGGGCTCAATACTAGGCCCTATCTTGTGTAATATATATTTACAAGATATAACTTATTCCATAAGTATCAGTTTTTTAATGTATGCAGATGATATAAAATTTTATACCAAAATCGAGTCATCTTGATTATTTGCCATTACAAGCTACATTGGAATATATTAATAATTGGTGATACAGGGTCGTCCATCTAAGCGGAAATGTTGACAAAGCGGCTTAACGGTTGTAGTAGGAAAACATCTGAATGCTGAAGAGATGGTATTTTTCCTAGTATTCCGAATCTGAGATCAAAAACAATGGAACATCAAATGGTGAAAATATTCGCGAAAGATATGTTTCGAAAAAAACACCTTGTATATTTCTACTGGAAATGAAATGTTGTGATGTTATCAATGATAATAATAATTCAAATTCAATATTCGGGTTCCAATTGGTCGCAAAATCGCAATGTATTTCGTATTTTCGGATCAACCCTGTATAATTTGAAAAAAGTCAGATTTAGATTTTTTTCTGACTTCAACGATACTATATTAGATATACTTGCTACATATAGTTTCTGAGATATCCGAGAAAACAGTATACAAAATTTTATTAACAACTAAATTACAAGAGATAGTAGTAGACTATGAGAAACATTGGTATTGAAGCATTCCTTGCATTTCTACTACTCTATGAACAGTATGCATCAAGTTGGCTTTGGAAATTAAATATAAATCAAGCATTCAAATTTTTTTCCTACTAGAACCGTAAAGCCGCTATGTCAACGTTTCAGCTTAGATGGACCACCCTGTACTTCTATGCTTACTCTAGATAATTATTTTATTTACATTATAATCTTCTATCCTATGTAATCGTCTGTATTAGTAATAGTTTTAGTTTATAATATTGTATTATCTATGTCTACTTAATGTTGTGTTATATTCTATTGTTTATATATATGTTCCTACCCTGTAATTAGAAGTATGTTCTATAGGTAGTGTATTTAAATAAATAAATAAAATAAATAAAAGTGCACATTTAACAAATCTTTCGTTCAGATTCAAATTTGAAAGCAATTAGATGAAAATTATGATTCAAAGTTTGAATGTATATATTGGTAGTGTTTGCTTAGTGTTGATTTAAGAAAATATGTACAAATTGTACATCGAGTACTTAAAAAAGGTTAAAAGTTACATAAATGTATCAACTAAAGTGAATTTTTTTCACGTGGGAAGCGATTTTTAGATCACAACTGTGGTCAATTGATTAGTAAACCTACAGATAGGTAATATGTTTCTAATAGAAAGTTTATTTTATTTTTTATATTTATTTTACAGCGAAAATAAATCTTCAACTGACTTTAAACGGTGGGTAGACAATTATATAGCGTGGAATGTTTAATAGGAATAAATTATGTAACATGGATATACAAAATTTGTATAAAAATTAAAACATGACAATATCCATTCTTACTGGCTACATTTTAGCAACAATATTCTTAGTTCATCTTGACCACTTTCATTTTGTGAGATTTTTCTGATATCAGGGTTGAAATACTACTGAAATGCTGCTGATGCCCCCATTGTTGTCTGATTTAGTTATATAAATATTACTCTTTAGAAGTCAGAAAAAATCGAGTAGAATAAGATCTGGAGATCTTGCGAGCCACTCAATTGAACCTCTTCTTTCAGTCTGTTTATTTGGGAAAATTTCGTCTAAATGCGGATTAAGAGTTACGGCATAATATAGTGAAGTTTCCCGCATTTAGTCAGGGTTATTGTCAGATCAATAATAATAGTTCTGACGATTAACTTAGCCATGTAAATTGAACGTATCTTCATCCAAAAAAATACTTTCCAGAGTTATTTGGTTATGACTAAAAGTCCGTCATATAAGGATGCATCTATGCACTTTTACAGGTTCGGAATGTTACGAAACGTGGAAATTTTAAATTTGAGCAAAAGAAAGTTTTCTGTCACCCGTTTTATAAAAAATTTTCAAAATTTTCAAAATTTCAAATTTTTTCTATTTAAAATTTTCAAAAAAAATATATTTTTTTTAAGATTTAGAATGTCACGAAACGTGGAAATTTTAAATTTGAGCGATTTTTCTTTTCCATTATCTATTTCCTTTAACCGGTCAACCCTGTATATTTTCCAGTTAAATAACGTATAAGCACCAAATGACCATATCGGTACACAATACTGCCAAATTATGATTTGACACCAGCCTACTTAGTGTTTTGACTGATATAATAGGACTCGTCGCTTTTAACTGATCACATAGGCAGATGTTATAAAAACAGTCGATTTTATGATATTTTTTCAAGAGGTAAAAAAGTTTCTAAATGTTTAGTTCATTTTTTATAATTTAAAGAAAAAATAGCAGACAGAAAGATATTTACAAAATTATAAGAAGGGAAGTTAATATCGCCCCTTTGTATACATGCTAGATTTATGAAATAATGTCGTTAGACGCCTTTTCATTAGTTACCAAGACGTGCCAAGTTTCGTTTTTTTCAGATTACCTTATTTACAGATAGAAATTAAAAACCGTTTTTGGCACACCCCCTTAAGGGGGTGCAGCTGGGCAAGAAAGGCTTATTTTGAAAAATTTTATATGAGGAACCCATCTTCATTTTCGATAAGGAATTAGTAGTAAAATCTTTTGCACTTTACTACGGGACACCCTGTGTATTAAGTATATGAATGTAATGGCGTAAATTATTTTATTTATATTAGTTATATGTATATACTATTTTTAAGATTGACATTTGTATTTGTATCTCATGCTCAAGTATTTTTATTTGTTGTTTATTTATATATACATAATTTGTTTTAACATTAACTAAATTATAATTTATTTATAAAGTAAAATTGAATAGTTTTTCTCTATATAGATCAAGCAATTTTATTTAGTATGAAAATGTATAATACATAATATATTAATCTCATTTTGACTGTAATTATTAATAATGATAAAGATGTGATATAAGTTAAACGTCGAAGGCACATTAACTCGCACAAAATCATCCATTTATCCACGAGAATGACGCGATAGTTGGTATGTAGCCAGTATAAGTGAATAATAATCCTTACTAGTCGAAATCCCACTGCAGTCAACTGATGCACATTGTTTAATGTCCTTTTAGTTCGAATTTTCGTTTCGCTGTCGGGTTATTTCCGTTTTTTCATTTATATTTATATCATTATTACACGCCGTGTTGTCCCTTTCAGCTATGCCTCGATGGACAAACTTCTCAACTAGCGATAGAAAATATCACCGTTATTTCTTTTGCATAGATAACTATTTTGCAACATTTTCTAGAGCTCTAACACGTTCTAGTTAACGAAACATAATGCATATGTATTGTTATATTGACTTTAGAGTACTAAATCTCTCTAGAATCGTTAAAACTAGGGTGGTATAACGGTATATAAAAGGTTTTATTTACAATTATGCAGAGATAATCAAATTGTCTTGCGTATTAAAAGTTCAACTTCATTCGACAATTGAACTGAAATGTGAGGTTGGAGAGTGGCCATTTTCTTACCAGTTTTCGGGTTGGAAAGTGGGCATTTGCCATTCTATGTTTTTTATTGATTTTCTTTCAGTTGTAGGATATATAAATTATAAGACATAGAGCATGTTTATTTATTAACACAAACTTAGACACAAACAGAGCAATTAATTCTACAAATACTAGCTGAACAAATAGACTAATAAATATTTATATATTAAAAACGACGCGACGTCACTTTGACATTTGTCTTCTGACATAAGAAATTTAGTAAACGGTTTATTGGCTTTTTGTTAATTAAGGAGGATGATTGTGAATAAAATAGTATACAAACCTTGGTGAAGAGTTTCATTGCTGTCTCGAGAATTAGTTGACCTCGTCGCTTCGCGCCTCGGTCAACTATCTTATCTCTCAACAACAATGAAACACTTCTTTCCACCTCGGTATGTAATATACTGTTTCATACGTCTTATTAAAAATATGATAAAATTTGCAATATGAAAAAGTCTAAGGTGAAAGGAAGTGTTATTTGAAATAATCGTAGCGGACAATATGGGACCGTTGTCAGTAATTGAACTTGGAATGGCCGTTGTAAGAGACTATTTTTGAAAACAGTTTGGAAGAAATTGCTATTCTTGATCAAGAAGTAGAGATTGTGGCTGATACTTGAAGTGAAATAAATATACAACGTGCCCAATGGGTTATGCTGTGGTTGTTTTGGAAGTTGATCAATTTTCAACCTACAGCAATAAGAAAAAAGAATTAAATGTTATTTCGACTTTAAATAACGTAATCATTCTACGTATGATCTGTTTTAATAATTGAGACAAAATATGCTTATTTGAAAATGACGTAATTGCAAAAAAATACATCCCTCAATTTTTATTTTACAGTGACAAGAAAACAGATTAAAATAATTTTACAGGTCTCTTTTTAGGGCAAAGATCTCTCTGTGTTGTCTTTGAGGTAAAAATGCATTAATACAATTTTAGAATGATATAATTAATTGCTTTTATTGGGGTTTTATTGGTATACTAGCGTGGTCAGCATAATGAATACATTATATATTGTCTTTGAGAAGCCATGCTATTCATATATCTCTTTCTAGCTCGGAATTCATAATTGTAAATCAGAATTCACAGTTGCTAAGTATAATGTTATAAGCAGTCTGAATGGTGAAAAAAACATTATTCCAAATAGACCGCTCTATAGGTTAGTAGGTCACGGTTCGTCGAGCCGATACAGAGCTTAGGTATGGGATTCGTTGAATTAGTTAAACCACGACGTTATTGGGTATAAGTATAACGTGCGTTCTTAGATTTACTTTAGTTTTAATTATCTCCAGATGATGCCTACATGGTGGGCGAAACGCCTATCGAGTATAATATTCGAGTGTAGTGTTCGAGAGTTTTGACGTTCGTTTGTATAAATTGCTTCATCGTATGCGAATTTCGAGCGAATTCCGCTTTAAAAATTGTGAATTCACAGGGAGAAAATAATAATAGTATGTCCTTTCTACGCTGTCATAGTAAACTACTCAAAAAATATATTACAGTTAAATTCTCTTGGTATTTATCGTTAAAGCAATATTTTTTGAGATCTGTTAAAAAACCTGAAGGTAAGCTTTTCGAATAATTTTACTTTTAAGACTGTGCTCTCAAAATATCAGCGGGGCATTTTTCCTAATTTTTACCTTGACATCACATTACCAAGAAAACCTGTCTGCATATGCGTGTATATTGAGAGACATTATTACCATTTTTTTTTTCAAAAAATGCCACTCTATGCTCTATAACATATATATTTTCATAATTTTCATAAGGGTAGAAAGGTGTTAAAATATAGAATCACTAATCGTATATGAATTAATATTTACAGTCTTTCTAATAGAAAACTATTAAACAATAATTCAAGTCTACATTTTTTCATATTCATATGTGATTTTAGATGCGTCAGGGGTATTAAAGGCAAGGGTAACGAGCATTTACTGTAAACTATACCTTACGCGCACTCTTAATACGCGACAAATTAAAATACGTTAATTTTTTAAATTTCAAACTCATGTCTATATATGTTTTTCTTTATTGTCTTGTAAGACGTCATGTTATTATGAGATTGACTGTTGCACAACTCAGTGATTATTGTTCTCGTCTAAATATTAAAGTGCGAAGAGATATCAGCATAATAGGCTTTACGGGTAGTAGTAATATTCGTTGCAGATTTAGTAACAATTTTAATGAAAATTCAAAGTGAGAAAAATCCTAAATGTGCAGTGTATGGTCGTTTTGTGTTAAAAGTGGCAGGGCAAAAAATATTAACAGAGGACGATATAACTTTGTGCTAAAATATGATTCATTTAGGAATGAAAATAAATCGTTTGGAATAACAATGTAAGCGAGTTTTTGCAGGTACAGTAATTAAATCTGCGACGCTAGAGCAAATGAAACAATATCTATGGATTGATATAGTTCTTTGTACGGGGAGTTCAAGATATTGCTCTGAAAATTCGTCGGAACTAGATACTTTGTATTTCATAAGTAACATCTGGGTCAAATTCTGGGTTTGGTTCAAGTTCTAACTGTTCTGTAGAAGTACTTGGTAGATTTTGATCGATTTTGTTATAATATCCTGAATTCGTTCGCTTATATATTTTTACGTGACAGGAACCGCTTACCTCACTATTTGGAAAAATTGTTTCAGGCGTCTGTAACACATTTTGGCACAGTGTTATATCTTTTTCTGTTAATATTTTTTTTGCCCTGCCACTTTTAACACAACACGACCATACATCGTGCATTTAGGATTCTTCTCGCTCTGAATTTTGGTATTTTAATTTGGCACGTATTAAGAGTGCGCATAAGATACAGTGAATTCTAGTTACCCTCGCCTTTAACATTCTTGACGAATGTAAAAAAATAAATGAATATAAAAGAATTGTAGACTTGAATTAATTGTTTAGTAGTTTATAGCCTAGACTATAAATATTAATTTTTAAATGATTAGTTAGTAGCATAGTTTTTTTAAACACTGTTCTACACTTATGAAAATTTTGAAAAAAAAATACCTTATAGAGCACAGTAGGGGGCATTTTTGAAAAAAAAAATGGTAACAGTGTCTCTCAATATACTTACACGAAATTTTTTATGTTACAAAATTTTTAATTCCAATATTTTGGTATATTGCTTACTGGAAATACTCAATAATTTTTTGTCTAATATCTCTTTGATATATCTACCGCATGTATAAAAGTCATAAGAATTAGTTACATTATTAAAGAGAAAATAATTATATTTCAAAACTTGATTAACAAATTTATTTTAAAAACCAGAAAGGCAGGAGTATAATATTTTGCAAAATAGTTCTTTTCAGGAATGTGATGTCAACGTAAAAATATCAGCCCAATCTCCTGAGGGGCATCTGGCCCATGCTTATCCTGCTACACTATTTGACTGCTATCCACTCTTATTACAACAGTTGTTACTACTGCACTTGCAGATTGATGTTAATTTAAGCCTTTAAAAGATGATCGGGAAACTCTTTCTGCAAACGAAAATGTAAAGTCATCCAAGTCATCAGCGGTTTTATTTTGGAATTAATTCGTATTTATCAACCGCACTCAGGTATGCACAACCCTTTCATAGAACGCGATTATATTCATTGGGTTTTCATATTCACCGCATTTTAAGAGAGACAGTATTAATATCTCCCCGTTGTTTTTCAACCCTAAATTTCTTCCCCCTACGCAGCGGAACCTCTGTATAAAAATGCATCCGGGGCACCCCTGATGTAATGCATGCTTACGTTGAAGGAGGGCAGAGTAACTAACGGTAGCGGCGGAGTTCCCCTAGTGGATTTATTTCTTATAGATTTCGGGATCCCGACCTTGACGAATTGGAATTTCTGTATGGGCTTAAACGGTCCTAATTTCGTTATATTTATGTAATATCTTACTTTCGTAATGTGGTGGACTAATAATGATTGAATCGTATCCAACACAAAGAAATTATTATAATTTTGGAGTTATTTTTTAACAGATATGTTTGTGTTGTTTTTATTATTGGAAATTCAGAACAGATAAAAATATAATCCATAATTAAGATTACAACACTTTACCTGGATTTGTTTTTAAATAAAATGGTTCATAAGCTTCATATTTTCCGATCGATTTTTTCGAAAATGAAAGAGCTATTCCTGTATCTAACACTGACTTATCAGTCCAGTTTTAATAAATTCAGACTTTGCATCCTTAAGTTATTGTGCTTACAAGAAATACGGCGGATGGAGAGCCGGACGGGCAGACGGAAAAACTGACAGACAAACGGACAGATGACCGACATTTTGAAAGTTATTCAGAATTCTGTTGATCAAATTTTGCTTTAGAAGCTACGGAATAGATACGGAAAAAATATGTCAAATTTTTTGTAGGGAATTTTATAGGCTTTATTTTATAATAAAATATATGGTGTATAATTTCGATATCGTCAATGGTTAGCGAGATATAAACAAACAACTGAATTTGAGAGCCATTTTTTCAAGATGGCAGCTCGAGTGAAACAGATAGAGATTGGGACTTTTAATATGATTAATAATACACCTTAATAAACATCTTTTGGAAAGTTTCAATCCTTCCTTAACGTTTTGATCAAACGTCGATGTTCCAGGAGTAATTAAAGTCATTTGCTGGCTCCAAAAAACACTATTGATGACGCAAGAAATTTCCTAGAACTTGTTTTGTTTACGTTTTTATACAAATGATACAAAATTATTATTCGTATTGTCATAATTATTGTGGCTTTTGGGTCCTTGTTTTGCCTTTCTTAGGTAATTTTCATTATTTTGCTTGTTTGTAAAAATGGTGTATTGTAATATTAGGAGTAAAAGTGATACTTTTGTGACGAGTGATAAACGAAGTGAGTCCGGCAATTACAAACGAGTCACAAGTGGCTTTTACTCCGGATGAAACATACTATTTCTTCTTCAAACGTCTATTAGCTATAAAAAAGGTAAAGATAAAAAATCTCGAATTTCGCCACCAAAAACGCATTGTATTAAACAAAATACGCGTTGCTATGGACGTACTGTACTGCCGTACTTTCTCTGCCGTTCCTAGCGCCAGAAAAAGTACTTTTACCTCCGGTGCTAATGGCAATGCACAGCCGCCTAAAACGTCAGACTTTAATATCATGAAATGAGTTAAGAAATGTCATGTTTTTCTGACGTTTTAAGAAAAACAATTTTTCCTGCTAGTGTTTGGAAATGTTCTATATTTCAATACTTATTTGAGGTAGAAAAGCTTCTACTTTTCCAAGACAGAGCGAAAATTATATTTCCGAATATTTTAAATCAATATTATTAGAACAATAGCTATCTATTTATTAGTATTATAGGTAGATATTGTATATCTTGCATAATATTTGAAAGCTGAAACAGTTCTAATATTTATGTTGAGTTTTTCTTTTTAGCCAAATATTTTGGATGCCACTGAAGTTTATAAATACAAAAAAACACTAAAAATATACAATTCTGATAATTTCTATGAACACTAGTAGAAACAGTCCTGTATAGAACACTTAAGAAAAATGTCTCGCCCGTATAATGCATATAAGAATCCTACACCTACGGAGAAATCTCACTTTTCTTGTTGCAAATTGCTATAAGTTGCGTCGAGACTTTTAGTTTAAAAAGTCAAATTTTAACATGCATAAAGTGCCCTTTTTCACTTATGGGTACCGCGCTCGCCTACGGTTCATGCAGTCAAACTTCCCATTCCAAAAAAAAGTACTGCTTTATGCACTTGTTGCATAAATAATTATTATGATTATAAGAAGTGGTGATTGAAAAATATACTATAACCAAATTAACAACCATTTTCATGAACCTTTTTAATGATGAATATCTTGATATCATGTAGTCTAGGTGTTCGCTAACTGAATGAATTTATACATATCCTCTTATAACTTCTTGTATGGCTTAATTGCGACTAAACTACAACTTTTTTCCTCTGCGAAAATTTTCGAAAACGCGGCGTTCTTCCTTCACTTTCCACGCGTCGTATTGGAAAATCGGGAAATCTGTTTTGTCGGACAATTCGAAAATTGCTATCAAGCAATCTTGAAAAAATCAGCTGGTTATGAATAAATTTGTAAACGTTTTAATTCCCAATTTTTATAAAAATTCCGAATTAAAACAAATTTATTGATAACCAGCTGATTATTTCAAGATTGCTTAATAGTAACATGTAGAATCCAATTTTCGAATTGCCCGGCAAAACAGATTTCCCGATTTTCCAGTACGCCGCGTGGAAATGTTTCGGAAGAAGTGGAAGGGGACCGCCGCGTTTTCGCAAATTTTCGCAGTGGAAAAAAGTTGTACATTTGGCGCAATTACGCCATACAAGAAGTTACAAGAGGATATGTCAAGTTCATTTTTTGTACACGGTAATCTAGATCAATATTAGCTTTACTTTGAAAGCGGCAAACGATTCAAAGATATAAGTACTGGCAAAAACACATTTCGATTAGGAGAACTTCTGGCAATGAATATAACATTTTAGAATCCATAGATTGAACACCTACATACTGGTTTAACTAATAGGTAGCTTTGTATGTTAAAACGAGAACAAAAATAAATATAAACCAATAGATATAAATTCCTTATCATTATTAACTTTTCTGTTTGTGCTCTGAAAAATCATCAACTGGGCGTTAACAAGCGGTCAACACCTAAAGTTGACTCCTTACATTACTCAGTAGGACCGAAAACCGCAAATATGGCCAAAATTGCAAATTTTCTCTTATGGAAATGAACTAAGCGAACATAATGATTTCATGGAATAATATACAGGGATTATAAGAGTACCGAATTCACTCTTCCAGCAGCTCATTGCAGTGTGCAAGTTTTTGAGTTTTGATCAGGTTTTCCTGATACTGGTCCCACCATTTATTGTTGAAATATTCCAAGAACTAAATGGATATGGTAGATTGAAACTTTCACGTCACACAAAGTCTAAAAACATTTGCTGTCATGGAATTTGCAAGTAAGTGTAATGTAAGCCAGTTCATAGCCATATGGACATTATTGTATAGTTGTTCTATATTTACTTATAAATTCATTACTATTGGATTCGGAGAATTGTTTCCAAATAAAAATGGTACCTTAATTATCGGAATATTTCGTTGAAACAAAACGAAGCATCTATTATTATATAAGAGAAACATTACATCGTAGGTAAATATGGACTGTGAAATCTTAGTTTTTGATGTAAGTGAAAAGCAAGTAAATACACTCTTAATACGCTCTTGTATAATGTAATTGAGCATTTGAATAATTTTTTGTCATAATGAACGTTTAAACAAATGTTTCAAATTCATTCAAATGAAGATCTGTCCGTTGGCTCCCGATACTTCTCCACACTTAAGTAGGTCATATGCTTTTGCCACAGAATACCAGAAAATACATTACAAGCCACAATTTTCAATTGATTCATTTTCTGATTACGTTAGCACCAATAGACTTCTATCTTCATGATGCAGAGTTGGAAAGAGAATGGGAGGAAGCCTCGCCAATATACTCTAAGCGAATGCCGTATATTTTTGAAGTCTGTCGGTTTAGACTTCCTCCCCAGGAGAATAGGGTCCTGGATAATCAAAATCAGGACTTATCACGGAAGGCGTGATTCTCTTCACAAATGAAAAATAAATTCATCTGCACAAGTACACTTAATCACTTCAAGTCAACTTAAATTTCCAATTTTCATCTAAGCCTATCTCTTACGTGTAAATATTTGTGTACATTAGACGCATTTATTTATATTCAGGCTAAATTTAAATAATGAGATGGTTTTTTAAATTTGTTTTACTTTTTTATTTACCAAATAAGAAAGGTTTGCTTTTAAAATGATGATTAAATATAATGTCTGAATATTAGTTTAAAACACAAGCTAAATGTGATATTCATTTTTGGTTAGCATTAGCAAATAAAGCAAAATTATACTTCTGTAGAGTCCAATGACTGTTCAGTGTTTAATATTAACTAATGTACAAACTTGGCTTTAGATAGTTTATGTCATCATGGCGCGTTTATAATTCCAGCACTATTACAGCACTTCTTCCACTGAAGGTGAAGAAGGCCAACAATATATTGTACTATATAAATATTTTTTTTAAAATTTGGATACATTTTTATAGAATCTAATTCTTTATTTTGATCGTTAAAATATTGTAAAATAGAAGATAATGAATTAGCTGACAGCCTTGAAAATTTTTTGCTGAAGTCCCATTTTTCCGTATCGAATCGTCTTGCGGCTTATCTAATGGTCATATAATGAAATATGTCCTAAAATGGGAAAAGTAACAGAAGTCCTATTGGAGGAATATTCCAGATAAAAATAATTAGTATTACTTATTCGACAAGGAATGCCACAAGGCTTATAGAACATGAAAAGTCTGACTAAAGGCTGATGACAAACCTTCTAACAGACCATTAGCTGTTTAGATATCATCTTAAAAATATGAGCAAGGCAAATATACATAAATGTTGGTACTGCGATGCTTTAACGGAGTCTGTGGAATATATACTTTATGTTAACCGCGTTAGGCTAAAGTACCTAGGAAGGGCAAAACTAACTTCTGACATAGGAAA
Organism: Stenurella melanura; assembly: GCA_963583905.1. Taxonomy (NCBI): domain Eukaryota; kingdom Metazoa; phylum Arthropoda; class Insecta; order Coleoptera; family Cerambycidae; genus Stenurella; species Stenurella melanura. The sequence goes on from OY757312.1 coordinate 116,970,797, forward strand.
ATTAGCTCTCAGGAGAATCAGAAGCTTTGTAATAGTTTGTGAATTTTGGGCAACCACCAATTCTAGGGTAATTCATAGAAGATCTTTTATGTTGAAGTAACGAAGAGATGGAGAGCTCAGTGACCCATTAAACAATCTACAGTTAACAAAGTATTGCAAAATTTTTATTTTTTATATTATAGTGTGGTTTGTGATTCTGCCTGATAGTATTGTCGCTAGTGGCAGTTAAAATTGTATTCAGCTCAAAATACTCATCATCTCTCTCTTGCAAAGTAGTTTGAAGAGACTGTCTTCTTTATTAATATCTAAATAATACATCGTTTGAAGAATAACTTCCGTTATCAAATTTAAAATGTTGCTTATGTCTACAGTTATTTTGAAATTAGTAACCCAGCGCATTGGAAATTTCGGAACATGTCGCCAAACTTGCTTTTTAGATTCGTCCGATGAAAGTGTCAAGAATATATTAAATCTATCAAGATGTTTTTAGGATAGATTAAGTTAACGCAAGCTTTTGGTACCGTTTATTAAATTTTTTTAATAGAGAGCCTAAACAACGAAAAAAGTATCCTTAATACGTACGATTTTAACCCTGCAGTAGACCAAGCATTCGTGGGGGTGTGTTCTCTAACCTCTAACAGTATTTCAGAAACTACAAATTCCATAACTAAGAATTGCGTCGGAACAAGTACCATTCCAACACACTGTGATGGAATAACACCGCACGGTACTTCACAAATCAGAAGCCGTTATATTAAGCCACATTTAGTGGTTCGATTGTCGGATTTACGTCGAACAAAAGGTATTTATTTCTAGCTTCGCATTTGACGTTTCGAACAGTTTTGAAGTTTTTTCGTATACTTTCTAAAATCTTGTTAGAGAAAGTATATATAGTCTACAACACGTTTGGAATGGCATATTCCACACTCGCAAACCGTACGCCTCGCCTTCGGCTCGGTCTACAAACTTTTCGCTTGTGTAGAATATGGGCCATTCCATATCTTGTGGTAGAATATACAATTTACTACCCGAGCGTATTCATTTAAATGTTCTATTTATCAGTAACCAATAGCTACTCTTGTCAGTTTCTTCAGGTTTGAAAATATGTTCAAACCTGAAGAAACTGACAAATCTGCTTACAGTACCTAAAGTATTTAAAGCAGCGGTAAATTATTTTAAATGCTGTCGGTACCTGAAGTAACTTTTATTTTGAGGACCGTAATTTTGTTTAAAATTTACTAAGCATTATTTCTAGATGTCTGCAAGTATCAAGTACCATTTCTACTCATGTAGACATGCTTAAGTTCAAATGTATATTACTTTTATTTCTAATAGTTTCCACCTCTGACTACAAGAAATCTGCCTTCGTCCTGTGAATATTACTTATCTCATCTAACGCGATGATGCGTTCGGTTTTAAAATGTGGTCATTTTTTTGTTAAAGTGTCTTTTACTTTGATAAGTAATAAATTGGGCAGTCTTTAAAACAAGGTAGTATATACCTAACTGCTTTCCTCCAGGCTAATTTTATGTGGCATGCTCAAGGGTTAGTACATCACTATTATTGGTTACACTGTCTTCAGAGGGAAAACAGCCATTATTGCGTACAAAGAAGCATTCGTGAAGTAGAAATATACATTTAACTAATATTTGAGCAGTTTTCGTTCGTTTGATTTTTTAAATCCCCTATTTTTCCTTCTGCATTTATTATTAATTTCCTTAACGGAAAATTTTCTTTTTTTATATTAAACACTTTTCTTGAGAACCACTATGTAAGTAAATGTATTTAACGGTTACTTTCGAAGTAGATTTTTATTATAGAAATAACTTTTCGTTAATTCTGATTTACACCTTTTTAGTATTTCCTGCAATATTCATTTTATTCAGAGAATTTTTTTTATAATTTTAGAGACACATTTTATTTTTCTTTCTGCAATTCTCATTCGTCTTATTGAAACCAAAAAATCTTTAAACATTTCTCTTAAGAAGCACTATGTAAGTAAAAGTAATCTAACTAATACTTGAAGTAGCTTTTATTCATATGTTTCAAATATTTTTTTATCTAAAACTGGTTTAACCTCTTTATTTTCACTTCTGTAAAAAAAATACTTCAAAAAGTTATGGAGACATTATGTAAGTAGAAGTGCTCCAATCCATGAATAATTTCTTAGAAATAATTTTTAGTTAATTTTCGTTTAATATTTTTTCCGAACTTTCTACAATATTGATTTTATTAAGAGACAAAGTATTTTTATTATCCTAAAAACAGTTTTTCTCACTTCCTTTTAGATGCTGGTCAGTTCTCGATCAATACCGGGTAACTTCATCTAATAATAATAACATAAAACTATCAAATGGAAATACAAATGAGAAGGAAACCATACGCATACATCCACCGTAATTGTTCTTATTATTTCACCAAATTCGTCTATTTGAGTACGAAATTGATAAGAATTACCACATATACCCTATATTATTTGTGAAATCAAACGGCCGCGCACCAGAATAAGATTCCCCAACCATTTTAATCCCGCAGGATTCGAGTGGGACGTTCCGATTTGAGAGCCACTTCTTAGAATTGTTAGAATTGTGGCGTTCTAAACTGGAGGCCTTAAGTAAGCGCGGATTAAGCAGTTTATCCTGGTAGTATCCTAGTGGATAGTCCTTACTTTAGCTATCTGTATTTAACAGAAGCTCAGGGATTTCGCGAAGTTACTATACGACTGATGGTAATAGTCTAAGCTACCTAGATAGTTTGCGGTCAATGTTATAATCGCCAATTCTGAGTTGAAACCATCCCTGGGGATGAGCTTGAATTTCAGACCAAAAGTCGGATATGATTAGGTGGTGCTTATAGCGTCTCCTGCAACATCTGCTAAGCGTAATGGACAACGCAGGTATTATTTGTTTCTTTGGTATTTGGTCATATCACAGGGATATTATTTTTAACTCCATTAGAAATATCATTTTATTACGGAACATAGCAAACGATATTGTATCATGAATTGTTTCTGTTCAGACTATGTTCTGTGTTTAAGTGATTATCATGTAAGATTACCCTAACAGACATATTTTTTTGTCGCCCTTAAACAATGTTTTAAGTTTCCGAAGTAATTCAGGATTCTATATTAGGTAAAGAGGGACGAGTCCTTACAGTTTAGAATGGAGTCGGAACCACTTCATCGGGATTATTCTATAATTAAGACTATTTCGCCAGTTTGAAAGCTAAACGTACTAACCACTGAGCTATGGCCCCCTTATGTTTTAAAGAATACGAACAAAAAAAAAATTATTTCAATTAATAATTTATTTTAATTTTCAATATGTTTTGTTATTTTTTTTTACAGAACATGTATTTCAAATAGATTCAGTATAAGAAAGCAAAAATTTTAAAAATATTTCTAGAGGAAGAAAATATGTTATATTGTAATACTCTCAACAAATCGGCAGTATTTTATAAATTATCTCTCACATTCTTAAAATATTGTAGTTTTGGATTTCTAAAAAAATATGTATAATATTTTGTTCATTTTTTAAAATATTTAAGTACTCATTTCTAAATTAAGGATTATTTTTTAATTTGTAAATTTGGTGGTATAAGTACTTTTTTATTTCCATAAATATTTTACTTTATGCAAATAAATAATTTAATATACAAAAAATATTAAAGACTCTTTGGACGACTTTATAAATTAATATTCATCAAGCTTTGTTTTACTATGTACTAAAAAATGTTATTATTTTTATTAGCTTATATATTTTTAAAGTTTTTATGCCAACATGGAAAAATATTTAAAGTTACTTTAAAGTTGTAGAAAATCACTCGAATTATTATAAGTAAATTTTAGAAATATAAAATATATTATTTTATTCTATATTTCATTTCATTGATTCTTTAATTTGTGTATAAATATTTTTATAAATTAATTTCGCTAAACATAATTAAATTGTAAGATTATACATAGGATTAAAATTTTCTTGTATACTTGAATGCCAAAAGCGGTAATAACATTCATAAAATATTTAAGAAGCATATAAAAATTTTCAAAATATTTTTTCACTTTCGAAAACAAAATTAACTAAAAAATGCATGGACATACCTCGTATTAGCGCAAACTGCTTCTATCATTTTTCAAGAGCCCAACCAACATCATCAACCAAAACAGTCAGTAAATAGCAACATTTTTCTACAAGCAACTAATAAATTTCGATGACGGAAAACAACATCGTAAAAACGTCAAATTAACAAATGCCAACAGTGTAATCAACAAAAAGAAACAAATATATAAAATAGTGTTGACACGCCACAAATCACTTCTTGTTATAGTTTTTCAACTTTCCAGAACTCACGCAATATTATCGCACGCACGCTACGCTCTGGAACTGAAACGTGCGTAGGGACCACGCACAGGGCTGCAACTGCAGCAGGAGAGCCAAGCAGGATTGAAGCCGAGCCGACGGAAAGCGTTCGCAGGAGTATATTGCAGCGCGCGCAAGAATGCAGCCCTCAACGTACTTGCCTTGCCCACCCCTACAAATAGGGTCCGGCAGCAGGAACAGAGGACGATGTATTCCTGCTGATGTCGATATCTTCGCGTACTATCGGTTGTTAGATGTTAGGGTAATTAGAAATTGCTGAAAAATGTGCTGTGATTTTGGATTGTGCTTAATCCTGCTGATTTCGTTACTGCTGTGAGAAAACAGGAATATTTAGTTTCGTGTAGAAAGTAGCATAGACATAATTCATTCTTGAAGTGCCGGATTGATTAGTTATATGGATGAATGAACAAATATTGCATCTTGGTTGAAAATTACGACAATAATATATTTTTCTTATAGAAAGAAGTGTTATGTTTTGCAAACTGTTGATGTTCTTGATTTGGCGATTAAGTTTGTTTGAGAAACATGTTTTTACTTGAATGTGGGACTTATAATGATGAATAAAAAATCAAGTATACGCACTACGTACCACCCACCGTCTATTGCGCCGTTTTCGCGAGTAAATTTGATTGATTGATTTGTTTATGATTTTTTTGAGTTAATAGGCCTTCGGCTGTAGTCAATGTGCAATACATTTTTATAATATTGGGCTTACTTTCTATTAATCAACTTTAACTTTTTTTAACAGAAGGGGGGTGTCAATGAACACACAAAGGGGTTGACTTTTGCGTTATTTTTGTATGTATCATTTCCTCCGGAACGGCTTTAGAGATTTCCATAAAATGTTTTGCAAAATGTGGAGTGTCTAGGCGCTGGTCCCACATTAGTGTCATTGTGTCAATGTGTCAATAAGGTGAAAAAAATAGTTCTTTATATTCAGAATTTGGCAAATGCGAGTAATGATTTCTACCAAAATGCATTGAAATAGGGAGTCTGGTAAAAATTCAGAGCAACAAGTCCAACAGTGCTTCCATAATTGCAAATCTTTTGCAGTTTTACATCAATGCATGTTTATTTATTATTTGTTTGCTTATAGTAATGAAACAAATTCTTTATAGGATTTCGCAAACAGCGGAAAGAAAAACTATCTGAGAACTAAAAGAAAAACTATATGTAAAAATATTAATGAAATCTTTGCATTCTTTCGATAACCTGACTTCTGGTTATGCTAACAAGTAAAAATTCTTATTTGCCATTCTCATTATAACACTAGCACCCCACATAGTCCCCTACGGCTAGGCAGGTTAAACTAGTATCTACATGATCCCTACGATATGCAAATTCAGTTAAAAATGAGAATAAAGGCCTGAAATTAATTTATTTACCTACCTTGTCTTTACATTTTTTTCATTCTAATGAATTACATTTTAATAAAATCTCATTCAGTTTCTTGGAAAGGCTTAGCCTTTGAAACGTTTTTCGTCCGTATTGTGGACTCATCAGAAAAACCCAAAGCCACTCATAACGATGTTCCATGCAAAACTTTGATTATTAACTCATCTTGGCTACGTGGTCTGTTATTATACACTATATTTTTAGACGACCCCACAAATAAAAATCAAGTGGTGTCAGGTCTGGAGACCTCGGGGGAAACTCCTGAACTTGATTTCTTAAACGTATCCATCTGGCTGGAAAATTAACTTCTAGCCAACCACTTGCAACATTATGAGCCGGGGCACCATCAAGTTGATAATACAAGTATCTTCTGACATCTTGAGGCAGATTATTGAGAAAGGGTTCAATTTCTCTTTGCAGCAAATTTAAATAAGCTTCTCCATTCAATCTTGGAATGAGAAAAAGCCCAATAATCTGATCCTGCCATACATAAACCACACCAAACGTTAACTTTTAACACATATTGGCTTTTAGTACTGATAAACTAGTGGGGATTTTCGTCAGCTCAAAAACGGCAATTCAGCATACTACCCCATTGGTAGTGAATGTTGCTTCATCAGTAAATATGACGTTTTTCAGAAAATTAACATTGTTTAAAAATTCACCCTGGGCCCAAAAACAGAAATCTAATCTTCTGTATGTATCTCCATCTTCTAGGGTATGTAGAAATTTTGGTTTGAATGCTCTTTTTCTATGTTTTGTCAGGCAACGCCAAACGATGTTTTTACTAAAATTTAGATTTAATGCTACTTGCCTTATGCTAGATCTTGAATATTCTCTAAAATATTGTAAAATACGTTCCTCGTTTTGAATTTGCCGATTTTGTAAATTATAATTCTTTGGTCTTAACTTACATACATTTCCTCCATTGTTAAAATTTGTATTAATGGTTGCTACCAATTTATGGCGAATGGGAGGCTGACGGCCAGGACGCCGTAAATTAAATTCATCAGCAGCTTCTCTAAATGATCTGGCATTATCTCCAACTAAACGAACCAATTCCACTTTTTCTTGCATTGTTAAACGTTGAGCCATTTAAAAAAAAATCAGTTCACTTATTATGTAACATTAATCCATCATTCATTAAATTTTTAACGTATTAACTTATTGACTTTCAACAATACATCGACACTTGCAATAACTTTTGTTTTCATGGCTTACTTAGGTCTTTATTAAAGATTATTTGTTAAAAGCATGGTAGGTATGTACAAATTAGAATTTTTGCCTTATTAAAAAAATAGTATTTTTTTTGTAGAACCATTTCACACTAGTACAATACATTATTCTGAACAAAAAATAAAGAATAAATTTTTTTCATATGACAATCCGTTTCACAGATACAAATTATTTTAAGTTGAAAAAAATTGATTTTTAAGGGCCCATATCTCAAACGCCTTTGAACACACAACGATGTAATCTTGTACAACGGGGTTTTTAAAGGTGCTGATTAGGACTATTTTACTAGTTTTTCTCTAATAAAATCGCTAATACTTTTTTTTCCAAAAGTCGACCCTCTTTTTCCATGATAGAATCGAACGTCACTGACTACAGTCGAATGTGGTTACGTCTAAAGACTCACTTCATAGGTATATATTCACCACCAAAATTTCAAAACATTCGGATATCGGGTGAGCGAGATATAAGGGTGGCTCCATGAAAAGTAGACACAGTGTATATAAATATTTTTTGTAAAATATTTATTAATCTCCAACAATAAGATGGGTATTATTCTTTAACGCGTATCCTTGTCGGAAACAGGTCGGAGGTATGGAAATACGGTTTAAAAAATTTAACTTCCTCCGATATGGACGTATTTTGATATGGTAGTTGCTCATAATAAGAGACAAGTTGTGAAAGATTTTGGCTAAGGGTGTGAAAGGGGTTGCAAAATTTTGCTTGCTTAGGGTAAAAGTTGATAGATATGGTTTCTCTTATGGAAAATGGTGTGGATTAAAAATTCAAATTGTTCCGACTTAGACCAAGTTTAATACAATTGGATTAAAATTGTGAAACATTTTGAAAATGTTTGTAAGATGTAAAGGGGGGTCGATACAAACTTCGAATTAAATTTGTATGGACAAACTATAGGCCATCCGGTATATCAAATTACATGAAATATAAATCTGTAAACATTTTGCAATTATAGTAGCCATATTGAATTCGCCATTTTAAATTTTTAACAAAGTAAGTTTAAGGCAATTTCGACGAAATTTGAATTTTGTCTAGTTTTGATAGACCGATCCGTTGTACTTGTCGTTAGCTTGGCAGGGTGTCTACTAATCTGGGAAACCTGGAAAACCTGGGATTGTCAGGGAATTTATTTTAGTCAGGGAAAACCTGGAAATATCAGGGAATTTGCTAAAATAAGTCGTATAACCCGGAATTTGTACTTTCAGATAATTATTAATACAAACTATTTAATATGTTAGAAATGTTTCGCAGATGAAGATTATGAACACTTCTTGATACAAATTTTATATAGTAATATGAATGCTCGAGCGCACTTCTCCAGTTATTATTTATTGCTAGTAGTTCCGGAGTTGATTGTCTATGGTGGTTCAGATACCCTAGTAGCACAACATATTGGACCTTTTGTTAATTCTGATTCATTTAAAAAAAAAAAAACTTCTTTAAAGACTATAAAACAATGATAATCTTTGTAGAAATAATTCATTGGGTAATTGGGTTCTCGAAAATAAACGTTTTAGTAATAAAATGCAAGAATTTTTTCATATTGTTTCATAAATTTGTTTGAGGTGAATACATACATACTTTCTTATTTGTTCGAATGTAGGAAGTTAAAAACCTGGAATTTAAATAAAGTAATATCTGGAAAACCTGGAAAGGTCAGGGAATTTTAAGAAATGATCGTCAAGCATTAATACCATGTCGTTGGTATGAACATATTTGACTCGTTTTCTATTCCCAGCGCATCCGCCAAATTTGCGATAAAAATATTTTCCCCGATTTTGCTCTACTTATACTAGACAGCTTAATCTTCCATATTTAACACGCAGATTGGCCGAATAGTCAGAAAATTGCCGTCTTTTGCGGAAAGAATTTGCTGATGCGGCGTAGACGCTCAGTAGCCTCATGTTTTAAGGTGTTTTAGTCAGTAGTAGCAGAAGAATTTTCAGTCTATGAGATCGATGCTAATGTTCCTGTTATAGTTTTGAAGGCATGCTGAGATTGAAGTGAAAGCTTTTTTAACGTAACAATGTTCGTTTTTTTTACATAAAGGTGTAATCATGAATAATAATAATAATTATAACTTTATTGTCGTAAAATCGTATAAAAGATATTGACAACGTCAATTATCTAATAGTAGTTATACATATAGGAAATAAAATAAAAAACAATAAGTCATACAAGGAATTTGAAGACAAAGTACACAACTTAAAATATGTAAAAATGGTATATAGTTAAAATTAATTACAGCAGTAATATTCTTGGAAAGAGTAAAAGCAGTTTTCTAGAAGGTAGTGCTTGATGTGGTTGTTAAACTTGCTTATTGGATTAATATTTTTAAAAGAATTTGGCAAATGACTGCAAAAACAGCAAGTGCTCTTTCTGTACATTGATAAGTTAAAATTTGAAATGTGAATATTGGTGTTAGACTTGGTATCACGTGCTTGCACTGAATTATTTTGTAGGGATTTTCCTTGATTTGTTTTAACGAAAATTAGTGCTACATAAATAACTATAGAGGGAAGTGGTAGAATATGATATTTTGGGTTAACAGAAACATTTTTTCGTATTATTCTTTTCTGTATAATGAAAATGCGGTTAAGCTCAGTTGTTTGACCCCAGTAAATCGACATGTAATTCAAATGCGAATATGCTAAAGCATAATACACCTTCATTAAGTTCTTGGTATCAAGAATATTATGGAAAATAAGAAGAGTGTCTTCAAAAGTCTTCGATGAGGTTGCGACTGATTTGGAGGTTGAAACCTAGATAGATGATGAGCTAGAACTAAGATAATATAGATAAACATCACTATAATATCGACTATGAAAAATATATAAAGAAATAATTAAAAAACTAAGAAGCGCTAACACAGAGGCTTGTGGGGGTTCCCTTATTTTGTAGGTAAAGACGAAGTCATTAAGTGAATGTAAACCTATATACCCTTCAGTTAATCGTGGCCTTCGTACGTGCGTTAAAAACATTATCATGGGCTTGTTAGGTGTAAAGGTGGAAGAACAAGCCTGTAAGTAGATCTTCTACTATAAGGGTCGAACTGTTTTTTTTACGACAAAATGTTAATGCAAAGAGAATAAAAGGCGCTTGTTGTTATTAGTATTATTAAAAAGTCAGCTTGTGACATGATGTCTGCTTAGTCTGCTAGAAACAGAAAATGTACCTCCGGACATGGAAACCTTTTGTCGATGTTCCTATTGTACTAGCAAAAGGAATAAAACAAAGAAAACAAAATACAAATGTCAAAGTTCTTGTATTTGGAGCATGTACAATGCATTTGTGACGAATGCCTCATAGGTGATGACTGGTTACATTTAGGTTGTAAGATTTAGTTAACATTGATTACTGTTTATTAAATATCCGAGTCATTGACTAAATTAATCATTATAATTTATTTTACAAAAATTAAATATTTTCCTAGCAATTTAAGATTTCGCTGTCTAAGACTGATGTTAACTTGCATGGTACGAAAATCAGTATTAACCCTGAAAGGTTAACAAAACTATAATCAGACTACCACCGAGCCATACTCTACAACATGCAAATGATTTCATAGAAAAGAAAGTCAGTTAAAAAGGTACAGTATTGAATAAACACGTGGTATTTGCTTTCGATCTACAAACTGTTTTTTCTAGTATTTATTAAAAGCTGTAAGTGTTAAAGCAATCCATTTTTTTGAAGTTTTTGCAGATTATGCCCCAATATCGAACATAACTTAAAATGAGTGCCTGTTTTGGATACCATTAGCATACACACACTGTCGAAAGTATTGTTTTTACACACTCAGCTTTTGACAAAACGCCTCTTTAGCCAGTTACGCACTTATATGACGCTCTTATCCTTTCTTTTTTCTTGGAGTTCAATCATACATACATTCATTGAAGGTTATTAAGTACTAAGACAAATGACGTAATAAACGGTATACCTGAGGGTATTTCAAGTGATAAAATCTCTGCATTATTCAAAATATCCTATCAAAAACATTAACAGAAATGTACTGGTTTGAAACTTTTAAAACGATTTTTTGCCGTTAATATTCAATTGGTTAAGTTAGAGAGAGATCTAATGAGGAACTTTAAAAAAAATGCGATTTTTGCTCAAATTTTGTTCTAATACATATAGAAGAACTAAGTTCCTAATATAAATAGTAGTCTAACAGCAGTCGAATCCTAAGTTTTCATTAAATGATATGAATTATTTAAAAAACAGTTTTGCTACTGCATGTTATTAAATGAAGTCCCCTCTACACCTTTCTTTCTTTAGTATGGAAACCTCAAAATATGTTTAATTTCATATATGATGCTATGAAAGGACAACGCACAATATACACTCTCCGTGGGTTTGATTTATCCCTTGCAATGTTGCTTACTTACTAAACTATCTACTGATAAATCAATTTTATTTACTATTTAAACTAACAATATCCCTTACGAAAGTACCTATTTTCAGTATTAAATTTGTATGACCTTAATATATCTCATTCGTCTATTAATAATTAATAAGTTCCCAAGTAATATCGACATTTCGCATAACATTTCAAAAAGTTTTATCAATACTTATTAGACATTAATAAAATTTATTATATATCAATATAATAAACCGAACAAACATTTATAATGGTCCAAACAGCTCATAGAGTAGTAAAGACTAATTCAAACGTCGCAACCATAGAGGTCGCTGAGTATATTAGAACGGCGTTTTGAGAACGCCTTTAACATGAATATCCTGAGTTTCCACCGTACTTGCTTTATTCGCATACACTTCCGGCATTAAAAGGCGCATAGGAAACAAATATGGTTAAATTTTTTGCTATGAGTTAAAGTTATACGTTTTAAATTATATTGTTAATATTTTATGGATTCAATATATAATACAGAAGTTGTTTTATTAAGCAAAGTGTACTCGAATGCTGCAATTTAAAATTAATCATCAAGGCATTTTTAAAACTATTGCAGACGCGTGCATACTCCGATGATATGGATCCGTAGAAAAGCAGAATGGAGCAATTTCTAATGAAATAACTATCTGCATTGCTGTATTGATATAAAAATAAGATAATGTTTGTATAGCGCTCCGTTATTCACCGCTACCGTTTTGACTCTATAGTTTATAGTAAGTTTTTGAGTATAGTTGATAATTAGTATTTTAGATAATTGCTTGTGACTTCAGTCATATCCCGATGATATCATCTTAATTGGCGAAACACTCACTGGTATACTTAATATGTAGTATTTTTGAATTTATAGAGTCTCATCAACAATTATATACGCTTCACGTGTATTTTCTTTTATTAAAATGGTTCAAAACTTTCATAATCGGTAAATACCGATCGATTTTTTTTTTTGAAATGATAAGGGGTTTCCTCTATCTAATACTGATATACCGTTTAAGCTTTAATAAAATCGGATTTCTCGTTCTTAAGTTATTGTGTTTACAAAAATATGGCGGACGGAGCGACGGACGGATAGATGGTGGATATTTTGAAAGCTGTTCAAAATTATATGCTAATGATATAAACAATTTTTCTTTGTGAGCGATGTTTACGATTTTATAAATGTGTCGAACAAATTTTTGTTTTGTATTTTGGGAGAGTCGGTATTACAATAGATTAGGAAAAAATGTATATCTTGTAGGAAATCTTGTAAGTTTTATTTTATATTTAGTGGATAATTTCGTTATCGCTAATGGTTGGCGAGATATAAGCAAAAAATTTTGTTTGAGCACGATTTCTTCAAGATGGCGCACAGTGAATCAAAAATGAATTTTTGTTGACAAAATTCGATCTACACCTGAGTTTTGCTTGAAATGACTAATTTTTTTTAAAGTATTCTCAAAACAATACTTTACAACGCCTAACTGCCCAAATTGAAGGCGAATTGACTAAAAACCTTAATTATTTTGTTTTTTGGCTCATTTTTTGAGAAATTGAATATTTACAGTGAAATGGCAAGGGTGGACCTTCCTACATTTATGATCTCTGTTTAATAAATGGTTGTACATTATGTTTTTGGGTCGTTGATTACAAATATGATATTCGTTTTACCCAAAAGTGGTCTAATTTTGAGAAATTGGCCATTTTTTGGGGGTTATTGAAAATTTTTCGAAGTTTTCATTGCATAATTTATTAAACTATAATATGATCATAGTATTCTAAGATTTTCGGATTGATAAATAAAAAAGTAGTGATTTTTTGAACATCAATTAAAAAAATCCATTATCTTAAGGCGGCTAGAGACTTAACTATTTACTTGACCGGTATGCATGTGAAAGTTTATTGTACAGGTATACTGGAACGTGTGTATTATAACACTTGCACAATTTTTATAATACACACGTTCCAGTATACTTGTACAATAAACTTGCGCATGCATACGGTTCAAGTATGCAGTTACGTCTGTAGACGCCTTTACTAACCTTAATAATATAGAAAATTCAATATATGTTTGTTTGATTATAACTCAAAAACTGCCTGACTGATTCATCTCAGATTTTCAGAGAATAGTGTGACAAAAATCTGGAAGGTTATAGGACTAACATAATGCCTTTAAAGTATTTTTTTTGAAAATTCCATTAATTTTCGTGCTTAGAGACCGGAAAAATCAATTTTCAAAAAATTAATAACGAGTATTTTATCTCTTATATGCTAAATCAAAATTAAGGTGTTTAGCCAATTTGCTTCAATTTGAGCATTTAGGTGTTATAAAGTATTGTTTTGAGAATACTTAAAAATAGTCATTTCAAGCAAAACTCGGGTTTAGATCGAATTTTGTCCACAAAAATTCATTTTTGAATCACCGTGTAGCGGTTCGAGTGCGACACATAGTGATGGACGGTTTTAGTATGTTCAATAGGACACCTTAATGAATATCTTTTGCCAAGTCCAATTATCCCTGTTTAACTGAGGTAACAAGGGCATTCCTGATAACGTGGGTATTTTTTTAAAACTACATATTCAAGAGCGCACCCTACGATAGAATTTGTGACTCCTCATTCCTGACTATATGTTCAACTGTCTGGGACACAAAGACTATAAAGAATTGTAACTTACTATGATTGTATTTGCTAAAGATTGTCATAATTAACTTACTGCGTTAGTTTTGAGCTATAACTGTTTTTTAAAAATCAGTCTCATTTCCCAGTGGCATGCTTATAAGTAATACTTCAATTTTGAAATTTAAAATCGTGTACATGTAAGGTAATCTTTCGCCTGAAAACTTATCCTAAATTTTTAATTGGAAACCATTTGAAATTTTAAGAAACAGCATTAAAATATCCCACCGTGGATTGTGTCAGGCATAATCCCGTGTAACAGTGCGGCTGAGGCCCGTAGTCGTAAATCCATACAGCAAAAAAGTTGAGCAAAAGAACTTTTGCTAATTCAAATCAGTTTAGGAACAGAAATCGACCTACCCCACAAAGTCTCCTTAACTAGTTCATGCAAGTTAGAAAGAGAAAGTAACAAAGAACGTAAGTGTAATTTGTGTCGGCAAAGTTTCGGACTAAGTTAGCGCCAGTTTGAAATTAAACTGAACTTTTTATGGACTCTGGCATGAATTTTGTGAAATCGATGTTGTTTACATTTGACTTGGACCTGGAGTAATCGATAACGAGAAATTCATTTAGGCGGTTCTTGGGGCCATTAACAAAAAATGGGGAGTTTTGCTGGTACAGTTCCGTGTTTAATTATAACTTTGGACGTCAGAATGTCTAGGTACTCAAAAATATACCAGGTTAATAGGAAGTGCCTTATGCCAGTCTCATTTATATGATCTTGTAAATACTTATAGGCTAGTTTCATATTTTTTATATTTCTTCGATAATGGCTTCATTTATTATTCTTAATAACCGTATTATTATGTAATGAAATGCACTTGTATCTTGGGAATCGATGCGTTCGTGAATTTGATTACAGAAAACTGTTGTTTCGACTTTCATAAACATGGAGAGCTGCTGGCTAAAAGAACCCCACAGATTTTAGATGCAATGTTGGTTTCACTCCCGGGAGCTGAAACTTTGCACAGAGATAGTTCATAACATGCTGATCAAGTCTCCATGGCCATAAAAAATGTTGATGACAATATTTCGAGATATTAGTCATAGAAAGTCGTAATATCGTCGAAATTAAGACTTTCTTCTGCCAATATCTCGAAATCCTGTCATTAAAAATTTTTTGTGAACGTAGAGACTTTTGATTAGCATGTCATGAACCACCTCTGTGCAAGATTTCAGCTTCTGGTAGTGGAACCCAAATTGCGTTTAAAAACTGCGGGGTCCTTTGAAGAGGAGATAAAATTTCTTTTACAAATAATAACAAACTAACCGTTATACTCTTCGCAGATTTACTGCACTTTTTATATAATTGTTGCACATTTTATAGGATACTCTACACAGTTTTTTGGAAATAATATTAGTTTTAGACATTTTTAATTTAATTACAGAACATAAAAGAAAATATGTAAATTTTTTTAAATTTATTTTAAAAATGTATAACTTTTTTATTTATCCATCGATTTTGTTAAAAAAGGGTTCTTCCTCTTCCTCTAGCTAACACTAACCTACTTTCCAAATTTCAACACAATCGGACATTTCATTCTTAAGTTATCGTGCTTACAAGAAACGTGACGGACGGACAGACAGACGGACGGGCGGACGCGGACGGATATTTTGAAAGTTGTTCAGACTTCTATCACCAATTCAGTAATATGAAAATGTTTTCTCTACGAGCAATATTACCTGTTTTAGAAATGTGCTGATCGAATGCAATATACTCTTCGTTTTGTATTTACGAATAGTATAATAATGACCATAAACGGGAGGGGGTTACCATTTTTCAAACAAGACACACATACCTAGAATCCTGGTATACTGGAATAAATTTCTTAAAAAAAAATCCAAATGCCACGACTGGGAATTGAACCCTAAGCTCCAGGGTAAGAGCCAAGTGTACTACCCTATTTGTCACAGTCATACCGCTCCCTAAGGAATCCCTACTTCCACATCCAGATTTTTCATCCAAGTCACTTTAAAGGAAACATCTTTACTATATTTGCACTCTAGTATGTGGAAATTATTGGTCATGAATTTTAATAATATTTGGGGCAGATGCCATAGAAAGAATTTGAGGCGTTAGTTTCTACCACACACGATAAAAATTAAGTTTCTAAACTCTTATTAGCTTTCTCTACTTATTTTGTCCTATTCACAATCTCCCACCTCTCACCCCTTCAACGGAATCATCTGTCATTACAATACATACGTGTAGTAACTTTCAAATGAATATCTATCTCACTGTTATGTTATCAACCCCTTTAATAATGGAATGGAGGTGGTGGAAATGGGGGTTCAAAAATATTAGAAAGAAATATAAGGCCTTGGTTTCTAGTATATACACCAAATCTTAAATTTCTGTACTCTTGCCAGCTTGCTTTACTTATTTTTCCGTATTTACCTCTACTTAACCCTCACTCCATCAAGGGAATCATATCAAAATATAATATAGTTTCAGATATCGCTATAATATATACGTGTACCAAGTTTCAAGTAAAAATCTAAATTTTATGTTATTAACCCTTTAATACGGGTTGGGTGGGGGTTGATATTATAAAAAAATCTGGGGCCTTAGCTTGTGGCATATATACCAAATCCCAAGTTCCTGTGCTTTTACCAACTTGCTTTACTTATTTTCCCCTGTCATCTTAAAATATAATCTAGTTCCGGATGTCGTTATAATACATACGTGTACCTTTCAAGTGAATATCTCAATATTATTTTAACAAACTCTTTAATAACGGAGAGGTGGTGGTGGGGGGAGGAGCTGAAAATATAAAAAATCTGAGGTCTTGGCTTCTAGTATATACATCAAATTTCAAGTTACTGTACTCTTACCAGCTTGCTTCACTTATTTACCCCCACCAAACCCCTAACCCTTCACCGGAATAAGCGCAGAATATAATATAGTTCCAGATCTCCTAATGATACATATGTGTACCAAATTTCAAGTCG
Organism: Stenurella melanura; assembly: GCA_963583905.1. Taxonomy (NCBI): domain Eukaryota; kingdom Metazoa; phylum Arthropoda; class Insecta; order Coleoptera; family Cerambycidae; genus Stenurella; species Stenurella melanura. The sequence goes on from OY757312.1 coordinate 116,987,836, forward strand.
ATATCTTTAACGGTGCTGAGAAAACATGCGCACCAAAAATAGTTGCAGACCGAATGACTGACCGACAAACAGAAAATTTGCTTTCGCTCAAATTTAAAATCTCGACGTTTTGTGACATTCTAAGCCTATCTCACAAAAAAAAGTTTATAATTTTTTTTTATGATTACTATACTTACTTCCACTCCACTACGTGGATATGGAAGCAAAATCACGAATTTTATCGAAAAGTGTAAAATGGGACTTACGAAATTACCTTGAATTGGAGACTAGTCCTCTTCACTTTGGACCAAAATTGACCGAGATATGATGTTCTTAAGGATTAGTGTTTTTCACCCATTTCTAAGGTCAAATATTAACGCAAATTACTTGTGGTCAACTGAAAATCTAAGTTATAAAGTGTTCATCACAATGTTGAAAGGGAACTCAATTCCATATAGTTTGGTTCTTAGCACAACCCTCTATGATAAAAATTGACCAATTTATGACTATTTGTTTTCATAAAGTACGTTTTTATAAAAATTAATACTACAAAATTTCTTGAAATTGCATTCTGGCAGAAAAGTTTTGTAGCTTTTGACATTGTAAATTAAATCGCATGCATGTATTAATTTCCTCAAAAATAGTTTCTAATCTAAAATTATCAAAATTGCTCGGAAGAAATGTGCTTTTATTCGAATTTTTCAGGACAGTATTACAGATTATTCGAATTAAGGTAGTTATATCGCATTTCACGATAGTCGAGAAGGTCAAAATATGAACACCATTTGTCGTTCTGTTTCCAAAATTCATTCGCTGAAAGTTCGCAGTTTTTATCGACATTTAACATTGCGCTTATGGACATCATGCGAAATAAATTGATATCGTGACACTGTTTTCCCTCTTACTACTGATCCTTATTCGAGAATGATCTCAAAAACGAGGCAAATTGAAATTAATTCCTGACGAAGCACGTGTATAAATATTGAAATGACTCTCAGTAATATAACGCAATGGTAGTTACCCGAGAATTATTGAATGGAGGACATGAGTAGACGTGGTAACGTCGCACTCCTTCTTATACTTGGCGCGGATATTTGATAACACTTTGCGTTTATTTTAAATGCAGTGTCATAAAAGAAAGTAGAAGATTTGCAAATTTTCATTCCGATTTTATTTATTGTTTGTAGGTATAATAGTAATATATTTTTCCATTAATTTATTATAAAAGGAAAACATATTTTTTAAATTTTGTCAAAAATAGTATACATAATAATAATAATAATAACAATCTTTATTTAGCACAAACAGCTATTAAACACAGATGTAGTATACTTACTTAAAAATACATTTACAGTTATTACGTATTACAAAAAAGAAATACATTTCATTATTTAGTTTAGGATATAATATTTGTGGATTAATTATAATTAACTTAATATTTAACAATCAGCCAAATGCATAAAGTAAACTAGAATTATTTATTCATGAATTTATACAAATGCTTTTTAAACAGAAAGACATTCTTTGCTTGTTTTATAAATTCAGGTAATTTATTAAATTCTGCCGCTCCGTTGTCGTATATGGAGGATTTTGTTTTCATTAAGTTTGAAAAATTAATGTTTATATGATTTCTTTGCCTTGTGTTATAATTATGAATAACCCCACGATGTTGAATATTTGATGACAAATATGTTGGTAGTAAATTATTGTGCAGTTTATATAAGAATATCAGTGTCTTGTACTTTATTATTATCTTTTACCGAGAACCAGTTTAGTGTACATTGCATTGTTTTTATATTAGTATATATATTACATTTTAAAATAAATCGCATACACCTATTTTGAAGTAGCTGCAGTTTAAATATATGGGTATCATTACACATATACAATATACTGGAACAATACTCAAAATGTGGCTTTATTATTGTGTTATACAGATACCTGACTTTTAATATGTAGAATAGTGAATGAATATAGTATATTTTGATGAATGAATACATTTTTTTATTGAATTAAAAAGCAAGAATATTTTATTATTCATTTATTATATGCTGTTGTAATCAGTAATTTTTTCTATTTAAATGTTATCTGCCAGGAACGATTTTACATCTTCATTTGCGTTTTTAGAAGCTCCTGTTTCGACCCGATTCAAAATCGAGGAAGCTCCACATTCAGTAGTAAATACTGAGAGCAATCCGTTTTTATTTTCAGCTACAATTCTTTCCAGAGATACTTAACACGCTTTGGCAATTGGAACATTTCAGATTTTTTCCTAGTAGTTGTACATCAGCGATACGATTTCCAACATGAGTCGATTACCTGGCATCAGAAACTATATGTGACGTTACCAAATCTTTCAATAGTCTCTCTCTCTCTCTGTCGCGTCTCAAGTTTATCGATTGGCTAACAGATGTCGCACCTCGTGCGATATAACTACCTTAATAACAGTATCAAACTTAATTCGAATAGTCAGAAATAGTTCGAATGTCCTGAAGATTTCAAATAAGAATGAAAAAACTTATATATAATGCGAATTCTAGGCAGTTCAGTAAAGAAGAAATGTTTTATTAGATATGACATGAGTGAGCTTATGTTTACAAGCCTTTATTTAGAGTTTCATCTTTATTTTTTTTTATAATTCCGACCTTTCAGAGGAAACGAATGTTGATCATGTGGATTGCCACGCAATTAGGTGTTTTCTAGTTAGGTCTATTTAAGGCTGACAGAAGGACCATTTAAGGGGCAGGGCTCCAGTGTTGTTTTTCAGACAGAAATTTATTATTATAATTTCGAAATGATATCATTGTTTAACGTTGGTAGCACTTGCATGGCCAAAAGTCGATTATCAGTAAACTGTTGTTCTTCATACTAATCATACTATTACACTTTTAGTGAAAAATATACAGGGTGGTCATCCTAAAAAATAATTCAGCTATGGCGGAAATTTGTAAATGTTGTTGAGTACATCAGAGAATTTTACTCATTTTTATTAAATTCTAATAAATCACGCTTAGTATTTGAGGAATATGTACGAGTATTTACTATCTGTAGTAGCTAATGCCCAGACATTTAATTATCCTGAGCAATGTGCTTAGATTTAAGGTTATACCTATTTGTACTTTTATATTTAAACCATCTACTATATGCTTCTCATGTTACAGTTTTTGCTAATGGCTGTCATTAAATACAAATAGGTTTAGATTTAATCGAATCTGTTGCTTAGTATATTATTGGTACCTTAAATGATTTACAGCAGAGAGTATTGTGGTTTGCGTAGAACTCGAATTCATATACTTAGTAATTTTTTATTTCTGAAATAAGGTAACAATATGTTGATTGGGGAGAATATCATTTTACTAGCTGACACAGAACGAACTGAATCTCATTTCCGATTCTGCTGCAGTATAGATTAGTCACTCCAAGTTTTGATAATATAATTGATTAGACACACGAGGTGTCACTTTTGGTGTTATCAAATTTTATCATTAGTGATTTATCTAGAAAAAGGTAATTAAATTTATTCATTAAATTCTGCTTGTTAATATTTAACGGCATTCCGCCATATTTTTCAGTTCGCTAATTTATTTCAACTTATGTTTAACGACAACCATAATTCTGCGAACACGTGCTAACAACATTTTTACTCTTCTTCCGAAACGTAGGAGTTTTGCTGTCAGAAAGTATTAATTTATAACAAAAATTATAATTTTAAATGATTTTGAATTATTTTCAACTACTTTGAATTATTCTGATTAAACATCCATCGATAGCATCCGTTATCATCGAATAGTCTTATACGAGGGAATTTAAAGTCGGGAGATTACAACGATACGGGAAATCATGTACTTCAGTTTAGATGGTTAAATGCCTGCTTGGATCTATAGCTTCATAGTCCAGACAAGTTTAGCTTAGTGAAGTCAACTCAACATGTAGCAAAATCCTAACGTTATCCAGGTTATCCAGACATCATACCGCGTTGAGGGGCCGCCTGTGTTTAGGAGACCATTGGTAAAGACTGCCGGTGCTCACCAGGAGTCATCACCCAGTGTCCATCTTTGTGAAGGGTTGGCGAGAAAGTGAAATTTTCATTTGTTATTTGTATAACGTTTATTGCATAAAAACATTTTTTATCATGACCATTACACTTTAAATGATTAAGAGTTATTTAACGTTTGCCATTATAAAATAATCTTTATAATAATTAAGAATATTTCTGGGTCAAAAGGACTTGGTAATACTTGTTAAATTTGTCAAATTTTGTTTTTTTATTGCTGATCATTTTAAAACTTTTAATATTTGCGATTTTATATTAAAATTCATTTTTTATTATTTCTCTGTGTTTGTCCTAAATACGATCAGACCTATCAACAGCGGTCAGTTTCACTATCTCAGAGGTTAGCCGTAGCTTCAGTTTTCCTGTGGATGGTGCCCTTACAACATTTAATTTTAAGCTACCTCTGGGTGGTGAAACAAACTGGTTTGGTAGGGCACTGTGGACATATTGATTTAGCCTCTTACCTAAAAAAAGTGAACCCACGAAATCCCCGCTCTCTCATTAGATCATCTAGTCGTTCGCACTCGCTATTTGTGTTTTGTTCGAATTGCTTTTGATTATTATCTTAATCGGTAATATCAATTTCAATTTTTCCTAAAGCCATGTAGCGATGTATCTAGAGAAGTGAGTTAAGTGTCGTCGTGAATAGATGCTAAGATGCTCTCTTAAAAGCGATAAAAAGGCGGTAAAAAGGCGGTGAAACCCCTTTAAATTAGATAAAATTTCAGCCACCGGTAGACTAAGAAATTCTGTGTGAAATGAAGCGCCTCAATAGAAAAACAAAGATCATATGGAATTAATAATTACAAGGTTTTCTAATGGTATTAAACCAAATAAAGCAAACAAGTTCAAGTGAAGTGCAGTATCCCTACATACACCCTAGACGACCCAACAAGATATTTTTTAAGTGGTTCATGGGCAATAAATAATAACACAGTCAGTGTCAAAAAGAGGCACATATGTTTACAAAGCAATGTAGCTGTGTTGTGACCTAAAGTAATTTTATACAGTGGAAAGTTTTTAAATGGGCAAAATCAACTCAACCCAAGAAAGACTGATACGCTATAAATTCGTTTATTTTATTTTATTTGATATAATTGATATTATTCTTTCTATCTTTCTATCCGATCTTTACCATCTTAATTTTTATCAGCTCGATTTATATTGATTCAAAACATAATATTTTATTATTAATTTGGAAGGCGGAAATTGAAACTGATTGTCTCAAAGAAACGACATACAGGGTGAGTAAACTATCCCTTCGGATCTCTTTTTTCTCATAACGCACACAAAAAAAATTGTTACCGCGAGAAAGGCCCCTTCCCAGCAACTCCATTGGAAATGGACATTTACCTGTGGAACCGTTAATAAAAAAAAATGAAAGCTGCCAGATTCAGAAACAGAAGAAACAGAAACCTTAGAAGAAGAAAAATAAGGAAATGACAATAGATGCAAACTTAAAAGAAGCATGGGAACTGAACATAAGCATTTCGGAAACATCTGCACACCCCAACCGATGATGACAGATGGAGACTTAATAGAAGCATGGAAACTTAAAAGAAGCATCTCACAAACACCTACACTTCCCATCCTATATTCCCACCCCATGCATCATGCGGCTCTCGCTGCTGACAACAAGCATGTCCAATGTCCAACCCGGCGTATGCTGCCGGTCCGGCGGTATATAAAACATCCGAGATTTTGTTCCGGCACGCGGTTTGGCCGTCCGTTGGGCGTATTCGACGGACGACCAAGCTGCGTGTTGGAAAGAACCCCCATGGATGCCCGGAATTGGCAGCAATGCCCACCTACGCTGGCAAATCAATCAATCATCAATCAATCAATCAAGCCATGTAGCGATGTAACAATGTTTGTATGCAAACGCTCCATATTTGGAACCTTCAATTTTTGAGTTATTTTTTCTGTCTGATGGTCACTCTGAAAATTTTTTAATCAAAACAGGTTATTTATAGCAGTAGTGATAACTACATTCCGATTATTACTCTCCTATGTCGTTTCTTAATTAATAATTTTTTAGAGTGACCACCCTGTATAAATAAAGCAGGAAGTTCTGTGTGAATATCTTTACCGAGTTTTTTTAAAGGTTCAGTCCTTTCCAACATTTTTTTAAACAATGTTTAAAATATGAAAAGAATTTAACGATAAAACAAATATCGATGTTAAGGAGTCAGAGTCGGCAACCCTCACATGTAATTACAAACGTTAAACAGCAAATGTTCAACCTTGAAACTCCCTTTTTGCCATGTCACGCACCCTATTAACCTATCACACTTTAATTGCACTGCATTTACATATTCCATATGACCGATTTCCCATGCAATTTCGAAAAAGTATAAATTTAATTCCCGCAAATAACTTTGTATTTGCATATATGAAAAATAAGGAAATTTAATAAAGATTCAGCCGTTTCCAAACCGCCAATATCCACTCTCCACACTTGCCAGCAGAGTATATCAAATCGTTAAAACTAGAAAAGCATATTCTCGAAGCGCTCACAAATCAACCACCGATTTTTGAATGACGTGCCCTTAATTAGAAAAGTCGGAGAGCAGAAAAGGAAAGGCTGGCTCACTGGGTCGGATTTATGGGGATGGAGAGCAGTGAGTGGCTGTATATTCGCATACTTATTGTAGTACAGTTGTTTTAGGCAATCATAATTTACGCTATCGTAGAAGATACATTGTGGTTCAAAAATACTGTGTTGTATGGATATTATATAATTAATAAATTAGAAACAATCTACATAAAATATTACTGATGAAGTTAAATCCAGTAAAGGAATATGGGTCACAGTAAGAGATAAGTTAGTTGCCGATATGTTCTTAATCATGACATCAGATATTAAAACAACATATTTTATTCAAACTGTTGTTAATCTTTTTTCATCAATATTTTTAGTTTTTATTTATTTAACGTTGACTTACTTTCGCGACTAAGGTTAATCACCCACGTCAGAACATTAGTTAACCACAACCTGGAAATTTTACAGAATTTCTTCTCAGGATTTTTTACTTGCCTAACTTCTAATACACAAGGAACTGACTGCTTTACATTTCCTCAGAAAGATGGCATATTCACTACGCAATTATCTCCTAAAATTGCATAGCGTCTACTATGCGTTGGATAAAGGGTGATAGGTGATAATCCAGATGGTGATAGTCTGTTACAGTCTATTTTCGTATCTGTACAATTAAATTTGAAGATGACAGAGTTTCAGTCATTCTCGGATTTTGACAGAGGTTTCCGTCTTGGCCATTTTTGGGGATTTTTTCCGTTTGCCTGCCGAAGATAAGTTGTGTCACTGAGCACGTGGATAGCATTTTGTGAATTTGCTCCTTTAATGGGACATGGTGCTGTAGTGACAAATTTAGCAGTATTTTGTTTTGATATTTTTATTATTTTCTGTTGGGAAGTACTGCTACGGAATTTTCCGGATAAATCAACTTGCTGGAAGCACATGGCAAAGGAATTCTGTAAGCCCACTCAACATCTAAGGTATACCTTTGAAATCTCTTTAGGAAATAGATTTGTAATATTCGTTATTTCTTTATTGCAGGGCTTTTTGTTCTTTTTGTTCCTTTTGTTTCATTTTCATTTTATTTTGAACTTTTACTGGTATCGTATCCTGTATGTTTGACCCTACGTCTTACGTTTTGGGTGATTTGTACATCTGTATGTGAACTTTGGTTTTACTGAAACTTGGTTGGCAAGCTGTTCGTTGAATTTGGAATCCTGAGTTGTACCGGTGAGACTCTCCTGCCTGGTTCCATTGGAAGCTACGCTCCCCTGGTAGGCCTAGGGTATACATTGTGAAACCTGCTGGAGGTAAGCGTCTTTAAATTGCATAACGAGGGACCTGATATCACATCCCACCGTTTACGTGAGGCATAGAGAGCCCGTCAGTTTTCTTACGGTACTAAATTGCTGTCATTCGACCCACCTAACTACAGGTTTTTCCACATATTGCACCTAATATTTTACACGTTAAATTTAAATTATCAGTACATATTTTGCACATGACCAATTAAATTTTTAGTAGTAGAACACCACGCTTGCAAATTTTTCACATTAGTCAATTTAACCTATCGTAACTTACCTAGTTCACATTATTTTGTTCATTTTATGTTATTATTCAGTATTTTAATGTAAATCGTCTAAGCCAGTATATTTTGGGGTGTCATATTTTGCCTGTTATTAGTTAAGATTTTATTAGTTTTAAGTTGTCGTATATTTTGTGTTAGGTTAAGTGTGGGCCACACATCTAAGTATACTGATTGTGTGTAATGTTATTTCTGTGGGATTTGGCTGTAAGCGTACCTAAATATAATCATTAAATCTGTTATATTAAGACGCGTATTTGTTTTCACCAGCATACATCCAAGCTCCAATTTGTCGAATCCACTCCCCAGGGACTTGTCTAGTCGGCCGTGTGAGCCTCTTTCGCCACCAATTAAATGCAGAGAGGGGACTGCACGTAAAACATAATAAATTTTGTTCAGGGCACAGGGTGACCACCCTACCCTGCTGTATTGCTGATACATCAGCCTCTAAAGTTAATTTTTTTTACATATTCCCCTTTTATCTGGGAGCCCTGCAACAAGTCTAGGCGGCAGGGAAATTTTCCGTATGTTATTGTGCCAAGCTCATCTACCTCGCTGATTTTTTTTTGCATACGTTTGAAACCCTCTTAAGTATCCCAAATGCACAAAATTCTATATTTTTTAAGGAGGGAGACCCCTAACAGGTGCAGAAAGTGTTTTTCAATTATCATGGCTTTTATTGAAGCCACAACAAATGCGATACCAGCGTAGAGGGCTCTTCGAGCACTACAACTTTGCTTCTCTTGACGTTCGTCATAACTGCCACTTTTTCGGGGCAACATTGTTGCTCTATTAAATCGTTTATTTGCACAAAGTGGATTATTATTTAAAAGCCGTAAAAAAATATATATTAAAGGTACAAAGTTTCTTGAAACCTGTAAGAGATATGCGCCCTACATTCGCCGATTTGTTTTAAAAAATAAAAATTAAATGTATTGCATTCGAGTAGAATTAGAAACAATCTATCTGCTGCAAATATTGATTTTAGAAATAATTTTAGGAAGAAAATACTGTGTGAACGAAATGAACTACTAGTCATGATACAATGGAAACTCAGCAAGAAATGTTTCCTTTGTTTTATGTTTCTGCGCCAGTTGAATTCATTAGTGAATAATATTTAATAATATTTAATTGCTTTATAGAGTTAAGCGTAGGAGTAAACTTTGTAGGTGTAAAATTCGCCTATGTATAATATTTTTCTTAATAGAAGCGTTTATTATTAATATTATTAAAATTTGATGTGCAACTTGCAATGTCAGAGAACTATTGCAGCCGGGAAAACTCGGTCTGCTAGAAAAAGAACTTACAGAATCAAACATCGAGCCAGTATAGGTCTCGTTGAGATGCATTACAGGGACTTCGGGTATTTTAGATCTACAATAGGAAGCATGATATGCCTACCTGGAAACAATAGAATCAACCGGAATGGAATCGAATTCTGAATCTCTTAAGAGGATATAGAGCTGTTAGCAATTGGATACTCTCTCTAAGAATTAGCGCTAAGTATATGCACCTACAACTGCTGCTGATGAGGATGACTTGGGAGGATTCTATAAAGATCTAGAAACCTCACTCTACACTATTAAAAACAGATTCTTTTAAGTAATTTTAATGCTAACGTCGGAATATGATCACTAGCGACCTGTAGCTAAATTTAGCAAAGGAGAACGAAACGAAAGTAGTGAAAGACAGACTGTTTTGTCTCAACATCTACGGCACCTTTACACTTGGTTGTGACCTCGTAGAATTAGGAATCCTGTTCACTGTATTATGATCATCAATAAAGCTCTGTAAATTTCTAGCTGTCACTTGTTGTAGATTACCAGCATCTTATTCTCCTGTTTTATCATTTTTTGGGCCATATCAACCGGATAAAGGATAACGATTAATAAGTAGGCTGGCTGCAACTGCAATTCAAATCAATTTTAAAAATCATAATTTGAAATCGAAATACTTTTTAACTTAACTAAAGTCTTCCATTTTTTGAGATTATTCAGAATTAAGACACCGTGTATGCTACACAGAAGTGTCTTAATTCTGAATAATCTCAAAAAATGGAAGATTTTAGTTTTCAGCCTTGATATCGGGCCACAAAGTAATCTTGTAACAACTATTTTAAATAATAGGCGGGGCGAACTAGATCTAAGACATGCTCGAATCTGAAATCCTTTTAAGCGTTACAATTTTTTGCTTAAAAATAGGTAAAAAATACATAATTAACAATCCTCGAGTCTTTATAGTTACGAGGATACGGAACATGGTTCTTTATTGCAAAATAGAAAGCGGAACCCTGTTTTTTTTAATTCCTCTTAAATATTTCGTGAAATATACCTCTAATCGACTCGAGGTATACTGATCAAATTTGTTCCTAAGAAAAATTCCTACAAAAATATGCTATTATGGAAATTCGCAAAAATTGTTTACTATTGCAAAATTAGCAACAAAGGTGGAAGACATGAATTATTTTCGAATTGCAATAATTAAGGTAATTGTCATCGAAACTCGATGAAATTTTGAGGAAAGATAGCCCTTGGGATGTTCATAAAGTGTGCACACCCCCGATCCTCCAATCCAAAACGACGGCGTATTGCAAATTTCCAAATTTGAAAGTTGGAAATGCTGTCGTTTCGACAAAAAAAAAACGGATCGACAATAAACCAATTGAAATCGGTTGAATTTTATAAGCACAATTTTTTTCGATTCATTTTGATCAATTCTTCATTGTAAAAATATCAGTTAATGAGCTCACGAGAGCGTACGGTGCGAGAGATGGCCGAGCGGCCCGGCCCATAAATGAAGCATTCTGGTTGAATCATACCAAGTTTTAAGTAAAAATATTGATTAGAACGGTTGTTATCTATAGAAACGTAGAAGAGACGTATCTCGGCTTCCATTGGTCCTAGAAAAAAACTTCTTTTTTTTATTCGTGTTTTTTTAAGTGCAATCCAATGCACTTGGTTGCAAATCTTTAAACTGAAGAATACAATCCTTAGCAACGGTAATTGTTAGCCCGACCCACTTTTTAGGCGTTCCAAGGGCTATCTTTTCCCAAAATTTCATCCAGTTTCAATAACAATTACTTTTGTTATTGCAATTCGAAAATCTTTCATTTTTTTTTACCTTTGCTGCTAATTTTGCAATAGTAAACAAAGCCTATCTTTGTAGGAAATTTCCAAAGGAACAAATCAGTCTACCTCGAGTCGATTAGGCTTATTTCACGAGACATTTAAGAAAAACTAAAAAAAACCGGGGTTTCGCTTTTTATTTTGCAATAAAAAATCATTGAAACATATATTCTTTATAGGATTTTGCAAACAGTGGAAAGAAAAGCTATCTAAGAGAACTAAAGGAAAAACTATATATATATAAATATTAATGAAATCTTTGCATTTTTTCGATAACCTGACTTCTGGTTATGCTACAACGTGAAAATTCTTATCAGCCATTCTCATTTTAACACTAGCATCCAACCTAGTCCCCTACGGCTAAGCAGGCTAAACTAGTATCCACATGATCCCCTACGATATGTAAATTCAGTTAAAAATGAGAACAAAGGCCTGAAATTAATTTATTTACGTATGTCAATGTCAAAATTATAATTATTTTAAACTTGTTCATGGATATTGTCTTAGTTTTGCATGGAACATCGTTATGAGTGGCTTTGGGCTTTTCTGATGAGTCATCAATAAGGACGAAAAACGTTTCAAAGGCTAAGCATTTCCAAGAAACTGAATGAGATTTTATGAAAATGTAATTCATTAGAATGAAAATATTTTTAAAGACAAGGTACGTAAATAAATTAATTTCAGGCCTTTGTTCTAATTTTTAACTGAATTTACATATCGTAGGGGATCATATGGATACTAGTTTAGCCTGCTTAGCCGTAGGGGACTAGGTTGGATGCTAGTGTTAAAATGAGAATGGCTGATAAGAATTTTCACGTTGTAGCATAACCAGAAGTCAGGTTATCGAAAGAATGCAAAGATTTCATTAATATTTATATATATAGTTTTTCCTTTAGTTCTCTTAGATAGCTTTTCTTTCCACTGTTTGCAAAATCCTATAAAGAATATATGTTTCATTACTATAAGCAAACAAATAATAAATAATTCACTTTTAAATAAAAAATCATGTTCCGTATTTTCGAATCTATAAAGAGTCGAGGGTTGTTATTTATGTATTTTTGACCTATTTTTAAGCAAACAATTGTAACGTTTAAAAGGATTTTAGATTCAAAATTTAATTAGCCTCTCCTATAAGTATTTATAAAATAGGATGGTCCTACAGTGTTTAACAAAGAGGAGCTGTTTTCCGGTAAAAAAAAGTAACAAAATATTTTGTCTTATAAAGGAGCCCTCCCCTCTTCCTTTTGCTCCTGGTTGAATTTCATTTTGACCAATTCCATGAAATAATAGCTCTTTTTTATACTAAATAATGTACAGAATCTTATTGCTGTATACAAAGGGTTCCCGAAATATTAAACAAAATATCTACTCTAGGGCACCACTTCAAAAGGTCCTAGCTCTATTAGGAAGAAATTCCCGATAAATGCTCATAGAAACTTTTGCACATTTCTGCAAAAACTTCCATCACCTAAATTTAATCATAGGTATTCTCGGACATCCTGTAGGGAATGTAGAATAAATACTTCTTTAATTAAAAGTACTTGTAGCAGATGACCTAATGGATTTCTTTTAAACATTTTTGTTCATTAAGTTTAATTTAGTGTCCTATTTAGTCATCTTTAACTGACATTTATAAGGTAAAGATTACTTTTGATAGGATTTTCTTTTATAGCAACAAAATTGGATACCCTATGCAACTGTTCCATTTTATTATGTATAGTTGTTACATAGTAAATAGTAATGTACGTAATGTGCAATTTGTTATTATATCCTCATGTTCTTTTACAGTTCTTTAAGCCCTGTCTTAAATTATCATATATGATTTTCTTATCCAAACCGCTCGACATGTAAATACAAATGAAGAAATATAAAAAGATATGTTCGCTCATCTTTTTATTTTAACCGGCATTTTCTATATCGTACCCCGAAATAACTGTACTATTATATACGTTATCGAGGTGGGACAGCATAAATCTGGTTATATTTACCGACAGGTTCATAGATCGGTCCGAGATATCGCGTATGGTGGATTTCTTAAGGCTGCCGGGGCTATATATCACTCGGTATATCACGTCGGACCGATAAATCAGGGCGCCTCGCAGGCCGGTATGCCGAGTCACAGGCGGCACCACCAGCCTGCTTGATTCCCTCTGCCTTCTTACTTTGCACTGGCTCAGCGAAAGTTTTTGTCGTATTTTAAACCCTCATCATATTAGCAGGGAATTTATTTAAAATGTTATTTGTTGCACTTCGTGCGCACAGCAGAGAGGACTCTCATATGCATTTATTGACAGTTATATACTTAGAGTATTTGTCATGCTACGGCTTGACAGTGTGAAAATGATTTATATATTTTCCATAATAATATCCCTATTTATTTGCGAATAGAAGAACAGGTTGTGTACAAATTTTATCAGGGCTGATCCTGGGTATTTTGCCATGCCCCGCCGTGCAAAAAGAAATTTTGCCGCCCGATAAATTACGGAATATATTTTTTCAAAATATTTTTTACTACCCTCGCATACCGAAGGGAAGTATTGTATTCGAGAAAAAATCGCCCTCCGAGATTTTTTTCTAATTCTGACGTTTCAGATCACGTACAATACGAAAATATAGGTTTTTCAATTCCGTCAGCCTGTCTGTCTGTCTGTCTGTTGGTGCATTAACTAAAAAAACTACTTGACGGAGAGCAGTCAAATTTGGTAGTTGACTCTACTGTCGGCGAAGAAATGATGAAACATTCACTGGAAAATATACACGGTGGACCGTCTAAACGGAATAAATAGTGAAAAAAATTTTTTTTTGCTCAAATTTCAAATTTCCACGTTTCATGACATACCAAACCTATTTCGGAAAAAAAATTTGCACCCTAACCTAACCTATTTTGGAAAAAAAAAATTGCGCCAGCCTTCCATATTTGGCACCTGTTATTTAGTATTGAACTTTTGCTGTTGGATGAGCACTCTGTGTATTTTTTTGACCGAAAGTTATCAGGTTTTCTTTGTAATAATAGCAATAACTACATTCCGATTATTATTCTCAATGTCATTTCGTAATTAATAATTTTTTAGTGTGACCGCCATGCACAAATAACGAGGGAAGCTCTGTGTAAATACCTTCACCGATTTTTGTGTGTGTAAATAGTGCAGTATATTTTAAATATTGTCTAAATGTTATTTATGGCATTTTCTTAATTCTACTTTTCTCTTTGGGACATCTCCCACTTCTATTTTTACTTCTAACTGCCGTCCGAAGAATCTACAAAATAATACACTTAACCAGTATATTATTATGAAAATTACTAAATTGAGTGTAAATACCATAATGAAACTTTTAACTATGTATATCAAAACAGCACTTATTTTCATTGGAAAACAATTTCTCTCAGCAGAATTTCTATCGTCGCCAATTTTAAGCAGTATGTTTATGGAGGATTTTGAAACTAGACATGTTCAAAATTGTACATACAAACCAGTCATCTGGTGGAGATATCTTGTAATTTGGCCTCACGGTATTGAGTTATTTTTAGATAATTTATATATAGAACCTATTAAATTTACTTTAGAAAAGAAAACTAGAAATGATTTACTATTTCTAGATGTTTTGATTAAAAGAGTAAATTGTGCAATTGAAACAAGGGTTTATACAAAACCAACACGTACTGAGAGATATTTACATTTTAATTAAAATCAGTTCACGCGTGTTAAGAGGGGTGTTAAAATGTTTGTTTGATAGGACCAAAATCAGTTCTTCTAATTATGAAATAATAAACAATGAGAAACGGTCTATCAAAGAGGTCCTTATGAACAATCAATACCCTGAAGCCTTTGTTGATAAAACATTCACAAATATTGAAAATAACAATCAGATACGACTGAAAATGGAAATGTTACACTGCGTTAGTTCCTCATGTACACGGATTATCCGAAAAGTTACGCCGTATAGGCGATAGATTTGATATTAGGACGGTGTTTCAAACGAGCAACACTTAAGATCTATTCTCCCAAAGATAAAAACGAAAAATCATGAGTAAAATTGAAGAAACAGCATTTACAGTATTCCGTGTGAGTGTAACAAACATTATGTGGGTAAGTAGGCTCAAATGCCGCCCCTTATAGTGAGCTGCCCCGCAGTGGCTTATTGCTCGAATCTTGGTTAAGGATTGTACCACTAAATATTCATATGTTTGGTGACATTATAGAGTGGCTAGTAGTGGGCTACACTGTAAGGCGGTTTGTCCACCACATCCGATTCCTAGATTCAAAATGACGAACCGAAGTAGCTGCTCATGTAATCAAATGGCTGTTTGTCCACACAACGTCCGACATCAGAGATACGTCATCTCGGACTCCGAACATTCTGCTACCTCGGATACACCGCTTAATCGAATCCGAGTTTTCACGGTTTGATGGACTGGAGTGCAAAACACTGCCGCTTTTGTGTGTTGTTTATGTTTTAAAAATAGGTTCAAGAACGACTGTAGTGGACAGACATCTTCCGTCATGATCTCTCGACGTCGTCTGTCGTCGTCCGAGTTCGAATTTCGGAACCGGATGTAGTGGACAAACGCCTAATTGAGTGAGACAACAGGGCTAGTAGTTGTTATGTCTCCCGAGTTCGAGACTCAGGCGATGGCGATGTCGCAGATAATGGTTGCTGTCCCGGTTGTGGTGGTTAAACTATGCCAGAATGTTAATATAAATACCTAACTAATTAAAACAAAATATATGTGAAGGTAACACCGGCACACAAAGGAAAAGCTCTGTTACAGAACACCCACATATGTACCCCCATGCATTTTTGGCCACTGAATACGAATCCGAGGTCAGAATTGGCCCGCCACTCCAGGATTTTTCGTCAGAGCCAAAAAAACACTTGAAAACCGGCCAAAATAGGGTTTTCATGAGAAAAAAATGAAAGTAAAGTCATACTTTCCACCTTTTGACATGTAAGACAATTTGATGATTTCTGTGTGATTGTGAATAAAATAATTTTAGTCTTTTATGAAACGAAATCTACAAGATACTCCTAGTCTATATCTGAATTGTCCATAATGGAGTCATCATATATCTCAGGTGAAACTAATGGAAACAGGAAGTGCAAGATTCGACAATAGTTCAATGATATTAATGTCAATAGGCTGTCGATAGGAATGTACGTGTACTGCAGAATAAGACTTGATTAAACTTGAAATCAGTGGATCTAGTGAAAAATTTGCAGGTGTTAAATTATTTATATTTTTTGAAATCCTTGTTCCAACATTCCAGAGCCTCTTCTGAAAACACTCCTATTAAAAGAGTCAGCTGTTTTTATGTCTGCTCCATGCATAAGTATTTTGTGAATTGTTTTCAACATTCGGTGACGATACTTTCATTTTTATGTCTGCTTACTGGTGAATTTTTTCACTATTTTTTGGCATTAAGAAAGTTCACGTATTCGTCACCATCGCTCAGTTTCAGTTTATTTCAAACATATTCTAGAACAGCGGAATTTTTTTAGTATTGAAAATATTACTGGGCGCATGATATATGACCCATCTTGCGAAAAACCTATCGAGAGCGACAGATCTGTCTAGACCGCTGCGCCGGCCTTGTAACCGTACCTTTACTCAACGCCTTGCTATTAGGGATATCACCTTTCAATAACAATCCAAGCAGTATCTCGAAACTAAAATATAAACATGAACACTCCTAAAATTAATGGTCTCTTGTGATACATGCCGATATTGCCATATCATATGTCACTAGTTTGCATAACTTGCGTTATTTCTTATAGAACACCGTCGCTTTCAAATTAACATTAAAAAAACAAAATAACCCAATAAAACATAGACTAGCTTAATTCGATCGTATGGACAAATATATTTAAAATTAACAAACAAAATTATCAAACACATCTAAGTATGATATAAAAAAGTACAGTAGAAAAGCACTATACAGGGTGTTCTACAAGTTTTATGACAAGATTTGACGGATGATAGCTGGGTTAATCTAAAAAAATTTTTATCAATGAACATGGTTCCAATTACAATGAACCCAAGTGGTATTATTAAATTTGATAAAAGTTTTTGTTTTTTTTATTTTATCACTAATCCGTTATTCGTACGTAATGCAAATGCTGAAAATAACTATCATCCTAGCCAACCATCCTTGGACTCCAAGAGCCGTATAGTTGCATCTGGTATTTTCAATACGCTTAAGATACTTGCGAAAGATGCAAGATCTGTGATTTTTGACAACTTTTCTTACCATCAAACTACGAAAAGCTCATTCCTTTGAATGTACATGGTGTTTAAAAAAATACTGAATCTTAGCTCTCGGCATTTTTCGGCAATTAAATTTAGCTTTAAAAGAATCTAGCAAGATCTGTATTTTGTGAGACGTATACATTTACAATTATGTATAAATACAGTACCGCTGTTCATAGTATTGTAACAAAGGATATTAGAAATATATTAGCGAACAAAACACAAAAACAATATATCCAAAAAAGTACACACACCTTCAAAATAAATCTGCAAATAACTGATATAAAAAACAAAATGTAATTTTCAACTTACATTATTACTTCGAGGAACGAAATCACACTGATGCATTTAACAAAGTATGTTTAAAAGTGATGAAATGAAATGAAATAATTTTTAAGTCGCTGCTGACCGTGCAACACCACTGACCTTAATTTAACGCATTTTCAGATAATCTCTAGATGCTTAGCAATAGATCCTATCAACATTTTAAAAATCTGTGACTGTAACATTTTATCGATACTTAATATCAGCTAGTTGTTTAAAATAACCCACTGTGCGTTTGGCGATTTAACTCTGGGTCACTCTAGGGAGAATTTCGAATGTAGCTTTTAGTTAGTACAATGAAAATTATATCGGACGCTGTGGCAAACGCACTTTCTGGAAATATTTTGAAATCACTGTTTTTATAGAACGAATTTTGTCATGGTGAAATAGCTTTTAATAGGTAGGTGTTGAAGAGAGTATGGCTACGAAACCTTATCATGTGCGTGCCCAACACGCTCCTGCCTGGTTTGTTTATATATTAATATTGGTTTATTGAATGGGCTAATGTTGTACTCAAGACAATTTGCGAAGTGTGCATTTTTGGTATAACTAACAATTTCTCAATGGGTTTACTTACGAAGAAATTATTATATTTAATACAACGTCACCCACTGTGAATATCAGAGCTACTGAACAAAAATATTATGTTGCTGAAATTGCTAACAAAATTGTACGTCTTATACTTATGTTAACAGTAAACCAAAAAAATTCTTGCACATGTGCGAATCATGTTTTATTACTTTCAAAGGTTCTCGCATAAACAGTACATTTTACAGCAGCCCAGCAATTTCCGAAATCGCAGCAGTAATTGAATTAAAGTGTAGTGCTCGTAAGATTGCTGGCGAGCAAGAGATAAAATCTGGCGTAGGAGTCCTGCGATGGTCACTACATTACATGCCGGCCCCTAATAGAGGGTTTAAAATTCAAACTGTAGCCAGACGCAGTCCCGTTATGCACTCTTGAGCCACCCTCATCCTAGGAAATGAAAACTGAACACTTTTACACACATTTCATGCTCTGACAGTTCGTACTCCTGATTAAATTTTCATTAAAAATTATAGACGGCATAAAAATGTCAGCAATCTGCCACTTTAATTAATAGGGAATGCTAATTAAATACTTAGGAGCGATTGACTCTTTAAAAGGTCCGCTGAATTTGCTAATTGCTTTTTTAAATTTGATGGCTATTTGATGTTGGTGGATATTATTTATTGGCAACTTTGGTCCCAGGACGCTCTTTTTAAATTGCAAATTTATTCAGTATTTATGGGTTGATAAAAATCTTGAATTTGTGTCTGTCCAAACTTTCAATTTTCATTACCGAGCGATTTTAAACGATACATTGATATAATTATTATATATAACTTTTTATTTTTAATATATTAATTGCTCCGAACTGGAGCGAATATTAACTACCTACTCTTTATCAAAACAGGTATCGAACTGTCTGAGGTACCTATTATGTAAATTTCTTATTAGTTGGAGGAAAAAAAAACAGCTCTGCTGGAAACCGTCAATCTATTTACATATGTTATTACTATCATCGAACTCAGCAAATGTTAAATTATGAGGAATTTTGAAAGTACAACAAAATTATACTAATTATATAAAAGATATTCTTTACGTAAAAGACGTAAAAACGGTTTTGAGTGTAACAAAATTCGTCTTAGAAAATATAAAATGGAAACTACAACGTATTTTAAAAATACTTTTATATGAACTGTAATGAAATTTGACACTAGAAACAGTTTCTGGAAACCATGGAATTTAATTTAAAATAAAAATGGTCAGTTAGACACTACCTCAAAACTATGCAAAAAGTCGAATATGCAATAGGTCAGGATGGCTATGACTATTACGAAGAGTGAAATTCCTGCGAAGCCACAAGCCTTGGGGGGGAAGAAGTCCGTGACGGTTGGTCAATCTTTTATCGTACAGAATGGCAATATTTCAATTTAAATAATAATTTTTGTGAAAAATACTCCAGAAATGGACGACACGGGCGTCCAAATGGGGGCAGCTGTCAAGCGAGGCAAGCTTCCTTCCTTATCAAGTTGTATGCTGTTAGTTCACTTCTTGAAGCAATCACAGGGATTCGGTTCTGATGAATGATACAATCGCCAATTAGGATATTTAGGCCTACCCACAAGCGACTCAAATTTCTTATTGCTATTACATTCAATTCTAAAACCTTTGAACTCTAATTCAAAGTTAGCAACATACTTCCAGGAAATTTAATCTTTCTAGTCACTTAATTGTTGCAATTACTTTGGCGTTGTATGAAGTTGCGATCGTACAGCATTGAGTCGTGTTCTACTTACCATGGGTGGTATGCTGATCTAGTTGTTTTATATATAATGAACCATATGGACTTAAACCAGAACAAGATGTTATTAACTTTAAGTGTTTAAAGATGTTACCTTAAAATTGTCTTAAGGTAACATCATTAAACACTTTAATTTACGCACAGACAACTGTGCGAGACGTATGGCAGTATTAAATAGCAATTTTAGTACTTAAAGGTTTAATCAATTTACCTTAAAATGGTACCATTTTTTGCAGTAACATTTTTTCGTTTTCTAAAATTCATAGATTTCGCAATCCTTGCAACCATCGGGACATTGGAAATGATTACACCATACATAAAACATAAACTTATTCCGGACTCGGCTTCGCCTCGTCTGGAAACAGCTACAAAACATATTTTAAGTAGTTGTTACAAAAATAACTATTCGCTATTTGTCAAACTTTGTGAATCCATGGCGACTACAATTGGCGTCGACCACAACCGCATCATAACTTCATGTTCTCCGCGCATGCTCACACTGTGCACGTTTGCTCAGTATTACGTCATCTTATCTCGGCTCTTTCATGTCGGTGGCCTAGGATAAAATTCGCAACTTTGGCCCCATATACGAACATTAATATTTCCAATGTTAAAAGGCGGTGGGACACCCCCGAGCTCCTTTCTTTGTCTGCGGCGCTAATACGGCCTGCGGCGCCAATAATTATTAACAATTTGATATCAGAATAAAAACTACTAACCTAACCTAAATCATACAAAAGAAATTGTGAAAAAATATATTAAAATTCAGCAGGCATAGAAGTTTGAACCCGGGACCTTTTACACCATGCGCTTCTTCTTAACAAATTTATTCAATTATTAAAATATAAAACATTTCCTCCCCGGATCGAGATCCGGAGCCAACCGGACAACCACGTCACGTCGCGCAGAGCCGTGGTGTTAGTACGGTTGGGCGGATCGCGACCGGTTCGGCTCAATAAAACTTACATTAAATGAGAACATTATCTATGCGCCAACCGTACGGCTGATGATGAACACTAGGGCAAGGAATGAATAGTGAAACGAATGATATAATGCTTTACTCGTCCGCCGCAGCAGCACCAATGCGCCGCGGCTCGATGCTACAAGATTTGCTCTCTCCATACCGCCTTTTGTTGAATAGGCGGTATAGTATCGATCGGCGCTGACCGACTACACCGCATCGCTTCCCACAGTAACAGGCTCTCGCTCAGTATTATATCATCTGACCTTGATACTTTCATGTCGACGGCCTTGAAAAAATCTCGTATCTTTTGTCCTATACGCTATACGCGAACATTAACATTTCCAGTGTTAAAAACTAATGAAAATCGAAGTTAACCAATTAAAAATGTCTTTTTATTAGTCTAACTGAATTTTGGCGCGCTAAGCGAGACTACAGGACAATTCCAGCAGGGTGCGCAATATTGGAGTGTAGTTATAAAAAAAGGTAAAAAATATTAACTGAGTTTAAAAAAATGGTCACTAAACATGATGAAATAAACTTTCTCCATTGCGCGTCGTTCTGTTATTTGAACCTAATACCGATTTTGAAGTCGAGTAAATCGGTTCTGTTTTGTTCTTTGTTCATTTTTACGCCGACACTTTATTTAGTGACACTTTTAGTGACCAAATTTCATGTAAATCTACCAAAGTCATGCAATTATTGCAGCCCTATTGAATGCGCCACTTTGAACTCTTAACTTTTGACATCAGATTCAGTATCAGCTACTTAAAAAAAAAAATCCTATGTAACTCCAACCGGCGACTCCGCCATAACTTCGCATATTATTGAATAGAAAGTACTTCTTTCCGATTCTTGCTCTACTTATATTAGACACAACTTGATGCAAAATATGGGACCATGGCCGAGTCATACTCTACAGTCTGTAAAAGATTTCGTAGGAAATTATATATTTTAATAAATAAAATTAATTAATGTAGATTCATTTTACAGGGTAATCTCTGAATTTCATTTTTAATCGGTAACACTTAGAATTTTTTTGTGTGGTTGCTATCTACATTTTTATTATAAAGTTGATTTGTGAAGTTTGTTTCAACTTTGTGTTCATGAATTATAACGAAAATGAGGATATTTCTTCTGGTTTACTAATTTCAAACAGCCCCAATTGTACGATTCATATCCATTTAAGTAAATAAAGATTAGTTCTGATTACCTGTGTATTTATCATTGTTTAAAATTTGTTGTTCCCTAAGCAACCTTAAAGCACTAGTGCTTTAAAGGCCCGAGTTTACACGCGTTTTAGTTTCAAAGACAGATATTATAATTCAGGTATAATAAACTAGTATATTATAATACAAAATAAGCTTTTAAAGCATGCATGGCTTTAGGGCACGACGAGCGTAGCGAGGAGGGTCCTAAAGGAGTAAGTGATAATAATAACAATTTTTATTTAGCACAAACAGCTATTACACACAGATGCAGTATACTTAAAAATAAATTTACAGTTACTACCTATTACCAAAAAAAGAAATACATTTTCATTATTTAGTTTAGGATCTAATATTTTTGGATTAATTATAATTAATTAAATATAATTAACTTAATATTTAACAATCAGCCTAACGCTTAAAGTAAACTAGAATTATTTATTCATGAATTTATATAAATGTTTTTTAAACAGAAAGACATTGGTCGCTTGTTTTATAAATTCAGGTAATTTATTGAATTCTGCCGCTCCGATGTCGTATACCGAGGATTTTGTTTTCAATGTGTTTGAAAAATTAATGTTTTGCCTCGTGTTATAATTCTGAATATCCCCACGATGTTGAATATTTGCTGACAAATATGTTGGTAGTAAATTATTGTGCAGTTTATATAAGAATATCAGTGTCTTATCTCGTGTCTTATAATTTATATTGTCTTTTACTGAAAACCAGTTTCGTGTACATTGCATTGTTTTTATATTAGTATATAATATACCACATTTTAAAATAAATCGCATACACCTATTTTGAAGTAGCTGCAGTTTAGATATATGGGTATTATTACTCATATACAATATACTGGAACAATACTCAAAATGTGGTTTTATTATTGTGTTATAAATCGTTTTCTTGGTAGATGAAGTTAAATATTTGCTCACACGATATGCGAATCCAAGTTTTTTTGATATTTTTTTGCTTGTGTAATTTATATGGTCGTTAAATGTTAATTTACAGTCTATGATAATCCCCAAATATTTCATAGTTATTACCTTTTCAAGGTGTTCTCCGTTGTATTTAACACAAGTATCATCGACGTTTTGATTTAGATATTTATTGAAACCTAATATCATATATTTTGACTTTTTAGCATTTACCACTAGCCCGTTCGTTGTAAACCATTCGTTAACTATTTCCAATGTCTTGTTAATTTTTTGAATAACTTGCTTTAGATCAGATCCAGATAAATATATGATAGTATCATCAGCAAAGAGATGTATTTTGCATTCTTGTGAATCGATTAAAAAGTTCTTTAAAGGCTACGTGTATTATACGCTATTTTTTATTATATCTGCACTGTAACGTAAAAATTAGAAAGATTAATATAGATTCATTTTAAAAGGTAATTCCTGAATTTAATTTTCAATCGGTAACATGGATACGGTTAGAATTTCTTTGTGCGGTTCTAAATACCTGTGTATTTATCGTTGTTTAAAATTGGTTGTTACCTAAGCAACTTTAAAGCACAAGTGCTTTAAAGGCCCGATTTTGTACGCTTTTTAGTTTCAAAAACAGAAATTATTCAGTTATAATAAAAAATATATTTGAGGCAATAAGGTGTGATTTTATTAAGATTAATTTCTTGAGTTTCCGATGCGAAACTTCCACTGAATGTGATAAATATCAATCTTTTGTTGTGGTATTAGCCTTGACGTTAGTGCACGCCGACTTTTTCAGTGGTAAATTTGCAAATAAAAATAAAGCAAAAGCACCGTTGACATAAATCAGTAGTGAAGGTAATGGCGCAGAGCACGAGGCTTAAATGAAAACATTTTCAGCAAATTAAAGTATCTTACAACACACCTGCATTTAGTTCGCGTTAAAAAGGCGAAAAAATTAAACACAATTACTCCAGGCAAGGGCCAAACTGAAAAATGACATTTTAAATGGTTCTTAATTAGCAAACTAAACCGTACCCTCTTTAAAAAAGATTAAACCGTATGTTTGTGAAGCGACGTAATGCCAGTTGACTGACGTGAACCGCCAGAGCGCGGCTTTCACCCCCTCGTGAAAGGGAGAACTGGAAAAAGTGGCCGTGTTAACCCGAAACATTCAATTTTTATACCTTAAATATTATGATGCCAAATATTCATTATTCAGCTCGGTTGAATGAAAATTGGGTTTTATTACCTTAAGCTCCAGTTTACAATTAATTGATTATGGCCGTTTTTATGCTTTGTTGCCATTGAACTAGGGCATATTTATCTAATTAATCTTGTTTCTAACCAGTTTTATACACAGTGATTGGAATCTTATTAAAAAAAATAAATAAAATAAAAATAAAGTTGATACCACCTCTACAATTATAATAAAATTGGTATATGGTATATAAGTCTTCATTAGATGCTGCCCTGTTTGTTTGTTTGTTTACCTAAGGCTGTGGTTTCAAAAGCTAAAAAAAATCTAATTAATCTCCTGAACGACTGAAGATGTCGAAGTAAATATTTTTTCAAGGTCTATAACGTCTAGAACCACGGTACAAACTAATCATTTTTGATGTCTTAACCGGCGCTACACATTAAGAATAAACAACGTAAACATTTATGCGCAGTGTATAAAAGATAAACACGTAGATGAGAATGACTGACGATTCGATAATAAATAAAACCGTGATCGCAACAGGATGGCACAGAATCAAAATCAAGATCGCAATCGCGCAGTGGTACTATTATGTTTTTACTGAGAATTGAGTACTTTAAGTTAACGGACATAATTTTAATTTGTGATGAAGCAATGCAACATCATGAAGTAGTAGCTTGTCGCTAATAAAGTTGAATGTATGTTTATTTTACATAAAGTAGTATATAATAAAGCCATAACCAAATGTTTTAAGAGTGGAAAGCAAAATTATAAACCTAACCGAAATCTAACTTTTATTTCTACATCCACGTAGTGGATTGGAAGTATAGTAATCGTAAAAAAAATTTCAAAATTTCTTTTTCTTGATGTAGCTTTAGAATGTCATGAAACGTCGAGATTTTAAATTTGAGCAAAAAAAAATTCTGTCTGTCTATCGGTCTGTGTAACTTTTTTGTCCGCACGCTTTCTCTGGAACGGTTTAAGATATTGACTTGAAATTTTGTACACGTATATATTATAACGAGATCTGGAACTGGATTGTTTTTTGAAGATATCCGGTGAAGGGTTGGGGGGTAAATAAGGGTAAATATGGGGAAATATGTAAAGCAAGCTGGTAAGAGTACAGAAACTTGAAATTTGATGTATGTACTACAAGCCAAGGCCTCAGATTTTTTTATAATATTTTTCAATCCCCCACCACCTCTAGTCCATTATTAAAGGGGTTGATAAAATAAAGTTGAAATACTCATTTGAAATTTGGTACATGTATGTATTATAATGGCATCTGGAACTGGATTATATTTTGAGATGATTCCGTTGGAGGGTTGTGGGTTAAATAGGGGTAAATAGGTTAAAATAAGTAAAGCAAGCTTGTAAAAGTACAGAAATTTGAAATTCGGTGTATGTACTAGAAGCCAAGGTCTCAGATACACAGGTTTACAAAAAATAAGGTTGTCTGGATTTGAGGCCAGACCATACGTTTCTTATGTATTTTTCGACGCTGAATTCGAATCTATTTTTTGTTTTGCTCACGTCAGAATTTTGAGATAATCTAACCTAAAAATGCGAGAAACGCGGTTTTTTGACATGTTTGAGGTTATGTAGCTTTGAGAATTTTCTTTCCTTAAAAAACCATGTATGGAATCTTAAAGTATAAATCTTCATCTTTAAAATGCCGTTGAGTTTGCTCAAATATCTTTTTTTTTCGACGATATATCGAATTTTGAAAATAATCTGTTCATATCATATCTTTCCCAATACCACAGGCCTACCAAATTAGGCAAATTTTTTGTATCAAAAACACTACTATACTTTTCTGAAGGTTTACAGCGTGCTGAATCTGAATCCGGTCTCAAAATTGCTCTATCACGTCAAGATTTTGAGTTATCGTATCCTAAAAGTGCAAAAAACACAGTTTCGTGACATGTTTGAAGTTATATAGCTTCGAAAATTGTTTTCTCAAGAAACCATGTATGGGATCTTAAAGTACAAGTCTTCACCTTTAATATGCCGTTGAGTTTGCTGAAATATCTTTTTTTTTCGCCGAGGTATTGCAATTTAAATAATGTCCATAAGGTTTCCGTACTAATTAAATGTATTGGAAAAGATATGATATGAACAGACAATTTTAAGAATTCGATATCTCAGCGAAAAAAAAAAAGATATTCGATACTCTACGGCATTTTAAAGAGGAAGATTTGTACTTTAAGATCCCATACATGGATTTTCAAGAAAAAAAAATTCGCAAAGCTACATAGCCTCAAATATGTCAAAAACCGTGTTATTTGTAATTTTAGGTTAGGTTATCTCAAAATCCTGACGTGATCGAGCAAAACTAAAAATAGATTCGAATTCAGCGTTAAAAAATACTTAAGATACGTATGGTCTGACCCCAGATAAAGACAACTTTTTCTTTTTTGTAAACCTGTGTTATTTATGATATCTTTCAACCCCCACCACCCCCTACTCATAAAATAAAATTGAAATATTCATTTGAAATTTATGTACACGTATGTATTATAACGACATATGGAACTAGATTATATTCTGAGAAGCTTCCGTTGAAGGGTTAATGGTTAAATAGGGTTAAATAGGCGAAAATAAGTGAAGCAAGCTAGTATGAGTACAGAAACTTGATATTCGGTGCATGTACTAGACGCCAAGGCCTCAGATTTTTTTACAATATTTTTCAACCCCCACCACCCCTACTCCATTATTAAAGGGGTTGATAAAATAAAATTGAAATATTCACTTGAAATTTGGTACTCTTATGTATTACAACGACATCTGAAACTAGATTATATTTTGAGATGATTCCTTTGAAGGGTTGGGGGTTAAAGAGTGGTAAATAGGGAAAAATAAATAAAACAAGCAGGTAAGAGTATAGAAATATGGGATTTGGTGTATATACTAGAAGCGATGGCCCCAGGTTTTTTTATAATATTTTCCATCTCCCCACCACCCCCACTCCCTTATTAAAAGAGTTGATAAAATTAAATTTAGATTTTCACTTGAAATTTGTTACACGTATAATGATATCTTAAACTAGATTATATTTTGACATGATTGCTTTGAAGGAGTGGGGGTAATTGTTGCTACATAGGGAAAAATAAGTAAAGCAAGCTGGTAAGAGAACAGAAACTTGAAATTCTATGTATGTGCTAGAAACCAAGACCTCAGATCTTTTAGTAATATTTTTTCAACCCCCCACCACCCTTAACCCATCATTAAAGGGGTTGATAAAATGAAATTGAGATATTCACTTGAAATTTGGGACACGTATGTACTATAACGACATCTGGAGCTAGATATTATTTTGAGATGATTCCGTTGAAGGGTTGAGGGTTAAATAGGAGTAAATAGGGGAAAATAAGTAAGTCAAGCTGGTAAGAGTACAGAAATGTGGGATTTGGTGTATATACTAGAAACCAAGGCCTCAGATTTCTTTCTAATATTTTTCAAACACCGCCATTTCCACTCCAATACTAATGGGTTTGATAACATAAAATTGAGATATTTACTTGAAAGTTAGTTCACGTACCAATGTATTGTAATGACATCTGATTGAGATGATTCCATGTGGTAGGTTGGGAATAGGGGAAAATAAGTGGGTAAACAAATACTTCATTTTAACGTATATGGTAGAAACCAACGCCTTAAAGTTTTCTAAGACATCTGCTCCAAATATTATTAAAATTCTATGGCCAATAATTTCCACATACTAGAGTGCAAATCCAGTCAAGCTGTTTCCTATAAAGTGACCTGGATGAAAAATCTGGATGTGGAAGTAGTGAGATCTTAGGCAGCGGTTTTTGATGACGATTCTCCTTCGACTTTATGAAAGGACGCTAAAGGGCGAGTTTTGAATTTTCAGCTGCTAACAAGACTATTGATGAATAGCAGGCGATAGCGATTGAGTTTGTTTTTAATAATGTCAAGGAGCGTATTTTTAAACAAAATTCTTCAGAAGTGCAACAAAATCTAAAAAGAGGCGATACGTACGTCTCCATTCGGGTCAGTCGTAAGCGGGTCAAGTTCACGTAAACCTCTGATTATATGTCGCGGGTATTTTTTTGCAAGTTATAAAACTCATGTAACTTAAGTTACCTAAACAGTATAATCCAATTGATCTGAATGACGAATTATGTAATCTTGAAGTTAATACTATAGGATTCAACGTGCACCTGACACTACGTGCATCAGCTAGAGATATAATTATTCCTTTTCCTTAGAGCATGGTAGACAACAAAAATGTGAGCATTTTTCTAAGTGGTGGAAACATTTTTTAATTAAATTAATTATTAACAAAAAAATCAGCTTAATAATTACAGATGTGACTCATTTTATACAATTGTTCACTTAGACATGATTTATTTTTCACTTTTACACCATTTGAATTTCAGAATCAATACGAACAAGAGTTTATGCAATACCGGTCTTTCCCTGAATTCTTTTTTACTAATTTAACAGTTTGTGCAAGTATGATGCATAGAGATATTTCATAAAATTCCTCACGCTTTGCCAGGACCTCCATCTAAGTATAGAAACTAAAGAGATACTCTAAAAGTGTATGTGTACTACTAAGACTTAAAAATTAGAAAGCGTACTAATATGTGTGTGTGTGAGTGTGCTTCAGGTTTGTTGACTGCGGTTACAAAGACCATTCGCCAAGTTTCCTAGTATAATAAAAAGCGTACTAATATAGATGGATACATAGAGGAATGACAGGGTAGCAAATGAAGGTAAATCTTAATTGTTTTTATTGATCTATCCAAAGACTCAGACACTGTATGGTATTTCTAAGTATTGTAACCAACCGCCAGAGAGTGGACAAATCGCCTGACTTGCAGAAAGTGCAACTAGTATTCTTAACACATAAATTATTGTGTCATTCAGATGCAAACTAGTATGATCGTCTACAACCCCATCTACATGCTGACATTGACACGAACTCCTATGACATCCTGTATGTCAAATTTTAAATTATATTCCTTAATGGGAAATTTATAGGTATTATTGCTATAAGGGTTTTGAAGTTCGATTGGTAAAAAAATGAATATTGGGCAATAAATTCCCACGCTTTCGATTATTATAAATTTATGGAATGGAACCCGGTTTCCGCGTGTTATATTTATATCCCAGCACTCTCTCAATTCGGCTAATCCAGTAGCCTAGTTAAGCACCTCCCGTACGAATAAAAGATAATGACTTGGTAAGAAGATGGCAGGTAACCGTCCCACCGCAGGCCGTAAATCACGGCAACATGGCGTAGAAACGGCGGCGTGCACATGACGCGGTCTCGCACACTTCTTATCGTCCCCCAACGAGATTTTCGACAAATTACTCATCAGTTTTGGTAGTTTCCTTTCCTTCGTATTTCTTTATCGCGTCGCAGGCAAATGTGCCGCCGTTGGCTCTCGTATTTATGCATTTGCCTATAACCGGCTCGTGCTTTTTATTGTTGGGACGCACAGTGGCGTACCCCCACAAAACTCGTATTATGGACAATTGACAAAGTATGAGTAGTTGTATTATAATTTCTGTAATTTTTCTATCTTAATCTTGTGATGAAATCGATGCAACAATTTCCTAAAATAACAAACTTCGCCTCCCTGCCGGATATAGGGGGTGAAAGAAAAAGATAGCAGTGCGATTTTGAGAACTTTTTAGAAAATATTTCTTTAAATAATAATTTTTGAAGAAAACGGAAAGAATATTTTCTCGTAACCAATCAATGTAAGTGTCTTTAATTTGTTTCTTTTTTACTCTTCTACGATGAAAACTAACCAAACCAGATTTTCTTTTGCAAATGTGTATTTTCAACAGAGAAGAAATATCGTACTTGTAGATAAATATCTTCGAAATTGGAATGAAAGAAATGAATATATTACTAGCAAAAAATACTCGTAATTGTTTCAAACTCTTACTAAAGACTTATCATAGATAAGTACAAAACATATATCCTCCTAAACAAAATACTTTGCTGGCTATATGCCACGAACAACATTGAATTAAAAGAAAGAAATATGCACATTACGTACAGGTAACTGTCACAATAATGTTAAATTTAATTTTAAATTATCCTGTTCAACAAAAACAAAAAACAACCAAAGACAAGAACATTTACAAAAAAACTTTCCGAAATCTGATTTGGATTATCCTGTTCGTTAGAACCATAAATAATTATTGTATAAATACGTATTACCTGGTAAGTGACTATTCAGTCCACTTTAAACTTTGAACGAAGTAGCACTGAAGAGTATATCCTTGGTGTAGGATATCGAAACACGTGTATGTGAAAGTTTATAAAGTTTTTTGGTAAGTGTTCTTGTCTTTGGTTGTTTTTTGGATCTGTTGAACAGGGTAATTTAAAATTAACATTATTGTGACAATTACCTGTACGTAATGTGCATATTTCTTTCTTTTAATTCAATGTTGTTCGTGGCATATAGCCAGCAAAGCATATTGTTTAGGAGGATGTATTTTTTTGTACTTATCTATGATAAGTCTAGTAAGAGTTTGAAATAATTACGAGTATTTTTTGCTAGTAATATATTCATTTTCTCAATTCTATTTTACATTACTCTTACATTGTAGGGAATTTGCATTTGCATTTAATTATTTCTTCGAAATTGTTGATTATTTAAAAAAATATTACTTGGTATTTTTAAATCTTTTCAGAGTATATTTAATTTTGTTTTGTTCATATTTACAATTATTACAGTTTGTGTTAGTAAATCAACATACCACAATCAAGCCAGCATGAACAATCATACCTAAACATTTATATGCTTACATTGTCACGTTCTTCCAAAATTATAGTGGATAAACTCATTGGCAGTTTTAAGCGATTTCATGTAGACATAGGTGATATGAGGGTTAACAAAAATACGAAAAATTATAACATTTTGGGTTTGCATATACAATGTTCTGACAATTTTCTGTAAGAACTATAGCAGTATCATCAGAATATGATACTAAGTGACCCTGAAATTTATGTAATATAGCTATAAGTGTTTATATGGACAAGGAACAGCAGTGAACCCAGTACTGTCCCCTGTGGTACTCCTATGGTAATATTTAGAGGTTCACTCCGTATCTCATAAATTTTGATGCGCTGTGTTAGATCATTTTCTACTAGAGATAAAGCGAGACCACGTAAACTAATAACCTGAAATTTTTCTGGCAAAATATCTGACACTATCGAAGGATTCTACTAGAGAAAACGAGCAATAATAGTTTACATCCACATAATGGAGTGGAAGGATAATTGGTAATCATAAAAAAGTTATTTTTTTTTATTTGCAGAAATAAGTTTAGCATTTTATGAAACATGTAGATTTTAAATTAGAGCAATAAAAAAATCGTGTGTGTTAGTCTGTAACTTTCCTTGTGCTAATGTTCTTTCTGGATCGGTTTGGGATATTGAATGAAAATTTGGTGCACGTATGTACTATAACGAGATCTGGAACTAGATTATATTTTGAGCTTATAGGAGTACGGGGGGGGGGGTAAATAAGGGGGAACTTGGTGTATATACTAAAAGCCAAGGTCTCAACATGCCACCCCACCATCATGCCCACTATATAATTAATAATAATAAATTTATTTATCCTTTCGATTATATTATAATGATATAGGACATCAATAAATAAACAAAAAATAATAATAATAATAATAAAATATAATACATGACGATAATTGCACCAACATACACATATAAGATCGAAATAAATAGATATACAAATATATCGTAAAACAGTTATTTTTCTTGAGCAGTTAAAAGTGTATGGATACCTAATTATTATTTAAAAATTCGTCGACTGAATAATAACAAGATTTGGAACTGAATTAAATGGGTCAACTTTATATAATTAAGATATTGGCTTTAAATTAGGTAGGTACATGTATTATAGCGAGATAAATATAGGTATATGAGTGAAGCAAACTAGTACGAGTCAAAAATTTGGGATTTGATGTTTATAGGTACCTGCTAGTGTCTAAAGATAAAATTCCGTGTTAAATGATATACAGGGTGTCCCAACCAAAAGTAGGCACCCTAAGTAACTTTGGAGATAATATTTTTTGGAAAACTGGTGAAACACGTCGACCTTGTTTCCAAGGAAAACATATTTTAATGTAACACTTGTATACCTATCATCATCCCTCTACCCTCCACGGCCACCCCCTCAAAAAATTGAAATGGCAAGGGTGGTCGAGTGACAAATCTTTTGAAAGGCCCTTCAAGTTCCTACATAATGTTTTTTTTAACTTTTGTCGATTCGATCTTAAGGAAAATAATTTTATTTTTGATGATTACACACAATCGAAATCGTTTAAAAAATCTAAAATACACGCCAGTGGGTATTGGAATGTTATAAAAACAACTACATTCATAGTGTCCTCAAATCAACACGAGTTGCTTCGACAAAAAACACTTTAATTGTCCGTTTAGCTTTATAATAATAAAAGACTCATAATGTATTTGATAGTCCTTAAACATTAATTTGTTCACAACCAATTTTAAATCGAGATACATTTACCAGAGTGAGTTCTCAAAATGGTTTATAGTCTTCAGGAGAGAAATTGAAATTGTCAGCAGTTATTTTAAAAACGATCATTGTGCTGGAGTTACGGAGCGGAGCGTACATTCAATAGAAATCACCCAGATCGAAAGGTTGGTTCTCAGTATGTTTTACAATTATTGAAAAAAATTATGGAAACAGGTTCTGTAGGAAACAAAAAGCAGTTGAAGTGGAGGTTCTGGGTCATTTGCAGATGAATAATACTCAATCAATCAGGAAAGTAGCTTAGGCTTCCGGTGTATCACGAAGCAGTGTTCATCGAATTCTGAAGGCTCACAAATTTCATCCATATAAATTTAAATTATTGCACGAATTAACCGAAGATGATCCCGATCGTCGGCTTGAATTCTGTGAGATTTTTAGTGAACAATTAACCGGTAATGCCAATCTACTGTACAATACGTGTTTTTCTCATGAATCGATATTTAAATGGGAAGGTAAACAGGCATAATTGTAGGTATTGGAATGAAACCAATCCACATTTGTTCATGGAAACTCATATCCAAAGGCCTCAGAAGTTAAATGTTGGGGCTGGCATCTTAGGGGATACATTGTTGGGCCGTTTTTTTTCCTAACAATTTAAATGGCGAAAGGTACCTCGATCTCTTAGAAAATAACATCGACCCAATGATTACCCAAATCCTCGAAGAAGACGTTAATCTTTTAGAGGGCGAACTGTTTTTTTAACAGGATGGGACACCCCCATATTTTGCTAGCAGTTCGTCAATTTTTGGATAATCGGTTTCCTGAGCGATCGATTGGAAGAAGAAGGCCTGTAGAGTGGCCCGCTAGGTCATCCGATTTAACCTTTGGATTTCTTTCTGTGGGGACATTTGAAATCGAAGGTACTTGCAACAAAACCTGCATCTCTGAAAGAGTTACGTGAAACAATTGTTCGAAAATGCAGTTTATTGACTCCGGATGTTCGTACAGCATTTCAAGACATTATACTACTCTATGGAAGTCGGTGGGGGTCAATTTGAACAATACATAATAATTTAAACTACTTCTCTTATTTCTATTTCTCCAACCTAAAATATTGAAACAATTATTTATCAGAAACGAATCGATAAAAGTTAAAAAAAATACACAGTTATGTAGGGAATTGCAAGACCTTTCAAAAGATGTATCACTCGACCCCCCTTGACGTTTGAATTTTTTGAGGAGGTGGCCGTGTAGGGTAGAGGAGTGATGATAGGTATACAAGTATTACATTAAAATATGCCCCCCTTGGAAACAAGGTCGACGTGTTTCACCAATATTTAAAAAAAAAATTATCTCCAAAGTTATTCAGGGTGCCTACTTTTGGTTGGGACAACCTGTATACATATTATGCTATAATCTAACAAATTAGATTAGGTTTGGAGCTGTAGATTATTATTGCTTACGGGCGCAAAAACTGTAAATCCGCCACTGCGAATTATGAAATGCAAAATAGATTTCCACCGGCGACTTCGCCATATCATTAAATATGACAAACGTATTTTTCAAATTACACATTTTTGCACCATGTAGGCCTTAAGTGACTTTATACGTGGGTGCTACACACTTGGACACACGGGACATGTACTTAGTGTCCGACTATATTAGAACTAACTTATTTTTCCGAAAAAATTTAACAGTAGTTTTCGCATTTTTTCGCAAAACGAAAAATATTTTGCTATTTCCCAAAGATTACTTTAAGACCAACGCGCAACGGGATCAATACTGCACTTTTACTTTTCACCTTTCATTGCCTACGGGCGCAAAAACTGTAACGCTACTAAAAAGTAGTATGAAATGCAAAATAGATTTCCACCGGCGACTTCGCGATATCATTAAATATGACAAACGTATTTTTTCAAATTACACATTTTTGTATAGTTGCCTTCATATTTCCAAGGCACATAAAAAATTCTCGTCAAAGGAGTCCGCTCGGTGGTATCATTGAATAGGTAAAGATGCCGCTTGCCCGCTTTGTAGACCGCATTTTTTACATGCCTTAAACTTACGAAGACGACTATACCCTGATGAAAGCCTGAAGTGGCTTTATGCGGGGGTGTTACACATATGGACACAAGTGTCAGATTATACTAGAACAATTTACTTCTCCGTAAAAATTAAATAGGGGTGGCTATCGCGTTTTTCGCAAAACGAAAACATATTTTGCTATTTCCTAAAGGTTATTTTGGGACCAACGGGATCTATTTTGTATTTTTTCTTTACACCTTTCATTGCCTACCCGCGGAGAAACTGTATATTCGCCACTGCGAAGTATGAAACGCAGAATAGATTCCCATCGGCGACTCCACCATATCGTTAAATGAGGCAAACGTATTTTTTCAAATTACACATTTTTGGACTCCGATGAAAGCCTGAAGTGGCTTTATGCGGGGGTGTTACACATATGGACACAAGGGACATATACTCAGTGTCAGACTATACTAGAACGAATTTTCTTTTCCAAAAAAATTAAATAGGGGTGGCTCTCGCGTTTTTCGCAAACGAAAAGATATTTTGCTATTTCCTAAAGATTGTTTTGAGACCAATGGGATCAATTTTGCATTTTCTCCTTGCGCCTTTCCTTTGCCAAAGCGTGGAAAACTGTAAATTCGCCACTGCGAAGTATGAAACGCGGAATAGTTTCCCACCGGCGACTCCGCCATATCATTAAATAAGGCAATAGTATTTTTTCAAATTACATGTTTTTGGACCCTGATTAAAGCCCGAAGTGGCTTTATGCGGAGGTGTTACACACATGGATACAAGGGACATACACTCTGTGTCATACTATACTAGAATTAATTTATTTTCTCTAGATTAAACGGGGGTGGATTTCGCGTTTTTTTTTAGCAAAGCAAGAAGGTATTTTACAGTTTCCTAAAGATTACTTTGAGACCAACGGGATCAATTTTGCCCTTTTCCTTTGTACCTTTCATTATCTCATTTGCTAGAATATTTACTTAGTATATCAATAAAATTATATTTCGATGCTCGTAGACTTATTAAAATGATTAATACATTTTGATAAATTAATATTTGTTGATATATACATGAGTATACTTTGTAAAGTTCGAAATTATAAGTGAAGATAGATCATTAATAATGTAGCGTGCATATCATGAGGGCATTGCTTCAAGTTTCTTAGAAAGATGTGTCATTTCTAAACTCTACGAATAACATGGATAAATTAGCTACTACTAGACGTAGACTTTTGAGAAGTTGTACAATTATACAATTATTTTATTCCTACTTTGAGTCTAGTGAAAATAATTAGTGTGATTGTAGAGTTTAGAATAAACCCATCAGAGTCGTTACTATAGTTTTTAGGGAAATGAAGCCTAGTTATTGGACATATATATGAAATCCTAAGCGAGCAATAACATCCCACATACAGTTTCTTCACAATGCAACTTGTATGTATTCGACATCCCCACTTTCATGAATACTAAGTTTGCCAAGTACGTCAATGACAGCCATGTATGTACCCGCGTAGTCACAATACCCAAGCGGCTAACATGCTTCTTAAAAAGCATAGTTCGTGCCACGGTGTATTACGAGAGATGGAAGATTCTGGTAAATGCAGAGAAACCGAGAATCTAGAGTCTTCACGCGCAGATTTACAGAAAATAAGATCTTAACACCAATTTTGAGGCGCGTGAAGTACTTGAGTTTACTCTTAGATAAACGACTGATGTTTAATCTACATCCCAACTAGCAATTTGATATTATATAAAAGTTGTAGGAATACTTCTGATATAAATTTTATGAAACAACAACTCTGAGAAATATGTTCATAACGTTTTCACCGCAGCTATAAATACAAAATTGGCACCATCATTTAAAATATTTTAGTCGCTGTTGATATTTTGTAATGCTTATTGAAACCATTACAAGATAATTGTATAAACATTTCCACACGCCTTATGAAAATTTAATACCACCACTATATAACAGTTATATTAAATTTTCATTTAATTGTACTATAAATATAAAACACACTTCACTGTTTCTTAAATTTCTGCTATAAAACAACTAAACAACTGTTTTATAGGAGCTTTTAAATAATCATCATTAAAAAGAATGCTGCTTTATACACACCAATAAAATAAAATGATTTCTTAAATGTATTCTAAAAGTTGAAGTAGTATTTTTGACACTAAAAGCATATGACGTTGTGATTTAATACTAGGAACCTAGCAACCTATAGTAATTATTTAAGATACTTGTTCTGGCTTACAATGACTGCAAGTTTTGATGCGGAGAAAATTTTACTGAGAATTATGGCCATGCTAATACATTTTTAACGCGCCTCGCATTTATTTATGATTCCTAATAATTTTTGAAATTTTACAAATATCGATTTTATGAGTTTTTTTGCAATGTAACTTCCACTAATTTATTTTAGTAGTCATAACTGTATAGTTAGCACGTTTCTGACTTCATAAGTCCTAATAAACATTTGATATTTTAAATTTTCATACCTTGTCATATTTTTACCATCACGAACGCTGGCCATTCAAGACGGCCTCTCTCTATAAAATACTTTTGCGTTAGTAGCAAGCATTTCACGATATTTAAACTATTAGACGATTGTAAAAATTATTTGTTTATAACGCTCTGGCCAGACCGCGTTTAGTTTAGTTTTATTGTTTACTTTATACGGATTCCTATTGTGTACAATTTTGCTTTGTATTTTGCCATATGTCAGATGGACTTTTAATGATTTTTTACATTATTATTCTGACGAAAGTTTTTTGTATAGTTTACCTGCATCCTGATGTCACATGCTCTATCATTGTTTGTGTCTTTTTCTGACTATTATAGTAGTTAAATTTAATATACGTGTTTTATTTCTAACAAGTAAATTAAGAAACGTAACGTTTCAACGACACTGAACTTTTATTTTATATTTTGATGCGGTTAATTTTTTCTTAAAATTGCTTTTATTTAATTCCA
This sequence comes from Stenurella melanura, assembly GCA_963583905.1. NCBI lineage: Eukaryota > Metazoa > Arthropoda > Insecta > Coleoptera > Cerambycidae > Stenurella > Stenurella melanura. Next base: position 117,025,837 of record OY757312.1, read on the forward strand.
GTGGACTAACTCGCCTGCGTAATTATTTTTCGTAAACAAAAAAAAAGAATAGTAAGTTTTCCTTCACTTCACACAAGTCACTTTCGTACGTTATGGTAGATAGAATATATAAGCAAACAAATAATAAATAATTCACTTTTAAACATGCATAGAGTATATAGGCTCCAATACTAGTTAGCTAATAGATAGGTGAAGATCTGTTGTTTTTTATCAGTCAATGTCAATTATAATTATTTTATACCATTCATGGATAATGTCTTAGTTTTGCATGGAACATCGTTATGAGTGGCTTTAGGCTTTTCTGATGAGTCCACAATAAGGACGAAAAACGTTTCAAAGGCTAAGCATTTCCAAGAAACTGAATGAGATTTTATGAAAATGTAATTCATTAGAATCAAAAAAAAAAATTTAAAGACAAGGTACGTAAATAAATTAATTTCAGACCTTTGTTCTCATTTTTAACTGAATTTACATATCGTAGGGGATCATGTAGATACTAGTTTAGCCTGCTTAGCTGTAGGGGACTAGGTTGGATGCTAGTGTTAAAATGAGAATGGCAATTAAGAATTTTTACTTGTTAGCATAACCAGAAGTCAGGTTATCGAAAGAATGCAAAAATTTCATTAATACTTTTATATATAGTTTTTCCATTAGTTCTTATAGATAGCTTTTCTTTCCACTGTTTACAAAATCCTATAAAGAAAATGTTTCATATCCAAGGAATTATTAAGAATTATTAAGAAATTTCATCCTTCGAGGTCCGCCAATGGATTTCAAGTTTTTATTGTACTTCCGCAATATGTCACGTAGGAAAACGGCAGATAGCAGAAATAAACGTTATTACCGCCGTACCTGACTGCTAAAAGCAAAACGAAACCGCCGTGTTTCTGTTTCTAATATACCCTCATCCCCAATTCATCTACCTACGTGTTGTTTTACTACAACAGATTTACCGGTTTTATATTATGTAGACCACACGATATTTCACGAGAATATTAGGTTCGGAGATAACGTAACAATTAGCAACATGTTTGTATATACATGCTATTTTCAAGTCCATTACATAATAATTTTTGTGTGTAAAAAGTGCAAGTTCACTATTTAATTCTTGTTGAATACTTCTAGAAAAAAATATGTTAATCGTAAATCAAGTAGTGGAGGGAAATAAGTAAAAAAAAAATACAAAAGAAACTTCCAATTTTGTTTTAAAATTTTGTAAACATAAATTCATTCAAAATATTTCTCAAAAAAAAAGTTTATGCAAACATCTCACTATTGGGTATCGAAAGGGAACTTCGAATGTTCGATGTAAATATCGCAATATCAAATTAATACAAGAATTGCCAATAATTTTAAAATAAGTGACAACTTTTCGACAATCTAAACGATAAAATTAAACATACAAATAGTAAAAAATACCAATCGTCAATAAAGTCGTAATTCTCACAATATATTCAATAAATAGAATATAATATCTGCTGAAGAGAAAATATTTCTTGCAGATTTAAACTTTGTATCGCAGCTAATACGTGTTTATATCGCTATTGATCATCAGTAGTAGATATTTAAATTAAATGAAATCACTCATGTGGCTAGTACATAACACTATTCGCAGACCGGTTTCTGGTTATTGGTTAGTTCGGTGTTTTAGCTGTAATTGTAATTTCAAGAATAGGACAAGCCAAATGTTCAATTATCATTAGACTTAAGAAGCATATAATTGATCTCAAACAACTCATAATACTAATAAGTCTAGTGTTGCTAAGTACGCGTAATAATCCTGGAGAAGGTATGCATATATTAAGTTTATTAGAAATATAACAAACTACTAATTTCCTACTCTAGGAAAAAATATATACATATATTTTAAATACTATAACTGTATAAACCAGGTGGTTTATCCAGAGAGAGAGTTTGTTCAGTGTACATTTTATTGTTTTCACTTATTTAACGTTGGCATATATCCGCTATTGAAGCCTATTATCGACGTCAGGAGACGAGAAACCTGGAGATTTTGCCGAAACTCTTCTCTATCGAAGAGTAGGGATTTTTTACTTGCCTAACATTTAATAGACAAGAGACCGACTGCCTTACATCCCCTCCTTCGGAGGGGATGTAAGGCAGTCCGGATACCATAGAAGAATTGAAAGACAGAATTGGCTTGGAGATGAGACGAATTGCCCATGAGATGATTCAGAACAGCGTGTAAAGTGTCTACACCCGCCTTGGTCAATGCCAAATGGTTGGAGGGTCGCAATTTGAGCAATGGAGATGATTTTTTTCCCACAATTACTTATGTAAGGTATCAATCAATACAAATATTTTTTTCCAAAAGAATGGCTTAGGTAATATCAATTTTTTTCATATCACCAGAAAGCTAAAGGAATATACCACCAAAAACGGTAAACAAAAATGTCTGTTTACATAAAAAAAAAATTATGGTGACGTCATCACTCAAAAACCAATGACGTCATAAATTTTGGTATAGTGATAAAATGTAGCATTTACAAAACTAAAATCGACCTATTCGAGGATTTTTTTGACAAATTTTGACAATGACTTACATCAGGTTTTCCTTCTGGCAATAGAGACAACTACATTCCAAATATATTTTCTTCCGGTATTTCCTAATTATTTTTTTAGAATGATCACCCTTTCTATTTTTCACTAAAAGTAAGTGATCTTTTCCATAAGAATTGCGTTAACTACATGGCAAATATTATTGTTTTCCTTCTTTCTTTACTTACTTATTTTTTTTAAGACTACAGGGTATGTACTAAAAATATAAGTATATAATTTCTTTGTTCTGTTGGCAATAATGTCAACTACATACAAAAAAATAGAATTCGCCTGTATACTACACTAGAGTGTATCCCTTTGTATTTTGACTCGTTGAAATCGAAGTTTACAATTACTCCCCCATCCTCCCAAAAAACAATTCAAACTTCTAAAAAACAGACATTTACTCATAGAGTTCTTGTAGAATGCGCATAAAATGGGCAAAACCCCGAAATTTCTGAGATCTGAATTCAAGACATCCCCCCTGTTTCTCGAGGGTAGGTAACACGATGGTGATAGTTAATCGTTTGCTACCATTCACCAACCACCCCTAAATCAAAAAACTACCACTTGTATCGATTTTCCAACAGTAGGCATGACCGATCGGTTTGTTCAACGAATTTCAATTAATTGACTTGAGATTGATGTGGAAAGACCCTAGCAACCCCCGGGGTTGAAGATACTCCCTCCCCCAATACAAAAATACCACGAAAATACCACTAAGTATGCAAGGACTTGTTGGATCGGTTTATTTTTGACGAGTTTGATCGATTTTTTATGAATACTTTCCTTTATACCGAAGTAATAAAACATACCAAATTATATTTAATGTGTCGATTTTATCTCGAGCGCAAGTAAAACCGAACGGTGATAAATCAATTTTAAAAATATTCACTCATTTTTAATTTTGCTGACAAATCCGTGTTTGCCGAACTCAGCACATTTTAATTTTATAAGAGGGCGGAGATAGTAACCGTATCTACTTCCAAATACATTTAAAGGGGAATGTCAAACCTATAAAATAGCTAGGGATTCATACGTGTAGATAGATTTATGCAGGAGCTGTCACAATTGATTTACAAGGCCTGATAACTCGTCTAAGTTTTATTGGAAGTTACCTTTTATCATGATGTTTTCTTGCATTTTCAAATAACACTTACTTAACCCGGGTCATATCGATGCCGTACTTTATTCCTTGACGGAGGAGAATATATGGTTTGGGGTTTATTTTGTTAGAGAAATAGTCACGGTAAGGTGCAACTTTATGCCCTAATTCCCCGATAAGAACAGACATTAAAATCGATGGAACTAAACTGTTCAGTAAATAATAATTTGATTGTGTTTTAACAAAACATAAGTGAGTAGAATTTAACAAATTATTGCACAATTTGTAATATAAAGTGCACAGTGAAATTAAATCAGAAATCAATTCAAATTTATTTCGAACATATAACATAAGACATAAAGTATACCGGGTGGCCACGAGTCAATGTACGCCCCAATATTTTGGTTGTTTTTGTATTTAAAAATTTGTTTTTTGGTACAAATAAATTAAACAATAATAGGCTACTTTTAGACTAACAGGAATGAAAATGTCACTTCCGGTTGAACCGGAAGTGACATCAACTTTTTTTTCTTAAATGGAATTACTATATTTTTTATGGTTTCTTATTAAGCATAAATTTCTAAGTGCAACAGTTTTTTCAGATGTAAAAAATTCCAAAAAATTAGCGAGATACGAACAATTTTTTAATTTTTTCAAAATGGCCGCGTCAGATGAATGCGATGTAAGAAAATTACTAAGTAGGCTATGAAAATTATTAGTATTAGTAAGGCTGTAGACTTGTCTGTAAAGTAGAAAACAGTTGTTTGAATTACTGATAGGTACCAGTTTTTTTTTTTCAAAAAAAAACTAAATTTAATTTTAATTTTCATTTCCGTAGGGGTCCTATGGGATTTTTTTTAATGGAACTGTGCTATTTCTTTTATTAATCAGAAATAATGATTCATAAACTATAATTTTTCGCCATTAATCATTTCTTAACGATATCCTTCGTAATAATAGAAGTATTTTTAAAAAGTAAACACAAATTAAACAAGAAATAATTTTAATAGGTATATAACAAACCATTAACCAACCATTATAAAAATTGTTCAAACTGTTCACCCTTATGATTAATACACAGAGTAGCGCGACTTATCGTTGCACGTCTAACATTCTGTAATTGTTGAGGTGTTATTTGTGCAATTTCGTGTCGAACTCTTTCTTCCAGATATTGCCTTGTGGTTGGAGCAGTCATGTAATTGATTTAAGTAATCCCTAACAATAATAGCATTGTGTGGTCCAGCCCCGTCTTGTTGGAAGTAAACCTCGTCAATATTGGTATTGGGAATTTGATTAATCTGTGGAATTATTATATTTTGGAGAAATTCTAGATATCTTGGTCCAGTTAGAGTTTCGTTAAAAATTATTAGACCTATGATATGGTCGCCCAGTACGCCTAACCAAACACTGAAGCCAAACCGCTCCTAAAACCGCCCCTGTCTCATAATGTGAGGATTATCAATTGCCCAATATCGACTGTTGTTTCGATTAAATAATCCAAGGTTTGTAAATCTCTATTCATCAGCGAACAAAATGTTTTTGATAAAATTCTCATTTCTTAATTGGCGTAACTGTAACCAATTACAAAAGGTTATTCTTCGTTGATAATCATTCTCATACAAAAATTGATGCAATTGATATTTATAAGAACGATAGCCGTGTTTCTTTAAAAATTTTCTGACTGATTCTTTGGAAACTGGTAATTCATGTTCAATTTGTCTTATCGAAATGGTTGGGTCAACATGCATTAAAGCTAATACATTAATTTCCGTTTCTCCATCCACAACAAATCTTTCTTCAATTTCTACATTAGGTTTAGTTCTAAATTGTTGCTCCAACCGGGCGAAATAATTTCTCGGAGGTTGCCTTCTTTCTGGATATCTCCGTCTATACAGACTTTGTGCTCTAGTTGCATTACGTCGAGTCTCTCCATAAATAATGATCATGTCAACTTTTTCATCTCTTGAATAATTTTCAGCCATTTTATATTAATATTCTTGTTTATAACAACTTTAATACACTTGCTTCAGAAAATTAGTGAGTAAGTCAAGACTAATTGAATTGTTGCGAATGTCTGTCATTTTCATGGCTATCTACAATTTTGGATTTAATTGTAGATAGGTACCTTATTAAAATGATTTGTTGGCGCTTGCTTTTTAAAAATACTTCTATTATTACATAGGATATCGTTAAGAAATGATTAATGGCGAAAAAATTATAGTTAGTAGAATCATTATTTCTGATTAATAAAAGAAATAGCATAGTTCCGTTAAAAAAAATTCCATCGGACCCCTACGGAAATGAAAATGAAATTCCGTTTTTTTGAAAAAAAAAAAACTAAAAATACTGGTACCTATTAGTAATTCAAACAACTATTTTCTTCTTTGCAGACAAGTCTACAACCTTACTAATAGTTTCCATAGCCTACTTAGTAATTTTCTTACATCTCATTCATCTGACGAGGCCATTTTGAAAAACTGTTCGTATCTCACTTATTTTTTGGAATTTTTTACATCTGAAAAAACTGTTGCACTTAGAAATTTATGCTTAATGAGAAACCATAAAAAAATATAGTCATTTCATTTAAGAAAAAAAAGTTGATGTCACTTCCGGTTCAACCGGAAGTGATATTTTCATTCCTGTTAGTCTAAAAGTAGCTTATTATTGTCTAATTTATGTGTACCAAAAACCCAATTTTTAAATACAAAAACAACCAAAATATTGGGGACGTACATTGACTCGTGGCCACCCGGTATATTATGATTTAATAAAGGAACGTGCACTCTGAGGTGAATCAGAGAACACATCTGTGTTGAGCATGGCTCTTCAAGAACATTCTTAAACCTCCCATTCATTTACGGATATCGAAGAGGCAGTTGTCTGACACGTCGTGGCTTATTGTAAAAAATCACCACTCACGCAGAATTTTTAAAGAGGCCACGACCCGACAGAACGCTGACGGAATTGAAAAATGACTGTATATGGTTGTTAGGGAAAAACACCCGTTGATATTTAGCGCGAGAGATGACCAATCTTCCGTTTGAAGTCTACGTTTGCCATACACATGCAATTTTAAGACAAGCCTTGATCTCCAGGTAGGTAAAATTTGCAAATTTGTTCAGTTAATGACCGAAACTGAGAATTTTTAACGAGTTTGATTTTTTCGAGCGATGTCAGGGAAAAAAGTGTAATAATCCGAAATGTTGTGCCAATAGACTTCGCTTTTCCGTAAATAATTTTTATAGTCTTCTGAACCTGACAATCTAAGCTCCTCTATTAGTGCCATGTGCGATAAAGTACCTCTTTTCTTTTTCTAATTTTTGTTTCTATAGATAGTATTATCAACGCACATAACTGTTTCCTGGACGACATATTCGAGTTCACCACAACATAAAGTGAATAAATGAAGAATGTTTAATTTTTTAACAGTCCACGACGCGTCAGACAATTTCCTCTTCGATATTCGTAAATTAATGGGCCGCTTCAGTATGCACCCATCTGCATGGTGAACCTTGACCATAATCTTGAGTCTATAACTGCAGATTGTTACCTTCCCGATATCCGTAAGAAAATAGCCCATTGAATATGTGGTGGACGTCGATCACAGTCGTCAGACCATAACTGCAGATTGTTGCCTCTTCGATATCCGTAATTGAATGGGCCGCTTTAGATGTAAAATTTAATTGTACGACTTATTATTAATCATTCACATTTATACCTAGTTTAATTGAAAATAATGTTGTTATTGTTAGAGTAATATCATAATGCGACATTGTGAAGAGTCTAATATTGAGGAGCAGGATATTATAGAATTGAGGAGCAAAATATGTTATATATCTTTGAGTTTGAAACGGAACTTTCAGTGATTTATTTGTTATTGTTCTAGTTTAATAATTATGGATGATAAATTGGTATAGATGTTGAGTTTTCACCGTGAAATTTAAACAACCGTACACATAGGGACCTCTGATATTTATTATATTCGTGTACTTATAGAGTAAATTAGTGGAGCATATTTTTTATTTTTTTTAAATTAATTTTAATATAGTATTTTGACACACGGTAAGTTTATACAATGCAGTATTGTATAATCCTCTCCAAACCACTATTTTAATATAGACTCGACTAAAGCATTGTATAAAATTATTACTAGTTTATTGCTTACGATGGATCTTAACAGATGAAATTTATAAAACAGTTTGTGAAGTTTTATTGCTATAAAATTGCTATGATCATTCCACCTCAGATGCTGATCAATAATAACACCTAAATATTTAGGGGATGTTATCATAATTATTTCATAGCAATTGCAATTTGAGTTGCAATTTTTTTAATTAATTTTCTGTGTGTTTTGGTTAGGTTGAAGTGAAGAAGCTGAAGTGGAGAATGTTATAAAAGTAGTTTTATGGATATGTTCACTTGCTAAGTCGTAGATCGCGTTCTTAGTTCTTTGTCGATTCTAAAACCATACAACTTTTCATAAAGTATATTTTTTGTTTCAAGACAATTTAAAAGCCTTCTTTTCACAGATTTTTCAAAAATGTCTGCGAAATTATTTATCAGATTATGGGGATCGCCATATGCAGTGTATCATTCCAAATTGCCTAGTAAAACTAAGCCTATTAAAAACCAACTGAATCTGTTAAAATATGTACTAAAAGAAGAATAGTTAATATACTCTTCGTAAATACATAACGAAGAGTATATTGCATTCGATCGGCACATTTCTAAAACCTGTAATATTGCTCGTAGAGAAAAAAATTTCATATCATTGTGTTGGTGGTCTAATTCTGAATAAATTTCAGAATGTCCGTTTACCTGTCTGTCTGACCGTCCGTCCATCACGTTTCTTGTAAGCACGATAACTTAAGAACTAAAAGTCCAATTGTATTGACATTTGGACAGTAAGTTAGTGATAACTAATGGAAGAACCGTATTGTTTTTGAGCAGAATCGATTAATAAATAAAAAAGTAATTAATTTTTTAAATGATTCTTGTTTTGTAATTAAACAAAAAATGTCTAAACTAATATTATCTACAAAGAACTGCGAAGGGTATCCTATAGAATATGCAACAATTATATAAAAAGTGCAATAAATCGGCGAAGAGTATAATGGTTAGCTTGTTTATTGTATAGTATGCGTAATTGCTAAGAGGCCAACTGTTAAGGGACGGGTGAGATGCAAGACGAGATAAAAGGCAGAGCCGGATTACCGGTATTACTATTTCAATGTAGGTGTTATTTGTCAGCGGCGTCTTGTGAAATTTAGATTGGTAATATCTTGGTATTGAGCCATAGGACAAAAGGCATATTTTATATCATGACTACCAAGATAACATAAAGCAGTTTTGCGGAAAAAAAATTTGCGAAAAAAGTTTTAAAAATAAGTTGTTTTTTGTAAAAAGACTTTGAATAGTTAAAAGATTCGACCTTTACTTGGTGATAATTCATGTTAACACTATATAATAATTTAACAAATAAAACACGGAACTGTTTTTTTTTAAATTTTAACTGATGTATTGTCAACACAATTGTTTCGCTAAACATTAGCTTATTTTTTGATTGATTGAAGTTTATTTATCTTTCGCCAATTTGCATTGGATAGACAAGTCAAATATAAAATATACATATATAAACACATACATAAATATGTCATACTAAAAAAAATATATAATAAGTTATAACAAATATACAGAATATTTAGTTATTTTGTACAGCGGTAATAAATTCTTCTATTGAATAAAATGTATTTTGATGTAAAAATTCTTCTAACAACAATTTGAATCTATTCAGGCTGGTTGCGCTATTCAGATGTGAGCATAAGACTAACGTAATACATCAGTAAGACGGTCCTGACTATTGTTTGCACGCTTTGGCATGCGACTTGAACAGCCCATGTCCTTCTGTCTCTCTTTATAAAGTAAGAGGTGAAAGACGGACGATGTTGTGGGCGCCTTTTACCTAGTCTTACGTCTCTTGCGCCGACCTTTTACCGGTTACGCATACTATACTATAGTCTGTTCTTAATTCAAGAGGAGCGTTTCAAATTTACCGCGTTAAATCATACATCTGTGATTGGATACGCCTTCGCCAGTTTTACACAAGATAATAGTCGTAAATTTTGACATATTGTAAAAATTTTAAATTCATATCATAAATCATTCGCAAATACAAAACGAAGAGTATATTGCATGCGATCGGCACATTTCTAAAACCGGTAAAATTTCTTGTAGGGAAAAAAATTCATATCACTGTGTTGGTGATCGAATTCTGAACAACTTTCAAAATGTCTGTCTGTCTGTCAGTCTGCCTGTCCGTCCGTCCGTCTGTCCGTCACGTTTCTTGTAAGCACGATAACTTAGGAACGAAAATTCAGATTGTATTGAAATTTGGAAAGTAAGTCAGTGCTAGCTAGAGGAAGAACCCTATTGTTTTTAAGCAAAATCGATTGATAAATAAAAAAGTTATACATTTTTTTAAATAAAAAAAAATTTACGTAATTTTTTTTACGTTTTGTAATTAAACTAACAATGTCTAAAACTAATATTATTTACAAAAAATTGCGAAGAGTATCATATAGAATGTGCAACAATTATATAAAAAATAAAAAATCTCCCTTGGATTGACAGCTACCCCTTTAAAATTTTTAATTGGAACGAGAGTGCGTGTGATAGCTCATTTGAAAAGGTTTTTAATTCCCTATCCAGAAATATAAGGTTTTTTGAATTTTGTATATTCTTCATCAAGAAAATTAAATTTGAAAATTTTAAAATGTATTTGAAACGTTTCTTAAACTATTTATGCCTATGTACCAAATATCTGTCAAATCTGGCTTTTGTAATTAATTTTGTGTCATGCCATAACATTCAATTTAAATGTATCGTTTTCTCTAATACGCAGTTGGCAAAATTACCTAACGAAATTGATAGAAATATTTAATATCAGCAGGGCGGAGCTACACCACATTCTGCGTTAGAAGTAGGAGCCTATCTCAATCAAGTTTTTCCCAATAGGTGGATCGGTAGACGCGGTGAAATTGAGTGGCCTGCCCGTTCTCCCGATTTGACTCCACTTGACTATTTTTATGGGGTTACTTAAAATAGAAAATCTACTTCAACAGACCAAATAACGTCGATGATTTAGAAGACAGATCAAGGCAAGAAATTAATCAAAATTAGAAGAATTTCAGCAACTCCTCCATTGTCGTTAAGAGGCAACAGGCGCCCAGTTTGAACATTTGATTTAAACTGTTCCATGTTCTTTTGTTTATTTAGTAACATTAAAAATATAATAGTTTTCAATAAAAAAATTAGGGAAATTCAAAAAAGCTTATATTGCTGGATAGAGAATTAAAAACCCGTTTAAGTGAGCTATCACACGCACCCTCGTTCCATTTAAAATTTTAAAGGGGTAGCTGTCACTCCAAGTGGGTTGAAGGAGGAAGTATAAATTTATGCTAAAATAATGTCACTTTAGAATTAAACATTGACGTGCTTTAGGACTTTACTCATAAATTACAAATTACGTAGATAATGAATTTATCAGTTACATGTAGACTTCATAGTATATTTTGAGTTAATCTTTTTTTTCACAATAGATAACAGACGAAAGTTTTACTTATAGTTTTGATAAATACACTGACAGACATAAAAAGTGACGCACTCGAAATTTTACTCAAGTTTAAACTGTCATAATTTCTAAACTACTTGATTGATTGCCACGAACCTTTTTTTTTATTTTGAAGAATGATTTTTTAAGATCATTATACACGTCCAAACATTTTTAATGATTAAACTTTTATAAATGACACAGGGAAAAATAAAAGTGTCTGTTTTATTAAGGAACTTTAAAACACCCTGTATACTTATTCAGCACTTGGAATAAGCTCAAAATGCCTTCGGCGTTTTAAGCGCAATTCAAATTAAATATTTATTTTTGAACCACCTCTCTATTTTGCTTTGTTTAGAAAATAAACTTGTTTAAGCAAAGTGATGTCAAATGCGTATTAACAAAATTTAGATTTTGTTTTGTTTAAGAGAGCCATGAACAGATTACACATTGTTCTAAAACATGACAGGTATCAAAATGTTTTCAACGTCACATGCATTCACTCGCTAACGATTACGATTTTTAATTCGTTTTTGTAGCAAACGTCGCGATTCGGATCGAATGTCGTGTTTGTAATTTTTAAGTAATGCCTCAGCAAATAACATCGGAGCAAGTAGCCCGAATTATGGCTTTAGTAGGAGACGGAAGAAGTAAAAGATATGTTGCCCGGGTGGTTGGTGTTCCCGAATCGACTGCACGTCGGGTAATTGCAAGATACGAAGATACTGGTCATTGTCGTAGAAGAGCTGGATCAGGTCGTTCTAGATGTACAACCGTTATTGATGATCGGTTTATTCGGCTTCAAACTCTACGAAATCGCTTTCATACAGCAGTTCAAACAAATATAAGGCAAGTAAGAGGAAGAGTTGTAAGTGATCGTACAGTAATTCGGAAATTGAGGAAATCAATTTAAAGTCTAGAAGACCAGCAACTGCACCAAGATTACTTGCAAGACATCGAAGAATACGCCGCAACCTCGCTAGAGAACACTCAGATTGCTGATGAATCTCGATACTGTTTGTTTTCATCCGATGGCCGTCAAAGGGTATGGAGAAGAGTTGAAGAAAGATACAAGCAGAGCATTTTGAGCACAAAAGAAAGCTTTGGCGGAGGTTCCGTTATGGTCCGGGGAGGAATTTCATTAGAAGCTCGCACAGAACGTTGCGTGCTCCCAGGGAATTCCCTCACGACCAACAGGTATATCGAGAACATTTTACAAGACTATGTAATTCCATTTGCACTCTTTATAGGGAACGATTTTGTACTGGTTCACGACAATGCGTGCCCTCACACTGCTCCCATCGTACATGAATATCTCGATGATGTTGGCATAGATCGTATGATATGGCCAGCAAAAAGTGTGTGAATCCCATAGAACACGTTTGGGATGAAATGGGGCGAAGAATTAGGTGTCGCAATAGGGTTCCTGACACTCTGGATACTTTAGGAGAAGCGCTTATAGAGGAGTGGAATAATATTCCGCGGGTCAATATTTCAAATTTAATCAGAAGCATTCCAAGAAGAATAGACACTTTAATCAGGGCACGAGCAGGTAACACATGCTACTGATCCTTTTTCTCCGTTGAGATAGTTCCACTTTTTATTCGATTTCTTGTTGGTAGTTGTAAAATGTAATCTTATAAAATAATGTAATAACGTAATCTTATCCAGTAAAATGTTTTTAATTGTACCTGTTTCACCTACAACCGTGTATTTTCTAAACAAAGCAAGATAAAGAGGCGATTCAAAAACAAAAATGTAACTTGAATTGCGCTTAAAACGCCGAATGTATTTTGAGCTTCTTGCAAGTGCCAAATAAATCTACAGGGTGTTTTAAAGTTCCTGAATAAAACAGTCACTTTTATTTTTTCCTGTATCACTTATGAAAGTTTAATCAATAAAAATGTTTGGGCCTGCATGATGATCTTAAAGAATCATTCTTCAAAATAAAAAAAGGTTCGTGGCAATCAATTAAGTAGTTTAGAAATTATAATAGATTAAACTTTTTATGTCTGTCAGTGTAGAATAAAATAGAAAGTGGTTTTACAAATATATACTATTACATGAAAAACGTTTTCTTAATGATCTTTTTATGAGATATTTTATGCATTAAACACTCAATTATTTAAACAATAGGACTACAATCTTGCAATAATAATATCTTTCATACATGGAAACTGGAAATGAAACTCAAAAACTTACACGGAGAAATGAATAACCTATTGATTTTAATTTTTAGTCGCTCTTCAAATTTTAGCGCCTCACAGGCCCAAGCCTAAGTTCACGATGATGATATATTTTGAACCACTGGTAACAAAATTAAATAATCTAACTTGCATTTAAACTAAACATTTTTCAGTTTTCAATATGTATTTATTGTATGAAATTATGCGATACTGTTTCCCCTCTCCTCTAATTGAATTTTTTATCAGTGATGATAATTATATCCCAGATAAATAAATAAGTACATGTTTTATCATGAATATTATTGACAAATTATATTACAATGGATGATCCACTTTACACCTATAGTTTTCAACATTATACATGAAAAATAATAAAGTGTAAACATACCTGTTTTCAGCTTTTCTAATTCCGGGCCGCCGCTCGTCCACCTGAAATCAAAGAGACCACATCAAGCGAGTCCGTGAGACTAAAATGCCCAGCATTTTATAATCATTGAAATTGTAGCGGCTGTAAAGTGACCGCAAGTGATGGCTAACCTTCCATAAAACGGATATAAACGTCGCTTTCGATGCTATTCCGAATATCCCATGAAGTTTGTTTTACGAACTGTCAACGTTCCGTTTTATCGACAATATAGTTTATAAGATACGACCGTATCAGAGCATTATTACTATTATTACACCTATTTGGAGGAGTCAAATAGGTGTTTTATAACCACATACAATTGTTACTAATTATGCGAAATTTTATACCAGCTATTGAAATAAGCGTAATTCGCTAGTATATTGTATATTACTGACGATCTTATGTGTATATTAAACACAATATAAATAAAATTTTTCTTAGTGAAAAAAGTCAGGCAGATGGTGTTTAATCCAGTTTATCGAATAATTCCCTGGTTTTAGGAAACTGACAAAACAATCCTTCGTTCTGTATGGGAGCATGTGATATCTATTTTTAATATAGATGAGCTCAAATTTTATGATTGATAGATAGATCTGTGTTGGTAATATCTACTCGTTAATTGTTTTCTGACATAGGTAGAACAATATAATGGATATAAAAGGACAATAATGGTTTTCTTAAATAAGAGTACAATTAACAGAATAAATAAACAATGTGAATGGTATATAATAGTTATGTTACATAATTATATCATCAACAAAGCAAACATGATACATTGAGTTCAATTTCGTTATTTGCTCATTTTTGCATCGACCTGAAAAACGATAAGGGGTAATTTTATTTCACATGTTTTGTTTTTTGTTTAAAAGTGGTTTAATTATTTAAAAATAATACGCACGCCTCTACCCTATCCACTTCTTTGTCTCTCTTCACTATTGTGAATTGTTTGTTTTTTTTAATGTATTTTTATGTATCTTATTTTATTTCATTATTCTTCATTAATATTTCTTATTTTGCTATCACCATACTTAACAGACTAAGTAATCTAAATATATTATTGCTGATTGTCACTTAATTTTTCCGCTTTACCTAAAATTCCTTAAGGTGGCCATTCCCTAGAAAGAGACATCCGATAGGGAAATATTTATTATTTTTGGCTATAACTTTTTTTTGTTAGTACGTATATTTAAAAAAACTATAAGAGTACCTAAGTAGAACCATAAAAAGACTATTACTATGAATTTTCACACAATAAATTGTGTTAATCTTCCTATTTAGTAGTTTTAAATCGAGCTATTTTGCAAACCACTGAAATTATTAAGTGAAAATTCATAGTAATGGTCTTATTATAGTTCTACTTAGGTACACTTATATTTTTTTTAAATATACGTACTACGAAAAAAAAGTTATGGGCAAAAATAATAAATATTTCCCTATCGGATGTCTGTTTCTAGGGAATGGCCACCTTAACGAAATAAGAAGACAACACAAGCACCGTATAGTGTTTAGGTGAGTTTTCTTTGTTCGCCAGGGATTTTCATAATATATATTAATAAATTGTAAATTGTAAGGTAGTATAATAATGTAATGTAATGTAATGTAAAAATGCAATGTAATGTAATATTATAAGAATATTGTAATAATTTGCATGTGTTAAAGCATTTGTAAAACTGTATATTCTTACTTCAATTAACTTCAAACTTCATATGTACAAAATAAGTAGTTTCAAAAATAGGATGAGGACAAGCCATGGTATTAAATACAAATATTTATATTGTAATTATTGTAAATTACAGTAAACAATGTTAAAGAAACAAATATTAAGGACCTGAAATTAAACCATACATGCTTCTCGTAAACAATTTTAATTAAAATTATTATTCAAAAATGCATTTTATATTTTATAGGGAGATGATCTTTCCCTTCTGTATGTAATCAGCCATTTACATGTTCAAGTTATACTGTGGAATCAGAAATAAATGAGACAAAGGTACTAATCAAGCTTCAATTACAATATTTAATTATTTATTTGAATGAAATGCTGCTTTAATTATGCCTCCCAAATTAAAATAGAAATATGCAACTCCAGTTGGGTTTCACTTTATTATCGATTCTTTAATTCGCGCCAGGCGTTTCGACTTGTAATTCTAGTAGAGTTGAAGCCATGGGTCCTCGTAAGGCATGTGTCTGTTGATATCCGAGTGAAATTTTCGGAATCTCGTGCCTCTCCATCTTTCCAAAAGAACTCTTAATTAACGAGTCTATTGTTCTGACGGAATCCCGGTTCTAAGACAAGTGAAAAGAGTGAGTTCTTGCCTGCCGCCGCGTCACAGCTTTCATGAAATTTAAAGCTCAGTGCCCAGTGCAGATCATAAGCTTTCATGGTTTTAAATTACTTCATCCAGAGCTTGGCTCGACTGCCTGTGCGTGGGCTGTTGGCTTCGTTACCAACAAAGTTCGATAATATTAAACCTCGTGGGGAGGTATAAAATATACAGTTGCCGATTATAGTGAGAACGTGGGCAGTACATTACTGATACTGCCGGTAAAAAGTATTTATAGGAAATATTCGATTTACGTAGTCATGATTGTAAATTAATATACTTATTTTATATAACATTGGGAATATTTTATTTTACGTATAATAGGCTATGTCAATAAGAATTTTTTTATTAGATTGTTGGCAAGTACTCACTAAAACACATTTTTTAGATTTAATTCACAGAGAAAAAAAATTAAAAGTCTGAATCGCGCGCCTTTTTAACACCGATCTGGATGACATCATATACGATTTTAAGAATCATTATAGATCGAGCTCCCATGACAAAAAAGGCACCCCAGGCAACACCTCCAATTTAAAACGTGAATATGGTTGCAAAGCACGTAAAGAACATGTTACGCCCGCCAGACTAGTAAAAATGTGTTAATTGTTATTACCTCCCTCGCATACCGAATAGTCCAGTCAATGAACTGGTTGTAGAGGACATGGTCGGGAACAGAATTTTTGACTTCAGGGCTGTGTTTGGAATACTTAGGAGGTAAACATACTAAAAGTTCCCGAATCTGCGAGGTGAGCGGAGTGCAGGGGGGGCCATTGAAGGTCACTTTTTTTGGATTTTCGCTGATATCTCGAAAACAGTGCATCATAGCTAAAGTATTAATCTATTCAAAATTAAAGCTGACAAAATTTCCTACAAGATTGCCGTTATTCATTATTCTTCTATTCCTAATGGCTTTCGAGATATCCGCTGGCGAAAATCACCAATTTTCGAAATACGCATTTTTGCCTCACGCTTCTTGACAAACTTTGCCTCCTAGCGCCTCAGCCTTTAGTTTCACGGTAATATCTTCACAGTAGAATATTAGTTGTGGCGCATTCATTTTTTTTTTAATTCAGTTGTTATTAATACTTCTCCATTAGCTTGACCTGTAACATTCTAAGCAAATTTTACAACTCACTTTTCACACACTTCCAGACGTAGGATTGACTTGAAATTTGGGACGTGTATATGGTTCACGTAACAATACAAATTGGCCACTTTTATAAAAAATCCAAGATGGCGTTTCGAAGATGGCGGGTAGTCTATTGTCATTTAATATCCGATTCTACTGAAAATTGGTATCCGGGGTTTCTAGAGATCGCAGATTACAGACATCTGATCAAAACTCAAAAATTCAAAATGGCGGCGTCAATATGGCGGATGGGTTTTGTCATTTATCATCTGATTCGATTAAGCATCGATATCTGAGCATTATCGAGGTTGCAGAGGACAATTATATATTCTGAATTTCATAATTTAAAATGGCGGAGTCAAGATGGCAGTTAAGTATTGTAATTTATAGTTTAATTCGCATGAAAATCGATATCTGTGGATTTTCAAGGTCGTAGATTATAAATATTTAGTCGAAATTCAAAAATTCAAAATGGCGGCTTTAGGATAACGAATATGTTCCGTCATTTATATCTCGAAAACAGTGCATCGTCGTGAACAGGTTATTCTATTCAAAATTAGAGGTGACAAAATTTCCTACAATATTCAATATTCATCTATTCCCAATAGCTTTCGAGATATCAGCTGGCGAAAATCGAAAGTCCTCGAAAAACGTTTTTTTGCCTCACGCTTCTCGACCAGCTTTGCCTACTAGCGCCTCAGCCTTTAGTTTTACCTCAATGTCCTCACAGTAGAGCATTAGTTATAGAGCATTAAATTGTCAAATTGTTCCGTAGATGTCTGTACAACTTGGTTGCCAATGTTAAAAGATGAACTTCACAAACTTAACATTGTATAAAAACTAAAAAAACTGTTAACTATATCAACAGTTCTATGTAAATAGCAAGTATCTATGAATATTGAATATAACAAACATTCTTAGAGCTGTGTATTTATCATACACAGCAAAAAAGATTTTTCAAAAAAAGCCTTGAAAAAGGAAACAGAATAGATTTCCGAAACGTCGGCGAAATATTTAATTTCAAGTTTTTATACCTTTTTGTGTTGTTTATTTAAAAAAAAGCAACCTTTAACTGATCCTTTGACGTAAAAGTGACAGACGTAGAGGTTATTTACCAGTAACATACTGGTTAATTGTGATATTTTATAGATTCCCCGAGCACCGCTTGAAAAGAAAACATACATGTGGCACGAAGTCCCAAGAAGGAAGAAAATAACTTAATAATTTCAAAAACACGTATTTAAACCCCTGAAACTCTTAAAAAATGCCATAAAAGGAAGAGAATAATGTTAATAATTAAAATAACTATGTTAATAAATGCAAATGAGTAGGACGCCTGTTGGCTAAAATTCTCTGTTCATCCAGATGCCTTGAGCTCCCCACGCCTGTACGTTCATTAACATAATTATTATTATAATTGGCATTAGTTTCTTCCTTTTGGTGCATTTTTTAACAGTTTCTGTTTAAAAGTGTGTTCCTGATTTTTTTAAATTATTTATTTATTATCTTCTTTTTAGTTCTGTTCCAATTGGAATACTGTATCTATTCGATATAATTCCTTTTCTATAAATGACAAAACCTATTCGTCATTCTAAAGCCGCCATTTTGAATTTATAAATTTCGACTAAATATTTATAATCTGCGACCTTGAAAATTCGCAGATACCGACGAATGAAACTGTAAATTACAAAACTCATCCGCCATTTTGACGCCACCATTTTGAATTATTAAATTTAGACTAGATAATTGTACTCTGCAACCTCGATAATACTCAGATATCGATTTTCAGTCGAATCAGACGATAAATGATAAAACCTGTCCGCCATATTGACGCCGCCATTTTGAATTTTTGTGTCTTGATCAGATGTCTGTAATCTGCGATATCAAGAAACCCCGGATACCAATTTTCAGTAGAATAGGATATAGATAGGTATAATAGGATACTATTATGATAATAGACTACCCTCCATCTTCGAAACGCCATCTTGGATTTTTTACAAAAGTTGCCAGATTGTATTGTTATATGAACCATATACACGTCCCAAATTTCAAGTCAACCCTACATCTGGAAGTGTGTGAAAAGTGAGTTGTAAGATTTGCTTAGAATGTTACAGATCAAGCGAATGGAGGAGTATTAATAACAACTCATTTAAAAAAAAATTGAATGCTCTACAACTAATGCTCTACTGTGAAGATATTACCGTGAAACTAAAGGCTGAGGCGCTAGAAGGCAAAGTTTGTCAAGAAGCGTGAGGCAAAAATGCGTATTTCGAAAATTGGTGATTTTCGCTAGCGGATATCTCGAAAGCCATTAGGAATAGAAGAATAATGAATAATAACAATCTTGTAGGAAATTTTGTCAGCTTTAATTTTGTATAGATTACTATTTTAGCTATGATGCACTGTTTTCGAGATATCACCGAAAATCCAAAAAAAGTGACCTTCAATGGCCCCCCCTGCACTCCGCTCACCTCGTAGGTTCGGGGACTTTTAGTATGTTTACCTCCTAAGTATTCCAAACACAGCTCTAAAGTCAAAAATTCTGTTCCCGACCATGTCCTCTACACCCCACTTTTGAGAGTTCATTGACTGGACTAGAAGGGAAGTATTGTATTCGAGAAAAAATGACTCTGCGAGATTTTTTCGGATTTTGACGTTTCAGATCACATAGATTACGAAAATATAGGTTTTTCAATTCTGTCAGTCTGTCTGTCTGTCTGCCTGTTGGTGCATTAACTAAAAGACTACTTGACCTAGAGCAGTCAAATTTGGTAGGTAGTTGACGCTACTGTCAGCGAAGAAATTGTTAAACATTGATTGGAAAATATACAGGGTGGACCGTCTAAAGGGAATAAATAAACAAAACAATTTTTTATTGCTCAAATTTAAAATTTCCACGTTTCATGGCACGCTAAATCTATTTCAGAAAAAAAATTTTCGGACCTTCTTTTCACCAACAATATCGAAAAATTTTTACCACTAAAATAGATGAAAAATATTTTTTTTTTTACAATTTTTGAAACATTTTTTACCACTAAAATAGATGGAATTTTTTTTGTTTGTTCAAATTTAAAATTTCCACGTTTCATAGCGTTCTAAACCTATTAAAAAAAATTTTGAGAACATTTATTTTCCATTTTTGAAAAAAGTTTACCACTAAAATAGCTGGAATTTTATTTTTTTTTGCTTAAATTTAAAATTACCACGTTTCCATGGCATTCTAAACCTATTAAAATAGATTTAAAAAAATTTTAAATATTTTTTAAATATATTTATCACTACTTACTATAGAATAGATGAAAAACATTTTTTTGTTCAAATTTTTAGAATTTTTTTTTTCAATTTTGAAAAAAACAACTAAAGTACATGGATTTTTTTTCTTTGTTTAAATTTAAAATGTCCACGTTTTCATGGCATTCTAAACCTACTCAAATACATTTTTAAAAAATTTCGAAAAATTTAAAAAAATTTTTGAAAATTGTTTTAATCTATTTATCACTACTTACTATAGAATAGATGAAACAATAGAAAAAAAACATTTTGAAAATTTTTTTCACCAACAATTTTGAAAAATTTTTTACCACTAAAATACATGGACATTTTTTTTTCTTTGCTCAAATTTAAAATGTTCACGTTTCATGGCATTCTAAACCTATTTCAAAAAAAGAAAAAATTATCACTACTATAGAATAGAAGGAAAATTTCCTTTTTGCCCAAAGTTAAAATTTCCACGTTTCATGACATTCTAAATCTATTTCAGAAGAAAAAAGTTTTGAAAATGTTTTTACCAACATTTTTGAAAAATTTCAAAAAAAAAACGAAATTTTTTTAACCACCACTATACTTCCACTCCACTACGTGAATGTGGAATTGAAAATGTGATAGATGGCAATAATATTTAGCATAAGCACCTCTTATACTTTTATTGAAATATATACAGGGTGGTCATCGCAAGAAATAATTCACAGTCATGGTGGACATTTGTAAAGGTATTTGCGCAAGCCTTCCATATTTGGCACCTGTTATTTAGTATTGAACTTTTGCTGTTGGATGAGCACTCTGTATATTTTTTTGACCAAAACTTATCAGGTTTTCTTTGTAATAATAGTGATAATTATATTCCGATTATTATTTTCAGTGTCATCTCGTAATTGTTATTACATTTTTAGAGTGGGCGCCATGCACAAATACAGAGGTTTGAGAGAGAGTTCTGTATGTAAATACCTTTACCGATTTTCTTTTTATGAATTTTTGAATTTAGCTAAAAAAAAAAAATATTTTACTTTTCAAAAGATCTGGTCGAAATTTTCGCAATTTGTGGTAAATAATGAATTATTTTTGAAAAAATGTATCTGTCCCATAATTTTTCTTAATTAAATTTTGATAGACCTTTTGCTATAAATTATTTTTCGATGAAAGTGTACTGCATAACACCTCCTTGATTTTTGTATTAAAATGAAGTTTTAGATCTCTCCTATCTTAATACATAGGAGAGATCTTAAACTTCATTTTAATCTGAGTTGTAAGGAACTTCTCTGGCTGACAATTTTTGTAAATTGATTTGTCAGATTTAATTTTGAATGCGCAGCATCAATGCATCAGAATCAAGTACTGATCTCATGACACCTTTTTAAAAAGGAGCAACTGAAATTTAAGATTTTTCACCATGTCAGACTTAAATTTTAAGCTCCCTGACAACGTTTTTTTTTTTATAAGCTATTACAATGGCCGCGTCAAAACACCACCTTATTTTTTTTCTGTAATTAATAAGAGAAAAATAACAAACCAGTAATTAAAATATTTGAAGAAATGCACCAACAATATTTAATGTTTATAAAGTTCAAAAATCTCGAAGGGGCACAGATTGCCGTCGCTTTAAGACTTAAACCTTGCTAGGGTCAAGGGGGGCGCAAATGCACCACAAGCCTATATTTTTCTTTGTATTTTTTTTCAGAAATGTTTTTGGGTACCTACCGACAATTTTAATAGGTTGTTATTATTCGTCCTTACATAATCTGACAAAATATTTGAATCGGCAGAAGTTCATCTGTCGAGACAAAAATTATTTTGTTGGGGTGTACTTGCACCCTGGTTGGCCTTTGCTGATTGTTATTTGTTGCTGTTGCTTTCTTGCATTCCTTTTGGGATTTTTAATTATTGTAAGTGGGGATATTGAGTACGCACGTTTAGTGACAAATTTCCGAGAACTAAGAATGCTTACTGTCGGCGGTTAGGCGGTCAGCTAGTTGTATGTCAGTGCTGGTCGAGGCAAGTCACGCACGGGTGTTATTTTATTATTGAATAGTAATTTGGTGTACATAATGGCTTTCGCTCGAAATCCTAAAGCTTTATCAAATGCAGAGTTAGCAAGATTTTTGGAAGATAATGACATATTCGAATTAGAAGAAAGCGACGATGAACAATCTGATCACTTGTCCGAAGAGGAAGAGGTCGATGACGAAATTGAAGGACAAGAAGGTGAAAATGAGCAAGAAGCTCGAAACGATGCAAGTTCTAATGATGGCGACGGCAACGCCAGTGAAGATATATTGGAGTATAATACTAAAGACATCAAATGGCCCAAAATTCCCCTTAATATGAAAGTGCGGCGTTCACATGCAAACATACTAAACACGCCAGAAGGTTTTGCCGCTTATGGTTCTCAAATTGAAACATTTTCAGATGCATTCCTCTTGTTTTTTACTCCTGAAGTAATCAAACTGAAACTAATCGAAAGGCATATGACTACTACAACAAACATAACAGTGAACATCCGGAAAATGTGAAACGGTTTGTCCTAAAGAACGCAACTGAGATAAGAGCTTAAATTGGGCTTCTTATAACAATGGGAGCTCTTCAGGCTTCTAAAGAAGCAATTCATATCTTCTGGTGAACTGACACCGCTTATTGCCGACTTATTCCGAATTGCCGAATTATTCCAGTGTGTATGTTAAGAAATAGATACAAGACTCTAACATGCTTTTTGCGGTTCGATAATTTTGAAGCAAGGCCGGAACGTAGAGTTACCGATAATCTTGCCCCTATAAGAGAATATTGTCTAAATGTTGTTTGTGGCATTATCTTAATTTTCTTTTTCCTTCTCCAATTCTTTGGGACTTCCTGCCACATGTATGTTTTCTTTTTAAGCGGTGCTAGGGGAATCTACAAAATATATCACAATTAACCAGTATGATACTAAAAAACTGTTAACTATATCAACAGTTCTATGTAAATAGTAAGTATCTATGGATATTGAATATAACAAACATTCTTAGAGCTGTGTATTTGTCATACACAGCAAAAAAGATTTTTCAAAAAAGCCTTGAAAAAGGAAACAGATTAGATTTCCGAAACGTCGGCGAAATATTTAATTTCAAGTTTTTATACTTATTTGTGTTGTTTATTTAAAAAAAACCAGCCTCTAACTGATCCTTTGACGTAAACGTCACAGGCGTAGAGGTTTTTTACCAGTATCATACTGGTTAATTGATATATTTTGTAGATTCCCCTAGCACCGCTTAAAAAGAAAACATACATGTGGCAGGAAAACCTATAAGAGACGTATTCGACAAATACGGAATCAGGATCTGGGCACTTGCTGACTGCAAGTTGGCTCCTGCGTTGAATATGCAAGTCTATTTGGGTAAGAATCAATTCATTTTTTTTTAATAATTATATTTATCTTTATTTATTATAGGAAAGCGAAATAAGAAGGCCAAAGTGGGCCGAGGGCAATGAGTGGTTTTAGATTCGACCAGTTACTTGGGAAAAGGATATGGTCCCACGACAGACAATTTCTTTACTCGTTTACCGTTAGCAGACACGCTATGTGAAAAAAATATTACTTTAGTAGGAACTCTTGGAAAAGATAAGAAATATATTCCAACGGAACTTCTTACTAAGACCCATAAGCCTTTATTTTCCAGCATGTTTGCGTTTAGGAAAAATCGTACTTTAGTATCTTATGTTCCGAAGAACAACCGAGCCCTTATTGTGTTCTCCAGTGAACATGTTATTGAACCCAGTAAAACGATCCCTTTAAAAAACATCCAATTTACTACGAAATAAAATCCAGACAAAAATCCTATGAGACAATCATTGAAACATTAAAAAGACATAACTAACCACCTTTGGCATCATCTTTCATCGAAATCTACGTAAAAAATTATTTCACTAAAAATGACCAAAAAATTGACTTAGAAAAAATTTCAAGTTGCACGGAGGGGAAAACCGCTCCGCTCCGCCCGACAAACTTTTCGAAAGTACCACGAATTTGGTTTTTTGAAATAACCACGAGGAGAAGTGCACAGGGCGGAAAACTGCTCCGTCCAACAATTTTTTCGAAAGTACAACGAATTTAATTTTTTGAAAGTACCAAAAATTCAGTTTTCAAAAGTACAATAAAGAGACTTGCACAGGGCGGAAAACCGCTGCTCGAGACGAATTTTTCGAAAGTACCACGAATTTAGTGGTTCATCCTCAGTCAGGATGTAGCGAGTAGCTATTTTAAACGTCAAAATTTAGGAAAAAGTCAATGGGACGGTTTTTCCAATAAAAGCCAAAATCCTCATTTAATTATCCTCAAAGTGGGGGAGCATAATCCTTGTCCAAACCACTAGAACGTACATAAATTTGTCAAAAAATTCAAAGTCGCCATAGTAGTCACTCAAAGGCGAGTCGACGGAAAAAAATATATTTGTGTTCGTGATCGAACTCATTTAAATAGCTTCTTTAAGCATCCTGATAAGGATTTCAAGCATTTCGATAATTTCAGTGCAAAAACTTCCGCATACATTTTACAATCATTACTAACCGGGAGTCTGAATCTTTTTGTACAGTCGATTGTCATAGTTCTCTTGGCGCTGGATGAGTTAAACTCCTACGGGATGTAACTGTTTGCCGAGTGGTGGTTGGTGTTTGCCTTATATACATTAGTTAAGTATTGAATATTTATAATTTTTACATTTTATGAATTATTTCAATAAATGAAAATATATTTTCCATTTCTTATTGATTCACTAATTATCAGATTTATGACTGACGTGCGATTCTGTGGCGTGGGTCGGACAACTATTTACCGTGGGTCACCTTTGATCCCGTCACGTTTGTGTACTTGTCCGAGTACTCATAGAATACATCGAGGGTCTTAATCATTAAGATGTGTTTCTAAGGAAGTGCTAATTAATTATAAGATATATTCATTAAAAGTGCACCGCCCGACATAGATTTCGACGGAAAGAGCAGACGGTAGCAATCACAGTAAGTATTATTTTGTCTGTTTTCGTCTTGGGGAGTCTGAAGGGTAACTTGAATCCCCCTTGTGGGTGGAGTTGATAGGTATCGTAGCGAAGACACGGCTCCGGCCTAAATTATGTAAAATCCTTGTCGTGTCTATCAGACCCTTCGATACTAGGTACATTTACAAACACACCGACGACCGAGTGTCTGGGGAGGGACATAACTATAAACCTGATATAGTTATTCATTATAATAGTACGAAAGCAACCGTGGATATGTAGATAAAATAGCAAAATAGTACTCATGTTAGTGGAAAACTAATCGGTGGTCCATGGTAATTTTTCAGTATTTAGTGGATATAGCTGGTATAAATGCTCTCAAGTTGTGCACCATAAAAAATTCGGAGTGGAAGACAAAACAATTAGATCGTCCGAATTGGGTTGCATTCAACAATCCAGAGACACATACTAAGCGCTTTTCCCGAATTAGCAGTGGAAAATGATGTGAGAGGGTCCGAAGAAGCTGTTGCCTCCTCTATCGAAGATCTCGAGATCGAAAATCGAGAAAATATTGTCTAAGTTGCAAGATATTTGTCTGTCCAGAGCACTCGAATCCAAGAAAAGTGCAGTGTGATAAATTTGCTGGAGAAAATTTATCCTACATCACTACTTGATGGGAATTAAAGGTTTTTTTGTGTTAATGATCTAAAAATAAATTTATATTATGTTAATTGTGTTGCAATGAATTAAATAAAAACTGTTCAATTACAACAGTAGTCAGGACCGTGGCCGCTGTCAGCAGTTCTTAGATGTGTTTTAATGCGTGTGTAGATATTTTTAATTCAATATTTATTTTATCTGCTGTGTTTTGGAAAATAATTTTAGTAAGTTTTCTAACCAGTGCATTAAGGGGTATTTATTGTAAGTGTAATATTAAAAAAGTTATAATTATTTTATCTGTTTATTAGCCGCTGTGTCTTTGAAAATAATTTAAGGTTATCATATTTGTTACCTACATTGAAATAGTAATCGAGCGAACAATACCGGTAATCCGGCTCTGCCTTTTACCTCGTCTTGCGTCTCACCCGTCCCTTAACAGTTGGCCTCTTAGCAATTACGCATACTATACATTATAATTTTTTTCGTCACACAATAATATAGGTGGGGTGCACCCCAGTCATACCAATACGTTATATTTTGAGTTTGGCCTTAGCAAGGTTAATAAAGCGTTGTCTAAACCCGCCTTGTAAAATTCAAGCAAAAACTGAAACCCGTCCGCACATACGACATTTATGTTTTTAAAAATGATCCTAAACAAGAAGTTCGTAATTTAGCGTATCTGAATGAAATATTAAATTCCTGTAGCTCAAAATACAAAATGTAAGTTATTACAAGACAATGTGCGTTTTCACCTTTTAAAAATAGATACGTCGCCATTTTGTTACTATAATTGGCTAGAAATTAATAAAATATTCCAAATATTGATATATTTTCATAAATTAAAATGCGAAATCAAGAAAGTATTATAGTTGTATCCGCCACATCGGAGGCGCCATTTTATTTATTTTTTAATTTGTAATCAGCGACCCCAAAAACATAAATATACCACTCTCAAAAATAAATTAATAATACTTCTTCAGAAATAACTGTTTTCAATTTAGAGGTGATTTCCACTCGTTGTAGGTGAGATCAAATGTCGGAACTCGATGATCAATAATCATTATATAAAACATTATTTTGCATGTCTCAGGTTAACAAAAAAATGCTTTTGTAATAGATAATTTCAGAATTAATCAAACTCTAAAGCTAATAACATTCTATGAAAAACAAAGTTTATAGAATCATACGTTGTTTTGCAAAAAATTTAAAAAAGACTAGGTGATATAAGTAGAGAATGTATCTACTTTATCTAATATAGAGAAATATTCCCTGCCAACTGAAGTAGCAAGGTAAACACGATCATAAAATTGCATCGTAAGAAATCAGAACATAAAAGGAAACAGGGTGCTCCGCCGGCTGGTTCGTATAGCAATATTTTCCGGCACATTCGTCATCAGCACCTCTCGATTTCTGTTTATTTGTTCGATCGATGTGCCCTCTTACCCCTATCGGGGTTCACATCATATTTACAAAATACACACAATAGGCATCAGAGGTGAACGCTTGTAGGCCGCGGGCGATACATACAAAAATTCTCGTACTCCGAAAATGTCTCTTTCAATTCTGTTGCTATACGCATATTTTGTCTGCTGTTTTGTTTATTGTCAATTTAAATTAAATTTCTACAAAGGACCGCGGATAAAGCGACAGGATGTATCTGAAACATTCATACATATAAAATTATGTTTATTTTGATAGAACTATATAGATTATTTATGCAATACAATTTGAGTAATATTATTGCTATATTTTTTGGCATAAACTATTTAAAATCAGAGGGTCACTATCCCCTAATATGTTATACAAAAATGAACATATGAGAAAGTTTCCGCTCTTTATCACATATTTACTGTCCATAAAAAGTACATGTGTTACATGGTAAAGTGTATATGAGCACAATTGAAATCGTGTAAAAACTAAAAGCCGGCAACTCTTTATTGTACATGGGCGGAGGTAAATAGAAATGCTTGTCATAAGAAAATGTTATAATTTTTTGAAAATTGTATTAATTTTTATTATCTTTTGTTTATTAGATATGCTATTTTTGTTCATTTATCCAATAACATATTTTTGAAGTATTATATCAGTTTTAGACATCAACTCTAAATATTTTAATTAATTGG
This sequence comes from Stenurella melanura, assembly GCA_963583905.1. Classification (NCBI taxonomy): domain Eukaryota; kingdom Metazoa; phylum Arthropoda; class Insecta; order Coleoptera; family Cerambycidae; genus Stenurella; species Stenurella melanura. The sequence goes on from OY757312.1 coordinate 117,054,175, forward strand.
GTTTAGTTTTAAGGTTATCCCATTCTATATTGAAATACGCCATTGCTCAGCAAGAAACAACGAGAAGGTATGAACATATCCTTGCCGGGATGAGGGAATGGGACCGGTTAGATTGGCGAGGGGAAAGGATGTTAAATAGTAAAAATAAAATTTAAGTTTCTTCTAAAATAAAAATGTAAGTTTCTTAACCAAAGCAAAGAATTAGTACAACAAAAACAAATACTTGTATAGATAACACATAAATAAAAACAAAATTAAAATATGTCTCTAGAATAAAGTAACTTAAATTAAAATTTCATGTCAACTGAATAAAATATATTCCAAGAAATGTAACAATAAAAGAGTAAACTTCATACCTAATATAATAGCTAAATATTTGGTTCTAGAAATATATATTAAAAAAGTTAAATGCTAAAAGTTGACGCGTCCGAATCTTCACTTTCTGAAGAGGAATCATTATCCGGTTGAATTATAATCGGCGCAATGGGGTTAGTGTTGGATATTGCTTTTCTTTTTTAATTCCATGCTTAACGCAATTTTTCTATAAATCAGTATTGTCGAGGTCATTTATTACTTCTCTTATATGATTAACTACTGCCTGTCTCAACGTTGGAGAGTCATTACATTTTCGCAAACAATCTTTTAAAGTTGTTCAAACCATTTCGATAGGATTAAATATGCATAGTACGGAGGTAACCGCAAAACTGTATGGCCGTGTATATTGGATAAGTTATCAATAACATATTCCCTTTTGAAATTCTCTTCTTTTATTCAGTTCAGTAATTCGCGCTTTATTGGAACTTTTACAGAAATTTCCATATTTTTTTCTCATGAATTTTAAAATGTCTTCCTTGTACTGGTGTTTGGCATTTTATTTAATATTTGCGAGTGCTAAGAAGCATTATCTAATAAAATTACCGAATTAGGCGGAATATTTGGTATAAAGCTGTTCTGAAAACCATTTTTCGCACCGCACTGGAGAAATATCGAGTCCACGTTGACTAATGACTGATATGACTCAAACACCGATCGAGTTTTTTATGCTAGTGGACCTGTGCGTTTTATTATATTTAAACCAGTGCAGTCGTAGATGGTTCATTCAGGCTGATTGAATTGCCAGTCTTGGACTCGCAGACACAGTTTCAACTATTCGATTCTCGATACCATTGTTAAATACATAGGACAAAATATCAAGTTAAGTGCGCACGGTCCTGTGCTTTAACACTGACCAGTTTCAATTGACTTCGTAAACACTATATTTTCAACACGAACTGTAAAGTTATATGCATTTCGAATTTCAAATCGATATACAGGATGTCAAGATTTAACCCCATTCTTCGTTAAAAGTAATAAGAAAACAGAGACCGCCTTCGAAAAAACGATAACTAAAAATTATAGCTTGATGTATATCTGGGAATTTTTCATCATTCATTTTAATGAAAATGTTTGATATTTCCTTACATTTCGGTTCATCAACCACCGCCAGAGAAGAACTACAATATTTAATAAAAAAATCGGTAAGAGTGTTTACACACAACTTCCCTTTTTATTTATATAGGGTGGTCATTCTACACAATTATTAACTAAAAAGCGACATGAAAGAATAATAATTGGAATGTAGTTATCAGTACTACCACAAAGAAACCTGGTAATTTTTGGTTAAAAAGTATATAGAGTTGTCTTCCGACAGAAAAAATAAATAATAAACTAGAGTAAACATTAGACTCTTCGCCAACTTACTGCACTTTTTATAGAATTGTTGCACATTCTGTTGGTTACTCTTCGTAGTTTATTTTCGTAAATAATATTAGTTTTAGACATTTCTTGTTTAATAATTACAAAACATAAAAAGATGTTTTTTCAAAATTTAAAAAGTTAATAACCATTTTATTTATTGATCGATTTTGTTAAAAATTAATAAGGTTCTTCGTCTTGCTAATACTAACTTACTGTCCAAAGTTTCAATACAATCAGACTTTTCGTTCTTAGGTTATTGTGCTTACAAGAAACGTGACAGACGGATGGACATTTTGAAAGTTGTTTAGAATTAGATCACCAACACAGTGATATGCAATTATTTTCTCTAAGAGCAACGTTACCGGTTTTAGAAATGTGCCGATCGAATGCAATATACTCTTCGTTTTGTATTTGCGAAGAGTATAATAAAAGGTGCTAAATATAGAAGATTTGCGTAAATACCTTTGCAAGTTTCTACCATGGTTGAATTATTTCTTAGGATGACCACTAGGGTGGCCCTTAGCTACAGGTTTGGATTTGTTTTAATGTAGTCCTCTCACATAAGAAAAAAATGACACAAAATTTTGAGTGGTTAGCTCAACCCCTTACCGTGTCTCAAAAGGGGTGAATTTGCCTATGTATTTCGTAAATTTGTGATAAAATCGTCAATATGTTGTGTATTAAAAATCGCACACAAGTCTCCTCTTCAGAATTGTCCAGAGGATACGAACTAATCATTTTTTTAACATTGGAAATGTTTATGTTTACGTAAATGAGGTAGAGTTACCAGTTTTTGTTCAAGGTCAAAAGACAGCGGTGTCGCGGTCGACTGAGACCATCGTATGCAACGGCTGACATACGCAAATGTAATATGGCGGTGTCGCGGTCGACCGAGACTATCGTATGCAACGGCTGATATATGCAAATGTAATATGGGTCGCATATATCACAGGGGGTCAAATTACCAGTTTTCATTTAAGGTGGAAATACAGCGGTATCGCGGTCGAGTGAGACTGCGTATATGCAACGGCTGATATACGCAAATGTAATATGGGTTGCATATATCACAGGGGGTCAAGTTACTAGTTTTCATTTAAAGTGGAAATACAGCGGTGTAGTGGATCGTCCTATTTCCGGACGACGCGAAGCCGAGTTCAGAAGAAGCTGAAAAATTTGAAAAAGTTTATGTTTTATGTATCGTATTATCATTTCCAATGTCCCGATGATTGCAAGGATTGCGAAATCTGTGAATTTTCTTAATTAAAACCTCATGAGACTCTTTTATAGGGCCCCAAAGTGACCCTATGAGGGCAGACGTAGAGTATCGTATAATTTTGACGTTTACTATCGTTTATTTGAGCTTCTCTTTGCACAAATTGTTATTAATTAATTATATTATATTATGTTATTATTAATATTTTAGCGTTAATCAAATTGTTTAAACAATAATAATTTATTTAAACAATTACATTTTGCCATAAATTTGTAACATTTTCATATTTTTTAATTTCAAAATTGTCCAAGGACTACGAATTAGTAATTCTTTTTCCAACTATTCTTCATAAGAGCTATTGAACTTCAAAATGACCTCATGAGAGCAAAAGTAGAGTATCGCGTATTTTTGACGTTTATTATTACTTATTTACTATTACAGAAATTATTTTTAATTAGTCACATTTCAGTTTGTGTGGATATAAAAACGTTTTTCAAATTGCATCAACAATTATAATTTATTTAAACAAATACATTTTGTCATAAATTTGTACCGGTGTCATCTTTTTTTAATTTCACAAGTTAGTTTTTTAATATTGTCTATTAGGATTTCCTCTTGGAGCTTGCAAATTATTTAAACAATTTATTACATTTCAGGCCAAAATCAAGCGATTAAGTTATCTTATTCGAGAAAGATTATCACAAGACTTCTAGAACTCTAAAAGTAGAAGTCAATTGTCAGTAGATAGCCTACGAATATTTTGTTTTTCGTATGTACAAAATGTCTTGGAATATGCCATCATATTTTGGGGATCCTCCGTACACTGGCAGAGGGTATTTGTAACTCAGAAACGGCTCATCAGATGTATGGTGGAAATTTCCAATAGAGAATCCTGTAGGCCTTATTTTGAAAACCTGAATATACTTACCATCCCATCTCTTTATATCTATAAACTTTTGTTATTTGCTAAAAAGAATCCTGACATCTTCACGAGGAACAATGAAATGTCTAACTCAATGTCAACACGTCATGGAACTGACTTAAGTGTACCAATTCACCATCATACTTTCTGCCAAAAAGGGCCATTTTACAATGCTATTAAAGCTTTTAATGCTCTTCCTGTACACTTAAAATCGATAGAACAAATTGGTTTATTTAAATAGCGACTTAAATCTTATTTGGTTGAAAATGTGTTTTATTCTTTCAGTGAATTCGTAAATGTATAAGTTCATTGGGAAATGTTTATTTTTATATTGTTAATATTTTTAATTTTACTTTATGACATATATTATTGTTGCATTTCTTCTCGTTATCTATTTAAACTCAATGTATTTTAACTTTCTTTGCATGTTGTATTTTTCTTTTTTGCTCTCGCTGTATTTGTATTTGTAAATTGTATGTTTTTTTTAATCATTCGGTATAACTCTTAAAAACGAAATTTAAAATAAAAATGTAAACTTTTGACGATGCTGATGTCTTTTTGTATAAAGATCTATAGCAATAAAGAATTTATTATTATTATTATTATGATTTAAGGCTGATGACAGGTCTTCTAACAGGCCGTTGCTCCTTGAGATATCATCTTAAGAATATGTGCAAAATTATAAATGCAGATAATATGGTACTGCAGAACATATACGTTGCGAATGTCAGTGTTAACCCACAAATTAATCTGCATTATTATAAAGTACCTAGAAAAGACGAAATCAACATCTGAAGACATAGGGAAATTAGCTCCCAGGAAAAGCTCAAGCTTTGTAAAAATCTTGGGAGCCATGGGCAACAACTAAGTGCAAGGTAATCGACAAAAACCTTTCAGGTTCAGAGCAGATAATGTACCCATCAGTATATAGCACATTTCATCGATTCTTAAAATTTTCTTACGCTTTTCGCATTTTAAAAAATGTACCTATTAATACAAAATTGTTCATATATTTGGTTTTTGTAGAACATTTCAAGCCCTAAACTTTAGCTAAGGTGTATTTATGTGCTAAATAAAAAACCATTGATAATATATTGTTAAGAACAAACGTAGTTACCTAAATGTACGACTATGCGATTCCTCACGAATCGGTACATCCTACAATACAATTGCTTTAGACCATTTTTACTTCCCTCGCATACCGAAGGGAAGTATTGTATTCGAGAAAAAATCACCCTCCGAGATTTTTTCGGATTCTGACGTTTCAGAACACGTAGATTCCGAAAATATAGGTTTTTCAATTCCGTCAGTCTGTCTGTCTGTCTGTCTGTCTGTCTGTCTGTCGGTTCATTAACTAAAAAGCTACTTGACGGAGAGCAGTCAAATTTGGTAGGTAGTTAACCCTACTGTCAGCGAAGAACTGGTAGAATTTTCACTGAAAAATATACAGGGTGGACCGTCTAAACGGAATAAATAGTGAAAAAAATTTTTTTTTGCTCAAATTTAAAATTTCCACGTTTCATGACGCGCTAAACCTATTTCAGAAAAAAAAAATTTTTGAAAATTTTTTTCAATCATTTTTGAAAAAAATTTTACCACTAAAAAAAATTTTTTTCTTTGTTCAAATTTAAAATTTCCACGTTTCATGGCATTCTGAACCTATTTAAAAGAAAAAAAAAATTTGAAAATTTTTTACCAACATTTTTGAAAAAATTTTTACCACCAAAATAGATGAATTTTTTTTTTCTCAAAATTTAAAATTTCCACGTTTCGTAGCGTTCTAAATCTATTTAAAGAAAAATAAAAAAAATTTTTAAAATTTTTGAAAAAATTTTACCACAAATAGATGGAATTTTTTTTCCGATTTAAAATTTCCACATTTCCGTGGCATTCCAAATTTATTAAAACAAATTTAAAAATGTTTTAGAAAAATAAAAAAAAAATGAAAACATGTTTTAGTAATCTATTTATCACCATTACAGAATAGACGAAATATTTTTTTGCTCAAATTTAAAATTTCCACGTTTCATAACCTATTTCGGAAAAAAAAATTTGCAACATATTTTCACCAATTTGGAAAAAAATTTAACACTAGAATAGACAGAAATCATTTTTGAAAATTTGTTCTATATTTTAATCACCACTATACTTCCACTCCATTACGTGAATGTGGGATTGAAAATGTGAGAGATGGCAATAATATTTGGCATATCCTATTATATACTTTTATTGAATAATGGCATCCCAAGAAATAATTGAGTCATGGTGGACATTTATAAAGGTATTTGCGCAAGCCTTCCATATTTGGCACCTGTTATTTAGTATATTGAACTTTTGCTGTTGGATGAACACTCTGTATATTTTTTTGACCAAAAGTTATCAGGTTTTCTTTGTAATAATACCAATAATTATATTCCGATTATTATTCCCAATGTCATTTCGTAATTAATAATTTTTTTGAGTGACTGTCATGCACAAATAACGAGGGAAGTTCTGTGTAAATAACTTTACCGATTTTTTTATTGACAATTAGTTATGGATTAACTTATCATTATTTTCTATGCATTTTTTTGTTTTATGTGATATTTTGCGAGATAATTAACAAACACCCCAAATCATGCAAAAATTCACCCCTTTTGTGACATGGGAAGGTGTTGTGCTAGGTACCCCAAATTTGTTGTAAATTTCTTTCTCTTATGTTATAATAATTTGAGGGGGTGGAACGATCAAACGATTTTAAAAGTTGAAAAATAGGGCCACTCTAATGACCACCCTGTATACTTTTCCTTAAAAGCATAATAGGTGTCTTCCTTGTCAATTGTGTTAACTACATGCCAAATTTTATTGCCATTTGTCACATGTTGAAAATTATTTATTCTCTTTACGCTGCCCACCCGATATATTTTCCACCCGTTTCCTCGTTAAAGCTTCAACTACCTACCAAATTTGGCTGTTCTCCATCAAATAGTTTTTTAGATATAGCGCTAACTGACAGACAACAGACCGACAGCACTTCAATTGTGAGTTAAAATTTTTCCGCCCAAAATCACTACAACATTTCAATGCGCACGCATGACGTCATCGGTTGCATTGGAAACCAACGTTATTGTGTATTATAAACACATGTTATTTTGCAAAATCTTACCATTTTATAATGAAAACTAAGTGGTGTTTTGTGCCAAGATGCAAAAATACATCAAGAGTTCTAGTGATAGTACCAAAACACTTTTACAGCAGGTAAATTTCCAGAAAGTAGCTTTTGCAAATCCCGTATTAGACATTACTTATTTAATCACATATAGAACGTAAATAAAACGAATAAAATGTTGTGTTACCACAATATAAACGCAATTTAAGCCACTAATAAAACCGATGACGTCACCGCCAATTATAGCGTGTTTTGCATGCTCGTTCAATTATTAAAACTATGTTATTTATTTATTAATATTTTAATTTGATGGATGATAGAATGCTATTTAAATATCAAGAAGTGTCTTAGTATAAAAAGTACTTTATTTAATAATATCAAAAACCGAATTTGCACATAGTGAAAACACCTAATTGTTATTCAAAGAATTCAGCTCGTTCTGTCATCCATACCTAAGACGCTACAGCGTACCACCACTCAATAACCAAAAAAGGCGTACTATTTGGGATCGGCTCTTTGCCACTATTGGTACTATTTTTACATTTTTTAATATCTAAACTTTCAAACACATTCAGTTGTCTATTATTTATTACATTTTCAATGAACCTTAAGTTCCAATGAACCTTAAGTTACTGATATTATAATTATTATTAAAACCATGCTGAGATACTCTAGACTTTTTAGTTTTTCCATATCTGACGTGAGCCAGATGGTCTTTGATTCTTGTTATAACTGAACATTTCGTTTGTCCAACATACTTCAAATTACAATTTCGTAAATCTCGGACCTTTAGTTTGATTCAATTTTGAGTTGAAAATTGAATCAATACCAATCCCTCATGCCATATATTTTTCAAAATATATCAGGCATCGTTATCGATTATAGCATCAGCATACCAAATATTAGTTTCTACTGTTGTTTCTTAGTTATTTTTTAGTCGGTCCAACCTGTACATTATTCACTAAAACTACAACAAGTTCCTTTTTTGACAGTTGCGTTAACTACATATCAAATGTTGTCCTCGTCAGATTTCATTTGTTAATTATGTTTAAGAGTGTTTACCCTATTATCTTGGCTGGTAATTGTATTAATTACACGGCAAAGAGGGAGTTGGAAAAAGTTTAGTTTTCGTCTCGTTATACTTAGTTTGAAACGTGATAATCGAAGAAATCTCGGTGAGGGAATTTTTCACTGTTATAAGTTCTTTCCATCGTACTATGGTATCTGATAATGGATTTCTTGGCCAAAATCCCATTTTCCAATTTTTAGAAATAACCACTTTGTACCTAAATGTCGATAGTAAATACCCCACTGGACAAGGTTCTCTACCTGCACGTCTGTTACATCGGCCTTTTTACATTACTAGGGTAATATAATTTGCTGTTTAGAATAAAGGTTTCAGTTATCGAGCGTAAGCCGTTATGTAAATGACAAGTGGGAAAGTGTGTTATTACTGTGTTTTTCAATATTTTTGTGTGTCGTATTTTTTTTATTGTCCGTCAGGTATGTAGTATTTATAAATTTAATAGAAAAATCCAAAGTCTTCATTAGTGGTTATAGTAAAATTACAATGATGTTTCTGAATTTTGTTATGGTGAAATTTAAATATAAAAATTTGAATTGACTTATAAAAAATTGACCGTGACAAATTTTACGCCAATGTAATCCTTATCAGTGTTTATTGTTCCATATGTTTACCCGCAACTATTTGCAACTTTTGATAAATGATTATATTTTGTAGAAGTATGCATCGTTTCAAGAACGAAGACCTTGTAGAAATATGGTTACAAGGAAGTGGCAAAGACGACAAATTCTCGGCAATTTGACACTATGTAAAAAATACGATAGGAGAGAATATTGATTCATCTAATGAGTAGAGACTACGGGAAAAATTACGCCGTTTGTGCCCGAACGGTGGACTCAAGCTTTTCGGTGTAAGGATTATTTTAAAAACAAAAATGCTACTCGGCTAAGTGGGCATTTCGTTTCTGGTCGACCGAGTCTATCATTCTCCGAAAAATGATCCAGATCACAAAGAAGGGAAGCTGCGCAATTATCACATGAAAAGAAAGACGAAACATCTTTAATTGTACAAGCTGCGAGTATAGCTGCACGTCAACAAGGAAAACACGATATAGCAGCAGTTTTGAAAGAAGTAAACAAAAGTCCAACCCGACCAGCTAAAATTAGAAAAATCGTTTTTTCTCGAGAAAAAAACAAATTGAATTACTCAGTCGAAGAAGCGTTAGAACTGATCTTAGATTCCAATTTAAGTAAGCAACAGTATTTGGATATTGGACGTGGAGCTATTTCAAGAAATTGCAAAATGTACCCCGACTACAAAGAAGTTTGGAAGGCTAAACAAAATGTAAGCCAACTGGGATAAAAATTTCCGATATTGTGGCAGATGTACCGTTAAGCAATTTACTGGAATATATGACAAAATAATAGTACTATTGCATTATACAGTACATGGAATCATTACAAACTGAAATTAATGCTGAAATAATTTTCAGTTACGGCTTCGATGGAAGTTCAGGTCATTCAACATATAAACAAACATTTGCCAATTCTGGTACCCATTCTGATGCATCTTTGTTTGCTACTACGGTAATGCCTCTTCGCTTGCAGTCACACGAAACTGTTTTGTGGAATAATCGAACTCCGCAATCTGTGAGATTTCGTGGGCCTCTTAAATTGGAGTACGTCAAATAGTCAGCGGAGCATATATTAAAATAAAAGCAAACTATCGATCTGCAAATTGAGATCTTAAGGAACTGAAAATTTCTTTACCGAATGACAGAACAATTAATATAAAGTTTAATCTTCCCTTGACCTTAATTGACCGCAAGGTATTGAATACTCTGACCGGAACAAAGTCAAGTTAAGCTTGTCCGATATGTGGTGCCACACCCCGTGATTTTTTGCGAATTGAGGATTTCAAAACGACAAACCTATTTGATCCAAAACCAAATACTTTGTAGTTTGGAATAAGTCCATTACATTGTTGGATTCGATTTTTTGAGTGCATCCTCGACATCTATCGATATGATATACGTGAATGGCAAGTCAGAGGCCAGAAAAATAAAGAAATTGTTGCTAAAAGGAAAAAAATTATACAAGAACGATTTTTAGAAAAATTTCATTTACATGTGGACAAACCAAAAGCCGGGTTTTGGTAGTACAAACGATGGTAATACTGCTCGTCGAGCATTTAATGATACTAAGACATTTTCTGAAATTACCGATGTTGATGAAGACCTCATTCAAAAATTTAAAGTTATTTTAATTTGCCTGTCTTGAAAGTACCAAATCGATATACCAAAATTGGAAGAATATTGCTACGCAACAGCCAGACTGTACATGATGAAATATTCCTGGTACCCAATGCCTGCAACTGTGCATAAAGTTCTAGCACACAGTAAACAGATTATTGAAAATGCTGTATTGCCAGTAGGGTATTTGGGAGTAGGATACTAGTAGGCAAAATAATATGGAAGACATTTTCAACAGAGCTATGGATACATCGGATCCTATCATTTCAAGTATTAGTTTACAAAAACGCAGAAACCGTCAACGTAGACTGCAACTTTCTTTTGAATTAATTAGTATGCTGCTAGAACCGAAACCTGAAACTTTACAATCAGAAGTGAGCAGCGAGGTCGTTGATCTCGAGGATGATGTAGAGAACGTGATAGAAGATATGTTGCCTATTGACCAATTAGATTTATTAAAATTGGAAAACGATATATATTATACTATTTTACTTCCACATCCACGTAGTGGATTGGAAGTATAGTAATCGCAAAAAATTTTTCAAAAATTTTTATTCGTGAAATAGGTTTAGAATGTCATGAAATGTCGAGATTTTAAATTTGAGCGAAAAAAAAATTTCTGTCTGTCTATCTGTTTGTCTGTCGGTCTGTCTGTCTGTCTGTCTGTCTGTCTGTCTGTAACTTTTTTGTCCGCACGTTTTCTCCGGAACGGTTTAAGATATTGACTTGAAATTTTGTACACGTATATATTATAACGAGATCTGGAACTGGATTGTTTTTTCCGGTGAAGGGTTGGGGGTTAAATAGGGGTAAATAGGGGAAAATAAGTAAAGCAAGCTTGTAAGAGTACAGAAACTTGAAATTCGCTATATGTACTAGAAGTTAAGGCCTCAGATTTTTTTATAATATTTTTCAACCCCCCACCACCCCTAGCCCATTAATGGGGTTGATAAAATAAAGTTGAGATATTCATTTGAAATTTCGTACACGTATGTATTATAACGACGTCTGGAATTAGATTATATTTTGAGATGATTCCGTTGAAGGGTTGGGGGTTAATTTGGGGTAAATAGGGAAATATAAGTAAAACAAGTTGGTGAGACTACAGAAACTTGAAATTCGATGTATGTACTAGAAACCAAAGCGTCAGATTTTTTTATAATATTTTTCAACCCCCACCACTCCTACTCCAATATGAAAAGAGTTGATCAAATAAAATTGAGATATTCATTTGAAATTTGGTACAAGTATGTATTATAACGACATCTGGAACTAGATTATATTTTGAGATGATTGCGTTGAAGGGTTGGGGGTTAAATAGGGGGTAAATAGGGGAAAATAAGTAAAGCAAGCTGTTAAGACTACAGAAACTTCAAATTCGGTGTATGTACTAGAAGCCAAGATATCAGATTATTTATAATATTTTTCAACCCCCAACTTCATTATTAAAAGGGTTGATAAAATAAAATTGAGATATTCATTTGAAAGTTGGTACACGTATGAATTATAACGACATCTGGAACTAGATTATACTTTGAGATGATTCCGTTGACGGATTGGGGGTTATTTAGGGGTAAATAGGGAAAAATAAGTAAAGCAAGCTGGTATGACTACAGAAACTTGAAATTCGGTGTATGTACTAGAGGCAAAGGCATCCATAATTAAAAGGGTTGATAAAATAAAATTGAGATATTCATTTGAAATTTGGTACAAGTATGTATTATAACGACATCTGGAACTAGATTATATTTTGAGATGATTGCGTTGAAGGGTTGGGGGTTAAATAGGGGTAAATAGGGGAAAATAAGTAAAGCAAGCTGTTAAGACTACAGAAACTTCAAATTCGGTGTATGTACTAGAAGCCAAGATATCAGATTATTTATAATATTTTTCAACCCCCACCACCCCTACTTCATTATTAAAAGGGTTGATAAAATAAAATTGAGATATTCATTTGAAAGTTGGTACACGTATGAAATATAACGACATCTGGAACTAGATTATACTTTGAGATGATTCCGTTGACGGGTTGGGGGTTATTTAGGGGTAAATAGGGGGAAATAAGTAAAGCAAGCTGGTATGACTACAGAAACTTGAAATTCGGTGTATGTACTAGAGGCAAAGGCATCAGATTTTTTAGTAATATATTTTAGCCCCCCACCACCCCTACTCCATTATTAAAAGGGTTGATAAACTAAAATTGAGATATTCATTTGAAAGTTGGTACACGTATGAATTATAACGATATCTGGAACTAGATTATACTTTGAGATGATTCCGTTGAAGGGTTGGGGGTTATTTAGTGGTAAATAGGTGGAAATAAGTAAAATAAGCTGGTATGAGTACAGAAACTTATAATTCGGTGTATGTACTAGAAGCCAAGGCCACAGATTTTTTAATAATATATTTCAGCCCCCCCACCACCCCTACTTCATTATTCAAGAGGTTGATAAAATAAAATTGAGATATTCACATGAAATTTAGTACGCATATGTATTATAACGACATCTGGAACTAGATTATATTTTGAGATGATTCCGTTGAAGGGTTGGGGGTTAAATAGGGGTATATAGGGGAAAATAAGTAAAGCAAGCTGGTAAAAGTACAGAAATTTGGGATTTGGTGTATATACTAGAAGCGAAGGTCTCAGGTTTTTTTATTAGTATTTTCCATCTCCCCACCACCCCCACTCCCTATTAAAAGAGTTGATAAAATTAAATTTAAATTTTCACTTGAAATTTGGTACATTTATGTATTATAATTATATCTGAAACTAGATTATATTTTGACATGATGCGTTGAAGGAGTGGGGGTAAGTAGAGGTAAATAGGTAAAAATAAGTAAAACAAGCTGGTAAGAGTACTGCAACTTGAAATTAGGTGTATGTCCTAGAAGCCAAGGCCTCAGATTTTTTAATAATATTTTTCAACCCTTCCACTACCCGTACTACATTATTAAAGGGGTTGATTGAATATTGAGATATTCACTTGTAATTTGGTAGACGTATGTATTATAACGACATCTGGAACTAGATTATATTTTGGGATGATTCCGTAGAAGGGAATAAGTAAATTAAGCTGGTAAGAGTACAGAAATATGGGATTCGGTGTATATACTAGAAACCAAGGCCTCAGATTTCTTTCTAACATTTTTCAAACTCCACCACCTCCGCTTCATTATTAATGGGATTGATAACATTAAATTGAGATATTCACTTGAAAGTTAGTACAATTACGTATTGTAGTGACATCTGATTGAGATGACTCCATTGAAGGAGTCGGAGGTGGTAGGTTGTGAATAGTGGAAAATAAGTAGGGTAAACTAGAAACTTCACTTTTAGCGTATATGGTAGAAACCAACTCCTCAAACTTTTCTATTACATCTGCCCCGAATATTATTAAAATTCTATGACCAATAATTTCCACATACTAGAGTGCAAATATAGTCAAGATGTTTCCTTTAAAGTGACTTGGATGAAGAATCTGGATGTGGAAGTAGCGATTCCTTAGGCAGCGGTTTTTTGTTACGTAAATCAATAAAACTTTGCCAAACAGGCGTTTGTTATTAAAATTTTTACGTTAAATACCCCTTAATTTGTCTTTTTGTTATTAACTATCACAGGAAGTAGTTACGCCACTTAATTTTTCCATAATATAATTTTATTAATTTTAGCCAGATAATTTGGGCTCAGAAACCATAGTACGTCGGTAACTGGGGGAAAATAATCCGTCAAACAGTCAAATAATCCTTTAAAAATAAATTATATAAGTCAAAAATTTATTCTCGCCCATTTAAAATTAAAAAATCATTAATTTCGGCACCGTTTCCAATATACGGTACAATATATTTCAATCATTTTGACTATTAAGTCAAATAAAACGAAAATTCCCTTTTTTAAGAAGACGTTGACTAATGGTTCGGTTGAATATTTTGGCAACACGTTACTTTGTATAAACCCCTCATTGTGATTGATGCACTGGTATTATATGGATTCAGCTGTAGAATGACCACCTGTTGGATGGCTTATATATACATCGCATATATGGGTTTACATGGTTGGTGACATATGCAAATTGCATTATTTATACTGCTTAATTTTTCATAAAATAAATCATGGAATCATGACCAGCAACTGGGAAATAATTTGCCTTTATAGCATATATCGTAATGAATAATGGCAGGCTTAAATGGGAACGAACAACACAGTAGTAATAATAACAGTAATATGTTCGACTTGTATACTTTTAGAGGTTTGTTCTTGATGAAATATACTTAAATAAAATAAGAATGATAAACACTTTTGTTTCTTTCTTGTTCACAATTCATTCAGATTTATTTGATGTATATATTGCTCTCTCTGCCATTATCGAAATCTTAAAAACCAAAGTAGAAGTGTAAAGTACATTATTTACATGATTATACCACAAATTATATTACCTGAATTTGTTTTGTAATGTCCTAATACCAATAATTTCTAACGGTCTAAAGTATTTCCTTAGCTAGCTTTACGTAACGGTTTAATACTATTATTTTTTAAAGAATATATCTCCCCTGTGTTCTTTTAGCCTTACGTGTGTTCTTCTGCCGCTCTGACCTATATGGAAGGTATCATATTCGCTACATTTTATTTAATACACATCTCATTTTTCAATATATTTTATTTAATTTTTATGGTTTTTATTTTTATACTTTTTAAAATTGCCGTTTTTTACAAATTTACAGAAGTTGCAATTTAGCAAGCTTCGTTAAGACATTGAAAATGAACTTGGCTAACTTTCAAGTCTAACATGATATTTAAATAATTTGAAAAATGTACAAGGGATAGAAATAAAGAAAAGTTTTTGAAATGTTCAAATTTTTATTAAGCTGAAGATAAAAAAAGTTACACAGTTCAGAGTAATTGTAATAGGCTTTACATTAATATTCCACTAAAAACGGGTTTCGTAAAAATGCAAGAACATAAATCTAGGTATCAAAATTTATCAAATACACAAGTTTTACAAAAAGATGCTAGGCGTAGGTCGGCGCCGAGACGTAAAAATGCAAGAATATGGGTTTAGGTATCAACATTTATCAAACACACAAGTTTTACAAACACGATGCTAGGCGTCGGTCGGCGTCGAGACGTAAACATGCAAGAATATGAATCTAGGTATCAACATTTATCAAGTACACAAATTTTACAAAAACGACGCTAGGCGTCGATCGACTGATATTTATAATTTTTTCATATTTTTCAACCCCCAAATCCAACTAAGCCAAACATTCTTAAAAACCAACAGATTCGTTCACATACTGTCAACGACACAACCCGACAGTTTTTCTCACCAAAACTTCGTCACGAAAAAAAATTTTCACACCCGACCTCCTCCCAAACCCCAAAGCAAATCTAGTATTCTCTTAAAAATTACAATCGACCCGTAAAAAGATTCAAAACACCGAATTTCACACAAATATCGATTTTCAGCTTTTTCCGATAGTTATAAGTTTTTCCCATTTTCAACCTCCAAATCCCAAAATTTGGAAAAGCTAAATTTCGAGCTAAATTTTCGATTTTGACCTTGCAGCTTACGATGTCGATACATCGCCAATCTTCCTTTTTCGATAGAGACATAGAACGAGCTTCCACTCTAAATATTTATTTAGTTACGAAAATTGAAATTTGTAAATTCCATGTTTATCGAGTTTTTAGGTTAATTTTCAACATTTTGTGAGACCATTTTTCTTTCACTCTTGCCGAGACGAATTTCCGACGTTGCTGGTACAATTTGGTATCAGGATAAAGCGCAAATCTTCCTCTTTCCATAGAGGTCGCGCGCTCTCATAATGGATATATCTATTTAGTTGCCCACATAATCGATGCATTTTTGAAAAATACATGCCTTACAATTTTAACGAGAAACGTCAGTTTTGAGGTTAAAATCCTGGTCCACTACTAAAAGGGCGCTTACGCTTGGGATCTGTCGATTAATCGTAAGCGTTTATGTGTATTTGGAATGTTAACGCAGAAATTTGAAGTATTTTTGAAACCAATCTCATGTCGTAAATATGGAACGATAACATTAATCGTTAAATGTGCTTGTATACTTTATAATTTTATACGCCAAAACGATGGAGCTCCCTACACGCAACACTAGATTTTATCTAAAATTTAACAGCAACCGGCCGTATTCCACATTTGCCCCCTAATATGAATTACATCGACAATCCTAGAGGTTTACGCAATTCTTTAGCCAACTGCTTTTAAATATTTAATTTATGACTATATAAACACGGGTACTTGTCCACTTTTTGAACAAACTCTGATGCAGACATGATGTCAACTATACAGCATACGCTTAAAACGACTAAAAATGAACACGCAAGGAGACGAGACGACAACGTGCTTCTGCGAAAACGCACCGATGCGCCCAAATGGACCCAAATTGCAAAACTTGTGATGATGACAGCGGTATTTAATTCAAGTACATCGTTTATTTATACCATAAATAGAATGGGACCAAGAACAATTCCTTGAGGAACCCCATATTCAACTAGTTTCTTATAACTCGTGTATTGATTTTTCCGAGTTACTTTCTGACATTTAAATAGCCAGTCAATAGTTTATATGAATTATCTTCAGATCCCATGTTTACAACAGAGTGTATGGAAAAAGTAAACACTCAACAAGTGTCATTTTAGTAATTATTATTTCACGTGCTTTGTTGCAATACTACACCGACTACTTAGTTGTTACATTTATTAATCTTCGTTTTATTTATTTATATGCAATTGGCTAATCATAATATATGAGTTGATCATGTGATTTTTGTATAAGTACGCTACCATTATATTTCTTGTATCCTGTATATCCATCTTTTATTACTATATCCAATTAAACCATTAACTCACGACCTTACTATTTTTTTCGTTAACTTGGGTTTAAACTTTAAACAATAATTTTATCATACCTTAATTATGACATTAACATCTTTAACGAGATTTTCATATATTTTTTTAATGAATGTTTCTCTTTGTAATGTTATAACTATATTATTATTAAGTATATTTTATTCGTTTTTTTTAATGAAAGAAATCATCATAATCGTCATGCCATTAAGAAAAATGTGCGTCTTATTGTTTGTGTACCCTCTATTATACGGCAATCGGGGATATATTTGAATTCTGGGAAAATACATGATTGAGAATCAATATAAACGACATATTAATATGGCTTTTCCACACCTCTGGATATACCGAATTAGGCTTTCATATTTTCAATATCTTACCAGAATAAATTTACTAAATTGTATTATGATTTCATTATAATAGTGACATTTTAATGGTAATGGATATCCTATTTCCCGGATCCAAATGGACGCATGAGAAATTAAATAGGAAATAATCTCTGCAATTATTGTGGGACAATTATTTAGAGGTTAACGGAAAGGGTAGCTAAAAAACATTTTCATATTAGAGATAGGGAAACTATTTCATACGGATCAATGCAGAAAAATATATTATTAACTGTTATCAGTATTTTTAGAACCAAAAACCAAAATGGCAAACAGTTATGCACCAGTTGTTTTCATTTGAAGTTAACCAAGTGAGGATGCAATACTGGATGAGAGAATTTTTTATCGAATCTTCTTCTTATTCCTAATGTCTCACTAGGCAGATAAGCGAGATATGGTGTCTTCGCCTTAAGTGAGTATCTTCTGTAAAAAAATATCTTCTTTTTAGTTTCGTTCCCATTGGTGTGTTTGTTCGATAAAATTCCTCCCCTATAAATGACAAATTCCCAGATACGAATTTCATATGAATCAGACGATAAATTACAAAACTTATCCGCCATTTTGACGCCGCCATTTTTGAATTGTTAAATTCGGATCAGATAATGAGCAACATGCATGAATTTTAGAAATGCAATAATTTATAATTTTTTCGTTATATATGTTATATAAGTTGAGAAAGTAATGAAGAAAAGGTATAAAAAAATGTGTAGCCTAAATAAACGACTTTGAAATTCAAAATTTTATGGGAACATATCCACGTGACTGAAAACACCACGCTATTGGTCTGACGTCATTCGGCATAATGTCTAATGGTCGTCTATCTGCCAAGGGGTTAAATCGTAAATTGTTTTGTGTTTTGTAAATGTGTATTGATATTTTCATAAAAGAAATCATTCATTTATTTATTTATTTATTTATTTTAATTATTAAGTGGTAAAAATGACGTACAGTGGGTTTTTACGGGGCCAGAGTGACAATTTGCCCGTTGTTGATGTGTTTATGATGACAAACTTTTTTGCTACTAATACTGATTTTATTAGTGCAGAAATTGGAGGTACTAAAGCAACAAGGTATGTGTCATTCATTATTCTAAACATTAATTCAATTGTGCCCATTTTTATCCTTTTACTGTAGTCAGATATAAGAAATTATTTATGTACCTAACCTCAAAATAGGTAAACAAGGCAATGTTTTAATGTTATATTAATTAATATTTTTCATCTTAGAATGCTTTACTTTTTTATATAATAAATACCTCCCGTCACTTACTAAGTACGTACTTTTAGGTAGGTAGGTACATTAATAGTAAAAATAACTGTTGACATACATAGGTATATATAAATATAAAACTGGATAATATGTAGAGCGTCGAGAAGTTACAGTATTCCCACCGTTTTTATACATTTATACATTTTAATTCAAGGTTCCTATTAACAGAAGTTAGTAAACATTTGTATTTCTATAAATAGGAAAGTGACCAAACCATGATATGTAAACAAATTATCACAATAATATTAGGGTTAGGTACATATTTTCATAATATTATTATAAAATAATTAAGTTTTAATGGGTAAATTTACATCAAAATGATCCTGACAGCAATATAATCTTGAGGATGACGAATAATTCTGCATTTCGGTCGTCTCGTCTCATAGCTCTGCACCATTTATTCCTAACTTTATCGCGTCTAGGCACATTAAAAAATAACTTTTCTGTAGTTTTTATTGTAGTATTTGTACATTTGGGCACAATACAATATTTATAGCTACTTTTCTTTGTATTTTCCATAACACAACATAAATAATGTGTACACATTCGCAATCACAATACGTTTTCCGTCGGTGCGTTGTGCCCGATGACGTCACACGCAAGTAGCGCGGAAACTTCTCCATTTAAACGCAGTTAAATTGACAGCTGCAGTAAATAATTTTTTTAACCTTTAATTAGAACATAAAAGAAAAATAAAATACTGGAAAAATAATGTTTTTTAGTGATCTATTCATCTGTGATGTTTAAAAAAATTATGCATTTTGCTCATTGCAATTTGCAACCTCGGTAACCTTCAGGTACCGATCTTCAGTTGAATCAGGCGATAAATGATAAAACCTATCCACCATGTTAACGCCGACATTTTGAATGTTTGAGTTTTGTTCACATATTTGTAATATGCGGTCTCAAAAAGCTCCAGATACCAATTTTTAGTAGTATCGGATATTAAATGACAATATACTGTCCGCCATCTTTGAAGCGTCATCTTGGATTTTTCTATAAAAAAATGTGTTCGGCAACATGTGGCATTAAATTTTAGGAAATCTACAATTTAAGTATATTTGGTTTTAACTCTCACAAGTAGATGTCGCTAGAGACATTGAATAAAAAATATTGTTTGTCTGTTTTTTCTATAATTTATTTTTCTTTTTAGTTTTTCTTTAACTTAATATAGTGTGATTAGAATTGATAAGAAGCAACACAGACCGATTTTTATTATTTTGGGATATATAAATTTAGAATAGTTTAAAGCTGATTTAGTGAAAATTTAAATTAGATCAGATATTCCTCCTTTCCTTCCAACCTGCCCTTTGAATCTCCATCTGATTTAAAACTATGGAGCCGGGGATATTGGTAATATCTTTATATCATTTATGTTAATAATTACAGTCCTACTTCCCAACTAGCACCAAAGTGACAGTAACTGAGATAGGAACTTCGTATGAGTAACCATTACGTAATTGCGACTAAATTTACGACTTTGGTGTAAAATAACTTCATTTGACAAGTCTACAGTCCCTGCCTCGTAGTTTCTATCACTAATGATTACTTTATAGTTATGCAACTTCTACGTAGCTTTCGTGGTACATGGGAACGTGGTAGTTACCAGTGGGGCGACTTTCGGGTTTTCAGAACTTGAACTATAGTAGCAGCAACTAAGTCGCATCACTGAAATGTGACTTGAAAGTTGCAATCATCTTCAAGTAGCTTTAATAGTTGCCGCGACGTTCTGGGAACCTTCACTATTTCTTTAAAATAGTGGAACTTGTAAGTAATATTCATAGGTGTTAATGACGTTACTGCTGCCCACAGAACTGTGTACGGCTACTACAAAGTGCACATCACTTCTGAAATTTACCATGAAGTAAATTTCACCATCTAGTTCCCAATCGTAGATAAAGTTAATGCAACAAGCCTAACCTAGACTAGAATTATATGCTGCTATATTCATGCTATGCAACATTTTATGTTCAAGGCAACAAAATTTAATATTTCAACACAGTTTTATTATACCTACCTTTTCTTCTATGTTATCTATCACTGTAATGGTATATTATACCAACAAGGTTTATGTTTATTAAGTTGTTGATATATGGATGCATTCAAGTAAATTGCGACAGCTGATAGGTTTTTCAATGTGAAGTTAGGTAAATGATAAACAGCAAAAGCTAGGAACACGTTCAGTCTAGACCTCAACGTACGGCTAACACGTACGTTCCGAATCAATAGCAGGAGAAATGTAACCATGAAGTAGCAGCGGCAACTTTGAAGAGGTAATTTGTTCCATTCGCAGATTTGTGGTAAATATAACTTTAAAGTTACGTATTTGCAGTTTTCGTCACTATCGCCAAGTAGCAATTACTTTCAAGTAGCATTTCTTGGTGAAAACGACCTTAAAGTCATATTTTCAGAAATACGCCATGTTGATGGCCAAAATTATCGACGCCATTATTATAACACATGAACGATAATTTCACAATGGACTAATAAATTTAATTTATCGCAATTTGTTCACCAAATACAACAAATGACGACATAAAAAGTAGTGTTAAGTTCCGAAGAACAATAAAAAATATGTTTCGGCATCTAGTGTGTCATATTCTCACATGACTACATATTTAAAAAAAATTATTTTCATTAAAAAATGCATATTTTAAAGGCGCTTGGTTAGATTCGGACGTTTTATCATTATGTTTGTCAGTAAAATTGCATTCGTTTTAATTGTGACCCTTAGACCACTGAAAAATAGCACTTGTTTTGCTGTCTAATATTACCTTCTGATATTCTATTAAATTTCTGAGTTAGGGAAATGAATAAGAACAAAAATCATATGTAAGAATGAAACATAAATGTAATAAAATCGGTTGCAAGACAAAGAAGGGGCAACATCGATTTGAAAGAGTAGGGAGTGGTAGTTTTCTGAAAGTTGCGGCGTCTACGCCGCCACGTCGCCGCTCCGGAGCAACAACGTCATTGGAACGTAGCCAGACAAGTTCCAGGAACGTGGCTGGAACGTTATCGTCACCAAAAAATATTCCCCATTTTGGTCATAAACACGTATTAGGAACGTTCCTATTACGTGCCTGTGACTAGTACCAAAACACTTTAAAGTGCCTACAATAGTCATTGCTACGTTCCCACGACTAATTGTGCTAGTTGGGTTAGGTTTGAAATCAGCGTTAGATTCGCAACAAAATGTCAAATTGTATTGCCATGCGAACCATATACACTTGCCAAATTTCAAGTCAATACGGCATCTAAAGTAGGTGAAAAGTGAGTTGTAAGATTTGCTTACAATGTTACAGGTCAAGCTAATAGAAGCATGCTAATAATAAATTATTTTAACACTGCGGGGAATAGAAATTACAGTTTAAAACATTAACTTTTACCGCAACAGAGCCCTGTATATTGTATTAAAATTCGTTGCTGCCATGCCGTCGTATTATTTGTATAGATATACAATAAAGCACATACGAGCTTATCAGTATATTAAAATATTAAATATTATTTTGGTATAACGTTTAATAAATAGCCTGTGTGTGTAGCGGCGGCTGTCTTCGTCTGCTCATCTACATATGTTCTCGTCAGCTGCGCTTTGTTTCTGAAAAGGACTTATTACGGATGCAAAATTTCCCATTCATATTCAAAATTTTATATCCCAGTTTACCACTAATTTATTCCACTCTCCCTGTCTGTCCTGGTTCTTTCATTTCTTGTTATATCTCTTTAAGGAGAACGGCTAATTCCTCTTGTAGATTTTAATAACTAAATCCAAATCAAAATATAATTTCAGATTGCCTTATAGCTCAGCTTACAGCCCACTCTCTTATTTTCGTACTTTGTGATTGCAGATCGATTATTCTGTAAGTTAAGTTGGAATATGTTTGTATTTATTTTATATTAAAACTAAAAGTGTAGGGAGTATATCATAAATAGTTTTAAATGTTTTTATAGAACTTCGCATATTTATCAGGGGTCAGTTAGTTTAGTTCAAATTTGCAAGCCAGTTTTGAACCACTTTCAACTGATGTATAGCCGTGAAATTTTGCGTACATATGTAGTTTCTTCTCGAGAATATGGCGAATACGCCGCAAACAATTGTGATTCAATTAATAATTAGTCATTTTCAGAGTAGCTGGTACTGAATCTGACGTCAAAAGTTAAAGATTTCAAATGGGAAATCCAATGGGGTTGCAGATCTTGTATAACATCTTAAAATGGTCTTCAGGAAAAAAACAATCATAGAACTAGTAAATTTGTGTCCTAAATTTTATCAAAGCAGTCAAAACATTTTAAGAGAAAATATTTTTTTAGTCCTGCCGGGGGCCAAAAATGGCTTCATCTACCAAACTCATTTAATTTCATAATTTTTGGTGACCGTTAATTTAAAGGCGGTTCAATTTTTTAAAAACATTTTCTTACTGTATCACTAAGCTTTTTTTCGTTTCAGGTAGTTGTTTCTTTTTTGTAGATTTTAGTTTAATTGCCAAATAAGTAAGTTATTTATAGCCCAATTAACCTGCCATGGCCTATTGTTAAATTTACCAAAATTCGTACCCGGAGACAAAAAATACGGTTGTAAGAAAAAGAAAATTTAAGAAAGATTTGTGATTCAATGGACGCGATCTGAAGTGGCGAACTATACCTAAAAAATTTGAAAAGTTGAAAGACGTAAATAAAAAGTAAACATGACTAATCGAAAAAAGCTGAATGAGAAAGTTGTAGGACTGTAGGTGCAAAAAGAACCTTCGATTGCTATTTTTTTAAGTATCAATTGTGATAACACTTTTCGAGATATATCGTCAAAAACCGACTTTTCTTGTTTTCGCTGTACCTTTTTAAAAAGTTGTACTATCGTGACGTGAAAGAATTGTAACGGTTTTATTAATTTTAAGGGTAAATAAATTGTTTTAAAATAATTGCATTTTTTTAGGTTAGGTGTTTTTAAAAATGTTGCCAATTTCTGGGCTGTAGAAAATCGTAGGGCAATTCCTTTTTTTTTTGTAAATTCGTTGAAAAATGTCAGTAATCGATTCCCGTATAAATCATTTTTGTAAAATTGAAATTGTCAAAATTCTTTTTTAAAAAATCCTGTTAAAAATGCAATTATTTTGAAGCCATTTATTTACCCTTAAAATGAAGAAAACCGTTATAGTTCTTTCACAGCATGATAGTACAACTCTTTATAAAGAATATGAGCCCAAGATCGTTACTGTAGAACCCTCCGTGGAGCAAGTCTACCCGATTCTCGAGGACGTTTCTTTGTCGAAAAGTCGATATATCTTGAAAAATCAAAGATATTTTTAAATTTTTCAAAAACGTTCTTTTCTCGGCTTGTCGTGAGCTATACTTACCTTGTTAACAGTAAGAATTTAAACGTAAATTTGAAAAAGATACAGCGAAAACAAGGAAAGCCGATTTTTGACGGATTATTCCGATATATCTTGAAAAGTGTTATCGCAACCGATACTTAAAAAATAGAAATCGAAAGAACTTTTTAGCACCTACAACTTTCTCATTCAACTTTTTTCGATTAGAGTCATAGTTTTTTTTATAAACGAAAAACTTTTTTTTTTCAATTTTTCCAATTTTTTAGGTTAAGTTCGTCACATCAGATCGCTTCCATCGAATCGCAGATCTTTCTTAGATTTTCTTTTCCATATAACCATATTTTTTGTTTCCGTGTATGAACTTTGGTATACCCTTCTATCTATTGATTGGGATAATATTTCAACAATACCTACTGAGAAAATCAAACTAAAATTTTAGTTTGTGTTTTCTTAATTTAATTTTTGGGAATTGAATTAAAAGCGTCTTTACACTTCTATTAAACTTTTCATGTTTATAGTGGAGTAATATTTAGGGAAAACATCTATTATACAAAACATTTTCTTACCATAGCAATATTTTTAAAGAAACTTGTAAATACTACAAAAAGTATAGGGAAAAGCTTGAAAAGAATGATCAAAATAGTATTTATTGGCAGCTTTTTTAAATATCTGCGGCTGTATAGCCCGTTATGGAATAATAGAAACAGTTTTTTCGTAAAGAGAATGCGAAATGAACTAAATGGATTTATTGATATTCATATTTGTTCATCATAAAACCAATCCAGATAATTTAATTTATGATATAAACAATATAAACATATCAATACTGTACTTCAGAATAAAGAAAAAATTATAAAAAATTTAAATTGTGTTTTGAAGTTTGGACTGGGTTTAAATCAGTTTGTAAACAGAGTATAACTCACGTCTATAGTTTCTATTTGCTTGATATAATGTCAGAGCATATTTTGAACAGTAAACGGGATACCCTAGACCAAGCACACTCCCCAGTTTCTCTTCATTTTGGAAGATAAAAATTGTGGCACAGGATATTTGGCATAATATACATTTTTTTATATATTAGATTCAGAAATACATTGCAGAATGTACTTCTAATATTTCTATTTTAAGGTGGCCATTCCCTAGAAAGAGACATCCGATAGGGAAATATTTATTATTTTTGGCCATAACTTTTTGTTCTTAGTACGTATATTTAGAAAAACTATAAGAGTACCTAAGTAAAACCATAACAAGACTATTACTATGAATTTTCACCAAATAATTTCAGTGGTTTGCAAAATAGCTAGATTTAAATTTAAAAATTATGTTAATCTTTCTATTTCGTAGTTTTAAATCTAGCTATTTTGCAAACCGCTGAAATTATTGAGTGAAATTTCATAGTAATAGTCTTGTTATGGTTCTACTTAGGTACTCTTATAGTTTTTTTAAATATACGTACTAAGAATGAAAAGTTATGGGCAAAAATAATAAATATTTCCCTGTCGGATGTCTCTTTCTGGGGAATGGCCACCTTAAATAGTACCCAGTATATTTTTTCATCTTATCTTACAAATGAATGAAATTGGTGAAACAGTCGTTTGTTTTGGGTGAAGAATATTTCAAAATTTTTCGGTGAAATAATTTGGGTATTTACTAAGTATTACAAACTTAAATATGATTTTATCGACTACTGAATAATTGCATATAATTCCATTTTTCAAGATCGTGCCTAACTCGATTCTGATTTTGAATAAAAACATCGGAAAAGCAATTCAAACCTCTATTACATAAGATAGAAGTGCTTCCGGTTAAACCGAAAGTGTTTTGGTTACATCAAAAAATGTACTTTTATGTCAAATATCCTTTATACAAATTTTGTAAAATAGAAAAGGTAGGGTGTACCTGGTTTCGGAAGCACCAGGTATATTCAAAACGTACGTACAAAACATATTTTTTTGCGCAACAACGAATTTTGATTGAAAACAGCTGTTTAAAATTAATATACGAACTATTGTAAAAATTAGTCAACTATTGATCCCGCTCCTCAAACCATGTCCTCCTTTGTTTTAACATGGGAAATGTTAGAGTTCGCGTATAGCGTATAGGACAAAAGTTTTTTCCAAGGCAAATCATGTAGCATCGAGTCGGGACGTATTAGTGCTGCTGCGGCGGACGAATAAAGAAGCGTGATATTATTTGTCTCACTATTTATTCCTTGCCCTAGTGTTCATCATCAGCCGTACGGTTGGCGCATCCCATAAAGCATAAGGACATCCTCAGAACATACTGGGGACAACTTTTCAGGACATATGGGATATCCTGGGAAGATCCCATTATCACCTTAGGATGTCCGTAGGATATCCAAATGGGACAGTTCGGGCTTTGCTGATGACGTCCTCATGACATCAGTACGGGTGTGTACAGGACGTTATCAGCTCTTATATGGATTATGCCTGGGCTTTACTATGAACAACCTGAGGACATTGATTGGACTTTATATAGGACATCCCCCAGTTCTTTTAGAGTTTATTGGATATTTCTAAAGACAGCAAAAAATACATATTATTTTATAATATAGTAGATCATTACTTTTAAACTGAGCCAATAAGCAAAGACAAAGGAATACAAGTTTATATAATGACAAATCAAAATTTTGAGGTATTGATATAAGTTACTGTGAAGTATTTGAACACGACTGATGAAAGAAAATTTCTTTTCAACCCCGAGAAGGGGTGAAAAAAAATATAACAAAGTGTTTTTTCAAAATTACTCAAAATGTGTAAAAGCTAGTTAAATAAGTTTCAAATACAAATTGCAAAAGCATGAAATATTACATAAAAATGATCTCTTGCCTTTTTTGGTATAATTAAAATCAACAGAGTTTAGGGTGGTTAGAAGTTATAAGGGATATGTACAACTTTAAAAAATCATAGCGTGCTGAAAAATTATAATGAATTTAAAAAAAAATTTATTCACTCAGAAAAATATAAAGGATTACGTATCTGACAATAACATCTGCGGACAATAACCAATCACATTTTCCCCTTTTAGATAATATAATAAATACAAAGATATAACATATTTATGAAATATTTATCTTAATCTTATTTGTCGAAAGAACTTTAAAATGAACGTGGATAAGACATCGATGCCCGGCGGATTTCTTAGAACTTTCGACAAATAAGTTTTTAGAAGCAAATTTTATAAACCAATAAAAGACACCATAAAATAATATATATAATAATAATATATATACTTTTCATTATTTTTGTTGTTGAAATCTCCTAAATAATAATACCTGTAATAGGACGACTTGCCCAGGATATTCTCACAGTGGATATTTTGTTAGGCTTTTAATATCTTTGCAGGGTATTACTAGGACATCCTGCCAGGATTTGTCTAGGATATCCCCATTTGGGATATTCTCAGGTTGTATGTATTTTATTGGGATATCCTAAGGATATCCTGAGGAATGTTGTCCTCGACTGGGATATACGGGACCAAATGAGGATATCCTAGGGATGTCATGTGTTGTGTGGGATAGGTAATGTTCTCGCTTACGGTGCGAAAGGTCCCGGGTTCAAACTCCTATGCCTTCTGAAAATTGTTTCTTTAATTTTGTGACGATTAATATATTTTTTCACAAATTCTTTTCTATAATTGTTTTAGGTTAGGTTAGTAGGTTTTTATTCTGCCTAAAATAAATTCATTCTTTCGTGTGATTTCTTTAGGTGAGGTTAGTAGGTTTTTATTCTGATATCTCACGGTTAATAATTATTAGCGCCGCAGGCAGTTTTAGCGTCGCGTCCACAGGATAACACAAAATTAACTTAAAATCATTGAAATCACTATGTTCGTAACGCGTCGTTAACTCTCGGTCCAACAATTCCGGCTCGATGCTACAAAATTTGCTCTCTCCGTATCGTCTTGTCTGTCTATTTCTTCCGTGCTACAGCGCTGTTTGTCAACTACTGGGCAAATTTTTATTTTTATTTTGTAACGATGAATGATTTTTTTCAGAAATTCAGGTTTGTTTTGACGGCAGAAATAATGTTTTCCTTTCTGACATTGGAAATGTTAATGTTCGTATATGGGGCCAAAGTTACGAGTTTTATCCAAGGGCGCCTACATGAAAGAGTCGAGATCAGATGACGTAATACTGAGCAAGTGTGCACAGTATGAGTATACGCGGAGAACATGAAGTTGTAATGCGATTGTGGTCAGCGCCAATCGTAGTTGCCATGGATTCAC
The DNA here is from genome assembly GCA_963583905.1 of Stenurella melanura. Taxonomy (NCBI): domain Eukaryota; kingdom Metazoa; phylum Arthropoda; class Insecta; order Coleoptera; family Cerambycidae; genus Stenurella; species Stenurella melanura. Next base: position 117,082,591 of record OY757312.1, read on the forward strand.
AAAGTTTGACAAATAGCGAATAGGGAATTTTTGTAACAAGTACCTAAAATCATGTTTCTTGGGACGGATCGTAGCTATTTCCGGACGAGGCGAAGCCGCGTCCGGAATTAGTCTATGTTTTATGAATGGTGTTATTATTTTAAATGTCTCGATAGTTGCAAGGATTGCGAAATCTGTGAATTTTTATTACTTAACCTGATGATCTCCCACTCCGTTATTTAGCTCACTAGGTTGTAAGGCGTCCAAGTGCCTGAACTGTTCTATTTTAATGAACTGTTCTATTTTAATTGTTGTTTCTGATTTATATTCTTCGGATTATGTTAATAAAGCTAGGTTATGCTGATGAGGATCAATGATTTCGAAACTCATGTCCGTAACTGATTCGTTGTTCCTCTTTAGGGTACATGGCACGATTTTTTTTTTGTTAGTATCCATATCATAAACGCACTCATATCTGTGTTCTTTTCACATTTAATCATAAATATCTGAATCAGACATCTGCTTCTTATTTCCGCATTTAATTTTTAAGTAGCACAAAACCATCAAGTAATAAAAAATACTTGTGAATAATTTATGTAAAAATTATTATATAAGCCTTAGGCCATATATTATCTGTGGTTATTATATTATACATCGTCAGATAATTCAATTACAAGCCATAACAGTGCTCTTACTTTTACTCCTTAAGAATATCTTTATTGCTGTTACACGAGTCATAAGACAATATTTTCTGGAAGAGCGAACAATTTTCTCCACATCACACACTCGCACATATTTTCAAAAGGAGGCAAACCCTTATTTTATACGTTGATAGGGTATTCCGGGTACGGTTTCTTGTCCCATGTCTGGTACAACCGCGTCCACAACACGAATCATTGGTCGTCTGATTGATGATGCTGTTTGTCGTTACATTCGTCATCGCCTCTCGAGCTTTGCACATTTTGTACATTTGTCGGACCGTGGTTATGGCTGTCTAGAAACATGCATCTTTGGGTTAGTGATTTGTTTGTGCCTTAAAATTCAATTTTATAAGAAGAAAATCGTCGGACTACGCAAAGTGGGACAAAACTGTTTGTTCCACCCAAATCAACTTATAGATAATAAAATGAAGGATTTTAAGAAGCTTTTTTAATCTTCGTTAAAAAATTCACTAATCATCCCTCTAAGTGGATTTTCGATTTTCGTTCCCAATTTTTTATAATCTTCATCTAAAAACGTATTTTTAATAAAAAATATGGGGTTTTCCAATGAAAATCAGTGTCAAGGTCAAAAATCTATAAATATTTTCAATTTATTAATTTTAAATTTTGCAAATAAGCAAATCTGTCAAATTATATTTTCCATTTTATTTTTTATCTTTGACAGCTACCAAATTACTTGTCAAATATTAATAACTTTAAAGTGTATCTTCTGGAATATAGAAGATAATGTAGGATTTTAGAGAAAATGAAAATGAAATACTTTAAGATCTTGTAGTTAAGTAATTGAAACTATTCTTTAAATTTGACAAATTTTGTCAATTTACTTAAAGTGTCATTTATTAAGTTTTTTTGAAAGTTCTTGAATAGATTTTGGAGACATTTGATGGGAAATTAACCTCTAATATATTATGTTAGATGGCAGTTGTCAAAATTCCTATCAAAATTAAAAATAAGCATGTGTGCCTTACGTTATTACAAAATATTCTATGCTTCCATAAAAGAGGAATATTTAAAGTGATTTAAAATTATTTAGTTCCGTGGGTGATCTTTATTTAAATTATATATTATTGGCAGCTGTCAAATTTACAGTCAACTTAATGAAAAATGTATTATTAAGTATTTTTAAAATTTAAAGTGCTAAACTGTATGTTTCCTCTGGATTTTGGACATACTCGATAGGAAATTAACGTAAAATGTCTAATGTAAAAATAAAAATATGTATCTTACGTTTTCATCATTCTGACTTTCATTATAAAAAAGAGATAAACAAAGCTTCAAAACAATTTAGTTCCGTAATCGATATAAATTTGAATGTACCACCTTAAATTTTGAAAATAGGTAGGTACTTAATAAATGGCTTTTTCATTGAGTTCATTGAAAAATTGATAGCAGCCAATAATGTATAATTTAAATAAATATCAACTTCGGAACTAATTAATTTCTAGATTACTTTGTAACAGATTAAAAGTCAGTGTGCAAAATCGGCTTATTTTGAATATCTACTAACCATTGTGGTATACTGAGGAAAATATTACACTAATCACCGTAGGCCGGGTCACAAGTCCACAGAGTAGTCTGATATTGGGCCTGGGGCCATGGAATAATAAATATTTTTGAACCGAATGAATACTTGCTAAGAACTGCGGTATACGGCACCATTCTGAGTTGACAAAAAAGTTACAAATTTTTGCTGGTACAGGAAAAAGCGCGGCTTTAAAAATTGGCCACCATCCAACCGAACGAATACCACTTTTACTTTACGGCAAAACATTTGTTATAAGTATTTGAGACCATGTACAAAAAGTTGCAATTTTCCCATGGTTCAAAAAAAAGTTACAAGACCATTTTAGACTCAGAATTAAGCAAAAATTGAAAATTTTACAAAGCACCTATGAAATGGAAAGTTCTCGACGGAAAACGCTAAAGATAGGCATAGGCCTTTGGGATATCATAAGAAATGACATACATAAAAGTTACACCTGTCTGCTCCCCCACTCGCTTCCAGGGGACCCATAAATACTGGTCCAATATAGTCATTTTTGGATCAATTTTTAAAGAGTGACCGCAAAAAGGCCTACAATTCGCCTGTTTTTGCATAGTAGATAGCGGGCCAAGGAAAAGAGCGAAATAAATCCTATAGGGCTCAAAATAAAGTTCGGGAAGTTTTAAGATGAGCATATTTTTTACTTAAATAAATTTTTCATCCAATGCTAATTCTGCGGAGTCCTTTCAAGTCAACATCTTAAACCGTTCCAAAGTAATAGTGCGCACAAAAAAAAATTATAGACAGACCGTCAAATAATTTTTTGTCTGTCTTCAAAGTCTCCACTTTTCATAACTAGTGCAGTAAAATAAGAATTCGGCTTCAGAATCCTTTGTAACAGGGCGGACTTTTTTCCATTCTGTTCTAAATTGTATCCATAATATATGATAAAAAGTCTTCCTCCTAAAAAGTGCCGCTGCACTAGTTATGAAACAAAATAGATGTAGTATTACGGTTTTTTGCGAATAAAAAACTGCTTACGCCAATCGAAAGTACGGGAAATTTCACATCAAAAACGTATACGAATTTTTGAAAAATGTACACTCTTGATCTTTTTGTTAACGCGCGAAAATGGAACGCAGCGATACATAAGCACGGCGCGCAAAGCGCGCGATAACTAGAACGCGTTACATTGTTATAACTTTTGAACTAATTAATGAAATTGAGCTCAAAGTAGCTTAAATGAAGGTAGAAACATGTGGCTATTGGATTACCATATTTTCAAATATGAAAATGAATGTATGTAGAAATAGCATATATATGAAGTCGGAACATAAAACATAAGAAGATTCCCAATGAAATCGGTAAAAGCTCTACCATTTCGACATGTTTAAGATAAGTGCCAATATTCTTGACTTTGATGACGGTCTCGGATGATTAGGGGTCGAGCTTTGAGCTCATTGCCCCAATCATCGCTGTAGACGTGGACCGGCCTCGTAAGGGGTGGGCCTGCTTTTTACGACTACCCCACCTGCAAATGCAGTCGGTGTAGGCGAAGTTAGCAGACCTCCCCTGGTCATGGCTGTTGGATTTTTTTTTAAGATAAGAACCTGGAACTTGCACATATTACTCTTGAAGTAATGTATAAGAGGATCTAATGCGTGAAAGAAATCTCAAAAATTTATTTTTGAAGATTTTGAAGATATACAATTTTGAGAAAGTGGTAAAATTTGATATGTATAACTAACTTTAACCACCTATTACTCTGGTTTAAATCGCGTTACTAGATTTCTGTAGGTGTGATTTTTAAAGCTTGAAATGTGTACATTAAGATGCTTTAAGGGAACTAACCTTAAACATTAAATTAACTCTCATTATTTTACGAAAATAAAAGAAAAATTTTTCATTGCTCCAAAATTTGTGAAACTAGCGGTAACATAAACGTTACTATCTTTCATGAAAAAAAATATTTAGCACACCTTCGGATCTTTTTATACATTACTTCAAGAGTAATATGTGAGAGTTACAGCTTTTTATCTTAAAAATTGTAGAAATGGTAGATATTCCACCGATTCCTTCGGAAATCTTTTTATGTTTCGACTTCATATATGTACTATTCCTACATGCATTAATTTCTATATTTAAAAATAATCCAATAGTCCCATGTTTCTTGTTTCATTTAAGCTTTGTTGAGCTCAATGTCATTAATTAGTTCAAAAGTTATAACAAATTTAGTGTAGCGCGTCCGAGATCGAGCACACCACGCAATTCGTACTTACCTGTCGCTGCGTTCCATTTTCGTGCATTAAACAAAAAGATTTGGAGCCTACATTTTTGATCGTACAAAAAAAACCTTCATATACGTTTTTGATATGAAATTTCCCGTATTTTCGAATGGCGTAAGCAGTTTTTTTTTCGATAAAATTAAATTTTAAAAGTTATTCGCGAAAAACCGAAATATTAAAGTCTGTCTTAGCTTTTATGGCGTGTGCGTCACAAGAAGCGTACAATCTAAGATGATTAGAAGTGAGAGACAAATGGTGTCGGATCATCCAGTCAATACGCGTTGCACTGCTACGCTAATTGAGTGAGCACAAACGTTGGCACACTATCGGCTTTAACAGCATGGAAGAATGAAAGAGATGAACGTATAACTGTAGAAGCTTTATGAATGGAAACTCGTAGATTTAGAATAGCTGTGACGGTTCACTTCTGCATGTACCCTGTATAGATTAAAATTAAGTTCACCACTATAAATTAAAATAATGTGTAAGCATTAAAAATTTGTATCACAAAATTACATAGTAAAGATGTATTTTGGTGGTGATTATTTGTGAAAGGCCTAAGAACAGCTAAGGCCTTTTCGTTTCTTTACTTTACTTTTCATTTTCTCCTTTGTTACTGTACGAACAAATTTTATGCGAGTATCATGAAATATATTATTATCTGAAGAGAAGTAACGCCTTTACAGGTACTAATTGCACCCACTTTTTAAATTTGTTTATTATTTATGGAGAATGTGATAGAATAATATCGATTGCTATCGATATCCACAAAAACAGAAACCATCATCAAACACTTTGAATTCCTGCCATAACAGAGCCAAACAATAGAAAATTATCCAATATGCCTTTTACAGTGTTTGGTGATGGTTTCTGTTTTTGTGGGTATCGAATAGCAACTGTGTTTCTTGAAATTACCTCATCCCATCTCCAAAAATAATAAACAATTTTAAAAAGTGGGTGGGTGTAATTTAAATGTGGTGGCATTTTTTGACATAAGAAAATGACTGATATTGATGATTGTTTCATAATATTATAACATTAATATTTGTTTCTTTAGTATTTTCCAAAAAATAAACAGCATAAATTAGTTAGAGTAGGCAACCACCAAAGAATGAAAAAGCGAGGTTAAGTTTCACTGCTGACTAAAATCTATGGATACATTTTACTGGTATCACGTAAGAAAAGAGCAAAATTGAAGGACAAATTGTTGCTGGCATCATATGAGAAAAAGGCAGATTATTAGGACCACTTTTTCTAGTATCGTTGCAAACAGGGTGAATTTTGGAATGGCAAAGATATTTACCAGATGAGTACCGGTTTTATATCTGAATATTTTAAATAATCAAAACAAAAAAAAATTGTGTTTTAAAAAACTGTAACTTTGTTATTGTGGTAATTTTGGATTTTAAACATGAATGCCTAATGCCTAATGTGTCCTTTCTGTGAACCATCTAACAGCTGTTTTTGGGGGATATTTAATGCATATTGTATCAAATAAGATTTGAGCTGGTATACCTATATTTTTTATTTATTATATTGATAATAGTGCAGATTATCATATTTTATTTAACTTTTAAACGTGATATCTAAATCAGAGTAGAACTTAGTGTGTTTCAAATAGACACATCGAGGCTGACGTTTATATCATTTTTTTAGTGTCTTTTATTTATTGTTACATATTAAAGATTTGTTATAAATACAATATTCTACTGATCAGTTTTAAAGGAATATTTTTAATTATTTGTATTGTTAATTACTACTAAACTATATACCGGTATACAGTTATATGTTACATTTTTTAAAATTTATTAGATGATTAAATATTTTTGTCTTAAATTTATTTGTCTATTTTATTCCCCATTTCTGTCGATATTATCGACTGCGCACTTAGCTTATTTGATACCTTAATCAACTATTCATACTATAAAAGTTAATTTTATTAAAAGCGAACTAAATTTATTCACAATCCTAACTGAGCTACTGGCCTGTTGTCGCTTACTGTTTAAAAAGCCGGTAAATACGCCACAGCTTACCGCTTGATATGTGTATAAGTGAGAACAAATCTTAAAGTAATGCGTAGCTCGAGCCGTACACACGACATAAAGGCTGAGACAGTCTATATACCTATTTTGTTTAATAACTATTAAGTACAGCGGAACTTTTTTAGGAAGAAGACTTTATCATATATTATGGATACAATTTAGAAGAGAATGGAAAAAAGTCTGCCCTGATACAAAGGATTCCGAAGTTAAGCCCGTTGTTTGTCTTATTTTACTGCACTAAACCTTTTAAACCTATTTCAATAAAATAAAATTGAAACCAACTTCACGATATTTCCACTCCATTACGTAGATGTTGAAGTAATAAAATATTTTTTCACTCACTGTTGATAAAATTGTAACTAATATACCTTCTTCCAAACTTTCCCTCCAATTTAATATTTCAGATGATAAAGTATATTTAGAACGACTATATGATCCAAACGAGAAAGCACCACGACAAATGCATTAAGAGGAATTTGCAAGGATGCGATACCGGTGCACCTGCTTTCGATAAAAAGCCGAAAGTTTTTCGCAGTTTAAATGGGAACGGTGTGAAAAGCATTCAGAGGTAAAAAGAGTGACTACAATGAGGGGTAGAAACAACACGTAATCCTCTTTGCCGATTCAGGCGGTGCACAAAAGCCGGACAAGATAATATTCAGGTTGCCGTGAAGAGCTAAAAAATAACAGCGAACATAACGTTTTTAAGCTTTTCACAAATAAAATAGCACTGTTTTAAGCACTTTATTTCAATGTTTAATTGAAAACCTACTTTACTGTTGCTTGAAAAATCTGGAACTAAACCGGGTGTTTCAGGCTACTGTAAATATCTCTCTCGGAAATTATATTTTCCGCTATTGCGACTATAACCGTTACCGAAACAATCATCAACATTTTCACACACTTATTCTTTCCCTAGCACTACAGAGAGGAAGATGTATATTGTGCCATTTCATCTTACCTATTAACTATAGGGCTGTATAAAACCGCACGAAAATTATAAATAACTTATATTTTTGAGTCGTTGCGATTAGGGCTCAAGTCAGCCGTTTGTAAACTAAAGCGTTAATTATAATTTTTAAACACCATAAAATAAATTATAACAATTTTTGTATTTTGACATATCTTGGACAAAGGCAGCAGTGAATTACACCCAGATTCAAGGAAGATTCAAATATTTTTCTCGGCATGACTTAGAAGAGAGCAATCATAAGATAAATATAAATAAAAGTGACTTGGGAACGTAACAAAGTATAGAGATCTGGAGATTTTTAAAGCGAAAACACAAAATGTAATAATACAATAAGTAGGCATTCGAACCACCTCGCTTTATTGATTAGTAGGGCTAGTTAATGGTTAGTTAAATCAAGAAAACTATTTACAACTGCCAGTAAACTAACAACGATGCTTGTGACTTTCACATCAGGCACAGTTAGAGGGTATTTTTTGACAACTTATATATTTATAATAAAAATAAAAAATAAAGTATTTTGTTGACGTTTCAAACCTAATTCGCTTTCTTCCTTGCTTAAACATACGTGTTGTGTATATTAAATACACAGCTTTTTAGATTGTAGACTCTTTAAGGTGTCTTGCAGTTCATCAGCCCTTCTTCACATGTTCTTATTTTTCTAAGAATACGACGTTTTAATGTTGCAACGAATAAACCGGAAAATTCAAGTGTGAACAGTGTAAAATAATTTTTTTAAAAATGTGTTTTTTTGGCAATCACACCTTTTGGAGGTGAAAGTATAGGTATTAATTTTGAAAACTGCAACTCAGTTTTATTTTTCTTTTGTTGTTTTTCATGAAATAAACATTAAAACGTTGAAAATTACGTGGTTTTTAGTATTGTGTTGATAGTAACAAAAAGTTTCAATCTAAATTGACTAGTATTATTGCAATACACGTAATACTTCGAGAAAACGTTCCCTTCTTAATGTCCAATGGGCCTTTTCAGCATATTTTTTTATTGCGGAATCATAAATTTTATGAAAAATTAAAATACCCGTATTTTTTCAATTTCTATTTTGATGCAGATTAGAGCCAGAAAAAAATAATTAAAATCACCTATTTACAAGTCCAATTTAAACGATTATCCGTAACGCGCCATTAATACGTCAGCAATCTCAAGCCAATAGTGTAAAAGGCGACTCGGCAACGTTGTACAAAATCAGCATTCGATTGACGTTTGTAGTGGTGGGCGATATCGCGATTTTCCAGTCACTCCTTAACGGCGACTTATATTTTTCACTTCCGGTGGTTTTAAACTAACGCCATCACAATCTGCAAGCTGATATGTTTACCGTTCGCCGTAATTTGTTTGTGTGAATGTATGGCTGCATTAAGCAGCACTGGACAAGTATGAATTGAAAGTAAAACGATGTAAATTACACTTTATATTAATATTTTATATAATCACGGTGATTTAATCGCGGTGATTTAATCACCGGCAGTGACATATAGCTCATGACTAGACGTTTGACAGCTTGTTGATGTTAACATTTTGGTTCTGAAGTTAGCGTAAATTGAAAGCCTCCGATTTCGATTAAAATGTCTAGCAACTAGCAAGCAGTGTTTTGTTCCATTCTGTGAAAATACGACCGAAAATGCCCCAGAAAAGACGACAGCTCAAATGAAAGTTTAAGGTTATCCGCTATCCGCACGCTCGGTGATCGCAGTGTTGTCGGTTTGCAAGTTCTTCTGTTGTGTCCTCGATGATGCTTGGTGGGATTACGTGTGCAACCAAGGCGCGTGAAACTCCAGCGTTTGAAATACCCCGTAAAAGTTGTTGTATTTCGCTAATTTATTTCTCAGAGATTGCTGTTCTAAGACGCCTCATTTTTAGATAAAAAATTATTTTATTTTCCCCAAATGACACCCACCATATTTAAATGTCAAAATTCGAATGTACTAAAAGCTATATACTTTCAGACAGCCAGGTAACATTAAAAGCTGTGATGTCTTACAACTTTGAAATTGAGATTTCCAGACAATTTCTGATGCAATTGGCAAAAAACAAGGTTACCTTGATATGGGTGCTACAGCAGGAGGGGATGGATAGAAGGTAACAAACTAGCTAACAGCCCTGCAAAAAGGTGCCAGAGCAGCATTTTTGGTTCCGAACCTCGGGCCTCGAGAAATTTGACTTAAGGCTGATTACAAGTCTTCTTCTAAGAATATGGGCAATGTAGATGGTTCAATACTGCAACAGAGACTACGCACCATACTTTGCGAATGCAAGATGATGATGATGAGAATCCGCATTAGGTCAAAATATCTAATAAAAGAGGAATGAACACCTGAAGGAAAAGGAAAATTAGCTACCAGGAAAATAACAAGCTTTGTCAAAGTTTGGGAATTCTGTGCAACAACTAATTATGATATCTTTTTGGTGCTTGTTTTTTTCACTATTTTTAGAAAAAACAAGCATGACAACTTACAATTATAATACATATATTTAGCTTTAATTTGATCACCTATAAAGTGCCGACATCTCTTTTAAAACTTTAATATTAATGATCAAAGTTAGATACTCTTAGCGGAAAACTGTTTTTTTTTTCGAAAATTACAAACTTTGTAGGCCTGGGTTTTGTAAAATAAATTTTTCTAATTTTTTTGACTAATGAAGTATTTTAGATAATCCCTTTAAATATGCTATCCAAGTATTTATTTTTTCTCTTTTAATAAATTATTCATATCTCGACGAATCTTATGAAATAATCGAATACTCACGCAGTGCTCCAATATAAAGTGATATATGCAATAATTAAAGTGCTCGAAAAATTATTGCAACACACGTAATACTTCGAGAATATGTTATTATTTAATGTGCAATTTGTTTTGTATCATTTGCTTTTGCCAATCAAAAGTTAAAGCCACTGATGTACAGCGCGCTCCCGCAAGCCTATTCCAAAGTGAACGGACGGGCGACGCGACGTAGCGCGACTTGGAGCGTTAGTTAACAAATTACTGCTCGCTCAACTTTAATTCGAAAAACACGCCATACCCAAGGAGCAAATTGCGTCTGAACCTGGGCACAATATATTGTGTGTCTGCAAAAATGGGTATCCATATTGAAAAACTGAGCTTAAAGAAAAATAGTTATTTTAAAAATTAACAATTTACATATTTTTACACAAAAATGTTATAAAAACACACTTACAACACATACAAAATATATTAGAAATAATTTTATTTTCAAAAATTACAATTATATTATTTATTAATTACCATAATTAATTAAATATTCAAAATAAATTTCACAATTTTTTAAGGGCATTTATTTTTCATGAGTATCTCATCACATTTGACAGAGAAAATGGGGTTGTTTTATTTTTTTTAGGTCATATACTTTATGTATTCACATGTGAAAACTGATTACTTCTGTGTAACGTAATTTTTATAAAATCACTGCATACCAACTGTGTTTCTCCTAACGTTTAGAGAGTAATGCATTGTGTCGACTTAAGTCTGTTTTTAAATAATTTGGACACCACAAAGTAGTTGTAAGCACAATTTAGATTTATTTGTGTTAATTTTGTAACTACACATAGTAAGACACATTCAAGGAACATCTTGGAAACAATAAGAAACATATTATATTAGCTTCATTACAGTAACATTTAATAAACATGCGACGCATTCAAGACAAATTTTGGAAACAGTTTTGGGCACATTTTGGAATCAAGTTAGTATACATTTTCATCACCCCTTTGGGCATATGTCCTACACAGTGTGGACTATGTTTCGATACTGTGCCTATAAATTGTGTCGTGCCCTAAAATTAGTTTCCACACAGTGTCGACACATTGCCTGGATTGTTTTTTTCAATGCTCTTTGGGTAATAAAACCACATTAGTAAAAAACATATAAAAGTATCGCCATACACTACATCAAATTTTGAAATGAAGTAAAATTCACTTTATCACGTTGTGTACATTTGTGATGCACACGGTACATGGCAGTTTTATGCTATTAATCTACTTTTTTATGTATGATTTAATAAAAATGGTTTATTTTATTGGGAAAAACGTTTTATGTTTCCAGCAGTTAATTGGGTTTTTATTTAATTGTTATGAAAATAAACAAAATAAACACGTCACACATATTAAACGGAACAGGGAAGTATGTGTTTGTTCAGAATTGTTTATTTATTTGGTAGATATGTTTTTGTAAGAACAATTATCGTTTTTAGGTTAAATTTACCAAAAATACATTGTAGCTCGCAATAATGAATATTTCACCACTTCGTCGTTTTTCTGATTGTTTCAGAGTGTTTGCAATATAATATTATGTCTATATAAGAGCCGTCTCTGACGCCGAGATAAAATTCCAGACCTTGCTTATGATAAATTATACCTGATAATTTTTAACTGTTTAAAATTTTGTAAATTTTAAATTTTTGGTTGAGACAAAATGAGTTAAAGCTAACGCTTTCACAGTAAAGCTAGAACAGCTTGATTTAACCGACACATTCTTATATCATACTAAGAAAGTAATGTAGACGTAGAGCGCTGGAACGTCTGCAGTCTTCAAAATGTCACGTCAAATGCTCAGAAAATGGGCAAGCACGGTGAAAAACATTTCGCAAATAAAACGTAAGACAGGCTGTTTTAAATACATTATATTCAATGGTTAATTGAAAATCCACTTTAAAGTTAGGCGGCGTTCCGGCCGTACAGCAGCAGGATTGCAATCAACGATACAATTTCCACATTTTTAAATCTAATTTTAATGTAATGAGAGGATGCGGATACAAGGGAAGGGCGTCTCGAAAAAGAAGCACGTAAAATATAGAAAGAATGCTAATTAATTATTCCGAGGAGCCGGGCTGTAGAGAGTGATTAGCATTCTGGGCTAAGCCGTCGAGGTTTTCAAATCACCAAGAAAACCCCTAAATGCTCAAACCAACAATCTCGACGAGGCTTTACTAGATTATTAATTTAAAATACATTCGGAATATTTTAAATTGCTATTTAATCTCTATTCAAAATGAAATCGTTACTAAACCAATAACTTTGTTTCAATAAATTCTTTGAGGATTGTTTTATGAATAAATTGGAGAAATTTGACTCTTCCTGATATTAGAACGATACATATTTTTTCATTTATAACTATGCTTTGACCACATGGAGAGTTTACAAACTACTTTGAAGGTTATGCATTTCAATAATTCTAATCTCTTCCTGTTTTAATTTCTATAGACAACACCTAATAAAACAAGCTAATATATATATAATTGTTGCACATTCTATAGGATACTCTTCGCAGTTTTTATTGTAAATAATATTAGTTTTAGACATTTTTTGTTTAATTACAAAATATACAAATATGTTTTTTTTTAATGTAAGTAATTAATAACTTTTTTTATTTATTGATCGATTTGTTCAAAAACAATAGGGTTCTTCCTCTAGCTAACACCAACTCACTGTCCAAATTTCAATACAATCGGACTTTTCGTTCTTAAGTTATCGGGCTTACAAGAAACGTGAGGGACGGATGGAGGGACAGAGAGACAGTCAGACAGACGGGCGGTCAGACAGACGGACAGACCGACGGACATTTTGAAAGTTGTTCAGAATTCGATCACGAACACAGTGATATGAATATTTTTTCTCTACGAGCAATATTACCGGTTTTAGAATTGTGCCAATCGAATGCAATATACTCTTCGTTTTGTGTTTGCGAAGAGTATTAATATTGCACTAAAACATACGAACAAATAGTAAAAGGAGCAACTATAATAACCGCTGCCTAAAAGCAATCACTACCTCCACATCCAAATTTCCCATTCAAGGTCTCTTTAAAGGAAAACATCTTGACTGTATTTGCACTCTAGTATGTGGAAATAATTAGTAATCAAATTTTAATAATATATTTGAAGCAGATGTCATATAAAAATTTGAGACGTTGGCGTCTAGAATATACGCCAAAAATTAAGTTTCTGGACTCTTATTAGCTTGCTTTACTTATTTTCCCTATTTGCCTCCCATTCTCCACCCCTTCAACGGAATAAACTCAATTAGATGTCATTACAATACATACGTGTACCAAATATCAAGTGAATATCTTAATTTTTTTCATCAACCCCTTTAATAATGGAGTGGAGGTGGTGGAGATGGTGGTTGAAAATATTATAAAAGATCTGAGTCCTTGACTTCTAGTATATACACCAAATCCCAAGTTTCTGTACTCTTACCATCTTGCTTTACTTATTTTCTTCTGTTTATCCCTACGGAATCGCCTTAAAATATAATCTAGTTCCAGATGAACATATACGTGTACCAAATTTTAAGTGAATAGCTCAATTTTATTTTATCAGCCTCTCTAATGATGGAGTGGGGGTGGTGGAGGTATCGAAACATGTTATAAGAAACTGAGACTTTAGCTGCTAGTATATACACTAAATTCAAAATTTCTGTACTCATACCAACTTGCTTTACTTATTTTCCCCTATTTACCCCTATTTAACGGGCTTTAAAAGTTGTGGCTTTCAACGAAATCATGTCAATGTACAATCTAGTTCCAGATGTCATTATAATACACTCAAAGTATTGCATATTTTTGCTATTGGGTACTGCGAGAAAGGTTCTGTTTAATTATAAATATTTTTAGTCACAACGTAAAAACACATTTCCTTGAATAGTAAAAACTGTTTTCATGAACCTATTTAAGGTAAGCAACCGGATCCCCACTTAAAAAGAAACATGCTTGGTGTTTCAATATTTTGATTATTGGAATGGGAAGGCGTATGCAAGCTGTATTATACGCTAGAGGAGGTAATAAGGTAACTCTAGATTAAAAAAAAAATTTATTGCATTGAAGAACGCCAGCTAATAACAAACTTTTGCATTTAATTATTGAATTTGTCTTTCTTTCTTGTTTTCTAATAAAACCATTTGTTTATTAAGTTCCAGTTTCTGTTTTACATAAAATCCCAAGTCCTATATGCTGTGTTTTATAAATAATAAAATAAATAAGAAGAAAAGAGTAATACATTGTTTGAAAAATTCAACATAATATTCAATACTTTTGCTCATGAGTGGACATACCCTTCACCAGAATTAGCGTAAAATATAATCTAGATTTCGTCATAGTGCAATGCAGGTTTTCACGGCCGTTGTCCAATGAAGTAGTTTCTTCTTAGATGTATTGGTGAACCGTTCAAGCAATTTAAACTGGCCCATGGAGTATATAGGAAGCAAACACATACTGATCGTTACCTGCATGCTACATCACACAACCACAGACAATAAAAGAGGTCGCTGATAAGAACTTTGGTCCACAGAGATACAACAATATGTAACGAAAAGAGCAAACCCGAGGAACTTAAAAACGTCCAACTAGCACTAGAAAAGAATGGTTACAAGTAAAGAGATATGCAACGAATTATTAACAGACACAGAAGAAAAACAACTGAAGAAAAGGAACAACCTATAACATATGCGTGCTTACCATTCGTCGCCGGAGTCACGGATAGGCTAAGAAGAATTCTATAAAAAAAGAAAACAGGTGTACGTTTTCGAACAGTGAAGAAAATACAACAGTTGCCTCCCTCAAACAAGGACCCCATCCCTAAACTATTAACGAAAGGTGGACTGAATATGCGGAAAAAGTTACATTGGGCAAACAGGGCGAAGTATCCAGTGCAGAATCAAGGAACATTAGAGATATACTAGACTCGGATACACAGATAAGTCGGCTGTAGCAGAACATGTTCATCACAATGAGAACCATAAGATCAAATACGAGAACGTTAGGATGTTGGACAGAAGTGCGCGTTATTACCCAAGAATTATTAGGGAATCATTGGAAATTATAAAAACTAAGAACAATTTCAAAAGAGAAGATGGGTATCGACTAAGCAATACATGGAGACTGGCTTTGCCAAGTACCAGTAATGTAATCGGTCACGATCAACGGACCACGACGAATGTGCAACCAAGCGTAGCAGTGCCCAGGTATATAACGAGGAGCCGAACTCAACAACTTCAGTCTTTGGAACACTTCTGAAGAAGCTGGCAGCATGATCAGCGAGACGTCAAGGCAAGTTCGACGACCGCGGCAACACCCGGAAGAAACTACTTCATTAGATTTCGTCATGATACATATGTGTACCAAATTTCAAGTAAATATCTCAATTTTATTTTGTCAACCCCTTTAATAATGACGTGGGGGTGGTGGAAGGAGGTGTAAAATATTATTAAAAAATCTAAGGCCTTGGCTTCTACTATATATACCAAATCCCAAATATCTGCGCCCTTACCAAGTTGATTTACTTATTGTCTCTTATTTACCCATATTTAACCCCCAACACTTCACTAAAATTAGCGCAAAATATAATCTAGTTCCAGATCTCAAATTTCAAGGCAATGTCTTAAACCGATTCTGAGAAAACTTACAATATTATTTATCACGAAAACTGATAGGTTTTGGAGTATGTTATGGTACATAAACACAAGTTAAAATTTTAAGAAGAATCCAGATTTACAATAAAATATAGGGTGTTCCATTTAAAATAACAAAATTAGGTGATACATCCGGTGTAAGCGGAAGTAACACATACATGAATATATTTTCGTTAGATACGCCATATCCAAAAACCACCTTATACCAATTTTAAAATGTCTAAACTCGACAGATTTCAAGAAATGTCTAATGTCCGCTTTTCGTGAATAACTCTGTATACCATTTGTTCTTAAGAACAAAAGTAAAATAGTTTGCAAGCATACCTAGCCGATGAGCACGACATATATTATTATATCTATTTTTCTTTTGTCTTGTAATTCTATTTGACAGCATGAAATTGTTCTAATAAGAGAGCCCCTACATTTTAAAAATTTAAAATTCTCCAATACATTTCCCTGTAATCTGTCTTATGAAAAGCGTAAACCGGTGTCACTTTTAAGATCTAAATTAGGTTTTCCAAACGTGTCAATCAAAATAATAAACAAGGGGTGCATATTTCAATATTTGCCGAGGCCGAATACAAATCAATCTAGCCGCAAATGAGAGCCGGTTTAATGCAACCCTGAAAAATGAAATATAAGGTCGCCCTTTCTGATTCTATAGTCAATTTCAATGCATCAGCCGGTCGTGGCTGTCAATCAAGGTATTCAAATTTTTTTAACAGAAGGAAATGTCTCGCTACATTTACATAAATTGGCTTCGCGGTGTGTTTTATTTACTTCGACTAGTTCCGTCGATATGTGTATTAGTTGATTAAATTAAGTCCTTCTTTGCATACTAGTTTTATTATTAATTTTAATAAATTGAACAGTGCTACAGTATGAAAATCATTATTTATGAGTAGCAGAAAGTATGTTATTTTCACGAGTACGAGTACGACTGATGGAAAAACACTAATTATTCCAACGTATTGCATACAAAATTTATTAAGCATCTGTAAATGTTGATTAATAAAAGTAATTAAAGTAGTTAAAGATTACTGTGTTTTACTTCATAAATTATGTTTTTACAAATTCGAAAAATCGCCATTCTTTAAGTTTAAGCATGCAAGTAATTACACACTTTTTTTAATATTGAATATCTCAGTGAAAAGCTAATAATTTTTTAAAATTCACAGATCTTGCATCTTTCGCAAGTATCTTAAGCGTAGTGCAAATGCCAGATGCAACTATAATGCTCTTAGAGTCCAAGGATGGATGGTTAAGATGACAGGTATTTTCAGCATTTGCATTAGGTACCATTAGTGATAAAATAAAAAAAAATAAAAACTTATTAAATTTAATAATACCACTTGGGTTCATTGTAAACCGGACCCATGTTCTTTGATAATTTTTTTCTAGATTAACCCAGCTATCATCTGTCAAATTTTGTCATAAAGCTTGTAGAACACCCTGTATAGTGCTTTTCTACTGTACTTTTTTATATCATACTTAGATGTGTTTGATAATTTTATTTACATAATTTAAATATATTTGTCCATACGATCGAATTAAGCTAGTCCATGTTTTATTGGGTTATTTTTTTTAATATTAATTTGAAAGTGTGCTGCGGTGTTCTGTAAGAAATAATGCAAGTTATGCAAACTAAGTGACATACGATATGGCAGTGTCGGCATGTATCACAAGAGACCATTAAGTTTAGGAGTGTTTATGTTTATATTTTAGTTTCGAGATAGTCTGGAATGAAGTGAGAGTGACACGGAAAAGTCTAATTGTTAGAACGTTTTGATGAGATAGACTTGATTATTCATACAGATTTAGTTCGTGAAGTACTTTGTACTTTAAAAATGAATTATTATTTGTTTGCTTATAATGTTTCAATACTTTGTACTTTGTACAGTACTAATAAAAGAATATTCGAATTCCATATACTTACCTTTTGTGTCTGATGCTGCAACTATTTCAACCTGTGGCAGAAACAGAAGTTGAACTAAATTCGAAATACGAAACCAGTAAATATATATATCGTTTAAAGTAAGTGATAAGAGAAAATGCGAGGTGATATTCGATAATTTTTATTGCAATTGGCTTAACATTATTTTAATTTACTTTATATAAAAACTAGCAATACAAAAGTTGACGCTTTATATGTAACACATATAGGTATTTATATTTAATTATGTTTATTAAATAAGTGATAACGACAAAAAAATCTTGGTAATAATTTTAAGAATTTTTTACAAACGCGAGGATCTTTCGAGAATCAAAAGGCATTTTCTCATAATTAAAGGGATTTTTAATTTGCACCAGTGGCGTCTGTTCAAACCCGTATACGTACTTACCGATTCTATTTCATGCTGCACGGAATTTCGTTTTTGGAACTGAAAATGTCTCTCAGAGGACTCACCCTGTACATAACTAAATGCACAAAATACAAGTTTAAGTTACAAATATTCTTTTATCATCCACGATCAAATAACAGAATTGATTTGTGACAAGCACAAGGCACATGGTTAAACTGACACAATAATTTTCACTGCTTGGATTGTTATTGAAACGTGATATCCCTAATAGCATGGCGTTGAGTAAACGGTACGGTTACAAGGCCGGCGCACCGACCTCGACAGAATCTGTCGCTCTCGATACGTTTTTCGTAAGATGGGTCCTATATCATGCGCCCAGTAGTATTTTCAATACTAAAATAGCTTGCTCACGAAATGTGTCGTCAAATTTTGGAAGCATCAGTTTGTTTATTTATTAGTTTATTAAAAAATGTTGATCAGCCTGCGCGCTGATAGAACAGCGAGCAGTTAGCTCTCATTTTCGAAGCGGACCTGTGTCGCTGGAGAAGCGATGTCCTCGGAGCTCTTACTTTGGCGGCCTCTATCTCACTTAAAAATTACCGGAACATATCGTGCCCCACATCATCGGTTTGAAAATTAAATTTCCAATAGATTATATTATTTACACCTGTTCACCTTTATTCACCTTTCAACGCAATAAACTCAAAACAAAATATACTTCCATATGTCGTTGTAATATATACGTGTACTAAATTTCAAAAATATCTCAATTTTATTTTCTTAATAGCCTCTCTGATAATTTGGCAAATGTTATTAAAAAAATGGAACTTTGGCTTCTAGTATATACACTAAATCCCAAGTTTCTGGACTGTTATTAGCTTACTTTAATTATTTACCCCTATTTACCTTCCAACGCAATAAGCTTAAAACAAAATATACTTCCATATGTCGTTGTAATACATATATGTACTAAATTTCAAGCGAATATCTCAATTTTATTTTATTAATAGACCCTTTGATAATTTGGTGGGTAGTGGCAAATGTTTTATGAAAAAATTGGAACTGTGGCTTCTAGTGTATACACCAAAATCCAAATCCCAAAATATAGTACCTTTTCAGAACTTGTAAAGATACAAACGTGTACCAAATTTCAAGTCAATATCTTAAATCGTTCCAGATAAAATGTGCACAACAAAAAAGTTACACACCGACTGACCGACCGACCGATAGACGGAATTTCTCTCTCAAATTTAACATCTCGACATGACACGACATTATAAACCGTAGGGGGTTATTTAGATACTAGTATAATCTGCATGACCGTAGGGGACTGTGTAGATGCTAGTTGTTGAATGAGAATTTTCAAATAAGAAAGTATATAAATCCATTTTAGGATTTTAATTTGATAGCATAACCAGAATTCAGGTTATCGAAAAAATTCAAAGATTTCGTTAGTATTTTTACACAGAGTTTTTCTTTTAGTTCCCATGGATAGTTATTTTTTCTGCTGTTTGCAAAATCCTATAAAGAATATGTTTCAATACAATTAAGCAAACAAATATTGATTTAGTTTTAAACATTATAAACCTATAGTTGAAGAAAAAAAAATTGAATTACTTCCCTCGCATACCGAAGGGAAGTATTGCATTCGAGAAGAAATCACCCTCCGAGATTTTTTCAGATTTTCGCGTTTCAGATTATGTAGGTTACGAAAATATAGGTTTTTCAATTTCGTCAGTCTGTCTGTCGGTCTGTCTCTCTGCCAGTCTGTCTATCGGTCTGCCGGTTTGTTGGCGCATTAACTAAAAAACTACTTGACGGAGAACAGTTAAATTTGGTAAATAGCTGACGCCATTGCCTCCGAAGAAGTGGTTACTTTCTCTGGAAAATAAACAGGGTGAACCGTCAAAAGGGAATAAGATAATGGAAACATTTTCTGTCGCTCAAATTTAAAATTTCCACGTTTCGTGACATTCTAAACCCATTTTAAAAAAACATGTATTTTTTTAAATAAAAAAATGTTTTGAAATTTCCAAAATTTTGTATAAAATGGATGATGCGCAAACATTTTTTTACTCAAATTTAAAATTTCCACGTTTCATGACATTCTAAACATTTAAAAAAATTATTTTTGAAAATTAAATGACAAATTTTACTTCCCTCGCATACCGCAGGGAAGTATTGTATTCGAGAAAAAATCACCCTCCGAGATTTTTTCGGATTCTGATGTTTCAGATCACGTAAATTTCGAAAATATAGGTTTTTCAATTCAGTCAGTCTGTCTGTCAGTCTGCCTGTCTGTCTGTCTGTTGGTGCATTAACTAAAAAGCGACTTGACGGAGAACAGTCAAATTTGATAGGTAGTTGACCCTACTGTCAGCGAAGAAATGGTAGAACTTTCACTGGAAAATATACAGGGTGGATCGTCTAAAGGGAATAAATAATGAAAAAAAAAATTCTGCTCAAAATTAAAATTTCCACGTTTCATGACACGCTAAACCTATTTCAGAAAAAAAAAATTTAGAAAATTTTTTTACCACTAAAAAATTTTTTTTTTGTCTTTGTTCAAATTTAAAATTTGATGGCATTCTAAACCTATTTCAAAAAAACATTTTTTTTGAAATTTCTATTACCAACATTTTTTTAAAAAATTTTACCACTAAAATAGATGGAAAATTTTTTTTCTTTGTTCAAATTTAAAATTTCCACGTTTCATGGCGTTCTAAACCTATTAAAAAAAAAAAAATTGAGAAATTTTACCACTAATACAGACTGAATTTTTTTTTCTTTGTTCAAATTTAAAATTTTCACGTTTTCATGGCATTCTATATCTTTCAAACAAATTTAAAAATTATTTTGATTACAAATTTTTTTGAAAAAAAAATTAATCTATTTATCACTAGGTATGGAATAGATGAAAAAAAATTTTTCCTAAAATTTAAAATTTCCACGTTTCATGACATTCCAAACCTATTTCGGAAAAGAAATTTGCAACATTTTTTTTACCATTTTGGAAAAAAAATTACCACTAGAATAGATGGATTTTTTTTCCTCAAATTTAAAATTTTCACGTTTGACATGACTGACATTCTAAACCTATTTCAGAAAAAAAAAACTTGAAAATTTTTTCACCAACATTTGTGAAAAAAATTTTACTAAAATAGATGGAAATTTTCTTTCTTTGCTCAAACTTAAAATTTTCATGTTTCATGGCATTCTAAACCAATTTCAAAAAAAAAAATACCACTGTAGAATAGAAGGAAACTTTCCTTTTTGCTCAAATTTAAAATTTCCACGTGTCATGGCATTCTAAACCTATTTCAGAAGAAAAAAATTTTGAAATTTTTTTTAAAAACATTTTTGAAAAATTGAAAAAAAAATGAAATTTTTTAACCACCACTATACTTGCACTCCACTACGTGTATGTGGAATTGAAAATGTGACAGATGGCAATAATATTAGGCACATGCACCTATTATACTATTATTGAAAAATGTACAGGGTGGTCATCCCAAGAAATAATTCAGTCATGGTGGACATTTATAAAGGTATTTGCCCAAGCCTTCCATATTTGGCACCTGTTATTTAGTATTGAACCTTTGCTGTTGGATGAGCACACTGTATATTTTTTTGACCAAAACTTATCAGGTGTTCTTTGTAACAATAGTGATAACTATATTCCGATTATTATTTTCAATGTCACTTCGTAATTATTAATTTTTTAGAGTGACCGCCATGCACAAATAACGAGTGAAGTTCTGTGTAAATACCTTTGCCGATTTTTTTAAATATTTTTGTCACCTACTATATAGATGATGGAAAAAAACATGTTTTCCTCAAATTTTAAATTTCCCCGTTTCATGACATCCTAAATCTATTTAAAAACTTTTTTACTTCCCTCGCATACCGAAGGGAAGTATTGTATTCGAGAAAAAATCACCCTCCGAGATTTTTTCGGATTCTGACGTTTCAGAACTCGTAGATTTCGAAAATATAGGTTTTTCAATTCCGTCAGTCTGTCTGTCTGTCTTTCTGTCTGTCTGTCTGTTGGTGCATTTACTAAAAAACTACTTGACGGAGAGCAGTCAAATTTGGTAGGTAGTTGACCCTACTGACAGCGAAGAAATGGTAGAATTTTCACTGGAAAATATACAGGGTGGACCGTCTAAACGGAATAAATAGTGAAAAAAAATTCTTTTAGCTCAAATTTAAAATTTCCACGTTTCATGACGCGCTTAACCTATTTCAGAAAAAAAAATTTTTGAAAATTTTTTTCACCAACATTTTTGAAAAAATTTTTTCCACGATAAAAAAAAATTGCTTTTGCTCAAATTTAAAATTTCCACGTTTCATGACGCGCTAAACCTATTTCAGAAAAAAAAATGTTTTGAAAATTTTTTTCACCATTTTTGAAAAAATTTTTACCAAGATAAAAAAATTTTTTTTCGCTCAAATTTAAAATTTTTACGTTTCATGACGCGCTAAACCTATTTCAGAAAAAAAAAATTTTGAAAATTTTTTTCCCCAACATTTTTGAAAAAAATTTTACCAAGATAAAAAAAAATTTTGTCTGCCCAAATTTTAAATTTCTACGTTTCATGACACGCCTATTTCAGGAAAAACAAAATTGAAAATTTTTTTCACCAATATTTTTGAAAAATTTTTTACTACTAAAAGGAAATATTTCTTTTTCTTTCTTCAAATTGAACATTTCTACGTTTCATGGCATTCTAAGCCTGATTCAAAAAAAAAAAATTAGTTGAAAATTTTTTTACCATTTTTGAAAATTTGTTTACCACTAAAATAGATGGAATTTTTTTTATTTCTTCAAATTTAAAATTTCCACGTTTCATAGCGTTCTAAATCTATTTAAAAGAAAAATTAGAAATTTTTCTTACTATGTTTAAAAAATTTGACCAAGATAGGATTTTTTTTCTTTGTTCAGATTTTAACTATCCACGTTTCCATGGCATTCTAAAACTATTCAAACAAATTTTAAAATGTTTTTGAAACATTTTGAAAAAAAAATTAATCCATTTATGTATCACTACTATAGAACAGACGAAAAAAATTTTTTTGCTTAAATTTAAAATTTCCACGTTTTATGATATTCCAAACCAATTTCGGAAAAAAAAATTTGCAACATTTTGTTACCAGTTTGGAAAAAAAATTAACACTAGAATGGTCAAATTTAAAAGTTTCACGTCTCATGACATTCTAAACCTAGGTATTTCAGAAAAAAAATGTTTGAATTTTTTTTCACCAACATTTTTCAAAAAGTTTTTACCACTAAAATAGATCGATTTTTTTTTTATTTGCTCAAATTTAAAATTTTCACATTTCATAGCATTCTAAACCTATTTTAAAAAATATGTAATGTTTAATTTTTAAACTTTTTTTAGCACTACTATAGAATAGAAGGAAACTTTCCTTTTTGCTCAAATTTAAAATTTCTACGTTTGACATTTTAAACCTATTTCAGAAGAAAAAATTTTGAAAATTATTTTATCAACATCTATTATTCTCAATGTCATTTGGTAATTATTAATTTTTTAGAGTGACTGCCATGCGCTAATAACGAGGGAAGTTCTGTGTAAATACCTTTACCGATTTTTTTTTAAAGTAAAGAAACTGAAATTTTTCTATAAAATGGATGGAAAAAAAATTGACATTTGCTTTTACATAAAAATACATATTTATGTGTGAAATTTTCTTACCGAATATCCCACGAGCTTAAATTAATGTCCCGAAATTTTTTAAGCATTATGGATATTATAAGTGAAAATTTTTAAAAAATAATACTTTTTTTATATTTTTACCACTACAATCGAATAGATGATGGGAAAAAGTTATCAGATTTTCTCTGTAATAATAGGGCTAACTACGTTGCGATTATAACTCTCATGTTATTTCTTAACTAATAATTGTTTAGGAGTGACCGTCCTGCATGAATAAAGAGGATGTGGAAGTAAAACGAAACGTTGAACACCTTTTGATTAATAAATCAATGCGAGTTTCTTTGAGAGCGCAAAAATCTATGCAAATATGTCGAAAGTAGTTTAATTTTCGTATTTATATTTCTTGTCATTGTAATTACTTCCTAAGTTTCAGAGTGGACGACAATAAATCTTGAATTTAAAACCTTTTGCATCCCCACGCGCTTCTCCACATAAATTTAGAAAGCTGGTATAGTAAACCCTAGAAAATACGTTCAATTTAAGAGAAATTCCCAATTGTATAAATGGCTAACACATAAAAATAGTAAAAGATGCTCTGTGGGGGACGACACTGGATGAAATTTGAAATCTGAGTGACCAAGCACACCCCTGAGTTTTCTCTATTTTCCATGGCAAGATGTATTGCGGTTGTAATATGCTCTTTCAAAATCGATCATTCTTCATCTAGAAGCCATTGGCTATGCTCGAAATTCGCAAAATATCAATATAAAGTGTCACGTCCAGTTTGCACGTAGGTGAAATATTGAATTTAAAGTTTGCAAGGCCTGGATATTTTTTGCGATTTTATTAAAAAGTTTTAGATCTGGTTATGGTTCGCCCAGGTAAAAGTTTAGTTTTATCGAGTTTCACTATTGTAGAAGAATTTAAATGCAGTGCAGGATTATTCATTTAATACTGTAGAATGCAAAAATTTTTATAAAAACAGCTAAGTTAATTTAAGTTTGTTATAAATAATATACGCAGCCCCTATACGAATTTGTAACATATTATAGTAATAACATCCCAAGTATTATGAATTAATGATTTTATTTTAATTCATACTAGTGACTAGCTGTAGGTGTTTGAACAGAGGACATGTACAATTTTAGTATAGCTTTGAAATTTCCGCCACATCCATTATACAAAAACAAATGAATAAAATTATATAAAAAATATTTAAACAAGAAATTTTGATGGCATTTATTTATCCTAAGCATACTAACAAACAGGTAAAGTTACATTAATGCTTTTTAAAATCATATTAAAGGTAATTATACCAGCTTTTATTCATCTTTCTTAAGATATTTCTCGAAATCAGTATTTTACTATAGGGGGAAGAGGTGAAATTATGGCTTTTTGCAAATATCGTGATACGTACGAGTTTTATCCAAAACATGTTAAATGTATCGCTTGAAGTATATGAAAATACCTTCAATTCAAAAAAATTGGATGTTGTTAAAATATAAATTTTTATAACATATTTTTGAAACGTGCTCAACCTCGTTTATTTATATTTATTACAGCATCATCTATATCCACTTGAATCTTGTAAAAGTTGTAGGAATAAAACGTTTGTAAATATTTATTGTAAAAAAAAATTAAGGCGTGCAAAAAATTAAGTAATACATTTTCTATAAGTATGCTATTACAGCAAAATAGTCACAGGCGCTTTCTCTATTATCTTTTAGTTTTTTGTGCTTCACATGAATGCATTTTTTTATATTAAGTTCTATTGTGATATTCCCAATTTTTTGAAATTACCCTGAACAGTACACATTTTAGAAATGTATGAAATATATGTATATTTTTGTATTTATTTATATTTTTAACCAAAGTCTGACATGGAACCTAGAATGAAACAATCATCTTGCATAGTTATCAAATTTGGTACAACGTCCTACTTTTTAATTATGACCAAGTTCTTCTTATAAAATTTTCCAATATCTGCCACAGAAATGGCAATTTACCTGAAGCGAATTATATTTCTAAGCTGCCACCAACACCCTCTAAGCATTTTTGAAATTTTGGATCAAGCAAGAACCGAATACATAAAACTGTGTTCATAATAAAAAAAAACGAATTTCATTTTTAAGCTGCGCTCTATACATCCTATTGCTTAACAAAATGGATCAATAAATAAAAAAGTTATGAAATTTTTAAATAAAAATGTTTTTCCTTGTTTTGCAATGAAACTAAAACTTGAAAAATATTATAACAAAATTTGAGGCTTTGGCTTCTAGTACATACACCGAATATCAAGTTTTTATACTCTTACCAGCTTGCTTTACATATTTTCCACTATTTATCCCTATTTAACCCCCAACACTTCATCAGAATAATCCCAAAATGTAATCTAGTTCCTGATTTCATTATAATATATGCGTGTACCAAATTTCAAGTGAATATCTCAATTTTATTTTATCATCCCCCTTTAAAAATGCGAGGGGGTGGGGGGATCAAGAATATTGTAAAAGAAATTTGAGGTTTTGGCTTCTGGTACATATACATCAAATTTCAAGTTTCTGTACTCTTACCAACCCTTCACCGGATATCTTCAAAAAACAATAATCGTTATAGTATACAGGGTGATTCACGTAGGTCATTCATTAGAAGTTTTTCAACTTGCAGTTGGATTAGAAACTTGAAATTTGGTATGCAGCCATAATCGATCATGCCCGTTCTATCTAAAATATTTTCAGTCCTCCAACTATACAGGGTGTGCCAAAAATTGGTACCAACTTTCTTATTTTAAATGGAAACCTATATTTTTCTTTACATGGTTCGATTGGTCTTCTAATTCTGAGTTTAGACAACCTAAGTTATGTTAACTTATCTATTACTATTTTTGACATATGTCCAATATTTTGAAAAAAATTGCCTCTGTAGTAGTTTACGAACAAATTTGTATCTCGCAAACCTTTCAAAATTATGAAACCAAATTTGTGAAGCAGTTAGCTGGAAGTCCAGGCTAACTTTTGATGTCCCATCGGTGGTCCCATTTTGTACCATATGGGCGCAGTCGATTTTCAAATGTCGCAATCACAAATTGTCAAAAAGTCCATTTTTTCAAATGGCACCTACTATTTTTTTTCACACCATTCGAAAGAAAATTGAATTTTAGGGTGAGTTACTTAAGCATTCCCTATACCTAACTTCACCCCATATCGAGTTATTCAATAAAAATCAAGAAATACCTTATCTTGCCGAGAGATTCCTTACTTCATCAAGTATGCCATGGAAACAAAAGACAGTTGTAATAATTTTTAAAGAAAAATATGGATTATTATTTAATTACACACAACACCAACAAATTATTATTAACGAACAAGAACAATGTTGACGAAATTCTGACGTAAATGTTCAATGTGACCACCATATTTTTGTTCAAATATTCTATTATTTTACTTTCAGCAGATTGCGTAGCACATCTTTGCGCCTACCATTTCTGACGCCAGAAATCAATGCAAAATTGAATTTTAGGGCCACTTTTATTAACATTGTGTATGTCTATCTACAGTCGTTTTTGAGTTATTTGCATTTTTTGAAAAAAATATTGTTTTTTTTTTTCTCAAGGGTAGTAGTCTTTGAAAACAATCATTTCATTTTAATTTTTATTCAAAAATCGTATTGCAATAATAAATAATAACAACAAAATAACAACAAATAAACAGATTAACAAAATAATTATTTCAATACAAATGCTCAATGTGTGCACCGTTTTAACTGACAGAATTTCGTCAACATTGTTCTTGTTCGTTAATAATAATTTGTTGGTGTTGTGTGTAATTAAATAAGAGTCCATATTTTTCTTTAAAAATTATTACAACTGTCTTTTGTTTCCATGGCATACTTGATGAAGTAAGGAATCTCTCGGCAAGATAAGGTATTTCTTGATTTTTATTGAATAACTCGATATGGGGTGAAGTTAGGTATAGGGAATGCTTAAGTAACTCACCCTAAAATTCAATTTTCTTTCGAATGGTGTGAAAAAAAATAGTAGGTGCCATTTGAAAAAATTGACTTTTAGACAATTTGTGATTGCGACATTTGAAAATCGACTGCGCCCATATGGTACAAAATGGGACCACCGATGGGACATCAAAAGTTAGCCTGGACTTCCAGCTAACTGCTTCACAAATTTGGTTTCATAATTTTGAAAGGTTTGCGAGATACAAATTTGTTCGTAAACTACTACAGCGGCAATTTTTTTCAAAAAATTGGACATATGTCAAAAATAGTAATAGATAAGTTAACATAACTTAGGTTCTCTAAACTCAGAATTAGAAGACCAATCGAACCATGTAAAGAAAAATATAGGTTTCCATTTAAAATAAGAAAGTTGGTACCAATTTTTGGAATACCCTGTATAGTTGGAGGACTGAAAATATTTTAGATAGAACGGGCATGATCGATTATGGCTGCATAAGAAATTTCAAGTTTCTAATCCAACTGCAAGTTGAAAAACTTCTAATGAATGGCCTACGTGAATCACCCTGTATACGTGTACAAAATTTCAAGTCAATATCTTAAACTGTTCCGGAGAAAACGTGCGGACAAAACAGGTTACAAGCAGACAGACCGCTCAAATTTAAAATCTCGACGTTTCATGACATTCTAAACCTATTTCAAGAAAAGAAATTTTTAAAATTTGTTTACGATTGCTATACTTCCAATCCACTACGTGGATGTGGAAGTAATAAAGGGGTATGTGCAAGAATTGCCTGTTGCCAACTTGGAACATATTTAATTTTGTTATTTTACTCTTCCAAATTATATGTCCTTGAAAGTCATCGTTTTGGATAAGAAATGTCCTTTTTGAGACACTTTACATTCATTTAAAATACACGTTAAATTTCATTAATAAGTTTAATGAAATGATTTTCGTCTTTAATTTCGTCTTTTTTATTTCTTATTGTCACTTTACGTGTTAAAATTATTGAAAACATCTATACTCTAATATTTAAACATTGATTTGAGATATTTATTACCTAATGCTTATAGAATTTAGTATAATTTCAGTCTTAATGTCGGCCATTTTGTAATCATCCATTAATTTACTAATATTATTAAGAGCCATTCATAATCAACGATCTTGAAAGCTTCTCGTAAAATATTTCCAGGGAAAAATAATCTAAGTTTTAAGAGTTATGTTCACGGTCTTCATCTAAGTTCACTTCACTAACTAGGTTGATTTCAAATAGACCGCATCTCTCAGAGTACAGATGGGTTTAAAAAATCCTTTGTTGCCTTTCCTCAAAAAACCCATTAAAACTACAAATCTTTCTCGAAAATTGTAAAATTTTCTTCGTTTGCAAGTTTCAGATCTCTTCAAATGGCTATTTCTAAAGCTGTAAGTGAGAATAATGTTTTCCGTAAATGGAAGATAATTTTAGAAACTTTAACTCGTAATAAAATTTTTGAACATTTCATTACTTTAAAGCTGAGTGTTTATGTTGCATAAAAATGCTTTTCTTTGTCAAAATAAATTTTTTGAAACTGCATATACTGGTTCCATAATACTTTTATCGAGTTATGTCTAGTATTAGGTGGGTCAAAAATCGAAAAAAAAATCCTAAGCTAAAATTGTGCAACTGCGCCAATGATGGAAGAAATTTTATCGAAATTGCATTAAAATTGATAGTTTGGTATGTCCGAAATAGCTACTACTGAATCTGATGCGGGAAGTAAACATTTAAAATATCTAACCCAAGACTAGAAATAGTGGTTTACTTGAAGAGGATTTCGGAAAAATTATTTATCAGATCTTTTCCAAGAATAAAAATAAAAAAATAAAGTTATTGTAAATATATTTTACATACATCCTAAAAAAAAAAACATAAATTAAATTTGATTTACAATGCTTTCTTATATTTTAAATATAAAATTTAACAAATTCCGTGGTAACTTATTTTATAAACTTACTATTTTCAAGACTGGCATTATATTTCCTAAAAATTACTCGTAAAACCTTAGTTATAAAAAACATTTTACAATATAAAATATTCAGCTATCCCCGTTATATTCAATCCTTCTTTATGAATATTGCCTATGCCTCAGTGCTCGCTAATTCAAAACGCATTATCCCATCCCCGATGCCATATCGATGAGACAAGGAGCCAGAAGTAGCGTAATACAAAATTCTATTTATTGTCATTTTAGACAGAACAGGGGGTTCAGGTGTAAGAAGGAGCATAATCTGCGCCTCAATTTCTCCCAAAGGTACTCTGAGCCGATATCCCTAACATACTTCGTGGATCAGATCTGCCCTGATCGATGTAAAACAAAAATCCTTCGGCGGTAATGCGATGCGAGTAAAGACGCCAAGACGGATGAGAGAAGGATGTCATCTAGCAACCCGCGGAACAGATGACGATCAGTCAGATAAAACTGCGGATGTGTGCGACATTGAAAAATCACATTGCGGGTACAATCACATTCGCATGTCTCGAGTAATTGGTGCGGTTTTAGGAAAGTTTAAAGTTGCGATATGTCTTCGGAGCAGACAATTAAGAAGGGTCGCTCTGGATCTAGCGAATAAGGCTGGGAAAAACAACGAATTATAGGGATGCTGTTTACCGAAGAATATTTTTACTATTTGTTATAATTTAGAGGCCAATATTAGGCCAACAAAAACAAAACAAGTTATACAGGGTATTTATTATACTCGTAAACACGGAAAGAGTGTGTTGCACTTGATCGGCACATTTCTAAAACCGGTAATATTGCTCGGAGAGAAAAAAATTTCATATCACTATGTTAGTGATCGAATTCTAAACAACTTTCAAAATGTCCGTCGGTCCGTCCGTCACGTTTCTTGTAAGCACGATCACTTAAGAAGGAAAAGTTCGATTGTATTAAACTTTAGACAGCATATTAGCGTTAGCTAGAAGAAGAACTTCATGTATTTAAATAAAATCGATTAATAAATAAAAAGCTTATTAATAATTTAAATCTTAAAAAATAGTTTTTTTAATTTTTAAGTTTTGTAATCGAATATTTTTGTGAAATGTTATTCCTAGCATTGTCTATTGGAATCGACGGGCTATACTTGAAAGAATATGGAAGGGGGTTACAGAGTTAAGTGGAATCCAGACAGCAGGCCTAGGTTGATTAGATCGTCCCGAGGGGTAGAAAATCATTTCTTTATCAAATTATTCGGTTCAAACGCGTATATAGTGTTTACGAAGTCAATTGAAACTGGTCAGTGTTAAAGCACAGGACCGTGCGCACTTAGCTTGATATTTTGTCCTATGTATTTAACAATGGTATCGAGAATCGAATAGTAGTTGAAACTGTGCAGGCGAGTACGAGACTGGCAATGTAATCAGCCTGAATGAACCATCTACGACCGCACTGGTTTAAAGATAATAAAAGGGACAGGTCCACTAGCATAAAAAACCCGTAAATCGTTTCTCAGCAGTCAATATGGACTTGTGAGATGTGCCGAGTTCTCTTCCAGTGCAGTGCAGAAATACCTATTATAATATCAAGTGTGGTTCAGTTTATACTTATTGTTCATATTTATAAATATTTATTACTATATAAAAGGTAAGATATTTTATTATTTACTAATTTACCATGGCTTTCTGGGGGCCATTTGAAACAGAGGATAATATAATAACGCCCGAAAATCCCGAGATGGTGGAACCGGTTATTGTCGAAGAAGCCGAAATAAATTTAGAGTTTAAAAATCAAGACTTACACGTACAAAGTCAACGCATTATTTTAAATATACATGAACGTTTAAAAAGCGAAAATCGTGAACAATGTGAGAAGGAAATTATAGAACGTATTAACGAATTAACTAAAATATCAAGATCAACAATTTTTCGCGTAATTAAAAAAGGAGATGTTATAGATCACGGTACAAATAGGAAACGGAAAAATACGAAATTAAAAAATATTGATGATGCTACCAAAAATGTAATACGGCGTATAATTTATAATATGTATGAAGAAAATATAGTTCCTACGTTAAAAATGATTGGAGAAAAATTAAGCGATTATCCTGATTATAATTATAGTTCTTTAGATACACTACGAAATGTTTTATTACAATGCGGTTTTAAACATAAAAAACTTGACAGTCCTATGGTAATTATGGAATCACGGCGTATAATTGCACTTTGGGTAGATTATTTGGAAAAAATCAGAGAATATCCTAAACTAAACAGGCATATAGTGTATCTAGACGAGACGTGGTTTGACACTCATGATGTTGTTCAGTATGGTTGGGCAGACGGTTCAAATAATTGTGTTGTATTTACTCCGTGTTCTAGAGGAAAACGCGTTATCATACTTCATGCGGGAAGTGAAAATGGGTTTGTACCTAATGCGTTGCTCTTGTCGGCTAAAAAAATATCGCAGTCTTCTGCAGACTATCACGAAGATATGACAGCCGCTCTATTCGATAATTGTAGTAGATAATACTTCTTATCACTCGCAAATATTAAATAAAATACCAAATACCAGTACAAGAAAGGAAGACATTTTAAAATTCATGAGAGAAAAAAATATGGAAATTCCTGTAATTTTGTTTTTATTTATGTTTTGTCTATGCAAATAATTATTTTTGTTGCACTGATTCTTTGCTTTGGTTAAGGAACTTACATTTTTATTTTTATTTTAGAAGAAACTTAAATTTTATTTTTTACTATATAACACCCTTGCCCCTCACTAATCTAACCTGTGTCATTCCCTCATCCTGACAAGGGTATGTTCATACCTTCTCGTTGGACCTTGCTGAGCAATAACATATTTCAATATAGTATGGGATAACTTTAAAACTAAACCCAATAAGCTTAAATATTTAGACTTTATATCTAAAACTCATATAATACTTCAAAAATATGTTATTGGCGAAATGAGCAAAAATCGCCTATCTAATAAACAAAAAATAATAAAAATTAATACAATTTTCAAAAAATTATAATATTCTCTTATGACAAGCATTTCTATTTACCTCCGCCCATGTACAACAAAGAGTTGCCGACTTTTTTTGCCGGCTTTTAGTTTTTATACGGTTTCAATTCTGCTCGTATAAAATATACCTCCGTTCTCGGGGTCGCTGATCACGGGAAAAATATTAATTTTTAGCTCCAACCCGTCCTCATTGTTCAAACGTGCAGAAACCACCCCTCACTTAGGGGTCATCCATATAATACTTCACGCAAAATGTACTCATTTTTTCCCCCTCCCTCCCCTTTTGTCACGCTGCATCACATTTATTTCAACCCCCCACCTAATAATACGTCACAAAACTTGGACTCCCCCTTTTTATGATTATTGGCAACATACAAAAATTATGTCTAAACAATCTCATTTACTCATTAGCACAGGCAATGAAGGTAACATTTTGTAAAAACCTCGGAAAAATTAATAAAAGGATTATCTCTGGGATTTAAGTAGGTAATAACCTGTAGAATGGAATGATGCATTTAATTCTTTGCACTTCCAAATTCCGGGAAAATTCAAAGAAATTTGGAAGAACTTTTTGATTTTCGGTTTTTTTGCTGTAGCGGGTAAAATAACAAAAACACAGAAAATGTTTTCAACAAAATTTGTAGATCGTCTCTTTCTCTACTTAAGCCGTTTAGGAGATAAATCCAGTTTTCCACTTATAGTTTTGAGCCCGAAATACGCGGAAAATGAAAATTCGCCGGGAGTTTCGTACGACCGGACACATCGTCGATAATTCTTACTATTCAGAGCCGCTAAAAAAATGAAAACAACACCAAATGTAGAAAAGAGTCTCAACTTTAATGTGGAACTAATCACAAAATTCATACAAATTTCTATCATGGAGAAAATAGTGTTATAAGATGGCTTAGTAAAAAAAAAAATTTCTCCCGTAACAATGGATGTCTTTTCACTGCATGGATTCGATTCCACGCACTTTATTCTATATTTCGTGAAAATTTCATTGAAGAATGTTAAGAAACAAATAAGTTGTATATGTTTTACTGTATAATTGTGCATTTTCTGAACGTGTATGAATAATGTAGACAAATTTAAAAAGTACTGCACGCATTTAAAAAATTCCAATGTCATTCGAAAGAATATGTTTTATTGTACTTATAATCCATTAATTAAGACTGTGCTATTATTCATTAATACCTAACGAATTAAATTCCAAAATTTGGAGGTGATTGATCGATGAGAAATATACCCTCTACTTTGATCGCAAGGCAAATTTTTCCAACAAAAGTAATTGCAATAAAATGTTAATTGGATTAATATATCATTATATAAGAATATATAAGCAAAATGAATTATCATTCTAACGACTCCCGGCAAAGATATGAATAAATCTGTGGATCAACTGTACAAAGTTTACTAAGCCATCTCCTGACACTTTTTCTCTATGGTAAATTTTTTTATGAATTTTGTTATTAGTTCCACATTAAAGCTGAGACTCTTCTCTACATTTTATGTTATTTTCAGTTTCTTAGGGGCTCTGAATAATAAGAATTATCAATCGATGAGCCCGGTCGTACGAAACTCCCGGAGAATTTTCATTTTTTGCTGATTTCGAAGCGGCTTAAAACTATAAGTGGAAAACTCGATTTATCTTCTAAACGGCTTAAGTAAGACAAACATTTGTAAAGTCTTTTTTTGTAGAGAAAGAGACAAGCTACAACTTCTTTCTCTATTTTCATTATTTTAGCAGCTAAAATAAAAAACCGAAAATCAAAAAGTTTCTCCAAATTTTTTTTGATTTTCCCGGAACTTGGAAGTGCTAAGAATGCATCATCTCATTCTCCAGGTTATTACCTACTTAAATCTCAGAGATGATCCTTTTATTAATTTTTG
Source organism: Stenurella melanura (assembly GCA_963583905.1). Classification (NCBI taxonomy): domain Eukaryota; kingdom Metazoa; phylum Arthropoda; class Insecta; order Coleoptera; family Cerambycidae; genus Stenurella; species Stenurella melanura. The sequence goes on from OY757312.1 coordinate 117,117,344, forward strand.
TTACCCTAAACGGCTAATTTTCCTGTACTACATACCATTTTTAATAATACAAAATTATTGTTAGTCTGTATACGATGGACTACGTTACCTTCTTCTTTTCGTTTTACGTGCACATTTTTAAAATGTTTTCCTAGAATTTTATAAAGAAAAGAGGAATATAATTGATGTAGGTATTTCAAACGTAGCGTTACATCACGTCTATTCGGACCCTCACCCCACTCCTCGTCACATATCACGCTAGCCAATTGCCCCCTCCCTCCTTTCTGCGTACGTATTTTATGGATGGCCCCTTACCAGAAAGCATGCTATCCAGGATTTACAGGTTCTTCGGCACATGATCGTTATTCATGTGCATATCCCTTCAGTTTTCACGGAAGAGAAAGTGGTAGCGACCTCGGGGTTGCTTCAACTCTTCCAAAGGGAGTAAAATTCATTAATTACACTTTAGATCGCCTTCCCCCGTTTTCGCAAACGCTGATCACGATAAAAATATTCACCTTCGTTTCCGACTCTCCTCATAATGGACCTAAACTTTTCTGCATCCATCATCTATCGCTGGATCGATGATTGTGTAAGTTGTTGAGTAGGGTATAATGATTTCTTCATTGGGGAGTAACGAATAATAAATTTTGTGGTCAATGGGAATGTTGTTTATTTAAAGAATGAACATGAAAATATTTTTATGACAAAATAAATTATTTACTTACAGTTTATTAAAAAAACCTAGGTCGTTTACAAATAGCATTATAATCCTCATATTCTTCAAAATGCATATCGCACGCGATCTCTTCTTCATCCGCCGTTTCAGTGAGCGAATCTGAATCGGAATCGCCAATTTCAGGGATTATATTAAAATAAAAGCCATCATCGTCATCGTCATTTCTCTCGTCTGTACATACATCTTTATCATCTGGCGTATAATTTTCACACATTTCGCAGTTTTTACCGAAAACATATACATGTTAACCCTAATTTTCAACAACTGCATCGCTTTGAACAGCCATTCTTACAAGTACAGTGATAAAATTGATAAAAAAATCTGGGATCAATTTGCTTTCTGGTAAGTGACGGCTGGTTTCTGCACGTTTGAGGGATGAGGAGGGGTTGGAGCTAAAAATGAATATTTTTTCTGTGACCAGCGACCCCGAAAACGGGAGGATACGCGTTTGAACCTAATCATTTCAATAAAAATATATTCCACCCCTCGTGAGGGTTTAATCATCCCTCTAGGCCTGCTGTCTGGATTCCACTTACTCTATAACCCTCTTCCATATTATTTCAACAATATCCCATCGATAAATCAGTCATCAGATCCGTTTACATGCGAAAACATAAAGGGATCCATAAAAAGGGTCCCTAGTAGCACCAATATTGCACCAATATATAATCCATATAGGACCAATATATGAATATTGGTCCTATATGGATTGTATATTGGTCTAATATGTTGTGCTACTAGGGGTGTTTAAATGGAGTAGTTTTTGGCCGTTTCAGGGGGTTTCGGCGGTAAAAACTTTTTCCACCACTTGCATCGCGTTCAGCACCTTCGAAAATAGGGGTAGGATGTAATCTCGTCTTTGTACGAAATGTTTTCAAAAAACTCGTATTTTTATGCTTTATTACATAGACTAGATGGCATTTATTTACGTTGTCAAGGCATAATACCAATTAGTGGACTACTTCAATTTTACATCTAAAAAGTTCTGTCACTCGATGAAACTACACTTACTAACAATATCACTCAAATTAGAGAGCATAAATTCTATGACCAATTATTTCCACATACTAGGGATGTTTTCCTATAAAGAGGCTTGGATGAAAAATCTAGATGTGTAAGTAGTGATTCCTTAGGGAGCGGATTTATAAACGGTTCTATCTACTCTCTTTAGATATTAACAGTAATATGACACTCTTTTCAATGCCATAATGACGTTGTTTATAGCACGAATGCAATATAGTTATTTATGCACCAAGTGCGTTATATAAATTATAACGCCCGGAGGGTAACATGATGCAGCCCGAGGGCCTTTGGTCCGAGGGATGCATGTTGCCTGATAGGCGTTATAATCTAATAACGCTCGTGGTGCATACAATATATTATTTTTCACGAAAAATATATTTTTCTAATGAAAAATTAACTTTTCATTTTTTAAATACAGTTGGTAGTAGTTTATGACATATGCTGATCTGACAGTTGTTGATATTTTGACGTTTGTTGGTGTTATAGGAAAAAGGAAAATTAATATAGAAATACCACAAAATATCCAAAACAATGTGGGATAAGCCACAGAAAATGTAATGCCGGTCAAATCCAAACCATTATAGGATAAGGAAAATGAAACATTTACTTTTTCTTTGCTTCTCATATAACAGGGCGTTATGGCCATAACGCCCGCGTGGTCATCATGAGCGTCTTTATGGTAACAGTATCCAAGGAATAATAAACAAATAATATGCAGGTGAAAAAGAATAGTATATTATTCAACGAGCATAAAATGATGGCTATTATATGAGAGTAGAATACTATACTTTGTCCACGACTATTAAATATTTGATATTTATTTAATTCATCTTCATTTCATTTCTCCTATTTAAGAAAGATTCATATGTCATCATAAATAGTTTTTCCGATTTTTCGGGCAACAAGTTTAATGAGGCGATTTCTGCAGCTTAATTTATCTCTGCCGGTGTCAAAAAAATCTCGTTTTCACTGTCAGTATCCATTTATTTAATTATATTACTCTTTTTGAGTATCTAATATGTAAAATTATTGTAAATATCGCACACATTTTGACGTTTCAAATCAATTACAGAATTACGCTTTGACACATTGTCATGATTTACTAATAAAATAATACAATCTGTAGGCACGTAGGCAAATGGTTTCAAAAACAATGTTGGGAATTGCTGCGTGTTGCTAATAGACGATGCTTTGAAAAAAACTTGCTAATGTAGTTTTTGAGTGTTCATTAAAATACCTCTTTATTTGAGTGCTTCCTAGAAAACTTAGAGAGACAACACTTCTCTTTTAGTTGCTGCAATTTTGACATTTTAAATTTTTAGTAAAATATCACTAAGGTCACTTCTTATAAACAACTGACTGTCCTCATTATTCACTGCAATCAGTGAATAATGAAATCATTGTTCACTGCAGGGAATAATGGATAGCATTATCCTTGAGAAAACACATATAATGAGTACATTATTTAATAGTCGTGCACAATAGTATATTATTCAACGAGCATTCGGCTCGTGTCTTAAACTTCACCCTCGTAAATAATAGCCATCATTATGTGCGAGTAGAATACTATACTTTGTCCACGACTATTATAGTATATTATTCAACGAGCATATAATGATGGCTATTATTCACGATGGTGAAGTTTAAGACACGAGCCGCAGGCGAGTGTCGTAAATCACCAGAGTGAATAATAGCCATTATATGCGAGCAGAATACTATACTTTGTCCACGACTATTAAATATTTAATATTTACTTAATTCATCTTTATTTCATTTCTCCTATTTAAGAAAGATTCATATGTCATAATATATCATTTTCTGGATATTTCGGGCAACAAGTTTAATGAGGCGATTTCTGCAGTTTCCTTTATCTCTGGCGGTGTCAAAGAAATCTCGTTTTCACTGTCAGTATCCATTTATTTAATTTTATTACTCTTTTTGAGTACCTAATGTGTAAAATTGTTATAAATAACGTTGGCGTTGAAATGGCATAAATTTTGACGTTTCAAATCAGAATTACGCTTTGACACATTGTCATGGCTTACTAATAAAATAATACAATTTGTAGGCACAGCTAAATGGTTTCAAAAACAATGTTGGGGATTGCCGTGCGTTGCTAATAGATGATGCTTTGAAAACAAATTACTCATGTAGTTTTTGAGTGTTCATTAAAGTACCTTTTCGGCATGTACCATTGAGTGCTTCCTAGAAACCTTAAAGAGACAACACTTGTCTTTGGGTTGCTGCAATTTTGACATTTTGAATTTTTAGCAAAAAGTCACAAATGTCATTTCTAATAAACAACTGACTGTCCTCATTATTCACTGTAATCAGTGAATAATGAAATCATTATTCACTGTAGGGAATAACGGATAGCATTATCATTGAGGAAACACGTACATAATGAGTACATTATTTAACAGTCGTGGACAAAATATTTAATATGTATTTAATTCATCTTCATTTCTCCTATTTAAGTATGATTCATATGTCATTATATATAATTATTTAGATTTTACGGGCAACAAGTTTAATGAGGCGATTTCTGCAGCTTTCATTATCTCTGGCGATGTCAAAGAAATCTCGTTTTCACTGTCAGTATCCATTTATTTAATTATATTACTCTTTTTAAGTACCTAATATGTAAAATTATTGTAAATAACGTTGGCGTTGAAATCGCAAAAATTTTGACGTTTCAAATCAATTACAGAATTACGCTTTGACACATTGTCATGGCTCACTATTAAAAAAATACAGTTTGCAGGCACCTAGATAAATGGTTTCAAAAACAATGTTAGGGATTGCCGCGTGTTGATAATAGATGATGCTTTGAAAAAAACTTACTAATATACTTTTTGAGTCCTCATTAAAGTACCTTCTCGGCATGTACCATTTGAGTGCTTCCTAGAAAACTTAGAGAAACAACACTTGTATTTTGGTTGCTACAATTTTGACATGTTAAATTTTTAATAAAAAGTCACTAATGTCATCTCTTATAAACATCTGACTGTCCTCATTATTCACTGCAACCACTGAATAATGAAATCATTATTCACTACAGGGAATAATGGAAAGCATTATCCTTGAGGAAACATATACATAATAAGTACATTATTTAAGTCGTGGACAAAATATATATCGCACCGACACCATTGGTTGCTAAGGAGATATCAACAAACAGCTATTGTTATTAACTTAGTTATTACCAAGAATATATTGAAATCGTTTTGTTATGCATACAAAATTAATAAGTCGAAAGTAGGTAAAATCTTGGTATAAGGTATTTCATACTACTCGTCTGTTTACCGAACTCACCTTCGGTTAATTCTGTAAATTTCAGACGCGTGCTATAAAATATCACATATTGCACATAACATAAATAGCTATTTTACCTGTGTGCAAAAAAAACTGGGCCATTTGGAGCGTATAAAATGAGACTCTACCACAATTCTCCCATACAAGACCTTAATAAAATCGGACTACTTATTTTAGCCATATTTTAGGGCACAGGAAATTAGTTTAAAAAGAAAAGAACACATGGATACACGTGTATAGGAGTACTACAAAAAGCATAAAAAGTCTTCAAACAAGATCTAAATATTTAAGCGCAAACCGGGTTACAATAAATTTTTGACAGCGTTCTGTATGTGATTTTGTGAGAACTAATTTGTTTCGAATGAAACTGATTAAATCAAAACCAGCGTTTCAATGTCCTAATGATTGTTTTGTCGGCCTTTTGTAATACGTTTTATTGATTCCCATTGAAAAAAAATTTAAATGCTTGACGGCGTCATTATACGGCCGACACCTGTGGCACGCAAGCCGCTCATTATTCCTAAAAGCAGATAGCTATTGACGTCGAAATTAATAGCATTCGATTATTTCCAGAGTCAACACGTACATTTACGCGATCCTTTTAATGCTGCCACAATCAATGAATTATCTGAGACACATAAATATTTTAGTGGGAACTTAGAGGCGATATTGATGAACGACAATGGTAGTTATGGGTTCTGTTACAATCAGTGACTATTTTTAACAATTCTAATTATGCGCTAACATCATTTATAATGGGACAAATCAATGTCAAGATTTAACTGAATCGCCAGACACAGTACCAAAAGATTAGTAAAAGAAATGTTAGGTAGCTAAGGCTGCTCAGTTTTTATCTATTAGCCTCCCATATCATGAAGTTTCCTATGTAATTCTTAAGAGTAGGACATTTTTTCGTAAAATTGCGATAAAATCGTGAAAATGCAGTGAGATAAGAATCCCTTCTCTTAAGAAACTGTCTTTTAGCCAAAAGATTACATGGGAAACTTCTCGGTCTTGGACATATGTGTTAGTATCAAGCGATGGTACTCAAATTTGGAGATTTTTATTTGGGATTTGGAACGAATGGAAGATTTTTTAAATTTGTGTTATTTATGGAGAATCTGATAAAGTAATATCAAGAACATGTAACCATTTTCTACTCGATATACACAAAAACAGAAACCATCATCAAACACTGTCAAACGCATATTGGATAATTTTAGAATATTTGGCTTTGTCAAGGCAGGAATTCGAAAGAGGAAGCCTTAGACATATCATATAATGGAATCAATTTAAATTTGGATCAAGAGATATTCCTAGTTAAACTTTTTTAAATTTCTATGATTTTCAAATGGTCTATAACTGAAAATTATATTTGTAGGTTTATTTTCCTTGGTTACTCCATGCTCCATACTCCATTGCCACATACTAGTAACTGTAGTTATGTCGTTTGAAAATTGTACCAAGTCAACATCAGGTATCGATTTAATTAAATAGTTTATATAAATTAAAAATAGGGTGGGCCCTAAAACTGCTCCCTGTGGCAAGTCATTAATTATGTGCTGAGATGTTGAGTTAGCATTACTAGGGTCTATGGATTACTGTCTATATTCTAGAAATAATTTTATGAATTTACAGCTGATAAAGTCAGATTTGTAAAATTTTAATCAGTCTATTAAAATCTGTTGATAAACACAATCCAATGGTTCTTGAAGGTCACAAAAGCGACTCCAATATAATCTCCATTCTCATTTCCTTTAACAATTTTGTTTATTAGGTAAGGGATATCATTTGTGGTCTTTACTCCAAAATCGAATAGCTTATAATAAAATAAAAAGAGGAATTTTAAAATATTAGGAACTTTCATACAAAAAGTTTTAGCCAAGCCAGTAATTACATGGTAGTCAAATGTGTGTGGAGTATCATGGAAGATGATAAATCAATTAAATATATAAGCGCGTCTGACAGATCTATATACATTTTATACTATAACACTGTCAAACGCATATTGGATAATTTTAGAATATTTGGCTTTGTCAAGGCAGGAATTCGAAGGAGGAAGCCTTAGACATTATCATATAATGGAATCAATTTAAATTTGGATCAAGAAATATTGCTAGTTAAACTTTTTTAAATTTCTATGATTTTCAAGTGGTACATAATTCAAAATTATATTTGTAGGTTTATTTTCCTTTAGTGATGAGGTTACTCCATGCAAACCACTCTAAAGCATTTAATTTATCTTTATCTATTCACAATAAAAAAAACCGCTGTCTAAGGAATCATTACTTCCACATCCAGATTTTTCATTTTAGAGAAAACATCTTGACTAGATTTGCACTCTAGTAGTTTAACGTACTTATTTTCCCCTATTCACAAACTGCCACCTCCCACCCCTTCAATGGAATCATCTCAATCTGATGTCACTACACTACATAATAACTGTCCTAACTTTCAAGTGAATATCTCACTTCTATGTTATCAATCCCATTAATAATGGAGCGGAGGTGGCGGGGTTTGAAAAATATCAGAAAGAAATTTGAGACCTTGGTTTCTAGTATATACACCAAATCCCAAATTTCTATACTCTTACCAGCTTGATCTACTTATTTTCCCCTATATACTCCAATTTAACCTCCAACGCATCAACGGAATCATCTCAAAATATAATCTAGTTCCAGATGTCATTATAATATATACGTCTACCATATTTCAAGTTAATATCTCAATTTTATTTTATCAACCCCTTTAATAATGGAGTAAGGGTGGTAGGTGATTGAAAAATATTATTAAAAAATCTGAGACCTTGGCTTCTAGAACATAAACCGAATATCAAGTTTCTGTACTCTTACCAGCTCGCTTTACCTATTTTGCCCTATTTACCCCTATTTAACCCCAACCCTTTTGTATTGGGGGTTGAAAAATATTACAAAAAATCGAGGCCTTGGTTTATAATACATACACCGAATTTCAAGTTTCTGTAGTGTTGCTTTACTTATTTTCCTCTATTGAACTTTCAACCCTTCAACGGAATCATCTCAAAATAATTTGATATCTCGGCTTCTAGTACATACACCGAATTTCAAGTTTCTGTACCCTTACCAGCTTGCTTTACTTATTTTGCCCTATTTTCCCCTATTTAATCCCCAACCCTTCAACGGAATCATCTCATAATATAATCTAGTTCCAGATGTCGTTATAATGCATACGTGTACCAAATTTCAAGTGAATATCTCAATTTTATTTTATCAACCCCTTTAATAATGGCGTAGGGATCGTGGGGGTTGAAAAATATTATAAATAATTTGATATCTTGGCTTCTAGTACATACACCGAATTTCAAGTTTCTGTACTCTTACCAGCTTGCTTTAATATTTTGCCCCATTTACCCCTATTTAACCCCCATCCCTTCAACGGAATCATCTCAAAAAATTTTGAGGCCTTGGCTTGTAGTGGATACATCAAATTTCAAGTTTCTGTACTCTTACCAGCTTGCTTTACATATTTCCCCCTATTTACCCCCCAAACCTTCACCGGATATCTTCAAAAAACAATCCAGTTCCAGATCTCGTTATATTATACACGTGTACAAAATTTCAAGTCCATATCTTAAACCGTTCCGGAGAAAACGTGCGGACAAAAAGAAAGTTACAGACAGACAGACAGACGGACAGACAGACAGAAAATTTTTTTCGCTCAAATTTAAAATCTCTACGTTTTATGGCATTCTAAACCTATTTCAAGAAAAAAAAAATTAAAATTTTTTTTACGATTACTATACTTCCAATCCACTACGTGGATGTGGAAGTAATTAGAATAAAATATAATGTCGACTGTTCATTTTGAACATTATTAAAGCATAATCGAATGATGAGTTTTAAGAATTTTGAAAATTATGATTCTTTGAAAAAATTTATGCAAGAAAAGTGTGCCCTAAGTAGACGAAGGGACCCCCAAGACAACCGCCTTCTGCATTTGGCTTGCCAGTCATTCGGCTGATTTCTGACAGGCCGGTATTATCTTCAGTTCTTATTATTATTATTATTATTATTATTATTATTATTATTATTATTATTATTATTACTATTTTATTATTAGTACTTGTTTGTCTCATCCCCACATTTGTTTGAAATCCCAAAAAAGTTGTCCTCTTTGATTAAAATATTAATACGTGTCCCCGAAACTATGAAGTTTCATATTATGTGTTTCTTACGGCAGACACAGAATTGTCCAGAATATACGATTTAATAATGTTCTTTCAAATTAAATTGCCATAATATCCGTTTACAGGGTAACAAAAATGATTACATACCTAAATAAAATAGTTTACCCATGTTTGACATGTATTATTGTAAACCGTTATATTTTGCTATGAACTTTTAAAATATTTATCTACTTTGGTTTCAATGTTAATTATTAAATTTCGTTGTTTAAAAGTTTGCAAATGGAAGTTGAAAATTGCTTCAACAATATATTATAGTATTACTATCTTTTCTCTGCATAATTCTGGAGATGTATTTTTTTTACCTTTAAAAAAATTTCACCCACTACTTATATTTGGAAACAGAGCATGTTTTAAACAATCAATAAGTTGAAAATTGCATCAACAATATATAATAGTATCACTATCTTTTTTCTGCATAATTCTAGAGATGTATTTTTTTTACCTTTCAAAAAATTTCACCGACTACTTATATTTGGAAACAGAGCATGTTTTAAACAGTCAATAATTGTTAAAACAACTTACCCTGTATACTACAAAGGTTCATGCGAGAATCAGTGATAAATACTTCTCATCATTTTCCATCCAAATCCAGTAAAGTTGGTGTAATTTTTCTTCCCGAGAATTACCTTTGTGAATAATTCCGCATCATTTGGTTGCCATTGAAAAGTAAACGACCTCAAGTACGTGCTTTCTGCCTTGCGGCACCTATAAAGCCTAAAGCCTACCTATTTCATTTGTAGAAATAAGACGACAACATTAAAGAGACAACAGATGGAAAGTGATGAGTTGCTTCCATAGGCGGCGCACGGATTTTTACTGAGAAGAAATTATTTATATACCAAAATCTAAATAAGTGTTGATCTATACGAATACTTATAGTTTTTCATAGCAGTAGAGTGCTCACATATAGTCCATTCCTGCACAATATGTACCTGAGAATTCACAGTGAGTAAAAAACTTAAGTAATCATATACATTTGTAAGGTTTTTAGTTAAAATTGATTATAAGTAGATACTGTTATAAGCAGTTAATTTCAACGAACCTTTAATATCTACTGAAGCTATTTTTTGTATTTATTCGTTGAAACTTTATTCACTTTCAGATTTCCGATCGTCGACTGAAAACGAACGATGATTAACGAATTTTAACATGACGTCATTCTATTCGTTGATGATTGCCTTTTATGTATAATAGTTGTTTAGGTGTATATTTCGAGTTATAATTACCGTCTTCATATTATCATTTATTGTAACACCTTGTCTTTCGATAATTAATAAATACGCGAGTGCATTATTCAGTACAAAATGAGTAATGTTGAAATAACCTTCACATACAAATCTTCTCGTAGCACGTAATCATAATTCTCTCCTCTTTATCGCTTCATGACACTCGTCATGTTATAAATACATGTCCTGGTATTTTACCGGACGAATGAACATTACTACCTTAACGAGGTTGAGGTTAAATTGGCTTGGTATTTTCGAACTTAGGTATAAAAATCACATCTCTATATTAGTGGAGTTCCCAAAACTGATTAATAGGTAATCAAATAAGAACATTTAATTTGTCACGTCTGCATATTCTTGTAACTTACAGCATCTCACTAAAAAGTCAGTAGTGTAGATAATACATTGTAAATACCTCAAAATATACCTTGCGGCACACCTGGGACACTGGATACTGTAAACGGGTTACCACTAATGATAATTTTAGTTCCACATCCACGTAGTGGATTGGAAGTATAGTAATCTTAAAAAAAAAATTCAAAAGTGTTTTTCTTGAAACGTCGAGATTTTAAATTTGGGAAAAAAATTCTGTCAGTCTGTAACTCTTTTTGTTCGCACGTTTTCTCCAGAACGGTTTAAGACATTGTCTTGAAATTTTGTACACGTATATATTATAATGAGATCTGGAACTGGACTGATTTTTGAACATATCTAGTGAGGGGTTGGGGGGGTAAATAGGGGAAAATAGGTAAAGCAAGCTGGTAAGAGTACAGAAATTTGAAATTTGGTGTATGTACTAGAAGACAAGGCCTCAATTTTTTTAAAAATATTTTAGGAAACAACAGGTATATTGTTGTTGACGTACAGAGATATAGTAAATAAATGATTTTGTCGCCTAGTAAAGAAGAGATAACGTACTACTTCTTTGTCAATTTTTTTTGCTTTGTGTACAGACAGCTGACAAAGCTTATAAAATTCAACTGGCGTTCCACCAGTACGAGTTGTCTTACAGTGGTGTTGTTCTGGATAGTTTTGCATATTATGTATACTACTTTTAATTACTTATTAAAGGTAAAATGTTGTCAATTTTCAGTAAATAAGATATTACGCGCGAAACATCGGTTGTAGATTGCATATTGCAGAAAATAAATAAATAAATAATAATCAAAAGCTATGGAATTCTCGACACCCGTACAACCGCACGCCCTTGGATCTACTGTTCACTTTTTCTAAATATATATAAAAAATGCTACGGTTTCATTTATAATGCCGACTTTGTACTTATTTTCTCTAACTTTCCTCATTTATATATGCATTACACACTTAGTTTAATTTTCGATATTATGAATATTTCTATCCAATATAAATAAATTTAAAAGTTTCTATTGGCTAGCAAAAAAAACATTTAGGTACTTATAGAGATGAAAATTGTTATGGTAATTTAAACCGTCGAATTTCAAAGTATCATAAAGAGTTTTAAAACAGTCGTCAAAGCGTTACAATTATTTTGAAAACTTCTTTATTTTATTCTCTTTATGTGGTAATATATCAGTTTCTAAAGAAAGGCCAAACAATATCAATCGGCAACAATCTTCCTTTTAAAAAAAAATTAAATCATAGAATAATAATAAACCGGCTCATCCGCCATAACTACAAATGAAAATATATAGCATCTATTCGAAAATTAGTGAAAACAGGAACGCGATTACTCTGGACATCTCAAAATTATACAAAAGTATATAAAGTGGAAAAAAATGTAGGAACTTCTTTTACCAAGGTGTACCTATTCAATTACCAAAAACTCTTAAAGATGATAGGGACAAAAGGACCCCGCACCAAATGCATGAGAAAATGGATCTCGGTGAAATATTTTGTAGGTTTGTTAAAAGACAGTTTTTGTTGTCCTGTTCAAACTTTCAAATGTAAGTTGGGTCTAAAAATCTCTCATTTCAGAGTTACGGGCCGTCGAAAATAGGCATAAATGGGTGAATAAGAAGTTCCAAAATGGTCAAATATCTCGAGAAATGTAGATCGGATCAAAACAAAACAAAAAGTACATGTTGAATATTTTTGAAAAAGTTATCCAATGATACTAAACTCGACCCCCTTTTTTTGGCAACTTTGAAATCTTAAATGGAAACCCCATTTTTTATTACAGATTCGGAACGTACACTACAGAATACGTAGGTTTTGTCCAAAACTATTTTCTTAAGTTGCGATATATGGCGTTACAATGACCAAAAATAAGATTTTATTTTCAATAACAAGCATCACGCCGATGGTGAGAGGTGAGGGGAGTCACCTAAAACAAGCACGTCGTAGGAACAGAAACCTACTACATTCACGTCGCCGTTCCTGGGTAACGTTAAAAGCAGTTTCTTGAAAAAATTCAACGCTGTCTATCACGAATGAAAAAAAAAATGTTTGAATTAACTTTCACGTAATATCTAATTCTGCAGTGAAAAATGAGGGTTTATATATTTGCTCCCCGACACACTCCCAGGGGGCGCACAGTGGTTCCAATTCAAATTCTAGCAGGACAAAATTCAAAATATGAAACTTCTCAGAAATCGTCAAATGTCTGCCTAGCTAAAGCTGAACAATAGGGGGGTAATAAATCATAAATGCTACGACCGATGACGAACCCAGTACACAGGTAGCGGGAGCGAAACTCACCCTCATCTCGTGAGCGCACATTATTCGTCTTATATACGCTGCGAAGTCAACAGTCCTGTTTTGTGTTTAGAAGTGCACCTTTTATTTTATTGTAATATAAACTTCCTCTAAACGTATGTACTCGCCTAATCCATAAAAACAAATTAATTTTATTCCATGTAACATTTGTTTTACCTTGTGTGAAATGAACACTGCCGCTTTTAATAATATTGCTGTGTTGGGCTTGCCATACAAAAAAATACCTGCACGTATTCGACGTGATCCTTTATTGGGCCAATTGGGTAGATATCTGGGAATATATAAATACAAAATTAGGTACTACTTTGCACAACTTTTTTAATTATACAGTTATTTGTTGTAGCTATGTCAGTACCTCGAATGGTCCTGTTTAATGCATGGAGGAGTGACGATAAGGGCTCGACTAAACCTCTTGTATTAAGCCGTGTTTTCGAGTTTCTTGATTTACAAGAGTCTACAGAAAGTGATAGGCGGTATATGAAAAAAATCAGACAATTTCTGTGCGAAACTGAAAGAAAAATTAATCAAAAACAGGTGACTTTTAAATACATTTTTAATAAAAAATTCAACGTGGCTCAAGGGGGATGTACTATTTCCTAAAATAGTAAAAAAACCTGATGGCTAAGTACAAGTGCCAGTGATCACAGCAACGTTCCATCAAGTAATGATCCGGGAATTCGTGCTCATCGTGGTCGACCAAAGAAACTTTTTGGAAATAGTAGCGAAAAAAGCAAGAAGAGAAAAATAAAGTCTTACTTAATAAAGAACTTACATTGGCTACTCAAATGAGCTTCCGGTCTAGTGGAAGAAGAGATGCGGCACAAATTTTAAAGCAAGTTGATGAATTTTCTCCAATGAGGGTGTGATATATTTAACGAAATGAGATTAGCAGACTGTATGGTTGTGGTTTACAATTTATACAAATCACTTACCACTTTTCTCGATGGTCTTGGCCTCGTCCCATGTGTTGCACTCGCGTGGTTTACAAAGGACAAGGGGGTAATAGGATGGGCGGGAACGAGACAACACACGGTTATTGATAATAATTATTATTACACTATTTGACAACTGATTAATTTATGCGTTAAAACTCGGGCTCACAATTTTTCGTATCGATCTGATTGATTGTCTTTTATCCACTGGCTGAATAGTACCAAAAAAATGGTACAGTTTTTATGACAAAAACGGTATTATAATTACTCTACAGAGTGTTTCTAGTAAATGTCTATACACAGGATACAAATAATATTCACGGCCTAAACATCCTGCCCCCGCGAGATTGAATGCAAATTCAATGCGAAAAAAGAGAAAAAAAATAGTATATGGATACTGAAAACTACAAAACTATACAAAATTCATATACGAATTCGAGACTTAATTATTACGAAAATTTCACATAATTAAGCGGAAAAATAAAACAATAAATGTTCTAAATAGAGTTAAAAATAAAAAGGAAAAAAAAACTAACTACCATATTTTACAAGAATAATACAACCATTATTATTGGTTTGGAAGTGGGCATAATTTAACCACTGGTCTAGTATAAGAACTATTTTTCGTTCTTACCACTGCTACTCTAGATACACCATCTTTACCAGGATATAATTTTTCAATGATTGCTAGTGGCCACTGTAGTGGTGGAACGTTATTTTGTATAATTACCACTATCATACCTATTTGAGCAGGAAAAGTCGAGGTATTCCATTTTTGTCTGGCTTGGAGAGTGGAAAGATATTCAGTATGCCAACGTTTCCAATAATGCTGCACAATTGAATCTAATAATTTGTATCGATTTAAACGATTGGGAGATTCTGTTAATACATCCTCTGCAGGAATCGAATTTAGCGGGGTTCCATATAAAAAATGTGACGGAGTTAAAGCTACTGGATCCTTTGGATCAGAGCTCAAAGGACACAGAGGTCTGGAATTAAGTAATGCCTCGATTTGGGTAAGTACCGTGCTAAATTCTTCATAACTTAAAATTTGGTTTCCAATAACTCTAGAGAGGTGAGATTTAACGCTTTTTATATTTGCCTCCCAAATTCCGCCAAAATGGGGGGCCGAAGGAGGGTTAAATTTCCAATTGATTTTATTATTAATAAGTTCTCGAGACAGGGCATCTTTATATTGTTGAGATTGAATTAATTGATAAATTTCGTCAAGTCGGGCTTTTCCCCCTACAAAATTAGTTCCTTGATCAGAAAACAAAGTGGTACAATTGCCGCGACGAGATATAAATCTTTTGAAAGCAGAAAGAAATGAATCGACTGACAAACTACTTGCAAGTTCTAAGTGAACTGCCTTGGTAGCAAGACAAATAAAAAGGCAAACATATGCCTTTTGGCTTTTAACACCGCGTCTTCGGCCTAAGGTTACATAAAAAGCTCCTGTAAAATCTACTCCTATCGATAAAAATGCCTTTGCTTGATTTACTCGTTCAGAAGGTAAATCTGACATTATAGGGTAATTTGGTTTAGGATTTAATCTAAAACAGTAATTGCATTTCCAAATACGCTGTCGAATAACACCACGAGCAGCTAAAATCCAATAATTTTGTTGTAAGAATGATTGCAGCAAATGGGCACCAGTATGACAATATTTTTTATGGTTATAATCAATCAACAAATTAACGAAAGGGTCCGATTTGGGTAAAAGAATCGGATGTTTATGATCAAAAGCAACATTAGCATTCGAGAGTCTCCCACCTACTCTAATTATATGATCTTTGATAAACGGATTTAATTTACGTAAGACATGGGACTTTAAAGGTTTATTTTCTGAGAGAAGCTTGTATTCTTCAGGAAAATGACGCTGTTGCACAGCTCGAACTAATGCATATTCAGCTTGGTCAATATCAAATTTACTTATTATATTATTACGAGGTAAAAGTTTAAGAAATCTCAAGACATATACGGTAGAATGAAGAAGTTTAGTCCAGGAGGAGAAATATTCTATCAAAATATATAATGGGGAAATGATTGGTTTAACTACGAGGTAAACTAAACTTTCTTCTTCTGTAATAGCGAATTCATTATCTCGAAATGACTTAATAGGCCATTGGGAGGAATTTAAAAACAACCATTCGGGACCAGGAAACCAACAGGGATGATTTATCAACGAAGCAGGTGAAACTCCTCTTGAAGCACAGTCAGAAGCATTCTGTTTACCGGCTACAAAATACCAGTGGGAACAAGGTAAACAATTTTGAATTTTGGCGACTCTATTGGAAATAAAATTTTTCCACCTATTTGGAGAAGAATGGATCCAATTCAGTGTGATCATCGAGTCAGACAGAGCAAATATTTGGTCAATATTTTTTCGAGGGGAATAAGTGTCTATAACATGCGATATAAGCTTGGATAATTGTACCGCTGCACAAAGTTCAAGACGAGGTAATGTGACCTTGGACATTGGAGCAACCTTGGACTGTGCACATAGGAAATTTACACTAACTTGACCTGTAATATCAGTGGATCGAATATAAATTACAGCAGCATATGCATTTGGGCTAGCATCAGCAAATCCAATGATATCTATGGAGGAATTTTGGAAAACTAATAAATGGCGGGGAATTTGTAAACTATTCAATAGTTTAAGTTCTTCTTGAAATGTCATCCACAAATGAACCATATCTTTAGGGGCTTCTTTATCCTAGTCGAATTTTAATTCCCATAATTTTTTAATCAACAATTTTACAAAAAGAGTAATCGGTGCTAAGAAACCTAAAGGATCAAAGATGCGTGCTACTAAAGACAACATATTTCTTTTGGTGCAAGGCAATATCGAGATGGAAATTTTAAAGCTAAAATTATCAGACGACGGATTCCATTCTAAACCCAAAACCTTTAAGCTTTCTTTGTCAAAGGCCATAGGTTGATTTAATTGTAAGAAATCAGGAACCTGGGATAATAATTCACTAGAATTTGACATCCATTTTACCGTTTGAAATCCACCATTTTCAAATAATTTGACTAACTGTGTATGAATGGTAACACCATTTTTTACATCGGGTAAACTACTAATTAAGTCGTCCATATATAAATCTCGATGAACATATGGCACGGCCTGGGGATATCGCGAAGACTCATCTTCTGCTAACTGTTTTATGGACGTAAACTTAAATATGGTGACGATTTTGCACCAAAGGTGACTGTATTTAATTGATAAATCGAAATAGGATCATTGGTATTAAATCTCCACAAAATTCTTTGGTATTGCCGATGTTCTTCGACAATATTAATCTGACGATACATTTGCTTGATGTCAGAAACCATAGCTATAGGAAATAATCGAAAGTTTAACAATATTGTAGCTAGGTACATTATTCTGTAGCTTTGGTCCTGTGTACAAAATGTCATTTAAGGAAAAACCAGAATCGGTTTTCAGGCTAGCATCGAACACTATTCTGCAGGGTGCGGAAATACTTTGTTTGAAAATACAATGGTGAGGGATATAGTAAGACGAGGGGGCATTAATTTCTGACTTAGGTACTAAAGACATGTGACCTTGATCAAGATAATCTTGGATAATAGAACAATAGGTATTTCGGAGGATCAAATTTTTTTCTAATCGCTTTTCTAAAGAAAACAATCGAGTCTGAGACAAGGCAAGTGAATCTCCTAAATGAGACGGATCATCCTTAAAGGGGAGAGCCACCGTATATTTTCCAACGGGATCTCGACTAACATTTTCAACAAAGAATTTTTCGCAAATGGAATCTTCAGATGTGGGAACAGGTGGGGTAAAGTCTTCTAGTTCCCACATTTTTTCAACTAGGGATTCTAAATTTAAAAAGGAACAATACGTTTGTTCGGAAAAAGGCACTCGAAGAGGTGAGGCAGGACCTATAATTATGTATCCAAGTGTAGTTTGAATGGCAGCAGGTGTACCAACACCTCCTGTTACTTTATGTGAACCTAAAATTTGTGTAAACAATGAAGCTCCCAAAATTCCATCAATAGCTCCTGGACTATGGAAAGTAGGATCGGCCAACGGCAAGCAATTCAAATGATTCAACAAATTTGTATTTACGGGTACTTCTGGCAAGGAATTGGTAACTTTGTCGACTATTAAGACTTCAATTGAATAATTAATATTCGGATCAAAATTGGACTGAATTACAAGATTAGTTCGCCCTTTAAGTGGTTTTATTGTATCACCAATTCCTACAATATTAGAGGATATGTTTTGATAGGGTAAACCCAATTTTTTACAACAATCATATGTTAAAATATTAGACATAGAACCGCTGTCAATTAAAAATCTAAGATTCTGTTTAGTATTCCACTTATCTAAAACTTTAACTATAGCAGTACTCAATAATACAACTTGAGGTTTCGGAACCTTATTATTGTTTATTTTGGTGCACAAGGTATGAGTGACGTCATTTTGACTGGTGGATAGGGTACTATAATCTAGATTATTGTGGTTTGTATTACTGCTAATAGTTGGTTTTATGTCAATATTACGATTGATTTGATCATTTTCATGTAATAGAGTATGATGTTTAGCTTTGCATTTAATACAACTAAATTTGGAAGGGCACAAAGAAACTTTATGTTTATTCGAAAAACAATTGATACACAAATTATTTTCTTTGACTAATTTAAACTTTTGCTCATGAGGACTATCTTTAAAAAAATTGCAATCTTTTAATAAATGTACATCTTTATGACAAGCTAAGCATTTACGATACCCATCATTGGTCAGAAAGGCTTTGGAATTGGGATTTTTTAAAGTATTACTACAACTTGGATTATATTGGTTTGAACGCATTTTATCAGGTTTAACCATTACTTTACTTTGTTGGCGTATAAATTTTATCAACTCATCATAATTAGGCAACTCTTCACTAGAACGTACTAACTCGAAATTATTGACAATCTCTTGGGGTAACTTTAACATAGCAATGTGGCTTAAAATGTGATCATCTAAACTTTTTAACTGTAATCTTTTTAGGGCCATAACATTTGTATCAAATTTTTCCAGAAAAGTTTGTAAATTGCCAGGGTTATTATTGTTTAAAGTACGAAAATTGAGCAATCGGTTGAAATACAAATTCATCAAAAATTTCTTATCATGGTATGTGTCCTGCAAAAGTTTCCAAATAATCTCATAATTATCTGGAATTGCTTCAATAATATTGCATGTTTTGAGAGCTTTACCCTCTAAACTACCCAACAAAAAATGTAATTTTTCGGCATCCGAATAATTAGGTTTGTTATGAACTAAGTGTTTAAAATTTTCACAAAATAGGGGCCATAAAGTTAAATCTTCACCATTAAATTTCACTAATTGAATATTAGGCATTTTTAATTTTGGTGTACTAGAATTATCACTATTATTTAGATTGAGGGGAAAAATTGGGTTAATAAATTGCTTAGCGAAATATTCAACATTATCACATAAATCCTCGAAAGCATCAAGAATTCCATAATTAGGGGATTCGTTGGGCTTAAGTTCTTGTTTAACTTCAACAATTTGTTGAACAATTTCTCGGTAATCTAGCATTGTTCTGGATAAAGTCATATAACGGATATTAAAATCTTCTAATTTGGTAACATTTTGGCTATCATCTTTTAAAGATTGTCCAACATCAAAACAACGCTGAACTCGTCTAAACAAAGTTTCACGTTTTGCTGTTAATCTCTCTAATTTTAATTCGGCAGCTGATTTTGGCATCTTGAAATAAATTAGATTTTTCGACAATAATGAAATACCTGTGTAAATAAATAAATTAAACCGGTAAAGAAATAAGGGTCAATTTTAATAAACAATAGTTATTTAAGTAATCTTCTACAATGTACAAAAAAAGGAATAGGTATGTTTATCTGTAAAGATGGCGTAGCAATTTATTTGAAAACTAATTTATTAAGAACACAAAAAAATAGGTATACTGTTTTACTAGCAAACAAGTCCATGAATTAGTATGTATAGCTTTGATTATTTTATTCAACAAAACGCAATCAAAACAGTAAATTTTTTTTCCAAAAAATGTAATTCGAGGTATATTTATCAAGAATAGGAGCAGGATGTTAAATTTCTATATAAAACAAAATTTATCTCTAATCTGGTACACTTTCTTGTGCTATAAAATTATCAGGCACTTTTTTATAAAACAAAAAATTGAATATTAGGTTTCAATTTTCCTAACTATAACGAAATAAATGTAAAGTTATAACACAATTTTAACAAATTACTTAAGGAATAAATATTTGGATTCGATTCTAGGCAAAATTTCTATTATTTCAACGCATAAATACGGTACTAGGCAAATTGTCAATTCTCCGAGTGAAAACTGACACAAAAACGAAAATCAGCTATCAAATAGATGCATTAAAAAAGCAATTGGTATAAAAACTAAGTCCAATCCGGCTCGAAGGACCAACAAATGTGATATATTTAACGAAATGAGATTAGCAGACTGTATGGTTGTGGTTTACAATTTATACAAATCACTTACCACTTTTCTCGATGGTCTTGGCCTCGTCCCATGTGTTGCACTCGCGTGGTTTACAAAGGACAAGGGGGTAATAGGATGGGCGGGAACGAGACAACACACGGTTATTGATAATAATTATTATTACACTATTTGACAACTGATTAATTTATGCGTTAAAACTCGGGCTCACAATTTTTCGTATCGATCTGATTGATTGTCTTTTATCCACTGGCTGAATAGTACCAAAAAAATGGTACAGTTTTTATGACAAAAACGGTATTATAATTACTCTACAGAGTGTTTCTAGTAAATGTCTATACACAGGATACAAATAATATTCACGGCCTAAACAGAGGGCAACAAAAATGAAGAAGGCATTTACCGCTCCAAAGACAAAAGTACCCATTAAATTTTCACCTGAACAAGTATTAGCGTCTTACGTTGATAAAAAGCTAACTAAAAGTCAATATATCGCAATTCGTCAGTGATTTATCCAACAATTAATAAACCTCAGATGTGGTGCAACTGCACAAAAGAAGGGTGATTTAACCAACAACCACCAACCAAAAAGACCCCTTCTCCAAAAGTTTCGGAAGGAAATAATAAGTCAATTTAACCCAATAAAAAACAGATTTTTTTTTCTCAGGTTGGGTGCAATATTTTCAGTTGAAACGCCCAATTTCAGATTTTTTGAAGGTAACATATATTTCCACCCCTTAAAAACTACCCCTAGGCATAATAGAATTTTTTTACTGTTTTTCCCAGATTAGCTGCAATATTTTCAGTTGCAATGCCTAATTTTAGATTTTTCCTAAATAAAAATTAATTTTCACCCCTTAGAAACTACCCCTATGCATCAAAGAATTTTTTTACTATTTTTCCCAGATTGACTGTGTTATTTTCAGTTGGAGTGCCTAGTTTTAGATTTTTCCTAAGTAAAAATTTATTTTACCCCTTAAAAACTACCCCTAGGCATAACATAATTTTTTTACAATTTTTTCCATATAGATTTCAATATATTTAGATGAATCAAGAAGTTTCACATTTTTGTCCAGCTAGAAGTTGAATTGGAACCACTGTGGGGCGGTGGTAGTGGGTCGAGTTTGGTATCATTGGATAGTTTTTCTTTAGATTAAGCACGTATTTTTTTATTTTTCAATTCAAAGTGTATTTCTGGAGAATTGGGAAAAATCTCAATTTTGCGATTACAACGTCACCTATGCGATTACAACGTCACCTATCGCGAATCAAAAAATATTTCAGACAAACCCTCGTATTCTTTAGTGTAGAATCCGAATCTGTAATAAAAAATTGGGGCTTCCATTTGAGATTTCAAAGTTGCCCTTACCCCATCCCCAGGAGGTCGGGAGTAGGTAGTCTAGTTTGGTATCCTTGGATAGCTTTTTCAAAAATATTCAACAGGTGCTTTTTCTGCGTCGATACGATGTATATTTCTCGAGATATTTAACAATCCCGGGACTTCTTATTCACCCATTATGCCCATTCTCGACGGCCTGTAACTCTGAAATGAGAGGTTTTTAGACTGAAGTCCCATTTAAAAATTTGCTCAGGACAAGAACTGTCTTTTCCCAAAGTTACAAAATATTTCACCGAGATTTATTTTCCCTTATACAGGGTATAATCAGTTTCATGTCATTAAAAAAAACTGATGATGGGGACCGACTAGACAAACAAAAAACCTTTATGACTTTTTCCTCTAGGGGCACTTTGAAAAAAAAACTGATCTAGGTCAATATTTTTAATATTATGGTAGACAACTATTGAGAACCACTGCTTTTCTTGGTCAATGGACTTCTAGTTCGCAATTATACAACTTTTAAATTGTCATAAAAAAGTGCTCGCTGGCACACGCGGTGGTCTACGGTATCAAAAGATCATCGATCGCCTTTGATGAACCGCCTCAACTGAACTGAGGCAAGTATAAAGAGGTAAATAATTCGTTCTCTCTTCGTGAACAACTGCAAGCAAATAATTTCATAGAGGTTTAAATAGAGCATTTCTTTACATGTGTGTTTTTTAATTTGGAACAAAATATTGGATTTTTTATAATTTAGAAAATTTAAATGTGGTTTATTAACATTTGTAACATAAATGAGTGTACTGGGTTAAAAGCTTACTACCTATCTAAATGATTCAAAATCTCTGCATCTGCATGAATACACAGTTCGGTACGTCGAATTAAGGACATACGCACTTCGTCAACACTAAACACTAAACTATCAACTAACGTTGTCAATAAAGAAATATAAAATAAAAACTTGGTACAAAAGCCAAAAAGGACTACAAAAAGAACGAACAAGTAAGTTGTGTCTGTCCGTAATCAAGAATTTGACAACATGAACGGTAAGTCAATAAAATAAATCTTAACTATAAATACACAATGACGCAAAATTCAAAAATAACAAAAACAACGAACGTGTGTACATAACGAAACACCCACAGTAACTAAAATATTGCACAAGGGAGAGTTATAGTTTTCTTCAGATCAGATCTAGATCTAAACCTACCTCAATATTCCAGCAGTTCTCAAAAATTTTTATTGATAATTTGCGAAATTTTTGTTTATTTTTTTTTCTCCAAAACTATGAGCTTTAGACCTCATGTTATATAAGGTTTTTTTTGTTTGTCTTGTCGTTCCCTACCATCAGTTTTTTTTAATGACATGAAACTAATTACACCCTGTATTTAGCGCGGAGTCCTTTCATAGTTGCGTGCACAGAGTTTATAAAAAAAATCATGACAAAAAAATATTTTTTTCAGCTGATCCAATTGCTGCGAAGATGTGAAACTTTTTTTTAATCACTTTTAATTATAGTTAAATAATATTTTTTTTGATGAGCCAATGGGCTGTCAACTAAGAAAAAAGTCCCTAAATTCAAGAAATATTGTTTTTATCAAGAATTAATGAATGAGGACGTCCGACATTTGCACAGAATTCGTGTTTTATATGTACTAAGAGTACCCAAAATTTCTTTGAATAAAAAACGGGGGAGCACCATGCTTACCTTGCTACGTCCTTTAATGTTTCTAGTAATCATAGTTTCGACAGTTACACGAACGGACGAACAAATTACTTATTCTATAAGGTTTTTCCGTTTTTGATTCTTGATACGGAACCTAAAAATGGTGTACCCAACATATTGGCAATTGACATAGTGCGTTTGTCATTTAAAGGATTAAATTCAGTTCATCGCAGTTTATAATTTACGAAATTCAGCTCTTCTACTTAACCTAAAAAAAATACTTAACCTAGAGTTAGATTATAGTATGGTGATGTAATATGGACTAAATTATCGTAAAGCATAATAATGACAGCCAACTAAAATTATAACTCCTTCATTGAAATTACGTTTTAACTCAAAAAATATCCAGAATCGAAATTCAAAATTTTTAAAATATGGTGGATGCGCTGGTAATAAATATATTGAATTTTTTCATTTAAGGGGCTCGCGCGTTCCCCAGATTTTTTGCGACTTGTGCGATTGGCGACGCCAAAAACACAATGAAATATTAGTGGTACCGGAGCCAGCATGCAATGACCTAACACATTTGTAACAGCTAGAGACATGATTAATCATTTGCCTTAGAGCATCGTATTCATTAAAAAACTTAATATGTATTACAACTGTTACACGTATTTGTATCAAGCGAATATTTTTTTATCGATTACTTGCACTTTGTGGATATAAGAATACAATTGGTACACAGACTGGTTAGTGAAGGTCCAGCGGCAGACAATCGAAAACCTACAAGCTATGGGCATGACAAAGAAGTATCAAGCTGATTTCTATGTTATCGATTAATTACAGTTTAGTTATTACAAAAATACATCCCGGGTAGTGGAGGTTCTGAGGCAGGCATACTGCCCGGTTATTAGAGGTACAGCGAAAGATATTTTGGACCTACAGGGTGTCTACGTTTAAGTCATAACACAGGCACACAAAAAAGTTCGATTCCGGTGTATTTTGACTTACTGAATCGGAATCTGACGTTAGTTTTTTTCTATCCTCAAAAAACAGTTAGAAAAATGCAAGAATTGCATTTCTCTAACTGTCCTTTGAGAATAGAAAAAATTGTGACGTGGTGGGGCTAAAGTGATTCGGATTCAGCAAGCCAAAACACACCGAAAATGATTGGTCTGGTCTGTGAAATCGACAACTTTTTTTGTGTATAATTAGTAAATGACAAGCAATTGGTACCTCGAGATTTTTTTTGTAAATAAGTCAAAAAGTGTTACATTGTATGGAAAAGTTATTATGAAGTGCCAGATATTTCGGATTTGTCTTTATTTCTGTACAATAAATAGTTCTGAAAACATTGCAGTTTAAAGATAGCGCTCGAACGTTTATAAATTGAGTGTGAAAATCTCAAATATCCCAAAAACCATCAGTACGACGATTTTTTACTACCTTACATCTTTAAAAGAACGAAGTTATGTGTAAATTTTTAAAGAAATGGTTAGAATTTTACTGTTACTATGGGTGTCGAATGAAAGTTAAGGTAGACCATATTGATTTTAGAGAAAAAAATTCATTTTTCTGCAAATGACGAAAGAGAAACAATACGATGTTTTTTATCGATAGCTGGCCACTTAGTGAATACAAATATACAAGTGGCATACATCCCAGTTAGTGGAGGTCCAGCGTGAGAAATTTCAAATCTGCAGGCTACGGCACTGGGAATGACAAAAAAGCTCATTTCTTTGTTTTTGAAAAATACCAATTAGTTATTACAATAATAATAATAATAACACCGTAGTGTTTTGACACGTCAACGTAAATGTGTACAAAAGTAAGTAAAAACAAAAAATATAAACGTAAATATAAATACAAATGTAAATATGAATAATTGACAAAAATATAGCTGTATAAAACACTAGGACATAATACTGGTATATCCTAAGTAAATAACGAACAAACAATATGATCGTATTAAACACTCGGATGTAATCCTAGTATAGTCAAATATATGTAAATGACATAATCCTAATATGGTTTGTGTAATATAGTACAGGACAATTCAAATTATCTAACAAAGAACAATCATTAATCTAAATTTATACATATTTAAAATCTAACACATTGTAGTAAGCACTGGCCAAGATGCAAGATGCTAGAATTAACGCCTGAAGACATAGGGAGATTAGCCCCCAGGAAAATCATAAGCTTTGCAAAAAGCTTTGGAGTCCTGGGCACAACTAATTGTAGGGTAATTCACAAAAGATTTTTTAGGTCGATGTGAAGGGCTGTTTAGAGCCGAGCGACCCTTAAACAATCTACAAGCACTGGCCAAAAGATGCTTTCTTAAGTTTGAATTGTCTGTTTGGTAAAGATTTTAATTCTTGAGGCAGAGTTAAACAGAGCAACACCAAAATTGTTTCGGTGTACATCCCAGTTAGTGGAGGTACAGGAGCAGATGTTTTAAACTTGCAAAGGGTCTGCTTTTTAGCCATGATCAATGAATGTCAAGTAATTACTTTTTAAATAATTCGTTTCATTTATAAATCAAGGTTAAGAAAAATTCTCATAACAGATTTCTTGTCTTCCATGACTCTGGGGCATTAAGCTATTACCAATGTGTCAGGTAATTGCACGCTCGCTTCTATACTATTAATACAATCCCCTTTATGCCTGTAAGAATAAAGTGGTATTGTGTAGGAGGGGCTTCACATTTCGAGAAAAGGAACATACACCAAATACAGTAGGAGTTATTTCCTTTATTGAAAAAAAAAATCAGTGCCACGAACGTGAATCGGATTAAGAATTCCAAAGTGAGTCCCAAATTAAATCAAAATTAATGTATTTTACATCAACATTACATTTACTCTTCCCAAAAATTCGTACCGGAGCCAGCTGAACATCCATGGCGCTATAGTAGCTGAAGGGCTGAACAAGGAAAGGCCGGTTAGCATTAGAAAAAAATTAAAAAGTATGAAATTTCGTCTCCTGTCCGCAAGGTGCGAACTAAATACCTAATAAAAAAAAAGGAGACGTAAAATAATTAATAAAATGCAATAGGCGAGTATGTAAACAAGAAATATCTAACAATATATGATTGAGCGAGCACAAGGAAAAGCAATGAGAAAAACCAGACGCACAATTTGTGATTTCAAATATTGATATTCTTTAAAGACCATAATACGGTATTTGACAAGAATATGTTTACGAGGAGAATAATTTAGAGGAAGAAAAAACAAAACAAAAACGAAGATGGCAAGAAGTTAAATATAGAAATTGTGTTTGATAGTTTTATAGTTGTATAAAATAAGGACTCGTAGCTACGTAGGTTGCCGAAAGATAGGCAAGGTCTGGTGTGGTAATTAGTACTGTAAGCGAAAAGGTGCATAAGTGTGATATTTGTAAACGCACTATCACCAAGTTTAAATTAGTAGAACTTTTCTGATGTAGTTTGAATAGTCCACTAGTGGCGTTATATCGTAGCAACGTGCATAGAGGTCTCTGAGGAAGGTACATCGTGAAGAATTCGAGATTGGGCACATGAGCTTATTTTCCAATATTCTTATTTTTTTCATGGTCGATGTGCTGCACCATGGTGACGTCACGTATCATATAATTGCTTCCGTAACTACCGTGTTCCTTTGAGGTGATTTTTCTTCAGTCTCTGACCATCATGCTCATGATATACAATACAAGATTGCGATTGTAATCTAAAATGTTGTATTTGTTACATATGTAAAAGCCAGCAAAGTTAACCAAAGCCCAACTCTGTTTATTTAATATAAAATAAAAATATAATTTGTTGAATTTTCAAGAAAAAAAATTGTTTATTCTTTTGTATTTCTGCGATTAAACATTTTATCTCTTGCATAATAGTAGCGAAATAAAGATTACACTTAATTGGAAAATTAAAAATAATTCTAATTAAGATTAATTTTCAATATAAATAGTAATCTCTATTAAAACGTATTTGGTCTAGGCTGTAACTATAAAAATTTGCAATTCATTGTTTAATTAAACTATATCACAGCACTTACATAATAGCAACAATAACACTGCAACTAAGATTTCTCTTGTATTCTTTATATGCTCAGTCATTTTACCCTAAAAATACTTGTCCCCATCGAAAATTAGTCTTGCCCGTCTATGTTTGGCAATAAGTACACATTTGCGTGTTCTCGGCCTATCAGTCTCGTAATGTTCGATTTGTCCCACCGCGCGAGTGTCTCTCTAAATGGAGATGGAGTGGGTGCAAGGGAACGGGGGTTGTTTTGTGCACGGAACCCGGCAATGCGGCCTCCTCGGGCCTTCGGCCCCCAGACTTGATGATGAAGACAACTCGCCCGCCTGGGACACGCCACTGGGAGACTAACATGACCCCGCCGCCCTAACTACGTGTGGTTACAACAAGAAGAAGCGATGTTGGAACAGCACACGGAAGATTGAATTTAAATTCGGAATGTTTGAGTCGTAAGGTGGTAGACAGGTTAGATAAGGCTAAATTACTTAAAAAGGAGTAAAAGAATATACGAAAGGGTAGCGAATGCGTTTCTTACTCATTAGAATGAGGGGCGAACTATTTATCGAAGTTTCACTTAGGAGTAGTAAATTATTAAAAAGAAATAAAATAATCCTCAACGCAGTACTATGTTAACAGGGTTCGCATGCCATTTCAAAATTTATGAGGGGCATAGTCAGATGTGTGTGTAAGAATGTTTTCACTTTGACAAACAGATATGAACATAATAGTACAGGGGCCAGCGCGGGATTACCTGACGCATTTGTATCAGATAGAGATATTATTAATCCTGTTCCTTAGAGTAGGACAGACAAATGAAACTGATATGGGGGCGGCAAATATCTTGAATCTGCAAGGTGTCTACTTTTAAGATATGATTAGTAAATATCAAGCTGATTTCGTTTTAAATACTTATAGTACAGGCAAATTAGCCGTTTAGGGTAACAAAAATTAATAAAAGGATGATCTTCGGGATTCAAGCAGGTAATAACCTGTAGAATGATATGATGCATTCTTTGCACTTCTAAGTTCCGGGAAAACTCAAAAAAATTTGGAGAAACTCTTTGATTTTCGTTTTCTTTGCTCTAGTGGCCAAAATAATGAAAATAGAGAAAACATTTTTCAACAGAATTTGTAGTTCATCTCTTTCTCGACAAAACATTTTTTTTCTACTTAAGCCGTTTAGAAGTTAAATCAAGTTTTCCACTTATAGTTTTGAGCCGCTTCGAAATGCGCGAAAAATGAAAATTCTCCGGGAGTTTCGTACGACCGAACTCATCGATCGATAATTCTTACTACTCAGAGCCCCTAAACAAAATGAAAATAACACAAAATGTAGAGAAAAGTCTCAGCTTTAATGTGGAACTAATCACAACATTCATAAAAAAATGTATCATAGAGAAAAAGTGTTAGAAGATGGTTTAGTAAACTTTGTACAGTTGATCCACAGATTTATTCATATCTTTGCCGGGAGTCGTTAGAATGATAATTCATTTTGCTAATATATTCTTATATAATGTTATATTAATTCAATTAACATATTATTGCAATTAATTTTATTGGAATAATAGGCCTTGCGATCAAAGTAGAGGGTATATTTCTCATCGATCAGTCACCTCCAAATTTTGGAGTTTAATTCGCTATATCTTAATTAATAATAATAGCACAGTCTTAATTTTTGGATTATAAGTACAATCAAACATATTCTTTCGAATGACTTAGAGTTTTTTAAATGCGTGTAGTACTTTTTGAATTTGTCTACATTATTCATACATGTTCAGAAAATGCACAATCATACACTGAAACATATACAACTTATTTGTTTCATAATATTCTTCAATGAGATTTAAAAAAAGTATAGATTAAAGTGCGTGGAATCGAATCCATGTGGTGAAAAGACACCTATTGTTACGGGAGAAATAGGGACGATGCATAAAACTCAAAGGTATGAGTAAATCAACTGTATAAAATTTACTAAGCCATCTTCTAACACATTTTTCTCTATGATGAAAATTTGTATGAATTTTGTATTACTTCCATTAAAGCTGAGACTTTTCTCTACATTTAATGTTATTTTCATTTTTTTTGCGTCTCTGAATAGTAAGAATTATCGATCGATGTGTCCGGTCGTACGAAACTCCCGGAGAATTCTCATTTTTCTCGCATTTCGGAGCGTCTACAAAACTGTAAGTGGAAAACTGGATTTATCGCCTAAACGGCTAAAGTAAGACACAAATTTGTAGACCTTTTTTCTAGAAAAAGAGACGAGCTACAATTTTTGTTAAAAACTTTTTTCTCTATTTTTAATATTTTAGCCGCTAGACCAAAAAAAAACGAAAATCAAAAAGTTTTTCCAAATTTTTTGGAATTTTCCCGGAACATGGAAGTGCAAAGAATGCATCATTTCATTCTACAGGGTATTACCTACTTAATTCCCGGATATGATCCTTTAATTAATTTTTGCGAGGTTATTAAAAAAATTTACCTTCATTGCCTGTACTATTAATATCATTCATAAATTAAATTTGCACGACTCTCAAAGAGAAACTATTATGTCACTAATGCACAACTCGCTTGGGTTATGTTCTATTATCGGTCGAATCCCCAAGAGTAGGCCCTTCGCTGAGAAGTCGTACATTTCTTCTTACCCTCCACTAACCATGTCCAAATCCCCGAAACCACTATTGGGCATTTGGGTAATCGTTTGATTTGGGTTTTATGGAAAATAAATATATTGTTATAGCCAGGGGAGAAATGTATGTTGCTATCGTGTTGAGCATCCTTGAAAACGACGAAACAAATTTTTATCAGTTTTGAAATTTTTGGGGACATTTTAATATCAGAGAAGGGGGTAGTTTCAACTTTCACATCCACTTACAGCAGCGGAAGTATATAGCAATTGTAAAAAAAAATCAAAAATTTTGTTTGTTGAAATTGTGCCCAGCAAACATTTTTGTCAAAATTATCTCCAATTCGACTTGGGACAAGACAAATTTACTTACTAAAGTAATTCTGACGTAAAATTAACTGGAAAAATAGACTATCGATAAAAATTGACAAATTAATCTTAATTTAGATTTAAGTTTACGTAAATAATCTCAATTAATCTACCTCATACCCAATTTTCTTTGAAATTAAATTTAACAAAAACAGCGAGTGGAAAACTACTAAAAAAATCTACCAAAATTGACCTTAAGGATACATTTCCAATAAGGTCGAAATAGGTAAGAAAATTAGGTGGTATTTACCTTTTTAACGACTAAAAATATTTGTAATGCTCGAATATCTTTCTAGGTAGATTTTGTTGGAAATCCTACGTAATATATACGCAAATATCAACCTATTTGGTCACTTTTATTACTCTTCTTTGAAGTAATATTAGGTAGACAACATCGATAAATTCTACCTAGATTATCTACCTAACTTCACACATTAAGGGCCGGATTTTCAATGTCCAGTTAAAAGTGCCAGATAGGTAGCTGCTAGTTACGCTTAGCTGGCAGTTATATCTGGTAGTGTTTATCAACAGTAATTTAACTGCCAGCTACATATTCATGAGTTGAATTATTTCTTAGCTATGTTGGCACTATTGATTCTACCTGAAGTTTCTTTTAATTGGTTTTATTTAAATTGCGCGCGTATTTTAGTGACAGTTTATCTAATTTAACCTCAAAATTCATTGCGTTGTGTAACGTGTTGATTGATGTTCTGTTCTTAATTTTGTGCTTTTGTGTATCAGCAATAATTCCAATAGAGAACGTAAAAAGGAAAAAGGCGCTAACTACACTCTAAGTGATTGGAGAAACAGAATTATTCCTGCAACTTCCTCTATCATCTCAACGATATATAAAACAGTTTCTTTACGCAGTCGAAATCTTATTAAAAAACCTTCATCATCATAATTCTCAAAATTATTTTCTCATTCCCTTATGGTATAGGGTCTCCTTTCATACTTTATAAATTGTATAATATCATCATCATAATCACTCTTATCCAGAATATTATTATTATTATTCATTATTGGCAATAATATATTTAATATAAATCAGAAATTAAAAACGAACATATCAATCAATCACGTTGGTTTTTAGGTTAGAATGTTTTAGGATTGTCAGAAATTGAACCAAATACGCATGTGCAAATCCACTAACACTAGAATAAATCCTTAACTGGCACTTTCAACTCTCTGCTAAATCTACTTTCAGATAGTAAGTTTAACCCACCGGTAAATTTTACCTGCACATTGAAAAACAGTTTATTTGCCAGATAAATTTTATCTGGCAGTTAAGCTATTTAACTGGACATTGAAAAACCGGCCCTAAGTCAATTACCGTTAAACTGAAGTTGCTCTGAAAAGACATATTTTAAACCTCTCAGTCGTACTAATCTGACAAATTAAAGTAAACTTGACTAAAAAATAGTAATTAAGAAGCTAACACCCATCTAACTTATTTGTAAAATTCATATTATTCAGGTTATTTGCACAATTAGGTACTTAGCTGGTATAGTTATTATCTAAGAATTAATTCAGTCATTAAAAGAAGTCATTATCGTAGCATGGATGGATAATTCGTGGTGCCAATATACAAATGAAGTGTGCCAAAAGTAAAAAACCACCGCCTAAGGAATCACTACTTCCGCATGTAGATTTCTCATCCAAGTCTCTTTAAAGGAAAATATCTTGACTACTTTTGCACTCTACTCTACTGCCGAATACCAAGGAAATTTCATGTGGCTGCACTATGACACTTTCAGTTAACTCACTCGTCAACACAACACATTAGTCGAGTTAAAATTTACACATAATAAGTAGAATTTACCAATAGGTAGTATATTCAAAATAAGGTAACATAAATAAGTTATATTTACCTAAAAGTAATTATTTGATATGCCACCAGAGTTAATACTCTCAATAAGTAAAGTTAACCAAAATGTCGTAAATTTTATTGTAACTTTACCCGTGATAATTTCCACCTACAAAATACGTTGATTTTCGTGGTAATTTTAACTTAGAGGTCTAATTAGCACAAGACGCCATATTTTCTCAGCGCAGTTAAAGTATGATCCCAAATTGTAGTTTGTAAAATGAAGGTATATGGAAACAAACTAACAAAAAGTTTAAGAAAATACATAATTATACTTGTAAACTCATATTTAACAAGTACTTATATTTTTGAGGCACATTAGTATTTTACGGAGTACAGCTGCTATTATTCACAGAAAAATTTTCGGCGCATTGATTTCAAAAGCGAGAACTGCAAATACTTTCCTCATAAATTGTATTTATTTTAGTTACCGACATTCATTTTGTATCGTTATTGTGAGTTAGGCATCTCTTCAGTTTTGTAAGTGACTGACAACTATATGTCCGACTACTTATAGGAAAAAATACCAAATAAGTATAAAAATCTTATTTTTTTTTTCTACTTGGTGACATTTTCCAATTTCAGATATGTCCGTAGAGTCTACTTAAAACTAGTCAACTTGATTTCAAATTGATGTTGAATTTAAGTAAAATTTACCTAAACAGGCATTAGTAACGAAATGTACTGTGCGACTACAAGTAAGATTTATATGTAATTTTACCTGTTTTAGTTGATTCATTTGCCAATTATTTCGGTCAATCTTATAATGAGTCCTCATTAAATATAGAGGAACATCACATTGAGACCGATATACCTAACAATAACATAAACTCTTTCAGTGAAGATGAGGTTATTCGGGCTCTAAAACGAATTAAACCCAAAATGACGACCGGTCCTGATTCCATTCCAGCTTTTTTATTAAAGGATTGCGCTATCATCTTTGCATACCCTCTAACTCTAATTTTTAACTTAATCTTAAAAAACTGCCTATTTCCTTACCTATGGAAATATTCCAAAGTATGTCCCATCTTCAAAAAGGGAAACAAACTAGATATTGAGAACTTTAGACCAATCTCTGTAATTTGTAACTTCTGTAAAGTCTTAGAAATATTACTTCATGATAGAATATATTATTCAATTAACACCAAAATCTCTATTAATCAACATGGATTTCTGAAAGGGCGTTCAACAACAACAAATTTATTCTGTGTAACTCAATATATTTCTGAATCCTTAGATGAACGTGGGCAGGTAGATGTCATATATACCGATTTCTCCAAAGCGTTTTATAGACTTGATCACCAGTTGTTACTTAATAAATTAGAAAAAATCGGCTTCTCATATCCTTTGCTCCTTTTGTTTAAATCTTATTTAACGAATAGGAGTCAGTACGTTGCATTAAATGGGTTCAAATCGATTGAATTCGCTGCCACATCTGGAGTTCCCCAGGGATCTATTCCGGGGCCCCTGTTTTTTAACATATTTATTAACGGCATAGTGAACGAAATTAATTTGCCTCACCCTCTATATGCGGACGATCTAAAAATTTTCACAGTCATTGATGAAATCGATGACTGTTTTCAACTTTAGACTTGCCTTGACAAAATAAACACCTGGTGTATAGTAAATAAATTATTCATGAATCCTAGTAAATGTAACGTAATGTCCTTTTCTTTAAAAACATCACCTTTTATTTTTTATTACAGTTTAGATAATGTCATACTTCAAAGACCTATAACATTTCGCGACCTCGGCGTTACTTTTGATAGTAAATTATCCTTAACTGATCATATCGATACCATTGTGTCTGAAGCCTAGTACTAGTCGAGAGTTCACTAATACTGATACTCTGAAAATTCATTATCAATCCTTCGTCAGATCGAAACTTGAGTACGCATCGCTAATTTGGAGTTCCAGTTATGATGTTCACAAGAATAACTTGGAGGCAGTTCAACGTAGATTTCTTAAATTACTGTGGTTCAAATCCGACGGTACCTATCCAGTGATTGGTTTTCCGCAATGTAACTTGCTTGAAAGATATTCTATGACTACTCTTGAGGATAGGCGTACGTACTTTTCTCAAGTATTTTTGTTTAAATTACTACACAATGATTTTGACGCACCCGAGATAATTAGTAAGCTCAATTTCCACGTTCCCAGATTAACCTCTCGTAATCACGTATTTACCTACGCCGCGTACCAACGTACTAAATCATTAACCTTTATATACGATTTGCAGTACTTCTAACAAATTATGTAACGACTTCGATATTTTTAATTGCAGCCTTAGTGACATAAAACAAAATGTTCTAAATTAAATAACCAGTGATTGTCTTTGTTTTTCTTAATTTACTTTGAATCACATGTATATTTGTATATATAGTTTTTATATTTAAACATTTTCCATGTTATTTTTTTCTCTCTCTTCGTATCATTAGTTATTCATAGTTCGTACATTTAAGTAAATTTTTTCTTCATTTTATTTTCTTTCTATGTTGTTGTATATCTTATAATTAATGCTTTGTATGCATTTATTCCTGTTCTGTAATTGGGTATCTTACCTGTTGAACAGTGTATGCAATAAATAAATAAATAAATAAATAAATAAATAAATAACTTTATTTCGACGTCGTCTTATTCTTCACTTATGTCGATTCCACGTAACATCAACGTAAATGTTACCAAAATATGGTTAATTCTAATTTGCGACTAAATTTATTATACACAAGATTTTTTCTTGAAGTTTTCTATACGTATAACGAGATCTGGACCTCGATTGTATTTGAAAGTCATACGGTGAGTGGTTGGGGGGTAAATAGGGGAAAATAAGTAAAGCAAGCTGGCAAGAGTACAGAAATTTGGGATTTCGTGTATATACTAGAAGCGAAGGCCTCAGATTTGTTTATAATATTTTCCATCCGCCCCACTTTTTTATTAAAGGGGTTGATAAAAAAAATTGAGATATTCAATTAAATTTGGTACACGTATGTATTATAACGACATCTGGAACTAGATTATATTTTGAGATAATTCCTTTGAAGGGTTGGGGGTTAACTAGGGGAAAATAAGTAAAGCAAGCTGGTAAGGGTACAATAATATGGAATTTGGAGTACTTATATACTAGAAGCGAGGGCCTCAGATATTTTTATAATAGTTTCCACCCCCTCCCCGCACTCCATTATTAATGGGATTGATAAGATAAAAATTGAGATATTCACTTGAAAGTTAGTACACGTATGTATTGTATCGACACCTGATTGAGATGATTCCGTTGACGAGGTGAAGGTTGGGAGGTTGTGAATAGGGGAAAATAAATAGAGCAAGCTAATAAGAGTCCAGAAACTTCATTTTTGACGTATATGCTAGAAACCAACGCCTAAAATTTTTCTATGACATCTGCCTCAAATATAATTAAAATTCTATGATTAATAATTTCCACATGCTACAATGCAAATATAGTCAAGATGTTTCCTTGACTTGGATAGAAAATCTGGATGTGGAAATAGTGATTTCTTAGGTAGCGGTTTTTAAATAAACATTGAATATTATCTAACCAACAATTATCAAAAGATTACAAAACTAAAGAGAACCCTCCATTTTGACGAATTGACCATGTGACTTAATAAAAATAGATAACGACAAAATACCACCATATTGAATATAACCCATTTTTCTTAAGTTTATAATAAGGTACTAAAAATTGTATTTGCTGCGATGGTAATTCTCATGATTTAAACATTGACCAAAACGTTTAAAATATATATTTATTCTTCATTAAACTTCACCTATATGAAACGTGTTTATTACATATTTTGTCGACTGTGCTGCTCACATTATTAAAATATACATTTAGAGTTACATTTAAAAATGCGCAAATAATCAGATCAACTTGCATGAAAGATTCTCTAATTATAACGATTGAACGTCGGAATCTTGGAAAATTCGCTTGTTAAAATTATGTTTAATACCCTGCATTTGACGTACAAGCAAAACTTTTAATGGCCTTTCAAACGGTGATATTTAGAAAAATAATGAGCTAAAGATAGATATTTACTGGAAATTTTTACTACATTATGTTTTCCTTCTTGGCTTGGCGATACAATATAAGCATTTTAGTTTATTAATTTGTTTGAAATACATATTTAATAAATAAATAATATTTTTTCTATTTCAGGCAATTTTATTCTTATCGTAATTATCTGGACAGAAATTTCCATTAAAAATTGTTTACATGGACTACCAATACAATATGAAATATCCAAACGCATAGCTGCTGTTTTCCTTGTGGTCTAAATGACCACTACATCTTCCCCATGTCACTTAATTTCTTCCTTCTTATACTGAAAAAATTTGATGTCGTGGTTGATGATCTGAAATCTTTATGTTGATATTCCCTCGAAAATTGTCAATAGGAATTGAGACAATCCTACCACCACCACGATATAATCTAGCCAGACAAACTATCTGGGTTACTTTTACCAATCATCCTTTTTAATATAAACAATAGTAACTGAAATTTTAACGTTCAGTCATGTTCTTCCTGAATTCGATTTACCTTTCATGTTGTAAGACGTCAGTCCACCGTGGAATGCCGTCAAATAAAAATAGTATGAATGCACAATTGATTTAGGGGAAGGGGTCTACAAGAACATAACTTTATTATTTTTTGTATAAACATATAACACGCTAAAAGCTCCAAAATGACACAGAGCGGGAGGGCGTTATTTGAAAAAATTTAAAAAACATACAAAGTACTCTAACGGTCTTATAAAGCCACTAATATGTAGTAGTACAGAGCCGTTAAGTTTGGGCGTGGAACTACGATTTACATTTTC
This sequence comes from Stenurella melanura, assembly GCA_963583905.1. NCBI lineage: Eukaryota > Metazoa > Arthropoda > Insecta > Coleoptera > Cerambycidae > Stenurella > Stenurella melanura. The sequence goes on from OY757312.1 coordinate 117,154,682, forward strand.
ATCTTTACAAATCAACAATTACAATTACTTATTAGAAAACCATAGATTTATCCATGGGCTTTCATTAGAAAACCATAGACTTGGCAGCAGGGTAGTTGTCTCAAGTAGGTTCTTTCGTTATGTTTTTTACTTATTACCGTTTTTACTTATTACTGTTACTATTACCTTACTTATTAGAAAATCATAGATGTATAGGTATCTATGGTTTTCATTAGAAAACCATAGATTTGGCAGTAAATTTAATCGTCTCAAGCGGGTTTTTTCGTTAAGTTTTTTACATTAGAAAACCATAGCTTTTTATCGTGGTTACGAGAAGAAATTTAGAAAAACAACAATAATAATACAAACAACAAACGAAAACGAAGAAGGGGACAAAAAAGAGTAAAAGGTACAAAGTTTTCAAAGATAGAGCGTGAAGTAGGAGAAAGTTATGGTAAGAGCAATGGTGGCTAAAGTGGCTGCCAGAAAATGGACAATGTCTGGTATGACAGGGTGTGTTTGATTCGGAAGGGAGCATTATGCTGTTCAATTTGTGTAATGTTGTGTGTTGGAGGACTATACACGAAGAAGGTTATAACGGTTCTTGCAAACCGTTGCAGCCCTCAATTTTTTTATAAAACGTCAAATATCTCGGAAACTACTGGGTTTAGGTATAGGGTACGCTACATATTCGACATATTCGACTCAGACCTTTATATTTTTTTCTTAAAAAGTAGAAAATATACAGGGTGTTTCATTAAATAAATAAATAAGCAAGTTGGTATCGACTACCGGTATAACCGGATGCTTGTAATTATTATACTCTTCGCAAATACAAAACGAAGAGTATACCGGGTGAGTCACGAATTGCGCTCGCCCCGATATTTCCTAAAATATTTGGAATAGAAAATTGAAATTTGGAGACCTTATTACACGACTAAAATGCCATCTTTTCAATAAAAAATCAAGTTTGGTGCACATCCGGTTTGGCCGGAAATGCCCACAACTTTCGATTTTTAAATGGAACACCCTATATATTTTTACATTTTTGGAATCTAGAGGAAATTTTGAATACAATACATCCATTTTGGTCACTTTTTGATAAACATTAAAAATTTTATTAAAAAATCTATTTCTGAATCCAGAGTGCTGTGGTGCCCAAAATATGTTTTAGTTTGTGTGCTACATTACTATAAAAATAAAAAGAGCAATATGATTGCATTACTTAATTCTCTAGAGGCGTTTAAAATTTTTAAATGTGATTTTTTACCCACTAACTCGGTTTTTCTAAATGGGAATTTAATCGTTCATCAACATTTTAAAATACCTCATTTTCATACGAATCTAATGATACCAAAATTTTGAAAATCCGCTCAGAAATATTTGAGATTTCAGCCAAAATACAATGCAACCAAGCTTTTAGAAACATGCGGCTAATAGGTAATAGATTAGTGGGCTTTGGAAACTAAAATGGCACATTTCTGTGTAAATCTGGTAACCTAATAACATTGGAAAAATCATAGTAGCCATTGAATGTAATAAAACAATATCAGCTGTCAGACAGATACAAAATAAAACGTTGCGGAAATCTCTTTGAGTAAAAATGAAAGAAAATGAATAATTTTAGTAGAAATGAAAAGGTCGATATGTTACTGATATAATATGGAGAGCGTCTCAAAAATTCAACTGCAGCTGCAGAACTGTATCAGCAACGATATCCCAACAGACGTCATCCAAGCAGACACTTGTTTGCCAGAATGGAACAAGAATTAAGAAACGAACCCAATCAACAAGATGACCATCAAACATTTATTGTAAGTGAGGACAAAGAAATTGATGTATTAGGATTTGTGATGGTACACCCAAAAACAGCAACAAGGGAATTGTCAATGGAATGCGACATTAGTCAGTCTTCGGTTTGCAGAATTTTAAAGAAACATAAGTTTCGGTCTTATAAATACCAAATACACCAACATCTTTATGGAGATGATAACGACAGGAGGCTAGTATGTTGCAACTGGTTCTTAAATGCAGTACAACAAAACCCAGGTTTTCCTTTTCATATTTTATATTCAGATGAAAGTAGATTTACGAACCAAGGTATGTTTAATAGAAATAATACTAGGTACTGGGCTCAAGAAAATCCGAGGTTGGTAAGGCGGGGGAATATTCAGGAAAGATTTGGGTTTAACTGTTGGCTTGGAGTACCTACTTGGAGATCGAATAATTGGACCCATATTTTTTGATGGAACACTTACTGGCAAACGATATGTATTATTTTTACAAAACCAGACAGCAGAATTTCTTGACTTACTTCCTCTTGCCTATTTACAAAATCTGTTTTTCCAACAAGATGGTGCTCCCCCACATAATTCCAGAAGAGTGATGGAATATTTAAACAACTTGCATGGTGAACGCCTTATCGCAAATCAAGGTCATATCAGGTGGCCTCCTAGGTCACCTGACTTAACACCCCTCGACTATTATGTATGGGGCACTCTCAAAAATAAAGTTTATAAAACTTCTTCAAATACCCGTGAAGAGCTGCAAAATAAAGTTGTACGGGCTCTTAATGAAATAACGCCGGCTGAATTGCGTAGAGCCATTCAAGCAACTGTACGCAGAGCCGAACTGTGTAAAGAAAAAAATGGTGGACATTTTGGACAATATCTATAAATGTCAATTTATGGTTTAATTATATTAATTATTTTAAAGATACCTACTGTTACCTAGTTTAAGTTTAATTGTTCAAACGGAATTGATTTTTATTTATTTATAGGCCCGATATTTATGTTCATTTAAATAAGTAAAACTCTGAAAACCGAACTGATGTCGCATTCTATTGCAAATGTCGTTGTGGATGTAATTGTGTTTACCTCCACATACCTATGCTAAACTTAATTGTAACGTTCTTTGCCCTCACAATTATTAAATGTTTGATATCTCAAGATTGCCATTAACTAACTGTCTGACAGCTGATATTGTTTTATTACATTCAATGGCTACTATGATTTTTCCAATGTTATTAGGTTACCAGATTTACACAGAAATGTGCCATTTTAGTTTCCAAAGCCCACTAATCTATTATCTATTAGCCGCATGTTTCTAAAAGCTTGGTTGCATTGTATTTTGGCTGAAATCTCAAATATTTCTGAGCGGATTTTCAAAATTTTGGTATCATTAGATTCGTATGAAAATGAGGTATTTAAAACTGTTGGTGAACGATTAAATTCCCATTTAAAAAACCGAGTTAGTGGGTAAAAATCACATTTAAAAATTTTAAACGCCTCTAGAGAATTAAGTAATGCTATCATATTGCTCTTTTTATATTTAGATTATTTAAAATTTAAATACTGTTAATTATCCTGTTACCAGTTTACCACAAAAAGCCATCATATTGTATGGAATCTGGTTGTCAAAGTCTCACCGAATGCCAATTTAAGCTTTAAAAGGTATGTGATTATTACTTAAAATTGGAAATTAATACTTATTATATAACATATTTAGTATACCTACCACATGCACGAAAATAAAGTTATAGTTATTTCAGATTGCCATCGATCTACACCAAAGAAGATAATAAGTTTGTGGTCAATTTGTAATGAAGCATCCTAAAGTCATACCTCATTACTAAGAAGTTTCAGTGTAGTGCCGTGTGCACATTTGCCACACGACGGCGATTCATACTCGATATACTAAATTTGCACACCGCCCGACTCCGACCGTCTCAAAAAGGAGGGATAGTTTCGTGTATAAAAGCCCAGCCGCGGATCGAGAAGAGCACTGGGTACATCTCTCCGTAAACTGCCGATGGCGCGCTGAGCCGAAGACACTTTGCTGATTTATGCACCAAGTGACGTGACTCTCCGGAGCGAATATATCTTGACCTAGAAAAGTTCTACGGCGCGTTGAACCGAAGAACGGACCTTGTGCCAAATATTATTTAGTCCAGCGATGTCCCGTCGTCCCGACGAAACCGACACGGAACAAATATAAATTAACAGAGGAGTGACCCGGCGAGTTGAGCCGATAGCTTGCTCGGGTTGACGGTTATTAGCCCGCCGCCGTTTCCGCCGCCAAAACCCCTACTCGTCGAATCACTGCATTACACTCTCGTCGTCTCTCTCATTCATACGATTTAAATGTCACCTGATTACCAATAACCGTAAAAGATGCGGACCTGAAAACCGATAACCTGTAACTATTGTATATTATGTAAACCTGCATATTTTACCTGTTGAAGATAATAAAATTGTTAATTTTGATTGGGTTGTCTTATTAAACTAATCTGGATCCTGAACTAATCTCCGACTCCAGCTACCCAGAGCAAAACACCGTTACATAATTTGGCGCCCGAGCAGATTTTAGGACATTAGTTCATTCCGGATAACCCAAAAGGTGACATTGACAAACAAGAGATAGACAAATCGAAAGAGTGTAACATAATTTAACACCCGAAACAGATTTTAAAAGGTAGATTTACTCCAGACAACCCAAAAGGATACATTTATACTAAGAGAGAGATAGTAAAATATTTAGAGGGAGACACAAAATATTCCAAGCCATAGAAATGAGTTTGTCAGACACAGATGGTGCTTATGGACTAGAAATCGCAGATACCACAGTAGGATGGATATATAAATTAAAGAAAGATGAACTACTAGTAGAATTATCCAAGTACGGCGCAATTACAACTGGAACAGTGGAAGAACTCCGAAGTAGACTAAAAAGCTATTTACGTAGCGAGGCAGCCAAGAATGTTGATGCCACGCCCACCCAAATAAATCCTACAATACCAGACAGGTCATACATTATACCAACACCCATGGGTACGGTTTTAACTGAAGTTCGCAAATGGAACGTTCGTTTCGACGGCAGAAAAGACGTTTTCTCATTTCTAGAACGTGTAGAGGAGCTACAGTCTGGATACAATTTCAATGATGAACAAATGCTACGAGCCCTACCCGAACTACTACAAGGCGATGCATTATTATGGTACAGAAATAATAAAACGTCCTGCAATACGTGGGATCAATTTGTCACAAAGTTAACAGCATTTTACGCACCCTCAGATTACTATTTAAAGTTGGAAGACGAAGCAAGGCTCCGTGTACAAAAAGACAACGAAAATATAAAAGATTATGTAGTAGCAATCCAAACTCTACTGCGGAGGCTTAAATATATCACTCCAGAACAGAAGTTATACCGAATATACTCAAATTTAAAACCAGAATACCGAAAATATATCAAACGAACCGATTTCCAGACACTCGATCAATTAATAACCCTAGCAAATGAACACGAAACTGTTTGCAAAGAAGAAAAGGCAGCTAAACAAAGCTTACAAACAGGCACACCAAGATTAGGTTTAAATTACACACCAGACAGATATTATCAAGCACCGAATTATAGAAATAATTATGGAAACAACACACAAAACTACAATAGGCCGGCCACCCAGAATTATTCTAGATCACCAGATCAGGTGCAGAGACAAACCGCCGCCGAGTACACCAGAACACAAAACAATGCTAGGAATAACACACAAACAAATTCCAGGCACAGCGTGGTAAATAACTACAATAGAAATACAAACTGTTGGCGTTGTGGAAGCCCTGGTCACACTCGAGATACCTGTACAAACACACCCAAAATATTTTGCTCCCGCTGCGGACAACTAGGCATATTTTCCCGTGATTGCAGCTGCAATAATGAGGCCTCGCGAACAGTCCAGCCAGTAAATAACTTCCCCGCGGCCACCGTCCAAACTCCAGTTTTCAATGTCAACGACCGACTGAAGCTCCCGATACAAATCGGAACCGAACACTTTACATCGCTACTCGACACGGGCTCAACCCGCTCTTACATAGGGGACGCTGTATACACGAACTGCAAAGCAAACTTACTAGAAATAAATTGTACCGGACATAATATTAAACTGGCGGATGGAACTGAAACACAAGTAAACAGAGAATTCAAATTAAATTACTACACAACAGGACTTCAATTAACCGATAATTTCTTGTACTTGCCAAATTTAACTTATGATATTATTTTGGGGATGGACTTTCTAAGGAACCATCACGTTACCATTGATTTTAAATTACTAACAGGGCAAATTATGGGAAATATGATAGACTTTAATCAGAAAATAGAAGGAACAATACCGCTCTCTCTAATTCAGCCCTCAGATAACGAAAAACAGATCCTGTCAAATTTTTTACAAGTCGAACTTCCGAAATTTGAGACAATTCAAGGTGTTACCCCACTAACACAACACAAAATTAGACTCCTGGACGACACGCCGATTAAACAGAGATACCGCCCATTAAACCCAGCCATGCAAAAAATTGTTAATACCGAGTTAGACAAAATGTTGGAAGAAGGTGTAGTAGAACCGTCTAAAAGCCCGTGGAATTCCCCAATTGTCATGGTAAAGAAAAAGGACAATAAATATAGATTTTGCATAGACTTCCGGAAAGTAAATGAAGTTTCGATGAAAGATGCTTACCCATTACCTTTTATAAACGCCATTTTAGACAAATTACGAGAAGCCCGGTTCATATCTACTTTAGATTTACGCTCCAGCTATTGGCAAATATCTTTGACAAATGAGAGTAAGCCAATAACCGCATTTACGGTACCCGGAAGAGGGTTATTTCAATTTAAAGTTTTACCTTTTGGCCTCCATTCAGCCCCTAGCACATTTCAAAGACTCCTGGACCAGATTAGAACCCCTGATCTGTCATATGCATTTGCGTACCTGGACGACATCGTCGTAGTAAGCAAGACATTTAACGAACATTTACAACACTTACAAGAAATATTTCAGCGTTTAAAAGATGCAAACCTACAACTAAATCCAGATAAATGTACTTTCTGCAGAAAAGAACTAAGATATTTAGGACACCTAGTAAGTGAAGATGGCATTAAGACAGACCCCGAAAAAGTAAGTGCCATTGTGGCAATCCAGCCTCCAAAGAATGTCAAACAATTACGACGTTTTCTTGGCATGACTTCCTGGTATAGGAGATTTATAAAGTCATATTCGGACACTGCCGCACCCTTAAACAAATTACTGAGGAAACATATCCGCTGGAAATGGACATCAGTTGAAGAAGAGGCTTTCACAAAACTCAAAAATGCATTGACAACGGCTCCTGTACTCAGCTGCCCCGATTTTACGAAAACTTTTTATCTCCAGACAGACGCATCTATACAAGGACTTGGTTCAGCACTGCTACAGAAAATTGACAATCAGGACCGTATTATAGCCTATGCAAGTCGCTCCTTGTCAGACGTAGAAAAAAGATGTCAGCCGTGGAATTAGAATGCTCCGCCATACTCTTCGCAATCCGGAAACACATTAGTTACATACAGGGATATCATTTTGTTGTTGTAACAGATCACCAGAGTTTAAAATGGTTATATTCCACAAATCCCACCAATGGACGACTGGCTCGATGGGTAATGGAATTACAACAGTACGATTTCGAAATAAAATACAGAAAAGGAGTGTTAAACAAAGTGGCAGACGCACTTTCCCGCCAGCCAGTTATCACCGAAGAAGGAAATAACACAGAGGAAGGTATTTTCGCAGTTGAAAATTCAGAAAACTGTGCTTGGTACAAAGAGACCATTAAACTAGTACAAAGTAAACCCGAAAGAAAACCGGAATACTGCATTATCGACGGAAACCTGTACCGCCATATATGGAGCAGTAACAATTTTACAGACCCCGAATTTTCCAGCCCATGGAAACTTTGTATCCCGCAACCGCAACGAAAGCAAATCCTGAAGGAAAATCACGATGCACCATGCGCAGGACACCTAGGTATAACAAAAACTATAACCCGAATTGCCGATAAATACTACTGGCCTAGGATGTACAGAGATATTGCAAATTACGTAAGACGCTGCCCGAACTGTCAAAAATATAAATCATCTCAACAACAGACCGCAGGAAAAATGCAATTCCCTAAAATAAACGGATGTTGGGATACTGTCAGCATCGACATTGTCGGACCACTTCCTAGGTCTAGCAAAGGCAACAATAATCTCATCGTGTTGCAAGATAGATTCACTAAATGGATAGAATGTCACCCTGTAAGAAAAGCAACAGCAGACGCCGTTTGCAAAGCATTAAAGGAAAAAATTATCGCCAGATTTGGATGTCCAAATTACATTATCACCGATAACGGGAAACAGTTTACCAGCAACGAATTCACTTCGCTGTTATCTGAATACGGTATTACACACCGTACAACGACGCCGTATTCACCCCAATGTAATCCAGTAGAGAGGACAAACAAAGTAATAAAGACGATGATTGCCCAATATACCGAAAACGACCACCGAAAATGGGACCAATTTTTACCAGAATTTACGTTAGCCATAAATTCGTCCAGACATGAATCCACGGGATTCACACCGGCAATGCTTAATTTCGGTAGAGAGTTAACACTACCTAGCTCTCTCAACAAAGAAAACCAGAATAATAACCCAACAAATCCAGATACCCCGAAGAAACACATTGACAAGTTGCAGAAAATGGCCGATATATTTGAACTTGTACGAGTAAACCTAGCCAGAGCATACCAAACACAGAGTCACCACTACAACCTGCGTCGCAGGGAATGGACCCCCCGTGTGGGAGACAGGGTCATGAAAAGGGAACACCCTTTGTCCTCAGCAATCCGAAATTTTAACGCAAAACTGGCACCTAAATTCTCAGGACCATACATCGTGGTGCAGACTATGTCACCAGTTATCGTCGAAATTAGATCCCCCACCGGTCGCAGGAAGCTGCGCGTACACGTAAAAGATTTGAAACCGGCGCATGTCTAAAACATATAAATTAACATGCACTCGCAGCAAATATTCAGTCGACCAGAAGCATCAGACCAAGATGTGGCCACGAACACCAAGCTTACCACCCTGGTACCCTGAGTCAGACGACCCGACGCCGTCTCCTCCACCACGCCCGATGTCTCCGCCCGGACCAGGTTTTGAAAACCTATATATATACTATGATCCTCCCAGGACGATCAATCCACAGACGCCGCCACTCACAAAAGTTTGGGCCGACACCAAGATACCAGCCCTACTGTCACCCCTACCCCGACGCCGGAAACCAAGAGTCTCCCCTGCCAGGGAAACGTTGGAGTAACAACGACGCCTCCACCGCTAGACATGCCATCCCTGCTGCCGTCCCCGAGGTGTCCCTCAACCTCCAGAGCTGAGCCGTCCCCCTCACCGCCAGTCAAATATGTGCCGTCCCCGATACCGTCCCCTGGGCTACAAATGATGTCTCCACTGTCCAGGTCAATGGAAGTGAAGTTCAGGGAGTTATTTGGAGAAAGCCCCAGCCCTCCAAAACCACCGACCCCAGGTAGGTCAATTCCCTGCCTTAGGGCCTTGTTTCAGGTAGTGGACTCTAAAATACCAAAACGGAGACGGAAGTTCAGACACCGCAGCAGCGACGGAACAACCACCCGCATTCCGGGAATCACCGCCCTGACCGTCATCAACCCCTGTACGCCAACACCCATGCCGCAGACGTCCGCTAACGCAACCCCACGAGTGCGCGGGAACGTCTAAGTGCGCGGCAAACGAGTGAGCGAAAAACTTATTAAACGGAATTTGTTATGTTATGTTATTTTCCGATGTGTAAATTTTGTTAATTATGCTTTAGAATCCATTTGTTTTATCTTTTATACCAATGTTTTCTTACGATTTATTTCGATTTATGCCATACCTAGTTTAGTTATTTTTTTTGCATAGTACATTTTATTTTCCCTGTTATCTCTACCGTTGTTTTACTGATAGATTGCTGTTGACAAAACTTCAAATTTTATATTCACATGTTTATACAGGGTGTCTACGGAAATTTTTACCATGTTTTCGTTAGTTGGATAAAAATGTATAATAGGTTAGGATTTGTTTTAAAATGTTTAAAAATTGTATATTCACATGTTTATACAGGGTGTTTACGAAATCTTACCATGTTTTCGTTAGTTGGATAAAAATGTTTAATAGGTTAGAGTTGTTTTGAAATGTTTAAAAATTGTTCCTGATGTCAATTTTTTCACCCGACGAACGAGGGGAGTGTAATGAAGCATCCTAAAGTCATACCTCATTACTAAGAAGTTTCAGTGTAGTGCCGTGTGCACATTTGCCACACGACGGCGATTCATACTCGATATACTAAATTTGCACACCGCCCGACTCCGACCGTCTCAAAAAGGAGGGATAGTTTCGTGTATAAAAGCCCAGCCGCGGATCGAGAAGAGCACTGGGTACATCTCTCCGTAAACTGCCGATGGCGCGCTGAGCCGAAGACACTTTGCTGATTTATGCACCAAGTGACGTGACTCTCCGGAGCGAATATATCTTGACCTAGAAAAGTTCTACGGCGCGTTGAACCGAAGAACGGACCTTGTGCCAAATGTTATTTAGTCCAGCGATGTCCCGTCGTCCCGACGAAACCGACACGGAGCAAATATAAATTAACAGAGGAGTGACCCGGCGAGTTGAGCCGATAGCTTGCTCGGGTTGACGGTTATTAGCCCGCCGCCGTTTCCGCCGCCAAAACCCCTACTCGTCGCATCACTGCATTACACTCTCGTCGTCTCTCTCATTCATACGATTTAAATGTCACCTGATTACCAATAACCGTAAAAGATGCGGACCTGAAAACCGATAACCTGTAACTATTGTATATTATGTAAACCTGCATATTTTACCTGTTGAAGATAATAAAATTGTTAATTTTGATTGGGTTGTCTTATTAAACTAATCTGGATCCTGAACTAATCTCCGACTCCAGCTACCCAGAGCAAAACACTGCTTACAAATTAAGAGTTCAAAGAAAAAATTAGTTAGATGCTTTAAGGTTGCATAACCCATACATTTATTTGTTAGTCAATCTAGATGAGTTACCTTAGCTAGTTCAGCAAGATTATCCGTTAAGACAATGTTTGGAACTATGACCATATTTCATCTTTGGCTCAGTAAGATCGGATCTCTCTAAGGCTCTTTTCGCATTGCCCTTTTGATTGAGCACAAACTTTACTTCTTTTGGTGTAAATCGATGGCATTCTGAAATAATTAATAATTTTACTTTCGTGCATGCAGAAGGTATTTACTACTATGTATTTATTAAACATGTTATATAATAAACACTAAATTCTAATGTTAAGTAATAATCACATACCTTTAAAAGCTTAAATTGGCATTCGGTGAGACTTCGACAACCAAATACCATAGAATATGATGGCTTTTTGTCGTAAACTGATAACAAAATAATTAACAGCATTTAAATCTTAAATAATGCTCCATATATAATAATAAGATCAATCCCATACATTGTTTAAATACGAAGAAAATAACTAAAAACACATAGGTAAACAATGCACATCTCGCCAAATCAAAGGAAATATTATTGTACAAAACACGTAATTGTCTATATATAATGAAAACTGAACTTAAAAATGTTTATTTCAATAGCTGATAGCACAAGAAAGTTAAGAAGGCAAACAAAAACAGCGAATTTCACGTTAATTAATTTGGAACATTGAGGTTATATGCCCTCCACTCTCGTTAGCTGTCAGATTTTGCACGCGCCCTATATCATAGAATAAAAACTAATGACCTAACCGCCAATAACAGTATATTCAATTTGACGTTATTAACAATGTCAACATTCAATTGTTTCCATGGCTAACTAACTATGTTGATTCCGAAACAAAACCTTTGAATGGAGTTTTACCATATTTTATTATTTTCTCGAAATTCTTTTTGGGGAAGTGTATACTTTTTCACAGGTGAATGCAGAAAAATTATCTCTGCAACAATTGGCAAAAGAAAGTGTAGCATACCACTTGAAAAAAAAATTACTATCGTTTTGCATATACGATAATAGAGATGATTAAAGAACGCCAAACTGAATCACCCGGTATATGACTCGTTCTCTCCAAATAAACAATATTGTCATATACAAATCTAAGTATTATTATTTATGTATTCAATACCAACAAAGTTTTGATCCTTATCCTATAAGTTACTTTAAAAATAAATCATTCGCATGAAATGTCCACGATAATTATCACAATTAAGGAAAAACATTTTTTCTTTACGATCCCTCAGTACATCTTCACAACAATAACCGCGCCGATTGAATGGCTTTAAGATGTAGTATTATCGTCATGAATTAACTTTATGAGAGTTTCTACGACCTCTGTGGTCCCCAGGGAATCTGATTTTTATATCCGATTTCGGGCACGTTTTGTTCATCTCGAGAACGTGACGTTCGAGTGGTTCCAAGTGCCGGACAAAGTACACCAGATTTCTACCGTTGATACTCACTCGGAAGTAATGATCTTTCCATTGAAAATATTTTCACGGGTTTTCAGAGGACTTTACGTCCTGCTCTCGTGAAGCACATAAACAATTTACCGGCCGTAAGAGGGTGAGTGAGTTCATTTCTATTGTACGTCCTTTCTATTAGGACACTGCGTTAAGCATCGGACAGGTTTTGTTCACGTTTTGTTTGAATATGCATATTATCATCCTTCGTAAGTAGGTCATCTGGAATATGTTAGCAAATGCTATTTTAGAGATAGAGAAAGAACTGAGAATATGTAGATAAGACACAAACAATTATATAATTTACTATATCACATGATATTTACATGAGAGACCAAAAGAATGGAAATTATTAATTAAAATTAGTTTAAACGAGAATACAGTTTAACTGAATTTAATTACAGCATAAAAATTCAAAAATAGAGGTGAATATTTACATATTTAAAAAGCATAGTAATAAATGCTCTCAAAAACATAAAATGAGAAAATAGGATATCTCCAAAAATATTTGAAATCAATTTAATTGTCATTTCCGGTATCTATTTATGAAAAAATTTTTTTTTTCAAATATCGAAAAGTTTGGCGTGTTTCACTTTTCATGTTTCCGCAGATCCTGCACATGTTGATAACCGGAAGTAATATATAAAACTGCAAGTTTTGTCAATTTGACGGGACAATTTGTATAAGATACGGCCTTTTGCCTCCGTTTTTTTTATTTTTTTTTATTTTTTGAAGCCCTGACCAGAGTGGGATAGTCTAGAGTAAAGAACACTAGGTGGCGCCTGGTGCTCCATTGATTATTTTCGGTTGACGTCACGCTGTCGTCGGCGCCATTTTGCGTGGGGGGCAGACAACTCATTGTTTTCATTTGGATTCAATAGACCATTTTCGGTTGAGGACACACAACTCATTGTTTTGTTTTCTAGAGATGGGTAAAAGTTGTTATTTTTTAATAACAGGTTTAAACTGCTTCTACCTCATCTCTAATTGTTTTAATTTGTATTTCTGTGTGATTGGATGAGGTTTATGTGCCCTCCAGACGGCGGTGTCAAAATCAGGTGACCGAAAATGGCCAATGCGGTGCTACTGCTCTATTAGAGGCCACAGAACGAATAGGAATCCTTGTGGGCCCCAGAGTTGGAACTCTCAAGTTCTACTAGGCCCCATTGTGAAGAGTGAAATGGGGCTCCGCAAAGCCCTGTGGGGGCCACTGCGAAATCCTACGGGGGGCCTTGACAATAAAATCCTGTTTTATTGAGCAGGGACGTGGCTAATTGCTATTCATTAAGATATAATTATTATCATTGATTCTGGTCTCAATCGATAGAGAATTATCGATTTATAAGTATAACTAAGCAAGTTCTTAGTTAAATCCGTATATTTATTGAGAAATTTCAATTAAAAAATTAGGCAGTGGTGTGGGAAGGTATTATTTTTGTAAAGATACACGGGTGCTCGCTTATTATTTCTGTGAGCGTGGATGTTAGAGTAAAATTGTCGCGGGACAGTGCAGTATTTCTTGATAATATGAAAGTCTAAAGTATAACATTCCTAATTTCAAAGGTCACGTGTGAATTAGTTAATTTCAAATATTCATTATGAACTAATCCGTTGATTGCAATGAAAGAACAGTGTAGAATATATGTTTGGGACGATAAAAATGCACATAAAATAATTCGAAGTAGACTAAAAATTGTTCCCTGGTTGCAGGAATCATGTAAGTACAAAATCAATACAAAATTTTAGATAGTAAATTTTTTTATATTTATTTAAACTATTTTTTGGACGCTTATCCCCTCCACATTTAAGCTACATACACACAGACAAATTATATGACATTTTATTCCAATTATAAAAAATTGCCCTCAAGTCTGTTCTTAAAAAGGTGACAATCAAAAATTTCTGCAAATAGATGGTAATAATGATCTTAACAATTTATACATTAACATTATTTGAAAGCTTTGTGTAATCTTGGAAATCACATACTTGAAATGAAAATTTGGATTTCGATTGCAAAAACAGTAAGAATAAGTACTGTTTTTGCAATCGAAATCCAAGAATACTTCTCTTGTGGAAAAGAATTCTTAACAGATTCGTTTTTATAATTTGCGACAGATTTTGAAGTAATTTCTGAAGGTTTCCTAAACGTCTAAATGTGAAATGCACAAATCGTATGTTTCCTTTGTCGATTTTGTAAATCATTGCACAATTTGTATACTTAATTCAAAAATGCTTTTTTCATTAATACATTAAGTAGCGTTCATTCCTCACAATTTATAAATTTCAATTCGCCAAGCGTATATTTTGTGTTATCAATATTGTAACTTATTTTAACGCAATGTTTTTACTTCTGTTTTCTTTGCTGTTATGCTACAATTTATGTAATTATTCTGTTAACAGTTTTCATCCTAAACCATACATGCATCTACTCCTATTTGATAGTGCTGGTGCTCTGGATTATATCAAATAATCATAAGAGACTTTTATAAGGTATCTGCTTGAATGTCTGTGGACTTTATATTAAACTAGGAACTTCTGCATCGGCAAGTATGGTTTGTCATCCATGCACTGGTTTCAAGCTCTTTGGCTTTCTCTTTCAGCGTGGAATAGACTAACCAACGTACCGTATCGTTTTGACGTTCATTCGCTCTGTCATGCTAATCCTAAGATAACAACTTGAAAAGAATTCGATAGAGGCATCTACCGTTATTCATTGAGAATAGTTTTTTAAAGCCCGGGTTGAGACGATCATCAAACGATTAACTTCATGTGAGATAATTGTGAAAACTGTTAAAATACTGGCACCAAACTAATTTTAAATAGTAGTAATTAAATTACCGTTAGATTATTATTACTGTACAGCGAAAATAAATAAGTTGGGACCCAGACATAATATATTTCGTACATGACAAAGTAAAGAGATAGTTGTTTAACATTAGTGGCATCACGTAATAGTGATTTGTGCCGTATTAGACGCACATATTAATTAAACAAGTACCCTCGCGGGTAAAACTTCTACTCCTTCTTTATCGTAATATTGCAGAAGAATTAGGTCAGCATTTCGATATTTATACAGTTCATGTGGCATGCACTTAACAATATAAAATGTTTCTCCTTTTCTTATGCTTTGCTCTGTTGAGTGACTAATTTTTGTATCAATTAGATCAATTAATGGATTAATTAAAACTTGACTAATTAGGAAAAACCATGTTCCTCTCCAATCTGTAAACGACATTTCACAATTTAATGTATACAGGGTGTAATCAGTTTCATGTCATTAAAAAAAAAACTGGTAATGGGGACCGACTAGACAAACAAAAAACCTTTATGACTTTTCCCTCTAGGGGCACTTTGAAAAACACTGATCTAGGTCAACATATTTAATATTATGGTAGACAACTATTGAGAACCACTGCTTTTCTTGGCCGATAGACTTGTACTTCCCAATTATACAACTTTTAAATTGTCTTAAAAAAATGCTCGCCGGCACACGCATTGTCAAAGGACAATCGACCGCCTTTGAGAGACCGCCTCAACTGAACTGAGGCAAGTATAAAGAGGTAAATAATTCGTTCTCTTTTCGTGCACAATTGCAAGAAAATAATGGCCATAGAGGTTTAAATAGAGCATTTCTTTACATGTGTGTTTTTTAATTTTGAACAAAATATTGGATTGTTTTTAATTTAGAAAATTTAAATGTGGTTTATTAACATTTGTAATATAAATGAGTGTCCTGGGTTAAAAGCTTACTACCTACCTAAATGATTCAAAATCTCTGCATCTGTATCAATACACAGTTCGGTACGTCGAATTAAGTACATACGCACCTCGTTCAACACTAAGCACTAAACTATCAACTAACGTTGTCAATAAAGAAAAATAAAATAAAAACATGGTACAAAACCCAAAAAGGAATACAAAAAGAACGAACAAGTAAGTTGTGTCTGTATGTAATCGAGAATTTTACAACTTGAACGGTAAGACAATAAAATAAATCTTAACTATAAATACACAATGACGCGAAATTCAAAAATAACAAAAACAACGAACGGCGGGTTGGACGTGTGTACATAACCAAACACAGACAGTAACTAAAATATTGCACAAGGGAGAGTTAGAGTATAGTTTTCTTCAGATCAGATCTAGATCTAAACCTACCTCAATATTCCAGTAGTTCTCAAAAAATTTTATTGAAAATTTTCGAAATTTTTGTTTATTTTTTTTCTCTCCAAAACTATAGCTTTAGACCCCATGTTATATAAGGTTTTTTTGTTTGTCTTGTCGTTCCCTACCACCAGTTTTTTTTAATGACATGAAACTAATTACACCCTGTATATTTTGTACTCTATTGTAAAAATTCAGTAAGTTTTGCAATTGTCCCTACTTCGCCTGGGCGAAGACTACAGAAGATATTTTGTTTGATCTAGTCTGCTGCAAATACGTCTAAGATATCAGGTAATTATTAAAGGTATTCAGAAATTAACAATAATTTTTCACTATTCAGGATAACATTTTCTAATGAATGTTCTACTTAGTAAAGGTTCGTTGATGAACGAATTAGAAGATTTTTATCTTACCTTGTTCATTGCCCGTGAAGAGGAAGGTCTTCCTAGAGCTGTCAGATCTGAAAAAGAAATATTAAATTAAGAATGGTGTATTTCATTTCTTTGTTTATCAATACCATTTATTATGTATAAATTGCCAAACAGAAATTTTCCTGGTGCGAAAAGTTTTTTAAGTACAGAACGTCGATTTAGAGAAACAGACAGTCTTCCAGTGAACAACAGAGACGCCGGCTGTCCAAGAAACGCAAGAACTGTTGACGTTGAAGATGAAATATTAGATATTGTAAAGGAAGATCCTACGATATGCATTAGAAGGTTAGGCTTAAGAATGTATATATCTCGCCAAAGCGCTTTAAGAGTACTACATGAACAACAATGGACTCAATTAGTGTGACGTCACATAATTATGCAACCCCTATATACTAGTGTCATGACACACAGGTTGCCTGCCAAGCATACTGAAATTTGACCCTTAATGCATATGTTTATAAGGCGACATTTTCGAAGCTAGAAACATAGCATACAATTTTATTTTATTTCTCCCGTGTAAGAAATATTTAAGAGATTTCAGTTATCATTTATTGCATGGACAAGGTATTGGTAAATATACACAAGTATAAAGTATTACAAAAACTGTAAACAAAAACTAAAATAAAGTTTTTCTAACTCATACATGGATATATACATTTTAATGTACTTTTTGAATGCGAAATAGGTATTCGAAGTCCTTAAATATGTCTTCCACAGGAGAAATAAAATAAAGTTCTATGCTATGTTTCTATCCTCGTAAATGTCGCCTTATAAACATATGCATTAAGGCTCAGGTTCCAGCGTGCTTGGTAGGCAACCCGTGTGTCATGACACTAGTATATAGAGGTTGCCTAACTTGTGACGTCACAACTAATTGAGTCCATTGCACTCGTTCCAATATACAGATAACTTATAAATACGTACTGACAGCACTATGAAAAATAATTAATTTATATAAAATAAACAAAATACATCTGAGCGCATTTCCTCGTCGTATAATAAGCAATTAAGTTATAACCACCTTGAGATATGATTTACAGCGTCTTTCTGTATTTCGTAGAGTAGCCCTTGGGCGAAATCGTTTTCAAAGCGGCACCCTGTAGGTGAGCATGCACGAGTGACTTAATCACAGGCGGCAGTGGAGCTCAATCTGATTCTGCTCGCGCTGTTTTATTACTCGTTCGCGGCTCATGAATTAGCAAAAGAAACCAGACGGAGGCCGCGGCGGCACAGCTCGATAATGCCAAAAATAATTAATTACTTTCGATCGACCCGAGTGCCAGCCAATTTTTCAATAAGGAACTGTCAGATCTCAGGAAGACTAACGAACTAGAACCCCAAATACTTTCACGTTTCACCCCCGGCGGGCCATCCCACCCTCTCTCGGGATACTCTACGAATAAACTCATTTTATAAATTTCCCTTCGTTGTTAATCATTAACGCGGTTTTATTAGCTTTTTAAATATCTCTCCGGTAAACAACATTAAATGTTTTAAAATCTGGCATGAGCTTACGTCCTGGGAGTATAAGTTGTGTCAATATTTTTGCTTGAAAAGGACCGAGGAGGCGGAATAAAAGGTTTTATTTAATAAAAACGGCGAGGCCAAAAGCCACTTCGAGGCGTGGTTTAGGAGGGCCCGGATTTTTATTTTGTTATTTAGGTTATCTTAAGAAATTACCTCAATTTAGAGAAAAGAGCCATCGGGCACGTTCTGTAATACGAAATTATGAAATAAGGTGCACAAATTAGATTCTTTACGTATTTTGACAAAAACAAATGTAATCTTTTGTAAAATATTACATAGAATTAGTGACAGAAAAGGTGTCTTTGGACAAGTTAAAACGTTCAAAAGGTATAAAACACCCAAATTGGTTTCTTTTTAAATAAATTGAATAGTTGAAGCCGACTGAGTGATCATCAATCATTATGATCTGTCAAAATACCTTTTACTTTGTTTTTTAGCACTGAATTCAGTGATAGAAAACAAAGCAAAAAATGTTTTAACAAATCAATTTTTTCTGATTTCATGTTTTATGTAACATAAAAAATTTTAAAAATGTATTTTTTTAAACTCATACATCTGGAAACCTAAAGCTTTGCGGGCGGCCAATTGAGCAAAGTAATTATGCAATAGTGTTACATGCTAGTATTATAGCTCTGACATTAAAATCAATGAATATAGAGTTCCGCAAGGTTCCGTATTAGGCCCAATTTTTTTTGTCGTCTAGATTAACGATTTGCCTTCATTCCTTGACGTTATTAAATGTACGTTATTTGCTGATGATCTGACACTAAAAAAACTCTTCTAAAATTATGAAAGAACTAGAAAATCAAGTAGTAGTAGCTACAGAAAAAGCCGAACAATAGGTCTCTGCAAATAAATTAAAATTGAACAAAAAAAAACTCAAAGCTTAGTTATAAGTACTGACTCGACTATTAATAAGGGTAATAGCGTTAAGTTATTAGGTGTAACTATCGATGACGGTTTGAAATGGGATGTGCATATTGACCAGTTATAAAAAAAATTATCTAGCACAATCTTTGTCATCAGAAAATTGAGTAAACTTATAAATAGACATGCTCTACTATCAGTATATGATGGCTTATTTCATTCACGCTTAAACTACGGAGTGATACTCTGGTCATTCACAAAGAGTTTTCATACCCCAAAAAAGGATTGTTAGAATTCTTGCTGACGTTTCTTACCTTGAGCACTGTAAGCCATTGTTCATTAAATTAAAAATAATGTCACTGCCAAACCTATACATTTACCATAGCTTACTAGAAATACATAGTAAAAAAAAGTCAACTGCCGACACTCTCCGATGTGCATTCTCATAATACTAGGTATAAAGATAATATATATATATATTCCTAGGTATGGGCTGTCCAAATCCAAGAGCAATTCCTTGGACGTCAATTTATACAATATTACCTAGTGACTGGAAATTATTAAATAATTTGAATTTTAAAACTAAAATTAAGTCTTTTTTATTGAGAAACTGTTTTCTATTTCGTGGACGAATATCTTAATGTGAATGTAATGTGATGTTTTTAAACTATCGATGTGCATTGATTGTGCTGTGCTGAGCTGTGCACATGTGTACAAGAACTCTGGTTGTATTGTTTTATTGTGTTTGTATCATGTAATTTGTTTTATTCTATCTGTATATATTTCTGTTATATTTTTTATATTTATACTTGTATATCTTTATATCAGGTACCTGTACCAAGCTGTCACTTGCCACAAATGTATTAAAAATGTATAGTGGTCACATAAAGATTTATCTATCTATCTATCTATGACCTTCCTCAAAGCATTTGGTTTCCATATGTATGAATTTAAAAAAATACTTTAAAATTTTTTTTATATAATTTTATTTTATTTATTTTACATACAAACTGACGGACAAACCCTTTTTATTTGATATCTATGTCAATGCAGTTGTGAAGAAAAAAGGTAATCCGCCATATTGGATTTAGACTGACGTGCGTTCTTCTGTTTTAGTTCTTTACGCCGTCTTAGTCCATAGTAAGATAAGATATAATCATACCTAAATGAAGCTAAAAGTGTGAGAAACAATTATATTTTAATTATATTTTTGCTGTAAAGATGCAGCAGAATAAGCATGGTAAAATGGCCCCAGAAGCATTTCGACCTAATTCGGCGTCAGTAGACTGACAATAGGGAAAGAAATGTTTTCCTCGAGCTGTAGCACCCTGTCGCCACTGGTAACCCCTGTACCCTAATAAATATAATTTTTCGTTTTCATTTTTTATCGCTGCAAGTTGTGGGTTAACTGTTGTGAAAAAAATTGAAGATGTATATGTGATATAAATGCATCTTAAAAAAGAATCAGCTGGTTTGGCTGCCTCCTTCGAATAAAAAAAAAATGAAAATAATGATTCGCGTACTTTGTGTACTTTTACCAAAAATACATTATAAAAAATCTGAAGCCTTAGCTTCTAATACATACACTGAATTTCAAGTTTCTGTATTCTTAACAGCTTGCTTTACTATTTTTCCCTATTTACCCTTATTTAATCCCCAACATTTCATCAGAATAATCCGAAAATATAATTTATTTCCTGACGTCATTATAATATATAGGCGTACCAAGTTTCAAGTGAATATCTCAATTTTATTTTATCAACCCCTTTAATAATGTAGTGGGGGTGGTGGGGAATGAAAAATATTATAGAAAACTTTGAGGTGTGGCTTGTAGTACATACATCAAATTTCAAATTTCTGTACTCTTACCAGATTGCTATACATATTTTTCCTATTTACCCCTATTTACCCCCAACCCTTCACCGAATATCTTCAAAAAACAATCCAGTTCCAGACCTCGTTATAATATATATACATGTGCAAAATTTCAAGTCAATATCTAAAACCGTTCCAGAGAAAACGTGCGGACAAAAAAAAAATACAGACAGACCGACAGACAGACAGAAAATTTTTTTATCGCTCAAATTTAAAATCTCGACGTTTTATGACATTCTAAACCTATTTCAAGAAAATAAATTTTTGAATTTTTTTTTAAGATTACTATAAGTCCTTCCAATCCACTACGTGGATGTGGAAGTAATTCAGTAAAGTGTGCTAGAAAAATTTCATTTAATTTAAAGATATCGCGATAACCATACAATTTTCGACATATGCTGTAATAAACTTTTGTATCGGAGATTATATTAAGAAAATTTTAGTATCAGAATTAATGTGATAGCTCTAAGAGTGACCAACAAACCACCGTCGTATTTTGACCGTATGCGGCAGAGCTACAAGGAATTATGGTGAATTTTAATATATTATATACAGACTGTCTATTTTACGAGGGCCACACCAAATATCTCGCCTAATATCTATTGTAGAAGAATAAAGTTTTAGAAACAGTTATCCCATTTTTTGTGAGCTATATTTCAGTAAAAAGAAATTTGAAATCCATAGCCTATTTTATGAGATATATTACAAAAACCTGAAAAATAGGAAAACCACAAACGGTTATAGCTTCCTTATTTGAGGAGATACGAAAAAAGTTAAAGGAATGAAAGTTGACGGCAAAGACAACAAGAATAATAACGTGTAACAAAAAAATCGTAAAAAGCAGTTGGCTTTGACATACGCTATTGTGCAAAAATGAAAAATACATATCTCAAAGTAGGCCATGACGCCATTAATTCCGTTATTTTTTTCTCATTCCAACGATATAAAACATGTCACAGAAATTTTAACCGATAGTGTCAATATTTAATATTTTACGAATACCACAATTCATATAATTGAATCGTAAAAATCAGTTGTGCCATAATTAGTGAAAAACAATGTATACAGTTATTAATAAATTTGACAGATTGTCACTGTTGTATGTTGTATGTTGCGTTGTCGAGTTCTAAGACAAATTTTATATCAGTAATTATGGTGTACACCAATAATAACAAATTCGATATGATAGCATTTATTGTCAGTGCAATTTTGACGCTGAGACGGCAGTCACGGTTTACGGAGATAGATTTCCAGATGCTCCGCAGCCAAATCGAACTATGTTTAGGAAGTTAGTTCAAAATCTAAAAACGCACGGTTCATTTTCAAAAAAAGTAGTAAGGCGAGCGCATGTTGCGGATAATGTAAGAAAAGTGAATAGAGTAATGAATTATGTTAACCAAAATGAGGAAACCTCTTTGAGACAAATTCAGAGAAACTGTCGCATAAAAAAAGACAGTGCAAGAAAAATATTGAAAAAAAAATGGATTTCAATGCTACAAAATGAGGAAAGTTCAACATTTAAATGAGGGAGATAAGCCAAGGAGAGTAAGATTTTGTAGATGGTTATTAAATAAGAAAAGGAATGACGCGCTGATATGTAGCAAAATTCTTTGGTCGGACGAATCAAATTTTTCTAATAATGGATTTTTCAATAGAAATATGCATTATAAGTGGACACGAGAAAATACACATTGGTGCAGAGAGACTGCTTTCCAAGAAAGATTTTCTACGAATGTTTGGTTGGGTCTTTTAGGGACTAAAGTAATTGGACCTTATTTTTATGATGGCAAATTAACCGCTCGTAGATACCTTAATTTCCTGCAAATCGGTGTTGTGCGAATGGCTTTGCAGCCACAGCCATAGATTGCAAGTATAGATAGATTTCCTGCAAAACGAATTTCAAGATTTTCTTTACGAATTAACAGTGGCAGAAAGATTAAATTATTCATATTTTCAACAAGATGGGGCTCCACCTCACACTGCTGTAATATGTACAAATTATTTAAATCAAGTTATGCCAGATAGCTGGATAGGCACCTATGGACCCATTCTATGGTCAGCTCGATCACCAGATATTACGCCCTTGGATTTTTTCGTCTGGGGTTACATTAAAGACAAGGTATTTCAAACTGCCCCTGAAAATATTGAGGACATCAAAACCAGAATTCGAAACGCATGTGAGGCAATTACTCCTGAAATGCTCCAAAATGTAATGCGTGACGTGTCTCGTAGAGCACGTTTATGTGTCAGAATGCATGGGGCACAATTTGAACATTTGTAGTTAAAAAAATAAATACACGCAATCTCTTTTCAATATAGTAGTAGGTAGTACTGTTATACATAGTTTTTCGTTTTTTTCTTTGGATGTTCGTTTTGTACTTGTATTTTTATTTATGAGATATTTATTGGTTTGTATTAAATTGTAATAAATAATTACGGAATTATAATTATTATAAAGTGAATTTTTACTATTATGGCACAGCTGATTGTTACGATTCAATTATATGAATTGTGGTATTCGTAAAATATTAAATATTGACACTATCGGTTAAAATTTCTGTGACATGTTTTATATCGTTGGAATGAGAAAAAAATAACGGAATTAATGGCGTCATGGCCTACTTTGAGATATGTATTTTTCATTTTTGCACAATAGCGTATGTCAAAGCCAACTGCTTTTTACGATTTTTTTGTTACACGTTATTATTCTTGTTGTCTTTGCCGTCAACTTTCATTCCTTTAACTTTTTTCGTATCTCCTCAAATAAGGAAGCTATAACCGTTTGTGGTTTTCCTATTTTTCAGGTTTTTGTAATATATCTCATAAAATAGGCTATGGATTTCAAATTTCTTTTTACTGAAATATAGCTCACAAAAAATGGGATAACTGTTTCTAAAACTTTATTCTTCTACAATAGATATTAGGCGAGATATTTGGTGTGGCCCTCGTAAAATAGACAGTCTGTATATCCAAATTAATTAGCAACATTATATTCAAACTTTACCTCATTATGAATTAATTCCATTGTTTCCTGAATATTAGCGTAATTTTACTGTAATAATATGTTGTATTTATTTTACATTGTCAATTGTAAATTATATATATGGCAGGGCTCTGATAGATATTTCATTTTTAGAGATACAATGTTTTTGCACCACTCTATATGGGGAAGTAAAATATGCAAGGCCTTCGCTCCGTCAGGCAATACCTGCCTGATTCTTGGGTCTTTAAAGCAAAGAGGATGGCATCTCGTCTATCAATGAATAGTTTTAGCAATGGAGATTTCTTGGTTTTGCATGTTGAAAGCCTTTACTTGTTCGTCATCACGTGAATAATATTAATGCAGATACTTGCAAGCCACACACTATTTATGGTAATGTCACGTATGAAAACCGTGGGTAAAAAGCTTCGTTGGAAAACCTTCGAGTGTCACAGCAGACGACATTTGAAACTTTTAATATCAGCTTAGTTACAATTTAGATATTAATTAATTTTAAGCCAATTTCGTCCATCAAAATTTAAGAGGAAATATCTTTTTTAAGCACACACTGTGGAATTAGCTTAAAAATAAGTAACCTTAAACATTAATTAGCTGTGTAACTTTTTTAAAGTAAAATTATAGTAATTTGGGCCAAAATAAATATCCAAAAAGATTCCGAGGTCTGGCTCTCGCATCCCTTCGTTAGGGGTGAAAAATCTGTTGAGGTTATGGAAAGATTACAAGAAAGTTGTTCCGAATAAAATTTTCTATCAACCTGTAATTTTGCATTATCTAATTAGTTTATATAATTTTGAAAGAAAATAGAATGTTTTCTTCATATATACTTTTTTCTTCCTGTTCAATTGTAATAATGGAGTTGGAATTGTCATAGTGAATATGCTTCCCTGTTTACACAAAAAAGGTCCTGTATTAAACATCGTAGAATCAATCG
Source organism: Stenurella melanura (assembly GCA_963583905.1). Taxonomy (NCBI): domain Eukaryota; kingdom Metazoa; phylum Arthropoda; class Insecta; order Coleoptera; family Cerambycidae; genus Stenurella; species Stenurella melanura. The sequence continues at coordinate 117,179,823 of OY757312.1, forward strand.
TTTTGTTAAAGTGAAAAACAGTTGTATCAATTGTGAACCGATTTCAATTAATAATTTAAATAGGGCTGGCTTCAATTTGAACTCAGAAATTATAATTTTATAATCAAAATAGTCCGAGAAATTCATGAAAAAGCGTGTGTAAATTCTGAAAAATCTGAAAAAATGGTCGGTTTCGGTTTTGAAGAAATAGCGACATATGTTTGATCTAACATGGTAGCTTACTCAGCTAACGCATGTCGGTGGGGAGCGCACTTGGTCAGACTATCTGTCGTATACTGGGTTCGATTTTCAGCTCCAACACCGGCAATGAATGAAGGTGGAAAATGGATGTTATCTGCGTTTTTTCAAATGTGTAACCCCCTTCCGGACAGCCTAGGCATTGGATTTGGGGGTTGTCTACTATATGTGACGTGTCTGCGCATGGAATGTAAGAGAAGATGTCTTAAAAATGTTTCATTCTAATGGATTATATTTTCATGAAATCTATCATTCTGTTTCTTGGAAACGTTTTTCGCCCTTATTCTGGAGCTCATCAGAAAGACATAAAGCCACTCATAAGACACGGTAGATAAATAAATTCATTTTAGGCCTTTGTTCTCATTTTTAACTGAATCTTCATGATCGTAGGGAGTTATGTAGCTACTAGTTTAATCTGCGTGGGTGTAGCGGACTGTGTGGATGCTAGTGTTAGAATGAGAATTGTCAAATAAGAAATTAGACAAATTCATTTTAGGATTTTAATTTGCTAGCATAACCAGAATTCAGGTTATCGAAAGAATGCAAAGATTTCATTAATATTTTTACACAAGTTTGTTTGCAAAATCCTATAGAGAATATGTTTCAGTACAATTATAAGCAAATAATGATTCATTTTTAAATTGTGAAAAACAGTTGTATCAATTGTGAACCGATTTCAATTAATAATTTAAATAGGGCTGGCTTCAATTTGAACTCAGAAATTATAATTTTATAATCAAAATAGTCCGAGAAATTCATGAAAAAGCGTGTGTAAATTTTGAAAAATCTGAAAAAATGGTCGGTTTCGGTTTTGAAGAAATAGCGACATATGTTTGATCTAACATGGTAGCTTACTCAGCTAACGCATGTCGGTGGGGAGCGCACTTGGTCAGACTATCTGTCGTATACTGGGTTCGATTTTCAGCTCCAACACCGGCAATGAATGAAGGTGGAAAATGGATGTCATCTGCGTTTTTTCAAATGTGTCTGCGCATGGAATGTAAGAGAAGATGTCTTAAAAATGTTTCATTCTAATGGATTATATTTTCATGAAATCTATCATTCTGTTTCTTGGAAACGTTTTTCGCCCTTATTCTGGAGCTCATCAGAAAGACATAAAGCCACTCATAAGACACGGTAGATAAATAAATTCATTTTAGGCCTTTGTTCTCATTTTTAACTGAATCTTCATGATCGTAGGGAGTTATGTAGCTACTAGTTTAATCTGCGTGGGTGTAGCGGACTGTGTGGATGCTAGTGTTAGAATGAGAATTGTCAAATAAGAAATTAGACAAATTCATTTTAGGATTTTAATTTGCTAGCATAACCAGAATTCAGGTTATCGAAAGAATGCAAAGATTTCATTAATATTTTTACACAAGTTTGTTTGCAAAATCCTATAGAGAATATGTTTCAGTACAATTATAAGCAAATAATGATTCATTTTTAAATTTTTAAGGTAAAGTACGCGATTTTCATTATTTTTGCGATACACTTTTACTTATGAGAAATCATTGTCACTGGTTTAACAACAACTGTTTATATTTTAATTTAAATGCTACTACTGAAACCTGTTTTAGATTATCCAGAATAGGATTATATAAAGAGGGGGCAGAGGAAGCAAAAGATCTCTGAAATCTTACCGTAGCATGCTGCAGAATCGTTAACATCTCAGTATATATAACATTTCTATCATGAATTAATGATCTAGGTATAAGCAATTTCCTAATATAAGGAGGAAAATTAGTAGTCAATACTTTGTGAATAAAACATGCAAGGCGATGCTGTCTGCGCATGGCCATATTAAGCCAACCAATCGTTTTAAAAACACAGAAACATGCTCTCTTTTAGACAAATTGAAAATAAAACAAATACATGTATTTTGTATCTTCTGAATTCTGTAAGAAGTAGCCGCATCAAGACATGGGCCATAAACAGCATCACAGTAGTTAAAGTGAGACAGAACCATTGAATCGCACAGCATGATCTTTGTTTTTTTGTTAAGGAAGTGGCGATGATTATATAAATTTTTCAGTGCACAAAATGTCTTTTTCATTACCGTATTAATATGTACATAAAATCTTAGCTGATAATGTATAACTAAGCCCAAATTTTTAAAATGGTCATAATAAGATAACATTTGCTGCCCGACAAAGATATTTACGTTATCCAAAACAAGCTTTCTACTGGTGCTATTCCCAAATACCATAACTGCAGATTTTTTGGCAGCGCTTACTTGATATATCAACTAGGCATTTGATATCTCACTTATATTAGGTGCTGCCCCAGTATAGTCCTCTGATTTGAAAGTGTTATATAGCTGGCTATCATCGGCATAAAAATGGTATACACAATACTTAACGATTCTAATGAAATCTGCAGTATATATTAGGTATAAAAGAGGTCCTAATATTGATCCCTGAGGAACACCAGCTTCCAACACTTTCAATTCAGATGCTAAATGCTGACCAATAATCACTTTTTGTTGTCTTTTATGTAAATATGTCATGATATTAATAGCGTTATCAGTGAAACCGAAAGGTTTTAATTTAGCGAGTATCAAACGCCTTTAAATAATCTAGCACTGTGTTTTTTGTCATACAAATACAAAATTTTAAAATTTTGCAATAATACGCAGATATTATGTTTTTAAAATGAGATTTTTAATGATGACTTTAGTAGTGTTCATACAAAAAATAGTGTATGAATATACTTGTTAAAAGTAATTTTATTTTGTTCGTGAGATTCTCCACTCACAAAATAAAACATCACTTCTAACGCTTATATCATAAATAACTATTATTCAAAAGTGTCATCCCTAATTTTTTTGAAATTTTTCAGAAATAAGGCACTTCTTTTTGAACTACTTCGATTGTCAAATGGTGACATTCCGGTTTAAATTGAAGCTAAACCCAATTTTTCTATTTTATTATATCCAACACGAACATTAGTGTGATAATAAAACTAACCATTTTTGTTGTCATATTTTACAAGTAGATAGATAATAAGACGCTAGTTAGAGTGAAGTAAATCCTTGAAAAGAGAACAGTGTTGACTTGGTAAATTTTTGTTATCTTTGCTGATTAAATTCTAATTTGCGATTTAAAATATTCGTTTGATCACTCCGTACTTCAAGAAAAAAATAAAGGTATTCCCGAAAGCGACGTTAAACAGAGGCAACGCGGTATGATTAAGCTGTGCCGCGTCTCCGATGTTGTTATTAAAAAAGATTTCTGTAGATCGAGTGAGTCTGTCACAATATTGAAATATGTTTATGTGGGGCCGAGTGAAAATGAGAGGCGCATAAATGAGCAAAGCGGGGTTGAAGGCAAGAAGGGACTGCAGGGCTGCTGGGGCGCATATTGGTCTAGCGTCCCTTATGTGTGTCCGCCACAGATTCCAGCTCCTAATTAAGACTGGGGGGAGGGGGGCCCAAGGAGGAATATTGATCAAGTCGGCAGCAGCGGGTGCGACGAGGAGCATAGTCCAACAAGGACCGCCGAGTTATTATTTGGGCGACCGCGTTCGCTGTGTTTGCATGCGCATGAGGGCAGCGGCGTACGAAAAAGATTATAAAAACGGACCGGGAGCCCGGAGAAAAAGTGTGTACTTTTGAATTAAAACATTAAATTAATACGTATTCAGGAAGTAGGTGTGCTATACGTTGTGCTATAACTATTTGATTTAATCAAATAGGTATATTATAACCGGTAAAAAAAATTGTAATAATCACCGTAGAAAAAAACATTTTCGTACAGAAATACGTTTCATAACACACTGAACTCAAATCAAAGTCAGTGCTTGAATATATGTGTGTAGACCGTTTCTAGTAAAGATGATAACTTCTATTTGTTTCAAATTTAGTACATAGGCCACATTCGTCATACAGGATAACCATTATGTTTTATTATTATGTTGGAGCAAAGCGTTACTAAACTTTTTGACTAAGCATACAAACACAGGAATGAACGGGATGAATAATAATAATAATAATAATAATTTATTTGTCACGTAAGCTGATACATACGAACAGATGTGAAAGTCAAAGAAAAAGTAAAATTACATGTAAATACACAATTAATAGTAAAACACAAATAATAGATATATAACATCATAAACAATAGACATTTAAACAAACTCATTAATACTGCAAAGACAACTTTGAATTAGATATTGTTTTAATAACGATTTAAAAGAATTAAAATTCCTAGCATTTAATACATGTGTAGGTAATTTGTTGTAAATTTTAATGCCCGAGAAATAAGGTGATTTTTCATAGAGACAAATTATGCACGGGAATTGTTAATGAAGATCCATGTCTAGTGGTATACAGATGAAAGCTACCATTTTTTTTAAAGAGGATAAGTTTTTTCTTACATATTTAGCAATGTTGTATATATAAATTGATGGAAGTGTTAGAATTTTATGATTTATAAAGTATGGTCTACAAGACTCTGTGGTTTTTAGATTAAAGATGACTCTAATGACTCTCTTTTGTTGTATTAAGATTCGATTAATAGTGGATGATCTACCCCATACCATGATATTGTAAGACAGATGCGGATATATCATAGCATAGTAAATATTAAGTAAATATTCTTTGGGTATATTCTGTTTTAATGAGGAAATAGCATACAGAGAGGTGTTAATTTTCTTCGCTACATAATCTATCTGGTCGTTCCACGTTAGATGCGAATCTACAAATGTGCCGAGAAATTTAACGGAACTAGAGAAGTTAATATTTCTGTTGTTAAAAAAATTGTCAGCAATAGTTGTTTCTCGTGGAGAAAAATATATACAATCAGTTTTCGTGATATTTTTTATTATTATTTTTTTTGAGCACCATAAGTTGAAGCTATCCATCACATCATTTGTGAGAGACTGCAGTTCTACAAAACTTGGTGCTGAGACCATGACTGACGTATCATCCGCATACATGGTAATTTTTCCTTTTATATGAGATGGGAGATCATTTATGTATAGTGAAAATAGTAGAGGTCCCAGCACGGAGCCTTGTGGAACTCCCAGATTAATATGATAATCATTTGAGGTAACATTTTGTATTTTGACTCGTATTAGTCTATTAGATAGGTAGGAAATAATCCAATCTAGGAAGGTACCCCTAAACCCCAATCTGTATAACTTTTCAGACAAAACCCGATACCAACTGTGTCAAAAGCTCGACTGAGATCGAAAAATAAACCTATGACATAGTGGCCTTTATCCAATTCGTCATAAATATATTGCAAAAACTGATTATGGAATGAACAGGAATAAATGATATGAACTAAGTAATTATAGGCCTTAAGACCAATTCTGGCCATAGTTGAAAAAGTGATTGCTTACCAAGTAGGTAAATTTTTGGGAAATAATAATTTTATTGTTGAGAATCAATACGCATTCTGAAAAGGCAGAAGTACATCGGACGCCTTCTTGGGATTGGCGAATTTTGTGAGAGGGATTTGAAAGTAAAAAGCCCACTCTAGCAATGTTCATTAACCTCAGTAAGGCGTTTGATTGTGTCGAGATATTGATAGATAAACTATAGTTTTATGTTTTTTCCGGAGGACCATTAAACTTAATGTCTTCCTGTATTTCAAATAGGTCACAGTCAGTAATGTGTAATAGTGAACTCAGTTCCGTGCTGGAAGTGAAAAATGGGGTCCCACAAAGCAGTGTGTTAGGACTACTGCTATTCCTAATATATGTTAAACATTTACACCCTCTTTGCTGATTATATAACTTTTGCAGTGCGCTTAGAAAATGATTCCCCAACATCAGTAAATTAAATATTAGAGAATATTATTCTTCAATCAGTGGACTGGTTTAACTCAAACAGATTGTGCCTAAATCAACAATAGACAAACCAACTCTTATTTGCAACAAAACAACAGAAAACAACAGTGCAAAATTTTTGGGTCTAGCCCTAGATACCAACTTAAACTGAAAACTATATACTGATTCATTAGCCAGTAAACTATCAAAAACAATATATGTCCTAAGACAACACAGAAACGACATAAACTTGAAAACTGCTCTTATGACTTACTTTGGAATTTTTCATAGCACAATGGTGTATGGATTAATCAACTGGGGAAACTCGTGCCATACCAACAACATAACATAAGAGTTTTAGTGGGCTTCTCCTATAGAACCAGTTGCAAACCTTGGTTTGTAGATTTGAACGTTCTTACCCTAATTTCTGCAATATTGTATTATAAACGTTGTATTTGTAAAAACTCACCAATATCTTTTTGCTCTAAATGGTGATAATCATGAATATGACACTCGCTCAAGATCCAAGCTTAGTATTCCCACACATAGACTCTCATAGACAAACAGAAACCTTACTGGACCTAGATTTTTCAATTCACTAAATTCGGAACTAAGAAACTCGTCCCTAAATAATTTATGGCCTCCCTGGAGGCGTGTAGGGGAGGTAGAATGGTGTAACTTCTATTTCTTATGATATCTCGAAGGCATATGCCAATTTTTAGCGTTCTCCGCCGAGAACTTTCCATTTTATAGGTACTTTGAGAAATTTTCAATTTTTGTTTAATTCTGAGTCTAAGATGGCCTTGTAACTTTCTTTGGACCATCGCAAAATTGTAACTTTTTGTACATGATGTCAAATAGTTATAACAAATGTTTTACCGCAAAGTAGAAGTGGTATTCGTTCGGTTGGATCATGATTAATTTTTAAATTTGCCGCGCTTTTTCCTGTATCAGCAAAAAATTGTAACTTTTTTTTTATCAACTAGGAATTATATAGACTATCGTATACCGTAGTTGTTAGCAGGTATCAATTCGGTTAAAAAATCTTTATTATTCCATAGCCCCTGGCCCAAAATCAACCCACTATGCATACTACTTAGGAAAAAGTCTAGAGATTTGCAAAGTACATTTTGGATATAATGTTTCCATCCTAAACAATTTTTAGTTTATACATTTCTTGATGCAACAAAGAAGGCTTCTTTAGAGCCTCCCTAGTGCCCTGACGAGACATTTACAAGGGACCTTTTCCATACAGTTTTACATCCTAAACAATTTTTATTCCAAATATTTTCAAATTCGACGAATAATTATTTTCGGCCCTCGTTGGAGCCTTCCCTAGTGCATCGATTTCACAAACATTCAACAAACCCCAGATTCGGATTCTTTTGTTATTTTTGGGTTTTCAAAAAGTCCATTTTCATCATAATCTGAATTTCGGATTTAATCATGGCGCCAACTGCATTTTAGTGTAGTAAAAAAAAGGATGTTGATGTGTATAATTTTGTAACAGCAAAATTATAATTTCATACTTTCTGGGGTATCATCAGGAGTATATATCTATGTTTTGGACTTCCAAAGCCTATTGCGTTTGTTTTATAGACATTTTTGTATATTTAAACAGCGTTTATTTAGATAAAAAGGTGAATATCTCCGGTTCTAGAGGTCCAATTGGGGTAAACAAAAAACTAAAAATGCCCAGGGATGTCAAATGTCAAGAGTTTCGATCGGCTTCAAACTTTCAGAAAATATGCCTCTTATTGTCTGTAACTGTTTATTTGTGGCATATTCAGATTTTCTTACTTTTTATTGGGTATTTTGCCACTGAAAAATATTTAAAAATTTTAATGAAAAACCTCTGCGCCAAACGGATCAGACAGAGGTTGGTTCTTGAGTACTTGACTGTTTCAAAAAGTCTCACACCTAAAAATATATAAACTAGAACAATGTTATAAACTAAAAACTCAAAATCAAAGCTATAGGAAGTTAACGTTTCGGAAGAGAATCTACTTCCGTTCTCAAAACTTTTTTGGCCGTCAACCATGACAGTTCTTTGTTTATGTATTTCCATAGTCACGTGAGACATTAAATTATATTTATCTTATTTTTACTTACTTCGTCTCTAAGGATGGGCAACCAACTAGTACAAAAATCTATTGAATAATTAGAAACGCATCTATCCTCGTTTAATAATAATAATTTTTATGGAAAATTTCGAGGAAAGTAATATTAATAATCTAGCTTATAAACCCATTGTATGGTGGAGATATGTAGATGACATTTTTGCTATATGGCCTTATAGTAAAGAATGTTTAAGTAATTTTTTGAATCAGATTAACGAAAAAGAACCTTCAATTAAATTTACAATAGAAATAGAGAATAATAATGAATTACCTTTCTTAGATATTTTAATTAAAAAATTAGATAGCACATACCAAACCAGTGTGTATAGAAAACAAACACACACAAACAGATACTTAAATTTCAATTCAAATCAACATGTTAGTGTTAAGAAAGGTGTTGTTAAGTGTTTGTATGACAGGGCCAAAATTATTTCTTCAAATGATGTAATATTAAAGAACGAAAAACAATTTATAAAAACTGTCTTATTAAATAATCAATATCCTGAGAGTTTTGTTGATAGTCAGTTATTGAACATTGGTAGTAGAGAGAATATACTATCACAACCTGAGGTATTTAGGTCAATGGCAGTAATTCCATATAAACATGGTTTATCGGATAAATTACGAAAAATTGGGAATCGATTTTCCGTACGAACGGTTTTTCAAACGGGCTCCACGCTAAGATCGGTTTTATCAAGGACCAAACCTCCAAATATTGTTCAAAACTCAAAAAATTGTATTTATACTGTTCCGTGTGAGTGCGGAAAACATTACGTAGGTGAATCATCTAGACCTTTCAACGTAAGGCTTGGTGAACATAGAAATTACGCTAGAAGGGGAGAATTTGAAAAATCCAAAATTTGTGAACATGCGTGGGATAATAATCATAGAATTAAATGGGACTCGGCGAAGATTTTGGAAAAAGAGAGCAAGGGAACTAAAAGAAAACTTAAAGAATCCGCGATTATTTTATTAAACGAGGATAGATGCATTTCTAATTATTCAATAGATTTTTGTACTAGTTGGTTGCCCATCCTTAGAGACGAAGTAAGTAAAAATAAGATAAATATAATTTAATGTCTCACGTGACTATGGAAATACATAAACAAAGAACTGTCATGGTTGACGGCCAAAAAAGTTTTGAGAACGGAAGTAGATTCTCTTCCGAAACGTTAACTTCCTATAGCTTTGATTTTGAGTTTTTAGTTTATAACATTGTTCTAGTTTATATATTTTTAGGTGTAAGACTTGTTGAAACAGTCAAGTACTCAAGAACCAACCTCTGTCTGTTCCGTTTGGCGCAGAGGTTTTTTCATTAAAATTTTTAAATATTTTTCAGTGGCAAAATACCCAATAAAAAGTAAGAAAATATGTCTCTTGTTGAGAACAAAATACCCTGAAATTTTAGTGCCCATATATTGAACCATGTGGACACAAATAAATTTGTTATCTGAAATTTGAATTGCCCGCCACTTTGTGCCATTAAGTCCTAAATGGATCTTTCTTTTTTTTAAAATGTAGATATCGATATCAGCTTTCCGATAACATAAAAAAAATTAAAGTCATTTTGGCTACTTTTTTGGCATTTATTTATAAACCAAATGACAACAAATGGATATGTGTGATATGTACGTACTTAAATGACCCAATTTTAATTACGAAGATTTTGGTTTTTTGTTTGTCCCGATCGGACTTCTAGAACCGGATATATTCACTTTCTTACCTAAAAAAATGCTGCCAAAAAAACAAAATTGTTTATAAAAAAAAACGTAATAGGCTTTGGAAGTCCAAAACTTAGATATATACTCCTGATGATACTCCAGAAGGAATGACATCATAATTTTGCTGTTAACAAAACTATGCATATCTCATCGTTTTTCTGATCTCTTTTTATTGCACTATTTATCTATAGATGAGAAGTAAAATAAAAACAATAATTGAATCACTTTTGAAAAAACGGTCACTCAAAATTACGAAATAAAAGTTCACCTTTGTCGATTGGTCAATAACCTTTTCATTACATAATGTCCATTAATACGTTCAATTTTATTCGTTTTTCCATCTTCCTCAATAAGTATATTAAATAACAAGCTAACCGTTATACTCTGCGCCGATTTACTGCACTTTTTATATAATTGTTGCACATTCTATAGGGTACTCTTCGCAGTTTTTTTGGTAAATAATATTAGTTTTAGACATTTTTAGATTAATTACAAAACATAAAAAAATTTATAACTTTTTTATTTATCAATCGATATTGCTCAAAAACAATAGAATTCTTCCTCTAGCTAACACTAACTTACTGTCCAAATTACAATCGGACTTTTCGTTCTTAAGTTATCGTGCTTACAAGAAACGTGACGGACGGACAGACATATGGACGAACAGACAGACGGACGGACGGACATTTTAAAAGTTGTTCAGAATTCGATCACCAACACAGTGATATGAAAATTTTTTGTCTACGAGCAATATTACCGGTTTTAGAAATGTGTGGATCGAATGCAATCTACTCTTCGTTTTGTATTTGCGAAGAGTATAATAAAGGTTAATTAACCGGGTGCGGGTGAGTTTTTATTCCAATATTTGTAGAGATTGTCTTTTAAAGCGGTTTAATGGTTATTCGCCTTTTTAGTGACATCTTATGTAGCTTTTATAATGAAGGAATATTTCCGTCATATTGAATTTTTAACATCAAACTTGTTATCACTGATTACTCATATCCACATTCTACATGTACCAAAGTTCATACGAATCTGCATATCTTTTGCAGTTATGGATTAGCTATTTTAATTCTTTAATTTTTGACATAAAAAAATACCTAGCTATCAATTTTTCTGCAATTCCGACGAATAGGCAAGCATTCGCCAAATTCTCGAATCGAAAAAATATGTATCAGATCTTTACTCGCCCGTACAAACAATTTGAAATTTTTGATTTTTTATCGTTTCAGGTAAGACAGATAGTGATTAAGACTAGGAACCATCTGAATGTGGCTGTTTCTACAAACAGTGTTTTACCATTTTACCTTATATCGGTATATTTCTGATAACATACTATAATTTAAGAAACCATGTTGTATAATTGTTCCTAAGTTTCGAAGGAATGTTTTCACCATCTTCAGAAAAATTTCAAACGTGAATTAAGCATTAAGTTGTAACGGTCACGTTTTGAAAGTACACTCAGTACTTTAAAATTAAATAAAAGCGCACGACTATTCTATTCATTATTTAAATTTAAATTATAAGATACTGGTCTGAGCATTATACGAGTTTAAATTTTATCGGCTAGACATGACAAATGCTTGACCAATAGCGTGCTGGCTTGTACGACCAAGTTTAGCCAACAGTAGGTTTGTTTTGGTTTTGAGAAATACCCTGTCCTCGGACGTCAGGCACATGCGCAATTAGTAAAACGCGTTGTGACTTACTAACTGCGCATGTGCCTGACATTCGAGCACTGGTATTTCTCAAAACCAAAACAAACCTAGTAAACGGAGATATTCATACGCCAACTCGAAAGGGAGACGCTCAAAAGATGGTGTAGAGGCGGTTGGCCGTGTAGGCTGTAAGAATTAAAAAACCGCCATATATTTGTAAATATCTGTATATAGTGATTACTAACTGCGAATAGAATCGGTAAAGTAGTTATTTTAGTTTATATGTTCTGTGTTATTGTGTACCATTGCCCATAGCTACAGTAGGGCAATGTTTTCGTCGAATCAACTGTAAGTACAACCGACTTTAATATCATGTATGCTAATGTTGCTGTTTGAAACCGATTGCGACAATGCAGAATTATTGATGGCTGCAATACCTCATTCCACGTTTGGTCAGTAATATTTCCTATTGTAACCAGTGTTCGATTAAGACTTCTCGTACCCCATGAGAAGATAATAGTGCGTGAATAACCTCGTTTTGGAGGCGTAGCTATACCGTCCCGTTATTTTGACATCTCCCGTGTGTTTTGGGCATAAAAACATAGTGTTCAACTGCGAACCAGTTTTTGTCGAAATTATTAATTGTCGGGCCCTTTTTTTGTAATTCATTTTACGTACAGTCTGTAGTATTTCCTTTTGTGTGATCTCATGTAATTTAAATAAGCCCTTTTTTATGTTAACGTAAGAATTCTTTGTTTTACCGCTCTGGCCAGATCGTGTTTAGTTTAGTTTAATTATTTACCGTATACAGATTCTTATTGTGTACAGTTTTGCTTTGTATTTTACTATATGTCAGATAGACTTTTAATGATTTGGTTACATGATTATTCTGACGAAAATTTTTGTAAAATTTACTCACACCCTGATGTCGATTGCTCTACTATTTGTGTATTTTTCAGTAAACCATTAAAGTAAGTTAAATTCAAAGATTGGTTCTATTTTCCCTTAAGAAAGTTTAACATTTCAAAGTGGTAAATTTCAAGTTAATTCGACATCATCATTTATTTGTCGTCAGATATTTGGGACGAAATTTTTTATTTTTTTTTGAGAGCGTAGTTGACTAGTAATATAAAAAGTACAAATTAGGAGTTTATAACATGTTTAAATCCCGAGCGTTTCAGCACAAAATATTTACTCTCTGTTCAATTTACACAAGTTATATTACTTTGGGCAACATAGCTTGAGAAAGAAAATGATCGACAACATGGAGTGTAGAAGAAACTACACGTTGGTGTTTTATCGGTGCTATCAAAAGCCAATCCAGCTTATAATGACTTTTGATTGCTGCAATAGTCTCAGAAAATGAGGTTCCATAGGTTAGTTAGTCAGTGAATTAATCTCATATGTAGATAATCTAAAAGCGAATAGATATCTGAGCTGCTATTTTTTCGAAATTGTTGTGAAGCACCCTGTACTTACTAGTATATTTGTCATATTTTCTATTCGTTTTATTTATTAATATTGATTCTAAGTTCATTGTATCCAAATTGCACACTTGCATTTTCACTACATTGTTACCTGTTATAAATCGTTTCAACATATTTCGAGTTCATTGTCCTTTTATGTTTAGGCAGCACTTTTATATATTGTATTTTTTCCAATTTTATAGCCAGTTACTGATCGACCTTTTTGTAAAACGCAGGTGACTTACGACACCAATTGCCTACATTTTAATTAAAGTTGTAGAATAGTATTTTGGGATTTTACTGGAAAATACCTACCCCGTAGCTTCCACCAACTTAGCTACAACACCCTAACAAACAACCCTTTCGAGAACCGCAAAGTTGGTACCACCACATTCGGTGTCACAACAAAATTGTCTTTTGCACTATTTGTTCTTTTTTTCGATATGTTTCGCATACGAATGAGATATTAAATAAAAATACGCCATGTAGCAGTAGTTAGTTAATAATAATTGGTTACGTAGTGTGATATATCCATCCTTTGTAAAAACTTGTTGGGCACCACTGAATGAATGACTTCCTAGTGAGAAAATTAGCACTGCCTCGGAAAAGGGTATCCTGTCCGTAAGCGGGATAAGGAAGGGTTGTTCGCCGACGACGTGAGGTTTTTCGCTTCAGATGGTCATTACGCTGGACCGTTCATTAAAAATTAAGATACGCCCATAATGAGAGATTTGATTAAAAACACATTAGGGGTATGTGTGTGGTATGTGCAATCGCTACTTTATTAACTTTGAATTATGTACTGTAACACACACGGTCTACTAACATCAAATCTGCGGGGCTTTTTTGCTTTATTATCCACGCTACGTTATTTATCGGATTAAGTAAATATTTTGAAATCCTTTAACCTTTTTAATTGTGTAATATTTCACGGAAATATTTCAATAGTGACTTGACGCCATTTGGAATGCTAACTTCTCTACTTCGACTGATAATATGTAAAGGACACAGCACACGTTTATAAATGACTTAGCTCCCTGACAAATTTGATTAACCCAATAAACTGCGTTAAGCAGGAAATGTTTTATTTGTTTGGGAAAATAATCAAAAATAAAACAAGCACAGATGACAAGTGCTTTTTAGTCGCGGATGGTTCCTTTAATATGCTTGCTGCAGGTTGCATAATATATGTAATATGTGTATCGATTTAAAAAATATTATATTTCCATTTAATCAAATATCTTAAGATTCAGTAGTATAGGCATGACATGTACATATTCAAATAAAATAAAAACTCTTTAAAGGTAAAAGGCAAAGAGTCAATTTTTGTATTGTAGCTCAACTCATTCTTAACAAAAAAACCGCTGCCTAAGGAATCACTACTTCCACATCCAGATGAATCATTCAAGTATCTTTAAAAGAAAACATGTTGTCTATATTTTCACTCTATGAAACATATTCTTTATAGGATTTTGCAAACAGTGGAAAAAAAACTATCTATGAGAACTAAAAGAAAAACTATGTAAAAAATATAATGGAATCTTTGCATTCTTTAATAACTTGACTTCTGGTTATGCTAGCAAATTGAAATTCTAAAATAAATTTGTCCAATTTCTTATTTGATATTCTCATTGTAACACTAGCATCCAACATAGTCCCCTACTGCTAAGCGGATTAAACTAGTATCTACATGACCCCCTACGGTATGAAGATTCAGTTAAAAATGAGAACAAAGGCCTAAAATGGATTTATTTAGCTACCTTGTCTTAAAAATGTTTTCATTCTAACGGATGACATTTTCAGAAAATCTCTCATTCAGTTTCTTGGAAATGCTTAGCCCTTGAAACGTTTTTCGCCCTTATTCTGAGCTCATCAGAAAGGCACAAAGCCACTCATAACGATGTTTCATGCAAAACCAAAGCAATATCCATGAATAAGGATAAAATATTTATATTTGACAGGCTGATAAAAAACAACAGATCTTCACCTATCTATTAGCTAACTAGTATTGCAGCCTATACACTCTATGCATGTTTAAAAGTGAATTATTTATTATTTGTTTGCTTATAGTAATGAAACATATGGATGGGTTTTTGACAAAACATCGTGAGCAACAATTTTGTCAAAATTGCGTTTTTTGGTCTATACGATTCCTTGTGTTAAACTTGTGCATCTTGACATAACATCACATGTCAATAGAGCACTAGCAGTGACGTCACAGTGTTGCCACTTGTCAGTTGCCTGGGTGGTAAATTCAGAAATTTGACATTTGAGTTGGGGTCAATTTTCGTTCAATATAAATTAAAGTGGAGGATTTCTTAACATCAGATAGATGTAGTGATGTTTATAAATATATATTTTTTAAATCTACTGTGAGAGAAAATTTTATATATACTTTATTAGTGTTGTTTTTACCAGTGTAAAGTTTGGTGTCAAGAACGTTGACATCTTTGTGAACCCATAAATTAGTGAAAATAAAGGCTATATTGAATTTTTTACATTTTTTGTACATATAAAATATCAAGACATTTTAGTAAATGTTTAATTAATATACGCTCAGTTACAGCTAGGCAGTGACAGGTTAGGTAGTATTATTACACTAGGTTAAAAGTTATCAAAATACTCATTGATTTATGCCAATATATCAATCATATATTAATGGTTTTATAAACCTATTGTAAAATCTACATTTTTTGACGATTTAAAATATTTCCCTTCAACTTTTTATTGATTTATATCTTAGTTTTGTTAGGCTCAAAAGTTTGTAACGAGTTTAAGTGTTTATCACATTAATAAGAACAATCAGAGGTTTGTATTATGAAATGCAGGAGTAATAGTAAATCTAATAAAAAGATAGGACTGTGAGATCATTTCAGTTTCCATTTAATTTAAATTGCGAGCAAATATGCAACATAATACGCTCCGAATACTTTATATAGCTATATACCTAGTTTGGTATCTGTTCTGATTCTTACAATTATAATTACAGAGGTTCAAAATGTTGATAATGTACACAAATAAAATACCAGTGAAGGTAAGTGAGCTAAAACACAACAGAATTTAAAAAATAACACATTTTTAACAGCATCGTCTATCATCATTGTATGTTTTAAATTATACATATTATACATAATTAAGGTAATTAGGGTAAGTATGAATAATAATAGTCTTATAGTTTAGATATAAATTTTATATACAAGAAGGGTCACAATGGTTCATTAATTCAATGCTATATTATATTTTTGAAAAATCATCCAACGATATAGTTTCAATCTCTCACTTTTAAATCATATAAGTTGGCTCCATTAATACATTTCAGCTTAGAAATGTAATGAGGGGACTCCTAAAATGTAGAATATAAATAAAATTATAATAAATTCACTGAAATTCACTTATCATATCGAAAATTAATAACTTTTGACGGGTACGCAAGATAACACGCCGGTTGAAAAACACAAATAAAACACTAAATTAAAGTCAGATCAATAAATCGCGAAATGTATAATAGACGAAAAACACCCAAAATTGATGTGACACGAAAAAAACTTTTAAAAAAGCACTACAAATTCTTTAAAACCTCGAATTAATCAGAAAGCACAATGCAGAAAGCAGAAATGCAAAACTAGGCTATTACCACCCAGGCCACTTTGGCGGCCATGTTGTGACGTCAGCTGCTACTGCTCTATTGTACTGTATTCACAAAAATTTATCGTTTCATATATTATCGTAAGCGCTAATATCTTCAAACTGTGTTTAAATTATACCTAAAACTATCGTAACTCCTGATGCAATGCCGGCAAAGAATCGTAAGCGCCGTCGGTTACGATTAACTGTCAGGCGCTTACGATACTTATTAGTTACCATTTTCTTGTCCACTGCGCATCAAAATTGTGAGAGAATAACATCTTATCTGTATCTCTAGCAACAAAATTTAATAGAGTTGTGCCTGACAAATTATCCTAAGTTGCAATAATTAATGTAAACATTTACTTATTTCAAATTTTATACTAAAATCCAATTACTATTGATAAAAAAAGTGTTACAAACATTTTTAATAATTTGAGTCTGAGAATAACGTCAATTACAAAAAAAGTTGGTTCCCGTAAAATTGATTGTTTGTCGCTTACGTTGTTTTGTCAAAAACCCATCGATATTCTTTATAGGATTTTGCAAACAGCGGAAAAAAAACTGTCTATGAGAACTAAAAGAAAAACTATGTAAAAAATATTAATGGAATCTTTGCATTCTTTAATAACCTGACTTCTGGTTATGCTAGCAAATTGAAATTCTAAAATATATTTTTCCAATTTCTAATTTGATATTCTCATTATAACACTAGCATCCAACATAGTCCCTTGCGGCTAAGCGGATTAAACTAGTATTTACATGACCCCGTACTGATATTGCCTTGGTTTTGCATGAAGCATCGTTATGAGTGGCTTTGTGCCTTTCTGATGAGCTCAGAATAAGGGCGAAAAACGTTCCAAAGGCTAAGCATTTCCAAGAAACTGAAATAGAGATTTTATGAAAATGTAATCCATTAGAACAAAAATATATTTAAGACAAGGTAGGTAAAGAGACCCATTTTAGGCTTTTGTTCTCATTTTTAACTGAATCTTCGTACCGTAGGGGGTCATGTAGATTCTAGTTTAATCCGCTGGGCCGTAGGGGACTATGTTGGATGCTAGTGTTATAATGAGAATATCAAATAAGAAATTGGACAAATTTATTTTAGAATTTCAATTTGCTAGCATAATCAGAAGTCAGGTTATTAAAGAATGCAAAGATTTCATTAATATTTTTTACATGTTTTTCTATTAGTTCTCAGAGATAGTTTTTTTCCGCTGTTTGCAAAATCCTATAAAGAATATGTTTCATTACTATAAGCAAACAAATAATAAATAATTCACTTTTCAGTCTAGTATGTGGCAATGATTGGAAATAGAATTTTAATATGTTTGAGGCGGATGTCATAAAGAATTGAGGTGTTGGCCACTCGCATATATGCGAAAAGTAAAGTTTATGAACTCTTATCAGCTTGCCTTACTTATTTTCCCCTATTTACCGCCCACCCCTTTAACGGAATCATCTCAAAATATAATCTAGTTCCAAATGTCCTTATAATACATACGTGTACCAAATTTCAAGTGAATATCTCATTTTTATTTTTTCAGCCTCTTTCATACTGGAGTGTGGTGGTGGAGTGCTTGAAAATTTTTGTAAAAAAATCTGAGGCCTTGGCTTCTAGTGTATACACCAAATCCCAATTTTGTGTACTCTTACCAACTTGCTTTACTTGTTTTCCCCTATTTAATCCCCAACCCTACAACAGATTCATCTCAAAATATAATCTAATTCCAGATGTCGCTATAATACATATGAGTACCAAATTTCAAGTGAATATCTCAATTTTATTTTATCAACTCTTTTAATAATGGAATCGGGACGGATAGTGGGGGGTTGACAGATATTATAAAAAATCTGAGCTCTTTGCTTCTATATACACTAAATCCCAAGTTTCTGTACTCTTACCAACTTGCTTTATTTATTTTCCCCGTATTTAACCCCCAACCCTTCAACGGATTCATCTCAAAATATAAAGCTGTTTTTTAGGTAACGAATTGCGAGCTTGGAAAAAATGGTAAAAAGGTTGAGCTGATCTCAAATTAATCCTTACTAAAAACCAAGAGAGGCACTGTTCTTGGTTTTTTGAGAATGTTCAGTAAATACCCCTATTCAGGGGTTGAAATTTAAAAAATACCAATTAATCTGAAAACAATTCTATTTGTATTATTTCTATTAAATCAATCTTAAAAAAGGGGAATTATGTATTTTCTATCAAGAAGGGTTAATAACTCACCCATAGGCCCTCAAAGGGGGTAAAATCATCCCAAAAATATCAAAAATATTCTAAAAAATTTTGGAAATAAAATATTTAAATGTTTCGAAAAAATATGATAACAAAAATTTCTTTTTTACTATTTGCTTTCAGTTCAAATCAATGGCCATTTTTAAACAAAAATTAATTACAAATTTTTCGCTTTATGAAAACATAAATGTTTTCTAAACTTATTTTTAAGTAATTTTGTTATTCTCTAATTATTAAAAAGATGAATATACTGATCAGTAAAGTTATGATATATAAGCAATAAATGAAATGAAATGAAAAAAATATGAAAAATATGAAACCACAGAAAACACTATTTTGAAAATTCTAAAAAGAACTGATTGTGACTAGTTCTGAAAAAAACTGTTGTAAGGATTTTTGTTTTTTTTTTTATTTTTATTATGGTAAACTTTAGATATAGTAAGTTATTAACTGAATAGCAAAATTTCATATTAAACAAAATTACTTACAAATAAATATAGAAACCATTTTTATCTTTATAAGATGAAAGTGTTTTAATTTATTTTTGTTTAAAAAGAGCCATTGATCCGAAATAGAAAATTAGCAAATAGTAAAAAAAAATTGTTATATTTTTTTCAAGTCGATTTACGTGGTTTTGGTTTTACCCTACAAAAGGCTATAAATATTTAGTAAAAATTTCTTAAATTTATTAATATATTTAAAATACTATAGAAATGCAAAGAACTATAAAGGGATGTTTTTTCCATATTTCGAGGGTTGTCCCATATGTTAAGGATTCGGAACCACGATTTTCGGAATCAGCAACCCAAGAAACCTACCTAGTAACTACAAAAAATATTTAGGATACATTTTTGTCATCGATACAAATCTTTTAATTGTTTTAAATATTTTTCATACTTTCAACAGATTTCCTAACCTCAAAAAATTAATAATTAAAAATCAGAGACTTACGTGAAATTCTGATGCTTCCTGAGTATTTGAAAAAATTATTTAAATATCTTAAAAATTTTCGCCGGAGAACGACTTTCGTCCATTTTTATATATTTTTATCCACTGTGGACGGTTTCCACTTTTATATTATGAAGAGAGCTTCCAAATGTCGAGAAATAATTCTGTTTTTAAAATCATATTGTAAATTATTTGAAGATAAATCGCTAATATACAGACATAATCTCGTACCAACAACGCTGGTACCATGCTAAGATCCATAGTAATTTTTGGTGTCAGTCTTTTTATGGCATAATTTAAGCTCATTTACTGGTGTTCAAA
This sequence comes from Stenurella melanura, assembly GCA_963583905.1. Lineage (NCBI taxonomy): Eukaryota > Metazoa > Arthropoda > Insecta > Coleoptera > Cerambycidae > Stenurella > Stenurella melanura. The sequence goes on from OY757312.1 coordinate 117,199,938, forward strand.
ATTACGAGCATGTTCTTTGCTATAAAACTCTTTTCTTTTTGGCTATCTACCTCTGTTGTCGAAAACGTGTTAGAATAATAATTTATTATTTCTTGTTAGCGTCGAGAGCATTATTATTAAAAATCATTGTGTCTGTTTTTTGTTTGAATAAAATACCAAGAACTGTTTGGATTAGCTTTTATATTCAACTTGCAGATAGTTTTTGTGTATCTCATTTTTTCTCTGAGCTAATTAAATTCTTCATAAGTATTATTTTAAACTTTTTTAATAAAGGAAATAATATCAATTTCGAAAAATATATTTCAGCCGATTATTTTTCAAAGCTTACCAGTTGTTATTTTTTACGCTTCGAAAACTAACAACTTTAATTTTAAACAATAGAAATCCGTTTTATCTGGATTTATAGTTATTTCTAGAGAGCCCTCTATTCCCGAAGTTCCCCGTCGTAGATTTGGGAGAGCGCGACAGGCCGTTCCAGCACGTACGTGCCTTCGGTTTCCGTTCCGGGTTCGTTGTGCCTTTCCGCTTCAACCCTTTAATGAACATTGGTTTATACTATTCCATCTTTCGGCTTTAATTTCATTCCACTAGGATATTCCGCCCGCCAAAAATTAATATTAATGCAATATTGTATCAAATATAATTCGCGCCAATTGCCCAAATTAATTTAATTGGCATAATAATATCTGGAATTATTTAATCAGAATAATTAGAATCCTCACGAAATCTTGAGATATGTGAAGGAGAAACCATAAATTGTACCAATTTTTTTCTTCTTCCGATATTTAGGACAAAGACTTGCCATTAAACGTGTTCAGATATCGAAACGTTAGTTAATGAATTAATAGATATGTTTTATTTCGTAACATGTTCTCGTCAAATATCACTCGTACTTATAAATTTTAACAAAACATTTTTTTTCGTTGCCTAAATTAATGTGACTCGTATAAATTGGTTAGAAGTGAGAAAACTAAACTATAACTTCAGTAAATGTTTACAAATTAAAATGCCAGATGGGGAAGACTGGAAAGATGGTTCCTCAGTATCAGCACACAAACAGTTTACGGCTCTAAAAGAGAACAGAGACTGTCAGAACTGTCAGGTATAGGACTACGTAAATGTCCTTATAGACCTAGGAAGTTAGAATAAAAGGACACCGTGGGTACCAGGACACAAGGGAAATGGAAAGACTGCTGAGCTGACTAGGGAAGGCGCATCTAAGGTCGTAATATGATCCGAACCCTTTTCCGGTTTGATCAGGCCATGCATTCGAGCAACCATTAATAAATGGGTACAAACTAAATCTCTGGAATGGTGAAAAGTTTCCCGCCACAGATGCAGGTCAAAGAGTTCATAGTGGGTCTTTTACCCGGACACTATGTACTTAATAGACATATGAGTCTAGTGTGTCCGACAGATGATGCAATATGTAGATTTTGCCAAGAGGAAGAGGAAGCCTCAGTCGCAATAGATCCACAGGGGTGGCGATGGCAAGGCCAATATGATGCCAATGTGATATATATAACATATTCGCATTCATTTTTGTTTGTTATTTTATAACCTATACCTACATACATTTATCCCTTATTTAATAAATATAACAAATAGCCTTTCCTTACCTTTTTATATTTACTCACATTTTTAGTAATGGGTGTAATACTGCTATTTTATGTTTAGGTTAGCTCAGGCTAACTCTTATGGGTTCGTTGTCGGTTACTTTTAAAGTTTTGTTTGTATGAATCTTTTTTATTTGAAAATTTTTTTGGATCTATTTATTTTACAAAATTAAACTTTTTTTTGAGATTTTTATGACTTTTGTTTTAAAGAAGTTGAAACTTTTAATTACTGTTATTCAACTGATTTTTCACTTTTTCAATTCAGTGCTGCAATGTTAGTTGCCTAATCATTTTTTTAATTTTTACTTGTAAATGAAAAGAATTTTTCTTAGAAAAATGTTTATTTCAGAACTATTTAAATAATTATCATTGAAAATATTCAGAACTAATACTACGGTCCTAGTACCATATTTCCCGCTAGTTTACTTATATCTAATTACAAAATGACTAAACTTGTGGTTATTTACATATGTAGAATCTTATTAACTAAATACAGTTTGTCACTCAAATGTTATTGTTTTTTTAGGTTATTATTATTATTTGAGTTTATTAACTGTTCTTATTAAATTGTTTTAGATTTCTTACTTTTCATTTCCATTTAATACCAGGGTCTTCATTGGTTCTTTTCTGATATATTGCAGATAACTGTCTGCTTTTTGAATATTACTGGATAAGTTATATTATGTATAATAAGTTGTTTATTATAAACCTCTGCTTCTTTCTTGGATTAGATATTTATCTTTCCTCTTAAAGTTTCTTTATTTTTCAGTCTTCCCTGAAAACCAACGTCTATAATTCGTTGATGATATATCTCTTCCTTTCGTTTTTTCAGATCTCTTTTAGTAGCAAGAACATTCGTCCATAAATTATGTAGGCAAGCGTTACTTTGTATTGATGTCAGTCTCTGTCTAAATTTCAACTTGCCACTAACACTGTCATGGTATTAGGTTTTATCGCACTACAGCTTGTCCTGTGGTCTTTGCTGCTTAATCCTAACTTATATAATCTACTTTTAACAACATCTGAATATATAATTCCTACATAAATTCTAATGATATTTTTTTTAGCATACTTAGGTCCTAGATTTGGATTCCTATGCAGCAAATGAATTGACTTGTGGCCTAAATCTGGTTTTGTGATTTTACAATAATTTTGTGAACGATTATTTGATTTCACTTCAAACTCTGAGAGTTGCTAAAATTTAGCTGCCACAATCTACGTTTTATATGCCTATGCTTTTTATGTGAATGTGGTTTTAATAAATTCTCTAAGGTAAACACTGGCTTTTGTTATTTCCTTATAATTGTTTATAAATTATTTTACTAAATAATACATTTTAAATTTCCTATTTCTAGTTTGGTCTTTCTTTTCTTCTAATATTATTTCACTTTTTAGCTTTATCTTACATACATGTCAATCTATAGTATTCTACACAGAGAGAAAACGCTTTGGAACATTTTGCACAATGTTGTGGAACAACGTCTTGTTGCATTATTTTAAACAATTGTGAAATTTTGAGGCGCAACATTATATAGTTTTATACAATTTAATTGTGCATAATTCTTGTGCGTTTTATTTATCAAATATAAAGAATTAGTTACGATGAATTTATTGGAAACTTCGACCAACAAATTGATGAAATTTAGAGTTAAATTTATTTATTTTTTCTCAACAAATCATAGCAAATTTAACTTAATTAATTGTTAATAGTATCCTCAAACTATATATTCTGTTGCCATTCTATTTACAATTAGTTTTAAGTAATTGTTTAAAGGATTTGCACAACTTGTGTATTATTTTATTAACGGTTGTTGACAAACTTCTGAAAGTAGGAGTCCCAATATATTTATTTCCGCTGAATAATAATAGTAATCTAAGCCGCCCGCACAAACTGCACAATTTAATGACATACTATTCACAATCAGTTTGGTGATATTGTTTTAAAATTTTGTTTAATTTTTTAATTTGTTTCACGTAAAGTTTATTGGTTAAAGATTGTACTGACCGCGCCGGCCATGCTACGCATATACGCGCAGGCAATTACGCATCAGATCCAGGTGATATTTCGTTACGTGAAGACGTACGCTTTCAAATTATAGAAGTACATACATTTGTGATGGAATTTGTTGAAAACTTATTAACCGAGTGGGGTTTCCTAGATCTAATTCCAGCATTCACAGAGGTAAGTACTTCACACAGAGTTACAGATTTGCATATATGTTCTCTTAAATTAACTTCGTTAACATATAAATATAAAAATGGTTTCTTGTTTATATGCGAAAAATACATGATACCTATCTTCTAATACTTGATTTCGTTTACAGCTAGAGAGTAAACTCGTTTTCTTATGCGAAGCGACAGAAAGCTGTTCCTAAACTACTAAACCCAAAAGGCAAACTTGTAAAAGAACTGCTTCAAAACGAAGATAACACTTCTGATGGTAAGCAATACATTTGATTTTGGTGATGAGCTGATAAATGTTTTTTTTTTAAGAATATGACGTGACTACGACATAAGCTTTATTACTACAAACTGCGTTAATAGAAGCTAAAAAGAAGAAGCACTGGAAGCCTTCCAAATTAGAATTATTAAATGGATTTATTTTAAGCATAAATGTAAGGCACCTACTTCTTTTCAACTAGAACTTTATGCATATCAAATTTATTTGTATTTAAAAAAATAGAAATGTTTTCATTTACCATATGATTAATAATATATAAATGCATGCTCTATTATGTATTGTTGTTCTGTTAAAATAAAATATTTATTCTTTAATTTTTTTATTGAAATCTTTTAGGAATACCTCCAATTTTGGAAATAATATTTCACAATCTGTGTTACAGAATAATACAATTAATATGATGTCGATACATATACTGTGTGAAATGAGTGCACGGTGAACCAAAAAATATATACATAATTTGGAGATTATAGAGTAATAAATTGTGCAATACTAACCCCAGTTCATACATTACTGAACAGCTTCTTTGAATTAAGTGTACATATTGTGCAAAATGAATTACAAAGTTGACAAAATAAACATACAATTTGTGGATTTCTCATTTAGAAATTGTGGAAAACCAAAAACACGTTCTCTTAAAAAACTATAAAAAATGTGTCACTTAAGACCACAATTTTTTGTAAATATGTTTTACAAATGAAGAGGTTTAGATATGAATGTTTGTTTAGGAAACCTTCAGAATATATTTAAAAATTTCACACAAATTGTAGAAACTAACTTAATCTGTTCAGAGATTTGTTCCACAAGTGGAATAAAATTATGTATTTTTATGCAACCATAATTCAAATTTGTAAAGAATTCAATTCATTTAAGTTTGTACAAAAATTTCAAATAATGTTAATGCATAAACTGTACAAAATCATTGCCCCAAAAATGTATTATTTATTTGCACAAATTGTTCCTCTCACCATTTTAAGACCAATTTGGAGTACAATTTTCTACAATTGTGGTAAAATATCACACACATGTTTCTCTGTGTAGCTTCTTTTCGCTGAACGGTATGTTTAACAACATCGTGCCTTCTATAGCAATTGCCTTTAGACGCATGGGCCTTACCAAAGCTCTTTCTAATGTTAACATTAGCCCTAATGTGATGGATGTCTCCTCCGTACTATGAATATGTCGATTTATATAACGGAATAATAAATTCAAGTGCACTAACACAGTTGAATACTTACAACTACAAGTTTATTATATGTTCCACAGAAACTAAAAGTATATTGTATTTGTCAGGTATTTGTCTGGCACCGTATGTATCGCTAGTAAAAATTACTTTCTACATCATTCTGAATTATGAACAACTTAAATCAAAATATCCGTCTGTTTGCCGGATCATCCGCCACGTTTCCTGTAGGCACAGTAAGTGAACAGTTCGATCGAATTAAAATTTAAGACAGTGTGTTAATTTTGGTTAGGATGAGAACCTTACCTTATTATGTCGGTAAATAGAAATGTTATTCAGCGTTTCAATAAAAAAATTTACAGAAAAGGATGTATCCTTCTTCGCCACTTTTAGACTTACCTAAAGATCATATTATGACTATATCTTAATATAGCTATAATATGATTCATAATCTAATAAGAAATTATAAAGAGAGTTTGAAATAAAAGCACCACTCTTTCTTCAATTTTCAATACATTTTGCAAATATCTGTAGTTGTGACAAAAGTACGTTTCTGTCGAAACACCCCGTCTGCGTCCATCTAAACAATACGATTTACCTTGCCGTATACCATCATAATAAAACAAAAACACAATATGATTTCATAAAGCACCGAAGGCATAAGCTGTGAAAACTCCAAATGTATATATTTTAAAAATAAGCTGCGAATGGGCTCCCTGAGCTGTAAACTAGCTCTCGACAATAAAAATATTCAAAGGTGATGACTCCCACTTTAGTCACATACTGAATAAACCCATAACATTTGCAAGTTAAATGCCATAAACGCTCAACGAAATAAATTCTTTGTTTCATTTTTTCCTCTTTTCCACGCTCGCTCCCCAGACGTGGCGCGGACCTCACGGAGTTCTTATCTACTTTTCCCTTTTTGCCATTTACTAAGCTCTCCCAGATTCCACATATCAACATCACATTATGTTGTCCTTTTATTTCTACCTAACCTAATGTCACTATAAATAGACAATATAGGCTCGTTGTAGAAAATAATTTAATATATAAAACTGTATTGTAAACCTCAGCTTCTGACATCTTGTTTGTGAATAATGATTTCTGAGAATGAAGTTGAATTACTAATTAATTATTTATTTTTATTCTGTTCTGATTACAATTGTTCAAATTGACATCTACAGGCTGTCCATTTTATCAGGGCCATCGAGAACATCTCATTTAACATCGGTCGTGCAAAAAAAATTGTCTTTACGAATTGTGCCGATTTTTATAAGCTACAAAATGGTTTAAAGGCATTTAAAATCCATGGCCTACTTTAAGAGTTTGACGGAAAATATAGAAAATGCGGAATATGTCTAAGTAAAATATCTCCGTTATTTGAAAAGATACGACGAAAAATCTAGGGCGAACATTTTTTGCAAAACGAGTCTTTCAACGAGGTTTTATCTAATTTTTTTCAAAACCGCTGTATTTGGAGATTTACTCTTTAGGGTGAATTTTTTTTTTTTAACGGACGGGAAATAGCGGCATATTTTTCTCCCTTTTCAACGTTATATCGCTTGCCATATTTATTCATTGGAACTAAGCAAATATTTATAAAAACATTTTTTTAAACCAATATTTTTTTTTAATTAACATCATACTCGCTGTGGAGAATTATGATTAAATGAAACAATTAAAAAATTCAGTGAGTTCTTCAAATCTTTACTATAATCAAATATTTACACAATTAAAAAATTAAAGTAAATTCAGCTAACAAGAAAAGTTAATAATAAAAACGAATATAGCACACAGAACATTAATATTTATCTAATCCTCAAAATAAATTTTAAAATGCCATGTCAAGTGTTCAAAATGTCCACCGCGATTTCTTATGCACACTTGAGCGCGGCCATGCACTGCATTTAAAGCAATACTTATCATTTCGGGGGTAACTGTATTACATGCCTGTTGAATTCTAACTTTTACGTCCTCTACATTTTTCGGTGTCGTCGAAAACACCTTATCTTTGATATACCCCCATAGAAATAAATCCATTCGGGTGATATCTGAAGAACGAGGGGGGCATCGAATAAATCCATTGTTGAGGCCAAATTTCACCTAAATAATATAAGCAAATACGAGAATTGTGGGGAGGAGCTCCATCTTGTTGAAAATATGTCGATTCTCCAAAGGCACGCCATTTAATAATTCATTAAATTCATTCCTCAAAAAGTTTAGTTACCTTTGGCCACTGAGGTGACCATCATAAAAATAAGGACCTATTATATGGGTGCCTAAAATACCTAACCACACATTTGTTGTAAAACTATTTTGAAATTCAGTTGGTCTATGCCAATGTGTATTTTCAATTTATAATGAATATTACGATTAAAAAATCTATTATTGGAAAAATTTGCCTCGTCGGACCAAAGTATTTTAGTACATATTGATGGATTGGCACACATCTTTTCTTACAGCCACCTCCTTGATTTGTCCTCGGCTTGTAAATTGTGAACTTTCTTAGCTCTATAACACCGATAACCATTTTTCTTTAAAAATTTTTCGCACTTGTTTTATTTAAATGACAAGCAACTTCAATTTCTCTTAATGGTATTTCTAAATTTTCTGCATTTATGTTTCTTACATAATCAATAATTTGGTTTACCTTATTCGCATTATCAGTAACTCTGTTCATCACTGTTATTTTTCAGATTCGTAGCTATTCAGCTGTAGTGCTTATGGAAATCTGTTTCTATATTCTACTTTAGCTAATCCAGTATTAAAATTGCATTGGCAATATGTAATGAACATATTATAACGATCAATGGGAGCGAGCGTAGAGGCACAGGGTTGGCAAAAATTGTGTTTTTTTTTATTTTATCAAAAAACACGTTTTTTTTTAAATTTAAAACAGTTCAATGTGTTTTTAGACGTGGATTTTTAATTGTTAAAAAAAACATGTTTTAAACAATAAAAAATATGTTTTTAAAATTAAATTTATAGGGGCGCGTCGACCCAATACATTGTTTATTCTATAAGCCATGCCCATATTGCATCATAAAAAGACGAGGACGATACTTGACAACGGCTCGGCCAATTCGGTGTAATAAATACGTCAAGTTGTGTAATAGTGCAATAATTGTTTGGTGACTGGTTATTGACTACACAGGCACATAAAAAAAAGTCGAGTGGGAGAAGGCCTAAGTATTCCCATGAAATCTGACCTGCTGAACACGAGTCCGATGTCCATTTTGCCCGATTGGCTCTTGCATTCTTCCTAATCTCAAAAAACACCGTAAGAATGCCCGAAAAAATTAAAATGTAGCTAAAAATCTGAAAAAATTCAGAGATACATAAGATGCGGTCCTTCGTTTTCGAGATAGAGCAGCTCAAAGTCACCGGAAGGAAACAATTTGTTTTTTTCGCACTCCTCGAGGCTCTATATTGGAAACCATAAAAGCTATAGAATTCTAGTTCGCGCCATTCGATTTCTCTCGCCATTCTACGTACCTCTGAATTTTTTTCAGATTTTTAGCTACACTTTCATTTCCTCGGGCATTCTTACGGTGTTTTTTTTGAGGTTAGGAAAAATACAAGGGACAATCGGGCAAAACGGACATCGAATTCGTGTTCAGCAGGTCAAAATGTATGGGAATACATAGGTCTACCTTCCCGTACTCGACTTTTTTTGTGTGTATCTGCGCTATTAATCGCATTAAAAGTAACACTTAAGAAAATAAATAATAACAGGTATATCTTCTATACAATAGTAATATGTTTCGTTCGTTGTACTTATACTACTATATTATTATAACTAGTTTTATTGCATTACATAAAAGTTCATATTTTTTTATTTTATTATTTTTTTTTACCTTATCAAATACAACGATGTTCCAAAAATTGTCCATCAAACACACTGAAAAAACGCATTGAAAAAAATCATGTCTAAAACAATTGTTTTAAACGCGTTTAAAACAAATGTGTTTAAAACAGGTTACTGTGTTTTAAACACTTAAAACACATTTGTTTAAAACATTTTGTTTTAAAACTGCCAACCCTGTAGAGAAGTCTACATATACTTGGTTTTTGGATAGTAATTTTCCCGTGCAGAACTATCATATATATCTGTGATATTTTATTTATATTAGCGTCTTTTGCATTGCATATATCAATTGTTTTAAATTAAAAAAATTTGTACATGGTCTATCTTATACAATTTTTAATTCGCCGATCCTGCGAAAGGAGATTGTGATTATTATTTAAGTTTACTTTTAATCCAACCTAGCCTCGCTGTGTTCATCCCTTCAATTACCACAGCGATTAGTGCTGTGGATGTTTGGCTCGCTCCGGTCGAGTGCCTAGGGAGGACAATTATGTATTACGAATTTAAAATAAATTTGTTTTGATTTGATTTGATTTAATCGTATTTCGATACGCAAATGCAGCAACGTCGGGCGCGGTTAATACTTGGATGGGTAAGCCTCTCCAGAGAAACACAGCGTTCTCGCTCCATCTACTAACGGCTTGTATATTAGCGCATGCGTAGAAAGTATGTAAGTTAAGGCGGGGGTTACATAACGGATATACCATCCTTCGGAGAGGATGTAAAGCAGTCGGTCCCTTGTCTATTAAATGTTAGGCAAGTAAAAGATCCCTATTCTTCGATAAAGAAGAGGTTCGGCAAAATTTCCAGGTTGGGGGTGGCTCGTCTCCTGGCGTCGGTGATTGGCTTTAGTAGCGGAAATAGGCCGATGTTAAATAAGTGATAAAAAAAATGACGATCAATGTTAATGAAAACCATTTTTGTAAATTCAAAATTCTTAAACGAGTGTGAGTGAGTGAGGGTTTAACTGTTAACTGAGTTGATCCGTCAAAAAATTGAATTGTCAAGTTTTTCCATAGCCAACTATTTTATAATAATTGAAATAATAGTGTAATCAGTTTAGCAGATAACATGAAACAGAGACAAATGGATACTGTACTTAAATTAATTGACAATATTTTAACTTTCTGAGCAAGGAATGACGTTTTTATGGATGGGCTCTACACATTGGCATAACTGTGAAAACTCTTCACATAAATGCTCCATGTTGCTTTCCTGATTATTAATTTTAATAGTCTTTAATTTTAATCAAACATTAACGGTTGAGTATAGCAAAGATTTGAAGAACTTACTGAATTTTTTAATAGTTTTTTTTAATTATAATTTTCCTCAGCAAGTATGATGCTAATTAAAAAAAAATATTGGTTTACAAAATGTTTTTATAATTATTTGCTTAGTTCCAATGAATAAATATGGCATGTGATATATCGTTGAAGAGTGAGAAAAATACTCCATCTAATGCCGCTATTTCTTTCCCGTTTCAAAAAATTGTTTTAACACCTTAAAGAATGAATCTCCAAATACAGCGGTTTTGAAAAAAAAAATAGATAAAACCTCGTTGAAAGACTCTGTTTTGCAAAGAATTTTCGCCCTAGAATTTTCGTCGTATCTCTTCAAATAACGGAGATATTTTACTAAGACATATTCCGCATTTTCGGTATTTCTCGTCATAACTCTTAAAGTAGTCCATGGATTTCAAATGTATTTAAACCATTTTGTAGCTTATAAAAATCGGCACAATTTTCTTAGAAACAATTTTTTTGCACGACTGGTTTTAAGTGAGATATTCTCGATGGCCCTGATAAAATGGACAGCCTGTATATGCAAGACAGATATTTTGCAAATATTTTATATTTTTAAAGCAGTCAAATATAGGCAAATAAAACTTTCCAAAACAAGCTTTTAAATAGTTGATAAACTTGATGAAAATCCATTATCACTAATAACGAAATAAGATCAGATGAGCGTACTTACACTACTTAAAAATTGAATTTATTGGACTTTAAATACGTGTACCAGAAATTTTATCACCTGAGAACTATTTTGTATACAAACGTAATTATTTAGTGATAATATAAAATTCTACCAAGAAATTGAGTTAAAATAGATTGACAAGTGGAGAATTATTTATGTTTATTTGATGATTAAGTAAACGTCAACTTTGATTCTTTACTGGCTGTATGAAGAATATTAAAAGTGTCGTTAAATAAGTGCTTTTATTCTAACAAGTGATTCGCAAAGGTAGTAGTAGTATACTTTTGTTATTAAAAAAAGATTCTTTATGTTCAATTATGCGTTTTTTAAAATCTCTACATGTTTGTCCAACATATATCTTAGGAAAAGCCCGCAAGTTAGCTTATACACTCCGACAATTGTTCTTTTTTATTCTTACCTTTATTGTTTTTAATAACAAGCTTTTATTAAAATGTAGTAGAATGAAGAAAATAAATATTTTTTGATTTGATTAGGGCAGGACCGCAGTCCAATATATGGACCCAGTGCGGATGAGTGGATGTTAACAAAGGAAAGTTAAAAACCCCGCTTGCTAAGAAATCACTGCTTTCACATCCAGATTCCCAACCTAGTCTCTCTATACAGGGTGTCTCTCACGGGGACTGAATCGACCGATATAGGGAGAAGCAAGTAACGAAAATTTTGAAATTTTGGTACTTACTAAAGTCAGTGTGGCCAATGAAACCAAAATAATTACAAGCATGTGGTACTTCCGGTTATACTGGAAGTCGATACTAACTTGCTTATTTTAAATGGAACACCTTATATCTTCTACTTTTCGAAATTACCATAAAATTCTGAGCCGAAACATGTAGCATATCCTATACCTAAACCCCTGTAGTTTCGGAGACGTTTTATACAAACTTTGACGGGTGCAACGCACAGTGGGACAAAATGAACCATTTTTGGCCAAAATTCTGATACTTTATGAAACTTAGCTGGTGATTGCAGAAAAAAACCGCTGCCTAAGGAATCACTACTTCCACATCCAGATTTTTCATCCAAGTCACTTTAAAGGAAACATCTTGACTAGATTTACACTCTAGTATGTGGAAATTATTGATCATAGAATTTTAATAATATTTAGGGCAGATGTCATAGAAAAGTTTGAAGCGTTGGTGTCTACCATATACATTAAAAATGAAGTTTCCAGTTTTCATTACTTATTCTCCCCTATTCACAACTTACCACCTCCCATCCCTTCAATGGAATCATCTCAATCAGATGTGGTACTAACTTTCAAGTGAATATCTCAATTTTATGTTAACAATCCCATTAATAATGGAGTGAACGTGATGGTTGGGGTTTGAAAAATATTAGAAAGAAATTTGAGGCCTTGGTATTTAGTATATACAACAGATCCCAATTTCTGTACTTTTACCAGCTTGATTTACTTATCTCCCCCTATTTACTCCTATTTAACCCCCAACCCTTCAACGGAATCATACCAAAATATAATCTAGTTCCGAATGTCGTTATAGTTAGTACATACGTCTATCAAATTTCAAGTGAATATCTCAATTTTATTTTACCAACCACTTTAATAATGGAGTAGGGGTATTGGGGGGTTGAAAAATATTATAAAAAAATCTGAGGCATTGGTTTCTAGTACATACACCGAATTTCAAGTTTCTGTACTCATACCAACTTCTTTACCTATTCTCACCTATTTAACCCTATTTAACACTACTTAAGCCCCAACCCTTCAATGGAATCATCTGAAAATATGATCCAGTTCCAGATGTCCTTATATTACATACGTGTGCCAAATTTTAAGTGAATATCTCAATTTTATTTTATCAACCCCTTTAATAATGGAGGGGGGTTGAAAAATATTAGAAATAATCTGAGACCTTGGCTTCTAGTACATACACCGAATTTCAAGGTTCTGTATTCTTACCAGCTTGCTTTACTTATTTTGCCCTATTTACCCTTATTTAACCCCCAACCCTTCAATGGAATCATTTCAAAATATAATTTATTTCCTAATGTCGTTATAATACATACGTGTACCAAATTTCAAGTGAATATCTCAATATTATTTTAACAACCCCTTTAATAATGGAGTAGGAGGGGGGGGGGTGAAATTTATTATACAGAATTTTGGGGCCTTGGTTTATAGTACATAGATCAAATTTCAAGTTTCTGTACTCTTACCAGCTTGCTTTACATATTTCTCCCTATTTACCCCTATTTAACTCCCAACACTTCACCGGATATCTTCAAAAAATAATCCAGTTCCAGATCTCATTACAATATATATGTGTACAAAATCTCAAGTCAATGTCTTAAACCGTTCCGGAGAAAACGTGCGGACAAAAAAAAGTTACAGACCGACAGACAGACAGAACATTTTTTTTTTTTCGTTCAAATTTAAAATCTCGACGTTTCATGACATTTTAAACCTATTTCAAGAAAAAAAACATTATATTTTTTTTGCGATTACTATACCTCCAATCCACTACGTGGATGTTTAAAAAATGCCACCGAAAAAATTCTGAAAAAAATTATTTACAGAGAATTCAACCTACCAATTAACACAATAATAGCGGAAAAAAATGCCTTTATAAAATAGGGTGGTTTTAAGGGGTACAACAGTGGGACAGAATACCTTAAAACTTGGTCAAAATTACTAAGTAGCTTTAAATGCGTAATTTGTTACTAGTGGTGGTTTACTTTCGATTACGCAGAAAAGAAAATATACATTTTAATTGTTTATTTAATAAAATAAAAAAATCTTGCAAAGTAATACTTAATAGGCACTGTTTGAATGCTAGCTAAGATAGATATTTGCATGTCTAGATTTAGCTTGAGTTCAAATTTTAATATATTGACTTTTTGTTAATTTTGTTAATACAAATAAAGACTGCGGAATATGGATTTATTTGTGTTGCCCATATTTTTCTGATCCTGGGGGGCACATGTAGGTGATATGGTAGCAGCTTCTTTTAGTAACTTTACAGTATTTGCCTTCTCAGAAGCGCGCAAACTGCTATAGGTTACATAAACTGGTTCTTCAGATCCAAGTTCTGCGGTCTTTCTACGTTTAGATCATTTACTGCTTTCATCAAAATGCAGTTTCCCTCTCCCTGCTAACCCAGAAGTGTTGGGTAAATCACTTTTCACCTCAACATTTTGATACAAATTAAATTTTTCTGGAAGTTCCGACATATATGGCTAGTTTAAAATTACATTTACAACGTAATGACACACACAACCAGATTTTTCTTTCCATATTTGAAAAATATGGTTCCTACTTAGTCCCTCTACATTTCCATACAATATAAAAAAGATTTATCTAGAATACAGTTAAATAGGATAAAAAGTAGAAAGAATGCAATATTCTACTAAAAGTAGATTAAAACATTACATAAATTAACTTATTTAATTTTCGTTTTTTATTTTGGTTCAATTGTCCAGCGACTTTAGTGGTTCCGAAGATTTTCAAAATGTCATGTTCCCTATGTCGATCGATTCAGTTCCCGATGAGACACACTGTATATGTTATGCTCACGCTGCATACTGACTAATCTAGTTTCAAAGAAGAAATAATTTAAAACATTTTGTGGGGTCACAATCATGTAAACATCATATAATACAACGATTTGATCTGTGAGCGTAATAATACATTTATTTCGATTTCTGCCACTTCATAGATGAAGTGATTGATGGGTAATTGCCAGCAAATTTACACCAAAAAAATTTAATTGAGTAATCAATCAGTGGCGTTTTTTAGCTTAGTTTAGTAGATATTTAATAGTTTCTGTTACAGTTAAGTGGATGCCTGCCTATCAGTGATTATTCTATTAACAAACCTGTATTTGAATTCAACATAATTTACTCATAATTGGTAATAGTTACATAACACCGTTAATAACATTAGAATAGAAACATAATTAATAAACAGTAGTACCCACTGTCAGCACAGGTCCGAATTCCACATAGTTTCACCGCTAGAGGGCGCGAAAGAGACATAGGTATACACATATAGACTTCTGCGCCTTTTTTAGATTTTCACCCAAAATTATGGCGGCAGCAGCATTCAGCAAGAACCTGATGATGGCAGATGGGATTCCGCCGAAACGTCGTTCAGACAACCATGCCTCCAACAAGAGCTTACCATGCGTGATTTTGGCTGAAAATCTAAAAAGCGAGTCTCTTTATATATTTCTTTTGCGCCCTCTAGCGGCGAAACTATTCGAAATTCGGATAAAGATGTAGATACAAAATTTGTATAAAATTTTATGCTCTACAAATTTGCTTTCCTGGCATTTTTCACCAAAATGTATAGTTTTTCCACAAAATAGAGGAAAAGGCGAAGAAGCGCTAAAAGTCATATTTATGGATATATTTTCAAAAACCACCCATTTTTAGAACTGCGGGGGGTGAAAATCATGTTTAGGCAACCCAAATGCTTCACTTTTTATAGGTCTCGTAGCTGTGAGAAGATTTTCATGAAACAGCGATTTTTTGACTAAGACTAGTAGGAGTTGCATGAAATAGTCTCTATTTAATAAATTTCGAGAAGTTTGTTAAATCATATTTAAGAAAAACTTGTGATACATTGAAACTGTGTAAGATTAATCTTCATAGTTCAAGGCAAAGTTTAAAATGTATTTCACTTGGTTATACTAGGAATCAATTTTCTATTACGAACTAGTTCTCGCCGAAGCGGTCACTAAAAAAACTCCGACTAGTTCTCCAAACATTCTGCACCGAACGTGCGAATGTAATTACATTCTGAGAAACCTATAGAATTACGTAAATGAAATGCAATTGCTTTGATACAGTTGACGGCATTGGCAATTTGACATTTGCAATATCTTGTTATACGTCAGTTGCATATTGAATGGCGTCCAGTTTATGTATATGGGTTTTCATTGTGTCAGCGACTGCATTCAACACGGCCAACTTTGCAGGTGTTGCTCAATGCTTATTGGAAAATGGAAAATGGAAAGCCGAGTCCCTGTTAGTCGGTACAAAGGGCCCACTTCCAGAACTAGATCCAAGTGTTGCTGCCACTCTGGCCGGCTCAATAGAACCAAATGTCTTGGCAACAGGAATACTATGTTCATTTACTGCGAGCTATCCCACAGAGAAACTGCTAACTTGTTTGATTCAAATTCGTTACTCCAAAAACCGATAATAATATTTACACCTTTTGTGCATTCCATTGAAACTATTTCCTTAATTTTATAACGGAACTTCTAAAATTTTATGTCCAAGTTAATATTTTTAGTTAGTAATACAAATATAAATTTACTTTTTATCAGTATATAGAATTAATCTTGTTATAACTAACTGTGATTCAGTTAAATACGTAGTTCATCCCAATCCAGATATTTCTGATCATTCTACAATCTCCGTAAAAATGTTAGGCATCATCCTCGAAAAGTAATAATAATTGATTGATTGATTGCCAGCGTACGGTGGGCATTGCTGCCGATTCCGGGCATTCATGGATGTTCGTTCCAATACGCAGCTTGGTCGTCCGTCGAACTCGTCCGACGGACGGCCAAACTACGTGCCGGAAACAAATCTCGGATATTTTATATACCGCGGGACCGGCTGCATACTCCGGATTGGACATTCGACATGCTTGTTGTCAGCAGCGAGAGCCGCATGTCGCATGAGGTGGGAATATAGCATGGGAAGTGTAGGTGTTTGTGAGATGTTTCTTTTAAGTTTCCATGCTTCTATTAAGTTTCCATTTGGCATCATCGTCTGGGGTGTGCAGGTGTTTGCGAGATGCTTCTTTTCTGTTTCCATGCTTCTTATCTGTTTCCATACTTCTTTTAAGTTTCCGTCTATCGTCATCTCCTTATTTTTCTTCTACTAAGTTTTCTATTTCTTCTGTTTCTGAATCTGGCAGATTTTATTTTATCTGTTTCATTCACACATCTAGCTGGCTGTTGCTTATTTTATGTCACCCACTTCAAGAAGGGACGGCTCCAGTTATAGATTCCACGATTAAGCAGTAAACTTTTTCGGGTTGTTTATGTGCCCTATTTTGTGTTGCTTTATTCAACCAACATAATTCAATCAAATATCAACTATATGAAATAGCCAGACCCGCGCTAATTTATATCAATCAATGCAGAATCGTTCACGCTTTAATTCAATACAATTTCGACGTCTTGTTGCCGCTTTATCCGGATTTATCTCGAGATTCCGTAGGAGCCACGAAACACGCGTCTGCCACCGAATTCGACATACTTTGAACCCCCATCCATGGTAAGTAATAATAATGTCAAAAATGTAATTAGAAATCTTAATGGTCATAATATGAATAACATTTGTTTACAACTAACGCAACAAGCTTGGCTTTTAAACTATGTTAATGTGAATTATATTTATAACAATATGTTAAATAATTGTGAGAACGTGGTACCTAAATATTATATCACCAATACAAACCACTGAAAATAAATGCAATGATCTACGGTACTAGTAATCCATGTGAAATTAAAAAAGTTAAAATAATGAGATGATGCATATAAGAAGTTCACGAATAAAAAATAATAATGATAAACAAAATCTATGGAAAATTCTTAAGTGGAAAAGAAATTAAGGTGTTATCACATTAAATTTGAAAAAGTACCAAGAAATGAATGCAATAACAAACCTAAATCAATGTGGGAACGTTGATGTACGTTTTGAAATAAATAATTCAGTTTCTGTATTTCATAGAAGTGAGGAAATTGCAGAAAGTTTTAATGACTTTTTTATAATTAGTATTGCTGCAATAACTAACTCCACCTTTTATGCAAATCAGTGGTCATTGACCAATGTAAAGCTATTGAATCTAACTTAATGAGCTTTTACTAATAACTTTAACTGAACTTAGATCAGCATTAGACAATAAGTCTAGTGCGACTTGTCAAAAACTTTAAATCATATCTTTCAAGTTATTGAACATGTTATTTTACATTTTGTTAATATTAATCTCTCTCAAATGAAGCATTTGATTTTGGACTATGCATTTGTAATATACTGATTCCATTGAAAATGTTCAAAGGAGATTCTTATTATTATTTTTTTTTATATGGAATGGACAGCATATATCATTCTCACATTCTCACTGTTTAACTTGGTAGATAGCGGAAGCCATATACTTCTTAATATTTCTTTGTAAAGTGGTACATAAAATAAAGGATGGGACAATAGTGCGTTGGACCTCGAATCTCGAGTTCTACGATAGCTAGAATTTTTTTAAAAATTGCAAGTAAACTAGATAAAAAAGTTTATAACTGCAAATTATTTTCGAACATACAGGGCGAGCCAAGACGAAATTACAGGCCCAAGTGCCTTTTTTTTTAATGGAATGCTATGTATATCAGTACATTTTTTGAAGCCTCTTTCTAGGCTCTATTGATTCCTATATTAGCATTGAATATTTCCTAACCACTTGAATGTAATGAATTGTTTTATTGAAATAATGCAATCTGCAAATGGATATTAAAAAATCACCACAGTCACAGTTATGGGTTTTAAGAAAAACTTATGTGAATACCAGTTACGAGATATCTAATTAATGTTTTTGAATCATTTTCATTTCCTAAAACTGTACAGGGTGGCCAAAGATTATTTTTCAATTAAGAACTTTTTAAATTGAATTTTCTCAATTTTTGCAAATGGAACACCCTGTATATTTTTCAACGATGTGATGTAGAAATGAAAAACGAAAATTTTTTGTAAATACTTCCTTATGGCTAATTGCAACCATTTTCGTTTTATAAATAAATGTCAAATTCAAGAATAAACTTAAAAAAAGAGGTTCCGTCAAATATTTCATTAGAAAAATTTATAAGGTGTTCGACGTGTTGCCCATTTTGATTGACACACGTCTATTTGCAATTTTGAAATGAGGCCGTTTAGTGGGATCATTTCTTCCAATCCATTGAAATGGGTAAATAGTATTTAACAGGTTCTTTACTGTAATGTTTTTTGTACATTTTTTTGCCGTTTTCGTTATTCGACAAGCAATAAAACCTCAATTTGGTATAAATTGTCGTGTACAACGGAGCATTTATCACACTTATCGGTCGTTAGTTACAATTTGTATTGAATTTAAAGTATTTGGAATTGTACAATATGAATTTTAATAAAGCGGAACTTGTAGACATGACTTTTGTTTTGGGCGAGTCAGACAGAAATTGTTTACTTGCCAATAGAATTTATCACCAACGTTATCCTGAAAGGATGACTGATGTTAGCAGCTTCCAAAACTTTCTCGATAGATTTCTGGAAACTGGAAATGTCGAATACAAAAAAAGTGAAAGAATAAAACATGCTGTGAACGAAGAAATTAAGTTTTCTGTGGTGCGGGCAACGGTTGAGAATCCCCATATGTTAGTCAAAGAGAAGTGAGCTCATTAGTAGGAATAAGTAGAGGGTCTGTGGGTCGGATCTTAAAAACAAATAAGTTGCATGCATATCATATTCAAATGCACCAGGAATTATCTGATGACGACTTTCAAAAGCTCCTGCAATTTTGTAATTGGGCCAGAGGTAAAATGCAAAATGATGTCAACTTCTTCAATAATGTTTTATTCACTGATGAGGACAAAAATGGATTTGTTAATAGGCACAATGTCCATTCGGAAAATCATCACTTTTTATGTAAGTTGATAATCAACACAGATGGTCTATAAACGTTTGGGGAGGAAATATTGGAGAACATGTAAAGGGCCACATTTCTTTCATTGTACATTGACTGGAACTATTTATCTTCATTTTTTGGAAAACCATCTGCCACAATTATTGGTAAATCTCCCTGAAAGAATTCGAAATAGGATGTGGTTTCAGCAAGATGGTGCTCCACCACATTATTTAAAAGCAGTTAGAGACCACTTACATAATATCTACCCTCATCAATGGTGGAAGAGATGGACCCACTAAATGGCCGGCTAGATCCCCAGATCTTAAAAAAAAATGGGTTTCTTTTCATGGAGATACGCGAAGGAAATTGTTTATAGAGACACACCAACAAAGTACAAAATATGAAGGAACGTTTTAGGAACAGTGGGAACCTCATTTGAAAAGCGCATAGAGTTGTGTGTCAATCAAAATGGGCAACACGTGGAACATTTATTATAATTGTTTCTACTGAGTTATTTGAAGAAACCACGCCTTAAGTTTATTTTTGAATTTTGTAATTATTTCTCAATAAAACGAAATTGGTTGCGATTAGCCATAGAGAAGTACTTACAAAAATTGATCGTTTTTCATTTCTACATCACATCGTTGAAAAATATAGGGTGTTCCATTTGAAAACATTGAGAAAATACAATTTTAATAGTTCTTAATTAAAAAATAATGTTTGGCTACCCTGTACAGTTTAAGAAATGAAGATGGTTCAAAAACATTAATTAGATATTAGTAGGGAATCTAAGACCTCCAATTCAGCAAGGGGGGGTCAACTGTGACATATACAAAAACCAAAAGCGGATTCCTATGTAAAATTTCATGACGGATACGAATTTTGAGTTCACCCCTTCATCCAGAATTGCGAAATGGGGAAAAAATGCAATTTTGGGCAAATTTATAAAAACTACGGAAAACATTAATTTTTTTGTTTCTCAGTCAATACCTCATTAACTGTTAGAGATATCTGTTTCAAATTTTGACACCAATATCTTTGGACGTTGGCCTCACGTACAGTTAATGTGAAACTTTTTTCGGCAACGTCGTTTTTTGGCAAAAAAAATAAAAATCTTTGCTTGACGCACAAAAACACCAAAATGCATTGCAAAATATAACATGCTAGAAACTTTTTTATTATTAAAGATACATGGGCATATGATCGAGAGAAAATAAGGCTTATGAATTATAGAAACTTTTTTACTTGAAGAATTTTTTTCTAGAATGCTTAATTTGGCTGTTATGAATATTGTAAATAAATAGTAAAGTGTAACGACTGATATATTACGCGTTCTCCTCGGCCGGCGAGAGCGCTCTCTACTAGCCACCCGCATCCGAATTCAGTCATATCAGAGGTTTTATTTAAGATACGTAGGTATTTTATTATTTAGTTCATGTATGTTTTATTTTAAAAATGGTATCACTGGAAGTTTGTCAGTTACCAGTTGAACCGAAAAAAACTTTCTATGACTGACGTCATGTCTTTAATTCAAAGGCATCAAAGCTATGGCTGTTCAACTTTCAAAGAACTCTTTGAAAAGTATTTGAAATTAGTTATAAGCATGAGACTAAAAGGGTGTAACCTAATTGTCTGTGTTGGAGATAGATACGATGTACCTGAAAGCATAAAAAGTTTTGAAAGGAATCGACGGACCAAAGTAAGAAGAGGTAACTGTCAGTATAAGGTAAACGATGGGGTAGATATACCAAATTGGAAAAAATGTATTTCTCATTCTGATAATAAACGAGAACTCTTGAACTTTTTGCTTGCGAGTTTGAGGAAAGTCATTTCAGAATAGACCAAAATGTTCAGATTATTATTGCAGGTATGTTTTTAGAAAATAACAAAACTCTTTTATGCGATCAAAATAATGTGAAAATCATGGAGTCCCTATATTTTTCCGATCATGAAGAAGCAGATTCCAGAATTTTTGCTATCTTGTCATTTTTTAGAAATGAATGTACTGGAACAGTCATATATACTGTGGACACTGATATTTTTGTTCTTTCATTGTATTATGCGACTATACTTAACACTGAAATATGGCTTCAACGGCAAAGGTATTTTATTTCTTGTCATGATGTGATTACCCAATTATCTAGTACATTTGATTTCGACAAAAGAAATCTAGCCAACATTTTACTAGCTGTTTACTGCCTCTCTGGAAATGATACTGTTAGGTATCCCTTTAAGGAAGGCAAGAAGGCAGTAGTAAAAATATTACGTGAAAGGTTAAATATGTTAGAAAAATCAACACATTTTGGCGTAACGAACCGAAATGGAACTTACAAACTAACTGATAGTGTATTAGATTCCTGTAGGTTATTTTTTAAGGCTCTTTATGGCAGACCTTTATTTAGAGAAAATTTGGATGAGCTGCGAGCACATTTATTCACTTCATATAAGACAGATATAAGGTAATTGTTTTAATTATTTTTATTTACATGAATCTAATATTATCATTTCATTTCAGACATCTTTCTCCAACCGAAAATGCATTTTTATTTCATGTAAAAAATACATTTTTACAAGCAGCTGTATACAAAGAAGCCTGCGAAGTTAAGCCACATTTGCCTAATATTTTTGATTTTGGCTGGAGCAAACTAAATAATGACATTATACTGATAATGATGAGTAAACCACAAAAGCCAGAGAATATACATTTAAATTCATATTGCAAATGTAAGATGTACACTTGTACCAGTCGCTGTCGATGTCTAAGTGCAAAAGTAAAATAATGTGGTATAAGTTGTTTGTGCGAAGGCAAATGTTCCTCACTTTTAAATTAAACCAATTATAAAAATTTAATAGTTTACATAAAATACAAACATTTTTAATCGGACTGACACAATATAAATATGCTTCATTAAATCGCAGACCCTAAGCCATTTTCTTATTAATATGAGGAAGTTTTTATCTTATAATAGATACACAATCGTTAGCAGAGCACGCTATGAAGTGTAAACACCGAGCTAGACCAATTTGACCGGGCCGGATCAGCATACGCGTCATCGCTGAACCAATATAATCTCCTTTTTTCACTATTAAGCCAAAGTATAAAAATATATTCAAATGCAAAAGCTTCTTTGGTCTTTTGTCATCATTTTTTGTCGATTAACTACACCTCTATCTCTACTTACAAAAAAGTTTCTCACTTACTATATTTTGCAATACATTTTTGAACTTTTGTGCGACATGTAGGACTATAGTTTTTTTTAATAAAAAAATTGTATTGACAAAATAATTGGGCTCTATACAGAGCCCAAGAAGAAAGTTAAAAGATTATTCTCCCAAAATTTCAGATCGATACTTTTACCAGCAAATGAGATATTGAGTGGGGAATGAGAATACTAATGTTTATTGTGTTTTTCTTACTTTTGGAAATAAACAAGTTTTTCTCTAATTTCGCAATTCCGAATTTAGCGGTGAACTCGTAATTCGAATTCGGCAGAAAATTTTACAAATAAAACTGTTTTTAGTTATTGTATACATATGAGTTGACCCCCCCACCTTTAAAACGCATCGTACGGCAAGCTAGATTCCCTACTATATCTCGTAACTGGTGTTCACATAAGTTTTTCTTAAAACCCGTAATTGTGACTGTGGTTATGTTTTTAATATCCATATGCAGATTACATTATTTCAACAAAAAAAAATCATTACATCCGAGTGGTTGGGAGATATTCAATGCTTAATATATGAATGAATAGAGCATAGAAAGGGGCTTAAAAAAATGTACTGATATACACAGCATTCCATTTAAAAAAAGGCACCTGGTCCTGTAATTTCGTCTTCGCTCGCCATGTATGTTCGAAAATAATTTCCGGTTATAGACTTTTTATCTAGTTTACATGCAAATTTTTAAAAAAAATATCGAGGTCCGACACACTATTGCCGCACCATGAATAACGGGTCTGAAATTTTATTAAACCTAGGTTTTCTGGTATTAACAATTGCAACTAGATTTGAGAGAATCTTCTAACTTCCCGATTTCTCACATTAATTTATTAAAATTCTCTCGGTACATGTTATGTGTAATAACTATAACAGCCTGCATAATTGACTAGATATATTTAATTATTCCGTAACTGACATTACGAACCTATTTTCATAATCATAACAAACTCTACGGTACAATAAATTTATTCGTGTAATACTGCATAGTGTTTATCTAGGTGGGTGTATCTCAGTATACATTTATATATTTTAAACAATTGGATGCTTCCTTGTTTCATACATATTTTAATCACTAATTTAGTTCTCATATGTCTACACTCAGAAAGTTTAAGTACCCCTCTGAAATATGCTGTGTGGCTTATTTTTTCCCTGTGTTAGATTTATTTACATATAATTTATCTATTTGTCAAAAATTTGATATGGATTAACCCCTATTAGTCCCGTCATATTAGCATGAAAAATCTGAAACCTCTTAAAAAAAATCGGCAGCTACTGGAAGCGGCTGGAACCTCCCCACCCGGTTGTGATGGGCTGCTAAACAGCAGTCTGCTACTTTTTAACTATAATTTGATTCGTAGCAGTAACAAATGCTACGAGCTCTGATAGTCAATTCAAATCAGCCGTCATGACATGCCTTTAAATCAAATATATTATTGTAATATAACCCACCTATATTTATCTAATTTACGACGTCGTATGTGTTCACTGACAAAACAGCAATAGAATTATTTATATTTCATTTGAAACTAGTGACCAACCATCAAACTCTGAATAATTATAAACACCTAATATATGATGATATTTAATCATGTAACATTTTCCTCAATTATTAATGAAGTCGACGCTTTAGCCCACTCGACCACTGAAAACTTTCGACATAGTTTTACATATGTTGATAGTATAGAAGCATTGAATTCTGTTTGATCTCTATACAATAATTTGTATAAAAAAATGTAGGTATATAAAAAAAGGTGCAAGTGTGATATGCCGTTGAAATCGGAATTTTAACTGCTTTCCAATGGCTAGATTACAAATTCTAAGTAATAATAAAATAAACACGTTGTTATGCCAAAAGGGCACTAAACGTAATCCGATCTCAACCAAAACCTTTTCAGATCTTCCAGAGCATTAAAAAACCCTCATGCAGAGTTTCATCCAAATCCGTCCAGTAGTTTCGCCGCTATCGTGCTATCGCACATACACACACACGCAGACATTTTTCAAAAACCACTTTTTTGATTCCTGGGACCTCAAAACGTAAAGATTTGATGTTATCTCAATTTTCGATTTTGGACCAATTTTAGTAACCTCCCACAATTTTATTGTGGGATGGTTAAAGGTACAGGGTCATTGACTTCATTTTTGTTGCGAAAAGTTCAGAAAGGCATTTAGAAAAAACAGTACCTTTTATTTGTTGGCGGAAATGTTTGGTTTAATTTTTTTACAATAATTGGCTAATATTAATGGCCAATTTAATTATATTTATTGAAAAACTTGTTATCATACACAATATGGCATAGGATTAGACGAAAATGGTTACTCGGGTGTTTTTAGGGTCGCTGATCACGAATCTGAAGTCCAATTTGGAAAATTCAAAATGGCGGACCGGAAATCGGGCCATTATCTATAAGAAATTACACTTTTTTTCTCTTTTGGGCTAAAAATTAGTACTCGGGGGTTTTTGAGATTGCTGAATATGTATCAGAGGCCCAATTTACGAAATTCAAATTAGCGGACCGGAAGAACAGTCAATTTCTCCGGAAAACCTCGTATTTTTCACTTTTCTAGGCTGAAAGTATGAAAAATACGAGTATTTCCTGAACAATATATTACTTCCGGTCCGTCATTTTGAATTTTCCCAGCTGGACATCAGATTCATTATCAGCAATAACAGAATCCCCGAGTTTTCACTTTTAGCCCAAAAAAGAAAAGAATACGAGTTTTACGGAGAAATAGACTGTTACTCCGGTCCACCAATTTGAATATCGTAAATTGGACCTTTTCTAGTGGTCAGCGACCTCAGAAACCCCCCGAGTACTCATTTTCAGCTCAAGAACGGAAAAGATACGAGTTTTTTCAGATAAATTGACTCTACTTCCGGTCAGCCATTTTGAATTTACCAAATTAGACCTCGGATTTGTAATCAGTGACCTCGAAAACCCCCGAGTACAGATTTTTAAGACCAAGATATCCATTGTCATTTTTTCTGGAATATGGCGCTATTTCCGGTCCGCCATTTTGAATTTCCCAAATTGAACTTCAGATTCGTGATCAGCGACCCCAAGAACCCCCGAGTAACCACTTTCGTCTAATTCTATGGCATATTGTGTATGATAACAAAATTTTCAATTAATTTAATTAAATTGGCCATTAATATTGGCCAGTTATTGGACAAAAATGAAACCAAACATTTCCGCCAAAAAATGAAAGGTACTGTTTTTTCTAAATGCCTTTCTGAACTCTTTTCAAGAAAAATGAAGTCAATTGACCCTTTACCCTTTTTTTTCGAGGTAAACGCCAAAATGACCCGATTATATATCTTTTAAAAGCTTTTATTTAACTTGCAATGTTAGTTTGTTAGCTAGTTAGTTTGAATTTCGACTAGTTCTAATTAAGCTAGAGCTTTGTATAAGTCCGGTGACAATGCAAGATAGTATAGCCATTATCGGTCTGAATCCAATATGGCAGACGACCCAAGATGGCGGATGGTCCTTTACTTCACAGCCCTCTTGATATGGGTATGAAATGAAAGGGTTTGGCGAGTAAAATATGATAAACTACATGACGCCATTCTAAATTTAACATGGCGGACTTCCCAGGATGGCGAATCGCCTTTTTCTTCACAACCCCCTTGATATGGGTGTCCAATGAAAGGGTTTGACGAGTAAAATACGATAAACTATGTTATGTAACGTCATTCTAAATAAAATATGGCGGACGCCCTAGGATGACAAATTATCTTTTTCTTCACGACTGCCTTGCCATGGGTATCAAAAGAAAGGGTATTGCCTGTCTGTTTGTCTGTAAAAAGTAGACTAAAGAGTTAAGAATAAAATTATACAAAACATATTTTTAAGAAAAAGCTTTTATTTGAAAAAACTGTACTAAAAAGTAAAATTTTTTTTTTAAATTCATACACCTGGAAACCAAATGCTTTGGAGTCGGTCAATTGAGTTATGTAATTTTGCAATAGTGCTATATGGCCCTCCCCAAAACTTTTGGTTTCCAGGTGTATGAATTAAAAAAAAATGTTTACTTTTTAATAGTGTTTTCAAATAAAGCTTTTTCTTAATAATATCTTTTTTTTATATAATTTTTTTGTTAATTAATTAAACTAGTGGCCTAATTTAATAATGTAGTAGGTGCGAAGTGAAGTAGGTTGCGAAGTAATTCATTTTGATGAATTTGAATATCTCTTGTTACCACGAAAACTGCCTGCAGAGGTTTATATGAATCACCCTGTATATCAAAAATTGTTAATTATTTTAAAGACAATTATCAAATGATTCTTATGATTTCGCAAGATATAGGGAGATATATTATAATAACGCTGATTGTACGATATTGCAATGATTAAGGGTTTTGAACAAACGTAAAAACAGTTGAAAATACGTGACTATCTACCCATTTCCATGTTATCGATTCCATGTTCTTCGATACAGTAATAGCTAAGGGACACTCAGAACCAGTTAACGTGTCATGCACCCAAGAGGAAACCGGCCATTCTCAGTAATATCGGTCAGATAACCCTGATACATTTTATCTTACTTCCCTATAAGTCCTCCTCTAGGACTAAAATGTCCTTTTCGTGTTTTCGAGAGATAAATGAAAATTTAATGTTGTTTTGAAAAAAAATGCTTTCTAGTGTTTGTTCGTTGTTACGTAAAAAGTTTATTTAAGTGTTCATATTTTAATTTTTGATGACTACATCAACGAAATTAAATAAAACAGTATTACCACATTTTTATTTCTCTTCCTAATGGAAATCAAATTAAATTAGTTGTTATTTTAACGAGTGTGTGTTGAATTGCGAAGAATTGCGTGTCGATTTGTGTTATTTAAACATCAGTATTGATCTTGTTGTATGTTAATAGAGAAAAAGGTAAACAATTTCATTGCAATTTGACAATATGATCAGTTACTTTTATATTTAAACATGTTTTTTTATTAATATCCACGATAGTCCAGTGGCTAGGACGTAAAAAAGGCAATGTGATCCAATTGAGTTCAGAGGTTTTTACTTTCCTAGAATTCGTAGATTTAAATGTCCTAAATGGAGTGTGAAAAGTTCAAAACATGACTGCTTTTATCATCACCACTATCATTGCAGAATGGCTTCAGAAATAATATTCTTCAAAATATGGCTCGAGATTTGATGAAACAATTGCGACAACCATAAAAGCTGTGAAATGTTATCTATTCCACATAAAATAATACGATGACTTTACAACTGGAATGTAGATGATCAAACCAGTAATTACCACCAAAAGAGGCGGTAATGAAATAATAAATTTAAGGTTCGATTATCGATTTTCAAGTTACATCACCTTCTTTAAGTAAATTTCTACTCTGTACATGGTATCCACGTCCAGCCTCCCTACTGGCAAGCAAACGCCTCAAATATTGTATCGTTTTATCTTTGTTCCGCAACCAATGGGAAAATTCTACGAGAGCAATAAAATCGCGTTCCAACAGCATACACTTCTTGAAAATGAAAAGGATAAAGGTTTTCTTTATGAAGGATATTTGATACAAAAGATTTAATCGCGGCTGGTCTACTACACTAATTTCAGAATTTTCTTGAATTTCCAGCAGAATATTCTCTTCTCTTCATGATCTTCCCCAAGATCAATTTTCCTGTTTGGAAATTTTTCAACCTATCCTAATTTTCACTGCTTGAGCGTTTCATTTCACTTCATCATAAACTAAATGCAGAGTAGCGTATTTTTCCTTAGTAAAAAAAATCATAAAAATTGTAATACAGAAAATTAATAATTGTGTAATATTTAAAAATGCCAACAATCAATGATAAAAAAGTTATGAATAAAAATATCCGTTGCCTCCTCCTCCTCCTCCCCCCAAATGAGATACTTATGATAAATTTTAACAAATTATGTTTACAGCGAACGATGGGGAATTTTAAAGTTAATAAATGTACCATGTTTTACATTTTTATATAAAATCACTTTGAAGATGCCTGAAAAAAATGTATGACAAGGTGTATCATCAAAAGACAGTATCACCCTTAGTAGATAACGTTTCCGGTTTTCGTTTGGCAGGAGAGTTTCTGAACACCCTGTATATTACAGTAGTCATTTTAAATATTTCCGAAAGGGACTCTTTAGATTTGTAATCTCCACCAAAAAAAGAAGTTGTGCTCAAGACGACATCCTGAAAAGTAGGAACAAATATTCGGCCTTCGGAAATTAAAAATCGTTTTGAAAATTATCTATTTCACAAGAAAAGAGAAACTGCAAACAAGGATTTCTAAGCACCAAATTATTTGCAGTTTTTATTTTTGTCATTTTCTTGATTTGGTTAACCGTGAAGGTACATAATGGGGTCCAACTTTTGTCTCACTCGCTAGCAACAACCCACAATGAAAATGGGCATGGGGTTATCCGCATTGGACCAGAAGCCAAGGCCATTCTGTGCCTTCAAATCATTCTCTGATTGCTTATCAGCTTCTTATCTGGACTTTGTAAAATGCAGTTTCCAAAAGAATCACAAAAACTCATATTGAGCCCTATTTTCAAGGAAAAAAGTGTAAGGAACTTCGATCAGAAGGTGAGAAAATGAGTCTTTTTTTGAAATGAAACTTATATGGCTTGGATAAAACCGTTTGACAGCGTCACAAAATCTGAAATGCCTAGAGTGGAGAATATTGTAATTGTAGTTAGGTAATTGTAGACCCTGCTTGGTTAGCTTGTATTATGTATCATGATATTTGTGAGTGTGCTTGAAGAAATTAAGTCCACATCCACGTAGGAGAAAATAAGTAGAGCAAGCTGGTAAGAGTACAAAAACTTGAGATTTGGTGTATATATTAGAAGCCCAGGCCTTACATTATTTTCCATTCCCCCACCACCCCCATTCCATCATTAAAGGGTTGATAAAATTAAATTGAGATATTCACTTGAAATTTGGTATACGATTTTGTTGTAGCGACATCTGGAACTAGATTATATTTTGAGATGATTCTGTTGAGTGGGTGGGGGTAAGTAGAGGT
The DNA here is from genome assembly GCA_963583905.1 of Stenurella melanura. NCBI lineage: Eukaryota > Metazoa > Arthropoda > Insecta > Coleoptera > Cerambycidae > Stenurella > Stenurella melanura. The sequence continues at coordinate 117,229,912 of OY757312.1, forward strand.
AAATAGGAGAAAATGAGTAAAGCAAGCTGGTAAGAGTACAGAAACTTGAGATTGGGCGCATACACCAAGGCCTCAGATTCCAATATAATATTTTTAAATTCTGAAGAAACAAGAACAGAATAAAAGTTATTATTACCATTGAATATAAAATAATGTTTTATTCATTTTCCCAATATCTTACTTTTCTAATTTATTATGGTATTTTGGCATAGAAGTTTTTACGTACAATTTTTTTGTTAGAAAAACTTTTTTTTAATATAAAAATTAGATTTTATTTTCTCTACTGATTAATTTCTATTAACTGGCGCATCCACCATATATTTAAATTGTTCAGTGGATAATAATGCCACCAGGCGTACGAATAAAGCATAATAAAACGGCACTCATATCCTATCTTTCAACAATCTGCGTCAGGCGTATCTCAGGTCAGGTTGAAACAAAAACACGTAATGTTTCTCGACAAAAACAGAAGCTGCAACTCGTTTAGCCGTTAAACCAAACATCATTCCCCACTTACATGCAAAACACATCCGTATGCGCTAATCTGACTCCATTAAGAGTACACAGCGGGGCTCTGCAAGGATAATCCTTAGGCACTGCCACTGCTCCGGGAATACTCCGGACTAGAGTTGCTCTGGCTTGACCTGGACGTGAAAAGCGACTCTTCAAATTAAGGAAGTTTATTATACCTTGTGAATAGTTTTTGATAGTGAAATTAAATATAACGTTTCCGCGGTAGGTTTCCGAAAATTATACAAAACCAATACATTATCAGAACACATTGATTAAATAGATATGTTTAGTTTTCTATAATATGGAAGTACACACACCGGAAAATTGAAAGCAACGGAGATGTTGGTTTTTGTTATTTTCTTTCTACATAATTACTTCCACATCCACGTAGTGGATTGGAAGTATGGAGTAATCGAAAAAAATATTTTTTTTCTTTGTTGAAATAGGTTTAGAATGTCATGAAAGGTCGAGATTTTAAATTTGAGCGAAAAAAAAATGTTGTCTGTCTGTCGGTCGGTCGGTCTGTCTGTAACTTTTTTGGTCCGCACGTCTTCTCTGGAAAGGTTTAGATATTGACTTGAAATTTTATACACGTATGTATTATTAACGAGATCTGGAACTGGATGGTATACTGAATATATCCGGTGAAGGGTTGGGGGGTAAATAAGGGTAAATGAAACAAATTGAATAAAGCAAGCTGGTAAGAGTACAGAAACTTGAGATTTGGTGTATATACTAGAAGCCAAGGCCTTAAATTTTTATTTAAAATATTTTACATCCCCCCACCACCGTCACTACATTATTAAAGGGGTTGATAAAATCGAATTGAGATATTCACACATATATTATAACGACATCTGGAACCATATTATATTTTGAAATTATTCCGTTGAAGGATTGGGTGTAGATTATTTTATAATATTTTCAACCCCTCCATCACCCCCACTCCATTATTAAAGGGGCTGATAAAATTGAATTGAGATATTCATGTAAAAATTGGTACACGTATGTATTATAACGACATCTGGAACTAGATTATATTTTGCGATGATTCCGTTGTAGGGGTGGAGGGGGGGATGTAGAGATAAATAGGGGAAAATGAGTAACGCAAGCTGGTAAGAGTACAGAAACTTGAGATTTGGTGTATATACTAGGAGCCAAGGTCTCAGATTTCTTTATCATATTTTTCAAACACTCCGCCATCTCCACTCTCTTATTAAAGGGGTTGATAAAATGAAATTGAGGTATTCACTTGAAATTTGGTATATGTGTGTATTATAATGAAATCTAATTGAGATGATTCCGTTAAACCGGTGGGTGTGGGGGAGGGGGGTAGTAAACTAGGGAAAAGGAGTAGAACAAGATAATAAGATTCCAGAAACTTCATTTTTTGCGTATATGCTAACTACCGCCTCAAATTTTTTAATAACATCTGCCTCAAGTATTATTAAAATTCTATGACTAATTATTTCCACACACTAGAGTGCAATTATAGTCAAGATTTTTTCTTTTAAAGCGGGTTAGATGGAAAATCTGGATGTGGAAGTAGTGATTCCTTAGGCAGCGGTTTTTTCCTGAGCCAACAAATTTGAAATCTCTTAACAGGAAAACATAGCAATTCTCGCTTCTTGTGTTTTTGACAGCAGGAGTTTTTTCATATATGTTCAATTGTATTCAAATCTGGGAAAAATTCAGGCCAAATCACTGTCGGTATTTCCACTCGGTTCAAAAAGTCAGCTAAGTGAGGAGCGGTGAGCGGACAAGCATTGTTATGAATTAATGATATTAATTGATATTTTCTCCGATATGTGAGAGGAACGGTATCATAAGAAATTACAAAACATCACTTATGTATCTATGGTATATGGCAGTTAAAATGCCATATACCATTCCTCACCATAATTGAGCCTTCATCGAGAGAAACAGTAGGTGTAATGGTGTTCGGTTTGTTCTTCTGAACGTCGATATACTCTTCTCCTCCCATCAATCGAGTTTATTTAGAAACGGCCCTCATTCCTGAATACAATTTGACCCCATTGATCATTATTCCAATTTTGGTATTCTCGACCAGAGGCTAGTCGCTCTACTTGATGATGTCTGTGAAGTTTTGGGCCTTAATTTGACATAGATCGGTTTGCAGTCGTCTGTACAACTCCAAACCGACTGTCTCTTCTAACTACAGGCTAAGTTATTCTGGTTCTACGAACTTCTTCCAGTTTCTTGAACTGCCCTTGGACGCCTGCTTCGGTGTATTTGCAATCCTATAAATCGATCGTCTGCAGCCGTAGTTGAGCGTTTTCTGCCTTAACCTCGTCCATTCACATACTCTCCAGTTTGCCTGTAACGTGCAACATTACGATTCATCGTAATCATTCGTCAATTTTGATTTACTAGACATATCGGCAACATCATTATAAGATCGACCATTTTTATCAATGCTGCAGCCCTACGATATCGTTGTTAAATCGCCCATTGCGGACTGTTTGACAATCAAGGTGACGATAATAAACAAAAACAAAACAAATTAAAACAATTACTTATTTTAAATGTGATGCAACAACTACAGGATCTTTGCACGTTGACATTGAGTATGACACTGGCTAACTTGATAAAGATGTGCTAAATAAACAATAAATAAATATGGCGGTAAGAGTATAACAATCAAGAGTATTATTGAGTACGAGAGATTAATCAATATTCCGTATTCGTTTTCTCTTCGTCCTTCATTGGCGTTGCTTCTCTGTCTTCCCGTGTTTGTCAAAAAATTCTAAACGGAATTTCATTGGAATTTATATCAGAATGAAAGCTAGAGAAAGTGCATCGAATTTTATCCAATACTTTTTCTGATAGCCGAATGGTCACAGCTGCACAAAATACGTGAAGATGTGTATCTCAATAAATTCCATCGCATGTAATGTCACTTTGATAATAAACTGTCACTACCAGCTCGGTGGCGCAATGCTGAAGGTGTTTGGCTTGCGACCGCGGAGTCCCGGGTTCGAATCCTGACCAGGGTATGGATGTTGGTGGCGTTTTTTCATGTGTTACCGAGACGGTAGCAGTGACCTAGACCGCTGTTGGGTGGCACAACATGTCTAGTCGCTGCTATCTCTCCTGAGTTCGAGTCTCAGCTGCGGTAGATTGCAATATCGCAGGGAATGGTTGTTGTGTTGATGTCTATGTGTATGTGTCCTGGTTGAGTGGTAGAGCAGCAATAGCTGAACTCCGCCAGGACGTTAATATAAATAAGGCATTAAAACAAAACAAAACAAACAAACTTTATACGAGTTATATTACTTTTGGCAACTTGTCTATCAAAAATTTATAGATAAAATTTAAAGGCACGAGTGGTATTTGAAAAAAATATTTCAGCAATAAGTCAATTAGCTACATATCTTTCATGTTCAGTTTTTCTGTCAATTTCTTGTAGATACTCTATTTCGCGACCTTCCTTTTTTCAATTCCATCAATAATGTCACATACGTATTTACAAAACAATTCATCTGGCAAAAACCGTTATAGCTATAAATATTTAACAAATGCAGCTGCACAATTTATTATATTATTTTTAAATATAATGTAATATAGTCACAATCTTGGAAAAAAGTAGAACGTAGAACCATTGATGTTGTAATACACAAAATCTCTCAAACCCGCTGAGGGCTCTTTACTAAGAGTTCTCGCGCCCGCTTCGACCAGTCAGATGACGAATACAGGGAGAGCACTACTACGTTGACCATTGTCCGACCCACAGACATTATGTATTATTTATGATCCCGTTTTCAGAAATCGAAATGAAATATAGTACTAGTAGTGCCGCTACTAAAATCATATTCCAGAAAATATTTACGGCGGTAAATGGGTTATAATATATACTCACCTGTCTAATCTTTATTTTTAATTTAGGAAGATCAAAAATTATGTTAAGGTTATTTAGTTAAGCAGAAAGTAACCTACTCTAAGGAAGATTGAATAAGTGCCTAAGCACTGTATTATACAAAGCATAGTTTTGATTTCTTGAATTATTAACATGTTAAATCTTGATGGATTACCGCAAGTAGATTTTTAGCTTATATATTCCCATGTTAAACATGTTTAACTTGTCTGCAGAAAATGTTGTTATTTGTATCTACACATGTAATAATTGTTTTCGCTACTTGGTAGACATTTCTGTTTAATTTTAGTTACCGCAGTAATAGTTATTTTTTAGCTACGTTGTTAAGTCATTGCATGATTCTAATACATCATGTTCCCATGTAAGAATATTACCTGTTGACTATATATTTTTTCAAGTAATTTAAAATTAATCTGGTGTTCTCTCAGATATTATGTTAAAAGAGGAAGAGCAATTGTTCATTCATTATATCTGTTGCAGATGAACAGATTCCTCACTAAAGCACATAACATTAAATTGATATAAACTTACTCAATTAAGCGAGGTAGTGCACCACACATTAATGAAAAGATATTGTTATAATTTATCAAGTGTCTCGCAACAGTAAGCATACCTAATGTTTAAAATTGTTTCGTATATTTAAAATTACCATATTTTGAAATGTTGCCAGAATGGAGTAGAATATTATTTATTATTCAATATTTTCTTCAATAAGTTGTGTTAATATCAAATTTGTCTATAATAATTTTGGTATCGCTTGTGATATTAATCTTATTAATTTTTTTGCTGTCTTTTAAGTTTTCTTTTCCCCTTTACTGGCCGTATGAAAGATATCAACCTCAACTATCGCTAAATGAGTATTTATCAACTTTTAAATGGTTATCGAAAGTAAATTGATTTCCCAAAAAAACATTTGTTGTGTTCTTTAATTCATTTTTTAAAATGTTCTTTCTGTTTGTCCAAGTTAAATTCCTTAAACTTAATTATACAAATCGCTTGTAATAGTGGTGTTCAAGTTTCCTTTGTAGATGATGTATAGATTAAAATGATTATTTGAATGTTCGTGGAACGATTATTTCGAATCAAAATGGCAATGATTTTTCAAAATCTTGACTTACGTCTTTAATGCGTATTGGAGATATAAAATCAAGATGTTTATGAAGAGGCAAAGTCTGATTATAGAATATATACATATTAATAGGACTAAGAAATTAAATACCGGTAATATATAAGTTTACGTGAGAAATTTGCTCTATGATGACCTTGGGCAAACACGAAGAAAATTCAGAAAACGTATTAAAGAACAACAATTTTTTTAAAAACAAATAATATACTTTTGCTAAACACTTAATAGTTGACAGAGAGTAATTCAACGATAGTTTCGTGTGGGTTGAAAGTTTAAAAATCAGATACAAAAAATCTAATATATCACTTAATGATCAAAGAGACAAATAATTCACCTCTTGTCAGCTTACTTTAATTCCATTTCTTATTAATAGGTTCAGGTTAGGTTATAGAGTAAATTATTTTTCAGGGTATTAAATTTCATGTAGTCTAGCTAGTAATTTTATTTGTAAGTATTGGACTTGCATCTGAAGAAGCCATTATTTAAAGAAACAGGCGATATGTCGAAATTTAAAATAGGATGTTCCATTTTATATGTTTATCTAACATGTATCACGAATTTTTGCCAAGTAAAGATCGGGTCTATCTTTAATCTCTAGTTTTTCAATTTTAATATTTTAGGTATGTAGCGTGCCTCTTTAGTTTACCCTGTGAATGTATAAAAGTAATCACCGGATCTAGTGCAAGCTTTTATCGTAATTTAGGAAATGCAAAAAACGCGGAGGAAAGTCAAGTGTGTAATCTTTAATTCAAAAGTGTATTAAGCGAGGACGGATCAAGGAGCAATAGAGTTAAATGATGAACCGACAAAATGACGGCAAGATTGGAGTGTGTTTGTGCAGTTGACACCCTCTGGAATCAGATTTTCCCAGGCTTTCTTTTTATAAGATTCCGCGAGGGTGTTACAGATCTGCAGGCAGGGCCACTCCATAATGTTCCTCTCAAAGAAAACCGCTTTTTATCGCCTGCGTCTTTTTTATTTTGCTTTCTCATTCATCAACAGGTATTAGATTAACTTTTTCTCACTTTCTTATTTTCTAAGGATCAAATTTAAATACACTCAGATTTGTAATCTGATTAGATCTTTATAAATATAAATAGGCAACAGGCGAAATAATCTTTGAAGTCAGATTTGTGATAAAGTATTATTTATCACAAAATATGAGAAATATCCCATTTAAAACCAGGGTGTAACTGTAAATGAAGATAATATTATCGAGATTCAAGTTTTTATTAAATTTGTAAGTTTTGGCGTAAATGAAATAACTAATTTATCAATTCGTTAAGTAACTATCCGTTAACTATCACTCGTATCTCCTATTTGGTTGATATGGCCTAAAAATTAAATAAGGCGATATTAAAACAAAACCTAAGGAATCACTACTTCCACATCCAGATTTTTCAGCCAAGTCACTTTAAAGGAAACATCTTGACTATATTTGCACTATTTATAGTATGTGGAAATTATTATTGGTTATAGAATTTTAATAATATTTGGGACAGATGTCATAGAAAATATTGAGACGTTGAATTCTACCGTATACATTAAAAATGAAGTTTCTAGCTTGCTCTACTTATTTTTCCCTATTCACAACCTACCACCTCCCACCCCTTCAACGGAACCATCTCAATCAGATGACATTACAATACATACATGTATTAATTTTCAAGTGAATATGTCAATTTAATGTTATCAATCCCATTAATAATGGAGCGGAGGTGGTGGGGGTGGGGAGGTTGAAAAATATTAGAAAGAAACCTGAGGCCTTAGTTTCTAATATATACACCAAATTTCTGTACTCTTACAGCTTGCTTTACTTAGTTTTCTCTATTTACCTCTACTTACCCCCCACTCCTTCAACGGAATCATCTCAAAATATAATCTAGTTTCAGATGTAGTTATAATACATACGTGGTCCAAATTTCAAGTGAAAATCTCAATTTAATTTTATCAACTCTTTTAATAAGGGAGTGAGGATGGCGGGGGGATGAAAAATATTATAAAAAGCCCGAGGCCTTCGTTTCTGGTATATCCACCAAATTCAAAATTTCTGTACTCTTACCAGCTTGCTTTACTTATTTCCCCTATTTACCCCTATTTAACCCCGAACCCTTCAACGGGATCATATCAAAATACAATCTAGGTCAGATGTCGTTATTATATATACGTGTACCAAATTTCAAGAGAATATCTCAATTTTATTTTATCAGTTCCTTTAATAAGGAAGTAGGGTGGTGAGGGGTTGAGAAATATTATAAAAAAATATGAGGCCTAGGCTTCTAGTACATACTCCGAATTTTAACTTTCTGTACTCTTACCAGCTTGCTTTATTTATTTTCTCCTATTTACTATTTATTCTATCAACCCCTTTAAAAAATTTCAAATTTCTGTACTCTTACCACCTTGCTTTACTTATTTCTCCCTATTTACCCCCCAACACTTCACCGGATATGTTCAGAAAACAATCCAATTCCAGATCTCGTTATAACATATACGTGTACAAAATTTCAAGACAATATCTTAAACTGTTCCGGAGAAAACGTGCGGACAAAAAAAAAGTTACAGACAGACAAACAGACCGACAGACAGACAGATTTTTTCGCTCAGATTTAAAATGTTCGTGACATTCTAAACCTATGTCAGGAAAAAAAAGCGATTTTTTTTACGATTGCTATACTTTCAATCCACTACGTGGATGTGGAAGTAATACGATGCTGAAAAGTCATTTTGGGGGGCGTATTTCTTGGAGAATTGAGTTCTTATTACGAGGGCTATCTGTGGAATTTTCAGCAGACGTCTCCAGATTCCGTCTGTCTACCTCTCCAACGCTCCATGTTTCAAAACCACAAAGAGAAATAAAGAAAACTAGAGCGCTAACGGTCGTAGAAAAAAAATGCGAGAATAAAGGAAATAGAGTATTATCGTAGAGTTTTGATTATAAACATGAAGTGTAGCCGCAGCAAACTTTAATTTCCTTACTAGAAGATAAAATCTTAACGCGAATTTTGATAAGAGAAAACAATTCTAGAAAGGCAGTACATGAAGTACTTCGATTTACGCGTAGACAAACGTTTAACCGGCATGTAAATGAAACTGTATTCCATATGTAGATGTCTGTACTGCTTCTGGTCAGGCATATCAAACCCAGTAGATTTAAAGAAAAATAATGTATACTGTTGTTGTGAGGTCGACCCTTACACACGAGGCGTCGACGTGGAGCAGCACGTCGGTCTCCACAAAAAGAGACAAGGAGTTTTGGAGAATACTTTAAAGTGCCTCGCCTCAAACTCTTCACGGTTCATCTCCGTATAAAGTTTCAATGTTACATGCATTGACATGACGGTACTAGCGGACTATGTCAACGTTATATTAGAAAAATTGGACCTAAGTAAGCTTGGTGATAGTCCGCCTAAAACCAACATCATACGAATCAGAGAACAAAATACATCTGTTCGCATAACACATAAATTACAGTACTACACATTGTCCGTCAGTTGGCCATCTATCTAGTCACAATTCCTTCAACTCATCAAGTACAATTTTCATTGTCTAAATTATGCTCTTCCTAAATATATTCTGGCAAAATATGTATAAAATCTTTAAAAAAAATTCAACATCTTAAATCATTTCTGAAATAAAGTGACTTGTTAATAAAGTAAAGAAGTGTATTACAATTTGTTATAATGAGTCATAAAGTAACGGACACTTCGATTAAAGTTCTAAATTTCTTTTTAGCCTACGAGTTCTCGCCAATCCTTCAACTGCCACGGGCTGCGTGTATATTCAACTGACTGCAGGACGAGTGTTTGAGGAAGGTAAATGTTATAGTATTTAATTTATAAGAAATTAGTTTTGATTTTAGTCGATTTAACTTTAAACGACTGTATCTCGGCCAATTTTTTATTAAAAAAACTTTTATTGGTCACCGTATTGACGGGAATTACATCAGCTTTCTTTTTTGTGAACCAATGCCTATACCTAAATCCATTCAGAAAAAAGTTATACAGAAAAATTTAAGAAAAAATAAAAAAATTATATTTTTGAGTTTTTTTAAATACTTATTTATTTTGTTTAAAAGAACATACAACTCACAACAAATACATGCCAAATATTTCTGAAGATGCACTTAGGGCTAAAATGACAATCACATACACTCCTTTTATAAATTTATAATAAGACAATATTAAGTTTTATAAGTTAAAATAATTAAAAAGTACACTACCCAAGAATTAATAAATGAAGCTAAGACGCAGTAAATAATAAATATATTATTGAAGACTATTAATTATGGCATATCAAATATTTTATCAAAATATTCTTCGATACTGTATGGTACTTGAGTGGTGAATGTTTCTTTGATCTCTATTTTGAATCTGGAGAATGATAGATAATTCCTTTATTTTGTTAGGCAGTTGATTGTACATTTTTATAGCCATATGCAAAAAAACTTTTATGGGTTTTTTCCAGTAAATGGGGGCCTACAAGTAATACGTGATGTATTGTTAGTCATTGCCCTAATTGCCATTTATTATAATAAAAATATCCTACTCCATTCCGTCGAATTTCCCCATATAAGTACACCATAAAACAATTGTGGTTCAAATAGTCCGACATATGCTATTTTACTTATTTCTATTGGAACATATGAAGCTATTTTACGCAGTAGGAATATTAAGCTTGACAGTTTGTTAGTTACCATGTTGATGTGGTATTTCCAATTTAAGCTTTTTTCTAAAATTATATCAAGAAATTTTGTGGGTTGATCATCTATAGAATTTCTTCTTAACGTAAAGCGTATATGTATTGTTTTATCTTTGTTAAGAGTTAATCTGTTGACAGCGAACCAGTCGTCAGCGCGAGTTTGAGCTGAGGCATTAATTTCATTTCGTCAGCGTATTATATGCTATTTGCATTGTTCATATAATTTGAAAATCGTTCACATATATAAGAAATATGAGTGGACCTAGAATGGAGCCATGAGGTACTGCTGCACTTACTAACATAGCTGATGACCTGTCACCATTATAATCCACCTCTTGCACTCTATTTCGAAGATAGCATATTATAAAATCAAGTGATGGACCTCTTATGCCGTAGTACGAGAGTTTTTCTTTTAAGACATTGTGACAGACGCAATCAAATGCCTTCGAGCGATCACAGAAAGTAGCTGATAATATCTCGCCTCTCTGGAAAGCATGTAATATATCTGTGACCATTTTTATATTAGCATCTATGGTGGAAAGTTGTTGTTAAAATCCAAACTGATTTTGTGTCAACAAATTATACTTTTCTAAATACTCTACTACTCTATTGTTAAATGCTGTCTCAATAAGTTTTGAAAATGTAGGTATAACTGCTAGCGGGCGGTAATTATTCATATCATTTACGTCGCCTTTATTTTTATATAGGGGAGATATTTTTGAATATTTTAATTTATCAGGAAATCACCGGATTCGAAGCATTTATTTATAATAATTGTTAGACGTTTTAGTATTAAACCTTTGATTAATTTAAGGAGCTTATTACTTATTCCATAAATATCCTTTGCAGCACTATTCGATAAATTTGTTATTATGTTGTCAACTTCCTTTTCTGTAATAGGTCAGAGATAAAGAGATTTATCAATTTATGGATTATTAAATTATTAAAAAGCCATTTCGATAGGAAATTTGATTCTCTACAAAAAATCGTATTATGTGTATATACTAGAAATGTATAGTTTTTGAGTTATAGTTAAAAAACTAATAAGTGGACAAATTTACTCAGTTCTCAAAAATCCAAGCCTAAATATAATAACACTTTGTGGAATTATCATCTTTCGGGTAAAATTGAACATATGAAACAATAAAATATCTTTAACGAATAAGTTCTTCATTCAATTACATAGTCAATAACCTAATAATCGACTAAAAAAATCTACGCTTCATTTTCACCTTATAAAAAGAACCCTGCTAAGATTAAAATCATTGATTAGTTCTGTCCTCCCTGCCACACTCCATAATCTCACATCATTTATTAAGTATCAAGCATATTTCGGTGTGTATGTCGTTCGAGTATTAGGTCCGTAACACAGCAGCATGCCGGGGAAACATATCGGCCTAATTTCTACTTGAAATCAGGAAGGCCATGAAGAGAATGATGGTGCGAGCGGCACTTGATGAACTAAACCCATCGATCATCCAATTAGTTCGCCGATCAATCATCCACTGCCAGTTGTTGGGGAGTCGGATGGATGCTCATCTGTTTCATCTGCATACCACATCAACGCCATCCATTGCCAGAGTCATGGTCAACTATATTAGCGCGGGCCGAACGATGTTCTTTAATCGTTCACGTATCCGAAAACGCTGTAAAAGTGGGTTATTGAAAGGAGGAATGATTAACTGCTTTTAAGATGGAAATTTTGAAACTTTATTAAACAAAATTATTATATTTAATGAGGCTTTGGATACCTAATTATTGTAGTAATCTACTTAGCATACAAGCTATTGAACACTCATATTTTTTTTTATCGTCACAAATGTAACGTAATGTCGCACAGTGGGAGAAAACTGTAGTGTTCTACCCAATTCAACTTATGGATCATAAAATCAAAGATTTTAAGCTGCTTTTCTGTTAAATGTTTGTTATAAAATTCTCTATTAATCCCTACAGCCGGATTTTCAATTTTCGTTCCCAATTTTAGCATTGGAAATGTTAATGTTCGCGTATAGCATATAGGACAAAAGTTACGTGTTTTTTCCAAGGCCGTCGACATGAAAGTATCAAGGACGGATGATGTGATACTGAGCGAGAGCCTGTTACTATGTGGGAAGCGATGATGCGGTGTAGTCGGTCAGCGCCGATCGATATTGTACCGCCTGTTCAACAAAAGGCGGTACGGAGGGAGCAAATCCTGTAGCATCGAGCCGGGACGCATTAGTGCTGCTGCGGCGGACGAATAAAGAAGCGAGATATAATTTGTCTCACTATTTATTTATTCCTTGCTTAGTGTTCATCATCAGCCGTACGGTTGGCGTATAGGTAATGTTCTCGCTTACTGGCAAGTCTAACCTGGCCTCGCCCCGTCCAGTCATTCAACTGCCGTGGTGTGAAATGCTATGGATGTCTGGCTGGCTCCGGGGCGATTGTCTGGGAAAGACAAATTTTTTGTACAACTATAATTTAAAAATAAATTTGTTTTGATTTGATTCTCGCTTACGGTGCGAAAGGTCCCAGGTTCAAACTCCTATGCCTGCTGATTTTTTTTTCATTAATTTTGTGACGATTAATATATTTTTTCACAAATTCTTTTCTATGATTTCTTTAGGTTAGGATAGTAGATTTTTATTCTGATATCTGTCTGTTAATAATTATTAGCGCGGCAGGCAGTATTAGCGTCGCTGACATAGAAAGGGGGTGCGGGGGGTGTCCCACCGCTTTTTAACATTGAAAATGTTAATGTTCGTATATGGGGCCAAAGAGTTTTATCCAAGGCCGCCAACATGAGAGAATCGAGATCAGATGACGTAATATTGAGCAAGTGTGCACAGTATGAGTATGCGCGGAGAACGTAAAGTTATATGCGGTTAGGGTCAGCGCCAATCGTAGTCGCCATGGATTCACAAAGTTTGACAAATGGCAAACAGTTATTTTTTTAACAAGTACCTAAAATATTGGGATAGATCGTAGCTGTTTCCGGACGAGGCGAAGCCGAATAAGTTTATGTTTTATGTATGGTGTTATCATTTCCAATGTCCCGATGGTTGCAAGGATTGCGAAATCTGTGAATTTTTTACTCGAAAAAGAAGAAGTTTGGACAAAAATTGCAAGAGGCAAACAGAGTTTGGAATCATCCGGGGGATATTCTCAAATTTTTTCGGAATTCTCCAATGTCTTTTGTAGAAAAGAGCATTGTGGAGTTTTCAAGTTCATCAAAAAGGACATTGGACAATTCCGGAAAATTTTAAGAATATTCCCCGGGTGATTACAAACTCTTTTTGCCTCTTACAATTTTTGACTAAACTTCTTCTTTTTCGAGTAAAAAATCGCAAAGTTCTAAAATGTTGTATTTTTAGCACTTTTACGACATCGTGTTCAGTACGTCACGTAGGCGTAACCATAGCAACCGAACAAACAAAAAATTGATTTTTTTTTTTGAAAAAATTTGTCTCAAGAAAATTTAAAAAAATTATTTTTGCTCAAATTTAAAATTCCCACGTTTCATGGCATTCTAAACCTGAAAAAAAAAATAAAAAAAATTGTGAATACCGACGGGAAGTATTTATTCGAAAAAAAATCACTCTCAGAGATTTTTTCGAATTTTCACGTTTCAGAACATGTAGATTACGAAAATATAGGTTTATCAATTCTGTCAGTCTGTCGGTCTGTCTGCCTGTGGGTCTGTTGGTGCATTAACTAGGAAACTACTTGACGGAGAACAGTCAAATTTGGTAGGTAGCTGACGCCACTGCCACCAAAGAAATGGTGACACTTTCACTGGAAAATATACAGGGTGGACCGTCTAAAGGGAATAATAGATAATGGAAATAATATTTTAAAATTTTTATGTTGACATTCTAAACCTATTTCAAAATTTTTTTTGTTAAAAATTTAAAATAGAAAAGAAAACTAAAATTTTGAAAATATTGTTTACCTAAAATGGATGATGATAAAAATTTTGTTTGCTCAAATTTAAAATATCCACGTTTCATGACATTCTAAGTATATTTAAAAAAAACTTTTTTTGAAAAAAAAAACGGAAATTGTTTATAAAATGGACGGAAAAAAACGTTTCCCCTCAAATTTCATAATTTCTACTTTTCATGAAATTCTAAACATTAAAAAACAAATTGTTTTAAAATTTAAAAAATATATATATTCTTTCCCACTACATGGAATTTTTTTTTCAATTATAAAATGTCCACGTTTTATTACATTCTAAACCTATTTCAACAAAAAACATTTTTTGAAATTAAAAAAAAAATGAAAATTTTATCCCCCACTACTGTAGAGTAGGCGATGGAAAGAAGTTATCAGGTCTTCTCTGTAATAATAGGGCTAACTACATTGGGATTATAATTCTTATATGTTATTTCTTAATTAATAACTTTTTAGAGTGACCGCCCTATATAAATAAAGAGGGAAGTTCTGTGTAAATACCTTTACCGATTTTTTTTACTACTATAGAATTGACGAAAAAAAGAAAAATCGCTCAAATTTAAAATTTCCACGTTTCTTGACTTATTAAGCCTATTCCAAAAACTTTTGAAAATAAAATAAAAAATTTTGCCCACTACAGTATAAAATAGACTATAGAATTGATGGAAAAAAAAATTGTTGCTCATATTAAAAATGTCCACGTTTCATGACATTCTAAATCTATTTCATAAATATTTTTACCACTACTATAGAACAGATGATGAACTTTTTTTTAGCTACATGAAAGAAAATTTTGTTTGCCTAAATTTAAAATTTCCGCATTTCATAACATTCTAAACCTATTTTAAAAAAATGAAATTTTTTTACCACTCCACTACGTGAATGTAAAACTGAAAATGTGACAGACGGCAATAATATTTCGCATATGCACCTATTATAGTTTCATTGAAACATGCACAGGGTGGTCATTCCAAGAAATAATTCAACCATGGTGGACATTTGTAAAGGTATTTGCGCAAGCCATATTTGGCAATTTTTGCTGTCGAATGACCACTCTGTATATTATTTTGACCAAAAGTTATCAGGTTATTTTTGTAATAATAGTGATAACTATATTCCAATTATCATTCTCAATGTCATTTCGTAATTAATAATTTTTTAGAGTGACCGCCATGCACAAATAAAGAGGGAAGTTCTGTGTACATACCTTTACCGATTTTTTTTGTTTGTAAACCAGTGTTAGTGGTAGCTGTCAAATTTTTAGTCAACTTAATGAAAAATGTATCATTAAGTGTTATTAAAATTTAAAGTGCTAAACTGTATATTTCCTTTGGATTTTGGAGATACTCGATAAGAAATTAATGCCAAATATATTATGTTAATTAGCAGCTGTCAAAATGTTAAAATTAAAAATAAGCGTGTGTGTCTTACGTTATTAAAAAATATTCTTCATGCGTGTTCATAGAAAAGTGATTTAAAATTAATTAGTTCAGTAGTTCATATTTATTTACTCTTCGCAAATACAAAACGAAGAGTATATTGCATTCGATCGGGACATTTCTAAAACCGGTAATATTGCACGTAGAGAAAAAAATTTCATATCACTGTGTTGGTGATCGAATTCTGAACAACTTTTAAAATGTCCGTCCGCCCGTCTGTCCGTCCGTCTGTCTGTCCGTCTGTCTATCCGTCCGTCACGTTATTTGTAAGCACAATAAATTAAAAGCGAAAAGTTCGATTGTATTGAAATTTGGACAGTAAGTTACTGTTATCTAGAGCAAGAACCATATTGTTTTTGAACAAAATCTATCAATAAATAAAAAAGTTACTAATATTTTAAATTGAAAAAATATATATATTTTTTGTAATTAAAATAAAAATGTCTAAAACTAATATTATTTAAAAAAAATTGCGAAGACTATCTTATAGAATGTGCAACAATTATATAAAAAATGCAGTAAATCGGCGAGTAGTATAATGGTTAGCTTGTTTAAATTATACACAATTGGCAGCTGTCATTTTTTCAGTTAAGTTAATGAAAAAACCATTTATTAAGTATTTTCAAAATTCAAAATGTTAAACTGTTCATTTCCTATGGATTTAGGAGATACTTGGCAAGAAATTAATGTCAAATATATTATGTTTATGCTTTTGGCAGCTATCAACAATAAAAAAGAAGATAGAAAATATAATTTGACACATAATTTGCTTATTTGTAAAATGAAAATTCAAATTTAAAAAATCGAAAATTTTTAAAGTGACCTTGACATTGATTTTCATTATATTTTTTAGTAAAAATGCTTTTTTAGATGAAAATTATAAAAAATTGGAAATGAAAATCCGGCTGGAGAGATTGATAGAGAATTTAATAACGAACATTTTTTTTAAAAAGCATCTTAAAAATCTTTAATTTTACGATCTATAAGTTGATTTGGGTGGAACATTACAGTTTTGTCCCACTGTGCATCGGTAGTTCACTGCATCCCGAAGGAATGAAATAACCATAATGCATAAAAAGTCCCCTTTTAATACGCAGATTTCACATATGTAATTTTAAACGACCCTATTACATATCTCCACAGTAAATCCCATATTAAATAAACCGTATTCAATTATATGTTAACGCTGGCTCACTTGTAAAATAAACATCGCCCTCGTGACCTTAATCGTGCAAATCCGCTTAAAAAATAATTTTACACGGCCTTTTTCCGTAACCCCTTCACATAGGACAATGTATAAAAATATTCTGGTGTTCCTGCATTGTTAAATAACTATAAATTATGAAGTGCGTTTTGTAGCAGTGCTTTTAAGGGCTGGATCAGTAAAGTAGCTTCTATCTTGGCAGGAAAAGTAAGGGCGGTATAGTCCTTTTAATGCTCTTACAGCTTTCAGACGCCACACCGTGGAGACCGTCAACCTGCCAGCTGCTGAACCCATTTTAACCAAAAACCATTCACAGCTACAGCCCTTCTTACTAACTAACTTGGAATAATCCAATAGAAAATAAATCTCTGAAATATTTGATAAAAGATAACAGAAATTGCTTTACAAATGAAGTCATAGTGCAAATTAATAACTTGTAGGTAACATTTTTGTTAGTCTTCAAGGGCAACGTAAATTTTTAATACACAGAGTATCCCAAATGTGTGATATACCGGGTGAGTCACGAATTGCGCTCGCCCCGATATTTCCTAAAATATTTGGAATATAAAATTGAAAATTTGGAGGCCTTATTACACGACTAAAATGCCATCTTTTCAATAAAAAATCAAGTTTGGTGCACATCCGGTTTGACCGGAAATGCCCACAACTTTCAATTTTTAAATGGAACACCCTATATATTTTTACATCTTTGGAATCTAGAGGAAATTTTGAATACAATACATCCATTTTGGTCACTTTTTGATGAACATTAAAAATGTTATTAAAAATCTATTTCTGAATCCAGAGTGCTGTGGTGCCCAAAATATATTTTAGTTTGTGTGCTACGTTACTATAAAAATAAAAAGAGCAATATTATTGCATTACTTAATTCTCTAGAGGCGTTTAAAATTTTTAAATGTCATTTTTACCCACTAACTCGGTTTTTTCTAAATGGGAATTTAATCGTTCACCAACATTTTTAAATACCTCATTTTCATACGAATCTAATGATACCAAAATTTGAAAATCCGCTCAGAAATATTTGAGATTTCAGCCAAAATACAATGCAAACAAGCTTTTAGAAACATGCGGCTAATAGATAATAGATTAGTGGGCTTTGGAAACTAAAATGGCACATTTCTGTGTAAATCTGGTAACCTAATAACATTGGAGAAATCATAGTAGCCATTGAATGTAATAAAACAATATCAGCTGTCAGACAGATACAAAATAAAGCGTTGCGTATTTATGTTCATTTAAATAAAACTCTGAAAACCGAACTGATGTCGCATTCTATTGCAAATGTCCTTGTGGATGTAATTGTGTTTACCTCCACATATCTATGCTAAACTTAATTGTAACGTTCTTTGCGCTCACAATTATTAAATGTTTGATAGCTCAAGATTGCCTATAACTACACGAGTCCGTCTGACAGCTGACACATTTCTGGTAAAACACGACTCATCGGAAAAACACAGAACATTTAAAAAAAACCGCTGCCCAAGGAATCACTACTTCCACATCCATATTTTTCATCCCAGTCAATTTAAAGGAAACATTTTGACTATATGTGCACTCTAGTATGTGGAAATTATTGGTCATAGAATTTTAATAATATTTGGGGCAGATGTCATAGAAAAGTTTGAGGAGTTCGTTTCTACCATATACGTTAAAAATGAAGTTTCTGTTTACCCTACTTATTTTCCACTATTCACAACCTACCACCTCCCACCCCTTCAATGGAGTCATCTCAATCAGATGTCACTACAATACATACGTGTACTAACTTTCAAGTGAATATGTCAATTTTATGTTATCAATCACATTAATAATGAAGCGGAGGTGGTGGAGTTTGAAAAATATTAGAAAGAAATCTGAGGCCTTGGTTTCTAGTATATATACCGAATCCCAAATTTTTGTACTCTTACCAGCTTGATTTACTTATTTTCCCCTAGTTACTCCTATTAACCCCAACCCTCATACGGAATCATCCCAAAATATAATCTAGTTCCAGATGTCGTTATAATACACACGTCTACCAAATTACAAGTGAATATCTCAATATTTTATTTTATCAACCCCTTTAATAATGTAGTAAGGGTAGTGGAAGGGTTGAAAAATATTATTAAAAAATATGAGGCCTTGGCTTCTAGGACATACACCGAGTTTCAAGTTGTAGTACTCTTACCAGCTTGCTTTACTTATTTTTCCCTATTCCCTCTACTTACCCCCACTCCTTCAACGCAATCATGTCAAAATATAATCTAGTTTCAGATATAGTTATAATACATAAATGTACCAAATTTAAAGTGAAAATTTAAATTTAATTTTATCAACTCTTTTAATAATGGAGTGGGGGTGGGGTGGTGGGATGATGGAAAATACTAATAAAAAAACTTGAGACCTCCGCTTCTAGTATATACACCAAATCCCAAATTTCTGTACTTTTACCAGCTTGCTTTACTTATTTTCCCTTATATATCCCTATTTAACCCCCAACCCTTTAACGGAATCATCTCAAAATATAATCTAGTTCCAGATGCCGTCATAATACATATGCGTACTAAATTTCATGTGAATATCTCAATTTTATTTTATCAACCCCTTGAATAATGGAGTAGGGGTGGTGGGGGGCTGAAATATATTATTAAAAAATCTGAGGCCCTGGCTTTTAGTACATACACCGAATTTCAATTTTCTGTACTCCATACCAGCTCGCTTTCTTATTTCCCCCTATTTACCCCTAAATAACCCCCAACCCTTCAACGGAATCATCTCAAAGTATAATCTAGTTCCAGATGTCGTTATAATTCATACGTGTACCAAATTTCAAATGAATATCTCAACTTTATTTTATCAACCCCATTAATAATGGGGTAGGGGTGGTGGGGGGTTGAAAAATTTTATAAAAAAATCTGAGGCCTTAACTTCTAGTACATACACCGAATTTCAAGTTTCTGTACCCTTACAAGCTTGCTTTACATATTTTCCCCTATTTACCCCTATTTAACCCCCAACCCTTCACCGGATATCCTCAAAAAACAATCCTGTTCCAGATCTCGTTATAACATACACGTGCACAAAATTTCAAATCAATATCTTAAACCGTTCCGGAGAAAACGTGCGGACAAAAAAAAAAGTTACAGACAGACAGACAGACCGACAGACAGACAGACAGAAATTTTTTTTTCGCTCAAATTTAAAATCTCGAAGTTTCATGACATTCTAAACCTATTTCACGAATAAAAATTTTTGAAAATTTTTTTGCGATTACTATACTTCCAATCCACTACGTGGATGTGGAAGTAATACTCATTTTCCGCGTGTTTTCTTAAAATCCACCTACAAAATCTTGAGGTTCTAGTGCTTGGACACGTTGATAATGATAGGGATGTAAGTTCATATCTCCCAATGTCCTCCATACCACAAAATGGAACACTCCCACACGGTTCGTGCTATCGGGGGTCCCTAAAGTTGGTTCCTCTTCTACAAGTTCCAAAATTTAATACTAACAAATGTACGAGCACAAGGATGACGTCGATTAGGGAACCTTAAACGATAGAGCTTTTCCACACCAGCTGCATTTCCACCACTTTCTCCATGCACCAAGTGCATATTCGCGAGCTGTGGATAAGTGTAATTTCCCATAATGTCCAAAATCTGCCCCAATATGCTAGCAGTTCTCAAACTATGTTATTAAGTATTTTGGAAATTTTTGTGTATTTTTTTTCTCTCCAAAACTATGAGCTTTAGACCCCATGTTATATGAGGTTTTTTTGTTTGTCTTGTTGTTCCCTACCACCAGTTTTTTTAATGATATGAAACTAATTACACCCTGTATATCCAAAAAGTATAATATATTAAAGATTTAGGTGGTAGAGCACATTTAATTGTGAACTTCGTCTTTTTTCTATAATTTAATGTATTTGATTTGTTTGTAAACTATTGTATACTATTGCCGAAATTAAAGACTTTAATAACTATATTCTACAGTCGTTTTCCAAATTCTGTAAAAATAATACATATATTAAAATATAAATATCTTAAAATGGCTCTCCCGCTAACCTCCATTTGTCAGTTACAGTCGATTTTGTGTATCATAATAATTATTAAAAAGTACAAAAAGGACTGACAAAACCGTATCAAGAACATCAACTCTAATGACATATATGTAATCAAGAATTGAAAAATTACACCAGATGTCAGTTCAATTGAATTTCCTGCAGGATTTTGTGCACTGCAGGCCAAGTAGGTTAAAGCGAAATAAATAATGTAGAAATGGCAATTCTAGAGGGCAATTTGCACTTGGAAAACCACATCACGTAGAAATCTGTACGTTAGGAGCGGTGACAACAGCGCGCTAGATGTCAGAAAGGGATTTAATTAAGGTAACGTAAAAAGCCACCGTCTGTCTCTCTGTAGAAACTCCCGATAGATAAGACTGTTGCTTCCTTCCACGCCACTTAAATTAAATCTGACTATTATTGCACGTAGGAACTTTAGAAAATATCAGTTAATGGATCAATAAAAATAAATACTTGTATACGCATACTGTTTTATGTATATAGGACTGGGAAAATGTGTTTTTGAATAATCATAGAAAACTGTTCTATATAAAAAAATTAATATATATTGTAATAACAATATTAATAATAATGCTAATTCATTTCATTTTGCAACAACAGAACATTTAACATATGTAACTTAATAATAATATATAAAGAATAATGAAATTTATCTACTCTTAGATCATATTTTCACGCAGGAAATAGTCAAATCCGGGAAAGTAGCAAATGTTTGTATAAACAAAACATATTCGACCCCAGACTGGTTATGAATTAGAAAACAAATAAAGTCAATGCCGATAGGATAATTGATTATTAATAAAACAAATATATATGAACATGACATTGACCGGTTTAAACTTTTGCTAAACGAACAAGTTGGTAAATATATAAAACGAATAATCAAAACAAACGCTGTCTTGGTTCTTCGCTCTTGGTTCTTTTCACTGATTGAGTTTTTTTTTAAAATGTTGGCCTCTTCAACATAACCACCTTCCAATAAAATACACTTTTCATAGTCGGGGCAAACTAAATTTGAGCACTGAAAAATAGAAACCAGAACTAGCCCAACGGGAAATGGTTGGGGGGGTTACTAACATGAAAAAAAAAATAAATGCAGTTACTGACCTTGGGGACTAACTTAAGGGGGGGGGGGGTAACGTGAAAAAAATTCAAAGTCAATAGTTTGGATGCGTATTACGAGAAAATTTGACGTCGGAGATAAAAATGTTCAACAGCAAAGTTGTAGGTAATAACAAGATCTTTCATTTTTGTTAAGGGTACTTTTCATCATAACCTCAAAATTATCGAGAAATTTCAAAATTTTCCAAAAAATTATAAAATGTTCGTTTTTATATTATAACTTTTATAAAAATTAATGAATTGTTATGAAACTTGGTGAAAAGATACCTTTATATATTATAAATAACCAAAAAAAATTTCAAAAGAAAATAATGGAAAATTTTTGATTTTAAATTTTTTCAAAAAAAAAGTCCTTTTTTCAGACGAAAATTGTATGGTGGAAAATCATCGTAAATAGATTTTTCAAAGCTCATTTTGTTTGTTTTTTCGTCTACTTTTTGATAAATCAGAGACACAATATAGCTTCTATTTAAGAATATGCTAAAAAATGCAAAAAATTAAAAAAGTCAAAAAAAAAAAAAATTCAGTAATTGTTGATAATTTTGTTTAAATTTCAGAAAAATTTTAAAATTAATTTCACCAATCGATTCTACGTGAAAAAATATTTAAGAAACTGTATTTTGTTGTTAAAAATTACTCCAATATTTAGGGGTGGTAAAGGGTTGCTTCTGGAGGGTGAATAAAGTAATGATCGTTCTCATGCAATTTTCGGCTAAAATTGACGTTAAACAAAAAATTAGTAATCAATAAAAGTTGTAGATTTTGAAAAATTCTTCAAGTTTTGTAGAGGTCATTTTTTCCATAATATCAAAATTTAAAAAAAATGCAAAAAATGTATTTTTTTACATTTTTTACTTTTTTAAACTTTCTTATTATTTCTTTTCTTCTTATTTTTGTGTACTTAGTAGACAAAATGTGTGGTTGAATAAAAGTATTATAGTAATGATATTAGAAAACTTTAAAAATTAGAAAAAATATACGGAAAGATTAACGCGCATGATCAGAACTACAGACAGTACACCTATCTCTCAATCATAGAGGCTCTATGGGTATTTGTTATACACGAGGCTTTTATTTTCCGCCATACCATTGCTACGCAGCTGTCCCAGCACGTGCGTTCTCAGTTAGAAAGTATCATCCATCTGAATAACATCATTTGTAAAACTTTTTCACCTGGAAATTTTAAAAAGGTAAGTCAAATTGAATTATTTTCAAAATTTGCTCCGATATTGTATATTCTTCTTGTTTATCGGTTTAATTTAAAGGATAACAATAAAGTTTTAAAATTTTATAATTTTAGTTAATGCAACGATACATTACGTACTTAAATACATAGCAATGAAAAAAAATTAAATATTTATATTATTAATATAACAATTTTAATATAATTTTAATGAATAATAAAAACTCAAGGGGCAAAGCAAAAATATCTTTAACATGTGCGCGTGTGTGTGTGTTTGCGTTGTCGTGTCTGTCGTGTCTGTTCTTTTTTTAAAGTTTTGATCATATTTTAACAAAATAAATACATATTTTCCTCATGAACTTCCTATGAGTTTCCTCAAAATCTTGAACATTTTTTCCAAATTAAAGTTACAACTATAATACTTTTATTCAACCACGCATTTTGTCTACTAAGTACACAAAAATAAGAAGAAAAGAAATAACAAGAAAGTTTAAAAAAGTAAAAAATGTAAAAAAATACATTTGTTGCATTTTTTTTTAATTTTGAGGTTATGGTAAAAATGACCTCTACAAAACTTGAAGAATTTTTCAAAATCTACAACTTTTATTGATTACTAATTTTTTGTTTAACGTCAATTTTAGCCGAAAATTGCATGAGAACGATCATTACTTTATTCGCCCTCCAGAAGCAACCCTTTACCACCCCTAAATATTGGAGTAATTTTTAACAACAAAATACAGTTTCTTAAATATTTTTTCACGTAGAATCGATTGGTGAAATTAATTTTAACATTTTTTTGAAATTTAAACAAAATTATCAACAATTACTGAAAATTTTTTTTTTCAAAGTTGACTTTTTTCGTTTTTTGCATTTTTTAGCATATTCTTAAATAGAAGCTATATTGTGTCTCTGATTTATCAAAAAGTAGACAAAAAAACAAACAAAATGAGCTTTGAAAAATCAATTTACGATGATTTTCCACCATACAATTTTCGTCTGAAAAAAGGACTTTTTTTTTTTGAAAAAATTCAAAATCAAAAATTTTCCATTATTTTCTTTTGAAAATTTTTTTAGTTATTTATAATATATAAAGGTATCTTTTCACCAAGTTTCATAACAATTCATTAATTTTTATAAAAGTTATAATATAAAAACGAAAATTTTATAATTTTTTGGAAAATTTTTAAATTTCTCGATAATTTTGAGGTTATGATGAAAAGTACCCTTAACAAAAATGAAAGATCTTTTTATTACCTACAACTTTGCTGTTGAACATTTTTATCTCCGACGTCAAATTTTCTCGTAATACGCATCCAAACTATTGACTTTGAATTTTTTTCACTTTACCCCCCCCCCCCCCCTTAAGTTAGTCCCCAAGGTCAGTAACTGCATTTTTTTTTCATGTTAGTAACCCCCCCAACCATTTCCCGTTGGGATAGTTCTGGTTTCTATTTTTCCGTATTCTGATTAAAATTATGTTAGTTTGCCCCGACTAACCGTTCAATCACTTTTCTGAAAGTTTGGAAAGTAATTTCTTGACACGCTTGCCTAATCTTACGGAAAAGCTCTTGTCTGTTGCGTGGCCGAGTAGCATACACTTTATTTTTCAAGTACCCCCATAGAGAAAAGTCACAAGGGGTAATATCAGGCGATCTAGGGGGCCACGATTCTAAAGGGCTATTTCTACCTATCCACTTCATAGGGAAATTTGCATGTAAAAAATTTCTAACTATCAGAGAATTGTGCGCAGTGGCACCATCTAACTGAAAGTATACATTTTCTATCTGTGCTCAGGGCATAAAAAAATCATCTAAATCATTTTGTAAAAAATTTAGAACATTTTCTGCGTTGAGGTTATCCAGGAAAAAGGGGCCAACAATTTGTTCCTTTAATATGCCACACCACACGTTAACTTTTTCTCTGTATTGATTTTTACAGTTTATTACAAAGTTGGGATTTTCGGCTGCCCAATATCTACAATTTTGACTAGATACCACACCGTTTGTCATAAATGTTGCCTTGTCACTAAACAATATGTTCATAAAAAAAACTGTCGTTAAGATAGTTACCTTGCAACCATAGGCAAAATTCAAACCGCCGCGGTTTGGTTGAAGTTCGAACTGTTCTATAGAAGCACTTGGTAGATTTTGATCGGCTTTGTTGGGATCTTCTTTCGCTTATACATTTTTATAAGACAGGCACCGCATACCGTACTATTTGGAAAAATAGTTTCAGGTGTCTGTAACACATTTCGGCATAATGTTATTTCTTCCTCTGTGATCAGTTTTTTTGTCCTGCCACTTTCAACACGAAACGATCACGCATCACACATTTAGGATTTGTCTCACTGAATTTCTGTTAATTAAAATTATTGCTGAATCAGCAAGGAATATTACTACTACCTGTACCTCACTATATTATACTGTTTTCAAACTGGCACTATGGTACGTCTTAGTGAAAAACAACGAATAGAGATTTTGATTACGACTGGATATGGTAATAAAATTCGTAGCCAAGATGAAGTGTGTGTGGCATTTAATGAAAAATATCCACATCACACAATCAACCAATCAACAGTAAGTAGACTTTATCGCAAGTTTGAATAAAGTAGAAATGTGACCTACACCAGAAAGGCGAAGAACTGTAGGCGAAAATGACAAATAGAATGTGATGTTGGTGGTAACCGAAAATCTTTATTCTCCAATTCATTCTGTTGAAGCCAATTTTAATATAGCAAAATCCTCAGTTAACCGAACTGTACGGAGTCAAAAATGGCATCCATATAAAGTTAATGTAGTCCAAGAACTATGGGCAGAAGATACTGATAGAAGATTAAAATTTTGTGAAGCTATGATGCATTTTTGTCAAGGCGACCCCAACCCCAATAATTGTATTCTGTTTTGTGGCAAAACTACATTTTGCCTCAATGGAACCGTCAATAAACAAAATTCACGATTCTGAAGTCTCAAAAATCCACATTGTATACAAAAAAGTAATACAGAAGGTAAACGTATTTTTGCGAACACAAAACAGAAGATAAGTTACGAATTTTATGCGTTTCTTTTGGGACACACTGTATATATATTAATTATCAAGCAAAGCTCATTTTGTTTTTTTACATACGACCTGCCCTAGATATTAGGAATTTTTAAAACATTCTTTAAAAAAATATTTTCAAAAAGAAAAAAATTTGTTTTTCTCTAGCAACAAATAATGAATAGAGAAGAAATAAATTATGTTTTTAATAGTACTTGATATAAATGTATTTAAGTGTGTAACATATACATTTTAAAATCTTTAGGGAAGAACTTGATTACATGAGATGAATTATTTGATGGCAAATTAAAATTATCTCAGTACTGTCACTTTTAATTTAACGACCAAATGAAAAAGTGCCCTCGACCTGACAATACGGCTTTATAACCTCCACAACAGTGCGAAGAACATAATTTCCCGTTTTTTATTACAGGCAATGCCAT
Organism: Stenurella melanura; assembly: GCA_963583905.1. Lineage (NCBI taxonomy): Eukaryota > Metazoa > Arthropoda > Insecta > Coleoptera > Cerambycidae > Stenurella > Stenurella melanura. Next base: position 117,256,598 of record OY757312.1, read on the forward strand.
TGTTGTAAATAGATCTTAAGAAGAGTATAAGTAAATTAGAAGATGTGATAACAATCTCCCCTTTTTTTAAACAGGGAATTGAGACATCCGACGATCTCTTTAAGCCCTCACGGGCGCAGCGAGGAATTTTTATGGAAAGGCACTCTGTTCTGTTGCTAAAAGACAAAGCAAATGAAAATGATGAAAATATGAGTTAAATCGTTTTATTGAGATTTGTGCCTAATCAAATTGGTGAAGGGTACCGATGTTGTTATCAATCATATATTTTATGCTTTCACCATATAACGATTTTAGGTTTATAAGGGTTATTTGTAGATTTAGTAAAAATATAGTAGCAATTTCGTCACGCATGTGAAAAAATACAGAAATTGAACCATAATTATAAAAATGTGTCATCATAAGTATGACATAGCTTCATCGCGAGCTGCACAGTTGTTAATTTACCAATGTTAGGAAGAAAATATTACAAAAAATGAAATGTATCTAACGCTCACAATTAATACATACCCCGATATTTTAATAACCAGGACATCATGAACCAGGGGAATTTTTCATGCCGTACGTGGTCAAAGTTGTGACCTATAAAGTATTTAGGTTAGTAATGGCAGGAAATTTACTACCGATATTAGTCCAAGCAAATCGTGAACTGCGTTCGATAATTGAAACTATTGTGTGCTGTTAATACTTCAGCTATCAAAAATGTCACGAGGTACGTATACTATTGTATAGAATCGTATTACCAATTTATTTCGCGTAAGCCTGCATTTGTGCACTTACATTTGACTTAAAAAATGTTTCAAAAAGTTTCACCGAAATTTGTGTAATATTTTACAGGTTAATAGTTGTACTTCCAAACATGTAATGGAAGTTTACTAACTTGTACTTTTTTATAATAGATTCTTAATTTTATTGCAGATGTGGTCATTTCCGTGAAAGATAATATCCATATTTGATTTTTTGCGGAACGAAACGTTATTGGATGATGGAAATTTTAAGGGCGATCTACAAGGTGATTTAATGTATCGAGCATGGAAAAAATATTATTATGAAGTAATTAAAAGAAAATGGTAAACTTCTCCGAATGAAACATATTCTTTATAGGATTTTGCAAACAGCAGAAAAAACTGTCTATGAGAACTAAAATAAAAACTATTTGTAAAATTGTTGATTTACAATTTTTGCATTTTTTTGATAACCTGAATTCTGGTTATGCTAGCAATTAAAATCCTAAAATTAATTTATCTTTCTTATTGGACAATTCTCATTCTAACACTAGTTTCTACACGGTCCCCTACGGCTATGCAGAATAAACCAGTATCCACATAAGCCCCTACGGCTATGAAGATTCAGTTAAAATGGGAACAAAGGTCTAAAATGAAATCTATGGATATTGCATATAACATACATTCTTAGAGCTGTGTATTTATCATACACAGAAAAAAAGATTTTTCAAAAAAGCCTTGAAAAAGGAAACAGATTAGATTTCCGAAACGACGGTGAAATACTTAATTTCAAGTTTTTATACTTATTTGTGTTGTTTATTTTAAAAAAAGCAACCTCTAACTGATCCTTTGACGTAAAAGTCACAGGCGTAGAGGTTATTTGCCAGTAATATATTGGTTAATTGTGATATTTTGTAGATTCCCCGCGAGCACCGCTTAAAAAGAAATCGGTACACAGAACTTACCTCTTTATTTGTGCATGGGGGTCACTTTAAAAAATTATTATTTACGAAATGACATCGAGAATAATAATTGGAATATAGTCATCACTATTATTACAAAGAAAACCTGATATCTTTTGGTCAAAAAAATATACAGAGTGGTCATCCGACATCAAAAATTCAATACTAAATAACAGGTGCCAAATATAGAGGGATTGCGCAAATACCTTTGCAAATATCCACCATGGTTGAATAATTCTTGGGATGGGATGGGAAAAATGTACATTTTTCAATAAAACTATAACATGCCATATAACTATGCCAAATATAATGCCAAATATAATTGCCATGTGTCATATTTTCAGTTCCACATTCACGTAGTGGAGTGGTTAAAACATTTCATTTTTTTAATAGGTTAAGAATGTCATGAGACGTGGAAATCTTAAATCCGAGCAAAAACAATTTTTTCCTGTCATCTGTTTTATATTTTGTGGTGGTGAAAAATTTCAAAATTTTTTATTTTTTTTATTTTCAAAATTTTTGGAATAGGCTTAGAATGTTTAAAAATGAATTATTATTTGGTTGCTTATAATTGTATTGAAACATATTCTTTATAGGATTTTGCAAAATCCTGTAAAGAAAATGTTTCAAGGCTTAGAATGTCATGATACGTGAAAATTTTTAATTTGAGCGAGAAAAAAAAATCCATCAATTCTATGGTAGTGTAAAAAAAAAGATTAGATTTTTTCAAAAAAATTTTCATCTTTTTTTTATAGGTCTAGAATGCCATGAAACGTGGAAATTTTAAATTTGAGTAAACAAATTTTTTCTATATCTAACTATTCTACTTGTAAAATTTTTTTTAAAAATTTTGGTAAAAAAAATGTCAACATTCTTTTTTCCTGAAATAGGCTTAGAATGTCGTGAAACTTGGAAATTTTAAATTCGAGCAAAAGAAAAATTTTTCATCTATTCTGTATATGGTAGTGGCGATATTTTTTTTTCTAATATTTTTTTAAATAAGTCTAGAATCCCTGAAACATGAAAATTTTAAATTTGAGCAAAAGAAAAAATATTTCATGTATTCTATAGTAGTGGTAAAAAAAAAGAAAAAAGAATACCTAGGCGTAGAATGCTAAGAAACGTGGAAATTTTAAATTTGAGCAAAAATAAATGTTTTTCCATCTATTCGTGGAAAACATTTTTTCACAAATGTCTTAGAGTGCCATGAAACGTGGAAATTTTAAATTTGAACAAAGAAAAAAATCATCTATTTTAGTGGTAAAAAATTTTTCAATTTTTTTTTTCTGAAATAGGTTTAGAATGCCATAAAACGTGGAAATTTTAAATTTGAGAAAAAACTGTTTCCATCCGTGGAAAAAAAAATGTCAAAAATGTTGATAAAAATTTTGTTTGTTTGTTTTGAAATAGGTTTAGAATGTCATGAAACGTGAGAATTTTAAATTTGAACAAAGAAAAAAAAATCATCTATTCTAGTGGTAAAAATTTTTTCAATGTTGGTGAAAAAAAATTTCATTTTGAGCGACAAAAATTTGTTTTCATTATTTATTCTCTTTAGACGGTCCACCCTGTATATTTTCCAGCGAAAGTTTAATCATCTCTTCGCTGACACTAGGGTCAACTACCTACCAAATTTGACTACTCTTCGCCAAGTAGTTTTTTTGTTAATGCACCAACGGACAGACAGACAGGCAGACTGACGGAATTGAAAAACCTATATTTTCTTAACCTACGTGATCTGAAACGTCAATATCCGAAAATCTCGGAGGGTGATTTTTTCTCGAATACAATACTTCCCTTCGGTATGCCCGGGAAGTAATACATGTGGCAGGAAGAATTGAAGAAGAAAAAAAATGTAATATAACGTGTAATAGTTTAGTATGATACATAAATACTATGGATAAAATCTGCATAAACTACTTTAAAACTCATTTCTTTTTTTCAACTTCGGGAAAAAATTTTGACAAAGTAATAAAATATTAGTTTGCGTGCAAGATATGTTAACTCCAACGGGTATTACCAAATACTAAATGATAGTAACATATTTAAAACAAAAATATATACCAGTTGTTAAAAGTATAGTTCAATAACGTTCCTCCTAAATATGCGAAATTGACCAAAGAGCGCCGCTCCACTGTGGGCTAAAAATGAAAAAAGAAAACGGGAAAAATTAAATATTCAAATAATTTTTCGACGTATTTCGATGCTGGAGGTGGCATATGAAAGGTTACTAAATGTAACATACATAAAATCGTTCTCCAAGAAAGATGGTAATGGTAAAAATTTTAATCATTTTTACCATTTTCTGACGAAAATGAGCGTTTTTTCATTTTTTACGTCATTTTATCTTTGACTAACAACACTGTAAATCTAAGGGCATTTAAACAATTCAAAGATGAATAAACCTATAATTAACTATTTCAACCCCTAAATAGTGGATGTAACCTTATTTTAACCATTCAAACTGCTAAAAATGGCCAACGCAAACATTTTCTTTTAGCTTATCATTTTAACGATTTTTTTGAACTTTTCATGGGTTAAAACGGTTGCTTTGGCCATTTTTAGCAATATGAAGGGTTAAAATTGTTAGAAATTTTATTGACAATGACGAAACAGTAAAAAATACCAATTCATATCCATTTAATATTGAAAAACAGCCTCATCTGTAATATGCTTATTGCTACCTACGAAGAAAAAAAAGTATTGTTGATATATATCAAGTAAAATTCTATAACTTCGAAAATCATCTTCATTCTGAACTCATTAACAATTTTGAGAACAATGATCAGTAACCTAATAGCTTTCCAAAGAAAAAACCGAATCGAACAAGAGATTCAATATTTTAATAATAAAACATTTTGAAACATTTTTAAGAGAAGACGAATGATGACTTTTTGTTGATGAAAGTAAAAATGCACGAATAATATCTTTAACGAATTTTTGGCTTGCGAGAAATTGAAGAGATACATAAAATTGCCAAATTTTTATTAGTTAGTCATTACCACAATCATCACATGTGTCGACATTATGCATAATTATGCAGGCCAAAAAGTGATCCGTCCGGATATAACTTGGAAATCATATTACGATAGCGGACCTATTTTAAATAAAAAAATCCCATCAAATAAGATTTTGACAGTTTGAAACAGTTCTGAAAAATGAATCTGTTTTTATTAAAAATTTGGTTTCAGGGCACCAAAATCTGTAAGAAATTTTGGGTCTAGTCAAAGAGACAAAACATTTTTTTTTGTTGACGTATTATTACTTATATACCTACCTTTTCGTTATATTTTCATGCGTTTGATTTATTTTTCTACTTAAATTAGAAGCGTGTGTTTCTAGTAATTCTATATTATTATCAATTTTTTATTGGTGTTTGAGCTCTGCAGTCTCTATTATTTCGATTATAATCAGATAAGAACACGTACCAGATCTCTTTTTGCTTTTCCGGGAATTTTGACCTGTCATTATGTCAAAATTCTATTTCAACTTCAGATTTGTGTTCAGCGGTCCTAAAAACTTAAGTATATATACTAAATTTCAATGTTTGCATTTCTTCAGGATTTTTGACAGCTTGTTGACAGCTGTCATTATGTCAAAATTCAATTTTAACTACAAATTCGTGCTCAGAATGTCAAAAAATTCCTGTATATATAATATATAATTATTATAAAAAAAATTGTAATTTGCACCCCTTAGAGGGTTAAAAAGGGGTTGTGGAACAAAATTGACACGGTAAATTTTTTTTATATTAAATTCAGTTTGGTTAGAAGAACATCAATTTTTTTGTCGGCCTGTGTTATCTGTTCAAAAAGAATTAAATTTTAAACTAAATAAAATATCATGTACTTGTTGCTTGCTGACCTTGTCAAATTGAAAATCTAAATTGTTATTGTACTAGCTATTTTCGTAGTGATTAATACTGTGATGACACACAACATCAGTAGATTTCACCATTTTTAGGTTTTAGCGGTTAAAAAATAATATCATTCATAAAATTTGGATTATATAAATGATCAAGTAAAATATTGTTTATTATATTAATGTATTTCAATTAATGTCTTTCAATGCGGCCTAAGTCTTTTTGATTTATTATTTGTTAAGCCTGATTCTGTGACGTGACTTTTTTCATTTCTTAACCTATTCTGCAGTACGTACTAAACACCTTAACTATTTAACAATTTTATAAAATTTAATTTTGTATCTGACTAGTATTTTATCAAATAATCCCCTTTAGCCGGCTTTTTGCGCCGCTGCAAGCAGCCCCCACGCATTAAGGGTACCTCTAAAAGGATCGCGCTGTTTTCTTTCGACTTTTTTAAGCGGGCCCTCGAGATATGAGCCATCCATTGGCACGGAAGGGTCCTCTTTAACCGATGAGCATTCAAATGTTTGACTGGCTGATTGCTGTTTAATCAGCATGTCTTGCGGAGTAATTTTTATCCTTATTAAGTCTTTATGAAGGCTTTCATTTTCACAGATTACATTTTGTGTACGTTGCAAAGTTTTAATTTACATTCACTGATATGCTGGATTTTTTTCCTGCTTTTTATATTACAGAAAATAAATATAAATAAGAATTATTTTTGCTTCAAATGCACACTCAAATGATGAACTATCTATAATCCTTTTTAATAAGAGAATAGTGAATGAACCAATATTTGCTTGATATGTGAAATTGTGACGTACTACACGCTCTTGCAATATGGTTTGCAGATATACCCGTATTAGTATAGTACAAGATGCAATACAATGCAAAACGTATACTAGACATAATATCATATGTAATGGTAAATTTTTTAAAGGTGCTTTCTGTAGTAAAAACTATCATCTTCAATTCTACATGGTCTCCATACTATTTCTTATTACCCCAAATGGTGGATATTACCCCAAAATGGAAAAAAATTATATTTGAAAAAATATTGCTCATTTATTTAAAAAAATATATAGTATACGTCATTTTATATTTTTGGGATCACTAATTATGCATCTGGAGTCATGTTTAAATAAAAACTGTAAGGGTATTTACACAAAACTTCCCTCTTTATTTATACAGGGCGTTCACTCTAAGCAATTATTAATTAAGAATAATAATAGTTATAAACGGAATGTAGTTATCACTATTACTACAAGGAAAACCTGATAGCTTTTGGTTAAAAATGTATACAGAGTGGTCATACGAGAGCAAAAAATAAATAATAAATAAAAGGTGCCAAATATGGTAGGTTTGCGTAAACACTTGACTAATTTCCGCCACAGTTAAATTATTTCTTGGGATGAGCACCTTGTATATTTTTTAGTAAAACAGTATTAGGAGTCTTTTTTTTTTGTTGTTGAAATAGGTTTAGAATGCCATGTAATGTCGAAATTTAAACGAAAAGAATTTTTTTTATTACCTATTCTCTTTAGACGGTCTATCCTGTATATTTTCCAGTGAAAGTCTGCCCATTTCTGCGCTGGCAGTAGCGTCAACTACCAAATTTGACTGTTCTCAGTCAAGTAGTTTCTCTTGACGAAGAAAATAAGCCCAGCCATGTTACGCTAAGACATCCCTAAGCTGTAGCAATTAATTTTCAAAAAAGTGCCTTTTTAATAAACAAATGGTTTTTTGCAAACATTATACAAGTACACGTTTCTAAAAAAACACTCATTCTACACAGCAAAACCTATAATCTGTCAAAGTTTGTTCATAATTTTTTAAAGTTAAAATTTATTAAGGAACGATGTTTTTTAGCAGTATTATATATTTTGTTAAAATACTAGTTAACCGACTTTAATGCAGTTGGGCTCATTCTTTATATATTTTTAATACCTACAACTTATTCCGCGGACGTATTTTCGTAAAATCTAAAGATAAATTTACACAAGCCAAAAAGTCGTTTTCCGTAATTTTACTTTACTGAATTTTTATGGCCGTAAGGGACTGTGTGGATGCTAGTTGTTGAATGACAATTTTCAAACAAGTAATTAGACAAATTCATTTTAGGATTTTAATTTGTTAGCATAATCAGAATTCAGGTTATCGAAAGAATGCAAAGATTTCATTAATATTTTTACACATAGGTTTTCTTTTAGTTCCCATAAATACTTATATTTTCTGCTGTATGCAAAATCTTATAAAGAATATGTTTCAATACGATTAAAAGCAAACAAATAATAATTTACTTTTAAACATACATAGCGTATATAGGCTCCAATACTAGTTAGCTAATAGATAGGTGAAGACTTGTTGTTTTTATCAGTCAATGTCAAATATAACTATTTCATACTTATTCATAAAAATTGCCTTGGTTTTGCATGAAACATCTTTATGAGTGGCTTTATGCCTTTCTAATGAGCTCCAATATCAGGGCGAAAAACGTTTCCAAGGCTGAGCATTTCCAAAACAGAATGGTAGATTTCATGAAAATGTAATCCATTAGAACGAAAAATTTTTAAGACTAGGTAAATAAATTCATTTTAGGTCTTTGCCCATACAGCACAAGGTCATCCTCAGAACATACTGGGGACAACTTTTCAGGACATATAGGATATCCTGGGAGGATCCCATTATCACCTTAGGATGTCCGTAGGATATCCAAATGGGACAGTTCGGGCCTTGCTGATGACGTCCCCAGGACATCAGTACAGGTGTGTACATCAGCTGGGTTATGTCTGGGCTTGAACAACCTGAGAATATTGATTGGACTTTATATAGCACATCCCCAGTTCTTTTAGGGTTTATTGGGTATTTCTCAAGACAGTAAAAAATATATATTATTTTATAAGATCATTACTTTTAAACTGAGCCAATAAGCGAAGACAAAGGAATGTAAGTTTATATAATGGCAGAGAGAGTAAAATGACTAATAAAAATGTGATACATATATGTACAATTCCATACACATATTTGTATCTATCAATTGGATTATATCGCTTTAAAAGTAAATCTATCAAACTTATAGAGATTATATACTATTATAGTCCAATGAAACAGGTCGACAAATCAAAATTTTAAGGTAAATACTTGAATTTTTGATATGTTACTTTGAAGTATTTGAACACGATTAATGAAAGGATTTTTTTTTAAATCCCGAGAAGGGGTGAAAAAATATATAACAAGGAGTTTTTTCAAAATTACTCAAAACGTGTAAAAGATAATAAAAAAAGTTTCAAATAAAAATTGTAAAAGCATGAAATATTACATAAAAATGATCTCTTGCCTTTTTTTGGTATTATTAAAATCAACAGAGTTTAGGGTGGTTAGAAGTTATAAGAGATAATATGCACAACTTTAAAAAATCATAGCGTGCTGAAAATTTATAATAAATTTAAAAAAATTCTATTCACGATATAAAGGATTACGTACCTGACAATAACATTTGTGGACAATAACCAATCACATTTTCCCCTTTTAGATAATATAATATATAACATAGCAGCATTATATTTATGAAATATTTAACGTAATCTTATTTGTCGAAAGAACTTTAAAATAAACGTGGAAAAGACATCGACGCCCGGCGGATATCTTAGAACTTTCGACTTGTCACAAAAAGGCGGCTAATTCAAAATACAGTAATTGTATTAAAACCAACTAAAATAACTGCTATTTAAATAAGATATGCATTTTTAATACATTTTTAATGAATTATTTGTACTGAAGGGGATTATCAAATAGAAGAAACAAATAAGTTTTTAGAAACAAATTTTACAAACCAATAAAAGACACGATAAATAAATAGCCTCAAAATAATGTACACACTTTTCATTATTTTTGTTGTTGAAATCCCCTAAATAACAATACCTATAATAGGATGACTCTAGGACATGCCCAGGATATTCCCACAGTGGATATTTTGTTAGACTTTTAATATCTTTGCAGGATATTACTAGGACATCCTGCCAGGATTTGTCTAGGATATCCCCATTTGGGATATTCTCAGGTTGTATATATTTTATTGGGATATCCTAAGAATATCCTGAGGAATGTTGTCCTCGATTGGGATATACGGGACCAAATGAGGATATCCTAAGGATTTCATGTGCTGTGTGGGTGCTTTCATTTTTAACTGAATTTTCATGACCGGAGGGGGTTATGTAGATACTGGTTTAATCTGCATGGCCGTAGGGGACTGTGTGGATGCTAGTTGTTGAATGAGAATTTTCAAATAAGAAATTAGACAAATTCATTTTAGGATTTTAATTTGCTAGTATAACCAGAATTCAGGTTATCGAAAGAATGCAAAGATTTCATTAGTATTTTCGCACATAGTTTTTCTTTTAGTTCTCATAGATAGTTATATTTTTTCTGCTGCTTGCAAAATCCTATAAAGAATATGTTTCAAGTCGCTCAATGCTTTTTTATGACACCCTGTACATTTTTTTTGCATTCCCATAGAGGATTTTCATCACAATTTTAAATCGGTCCTTAAATGGGCGTATAACTACAGGTTGAAGTTGGAAATGAGAAAGTTTTACCATTTTGATCGCTTTTTTTAACCCGAATGATTTTTGTTTTGTTTTAACATTGGAAATGTTTTTGTTCGTATATATGGGGTAGAGTGACCAGTTTTTGTTCAAGGTCAAAAGACAGCGGTGTCGCGGTCGAGTGAGACTGTCGTATATGCAACGGCTGATATACGCAAATGTAATATGGGTTGCACATATCGCAGGGGTCAAGTTACCAGTTTTCATTTAAGGTAGAAATACAGCGGTGTAGTGGATCGTGCTGAAAGTTGAAAGTTGAAAAAGTTTATGTTTTATGTATGGTGTTATCATTTCCAATGTCCCGATGGTTGCAAAAAAGGTAATTTTTTCGTAAAGTTGACCGTTTCCGACTTATAAAAAATTTATTGTTTGAAAAAACGCAAAAACGGCCATTTTCAAGGGTGAAATAAAATATTAAAAAATGAATTTTTTAATTGCACCAAAATTCTTATACAATCTTTCGACATCCATTAACAAAATCCTGAAAAGTAAGTGCAGATTATTTTTTTTCTAAGGCTTAAATTTTTATTTGTTAAATAGACGTTTCTAGCCGGGCGCGCGCACTTTTTCCATTATTTTTAAGACGGAAACGGTCAACTTTACGAAAAAATGACATGGGACTATTTTGTTTAGCATGACCAAGAAAACCTGAAAAAAAATTATTTGGGTCAAAAAAAGAGATTTTTGTGATTTGTTTTAAAAAATTGTTTAAACAAATTGGGACCAGATTTTCCTACGGCAGACTTTGACCCTTATTCAGGGACATATCTCGAACGTGAATATGCCAAAAAATGACAAATAATAATAATAATAATAATAATAATAATAAACTGCTTTATTTGCTGAATAACTTTACATTAGTTTTAGCATTGTCAACGTATATAAAGAACAGACATACATACAACTCACAACAAATACATATAAAACATTTTAGAAGATACACTTAGGGCTAAAATGACGATCACGTACACTACTTTTACAAATTTATAATAAGACAATATTAAGTTTTATAAGTTAAAATAATAAATATAAGGTAAATAAAAAGGTAAACTACCGAAAAATTAATGAATGAAGTTAAGACGCAGTAAATAATAAATATGTATAATTGAAGACTATTAATTATGGTGTATCAAATACTTTATCAAAATATTCTTCTATACTGTATGGTACTAGAGTGGTGAGTAGTTCTTTGATCTCTATTTTGAATTTGGAGAATGATAATTCTTTTATTGATTGTACATTTTTATAGCCATATACAAAAAACTTTTATGGGTTTTTTCTAGTCTATATTGGGGGAGAACTAATTCGTTGGATTTTCTAGTCTGATACTTATGGTTGATACATTGTTTCTGAAATTGTTGTTCACAAGTAACACGTGATGTATTGTTAGTCATTGCCCTAATTGCCATTTTTTGTAATAGAAGTATCCTACTCCATTCAGTCGAATTTCCCCATATAAGTACACCATAAGACAATTGTCTTGAAATAGTCCGATATATGCTATTTTACTTATTTCTATTGGGACATATGAAGCTATTTTACGTAGTAGGAATACTAGGCTTGACAATTTGTTAGCTACCATGTTGATGTGGTCTTTCCAATTTAAACTTTTGTCTAAAATTATACCTAGAAATTTTGTGGATTGATCATCTATAGAATTTCTTAACGTAAAGCGTACATGTATTGTTCTATCTTTGTTAAGAGATAATCTATTGGCAGCGAACCGGTCGTCAGCACGAGTTTGAACTGAGGCATGAATTTCATTTAACTCTGTTATATATGTCCCTCTACTATACAGAGGGGTGTCGTCAGCGTATTGTATGCTATTTACATTGTTCATATAATTTGAGAAATCATTCACATATATAAGAAATAGGAGTGGACCTAGGATGGAGCCTTGAGGAACTCCTGCACTTACTAACATAGTTGACGACCTCTCACCATTATAATCGACTACTTGCACTCTATTTTGAAGGTAGGTTATTATAAAATCAAGTGATGGACCTCTTATACCGTAGTAAGAGAGTTTTTCTTTTAAGATATTGTGACAGACGCAATCAAATGCCTTCGAGAGATCACATAAAGTAGCGAATAATATCTCGCCTCTCTCGAAAGCATGTAATATATCTGTGACCATTTTTATATTAGCATCTATGGTGGAAAGTTGTCGTCGAAATCCAAACTGAGTTTGTGTAAACAAATTATACTTTTCTAAATATTTTACTACTCTGTTGTTAAATGCTGCCTCAATAGGTTTTGAAAACGTAGGTATAACTGCTAACGGGCGGTAATTATTCATTTACGTTATTTTTGTATAGGGGAGATATTTTTGAATATTTTAATTTATCAGGAAATTCGCCGGATTCGAAGCATTTTTTTATAATAACTGTTAGAGGTTTTAGTATTCCATTTTTGATTAATTTAAGGAGCTTATTACTTATTCCATAAATATCCTTTGCAGAACTATTCGATAAATTTGTTATTATGTTGTCGACTTCTCTTTCTGTAATAGGTCGCAGATAAAGAGATTTATCAATTTGTGGATTATTTTCCATAATTTCGATGGGATTAATAGCCGACTTTGGTAGATTGTCGCAAAACATAGGATCATGAGTTTGTCGGACGAAAATCTGGTCCCAATTTGTTTAAACCTTTTTTTTTAACATTCCAAAAATCGCTTAATTTGACCCGAATGAATATCTATTAGGTATTTTTGGTAATTTTAAACAAAATATGTCTCCTGTTATTTTTTCGAAAAGTTGACCGTTTCCGACTAATAAACAATTGAAAGAACTCGCGCGCTGCTAATAAAGCCTATTTAACAATTAAAAATTTAAGCTTTAGAAAGAAATAATGTGCACTTACTCTTCAGGATTTTGCTAATCGATGTTCAAAGATTGTATAAGAAGTTTGGCGAACTCAAAAAATTCATTTTTTAATATTGTTTTTCAACCTTGAAAATGGCCGTTTTGCGTTCTTTCAAACACTATATTGTTTATAAATCGGAAGCGGTCAACTTTACGAAAAAATGACCTTCTTTTGTTTAAAATTACCAAAATGGCATAAAAAATCTATTGGGATTAAAAAAAGGCAATTTTTATAATTTGTTTAAAAAATATTAACGTAACCAAATTGGGACCAGATTTTCATCCGGTAAACTCTTAATCCTTATTCAGTGGCATGTCTCGAACATGAATATGCAAAAAAAAAATCGTATGAAAATTTTTTTATACGAAGACTAAGTTTTCGCCTTTTCTAATTGTAAATGTAATTAAAACCTTTATCAGATACCATTAGAAAATATACAAGGTCCTGTGTAGAGTAAAAAAAGTTACTGGTGTTTGGGTTTCACTCAAAAATCTGACGCTCAAAGGGCTACCAGAGTCCTTAATTAACCATCTTCTGGATGCTGAATTTACTGTTTGGAAAACGTCCATACTATTGTTATAATCAACACGTGATTCCAAACAGGTTCCTGTACCTCGTATAATATGAAGCACTTTTCTTAGCGATACAAGAATTTATCATAAAAATGTTCGTTGTCAGTGCGAAATTTTAGTTCATTATTTAAAAAATTCAAGGTTTTTGAAATTATAGTTTAAAATGTCTATAAAAAATTGTAATCTGTCATAAATACCGCCCTTTAACGTACTTTCATGAAGGTCTGTCTGTTAATAAAACACTATTGTCAAGTGTCAACTTGCCAACCAACCCTTAAAGCTGGAGATTCGCAGAAGCACGAGTAGTATTCTGGTGAATGCGCCCCGTTTAAAATTCATTCCACGCACTTAACCAGTATTATTTCCATTACCATTAAATCTGTTACTCCTCCAATAAAACATCTTAATCGATTCGAAAATTTAAATGCGTCGAGCGGCGCTCTCCTTTTTGTTATTCGGATATTGTATTATTAGAGTCAGAGGTATACTACACTGAATTATCACTCCCTATAACCCTTTTACGGGCTATGAGGGACCAATAAAAGCAGGTTTAAGTGCTCTCGATAACTGCCTGCATGTCTACTGTTCCTCTTTAAAAATTCCGGAAACGATCGGAATATAAAAAGGAAATGTTTGCCCCTCGAAATCCGAAGAAAGATCAATTTATTTTCTTTATATTACCTCGAGGATCCTAAGGCATGAATCACATCCGTTTATTTTGTAATTGAGATAGATCTACCTCACCTTGTAATAGGCTTCGCCTGACATAATTAAAGGTAACTGGCAATTTATCCTACCTGTATAGGCTGTATTAAGATATTATTAACTTGTTAGGGTTGCCCCATTAGTGGGTGTATAACAACGTTCAAGTTAACTAATGTATTATCGAACAGAGTATAGTAATAATCTCAAATGGTTATTTCTTTGATTGAATAAAGATGGGTGAAATTAATCATAAAAAATTTATATTATATTTTTGAGCTAATGTTCACGTTTCGTTAAATTTCTAAACATATTTAATCTGTTATAAAAATTTGATGTCATTGTATGTAGAGTAGATTTTTGGAACGAACAATAAAATGAAACAATTAACGCTGTACCGGTTTATCAAGAAGGAGCAGAACTTACCAACGTTTTGATAAAATTTATGATCATTCTTAGTTCACTATAAGATATAAAATGTAACAAATCTATAAATGAGAATAAGAAAATATGCATAATAAATACGTTGATGAGTACATTATGTCAGTAAAGGAAAAAATAGTTTTTTTCCAAAAATTAAAATTACACGCCTCCACATACACTCATGGACAAAATTATCGAATATTTTAAATTTTCCCAATTCATTTGTATTTATAAATTTTAATGAAAGAAACGCATTACGCAAGAAAGAAATAGTTTGTTTCACACATTTTAAGTAAGGAATATTAAGTTTTCATTAGCAGAAAATGCTAAAAAAAATTAATGCAAAATGTTATAAAAATTAAGAATAATTACTTTCAACTTAAATGCTACCCCGTTAAGCAAATTAGTCTTTTGATTAGAATAATAGGGCATGATTAATAACGAGTATTCTCACCTCGAGCTCTAATGGCTGCTTGCATCCTTCTTGACATACTACTAATTAGATTTTGAATGTATTCTTGAGGAATTGCATTCCATTCACATGGTGCTGCAATTCGAAGTTCTTCTAGGGTATTTTGAACAGGATTTCTTTGTCGTATATGACGTTTTTGCTGATCCCACATATGTTCTATGGGATTCAAGTCTGGGCTATAAGGTGGCCAATCTGGACTGCATCAAGGTAATTGGTCACTGTGCCAGCTGCGTGGGGTCGAGCGTTAGTTATCGTGCATAAATACGAACCTATCCCACATATGGCAAAACATGATCTAGGAGAATGTTTTCGATATACCAGTCACTAGTCATTCGTCCAACGACTTCCACGCGTTCGGTGTGTCCTTCCCAACTAATACCTCCCCAAAGCATTATGCCGCCACCTCCAAAACTAACAGTTTGTACGAGATTGCAACTAGTTTATCGTTCCCAACTCTTCTATAGGCATGATTTCGTCCATCCGGCTTCCATAACTATGTTCTAGTCTCATCAGTGAATTGAACATTTTTGTAATTCTCGATATTCCACTGAATATGTGCTCTGGCAAATTGTAATCGACGAGTTTTGTGATTTTGTAAAAGACATGGAACTCTGGCAGGCCATCTTGGCCTTAAACCCACCTCTTGTAATCTTCGTCTAACCGTTTTCGAACTAACATTCACTTGTCTTACATTTAATAACTCATTTTTGAGATGTGTGGATGTCAGTGTGCGATTTCGGGTAGAATTAAGGATAAAAAAACGGTCATCAATTGCTGTTGTGCACCTTTGCGCCCTTGGCCGGGTCTTCGAACAAAATTTCCAGTCTCTTGATCCCTTTTTAAAATATTCGTGTGGATTGACCTCTCCTAAGACGTCGTGCGATATCTTTTTGTCTATATCCTTCCTCATATAGAGTTACAATTTGTGCCGCTTCAGCGTCACTGCAGTATCTATCTGGTGGCATATTTTTTTTCCTTAAATAGAGGTAAGAACAAATAAAAATCACTAACACTTACTTTAATTCACTATAAATAACTCAATTCACTATAATTCTTGAATTATGTAAAGAATTTTCAAATGACAAAACGCGCGTTAGAAAATATACGCCATTAAAATGAATTAAACCACAAAATATTTTAAAACAATTGAATATATTCACCTACTAGATGAATAACATCAGCACATATATTTTACAACGACGATTTGAAGCCATATTCAAGTCATAGTGATAACAAAAAATATTCGATAATTCTGTCCATGAGTGTATTTATTTATTATGAGGCATCTCTATTATTAAGTACATAAAAGAAAATAAATATAAGCATGTTCAAATATTTCAAGGTATTATTATTCCTTAGCTAATTTCAAAGAGAAAAGTTCATATACATACATGCTCAGAATTCTTCGTTCATTAAAAAAAAATCGAATTTTCTTATATAGCCCTTATTAGTGAAGCTATTTACACCAAGTATAGCACGAAGAACATTTAAATAGGATGCTTACACACACCGCACAGACGGAAAAATCTCACATTTAGTTGGATCCAAATAATCATTACATTCCATGTCGTTTGATCTTATGCACCATTTCTGTACATAATTTGTCAGAAATGTTGAATTTCTGAATAAGTAGAAGCTTTTTTTTAAAACGAAAACAATTTGTTTATTTTTTTACATAATATATTTATCTCATATTTCAAAATAGTTTAAAAGGTCATAGGCCGGTCGTTGTAAAGTCAAAATCATCGATTTTGGTTAGAAAGTTAAAACAGCAATTTTATTGACTATTCTTATAGAAAGAATTGCGCAGAACACGATGGTTGTTAAAAACCATGGTTTTTAGTTAAAATTCTCATTGTTTTATGTTTTTTACCCTTTTAACGAAGTGGAACAAAGAAAAGTCAAGATATAAAAAATGACGATTTTGTAAATACGCGTTGTTTGATTTGACCTTATAGGGACCTTTTATTTTTAACCGTTCAATTGTTATAAGCAAAGTAAGGGTTCTAAATTAACAATTTTCGTTCTGCTCGACAAAAGATCATACGGATATCTTGTCATGGTTAAAATGTTGCATTTTGTTCATAGATTTTACAGTCTTTTGTTTGTGTCGATATCTCGCATATTGCTTAAGCAAATAAGCTAATTTGTTAATTAAGGATTTGCGACTTTCCATGACATTTTTTCTTTTTTTTAACCCCCGCCAATATTTTTGAAAAAATTGCTTGGTAAACAAATGAAATATTTCGGATCAGGAACGTCGTATGGAAATGCAATGTCGTCGGCAAATGAAAGTTAATAAAGAAAAGGAAAATTTTGAGCCTAGATAGATCCGTTAACTAGAACCGGAGATATAGACCACTTTGCGTTTGCGACTGGCAATTGTTTAATAAGTTATTTTTTAGAAAAAATCTTGTGACAACAGCTAATATATTAAACTAACTAATTTTCAATTGTCGCAAAAATCCGTTGGTTTTTTCATACATTTCTTGCAATTATAACAATTCATTTATGAACGCCGTACGTTTTTTAGTGTTTACGCTCCGACCAACTTGTGTAATTAGTTTCAGTTTGAATTTAATTGTTTGGATCAAGAACTGTACGTCTGACGAGAAATGCAATGCACTTTGAAAAATGTCAGTGGCGTACCACTTTTTTGCTAAAAAATATCAGGGGACATGTTCTCAGTAACGCCACTGGTGGAGCGATAAAACAACTTTTCTAATTAAAATATGTGGTTTTATATCCTAT
Source organism: Stenurella melanura (assembly GCA_963583905.1). NCBI lineage: Eukaryota > Metazoa > Arthropoda > Insecta > Coleoptera > Cerambycidae > Stenurella > Stenurella melanura. Next base: position 117,274,539 of record OY757312.1, read on the forward strand.
TAATATATACCAACATTGAAAATAATATCTGAAGTACTTTCTGAGTTATTAAGAACGAAATACGAAAAAAATTTCAAGACCTATAGCAAAAAAATTTAAGCGGTTGAGGACATATGTTCATCTGAATTTTTCTTCATAAAATGACCTAAGGAATCACATCTTGAAATACTAGCACGTTATTAAGGAATACCATGTATAAAAAATAATTAAACTTAAAGAAATTACGAAATAAAGTAAAAAAAAACATTTAAATGACTCTTTAAAACACTTTAAATCACTTATAGCGCATTTAAAGCAAAGCGCACTTTGAGTTTTGTATATACAAAGTCGTTACTACCCAAGTCATTCGGAGCGTAAACACTAAAAAATGTTGTACGGCGTTCATAAATTAATTTTTATAAAAGCTAAAAATGTATGTATTTTTATGACAATTGAAAACTAGTTAGTTTAATATATTAAGTTCATGTTGTCACAAGATTTCACTAAAAAATTTAATGAATAAACAACTGACAGTCATATACGCAAAATGGTCTATATCTCCGGTTCTAGTTAACAAATCGAGATCTATCTAAGCTCAAAATTTTACATTTTTTATTATCCTTCATTTACCGACAATTGCATTTCGATATGACGCATGATGGTCCTGTGCTGAGATATTTCATCTGTTTACTAATTTTTATTTAACATAGTTGGTTTAAAAAAGCTGCGATATACACATGCCAAATTTCAAGTCAGTACGACATCTGGAATTGGGTGAAAAGTAAGTTGTTAAGATTTGTTTACAATGTTATAAGTGAAGCTAATTGAAGCCTGTTAATAAGTAATGTATTATAAATTACCACAATTTAATGTTCATGTGATTAGTGGTTAGTGCTAAATATATCAATGATTTGATTCGAATTAATTAAATTAACGTGATTGAGAAAAGCGGTCTTAAAAATGTAAAAGAAAGCTTTGATTTCGTAGTTTATTTCGTTTAAGAAATAGAACAAAGCGATACCGTTTGTTGTATTAGAGCAATGACGTTAGAGTAGTCGAGACTGGAGTACATATAAAAAGAGAGGTTAACAGATTTTACAGGAAGGAAGAAGAGGTTTTCCGGATGTTTCGCTTCAGTAGGATGGCGTGAATCCCTTTTACTTCCTTTTACACCTAAACACATCAGCCGGTAAACAAAGCAGTGCTTTAATCTTGTTTTTCCCTTACTAACCGCATCGCGTCCAAATATAAACAAATACAATAAATAGAATTTTGTTTTAACAAACAATTGCCTTTGTTGTGGATAAAAGCACAAAATAAAATTGTATAGAAATGGTATAATTAATCACAAGTATTTAATTAAACTCAAATAAAAACGTCTGTATTGAAAGCATATGTTAACATTTAATCCACATATTTATTTATTTATTTATTTGTTTATTTATTTATCTACTCAAAATATATCTACAGGATAGAATCCCAAATGATATTAAAACAATATAATGCCATATTTTATAGAGACAAAAGATTGACAATGTATATTACAATATAACACACATATAAATTAAAGACTAAAGACATATGAAATAATTGTTAATCTTTCCAATATAATTGGAACATTTTGAATAAACAAAAGTCAAGAATATTATTAAAAGAGTAAACTAACACATTTTGTAATATGAAATTCTGGTTTATCATAAAGCACTAAAAAATGTAATTCATTTGTGTAAATGTTTTATATAAAGTATGTTTTATTATAATTCTAGAGCAATATGCCATTAAGGCTATTAATTAAGCACACAGAAATATTAAGATTATACAAGAAATCAAAATCTGTAATTTTTATTTAAAATTTGGATGTAAAAAGTGTTTTGTGTTCCTAAAGTTAAATATAATAGTGTGGAAGTGTACATTCTTCGTGTATGCAGTGGAGTTAGTCCTTGACAAAAAGTATTTTTCGAGTTTTTCGTATATAAAACCTGTGTCACGGCGAAGTAACGCAAACATGGGGCTCACATCGAAAGATCTCAGCCAAATTAAAGATATTATACATGAGCAAAGTCGAAATGTATTTGATGATAATTTTCTAAAAGAGCTCTCGGATAAGGTTACTAAAACTATAGGAGGTAAATATGAAAAACAGTTAAGTATACACCAACAAAAAATCGTAACGATTGAGCAGGAATTTGTCGAATTAAAAGTGAAGAATAAAAAACTTATGATGCAAGTAGACAATTTGGAACAATCTTCAAGAAATTTAAATGTAAGAATTTTTGGTGTTTCGCAGGAAGATACGGAAAATCTAAAAACTATTACGCTGGATATATTCAACAAAACTATGAAATTAAACAACATTCAAAATAGTGATATAAAAAGATGTCATAGGGTATACGCAAAAAACCCAAACATTGATAAGCCGAAACCTCCTGCTATACTTGTCACGTTTGAAAATGATAGCGTGCGCACCCAAGTGTTGAAAAATAGAATGTTATTAAAATCATCTGGAATTAACATTCAGGAAGATTTAACGAAATATAGATTATCATTACTGGAGAGGGCTGCAACAAAATTTTCTAAGGTAAACGTTTGGAGTCGTCATGGAAATGTGTACATGAAAATTAATGGAATTGTGCATCGTGTTGAAGATGAAAATGATCTAAACAATCTTATTTAAATAGATAAGTACTATGTTTGTATATTTTCGTACACACATGCAATTGTTTTTTCTTTTTGAAAATATTATGGTCATGAGTATATTATATTATTGTTTAATTTTAGTAATACATTTAGATGCATTTAATTCAAAAAATTTTTTTTTCTTTAAATAACTTTTATTTCTTAATGCAGATCTTCGTATTTTTCTGTATATACGCATATAAAGTGACTTTAAATAAAGCAATTTATAGGATATTATATACTGGGGAGTTTTTAACAATCAATTTTATGGATCTATCTTTTACAATAATTATTTCGTTTGTTTATTTTGAGATTGTACATCTCAAACAATGATCAATATGTATATGTAACATATGTAAGTACCAATATTGTTGTATTTGTATATTACATATTCCTAACCTCTTTAAATAATTTGTTTTACGTTTATATTTAAAACAATGTTATGTTTATATTTAAAACAAAAAGCAGGGTAACGCGCGCTCTCAAGAATATCTTAAGTAGCTGATTTTTGTCATTTATCTTTTAGAGGCCAATTTAAAATTTTAGTTTTAGGTCTCTTTAATATTTCCGTTTATATATAACAATTTCTTGTTTTTCTTTTCTCCCTTTTCTGAATTCTTAGTTATTATGCAAAATACTATAACAACTTTAAAAATATGCCACATTAATATTCGTTCTTTAACTGCACATTTTTTTGACCTTGTAGATTTTTTGAGTACAACAGATTTCGATATCGTCGCAGTCTGTGAGACTTGGCTAAATCAAAATATTTCTTCTGATATGGTAAATATTGATGGTTTTACTTTTGTAAGAAGAGATAGAGAGAAGGGGGGTAGAGGGGGTGGAGTGGGGATGTATTTGAGAAAATGTGTATCTTTCAATTTGCTACAAAACAATGAAACAATTGAGGATGTTTGGGTAAGTATTAAGTTAAATAGGTTAAATATATGTGTTGGATGTGTTTATAAACCCCCAAATTTAAACTCAAATTTTTTTTATTAACGAATTTGAAAACATTTTAGTTAACACAATACCAAAATTTGATACATTCATATGCTTGGGTGATTTTAATATAGATTTGTTAAATATAAATAATACTGTCGTAAAATCTTTTTTAAATATTTTAGATAGCACTGGTCTAACAAGTCATTGACAGCCCTACCAGAATATCACTAAATTGCGCATCCTTGTTGGATTATGTAATTTTGTCTGAGGAATGCAGTTGTTTTGACAGTGGTACAATTTCTTTACCTAACATTTCTGATCATGAAATGGTTTACGCTAATATAAGTTTTACAACACAGAATAATCAGGTAACACCTCGTATGTACAGAAATTTCAAGGATATAGATAAAGAATTACTTTATGATCATCTAAAATCTATACCATGGCGTAACATTTATGACATTAATGACATAGACGGAAAAGTACAATTTCTTAATGAAAATATTACAATTTTAATGGATATGCATGCTCCTTTAAAAACATTTATAAATAAAAAGCCACACAACCCTTGGTTTACTAATAATATCAAAGAACTTGTAAAGTTAAGAGACAAAGCTTTAAGTAAATTTAAAAGAACCAAAGCTCCGCAATTTTGGCAGGAGTATAAAGATTTAAAAAACTATACTACCGGTGCAATTCGACGTGAGAAAAAAGCTTATCTAAATCAACAAGTGCAAAAAAGAAATAGCAAGGATGCATGGGATGCTATCAAAAAACTGCACATCCGCAATGAACAAAATAAAAAAGTTATACCGCCTAATTTATCCGACGTCAATTCTATAAACCAATATTTTTTTAACTGTATACCACAAATTACGCCAGATATTAATAAAGTTTCCAATTATTACAATGATACTAAAGAAAATATAACCTCAAATCTTATATTTAAAACTGTCACAGAAGTAGAAATTTCCAAACATTTACTATCAATTAAATCTAATGCAATAGGTGCCGATGGTGTACACCTAAACTTTGTCATATTATGTTGTCCTTTCATTCTAGAATATATTTGTCATATTGTCAATTTTTGCCTTAATAATTCAGTTTTTCCTAAAGTATGGAAAGTGGCACATGTTGTTCCTCTGCCTAAAACTGAAAATCCGCTGGATTTTAAAGACTTGAGGCCGATAAGTTTACTGCCAGTTTTATCAAAAATATTAGAATATGAGGCCAAAAGTCAAATCATAGAACATATTGAAAAAAATAAAATTTTGCCAGAAACACAGTCTGGTTTTAGGAAAGGACATAGCTGTGCAACTGCCCTTTTAAATGTTACAGACCATATTTTTAGATCCATCGATTCTGGAATGTGTACTGTGCTCGTGTTGCTTGATTATTCTAAAGCTTTCGATACTATAAACCACGATATTCTGTTATTAGTCTTAAAATATGTAGGCTTTGATACAACTGCAGTAACTTTTATTGCGAACTATTTACAAGAAAGAGAGCAAAGAGTCGTCTTAAATGGGGATGTTTCAGATAGTCTACAACTTTCATGCGGGGTACCACAGGGGTCTATACTAGGACCAATTTTATTTATATTATACACATCTTTTCTACCAGCACTTACCGAAAAATGCAGCATACAGATGTACGCAGACGACACACAATTGTTTTATTCATTTGATCCTAGTAGTTTTCACAGCAGTTGTGAAATTGTTAGTCGTGAACTTAAAAAAATTTCTGAAATATCGCTAGAACACTGTCTTCATTTAAATCCGAGTAAGTGTGCTGTAATGCTTTTCGGCCGTCAGGCTGATAGGATTAACCTAACCCCAAATATTAAGCTTAAGATCAATAACGTAATGATACCCATAAAAAACAATATAAAAAATTTAGGACTTATACTTGACACCGACCTCAGATTTCAGGAACATGTTTCGAACTGTATTAAAAAAGCCATATGTAGACTAAAATTGCTTTATAATTCCAGACATATCCTTAATCAACAACTTAAACTACTTTTGTGCGATTCCCTGGTTCTTTCTGTTTTTAACTATTGTGATACCGTTTATGGACCCTGTCTAACAGCATTTTCCTCCCAACGGATACAAAAAATTCAGAACTATTGCTTAAGATTCGTATATGGAATCAGAAAACGTGAGCCAATCAGTCACAAATTAATAGACGCCAGGTGGATAAGCATGAAAAACAGACGTAAGCTACATTGTGCTACATTATACCATAAAATAATATTGTTTCATAGTCCCAGCTATTTATTCAGAAAAATTGTATTTCGGACTGATGTACATAACATAAATATTAGATACAAGGGCACTCTAACGCCGCCAGTTCATAAATCCGCGATATTTGAAAGATCGTTTTCTCAAAACATCTCTACCCTATATAACTCTATTCCCTCTGCAGTTAAGTCTCTCTCTGTTTCTTCTTTTCCCAAAAATTTCAAACGAACCTGCCTATCATAAAGTTTTTCTATCTTAGCGTAACAAAAAAATTAGAAAAAATGGTAAAACTAAGAACTAATGAAAAGGGGAAAAAAAGAGGAAGGAGAATTGTGTATGTAATTCTGTTGTATTAAGTAAGTATGCATATATAGATATATTTTCTTTTTTTGTATGTGTATTGGTTGCCTCTTTTTTCTGGGTTAAGTGGAAGAACAGCTGCTATAGCGTCTGTGCTATACTAAGCTGAACTTCGCCCTTTCATGTCTTTATTGAATAAAGTATTATTATTATTATTATTATTATTATTATTATTATTATAAATATATCGATTTAGTGCTTAATCACAGTGGCACCACGTAAAAGTTAATTGTGGCGTACCCCAGCAAAAAGTTAGCCAAATAGTTATATTTGGTCGCGACCAACTGTAAGTTCTTCTCGTTTTTTGTTCGTAATTGTTTATATTTTATATAGCTGTGTGGTAGAGAAGTAATCACACTGGGCTTTACAGCCACTATAGCTTCTGACATATTTCAGGAGTTCTAAGGAAAAGTAGAAACAACACTAAAAGAAATTAGTACCTGGTCTCAAAGGGATAAATTAAGTTTAAATGAATCGAAGACAGTTTTTATAAGTCTTTATATTCAAAAAATACTACCTGACAATGTAACTTTATTCAGAATCATGACATTAACTCAGTGTACTAAACTTATTGGTACATATATAGATTGAAAATTATCGTTTGATACCCATGTAGAACATGTATGTAAACAGTTAAACAAGGCGTATTTTGTTATTATGCAAATGAAAAATACAATTAACGAGTAATGCCTATTAAATATATATTATGTTCTTGCATATTCACATACAGCGCATAATATTCTTTGCTGGAAAAGTTCTACACATTTTGACAGCTTTTATAAATCAGAAAATAATTATCAGATTAATGTTCAAGTTGAGTTATAGAGAAAGCTCTAAAAATACTTTCAGAGGTAAGAAAGTATTAACTGCACCTTGTATGAAATGTTTAATGTATGTGAAGAAAAATATTAACTTATTTGAGACTTTCATGATTATAACACTAGACACGGCGACTGTATTGCGATCATCAAAATACAAGTATTTCTCTTTACAATAAATTACTTGTGGAAATAAAAAATATTGAAATTTATGATAAATTTAAAAAGCAATAAAAGAGATGTTACTCGAAGGAGAATTTTATAGAGTAAAAGAGTTTTAAGATCAATGAACTAATCATTCTATTCTAATACAGCTTATTTAGTAAATATTTTACTGTGTTAATGTTTATTTGTGATAGCTCTATGTATCAGTAATATGTTATATACAAATTTTTGCTAACTTGCCATATACAGGGTGATTCACGTAGGCCATTCGCATTGAAAAAAAAAACAATATTTTTTTCAAAAAATGCCAATAACTCAAAAACGACTGTAGATAGACATACACAATGTTAATAAAAGTGGCCCTAAAATTCAATTTTGCATTGATTTCTGGCGTCAGAAATGGTAGGCGCAAAGATGTGCTACGCAATCTGTTGAAAGTAGAATAATAGAATATTTGAACAAAAATATGGTGGTCACATTGAACATTTACGTCAGAATTTCATCAACATTATTCTTGTTCGTTAATAATAATTTGTTGGTGTTGTGTGTAATTAAATAAGAATCCATATTTTTCTTTAAAAATTATTAAAACTGTCTTTTGTTTCCATGGCATACTTGATGAAGTAAAGAATCTCTCGGCAAGATAAGGTATTTCTTGATTTTTATTGAATAACTCGATATGGGGTGAAGTTAGGTATAGGGAATGCTTAAGTAACTCACCCTAAAATTCAATTTTCTTTCGAATGGTGTGAAAAAAGATAGTAGGTGCCATTTGAAAAAATTGACTTTTTGACAATTTTTGATTGCGACATTTGAAAATCGACTGCGCCCATATGGTACAAAATGGGACCACCGATGGGACATCAAAAGTTAGCCTGGACTTCCAGCTAACTGCTTCACCAATTTGGTTTCATAATTTTAAAAGGTTTGCGAGATACAAATTTGTTCGTAAACTACTACAGCGGCAATTTTTTTCAAAAAATTGGACATATGTCAAAAATTGTAATAGATAAGTTAACATAACTTAGGTTCTCTAAACTCAGAATTAGAAGACCAATCGAACCATGTAAAGAAAAATACAGGTTTCCATTTAAAATAAGAAAGTTGGTACCAATTTTTGGCACACCCTGTATAGTTGGAGGACTGAAAATAGATAGAACGGGCATGATCGATTATGGCTGCATACCAAATTTCAAGTTTCTAATCCAACTGCAAGTTGAAAAACTTCTAATGAATGGCCCACGTGAATCACCCTGTATATATATATTGTATTTGTGTCCACATGGTTAATAAATTATTATTATTATTACTTATATAATATGACAGTTGTTTAAACACTGGGAAATAATATTGAAACATATTTTTTATAGGATTTTGCAAACAGCAGAAAAAATAACTATCTATGAGAACTAAAAGAAGTACAATATGTAAAAATATTAATGAGATAAAGATCTGCAAAGGCATTCTTTCGATAACCTGAACTCTGGTTATGCTAGCAAATTAAAATCCTAAAAGGAATTTGTATAATTTCTTAATTGAAAATTCTAATTCAACAACTAGCATCCACACAGTCCCCTACGGCCATGCAGATTAAACTAGTATCTACATAACCCCCTACGGTCATGAAGCTTCAGTTAAAAAGGCCCAAAATGAATTTATTTACCTACCTTGTCTTAAAAAAATTTCATTCTAATGGATTACATTTTCATGAAATCTATCATTCTGTTTTTGGAAATGCTTAGCCCTTGAAACGTTTTTCGCCCTTATTCTGGATCTCATCAGAAAGGCACAAAGCCACTCATAAAGATGCTAGTTGTTGAATGAGAATTTTCAAATAAGAAGTTATACAAATTCATTTTGGGATTTTAATTTGCTAGCATAACCAGAATTCAGGTTATCGAAAAAATGCAGTTCTCATTAACATTTTTACACATAGTTTTTCTCTTAGTTCTCATAGATAATTATTTTTCTGCTGTTTGCACAATCCTATAAAGAATATGTTTCAATACAATTAAGAACAAACAAATAATAATTCACTACTAAACTGGGAAATAAATTGCAATCACTTTTAGGCAATCCAAGGGACAAAATTGAATTTAACCGAAGGTCCGGAATTTACGAAATTTGCAGGGATTATAATTTGAAGTACGTTGGCCAAGCGAAACATCCAGTTATAAGACGATATAAAAAACATATGGCTCATCTCAAACATGGAGACACGGAAAAGTCTAGTGATGCCCAATATGCCTATGATAACAATAATACAAAAGGTATTAGTAACTTAAGGTTAATTAGAAACGTATCGTAATAGTTCAATGCTTTTGAAAGGTTTTGACATTGCAAAATATAAAGATAATATGAATAGTGACAGAGGACCGATCCCAAACATTACGCTTTACAGGTTAATAGATCACGGTTCGTTCGTTGAACCGTGACAGAGTTTTAGGTAGGGATGACAGTACTAGTTAACTTCGTTCAACCATGGCAATAAATTAATATAAATACAGGCATTCTCTTAGTCGTACTTTATTTTTAATCATCTCTGGATGATGCTAACATTGTTACCGAAACGCGCATCGAGCGCTGTGGTCAAAAGTTTTGGTGTTTATGAAAACTACGTCTCCAGTGAATATTATATTATGTGTTATAATTATTGTACGTATACAAGTTAAATAAACATTGCAAAATCGTTAAATTAATAATATAATAAATTAGTATTTATTATTTATTCCACGCACATTCAAACAAGAGGTAAATAATTAAATATGAAATAATTGTGGCCTCTTTGTCTGAATTATTTAGCGAGATATGTATCATTTGAATTTGGTTAGTAGAAAGGAAGTCATAATTAACTGAATAGCTTAATGGTTCTAGAGCTTAACCAAAGGCATAATTATCTCATTTATACAACAATGTGTATTTAATTAATTAATGAACACGTTAAATGAAATTATAAAATATAGTGTATGCTTGTTGACACAATCATACATATTCATATGTACAGAGACTTCATAATTGTTCTCGTTTAAATTTTTGGAATTTGTAATATGTTGAATTAATTAATCTCTAATGTATCGACCATAGTCATGTGCAGTTATTTAAATATACTTGAATTTTATAAATGAAGAAATATTGTCAATTTTAGATAATCTTCTGAAGATTTATGGGTTTCATAAATTTTTGTATGGTGTAATAAAATTCAAAGATATAGGTCCATATGGTAAGAAGAAATTATTTCAAGACGTCCGCAATCTACACGCATATAATTTTTGTGTTATTAAAAATATAATATTTACAACTTTGAGAATGGACTGGGGCTGTAATGAAGTTTTTGATTGATGTAATTTTTTTATGGGCTTAAAGATACACAGACACTTATTAGAATGCTTTCTTCCGAATGTGTATAAATTAGATCAACTTGATATGTCTCCTGGGATGTTTGCGTCAGTTCAAATGAAAATTATTATATTTTCTTACATTTCGATAGATAGATAGATAGATAGAATTTATTGATCTTTAACCAATTTACATTGGATAGATAAGTCAACAGTAAATAATCATAAGCATACATTAACATATAAGTAAAATACATTGAAAGGTATATCACAAACATGAAGATTACATATTACAAACTATTCAGATACTAAAACTAATGAATCAATCAATTGATCAATTACTCAAATGCTACATATCAAAATTTTGATTAGGAATAAAATAATACACAGCTCCTATTTGAAATGACAAAAAAAAATTGTAAAACTAGGCTCTTTGTGCAAACTCAATAAATTCTGCTAGTGAGTAGAAAGTATTTTCATGTAGATATTGCTTTAACAATAACTTGAATCTAGTCAGGTTTGCTGCATTTTTTATATGAGGTGGTAACATATTAAATAAGTAACAGCCGGCATATTTAGGAGATTTTCTATAATTTGTGCAAGTAAATGTGTCTAATCTAATATCATTATTATTCCTGGTGTTATAATTGTGTACATCTGAATTTTTTTAAAATGTATTTTTATTCAAGTAGATATAATTTAACAGTTTAAATAAATAAATGCCTGTAAATGTTAGGATCTTTTTTTCCTTAAATGTTTGCCTACATGACTCTTTATATCCCAGATTATACATAAGCCGGATAATTCTTTTCTGGGCTAGGAATATCCTATCACTCCCCACCGCTAATCCATAAACGACTATATTGTAGCTAATCGCGGAATAAACTAGAGCATAATATGCAGTTAAGAGGTCTTCCTCATTTAGAGTAGTCTTCAGATTCAAGAGCGCATAGAATTGTTTGTTTAGCTTCGAGCAAACTGAATCTATACATTCGTTCCAGTTTAGATGTTCATCAACCATCGTACCTAGGAATTTATAGTGGCTCTTTAAAGCTTAAAGTTATATACTCGTTGGATGTCTTCTGATTCACTCTCACTATTAATTTACGATTTTTTCAAAATGAATGTATCCACTTTTGAAGTTGTTCTTGTATACCAAGCTTGGATATCTTTTCTATTGTGAAAATAAAATTTAGGCTATCAAAGGCTCGAGTTAAATCAAAGAACAAACCAACTATGTATTCCTTTTTTTCCATTTTATCAATAATACATTGGATAAAATTTATCATTGCCGTTTCAGTATAGCGGCCCTCCCTGAAACCATGTTGATTATTTGTGAAGATACTGTTTTTATCAAGAAATTTAGTAATTCTGTTACACATAATTTTTTCTATGATTTTTGAGATAATGCTTAGAAGTGAGATAGGCCTATAATTTTGGACTAATAGAGGATCCTCTTTTTTAAAAATAGGGATAACAACAGAAAGTTTCAAACGACTTGGAAATTCACCCATTTCTATGGATTTATTTATTATTGTTGCAATGATTTCGGAAAACTCAGAGCAACATTTTTTCAGTAAGGAGACTGGCACCTCATCATATCCCGTTGATTTTTTGTTTTTTAGATTCAATATAACGTGTTTGACTTCATCTGCCGTTATGGGTTCAAGGATTAGTGATTTATTAGTGGGATTCGATAAAGTCGTGCAGGAGTTAGAAACATTTTTGCCAAAATGACTTTTTACTTGGTTATCTATAATTGAAACAAAGTAATTCCCAAATATATTCGTTATCTCTGTGTCATTTGAAATTAGATTCTTTTCGTAACATAGCTTTAATTCAGGACTAGTCCTGTTTCTATTTAATCTTGCATTTACTATACCTCATAAAGTTCGCGTTTTATTGTCTGACCGATTTATAATATTTGTATAATAATTCTTTTTGGCTCTTGTTATATTTTCATTATATTGTCTTTTTTGTCTCTTGTATTTTTCATGTAGTTCATTATTATTTTGATTTAGTTTTCTAAGATGGTTTAATTTTTTTAGATTTTCAGATTCAATTTTTAATTGTTGGGTATACCAGGCATTACAATTTTTATGTATTTTATTTCTAACGTTTGTAATTAAATAGTCGATAGCAGTAGCACTAGTAGCATTACCTCTGTTTGAAAATCTCGTAGGTTCTGTTATTAAAGAATGTACCTCATATGATTCGAGTATATCGCATAGCAATTTCTTTGTGATGCTATTTTCCAAAAAATTAATATTAATATCCCCACATATTATGATATTCACATAAGTGCCAACAAGAGTGTCTAATACTCTGCTCAATTGAATAAAAAACATATCTAAACTTCCATTTGGAGATCGGTAAATCACCACAATCCGCTTATCCACAGAAATGGCAGTACATTCAATGTCCAGTTCTATTGATAGAGATTTTATTTCTTTTATTTCTTTGCAAACATTTAAGTATTTGGAGTTAGAAAAAATGCCTACACCACCGTGTATTTTATTTATTCTGCAAAATTTTGCCACCAGGTGATAACCACTTAAGCTAACAGAATGTAAATTCTCTTCCGACATCCAGTGTTCAGTAAATAAAATGATATCAGGCTTTTGATCTAACAGAAAAGCATCAATAAAATTTAATTCATTATTTAAACTTTGTATATTCATATGAATAATTTTTCTGTTTATACCAGAAGTACCACTCACGTGAACACTCTGACTAGATTCCAATATATTTACATTCTCTATATATATATTAACCATCGTCAGAGAAAGTTATTGTTATCAATTTTTTCTACAGTTTTTTACATTTTAGATATACTTCGGTTGAATGTTTCAAAACAACTGTTCAAGTTTCTGATCTTCGCTAAAGTTTTTTGGTGTATCTATGTCATTGATATAATCACTGTAAACGTTCCTCTAGTACTTTACTTCCCTGGCTTGCCTGGCTTGTATTCGTGAAAAAATCAACCTTCGGGATTTCGTATTTCTGCTGAAATGTAACTTATTCGGTTTTCTAAATTGTCTTTATCCACATTTCCGATGTCGGGCAAGGGCTTTGTCATTATGCGTAATATGTGGCGAGCTCTTTCCGCATCACTCCCAGTTTTACACTGCAAGAGGTCAAACACGTATTTACCTGTAAAAGAACATTTGTAACTGGTACCTAAAGACAAAGTAATAAAATATTAACTTCAATTACTATATATATAATTTCGTTTATAAAATGTCTACAAGCAGAACCATGATGACGTAGGAGCTGTATTAAAAAAAAAACGGGCAGCTCGTGGCAGATAACTCAAAATGTTATATACAAGAAAGTCCAAGCTTTAAATTTTTGTATAGTATAAGCGGGGGTGCGCGAGGTAAAGTAGTTAAAAGTTTCAAACAAAGTTATTATGTAAAACATTATTGTATTATTTTCGCTTCCTGTGAATGTCACAAAACGTACATACTTTGGAAATATATCGTTACTATATTACACCAATATAAATTACATACCTTCTTCCGGGAACTCCATTACAAAGCGATCACTAAAACCAAGACAATTCCAAGAACTGACGATTAATAATTTAGGGTGGTAGATACTATTTCTAACACAAGTAAGCTTTAACGACATATGGTCACTTCGGAAGCCAAAATTCAACTGTTTTACTTTCTTATCGGGATTTATCTTTATACCTGCTTCAAATGTGGGCGTTAAAGAAGTAGCAGGTAAAATTATTTGCAATATTATTGATGTCAATATTTTTGAATGATGACCATCTTGGGAACCACAGTGCACTAATTCGATTAGAAAATTTCCAGCGAGTAACGTCATGCGCATACCGGCACACACTTTTCTCTCGTGTTGGACCCAATTTTCATCTCGACCAAAACTTCTGGGACATAGAACCTCAGAGTAAACTGCTACTTTTATTTTGTTGTTTTTTGTTATATTATTATGTTATTTCAATTAATATTAGTATTTCCGATGAGTGGAGTGGAGTGGAGTGATAAATTGTATGCTAAATGTGTATTATTTCTACTTAATAGGCTTCAGTTCATATGTATTATGTCCCGCCATTCAGTGTAATTGAAAGACACTCTTCCGGTTAAATAAACATGTGGATTTATGAAATAGTATATTATGGAATCGTTTGTGTCTGGTGCAGCCGCAAGAAAGTCGCGCTGCAGCCTCTATCCTATTAAACAGCTCTGACTGGAAACAATCAGACACTGAATTGATTCGCATTGGGGGTCCATTACTTCGAATCTACAGACTACTGTTTCCTCATCTAATAGAGTTAACGATCAGTGACGGAGGAAGAAGTTCTGCGGGTATTAACATTTTTGTAACTTGTAACGGGAACAGATATTAAAAAGTAGGTAGCTTGTTGCTAAAAATACGAAGCACAAAAGTTGAAATTTGTAAATTAATATCATTAGAAGCATGAATTGCTGCAAGACATTACTATTACCATATTATTATACTTTTCGAAAATAGAATAGAAGAGTGTATTGCATTTGTTCGGCACATTTGTACAAACCGTAATTATGGCTTGTACCTACAGGCAAATCTTCATATTACTGAAAACTGGACAACTTTCAAAATGTCTGTCCGTCTGTCTATCAGTTAAGTTTCTAATAAGCACGATAACTTGAGAATGAAAAGTCCAGTTGCATTAAAATTTGGAAAGTAAACTAGTGTTAATCAGAGGAAGAACCCGATTGAACAAAATCTATCAGTAAATGAATATATTAGTCACTTTCAAAAATTAGAAATTTTGTAAAATGCGTAAAGTTGGAGAGAATGTGAGCGAGTACGGCTAAGGGATCCTATCATGTGCGTGCCTAGCACTCTTGATCGTTTTTTTCTCTCCAAAAATGCAAGATCGTCTGAAATTCGTCACAATCCTATACAAGGAAAAGTACTTATTATTAATTTGTTAATTTATATTTTTTGGGATTACAAACACTCACTTTGCTTATAGAGCAACTTTGCGTCATCCTTCTTCCCCACAGAACATTTAAGTTAAAAAGTCCATTTTTTTATGTACTACTGGGGCATCAGTTCTTGGAAGTATTAACTCATGTGAGGCCACAATTATTAATTTTTATTGTTCTACAATAATAATGTTAGTTTTGATTTTAACATGATTTCAACTGAAGAAATTAGTGAAGTACTTTTTATTTTAAAGTTAAATGCTTGTGGTTGTGACAAAATTTGCTAGTAATGTTGAAATACAGTTTTTCAGTAATTGGTGATTCACTCACATTATGAATTGTTGCCTTGAACAAGAATGTCTCCCTCAACAATGGAAAGAGGCACTAGTTAGTCCTTTGTCAAAGGTTATTAATTTTTAAAATATGTTTGACTTGCGTCCTGTAAACATTTTAACTGTTGTATCAAAGATTCTTGAGAAAACTATACACGAGCAATTAAATGATTATGTTAAAGAACACAAAATTATTCCTTTATTTCATTCAGGTTTCCGAAAGGGTCATAGTGCAACATCTGCCTTAGTAAATGTGACCGACAATATATTTAGAGCCCTGTAGACGACAAGCAACCTAGAACTTTAGTTCTGGTTGATTTCACAAAAGCTTTCGACAAATTATTAAATCATCAACTTTTATGTGCAAAGTTGCACTATTTTGGTATTTCCGACTGTAAATTTTATCAAATCTCATGTGACTGGTCGTAGTCAGAGAGTTTTCATGGAAAGTAATTATTTTCGTAGACAGTTAATATCAGCTGGTGTGCCTCGAGGCTTTGTATAGGGACCTCTTCTTTACCTTGTCTACACGGCAGATATGTCTGTAAACATACAGCGCTGTCTGTGCAAGCACAACTGTATTTCTCATCGATCCTAGCAATTACCGCACAGCTACAAACTTAATAAATATTGACTTACAAGAGACATATAATTTTGCTACAAAACATAATTTTACCATTAACCCAAATAAATCGACAGTAATGATTTTTAGTCAAAATATGTATCACCAAATGCTGTGTGAAAATGTAAATATTTTATTAGATAATAGTAGGCTAATAGTAATTTAAGTATCATCTTTAGTTCAAAACTCAAATTTATAACACATATTAACAAACTGGTACAAGAAACATACGTTGTGCTGAAACTTCTTTATGCCAGTATATATTTAATTAATTATAAACAAAGGCATGAACTGTGTGAATCTTTAGTTTTATCCATTCTTGATGATGGTATTGTTGTGTATTTTTTTCATGTCGGGACAAAAGTACAAGAAATCGGTTACAATAAATTGAAAATACCTGTATCCGTTATAATTTTTGAGTAAAGAAATTTCAACATGTTTCACAGAAAGATTTGCAACTTAATACCTACAAATATCGCCAGCGGATGTTTGTTCATAGAGTTCTTACTACTTCAGTGCCGGTTTATCTTAAGCAACAACTTATAAGTCGAAGAAGTATCCATGTGAATATAAGGTCTGCTGTTGATATTTTAACCATGCCACAGCATAGTACTGCCATTTTTCTGCACTCTTTTACCTATTATGCTATATCAAATTATAATCTGCTTGTAAATTATTTGAAACATTTTTCTATAAATGCATTTAAGTGTAGAATTAAACAATTGTTATTTAACCAACAGTACACATAATATGTGTAAGACCGTTTAAAATATATCTATTTATTTTCAATTGCTTATTTGCAGAATTTATGTTGTTTTTGTAACTCTGAGTCAATTAATTTATTCTTAGTCACATTTTATAATTATTATTATTTTTGTTTTGTTACTTGAAAAATTTGTATTAATTTTCTATAAGTATTTACTTGTTGCAAGTATCTTGTTCTCATATTTTTAGGATATAAGTGGTAGAATAGCTGTTGCCCCTTAGATTAAAAAATTGTATTTCTTTTTTCTAATATATACCAATTATTATTATTATTATTATACTTGCCATATTTCTGCTCCATATACATATACTCTAGAAATAGTAGAGAGTATGTGATACGTTTGTATATTATACTATAAACATTTGCTATTTCAAAATAAAATATATCTTTTTCAATTTATTGGGGAAAGTAATGGTATTTGTTTTAAAATTTGTATTTCAAGTAATTGCGTAATTTTCCATATTTTCCATTCGTACTGATCTAAATTACTGGAACGCTACTGGTTTTGTACTTGAGAATTGCAATTTTGGCAAGAAATTGCATCTAACGTATTTTAGGTAAACACAGCTTTAACTTCCCACTAGATTTCCTAATTGAAAATCGTGGAAAACCTAACTTGCAATATTGGCTTTTCTTTACTTTATTTTTATACCGAATATAATTATCATTTAAATTAATTATGTTATTAGTGTTTACAATTTTTATTTTCAAATTATATGTTAATTTACATGAGAGTACAACTTCATTAAAGTATTTATGATGCAACATTTGAGTTGAATTTGTACGTCTGCAAATTGTACAGGAAAGAATGAGTTTGTAAATTTAAATATCGTTGAACTATTCCATTCCGAAGACAAAAATAAAAACACGCTGCCTAAGGAATTACTACCTCCACATCCAGATTTTTCGTCCAAGTCACTTTAAAGGAAACATCTTGACTAAATTTGCACTCAAGTATGTGGAAATTATTGGTCATAGAATTTTAATAATATTTGGGGCAAATGTCATAGAAAAGTTTGAGGAGTTGGTTTCTACCATGTACGTTAGAAATTAAGTTTCTAGTTTACCCTACTTATTTTCCCCTATTCACAACCTACGACCTCCTACGACCCCTGCAATGGAATCATCTCAATCAGATGTCATTACAATACGTACGTGTACTAACTTTCAAGTGAATATCTCAATTTCATGCTATCAATCCGATTAATAATGGAGCGGAGGTGGTGGGGCTTGAAAAATATTAGAAAAAAATCGGAGACCTTGGTTTCTACTATATAAAACCAAATCCCAAATTTCTCTTACCAGCTTAATTTACTTATTTTCCCCTATTTACCCCTATTTAACCCCAACCCTTTAACGGAATCATCTCAAAATATAATCTAGTTCCAGATATCGTTATAGTACACACGTCTACCAAATTTCAAGTGAACATCTCAATTTTATTTTATCAACCCCTTTAATAATGGAGTAAGGGTGGTGGGGGGTTGAAAAATATTAAAAAATCTGAGGCCTTGGCTTCTAGGATATACACCGAATTTCAAGTTTCTGTACTCTTACCAGCTTGCTTTATTTATTTTTCCCTATTTACTTCTACTTACCCCCCACTCCATCAACGCAATCATGTCAAAACATAATCAAGTTTCAGATATCGTTATAATACATACGTGTACCAAATTTCAAGTGAAATCTAAATTTAAATTTATCAACTCTTTTAATAGGGGAGTGGGGGTGGTGGGGGATGGAAAATATTATAAAGAAACCTGAGGCCTTTGCTTCTAGTATATACACCAAATCCCAAACTCCTGTGCTCTTACCAGCTTCCTTTACTTATTTTCCCCTATCTACCCGTATTTAACCCCCAACCCTTCAACGGAATCATCTCAAAATATAATCCAGTTTCAGATGTCCTTATAATACATACTTGTACCATATTTCAAGTGAACATCTCAATTTTATTTTATCAAACTCTTTAATAATGGAGTAGGGGTATTGGGGAGATTGAAAAATATTATAAAAAATATGAGACTTTGGCTTCTAGTACACCGAATTTCAGGTTTCTGTACTCTTACGAGCTTGTTTTACTTATTTTGCCCTATTTACCCCTATTTAACCCCCAACCCTTCAACGGAATCATCTCAAAATATAATCGAGTTCCAGATGTCATTATAATACATACGTGTACCAAATGTCAAGTGAATAAATATCTCGATTTTATATTATCAACCCTTTTAATATTGGAGTAGTGGTGGTGGGGGTTGAAAAATATTATAAACAATCTGAGACCTTGGCTTCCAGTACATACACCGAATTTCAAGTTTCGATACGTTTACCAACTTGTTTTACTTATTTTCCACTATTTAACCCTCAACCCTTCAACGGAATCATCTTAAAATATAATTCAGTTCCAGATGTCATTATCATATATACGCGTACCAAATTTCAATTGAATATCTCAATTTTATTTTATCAACCCCTTTAATAATGTAGTGGGGGGGGTTGAAAATATGAAAAATTTTGAGGCGTGGTTTGTAGTACATACATCAAATTTCAAGTTTCTGTACTCTTACCAGCTTGCTATACATATTTACCGTATTTACCCCTATTTACCCCCAACCCTTCACCGGATATCTTCAAAAAACAATCCAGTTCCAGATCTCGTTATAATATATACGTGTACAAAATTTTTTTTTACCATTACTATGCTTCCAATCCACTACGTGGATGTGGAAGTAAAATTGAATATACTAGAACAATTAGAAGTAGTTATGGTTTTCGAAAATAACGAAAACGTAATCAACAAAAGAAATTCCCAGAAAATCATTTAAATTCTAACACTACTCAAATACTGTCTAAATGTTAATTGCGGCATCACCCTCCTAGATTTCATCGGATTTTCCCTTTTCAGACTATGTAGTTTACGAAAATGAAGGTCTTTTAATTCCGCTAGTCTGAACACCTGCTGTAATAACAAGACAAGTACGGCAACAGCAGGATAACTTGAAAAATACGAATCCTAGAAAATAATTTAAAGGCAAAAGTTGTAGGAAATTTCCCTGGTTATCAGAAGGTGACCTTGGGGATGACCTTGAACGCATCATTCAAGGTCATTTGAAGGTCAAGTCGATTGTTCAAATGAGACCCCATGCTTTTAATTCCGGAAATGTAACGAGCGGAAAATTCTACGTTCAGCACTTACAAAAGAAGAAATAATATTTTAAAGATGGCAAATAAAGAGAGAAATTCTGTTGTGCTCTGTTCATTACCGATTTTGTTTTTTCTGGGACCTCCTGCCATATCTCTCTTCACTTTTAAATAACGTCCGAGGAATCTACAAAATAATACAATTTTCCAGTGTATTACTGGAAAATAACCTCTATATCTATGACTTTTACGTCAAAGGAAAAGTTAGAGGGTGTTTTTGACAAAAGTCATGAACGATAATAAAAATATAGAAATAAAGAATTTCTCTGACGTTTCAGAAACATCATATATTTCCTATCTTAAAGTTTATTTTTTGCAAAATCTATTGTGCTATGTATGTTAAATACACAGCCCTAAAAAGGTTATTTTCCAGTCAAATTATGAATAATTGTATTATTCTATAGATTCATCGGACGTTCTTTAGAAGCGAAAACAAATGCAAAAATGTCCAAAAAGAAAAGTAGAAGAGCTACTGAAATCTTTAATAATAGAGTGTACAGAGCATTGTTCTCTTGTAAGCGCTTTCGAAACTACTTTTTTACATAGACCTCGATATACAAACATTATTTGTAAATTGCCAAAGATATTGCATTTTAGGGCAAAGTAAGTAAAAGACACAGTTACCTATCTTCAGTTTTGAAAGAACTGTAACTAATCTTGGTAGTACTTCATCGATTTCCCACTCCACAATTGCTAGATTTTTTATTTGATTTTTTTTGTATTATTCTTCAGTTATCCAGTTCTCGTCAAATTGTGACATACTTCAAAAATGGTCATGTTTGGGTCAAGAACCGTTGCCGCCGTTGAAATACGCGTTCCCGTTTCCATAATTTTAATGTAACCGAGTGACAAGTTCAAACACGCATGTAATTGTAATTAAGAGTAAAACTAAAATTTCAAGGGGAATTGTCTTACTATAGCAATTTTTTTTTTTTGGAAATTGTTGAAAACCTTTCAAAAAGTGTAGTAAAAAGTTTTGGATTAAATCCGTGCGGAGGAAAGCTTTTGTTTAAAGAAAAGGATGTACAGAATCCCGCTTTTTCGCAGTCTTTCTTAAATATCTCTGGTTGTATAGCCCATATCGCAATAAAGAGAGAGAGACATAAATTATTCACAATGAAATTGCGAAGAGATCTAGAATTGTCCGAAACTTTTTGGTCAATATGACAAGTCGTAAAACATGAAAACATTCTAGGGAGGCCATTTTGAAACAATTGATGAAAACTTGAATAATGCACATATTCTAACGAAACTTTAGAAGAAAATACAAATCAAGTTAAAATGTTTACAATAATTCCTAAAAAACAATCGCAAAGTCGAAAATCGAATCGTCGACTGTTTATGGGCATCAAGTCGTACATCAAAATTTTTTATTTCAGATTACAGTTGTTTTCATGTTCTTTGTGGTGGCATAAAGAAAAATAAATTTTAAAATTTTTAAAACCAATTTTATTCAAATTTTCTATTTTATTTTAACATTGGAAATGTTTATGTTGTCGTATATGAGGTAGACCTACCAGTTTTTGTTCAAGGTCAAAAGACAGCGGTGTCGTGGCACAGTAGAGAGAAGACCAGTAGACTCACTTACTCTTGAGATTTGTTGTAACCGATTTTATTTTTTATGAATCCACTGCGCATCCGATATTTGTACGCTCATCTACATATACACTGCTCGAGCTAGAAAATGCTAATAAACTGGCCAACACTTACAATGACACTAAATTATTTTTGTTCGAAGATATCCTTGGCAGATGATTTATTTTGCGATTGAATTTAATGTTTACCGATTAATCAATAAGTAGCGAATCAAAATTTGACCTGCCTTTACTTACATTTATTACATAACATCCGCGTCTGACGTCACAGACTGAAAATGTATGACTTTATATTAGTCAAGCAAAAATTTGTACACGGCTGCCGAAAAGGCCGCGCTACTTATCGATTAGGCTGCTGCGCTTGCCAATTACATTACCTACCGTGTCGGGAGATTACCTAAAAGTTGTACAGCGATGCTGACGGTAGAACACAAAAGTGTACAGCTTGCTACAAATAGGTACCTGCTTGCAAATAAATGATGTGTTAAAATTGCAACTAACTGATATAGGTTGTCTGTTGTACAAATTGAGTGACAATAATAATATCGCTTTATTTCAAAGTAATGTGTCGCGGTCGACTGAGACTATCATATGCAACGGCTGATATACGCAAATGTAATATGGGTTGCATATATCACAGGGGGTCAAGTTACCAGTTTTCATTTAAGGTGGAAATACAGCGGTGTCGCGATCGAGTGAGAATGCGTATATGCAATGGCTGATATACGCAAATGTAACATGGGTTGCATATATCACAGGGGGTTAAGTTACCAGTTCTCATTTAAAGTGGAAATACAGCGGTATAGTGAATCGTGCTATTTCCGGACGAGGCGAAGTTGAAAAAAGTTGAAAAAGTTGAAAAACTTTATGTTTTATGTATGGTGTTATCATTTCCAATGTCCCGATGATTGCAAGGATTGCGAAATCTGTGGTTTTTTTTACTTACTCAATGATGCTTTGCCCAAGAATGAAAATCTATTTTATTTTTTTAAACTAATGAATGTTACTCAATGATATTTTGCCCAACAATAAAAATTATTGGTATATATTAAAAATGCATAAAAAACAGACTATTTTAAAAAAGCAGTTTTATCAACACCAATAGATATTACACTTTTTTGCATTATGACCACTTACAAGCCAGAAAAGAGACATGACGAACATTTTTGCGGTCTTAAAAATTTTTAATTTATTTTACTCTATGCCACCACAAATAATATAAAAACAACTATAATCTGAAATAAAAATTTTTGATGTACGATGCCCATAAACAGTCGACGATTCGATTTTCGACTTGTATTTTTAGGAGTTATTGTAAACATTTTGACTTGAAATTTGGCTTGATGGTGTAACACCACAAGGGATATATTCTTCCAAAATTTCGTTAGAATGTGTGCATTAGTGTTCAAGTTATCATCAATTGTTCCAAAATGGCCTCCCTAAAATGTCTTCAAGTTTTACAACTATATTGACCAAAAAGTTTCGGACAAATCTAGATTTCTTCGAAACTTCATTGTGTAAAAATTGCTATAGTAAGATAATTCCTTTCTAGGCAATTTAGACCCTTAGATTTACTCCACTATAATAGAGACAGCGTTTTCGGACAAAAATGCGCTTTTAGGTTTAGTTGTCCTTTAGAATCTAATTTACCTTGCATACAGTTCTAATAAAAAGCGATTTCTAGCGCGCTCTAGCGCGCTCAAATGTTGTTTCTGTACTGCCTCAGGAAACTGTCTAGTCGGTTCAAAATATGTGAAAAATAGATACAAGGGCGTTTAGGTGTACGGATTTCGCAAATTCTGTTGTTTTGGCTGTTATTTGTCCATTTATTTTCAACAATATGCGATCTACGCGATTCCCGTTTCACCCGTAGTATCTTATTTATTCAAATTTAGCAACATTTCATCTTTAATAAGTAATGAAAAAATTATCCAGAGCAACGCCACTATACATAACTCGTACTGGCGGAATGCCAATTAAATTTTACGCTTTTATCTGTTTCGCTGTACACCAAGCAAAAAATAATTGGAAAATAAATACTACGCTCTTCTTACTAGTCGACAAAACTATTTTATGTTTAATGACCATTTGTGGTGGTAGAACATTGTGAACAACAGTTTAAGCTTCAGTGGAACCTGATATTTCCGTTGATAAAAATGCCGCTCATATCTTGCTCTTCTTTTCACTCTTTACGAACCTACTATACGCTTTATCATTAAGATAAACTTTGCAAGCTTGAGGTATAATAGTAATATGAATTTGCAATTTAGTATTGTTTTACAAGCAAATTGTCTACATATTTGAATATTTTTCTTAAAATGATTACTGGATTCCTTATGCCGATTGGGTATATAAAAGATATGTATTACATACTTACTCATTATTATTATTATTAGTATTACTTATTAGAAGCACCGTGAATGAGGTGCAAAAATTGCCTGTTTCCATATAAAAGTAAAATCAAAGATTTCAAAATTTGCATAAGATTTAATTACTATCATATTCAAATTTTCCTTCAACGTGGGAGATAAAGACATTACGTTTTTGTAAGTTATTGTGTTTAATTCTGCAAACAGCATGAAGTGTTTGTCGACAGAGGGTGTGAAGGGCTGAAATATGCGTATCACAGATGGAAATACCCTATTTAAATGCAAATTCTATATTTGTCACCTTAAGAAGAAAAAAGTTCGATCTTTTCCTCAAGTTTGCATATTTCCCTGTAGACAGCACGCTTTTAGGTCCTTACAGCCCGTGTTATTACGTCAGTTTGTATTTCTCGATAGGCCGGCAACAGGAAGACTAATTATTTTACATTTTTCAAGCTGACTAAAGTCGTGTACCAAAATACTTTTTATTTCCACTGTGACAAACGACGCGCTTTTTTATTTTATCAAAACAAAGTGATCCTGTCTCGTAAATTTACTGCGGGGTTAAAAAATTACAAGCGGGACAAATTATTATTTATGGATACATTTTTAAGGGTTACACGTTGAGGCATTTATAATTTTGATAATTTTAACAAGAAAACTTGAATGTCTAAGGCATTTATAGACTTAAATATAATGAGTTTTATATTTGGTATGTTTTAAAGTTTTGTATTTGTTTTAATTTAAATGTATGAGTATTGAACAATGTGTGTCAGATTTTATTAACATGATTCCAATGGATTAAAGCAGAAGTAGTTTGAAATGGATAATAATATATACAGTGTGATTCAGATATCATCTGAAACAATTTAAGGGAGAAAAGCATCCATAAAATTGGAATTGATGCCACCAAAAAAGTTGTAATAAAAATAGAACGTGCTTAAGAAATAATTATATTAGGGTATTATTTATTGATATTTAATTTGACCACTGTTGTTTATTTTGATATCAATGGTAGTTCCAACCTCCACTTGTGACATATATTAATTACATCACATTTCGTCAGCTGGTTGCAAGTGTTGTGCGGTATTTTAGTGGTAATCTCTATTAATTTTATTTAGATGCTATTGTCTCATGATATTTCTGTTTTTAGTATTCGCAATCCAGTACGTTCCATTTATTTTAACAAAGTTGAAAATTTTACTATTAATATTGATTGATAGATTTGTCAGCGTAATGTGGGCATTGCTGCCGATTTCGGACTTCCAATCTGGAAGTTCGTTTCAACACGCAGCTCGATCGCCCGCCGAACGGCCAAATGCAGTCGCTCAGTCATCTGTTATTACATCCTTCACTCGCTATGACATGTTCGTGCCATGATTGGATGTTTTTATATACCGCCGGACCGGCTGCATACGCTGGATTAGACGTGAGACATGCTTGTTGTCAGCAACGAGAGCCACATGACGCATGGGGTAGGAGTATAGGATGAGAAGTGTAGGTGTTTGTGAAATGATTCCTTTAAGTTTCCGTCTATCATAATTTCCTTATTTATTCTTATTCTAAGTTTTCTGTTTCTGAATCTAGCAGTGTGCATCTCCTCCCGCCCGCTTGCGTCCATATATGGTTTCACGTTTCCTAGAAATGTGTGTTTTCGTTTCAAAGTCCTGTATCAGTGCGTCCACTTCGTTTGTCTGCCAAGACGTACATACATACATTTGCTCGTCGCAAGGAGCTTTTAGGTATTAACCGTTCCACAGGTAAATATTTATTTATGATGAAAGTGCAAGGAAGAGCCCTGTCTCGCAATAAAGAGGGCTTTTTACAGCGGGTTATAAAAAGGAGGCCCGAGGGAATATTTTGTACACCCTGTATATTGGTTTGTTTTTGTAGTAATTAGTTTCAACTACCGCTTTACTACCTTTTCAATTTTACTTTCAATTTTATTATCAATTTTAATAAAGAAATAAACTAATACACTAATAAACTAATAATACTACTTAAAAAACTTATCTTTTTTGTCCACACCTGGTATGTTTATATGCCTTATAAACACATGTTGCTCATCCCATCCACTTCAAAGGGCATCTTGGAATGGTCCCAGGTAGTGTCCGTTTACGACGCGATGGCCCAGCTGACACTGCACTAGACACGGGTTTACTTTATTTTATGTTTGGTACCTACTATTGTTAACAAACATTGTACAGTAATTTCCAATTTTTAACTTGGTGTGTGCTTTGTTCTTCTATTATTATACTTCATTTTACGCATAACTTTTTAATCTACCGATGACTTCAGTTTTATCGAGTCTAATGGAGTTTTAACCGGTTCTTTTTGCGTTTTCTTCGGGAGCGTCACACGGCGCATCCACCCTCGATCAGCATCAAGCTGAACTCCTTGAAAATGTTACTATTAATATTTATAATAAATTAAAAACATTCTTTATAGAAAAAATGTCTATGATAACTAAAAGGAAAACTATTTGTAAAAATTTTAATGAAATCTTTGCATTTTTTCGACTTCTGGTTATGCTAGCAAGTGCTATCCAAACATAAATTTGTCCAATTTCTTATTTGACATTCTCATTATAACACTAGCATCCAAAGTAGTCCCCTACGGCTAAGCAGATTAAACTAGTATCTATATGACCCCCTACGGTATGAAGATTCAGTTAAAAATGAGAACATAGGCCTGAAATGAATTTATTTACCTACCTTGTCTTAATTTTTTTTTTCATTCTAATGGATTACATTTTCATAAAATCTCTAATTCAGTTTCTTGGAAATGCTTAGGTTTTGAAACGCTTTTCGCCCTTATCCTGAGCTCATCAGAAAGGCACAAAGCCACTCATAACGATGTTTCATGCAAAACCAAGGCAATATCCATGAATAAGTATGAAATATTTATATTTGACATTGACTGATAACAAACAACAGATCTTCACCTATTAGCTAACTAGTATTGGAGCCTATATACTCTATGCATGTTTAAAAGTGAATTATTTATTATTTGTTTGCTTATAGTAATGAAATATATTCCTTATAGGATTTTGCAAACAGCGGAAAAAAAAACTATCTATGAGAACTAAAAGAAAAACTATATGTAAAAATATTAATGAAATCTTTGCATTCTTTCGATAACCTGACTTCTGGTTATGCTAGCAAGAATATGTTCCATTACCATAGGCCCAAAAATAATAAATAAATGACTTTTAAACATTCTTTCATACGTTTAGTTAAGTTGAAAATTATAACAAAACTGTCTCTAATAAATTTAAAAACTCTATCTTTGAAAATTGACTTGTTAGATCCTCTAAGAGAAGGATATTTTTGGGTGTAAAAAAGTACTTTGTGAAAACATCATGTCGTTTTGAGTGTAAATTTTGATATCTTAACAACTAAAATGTTGACATTTCAGTACAGAATTTTTTTTTTATATATATACTCAATTCAAGTTCTTCTGGAAACCCTTGTATTAGTGATACGTGTGGATATAAGGATTCATCATTTATCAATTTAGGAATATTGTCACAAATGTCACTTAATAGAAATTTCGTTAAACTCGTACTTAATTAAACTGTTCATTTTTTTATCTCAAAGTAAGCAACATTTTTAAAAATAAATAAAAATTAAGTAATTTAAAAATTTCCATAACGATCGTTTACCAAACCATTCCCTTTTGTTGTTTTAAACAAACTCCATTAGTAATGGACAGAAATGAGCACCGAAGTGCCTAGCAAGAATATCAGCAGCATCTATAACGTTGAAAAGGGAGTATAAAGAGTTACATTAGGCTTCGTAAAAAAGTAAAACGCCGGGAAGATGGCTAAAAAGTAATTACCTCGCAAAAAAGGCACCTGCTAGTGACGGGACCTGCACCTAAGAAACTTCATCGGTGTTTTAATTAGCCCATTATGCTAATTATATGACCTCTAAGGGTTGCTTTCAATTTTTCATATTTATTACGGAAGCGTTAAGATGAACAACGCTGGTAATTAATTTTTAACACCGGAGGAGATTTATGAAGTTTGTTCAAAGGAATGCTAGGAATGGTATCGGTGTTTATATAAGTTATTATGTTATACAGAGGTTGAAAAAACATTACACCGAGCTTTGTTATGAGTAAATGCATTGATTTTAAATTATGATATACAAGGTGTAACAAATGCATTTCTCATAAACTCACTAGTAGATTCTGGACAGAAAATAATATTTCAGATACCATTGAAGTGAGTACTTCTTTCCTACATTTTCTCTTTTCAGTTGCTAATGATAGTATTAAGAAATACTTTGGCTGCAATGGCAGTGACAGAGAAAGAGCTTTAACAAATAGTTAAAAATATCCTATTCCTATTTTTAGTATTAAAAATAATTAAAGAACAAAGTTAAAAATTTACGAGAATTCACTTTTATTTTTCATTAATTCGCCCTTAACTATTTTTTACGGTATCATAGGTATATATAAATATTCAGAGAAAAAAGTTCTTGAAGAAACAAAGAAATCGCTTTTGCTCTGCTCCGTACAACCAACGGTATTTTATCTAATTTGCTTTCATACACTTCTTCTTTTAGTTTTTAGTAAATCGATTTATTTTTGTGCAATAAGACAACCATTTTAAGATAATTTAATAATAATACAAATGTTTCTTTAACGCTCTAAAATAGATATTACGTTTTCACGAAAAAGTAATATTACAAACAATTCATGTTTGTGGTTGAGCTTTATAATATTAAAATTGAATTTTGTTCATTATTTAAAATAAACTGATTTTTAAATAAATAAGTATTGTAGGAAAACGTTTAAAAGTGAATTATTTATTGTTTGTTTGCTTATAGTAATGAAACATATTCTTTATAGGATTTTGCAAATAGCGGAAAAAAACTATCTATAAGAACTAAAAGAAAAACTGTACGTAAAAATATTAATGAAATCTTTGCATTCTTCGATAACCTGACTTCTGGTTATGCTAGCAAGTTGAAATCCTAAAATAAATTTGTCCAATTTCTTATTTGACATTCTCATTATAACACTAGCATCCAACATAGTCCCCTACGGCTATGCATATTAAACTAGTATGTACATGACCCCTACGGTATGAAGATTGAGTTAAAAATAAGAACAGAGGCCTGAAATGAATTTATTTACCTACCTTGTCTTAAAAAATTTTTCATTCTAATGGATTACATTTTTCTGAGCTCATCAGAAAGGCACAGAGCCACCCATAACGACATTTCATGTAAAACCAAGGCAATATCCATGAATAAGTATGAAATATTTATATTTGACATTGACTGATAAAAACAACAGATCTTCATCTAGCTATTAGCTAACTAGTATTGGAGCCTATATACTCTATATATTATTTATTGTTTGTTTGCTTATAGTAATGAAACATATTATTTATAGGACTTTGCAAACAGCGGACAAAAAACTCTATGAGAACTTAAAGAAAAGCTAACAAAAAAAGAACATTGCAAAATCCTATAAAGAATATGTTTCATTACTATGAGGAAACAAACAATAAATAATTCAATTTTAAACATGCATAGAGTATATAGGCTCCAATACTAGTTAGCTAATAGATAGGGAAAGATCTGTTGTTTTTATCAGTCAATGTCAGATACAAATATTTCATACTTATTCATGGATATTGCCTTGGTTTTGCACGAAACATCGTTGAGTGGATTTGTGCCTTTCCGATGAGCTCAGAATAAAGGCGAAAAACGTTTCAAAGGCTAAGTACCTCCAAGAAACTTAATTTATAGATTATATTATTATTATTATTATATAAAAATGTAATCCATTAGAATGAAAAATTTTTTAAGACAAGGTAGGTAAATATTCATTTCAGGCCTTTGTTATCATTTTTAACTGAATCCTCATACCGTAGGGGGTCATGTAGATACTAGTTTAATCGGCATAGCCGTAGGGACTATGAGATGCTAGTGTTATAATGAGAATGTCAAATAAGAAATTGGACAAATTTATTTTAGGATTATAACTTGCTAGCACCAGAAGTCAGATTATCGAAAGAATGCAAATATTTCATTAATATTTTTACATATAGTTTTTCTTTTAGTTCTCATAGATAGTTTTTTTCGCTGTTTGCAAAATCTTATAAAGGATATGTTTCATTGTAGGAAAACATTATGAACAATGAACACATTTCAACAAATAATATTTTTATTCGTGAAGGTAAAAAAATATTGTATATTATTAATTTCAAGAAGTCGATTCTTCAGTATTAATACTTTCGATGGCAATATCAACTTCGTTGTCGACGTCTTTATCGATATTTCTGGCACATTTGCATTCACTTGACGGAGCAATATGTCCTC
The DNA here is from genome assembly GCA_963583905.1 of Stenurella melanura. Taxonomy (NCBI): domain Eukaryota; kingdom Metazoa; phylum Arthropoda; class Insecta; order Coleoptera; family Cerambycidae; genus Stenurella; species Stenurella melanura. The sequence goes on from OY757312.1 coordinate 117,305,220, forward strand.
CGTAAATCATGTGCTGAAAATTAAAAGAAAAAATGTTTGAGAGCAAATACGGTAAAATATGGCAAAGAATGGTTAACTTTGAATGACGATATTTCGATCTCCGATGGTCATACACAGCAGAAAAATAAACAATTTCTTTGTTTTTCCAAGAACTTTCTTTACCCTGAACATTTATATATATATACCCAGGATGCCGTCAAAAAAGTTCAATTAGATTTTAATGTGTGTTTTTCAAATTTTCAAAATTATTATTAAAATAACGAAAAGTTATACTGGATATTTATGTAAATGTATGTATCTTATGGTAGGTTTCATCTATTGCAGCTTTCAATGAAACTAAGACATCCCTACAATAGAAACACGGCTGTCCCTCCATTTATTGGCTTAAACATTTAGCAACTTCGCGTGCTTAAGTGAAATATTTGGTACTTGTATCGTGACAACTCTCACAAATACATCGGAAAATAATTATTATTTTTAATATACACATCTCAGCCCCAACCCCTTTCCACTCTACTTTTCTTTTTCATTAAAATTATTCATAATAACAGGTGTTTTTTTCCCCTCGAAAACTTGTCAGCCAATATCGAAAGATTCTTCTTGCATCTCCTTCACATTCAAATATTAATTAACATTATTAACACCAGCTTTGCCCTTTCACTGAAAAAAGTCATTACAGTAAATCATCACTTTCTAATAAAGCAGGGCAGGGTCCTGTGTAAAACGGGCGGGCGGGCTCAGCTTTAAGAAGCAGAAATGAGGGTGAATTTTGAATCAATATTTGATTGCGGGAATTAGTGCTTTATCGGGATTCAGCAGACCTCTCGAGTCTTGATGAAGGTTCCTTGATTGTTTGACAGCGGCCATGTATACGCGTGAAGAATTAAACAAGACTAAAACCTCCCGGATCCCCTCCAGCTGGTCACTCGACTTCCCAGCAGAAGAGGCAATTATCAGGCGGCCGTATCTGAAGCACTAACCTTATAGAATAGTAATGTATAAAGTATTTCACCTAGTTACGTAGAAAATGAGTAATTTGCAATTGAAAGTTGATAATATAAGTGCACACACGTCAGATGATTCCAATGTCGATTGGAAGTGTACCGGATGGTTGCGAAATTCGGTACTTTTCACTTTTTAATTTACCTTAAAATTTTGTTCATGAAAATTAAATATTCATGGAAAATCTGTTCTCTTGACGGATTTAGTTTCGATTTCATAGAATACGACCCTAATTACTTTATTTAGACCATATATATGCTATCCTAAATTGCATAGGCCAAAGTTAATCAAGTGATAGAACTTTTAAAAATAGAACATTTCTATGGAAATTGGCCGGAAAGTGCATTTTTGTCGAGAAAGTTTGTTCAAGTTAAAATCCAGAAAATGATAACAAATGATAATTTACTTATTTGACGTTTCCGTTTTATAAAGCAAAATGACAACTATATACGAAAATCATTCTGAAGTTTGTAAGACTGAAGGGGGACTAGGTATAATTTTGTACGAACATTTTTGTGCCAGGACACGTATACATAGACATCAACACAACAACCATTCCCTCCAATATTCCCATCTACCGCATCTGAGACTCGAGCTCAGGATAGATAACAGTGCCTAAATATGTTGTGTCACCCAACAGCGGTCTAGCTCACTGCTACAATCTCGGTAATACATTAAAATGCCACTAAACATCCATACTGGCCAGGATTCGAACCCGGGACGCCGTGATCGCACTGGCAGACAAACAAAAAATCTATATGACTTTTTCTCTAGGGGCACTTTGAAAAAACTGACCTAAGTTTAAAATTTGAATGTTAAGGTAGGAAACATTTGCGAACCACTGTTTTTGAGGGTCAGTGGATGTTCTAGTTCCGAATATTAGAAATAATAAAAAACTGTAATACCAGACTTGTGTTCCCGCCGGAAGAAGTGCGGCACTTTGATGGGATTACTTGTACCGAACTTTTTGTACCACTAATTATTAAAATATAAATAATTCCTTCTCTATCGGCACAACGCAAGCATAGCATGGCCGCAGGGGTTTAAATAGGATTTGTTTACATGTGTTTTTTAATTTGAAACAAAGTTATTGTAGCTTTTATTGTCGTTTATAAGAATTTATAAAATTTAAAAGTGGTTTATTAACATTTGTAACATTGTGTTAAAAGCTTGAAAAATTAGTAATTATTTTATGAAATTGGAAAACGAACAGTTAGATGTCCGAGATACGATAACAGAAAATAGTTGTGTATTTTAAGTTAGGAAAAAATCTGATTTTTTAATGAATTGAGTGCATAATTTTTCCCAATCAGGTATCGAAAACTAAAAATCGAGTCTTTGGTCTCTATGAAAGTCAATGTAAACAATAATAAACAGCTCAAAACAAGACAGCGAATACTAATAATAATAATCATACCTTTAATGCCCAATAGGTAATACACAATAACTGAACAACTCTTTTGAATTTTTCACAAAAATTGTTCGAAATAACCTCCATCTCCACGCATACACATTTCATCACGTCGAACTAAGGACAAACGCTCTCTGTTCAACACATTTGGTAAATTAGGATCATTTTTATGGTTTCTATGCACATTAAAATACGTTGTTGCAATTGTTCTAAAGTGTCAATTGGATCACGGTAAACCAGAGATTTAAAATACCCCCAAAAATAAAAGTCCATCCGATTTAAGTCGGGCGATCTAGCAGGCCATGGTACTGGTCCGCCACGTCCAATCCATCGTCGAGGAAATTTTCTGTTCAAAAAATTTCGAACAGCCAGACTAAAATGGACTGGTGCGCCATCGTGCAAATACAACATTCTTTTGCGCGTAGCGAAGGGTACATCTTCCAGCAAATTTGGCAATGTTTGTTGCAAATAATTTAAGTATACATCACCTTAATCTAGCGGGTAATTGTATAGGTCCAATTATTTCATTACCGCAAATTCCTGCTCACAAATTAACGCTAAACCGTCGTTGAAAATGCGCCCTTCTTATTACACGTGGATTTTAGTTGGCCCAATTGTGCATATTTTTAACATTAAATACTCCGTTTCTGGTAAAATATGACTCATCGTAGAAACACAGGACGTTTAAGAAATCCTCATTTGCCGTGTGTTTTCTTAAAAGCCACCTACAAAATTGCATTCGCGCTGCAAAATCTTGAGGTTCTAGTGTTTGGACACGTTGATAGTCATAGGGATAGGACATTGAGAGATATGAATTATATCAATAAAGAAAACAAAAGAAAAACTTGAACCAAAATCCAAAAAGTAACACAAAAAGCACGAACTAGAAGTAGTGTCTTACGTAACCAAGTACTAACTTGAACGATAAGTCAATAAAATAAATTTTAACATAAGTGGCACAAAATTCCAAAAAAAAGCAACAGACAAAACCAAGGAACGGACAGGTCGCGTCGTGTGTACGTTGTTTACCAAGTAAAGACACAAACTGAAATTATTACTTGAGAATATTACAAGGGAGAGTTAGCACGCGTAATAAGATAATTTGGCCCCGAAGAAGCAAAAAAGATGGCGGTGTCTTCTGTCGGTCGCTTTTAACTGCTTTGTCGGCATGCTTTTCGATGACCCCCGTCGCGGCCTAATTATCTCTTAGGGTCACCATACTTATTTGCACGAATGTCAGAGTATCATGTGCGACAAGATGCGAGGCAATAAAGCCTACCCCAATATGCCAGCAGTTCTCAAACTATGTTATTAAGTATTTTGGAAATTTTTGTTTATTTTTATCTCCAAAACTATGAGCTTTAGACCCCATGTTATAAAGTTTTTTTGTCCAGTTTTTTGAATGACATGAAACTAATTACACCCTGTATAGTGATACTGGATAATTGGGAGCAATTCAGTATTCCATTTTTAAATTAGAACGAGTTAAGCGAAAAAATTATTGTTTTTATTTCACTTTTATTTATTTATCTAACAGATGCCGAGAACGAAAGAATTGATCCGTGAAAACTTGTGACGATATTAGACAGTGATTTACAGTAGTTAACTGGACGGGTTATTATGAAATTTAATAGGATCTGGTCCTCATAATAGCCGGAGATTTAAAAAAATTAAGCGAATCTGAAACTAATACAATTAAGCGACGTAAATTTATTCACCAGATTTTTAACACTCTTATAAAATTAGAATCTCCCTGCATATAAAATAGAGTGATTTCCTGAAAAAGCGACTTCTTTCGAAAGAAATTGAAATATATGTAAATGGAGTATGTGTGATATACACATACGAAAAGTTCCTAATGTACCGTCGAAGAGTACGGCACCTTAAGTCTTGTTTTTAACAGAATGCTTGGGACTTCGATTGAGTTCCATTTGCTGTGATATATTCATCCATACGAAATAGAGCGGCACCAGGCGCGGAATATGTAAAAGGTAGTTGAAATGCATCACATTTGACTCGATAGTTTGTCTCCGAGTACCTTTTTAGGGCCAACTTTATCCGTCGAGGAAAAGTTGAGGTGGAGCAGCTGACGACGACTATGCAAATGCCATAAGGTGTAAGCGGGGCCCCTCTCGACAAAATGGAAATACGATGAGCAGCAACGTGCTTGCTTGTCTCTCGTTCGACCTGATGCGTGGAATTATGAAAACGACTTGAGAAATATGGAATTGATGCATAAATTGCCATGGAATGAGGTGGGTTCTGAGCCGAAGCTAAACAAACCACCCTTGTAGTGGGGAGGGCGGTTTAAGGGCCGTATTTTAAGATAATTAAAGTATATTTATTAAAGGCGCATTTTCATTGTTCATATGCCAGGATTCTGTTGGTTAGTGAAAAATGGTGGAACTTTAATTTCAAATATTTTAACACAAAAGGAATATTATAATATAATAGACCGATGGACTTATATTTTTGACTATGAAAAATGCTGGAGTTTGCGAAAAAAGTACAGGGTGTTTAGTAAATAAAGTTATTTGTACCTACTACGTATAGATTAGAATAAATATGATGGTTTAAATTAACATCACTATGTTAAGTTCTACACCTGGCCCTGTAGAATTAAGAGATATGTTCTACGCTAGAATTTCGAAAAAAATTAATATTTCGAACCTACAACGTTCTAATTTGGAAGACAATTTAGGCACGTTATAGATTTTAATTAATACTAAGTTGAAATTAATTAAAGTATAGTACAGTGAAAATAAATTTCTTGAATAAGTGTTTGGAAAAGGGACCTTCTTTGCTGGAATTTGAAATATACGCATAAAGAAGTACGACAGTAAGTTTTAGACATACGAGGTCTAGTCCAGAAGCTTAGGATTTGGTGTGGTGTATATTAGACTATATTGTGGTGATAACTCGGTCCACACCTCAGACAAATATTAAAAATTTAGAAATATTATTTTCATAATGAAACACTAGATATGAAAACTACTTACGTTTGTAAGTACAAGGTTCATATTCATAATAGGAAAGTAAATAATAAATTATATTAGAGACACAAACTTGACTTATCAATGAAACACGTTTACGAAACATAATTAGCAACAATTCTTTATAATAGATAAAATGTAAAAAAAAATAAGCAACTGTTGTTCGCACTATGTAAAAGTGACTTTTAAAAGACTCGTCTAACTGCAATGTTACATCCAAAAAGATCACAGGACGTGTAGATGTCATCAACAATATTTATGAGGCATCACAGATAGAGGGACAATATAAAAACTGAAAACAAATAAGAAAATTTGTATAAATAAAGCGTAAAGACTGTAAAATTGGTGCAATTTTAAACAGCATTCATAGATATAACCTCACTTTTTCATGGCAATATCTGCTAAATCATAAACATTTAATTGATGAATTGTACGATATATTGTAGGACAGAGATCCACATATTAGATGCAAGTTGTTCTCTTTTGAATTTCATAAGATACAGTTGTACCAATTTCTCTAAAAATATTTCAAGGTTAATGTTAGTTAAATGTTGTTTAAACATGTTATATTATAGGACAGAGATCCACATATTAGATGCAAGTTGTTCTCTTTTGAATTTCATAAGATACAGTTGTACCAATTTCTCTAAAAATATTTCAAGGTTAATGTTAGTTAAATGTTGTTTAAACATGTAATAGGGGTACAATTGTGTTCGATTTATGATAGTTAATAGCCTGGTATAGGATTTTATAGAAATAAGATTAGTTTTAAAAAGCAAGATTATAAATTATCCTAGAAAGGAATTTATTAAATATCAGAAAAATCTGCAAACAGTATATCAAAAGATTAGGAATAAGCTCAAAATGATAACAATAGTTTAAATATGTAATCAATAATAAGTTTAATACATCAAGATAAAAATTTCCTAATTTTACAAAATAAAATCAAAATAGTTCATTTTTATAAAAGTATCAAATTGGACACATGAGAGCTTAGTAACGAAAAAGTTTGTTGAAAAAAAAAAAGAAAAAAAAGCAGCGTCAACAACAAAACTGAGAAGGAGATTTTGGATAAAAAGTAATACAAAAAGGAAGAAATTATATTGAAAAAGATATTAAAAGTAAATGTAAGGTTAGCAAACACCTTTTACAAGTAGTAGTCAAGTCAAGAAAGTAGAAAACCTTAAATTCTAATTTTCCAAAGTTAAGAAATTTTCTATTTCTGTTGTAAGAAGCAACAAGAACAAACTTTTGTAAACAAATATCTAGTCTAGGCAAACCAAAATTTGTGCTTCGAAATTTAAAACAAAAAACTAGTGCTACAAGAAGGTAACGGCTTACCTGTATAAGAAGTATCAAGTATCCATAAGAAGAGTGGAAGGTATTAGATTATAATTGTTATAAGAAGGATATATGTTTTAAACTTATTTGTGATGAGTATTTTGTAAAAGTTTGAATAATTACTAGTATTTTCTGGTAACATATTTTCATTTGTTTCTATTGTTATAGAGCTTTTACAGTTCTAGGAAGTTGCATTTGCATATAATTATATTGATAATTATCCCTTTACGGGGAATTTCCTATAATCTAATTTTAATTTTTAATATCCTGTTCTGTAATCCTTTGATAGTTATAACACGAGTATTTGCTTACATATTTCAGTTGATTGTTAACTTTAGAAAAAACCGCACCGGAGAGACATAGATGTCGAAACACGTGTCTGTGGATGTTCTAAAGTTTTATGTTACTGCTATATCGCTAAGTGCTTTTGTTTTGATTATCTTTGGGTTTCATTGAGCAGGATAATTTAAATTGAAAATAACATTATGATAACAGTTGTACTGTTCATAATGGGCATATTTTCTTTCTTATAATTGTTATAAGAAGGATATATGTTTTAAACTTATCTGTGATAAGTATTTTGTAAAAGTTTGAATATTTACTAGTATTTTCTGGTAATATATTTTCATTTGTTTCTATTCCAGAATCTTTCAGATAAGAAAGTAAAAAAAAATCAAATTATCAAAGATTAATAAATAAAAGGTCAATTATTTTATAAATTTTATTTAGATTGTAAGTTTTCTGTTTTCTTTTTCAGGTTTTGTAAAATTTATTATTTCCATTCCAGGAAAATCACAATATTCCTGTTAATATATTTGTTCATTGAAAAATTCTAACGTGTTTCATTGAAATCTAAGCTTTCAGGTCACTTGATGCTAAGGAACTCACATGAACCATGAAAGAGTAAGTTTACTCCGAGTAAATCTCATGCTATTAAAGTTATTGTGTTTACGAGTCTGTTTTTGCTATTATAAATAACTTTGGCAGTGTTTTACACTGTCTGGCGTCTAACGTATACAATTTTTTTTTTAATAAAATAAAAAATTTAAAATAAAAAATCATTCATATCAAAAAATAAAATAACACAGACTGATAAAACATAGTAATACATAACTGAACAGAAGTACCGAAGTTCCTGGGTGCACTTTGCTAAAATTTGAAGATCTTTGAATTTTCAGCCGAAAATATTAAAGTTTATATATTGTAAACGTCTTGTGACCTTCAACATATGATTTTGATGTTAGTAGCAGATAAACGATAAATAAATAATGACGCACAGTTAATTTTTTTAAGGCCCAATCGTATGTATTTTTGGTCACTGAATACACATACATGCTGTTTTGGAAACTCTAAAATTAATACATTTTCTGTTTTTGGCAAACAATTGACAAAAAACCATTTAATAAAATAGAAATCTTGCTTTTATAGCGCCGATATCTGGCAAGATAATTTTATTTACTATCCTAAAAATATCATTGTTGTACTCTATTTCAATACGAATAAAATTAGATCTCTCGCAATATTTCAAACATTGTATTTGTCGAATTATTGGTCGAAAACCAAAACGTGAAACATTTTTTTCATTCGATCTGCCCAAATCGGATATAACTTTTCACAGTTAACTCCAATCGGTTTCAAACTTGGTTACCATCTTCCTCGGAGATGGAGGAAACTGTTAGATCATGGCCATACACGGAACATCGACTAGAAAGACCAAGACACAGAAGACTTAGGATTTTATATAAATTTTTTCTACATTTTTTTTGGCTGTACTCCATGAATCTGCCACAATATTTCACGGTCAACTCCAATTCATTTTGCCTGCATCTTCTTTTATCCCAGAGGATCAAATTTGAAATCGATTTAGAGTTGACCATAAATAATTATGGTCGATTCAAGGAGCACGAACAAAAATAATGTAGAAAAACATTAATAAAAATCGAAAATCTCGTGTGTATTGATGGGTATTCGTCTTCATCCATCCTCGAGGAAGATGCTGACCAAGTTTGAAACACATTGAGATTGACCGTTTCATTACTATAAGCAAACAAATAATAAATAATTCACTTTTAAACATGACCGTGAAAAGTTATGGCAGGTAAATAAGTAACCAAACTAGTAAGAGTCTAGAAACTTTGGATTTGTTGTACATACTAGAAGTCAAGGTCTCAATTTTTTTTGACGTCAACCTTATAGAAGGTGCTTTACGTCAATTACTTTAGTGTAAGTATAATCTATGTATATAGAAGATTCAAGTGATATTTTGGAAAATTTGAAATTAGAAAGCTCTTCAACCTACTCGCAAAATCCCTCAAACTCCCTTCAAATTGTTCAAGAAAATCAAAATACTATTTTAAATTTAAATATGTCAAGCTATGTAGTAAAATCAAGTCATGCAGTCGAATCAAAATACTAGTGGGGTCAATAGAAGCTGAAAATATGCATTATTACGGAATCATTGCGGGAAGCTTCGATGTTCCTAAAACTGTTTGGTGTCACTTTTACATTGCTTAAAATAAAAAGTTATAAGCATATAATTGTGAGGAAATTGTTTATTGACTATTTAAACAAATAAGATGCTTTTTTTAAACAAAATTATTATAAGTTTAAATTATTATTACTATTATTCTACTTCTCACTAATATGTCTCAACTTCTAAGAAATTGAGACATATTAGTGGTTTTCCAGGTCGTTAAAATAGATTATGATAGCAAAAAAGGTTATTTAAAATGGCTGATCCAAAATGGCCGACTTTTCGTTAAAAATTATGTAACTCGATAAATTTTGAACGAACTTCGCGCGGATTGACACTGTGGGTGTTTTTTAGGTCGCTGAAATGGATTATGATGTAAAAAAGTAATAATACAAAATGGCTGATCCGGTATGGCCGACTTTTCGATAAAAATTTCATTAAAAATTACGTAACTCGTGTTCAGATTAACATATTTAATATGGTATTGGTGAGATCTCAAAATAAAATATTTTTATTAAACACAATACATATTCAAATTATATTGATCGTGATGCATAGTGCTTGCCGCGTAGATGTTCTCTTGCTTTATATCTCTTTCAGTTATTCAGGCATTATAATGTGACTTATGGCCCTGTACCACGTGAATATTTTGAATATGTTCTGGTTATTTTAAACCGAATAAAAATATCGAAAAAACTTTTTTTTTCATCAGATTTACTTATTTTGAGGTCCTACTATAAATAATAAATATATGCTGGATAGGTATGCCAAATAATTTTTTTTTAAGTTATTACCATTTATATTACCATAATATAATATAATAAAGAGGGTTAATTTGATTTATAAGGTAAATCCCCTTGAAGAATCTTAAAGTACACATTTCAAACTTTAAAAATCGCACTTACAGAAATCTAATAACGCAATTTAAACCAGAGTAATAGGTGGTCAAAGTTAGTTATACATATCGAATGTTATCACTTTCTCAACATTTCCAAATTCTGGAAGTGATCATCTTCAAAAATTTATTTTTGAGATTTTGTTCACTCATCGGATCTTTTTATACATTACTTCAAGAGTAATATGTGAAAGTTCCAGGTTTCTATCTTAAACATTGTAGAAATGGTGGAGCTTTTACCGATTTTATCAGGAATTTCTTTATGTTCCGATTTCATATATGTACTATTACTACATATATTTATTTTTATAGTTAAAAATATGATAATACGATAGCCACATGTTTCTTCTTTGATTTAAACTTTGTTGAGCTCAATTTCATTAACTAATTCTAAAGTTACAACAAATTTAGTGTAGCGCGCCCGAGGCCGCGCGCCGTACTTACGTGTCGCCGCGTTCCATTTTCGTGCGTTAAACAAAAAAATCTTGAGCCTAAATTTTTGATGTATAAAATCTTCATATACATTTTAATGTAAAATTTCGAATGGCGCATTTCGTTTTTTTAAGAAAAACATGTTTTAAGAGATGTTTGACAAAAACTGGTATTTTGCATCTAATTTGTTTAATAACAAATGACACTCAAAGGCTGTTGTTGGTAACTTTTGGTATGTTTTTCCTGACATATTCAGAGATATGTTTTCAAAAGTTACCGCTTCCCGGATTTTTTCTGAAGTGAAAACCTCTATTGACTTCACTATAAAACTAGACCAAATATGCCTCTATTTAAGAATGATTATCTTAAATGTGTACCAGAATTGAATGGCTGGCGATGCATTAAGTGGATGTTTGTTAATTTGTGATTCATTAATTTCACATTTTTATAATAGCGAAGATGCGAATGATTTTTAGAATGCTTATTTGTTGAATTCGCTTATATGAAAACCGCTGCCTAATGGAATCATTACTTCCACATCCAGATTTTTCATCCAAGTCACTTTAAAGTAAACATCATGACTATACCCTAGTAGCACAACATATTGGACCAATATATAATCCATGTAGGACCAATATTCATATATTGGTCCTATATGGATTATATATTGGTGCAATATTGGTGCTACTAGGGTATTTGCACTCTAGTATGTGGAAATTATTGGTCATAGAATTTTAATAATATTTGGGACGGGTTTCTATCATACGCGTTGAAAATGAAGTTTCTAGTTTACTCTACTTATTTCCCCCTATTCACAACCTACCACCTCCCACCCCTTCAACGGAATCATCTCAATCGGAAGTCGTTACAATACATACTTACATATACTAACTTTCAAGTGAATATCTCAATTTTATGTTATCAATACCATTAATAATGGAGTGGTGGGGGTGGGGGGCAGTGCTGTAAAATATTAGAAAGAAATATGAGGCCTTGGTTTTTAGTATATACACCACATCCCAAGTTTCTGTACTCTTACAGCTTGCTTTATTTATTTTCTCTATTTACCTCTACTTACCCCCCCTCACTCGTTCAACGGAATAATGTCAAAATATAATCTAGTTTCAGATGTCGTTATAATACATACGTGTACCAAATTTCAAGTGAAAATCTCAATTTAATTTTATCAACTCTTTTAATAAGGGAGTGAGGGTGGTGGGGGATGGAAAATGTTATAAAAAAAACCTGAGGCTTTCGCTTTTTGTATATACACCAAATCCCAAATTTCTGTACTTTTACCAGCTTGCTTTACTTATTTTCCCCTATTTACCCCTATTTTACCCAACCCTTCAACGGAATCATCTGAAAATATAATCGAGTTCCAGATGTCGTTATGATACATAAGTGAATATCTCAATTTTATTTTATCAATCCATTTAATAATGTAGTAGGTGTGGTGGTGAGTTAAAAAATATTATTTAAAAATCTTAGGCTCTGACTTCCAGTACATATACCAAGTTTCTGTACTCTTACCAGCTTTCTTTACTTGTTTCGCCCTCTTTACGCCTATTTATACCCCAACCCATCACCGGATATATTGAAAAAACAATCCACTTCCAGATCTCATTATAATACATACGTATACAAAATTTCAAATTAATATCTTAAACCATTCCGGAGAAAACGTGCCGACAAAAAGTTACAGTCGGACCGACAGAGAGACAGAATTTTTTTTTCACTTAAATTTTAAATCTCGCCGTTTCACGATATTCTAAACCTATTTCAAGAAAAAAAATATGATTTTTTTTTACTTACAATACTTTCAATCCACTACGTGGATGTGGAAGTAAAATTAACTGGGAATGCAAAAATAAATATTTTAAACTTTTATACATGGGAGGAATTAAAGCAACACTAATTTGAAATTTTGCTGACCAAAAAGACGAATTATGTCTTAATAAAGATCTTCTTTTATTGAGACAATCACAAAATGAAAGACCTTAACAGTTTCACGATAGACTTTTAGAAATTTTACTTCTATTATGCAGTTATATTAATGTACATTTAACGACAGAGGATTCAAAAAAATTAAATCGAAACCTTTATAATAATTTGGTATTAAACACATTTTTATCTGGGGGGAAAGAACCATTAAATACAACCACTGACTGTATAAAGCCGACAGCTATTAGCGAAACTTTACAACTTGTGACGCAAGAGGATAATGTTCACTATTTTAAAAATTATTCTAACAAAAATTTTGCAGAAAATATTCAAGTACCTAATAGACCACAAATACTAAATCAAAGATCTGTCGAAGCTCCTCGACAACCTCATTTTAATGCTCATACGCCTTTCACATTTGTTTGTTGGAGTGAGCCCAAAAATTCCATTTTATTAATTTCTATGTTAATGAGTGAAGTAATTGCTGAAATGTAGCTAATGAAAAAGTAAAACTGATTTTAGTTTTTTTTTATAGAAACATTGTGAGGCGCTGGGGGCATGAACTGAAAACTCCTGAGTGGTGACGTAGCAATGGCGTAGCAATATTCATAGATATTGTCTTGGTTTTGCATGAAACAACTTTATGAGTGGCTTTGCGCCTTTCTGATGAGCTCCAGAATAAGGGCGAAAAACGTTTCAAAGGCTAAGCATTTCCAAGCAACAGAATGATAGATTTCATAAAAATGTAATCCATTAGAATGAAGAATTATTAAGACAAGGTAGGTAAATAAATTCATTTAAGGCCTTTGTTCTCATTTTTAACTGAATCTTCATGACCGTAGGGGATTATTTACATACTAGTTTAATCTGCATGGCCGTAGGGGACTGTGTGGATGCTAGTTGTTGAATTAGAATTTTCAAATAAGAAATTAGACAAATTCATTTTAGGATTTTAATTGGCTAGCAACCAGAATTCAGGTTATCGAAATAATGCAAAAATTTCATTAATATTTTTATACATAGTTTTTCTTTTAGTTTTCATACATAGTCATTTTTTTCTGCTGTTTGCAAAATCCTATAAAGAATATGTTTCAATACAATTATAAACAAACAAATAATAATTCACTTTTAAGTAGTAGTACGTTTTCTAGAAACTTGTAGAAGGAAATCAAAATTACTACAATGCTCAAGACTTTACTGGAAGGTAACTAGATGGATCTAGAGGCATTTTTAGAGTAAGTATATAAGCTAATGCAGAGACGGGGAAGAGGAAGTTTTTATAGATAAGTGAGGTTAGAAATCTGAAGTAAATGTAAAGTGGAAATATCAAGTAATAAACATTGTTAAAGGTTATTTTAGTCAGTAAAAGTGTATTTTAGTTAAAGAAAGTATTGTGAAGTTTTAAGTAAGTTAATCAATAAAGTGTTAGAGTTTATCTCTTGTAATAGTTTTTGGAACCCACGGATTTTTACGAGGTGTTTCCTAGGGGCGGAAACACGTGACAATGAGCTCCAAGTTACAGAATTAACCCTAGTTAGACTCTCCACACTGTATATTCTCTCCTAGGGTAAAGTGAGGACTCGCTAAGATGTATTCATTCGCTGTCGTTAGCAATGGAAATAAGTCAACATGATGAAAGTATTTAAAAAATGATACAGAGCAAGACTGATTTATAACTAGCTCTCCCTACTGTTAATTAAAGAAACGTCGTTATTACCATTTTAACAACATCGCTCTCCTAAATTGGTCTCCGTTTTTGAATGATCGGACACAAACATGATCAAAAACCGTTATAAAGTAGAGCATCGGTGGATTCTTCGAGCTTGCCTCCCGAGAGGCACAGCGGAATGAAAAATTTAGATTGCATTAGAGGGAATGAGACCCCTTGAGCCACTACAAATCAACTAATTAGCCTGCGAGTCGACTGACAGAATTTCAACTGCCTCGCACGTTTACCATCTCTGTTGAGCCCATCGAGAGACAAGTCCAGAGTGGAAATTTTTAAATAGAAAATCACGAAGAATTTACAAGGATTTGTCCATTAATAACAATTAATCGGAAAGGTAGAAATTACACGTACAATATTTTAATATACACTAAAAGGTTTTACGAGTGACATATAATTAATTCATGTTCATTTGTTGTGCCATATTTTCAATCGACTTTTTTTGCTGATGATATCTCGTTTTATATAATTCACATTAAGGTGGCCATTCCCTAGAAAGAGACATCCAATATGGAAATATTTATTATTTTTGCCCATAACTTTTTTCTTGGTACGTATATTTAAAAAAACTAAGAGTACCTAAGTAGAACCATACATAACAAGACTATTACTATTAATTTTCACTCAATAATTTCAGTGGCTTGCAAAATGGCTAGATTTAAAACTACGAAATAAGAAGATTGACATAATTTTTAAATTTAAATCTAGCTATTTTGCAAACCACTGAAATTATTGAGTGAAAATTCATAATAGTCTTGTTATGGTTCTACTTATAGTTTTTATAAATATACGTACCAAGAAAAAAAATTATGGCCAAAAATAATTAATATTTCCCTATCGGATGTCCCTTGAACAAATATCTTGTTGATATACAGCCTATTCTGAATGGGCTTATTCCACGATATTAATTTTATATGGTTTTTATACGTTTTTATATAGTACTCGACATTCTTATTATGCACTTAAAATTTCATATTATGAACTTTTTCCGTTCTCGAGATATATGGCGTTGAAACTAGTGATAGTTGCAAAAACAGTGCGTCTGTTTATGACGTCACTATACGCAACTTTGAACTCGGTAATCTACCGCGACAACTAACAGCCGTTTTGTAGTAAGTAAATACGTGGAGTTGACGGCCGTTTTAGATGTCTATGGAAAGAGAAAGAGTGGCGCTTTGTTCTTATGCCAAAGTGAAGGAGCAAAACCGGAAATCCGGCTTGGCACGGGCGAACGAAAGACGGCTTTTCTGTTAAAAATTGGAACACATTGAGTTTTCAAAAATTCATAACTAAGTAAATACGTGGAAAGGAAGTCCGTTCGAGATCTCTATGGAAAGAACAAGGTTGGCCCTTTCTCCTGATACCAAATTGTATAGGGAAATTCGGCTCTGAAAGAGCGATCAAATAATGTCTTTTTTAGAAGATTAAAACCTAACCAAAAAAAATCAAAAACATCAAATCTTTAAACGCTCATATGTAAGTTAATACTTGTAGTGGAGGATCGATATTGGTCTCTATTTAAAAGAGAAGATTGGCAATTTATCGACATCGTAAGAGTCACAGTGGAAATCGGAATTTCGGCTAGCTCTGTGGGAAAAAAAATGGCTATTTTCTTATAAATCGAAAATTCGGCCGTCATATTTTGACATTTGGTAACATTTCGCCAAATCATATATTCCCCTACAATCCCTCGACTGCCTGTTCCTACATTTAAGAGCCGAGAGAGATAGCCGACTTTTGCGGCTTAATTACTCAAAAACCATTAAAAAGAACGCCTCCGAATGTATCCTAAACAATGTAGAATTAGAATTAATTCCCGAATTGAATTTTAGAGGGGCGCAGATCAACACGATAAGTATATAGATAATAACAACTAAACAGCATCGAGTCGACTGAAGTCTTCGAGTCTATGCGTATAGTGACGTAGCTCCTGGCTACGCACCATTTTCGCGAGGTGGATGTTTGTAATTGTTTTCAAGACACTAAAGGTGCGAATAAAATTCTGATTTTTTGCAGATCCATTACTTTATATTTGAACTTTCGCTTTATGAAATTAAAAAAATGCCGAACAAGCCCATTCGTGACCACTGTTTCTGCACTAGGAAATCGTTTAATAGGTCTAATATATCTCCTGCACAATCCTATTAGAAGAGTGATTGAACTCGTATTCTGTACGAGGAGTTAAGCGTTAGCAACCATGCCTAGTATTTAGATGAGTGATTTCTATGCCCTCCTAAGTATCACAGCAAATTCACCCCGCGTATACTACGTCGAACGCAGGATCTATGCAATCTTAGGTGAGGACTGCATTTCATCCTTTGAAAGGGATATAATACAGTCCGATCCCTTGTCTATTAGAAACTGGATAAATTTTAAAAAGCTACTCTTCGATAGAGAGGAGGTTCGGCAAAAATTTTCAGATTAGAGAAAGTAGATCGTCTCCTATAATAGCCAATAATATACCACGTCTAAATAGGTCGACGTTAAGCAAAACAAATATTAAAAAAAATAACCTTATTGAGGCATCGGCTTGATTGACTCAAAACTCTCTAGCATTATAGAGAGCATCCGTAAAGTATATGTAAATGTGTTACAAAGCGAATGGCAAAAAAAATCATTCGCTTTTTAAATATATTTATCTAGTTTTTTCGTATATAAGGAAAATATTCTCAAAAAGTTAGTAAAATTATCGACAATTTTCTTGAATGGCATCCTATATTTTTATTAGGGTCATTTGATAGAGCACATTTTTTTACATGTGTAGTAGCATCGTATGTTATAAAATTATTTAATTTTGATTGAGTGATTTGCCAGCGTAAGGTGAGCTGCCGATTCCGGGCATCCATGGAGGTTCGTTCCAACACGCAGCTTGGTCATCTGCCGAACACGCCCAACGAACGGCCAAACTGCGTGCCGGTTTTATATACCGCCGGACCGTCTGCATGCGCTGGGTTGGACATAGGACATGCTTGTTGTCAGCAGTGAGAGCCACACTGAGCATGTGGTAGGAATATAAGATGGGAAATGTAGGTGTTGGTGAGATACTTCTTTTAAGTGTCCATGCTTCTTTTTTAGTTTGCATTTGTCGTCATCGGGTGAGAAGTGTAGGCGTGTGCAAGATGCTTATTTTTAGTTTCCATTCTTCTTTTAAGTTATCATCTATCATCATCTCCTTATTTATTCTTCCTCCAAGTCTTCTGTTTCTGAATCTAGCAGTGTGCACCTCCTTCCGCCCGCTTGCGTTTACTTCGTTTGTCTTCCAAGACATACATGCACTCGCTCGCCGCAGACAGCCTTTTTTTTCTTTTATTAACCATTCCACAGGAAAATATCCATTTACGGTGGAAGTGCAATATCTCGCGATAAAAAAGCTTTTTATGGCGGGTTGGTTATGAGAAAGAATCCCGAGAGAAAAGTTTGCACACCCTGTATATTAGTTTGTTTCTACAGTAATTATTTTCAACTGACTAACTGACTGACTGACTGACTGACTGACTGACTTTCATTACCTGTATTTAATACCTTTTCATTTTTACGCCTAAATTTTTTCTCTGTTGTGTAATAAAATGTCCTGTGACAAGGATTAATAAACCAATAAATAAATATCTTTTCAATTTTAATTTCTGTGTATTTATTATTTATTTATTGTGTTTTATTGGTTTCAGCAAAAGGCCATCAACCGAAGTCTTATTTTTTCAATTTAAATAAGGAAATAAACTTCCTTAATAAATTAAACTAAATTAAAATAAAGTTAACAAAAACTTATGTTTCTTTCACAGCTGGCTGTCTGTTGCTTATTTGATATCACCCACTTAATGAAGGGACCGAACCAGTAAAAAAATATTTCAGATTTCCTCGAATGAACAAATGGCGTTGCCAAAGAAAAAAAAACAAAGTTTTAATAACTTAAACATAATTAAATATTCAAACGACCATAACTTCTTTAAGCATTAGCTGACATCGAGGCTTAACTTACAAATGTCCTGTCGAATTCTTTGTTGTAAATCTTCCAAATTGATAGACTTATTTATGAATACAATGATTTTTTAGTAACCGTTAAACCATCGTCTATGGATGGTTTAACGGAATTAGATCCGGCAAACTAGGCTCTCAAAAACCCCTTCTTCCTAATCACCCATTGGAAAAAGTCTGATATCGATAACATCGCGTAGTGTGAAGAACTACCGTCTTATATAAAAATAATATTGTTGTTAGGGATATCAGGACAATGGAAGATATTAAAGAACCATCCGTAAAAGAAACATTTTAATTTCAAAAAGATTTTTTGTAAGAATATTATTGAAGGTAACATAAGTTTTATGAAAATGTAAAGTAATCTTTCAAAAAGAAACAACGTCTAAAGTTAGTTTTCTTTTACTACATAACTCGCTTGACTGCATCAGGCCATATTTTGCTATTGTGCCATTGATTGTTAGGTGTGCACTGTACAGCCTCATCAAAGCTGTTTCCGATTAGCTTCTAGGTATATACCAACCAAACGGTTGAGAATATTTTATTTACCATTTACTCTCCGGTTTTCACTGAATTCATTTAATGTTGTTCTCCCTTAGGTTGATGAGTTTAAAAATTAATAGAACGAGGTTGAACTCGAGGGAACGTCGTTCCGGAGGCGTATTTTTTGAAAATTGAGCTGGTGTTTACTACCTCACACTGACCTATCCCAAAATGTTTGGATAATTTTCACTTGCTTAGCCAACAGTCATAATTTTAGTTATGTTGTAATTTACACTGAAACCGTACTCAGAGCTTATTGTTATAAGGTTATGAAGCAGACATATGAGCTCATCTTCATTTGCTGCAACTAGCGTGGTATCGTCTACAAATTTGAAATTAAAAATATTACTTTTGTCTAGAGCTACATAACGGCACCTGTCCACCAGCACAACGCATTTGTTCGCTAAAGATAGTAAAGAGTATTGATGACAGATAAAGACGTCCCTGACTAATGCCCTTGCCACCTTTACATTTCTTAGACTTAGTATTGTCAACATTTTCAAAATTAATGATCAGTTTATAATTCTTAAAGCAGTTGTCGAGAATTTTGATTTTTTTAAACAAAAAGAAAGATATTATTTTATCTGATTTTAAATGACTTCCCCTAAACTTGAACACCATTAAAATACATAACACAGTATTGTATAATTAAATGCAATAATAAAATGCATTCTCTCTTGAATAAAATTGACGGGATTTTGGAAATTAGTGTGACAGCTAAAACCAAAATAAGCGCATTTTTCTTTTAATCAAATTTAATTTGTAATTAAAATAACTTTTCAAAAAAGTTATTCTGCAAATAATATACATTGGTTAACTCTCAGATGAGGTTGTGAACGCCCTTATAATCCAAAGATATTTTAATATTTAATCAAACGTATTTTTCGCCTCAACAATCGGTAAACAATTTAAATATAAACCTTTCTTTATATGCATTTAAATAAGTTATTAAAGACATTACAATAATAGAATATAATCAACCTAGGATTCAATAGCGTCAAAAGAGTTGTTTCATTAAAATCCCAGTTTTAATTATTTTTCCCATCAAACCACGAATTAAAATATAATAATAGTGTGTAACGTGGCCGTCATTGTTCCACTTCGTAGACATTTCCATATTCGAATGGAATATTTAGTCAGCTAAAGCAAAGCAGTAGGAGCACATGGTTTATTTAGAATTTGGGCCAACAGAGGAAATTAAGTGTCAGAGTTTGATACAAGAGATGGAGAAAATCAGAACGGTCTGTGAATGTTTCAGTTATTTCCAAATACAAATGAGCTGAAGATTGAGTCCTTTCACTGTGCCGGATCGACGACGAAAATGCGGATTGAGGGATGTATCTACAGGGAGAGAAAAATAAAATGTTGATTTCGGATACTAAAATTTTTGCGTTATATATTATTATAACCTGATAAACGAGATGAAATAGTATATTATTCAACGAGCATATAATTATGGCTATTATTCACGAGGGTGAAGTTTAAGACACGAGCCGCAGGCGAGTGTCGTAAATCACCAAAGTGAATAATAGCCATTATATGCGAGTACTTTGTCCACGACTACTAAATATTTAATATTTATTTAATTCATCTTCATTTCATTTCTCCTATTTAAGAAAGATTCATAAGCCATCATATATAATTTTTTCGATTTTTCGGGCAAGAAGTTTAATGAGGCGATTTCTGCAGCTTTCTTTATCTCTGGCGGTGCCAAAGAAATCTCGTTTTCACTGTCAGTATCCATTTATCTAATTATATATTACTCTTTTTGAATACCTAATATGTAAAACTATTGTAAATAACGTTGGCGTTGAAATCGCACACATTTTGACGTTTCAAATCAATTACAGAATTACGCTTTGACACATTATCATGGCTTCCTAATAAAATAATACAGTTTGTAGGCACTTAGATAAATGGTTTCAAAAACAATGTTGGGAATTGTCGCGTGTTGCTAATAGATGATGCTTTGAAAAAACCTACCAGTGTAGTTTTTGAGTGTTCATTAAAGTACATTTTCAACATGTATCATTTGAGTGCTTCCTAGAAAACTTAGAGAGGCAACTAACACTTGTCTTTTGGTTGTTGCAATTTTGACATTTTACATTTTTAGTAAAAAGTCACTAATGTCATTTCTTATAAACAACTGACTGTCCTCATTATTCACTGCAATCAATGAATAATGAAATCATTATTCACTGCAGGGAATAATGGATAGCATTATCCTTGAAGAAACACATACATAATGAGTACATTATTTAATAGTCGTTGACAAAATAAGATAATCTACGATTCTTAGAGTTTCTTGTGTGATAGCAAGAGAATCGCATTTTTAAATGAGTGTTTATTCATCTATAGTGTCTTTGATAAAACGATGCCGACTGAACAAGGAGGTATAGGAGGTTACACGTTTCATCTATATGGTGTTCCATAATGACATGCTAATGTTTCTGGGTGTGATTCCTTAGGTTATTTTATGAAGAAAAGTTCATATGAACAGCAACGGTTTAAATATTTTGCAACAGGGTGTTAACTTTATCTTTCTTAAATCGTTATTTTCTAATATCTTTGAAAGTACTTTAGATACTATTTTCAATTTTGGTATGTGTTAATAGGAGATAACACCACATGTTTTAGTTAGAAAAGTGATTTTATCGCTCCACCACTGGCGTCCCTGAAAACATGTCCTCTGATATTTTTTACTGAAAAAGTGGTATGCCACTGACATTTTTCCATGTGGATATTTTTCCTGATTAGTCTGGTCAATTCTACATAAAAACGGTCTCGAATTTTTCTCGCCAGACGCAGTTCGTGATTAAGACAATTAAATTCAAGTTAAAACTAATTATTTATTATTAACATGGATAACGAGAAATTTTGTTTTTTAACATTTTTGGGAAATGGTCACTTTTACTTAATAGGCATGTCTTTGCCTCTATATTAGGAAATTTTTCAGAATTATTTATTCATTATATAAGATGCAACCACTTTTTTCATAAACATTTTTTTTTTGCGAAAGTTCAATTTTTCCAAGGATTTTTGAAACTATTATTTTCTTTATATCCAAGGCAATACTTTGGTGTCCATTTTAATCAAGAACTGTGTGTCTGATGAGCAAGTTAGAAAGCAAGAGACCGTTTTCATGTAGAATTGGTCAGGCTAATGGAAAAAAAAATATCCACATTGACAAATAATGTTAATGGCGTACTACGTTTTTGGTAAAAAATATTAGAGAACATGCTTGCAGGGACGCCACTAGTGGAGCGATAAAATCACTTTTCTAACTAAGATATGTGGTTTTATCTCCTATTAACACGTACCAAAATTGAAAATAATATCTAAAGTACTTTCTGAGATGTTAAAGAATACGATTTAGAAAGGAAAAATTCAGAACTCTGTAGCAAAAAATTTAAGCCATTGCGGACATATGTTCATACGAACTTTTCTTCATAAAATGACCTAAGGAATCGCACCCTGAAACATTAGCACGTTATTAAGGAACACCCTGAATATGATCAAACATACTTATATAAAAAATACTATAGTTTTTCAGCTTTCTCTAAATCTCCATTTTTCATCTGTTACGTACACTTGGTTTAACTTCTGATATTCTGAAATATATTTTTCGTTATTCGAAATAAATAAACTCAGTAAAGAAAATAAAAGTTTCTATTGGCTGGAAAAAATAAAAATACATTTATAGAGAAAAAATGTAATTATAATGGTAATTTATGGCGAATAATGGCTTTTGTCTTAATACCATTAATTTACAATTTTTTACGTATGGAAATGTTATTTCCGAACTTAAAGAAAGTTAAAATTTTGCTAACTCATTAGTAATTTCCAAATACTAGTAGGAAACATATTAAAGAAAATTTCACACGTCACCTTTTTAGCCAATCAGAACTTTGTTTTTGTGTCATTACCAAGGCAACCCAAAAAATTTCCGGAAATTTTCAACTTCCAGGGTACCCTGAACGAAATTAATAAGTGAAAATTTTTCTGTCAAATTATTGACATGTGATCATATTTGACATTTGCTATTACCTACATAAAAATGGGATTTTATTTTTCAAATTAAACGAGATAATTATTAAAAAAACCATTGAGCTTTGTGAAACAACATTTTATTTCATGTTTAGTACCGAATTATGATAGTGAATAACTTCTCATTTTGGTTTTCCTCCATATTACACTTCTCATCGGGTATGATAAGTATTTCAATTTTGGATGGCTTTTTTAACTTCATAAAGTTCTTCGCAATATGCGCATATTGTATATTATGTTCTTTTTCCATACTCTATAATCTTATTCTTTTAAAAGCTCGAAAATAACTTCAACAATAAGACATATATTGAGCTCAAACTGGTTAAACTGTCAATGAAACAATGATAAATAACTAATGACGTTTTAAAGCCATATCTGTCAAGTTATACTGTGCTGAAACTGTGCTATGCTATGTGTATAAAACATGAAAATATATATAAAAAAAACAATGTTCCACCTATTTTAGTGAATAAAACTTATTCCATAACACACAAATAGACTTGTCCTAAACAATTTTCAGTGATTTTTTGAAACTAAAATGGGTGGAAGAGATATTATTTATCTATTATACGTATTCCATTTTCAAATAACTCTTATAATTTTAACTTTTGACACAACAACACTAAGTACTTACTAATTCCGATGTGTTTCTGTCACTTTGTCAATAAGACTCATTCATGGCCTACTAATCTTATATCTTGTTATGTCTTAGAATAATCTTAATTTCAGTCGAAATTAGAATTTATTTAATTTATTTTCGTGTGAAATTTTCTCACCGAATCCCCCGCGTGCTTGAATCAAATCGTTTTTATTTAGGTCCACTACTGACATAAGATTTTTGATTGAAGTATTATTATTAAATGTCAGTTTATCATAGTAACTGAAACCTAAAATAAAAAAGAATTAAAGAAAAATCATAAGTATTATTAGATTCATTCTAATCTTGCACGTTTCCCCTTAAGCTTCAATAGTAAAAAAGACAAATTTAATGTGAGATTATGGAAATATTAACCATATCTTAAAAACCCTTCATGATTTGAAATGGCACCTGCTATCATTATTTTTTAATTTTAAAAAATTAGACAATTTTACTGAAGGCCATTTGCCTTAAGAATGGTGGGTGTTCCTTTGGTGAAACTGGTGGCCCTAGAAATGGTACTTGAAGAGATTTTGGGTTTATGATATTATTAAGAAACTCTCAATATCTTGTAGGTTTTCCAAGAATAAAAGCGTCTTAAAAATATAGGCATTACTTTTAAAATAATAATAATAATAACTTATTTACTAAGAAATCATTACAGGACACCAACAAGCACTGTTACAATATAGGCATAATAACTTAAACAACCGAATAGATAATTCGGCAGAAAGCGAACCTTGAAAGTGAGAAAACTTTTAATAGAGTTAATGACGTGCAAGAAAATACGAAAAAGTCCAAGTGAAAGCAAAGTAAGTGATAAATCTAGTATTATAGCTATGTTGGATATCGATTAAGATGTCTATATATTTGGTGCCGAAGTAAGACTGTTAAACAGAATAGCGGATCAAGGATATTTGAGACATAAATGCAATTTTAAAGCACAAGCTTTTTTATCATTACTACTTAAATACATTTGCTGCTGCACCCCATACTACACTATTTTTTACATTAAGTAACTTTCAGTTAATGCATATCATCTATTTGAATGTAAATATTCGTGACAAGTAATTGAACCCATATCTTACTTATCTTAATTTATTAATTAGATACGTTATATACTTATGCCAAATTTTGATGACCGTCGATTATTGCTTCCAGGTATGATATGCTTAATTGAGATACGATTTAATTTACGTATTGTTTATGGGAATTATCAGTATCAAAAACGGGTAAATATCTGGAAATAGATGTAAAAGATTTGTAATTAATTTTGCTGAAATTAATCATCATATCATATGAAACCATTCAATCATTTTTCGCAGTTATTTGTAAAATTAACTAGTTTGGGACCTTACTTATTACATCATGACCAAAAATCACTATATCTCCTTTTACTGGCAGCTGATATAGGTCATTCCAGTACACATAGTAAATACCGGCCCGAGGATCGTTCCTTGTGGAACTTCATACTTCCCTCTTGCTATAGAACTAATCGTATTGTTTTAATGCACTCTGTCGTATTATTTAAATAACTATTCATTAGTTCATAGGTACCAATACCTTCCAATGCTTGTAACAGTTAACACTGGCTAACCGTATCGAAGCCTTCTACGAGATCGATATGATTTGCTAACATTAGATATTAAATATTTTATTGCATCTTGTGTAGAAAATAGAAACGAAATTTTAATTCACATTTTGAGCTGGATTGGGGTACATATTATAATCTAGTCTATCAACATTAAGTGCTGACCACATCGTGTGGTCAGCACATCGCGTATGGTTCAATTCATAAATGGTAGATCAGCTAATTAACAATCAGTTGAGATACCGTTTCGAAGAGGAAGTTCTAGCTTAATATGAAACTGAAATTTATTTTAACTTGTAGTTCTGAAACATGTTTATTTTAAAACATTAAAATATGTTTACTTTAAACCATTAATATCGCCTAATAGGTAAATACCGTAAAGGAATTTGTTTGAATGTAAAAAGTTAGCATAGGATATGGATAGGAAAGCAAATAGATATAAGTATATACAGCGTTTTTTACGCTTTTTATTTACATATATAATTCCCTTTTTTACTTCAGCTTGATTACTGGAGGCACCTGCTCAGTTAAAAAAAATATGGTGATATAAATTTAATTTCATATTATATACAAATGTATCGTTCTATCGTCATCTTCTCTTTCCTATTTATACTGCCTTGATAGATGTTTGTGACCCATATAGAATTCTAGTTCGCCTCCCTTTGTTGTAGGGCGCGTTTGACAGCCTCACACCATGTGACACAATTGTTTGATAAACATACGGTTGATCGAGAAAATTCTGTCTCCTTGGAGATATCCGAAGGTTTCGGAGGATATTCTCTTAGTCGATTGCCATTTCGTTTTTCCTAAATACCTAACCGCATTTTAAATCATTTAAACGATTTTTTATCAAGAAAAATATATCTATATATGACTTTACCTAATTTATAGACTTTAATATGAGTAAACACGAAGTTCTATAGGCACATATTTTAATTAATTATCTATCATCAGTGATAGTGGTATATTTCAGTATGAGTTAACTTTAATCATTAATCGATTTAATATATTTTGAAATGTATGCTTGATATTTTAAATTTAAAGGAAAATGTCAAACAAACAAATGAAGTATGAAGTAAGTTATACAGTAATTTTAAAGGCCACCCTGTACGTCTAAAGCCGATGCACGTCCCATTCATATATCTACCCTTCGACGTGGGACGACAAATAGCGGGCAGTCCGGAGCTATCGCTACTTTTCTGCTTAGGCCGAGTCGTACATAAATCACACGCCATATTACCATGAACGTATGATTTATTTTGTTAATTAAGATATCAGTGTCCTTTGGAAGTATTTAAGGGGAGTAAAAGTTGATCAAGAGGTCAGCAGTCTTAGAGATTACGTGTGTAGTAACTGCATACTGTAAAGGTAAGTAGAATTTTCTATGGAACTTTCATAACAATGTTCGCATTTTTGTAAGAAACTCATTAGTTCTCAAGGTTAGAAAATAAAACTAATTTGGTGTTTTGACTGCATTTTATGACTAAATCTATACTCAAATAACTGTTTATAAAATTAAAAATATAAGATGTATTTATTTTTTTTAGAACAAAACGTTGCGTATACGCAACGTTGGGATTTTCGCGTTGGAATTTTCGCAAAAATAATTATTTAATGTGAAATAGTTCAAACAGTTTGTGTAAAGATGCACCTGATACCTGACACACATGTATATAAGTAGTTTTTTTTACATTGTCTACATCTTCTTTATTTTACTCCTGCACTATCACGTGACCGACATTATCAAATCGAATTTCCATGGGCAATGCGCTTTTAGATAGTCGTCCATAATTTGATCTTGGATAAAAGTTTACTTGGTCCCGATATATATATTCGCCTTGAATGTCATCTTCGATGACTGATTCATCCATTTTCATAACAGTTACTGCTATGTAAGACTTAAACTCTGATATATTTTATTTGTTTACCAAATTGCATATTTTCCAGCAATTTAAAATAACACTGTCAATCAAGTTTACAAACAGGGTCCTTCATCACTTTTTTCCCTTCATGTTGATTCTGTAGATACATATTCCGTTGTCATTCAAATCGATACCTTCCATATGCTGATTATAGGCTATAACTTTTGGCTGAAGAACTAAAACGTTCTTTTTTCTCTTTCCTGTTGTACCTTTTTGCGCCTACTAGAGGTTCATTGTGCAGTTATGGATTACAACTGTCACCACAGAATTGTCGTTCCATATAACTAACAAAATTTTCTGTTCATTGTCAAAAGAAAAATCATAAGTACCACGATCTCTTTCCTTTGTTTTTCACAGTTTCTCTTGTGCTGTTATACGTATGGTTTTCACGAACTGTCCCAGTAGCGTAAAAACCCTTTTCTTTTATAAAAAACTGAATAACTTGTACAAAGAGAAGAAGTTGTCAAAAAATACGCGATGAGCAGATGGTTGCTGAACGACTGACAATAGTTCCACTACAACGTTTTCTCCCAGTCCCAATTCGTTTTCATAAGTGCTTGTTTTTCCACCATAAGGT
This sequence comes from Stenurella melanura, assembly GCA_963583905.1. Taxonomy (NCBI): domain Eukaryota; kingdom Metazoa; phylum Arthropoda; class Insecta; order Coleoptera; family Cerambycidae; genus Stenurella; species Stenurella melanura. Next base: position 117,332,726 of record OY757312.1, read on the forward strand.
ATGAATTTGTACAAGTAACCATTGGAACTACATAGACACCATAGTTTGAAACCAAACCTAATTGGTTTTCCCGTGATGTACATCTTACAACTATGTCGTCCAAAATATGGCACTTTTCCTCGTCGATAGACAGATTATGAGAGAATACTCCAAACTGCATGTTCTCTTCATTTATCAAATCGAAAAGAGGTTTTCCTTTATGGAATCAAATCTGATCCTACTCATACAATTTTTAACTAACAAACTCCTTTGTCGTCATCTTTCAACCAATACAGTGTTGTAACTGGGTACGTATGACACCCCAAAAAAATTAGTAATTATTCAAATCAATATTTTCCGAAAATACACTTCACTAATCAATACTGATCTTTTATAACTAAACATATAACTAATCCTTATTACCATTCACAATGAATAATCATACAAGATGACCCACTTGCGCGACCCGCCCGTCGGAAGATCACAGCGCAACACATTGGTGCCGGAATCCCAATGTTGCGTAAACGCAACAATAATAAAACAAGTCAGGTACGCAAAAACTATAAACGCTTTGTCAAATATCATGTTATATGTTCATTACTGTTGCCCAGTCGTCAGGAGTTTTAAGGCATCACTAAATGTTTTTTTTTTTTTTTGGCATCGGATTTCTCCATTAGCCAGATACATATTATGTATTTACTGCTTTACTCATACGTTCATAACTAACCTAACACGAACGACGACCCAACCATACGATATACACAGGATGATAGTTCACAAGGACACTCTCTTCTCGTCCAGGGGTCTGTCAGGACATTTCTTATATAACATTACACAGGTAGACCACGGAAAGGGGGTATATAAAACAATGGGAGAGACAATTAAGGAAGGCTAACCTAATATGGAACGATGTTATAGCAGCAGTTTAACTGTGTTCATGAAATTAACCAAAACGTTGTAGACTTGTATATTTTTCAAGGACAAGAGGTGAGTAACATTAGTTGGTAGAGGGACTTTGATGTCGACTAAACTATTTAGCATTGCATTGATAGCCGTTTGGTGATTCTGACAACTAAAGAAAATATGGTTCAGATCGCCCGTAGCACCACATATACTACAGATATCTGAATCAAGTACACCAATTCTATTTAGGTGTTTAGGAAAGCAAGCGTGGCCGAACCTTATTCTGCAAATTGTGGTGATAAATTTCCTAGGGGCGTTAATGCCCTTAAACCATGGGGATTTGGGAATATTACTAACGATTTGTGAGTACTGGCTCGTATCACTAAATGTTATATGGCTGAATTTTTCAGAATAAGTATTTTTTTGATTTAGAATACGATCAAAAAAAGTTTACAGCTGTAAGGTGCCGGTGACCCCTAAAAAAATCTAAAATATTGGCCGAAATGCGGTTTTTCGCCATTAACTTCAGATTTTTTGTTTAACGCATGAGAATGGAATGGAACGTGGCGACATATAAGTAACCTAAAAAACTTTTTTTGTTTTTTTTATTTTTCGAGTTATTGGCCAAAAACGGAATTTCGGCCAATATCTTCAATTTTTTTAGGGGTCGCCGGCACCTTACCTCTGTAAATTTTTTTTATCGAATACTTCACCAACAAAACTACTTATTCTCAAAAATTCAGCCATATAACATTTAGTAGCCGGTTTTTATCAATTTCTGTCTCTGACAACTGGGCTACTAAAGGTCAGGTCAATTGATAATTTGGAAAATTCCATTGTCCAGCAAAAGAGCAATTTCGTTTAATGGTGTAGTATTTATAAAAAAATAATTTTAAAAATGTTTCGTTTACGCAACGTTGAGGACTAATAGGTTTTAACAATCTGCTGATGCTACTAATTGATTGTAAAACTGCGTCTTAAATCGAGTATAGAGCCTTCATAGTAACTATTTAATGAATCAGGTAAAAATTGGAAATTAGAAACTATAGATTGTTTTGTTTTCCAATTTTTAGTGGAAAAACCTCTCAAACTATACAGTCATAATTGTTTCGTAGACAAAACTGCTGGTGCCATTTAAAATGGAATTTTCCTTCATAAAGAGACCGGTAAACCAATATTGGTCGATACGGCACATAATTAAAGGCATTAATTAAAAACGTGTCTAGTAGTAAACTCAACGACCGGATGCACTTCTTATATTTTCTTCCTGTTAAAGGCTTTTCCCTTGTAAGAAGCGATTTTGTACTTATTTACACATCTATGAACAAAAAAGTAATTCCTCTTCATGATGCTCATCATCGTTTTATGTTAAAAACACTCTAATTGCTTTAGGGGCAAAAGAAGCAATTATTTCCCAATAAAAAATCATTAATTAAGCTTCAAGAAAATCTGCGGCGTATTTTTATGCAGAAAGATTTAAATTGCTGTGGAAATGGTCGAAATGAATATTTCAGGAAATACGTTAGTCAGACCGAGACAAGTACCGAAATTATTCAAGATATATTCAGATATTATGAGAACAGCGGTACAATTACACAAGCATAGGGCTAAAAGTGCCTCCGACAAATGATTCCAGAAACATTAATTTAACCGAGAATTTTATATACAGGGTGTGGCAATAGTGCGTCGGACCTCGATATCTCGAGTTTTACGATAGCTAGAAAATTTTTAAAAAATTGCAAGTAAACTAGATAAAAAAGTCTATAACAGGAAATTATTTTCGAACATAAAGGGCGAGCCAAGACGAAATTACAGGACCAAGTGCTTTTTTTTTAAATGGAATGCTATGCATATCAGTACATTTTTTAAAGCCTCTTTCTAGGCTGTATTCATTCCTATATTAGCATTGAATATCTCTCAACCACTTATATGTAATAGGTTTTTTTGTTAAAATAATGCAATCTGCAGATGGATATTAAAAAAATCACAGTCACAGTTATGGGTTTTAAGAAAAACTTATGTGAATACCAGTTACGAGACATCTAGTTAATGTTTTTGAATCATTTTCATTTCCTAAAACTGTACAGGGTGGCCAAACATTGTTTTTCAATTAAGAATTTTTTAAATTGAATTCTCCCAATTTTTCTCAAATAGAATACCCTGTATATTTTTCAACGATGTAATGTAGAAATGAAAAACGAACATTTTTTGTAAGTGCTTCCCTATGGCTAATTGTAACCAATTTCGTTTTATTGAGCAATAATTACAAAATTCAAAAATAAACTTAAAAAAGAGGTTGCTTCAAATAACTCAGTAGAAAAAATTATAATAAATGTTCCGCATGTTGCCCATTTTGATTAACACACATCTCTATGCGCTTTTGACATAAGGTTTCCACTGTTCCTAAAACTGCCGGTGTGAGATCTAAAGGTAGTTATTATTCTTTCCTTCATATTTTGTACAGTTGTTGGTGTGACTCTATAAACAATTTCATTCACGTATCCCCATAAAAAGAAATCCATTATTGTAAGATCTGGGGATCTAGCAGGCCATGTAGTGGGTCCATTTCTTCCAATCCATTGATGAGGGTAGGTATTATTTAAGTGGCCTCTAACTGCATTTAAATAAAGTGGTGGAGCACCATCTTGCTGAAACCACATCCTATTTCGAATTCTTTCAGAGAGATTTACCAATAATGGTGGCAGATAGTTTTCCAAAAAATTAAGATAAATAGTTCCAGTCAATGTATCATCAAAGAAATGTGGCCCTATTACATGTTCTCCAATAATTTCTCCACAAACGCTTATAGACCCTCTGCGTTGGTTATCAACTTGCATAAAAAGTGAGGATTTTCCGAATCATAATAATGGAAATCCATTTTCATCCTCATCAGTGAATTATTGAAGAAGTTGACATCATATTGCATTTTACCTCTGGCCCAATTACAAAATTGTAGGCGCTTTTGAAAATCGTCATCAGATAATTCCTGGTCCATTTGAATATGATATGCATGGAACTTATTTGTTTTTAAGATTCGACCCACAGACCGTCTACTTATTCCTACTAATTTTTTCCTACACAGAAAACTCATTTTATTCGTTCACAACACGTATTATATTTTCTTTTTTTTTATATTCGACATTTCCAGTTCACAGAAATCCATCAAGAAGGTTTTGGAAGCTGCTAACATCAGGAATCCTTCTTTCAGGATAACGTTGGTGATACATTCTATTGGCAAATAAACAATTTCTGTCTGACTCGCCGAAAATAAAAGTTATGTCTGCAAGTTCCGCTTTATTAAAATTCATATTGTAAAATTCCAAATGTTTTAAATTCAATACAAATTGTAATTAACGACCGATAATTATGATAAATGCTCCGTTGTATACAATTTATACCAAATTGAGGTTCTATTGCTTGTCGAATAACGAAAACAAAATGTACAAAAAAACATTACAGTAAAGGACCTGTTAAATACTATTTACTCATTTCAATGGATTGGAAGAAATGGTCCCACTAAATGGCCTCATTTCAAAATTGCATAAAGAGTGTGTCAATCAAAAGGGGCAACACGTCGAATACCTATTAGAAATTTTTCTAGTGAATTATTTGAGGGAACCTTTTTTTTTTAAGCATATTCTTGAATTAGATACCTATAAATAAATAAGTGTCAAATTCAAGAATAAACTTAAAAAAAGAGATTCCCTCAAATAATTCATTAGAAAAATTGGTTGCAATTAGCCATAGGGAAGTACTTACAAAAATGTTCGTTTTTCATTTCTACATCACATCGTTGTAAAATATACAGGGTGATCCATTTGAAAAAATTGAGAAAATTTAATTTAAAAAGTTCTTAATTGAAAAATAATTTTTGGCTACCCTGTACAGTTTTAGGAAATGAAAATGATTCAAAAACATTAATTGGATGTCTGGTAACTGGTATTCACAAATATTTTCTTTAAAATAATTGTGAGTGTGGTGTTTTTTTTAATATCCATCTGCAGATTGCATTATTTCAACACAAAAATTTATTACATCCAAGTGGTTGGGAGATATTCAATGCTAATATAGGAATGAATAGAGCCTAGCAAGAGGCTTAAAAAAATGTCCTGATATACATGGTATTCCATTAAAAAAAAGGCACTTGGTCCTGTAATTTCGTCTTGGCTCGCCCTGTATGTTAGAAAATAATTTCCAGTTATAAACTCTTTTATCTAGTTTGCATGTAATTTTTTTTTTAATTTCTAGCTATCGTAGAACTCGAGATATCGAGGTCCGACGCACTATTGCCCCCACCCTGTATAACACTTGAATGTCATATCCGAAATATCGATATTTGATCCTGTTTAACTGAACTAAATGATGAGGTCCTTATTTTGACTCGTATGCATGTGTTTATAAGATTTTGTTCAACTTCATATTTTTGTCAGTCAGCCATCAATCGGTCAGTGTAGTTAAAATCTTTCGAGTCAATTTTGAAACTTTTCCAATCGATTTATATAATTTTAACTTCACTACAGTGCATATTAACAATATAGAGATTCCACAAAAAGAGTATGCGAAAAACCTAGGAGTAATATTTGACGATAGTTTAAATTTTCAAAGACATGTGACAAGTAAGTTGTGTATATTATACATGAAATTAAAAACACTACATAAATTTAAATATATGCTGCATGAAAAAGTAAAACACAGAATTGTCGAATCAATTTTGTATCCCCAGATTGATTACTGTTTAACTGTATACTATAGTTTTTTGACAATGGAATTTAAAAACAAGCTACAATTAGCTCAAAACACATGTCTGCGTTTTGTTCATTCAATAAGGAAATATGATCATGTCATTCCGATATATAAAGAACATTTGTATTTAAAAATAGATTATCGTTACAAATTATTTTTTGGCAGTTTGTTAATGAAAATGTATACCAGTGGAAAACCAGAATATCTAAAAGAGTACCTGAAACCAAGACAAGAGATGCATAATATCAATCTTAGGGAATTAATATATACAAACATAAATCAGCAAGATGTCAGTGTTGCTTTGCGTATTTATCTGTTGAGTTATTAAATAATGATGTATATTATAAAATGATTGAGGGTGTATCTATTGGTACATTTAAAAAAAAATTATAAAGAATACTTATTGCAGGTACAAAATATGATTGATTAGATAATGTAATTCTAGGGCTACTTGAGTTATATGTGATGGTTAGAAGGAAGTTTTTCTTTTTGTTTCTTTGTTTGGTGGCGTGGAAGAACGTTGATACGAACGTCACCTTTTGTGTAGAATATTGTATCTATGTGTAAACTTATATATAATACAATAAATATTTTTCTATTCTATTTATTGCCTTAAAATTTCGTATGCGTATGTAGCAAAATGGACTATATAAGTAAAAGATTAAAGAAAATCTCTTGTTTGTATCACTGGAGACTCCGGCAAAAATAAAAATACCTAGTGCTAGCAGAGTTGGGTACATATACACACTTATCTGATCAGCATTACCTGATACTGCAGTTGGGATAGTCAGGTCACTATGCAACTCCTCAACAGTCCAAGATAGACAAACGGTGAGCAAAACGGAAATAATGAAATATAAGTAAAAACAAACTTTTTAAACACAAGATTTTATTAAGATGCACTGGAACAAAGAAAATAAATATTACGCGATTTAAGTGAGACAGATATAATAAAAATGATCAAATCAAGCAAATAAAATCATTTTATCACAGTTGATGACCTAAAAGCTTGTCGATAAAATACTCCTATTTCTGTTCGAGAAAACGCCTATGAGCATCTGGCAATAAACTTGTTTATGATGTACCTAATGGATAAAATAGTTTTGATTGGTTTTTCGATGAGAAATTTTTTGGTATTTGCAGATTTCTTTAAAACATTAACTAAAAAACATTTTTTTGTTGTAACTTGTCCTTAACAATCATGTTGATATAAATGAATTATCCAAAATCTTCATTGCAGACTTACAGTATAATTATCCCAATTACAGCTTTAGAAGTAGCCATTTAAATATAAGTGAAGCATGGTCGGTAAATATCGGTAAACATTTTCCTAATTCCGCGAAGATTATTTTCGAAAAACAGCAATGTATTAAATTAGCCTATTTGTTACAATTTTCAAGAAAAAATGGCAAATATTTTAAAGAAATATATCGAGAACACCAAATCTTTTTTGTATGAGGGATGTAATAAAATTAGAAGCTTAACTCAAAATTTCATTAAATCGTTATATTTTTTGGAAAAAAATGCTTGACTTTTAGCGCAAGAAAAATGAGAAAAATTAAACCGTAGGTTTTGGTACGTAATATCACTAGTGCTACAGATTTTATCGGCAAATTTGTTCGATAGTCTAGTTGCCTAGTAATACAAAGAGTCTAAATTGGCAGTCATTGTCTGATTAAAATCTATGCGTATTAGCGCGACAGATTTGATCTTTGATAATAAATCGTCAATTTACACGAATTATATTACTTTTTGCCAACTTAGCTTGAAAAAAAAATGTTTTGACCATCCACTGCGTGGATTTGGAAGTAATTATACTTACAATTTAAAATCACAAACAGTATTTAGAGGGAATATTTCACGAATAAATGAATTAAATACATTAAACACATCTTTAATATTAAGTTTAAGTTGCCTCCAGATCCTTTCTTGCCATATTTGGTCCTGACCTATTCTTTTCAATTTCAACATGAGGTGTTATGTCACATAAAGATGTATTTCTAAAGCACTCATCTAGTAAAAAACGACGTAAGTATAAACGTTTAACAAATACAGCTGGAAAAAGTTACAAGTTCGCGGAAGTCTACTCATTTTAAATATAATGTAATGACTGACAATCGAGAAGCAAAATAAAACGTTAAAACCATAGATATATACAATATTAGACTATCTACAGTCTGTCGTGGCTATATGAGATACGCCCCCAAAGCTATTTCCTTAGGAAAAAAAAACAATATTAGACTGATTAAAAGTTGTTGCGCTATCTAAAGAAAAATGTTTAAATAAAATTTAAAAGCACAGGTGGCATTTGCGGAAAATATTGTAAGAAACAGATAAAATTATATATAGTATTTACAGCAATAGAATTGTATGCTGTTGCTGAAAAGATCTCTCATTTCTCAAATGCTTTTTTTTAAATATTTTGAAAAAACGCATTTATTACTTCCCTTCCTTCCCTTCTAAATATTGAACCTTAGATCTTGAGGCAGACTCCTGGGTTCCTAAAAAAAGAAAGTAAAACTATACGTCTTCGCAGAGTTTCATTGATGGCTTAATTACTTCTACATCGACGTAGTTGGGTGAAAGTAAAGTAATAGCAAAAAAAGTTTTTCTTTTGTTGAACTAGAGAATTACTAGATACTACCGATGTGCTCGGCCAGACGATCGGTCGGCTGGTCGTTCGGATGATCCGATGTCGGTCGATCGGTCAGACGGGTGGTTGAACTAACGGTCGGTCGGACGGTCAGTGGGGTGATCAGTGGGATGTTCAGTCGAACGATCGGTCGGACGAACGTCAGTCAAACATCGGTAGATTTGTAGTCGTTGGATGTGGGCCGGACTGTCAGTCAGTGGGCCGGTCGAAAAGTGGCATATAGATTTTTTGATTTTTGGGGCAGACGATTTCAAACATTATATTTTAGTGCAAATATAATATCGAGACACTTGTATGGGACATCTGGATGTGGAAGTAATGATTCCTTAGGTATTACTTTTTTTCAATATTACAAACTTGAAGCTATTTTTTTACTTTCTAAGATAATACTTGTTTCGGAAAATCAGGAGTGCTCAATGACCAAAATCACCTTCTATATGTTTGACACGATGGCGACGATCGTAAATGAGAAATTTTATTAAATTATGGATTTTTCGTTCTCGACGAGGTATTTGTTGATACGTTTTCAACTCCAACTCCAATTCACCATCTTCAGACCTGCTCTTACAAATGACTGGAAGGTCTAGTAATCAAGCGTTTGTCCTATTTGACATCTTCACTCTTCACCCACCTTGAAAATAATTTCAGGACCATTTTTACATAATATTATTTATGTAGCTTATAGTTTACAATTTAGAACTCTAAAACGGTTACCTCTCTTTAAACCAGTTATGCACTAACTGAGAAAGCTGCAAGAGTTTTCACCTTGTATAAGTGTATATTTCAACTGTTCCCATCGACTTATTGTGTCTCGAACATGTCGTTAGTATTTTATGTCGTATAAAAATAACATTACTCCGGTACGGTTCAGTTATTCAGATATGTAATGAGCCAACAGCATGTTCCTTAGCTCAGTCGAGATCGGGACATAATCGTAAAGTAAGGCGAAGAAAATCGACTCGTTTCAGCATATACTACGTTTAATTAAGGACCGATGTCTGGGAAAAGGATACTTGCCGCTGTAATATTACAATTCCACAAAAAACATATGAGTTTTATTAAAACCCTATACTTACTTGATAAGTGGAATATTTCATATAAACTCGATATACTAAAATACAATTCAATGGGTATGCTTACTAATTCTTTATTTAGTTTAAAATAGAGCTAATTGCACACTCGGCACGACTTCGACTAGTATTTTTAGCCTTTTTAGTTTGTTGATACGAGCGCCTTGGTATATCTATCAGTCCGGACCCCACCAACGTCGCTTTTTGCTGGTCAAGGTGAACTTACAAGGTGCTGTAAAAGCTGCTACATATACTATATCAAATTTCTATTTCAAAAGTCTAACAGAAGTTGTCGCTTTACAAATAACAGTCTGGACACGCATTCTTTCCGAAGTACGGTATATCACCTACGCAATCCTCACCCAAAATTGCATAGCTTCTGCGTACATGCTGTCATAGAAGCTATAACAGTGTGGGACGAGATCTATATTTTTCTAGGAGTTACTCTTCCAAGTGCTAACAGAGACTAACATTGACTAACTTTTCCTATCGAGATAGTCAAGACAGATATCGCCTCCAAACAAATAGAATAAGTATCAAAAGAATTAAAAAAGTATGAGCAAAATAATATCTACAAAATTTGCACGATTCTTCCGACGAAGATGATAAAATAATAATAAAAATATTGATAATAAACTTGCTATTTCTACTTCAGTTAATTAAGTCATGTGTTTTTAATTGAATGACATCTAGTTTGTCTTAGTTTTGCATGGAACATCGTTATGAGTGGCTTTGGGCTTTTCTGATGAGTTCACAATAAGGACGAAAAACGTTTCAAAGGCTAAGCATTTCCAAGAAACTGAATGAGATTTTATGAAAATGTAATTCATTAGAATAAAAAAATTTTTAAAGACAAGGTAGGTAAATAAATTAATTTCAGGCCTTTGTTCACATTTTTAACTGAATTTACATATCGTAGGGGATCATGTAGATACTAGTTTAACCTGCCTAGCCGTAGGGGACTATGTTGGATGCCAGTGTTAAAATGAGAATGAAAATAAGAATTTTTACTTGTTAGCATAACCAGAAGTCAGGTTATCGAAAGAATGCAAAGATTTCATTAATATTTTTACATATAGTTTGTCTTTTAGTTCTCATAGATAGTTTTCTTCCACTGTTTGCAAAATCCTATAAAGAATATGTTTCATTACTATAAGCAAACAAATAATAAATAATTCACTTTTAAACATGTTACATAGATAATGGCAAAACTGCATGTAATTCAGCTATGGAGGTCTTGCCGACGACATACTCATCATCACCGAGGAAGAACAAGACATCGCTAAATTTCTAAGAAACATGACACCATATCTGGATTCCTCTGGAATGAAAATAAACTTCAAGAAGAGCCTAATAATGGTTTGAGACCCATTGACAAAAACAAGTCCAACAAGTGGGGAAGAATACAAAATAGGAGACTACAACCTGAGAACCACGAATAGAATGAAATACCTAGGAACATACCTAACGAATCAACTAAAAAGGAGGGAAACAGTAAGGGAAAGAACCAAAACAGCCTACAGAGTCACAAGAGCTCTACTACCCTTCATCGAGGACAGCAAACCACCATGGTGCCTAACCAAAAAGATATGCACGACCATCATAATTCCTACGATGATATATGGAGTCAAAAACGCAGCAACAACAAAGGCCAACAGAAGAAGCCTGACAAGAGCTGAAAGGGACATTATCCAACTACTAGCAAAAACAGGAAAACCACAAAAACGACAGAAAACGTCAACATTACTAGAGGGAAAAACAATAATCAAAAGAATAGAATCATACGCAATGAAATACTGGGGACACGTCCAAAGACGAGACACGACACACCTACTAACGAAAGCGCTGCGACTGAACAGCAACAAACTGAAAATAGGGAGGCCATGCTACACATGAATAACAACAATCTAGAGGATTATGAATAAGCTAGAAAAGGATTATACATACAGGGAAAAGTTGGCACAACAAAAAATGGAATACAATAAAGAAATATCAAGGATATACACACTGCCAGACTCAGTAACAGAAGAAACGGAAAACTCAGAAGTAGGATAGGAGAGAAGATGATCACAGATAGAAACTAAGAAGAAGCATATCACAAAAACCTGAAAGTAAAAAGAAGCACGAAAACCTAAAGGAAGCATCTCACAAACGCCTACACTTTCCATCCGATGAAGACAGAAGGAAAACAAGAAGAAACATCTCACAAACACCTACACGCTCCATCCTATACTCCTACCCCATGCGTCATGCGGCTCTCGCTGCTGACAACAAGCATGTCCAATGTCCAATTCAGCGTATGCAGCTGGTCCGGCGGTATATAAAAGCACCGGGGGTTTGTTCCGGCACACGGTGGGATGATCGGTGGATCGGGCTGCGTGGTGGAACAAATCTCCATGCACCGGAATTGGCAGCAATGCCCACCTTACGCTGGCAAATCAATCAATAAATCAATACAGTTTTTCCTTTAGTTCTCATAGATAGTTTGCAAAATCCTATAAAGAATATGTTTCATGTAGTTTGTGTTCGCGCACAGCAGCCTAACTTCATTATTTCTCTTAACTGACATAAAACTATCTAAACATATATTGCATATTGTATAATTGTTGGAAACTGTTGAAAATAAACTGAATTGTTGGAAAATAGATCTCCCAGTTTGTGAAGCGATTCTTGAAACCTCATAAGTAAACCTATTAATTAGGAACTGGGTGGCTATTTCAGCACGTCTGCATATTTATCAATTTGTTCCATAATTATTTGATTACAACAGACGTTTTCTTTACACACTTATGAGGTCCCCCCAACCCATTTGAAAGTAAAACCTTAATCTGTATCTTTTATTTTTAATTATCCAGACACGTGGGACATTCGTTGCATATACCAGCATATACTTGAAATGTCACTATTCAACAGTTATCTTTCATAAGTTCTTCTTCCATCTATAAGTCAGATTAATATAATGATGTAAAATTCCAAAAATAGATAATATTTGTAAATTTCCTCAGTAGTGATCAAATGAGGGAATATTGGAAATTCGTTTTAAAGAAATTTTAAGTAAAAATGATATAATCTTGGAACTTCATGCTGAAACATAAACAGTTTAAACGAGACTATCAACAAGCTCTCCCTTACACCAATTTGTCAAATTAAAGTATTCTTTAAGATAAGTGGGTGGCGCTATATCACTAAAAGTTACACATATCTGTCAAGTATATTCACCGTCGCGTACAGTTTGTTGGTCCCCAAGTTCACCGGCAGTTCATATCATATTCTCAAGTGTTTACGTGGTAAGTCGCACAGCAGCCAAGAAGATGCTACACTTTTATTTTTATCTGCCCTTCTGGCACATGAATATTTAACGAGGAAGCCTTAATCTGTGTCAGGGGAACAGAGAGTGGCCAATATGAGTTCCTTAGCGCGGCGGTGAACACACTCGCTCACTGTTTGCGCCCCCAACAGCCGAGAAATTAAGGCGAAAATCATTCCTGATTTATGAAAACATGCTTCCTACTTGCTCCAGCCGTACAAACCTTGGGTGATTTAAACTATTACCTCAATGCTTGCAAAATGTTAACGCTGGCATTCTGACATTACAATTTTATTTATTTTTGAAGGTTCCACCTAGCGTGTATCTTTCCATATTATGTAACGAGTATATGGCATTTAAAAGTGAATTATTTATTATTTGTTTGCTTATAGTAATGAAACATATTCTTTATAGGATTTTGCAAACAGTGGAAAGAAAAGCTATCTATGAGAACTAAAGGAAAATCTATATATAAAAATATTAATGAAATCTTTGCATTCTTTCGATAACACCTGACTTCTGGTTATGCTAACAAGTAAAAATTCTTATCTGCCATTCTCATTTTAACACTAGCATCCAACCTAGTCCCCTACGGCTAAGCAGGCTAAACTAGTATCCACATGATCCCCTACGATATGTAAATTCAGTTAAAAATGAGAACAAAGGCCTGAAATTAATTTATTTACGTACCTTGTCTTTAAAAATTTTTTCATTCTAATGAATTACATTTTCATAAAATCTCATTCAGTTTCTTGGAAATGCTTAGCCTTTGAAACGTTTTTCGTCCTTATTGTGGACTCATCAGAAAAGCCTAAAGCCACTCATAACGATGTTCCATGCAAAACTAAGACAATATCCATGAACAAGTTTAAAATAATTATAATTAACATTGACTGATAAAAAACAACAGATCTACACCTATCTATTATCAAACTAGTATTGGAGCCTATATACTCTATGCATGTTTAAAAGTGAATTATTTATTATTTGTTTGCTTATAATAATGAAACATATTCTTTATAGGATTTTGGGGACTAGGTTGGATGCTAATGTTAAAATGAGAATGACAGATAAGAATTTTTACTTGTTAGCATAACCAGAAGTCATGTTATCGAAAGAATGCAAAGATTTCATTAATATTTTTATATATAGTTTTTCCTTTAGTTCTCATAGATAGCTTTTCTTTCCACTATTTGCAAAATCCTATAAAGAATATGTTTCATTACTATAAGCAAACAAATAATAAATAATTCACTTTTAAACATGCATAGAGTATATAGGCTCCAATACTAGTTAGATAATAGATAGGTGTAGATCTGTTGTTTTTTATCAGTCAATGTCAATTATAATTATTTTAAACTTGTTCATGGATATTGTCTTAGTTTTGCATGGAACATCGTTATGAGTGGCTTTAGGCTTTTCTGATGAGTCCACAATAAGGACGAAAAACGTTTCAAAGGCTAAGCATTTCCAAGACACTGAATGAGATTTTATGAAAATGTAATTCATTAGAATGAAAAAATTTTTAAAGACAAGGTACGTAAATAAATTAATTTCAGGCCTTTGTTCTCATTTTTAACTGAATTTACATATCGTAGGGGATCATGTGGATACTAGCTTAGCCTGCTTAGCCGTAGGGGACTAGGTTGGATGCTAGTGTTAAAATGAGAATGGCAGATAAGAATTTTTACTTGTTAGCATAACCAGAAGTCAGGTTATCGAAAGAATGCAAAGATTTCATTAATATTTTTATATATAATATTTCCTTTAGTTCTCATAGATAGCTTTTCTTTCCACTGTTTGCAAAATCCTATAAAGAATATGTTTCATGGCATTTGTTCGGCATAATTCTAAAATGATAAAAATCGCTCATAGAGAAGAAGAAATCGATTAAATTTGTTCATGATCAAGTTCTGGAGGCAGTTCAAGGAGTCGGTGCACGCTATGTTGTGGGTGAAAATGTAAGATTTCAAAAAATAATTTTATTTATCCAGACACGTGGGACATCGTTTGAAAGATTATAATTTATCATAAAGTTCTTCTATTTTTCTTTGTGAGACTTCCAGCCACATGTCTCTTCACTTACAAACAACGTCAAAGAAATCTACAAAATAATATAAATATACGGTATATTACTAGAAAATAATCTCTGCGTCTGTGACTCTTTAGGCAACGGAACAGTTAGAGGGAGTATTCTGAAAAATAATATGAATAAAAATAATTTAATTTGCTGATGTTTCGGAATCCTATAATCCTTCTCAAAGAGTTTCTTGTAAAATATTTTGGGCTATGTATAATATATACAGCTCTAAGAATAGGCTTCTGTAATTTTCAATATTCATGAGATACTTACTATTTGGACATACTTTGAGGAAGGAAATAGATCTAATTTCGGAAACATGAGCAAATCACATTATTTTTATTATTATTCTTTATTGTTACTGTTCAGAAACAGCCTTTAATTGTTTCTTTGCTAAAAAAATTGATAGACAGGCTTTTTTCTCATATTTAGCCGAATCTTCATGGCTGTAAGGGGTTATATAGATATTAGTTTACTCTGCTTGGTCGTAGGGGACTATGTGGTTGCTATTATTACAATGAGAATTGTGAGACAAGAAAAAGACAAAATCATTTTAGAATTTTAATTGCTAGCATACCCAGAATTCAGGTTATCGAAAGAATGCAAAGATTAGAAATTAATATTTAGACAGATAGTTTTACTTCCACATCCACGTAGTGGATTGGAAGTATAGTAATCGCAAAAAAATTTTCAAAAATTTTTATTCGTGAAATAGGTTTAGAATGCCATGAAACGTCGAGATTTTAAATTTGAGCGAAAAAAAAAAAAATTCTGTCTGTCTGTCGGTCTGTCTGTCGGTCTGTCTGTCTGTAACTTTTTTGTTCGCACGTTTTCTCCGGAACGGTTTGAGATATTGACTTGAAATTTTGTACACGTATATATGACGAGATCTGGAACTGGATTGTTTTTTGAGGAAATCCGGTGAAGGGTTGGGGGTTAAATAGGGGAAAATAGGGAAAAATAAGTAAAGTAAGCTTGTAAGAAAACAGACACTTGAAATTTGGTGTATGTACTAGAAGTTAAGGCCTAAGATTTTTTTATAACATCTTTCAACCCCCCACCACCCCTACCCCATTAATGGGGTTGATAAAATAAAGTTGAGATTTTCATTTGAAATTTCGTACACGTATGTATTATAACGACGTCTGAAATTAGATTATATTTTGAGATGATTCCGTTGAAGGGTTGGGGGTTAAGTTGGGGTAAATAGGGGAATATAAGTAAAACAAGTTGGTAAGAGTACAGAAACTTGAAATTCGGTATACGTACTAGAAGCCAAGGAGTCAGATTTTTTTATAATATTTTTCAACCCCCACCACCCCTACTCCAAAATGAAAAGGGTTGATTAAATAAAATTGAGATATTCATTTGAAGTTTGGTACACGTATGTATTATGACGACATCTGGAACTAGATTATAATTTGAGATGATTCCGTTGAAGAGTTGGGGGTTAAATAGGGGTAAATACGGGAAAATAAGTAAAGCAAGCTGGTAAGACCACAGAAACTTGAAATTCGGTGTATGTACTAGAAGCCAAAGCGTCAGATTTTTTTATAATATTTTTCAACCCCCACCACCCCTACTCCAAAATGAAAAGGGTTGATTAAATAAAATTGAGATATTCATTTGAAATTTGGTACACGTATGTATTATAACGACATCTGGAACTAGATTATAATTTGAGATGATTCCGTTGAAGGGTTGGGGGTTAAATAGGGGAAAATAGTAAAGCAAGCTGGTAAGACTACAGAAACTTTAAATTCGGTGTATATACTAGAAGCCAAGGTCTCAGATTATTTATAATATTTTTCAACCCCCACCACCCCTACTTCATTATTACAAGGGTTGATAAAATAAAATTGAGATATTCATTTGAAATTTGATACACGTATGAATTATAATGACATCTGGAACTAGATTATTCTTTGAGATGATTCCTTTGAAGGGTTCGGGGTTATTTAGGGATAAATAGGGGGAAATAAGTAAAGCAAGCAGGTATGACTACAGAAACTTGAAATTCGGTGTATGTACAAGAGGCAAAGGCCCCAGATTTTTTGATAATTTATTTCAGCCCCCACCACCCCTACTCCATTATTCAAGGGGTTGATAAAATAAAATTGAGATATTCACATGAAATTTAGTACGCATATGTATCATAACGACATCTGGAACTAGATTATATTTTGAGATGATTCCGTTGAAGGGTTGGAGGTTAAATAGGGGTAAATAGGGGAAAATAAGTAAAGCAAGCTGGTAAGACTACAGAAACTCGAAATTCGGTGTATGTACTAGAAGCGAAGGTCTCAGTTTTTTTTATTAGTATTTTCTATTTCTCCCCACCACCCCCACTCCCTTATTAAGAGTTGATAAAATTAAATTTAAATTTTCACTTGAAATTTGGTACATTTATATATTATAATTATATCTGAAACTAGATTATATTTTGACATGATTGCGTTGAAGGAGTGGGGGTAAGTAGAGGTAAATAGGGAAAAATAAGTAAAGCAAGCTGGTAAGAGTATTGCAACTTGAAATTCGGTGTATGTCCTAGAAGCCAAGACCTCAAATTTTTTAACAATATGTTTCAACCCTTCCACTACCCTTACTACATTATTAAAGGGGTTGATAAAATAAAATTGAGATATTCACTTGTAATTTGGTAGACGTATGTATTATAACGACATCTGGAACTAGATTATATTTTGGGATGATTCCGTAGACGGGTTAGGGTTAATAGGAGTGACTAGGGGAAAATAAGTAAATCATGATAAGAGTACAGAAATTTGGGATTCGGTGTATATACTAGAAACCAAGGCCTCAGATTTCTTTCTAATATTTTTCAAACTCCACCACCTCCGCTTCATTATTAATGGGATTGATAACATCAAATTGAGATATTCACTTGAGATTAGTACACATATGTATTGTAGTGACATCTGATTGAGATGCCTCCATTGAAGCGGTGGGAGGTGAATAGTAGAAAATAAGTAGGGTGAACTAAAAACTTCATTTTTAACGTATATGGTAGAAACCAACTCCTCAAACTTTTCTATGACATCTGCCTCAAATATTATTAAAATTCTATGACCTATAATTTCCACATACTAGAGTGCAAATATAGTCAAGATGTTTCCTTTAAAACGACTTGGATGAAGAATCTGGATGTGGAAGTAGTGATTCCTTAGGCAGCGGTTTTTCTTTATAGTTCTTATAGATAGTTTTTCCTGATGCGGTTTGCCAAATCCTATAAAGACTATATATTCAGAAAATGCTTTATCACGTGTCTTAATCATTTGTTTAATATTCGCTATTATGAATTTTTGTGATTTTAGTTTTTCTTAAAGACGCATGAAAGTTAAACAGTTCAATTTTAGGATGGCTTTCATTTTTCTCTACTATTCTCGGGGTGTTAAGAACTTTCTCTTTTAGGGAGTTTACTGATGCTCAAACACACTTACCATAAATAATGCAGTGTTTTACCTTTGACTAGTCTATAAATATCAATTAAATATAGAACTAGATTAAAAACGTAAATATATGAATATGCACAGAAATGGCTGTGTTATAATCTGTAAAATCGGTAATATTGTTTACATTCATTTTTTATTTATGTCTCTTCCTGGGATTGATACATAAACATAGATCAATCTCTGGAAGTCTACCAAATAAAATTGTCAAAACCAAAATAAGTTCAGAAAACAGAGAGCTCGGCTTATTGCAAAACAACACAGCTTATTCCTACCTGTCTCCGGAAGACGTATGATGGATTAATGGATATTGGAATCGCATATTTCAGGCGTGTTTTATCTCCTCCGGGGAGCAGAGAATAATTTCGAGTTTGTAAAGTTTACACATGTCAAGTGGTGTCGATACTGGGATGATGGCGTGAATTCGGTCTTTGATGACAAAGGAGAAGGATCTTAATATCCGTGTACGAGTAGAAGAGTCGTTACGGCAGGGTGTCGACTTCAGAAGGGATCGGCTTTCTTAAGGAGCATAATGGGATCACGTTTATCCCTCTTAGACGGGATCAGAAAGACTTAACTTGCCAGACTTTGCTTTTTTACTTTGCCGCCGAAAACCACAACGTTATCGCCATTTTAGATAATTTCATAGCGATTCGTGTCTCCTTCCCCTCGATACTGTACCAGTCCTATAAATTTATTCTAATCCTTCTTAAAACAGTGAAGAGGGTCAGTGGGATTTTCTATTTTTATTTAAACTCTTTACTAAAATTTGCGGTGGTCGAATTTATTGTGGGAGCTAGGCAACTTTTTGGAAACTAATCGGTAGATAAATGTTGTCTGGCAATAGAGATGCCAGAATTAAATTTTGTCGTGATTTATGTTAGATAGAATTAATTTAATTAATTTTTTGGCAATAGTTTCAGATATACGATTTCATCGCCTAAAATCATACATTTTCTTGTTTTTAAATAAGTGTAAAAATTCCCTGGGAGGATTTTAGTCTTTACATGCATAATTTTTTAATCAGGAAACTAAGAAATTATTAAAAATAAGAATGACATATTAATAATGATTCAGTACATCTGAGAGGTGGTAGGAACTCAGCATATCGAAAAATGTTAAGTTCTTCAGCAGTTAAGGGTGTGCAGTACTGGTTAACAACCACAATTTTCTGTAAAATTTATTTTACTGGAAGGTAAGCATACATTTACGTTTTAAAAAAGAAAACGAACTTGTAACGACTGAATTTAGAGTTCTGGAATAAAACATACAAGGAGTTTCTTTGTGGACATATTGTTCCGTGTTCAAAATACTTAGATACATATTCTCGAGGCCAAAAAAAATTATGGTATCAATAATATCCATTATATTTTGCAATTTTGACAGCTTGAGATGTACCCGACGGGAGCTACCACGCCAGAAGTCCATTTTGTGAATCGTCATCATTCATAAGACAATAAGAATATCTAATAGAACCTAAAACGATGGCGCGCTGGACTGTAACTACACTCACTCAGTGTTCCAGCCCTCGGTTTCGCTGATAACAGTTGATGATTAATTCTGCAAGAAATCGATTTTTAGTTCTAGCTTTTTAAAGTGGGAAGATCTAATCTAAAAAAATAATACCATTTTTGGATTGATTTGAGCTTTTATTAAAATCTAAAATTGCCATACATCTTCCTTAGCTGGTATGTACGTACGCAACACTCTACAGGTTACAATTCTTAACGGATCCACTTCATCATACTCTTCGCAAATACAAAACGAAGAGTATATTGCATATATGCAATATGCCGGTTTTAGAACCGGTAATATTGCTCGTAGAGAAAAAAAATTTCGTATCACTGTGTGGGTGATCGAATTCTGAACAACTTACTAAATGTCCGTCCGTCTGTCTGTCTATCCGTCCGTCACGTTTCTGGTAAGCATGATAACTTACGAACGAAAAGTCCGATTGTATTGAAATTTGGGCAGTAAATTAGTGTCAGCTAGAGGAAGAATCTTATTGTGTTTGAACAATATCGATCAATACATAAAAAAGTTATTAATTGTTTAAATTAAAAAAAAATATATTTTGTATATTTTCTAATTAAATAAAAAATGTCTAAAACTAATATTATTTAGAAAAAAGGCTGCGACGGGTATCCTATAGAATATGCAACAATGATATAAACAGTGCAGTAAATCTGCGAAGAGTATGATGGTTAACTTGTTTTCTTTAATCCCTTCGTGTACTATCAGAATAGAACTCCATTGAATTTCCTAACGATTCATCGATGAAATTAATACTACTTCCACTTCCACGTAGTGGATTGGAAGTATAGTAATCGTAAAAAAAAATTTCAATTTTTTTTTTTTCTTGAAATAGGTTTAGAATGCCATGAAACGTTAAGATTTTCAATTTGAGTGAAAAATAATTTCTGTCTGTCTGTCGGTCTGTAGAACTAGCGGTCTGTCGGTCTCTCTGTCTGTGTCCGCGCGCTTTCTCCGGAACGGTTTAAGATATTGATTTGAAATTTTGTATACGCATATATTATAACGAGATTGGAACTGGATTGTTTTCTGAAGATATCCGGTGAAGGGTTGGGGGGTAAATAGGGGTAAATATGGGGAAATATGTAAATCGAGCTGGTAAGAGTACAGAAACTTGAAATTTTATGTATGAACTACAAGCCAAGGCCTCAGATTTTTTTATATTTTTCAACCCCCCCCACCACCCCTAGTCTATTATTAAAGGGGTTGATAAAATAAAATTGAGATATTCATTTAAAATTTGATACACATATGTACTATAACGACATCTGGAACTAGATTATATTTTGAGATGATTCCGTTGAAGGATTGGGGGTTAAATAGGGGTAAATATAGGAATATAACTAAGGCAAGTTGGTAAGAGTACAGAAACTTGAAATTCGGTGTATGTACTAGAAGCCAAGGTCTCAGATTATTTATAATATTTTTTAACCCCCACCACCACTACTCCATTATTAAAGAGGTTGATAAAATAAAATTGAAATATTCACGTGATGTTTGGTACACGTATGTATTATAACGACATTTGGAACTAGACCATATTTTGAGAAGCTTTCATTGACCGGTTTGGGGTTAAATAGGGGAAAATAAGCAAAAGCAAGCTGGTATGAGTACAGAAACTTGAAATTCGGTGCATGTACTAGAAGCCAAGGCCTCAGATTTGTCTATAATATTTTACAACCTCCTCACCACCTCTATTATTAAAGAGGTTCATAAAGTAAGATTGAAATATTCACTTGAAATTTGGTACACGTATGTATTATAACGACATCTGGAGCTAGATTATATTTTGAGATGATTCCGTTGCAAGGTTGGGGGTTAAATTGTGGTAGGTAGGGAAATATAAGTAAAGCAAGCTGGTAAGAGTATAGAAATTTGGGATTTGGTGTATATACTAGAAGTGATGGCCTCAGGTTTTTTAATAATATTTTCCATCCCCCCACTAACCTCACTCCCTTATTAAAAGAGTTTGTAAAATTAAATTTATATTTTCACTTGATATTTGTTACACGTATAACGATATCTTAAACTAGATTATATTTTGACATGATTGCGTTGAAGGAGTGGGGGTAATTGATGGTAAATAGGGAAAAATAAGTAAAGCAAGCTGGTAAGAGTACATAAACTTGAAATTCGGTGTATGTCCTAGAAGCCAAAGCTTCAGATTTTTTAGTAATATTTTTCAACCCCCATCACCCTTAATCCATTATTAAAGGGGATGATAAAATGAAATTAAGATATTCACTTGAAATTTGGGACACGTATGTATTATAACGACATCTGGAACTAGATTATATTTTGAGATGATTCCGTTGAAGGATTGAGGGTTAAATAGGAGTAAATATGGGAAAATATGTAAATCAAGCTGGTAAGAGTACATAAATGTGGGATTTGGTGTATATACTAGAAACCAAGGCCTTAGATTACTTTCTAATATTTTCCAAATACCATGGGTTTGATAACATAAAATTGAGATATTTACTTAAAAGTTAGCACACGTATGTATTGTAATGACATCTGATTGAGATGACTTCATTGAAGGGGTGGGAGGTGGTTGGTTGTAAATAGGGGAAAATAAGTAGGGTAAACTAAAAACTTCATTTTTAACGTATATGGTAGAAACCAACGCCTCAAACTTTTCTATGACATATGCTCCAAATATTAAAATTCTATGACCAATAATTTTCACATACTAGAGTGCAAATCTAGTCAAGATGTTTCCTTTAAAGTGACTTGGACGAAGACGGCTTGGACGGTTTTTATAAATATTTATTCAACACAGTTTTCGCAGACCATTTTCCCATTTTTGGCGTCTATTAGTTATTTATAATAGTAATAATAATAACAATAATATTAAAATACAGTTATCCATTGTTACGTACTTTTAACAAAATGCCATGGTCAATTTTAATAAGCGTAGAAAATGTATAATTTTTTCCAAGGCTTTGTCGCTGACATGTGAAAATTTACAATGATAAATATAGCAAGCGGGAAACTTTTTTGAAATAGATACCTAGTATATTGGGAATAAATGAAGATAACTTTTCAATTTGAAACTTTTTTCTAGAATTAGCAGTTTTCATGAAAATCGTATGTGAAAAAATGTGATCGAAGAACTAATGTTATACGCAAATCACTAACTTCCAGGATTCTATCAACGATTATGTTTTGTTAGAACTGCATAATTATTTTTGTGCTTTATTGTTTCTAACTAACTTTATTATGTTCATCAATCGACGTGATTAAATCAATTTTTTAGGTTTACATTCTGCCAGTACTGTCTTTTATATTCATGCGTGACCTAAATAAGTAAGTAATAATGGCAAATTCTCAATTTAACGCGGTTCCGCACTCCCAGCTTGTATTTTTATTGTATTTCCATATAAGACCCCTATGAATTTGAATAATTCCGCTTCCTGGGAAGAGGTGTCGAGAAAAAAGGAGCGTACAACATAACTACATAAAAATCGGGCTCGTTTCGTTAGGCATGTATCGTAAAAACCAATAAGCGGGTCGGTTAAAACAAAACCGAGCCAGAAGAAGTGAGGGTTGCGGATCCGGTAAAATGTGAACTCGCAGGAAATATTCGAGGGGCGGCGGGAGGCCGAAGAAGGGTTCGGAGTGGTGCAAATTTCATACGGAATGAAAAACAGAAGCTCGCCAGTATACGGGTTGTTGTGCGGGTAAGAACGCTTTATCAATTTCAATTTAGACGTACATACACAGGATTCGGGCGACAATGAGATTTTAAAGCTAAAGCTAAAGGATCGGCGCTGGTCCTTAATTAAATCAAATGCAAGCGAATTGATTTTCTTCCCCGAGTTATTTTTAATTAGTAATTTTAAATGGTATACCACAATATGTATGAACGAAAACAAACTGATGAATACACTGTGGCAGAATATCATAGTTTAATCCTAGCAAAAAAACAAATTAAAAATTTATTAGTTTGTAAGGGTGTTGTAAGTTATAATAGTAAAAATCTCTCGAGATTTTCATGTTTCAGATTACGTACTGTTGCGTACATCTGCGAATTTTACGCATTTTTATTAAATTCTAATAAGTCACACTTAACGTTTCAGAAATACGTATGCGTATTTACCATCTGTAGTAGTTAAAGCCCAGACATTTAATTATCTTAGGCGATGTGTTTAAATTTAATATTATACATATTTGTACTTTTAAATTTAAACCTTTTATTTGCTTTTTATTTTAATTTTTGCTAATGGCTCTCTCATTAAACCGCATAGTAAATATGTTTAAATTTCATCACACCTGTTGCTTTATTATTGGTTATCTTAAATAATTTGCAGCAGAGATATTGTAGGATGCATAGAACTCGGGTTCATATACTTAGTAATTTTTGATTTTCAAAATATGGTAACGATGTGTTAATTGGGAGGGGATACCATACTACTAGCTGGCATAGAACGATCGGAATATAATTTCTGATTCTGCTGCAACACAGAATAGTCACTCCACTCTTATGATTAATTAGACACACGAGGTGTCACTTATGGTGTTATCAAAATTTATCTTTAGTGATCTATCTAGTAAAAGATAGTTAAATGTATTTAATAAATTCCTCTCATTAATATTTAACGGCCTTCAGTCATATTTTTCAGTTCCGCTAATTTATTTCAACTTATATTTAATGATAACCATAATTCTGCGAACACGTGCTAATAACATTTTTCTTCCTTCTTCCGAAACGTAGGAGTTTTGCTGTCAGACTATCAATAATTATTTCAAATTCTGATAAAAATTGTAGAATTATTAGTTATGATTAAAACTATCAAGAATTATTTCAATTCATATATTTATTTCCAATTATATGATTTCATGTCAAATTGATTTTAAAACCAAATTAAATCAAATTATATTATCATCTTCAGTTATTTTGAATTATTCTGATTAAACATCCGTTATCACCGAATAGTCTTATACAAGGAAATTTAAAGTCAGAAGATTACAACGATCTGGGAAATAATGTAGTTCAGTGTGGATGATTAAATGCCTGCTAGTCCAGTCAAGCTTTGTTTAGTCAACTCAACTCAACATACAGCATAACCCTGACTTTATCCAGGTTATCCAAACATCAGACCATGTCAAGGGGCCTCCTATGTTTAGTAGTAAAGGAGTAAAGACTACCGGTGCTCACCAGGAGTCATCACACAGTGTCCATCTTGTGAAGGATTGGCGAGAAAGTGAAATTTTTTGTTGTCAATTGTATAACATTTATTGCATGAAAACATTTTTTTAGTTACTCTTGAACTTTAAATTGTGATATAATACCAAAGAACTATTTATTAATTTCTATAAGACCTAGTTGTCGATTAGTTTCTTATTGCAAGTTATTATTAATTAAGAATATTTCTGGGTCAAAAGTACTTAGCAATACTGGTTAAATTTTTCAAATCTTGTTCTTATCAGCTGATCATTTTAAAGGTATAAACTTAATGATTTTATCTTAAAATTAACTTTTTTAATTTTTGTTTTCTGTCTGTGTCTGCCCTAAACACGATGGGACCTATCCACGGCGGTCAGTTTAACTATTTCAGAGGTTAGCCGTAGCCTCAATTTTTCTGTGGATGGCACCCGTATAACATATTTCATTCTAAGCTACCTCTGGGCACTGAAATGAACTGGTTCAGTAGAGTACTGTGAAGATATTGATTCAGCTTTTTACTCATCTGAAAAAAGTCAAGCCACGAAATATCGGCTCTCGCACTAGATCAGCTAGTCGTCAGCTCTCGCTACTTGTGTTTTGTTTGCATTACTTTTAATTAATACCTTAATCGGTACTATTAATTGTAACTTTTCCTAAAGTAGTGATGTAAGTACATTATGAACATGAAGAGCTTTAGATCTCATCAGTCGGTCTATCTGTCGGTTTGTTGTCTGTATGTGCATTAACTCTGTATCTACGAAACTATTTAACAAAGCAAAATAACATTTGTAGACGCTATTGCATGCGCAACTCTCGAGGAACCTGCTACTTTTAGTGAGACAGGCAAGGGGGTCATTAAGAAATGTTCAAATAGGCATGGACGGAAGAATACTTGTAATGTAGTCACTATTGCCGATGAGAGAAAATTATATATTGTTAGTAAAATAATATACAACGTAGTCATTCAATAGAAAAAAAAAGAAAAAATAAATAAACAGATATTGCTACATAGGAAGACAAATTTTATGTAAATGACATAACAGAGTGTTTCTTACGTGCGTTAGTTTTCAAGCTTTAAGCTGATGTTGTTTGTATAAGAAACCTGAATTTTAGATACACGGAATTAGATAATTCAATAATTGAACCTACGAAGAAAGATAACAGAGAGATTATTGCAAAGATAAACTGATTGAACCTTAATTAATTAAGTTTTACGTGATATCACGTTTCGTTCTGATTCACAGATTAAAAAATGGATGAATAAATATGGAAAGTAACGAAAATCTGGAGGAAATAAAAAATCATCTCTAAGTTTTCCGGTTTTTCAATGAGAGGAATTGTGGTTATACCGTTTTTCTACCTAATTATCTGTCGGGAGTAAACTATTTTCTTCAAAATGATACTCCTATAAACTGACTTGCCCGCTTGCCAGATTTAAACACCATTGATATGTATTTTTGGAGTTATATAAAAATGGTGGTCCACTCTGTGCAAATTGAGAGGATCGAATATCTCACTAAGCGAATTGTAAATGTTGGTAATATATTGTGCGAAATATTACACATTTTCAAAAACAGGTTTCTATTTTTGAAAAGATATAAGAAATTCATAGCTGCACGTCAGCGCGGTTAGGGTAGGAATAACGATCGAGACTATCAACTTTCCCAGTTGTAAAAATCCACAAAACACTATTTAAGATAAAAATGAAAAGATCTGATGTTTTGATGGTTGACTTATTTTTAAAAGTGAATTATTTATTATTTGTTTGGTTATAGCAATGAAACATTTTCTTTATAGGATTTTGCAAACAGTGGAAATAAAAGCTATCTATGAGAACTAAAGGAAAAACTATATATAAAAATATTAATGAAATCTTTGCATTTTTTCTTCGATAACCTGACTTCGGGTTATGCTAACAAGTAAAAATTCTGATTTGCCATTCTCATTTTAACACTAGCATCCAACCTAGTCCCCTACGGCTAAGCAGGCTAAACTAGTATCTACATGATCCCCTACGATATGTAAATTCAGTTAAAAATGAGAACAAAGGCCTGAAATTAATTTATTTACGTACCTTGTCTTTAAAATTTTTTTCATTTTAATGAATTACATTTTCATAAAATCTCAGGTTTCTTGGAAATGCTTAGCCTTTGAAACGTTTTTCGTCCTTATTGTGTACTCATCAGAAAAGCCTAAAGCCACTCATAACGATGTTCCATGCATAGAGTATATAGGCTACAATACTAGTTAGCTAATAGATAGGGAAGATCTGTTGTTTTTTATCAGTCAATGTCAATTATAATTATTTTATACCATTCATGGATAATGTCTTAGTTTTGCATGGAACATCATTATGAGTGGCTTTAGGCTTTTCTGATGAGTCCACAATAGGGACTAAAAACGTTTCAAAGGCTCAAACAAAGGTTTCAAAGCATTTCCAAGAAACTGAATGAGATTTTATGAAAATGTAATTCATTAGAATGAAAAAAATTTTAAAGACAAGGTACGTAAATAAATTAATTTCAGGCCTTTGTTCTCATTTTTACCTGAATTTACATATCGTAGGGGATCATGTAGATTCTAGTTTAGCCTGCTTAGCCGTAGGGGACTAGGTTGGATGCTAGTGTTAAAATGAGAATGGCAAATCAGAATTTTCACTTGTTAGCATAACCAGAAGTCAGGTTATCGAAGAAAAAAATGCAAAGATTTCATTAATATTTTTATATATAGTTTTTCCTTTAATTCTCATAGATAGCTTTTATTCCCACTGTTTACAAAATCCTATAAAGAAAATGTTTCATTACTATAAGCAAACAAATAACAAATAATTCACTTTTAAACATGCATAGATTATATAGGCTCCAATACTAGTTAGCTAATAGATAGGGAAGATCTGTTGTTTTTTATCAGTCAATGTCAATTATAATTATTTTATACCATTCATGGATAATGTCTTAGTTTTGCATGGAACATCATTATGAGTGGCTTTAGGCTTTTCTGATGAGTCCACAATAGGGACTAAAAACGTTTCAAAGGCTCAAACAAAGGTTTCAAAGCATTTCCAAGAAACTGAATGAGATTTTATGAAAATGTAATTCATTAGAATGAAAAAAATTTTAAAGACAAGGTACGTAAATAAATTAATTTCAGGCCTTTGTTCTCATTTTTACCTGAATTTACATATCGTAGGGGATCATGTAGATTCTAGTTTAGCCTGCTTAGCCGTAGGGGACTAGGTTGGATGCTAGTGTTAAAATGAGAATGGCAAATCAGAATTTTCACTTGTTAGCATAACCAGAAGTCAGGTTATCGAAGAAAAAAATGCAAAGATTTCATTAATATTTTTATATATAGTTTTTCCTTTAATTCTCATAGATAGCTTTTATTCCCACTGTTTACAAAATCCTATAAAGAAAATGTTTCATTACTATAAGCAAACAAATAACAAATAATTCACTTTTAAACATGCATAGATTATATAGGCTCCAATACTAGTTAGCTAATAGATAGGGAAGATCTGTTGTTTTTTATCAGTCAATGTCAATTATAATTATTTTATACCATTCATGGATAATGTCTTAGTTTTGCATGGAACATCGTTATGAGTGGCTTTAGGCTTTTCTGATGAGTCCACAATAAGGACGAAAAACGTTTCAAAGGCTAAGCATTTCCAAGAAACTGAATGAGATTTTATGAAAATGTAATTCATTAGAATGAACAAAATTTTAAAGACAAGGTACGTAAATAAATTAATTTCAGGCCTTTGTTCTCATTTTTAACTGAATTTACATATCGTAGGGGATCATGTAGATTCTAGTTTAGCCTGCTTAGCCGTAGGGGACTAGGTTGGATCCTAGTGTTAAAATGAGAATGGCAAATCAGAATTTTTACTTCTTAGCATAACCAGAAGTCAGGTTATCGAAGAAAAAAATGCAAAGATTTCATTAATATTTTTATATATAGTTTTTCCTTTAATTCTCATAGATAGCTTTTATTCCCACTGTTTGCAAAATCCTATAAAGAAAATGTGTCATTACTATAAGCAAACAAATAATAAATAATTCACTTTTAAACATGCATAGATTATATAGGCTCCAATACTAGTTAGCTAATAGATAGGGAAGATCTGTTGTTTTTTATCAGTCAATGTCAATTATAATTATTTTATACCATTCATGGATAATGTCTTAGTTTTGCATGGAACATCGTTATGAGTGGCTTTAGGCTTTTCTGATGAGTCCACAATAAGGACGAAAAACGTTTCAAAGGCTAAGCATTTCCAAGAAACTGAATGAGATTTTATGAAAATGTAATTCATTAGAATGAACAAAATTTTAAAGACAAGGTACGTAAATAAATTAATTTCAGGCCTTTGTTCTCATTTTTAACTGAATTTACATATCGTAGGGGATCATGTAGATACTAGTTTAGCCTGCTTAGCCGTATGGGACTAGGTTGGATGCTAGTGTTAAAATGAGAATGGCAAATCAGAATTTTTACTTGTTAGCATAACCCGAAGTCAGGTTATCGAAGAAAAAATGCAAAGATTTCATTAATATTTTTATATATAGTTTTTCCTTTAGTTCTCATAGATAGCTTTTAGTTCCACTGTTTGCAAAATCCTATAAAGAAAATGTTTCCTTGACTTATTTATTTCTGACATATTAGTTATATATGAATCTGAATAATAGTTCCACATGGACACACTTTGACCTTTGTATTATTGTCAAGCTACCTGGATTGTTTTATTTACAAATTGTGCTAAAAATCAACCCCTCAAAGTTTGTGAAAGCTTTAATTTATTGGTAAATAATTTTGATGAGGATTGAATTGCAATAATTGAAAGTGAACAAATAACACTATTGAACCTATAAGGTTAATAAATCGGCTGTGTTATTTTATTTCCTAGTTTTTAGGGAACCTTTTCCTTAGAGATGGTTCAGTGTTTTCATATTTTCACTCATTTCGGTGGTCTTTCATTCAGTTTCTATAGAATAATAAACATATCTACTAAATTTCATGTAAATTTGCGAAAGGTATGTAACTATGGCAGCAATATTGCAATCACTATTTTGATGTCAACAGGTTCAGCATCAGCTGCTCTAATAGAAGTTCTTGTGTTTAATAGGTATTCATACACGCCTGAATTCAACTTTCATTCCTTTTGTAATGATGTTATTAAAAATATTTCAATAACATTTAAACAAATTTAATATATTTCTTAATCTACGTAAAGTTTCTATGGATCTAAGACACACTGTATATTATAAAGTTTGCATATCTTAGTAATATATTGCTGTAAAATTATTACATAGTTAAAAGTTAATATAAAGCATAATAGTTTACACCCATTTTCTAGAATATACAGATAGCCCAGACAAGGGAGACTGAAAAAGTCTTGTTTAAAAGAAAAAATGCCAGCGAGAATGTGTACCTGTCAGGACAAAACTATTCAATGATTTCATAATAATTTCTTTTATTAATTGGTTTATAAACATATTCTAATCGAATTCGGTTAAAGGGTGGTAAATACAACGAATAAAATCGCAAAATATTACTTCCGTTAGTGTACTTTTTGCTCAAAATCTAAGTTCATGCAAAAAGAAGTTAAAAAGAAAGGAGATGCCAACCGGGGTTTTCCAGCGGGAATGTGTACCTCTATATATAACTATTGATTGATTGATTGATTTGCCAGCGTATGGTGAGTATTGCTGCCAATTCCGGGCATCCATGGAGGTTCGTTCCAACACGCAGCTTGGTCGTACGTCGAACACGCCCTACGGACGCGACAGCCAAACAGCGTGCTGGAACCAAATCTCGGATGTTTTGTATACCGCCGGACCAGCTGCATACGCCGGGTTGGACATTGTACATGCTTGTTGTCAGCAACCACTCCACAAGTAAATATCCATCTACGCTGGAGTTGCTGGGAAGGACCCTATCTCGCGGTAACAATTTTGCGCGTTATGAGAGAAGAGATCCGAAGGGATAGTTTGCTCACCCCGTACGTCGTTTCCTTGAAACAATCAGTTTCAATTTTGGGCAGTTTTTCCATTTTTTTTCCGTTTTTCCATTTTCATCACCTATATTTTATTTTTATTACCTATATATTATGTTTAATATCTTTTCAATTTTGATCTCCAATTCTTGTTTAAAATTTGATAAAGACAAATAAGCCAATGCTAATGATATATAAACAAAAACTTACTTGTTTCATTCACACATCTGGCGTTGCTTATTTTATATCACCCACTTCAAGCAGGGACGAATCCAGGTATATATTTTACAGTCAAGCACTGAAGCAGTACACTTTTCTCGCGTTGTTTAAATACACTATTTTGTGTTGCTTTATTCAACCAACATAATTTAATCAAATATCAACTATATGAAATAGCCACACTCGCGGTAATTTATATCAATCAGTGCAGAATTGTTGACGCTTCAATTTCGGCGTTTCGATGTCACTTTATTCGGATTTATCTCGATATCCCGTAGGAGCCACGAAACATGTGTCTTTCACCGAACTTGACATATTTTGAACTCTCTATGTATAACTATTGTACCTAAATTCCAACAGCTTCTCGATTGGCTATACATTTTTGTACGTCTACAGGACGCCGAGATAATGATGATTTTGCGAGCTTGCACGATTTTGAACGTCCGAGTTCAGTTGCTGCAGCGGTGGCAAGAAAAACTGACGTTCAAAATCGTGCGTGCTCACAAAATCATCATTATCTCGGCTTCCTGTGGACTTACAAAAAGTTAGAGCTAATCCATTTGGGGTAACTCGACAAGATAGTTATCTTTACAAAAGAAAGCATCTCACTTCATAAACCGGACCTGTTTTAACTTTCCTTTCTTGTGCAGGTGTCTTGTTATTTGTATTGCTAGTGTTGATGTCAGTGTTAATGTTGCTGTTGTCAAAAGGGAAGGAAGAAAATAGGCCCGACCATGTTACGCTACGACATCCCTGAGCTGTAGAAATTAATTTTCAAAAAAGTGCCCTTTAAATAAACAAATGTTTTTTTTTCAATTTTTTTAATAGTCTTATTTATATTAACGTCCTAGCGGAGTTTAGTTAATGCTATTCCAGCACTCAACTAGGACACGTATACATAGACATCAACACAACAACTATTCCCTGCGATATTGCCATCTGCCGCAGCTGAGACTCGAACTCAGGATAGATAACAGCCACTAGACATGTTGTTCCACCCAACAGCGGTTTAGTTTACTGCTACCATCTCGGTAATACATTAAAAACGCCAATAAACATCCATACCCTGGCCAGGATTCGAACTCAGGACACCGTGGTCGCAAGCCAAACTCCTTGGCATTGCGCCACTGAGCGCATTGCAAAAATTATACAAGTACATATTTAAAAAAACACTCATTCTAAGCAGCAAAACCCATATTCTATCAAAGTTTGTTACGCCCACATTTGTTGCAGGGCTTCCAGATAAAAGAGGAGTAGTATAAAAAAATTTAAACTTTAGAGGCTGAGGCTGATAAATCAACTATACTGCAGGCTAGGATGGTCATCCGATACCCTGAACAGAATTGTCGTATTTTACGTGCAGTCCTCTCTCTGCATTCAATTGGTGGCGAAAGAGGCTCACACGGCCGACTAGTCAGGTCCTTGGGGGTGGCTTCTATAAATTGGGGTGGTGACGACAGCATAAATCTAATAAAACCTTAACTACTACTGTGCCATATATGACCCCAAAATATACCGGATTAGAACATTACATTAAACTACTGGATAATAACGTTGAAATGAGCACGATAGTGTGAACTAGGCTAAATTGACAAAGTTAAAAAATTGCAAGCGTTGTTTTCAAAACGACTGAAAATTCAATTGTTTATATGCAAAATATTTAAATAAAACTGACAATTTAATGTGTAAAATATTAAACAAAAGAGGTATAGAAATTGTAGTTACGTGGATCGAATGAGAGCCATTACATTACAATTTAGTACCGCAAAAACCTGACGGGCTATCTATGCCTCACGTGGAAAGTGGGATGTTGTATCAGGTCCCTCGTTATGCTATTTAAAGACACTTACCTCTAGCAGGTTTCACAATGTTTACAGTAGGCCTACCAGGGGAACGTAACTTCCAACGGAACCAGGCAGGAAAGTCTCACAGGTGCAACCCAGGATTCCATATCCAACCAAATAACGAAAAAGGTAAGACGTAGGGTCTAACGTAGAGGAAACAAACCACCAGTAAAATTGAAGGTAAAAAGCCTTGCAATAAAGAAATAACGAATGTTACAAATCTAATTTCAGGGGCATACTTCAGATGTTGAGTAGGCTTAAGAATTCCTTTGTCATGTGCTTCTAATAAGTTGATTGATCCGGAAAATTCCGTAGCAGTACGTGCCAACAGAAAACAATCCTTAAATACCAAAATAAAGTGCTGCTAAATTCGTCAACTACAGCACCATATCCCATTAAAGGAGCAAACTCACAAAATTGCTATACATGTGCTCAGCGACACAACTTATCTTCGGCAGGCAAGCAGAAAAAATCATCAAAAATGGCCAAGACGAAAACATCCAAGGATGACGGAATCTCTTCATGGGTTTGTTCAAAGTGGCCACTACACAGCTTAACCCACAACTCTAATAAATCTCCCTAACGACGCTTATTTCCCACACATAATATCGTATTTCATACTTCCATTAACAAACCAATAAGTTTAATCCACAATGACTATCTTGAAGAGGTTATAACCGGACGTTAGGAACTCGCTTCCCTAAGGAATTAATGAACGTCCTCCATGGTACTAGCATCGCCATGCATGGCTCACATGGGGCACAACGGTAGGCAACCAGTTATACTAAGTAGATTCGACTAAAACGATAACATTGAAACAATTGCAATATTTAGATTTGAATGAACAGATGCGAAAATGGATCGTAACACATTCATTATTTTTAAAGTTAAAATTTAATTAAGAAACAACGTTTTTAGCAGTGTTTTGCAATTTTCTTTAAAGTAATTAACCGACTGTAATGCGGTGGGGCTCATTTTGTAGATATTTTTAATTTCTATAACTCCTTCTTCGGACGTATTTTCGTAAAACCTGAAGATACATTTATACAAGCCAAAAACTTGTTTTCCAAAATTTTGCTTGTTAATTAAATATAGACGCATAATTTTCAGCTGTCGGATGTTAGGTACAATAGTTAAACATATTAAGAGGTACACATTCCCGCTAAAAGACTCTGGTTGGCATTTTCTTTTCTCGAAAACTTCCTTTTGCCTGGACTATACTAGATAGAAATATAGCTGGCTCCAGTTGAATTCTTTATTTCTGCTCATCACCTTTTCTCAGAACATTTTATCTTGCCATTCCAATTCACAAGCTCCCATTCTCCCCTGATGAGATGCTTGTATGTCAAATAGAGCGATTTGTAATGATGTATTGACATTAGAAGGGTTGCACAAAGGGTACGCTAGTGACCAGAATCTACACTGAACCCGTTCGACCTGCAAATAAGATGTTCTACCACAGCGCGCACTTTAACTGTTGATACAGATACATCAAATAATGTGTAATTTGTACACAAAGGTACACAAGTTTGGATAATATATATTACGTACAAGATAGCAGACGATGTTATATAGCTTAATATTTTCAATAACAAGCTTGCATGAAAATAGAAAAGATAACATTTTACAACAAACTGAAACTAGGAAATGCTTTAAGGCTGTGTTATCAATGTCAAAATACCGCGTTCACAGTCGTAAATCTTTCAACATATTGTTCTCAAAAACAAACCAACAAAAATCGGATTTGATTTAAATATTAGAACTAGTTAACTTAAATCTAGTACGTATCATATTTTATATTTGAAAACTAAATCAAATTAAATATTTCCTTTGGATTATTACACGCGAACGTGCCACTGAATCGTCCGTAATTCACCATTAATTATTTTATATTCTTTAATGGGACTCAAATATTCAAATAAAATATGATACGTACTAGAATAAATATATTAAATGTAAAAAAAAGTTAAAACTCGGCATAATATTTGCTCCTAAGGGAGATTAATATGTTAGAAAAAATGTATATGTATATGTGTCAATTTTGCCAATTTAATTGGACGGTTTACTAATAGAGGGCGAAGCAGTAGCTATTCGAAGTACCAACTATGCTTCAAGTCACTAAAAACTGCAGGGTCGAACTTTTTGTTTTCTCTGCCATTTGAAATATAGCTTAAAATAATTTAAATTTACTTACCAATTGAATTGTTACATTTCTAGTAGCCCGGGAGGCAGCGACAGATTTTTCGCGTTAATATCTATAAAGCTAGATTTTTTTTCAAAGAGAATTTAGATAGTATCTATAATGAAGGCGCAATTCTACCAAACTCTTAGTTATGCATAAATGAGTAAATAATTAAATATTTAAAATTTCGTATTTCGAATTGTCACGAATTGTCAAGAAATGATGATTCGCCTTCGCTCCTGCCGGCCCCAATTTTCGATTTTCACCTCGCGATTCATGTTGTACGGTCATTGCCGACCTTCTCCTCACCATCGAGATATAGGAACGGGTCTCCGATTGCCGTATTTGTTCAGTTCTTACGTTTGAAAAAGTGACTTGCGGTCGTGCCAATAGGCGACTATTTTTAAGTGGTTTCCCGAGTTCGAATCCCGCCCGGGGATATTTTTTTTTTCATTTTCAATTTTTTGGCACATATTTTTTATTCTATAATTGCGATTTGCTCCGTTCTATTGCATTTTTCGGAGAAGTTTTGCATTTTCCGCCGCGGAATATTAAGATGCTCTATTTGGATCAAAAATCACATTCTACTTCCGGGTGGCTAAATCTTTGGTAGACATTGCAAAAACGGCAATACGTAGTCAAATCACGACAATTATATTCCTCATTAGTATTAATGAACAGAGTATTTTTATAGATCTGTTAATAAGCTTTTATTTACTCCATTATGTTATATTATTTTGGTAAGGAAATTTCTAATTTTTAATCGAAATAGTGCAGATTAATATTTCGCGGCGGAAAATGCAAAACTTTTCAGAGAAATGCAATAGAACGGAGCGAATAGCAATTATAGAATAAAAAATATCTGCCAAAAGATTGAAAACGAAAAAAAAAAGTACCCCTGGGCGGGATTCGAACTCGGGAAACCACTTAAAAATAGTCGCCAAGAACTGAATAAATACGGCGATCGGAGACCTGTTCTATGTCTCGATGGCGAGGAGAAGACCGGCGATGACCGTACAACGAGATTCGAGAGGTGAAAATCTAAAATTGAGGGCGGCAGGAGCGAAGGCGAATCGTCATTTTTTGACAATTCGTGACAATTCCAAAAACGAAATTTTCGTCCATCTGTTTTTTTCTTTAATTTTTTACCCATTTATGCACCACCAAGAGTTTGGTAGAATTGCACCTTCATTATAGATGCTATCTAAACTCTCTTTAGAAAAAAATCTAGCTTTATAGAAATGATTTCAGTCGCTGCCTCCCGGGCTATAGTTTATTCTACATCTTCAATAACTTTTTGTTAGTAATATTGCTAATAAATCAGGAGCATATCTAATTATAACATATCATTACTGTAAAAAGTAATTTGTAATGGAGTAAATGTACCTAATTGAAATCCAGATTGTGAAAAATCAATGCCACGCGGGATTAAAAAGAACTTTGATCTTGTGGCATATAGACAAACTACCTTTGCATACACTCTAATAGTATAGATTGTAGATACTCAATTATTATTTGGAAAGAGTAAAATGTCTCTTACTCCCCGAAGGAGAGCTTACATTTTTTCTGGGAGCAAAAATGACACGTTAGTCTTTGAAAATGATAACTAAACTAGCAGTACAGAAATATTGCTTTGAAGAATTCCGATTTTCTCATTTCCTCAAGCACGCAAAATGTCTTTCCATTGTTTTCCTCTGGTTTTTGTAATTTCCTTTTTCAAACATTATAATTTTATGGTTATTCATTGCTTGTCGTGTGTATGTGTTTTCGTGATATTTCACTTTCGGCGTGAAAGTGATCATCATCAAGTGACGAAAATTTCGAACGAAATCGATTGGCGGACACCTGAGTGTTCCATCTGCGTTCTTCTTCTGAATAGGGCCTTCAGAAATTTGAAAATTTGTCACATTTTCCATGTTTAGGTGTTTTTCGTTGAATTTTTCTTTCGGTGTGAAAGTTACCATCATCGGGTGACAAACAATTCGATGTTTTAGGAGAAATCTAAAAAAACAGGGATACGCAGTAAGCGGAGCAAAATCGAATAGTGGACACCGAAGTTTTCCATCTGTGCTATTTCTCTGAATAGGGGCCTTCGAAACAGTTTCCCAATGGAAAATGTCAAATTTTCCGTGTTTACGAGTTTTTCGTGATATTTTACTTTCGGTGTGGGTAGGGGTAGGTATGAAGGTGAGAGAAATCGAATGGCGCAAACCGCTCTTTATCTCGTTTCGTTTTCGAGATACGATCGCGGGAAGCGATCCTTACTTTCAGAGATACGGCCGCTCAAAGACTCCGGAAGGTAAAAATCGAAGTTTCTCACCTCTTCCCGAGGTCATATCTCGAGAACTAAACGAGATAAAGAGCTGCGGTTTACGCCATTCCATTTCTCTCGCCTACCTAGTTACTAGTCCAAATAGGTAGGTTAAATCGCAAAAATGTGACCGGAGGGGATGTCTACAGGAAAAGTTGTATTGAGCTGAGATGTAAAATAAAAAGTCTAATATATTATTAGTCCTACACTTTCCTTAAGGGTACAAAAAGGATGAAATTGTTTATTTTTGCGTATAAATCGAGAACGATGAGAGATATGGAAAAGGTTTCAGATAAAAAAATGTAGAGCTAATAATTTGGCTTACGAAAGGTCACATGCGTTTACATCCTATTTTTGATTGTTTGGCTGTAAGATCTGTCTGACTTTTAGGGGATGAATGGAATAATAAAAAAATCGTTTAAAATCGAAAAGTTGATGCTTTTTGTTATTTCTTTTCTGAATCAACTTAAAATAATTTCAACTTTCTTTGCAGAGATAAAGTTCCTCTGTTTGTTTAGATAGAAGTTATAAACATCTGAATTTTTAAATTCACGACTTTTCAGGGCTAAACGCTTTACTTTAATTTTTTTCAAGCAACACTGACCTCTTAATGAAATTTCTTTAAAAAAATTCCATTACAGTTTTTTTTCTCACGCATGCCAACGTTGATATCCAGATATAATTACTACAATTCCTACGATTTTTATTTCACTCAACGCCACTGCAATATAGTCGTTGTAACTTTTTCTAGAAAATTTTCTTGTACGCTTAATTGATTGCTGATTAAATTTCCAATCCGATGATTTTCCGGTAATTTTTGCGTGAGATATGGGCCGCTAAAGTGAGTCCAGCTTCGAGGACCAATTCTCCCAAACAAAAAATCTTACGAGCTCGAAGGCATATTTAGCTATTTAAAATCAAACGAGAAATCGAGTGGCGCAAACCGAAAGTCGCTGCGGTCCTTCGTTTCCGAGATACGGCCGCTCAAAGTTAGCGGAGAATGAAAATCGAAGTTTTTCACCGCTTCCACCGAGAACGAAACGAGACACAGAGCTGCGCCTTGCGCCATTCCATTTCTCTCACTTTCCTACGTCCTCCTGAGTTTGTTTAGATTTTTTCTGAAACGTCGAAATTTTGTCACCCGACGATAACCACTGTCATTCCAAAAATGAAATGTAACAAAAAACACCTACTCATGAAAAATGTAACATTCTTTCACGTTCCGAGGGTCCTACCTACATAAAGAACACAGAAAGAGAACGCCACTGTGCTCTATTCGATTTGTCTCCCATTACTGCATATCCCTTAATTTTTTCAGATATTTACTAAAACGTCGAAATTTTGTCGCCCGATGATGACCACTTCCATACCGAAAGTGAAATATGACATTATTTCACTTTCCGAGGGTCCTATCCACATAAAGAACGCAGACGGAGAACGCCACTGTGCGCTATTCAATTTCTCTCCCCTTACTGCGTACCTCTGATTTTTTTCAGATTTCTCCTAAAACATCGAAATTTCGCCAGATGATGACCACTTTCATACCGAAAGTGAAATGTCACGAAAAACACCTACACGAAAAATGTGACATTTTTTCACTTTCCGAGGGCCCCATCCACATAAAGAACGCAGACGGGAACGCCACTGAGTGCTATTCGATTTGTCTCCCATTATTGTATACCCCTGA
This sequence comes from Stenurella melanura, assembly GCA_963583905.1. NCBI lineage: Eukaryota > Metazoa > Arthropoda > Insecta > Coleoptera > Cerambycidae > Stenurella > Stenurella melanura. Next base: position 117,371,872 of record OY757312.1, read on the forward strand.
TATTTTTCATATTTTTTCTAAAACATCAAAATTTTGTCACCCGATGATCACTTTCATACCGAAAGTAAAATGCCACGAAAAACACCTACACATGAAAATGTGACATTGTTTCACTTTCCGAGGGCTCTATCCACATAAAGAACGCAGACGGGAACACCACTATGCGCTATTCGATTTGTCTTCAGTTATTGCATACCCCTGACTTTTATCATGTTTCTTCTAAAATATCAAAATGTTGTCACCCGATGATGATCACTTTTATACCGAAAGTGAAACGCCACGAAAAACATCTACACACGAGAAATGTGGCATTTTTTTTACTTTCCGAGGGCCCTATCCACATAAAGAACGCAGGCTGAGAACGCCACTGCACGCTATTCGATTTATTTCCCCTTGCTCTGTACCCCTGTTTTTTTTTCAGATTTTTCCTAAAACATATAATTTTTGTCGCCCGATGATGACCACTTTCATACCGAAACTGAAATGCCACGAAAAACACCTACACACGAAAAATGTGACATTTTTTCACTTTCCGAGGGCCCCATCCACATAAAGAACGCAGACGGGAACGCCACTGAGTGCTATTCGATTTGTCTCCCATTATTGTATACCCCTGATATTTTTCAGATTTTTTCTAAAACATCGAAATTTTGTCGCCCGATGATGACCACTTTCATACCGAAAGTGAAATGCCACGAAAAACACCTACACACGAAAAATATGACATTTTTTCACTTTCCGAGGGCCCTATCCACATAAAGAATGCAGGCGGAGAACGCCACTGTGCGCTATTCGATTTCTTTCCCCTTACTGCGTACCGCTGATTTTTTTCAGAATTTTCCTAAAACATCGAAAATTTGTCGCCCGATGATGACCACTTTCATAACGAAAGTGAAATTCCATGATAAACACCTACACACGAAAGAAGTGAAACTGTTCTATTTTCCGAGGACCCTACCCGAAGAAAGAACGCAGATGGAGAACTCCGGTGCGCGACATTCGATTTCTCTCCCCTTACTGAGTACCACCCCTAATTTTTTCAGATTTTTCCTAAAACATTAAATTTTTGTCACCAGATGATGACCATTTTTACATTGAAAGTGAAATGCCACAAAAAACACTTACACACGAAAATCGATGAATAACCATTAAAATTTGAAAAAGAAAATCACAAAAAACAATATCTAACAATAATTGAAACTATTACTGCGTTATTAGATTTTGTAGATAGTTGCGGTGGCTACCGCCTAACGTAACCACGAATTGTTTAATTATTTACAATCATCAAATCCTATTTCAAAAGTTTAATAGGAACTGAATCATTTTTTATTCACTGCTGTAAATCTAGTCAAGGCTTCCAATAGTGTCCGTACGGCCCTGCACAATTCTGTTGCCAACAACTGATGATGAAATCACTACTTATAGCTAGCCAATTTATTATTCCTATTATATCGGCATAACCATTAGTTCACTTTTTCTATATACGAATTTACTGTGGCGTGCAAACACATTCTTAAATAGACATACATTTCGTACAGAGTGATTCATTGGTTCGGGTAGTTTAGAAATAAATATAAAGGTTTCTTTTTAACCTACTTTAAAATAATAATAACAATTCGACCATATGTATGTTTTTATGCTTGTTCCATGATTCTCTGGAAGAGTTTAAGTGATTTCTATGAAAATCTATTGTAAACTGTAGAGTATGGCTCAATATTGGTCTTCTATGTAATGACTTACAAATATGCTGAGGGTATTGTTGATGACATGAACAATGAGTGCATTCGAAATTTGTTGTAAATAAAAAAAACTGAAATATATTCTTTGTAGGATTTTGCAAACAGCAGAAAGAAAAACTATCTATGAGAACTAAAGGAAAAAGTATACATAAAAATATTAATGAAATCTTTGCATTCTATCGATAATCTGACTTCTGGTTATGCTAACAAGTAAAAATTCTTATTTGCCATTCTCATTTTAACACTAGCATCCAACATAGTCCCCTACGGCTAGGCAGGCTAAACTAGTATCTACACGATCCCCTACGATATATAAATTCAGTTAAAAATGAGAACAAAGGCCTGAAATTAATTTATTTATTCAGGCCTTTGTTCTCATTTTTAACTGAATTTACATATCGTAGGGGATCACGTAGATACTAGTTTAGCCTGCCTAGCTTTAGGGGACTATGTTGGATACTAGTGTTAAAATGAGAATGGCAAATAAGAATTTTTACTTGTTAGCATAACCAGAAGTCGGGTTATCGAAAGAATGCAAAGATTTCATTAATATTTTTATATATAGTTTTTCCTTTAGTTCTCATAGATAGTTTTTCTTTCTGCTGTTTGCAAAATCCTATAAAGAATATATTTCATTACTATAAGCAAACAAATAATAAATAATTCACTTTAAAATAAACTGTTTTTATAAGTTTTAATAAAAAATACTTTCAAATTGAAGTCTTTTACAAAATTTTTGGGTACATATACAGGGTGTCCCAGAATTGAGTTCACGGACGGGAACCTATGATTCCTGATTTCATATTGGGCCCGCATAACCCAACTTATCTTAGTCCAAAAATGCATGCCTGAGGAAGTACATCCTCTTAAAGTGAGACAGAAAAATAATTTCCGTTATATTGAAGATATTTTCTTTAAATAGGTTTGGAATGAATCCACCCACATCTATTACATAGTAGTGGTACGAAAATTTAAAAAAATTCTTTGGGAAAATTTTCTCAATTTTTCTTCAGATAGGTTTAGAATGTCATGAAACGTGGAAATTCTAAATTTGAGATAATTTTTATTCCATCATCTGTTCTATAGTAGTGGTAAAGGAATGTTTGAAAAACATTTTTTTCATTTTCAAAAACGTTCTTTTTTGAAATAGGTTTACACTGTTATGAAACGTGGAAATTTTAAATTCGAGCAAAAAAAATTCTTTCCATCTGTTCTATAGTAATGGGAAAAAAATTCAAAAAATTTGAAAAGTGTTTTTTAAAATAGGTTTAAAATGTAATGAAATGTGGAAATTTTAAATGAGTTAACAATTTTTTTCCCTTTATTCCAGTGATGCAAAAATTTAAAAAAAAATAGGTTAGAATGTCATGAAGCGTGGAAATTTTAAATTTGAGCTAAAATAATTTTTCATTTATTCCAGTGGTAAAAATATGTTCAAAAAATGTTTTTATTTTTTTTTTCTGAAATAGGGTTAGAATGCCTCGAAACGTGTAATATTTAAATTTGAACGAAAGAAAAAAATTTTCTTTATCTATCTTTAGACGGTCCACTCTGCATATTTTCCAGTGAAAGTCTACCCATTTTCTTTGCAGGCAGTAGCGTCAGCTATCTACCAAATTTGATCGTCGAGTAGTTTTTTAGTTAATGCACCAACAGGCAGACAAGCAGCCAGATAGACAGACTGACGGAATTGAAAAACCTATATTTTCGTAATCTACAAGATCTGAAACATGAATATGCGAAAAAATCTCGGAGGGTGATTTTTTCTCGAATACAATACTTCCTTCGGTATGCGATGGAAGTGTTAAATCTGAAAAAACGTTACACAGCGTTAATTCCTTATGTATGCGGATTATCCGAAAAGTTGCGCCGCATCGGTGATAGATTTGATATTAGGACGGTATTTCAAACAAGCAACACTTTAAGATCTATTCTGACAAAGGCGAAACCGACAAACCACGAGCAAAATTCAAAAAACTGCATTTATAGTATTCCGTGTGAGTGCAACAAACAATACGTGGGTGAGTCATCCAGACCTTTTAGTGTAAGATTGGGCGAACATCAAAATTATATCAGAAAAAATGAAATTCAGAGGTCCAAGATCTGCGAACACGCGTGGGAGACCGGACATAGAATAAATAAAATTGTAACAAAAGAGGCAGATAGCAAAAAGAAAAATTAAAGAATCCGCGATAATATTATTGAATGAGGATAATTTCGTGTCGAATTGTTCCGTAGATGTCTGTACAACTTGGCTGCCAATGTTAAAAGAAGAACTTCATAAGCTTAACATTGTATAAAAACTAAAACACTGTTAAATATATCAACAGTTCTATGTAAATAGTAAGTATCTATGGATATTGAATATAACAAACATTCTTAGAGCTGTGTATGTCATACGCAGCAAAAAAGATTTTTCAAAAAAAGACTTGAAAAAGGAAACAAATTAGATTTCCGAAACGTCGGCGAAATATTTAATTTCAAGTTTTTACACTTATTTGTGTTGTTTATTTATAAAAACCAACCTTTAACTGATCCTGGCGTAGAGGTTTTTTACCAGTAACATACTGGTTAATTGTGATATATTTTGTAGACTCCCCTAGCACCGCTTAAAAAGAAAACATGTGGCAGGAAGTCCCAAAGAATTGAAGAAAGGAAAAATTAAGATAATGCCACAAATAACATTTGGACAATATTTAGGTGTACTTAGTGTCTAACAAAACATAGCTTTTATACGATGACATTTATATATAAAATTTTGCAAGGGCAATTACCTGCACATCTATTGGAATGGTCTTGTTTCATAATATTCTTTATATATGGTTTTTAAACTTTTTCATATAGTACTCGATATTCTCATTATGCACTTAAAATTTCGTATTATTAACCTTTTCCGTTCTCGAGATATAAGGAGTTGAAATTAGTAATAGTTGCAAAAACCGAGCGCCCATTTGTGACGTCACTATACGCAAATGACGTAAGAAAAGTGGCTTTTTGGGACCTTTCAAATTTAACCTGAAAGGTCGAAAAACATGATATTTTCAAAGGCTGGTAACTAAATAAATACGTCGAGTGGAAATTCGTTCTATGTCTTCACGGAAAGGAGAAGGTCGGCGATGAATCCTAATCGTAAATTACAGGGTCAAAATCCGAAATTCGTCCCGACAGGAGCGAGAGAAAATTGTAATTTCTTGACATTTCACCAAATCGTGCTCCCCTACTGTCAAGAAGTAAGCAAAACACACAGTACTTCGAAAACACTTACAATTATAACAACTAAGGAGCATTAAGTCTATTGAGATCGCCGAGTCTATGCGTATAGTGACGTAGCGCCTGGCCACGCCCCATTTTCGCGAGGTGGAGATTTGTAACAGTTTTTAAGTTACTAAACGTGCGAATAAGATTCTCATTTTTTGCAGATCTATTATTTTATACTTGCACTTTCGATTTACGAAATAAAAAAATGCTGAACAAGCCCATTAGGTACTTACGTAACAGACATTCACCAATATGTGACCAGAAGCAAAAATGATCTATATATACACACAGTTAGGACAAATTATGGACAGAACGATTTATATCATAATGGTACGGTAATGTATAATAGATTATCCATTGAAATAAAAACATGTCAAGCATTTAAAAGAAAATGTTGTACATATATATGTAACAGTGTAGAAGTATAATGTAGATTAATGTTAAATTTAAAACTTTGCATCGAATTTCGAGTATGTACTATTTTTTTAAATTTAATTAGCTAATAAACCTATTATTATTATTATTATTGTAAGAAAACTGTGATATGGAAGTCATGAGAAGTGAGACATACTGTATATTCGAAATAAAATTTTATTTGATTTGAGTTATAGCATACTTACTTATTGTATAATTTTGGTTTTCGGGTCTCTATTTTACTTCTTCGGGTCTCTATTTTACTTATTAACTTCTTATACACTCGATTTGTAATTAGCGATTTTAAACATCTCTAAGTGAATGTTTCCGGCGAATACATCCGAATTTGTTTTTAATAATTTTTCAAAACGTGTCTTTTTCTTCATAATAATAACATTCTCCTATTGACTTTAAGACACTGTAGAAATATCAAACGTCCAAATATACGTCTTACAAAGATACAAGGAAGCCTCAAGCTGAAACCCTCACCGACGTGCCGCTTCAAAATTAATAAAACCATAACATGAAAGTTTATAATCACTAAACCGACCGAAAATCCACGTAAAAGGGCCCGTTTTAACATAGCTTATTTTTTATTATGGCACGAACAAAGAAAATCAGGTGGTTCGTGTGAGATACAAAGTTCCTCTAAAGAAGCGCAATAAAAATAAAATGAACCAGCGGTTTCTTTGCGGATTCTTTCGGCTTCTCTGCTTAAAAGGGATCGCTTAATTAAATTATCAGCTGATATTTAAAACAGCTCCCGGTTTCCCGTGCAAACACTCTGATTCCGATCTGTTTACATTCATTGTTTTTTTAATTAATTTATGACTTCTAGTTTTACCTTATTAATTTTCATTCTTTTGACTCAAGTTCTCATCTTAATGACATATACATATTACTTGTATTGAAATGTTACAAAATTATAGCCGAACCTTGCATTTTGGACAAGGCAAGATTTTTTTTATGTGTAGAGGGGTTAGTGTGAGTATAAAACTCGATTTTCGAGGTTGAAAACTCCCCCATTTGGCCGCTATCTTGGAAAGGGTACCTTGAGAATCGTAAGTCTCACAAAAAATTTTCTGGGACTTTTTTTGTAGAAAATTGAATTGTTCACATCTTTTCCGCCAACCCTTTTTTTCTCAGCAAGCACTTTTCGCCGCTAATGAGCTAAAATTAATTTTCGGTGTTCCAAACATTTCTTGCCGCAAAACGACTCCGTACTAAGTATAGTACGGAGAATATCACACCATCGTATAGTAAGCAAAGCGATGGTGTTTTCTACACATAGAAAGAAACACCTAAATGTTCACTAAACACAATTATATTGAACTGATTTGAATTATGTCATGCCAGGGCATATAATAATAATAATAAGGAAACTGAGAAGTCGAGCAAATTCAAAGACCTCCAAATAGAAGTGAGCAGGATGTAAATAGCAAAAACCACAAGTTGGGGCCCTCAGAACTGTTAAGAAGGATGGTCAACCGAGTGCGCAAGAAGCATATTTTAAAAAAATCCCAGATTAAGAGTTTCTATGATTCCCTGTCGAGATATGGACTCTTATCTATTGGAGGAGACACGACCAAAGTCGCCATAAGGTCCCAATAACTTAGAACAAGCCCCAATAGAGGTGCATCCATTGGTGTAATGCCAGGGGATCAGTGAAATTGCCGAAGAGGAGTGCGAAATTCCATAATAATAACAATGTTATTTATTGACTAACAAACAAAAGATAAGTAACTGAGTTATTTAAGCTTGATCCATGTAATTTCTTTTTAGGCTAAATAGGTATGTGGTATGGTTTGTTTTAATTGGTATTCATTAATATGAGTTTTCAAATTATGGCTAATATCTTTATATAATTTGAAACTTTATGAAGTGAGTTTCTAATTTAATAGAACATAATAAGGAAAACATTATTCATTCCAATTTTTCAGGCATCTCTCATTCTGAGTAGTAAGTAACTGTGAAATATGCGTCTGAGCTGATTATGCGATAGTATTGTACCGTGAAACAGCATACCTGCCTGTGGTTCCGGTCTCCCAGATATTTTACGTAGTATTATCTTTCCTCTCGCCACTTTAGTAATTCTCGAACGGAAGCAGGAAAACGACGCGTTATCACGACCCGGCCAAGGCCCCGCAGACGATTCCTCTTCAGATGCAGAGGAGACATGTCGCCACATTCATTTTTGATAATTATTTTGATAACGTGTATTTAATTTTGTACCCTTTTGCCGCTCGCCCGATACTGATCGGGAAAGGGGAGAGTTATTAACTGGGTTTCGGTTTTTGCCGCAGCAAAGGATATTCTTATTATACAAATGTGACAGGGGGAAGGTAAATCGTTATTATGTAAACAAAATGAGTGGGTTTACGAAAATAATATGCTGAAAGTGGCACGCCGAAATACAATTGAATATAATAGGCTCTTATAAACAAGTTGCAGCTTATACAGAGAGATGCCAAACTTTGTCGATTATAGACATTGCATTATTTATTGTGCTATGTAAAATTTTCGCTGTCAAACAGGTGGTTTTTTTTCGGGTACTTCCACTATATGCGCAACGGGTGTGACAATTTTTTTACGCACCCCATCGCGTGGGGTTTCTTTGACAAGATCTTTGAAACTGAAGAGATTTCTCTCACTTCATTTCAAAATTAAATAAAGAAAAAGTGCAATAAACGGTGTTTCTCGGAATCTCGAAACTTTCCAGAAAATTTCAATTTATTTATCTTCATTTGAAGATAAAATAACACTTAATAACTCGTTTTAAAAAAAGTCGAGCCCTATATAGGTTGAAACCGAATATGACAATAAAAATAGGTTTTAATTATCCAATTTGCCCCTAGCACCCCCTTACAACTCCTGTGGAGTTGAAATTCCACTTGATCCAAAAATTTGTAAAGTGCGTATATTTTTAGGAATATGACGATAAAAAGTGATTTGTACCACACAGTCACCCCCCTACTAGTTCTACACATGAAAAGTAAAAATATATATACTTTTCATATGTTTAAGGCAAGTAGAATTTTAACCCCTCCTGGGGGTTGGATTGGAAAATTGGAAAAATAAAGCCTTTTTTTATTGCCATATTCGGTTTCGGCGTAAAAAAATAAGTAGGGGTAGAGAGTTCTACCCTCTGGGTCTCGATTTTCTTTTGTATGCCTGTGTTACCAAAGGCACACGCATGTAATATTAAAGCGCCAGTGGCAGGATCAATAATTTCAGCTGTAATTATATTAATATTAGGAGGCTATGGAATTTGCGTTTATTATTAAGATTTATTGAAATTGAAGTTAAAGTGAATTATATTTTTATTTTTATTAGAATAGTTCGCGGATATGTACTGTCCTTAATTTGTAATCGTCAAAGGAAGGTAAAATCTTTAATAGCTAATTCATCAGTAGCTCATATAAGTTTGGTATTAGGAGGTTTAATCAGTTTAAATATTTTGGGGGTTTGAGGTTCTCCAGTTATAATATTAGCTCATGGGCTTTGTTCATCAGGTATATATTCTTAAGCCAATATTATTTAGGAACATTTAGGTAGTCGAAATTTATTTTCAAATAAATGATTTTAAAATATTATACCAACTATAGCTTTTTATGACATATTTTGTATATGTAATATACTACAGTATCCAAAAAAAGTAAATGTGCGGCTAATATAGTTGATGATCAATTACTAGAGCCAATATTCTTCAATAATCATTATAATGGACCAACACATTTGACTTTTCTTCAAGAAGATCTCCACGTTTGATGGCTTTATTTCCAAATTAGTTATATGCAAAAGGCATTATTCTGCGACCTTTTATCAGCATTTAGGTAAAATTTTCCCTCGATAGGCGAATGGGCAGAAAAAAAAAGATATTTGAGCAAACTCAACGGTATTTTAAAAGTGAAGACTTGTACTTTAAGATACCACACATGGTTTCTTGAGAAAAAAAATTTTCAAAGCTACATAACCTCAAATATGTCCAACTTCTAGGTTAGAATATCTCAAAATCCTGACGTGATAGAGCAAAACTAAAAACAGATTCGAATTCGAAAAATACATAAGAAACATATGGTCTGACCCCAGATCCAGAAAACTTTTTTCTTTTTGTGAACCTGTGTAATGAATTTATGCGTTACTTATGCACATCGATGTATATGTTTTTTATGTTTGTTGAGTAATTTCTCTGGAATGATTTAAGTGATTCTTATGGAAATCGTTTTCTAACTGTAGAGGATAGCTTGGTTATAGTCCCCTATTAATTTCATGAAGCTATGTTTAGTATCAGGCGAACAAAAGACGAGAAAATATTTTTTATGTGAAAATGTGGGGAAATGGCGAAGGTGCTGGGAACAAGAGTAGCCCTTTGATATTTTCGGAATCTGTTGGGAAAATTTACATATCCAAAGTGGCAAATAAAGTAGGGCCATCATAATTGCATAATTTTTGCAGCTTTATATGAAATTTAGCCATTAGAAGGGAGTGATTTTTTTAAAAACGGTCACCAATGATTGTAAAATACAATTTCTCCGACATAGTGGGACAGGAGACCCGAAAATATTGAAAAAATCTGAAACTTGGCTAATGGATCACGTTTATAGAAAAAGTTTTTAATAAAATCATTTCTCAAAAAGGGGTGGGTTATAGGGGATGGAAAAATTATATCAATAGAAATTTACGATATTTTGTATTTTTGTTGGTGTTGGGAAAAATATTTTACAAAATTTAACTTGTAGAACCCATCCCTCAAAGCGATAAAGTAAATAAACATTTGAATATAATAATTATTCTATACTTGTTAAAAAGCCTTTCATGCTATAAATAAATTCATTTGTAATAATGAAGGGCAAAATATGGGCATAAATTTCAAACGTAATGTATTTATGTAATAAATAAAGAATATGCCCATTTAAGAAAAATGCTTTGGTCGCACTTGGAATGAAACTAAATCTTTCATTATTACTAAGGATGTAGTAGAGCATTAACATTTTACATTGGCGACTTTAAATTGGTGTTTACAAAATTATTACTGTTTATCACAAAATTATAAGTACTAGAAAATGTAATATACACCTGAATTTGAAGCCTCCATAGATAAAAAGTAGAATTTTAATATGAGAAACAAATAAACGAGCACCAAGATCTCCTAATAAAACTTTAAAATTAACAACGCACTTGCACTACTCGGTATTGACTGATGTGGGCGCTAAGATGAATCGTGTGACGGCCAAGTGCGATTCATTGTATTATGTGTCAAGGTGTTGGCTATGCATAACTCAAAAGAGCGATAGTGTTATCTCTATTACATATTTTGATTTTTCGGTAAGTTTTTAGCTTTTGTTGGCCTACTAGGCCAGTCGTCGTAAAGTCAAATTCGTGAATTTTTATCAGGAATTTAACAGCAGTTTTATTGAAAAATTGGAAGGAAAAATTGCGCTGAACACAACGGTGACATTAAAAAAAATATAAAACACAGCCTTCATTGTTAAAAACAATGGTTTTTAGCGGAAATTCTGATTTTTTGATGTTTTTTGACTTTTTGACGAAAACGGTGCGTCGGACAAAAAAAACCAAAATATAAAAAATGAAGCATTTATCAATGCGCGTCGTTTCAGACTGTAGCGAGCTTTTGTCTGTGCCCGTTCAACTGCTGTAAACAAATGATGGTCCTAAATTAACAATTTTTTTCTTGTTCAACAAAAGATCATACGGATATTTTATTATGGTCAATATGTTGCATTTTGCTCATAGAATTTAGAGTTTCTTTTGTGTCGATATCTCACGTATTTTGCAATTCTTTAAAAAAATTAATTAATTTGTTTATTAAGGATTTGGGATTTTTCGTGTAATTTTTTGCACTTCCCATCCCCGGCAATCGATAAATATTGATAAAAACTATCATTTCTATGTAGTCCCGGCGCTTTTTTATTTTTCTTTAGGGGACATGTTCGCAGGGACGCCACTGGTGGAGCGATAAAATAAATTTTCTAATTAAAATATGTTTATATCCTATTAACACATACCAAAATTGAAAATAATATCTAAAGTACTTTCCGAGATACCTATTAAAAAATAACGATTAAAAAGAAAAATTTTCAACACGCTCTAGCAAAAAACTTAAGCCGTTGCGGACCTATGTTCATATGAACTTTTCTTCATAAAATGACCTAAGGAATCACATCCTGAAATATTAGCATGGCATTAAGGAACACCCTGTATAAAAAATAATTGAACTTAAAAAAACAAAAAATGAAATGAAAATACTTTTTTGTAATACCTGTACTGTAAGTGGATCATTATTAACAAATTTTTATTAGAGTAAGCTGAACTTACAATTCATTTACTGGTTGCCATGGTTACAGGGCTGTAATATTCACTTACAGTCCGACGTGGGCTGTAAGTGAATATTACGTACTAGTTATTATTTACCTGCTCAGATCAACAGAAATTTTAGGTAAAAAAAATCTATCGTTGAAACCAAACATTTCATGCATACACAAAAATGAAGATATTATTTTAAGCATCTTTATTATTTATGGAAATGTGAAAAGTACAATTATTCATATTATCAACAGTCAAAATTGATGTTAAATTTTTTTGTATTTCTTTGATTACTTCAGGACCATCTATTCTCCATATTATCCGAGAGATCATTATCAGATGTTTGACGAGATGAACGTCGACTCCGCTGTTAGCCAAACGAATGTCCACTGTAATTTTTTGCATTTTCCAAATTTAAAAATGTTGCAATATCAGACGGAATTGTAGCGAAAATATTTCTCCCAACTGGTTGGTTAACGCATTTCTCATTTTTATATCTCAAGAATAATCTTTTATTTTCTGAATTTTTTGGTCGCAGACTCATATATTTCCTGAATAATTCCAGACAGTGGAAATTGTCATTGTCTACGATAGTGAAACTTCTTGAAAGGTGATTTTTAGAATCAGGTATTTTGATAAGTATTACGCTTCCTTTATCAACAATATTGTCTACTGTTACCTTGCATAATTCATCTTTGCGGCAGGCTCCCGCAATTCCCATAATAGCAACGACCTTCATCAGATATATTCGGTCAGGTGCTTCACTCAAAAATTTTACAATTTGTTCTATAGTAAACACCTCACTTGTTTTGGGACGATATCCAATATTGTTTGTTTTTTAAAAATGCCCTTAATTTGGCATATTTTGAAATGTCAACATTATCATTTAAGGAGATGGTTGACCACAGCATGGAATATTCGCACATAAGCTGGTTGGAGATGTATATTTTTTAGATTTCTCTAGAAAATATGCGAGTAAAACCGCCTCACAGGTATGAATATCCACATATTTAGCGTCGCACCACTTTCTTACGTCATATGTGATTTCGTACCTTTTTTTAGATTTCCCAGGTAGAAGCGATGTACAAGCAATATTTGCAGCTTCTTCGATATCCATAATAGTATTTCCTCAAAAACTGCTTGTCAAACTTGACTTTTCAACGAGTTGTTTATCTATTAGGCTTTCTTTTGTTAATTTCTAGTATATACGATATACCTAATTTATTTAAAATATTAAAATTTAATTTTGACAGGTAGTTGTCAATAATTCAAATTTAACTCATTAATTACTTTCCTTTGATTTTCGCAGGTATTACAAAAAACTATTTACTAACCGCGAACAGTAAGTGACTTTTCAGGTCGAGAATGTAGTTTGGGAAACCTCGGCCCTACGGGCCTCGGTTTCCCAAACTGGATTCTGGACCTGAAAAGTATCACTTACAGTTCATGGTACGTAATATACTATTAAATGACTCTTTAAATCACTTACAGCACATTTAAAACCAAGTGCGTTTTGAATTTTATATATACAAAATTATTACTGCGCAAGTTGCTCGGAGCGTAAATCCCAAAAAACGTTGAACGGCGTTCATAAATTAATTGTAATAAAATGATTTGTGTGACAACTAAAAATTAGTTAGTTTAATATATTAACTTTATGTTAAAAAGTAAAAAAAATATATGTATACTTATTAAAAGAAAAGAAAAAAATGTGCTAAAAATAAGTTAAAAAAATCATTAAAAAGTGAGATATCTAGGATAAGTTATTATAAGTAATATGCCAATAAACATTTATTGGGAAAAAGTAACGCATGTTTACAAACTTGGAGAAAAAAAAATTATGTATACATATATAGATATAAGAAATTGTAAATTTACCTCAGAGTTGAGAAATGTGAGAATAAAAGGTACAAAAAGGTACATATATAATAAAAAACAAACAGTCGGCCACACAGAGCTAATGGAGTGAGTACATTCCCTAATAATCACTCTCATAATCACCCCAAATTAAAAAAAAAATTATGTTGTTACAAGATTTTTTTCAAAAAATTAATTAATAAACAATTGACAGTCGTAAACGCAAAATGGTCTATATCTCAGGTTCTAGTCAACAGATCGAAGTCTATCTAGACACAAACTTTCCTTCTTTTATTATCTTTCATTTTCCGATATTTGCATTTCGACACGACGCAACGCGACGTTCCTGGGCCGAGAAATTTCATTTGTTTACTAAGCAATTCTTTTAAAGACGTTGGGGGGGGGGGGGTAAAGAAAAATAAAGAAGCGCCGAGACTACATAGAAATGATAGTTTCTATCAATATTTATCGTTTGCCGGGGGGTAGGAAGTGCAAAAAAATGCAATGGAAATTTGCAAATCCTTAAAAACAAGATGGCTTATTTGTTTAAAAAAAAAATACGTGAGATATCGACACAAAAATAAAACTGTTAATTCTATTAAGAAAATGCGATATTTTTGAGCATACCCTAGTAGCACCAATATTGCACCAATACATAATCCAAATAGGACAAAGATATGAATATTAGTCCTATATGGATAATATATTGGTTCAATATGCTGTGCTACTAGGGTAATAAAATATCCGTATGATCTTTTGTTGAACAACAAACAAATTGTTAATTTAGAACCTTAATTTGTTTATAACAATTCAACGGTCAATGACAAAAGGTCGCTACTCATCAGACAAGACACGTATTGATAAAATCTTCATTTTTATATTTTGTCTTTTTTTGTCCGACGCACCGTTTCCGTTAAAAAGTCAAAAAACATAAAAAAATGAGAATTTTCGCTAAATATCATTGTTTTTAACAATGAAGTCTGTGTTTTATAAATTTTTTAATATCACCATCGTGTTCAGCTCATTTTTTTCCTTTAAGAGCAGTCAATAAAATTGTTTTAAATTTCTGACCAAAAAAAAGTTACGACGACCGCACTATACTGTTTGTCGTTCCGTTAATTATTACCTAACATCGATATTGAGGTCGATGTACATTAAACAAATAATTAAATGATACGTATTTTTAACCGACCTCAATGTCGATATTAGGTGTAAGGCTCAATTAATCGAACAATGCGTCACGGTAGTATGGGTTTTTTTTAAAGAATGTTCGATTTTTTACATAAATGCTGTATATCATAGTTACTAATTTATTTCAGTATAACTTAGATAAATGTCATAGTAAGAATCAAGTATATATTTATTTAGTTCAGGTATCAGGAAGGAAAAACGCGGAGTATTCGTTAGTGACAGATGAAAGCACTTTTAATTACATATTTCTGTGATATTAAACAGTTTCCTTTAATACAGGAACGGGAGTAGGAAGCCATAAGGAGCGTAAGAGTAGCGACTTGCAGATGAGCATCGTTGGCGGCGGCCTCGCTCCGAGGCCGGCAGAGATTACACGTGAATTATGGCACAAAGATATCTAATTGTAGCCGTGGGGCTTGCGTGGGGGGGCGCCTTGACCCCGGCTTACCCGCGTCTTAGGTCTTACAGGCCATTTACCGGCTCACTACATTTGCCAGAGGAGCGACTCGAGTCATTATTAACGCCACCGAAGCTAAGTCAACGTTTGCTGAGGTGCGCTGCTTACTAATTTCAATAGATTAACCGCGCACATTTAACCCATTCGCCTAAATCGAGTTATTTGTAATTAACTAGCTTCTACCCATAAGCCCGCTTCCGCATCCTTACCCAGCCACCGCAGATTAATCTGCCGAATTTTCAATTATCGGTTTCCAGCCAAAAATATATACTGCACAACGCACAAACTAGTACATAAATATTGCGAGGTGATAAATTACAAAACCGTATCCGTACAGAAGGTACCGAGCTATTACGTACTAAAACTTAATGTACAACTGGGATGATTATTATTAGATCATTAACTAACTAGTTGATCGAATATATTACTTGTAAATTGTCAGAGTTAGTCAATGACATGAAATATCTAAAGTAAGTAGGTACCCAGTTAGCTAATTGTGAAATCGTTTGAATTTCAGAACTTTATGGTCGGAGAGCAGGCTTTTTGAACGTATGGAAATGTGACTATGTGTCTACTACAGAGGTCGTCAACACGACTGAAGTGCAAGATTCTATGTAGTCGTCTAGGACAAGGCATTACATCTATAGGCCAGCAGAATTAGAAAAACCGCTGGATGAAATTCCTTACAGGTAACCATATGGTATATTCGATGTATTCATTGATAAGGAACATACCTTTGAATTTCCTCCCATTTTACAGTGGGGGAACATTTTTTAATTTACGTTTTTTTGCGCAAAAATCACGAAAAATCGAGTTTTTTAAGCGTAGCTCTAAGCCAAATGACAATAGCGATATTCGATGGTATACGTTTCGTAGGTGATATAAACACATTTCATTTGCCATCCAAAAAATTAAATCGGTTAATAATTTTTTTAAATAATCGAAAAGAACTGTCGAAAAAATCTAAAATTTCAATAATGTTTAATTCCGTGAAAAATTTTCTTATATCCTTAGAACTTGGTGAAAACATGCCTTATGTAACCCTGGAGCTACCATAAAATTTTCGTCAAAAAATATTTATAACTTTTCGAGAAAATGCATTTGTTTATAAAAAAAAGGTCTCAAATGTTTAATTCATTCTGACCCAGTTCCCGTCATCAAAAATGAATGAAATGAAAATCGAATATAATATGTGGTTATCTGTAAGGAATTTCATCCAAGATTAGCCTTCCCATGAGCTAATCCTACTGGCCTATTAATAGTCAGTTAGGGATTTCCTTATACCAACTAGCCTCTGACGTCCGATATGAGTCTGAAGAGATGCCACCCCTCCCTTGTCATTAAACCACAAAAAATTACCAATTATATCACTCCAAACACACATTACCGAGCATTACCAAGAAAAAAACTGTCAAAAGGGTGGTCAAAGAGGGGATGGTAGGGGCGCACAGTGGGATAAAATCATATAAAAATGGACAAAAGTCGTTCTCCAGCTCAAGATATTTAAATATATTTTTTAAAATACTCAGGAAACATCAGAGTTTCACGTAAGCCTCCGATCTTTTTCGTTTTTAATTTTTTGAGGTTAGGAAATCTTTTAAAAGTATGGAAAATATTTAAAATATTGAAACATTTTTATTTTATGTTGACAAAAATGTATCCTAAATATTTTTTAAGTTACTGTATAGTTTTCTTGGGTTGCTGATTTCGAAAATCGTGGTTGCGATCCCGTAAAATATGGGACAACCTCCGAAATATGGAAGAAACACCCCCCTTAGGGGGTTTTTGCAATACTTAAACTATCAAATGTACTTAATTACATTAAATTGAACAAAATTTTATTAAAAGGGGTTAATTGGAGAGGCTGAAAACTACTCCTAAAAGAATGTAGAATGAAAAATGCTTGTTTAAATTTTTTCTTTACTATTTGCTTTCGACTCGAATCAATGGCAAGCAATTTTTAAACAAACATAAATGAAACATTTTTCATTTTATGGGGACAAAAATGTTTTCTAAATATATTTATTTTAAGTAATTTTCTTAAATATGAAATTTTATTATTCTATTAATAACTTATTGGGTATAAAGTTTACCAAAACCAACATAAAGAAAAACAATAAAAAGACTTAAAAACAATACTACTCGTTAACCGTTGAAGATATAAAAAAATTGTTCATCATAAAAAAGAAAGCTGGACTAATTTCCTCTTCGAAGATAATTGCAAAATTTCTATTTTTAATGCGTACGAATTTTCGTTTATTTCAAATTTTTTGCGCGCGGCTTATAGAAAAAGTTGAATTGCTCGAAAACCAAACAAGCTAGGAAGAAATGTCAAAATGGGTTTTAAAGGTGATATAAAATAATCTCCTGTGTTTCCATTTTTGATGGCTATTGATATCTATTAGCATATAAAAATATGAATATAATATAGTTTTGCTTGCTGATTTTTTGCGTTTTTAACTATTCACAGGACCATAAAAAATAACTGGCCTTAATATAAGTTATAAATGCATTATATTTTAGTTCAGAATACTCTCTTGTGTTTCCATTTTTTATGGCTATTGATAACTATTAGTATATAAAAATAACAATATAATATAGTTACCTGCTGATTTTTTTAGCTTTTAACTATTCATAGACCCATAAAAAATAACTGACCTTAATACAAGTTCTTTTAAATCAAGGTAGTACTTCAATGTTGAAAAAGTTAGGAATAAAAATATGTAGATTTACAAACTTACCAGCATGTTGAAATTAGCCAAATTTTGGCCAATTTTTTATTGTTTCCTAAAAATTAAAAAAAGACATAAGCATCTTGAAAATTTACCTCAATTTCTTTGAGTTTATATGTCATATAACTATCGTTCCTAATCATTTAATAGTTAAAAAATTGCATAATAAAAATATCAACAAAAAATTGAATATGCAGCCTTTTTTGGTTCTTTTTGCCTAACTTCAACCTCATGTAAAATTATAAATGTCAATATTTTTCTGCATTGAAATACTACCTTGAACTAAAAGATAATGCATTTATAACTCATATTAAAGTCAGTTATTTTTTATGGGTCTGTGAATAGTAAGATGCACAAAAAATCAAGAGATAACTATATTATATTGTTATTATACTCTTCGCAAATACAAATCCCTTTGTTTTGTGTACTATTTACCGATACCCAAGCGATCACAGGCCAACTTGGCCCATTCGCGGACAATCAAGACATCCACATCCACACGTTGGCTTTGGCCGAGGTTTGCTAGACTTGGCCCAACATATACAGGGTGCGCCAAAGTTCTGATTTTGGTCGATTACGGCTGTATTTGAAATGGTGGAAATATATTGTCTATAGATTATTTTCTTGATTTTCAATTCTGAATAACCAGAAAATATGTACAATTATACAGGGTACTCCGTTTTCGTTGTCCGAGCAACAACTTCGTTATTTTAAATGGAACACCCTATATTTTTTTCCTTTATCGAGTTACCCATCTAATTATATTCATAATTCTATTAAGGTGGTAGGTACTTAAAATGAACCGTTTACGATATAAAAAAGATTTTTTGACAAAAAGTGAGGTTTGCGGATAAGTTTTTGAGTACCTCTGATTTCATAGACAAGAGAGTTTTCAAAATTCTGCTTATACTGTTATGTTGAGCATATTAAGGGCTAGTAGGGCAGAAACATTATTAATATTAATCTTATACAGAGTGCTGAAAAAATTGAGTTTAATGTTTCGCTAATAAAAAAGGCCGTAATTCAATTTTTTCAAATGGGACGTACTATTTTCAGTTCTGTCATCTAATGAAGTGTTAAATTATCTTTCCATTGATATATCATAGTAGGTATTTATCTTTAGGAGTTGCATAGATATTAAGGTTAATTGTCTGGATCAGTCATTTTTCTTGCTGGAACTTCATGAGGTTTGTACTGCACTTCACCAGTTTCGATAAATCTGTCTCTAAGATTACTAAATGCAGGTTCTAAAGGGTGTCTCCTTTCAGGATATCTGGTTTTATAGACTTGGGATGCTAAGAGGCTGTTCCTTGAGCACTCCCCCAGAATAAAAATCATGTCAACCATTTCTTCCCGCGAATAATTCATATTTAATATAATTATATGCAAATGCAACTTCCTGGAACTGTAAAAGCTACTAGTATTTTATTAAAGACAATCAAAACAAAAGCACTTACCGATATAGCAGTAACACAAAACTTTAGAACATCCACAGACACGTGTTTTGACATCTATGTCTCTTCGGTGCGGCTTTTTCTAAAGTTCACAATCAACTGAAATATGTAAGCAAATACTCGTGTTATAACTATCAAAGGATTACCAGAACAGGATATTAAAAATTAAAATTAGATTATAGGAAATTCCCCGTAAAGGGATAATTATCAATATAATTATATGCAAATGCAACTTCCTGGAACTGTAAAAGCTACTAGTATTTTATTAGCTAATAAAATACTAGTAGCTTTTACAGTTCCAGGAAGTTGCATTTGCATATAATTATATTGATAATAAAATATAAAAATAATTAATAAAATACTAGTAGCTTTTACAGTTCCAGGAAGTTGCATTTGCATATAATTATATTGATAATTATCCCTTTACGGGGAATTTCCTATAATCTAATTTTAATTTTTAATATCCTGTTCTGGTAATCCTTTGATAGTTATAACACGAGTATTTGCTTACATATTTCAGTTGATTGTGAACTTTAGAAAAAGCCGCACCGAAGAGACATAGATGTCAAAACACGTGTCTGTGGATGTTCTAAAGTTTTGTGTTACTGCTATATCGGTAAGTGCTTTTGTTTTGATTGTCTTTAATAAAATACTAGTAGCTTTTACAGTTCCAGGAAGTTGCATTTGCATATAATTATATTAAGTATGAATTATTCGCGGGAAGAAATGGTTGACATGATTTTTATTCTGGGGGAGTGCTCAAGGAACAGCCTCTTAGCATCCCGAGTCTATAAAACCAGATATCCTGAAAGGAGACACCCTTTAGAACCTGCATTTAGTAATCTTAGAGACAGATTTATCGAAACTGGTGAAGTGCAGTACAAACCTCATGAAGTTCCAGCAAGAAAAATGACTGATCCAGACAATTAACCTTAATATCTATGCAACTCCTACTATGATATATCAATGGAAAGATAATTTAACACTTCATTAGATGACAGAACTGAAAATAGTACGTCCCATTTGAAAAAATTGAATTACGGCCTTTTTTATTAGCGAAACATTAAACTCAATTTTTTCAGCACTCTGTATAAGATTAATATTAATAATGTTTCTGCCCTACTAGCCCTTAATATGCTCAACATAACAGTATAAGCAGAATTTTGAAAACTCTCTTGTCTATGAAATCAGAGGTACTCAAAAACTTATCCGCAAACCTCACTTTTTGTCACAAAATCTTTTTTATATCGTAAACGGTTCATTTTAAGTACCTACCACCTTAATAGAATTATGAATATAATTAGATGGGTAACTCGATAAAGGAAAAAAATATAGGGTGTTCCATTTAAAATAACGAAGTTGTTGCTCGGACAACGAAAACGGAGTACCCTGTATAATTGTACATATTTTCTGGTTATTCAGAATTGAAAATCAAGAAAATAATCTATAGACAATATATTTCCACCATTTCAAATACAGCCGTAATCGACCAAAATCAGAACTTTGGCGCACCCTGTATATGAGACTTTAGAATATAAATACATGGTAATGTCAAAATGTTTATATCTTTAACCACATTTCTACAAGACGTATATTAAGGTACTCCCATAATGTTACATACAGCTTTCTTCTGAAGTTTAACTATTTTTTCAAAATAATCTGAAGAGCCCCAAAAAAGAATTGCATATGTTGCCCTTGAAATGAAATTTGTATAATAATATGCCAAGACAGTTTTCCTATTTAATATTTTGAATAATCTATACTATCCATAACGGACGGAAGAAAGTTTCTTTGCTACAAAGTCAATATGTTTATCCCAGTTTAATGCATTTTATATGAATATTCCTAAGAATTTAGACAGACAGACTTGCTCTATAGATGTGCCAGCTATTTTTATTAAGTTGTCGTATATATTATGCCTAGGAGAAAATAACATGAAAACGGTTTTGAATATATTTAAGAATAGTATATTCGATTTAAAGAGATGAACAAATTTTGTACGCCAGATACAGTTATTTAAAAAAATTTTCTACAGCATAAGTAGGAATTATCATCCGCAAACATAATGAAAGAATTGACAAAAAAGCGAGGAAAATCGTTGATATGAAGCAAAAAGACATACTGTAGATATTTATTTTTCACTTTACGTTAATTAGATATACATAATAAAAGTTTAGTTTTTTCGACCCTTACTTTCGTTACTGATAATTAGAATTCCAGAAAACATCTAACGCAGCTGTACCGTGGAATGGCTCGTGGCCCCCAGCCCAGCACTCGGTTTTGTTTTTCAGCGCCGTCCTGAGATTTCCTTTATCTGGTGATTAAAACTTCATCCTGTCGCGGCGCTGTGGGTACACACTTTTAATAAAGGAACGCATACGCGGCTACATTGTTTCAGCTACATCCGAGTTTAATTTTTAATGTAATTTACAAAATGGGCGGACGACGAAAAACACCTCGCCACTATAAATTTACCCGAGCAGCCTGTGGCTAAGAGAAAGAAGAGATAAAAATGTTTGCAATTCAAGATTAATATAAATGTGATTTAAAAATTAGAAGTGTAATACCGATATATAATTACTAACGTGGCAGCAGGTAGTATTTATATGAAAGTGTAATGTGTAGAAGATCATCTAGCTAAGGCCATAATGTTTATAATTAAATGCAAATGCCAATTCCCTTAATGTAAGAGTTCTTTAAAATAGAAAATAGATAAATGATTCTTCAGTTCCATCCAAACTTTGAAAGAAGTTGTACTGATGAGGTGTAGAGTCACCGAAACACGTGTATGTAAATGTTTTAAAGTCTGATATAACTGTTATTGTTGGTAAGTGTTTTAATTTTTAGTTGTTTTTGGTTTTATTGTGCAGAATATCCGAAAATTAAAGTAACATTATTGTGACGTAATGTGCATATTTCTTTTTTTTAATCCAATGTTGATGTTGATCGTAGCATATAGCCGGCAAAGTATTTTGTTCAGAAAGATACATGTCTCTGTACTTATCTGTGATAAGTGTTGAAATAATTACTAGTATTTCTTGCTGGTATAATTATTTCCTTAGTTTCAATATCGCTTACCTTATCTCTACTTTACATCCAGAATCATCCGAAACATGTGAAATAATGATGGTAGAACGTATATATCAATTAAATCAAAAAGGTTATGAGTATTAGAATTACTGCTCAAAAATATTTTTTTTAAATCTGGCGACTCAGTTAAAAAGAAATTAAACCTGACTTTTATAAAAGAAATAAAAGAAATACAAGGGAATATCCAAAATTATCTTAGTCAAAGATAGTCACGGAAATAAAAACTGCTGCTTTTCCTTTTATAATGATTATATCAATAATTTTTTCGGCGAAAACGGCAAAACATGAAATGCTTGAAAGATGGGATCTCTTTGAACATTCCACCAGGAAAGCTTTGGGATATTCGAAATATCGAAATTAAAATTTTGACGGCATCGTAAATTACACGGGTGAGATCGTAAATTAGAGCCGACAGCACAGTGGGACAAAATTTCGTGAAACTGGCCAAAATTCGATGATGAAATTATAAACACTCGAACTATTTTTTTTTTTAAATCTATAATTTATTTACAGTACATACGCATATATTGAAAATAAAATAATGAGTCATCACTGACTTTCCACCACTCATAGTCCATGTCGTTATTGGAATCGGACGTATCTTCCGAAGTAGAGTTTCTTGTACGTCTGTTGGAGCCTCATCGGACATTCTGTGACCATTTTAGGCTCAGAAAGAAGCTCCAGAACTTCGCAAGGAAGAGGTACACTGCGTTTCTTAGATTAAATTTCTCAGTCCTGTTACATATGGATCAGAAGAGACATACATTTTTGAATCCTTATTTCTGCACTCTTGGGCCTCTTCTGAAATTTGTCCAATTGGAAGTACAGCTGACCCAATTATGGCACAACCATGAATTAATATTTTATGCATACTCGCTGGTATATAATACCAAGGGTATTTTTTATGAATAATTTTGCTGCCTCTTTGGCAAACTCATCAAGTTTTTGAATGTTTATCTCATATCCTGCGGATACTGCTTGTAAGATAGTCCCGCAACGCTTAATAAAATTTAAATCCAGTCCAGTTATTTGAGCTGCAGTTTTAGGATACTTGAAAAATTTTCTAGCCGTGTTTCCATCGTTGGAAGTTCCACTGCCACCTGGTTTGACTTTATCGACCAATAGCCCTAATTGAATTTCTAATTTTCTAGTCTTGAACTGTTGCAGATTTTCTCCCCTTGCTTGCCATTTTTGACATCCAGTCTATAGAAAATGTGCAAAAAACATTTAAAAAATGGTATCCAGGCATGTAAAGTCGAAAGGCCAAATCTGAACGTGTCTTATTAACTTCTTTCGCTATTACACATCAAGCTGGTTCACTTCAGTAGGGGTTGCTTTACATACATAGCATGTTTGTACAGAACTGATTGATGTGGCATTACAAATTTTTCCGTCAACCATTGTTAATATCATTTGAAACTTGACAGAAATATTCTTATCCTCGATTTTGGCTTGAAAAGGAATTAGATTATTTATCTGCTCGTCCACATTCCTGATAGTTTCTTGAGATAAATTGGTGGTCTCGTTTTTGTACTGAATGCTAATTGCAACTTATAAAAATATCTGTATCTGTACAACCTTCCGGAAGTGCTTGTTTGTATTCACTGTGTCCAGTGCTGCCATCACATCCCCATTATCATATTAAGGTCATCTTTGAAATATTCTCGGAAGAGAGGTTTTCAATGACATCTTTCTATGCAAGAATAATTCTGGAAACTGCCCAGAAGATCTTGCAATTTAATTTCTGCTACCAAGCTGGAAATTGTTTTAGTTTGAGCAGGATGGTAACATTTATCCTTAGCAGCTCGTATTTTAGTGTAGCTTGGATAAATATTTGCATTCCTTTGTTTTGCTTGCAGTCTGATTTGCTTCAATTAATAGGGACAGGAGTGTACTTGACCGGCTTATTTTTCGATTCTGACCGTGTCTTCCGGATCTTACTGGCTTTTGTAGGTGTGGTTTGCACAGCTACAGTAAGTAATTGTACTACATCGTGAAACGAGACATCACCTTTGAACCAGATTTCGTTATTATATAAAAAACTTGTCTCTGTTCTATTGCTTTTTTTTTATTTTTTTGAAAGATTTGTATATAATTTCATTAGCAATGCTGCGCCTCGTAACAAACTTTCCTGGTAGAATTATAGCGGTAACATTTTTGATAAACTTAAGTATTAATAAAGTAAATCAAAGTTATTGCAAGCGCATTTCAACGTTTTCTACAATACGTAGTTTCAAAATCGCTATTTAATAACGTTTTATTGATCACAAAATATGCAAATAAGCAACGAGAATATATTTATATATTACGTGACACAAACTGTTTGCTCCCTCGGTATTGGAAAGAAGTAGAAAGCCAGACACAAAGAATACTGCCACCGTTGATGATGATTTTAGTACGCAAGGAAACGAGAAGGAAATTAATATCGTAAATATAAAGTTACTACATAACTCACGCTACTATGAATTTTTCTGAAATATTGGGGGCCACAAATTATCATGAACACGTGGTCGGATTTATGAAGGCGCACTTTAGTTTGTATTTATGTTCAGGTGGGTACAATTCGAGATTTATATTTCGTGTTTTACTTGCGTTATTATATCTATTTCATTCTAGACAGTTTATTTTAATGCAGGATTCGATGGTGTCTCTTAGGAAAACATTTAAAATAATTCCCAATGAGAGTTTGTAGATATACAGTACACATTCATTATACCTGATTGGCTTCAGCAAACAGGTTTATTATAACTTGATGTTTTTTAATAATATCAAAAAATTTTCTGTTTCTTTAAATTGAATGTTTGTAATGATTATGCATTAATTAATTTAATATTTCTTTTAATTCTTCCAAGTACTGTATTCGAAATAACATAGTATTAGTTACACAATAAAAATACAATTCTGATATAAATACTATAATGATGATGATAAGACAATATTAAATCACACAGATAAGATGCAGCTTTACAAAATTGCTACAAAATAACGGAATATGACACAGAACAGGAATTATCCTTTTTTTTACTCACAAAGTCTTGACAGATGATGTTTTGTGATTCATGCATACATAATATGGTATAAATCTAGTTCGCCCCTCTTAGCTATGTGGCACGACTGACAGCCTCACGTTGTTTTCATCTCAGAACTCTAATCTTATCGCTGCAAGTTCTGTCTGTTTAAAACGTACATATATGCTCCCTCTACAATGAAATAAGCTTCCCAGTTTAGAAATGTTTATATTAAGGCATTAATCGACTAATTGTGGAAATTCAAGAGTTTTTTAACTACAACTTCAGAGTCACATATTTTAAAATTCGTGAAAGCACACATAGTGATCGGCCACTAGCGACCAAACCTTCATAATAATCCCATTACTTCAAATTTCTTCAACGATAATAATTATTTATTTATTTATTGTATTTATTTATTTATTTACACGACTCAACAGGACGAATGTCCCAATTACAGAGTCGGAATACTAACAATAAATATTGTGCTATAACAGAAGTAGGTATTGAAACATTCTTTATAGGATTTTGCAAACAGCAGAAAAAATAACTATCTATAACTAAAAGAAGAACTTTGTGTAGAAATAGATACTTAGTTATTTTTTCTGCTGTTTGCAAAATCCTATAAAGAATGTTTCAATACAATTATGAGCAAACAAATAATATAATTCATTTTTAAACAGAAGTAGGTATTACAAATTATGTTCATATATATTTTACAGATCCTTAATTCTACAATGAAAAATATCAACATTATTCTGTATATCATTATAATTCCTTCATATGACATTAATAGGTGAATATATTAATAGATTGGTGCATGAAGCTTTGATATGAAATGTTTGGTGGAGTCGAGTTGAGAGTTACAATTCCGTCTAATTCTCGGCGAGTTTGAACTGAGTTAAGTGAGAATCTATTTAATAAAATATCATTTCTAATTCTAACAAGTGGATAAGTCCTCGGTGTAGCTTAAGTATTTTAAAAAATTTTTTTGAATATTCTCCAGTTTATTAATAAGAACAATGTAGTAGGGACTCCAGATTACGTCAGCATACTCCAATTTACTTCTGACAAAAGAGTTAAATAGAAGCTTCATAGTTTCAACATTCTTGAAATCTTTGTAGTTTCTTATTATGAATCCCAATGATTTAAAACCTGAAGATGCGATGTTATTTATGTGATAAATAGAAGTCATCTTGCTATCAAAAGTAACAGCTAGATCCTTAAATCTATGAACTCTTTGTATGACACGTGCTCACGTGCGTAGGTGACAGCATTACATTTTTCAACATTTAGAAATAGTTTATTTTTATTTCACAAGTTATCATATATATATATATATATATATATATATATATATATATATTGCTGTATATCCACACTGTGGAACACTACCTAAGTGTTGTGTTTGAAATCATAAATAAAATTCACAAATTTGTATGTATTTTAGGAATTAATCATAACAGTTTTACTTTAACGGATCATACAGAAGCAGGAGTATCTGTGGTTTATTTAATTGATTCAAGTTCACTTATTCTCATCGAGTAGGATGCAGAGAATGAAACTTGATATTGAATACGAACAAAATATTTAAATAAACATAAAATGAAGTTATTTTAGTTTAACAAGGTTATTCTAAATAGTATATAATAAAACATGAACTGATAGAGAATCACAATCTCATTTAAAATGATTTAGAATGAAATTGGAAAACAAAAAAGTAAATTTTATAAAATCTGACATGCATGTCAATACTTAGGGCTGAAAATCATATTTTGTGTAGAAACACTGTAAATCTACACAAAATGAATATTGGATGAAAGACTATCAACAGTAGTTGCAGTGCAGCGTAATTATTTTAGAAATAGTAAGTCCATATATTACAAAACACTGAATGACATTTTAAGTTTTCAGATATTTTTAAATATCATTGCAGAAAGGTGTTTTGTAAATGATATTTTACATCATGCAGAAAGAAAGGACTAATAGTATGATGTTAAATGTTTGTTGGCGTATCAATTTCTTGTTTTAGTTTATAATATAAGTATTCTGTCAGTATGGAAACTGCAGTACGTTTTTAACTACTAGCATTTTGTGTTTATCATTGCTATTCATCTAAATGTATGAATTAGTATTTATTTGAGATTGGAATTGTTAATTGTAGTTATAAGTAGATTTTAAGAAAGTGTATGTAATATGTCAATATATTTCGAGTAATTATAATTATTCACTTAATCCTGAAAAGAAGAATAAGAAACTTATCAGGAAAAATAAAGAATTAAAAACAGTATTCACTTAAGGTAA
The DNA here is from genome assembly GCA_963583905.1 of Stenurella melanura. Lineage (NCBI taxonomy): Eukaryota > Metazoa > Arthropoda > Insecta > Coleoptera > Cerambycidae > Stenurella > Stenurella melanura. The sequence goes on from OY757312.1 coordinate 117,399,700, forward strand.
AGAACAAACAAAACTGAATAGTTTAAATTTTAAATTAAAATTAAATTTTGAAATATTAGATCAAAATAGAAAAAAACAATTGAAATATTGGAAATTAACCCATTGAAACGACTAAAAATAACAAATCAGTTGATCACACACCGCTGAACAGCGAGCTGCGAAATATATTCATCCAAGAATAAATAATAAATTGAAAATAAAAGTGGTGAATAAGTTGAAGGTTAGGATATTACAATCCAGATATATTGATATCAAGAATAAATTGTAAAAGTTGATTAAATATAAGAAGTGAGTATACTTTGAAAGTATTACGAAGTAGATTATCCGGAAAGCAGATTTAGAAGAGGGAAGTATTTGTTAATCCAGTTAGCAAATTTATATGGTGAAGAAATTTCAAACGTCAAGCAAGTGATAGAAATACTTCAAGAAAATCTTGAAAATAAATTGGAGGTTAGAAACAAACGTCAATCCAGTAAAGAAGAAGAAGAAGAAGCCTTGAGAGGTTAAAAAGTCAGTCAAGTGACATAATATTTCAAGGATCATAATAACCAGTTAGAGGTTATAATATAACATTACTCGAGTCGAAAGAAAGACAAGGTAAAGCTTTACAATATCAGAAATCCATGGTACATATTTATTTTAAATAAAGGCCATATTTATCATTTTAGTTAAGTTAGATTTTGTTATTTAAATTTGTTAATTACATTCCAAGTTCAAATTTGTTAATAAATTAATACTTTGTTCGTTCAATACTGAGTTTGATTTATTTAGATTGTTATCTTGATCGATGAGCATTTATTGAACCGACTTCGTTGGACCCTGAGTAAGAGTCATTCTATGGATTGTAGATGGTCATGCTAATGGTGTTCTATAGTCTATAATATTAACAGCTTTTAAGAAACTGTTTGGCGCTCAATAAAATCATTTCAATTTACTTTCAAAAAGTAATTTCGAACGTATAAAAAATAAAATAGATAATAGAAAATAGAACATTTATGGCTTGTTAACGTGGAGCGATCAGGAAAGCGATTAAATAAATACAACTTGAGAATGGTTTATCATTTCAAGCATACATTTGAAAGATAATAGAACAAATAACTTATTTTGATAGTTTTGACAACAAGGCATTGTCAAATTAAAAACAAATATTAGTTATATGAGGTTAAAGTCAGGTAAGACAACAACCATGAATCCAGAGGAAACTACACAAGGTACATCCACAGTTCCACAAACACAAGTTGGTGACACAAACACACAACCAGACACAAACATGTTCCAGAAACTCATGGAAATGATGGGTGGAATGAAGGTAGACATGAATCAAAATAACCAGAGACTTGAAGAAAACATTAGCAACATGAATACAAAAATGGATAAGAATAACCAAACTTTTGAAGAAAACATTAGCAACATAAATACAAAAATGGATCAAAATAACCAGCGACTAGAAGAAAATATGGACAAAAATAACCAGCGACTAGAAGAAAATATTAACAAAAATATGCAAAAGCTGGAAGAAAGCAATATAGAAGTAAGAAATAAAATTGAAAATTTAGAGAGTAAATGGGAGAGAATGGGAGAGACAGTCAACGAAGAAATTGGTATTAAGGTAAACGAGGCAGCAAAAGAAATAAGAGAGGAAGTAGTAACTATGTTTGAAGATGGAATGACTGCAGTAGATAGCAGAATGAAGAAACAGGAGTATAAATATGATAGCAAAATAAAAGAACAGGATAGCAAGATAGAACAGAACACGAAGTTGTTGAAGGATACCACACGTACACAATTGACACAATTACCCACACATACTTACACGTGCAACAAAACACCATTTTATTTTAACGGAGATAACCGCATACACCCTAAAATTTTCATTTCACGTTTGAAACAACACATGGAAACGCAACACGTAAATGCAAACCTAAAAGCAAACATACAAGACATGTTAAAGGGAGAAGCGGAAATCTGGTACTCAGTTATAATGGACAGGTTTGAGACTATAGAGGAATTTGAAGCTCTAGTCTTAAAACAATATTGGAGTGATTACACTCAGTTGAAAATAAGACAAGACCTATTTAATGGTAACTATGTAGAAAATAAAGGTATTTCTAGGGAAAATTATGTACTTAGAAAAGTATACAATATTAGACATCTAGAACCAAAATTCACAGAAAGTGAAATGGTCAGATATTTAGCTAGGCATTTTTCAGGGGATATCCAGAATGTTATTATTACGCAAAGAATTGCAAAGTTAGATGATTTAATTGATTATTTAAGAGAATTAGATGATTATCATCAGAGTTTTGATAGGAAGTCTAGTCAAAATAGGGAAAATAATAGTAGATATTATAACAAGTGGGGTTATGATCAGAATACGAATGAAAGTGATAGAAGAGAAAGGCAAGGTTATGGTCAATATGATAGGAAGGAAAGACAAGGTTATGGTCAACGTCAATATGACAATGATAGAAAGGAACGAGGGGGTTATGAGAAACGTCAATATGACAATGATAGGTATGAAAAGCAGGGTTATGAGAAACGTCAGTATGACAATGATAGGAATGAAAAGCAGGGTTATGAGAAACGTCAATATGACAATGATAGAAAGGAACGAGGAGGTTATGGTCAATATAAATATGACAATTATAGGAATGAAAAGCAGGGTTTTGAGAAACGTCATGATGATAATGATTGCAGAGAGAGAGGGGGTTATGTTAAAAATAATGAGTCATATGCACAAGTGGCTAATATCAATATTCAAAGGGGTAATAGAGTAGATGAAAACACGCACTCTAATATAAATAAAATAGAAACAGCACAAGTAAATGATAGAAATAGAAATCAGGATTTTTAGATAAACTTGTTTTAAATGTAGGTAATAATTGTAAAAAAATAGGCGACTGTATAGAAAATGATGTTATATTGGGAGACGACATCTTATCAGAAAAAAAGGCAAATATTGTATTAGGAGAAAGAATCCTAAAAATAGAAGGTGAAAGAATACCTTTCTGTAGTGTTAATGAATTAAATGGCAAATGTGCTGAAATAGTTAATGAATTGAGTGGCAAAGGTGCCGAAATAGTTAATGAATTGAATGGCAATGATGCCGAAATAAATAATGTATCAAATGGCATAGAGTCCAATAATGATAATGAATTTTGCGGTGAGCATATAGTGGGAACCACATGTGTTCAAATAAATAATGATAAGAAGCCTGAAACCTTTCTGATAAGTCGTTACTCCAAATGTGATAGCATTTTTAAAAATTTGTCTCAAAAATACAAAAATTCAATTGATTATGAACCTACTATAGCAAAGGGCTATGCGCAACAACTTGAAGTAGGTAATATTTTAAATGAAAACGAAAATGTTTTAAATTATAATAAGGAAGAATCATTACCGGGAAGTTGTCACATGGGGATAAATTATCCATATGATCCAGGATAGATTACTCTTAAGTTATCCAAATGATCCTGAGTAGATCACTTTTAAATTGTAAATAAACTTTGACAGTGTGAATGTCACATCATGTTTTTAAAACTAACAAAATTTTCACATGTCAAAATTCTATTAGTTTAGGGGGTTTTATGCTGTATATCCACACTGTGGAACACTACCTAAGTGTTGTGTTTGAAATCATAAATAAAATTCACAAATTTGTATGTATTTTAGGAATTAATCATAACAGTTTTACTTTAACGGATCATACAGAAGCAGGAGTATCTGTGGTTTATTTAATTGATTCAAGTTCACTTATTCTCATCGAGTAGGATGCAGAGAATGAAACTTGATATTGAATACGAACAAAATATTTAAATAAACATAAAATGAAGTTATTTTAGTTTAACAAGGTTATTCTAAATAGTATATAATAAAACATGAACTGATAGAGAATCACAATCTCATTTAAAATGATTTAGAATGAAATTGGAAAACAAAAAAGTAAATTTTATAAAATCTGACATGCATGTCAATACTTAGGGCTGAAAATCATATTTTGTGTAGAAACACTGTAAATCTACACAAAATGAATATTGGATGAAAGACTATCAACAGTAGTTGCAGTGCAGCGTAATTATTTTAGAAATAGTAAGTCCATATATTACAAAACACTGAATGACATTTTAAGTTTTCAGATATTTTTAAATATCATTGCAGAAAGGTGTTTTGTAAATGATATTTTACATCATGCAGAAAGAAAGGACTAATAGTATGATGTTAAATGTTTGTTGGCGTATCAATTTCTTGTTTTAGTTTATAATATAAGTATTCTGTCAGTATGGAAACTGCAGTACGTTTTTAACTACTAGCATTTTGTGTTTATCATTGCTATTCATCTAAATGTATGAATTAGTATTTATTTGAGATTGGAATTGTTAATTGTAGTTATAAGTAGATTTTAAGAAAGTGTATGTAATATGTCAATATATTTCGAGTAATTATAATTATTCACTTAATCCTGAAAAGAAGAATAAGAAACTTATCAGGAAAAATAAAGAATTAAAAACAGTATTCACTTAAGGTAAAGAACAAACAAAACTGAATAGTTTAAATTTTAAATTAAAATTAAATTTTGAAATATTAGATCAAAATAGAAAAAAACAATTGAAATATTGGAAATTAACCCATTGAAACGACTAAAAATAACAAATCAGTTGATCACACACCGCTGAACAGCGAGCTGCGAAATATATTCATCCAAGAATAAATAATAAATTGAAAATAAAAGTGGTGAATAAGTTGAAGGTTAGGATATTACAATCCAGATATATTGATATCAAGAATAAATTGTAAAAGTTGATTAAATATAAGAAGTGAGTATACTTTGAAAGTATTACGAAGTAGATTATCCGGAAAGCAGATTTAGAAGAGGGAAGTATTTGTTAATCCAGTTAGCAAATTTATATGGTGAAGAAATTTCAAACGTCAAGCAAGTGATAGAAATACTTCAAGAAAATCTTGAAAATAAATTGGAGGTTAGAAACAAACGTCAATCCAGTAAAGAAGAAGAAGAAGAAGCCTTGAGAGGTTAAAAAGTCAGTCAAGTGACATAATATTTCAAGGATCATAATAACCAGTTAGAGGTTATAATATAACATTACTCGAGTCGAAAGAAAGACAAGGTAAAGCTTTACAATATCAGAAATCCATGGTACATATTTATTTTAAATAAAGGCCATATTTATCATTTTAGTTAAGTTAGATTTTGTTATTTAAATTTGTTAATTACATTCCAAGTTCAAATTTGTTAATAAATTAATACTTTGTTCGTTCAATACTGAGTTTGATTTATTTAGATTGTTATCTTGATCGATGAGCATTTATTGAACCGACTTCGTTGGACCCTGAGTAAGAGTCATTCTATGGATTGTAGATGGTCATGCTAATGGTGTTCTATAGTCTATAATATTAACAGCTTTTAAGAAACTGTTTGGCGCTCAATAAAATCATTTCAATTTACTTTCAAAAAGTAATTTCGAACGTATAAAAAATAAAATAGATAATAGAAAATAGAACAATATATATATATATATATATATATATATATATATATATATATATATATATATATTATCCAAATCTGACTTGAGCAATTCGATATCATCACTGCAGCTAACGCTGTAGTAAATTTTTAAGTCGTCGGAATAGAGTAGATGTGGGCATTGTAAGTTTATAACTTTGTCATTGATAAAGACATTGAATAAAAGTAGACGAAGGATTGACCCTTGAGGGACTCCTGAGTCGGCATTAAATTCGATAAACTTGTGTCCATGGTAATACACATATTGTAATCTATTACTTAAATATGAGGTAATGCATGAAACAAACTCATATGATAATCCGAAATTTTTTAATTTATTTAATAAGATACCATGATAAAGCCTGTCAAACGCTATGGAGAAATCTGTGTAAATAACGTCAACTTGACCACCTCCACCCAAGACTTCACAAAGATACTGAGTCAAGCACAATAAATTTGAAGTCGTAGACCTACCTGGCATGATCCCATGTTGACGGCTTGATATTTTATTTTCTATGTTAGGAAAAATATAGTCGTAGAGAACGAATTCGAATAGTTTAGAGAAGTTGTTAATTATGGTGATTGGCCTGTAATTCTTTATGTCTTCTTTGGAATTCTTTTTTTGTACAGGGCATATTTTAGATATTTTCCACAGTCTGGGAAAAATGTCATTATTTAAGGATAAATTAAGTATATATGATAAGGGACGGGCCAGTATTGAGACGCATAACGAAAATAGCTGGTATTCCATCTGAACCTGCTGTAAATTTTGGCTTTAATTATTTGCACCCTTTCATAACTTCTGCCTCTGAGATTGTAAGTATGAATATATTTTGTGTGTCCACAGGTTCACTTTCGCCACCCATATTGACATTATTAGTTGATGCAGAGTATACTGATTTGAAATATTCTGAAAATTTATTTATTATATCTTGTCACTTGTCTTGTCATTATATGAGGTATTTTGATATGTCATATTGTTAGGTATTGAGCTTACTTTTGACTTATTATAAATGTAGGACTGAAACATTTTTGGATTATTTTTTAAGTTATTTTCTATCTTAAGTAGATAGCTTCTATGCAAGTCATCAATATCTTTTTTTACTTTTGTTCTTATATTCTTATAATATTATTATTATACAATGAAAACGGCATGAGATAAATAATTGCTGTTACCAAAAATGGGAATAACATGTCATTCCATGATGAGAATAGGTGTTATCCAAAAAATAAATAAAAATACTTTATCCTAAGTATTAACCAACCATAGAATATAGAATTGTTACGTCTCCGTCATATAAATATGCCCATGTAATAAATTAGTTGGAAGCAATAATACGGAGATTGAAGTAGGTGATAAGACATTAAATTTGTAGGTAGCTTTAATTAAAAAAGAAATCATCAAAATCTGCCAAACGAGAGCCACAGAAAAAGCAGGTGAAGAAAACGCCTTGTGTTTTCAAAATATGGATAACATTTTATTCATTTAAAATATTGATTTGTAGGGTTAAATTCTGACTTACGAAAATATTCTTTCATGTCACAGGCAAGTGCTAAAATTAAGTTCAAATGTTAATTAAGATATATTTTCTAGGCAACACAATTCACACAGATAATACTTTGCGCGATTAGACAAAGGCGCATAAGCTACAATAGAGAAAATTAAAGAGCCGCTCATGAGAATAGCTGAAAAACGATCTACTCTCTTGTTATAGAACTTTGTGGTTGCCTTTAATTCTGCTTCAGTGCGTTGTTAGTTAAGTTCGGATGAAAGCAAACCTCGGAGACCTCAACATTTTCAGAATTACCCAGGAAAAATTGTTTAGTGGTAAATGGACAGATCGTGCATGTTATTTCTTACTAAGGACAGAAAATTGTTTGCTGTGTTTCATTTATAATAAATGAAAAAGTAACTATTCGACTAATAAACATTACCAAGCATTTACTGAATTTTATTTGTAAATGTATCTAACATAGGATTCAAATATATTTATTTTATTTATTTTATTTTATTACTGCAACAATTTACAAGTTGTACATTTTTTGTAATATCTAGTTAATCTATTTATTATTTATTTATAATTCAATTTATTAACATTACGTGTTATGACACCTGTGGGAACCTCGTGTTGTGTCTAGCAGTATTTAACATTTTGTTCATGCATTATTATTATTATTACTATTTTTTAAATCTTTTTACATTGTGGTTGCATTTTCTATTACGATTTATAGTTATAATATAATATAAAGACATAATACAATATAATATAATATAGAGTGAAATAATTAGACAGAGGAAGACAAGGAGAATTTATAATTAATTATATTTAAAATATATTATTTTTATTTTTATTTACGACTTGGTTAGTTACAAGAGTCGGTAGTTACGGGGGATGGATTTGTTTTATTATTAGGCCAATAGTTGGAGGAGTGTGGTGTAATTGTCTGTTATATACTTTTTACATGTCCTTTTGAATTTCTTTTTATTATGGACTTTAATATATTCAGGTAGTTGGTTGTATAGTTTAATTCCATTGAATTTGATTTGCTTCTGACATATTGTTTTGTTGTATTTTGGAGTTTGATACGAGTTTTTAGATCTATTTCTTGTTTCATATTGGTGATTTACCGGCGATCCAAATGTATGTTTCTTGTTGTGAGTATAAACTATAGCTGCATGCATATACAAACCCTTCACACTCAGTAATTCATTATCAATAAATATATTTCCACAGTTGTCTCTACTTTTCCTGTTAAAAATTGTCCGTAGTATATAATTTTGTGTTATCTGAAGAGGCTGGAGGGTTGCACTGTAGGCTGATCCCCAGACGCTAATACCATACCTAATTAGGGATTCCGCTAGGCTGTTATATGTCACTAGGAGAGTCTTTCTATTTAGTATACTTTACAGGTTATAGAATTTATATATTAATTTTCTTAGCTTCCCGTTTAAATATTTAATATGATTATCCCATTTTAGGTGATTATCGAAAATGACGCCGAGGTATTTGATAGTTGTGGTATGTTGAATGTAAGTATTCGTTTCTCTATCTATGAGAATAGGTTGTACCGTTTGGGGTAGTCCTGCCTTCGTTGGAGAAAAAGTCATGAATTTAGTCTTTGCTATATTCAGTTTTAATAAATTGATATCTAGCCAGTTTTTGACTTTACTAATTGCCTCAGCCGCCTTTTGTCGCGCTAAGTTCCAGGTTTCTCCCGAACATATCAATACGGTGTCATCTGCGTATGATATGATGTTGCATCCAAAGTTTTTGTTCAGTAAGCCATTGATAAACAGCAGGAATAAGGTAGGACCTAAGACTGTTCCCTGTGGAACTCCAGTTTTTATTGTTTTCCTAGTGCTAAGAGCGTTGCCAATTTTTACTTGCTGGGGTCTATTTGACAGATATTGTTTTAATAAGTTGTAGGCAACACCCCTAATTCCCATCTTGTTTAGTTTTTCCAGTAACTGGCTATGCGACACCGTATCGAAGGCTTTTTGTAAATCCAAAAAGATAGCTATGATTTTTTCGTTCTTTTCAAAATTAGTTGTAATTTTATCTGTTAGTAACTGGAGAGGATCTTCTGTGCTTAAGTTTTTTTGGAATCCATACTGATTTTTTGAGACAATTTTATTTTTCTCAAGATATGAACGAAGCCTGTGGTTCAAACATTTTTCGAAAATTTTTGCGACATTATTAATCAACGATATTGGACGGAAATTTGTCATGTAATTCTTGTTACCATTTTTATAAATTGGAACAACTATGCTTTCTTTAAAGGCTTTAGGTATATCTGCGTTTTTGAAAATAAGGTTGATAATATGTGCTAGAGGTTTACAGATGTGAGCCGATAGAAGTTTTAGTGTTTTTACCGTTATTCCATCTTTTCCTGGAGAGGAGGAGTTTTTGAGGGTGCATATTATATTTTTTATTTCATTATCATCAACGTCTTCCAGGACCATGGAGTTTAGGTGCTGGCTTGTGTTGTCGTTTAAGGTCAGATTTTGTGCGTGTTTCGGAATATCACTAGATATTTTTTTGCCGATGTCAATAAAGAACTGGTTAAAGGTCGACGCTATTTCATTTTTGTTTGTGATTACTATGTTGTCGTCTGTTATTATTTGCTCTACATTGTCTTTGCACTTTTTATTGCAATTTGTGGCTTCGTTGATACAGTCCCAAACTTTTCTGTAATTGTTTCCGGCCTCGAGAATTTTCCCCTTATAGAAGTTGTTTTTTGAAGTTTTAATTAGTGTCGTTACTATATTTCGATAGTTTTTGTAATAGTTTTTAATATCAGTGTTATGTTTGTTCTTTAGTAATTTTTGTTTAAGTCTGTCACGTTTTCTTATAGAGTTTAGAATACCTTGGGTCATCCATGGTTTGAGTTTAGTGTTTTTATTTTTTATTTTAATTACCTTGGTTGCTTCATTTACACTTAGATTTATGTTTTCATAGAATACATTAATTGCCTTTTCGGGGTTTCTTTCTTCGTATAGTTTGTCCCATTTTATTAATGCTACAGATCTAAAAAGTTTATTGTCGTCTATTTTTTTTATGAAATGCTCCTTTTCCGGTTTGGGCTGTGAGGTTTCGTTAAATTCTATATTGAAAATTACTGGATAATGGTCTGTTATGCTATTTTTTAGTACAATAGGCGTAGAGTTCATTTTTAAATTGGCATTTAGTTTAACAAAAATGTGGTCTATTATTGAGGAACTATTTTCGGTTTCCCTTGTGGGTTGATTTATTTGTGAACGAAAGCCATTTTTTTCCATCATGTTTATATAGGCTAACGCAGTGACGTCAGATAAGTCTCCTATATTTATATTCATGTCTCCGATCAAAGTTATTAGGTTGCTGTCGTTTATTGATTTTAGGTAGTTGTCTATGTCATTGATAAATATATTTGTATTTGTAGGTGGAGGTCTATAGACGCCCGTTATCGTACATTTAACTTCATTATAGGTAAATTTGCATTCTAGTATAGTAACCTGAGTGAGTTTTATTATCTTAATTTCTGGATACAGGTCATTTCTTACAAGAATAATTACGCCATCATTTTGGTTATAGTTACCCTCATTATAATATGGTTTGTACCCGTCTATATATATTGGTCCTCAATTTAACTGCAATACCTAATCTATAATATTAAGAAGTGAAATATTTTTTAAAAATCACGTATTCATTAAGTGTAAATTTTAAATCACTCGCTCAATAATTTACGTTACATAGTTTTGAAGATTAATGAGAAAAAGTGCTACTTTTTAAAGATTTTTAATCACACCTGCTTTAAATCCATTATATCTGTAAAATATGCATCCTATATGAATAATATTTTAGGTATTGATAAAAGACAGTTTTTTTCGTAGAATGAAATTTATTCATGATTTTTTGTTTTAAAATTTCGGGATTATTGCCAAGAACGGCATGCTTATTTGGTTACTTAAGGTATTTATACAAGGTTGGGCCCAATATTTTGTGTTTGTATTTTTTAAACATGTGATAGTAGAGACGATTTACTATATTATGAGTCCAAATAGCTATGATTGGGTTCATTTTCAGATAAATGCTACTTGAGGTGATATTATTGCGAATAAAAAAATGTCCTCATCTTCCAATCCAGCGATTGGGAAAACTGCCTTTCCCTGATATAGCGACGATAGTGTACTGGACAACCAACGCAACGTGTAGAAATACGATTATGTGCCGGTTGCATATTCTTAAGTTACAGACACAAACAGCTATTCGGTTTTTCAAACGTCTCTGATTAAGTTACTGACATGGTTACCAGTAGGGGGTATCCGAGAAGGGCGAGGAATATTTGTGCCGTTTTTGCTAGCCAGTTCGGATTTTGAAAAAACCGCAACACTGTTTCGGAAATATTAGAACTATCTACAAAAATATCGGAAGGCTTTGAGAATCTCAATTACACATCAATAACTTTCTGTGATTTAAGTAAAGCATTTAATTGTGTCTCACATGAACTTCTTATAAACAAACTAAAATAATATAATTTTGGGGATTGTAGTATTCGGTTATTGAAATCTTACCTTGATGATAGGTATCAGAGGCTTAGGGTAGGTAATACGCTATCTGCAAAGAGGCAGCTAACTGTGGGAGTTCCGCAGGGGTCTGTATTAGGACTTCTGCCATTTTTAATATTTATCAACGACCTCATCACTTTTGTGAAAACATGGAGAATTATATCCTATTTTCAGATGATACAATAATATGTTCAACAGCTAATAACCTCAATGACGTTGTAACAAGGTCATGTGAGGCTCAATCAAAAGCAAAAAATGGTTTAACTCTAATGAGCTATTTCTGAACAAATCTAAAACCTCAGAATATGATATTTACTTCGAGAGATGTTGAGACTGCTGTTATCCCGCAGAATAGTGTGAAATTTCTGGGCATTCATCTTGATCCAAAACTAAAATGGGAAGAGCATATGAATTATCTCTCGAAAAAACTAGGTAGTACCATATTTATTTTACGAAATCTAGCAAACTGTGTCTCAACTGACACACCAAGAACTGCTTACTTTGCACTCTGTCATTCAAATATTTCATATGCTGTTCTCGCTTGGAGACATGCTGCAGATTGTCACAGAGTTTTCAACCTGTAAAAAAAGCAATAAGAATTCTGGATGCTCTCAAGTACAGAGAAGACTGCAAGAATTCATTCATAAATCATGAAATTTTAGCTTTTCCATCTATACATATATTTTAGAAAATTTATTATACATTAAAAGAAACTCTTATATGATACATATGATTCTGTACATAATCATTGCATGAGAGATAAATCTAATCTAGTTGTTAAGCATTGCCGGTTGAAGAGGTGCCAAAATGGGCCAAACTACTGGGCCATAATTTCTTTTAATAAATTGCCACAAAAAATTAAAGACTTGCCTTTACAGCATTTTAAGCAGAGGACCAAAAAATTTGTAATCTCCAAAGCCTTTTATAATTTCAATGAATTTCTAGACTGCGATATTTCTGATCTGTCTTATATTTTAATTATCATTACTTTAAGTTTTATTTGTAATATTTTCATTTTAATTAATTTGTAAGTTTTTATTTTAAACTTCCACTTTAATGTTTGTGATATTCATTACTATGTATTATAATGACGATTTCTCTATGTGACCTGTGTAACTGCCAAAAGGCATGAAAGCATCAATAAAGTACTTACTTACTTACTTACTATTGAAAACGGCGCAAAGGCTCCTTGCCCTTCCCGGATACCACCTACCGACTTTATGTATAAAAATAAATTATTATTTTGAACTTATATAATACACATTTTTATTTGTCGTGCCTTTTACTCAATTATAATTAATAGTGCAATACGTTTTATGTTGCAGACGTAAACTGGTAATACGTTGGTAACTTATTTAGAGTCGTTCGGAAAACCCAATTGCTATTTGTGTCTTTAACTTACGAATGTGCGTACCTGATCAGTAAATAAATTTCATCTAATAAACTAAAGACATGCTGATTCAGAAAACCTCTATATGCAGCATCATTTAAAATATCAATTATTATGTAGGTTGACGAAATGATTTTTTATGGCTTCCAGCAACGCATTCACGTTGAACCTCTCTTTGAAATTTACTTGTCCTTTAGCTGAGATGACGTCCGTTTACTGAACCGGCATAGAATAATATATCAACAACGATATCAGAGAATGGCCTATGAGCATTTTTTTCTTTCACTGGATTGGAAGAGGAGGACCGATACCTTGACCCGATAGGTATTCAGATCTCACACCTCTAGATGGGAAGGAAGTAGTTTGCCATACAAATTAACTCCAGGGAGCAATTGATTAAAAGAATTCAAATAGCCGCAAAATAATTGTGACCAAACATATCTGCAAGGGTTACAAGGAATGAAATGCGAAATAGGGGTGAACAATTTGGATATCAACTGTAAATGCTGATTCATAAAAATAAAATAGTAGTTAAAGTTTCCTTTGCGGTTTTACTTCATAAATAATAACACAAAAAAATGGTACAAAACACCCACCATGTATTTTTGGCCACTGAATCCAAATCTGAGTTCAGAATTGGCCGATCACCCCAGTAATATTCGTGAGAGCCAAAAAACCACATGAAAGCCGGCCAAAATAGGGTTTGCGTGAGAAAAAAAATTAAAGTGGTCGCAAAAATCTGAAAATTCAGGGGTACGTAGAAAGGCGAGACAAATCTAAGGCTCAAACCGCGACTCCGTATCTCATTTCGTTTTCTAGTCATGGTCTCGGGAAGTGGTGAAAAACTTACCTTACTTTTTACTTTACCATCTGGTGACTTTGAGCGGTCGTATCTCGGAAACGAAGGTCCTCATCGACTTCTGTTCGATTTCCCATGACAGGAGATGCCATCGAGCCCATGAAAGCTCACGTTTGGAATGATTGGCCCTTCAAGCTAGACCGTATACGAGGAGCGAAATTCTCGGACTTTTCACTTTGGATCTCTCACTTAAAACTCACCGGAAAATATCGTGCCCCACAACATCGGATTACAAATTTACAATCTATCAAGCACAGAATAGGGGGGCTAATTTTGATTAGATACTTTACCTTTGAAAATTTTCAAAAAAATTCAGGGGTACGTAGGAAGGCGAGACAAATCGAATGGCGTAAACCGCAGCTCTGTATCTCATTGAGTTTTTGAGCTATGGTCTCGGGAAGCGGTTTTTGGCCGGTTTTTACGTGGTGTTTTGGCTCTCACGAAAAAGCGTGGGGTGACGGGCCAATTCTGACCTCGAATTCAGATTAAGCGGCCAAAAATACATGGGGTGGGTGTTCTGTAAAAGAGCATCTTTTCTGTGTTTGTGCCGGTGTAATTTTTACTTATTCCAAAAATCGACATCCCTTAAGCTCAAGCACTCAAGATTCTAACAAATTGTTTTAAATGTCTCGCATACCTTAATGAAATACTAATTAATCAGAAAACTTTAAAAAAAAAATATATTATGGCCATGAAATGTGTTGTCAAATTTTAGAAACAGACCATTATTAAATTGTAAATGGCTTGTTAATTTTTAAATTTAAGAATGATAAATGCTCTATTTAATAGTGCACGACTGAAACGAAGAAGTTCGAAAATAAGAACGGACTTTTTTATTCACGATAATATCACAGCGGGGAACCTTTTTCTGAAAACACAAAAATTGTAATAATCTATTAAACTAGTGACTTTTGTATAATGCACATGATAATATAGAGAATTGTCTCTACTACTGTGTGTTTAAAGGAATACATTGAATTCTCTGTAACTCTGTGTTTTAACGTTTCTGAATAAAAATAATTTTTCTCTCCTTGTAAATTCTGTAATTTGCTCGTTTCTCATTCTCGTCGAAAAAAGTTAATTTTCCAATATAATGAATAATTTCTGTTTGAAATTCGCCGGAGGTATCAGAAAGGGTTGAGACGATCATCCAAAAGAGGGTCTTATTGGCGATCAATCATGAGTGCGACGCCGACGACGCCGTCGGGGTGTCCACAGCCTCCTCGTTATTCGATTAAAACAATTAGATGAAAGTGGAAAAAAGACCTCGCAGGATTTATGTTTCATAATTGGAAATATACGATCTGAAGATAAAATTATTTTTCTAAAACATGTTCTATATCTAATACAGGGCTAAATTCGAACATTTATTATAAATGCATGGATACCTAACTTGATAAAAATTATTATCATTAATTTAACGTCATCGGTAAAATAGTGAAATCATCTGAGTCTAAAAAATGAAACTTTATTTTTTTGAACGTTGGTGTCAAATTAACTGAATGTGTATCATGGCTTTCGTTCAATAAATAAAAATAAATGTTGGATTTTTCTGCGCTGGTTTAACATTTTCAACCTATTTTGGCACAAGTTTGGACAAATCGTTGCCTCAGAACTAGTACGATTAAGTACCCTTTTTCACTTTGAACAATACACGAAAATCTTAGCAGTACGTAAGACTAAATCAATCTACCAAAGTCCACATTTGAATAGTAAATAAAAATACACGGCTTGCACATCGAATATCAATCAAATCGAAACAAATTTAAATTACTACAACATATTCTGCCCGGAGCCTACCAGACACCTGCGATGCGTATCGCCGTGACTGAGCGAAGCCAGGTCGGGTTAAAAACAAAATCAAATATAAACATTAATATCCTTTCGCAGAATGGGCCAATTAAAATGTGTATAAGATGAAACATGTAAAAGGCAAACTTAAAACAATTGGAATATATAAGGTAAAAGAAGTAGGTTCGCATTCGTTGAATAATATTAGAAATAAATCTGATGGCTTTGATTCTAGTATATACACTAAATCCCAAGTTTCTGTATTCTTACCAGCTTGCTTTACTTATTTTTTCCCTATTTATTCTACTTACCCCCCTTGCTTTACTGGTTCCACTGACATCTAAACTACCTAAACTGAGTTTAAGCAGTAAAATAACTTTTTGTGTTGCTAATTATTATACAGTGTTGTCATACTTCGCTAAGCAACAAAGTTATCGAGTGGTATTATAGGTGTCTAATACTGCTCGAGAATACCATTTTAAAAAATTATGCGACATCAGTGAGATTTTTTGTCGTAGTCGACAATTTTAATAGAGATTCGAATATAGACCCTTGGTTGACCAATAGTGTTTTTCATTTTCTTTACATTTAAATAAAATATGAAACATCCGACAAATGCTCCATTATATATTGTCCATTTAGTAAAATCCTATAGTGATTTATTTTCCGGTAACTGCTTGATACCTATTTTTTTTTTAATTTGACCATAATAATTAATTGCATTCTGGCTTTTAACTAATCTGGTGTATTCTAAACAGACTTCATCTCTATGCCTGGCATTATTTTCATGTATTTCTCTGTGCGGAACAAATTTGTTAATGTTTTGTTTTAATGTGTTTTCGAGGAAACTCATGAAATAAGTTTTGCTTTTATATTTTAAATACTGACAATGCATTTTAAATGCATTGACTGATAACACAGGACCACAAAAAAGTACTTGTTCTTTGAACTGGAGTAGTGTAATCCTATGCATTTTGACGTGCTGAATTCTAGTTTGAAGTTCTTTATTAATCGTATAAGAATTTTTTTAAAAACGCCTTTCTGCAATGGTTCAAAACTTCTCTTTGTGGTCCTGTGTAATCTACCACCTCATTAGTCCTGAAGAGGCAATAAATTTTGTCAAAACATCGACTTTGGACGGCAAAAGGTTTGTCCTTATTATTAATCCAAATACTTTGGCAGTACTAATCATTTCACAAGCTCTTTCTTGGCTTGCCCTGTAAATGTATCGTTTCCATGGAAATGAGTGAGTAGCATTTCTATCGCCGTGCCCGGCCGGTTTTTCAGATGCTAAAAATTAAAGTCGTGAAAAAGCCAAACGTCGTTTTGCGACAGAAGCTTAATTAGGAAACGTTTTCAGAAGTGAGCTTTAAATCACGAACCGTAGAATTAGCGAGATGAATGTATCAAAGCACGGCCACAGCCGGAGTGGGAGTGCAGCTGTCCTTCAGGCATAACGCTGTCTAAACATTGAGAAATGTCGGAAATATCTACATTTTTTTATTTAAATTTTGACACTGCTGAAACTTAAGGTTCTAGCCAACTAAAAACTTGATACAAATATTATAGATTTCGAAGATTGACTGGAAAAATATATTAATATATACCGCTTCTGAAGACCATACTAACTAAATCTGAAGTTGTGTCCTCCGTTGTCAGAAAATCAAAAATATACCAGGTTGTCTATTAATTCTAGTTAACCCCACACACGTTCTCTGGTGTCTGTGTTTGTATTCGAATATTTCTCTCACCTCCCACCCCCACGGGGACCACTGAGAGACTGTAGAACTATAATAATAATAATAATAATAATAATAATAATTGTTTATTTGTATAGAATTTGTACAAAACAATATATAAAATTTACAATAGAATGACAGTAGAATAAGAATATAACAATAAAGTTCTAGTATAATAAGAATGAGAAATACAATACAATACAACACAGCAAAAAGTACAATACAATAATAAAATATATATAGATAGATAATACAACAATTCCACGAATTAACTAAAGTAACCCACAAAAAATAAAATTTGCGCGTGGGCTTACACAGTTTAAGAAAACACGTTTTATTAAAATGTACAATGTACTGCAAGTGCTCGAGATTATAAATAATTAGAAATAATCAGAAAATATTTTAATTTATTTTATTATATTCATCATAAATATTATAAGCATATGTAAGTATTTTTCATATCAATGAGTTGATGAATCTGAAATCTGGGTGAATTAGTGATCCATTTGCGGATTTTGACTTTATATTGATTAAACGAGTTTAATTCTTTAATTTCTTTTGGCAAGATATTATATATTTTTGGTAATATGTAAAGGAAACTTCTCTGTTCTATAGTCCTCGCCATTTTTGGTACCTCGACTGAATTTTCCTTGTATCTGGTACTATGAGCATGGTCAATATTTTGAAAAGTGGATTTATTTTTATAATGATACAACAACATAATTTGACAGAACGATTGCCTTGGATCTAGAATGTTACTTTCTTGGTACAGCCGATCTGATGGGTAAGTATAGCATCTTGCATATATTATCTTTATAATCCATTTTTGGATCACTTCCAAATTTTTTAAATAATTTTTTGTGACTCCTCCCCATCATATTATTCCATAGGTTAAGTGTGGTTGTACCAAGCAGTAGTACATTGTTTTTAAATGGAACACGTCAAAGAAGCGTTTAAAATATTTGAATTTGCCAAGTAGACTTCTTAACTTCACAACTAAGTTATTTAATTGAGTATCCCATCTTAAGTGATTGTCTATTTCAATTCCTAAATATTTTATTGATTTACAAGATGTAACTTCAATTATAACGTTATTAAAATGTATGTTTAAAGCATTAAAACCGGGGAGGTTTCGAGCGAGTGACGTAAATGGCAGGAAGTGTGTCTTATTAAAATTAATCGTTAATAGTTTGCTATTGAAAAAGTCGATAATTATTTTGAAGTCACTTTCAGCTTTGGTTTTCAAATTAGCCCATGATACGTCTCTATAAAAAATGGCTGTATCATCAGCAAAGCTAATTATATCACCTTGTGAAGGAATCGTGAACAGATCGTTAACATATATTGTAAACAAAATAGGGCCAAGTACCGTACCTTGGGGTACTCCATAAGACACAGTTTGGAAGCTACTTTTAATATCTTCAATTTGTACACATTGTTTCCTGTCTGTCAAATAACTTTCCATTAAACTTCGAGTTTTACCTCGGAATCCAATATTTTCCAACGTCTCTAGTAAATCTGGATGACTCACGGTATCAAATGCCTTCGCTAGATCGACAAAGATGCATAACGACGGGTCGCCATCATTTAAGGCTTTGTACATTTTAGAGGTTAAATTTGCTATTGCATCCTGTGTCGATCTAGCCTCTCGGAAACCATACTGCTTTTCTGAGATTATTTTATATTTTTCCAAGTAAGAACAAATTCGGTTTTTTAGTATTTTCTCATATATTTTTGCAATATTCGATATCAACGATATAGGTCTATAGTTCCCTATTTTCAGTTTGTCTCCAGATTTATATGACGGTTAATTAATGGCGATTTTAAATGCTGAAGGGAAAATACCTGTTTCTAATGAGGTGTTTACAATATATGCAATGGGCTCTGCTATGTACATTGACATAAATTTTATGGTTTCTGATTTTATGCCATCTATCCCCGGGGCCTTTTTTATTTTTAAATCATTTATTATTTCCACCACTTCCTCTTTCTCCGTGTGTTAGGTAAATTGAATTATTTAATTTAGTTTTCCGAAAGTATTGTGTGAGAGTTTTTACTTTTTCTGCCAATTTTTTTCCAATTTCACTAAAAAATGTAATAAATTCATTTGCTATTTTTGTGCTATCAGATATGATTTCATTACTACTATTTTTAATCTGCTTTATATCTACTCGATCGGAATTTTTCTAAAACGTCTCGTCAAATTTTTTGGTCTTATCGGATTCTGCGCATCAAAATACATAGGATGTCATAGGTCAGATCCCCAGACCTTTTTTTTTCTTTTTATAGACTTGTGTAATCGAAATATAGTTATCACTATTATTACAAAGAAAACCTGATAACTCTTGGTTAAAAAATATATAGAGTAATCATTCGACAGCAAGAAATAAATATTTAAATAAAAGGTGCAAAATATGGAAGGCTTGCATAAATACCCCAAATCTCCAAAATATTTGAATTATCTCTTAGGATGGCCACCCTGCATATTTTTCAATAAGACTATAATAGCTGTCACCTTGTCAATTGTATTAACTATATCCAATTGTAGAGCTACCTTGGGTGGAGAATAATTTTTCTTATCTCAAACTGATGCCTGCTAAATAAAACGATATACAGGGTGGAACATTAATAATAGGCCATAGTGCAGGGGTAGATTCTTTGGGCCAAAGTATGAGGATATAAATAAATATGCTTTAGTAAAACGTTGCTGTAGAAAAAGATACAGGGTATCAAAATTCAAATTATTTTTTCGTTTTTTTGCAATAACTTAACAGCCTCTTGACTGATCTTCGCCAAATTTGCTAGAGAAACTTCTTTTATTCTAATAGAAGGCGCCGCAGGACCTGTATCTGATGATGAATTTTTTTCATATTTTTTTGGATGAAACGTTGTGGTACTTCTGACCAGAAAATCTCATGAGTGCGTCATTTCCAGGTATAAAAGTTACACTTGGTAGAGCTTGATAACTCCAACCGTTTTCGAGGAAATTGTCGTTAAACATTTGAATAATTTTTTGAAAGACAAGTTCAAATTTAATGAAACAAAGTGTATTTGTTGAAAACAGTGCAAAACGTAAGGGAAAACAAAATCGTAATAACAACGTAAACTCTTTTTCACTTTCTTATGAACTAATCGGGTATCTTCATGGTATTGAGATTAATACATAAATCAAAAGATTGTGTAAAATAGCGATCTAATCTTATTAGAAGACCAAAAAATAACATAAAAGTTGACTTAATGACATTAGTATTTATTTAAAAACTTTCCCCCCATACAAAAACCTCATTGCTGCAACTTTTTGATATGGACTCCACGTACTTCTAACCTTTTCTAATTCTCTTCATAAAATATTTTCTTACACTGAAAAATGCATTTTCCTGTCGTCTAATAAAATTGGCTGCGTTTCGTATTTTGTCCCACAGTTCTTTTCTTGAATTAATAGTATTTGCATAGATTAAGGACTTCATATGTCCCGACACATAATAATCCAAAGGGTTATAATCAGGACTCCTTGGTAGCCAAGCAAACTCACTTCCTCGACCGATCCATCTGCATGGGAGTCTCATCAAGATAATTCCTGACTTTAATGGAGAAATGAGGGGGTTTATGCAAGATGGAGCTTGCATAAACCACATTCTGTACCATATGTCTAGCATGAAAGCATGTAGTACATCACCAAGAGTATTTTGAAGAAAAAACAGATACGACTGACCATTTAAATTTGGAGGAAGAACAAATGGTCCCAATATTTCTACTTTCCAGTAATGGGTATTTCTCCAGTTAAAAACACCTCGGCGAGTAAAAGTTTCTTCGTTGGCAAATAAAATGTTCTTAACAAAATCTCGATCCCTGTTGTATTTATTTTGAATAAATTGACAAAATTGTAGCCTTTGTGGAAGATCCCTTCGAAGTAAGTTTTGTAGTTTTGTACAGGAGTGAAGTGATATAAGTAGAAACGTTCTTTGCGTAAGACTCTTAGAACAGATTGTTTACTCACCTCTGTTGCCGCTGATAAACGACTTGAGCTGACTTGGGGATCTTCATCCATACGAACTAAAATTTCTAGTTCTTAATCTGGAGTAACTCGTTTTGGTCGTCCTACATAATTTCTATGGCAAAATGAACTCGTTTCTCCCAAACGACGAAACAGATCTTTGAAAATCTTATGGTCTGGCTGTATTCTATTTGGATATTGAAATGAGTATCTCCTCGCTGCAGCACGTCCGCTAAATTTTTTTTGTACGTAAACACATATCATATCCTCATTTCCCTATTTGAAAAATTATTATGTCGAGGCACTTTAAATAAAGAAGTTAAAGAAATTATCACGAGGAACACAAGAACAAAATAAAATGATTAAATGACGTACATGACAGAACTAAAACGTAACCAAAACACACTTTTCAATAAATACACTTTGTTTCGTTAAATTTGAATTTGTCTTTCAAAAAATTATTCAAATGTGTAACGTCAATTTCCTCGAAAACGATTGGAGTTATCGACTTCTACAAAGTGTACCTTTTTTACATGGATATGATGCTCTCATCAGATTTTCTGGTCAGAAGTACCACAACGTTTCGTTCAAAAAAAAATATGAAGAAAATTCATCATCAGATACAGGTCCTGCGACGCCCTCTATGATTTAACGTGTTGTAATACATAAATTATTGTTTCTTAGAATAAGAAAAGTTCCTCTAGTAAATTTGGCGAAGATCAGTAAAGAAGCTGTTCAGTTATTGCAAGAAACATCGCTGTATCTTTTTCCATAGCAACATTTTACTGAAGCCTATTTGGTTATCATATTTTGGCCCGAAGAATCTACCCCTGCACTATGGCCTATTATTAATGGTCCACCCTGTATAAACGAACTGAAAATTAGAAAAGCTCCAGGTAAAGACAATGTATCCAGCTAAATATTAAAAGAAATACAATATTATATCTCCCCTGTCTTATCTCTTATATTTAATAACATTTCTGAATATGGAATTTATCCAAAGGCTCTAAAAGAGGCAATCATTACACCTGCTGTCAAAAAGGGTGACCCTAGTAAAGTAGAAAACTATCGACCCATTTCTTTATTATCAAATATTGGAGAAGTTCTAGAAAAAATAATTTAATTTCGTAAGGTAAAATACTGAAACTAATTTCACTTAGTTTCACAAAAACAGTATGGTTTTCAAGAGGGTAAGTCTACCAGTGATACCATAGCTGAACTTACTACCCTAATGTATAATGCAGTCGATTTAAAGAAGCTGGATTTATCTGTGTTCCTCGATATAGAAAAAGCATATGACACAGTATGTCACAGTAGCTTCTGTTGCAATTAGAAAGAACAGTATTAAGAGGAATAACAAATAAATTATTTAAGAGTTATTTGGAAAATGGAAAACTATATGTCAAAATTAATAATCAAGGAACAGTGCTTTGAGGTATACCACATGGTACTGTACTTGGACCGATATTTTTTATAATTTGCATGAATAATATACTCATGTCAAATATTACCGGAAGATTAATATTTTTCACAGATGACAGCGCAATTTTTTACGGAAGTGATTCGTGGAATTCTTTAAAAAACACAGTGGAACGAGACATAAAACAATGGGCCTTTACAGTACATTCGAATTTTGACATTTCAATATGGTGGGTGTCATTTGGGGAAAATAAAATAATTTTTTATCTAAAAATGAGGCGTCTTAGAACAGCAATCTCTGAGAAATAAATTAGCGAAATACAACAACTTTCACGGGGTATTTCAAACGCTCGAGTTTCACGCGCCTTGGTTGCACACGTAATCCCACCAATCATCATGGAGGACACAACAGAAGAACTTGCAAACCGACAACACTGCGATCACCGAGCGTGCGGATAGCGGATAACCTTAAACTTTCATTTGAGCTGTCGTCTTTTCTGGGGCATTTTCGGTCGTATTTTCACAGAATGGAACAAAACACTGCTTGCTAGACATTTTAATCGAAATCGGAGGCTTTCAATTTACGCTAACCTCAAAACCAAAATGTTAACATCAACAAGCTGTCAAACGTCTAGTCATGAGCGATATGTCACTGCCGGTGATTAAATCACCGTGATTATATAAAATATTAATATAAAGTATGATTTACATCGTTTTACTTTCAATTCATACTTGTCCATTGCTGCTTAATGCAGCCATACATTCACACAAACAAATTACGGCGAACGGTAAACATATCAGCTTGCAGATTGTGATGGCGTTAGTTTAAAACCACAGGAAGTGAAAAATATAAGTCGCCGTTAAGGAGTGATTGGAAAATCGCGATATCGCCCATCACTACAAACGTCAATTGAATTTTTACAACGTTGCCGAGTCGCCTTTTACACTATTGGCTTGGGATTGCTGACGTATTAATGGCGCGTTACGGATAATCGTTTAAATTGGACTTGTAAATAGGTGATTTTAATTATTTTTTTCTGGCTCTAATCTGCATCAAAATAGAAATTGAAAAAATACGGGTATTTTAATTTTTCATCAAATTTATGATTCCGCAATAAAAAAAATATGCTGAAAAGGCCCATTGAAAAATCACTTTGACAATAAAAAAATAAGTAATAACTACAATAAAACATTTTTCTTACCTCTGGCATCTTATAAAAATAATTTACCAAATTACAAAACTATTAAATTAATGAGTAATAACACTGAAATTGAAATAAAGGCCACCTGTGTTATGAAATATCTTGGTATTCACAGAGATAGTCATTTTTGATGGGAGGAGCATATCCAGGCAACACATAAAAAACTAAGGGAATTAAAATACAAGTTTATACAACAAAAAAATATTTTACGTGTCAAAGAATTAATACCTGTATATAAATCACTGGTTAAATCAATTCTGCGGTGCGGTATTATTGGTTGGCGAGGGGTAACAAAAACAACGTTAAATCCAGTACAGAGAATTCAAGATCGTATCATAAAAATAATATTAAATAAGCCAGCTCGTTTTGCTACAGATGAATTGTATAACAACTGTTCTTTACTCGATATTAGATAACTATATTCTAGCAGTGCTTTACTTAATATAAATACAAAAATAAGAAAGACCAGCTGAACGTTCATCAGTGGGACACATGGAGCAACAGAAAGGGGAGTTGAAAATACCAAAAACCACAAAAACCATAGGTCAAAAATGTTATAGCTCTGTTGCCAAAAAAATGTATAATCTGTTGCCTACATCGATAGGAGAAAAGAAACAGGCATCTTTCAAAAAATTATCCATCGTCTGAATACAAGAAAATAGATATAAATTACATAACATCTTCAAGTATTCCTAATTCGAATGAAATAAATAATAAGGGGAATTATATGGAATAGATGAAATATAATCATTCAATATTATCCTGGTAGCATTCTTATGTATTTTTATTATTGCAAGATTTTTAAGTTGCGAATGTCTAAATGTCTGTATTTTTAGTGTATTTCCAGAATATGACTTTAATTTTATTATTATAAAGATTATATATGGCTTACATCTATATGTGTGTGTATATGTGGCCGATATGTATCTATATTTACTTAATATGCAATATTTTTGTAGTAAGATTTAAGTTTATTAATTCAATAAAGTAATTTTGTTATATCTTGGAATCATATGCGCACTCAAACTCATAGAAGAGTTTAAGCGCACATTATTTGCTGTAATAATATTCTCTGTATTTTTGTATCAAGTAGCATTGCCATCTGTCACATTTTCAAAAAGAAACAAATAAATACATTTAGAATATCTTGAAACGTGGACATTTCAAATTTGAGTGAAAAAAAAATTAATTATCATCCCCCTTTACATGGTCCACCCTGTATATTTTCCAGTGAAGATCTAACCATATGTTCGCTGGCAGTAGCGTCAACTAGCTATCAAATTTGACTGTTCTCCGTCAAGTAGTTTTTTAGTTAGTGTACCAACAGACAGACAACAGACCGACAGGCAGATGGAATTGAACAACCTATCATGAAAATCTGAAGAAATCTCGGTGGGTGATTTTTTCTCGAATTCAATATTTCCCTTCGGTATGCGAGGGAAGTATAAAGACACTGTAGATGAAACCGATGTATTCTAATGATATATGAAAGTTACGTAAAGACTATTTTAAATACGAAGGAACTGCAATGGGTACCAAGTTACGATGACATCCTGTACACGGTATTGATATTTATAATAATTTACTTTGTAACGGTCATGTCTTGAAATAGCACTCAGTACATTAAATTAAATAAAAATATGTTTAAAATTTGTATATTAGTAAAATTATTTGGCACGATCGTAAAACTTCAACATGTACTCAGGTATAAAGACCATTTGACCTTTAACGCGTTGTGGAGATGGGACGTGCAGGGGCACTTGTTGTTTTGAAGCGATAGATTTTTGGTTTAAGAGAAAAGTTGAGTTTTGGTCTGGGGCCGATACACCACGTAACGGGAACAGGCGAATTTAACCTCCCCGAATTAGTTAAGCGTTTTAATTAATTCGAGCTTTTGGTCGTGTTGCCTGAAATATTAGAGCCGCCATATACTTGTAAATATTTGTATATAGTGATTAATAACTGCTAATAGAATTAGTAAAGTAGTTATGTTGTTATCTGTATGTGTTTATTGTGTGCCATTGCCCATAGCTATAGCAAGGCAATGTTTTCGTCGAATAACCTGTAAGTAGACTTTTCTATTATGTACGTCTCTCGTGATGCCAATGTTGCTGTTTGAATCCGCCTGCGACCAGAATTATTGATGGCTTCATTACTTCATTTCACGATTGGCCAGTAATATTCTTTGTATCCAATGTTATCGTCCGATAAAGACTTCTCGTACCCCATGAGAAGACTATAGTACGTGAATAATTTCATGTGAACTTTATGTTTACGTAACTATATCGCCCCGTTTTTAGACATCTCTCGTGTGTTTTGGGCATAAAAAACATAGTGTTCGATTGCCGAACCAGTTTGTGTCGAAATTACTAATTGTCGACATATTTTTGCAATTAACTTTACGTACAGTCTGTATTATTTCCTTTTGTGTGTCTTCATGTAATTTAATTGAGCCTTTTTATGTTAACGTAAGAATTCTTTGTTTTACCGCTATGGCCAGATCGTGTTTAGTTTAGTTTAATTATTTATTGTAACGGATTCTTATTGTGTACAATTTAGCTTTGCATTTTGTTATGTCAGATGGACTTTTGATGTTTTTTTTTATATTATTATTCTTACGAAAGATTTTGAAGTTTACCTACACCCTGAAGTTACCTTTGTGTATTTTTCAGTAAACTATTAAAGTAGTTAAATTTAAATGATTCGTTTTATTTTAATTTAAGAAAATATAACGTTTCAACTTTCATGATACAAAAATCATTTTTTCCAAGAAATCGATTAGTCAATAAATAATATAGGATCTACTTTAATATTTCAGTTTTCATTAAATTAAAACTGATCTTAAAATATGCAGAATTTTCAAATTAAACTTTTTGTTTACGTAAGTAAAACTGTTTTATTTTTAAATATCCACAAAAGTATATTAAACGATTTTAGATAGAATAATTTTCTAGGCTGATATTCTAAAGTCATAAGTTGGACCGGATCGCAATAGTAGGTCTCGATTTAGGACATCCTGTACATTGGAATGTTGGTCAAATACTTCTTCGTTCTTCCGTCTTTATAATATAGGCAGTTAAGAGTGAAAGTCTGGAGCAAATTCAGGAACTCGTTTTTGAAGTTTCTAAAACTTTCAAAGCGATGTACTAAATCTCATCTAGCACGTTGCACCTTTTCCGTATTCTTTCGCTTTAATTTCGTCATTAAAATATCGTTAGAGGACATTATAATAGTACACAGTAGGCAAGTTGACGAAATTAAAAGAAAATGCACATTTAAAATTTAAATACACCTTGATACAAGTGGTTCTAAATTTGCATGAAGTTCATTGGAAACAGAAATTGTTTTCACTATGTAATATTATCCGCAACCCTGTCTTACATTATCATACTAAAAACCCGCAGTTTGTGAATAATAAACAATACTTTTTGTGAATGATAATTTTTACTTAAAAAATGTTGTAGGCATTTATTTTAGGTGTATTTAATGTTATTTTATTTCATTAAAGATCAAACCTAATTAAGTTTGTGATTAATTTAAATCTCAATTGTAATATAATTATAACAAAAATTGAAAAAAATTTAAGTTATGTTCACAGGACAATGTTAAAAATAGCTGACTTTTGACCCCCATCGCGGAGCACATAGGATCCAGAGAAAATGGTTGGAAAAGTCTCAAAATTAATAAAAATATGTCTTCATGGTATAAAGGGGCTGAGGAAAATTGTATTTCATCCCTAAAAACATAAAAACAAGTCCTAAAATTGCTTTGAATAAATAATAGCTTATACTGAATGTGAAAATTATATTTATTTTGTGATAACTATTAGATATCGATTCAATAGAGATAACAAAAGGGTAAAAACTACCCCAATTCACACCCTATTCACGGGGTGGAACGCCATACACAGTACCCAATATTAAAAAAAAATGGTAAAGGTATTTACACAGAACTTCCCTCTTTATTTATACCGGGCGGTCACTCTAAGAAATTATTAATTACGAAACCACATATGAGAATATTAATCGGAAGGTATTATTACAAAGAATACCTGATAACTTTTGGTCAAAAAAATATACAGAATGGTCATCCGATAGCAAAAATTCAATATTAAATAAAAGGTGCCAAATATGGAAGGCTTGCGTAAATACCTTTACAAAGAATGACCGCAAAAAAGGCCTAAAATTCACCTGTTTTTGCAGAGTAGATAGCGGGCCAAGGGAAAGAGCAAAATAAATCCTATAGGGCTCAAATTAAACTTTGAGAAATTTTTAAAAGATAAAACAACTATGATTACTCAGATTTTAGATTGTATGAATTTTTTACGGAATATGTATTATTCTGTAGCGTATTTGGAGGAAGTTAGGAAATTGTCCTACAACCTTCCAACACCCTGTAATAATTAACATACCAACACCAGAAAACGAGAAAATTCATAGGTCCTACCCACATGATACAATCGTCATGGAATTTTCACTAAAAACAATTTTTTTAAGAAATTGGTTTAGAATGTCATGAAACGTGGAGAATTTAAATTTGAGCAAAAAAAATTCCATCTTTTACTGGTAAAATTCTTTTTTTCTGAAATAGGTTTGGAATGTCATAAAACATGGAAATTTTTGAGCAAAAAAAAATGTTTTTCCACCATTTATTCTTGGTATGGTAGGAAAAAAAATCCAAAATAATTTTGCTTTTGAATTTTTTTTTTCTTAAATAATTTAGAATGTCATGAAACGTGGAAATTTTAAATTTGAGCAAAAAAATTTTTCCATCATATGTACTATTAGTAAAAATATTTTAAGTAATTGACATAATTTTCAAATTTTTCTTTTTCAAATTTTTTTTTTATAAAATAAATTTAGAATGTCATAAAACGTGGAAAATTTAAATTTTGAGCAAAACAAATTTCCTGTCTTTCTACTGGTAAACAAATTTTGAAAAATTTTGAAATTTTTTTTTTCTGAAATAGATTTAGAATGTTACGAAACGTGGAAATTTTTAATTTGAGCAAACACCATTATTTATTCTTGGTACAGTGGTAAAAAAATTTTGGCTTTTCAATTTTTTTTTCTGAAATAAGTTTAGAGTGCCATAAAACGTGGAAATTTTAAAATTGAGCAAAAAAATTTTTCCATCATATTATTCTATTAAGTAGTAAAAACATATTTTAAAATTTTTCTTTTTGAATTTTTTTTATGAAATAAATTTAGAATGTCATGAAACGTGGAAATATTAAATTTGAGCAAAAAAAAATCGTTTTTCTACTGATAAGAAAATTTTCAGTTTTGAAAAAAATATTTTTTCTGAAATAGATTTTTCGACCGTCACAAACCTTCGCATATAGAGACAACAGTACATCACAATTCCCTTTTAGCATAAATTAGCAGCTTACCATAGTATGATATACCGATTGTTGAATGTACCAATGTCAACAAGTAACAACAACAAAGAATATAACATCATTAAACAAGTTGTCCCTTCTTAATTGAAAATATTTTAGCTAGAGAAATTAAAAAATGCCTAGAAATTAATACATTAGTATCCAATAATTAAAAAGAAAAACGACTCAAACTTTAAAACGCTCACGTATTTAGGCTCCCCCAATAGAAAAAGTTTCGACATATTTAAGAAAACGAAATTTGAATATAGCTTATAAGACAAATTCATTAGGAAAATAAATTAGAAATAATAAAGAGAAAACCGAAAAAGTCTATAGGTTGACTTGCGGTTCTTGCCCTGGGGGATATATTGGACAAACAGGCAGGAATTTCAAGAAACGTCACCATGAGCATAAAAATAGTTGCATTAAGAACATTACGGACTCTACATATGCAAATCATTTATTAGAAGGAAAAAAATCCTTTAAGGATGATTTCTAAACTTTACACGTAGAGAGTAAACGATTGAAATTATCTTTATTAGGATGTTTAGAAATTAATAAACATAAACGACTGGATAATTTGTTAAATGATCAAACCGAGATAAATCATTCTCTCTTACTTAACATTACTTGGAAATGATTTGCATAGGTAGCATAGTTTTTGTAAATTTTTTCCTAATCTGTTAATATTTATTGTATAATGTATTTATTTAGGTACCCTTTATTATTATGTTAATTACTTTTTATAATATAAAATTGTCAAATATTCAGTATATAAGGAGATAGTTTATAGATTGTAAGTTAGTTACGAGCTCACCATCCGATGAAGCCTACGTTAGGTGAAACTATTGTCATGGTTAAAAGTAAATTACTGTAAAAATCTAAACCACAGTGTGTTTGAAATCATGTATTAATTTAAATTGCAAAGACTTGTGTAACAACGGCGCCGCGGGTGGTTAGGCACTCTCCAGTCGCTTCCTGTAGCTGTTCATTTTCTGTATTAAAAAAAAATCATTGCACAAATATTCCGACGAAAATATATTTAAAATTTAAACTAGGAGGAGTTCGCGGCGCACATACTTTATTTTCTAGCCATTTCACAGTGAATGTTTAAATTATCTTACGATGCGAACATTCCTTCAAAGTTTATTAAAATTTGCCGATAACTAGAAAAAAGCTAATTTTCGAGTTCGCGCTTTGGCTGGCAACTCCAAAACTTTTATTGTTATTTTACGCAAAAACTGTTACATATGCGAATTTTTTGTGCGTATATTTTTTATGTAGAATTCTGTGATTTTCCATTCTAATTTCTTGGTGTTTTTTTTTTGCATTTGCGTTTTTTTTAAGTTAAAGTTTTCTTTTATATTGCAACCAAGACAGACTAGAGAACTTTTTCCCTGCTGGTCTACTAGCAAAGACCTACCCCTGTGCAAAATTTCCCGTGGACTGGGCTAAGAGTCAGAAAATGTAAGGAAAAACTTTAAATATTACTAAATTATATGAACATTTGTTTTCGCATATATAAAAATTTGATAAAAGCAATAACTTATGATATATAAATAAGCAAACCTCTCCAATAAGTGAGTGCTTCTTGCAATAATACCACAAAGATTCCCAAACATTAGCTCCCGATTCTTTCCCACAATTTCCCTAGCGAATTCACCAAAAGTGTGTCGTCGTAAGCTTAACCATAGTTAGCAGCACTTGAGTTGGAGACTAAAACACAGAGTCGCACTGGCCTAAAGCGCCTTATAAATAAAATGTGTTTTTAATACTTTGTACAGAATAAATGTTGTAGGACATTCACAGATTTTTAGTTGACCGAAGCTTACAGTAATACTGAAAAAATTCTTTAAAAGATTGTTAAATGTTTCTTACTGATATTAGCGTACCTATGGATGATATTGTATAAAAATTCCCTTGACGCAAACAGTACTCTAAATTAAAACCGATGGTATATTTCATTGCTCTTATGAAAATAGCTTCGCTTTTAGACTGTATTTATATATGATAGTACTACACAAGAGAAAATATTGCGAATATATCATTCTACCAACCACATAGAAATATCGTTTTCTGTAGGATGGAAATAAATTGTTCTGTAAATAATTACCTACATTTTGCTTAGCGATACAAATATATCAACAGCAATTAGCAAAATCTTACCGAGGAATCGAACAAAAGTGATCAGTAAAATAGTAATGTTGCACGGATAAAAAGTGAAAATACCATTAAATCTTGCACAGTATTTTACTAAATTTCATGCAGTATGATAAGGCGTAAAGAATGTCAGACACCCAGCCAGTATTTCATTCTGGTTTCTCCACTGAAAATAATAACCGTTTAGTAAAAACGACTTCGGTCCCAAATTCATAAGCTTGTGGTGCAACCTCTAACCACTACTGACTTGGCACATTTGCGATGACGTAGTTTCATGCGTATTGATAACGAAGGATTTATATTTGATACTTTATGATATAAATAAATCTGTTTCGCTTCTGATGTAACAATTTTAGTACCTAAATATTAAAAAGTGTTTCACCTGTGCGAACGGCAGCGAGTTTTTAGTTTGAGAGCATAGGGTCGTGAGTAAGGAGTATGGACACTCAGAGGGCGCCACCTGCTAAATAATTTTGACAGCCAGGAACAAAATTAAGTTACTAGCAATCATGCGATGGAATTCTTTAAATATATCGATAATATCAAAAATTACACTTTACTATGAAATCTCAAAATCTAGATAAATATCAGGTGCACTAGTGCAAATAACAAGTACTCTGTAATAATTAAAACAAACAAGAACTGTTGCAAGAGATAACTCAAAAATAAAAAAGCTTGCCTCATATAAAGAGTATTATATAACATCATGAAACACGTGGCGTCAAAATTAGGGCAACCAAAAGAATTTTTTCCTGGAATTTATAGAATTCTTGCCGCAGGGCGGTAAGAAATTTATGAGGACATCTATACAAATCTACAACTTGATAACGATGTAGAACCCTAAAGCTCCACAAAAATCAAGACCGCCGTCCACCTACCTTGTGTCTCTCTCAAGCGACCACCGGAAATCTGCCAAAATGTTCTCAGTGTTGCCAACTGGCGCACTCTTAGAACATTTTCTCTAGCCAATGATAATGCACCACCAACGAACTCAATAATCAAAACTGAATTTCACAATCACGTAATATCTCAACTACAAGAATATACGATCAACACCACTAACTCAAATTATACTTAAAGAAAACATGTTTACTTTGTGAATGTTAAGACTTTGCAGACATGCGACACGCTATGAGTTTTAGAGTAAGAGTGGTTGCATACCTCTCTACTCCAATAAGTGAATTAACAAGAGTCAATTTACTGCAAGTCAATTGAAATTAATCATGTAGCATGTTCAAATACTGCACCGACTTTCTTCGTCCATTAATTTGTTGGCTATTTCTGCAATTTTGCATTTTACACAATTTCGGTTATCTGCAATGCCATTTGGAGAGCATATGGGCACTGTTTCTTTATTGAACATGTATTGTTTCAACTAAAGTATTATTATTGTTACTGACCGTTTATAATTTTTTTCTGATCATCTGTTATATTTACTGAACAATTATTGTGTATAAAGAACATATCTTGTCTCACTGAAAGCTTATCATTTTGTTTCACTTCTGTTAATTTTAATGAATATTTATTATATCTCTGGATACTTATTATGCTGCCAGGAAATAAAAATTGTTGCTAAGATTTTATTATTTTTCATTAAGAAATAATTTGGGTATTTTCCAGACAACTTTCATATACTCGACGTAATATTTAATACGAAAAAAGAAGTACTCATTATGTCTACAGCTGATCTAATTCTGACCACACTAGTATACCAATAAATGTCAATCAATGACATCATTCTAAAATAATTATAATTACATTACTATACATTCTTATACATTTCTATCTGAAAGACAAAACAGAAAGGCCTCTTCTTTACAATGGCACCACTGTCAGTCTAGAGTTTGTCTCAACATATCTAGCCCTATCTAGAGAACACTTCATTGCGTGGCAAGCCACAACATTTATTTCCTTTGAATGTTAACAATTATTAAAATATTACGAATCAAACCTATGATAGTTAATTCATTCATATCTTATCCAACAAAATACTCCTTCAAATCGACTGCCAAGTCATTGTACACGTTCTTTCCTTCGCATTTGAAATCACTTCAAACAAGAATGAAAGGTCACTCACCCAGGTAATATTTATTACACTCGCATGGAATATTATACGGAGTGAGCCAGGAGGAAAGTGCTAAATTCCGTAAGTGTACACTACATATAAATTCGATTTTTACTTATTACTTACAGCGTCTTAAAAAGAATGTTTGCGAACAGCTCGAACCGCTCTTTATACGTTCAATCAAGAAGGTTGGCATTTTTGAACTGTCAAACATTAACTTGTCCTTTTTGATTGATTATTGTTGTGCGGACATTTGAATTCGTTCAACCAATTGCTCGTTGGAGTTTATTTGTACGGCATAAACTATTTCCTTCATGCACCCCCGGGCATAGAAATCTAGGGGTGTGAAATCTGAGCACCTAGAAGGTCAAGGCATTGGTCCTTCTCTTCCAATCCAGCGATTAAAACAAAAAATTCGAAAATAAAAGCGGAATTCTTTTTTATTCTCGATAATATCACCGCGAGGAGCATTTTTCTGAAAAGTCACACAAATTGCAATATCTCTGAAACTAATGATTTTGGATATTGCATATTAGGCTTCATAATGTAGTAAATTGTCTCTACTCTCACACATGTGATATCTCAAGGAATGTGTCGAATTACTAGTAATCCTGGTAAAGATGTTCTAATAAAACTTTGGGAAATGAAACAGATAGGTTTCTGAAACGTCAGCAAAATTCATTATTTTTATATTTTCATCCTTATTCATGTCATTTGTCAAGCAAGCCTCTAATTGTTCCTTTGGCGTAGAAGTCACAGTGTAGATATTAATTTCTAGTAATACACTCTGGTTAGCTGCATTATTTTGTAAATTTCATGGATGTTACGTGTAAGTGTAGGAAGAATGTGGTAGAAAATACCGGAGAAAAATATACAAATTAACGAATACCACAAATAATACTTAGATAACTATAATGAGATTAGTTTATCTCCAAAATGGATAATAGAATTTTAACCAAGAAAATTCACATTCTTATGTCAACAATTAAAAGGTCAACTAACAGAGAATAATAGCTTTTGCATAAACAGTACAAATGCGAATTTTACTTTTTAAGTATTGCCCACTATTTTTTTTTTTCATGCAAACCTACTTGCAATTTAAATCCGGTTCTGGTAATGAGGGAGGACGACGGAGAGATTTTATGGTTCCGCACGCGGCAGTGCATGTCCTCATTCAGGCGGCTCCGCGCCCATAATCATGTGTCTTGATTAGCGCCGTTTGTATATAAGAATCTCTACGCGAGATGTTATTGCAGCGGCCCCAGCCAACACACTAAGCCAGCTGATTACATTCTGTAGAATTGAATATCTCTATTTGTGCACCGACTCACTAAAACCGAGACGATTTTATTATTGAGAGGGATTCTTGCTCGATAAGAGAAATATTTTTTATGATGCAATTCTT
Organism: Stenurella melanura; assembly: GCA_963583905.1. Lineage (NCBI taxonomy): Eukaryota > Metazoa > Arthropoda > Insecta > Coleoptera > Cerambycidae > Stenurella > Stenurella melanura. The sequence continues at coordinate 117,434,674 of OY757312.1, forward strand.
TTTAGGAGTTCTGATTTTTTGAAGCATTTTTTTTTAAACCAGGGACGACTTTAAACCGAATAACTCCTATAAAAGCCAAAAGTATTGCAACAAATGAAAATCTTCAATTAATAAAGAAAATTTTTATTTAAATAATAAGGGCATTTTTTTAATGAAATTTGTGTTCAGTAACCTCAAAACCTATAACTGTATTTCGCTTTTCCAATGATTTTGCAAGACTTTTCACTTTAAGTCGGCCATACTGATCTGCCATTTTGAATTTTGGAATTAAAATCTATAACTACAACTACAACGCTTCCCAGGGATTCATTTGGGATGACAGAATTTCCGCTAGCCTCACAAATAGTTCTTTAGATTTTCCGGAAAATGAAAAATCATCCGGACAGCTCGAAACCACTGTTAGAAAGCTCGAAAAAAGCTCAAAATTCTTGGCCCAAAAACTATGCGATTCCTCACTTCTGATTAGCTAAGATATTTCATCTATAATCGTTTCCTCACAAACTTGTTCCAAAGAATTCAGTGATAAAGTGGGTCGTATTACCTGTGGATACAAGGACCATAAACAATACCAGAATAAATGAATATAGACAAATAAAGGATTCGCACATCTTCCTTGAATTAGAACTTCAAATGTGTCTGTTGGCATAAAAAAAATTAGACGATTTAGGTATCAAATAACTAACATGATGCAAATCTGAACTACATATTGCAAGTGATGCCTACATTTTTACGTTTAGTAGAGTAAAGCAACAGCTCAGCGGGCTACGGCGCGCGGCGTATTAGTGGCAAACACGTTCGGTCAGACTATCTATCGTGTACTTCAAACACGAAAAATGTTTTATTTGCATTCAATTCCAAATTATTTTCTTAGATTGGTATAAATAAGTTTACAGACTTCTTGTATCTTACAATATATAGAAGAGGCCTCAAAATACTACCTTGTGGCACACTTGTGGTTATATTAGATACTGTGAATGAGTTAACACTGACGATTATTTCTTACTTTAGTCTCGAATACTGGAGGATCTGAGGAGCTGATTTACAGCTGTCATGACGCGATAATCCAATGTCATCCTGGAATTTGTGCTCGATGTACCCAAAAACTTAAGGACCCTGAACCTTTATCGAATTTCCAACAATTCCAAGACTTTCGACAGTTGATTGACAGCTGTCATGTTGTCATCAATAAATTCTAACTCCGAATTCGTATTCAGAGACCTCGAAAACCCCCATATTAGGCCAGTCATTAAAACAAAAAAGCCAGACAAAATTACAAAACTCTCCATACTATTATACAAGCTAAGTAACATATAAATAAAAACAAATCTAGATTTGCAACCTTTTTTGAGGCCCGGAACATTGTTAAAAAATGACTTTTAAACAATTGTCAATAACTATTTAGACAAAATTGCAAAAGTTATGCAAACTTGGAAATCAATTGAAAAGGTTATTGCAAATGTTAATCTCACTTTGCAACCTGATCGTGTAAACGGAATATTGTTTTTTTATTATTTTTAACCCGTTATTTAGGATTTCTACTGCGAAAAAATTGCAAAGGTTTTGCAAATCTGACAGACCATGTAGATTGGCCTACCGAGGCTGTGTGTGAATTTGCATTAAAAAAAACGACCGGAAGTAGGTACAACCATTTTTTTTAAATTTGCAAAAAAATGGCGGTCGAAAAAATGCAAAAGTCTTAAAATCGGGTAGCAAATGTTTGTTACTCTATTGCACGACCTTATGCACATTTGTTCATAACGGAACATTGTTAAATTTATAATTATTTGCCTCATTGACATTAGCACTATTTAAAATAATTGCAAAAAAGAAAAGGTGCAAATTTGCAATAACACTTGTACGGTATTATAAGATAGTTTTGTAAAATTGCAACCTCGGCAATAGACCGGAAGTGCCTTTTTTTGTATCATCAATTGGTGACAACCTATTGTTTCTTTCATTTCAAAGGCGAGATTACTGTTATTTAGCCACCAAAATCTAAAGATATTTTTGGGTCTTGATTGTCAATATGAAACATTTGTTGAAATACAAATTTTTGCATTTTTTAATTGTTTTATGTTTTTCGTTTTACAATTGTTTTTTCCCAATTTCACAATTGATTTCGCTTTTTTATTATTTTTTCTTCTTTTTATAAAAAAAACAATAGAAAAGGATTAATCCTTTCCTATTGTTTAATTTTAATTAGGTTTTTATTTTTATAAATTATAATTTTTATCTTTCATTTTCTGTTTTTTCTTTAAATTTTTTATTTTAAACATTTTTTTAAATTTTTTAGTGTCAGTTTTCAATTTTATCTGCCAATTTCAGTTTTTAGTTTTTAGTTTTTTAATTGGAGGTTTCACTTTTTATTATTCAATTTCCTTTTTATTTTTCAATTTCAGTTTTTATTTTTTATTTTAAAAGCACTTTCGGTCGATTGCCGAGGTTGCAATTTTACAAAACTATCTTATAATATCGTGCAAGTGTTATTGCAAATTTGCACTTTTTTGCAATTATTTTGAATAGTGCAAATGTGAATGAGGCAAATAATTATAAATTTAACAATGTTCCGTTATGAACAAAAGGTTGCAAATGTGCGTAAGGTCGTGTAATAGAGTAACAAACATTTGCAACCCGATTTTAAGACTTTTGCATTTTTTCGACCGCCGTTTTTTGCAAATTAAAAAAAAAGGTTGCAGTTGTACTTCCGGTCGTTTTTTTATGCAAATTCACACACAGCCTCGGTAGGCGAATCTACACGGTCTGTCAGATTTGCAAAACTTTTGCAATTTTTTGCAGTAGAAATCCTAAATAACAGGTTAAAAATAATAAAAAAACAATATTCCGTTTACACGATCAGGTTGCAAAGTGAGATTAACATTTGCAATAACCTTTTCAATTGATTTCCAAGTTTGCACAACTTTTGCAATTTTATCTAAATTGTTATTGACAGTTGTTTAAAAGTCAATTTTTAACAATGTTCCGGGCCTCAAAAAAGGTTGCAAATCTAGATTTATTTATGTTTATATGTTACTTAGCTTCTAGCATAGTATGGAGAGTTTTGTAATTTTGTCTGGGTAAACGCCTTTTTTATTCCCCAATGACTGGCCTATATACGTTCTCTGGTATCAGTGTTTGTATTCGAATATTTCTCTCACCTCCCACCCCTACAGGGACCTCTGAGAGGCTGTAGAACTAAAACATCTTGTCAGATTTCTTTTTGCTCTTATCGGATTCGGCACATCAAAATACATAGGTTATCATAGATTAGATTCCCAGATCAAAAAAAAATATTATTTTTTGTAGACCTGTGTTATTGAAGCTAAGTCGATCTAACTTTAACCTATTCATCATTTGTTGCTAAAAAAATTCGATAACCTGACATATCATCGTATACCTTGCTGTTTGTGAATAGACAATGGAAAACGTCCACGCAGTTTTTAACAAAATAACAGTGTTGTAAAAATTAATTCTTTCAATACAATTCAATTATCGCTGTTTACGAATGAACCAAAACATGTTAAGTTTCTCAAGCATTAACCAGTCGGTTCGATATTTTATCATACTGTAAAATCCTTGTACAGTATTATAATTAATTAGTTTAGCAACATCGAAGGTAAATAAGTTATTCACTAAAAATTGGCTAAATCACGTGTATATCAGTTCCGGAGTGGCCCGGAAGTGACCCGTTACGGAGTTACGACGCGATAAAAGACTCCCCCATGTTAGTAAAAAGAGCAGCTTTAACACACTTCCTTTACTGCCGGTGTGGAGTAATCTTTATCAGCTTTAATGTTCCTAGAACGGTCTTTATTTGACGTCTTGATAGATGATACACAGAAACAGAATTATATGGGAAAATAATCGTTTTATGATTCAATACCTACTATGGAGCATTCGATTGAATTCACAGGAAAATACATTGTATCAAAACCCACGTGGATTAAATGATCTTTAGCAAATAAGATAGCGTGCAATTATTTTATTTCCTGTAGAAGAGAGCATTTGAAAGCGAACAGGGTGGCTAACAAGTATTCTGTATTTTCTCACGGTGTATGTGAATGTTTAAATAACGACAGAAATATATAAATTATAAAAAATCGATAATGAGACCAGAAATGCACACACCACAAATTGTTTTATCCAATAAGTGCTATGCGTACAATATTAGTTCATTGGTAAACTTTTTTCACATGCAATTTCTCAAAAGCTGCTAATCTTAAAAAAATATTTTGATAGAAAAGTTGCCACCATCCTTTATCTTCATTTCTTCCCAAATGTACTTTACATCTGTTTCGTAATTTAAAGAAATTTCCTGCTTATTATATTTACTTTTGCAAATTCTCACATTTTATCGACTGCCTTAGAAAACAATTCATACTTTCTACTTATTAAAATTTAACTTACACGTTAAGACATTTGGTTTACAAATACCTATACAGTGATACACATAACATTTCAAAATATTCAAATTAAAATTTCTTTAGAACATATAACATTATTATGATTTAATAAATTGTCTTTGAAGAGAATCATAGAACACACATGGGTTGTGCATGGCCCTCCAACAACATTCTCAATGTAAAATTTAATTGTACAAGATTAATCATTCACATTTATACCTAGGTTTAATTGAGAATACTTTTGTCATTGTTAGAGTAATATCATAAGGCAACAGCAAGCATGCTTTTAATAATAGATTTTTGGAATAGACCGATAAAATGTTGGTAATTATTACTTAAAGTTTTCTCATTCTGTATTACATTTTTTTCTTCTATTTGCGAGTCGAGTTTTGAGGGAGGGATCTTATAAAATTGAGGAGCAAACTAGTTTGATATCTCTTGAGTATGCGATTTAGTTTGCAACGGAACTTTCTGTGATTTATTTGTTATCGTTCTAGTTTGATAATTATGGATGACAGATTGGTATATATGTTGATTCTGAATCATGAAATTAAAACAACGGTACACATAGAGACTCCTGGCATTCGTTATATTCGTACGCTTATATAGTAAATTTGTGGAGTACATTCTCTATTATTTAAAAATTATTTTTCATATAGTATTTTGACATACTGCAAGGTTATTTAAAAACTTCAGTGCGAATATGTTTCATTATTTAACGAAATTGGGAAAGTATAGAGTGTTTGGAGTACATTTCAACAGTTTTGCTTATAATATATATTTTCTAAAAATACCATACGGTCAGTCCAGGCCAGTATCAATACGAATAACGGCTGTTAAACTAAACTTAGTCCAGGACCTTCTTGACAAATTATCAGATAAATGTCAGCTATTTGAATATTGCCGTAGTCTTACATAGGAATGCTTTAGCTGTCGGCACTGGCAGCTCAAAGAGCCATTAAACGCCTTGAAGCAGTGCGCAGGTTATTCCTAACACCCATGTTACTGTCACCTATCTCTGTCACTCTCACAGACTTTCTGGTAAGCCCTGCATAATAAGTTATTTAATAATATTAACGTTTTCTCATAGAACTTATTATACTGTTCGCAAATACAAAACTAACAGTATATTGCACTCGATCGGCACATTTCTAAAACCGGTAATATCGCTCGTAGAGAAAAAAAAATCATATTGCTGTGTTGGTGATCGAATTCTGAACAACTTTCAAAATGTCCGTCCGGCACGTTCCGTGTAAGCACGATAACTTAAGAACGAAAGGTCGGACTGTAGTGAAATTTGGATAGTAAGTTAGTATTAGCTAGAGGAAGAACTCTATTGTTTTTGAACAAAATCTATTAATAAATAAAAAAGTTATTATTTATTTAAATTTATTTAATTCATATATTTATATTACATAGTATTGGTACATTGCAAAACCGACAATAGTCCCTATTCATATATCATATGAACAGCCATAAATTTGTCATAAATGGGATAAGATTATGTTCCAAGTTTTGGCGGCTTTCATTCATCTCACAGTTAGACAAGGGGCTAATTAATACAAACTAACATTATTATACTATTCGTAAATATTTCTTTATTAGCAAAAAAACTGCGAATAGTGTCCTGCGAATGTGTAACAATTATATAAAAAGTGCAGTAAATCGGCGAAGAGTGTAATGGTTTTATTTCTTGCAGAAGATACCACTTAAAAATATGTGACGTGACTAACACGTATTCTGTAGTTTTCTCGCGTTGTATGTGAAAATTTAAAAAACTACAGAAATATTTAAAATGCACACCCCACATTAAGTGCTTTGCTTATAATATTAGTTCATTGGCAAACTTTCTTAACATGCAATTTTCTCAAAAACTGCTAATCCTAAAAAAAAGATTTTGATAGAAAAGTTGGCTCCATCCTTTATCTTTAATTCTTCCCAAATGTACTTTGCATCTGTTTAACAAGATAAAGAAAATTCCTGCTTATTACTTCCACATCTTATGTTTACTTTTGCAAATTGTCACATTTTAACGACTTCCTTAGAAAACAACGCATGCTTTCTACTTATTAAAATTTAACCTACACATTAACACATTTTGTTTACAAATATACAGCGATACACATAACATTTCAAAATATTCAAATTAAAATTTCTTTAGAAGATAAAGTCCATTATTTTGATTTAATAAATGGTCTTGGAAGAGAATCAGAGAACACACATGGATTGTGCATGGCCCTCCAACAACATTCTTAATATAAAATTTAATTGTACAACATTAATCATTCACATTTATACCTAGGTTTAATTAAAAATAATTCTGTTATTGTTAGAGTAATATCATAAGGCGACAGCAAACATGCCTTTTTAATAATAGATTTTTGGAATAGACCGATAATAAGTTGGTAATTATTACTTTTATGGTTTATCAACTAAACAGCAGTAAATCTGTCACAAATGCGATAAGGTTGTGGACCAAGCTTTGGAGTCTTTCATTCATCTCGCAGTTAGATAAGGCCGTCGCTAATATAAACAAACATTATTTTTTATTTACTATAAAATGTGACCAGTATACTATAGAATGTGCAACAATTGTATTAAAAGTGCAGTAAATCGGTGAAGAGTATAATGGTTAGCTTGTTTCACGTATTTTTCAGCCTTGCGCTGCTTGACCAACGTTGCTGGTGTGTTAATTTGTCCAGTTTTATGGGTAAATTTATAGTTGAACATATTAAAATTAGACTTAACTTTTTTCTTTTACCATTTTCAATTTTTTTCTCACTTATTTAATATCGACTTATTTCCGCTACTGAGCTCTATCACCGACGCCACAAGACGAGCTACTCCCAACCTGCAAATTTTTTCCAACCTCTTCTCTATGAGAGTAGGAATTCTTTACCTGTCTAATATTTAATAGACAAAAGATCGACTGCTCTACATTCCCTCTGAACAATGGCATATCCACTATGTAACTCCCGCCTAAAGTTACATACTTTCTATTTATGCGCTGACATACAAGATGGAGCGAGAACACTGTATTTCCCTGAACTGGGTCACCCGTCCAAGTTCAAACCGCGTTTGACATTGCTGCATCTTCGTACCGAAATACGAGAGACATATCCATGCTCACACCATTTTCAAACAGTACAACAAAAGTTTCATCTAAACTCTTCTAAAAATTTATAACTTCCTAGAAATACGATTTATGGCAGATGTATCCAACTTTTTGACTTTTTATATTATGACGCTGTAAAAGTTTGGAACCTTGATTTAGAAACGCCTTGTACAATACATTTATGGCGTAAAGTTTAACTGGATAGATTAGATCTATTTAGTATTAAAATATTTATGAAGTGCAATAAAGTTCGTTTTTAAGTCGGCGCGGCAGTAAGAATTAATATCAAATATTAAATAGTACTCTCATCTTGATCGAACTAATTAGTGTAAATTACGACTGCTCCAATAACGGAAACTTCCTTGCGGACTCTGACCTCCACAACTTTCTGGCTCTCGGTGAGTCAAATGCCTCCACTTCGTTGATAGCCAGCTATTCTTGATTATCCTAATATAACCAAATTCACAGAATTCCTTTTATTGAGTTTAAATTGCCACCAATGAATTCAATGTTTTTTGACCTGTGGTAAAAAGCCCTTCTGTAATAAACTTTAACTATTTAAATGCCCGTTCAGAAATTCTCTAGTCTGAAGCGAGCGACATCTATATGTAATAAATATATTTTCAGCAAATGGTCGTCAGGTTAGAAGTTTCAGAATGGTTTTACTGCTGGAATTTTTAAGTTCAGTGTATTTCGTTCATTTTTTAAGGTTACGTTCAAAGTTCGCGATATTCTGGCACTACCCCGTCAAAGCATAATAACTCGCGAGTGTTTTAAGAAAATATTCTCGATTCTCTGATTCTTGTCCCAAAAATGTCCAAAAAATAATATTTATTGCTATTTTCAATATGTGGGTATCGAAACGTTTCTTATGAATTCATTAGACAGCCCATTGCGTCAACTTGATTCTCCCTAAATGAACCTCCAAAACTGTTCTCCAGTATCGTATCTTCTCTAATATTTTCAGGGAAAATTAGATTGCAAGATGGCGAAGACGTCGCAATCCAAAACGTTGAAATTACGTTACCAAAGGATTGTTGAAGCCGTTCTTTTAGCAGGCAACCGTGATGAATGGTGAGGTGCTGTTAGATGCAACATAATGTCGATTAAAATGCATGAATCATAAAATATCTACAGAGACGTAACTAGAAAGATGCTGTTACAAAATTTGTCTCCCAAATTTGTGTCATTTCATCCTATTCTTAATTCTCTCAATGTTATGACATCATTTAGTCCGTTCCCAACTAAAAAATTGTTTTATTTCATTTCATTGAAAGTTGTTAGTTATTATATTTTTTGGACTATATTTAAAGACATACATTATTATGTATTCTATAAATACCATTTCTTTTAGCAATGTATTTCCCTAATTGTGCTTTTGCCACCGACAAATTAGGGAGTGGTTAAAAAGAACTCGATCACGGGGTTAAAAGTGATGTTAATGTCTACAATTTAATTAATAACAACATCACGATTCCCCCTTTAAACCTGTTCTCGGTTAAATTGATGGACACGATGAAATAAAGAAATATAAACGAAATTTGTACGAGCGCCGCGCTAGTCCGGACGGAATGCTCTATTTCTGCTGCTTGTCGGCACACATCGAAGCACAGATAACATAGTCCAGTAGGATTTTTTAAGAAGAGAGGGTTAGATACATCACAGGTATAAACACTAGTTTTAAAGTCAATTTATTATTCAGTCTTTCTTTAACATTACACACGTTTCTAAGGTCAGCTTGTCAAATTGTCAGTTGGTAAATATTATAATCAATGAAATCAACATTTATTACCACGTTTACATTTTTTCACAGCTTTATAAATATTTGTAATATGTATCAATACGCGTCGCATGCAATAAACCGTCCAATATTAAAGTCATTTGTAATCTGCAATTATTTTGTGGGACGTCTAGAAGAGATTAAAACATTAATGCATACTGTTTAAGGTGATCGGAAGAGCAGTATTTCCAGACTGGAAGAAAAACACACAGAAAGTTTATAAGTTGAGCATAACTCCTTGAAAACTTTTACTAATCCACTTCAATCAGATGCTACAAACTTAAGATCAACTATTGTTTTAAATCAACAGTTTTGACATATTACATGAGTACATTGAGAAACAAAAACGGTGAAATAACCTGGAGGGGCCGAAGCTACTGAGCTACATCAAGAGGATTGAGTGAAGCTGGATAAAGCCAGAAAATCTGGAGTTCTCCAACATTATTCTTTCTAACATCGACAGTTTTAAAGTCATAAGCTTAGGCAAATTTCGACGGGATAAAACACGTCCTCTTAAAGTAATTCTGAAAGATGAAGAATTAGCTAAAAATATTATACGCAAAGCTATAGATATGAGATCTCATAATCAATTAGAAGATATTAACTTCCAGACAAATGGATCAATACCAGTAGGTACCTGTAGATCAACTTACTTTAATGGCACTTCAATTATCAAATCTTTAAACCCACAGTCATACCCAATGGGTATGAGCTTGTTGCAAAAACTTAAGATTTTTACAATCATTCTGAACTTTCGACTATGATCTTATTTTCTTAGCGGCATCAGATCTTTCTTCCAGTATCAGTAGTGACCTGTTATTTCCTAGGTCTTACTGAGTCTTTGGAAGTGGTCGGGAGTTAGATATTACGGGGCATGAAGAAGAGGGAGGCGCCCTAATTTCAGTCGAAAGTAATTTTAAATCAATCATTCTGAACTTAGAAGCTGTAAATAAACTGGCATAGATGTGGTTGGGTGTAAGGTAACAATATCCAATTGCACATTTCTTGGTTACCTGGTTTTAATTCGAGTTCTAACGATAGTAAAGCAAGATGAGTGCAATTACTTCGTAGTGGAGTGGAAGTATTTATGGTAATCGTAAAAAAATTTTCAAATATTGTTCTTGTTGAAATAGGCTTACTCCAGGCGTTTTAGCTATATCTGTGTGCTAAAATCGTGCCCTACGAAAAAAAATTTTTTTTGTAGTGTTTATTTAGACGTTTTGAATAACACTTGGTAGTTACGTCACGATACACCTGGAGGATTTCGAGAAAACCGCGTCGTAGGGTCGCGGAAACCGCGGATTCACGATTAACTTAGTTTTTATGGCCCAAACGGGACCAACACATTATAAAAGTTGTACATGTGTTAATTCTCTATCGTAAAGGTCCTGTATATTTTTTTCGTACGCCTAACCGTTTTGGAAAAAGGACGATATTTAACATTTGCCAAATCTACAAAACTTTCAACAGTTGTAAAATTATCATCACTTCCTCCAACATCTTCAGCAGCTCAACGGCATCTGTGTAGAGTGCATTATAAAGTTCAAACATGGTTGGGAAAAGACAATTCTCCCGAGTAGTGGGGCTGGATTAGGAAGAATAATATTTTGCAGCCAGTCCCGGTTACCACCAGCACTAGACATATTGTTAATTTCAATTTTTTGCAACTGTACGAAGGGCTTTGCAGGAAAATGTAGCTGTAGGGAAGTAGGACTAAATTTTTCAACATCTTGAGGCTATTGCCATGGTCACTCCTGCTTGAATACCACACCTATAACTGCTATGAATGGCGAAATGGACGACGTAGAATCTTATCAGAATTAAAGTAATAACAACGATTTGTCATTAGACGATAACGTTTCGGATACGGAAGGAGTCGGAAATATTGACTAATTTAAGATCCGGCATGAATTAGGCCTCCTGGGGAAATCATGTAAACATATGCGCGCCGAGCATTCTATCTCTAAGGTGGTGCAGAAATGAATGCACTTTTTGACATATTCACTGTAAATAAATGTAAATAAAATGTATAAGCCATTCTGGTAGAGAGTAATGTAACCGAGCTCTATAACAGCAATATTTAGTTTTCAGTCTGAGACATAGAAAGCAACATAATTGGGAAATATATGGTGCGAAAGAGGTTGGAGCAACTAAATGCATTTTTCACTTAGTCCGTGTCGTATCTACAAAACGGTTAGGCGTATGAAAAAATCCTCCAGGTTTATCGTAGCGTAACTACCAAGTGTTATTCAAGACGTCCAAATAAACACAATACAGATTTTTTTTTTTTTCGTAGGGCACGAATTTGACAGCAAAGGTCTAAAACGCCTGGATTATTAGAATGTCATGAACTGTCGAAATTTTAAATTTGAGCGAAAAAGTAATTTCTGTATTTCGGTTCGGTCTGTCGGTAACTTTTTTGTGCGCACGTTTTCTCTGGAACGGCTTAAGATATGTACTATAACGAAATCTGGAACTGGATTGTCTTTTAAACATATCCTCCATTATTAAATGGGCTGATAAAATTAAATTGAGACATTCACTTGAAATTATGTACACTTATGTATTATAACGAAATATGGAACTAGATTATGTTTTGAGATGATTCCCTAGAAGTGGTGGGGGGGACGGGTAAGTAGAGACAAATAGGGGAAAATGAGTAAAGTAAGCTGGCAAGAAAAACTTGGGATTTGGTGTATATACTAGAAGCTAAGGCCTAAGATTTTTTTATATTTTCCATCCGCTCCACCACACCCACTCCATTATTAAAGGTGCTGATAAAATAAAATTGAGATATTCACTTGAAATTTGGTACATGTATAAATTATAACTACATCTGGAACTAGGTTATATTTTGAAATGATTTGTTTGAAAGGTTGAGGGTCAAATAGGGGAAAATAAGTAAAGCAAGCTGGTGAAAGTATAGAAACTTGGGATTTAGTGTATATACTAGAAGTCAAGGCTTCAGATATTTTATAATATTTTTCAACTCCACCCACCACCCCGCTCCATTATTATAAGGGTTGATAAAATAAAATTGAGATTTCATATGAGTGAAATCAGTATATGGCCATATTGCTTGCCAACTTTGGACGCTCTGTATCTGGGATAAATTTGATTTTCGGGACTTATGTTGTGTCCATTAGGACACTGAATCGAAATCATGTGCAAAATGAGCTAAGAAACCGTTTTTCCATAAGAATTGTGCGAGGTCTTTTAGAATTCGAGAATTGTTAATATTTAACTATGAAAATTTTTACACAACGTAAAATATTGTTAATGATTTAGTTACAATGGTTCCTGGTATCCCAGTGGGATAAATGACTATTTTGTTGTAACAGTGAGTGTCCTCCGATGGTACTAAAATAGTATATTAAACCATAACGTGACTGGCGTTGATCTCTCAGGCTGCCCATACTGCATTTGCTATCAACAGGTTATTTCAGGATCATCCTCTGGTGATATCTGGTATTTAGCTCTAGATTCTGTGCTGCTATTATGAATCTTTCCATTTCAAGTTCAAGCCATCCAAATAGTTCGTAGACGCCTCTTTGTCCACTGCTGGTAGGTCGAGACCGCGGAAGAATTGACCATATATCGGCTTTTCGCATATATCGCTTTGAACTTAAATTTTCCTTCTTTATTATCTTCTTGGCATCCCTCGTCGTAACGGTGGTTTTGGTTACCAAATATTCTCCCTGGACTTTACGCGCTACCTTCTGAATGAAGTACAATTTCTCCTTATCATGTTGTTTAATCAAACGTGTGAATTCGTCTGCCCCTGTCGAATATACGCACTCAGACCTATATAATAGAGGAGTCATAAGAAGACACTCCAGCTGTAGCAATTCACGTCCGCTGCCCTTTCCCTTCACGTATAACCTATACACATCTGTTTTCCGCTGATTGTTAGGATTTTCATTGTCTTCCTATCCATTTTAACGATGTCGCTTCGAAATCAATCGAAAATTCTAAAATTGTAGGTAACTATAAGAACAGCGATAGTGTTTATTGCTGCGATTTTGTTCTTTGTGTTTAGCTCTATCTTCAGACTTTGCCTAATGTGAAGGTAGCATGTTGTCAATCTACTTTTCATTTTGCCGTTATTTATTATTATTTGCTGATCATTTTCTCTGTTTGTTCTTTACCGGTATATGATGGTTATGTCATGCAAAACAGAGAAGAAATTCATCTTATTCATTTAGGAACTTGCGCACAATATCGCAAATTTGTAGAATAGCCGCTTTCTGAATCGTTTTTATGAAACCTTTTTGAAGATCTAATTGGTCCAGATTCAATTACTTTACTACCCCCGTTACTGATATTATGATAGGTATTATCCTAAGGTATCCCAGATATGTTGCCAAATTATGATATTTATAGATCTTTCCCTTTTCTGTTTCTTGGAAGTTGTTGGTCAATGGGCAACCAATGTCAACTAGTTCTTTTGTTTAATTTCTCGCTAATTACTATATATGGGAAGTTGTAGTCCCAGGTTCGGTCTGTAGTTATTGATCTGAATATAATACGGTGTCTTCCGATTCCAGAACTGCAGAATATGAGTATCTATAAAAGGGGGTGGGTTTTCTATTAAGTTGTACTTCATTGTCAGCTGCCGATGGATAATGGGGGGCCATCCCACTGTTATATATTCGATGGTTTCCCTAGGTAAGTTACACTTTCTACACATGTCTATAGTTCCTGAGGTTTTCAAAATATGCTTTTCGTAATTTCTTGTAAACGTGAGTATTTATAAAAGGAGGGTAGGTTTTCTATATATAAGTTGTACTTCATTGCCAGCTACCGATGGATAATCTTGGTGATCTGGTTATGTCTTCCTAAATCCCGCTGTTATATATTCATTGGTTTTACCAGGTAAGCTATACTTTCTACACATATTTATAGTTTCTGGGGTTTTCAAATTATACTTGTCGTAATTTCTTATTCGAATTGTGCAGTCCTGGAAAGCCAAAATAAATCCTTCTGTTTCGGGATGGAGAAAACCCTCTTTTAGCCACATTACTGTAGTTGCTTTATTTATTATGGGGTTGTTAAGTGATGGTGGGTATTTTCCTTGTAAAACCTTATTCTGCCAAATGAAATGAGCTTCGTCGTGTGTCCTCTTGGCTGGAATGACTGCTTGTCAATCCCGAAGATTAAGAGGAGTATACTTCTATCTATTTCTGTTATTTTACGAATAAGTGAATTTTTAGAATTATGGAAATACCGACGGATTTTAGATTCTAGGGATCTGCATAGGTGAAATATATTAATTAGTCCTCTGCCACCTCCGTTTCTAGGTACGTATAGTCTTTCAATGGTACCTTGTGGACGGTGGAATCTGAATTTTGTAAGAGTGGCTCTAGTTAGTCTGTCCAGCTCGTTGAGATCAGAGTATTTCAAAATCCCAAAAGAATACGTCAGAACAAGTATAGCATAGATATTTATTGCGTTCATTAAATTTTTTTAATTTAGTATTGTGTTTAATATTATTGTTATTATTATTAATATTACTAATATAATTATTTATACCCTTCCCACTTCACACAAAATATTTAAAAAGTAACATGTTTTTGTTAGTCGTAACCTCCATGTAATGCAGCTTTCTTTAAATTTACCGTACTAAAGCGGCTGACAAGTATTTTTACAAATGATCCCGTTCTCGCCCCCGACACACACATACACACACTGAATATTCCCCCGTAACAGATGAAAGCTGAGGCCTTTTCAGAGCTCCACAGGTGGCTCAAACATAGATAACATTTTTTAGAGGCTTCTTTTAGTGGCGAATGGCACCCCTAAGCTACTTCACATTCAGAGAGTGGCGTTAAAATTTCAGAAGGTTTTCACACGCACGTTTTGCATTCAGAACACACAATTAAGAGGTGAAAGGTTAGGTAAACCACGTGAAGAATAATATGAAGTCAAATAAAGAGAAAACGAGGATAATTGTATTGTATAGCTGGGTAATAGGGTTAACGCTTAATGACGAATTAAAATACTTAAATTTGTGGTCGCTGAAAAATACACCGACGAGTGTGTTACAAATGAGCCTGTTGATTCAGGAAGTGCCGTATGAGAATCTTTTGTCTGCAATCTTCGCAACGTATCCTGTGACATATACATTATTGACCACCGAATTTGAATTTGAAATTAGTAAATTTCAAGTACGCATAATTAAACTACATTTTATGAAGAAAAGAGTATATGCATTTATATTATACAGTGGGGGAAGTTGAATGGATAAATTATGTAACTTAATATTTCTGTAAACAATCCTAAAATACGTCAATACTGATTATCTATTGGCTACGTTTCGGCTGTCATGTTCATAGTTTATCTCCACACGGAAAGTGCAACCATCCTTTAACATGTTTTAAATGTTAACGCATATCAAGTGAAATCATGCGAAAGCTCATTTCGAGAGGAATACAACGCATTTTACATTTTCTAAATATTGCAAGGGGTTTAGTAATTAAAAAAAACTTACATGTTAAGTTAAACTCTGTTTTATATATATGATGTTCAAAACATGCTTCATTCCCTTTTAAGAAAAGATATTGATTATGCGCATTACTTATCTTGCTGCTACTATCTAGTCGGAACTGTTCTCTAGAACTTACTTATCTTTTTGCTAAACAAACTGCTAAATCTGATATTTATCATGTATTATTTATTGACATAGAAGCTCTGTAGAGTTTCTTTAAAAAATGGCTTATTTAACAGAAATTCTTCTTATACAGATTTTAATGATTATGGGTATGGAGAAAGGTATCAACCTCAGACTCAGGTTGTTCAATAATATAGATAAAAGTATCCTTATCATATATCAGCCAAAGAACAATAAGTAAAAATTGAGGTAGAATACTGTGAATTGGGTCATATAAAGGATGTGGCTAGACAATTATTAAAGACGATGCTAAGTTGAACAATTTGTTAACTATTCAAGAGAAGCCCACTGGCTTCACGGAGTTCAGCTCGACAACTGCCCACAATACAGTCATACAACTGCCCTGAAAATAATTAAAATGCAAAGGTACCTCCTTACAAATTAAAGGATGTGGCTAGACAATTATTAAAGACGATGCTAAGTTGAACAATTTGTTAATTATTCAAGAGAAGCCCACTGGCTTCACGGAGTTCAGCTCGACAACTGCCAACAAAACAGTCATACAGCTGCCCTGAAAATAATTAAAATGCAAAGGTACCTCCTTACAAATAGATAGATCGGATCGCAGACCGAAAATAAATTCACGTTACATGGTAAAAGTCGACAGAACTGACGTCATTGGGCTGACTCGCACGGGCCGGTCATAGAACTATAGGTAGAATAATACACCAGGTCTATAGGGAATGACCGGCGCGGTATAGATAAGACTGGGTAGTGGCATAATAAGCCTACATGGCTGCAGTGCACTCGGAGTCAACACGACAGCCGGCCCTTATATAAAAAAACCTTTCGCAAAAAGCTTGATGATGAACTGGAAAATGTTATATTTTTAAAATAAGTCCTAAACAAAAACAATTTTCATACAAAAACCGATATATTAAAACAAAAAAATGTAGGAAAAAATTAGGTGTGATCATTTTTTTTTCAAAGTTTCCCAAATGCATCTAAGACCTTCAAGACAGTAATCTGTAAAAGAAAATTTCAAGTTTCTTGTTGGGATCTTGCACAGCAAGTTTTTCGCGATTACCCAACAATTCATAAAAGAGGATTTATGGGTTCTGCATGTTTGCTCGTCAATTTCTATAATTTGCGATTTCTCCAATATCTGGGAAACTATTTTACACTGTATTATTTATGACCCTCCATCCTGCACGATATTTTCCAATCAATAAAATTTTATGAGGGGCAGATCCACGGTAATCAATTCATTTGCATCACTCAATACTTAGTGAAAAACTTGATATATCTGGTCAGAACACAGACTTCTCCAAGACCTTCGATAGATTCCAGTGTCCGACTTTTAAAAATTGCCACATTTACTTTATCACTGGATCTAACAAACTTAATTAAAACAGTTGCAAAATAAATACCAATATGTGGCTATAGATTTGTAGAATTCTTGCAGGAATCTAGTATCTCCCTACACTAGGTCCGCTGAGTTAAACTGTTTGTAGACGATATTACGCTTGATTTTGATGCCGAAACGTTGCTTTAAGCAGACGACTTAAAACTATATCTCGAAATAACGTCTATCGTAGACTGTGAGGGATTGCAAAATAATCTTAACGACTGATACATCATCAATGTAATGGCTTATCGTTAACTTGAAAGCATATCATTTCACTTTGATTATGATCTACAGGGTACTACATTGCGTTTCTTAAAGCGTCCATTTTTATTCTAAACTTAATTTGATAAGACATATTGAGTCAATAGTATCTGGCGCTAGGAGATCTTGATTTGGCTTCTACACCAAATCCCAAGTTTCTCTACTCTTACCAGCTTGTTATACTAATTTTCCCCTATTTACCCCCATCCCTTCAACGGAATCGTCTCAAAATCTATCTAATTCCAAGTGAATATCTGAATTTTATTATTTGATGGAGTGGTGATGGGGTGGTTGAAAAATACTATAAAAAAATCTGAGGCCTCGGCTTCTAGTATATACATAAAATCCCAAATTGCTGTACTCTTTACAACTTGCTTTACTTATTTACCCTTTTAAACCCTCAGCCCTTCACCAGAATTAGAGCAAAATATAATCCAGTTCCAGATCTCATCATAATACATATGTGTACGAAACTTCAAGTCAATATCTTAAACCGTTTCTGAGAAAACCGACTCACAAGAAAAGTTACAGACCGACCGACAGGGAGACAAACAGAAATTTTTTTCGCTCAGATTTAAAATTTCTACATTCTAAGCTTATTTCAAAAAAAGAAATGTTTGAACCTTTTTTTACAATTACTATAGTTCCACTCTACTACGTGCATGTGGAAGTAAAATAAGAGGATATAATATTATTAGCAGTTAATGCTACCAATCTCTAATCACATCAATAAAATGTGATAAAACGGCGTGTTCATGTCGACGCGAGTGCCACCCCACACATAAATTGAACTAATTTTCACATACAATCAATCAAATTCGTCGGTAATCAGGTGGTAGTATCTGTCATTTCGTTTATGGAAGGACGAGTCCCAAGATAGTATAACGAGGCAACGTATTACGCGTCGGTAATGACTGTATTAATACCGCCGCCGGCACACCGTAATTTCTTGCTGAAACTTTGCCTAATTTATGCGTAAAATATTTCATGCTTTTGGCGACCAGCGGCTTTCCTAAGTCCGACCGAACAGCCCCAACTTAAGGTCCTTAGATTTACACAGGACCAGTTGGGAACGGGCAAGAAGTGTATCTTATAGTTTCTCATTGTTGCTGGTGACCACAAAATCCGTAGCATTTTACCGTTTGTATTAGGCATGGCTATTAACAAAATTAAAATTGTAATTTGCAAAAATAAACTACTCCGAAAATCTTAACAAAATTTCAGCTTAGCAACTTAACAAAAACGTTTTTATTCATACTTTCCATACTCAAAGTTTTGAAGCATAAAATATGCTCCATATCAAACTGATCTATATACATCCCACTCAGAGATCATTATTAACGCCACAATAGTATAATACCACTAGCAGTCTACAACAAGGTTGTATCAGAGAAATGTTATAAATTTAAACTAGGCGACCGGCAGCCCGCTATCAAACAACTTCTCGCGCATCAGAGAGCATAAGTGCACCATTAAGAATAAAACACAAATTGCCAGATCAGGCGTTGGCCATCTTCCGGTAACTTAACTGCCAATGCTCTCCAGTTCGTATTCATACATCATTCAGCTTTAACTTTTTCTGTCCTTTTTATATTTGTCATTTTATATTATTATTTTACCCCTTTTAATGTTTTTTACTGTCTAAATTTTAGAATGATTAACCTGAAAAATAAAACATATTAAACTCAAATTGATGCGACATAATTTAGCGGTATAAGCACTCTCCCACTGCAAGAACAGGTTTTTGAATAGTGATTTCCCCTGGTTTTTATATACAGGGTGTCCCGTAATAACATGCAAAAAAAATTAACTACCGTATCGGTACATAATACTGTCAAATTATGATTTGACACCGGCCTACTTAGTGTTTTGACTAATGTAATAGTGCTCGTCGCTTCTGATTCATCACTTAGGCAAATGTAATTTAGTTTCCTTTTTTTTTTCTCAAAGACTCGATTTTACGAAATTTCTTCAAGAGGTAAAAAAGTTTCTAAATTAATCATAATGTTTGGTTCTCTTTTAATTTAAAGCAAAAAATAGCAGACAGACAGATATTTTCAAAATTATTAGAATGGTAGTTAATATCACTCCTTTGTTATACCCTCTAGATGAATGAAATAATTTCGTTAGATACCTTTTCATTAGTAACCGAGTCCCCCCCACCACCACTTCATCATTAAAGGGGTTGGTAAAATCAAATTGACATATTGACATGAAAATTGGCACATGTATGTATTATAACCACATCTGTAATAAGATTATATTTTGTGATGATTCCGATGAAGAGTTCGGGGGTAGCAGGGGTAAACAGGGGAAATAAGTAAAGTGAGCTGGTAAGAGTACAGAAACTTGGATTTGGTGCAAATACTAGAAGCCAAAGCCTCATATTTCTACTTCCCTCGCATACGAAAGGGAAGTATTGTATTCGAGAAAAAATCACCCTCCGAGATTTTTTCGGATTTTCACGTTTCAGATCATGTAGATTACGAAAACATAGGTTTTTCAATTCCGTCAGTCTGTCTTTCTGTCTGTCTGTCTGTCTGTCGGTCTATTGGTGCATTGACTAAAAAAACTACTTGACTGAGAACAGTCAAATTTTGTAGGTAGCTGACGCCACTGCCACCGAAGAAATGGTTAGAAGTTCACTGGAAAATATACAGGGTTGACCGGCTAAAGAGAATACATAATGGAAAAGAAATGTTTTGCCCAAAATTCGTGACCTTCTAAATCTATTTTTAATTTTTTTTTTTTTTATTTTAAATAGAAATAAAAAATATTCTTGCTCAAATTTAAAATTTCCACTTTTCGTAACATTCTGAACCTGTTCAAAAAAATTTTTTTTTGAAAATTTAAAATAGAAAAAAAAATTATTTTGAAAATTTTTAATAAAATGGGTGATGGAAAAATTTTTTTTTTTGCTCAAGTTTAAGATTTCCACGTTTCATGACATTCTAAACATATTTCAAAATAAAAAATTGTTTTGAAAATTAAAAAAATATATATTTTTTTAAATTTGTTTACCACTACAATAGAATAGATGATGGAAACAATTTTGTTTTCAGTTTTAAAATTTCCACGTTTCATTATATTCTAAACATATTTCAACAAAGAAATTTTTTGAAAATTAAAAAAAATTAAACATTTTTTCCCCCACCACTATACAGTAGATGATGGAATAAAGTTTTCAGTTTTCTCTGTAAGAATAGGGCTAACTAAATGGCGATTGTAATTCTCATATGTCACCTCTTAATTCATAATTTTTTAGGGTGACCGTCTTGTATGAATAAAGAGGGAAGTTCTGTGTAAATACCTTTATCGATTTTTTATAACATTTTTCAACCCCACAGCTACCCCCACTCCATTATTAAAAGGGCTGATAAAGTTAAATTGAGATATTCACGTGAAATTTGGTACACGTATGTATATTATAACGACATCTGGAACTAGATTATAGTTTGAGGTGATTCCGTTCAAGAGGTGGGGGGTAAGTAGCGGTAAACAGGGGAAAACAAGCAAAGCAAGCTGGTAAGAGTACATAAACTTGGATTTGGTGTATATAGTAGAAGCCTGGGTCTCAGATTTCTTTATCGTATTTTTCAAACCCCCCACCACCTCCACTCCATTATTAAAGGGGTTGATAAAATAAAATTGAGATATTCACTTGAAATTTGGTATACGTATGTATTATAATAACATTTTTTTCCTTCTTCAATTCTTTGGGACTTCCTGCCACATGTATGTTTTCTTTCTAAGCAGTGCTAGGGGAATCTACAAAATATATCACAATTAACTAGTATGTTACTGGTAAAAAACCTCTACGCCTGTGACGTTTACGTCAAAGGATCAGTTAAAGGTTGGTTTTTATAAATAAACAACACAAATAAGTATAAAAACTTGAAATTAAATATTTCGCCGACGTTTCGGAAATCTAATCTGTTTCCTTTTTCAAGGCTTTTTTGAAAAATCTTGTTTGCTGTGTATGACAAATACACAGCTCTAAGAATGTTTGTTATATTCAATATCCATAGATACTTACTATTTATATAGAACTGTTGATATAGTTAACAGTTTTTTAGTTTATATACAATGTTAAGTTTGTGAAGTTCTTCTTTTAACATTGGCAGCCAAGTTGTACAGACATCTACGGAACAATTCGACACGCAATTATCCTCATTCACTAATATTATCGCGGATTCTTTAATTTTTCTTTTTTTGCTATCTGCCTCTTTTGTTAAAATTTTTGCCGAGTCCCAGTTTATTCTATGTCCGTTGTCCCACGCGTGTTCGCAGATCTTGGACCTCTGAATTTCATGAATTTGAACACGCGTGGGAGAACCAACATAGAATAAACTGGGGCTCGGCAAAAATTTTAACAAAAGAGGCAGATAGCAAAAAAAGAAAAATTAAAGAATCCGCGATAATATTATTGAATGAGGATAATTGCGTGTCGAATTGTTCCGTATTTGTGTTGTTTATTTATAAAAACCAACCTTTAACTGATCCTTTGACGTAAACGTCACAGGCGTAGAGGTTTTTTACCAGTAACATACTGGTTAATTGTGATATATTTTGTAGATTCCCCTAGCACTGCTTAGAAAGAAAACATACATGTGGCGGGAAGTCCCAAAGAATTGAAGAAGGAAAAAAATGAAGATAATGCCACAAATAACATTTAGACAATATAATAACATTTGATTGAGTTGATTCCGTTGAAGGTGTGGGGGTGTAAACTGGGGAAAAATGAGTAGAGCAAGCTAATAAGATTCCAGAAACTTTATTTTTGGCGTGTATGCTAAGAACCAACGCCTCAAACATTTTTAATGACATCTGCCTCAAGCATGTTAAAATTCTATGATCAATTATTCCACATACTACAGTGCAATTATAGTCAAGATGTTTTCCTTTAAAGAGACTCAGGTGGAAAATCTGGATGTGGAAGTAGAGATTCCTTAGACAGCGGTTTTTTTTTAATGTTCGTCATGAAATTCTCTATCAATGCAATATTTAGTCTATATCCGATAACGTTATTTTTAGATAGAAATTAGAAACCATTTTTGCACACCCCCTTAAAGGGATATAGCTGAACAAGAAAGGCTTATTTTGAAAAATTTTATATGAAGAACCTACCTTAATTTTCTCTAAAGAATTGGTACTTAAATTTTTTGCACGTTATTACGGGACACCCGGAATATTTTACAATAGCTTATTTTGCATATATTAATTATCTTGTTGTTTTTCTTTGTACAGTGCTATTCTTATAAACATTTCAATTCTCTCTACTGCGAAAGGAGCTTATGTTTAACATTTAACTGTTTTCAATCTGAACTGGTCTCGTTTTGTCTAGCCTTTTAACTGCCACAGCCTCTCGCATCATGGATGTCTGGGTGGTTCCGTTGCGTGTGCTCAATAAGGAAAATGTTGTTATTAGAGAGTAAGTAGAGTAGCTTCGGCTAGACTTCGCCATTGGTATTATGTATTAATACTAAATAAAGGCAATTTATTATTATTATTATTTAGTTTAAAATAAAGCTCATTTAATTGATCGATTGATTTCTTATCAAACGGCGTTACATTTGTTAAGTATGTTTGGTTAACTACCTTCCCGATCATGTTAGAGACCATTTGAAGTCTGGAAAATTTACATTTTTCCCTACATGAAAGTACCTACAGTTTATAGGCTAATCCGAACCGCTTCTTGAAGATAATTTATAATTAAAAATTATTTTGTAGGAATTCGACCAATAAAATGATCTATCGATCTTTTACCTTGTCACATTAATAATATGAATTTTTATTTTCAGTGTTTGGTACCAAAATTGGCAACATGCCAAAATAGAATGACCTCGCCCACACAGCACATGACATCCCTAGGATATCCTCATTTAGTCCCGTATATCCCAATCGAGGACAACGTTCCTCAGGATATCCTTAGGATATCCCAATAAAATATATACAACCTGAGAATATTCCAAATGGGAATATCCTAGACAAATCCTGGCAGGATGTCCTAGTAATATCCTGCAAAGATATTAAAAGCCTAACAAAATATACACTGTGGGAATATCCTGGGCAAGTCCTAGAGTCGTCGTATTAAAGGTATTATTATTTAGGAGATTTCAACAACAAAAATAATGAAAAGTATATATATTATTTTGAGGCTATTTATTTATACTGTATTTTACTGGTTGGTAAAATTTGTTTCTAAAAACTTATTTGTTTGTTCTATTTGATAATCCTATCCAGTACAAATAATTCATTAAAAATGTATATCTTATTTAAATAGCAGTTATTTATAATTTGGTTTTAATACATTTACTGTTTTGAATTAGCCGCCTTTTTGTGACAAGTCGAAAGTTCTAAGAAATCCGCGTCGATATCTTTCCACGTTCATTTTAAATAAGATTAGTTAAATATTTCATAAATATAATGCTGCTATGTTATATCTTTGTATTTATTATATTATCTAAAAGGGGAGAATGTGATTGGTTATTGTCCGCAGATGTTATTGTCAGATACGTAATCCTTTATATTTTTCTGAGTGAATAGAATTTTTTTTAATTCATTATAACTTTTCGGCACGCTGTGATTTTTTAAAGTTGTACATATCATCCCTTATAACTTCTAACCACCCTAAACTCTGTTGATTTTAATAATACAAAAAAAGGCAAGTGATCATTTTTATGTAATATTTCGTGCTTTTACAATTTTTATATGAAACTTTTTACTATCTTTTACTCATTTTGAGTAATTTTGAAAAAACACTTTGTTACGTTTTTTTTCGCCCCTTCTCGGGGTTGAGAAAAAAATTCTTTCATTAATCGTGTTCAAATACTTCAAAGTAACATATCAAAAATTCAAGTATTTACCTTAAAATTTTGATTTGTCGACCTATTGCATTGGAGTATATATAACCTATATTAGTTTGGTACTTTTAAAGCGATATAAGCCAATTTATAGATACAAATATGTGTATGGAGTTGTACATATTATATGTATCACATTTTCATTAGTCATTTTACCTCTGCCATTAGATAAACTTGTATTCCTTTGTCTTCGCTTATTGGCTCCGTTTAAAAGTAATGATCTTATAAAATAATATGTATTTTTTGTTCTCTTTAGAAATATCCAATAAACCCCAAAAGAACTGGGGATGTCATATATAAAGTCCAATCAATGTCCTCAGGTTGTTCATAGCAAAGCCCAGGCATAACCCATATAAGAGCTGATGATGTCCTGTACACACCCGTACTGATGTCCTGAGGACGTCATCAGCAAAGCCCGAACTGTCCCATTTGGATATCCTACGGACATCCTAAGGTGATAATGGGATCTTCCCAGGATACCCCTTATGTCCTAAAATGTTGCCCCCAGTATGTTCTGAGGATGTCCTTGTGCTGTATGGGCGGTTACTGTTCATCCATCCACCCATCTGTTACAGATATTTCCTCAAAGATAGTCTGATGTAGGCAGTTGAAATTTGGCGCAGCTGTAGGTACTTGTGGTCCAATAACAAACGTGAAGTAAAAAAGTACAATTTTGATTTTGGGGTTTAGTTTAGGGGGTAAAATAGGAAGTTGAAACAAATTATTTTCCAAGGTCATCATGTGGAGTGGCAAGTGAGAGCTTGTTAAAACACGAATTTAAAAATATGTAATTTCTATTTTGCATGTAAGTAGTTTTTAGTACCGTTCCGAAAAAGCGCTTAAAAATCGCTGTTCCTCCCACTCTGTTCCCTAAAAACTCTGTTTTGGGTTTGGTGTCTTTTGATTGAAACACGTATAAATTATCAATAATATGTTTAAATCTGACAAATCTATTTAAAACTCATTGATGGCATGGAACATTTACTGCGACTTCTAGTAAACTAAGTTATTTATAAAATAAGCTGCAGAGAGTAGGTGTTTTTTTCATAATTTCGACGAATAAAAAAACACTCACTTGTACAACGTATTGCATACAAGATTTTTGTGATTCTGCAATAAAATCCGAAAATTCAAAATTGTTGCATTTTGAAATGATTAATTTCAGTTACATGTTGGTGTTCTAATTTTAAATAGCTCCATATTTGATTTTACAACTTGATTAGTTAATCTAAAATACCAGTCAACCCTGGTCTCAGTATTCGTACGAGTCATATTTAAATTGGAGGCTACAGTACATATTTATCTAACTTCTAATCATTTTAATAATAATTTAACTTATTAAATACATTTATTTGCTGAACTTCCTATATACATTAATTTAAATGATGGAATAATTTCTATCACAATATGTCCTTAGAAAAATACCACAATAAGAAATAATTATATTTCTTTTTTGTTTCAGGTACTACGTGGACTGACGAAACATTATTTGAATACCTTGAACATCTCAAAAAATATATCCCTGAAACCAAAATGAGAAAAAACAGCACAGTTTTTGACGATTCAGCATTATTATACCACTAAAGGACGTGATGGGAGCATTTGCAGCTAAACAACAATATGGATGACTCAGAAAAGTTATTTTGTGTTCAAAAGTGTGTGGATACATTTATTTGCTGAATTTACTATACACATTAATTTAAATGATGAGATAATTTCTAGCACAATATGTCCATAGAAAAAATACGATAATAAGAATTAATCATATTTCTTTTTTGTTTCAGGTACAACGTGGACTCAAAAAACATTTGAATATCTTGAACATCCCAGAAAATATATTCTTGAAACCAAAATGAGAAAAAACAGCACAGTTTTCGATGATTCAGAATCATTTTACAATAAAGGACCTGATGGGAACATTTGCAGCTAAGCATCAATATGGATGTCTCAGAAAAATTATTTTGTGTTCCAAAGTGTGTTGTGTTCCGTTAATAAGAGACTCGACAATCTTTTGTTCAAAAGGTTCGACATTGCGGTGGATTTTCTTGACAAGAAAAAATAACGACAACCTCAAGGCAGGATAGGAGATTGCCACATATTTAAAAATTATAAGAATGCATCTGAAATAAATGATAATTTGGTAGAACACTTTAATGAAATAATAACGAAAAGAAAAGCACAAAAAAGTAAGTGCTAAAACTTTTTACTGAATATCGTCGACCAGTCCCTGATACTAATAATTATTTTAGCAAATAAGTTTTAAAACATTTTACTAATGCAGCTTCCAAAATTATGATTATTTATTCAATTTTTAGAAAGATTTTGGAAGAGCCACGTTGTTCTTAAAGTTGCAAGAGGTGAATTGGGTTAATTTTATATATTAATCTGATTACACAACGAATGTAAGTTTGTAGAACAAACATAATGGTATGATGAGTACCTATGTGATATTAGTAGTTAGTATCAATTGAAAA
The DNA here is from genome assembly GCA_963583905.1 of Stenurella melanura. Lineage (NCBI taxonomy): Eukaryota > Metazoa > Arthropoda > Insecta > Coleoptera > Cerambycidae > Stenurella > Stenurella melanura. The sequence continues at coordinate 117,461,585 of OY757312.1, forward strand.
ACGGTTAAAAACTGAAATTAAAAATTTTATTATTTGATTCTTGAATCATGATTTCTTATTTTAAAATCATGATATTCTTACTACCCTGGTATTTTAATCTCGCGAAGAATACAGCAGAAAGTTCGCGCCTTTGAGCTTAAGAATATCGTAAAATATCAAAAGATGGGACTTGATTTCAGCAATAGAAAAACTTATTCGAGGTGTTCAATAATTTTAAGTACTCTCCAAGGCTGCCTCCATAACTGTAATTGTTACTATGTTCCGAACTAACCAGCCTCAGTTTTCTTAGTAACACATAAAATTCACCGCGAATTTGCTACCGTACTCTGGCACAGGACGATTACATTCGCAGCAGCGACAATAAAGACAGTGCACTGCATCGAATGACAAATTAATTAGAAGACTGCTGCTCACCGACGCTTTATGAAATTAAATTAAATTTGACAGTCACACCTGTCGTTTTCTGCGCAATTTGTGCGGCTTCCCTTTGACGGTGAGGTGATGTATACGGCGGTGGTGGCCTCATCGTTCAGCCAAGCGCCTTCAATCAGTGAACATTTGCGGGTTTACCGCCACCGCTTTGCCTACCTGCCGCCGCCGACGCTTCCTGTCACCTCACCTGAATCTCTCAGTGTGCCATCCCGACCGATCCCCCGTGCCGAATCTCGAGAGTGACGCCGATGATGGCACGTTCTTGCGATTTACTTGTTGCCTAATGTCGCTATTAAATGCAAACACACAAAGCCTCAGGTGTTTGTGATACCTACTCTATTTCAGTAATCTGACGGCTAGTTAGCTTATTTTTGCTCAACGATCTTAGCACAGATAATCATTTAGTGATCCTTGAAGGACATTATTTCACTATTGACTTTTTAGATATAAATTAACACCTTTTTATTTCTGCATTCAATTAATTGAAAATGTTGCTTTGAGTTTAAAAGTGAATTACTATTTGTTTGCTTATAATTGTAGTGAAACATATTCTTTATGGGATTTTGCAAACAGCAGAGAAAACCGTCTATGAGAACTAAAAATAAAAACTATCTGACAAATTTTTAACGAAATCTTAAAATCTTTAAATGAATTTGTCTATTTTTTATTTGACAATTCTTATTGTAACACTAGCATCTACATACGGCCATGAAGATTAAACCAGTATTTACATAACCCTGTACGGTCATGAAAAAAGTTTCAAAGGCTAAGCAGTTCCAAGAAACAGAATGATAGATCCTTCATGAAAATGTGATCTATTAGAATGAAATTTTTTTAAAGCAAGGTAGATAAATAAACTCAGTTTAGGCCCTTGTTCTCATTTTTAACTGAATCTTCATGGCCGTAGGGGTTATGTAGATACTAGTTTAATCTGCATGGCCATAGGGGACTATGTAGGAACCACTGTTACAATGAGAATTGTTAAACAGAAAATAGACAAATTCATTTTAGGATTTTAATTGCTAGCATAACCAGAATTCGAGTTATCGAAAGAATGCAAAGATTTCATTAATAATTTTACAGATAGTTTTTCTTTTTAGTTCTCACAGATGGTTTTTTCTGCTGTTTGCAAAATCCTATATATAGAATATTGTTACTTTTAATATTTAGCAGGCAATTTTCTTACAGTCGATATCTAATATTTAATCTAAAAATCAATAAATTACTTATTCAATACAGGGTGTCCCAGAATGGAGTTCCCGGGCCCATATAACCCAACTTACCTTAATCCAAAAATACATCCCTGAAGAAGTACATCCTCTTAAAGTGAGAGAGAAAATTATTTTTTTCCAAAATTTCCGTTATACTGAAGATACAATTTTCAAATAGTGATGGGAGCTGTACCTCTATAAGTACTCTATGTAAACTTGATAATAACCAAATATCTTTTGTTTCTCAATTTATTTTTCATTATAATTAAAATTTTACTGGCTGTATTTTTTTATCACACTGTAAAATTACAGAATACTCGAACATTCTTGCAGAGCATTGAAAGGGCTGCAAAAAACGTACTCTTAAGAATTTTTGTAATAATAAAAAACACAAGAAATTATCGTTTTTCCTCTATTTGTATTTAACATTTATTTACAATTCCAGAACAAAATTTTGTAATTAAAGGAAAATACAGTTCACTTAAAAAAATACATTCATAACAAATGCTCCACATGATGTCCACCTGTTTCGATACACAAATTAATACTTTGACGATTTTGTCTAATATCAACCAAAAATGAAGAATTATCGCTTTCTCTCTCTAAGGTCATAGGTGCTTGTGAAACAGAAAACCTGTCGCATTGTCACGACAATACAAAAATTAATTCATTAGTAACGTCAAAAAATAGCAATTATTTGTTTAATTTTGGTAATCCACCAGCAACGAGTTGGGCTGTAATTTTGTATTATGAACATACCTCGGATGTAGCGGCCGGAGTCCAGGGCTGGAGTCAGGTATTATTATATTGTAAACACCTACTAAAACGTTCCCAAACTACAAACATAGAAAGGCATGCAATGTATTAATTGAATTTTATTAATTTTACCATGGTAATGCGTTTAGTCGGTGACGCACTATTTACCGATGGAATACAAACGTAGGGTGTAATAGATCCTTTTAACTTGTAGTGCACGTGCACTTAACGCTATCTGGTCCGGCCAGTGCGGGAGGGGGAAAATTACGGCGCTCACGATGAAACGGTAGCGCGTGTGTTGGTCGGTGACAAATGTCCAGAAAATACGGACAAGTTCTTATTATTCCTTACCGATGTAGTGAATTATATGAAAGCTGCTAGGAGAATTTTGATAGAAACATATCGGAATATACTGCATGTAACATTTCTGCACATGGCCTGCATAGGATGGATGAAACTAATGTGGATAAATTAATATCTAGTGTAAAGAAAGTTTTTCTTAAAGCACCAGGTCGTGTTGTTTCACGATATTCTACCAAATTTTCCATTACCTCCAGCGCCCATTATCACAGGATGGGGATCTTGGCTACAAGCCGCATCGTACTATTACTCTGTCATTTCGAGAATGTAAAATACGCAAGACAACAGTTAAATCCAAATGACGCAATTGCCATTTCACAGGTGCACCATACATTTCTGGATCCAACTGTTCAACAAAATCTGGAGACCATACACGGACGTTTCTTATGAATTCATCTAGCCATACGGACCTTCAACATCAGCCTTTACTACAGTTGATGTAATAAACGTTGTGTTCGATTTTCGACAATATATTTTTCAATTACAGGGAGACATTGCTGCGACAGTACAAAAAAAATGCATAACTGTGTTAAACAAAAAATCCCGGATTTGTTACGATGGCAGGTGTAACAGACCTTTTACAAGGCAAGGAAGTAGATTTTGTTGCACCTGGCATGAATGTGGTGATTTTGCGAAAGTTTAGATATTTTAAGTATGCCCCAGTTACATCAGTCGACGTCGAGCGGTCCTTCTCGTAACATAAATCGAGTTTTACCGAAAGGCGCCGAAGTTTAACTACAAAACATTTAGAGCAGATATTAGTGATATTTATTCTTTAACCACCGGCACTGAAAAATACTTGTGTGTTAGTTTAGTGTGAAGTAGCACCCCCTATACTTCCAGTTATCTTCGAGTGAGTGTTTATACTAAAGTGGCGTTATTACCTTTGGACACTACAGAATTCGCTACAAAAGATTTAAAGGTAAGATATCGTTTCATACATGCAACGCTTTATGCGCTGACACATCATCATCTAAAGCCAACCCTGGTTTTACGTCATATCTGGCCGCTAATCCGAGGTTTGATTATGAAACAATTTAGTAATAGTGGATTGCTTGATTCGGAAAAAAGCTTCAAAAACCCGACTATTTTCTGATGCAACCGAAGTAGTTTCCCTCACCATTTTCGAGAATGCTGAAGACCGTGGTAGTGCCAGAATTTCTCGTTGGGGTGACCCACCCCGCAAGTTGCCAAAAACCACCCACAAACGGGGTCAAACGCGTATTGATAACGTTTCACAGAATCTAACCTATTGATCCCCCGTTTTCGAGCATGTCAACCATCAAGAGGACCCTGGGACGAGTGTCTGATACCCGCCCACCCCCTCAATGGCCAATAACCACTCTCCAAAGGATGAGAGAGTGCTCTCCGCATACCACGATCAAAATAGTTTCCTCTTTTTTCGAGGATGCCGAACATGGGGAGGACCATGAAAATCGTGTCCACCCCCTTCAACTACCCCCCAAAGGGGTAAAGGAGCGCTCTCATCGTGCCACTGAACACGAAGGTTTATAATTATATATGCTAAGGCCAAAAAGTGTTGTCAGTAGAGCCAAAAGATCAGCGGTAGTTTGTGTAGCTTCCTCAATAACGGGGGGGGGGGTTACTTTTCCCGGGGGTATGCTGAGAACGAACACTCAGCCCTTTGGTGCGTTGTTAATGGCCGTTTACGGGGGTAGGTCACCCCGGGGAGGAATTTCGCCATCACCACGGCGTTCAGCATCTTTGAAAACAGGGTATCACCAAGTAAAAGTCCCTCAAACAATTAGAATACGCGTTAACCCCCGTTTGTAGGTGGTTTTTGGCCATTTGCGGGGGTGGGTCACCCCAACAAGAAATTATCCGACCACCACGGTGTTCAGTATCCTAGAAAACGGGGGAAGAACTAATCTGGTTGCATCAGACAATAGTCGGGTTTTCGTCCGACTCACACAATCCGCTATAATGAAGAATATCATGCTGATATGCATTTGATATATGGAGACATGAAGTATGATTCTCGAGCCTCTGAGCGTAGACACAAGCAAAAATACCCAAACCGAAGAACAACATGAAAATTAAAAAAAAGTCTTCAATATAACGGAAACTATTGGAAAATTTTTTTTCTGTCTCAATTTAGGAGAATGTACTTCCTCAGGGATACATTTTTGCACCAAGGTAATTTGGGCTATGTGGGCTCAATATGAACTCAGAAATCACAGGTTCTCGTCCGGGAACTCAATTCTGGGACACCCTGTACAAATTATTGATCTAATTCTGATCGTGCTAGTATATCAATAAAGGCAATTAATGGCGTCATTTTGACTTTTCTTATTCATATATTTAACGTCGGACTACTTCCGCTACTAAGGCCAATCCCCGATGCCAGGAAAGGAGCTACCCCCAATTTGCAAATTTTGTTGAAACTCTTCTCTGTCGAATGGTAGGGATTTTTTACTTATCTAACATTTAATAGCCAAGGTATCAACTGATTTACATCCTCTCTCGGAAGGATTATTAGGAACTATTACGCGATCATCGCCTTAAATTGCACAGTTTCTACGTATTCGCTGATATGCAAGCCATTGGAAGATCTTCACTATGATGATTATTAAACATGTTCACTTACAAAACTCCGTTGAAAATGATGTAGAAACACAAATTTTTGAAAGATTTTCACGAGCGAAATGAAAAGTCACAGTCACAATCTGAGCAGTTGCTGTTGTTTTATCACAGGAATGTCGAACACGCACCGACAAGAATGCAATTTAGGGTCAATACGGGCTCGAATGCGCGCAGCGTTTGGACATGTGAGACCTTAATTAGCGTAGGGCTGACTTTGTGGCTCTGTAACTTTAGAACTTTTAGTCACAGAAACTTCGTTGGGCATTTAAATTAAGGTAGGTAATACGTTTTATTTATTATATTTATTTAGAGTCTTACGCCCGAAAGTTTCATTTAGTAGTTGAAAAATTGATAAGGATTTTTTTTTATTTCCAACAGTTTTTTGTGTGTTCTTTCAACTTTTACAATATCAATCCTACAAAAAAAGAGCTAAATTAAAAATGAAAAACAAAATTATTTTCTACAAGTCTAGTTCTGACAAATTTTTCGAAAAAACGAACAGGAAAGGAAATACGACGTCATTCGCATTTTCCAAGATGGCGACCAGAAACCAGCAGGTAAAATTGTTATAAATAACTAAATTGGTACATGTAGATATACCCTGAGAAAAGCCATGTTGCTGATTTACGATTATGTTTTTACAATTCCATCATCCATTTTTGTCTTTTGATTCCTAAATAATCTAATAATTTTGGAATATCCGACTGTATGCAAACTGTTCTATAGTTTTCGATGTTTTCTTTAATCCAGATGTATGTATTGGTCTAAGGTAGATCTGCTTCCAGAAGCAGGGAAATATACCTAAATTAGAGATAGCTAAAAGATGCTAAAATTTTAAAATCGGTTAAAAAAACCGCTGCCTAAGGAATCACTACTTCCACATCCAGATTTTTCATCAAAGTCACTTTAAAGGAAACATCTTGACTAGACTTGCACTCTAGTATGTGAAAATTATTGGTCATAGAATTTTAATAATATTTGGAGCAGATGTCAAAAAAGTTTGAGGCGTTGGCTTCTACCAAATACGTTAAAAACGAAGTTTTTAGTTTACCCTACTTATCTTCCTCTATTCACAACCTATCAGATGTCATTACAATACATCCGTGTACTAACTTTCAAGTAAATATCTCAATTTTATGTTATCAAACCCATTAATAATGGAGCGGAGATGGTGGTGTTTGAAAAATATTAAAAAGAAATCTGGGGCCTTGGTTTCTAATATATACACCAAATCCCATATTTATGTACTCTTACCAGCATGATATACTTATTTTCCCCTATTTACTCCTATTCAACCCTCAACCCTTCAACGGAATCATCTTAAAATATAATCTAATTCCAGATGTCGTTATAATACATATGTGTCCCAAATTTCAAGTGAATATCTCCCTTTCATTTTATCAACCCCTTTAATAATGGATTAAGGGTGGTGGGGGTTGAAACCTATTACTAAAAAATATGAGGCCTTGTCATCTAGGTTATACGCCGAATTTCAAGTTTCCGCACCTTTACCAGCTTGCTTTACTTATGTTTCCCTATTTACCAGCAATTACCCCCACTCGTTCAACGCAATCATGTCAAAATATAATCCAGTTTAACATATCGTTATACGTATAACAAATTTCAAGTGAAAATTTAAATTTAATTTTATCAACTCTTTTAATAAGGGAGTGGGGGTGATGGGGGATAAAATATTATGGAAAAATCTGAGGCCATCGCCTCTAGTATATACACTGAATCGCAAATTTCTATACTCTTACCAGCTTGCTTTACTTAGTTTCCCCTATCTACCACTATTTAACCCCCAACCCTTCAACGGAATCATCTCAAAATATAATCTAGTTCCAGATGTCGTTATAATACATACGCGTATCAAATTTCAAGTGAATATTTCAATTTTATTTTATCAACCCCTTTAATAAATGAGTAGGGTTGATGGGGGTTGAAAAATAATATAAATAATCCGAGACCTTCGCTTCTAGTACATACACCGAATTTCAAGTTTCTGTACTCTCACCAGCTTGCTTTACTTATTTTCCCCTATTTAACCCCCAACCCTTCTACGGAAGCTTTTCAAAATATAATCTAGTTCCAGATGTCGTTATGATACATACGTGTACCAAATTTCAAGTGATTATTTCAATTTCATTTTATCAACCCCTTTAATAATGGAATAGGGGTGGTGGGGGTTGAAAAATTATATAAATAATCTGAGACCTCGGCTTCTAGTACATACACCGAATTTCAAGTTTTTGTACTCTTATCAGCTTGCTTTACTTGTTTTCCCCTATTTACCCCTATTTAACCCCCAACCCTTCAACGAAATCATCTCAAAATATATAGGCCAGTCACCACGGACTTCCATAATGCAAAGTTAGACAAAAATTGCGAAAGTCTTTAATCTTTGAGACAATATTGGAGGAGGTTAAAAATCATGTATCCGGTTTTGCACCCTTTGCCGCCCCCCGGAACATTGTTAAATTAACAAAAAACGTAAATTTCCAAATAATTTCTTGAAAAAAAATCCGATATTTATGCAAATTTTAGAGAAAATTTTAATAATTATTACACGTATTCTATCAAGTTTGCACCCTGCTACTATGACGGGAACATTGAAAATAGTTGTTTTTTAACTTTATAATGAAATATTTTGCGGAAAAAAATTGCGAAAGTTATGCAAATGATTGTTTATACAGAGAAGGGTCACAAACCCGTTTGTAATTTTGCATAACATTCTTTACCCCGGAAGATTTTTTTCACATTTTTTTTTATCGGGCACGGACACGATTTTGACGTTTTAAACAATAAGTGGGGGTCTAAATAATTGCGAAAGTCTTAAAATCGGGTTGTAAATGTTTGTAACACCAATAAATGATACTATCTTAATTTGAAACCTCGTAAATGTCCCGAAAGTTAATGAAATTACCAATTTTTTAAATAACGAAGCTATGCTTGTCTCGAAAAAATAGGTACATGATGAAATTTTGTGTAGTTATAGTTTTCAACTGTAGAAATTGCGTAAAATTATTGCCAGAAGTCTAGGTCGGAGATTAAACATTGCCAGAAGTCGGTAAAGTTGTAAGAAAATTGTTCAAGTTATTAAAATAAAAGTTTTTTGTTAATTAAACAATGTTCCGGGGGGCTGAAAAGGGTGCAAAACCGGATTCATTATTGTTTCACCCCCTACAATATTTTCTCAAAGATTAAAGACTTTCACAATTTTTCATACCTTTTTTGCTTTAATGACTGGGATAATAATCTAGTTCCAGATGTTGTTATAATACACACGTGTACCAAATTTCAAATGAATATCTCATTTTTATTTTATCAACCCCTTTAATAACGGAGTGGTGGGGGGGGTTGAAATATATTTTTTAAAAAATGAGTCTTTAACTTCTAGTACATACACTGAATTTCAAGTTTCTGTACTCATACCAGCTTGCTTTACTTATTTTCCCATATTTTACCAGATTTAACCCCCAACCCTTCAACGGTAGCATCTCAAAATATAATCTAGTTCCAGATGTCGTTATAATACATACGTGAACCAAATTTCAAGTTAATATTTAAATCTTATTTTATCAACCCCTTTAATAATTGAGTAGGGGTGGTGGGGGTTGAAAAATAATATAACTAATCTGAGTCCTTGGCTTCTAGCCCATACACCGAATTTCAAGTTTTTGTACTCTTATCAGCTTGCTTTACTTATTTTTCCCTATTTACCCCTATTTAACCCCCAACCCTTCTACGGAATCATCACAAAATATAATCTAGTTCCAGATGTCGTTTAATACATACGTGTACCAAACTTCAAATGAATATCTCAATTTTATTTTATCAACCCCTTTAATAATGAAGAAGGAGGAGGTGGGTTGAAAAATATTATAAAAAAATCGGAGGCCTTGGCTTGTAGTACATACATCAAATTTCAAGTTTCTGTACTCTTACCAGCTTGCTTTACATATTTTCCTAAATTTACCCCTATTTACCCCTCAACTGCGGACAAAAAAGTTACAGACAGACAGACAAAATTTTTTTTTTCGCTCAAATTTAAAATCTCGCCGTTTCATGACATTCTAAACCGATTTCAAGAAAAAAAAAATTGAATTTTTTTTTACGATTACTATACTTCCAATCCACTACGTGGATGTGGAAGTAATATGTGAGATTGTATTAACAATATTTATTATTTTTAATATAAAATACATTGTTAACGGAACTGTTAATTCATATAGTTTATCTCATCTTTTCTTTTACCAGTACTTATTAACATTGTTACTTGTGATCACCATTTATTGCATTTGTCATTGGATATTAATTATATCTTCGTCATTATTTACTGATGATATGAGAATGAATCGACAATATGTCGTAGTGGTAATACGGTTTACAGGTAATAAGGGGAATTTAATAAAATGGATATTATGTATTCGGTATGTGTTGACTATGTCGACAGCCGTACGCGTACGTAACGTGCAAATGCTTGGGATGGGGCATGCAAAAGCATAAGCATTGAGAGAAAGCCTCTCCGAGTGTGTAGTCGTAAGCCAGTGTTCAATATAATAGCGGGAGATTCCTCAGCGACCACAACCCGCGTGCGCTGCCTGTTCTCTCCTAGGCTAGCGTCTCGAAACCGCACATTTCAACCCCCAGCCCCTGCCTTAACCCATTCCACCCTCTCGCTACACTCTTAACGGCGACGGGGGAGCGTTTTACTGTTTTATTGATTAATTGAGTTCAGCCGAATTTCTCTTCTCGCATCCAAATCGGGCTTTTATTACATTTTATAGTTATCTTTATGATGTATTTTTTTGGTCAATGAATTTCATTGTTTTAATGGCACACTTTACGGCCGTTATGGTTATTATGTTGTAATTGTCATGGCTAACTAATTTCGTCGTTGCTTGAACGATTAATTTTTATGGAAGTGCTCATCTTTTCGCCTGTCCTCGCGACCATTCTATGGGTTTCGCTGGGGTTACGATCAATCACCGTGTCTGTAATTTCCTATTACAACACCATAAAGACGAACTACTTCGGAGGGGCCGTGTTTGCTGATTTAATTTCGATTATTACAGTTTCATTGGCATAACTGTTATTTTGAAAACAATAGTTTAATTTATAAATCGGTTTTATGCTGTCCTCTTTGCCGATTCACTGGGCTTGGAAAGATTATTATAACGTTGAACCATATTAATAAAATTGAAGTGTCTAGCTATAATTTTGTGATTGGAGTTCAGTGTCTTGAGTGCGAATCAATGAATGAGCGAATGAAAACATATCATTGAGACACATTTATTATCATAAAATTTAACGTTTTTAAGCCGTTTAACATCAAATTTTCAACATTAAGGAAATGAATTTAATACAATGTAGTGTGTAAAAAATGCGGAGTCATTTAAAATAAGTTTCGGAAGACCAAAGACCCTAGCTGTATACATAGCAAGAAGTAATTCAAATAATGCATAATTTAATGAGTAAAAATGGATATGCCTGCGGGTTCATGTTCACCACCTGATAATTCCTGGCGATGCGCGATGCTTTGTTGCAAATTTGAAATCTTTAGATATGTAATATCTCTAGGGGTTTGAATTTTATCTGTTTTTAGACAGCTCACTCTAAAGAATGTAAAATGGCAGTTTATCCTCCATGCACTTCTGTGAAATTCTGTTTATTTCAGCAAATTAAGAGCGTTTTAATGCGAGGAATTCAATCTTTGATAACAACTATTAATTCACACGAATTATATTACTTTCTGACTACTTAACTCGAGAAAAAAATTCTAGTTACAATTTAAATGCCCAAGTGGTATTTGGGGAAAGTATTTCACGAATAAGTGAATTAAATACATAGAACATATCTTTAATATTAAGTTTTTGTCTCCAGATGTTTTCTTGGCATTTTTCGTATTTACTGGCCTATTTTTTAGCAATTCCACCATTTCGGCAGGTATTTCACGCAAAGATATATTTCCAAAACTACTCATCCAGTAAAAAGCAAAATAGGTATAAACATTTAATAAATGCAACTACAGTCACTTAACTTAAAGGTCCTGGGAATTCGCTACATTTTAAATGTAATGTCATTATTGTATACATATTTTATTCATCGGTTGTCCGTCGTTACTGACAGCCGATGAATAAAATAAAACTTTGAGACCATAGTGTACAACATACTGTTGTACTGACCTAGTCGTTGGGAAGTTTACCGCAAAGAGTTATCGCGCACACTTCGGTCAACCATTTAATAAGACATAGAGACTGCATTGACCAATGTTCCACCCACAGATATGATGTATCCATGGTCCCGATAATAGAAATGGAATACGGTTCTAGTAGCTCTATCTGACGCTGCTACTAGAACCATAAACCAGACAGTATTTACGGAAATAAATAATGAAATGATTAAAACGTTTAATATATATTTACTATACTACTACTATTACCTTTAATATAAGAAGTTTAAATATGATGTCAAAACTTTCTAGTTAAGATGAGAACACTCTCTGAAAAACTGAATAATACCTAGTATGAATAATTCTAACGAACCGTGCATAGTTTTAATTTCTCGAATTATTGTGTTGTTAGATTTTGATGGATTGCCGTAAGCAGGTACATTTTTAGCTTACATCTTCTCAGAATGAAAGTGTTTATGTAGCTTTATGTCGTTCGTGTCTATACATGCAATAATTGATTTGCCTGCTTAGCGGTCATATTACAACCTTTACATGTTTTTGTCTACAGATTTGTCTCTTTATGGATTAATATACTTACATATCGAGAATGGCCAGGTTACACATGTATTACTATATATTGTATATACTATGTTATGTAACAATTTACATGAGTTATATTAAGTTTGGGCAATAAGATCTTGAAGAAATTGACAGATAAATCTTAAAAGTGCAACTTATATTTGCGGAAAATATTCCACGAAATAATACATGATATATTTCAGTGGTTTCAAACCGATTTTCATCGAAAAAACTGTTTTACAACAACAAAGCTGCATGTTCGTGCTGCCAAAATAGCTAATCACATCTATCACATTGTTTGTTTTTTAGATAAAATTGTAATATACGGAGTACGGAGTGGGTTTCTGATTTTGGTACTAACTACTACATAAACCATTAGGAGAATGAAGAGAAGGGCTCAGGCGATCTTGATGACCTCCAAGTCGTCTGTAAATAAGTGTTTCATCGTGATACATTTTTCTATATTTTTTTAATATATTTTTTGTATTGTTTCTCCATTTACTAAAAATTTATATTGAAAATGGTCTCCAAAATGATTTTAACTCTATTTAAATTCAAGTATTGACGTAAACCCAAACCTGATATATCTGCACTTACGCCCTTCTTGTACACGAGATACCATAAAGCTGGTGTAGGAGACCCCTTGAATTTTTAGTATGTTGCTGCCCACACTATACACTAACTTCCCATCAATGTATAGATTTACAATACGCGTCTCTGAGTCAGAGTCTAAACGACTGGGTAAAGTCTAAAGCTAGTTTAGAAACAATGAGCAAAATAGATACGACTTGCCTCAAGGCTCGGTTCTTGGACCACTGTTATTTATTATTTACATACATGACCTATTTTATTATCACTTTCCTAATAACTTTGTTCTATTTGGAATTCGATGCAATTCTGATTCAAACAGTTAATAACATGAACTTAAGCAGAGACAAAATTCAGCGATTAATTTTTTCTACTAACAGTAATAGATCTATAGGGCATTCTGTTACTCTACTGGAGATTACCCTTGATAATTTCAATTAGTCAAATGGAATTGAGTAGTTATGCTGAAAATCATTGAGCACAAGCTTTTTGCACTAATGCCGATTACTCGGTGTCAAAAATAGCACTAGTATTTTTTAATAATTTGTATCATGAAATATCTCGTAAAGTATAGCAAATATTTCATAATTATGAAAAAAAAATATTTAAAGGGTTTTTAGGGCAATTTAAAGTTGACGTCGATAGACGTCCTGTCATTTTTTAAGTAAAATTTTCGTTAGATATCGCCAAGACGTCTATAGACGTCGAAAGTTTAAAAAATCAATTTATATGACATATATGGAGAAACAAAGGACATAGAGAAAAATAACTTTATTCTAAGAAAAAAACAGGAATATTATCAAGACAACATAACACTAATACAAAACAAACAACCTAAGCATATATTATGGTTTGTAACAAAACCAAAAGAACACAAAATGAATAGTGTAAAATTATATAATATATATAAGGATAAAATAAAACAACTTTAAATATTCATTCGTCATTGATTGGGACATGCCATTCCTCGAAACAAACTGGACAAAGAGGTGGTTTTTCTTCACAGCCTTTACATCTAAAACTGGTTTCTCTTCGTATATTTTTTTTAGTGCACATTCTGCACTTTAAAAACACAGATTTTTTCTGAGACTTGCCTCCAGGTGCTCCCGGTATTTTTTCTGGCCAATGTCCTACTGGCCCCTGTGCAATATTTTGAACTTCGTTCGACTGTACAGAACGGCGGCTATCATGCTTTTGTGCACGAATAATATCTTTTCCCTCTAAATTGGGAGGAAGATTAACTAGAGATTTAATTAACTCATCTCTGAATTGCATAAAACGGTATTTAGATGAACCACCTTTGCAAAATTTTCTATATAGAAAAAATGAATTCCATGTGGTCACGTCAAGCATATGTAACATCACTTTCTTATACCATCTAATTGTCTTTCTTGTAGTGGCATATGTTGCCGTCATTTGATCACATCTATCAATACCCGACATGTGATAGTTGTACGTGGCTACTTCTTCGGGTTTATTTTTTTCTCTCCCGAACCTATTCCTCACTGTGATCATACGGGGGTGATTTCTGGTGGTAATAACCAGAACATCCCTTTTATCCTTCCATTTGGCGACATATACATGCTTCTTGCGCACCCACACATGTTCACCACGCTTTAATTTTTTCTGAACTAGGGACTTCGGATTATCTCGTCGGTTAGATTTGAGGGTACCATTTGTATGTGTTTTTAATTTTAATAGCTTTTCGGATAATGAAACACTATTGTAGTAATTGTCCATAAACAAATGGTGCCCTCTCATTAGATAAGGTTTCATTAGCCGGAGTACTAAGTTTTCAGTTTTGGTATTATCGCCATTATTTTCGGTGGATCCACTGTACATTTCTACATTCAATACATATCCATCTGATGTGGTTAACTCAAAAAACTTTATTCCGTAGCGGTTTTTCTTGTTCTTGATGTACACTCTAAATGCAAGCCTGCCTCGAAAATGTAAGAGTGATTCGTCGAGAGAGAGTTCTTTAGTAGGTCCATAAGCTTTTTGATACTGGCATATAAGCATATCTAAAAGTATCTGAATTTTTTCTGTTCCTTTTGACTTTGGCGCTGAACAGCACAAAACCCTAAGTATCAGCTCAAACCTTCTTGCAGACATAACAAAAGGGAATATCGGGTGGTAATAAAGTACATCTTTGTACGAAAAAAATCGACGCACGTTGGTTGTCGAAACTTGTCCTTGGAGCAGACATAGACCAATAAAGGCTTTCATTTCTTCCACTGTAATTGGTCGGAAACTTGCTGATCTGCTGAATCTCGTTTTTGGCCGATTGCTACTTGTTAGTAACTGTCCATAATCATTTGAGCACTTCACTATATGTTCTAGTATTTGCGGCGTAAACAGAGATTCAAAAGCATCAGTCGGTGTAGAATTTGCGTCAATATTTATCTTTAGTCCAACACTGCTATCATCAAAATCGAAAACGGGAATGGGTGCTGTTGTGGTTTCCCATGATGATTCGGATTCTTCCAACACAGATCCGTCGTCATCCTCCACTTCATCTGATGATGAACTGTTGTATAAAAATTCTTGTATTACATTTTCACTCGGGTTTTCATTACCCGAATCAGAGCCTGAAGATTCGCTTGGCACATAGTTTGGATCTGATCCACCATCACTGTCATGATATGGATCCACTTCATCATCATCGCTAGACACCTCGTCATACAATTCTCTCAACTTACTTTGCTCCTGTTCGTAAGCATCATTGACGTTACTCATCTGAAATAAATTTGTATAAAATAGAAAAAACAATCTTTTTTTTCATAAAAGATACTAAAACTGGCAACTAATTTATATCTACATCAATTACGAAAACTTACTAAAAATAAATAAAAAGTACTTACATTTATATAAAAACTGCACTGCACTAATAAACTAGGTAACAGGTGGTTTTCCCGCGTAAAAATAGGGTGGTGATGTAAGAACGATATGTCCACTTCGACACCAAAACAACGACTAATTAGATTTGCATGGAATGTTAGACGTCTATCGGCGTTCTGTGAAAATTTGGCGGGAGCGGTAAAAGTCCTAAGTGGGGAGGGATACACACCAGGTATACCCCGTAAAGAACGACACTATTTCGATAAGAACCATGCTAGTTGTGGCAGTAACCATCAATCTTTAATATTTTATATGGCAAATGGGACGCCGATAAACGTTCTGCCTTCTACTAACAGTTTGAGTTTAGACGCCGGACGGCGTTCTGTCACGTTGAGCACGCCAGATAGAACGCCGCACGGCGTTAGTGTCCTTCAACGTGTTAAGAAGGTTATTACTATTGAAGCTCTAGTAGTTTTTACCGTTCCTTTTTCACTGGCACTTACCGCACGACATACTCTTATGCAGAAACGCTTCAAATTAAAAAAAAAATAGATTGCAGAAACAAGCATAATTTCCTTCTTTTAATGTTAAAATTATGCCATTCCTTTATATCTATCACGAGTTAATTGAAACGTATTTTTCAAAAACCAATTTCAATTTATACTTCGATTTCCATAAGTGTAGTATTGGAAATGACATTATCATTTTCGTCGTGAAGGTTGCTCTGTATAATTATTTACCAAATGGAAATTAAACAAACGACTAACTCATTTTTTAACATGTAACAAACTGAAAGCCTCAGAATTGCGTCTATCCTATAAAGAAATATTTAGAAACTCCACCAGAATTATCTGCGATAATCTGACATCCTGGTATAAAATTGTTAAATTTAAATTGTTTACTTTGTTGTATTATAAAGTATCATCAATAACATTTTTATTAATCTTAATTAATGCTTAAAAAATAATTCCAAATAACGTGGGCAAAAGCAATAATTGCTTGTCTTTACCTGTCATGTTGGATTTTTTTTTAATGACAAATATTAGCGTTATCTCGAGAGACTTCGGAAAATGTTAAAGGGAAAAGTTGTTTCTTTTTTAAATTTACACATGTGTACCACTAGTAAAACTTTGTTTAGTTTTTTTGTAATTTTTTTAGCCTAATATATTTTTAACATCACTGAATTTAACCAAACCTGCATGCACATTTATTTTTACCAAAGTCATCATCTAAATGTATTTGGTAAATAAATGTTGATTTAAATACATTTTCTTTTTACGGAAAACAAAGATACTGTAATAAAATTTCATCAAACTTGAGGCAAATTTTATCTAGTTTCAATATTGTCTTCCAAAACTCACTTTAATTGATTCTTCTACTAAGGAATTAGCCACATAAAAAAGAAATAAGAACAAACAATCTAGTTGCTTAATAAAAAATTTCATTAAAGTGGGTTTTGGAATAAATTATAGAAACCAGATTTTACAACATATACCGTTATAATGTCATACAACTAGTAATATCTCAAATTTAGATTCTTTCTCCACTCAGCTTGTTACCATTTTTTAATTTACACTGCTATGTTATGACAATTGTTTTTGTAATCAAAGATATATTTAAAACACATTGTTTTTTTATGTTAATATACACATTTATATTAATAAATATTACAATCTACTGGTACGTATTACTAAATTTTATTATATATTTATATTAATTTGATAACAACTTGTAGAAATGTACAACTGTCCAATAAATTACCATTCTGTTCTATTCTACTCGATTACTGTTAGGGAAAGACTGCAATGTAAATATTTTAACTGAACTATTTAGAATCCTATTTTTTGAAATTTCTTGATCTCTTAGACTCTCCTGAAAATGATATGTAAAGTAAGTTGGATACACTTTCAATTGCAGGAGCTATAAAACATAAACCTAAGGCCCGAAGTGGTAGTTTTGGATGTAGGGGTAGATTTAACTGAAGGCATGGTCCTGGGCGTCGACTACCCTTATGCAGCCTGTAGCGTAGCTGTTCTCTATGTATTTATTCATATCTACAAGCCAGATGATGATATAAATAGCAGCGAAAGTCGCGTTTTCTATCTAAATCACGCCAGCATATTGCGATGTGTGGCAGTTCATACCCCGCCATAAATTAAACTAAAATTACTTTATATAATTTCGCAGAAAATATATGAGAGATACTGCGGCGGTGGAACGAGGAATACTAATAAAATAATAATTTTACTGCACGGATTTGCATCTGCATACTTTATTGGGCTTTTTGCTTTCGAACTAATATGATTTATTTCTAAATGGGAAAGTTAGGTAGTCGGCGTGTTGGAATTCTAATAAGTGTATACCCTTTTTTCAAGCGAATAATTTATCGCATGTCTAAAATAAAAGAGGCAAATGTGTACTGAGGTATATATGAGTATAATTATCTCAAATATCTAGCAAAAAAATCCTGAGAACCTGTTCATATGGTGATATCAGAAATTACCTTGGTCAATAACGGTCAATTAAAAAATGCCATCTTATATTGGACTTCCAAAGCCTATTGCGTTTTTTTATAAATATTTTTTTTTAGATCAAGAGGTGAATATCTCCTGTTCTAAAGGTCCGATCGGGACAGACAAAAAACCAAAATCTTCACAATTAAAATTCTGCGTTGGTTATGGTCATTTGAGTACGTATATATACAAAATTGAATAAATTGGCTAAAAAGCGGTTTTTTTTTACGCTCAGGGACGTCGTTCCGATCGGCTTCAAACTTTCGTTGAACAATGCACCCTGAAATTTTGGTGCCCAAATATTGAACCTTGTGGACACAAATAATTTGCTGTCTGAAATTTGAATTTCCCGCCATTTTGTGGCATTAGGTCTAAAATGGATCTTTGGAAATATAGGTCTCGATACCAGCTTTCCGATGACATTAGAAAAAAAATTAAATCATTTTATCCACTTTTAGGTATTTATTTATAAACCAAATGACAACAAATAGATTTTCTCGGCCATTTTGAAAACATTTCGGAAAATTTTAATCAGAAAGGAGACAGAACCTTAAAAAAAAGTTAATTTTCGTCCATCTGAACTGGAGATATTTAACTCTTAGCATTTTGGCCAATTGTTAATTAACAAATGCATATTGTTGGCTAATATTTGAACTGTATCATTTTGAAACATATTTACGTCATATGAAATGCTCAAAAAACATGTTTAACTTATAAAACTAATTTTGAAGCATTTACATTTCATTGTTGTTAATTAGCCTGAATAGCTTTTTCAAAATTTATGTAAGTCAGTAAGATTTTACCTCTCGTTTTGTTGCACCGTATTCAATTGTTTCCGGCTTACTTATAGTACGAGAGCCCACCGACAATAGCGGATCAGGCACCGCAATTGCCGCCGCTTGGTGAAGATGTTGTAGACATCTGTAGGTACCATTTCCCTCCCAATGGCAGGTCACGTAACCACGCCCTCTTCGAGATAGAGAGAAAAACAAAGGATCGCTTAAATGTTGCCAACGAATTTTGAAAAAATTCAGGCACATTTTTTGGACAAAAATAAGCATCTTATGTCTCTTGGTGTCTTTTTTTCCAAAGTGCTTCCTTCTCCCGAAAAAAAAATAACAAAAAAAAAATTGGTTCTTTTGTATTTTTCTTACGGGAGACGGAAGCACTTTAAAGAAAAGGTTTAAGAGGCAAAAGTTGTTTATTTTTGTATAAATTTTTGCCTGAATTTTTTGCGATTTTTCTGAAGAAATTAAAAAAAAAAATAGGGAAATTCTTGGCCGAAATTATTTTTGTCTAAAAAATTCCTAAAACCGGCAGGCGTGTTCTTTCGACAGAATTAAGCCATTTTTTGCTCTTGGAGTTTTTCTAACGCTTCCTTCACCCTAAACTAATTAATTAAAGTCTATGAATTATTTTCTTTGCTATTTTTTTCGGGAGAAGGATGTACTTTGGGGAAAAACACCAAGAGACAAAAGATGCTTATATTTGCCCAAAAACTGTGCCTTCAGAATTTTTTTGGAACATTTAAGCGGTCCTTTGTTTTTTGCCTCTCTCGAAGAGGGCGCGGTCACGTGACCTGCCATTGGGGGGAAATGGTACCTACAGATGTCTACAACATCTCCACCAGGCGACGGAAACTGCGGTGCTCGATCCACTTTTGTCGATGGGCTCCCGTACTATTAAGTTCATAGTTAACATATTTAGGGGAATCTGATATTCTGCTAACTTCTCTTTGTAAAATTATAGCCTTATTTTTCTGGACTCATGTCAATATTTGTTCTGTTCAGAGACAACTCTGTTTCTTTGCGTGTGTATTTACTGCTGTTTATCTTTTACAAGATGTTAATAGTTAAATATCTCGAGTTCAGATAGACGAAAATTAACTTTTTAAATTATAGTTCTCGCAATTTTCTTTCCCTTCTGATATTTTTTTTTTAAATGTTTTCAAAATAGTCGAAATAATTCATTTGTTGTCATGTGGTTTATAAATGAATGCCAAAAAGTGACCGAAATGACATTAATTTTTTTTATGTCATTGGAAAGCTGGTATCGAGATCCACATTTTGAAGAAAAATGATCCATGCTGGATTTAATGGCACAATATGGCGGGAAATTCAAATTTCAGATAACAAATTCATTTGTGTCCATTATGTTCAATATTTGGACAACCAAAATTTCAAGGTGCTTTGTTTTCAATAAAAAGTATATTTTCTGAAAGTTTGACGCCGATCGGAACTATTGACATCTGTGGGTGCTAAAATTAAAAGAAAACACTATTTAGCCAGTTTAGTCAATTTTGTATGGTATGTGCGCCAAGATTCTTGACTAAAGATGACGGTCATATGATTAGGAGTCGAGCTTGGGCTCTTTGTCCCAATCATCGCTGTAGACTTGGACCGGCCTCGTAAGGGGTGTGCCTGTTTTTTCGCCTATCCCCCCTACAAATGCGAACGGTATTGGCGATGTTCGCAAACCTCCCCTGGTCCTGCCAGCTGGGTCGTTTCTTCTGGCGCTCTTCTGTCTTGGTCTTCTTTCTTCGCTAGCATGTACAGGCTCCCGGGAGCGTCTTTCATCTGTCGTGAGAGGGAACGGCTGTTACCGAGCCCTCTCGGAGTTTGAAGGGGATTTGGGGGTGTTGACTAATCGGAGGCCTAGGATGCCAATTGGGATCATGTGCTCCTATTTCGTCGGAAGGAAGTGTGAACTGTGTAGTTCAGGTTGTGTTCGACCACAGACGCTTTCTTAACGTCAGAGGGCGGCACGGGCTAGGGTAAGGTTACCGAGCTGGTTGTTTCCTTAGTACCCCCGGGATCGAGTAATTGGATGTTTTTGGTCATTGTTTCCTTGCGGTGTGGCTTGCAGATCGGGCCGAAACAGATAAAAGGTTAGTTATACTTACCCAGCTTCGGCCTCTTGTCCCTCGGAGCGTCGTTGGGGTCATAGTCAGTCGGCTGTCTGACCAGCGGATTCCCATGCTCTGCTGCACGGGCGTATAGGTTATTCGCTCTGTCCCGGATGACTTTAGTTACTGGGGTGTATTCCAGGTCTCCGAAAATGTCGGCTTTTCTGACAAACCATGGTGCATCCACGGCGCACCGAAGTGCGACGTTTTCCTAATAAGCGTGAGCTTGTGCCTCAGGTTGAGTTGACTCTGTCTACCTGTCATAGGGTAAAGTAGAGTCCTCCTCGTCCTCGCTTTCTGTATTATCGCTTCCGTGTTCTGTCTCCACGTCAGGCTTCGATCCACGATAACGCCAAGGTACTTGACGGTATCGTGCCATTGAATGTTCTCGCCGTTCAAGGAGACGTGTCCTGTGGGAGTTTGCTTCCTGACTATCTTGAAGAGGATGGCTTTGCTCTTCTCCACGTTGATTTTGACTTTCCACTTGTTGCACCAATTTTCCAGAAGGGATGCTGCTTCCTGGAGGTTGCGGGTGGCGTATGGTATGTACGTACTCAAATGACCCTAAACCAACGCAGATTTGTTGAAATTTTAATTGAGAAAATTTTAACTTTTTGTTTGTCCTGATCGGACCTCTAGAAGAGGAGATATTCACCTGTTCACTTATATAAACGCTGTTTAAAAACAAAATTGTTTATAAAAAGAACGCAAATGGCTTTGGAAGTTCAAAACTCAGATATATATCGCTGGTGATACCCCAGAAGGTATGAAATCTTAATTTTGCTGTTACACAACTATACACACCAATGTCCTTTTTCTACTCCACTACCAAGATAATTCTAGAAGTCACGGTGGTTTCCAAACTGAAGTTAAATTGGCTGTCATTTACACGACTCCTTTTTATTTTTATTTGTGTAATGTTTTGGATATTAAAAAAATATCAGTAATTCAGACATGATCAAAGAAAACTTGCTATGTGATATTGATGTTTACTTAGTCCTTTAGGACCGATGAATGATAGAATACAGGAAAGAAAAAGAATGGGAGGACGTGGAGGAGAAAAAATGTGTTTTTACGAATATCACGAAAAATAAACGTTCTAACGAAAAATGTTAATGGATTTTTTTAAATAGTTATTACATATCTTTAACTTTACTTGTGTTGTATCAATTTTAAATAAAAAGTGACTGATTTGAATTTATGAGAAATTTCGTATTATGCAGATTTTTTCAAAAAAATTTTAATCGCAAAATATCGCAAAAAACTGGCAGATGTGATGAAAGTAAAAATTTCCAGAATGCAGGGTGAGCTATCTGTATGTGTTTAAATCATCTGTGATGTGCTGATTATTTCCTGATGACCCATTCGAATTTGGGGAACAAATATAGCATATAATAATGATAAAAATACTTATAATTATATTGAGTATAACGATTTTGCATTAGTACACTAACCAGCACTCCTAAAGCGCAGTTTTCATTTTTCGCGACTTTATGCGATTAAAATGTTTTTGGGATTAAATACGGGTCAAAAATACTGATTGTATTTTTGACACGTATTTGAACCTGAGGCCATAATTCCAAAATAATATACTATGAAAATTTTTCAAAGTAGCTATGATACCTCCTTTTACGAAAACCATATTTTAGTCAAATTTTGAGTGTTGAATTTACAAGAATTTTTCATAACAGAGCAAGTCACGTATTCAGATTTAACGCATTAAAATCTACCAGTATATGGTACTATGTTCATAACCAGATTGTTTCTTTGAATGGCTGTGTAATTTCTCATAAACAACAGACTTTTATGGTCGATTGTTTAGTGACATCAAGTAATACAAAAATGTTTATTTCACATTACAGAGTTCTTTGTGTACTATTTGGTGATATTAACAAAATAAAATTTTAAATTTTGTGAAACCAGTTTTTTTTTAAACAAATAAGTACATTTTACTCATCAATATTTTGCTCAAGAATAAAAATGGTTGGTATTCCTATATTAAAAATTATGAACATTATCTTGTTTAAACAAAATCTTTCTATCACACAAATTTAATCCAAAACGTTTTACTACACTTCTTCAACTGTCTATACGAAGTTCAACCAAAAAAAATTCTGTAGTAAAACAATTCGTTTCTATGCAATTTAGATCCTTAGTTTCATTCCACTATACGCAAAGCTTTTAAACGTAAAATAAAAATTCTGTCATATGAACATGCATTTTAAAATTAAATAAATATTTTGTACTTACACTTATT
This sequence comes from Stenurella melanura, assembly GCA_963583905.1. Lineage (NCBI taxonomy): Eukaryota > Metazoa > Arthropoda > Insecta > Coleoptera > Cerambycidae > Stenurella > Stenurella melanura. The sequence goes on from OY757312.1 coordinate 117,484,806, forward strand.
TTAAATGTTGCAATAATGATTTGAAATAAATGTTTATGCTCATTTTACTCACTGAATAAAAAAATTGTGATTAATATCAGATGAAAATCTGATATCATCAATAGTGCATCTTCAAAAATAGCTACCGCACATTTTAAAAACTATTTATATATAAAAATAATAATTCTACAAAGAGCAAACTTTGCACCGCTTTGAAACTTCCCGGATATTATAATATCATAATGATGAAATTCTTATATAAGTTAGCTTTGTACAAGAAAAAACATCAAGTAGGTACGATAAAACAATGGGCGACTAAGATGTACACTCCTCATTGGTCTGCCTTAAATAACAAGATTGTTTCTGAAACTTTTTAAAGTTGCCAGATGAAATTTTACAGCAAAGATACATTCTTTCGTGATTCTTTATAATTCTTTAGTGAGTAAAATAAAGTAAGAAAATACAGAAATGAAATAAAAGCGTAATGCTATTACTGGGGGCTGGAATTTCCAAGAGTAAATGTTATTGAAAAGATTTAAAAGTTTCCACGTTTACCTTCAATTCTGGTTGCAGGTGGCGGCTCTGGCGGAGGGTCCACGTAGCTCGCTTTTGTCGGCAGAAACGACTGAAAATAGAAAAAAGTTTAATCAACGGCGTGAAAAATATATTTAGGAAAAGTTTTTCTAAAGTAATATTGGTTGGTTTGAATAAATTTGCTTTAGGCCAGATAACAAACATTTTTAGTCTAAGAAAATGAACTGCAAAGAAACATTTTCAGTCAACCAGACATGCTCTTATAAGAAAACGATATAATATTCAGAACAAACATTTGTTCCAAACTGCTCTATCGAGATTTACTCTAAACTGTTTTGCTTATACCTACAGAGTGTTACAACTTTTTAAAAACTCTCGGTGATGGTTGAAAGTACCTACGTGCACGAAAGGTTCATCAAAAACTAATCAGGGGCGTCAGTGATAGGGTAGGTTAGGGTGATCATACATAAAAAAATTATTTGCAACCGGGCAGATTTCTATATTGGCGATTTGGATGCACCATATTTAGTCTCATTATATTAATAGTTTACTCAATTATTTTTTACAGTTCCTTGTACGGTCACTGGTTTAGCTGCCGGCACTCGATCGACAACACTCTATACGATTACTCAAATAATCGTAATGTTAACGTGCAGTATCCGGACGATCCCACGCATTTTCCGGATAACGGTACAATGCCTACTACCATCGACTCAGTGGTCAACAAGAGTGTGAGACTCCACGCAGCCGGAGGCTCTAGAGGAACACGCATCTGACCACAACCCCATTCTTCTAGAATTGGGTAATATGTCGGGGGAAGACATGACACACAAAGGATCACCTCTTATAGAGACGGCGGCTGGCGCCTCTATAAGACACATATAAACACAAACTTGATACTGGTAAACGAAATCGCTACAACCGCCGAACTGGAAAATGTGGTGGATGAGTTTACAAGGATACTGCAGGACGAAAAAAGGAGTGTTGCCAGAATCATAACAATAAATCCATACAAAAGCCGACTTGACGATGCGATTAAACAAGATATTAGGGAAAAAATAGACAAAGACGGCTTTGGCAGCGAAATCGCGATGCCGATGCTAAGGCCGAGATGATCAGGCTGCAACGACGGATCAGGACCGCCATCAACACCGCAAAAAAACGGAAATGGTGAGATAGGCTGGAGGCGTTAAATCCTCAAGACAACTCGCTGTGGAAGCTGGCGCGAGCATGAAAAATACGCGGAAGCACATGCCCGCCTTGACCAATGCGAACGGACATACGGCTTTGACGGACTCGCAGAAAGCGAATGACTTAGCTACATACTTCCAAACAATACACAACACAAACATACCTAACAACATTGAGCGGGACCGCATAGAAAACGACGTAAACGGACGGCCAACATTGTCTGGACATTACCAAACAACAAAGCGCCCGAGGAAGGGCTTTGTACAGTTGACGCACATTGTAAACACGATCCTGCGGCTACAACACTGGCCCAACCAGTGGAAGTGCGCCGTGGTCGTGCCAATCCCAAAGCCGAATAAAAACTCGAAGCTCGCCGACAGTTATCGACCAATCTCTTTGCTGTCGGCGATCTCCAAGTTGGTGGAGAAGGTCATCCCGGTCAGATTAAACGCTAACCAGGATGAGCTTCACATCGACGACGAGTGCCAGTTCGGCTTCAGGAAAGGCAGGAGCACGACGCATCTTCCAGGTCGTCAGGATCGTGAATAACGTCAAGGTACAATGCAACCTCAGGAAAAGCACCGCCATGGTGCTCTTAGATGTTGAGAAAGCGTTCGATACCGTCTGGATTCCGGGCCTTATACACAAACTGAACTTCCCCAGACACATAATCAAACTGATTCACTCTTTCCTGGCAGATAGATCGCTGCGGGTCAGAGTGAACAATAAACTCTCAACACGGCGGGACATTCGCGCGGGCGTTCCCCAGGGGTCGTACTTGTCACGAACAATCTGTATGTGTCGGACTTCCCGGAGTTTCCGAATACTAAGCTTGCCAAGTACGCCGACGACATGGCCATCTACGTGCATTCGCACAACGCTCAGACGGCTAATATGCTGCTGAAGGCGCACATGGCTCGTGCCACGACATATTACGACAAGTGGAAGATTCTGATCAACGTCGGGAAATCGGAGGCCATACTCTTCACGCGCCGGTTCACAGAGAACCGCATTTTAACACCACTCTCGATCAGGAGTCACGAAATTCCGATCAAAAGGTGCGTGAAGTATCTGGGGGTACATTTGGACAAGCGACCGACGTTCAACACGCACATTAACGAGACTGTACGTAAGGTCTACTCCATATCCAGGAGTCTCTATCCTCTCCTGGAAAGGGGTCGCGGACTAAACAGGATCAATAAAAAACTTGTACACTATGTACACGATGGTGATCAGGCCGGCCATTACATACGCGGCGCCGGTATGGTGCAGCATCCTGGCTACGACAATGCGAAATCTCCAGGTGCTGGAACATAAATTTATGCGCCTCATTTCTGACTTGGGCAGGTACGCCTCCCTCAGAGTTTTGTGTGATCTTTGCAACGACATAACGCCACTAGTGGACTTCGTCCGGGAAACATCGCAAAAAATCTATGCTTTTCGATGGGGCGACAGTCCGCTTACGCGCTCCATAAACTAAATCAGAATGCATAATGCCCCATTCTGAATTAAACACTCCTTACCACACCACGCGTTGCCTATCTTTCGGCAACCTCTCTAGCCAATCTTTCCTTTACCAAAACTTTCTTCTATCACACATTTTTCATCATCATATCTTTTATTCTATACCTATACCCCTTTATCTCTATGTGTTTGTCATATGTTTGACTTCTTGTCTTTTTTGTTATTTTGTCATTTTTTGTTCTAAATTCACTTTAGACCAAGAAACTTTGTAAAATCCAAATCATTTAAAACTCAAATCTTCCTTTCCCAATCATAACTTTCTAACGGTGGGCAGACTGTTAGGGTCAAATTACCTCGAACGGGTTTTTTTCGTTGAGTTTTTCCCGTGCCAATAACCGAAATTATACAGTGTTTTTCCATATTTTCATATTGTGTTTAAGTTTTCAGTGTTTTTAAATCTATTTAGATATAAGAAAAAAATTCAGTATTAATTTTAAGCCACAGGCGGCAGGAGTTTTAACTTTTATTTAATTTTATTAAGCCGAACCGGTCGTGATCCGCCCAACCGTACTAACACCACGGCGCTGCGCGACGTGGTTGTGCGGTTGACTCCGGATCTCGATTCAAAGGGCTCACAGCTTTACCAAAGGCTCCTTATCAACATACTCGAAGTCTTGTAAAGACCATGTCTGGATAAGGAGCCCTGAGGTACAAAAAGGAGTAATACGATATAACCTAAAGAGGTCGCAGTAGGCGAGGCCAATCGCCAGTTCCTCTCAGCTAAAATCTAATAGTTTAGTAATTGGACTTTTTTATTAATAATTTACGCTTTTTCACTCTTATTCATTAATGTGCAAACTTTTTTGTATATTTTTGGAAGATGCCTGTTTTGATCATGGAACACCATATTTATTTCAATTTTAGGTGAGGACAATTGCTTATTTGGACTGTTTTTTTATTGTGCATATAATAATTACCGGCATAGTGAAATTCGCATTCGGGTAATGAATAATTGCTATCGTTAGATGTTGAATACGCTCTGGCTATGTGGAATTGCATTGCATTGCCCAATTATTTTACAATATTTAGGTGTACAGAGACGATAATAATGAAAGTTTTCACTATGGCAAAAGAAATTTTAGGCTAAACCTGATAACACTCGACGGATGGCGTTTATTATTTCCCTCGCTTACCCAAGGGAGGTATTGTAATAGGGAAAAGATCACTTCCCAAGAATTATTCACAATTTTACACTTTAGTCTATGTGTATTACTAACATCAAAGTGATTTGAGATTCGTCATTCTGCATGTCTGTCAGTCTGCTGTCTGTCTCTCTATCAGTTGGCGCTACACCTACATAACTATTGCATATACTTTTACTGCGTATGCCAGGATGAACACAAAAAAATAATAGGAGTTATATCGTGGAGGATAATAATATTTTGGATTTAGTTAGCACCATTGTTAAGGAAGAAAGGTGCCGTACTTTTTGTGAAAGATATACAAGATGGATATCCTTAAAAAATTATTTCCAACCAATCACTATCATTTGTAACTTTGGCAAAGTTTTTGACATTTTGCTGCATAATTGCATATATCCGCAAGTCAAAAACAGGATCTCCTCTCAAGAGCTTAGATTTATGAAAGGCTGATCTACAACCAATTTGATATGTGCTACTCAATGTAGATCTGAGTCCATTGACATGCAAATTCAAACAGATGTAATATATTTTGATTTCACAAAAGCATTCGACAGGCTTAATCATAACATTCTCATTGAAAAACTGACATTGATGCTTCACAGAATCTTAGACACTTTTCAAAGTAATATTTTTAAAACAGAAAACAGTACGTTTCATACAATGGATTCAGGTCTACTGATCTTGTTCTGGTGTACCTCAGGGGTCTGTTCTTGGGCCACTCTTATTTAATATATTTATCAATGATATAGCATTTGAGCTAGATATTTATTTCTTTTTTGTATGTAGATCAAACTACTACACAGAATTTTTAACATAAGTGACTCTGCATTAAATTACAGAATAATGTATCTAAATTTAGTGCTTGGTGCGTTGAGAAAAGTCTCGCATTAAACGTGAAATAACATAACGCAAAGAAATTTTCCACGAATGATATTGGTTATACATTTAACTGCTTTCTAGAAACCGAACCTTTAACTTGACCGTCCTCGTTCAAAGACTTTGGAGTAATTTTTATAAGAGATTCAGCTTTATCAATTCTATAGACACATTAATTTGCGACATAAATAACACTATTAGTTTTAATATACGCAATAGGCGTTCTTTCTCAAATATCTCAACATGAAAACTATAATGTTTTTATTTTTCGCGATCCAAGCTAGAGTATGCGTCCCTTGTTTGGCAGTCCTGCTACTCATAGCTCTAAAGTAGAAAATATACATCATTTTCTTAAATTTCTATATCTGAAATCTCAAGGTATACATTCACCAATTGGTTTTCCACAAAGCTATTTACTTCAAATGTTTTCTATGACTAACCTATCTGAAAGACGCAGCGCCCTTACATTTTTTTGAAAAAGGTGATTCATTATGATATTGACTGCTGTGAAATGCTTTCCATATTCCACGAATAAATTCCATACATAAACAAACATTCCAGACTAACATTTTAAAGTTTTCACCAATCTACAGTATGTGTTCGAGCTTTAGCCACAGCCAGCATGATATCGATATCTTTAGTAAATAGGAGATGTCATCTGAAATCATATATGTATCTATGTATCATTTCCACATCCACGTAGTGGAGTGGAAGAAAGGTAATCGTAAAAAAGTTTTCAAACATTTTTTTTTTTGTGAAATAGCTTTAAAACGCCATGAAACGTCGAGATTTTAAATTTAAACGAAAAAAAAATTATATCTCCTTCTGTCTGTAACTTTCTTGTGCGCACGTTTTTTCTGGAATGGCGTAAGATATTGACTTGAAATTTTCTACACGTATGCATAAGTATGTATTATAACGAGATCTGGAACTGGATTGTTTTTTGAACTTTTCTGGTGAAAGGTCGGGGGATAAATAGAGCAAAATAAGTAAAGCAAGCTGATAACAGTTCAAGAATTTGGGATTTGGTGTATGTACTAGAAGCCAAGGCCTTAGATTTTTTTATCATTTCCATCCCCTCCCACCACCCTCATTTCATTATTAAAGAGGTTGATAGAATAAATTTGAGATATTCACTTGAAATTTGATACTCGTATATATTATAACGACGCCTGGAACTAAATTATATTTTGAATTGATTGCGTTGAAGGGTTGGGGGTTAAATAGGGGTAAATAAGGAAAAATACGTAAAGTAAGCTGGTAAGAGTACAAAGACTTGGGAGTTGGTGTATATACTAGAAGCCAAGGCCTTAGATTTTTCTAAAATATTTTTCAACCCCTCCGCCAGTATAACGACATCTGGAACTAAATTAGATTAGAAAGATTATATTTTGTGATCATTCCGTTGAAGGGGAGGAGGGGAAGTAGAAGTAAATAGGGGAAATGAGTAAAGCAGGCTGGTAAGAGTACAGAAACTTAAAATTTGGTGTATGTACTAGAAGCCAAGGCCACAGATTTCTTTATAATGTTTTTCAACTCCTACCTCACCACCTACACTCCATTATTAAATGGACTGATAAAATAAAATTGTGATATTCACTTGAAATTTAGTAGTTGAAGGCGGGGAGGGGGGTGTAAATTGGGACAAATAAATAGAACAAGCTAATAAGAGTCCAGAAACTTTTTGGTGTCAATGCTAGAAACCAATGCCTCAAATGTTTTTATGACATCAACCTCAAATATTATTAAAATGTTATGTCCATTTATTTTCACAGGCTAGATTGCAAATATAGTCAAGATGTTATTCTTTAAAAAAACTAAGATGGAAAATCTGACTGTGTAAGATAAGTAGTGATTCCTTAGGCAGCGGTTCTTTTCTTTTCTTTGTTGTAAATAATTCAACTCTGTTCTGCCTAAGGTGTATATTGTTCTATTATTGTATATTCTTATTGACATGTATGTTAGTAAATTTAAGTAAATTTTGTATGATATTGTTTCCCATCTTGTAAATGGCCTTGTACTGTTAGAAGGAATAAAATATTCAAAACAGCAGCCGTCACGTGTAGAAGACGACAACTCTCGAGAACATACAAAAATGTAAGCCGGATATAACTCGTAAAAGTTAGTGTATGGAATCAAAACTAATTATGTTGAACTGACAAAATGAAACCAAACTGTTTAAATTAAGAATAATATTCCATATCATTCTTAACTTTTTAAAGTTTTGTTTATTTATTATTTTGTTACTTATTCAATGTTCTTGTTTCGGTGGTTTTTTAAATTTATAACTTAACTTATTTCTAATAATTTAGCTGTATCTGAAATTGTATTTTTCCACCAATTTCCCGATTTTAATAACACAACGACATGTTTTAAGTGAACTCTTCATCACAGCTGCGAATTAACGAACGAAATATCAATTATCAAATATCCAGCTCAGCCTTGGGGTGCTTTGAGGACGGAATAAAGTATGGATGGCTCTATGGTGGGAACTAAAAGCTGATTTCACTCACTCAAGGCTCCTCTACCTCCTTTCGAATTACATTATGCATTCTAAATTGTGAATGAGGCTCTAGTATATCAAATTATTTCATTATTTCTGCCTAGATATACTAATAAGATAATGTGTAGTGGTAATTCTTGAAGTTACAAAAAAACTAATCATTAATTTTTAATACTTTTTGAGAAATGTACTTACAGTAAAACGAATTCAAATTTTTAAAATAAAATAACTTATGTATATCATGCATATTTAATGCGACTGTTTCTCTCTTTAATAAATTTAATATTAACAGGTACATAAAAAAAATTTTGAACCCGTTGATAATACAATATATAATATTATTTTGATAATACAAATCCTGATATAACTTGCTATTTTCATTTCACTGTAAATAGTAACAGGTTTTGTACATTTTATTACTGCAGATAGACAATACAAGCAAGCTATTAAATTAAATTATGCAAAACTCGTTGTCTGAGAAGTAGTGCAGTAAAAAAAGGACAAAAAAAAAGCGATGAGATGTGCATAGTTTTGAAACAGTAAAATTCTGATTCATACCTTCTGAGGTATCACCAGGAGTATATCTGAGTTTTGGACTGCCAAAGAGTAATGCGTTTTTCTTATAAATAATGTAGTTTCTTTAACAGCGTTTTTTAGGTAAAAATGTGAATATCTCCGGTTCTGAAAGTCCGATTGGGACAAACAAAAAACAAAAATCTTCGTAATTAAAATTTCAGAAAATCTGCGTTTTGGATCATTTTTTGAGTACGTACATAACATACAAAACTGAATAAACTGACTAGAAAGCGTTTTTCTTTTATTTTAACGCCCAGGGACGTTAATAGTTTCAATTGGCTTCAAACTTTCAGAAAATACTCCTTTTGTTGCCTGAAATTTTGGTGCCCAAATATTGAACCCTGTGGAAACAAATGAATTTGTTATCTAAAATTTGAATTGCCCGCCATTTTATGCCCTTAAGTCCAAATTGATCTTTTTTTCAAATGTAGATCTCGATGCCAGCTTTCTGTTGACATTAAAAAAAATTTAAGCCATTTTGGCCACTTTATGACATTTATTTATAAACCAAATGGATTTTTTTAGTCATTTTGAAAACATTTAAAAAAATACTTTTATCAGAAAAGAAAGAGAATTGCGAGAACTTTAATTTAAAAAAAAACTAATAATTTGCCTTCTGAAATGGATAAAAAATCTATTTGTCGTTATTTGGCTTATAAACAAATGCCCAAAAGTGGCCAAAATGACTAAAAGCTGGCATCGAAATCTGCATAAAAAAATCCATTTTGGACTTATGATGACAAAATGGCAGGCAATTCAAATTTTAGATAACAAATTCATTTGCGTCCACAGGGTTCAACATTTGGGCACCAAAATTTCAGGGTGATTTGTTTCCAATAAAAGGTATATTTGCTGAAAGTTTGAAGCCGATCGGAACTATTAACGTAATTTAGAGAAACCAAAAAAATTACTTCTCGGATCACGAATTTTTCCATATTATTTATTATTTTCAGTTTTTTTATTATTTATGTAAATAATGGATTAAATTTCAATGACAAAATTTAGTTTAATATAATTTTACTAAAGTTGAATAAATTTAATTGATGAAAGTGGGGAAAAACATTCTGAAACTTAAGTTTTTCATGGCAATACACCGTACCGTACTGAAAGTCGTAAACTAGAGTTAAGACTCGCCGGCCTCGTGTGCATTTTTATTAACGTATATTTATTACTATTTAAGAATTTCCTTTTCGGATTTCGGAAAAATATAATCAGTATCGACTGAGAACCACAAATTATGATGTATGTTATTGTAATTGTATTGTCATAATAATTGAAAAATGCGATTTCCAAGAAAGGAATTACTAAAAAAATTTAAAAAAATTGTGATTATTAAAGTTCCATGTTCCAGATAGATAAATAACATTGTGAATATATGTAGAATCAATCATATTATTTTGGATTATATAAAAAATGTTCCGAGACAGGAAACACATAAAATAAATAAAATATATTTCAAGAAACATCGAAATTAATTATTGCAATGCTAAAAAAATTTGAATAAATCGTGATACGTGAATTAAAAGAATATTTCTAATACATTTTTTTATAGAGAATTTATTAATAAAAAAATGTATTTGATAAACATATATACTTCATGATGTTTATCAAATAATTTTTTTCAAAATTAGTTCTCTATAAAAAAAAATGTGTTAGAAATATTCTTTTAATTCACGTATCACGATTTATTCAAATTTTTTCTAGCATTGCAATAATTAATAGCGATGTTTCTTGAAATATATTTTATTTATTTTATGTATTTCCTGTCTCGGAACATTTTTGCTATAATTCAAAATAATATAAATGATTCTACATATATTCACAATGTTATTTATCTATCTGGAACAGGGAACTTTAATAATCACAATTTTTTAAAATTTTTTTAGTAATTCCTTTCTTGGAAATCGCATTTTTCAATTATTATGACAATACAATTACAATAACATACATCATAATTTGTGGTTCTCAGTCGATACTGATTATATTTTTCCGAAATCCGAAAAGGAAATTCTTTATTTTCACTTTATCTCCGAAATGAAGTGAGATACGAAAAATTATTAAGAAAGATTTTAATTAGAATATCAAATTTTCTAGAAAAAGTCATATTTTCGTATCTAGCATAGTTCAAAAGATACTTGCGTTTGAATGTAAAAAATATTTGAATTTTTTATTATTTTCACTATGTCGCAGAAACTAAGCAATATACGAAAAAATGTCAAGAGACCTTTTTTATAGAGAATTGAATTTCCAACAACTTTTTCGTGTCCCTCATAGTTGCAAAGTTATTCTCGAATGAATCTTTTGTATCTTTTAAGTCGCATTTCCATCGAATGAGTATTAAAATACCAGCTCCAAAGGTAAATGAAGGTCTGTGATTACAAAAAGGGTCTAAGTATTTAAAGCATTCATAATACAAATAAATCTGCGACCGAAGGCACGCAGTCACGGCGCGCATACGGCACATTTAAATCGTTCTGCCAGGTAGTTACGACCGCCATTTTGTTCTGCCAGTTTGTATATATACTTGGAATAGTTGCTACAGCAACATACTAAAAGATGAATCTTAACTAAATAATAAAAAGTTCATTACTCCCACATGTTGGGGGTGTTCTGCCATCCTCTTAAGACTGGCCAATCGTTCTGCCAATATTAGATCGATGTTTGTGGGCTACCAAAGGAGTACTGGAAAAAATTTCAGCCTTAACTAAATAATAAAAAGATGCAGTTTTTTTACACATTGGGTGCGTCCTGCCACCCCCTTACGACTGGAATCCGGACTAATTCTCACGGATGGCACTTAGTTATACCTCCCTCAACATCCTCTCAAAATATAGACCTTAACTAAGTCATCACTGAAAAATGTCACTGGCTCTTAGTCCATCAAGTTAATGTTCAGAGATCGGGAATTTCATCTTGGTGCAGAGGCGGTTCAATTAACAGCTGGCAACATAAAACGTTTTCCCCAATAAAATAAACAATTTTTATATAATGTTAAATTTATACATAACAAAGTTAAGGATTAATGGCATAAAACTGCCATGTACCGTGTGCATTACGCGATAAAGTTAATTTTATTTCATTTTAAAATGTTAATACGTATAACCTACTTTTATCAGAAATCTACTACATTTGTGAAACTTACTGAGAGTTACCTAAAACATAGTTGATTATTTATATTTGCAGTGTTAAAGGCATTCGACCCCGACTGAGTGTCAACATTAAATTCCAATGTATGGAGGTACTTTTATGTTTTTTTACTTATACGGTTTTAACTCCTCTAATTATACGACGCCGCCAAAATTGTGTTTTACATACACTGTGGCAATTACTGGCATTTACGTCAACATTTAATAAAGGGAAAGGGTAGGCCATCCCAGATCGCAGTTTTGCAAACCGTAGTATAAATATAGCCATGTGTATGTACATATGTATCTGCAAACCTAGTGTGAAATTATACAGAGATGGCGGTATACAAAAATGTCTAGCGCTTCTCAGGCTGCAATAGACTTGTGGATTCGCGATTTCCCAGAACTGCAATTTGATGGAACAGATCTTTATTGTAATAGTTGCAACAAAATAATTTCTTAGATGTCTAATACAAATGTTAATAGACATATTTCCTCACAAAAGCATATTACTGCTAGTTGCTCTACTCATAGTGACCGTCAATGTAGTTTTAATTTAGATTTAGTGGAAGTGATGGTGGGATGTAACACACCGTGGTTAAAACTAGATAATCCACTTTTTAGACAAATTTTGGAAAGGTGTGTTAGTGGCAATAACAATGTTCCAGTGCTGTCGGAAATGACACTCAGAAGAAAATATTTACTGTTACTTTAAGGTAGTGAAAAATACATGTGTGTGTTTTAGTTCAAAAATTTTTTGGACGTTTCAACCCATATCCCGCTCCGCTAAAACACTAGCACAATTTTAGCTTTAAATATTTACTTTACAAATACATAATCGACCTTTCATTTTATAATAAAGTTTTCACTTTTGGCAGCTGTAAAGAATAAAAAAAAGATATGAAAAATCTGCTTTGACAGGTCGATTATGTATTTGTGAAGTAATTTTGGATAAAACTTATAAAAAATTATAGCAAAATATCAAAAACCAGCCCAATAGATCGATAGAGAATTTCAAAACCAACATTTAAAAATATGTTCTGATAACGAAGACCTGTACATTGGCAGGTGGCACAGTGGGGCTTCGTTCCACTGTGAGTCACCTACAATAATAATAATAATAATATAATACTACTGCTTTACATTTCAATTCCACTATTATGTCGATAAAAATCAGAATCCAAAAGTGGACCTAGGTGGGACCCCTGGGGGACACCAGGTGATGGGCAAAATAGTATGGAATTATAATTTTCCAGTTTAATTGTGATAGTTCTATGGATTAAATAACTACCAAGCTTCTTCAGGAGAAGAAGATAAATCCATTTAGACCTATGTTTTTGCATTTATGTAATAATATAATATGACATTTTTAAAGCCAGTACGCATTACGCATTGAGTTTAACATTTCTTCTTCAATAGCCTCCATAATGTGATCTACGTGCTACTAGTGATTCTAGTACTTTTACCACAGAATATAATCTCTAAATGGATCTGTAATTAATAACGCAGTTTACATCGCCTACTTAAAGAAGGGTGCACTTTTCCACACAAGAGAACATTCGATTTCATTTAATGACAGGCTACACAACATACACAAAAGTAGCGCCAATGCTGGACTATACATTTCTATGAAAGATGGAGATATTTATAGATATTTATATTACTGTCTGATTTTACGCTCTTTTTACTGACAAGAGACATAAGCTCAATTCAAAAGTTACAATTCACCATTCTATAAATGACTTAAAATTGTTTTTAAGGGATCTAACCGATCTCGCTATGTATATTTGTATATGTTAATGATATTTAAAAAATTACCTAAAAGCGATAATTATCTGTTTCTGGTAATAATTTCAAGTTAAAGTAATAGTAACTAGAAAATCGTACATTGGTCCGACGTCTCTTCAAGCACGTGAAAAACAAAAACAAATCGAAACTATCCCGGCTAGGAAAAAGTGAACAACTCCCCATGCATCGTTCAGAAGGGCTCAGGTAACTGAATCTAACATCGTGCGTGGAAATCCTGAGCAGTTTCACATGTTACTTTATTTCTAGTCACGCACAAACAGGCACTAAGAACAATAAGAGTCACCTTTTGAGTTTTTCACTTTGACCCTGGATGAACATCCGAAAGATCAAATAAGACAATTTGGGGTGGTTTGTAATCAAGTTTGTGAGGAATAAATATTGATGATGCCTTGGAACTAGAGAACTTTATTAAAATGTTGGACTAAATAAGTATTAGAGCTATAAATTTTAAGAAATAGGGTGGTAAATGTTATGTAAGAACGAACTACTTTTATCATTTATCAACGCGGCTGGCGCGAGGCCGCGTTGTATGAAAAGGGAGTTGGTATGTACCCCTCTAAAATTGTGATTTTACCGCGGAGTGTTTGTCGCGGGGAGGCGGTTTTTCGGCGCGAGTCCGGCGTCGTTCGATTCGCCTTCGAATTTTACGTCGCTTAGGCCGTATCCGGGGCGGGTATTTTTCGTGGTTTTTTAATTATTAACCGGTAAAAGTACGCTATCTCTCTCGCCTGCTTTTTTTGGGAATGAGGAGTCGAGGGGTAAGAGAGAAAATAGGAGAGGTCGTTTTGGTATTTCGTAAACGTCAAAAATGTACCGTTTATTTTCGTTCCTGTCGGGCTCAATTTTCGATTTCGACCTCGCAGCTTGCGGCTAGCTATAACTACGATCTCTGCCCGTTCCGCCGCGACGCCGTACGGCGCTCGAAAATATGTATTTCGCAAAATACGGACGTTTTAAGATTGCACGTTTTTTCGCTTTTTCGTTTCCGAAGCGAGACTCATTATTTCGGTTTTTCGCCTATAACTCGAAAACGGCTGGAGCTAGCTCAAAATAAAAAAATCTCAAAGGACAAGAGCGTTTCTTTCCGCTTCTTCCGGTATGCTCGAAATTTCCGTATCATTTTTCGTTTCGGAGATATCGCCCGAAATGTGCGGCGGTGCAGAATGGCGGAAAATACGACATTTTTTCCTTTAAACCTCCATAACTTCTAAACGGGGCCTCCTAGAGCAAAATACTTCGCCCTAACGAAAATGTAGAAAAATGAATTATCTAAAAGTCTTTTTTTTTGTTTTTTTCCAACTCCAAAGATTAACGAGCTACGGGCGGTCAAAGTGGAAGAATTTTTCGAAAATACGTGAAATTTTAAATTTAAAATATCCGAGAAAAGCTACTTTTGTCGCGCTCGCCGCGGGCCTAACTTTTCCATTTTTCCCCTCGAACTTGGTATCGCCGGAAAGCTACGTTCTTCTGCTTTCCATAGAGACGTCACACGCCGTTTCACTCCCGATATTTATTTACTTATGGATTTTTAAAGTACTTACGGTTTTCCATTTTTACGAAAATATCCATTTTTATTTCGCACAGAACTACACTAAATTTTTTAATTAACCCAGGGCACGTTCTGCACGAATAAAATGCGAATCTTCGTGTTCAAATAGAGACCGAGATCGAGCCTCTATGTCCAGTATTAACTGAAATATGAGCGTTTTAAGATTTCATGTTTTACAATTTTCTAGGTTACGTTTTAACACACTCAAATTTGTCACGTTTGTCTCGCCCCTGCGAGGCCGAATTTTCGATTTTCCCTATACAATTTGGTATCACGGGAAAGGGCAAAGCTCCCCCTTTCCATCGAGACACAGAACGAGCTTCTATTCCAAGTAATTGCTTAATTATGAATTTATATGTACGTAGATGTTTTTCACTTTCACCCAAAAAACCCAACATTCACACGCCCGTGCCGGGCCGAATTTCCGATTTGGCCCGCACACTCCACTATCACAACAAAATATCGTCCTTCCCGATTAATTTGAGACATAGAACGCCTTTCAACTCCACTTATTTCCTGAGAAATCACCGTTTCTAAAGTCCATGTTTTTGCTTACGCCATTTTCAATAACGTACATAACAATATACTAGGAATTCTGGGTAATTTGTAATTTACAGAGTGAGCAAAATAATGTTGATATAGGGTGAGCCAAAATAAATGGAAAATCGCAATTAAATTTATTTGTCGTCCGATTGACCTGAAATTTGGTACTCGGGTATTATCGACCACGCTGATCACGGATATGACGTCAGAATCGCAAAATTCAAAATGGCGACGCCAAAATGGCGGACGATTTTTGTCGATTATGGCGTCACACCGCTCAAAATCGGTATTTTGGGGTTTTCGAGGTCGCCGATTACGAATCCGAAATCGAAATTGAAAAATTCAAAATGGCGGCCGAGTTGCAAGACATATTTTGCCATTTGCGGTGTCATTCGTCTGAAAATTAGTTCGTATGTATTATCGAGGTCAGTGATCACGAATATCAAATCGTAACTCAAAAATTCAAAATGGCGGCGTCTCCATAGCCTAATATCCATCATTTACTGTAACTTTCTTATTTACCGACCGATTCGAATGAAACTCGGTATGTTGAAGTTACCGAAGTATCTCATTGTGAATATGACGTCGAAATTGAAAAATTCAAAATGGCGGCCGAGTTGCGGGACACATTTTGCCATTTACGGTGCCATTCGTCTGAAAATAAGTACCTATTTGTTATCGAGGTAGCAGATCCCGAATATCTAATCGTAACTCAAAAATTCAAAATGGCTGCCTCTCCATAGCCTAATATCCATTATTTACTATAACTTTCTTATTTCCCAACCGATTCGAATTAAACTCAGTATGTTGAAGTTACTGAAGTAGCTGATTGTGAATATGCCGTCGAAATTGAAAATTTCAAAATGGCGGCGTCCTTATAGCCTAATATTCGTTATTTACTGTAACTTTCTTATTTGCCAACCGATTGAGCTGAAACTCGGTATTTAGAGGTTATAAGAGTAGCTGGTAAAGAATATGATTACGGAATTGAAAAATTCAAAATGGCGGCACGAATTGCAAGACACATTCTGTCATTTACGGTGACATTCGTCCAAAAATAGGTCGGTGAGTGTTATCGAGGCTACATATCACGAATCTGTGACCGTCGCTAAAGAATTCAAAATGGTGGCGTCCCCATACCCATTTATTCTAACTTTTTTATTTACAGTCCGATTCAAATGAAACTCGGTATGTACAGGTTATTAGTGTAGCTGATAACGAATATAACATTTGATTTACAAAATTCAATATGGCGGCAAACAAAATGGCTGACAACATGTGTCATTTATGGACCGATTCGACTGAAAATCGGTACCTAGATGTTTTTCAGGTCGCTGATGACGAATCTGATACCGAAACTGAAATCCAAGCTTTCTACAATGATTCAAGCTTTCTACAATGATTCAAGCGTTTACTCAATTTGACAGCGTAAGCTGTCACCCGTCCGGAGGACCTAGAAAACGCGCAGCGTTTTCTAGTCGTATATATGAATAGGGAGTTGGTATGTACCCCTCTAAAATTGCGATTTTACAATAGGAACTCCTCCGAGGGGAGGAGGTTTTTCGGCGCGGGTCCGGCGTCGTTCGATTCGCCTGCGAATTTTACGTCGCTTAGGCCGTATCCGGGGCGGGTATTTTTCGCGGTTTTTTAGTTATTAACGAGTAAAAGTCCACTATCTCTCTCGCCTGCTTTTTTTGGGAATGAGGAGTCGAGGAGTAAGAGAGAAAATAGGGGAAGGCGTTTTCGTATTTCGTAAACGTCAAAAATGTTCGATTTCTTTTCGTTCCTGTTATGCTTAATTTTCGATTTCGACCTCGCAGCTTGCGGCTAGCTATAACTACGATCTCTGCCCGTTCCGCCGCGACGCCGTACGGCGCTCGAAAATGTGTATTTCGAAAAATACGGACGTTTTAAGATTGCACGTTTTTCCGCTTTTATGTTTCCGAAGCGAGACTCATTTTTTCGGTTTTTCGCCTATAACTCGAAAACGGCTGGAGCTACCTCAAAATAAAAAAATCGCGGCGCCAAAATGGCCGGCAACTTAGGTCATTTCTGGTCTCACACCGCTCAAATTCGGTGTGTGGGGGTTTTCGAGGTCGCCGATTACGAATCCGGAATCGAAATTGAAAAATTCAAGATGGCGGCCGAGTTGCGGGACATATTTTGCCATTTACGGTGCCATTCGTCTGAAAATAAGTTCGTACGTGTTATCGAGGTCAGTGATCACGAATATCAAATCGTAACTCAAAAATTCAAAATGGCGGCGTCTCCATAGCCTAATATCCATCTTTTACTGTAACTTTCTTATTTACCGACCGATTCGAATGAAACTCGGTATGTTGAAGTTACCGAAGTACCTCATTGTGAATATGACGTCGAAATTGAAAATTTCAAAATGGCGGCCGAGTTGCGGGACATACTTTGCCATTTACGGTGCCATTCGTCTGAAAATAAGTACCTATGTGTTATCGAGGTAGCAGATCCCGAATATCTAATCGTAACTCAAAAATTCAAAATGGCGGCCTCTCCACAGCCTAATATCCATCTTTTACTGTAACTCTCTTATTTACCCTCCGATTCCAATTAAACTTGGTATGATGAAGTTACTGAAGTAGCTGATTATGAATATGACATCGAAATTGAAAAATTCAAAATGGCGGCGTCCCCATGGCCTATTATACTGTAACTTTCTTATTTGCCAACCGATTCCTCTGAAACTCGATATTTAGAGGTAATTAGAGTAGCCGATAACGATCATGTCTACGGAATTGAAAAATTCAAAATGGCGGCACAAATTGCGGGACACGATCCGTTATTTAAGGCGGCATTCGTCCAAAAATAGGTATGTGAGTGTTATCGAGGCTACAGATCACGAATCTGTCGCTGTCGCTAAAGAATTCAAAATGGTGGCGTCCCCATAGCCATTTATCGTAACTTTTTTATTTACCGTCCGATTCCAATGAAACTCGGTACGTACAGGTTATTAGTGTAGCTAATAACGAATATAACATCAGATTTAAAAAATTCAATATGGCGGCAAACAAAATGGCCGACAACATGTGTCATTTATGGACCGATTCGACTGAAAATCGGTACCTAGATGTTTTTCAGGTCGCTGATGACGAATCTGATATCGAAACTGAAATCCAAGCTTTCTACAATGATTCAAGCTTTCTACAATGATTCAAGCGTTCACTCAATTTGACAGCTTTAGCTGTCACCCGTCCGGAGGACCTAGAAAACGCGCAGCGTTTTCTAGTCAACGCGGCCGGCGCGAGGCCGTGTTGTATTAAAATGTTGCATGGATGCGCTTATCTAAAATTACCATTTTGCAGTGACATCTCCTCCGAGGGGACGAGGTTTTTCGGCGCGGGTCCGGCGTCCTTCGATTCGCCTAAGAATTTTCTGTCGCTTAGGCCGCATCCGAGACGGGTATTTTTTGTGGTTTTTTAATTATTAACGACTAAAAGTCCGCTATCTCTCTCGCCTGCTTTTTTTGGGAATGAGGAGTCGAGGGGTATGAGAGAAAATAGGAGAGGTCGTTTTGGTATTTCGTAAACGTCAAAAATGTTGGATTTATTTTCGTTCCTGTCGGGCTCGATTTTCGATTTCGACCTCGCAGCTTGCGGCTAGCTATAACTACGATCTCTGCCCGTTCCGCCGCGACGCCGTACGGCGCTCGAAAATATGTATTTCGAAAAATACGGACGTTTTAAGATTGCACGTTTTTCCGCTTTTTCGTTTCCGAAGCGAGACTCATTTTTTCGGTTTTTCGCCTATAACTCGAAAACGGCTGGAGCTAGCTCAAAATAAAAAAATCTCAAAGGACAAGAGCGTTTATTTCCGCTTCCTCCGGTATGCTCGAAATTTTCGTACCATTTTTCGTTTCGGAGATATCGCCCGAAATGTGCGGCGGTGCAGAATGGCCGAAAATACGACATTTTTTCCTTTAAACCTCCATAACTTCTAAACGGGGCCTCCTAGAGCAAAATACTTCGCCCTAACGAAAATGTAGAAAAATAAATTATCTAAAAGTCTTTTTTTTTGTTTTTTTCCAGCTTCAAAAATTAACGAGATACGGGCGGTCAAAGTGGAAGAATTTTTCGAAATTATGTGATATTTTAAATTTAAAATATCCCAGAAAAGCTAATTTTGTCGCGCTCGCCGCGGGCCTAATTTTCCATTTTTCCGGTCAAACTCGGTATCGCCAGAAAGCTACGTTCCTCTTTTTTCCAGAGAGACGTCGAACGCCGTTCCACTCCCGATTTTTATTCACTTTTGTATTTTTAAAGTACTTACGGTTTTCGATTTTTACGAAAATATCCATTCTTATTTCGCACAGAACTACACTAAATTTTTTAATTAACCCAGGGCACGTACTGCACGAATAAAATGCTAAGCTTCGTGTTCAAATAGAGACCAAGATCGAGCCTCTACGTCCAGTATTAACTAAAATATGAGTGTTTTAAGATTTCATGTTTTACAATTTTCTAGGTTACGTTTTAACACACTCAAATTTGTCACATTTGCCTCGCCCCTGCGAGGCCGAATTTTCGATTTTCCCTATACAATTTGGTATCACGGGAAAGGGCAAAGCTCCCCCTTTCCATCGAGACACAGAACGAGCTTCTATTCCAAGTAATTGCTTAATTATGAATTTATTTGTACGTAGATGTTTTTCACTTTCTATCAAAAAACCCAACCTTCACACGCCCGTGCCGGGCCGACTTTCTGATTTGGCCCGCACACTGCACTATCACAACAAAATATCGTCCTTTCCGATTAATTTGACACCTAGAAAGCCTCTCAACTCCCATTATTTCCTGTAAAATCACCGTTTTTAAAGTCCATGTTTTGCTTCCGCCATTTTGAATAACGTACATAACAATATTCTAGGAATGAGCAACATGCATGAATTTTAGAAATGCAATAATTTATTATTTTTTCGTTATATATGTTATATAAGTTGAGAAAGTAATGAAGAAAAGGTATAAAAAAAATGTGTAGCCTAAAGAAACGACTTTGAAATTCAAAATTTTATGGGAACATATCCACGTGACTGAAAACACCACGCTATTGGTCTGACGTCATTCGGCATAATGTCTAATGGTCGTCTATCTGCCAAGGGGTTAAATCGTAAATTGTTTTGTGTTTTGTAAATGTGTATTGATATTTTCATAAAAGAAATCATTCATTTATTTATTTATTTTAATTATTAAGTGGTAAAAATGACGGACAGTGGGTTTTTACGGGGCCAGAGTGACAATTTGCCCGTTGTTGATGTGTTTATGATGACAAACTTTTTTGCTACTAATACTGATTTTATTAGTGCAGAAATTATTGGAGGTACTAAAGCAACAAGGTATGTGTCATTCATTATTCTAAACATTAATTCAATTGTGCCCATTTTTATCCTTTTACTGTAGTTAAATATAAATATAACAAATAATTTATGCACCTAACCTCAAAATAGGTAAACAAAGCAATGTTTTAATGTTATATTAATTAATATTTTTCATCTTAGAATGCTTTACTTTTTTATATAATAAATACCTCCCGTCACTTACTAAGTACGTACTTTTAGGTAGGTAGGTACATTCATAGTAAAAATAACGGTTGACATACATAAGTATACATAAATATATAACTGGATAATATGTAGAACGTCGAGAAGTTACATTATTCCCACCGTTCTTATACATTTATACATTTTAATTCAACGTTCCTTTTAACAGAAGTTAGTAAACTTTTGTATTCCTATAAATAGGAAAGTGACCAAATTCACCATGATATGTAAACAAATTATCAAAATGATCCTGGTACCAATATAATCTTGAGGATGACGATAATTCTGCATTTCGGCCGTCTCGTCTCATAGTTCTGCACCATTTCTTCCTAACTTTTTCGCGTCTAGGCACATTAAAAAATAACTTTTCTGGAGTTTTTATTGTACTTAGTATTTGTACATTTGGGCACAATACAATATTTATAGCTACTTTTCTTTGTATTTTCCATAACACAACATAAATAATGTGTACACATTCACAATCACAATACGTTTTCCGTCGGTGCGATGTGCCCAATGACGTCACACACAAGTAGCGCGGAAACTTCTCCGTTTAAACGCAGTTAAATTGACAGCTGCAGTAAATAATTTTTTTAACCTTTAATTAGAACATAAAACAAAAATAAAATACTGGAAAAATAATGTTTTTTAGTGATCTATTCATCTGTGATGTTTAAAAAAATTATGCATTTTGCTCATTCTGTGTTACAGGGGTGAGCAAAGATTACTTTGCATTAGCTTGGTATCCAGGGATGGCCAAAGTCATCGAAAATCGCAATTAAATTAATTCGTCATCCGATTGACCTGAAATTTGGTACTCGGGGGTTATCGACCACGCCGATCACGAATATGACGTCAGAATCGCAAAATTCAAAATGGCGACGCCAATATGGCGGACGATACCCTAATATCCATTATTTACTATAACTTTCTTATTTTCCAACCGATTCAAATGAAACTCGGTATTATAAAGTTACTGAAGTAGCTGATTGTGAATATTACATCGACATTGAAAAATTCAAAATGGCGGCGTCTCCATAGCCTAATATCCATTATTTACTATAACTTTCTTATTTTCCAACCGATTCGAATGAAACTCGGTATGTTGAAGTTACTGAAGTAGCTGATTGTGAATGTGACGTCGAAATGGAAAAAATTCAAAATGGCGGCCGAGTTGCAGGACACATTTTGTCATTTACGGTGCTATTCGTCTGAAAATAAGTATGTATGTGTTATCGAGGTCACAGATCACGAATATCAAATCGTAACTCAAAAATTCAAAATGGCGGCCTCTCCATAGCCTCATATCCATTACTTACTATAACATTCTTATTTTCCAAACGATTCGAATGAAACTCGGTATTATAAACTTACTGAAGCAGCTGGTTGTGAATATGACATCGGAATTGAAAAATTCAAAATGGCGGCGTCCCCATAGCGTACTATCCTTTATTTACTGTAACTTTCTTATTTGCCAACCGATTAATCTGAAACTCGGTATTTAGAGGTTATTAGAGTAGCTGGTAACGAATATGGTTATGGAACTGAAAAATTCAAAATGGCGGTACGAATTGTTGGATAAAATCTGTCATTTACGGTGACATTCGTCCAAAAATAGGTCTGTGAGTGTTATCGAGGCTACAGATCACGAATCTATGATCGTCGCTAAAGAATTCAAAATGGTGGCGTCCCCATAGCCATTCATTCTAACTTTTTTATTAACAGTCCGATTCAAATGAAACTCGGTATGTACAGATTATTAGTATAGCTAATAACGAATATAACATCAGATTTACAAAATTCAATATGGCGGCAACCAAAATAACTGACAACATGTGTCATTTATGGACCGATTCGACTGAAAATCGGTACTTAGGTGTTTTTCAGGTCGCTGATGACGAATCTGAAATCTAAACTAAAAATCAAGCTTTCTACATTGATTCAAGCTTTCTACAATGATTCAAGCGTTACCTAATCGAGTGCGGAGCACTCGCATTGACAGCTTTAGCTGTCACCCCTCCGGAGGAGCTAGAATGGGCGATAGCCCATTCTAGTCATATATATGAATAGGGAGTTGGTATGTACCCCTCTAAAATTGCGATTTTACAATAGGAACTCCTCCTAGGGGATGAGGTTTTTCGGCGCGGGTCCGGCGTCTTTCGATTCGCCGCCGAATTTTACGTCGCTTAGGCCGTATCCGGGGCGGGTATTTTTCGTGGTTTTTTAGTTATTAACGACTAAAAGTCCGCTATCTCTCTCGCCTGCTTTTTTTGGGAATGAGGAGTCGAGGGGTAAGAGAGAAAATAGGAGAGGTCGTTTTGGTATTTCGTAAACGTCAAAAATGTTGGATTTATTTTCGTTCCTGTCGGCCTCAATTTTCGATTTCGACCTCGCAGCTTGCGGCTAGCTATAACTACGATCTCTGCCCGTTCCGCCGCGACGCCGTACGGCGCTCGAAAATGTGTATTTCGAAAAATACGGACGTTTTAAGATTGCACGTTTTTCCGCTTTTTCGTTTCCGAAGCGAGACTCATTTTTTCGGTTTTTCGCCTATAACTCGAAAACGGCTGGAGCTACCTCAAAATAAAAAAATCTCAAAGGACAAGAGCGTTTCTTTCCGCTTCCTCCGGTACGTTCAAAATTTCCGTAAGATTTTTCGTTTCGGAGATATCGCCCGACAAGTGCGGCGGTGCAGAATGGCGGAAAATACGACATTTTTCCGTTTAAACCTCCATAACTTCTAAACGGGGCCTCCTAGAGCAAAATACTTCGCCCTAACGAAAATGTAGAAAAATGAATTATCTAAAAGTCTTTTTTTTTGTTTTTTCCCAACTCCAAAGATTAACGAGCTACGGGCGGTCAAAGTGGAAGAATTTTTCGAAAATACGTGAAATTTTAAATTTAAAATATCCGAGAAAAGCTACTTTTCTCGCGCTCGCCGCGGGCTTAATTTTCCATTTTTCCCATCAAACTTGGTATCGCCGGAAAGCTACGTTCCTCTGCTTTCCGGAGAGACGTCGCACGCCGTTTCACTCCCGATATTTATTTACTTATGGATTTTTAAAGTACTTACGGTTTTCGATTTTTACGAAAATATCCATTCTTATTTCGCACAGAACTACACTAAATTTTTCAATTAACCCGGGGCACGTACTGCACGAATAAAATGCGAATCTTCGTGTTCAAATAGAGACCAAGATCGGGCCTCTATGTCCAGTATTAACTAAAATATGAGCGTTTTAAGATTTCATGTTTTACAATTTTCTAGGTTACGTTTTCACACACTCAAATTTGTCACGTTTGTCTCGCCCCTGCGAGGCCGAATTTTCGATTTTCCCCATACAATTTGGTATCGCGGGAAAGGGCAAAGCTCCCCCTTTCCATCGAGACACAGAACGAGCTTCTATTCCAAGTAATTGCTTAATTATGAATTTATATGTACGTAGATGTTTTTCACTTTCTCTCAAAAAACCCAACGTTCACACGCCCGTGCCGGGCCGAATTTCTGATTTGGCCCGCACACTCCACTATCACAACAAAATATCGTCCTTTCCGATTAATTTGACACCTAGAAAGCCTCTCCACTCCCATTATTTCCTGAAATATCGCCGTTTCAAAAGTCCATGTTTTCGCTTGCGAGACAAATTTCGACCGGCAATGCAGTTCACTGTAATAAATGATAAACATTAAATAAAAATCAATACAATGACAACGGTATGGGTGAGCAAAATAAATTTATATAGGGTGAGCCAAATTCATAGGAAAATTACAATTAAATTCATTTGTCGTCCGATTGACCTGAAATTTGGTACTGGGGGGTTATCGACCACGCTGATCACGAATATGACGTCAGAATTGCAAAATTCAAAATGGCGGCGCCAAAATGGCCGGCAACTTAGGTCATTTCTGGTCTCACACCGCTCAAATTCGGTGTGTGGGGGTTTTCGAGGTCGCCGATTACGAATCCGGAATCGAAATTGAAAAATTCAAGATGGCGGCCGAGTTGCGGGACATATTTTGCCATTTACGGTGCCATTCGTCTGAAAATAAGTTCGTACGTGTTATCGAGGTCAGTGATCACGAATATCAAATCGTAACTCAAAAATTCAAAATGGCGGCGTCTCCATAGCCTAATATCCATCTTTTACTGTAACTTTCTTATTTACCGACCGATTCGAATGAAACTCGGTATGTTGAAGTTACCGAAGTACCTCATTGTGAATATGACGTCGAAATTGAAAAATTCAAAATGGCGGCCGAGTTGCGGGACATACTTTGCCATTTACGGTGCCATTCGTCTGAAAATAAGTACCTATGTGTTATCGAGGTAGCAGATCCCGAATATCTAATCGTAACTCAAAAATTCAAAATGGCGGCCTCTCCACAGCCTAATATCCATCTTTTACTGTAACTCTCTTATTTACCCTCCGATTCCAATTAAACTTGGTATGATGAAGTTACTGAAGTAGCTGATTATGAATATGACATCGAAATTGAAAAATTCAAAATGGCGGCGTCCCCATGGCCTATTATACTGTAACTTTCTTATTTGCCAACCGATTCCTCTGAAACTCGATATTTAGAGGTAATTAGAGTAGCCGATAACGATCATGTCTACGGAATTGAAAAATTCAAAATGGCGGCACAAATTGCGGGACATGATCCGTTATTTAAGGCGGCATTCGTCCAAAAATAGGTATGTGAGTGTTATCGAGGCTACAGATCACGAATCTGTCGCCGTCGCTAAAGAATTCAAAATGGTGGCGTCCCCATAGCCATTTATCGTAACTTTTTTATTTACCGTCCGATTCAAATGAAACTCGGTATGTACAGGTTATTAGTGTAGCTGATAACGAATATAACATTTGATTTACAAAATTCAATATGGCGGCAAACAAAATGGCTGACAACATGTGTCATTTATGGACCGATTCGACTGAAAATCGGTACCTAGATGTTTTTCAGGTCGCTGATGACGAATCTGATACCGAAACTGAAATCCAAGCTTTCTACAATGATTCAAGCTTTCTACAATGATTCAAGCGTTTACTCAATTTGACAGCTTTAGCTGTCACCTGTCCGGAGGACCTAGAAAACGCGCAGCGTTTTCTAGTCATAATATTAAAGAGCAGTTGGTGCGAGCCCCTTCCTCTTTGCGATCTTAAGGTACATGCCGTCGAGACGCGCTTCATTTCGCCGGTCCGTGCCCGGCTCGAAAGTGTTCGGGACGGAATTCTACAGTGCTTAGGCTATACTCGGTTCCGGTATTTTTCCGGGTTTTTCCGTTATAATCGAACGAAAGTCACCTATCTCTCTCGCCCGCTTTTTTGGGGAATGAGGAGTCGAGGGGTAAAAGAGAAAATAGGGGAAGGCGATTTGGTATTTCGTAAACGTCAAAAATGTACGATTTCCTTTCGCTCCTGCCGGGCTTAATTTTCGATTTCGACCTCGCAGTTTGCGGCTAGCTATAACTAGAATGTCTCCCCGTTCCGCCGCGATGCCGTACGGCGCTCCAAAATATGTATTTCCAAAAATACGGACGTTTTAAGATTGCACGTTTTTGCGCTGTTTCGAATCCGAAGCGAGACTCATTTTTCCGGTTTTTCGCCTATAACTCGAAAACGGCTGGAGCTAGCTCAAAATAAAAAAATCTCAAAGGACAAGAGCGTTTCTTTCCGCTTCCTCCGGTATCTTCAAAAATTCCGTACGTCGCTTCGTTTCGGAGATATCGGCCGAAAGGTGCGGCGGTGCAAAAAGGCGAAAAATTTGACGTTTTTACCTTTAAACCTCCATAACTTCTAAACGGGGCCTCCTAGAGCAAAATACTTCGCCCTAACGAAAATGTAGAAAAATGAATTATCTAAAAGTCTTTTTTTTTTGTTTTTTTCCAGCTTCAAAAATTAACGAGATACGGGCGGTCAAAGTGGAAGAATTTTTCGAAATTATGTGATATTTTAAATTTAAAATATCCCAGAAAAGCTACTTTTGTCGCGCTCGCCACGGGCCTAATTTTCCATTTTTCCGGTCAAACTCGGTATCGCCAGAAAGCTACGTTCCTCTTTTTTCCAGAGGGACGTCGAACGCCGTTCCACTCCCGATTTTTATTCACTTATGTATTTTTAAAGTACTTACGGTTTTCGATTTTTACGAAAATGTCCATTCTTATTTCGCACAGAACTACACTAAATTTTTTAATTAACCCAGGGCACGTACTGCACGAATAATATACGAATCTTCGTGTTCAAATAGAGACCAAGATCGAGCCTCTATGTCCAGTATTAACTAAAATATGAGCGTTTTAAGATTTCATGTTTTACAATTTTCTAGGTTACGTTTTAACACACTCAAATTTGTCACGTTTGTCTCGCCCCTGCGAGGCCGAATTTTCGATTTTCCCTATACAATTTGGTATCACGGGAAAGGGCAAAGCTCCCCCTTTCCATCGAGACACAGAACGAGCTTCTATTCCAAGTAATTGCTTAATTATGAATTTATTTGTACGTAGATGTTTTTCAATTTCTCACAAAAAACCCAACTTTCACACGCCCGTGCCAGGCCGAATTTCTGATTTGGCCCGCACACTCCATTATCACAACAAAATATCGTCCTTTCCGATTAATTCGAGACCTAGAAAGCCTCTCCACTCCCATTATTTCCTGAAATATCGCCGTTTCAAAAGTCCATGTTTTCGCTTGCGAGACAAATTTCGACCGGCAATGCAGTTCACTGAAATAAATGATAAACATTAATTAAATAAAAATCGATAGAATGTCAACGGTATGGGTGAGCAAAATAAATCTATATAGGGTGAGCCAAATTCATAGAAAAATCGCAATTAAATCTATTTGTCGTCCGATTGGCCTGAAATTTGGTACCCGGGGATTATCGACCACGCTGATCACGAATATGACGTCAGAATGGCAAAATTCAAAATGGCGACGCCAAAATGGCGGACGATGTTTGTCGATTATGGCGTCACACCGCTCAAAATCGGTATGTGGGGGTTTTTGAAGTCGCCGAATAGGAATCAGAAATCGAAATTGAAAAATTCAAAATGGCGGCGGAGCTGCTGGACACATTTTGTCATTTACAGTGCCATTCGTCTGAAAATAAGTATGTGTGTGTTATCGAGGTCAAAGATCACGAATATCTAATCGTAACTCAAAAATTCAAAATGGCGGCGTTTCCATAGCCTAATATCCATTACTTACTATAACATTCTTATTTTCCAACCGATTCGAATGAAACTCGGTATGTTGAAGTTACCGAAGTAGCTGATTGTGAATATGACGTCGAAATTGAAAAATTCAAAATGGCGGCCGAGTTGCGGGACATATTTTGCCATTTACGGTGCCATTCGTCTGAAAATAAGTACCTATGTGTTATCGACGTCACAGATCCCGAATATCTAATCGTAACTCAAAAATTCAAAATGGCGGCGTCTCCACAGCCTAATATCCATCTCTTACTGTAACTCTCTTATTTACTCTCCGATTCCGATTAAACTCGGTATGATGAAGTTACTGAAGTAGCTGATTGTGGATATGACGTCGAAATTGAAAAATTCAAAATGGCGGCGTCCCCATGGCCTATTATACTGTAACTTTCTTATTTGCCAACCGATTCGGCTGAAACTCGGTATTTAGAGGTAATTAGAGTAGCCGACAACGATCATGTCTACGGAAATGAAAAATTCAAAATGGCGGCACAAATTGCGGGACACGATCCGTTATTTAAGGCGGCATTCGTCCAAAAATAGGTATGTGAGTGTTATCGAGGCTACAGATCACGAATCTGTCGCCGTCGCTAAAGAATTCAAAATGGTGGCGTCCCCATAGCCATTTATTGTAACTTTTTTATTTACCGTCCGATTCAAATGAAACTCGGTACGTACAGGTTATTAGTATAGCTAATAACGAATATAACATCAGATTTACAAAATTCAATATGGCGGCAAACAAAATGGCTGACAACATGTGTCATTTATGGACCGATTCGACTGAAAATCGGTACCTAGATGTTTTTCAGGTCGCTGATGACGAATCTTAAATCGAAACTGAAAACCAAGCTTTCTACATTGATTCAAGCTTTCTACAATGATTCAAGCGTTACCTAATCGAGTGCGGAGCACTCGCATTGACAGCTTTAGCTGTCACCCCTCCGGAGGAGCTAGAATGGGCGATAGCCCATTCTAGTTAAGATTATTTTCCGGTTCAGGATAATTTCTCATCTCATTATATTTGATATACAGAGTGACTCGTGTCAAGACCGACAAACTTTGTTGTACGCGATAAGTGTTAATATGAAAAGTCTTAATCTCTGAAGATGGTCTTGAGGATGTCATGAGCATTTTAGTCATTAAATGGTAAAGGGTCTAGCCGTACTTCCACGGTCGAATTGTCCCCTATAACGTAACCTACATCGTCATCTATGTCATAATTTATCTGGTATCCGATGCGTGTAGATATTTTCATTCCATCTTGATATGCCATGGGGATAATGGAAGAAAACCGTCTGAAGACGACTTCTCCTCAACTCGATATATTTACTAAAGTTCTAAATGTAGGCAAATAAAACTAAATGGGAGTGTTAAGGTACATTCTAGAATTTATTTTAGTATATTCTCGGGGGGTTAAGCTTCAGTATAAATATTATTATAAGGTTGATTTTAATAAAAGTTCATACGTGCATAGATGACATGTGGACGAATATTCAGTTACTTCCACATTCACGTAGTAGAGTGAAAATATAGGAATCGCAAACAAATTAAAAAAAAATGTTGGAATAGGTTTAGAATGTCATGAAACATCGAGATATTAAATTTGAGCGAAAAAAGTTTTTTCTCGGTCTGTCTGTCTGTCTGCACGTTTTCTCTGTAACGGTTCAAGACATTAACTTGAACTTTTATACACGTATGTATTATAACGATATCTGGAACTGGATCGCTTTTTGAGCATATCCAGTGAAGGGTTAGGGGGTGAATAAGGGCAAATGAGTAAAGCAAGCTGGTAAGAGTGCAGAAACTTGAGATTTGGTGAATATACTAGAAGCCAGGGTCTTATATTTTTTTATATTTTTCAAATCCCCCATCACCTCTACTCCATTATTAGAGGGGTTGATAAAATAAAATTGAGATATTCACTTGAAATTTGGTATACGTAAGTATGTATTATGTTGACATCTGATTAAGATGATTCAGCTGAAGGGGTAGGTGTAAACTGGGAAAATGAGTAAAGCAAGCTAATAACAGTGAATTATTTATTATTTGTTTGCTTATAGTAATGAAACATATTCTTTATAGGATTTTGCAAACAGTGGAAAGAAAAGCTATCTATGAGAACTAAAGTTAGTTCTCATAGATAGCTTTTCTTTCCACTGTTTGCAAAATCCTATAAAAAATATGTTTCAAGCTAATAACATTCCATAAACTGAATTTTTTAATATTTGGAGTATATGCTAGGCACCAACGCCTCAATTTTTTTTATGACATCTGCCCAAGTATTATTAAAATTTTATGACCAATTATTTACACATACTAGAGTGCAATTATAGTCAAAAAGTTTTCCTTTAAAGAGACCTGAATGGAAAATCGGGATGTGGAAGTAGCGATTCTTTAGGCAGTGGCTTTCATTACTGCATTAGAAATCGATGATTAAAGATTTTTACATGTATTTTAATAATATTTATGCTGAAGCTTAATCCTCCAAAAATATACTCAAATGAATTCTAGAACGTACCTTAACACTTCCAGCTAGTTTCATTTTCCTACCTTTAGTAGTTTAGTAAATATATTGATTTGAAGAAAAGTCGTCCTTAGACGATCTTCTTCCATTATCTCCATAACAGATCAAGATGGAGGGAACAGAGCCGTCGAGAGCTAGACGGGCCCCGGGACAAAAGGTTTTTCCGAACCCCAACATTGTCAATGTAGGTTGCGAGCTGCGGGGGGTCTGGGGGAGAGGAGCTCGCAGAATTCGCCGCGGGCGAAAATTTTTCAGGAATTTCAGACGTATTTTTCTAGCCCTTTTATCCATGTAAGGCTACATAACGGCATTATAATATTGATCATTCAATTCGTGGAAGTACAACCAGATCCTTTAAAACTATCTGAACGATTTTGATGAAATTGGTCTTTGAATATTTGATGAGATTTTCTGGATTATTTACGCTTTCTTACAGCCGATTTTACAATCACTGGTTAACTTCCAGTCAGAGTTAACTTTCAGGTTATTATAGAAATTGGGTTTTACAATAGCATGTTGTAGTTATCTAGTGGTCAACTTTACTAGCAGAGGAGGTGTGGGTAAACTAGAAGTTGGCAGTTTACTGGCAATTTATAACCTATAAAATAACTGTCACAAAATAACTTTTTGATATTTCTCTTAAAGATGGATATGTACGAAGTAAATGCATATAGCAGCCAAGGTAATCCGGTATAGACCTAACTTTTTTGAAGACTACGATGGAATAGATTTTTTAAATAGATCGAGACTAAATACTACCTACTTACTTATTGCTATTGACATTTATTAATACTTGATAGCAGGTGTCGCGACTTCGACAAAAATTCATACATTTTATGTATATTACCCATTTTTTCAGTACCAACATTATAAATTTTATTCGCAACCTCTCGTTTACAAACCATCACTTAACTTTATATTGAAAAACGTAAGTGTCGGTAAAGTTGTAGTTAACCTGCAAGTAAGAGTCAACTAACATGAAAGTTAACTTGCGATTGTAAAACCGGCTGTTAGAGGTTATACTAATTCCATCACATAACTTTGAGCATTGTCTCGATTTTATTCTAATTAAAAAATTATATTCTGATGTAGAATATAGTTCTACGTATAAACGGTGCAGTTGTATCAATATTGTAAAACAAGTGCAGAAAATCATTACGGCTAAATAGATTCCTTTTAATTTCAAACTCTACTTAATTTTAAGAACAGATATCTTATCACTTGCTAATGATGCCAGTTAGTTTTTACAAACCAATCTGTATAATTCAACTCCAGTTATATCTTAGCCTTTAAAAACAGTTCCTTTAATTACTTCCACATCCACGTAGTGGATTGGAAGTATAGTAATCGCAAAAAAATTTTCAAAAATTTTTATTCGTGAAATAGGTTTAGAGTGTCATGAAACGTCGAGATTTTAAATTAGAGCGAAAAAAAATTTCTGTCTGTCAGTCTGTCTGTAACTTTTTTTTTGTCCGCACGTTTTCTCCGGAACGGTTTAAGATATTGACTTGAAATTTTGTACACATATATATATTATAACGAGATGTGAAACTGGATTGCTTTTTGAGGATATCCGGTGAAGGGTTGGGGGTTAAATAGGGGTAAATAGGGGAAAATAAGTAAAGCAAGCTGGTAAGACTACAGAAACTTGAAATTAGGTGTATGTACTAGAAGCCAAGGTCTCAGATTATTTATAATATTTTTCAATCCCCACCACCCCTACTTCATTATTAAAAGGGTTGATAAAATAAAATTGAGATATTCATTTAAAATTTGGTACACGTATGAATTATAACGACATCTGGAACTAGATTATATTTTGAGATGATTCCGTTGAAGGGTTGGGGGTTAAATAGGGGTATATAGGGGAAAGTAAGTAAAGCAAACTGGTAAGACTACAGAAATTTGAAATTCGGTCTATGTACTAGAAGCCAAGGTCTCAGATTATTTATAATATTTTTCAAACCCCCCACCCCCCCTACTTCATTATTAATAGGGTTGATAAAATAAAATTGAGATATTCATTTGAAATTTGATACACGTATGAATTATAACGACAGCTGGAACTGCATTATACTTTGAGATTATCCCGTTGAAGGGTTGGGGGTTATTTAGGGGCAATTAGGGGGAAATAAGTAAAGCAAGCTGGTATGAGTACAGAAACTCGAAATTCGGTGTATGTACTAGAAGCCAAGGCCTCAAATTTTTCAATAATATATTTTAGCCCACCACCACCCCTATTCCATTATTCAAGGGGTTGATAAAATAAAATTGAGATATTCACATGAAATTTAGTACGCATATGTATTATAACGACAACTGGAACTAGATTATATTTTGAGATGATTTCGTTGAAGGGTTGGGGGTTAAATAGGGGTAAATAGGGGAAAATAAGTAAAGCAAGCTGGTAAGACTACAGAAACTTGAAATTAGGTGTATGTAGTAGAAGCCAAGGTCTCAGATTATTTATAATATTTTTCAACCCCCACCACCCCTACTTCATTATTAAAAGGGTTGATAAAATAAAATTGAGATATTCATTTGAAATTTGGTACACGTATGAATTATAACGACATCTAGAACTAGATTATATTTTGAGATGATTCCGTTGAAGGGTTGGGGGTTAAATAGGGGTATATAGGGAAAAATAAGTAAAACAAGCTGGTAAAAGTACAGAAACTTGGGATTTGGTGTATATACTAGAAGCGAAGGTCTCAGGTTTTTTATTAGTATTTTCCATCTCCCCACCACCCCCACTTCCTTATTAAAAGAGTTGATAAAATTAAATTTAAATTTTCACTTGAAATTTGGTACATTTATGTATTATAACTATATCTGAAACTAGATTATATTTTGACATGATTGCGTTGAAGGAGTGGGGGTAAGTAGAGGTAAATAGGGAAAAATAAGTAAAGCAAGCTGGTAAGAGTACTGCAACTTGAAATTAGGTGCATGTCCTAGATGCCAAGGCCTCAGATTTGTTGATACTATTTTTCAACACTTCCACTACCCTTACTATGTTATTAAAGTGGTTGATAAAATAAAATTGAGATATTCACTTGTAATTTGGTAGACGTATGTATTATAACGACATCTGGAACTAGATTATATTTTGAGATGATTCCGTAGAAGGCTTGGGGTTAATAGGAGTAACTAGGGGAAAATAAGTAAATCAAGCTGGTAAGAGTACAGAAATTTGGGATTCGGTGTATATACTAGAAACCAAGGCCTAAGATTTCTTTCTAATATTTTTCAAACTCCACCACCTCCCCTTCATTATTAATGGGATTGATAACATCAAATTGAGATATTCACTTGAAAGTTAGTACACGTATGTATTGTAGTGAGATCCGATTGAGATGACTCCATTGAAGGGGTGGGAGGTGGTAGATTGTGAATAGAGGAAAATAAGTAGGGTAAACTAGAAATTTCATTTTTAACGAATATGGTAGAAACCAACCCCTCAAACTTTTCTATGACGTCTGCCCCAAATATTATTAAAATTCTATGACCAATAATTTTCACATACTAGAGTGCAAATGCAGTCAAGATGTTTCCTTTAAAGTGACTTGGATGAAGAATCTGGATGTGGAAGTAGTGATTCCTTAGGCAGCGGTTTTTTTGTTTCTGAAGGATGGTATCGTACAAACGTATTTTTTAACCCTATAGGGCGCGTGCGCAATTTGACAGCTGACGGGATAGGAGGGCACACAACCTCAATCTTCCAAAATAACGTGAATAGCTCAGTTTTCGTCTGCTTTTTTAACTTTCCTGTGTTATCATCTATTGAAATAAACAGTTTTAAAATTAATTTTCAGGATATATAAGCAATTACGTGTTTTATACAATAATATTT
Organism: Stenurella melanura; assembly: GCA_963583905.1. Lineage (NCBI taxonomy): Eukaryota > Metazoa > Arthropoda > Insecta > Coleoptera > Cerambycidae > Stenurella > Stenurella melanura. The sequence goes on from OY757312.1 coordinate 117,519,322, forward strand.
TCCTTGATTTGGCGAGATGAGCTTTGTCTATCTATGCGTTTTAAGTTATTTTCTTCGTGTTTAAACAGTTTATAGGATTCATATTATTATATACCGGGTGCCAACGGAATCATTAGACAAGCCATAGTTTTCCGAGTTTTCGAGATATAAGTCTTAAATTTTTCAGGGGTCATTACAGTGTCCGAGAGAAGTTTGCACCATATGGAAAATTTTTTTATTCAATTGTTTATTTTTAAACGGATTTCGGCATTAGTTTCAGCATGAATAATAGCCACAAAATTGACAAAAATATTTGTCATGTCACAACTATGGCATCTCCAAAATTCCATAAATTTTATAATAGGTCTGAAATGCCCTTATTTATCAAAATATGGAAAAGTACCAAGAGGAAAAGTGGTTTGTAATTACATTATTAATTTAAATATGAAGTTTGGTTTGAATTTGTCAATGTATTAATTTTTTCATTTTTTTTCCAAAAATATGTAGCATTTAATTTTAATTTCAAATTTTTTGTTTACAGTTAAGGTCATTTGAAATATTTCAATGCAAAAAATACATAAATACATTTTTTACAAAATACAATAGAACAATCGCGGACTATTTTCAGTAATTCTGAACCCTTACTGTGGAGCTTTGCATGATAATCGGCTTAAATATTAAAGAAACGATTGGTTATTTAAATCAAATTTTGATCACATAAATAAAACTTAAAATTTCTATTAAGGTCTACCTCAAATCCCTTAAAAGTGAATAATACGGATTTATTTAATAACAATAAAAATTTAATAAGTCTGGATAAATAATCAAGTAAGTTTTGAAAAGAAATGCGATACCTTATTAATGTCTACAATAAAATATAATTTTTCTGTTGCTGTTGATCGTTTAAAAAATGCTTATTAAAGACGAAAAAATTGAAACTATTTTAATTCAGGGCGAAAATAGAGCAAATAGGTGCATAGCTGATATTTTTAACCACAGAATTTTGCATAGGACAATAATATGTATGGAACGAGAAGGTAGACATACAGAAATGCAGTATTTAATTAAGAGATGGCAAACATGGTTTAAAGTTTTTAAATAAATCTGTATTATTCACTTCTAAGGGTTTTGAAGTAAATTTTAATAGAAATTTTGAGTTTCATTAATGTGAGCTAAGTTTGTTTTAAATGAACAATCGTTTTTTTAATATTTAAGCTGATTATCATGCAAAATTCCACAGCAAGGTCCCGAATTACTGAAAATAATCCACGACTGACCTGTTGTTTTTTGTAATAAATGCTCTTTTGCCATTATTAATTACATTTAAAAAAGAAATGCAACATTTATATATTTTTTGCATTTAAATATTTCAAATGCACTCAACTGTGAACAAACATTTTTTAAAACAATTACATGTTTTGGAAAAGAATGAAAAAACCAAAACATTGAAATTTTCAATTTTCACATTTACATTCTTAATGTAATTACAAACGACTTTTTCTCGTAGCACCATTCCATATTTTGATAAATAAGGGCATTTCAGGCCGTTTTAAAAATCCAATTACATTTTGAAAATGTCATAGTTATGACATGACAGATATTTTGGCAATTTTGTAGTTGTTAATTATGCAAAAACTAATGCTGAAACTCGCTTAAAAAACAATCGAATATGGTGCAGACATTTTGGGGGACATTGTATAACAAAAACGACAATTTTTTCATAATTTGACACTTCCATCGGTTCCGTTTTTTCCGCAGATGACTTTGAAATATTAAATGGAATACTCTGCATATTTTTATATTTTTGGATTCTAGAGATGATTTTAAGTACGACTACGTAGTTTTAATAATTTCTTGGGGCTACTTAATTTTTTAAGGCTATTTTTATTTTTGCTTCTAGACTACAGTGGATGCACTCGAATCAATCGAATGAACGAAAACAGTAAAAGAAAAATGTAAACGTGTAATTTGGTATCCACGACAAACCAAAATTTCCGAAATCACTAATTTGTAATTATATCAACTTTTTCAAATGGCAACATCTTTTAGACACCCAGTAGTTAAAAACATACATACTGACATTTCCTAAATACCACATTTTTGTGTACCTGAGACCTTAAAACGTAAACATCTGGTCTTATCTCAATTTTAGATTTTGTGCCAATTCCAGTAACCTCCCCATTTTTGTGAGTAATCCAGTCATTTTAAGTGTTTTAAACCCCAACCTGCGTAAAAATCCCTAGAGAGCTGAATTTTTGTATATACCTTTATTACGACATTTTAATGAATATGTGAAAAGTCGACATTGATATCGTGCCGGCTAAAAAAGTTGTAAAGGTCAAAAGGTCACAAAAATCAGTTTTTCGCGAATATCTCGCGACCTATTGCTCGGAGGTCAATAGAGGTCATTACAAAAATTGTTCATCGTACAATTATCTACAAAATTGCCTTTTGCATTTTTTTGTATGCATTCACACACGGTATTGTATACAAAGCCATGGAACAACTAAGACGAACCACTGCCGTTTCTACATCTTGTGAAGTGCTCTTCAATGAATCGATGGAAATTCCTATCAGTCAAAAAAAAATTTTATCTAATCGATTGAACAAAAAAAAAATAAATGAAATGCTTATTCAGAAATACTAAGAAGTTGGTATTGCTACAAGACAATCACGTGATGATGCTGACGTCTTAATAGTTGAAACAGCGATTAAAAAATCAATGAATAAAACTACAATTATCATTGGCGAAGACATAGATCTGTTGGTACTTCTCATAGCACGCACACAAATACTTGATCAACCTACATCATTTAAAAAAAAAAACAGGAAAAAACAATGTTGAAACAAAATATACTCGACTGCTAGTCTCAGCAAGTATCCACATTGTAAGAAAAACATTCTGTTTCTACATGCCATGACCGGATGTGATACAACTTCAACACTGTTTGGAATAGCAAAAATTAAAGTCATGAAGATGTTTGAAAAAAGACCCGATTTAAGCAATTCTGCAGAAATAATCCAACAAGAAAATTGCGCTCGAGATGTCATTGTCGATGCTGGAATACATTTTCTACTAGCAATATACGGTGCTTCAAAATCAGAACATTCGATAGATAATTACAGATATTGTAGCTTTGCTAAACTAACAAGACAAAGCACAGCTGTGAAATTTCCATTATTGCCACCTACTTCTTCAGCAGCTCATCAGTATATTTATCGAGTGTATTATCAAATACAAACCTAGCTAGGAAGAGAAATTGATCCAGAACATACTGCAACCAGTAACAACTTTATTAGGTACCACCAGCACCCGATGATCTACTAAACACAATCTTTTGTAATTGCACAAAAGGTTGTGGTGGCAAATGTGGATGCAAAAAAATTGGTTTGAGATGCTCTAAAGTTTGTGGACATTGCCGTGGCCAGTCATGCTTAAACGCGGAATCAACTAATACGTCCACTCAATGTTTTGTCAGCAACTTTTAATGATAGAGAAACTGAGAATATCGACAATGAATGAATAAAAAAAATTGTATACAAAAGTTTATTTTTATTAGTATTTTTCAGTTTTTAAATAAAAAATTCTTTACTCTTAAATACAAAAACCTTTTATATCCACTACGTGGATGTGGAAGTAAAATTTGAGAAGACCTCATGATGTACACATTGAATAAGTGGGCTGTGTGAATAAATTGTGTTGTGAAACTAAATTAAACTTCTGTTGTTATTATTATGCTTTCATTTCACGGCACTGTATAAGCTGATATTTCAAGAATATATGAACAGATTGTTTAATGATAATCGCCATAGATACTTAGGCGATTTGAACTGTTCATAGAACTATAATCTGCCTGCATATTTTTTATTTAAAAATATGTCATTCATTAATCACAAAAATAAGGGCCCGCCTCGTATAAAAACAATGCGAAAGTAATTCATGAATGTCATTGGAATTGGTGTAAATGTTAAGTGCTTTAAAAACTCATATGACAACAATTTATGAATCCACACCCAGAATAAAACCGAGACTATCAACTACCGTAGATACTGAACAATAACTTTTGTCTTAGTCGACCCATTAATACTTCAGTGGAAGGAAAACAGATTATTCAAAAGTTAAATGAAATTCCTGAGGTCGCATGTGTTAAAATGCATTTTTCAATTTCTAGAATTTATCTGGACAAACAAGCAGCAGAAAAACATGAAAACATGCTGGCGTCAAACTGCCAAAAGTTTTCTGACAAACAAGATAGGCTCTCCATTGTCCATTCCGTCCAGTTTCGTCCCATTACCGCCCCCGTCTCTACTTAGTATTCAAAACGCACAGACACAGGAGTCTGCACTCTGTTTCAGCTGTCATCTCTAAATTTAATTTTTTATAAAACACAAGATTTTAATTTAATCATCAGAATGGCTTTAGCAGCGCAAATATATTTATTCTTTCTTGGTAGGAGCGCGTTGTAACATTTTCATTCGAATGAAGAATTATATGATTACGATTTCTAATTTAATTGTACACGTTTGATCAAAATATTCTATTAATGTCTACTATATAGCTGACTTTGAGATATTTCATTAAATAATTTATACTACCAAGACGCATCGAAACATAAACTTGACAAATGTAACATTGTTTTAAAAAAACTGTCAATAATATTAACAGTTCTATGTAAGTAGTATCTATGAATATAATAATAATAAACAATTTTATTTCCCAACAGATTACAAAAAATCCAAATAGGGAGCAAAATTAATTCTCAAGATAGAGTTATTTTATATTCACATAAATCAAAATAAATTAAATTATTAGAAATAAACTATATTGAATCAGATAATTAAGTGGAATTACAACCAAAAACTAGATTGAATTAATCAGGAAAAATACAAAAAGACAATACGATAATTAAATAAATAAGTTAAATGAATAGATTAAATGAGGTTGAGTCAGCTCAATTCTGTTACAATGTATATCACAGATCATGCCAAATCCATTCACAATTTTGCACATAGTTTGCAGGGTGTCCCAGAATTGAGTTCCCGGACGAGAACTAGTGATTCCTGAGTTCATATTGGGCTCATATAACCCAACTTACCTTAGTCCAAAAATGCATCTCTGAGGAAGTACGTCCTCTTAAAGCCAGGCAGAAAAAAAATCCAATAATTTCAGTTATATTGAAGTTAAAATTTTCTAATTTTGATGGGAACTATCTCTATAAGTACTCTATGTAAACTTGATAATAGCCAAATATCTTTTGATATCTTTTGACAGGTTTCCTGTTTCCTGTTTCACAAGCACCTATGACCTACAGAGAAAAATATGGCAATTGTTTATTTTTGGACGGTATTACACAATATTTTAAAAATATTAATTTGTGTACTGAAACAGGTGGACATCATGTGGAGCATTTGGTATTAATGTATTTTTATTAATAAAATACTTTTCTGTTATTACATCATTTTGTTCTAGAATTATAAATAAATGTTAAATACAAATAGATGGAAAAAACGATACTTTATTGTATTTTGATTCATATTACAAACATTTTTAAGAGTACCTTTTTGCAGCCCTCTCAATGATCTGTAGAAATGTTCAAGTATTCCGTAAGGGTAATTAAAAAATTACAGCCAGTCAAATATTAATAATTATGAAAAAGAATTGAGAAATAAAAGTTATTTGGTTGTTACCAAGTTTACATAGAATACTTATATAGGTACAGCTCCAATAAAGATTTGAACATTTTATCTTCAACATAACTGAAACTATTGGAAAAAAAACATTTTTTCTGTCTCACGTTAAGAGAACATACTTCCTCAGGGATGCATGTTTGGACTAAGGTAAGTTAGGTTATATGGGCCCAATATGAACTCAGGAATCACAGGTTGCCGTCCGGGAACTAAATTCTGGGACACCCTGTATACAGGTGACCTTAGCAATATATTAGTTCTAGCCACAGGTAAGTGAAACTCTTGTGGAAAATCTCGGAACTCGAAATGATATTTCATTGATAATACTTATGTAATCAATTGTATTATGTAAAAGTTTGCAAATAAAGCCTATTGCAAATAGTACTCATCTTAGAGATGTAGCGACTGAAAATTCAAGGAGTTTAACAATATAGCCTCTTACAGGTTACACTAAGAAGATTTTAAATTGTAATTATTTTAGAAATGTTCTCTTGACATTCTCAACAGCCAGTTCAAGAACATTATAAAATGGACACCAAATCAACGAACCGTTTTCTAATTTTGATCTTACATACGAAAAATAAAGTACCTATAATGGTTATGAAAATTACGACAATTCAGAATTATAAAACATTTTTAATGCAGATGTTGTAGATTATTGATATGTTCATTGAAAGACAGTTTCGAATCGAACACTACCTATACCAAGATCTTTTATGGATTCACACCGACTTAAGTCAGTACACTGTAATGAATAGGTGAAGTCAATACGCTTTGTCTTAAATGCAAAAGTTAAGCTTTTACATTTTTAATCTTTAATTGTAGATTACTCTCGTTACACCAAACCTCAATATTTTTCAGCTGTTCTTGAGTAAATCAATAATCTTCAACATTTTCTACAGCATAGAAAATTGTGAGATCCTCAGCAAACATTACTTTCTCACAGTCAACAACCTGTACCAAATCATTAATGAAGAATAAGAATAGCAGCGGACCAAGGTTTGATTCCTGGGGTAGACCAGAAGTATCAGTGAACTGTTTAGAATCAAAACCATTATAAGATACATACTGAATTCTGTCAGCCAAGGAGGCCCTAATAAGTGCTATGAGAGATTCCCCAAACTCAAAGTACTTCTGCTTAGACAAAATGACTCTGTGATCGATGCGATCAAAATCTTTGGAAAATTTGGTATATACAGGGTGTATTCAGTTTCATGTCGTTAAAAAAACTGGTAATGGGGACCGACTAGACAAACAAAAAACCTTTACGACTTTCCCTCTAGGGGCACTTTGAAAAAAGTGACCAAGGTCAACATTGTTAATAAAGTACCACTGCTTTTCTTGGTCAATGGACTTGTAGTTCCCCATTACACAACTTTCAAGTTGTCATGAAAAAGTGTAAAGTCCTCGCCGGCACATGCGGCGCTCTGCAGTGTCAAAGCAAAGGCCTTGGATCATCGACCGCCTTTAATGACCCGCCTCAACCGAACTCCTGCAACTATAAAGAGGCAAATAATTCGTTATCTCTTCATGCACAACTACAATCAAATAATGGCCATAGAGGTTTAAACAGAGCATTTCTTTACATATGTGTTTTTATATTTGGAACAAAATATTGGATTAATGTTTATAATTTAGAAAATTTAGACGTGATTTATTAACATTTGTAACATAAATGAATGTCCTGAGTTAAAAGCCTACCACCTACCTAAATTATTCGAAATCTCTACATCTGCATCAATACACAGTTCGGTACGTCGAATTAAGGACATACGCACTCCGGTAAACACAACACTAAACTATAAACTAACGCTGTCAATAAATAAAAATAAAAGAAAAGCTTGATCCAAAATCCAAAAAGGAATACAAAAAGAGCGAACAAATAAGTTGTGTCTGTACTAATCAAGAATTTAACGACTTGAACGGTAAGTCAATAAAATAAATCTTAACTATAAATACACAGTGACCCGAAATTCAAAAATAACAAAAACAACGAACGGCGGGTTGGACATATAATTAACATATTGCACAAAGCAGAGTCAGAGTATAGTTATCTTCAGATCAAATCTACTAAACACTCAGAAAACGTCGATGTCTTTCATTTTTACCGCATCGTTAAAGACCGCCGACATTTTATAGCTATCTACACAAATATTGAGTATCATAGGCAAAGACATGTGCGACGATCTAAACCTACCTCAATAATCCAGCAGTTCTCAAAAAATGTTATTGAAAATTTGCGAAATTTTTGTTTATATTTTTTTCTCGAAAACTATGAGCTTTAGACCCCATGTTATGTAAGGTTTTGTTGTTTGTCTTGTCGTTCCCTACCACCAGTTTTTTTAATGACATGAAAGTAATTACACCCTGTATAACGTCAACCTGTCCATGCTTAGCTTATCCAGTACGGTAAGCTACATATTGAGAGAATACTGTCAAATTAGTTATGATGAAGCGGCTCTCCATAAAACCTTGTTGTTGTGGTGATATTAGGTGTCTTACTGCAGGAGAGATGTAACTATAAAGTAATATCTCTAAAAGTTTTGCAAAATTACAGAGAATAGAAATATGTCTATAATTTGCTATTTGGGATGGATCGCCAGATTTAAGTACTCTCGCAATTTTCCATGTACCAGGAAGAACGGAGGTCTTAAGTATTAGATTGAAAATAAATAATAGAGGAGGTATAAAAGCATACCTATAATTTTTCACCAAATAACCTGGGATTTGGTCATGATCTGATGTTATTTCATTCTTCAACTTGTTAGCATAATTTAGCAGGTATCTGTCAGTAAATTCCGTAATTTTAAGTACTTAAGTACTTGAAGCAATTAAATTCGATATCGGTGTCTAAATTAGTGAAAGTGGTCACTAAATCCATCAACAGTGGATTGTGGGGCATGAAATACTACAATATGGTGTCAAAGAAACAAACTTATTCTGAATGAAAAAAAAACTGTTTGTTTAAACTTCTACCTCCAAAAACCTTTGCCAGAAAATTTCATGGTTAGTGAAAATATTGTGCTATCGGACTCTGCTAAATTACTCGGTTCTTTACTTGATTCAAAACTATCCTGGTATAGACATATCGACCATGTGTGTAATCAACTAAGTGAAGCATATTTTGCAATATTACAGCTAAAATCAATTCTCGATAAGGCGGGCTTAATTAATATTTATTATTCTATGGCCTACAGTCATATATCTTTTAATATTCTCGCTTGGGGCAGAGCTCCGGAATGTGAACAAGTGTTTATTTGCCAAAAAAAAATCGTCAGGTTAATCTTTGATCTAAAAGTAAACGAAAGTTGCAGAGAAATATTTAAAGAACAACGTATCCTCACTACACCATCGATATACATATTAAAATGTGCAACTTTTACAAAAAATAACTTAAGCCACTTTACAAAAAGATTAAATTACCATAATTACAAAACAAGACATGGTGATTTTCTGAGTATACCGATTCACCACACAAGCACTTTCAAACGGTCACCCCTCTATAACTGCATAACACTATACAATGCTGTTCCTAAAGAAATTCGAGATATTTCACAAAACTTTAAATTTAAAATAAAACTTAAGGAATATCTAGCAAATAAAGGCTATTACAGTATAACTGATTTTATTGATGGAAGATGATGCTATTTATATTATATTTTATACTATCCATTTGACATATTTGTTTGTTAGTTACCCATGTATTATAATTATTTCTTCTTTGTTATTTATATTTATGTTTTATATTATATTTTATTTTATCTATTTGACATATTTGTGTTGTTTGTTACTCATGTATTATAATTGTTCTTTACTCTTTCTATTTATATTTATATTTATATTTTGTACTTTCTTCTGACTTACCACATATACAAGATGTATCTACCGTTGGTCAATAAATTATTATTATTATTATTATTATTATTATTATTATTATTATTATACTGTTACTGACTTTTCATGATATTCTAGTTTTTTGTTTCTTGCAGTGAATATAGCTCCAGAAGTATTTGGAATCACTTTATGTTAATTTCAACTCTTACCTTGAGGTATACTTTATGCCATTTGGATATCAAATTTTAACGATCTTCTAAATTGCTCCAAATAATGAACTAATTTTGTTTGTTGGTGTTTGTTGAACACAACTTAAACATATTCTTAATATACACTACCCAAAATAAAATGACTAATAAAGAGAAAGGAAAAGTCACAAAATATATTTTTTAAATATTTTAATTTTTATGCAAATAATTTATTAAAAAACACCATCTAACTATTCCTATGACGTAAGAGACCTAGATATAGAGGTTGTGGATTCTACGGACATTGCTTTTAGAAGTTAATGTAGAATGAGGTAGAAAATCCGAGAAATAAAAACAGAAACTAAGAAAATCACAATTAACACGTAGACAGCGTTTTAGACATATTGTGTTTATCCCTCAGATTGAAATTTTATAAATTCCCCCAACAAGAGGTATGCTAAGTCGACATTCTGAAATTTGGCAGCTAAAATTAGTTTTCTGGATTTCTTTTCATAACTGTCTATTTTACAAGAAAAACATGTTAACTAAAACTTCTGTCGAATATGGATAACGTCATGCATACCATTACTGCGCCTGCGGGCTGATATACTCAATTTTGACATGGAGAAGACATAAAACATAGTCAGTCATAAAAGTACAACCCAACTATGTTTTTATGAGCTTTAGTTACTATTCTTCATTTTTAAATAGATTAGAGCGAGTGATTCTTAAAAAATATAAGAAAAATCTTAAAGACAATAAAATTTCCAGTATTATAACAAGTTCTTCATTAGTAGAGAATAATCCCAAATTAAAATGCACTAAATCAATAATAATATTAAGATGAAGTAGGTGCACAGGCAAAGCATGTATGCACAACATTTGATCACTAATGTAATGAATCTCAGATCACATGATTGGATGTCTTACCCAAGGGGTCTGTGGGATATATCTTGAAGACCCACGAAAAGCAGCAGTTCTATTGCTGACTTCGTGCAAACAAGCAGAAAAGCAAGAGCGAGAAGGACTTCTGCGGTGGTAACCCTAAACTCCAAACTAATGTGGAAGGTGTAGACACAGTCTATCGTGTACTAACTGAGATTGTTCCCCATTTCTGTCACTGCGGCAATGTAGGTGGGTAGTGGTTGTTGTCAGCATGTTTTTGAATATGTAACACCCTTTTGGACAGCCTTGGCTTTGGCATTGAAAGTTGCCTATTTTGTGTGGTATCATGTGGTGTGGTAAAAAATGATTTATTATTTTGCAATTTCCGTGATATTTTTTAGTATTTAATTTTTTTCTTGAGAATAAAACAATAACTCTATTTGTAATAAAGATACATATATACATTTATTACAAATTTATCTTATATTTATGGGATTTGCAAAAAGTCTGCAATTGGCAAATAGACCCTATTTTCTAGCTTGTCATCAATTAAGTTTCCTTCAAAAATAAAGAGAGGATTGAAAAAAATAAAACTTCGGTTCGGTTTTTGATTATACTTCAATTAAATAAAAACAAAATAAATGTGTTGTTTACAACAAACGGTCGACACAAAAAAGCCATGTATCGGTTTAAACAAAAACCTTTTTTTTTCAATTATAGAAATGAAAACATTTAATAGTCTACTCGGAGAAGAATCTACATAATTATTAAACATACCAACATCATATTATTTTCTTTTTAAATGCAACTACCATAATTTGTCTTCTCCGAATTCTGTTCTTATAATTTATATAACAGTATAAATCTTCTCTAAACATATTCTTCCTGCTGAAAGAAATATTGTTTTATAACTGCTCCAATATGAATAAATCAGAGTTTTTCATGTGCAAATAAATCTAGGAACGCAACAAGGCCTTGTTATTTGCAAGCAGAGCCATATGAATGAAAATAGCTGGTTAGTTATACGAAACAGGGGAAAGGCGTTGAGCGTATATGTAGCGCGGTAGATTAATGATAATTCCATCAAGATATGGGTAATGTTCAGATTTACGCTTTAATTTGTTAGACTTAAAGAATAACTCCAAACTAGATTAATAGTTTATTAAGTACATCAATATCACAAGTTTATTTCTTCCCCATTTGTCTGGCTTTAAGTCCATGATAACTCATACACCATATATATGTGGATATTAGTTTTACAATGAGAAATGTCAAAAAAGAAATGGACAAATTCACTTCAGAACTTTTTAATTGCTAGCATAACCAGAATTGAGGATGCCGGTAGAATGCAAAGATTGGAAATTTATATTTTTATACATAGTTTTTCTTTTTATTAATTATTTTTTTTTTTTGCTGCTTGCCAAATTTTTTAAAGAATGTGTTTTATTACACCACAAGTTATTTTAATATAAAATGCAATATGTTATAAAAAAAACTAACGTGTACGCCTTAGTATATATACGAAAGATTTATTTAGTACCTAAAAATATATTTAATGTATAAGAAACACAATAAAATTCAATAACAAACTGTACATAGAATAGAACATAAAATATGTAGCATGAAGGAGAAAAAGAAAATATATAAACAAACGTCACATAACATATTTTTTTGACGTTACCAATAAATACAACTTAAAAAAACCACTGCCTAAGGAATAACTACTTCCACATCCAGATTTCCCATCTGTTTAAAGGAAAACATCTTGAATATATTTGCCCTTTAGTATGTGGAAATAATTGGTCATAGAATTTTAATAATATATTTGAAGAAATCTGAAGCCTTGGCTTTTAATATATACACCAAATCCCAAGTTTCTGAACTGTTACCAGCTTGCTTTACTTATTTCTCCCTATTTACCCGATTTAACCCCCAACCCTTCAACAGAATCATATCTAAGTATAGTCTAATTCCAGACGTCCTTATAATACATACGTGTACCCAGTTTTATTTTATTGAACCCTTTAATAATAGAGAGGGGGTTGGCGAGGGCGGTTGAAAATATTTTTAGAAATCTGAGGTCGGCTTTTAGTATATACACCAAATCCCCCAAGTTTCTGTACTCTTGCCAGCTTGCTTTACTCATTTTCCCATATTTAGCCCTATGTAACCGCCAACCTTTCACCGGAATTAGTGCAAAATATAATCCAGTTCCAGATTTCGTGGTGCATATATATACCAAATTTCAAGTTAATATTTCAAACCGGCGCTGAGAAAAAGTGCGCGCAAAAAAAGTTACAGACAGATCGACTTACAGACAGCACGACAGACAGAACATTTTTTTGTCTCAAATTTAAAATCTCTACGTTTCATGACATTCTAAGCTTATTTCAACAAAACGATTTTTTTAAATTTTCTTTGCGATTGCTATGCTTCCACTCCACCACGTGGATGTGGAAGTAATATCCAAATTTTATTCCATATTTCAGTAATTACATAACATTTAGTATACAGGCGACTTTACAAGAAGAGTGGTGGGTGCAAAAGATAGCAAGAATAAGCTGATATGTCTGCTATTACTTCTCGGGTCTCGATTCTTAATATTTGCTATCATTGGTTCATATGTTTCTCTATGACGAATGAATTTAAATAAAAAAGATCCAAATACAATGTGCGTCTAACGACAATACTTTGTAGATTAAATCGCTCAAGGAACTGGTTATGGGATACCCTTTTTGTGGAGTAGACATATTATCTAGTATCTATCTATATCTATACTGGTAATATATGGCTGTCACTGTAAAGCCATTCGCACAACACCGTCACATCTAGTAAAAAAGCAGAGGATTTAAAGAATCTTTCATACTAATGGTGCAAATTCAAGCCTTGATCTTACAAAATTACCAAATAATAGACACAACATAGAAATATTGTTAGAATTCTTGTTGGAGTTTCACATAACAAAACCAAGGAATTTGGAAAACTAAACTCAGAGTAAGAGAAGACTCCTAGATCTCGACGTTATCAGGCCTCTTGAGAATGTCACTATCAAGTACGTAACTCAGCAATAGTGCTAACTTTTTGCGACAGGGAGATATATATTGCACTTGCTCGCATTTAGAAGAAGGTTGTTATCACTACACTAACTTTCGAGAGTAGTAATGTTCCTTTGAAGGTCGTCACAATTAGAAACGAAAACTATATGACAATATAATTTAAGGTTATCGTCATACAGGAAGTTTTAAATTAATGGCAATATCATTCATAAATAGTATATAGAAGAGAGACCCTAAAATTTAACCTTGAGGAATATCTGAAGTTTGATGAAACGAGTTGAATGTAAAGTCTCGATCTTGTCGACAAATTGGCAGCGACTGACAAAAATTCACTGGTTCTATGTATAGTTCAATTTTATTGAGACTATTTAGGAGTAATGCGTGGTCAAGTATATCAAACGCCTTAGGGCCGGTTTATCAATGCAAGGATAAGTGCCATCCTACAGTTAAGTCACAGTTTAAAAATACAGTAGGGTCACTTCCCCTAATGAATGTCTTATTTGCCTTCGCCTCGATAGCCTTACACCTGTTATCGATGCAGAGAAGTGACCCTACTTAATTAAACTGTGATTTAACCACAGGATAACTTATCCTCACATTGATAAACCGGCCCCTAGAGAAGTCAGTGTAGATAACATCTACAGTCTACACACAATTTTTAACATACAATATTGCCTCCACGACAACGAAATATAAATACAACTGCGGTATAAAGGGCCCCACTTGTGGACACTTTTTCGACAACTGAGATAGAAGTCAGTAGAATACATAAAAAAATAATTACTTCGAATCATTTGTTTACTAGGTAGTTAAAATTGTGATACAAAACCAATATTCAAATTTTTATTTAATGCTTTTGATGTTAATTCAAAGCGACGCAGCGAATACTCTTCTGTTTAATAGTACCACATAAGACGTCATTAAAGAGGGAAGAAAAAATGAAATAAAATATCACCGCCATCGTTATTTATTGAATCTGGCCTTTATAACTTCAGAAAAGTAGGATTGGACAGTAAATTCTATAACTTTAGTGTTCCTGTATATACCTAGTTTTAAAAATGTTATACAGTAGTTTAAGTAAAGCAGACTTAGGTATTTTTTGAAATGTCACATTTAAAATTTCCCAAGGCGCAACAGACTCAATGTAGTAAATAAAGTACTTAAAAACTTGCCATTGAATTTACCTGAAAAATATAAAGAATTTTCGACCACATCCAATAGGTAAAATTATAGATAATAAATTCTAGAATCGAAAAGACATTGTAATTATTTTGAATATGAATTTAAAATATCAATTTCTAATAACTTCATTATTTGTCAAACAAATCTCTACTGGGTATTATGGACGTTTTGTTATCTAAAATTTTTGTGTTGATCCCCCTTACTACACAGTAGCAAACTTGTAGGACGACAGCCCGCGGCTCCTGCGACGAGGTGCAGGATAGCAGGAGCGCTGATCCTGCTTTGCTCGCCTGAAGAGACGATAAGATAAGGTACCGCTAGGTTATGGAATGGCACTTTAATTACACTAATGGGAGAACCAAATGTTAATTACAATTCAAAGTCGAAAAGAGAGGAGCTAGATCGCAATTTATAGACACCGGATTTTGGGGAAAGTGCGACGCAGATGCGGCCGTCGATATTATTAATGGGACATTCAAGGAAGGCCTTTTTTAAGAGGAAATTGTTAAATTTGTCATCTAGAATTAATCCTAAATGGCGACGTTTATTTAAGAAAATATTCTTATACTCTCCGGAACGCTTATCTATCCTAAATATATGATAATAAATATATTACGAAATATAATTTTGATGTAACACTTTTTATGTATTTTGTTGTTATATTTTTCATTTGTTAATATTTGTAAATATTTTATTACCACAATATACAGGATGTCCATTTTATCAGGGCCCTAGAGAATATCTCGCTTAATATCAATTGTGCAATCAATTATTTATATAAAAATTGTGTTGATTTTTGCAAGCTATAGAAGGATATATGAAATTCATGACCTACCTTAAAAGTTATGTCTGAAAATCTCGAATATATGGAATATATCTAAAACAGATATTTCCGTCATTTACAAGGCCATGAGAAAACTTCTAATCTCAGCCCAAATATGAACTTTTCTGGGATATTAGGTGTGAGCCTCCATCATCCAATGAAGATTTTCTCTGCACTTACATTATTTTCAGCAGCGATTTGTCTAGTCGACTTGTATAAAATGTCTAATTATTTTTCCTCATCAACTTGGTTTTTCCTTTCTGATTGAGGAAGATCTCGGACGTATCCATTCTCCCAAAGTTTTCGTTCTGTTCTACTGGCGGTGGACTTTGTAATCGAGCGATCAGGATATTTAGCTTGAACATTGTACATACTTCCATTTGAGATTTGGTTTTATCACCACATCCAATCGTTAATATTTCAATTCTTTGCCTTTCACTTAGATGTACCATGGTCACAATAAAAGACGATATAAAAATTATTAACCTACTACAGAAATCCCGCCTAAACCTTATTGTAGAGTTTCGACACCTGATTATCATATAGTGATACTTTATGACAGCCTTCAAGGCATGCCTGATAGCCTACCGCATTGCCCTGTGAATCTTCAAAATCGATTTTCTAGATAACTAGTGAACAATATTGAAAAAAATAGATATTGCCGAACAGAGAATGAACATATCTTTCAAATTAGGTATCACAAGTATCCTCCCTCTCCCCTACCTTTGTCTATGTCTTTATAAAGTAGTCAAGATGGACCCCTTGACGTGAAACGTGTGGCCCTGTGTATATCCCGCTGGTGGATAGATTTGTACGCTTAGGTGTATGTATGTGTGCGTGTGGTACGCATATACACTGTTATATAGTCTGTTTTAGGGTAGCGCAGAGAGAAAAATAAAGAATTAAAAATTAGAACCAACTAGTCTTGTTTGCATATGCCACTAGCTGATGGTTCATCCAAAGTCAAGGGAAAGAGAAAAAAAAGTATCCTCCCTCCAATTTAAAAAGTCGCTGCCTAAGGAATCACTACTTCCATATCCAGATTTTCTCCATTCAAGTCTCTTTAAAGGAAAACATCTTGACTATAACTGCACTCTAGCATATGGTAATAATTCATAATAATACTTGAGGCAGATTTCATTAAAAAAATTGAGGTGTTGGTTCTTGACATATACGCCAAAAATGAAGTTTCTGGAATCTTACTAGCTTACTCTACTCATTATTCCCAGTTTACAAACTCCCCCGCAACCCCTTTTAAGGAATCGTCTCAATCAGATGTCATTACAATACATACGTATAGCAATTTTCAAGTGAATATCTGAATTTTATTTTATCAACCCCTTTAATAATGGAGTGGATATAGTGAGGGGTTTGAAAAATTTTATACAGAAATCTGAGACCTGGCTCCTAGGATATACAGCAAATTTCAAGTATCTGTACTATTACCAGCTTGCTTTACTTTTACTCATTTTCCCCTATTTAACTCTACTTACCCCCCACACCTCCAACGGAATCATCTCAAAATTTAATCTAGTTCCAGATGTCGTTATAATACATACGTGTACCAAATTTCACGTGAATATCTCAATTTAATTTTATCACTTCTAGTAGATTCTCCTAATTTTAAATTATTGTACTCTTGCCAGCTTAAAGAATTGAGAAGGTCTAAACGGAGATCATGGAGACGGTTCTGCGAAGGGATAGATGAATTAGCTCCTGCAGTCCGTCTACAAAAAGTCCTTTCAAAAGACCACTCAAATGGTACAGGGCTACTTAAAAAGCCTGACGGCAATTATGCAGAGAGTCAGTAGGAAAATATAAGAGTACTTTTAGGTACTCATTTCCCTGACTCCCGCGTCATTGAAGGTGAACTAGGACAAACCTACCTGGAGGAGGATGTACATCGCCCCACTAGAGATGGAAAAAGGCTAGGAAACAACATTTTCACCTCTAATAAAATTAAATAGGCGGTGTACAGTTTCAAACCCTTTAAGTCACCAGGCAGGGATGGCATTTTTCCTGCCCTGCTTCAACATGACATTGAGGGACATATTCCATGCTTGAGAAGCATATTTAAAGCAAGCTATTCTCTTGCATACATTCCGCAAGCTTGGAGGGAAGTTAAGGTGGCGTTTTTTCCAATGATAGGGAGGCGTCCATCGGAGGAACCAAAATCACATCGCCCCATTAGTTTAACTTCTTTTTTCATGAAAACAATGGAGAAAATACTAGATGAGCATATCAGAAGTGAAACACTTACACGGGCTCCGCTTCACCCAAGATAGTTTGCCTATCAATCTGGTAAATCGACAGTAAATGCTCTACATAGCCTGGTTAAAGGCATTCAAAAGACATTTACTGCAAAAGAAGTGTCTATGTGTGCTTTTCCTCCTCCATAGACTGAGCAAGTCTGGCTTCAACGTTCAGGGTCATGCTGATGAGCTGGTTATTACTGTGAGATGTAGGCATGAGGTTATGATCTCAAATCTCATGCAAATCGCCTTAAACATAATATCCAAACGGTGCTCGCAAGAGGGCCTCAGTGTCAATCCGAGTAGTAAAACAATTATTCCATTTACCAGAAGGAGAAGACTAAGTTTAAGTGCTCCTATGTTAAATGGAACAGTGCTGAATTTTTAAAGGGAAGTTAAATATCTAGGAATAATTCTGGATTAAAAACTTACCTGGATCTCACATTTAGAAAGAACACTTGCCAGAGCCACTGCGGCTATTTGAACGTGCCGCAGGCTGTTTGGTAAGACAGAGTCTAAAATCGAAAATGATCTACTGGTCTTATCTTTCGGTTGTGAGATTCATGGTAACCTATGCATCATGTGTGTGGTGGCCAAAAACTGAAGAAAAACTAACATAAGGAAAGTTGCAGAAGTTGCAACGCCTTTCCTGCTTAAGTATTACAGGGGCAATGGGCTCCTGTCCCACAGCAGCTATGGAGGCAATGCTAGACCTACTTCCTCTACATCTGTACTTCTCTCTACTTCGACTATCTGTTTGATGTGCTAATTGAAAACCGTCAGACGAGCAGAGTCGAAGCCCTGCAGTTGGAGAAGGGGTCACTCATCTGGTATACAGATGGATCGAAGATGGCTGAAGGAGTCGGTGTGGGCGTAGCGGGACCTAATTGTAGGCTATCCAGAGCCCTAGATAAGACCCCGACCATTTTCCAAGCAGAAATCTATGCTATGGATCTATGTGCCCAGGAATGCGTAAACAAAGGCATTCGAAGGGCAAAGATCTATATACTATCAGATTGCCAGGCAGCGTTAAAAGCTCTAAGGTCCTACACCTTTGAGTCTAAAATTGCCTGGAAACGCAAACAATCCCTGAAGCAACTGGCAAAAAACAACAAAGTTACCTTGATGTGGGTGCCCGGGGCATGAGGGAACAGAGGGAAATCAATTAGCCGACGCCATTGCAAGAAAACGTGCTGAAGCCCCATTTTTTGGGCCCGAACCGTTTTGTGGCTTTTCCAAGGGGCACATAACGTAGGAGATCGTCAAATAGGAAAAGGAATAAACAGAATACTACTGGAGGAATACACCAGGCCAAGGACAAGCGAAAAAGTTTATAACCTATTCATTAAAGAATGCCACAAGGCTTCTCGAACTCGAAAAGTCCGACTTAAGGCTGAAAACAGTCCTCTTGACAGGCCATTACTCATTAAGATATCATCTCAAGAATATGGGCAAGGCAGACAACGATATGTGCAGATACTGTGATACCGCAATAGAAACTGAGGAACTTATTCTTTGCTAATGTTAGATGTTAGTCCGAATTAGGCTAAAGTACCTAGAAAAGGTGTAATTAATGCCTGAAGACATAGGGAAAGTAGCCCTCAGGAAAATCACAAGTTTTGTAAAAAGCTTACGAGTTCTGTGCAACAACTAATTGTAGGGTAATTAACAAAAGATCTTTTAAGTCGAGGTGAGGAAAGGCTGGAGGAGCCGAGCGATCCCCTTAACAATCTACAATCTACTCTTGCCAGCTTGCTTTATTTATTTTCCCTTCATTACCCCTATTTAACCCCCCCCCCATACATACATGTATAAAATTTCAAGACAATATCTTAAACCGTTCCAGAGAAAACGTGCGGACAAAAGAAATTACAGGCAGATAGACTGACAGACATACAGACAGAAAATTTTTCTCTCAAATTTAAAATCTCCACATTTCATGACATTCAAAACACATTTCAACAAAAAAGAATTTTTAAAATTTCTTTACAATTATTATACTTCCAATCCACTACATGGATGCGGAAGTAAAATAAGGGTTATACGTGCCACGGGAAGGGGGTTGAAGTGGGGGGTAAACATGTTTTGCATAAATGCTATTAATAACGTAGATAATCAATTTATTTGCTACATATGTACCACACTATATGTAGTTGATAATGGCATGGCGTACGGATTGATTATAAAAACAGACAATATAAAAAATTATTTAACTTTAGATTTATAAAACTGACCAACATTAATTACAAATAATCCTGAAATTTGTAACTAAGGGAATATTTCATTCAGTTTTAAAGTTCATAAACATATTTCATCTGTTTTATATTATAATATATTTCCGTTGATTTTTTATTTATATTTGCACCCCCTGTTATTCCGATATAATTTTATCGTGATTAATGCCCGCCCTTTGGCCATATTAACCCGCCGTAAAACAGCGCACATACTAATGAAGTAATTTAGTTATATGACAAGATAAATACAAGAAGATCCATGCGAGTTGATCCTGTTGTGCTGCTGCGGTATCCCGAGGGAGTATCGGCCTAAGACACCGGCAGGACTCATTTATCCTGCAGATCGCCTGAACAAGGACTACGTACACTCAAGATAAATTAATATTATAGGTAGATATTCCCGAATTGTATTGGAGTGTGTCATAATTTATTTGTGTCCATTACCGGCTGAAGACAATTTACATACATAAACGAATGGTCTTAATTTATCATTAGGGGTGATATTAATTATTATTGTCTAATTTTCTCATCAAGCAAATTCTAATATAAGGTGAGCAAAAATCGGAAGGTACTTTCTATTAAACAATATTCAAAGTTATGGCGGAGCTGCGAGTCTTAGGTAAATAGTTAGGTATTTTTGAAGTAGTTCATATTCGATGTAATATCAAAAATTAAAGATTCAAATTGGTGATAGGACTGCCATAATCGCACAATTTTTGTAGATTTACATAAAATTCGGCCACTAGGAATTACGTACGAAAAAATGTGAGAAGTCGGTTTCTCTCGTTTTTCTGCGCGTGTAACTTTTTCAATCAAAAAAGTTTCAAACAATAGTTGTAGGCATTTAAAAAACCTACAATGTGGCGATCACTGAATGAAAGTCCGATTGTTCGATTTCTCGGAAATTAAAAAAAATATATCGACAAGTGATATTTTTTAATTTAGCTGTAACTTTTGCAATAATAAATTTGTGGTGTCAATAATCTCAGGAAACATGCGTCATAATGTGCTTAAAAAGTGGCCGTAACCTGAATTCCGATGGATGAATAGTTTCCGAGAAATTCAATTGTTTAATAAAAAATCTCCCGCAATTTTGTCGGGAGGTTAAAAATGATTTTAGTGACATTTGAATTCCCCAAAATGGGGCATTCCGATTTCAATTTTGCAAAGAACCTTATACTCTTGAAGAGTTGTGCTATCACTGAACTCAAAGGCGAAGTCAAGTATTTGAATTAAGTTGCTTAAAAACGCCGCACAGAATGGACAAAATTCGCTCCGAGCCTCAATTTTTGAGATATCGACTTGAATTTAGTTTTAAATATTCAGAAGGGAGTTTAGAATAGGACGTCACTGCGGCTTTTTTGAAATTTTTTGTTTGCATGGAAGGGTTAAAGTCATTCAAGGTCAGATTCGTATTTTTAAAAGGAAACTTCTATTTTTTATTGCAAATTAGAATTGTCTGACTAAAAATAGGCTACTTTTGTTCGAAACGTTTTTTCTGATATTGTCATTTTTTTCAGTTATTCGGAGAAGAAAAATCAAAATGATTTTTTTACTCGAAAAAGAAGAAGTTTGAAAAAAAAATGCACGAGGCCAAAAGAGTTTGGAATCATTCCGGGAATATTCTCAATTTTATTTCGGAATGGTCCAATCTCCTTTGCAGAAAAGAGCATTGCGGAGTTTTCAAGTGCATCAAAAAGGGCATTGAAAAATTCCGAAAAAAATATTTAAGGAATAATTTTAAGCTCTTTTTGCCTCTTGCAGTTTTTGTCCAAACTTCTTGTTTTTCGAGTAACAAAATCGCAAAGTTCTAAAATTCTGACTTTTCCTTGCCGGATAATTGAAAAAAATTACAATTTTAGAAAGAATGTTTCGAACAAAATTAGTCTATTTTTAGTGAGACAATTCGAATTTGCAATTAAAAGCAGGAATTCCCTTTTAAAAATACGAATCTGATAACCTTAACCCTTCCGTGCAAACAAAAAATTTGAAAAAAGCCGCAGTGACTTGCTATTCCAGACTCCTTTCTGAATATTTTGTCAAGTTGATATCTAAAAAATTGAGCCTTAGAGCGAATTTTGTCCATTCTGCCACACTGTGCGCCGTTGAAAATGGTATAAGCAAATGTACTTAATGACTTTGATAATTGTTCGTGCATCGAAATGTAAAGTGGATATTCCCGTAGCTGACTTTTTTATACGAATTAAAACAAAATGACAGCCAGCGCATGCTGGCTCGACTAGCTGAAAGTTGAAGTATTCTAGTGCAATACCTGCAAATCTCAGCGCTGTAAATTAAAAAATAAGGTCTCGGAGATTTTTTGAAAAAAAAAATTGTCTCGAGTTCTGAAGATTGGAGGGAGTTCATTTTTTTTAAATTCGTATAAAAATGCCAGCTACTCGAAAATTGGTTCTCACGTAAAATCAGTGATTATAGTAGATTTCTCACTACTACCCTGACTGTACCTAGGATTCTGAGCATATATGAAGAAGTGTTAGCAGCAACATTTCTATTTAAAATGCACTTTAATTTCTACTGTTTGGCCACAAATTATGTGAGAATATAGGCATCTGAAATCAGTCATCAGCAAGACACTGCTGAGGCTGAAACTTGAGGATGCGACTTTCTTCGTATATTTTGCATTCGTATATATATATGTGTATTGTGTATCATTTTCTCTGAGAGATAAATAACAGTTAACAATCACATTTTTTTGTTTCTTAATTACTGATAGTCTTAGAGATGGGATAAAATCTTTAAGGTTTGTAACTTCTTAAATAAGTTGAATTAGACCAATGTTCAATATTCATATAACATTTTTCTGTTTAGAAACGCAACACGTTTCATCTACTATAGTTTGATAGAACTTACAAATATGCATCATTTAAAAATAGTGACTAAAATAATAATCACATTTGGATTCACTACCTTAGAGTTTTTACAAATTGTAATTAAGCAAAAGTAAAAATGATTTTTATAAAAGCTCCTACTTTGTAGTACTTGCCAATATTTATTACATTGTACATTTATTTCTAAAATATTCTCTTAGAGTTTCTATCAAAAATAAATTCATTAATCTACGGGTAAAACCTTGTAGACATCGAACTGGCTTGTCGGCCTTGGAAAGTATGATTTGTGAGTGTCATTATTACCCCTGTTTGGTACATATGGGCACCCTATTCCAATGTCGTACAAAACGAATATTTTCAATATTTTGAGAACTCTTATATTATATATCATAAAGATGGACATTTTCACAATTACAACAAAAATCAGTAAAGAGTATTTACACAGAACTTCTCTCTTTATTTGCAGCCCGTTATTTATGTATTCTATTATTTAAAAAAAATTATTTATGCACTTTGTTAAAAATGTCTTGGTTTAAAAATGAGTTATTATTTGTTTTCTTATAATTGTATTGAAACATATCCTTTATAGGATTTTGAAAACAGCAGAAAAAATAACTATCTATAACTCAAAGAAAAACTAGGTGTAAAAATATTAATGAAATCTTTGCATTCTTTCGATAATCTGAATTCTGGTTATGCTAGCAAATTAAAATCCTAAAATGAATTTGTCTAATTTCTTATTTGACAATTCTCATTCTAACACTAACATCCACACACAGTCCCCTAGGGCCATGCAGATTAAACTAGTATCTACATAACCCCCTACGATCATGAAGATTCAGTTAAAAATGAGAACAAAGGCCTAAAATGAATTTATTTATCTAATCTTTATCAAATGTTCTAACAACTAATGAGCAAATGACTTCTGTATGAAGAAAATATTAACATACTTATAATAAACAATTTTCAGTGTTATACTTCCCATTCCTTAAACATATATTGCCCACACAAGCATAATAATAGCTATTGATTTGTAGTTTATGTCTTCAAACTTATTTACTTTTTTGTATTTCAATGCCCCCAACAACACGCAGCGAGCCTTGTACTGCTAACAGTAGTGAGGATAAATGGCCTAGGGACAGTGGCCGTATTCTCCAAATAAATCCTACAAATATCCAAGCTTTACCGAATCGATACTAGCAGTCACCAGTTCGACTATTATTAAAAATTGCGGATCCTCTGGACAATACGGCACAGTTTTATTTATTTTTCCAGTAAAACCACCAACCGTTGCAATACCAGACCAAACCCTATTGTAATGAAGACATATACAGACCACATGAATACTGCCTTTATATCATGCACACGAAATATTGCTTTTTATGGGGGATAATAACATCGCAGGCTGAATAACCGATCTTGATTTTTTTATAGTAACATTATAGTCAATGTTATTATAGTTGATAAAAATGGAAAATGCAAAAGAAAATATTGCATGGATGTTAATTTGTATTAATCAGCAGATACAAAAAATTTTAAAGGGGGAGCTAGATAGTTCGGCCCGTATGCAAGCCTAAGCGATTTTTAATAAATCTATTGTATAGTATTTCTATCCTCAAATAAGAAATTCAGTCTAAAGCGTTGCTACCAGGATAAATAATTACAAAGCCTGCTTGTGATAGAATAACACCGAGACAATGCTTGAATATTACAAACGATATCCGTATACCAATATAGTTCACCAGCTATGTTATGCGCTTACCTCAAACGAAAGTAATCGCTTGTTTACCTGGCTCACCATTACAAGTCCGTTGCCTTCTTTTGGTTCATTTTTAATATTGCCTGTAGCATAGCCGTAGATTAAATGATATTTATTTACTTTTATTGAATCATTTACGGAGTTGTTCATGAAACAAACATTATTTATTATGAATAAATAACGTACTATAAACACATAATCTATGTCATGCCTATCAATTAATATAAAGTAGTAAAGCAATATTCAATTTATCACAATAATTAAAAAGTGATTCTAAAAATTGTCGGTCGACGCTCGTGACACGCTAGTATTCCTTTGTCGGTCTTTCTTATGATTTTCAAATTGACACTAGAAAAACTATAAATTGTAGAGTATGATGCAACAGAACGATGGTCCCATTGTAATGAAAAAGCTATGTCTAGCGTAAGGTTCCTTATTCTCTTTGGCGAATGCGCTGGTGAAACTCAGTTTCTAACTTATAATAGCGATTATTTCACTCGTTAACATGGAAGCCAATGAAATCCATTTTTGAGATCATTGCACCAATCAAAAATGTCATTATAAGCGGTAAATCTAGTGTTTATTGAAGTATCATGAATATAATTACTTCCACATCCACTTAGAGGATTGGAAGTATAGTAATCGTAAAAAAATTATCATTTTTTTTCTTGAAATAGGTTTGAGTAAAAAAAAATTCTGCCTGTCTGTCGGTCTGTCTGTAACTTTTTTGTCCGCACCTTTTCTCCGGAATGGTTATTAAGTTGCAATTTTGTACACGTATATATTATAACGAGATCTGGAACTGGATCGTTTTTGAACATATCTGGTGAAGGGTTGAGCGGGAAATAGGGGGAAATAAGTAAAGCAAGCTAGCAAGAGTACATGTAACGGGTTACTTTTTGTTCACTCGATAATAAGAGTATTAAACTAGAATACTGCTTTTGTTTAATATTTTGTTCTAAAATTACCTTAAGCCTACCCTGCTAGTACTCTAGACGGTGGATTAACTATCACTTTATAAACAACCTATCAAATCGATCCCTCCAAGAAAGCATTGAGAGCGTAGAATCGCCTCTAAAGACGGGATTTCAAGGTGGGACTTTCGTTGAAGACGCAGGTTCGAAGAATTGTTAAGATACTTTAAAAAGTTTATAATATTGGTCATCCCGTCTACCTGCTTTAGTAAATTGATACCTAGAATCAATGTTATCAATAGTTAACGAGTTTTATAGTGATGTAATGTAGTTCCCAATTGTAGAAGAATTAAACTATAAGTACAACTTTCTACCTCGTGTTCTGTATCTTAAATGGCCGATGCCATAAAGAACGTGTGCTAAAGTATTTAATTAGTCATGATCTTGTAGTCAGACGTTTGGTAATCAGAATTATAATTTCTTGACATTGCATCCTGTTATAAACATTTAATTTTCATCGATGGTTTCCCTGAACACTAATTAGTGAAAACATCGCGAGTGTCGAATTTATCCAACCTGTTCTGAAGTAACTCTCTTTCATGGTGTGCGAAAATATATGTTAGTTCGACAACTAACACATCAAATATTAACTTGACGGTTTCACTTTGTAACTAGTTTATAGATTTTGATATTGTTGTAAAAAATAATTTACTTAACTCTTGTTGCTATAATAGTAAAACATTTATTTTACGTGGAACTGGCCAGATGCGAATGTTTGAGTATATATTTTGCATTTCCATCTTTGCCATTTTTGCATATGTATTTAGTGTTTTGTTATTCACTCACCCTTGAAGTCTCATACTCGTGTAATAAATAGAATTATTTGTAGTTTGTTTCATTTTTTAAATAAATTTTCAGGTATAATTAATCAGCAATATTCTTAATATATTATTAATGAGAGACTTAAAATCTTTTAAGTTTCATACAGAAATTTGGAATTCGGTGTATATACCAGAAGCTAAGCCCGCAAAATTTTGTATAATATTTTCCATCTCTCCACAACCCCCGCACTCCATTAATAAAGGGGTTGATAAAATAAAATTGAGCTTGAAACTTGGCATACGTATATATTACACTGACATCAGATTATATTTTGGGATAATTCCGTTGAAGGGTTGTGGGTAAATAGGGGTATATAGGTGAATATAAGTAAAGCAAGCTGGTAAGAGTACAAAAATTTTGGATTTTGTGTATATACTAAATGCGAAGGCCTCAGTTCTTTTTTATAATATTTTACATCCCCCCACCACCCCCACTCTTTTATTAAAAGAGATAAAAGTAAGTTGAAATTTTCACTTGAAATTTGGTACAAGTATGTATTATAACGTCATCTGAAGCTAGATTATATTTTGACATGATTCAGTTGAAGGAGTGGGGGGTAAGTAGAGGTACATAGGGAAAAATAAGTAAAGCAAGGTATAAGAAACTGGGGATTTGGTATATATACTAGAAACCAAGGCCTCAGATATTTTTCTAATACTCTACAACTCCCCACCTCCACCACATCCGCTCCATTATTAATGGAATTGATAACACAAAATTGAGATTTTCACTTGAGAGTTAATACATGTATGTATTATAATGACATGTGATTGAGATGATTCCGTTGAAGGGGTGGGAGGTGGTAGGTTGTGAATAGGGGAAAATCAGTAGAGTAAGCTAGAAACTTCATATTTGACGTATACGGTAGAAACTAGCGCCTCAAACTTTTCTGTGACATCTGCCCCAAATATCATTAAAATTCTTAAAAATGTGGACGTGGAAGTAGTGATACCTCAGATAGCGATTTTCTCTCTAGACTTTCTTGTCGCTGAATTGTATAGTGTGGAACAGTAAAATGGAATAAATTCAGTATCTCAATTATTGTGCATATTCATAAAGAATCCTGAGACATGTCGATATTGGATTCTGAACGCATAAATTTCATCGCTAAGTTCAACCCCCTTACAGTGGCAGTTGCAACCCCTAAATTTTTAAATGGTAGGTAGGGGATTGTGATACCTCATTTGAAAGGTTCTTTCATTATATATTTAAAAATGCTACGGTATTAATATTTACTGCAAAAATTAACGATCTGTTTGACGAAATTCGCTTCAACAAACGAAAAACACAAACACTTACAGCGTTTTGTTCTTGCAGGCCAGCTAAAACAATTTCAGAGTTATTTTCCAACATTATCAACTAAAACAAAACGAAGACAAAAATATCAAAATTCCTCAAGCGGCTTCAGCACTGAATATTTCCCATTCCTCAATTATTCGCACATTAAAATAAAATAAAATGCATCCCTATGAACTGGCCGCGACTCAGAGGCTTAGTGAAGACAATTTTGATAGAAGAATGTATTTTTGTGAATAAAAGATGCGAAGATTAGATAACAATGTTATCCAATTAGAAAATGTTTTATTTTCAGATGAGTCCACTTTTACCCTTCATGGCCATGTTAATCGTCAAAACTGTCTCTACTGGGCTAATGAAAATCCTCACTGGACGAGAGAATTACATATGCAAAATCCTGAAAAGGTTCATGTTTGGGCGGGGATAATTGGTGGCAATTTTAATGGAGATAATTATTTAGCTCTGCTCCAAGATAATGTCGTGCCAACTTTGGCAAACTTATATCCTGCTCAAATAAACCCACAAGTTCCAGCGCGTGTAATATGGTTTCAGCAGGGTGGAGCACCACCACATTACCGAATCGATGTCTAGCAATACCTTGACATTTCCAAATCGGTGGATAGAGAGACAAGTATCGCTAGAATGGCCAGCACGTTCCCTGATCTTACAGCCTTAGATTTCTTTCTATGGGGATATGTGAAAAATATGGTATACAAAACTAAGCCATGCAATAAAGCTGACTTAAGAGGAATAACGGATGTGGTTAGGTCGGTCACGACTCAGATGTTGGGAAACGTTAGAAGATATTTTATTTTTATTTACGATTAGGATGCTGTTAAGACGTTCAAGTCACTCATTCTGAGCATTTCCTACATTGAAATTAAGTTTTTCTTAGTTTGCTGTAGCGATTTACTTCGAGCAAATGAATAAATTTATTAATTGGTAATTTTTGCAATAAATATTTAAACCATAGCATTTTTGAATATAGTAATGAGGTATCACAGGTCCCTACTTCCCATTTAAAAATTTAGCGGTTGCAACTGCCACTCGAAAGGGGTTGAATTTAGGGATGAAATTTGTACGTTGCAAGGATGTCATTTCAGAATCCAAAATAGACGTGATTTGGGATATTTTATAAATATGCACAATAATTGAAATACTGAATTTATTCCATTTGGCTGTTCTACACTGTATGTAGACCAGTTTCTACATACAGGGCGTAATTATGAACTTTTAGGAGACATATTGAAACAGGTCGAATTTTAAAGTTGTCATTTTTTTATCGTGAAAATAGTTCCTCTTGCGTTCATCCCTTTGAACTACGACTATCCAAACGATAATTTTAAATTAGAAAGGAGTCATGCGGCATCTTTTTCGAAAGGGATTTTGAATATCGATTTATCAGAATAAAAATTATTAAAGAACAAAGTTAAAAATAGGTCTGTTTGGCCCATCAGGTGGTAAAATGTGGAAGCCATCTTTTTTTACTAATTTTGGGGCGCTGAAAACTAATCCGTCACTCGTTTTGAAGAAAAATCTCGGGAACACATTAAAAACAACCTTTATTTGGGGGTTACGTTGGAATTGATATTAGAACTTACCACTAGAATTAGAACTACAAGAGGCTGGGTGATTAGAGATTTCTTCAACGAGTTCCAACAAAAAAATGCTAGAAATTTTAGTTTTACTCTACTACAAATAAGGGTAGTTTTTTACTGTCTCCATGATGTTTTTATCCAATTTTGATGACAGATTCATACTCAAAATGAGTAAAAAAGATGGTTACCACACTTTCCCATAGATGGGCCAAAAAAGCTCTTTTTTAACAATGTCAAAAATTAGCAGTTATTTGGGCAGTGATGAACAAATAAATATCATCAGCAAGAAAAACTGAATTTATCCCATTAAAGTTGTTAACATGACATATAAAGTAGTGGTCCCAGGACAGACCTTACTGTAAATTTCATTTGCCTAGATTTGATACTATCCATCTATACACATTGTTTTCTGCCACGTAATTAATTCCTGAACCATTATATTCATACACGTCGAATGCCATACTTAATTTTTGTAAGAGTGAATTGTGCAATTGTATCAAAGGCTTAACTGAGCTCTACATATCACCAAAAGTGACTCTCCAGCATCGTATTCTCCCGAATTTTCTATGTTTTTTGGCCACATCCATCGAAGAGGAAACGAAAGAGAACCGTTGATGGTTCCAGGAAAACTGAATGCAAGGTGCGAAACAAACGCCTTTAAATGCTGATAGAATAGATTCTTGGTGAGATTGTGCATCTAACAGATAACCGCGGCGGATGGCTGATGACGTCAGACGTGCTATACAACAAACAGAGATCAACTAAAATAGTTGCCTCCGCTCGCTATATGACATCGATGACAAAATGTCTGGCAACATGAGTTTTTTGTGACTACTGATTAGTAGTGATAATTTTGAATTTTAATATATACTTATTATTTTCATATCACCGTAATTAAACCTACATATAATATTATTCTACATATTCTTTAGGATATTACAAAACACTCACTGTGTATACAGCAAGATATATTACCCGTCAATATCAAATACCGATATTATTTATGGATCTTTTCATCTATAAACTTGCGGCATCCAAAAGCCATAAATTACCCTCTTTACGGCGAACTGATACAAGATCTAAAGTAGGAGGAATGCGTATCTGATAGGCAATAAAGTAATATTTGATTTTATAGTTACGTGTTTATTTGGCCGCATTAGTACAAAGTAATAAAATAGCGTTCCAAGGGCCGATGTTCCACAGGGCACTAATGTAACGCCACTCTAAACAACCAATAAAGCGGCTTGTTAGGCTTACGCAGTGTTAAAATGCAGTAAAAACCTGAGCCCACAGCGCTTAGTGGGCCTACTTTATGTATCGCGCTTTTCATCTCGCTCCTTCGACGCTTTTTCCAAGCAATCTTCGTGTATGGGTACACTATCTTTATTATTTTATGATTATAATGCACACAGCGCAAATAAGTTAGTCTTAAGTACATATTTTGCACATCTCAATTTTTAACGCCCCTTTCTGGGAAAAGCAGGGAATTCTAATGCGCGGCGTAGGGCTTTTATTATTTTAGATAGGTACGCTTGGAAACATACATTTTTATTTGTTCCGTGTTTACGTCGTGAAATTTTTAATCTGGTTGTTTTCACAGTAGTTGACAATTTTATAAATGCATGTTTGCAATATTCTACCAACAATTATTGAAACAAATCATATACGTCAAAGAACGCATAAGATAAACCTTTGAAATTATCTTATTGCATTAATTTACTAAAAGGCGTTTAATGTAACATTGATTTCAATACATTTTTAATATCAAGATATATTCATGTACTTGTTTAGTGAAATTAAAACATTTTTGGGTGTCCAATCGACTGAAGAATTTCACTGTGATATGACTTCATTTGTTGATCTATGTCAGTTATGCGTAATCGTTTATTTATGAATAACAGAAAAATTAATAGGTACCTAATCATAGATAATAGTTATATTAACCCTTAATGATAGATAGTTAATTTTGAACGCAAGAGATGGTGGACGAAATATAAAACTGATGTGAACTGTGAAGTCACGTAGGCATTCTAAGAAATGAAAAAGCGAAGAACTTGAATATTGGAAGGGAAATAAATTAATCAACTGGGCATCAACTACTTTATAATGAATTCTTCAGGATTATCAAAAATATATTATGGGAAAATCTAGAAAACCAATATTAACAGGAACGAACATACGAAGATAAACAGTAGTAAACACTGTAGAACTCATGGTTCACTAAAACCTAATACATTACGAGAAGACTCACAACTGTGTGTAGGGTGTGTATTTTTTTGGGATGGGAGAAAGTGGAGATCCCAACCTTGTCTTCTTCAGATTTAAAAAAAGGAAAAGAGGGAATGAAAACTAAAGTGCAATTAATTTCTTGTCTTAAAAAGAAAACTGGGGAACTACCAGTGAGACTATTTCTTTTATAAAATATGGGATGTAAACTCCATAGTCATGGAGAAAAACAAAGTACAAGGAAGCGTACTGAATGGACAAAGTTGAGACCACATGTCTGGAGTACCATAAAATTATCCATATGACGGCATTGCTGGAAACTTTTCTGCTCCGTTTTTACTTCACTATTGCAATGCGGCCCTTAGAATACATAGTCTTATGGTCTATGATCTACAAAAATCAAAATGTACCTATTACATTGTAGTGGAGCTATTAAACTGGTCTTGCATATTATTACAGTTCTCACACATTTTGTATACTGGTGAGAATTTCTGGTCATCGGTTCTGGGAGTTGGCCAACAGAATAATGAGTTATGCCTAGAACTTAGCATAGGTATCCAAAAATATAGTAAACTTAATATACAGGAAAGTTATGCTTTTTAATGTTTCAAACAGTTTTATTAAAACTCTACACGTGTTTCGGCTTATTAGGCCTTTATCAAGAGTACAAGATAATACTTGATAAAGGCCTAATAAGCCGAAACACGTGTAGAGTTTTAATAAAACTGTTTGAAACATTAAAAAGCATAATTTTCCTGTATATTGAAATTATTGAAGAATGTTTCACAAGGAACCAACCGTAGAATCAACCCAATGTAAGTAAACTTAAGATAGTGCCACAATCTGCTATATTATGTATTACCTTTAAAAAAATGTTGTGAAATAGTTCTAGGGGACTCCAGACGCGAAAGTGAAAATCTACATAAGAGACATTACAGACATTATACAATGTAAGGAAAACCGACAATAGTATAAACATCATCTTTGTTATGACTGAAAGTCTTTAAGAACCACCTCTGAATTCTCTATGTTTTGTAGATTGGGGCGATCAAATAATTGATAAACATTCCAATCTGGATCGAACAAAAGATTAATAAAGTAGTAATTTCACTGTGTTAATGTCGTTAAATAGCGAGAACACTATATTACGAATCCCAGTGTTCTTAAACTTTTATTAGTGATGGTTTATATGGAAGTAAATAATAGTTTGTTACAACGAGGTTACGAAATTTTGATAAACGTGTAAGCACTAAAATCTTCTATAAAATAGGTAAATTCAATATATTGGTATTTATTTGTAAAAGTTAGAATGTTGCACTTCCTTATGTACAACTGTAATTTGTTAAATTATACCATACATTGACTTTTAGGATAATATATATTGCTACACAATCACTTACATCATTACTTTATTGTGTAACTTCATATCAGCTGTGCATAAAAGACAATTGACGCCGAGTTCCTGGGTGATGTCATTAATGAAGATAATGGGTCTAATACAGAACCCTGGGGTACACCCGAAGTAGATTCTTATTACGTAGGTTGTTCACAATATTCAATACGATGTCCATTTTCACGTCTTTTACGAAAGTTAGTTAGTAATTCGATTTGAAGCTGTACTGAATTGTATGCGACATTACATGAGAAGTTGATTAAGTAAATATATTTTTTGATTCCTAAACGTTTATAGGGTGACATAATAAATACAATATATTGTAGTTTTATTTGAAGTTGTTATTGTTCTTATCTGTCTATTAATAATTCGTTGCATATTATTAATAGACAGATAAGAACAAAAACTGAAGAAAAGGAACAACCTATAACATATGCGTGCTTACCATTCGTCGCCGGAGTCACGGATAGGCTAAGAAGAATTCTATCAAAAAAGAAAATAGGTGTACGTTTTCGAACAGTGAAAAAAATACAACAGTTGCTTCCCTCAAACAAGGACTCCATCCCTAAACTGTTGACGAAAGGTATTTACCAGTTGGACTGTATATGCGGAAAAAGTTACATCGGACAAACAGAGCGAAGTATCCAGTGCAGAATCATGGAACATCAGAGATATACTAGACTCGGATACACAGATAAGTCGGCTGTAGCAGAACATGTTCATCATAATGAGAACCATAAGATCAAATACGAGAACGTTAGAATATTGGACAGAAGTGCACGTTATTACCCAAGAATTATTAGGGAATCACTGGAAATTATGAAAAATAAGAACAATTTCAACAGAGAAGATGGGTATCGACTAAGCAATACATGGAGACTAGCTTTGCCAAGTACCAGTAATGTAATCGGCCACGATCAACGGAGCACGATGAATGTGCAACCAAGCGTAACAGCGCCCAGGTATATAACGAGGAGCCGAACTCAACAACTTCAGTCTTTGGAACCCTTCTGAAGAAGCTGACAGCATGATCAGCGAAACGTCAAGTCAAGTTCGACGACCGCGGCAAAACCCGGAAGAAACTACTTCATTAGACAACGGCCGTGAAAACCTGCATTGATAAAAAAAAGTTCTAATTTTTTGCTGGTACAGGAAGAAGCGCGGCAAATTTAAAAATTGGTTATAATCCAACCGAATGAATACCACTTCTACTTTGCGGCAAAACATTTGTTATAAGTATTTGAGACCATGTACAAAAAGTTACTATTTTCCCATGGTCCAATAAAAAGTTACAAGGCCACTTTAGACTCAGAATTAAGCAAAAATTGAAAATTTCACAAAGCACCTATAAAATGGAAAGTTCTCAACCGAAAACGCTAAAAATTGGCATAGGCCTTCGGGGTATCATAAGAAATGACACACATAAAAGTTACACCTTTCTGCCGCCCCACACGCCTCTAGGGGGCCCATAAATACGGGTCCAGAAATGACTATTTTCAAAATTTTCAATTTTTGCGTAATTCTGAGTCTAAAATGGTCTTGCAAATTTTTTTTTGGACCATGGGCAAATTGTAACTTTTTGTACATGGTCTCAAATAGTTATAACAAATGTATTGCCGCAAAATGGAAGTGGTATTCATTCGGTTGGACCATGACCAATTTTTAAATTTGCCGCGCTTTCTCCTGTACCAGCAAAAAATTGTAACTTTTTTTTATCAACTCAGAATTATACAGTCTATCGTATACCGCAGTTGTAGCAGGTATTCTTTCGGTTCAAAAATATTTATTATTCCATGGCCACCGGCCCAAGATCAAATCACATTGGGAACTTGTGACCCCCATAATCCTCAGTATACTACAGTTGTTAGCAGGTATTTAAAATTAGTCGATTTTGCACTCTGGCTCTTAAGCTATTGTGTTAAAATCTCTATCCTGCATGTCAAAAGTAACATTCAACAACTTTTGTGACAAGTGTTTGTCTTGTATTTTGTTGATGATTGCTTAATGGATAGAAATGCCTCGAGAATATAAGAAACATGTTTCGAAACCCTACAAGCATACCACAGATTTTTACAGAAGACTAAAACACTGCTTAACCAAATAAATGAAAATAATTGCAGATGTTATTTGATAACCGTAGTATAACTTGCAAGTTGTACTGTGGTGTTATTAACCACTTTACAACATGATATATCTTTACAAATTACTAGTTGTAGAGGAGTATTAGGAGCAGGTTTAGCAACTTTTATACTACTGTACTATAACTTCACAAGTTGTAATATAACTTTGAAGTTTTAGTAACGGTTTTAAAACTCGAATACAACTTTATATACAAGGTGGGGCAATAGTGCGTCGGACCTCGATATCTCGAGTTCTGCGATAACTAGAAATTTTTTTAAATATTGCAAGTAAACTAGATAAAAGTGTCTATAACCGGGAATTATTTTCGAACGTACAGGGCGAGCCAGGACGAAATTACAGGACCAAGTGCCTTTTTTTTAATGGAATGCTATGTATATCAGTACTTTGTTTTAAGCCTCTTACTAGGCTCTATTCATTCCTATATTAGCATTAAATGTCTCCCAACTACTTGGATGTAATACATTTTTTGGTGAAATAATGCAATCTGCAGATGGATATTAAAAAAATCACCATAGTCACAATTATGGGCTTTAAGAAAAACTTATGTGAATACCAGTTACGAGACATAATTAATGTTTTCGAATAATTTTCATTTCCTAAAATTGTACAGGGTGACCAAACATTATTTTTCAATTAAGAACTTTTTAAATTGAATTTTCTCAATTTTTTAAAATAGAACACCCTGTATATTTTTCAACGATGTTATGTAGAAATAAAAAACGAACATTTTCTGTAAGGACTTCCCTATGGCTAATTGCAACCAATTTCGTTTTATTGAACAATCATTACAAAATTCAAAAATAAACTTAAGAACGGCGGTTTCTTCAAATAACACAATAGAAGAAATTATAATAAATGTTTCACATGTTGTTGCAAATTTTGATTGACACACATCTCTATGCGCTTTTGAAATGAGGTTCCCACTGTTCCTAGAACTTCCGATGCCGGTGTGATAGATCTAAAGGCAGTTATTATTCTTTCCTTCATATTTTGTACTGTTGTTGGTGTGTCTCTATAAACAAGTTCCTTCCCGTATCCCCATAAAAAGATCTGGGGATCTAGCCGGCTATTTAGTGGTTCCATTTCTTTCAATCCATTGATGTGGGTAGGTGTTATTTAAGAGGTCTCTAACTGCATTTGAATAATGTGGTGGAGCACCATCTTGCTGAAACCACATTCTATTTCGAATTATTTCAGGGAGATTTACAAATAATTGTAGCAGATAGTTTTCCAAGAAATGAAGACAAATAGCTCCAGTCAATATACCATCAAGGAAATGTGGCCCTGTTACATGTTCTCCAATAATTCCTCCCCACACGTTTATAGACCATCTGTGTTGGTTACCAACTTGCATAAAAAAGTGAGGATTTTCCGAAGCATAATAATGGAAATTGTGCCTATTATTAAATCCATTTTTATGAAAAGTTGCCTC
The DNA here is from genome assembly GCA_963583905.1 of Stenurella melanura. Lineage (NCBI taxonomy): Eukaryota > Metazoa > Arthropoda > Insecta > Coleoptera > Cerambycidae > Stenurella > Stenurella melanura. Next base: position 117,555,934 of record OY757312.1, read on the forward strand.
ATCAGTGAATAAAACGTTATTGAAGAAGTTGACATCATCTTGCATTTTACCTCTAGCCCAATTACAAAATTGTAGGCGCTTTTGAAAATCGTCATCAGATAATCCCTGGTGCATTTGGATATGATATGCATGCAACTTATTTGTTTTTAAGATTCGATCCACAGACCGTCTACTTATTTCTACTAATGAGCTAACTTCTCTTTGACTAATATGGAGATTCTCAACCGTTGCCAGCACCACAGAAATCTCATTTTCTTCATTCACAACACGTTTTATTCTTTCACTTGTTTCATATTCGACATTTCCAGTTTCCAAAAATCTATCGAGAAGGTTCTGGACGCTGCTAACATCAGGAATCCTTCTTTCAGGATAACGTTGGTGATAAATTCTATAGGCAAGTAAACAATTTCTGTCTGACTCGCCCAAAACAAAAGTCATATCAACAAGTTTCGATTTATTAAAATTCGTATTGTACAATTCCAAATATTTTTAAATAAATACAAATTGTAACTAACGGATGATAAGTGTGATAAATACTTTGTACACGACAATTTATACCAAACTCTAAAAACCTCAGTTTGCTTGTCGATAATGAAAACGGCAAAAAAATTTACAAATAAACATTACAGTAAAGGACCTGTTAAATACTATTTACTCATTTCAATGGATTGGAAGAACTGGTCCCACTAAATGGCCTCATTTCAAAATGGCATAAAGACATGTGTCAATTAAAATGGGCAACACGTCGAACACCTACTATAAATTTTTCTAATGAATTATTTGAGGGAACTTCTTTTTTAGGTTATTCTTGAACTTATTTATTTATAAATCGAAAATGGTTGCAATTAGCCATAGGGAAGCACCTACCAAAAATGTTCGTTTTTCATTTCTACATCACATCGTTGAACAATATACAGGGTGTTCCATTTGAATAAGTTGAGAAAATTCTATTTAAAAAGTTCATAATTGAAAAATAATTTTGGGCCACTCTGTACAGTTTTAGGAAATGAAAATGATACAAGAACATTAATTAGATGTCGCGTAACTGGTACTCATACAAGTTTTTCTTAAAACCCATAATTGTGACTGTGGTGAATTTTTTAATGTCCATCTGCAGATTGCATTATTTCAACAAAAAAATGAATTACATCCAAGTGGTTGGGAGATATTCAATGCTAATATAGGAATGAATAGAGCCTAGAAAGAGGCTTCAAAAAATGTATTGATATACATAGCATTCCATTAAAAAAAAAGGCCCTTGGTCCTGTAATTTCGTTTTGGCTCGCCTTGTATGTTCAAAAATTAATTGTCCCACCCACATGGTCGCTTAAAAAGTTCTAAATAGCATCTCTATTACTTCTTGATCCTAAATTTATAAAACTATTGGTGCTATAAATATGTTGTATTGCAATTTTTGTGTAGTTATTAAAACTTTCGGGTTTGACAAGGTTCAGAAGCCATATTTATTATGTACAATTGTGATATATGTAGCGACCATCTTGAAATTATAAAAACGTATTTTAATAATAAAGTTGGATGATGACTAATGCTACTTCATTTTTTCTTGTTCTGGAGCATTCCTAATAGTTTAGCATAGTTTTGGAACCACGTATTACCAAATACAAACAAATGTATATTTTAGAAAATAAATCTATCTCCTTTAGTTCGAATTATTTTTGAAGCGCTTTGTTTTTTATAGATGCAAAACCATTATTAACAATAATACACTGCCCTGACAGGGGTACCGCAGGGCAGTGTATTAGGCCCATTATTATTCATTATTTTCGTCAACGACTTAGCAACTAATTTGGACAATTGCTTCGTAACCCTTTTTGCAGACGACACATCCTCTAAAATGCCACTTTATGTGTTGATAAAATGTCACAATAGTGTCGAAATGGCCTGATTCTAAACCAGCAAAAAACTGTGTTTTTAATGGTTTCCCCTATTCGTACAAAGCTGGATTTCAGCCTCTTCGTCAGAGGAAATCACAATGTGAAAATGATCTTACAAAGTTCCTAGGCGTCCATATGGACATGAATATGTCTTGGGAGGCTCATATTGAAAATCTGATGAAAAAACTGGCCAGTTTAAACTTTGCACTCCTTCAAATGAGGAACACTGTTGACGCTGACACTCTGCTAACGTTCTATTACGGATGTATTTACTCGGTTCTGCAACATTGCATTTTATGTCGGGGAAATTGTTCTGGAATTAACAAGGTGTTCATTATGCAGAAAAGAATTATGAAAAGTATGTTTAAACTTGCCTACAGTACCTCCTGCAGGGATTTTTTTAAACAGCATGGCATACTCACTATTTATTGTATATATATTTTGCAATCTGTATGCTTTGTCAGGAAAAACAGTTTTTTACCGCCCCATAGATTAGAGCAGACAAAAAGAGGACCTTTTATTTTTTCAATAATTATATATAACCACCTCCCCCAAAGTATAAAAGATGCAAGTAGATTTGTGATGTTTAAAAGGCTTGTAAAAAAAATCTTAACGTATCATTGTTTTACTCTTACGAGGAATATTTCCTCCCTATATAATTTATTGTTACACCTTAGTTAGACCTTAGTTGTACATCTCTTTGCTTGTTTGTCTGTTTCTCAATGTTGTGTAATTTACCTTTAACTGTATATACAGGCATATATATGTATGCTTTCTTTGTACTACCCTGTACTCTGTATTTGGCAATTCCAATACTGTAATAGTCTATGGAAATAAACACTATTATTATTATTATTATTATTATTATTATTATTATTATTATTATTATTATTATTATTATTATTATTATATTCATAGACAATATTCATTTGCAGCTAATTTTCAACAGCGGATTACTCACAACAGCTCATTATTACATTACCCATAATGTCCAAGTGTATTATTTACGGTAAAATATTGGGGACCATAACACAGTCATCATTTAGTCGTATGTGTTCACACTATAACTAGAGATAGAGAAAAATTATAACAGAAAGTTTTGCAAGAGTCTTAATATAAGCCGTGGCATGTGTATACTTTTTTTGACTTTTATAAATAGCTTATGTTAACGTCTTTACATATCATTATATGTATGTTGTTGAAACGCCGATATAAATATAAAACAAGACTGTTTAAGGTTAGTTGTTTAGTAGTGTTAAAGAAAGCCATTGAAACGGTACGCAACGTTTTGTAACAGTCTTATAGATTACCCACTTTACTGATATAAACGTTTTTAGAACGTTGAAATAGCTATGTTTTGGGTTTATTTGAATTTTAGTAAAAGTTACACAGTTTTCAGCAAAGTTTTATTAACGTTTATTAAACCATGATATAACTAGTCTGTGCTACTCGGGTGGCGTCAGTCTGTTGAACGTACTATACCGAGAAGGGTAGATAGAACATTGGGTCCATAGCAAAACGTTTGTTAAAACTTTAAGATGTCAGTTACGCAAAAAAGTTAAGTTGATATATAAATTACATCGGGTTTATTAGTGACATATATTTATAATATGCTCAAAGAAAAAGTGTTTCATACTGTTCACCACATAATGACGCACTGCATACTGACCATTCTTATAAATCCTATTTTCAGAATGTAAAGTTCTAGCACAACAAAATATAAATATTTGCCTTGTCTTGTAGTATATCTATCGGAAAACGGCATCGAAGCCGACCCACAGTATATCAAGTGGATGGCACCCTCGAATTCAGTCATAACTTTGATGAAGTAATCCTCAGCTACTTAAGCCAAAGAGATTAAAGAGCTTTCTGGAGAGTCGGACGCAAAATAATGTAGCTGGGCGCGAGAGATATGCCGATACTAACTCAACCTGACACCCAAATTCGCAGACATGTGTTAGGTGTCCGTGCGAAATCATAATGGAGGCCAACAACTAAGATACATGGCCACCTAAGACCTGCACCGTTTAGTTACAAACTACTCTGTATCGTAGTGTGGGCGGTTCGTTCAATTTCACAGTCTGTTTGCTGCTGCGTAAGCAAATAATAGAATTGTATGAGAAGATATTTTATGTAATATCCAACTTAATTAACATTCTGTAACTTAACGATATATTATTAAAAATAAGTACTAGTTTATTTATTTATATACCAAATTTTGATATAATGTATAATAGTCCGGGAGATAGCGTCAATATTTTATGCGTCATTTCAACACGACTTCTTTGTTTTTTTATGTTAGTTTTCCTTCGAAAAACTACTAAAATATATGTCAGCTGGCGAGACCGTGGAGATTAAGAGCGTGGGACGCTGCGGTACACTTAGAGGGCCAAGCTGACAGGTTTTGTCTCATGGAATTGTCAGCTGACACTTTTTAACTGTTTTTCATATATATTGACTAGGCAACTGACAAACTTCGCTCCTTACCCTATGCAGCTGACACATTTTTTTTCATTTATATTACATAAATATACTACTTATAGTTTAGTAGCCTTGTTGGATTGACCGGATGCGCAGCCTCCCACGCCCTTCATCTCCGCGATTGAAGTAGCTGACACCTGATTTTTCGATAAGCAATGAAAAAACCTGTACTGAACAAATGAGCTTTGTTGAAATGACGTAATTAAATTTGACGCTATCTTCCCGACTATAACAAATGCTATGTGACAGTAAAATACAAAATTCGCATATGGTACTTGATTTTTCGCATATTCTTACATCGATAGCCACACATTTGTGACGTCATCCATGCTGATACAGTCATATCCGAATAAGATACTACCTAATTTCTTAAATGGAGATATGAATTTGGTTTATAATTTACTTTTTGTTATTTCTTGCACTCTTATACTTCATAAAATTGACTAATAAAACAGACTATAGATGGAAGGCAAGCGATGGAATCTATGCAGCTGATTGAATCTCAACCTTACCCCACTTCTTGGTTAGAGCAGATTGATGTGCAATTATTTTTTGCTAGAAACTGACGCAGAAAACTCAAACTCTTTGTCGAAGGGATAAGGATTCTTATCTACAAGACGGCCGTAAAAAACAGGAATAGCATGCAGGCCACAAAGACTGAGTCATCACTCAATCAGAAGGTTGCCGGTGTTTTCCCGTCTACAGGTTTTCTATTCCATATTCAGTTGTGTCTCTCAGTCGAGAGGACTAGGAACGCGAAAAAGATCGTCCTCTGACTCCCGGAGGTCTAGAATGGTACATAGACGGATAAAAGTCTCAGGAGAAAACTAGCGCTGGCATACATGGATGCAAACCAAGGGCTCGTATATCGGTGCCACTTGGAATGTCGCAGTGTATTCCAAGCAGAGGTATATGCCATATTGGTGTGTGCAAGCGAGAATCTTAGAAGAGGTTCCGTCAACCAACATAAGCAGCAAAAACAAGTCAGCTTTGAGAGCTCCTGCGTCTAACAAGGTGACCTCAAGGCTGGTTTTATACTGTCGAAATATTTTAACAGAACTATGTGAACACAACTCTGTCAAACTAATATGAGTACTCGGGAACAAAGACGTAGAGGGCAACGAAGAAGCAGGCCGGTTGGCGAGAGAAGGAGCAACAACTCCTTTCACTGGCCCTGAGTCAGCCTTCGGTCTGCCCAGAAGTCGGACTCAATCAGACTGAGCCATGGCAAAATTCAATAACTATTGGACTCTGGGCCCCTGGAATGAGGCAATCGAGGCTTCATGTAAAGAGGCCATTGGCTGACAACCATTAAGTGGTTGCTTGGGCTTGATACAGAGAAAATGAGAAGGATACTAGGCTTGATAACAGGACACTAAATAAATATCTTCATAGAATGGGATTGAAAAACAACTCTATTTGTCGTATGTGTAGTGTGGGGGATGTATGCAGTTCCGCACCTCTAGGTGCGTCAATATATAGAGGCATCTCCAAAGGAAATTCTTACATCCGGAGGAACTACGGGATTAACTCTGTAACAGACTGCTATCCTTTGGGGAGAGCACTGGTCTCTTCTAGGAAATTCTACACGTCGCGAATGCATAATGGGCCGACAGGCCTGAGTATTGAGGATCCTATAGGTTGCTCGCGTTTGTAATAATATTGACCACAATGATAGCAAGGACCTTTTCTAGAAAGTAAGAATACGTTTTAAATCTAAAATGTGGTCAATTAAGGACTGAAATCGAAGTGGAGGTAACCATACAAAAATTAAAAACTAACAATGTAGGGGTCGACAAATCACGGTCGATGCACTTACATTAATGGATGAAGATGGGAAGAGAACATTTTCCAGAATACTCCAAAAAATATGGGAAATAGAGATCTGACCTGATAATTGGAGAACATCGATCTTCGCACCACAACCTAAAAAGAGAGATAGAGATACCTCTGATAACTAGGCTATAATAGACGCCTTTATGTTCTTCAATCCTGGCTTTAGCATCATCTGTCTTGGTATATATCTCTTAAGCAAGCAGGATTTGTTAATAGACGATATAGTAGAGAGCAAATAAGAACTTATCGAGAAGACAAGACAATAGTGCGTTTCTATATGCCTTTGTTATGGATGTATTTTGTTACTAATCCACCTTAAACATAAATAATGAAGACGTGATCCGATGTCTAGTGGCGAACTCGGAGAGTGGAGTAGCTATAAGCGGAACCAAGATTTTAAGTTTAGATCTCTAGATGATACCACCTTAGTTGCAGAAATCGAGGACGGATCTCATCACGTTCCTACGTATGAGCTCGTCCTCGATTTATTATGATTCAGGCAATAAGTTTTGATTACAGTTTAAATGTAAATTACAACAAAGCGAAGGTAGTAAAGGTACTTTAAAATTCCTGCAGACAATATCTTTGAAGAATATATCTAGACCAGCTTTATGTTAAAACATATTTCTCTAGCTCTTTGGCCTTATTATAACAAATACGCATATATAAAACCTTTTTTTACTAATTTATAAAAGGATCACATGTGTTAACCAATGTGTTACCAAATTATCAATAAAGAAAAAGTATCACAGAAATTATAAACATTTACATACTTTAATACTCGTTGTAAACTACTGTTCTACATACACTACTTGATACACCTGTTACTTCATCTTTGTCTATTTCAAAGCGATATGGGCCATATCGGTTATTGTGCCAAACACTGACATTTTGAATAATATGCTGCCTATGATGGAGCTGTCTGGGCCAAAGTACACCCTTCATTTTGTCCGACGAAACCTAGGTCATTAAATGTGTGTGCACAATTCCATCCAAGCCCAACTCTATGGCAGGGGATGGAATGATTATTATAAATCGATCTGTTTTAGGCTATGTAAAGGTGGATGAACACTAGGGAATGACAACATGAATTTGGTTTATATTTTGGCGTCAAAAATTAAACAAAAGTCTTAAAATGCTATGCATTCTATTATACAGGGTAATTCAGATCTTATTTGCAACATTAGATTTATGCATAAAAATGAAGTTGACAGCACAGGTAAAAACTAATAAAACATATTAAAATTATAGTATTATTGAACCATACTTAGTTCAATAGTATTGCCCACTTCTCTTTTTTTATTATTAATGTATAATGTGACATACATTATACATTAATCAAAAAATGGAAACAGAAAGTGAAAAATTCAGATATAAGTTGAAATTACAGACCCCTGTGTGGAAGAGAGTGTCCTTGTTTTATACCAGAGTCCATTCGCGACCGATGGTATTGGTTAGGTTAGATGTAATTAGTCAATAATTAGTCCATATTTACTTTGTATCTGGAGAGGTAAGTAGCAATGCGAAAACGCGATTACGATATAAAGGCTGTTCTATACCAAACAATCAGTTGTTGTAAATTAGGAAAAAAAAGCGACGAAGCATTCACGATGATATTTCACTGGCTACTAGCGAGCGCATATCTGAAAGGTATCATATAATGTTATTCTTATACTTAGCTAAAGAAATGAAGTAAGGATTCTGCAGTGAATATTTATCGTTTGAAAATGCCGAACAAGAGATAAAGTTTGGTTTGTCGTCAGTGTTTACAATTAAATGCCTTATGAAAAACGACCTCTGGAAAAAATGTAAAATGTGCAATGGATGTATGGAACAAATGAAGCATAAGTTATGTTAAATAGTTATTCTGTGGTGGATTCTAGTTAAATAAGAAAAACGTTTTCGCTTTAAATTCTTCGAAGTAGTCGGGGTAAGTGTAACACAAGATATAACGGTGCTGCCGTTGTATCATGGCGGACAACACAGCCATGATACAACGTTGCATTCTGCACTTACTACTGTGAGTGCAGAATGCAACTTTTTCAATAAAGTTCTCGACAAGTACGTGATCAATTTTGTGTGCGTCACGTAATTTTCATTATTACATAGTTTTCTAATTACCTGAAAATGTTTTAGTATATTTGTCATTTTCATCGTACTTTTTTCCGCTCATTTATTGAAGAGCCCATGTTAAACCCATTACTTATTTATTCAATATTTTTATAAATGATGTGGTAAAGGATTTTGGAAAATCCAGATAGTCTTATTTTGGCTTAAGATTTTTCTTACTTTTGTTGGGTATTTTGCCACTGAAAAATATTTGAAAATTTTTAATGAGAAAACCTCTGCGCCAAACGGATCAGACAGAGGTTGGTTATTGAATACTTGACTGTTTCAAAAAGTCTCACATGTAAAAATATGTAAACTAGAACAATGTTATAAACCAAAAAATGAAAATGAAAGCTATAGGCAGTTAACGTTTCGGAAGACATTCTACTTCCGTTCTCAAAAACTTTTTGGCCATCAACCATGACAGTTTTTTTTTATATATTTCCATAGTCACGTGAGACATTAAATTATATTTATCTTATTTTTACTTACTTCGTCTCTAAGGATGGGCAACCAACTAGTACAAAAATATACTTAATAATTTGAAACGCATCTATCTTCGCTTAATAAAATAATCACGGATTCTTTAAGTTTTCTTTTAGTTCCGTTGCTCTCTTTTTCGAAAATCTTCGCCTCGTCCCATTTAATCCTGTAATTATTATCCCACGCGTGTTCACAAATTTTGGATTTTTCAAATTCTCCCCTTCTAGCGTAATTCCTATATTCATCAAGTTGAAAGGTCTAGATGATTCACCTACGTAATGTTTTCCACACTCACACGAAACACTATAAATACATTTTTTTGAATTTTGAACAATATCTAGAGGTTTGGTTTTTGATAGAACTAAGTTAAGCATTGAAACTAAAATGGAATTACTTACACTTTGCATTAAAACGACATGCTTTCAATTAAATAATGACTTCTATAAACAATACTTTGGCATGGCCATGGGTTCTTCATTATCTCCAATATTAAGTAACATTTTCATGGAAAATTTTGAGGAAAGTAATATTAATAATCTAGCTTATAAACCCATTGTATGGTGGGAGATACGTAGATGATATTTTTGCTATATGGCCTTATAGTAAAGAATGTTTAAGTAATTTTTTGAATCAGAATAACGAAAAAGAATGTTCAATTAAATTTACATTAGAAATAGAAAATAATAATGAATTACCTTTCTTAGATATTTTAATTAAAAAATTAGTTAACGAATACCAAACCCGTGTGTGTAGAAAACAAACACACACAAACAGATACTTAAAGTTCAATTCTAGACCTTTCAACGTAAGGCTTGGTGAACACAGAAATCACGCTAGAAGGGGAGAATTTGAAAAACCGAAAATTTCTGAACACGCGTGGGATAATAATCACAGGATTAAAAATGGGACTCGGCGAAGATTTTGAAAAAGAGAGCAACGGAACTAAAAGATAACTTAAAGAATCCGCGATTATTTTATTAAACGAGGATAGATGCGTTTCAAATTATTCGATAGATTTTTGTACTAGTTGGTTGCCTATCCTTAGGGCCGGTTTTTCAATGTCCAGTTAAAAGTGCCAGATAGGTAGCTGCTAGTTACACTTATCTGGCAGTTATATCTATGGTAGTGTTTATCAACAGTAATTTAACTGCCAGCTACGTATTTATGAGTTGAATTATTTCTTAGCTATGTTGGCACTACTGATTCTACCTGAAGTTTCTTTCAATTGGTTTAATTAATAAATGCAATAGAAAGCGTAAAAAGGAAAAAAAAGGCGCTAACTACACTTTAAGTGATTGGAGAAACAGAATTATTCTTACAACATCCTCTATCATCTCAACGATATGTAAAACGGTTCTTTACGGAGTCGAAATCTTATTAAAAAATCTTTATCATCATAATTCTCAAAATTATTTTCTCGTTCCCTTATGGTATAGGGTCTCCTTTCATTCTTTATAAATTGTATAATATCATCGTTATCATCACTCATATCCAGAATATTATTATTATTATTTATTATTGGCAATAACATATTTAATATAAATCACAAATTAAAAACGAACATATCAATCAGTCACATTTGTTTTTAGGTTAGAATGTTTTAGAATTGTCAGAAATGGAACCAAATGCGCATGTGCAAATCCACTAACAGTAGAATAAATCCTTTACTGGCACTTTCAACTCTCTGCTAAATTTACTTTCAGATAGTGAGTTTAACCCTCCCGTAAATTTTACCTGCACATTGAAAAACAGTTTATCTGCCAGATAAATTTTATCTGACAGTTAAACTATTTAACTGGACATTGAAAAACCGGCCCTTAGAGATGAAGTAAGTAAAAATAAGATAAATATAATTTAATGTCTCACGCGACCATGTTAATACATAAACAAAGAACTGTCATGGTTGACGGCGAAAAAGTTTTGAGAACGAAAGTAGATTGTCTTCCGAAACGTTAACTGCCTATAGCTTTAATTTTTATTTTTTATAGTATAACATTGTTCTAGTTTATATATTTTTAGGTGTGAGACTTTTTGAAACAGTCAAGTATTCAAAAACCAACCTCTGTGTGATCCGTTTGGTGGAGAGGTTTTTTCATTAAAAATTTTTAAATATTTTTCAGTGGCAAAATATCCAACAAAAAGTAAGAAAATCTGAATATGCCACAAATAAACAATTATATACAATAATTGGCTTAACGTTGTCTCATTTTTTATATCTCCTCAACAAACGAGGTATAAGAAAATGAAATTAAAACTGGTCAATATAATAAAAATATGTAACTTAATGAATGTTACTAAACTATTTGTACTATTAAAAATAATACTATAATATATTTATGTCTGTTTATCTTCAACATTATTATAAATGTGTTTCACTAACAATAAAATTTACCAACCGCCCAAGCCAAGTAAATAATATATTTAGCTCTTAAAACCTACAAACGTCTAAACAATAGGTTGGCTTGAGGAGAGTAGGCGATGGCAAAGGTCACGAGGAGCTGCCCCACATCAAGCGAGTAGACAGGAGGTCTCCCGAGATATTCCACACGACAGTGCACATCCCCCCGGTGGCACACTCTCAACACACCACACCGATGGAGGCCAATATTTGTGCCCGAAGTCAATTAACAATGTCATTCATCAGGTCGGCAAATTGAAAAAGACGGAAGATGGAAACTGGTTCAATATTTAGAAAAGTTAGCGACCCGATATTGCCTTTGGTCTATTTGTGGCAATTTTATCTAGGTTCCATTTTATTGAACGGTAAACTGGACATAAATAGAATAATAATTCATATAACAAAGGCGATTGATTGTTTATCAGTACATCAGAATTCATTGTCAAACGTCTACATCAACTGAAATTATCAATTGTCCGTATTTATTTGGTGTTCCTTGAAAATTAATAATAATAATAATAACACAGGCACACACACACAAGAAAATGCTCTGTTACCGGAACCCAACATAGTATTCCCTATGTATTTCGACGTGCTGAACACGAATCCGATAAACTTTTTAAGTAAATCGTGAAAAATAACAGAAAACCTGAATGTTTATAGGTTATTTGCGCGATCTACAAAAAAATGTTGGGTGATAGAAATAAATGGACAACGGGTTCGTATTCAGCACGTCGAAATACATAGGGATTATTATGTCGTGTCCCGGTAACAGAGCATTTTTTTGTGTGTGTGCCTGTGTAATAACAATGATAATGTTACACTTATATAGAACGTGATTTTTACTGAGAGAAAAATTCACACGAGTCCACCAGGTTAAAGGCTTCTGGCCCGGACAATATACCACCTGAAGTGGTAAAGATGGCAGCAGAGGAACACCCGGTTATATTCCTACGGGTTATGAACGAGAAGGGAGATTTCCCTGATAAATGGAAGAGGGCGAGACTGGTGCTTATAGCCAAAGGAGACAGACCTATGGAGGAATCGTCTTTGCATAGGCCGGTGTGCTTCCTAGATGCGATGGAGTACCTGTTACTTGGAAGACTGGACGCCGAAATGATACAAAAGGGCGGAGTGGCGGAGACGCAATTTGGCTTTAGGAAAGGCACGTCAACGGTGGGAGCCCTAAGAAGGATCACCGAGACAGCCAGACAGGCCATGGACAGCAAAAAAAAATATGCGCACTGGTGACCCTTGACATAAAGATCGCTTTTAACTCGATAGGGTGGTGAGAGATCATCAGCAGGATGAGGAGACTGGGAGTAGCACCGTACCTCCTAAGAATAGTTAGCAGCTATCTGGAAAACAGATGGATCGGCTGGGAAGGGAAAGGTACTGCGCACTGGAGGAAGATGACATGCAGAGTTCCACAGGGATCGGTGCTGGGACCCACCCTGTGGAACATTATGTTCAACGATATCCTGCAATTACCAATGGCGAATGGCGTGGAAGTCACGGGATATGCTGACGATCTGGCAATAACGGCTACGGGTCGATGGCTGGCCGGGGTAGAGAACGCGGTGAACCAAACCATTGGAAAAATGAAACTCCGTTAATGGTGAGAGTAGGGCAAGTAGGAGTACAACCCAGCACGGGGTAAAAGTACCTGGGAGTCTGGCTGGATCCCCGACTGACTTACAGGTTACACGCCCAGAAGACGTCCGAAAAAGCTGGGAAAGCTGCCTCGGCATTAGGGAGACATCAACAATGTGCGAGGTCCGAGATCTAGTAAAAGAAGGATTTTATGCAGCGTGGTGAACTCCATCATGCTCTACGCAGCAACGGTGTGGAAAAAGCCATAGAGGTGCAGAGAACAAGGCGGTACCTCGAAAGAGTACAGCGCTGCGCTGCGCTAAGGGTATGCAGTGCATATAGGACGACATCATATGAGGCAACCCTAGTAGTGGCGGGAATACCGCCGACCGATCTGCTGGCGAAAGAAAGGAAGGAGATCTATGATGGTATGGAGAGAAGGGAAGCCAGAGAAATGCTGTTCGAGAGATGGCACGAAAGATGGGATGGCTCTGTGAAAGGAAGGTAGACGAGGCATCTGACTCCGAACGTAAGAATATGGGTAGGGAGGAGGCATGGGGAGGTGGGTTTCCATCTCACACAAGCCCTGACGGGGCATGGCGTCTTTGGAGAATATATATACGATATTGGGAAGACCGACACCCATGACTGTATATATTGCGGAGAGAACGACGACGCAAAACACACCCTCTTCTTCTGTAGGCGATGGGTGGACGAAAGAGTGAGCATAGGGTTCTTGACGGCAGATAATATAATCGGCCACATGCTGGAGCCCGAGCAGAATTGGACAGAAGTGACGGAGGAGATATGCAGGATAATGAGAGTAAAGGAGGAGGAAGAGAGGGAACTCTACCCGAATACGTAAACAGAAGTACACACTAGAAAGATTGCCCCCGTGGCCTGAGGGGAAGCAAGAGCAGTTCCAGGCCACGAGGAAACACAGAAACTGGAGGGGTTTTAGCCGGTACAAGTACGGCACTACCCAGCGCGCTAGAGCCCTGCGCCGCGTGTCCATGAGGATTTCCCCTCCCCCACAAAAAAGGCAAAAGGTCTCTGTAATCACTTGTTGTATTGTGGACCTTGTTGGAGAGGGGATATCAGAAATGTCGCTAAAAAGGCTCAAAAACCTGGAACGGACGCCAACAGAGCATCATTCCTTGATATAATAACGACAGGCATCAGCAAAACCCTCTCTATAAATATGAATGCGTAAAACTCATAATAGCAAAATTCTAAAACTTCTTGGCGTTTACTGTCGTTTCGATTACCAATTGCTGATGTGCACCTTTTCGCTGAAGCTGAAAATATGTCGAAGACAAATAAGAAAAACAAAACTGATAATTCAGACTTCCAGAATAAATATAGGGAATACACAAAAATTCAGAGTCTTTTTTGGAGAGATGCTAATTCCTATATTCCTGTATGGAATAACTTTACTTTAGTGATCATTGACAACATTAACTCCAACAAGTGTAGAGTTGGTAAAGGTAACACACAGAACTGTTCTCATCAATCTTCGCATCGTCAATACGGACGAGGCGTGTGCTGGAGTGCTGGTAGGGTACGGTGGAGTGGTTATAAGCTGTGCTAAGATTTCTAACGTAAGATTTGCAAATAATACCACGTGTGTTACAGCGAGTCCGGTTAAGCTCATATAGACCATATTCAAACGATAAGATCTGAGAACAGGTTAATTACAAATTACAGCAAAAAAAGTACCAATGTAGACCGAGCAAATGCAAAACACCCGGCACGTTATGAATAGATGACTGTGAAGTGGTAAACAAGATGGTACATATCTGAGCCCTACTAGAAACCCACAAATATTAGATATGTGACGCCTTAGTCATTTTTAGTTTTTGACGCCTCTGAGACATGGACATCTAGAGAGGCAGACATAATCCGTATTGCTGATTTCATGAAATGAGTCTGGAGATGTATGTTACCAATGCTCTGAATGGCCCATCACATCAAAAATCCCATTTTCCAAGAATGCGTCATCCATAATGATTTTCTATAGCCTATTTGGAAATGAAGAAAGTGATAAAGCTCATTGTAAATGCAAATTCGTAAAGAACACATATATTATTTTACATTGGTGGGTTGTGCTTCTGACTATGTTCTTTGCAGATTTGTATTAATAATGAGTTTCTATGACCTTCTTCATTTGTAAAAAGACTATAGCATCATGTTCCCCAAATCCTCTCGCTGTTTGCCACATGAACCGGAGAGGACAATATAGAATGAGTTTCGGCGAGACCGTGCACCCAACAGACAGCCGCGACAGGTGACGGTATTCGGTCACATACGACAAACTCATAATATATTTTTCGCTATGTAGATGTTAAATAGGATGACACTACAATGCGTGGCTTTTTTATATTTAAAGAACGATTTCTAATGATTATAAAATAAATTTCACTGTTGCTTTCACTTTCATAACATCAATATTCTTAGAAATCCGGGAATATTTATAATAAAATAATATGAGTAAGGGAGTCACTGCTCTATCGTGTATCACTGTACCAATTTCATCAACTCAGAAACAAAAACAGCTGTAAAATGCGCATCTTTATGATCAATATACATTCTCTTAATAATGCTTTCTCTATTACATCCACTGAAATATAATATTCTTTCCAATAATTTGAAAGGACATACAGAGGCGCCACGACTAGGTTGATGTGTTTACGAAATTTCGTCTGACAGTTTCATTATTACTGTTACTATTACTAACTGAATTATGTGCAATTACACCCATCATTGATATATCTGAATTATGGATAGAGTTGATGGCAGGAAATCGTCTGTCCTATTTTTTTGTATTCAGAATACTGTTCTCAGATACAATGCAAGCGTGGATAGGAAAATTAAGAACATCAAATATCACTAGAGGTAATCTTGAATTAGAAATATTAAAAAATTCCTTTGAAAATTTTTGGTGAGCACAGAACGATAGACGAACAGACAGACATAAATTTTATGTAAAATGGTCACAAGGGATTTGTGCCTGTACTAATAAGACTATATTCTAAATTTGTTAAAGAAATATATATGTATTTAAACAAAAGAAAATAAAGAACAAGCTGCCATATCTTGAAAATTATATATGGATACATACAGGGTGTTTCTGAAATACATCCACATATTCAGGTATATGAATATTCACATCTTCCGGATATAAGCATACTATTTATTTATCGAATACGCCTATGATATATTCTTGTGCATTTTCTGCATTTGACATTGATCTCGTTCCATATTTTCACTGCGTCGGTGCCAAGCACGAAAAGAAATGCAACAAGGCCAGACTAAATGCGTAATTATATTTTAATCCTCGATATACTTCGTCGAGTATAACTGATTGATGTTTAATTCTTTTTAACAAACAAAAGAAAATTGAAAATCGATTACCTAATAATTTCGGATCCGTATTGCAAACAGTTTTGTTGTCAGTGTATGAATGTTAACATCTTCTCACAGAAATACGTAAATAAAGATATGCCATTTGCTAATAAATGCAACGTTGCCAATATTCAAACAATTATTAAATTTTATTTAATTTTTTAGAAACGTAAAATGATTTTTTTAGAATACCCTATTTTTGGCTGGCAAAACACGAATTTGAAATTAGTTATTGCTGCATATGCACCTTTTTCCAAGAAAAGAACAAATCTTTCTTACCTTTCTGAAAACCCGCCTTTCATCAATATGCCTAAACAATAAACGTATTTTAAATTGCACATTTTTAGCATTCTGTATAAGGTTAATGTTAACAACGTTTCTACCCTACTAGCTCTTAATTGTCCAACATAACAGTATAAGCAGAATTTTCAAAACTGTCTTGTCTATGAAATCAGAGATACGTATTCAAACAGGTATCCGCAAGCTTCACATTTTTTCAAAAAACCTCTTCTATTTTGTAACTGGTTGATTTTAAGTACCTACCATCCTAATAAAGCTTTTGACGTAAAAATAATACTGCCGAGTTCAGATCAAACTCGACTACCCCGGTTAATTCTTAATACGGTCAACTAGGTTCGAAATTAAGGTTAGAATTCGACTGTGAAATTATTTCAAGAACTTGATTGATTGATTTGCCAGCGTAAGGTGGGCATTGACGATTCCGGGCATCCATGGAGATTCGTTCCAACACGCAGCTTGGTCGTCCGTCGAACACGCCCAACGGACGGCCAAACCGCGTGCCAGAACCAAATCTAGAATGTTTTATATATCGCCGGGCCGGCTGCATGCGAGAGCCGCATGATGCATGGGGTGGGAATAAAGGATGGGAAGTGAGATGTGATGCTTTTTTTAAGTTTCCATGCTTCTATTAAGTTTTCATCTATCATCATAGGCTGGGGTGTGCAGGTGTTTGCGAGATGCTTCTTTTCAGTTTCCATGCTTCTTTTAACTTTCCATCTATCGTCATCTCCTTATTTTTCTTCTTCTAACTTTTCTGTTTCTGAATCTGGCAGCTTTTTTATTTATTAACCGTTCCACAGGTAAATATCCATTTACGGTGGAGTTGCTGGGAACGGCTCTAACTCGCCGTCACAATATTTTTTGCGCGTTATGAGGAAAAAGGTCCAAAAGGATAGTTTGCGCACCCTGTACGTATGTCGTTTCTTTCAAACAATCGGTTTAAATTTACAGTCATTATTTTCAACTGCCGAGTCCAATTCTGAGTATTTTCTATTTCTTTTTATGTAAATAGTTGAAATATTTACAATAATTATATTACATAAGCTTGGGGGCGCCAGTCAAATCAATTGACAGAATTTGGGAGTAGACAACAAGGTAACATAAGGTAAAGTTTAATAATATAATATTGTAAAATGTATAAACTAGATATAATTAATTAAAAGATAAATAGACCTAACCTGCACTTCGCAGATAGAGAACAGGGGAATAATTTCCTTTTAAGAACGTAGGCCCTTATAAATAGAACCTTTATATTATAATCTCTTAAATTTGTAACAACAGATCTGTAAAAGTATTTTTTTGTTTTTCAGTACCGAAAGCAGTTGCTTATGGTTTACAGTTTACATGTAAGAGAACTCACCAAACACTTACAACTAGGCATATGTATTGTAAAAGGACGATAGCAAAATAACACGAATGGTGACAAACAACAAAAATAATGAATAGTAACTGCGCCTAATCCTGCAGGCTTACAGTTTTATACTTGCACCAAGTTTCTCTATTGGAATGAAATTTAGAAATCGGTTACTTACTTGCTCAATGTTATAAATGTTATAACGTAAGTCGAAATCATCCCCATGTTACCAAGGAAAATCTCCACAATGGACAGTCAGACGTATCTCCGCATCAACAACCCAGTACAACTCATCTCGCTTTACGATGACTACATAGTACCAGTTCGTGAAAATATATGCTGTGGTTTCAAATTCTTGAATTATAATTGAAGAGCCAACATATACAGACTGTCTATTTTACGAGGGCCACACCAAATATCTTTCCTAATATCTATTGTAGAAGAATAAAGTTTTAGAAACAGTTATCCCATTTTTTGTGAGCTATATTTCAGTAAAAAGAAATTTGAAATCCATAGCCTACTTTATGAGATATATTACAAAAACCTGAAAAATAGGAAAACCACAAACGGTTATAGCTTCCTTATTTGAGGAGATACGAAAAAAGTTAAAGGAATGAAAGTTGACGGCAAAGACAATAAGAATAATAACGTGTTACAAAAAAATCGAAAAATGCAGTTGGCTTTGACATACGCTATTGTGCAAAAATGAAAAATACATATCTCAAAGTAGGCCATGACGCCATTAATTCCGTTATTTTTTTCTCATTCCAACGATATAAAACATGTCACAGAAATTTTAACCGATAGTGTCAATATTTAATATTTTACGAATACCACAATTCATATAATTGAATCGTAACAATCAGCTGTGCCATAATAGTAAAAATTCACTTTATAATAATTATAATTCCGTAATTATTTATTACAATTTAATACAAACCAATAAATATCTCATAAATAAAAATACAAGTACAAAACGAACATCCAAAGAAAAAAACGAAAAACTATGTATAACAGTACTACCTACTACTATATTGAAAAGAAATTGTGTGTATTTATTTTTCTAACTACAAATGCTCAAATTGTGCACCATGCATTCTGACACATAAACGTGCTCTACGAGACACGTCACGCATTACATTTTGGAGCATTTCAGGAGTAATTGCCTCACATGCGTTTCGAATTCTGGTTTTGATGTCCTCAATATTTTCAGGGGCAGTTTGAAATACCTTGTCTTTAATGTAACCCCAGACGAAAAAATCCAAGGGAGTAATATCTGGTGATCGATCTGGCCATAGAATGGGTCCATAGGTGCCCATCCAGCTATCTGGCATAACTTGATTTAAATAATTTGTACATATTACAGCAGTGTGAGGTGGAGCCCCATCTTGTTGAAAATATGAATAATTTAATCTTTCTGCCACTGTTAATTCATAAAGAAAATCTTGAAATTCGTTTTGCAGGAAATTAAGGTATCTACGAGCGGTTAATTTGCCATCATAAAAATAAGGTCCAATTACTTTAATCCCTAAAAGACCCAACCAAACATTCGTAGAAAATCTTTCTTGGAAAGCAGTCTCTCTGCACCAATGTGTATTTTCTCGTGTCCACTTATAATGCATATTTCTATTGAAAAATCCATTATTAGAAAAATTTGATTCGTCCGACCAAAGAATTTTGCTACATATCAGCGCGTCATTCCTTTTCTTATTTAATAACCATCTACAAAATCTTACTCTCCTTGGCTTATCTCCCTCATTTAAATGTTGAACTTTCCTCATTTTGTAGCATCGAAATCCGTTTTTTTTCAATATTTTTCTTGCACTGTCTTTTTTTATGCGACAGTTTCTCTGAATTTGTCTCAAAGAGGTTTCTTCATTTTGGTTAACATAATTCATTACTCTATTCACTTTTCTTACATTATCCGCAACATGCGCTCGCCTTACTACTTTTTTTGAAAATGAACCGTGCGTTTTTAGATTTTAAACTAACTTCCTAAACATAGTTCGATTTGGCTGCGGAGCATCTGGAAATCTATCTCCGTAAACCGTGACTGCCATCTCAGCGTCAAAATTGCACTGACAATAAATGCTAATCATATCGAATTTGTTATTATTGGTGTACACCATAATTACTGATATAAAATTTGTCTTAGAACTCGACAACGCAACATACAACATACAACAGTGACAATCTGTCAAATTTATTAACAACTGTATACATTGTTTTTCACTAATTATGGCACAGCTGATTGTTACGATTCAATTATATGAATTGTGGTATTCGTAAAATATTAAGTATTGACACTATCGGTTAAAATTTCTGTGACATGTTTTATATCGTTGGAATGAGAAAAAAATAACGGAACTAATGGCGTCATGGCCTACTTTGAGATATGTATTTTTCATTTTTGCACAATAGCGTAGGTCAAAGCCAACTGCATTTTTCGATTTTTTTGTTACACGTTATTATTCTTATTGTCTTTGCCGTCAACTTTCATTCCTTTAACTTTTTTCGTATCTCCTCAAATAAGGAACCTATAACCGTTTGTGGTTTTCCTATTTTTCAGGTTTTTGTAATATATCTCATAAAGTAGGCTATAGATTTCAAATTTCTTTTTACTGAAATATAGCTCACAAAAAATGGGATAACTGTTTCTAAAACTTTATTCTTCTACAATAGATATTAAGCGAGATATTTGGTGTGGCCCTCGTAAAATAGACAGTCTGTATATGTAATTCAAGTTGAAGGCACTTAGTAAATGCAACAGGGCAGGAAATAGGACAGTTTCCAAAAGATAAGAAAAGAACGTGAAAAATGCCATACTTTTATTTAATTGCCTAGGTATGTATTTAATTATTAAATATTTAAAAGTTAAATTACTGACCTTAGGTGTTCCGAGGTTTATATTTTTACTGTCTAAGGCGTAATCAGAGACCTGAAGAACTACACTTTTGTTCTTCTGAAAATTGTAAAGATGGCTGTCCCTTTTTTGTTCCAGAAAATTTATTTTTAAAATAATTTCTGTGAATATAAAAAAGTGTAGGATAACCAGATAGCTTATTAAATCTTTTTGAATTTTACTTAAATGAATATCTATAATGACAAGATTCTGATTTAATCTCATTACTTGTTTTAATAAGCTAATGAAAAGTAAGCAGGAACCCAACATAGAGCATTTAAGAACAAATGTTAAGTATAACTCAAAACATGAGCATACAAGGGAAGTAGTTGTGATGGAAAATTTACCGTCTTGATAAATGACAAGGAAGTGTAGTCGAAACCAACTTCACCGATGTGATCCGTGTAGTATTCAAAAATACAAGTGCTTTGTTTATCATCGATAAGTTGCTTACTGTAATTTTGTTGAATATATTGCATCTCTAAATTTTAGTTACAGTGTTAATTTTGACTTGTTACAAGTTATGAATATAATTAAAAAATATAGTGTCCATTTAAACAACGAAGTTGATGCCCTGCTAAGCAATACGGAACACTCTGTATAATTCTACATATTTTCAGGTTATGCAGCTGAAAACCAAGAAAATAGTCTGCAGACAAAATCTTTCTACCATTTCAAATACAGTCGTAATCGACAAAATCCAATACTATGGCGCACCCTGTATTCTGATGCTTATAAATGTGTATGGAAATAAAATTTATTATTTTATTATCACTATGTTTAAAACATGTTTGCCTGAAAGCTTGTAAAATATGCGATGGAATATTAAATCGCACGTTAAAATATTTAGCGGTGGTAAAGGCACAATTTGTAAAAAAGAGTGACTAACTATTAGAGACTGAGCTCGGATTATCCCATAATTTCGCATGCTGACACACAGCCAAGATAAAGCCGTTAAATTATGCACCAACACAAAATAAAATTCATTCCGCATGAAAAAGTTGTCGGCGCTTTATTGAGTGACATTTTAATAAAACAAATCTGGCGAACAAACAAGTTCCCAGTTAATTACGATAATTGAGAGACGATTGAAAATACGGGCCGCGCTCCAAGTCGGAACGGAATCGTACTCTTTCGGTTTTAAATGTGATTGTGCCGAAACTTTCCCAGTTGTAATAAGGATTTGCTCCATTTTGAATAACACATAAAATTAAGTCTTCCCGAGCCCCATTCAATTGTTCCGAAACAGGTAGCTCTGACTATCACAATAAAATAAAAAAACGAACAATAAAACAAAAGGGCATAAAAGAACGGGCGGGGCGGGGATTTGTAGGCCATTACTAAACGAATTTTACACCTATTTAACTTTAAACGGTGCCAAGAAAAAGAACCGAAATTGAATCAGTTACGGAGTGAGGCAAAAAGACGTAAAGGACAATGGCTGATATGGCGTGTCTCTGCCGATCATGTTCAGGGAATTATTTCAGATCCATTTAACATGGCGTCGCTCACCAGTCACGAAAAAACTTTTACCAAACTCAAATAATCGCAGACTTTTTTCTGGCGATCGATTCCTCAAGGTGAACTACAATTCCAATTTCTCACAAAACTTTTACGAAAGTATGCTTTTATATATGTGTGTAGGATTTTATATATCAGTGAGGCTCTCGCTATAATACACACAATTAATGAAATTTCAGTACTTTGTCTACTGTTTTTGTTATGTTATGTATGATATGTCTCAGCTACCATATATTTCTTGTAATTGTATAACTAAAGTATGAAATTCATTACCAATATTCCTCCGTTTGCTCATGCAATACCATATAATTTCTTCATTTTTGTTGTCTTGCATTATATTTCAAAAATCAAACTACCCGCTTATTTAAATAGTAAACTAGTACCACACAATAAAATTCACCGCACTCCTGATTTTTGCTCTAGCTTGTCATATATGGTACCACACGTGTACAATGCACTTCCAGTTGATGTATTTAATCGTCATATACAGAGTTGGAAAGAAATATAGTAAATCTAACTAAAACAAATGAACACAGAATCAATCTGAAACTCTTATGACATTTGTTGATGTAATGTCGAAAATCTTAAATTTATTTATTTTTTTGTATTAATTAAATTTGGGTATATATTTTTTTAATTAAAACATATTTCATAATTGTAACTTATGTTTTTGTATACATACATTTATTTTTAAAACTGCTAGATTTACGTTGAAATATCAATTTTTGCTGTACCCAAGACCTTTTGTGATTTGTTTGTACTTTTAAGACACAATAAATATTTTCTATTCCATTCTCTGTTATAATTGACATTTTAACTACCTGCATAAATACTAAAAACCGCTGCCTAAGGAATCACTACTTCCACATCCAGATTTTTTTATCCAAGTCACTTTAAAGGAAATATCTCGATTAGATTTGCACTTTAGTATGTGGAAATTACTGGTCATAGAATTTTAATAATATTCAGGGCAGATGTCATAGAAAAGTTTGATGTGTTGGTTTCTACCATATACGTTAAAATTAAGTTTCTAGTTTACGCTACTTGTTTCCCTTACTCACAAACCACCACCCCCACCCCTTCAATGGAATCATCTCAATCAGATGTCATTACAATACATACGTGTACTAACTGTCAAGTGAATTTCTCAATTTTATGTCATCAATCCCATTAATAATGGAGCGGAAGTGGTGTGGTTTGAAAAATATTAGAAAGAAACATGAGACCTTGGTTTCTAGTATATACACTAAATCTCTGAATGAATTTCTGAACTCTTACCAGCTTGCTTTATTTGTTTTCCCCTATTTACTCCCATTTAACCCCCAACCCTTCAACGGAATCATCTCAAAATATAATATAGTTCCAAATGTCGTTATAATACATACGTGTACCAAATTTCAAGTGAATATTTCAATTTTATTTTATCAATACCATCAATAATGGAGTAAGGGTAAGGGTGGTGGGGCGTTGAAAAATATTATAAATAATCTAAGACCTTGGCTTTTAGTACATACACCGAATTTCAAGTTTCTGTACTCTTACCAGCTTGCTTTACTTCTTTTGCCTTATTAACCCATATTTAACCCCCAATCCTTCAACAGAATCATCTCAAAATATAATCTAGTTCCAGATGTCGTTATAATACATACGTGTACCAAATTTCAAATGAATATCTTAATTTTATTTTATCAACCCCTTTAATAATGGAGTAGGGGTGGTGGGGGTTGAAACAATTTAAAAAAACATTGAGGCCTTGGTTTGTAGTACATACATCGAATTTCAAGTTTCCGTACTCTTACCAGCTGACTTTACATATTTCCCCCTAACTACCCCTATTTACCCACCAACCCTTCACTGGATATCTTCAAAAAACAACTCAGTTCCAGATCTCGTTATAATATATACGTGTACAAAATTTCAAGTCAATATCTTAAACCGTTCCGGAGAAAACGTGTGGACAAAAAAAAGTTACAGACAGACCGACAGACAGAAAAATGTTTTCGCTCAAATTTAAAATCTCGACGTTTCATGACATTCTGAACCCATTTCAAGAAAAAAAATGTCTGAAATTTTTTTTACGATTACTATACTTCCAGTCCACTACCTGGATGTGGAAGTAAAAATGAATAAATTCCCCCAAAAATTTGTGTAGGCTAAACTTGAAATTCTGAAAAATTTTCTTATTGGAATTTCTCAATTAGGCAAAGCCCATATTTTTAAATTTTCGTATTCCACATCAGCGGAATGGAGTGGTACCTAGTATAGTATCGCAAAAAAATTACATTTTTTTTTTGTGTTGAAATAGTCTTAGAATGTCATAAAACGTCGAGATTTTAAATTAGAGCAAAAAAAAATTATGTCTCTCTATCAGTCGGTCTATCGGTCGGTCTGTAAGTCTGTAACCTTGTGCGCACGTCTTCTCAGGAACGGTTTAAGATATTGACTTGAAATTTTGGTACACATATGTATCATGACGAAACCTGGAACTAGATTATATTTTGCAGTAATTTCGGTGAAGGGTTGGGGGTTAAATAGGAGTGAATAAGGGGAAATAAATAAAGCAAGTTGGTAAGAGTACATAAATATGAAATTTGGTGTAATACTAGAAGTCAAGGCCTCAGATTTTTAATTATTTTACACTTCCCTCCCCACCACCCCGCTTCATTATTAAGGGGCCTGACAAAATACATTTTCTACATCTCTTTAATTACATGGCAATTGCTAGCATTTTTTTATGAAAAATCGTATCTATAATTCACTGTAGTAAATTATAGATAGAATTGACAGCTACGATCCGTCCCAAAAAAAATAATTTTAGGTATTTGTTACAAAAATAATTATTCGCTATTTGTCAAACTTTGTGAATCCATGGCGACTACGATTGGTCCTGACCACAACTGCATTATAACATAGCTTCATGTTCTCCGCGCATACTCAGACTGTGCACACTTGCTCAGTATATTACGTCATCTGATCTCGACTCTTTCATGTCGGCGGCCTTGGATAAAGCTCGTAACTTTGACTCCATATACGAGCATTAACATTTCCAATGTTAAAATTCATCAATCGTTACAAAATAAAACTAAAAACTCGGCGTGCCCAGGAGTTGACAAACCGCGCTTTAGCACGGAAGAAATAGTTGAACAGGCGGTACATTATCGATCGGCGCTGACCGACTACACCGCATCGCTTCCCACATAGTAACAGGCTCTCGCTCAGCATTACACCATTTGATCTTGATTCTTTCACGTCGACGGCCTTGGAAAAATCTGGTAACTTTTGTCCTATACGCGAACATTAATATTTCCAATGTTAAAAGAAATCTGCGATCTTGGCTTTTATTATATATACCAAATCCCAAAGTTACTGTACTGTTACCTGTTTGCTTTACTTATTTTCCTTTATTTACCCCTTCACCGGAATTAGCGCAAAATTTAATCTAGTTCAAGATCTCGTCATGGTACATATGTGTATCAAAATTCAAGTCAATATGTTAAACGGTTGCTAAGAAAACGTGCGCACAAAAAAAGTTTAAAATCTCCACGTTTTGTGACATTCTAAGCCTATTTTGACAAAAAAAAAATTGAATTTTTTTTTTACGATTACTATACTCCCACTCTACTTCCACTACGTGGATGTGGAAGTAAACTTAAATGTGTCAATCAATATTCGGACAAATATTTCGAGTGTTAAAATATAACCACTCACTTAAGTCTCGTCATGTACATGGCGAATCAAAGACTTAGCCAAGAATCATAAAACACCCCGTATCTCAAAAACGATAATTATTCAAGGGTAAGTTCGGGGAGTCTGAACTCAACTAAGTGTGCTCTTTTTTTCACTATACTATGTCCTCGTAAACGTATTTAAAATCGCATTTAAATAGAAGACAGTGTCTAAATAAAATAATAAGAGAACATAATATTTTGTATTAATTTGCTTCCTACATCCCTATTATGTGGAAATATATTAATTCCATATTAAGAATGGAACTCAAGAAGGCGCCAAAGTGCGTGGTGGTGTTTTTACAGGGCGTGAAAGACTAATTTGTCTTGTAGCCGGAATAACATGTTGTGAACATGCAAGAGAACGGTGTCTCAGCAACGCTAGCTACATGTAGACATTCGCGCTACTGCTGCTGCCTTTTTGGGGTGTCTCAACAGATTTATGGCATTGTAATGGGGCCAAGTGTTTCACAAGTCGCCAGGCCATCACCATTTTGTCGCCCGAAAAGGACTTCTTGTTGCTGCATCTAATAAATTGGGTTTAGTACTGGAATCCGGCACGTCTATCCTTTCTTCTTTATTTGAAGGAATGCGGAGGAGCAGTAAATGGAATCCGAGACTGTTTTACGACATTATTACCTGTGATTGTTATGTTTAAAGAGATTTATATTTGTGGGGGAGATGTTATGGCCTTTTTATTTCATTTCTGCGCGCCGAGATATAGATGCTTATCGGAACGAATGACACGCGAATAAAAGTATCTCAATTTAGAGATTGCTTTACACAATGAAACTAGTAGGTATTTAGTTTTATAGAAATATTTATAGAAAATCTACTCTCATGCTACCATATAAACTAATATATTTATTTCAACTATACGTTGAAAGGTTTGTAATATTATTTTAGGTATATCCAGGCTTATACCTGGATAATTGGATATATCCGTCAATACCAGCTATATCACGAGAAATGACAATTCTCGAAAACTTAAGAAGTTTGTAATTAAAAGTTGCATAATAATATTGCCATCATGAAAGGTGTCTCAACATTCATATCCCTATACACGCAAAAAAATAATAAGAAAAATTCGTGTAAATATATATCTTTATCAAGGTTCACGATCCTAATAAATATATGTCAAACATATTTCAGTATCTGTGACAAAATTTTTGAAAAAATACTGACTTTCATAATTTGAAAGTCAATTTTAAATCATAATTTAAACTTTAACACATTTTATACAATGGTAAAGATAAAACTGAGAATCCCCGGAATATGTTTTAAAAATAATGATGATAATATTCATTTATACAATTT
This sequence comes from Stenurella melanura, assembly GCA_963583905.1. Taxonomy (NCBI): domain Eukaryota; kingdom Metazoa; phylum Arthropoda; class Insecta; order Coleoptera; family Cerambycidae; genus Stenurella; species Stenurella melanura. The sequence continues at coordinate 117,583,253 of OY757312.1, forward strand.
GTACAGATTTACAAAAGAATAATTATAGTTTTATATACAGTGTGTCCAGTGTGGATTGAGTCCTAAAAGAGAAAACTTCTGTATTTTTACGACAAAAAGTTATTCTTTATAAAAATGCTTGCTTCATATGAAAAGTCCAAAAACGATACTATTTTTCAAAACTGACATATAAGAGCGCAATAAATTATAATTAACTGTTTAAGGAACAAGGAATTCTTTAAAGAGAAATTGTAAATACGCTAGCACAATCATGTAATAAGTTTCGTTGTATACTTAATATCTGTTTTTTTTTTCTTGTAAAACTACCGTGACTTGGGCATCTAACCTTAGATGACTGTCAATTATTATACCTAAGAGCTCTCTCGATCATCTATGGGTATTGTTTTAAAATCAGGTAAGTATTTCTCATATGATGTAAAGTGTTTATTTAATTCCAATTTAATACCAACAAATATTGATCAAACCACATTTTAATTTTTTATTATTAATAGTATTAATCACATTGGTGCTGTAATTTCGAATACATATAGAATGTCAGGTTTCATCTTTCACAACAACCATGGGTTTAGAGATGATAAAGCCTTAAAGTTGATTTATTTTTCAGTATTTGTGATCTAAGCTTGCAGTAGAAGATATCAAACTGGTCTTGAAGATTATTATAGTTCTCACATATTTTATACAAGAGCAAGAACTTCTGTACGTTAATTCTGGGGATCGGCAGATCGAATAAAGAGTCTTGCCTAGAACTTAGTCTAAGTGTTCGAAAATTTAGTAAACTTAGCACCACAATCTATTATACCTTTAAAAAGAAATATTTGTTTTGAAATAGTTCTGCGAGTGTCCAAACTCGAAAATGAGAATCTGTTTAAAAGTGCAGTCAGGGGAAAACCAGTAGCAGAATAGACACCACCTTCTTAAAAGTCGTTAAGGAACGCATCTGAATTTTCTCTGTATTTTGTAACGGGTGGTCCCTGGGAACGAGAAGTTTTGAAAATGTTGTTTTCTTGTAACGTATAAAGCTGGACATGGATTTATTTGTCATTATGTCTGTCATTATATGCCATTTGGTAATCATGGAACAGTGGTCCGGTGAGTAGCGTGCTTCTGCAATAAAATCGTATTATAAAAATAACGACAGTGTAGTTGCTGTGCAGCGGCAATTTCGACTATACTTTTCGATTCCTCGTCACGGGAGAATTCCTTCCGCTCATACCACAAAATCGTGGAATCGTAAATTTGCAGAAACAGGTACAGCTAATAAATCCAAACTTAAATGACCCAATAGAAGTTTTGGAATCTCAGAAAAGATTGAACGTTCAGTTAGAAAACGAGCCCAGGCGTTGCGCTTAGGTAAATCTTCTTTGCTAAGAATTTTACACAAGGATCTGAATCTTCGTCCGTATAAAATCCAAATAGTTCAAGAAATAAAACCAACAGATTTCTTAAGACATCTACATTTTTCTGAAATTATTTTAGAACGTGATATTAATCACATCTTGTGGTTTTCTGATGAGACTTTTATTCATTTATGATCAACAAACAAAATTAGAAATATTGGAATTCCGAAAATCCACAACTTCACCCAAAAACCGTTACATAGCCCGAAGGTAACAGTTTGGTATACAATTTCTTCAATGAGAATTATCGGTCCCTATTTCTTTGCATATTTCCAGGGATTCAAGATTGGTGGTTTCAGCAAGATGTAGCTACTCCACATACCACAAGAGAATCAATAAATGCCTTGCAGAGATTATGTCCTGGTCACATTATCTCCAGGCGTGGAAACATTGAATGTCCCCCAAAGTTGTCAGACCTTACAGCATGCGATTACTTCTTGTGGGGCTACTTGAAACGTAGGGTTTTGTTGACAAACCAAAAATATTCAAGAGTTGAAAGTAAAAATCCGCGAAGAAATTGCCAATATTCCGTTGGACATGTTGCATCGTGTAATAGAAAATTTCACCAATCATATTCAAGAGTGCGTAGAGATCAGTGGAAGACATTTAGCAGGAATTATTTTTAAGAAATAAAAATGCATATAATTACCTAGCCATTGTTATATCTTGTTTTAAATAAGTAAGTTACTTTCAAAATCATGATGTTCTCAAAACTTCCCGTTCCCAGGGACCACCCAGTATATGTATGTTATAATGAGGAGTCCAACTAATTGACGAATATTCCAATTTTGATCGAACAAGAGACTGATATAGTAGTTTTAGCGTGTTACTGTCATTCAAATCATGAGAACGCCGTATTATAAATCCCAGTTTTCTAAAACTTCCATTAGTTGTGGTGGTTATATGACAATTAAAGGTTAGTTTACTGTCAAATGTTACACCGAGATCGCGGAATGTGTAAGCATAGTAATTGAATTCGACAAGTTGATGTTTATTAGTAAAATTTGGAACATTGCATTTCCTTATATTCAACTGTAATCATTCATGGATTTTATAGAGGGCAGCTTGTAATACCACAAAGTCAATAACATCTTTCACTTTATTGTATAACTTCATATCATCTGCGTATAAGAGACAATTGACACCCAGTTTTGATAGAATATCATTAGTGAAAGTATTGAGGAATAGTGGACCCAACATGGAACCCTGAGGTATACCTGAAGAAGATACAAATTCTGCAAACTGTTGACCACAGTATTCAGTATGTTGGTGTCTATTTTCAAGATAAGATTTTAAATATAACAACAAATTTCTTAAGAGGCCAAATTATTGAATTTTGAAGGCAAAATACTGTGATCACATCTGTTCGAAATATTGACACTTTTTGTGAAGTACTGTAGAGACTGTGCCGCCTCTGGAAAGGGAGGGGATGGAGGTGATGAGTGATGAACGGATGAATAGTGACAGGATTGAATATTGAAGTATTGAAGTAAGAGCAGAGGAGAACCAATGCTCATAAAAATTACTGAAATATAAGTACATCATAATAACATTGTAAATTCAAGCAATACATGTATTAAAATTTGCTTACACATTTTATTAATAAAAATAAGTGAAAACTACAGTCCATTCAAACAACAACATAATTATGGTCTTCGATCCGAATTATTAAAATCAGTGAAAAATTCAAATCAAATTATTTGAGAACAAAGACACTACTATAGTTGTTACCAAGCAAACGCACAGATCGAGTTGAAGTGGACCAACGCAGTCTTTGACAACACAGCGAGGGATTCAGCACAGGTTCAGTCAACAAGGTCGTAATTCATCAGGGCAACTCTGCAAAAACATCGGAGCATCGGTGAGTCGGTTCCTTTTTATTACCTATCCATTTTTCTATACTGTTTCAAACTGTACGGGTTATTTGCGTGTAAAATAAATTAAATCATTTAAATTTAGTACATTATCCAAAACAAAGATTTGTCTGTTAAGAACGTTTTCTACACAGCATTGGGTTCAATATTATTCATTCATACAAGGGCATTTAGTTATTCAGTGCATTTAATATTTACGATTTAATTTAATCACAATGAGTCAATCAGAATTACAATCTTTAATAAGAAAAAGAGCTAGCCAAAAAGCAAAATTAACCGGATTTTCGAATTTTATTACCATAATAAATGACAATTTAGAAAAAGGACAAATACCGGCGGAATTAGAAATCATACAATTAGAAGAGCGTCTTAATAAAATTCAAGAAAGTTTATTAGGGGATTTTGATGAAATACAAAGCCAGCTTGAAAACATTGCGGAGAATGTGGAGGAACAATTTCGCGAGAGAAATACATTCGAACAAAATTATTATACACAAGTTGCACTTGCTAAAAAACTCTTGAACGATTACACAAACGTTAATGAAAATGTCGAACGAACTTCTTCACATAGAAGTGTAAGTTCTAGGTCAAATAATGAATATCTTCAAGGTATAAAATTACCCACGATACAGTTACCAAAATTCAGTGGGGATTATGAAAGTTGGCTAGAATTTCGAGATACATTTAAATCGCTGATACACGAACACACTGGCATAAACGACATGCAAAGATTTCATTATCTCAGAGCAGCCTTGGAAGGTAATGCATCGCAAATAATTAAATCAATAGAATTTAAAGAACGTTACTACAACGTAGCATGGAGCACTTTATTAGAAAGATTTGACAACAAACGTCTCTTAGTATATAATCATGTAAAAGCTCTATTCAATTTACCGGTCTTAACAAAGGAATCATCAGAAAAGATCCGTAATTTATTGGACTCTTTATCTAAACATTTACGAGCATTAGAGCAATTAAACCAACCAACGAATAATTGGGATACTCTCATTATTTATTTAATAAGCACTAAGTTAGACGAAAACACGGCCCGTAAATGGGAGCAATACAAAATAGATAATGAGGTACCCACACTAGACAACTTTAAGGCATTTCTAAAAGGTCGCGCAGACATGCTAGAAACATTAGAGGTTAAAAATCAGTCGCAAAAGAAAAGTTTCAAACAAAACACAAATACAAGGGGTTTCTTTTCTGGCACGCCCAATTGCGCGTTTTGCAAAAAAGATCATTATATTTACAATTGTAACGATTTTCTAAAACTACCGGTACAGGAACGAATTAACAAAGTACGAAACATAAAACTGTGTATAAACTGTTTGAGATTTGGACATCACAGCAAGGTCTGTCGTTTAGGCAATTGCAAAAAGTGCAACCTTAAACACCACACAATGCTCCACATTGAGCAAACGAAAACGAACGTTCCTACGACTAGCAATGACAGCAACGGTACAGTCTCAGTAGGTGTAGCAAGTCAAACAAAATTAGAAAATGATTCGCAAAATGTCTCCTTGTCATCTAGTTGTTCTATACGGCAAGTTTTGTTATCCACTGCGTGTATTGATGTCTTAGACGCAGATGGTGAAAGTCACACAATTAGAGCTCTTCTTGACTCGGGATCTATGTCTAGTTTCATAACTTCTAATCTTTGCGAAAAATTAAAAATAAACACAACAAAGATAAACTTTTCAGTATCAGGTTTAAATCAGGCAACTTCTAAAATCAACAAAAAATGTGAAGTTACAATATGCTCAAAAAACAATTCATTCACTACAAACATCATGTGCCTTGTACTTCAAAATATCACAGGAAATTTGCCTAATATAAAGTCAGATATAACACAATTTGATATCCCGAAAAATATTAAAATGGCGGATCCAATGTTTTACAAACCAGATAAGATAGATCTACTCATAGGAGCAGACTTGTTTTGGAACCTATTATGTATAGGCCAAATTTGTTTAGGTGTTGACAAACCAGTTTTACAAAAAACCAAATTTGGCTGGATTATTTCAGGTCCCATAAATGTACAGGTACCAAATAAAATTCAGTGTAATTTTTCTCAAAATTCTGAAATTCAGCAACAGCTATCTCGGTTTTGGGAAATCGAAGAAGGTTTTCCAGCAAAAGCACAATCACAAGAAGAAATAGCTTGTGAAGCTCAATTTATAAAACATACAACATGTGACACAAACGGCAGGTTCATAGTTTCGATACCATTAAAAGATTCTTTGGAAAAACTGGGTGAATCACGAAAACAGGCGGAAAAACGGTTTCTGTCTCTAGAAACAAAATTACAATCTAACCCGGAACTAAAAAATCAGTACAATCAATTTATGTCGGAATACAAGGAATTGGGTCATATGACCAAAGTGCAAAATATTGATAATTCAACAATTTCTTATTTTATGCCTCATCAAGGTGTATTACGCGAGGACAGGTTAACCACGAAACTACGTGTAGTTTTTGATGCATCAGCCGTAACAACTTCGGGCTATTCTTTCAATGATCTACAAATGGTCGGTCCAACCATTCAGGAGGACTTGTTATCAATTTTATTACGTTTTCGTAAACACACATACGTCATCTCTGGTGACATAGCAAAAATGTATCGCCAAGTTTTAATAAATCCAGAACAGAGATCTTTACAAAGAATATTATGGCGTGAAAATCCTAACGAAGAACTAAGCATTTACGAATTAAACACGGTCACGTATGGCACGGCCGCCGCGTCATATCTAGCTATTAGATGCTTATATCAGTTATGTTTAGATATTAGAGAGAGCAAGCCGAACATTGCAAAAATAATTGAACGCGATTTCTACGTTGACGACTTACTTACAGGAGCAGACTCGATTGACGGAGCAGCGCAAATATGCAAAGAAGTTACTGAGGTACTGAACAGCGGTTGTTTTAAGCTTAGAAAATTTTATTCTAATCATCCAGATGTGCTAAAACACGTAAAACACAACGATTCCTTAGCAAAAATAGTCGATTTCGGAGCTAATGAAAACGCAAAAACTTTAGGACTTATTTGGCATTACCAAACAGACAATTTAACTTACGTCATTAATGAATTTCATAGTCATAAAATTACAAAGCGAACTATTTTATCCAGTATTGCACAAGTGTTTGATCCATTAGGACTTTTAAGTCCATGTACAATAATAGCAAAAATTATCATACAGAAATTGTGGTTAGAAAAGTTATCATGGGACGAAGCGCTTCCCGCAGACTTACACACAACTTGGTCGAAATTTCGGGAACAGCTCCCCATACTAAGTGAGCTTAAAATAAATCGGCATGTTGTATGCGAAAATGCAACAAATATCCAACTTCATGGATTTTCGGATTATTCAGAAGCCGCATACGGCAGCGCAATTTTTGTACGTTCAGAAAATCATCTGGGAGAAGTCTCAGTACATTTACTTTGTGCTAAATCGAAAGTAGCACCACTAAAATCTATCACGTTGCCTCGGTTAGAGCTTTGTGGAGCACTCACTTTAATACGAATTGCAAAGCGAATTTTAACTTCGTGGGACACAAATATTGACCAATGCGTTTTTTGGACAGACTCAACAATCGTGCTGGGCTGGTTAAAAACACCTCCCAGTAGCTTAAAACCTTTCGTGAGCAGTCGTGTAGCCGAAATTCAAGATTTCTCATTTTCCCACTCATGGAATCACGTTAGTAGTAAAGAAAATCCCGCGGATCTCTTAACTAGAGGAGTTAATCCAAGTCAATTAAAAAATCTAAAGCTGTGGTGGCATGGCCCTTCTTGGCTAACAAAAAACCAAGCCAATTGGCCCAATTTAAGTACAAAATCGGAGAATTTACCTGAATTAAAAACTCGCACACAAGTTTTCATTTCAACACAAGACAGTGACTTACCTTTTAAAAGATTTTCTAATATTAATAAACTCAAACGCGTAACTGCATTTTTACTTAGATTTAAAAATAATTGCCAGAAACCACGGGAGGAGCGTCAAAATGGCCCCCTTTCATTAACAGAAATTAATCATGCCTTTAAGTACCTAATTAGAGTGGCTCAAAAAGAATCATTTCAAGTTGAACACGAAAATTTAAGCAATGGAAAAGAAATTTCTAACAAAAGTCGAATTTTAAAGCTTAACCCTTTTTTAGATGACGAAGGTGTCATTCGCGTAGGGGGGCGCATGCAGAATTCAAAATTTTTATATGATAAAAAACATCCTATATTATTATGTTCCAAACATCACCTAACAAAGCTAATTTTTGCTAATGAACATTTAAGATTATTACACGCGGGCCCTCAACTTATGCTGGCATCTTTAAGAGAGAAATTCTGGCCTATCACAGGGCGTAACTTAGCAAAGAAAACAACTAGAGAATGCGTCACATGCTTTCGGTATAAGCCACAAATTGTACAACCCATTATGGGACAATTACCAGAGGCTCGCCTACTACCAGGACCCCCATTTAACGTAACGGGCGTAGACTATGCAGGGCCGTTCTGGGTGAAAAACAAAAAAGGTCGCGGTGCTAAATTGAGCAAATGTTATGTCAGTCTTTTCGTGTGTTTTGCAACCAAAGCGATTCATTTGGAACTCGTAACAGAACTCACAAAAGAGGCGTTTATTTTAGCTTTAAAACGGTTTGTATCTCGCAGAGGAAAGCCAACACAAATTTTCTCTGACAATGGCAAAAATTTTGTATCAGCAGCTTCAGATTTAAAAACATTTCTGAAACAAAACGAAAATGAGTTAACTGAATGTATATTGCATGAAAATATCGAGTGGAAATTTATTCCTCCATATTCACCACATTTCGGCGGCTTATGGGAAGCGGGGGTTAAATCGAGTAAGCACCATTTAAAAAGAGTTTTAGGTGACGCTCACCTTACTTTTGAGGAATTTTACACGTTGCTCGTTCAGGTTGAGGCAGTATTGAATTCCAGACCTCTTTTTCCAATGTCAGCCGATCCTAATGATCTAAACCCGTTAACCCCGGCTCATTTTTTAATTGGGAGACCGTTGACATCTATATCAGAACCCGATTTGAGAGACATAAAAATAGGGAGATTATCTCGATTTCAACTCATATGCAAAATTCAACAAGATTTCTGGAGTCGCTGGCAAAAGGAGTACGTTTCAGAGTTGCAGCAGTTAAGTTCCTGGAAGAAAAATCAGGGAAAACTTGAAGTAGGATCTATGGTGATCATAAAACAAAATAACACTCCACCTCAAAAATGGATATTAGGACGAGTCGTACAACTACATCCTGGCCCAGATAATATTAGCAGAGTAGCAACTATTCACACCAATAGTGGGGACATCAAGCGTTAATTTTCAAAAATATGTCCATTACCTGTGAGAGACTAGTTGTTGAAAGCAAAAAACTTTCAACGGGGGGGTGTATGTTCGAAATATTGACACTTTTTGTGAAGTACTGTAGAGACTGTGCCGCCTCTGGAAAGGGAGGGGATGGAGGTGATGAGTGATGGACGGATGAATAGTGACAGGATTGAATATTGAAGTATTGAAGTAAGAGCAGAGGAGAACCAATGCTCATAAAAATTACTGAAATATAAGTACATCATAATAACATTGTAAATTCAAGCAATACATGTATTAAAATTTGCTTACACATTTTATTAATAAAAATAAGTGAAAACTACAGTCCATTCAAACAACAACAACATCTGTCAAATGCATTAGCGACGTCTGCTTAAATTACGCGAATTAGTATCGATGCCATCAAATATATATTGGGTTATAGAAAAAAGATTAGTTGAGGTAGATCGCCCCTTGAAAAAACCGTGTTGGTATGCAGTAATGTGATTTTTTGCACAAGAAAATGATGGTACTTATAACAAAATTTCGAAGGGTCTGAAGAAATTGTTGATAATCTTATACACATAACTGTCAATATTATTTTTTTTACCTTTTTTACATACAGGAATTATTTTAGAACATTTTAGTACATCAGGGACTTAAATTAGATTTAACGGCCATATTACATAAAATTGTGAGAGGAATTGTAAATACGCTAGCACAATCTTGTAATAAATTTCATATTATGTAAATAGTACTATGTCAATTAACCCCATTTCCGAAAATGGTGTATATAAGTGAGTCGCTAACCTAAAAAATACTACGGGTAATGACGGAATAAATGCAAATATTTTAAAAATAATTTTCCCCTATGTAGTTATTCCTTTTTATAAAAAAGGTAATGTCCAAATACCTGACAGTTATAGACAAATTTCATTATTGACATAAATCTCTAAAATTTTAGAAAGAATAGTCTATAACTTAATAACTTCTTTCATAGACGATTATAATTTATTAACAGAATCTCAGCACGGTTTCGGATCTAAGAATATTGTGGGAACAGCCCCATACCATCTATTAAATTATGTATACTCGGAACTTGATCAAGGTAAATATGTTATATCTTTGTTGTTCGATCTTGCGATAGCTTTCGATAGTGTCAATCCAGATTTTCTATTAAAAAAAATGTACAACCTTGGCTTAAGAGGTACGATGTTAAATTGGATTAGTTCTTACTTGACTAATAGAAATCTGATTGTAAAAATTGGAAAGCAAACATCCAATCAAGCTGATGTTCTTCTAGGAGTTCCTCAGGGGTCAGTATTGGGACGATTACTTTTCATGTTTTTATTATTGACCTACCTGAGCATATCGGTATCGGAAAAGTTACGATGTCACTGTTTCAGCGGACACTCCAAAGGAGCTCCAAACATTAGCTGAACAGGTATGTGATGAATATAGTATACATTGTCAAAGAAACAAGGTTATATTAAATGAACGCAAAACAGTGTGTCTAAACTTCCATTTAAGAAAAGTACTGCCTGTAAATTTTAATATACTTTCCCTTTCGCTTTCTGTAAATACTAAACTTCCTGGAACATTAATTGACTCTGATCTATCATTCCAGTCGCATATAAACCATGTTTGAAATCAGTTAAGCATAGCTTACTTGGCTATATCTCAGATTAAACCATATTTAAATTTGGAAGGCATTCTAAATGTCTACTATACACTAGTTATAGCCACATATCGTATAACATTACCACATGGGGTTCTGCAAAGGAAAGTGAAAGGGTTTTTATCCCTCAAAAGAAGATTAATAGATTAATCTTTAATTTAGATTGGCTAGAAACTTAACGTAAAAACACTTAAAAATAATAAAATTCTAACAGTACCCTGTATATTTAAATACTGTCTAAAGGTTATTTGTGGCATTATCTTAATTTTCTTTTTCCTTCTTTAATTCTTTGGGACTTCCTGCCACATGTATGTTTTCTTTTTAAGCGGTGCTAGGGGAATCTACAAAATATATCACAATTAACCAGTATGATACTGGTAAATAACCTCTACGCCTGTGACGTTTAGGTCAAAGGATCAGTTAGAGGCTGGTTTTTTTAAATAAATATTAAATATTTAATTTCAAGTTTTTATACTTATTTGTGTTGTTTATAAAAAAAACAGCCTCTAACTGATCCTTTGACATACACGTCACAGGCGTAGAGGTTATTTACCAGTGTCATACTGGTTAATTGTGATATATTTTGTAGATTCCCCTAGCACCGCTTAAAAAGAAAACATATATGTGGCAGGAAGTCCCAAAGAATTGAAGAAGGAAAAAGAAAATTCCTGTATATTTATTTTAAAATGTATCACCTTCACGGAAATAAATATTGACATTTTCATTAAAGTTAATGAAGGAAATGAGCATCACACTAGATATGGTCACTACCTACAACTACCTAAGCACAGAACTTCTGCATATGAGAAATCCCCATATTATAAGTTTGTTTATTTATATAATGCTCTACCACCTGAATATAAAAATATAGAGAATTACAATCACTTCAAAAGAGCAGTTAAAAACTTCTTGAAGGAGTGTAGGTACTATTCTATAAATGAGTTTGTGAACAGGCAGTAAATGACAACGGACTCTTGTAACTCTAAACAAGTTTTTATACTAATTGTACTATTGTATTGTAATTGTATTATAAGTTGAAAATCGTATATAATTATAGTATGTTTGTCTATCGTTCTTTCTTTTTATTACTGTATGTTGTTTTTAATTCAACAGAATTATGTATGTATTAAACTTCATATTTTAAAACTAAAACTGTACCTGATAAGTTTTTATTAATCAAACTTATTGTTTGTAATCTGTGACGTACCATATGTACTTTGTATATTATCTTTGATCAATAAATCTAAATAAATAAATAAATAAATAAAAATAGAAGGGTCGGAATTTAGGCTGGATTTCTTTTGAGAATTTAATATCCCTTGTTCTGTGAACTGTTTATTTAATTGTATTGTAGTCCAGAATTCTTCATAATTTCTACTTGAACTTTTTATTTAGGTTAAGGTAATTCAGATTTAAATCCTATAAATAATTTTATGCTATTGGATGATCTACGATTAAAATAATAAAAGTAACTGGAAGGATTTTAGGTTTTATTTGCGACAAAGCACATATTTATTTATTTCCTCTCCTTAGTTAAAATCTTGTTTAGAGATCGTAATATCAGATCCGCACATAAAATTTGACAGGGGCTACCCGGACACGACCAAGAAAAGTAGAAATATTCCGTCCCGATACGCGAATAGGAAGGAGAAATTTGCATAGGGGCCAACTGGCGTCAGTTCGGGCGACATAAAAAGACGCGACCGGTCCGAAAGAAGCGTCCGGTCACCAACTGTCACCGCTCCGAAGAAGCTGCATACATATGCAAACATTACGTGTCGTTGTGTATACAGTTATCCTCTGTTCTCTGTTTGTCATCCGCCCTGCCAAAGATATTGTCCAGGACCGGCTTTAGAATCAGTTTTAGACGATTCAAAATTATATACCTACTTAATTCATAGATATTAGTATATCTCACATAAATATGAATATCATTATTTCAATTTCGTGAGAAATTTATGAAGATAGTGTAATATTTAGAGAGGACGGCATTCTCTAAGTGGAAAACTGGACAATTAAAGTTCACAGAAAAAATCCAATCGATAAACTGGTGGAAAGTTTATCCACAAGCTCATTTATTCATTACTTCTGCTGGCCTTGTTATTGCAGGCTCCGTTTCAAACACAACATGGTCGTCTTCATTAAATAATTAGTGAGTGTGGTTGTGGGTAGTGTTATTTTGCGGGTAACCACAAACTAGAAGACCATTTGCAAACTGGCATGTGTGTACAGTAACATGGAGTTGATGATAGTTCAATAAATGCGGATGCGAGAGCAAAAATATACGACAAAATCATAGAAAAAAGAAGAGTTTAGAGCGTCTAAAATGTGTTTTTACGGTCGAAGAAGAAATTTTAGATATTGTGGAAGAGAGTATGCGTATAAGTACAAGACAGGTGCTTGGACTATTACAATCAACAGTGTGAGGCATATGGCACAGAACGTTTGTATTATTATGACAAAATCGGACTTACCTAAACGTGTTTCGGTCGGCGCGGCGCGGCGGGCCAAATTTCAAATAGCAGCAAATATATACCAAATTTTTATTGTAAAATATATATGTAAAATTGTAAAGTAATATAATTCACCGGCGTGACGTGTTAGTGGCAAGCACGTTTAGTCACACTATCGTGTATTGGGTTCGATCCCCAGCTACGACACTAGCAATAGATGTAGTTTCTTCAAATGTGTTACTCCTCTCCGGAAAGCTTTGACGGTTTTCAACTGTGTGTGTTTTTTTATAAAATGAAAAGTTTATTTATCTTGATGACAGGTCAAGTTTTTGTGGTTAATCTTGCGGCTTATTTTTACTATACGAGCTTTTTGCAACGCGCTGATACAACATTGAATTTATTATCAGCAGTTATACTCGGTTCTATCTCAATACATTTATTTCAATACCAATGACGTGCACGTAAATATTTTTGATAGATTACTTTTTAATGTTTTTTGTGCCATCGTATTTGGATAAATCTGCTCTACAAACATTATTCAGTAAAAGCTGAATCACCATATACAATAATGAAATAAATACTGATAGTTAATAATGTTCAATTTCCACATATCAACTTTAAACCTATCAGGAATAAAAACACATAACATGCAAAGCGTATTGACAATCGTTGGTGTAAAATTGATATAAATTTCTTCTGAAAATATTTTAAGTACGGTCCTGAATCAACCCTTATGTAAATTTGGTCGGCTCGGTCACATATAGTATAAGTTATAAGTATCGGGAATGCGACATGGCTCTATTAGAGGGTCACTCTGAATTATTTACAAGGCGCTTCCGCGGAGATTTTCATGTAAATGGACACAAATAGGTGGTCGGCGTGTTTTATCCTCGAACAAATGATGCTGAAACCAATCTTTCGCGTCATAGATCTTAGAAAAAGCATATAATTTGGGTAAAATTGTTTTTGGATCCTTGGTCATAAACATAAAACTTCAATGGGAAAGAATCGGTCGATTGTAGATTCAGTTTATATGTAGGTACTTTTAAAATAAGATAAGAATAATATTAATTTATAAAGTAATGCATTAATATTATAGGGATACCAAAACAGGAAACTAAAATACTTATTGATGATCGAAATAAAAGTACGCTCGATTGAATAAATAAATATTGTTCTTGCCACAGACAGATACATTTGTATAGGGAAAATTAAATTTTGTTTGCCAATTTTTGAAAAACTAAAAAAATATTTTGTAGGTGCTACAGGTATAAGCGTCCAAAATTATAATAAAATCTATTAAATCCATTAGAACATTACAATATCTCGATTATCTTGGTGTTGAAATATGTTGAATTTTGAGAAAACTATCCGTTTGATTTATAAAAAGAATGCAGTATCTCATCCGGAGACACACTGTCTACAGTATGGTGGAAACGTAAGGAATAATGGTTTTAAAAAACACAGATAGGTCGGTTTTTATATTTAAAAACGAATTTCTTGATATACATTCAAAATTTGTTACGTCATCCGCACTGTTGTGGTGACGTCATCTATCTTTTTTTAAATAGGAACATAGCCCATTCAATTGCTTTTCCGAAAGGTACATTAATTATCTATCTAACCATATACTTATATTAATAAAATAAAATATACAAGGTGGGCAAAAATTTCTTTTACCTTGTAACGGTAACAGTTACAATAAATGTTCAAATTGTTGGTCTTCAGCAATAATACAGTGAGATACACGGGAAGCAAATTCTCCTTGAACTATTGCTGGAGTTATCTGTGAAATATCCACTCTTATCCATTCTCTTAAATCTTCTAAACTTTCTGAACTATTCACATAAACTTTATTTCACGCATTTCTCCATAGAAAAAAATCAAGTGGAGTTAAATCTGGAGATCTCGAGCCTCAATTGACCCTTTTCGACCTATTTATTCATCGATCACGAAAACAAATATTTATGTAATTCCGTATAATATTAGTATAATGAGGTGGCGCCCCATTTCGCTGAAACCATAGGCCATTTCTATTTGGAAATAGTCTGCTTAGAGTTGGTAATATAAATTCTTCTAGAAATTGTAGATAACAAGGACCCGTTAAGTTTTCTTCAAAAAAGTATGGTCCTATAGTTATGTCACCGACAATTCCAACCAAAACAACCGTTTGGGGGTGTTGGTTGTGGTGTTCTTGGATCTAGCGGTGATTTTCACTTGCCAATATCGACAGGTCTGATGATTGTCATTTACAACATTCTGACTTCGTCTGAGAAAATAATATTTTTAACAAACAAGGGGTTCCTATTACATTTCTCCATCATATTTTCACAAAAGTCGACTCTATGATCAAAATCATCCTCTAGAAATTCTTGGAGATGCACTTTGCACTTGTACGAATGCCATTTTTCTTTATTTAATATTTTTAGAACCGTCGTAATATGATTCATATTATTGTCTAAAACTACTTGCCTTGAATTTGTGTGAGGATTCTCCTAAAATGTAAGTAAAACGTCCTGTTTCTTATCTTCAATGATTTGTTTTCTTCCACTTTTAGGTAGACCTTTAACAGTTTCTCTAAATTTCCGCTATACTCTGCTCTCCCCGATCTGAGAAATTGGATCTCGATTTGGATACCTGTTGTTAAAAAAACCACACACTTGTTCTGTGCGGTCGCATTTTATCTCCGCATCCTATCAAAATGAGAATTTTAGTAGATAAAATGCTCAAATAATTTTATTTCACACAACTATCACCTTAAGGAGGTTGAGGCGTTACAGTTCCAACCAAAATTAAGTCGAATTCTAAATCGGAACTTTTTCATAATAAATTATTACAAAAGGTTATAAGTCGATTATACCAATAATTATTGTCATAAAGGCATACATAAATCATTTTTTATTATTAATTAATTATTTAAGTAGATTTAATTGTTTTACTTAATGAACTAACTTTTGGATGTTTTGTCCAAACTTATAAAAGAAAATAAATGTATGTAAATATCTGTGTATTTTCCAAATTTGTTTCAGTAAATAATTTAAAAAAATGATAAGCAGTAAAAAATAAAATTGAATCATTAAATAATTGAAGAATCAGTTAAAAATCATTAACGAAAAGAAAAATTTGACAGTTTACAAATGTTTAATTTTTTTTTATTTATTAAAAGTCTGCTAATCTAATTAAAAACAATATTAAAATATGCGCGAAACATCCATACTTTACATAGTTAGTTTTAGGAACTACTATAGCATTTTTAAGTAAATAATGAAAACACCTTTCAAATGAGGTATCACAAGCCCCTACTTCCCAGTTAAAAATTTAGGGGTTGCAGCTGTCAGTCGATGGGGGTTGAATTTAGGGATGAAATTTGTACGGTGCAGGATGTCATTTCAGAATTCAAAATCAACGTGCCCCTGGATTTTTTTTTAAATATGTACAATAATAAAATACTGAATTTATACCATTTGGCTGTTTCACTCTGTATATTCTATCTCCAATTTGAAAGGAAAATTCTATCAAACGTGTTAAGAATTAAAATGTATTGTCAAACAACCAATTCACAACTAACCCTTCGCCAAAACAATTTTTTCTGCAGATCATTTTTAAACGACCTAACTTTACGAATTTCTATATGTAAAGTAATGCAGATGGTATTATCCGAAATACAAGGAGCTTCGGAGAGTGCAAGGGTTCTCAAATCGCCATTAGATGGTACAAAGGCAGCTCGTTAGCGTGGCTCGAGATGGCGCAATGAACGGACATGCTGGTCACTCTGGGGACGCCTTAGGTACCCTACGTTCTCATCATGTCATGTCTACGGCTGCTAGGTAAATCAGTAGCGTGTATATGTGAATGAACTAGATTACACCCATGTTTATCTAGCCATATAAAATATAGGACAAAACTTTCGTATTTATATTTACCCTCATACATAGTATTATACAGTAAGGTAAATATAGATCAAATTTTAAATTAGAAAGATTGTCACTTCGTTCGAAAGTGATTTTGATTTGCTATTTAGCAGTATATAGTTTGTTGAATTTGATGCATAACTGAGAAAATTAATTTTGAAAATGTAACATATTGTTAACGTCTTATAAACTCAGATGAGGCATTTCTTGTTAAAATATTGGTTTTGAAGAAAAGTTGAAACTGATCTCTAGGTATTTTTAAAGTTTATAATACCAAATTGTACCCACTAGAAATTTTTTTAAAGTGGACAATGAAAAATTTGTAAAAAAACTAACAGCATTTACTGTGATTTCAAAAACTATCACATAAAACTATCACTATCATTCACATAAAATGAAGCACATTGTCACAGCTATATTAATTCCAATTTATTTGGATGTATTTTTAACATGCCCAGTTGATTTTCGTCCACTGACAGGGCTTAAATGGAGATACGGCGTTTTCCGATGTGAGGCCATAGATTATTCTGTGATTTTGCTCCGTCTGTGCAAAAAGAAATAATGTTTGCACATCTTCCTCTCGACTTACAATCGGCACATTGCAATATGCCTTTAACAGGCATTTGGTATATCTTCACATATTGGGTGTTCACAGCGTTCCCATTACGTTGGACCTATCTGCATGTAACATAACATGGTGGAATACTATCTGCTAAAATTGGAACATATCAGTCTTACAGGGTGATTGACAGAGATATGTAAACTGTCATGTTTTATGTAAACTCTTTTATTATAATTTTAGGGCAAGATGTTACCAATGTTTCTGATTATGCATACAAAATATAAAGATGGGCAAGATACCGAAATTGGAATATATAGTGTGTGTATCACGTTCGAATAAACGATAGTTGTATTTCGTAATATTTCAATTTTATGTATTATTATATAATATAATATTATTAAGATTGTAATATAATAGCAATATACGTCATACTTTATTAACTTGTCAAGTAATTTCATGCGTTGGATAATTACACAGTTCTGCTTTAACTCGTGTTATTATTGTTAAACATTAAAGAAGCTAGTCAACAATTATACTACATTTTGGTGACGAGGATGGGATTAGAACCCACGCGGGTAAAAATCGTGAAACGTCCAAAATAGTTAGTATTTGCCTTCTACGCTGGGCAATGCTATTGAACAGTTATAATTTTACTATAGTCTATCACCCTGGAAAAGACAATGCAGCAGAAGATGCACTTTCTTGTTTGCTACTAGCAAATGCCAGTTTAACGGAAGCTGAAGAAGTTGGATTGCCTAAACCAGGGTATCTATTACATTTAAGAATACCTACGCCACATTGAAACATTCTTTATAGGATTTTGCAAACAGCAGAAAAGATAACTATCTATAAAAGAAAAACTTTGTGTAGAAATATTAATGAAATCTTTGCATTCTTTCGATAACCTGAATTCTGGTTATGCTAGCAAATTAAAATCCTAAAATGAATTTGTCTAATTTCTTATTTGACAATTCTCATTCTAACACTAGCATCCACACAGTCCCCTACGGCCATGCAGATTAAACTAGTATCCACATAACCCCCTACGATTATGAAGATTCAGTTAAAAATGCTGTTTGCAAAATCCTATAAAGAATGTTTCAATACAATTATAAGCAAACAAATAATAATTCATTTTTAAACATGCATAGAGTATATAGGCTCCAATACTAGTTAGCTAATAGATAGGTGAGGTTGTTTTTATCAGTCAATGTCAAATATAATCATTTCACACTTATTCATAGAAATTGTCTTGGTTTTGCATGAAACATCGCTATGAATGGCTTTATGTCTTTCTGATGAGCTCCAGAATAAGGGCGAAAAACGTTTCAAAGGCTAAGCATTTCCAGGAAACAGAATGATAGATTTCATGAAAATGTAATCCATTGGAATGAAAAATTTTTTTAAGACAAAGTAGATAAATAAATTCATTTTAGGTCTTTGTTCTCATTTTTAACTGAATCTTCATAATCGTAGGGGGTTATGTGGATACTAGTTTAATCTGCATGGCCGTAGGGGACTGTGTGGATGCTAGTGTTAGAATGAGAATTGTCAAATAAGAAATTAGACAAATTCATTTTAGGATTTTAATTTGCTAGCATAACCAGAATTCAGGTTATCGAAAGAATGCAAAGATTTCATTAATATTTCTACACAAAGTTTTTCTTTTATAGATAGTTATCTTTTCTGCTGTTTGCAAAATCCTATAAAGAATGTTTCAATACAATTATAAGCAAACAAATAATAATTCATTTTTAAACTACGCCACATGCCCATCACACAGCGTTCCTTACGGAAAAAATAGGTGAGGATTCCATGTTGAAGGACGTTATATGATTTCAAAATATAAGTTGGTCCGATAAAGAATTTACAAGTGTGACTTTTTCTATAAAAAAAGGGATGAATTATCAATAGAAGAAGGAATTCTTTTATGGAAGGGTCGAATATGTATTCCAAATTCTCTAGAAAGCACAATATTTCTAATATATCCTGGTCGGTATCTGTACAATGCGATCCTTTGCCAGAAAGCATGTTTACTGGCCTAATATTGATAACGAAATTGATGACTATGTCAAGCGTCATACTTCATGTCAGGCATCTCGACAGAATGATACGAAATTGCCGTTATATCCGTGGTGTGCACCACCAGAACCTTGGTGGAAAGTGCACATAGATTTCGCTGGTCCATTTGAAAACAGAATGTGGCTTACTGTGATAGACGCGTACTCCCGTTCGTTAGAACAATATTACTGTCAAATCTACAATTATAGCCTTGCGAAAGTGTTTGCACGGTATGGTTTACCCAAATTTATTATAAGTGACAATTTATTATAAATGACAATCAACCGCAGATGCGATCGCGGAAAGGGTGGTGAGAACGTTTAAAAACTGATAGTCAGCTAGCGATTATAAGAAAGATCCTCAGCTTCGTTTACAACAGTTTCTGTTCTCGTATAGGAAATCTCCTCCTCAACATTCTACAAGAAGGGCACCAAGTGAACTAATATTTGGTTGACCACTAAGATCCCTATTCGATCAGGTGAAACCAGATGTTCAGAGGAACATGGAACAAGAGAAATTGAAACAAAGACAACATTGTGATAAAGGAGCTCGAGCCGTATCATTGACGAAGATGAACCGGTATGGGTAAATAACCCAGTAGACACAGGCTCTGTTCCAGGTAAGGTCCTACAGCAGATAGGGAAATATTGTTTATTTAGTCGAAGGAAACATGCAGACCAGATGCGATCACACTCGACGGTACAAATTACAGACGAAATTAATTCATATATACCCAGTACTACCCAACTAGCACCAAAGTGACAGTAACTGAGATAGGAACTTCGTATGAGTAACCATTACGTAATTGCGACTAAATTTACGACTTTGATGTAAAAATAACTTCATTTGACAAGTCTACAGTCCCTGCCTCGTAGTTTCTACCACTAATGATTACTTTATAGTTATGCAACTTCTACGTAGCTTTCGTGGCACATGGGAACGTGGTAGTTACCAGTGGGACGACTTTCGGGTTTTCAGAACTTGAAGGTGGTAAACTATAGTAGCAGCGACTAACTCGCATCACTGAAATGTGACTTCAAAGTTGCAATCACCTTCAAGTAGCTTTAATATTTGCCGCGACGTTCTGGGAACCTTCACTATTTCTTTAAAGTAGTGGAACTTGTAAGTAATATTCATAGATGTTAATGACGTTACTGCTACCTACTGAACTGTGTACGGCTACTACAAAGTGCACATCACCTCTGAAATTTACCATGAAGTAAATTTCACCATCTAGTTCCCAATGCTGACCATAGATGAAGTTAATGCAACAAGCCTAACCTATATAATATATGTTTGCCTAACCTAGACTAGAATTATATGCTGCTATATTCATGCTATGCAACATTTTATGTTCAAAATAAGGCAACGAAATTTAATATTTCAACACAGTTTTATTACACCTACCTTTTCTTCTATGTTATCTATCACTGTAATAGTACATAATAAACATAAACCAACAAGGTTTATGTTTATTAAGTCGTTGATATATGGATGCATACAAGTAAATTGCGACAGCTGATAGGTTTTCAATGTGAAGTTAGGTAAATGATAAACAGCAAAAGCTAGAAACGCGTTCAGTCTAGACCTCAACGTACGGCTAACACGTACGTTCCGAATCAATAGCGGGAGAAATGTAACCATGAAGTAGCAGCGGCAACTTTGAAGAGGTAATTTGTGGTAGTCACAACTTTGCTACGACTTTAAAGTAATGCTACAGTTCCACTCGCAGATTTGTGGTAAATATAACTTTAAAGTTACGTATTTGCAGTTTTCGTCACTATCGCCAAGTAGCAATTACTTTCAAGTAGCATTTCTTGGTCAAAACGACCTTAAAGTCATATTTTCTGAAATACGCTATGTTAAAGGCCAAAATTATCGACGCCGTTATTATAACACATGAACCATAATTTCACAATTGACTAATAAATTTAATTTATCGCAATTTCTTCACCAAATACAACAAATGACGACATAAAAAGTAGTGTTAAGTTCCGAAGAACAATAAAAAATATGTTTCGGCATCTAGTGTGTCATATTCACGCATGACATTACATATTTTAAAAACAATATTTTCATTAAAAAATGCATATTTTAAAGGCGCGTGGTTAGATTCGAACGTTTTATCATTATGTTTGTCAGTAAAATTGCATTCGTTTTAATTGTGACTCTTAGACCACTGAAAAATAGCACAAGTTTTGCTGTCTAATATTACCTTCTGATATTCTATTAAATTTCTGAGTTAGGGAAATGAACAAGAACAAGAATCATATGTAAGAATGAAACCTAAATATAATAAAATCGGTTGCAAGACAAAGAAGGGGCAACATCGATTTGAAAGAGTAGGGAGTGGTAAAGTTTTCTGAAAGTTGCGGCGTCTACGCCGCCACGTCGTCGCTCCGGAGCAACAACTTCATTGGAACGTAGCTAGACAAGTTCCAGGAACGTGGCTGGAACGTTATCGTCACCAAAAAATATTCCCCATTTTGGTCATAAACACGTATTAGGAACGTTCCTATTACGTGCCTGTGACTAGTACCAAAACAGTTTAAAGTGCCTACAATAGTCATTGCTACGTTCCCACGACTAATTGTGCTAGTTGGGTAGTACAAATGGGATGCTAACAGACTATTTTGAACAATCGGAGGCAACATTTACATCATACGAAGTTCAAACACCTCTGAAAACACTACAGAGCAAAACAGATAATGTAGAAACTGCCGGCCAATTGCATTTTAGAAGAGCCTAAACCGACTGGCCAGTCAGATCCTTCGTCAGCACATTCATTCACACCACAAATATCCACTTCAAATGAAAAGACCTCTTACACGTCTCAACTAGTTTTGAAGTTATGTTTATACATTGTCTTTTTGGTATTATGTTTCTTTTTATTTTGTTATCTGTAATTTTTTGTTTTGGTAAGGGATAAATGTAATATAATAGCAATGGCATACGCTATTGAACTGATCAGGTAATTCCATGAGTTGGATAATTACAGAGTTTTGCTTTAACTCGTGTTATTGTTAGTCATTAAAGAACCCAATCAACAATTATACTACAAAGATGTTTTTAATGCGACTATTAGGGAAGGGGGCCAAAATTACAGTCGAAAGTTGCAAATACCTACTTGAAAAATAAAAATAAAAAAGTACTAGCTGTATTCTTATCCTCAGTGACCAAATACAAATGAATTGTGCTGTATTCGAGTAAAATATTAATCAAATTGTTATTCATAGTCATCCACATCCGATGCAAATTACACTCGTTTTAAATACTGCTCCTGTAACAAATAATTTGTCTCTTCGTGTGCTATAAATGGAAGATTATAAAAAAAAAAACTAAGCAGCTACTCCCCTTTTCATTCTCTACGTGTTGCAAGCAAAATAAAATTATCCCGACTCATTTCCCTTATATTTATGGTCGGCGTATATTAGCTGGAACTGCGTCTTGTAGAGAAGTAAAGTAAGAGCACAAATAATATTTTACAAGAGGATACAAATTGCTAAGTTTCTCAAAGCGGCCGCGGAACTCATTCAAAGGCGGGCGTTTAACAACACGCCGCGGCTTATTCTTCCTAAAGCACTTCCGCTGCCTCTTCCGGCTATAACTAACACTTTGATGATGTACATAACAACCGTCTGTATGTGTTTTTTGTGTGAGGAGAAAGCGGCTAATAATTTCCGTGGTTTTTGAGATGCAAACGTAATATATTCATGAGAATTTCATTATGACGTACAGAAAGTTTTAGGCAGTAAATATAATACAGACGCATATTAAATAACCATTATTTTAATTTACTGTTTTAAAACTATTATGCCCCATCATTATAAGTAAAAATTTCTTAGAGAAAATTGACCTGAAAGAGATAATCCTCACGAATCGAAAGACTGATAGTACATTACTATTAACTATCCTGTCTAAAATTTTTGAAGAGGCATTACGTTATGTTCTCAGTTGAAATTATTTAAAAGAACCGCTGCCTAAGGAATCATTACTTCTACATCCAGATTTTTCATTCAAGTCACTTTAAAGGAAACATCTTGACTAGATCTGCACTCTAGTTTATGGAAATATTGGTCAAAGAATTTTAATAATATTTGGGACAGATGTTATAGAAAAGTTTGAGGCGTTGGTTCCTACCATATACGATAAAAATGAGGTTTCTAGTTTACCCTACGTATTTTCCCCTATTCACAACCTGCCACCTCCCACCCCTTCAATGGAATCATCTCAATCTGATGTCATTACATAATTGGAAAATATTATTAAAAAATCTGAGGCCCTGGATTCTAGGATATTACCCCCCACTCCTTCAACGCAATCATATCAAAATATAATTTAGTTTCAGATATCGTTATAATACATACGTGTACCAAATTTTAAGTGAAAATCTAAATTTATCAACTCTTTTAATAAGGTGGGGGGATCGAAACTATTATAAAAAATCCTGAGGCCTTCGCTTCTAGTATATACGCCAAATCCCAAATTTCTCTACTCTTACCTGCATGCTTTACTTATTTTCCCCTATCTACCCCTATTTAACCTCCAACCCTTCAACGGAATCATTTCAAAATATAATCAAGTTCCAGATGCCGTTATAATACATACTTGTACCAAATTTCAAGTGAATATCTCAATTTTATTTTATCAACTCCTTTAATAATGGAGTGGGGGTATTGGGAGGTTGAAAAATATTATAAAAAAATCTGAGGCCCTGGTTTATAGTACATACACCGAATTTCAAGTTTCTGTACTCTTACCAGCTTGCTTTACTTATTTTCCCCTATTTACCCCTATTTAACCTCCAACCCTTCAACGAAATCATCTCAAAATATAATTTAGTTCCAGATCTCGTTATAATATATACTTTTGTCTGAAAAATATTATTAAAAAATCTAAAGCCTTGGCTTCTAGTATATAAATTAAATTTCAAGTTTTTGTACTGTTACCAGCTTGCTTTACTTATTTTTCCCTATTTACCCCAGATTATTCTGATGAAGGGTTGGGCCCTTCATCAGATTAATCCCAAAATATAATCTGGTTCCTTATGTCATTATTATATATACGTGTATCCAATTTCTAGTGAATATCTCAATTTTATTTGATCTACCCCTTTGATAATGATTTGGGGAGGGTTGGGGATGAAAAATATTTAAAAAATTTTGAGGCCTTGGCTTGTAACAGATAAATCGAATTTAAAGTTTCTGTGCTCTTACCAGCTTGCTTTTGATATTTCCCCCTATTTGTCCCACAACCCTTCACCGGATATCTTCAAAAAACAATCCAGTTCCAGATCTCGTTATAATAATATATACTTTTTAAAAATGAATTATTATTTGTTTGCTTATAATTGTATTGAAACATTCTTTATAGGATTTTGCAAACAGCAGAAAAATTAACTATCTATAAAAGAAAAACTTTGTGTAGAAATATTAATGAAATCTTTGCATTCTTTCGATAACCTGAATTCTGGTTATGCTAGCAAATTAACATCCTAAAATGAATTTGTCTAATTTCTTATTTGACAATTCTCATTCTAACACTAGCATCCACACAGTCCCCTACGGCCATGCAGATTAAACTAGTATCCACATAACCCCCTACGATTATGAAGATTCAGTTAAAAATGAGAACAAAGACCTAAAATGAATTTATTTATCTACCTTGTCTTAAAAAATGTTTCATTCCAATGGATTACATTTTCATGAAAACAGAATGATAGATTTCATGAAAATGTAATCCATTGGAATGAAACATTTTTTAAGACAAGGTAGATAAATAAATTCATTTTAGGTCTTTGTTCTCATTTTTAACTGAATCTTCATAATCGTAGGGGGTTATGTGGATACTAGTTTAATCTGCATGGCCGTAGGGGACTGTGTGGATGCTAGTGTTAGAATGAGAATTGTCAAATAAGAAATTAGACAAATTCATTTTAGGATGTTAATTTGCTAGCATAACCAGAATTCAGGTTATCGAAAGAATGCAAAGATTTCATTAATATTTCTACACAAAGTTTTTCTTTTATAGATAGTTAATTTTTCTGCTGTTTGCAAAATCCTATAAAGAATGTTTAAATAATATATACTTTTGTCTGAAAGATGTTTTCTCGAAAATTCTTTATTTTCAAGTTATTCGCCTATGGCAACTTAAATGCCCCACCCGGTAGATGCCAAATGGACTCACTTGTTCAGGGTCGGCATCGCTTTGCCAAACACCGTGTATATTTGAAAAATAGAACCATTATTATTTTCATCCACTTTCTTGTTAAATATTTTGTTTGTGACTTTCTGTACGTCTTTAACTCCTTGCACAGAGCGGTTAGAGCAAGAAGAGTGATTTATTCCCCCGGTGCAGCTGTGTGAATAGCCCTCATCAACTGAATTTATTTCCTGGTCTTGACACGATTTATTCCAGGCTACAGAATGTAATTGCATAAAGAAACAGTTCTCTGCTAATTGACAAGAATTAAACAAAAGGCTATAATAGAGCTTGTGTGCAGAATGTATTACTGGAGAATAATACCATAATGATTAATCTCGCTGGATCAAAAACCTTTTTGTTCACGTGCTTTTAAAGTTTTTATAGAGATTGTATTCCATATTTATCTGTTATTTTGTTAGATGAACAATGGGCATTGGATGAAATTTAAAGTAAATAATATTAATTCTCGTACAATTTTACACTATTAGGATTGTCAGAATTGATTTTCACATTAATAGTTAAACCACTAATAACAACATGCATAAACCTACAAAACAACGGGCAATAATACGCAATACATAAAAACGCAATCCGAAACTGAGTGATACAACACGGCAAGTCGCTGTTATCACTCCTGAGTTCGAGTCTTAGTTGCGGCAAATGGCAATGTTCCAGGGAATGGTTGTTGTGTAGCTGTATATTGTCTTGGTTGAGTTGTAGAATAGTTATATTAAATTCCCGCAGGAAATTAATATTTAAAAGGCAACAAAACAACAAAAATACATAAAATTGTATCTTTTATCTACAAACAGGAATCGAAAATCGACAACATTATTTCCATCAAAATATGTAAACTACATCTATAGTGAACTACTTGTAATGTGTGTTAGACGAGTGGCAGAGTGAATCAGCTTTTCAGCGCCTTCGAAGGCTGCGGGCAGTGCCACGTTCGTGTATATTTCTTGTTAGTGTACTTGAGCTCTTAGTATGACTTCTCTGCAAAAATTATATAATAGGTTATACATTGCATCACATTTTTCTACGATTGCTTCGGAGGCTATAAAAACTAGCTTTGGATATAATTTATCATTACCAAACACTTTGCCTGTTGATAAGAACAACTCCTATTTTTATGAGGTATCCAAAACTGAGCACTGAACTCTCTGATGCTATCAGAGATTTGAAAAATAAGAAATCGGCCGTCATAGACGGATTAAGTGTAAGTATATTAAAAAGTATGTCTTCAAATATAAACGATTAACTATCAGTGCTATGCAGGTTTTCACGGCCGTTGTCCAATGAAGTAGTTTCTTCCGGGTTTTGCAGCGGTCGTCGAACTTGACTTGACGTTTAGCTGATCATGCTGTCAGCTTCTTCAGAAGGGTTCCAAAGACTGAAGTTGTTGAGTTCAGCTCCTCGTTATATACCTGGGCGCTGCTATGCATGGTTGCACAATCGTCGTGCTCCGTTGATCGTGATCAATTACATTACTAGTACTTGGCAAAGCCAGTCTCCATCTCCATGGATTGCTTAGTCGATACCCATCTTCTCTGTTAAAATTGTTCTTATTTTTCATAATTTCCAGTGATTCCCTAATAATTCTTGGGTAATAACGCGCACTTCTGTCCAATATCCTAAAGTTCTCCTATTTGATCTTATGGTTCTCATTGTGATGAACATGTTCTGCTACAGCCGACTTATCTGTGTGTCCCAGTCTAGTATATCTCTGATGTTCCTTGATTCTGCATTGGATATTTCGCCTTGTTTGTTCGATGTAACTTTTTCCGCATATACAGTCCAACTGGTAAACACCTTTCGTCAACAGTTTAGGGATGGGGTCCTTGTTTGAGGGAAGCAACTGTTGTATTTTCTTCACTGTTCGAAAACGTACACCTTTAGTCTTTTTTTATAGAATTCTTCTTAGCCTATCCGTGACTCCGGCGACGAATGGTAAGCACGCATATGTTGTAGGTTGTTCCTTTTCTTCAGTTATTGTTATTCTCTGTCTGTTAATAATTCGTTGCATACCTCTTTGCTTATAACCATTCTTTTCTAGTGCTTCTTGGGAGTTTTTAAGTTCCTCGGGTTTGCTCTTTTCGTCACATATTGTTGTAGCTCTGTGGAACAAAGTTCTTATAAGCGACCTCTTTTGTTGTGGGTGGTGGTGTGATGTAGCATGCAGGTAACGATAAGTACATGTTTTCTTCCTATAAACTCCATGGGCCAGTTTACCATGGCTTGAACGGTTCACCAATACATCTAAGAAAGGCAAACCTCCCTCTTGTTTGGTCTCCATAGTAAACTTGATGTTTGGATGACGATTGTTTAAATGATCGAAGAATCGTCGTTAACTATCTTCTATAGTGTTTATTTGACAATAAGTTTGTTTTTTTTATATTTCTGATATTTATTTTTCTATATTATTTTCTTGTATTTTTATTATTGTTGTTATGTAATTATTTATGTATACGCTTTTTCTCTATTTATTCTATGACTTGCCATAAAGTACAAGGCTGATATAACAACAATTGAAGAAGTCAGATGGACTGGACAAGGACATATACTAAAAAAAGAATATGATGTTTTCTATAGCTGCCCCAACAACAGACACGAACTCGGGACCACCTTTGTCATAAGTAAACATCTCAGACAACAAATAATTGGATTCATACCAATAAATCCCATATTATGCACCCTAAGGGTCAGAGGAAAATTCTTTAACCTCAGAATTGTTAATGTCCATGCTCCTACTGAAGAGAAAAGCATAAAAGAAAAGATGAATTTTACGAAGAACTAGAAGAGACATACGACCGAACCACGATATAAAAATCGTTATATGAGATCTTAACGCAAAAAAGGGAAGGAACAACAGTACCGTGAACAAATAGAAAATAATAGTCTTCACATGGAAAGTAACAACAACTGGATAACAGTAATAAACTTGGCGGCCTCAAGAAACGTGGTAGTGGGGAGCACTCTATTTGAGAGAAAAAACATACACAGGGTAACTTTTTAACCAAACTGACGATTTACTAATCCACGCTCGCCATAGGTCAAATCTCATGAATGTAAGAAGCTGTAGGGAAGCCAACCGCTACTTAGACCATTTCCTGCTAAGATCAAGAATAAGAGCCAGAATATCAAATGTTAAAAAATTGATACAATATCCAGATTTAGTACTGAGTTGGTAAAAAATAATGACACACTAAAACAGTTTCAAGAAAGGTTGACGGTGAGTCTACCTATTGAGAAAAATATATCAGCATCAGAAAGATAGGAAAGATAAGACGGCTCTTCTAACAACGGGTAGAAATGATAGGTCCATGCAGGAAACAAAAAAAGAATGACTGGTTTGATGTGGAATGGGAAAGAGTAAGCATACAAAAAACAACATCTACAGGAAAATGATCCAGAGGAGAACAAGATCAGCAAAAAAACGAGAATATGAAAACAGACAGATAGAGAGACGAACGAAACCAAAACATTTTATAAGGAGGGGATTTAAACCCAGAACCATATCATGTAAAGATAACGAAGGAAATCTTCTAGCTCACCCTAACCTGATACCAAGTTGATGGGTCCAACATTTCGACAAGCTGCTAAAAGCAAACGTAGACGTAAACGTTAATGTAGAAAATCTGAAGTGAACGAAGAAGAACAAGAAGCACCAACTACTGTAGAGATACAAGAAGCTGTCAAAATAATAAGTGTCCTGGCAGCGGCCAAATCCCAACAGAATTCTTCAAACAGGTAGGTGCGCAACTAATCGGTGAGCTACACAAAATATACGAGCAGATCTGGACCACGGGAGAAATTCCTGAAGAGACAAAATGGGAATAATATATCCTATACATAAGAAGGGGGATCCGCTAAATTGTAAAAATTACAGAGGCATTACGTTATTGAAAGTAGCATACAAACTGCTCTCCAACATATTATATAGGAGATTACTAACATACACTGAAAAGCTCCTAGGAGAGTACCAATGTGGATTCCGGCCAGGAAAATCAACGACGGACCAAATATTCATCCTCCGTCAAATCTCGTAAATAGGTCTGAAACACAACATCCATACATTCTATATGTTCATTAATTTTAAATCTGCTTATGATAGCATTATACGAGCTACACTGTACGAAGCCTTGTATAGTCTAGACATCCCAAAAAAACTGGTTGATCTGGTAATGATGACAATGAAAAGTGTTAGGTGCCGTACAAAAATACAAAATACCATCTCAGAAAGCCTAGAGGTACGAAACGGACTCCGTCAGGGGGATGCGCTAGCGTGCCTTTTGTTCAACATATGACTGGAAAAAGCAGATGCCAACATAATCACAGGAGGCACGATAGGACTTTGCCGGACATGACAATAACTTATACGGAACTTGGAGGCTCAGCCAACAACTACGGCCTACAAATAAACGAGGAAAAAACAATTCATGCCAGTAACCACCTCGCCACGCATTGTTCATAACCTCCACCAATATTTTACAATCGGCACAGAAAATTTTGAAGTTGGCTCTAGTATGAATACGAAGAACGATAGCGATGCAGAAATAAGAAGGCGGTTTGTGCTAGGAAATAAATGCTACAATGCCTTACGTAAACAACTCTCTAACAGCAACATAAGTAGAAAGTGGAGGAGGAAACTTTGGGAGGCCAAGACCCACATATGGTTGTAGCGTCATAGATGATGATGATGATGATAATACCGAACGGATTGTCTGCGTCTATGAGCATTTTTGTGAGAATCAAGATTTATGTAATGAATATTGAGTTCACTTGCTTTCATCATAAGCTGGTTACTAGTTGCTGGTATTGCCAAACTGTCAACATTTAAATTAATAGAATGAGCACCACTGTCAACACCTATTTATATGATAAATCTAGACGAAACACCACTTTCAAGAGATTTATTTTCGTTGTCGATATTCCAGCGCGGGTTGCGATGCACCGGAGATTACATGCCTTTATCTTTTATGATGCCTTCTCACTCGAAGTGCATCGGGTTCATTGAGTGTTAAAATATGAATCGTCTCAATAAATGATTCATTTGCATACATTTCTCTTGTTATTTAATTCGAATATAATGAATGAAACACTTGATTTGAAACACTTGCCCGTGAACACAAAAACTATCAACTGATATTTAAAATTATAATATTTTTATTCAAAAACAAAAACTCGACTGATTCTCGTACAATGTTCATACATACACACAAATACACTCTATGTCTAAGCATGATGCTAGAGTAACACTAACTACGCAAACTAGGACAACCTCTACCCTTATAATATGCCCTCTCTTGTAATCCGTATAGTGAAGGTTTCCTACGTCTTCTGTAATCTCCACTTCAGGCATTGCAGAATCTGTGATGCTGTCAAACGGGTTTAAACTCGCTCTAGAAATTTCACTTCAATAGAGAAAATATACAATAGGCGGGTTCGGTCATAAAAGAAAATAACATTTTTCTTGGCAGATGTGAAGTTAAATAGTCAACAAAACACGTATGTGAAAAAAAAATGAGAAAAAAAAGTTGCAGCGCCTGTAATTGCCAAATTAAAGTTCGGTGATAATGGTGGACCCCACAACGGAATTGACGTCAGTGGCCTGATATAAGCTCCGGCTCCACCCTGCGCGCACGTATCCCGCATAGCGCAAGCAGCGAATCACTATAATATTTAAGTTTTGTGACATTCATCGGTGGTGTTTTTTAAAGTCCTAGTCGTACAATGCAATCGGGGTACCAGAAAGCCGATTCCCGAAACACACCACATTTAAATGTGCAGATGGTATTTGATTGTTTGACAAGCAATGCGAATCTAAATCAAGCTCAAAGCAGTGGCGCTAAATACTGTAAGTACCATACTTGTGGCATATTTTTTATTTGTATTGTATTTGTATTTATTATTTAGTGAAGTTTCGGTAAAGTTTAAACAAACTAACATTTGAATACGTATATAAAACAGGCAATCTGTTAGACAAGTAACTTTTCACCGTTTGTCTGTAAACTATTTTGTTTCCTGGCAATAAATTATTATTTTATATTTATTTATTTATATCTGTTAGAATAGAAATAGGCAGAGGTATAAGCAACTGACAAATATACGTCGACGCTTTCACGCTCCGACGTTTAAGAATTATAATTAATATGTATTTATATAAGTTTACCTTGTATTTACTAGATATAAAAATAAAAAATGCCGCATGTACAAAGCAGATTTAATGGAACCGCCGGCGTCGCAGGGACATTAATGGGAATTTTTTATGTGACAAGTAAATATGAAGTAAACTATACCGATTTGTGTATATTAAAAACTACTTAATAAAATTTTGAAGATAAACTTATATGAAAAGCATTAATTGCTAACAGTAGGTATACCTATTATATATTATATAGTGTGAGCTTCCAAAGACCTTTGAATAATTGCAAATAAATTTACACTACGTACCTACCCACTTTTTACAGGTCAGAAAGAGAAGATTATGGAGACCGCTCAGCGCTGTCGGGCCACTGACGTCACAACAGTAGCCTCACGCATAGGTACGTTTCTAGCCTCGCGGCGACGGGAAGATTTTCAAGTATCAATAAAACCTATATTTTTGGACATTTAATTTTTAAATTTTATATGGTTGTTTTTTTCCATGGTTTCTATCGATTTAAGCAAAAATTGAAAATTACCGAACCCGTCTATTGTCTATATGAACTTCTCTACTCTTAACTCCATTCGCGAGTCCTAAGGAGATTAAAAATTATTATCATGTTGTCCCACGTCGAAAACAATTTTTGCAGTTTTTAAAAGTGTATTTTTCATATCTGATAATAAGATATAAACAAACCGGAATCCGTTAGTACTGCCATATTTTTGTTAGAAAAGTAAACATTTTGCTTCCGATGTAAATTAATACTTCATCGACAAAACTATAAAGCAAGAATCAAAGGTAAGGTACGTAATACGATCTGGTATAATGGAGCTGGCATAGGTCAGGCAGCCGATGTGCTCTTTCTGGGGTGAATGTGTGTGCTTGGCCGTACTAATAGCCAATTCACGGCAGCAATCCTGCCAATTAAGCGCTGGTTTATTTACAAACAGATCGCCGATGTCAATGATTAGCCAATATTCGCCTGATACCGCCTCCGGCCGGCCTCCGCTATAGGAAATTAAAGGGATATTTGTCCAGTTTAATAGACTAGCAAATGTTATATCATTTGCTTATGCACTATTTAATTCAATATATTTGAAGTAAATAGCTGAAATAAAGCAGCAATCAACACATTTTAAACATCTCTCTGGATCATTTTGTACATGGTGGCACAAATGTCACGAGGGACTATAAAAATATTAATACCGGGTGCCCAATTATATTTTGACCCTTTCTAAACCTATATAACTCTTGAACTTGTTGAGATAATGAAGTTTTTTCCCGAGTATCCGCCTTTTTTGCTCACTTCCTGTTAAACCGGAAATGACAGCGTATTTTCGGGGATAGGGCAACTTGGTTATTTTTTCAAATGGAAGACCCTGTACATTTTTTCACAGTTGGAAAGACCATTGTTTCCCCTTTCCAAAAATTCCATATTTGTCATGGACATTATACAGAGTGATTCTATTATAAGGTTTTAAAGTGAACACTGCGTTTTATCGAAATGCTACGAAAACAATAATGATTCACAAAGTAGTCTATGAAAATAAAAGATAACATTACTTGTAAATGTCAAATTAGTTTATTAATAACTCGGGTTACTGTAAGAGAAATATTTACTTTAAGTGAAGAGACTAAGTGTGTAATCTTTCTTGCTGACACTAATTCTTACTACTATTTAAGACAACACAAATAAGATTTAAGACTATGTTTAACAAGGAGCCTCCAACAATAAAACTCAATTAGAAAATGGGCTTAATAATGCAATTGAAATTTTGGAAATGACACAAAATGATCCTTCCTCTTCTACAATAGAAATTTATTCCGCAACAGGTAGTATTTAGAAAACTACTGTTCATACTTTTATCAAAAGTGTTCTAAAATTGAATGCTTATAAAATTCATATTCATCAAGAATTAATGGAAACTGATTTTCCAAAACGAATACAATTTTGTAGAAAATGTTTTTATTTACGTAGAAGAGATAGGAATTTTCTTGGTGAGTGTCTGACGAAGCATCATTTTACTTAAATGGTAGTGAGTATGCATAATTGTAGAGTTTGTGCATCAGAAAATCCCAGATATATCCATCAGTATATCAGATCTTCACCAAAAGTTAGTTTGGTGTGCGATATTAAAAAAAATTTACATTTCTTTAACAATCCAATTGTCAATGCCCCATCATATTTGGACATATTATAAAGTTTCTTTTATCCGCAACTTGAACAAGATGATTTGTTGAGGTCAGTCTATTTCCAACAAAACGGTGCTACACGTCACTATGATATGATAACTAGAGATTCCCTGAATGCCATCTTTGGCAATCGTATTCAACAATGGAGGGGAGCTCCTATAGCATGGCCCCCTCGATCCCCAGAATTCACAGTTCTAGATTTTTTTTCTTATGGGCGATGTGGAAGACAGGTGTTATAACCCTATGCCACAAAATTTAAAACAACTTAAAGAAAACATTCGAAATGTCTTTAGTAACATTACCCCCGAACAGTTTAGGAGGTTGAGGCGTTAGACGAAAATAATGAAAAAAATCTGAAATAAAATGTTTTAATAGATTTTTATATGACACAATTTTCTGTAAAAAATCCAAAGTCATTAAGAAACTCATTAAGTTAAAAAGTTTAAAAAACTTTTACATGTAGTTTTATGGAAAATATGTCAACCCATCATGAAACCCCGTACATTTTAACAAAAATAACTAAATAAAACACACGTGTGTTTTATTTGGTTATTTGTGCAAAATGATTAACTACCATAAATTAAGGCTCCTTCAATCAATTTTTTGGTACATTTTAATTTATAGCAAATAACCAAATAATGTCAGCAGTTCCGAAAACTAACTATGTAAAGCATTGATGTCTTACGCATATTTTAATATTGTTTCCAATTTAATTAGGAGACTTCTAATAAATAAAAAAAATTAATAAACATTTGCCGTCAAATTTCTCGTATCGTTAATGATTTTTAACGGAATTTTCAATTATTTAATGATTTAATTTCAATTTTTACTGCCTCCCATATTTTTAGAATTATTTACTAAAACAAATTTGTAAAATATATAGATATTTACAACACATCCAAAAGTTAGTTCATTAATTAAAATAATTAAATTTACGTAAATAATTAATTAATAATAAAAAATGATTTATTTATGCCTTTATGACAATAATTATTGACTTCTAACCTTTTGTAATAATTTATTATGGAAAAGTTCCGATTTAGAATTCGACTCAACTTCCTTAAGTAGAAGCTATGACAACTTTGTAAAGCGAATAAATAAATGTATCCAAGTTGATGGGCAGCATTTTGAACACCTCATGTAACTAATGTGTATTATTTTGTTTATTTCTTATTTGTTTAATAAATATCCTGTTATTCGTTGTCATATCGAATTTCATATGGACAATTTTAATATTAGCAATTGAAGTAACATGCAATTGTTAATAAACTAATTTGAAGTTTACAAGTGATGTCTATTATTTCTATAGTCTATTTTGTAAATCATTATTATACTCCTCGCAAATACAAAAGGAAGAGTATTTTACATTCGATCGGCACATTTCTAAAACCGGTAATATTGCTCGTAGAGAAAACATTTTCATATCACTGTTGGTGATCGAGTTCTGAATAACTTTCAAAATGTTCGTTCGTCTGTCTGTCCGTCACGTTTCTTGTAGCACGATAACTTAAGAACGAACAGTCCGATAGTATTGAAATTTGGACAGTAAGCTAGTGTTAGCTAAAGGAAGAACTATTGTTTTTGAACAAAATCGATCAATAAATAAAAAAGTTATTAATTTTTGAAATTAAACCGAAAATATTTGAAACTAATATCATTAAAAAAAACTGCGAAGAGTATCCTATAGAATGTGTAACAATTATATAACAAGTGTAGTAAATCGGCGAAGAGTATAATGGTTAGCTTATTGCCTTTTCGTAGCATTTCGATAAAACGCAGTATTCACTTTAAAACCCTATAAAGCCATCACTCTGTATAGATTCTATGACAAATATGGAATTTTCGGAAAGGGGAAACAATGGGCTTTCCAAGGGTGAAAAAATATACAGGGTGTTCCATTTGAAATGACAAACTTACGCTATCCCTGAAAATATCTCGTCATTTCCGGTTAAACCGGAAGTAAGCAAGAAATGACGAATCCCCAGGAAAAAAGTTATTAAAATTAGAAGAAGATTAGTCATCCGGTAGCCGCCCTCTATTTACTATAATATACCTAAAAAATATCATGGAGGTGAAATTTATAGTGATACAAAATTCCTTTTTATATAGTTCAATCAATTCACTGTTCAGATGAAATTAGGTTTGTGACAGGTCAGAACATTGTACTAAGAACTAAATACGAAGTATGGGTCTGAGAGAAACATATTATATCTCAGTGTCTTAGAGAGCGTCTGAATTGACAATGAGGAAAAGAAAAGTAGGGGGTGCGAGAGACTACTACAAAGAACAAAATCACAGTAATAAACACTCTTCCTGTAATTACCTAAAGTTTTCATAATTGTCGATTGGCTTTAAGCGACATTGTGGAATGAACAGAAAGACGACAAAAATCCTAACGATGGGCGAAATTCATCATCAGCAAATGTGCGTAGATTATACCTTAAGAAAAAGGACGGCCGGCGTAGGTTAATACAGTTGGAACCTGTTTATGACACCTCGGTCATAGTAGCCCGGGAGGCGACAGATTTTTCGCGTTAATATCTATAAAGCTAGATTTTTTTTCCAAAGAGAGTTTAGATAGTATCTATAATGAAGGTACAATTCTACCAAACTCTTAGTGGTGCACAAATAAGTAAAAAATTAAACATGTTGTAAAAAACAGATGGACGAAAATTTCGTTTTTCGAATTGTCACGAATTGTCAAAAAATGTCGATTTGCCTTCGCTCCTGCTGGAACCAATTTTCGATTTTCACCTCGCGATTCACGTTGTACGGTCATTGGACCTTCTCCTCGCCATTGAGATACAGAACGTGTCTCCGATCGCCGAATTTATTCAGTTTTTACGTTTGAAAATTTGATTGCGGTCGTGTTAATCGGCAACTATTTCTAAGTGGTTCCCCGAGTTCGAATCCCGCCCGCGGATACTTTTTTTCGTTTTCAATTTGTTCAGATATTTTTTATTCTATAATTGCTATTCGCTAGGTTCTATTGCATTTCTCGGAGAAGTTTTGCATTTTCCGCCGCGGAATACTAATCTGCACTATTTCGATTAAAAATCCAATTCTACCTCCGCTATAGGGTGGCCAAATCTTTGGTAGACGTTGCAAAAACAGCAATACGTAGTCAAATCACGATAATTATATTACACATTAGTATTAATGACCAGACAGTATTTTCACAGATCTGTTAATAAGCTTTTATTTACTCCATTATATTATATGTTTCAGTAAGGAAATTTCTCTTTCAATTTATATGTTTTTTAATGCCAAAAAATACGTTCAGCATATAATAATATTATTGTTAATAATGGGTGCAAGTCATAAAACGTACTTTCGATTCACTCAAAACAGTATTGCATTATCTCTAAGATTTCTATCCACAACGTCTCTATACCATCTGAAATTTTTATACATGCTTTTTACTATCGAAATTTGAATGAAAACAAGGAATAGAAATGATTGGAATTACATTTTTTATGCAATCAGGAAATAAATTCAGAACGTTACACATCATTTTATTAAACCTATTTATGCTCTGTGAACGTCTACCAAAGATTTGGCAATCCTATAGCGGAGGTGGAATGTGATTTTGAATCGAAATTGTGCAGATTAATATTCTGCGGCGGAAAATGCAAAACCTCTCCGAGAAATGCAATAGAACGGAGCGAACAGCAATTACAGAATCCAAAATATCTACCAAAAAAATTGAACACGAAAAAAAAAAGTACCCCCGGGCATGATTCGAACTCGGGAAACCACTTAAATATAGTCGCCGATTAGCACGACCGCAAGTCAATTTTTCAAACGTAAGAACGGAATAAATACGGCGATCGGAGACCAGTTCTATGTCTCGATGGCGAGGAGCAGGTCAGCAATGACCGTACAACGTGAATCGCGAGGTGAAAATCGAAAATTGGGGCCGGCAGGAGCGAAGGCGAATCGTCTTTTTTTGACAGCTCGTGACAATTCGAAAAACGAAATTTTCGTCCATCCATTTTTTTGCAACATGTTTAATTTTTTACTCATTTATGCACTACAAAGAGTTTGTAGTACGTAAGATCTAGAAAGACTATCTGCGAACCCAAACCCCTGATGGAACTCCAAGAAGAGAATCAGCAACAGAGAGAGGAAAATAAAAGTACGGTGTGCAAAGCTGACATTGACAATTCTTCCGCGACTCCTGGACATTAAACTCAATACATGATAGACAGTATGTCTATATTTTTATTTTAAGAAATTCGTCGTGATTGTAAAACATATAATTTTGCAAGACAGCAAATAAGCACTAACGTTACAGATATCAAAATCAGCATTCATTACGGTGATTCATAACTTTGTTTATTAACAGCAATCAATTTTTTGCAATGAAAAATGGCAAATTATTGTTTTTTCATAATATATCGATGATAGAAATGAAACATTTTTTTACATAACTCCATTGTCAGTTACCTTACATACACTTTCCCACACGTTTTTACCTTTACATAATGTAATTGTTCAAACGAAAAAAAAAACATTATTAATACTAAACTTAATCAATTTCAAAACACGGTTTATAATAACACAGTCCCCATATTTATAGAGTACAATATTCTGATTTGTGCTGCAGATAATTGTGTTCTCTCTCCCGTGGAGTGCTTTACAAGTCGTCCCGGCCCGTGGCCATCCTTGTAGTGCCTCAACAGCTGCTTACAAGTGCATTACTTCGGGTCGGCCGAGCGCGATAACGTATTATTGAGTGAAACAACGGAGCCCCAGGATATTTGTTCTACGAGAGATACCTTGGCCGGCGCGCCTCGGTGCGATAGCCCCTTATCGTTTTCCTCTTGGTGAATACCTTTCGCATATGTTTATTCAAATGATAGATTCAGGATCCAGTGTTTTGGGATCATATCTGACTGCTGAATATTAATAATACGGGTGGTTTTAGTGAGTTTTATGTGTGGGTGGAGGGCGGACGCGATGGAAGAAGTTTTGGATGGTTATTAACGTGGTTGCTTTTATTCTGTGTTAAACATCTCTTATATTTGAAAGAGACAAAGCGTGTAACAAAGTAAGAATTTAAAATCCCTGCAGGTGTGTTAAAGGGAGTTTATAATAATAATAAATATCCTAATTTAGAACCAAATGCTATTCAGAGCGATGCACAGTGGTCAATTTTACAGTTTTAAGACAACAAAATTCTACAAATTTGTAATGAACAGAAAATATTCATTTAAAAATGTAAAAATTTTGAAAAAATTTTAGACATTACAAGGGTGGTTTTTAAGGAGGTTTAAAACATTTATTTAGTTCCAAATGTTATATTTCTAGGAGGACGAAATTATTTCAATTATCCTTTTTCATTTTTGGTGCGAAATGATTAACCTTTTAATTTTAGATTGTTCTTGAAATAATATTCTGATATGTTGTAACTTAAACTTGTATTTAAAATTACTTGCTCTATATACAAACATAACAAACAAGACGTTAAAATAAAATAATATCTGTGGAAATAAAAATAAAAGCAAGCAAGCAAATAAAATTCGTCGCTGCAACTATCATCACAAACAATTTTCTTGGCAGGCCAGGTGTTTGGGAAGTTGATAGTTGATTAGGCGTGTCCTCTATCAACTCTTCCAGTTCACTAAAATTAATTTCCCCACCCAACCAGGAATCATTAGATTAAAAAACTTGATCTTGATCCTACAACTTTTTCGCCATCTTTCACAAATTTGATCTCTAATTTTTAAAAATGTTTTCCATTATTGCCTGTTCTAAGGCTCCTCTACAATGCTGTAGGACAAAACGATTAATGATATTCAAGTACATTCTATTATTTTTTTCCTCTTTGTCAGATTTCATTGACCATATCTGAAAGAGGCTCCTCCGTGGTATAGAATCAGTAACTAAAAATCAAATTCATGATTAAAGTAGCGGATAGTAGCAGCTTTTTTCCCTTTAAAATTATAAAGTAGTAATAGGTAATTATAGTTCTTAAAGGGACAAAACATGAATCAAGAGGAATAAAACTATACAGCTGTAAGAACTTGTAGAAATTCAGAAAATTATAATTCTCGTTTGGTTAAAAATGACACCCCTATAAAAAATACTAAAAGCTAAATGTTGGTGATTTTGTTTAAGAAAAAAAAACAGATACCTTGTTGTTCATTCTCCATGGTACAAAATAAATTCAACACAATATTATTGAGTACCTTCACAAGCCTGCGATTATTTACATATTACCGTCTGTAGAGATCAGAGCTTGGTCTTAATAGTCTGCCCCAAGAGAAGCATACGGTTGTTAATCTTCCTCACTGCCATCTGCAATCACTGCATTGATGCTATCCTTCAGGAACAATAG
The DNA here is from genome assembly GCA_963583905.1 of Stenurella melanura. Classification (NCBI taxonomy): domain Eukaryota; kingdom Metazoa; phylum Arthropoda; class Insecta; order Coleoptera; family Cerambycidae; genus Stenurella; species Stenurella melanura. The sequence goes on from OY757312.1 coordinate 117,623,401, forward strand.
AGAAAGAACTTCTGCCGGTTTAGATATGCTTGATAGATATCGCCATTCACGCCATATTAAAACGAAGGTTTACCGATGATTCATCGGCTATATTCCCGACAGTATCGGAAGTTCCGGTGTTAGAAGACATTTCTGTGAATGTGCCAATGGAAATCGAACTGTTGGATGTTGTTCCCATGTAGCTGCTGTCATGTATTATCTTTCGTACGGACGATATCTATCAGGCATACCTAAACCGGCAGAAGTTCTTTCCCTATTGTTCCAGAAGGATAGCATCAATGCATTGATTGCAGATGACAGTGAGGAAGATTAACATCCATATGCTTCTCTTGGGGCAGACTATTAAGACCAAGCTCTGACCTCTGCCGACGGTAATATGTAATCTTACAACGTTCACTGTCTCCATAATCACTAATCAGCAATATGTGTACACTACTCAGGTGTCCATATTTACTTTGGAGTGTAGCCTTTTTTACTTGCAAGGGGTTACTAGTGCATATGACACTGCGCACTTCGGCATTTTTTAAAGTATGGCGTACTCCTCGGACAAGACTGGGGAAAAAATATAACATAAGTGAGTCTTCAGACATGTTACAGAAAAAAATTCAAGCTGGCGCTCCAGGGATAAGTCACCCTAAAAAAAATCTGAAAATATTGTTTTTTTTTATCTGTTTTCGGAATTTGAGCGTAATTTTTTATTTAGTACTTTCTCAGTAGGTCTTTATAATAATAATAATAATAAATAATAATAAAATGGCTTTATTTAGGAACAAATGTAAAAAATATAAAAATATAAAATTACAATACATTCCTAAATTAAGGCGAAGTCTAGCTTAATAGCTACTCAACTTAACCTTTTACTTTATAATAATAGTTTATAGCTAATCTAATCTAATGTAAAGTACGTAGATAAAAATAAAATATATATACACCCATGTACATACCTACATACATACATACGTACATACATACATACATACATACATATACTTACATATACAGATACATATACACATATACATATAAAGATTAAATATAGTAATGCGGGTTACAATAATTGAAATAAAAATTGAGTAAAAGTAAAAACAAATGTATATATGTCCATACTATACAATAAAGCCCAATGCACACACACATAATATACCTTAAGGCTGATAAGAATATGAACTACAGAAAAACTAGCTGCTAATTTACATAAGTTGCTGACGGAGGAAATTACATTTTATTACTGTGCGAAATTTATTTACAGAAGCTCGTTTTAGCTGAGGATCAATATTATTGTAGATCGAAATAGCGTTGTATACAAATGAACGTCGAAATAAAGATTTTGAATATCTAGGAATTATAAGTTTATCTGCGTATCTTAGATTACCGTTTTGAATATCTCGCCTGAAGGTAAATTTTTCATAAAGATAAGAAGGTGATCGGGTTGAGAGCAGGTTATGAACAAAAACAGATATGTTGTATTTATACAAATTATCAAGCCTGAACCATTGCAAATCATTTATTTTCGCAGACACGTGACTATACCTCTTTAGTTTGAATACAAACCTGCAACAGCTATTTTGCATTTTTTGCAAACGATGTTGTGTAAGCTTATCTAGACAGGGGAAATATACTATATTGCAATAATTCAAGATTGGCAACACAAGACTTTCACATAATTTTTTCCTCACTTTGAAATTTAAAATACTTATATTACAATACAGCATTTTCAAGGCATAGTACGCTTTTTTTTAATAAAACTGCCACGTGTTCCGTAAAACGCATCTTATTATCAAAGATTAGACCTAAGTTTTTTGCTTCATTTACAACAGGCAAGTATTGACCATTTATAGCAACAGCTAGATTTTCTTTCGTATATTCCTGCGTTCTATTGGAAGTAAAGCACAATACTGCACTTTTGGTTGCATTTAGTTTGAGATTATTTTGATTAGCATAATTATGAATAGAGTCTAGGTCCGCGTTAATTAAATTACAAGAGTTTATAGTATTTTCAGAGGGAAAATGATAAAACAGTTGAGTATCATCGGCGTAGCACTGAACTTTACCATGGCTTACATGTTGGATAATATCGGCTGTGTAAATTAAGAACAAAATAGGTCCTAAAACTGACCCTTGTAACACATATTTTTTACAAATCGATTGAATGCTCCATTTCTTAGAAAAAAAATAATTTTGCTAAAGTCAACCCCCTCCTGCTCACCCCAAACAGGTCCCTCCCTCGGGCTAATATTTTGTGAAAATGCTACTTTCCAATATTGATTCCTACTGCGCAAATATAAACGCCAAGCGCTTGGAAGCAGTTACACCATGCCCTTTAATACATCTCTTAGTTTTCGAGTATTTGGCGTTGTGAGTTTTAAGTGGAACACCCTGTATAATCTCCATTTTCAGATGTAGAAATTGCCCCTGTCTAGTGAGATACATTTCTCTAACACACTGTGTAAGCTTTTATTTATTGATTAGTTATTTAGACTGGAAAAAACGGTTAATATATTGTCCAATAAATGGCGGAGGATTCGGGGTAACTAAAAACAGAACCAATCCTTTCACAGTGCCATTTAGCACAAACAAAGATTTTGTGGATGTCTGTGAAGCAAAACGTCACCAGAGAAGTGAACTGAGATGAAGTCAGCCAAGTGTGACGTCACGGCTCCGGTTCGGCCAGCGTTTCCGCGAAGACTTCAACAATGGATATGAACAAAGGTCGCTGGTTCAACTCAACTAATGGGATTAACATTGCTGCGGGCAAAGGATGTGTGATAGACAACCCAGGGGGGATTATTTTGTTTGTGAATCGCGGAGGACTCTGCAGGACCAGGGACTCGATGGCAGAGTGCAGCATTACTTGCTTTTAAAAATATAACAGATATAACGGCATGACACTGTAAATAGAAATTTTAATTATTTACTATGGTATGTGTGATATTTTACACATGAATGGTTATGAATAATTAAAAATGACAATACTAAAGAAACAGAAAGTTTGTATCTCCATCTTTGGCCATAGAATAAAAGAGAAAACATTATTTTCTGGAACATCTAGCAAATAGCAAAAAGAAAGCAATTTATAATCTGTAAAAAATAAGTTATTATTTATTTTTATGATTAATTTTTCCCTGCTTTTCTCCGCTTTAGAATAAAAAATACATGAGTGATAATATCTGTTTTACTTCGGCTACTCATTAGTCACTCATTACATATTCAAATAAAGATAGATTTACCCTAAAAAAAGTCCTATTATTTATTGACAGTACGTACATAAAGAATGATTTTAAAAAGTTATCGAGGAAGTTAAATTCAGAGTCGCTCAAAAATGCCTTTGTGTCCGCCTCAGTCGTATTTCTAATGCGATTAAATTCGTTTACAGAGAGCGCCGTTTTTACAAGTGCATTAATATTTGAAGAGCATCGTCCAAATACTACCATCATTGATTACAGATGAATTGTCTTCGGGGAAATGGAAATCATTTTATTTGAAATCCCACTAAGAATTTAAAAAATCTGTCTCCAATGTCTAAGAGGGTAAGTGAGCCGGGGTCGCGAAACGGGGTGGTTTAGGGTGGCTGCTCACCCCTCGACAGACAAGGGAAGTAAGGAAGAGTGCTGAAAGGCCGCTAACTCGTCATCAAATATTTAAAAACTCCCAGGGGATGATGGCCAAATAGTTACAGAATTGATACTGGCCACCCACATGTACGCGGACTGAATGCTTTGCTCTGGTTCTCTGAAAAATTTACTAATGTCTATTGAATCAGTGTGCGGAGGGTACATTATTTACTAGGGCTCTAGCGAAAATTAAAGTCATGGCGTGGTAAATTAAATAAAAATTAATTCTCTGAAGGAAAATAGTAAAACATTTAATGTGTATTTATTAAATCTAGTATTCCTAACGTTTGTTGTCAGCGTTAAAAAGGCCGTTTTATGGCACCAATGTTAAAAACTTTTAACAATAGTCTTAAGTGAATTTGTTGTTATTGAAAGTCTGTAAAAGTTTAGAACATATTTTTGTTTTAAGGAATATTTTGACATTTGATTGGTATTAATGGTTATTAAGCCATCAGAAACACGTCTATGAGCAGTTCAAGGCAGTATTAGTTCTAGTGTCATTTTCTGTGCCAATGTTAGTCCAGTTCCAGTTGTGGAAAGAATTTGGCACGCGATACCTTACTTTCAAACGAATTTTCTACATAACCCTTCGCTACCGTACTGACCATCATGTATATTTCTTGAGTTCTCATATAGTACACTGGTATATAGTAATAATTAAAGTTCGTGATACCTTAGTTTTTTGGTATCTGGTATATACAGAACTAGTATCATAGACAAATAAACCCATTTCGTTTAGTAAGATAGACGCCTCAAATGGATGTGACAAATGGTCCTTCCTTGTATCTACTGAAACTACACAGCATTTGGACGTTTGACCGACGTCAATGCCACGGCCGTATTTATTTATTGTGACAGTTGTTTTGGCAAATATTCAATTTGTCAGGAGAAACAGAAAAAACTATATATCTTCAATGCGTACAAGTGCATCGGTAGTTTAATGCAAAGTCCTCAGTGTTTATGGAGTAAACATATGAACATAATAACACAATGTTCTAGATTCTGTTAGTATTTGTATTTATGTTGCTAATGTGAAAACAGTGCATGTGAAGGTAGAAAATTTTAATTTTTGCAAGTTCGCAGGAAAAGCTAGGGATCCATTCTGATATGAGATAAAATGAGAAAAAATCAAGTTGATTCATTGCAAGTAGGGACCTATGAAGTGTTATCATATGCATGCACACCCACAGGCAATTTTCGCTATATTCATTTGCGAATTTAATATTTAATATCGATCTAAATCAATTTAAAGATGATTCTACTTTATAGATCAGAATTTTACCTTTTTTCGAAAGGCTACATTTTAAGACGACAACTATAGTCCACGCAAGGCAGTGACACAAAAAATAGGATACTGCGATCAAGTTAAGAGACGGCAACCGATTTGACTTCCCTCGCATACCGAAAGGAAGTATTGTGTTCGAGAAAAAATCACCCTCCGAGATTTTTTCGGATTTTGACGTTTCAGATCACGTAGATTACGAAAATATAAGTTTTTCAATTCCGTCAGTCTGTTTGTCTGTCTGTCTGTTGGTGCATTAACTAAAAAAACTACTTGACGGAGAGCAGTCAAATTTGGTAGGTAGTTGACGCTACTGTCAGTGAAGAAATGGTTAAAGTTTCACTGGAAAATATACAAGGTGAACCATCTAAAGGGAATAAATAATGAAAAAATTTTTTTTTGCTCAAATTTTAAATTTCCACGTTTCATGACACGTTAAACCTATTTAAGAAAAAAAAAATTTGAAAATTTTTTCGCCAAGATTTTTGAAAAATTTTTTACCACTAAAATAGATGGAAAAAATTTTTCTTTCTTCAAATTTAGAATTTACACGTTTCATGGCATTCTAAACCTATTTCAAAGAAAAAAAATTTAACCATTTTTTTTTTACCACTAAAATAGATGAAATTTTTTTTTTCTTTGTTCAAACTTAAAATTTCCACGTTTCATAGCGTTCTAAACCTATTTAAAAAAAAAAATTTTTTTAAACCATTTTTTTAAAAATTTTACCACTAAAATAGATGGAATTTTTTTTCTGTTCAGTTTTAAAATTTTCACGTTTCATGACATTCTAAACCTATTTCAGAAAAAACCTATTTCAGAAGAAAAAAAAATTGAAAATTTTTTTACCAACATTTGTGAATTTAAAAAAAAATGAATTTTTCTAACCACCACTATACTTCCACTCCACTACGTGAATGTGGAATTGAAAATGTGACAGATGGCAATAATATTTGGCATATGCACCTATTATACTTTTATTGAAATATGTACAGGGTGATCATCCCAAGAAGTAATTCAGTCATGGTGGACATTTGTAAAGGTATTTGCGCAAGCCTTCCATATTTGGCGTCTGTTATTTAGTATTGAACTTTTGCTGTTGTATGAGCACTCTGTATATTTTTTTGACCAAACCTGATCTGGTTCTCTTTGTAATAATAGTGATAACTATATTCCGATTATTATTTTCAATGTCATTTCGTAATTATTAATTTCTTAGAGTGACCGCCATGAACAAATAAAGAGGGAAGTTCTGTGTAAATACCTTTACCGATATTTTTCGGTTACAGAAGATTTTAAACTAATGTCTTTTTTTGCTTTCATTTGATAAGCATAGTAAGTGTTAAAAAAATATATTCAAAATGGGTTACCAGTGAGTTCGCTCAAAATTTTAATTAGGTAACTCGATATATTTTAAAGCACCTCGTTTTGCCCTATAGTTTATGCTTTCAGGACATAAGCAAATAGTAGTAAAATCGCAATAGTATGGTAAAGTAAGACAAAAAATTATCATAATTGTAAGTGAAATCCACTGAGGCCAGTTTCTTAATATGTGAAAGGGGACTATCAGAGAAGCTTAAATCCGGATTTTTGTATTGCTATGTGGTGTCTTCCGGTCGCCATACTGGAAAACGAAAATTGCTTCATATTTCCGACATTATTATTTAGTCTTAGCCGAAAAGTTGTAAGAACCAAAGTTCTAGATAATTTACATTGTATTTCATTTTTATATACACTTTCTTTCTGAGCGGGTAATCTTTATTAGGTTATGTGCATTTCAAAAATTTATTTTTTACTCATTCCCATTTTTTTCGTTTCCGAAAGAAGTTCCGTACATGCAACACCTTATCAAAAACAAAGTGCGTGAAATTTTCAACACTTTTCATATATCTTCGGCGATTGTTCGATAAAGCAGTTCAAAGGGACAGCTCCGCAAAGTCAACCGCACGCAGTTTTTCGCACGCGGTTGAGTGGCCATGGGCGTTATGTTCACCAAATGCTCCTTCTCAAAACGATATTTTACATTCCATATACGTGGTACCGTGGTTTGTGTGAGTGTAGCAGCTGCTAGTTTATGCGTTGTTTACGATCATTTCGCTCTCAAAAAATTTCAAGAACTAGTGAATTTCGTTGATCAACCTTGCTACTAGATTATACAACAATCCCAATGGTCTAATTATAAATGCGAGTAGCAAAACAGTAATTCGTGTTACCCTTCAATCACTGTTTGGAGCTCAATATATTTACAATTACATACAATTCAGGGTGTCTCAATAAAAACTCCCGGGCCGGATATATTCTAAACGAATAGAGAGAGATATTTTAATTATGTAAAAGCCAATTTGTTGAGCATAAAGCGAACTTCATTTTTGAATATAATTGTTTTTTAATATATCAGTATATAGATGGTGCTGTGCTCTAAAGAAATATTTCGATGGAAGAAACTTTGAAATGTGGTTTATGTGAAAGAAAATGCACTTCTAAGCAGATTGTGTTCTAAAAAAATACCACAAAGTAACCGTTTTCGAGATATTTGAGTCCAAATTTACCAATATTGAATAATTGTAATCTCTTCAACATTTCAGTCCTTTAAGTGGGACAATCTGTATTTAATTTACAAATTTTAGAAGAGAATATTTAAAGAATTTTTCATATCTTATGATTTAAATATATTTGAAGTAACCTTTGGAAAAAAAAAACTAAAAATATTATTTATCGCATAATTCAAACATTTAAGCAATAAAAAAACAACTACGAACATAAAACAATTTTTATGAACTAATGAAATTAAAATAACTGTTTTAACAGGTGTTCAAAATTATTGCCATTTTCATTAACACACATCGTAAACCTATTAATTAGTTCAGATCTACAAACTTTTAATAATGTATGCCGATTAATGGCGGCAACACTAGCATAAATCTTATTATAAAGATCTGCCATGTCTTCTATTGGTTCTTTGTACACACTTTTTAAAAATCCCCATAAATAAAAGTCTAATGGAGTAATGTCTGGAGATCGAGCGAGCCATCTAAGTACTCCATTGGTACCAATCCATTTTCCTGGGTATGTTTGATTTAAATAATTATAACAACGTTGCGATGATTATGTGGGCTTGCTCCATCCTGATGAAACCACATATTATCCAACTGAGAGGGCAAATTCCTTAATAATACTTGTAAATCGTTTTGCAAAAATTGTAAATATCTTTCACCTGTTAAATTCTCATGGTAGAGGTATGGGCCAACAATGTAACCAACAATGTAAACCTTTACTCCAAAACGATTCTGGGGTCTGGTATGTCTCACCCACCTAGAATTCTCTTGAGACCAGTAACGACAATTATGTGTTGTGATTACTCCATTGTTGTGGAATCGACTTTCATCACTACACATAATTGTATCTAAAAGATTTGGATTTTCCTCTAAGAGAATTGAAAATTGCGCCAAAAAATATAATCTCCGCTCATTGTCCCCTGGAATTAAATGATGAACTAAATGAACTTTAAATGGAAAAAACGTGTTTGTTTTAAGAATTCTATGGCGAGTGGAACGTGCAATATTTGTTTCTTCCGTCAACTTGCGTACTGCCGTGTTTGGGTTATTTTCTACTTGATGTAATACCAATTAATATTTTCATCAGTTGCAGTTCTTTTTCTTCTTGTTGTTTTCGGTTTCTTAAAACCTCCATAATTTTTCAAATTAGAACACAAACTTACAAAAGTTTTCCGATCTGGTGAAGGTCTATCAGGAAAACGTATTTCATATAAACCTACAGCTCTTGAAGCATTTTTACGACATTCATATGAGAAATCATATTTAATAATAAATATTCACAAAGAAAACAATAATTAGGTACAATAATATAGTTCTATTGACACACCAATAAACAAAATGTGATTGAAATTGAGAAATGTCAAAACTATTATTCCAAAGGTAACTTTAATTGTATTTAATTTATAAGGTATAAGGGTTATAATACTCACTAGATATCAATTATTTTTAATTATAATCTAACCTAATAACCAAGCAATTACATGAGAAATTCTTTAAATATTTTCTTCTAAAATTTGTAAATTAAATACAGATTGTTCCACTTAAAGGACTGACATGTTAAAGAGATTACAATGATTCAATATCGGCAAATGCCAACATTTGGACTCAAAAATCTCGAAAACAGTTAGTTTTATGGTATTTTTTTTAGAACATAATCTGCTTAGAACTGCATTTTCTTTCACATAAACCCCATTTCAAAGTTTCTCCCATAGAAATATTTCTTTAGAGTACAGCGCCATCTATATACTGATATACTAAAAAACAATTTTATTCAAGAATGAAGCTCTCTTTATGCTCTACAAACTGGCTTTTACAGAATTAAAATATCTCTATTTGTTTAGAATATATCCGGCCTGGGGTTCTTATTGGGACATCCTGTATATGTAATTTTCTATTATAAAAGTAACACTTTAAAAGTGACAATTTGTAAATAATCTTTTAGAAAAGATATTGTACTATGAATATGATTTCGAAATCTGTAGCATTAAAAATGTGAATATGAAATTCAAAAAGAATGCTTTTGAAACAGTGTCTCGATAATCAAATTTATTCCAATTGCCCACACTACCTGTAAACGATTTTTGAAATGCACTTAACCTAAAAAATATTGCACGCACAGAAAAATATATAGAAATGAAAGATAATCAAATTATCTACAACTTTGGTTCTTGAAATTTTTCCGCTAAAACTAATAGTTTCGGAGATATAGAGCAATTTGCTACTTTCAGTATAGCGACCGGAAGCCACCACATAGCAATACGAAAATCCGAATTTAGGCTTCTATGTAACCTCCTATCACATTTAAAATAAAATTTGCCTCAGTGTATTTAACTTACAATTAAAATCTAGCTTTGCCATACTATAATGTAAGAAGCGAATTCCTGGTCGTCGCCTCGGATCTGGTATTCGCAAGGCAACTCTCTAGCGCCGTATCTTTTTGTAAATGTTAAAAATTTCGTCCTTGCCGAAATGAGCATAGTAAACTGACGGTCGCCTCTTTGACTATGCTGATTTTAACGTAAAGTAAGATTTTAGTTGTACATTAGAGCGATAATTTTTGCAGAGAAAACTAATTAAGCTAATAGTAAAAGTTTTAACATAGTTTCCGCAGGGAATTTACTGAAATTATTTAAAATATTTATTAACTACAACTTATATCAAAATATAGTTGATAATATTTAACATGTTAAGTTGGCCATTCCCTAGAAAGAGACATCCGATAGGGCAACATTTATTATTTTCGCCCATAACTTTTTTTCTTAGTACGTATATTTAAAGAAGCGATAAGATTACCTAAGTAAAACCATAACAAGACTATTACTATGAATTTTCACTCAATAATTTCAGTGGTTTGCAAAATAGCTAGATTTAAAACTACGAAGTAGGAATATTAACATAATTTTTAAATTTAAATCTCGCTATTTTGTAAACCACCGAAATTATTGAGTGAAAATTTATAGTAATAGTCTTGTTATGGTTCTACTTAGGTACTATATAGTTTTTTAAGTATACGTAGTAAGAAAAAAATAATAATAAATATTTCCCTATCGAACGTCTCTTTGCAGGGAATGGCCACCTTAATAAACTCTTTTAACGTTAACCTTTATACGGTATAATATAGAATGTGTCTGTAAATGTTGTCAAGAGTAAAACTGTTTTATAGTAGACTTTTCGCAATAAACGTGTTTTATAATAAATTCGGTCTTTCTTAAAACCTCCAAATAACTACTCAACTTTAAGATAATATACATGGTGGCTTGGCAAAACTTCATTATGTGATTGAACTTTTTAAAATAAGACAGAGGGTGCCTATAAATACGGGTTGGGATGAACTTAATTTCTAAAATACAACATATTTAATTTAAAATCCTGAAATCGGTATTTCATGAAAATGTTAGAAACATGTCAAGATGAACAATGCACTATTATTTGGTAAAAACGTATAGCTGAAAATTTAAATGCTACATAAACAAATAAACTCATTTGCAGGAGATTTAAGTGGAATTAATGAAATAATTACATTAGTAAGGGCCGGTTTTTCAATGTCCAGTTAAATAGCCTAACTGTCAGATAAAATTTATCTGGCAGATAAACTGTTTTTCAATGTACAGGTAAAATTTACCAGAGGGTTAAACTCACTATCTGAAAGTAAATTTAGCAGAAAGTTGAAAGTGCCAGTTAAGGATTTATTCTACAGTTAGTGGATTTGCAGATGCGCATTTGGTTCAATTTCTGACAATTCTAAAACATTCTAACCTAAAAACCAATGTGAGTGATTGATATGTTCGTTTTTAATTTATGATTTATATTACATATGTTATTTCCAATAATGAATAATAATAATAATATTCTAGATATGACTGATGATGACGATGATATTATACAATATATAAAGTATAAAAGGAGACCCTATACCATAAGGGAACGAGAAAATAATTTTTAGAATTATGATGATAAAGATTGTTTTAATAAGATTTTGACTGCGTAAAGAAACTGTTTTGCATATCGTTGAGATGATAGAGGAAGTTGCATGAAGTTCTGTTTCTCCAATCACTTAAAGTGTAGTTATCACCTTTTTTTCCTTTTTACACTCTCTATGGCAATTATTGCTGATACACAAATGTACGAAATTAAGAACAGAACATCAATCAACACGCTAGACAACGCGATGAATTTTGAGGTTAAATTAGATAAACTGTCACTAAAACATGCGCCCAATTTGAATTAAAAGAATTGAAAGAAACTTCAAGTAGAATCAGTAGTGCCAACATAACTAAGAAATAATTCAACTCATGAATACCTAGCTGGCAGTTAAATTACTATTGATAAACACTATCATAGATATATCTGCCAGCTAAGCGTAACTAGCAGCTACATATCTGGCACTTTTAACTGGACATTGAAAAACCGGCCCTTAGTTAACTTAATTATTAATAGAATTTCAAATTTGATCAGTCATGTGTTGTATGAAATTTTATTAGAGAATAATCGCAAATGTGCCATCAATGATTATCACAATATTTGTACGTACATGACAGCACCGAGAGCAACATCATATAAACTGAGTCCGGTCCTGGAACTTTTTCTAAATAAATTATGCTCTTGATTAAAATATAACACAGTATGCCTCTGGAGACGTAGTTTCCAGACTTTTGGTGAGTATTGGTATTCGAGAGTTTTCTTCAAGAGTTTTACTATTGGTATTCGAGTGTTATGTTGAAGAGTTTTGCAGAGTGTTGGTTTCCGAGTGTTGTATCAAGAGTTTTTGTGAGTGTTCGTTATCTTCAAGAGTTTTAGAATGTTGGTATTCGAGTGTTGTATTCAAGAGTTCTGTTGAGTGTCGGTGTTCGAGTGAAATCCTCAAGCGTTTTAGAGTGTTGGCATTCCAGTGTTGTATTCGAGAATTTTATTGAATGTTGTTATTAGAGTGTTGCTTTCAAGAGTTTTGGTAAGTGTTGGTTTACGAGTGTTGTGTTCAAGAGTTTGGTATTTGAGTACTATGTTCAAGCATTTTAGTGTTGGCATTCGAGTCTATTCAAGAGTTTTGATGAGTATTGGTATTCAAGTGTTATCTTAAAGCTTTTTGGAGTATTTGCTTCCGATTGTTATATTCAAGAGTTTTGATGAGCGTCGGTATTTAAATGTTGTGTTCAAGAGTGTTTGTGAGTGTTGATATTCAAGTGTTGTATTCATGAGTTTTGGAGAGTATTGGCAATCGAGTGTTATCTTCAAGCATTTTGGAGTGTTGGTTGTATTTAAGAGTTTTGGTGAGTGTCGGTATTTAAATGTTCTGTTCAAGAGTTTTTGTAAGTATTGGTGTTCGAGTGGTGTACTCAGGAGTTTTGGTGAGTATTGGTATTTGAGTGTTACCTTCAAGCATGTTAGAGCGTTGGTTTCTGAGTACTGCATTCAAGAGTTTTGGTAAGTGTTGGTTTACGAGTGTTGTGTTCAAGAGTATTGGTGAGTTTGGTATTTGAGTGCTATGTTCAAGCATTTTAGTGTTGGCATTCGAGTGTTGTATTCAAGAGTTTTGGTGAGGATTGATATTCGAGTGTTATATTCAAGAGTTTTGGTGAGTGTCGGTTAACTGTTTTGTTCAAGAGTGTTTGTGAGTGTTGTTATTCGAGTGTTATCTTCAAGTATTTTGGAAAGTTGGTATTCGAGTATTATCTTTAAGCGTTTTAGAGTGTAGGTATTCGAGTGTTATATTCAAGAGTTTTGGTGAATGTTGGTATTAGAGTATCGTGTACAAAAGTTTTGGTGCGCGTGGGTCTTTAAATGATTTCCATAGTTTTTGTGACTGTGGGATTCAAGTGTTATCTTTAAGCGTATTGGAGTGTTGTTATTCGAGTGTTATCGAGTTTTAGTATTGGCACTCCAGTTTTGTATTCAAGAGGTTTGATGTTTGTGGAAATTGCCTTTCCAAGGACTAAATAAGTGTAATACTTATACCAAATTTTATCCAAATATATAAAGTAGTTCTATAAATGTGGCAGAATAAAGTGTTAGTCAAGAATCAAAAAAGCGATTACCATCCAAAGGTAATTCTAGGGCTATTTTGAATTCGGCCAAGTGTACTCTACCTTCCACTAGATTATGTCATTAAATTAGGGACACCTAGCATACAACTTGTGTAGTCACGAACAGCAAATAACCGAACAAAATGTTTTTATTGTTCTTTTGTTTTAAATGTTGTATTATTTTCGTGTCTTATTAAATATTCATGTAGACAATAGCTACTAAATGCAAAATTAACCTCAATATAACGAATGCTAGGAAATTCAAAATTAAAAGCTCTTCTTCCAAATAAATAAAAGACCTGTATACCAGATCTGAATAAAAAATTCATACAAAGGATGCGGTTCCGAATAGCCTCTCTTGCATTTCTAATGTGTGTCCATAATTTTCGGCTGAAATGTATGGTATTATAGTGTGATTAAGTCGGTTCTTTTGTTGTGGCATAATCTCGGGATACAGCTCCGTCAGCTGCGTCGGATTTTAATACACGTAAAATTAAAATTAGGTCTTTATTTGCATCTCGTAATAGGGAAAAAGCCCGGACTTTTCGTGGTAAGAGGACCTATCCATGTCGTTGTCGGTCACAATATACTTACTGCCTTGAATGAGGATTATTTGATGTGGAATATTTTGTAATATCCATACTTAGTGACGAATAAGATGTAACGCTATCCAGATTAATTTAAAATTGCATCAATAATTTATTTTAAATATTTAAACTGTGTATGAAAAAGGGAAAAAGTAATAAAACTTTCTTATAGATGCAAATCCTCTAAAAGCATTCTTATAGGCAATTTCAAGCAGTCCTTTTTATTTTATATGGGTTATTTATATTTTTAAGGAAATTTAGTCGAAATATTTGTACTAGGACACCTCTTGAGTAAAAATAATCTGCTTGTGTTATAGAAACTCGATACGAGGCGAACTGCACTTCTGTCCGTCGTTCTGAACTAGATCTGAATTATTAATTTATCTGGTATACTATCCATAAATGTGAAGAAAACATACATTTCCGCACGGTTATTTTTGTCTGACTGATTTAGTAGTCTCTGTCTTCTCCAAACAAAGTTATTTTTTGAGATCATTATAGGAACACCCACCATTGTTAAACCCATTTTTAAGCAATATTACGTTTACGCAACGTTACTTTTTGATTTGTTTTCTACGGCGGCTTTTTCTATATAATTTGAAAAGATCATTTTACACAAATCGAAGAAAGTGTCTTAGAGGTTCTTTGAAATAATCGGGAGAATTATAGTTGAATATCTCGGGTTCCACTAGGCGGATCAAAAAGGCTCAAAGTTTAAAATATAATTTAATAAACCACTGGAAAGGAAATGGATTTAAAAAAATTATGAACTATAAAGCAATTTTTAAATGTTCAAAAATTTTCAATTTAAAAAAAGGTTAAGGAAGGAAAAGAATAGAGATTGGTGTCCGATCCTAAATATTATTTATACCTATTTTCTAAATGTTTACTCTTTTAAGATTAAGTCGCGCCAAAAAGAATATTAACTAATATCTAACTCGCTAAATTTTAAACTCAGCTTTTACTTTTTCGAACAAATGTTTGGATTTAAAAGAGTAGGTGGCTTTCTTGCATTTTTTATTTTGTGGTTAGATTTCATTATTTTTACATCGAGTTTGAGCACACATTGAGATGTAATAATTTTATTGGCTACAACTTATCTATCTATCTATCTTATCATTTTTATTGAAAAAAAATGATATAGAACAACTGTTATTTTCAAAATTCTTTGGCTGTCAAAAAGTAACTAGAAGAGTTATTCGCCACCAAAGGTATTAATCAGAATCATAAAATCTAGCGGTTAAAACAGAACCTTTTACCTTAATTTAATGCACTTTGTCTTTTTCTGGCCTCTTGCGCTTGGTCTATAATATTCTTACTCTCAGATACGAGTTTTAGGATCACCCTGTATAGCGCCCAACGGTACTTTTGAGTCCTTGTGAAATTAGCATCAATTGCTGTGGTAATCAAGGGTATGAAAAGTAGTGAAAGGGATAAATAAAGAAAGTTGTCTCAAAATTTAAAATTAAAGATCTAAAACGAAGAATAACTAATTAACTCAATTTTTTAAAATTTTGGTGTCATTTTATAAATGAATATTTATAGACATTAAAACGAAATAGAGGCACCTATTAATTAAAGTATATCAATAATTAACTAATCAGGATATCTGGCCGTTTGTTGTCGTAAGGACCCTCAAAGGATAGGTAAACAAATCGGAATAAGTTGAGATTCATTTAATATATTGAAGAATACTAAAACCAAAGGCGAAGCCACTTAAGACTTTCCATTTGAATTCACTTGGCTGATCGCGGTAGGTTCTAGGGGAGCATACTAAACCAGAAATAGCAGTGGCGTTCAGAAAAGTCGTTATTTTAACAAATAATGCATTATAACTGAATATTACTCATTTCAATGTTTATATATTTCCTAATCAGATAAGTTTATTTACAAGAGAGATGCAAGGCGCTCCATTTATGTCGGCACAACGCAGTGTATTAAGAATTAAGAGGACGTCCTCAAGGCCATTTTAAGTTTAACTTTGTATTTAAAGTGGAAACATAAATAAAGTGGGCAGTTGTTGGCTCAAAACTGTTGTAATCATATCCCGATGCTACCAACGTTGATAGCGAAACGCCCGTTGAGTTGGTGTTCGAATGTCATGTTCTAAAGTTTAGTAATTGTGGAAAATACGTCCCCAGCGGTCAGAAATGTTTAGTAACAATAAAAAAATGAGACCCATGGGGCAAGCGCAGCTCTTGATCTGCAAAGTTACGCAACAGGAGTCGCGGTTAGTATTTGGGCAGTGGCATCCTGAGAAACACAGTGACCTAGATATTTGTGCATTATCTTAAATGCGAATGCTATACTATATTATGAGGGGATGGCGTAATGGATATATCATTCGTCAGAGGGGATGTAAAGTAGTACTTCAGGCAAATTAGTGGAATAGTCGAACAAGGCTGAAAAATATTCCTCTCCCCGTTTTTGGGGCGGGGACTCGATTGTGATGGGTCCGGGGGTCGAGACATTATGCCTTCACCTCCTATTGACCAAAAACTACTCCCAAATGGGGAGTTTCTGGAGTATAGCTGGTGAAAGTGGGTATTAGGGCGAACATTTTTTATATAAAAGCTGTTAGTTGAGAGGACGATAAGGGGGGAAGGTTAGTGTTATGAAAGAGGTGGAAACTACCCACATGAGGCAAATATCGAGATCTATGCCGATTTCTCTCGGGTTCTTTCGAGAGAATCGGGCCGGGAGGTGGTCGAAACGGATGAGTCGGACTCGCTCTATTTCTCTCGCCTTTATTTGAGAGAATCCGGTTGGGAGGCGGCCAAAAAGATGGTTAGGGTCAGATTCGTGGGTGAAAGCTACCTCTCTAAAGATAGTAACACTTAAGAGGAGTGGGTAGACAAAAATAGCCGAGAGAAGTCGGCTTCAGGGGGGTAGTTTCCACCCTTTTACTAACACTAACCATTCCCTTTATCGTCCTCGCGAGTAACAACAGCTGTTATATAAAAAATCTCCGCCCTAATGTCCGCCTTAACCTGCTCTACCTCAAAAATTCCCATTTTAGAGTAGTGTTTTGGCAGTAGGGGGTGAAAGCATAATTTCTCCAACACCGAGACCCATCACAATCGATTCTCCGCTCCAAAAAGACGAGAGGGAGGGGTGTTTTTCAGCATTGTTCAGCCTTTCCTCTAATTTGCCTGGACTATAGTTGGTTCCTCATCTGTTAGATTTTGAGCAACGAGAAATTACTACTTTTCAATATAAAAGTGGTTTAACAAATTTTCTAGTTTGATTGAAGTTCATCTTCTGGCAACGGTGATTGGCCCTAATCGCGGAAATAAGTCAACAGGCATAGCTGATCGCAAATATCTATTGACAGATTAAGTATAAAGGCAAAATCTTTTTTATTTCTATTCTTCAAATATATATTCGCATTCGGCAACGCTCAACTGTAACTTTCACTCATTTCGTATTAAAATTGACTTTTCATCTAATAGACTTAAACTTTGGAGTTGGAACGTGAAAGGTACACTATATATTACAGTTTCGATATCTTGTATAGCTTTAATTAAAAAGCTTAGTATCATTTTGCTCTAAAATTATAATAAACAGAGTTCATATAAAACACAACAGTTTACATATTTCTGGCAACCACCCTGTATTATGGATACAGTTTTATATTAATAGGGAGTAGTATACTACCATACTATTTTGCATCTGTAACCAAATTTCGAATAAAAATTTGAGGACTAACAGAGGTTATCGTGTTATAAAAATTCGGTAAAGGTATTTACACATAACTTCCCTCTTTATTTATACCGGGCGACACTCCAAAAAATCCACCAAACCACATATGAAAATAATAATCGGAAGGTATCATTACAAAGAAAACCTGATAACTTTTGGTCAAAAAAATATACAGAGTGGTCATCCGATACCAAAAATTCAATATTAAATAAACGGTGCCAAATATGGAGGGCTTGCGTAAATAAATACCCTTACAAATCTCCAACATGGAATTATTTCTTAGGATGATTGCCTTATATATTTTTCAATAAAACTGTAATAGTCCAATATTATTGCCACCTGTCATATTTTCAGTACGATATCCACGTAGTGGAGTGGAAGAATACAGAAATTGGTTACAGAAATTTCACTTATTCTTTTTTTTTTAATAGGTTTAGAATGTCATGAAGCATCAAAATTTTAAATTTGAGCAAAAACATGTTTTTCCACGATCTATTCTAGGTATAGTCCTTGTAGTAAAAAGATTTTCAAAAAATGTTTCCGTTTGAAATTTTTTTTTTGTGAAATAGGTTTAGAATGTCATGAAACGAGGAAATCTTAAATTTGAAAAAAAAAAAAATTACGTCATATATTCTACAGGTAGTTTAAAAAAAAAATTATTAATGAAATAGACTTAGAATGTCATCAAACGTGAAAATGTTATATTTGGGCAAAAAAACCCATCTTTCTACTGGTAAAAAAAAATTCAAAAAGTTTTGAATTTTTTTTCTGAAATAGGTTTAAAATGTCATGAAACGTGCAAATTTTAAATTTGAGCAAAAAAAAATGTTTCCACCATTTATTCTTGGTAGGTATAGTAGTAAAAATATTTTCAATACATTTTTGCTTTTGAATTTTTTTTTTCTGAAATAGGTTTAGAATGTCATGAAACGTGGAAATTGTTACGTCATATATTCTACAGTATTCATTTTTTATTTTTCTTTCAAATTTTTCTTTTTGAAAAAATTTTCTTATGAAATAGATTTAGAATATGTCATTAAACGTGAAAATTTTAAATTTGGGCACAAAAATTCCCATTTTCTACTGGTACAAAAAAATTCAAAGAGTAAAAAAAAAAAATTTGAAATAGGTTTAGAATTGAAACATATTCTTTATAGGATTTTGCAAACAGCAGAAAAAATAACTATCTATAACTAAAAGAAAAACTACGTGTAAAAATATTAATGAAATATTTGCATTCTTTCCATAACCTGAATTCTGGTTATGCTAGCAAATTAAAATCCTAAAATGAATTTGTCTAATTTCTTATTTGACAATTCTCATTCTAACACTATTTAGGTTTAGAATGTCTTGAAACGTACAAATTTTGGATTTGAGTGAAAAAAAATTTGTTCACAATCTAAGTATTCTAGTAGTTGTAAAAAGATTTTCAAAACATGTTTCCGGTTGAATTTTTTTTTTTTTTAAATAGGTTTAGAATGTCATGGAAACGAGGAAATTTTAAATTTAAAAATTTTTCTTTTTCAATTTTTTCTTTATGAAATAGACTTCCCATCCCATCTTTCTACAAAAATTTTTCAAAATGGTTTGAAAATTTTCTTTTCTGAAATAGGTTTAGAATGTCATGAAAAGTGGAAATTTTAAATTTGAGCAAAAGAATTTTTTTTCCACCATTTATTCTTGGTACCTATAGTACCTAGTTGAAAAAAATTTTCAAAACATTTTTGCTTTTGAATTTTTTTTTCTGAAGTAGGTTTAGAATGTCATGGAACGTGGAAATTTTAAATTTCAGCAAAATTTTTTTTACATCATATTATTTATATTCTATAGTATTATTTTTCTTTGAAATTTTCAATTTTTTCTTTTTGAATTTTTATTTTATGAAATAGATTTAGAATGTCATGAAACGTGAAAATGTTAAATTTGAGCAAACAAAAATCCCATTTTCTACTGGTAAAAATTTTTTCAAAAAGTTTAAAAATTTTTTTTTTCTGAAATAGGTTCAGAATGTTCAGCTGTTGTCCAAATTTAACAATTTTCCGTCAAGTAGTTTTTTAGATAATGTACCAACAGACAGACTGGTGGAATTGAAAAACCTATATTTTCGTAATCTGCGTGATCTGAAACGTGAAAATCCGAAAAAATCTTGGACGGTGATTTTTTCTCGAATACAATACTTCCCTTCGGTATACGAGGGAAGTAAACACGGTTTACACATAATACACACGCACACATACAGATTGTGTCTATCATACATTTTTGTTCGATGTTTCAGTTAAGCATTTTATGAAATGGATTTCTATACAATTAGTTTTATGATGACAATTAAATATTAAATTAAATAAATTTTTCTTGAATGTGAAAAATACACAAATGCTACTGATAATTTTTTTCTAACTGTAGCTCTATGAACATTTTACGATTCCGTTAGTGCTTGTTTAACATAATTTAATATTAATCAGTTATTGAGAATTGATAGTAAGCTCTGCTTTTTTCATCTGACCACTCACATACTTTATTCCATTTACCGTGGATTCAAGACATTTGCCTTTCGATATTTGTGTTCAACGTATTATGAAGCAGATTTTTTCACACGATGATTATAAAAATGTTTGTCTGGTTATAATATAATTCGATTAAATCACGTGCAACAGAATCCAAAGTACAAATATCAGTAAATAGGTGACGATGGCACTCCTGTCTGCTTGTGCCCTTCTAGACATTCTTTAAACCAAGTGATTTATGTTTTAATGGTCCAAGAGGTATCATAAATGTCATGTTAACACGAAC
Source organism: Stenurella melanura (assembly GCA_963583905.1). Classification (NCBI taxonomy): domain Eukaryota; kingdom Metazoa; phylum Arthropoda; class Insecta; order Coleoptera; family Cerambycidae; genus Stenurella; species Stenurella melanura. The sequence goes on from OY757312.1 coordinate 117,643,948, forward strand.
ACCTTATATATGTGCATTAATAAATAAATAAAATAAATATGTTCTTTATTGGAAAGATCCAAAGGGCTATCGACCGAAGTCCTTCTGCCCGTAAAGTGATACAATATTAACGAAATTATTATTCTAGATTGTGTACAATCATTATGTTCATATACTATATAGGATATAAAAAAAAAAAAAAAAAAAATTATATTAATTAGGATTGACTTCTTATTGTAGTTGTTTTATCTTCTCAATTAGGGTATATTCTGGTGTCTTATATTTAGCTCTAATGTTGAGATTTCGTACAGTGCAGAATTCATCTATTTTTTGTATGTTGTGTTGGGAAATGGCGAATTTTGTTTGTAGCTTAGTGAGTCGTGTTAGGATTGGTTCTATTTTTGTTTTACGGTATAATTCATTATTTGATATATTGTGAAGATGGTTACGAGGGTGTCGTAGTTTGGTAATACTCCTAAGGGCTGTTCTTTCTCCCACCTCTAAATTCTTCTTTGATAGTGGTCCGCTATTAAGGTAGAGTATATGTCCATATTCCAGTATTGGTCTGCAGATACTTTTGTAGATTTTTGCTGCTGTTAGTGTGGATATTCCGTTATGCTTGTAGGTCAGGGCTCGGAAGTGTTTAGCTCTTGTATTTATTCGTTTCTTCATCAGGGCTGTGTGCTGGTTGAGGTTCAGTTTGTGGTCGATCTGGAATCCGAGGTATTTGGCTGAATTTTTGGGGCTTACTGTTACGTTGCCTAAGGTTACTGTGGGCGACCTAGGATTGGGATTGTGATTAAAGAGTACCAGTTGGGATTTCAGAGGGTTTGGTTTGAGTCGCCATAGATTGAACCAGTTTTCTGTGTTTATTATTAAATGTTGTAGTTGTTGGATTGTGGTGGGAAGGTTTGAGTTGTGTGATATTAGTGCTGTGTCGTCAGCGAATTGTAGTATGTAGGTTCCCCTGTTGAAATATCCTAGGTCCGGGTGGCTGTGGTTGTAGATATCGTGGCAATAGATGTTGTATAAAATGGGTGAAAGAGGTGACCCTTGTGGAACCCCCTGTTCTGGGGCAAAATGTTCAGAATAGCTGTTATTGATTTTTACTTGTATTTGACGCATTTCTAGGAAGCTAATTATTAAGTGTATTATGTAGTCAGGACATTCCAGAGATTTTAGCTTGTATATTAGACCCATGTGCCATACACTGTCGAATGCTTTACTGATGTCTAAGAATAGGGCTGCTGATTTATTTCCTTCCAGTCTGGCCGTTTGAACATTTGATGTCAGTATTGCGAGTGGGTGAAGTGTAGAAGACTTTGGAGTAAAGCCAAATTGATAACCTGGTATTTTATGATTAACATGTTCTTCAAGTAATGATTTTATGATTTTTTCGAATATTTTTCCCATTGCAGGCAAGAGTGTGATTGGTCGATAGTTGTGAGTTTTGGAGTGATCTGTATTGGGCTTAGGGATAGTTATTATGACTCCCTTTTTCCATTCTCTCGGGAAGTACATGTTCTGGATACAGAAATTATAAATTTTGATAATGTGCTGGTGAATTTCGTAGTTCAGTTGTTTTAGAATGATGTATGAAACATTGTCGTTACCAGGAGCCGTATTTTTTGCTTTTGACAATAGGTCAAAGTAGGTCTCTTTGTTGATATTTGGGTGATTGTTGATGGGGATGTTGTTGCGATAGTTTTGGTACCAGTTGTTTATGGCATTGTAGTTTTCTTGGTTGTATTCTGGACTCTGTTCTTCAGAGTATGCTTTTTTAAAGTGCTCTGCAAATAGATTAGTTTTGTCTAAATCCTCTGTGTAATAGTTTCCGTTTTCTTCTAGGGCAGGTATGTCTATTTTTTTCTTATATCTTGATAATTTCTTTACTTCTTGATAGAAATTTCTCCCTTGTTTTTGATTATATGTGCATTAATTTATATAATTTTTAAAAATAAATTCGTCTTGCTATTAATTAAAAAAACAAAAACTACGTTCTCCATAAAACTGATTTCAAACGGTAGTCTGGCTTTTCCAGCACAGAAAGTTGGAAAGCACTTTACCCCATAAAATTGAAAGAAAATTCCCCAGTATTCCATTGAATCCGCTGCAATTATCATCGATGTCCCAAGTTGGTACACAAATCACGGCACGGCGAGTCCCCTTCCGCGATTCGCGCACTCGTTGATTTTCTCGAAGCAGGTAGGAGGTCCACACATTCATTCAATAACGGACTGCGTGTCTTCTCACAATGCGACACCAATTACAGACACCATTAAGGCCTTAGCTAAGCTCAGTCAACTTTCTACATCCTTATCCTGGCACGTACTAGCCATGTTCTGAATTCAATTCATTAGGGCTGAATAGTGGGCCCGATATTTAATATAGCAACGCCTGCACGAGTTTTATTTACAAGTCGGTTATTCATCTTTTTAGGGACAACGCCTGCAGAAGACTTCCTTAGTCCATAATGCCCGCCTTTTATGTTGGAGTAATTATTTTACACGATCGGGTTAAAATGGGATTAATTAATAAACAATTATCTTTTGCAACTGTAGCAAAATACTGAAGGGTGCGCAAATATTCTAGGACATATTTACAAATTGTTTCTTCAGTGATCAAATTCGTTCGAAATTATCGATAATTATTATTATTAGGAAACAAAGTTTAAAAACCGCTGCTGAATCACTACTTCCACATCCAGATTTCTCATCCAAGTCTCTTTAAACGAAAACATCTTGATATTAGATTTGCACTCCAGTCTGTGGAAATAATTACTCATAGAATTTCAACAATATAATCTTTGAAATCGTCTGACCCAAAAACCCATAAAACAATGTACCATCTCATGACCTATTCAACGTACCGACATTTAATGGGGGTGAGGCGGCCGATGCCAACATTTTTTAAAAGAACTTTATCACAAATCACAATTTTATTTTGATAACCCCTTTTTGACAAAGGAGTAGGGGTAGTGGTGGGGGTGGCAGATATCATATATACTATAGCGGCCCAAGGGACGATACACATTGCATTCCGCCATATTTTTAGGGTTAATATGATTCATTTTAACATATGCTAGGCGCAAAAAACAATTGAAGACCTTGGTTTCTAGTATATACAGCAAATATCAAGTTTTTGACCTCTTACTATCTTGCCTCACTTATTTAACCATATTTACTTCCCAGCCCTTCAACAGAATAAGCTCAAAATAGAATCTAGTTCCAGATCTCGTTATAATGCATACTACCAAATTTCAAGGCAATATCTTAATTACTTCCACATCCACGTAGTGGATTGGAAGTATAGTAATCGTAATTTATTTTTTTTTTACCTGAAATAGGTTTAGAACGTCACGAAACGTCGAGATTTTAAATTTAAGCAAAAAAAATTTTTCTGTCTGTCGGTCTATAACTTTTTTGTCCGCACGTTTTCTCCGGAACGGTTTAAGATATTGACTTGAAATATTGTACAGGTATATATTATAACGAGATTTGGAACTGGATTGTTTTTTGAAGATATCTGGTGAAGGGTTGGGAGGTAAATAGGGGGAAATATGTAAAGCAAGCTAGTAAGAGTGTAGAAACTTGAAATTTTATGTATGTACCACAACCAACGCCTCAACATTTTTTATACTATTTTTCATCCCCCCACAACCCCCCATCCACTCCATTATTAAAGGGGTCGATAAAATAAAGTTGAGATATTCACTTGAAATTTGGTACACGTATATATTATAATGACATCAGGAACTAGATTATATTTTGGGATTATTCTGATGAAGGGTTGGGGGTTGATTAGGGGAAAATAAGTAAAGCAAGCTGGTAAGAGTACAGAAACTTGAAATTCGGTGTATGTACTAGAAGCCAAAGCCTCAGATTTTTTTATAATATTTTCAACCCCCACCACCCTTACTCCATTATTAAAGCGGTTAATAAAATAAAATTGAGATATTCACTTGAAATTTTGTACACGCATGTAATCTAACGACATCTGGAACTAGATTATATTTTGAAATGATTCCGTTGAAGGGCTGGGGGTTAATTAGTGGTAAATAGGGGAAACTAAGTAAAGCAAGTTGGTAAAAGTACAGTAACTTGAAATTCGGTGTATGTACTAGAAGCCAAAGCCTCAGATTTTTTTACAATATTTTCAACCCCCACCACCCTTACTCCATTATTAAAGGGGTTGATAAAATAAAATTGAGATATTCACTTGAAATTTGGTACACGTATGTATCATAACGATATCTGGAACTAGATTATATTTTAAGATAATTTCGTTGAAGAGTTGGGGGTTGAATAGGGGAAGATAGGGGAAAATAAGTAAAGCAAGCTGGTAAGAGTACAGACATTTGGGATAAGGTGTATCTGCTAGAAGCGAAGGCCTCGGGTTTTTAATAATATTTTCCATCCCCCCACTACCCCCACTCCCTTATTAAAAGAGTTGATAAAATTAAATTTTGGTTTTCACTTGAAATTTGGTACACGTAGGTATTATAACGGAATCTGAAATTAGATTATATTTTAACATGATTGCGTTGAGGGAATGGGGGATAAGTAGAGGTAAATAGGGAAAAATAAGTAAAGCAAGCTGGTAAGAGTACAGAAACTTGAAATTTGGTGTACGTACTAGAAGCCAAGACTTCAGATTTTGAAATAATATATTTCAACCCCACACCACCCTTACTCCATTATTAAGGGGGTTGATAAAATAAAATTGAGATATTCACTTAAAATTTGGTAGACGTCTTATAATATCTGGAACCATATTATATTTTGAGAAGATTCCGTTGAAGGGTTGGGGGTTAAATAGGAGTAAATAGGGGAATATAAGTAAATCAAGCTGGTAAGAGTAGAGAAATTTGGGATTTGGTGTATATACTAGAAACCAAGGGCTCAGATTTCTTTCTAATATTTCTCAAACCCCACCACCTCTGCCAGATTTCGATATAACATATATGTGTAAAAAATTTGGCTGTATAGCCAGAAGTCGCTCCCGGGGTGGGAAGCGTGGGCGGGCGGTAACACGCGTTAATTGTTAATCAAAATAAAATCTTCGAGTACAGCTCTGAAATTTTGTGTGCTTATAATTTTTAACTGTAGAAATTGCGTAAAATTATTGCAAGAAGTCTAGGTCGGGGATGAAAAGTTGCCGAAGTCGGTAAAATGGTTAAAAATTGTTTAAAACGGACCAGTTGTACAAAAATGGATCTGCCAGAGTTCGGTTCAATTGGTTTAAAATCCAAGGATACCACTATTGTAATAATTGTAACTGTAAATTTTGAACCAAGTTCAGCTGAATTTTCGTTGATCCACTTATACAGGGTTTAACATAAAGGTTGGGAATAAATGAAACGGTGGATTCTTTATTAAAAAAAGTAGATTTTTTTCATATGAAGTTATACTCTACGGGTTTCCGTTTCCAAGCTAAAAAATTTAAAAAAATATAGTTTTTCTCTAATAACTTTCGAATATTAGAAGATAATGGAACGAAATTTTGGCCGTAGTTTAATTCGATAATGCCCTAGTTACAGGAAAAATTGACTTCGTAAGTTACTCAGTGGCGTGCGTACGCATTGCACCGTAAGGTTTTCCGAAGAAAATTGTGTTACGCCACTGGTAAAAACTTTTTTTTTAATATAAGAACATTATCAAGTATGCTTTCACTCAGCCACCGAAAATGGTCGGATAAGCATTGAAGAAAGACTTTTGCATGGAAAATGATACTAAAATTCCACATTATTTTATCAATAATAAAAAATACTAGTGACTTCTTAATTTAAAGAATTTATTGACTAGGTAATAGGATTAATAAGCAACAAACAAGAGGTGCTGGAAATGTTGACCCCCCCAACTTCAATACATATTTCAATGCGTTTTCTCATGGATTCTCTCTTACTCGTCCAAAAATACCAGGCAACTCTCGAATTTGCTGACAGCCCATTTCAACTCTTTGCCGAAGAGTTTGCACATCAGGAATGGGGGGAATGGAATAAATTATGTTTTTTAAGTGCCCCACACAAAATAGTCTAATGTATTAAGGTCGGGAGAACGAGGAGGTCACGCTCTTGGCCCTCCACGACCTATTCATTTATTATGGAACGTTTCACTTAGGTATTCTCTCACTTCTCGCCTAAAGTGAGCTGGGGGGCCATCATGCATAAACCACATGTTCGGGAGTGTTTCAATTGAGACTTCTTCTAATAAAGGTTATAATCCGTTTTGAAGAAAATCCAGATACGATAAACCGTCTAGTCTGGTTGGTAGTACTATAGGACCAATAAAAAAATTGCGAATTAATCCGGCCCAAACATTAATTGAAAATTGTTGCTGGTGCCGGGATTGTATTATTCCATGCCGATTTTCAACAGCCCACATATGGTTATTGTGGAAATTAAGTACACTATCCCTTGTATATCCAGCTTCGTCGGTAAATAAAATGGATGAGCGGATTAACAAGTTCTGATTACACTTATTTAAAATCCAGGTACTAAATCTGAGCCATGGTGCATAATCCTCGGCAGAAAGTGCCTGCACTCTTTGCAGATGGTATGGTATAACAAATTATCATGCAGGTTTCGTTGGACAGTCATGACTTACTCTCTCTATTATTCGAGTACTTGATTTAGGATTCGCCTCGACCGCCTGAAGGAGCCATTCTTCAAGTTGTACTGTTCTTACAGTTCGAAGTCTTCCGCTGGAGGTGCAAGGTACTAACGAGCCGGTTTCACATAAGCGCGCATGAATTCTCGAAAAAGTCTTCCTATTTGAAATGGCAACACCATAAATAAAATGCATCCTTGCTAATTCTTGAAATGAGTAGATCATTTTTAATAGATCTTAACCAAAGTACAACCGTTTAAGTAAAGCTAAATGTCTTAACTGACAATGACGTTTTGTCTGACAACATCTGAAAACCATTTCCGGTGTCTGAGTAAAAGCATGTTTGATAATGTTCTTGTTATTTTCATTTTCCTATGTTAGCAGTGGGAGAAAATGTCATTTACAAAAGTTTTAATTACGGAAAAATGACAAGAATACGAATAAAACGCTAGAGGGAAATTTTGTTTAAAATAGAAAGTGGATGCTAAAATAACATTACAGAAATGTTTACCACTGGCGTACCGCAATTTTCTTCGGAAAGCCTTAGGGTACAATGCGTACGCACGCCACTGAGTAACTTACGAAGTCAATCTTTTTCCTGTTACTAGGGCATTACCAAATTAAGCTACGGCTAAAATTTCTCTCCATTATCTTCTAATGTTCGAAAGTTATTAAAGAAGAACTGAATTTTTTTTAATTATTAGCGCCCTGTAGCTTGGAAAAGAAAACCCGTAGAGTATAATTTTATCTGAAAAAAATCTAAATTTTTTACCAAAGAATCCACTGTTTCATTTATTCCCAACCTTTATGTTACACCCTGTATACTACTGACCCTTAATATCAAGGTGCAGTTCTGGCGGTGTTGTTTTTATAGGTATTTAAAATCTCCACATTCTTTCGTGTTTTCCGGTTATTAACGTACCAGTGACGTGACGTGACAAATTGAACTGCCGAAATGTCAAAAAAATCTATTTTTCGCTTACTTCTGTCGGCTCGCATTTTCGATTTCGCCCATGCAATTAACGATGCCGTGAAAATGCCAATTTCGATCTTTCGATATCGACATTAGGAAGCCTTCCTGCTCATGTATGTATTTAGTTATGAGCGTTTAAAAATCTCATGTTATGGTTTTTCCGACTAGACTAATTGAAATTTCAAGGCCACCCCGACCATAGCACATTGTGTTAAGCGACAACTTCCACAGCGGATTTCTAGGTTTGAATCTTGTACGGGTGTACTTTTTTAATTTGTTTTGAACTTTTTGTCTCATATTTCTTATTCTAAAATTACATTTAACGTCTTAGGCCATTTCTAAAGTTAAAAACTATAACTACACAAAAATTCAGAGTTGAACTCAAAGATTTCATTTTAATTAAAAATTAACGTATTTGACCGCCCGCCCACGCTTCCCACCCCGGGCGTGACTTCTGGCTGCAAAACTATGTACTTTTCAGCTAGTAACGAGGGTTGTTACATACAAATTTTCACTACATCTTATGATTTTTAATTTTCGTAGCCAGCTCTCTGTCTAATACATGTACCAAATTTCAAATAAATATCTCAATTTTATTTTATTAAGCGCTTTAATAATGAAGACGAGGTTATGGAGGGGGAGGGGTTGAAAGTATTATAAAAATATATGAGGTCTTGGCTTCTGATATATACACCGAATCCCAAGTTACTGTACTCTTACCAGCTTACTTTACTTCTTTTCTTACAGACCAGACCGACCGACCAATAGACAGACAGAAATTTTTTTCGCTCAAATTTAAATTCTCGACGATTTATGATATTCTAATCCTAATTCAACAAAAAAAAAATTGAAATTTTTTTAACGATGTTTAACTATACTTTCACTCCACTACGTGGATGTCAAAGTAAAACGACCGACGTTACATTGGCTTCCATGTTAATGAGTGAAATAATCAATTATAATTACGATTATTCTCAATGAACAAATAGTGAGGAGCAGAAAAGGGATTATCATCTATTCGAAAAATTAATTAAGCCTTTTGTTCACGAGAGGTTAAATGGTTTCTCGCAGCATCACTTAAATTCTCAATTATAAGATGTATAGGAGGTACAAATTCATTTGATTCCAATTAATCAACGTTGGTCAAAGGGTCAGTGTATTTGCCCTTCCATAAATAATTCCTGTTCCGATGAATGTACTAATTTGTAGTCGTAATGAAATATTATCCCAAGACTTCCCCGGCCTTCAGTAGACCGCTATCGAAACCTCTTGATTAGATGTACATAATCTTAGCCAAAACTTGTCAAGAAGCCGCACTGGTTCTATTCTATAGCTATTCATGACCCTTGTAGTGTATTAAAGATACATGAATTTCGTGAATTCGGACTTTCTAGCTGCTGGACACACATGGCAATCTCTTTGATTTGCTAATGCCTTGCCGGTGGCGATATGAATACACATTAATATCTAAACGAGATTTCAATGGCAGCAGAGACTTCTTGGGGTATCTTTTAAAGAGATTTCCTGGCATCAGCTCTAATGAAGCGTAATTATGATATATGCTGGCTGCATGGACATTCGTATATTAGAGGCACGTGACAAGTTTGGGAAATGGATATTTTGCTTATACAGAGTATTCCTGCAAATAGGTCCTCCCTAAATAAATGTGTGCACGATGAGCTTTAAAAAAGCGACGTTAGTCTGTTACACCTTCCAAAATTTCTAACTACACACGTTTTTTGAAAGGCATTTTCTACGTAATATATATTTTTTAAATGTTACGCCATGTTTACTGAGAATTGTCATTTTTTAATTCAGAATTAAATAAAGCAAGGAGCATATTACTATTACTGGAGCAAAACTAAGATAACTAGGGAACTAATTGTCTAATTATAGCTATTTTTGCCTGGATGTTGTTGTAAATATTACAAGGACTGTAGAAAAAAGTTTTGGTAAATCATGTGATGGAAAGCTTTTGTTTCAACGAAAGAATGTTCAATATCGTGTTTTCCGTAGTTTTTCTTAAATATCTCTGGTTGTATAACCAATAACGCAATAGTGAGAGAGAAACGGATTGTTTACAAAATTGCGAACTAGATTTGTCAGAACATTTTTGGTCAATTTAGAAACGCTAAACTTCTTAAATGGAAATAAATCGAATCATTTACATTTAACTTACTTTAATGATTTACTAAAAAAATACACAAACAAAGGCAGAACAATTGACATCAGGGTGTGAGTAAACTTTACAAAAACTTTCGTCAGAATAATCATGTAAACAAACCATTAAAAGTCCATCTGACATATAACAAAAGACAAAGTAAAAATTGTACACATAATAAGCCGTATACAGTAAATAATGAAATTAAACTAAACGCGGCCTGGCCAGGGCGTTGTAAACAAATAATTTTTCCGATAACATAATTAAGCTCAGCTGGATTACATATGCTGTAACTGTACGTAAAATTAATGACTAAAATGGCTCGTCAATTAATACTTTCGACATAAACTGGTTCGGCAGTTGAACACTATGTTTTTATTCTCAAAACACACGGGACATATCAAAATAACCGTCCCGTTATTTTGATATGTCCCGTGTGTGTGGGTACGAGAAGTCTTTATCGGACGGTAACACTGGATGCAATCAAGAATATTACTGGCCAAATGTGAAATGAGGTATTGAAGCCATCAATAAGTCTGCATTGTCGCAATCGGCTTAAAACAGCAACATTAGCATCACGAGAGGCATACATAATACAAAAGACTTCATTCGATGAAAATATTGCCTTGCTGTAACTATGGGCAATGTTACACTATAACACAGAACATATAAACTAATTACAATATATTCTTTATAGGATTTTGTGAACAGCAGAAAAAATAACTATCTATAACTAAAAGAAAAACTGTGTAAAAATATTAATAAAATCTTTGCATTCTTTCGATAACCTGAATTCTGGTTATGCTAGCAAATTAAAATCCTAAAATGAATTTGTCTGTCTTATTTGACAATTCTCATTCTAACACTAGCATCCACACAGTCCCCTACGGCCATGCAGATTAAACTAGTATCTACATAACCCGCTACGATCATGAAGATTCAGTTAAGAATGAGAACAAAGGCGTAAAATGAATTTATTTATCTACCTTGTCCGAAAAATTTTTAATTCTAATGGAATACATTTTCATGAAATGTATCATTCTGTTTCTTGGAAATACTAAGCCTTTGAAACGTTTTTTGCCCTTATTCTGAAGTTCATCAGAAAGACAAAATAACTACTTTACTGATTCTATTCGCAGTTATTATTAACTATATACAGATATTTACAAATATATGGCGGCTTTTTCATTCTTATGGCCTACCGGCCAACGGGCCAACCGCCTCCCTTTTCAGCGCCTCCCCCGAGATGGCGTATGAATATCTCCGTTTACTGTTGGCTAAACTTAGTCGTATAAGCTACCACGCTATTAGTCAGGCATTTGTCATGTCTAGCCGATAAAATTTAAATGCGTATAATTTAAATTTAAATAATAAATAGAATAATCGTGCGCTTTATCGTATTGGCACACATAATTGAAGTTTGCAAATTAACCTATAGTGTGTTTCAAAACGTGAGCGATACAATTTGTCAAGTTGCAAAACATGAGAGAAGTAACTTAAACAATTGATGACAACTTGAGCAATAGTGCACATATATTAACGAAATGTTAGAAGAATATTCCCCTTGTGGAGATAAAAAAATTTTTCACTGGATTTTAAAATTTCCACATTTCGTGACATTCTAAACCTATTAAAAAAAAGATAATTTAAAGCAGAAAAAATGTTTGAAATTTTGAAATTTTGAAAATTTTGAATTTTTTTTATGAAATGGATGAAAAATTTTGTTTCCTCAAACTTAAAATTTTCACGTTTCATGACATTCGAAACATACAAAAAAAATATTGAAAATTAAAAACAATTTTTTAACCGCTACACACTGTAGTAGAATAGATGATGGAAAAAAGTCCCTTTTCCTCAAATTTAAGATTTCCACGTTTCATGACATTTCAAACTTATTTAAAAAAAAAATGTTTTAAAAATTGAAAAAGAAAAAAATTTGTTTTACCACTACAATAGAATGAAACATATTCTTTATAGGATTTTGCAAACAGCGGAAAGAAAAACTATCTATGAGAACTAAAGGAAATACTATATATAAAAATATTAATGAAATCTTTGCATTCTTTCGATAACCTTACTTCTGGTTATGCTAACAAGTAAAAATTCTTATTTGCCATTCTCATTTTAACACTAGCATTCAACATAGTCTCCTACGGCTAGGCAGGCTAAACTAGTATCTACATGATCCCCTACGATATGTAAATTCAGTTAAAAATGAATAGAATAGATGGAAAAACAAATTTTCTTCAATTTTAAAATTTCCACGTTTCATTACATTCTAAATCCATTTCAACAAAAAAATGTTTTGAAAATTAAGAATGAAAATTTTGAAAAAATTTTCCCCCATCCCTATAGTTAGAGTAGATGATGGAAAAAAGTTTTCTCTCTAATAATAGGGCTAACTACATTGCTATTATAATTTTCATTCATTTCTTAATTAAAAATATTTTAGAGTGACTGTCCTGTATTAATAAAGAGGGCAGTTCTGTGTAAATACCTTTACCGATTTTTTTTTAAAGAAATGCATTTTACTTGTATTTTGCTCAAAAATAAAAATTATTGGTGTGTATTAAAAGTACGCAAAAAACGAACAATTAAAACCGTTTTGTCAACAGTAATTGGGATCCGAGATGACATTTTTGTTACTATGGCCTTTTATACGCAAACTAAGTAACACAATGACTTGAAATTTTCACTTAACATTCCCTAATATTTAAACTCTTTGTCGAATATGTCATAATTTTTTTAGTCGCATAAATTGCAAAATTGCTCGACAATGCACCGAAATGGAAATATCGCGCACGGCCTACTTCCGTACTTTAAGGCACTCGATCACTTGAAAACATACACCCTGCATATTTCCTTCAAGAATAAAACTACTCCCGTCATTGTTCCAGTTTCACTTTTAACTCGGCTACATTACTTTCGTAAAGGACCTACTGAAATAGAAACGTGACATTCCGACGCAAATGCGTTAAGATATTACTAAAGGATAATATTAATAGCGGGGTTTAATTAAGTTTTCAGGTTGCACATATGTCGTTAGTTGTCGGAATAGCCGCAAGAGGAGCGTGTTCCACGGGGTTCGCGGTCTGTTTGAGAGGATAGCAATATACTTGATGATGGCATCAGCTCCTGACATTAGACTACAGCAGCCAGGGGACCAATCCCGTTTACCGTCGCTTACAAATGAACCATCGAGGATTCTCGACAATGGGGAGATGTATAAGACTCGCACGCACGTCAGAAATGTGTTGAATAATGTGGAGGAATATGAATTCGAATAAAATCTGTGACTAATATACTTTAGTATAATGACTTTTTACTTTTTCATTAAGAAAATAGGGCTGCTAGCATACCTTTTCATTAAATCGAAGTGAATATCGCAGTACGTTCAATTATTTTTCATATTATTTATTTATTTTGGAAACATATTTACTATTTCAGTTCTTATTAAAATTTTGTCCTCGTTACACTGATTCTATCTCTCAAGTAGGCTCTCTCCATCTAACTGAAAACCTATTGTTTCTTCTTTCGTGCTTTTATAAATACGTAATTTTTTTTCAATAGTTCATATATTAATTAATGCGTTTAAGGTTGTCACTGTAATCACTAAGAATAAATTAGTTAATCATTAGGTAAATGATTCAATTTTATTTTTTTAATTCTAATTTATAGAGGTGTTGTCTCACTTAACAGTGGTCTAGTCCAAGTTCACTAATAATGACAGGTTGCCTGGTAAGAACCATCAGCAAGTACCACGTCACGTGTACTCCCTGATGACACCCGCGTGTAACATTTTTTTATTTTATACCATAAATGTTAAAAATAAGTTTCAAAATTTTTGGCTTTCTTTCGGTCGCAAATCTTATGTCAAAATCAAAAATCAGCCACCATGACTACGACAGATACGAAATCTTGCGCCATTTTCATGAATTGAAGCAGTAGGATATGTGCAGAAGCATGATTCTCTAAGAAATATGTTCCCAACATCCTATTCTCTCGAATTCTCTCCTTTATTGTCACATCAATTACAGAGAGGACCATATAAAACGGATGATAGTTCAGCGAAAATCAGATGGTAAGCGGCGAAGAGGAAACCCTTCAAAGTTCGATTAATGTCGATAAGAGGTTATAGAAAAGTTCACTGGTGATGTTATAAAATCCAGGAAGCGCCTCCAACGAAGAAATTAAAAAATATATATATACATATTGATATCTGTCGATATCTATCGACAGACAGACATCAATGTTTTTTTAGTTCAAATTTAAAAACTCGACTTTTCAGTACATTCTATACCTACAATGAAACATATTCTTTATAGGATATAGGATTTTGCAAACAGCAAAAAAACTATGTACAAGAGCTAAAAGAAAAACTATTTGTAAAATTATTGATTTACAATCTGTGCATTCTTTCGATAACCTGAATTCTGGATATGCTAGCAATTAAGAACCTAAATTGAATTTGTCTTTCTTACTGGACAATTCTCATTGTAACACTAGTTTCCACACAGTCCCCTACGGCTATGTAGAGTAAACCAGTATTAATGTAAAATATGCTTATTAATATAATAAGTACGATTTTTAACGAGACTGCTAAATAACTCCTAGTTTTTTTCTTCTTTTTTATAAAATATATTGTGGTTACTGATCTTGATTGTCATATTGCTAGTTAAATGTGAATAGTAATTTTTGGAGCAAAATAGAATCACGGCCGATTTAGACGGATTTAAAACAACATCGTGATTTACACTATAAGTATAAATTGACATGAGATCACCATTCATACATCTAACTTCAAAATTAGAGTTGTCTGGATGAAAACTACAGAGCAGTTGTGTATCGTCAGCGTAAGTTTGCATATTGCAATGAGTAATATGATGGTATACCTCTGACGTGTAAATTAAAAATAAGAGTGGCCCCAATATAGAATCTTGAGGTACTCCAGAATTAACTTAGCTTCAAATTGACCTTTGGTACGCATTACTTGGTCACTATTATACAAATATGACGTGAAAAATAATACTGCATTTTCATTAAATATGTAATATTTCAATTTAGCACACATTAATTCATGACTTACACAGTCGAATGCTTTCGAGTAGTCTAATAAGATGAGTGCGTTTGCCCGATCTTTTTCTAAATGTTTCACCAAGTCATCCGATATGTTTACCCGATAGATTTTTTGGGAAATTGACAGTTGACGAAAAATAATTTTCAACTTGATATACTATTTCTTCAAGAATTTTATTAGTAAAACGGCAGCAATCGACGATAGGTAGTTTTTGCCTTTCTCGTTTTTAAATTAAAATTATAATAAAAAAAAGCATAAAAAATACTAAAAATCTTACTATTTAAACAATATGACATTAAGTTTGTAGGAAAAAATGATTAAAATAAATAAATTGGGCCCGATATACTTGCATTTTTTCTCTTAATCCGGATAGTAAAACACTTAAGAATTTTAAGTGTTCCAGGATCAATAATCCTAAGCTACAGCAATCCAAACACACGTAATACGGTGTATGTTCTAAAATTAAATAGCTGTTCCTCAAAGCTCTGGTATTTTATCTTTCCACAAACAAGATTACGTCGATCTCACATCTTTATGTTTACTATCGTATTACCCCGTGTAAGATACCCGAATGATGGTTGCTGACGTAAAATTGCAAGAAGACGTGTACAACAGCATAATATCTTGATGTACATCCGGCCCATCCTACTCATTTCCCTCACGGGTGCTCAGTCACCTGGAGCTTCGAGAGATGGATAGAACAGAGTGGGGTAAAATAGGGATCGTAGTGATCTATCATAAATGCTTTCTGTTCCAATAATAACCAACAATAAACAGTAATAACTCTCATTACCATAGAAAAACAATACACAGGTGAATAGGTACCATGGTGCTCTTCTAACAGTCCCAAGGAAGAAGAGAAGTTATGTTTCAATTTTGATAAAAATTAAGTATAAACACTTGCTACGATGTGGCGCTAATTTTGGGGTGGGGGATCAATCGAAGTAATTCAAGAAATATAATATTTAGTTATTTAAATCGTGCATGCAGGTAAGGTACCGATGATTTAAAGTGACAACATATTTTTCTTTTACAATTATTTTTATTGCAGATAACCTCTTAATATCAAAATGCAGCTTGTTAAATGTGAATGATTTTTGAAACACAGATGACCTATGTTTAGGTCTTCTATATCTAAAATCTTGCATGTTGACAATGAACTAATACTTAAAGCAATGGCACGTAGTGGGATCATCGATTGTAGTTATTTGGTTTACTGAGCAGATTTCGAAACTCCTTTCCCTCTACGAAAAGTCTCAGAAATAGACGAGAGCGTAGATACGGAGGGGGGTAAAAATCGAAGTAAAAAAATTGTAGTTACGAACGAAACCACGGTATAATGAAAGAACATCAACTCCACACTCCCTCAACAAAGTGTCAGGTGATAGATACAGGCCGTTTTTTCTCGGAAATTTTTTGAAAATTTAACAAAAAAAATTTTAAGTTACGGACGAAACTTTGGGTACTTATTCTAGTCAACGTCAATAAGTCTGAAAAACAATGTCAGACGTTTTCCATAGACGGATTTTGAAATATAAGGGTTGAAAGTTGCAAAATATTGAAAAAAATATATTTACTTTGAAATTTTGGTAAAATTGAGTTGATGAAATTGATGAAAACGTCTGGCTAGCTCATTATAAATTCATAAGGGGTTCAAAAATGATATATTTCGGTGTCCAGACGTTTTCATTTATTTTTCACCCCATTTTTGCAACCTCTAAAGTGCTCATCAGTTTTTGACTCTATTACGGGTTTAAACATATAAGACATAACTATAATAGACGAATAAGAAGCAATACGATATCTAAAGAAGATACTGTGCGTAAAGAGCATACAGACATTTTGTATTAAACGGCATGAATCGTTACTTATGAAATTATTGTACATTATACCACCATAATCAAAATTTGAGAGAACAGGGTTGTTACATAGGCAACATTACTGATATGGAAATTTTATACGAGTACAAACTTTCTAAACGACTAACAGCCGATATAATTTTAATAGAAATATATGACTGAAAGGTTAGTGCGTCATCTAAGACTATGTCTAGATTCTTTGCTTCATTTAATGTAGCTATTTCATCTTCATTAATTTTAACAATAAAATTGGATAATTTATTCATAGAATATTTTAACCTTGTTAACAATAAAATGGACGTAGATGCATTAATTTTTAAGTTATGATTCGAACAGATTTTTTAAATTTTGTATATATCTGCCGAGATATTGTCTTGCCCAGCCATTTCCTTATTTAGGAAAACATCGAGAATTATGTGCATAATGTATTACACTGGAATATTGAACTCCAACATTCACGTTTGCGACTTACAATAAAAATATGAAGGGTCCAAAAATAGACCCTTGAGGTACACCTTGATATCATATATCTAGATACGTATTGCTACCGCTACACATTGTTCCCTTCTGGTTAAACAATATTTTAAAAACATAATGCAATCGTTAGAGAAACCGAAATAATGCAATTTAGAGGTCTGTATATTCAACTATCAAGATGCTTTATTTTATCTGTGCCCTGACAAGTGCCATCAGTGACTTCTAAGTGTAGCGTCATTGTTACGATTTTTTTTTCAAGCTCAATTGTGTTAAGTTCAAATAATTTTCATTGAAATAAGACAAAATTGGGTTAAGAATATGCCTTTCTGAAATATTAAAAATTGTAGATAAGATATTTATAGGTCTGATATCTTTTGGTTCAATAAAATTTGCTATTTTGAGAGAGGCTTAACTATTGCTTTTTTCGTGGAGTCTGTAAATGCATAAAATTTACAGGAAAAATGGCAAAGAGAATTTTCGACCTTTTATAGAGATACCATCCGCGCAAGCATTGCAAGTTTTAATATTTATTAATTATCTTATAAACCTCATTCCTTGCTAATAATTTAACACTATATTTCCCTTTATTATTAGTATGTGAATTAGAGTTTAAAAAGTGTCCACTCTATTTAGGGACCTTTGTTGAGGGATATAGAGGATATGAATTTTTTTTCTGAATGTCATTAAATTTTTTCTACACTTATTTAATTATATGACAATCATTAGCATTTTTTGGTGAAAAATCGTACGTATGACTCACTGTAGTAAATTATCGATCAGCCACAGACAAAAAAATTCTTTCTGGCCTGGGGATTTGACCATGTTTACTGCATGTTTTTGGGGTCGCTGAATCCGAGGTCTATTCAACTCCATCACATCAGGATTTTGCCATAACCTAAAAAAAAACATAATTTAAGCGGTTTCGACATCTCTTCACATATATCGTTGTAACTTTTTCTAGACAAAAATTACCCCCTATTTTTTTATACTAGATTGATTGTAAATTAAATTTCAAATTCGATGATGTTAGGCACGATATTTTTCCGGAGTTTTTTAGGTGAGCTATCGGCCGCCAACGTGAGAGGTGAGAGGATTTCGCTTCTCGAGCTACACGGCCCAGCTCCGAGGGCCATTGCTGCCAAACCAAAACTGGCAAAAATCTGGAGAAATTCAGGGGAACGTAGAAAGAGGTAATAAATCGTTTGGCGCAAACCGGAGGTCGGTTCATGCCTTGGTTTTCGAGATATGGCCGCTCGAAGTCACCGGAAGGTAAAATTGAATTTTTTTGCCGCTTCCCGAGGCTACATCTCGAAAACGAAACAAGATACAGAGCTGGAGTTTACGCCATTCAATTTCTCTCGCCTGACTACATACCTCTGAGTTTTTTCAGATTTTTGCCGGCACTTTCATTTTGTTGTTGTAAAGAGAAGTCGAATAGAGTAGACCGCAGCTCTGTATCTCGTTTCGTTTTCGAGATATATCCTCGGGAAGAAGGTAAAAGAATTCGGTTTTCACCTTCCGGTGACTTCGACCGACCATATCTCGAAAACCAAGGCACGCCTCGACCTCAGGTTGCGCCAAACGATTTACTATATCTTTCTATCTATCCCTGAGTTTTTGGCAGAAATAGCCCTCGAAGCTAGGCCGTATCGCTCGAGGAGTGAAATCCTCGGACCCATCACTTTGGTGGCCGATATCTCACTTATAAAGAGCCGGAAGAATACCGTGCCCTACATCATCGAATTGGAAATTTAATTTAAAATCGATCTTGTATAAAAAAGAGGGGGTCATTTTTGTTTAGAAAAAAATATAGCAATTTATATGAAGAGATGTAGAAATCGCTTAAATTATGGTTTTTTTGAGGTTATGGCAAAATGCTTATGTAACGGAGTTAAACTGACCTCGAATTCGGATTCAGCGACCCCAAAAACATATAGTGAGCATGGTCAGATAACCAGGCCATAATTTTTTTTTTGTGTGTGGCTGTGTAATTCATTACATCCGGCCAATCACAAATACAAATTCATAATTAACTGTTTCACTGATCCAATGATATTTTAAATCAACTGCGATCAACTCTTGCTGCAACTGACAATCAACTCGCTGACAGTAACAACCAAGTGTATCGCCATATTGTTTGTTTACGTTTTCCACTTCTTACGAGTAGGTACCGATTAATTCTATTAAATTTCAGTCTAACTTATTGGTTTAATAGGTGTACAAAAGCATAGTAGTACATTTGCGATTATGACAATTATTCACTAATAAGATTTGCGCCACTCGCCCTCGGCTCGTGGGCTCAAACATCATCTACGTGAATAATGGCTATAATAATCGCTCATATAATAATACACTATGTTTAATAATATACTAATATTTATAAATAATCTAATCTATAGATTAGAATACGCTGGAGTTAATCAGCTGGTACTCTTTAAGGTTCCGTAGCTGAACGGGTCCCAATGAAACCCTATTGTTCTAGCGAGATCGCCCGTCAGCATGTAACGCAACTCTAGTTCCTCAACGGTAACAATTTTAATTACCAAACTTTCCAAAACCATTCAAACACGTTAAGGACAGGTAAGTGTGTGTACAATATGGTAGATCGCGTGAACTATTGCCCCACTCTCCCCGACCCATCAACGGCCCCCAAAAGCAAAAGAGATGCTAGTCTTAATTACCAGAACGTGTATGCGGGATAAGACAAGCATCAGCACCAGGTTTGTTTTAATAAGTATGCTGCGAGTGAAGAAGGAAATCGCTTGACACTCACCCACTCCGATGCGAGAGCGATGGATTAACTCAATATTTACGGATGAAAATTGACGAAAGTGGAGAAAACACGCTTTTTCGCTTTAATCCACTGCGTAGGTAAGACAAAAGTGCGGATAAGCTCATAAGTGGGTTGATCTAAAAAAAATATTTCATACCCCACACCGCGGATGAAATTATGATTTATGCTTGAAGACGAAGTAAATCAAAATTTGCTCGATGAACTGGAATTATTAGATGTATTAATTAAGTGTCTTTTCCGACTTTAATTTGTCATTATGCTATTTAATTTATCAAATAGAATATTACTACCAAGGGAAAATATATTTGTGCAAGCCTTCCATCGTGAAAAAATAAAGATGTAAACTCTTTATCTGTCTATATCTGCATATATTGACTTATATTGTGCTCTTCTATAAACGGTTGTAATGTTTAAGAGTCGATAGTCAGATATAGAAATTAACCTATATTCAGTGCCTTTAAGTAGAGGTAGAAGCGTAAACAATAATACCAATTTTTTTCTGCAAACATTGCCCCAGTTGATTGATATTTTGTCAGTTTTTGCAAAAATGTTCAAAAGTGTGTTGAATTAGTAATGATTCTTGAATAGCTCTATTTACTATAAGATGTCACACCTAAAAATATATAAACTGAAACAAAATTGTTAAATAGAAAATTGTACATGATCAAAGGCCGGGAATTTTATTTTGATGCCAAAGACGGCACTCACATAGACAGAATATTATATTGCAAATACTCCGAAACAATCAGAAAAACTACGAAGTGGTGAAATATTCATTATTACCAGCTATAGTACATATGATCTCAATTGGGACAGCTTAAAAATTAAAACTCGGAGTAAAGTCAGCATCTCCTTTATGGGACATAGGCATAAGATAAAAGTAAGAATTCTAGCATCTATCCAAGAATGATAACTTAAAAATAACATGCTGAGGCTCTTCTATGCTGTCGTGCCAAGAAGTTTTATTAGTATAGAAATTATTTAATGAAAATACAGTAGAAAAAGTTGTTCATTTTGGCTCCAAAAAATGATATCGTGCAACAAGAATTTTTTAAAAGTTGTTTCTAATTTTAATTATATTGAGAGAGTTTCCTTTGCGTCCTGATGGAAAGGCATTACATAACTATATAGAAATCAGTTCGATAAACTTTGTCTGAAATGTACATGATAGAGGAATAAATATGATTTTCGTAAATATCCTTTAAAACCCTTTGTAACTATCCAGTGGAACCACTTCATGAAGGAAAAAATGAACCTTCGCAGATAATGAAATACGTGAATTATCTGGGACGAAAATCTCATTCTTCATTTTTCATTAACTACAAGAATATTAAGAGTCGTTTGTTGTTGTTTTATTTTATGTAGGTATTTGGTAGATCAATTATGTCTCGGTGTTTCACATGTAGGGCTACGCATCACTCGACATCCACAAGTAAACTAACCGTTGGGAAAGATATTAATTATTTGTAAGACTAGTAGAACTTGTAGGAGAAGCCTTCACCATAAATATGGGTTCCAACTGCCGATAGATAAGAAATCTTAAAATCTCCAAGGATGGATATAGTAAGGAATACTCATCATAATTATAACCAGGGTTATAAGGGCTATAATTGTAGAAACAAATGAATAAATTTATTACCAGAAAACACTAGTAATTATTCAAACTTTTACAAAATATTTATCACATATAAGTTTAAAACATGTATTCCATATATCCTTCTTATATAATCATAAGAAAGAAAATATGCCCATTATGTACAGTGCAACTGTTATAATATTATTTTTAATTTAAATTATCCTGCTTAATGAACCCCAAAGACCATCAAAACAAAAGCACATACCGATATAGCAGTAACACAAAACTTTAGAACATCCACAGACACGTGTTTCAACATCTATGTCTCTTCAGTGCAGCTTCTTCTAAACGTCACAATCAACTGAAATGCGTAAGCAAATATTCGTGTTATAACTATCAATGGATTACTAAAACAGTACAATAAAAATTAAAATTAGTTTAATTTAATAACTATCAATGGAAAATTTTAATTTTTATTGACCTGTTTTGGTAATATTTTGATAGTTATAACACGAGTATTTGCTTACATATTTCAGCTGATTGTGAACTTTAGAATAAGCTGCACTGAAGAGGCATAGATGTCGAAACACGTGTCTGTGGATGTTCTAAAGGTTTGTGTTACTGCTATATCAGTAAGTGCTTTTGTTTTGATTGTCTTTGGGTTTCATTGAGTAGGATAATTTAAGTTAAAAATAACATGATAACAGTTGTACTGTACATAATGGGCATATTTTCTTTCCTATTATTGTATAAGGGCCGGTTTTTCGATGTTCTGTTAAATAGCTTAACTGCCAGATAAAATTTATCTGGCACATAAACTGTTTTTCAATGTGCAGGTAAAATTTACAGGAGGGTTAGACTCACTTTCTGAAAGTAAATTTAGCAGAGAGTTGAAAGTGCCAGTTAAGGATTTATTCTACTGTTAGTGGATTTGCACATGCGCATTTGGTTTAATTTCTGACAATTCTAAAACATTCTAACCTAAAAGCCAATGTGATTGATTGAGATGTTCGTTTTTAATTTGTGATTTACCTATATTAAATACATTATTGCCAATAATTAATAATAATAATATTCTGGATATGAGTGATGATGACGATGATATTATACAATTTATAAAGTATGAAAGGAGACCCTATACCATAAGGGAACGAGAAAATAATTTTGAGGATTATGATGATAAATATTTTTTTATAAGATTTCGACTGCGTAAAGAAACTGTTTTACATATCATTGAGATGATAGATGAAGAAATTGCAATTATTAGGTACAGGTAAGGACCCCTTTTCCTTTTTTACGCTCTCCATTGCAATTATTGCTGATTCACAAACGCACAAAATCAAAAACAGAACATCAATCAACACGCTACACAACGCAATGTATTTTGAGGTTAAATTAGATAAACTGTCATGAAAAGACGCGCGCAATTCGAATTAAACCAATTGAAAGAAACTTCAGTAGCGCCAACATAGCTAAAAAAATATTAAACTTATGGATATGTATAACATCTGGCAGTTAAATTACTGTTGATAAACACTACCATAGAGATAACTGCCAGCTAAGAGTAACTAGCAACTATTTACCAGGCACTTTTAACTGGACATTGAAAGACCGGCCCTAAGAAGGACATACGTTTTAAACTTATTTGTGATAAATATTTTGTAAAAGTTTGAATAATTACTAGTGTTTTCTGGTAATACATTTATTCATTTGTTTCTATTGCTTCTACAGTTCTAGGAAGTTGCATTTGCATTTAATTATATTGGCTATAATTGTAGCTGTCATTTTATATTAGGACACAAAGGGTTAATATTACAACGTCTGTATTTCGTTTATCCTTGATTCTCGATAAACTGAAAAAAAAGTAGAAAACGGTTAGGTTTTAATATATCAAGCCATTATTTTTGCTACATTGCGGCACTCGGTTACTTAGCGAGACTGCCTTCGTTTACGACGTAATATGACGCGTGTTGGTAACCAGACCAAGTGAGAGGTGGGCGGAAAGCCACAGTATTTAACGAACACCACTAATAAATCAAAGGCACCGACGCCGCGGCATATTTCATATTTTATTTCGCGCCGTATAACTTACACCTGCATCGCAGGGGCAAGAAGTATATAAATCTGCCAGGCGCCTTCTAATCCAACCGAAAAACCGTCTCTACGTTTCCAGCACTCAGTCAATTTTCATCTGTAAATATTGGGTCAATCCAGGCTACAGGGGTTGCGACAAGGGCGTAGAAGGACTTTATTTTCGATGGATACGGTGCCACACACGGAAAAATCTCACATTAACTGAACATAAATAAAATTTCGAATAGTTGCCAATTGACCGAAAATGCGTTTATAAACGTTCATAGATAGATAAGCATTATTTGCGTATAAATAAAATAAAAAAGAACGCTGCCGAAGTTAGTCTGTTACTCGTCACAAAACGTGTGCAGTCAGTCGTGCGAATTGTGTAATAAATAGCAATGTGTTTTTACTTCCCTCGCATACCGAAGGGAAGTATTGTATTCGAGAAAAAATCACCCTCCGAGATTTTTTCGGATTCTGACGTTTCAGAACACGTAGATTCCGAAAATATAGGTTTTTCAATTCCGTCAGTCTGTCTGTCTGTCTGTCTGTCTGTTGGTGCATTAACTAAAAAACTACTTGACGGAGAGCAGTCAAATTTGGTAGGTAGTTAACCCTACTGTCAGCGAAGAACTGGTAGAATTTTCACTGAAAAATATACAGGGTGGACCGTCTAAACGGAATAAATAGTAAACAAAATTTTTTTTTGCTCAAATTTAAAATTTTCACGTTTCATGACGCGCTAAACCTATTTCAGAAAAAAACAATTTTTGAAAAATTTTTTCAATCATTTTTGAAAAAATTTTTACCACTAAAAAAAATTTTTTTCTTTGTTCAAATTTAAAATTTCCACGTTTCATGGCATTCTAAACCTATTTAAAAGAAAAAAAAATTTGAAAATTTTTCCATTTTTGAAAAAATTTTTACCACCAAAATAGATGAATTTTTTTTTCTCAAAATTTAAAATTTCCACGTTTCATAGCGTTCTAAATCTATTTAAAGAAAAACAAAAAAAAATTTAAACATTTTTGAAAAAATTTTACCACAAATAGATGGAATTTTTTTTCCGATTTAAAATTTCCACGTTTCCATGGCATTCCAAATTTATTAAAACAAATTTAAAAATGTTTTAGAAAAATAAAAAAAAAATGAAAACATGTTTTAGTAATCTATTTATCATCATTATAGAATAGACGAAATATTTTTTTGCTCAAATTTAAAATTTCCACGTTTCATAACATTCTAAACTATTTCGGAAAAAAAAAATTTGCAACATATTTTCACCAATTTGGAAAAAAATTGAACACTAGAATAGACAGAAAACATTTTTGAAAATTTGATCTATATTTTAATCACTACTATACTTCCACTCCATTACGTGAATGTGGGATTGAAAATGTGAGAGATGGCAATAATATTTGGCATATCCTATTATTATATACTTTTATTGAATAATGGCATCCCAAGAAATAATTGAGTCATGGTGGACATTTATAAAGGTATTTGCGCAAGCCTTCCATATTTGGCACCTGTTATTTAGTATATTGAACTTTCGCTGTTGGATGAACACTCTGTATATTTTTTTGACCAAAAGTTATCAGGTTTTCTTTGTAATAATACCAATAATTATATTCCGATTATTATTCCCAATGTCATTTCGTAATTAATAATTTTTTTGAGTGACTGTCATGCACAAATAACGAGGGAAGTTCTGTGTAAATAACTTTACCGATTTTTTTGATTTGCGGAGACGCTTACAGATAGAGTGTATAGTATAGCCACAGGTAAGGGCGTTTATATCAACATAGTTTTACAAACATTTCTTTAAATATATTAACGCTTACGCAACATTTTCATTGTAACCTTAAGAAAATCTTTCATTGAGTCCCATAACAAAAGTACCACTTAGTACTGCTTTCTCTTTTATTGATATACAAGCCTTATTACTTGGTAATGTTTCAGCCAAGAACTAGCTACCACTGTGAGTCATTTTCTGAAATAAAATCTATGTTTACAGGTAGCCGTTTCTAAGGAGTTACAGTGACTTAGATAAATGAACTATTCCTTAATTTGTAAAGATGCAATTTTCTATAGTTTGAGCAGTTCTAAGTGTATTGAACGACTTTTGGAGTACCTTCTAGACAAGTAGGTATAGTGTATGTAATCTGGCTAGAGACTCTAGGATGAGCTTAAAAGTTACAATAAAATGTTTTGTCTCTAAATTGGTTTCGAAGTGAAAAGACAATCGCCTTTACGAAAAGTTTGTGAAACAGAGCTTTAAGTGGCTTGATTCTACATTATATTCGTCCCCAACAAGCAATTTGATGTTTTATAAAAGTTATAGGAATGTTTCTGATACAAATTTTATAAAACAACGTTACTCTCAGAAACACTTTCATAACGTTTTCACAGCAGCTATAAATCCAAAATTGCCAACCATCCTATAAAATATTTCAGTCGCTGTTGATATTTTGTAACGCCTATGGACCCATTATAAAATAATTATATAAACATGTTCTATGGATACGATGCCATACACGGAAAAATCTCACATTAACTGAGCATAAATAAAATTTCGAATTGTTATCAGTTGACCGAAACTGCGATTATAAACGTTCATGTATAGATAAGCATTATATGCGTATAAATAAAACGAGGCCTTATGAAAATTTAGTACCATCACTATATAGCAGTTTTATAAAAGCTTTATTTAATTGCACTAAAAAACACAATTCACTGTTTGTTAAATCACTGCTATAAAACAACTATAAAACTGTTTTATAAGAGCTTTTAAATAGTCATTATTTAAAAAGACTGCTGCTTTATACACACTAATAAAGTAAAATGATTTCTGAAATGTATCTTAAACGTTTAAGAAGTATTTTTGACACTAAAAGCATATGGGATTGTGATTTAATACTCGATACCTAATAACCTGTAATAATTATTTATGAGACTTGTTCTGGCTTACAGCTACTGTAATTTTTGATGCGGAGAAAATTTTACTGTGAACTAGGGCCATATTTTTAATATATTTTTAACGGGCCTCACATTTACTGATGATATCTAATAATGTTTGAACTTTCATAAATACCGATTTTATGAATTTGAGTTCTTTTACAATGTAACTTAATACTAATTTGTTTCAGTAGTCATAACCGACTCCATAAATTCTAATAAACATGTGATATTTTAAATTTTCATATCTTGTCATAATATTTACCATCACGAACGCTGGCCTTTTAGGATGGCCTCCCTCTATAAAATACTTTTGTGTTAGTAGCAAGCATTTCACGATGTTTAAATTATTAGACAATTCCTATAAAACATCTATAAAATAATGCGCCTAACTTTTTCGTGAATCTTATAAAATATATCACTCACTCCGCGATCTTTTGTAGCTCTTATGATAAATCCGTTAGGACTGAGTTGTAAATTCAACCATGGAAACAGAATTGGTTCAATTTGCATAAATATAACCTGGAAATTAGTAGCAGTATTTACAGAGCTGTGTATTTATTGCCAAAAATACGTAGTTACTTTTACTAGTGGAAGTAGCAGTATTTGTGCATTTGACCTGAAATGTTAACAGTGCAGTGAGTGAAATGCGTCGTTTCATTTTACAGCAGTATAAACTGTGTCTTATTGCCAAAACCATTACGCTGTTAATACATGTACCTAATATTTTTACAACCACTTTTTAAGTTTCTCCATTGTCCTAAATCTGATGTTTTTAGTTTGGCCGTTATATGATCTGTTAAAATCTGCACCGCTCTTGTCAATGTTGGTAACCAAAATTTTGGGAGAATAATTTTTTTATAAACTTGTGTACTATAATTATGACAAATTTTCATTAAAAGGCAGACTTTAATTATGACTGAATATAAATACACAGCTAACGCAGGAAATCAATTTTCTCAAATACGTTTTATTGTATTGTTAGCCACCACATTTTTATGCTCAAGTAAACAATTTTGTGTTCTAATGACTTTGTTGCTGTATTTATATCACGGCAAATACAATGCTATATAATAATTATATAACATACTCTGGAACAATATTTTACTTAAAAGCAAAATTGCCACAAATAGATCTTTAATATAACTGTTTTGTAAGATGCTAAGAAATAATTATAAAATAATTCGAATGTATATTTATAACTGTATTAAAATGCTGCTGATACTAAAAAATAGTTATAAAACGATTTAGTTTTATAAGCTGAAATATTTTATAACTTAGTTTTGAAAGCATTTATAAAATAATTTCTTACCTCCATTATAAGGTCATTTATAATTTTGCTGTAGAAACGTTTTAATGATAAATGTATAAAATAGTTCAGTTGCAGACAATAAAATAGTATTTTCTGGAACTCTAATATAATCAATCGGCATTTAGAAGCATTAATAAAATAACAATAAAACATAGTAACCGTAGAACAGTTAAATTATAAAACAAATTTAGCGGTTGGGTCATCTCTGGTGCCCGAAGTGAGCTAAGAAAAAAACGAGGCAGACTAAAGAAACAATTTTCGAAAGCTCGTGAAGAAGTAAAAGACGCCACGTCAGCTACAACATGAAAAACTAGCGTTTGCCATGCAGAAAAATCTAATCAAGAGCCATAAACGGACAGTGCTGATTTAGTCTAGCTTGCGACACAATTAAGACCACGGATTTGAATAAAATGAAAACAGCATGTGAATCAATCCGAATAATCACTCCTTACAGCCCAGAAGAAGCTAAGTTGCCCTTATGGTAAACATGTACCTACTTATTCCATTTGATTACCTTTTGGACGACTTTCAAATGTGAGATAAATATACATATTGTGTAAAAAGGAAATAAACAGATTGATTTTTATTTTTGTTAAAAAAGACCTGCATTTCAAATTTTTGAATATTAGAATGAACAAAATAAATACTAGAGATTTAAAAATCGTATTTTCGGCAGAATCTTAATTACGTTTCTGGTGAATTAAAAAAAATGATATTTTAGTTACAGGTGATTCGCATAATTATATTACAAGAGTTAAGAATCTTAATTAAAGGAGGCGTGTTTTCATTTGTTTTTTTTATCTTAATCATGCCAGAACATATTTTATATGAGAGTAATGATCTTTTACCCAATATATATTTATTATTATTTATTATATATTCGGCGGCAGCTTTGAGTTTTTCATGTGCGGTATAAATATGGAGTAAACTATACTTTCACTAGCTAGGATTCGTACTCGGGATCCTATGGTCTCAAGCCTAACACGTAAGCACTGGGGTATGTGGTTATCTTTATTATTATTATTCTAGCTAAGTCTATTTATTCCAGTGCAGATTAATAGTACATCATTCATTTAGCTATGATTTTAATCGATTTAAAAATTGTGCTTGATTGGCCTTAGAAGCTAAAAACTACCTGCTTGTGAAAAATAAAAACCTAAGAATTTGACACGCGTGGTTAATCCTTGTAAAGATATTACATGCAAGTTTTAAAACTAATTTTAAATATTTGCACTGAGACATAAGAAATCTCCTTTCTCATTCCTCATGTGCTATCAAAACGAGTAATTAGTCTAATGTTGATTTAATGAACCCGAGCGGCAACATAATTAAAAGTTATTAAAACTATCAATTACAACCTCTGTATTTAATTGCAGTCCTAGATAAATACCAGGTGGACTTGCCGCTCGTATATGAACTTTACTTGGAAAGCAACGTTGCCACGTTTTGTCTACTGTTATGTTAGATGTAAAGATGTAGGGTCCGAATTACATTTTAGTAGCTAAAACGAATTCCATCATTGCAAAACTACAACATTTTAGAGGCAATGAAACTTACTTTTTTTTCTCATAGCCCAATCGATGTTGCTACAAAATCTATGCCACTCGTTGTTTTCGCACGCTGTATTAGTTTGGGGACAAGTATCAAATTGGCCTAGAATCTTTGCTCTACAAAAAAGAGCAATACGTATAATATCTGGGTTAAAATATAAAGATGACTGTAGAGAAGAGTTTCTTATGCTAAATATAGTCAAATTACCATCAAAATATATTTATGAGTTACTTCTGTATGCTAGAGAGAACTCAAAATGTAAACAAATCATGTGACTACCACTACATTACAAGACACAGAAATATGTTAACAGCACCTTAAGATTAACTAAGAGTCAAAAGGGAATCCAATTTTCATAATAAATTACCAATGAATATAATAAGCCTACCCAGATCCAGTATTTAAGAAAAAGGTAAGGGCCATCTTGCTCGAAAAAACTTTTTATTCCTATGATGAATTTTTATCCTATAATTTTAATAGATTATAACAAAATGTCCGTTTGTTATATTCCTGATATTTGCTTTATACCCTATATATTTACAATAAGTATAAGTATATATGTATATATTTGTAATTTAAATACTGACTTGTGTAAATACTATCTCTACAAATAGCACCAAAAAATGATTTGATTTGATTTGGTCTATAACTGCTGGGTGACTTTACATGAGCTCTGTTAGATAAGATGTGTGTGTTAAATAGCTCTCAATGTGTTTATCAAATTACTTCCACATCCACGTAGTGGATTGGAAGTATAGTAATTGTAAAAAAAAAAAAATTCGAAATTATTTTTTCTTGAAATAGGTTTAGAATGTCACGGAACGTCGAGATTTTAAATTTGAGGGAAAAAAATATGTCTGTCTGTCGGTCGGCCTGTCTGTCTGTAAATGCTTTGTCCGCACGTTTTCTCCGGAACGGTTTAAAATATTGATTTGAAATTTTGTAGACATATATACTATAACGAGATCTGGAACTGAATTGTCTTTTGAACATATCCGGTGAAGGGTTGGGGGTAAATAGGGGGAAATAAGTAAAACAAGCTGGTGAGAATACAGAAACTTGAAATTTAGTGTATGTACTAGAAGTCAAGGACTCAAATTTTATTATTTTCCATCCACTCTCCCCCCCCCCTACTCCATTACTAAAAGGGTTGATAAAAAAAATTGAGATATTCGCTTGAAATTTGGTATACGTATATATAGCATATTGACATCAGGAAGTGGATTATATTTTGGGATTATTCAGTTGAAGGGTTGGGGGTTAAATTTAGGGGCAAATAGGGGAAAATAAATAAAGCAAGCTGGTAAGAGTACAGAAACTTGAAATTCGGTGTATGTACTAGAAGCCAAGGCATCAAAATTTTTTATAATATTTGTCAACTCCCCACCACCCCTACTCTATTATTAAAGGGGTTGATAAAATAAAATTCAGATATTCACTTGAAATTTGATACACGTATGTATTACAATGACATCTGGCACTAGATTATATTTTGAGAAGATTCCGTTGAAGGCTTGGGGGTTAAATAGGGGTAAATATTTTCCGCGAAGTAAAGCAAGATGGTAAGAGTACAGAAATATGGGATTTTGTCTATATACTAGAAACGAAGGCCTCAGATTTTTTAAGTAATATTTCCCATCCCCCACCCCCACTCCCTTATTAAAGGGTATAATAAAATTAAATTGAGATTTTCACTTGAAACTTTGTACACGTATGTATTATAACGACATCTGAAACTGGATTATATTTTGACATGATTCCGTTGAAGGAGTGGGGGAAAGTAGAAGTAAATAGGGAAAAATAAGTAAAGCAAGCTGGTAAGAATACAGAAACTTGGGATTTGGTGTATGTACTAGAAACTAAGGCATCAGATTTCTTTCAATTTTTCAAAAGATTCAATTTCTTTTTCTTGAAATAGTCTTAGAATGCCATGAAATGTCGAGATTTCAAATTTGAGGGGGAAAAAAAAGTTCTGTCTGTCTGTCGGTCGGTAAATAGGGCAAAATAACTAAAGCAAGCTGGTAAGAGTACACAAACTTGACATTTTGTGTATGTACTAGAAGTCGAGGCCTCAAATTTTTTTATAATATTGTATTTTTGGATTTTTCTGTTGAAGGATTGGGGGTTGAATAGGGGTAAATAGGGGAAAATAAGTAAATCAAGCTGGTAAGAGTACAGAAATTTGGGATTTGGTGTATATAAGAGAAGCGAAGGCCTCAGTTTTTTTTAATAATATTTTCCATCCCCGTACTATCCCCACTCCCTTATTAAAAGAAATGATAAAATTAAATTGAGATTTTCACTTGAAATTTGGTACACATGTGTATTATAACGACATCTGAAACTAGATTATATTTTAACATGGTTCCGTTGAAGGAGTGTAGGGGGAAAGTAGAGGTAAATAGGAAAAAATAAGTAAAGCAAGCTGGTAAGAGTACAGAAAGCTAGGATTTGGTGTATTTACTGGAAACTAATATTTTTCAACCTCCCATCCCCACCACCTCCACTCCATTATTAAAGCGATTGATAACACAAAATTGAGATATTCACTTGAAAGGTAGTACACGTATGTATAGTACCTTACATATTGAGTAGGACAAGACTTAATTTTTTTGGTGTGTAGGGGGGTTTCAATGTGAGTAAAAACTTGGATTTCGGAGTTGAGAGCGCTCCTATTTGGCCGCCATTTTGAAAAAGGGGGTGTAAACAGTTTTTCCTCGATATCATGAGAACCATAAGTCTCACAAAAAAAAATCTTTCCTTGTAGAAAATTGAATTCTCTACAATATTGGTCTAGATACTTCTTACCGTAAGATTAAAAATGAAAAAGTTATAATTAATAACTTCCAAGAGAAATATTATTTAAGGGTTATAACTTTTTCTATTCATTCATCAGACTCTTTTTGTACATCATTTTATTTTTATAATTTTTTTCGCGATAATTTCAATAGAAATCAAAAAGGATCCTATTAAATAACCTTTTTAATATTAATTTGCAATGGTGGTTGATTTATACCAAATATAATAGCCCAATTATATATGATTAGGGATAGTCAGAGAGGGATAAGACCACCCCTATTTGGTTAATTGGTGAAAATATTTTATTTATACTTTTTGATTCAAAGGTTGAATTGGTACTGCCGGGCAAAAGTAAATTATTTCCAACCCTTAAGGAGGTAAATCTACCCCTTCCTGCCCCTCCATTTAAGTAGTAACAATATTTTATTTTTGCCTAA
This sequence comes from Stenurella melanura, assembly GCA_963583905.1. Taxonomy (NCBI): domain Eukaryota; kingdom Metazoa; phylum Arthropoda; class Insecta; order Coleoptera; family Cerambycidae; genus Stenurella; species Stenurella melanura. Next base: position 117,676,585 of record OY757312.1, read on the forward strand.
GAGAGCCCATGTATCCAAATTTGAAGCTTAAAATTAATAAATGTTTTTTACCAATTTAACCCTCTCTGACTAACACTAATCATATAATTCGACTTCATTTGGTATAAATCAACCACCTTTGTAAATTAATATTAAAAAAGGGATTTCATAGGATCCTTAGGATGCTATTGCGGGACATCGCAATCAGCGATCCAAAAAACGTATAATCAAAGTAGTTTCAGACCGGTGCGGTGTTCTTTCGTGCTCCCTTTGCGAGTTTTGAATGGAGCACTTGGCTTGATTCCTTTGCAGCGTCCTACCTAACACCTCTCCAAAGAGAAAAAATTAAAAAAATGAGTAGAGGAAATTGTTCGCAAAAAAATTATCTACAAAAAACATATGATGTGTTTTTTCAATAAAATCAACAGAACAAAATTGGTAAAGGTATTTACACAGAACTTCCCTCTTTATTTGTGCATGGCGGTCACTCTAAAAAATTATTAATTACGAAATGACATTGTGAGAATAATAATCGGAATATAGTTATCACTATTATTACAAAGAAAACATGATAACTTTTGGTCAAAAAAATATACAGAGTGGTCATCCGACAGCAAAAATTCGATACTAAATAAAAGATGCTAAACATGGAAGGCTTGCGCAAATACCTTTACAAAAGTCAACAATGGTTGAACTATTTCTTGGGATGACCACCCTGTACATTTTTCAAAAAAAAACTGTAATAGGTGCATATGCCAAATATTATTGCCATCTGTGACATTTTCAGTTCCAGATTTACGTCGTGGAGAAATTATAAATTTGAGCAAATAAAATAATTTTTCATGTAATCTAGTGGTAAAAAATTTTTTCATCATCTATTCTATAGTAGTGGTTAAAATATTTTCAACACTTTTTTTTTAAATCATTTTTTTTTACATTTTTTTAAAATAGGTTCAGAATATCATGAAACGTGGACATTTTAAATTTGAGCAAAAACAAATTATTTCCATCATCTATTTTGTACCTTGTTGTGGGCAAAAATTTGCAATTTTTTTTATTTTCTTTTTTTATTTCCAAAAGTTTTTGGAATAAGCTTAGAATGTCTCGAGACGTGGATATTTTAAATTTGAGGGAGAAAATTTTTTTTCATCATTTAGTGGTAAAAAAGAAGAATGCCATGAAACATGGAATTTCTAAATTTGAGCAAAACAATTTTGCTTCCATCTATTCTAGTGGTAAATTTTTTTTCAAAAATATTGGTAAAGAAAGTTCCGAATTTTTTTTCTTCTGAAATAGGCTTAGAATGCCATGGAACGTGAAAGTTTTAAATTCGGGCAAAACGAAATTTTCCATCTATTCTATTAATAGTAGTGGTAAAAAAAGATTACAAATTTTTTCGAAAAGATTCTCAATTTTTTTTAAAATATATTTACAATGCCATGAAACGAGGAAATTTTAATTTTGAACAAAAAAATGTTTTTTCCATCTATTCTAGTGGTAAATAATTTTTCAAAAATGCTGCTAAAAAAATGTTTGATGTTTTGAAACAGGTTTAGAATGCCATGAAACGTGGAAATTTTAAATTTGAGCAAAAAAAAAATTTCATCTATTCTAGTGGTAAAAAATGTTTGTAAAGAAAAAAATTCAATTTTTTTTTAAATAGGTTTAGAATGCCATAAAACGTAGAAATTTCAAATTTGAGGAAAGAAAATTTTTTTCCACCTATTCTAATGGTAAAATCAAAAACGGTAAAAAAAATTTCAATTTTTTTTTTTTTTTTTTTTCGGAAATTGGTTTGGAATGTCATGAATCGTGGAAAGCAAAAACATTTTTTTTTTCATTATTTATTCCCTTTAGACGGTCCACCCTGTATATTTTCCAGTGAAAGTTTAACCATCTCTTCGCTAACAGTAGCGTCAGCTACCTTCCAAATTTGACTGTTCTCCGTCAAGCAGTTTTTTAGTTAATGCAGCAACAGACAGACAGACAGACTGACGGAATTGAAAAAACCTATATTTTCGTAATCTACATGATCTGAAACGTGAAAACCCGAAAAAATCTCGGATGGTGATTTTTTCTGGAATACAATACTTCCCTTCGGTATGCGAGGGAAGTAAAATTATAAGCCTTAAATTATATTCTTCTTGAAAATGTTTGTCTTTATTTAATAATAACTTTTCATTATCAATTTTTCGGTGAGAAGTATTTAGATCAAGATTGTAGAGAATTCGATTATCTATAAGAAAAGCCATAGAAAATATTTTGTGAGACTTACGTTTCTCAAGATATCTCGGAAAAACTGTTTACACCCCCTTTTGAAAATGGCGACCAAATGGGTGGGTGGGGCGTGCTTTCAACCCCAAAAACCGATTTTTATGCTCTCACTGACTCCCCTACACATCAATAAAAAAAAAATCTTGTCCTACCCAAAATGCAAGGTCAATGTAACATTTCAATGGACTGTACGTTTAATGTGCGAAGCTGGTTATTTAAAAGCAGACTCACCTTTCAATAAAAATATCTGATCAATAATGACCAGCAATGTCAAAGTTGTATAAAGAATAAGATGTAAAAAAATATTTATTTTATATGAATAATACTAACACATGGGGAATAAAGAGAAAAGTAAATGTCATAAGAAAATAATGCTCTAACATTATTAAATCATATGTATACACTTAATACTCACATTTTACACATTTACGTCAGCTGTTAGCAAAAGCACACTTTGAGATATATTAAATTACCATAGGAGTAAATGACGTCTAACAGCTGGTAATATGAGAGTGCGTTTCTGGTTAATTTTTAAGTCTATAGACTGTAGAAAATGCTAGTATTTTTGCATTTCGCTCTAAAATAGAAAGATCTCTCAGAAAATATAATAAAAAAATATGCTAAATAAGTCCATTCCACAAAATGTTATTGTTACCACATTGTAAATATCGGTGTTTTTCAACTTGCCGTAATCCGACTTGTGAAAAACACATACTTCTTGTAAATTATTGCATAAATAATTACTAAACATTTTAACAATTTTTTTTGTTAACTATAAAAAACAAACAAATTATTCATGGAGTTATCTTTATCCGACTGAATATTTACTAACTGTTCCCGTCAAGCAATTGTTAAACACACACTAATCGCAATCAGTATGAGGCCGTAATCCGCAGTAAAGGTGAAAATTTCCTTACAATTTTTTATTATCAAAATTTTTTATAATAGTTATTTTTTAATACGTTAATTTTCAAAAAATCAAACTTATTTCCAAATGTAAATTATTTTTATGGATCTTGATACCAGAATTACATTATATTAGCTGTGCCAAAGGGCAGGTAGGTTTTAGAGCCGTCTGCGTTTGTAACCAAACACAAGTTCCCAGATTTCCGACCTCTGTTTTGGTTTTCGTCCAATTAAAGGCAAACACAAGACGACTCTGCTTGAATTAACGTGAAACGCTACTAATTCTCTCTCAAATTATTATCATCTGCAACGTGCGAGGCCATGCTCGGTTTGGAGATCCACTGCAAATACCGAAAATGTACTACATTTAGTTTTATTAATTGACCTTATCCGACAATTCCATGCGCATTATTTAAGTATAATTCTTGAGAGTGCTTCAGTTCAATATCAATAAGACGTTTGACATTGTTGACATATAGCAAGCGTTTTACCAATCTTGGCTTTGACATTTTTTATGAACAATTATATCAAACCGAGGCCATGTATTTGGAAAACTATTTCTCATTAGATTAATTTTAGATTTGAATCTCATAATTATACATATGTATGTTTTAACAAAAAATTAACAAAAGGGAGAAAAAGAACGAATGTAATTTAGCACACGAAATTTTCAGGAAGCCCTTCTTTAATTAAAAAAACTGAGTTTAAATATTGAAAATTTTCTCGGGAAATGTTTATCGAACAAAACAAAAGTTCAATCGTTGTTTAAAGAAAAGGTTAGGTAGAAAAAAAAAGAAATATTTTTTCCGTAGAAGGGATAGTTATTGTGAAAACTACAAATAAAAAATACATAATTTGAAGTTACATAGGCGAAACTTCATAAATGCGTCAAAAGTTACCTAAACAAAAAAATCATCTTATAGAAGAAGGCATAGGATTTCAGATACATTGATTAATTTTCTAAAGCATTTTGGCCACGTATGATATACATGCGTTTAGAAATTTTCCTTGGCGGATATAACATATTTTTTATTCAAAAGTTTTATCTCCAAAATTTTATCAAAATGTAAGTGCTTGATGAGCCACATTCTCAATACTGTACATTTCGATTTAACGAAAATCGTCATTGTTTATTGATATAGAAATAAAACACTGAAAACTGTGAATATTGACAGTGTTTAAACTAACTATAAAATTTTCATAAAAAATAGCTTTAAAATCGTGAAACTTAATCCTAACAGGAAGAAAAATACGAAGTGAAGCTAAAACTATATAATATTGAGTGTATAATATAGTTTTTAATTTCACAATCAACATTTTTTTCGACAAGAAATATAGATGTTGAGATAGGTATGCAAGGATACTTCCTTCTGAGGTCGCTTTTGTTCATTTGCGCTATTTTTTACAAATAGGTACACAGAAGATATTTTTTTTACTGTATTGGTATCACTGTCTTAATTTATAAACTTACCGATGTTGTAGTGGATTACTTCCGCCATAATTAGAAACATCTCTGAATTACGTACCTGTAATAAAAGAGCTATAATTAGAATTAAGAATATCATAAAAATTAATATATAATACGTAAAACACTGGAATTTTTAATCCAATGTTTTATCCAATGCAAGGAACTATTGAAAAGGTTATATCTATGTCTATGTAGGATATGTCTAAACATCTAATATATACAATTTAAATGTAATGGCCCCTGACTTTAACCGCGAATATCTCAAAAACGAAGGAGCGGAAAAAATTGATAAAATTATATGTTCATTACATGTGTACTGTACATCACTCATTGAAATTTTAATAATTTTGTTTAAAACGTTATGAAAATTATTTAATATACACCACAAAATGTACCCATTTTTAAAGAGATTTTCGTCACATTAAACTTTAAGTGGTCATATCTCGAAAACCACTTATTTTTGTGTAAAATTTTGGTATGGCATGAACGAATACTTTTTTATATACCTATGGTAATTTTTTAAAACATTGTTGTCTAAACTCCTCGTTAGTATTTACAAAAATGTGCCACCATGTCTCTTCAGTGATCTCAGGAGACGAGACGAAAATTCTTTTTCGAATGTTCACTTCTAATCAAATAAAGAGTTATTCCGAAAAAAATAAAATCAATTGTTAATTAATTATAGTATTTGAAGTAAGTAAATAGAGAAAGAAATTATTTAATCCCAAGAGGTCAGGTGCCGTGCAGCGTGGGCTTGCTTCTTACTGCTTAGACGTTCTGTTGACCTCGCTATCTTACCTGCATCTCTCTCTCGCAATAATATTATTTGTTGGGCTTAATAACTTTATTACTACTTGATACACCCGAATTATTTTGTCTGAAAATGTTTATAATTTATGTAATCAACCATTTTATCAAAACATGTTTAAATACCTTGATAAATAACCGAATAAATATGAGGTCACGTGTTTGAGAATAACTGCAAAATTTTAGAATAAAAATTATGAAGAGATGTCCTCGTATAAAAAATGCCGTGCTTAATCGGTATCTAAAATATTATTTACATAGTAGGCATATTTTCCAAGATATAATGAATTTGAAACTGGTATGGTCAAAATTTCCTTAAAAAATAGAACATTCTTCAATTTAACTTAGCAGATCTTCAAAACTGCCAAATGTACATTATTAAAATTTTAGCGAATGATTAACAATAGATGCATAATGACGCATTTTAATTTTTTCCCCTTCTACGTTTTTGAGATAGTCAGAATTTAATTGGGGGTCAACACATTTGAATAGTATATTAGTACATAACGGCGTCCCTTTTTAGTAAAATCATATATTCTTTGCTATTTGACAGCTGCCCACTGTCAATTTGACATGAGATCTGAATTCAGTAACTTCAAAAACATAAAATTATACATTAATTTTAAGTTTATCAATAGTTTCTTACTATTTCAAAGCTAGTTGACAGCTGCCAACTGTCAATATCGTCTATTTGACATGAGATTTTAATTCAGCAACCACAAAAACATAAAGCTTTACATTAATTTTTACATTTTTATAGTTCCTTGCTAACTAACAACTGATTGACAGCTATCAACCGTCAATATCGTCTATATGTCATAAGATTTGAATTCAGAAACCTCAAAAACATAAAGCTAGGTACTTCAATAATCAAAATAAGCGTTATAAAATAGTCATTTATGCACCAAGTGCGTTATACGCCCGATGGCCTTTGGCCCGAAGGATGCATGTTGCCCGATGGGCGTTATAATCTAATAACGCTCGTGGTGCATACAATATTTTATTTTTCACGAAATAGTGTATTAAAGTATAAGTGGATATTAAGGTCTTTAAAACACGCGCGATTTTTCGAGCACGACGGTGCAGCGATCTGTCCGTCTGTCGTTCTGTCTGTCTGTCTGTAGCTTTCTTTTTTTTTTGTCCGCACGTTTTCTCCGGCACGCTTTAAAATATTGACTTGGAATTTTGTACACGTATATATTATAACGAGATCTGGAACTGGATTGTTTTTTGAAAAAATCCCGTGAAGGGTTCGGGGTAAATAGGGGGAAATGAGTAAAGCAAGATGGTAAGAGTACAGAAATTTGAAATTTGGTGTATATACTAGAAGCCAAGGCTTCAAATTTTCTTACAATATTTTCCATCCAAATAGGGGTAAATAGAGGAAAATAAGTAAAGCAAGCTGGTAAGAGTACAGAAACTTGAAATTTTGTGTACGTACTAGAAGCCAAGGCTTCTAATTCTTTTATAATATTTTTCATCTAAACCCAACCCCCCCTCCCCTTCCATTTTTAAAGGGGTTGATAAAATAAAATTGAGACATTCACTTGAAATTTGGTATATGTATATATTATAATGACATCAGAACTAGATTATATTTTGGGATTATTCCGTTGAATCGTTGGGGGTTAAATAGGGGTAAATAGGGGAAATATGTAAAGCAAGCTGGTGAGAGTACAGAAACTTGAAATTCGGTATATGTACTAGAAGCCAAGTCTTCAGATTTTTTTACAATGTTTTTCAACCCCACACCACCCCTACTCCATTATTAAAGGGGTTGATAAAACAAAATTGGGTGTGGTGAGAGGCTGCAAACTATTACAAAAAAACCTGAAGCCTTCGCTTCTAGTACATACACCAAATCCCAAATGTCTGTACTCTTACCAGCTTGCTTTACTTATTTTTCCCTATCTACCCCTATTTAACCCCCAACCGTTCAAAGGAATCATCTCCAAATATAATCTAATTCCAGATGTTGTTATAATACATACGTGTACCAAATTTCAAGTGAATATCACTTGAAATTTGGTACACGTATGTACTATAACGACATTTGAAACTAGATTACATTTTGAGATGATTTTGTTGAAGGGTTGGGGGTTAAATAGGGGTAAATAGGGGAAAATAAGTAAAGTAGAATACAAAAACTTGAAATTTTGGGTATGTACTAGAATCCAAGGCCTCAAATTTTTTTCTAATATTTTTCATCTAAACCCAACCCTCTCCCCTTCCATTATTAAAGGAGTTGGTAAAATAAAATTGAGACATTCACTTGAAAGTTGGTATACGTTTACAATATGTCCACGGATCGAGTTGCAAAGAGGAAAAACTTTTTTATTTTTCATTTTACAAAATGTATTCTTGATAAAAGTTTTTACATGTCCCAAAACGGCCAATTCAGTTTTAACCTTTTCAAAAATTCTTTTATTTTCAGAGAAAAATCGAAAATAGGTAAATTTAGTTGAAAAAAGTACCAAAAAATAAGTTCGCGTTATAGTAATAATTGTTAATATTACTTTTGTTTACTAAGTTTTAATTTCATAAACTTAACAGCAAAAATAATATAACCAATAACTATTCTAGTCAATCCATTCACCACCTATTTCAACGCACAATTCTAGACATCGACGCAATTCTATGTAACTTGTTTTAAAAATGGGCTTGTGTGAAAATCTTTTGAATGAGCAATTTTCTAATTCCTTAGTGCAGCGATCTTCGCCGCAAAGCAAGTTTTGGATAGTTCAGTACTGAGTCCACTACAAAAAGAGTGGCGGCGTCATCTTCACCGCATACTATCTTGTTTTTTTTACATCCAGTATAGAGCCAGTTGATAAGAATTTTTTTACCAATTTTCGTGCATTTGAGATATAAATATCCGGAAACTGTTGATTAAATTCTTCGACAACTCGACGGATCGCTTTATTACCATTGCCAACGCATTGAATTAGGTAAATTCGTCGATCTTTTGATTGATTGATTTGATTGATTTGCCAGCGTAAGGTGGGCATTGCTGCCGATTCCGGTGCAGGGAGATTTGTTCCACCACGCAGCCCGATCGCCCACCGATCATCCCACCGTGTGCCGGATCAAACCCCCAGTGATTTTATATACCGCCGGACCAGCTGCATACGCTGGATTGGACATTGGACATGCTTGTTGTCAGCAGCGAGAGCCGCATGACGCATGGGGTAGGAGTATAGGATGGAGCGTGTAGGTGTTTGTGAGATGTTTCTTCTTGTTTTCCTTCTGTCTTCATCGGATGGAAAGTGTATGCGTTTGTGAGATGCTTCTTTTACGTTTTCGTGCTTCTTTTTACTTTCAGGTTTTTGTGATACGCTTCTTCTTAGTTTCTGTCTGTGATCATCTCTCCTATTCTACTTCTGAGTTTTCTGTTTCTTCTGTTTCTGAGTCTGGCAGTGTGTATATCCTTGATATTTCTTTATTGTATTCCATTTTTTGTTGTGCCAACTTTTCCCAGTGTGTATAATCCTTTCCTAGCTTATTCATAATCCTCTCGATTGTTGTAATCCATGTGTAGCATAGCCTCCCTATTTTCAGTTTGTTGCTGTTCATTCGCAGCGCTTTCTTCAGTAGGTGTGTCGAGTCCCGTCTTTGGACATGTCCCCAGTATTTCATTGCGTATGATTTTATTCTTTTGATTATTGTTCTTCCCTCTAGTAACGTTGACGTTTTCTGTCGTTTTTGTGGTTTTCCTGTTCCCTTTCAGCTCTTCTCAGGCTTCTTCTGTTGGCCTTTGTCGTTGTTGCGTTTTTGACTCCATATATCATCGTAGGCATTATGATGGTCGTGTATATCTGTTTCGTTAGGCTCCATGGTGGTTTGTTGTCCTCAATGAAGGGTAGTAGAGCTCTTGTGACTCTGTAGGCTGTTTTGACTTGGTCCAGGACTGCGGTGAATAGTCGGGGGTATAGGGGACATCCTTGTTTGACTCCTATATTCTTAATTTTTGATTCCGTCGTCTGTCCAAACCATTGTATTGCAGTGTTTTCGTGTAGGCATGCTTTTATTATTCTGTTTATTAAGTAGTGCGGTACTCCCCTGTTGAGCAAAGTGTTGACTATAGCCTCATGCCTTATAGTATCAAATGCGTCTTGGAGGTCAATTGAGACTATATATAGTTTTGTTCCTTCTTTCCACTTTTCTTCCAGGATCCGTCTGGTGGTGTACATGTGGTCGTCTGTCGATCTACCCTTGATAAATGCCATTTGATAATCTGGTAGTTCGCCGATGTATTTTTCCATTTCTCTGAGGAGTAATTGTGCGTAGTATTTGTACCCTACACTGCAGAGTGTTATTCTTCTGTAATCGTCCACGTTTTGTGGTGATTTGATTTTAGGGATCGGTATCTGTATGGTTGTATTCCATTCCTCAGGCAGGGGTGTGGTTTCCGTCCATGCGTTGGTGATGATTTCTAGGATTAGCTGTTTTATGTTGTCCGGTCCATAGTATACTAGTTCGTTATGTATTTTATCTATTCCCGGGGCCGTGTTTCTTTTAGCTCTGGCCATTATTTCAAGTAGTTCGTCTTTTGACGGTGGCTTTCCCAGAGGCCAGTGGTCCATTTCTTGTATTGGTTCTATTTGACTTCTCTCTGCGTTTCCTTCTTCTAGTTTCCTGACCCAATGCTGCAGTGGTATGTATTTTCTTGACTGCGTATTGTTGTTTCTCCTGTATGTTTTGAGGTGTCCAAAAGTTTGGTTTAATCTCTGTCCTGCTGGAGTGGATTCTATGTTTTCGAAGAATTCCCTGCATTTGTTTTTCTGTTCGTGCCTCCTCTCTGTGTCTCTTTTTTCTTTCCTCGCTTCTATTATCTTTTTGTCTATGTGACAACTCGACGGATCGCTTTATTACCATTGCCAACGCATTGAATTAGGTAAATTCGTCGATCTTTTGACAACATTTTCAACGATTAGGGCAGATCCTCCTAATTTTCAGTCGATGAAAATAAATAAATAACGGCAATTGCTATGACAACGCGGACTTACTTTTGGAGACTTTTCAATTAAATCTACCTATTTTTAATTTTTCTCTGAAACTAAAAGAAAATTTGAAAAGGTTGAAACGAAATTGGCCGTTTTGGGACATGAAAAATGAAAAATAAAAAAGTTTTTCCTCTTTGCAACTTGATCCGTGGACATTCTGTATATTATAATGACATCAGAACTAGATTATATTTTGGTCCGTTGAATGGTTGGGGGTTAAATAGGGGTAAATAGGGGAAAATATGTAAGACTTGAAATTCGATGTATGTACTAGAAGCCAAGTCCTCAGATTTGTTTACAATATTTTTCACTGTTAAAGGGGTTGATCAAATAAAATTGAGATATTCACTTGAAAGTTAGTACACGTAATGTCATTTGATTGAGATGATTCCGTAGAAGTTGTGGGAGGTGGTAAGTTGTGAATAGGGGAAAATAAGTAGAGCAAGCTAGAAACTTCATTTTTAACGTATATGGTAGAAACTAACGCCTCAAATTTTTCTATGATATCTGCCCAAAATTCTACGACGTATAATTTCCACATACTAGAGTGCAAATATATTTATGACATAATACCTCACTCTTAACATTACGAGTGACTCTAAGGTTCAACGTTAAAAACGTATTATGTCCATAATGTTTTTCTTTTACGAAAAATTGAATTATTTTTTGTTTGTTGTTATATTGTTATGTATTTTGTTCGATTTTGTTCCAATAACTATCTAATTTAACTGACTATACTGTAATTCTATTATTTTAAAATATCCGTTGATTAAAAACAGGTAATAAGCAAAGTTTTTTAATTATCGCATGTTTATAATTGTACGTAATCCTACATTTTACGTTAAGACTCATTGTGAATAATGAAGTTAAAGCAATTTGTTTCAGAAGGCAAATTGAGGTAGCAATGAATGGCCGCGTCTAGGTATAGGAATTCAGTAAAAGCCATTCCGTGATCTAAGTAAGCTGGGGTCCTGTACAATGGCTTATTTTAACTGTTCATCGAAATCCACTGGGGCTTATTGTGCTCAAAATCAATTTAACTGAAAATATTGCAACCTTTAACATGGCTCCACTACAGTCTTACAAATCACTCCCCAAATCCTAACTTGATGCCTTTGTTGTTCTAGTGATGTTATGAAAATATGAATTTATATGGTATTTTTATTATTCAGTATACGTCGTTCTTTTTGGAATTAATGTACGCAATGTTCTAAAATAAAGCTAGGAACGGTAAAAGATTTATTATTTATGAAGTATTGGTTTCAATACAGATGAATATTTGTTGTCATTTTTCACCTGCTAATTGAAGGACAACGACCAAATTGGTCAAGGTATGGCTTTAAGCTGATGTTAATTAAGTTCATTAAGAAAATCTGTTTTTCCAAAATGTAATTTTTGGCTGAAAGGTTGAAACTTGCTACGGCCTTAACACAATTTCACGCAAAGACAATTTGTATAAGAAGTATGTGGGGTCCTTGCTGTATTTATTGCTGGGCACCGTGTATCTAATTGTCTTCTTCATTTGCACGTACTACTACCTTCTCGTGTCTGCTATACTCTGTATAACCGATCCTAAACTCGCACACACCCAATACTAAGAAAAAGGAGTTGTAATTTTTAAGTCAAACTCAGACTGTCGTGCGTAGAACGTTCATGTATTACAGGTTCTCACTATGTATGTTATTATCAAGTCATGAACATCTGGTTGGTGGTGTATATGAATAACAAATGTGACCAGCGCTCAATGAGATAACCATCGTTCAAGTTGCCCAACGTACTATTATCGAAATGAAAGTTAAATGGCTGAGAAGTTACTATAGAATGTTATTATGTTCTATTACTATACAATTTGTGTTAGTGAATCTAACACTGTCTTATTACTGCTGATGTTTTATTCACTACTATTATAATATTATAACTAATATGTCATGTTCGTATAGTATTGTGGTCGTTTAAGTAATAAAAAAATAGTTTAAATCCACTATAAGTACTTAGGAGTATTTAATTGACTAGGGTCACGGTATGAATTTAATTGATATGGACATTCCAAATAAATCGTATAGATATACAGTGTGAACCCAAAGAAACGCACAAAATTCATATCTTTGGTATACATCATTTTTCAAAAAAATCCTCGAACAGGTAGATTTTAGTTTTGTAAATGCTACATTTTGTTACTATACCAAAATTTATGACGTCATTGGTTTTTGAGTTATGACGCCATCATAATTTTTTAAAATCGAAATAGACGTTTTTGTTTACTGTTTTTCATTCATTCTTTTGGAAAAATGACATTTTATGTAAAAATAGCTTACCTTTCGCAAGTTCACGAGTAATGTTCCACTTATGGACTGATAAATCTTGTTGCCTACATTTTTGTTTTAACTAGCATGGAAACATTTGACACAAAAACAAAACAAAGAAAATAATAAAAAAACCATCACCTCAACAACAGAGAGATACAGGTCTTTTGTGTAAAGTATCGATAACTTTTCCTGGCACGCGTGGAACCTCAGTTTTGTGACACTTCTGAGACAGTGTAAAACTAGTGAATGCAATGCCACGTTTAAGTGAAAGAGAACGCGTAGAACTTTTGATGATGGTTGGATATGGTGATAGACTGAGAACTCATCAGGAAGCATGTGATGTTTTCAATGCCAAGTATCCCGAAAAGCAAATTTCTAGATCCACTGTAAGTAGATTGGTGACTAGATATGATGAATATGGCAGTGTAACTGACCTCCCTCGACCTGGTCGCCCTAGAACAAGCAACTAAACCAAATTAAATATTCTTCTAGAACGTGAGCAAGACCACCATCTTTCGACAAGGCAGCTGGCTTTAAATCATAACGTGAGTCAAACTTCTGTTGTACGTCTATTGAAAAAAGAAAATACCATCCATAAAAAGTGCAATTAATCCACGAATTGAATGAGGACGATCCAGATCGGCGCTTACAGTTTTGTGAACAGTTGATGACCTTGTGCGACGAAAACCCAAATTTTTTAAAGAACGTTGTTTTTTCTGATAAAGCTACATATTCTTTAAAGGGGACAGTACATCGGCATAACTGTAGGTATTGGTCATGAGAAAATCCTCATTGGACTCAAGAAGCCCATACACAGCGACGAGGCAAAGTAAACGTGTATGACTGGTGTTCGTTTATTGGGACCTTTTTTTTTAAGAAAATCTTACGGCCGCAAGATATTTAAAGTTTTTGCGAGTTGAGTTAGTGCCAGCCTTAGCAGTTATGTTTCCGAACAATGAAGATGAATATATTTCTGCTGAAAACGTCTGGTTTCAGCAAGGCGGGGCCCCACCTCATTTTGGGATAGTAGTGCATCAGTTTTTAGATGACACTTTTACTGGAAGGTGGATAGGTCATCGAGGTCCGATTAAGTGGCCCCCGCGATCACCGGATTTAACCCCATTAGCCTTTTTCTTTGGGGATACTTAAAGTCAAGGGTGTATTTTAACAGACCGGATACCATAGAAGAATTGTAAAAAATAATTGGCTTGGGGATGAGACGAATTGCCCATGAGATGATTCAGAATAGCTTACAAAGTGTATACACCCGTCTTGGTCAATGCTAAATGGTTGAAGGGTCGCAATTTGAGCAATGGAGATTATTTTTTCTCACAATTACTTATGTAAGGTATCAATCAATAAAAATATTTTTTTCCAAAGGAATGATTAGGCGATATCAATTTTTTTCATTCACCAGAAAGCTGAAGGAATATACCACCAAAAACAGTAAATAAAAATGTCCGTTTCCATTAAAAAAATTTATGATGACGTCATAATTCAAAAACCAATGACGTCATAAATTTTGGTATAGTGACAAAATGTAACATTTACAAAAATAAAATCGACCTGTTCGAGGATTTTTTTGACAAATGACACATACCAAAGATATGAATTTTGTGCGTTTCTTTAAGTTCACACTGTATATTATTCACTTCTTTATTAAACACAGCAAGTATTGCTAGAACTGGGGCAAGACAGCCACATATGATTTATTTACCAACTGCTTCTTGCCCTTAGGCCTTATTTTCTTGCAAGAGCCGATGTGATTTTAATATGATATGGTGGCTCTTTACATTTGTTGATATTTTCAGCTCGTGGTGACTAGTGGCGTACTTAAAATCGGATCGGTTCCCTTACCGTGAGACTTCGTTAACTGTCTGTACGTTTATAAAAAAAAAAAAAGAAATATTGCAGTGTTGTCGTGGAAACTTTACTTATTATAGAACAGACATCATAAGAAAAATAACAGCTTTTTATGGAAAAAACGGGATCTTACTTTTTGAGATCTGAACTGTAAGGCTTTGCAGTAAGGGTAGGAGAACAACACTTTTATTATTTTGATTTTTAGTACTGATTGCAACTTTGTTACATGGACGCTATATTGGACTTTTTGTTTATTCAACAGTACATTTTTAGCAAAATTATTCAAAATATATATCCGGCCAGTAATTAGTTATTAGAGTTCTATACCATTTATTAAACAGTAGTATGATTTTGGACAATATATTGTGGGGACGCTGATATGTGGAAATACAGTATTTTATTTTGAACGATAAATGTGTACACTTATAAATATAAAGCAATTGATTGATTGATTGGAACCATGTGAGAATTTGCAAATTGGTTAGAAATCTACAGGTTACGACCACGGCGAACACCCTTCCCGCGTGTTGAGTCTGGAGGAATTGGTGTGACATCTTCAATACGACCAATTTTTTGTTGGAACGGTCCAAAGCTCTAAGGGTGCTCTGTGCTCCAGGTCCAAGGGTTTTCGTTTTGTTGCATCAGTAGCACGTAATTTACTGTGAAAGGCAGTAATACCTAATGATTTACACTTTTCAGCTACATTTTATACAGCCAACATACATAGCAGCATAGGGACAGGCTTCACCTCCACCTCCAGTAAACCTGAAAATAGTTTCTGAAATGTGTCTTTGAAATTGGTAAAAATATAGGTAACCCAAAATATAATTTAACCCTCACAAACTTGGGGTCCAAGTGAAACTTGAACTTATTTTTTCTGAACTTTTCCTTTCCTTGGTGCCATTATCACGATGAGTTTATCACCTAGTTTTAAAAGTATACGCAATGATTCAGAAAACACTGCAACTCAGTCACGTACTACAGAAGATGGAAATTATCAACTTCATTCAGGATACAAATTACAAAATGCTTAATGCAACTTCGAATCATTAATAGCGGCCAGAAGAATTTCAATTTAAAGTTCCAAGTTAATGTCATGTATAAACTTTGAATGAGAGAGGGCTATGAACAGATTCGCAAGGAATACTAGACTTTAAAGTTATTTCGGAAGGTTTATAACCATGGGTAGATGCTAGAAGCGGTCTTAATTCCCCCACGAAATATTTACGAAAATTTCTTAATTTGGTTTAAAATCGGGTTTGCTACGGCGAAGCTATGTCATGCAGGCTTTCGCTTCGCGGGTACTAGGACTTATACTTAATGACACATAGTTGCATGATTTGGAACTTGCCTATCACCTAATAATTATATTTTAACAATAATTTAAAAATTGCAAAGAATTTTTCATAACACAGAAAAAGATTCACGTGTATTTCCTACAGAAGTAGATTAGTATAAGGAATATTTGGAAATATAACGTCGTTTTTATGTTTAAAAATTCGCAATATTACATTAAGTGTTCTGATTTGTTGCAAAAACTCAGGAAGTACTAAATTACTCACAATAAATGAATATCCAAATTAGAACTTCAGGATCTCCATAGCTGAATTACATGTAGTTTTGCTACTACTTATAAAGATCCCAGCGCAGCCAGACCTACGGTCTATTATGTAACATGTACATTAGATGCAAAAAAATTAGGACGCGAAGCGGGGACGGTAGCTCAGTGGTTTAGCGCGTCTAGCTTGCATACCCTCCCCCAGGGGTCGTGCCTGTCACCAAAGCTATACAATCTGTATGTGTCGGACTTCCCGGAGTTCCCGAATACTAGGCTTGCCAAGTACGCCGACGACACGGCCATGTACGTACATTCGCACAACGCCCAGGTGGCGAATATGCTGCTGAAGGCGCACATGGCTCGTGCCACGGCGTATTACGACAGGTGGAAGATTCGGGTTAACGTCCAGAAGTCGGAGGCCATACTCTTCACGCGCCGGTTTACTGAAAACTGCATTTTAACGCCAAATTTGGATCCGGGGTCGAGAAATTCCAATTAAAAGGTGCGTGAAGTATCTGGGGGTACATTTAGACAGACGGCTGACATTCAACATACATATAAACGAGACGATACGCAAGGTCTACTTCATGTCCAGGAGTCTGTATCCGCTCCTGGCAAGGGGTAGCGGACTACATCGAAACAACACAAAATTACTGTACACAATGGTGATAAGGCCGGACATCACATACGGGGCGCCGGTGTGGTGCAGCATCCCGGCCACGACAATGAAAAAGCTCCAAGTTCTTGAGCATAGATTTATGCGCCTCATCTCTGATTCGGGCAGATACACCTCCCTCAGAGATTTATATGATCGTTGCAACGACATAACGCCACTAGCGGACTTTGTCCGGGACACATCGCAAAAATTGTATGCTTTTCGACTGGGCGACAGTCCGCTTACGCGCAACATTACCCAAATCAGAATGCATAATGCCCCATTCCAAATCAAACACCCCTTACCATACCAGACGTTGCCTATCTTTCGGCAACATCTCTAGCCAAACCTCTTCTAACCAAAACTTCTTTCTATCACATACTTTTCACCACCATATTTTATGCTGTACCTATCCTCTTCCTTTTTCTTATTGTTTGTCACCTGTTTGTGTTTTTGTAAATTTTTATTTTGTCCTTTTATTGTAAAATTCCCTTTTGGCCAAGAAACTTCATAAAAAATTCAAACTACTTTTAAAACTCAATTTTCCTTTCTACTAATCACAACTTCCCAACGGCGAATAGACTGTTGGGGCACAATTGCCTCGAACGGGACTTTTCCATTGAGTTTATTCCCATCTCAGCAACCAAAATTATATCAGTGTTTTTATCCAAATTTTTCAGTGTTTTCTTAGTTTCAGTGTTCTTAAATTTAAGTTTTAAATAAGTAAAATTTTAATGACGATTTTAAGCTGCCACAGGCGGCAGGAGTTTTGTCTATTTTACATAATTTTATTGAGCCGAACCGGTCGCGATCCGCCCAACCGCACTAACACCACGGCGCTGTGCGACGTGGTTGTACGGTTGACTCCGGATCACGATCCGGGGAGGCAATGTTTTATACGATTTTAATATTGAATAAATTTGTTATGTATGTATGCTTGCATACCCAGCGAAGCAGGTTCAATCCCTGTTCACCGCGAAATAATTTTAATTATAAAATTATTAGGTGGAGAGCCGGCTGTATAGATTTCCTATGAATAAGATACATGAAAATCTTTATGTGAGTGAGTAAGTACTACCACAGACATACAGGGAGCCACTTTTCATTCTTGCAAATTTTGCCAGCGTCATGGAATTCTGACGTCACTTCCGGTCACGATTTTTTTGTGTCATCGAATACATGAATAAAACTTACGTCAAAATATAGGTTTTGAGGCATACAATAAGATTGTAGTGGGCTGCCAGGCTTAATTTGCCCGTAACCCTCAGACACCCTCGATTAAAGTATTTTTTTCTGCTTTCTGAAGTTGTCGAATACATGAATTATTTTTTTTTGATAAAGTACAAGCCTTCTAGTTATTAAAAAATTTGGCTGCCTCTTCTTATTTGCCTGCATCCTCCCATTTTGACGTCATTTCCGGTAAAATTCCATGACGCGGGCAACATTAGCTTACATGAAAAGTGACTCCCTGTAGGTCTGTGGTAGTACTTACTCACTCATACAAAGTTTTTCATGTATCTTATTCATAGGAAATCTATACAGCGGGCTCTCTACCTATATCCCCAAGATGTGGTTCGGACTCCACTATAAACTGTAGGGCCTCGTTTCTCTTTACCTAACACAAAATCATTCTGGATTATCAAGGAGTTACCTCAGTGACTTGAGAGGCGGTTAAGAAATCATTTAAACATTTTAAACTCATAACATTCAGTCCTAAAGGTTCATGAAAGACTAATCTATCTTTTAATAATAGTGCCATTATAAAATGCTATTTCACTTTATGCTGCTAAAAATTTTTCATTAAGTTGAGTAAATAATGTTCTTACTTCTACACCAATGAGTACAAAAAACGATAATATTTTATTGTAACTAATTTTCTTTTATTTCAATTTCAAATAAAAAATATAAAAAACATATGACACGTATTTGATACATTTTTCATTTTGATGCCGTAAATGCTATTATCTTACGCTAATTCAAAAAACCGCTACCTAAAGAATCACATCCAGATTTTCGATCCAAGTGTTTTTAAAGGAAAACATATTGACTATATTTGCACTCTAGTATGTGGAAATAATTGGTCATAAAATTTTAAGAGCACTTCAGGCAGGTGTCATAAAAAAATTTGATGCGTTAGTTTCTAGTATAGAGTCTGTATCAGCCTCTATGGTGTGTGCGTCACGAGAAGCATACAGTCTAAAATGATTTGAAGCGAGAGACGAACAGTGGTGGATCAACCAGTTAAAACTCATCGGATGGCTACGATAATTGAGTCGACACAAACGTTGACCCATGATCGAGTTTAACCGCATGAACGAATGAAAAAGATGAACGTATAATTGTAGAAGTTTTATAAGTGGAAAGTCGTAGGCTTAGAATAGCGTTCCACTTGACATGTGTATGAGTGAGAACAAATTTTAAAGCAAGGCGTAGCTCGAGCCGTACACACGCCATAACGGCAGAGTCTACACGCCAAAAATTTTTACACCCCCCCCCCCTCCAAGGAGGGTGGAGGTGGTGGAGGGAATGAAAATATTATAAAGAAATCTGAGGCCTTGGCTTCTAGTATATACACCAAATCTCAAGTTTCTGTACTCTTACTAGATTGCCTTAGTATTTTTCCCCTATTTACCCTCCCCCCACCTCTTTAACGGAATCATTTCAAAATATAATGTAGTTCCAGATGTCGCTATAACATATACATGTACCAAATTTCAAGTGAATGTCTCAATTTAATTTTATCAGCGCCTTTAATAATGGAGTGGGGTTGTCGGAAAGGTTGAAAAATGTTATAAAAAAATCTGAGGCCTTGGCTTCGAGTATATACACCTAATCCCAAGTTTCTGTACTCTCACCAGCTTGCTTTACTTATTTCCGGAATCATCTCAAAATATAATTTAATTGCAGATGTCGTTATAATACATACATGTACCAAATGTCAAGTAAAATGACATCTACTTCACCACTGCTGTAACATGAATTACACTTTTTTACCATTATCGTAATTCAATATTTCATTCAACACCATTTTTCAATTCATTTCCAAATTTGCTATACCACCCAAGAAAATAGAACTACCCTTGCATTAATAAAAAACCTCAATAATAGATATCACTAATGACTAAGTATAGGGATATAATTTGTGAACAAAAGTCACTGCCATTATACAAGCTGTTTTTAATAATCCATTGTCTCTTGAATTATGAAGAGCGATAAATACCGGTGCTTAAAAGGTGTAATTATCTGAAATTCGAAAACCTCTAATGGTTTTAATTAACTGGTTTCATTAAGGTAAGAAATTATAATATTTCATAACGATTCATGTAATAAGGAGGGGAGCAATTAAACGTATTTATTTATGTATTTGGACAAGGTAAAGAGTCAAATGAATTATAAAGCTGAAAACAGATAATTTAGCCCAGGTAATTAAAGCGGAAAGAAGTAATATTTAAAAGCAACAAATTATGTTTATAGTATAGGAAAATTTTATTTTCATTATTTCACTCAATAATATAGTGCTTAGTGACACTCCATTTTCTTTTTGAGATCATGCACTAACAAACTAATATTATTAGTGGTAACATAATCGGCTTGACAGCAACGCACAGTGGTTCGAAATCGACAAAAAGTGGCCAGAATCCAAATTTCTAATCTATTGTACGGCATTTATTTTTAGTAGGTGCATTAAGAGATGGTTTAGGTAATATTTTATAGAATATCAACAATTTTCTTCCAAGAACCTATTACCAATACTTCTTCAAACTTAGGTGATTGCAAGATACAGAGCTTGTCCCTTAATTGTGATTTTGATTTGTAATTTTTAGAATAAGATTTTAAGCAGTAAGTTATTTATTTTATTGTAACACAAAGCGCAAACTTTATTTTGAAGCCGTTGATTCTATTTCAATTTTTGATGCTAATTTTTGTCTCATATGTGAACTTTTAAAATTCACCGCCGATCCCCTCTGACCTTGTATTAAACGGTAGCCCTAACCACAATTGATTACATGATGTAGACAATTATTTCCCCCATCACCCTCAAGTGTCCATATTTCTTTTTTGACATTTCGTGCTTTAATGATCTATTTAATATTTTTTAGAATGCCTACAAGAAGCTTTTTGGCACTTTATCAGAAGAACCAAGTCAACTCCGCACTAACAGGGTGCAATATTTGATAGTGCCTTGTCAACTTTTATCAGATAGAAGATAAACATGAAATAAGTCGAATAAGAATATCTGCAAGTCACTTTTTGAGCACTTTTAAAGGCTCCACCAATGCCATAGTAATCGAAAACAATTCAAGAAGAATGTTTACTACTTTTTTGCTTTCGGACCAGAGCGCACAGTGGGGCGATAGAATACCACCATGCAGTGTAATTGTTCCAGTTTTCCAGTATCCAACAAAAACAAGGAAATCAGAATAAATGTAGCGAACTAAATGTCTACAGCAGTGCTAAGTGAGTTCCTCTGAGAAGAAGTACGAAAGCACAAAATTGTACTTATATTTTTATATAAAAAAGGCCCTGTATAACTTATATACACTTCTTAAAGCGATCAAAGAGTATACTATCATCCTGGCGAATTGGAATATTTAAAGCTAGCCACAACCCAGCAAACATTTTTGTCAAAATTAGCTCAAACTCGACTTGGGACAAGACAAATTTACTTACCAAAGTAATTATAACGTAAAATTGACTGGAAAAATAGACCTCCGATAAAAATTGACCAATTAGTCTTAATTTAGATTTAAGTTTACGTAAATAATACCAATTAATCTACCTTATACACAATTTTCTTTGAAGGTAAATTTAACGAAAACAGCAAGTGGAAAACTACTAAAAAAATCTACCAAAATTGACCTCAAGGGTAAATTTCCAATAAGGTCGAAATGGGTAATATAATTAGGTAGTATTTACCTTTTTAGCGACTAAAAATATTTCTAATAGTCGAGTATCTTTCTAGGTAGATTTTGTTGGAAATCCTACGTAATATGTACCTAAATAGCAACTTATTCGGTCACTTTTATTACTCTTGTTTGAAGTAATATTAGGTAGACAACATCGGTAAATTCTACCTGGATTATCTACCTAATTTCACCAATTAAGTCAATTACCCTTAAACTGACCTTAAAGTTACTCTAAAAAAATACATTTTAAACCTCTTTGTCGCAGTAACCTGGCAAATCGACCTCAAAGTAAACTTCACTATAAAATAGTAATTCAGAAGCTAACCCCCGTCTAACCTGTTTGTAGAATTCATATTATTTAGGTTATTTGAACCATTAGGTACTTTGGTGGTATAGTTATTATCTAAAAATTATTTCAGTCATTAAAAGAGGCCATTAAGGTAGCATCGTTGGATAATTCGTGGTGCCAATGTACAAATGAAGTATGCCAAAGGTAAAAAAACCACCACTTAAGGAATCACTACTTCCGCATCCAGATTTCCCATCCGTCTTTTTAAAGGAGAATGTTTTGACTATATTTGCACTCTAGTATGTGGAAATAATTGCCTATAGAATTTCAATACAAGGGTATTACCGAATGCCAGCCGAGCTTCCAGAACTTTTGGACGCTGTCGAATACCAAGGCAATATCATATAGCTCCATTATGACAACTCACTCGTCAACACAATACACTAGTCGAGTTAAAATTTACACATAATAAGTAGAATTTACCAATAGGTAGTATATTCAAAATAAGGTAATATAAATAGGTTATATTTACCTACAAGTAATTATTTGATATAACAACAGAGTTAATAATACTTTCAATAGGTAAAGTTAACCAAAATGTCGTAAATTTTCGTGTAACTTGACCTGTGATAATTTCCACCTATAAAATACGTAGATTGTCATGGTAATTTTAACTTAGAGGTCTAATTAGCACAAGACGCCATATTTTCTCAGCGCAGTTGAAGTATGATTCCAAATTGTAGTTTGTAAAATGAGTGTATATGGAAACAAACTGACGAAAAGTTTAAGAAAATACATAATTATACCTGTAAACTCATATTTAACAAGTATAGTATATTTTCGGCTCAAAATATTACAATAATTTTTTTATTTGGTAATGTAAATTTTCTTATAGATGAATATTTTTGAGGCGCATTAGTATTTTATGGAGTATAGCTGCTATCATTCACAGAAAAATTTTCGGCGCATTGATTTCAATAAGCGAGAACTGCAAATACTTTCCTCATAAATTGTATTTATTTTAGTTACCGGCATTCATCTTGTATGGTTATTGTGAGTTAGGTATCTCTTCAGTTTTGTAAGTGACTGACAACCATATGTCAACTACTTATAGAGAAAAATACCAAATAAGTGTAAAAATCTTATTTTTTTCCACTTGGTGTCATTTTTAAATTACACATATGTCCGTAAATTCTACCTAAAACTAGTCAACTTGATGTCAAATTGACGTTGAATTCAAGTAAAATTTACCTATTAGTAACCACTGTGCGACTACAAGTAAGATTTATATGTAATTTTACCAGTTTTAGTTGATATAACTTAATTTCGACGTTGTCTTATTCTCCACTTATGTCGATTCCACGTAGCATCAACGTAAATTTTACCAAAATATGTTTAATTCTAATTTTGCGACTAAATTTATTATACATAATTTAGGTAGTCTTGACGTCAAATAATACTTAAATATTTCCTGGGAAGCGATACAAATTTTTTTGTGCCATTATTACGGCCAGCTTCCAAATCTTTCGACCCTAACCGAATTTTACACATGTCTTTCTGGAAATCTGAATACTTTTGTACTAGTCGATTGTTACAACAATCTCGCCGTTATATGTCGCTGCGATTATACGTCCTCGAAACGTGTCCAACTTGCCATGGGTGGTGTACGCTCATCTGCGTCGTTTTATTTATAATTAATTAGGGTACGATTTTGCCACGTTTGCATTCAGTACCCCGATTGTTCACAGAGTCTAGCGAGCTTTAAGAACTCTCCCTGAGGTGTTAATCTTAAGACAACTATCAGAGGCGTAAGTACATCGCTAGTTTACAAGATAAGATGAAAGTGGATAATAGCAGTCGAAGGTAAGCATTTTGTTCCCTTTTGTGTCTTTAAAGTCTTTGCGAATTGTGAACAATCCGCCCTGTGAGTAGAAAATACCGCCGTCCGTTGCAAAAGGCACGTTTGGTGAAGTTCGCAATAAATTTTTGACGTGTCATTCAAACGCGAAGGCGTAAGTTCAGCCACAATTTTATTTCTTTGAAGGTTAAAGCTTACATTCTGTGTTGTTCAAACAGTATACTAAATAGTTTTTAAAAGCCATTTCATAAGGTGTCACTCACTAAATAAAATTGCAAGGTTTTTCCGTTTTTACGGTGTCATTGTCTATACTGTTTAGCTAACAACAAACGTAGAATGGAGAATGATCCTGAAACTGAATCCTTTAGTTTGTCTATCATTTTAACTGGACTAGTAACAATAAATAATAAATTTTCAGATACATTGATCAATTGATTTCAATAAACCCGCTCATTAAACGTCATAAAAAGCGCGTACAGTACACGCAACCTAAAATTAGCCGCTCTCGAAAATTAATTACTGAATATTAATAAAGGAAAATGACTGGTTTTAGTCCTCCTTTCTAAGGAGGTAAGTAAGTAACCGCTGAAAGGTATTGATTAATAATTAGGGGTAAATTGTCTCTTTGTGCCGTCATTCTTCCTGTAGTGGCATATATTTATTACAAATACTTCACAAATTAGTTGTGCGGTGCCTTTTGAATGATTTGCTAAATATTATGAGATCGTAGAGTAAATTTAATAAGGTATGCATGTCTACATGAAAGCAGTAACATGAAACATCAACGCAGAAGTCTTTCGTGCAGCTATAGTTGGATAATGATTTCATTATTTGGAACACTATATTTGCCTTGAGGTTTCGACAATTTCTTTTTACCATTGATAAATAATTGTAAAATAGGACGAAGAGAAATGTGATTATTATACTCGTCAGAAATAGAAAACGAAGAGTATATTGTATTTGATCGGCACATTTATAAAAGTAACTTATCGCTGGTAGATAAAAATTCATTGTGTTGGTGATGAATTCTAAATTCAAAATCTCCGTCCATCTGTCTATCTATCTGTCCGTCCGTCATATAAGCACGATAACTTAAGAACGAAAAGTCCAGTATTGTTTGGACAGTAAATTAGCTAGAAGTAGAACCTTATTGTTTTTGAATAAAATCGATCAATAAATAAAAAAAGTTATTAATTACTTAAATTTAAATAATCCATTTTTCAATGTTTTTTAATTAAACAAAAAATATCTAAAAGTAACATTATTTTCCAAAAAAAAAATTGCGAAGAGTATCCTATGGAATGTGCAACAATTATATAAAAAGTGCAGTAAATCGGCGAAGAGTCTAATGGTTAGCTTGTTTATCATGTTTTGGGTGGAATATGAAATAGCGCATGGTATTACAAGTCTAAAATGCGAAATGTCACATTATTGTAAATATTTAAAGAATAAAACATTTGACAAAAAATGAACCGCCTTTAAAAAAATGGTTACTAAAAATTTTCAAGTAGAATTTCAAAAAGTCTTTCACCTTTTGTAGTGATCTCATATATAGTTCCTCCAAAGTAAAAGAATATATTTGTCGTTTCGTAACTTTAACATCAGACTCGTTATCAGTGAATTCTCATATATTGGGCTATATCCGTCATACAGGTTGCTGATGGCTGAAGGCGTGTGATTTGTCATATTTTTTTTATAAGCAATGTTTCATTATAGTGGCAGAATAAAAGGTTACCGAGGTTTTTGATTAAGTGCATAAGAATACAAAGATGCACAAGATATCGAAACCGTAATATATACAGTTCAAGTTCAAAAAAACTTTACGTAGATTAGATAATATATGAATTTTCCCTTAAAATGTTCATAAGTTATTTTTAGATTATTATAAAACGAATGAGAATTGGGTGTTGCCGAATGTGAATGCCAAATTTAAAACACAAAATTAAAAAAGCTATTGGGCTACGTACTTGTTCATGAACCCAGCGAAATTCGCCATTCCAAAAGATATAAATCTGTAAGAAAATTAAATTTCGTCGAAATTTACATAAAAATTTCTTACTTTGCGAAAGATCGGAAAACGCCCTTAGACACCGCGTCGAACGCACGAAAAAAATAATTTCACACATAACTTTTTTAGCGAATCAGAAGCTTGTTCTTGGTTTTGTTACGATGGGAACTCAAAAAATTTTTATCCTCCCTGAGCGAAATTACTAAGTAGAAATATTTCTGTCAAATTTGACATTTGCTTTTACATGAAAATACATATTCAGATGTGAAATTTTCTAACCGAATATTCCACGAGCTTAAATTAACATCCGGAAATTTTTTCTCGTTCATGAATATTTTAAGAAAATTTATGACCTCGAAAAAAATTCCGGAAATAATTTAAGCACTAGGGACATCATAAGTGAAAATTTCACACATCACTTTTTTAGCCTATCATAAGTTTGTTCTTGGTTTCATTACCATAGCAACCCAAAAAATTCCCGAAAATTTTTATCCTCCCTGTAGTCCAGTCGGTAAAGTAAAAAATACTCCAGAAGTTCGCAAAAAATGTTACCTGAGATTTTCCTTCCGTAACTGTTAGTGCGAGGATTAAACATCATAAAACCACAAAAATCAGTTCTAGGGTGTCGCGCAACCCCTCAAAAAAACCACCCCTTCGGTGAAAAAAGCCTTATTTTACTGATAACTCGTTAACCGTTGAAGGTATAGAAAAATTGCTCATTATAAAAAAGAAAGCTTGACTAATTGCCTAAAAGAAAGTCCTCTTGTAGTTTTCTTGTATATGCCATAGTTTTAGAGAATATCGATATTGCAAAATTTGTATTTTTAATACGCGCGAATTTTCGTTTATTTGAAATTTTTTGCGCGCGGCCTATAGAAAAAATTGAATTGCTCGAAAACCAAACATGTTAGGAAGAAAAATCAAAATGAGTTTTTAAGGGGATATAAGATACTCATTTGTGTTTCCATTTTTGATGGCTGTTGATATCTATTAGTATATAAAAATAGCAATATAATATAGTTACCTCTACTATTTACTGGCCCATAAAAAATAACTGACTATTATAAGTTATAAATGCATTATCTTTTAGTTCAAGGTAGTACTTCAATGCAGAAAAAGTTAGGAATAAAAATACTCCCATTTACAAATTTACCAGCATGTTGAAGTTAGCCAAATTTTGGTCAATTTTTTAATGTTCCCTAAAAATAAAAAAAAGACCCAATCTTGAAAATTCAGCTCAAATTCTTTTTTTTGAGTTTATATATCATATAACTATTGTTTCTAATCATTTAATAGTTAAAACATTTTATTAAAGAAATATCATCAAAAAATTGAATATGCAGCTTTTTTTGGATTTTTTCTTTGGCTAACTTTACTATGCTGCTAAATTTGTAAATATGAATATTTTTATTCCTAACTTTTTCTGCGTTGAAGTACTACCTTGAACTAAAAGATAATGCATTTATAACTTATATTATAGTCAGTCATTTTTTATGGGCTTGTGAATAGTTAGATGCACAAAAAATCAAGATTTAACTACATTATATTGCTATTTTTATGCACTAATAAATATCAATAGCCCTCAAAAATAGCAACACAAGAGAGTATTTTATATCCCCTTTAAAACCTATTTTGATTTTTCTTCCTAGCTTATTTGGTTTTCGGGCAATTCAATTTTTTCTATAGGCCGCGCGCAAAAAATTTCAAATAAACGAAAATTCGCGTGCATTAAAAATACAAATTTTGCAATTTCTGTCAATATCGATTTCCTCGAAAACCATGACATATACAAGAAAATTACAAGAGGACTTTTTTTAGGAAATTAGTCTAGCTTTCTTTTTTATGATGACAAATATTTTTATATCTTCAACGATTAACGAGTTATCAGTAAAATAGGGCTTTTTTCACTGAAGGGGTGGTTTCTTTGGGGAGTTGCGCGGCACCCCCAAAACTGATTTTTGTGGTTTTGTGATGTTTAATCCTCGCACTAACAGTTACGGAAGGAAAATCTCAGATAACATTTTTTGCGAGCTTCTGGTGTATTTTTTACTTTATCGGCTAGACTAATTGCAGTTTACCTTCAATAATTGAAAATATATTTTGAATTCGACTCTTTTATGATTCGCAAGATCCAAGATTGACGACCTGCGCACGATTCTGTAGCGTGAATCGGATAACTATTTTTCACGAGTCGACTCCAATCCCATCAGTTTTTACAGCAATCTGATTATCACACACAATGACTAAAAAGTGTTTCTTAACTTCTAACTTATAAGATCTGATCAGAAGTGCATCACTAGGCAGCAAGATATAATGGAAAGCGGACTGTAACAATCGCAGTAAGTATAATCTTCTTCGTTTTCACCTTGCGGAATGTTAAGCGTTACCAGAATCCCACTTGAGAGTGGATATAGCCATAGACCGTAGCGAAGGCACGGTTGGCGCCATATAATTATAAATTCTCGTTGTGTCCCTTAGACGCGCAGTATCAGGTTCATTCTCATACTCACTGGCTTTACCTAAAAGTGACTTGAATAGTTTTCGAGCAATAAGTTAATCAAATCGGCTACGTTCGACTGCAACTTTTACTCGTATAGTATAGTATGGTATACTTTTCGCAGAAACGTCTATTGTGTGTGCCATATTGATATTTTTTATTATAAAGTACACATTTCTAATTATTGATTCACATTCTACTTTGGAACATCCTGCCACATATATTTTCACTTCTAAATAACAACCTAGGAATCTAGTAAATTACATAATTAACTAGTCTATCACTGTCAAATAATTACTACACCTATGTCTTTTATGTCCTCGGGCGTTATTTACAAGGGAAAAATATTGCAGGAAGTCCCGAAAAGAAAAGTAGAAGAATTAATAGAATGCCATAACTAATATTTACACAATATTTGAATCATTGTGTTTTCAATAGATCTCTGAAAAACTACGAAACTGTTCGTCTCTCTGTCCAATCGTCCATTCATTCATGACTCAACTTAAGAGGGAAAGTTCGGTCGAATTAAAATTTGAACGATAAATTAATGTTATCTGGAGAAATGATCTTATCTTATTGTTATTTATTAGTAAATATATCTTAGTTATTGATCACTTTAACAAAAAAATGTACTTGAAGAAGTTCTGTAAGATTGCACAAATATAAAAATAATGCAGAGTTGACTCACGATTATGTCGTGTCTAACCTGATTTATTTCTAATATACCAGACAAACGAGGGCAGGTACACGTGATGTACACGGAATTTTTCAAGGCTTTTGACCGCATCGACCATAGATATTTCATTAATAAATTTCACAGCTTTGGTTTAAGTGACACAATTGTTAAATTTTCTGAGTCTTACTTACAAAGCCGGGTACAATGTGTTCAGTGCAATGATTTTAAATCAAATACACATGTCGCAACCTCTGGCGTACCTCAGGGTTCAAACTTGGGTCCACTCTTATTTCTGAATTGCAACAAACTTCTCTTTGTGGATGATCTGAAATTATTTAGTAAAATTACTACCATAGAGGACTATGCAACATTGTAAGAACCATTAAACGTCATTGAGAATTGGTGCCTAAATAAATTTTTATTAATTAATGAATGCACCAAAATATAAAGTTACGACTTATTCACGAAAAGCCAATCAGGTTGAATCTTCATATAGTTTTAACAACTCTTTAACTCGCTGTGAAATTATTTAAGATTTGGGTATACTGTTCTACTTCAGATTGGAACTCAGAGGACAAATTAACTCAATTACTAAATCTGCGTTAAAATTTCAGTAACACAGAAGCATTAAAAATATTATATTTATGTTTTGTGTTGTGTTATGTTCAAAATTGAAGTATGGTTCAGTAGTATTACAAAATCATTCTGGATTTTCAAGGAGTTACCTCGGTGACTTGAGAAGCGGTTAAGAAAACATTAAGAAACAAACAAACATTAAGTATGGAATCCTATTTATGAGAAATATTCACAATCATTAGAATTTATTCAACGGAAATTTCTTCAACATTTATCTTTTAAAATAGATCACCGATATTCATTAGAAAATATTTAAAATCTGATCGATAATACAATAGACTCTCCAGAACTCCTATCTCAAATTAGCTTTAGAATTATATATAATAAGGTCGCGTCAAACCTTTACTTTTGCACTACCATCTAAAAGACCAAACATCCTTGCTAAATCGCCCATTTGTTCCATGATGGTAATATATAACTCTATCGGTGACCATTGTGACATGTTTATTCTTTCTATAAATAATTACTCCAGACTGTGCTCGAAATAAACTGTGACCTACATTCATAACCGTAATATTAAGCTACTGTAAACTAAATAATTATTATTATTATTTTACACTTTCATATTTTATACCTCGTTTTATACTTTCTGTATTTTATATTCTATTCTTTGCATTTATGTAACTTATTTCTATTTCGTAAAATTTTCCTGTAACTGGAGGATTCTGTTGGGCAATAAATTCGTTGTCATTATGATTATTATTATTTCGCCTATTAAGTTGGCATCATCGAGGTATGTTTAAAATGACAAATATAGCAATTATACCTAAACCTACATTCAAAAAACATGCGTATCTATAGGATAGAATGTTCAACAGTTATATAAAATCTTCTATAAACCAACAAAGAGTATATTATTGACATTCGGTTATATAATTACTATTATTATCAATTCTACGTAATTGGGTGTCAACCTGTAAAAAATAAACGCCTCATTCGTTCATAATAGAACTATTAATGGTGGTGGACGTTGTGCTTAAAAAAAGATTTAAATTCGTCAGCAACATTTCCATGTCGCAGAGCAATATAAATCCCTATTACTTTTTAAGAATGTTTTTAAATATTAATCCACTCATGATACCCGCAATAAAAATATAGGCGAGCGCCAAAATCGTTCAGCTGTGAAGTCCCACAGAAAACAGCGGGAAAAAGCCTAAATACAATAATCGTTTGAGAACGTGCGTGCATATTTTATGGAGCACAATAGAAAACGTGTATTTGTATAATTTTCAGATGGTAAATATAGAGCACGGAACCTTTATCTTTAAGGAACTTGGATTACTATTATTGAGGACTCTGAGTAATAACACGAAAGAATATTATTTTTACATCAGTAGGCATGTCGGGATAATAATATGCACAACATACATGTGGGTATTACTGAAAAATATGAATTGAAACGTAAAAGTCGCCCACGAAGTATTATTTTAAAATGAATTCCATAATGGTAAGAAATCGTCGGATCCGGAGAAAAAAAGAAAATTTAACCTTTCTCTAACGTTTCGTTTACAAGGGATAAACTTCCTCAGAGCTACAATTAAATCCTAATTAAGACTATTACTTAGTAAACTTAACAGAGTTGGGCTAAATGCAATCGATCTCTGATTACTTGATTAAAATATGTGATCATCGAGTTTCTACAGACCTCGCTCATAGTCTAGGAAATGTCGTGCAAATTCGATGACGAAAGTTACTGACTGACAGTCTGGTAAGAGAAGGGAGCATATAACTACGAAACTTATTTCTCTCTGAAATTTGTTGCTGTGGTGGGAGAATACTTAGGGGGGGGGGGGGTGGCTTTTTAAACGAATGGGTATAGTATATGATCTTAATAATTGGGACAGCATAAAAACGAAAACTTGGAGTAAAGTCGGCATCTCCTTTATGGGACATAGGCGGCGGCGGTAGAAATATAAAAATGCTTTAAATTCTAACCAATTATTTTTTAACTGTTAAAGAAAGGGATTTCTACAATATCTTTATTCAATAGAAGTGGTTAATGAAATAATATGTTTATCACATTTGATAAGTTACATATGATATATTAAGGCTACGTCTATTGTCTAGTGACCTACATCTCGTTCTATCTTGTAGCGGCAAAGTTGTGTAATCTTAGGCGGGAGTTGCATAGATGGTATATAATTGTCTGTAATTGTTTATTTGTGGCATATTAATTTTAATTTTTCATTAAAATTTTTAAATATTTTTCAGTGGCAAAATACCCAATAAAAAGTAAGAAAATGATATATAATTCTTCCGAAGGGGCGTAAAGCAGCGACTGTCTTGTTTATTAAATGTTAGGCCATGATACTATGAACTTTGCAGTATCCTGATGTTAGGCAGGCAGAAAATTTCTACTATTCTATAAAGGAAAGGCTCGGCAAAATTTTAAAGGGGGAACTCATTTCCTGGCATCGGTGATTGGTCTCAGTAGCGGAAATAGGTCGACGTTAAATAAACAAATTTCAAAAAAGCTTTGTCTATGAACTTTAAATAAACAATATTTCATTAGTCACTATCCGAGTTTTCAGAACTTGAATCGGTATTTACATTAATAATAATTGGCTTAATATTACCCCGTAGGTAATACAGAATATTCATTTTCCTTTTTTATCACATGAGATACACACTTCGTCCATATATCGCTTTTGCCTGTCTCGTCTACAATTATCATTATATTTTTTAAGACAGACTCACTTAATTATGGGGATTGACTATATTGCCGTAGTCTTGTTTTTACATCAGCCCACACTATTTCAATGGGGTTGCAAACGCAATAATATGGAGGCAGACGTAAAATAGTATGATCGTGTGCTTCAAAAATATTTTCAACGGCATAATCCTTTTTAAAATTTTGCTTTTCAATCAGTTCTAATAAAGTCTTTTTTGTACTTTTTCTGGTATTTCGCCTCCTTTACCTTTCATAAATTCAATGATATCGCCTTTTCTTGTGTAGGTGTTTGGAATTTTTGTATGTTGCCTCGAATGGTATGACGCATTGTCCATAACAATTACAGAATTTGATGGGATATTTGGTAATAGCTGTTAACTTGCCCACGTTTCAAATAATTCAGCTGTCATATCCTCGTGGTAGTCGGCTGAGGATTGCTTGATATTTTTAGCAGACAACAACAACGCATTTGGAATAAAACCGTTTTTACTTCCAGCATGTAGAATTATAATAATTTTTCCCTTAGAACATGGAGCACTTAAATTACACTTTTTGGTGTTATCTACCCAACCGTATTGAACTACATCATGGGTGTCAAACCATATTTCGTCAAGATAAATCATGTCTCTATTTGCATCTCGGTATTCTTTTATTTTACGCAGGTGCTCGTGTCGATGGTCAACGATTCATGCTGATTCCATAACTACCATTCGTTTGTCCAATTTTTTTGTACCTAAAACCGCAATCGATCAAAACGTTTTGCAAAGTATCTAATGATTTATAGTTATAATCTGGATAGTCGCATAACTTATCCTTAATTATTTCTAATGTGGGCACCTTCTTCATTGTAAAAGTCATACTCAAATCGACGAATGACATCTTTGGATGCGTTATCAAGTTTTTTAAGTTTTTGTCCAACTCTTTTCCGTTTAATAGAATGATCAACTACATCCCCGGCTCTACAATTTATAGGGTTATCCCTATAAATTGTAGTACGGCTAAATTTGGTTAATTCACAAATCCTCTTTTCAATTTGATTATATGAAGAATCGATATTTTCGCCTTTTACACACGAGTAAATATTCAAAATAACCCTTTGAGATTGAGCGTGTAAGTCTTTATTTTCAAATTCCGCTTGTATAGGCTCTGTATCAAAATCGTCCGTTTCGTTGTCATTACTACCGAAAGGCCTCCAAAATGCCATTTTAAACAATTAATTGCAAAAATCGCCCAAACACAGTAATAAAACTAATAATTTATTCAAATATTCACTAGAGTTAAGTAATTTATAACGCTGCCTGGATGTACTGCACTGCCTCGTACAGATCACATGATACAAATAGTTCATACGTATTTTTGTTTTATATAGTATGCAAAAACTCTGAATGGCCATCTTACGGCAGCTAGACATTTAAACTTTTTAAGAATTGAAATAGCAGAAGTTTTGGAACAGTTACCTCTTCAAGATTATATTAATATAGTATGGCAACAAGATGGTGCTTCACCACACTTTTCTCGAGATATTGGAGATTATCTTGAAGACCAATTCCATGAAAGAATAATGCCTCATGGTACCATTTTATGGCCTGCAAGAAGCCCGGATTTGACTCCAATGGATTTTTTCTTCTGGTCGTACTTAAAAAGCAAAGTGACTCCATGTGAAGATATTAATGAAATTCAACGCAGAATAAGAGTAACTATTGAAGAATTAAACCAAAACCCGGAAATATTATCCCGTGCTAATAACCATATAATTAGAAGATATAATATGTGCATTGATAAAAACGGAAGACACGTAGAAAATTATTGGGTTTTTTGAGTATTAATTATTATCATATCGTTATTATTCTTATGTTTCATAATATTGTTATTGAGAGTGACATTTATATTTCTTTATTATTAGATTATAAGATATGCCTATTTCGGGTATTAAATTTCTTATAAGCAGATTTATTTATTTTTTAGATTAGAGCAAACAAATTAGGTCATGACCTACAAACAAAAATTAATGAATTATAGTTAAAAATGTGATTTTTAAATATTAATAACACAAAAACGGTTAAAAATAACATATAAGTATAAGTGAATATTTTTGAAATCAGAAAAAAATACTCTATCAGAATATTCAAAAATATATAGGGTGTCCCATTTAAGAAAATATAAATCTAATCTATAACTTTTTTATTTTATGTTTAATTTTTGGATTCCTGAGAAAAAATCATTTCGAAATGATTAAATAGTTATTGAAATAATTTTTTATATAAGGCCGAAATTAAGCCCCAAAGAGGCGTCCTTAAAGAATCGCCGTTTACAATGTCCTTCCTGAAAAGGTAAAAGATTTAGCCCTCAATCAGTCCATGAACAAAATTAAATCGTACTTTAAAACAAGAGACTTCTATAGTATTGGGGAGTATCTTCTTAATGATATTAGCGACATGATATTGTAATATAGAGATTAATAGATAAAACTTCCCATATATCTGTACATTTTTTAATTTTAATTTGTATCTATTCTTTTTAATTATATGCAGTGTAGATTATCTGCATATTCTTTTAATATGTTTGGTATGTGTTTTTAGCACTACTTTCTTTTTGTAAATTCATGTCATTTTATATATTTGTAACTTCAATGTTGTTTCTGACCTGTGTAAATACCTTGGTGCAGTCGCATCAATAAATGATTATTATTATTATTACTATTATAGATTACTTGAAGTTGAAATAAATAGAGTGGAAATACAAAGCAGCAGAGTAATTAATTATCATCAAAAAACATTCATTGTATAAAATGATGTTATTTATATCCATTTATTATACTTTAGGTAATCTTTTCATACCATCATCTTTTGCAACAGTTTATCAGTGCATTCGGTTTTTGGGTATTTATCATGGTGGCAAAAGAAAATAGTCTTTCAACTGGTTTCAGTGATGGAAAGGAGTATTAAACATTATAGAAAAAATCTGGGTAACTTTAAAACATCTAGACTTAGACATTCAACAGAAAAAAATTGGAGTTGTTCTGCCTTTGCTTGAAGTTGTCTAATCGAAGAACGATTATCCAGATCATCGGAATCAGAAAATTAATAATTATTTTTTTAAGAAAAAAAAAAGATTATGATGAACTTTATTATTGATAGATATTAGCAATTTATCTAATAAGATGTTCAAACTGAACTTCGTTAACAACTATGCAACGTGCAAGTCGCTGTTGAAAGTATCGTAAACGCTTGTGGAATGCCCTCTTGGGGTATTTGACCAATCTCCACCCGTATTCTATCTTTCAGGTCCTCCTAATTACTTGACCTATTGTTATGGACACAACCCTTTAAATGATCCCATGAAAATGGCAAGGGTTGTACGGTCAGGAGATCCAGCTGGCCATTCGATTGACCCTCTTCTGCCTATCCATCGGCCTGGAAACTCAGCCTGAATCACTCAAGTACTGTCTTACGTCAACTCTATAGTGTGGATGAGCATCATCTTGCTAGAACCATATGCCATCGGATACTGGTAAATCATCGCTCGAAAAAATTGCAGCAACTGTAGGAACTATTTGGGTGTGCAAACTGGAGATTGGTTAAATACCTCAAACGGTATTCCATAACTTTTTAGGACATCTTCAACGGCGACTTGCACATTACATAGCTGTTAACGGAGCTCAGTACCTTATTAGATAATTTGTTATTTCTCTTTGAGTAATGGTGTTCAGCAATCGCTTCCTTTCCCTAAAAAAAATTATTGCATGCAGGAAGCAAAGCGCATTGACCGATTTGGATTTTATTTACGCCGCTGTACATTCAATAAAGTACCTTTCTTTTGAGGTATCATAGTAAGGTTGCTATTTGAAAAAAAAAGTTGGAGTGGCTGGGGATGGAGGTGTGTAAAGCTAAAAATTATAAATTACACCAAAAGTTGTGCAGTTGAAAATATAAATCGATCTACCCAAGTTTTTTATACAATCAATATTTAAAAGTTACGGTAATGTTTCAATACTTTTTACATACGCTGTATTTATAACGAGCCATTTCATTGCGAAGCAGTGCACATCGTGTGATGTTTCCGTTTGTGGTGTCTATGTCAGTTTAAAAATGTTGCAGCGTAACAGGTATAGTATAAAATAAAAGTTGGAAAAATATAGGTCAAAGTTAAAAAGTTTTGTTCAAAAACTGCTATTAAAAAGTTAAATTCTAAAGATTGGGGTTAAGAAACTTACTGGAAAAGTTAAAATTATCAAACTTTATATTATTTACGGTATTTATTTTCTTTCTGGACACTTTGCACACCGCACTTTTACATGACATTGTACTTACATAGAAAATTCCATTTCTAAAGCGATTTTCCGACGGCTTATATTTAATCATAAATTCGTACATTATACTTATAGTTTTTATCGTGTTAGATTATCTCATTCATATACTTTGTGTTTAATATGTTATGTTTCTGTACGTGAGAAGTAAAACAAATCGCTATTTTAAGAAATACGATGCGCTAATTTTGAGTCTAAAACAGTATTTTAAAGTTTAAAATAAATTCAATTGTAGTGTATTTGAATCCAGAGTCTTCTTACATGCAGATTTATATGAAAAATGCAAAAAAAGTGCACCGGCATCTGAAAAGGCATTAACAATTATGTAATATATCATCGTCACTGGAAAAATTGAACTTCATATCGATATTGAAGTCCTGTTATAGATTTGATATAGTTATTTGTTTATTTTTACTCTGAGCTCAATGTCGATAATAAGGTTAAAGTAACCTAAAAAATTATAGTGATGATTAAATTGTTTCACATATTTAACTGGCAGTCGTCAATTTTTTTGCACTTTCGACCATGGCCTTAATAAAATGTGGACACACGGTTCTTGTATTTATATTAATAATTTGATCATGTGTCATCCCGATATTTTATTAGGAAGCTTTATTTTAATGCATCTTTGATAAGAGAATTACAGGTATTATCGAAAAATCCAATAGGGCGTCTATACAGGGTGTCCCAGAATTGAGTTCAGGACGGGAACCTGTGATTCCTGAGTTCGTATTGGGTTCATATAACCCAACTTACCTTAGTCCAAAAATGCATCCCTGGGGAAGTATATTCTCTTAAACTGAGACAGAAAATAATTGTCTTTTCAATAATATCCGTTATATTGAAGATAAAATTTTCAAAAGTTGATGGGAATTTTATCACTATAGGTACTCTATGTGAACTTAATAACAACCAAAGGTCTTTTGTTTCCAATTTTTTTTCACAATAATTAATATTTAAGTATCTGTAATTTTTTAATCACTCTGTAAAATTACGGAATTCTTGAATATTTTAACAGGGCACTGAAAGGGCTGCAAAAAAGGTACTCTTAAAAATGTTTGTAGTATCAATCAAAACACAACAAATTATCGTTTTTTCCTCCATTTGTATTTAACATTAATTTACAATTCTAGAATAAAATGTTGATATAGCAGAAAAGTACAGTTTATTCGAAAAAATACATTAATAACAAATGCCCCACATGATGTCCACCTGTTTCAGTACACAAATGAATAATTTTAAAATTTTGTGAAATATCAACGAAAAACGGAGAATTATAATTTTTCGCTGCAGGTGTCATACCTAGGTGCTTGTGAAAGAGGAAACCTGTCGCGTTTAAAAAGCAAAAGATATTTTTGGTTTGGTTGTCATCAAGCTTATATAGAATACTTTTAGAGATACAGGTCCCATGAAAATTTGAAAATTGTATCTTCAATGTAACGGAAATTATTGGAAAAAATGTTTTCTGCCTCACTTTAAGAGAATGTACTTCCTCAGGGATGCATTTTTGGACTAAGGGAACTTAAGTTACTCAGGAAGCATAGGTTCCCGTCCAGGAACTCAATTCTGGGACACTCTGTATAAAAAACAAAAATTTTAGTACATATACAAATGCTATTTCTTAATCTCGCTCTTACTGTAGAGATCTTAAAAAAGAGCCTAGTTACCACCATGTGTACCCTTAAAACTATTTATTATTTTTATAAACTTGTTTCATTTTATGGACAAGGATAAATATGTTATGAAGGTTGTCCTGACCACAATCAAAATAAATAAAGATAACACTTTCATATAAATATAGGCAGGAACCAACATAATATCAGTTTGAAACCAGACTTTGTAAAATCAACTTTCCATAGAAAAAGCAGATATCTGAAATGATGAACCAAATTCTAGAAAACCAACAAAGATTAAAAGACAATTTACAATTCATCAAAATTAACCACGATACAAACTTTCATAGACAAGTCATCGTTAATCAACTTGAATTAATTTTATACTATTTTCAACAAATAGAACAAACTGTTACCTTTTTAAAATTAGGAACAATTAATCCATTTTTATTTACTACTACACACATTCATACATCTTAATTAACTTAAGACTGATTTATTCTAAATGTAATATTTTAAATTTTGAACAATTTAATTCTTACGTTCAAGCTTTCAAACCTTTTTTCTATCAAGACAGCTATACTATGTATATTTCCATAGCAGTAGCAATTTTAGCCAAACACCCACCCTTAACATCATTCCAAGTAATCCCCGTACTTTTCCTAAACTTTACAATTATTCCTCCAAAACACTATTTGATCATTGATTCTGATGACAACCCTTTTATGGATGGATCAACTACCAGCACCACTTGAAGACACTTTCTTCATTGAAGACCATCTTCTAGATTCCAAAGACTGTTTCGTGGAACAACTCAGAAGAAGAAAAGCATAATCTTATAGTAAAACTTCAACAATCCATATGAAAAGCCCATATGTAGAACATCTGTGATTTTCTTGGGGGCTACTATCCCTATGTCTTCATGCGTTAATTCCACCTTTTCTAGGTACTTTAGCCTAGTGCATACTAACATCTTGCATTCGCAAAGAATATTTTCCACAATTTCTATTGCAGTATCACAGTATCTGCACACATCATTGTCTGTCTTATCCATATCCTTGAGATAATATCTCAAGGAGCAATGACCTGTCAAGAGGCCTGTTATCAGCCTTAAGTCGGACTTTTCGAGTTCGAGAAGCTTTGTGGCATTCTTTGTCGAATAAGTAATAAACTTTTTCGCTTGTCTTTGGCCTGGCGTATTCCTCCAGTAGGATTCTTTCTGCTCCTTTTCCCATTTTTTGATCTCCTCCGTTATGTGCCCCTTGGATAAGCCACAAAACGGTTCGTTTCCTTCTATTCCCCCATGCCCCGGCACCCATATCAAGGTAACCTTGTTATTTTTTGCCAGTTGCTTCAGGGATTGTTTGCATTCCCAGGAAATTTTAGACTCAAAGGTAATAGGACCCTAGAGCTTTTAACGCTGCCTCGCTATTTGAAAGTGTATAGATCTTTGCCCTTCGAATGCCTTTGTTTAAGCATTCCTGGGCACATAGATCTATAGCATATATTTCTGCTTGGAAGATGGTTTGGGCTTTACCTAGGGCTCTGGATAACCTGCAATAGGCCCCGCTACGCCCACGTCAACCCCTTCAACCATCTTCGAACCATGTGTGTACCAGATGAGTGACCCCTTCTCCAACCGCAGGGTTTCAACTCTGCTTGTCTGACGGCTCTCAATAATTAGCACATCAAACGGACAGTCAAAGTCCCACTTGATTGGCATTGAGTCAGTGGGTTTGGTCGTGGATTCCAGTTGAATTAACCCCAGAATCCTTAGGTGACCAACCAGATCGCCTGGTTTGAAAGAGAGTACCTGCTGAAGCCCTGAGGCACTGAGTGCTGCCTCCTTCCTTACATGCAGATGTAGAGGAAGCAGGTTTCGCATTGCCTCCATAGCTGCTGTGGGACAGGTGCCCATTGCTTCTGTAATCCCTAAGCAGGCAAATCCCCTCTCCAAAAGAAATGCAAAATACTCAATTACAAGTCTCTCATCTCCATTGAATCCATTTAACAAAGCTTACAAAACACGTCCCATTTCAATTATCTATGGATACTTATTTAGAAACCTTTAAATTTCAACGTTTCCTTTCGCAAAGCGATAAATGAAGTCAACATTCCAACAACACATGAAGTCAATCCTGCAAGAAACGAAAAGGACAAAATTCCAAACAAAATTCCAGGTGGAAGCCAACGTGTTGGAACCATTGGGACCCATATTTTAAGAGGGGAGGAGTTACCACCATGTGTACCCGTCAAACTATTTATTATTTTTATAAACTTGTTCCATGTGTATAAGGATAAAGATGTTATGAAGGTTGTCCTGACCACAATCAAAATAAATAAAGATATAACACTTTCATATAAATCTAGGCAGGAACCAATATAATATCAGTTTGAAACCAGACTTTGTAAAATCAACTTTCCATAGAAAAATAAGAGATTTGTAAACCTGATTGAATAAAATTGTGTTGACAGTCCAATAGTGTTTTGAACTTTGGGAACCTTCCTAACTGCCTCTACAATGTGTAAGTTAAAATGACGTAAGTAGCAATTTTTTAAAGTTAAACTAAAACTTTTCGAAAATGCATGTTTGTGCTTTTTCTCAATTATTTTAAAAACTAAAAAGAGATCAAACCTAAAATAACCACTGGAATGCCCAAATATATATTTAAAACTTCAGCTGTTCAACCAACTTTTTATATTTTATAATACAGGAGCTAGCAATACATGCAGCTTCAATGTGAGACATACTGTATTCATTATATTATATCTTGCGTCGATTACAGATAAACATTTTACCCTGCAATATATTATTTTTTTATTTAAAATTAATTCTTAAACAAAAACAGATCCCAAAAACTTCCTAATAGTACACATTTGCTTTACTTTAAGCCAAATATCCCGACATGTTTTTTACCGTAGTAGTTAACTTACATAAACCAACAAGAAAAAGTTCACAGAAGACAGCATGCGTGACAGCGTGGCCGGTAAGCAGCGCACAAGCTGTCACAGGAACCCCGGTAATT
This sequence comes from Stenurella melanura, assembly GCA_963583905.1. Classification (NCBI taxonomy): domain Eukaryota; kingdom Metazoa; phylum Arthropoda; class Insecta; order Coleoptera; family Cerambycidae; genus Stenurella; species Stenurella melanura. The sequence continues at coordinate 117,717,891 of OY757312.1, forward strand.
ACAAGGCTCAGTTACATTCATTATCCTGAAATTGCTTATGCCTCGCAATACCTCCAGCCATACCGTTTTACCACAAAACTATTACACGTCGACCCTCCTTTTCCTATTACTGCCACTGGCAGCAATAGGAAAATAGCAAAAATCATGTGCCTCCACTGATATCGTTTTATTCTGTGCAGAAAGCAGGAAATCATACGGCAATGCAGCTATATTAAATTTATTAGTGCCGTCACTTGATGATCTCATACCGTTTTGTTTCTATTTATTAAGTAATTATTGTCATTTTAAAGGTAGAATTACAGGGCAGTACAGGAAATGTTTGCCTTCCTAACCACTTTCTAAAATTTTAATGAGAGTACATAGCGCAGTCAATACAGACCCAAAAGATATAAATACTAATATTCTATTATACTATTATACAAATACAAAAAAAAATATATTGTATTTGATCGGCACGTTTCTAAATATCTCTATATCTCTAATATTGCATGTAGAGAAAAAATATTCGTATTACCGTGATTGTAACGAAAACTTCCATTTTATTATTATTTATTAGCGATAGCCAGATGATAATAATAACAATAATAATAATATGCTTTATTTCAAACAGCCACAGTATAATATATGTTACAGTAAAGCACATATATAAAGGTGGGTTAAAGCACGTCAGACAAATTGAATTAAACGATTATTTAAAAAAATACAAAAAATAATACTCCACACAATTAAGAAAATAATATTAAATAATATATGAATTACAAATGTGATTTTTTATAATTAATATATTCCCCTACCTCGACTAAGTAATTAAAAACTTATCTTTTGAACTGCTTAATATTTATGTTTTTTAATTTATTTGGCAATATGTTAAAATATTTTATACCAGCTTAACCTGGGTCATTTTCAAACATGCTTAGTCTGTATAGAGGGAAACTATAGTTAAAATGCCTCGTATTGTAATCATGGTTACTTATGTGTTGATTGAATTTATTTTTATACTTGAATTTAAAAATTAAACACTCATAAATATACATTGCCACAGCTGTTATATATCTATATTGTTTAAAGTTACCTCTACATGTATCTCTTAAGGCTACATCGTGCATGATACGAATGGCTTGTTTTTGTATTATAAAGATTTTATTTATTTCTGCAGGTGCTCCGCCACAAAACCAAATTTTAGTTTGGATGTGAAGCAAGCATAATAAATTGTACGTAGCGTTAAATATGATACGACCTACGATATTACGAGCATTATTATTTTTTAACAATATCGATGAGTAAATACAAAATTATTAAATTATTTAAATTTAAGAAAATATAATTTTTTTATGTTTTGTAATTAAACACAAAATGTCTAAAACTAAAATTATTTACGATACAACTGTGAAGAGTATCCTATAGAATGAGCAGTAATTATATAAAAAGTCCAATAAAGCAGTGTAAGAGCATAAAAGTATAATTTTTACTCCAATTTGTTTAATGAAATAGCTTATAGTGCAGTGCACTTAGATTTTTACTTAAAAATCGATGAAATCTGATATTTTATTGCGGAAAACTATTTCTTAGGGTCTCATAAACATTTAAAATAAGCCGACCAAAATTGGCTGCAGGAAGATAGGGAGGAAGGGGTTAAAAACATTTTTATGCAAATGTCCTGAAATTACGAATATTGTCAGTGTCAAAAGTACAAATTTAAGCTTACCTTAAGTTTAAAACTACTCCCATTTTTTTTTAAATTCACGAGAATATGATTTCAATAAAGTTCAGTGGTTTTCCACCCCTTTCGAGAAACTAAATATCATGGTACATTTTTCAAGTTAAAACATTACTTAACTTGGTCCTTAATGCAACCTTCTACGATAGAAATTGACTACGTTTGGCAAAAATAATGGCCATTTACTCTTACAAAAGAACATTTTTCCGAAATTCGAAATTTCAAAATTTCTTTCTGAGAGAAAACATAATTTAAACTTTTTTGCAGCTTTTGAAATGATAAATCAAAATACATTATTTTCATTAAAAAAAACCGCTACCTAAGGAATCATTACTTCCACATCTAGATTTTCCATCCAAGTCTAACATCTGGATGTTATATTTGTTCTTCCAGTATGTCGAAATAATTACTCATACAATTTTGATAACATAATCCTTAAAATCGTCTGATCAAAAAAACCATAAAACGACGTGCCACTTCAAAGTCTTTTCGACTGACCGACGTTTAATGGGGTGAGGGTGACTGATGCCACATTTTTTTGAGAATATGTGCTCTTGTATACACTGAATTACAATTTTATTTTGTTAACCCGTTTAATAATGAAGTGCGAGTGGTGGTAGGGGTGGCAGATGTCATAAAAAAGTAAGACCTTAGTTTCTAGTACATACCAAATATAAAATTTCTGGACTCGCACTAGCTTGCTTTATTTGTTAACACCCAACCCTTTAACGGAATCATCTCAGAGTAATATCTAGTTCCAGATATCAATTTACCAACTTTCAAGTGAACATTTCAATTTTATTTTGTTAATAATTTAATAATGGAGTGGAGGTGCAAAATGTGATAAGGAAATTGAGACCATTGCTTCTAGTATACAGGGTTATTCACGGAAAGTGGATATTAGACTTTTATTGGGATTTGTTCAGTTTAGAAATTTGAAAATTTGTCTAAGGGGGTTTTTGGATATGGCGGTACAAAAATATTTTCATGCATGTGTTACTCTCGCTCACACAGAATGAATTGTTATTGAACCCAGTAAAACGATCCCTTTGAAAAAATATCCAATTTACTATAAAAGTAAATTCAGACAAAAAAATCGCATGGAAAAATCACGTTTGAAACATTAAAAAAACTTATAACCACCTTTGGCATAATCTTAAATCGAAATTGCGTAAAAAATTATTTCATTAAAAATTACCAAAATATTGACTTTTTCATCTCGAGGACGGCGGTCAATCGCCTTTGGGTTCCGTCGTTCGAATTTTCAAAAGTACTCAAAAATTTCAAGTTGCACGGAGCGGAAGACCACTCCGCCGGACAAACATTTCGAAAGTACCACAAATTTGGTTATTCGAAAGTATCACGAATAAAGTCGAACAGGGCGGAAAACTGCTTCAACCAACAAATTGTTCGAAAGTACAACGAATTTAATTTTTTGAAAATATCAAAAATTCAGTTTTTCGAAAGTACACTAAACAGACTTGTAGAAGGCGAAAAACCGCTCCTCGAGATGAATTTTTCGAAAGACCTCGAATTTGGTTTTTCGAAAGTACCACGAATTTAGTGGTTCACAGGGCGAAATCCTGAATCAAGATGTAGCGAGTAGCTATTTTAAACGTCAAAATTTAAAAAAAATTCAATGGGACGGTTGTTCCAATAAAAACCAAAATCCTCATTTAGTTATCCTCAAAAGGGGAGAGCATAATCCTTATCCAAACCACTAAGACGTACCAAAAATTAGTAAAAAAAAAGTGGGAGGGTCGAATCCGATGAACCCAAAATACTTTTTATCCCGACTCAGGCGGACATCGCCATAGTAGTTGCTCGAAGGCGAATCGACGGAAAAAAGTATATTTGGGTACGATATCGTTAGTACGTTTATAAAAGCAGGAAAACCATCGAACTCATATAGATAGCTTCTTTAAGCATCCTGACAATCATTTCGATAATTTCACTGCAAAATTAAAAGTGAATAATTTAAAAAAGTTCCTCATACATTTTACAATCATTACTAATTGGCAGTCTGAATCTTTTTGTATAGTCGACGCTGGATGAGTTACACTCCTACGGGAGGTAAGCGGCTTGCCGAGTGGTGGTGCTCTTTGATGTTTGCCTTATATACATTAGTTAAGTATTGAATATTTATATTCTTTACATTTTATGAATTATTTTAATACATGAAAATATATTTTGAATTCGATTTCTTATTGATCCACTAATTATAAGATTTGTGACCGACGTGCGATTCTGTGGCGTGAGTCGGACAATTACTTATTACAGGTCACCTTTGATCCCGCCACGTCTGTGTACTTGTCCGAATACTCATAGAATCCATCGACAGTCTCAATTATTAAGAAGTGTTTCTAAGAAAGTGCTAATTATAAGATATATTCATTAAAAGTGCAGCACCCGAAATAAGATTTTGATGGAGAGAGCAGACTGTAGCAATCACAGTAAGTATCATTTTGTCTATTTTCGTCTTGGGGAGTCTGAAGGGTAACTTGAATCCTCCTTGTGAGTAGAGTTGATAAGTATCGTAACGGCGACACGGCTCCAGCTTAAATTACATAAAATCCTTGTCGTGTCCATCAGACCATACGATACGAGGAACATCTACAGTATCACCTAACTTTGTTATTTTAAATGGAACATCCTATATTTTATTTCATATTTGGATTCCTATTAAAATTTTAGCTTGGGTTTATGTACCATAATATACTCTTAAACTTACCAATTTTCGAGATACTTAATATTTTTGTAGATTTTTTACGGTTCCCACCCTTCTGAAAATAAATCGACATCTTTCATCATGTGGCCGATTTAAAGACTTTATTTTTAAACTCGTACAAGTACCCTATGATCTAACTAATAGTTGTCTTATATTTTCACAATATGCAGGTTATTTTATTTTCCCAGTAGAAGATTATTTCAGTTCAAACATCAAATAGTCGTTTTTTTCAAATGGAACTCCCTGATGTTTTTACATAATTTAATAGGGCATTAAATTCTGACACTTGATATTAGGATTTCCTATACCTATCTCTTTTGGTTTTTTTATTATCGACGAATTATTGAAAAATGTACATACAAAGTCAGCAGTGTTTGTTAGTAGCCAAAACAAGTCATACCTAACTTATTTCCTTTTTATCATAAACCGGTGTTGTGCGAATGGCTTTGCAGCCACAGCCATAGATTACAAGTATAGATAGATTTTTATCATAAACGAGAATAATCATGTAGATAATCGAATCACTATTTGTTCATTATCAATAGACATCAAAAACAAAAGATCATTTTATATTAGATTTATAACAAATACTTTGGAACAAAATTTACAAAATTAATGAACATATTGAAATATTTAACGTAACAAAATGTTCTCCAATTTGCTCCAGACAAGCCAATACCCTGGAATTTACGGCACTTACAGTGGCTCGGCGAATTTCGTGGGGATTTATTTGCTGAAATGCAGCCCGTACTCTATTCTGCAGAACTTCTTTGGTAACAGCCAGGGTGGCGTAAACAATATTTTTGATATCAAAGGTAAATGTCTAAGGGGGCTAAATCAGGGAACCATACTGACTATCTCCAAGATCCTTGGTACCCAAACCACCTATCTTTCCATTGCCTACTATGTATAAGGCTATATGTACATTGTGCACATTGTACAGTGCTGATTGTATAGCTACATTTTATAAAAATTAGTCCATAGTAAAAAAATCGAGAGAGATAGATATAGAGAATGCTGATATGAATCGATGCTTAACACCTTCTCTAAATTAACATAGAGGGTAACGTTACGTGAATAATTTTTTATACCATACTGATCTCGTTCTCGATTTTTAATATTTTCATGAAAACACCAAAATAAACCGATTAAAAGAAAAACAATAAAGGATATGTTTTGATAGATCAGAAGCCAAATCTTTGTCTAAAGTGACTGGAGTATACCTGTGTGTTGTATAAATATTATTATTATATGGTAAGACTAGTCCGACTTATGCCGGATCGTCTATTTTTATGTTTTTGTATACAGAAGTTGCACCACAAGTTTGTAACCGTATTTCAAGATACCCTATATAGCTAATATAGCCCATTGCCAAAAAAACAACCCTAAGTGGTAATTCTTCCAATAAATTGTGTAACTTTGTTTATTTCAAACAAATCACTATTAACAAAAGACATTAAGTGAATACAAAATCAAGCTACCATTAAACAAAAAACGTAAGCAAAGAGCATTACCCTTAATGGCAGTTCTATTACATACATTAACCTCCGGTAAAGTTATCTAATATTTAATGAGTTGTATGTGTTTAACCTCTTTCCTCATGAATAAATAACTAAGTAAGAAAGTTAATATATCAATACGAGTGTCTGCAAATAAATGATTTATGACTTATTAAACGGTGATTATGCCAAATTAGTGGGGTTGTAATAGGCTGTAATTTAGACCTGGAATATTGAATTTATGTACACCATCCTGCTTGTCTCATATAGTGTCATTACCTCCGCAACTTGCTAGATTCTCTCGAAATATTAACGAAGGATTTTGTAATACACCTAATTTACAATCTGAAAATTACCTATTCGCGGAACGATTTAATGTTTTCTTTTGCAATTTTAATGGCGTAAATACACTGCAGAAGAATAAACGAGTTGAATAACAGCATCAACAATGGTAACTACCTATATGTAGGTTGACTCAGTAGTCAATCAAAATTAAATAAGCGATGTAGCATTGATAAACAAGAGAGGTTTGTTTTAGAAACATGATATATTTCACAGGGTTTAGACAGGAACAGGACAGGAATAGGATTCTGCAAACAGCGGAAAGAAAAACTATCTATGAGAACTAAAAAAAAAACTATATGTGAAAATATTAATGAAATCTGCATTCTTTCGATAACCTGACTTCTGGTTATGCCAGCAAATCAAAATTCTAAAATCAATTTGTCCAACTTCTTATTTGACATTCTCATTATAACACTAGCTTCCAACATAGTGTCCTAAGGCTAAGAAAATTAAACTAGTATATACATGACACCCTACAGTATGAAAATTTAGTTAAACTTGACAAGAAAGGTCTAAAATGAATTTATTTATGCACCTACTTTGTCTTAAAAAATTGTTCATTCTAATGGATTACATTTTCATAAAATCTCTCATTCAGTTTCTTGGAAAAGCTTAGCCTTTGAAACGTTTTTCGCCCTTATTCTGAGCTCATCAGAAAGGCACAAAGCCACTCATAACGATGTTTCATGCAAAACCAAGGCAATATCAATGAATAAGTATGAAATATTTATATTTGGCATTTACTGATAAAAAACAACAGATCTTCAACTATCTATTAGCTAACTAGTATTGGAACCTATATACTCTGCATGTTTAAAAGTGAATTATTTATTATTTGTTCGCTTATAGTAATGAAACATATTCTTTATAGGATTTTGCAAACAGCGGAAGATGAAATATTAAGAAGTAATTTCATTAATATTTTTACATATAGTTTTTTTTCTTAGTTCTCATAGACAGTTTTCTTCCACTGTTTGCAAAATCCTATAAAGAATATGTTTCATTACTATAATGTACTGTCACTTCCGGTTGTATCCATTCCATTCACTCAGAAGTTCGAGTTTTTCGTGATAGTCCCATACTAGTCAAAATAATATGTTTGAGGTTAATGCCCTTAATATCGCCTTGACTCTTTCATGCAATGGAGATATGCTGGGCGAGGTATCGGCGATTAGTTTCCTTGAGTACACATTCAAACATAGCCAGAATTTCTGGCTGGAAAACGGCGAAGTGTTGTCCAAGAGAGGGACTCTAATAGTGACATTGACGCTTATTAAACGTGATATTTTGGTGTCATTTAGTTCGACCATAAGTTCAGTCATCTTCTATGTTAACTATCCTCATATGTCCCGCCGACCTAGGTCTGTGGACAGCTGGGTAGTTTGAGTTTGATGGCCTGTATTGGCATTACTTAGACCACTGTAGTAAATGGGAGAGGTTTAATAGGGTGGTTTCCATGGCTGGTATGGGGATATCATCTATGATACTCAAGCTATACTAGGGTTAGCTCGTGAGTTCAAATCCTGGCTAGGACTAGGGTATGGATGTATAGTGCCGTTTCCAATGTGCTATCGAGCCGGTAGCAGCGGGGTAGTTCACGGATGATTAGCACATCACGACTAGTCTCTCTTAATTCTCCTAAGTTCGAGTCTCAGGTGTTGCAGATGAAAGATCGCAGGGACTGGTTGTTGTGTTGTTGCATGGATGTATGTCTACTGGTTGAATGGTGAAATAGCTATGGCTATACTCCACTACAACGTTAAAATAAATAAGGGTAAAAAACCAAGGCAGAATATTTGATTGGTACAAGAATGTAACAGACCAAGCCTAATCCCCCAAGTTTTGCCATATGATCGTCTGCATGTTGCCAGTATATCTACAGATCTATGTATAATTCTGTCTAGATGTTGGTATGTTAAGGCATATGAAAACTCCAAGGTATTTGACAACTTCCTATGCTATGTATCTCAAAGAATTAAAGCATCTAGAGTATCTTCCATCACTGTCGCAAATACCAGCCTTTTAACAATGAATTCTATTACATATATTAAGTACCTAATCCGTTTCAGTCGCTTTGAATTCATTGCAAACAGTTTTAAATCACCGGCAATGGAGTATGCAAACTAGACGAAAATCGATCTAAACCAGAAAAAGTTTACCAAATGAATGGACTTTCACAAAACTTTGTGGATTCTGTTTGTTTTGATCTCTAGATCAAACTCAAAAAAAAAAAAATTGGCCGGTATTGCCCCGTAATTGTTATATACAGGGTGATTCACGTAGGCCATTCATTAGAAGTTTTTCAACTTCAAGTTGGATTAGAATCTTGAAATTTGGTATGCAGCCATAATCGATCATGTCTGTTCTATCTAAAATATTTTCAATCCTCCAACTATACAGGGTGTACCAAAAATTGGTACCAACTTTCTTATTTTAAATGGAAACCTATATTTTTCTTTACATGGTTCGATTGGTCTTCTAATTCTGAGTTTAGTGAACCTAAGTTATGTTAACTTATCTATTACAATTTTTGATATATGTCCAATTTTTGAAAAAAATTGCCGCTGTAGTAGTTTACGAACAAATTTGTATCTCGCAAACCTTTCAAAATTATGAAACCAAATTTGTGACGCAGTTAGCTAGAAGTCCAGGCTAACTTTTGATGTCCCATCGGTGGTCCCATTTTGTACCATATGGGCGCAGTCGATTTTCAAATGTCGCAATCAAAAATTGTCAAAAAGTCAATTTTTTCAAATGGCACCTACTATTTTTTTTCACACCATTCGAAAGAAAATTGAATTTTAGGGTGAGTTACTTAAGCATTCCCTATACCTAACTTCACCACATATCGAGTTATTCAATAAAAATCAAGAAATACCTTACCTTGCCGAGAGATTCCTTACTTCATCAAGTATGCCATGGAAACAAAAGACAGTTGTAATAATTTTTAAAGAAAAATATGGATTCTTATTTAATTACACATAACACCAACAAATTATTATTAACGAACAAGAAGAATGTTGACGAAATTCTGTCAGTGAAAAGTGCACACATTGAGCATTTCTATAGAAATAATTATTTTGTTAATCTGTTTATTTGTTGTTATTATTTATTATTGCAATACGATTTTTGAATAAAAATTAAAATGAAATGATTGTTTCCAAAGCCTACTACCCTTGAGAAAAAAAAAACAATATTTTTTTCAAAAAATGCCAATAACTCAAAAACGACTGTAGATAGACATACACAATGTTAATAAAAGTGGCCCTAAAATTCAATTTTGCATTTCTGGCGTCAGAAATGGTAGGCGCAAAGATGTGCTACGCAATCTGTTGAAAGTAGAATAATAGAATATTTGAACAAAAATATGGTGGTCACATTGAACATTTACGTCAGAATTTCGTCAACATTGTCCTTGTTCGTTAATAATAATTTGTTGGTATTGTGTGTAATTAAATAAGAATCCATATTTTTCTTTAAAAATTATTACAACTGTCTTTTGTTTCCACGGCATACTTGATGAAGTAAGGAATCTCTCGGCAAGGTAAGGTATTTCTTGATTTTTATTGAATAACTCGATATGTGGTGAAGTTAGGTATAGGGAATGCTTAAGTAACTCACCCTAAAATTCAATTTTCTTTCGAATGGTGTGAAAAAAAATAGTAGGTGCCATTTGAAAAAATTAACTTTTTGACAATTTTTGATTGCGACATTTGAAAATCGACTGCGCCCATATGGTACAAAATGGGACCACCGATGGGACATCAAAAGTTAGCCTGGACTTCCAGCTAACTGCTTCACAAATTTGGTTTCATAATTTTGAAAGGTTTGCGAGATGCAAATTTGCTCGTAAACTACTACAGCGGCAATTTTTTTAAAAAAACTGGACATATGTCAAAAATTGTAATAGATAAGTTAACATATCTTAGGTTCTCTAAACTCAGAATTAGAAGACCAATCGAACCGTGTAAAGAAAAATATAGGTTTCCATTTAAAATAAGAAAGTTGGTACCAATTTTTGGCACACCCTGTATATTTAGAGGACTGAAAATATTTTAGATAGAACGGGCATGATCGATTGTGGCTGCATACCAAATTTCGAGTTTCTAATCCAACTGCAAGTTGAAAAACTTCTAATGAATGGCCTACGTGAATCACCCTGTATAGTGACTGTTGGTAATTTGTTCACTAGCAAAATTGAGGTAATTTAAAAAAGCAACAAGTTTTCGACAACTTGACGAAAAATAACAACGTTTTACTCTTGTAAAATTTTCGAAAAAACGCGTGTTTTTCGAGATACAGCGGTTCGAATTTTTCTAAAAAGGGGGGAAGGGGAATAAAAAGTGACGAGAAAAAGTCCAGAAAAATTCTGGTAAATATAACGAAATATAAGTATTTTTTTCCTTTACGACTTTTTCCTAAAGTACACTCTGTCCAAGATTTCCCTAAAGAACACGAAAAAAGACCCTTATCGGAAAATGTAAAATCTCGTAAACTATGAAATTTAAAAATCTGGAAAAATTCAGACGTATAGGATAATACATTCTTTAAGATTTTGTTTTCCTGTAGTTTTTTTGCAACGTGCATATTTTCCGAGTCTTCAATAGTTTTTTAACAATAAAAAGGTGAATTTGGGAATATGTATTTTTTTTCATTTTTACTTTCCTCGCATACCGAAGGGAAGTATTGTATTCGAGAAAAAATCACCCTCCGAGATTTTTTCGGATTTTTACGTTTCTGATCATGTAGATTACGAAAATATAGGTTTTTCAATTTCGTCTGTCTGTCTGTCTGTCGATCTGATGGCGCATTAACTAAAAAACTACTTGACGGAGAACAGTCAAATTTGGTAGGTAGCTGACGCTACTGCCACCGAAGAAATGGTTAGACTCACTGGAAAATATACAGGATGGACCGTCTAAAGGGAATAATGGAAAAAATTTCCTTTCGCTCAAATTTAAAATTTTTACGTTTCGTGACATTTTAAACCTATTAAAAAAAAATGTTTGAAACTTTTAAAGGAAAAAAAATTGATATTTCAAAATTTTTTTAAATTTTTAAAAAAACAGGTGATGGAAAAAAAATATTTTTTTGTTCAAATTTGAAATTTCCACGTTTCGTGACATTCTAAACCTATTTAAAAAAAGATTTTTATAAAATGGATAAAAAACATTTTTTCTTCGCTCAAATTTAAAATTTCCACGTTTCAAGACATTCTAAACATATTTCAAAAACAATTTTTTTAGAAAATTAAAAAAAAAAATTGGATAATTTTTTATAAAATGTGTGATGGAAAAAATGTCTTGTTCAAATTTAAAATTTCAACGTTTCATAACATTCTAAACATTTTTCAAAAAAGAATTTGTTTTAAAAATGTTTTTAAATTATTTTTTTTTATTTTTTACCGCTGCAAGAGATTATTCTTCAATTTTAAAATTTCCACGTTTCATTACATTCTAAAGCTATTTCAACAAAAAAATGTTTTGAAAATAAAAAAAAATTGAAAATTGTTTACCCCCACTACTATACAGTAGATGATGGACAAAAGTTATCAGGTTTTAACTGTAATAATAATGCTAAACATGGCGATTATAATTCTCATATGTCATCTTTTAATTAATAATTTTTTAGAGTGACCGTCTTGTATGAATAAAGAGGGAAGTTCTGTGTAAATACCTTTACCGATTTCTTCATCTATTTTACTCAGAATTTTTAAAATATGATAAAATTTACAAGTTATAAATATATCAATTATAAATATATGAATTGAATTTAAACAAGAAAATAAAAAAAATAAAAATTGTACAAATTTTATGTTTATAACTTATTAGTCGAAATCAGTTTGTGCTAGAAAAAATATCATAGCCCTTTTTAAAACTAAAAGATTTCCATCTTCTTCGAAAAAGAATTTAACCTTTTTTGGCCAGAGATATTTTGAAGAAGGAATGTTACCCACATTCCTTAAAATTAAATCTTTATCGCAAAGGGAATTTTGAAAAGCGGGGAGAGCGATATTCCTTGTTACTGAAATATTTATCACGGTAGAAAATTTAAGTTTTAAAGAGCGAGAGGAGGATATTCCTTTGCCTAACAATTTCATATTTATCTCATTATAAACAATACAAGTCATTCGGAACTCGTTATCATTTACATCACACTGATCATTTAAAAGTATACCTCTCTCATTTTACCTAATACAAATGCAAATCTCCAACTTCGGGTAAAACCCAGCCCCTCTCAAAACCACCGGGCCCCCTCAAAAAACACTGGGCTAGGGAGGGGAAACACCCCCGACCCCCCTCTCGACGGGCCTGGGTAGGGCAAAGATATGAAAATCGTTCGAGACTAAAGTGCGCTTTTAAGAAAAGCTTTTATTTTAAACTATTAAAAAGTAAAAAACAATTTTTAAAAATTCATACACCTGGAACCCAAAGGCTCCGGGGGTGGTCAATTGAGCAAAATAACTATGCAATAGTGCTACATGACCATTCCCAAAGCTTTTGGTTTTCAGGTGCATGCATTTAAAAACAATATTTTTTACTTTTTAGTGCGGTTTTTTTAAATAAAAGATTTTTCTTAACAATATTTTATCATATAATTTCTTTTCTCTCTTCCCTCTTCTGATTATAGTCGGATCTACGCTGAAATAATTTCTTAATTTTTATTCATCTTAAACAAAAAATATTGGTTTGAGTTAGAAAAAAACATTATAAGAAATGTTTACTTCTTTTCGGCCAACACATCATCGTGCCCATCGTATCTGTACATATACCCCAGGCACCCTGTATACAAATTCTGGTCGGCTTGATAATGCTAAGAAAAATTGTGTGGTTCACTAAACCGGTTACCAACGAAATGAAAAAAATAGGGAGCAATAGACACTGTCTTCTCTCATTTAAATTAAAAAATATATATATAAACTCCAATAAACCAACGAAGAAAACGTTTACATCTAGTTTGTGTTTAAGATACATTCAATTTATTCCTCCTTTGATTCTTGATCACCGACTTTAGCTGTAATTTTCTGTCCGTCTCCTAAGGACAAAGGGAGGGAAAGAAGGCACGAGGCGGTGCCGTAACACGAGTTGCTAGTGAAGTGTGTAATTAATCCGAAAATGCAGGTAATTTATGCTAGGAATGTTTATTGCAGCCGTGGAGCTAATTTACGACCCGTCAACACATGGACCGACGGACGGAACTAGGGTTGTTCGTTCCTTCTCACCACGTCTTGGTGGCACAAGACGTGGCGACAGGGGCGGACTAAATGTGCTTGACACCTGTCGAGATATCATGCCAAAATCCAGTGAAATTGATAAATATTATACCTCGAACTACTTTGTTTGAATTTAGGGCCCTTTCAACAAAAGTTAAGCAGTCATATTCTTATTATGTGAGGCACTAAACACGTATGTTTGTTTTAAATGTGTACTGGTTGAAAAATGTGTATTAAGGTGTCGAATTGTAAAGTAAGTTATTTTAAAGGCTGAAATGGAACACATTTTACTTGAAACATATTATTTTGAATATAATAATATTTTAATTAATCCAAACGACCACAAAAGAATATAGGGCAAGTCATTAAACAGAGAGAAAAAAAATAAAGAAACGTATTAACCTAGAATACATATATTTCAAAATTAAGATGTACAGCATGAATTTCTCAACAGAATAAAAAGCATTAGTTAGACTTTTACCATTTTACAAAATTTGTTATAACTACATTGTTTAAATCTATCTGTTAATTTATTAAATATTACACCACAGATGTAACATGGATTTGATTTATATAGCTCCATTATATGCATGCCATATTGTAGATTATTATTATTAGCATGTCTTATGTTATATTCATGATAGGTATTTTGAAATAAAATTAAAGCTATTAATATTATTCTTCAGAAATTTTAGGGATTCTATAATAAAGAAACATGGAGTAGTAAACATTTGTTCCTTATTAAATATAGGCTTACAAGTTTCTCTACAATTTAACCCAAACATATATCTCATTGTCCTTTTTGTAAGATAAATACTAATTTTGCTTTAGTTATGTTTCCTCAGAAAATGATGCTATAACGTAATGCCGATTCAAAGCCTGTATGATAAAATGCCTTAGACACATATTTACTTGTAATATGATTAAGTCTTTTTGAGGCAAAACAATGTTTAGCAATTTTGTTGCAAATGTATGATACGTGGTCTTTCTATTTTAATGACAAATCTAAATATGAACCAAGGAGTTTAAAGCTCTTGACTTGTTCTGTAGATTTACCGTTTACCTTGACTATTGCACCATTTGTATAATTTGTAGCTTGTGGATGAAATTACAAAGACAACGTTTTGTCCTGGTTCACATTTATATTTGCTGAGAAAAACAGTTCAAAAGTGAGTTTAGACTAGTAGACAGATAGTGAATAACATTATTCGCATTTGCATCGCTAGCTAGTAATGTTATATCATCAGAAAATTCACAGTAGAAAAACATTTAAAAAAGAGCTAACATCATTATAATAAATTAAAAATAAAAGGGGTCCTAGGCGCTACCTTGGGGCACTCCAATTTCTATTGTCAGTTCTATTTAATTTTCGCCGAAGAAGTGGACAAATTGTTTTCTGTTGCAGAGGTTGTTTTCCAGTAATTTGTATAGCAATTACCATGCAGTCCATAGGACATTTTTGCAATAGAATCTCATGGTCAACGCAGTCAAAAGCTTTTGTTAAATCAGCAAATACTGCGATAACTTTATTGTTTATTACTGTTTATAAATAAAATCTAAAATACTACATAGAGCAGACATTGTTGATATTTTTTCTTTAAACACATATTAACCGTTTCTAAAATATTGCTTTGTTTTAGAACATTTTTTCAATATGGAAAGAAAAATTGGGCGATAGTGTACTATTGATTTTGAATTCACTTTTTTGTACAGACGATTTTTGTTATTTTTCCGATGCTAGGAAAACTGCCCTCATTGAGACATAGGATACGAATGTGACATAATGGTTTTGGTAAATGTAAGGAACATTTTTTAATTAATGGTGTTGAATAACATAGTTAAATTAAATCTGAGAAAAATAATGCAAGAATTTGACATAATTATAAAATAACATTGTTATATCTATTTGATTAAATCACAGGGGTATATGCCAACGGGATAAACATTTTAAATAATTGTCGTAGAAAAAAATTGTACATTTCATAACACGTTGAAATTAAATATTAAATAAAAGTGTCTGTGCATATATTTATGTGCTTGTGTAGACCATTTCTTTCAACTCGATAACTTCTGTTAAAATATGTGAAATAGTAAATGAAATAATTGAGGTTGGGCCATATCCGTCACACAGGGTGGTCGTTATTTTTTGTAAAACACATTTTGTTATAATTTTAGATCAAAACGTTACTAAAGTTTTGATTAAGCACTCAACAATGTGAATATGTAAGAAATATTAAAATGTAATATACAGGTTCGAAATAACTTTACGTGAGTTCAGAGATACTTACTTTGAATGACATTGAGATGTTTTTAATGTGACGAAACAAATGGAAGTTTCAATCAAATTTACGAAATGCTAATACCTATCTAACAGGATTTAAGTTCTGAGTAAAAAAAATCCATTTCGAATTTATGATACAGCATGGTACTCCTTATTGAAATTGGGTCATACATGTCATACAGAACCACTATTAGAAGTGATAAACTCTTAAAATACAGGTGAATGAAAGAAACAAAAATGGGCCTGTAGAGTAGGCGGAATGGGCGTATGACTTTCGAATACATCTTGGACGCAGTTTCTTCGTTGGAATCAGTTCAGGAGACACTACTGGTTATGTAAATCCATATTACCACACGCTAACCTGGTCTGATATTGTTCAAAATAAATTTGTTTTTACCAGGACATATTAAATTTTTTCAATCAAACAATTGTCCTAAATATTCAATAACTTTGTTCGTAAAGTTGATATTTTCAATACTATTAATTTTGTTTAATCGGAAAACCGCCAATTTCTCGTTTTTGATGCTTTAAAAGATCTGTTTTACAATGCTTACATAATTTTTTATATCTTTAGACCTTACATGAGCTTCAAAGGAATGAAATCGACTATTTTTAATTTACATCTCGTAGCGATCACGTTTCTTCGATGAGAGCCGGCTTATCTCCATCGAGGACGGACGTGTTGTGTGTGATTCTCCCGAAAAAACTCAAGAAGAACCGGTTCAACGCTATTAAACTCGGTAAAATTCATCGGTAGATTAAAAAGTTCTGCGTAAAATGAAGTGTAATAATAGAAGAATAAAGCACGCAACAAATTAAAAATTAAAAATTACTGCAAAATATTTGTTAATGATAGTAGTAAACATAGGTATAGCGTATGGGCCGTAACTTCGTAAACGAAATCTACCTGGGACCGACCCTTCAAGACGCCTCTCAAGTGGATTGTGTGAGCGACATCTATTTATAAGGCAAGATAAACATATCAGCTGTGGATGAAAAAAGATGAGTTTTAAGTAGTAGTTTTAGTTTATTAGTATGCTAGTTTATTTCTTTATTAAAATTGAAAAGGTAGGAAAATACAAGGAATTGGAAAACGGCAGTTCAAAGCAATTACTACAAAAACAAATTAATATACAGGGTGTGCAAAATATTCTCTCGGGCCCCTTTCTCATAACCCGCCGTAAAAAGCATTTTCTACCGCGAGACAGGGTTCTTCCTTGGACTTCCACCGTAAATGGATATTTACCTGTGGAACGGTTAATAAATAAAAGCTCCCTGCGGCGATCGAATGTATGTATGCCTTGGAAGACAAACGAAGTGAATGCAAGCGGACAGAAGGAGGTGTATACTGCTAGATTCAGAAACAGAAGAAACAGAGAACTTAGAAGAAGAATAAATAAGATCATAATAGATGGAAACTAAGAAGAAGCATGGAAACTAAAAAGAAGCATCTTACAAATACTTCCCATTCAATGATGACGGATGGAAACTAAAAAAAGAAGCATGGCAACTTAAGAGAAGCCTCTCACAAACACCTACACTTCCCATCCTACATTCCTACCCGATGTGGCTCTGGCTGCTGACAACAAGCATGTCCCATGGTCAACCCAGCGTATGCAGCTGGTCCGGTGGTATATAAAACATCCAAGGTTTGCTTCCCGCACGCAGTTTGGTCGTCCGTTGGGCGTGTTTGGCAGACGACCAAGCTGCGTGTTGGAACGAACCTCCAAACTACCCGGAATCGACAGCGCCTTACGCTGGCAAATCAATCAATCAAATCAATCAATCACAGCGATCACTTTTCTTCGATGGTTTTTGAAAAATTCATGTCGAAGAAAAGTTATCATATGGATTTCAGCCTACAAAGACTCATCAGGAGATTTGAAAACTTTAAACAGTATTTATTTATTTAAAAAATACATTAAATTGCACACTCAAAAATACGTTCTATTTTCTTGCCTTTTGTTAGGTATTTTGCCACTTATATAAACATATTTAAACGTTTAATGCTTATTTTCAGTTTATTATGAAATAAACACATATTTCATTAAAAACAGTGCTTGTCTGGAGAATAATCGTCACGATTTTCATGTTTAATGAACAGATATCCTGGAGAATAGCTTCCCTAGACACAATGTAATAAAATGGCTGTTGAATTTTAAATTGATCACTTGTATCTATTTTTTTGTATGTTAAAAAGCTGAATCAAAATTATTTATTTCAACTATTGTGGCTCTACTAGACAATATAATCAAAGTCGAGAGAGCAGATAATAAAATTAATGGAGGGTGGATGTTATTACGAATTTGTTTTGTAGGTTATATATAATAATAAATAAGTAAGGTTATGAGTCACAGTATTAAACATAATTTTAGTTTTAATCCTAATAAAAATTACCAGTAAAATTGCAACAATGTCTCTAACATTATGATTCTGTTTATCTCAGTCTTCTTATTTATGACGGATTTCTTGAATCTCTACGTGATCCAATATTGTCATGGAATTTTGTTTAGCTGAAGTAAGAACGGTGCACTTTTATGGAGGCAATCATGCGACAGATGTCAACTTTATTATTTTATAAACTCGGAATATTTTGCGATCAAAAACAAATAAAATGTTTTATAGCCACGGTAGTGTCCTCATAAAGAAGAGTATGACATTATTCGAGACGGCGTTATTGATAAACAATTTTAATAAAGTCTGATTTATAAAAAAATTGATGGATTTTAGAAGGAATAAAGAGGCTTAAAAAATTTTGGCTGGAGTGAGGAAAATTCTTTTATAGACCTGATAAATTATTTTAAGTATTAGAATCCTTAGCGAAGGTCCACATGCTCTGCTGGATTGTTGGGATATTAAACTACACATTTAAGGAAAGAGATACCACTTCTTATTGGTAATGATAACATTGTCCAAAAGGTTTAGAAGAAAAATAGTTACATTTTTTAAATTTAAATTACAATGAATGTGTTAATGGTAAATATGATAAATACTTTACTTTTACAATAAAATTATAAACCTTCGAATGTGCATACTTGTTCTTTCAGTACGATGCATGGTTAGTATTTAAGAACTCGCCTTAAAGAATTCTAATGCAGAAAACGGATGAATTTGTTTTAAACTTATGTGGCAACATCACTAAACTTAGTGCGTCTTTCTGAGGTTGTAGCCCATGATATTTCATTACAATAATCAGTATCTAAGAACGTGCTCTGAAGATTGTCTAATGTTTAGAGAAAACTACATCAAAATGATGCAGTGGTTTTAAACTTATTAGTGGTCTGACAAACAGACAAGCAAACAAATCAATAAACAATATCAGACCCTAAACGTATAGGTACAGCGCTTCATTCTGTCAAGGATAGAGATAACCGGCATATCGCTAACGTTCCAGTTCATTTTCTAGATCTGCTTTTCCGAAATATCTTACTTTCATAAAATAAAATTTGCAGAAAAACACGACTTTAGTAAAAAGCAAATTTCTATTCTGCGTACAACCAGTATCTCAGACATTGGTTTTAAGCAGTAAAATGACAAGCATCATATATTTGAAAGTGTCGAATGCAATTTCAACGAAACTCGGTTTGTCCAAAACAAAGTCAGTTTCTTCCTTTCCTTATTAGCAATGCATTATTGAAGGTGAATCCTACGACCTGAAATATATGCACAATTGCAATCAACTATAACTTAATTATAACATAATTTAGCAATAAGTAGTTCTTTCTTAAGGTATCGTTAAAGTTGGATGTTGGTTGTACATCAGTAAACCACCGTTTTGACGAAACTCTTTCTGGTGGAGATGAAGCCAGCTTTTACTTTCACTAATCAAATATTGCCCGTTGAAAACAATTTTTCATATTGTGTTCTTTACATTTCATATAAGTATGATAAACAAGAGAGAACAGTTTGAAATTATTGAAATTTAGACAGTCAGTTAGTACATATAGTACATATGAAGACATCAGTTGTCTTTGAAAAAATCTATCAATAATTATGAAGGTTACAAAATATTTTAAGAGCAAAAAACACGCGAAGAGTGTTGTAACCGTTAAAAAGATTCTATAAACACAAACACATTGCATAGTGTACTAACGAACGTTTCGCCTATCAAAATGGCACCATCGGCAGAAGGCTTAAATTAAGTATAAGTGTAGCAAACATCCCCTAAAAAACTTCACTTATTTTTAGAAAACTGCAACGAGTTTCATGGTATACGCCATGATATCCTAAGCACCGTTTGACCCCTTGCAGAGGGGATAAATTAATAAAAAAAACCTCTACCCACTCAAAACTAGCATCTGGCAAGAAAAATTAAAAATTAACAAATAACAAGACATCAGACATGACAAAAGAAAACAAATTCTTATATTCTTTACATTGAACTTAATTAGAAAAGACAAAATTCACAATATATCCAACTTTGATGAAACCAGTTGTCACATAGGCATATGGTGTGAAACGTTGTCACTAGTAAAGAAAGTGTAAGAAACGGAAGTTTTAAAAGAAAAGTATATAGATATATAGATCGGCAGGAAAGAAGAAAATACGACGACGTATTAGATATAACCTCAAATTCAGTCAGCTACATAGAAAAAGGAACTTAGTTGATTACAACAAAATACAAGGTCTTAGATAGGATGGACATGTAGAATAGGAAAAATTTTAGGAAGCCAGAGTAGAGGGCCCATAACTCGATGAAAAGATGCATAGAACTGGTAAACGGTGAATATAAGGAATTGGCAAGTGGAGTGGTGGCTAGAAATCAATCTTGGTGGAAGTAGATTAAATAGATGTTTAGTAAGATTGTAGAACCAGGGGTGCAAAAAAGAGTTAAAAATAATTTTAGATGGAAAAATAATAAACAAAACTTATTTCTTCCCCATAATGACGTTTCGAAGAAAAATGTTTCTTAAAAAAAAACGAAAAGATGCTTTGTCTTATTTTTCAATGTATCAATTCATCAGTAAACAGGGTGTCCCAGAATTGATTTCCAGTACGGGAACCTGTGATTTCTGAGTTCATATTGAGCCCGTATAATCCAACTTACCTTAGTCCAAAAATGCATCCCTAAATTCCCTAAGAAAGTACATCCTCTTAAAGTGAGACAGAAGAAAACATTTTTTTCCAATAATTTCCGTTACATTGAAGATAAAATTTTTAAATTTTGGTGGGAGCTATATCTCTATAAGTACTGTATGTAAACTTGACAACAACCAAATAGCTTTTGTTTCTCAACTTTTTTTCATAATAATTAATATTTGATTAGCTATATTTTTTTAATCGCCTTCTGAAATTACGGAATACTTGAATATTTTTACAGAGCGTTGAAAGGGCTGCAAATATGTACTCTTAAATTTTTTTGTAATATTAATCAAAATACAAGGAATTATCGTTCTTTCCTCCATTTTTATTTAACACTTATTTACAATTCTAGAATAAAATGTTGTAATAACAGAAAATTACATTTTATTCTAAAAAATACACTAATAACAAATGCTCTATACTACGTCCATCTGTTTCAGTACACAAATTAATACTTTTAAAATTTTGTGTAATATCAATGAAAAATCAAGAATTGTCATTTTTTCTTTGTAGGCCATAGGTGCTTGTGAGGCAGGAAACCTGTCGCGTTTGAGAAAAAAAGATAATGAGTTGTTATCAAGCTTACATAGAGTACTGATAGAGATATAGGTTCAATGAAAACTTGAAAATTTTGTCTTCAATATAATGGAAATTATTGAAAAAAAATTTCTCTCTCACTTTAAGGGAATGTATTTTTGAACTAAAGGAGGTTGGGTTATACGGGTCCAATATGAACTGAGGAAGCACAGGTTCCCGTCCGGGAAATCAATTCTGGGACACCCTTTATAATTTAAACCTGACCAGATTATGTTGATGACTCAATTTTTATACAGGATGCTCCTCTTAAGATTTAATGTCAACCATCTTTGGTAGTATTAACGTGCATTTATACATATTTCAAGTTAGCCATGGAAGTTTTGATATGTCATATTGAAACAAAAATCACAGCAGTGTCAATTTGCGAGTTGTATCACAGTTAAATATTAATTGCTCATCACTCGAGTAATATATCGTTATGGTTTAGCATAAAGCTGAAGAAAAAGCTGAGTTCTTGTTGATTTAAAGTGAATTTAATTAAGCGTAATGCTAAAACCATAGAACAATTAAATCATTAGTTGATAATCTTAACCATTATAATAATACATTTTCGTTTGAAAGGCAACAATGAGGGAGAACAGCCCCTTACGACGATCTACCTCTATGGGGGTCTTAAATAGCATTAACTAGTGAACACTCGATTGCTTGAAAAACCACATCATACACAAAAAAACGTTTCCTTTGAAAGTTAAGAATTGTTTAAAAATTAAACTATTAATATTCACGTATATCTTATCTAATAAAATACTTCTTCACTGAACTGATAAGTATGTATATAAGGTCTTTCTTCCATCAGAGTGGTATACAGACTATTCGACACATTTGATTAATGTGATTTATTAAAATTATATTTGAGAAGAAAATCTAATCTTTATTACTCTATCTGAACCATCCTTAATTTTAAGGCTATATGGGAAAAACACACATTTCTTCCAAAACTTCATTTCCGGTATCTGGAACTTAAAGCGAACTTTCGAAGTATTTCAGTAATTTCTTCACACCGAATGTTTCTCTAAAACAAAAAGGCGCTGAAAATCTGATTTCGTATTACTTTACAAAATGCTACTAAGAGTATCCCTCTGTGCACGGGGTAGGTTATGTTTAAAGAATTTCCGCATAGTCGCACCAGATCATTCATAAACCGCCCACGGAGTTACATACGTCTCTTTACTAACTGTATCATTCTCTAAAATATTTACTAATATCCAAAGATATCGTCCTACACAATTTATTTCGAAGCGTCCTACACAATTTATTTTAAATGTCACCCTAATTAGAGCATGTATTACAATGACAAATTAAGAACAGTGACTTCTACATCTATTGTTACCATTACACCAGGAAAACATTTCAATTGAAGTTAATATCATATTTACCTCTACAAAGACGCTACAGTTTGTGGAATTGAATTGTGAAAATTTGGCAAGTGAAATCGACAAGGAAATCAATGACGTAGTAATAGCGATTAACGTACATTAAATACGAACTACAGAAACCAGCGAGCAAGCAGTAGAACATGGAAATAAGATAACATGTTAACGAGTGGCATTAGCCATTCATCTGAAAATTTGATTAAAGGAAATGCATGCAGTGCTGGCGCGGCAAAGTGCACATTGCAACCCAAGAACGTTGCAGCAGGGTAGTTTGCTATACACCAGGAACGTGCAGGCGACAATGGCACACACATAGGCGGCCGGTAGAATTACAAATGGTAAATAAACAAAAATTAATAATTACGGGGAACGATAAATATTATAATTTCAAATGAAATAATTAAGTCTGCAAAATGCAATCCTTGATTTTAACGTTCAAACTCAAGAAATGAGAAGAATTTTATTCACACGTTTATTGTCTTAAAAACAATTACAAATCTCCACTTCGCGAAAATGGGGCGTGGCTAGACGCTACGTCATCATACGCATAGACTCGGCAAACTGTCAACCCGATGCTTTTTAGTTGTTATAATTAAAGGTGTTTTCGGAGTATTGTTTGTGTTACGTACTTGTTGTTTGATTCAATTCATGAGTACAAGAAAAAGAATGTTAAGTATTGGTATAATAATTAGTATAAGTAGAAATGCTTCAGAAAATTATTTATTTGTTTACCGTCCGACAAAAGCTAAGAAGAGCATAGCAATGTGGCTTTTCGAGAGGTCGGTTTCTCGAGACGGGAACGGAGCCGTTCGGTTCGTGAGATAATTGCGATTATGTTAGGATGAACTTGGAGGAGGTTTTTCAAATGGGTTTTCCGCAATAACCGCGTCTGTAAGGGAGTACGATTTGGAAACATGTCAAAAAATTACAATTTCCTCACTCCTGTCGCGTCGGGTCAAATTTTCGATTCAGACCCTGCAATTTACGATGCTGATTCATCGCCAACCTTCCTCTTTTCGTAGAGATATAGAACAAGCTTCCACTCGACGTATTTATTTAGTTAGAGGGTCTGAAAAATTCCATATTTTTCGACCTTTCGGGTTAAATTTGAAAGGTCCCAGAAAGCAACTTTTCTCTCGCTCGCGTCGAGTCGAATTTTCGATTTGGCCCGTACAACTTGCAATTCAGGATAAAGCTCCAATCTTCCTCTTTCCATAGAGACATCGCGAGCACTTTCACTCCAAGTATTTATTTAGATTTTATTTAGTTTAGTTATCTAGTTTATTCCGTTTTCCATTTTTAGAAAAATAACCATTTTACTTTCGCACAGGCCGAGCCGAAATTCTGATTTCCATTGTGAAATTTACGATATCGATAAAACGCCAATCTTCCTCTTTCCATAGACACCTAAAACGACCTTCTACTCTACGTATTTACTTACTACTGAACGGCTGTTAGTGGTCGAGGTGCATCGGTAGATCTCTGAGTTCAAAGTTGCGTATAGTGACGCTACAAATGGGCTCACAGTTTTTGCAACTATTACTAATTTCAACCCCTTCTTATCTCGAGAATGGAAAAAGTTAATTACGAAATTTTAAGTGCAGAATAAGAATATCGAGTACTATGTAAAAACGTATAAAAACCATATTAAAAAAATATCATGGAACAAGCCTATTGGTCCAAAATCTCAAATTTTCAGCAACACGAAAAAGTGGTTTTTAAAAATGTCTGCGTGTATGTGGACACGATAGCGTCCAACCTAGCTAATCGATTTTGGTGATGGTTTGGTAGATCATAATTCACTCTTTTACATTCATTATCCGCAAAAACAGAATTGGTTTGTTCTGTTCTTCTGGAAGGATGGATTGGTTAGAATATTGTTGTACCTATTATTTCATCTATATATGTAGACTATGATACAGTGTTCTACCTACTATCATAGTTGATGCCAGTGTCAGAATATTGAGGTTGAAATTTCAAATATTTAGACCATAGAATGTGTTAAAGGTTGTAGCCTAGTTTTAAAGGTATCCGAGTGAATATTCTACATCAGTTTTTTGCTCTTCATGATATTTAGTGGATGAGTCAATCTATCCTTTAAATGAAAAGGCTAAAAGTACCTAATAGAATCAAAGCGAAGAATGTGCCATATGGTTCTTAACTTTTTATATTATGTCCAAGATTGCGTATCTTCGATACCATCCTTTAAGAATAAAAAATACAGAAAGATTAATCGAATTCTGTGGTTTTAGATTGGTCTAAATATAAAATGGTATCAAAAGCCAGTCATAAAATTTCTCAATTTATTAAAATTATGCAAAAAAAAATAGTTTTCTGTGCATTATTCACTAAACTTAACGAAACATTTTTTGGTGGCATAAAGTAACATAACGTTGCACAATGATTCCTTTTCTTGACGGGTAGCACGGGTCTAGCAAAGAAAATCCGTCTTTCACCCTTTTTGGGGGTGGCTTTTGGCCAGTTGGGGGGTTGGCGGGGGTCGAGGGGGGGTCTCGACATCACCATCATGCTCAGAGTCGGACACGGGTTTAGCAGAGAGAAGACGGTCTATCCGTGTTTCACCCTTTTCGGGGGTGGATTTTGGCCGTTTGAGGGGTTGATGTGGGTCGAGGAGGGGTCTCGACATCACCATCGTGCTCAGCTTCCTCGAAAACGGGGGTAACACATGTTTATCTAGTAGGAGACGGGGGATACGCGGTTTACCCCTTTCGGGGGTAGTTTTTGGCCGTTTGGGGAGTGGGGTGACCTCGGAGAGAGATTTATCCACCGCCATCGTGTTCAACATCCTCGAAAATATGGCCGTGACATAATCTCGTTAGACTAGGAAAAAACTGTATTCCTCTCCGACTTACAGAATGCACCACAGCTCAATAAAAACAATCTCGGTTATTTACTATATTAAAGAAATAAATATTTAGTGGGGAGGTTCCAGCCGGTTTCAGTAGCTGCCAATTTTTTAAATATGTTTGTACTACCTCTATGGACCATTCTTTCTATCTTCTTTTGTAATTTGGGCACCAGTGCAACATGACTAGTAAAATAATAGCCTAAACCGAAATTGCAATATTTTGAATTTAGATTTTCTAATTCAATTTGTAGTTGGACGAGAAATAAATGCCTTTTTATAATGATTTTATTAAACATTCAGTATAATTCTCTTTTTCCTTTTTTCAACATTTTCAAATTAAAATACAAGGAAGAATAAAAAACCATCCCTCAATATCGACACAAATACTCAGATGACTCCGAAATAGAACAAGGAGTTGGCACGAAATGTTACGGTGTAAGGTACAAAGAGTCTAGAAAGATATCGACACGGTATTCCAGACTGATGTGGGCGCAATGTGCTAGTATGCAAAGGAAATAATAAGGCAAGGAATTGTCACCCAATCGATTGTCATTGTTTTTAATAACCAAGCAGCGCTAAAGGCAATCCGATCTATAAGGGTTGATTTCGAACTAATGAGGAATTACCTAGGAAGCTAAAAGAAAGCGCCCGTCGCATGGGTACCAAGCCACAAGGGACATAATGAAAATGAAAAGGCTGACGAATTGACTAGGGAAGGAGCATCCAAGGCTCTAGTAGCATCCTATCTTTATTGCGGTGTGGCAAAGCCATGCATATCAGCATTTATTAATAAATGGGAGCAAAATAAATCATTGGAATAGTCAAAGAGTTTTTCGCAGACAGAGATATGACAAATAGTAAATCAAAGAATAATCGGCTTTTACTAAAGACCCATTAATTCAAAATAGGAAAGCCATTGGTATAATGGTGGTCCACTAAATCGAACATTGTCGGTTCCATAGACACATGAATCTAATGGGCCTAGCGGAGGATGTACCATGCAGGTTCTGCCAAGGGGTAAAGGAAACGTCAGTCTATGAATGCCCATCTCTCCTTATGAGTCTGAGCTCATATTCACTTACTCCGCTGAGGTGATATCATCTGTAAATGTCAAATTATAAATTTTTGTTCTGTCTATAGTTACTCCACCTAATCTGGTCACTCAAGGACTTTAAAGATAATCGAATCGGAGTCGTTGACTAAATCCACCGACTCAATATCGACCAAGCAGGATTTTGACACAGCCCGATCTGCAAGCCACACCACAAGGAGACAATGACCAGATTCTAAAATGGGAAAGAGACGCAGAAGATCTTACTGGAAGAATATTCCAGTTCATAAGTCATTAGGCAAAGAATGTTTTAAGGCCTTTAAAACTCGAAAAGTCTCACTTAAGGTTGATAATAGGTCTTCTAACAGGCGATTGCCAATTTAGATGCCATTTTGAGAATATGAACAAGGCAGACATTCATAAATGCAGATATTGCGATACTGCAACAGAGACGGTGAAATATTTATTTTGCGAATGCAAGATGTTGATCCGCATTAAGCTAAAATGCCTAGAAAAGGTGGCATTAATGGAATTAACGCCTGGGGGTATAGGGAGATTAACTCCTAGAAAATCACAAGCTTTGTAAAAAGCTTGGGCGCCCTGAGCAAGAACTAATTGTGAAATAATTCACAAAAGACCTTTCAACCTGAAAAGGCATCTACAATCTACACCACCCTACCAGTCCTCCGGCATACTTCATAACACATATTCACTAAAGATATTAGAGACGACAAGTGATATGATACGGCTCTATTTAGCGGTTTTGTCTTCTTTGTCAGATTTAGTGCTGCTTCTTACCAAAGGAAAATACTCTTCATGTAGATAATAATTGCAATGAATATCAGATGTGTGGGTTCCCATATCTAATTTTGCAATTCACAGTTTGTTCCATTACATTACATATATTTCCCCTATGCTTAGCCTTATCGGTTAAGTTGTAAATTAAATATTTATAGTATCGCTTCTTTTAACAAAGCCTGTTTGCTTAGGAAGGATTTGCCAAGATAATTTTTGAAGTCTAAATTAAAAGATATGCAGCATTATTTTATTTTTATTCTAACTTCAAAAGGGCATCTAGGACCACTGAGAAAGATAAAGAGACCTCAGGGATAAAGGGGGTCAAATTACCAGTAGTGATTGTTGTGCTTGTGTGAAGTTGGCATCTAATCATAAAATAATTAATATCTTTATCAAAGGAATCAGCAAAGCAATCAGCAGCATCTATTTTCTTTACATATTTTAAGGGTGCCAAATGATTGCTTCATGATGGTATAAGTTTCACAAATAACACTCATGTTTGTGTTGGGGATGTGAGGGTGGCATCAAAATTATAAAATTATTAACAACTTTCACAAACTAACTAGCACCTCTATTATTTACACATTCAGAAGGTGCTAAACGGGTGTTAAGGTGTCGCAATTAGCACCGATGGTTCTGGTGCCAAGTTCACAGATTTATTCTAGATTCAAAATAGCCTTTAATATTCGAACACTTTCCATAAAAATTCGAACAAATAAGCGTTCTTGCAGAAATCGTTAACCATTTATTCGGATCCGCCGTAGTTCTTCAAGAAATATCTGTACAATGATATACAACCCACCCTATTGTTCCAAACCTCGAACAATAATCAGAAATAATTAAATTTTAGCTCTCAAATATTCAGCAAATTGTATCACACAACAATTTCGGTTATTAGGAACTCAAACTGCATTAAAATTTATCTTTACACTATTTAGCAATGATATTCAACATAAAGGTAAAAAAAATTAAGGGTATAAATCATTATATTCTGATGTACTTTTGATACATGAGGTCAAAATCGTTACGACATTAAGGTTTCTTTAAGAAGAGAGCACTTTTCTGACTCCAAAAATGTATTTTCTCGCCGCATACTTGGCTAGTTGATATACCGGGTGAGTCACGAATTACGCTCGCCCCGATATTTCCTAATATATTTGGAATAGAAAATTAAAATTTGGAGGCCTTATTACACGACTAAAATGCCATCTTTTCAATAAAATATCAAGTTTGGTGCACATCCGGTTTGACCGGAAATGCCCACAATTTTCGATTTTTAAATGGAACACCCTATATATTTTTACATTTTTGGAATCTAGAGGAAATTTTGAATACAATACATCCATTTTGGTCACTTATTGATAAACATATATTGTTTTATTACATTCAATGACTACTATGATTTTTCCAATGCTATTAGGTTACCAGATTTACACAGAAATGTGCCATTTTAGCTTCCAAAGCCCACTAATCTATTATCTATTAGCCGCATATTTCTAAAAGCTTGGTTGCACTGTATTTTGGCTGAAATCTCAAATATTTCTGAGCGGATTTTCAAAATTTTGGTATCATTAGATTCGTATGAAAGTGAGGTATTTAAAAATGTTGGTGAACGATTAAATTCCCATTTAAAAAAACCGAGTTAGTGGGTAAAAATCACATTTAAAAATTTTAAACGCCTCTAGAGAATTAAGTAATGCAATCATATTGCTCTTTTTATTTTTATAGTAACGTAGCACACAAACTAAAATATATTTTGGGCATCACAGCACTCTGGATTCAGAAATAGATTTTTTAATAAAATTTTTAATGTTTATCAAAAAGTGACCAAAATGGATGTATTATATTCAAAATTTCCTCTAGATTCCAAAAATGTAAAAATATATAAAGTGTTCCATTTAAAAATCGAAAGTTGTGGGCATTTCCGGTCAAACTGGATGTGCACCAAACTTGACTTTTTATTGAAAAGATGAGATTTTAGTCGTGTAATAAGGCCTCCGAATTTCAATTTTCTATTCCAAATATTTTAGGAAATATCGGGGCGAGCGCAATTCGTGACTCACCCGGCATTTGCCGCACACTGTATAAATTAGCTGCTCATGTGTGATCTTATTTCACGTCTTCTGACTCTTAAAATTCATTTGACCGTACTAAAAACAGTACTCTGGCTAGTACACGTAAAACCGTGGTGCATAGCGCCAATATTGGTGATACCCAGTGCCAGCCGGAGTGGGCCTGCACCCCTACCAGCCGCCCTTGCTGTCTAATTAACCCGCAAACTGTGCACATTATGTTATGGTCATGAGCGCCACTAGATGAAGGTATTTTAGTAGATGTAGTGAATGACTAAGTCGTATACCTACCAACCCCGATTTCGTATTGACCGAGAATTTCGAAATTTATTTGTGTTTTACTATGACAATCATTTGATTCTTTTCAAATTGATTTAATTATGGTGTTCTTTTAATAAATGACAGTTGATGAAATGAAGGGTTTGTTGCAAGAGGCAGTGAATATTCGTTGGTAGAGGACGATTTCTCGTACCTAGCGAACTAAAAAAGAATTGGAGAAAAAATTAAAGTCAGGCAATATAAGTTGGAAATCAGGATGATGTAATGCTATTTATACAGGGTAGGGCAATAGTGCATCGGACCTTGATATCTCGAGTTCTACGATAGCTAGAAATTTTTCAAAAAATTGCAAGTAAACTAGATAAAAAACTCTATAACTGGAAATTATTTTCGAACATACAGGGCGATCCGAGCCCAACTGCCTTTTAACCTCCCCTCAATAAAATTGTGGGAGGTTACTAAAATTGGTCCAAAACCGAAATTTGAGATAACATCAAATCTTTACGTTTTGAGGTCCCAGGAATCCAAAAAGTGGTTTTTGAAAAATGTGTGTGTGTGTGTATGTGTGTTAGCACGATAGCGGCGAAACTACTGGACGGATTTGGATGAAACTTTGCATGAGGATTTCTTTAGTGCTCTAGAAGATCTGAAAAGGTTTTGGTTGAGATCGGATTACGCTTAGTGCCATTTTGGCACAACAACTTGTTTATTTTATTGTTACTTACAATTTGTAATCTAACCATTGGGAAGCACTTAAAATTCCGATTTCAACGGTATATCACACTTGCACCTTTTTTTATATACCTACATTTTTTATACAAATGCTTGTATAGAGAACAAACAGAATTCAATGTCTCTATACTATCAACATATGTAAAACGATATCGCAAGTTTTCAGTGGTCGAGTGGGCTAAAGCGTCGACTTACAAATCAAGAGATCAACGGTTCGATCCCAACACAGTGCGGTTTTTTTCTTTCTTTTTTCATTATAAACTTTATTAATAATTGCGGAAAATGTTACATGATTAAATATCATCATATATTAGGTGTTTATAATTATTCAGAGTTTGAGGATTGGTCACTAGTTTTAAATGAAATATAAATAATTCTATTGCTGTTTTGGCGTTGAACACACACGACGTTGTAAATTAGATAAAAATAGGTGGGTCATATTACAATAATATATTTGATTTAAAGGCATGTCATCATGGCTGATTTATATTGACTATCAGAGCTCGTAGCATTTGCTACTGCTACGAATCAAATTACAGTTAAAAAGTAGCAGACTTCTGCTTAGCAACCTATCACTAATTTCAACAGGGTGGGGAGGTTCCAGCCGCTTCCAGTAGCTGTCGATTTTTTTTAAATGGAATGCTATGTATATCAGCACTTTTTTGAAGCCTCTTTCTAGGCTCCACTCATTCCTATATTAGCATTGAATATCTCCCAACCACTTAGATGTAATGAATTCTTTTACTAAAATAATTCAATCTGCAGATGGATATTAAAAAAATCACCACAGTCATAATTATAGGTTTTAAGAAAAGCGTATGTGAATACCAGTTACGAGACATCTAATTAATGTTTTTGAATCATTTTCGTTTCCTAAAACTTTACAGGGTGGCCAAAAATTATATTTTAATTAAGAACTTCTTAAATTGAATTTTCTAATTTTTTTTAAATGGAGTACCCTGTATATTTTTCAACGATGTGATGTAGAAATGAAAATCGAACATTTTTTGTAAGTACTTTCCTATGGCTAATTGCAACCATTTCCGTTTTTATAAATAAATAAGCGTCAAATTCAAGAATAAACTTAAAAAAAGAGGTTTCCTCAAATAATTCTTTAGAAAAATTTATAATAGGTGTTCGACATGTTGCCCATTTTGATTGACACACGTCTTTATGGAATTTTGAAGTGAGGCCTTTTAGTGGGACCATTTGTTCATATCCATTGAAATAAGTAAATAGTATTTAACAGGTCTTTTACTGTAATGTTTTTTTGTAATTTTTTTCGCCGTTTTCGTTATTCGACAAACAATAAAACCTCAGTTAGGTATAAATTGTCGTATACAACGGAGCAACACTTATTGGTCGTTAGTTACAATTTGTACAATTTGTTACAATTTGTACTGAATTTAAAATATTTGGAATTTTACAATTTGAATTTTAATAAAGCGGAACTTGTAGACATGATTTTTGTTTTGGGCGAGTCAGACAGAAATTGTTTACTTGCCAATAGAATTTATCACCTGAAAGAAGGATTCCTGATGTCAGCAGCTTCGAAAACCTTCTCGATATATTTCTGGAAGCTGGAAATGTCGAATATAAAAAAAGTGAAAGAATAGAACGTGTTATGAACGAAGAAAATGAGTTTTCTGTGGTGCTACAATGGTTGAGAATCCCCATAAGTAGACGGTCTGCGGGTCGAAATTTAAAAACAAATAAGTTGCATGCATATCATGTTCAAATCCACCAAGAATTATCTGATGACGATTTTCAAAAGCGCCTACAATTTTGTAATTGGGCCAGAGGTAAAATGTAAGATGATGTCAACTTCTTCAATAATGTTTTATTCACTGATGAGGCAACTTTTCATAAAAACAGATTCATTAATAGGCACAATTTCCATTATTATGCTTCGGAAAATCTTCACTTTTTTATGCAAGTTGATAACCAACACAGGTGGTCTATAAACGTGTGGGTATTATTGGAGAACATGTAATAGGGTCACATTTCTTTGATGGTACATTGACTGGAGCTATTTATCTTCATTTTTTGAAAAACTGTCTTCCACAATTATTGGTAAATCTCCTTGAAAGAATTCAAAATATGATGTGGTTTCAGCATGATGGTGCTCCGCCACATTATTTAAATGCAGTTAGAGACCACTTAAATAATATCTACCCTCATCAATGGATTGGAAGAAATGGACCCACCAAATGGCCTGCTAGATCCCCAGATCTTACAAAAACTAATTTTTTTATGGGGATACGTGAGGGAAATTGTTTATAGAGACACACCAACAACAGTACAAAATATGAAGGCAAGAACAATAACTGCATTTAGACCTATCACATCGGCAGTTTTAGGAACAGTGGGAACCTCATTTCAAAAGCGCATAGAGATGTGTGTCAATCAAAATGGACAACATGTGGAACATTTATTATAATTTTTTCTACTGAGTTATTTGAAGAAACTTTTTTTTAAGTTTATTTTTGAATTTTCTAATTATTTCTCAATAAAACAAAATTAGTTGCAATTAGCCATAGGGAAGTATTTACAGAAAATGTTCGCTTTTCATTTCTACATCGCATCATTGAAAAATATACAGGGTGTTCCATTTAAAAAAAATGAGAAAATTCAATTTAAAAAGTTCTTAACTGAAAAATAATTTTTGGCCACCCTGTACAGTTTTAGGAATGGAAGTGATTCAAAAACATTCATTGGATTAATGTCTCGTAACTGGCATTCACATAGGTTTTTCTTAAAACCCATAAGTTTGGCTGTGATTTTTTTAATATCCATCTGCAGATTGCATTATTTCAAAAATCATTACATCCAAGTGGTTGGGAGATATTCAATGCCAATACAGGAATGAATAGAGCCTAGAAAGAGGCTTCAAAAAATGTACTGATATACCTAGCATTCCATTTTAAAAAAGCCACTTGGTCCTGTAATTTCGTTTTGAAATCGCCCTGTATGTTCGAAAATAATTTCCAGTTATAGACTTTTCTATCATTCTATCTAGTTTACTTGCAATTTTTTAAAAATTTCTAGCTTTCGTAGCACTTGAGATATCGAGGCCCGACGCACTATTGACCCACCCTGTATAATTACTTTTTATACTTTTCAAATGGTCTTTAAATTTCAGGTGTACACAAGTTGAATCTGGACGTACTTAGCTACTCGACTAATATTATACTTTTCTATTATAATAACTATACAGGAGAAATTCTGCATAATTGACCGTGGAACACAAACATCAAAACTTCTGGAGTGCCGTATTATTATTATTATACGATATCTTGGTGTTTGTAAAAGCTGCTTCATAGGCATTGTAATACCAGAGGTTCTGACCCCCTCTGGTTCTAAATTCTGGCAACAGAAAAGGCGTTAGTAATACTTTTTTTTAAAGTTATAATATAAACTGATTCTGATTTTGATCCGTTGCGATCCGACAAATAGAACCTGAGATTCTTAAAAATGCAAAACAGAAACAAGAAGAGATTTTCAAAAAAATACCCTAGAAAAATGGATTTTATATCGCGGAAAAAATTGGTTTATGGTGTCCAGAATAAGTTTCAAAAAATGTCACAACAGTGAGATTTTCAATAATTGTCTTGGAATACCAAGACAATTTCTTATCCAGGAAGATTTTCGCTCATTTTCTTAAATTATTTTGTTGATTTAGAATTACTAATTATTTATACATAAGCAAGGACAGAAACTGGAACTCTCATAATTTATGGATGCGTAACTAGGATCTTCTTCTTCGGTTCCGTTGAAAAGATAATGCTGCCCAAGGAATCACTACTTCCACATCCAGATTTCCTATCCAAGCTCTTTTAAAGGAAAACATCTTGACTACATTTGCGCTCAAGTATGTGGAAATAATTGGTCATAGAATTTCAATAAAAGGACGCTGCTGAATACCAAGGTATTTTTTGAGAGTTGCCAAATAGCAAGGTTTCCGGGCGCTATCGAATCTCTCCGGACGCCGCCGAATCCACTATTGAACATTACCTTCCAGGATCCATATTATAAATAAATCTGAGGTCTTGGCTTCTAGTATATACAGTAAATCCCAAGTTATTGTACTTTTACCATCTTGCTACACTTATTTTCCCTTATTTATCCCTATTTAAGCACAAACCTTTACCGGAATTGGCAGAAAATATAATCTAAATCAAGATCTCGTCATGGTACCTATGTGTACCAAATTTCAAGTCAACATTTTAAACCGTTGCTGAGAAAAGATGCGCTCAAAAAAGTTACAGACCGACAGACAAACAGACAGAAAAACTGCGAAGAGTATCCCATAGAATGTGCAATACTTGTATAAAAGTTCAATAAACACGGGAGAATTTTATATTTACTCTAGTTTTTATATTGTTTGCTCTCTACAAAATTATAAGTCAGTCCAAATTGTGTCGGATCTTTTAGTTTTTGGACACTCGTTATAGTAACCACTTTCAGTGAGACTAATGTTTACAATGCGATTTACTAATTTGTACTAAAAGTCTCTAGATAAGCGTCCACTAGATTTTTCAAAACTAAACTGTTTTCTCTGACATCAACTACTTACATTACCGTCATCATTTATGTTTTATCTTATGTGTTGTACTTATATTTTATGGTAAAGATTAGTCTATCATGTAAGTTATTAGTTTATTGACACTGTTATCATTTCTGTGGATGCAGTAACTGAGACACTAGGCCAGGAGATGTTTTACTATTAGATAAACAGTATAATCTGAGCACCTTGGTTGTAGTTCTGCCCTCAGTAGATGCTTTGAGGACAAAGTATGCCCAATTTGTTACCCTTCTATTAGGTGGAGAGCAAACAGAAAACAGTTGCGATCGTTTTCTAAATAACAAAAACTTTTAGAAAATACAGTATTTATAGAATACAGTAGATACTCGCCACGATTGCCGTACGGAAACGTCACCCGACGGTGAGGAATCTAACTTCCGACTGCCTAATATTAGGATGAATGTAAGAGATGGCAACCTATTTTTTCTGTGAGTGCATAATTTCAGTTTTAATTTGGTGCTAGTTTTATGCTATAACTCGATGAGGGTGGCAACTGTATCAAGAAAGAGAATATGGGTTGCCACTTGGTTCAGTCAAAATTTACTAAGAAACTATATACATAGGGCAACCGTTCTCGCTGCAGAGAAGACCCCAAAGGCTATTGGCCCGCCAGAAAGGCATTAAGATGACTGGGAGTGAGTTAAAGTTGATGGCCGAAGAGTTTGGAGTTCACACAAAACTGTAGATCCCTACAGCACAATTGGCCTTAGGCCTAAGCGCAGTAGTAAAATAAATCTACTAATGTATTGTCACAAATGATGGCTTTTCGTCCTTTAAAAAATAAGTTAAAATTTTTCGGAGTATATAAAAGCTTGTGATCGTCTATCAATATTTTTGTGGACCATGTCTTAGCACTGTTTCTTTTCTTTGCCACTTGGATATCCGTTCATTAATGTTTACTTTCTTCCTCAGTGGCCTGACTTGGTCTGCTCTTTCATTCCTCTCTATGCCAACGTGATTTACAGAAATATTACGATAATGGTACAATAATTATTCCTATATCTTAAGAGAACGAAATTGTTAACAAAATATAAAACGTAATTGTCACTCAAAATCGACGATTGGGAAAGTCCTGAGTACAAATATTTTGTAACTATCATTAATATGATCATGGTATAGTTCGTGATGCTAAAATTTAAACCAAAACCGACCGCATTAAGAAAATAACCCGCATTCCTTCATAAAATGTAAATTCAATCGCACAAACCGTTTGAATAATTCAGTTTGTTTTGCAAAAAAATGTACCGTGCTAGGTTATAGTGGCACTGCTTTAAACTGGAGGGAAAGGAGATCAATTAACAGCAGCAGCGGTGGCGGCCGCCTTCGCCGTCTTACCCCACAGAGACGGCATTAGGATTAAGTATCTCGCTAAATGAGAAATCCATATGTAGATTATGACTTAGTAAGACCGCTCAGATTTAACCAACAAATCCTGTTATTATATGAGGTAGAATGTGTTGTAATTATGATGATAGCGAGTAATTATTACTCCAAAATTCGAATAGGTGGTCGTGAATTTATCTTATAAGGAATTGATTAAGAATATTTGCCAGAGCATATTCGATTTGCAGTTTTTTGATCAATGTTTAAAGAAACTCGGTTTATGACGTTGAAAGAAGGACGAGCGAAATTTATAAAAAACAAGCAATATAAAATAAAGTTAAAGTAATATCAGCACTAGGTACATAATTTTCTTAGAGCGAGTGTAATATATGTACAAGGACTACATATTATCATGGATTGTACATGTTTTAGTTTTAGATAATGTTTCCAAATAAGAAACATTTAAAACAGAAGGACATTGAGGGCATATTTCGGCAGAATGAACCAAGATAGACTTTCTGTATCAAATGGTAGACGAAATCTACGAAGGTCAAGAGAAAGAAATATGAAAAATAAAGTAATTAGAATAATTTTTTCTCCTCACATATTACTTCCACATCCACGTAGTAATGGAGTTGAAGTAATAAGTAATAAGTAATAATCGTAAAAAAAAATTTAAAAATTTTCTTTCTTGAAATAGACTTAGAATGACATAAAACGTAGATATTTTAAATTTGAGCTAAAAAAAATGTTTTGTTTGTCTGTCGGTCGGTCTGTTGATCTGTAACTTTTTTTGTACGCACGATTTCTCAGGAACATATTAACCTGAAATTTGGTACACATATGTATCGTGACGAGATCTGGAACTAAAGCAAGCTGGTAAGAGCACAGAAATTTGGGATTTCCTGTATACACTAGAAGCCAAGGACTCTGATTTTTTATAATATTTTACACCCCTTCCCACCACCCCCAAGCTGGTAAAGATACAGAAACTTGGGATTTGGTGTATATATTAGAAACCAAGGCCGCAGATTTTTTATTATATACTAGAATCCAGGGCCTCAAGTTTCGTTATAAAATTTTACAACCCAACCTCCCACTCCATTATTAAAGAGGTTGATAAAATACAATTGAGTTATTCACTTGAAATTTGGTACACGTATGCATTGTAATGACATCTGATTGAGTTGATTCCGTTAAAGGAGTGTGGAATGGGAGGTAGATAGGGAATATAAGTGAAGCAAGCTAATGAGAGTCCAGACACATCATTTTTGGCGCACATTTTTTAAGCCAACGTCTCAAACTTCTTTATAACATGTACCTTAAACATGTTATTAAAATTTTATAACTTTTTTTTCCACATATTAGAGGGATAATATAGTCAAGATGTTTTCCTCTAAAGATACTTGAATGGGAAATCTGGATGTGGAAGTAGTGATTCCTTAGACAGCGGTTTCTTTAACAAATAGTCAGTCCATAACTATATAGAGTACTGCAGCAAGTCTTCTTCGTGCTTAACCATGCTTATAATAATGCACATATTACTCTCCCAAAAGTACAATTTAAAAAATCTAAAAATCTTGACCGCCCTCAAAAAAAGGTAATAAAAAGTACGAAAAAAAGTTCCCCTAATAGCGCATTTAACTGGATATTAATTCTTATTATTGATATTAAATTCTGATAAATATGCATTTGGTTTTATTATTAGTTTATTTTTACACACCTATCTCAATATCAATTATAGGTGATGATTATGTCCTATTAACTGATTATGTAAAATTGTATTTAATAATATTGGTTTAGGGATTTTCTTTTGAACGTCGTTCAATTTTTACAATTTTTCTTACACATAATGAAATAAAATAGTGGGAAATAATAATATGCAGAAGGTTAGGTATTCTTCTAACCATACCATGGACAGTTTAAAAATCTGTAGTATGCGGGGTGTCAACGAAATCACTCTTCGGCCGCCAATCATATGCTACCAGAACAACATTTTTTGCAGATCTGTCCTTTGATGTTTTCACGATTTCCGGTTTTTCTGCAAGTGTTCCCTACTTTTGATTTCCAAATAGAACACCCTATATATTTTTACATTTTTGTACTTCGATCATAACTTCTTTGATTTTATTCTACAGAAAGAGGAAATATTTCAAATCATTATTAATCATCTTTAATCGTGGTTCGTGGCTCTTTTGCCGTAAGAGCTATAGTTTTCGAGATACCTCATATTATTCGGACGCCATTTTCAAACATCAAAATCTCCGAAATTGACAATCCTACAGAAATTAAAAGACCTATTTAATTCTCAGTTTATAAGCTTTCTTTCTGATCCAAATGTTATATTTTTCGAGTGTTTCGACGAAAATCATTTTGTGATACTTGTTCTCTCAAGCAAAACATAATTTTCAAGTCGTTATAACTTAAAAGCTATTAGTTTATATAAAAAATTGCATAGAACCTTTTTTCTCAAAATTTGGCTCTCTTTTAGAACTAGTTTACACACTCGACTGGCTCTCGGTCAGGCTAAGATGGAGTTATTTTACAATGATTATATTAATGAAACATTTTCTTTATAGGATTTTGCAAACAGTGGAAAGAAAAGCTATCTATGAGAACTAAAGGAAAAACTATATATATATAAAAATATTAATGAAATCTTTGCATTCTTTCGATAACCTGACTTCTGGTTATGCTAGCAAGTAAAATTCTGATTTGCCATTCTCATTTTAACACTAGCATCCAACCTAGTCCCCTACGGCTAAGCAGGCTAAACTAGTATCTACATGATCCCTTACGATATGTAAATTCAGTTAAAAATGAGAACAAAGGCCTGAAATTAATTTATTTACGTACCTTGTCTTTAAAAAATTTTTTCATTCAAATGAATTACATTTTCATAAAATCTCATTCAGTTTCTTGGAAATGCTTAGCCTTTGAAACGTTTT
The DNA here is from genome assembly GCA_963583905.1 of Stenurella melanura. Classification (NCBI taxonomy): domain Eukaryota; kingdom Metazoa; phylum Arthropoda; class Insecta; order Coleoptera; family Cerambycidae; genus Stenurella; species Stenurella melanura. The sequence continues at coordinate 117,757,383 of OY757312.1, forward strand.
TCGTCCTTATTGGGTACTCTTCAGAAAAGCCTAAAGCCACTCATAACGATGTTCCATATATGCAAAACTAAGACATTTTCCATGAATGGTATAAAATAATTATAATTGACATTGACTGATAAAAAACAACAGATCTTCACCTATCTATTAGCTAACTAGTATTGGAGCCTATATACTCTATGCATGTTTAAAAGTGAATTATTTATTTTTAAAGACAAGGTACGTAAATAAATTAATTTCAGGCCTTTGTTCTCATTTTTAACTGAATTTACATATCGTAGGGGATCATGTAGATACTAGTTTAGCCTGCTTAGCCGTAGGGGACTAGGTTGGATGCTAGTGTTAAAATGAGAATGGCAAATCAGAATTTTACTTGCTAGCATAACCAGAAGTCAGGTTATCGAAAGAATGCAAAGATTTCATTAATATTTTTATATATATAGTTTTTCCTTTAGTTCTCATAGATAGCTTTTCTTTCCACTGTTTGCAAAATCCTATAAAGAAAATGTTTCATTACTATAAGCAAACAAATAATAAATAATTCACTTTTAAACATGATTATATTATTTCAAATTATAAATGGAATGCTTCCAAGTTTTCTCAATGAAAACATTACATTTAATTATCAAGTACATAACCATTTTACTAGAAACCAGAACGATTTCTATATTGGTAAAACAAATTTTACAAAATCAATGAACGCATTATTTTTCAAGGGTCTTAACGAATACAACAACCTACCTAGAATTGTTAAAAATAGTAGCAATCTTAACAACTTCAAACATAATTTGCTGGCGTATTTGAGGTCCTAGTCCTGTAATACAGTTCTTTCCTTTGTTTATTTTCTCGATGTGACCTTTATGATGGAATTTATTACAATTCTTTGAGAGTGCTAGTTAGGATAATGTTCAAGTTAATATACGATTCAAATGTATTGACCCCTCACTTTAACCGCGAATATCTCAGAAACGAAGGAGCAGAAAAAATTACGTATTTATTATGAGTCTATTCTAAATCAATAACTGAAATTTGAATAATGTACATTGCACACTTTTGAAGTTCTGCTAAGTTATCTAGAAAAATGTCCTATTTTTTAAGGAAATTTTGACCATACCAGTTTAAAATCCATTATATATTGGAAAATATGCATACTGTGTAAATAATATTTTAGACACCGATAAAACACGTCATTTTTTGTACAAGGAATTTTTTTCATAATTGTTTATTTTAGAATTTTGCAGTTATTCTCAAAAACGCGACGTCATGTTTATTCGTTTATTTATCAATGTATTTAATAATTTTTTGTTAAAATAGTTAATTAGGTATATAAAATGTAGGCATTTTCAGAAAAAATAATTGGTACATATCAATACTAATTTAGTTATCAAGCGTAATATCCTTGCAAACTTGCAATGATATTATCCTTTACGCTTGATAACTAAATTAATATTTGATATATACCAATTATTTTTTCTGCAAATGCTTACATTTTATATAATTAATTATTTTATCAAAAATTTTTTTAAATACATTAATAAATTAACGAATAAACATGACGTCACATATTTGAGAATAACTGCAAAATTCTAAAATAAAAAATTATGAAAAAATTTTCTTGTACAAAAAATGCCGTGCAATACATTTAAATCGTATATTAGAGTTATATATGTATTTTAACATAGTCTTAAGTTTATTATAAAATGAAGTAGTTTATATTTTATATTATATTTCTATTACGGTGTTCCTATTTCCAATAAAGTTTCTTCCTCTTTCTTATTTTTTTTTTAAGTGTTACCTCCTACAAAATATGAAGTCCCGCACAATATATAAACATTTCTTTGATACATAAACTTAACAGTTTAAATTTTAATTATCAAGAAAATAAAATAATCCTCAAGAAAAATGTCTTTATTAAAATTTGCAGTTATTGTACTACTTCTCTAATAGTGAAAGTAAAATTATTTTTATAATTTTCGTGCTTGTAACCTATCGGTATATATATGCGACTGAATGAGATGTTCCCAAAAAATATGTCATAACACCGATTACTACATGTGGAACAAAACGCATTCGACTGCTTATCTGATGCGTTAAGTCGTAGGACATGACTGGAAGAAATAAATCGTGCGTTCAGATCCGTGTCGTCGGAGGAGAATGAATGCCTACAATTCCTCCGAAACCTTCGCAGGATACACGCACCATATGTCTGATCGAGTCGCCCTTAATATGACATGCGATTGTTTATCACGGCTTCCTAGATTGGATTTTCTTGTTTTTCATCGAGTTTTCTGTTTCATTTAATGCGTGTATAACTTTGCTAATGATTATTATTGTTATTATTATTCAGGTCAATTGTCCGGAATATCTTGCTTGCCTCGATGAAAAAATTATTAACTATCAAATAAATTTTCCTAAAGTAGAGAAGGAGGAAATGTTGGAAAATTTGTTTTCTAGATTTGATTACAGATACGGTATTATTAATTGTTTGGGTACAAACAATGAAAATATTGGAAGCGCTCGCACAATAACATAAAGTATATATAGTATAAAATACTCTAGGTTTTCCAAGAGAGGGATTAAGACGATAAAAATTATAATACTAGTGCAGTAAAAAAAGACCAAAAATTTTATGAGATATGCATAGTTTTGTCACAGCAATTTTATGTTATACCTTCTGGGATATTACCAGGAGTACATATCTGAGTTTTGAACTTCCAAAACCTATTGCGTTTTCTTTATAAACAATTTTGTTTTCTGAACATTGTTCTTTTAGATAAAAAGGTGAATATCTCCAGTTCTAGAAGTCCGATCGGGACAAACAAAAAACCAAAAACAATAGCAATTAAAGTTCGCACATAACGTACAAATTAGAATAAACTGGCTAAAAAGCTTTTTTTTCAGTTTAACGCCCAGGGACGTCAAGAGTTCCAATCAGCTTCAAACTTTCAGAAAATATACCTTTTCTTATAAACAAAACACCTTGAAACTTTGGTGCCCAAATATTGAACCTCGTGGACACAAATTAATTTGTTATCTGAAATTTGAATTGCCCGCCATTTTGTGCCATTAAATCCAACTTCGATCATGTTCATTTCAAACTGTAGATCTGGATGCCAGCTTTCCGGTGACATTAAAAAAAAAAATTAAAGTCATTTTGGCCACCTTCTTGGCATTTATTTATAAGCCAAATAACAACAAATGGATATCTTCTGCCATTTCAGGTAGACGAAAATTAACTTTTAAAATTCTCGCAATTCTCTTTCTTTCTGATTTTTTTAAAATGTTTTCAAAAATGTTTTCGCAATGATCGAAAAAACTAATTTGTTGTCATTTGGTTCATACGTAAATAAAAAAGTGGCCAAAATTACTTTGATAGAAATTTTTTTCAATTTCATCGGAAAGCTGTGTCCAAACATTTTAAAATAAAATGATCCATTTTGGACTTAATGGCACAAAATGGCGGGCAATTCAAATTTTACATAACAAATTCATTTGTAATGAAACATATTATTTATAGGTTATTACATGGAACATCGTATAAGTGGCTTTGTGCCTTTCTGATGAGCTCCAGAATAAGGGTGAAAAACGTTTCAAAGGCCAAGCATTTTCAAAAAACAGAATGATAGATTCTACGAAAATGTAATCCATTTGAATGAAAAATGTTCCAAAAGACGAGGTATGTAAATAAATTCATATTAGGCCTTGTTCTCATTATAACTGAATCTTCATGATTGTAGGGGGTTATGTGGATACTGGTTTACTCTGTATAGCCGTAGGGGACTACGCGGAAACTAGAACGAGAATTGTCCAATAAGAAAAACAAGTTAATTTTAGAATTTTAATTGCTAGCATAACCGGAATTCAGGCTATCGAAAGAATGCAAAGATGTAAATCAATAACTTTAGAAACAGTTTTTCTTATAGTTCTCATAGATAGTTTTGTTTGCTGTTCGCAAAATCCTATAAAGAATATGTTTCATTACAATTATAAGCAAATACAAAATTATTCACTTTTAAATAAAAATTCATTTGTGTTCGCAAGGTTCAATATTTGGGTTCCAATATTACAAAGTGTTTTGTATATTTTGTGAAAGTTTGAAGCCGATCGGAACTCTTGACGTCCCTGGGCGTTAAATCGCAAAAAAGAAATGCTCTTCAGCCTGTTGATTCCATTTTGTACGTTATGTTCGAACTCAAATGACCCAAAACCAACGTGGATTTGTTGGAATTTTAATTGCAAAGGTTTTTGGTTTTTCGTTTGTTCCGATCGAACCTACAGAACAGGAAATATTCACCTTTTTACCTAAAAAAACACTGTTCAAACACAAGCTTGTTTATAAAAAAACGCAGTAGGCCTTGGAAGTTCAAAACTCAGATATATCCTCCTGATGATACCCCAGAAGGTATAAAATCATAAAATTGCCGTTACAAAACTATGCACATCAATGTCCTCTTTTTACTCCACTATACATACTAATCGTCAAAAGCGTCCTCTTGCTATGAGTGATTAATCAGTTATTAAATATAGTAAGAGCATTGCGGCTTTTTGGACGATTGCCATTTATTACTATTTTTATGGAAAAGTTCTTAAAATGTAAATTAGACTATTTTGTGCTTGGACTTTTAAGAAGTTGGTCCACTATAAATGATAACGCACTGAATTATGTCGTACTAAAATACTGTCGTCAATTAACTTTTGTAGTTAATTAGAAGAGCGTAGTTCCTCATAACCTGAGGTACAGCGACATGTGCTATTCAATTTAATTTTGCGACTATATTATATTCCTTTGTCTGTCAGTAATTCTTTTTTGTTTCCCTATGCCGGACAGGACCTCCAACATTATTGATCAGTTTCTTTCTTATTTAAATGGGCCTTTAAGAACCTTTTTCCTTCTAATATGGAACCTGATTTTTTAAAATTGGTTACCCTCCTAGAACAAATGGTAAGCATGGTAAGTAAGCATTACACTTTTTGTCGGATTTTTTAATATTCTATATAATTGTTGAATATTCGCAGATTTGTTATATGAAGTTAATTGTTAGATACAATTACTTAATTGCAATTTAAATCATTAAAGAAACTTTAGTCGGCATATTATGCTGGATTTTTGTGTTTGTAGATTTTTATCAAAGTTTTCAACACCATCCATGCTTCATTATTTCATCAAAATGTTTTACAACTTTTATGTTTACTGCTCAATTTTTCCAACACTCACTTTTTGTCTAAATGCCAACATAATCTGTCTTTTCTATCTTGAGTTATCGTGCTTACAAGAAAAGTAAGGAATGAACAGACAGACGGACATTTTGACACATGTTCAGACTTCGATAACTATCATAATATGACATTCTTCTCTATATGAGCGATATTTACGGTTTTAGAAACGTTCGACGTTCGAAGACAATATATTCTTCATGTTCGTTTTGGCGAAAGGTGTAATAATCATCCTGATGCCCCTGCACCTTTTTTTATTGAATTGTATTCTTTCATTGTTAAGCTCGCTAGAAAAAACACTAAGAGTAATACTACAATTGAAACAACAAAAGTTCATAACTATGGAGGACAGTCAGAACTACACCACTAAACTAGAAAGTTTGGCGTGAAACGTTAAACTGGAACCGACGAATGTGCATCATCATTTCAAGGTTTTCCTTATCTACTGTCTGGAAAGTTTTACATAATCCACTACTATACGTTTCTCATACCTACCTGGAGTATCCTTTACTAAAATATCTCTTTGAATATAATATTTTTTTAACCAAATACTGAAATGGTTTTCTATAATAACTTAGGGAAAAGCTAACCCAGCCCTCTACTGTTACATTATTTATAATTTAAGACGAGAATTTTTATTATGCATTTTATTATTAGCCCTATCATTAATTTGAGTCTATATTGCTTCCCATGCATATAAAAATTAACAGTTATGAATCTTAAAGTAGATAACAGATAAAAATACATAAAAACTTCCTTCTTTCAAAATTACACTAAAAAATACTTTTATAAATGACGTTTTTATGAATGTACTAAAAAAAGAAAAATATTTTTTCTTATCTTATTTTTTTTAAGATGATGTAGATGTTGTTTCAATAGTTCTTGGGTAATATGAACATTGTTGTTATATGTTATATCAACATCAACTGGAGAAACAAATACTACCTAAAATACAATCGGGCCTTAGAACTGGGTACAGTTGTACTACAGCGCTTTTGCAAGTGGTTGATGACATAATAGGAGCATCAGATCAGGGTTTATGTACAATTTTAATTTTATTAAATTTTAGTCGGGCGTTTGATACTCTTAATCACGAAATACTTTTATCTCTTTTATTACATATAGGTCTCACAAATGAAGCAGTTAATTTATTTGAAAATTATTTGCAAAATAAGCAGCAGAAATTCTGCATTGAACAGAACTGCTCAGAAGACTCAGTACTGAGATCAGGTGTACCACAAGGTACTATCCTGGGACCATCACTTTTTACCCTATGAAACAGTCAGTTTATTTCATGTTTAAAACATTGCCAAATTCGTTTATACGATACGCTGATGATAATCAGCTTTATTATTCATTTAACACTTCTGACATTGTCAACGTATAAATGAAGACTTAAAATCTTTTTCAAATGCATCGAAAGATCACTGTCTTATTATTAACACGTTGAAAAAAATTTTGAAGCACACGATCATACTATTTCACGTCTGCCTCCATATTATTGCGTTTTCAACCCTATTGAAATGGTGTGGGCTGATGTAAAAACAAGGCTACATCAATATAATCAATCCCCACAATTACGTGAATCTGTCTTAAAGAATATAAAGATAATAGTAAACGAAATAGGCAAAAGCGATATATGGAGGAAGTGTGTATTTCATGACATGTGATAAAAAATCTGTAAAGGTATTTACACAGAACTTCCCTCTTTATTTGTGCATGGCGGTCAGTCTAAAAAATTAATAATTACGAAATGACATTGAAAATAATAATCGGAATATAGTTACCACTATTATTACAAAGAAAACCTGATAAGTTTTTGTCAAAAAAATATACAGAGTGCTCATCCAACAGCAAAAGTTCAATACTAAATAACAGGTGCCAAATATGGAAGGCTTGCGCAAATACCTTTACAAATGTCCACCATGACTGAATGATTTCTTGGGAGGACCACCCTGTACATTTTTCAATAAAAATATAATAGGTGCATATGCCAAATATTATTGCAATCTGTCACATTTTCAATTACACATTCACGTAGTGGAGTGGAAGTATAGTGGTGGTTAAAAAATTTAATTTTTTTTTAAATTTTTTAAAAATGTTGGTAAGAAAATGTTCAAATTTTTTTTCTTCTGAAATAGGTTTAGAATGTCATGAAACGTGGACATTTTAAATTTGAGCAAAACAATTTTTTTTCCATCTAGTATAGCGGTAAAATATTTTTCCAAAATGGTAAAAAAATGCTGCAAGTTTTTTTTCCGAAATAGGTTTGGAATGTCATGAAACGTGGAAATTTAAAATTTGAGCAAAAAAAAATGTTTCATCTATTCTATTATAGTAGCGATAAATAGATTAAAAATTTTTTCAAAAAAATTTTCATATTTTTTAAAAAACATTTTTAAATTTGTTTTTGTTGAAATAGGTTTAGAATGCCATGGACACGTGGACATTTTAAATTTGAACAAAGAAAAAACATTATTCCACCTATTTTAGTGATAAAAAAAATTTCAAAAATGTTGATAAAAAAAACATATATTTTTTTTTGAAGCAGGTTTAGAATGCAATGAAACATGGAAATTTTAAATTTGAGCAAAGAAAAAAAATCCATCTATTTTAGTGGTAAAAATATTTTCAAAAATGGTGAAAAAAATTTTCAATTTTTTTTTTCTGAAATAGGTTTAGAATGTCATGAAAGGTGAAAATTTTGAATTTGAGCAAAACAAGTTTTTTTCCATCTATTCCAGTGGTAAAATATTTTTCCAAAATGGTAAAAAAAGCTGCAAATTTTTTTTTCAGAAATAGGTTTGGAATGTCATGAAACGTGGAAATTTTAAATTTGAGCAAAACAAAATTTTTCATCTACTCTATAGTAGTAAAATTTTTTTAATTTTTCAAAAACCATTTTTAAATTTGTTTTTGTTGAAATTGGTTTAGAATGCCATGGAAACGTGGAAATTTTAAATTTGAACAAAGAAAAAAACTTTCCATTTATTTTAGTGGTGAAATATTTTCAAAATCGTAAAAAAAAATCTAATTTTTTTTTTAAATAGGTTTAGAACGCTATGAAAAGTGAAAATTTGAAATTTGAACAAAGAAAAAATTTCTTTTCATCTATTTTAGTGGTAAAAAATTTTTCAAAAATGTTGGTAAAAAACATTTTCAAATTTTTTTTTTCTGAAATGGGTTTAGAGTGTCATGAAAGGTGAAAATTTTAAATTTGAGCAAAAAAAATTTTTTTTCATTATTTATTGTCGTTAGACGGTCCACCCTGTATATTTTCCAGTGAAAGTTTAACTATTTCTTCTCTAACAGTAGCGTCAACTACCTACCAAATTTGACTGCTCTCCGTCAAGTATTTTTTTTTTAGTTAATGCATCAACAGACCGACAGACAGACAGACAGACAGACTGACGGAATTAAAAATCTATATTTTCGGAATCTACGTGATCTGAAAGGTCATAATCCTAAAAAATTTGGAGGGTGACTTTTTCTCGAATACAATACTTCCCTTCGGTATGCGAGGGAAGTAAAAAGGAAAATGATATTATCACCTGTTAATCCAATTATTATTAATGTAAATACCGATGCAACTTCTGAAAACTCGGATAGTGACGAATGAAATATTGTTTATTTAAAGTTCATAGACAAAGCTTTTTTAAATTTGTTTATCTAACGTTCACCTATTTCCGCTACTGAGACCAATTACCGATGCCAGGAAATGAGTTCCCCCTTAAAAATATTGCCGAGTCTCTCATTTCTAGAATAATAGAAATTTTCTACTTGCCTAACATCATGATCAAAGTTCGTAGTATCATGGCCTAACATTTAATAAACAAGACAGTCGCTGCTTTACGCCCTTCGGAAGGATTATATACCATCTGTGCAACTCCCGCCTAAGATTACATAACGTTGCCGCTAGAGGATAGAACGAGAGGTAGGTCGCTAGACAATAGACGTAGCTTTAATATATCATTTATGTGACTTATCAAAATAAACATATTTTTTCAGTAACCACTTCTATTGAATAAAGGTATTATAGAAATCCCTTTCTCTAAAAATTAAAAAATAATTATTTAGTATTTAAAGCATTTCTACATTTATACCGCTGCCGCCATGTCCCATAAAGGAGATACCGACTTTACTCCGGGTTTTCGTTTTTATGCTGTCCCAATTGAGATCATAATTATATACTATAACTATATAATCTAGTGTTATATGATGGCCCTCAAAGCTTTTAGTTTCCAGATGTAGTAATTTAAAAATAATTTTCTACCTTTTAGTACATTTTTTTAAATAAAAACTTTGTATTAAATATATTTCTTTTGCATATTTTTTTATTTTTTTATTCAGTCGTCTTATATTAACGTCCTGGTGGAGTATAGCTATTGCAGTGTCGCCCACTGCGACCGTCTCGTTAATACATTAAAAACACCACTAATCATCCGTACCCTGGCCAGGACTAGAACTTGGAACTAAGTGGTCGCACGCTTTAGCAATGCGCCACTGAGTCGATTATCTTTTTGTGATATCCTTGAATGTGATAATGCATAAATTTTGTAACGAGGAACTTTAAACATTACTGTTCCATACCGTTTAGCTAGTTTTTGACACGTACAAGTCTATGAACTGTTGTAGCATAGTTTCCTTTAAATAAAATCAGGTTTAATTATCTTAAATTAAGAAAATTATTTCAACATACAACATAGGTACTATTCTAAAAAAAATAAACAAAAATTTCAAATTTTTTAAGCTGTATTTGAAATGCCGAAATCAATGGAATTCTATATTAATATAAATACTAATACTGGAAGGTATATTAAATTTAGCATAAAATGATGTTGGTGTAGAGATCGGTTGGAGGGGAATAGGCAAATGACGGACTGACTGAAAGGAAGGTTATGAAGCTCACCGCAGACCACATCACAGCTCCTTGTTGTTTACTGGGAGAGTTTGTCTGGGCCCGACAACACTTGCCAACAGGCAAGGTATGATTAAACATTCTACTGTGTGTTCATCCTACGCTGGATACGTTAAATTACATTCTGCGTTCAAGCAGATAACTGGTAAATGAGTATTCAATTTTGAAGAGGATGTAAATACAGTGTGGCCCATTTTAAATGGAAAAACCCCTGTAAAAAATTTGTTTATTGTCTGATTTTAACGGGGCCTCTTTAAAAGATAGGCCATCGAAAGCTCTACTTTATGACAAAAATTTAGAGATAAATTTCAATTTTCAAGACCTACTATGATTTTTTTTTCAATGTCAAAAATGGACAAATTTGATTAGCGATTTATTTTTATAAAATCTAACTATACCACTGGATTCAGAAACATATCAAATGGGTAAATCCAAAATTTCGTGACAAAATCTTAAATAATGACAGATTTATGACTTGATTTTTTCTAAAAATCGAAGTAGCCCATGAAAAATAAACAATAGAAAGAAAAATTAAGTGGATGGTTTTAATAAAAATTGTCTTTTAAACAAACTTAATCATATTTGACTTAAAAACATGTATGAACAATTGAAAGGAATAATAATTAGGTATTTAATAAACAATATTTTTGACACATATTATTGTTTATGAAATTATTTTGCGCAAATTATTATTAATTAGTCACATCCTAGTTTATATTAATATCGTAATGTTTTCAATTTTTTAAACAATTAATATTTGCTTAAACAATTGCATTTTCTTTTTCCTTCTTCAATTCTTAGGGACTTCCTGCCACATGTATGTTTTCTTTTTAAGCGGTGCTAGGGAAATCTACAAAATATATCACAATTAACCAGTATGATACTGGTAAATAACCTCTACGCTTGTGACGTCTACGTCAAAGAATCAGTTAGAGGCTGGTTTTTTTAAATAAACAAAACAAATAAGTATAAAAACTTGAAATTAAATATTTCGCCGACGTTTCGGAAATCTAAATCTGTTTCCTTTTTCAAGGCTTTTTTGAAAAATCTTTTTTGCTGTGTGTGACAAATACATAGCTCTAAGAATGTTTGTTATGTTCAATATCTGTTTGTTATGTTCAACATAGAACTGTTGGTATGTAAATAGTAAGTATCTATGGATATTGAACATAACAAACATTCTTAGAGCTGTGTATTTGTCATACACAGCAAAGAAGATTTTTCGAAAAAGCCTTGAAAAAGGAAACAGATTAGATTCCCGAAACGTCGGCGAAATACTTAATTTCAAGTTTTTATACTTATTTGTGTTGTTTATTTAAAAAAACCAGCCTCTAACTGATCCTTTGACGTAGACGTTACAGGCGTAGAGGTTATTTACCAGTATCATACTGGTTAATTGTGATATATTTATAGATTCTCCTAGCGCCGCTTAAAAAGAAAATTAAGATAATGCCACAAATAACATTTAGACAATTGCATTTTGCTATTAATATGTAAAGTTTCCACCTTTTTTAAAATTTCATCAATTAGATATTTAATATTGTTGGTTAAGGGTTTGCTAATGGAACCTGAAAATGATTTAAACATTATTGATTATTACCATGTTTTTCAGGAATAATCCAGAGTTACAGTTTCTAAAAATTTTTCAACTTTTTTCGATAGTTTCTTTGACACACAAACGTTTTCTTAACCAACCGCTAATTAATTATTCACACAATGTTTTGTTTATAGATTAAATGTTATGCAGTTTCTAAACGCGATCAAAGTCGATGAAAGGTTTAATATTTAAGCTACAACTCTCTAGCCTCATTCTGAAAAGAGAAGGAGAAGGAATCGAATATAATTAACAATATAATTGTTTGGATAATTTTAAAAACATTAAAATATTAACGAAAACTAGAATTCGACTAACCGAATTTATGCTAAATAAATCGTCAATAAACAGTAATAAGCCACAAATATATACGATACTTTATTTTTGTCCTTGTGGGGTAATTTTTGGGACACCATCCTATCGCAAACTTGCAAAGAAAATGTCTTCCCATAAGAAAGACATAGTCTTGGGAGGCACGTATTAATATTAATCAATTTTGCTCAGAGATTATTCTTTTTAGGAATTCGGTTAAATTTAGAAGGTATGACAAACACAGAATTGAAATTTGTTTATCACAAATATATATTTTAGCAATCCTAATGTATACGTTGCAATTTCTGACTTTTTGGACATCACTTGGACATTTTCTCTGATCATACAAGTACAGAGAATGCATCCAAACAACTTACAAAAAGAGACACTTACTATGACTTATTGATCCGACGATTTCATGTATTGTTTTTATAATAAGAGGGCTTTTTTTTCTCTCACTTATTTAACGTCGGATTATTTCTACTGAAGCCTATTACTGACACCAGGACACGAGCTTTCCTCAACCTGGAAATGTTTCTGAACCTCTTTTGTACCGAAGGATAGGGATTATTTACTTGCCTAACATTTAATAGACAAGAGACTGCTTTACGTCCCCTCCGAAGAATGGTATATCCGCTATGTAACCCTCGTCTAAAGTTACATGTCTTCTACGTATCCGGTAATACACAAGCATTTAGAAGATGTATCGAAAACGCTGTATTTCCATGGATAGAGACACCCGTCCGAGTAATAACCGCACTTGCCGTGGCTGCATTTTCGTATCTACGCTCACTCAACCTGAGGGCTTAGACAAACATATTTTTTCGTATTAATTAATACGCGTATACAATAATAATAATAGTATTACATATAATTATATGTAATACTATTGTAACGACTATACACTTCAACAAGATTTTTAAATTTCACCTAAATTGTCAATTGTGATTTTCTTCACTAGATATCGCTGGATAAATGTTACATCATGTAGGATTCAATATTTCAGTGTACAAGCAATATACTTTTATATAACATAACCGTTCATATTAAACCCATTTGAAATCAACACATATCTAAATATTAAATTTAATGTAAGAACAGTTTAACCTTATTGTTAAGAGATAACCATGCTGCTATAGAATCATGCTTAACTAAACTAAGCAGGTTTCAGTTTAAGGTGGCCATTCCCTAGAAAGAGACATCCGATAGGGATATACTTATTATTTGTGCCAATAACTTTTTTTCTTAGTACGTACATTTAAAATAACTATATGAGTACCTAAGTAGAACCATAACAAAACTATTACTATGGATTTTTACTCAATAATTTCAGTGGTTTGCAAAATAGCTAGATTTAAAACTACGAAATAGGAAGATTAACATAATTTTTAAATTTAAATCTAGCTATTTTGCAAACCACAGAAATTATTGAGTGAAAATTCATAGTAATAGTCTTTTTATGGCTTTACTTAGGTACCTTCATAGTTTTTTTTAAATATACGTACTAAGAAAAAAAGTTATGGCCGAAAATAATAAATATTTCCCTATCGGATGTCTCTTTCTAGGGAATGGCCTTAAGACACTGAGATTAGTTCTTGGTACCATGAAATCTACTCTTAATTCTGCTCTACTGTTAGAATGTAATGCACCATCATTACACCGCAAGCTCTCTCTGGCTCAGAAGTTTCCTTTGAAATATACCTAATAACTTTGCGTCTTTTTCCAAAACAACTTATGATTTGACAAATCCGTATTAACAATGTAAATCATCCCCACTCTAACAGATACCTGTATTAAGGTGGCTGAATATGATTGTAGCAACATAATGGCTAATTTAACTTTCTTTCAGTCTATGTAGTCAGCTCATTTTAGCATGAAAAATCTGAAAACCTCAAAAATTGAAGGTAGAGGGTCAATTAACTTCATTTTTGTTGCAAAGCGTTCAGAAAGGCATTTAGAAAAAACAGTACCTTTTATCTTTTGGCGTAAATGTTTGGTTTCATTTTTTGTCAAATAATTGGCTAATACTAATGGCTAATTTAAATTAATTCAAAAATTTGTTATTATGCAGAATATGCCATAGAATTATACGAAAATGGTTGTTCGGGAGTTTTTCGGGTCGTCGACAACGAATCTGAAGTCCAATTTAGGAAATTCAAAATGGCGGACCGGAAATCGGGCCATTTTCCAGAAGAAATGAGAATGGATATCTTGGCCTAGAAAATCTATACTTTGGGGTTTTCGAGGTCGCTGATTACGAATCCGAGGTAATTGGGTAAATTCAAAATAGCGGACCGGAAGTAGAGTCAATATCTCAGGAGAAAATCAATACTTGGGGGTTTTTGAGGTCTCTGATCACGAATCACAGGTCCAATTTACGAAATTCAAAATAGCGGACCAGAATAACAGTCAATTTCTCCGGAAAACCTCGTACTTTTTACTTTTTTGGGCTAAAAGCATGAAGAATACAAGTATTTCCTGATAAATATACTACTAAGACTTTCAGTCTGCCATTTTGAATTCTCCCTAATTGGACATCAGAATCGTTATCAGCGATAACTAAAACCCCCGACTTCGCACTTTGAGCCCAAAAAAAAATTTATAAAAAAATTCGAGGCCTTGGCTTCTAGTACATATACCGAACTTCAAGTTTCTGTACTCTTACCAGCTTGCTTTATTTTCCGCTATTTACTCCTATTTAACCCCCAACCCCTCAAAGAATAATTCCAAAATAAAATCTAGTTTCAGATGTCATTATAATATATACGTATGCCAAATTGTGAATATCTCAATTTGTGTGTTTCTCTTACCTATTTCCCCCTATTTACCCCCCAACCCTTCACTGAATATGTTCAAAAGACAATCCAATTCCAGATCTCGTTATACGTGTACAAAATTTCAAGTCAATATCTTAAACCGTTCCGGAGAAAACGTTCAGACAAAAGAAATTACAGACAGACAGACCGACAGAAAGATTTTTTTTTTCACTCAAATTTAAAATCTCGACGTTTCATGACATTCTAAAGCTATTTCAATAAAAAAAAATTGAAATTTTTTTTACGCTTACTATACTTCCAATCCACTACGTGGATGTGGAAGTAAGATAGATATTTTTTTTTATCACGATGTGCGGCGTACCTATTCAGCCCCGTTGGTAAAAAATGTGGTAGAGGAAGGATCTTAAAACGATATAGAATAAGTTTTGCAGTTGGGCTTGCATATCACTAAATTTTATTTGAGAAAATGTTTTTATCTTTGGATTTTTAAAACCCGATTAGTAGAACCCGAGATGTCAATATATTTGAGAAGTTTATCACAAAATATTGATAACGGGAGTATTAATATTTATCACAACAAAATAAACGACTCCAATCTGCTACATTAACAAAGCGATGTTAAGGAATGAACAGTAATATAGTCGCATCATGCCTAGATAGTCAATGTCACTATACGTGATATCTGGAGGATCGGGCTATGTGACATCACCACTCGACAATCTGATATCCGAGCATTTTTGAGATCGCCGACTTCAATATCCTCATTTTAAAAAATTACACAAAAAAATCTATTTTCATCAAGTGATACTTTCTAAATCACTCATTAATTAGAATAAAAACGTATTTTGTCAACAAACCCATCGATCGAGTCTATTAAGAATGAAGAGGTCTGATATTTTTCTTGCTCTTTATGTGTACAAAACAGACCCCAACATTTCGTTGAAAAAAATGCATGGATAACTATCATATGCCTAGCCTGCTGAGTCTTTTGACCTGCCTTCGACAAAACCATGTCGAGACTTTGTAATTAACTGTATGTATTATAATAATCCTCCTAACAAAATAGTAAAAATACAGAACAACTGAGAAGTTTTCCGCGTACCCGTTCAATCCGGTTTGGTGACAATCGAATTAGAGATGTTTTTACGCAACCCATTCGGCGAAGTGCATTTAATTGTCCTTCGGTTATCGAGTTATCCCTGACTTAAATCCACTTTATAGAAAATGAATAGATGGCTGGTAGAGCGCGAGATATCTTGTTAGTTCTATTATTTACCGGGATACAAGAACTAATTTGTATCAATTACCGGTGAATAAGACGCTGTAAAGACGCCAAAGACGCTGACTTTTTCGTCTCTTGACGTCGCGGTGAGGCGCCCCGCCGACCCCTGCTGCGGTTTCACCAACAGCGCTACGTTCATTACATAATTGTTTTACAGATTATAACTTAATAAGGGTGTTTTATAACAGCACATTTATCAACTTGATTGATTATTAATTATTTAATCGGATCGAGTGGCACAGAGTTAAGATGCCATATTTTTTAGAAAATCGATCGAAGCTTTAGAGGACAGCTTTTTATCCGCGCCTACGTTAATACAGTCGAATATAATAGTTGGGGTTAAGACAATCGAAAAACGTATATTGAAAACATTGTTGACAGTTTTGTTAGCTGCCTGGAAGTTTATGAATTCTCTAGATTTTTATATGATCGGTCCCACAATGATTTTCTTGGCGAGTGAAAAAATCATACAATAAAGTTTATGTCCCTAATTTTCATGTTTACTATTTCTCAAACATACATCGCTGTAACTCCAAAACTATTAAATTCGGCGATTGAATGCAATATTTGGTTCTCTAAACAGTATTTATCAAATTTACAAGATGTAATAGCAGTAATTGCACACTGGTTCCTTACTAAGTTTTCATGATTTCACGGTACTTGCTCTCTATGCACAGGTAACACTACCCTGCAAAATTTTGAAAATTTTGTGCCCCTGGATAATGAATAGTTGTTGTTTCCAAGGTAATTTTTCTCGCTGAAACCGAATCAGGGCTCAGAATTGCTCTATCACGTCAGGTTTTGGAGATACTCTAACCTAAAAGTGCAAAAACACTGTTTTTTTTAACATTTTTGAGTTTATGTTGCATCGTCACTTTTTTTTAATAAAAAATAAGACAAAGTGTCTTGAAGTACTGGTCTTACTCTTTCAAATGCTGTTGAGTTTGTGCAAATATCTTTGTTTTCGCCGAGATATAGCATTTTTTAATTTGTATGTTCGTGAATTTCTCGGTATACTAAAACTTTATGGTCAGTTTTTCACACACTAAGATAATCTAAGTAAAGACGCCATTCTTTCATAAAAAAAAATCACTAAAGTTCCATATACGCTATTGTAACTTTAATCAACACAGGTCGGTTATATTGTATTTTCTTCGAAAAATTTTGAAAATCTGACCTTAGATGCTGAACGAGCAGATCTTTTGACATAAGAAAATATTGACTTGTTATTGACTTTTAAAAAATGTTTACGTTTCTTAATAAAAAAATACAATCTTTTGATATACATGAGTTTTCAGGTATAGAGAAAATCACAAACATGAAAATTTCAAAATGCGATATCTTGGCGAAAAAAAAAGATATTTGAGCAAACTCAACGGCATTTGAAAGATGAAGACTTGTACTTTAACAAAATAAACGACTCCAATCTGCTACACTAACAAAACGAGGTTAAGGAATGAACAGTAACATAGTCGCATCATGCCTAGATAGTCAATGTTACTGTACGTGTTCTCTGGAGTCGGGGCTATGTGACATCACCACTCGACTATCTGATATCCCGAGCATTTTTGAGAGTGCCGACAATATCTTCATTTTAAAAAATTATCAAAAAAAAAATCTTTTTTATCAAGTGATACTTTTCTAATTCACTCATTAATTCGAATAAAAACGTATTTTGTCAGCAAACCCATCGATCGAATATATTAAGAATGAAGAGGTCTGATATTTTTCTTGATCTTTATGTGTAGAAAACAAATGCATGGATAACTATCATATGCCTATCCTACTGTGTCATTTGGCCTGCCTTCGACAAAACCATGTTGAGACTTTGTAATTAACTGTATGTATTATAACAATATTCCTAACAAAATAGTAAAAATACAGAACAACTAAGAAGTTTTCCGCGTACCGCTTCAATCCCAAACGTAGTTTTTTTGAGAAAAAAAAATCACGGTGCTACATAACCTCAAATATGTCAAAAACAATGTTTTTTTCACTTTTATGTTAGAATGTCTCAAAAACCTGACGTGATAGAGCAATTCTGAGCCCGGATTTGGTTTCAGCGGGAAAAATTACTAACTATTCATTATTCAGGGACAAAATCTTACAGGGTAATGAATTTTCGATCCTGTAAGAAACGACTTTATTACTAAAACTTTGTAAAGGTATTTATGTAAAACTTCCCACTTCTATTTATTAATTATTGTTTCTACTGGATGAGCACCCTGTATACTTTATAACAGAAAAATATATCAGGTATATTTCATGTCCGATCAATTACACAGGTTTACAAAAAGAAAAAGTTTTCTGGATCTGGGGTCAGACACTACGTTTCTTATGTATTTTTCGACACTGAATTCGAATCTGTTTTTAGCTTTGCTCTATCACGTCAGAATTTTGAGATATTCTAACCTAAAAGTTAGACATATTTGAGGTTATGTAGCTTTGAGAATTTTCTTTTTCAAGAAACCATGTGTGAGATCTTAAAGTACACCTTTCGAATACCGTTGAGTTTGCTCAAATATCTTTTTTTTTTCACAGAGATATTGCAATTTAAATAATGACCATAAGGTTTCCGTACTAATTAAATGTATTGGGAAAGATATGACATGAACAGACAATTTTAAAAAGGGAGTTGCTACAAGGACACCGCGGCGGACATCTATCATTTCTTAGCTGCCCGCCGCGGCAATTGGTTTGGTTAGATACTATTTATTCTGTGCTATAGCAGTGTTCTCCACGTGGATCGCTGGCCTATGCGTAACGTTGTCGCGTTGTCATAACACCACTAGCGGACTTCGTTCGGGACACATCGCAAAAATTCGATGTCTTTCGACTGGGCGACAGTCCCCTAATGCGCAACATAACTCAAATCAGAATACATAATGCCCCTTTCCATATTAAACACCCCTTACCATACCAGGCGTTGCCTATCTTTCGGCAGCCGATCTAGCCAAACTTCCACCTACCAAAACTTGTATTCACCCTACACTTTTCCTTTCACACCTTTTAAACTGCATTTATCTTCTCTTTTCTATTGTTTGTAATTTGTTTGTCTTTTTGTCTTTTTTGTTATTTTGTCATTTTTTTTCTCAAAAATTCACTTTAGACCGAGAACCTTTGTAAAAATTCGAACCTAAACTCTAATGTTTCCTTTTCACCTATCTTCCTAGTGGCGGGCAGACCACTAGGACCATTTACTTAGAACGGGATTTTCATCTAGTTCTTTCCCGTGACAGCAACAATAATTTATTTAGTGCAACCACCCCATTTCCCATTGTGTGTTTTAGTTTACAGTGCCTTAAAATTTAAGTTTTAAATATGTTTAATTTTAATGTTAATTTTAAGCCGCCACAGGCGGCAGGAGTATTAACTTTGTAATTTTATTGCCTTGAGCCGAAATGGTCGCGACCCGCCCAACCGTACTAACACCACGACGCTGCGCGACGTGGTTGTGCGGTTGGCTCCGGATCTTGATCCGGGAAGGCAATGTTTTATAAGTTCAAACTAAAAATAAATTTTGTTATCTATCTATCTTGTCGCGTTGTGGAGCGACAGGTCCCGGGTTCAAATACTGCCCACTGGACTTTTTTTTAAATATTTTGTAACGATTAATATCGTTTTTCACAAATTCTGGTTGGATTTGACGACAGAAATGTTCTTTTTTTTCATGTAATAATTTATCTCTTTCATGTGATGGTAGTTGGGTTAGTTAGGTTGATTTTTATTTTGCTAAATAATTGTTAATAAATTATCAGCGCCGCAGGCAGCATTAGCGTCGCAGACAAAAACGGGGGGTGCGGGGGGCTGTACCCCCGCCTTCTTTTTCAGAAAATTGCATAAAATATTCCTATTTCTCTGTGCGGCGGTTCAATAAGTCGTGCAAAAGCGAATGCGCATGCGCGGCGGACAGCTAAGAAATGATATATTTCCGCCGCAGCGTCCATGTAGCAACTCCCTTTTAAAAATTCGATATCTCAGCGAAGAAAAAAATATTTGAGCAAAGTCTACGGTATTTTAAAGAGAAAGATTTGTACTTTAAGATCCCATACATGGTTTCTTGAGAAAAAATTCAGCGTCGAAAAATACATAAGAAACATATGGTCTGACCCCAGATCAAGATAACTTTTTTTTTTTGTAAACATGTATTATTATTCATATTTATTTAAACTGTTGTCACGTTAATTTGTTCGTTGGACAATGAAAACTACTATATTCCTCCATCATTTCTTCATTAGTTATTTTATTATGGTGAGCACATGGTATAATGTTTTTCATTATAAGTATATCGCAGTATAGTTTCAGCTACCTTTGAAATATTATTTCCCACGAGTTTTCCCCAATGAATTATTTTATCAGAGTGACTACCATATTTTGCATTCAAAGTATAGTAGGTTTCTTTCCTGGCAATAGTATCAACTACGTTCCCAATATTACTGAGCTGTCATATTTTTACTGCCCTTGCTTAACAAGTGGAAATACTACATTCGTTAAAAATTCACTTTCCCAGATTTCTTCCTATTTCCAAGTTTCAGACCACGTCGATTACGAAGATGAAGATGTTTCAATTATGGCAGTCTGTCTGTCTGTCTGTTGGCGCAGTAACTGACAATTGTGTTGGCAATTGACAAGAAAGAGATGTACTATAGTTTTATTGGGGGGGGGGGGGGTGTTATTAGGTCATCCTAAGAAATAATTCAACTCTGGGGAAAGTAAAGGCATTTACTCAAACCGTCTATACTTGGCACCATTTATTTGACATTTTTTTTTACGGTCACATGACTATTATATAAACAAAGTAAATACTAGAGAATTAAAAACCGTGTTTTCGGCAGAAATTTAATTTTTTCTGGTAAATTAAAAAACCTCACTCTCTTTGTAATAATAGTGATAACTACATTCCGATTATTATTCTCATATGTCGTTTCTGAATTAATAATTTTTTAGAGTGACCGCCCTGTATAAATATAGAGGGAAGCTCTGTGTAAATACCTGTACCAACTTTTTAATTATCTTTTAGCCGTTCCTGTATATTTTTCATTAAAAGTATAACAGGTTTTTTCCTTGGTAACTGTGTTAAATAGGCGCTTTCCCGCTTTCCAATTAAATACATTTATTGCCTATTTATATATTTTTAAATATAGTTGTCTCCACATATTTAATGCAAATAAAAAAGACTATAAAAACAGGCGATTGAAATATCAAAGTCGGTAATTCTACATGCCAAGACGGTCCTACAGAGCCACACTTCAAATTTTTTAGTATTAGAATAAATAAAGTAAATACCAAAGAATTAAAAATCGTCGTTTCGCAGAAATTTAATGATGTTTCTGGTAAATTAAAAACCTTACGCATTGGTGGACGTATTGCCCGTCCTTCGCGATATTGATAGATAAATTCAAAGTATGGTTCTGCTTATTTGATCCCTGGGTACAACTTTCTAGTTAGGGTGATTTGCGCAACTATATTTCAGGAATTAAAAAATTTTATTTAAAAAAAGCTTGTTTCCGATTATTTCTTATTTTCATTATGCCAGAACATACTCTACATGAGAACAATGTTGTTCTATGTATTAGGTAATACATTATATTTATAATTTACCATTTTCTACCCCCGCTCTCCGCTAAGCGGCACAGCTTTGAGGTTTTTTATGTGCAGTAAATATATGGAGACAGCTATACTTACATATTTTAAGTATCGCAACATCTTATTAGACCACAACATACGGCAACACATGTACATCGTAAGTATTGTGATATATTACATTATATTCTTCGATAATTTTTATAGGTTTCTTCATTGACGTTTGTGTTATAATAACAACGTGCCAAATATCGTTACGCTCTATTATACTTTTATTCAATAATTATTTCTTTTAAGGATCGTTTTAACAAATTTAATGAGAATAGTGTGAATGTATGAAGTCGGTAGAAAATGAGAAGCCACTTTACATAGATTCCTTCAGTTACAAATAATCTAAAAGAACATTTGCAAGAAATAATTTCTATGCAACTCCCCATTATGACAAAATTAATCATTTCCCTATGATGTCGTCTTAATTGACGAATAGTTTGTCAATACACTATATAATTCTATCAAAGATTATAATACAATTCGTGTGCATTTTCCGTCTCAAAATGTTTCATATTCATAACATATTTACTTGTTGAGTTTTTTCAAAAACAAAAGAGTTCTTTCCCTAACTAACACTAACTTACTATCCAAGTATTTTCTATCTTGAGATATTGTTCCTGAAAGAACCGTGAAAGAGTAACGGGCCGATAAACAGACAAACGGACAGACAGACGGATAGATCTACGGAAATTTGAGGGCAGTCACTTACTCTGAAACTATCAGGAAGAAAATCTGATATGTTTTATTTTATTTAAAGAAATATATGCAGAATGAATTGTAACGCTCACGTTTTGAAGCACACTCTAGGTTAATTTGCAAATTTCAATTATGTGTGCCAATACGGTAAAGCGCGCCATTATTCTAGTTATTATTTAAATTTAAATTATGCGCTTTTAAATTTTATCGGCTAGTCATGACAAATGCTTGACCAATAGCGTGGTAGCTTGTACGACCAAGTTTAGCCAACAGTAAACGGAGATATTAATACGCCAACTCGAAGGAGAGACGCTGAAAGCTGGCGTAGGGAGGGTTGGCCGGTAGGCCGTAAGAATTAAAAAGCCGCCATGTATTTGTAAATATCTGTATATAGTGAATAATAACTGCGAATATAATCAGTAAAGTAGTTATTTTAGTTTATATGTTCTGTGTTATAGTGTAACATTGACCATAGTGACAGCAAGGCAATGGTTTCGTCGAATCAACTGTAAGTACAGCAGACTTTTATATTATGTATGCCTCTCGTGATGCTAATGTTGCTGTTTGAAGCCGATTGCGACAATGCAGAATTATTGATGGCTTCAATACCTCATTCCACGTTTGGTCAGTAATATTCTTGATTGTATCCAGTGTTACCGTCCGAAAAAGACTTCTCGTACCCCATGAAAAGATAACATTCCGTGAATAACCTCGTTTTGGTGGCGTAGCTATATCGTCCCGTTATTTTAACATGTCCCGTGTGTTTTGGGTATAAAAACATAGTGTTCATCTGCCGAACCAGTTAATGTCGAAATTATTTATTGTCGGGCCATTTTTGTCATTAATTTTACGTACAGTTAGTAATATTTTCCTTTTATGTGTCTATATGTAATCTAGCTGAGCTTAAGTATGTTATCGTAAAAATTATTTCTTTACAACGGGCCAGACCGCGTTTAGTTTAGTTTCATTATTTACTGTATATGGCTTCCTAGTATGTCTACAATTTTTACTTTTAATGGTTTGTTTACATGATTATTCTGACGAAAGTTTTTGTAAAGTTTACTCACACCCCAATTAGGTGTTTTCACTATGTGCAAATTTGCTCTTTTGATATTATTAAAATGAAGTACTTGTTATGCTAAAGCACTTATTGAAATTTAAACAGCATTCTATCGTTCATCAAATTAAAATTTCAACAAATAAATAACATGAAGTTTTAGTAATTGAATGAGTACGCAAAACGCGGTGATGTCATCGGTTATATTAGTTTCTTAAATCCCGTTTAACAATTGTTACACACAACATTTTATTCACTTTATTTACGTTTTACATGTGATTAAATAAGTAACAATATTCAAGTGTTTTTAAGTATAATAAAGCATTATCTTCACAGTGAAAGAGAATTTAAAATTTGTGAAAACACCTAATCGCTCTGCCTTTGTTTGTATATTTTTTTAGTAAATCATTAAAGTAAGTTAAATTCAATGATTCGTTTTATTTCCACTTAAGAAAGTTTAACGTTTCAGAATATCCAACAGGAAATTAATAAATGAGAGTACCACTCAATTATTAGTTTTATATTAGTACCTTTACAGATTTTTTTATACACATTATGGTGGTCCAAAAAAAGTGCTCCGATTATCTTCTTCTTTTACCAGGATCTTTAAAATGTCAAGAAAAGAGGTCGATCAACCTTCGTCTGCACTTTTACTGCAGTTTCCCCCATCTGATCCCTCGTGATAACATAAAAAAACAAAGATCATCCCCTGAAAATAATTTCCCTCGTAATTTCCAATGTCTTTTCTCTCGAGGAATACGATCCCGTTACTAGTTTTTATAAATATCGCTGCCCCGTCGATGAAAATCGAAAAAACAGAAACAACTGTCCTAATCTTGATTTTCTATCCCTTTCAAGTACGCAATTGTAACGAGGTAAATTTTCCGTTGCCAAAAATGCAGTTTAAATTAATAATATACTTCGTTATTTGCTCCGCTTACATTCGAATCATAGGTATTGTAAATTAATATCATAGATTTCTCCTAATTTAGCTAGCTGAAACCGCGAAACAGATTTCTACTTTAAATAGAAATTTTGATAAACCTGGCAGTGAGAGGGCTGTCCATAATATTAGCATTAATTACAAGATTTGATACGGAGGGCGTTGGTAAGACACCTGCGTAAATTAGTTTCATTAGAACACATTTGACTCCATTTGAGAATCACTTCTGTCCGATCCGTCAAACAGCCCAGTCGGGTACTATTCCGTACATTCACAACATGTAAGTACACCGTTTTATCATCGCCGCTGGTTTCTTGTCGACCTTTTTATATTAACACCGATAAGAATAATTCACTGAAATGTGTGTTTTAAAGCAATAATTTGAAACCGATTCCGTTTAAATGTATCAGAATATAATTATTATTTTCCGACTTTGCCGAAATTAAATAAATTTATTAAATTATTACAATATAGTAAGAGAGTCCGAGTTAGGACATGTCAACTTCTCCGATTTTATCCAAATAGCTATGTTCGCAAGAATTTCCAAATGGGAAAAAGAACATAGATGATATTTCGAGAGAAAATGTGTACCGTTTACCGTTTATATTATTTTAATCCAGACCATTTGTGATGGTACTGCGATAGAATAATATGTTGTTCTACCAAATGGGTAGAAGTTTTAATTACCGTATATTTTATTTTAGCTAGGTCGTAGCAAAATAAAATCTGTATTTGCAAAAATTATTTTTGTGAAATTTATTGTAGTGTTATTGTTAGTTTACCGTTCATTTTGTTCCCATTATTTCGTATTGATACGAAATGGAACAAAATTCCTTACTTTGAAATAATTTATAGAAATTTATTATAGTCCGGGAATTGAAAATAAAATCTAGGCTACCGTAAATAAATTAACTAACATTATATTCTGATACATAGACATTTTCCGCATAAAATCCGACAAGATACCACGTGGGCGAACCGAAATGCATTTAATGAAGGCACCCAGCTGTGGGGTTTGAGGCGCTTGGCAAACACCGCATCAAGTGTTGATGTAATTTCAACATTTCCGAACCGAACCGAAATACCACCGTTCTGATTATTACTGTCTGTCCGTCTAGGCAGAATAATCTCCGCCGTAAGCTGATACCAAATCCGATAACCGTTTTATTTTCCGAACCGAGTGTAACCAAGGGTACACACCGCTCCGAATCCGATAACCGTTTTACTTTCCGATCCGAGTGTGACTTAAGTTACACACCGCACCGAATCCGAAAACCGTTCTATTTATTTGGTATCAGTTTTATTTCATTTTGCCAAGTTCTTCACACTTACACTCTGACCGTCCATGTAGGCATGATTATTGCTGTAGATAACCGCTTGCCTCTGCCTGGTATTTGCACGCTGTCCGTTTTATCAATTACTTACTTGTATAGTTTTTTCCGTTTACTGTTTTTTTTTACATACCGCTTTATTACTGTTGTTTTTCACCGCTTTCACCGTCTGCTTGCTTACCACCGCTTGCTTCCGTATTAATGAGTAACTAGTAGCTAACTAGCTTCTCACCGCCTGGTTACCCGTACGTCACAAAATGGCGCCCTACCTAATTCAAATTAAATTAAAATGACATATCTTTGTTTTGTTATTGTATTTATGCGAAACCCCGTATTTTGGTACTAAACCGTTTTTTATTGCTTTGTAAAAATTTCATTGTATGTTAATAAACTTTGTTATTTACCGACCTCTGCCTTTTACTGTTGAATGTGAGTGAAAGTCTAATCTGCCGTCCGGACCCCTGGACATACCGTGTCTCCACTGTAGCTATCCCAGCCCTACTGCAACAGGCTGCGTTTAGGAGGCTAATGTGGGACCTTTGCCCCACGTAAAAATTGCAAAGGTGGCGCTCGAGATTACCGAATTTAACCGAAATATAGCTCAGCGCCAAAGTGACGCTTCCACTTGCCTATGCGCTAGGCAACTGGAAGAAAGCACGTCACACAATTCGTGAAGAAATAAGAATTGAAAATACATTTTCACTACTTTAGTTTTTCCCGATGAACACGCGTCTGTAATTCTTTTATTTCCCAGAATGCCGTCAAGAATCAGTTTTAAAATGGAGAAAGTCGAAAAAAATATGGATTTCATTATGAAATACTGATTCAATGAAGAAATTATCATCTTTATTTCTTTAAATGAGTTACAAAATTATTTCCCATAAAGAAGTCCATATTATTTTCGATTTTTCCCACTTTAAGACGATTATCCGGAAAGTGAAGCAATATGGTGCAAAACTAATTATAGGAGTATGTTTTTCGGACAAAATACAGAAACAGATGTACTTCAATCCATATTTTTCCACGTATTACGTACTTGTAAGGGATAGAAAATCAAAGATTGGTAAGTTTTTCGTTATTTCGAAGCGATATTTATAAAAACTAGCAATGGGATTCTGTAACAAAAACATCTGAAATGAATTTGGGTGAACCATTTTTGTTTTTTTTTTGTCATCATGGGAGGCCTGATGGAGAAAACTGCAGTAAAAGTGCAAAGAAAGTTGGATGGCCTCTAAACCTGCATAAAAATGAGGTAAAGTATTTTTTGATATTTAGAGATCTTGAAATTTAAAGTGATTAAGGAGGTTGAGGCGCTACAGTCCCAATCAAAAGTTAGTCGAATTCTAAATAGGAACTTTTCCATAATAAATTATTACAAAAGGTTATAAGTCGATGATACCAATAATTATTGTCAGAAAGGCATAAATAAATAATTTTTTATTACTAATTAATTATTTAAATAGATTTAATTATTTTACTTAGTAAACTAACTTTTGGGTGTTTTGTTCAAACTTATTAAAAAATGAAAAAATGTATGTAAATATCTGTGTATTTAACAAATTTGTGTCAGTAAATAATTTAAAAAAAAATGAGAAACAGTAAAAATTAAAATTAAATCATGAAATAATTGAAAAATCAGTTAAGAATCATTAACGAAAAGATAAATTTGACAGTTTACAAACGTTTAATAATTTTTTTTATTTATTAAAAATCTCCTAATTAAATTGGAAACAATAATAAAATATGCGTAAGACATCAATACTTTACATAGTAAGTTTTCGGAACTGCTGACATTATTTGGCTATTTGCTATAAATTAAAATGTACCGTTTGCATGCTGGGTTGACATATTTGCCATAAGACTACATGTAAAAGTTTTTAAAATTTTTAACTTTATGAATTTTCTAATGACTTTGGATTTTATAAAAAGTGTCATATAAAAACCTATTAAAAAAACTTTATTTCAGATTTTTTTTCATTATTTTCGTCTAACCCCTCAACCTCCTAAAGTCAATATATTTTCAAAATCTGCTTTTGTTGCCGCTTTTAGTCCATGTCATGATTATTTCTTATAAAATGGACAGTATCATTTGCGGAACTCAATATTGATGGATGCTATTAATTAAAAATAAATTATTGTCGCTGTACAAGAATGTGAAACAGATATTCGTTTCTAAAACACAATTTTACTGTATATTAATTAAATATTAGGTCTGTATCAATTTGAATTAGGTAAAATGAATAACGTATGTTTTTAAATTAACAATTACAAAGTAAAATCAAAGGCTCGCCTTGTATAATAAAATTTAATACACTTACCAATGATTATTTGAAACCATTTGTACTGAACCAGGCACAATTAATAATGGGCCAAATTACCTACACATACACAAAACTGTTTTAAATTTATCAATTACTAACAAGAATCTCAATTCCAAGCGCACCACACACCGGCAATTTAAAGGTCGATAGGTATACTGACTATTTTGATTTGATTGTACATGCTTTGTTGACCAGGCCACTTTGTTTTTGCTGTCACAATCATCACATGCTCGAGGCGATCTTATTTTCGTTGCCTAAAAACATTATTGTACTGATAACATGCATATACATTTATATTAAAAAATCTGCTCTTATGTTGGTCGTCGTTAATAATTGTAATAATAAAAGTTAAAATGTTGAAATAACATAAATATTTGACAAATCAATACGACAATATGTATTAATTTATAGCAGGACTAAAGACCGGAGATTGGGCACACTCATAAATGATATTACTCTTCAAGTAGAGGAAATAAAAGTTAAATTAAAAACCCTCACTAAGGAAATTTGGAATCACTACGTCCACATCCAGATTTCCCATTGAAGTCTCTTTAAAGGAATACATCTTGACTATATTTGCACTCTACTATGTGGAGATAATTGGTCATAGAATTTTAATAACATATTTTAGGCAGATGTCACAAAAAAAAATTGAGACTGGCTTCTGGCATACATGCCAAAAATGAAGTTACTGGACTCTCATTACCTTGCTCTACTTATTTCCCGTATTTAACCTCCACCCCCATCCCTTCAACGGAATCATCTGAATCAGATATCATTACACTATATACGTGTACCAACTATCAAGTGAATTGAGATACAATTTTATTTTATCAACTCCTTTAATGATGGAGTGGAGGTGGTGGGGGGTTGAAAAATATTATAAAGAAATCTGAGGCTTTTGCTTCTAATATATACACTAAATCCCAAATTTCTGTACTCTTACCAGCTTGCTTTACTTATTTTCTCTTATTTACCCCTACTTACGCCCCATCCCTTTAACGGAATTATCTTTAGATATAATTTAGTTCTAGATGTACATAAGTGTACCAAATTTCAAGTGAATATTTCAATTTTAGTTTGTCAACCCCTTTAGTGATGGAGTGGGTGTGGTGGAGGGGTTGAAAAATGTTATTGAAAATTCTAAGGTTTTGGCTGCTAATATATATACCAAATTCCAGGTGTCTGTACTCTTACCAGCTTGCTTTACGTATTTTCTCTTATTTACCCTTATTAGGCACCAACCCTTTACACACGTGTACAAAATTTCAAGTAAATATTTCAGTTTCAACCTTTTTAATAATGGAGTGGGGGTGGTGGGAGGAGTGTCAAAAATATTATGAAAAAGACGAGACCTTGGTTTCTAGTATTCATTCCAAGTTTGTGTACTTTTACCAACTTGCTTTACTTACTTTCCAATATTTACCCCTATTTAACCCCCCGCCCTTCACCTGAACTAGCGCAAAATAAAATATGTCTAGTTCCAGGTCTCGTCAAGATGGTTGGGGGTTAAATAGGGGTAAATAATGGAAAATTAATAAAGAAAGCTGGTAAGAATATAGAAACTTGAAATTCGGTGTATGTACTAGTAACCAAGGCCTTAGATTATTTATAATATTTTTTTAACCCCCACCACCCCTAGTCCACTATTGAAGGGGTTGCAAGCAAGCAAGCTGGTATGAGTACAGAAACTTGGGATTTGGAGTATATACTAGATGCGAAGACCTGAGGTTTTTTAAATATTTTCCATCCCCCCACCACCCCCACTCCCTTATTAAAAGAGTTGATAAAATTAAATTTAGATTTTTACTTGATATTTGGTACACGTATGTATTGTAACGATATCTGAAACTAGATTATTTTTTGACATGATTGCATTGAAGGAGTGGGGGGTAAGTAGAGGTAAATAGGGAAAAACAAGTAAAGCAAGCTGGTAAGAGTACAGAAACTTGAAATTCGGTGTATGTACTAGAAGCCAAGGGCTTAAACTTCTTATTAATAATATTTTTCAACCCCCCACCACCCTACTCCATTATTAAGGGTGCTGATCAAATAAAATTGAGATATTCACTTGAAATTTGGTGGATGTATGTATTATAACGACATCTGGAACTAGATTATATTTTGAGGCAGTTCCGTTGAAGGGTTGGGGGTTAAGTAGAGGTAAATAGGGGATAATAAGTAAATCAAGCTGATAAGAGTACAAAAATTTGGGATTTGGTGTATATACTAGATTTATTTCTAGTATTTTTCAAACCCCGCCACCTCCGCTTCATTATTAATGGGATTGATAACATGAAATTGAGATATTCACTTAATAGTTAATACACGTATGTATTGTAATGACATCTGATTGACATGATTTCATTGAAGGGGTGGGAGGTGACAGGTTGTGAATAGGGGAAAATAAGTAGGGTAAACTAGAAATTTCATTTTTAACATATATGGTAGAAAATAACGCCTCAAACTTTTCTATGATGTCTGCCCCAAAAATTATTAAAATTCTATGGCCAATAATTTCCACATACTAGAGTGTAAATCTAGTCCAGATCTGGATGTGCAAGTAGTAATTCCTTAGGCAGTAGTTTTCTTATCATCTCCAGGTTATGTTAACTTGTAGCAACGCGTGTAGTATTATGTTTGAAACGTGTAGCATACCTTATATATAAACCGTGGAAAGTTGAAGAAAAGGCCAACGCCAATCAGCAATTTTTAAATTCGATTAAATAATAGCCCCGGGAAAACACCAAATATTGCTCAATTTTAGCATACATCAAATACATACGATCTGTGCATGACACCATTACAATTTCTATGAAATGGAAACGGAGGAATATTAATACTAACATTTTAGATATAACATATGAACAAGGAACCGTTGTAAATAGGAATCCTTAATTAAATCTGCCCTAGAATTTTTGAACACAAATATTCCAAAATATCTGTCTAATCCCAGCGTTACCTAAGGGTAAACAAATACCTACCCTATTATAATACAACAAGACTGTGCGAGAACATCAAAATTCCGGTTTAATGTGTTCTACACGGATCATTAAGGCCAGATCAAGTGTATATGAATTCTGCCCGTTATTTATATCCACCCTTACTAACATACATCTACATCCCAATTACCAAGGAGTCATTAGTCGGAGATACGGAAGTTCCACTTTTGGATTTTACTTGATAATGAACTGAAAATTCGAATAATTGACTAGGAAGTTTAAGATTCCATTTAGACGACGACTAAGCTGTGTTTTAAAAATTATCAGTTTTTTAATCATTCCTCCGTTAAAGTTAGAACAGGAATAATATTAATGAATAAGTGGCAACAAAAATTCGTGTAGTATTTAAAGCTATTCTTGAGGTAATAAAATGTAAAATATTAACTTCATGTGGAGGAGCTAATTATGAGTGTCTGGTGTATACGTACAAATATTTTGCAAAATGGTATGTTGGTCCAAAAGAAGTAACAAATTATTGTAATTTTTTTTTCTAACGTAAACCTATTACTTCCACATCCACGTAGGGGATTGGAAGTATAGTAATCGCCAAAAAAATTTCAAAAACTTTTCTTCTTGAAATAG
Source organism: Stenurella melanura (assembly GCA_963583905.1). Lineage (NCBI taxonomy): Eukaryota > Metazoa > Arthropoda > Insecta > Coleoptera > Cerambycidae > Stenurella > Stenurella melanura. The sequence continues at coordinate 117,789,046 of OY757312.1, forward strand.
GTTTCTCCGGAACGGTATAAGATATTGAAATTTTGTACACGTATATATCATAACGAGATCTAGAACTGGATTGTTTTTTGAAGATATCTGATGAAGGGTTGGGGGGTAAATAGGGGTAAATAGGGGGAAATATGTAAAGCAAGCTGGTAAGACTACAGAAACTAGAAATTTGTTGTATGTACTACAAGCCCAGGCCTCAAAATTGTTTATAACATCTTACATCCCCCCACCACCACCACCCCACTCCATTATTAAAGAGGTTGATAAAATAAAATTGGGATATTCAATATGGTGTATAGCATGAAGTGTGAGTAGACGTACTGTGTGTAGCTCCGTGAATTTCTTTCATTTACTGCGATTTAAATAGTCTATTTTCATGGTAATTTTTACAACGCAACAATCTGAAGTTGTAACATAAGTCTGTTGTATTATACAAGTAGAAGTGTGTGTGGAAACCGCAAACTATTTTACTTTCACTTCGATTTTCACAAGATTGTCTTGGTATTTAAATTTGCGGTCTTACCAGTTCAATCAAGATGCATAAAATTAGGCAGCAGTAGCAGTCTCAGGTTGACATCGTAATCAATGAAGATATAATTACAAAAATATGTAGACAGCAGTCGGAAATGATTTCTAAGTAAATCGAAGAAAAATTGAGCAAAATAGAGCAATTTATGAAAGTAATGGTTAGTGAAATAAAAAACAATGCCGATAAATTAAAGTACTTACAGCATAAATTTGATGAACTGGAACAAGTCAATCAGCTGAATAACTTAATAGTTTATGGTATGCAAGAAAATGAGAACGAAAACCCAGAAGTAATAGAAGATAATCCAATTCTATTATTTAAAAATAAGCTAAATATATCTATTCCGTCCTCTGACAGTAAAAAATGTCATAGGATTGAGAAACATCAGAAAGAGAAGCCTCGGCCCATCGTAGTAAGAGTTTTATCCTGCAAAACTAAATTTAACATATATAATAATAACAAACTGTTGAAAAAAACGCGAATCGTCATTAAGGAGGATTTAATCAAAAAGCAATGCCCAGTTGATGAAAAATGCTGTTGCCAAATATGGTCTCTCGAATGGCTGGAGTCAAAATGGAAAAATATATACTCTGCAGAATAATGTTAAACGTATGTTACGAAATATCTATGATTTTGCAATCTAAATCCTTATTACGGTTTATTGACATGGTAGAACTAGTATTTCTGTACAAAATTATTTTTATAGTTTATAATTTAGATGATCTACTTACTTTTACTTCTTCGCTTATCTACATGATAAATTTAAAATGAACTTTTTTGCCTCGCGGGGCTAACGCACGGTTTGTCGTAGCGATTGCTTTTTGGCTTACTTTTGTTTTATTTATTATCTCTTTGCGTATCTTTTGTACTATATTAATAAATAATATTTTTCACTATACACACATTTTTATTTTTTTCCTTCTTCAATTCTTTGGGACTTCCTGCCACATGTATGTTTTCTTTCTAAGCGGTGCTAGGGGAATCTACAAAATATATCACAATTAACCAGTATGTTACTGGTAAAAAACCTCTACGCCTGTGACGTTTACGTCAAAGGATCAGTTAAAGGTTGGTTTTTATAAATAAACAACACAAATAACTATAAAAACTTGAAATTAAATATTTCGCCGACGTTTCGGAAATCTAATCTGTTTCCCTTTTCAAGGCTTTTTTTGAAAAATCTTTTTTGCTGTGTATGACAAATAAACAGCTCTAAGAATGTTTGTTATATTCAATATCCATAGATACTTACTATTTACATAGAACTGTTGATATAGTTAACAGTCTTTTAGTTTCTATACAATGTTAAGTTTGTGAAGTCCTTCTTTTAACATTGGTAGCCAAGTTGTACAGACATCTACTTGGCTACCAATGTTAAAAGAAGAACTTCACAAACTTAACATTGTATAGAAACTAAAAAACTGTTAACTATATCAACAGTTCTATGTAAATAGTAAGTATCTATGGATATTTAATATAACAAACATTCTTAGAGCTGTGTATTTGTCATACACAGCAAAAAAGATTTTTCAAAAAAAGCCTTGAAAAAGGAAACAGATTAGATTTCCGAAACGTCGGCGAAATATTTAATTTCAAGTTTTTATACTTATTTGTGTTGTTTATTTATAAAAACCAACCTTTAACTGATCCTTTGACGTAAACGTCACAGGCGTAGAGGTTTTTTACCAGTAACATACTGGTTAATTGTGATATATTTTGTAGATTCCCCTAGCACCGCTTAGAAAGAAAACATACATGTGGCAGGAAGTCCCAAAGAATTGAAGATGGAAAAAAATTAAGATAATGCCACAAATAACATTTAGACAATATATATTTATTATTTTAGATCCCTTATTATACAATGCAAAATGAGCATAGCTTAAATTTAGATTTTCACTTGAAATTTGGTACACGTATATATTATAACGATATTCATTATTTATTCCCTTTAGACGATCCACCCTGTATATTTTCCATTTCTTCGCTGACAGCAGGGTCAACTATCTACCAAATTTGACTGCTCTCCGTCAAGCAGTTTTTTAGTTAATGCACCAACCAACAGACAGACAGACAGACAGGCTGACGGAATTGAAAAACCTATATTTTCGTAATCTACGTCATCTGAAACGTCAGAATCCGAATCTCGGAGGGTGATTTTTTTCTCGAATACAATACTTCCCTTCGATATGCGAGGGAAGTATAAAAAATGAAATATTTTCACCACTTCCACTCCACTACGTGAATGTGGAATTGAAAATGTGACAGATGGCAATAATATTTGGCATATGCACCTACGAATGCACCTATTATAGTTTTATTGAAAAACGTACAGGGTGGTCGTTCCAAGAAATAATTCAACCATGGTGGGCATTTGTAAAGGTATTTACGCAAGCCTTCCATATTTGGCACCTGTTACTTAGTATTGAATTTTTGCTGTCGGATGACCACTCTGTATATTTTTTTGGCCAAAAGTTATTAGGTTCTCGTTGTAATAATAGTGATAACTATATTTCGATTATTATTCTAAATGTCATTTCGTAATTAATAATTTTTTAGAGTGACAGTCATGCACAAATAAAGAGGGAAGTTCTGTGTAAATACCTTTACCGATTTTTTTTTTTATATATTACTGAACAAAATCTGAAAATAATCCATTGATCCATTCAAAAGTTACAAGACTGTCCTTATTGACTGAGCCACCTGATATTACTAATATACACACCAATCCTAGTTTCAGCAATCGTAGAGACATTCGTGCATACTTGCAGGTTCATTAAGAATATTTTTCACTAGGAAATTTTAAAAGTGTAAGTCTACACAGAAAAATACCAAACTTCAAAATTCGCATTATAATAATGTTTGATTTGTTTTAACCCTTATCAATAAATTACCAATGAAAACATCATCCCTTAATTAGTAGCGATCCTTCTCCTGTTTTGAGGATATTTGTTGTCCATCAGCCTCGCTCACTAATGTCCTAGATACCCAGAATCAGCATCAAATTTGAGGGCCAATGATTATAATGGAACCGAGGCTTTGAGATAAGATAGGATCAAGGAGGGCACAATAAGCAACGCATGATGTTTATGTGCTTTAATTTCCCAGATGCTATTAAAATCCGGTCTAGCTCGACGGTCTAATATGTCGAAGATCATAGGAAATCTAGCACAGTAGATCTACTAAAGTTTTTCTCAAATGGTTTTCCCATACAAGTAATTTTAAAATTAAAAATATTGGCGAAAAATTAAGAAATTCCTATTGTATGTATTTGCGGCAGATTAAAACTGCGCATACAGGGTGTTTTTAGAACAGGTTTCCAAATATTTGCAGCGTGCAGTATTAACAAAAATAAGTAAAACAGTTTTTATAAATATCTGGCTCAAAACATACCGCTGAAGAGTTACAAAATGACTGATGATATCGATTTATTTAAATAAGAGGAGCCTTTCCAGTAAACATACATATGTTTTTTAAAATGTATTCTCAACGTGCCATTGGCCGATAATTCATATTACGTTTTAAAATCAACGATTCTTTTATGGTAAAAAAATAACGGTCTATCGAAACCTTCAAAATACATGTTTTGCACGAAAAGCGTTGTCAGTCCTCTTGACAATGGTAAATTATTTATCGCTTTTTAAATGGTTTAATAAAACTGCTGTGTTAAACGTTCATAAAACATTCACAACAACTGAAAAATCCATTGCGATCAAACAAAACGGTTTTGTAAGGTTTTGGAATTACGTAAACTAGTAATGCATATAAAACGTATCGCAAGAGTTCTGCAGTTACAAAACATGTGGGAGTAATACTATAACGTAAAATAAATGTTGTACTCTGTAATTTGATAAGGGGACGTCAAATTACGAGTATACAGTTATGTAAACAGATTCAGCAAATTAAGTTTTAGGTACGTAAACTTGTTTCTGCGCAGATAAACCACGCCTTGTCGTAGAACAATGCAGGGCATTGGTATAAGACAATAGCGCCATCACTTGACCGCGACGAGTTGAGAACAGCGCGAGCGCACTCATTCTGCTTTTAATAGCGTAGCTGTTTAGACGTGTGGGAATAAAATAAATTAATCTCAATTTCGTTATTAAAATACCGTGTGTTTATACAACTGCAGAAAAAGTGCAAATTGTGAAGTGGTACTTCGGGGGCCATTCCACTGATGACACAATAAATTTATTTACTGTGGCATATCAAGACAGACCAATCCCCTCAGCTAGCATAATTTCATACATTATTAAAAAATTTGAGAATTTCGAGTGTGTCGTAAATTATTGTAAAAAATGCTGCCAACCCTAACCCCGTCATCAACAAATGAGCGAAGAACGCGAAATTCGCGAAACTAATGTCTATGCACTTGTTGAAACTAGTGAACATTGTTCTAGCAGACAAATTGCTAATGAAGTTGACATGGAAAGAACTGTAAGAAATATTTTGAAAAGAAATGGGTACAGTTGTTTTAAAGTTCAAACAACGCAAGAAATATTTCCCAAGGACAATTTCAAACGGATGGAATTTTGTGAAATCATGATAAATAAAGTGAATGAGAATGAAAACCTCTTAAAGAATATATTGTTTACAGATGAATCATCCTTTTCATTACATAGGAAACACAATCCATCGGTAGTACCATATTGGTCTCGGAAAAATAAACATTTGAGTGTTGCTGTGCGAACTCGGTATCCTCAAAAGTTGAACGTTTGGACGGGAATTTTAGACAATCATATTATAGGCCCACTGTTAATCGATGGCAATTTAAATGGCAATAAATATTTAGTGCTTTTACAAAACCAAATAATTCCTGCAGTTCAAAATCTTCCTGTCAACTTTGACGACATCTGGTTTCAACAAGACGGCTGCCCAAGTCACAATACCTTAACTGTCATTAACTTTCTGGAAAGAACATTTCCCAATCGCTTAATAGCTACGAGGGGAATGATAAAATGGCCCCCCAGGTCACCTGATCTAGCACCCCATGATTTCTTTCTGTGGGGCTTTTTAAAGGAAACCGCGTACAAACATGCGTTTGAACGAGCCAATAATTTAGTTGAATTACGGGAAAAACTTATCCAACTTTGTGCAAGCATTACTCCAAATCAACTCAATGATATGAGAGGTTCATTGTATAATCGGTTTGGCTATTGTTTGGCACAAGAAGGTGGTTTGTTTGAATCCTTACTTCATTAATTTATTGTTTGAAAATTATTAGTTGATTTTAGTTAGGTACTGAGAGTTATTTAATTTTATTTTAATGTTTTATATTTGTACTTTAATAAGAATAATTTATTTTTTGAAAATTATTAGTTGATTTTAGTTAGGTACTGAGAGTTATTTAATTTTATTTTAATGTTCTATTTTTGTACTTTAATAAGAATAATTTATTTTTTGATAATTATTAGTTGATTTTATTTTCCGAGTTATTTAATTTTATTTTAATGTTCTATTTTCATTTCGGTTTTAATAAGAATTATTATTTTATTCCCATAGCATTTACGGCTAAAAAAGAAACTGCAGAAATGCTTTTAATAGAAGAAATTATTTGTCAAAAATGTGACAAATAACTTCTTCGCTTTTGACGAAGAGATATTTTCTCGTTTCGTATAGAAATTATTACCTACGTCCGCATCCATCCTCAGTTCATGCCGTACTAAATTCAATTCATTGTGTGCCTCTGCTTTCACGATTTATGGAACTAGCGGGGCGTGGTCAATTACATCGTTATTCCTATACCCTAAACTGCATTTTCCGAATCTATATATGGAGCAGCAATAGGAGAGTAATCAATTTTTAAAATATGTAGGTGGTTCCTGTTACATTGCATTGGTAAAAAATATATACCATTTATACAGGTAATATACGCTGTACATATTCGTTCAAATATTAATATTAACGTTTTTTATACGTGTCAATGGCATGTCTATGACGATACATTTAAACGTTCCCATTGGTAGCTGCTAGTAGCTAATGATTAGATGTTAGAAGAGCTAGAATTTTTTTTTCAAATTCCTTCTACCGTGCATCGACCGAAATTTTCGTCTCTCAGTGTAATTGAGTATGTGAAGTATATATACTAACTACCTATGCGGACAAATATTGATAACCATTCGTTTAAAAAAATGCCCCCCCCCCCTCCATATTCTTCCACCGTACCAAAAATTTCAAGATAATACGGACGGATCCAGGTATAGATTCCACGGTCAAGCAGTATACTTTCTCGGGTTGTTTATTTATTTTGTGTTGCTTTATTCAACCAACATAATTCAATCAAATATCAACTGTATGAAGTAGCCAGACCCGCGCTAATTTATATCAATCAATGCAGAATCGTTCACGCTTTAATTCAATACAATTTCGACGTCTTGTTGCCGCTTTATCCGAATTTATCTCGAGATCCCGTAGGAGCCACGAAACAGGCGTCTCTCACCGAATTCGACAGACTTTGAACTCTCATATTTATCATTAATCTTATACTGATAAATTTTGAATTTTATAATAACAACAATAACAGCTAGCAGTACCCAGACATACAAATAGGCAGACTGCGAAACCAAAGAAGAATTTCGTAGTTATGTGCTCTCTTCGTATACCAACTGGTAGACGTTTCTCATAGTCTATTTCAAATGAGTATTAGCCGTTTTGAGCCCTACTTAACAATATTCATATCTGCCGGCTTGAAAAAATACAACGTAGGCTACTTAAATCAGCTATCTATATAATTGATGGTAATTATTCGCATATTGAGTTTCCCAGGAAATACTGCTTCGTCGTCTTAACGTATGCAAATTGGACAAACGGAGAGTAGTTGCTTCTATTATATTTTTGTACAAAATTGTAAATAATTGCTGCATTTGTATGACAGTATCCAATCGGAATATTTGTAAACAGAGGTCTTATATCAGGTTGCAACTTCACAATTATGAGGACCAGATTCGGATGGGTTCGTAGAAACGTTATTACTTTGTAGGTATTTCATATGCAACAATTATGCAATCACATCTTGTCAATGCGATGATGATGATAAAACTTGGATATACACAATTCTACACTTAGGGCACCAAAACTCTTCATTTGTGGTGGTACAATAAACAAGAGTTAACGAGAAAGAGTAATTGTAAATGTTCAGACTTTGACGTTTGTTATAAAAGTCTAAAGTGTGCATTTACACTTATATGTGGTACGCATATACATTGTTATATAGTTCTGTTTTAGGGCAATGCATAGGGAAAAATAAAGGATTAAAAATTAGAACGGATTAGTCTTGTTTGCATGTGCATCAGTGTATTATATAAGTCAAGAGCTACTCGCTGATGGTTCATTCAAAGCCAAGGGGAGGAGGAAAAAAAACTTTCAACATACGCAGATGTAATAGGAGCACATAGTCATAGAATAGGTAGCAATTTTGTCAGACTACTCCCTTTATTATTACATTATTTGCCACCATTATCTACTTATGTATTTTACTAACATATAATTCACAATAATATAACATCCAACGATCACGATATAATTTTTAACATAACAAATTATATTATAAACGTTAACGCGTGTTAAATTATTAATAATAATCAAGTTGTTACTCTTTAGGCTCGATATCTAATTAGGGTAGCGGGTTTGAAACACAAGCAGGTTGGATGTAGTTCTTCTATTTTTATTTTATACTGAGGAATGTGCCAAATATAATATTCAAATTTCAAGATTTCATTAAAAAATATTTTCAGATATCTTGTAACAGTGATGTTAATTCAAATAGTCTGTATACTGCCCTGAAGATTTTAAGTAAGAACGAAATAAGTTTTACAATTTATGAGTAAAATTCTAAAACACGTCAATTTCTAATTTTAAAATGACATTTTTTGAGCATAATTTTATACCTCCCCGTTCAACTCCCTTGGAATGACAGCTACCCCTTCAACATTTTTAAATATAACGAGCGTGCATATGATAGCTCATTTGAAAGGGTACTTTAATTCTATTTCCAGCAATATAAGATATCTGGAATTTCTGAATTTTTTTATTGTATAATATACCATTTCTAATATTACTGAGTAAACAATAGAACACGAAACGATTTAAATCAAATGTTGAAACTGAGCACCCGTTGCTTCTTGAGAATAATGGAGGCGTTGCTGAAATTCTTTTTTTTTAATCACTTATTTAACGTCGGCCTATTTCCGCTACTAAGGCCAATCAGCGACGCCAGGAGACGAGCTATCCCCAACCTGGAAATTTTGCCGAATCTCTTCTCTACCGAAGAGTAGGGATCTTTTACTTGCCTAACATTTAATAGACAAGGGACCGACTGCTTTACATCCCCTCCGAAGGATGGTATATCCGCTCTGTAACCCCCACCTAAAGTTACACACCTTCTACGCATGCGCTGATATACAAGCCGTTAGAAGATGGAGCGAGAACGCTGGCTGAAATTTTTCTAAAATATTTTGTATCGTTTCCGGGATGAGTTGAAGCAGACTTTCAATTTTAAGTAACTCCATAAAAATAGTCAAGCGAGGTCAAATCGGGAGAACGGGCAGGCCACTCAATTTCACCGCACCTACCGACCCACCTATTGAGAAAAACTTGATTGAAATGGGCTCTTACTTCCAATGCAAAATGTGGTGTAGCTCCGTCCTGCTGATACCAAATATTTCTATCAATTTCATTAGGGTTGTCATCATCTGGGAAAAGTATTCTTAACTCTGGAACCAAGGCATCTTGCAAGAAATCTAAGTAACGCACGCCAGTTAATGCACTATCAAAGAAATATAGTCCGATATAATTTGAGAATTTATAATTCCAACCCAAACGTTCACCTTCTCAGGATATTGAGTATTGGCCTCCATCATCCAATGTAGATTTTATGTACTCTTGTACTTACAGTTCTGGTTGTTCACTGTTTAAGACAAATGTTACCTCATCAGAAAGAAGATGTTTTTTTATGAATAATGGATCATCTTGACATCTATTTGCCATGATATTGCAAAATTCCAATCGACGATCAGGGTCATCGTCGTTAAGTTCTTGAACCAAATGAATTTTATTTGAACGATATTTTTCATTTTTTAGAAGACGCAATATGGACGTTTTACTAACATCATTATCGGCGGCAGCTTGTCTTATAAGTTTGTGTGGAATATCTAACAATATATTCGATTTCTTTTCATCGTTTAAAATGCGTTTCCTACCAGATGTGGGAATATCTCTGGCATTTCCAAATTCACGAAATTTGCTTTCTACTCTATTAACCTTAGACTGAGAAATGCGACGCACATAGGGCCATTTACATTAAATTTACAATTCCGTGAAGTTCGCCATAACACAAAATGCACCCGTGTATCGTGTCAATGAATATATGGCCAACAAAATATTCGTATTTTTTTCGTCCCCAGCATGCTGACAGACGATATACCATGTACTTGAAATTAGATCGTTTGTTCACAGTGCACGCGTATGTGGTTTCGGCGTTATCTTATAGCAACATTTTGAAAGTGTTTATTTATAATATTCTTACAAAATAGTGATTTATTGCAGTATAGAATATTCACAATGGGAGGTGTGAATAGTATATTAAATATTTTTTTCTTAAATAGGATATAAAAAATATTATTCATTACCATTTTATGTTTGTGAAATCTAATGAACTCGAAGTGTTTTAATATACTTCAGGGCTCGTCCCGGTTATTATTTTCACACGATAAGACATATGAGAAGTTCTTCTAAATGTTGCAAAAAGGTCCGGAATACCTGGTATCACCCCATTTTTAAAACGCCAACTAGCAATCGATAAAATAGAAATTTTCAAAATATCTTTTACATTCTCTCTAGGATTTTTGGAGGTTAAAACTATGACAAGGCAACATTTATACAACATTATGCACCGCCATGAAAACTGAACTGCTGCTAATTCTAGTGCGCGAAGTAAGAGAAGAAAGACTGAAAGCATTCGTAATGAAACAGGTTCAGAAGTATTAGCTTTTGCTACTCAAATGAAATTATGAGCTGAGGGTAAAACCGATGCTTCCAATGTTAACAAAAATATCATAGTGTTCTGCATGAGCTGGTAAATATAAAAATGTATTCTCACACTCTTTGAAAGAATATAAAAATAAAACTCAATGCTTTTGCAAGCTTTGTCTATATTTGTAGAAGCTGGAAAAAAATTTCGCAGAGAGTCATGCAATCTTGATGTTATTAACAGGTTGTTACTCATTAAAGATCCTTTGTTAACAGGTTTGCGACTTATGAAGAGGAAGACACGTCCATTTCTAAAAGAAACAATGGCTATGTTTCTTCCTATTGAACCTGAAACAAGTACTTTTCAGGAAGATTCGTCGGACGAAGAAACTACAGATGATGTTAATTTTGTTTTGTAAATCAGTAATATTAAATATATACCAACACAGATAGATGTAAACCATATTATGTATTTTTTTAATGAAATTCTCGTCGTAATTTTCATTTATCATGTCATTTAAGTACCTACACAGAATTGTTTTAAACGATATTCAAAAAATAATTTTGGCCAACTTTTTGGTGCAAATACCCCGACGGTTAGGATACTTGGTATTAAAGATTTCACATATCTGCTTCTGCGTCCTAATAATATCAAAATTTCTATTCTTTGCGCACCCGAAAGACTCATTGTTAAAATAATGCTCAACTTTACAATCAACGATAAATAACTAGAATTATAAGTTTGCACAGATGTAACAAATAAAGAAATTCTAATTTTTTCTGATATGTAAAAAGAATCCCTTTTTATTTCTTTGTATTTGTTGGGTATTTTGCCACCTGGGTATCAGAAAAAACGATACATTTATGTTGAATGTTATAACATAACACAGAATTAACTAGAAAAGACAGATTTCACAGATATTTGGATTATAGGCATTTTAAAATTTTCAAATTTAATTTTCTTGATAAAGAATACATAAAATTCAAAAACCCTTATATTGCCGGATAAAGAATTTAAAACCCTTTCAAATGAACTATTACACACTCCCTCGTTCCATTTAAAATTTTTAAGGGGGTAGCTGTCACTCCGATGGGGTTGGAAGGGGACATATAAAACTATGCTCAAAAAATGTAATTTTAGAATTAAAAATTGACGTGTTTTTGGAGCTTACTCATAAATTGTAAATTACGTAGGTAATTAATTTAATCGTTACTTAGGGACCTCAGTGTATGAAAGTCGTCTCCAAAATACTCAAATTAGATTTTTCCCAATTTGTGTACGTGTAAATTCGATAACTGGATATAGCAATTTTTCGCGCCCCTTAAATTAATACGAATTTCTCGTTAAGCAACCAGTCTAAACACGTCAAATATCACAGTGCGACGCATAAAATTCATCAAAGCGGATAGGAAAGGAGCCCGGCTCGATCAGGATTCCAAAGTCATTCTCTACTTCACCTTCTTCATTATGCGATAAAGGATAAAAGGGCCGTATTTCCATTCTAGAGGAACCAGATTGCAGATGTCACAAATTACAATCCGCCCGAGAAAGGGTTGAAGTTTCGTATTATTGTAATTGGAAATATTTTAAATTATATACTTTAGTACACTTTAGGGATTCCCAAATACATTTAATAGGTACCTACTTTTTTATAGGTATAGGATTTTAGTTGATAGAAAATTGATTAAACGAATTCAATCAAAACAATTTATTTATAATCGTGGCAATTACGAGTTTATATCCGAAACTATAACTAACTGTAACTAAATCGACTACAATATTTTTTTAATAATTCATGAGATGTTATGCGGTCTAAGAGTAGTTATCTGAAACACATCAGTAGCTAGTTTTGGGGGATCCTTGCACCACATTCCACATTCGAGCAATGCGCACGACGGTTTTAGAAAAGAGCACGGGCCACCTAACCTAACCAGACTTAACATGGCTGCCTATCAAAAAACAACATGGCCGCATATGAGAAAAAAACATGACCGCCTATAAGAAAAAACATGGCTGTCTATAAGAAAAGGACATGACTGCCTATAAGAAAAAAGCATCACATCATCTGTCTGTTAGGTGATCTGTGATAACCTTTTACTGTATGGCATATCTAACATCATCATGTCATTTGCCATGGGCCGGATACCTTTCAGCCTATAAGATAAAAGCATTACATCATCTGTCTGTTATGCGTGATAACCGTGCATTCCTAAATTATAGAGCAAATCCTACACAATGTTAGGTACTAGAAAGGTGAAAGTATACCTAATTATCGATAAATGATCGTCTCGTTTGGTCTATGACGTAATAACATGATGGAATTTTTAGAGAATATAATTTTAGCATATTTACGAACATTAAATTACAATTCGACGGAAAAATTTTACTGATATTAATTTAGTATGTCTGTTAGGTAGTGCATGAAGTTCTTTTGCTGTATAATACGTCTAACGGAATCATGTCATTTACCACCCAACTAGCACCAAAGTGACAGTAACTGAGATAGGAACTTCGTATAAGTAACCATTACATAAATGCGACTAAATTTACGACTTTGGTGTAAAAATAACTTCATTTGACAAGTCTACAGTCCCTGTCTCGTAGTTTCTACCACTAATGATTACTTTATAATTATGCAACTTCTACGTAGCTTTCGTAGTACATGGGAACATGGTAATTACCAGTGGGACGACTTTCGGGTTTTCAGAACTTGAAGGTGGTAAACTATAGTAGCAGCGACTAACTCGCTTCACTAAAATGTGACTTCAAAGTTGCAATCACCTTCAAGTAGCTTTAATAGTTACCACGACGTTCTGGGAACCTTAACTATTTCTTTAAAGTAGTGGAACTTGTAAGTAATATTCATAGGTGTTAATGACGTTACTGCTACCTACAGAACTGTGTACGGCTACTACAAAGTGCACATCACCTCTGAAATTTACCATGAAGTAAATTTCACCATCTAGTTCCCAATGTTGACCATAGATAAAGTTAATGCAACAAACCTAACCTATATAATATGTTTGGCTAACCTAGACTAGAATTATATGCTGCTATATTATGCTATGCAACATTTTATGTTCAAAATAAGGCAACAAAATTTAATACTTCAACACAGTTTTATTACACCTATCTTTTCTTCTATGTTATCTATCACTGTAATAGTATATTATACCAACAAGGTTTATGTTTATTAAGTCGTTGATATATGGCTGCATACAAGACAGCCGATGAGCTGATAGGTTTTTCAATGTGAAGTTAGGTAAATGATAAACAGCAAAAGCTAGGAATGCGTTCAGTCTAGACCTCAACGTACGGCTAACACGTACGTTCCGAATCAATATCGGGAAAAATGTAACCATGAAGTAGCAGCGGCAACTTTGAAGAGGTAATTTGTGGTAGTCACAACTTTGCTACGACTTTGAAGTGATGCTACAGTTCCATTCGCATATTTGTGGTAAATATAACTTTAAAGTTACGTATTTGCAGTTTTCGTCACTGTCGCCAAGTAGCAATTACTTTGAAGTAGCATTTCTTGGCGAAAACGACCTTAAAGTCATATTTTCTGAAATACGCCATGTTGATGGCCAAAATTATCGACGCCATTGTTATAACACATGAACCATAATTTCACAATTGACTAATAAATTTAATTTATCGCAATTTCTTCACCAAATACAAAAAATGAATACACAAAATGTAGTGTTAAGTTCCGAAGAACAATAAAAAATAAGTTTCGGCATCTAGTGTGCCATATTCTCGCATGACATTACATATTTTAAGAACAATATTTTCATTAAAAAATGCAAATTTTAAAGGCGCGTGGTTAGATTCGGACGTTTTATCATTATGATTGTCAGTAAAATTGCATTCGTTTTAATTGTGACCCTTAGACCATAGGAAAATAGCACAAGTTTTGCCGTCTAATATTACCTTCTGATATTCTATTAAATTTCTGAGTTAGGGAAATGAACAAGAACAAGAATCGTATGTAAGAATGAAACATAAATATAATAAAATCGGTTGCAAGACAAAGAAGGGGCAACATCGATTTGAAAGAGTAGGGAGTGGTAAAGTTTTCTGAAAGTTGCGGCGTCTACGTCGCCACGTCGCCGCTCCGGAGCAACAACGTCATTGGAACGTAGCCGGACAAGCTCCAGGAACGTGGCTGGAACGTTATCGTCACCAAAAAATATTCCCCATTTTGGTCATAAACACGTATTAGGAACGTTCCTATTACGTGCCTGTAACTAGTACCAAAACACTTTAAAGTGCCTACAATAGTCATTGCTACGTTCCCACGACTAATTGTGCTAGTTGGGCAGCATGCACTAACTGCTTATGAGAAAAGAACATGGATTCCTATAAGAAAAAAAACATTATTCCATTTGTCTGTTATGCAGTACACGAAGGCCCTTTGCTGTTTAATACGTCTATCAGTATCATGCCTTTCACTATGTTCTAGTCGTCTCCTATCAGAAAAGAACATTACTGCCCATAATAAAAAGAATTACGCCATATGTCTGCTAGACAGTACATGCTTAACAGACGAATGATGTAATGCTTTCTTCTTATGGGCAATAATGTTATTTTCTGATAGAATGGCATGATGCTGATAGACGTATTAAACACCCAAGGATCTTCGTGTACAGACACATGGCATAATGCTTTTTTTCCTACATGCATCCATGTCCTTTTCTTATAGGCAGCCATGTTATCTCTTATAGGCGGCCATGTTCTTTTCTCACATGCGGCCATGTTTTTTTCCTGATAGGCAGCCATGATAGGTCTGGTTAGGTTAGGTGATGCGTGCTCTTTTTTAAAACCGCCATACGCAATGCTCGAATGTGAAATGTAGGAATGTGGTTCCAGGATCCCCCAAAACTAGCTACTCAGATCACTAGAAGAAACAACTTTAGTTACAATATGTCGCCAAAAAAATTAATACTTTGAAATTTGTTACTAATACTTATTACCGTCTTTAATATTACTATTCTTTACACCGAACGCAGATCGGCAACTTACCAATCAAACTAAATCGGCGTAATAGAAATATCACGAACCGTAAAAAGATCAAGCTTGCTAACGTCCTAATTTCACTTTTCTCCACACCTCTAACAAGTGGATTATTAGGGGGTAGATTAGAGGCATGAAAACTTTTGAGATGTGGGTCTGGATTCCTTAAGTTTATGAATGATACTTAGGCAACAAATACCTAAGTGTAGTATCATGGTTTCATGCCTGTGGAATTTACAACCTTAGGTGGGTGGCCCTTTATTATTTATTATTTTCATAAATGGTACCATCTACAGACCTAGTTATAAATCTCTATTACATGTATATGATCCTCAGCTTAGCACCTCTACCTTTAACTTAAGCAAGTGTTTTAAACTGCATGATCCTTGCAAGCCAAATTCATGGTTGGGAAAAAAGTATTACCTCTTAATATCAGTAAATGTTATTACATAATTAGAAGTAGTGCTTTAAAGATTTAGCAACCATTGTTAGTATTTAACTCCAAACGGGGTTTCAATAACCATGTAAACGTTAAAATAATAAATACGTTGGCTTTCTACGAAGAAATTTACTAACAATTTTTAGATTTTGCTATATTAGAGTTGCTTTTAAATGCATATGTTACGGCAAATCTAGAGTACGCTTCCTTAGTCTGGAGTCCAGATTACGAAATATATTTCAGAATTAAACAAATTTAAAAAAGTTTGTAAAATACATATGGTACAAGATTTGATGGTATTCGTCTCAAATATTATTCTTTAACAAAATTTTGAAAAATCAGATTAACTACCACGAGTTAGGTGTTTCAAAATTCATGCATAATTTCCCCTACTTAACCCTATTGAATCCCCAACCCTTCAACGGAATCATCTCAAAATATAATCTTGTTCCAGATGTCGTTATAATACATATGTGTACCAAATTTCAAGTGAATATCTCAATATTATTTTATCAACCCCTTTAATAATGGAGTAGGGGTGCTGGAGGGTGGTTAAAAAATATTATAAGTAATCTGACACCTTGGCTTTTATTACATACACCGAATTTCAAGTTTCTGTACTCTTACCAGCTTGCTTTACTTATTTTGCCCTATTTACACCTATTTAACCCCCAATCCTTCAACGGAATCATCTCAAAATATAATCTAGTTCCTGATGCCGTTGTAATACGTGTACCAAATTTCATATTAATATCTCAATTTTATTTTATCAACCTCTTTAATAATAGAGTAGGGGGGGTGGTGAGGGGTTGAAAAATATTATTAAAAATCTGAGGCTTTGGCTTCTAGTACATACACCGAATTTCAAGTTAATGTACTCTTACCAACTTGCTTTACTTATTTTCCCCTATTCACCCCTATTTAACCCCCAACCCTTCAACAAAACCATCTGGAAACATAATCTAGTTCCATTATAATACGTACGTGTACCAAATTTCAAGTGAATATCTCAATTTTATTTTACCAACCCTTTCAATAATGGAGTAGGAGTGGTGGGGGGTTGAAAGATATTATAAAAAAATGTGATTTCTTGGCTTCTAGTACATACACCGAATTTCAAGGTTCTCTACTCTCACCAACTAGCTTTACTTATTCCCCTATTTACCCCTATTTAACCCCCAACCCTTCATCAGAATAATCCCAAAATATAATCTAGTTCCTGATGTCATTATAGCATATGCGTGTACCAAATTTCAAGTGAATATCTCAATTTAATTTTACCAACCCTTTCAATAATGGAGTAGGAGTGGTGGGGGGTTGAAAGATATTATAAAAAAATGTGATTTCTTGGCTTCTAGTACATACACCGAATTTCAAGGTTCTCTACTCTTACCAACTAGCTTTACTTATTCCCCTATTTACCCCTATTTAACCCCCAAAATATAATCTAGTTCCTGATGTCATTATAGCATATGCGTGTACCAAATTTCAAGTGAATATCTCAATTTAATTTTATCAACTCCTTTAATAATGGAGTTGGGGGTGACAGGGAATGGAAAGATATTATAAAAAAAATTAAGGCCTTGACTTCTGGTACATATACATCAGATTTAAAGTTTCTATACTCGTACCAGCTTGTTTTACTTATTTCCCCCTATTTACCCCTATTTACTCCTTAACCCTTCACCAGATTTGTGCAAAAAACAATCCAGTTCCAGATCTCTATATAATGTATAGGTTTACAAAATTTCAAGTCAATATCTTAAACCGTTCCGGAGAAAACGAGCGAACAAAAAAAAGTTACATACCGACAGAAATTTTTTTTCGCTCAAATTTAATATTTCGACGTTTCATGATATTCTAAACCTATTTCGGGTAACAAAAAATGAAATATTTTTTACGATTACTATACTTCCACTACATGGATGTGGAAGTAAAATCATGTTCTCTGCTTAATTATAATATTAGTTTTAATTCAAATATTTAATTTCTATTAAGAGTTGTTATATTTTACCTAAGAGTGAGCACCACGTAAGGCTAGTGGGGAGGGGGATAAAGCGCCAAATGGGGAGATATCTCCCTAATAATCAAATTTTAGCCAAAGATAGTCTTCAACGATCCTGCAGTATTTATTTATGTACAACTTACATCTCTATTTTCAGTTAAATAACATATCAATTTGAAAAAAACCGCTTATTGTTAATTATAATTATAATGACTAACAATAAACTGTTTTTTGCAAATTGGGTGATTTAACCGAAAATCAGTGTAAGTTGTACATAAATAAATACTATAGGATTGTTGAAGGCTATTTTTGGCTAAAATTTGATTATTAGGGAAATATCTCCTCATTTGGAGCTTTATCCCCCTCCCCACTAGCCTTACGTGGTGTTCACTCTTAACAGAAGTGTTTATTTATATACACACTTCTAAATTTATATAATTACAATAATAAAAATTGTTATAATAAATTATGTTAGCCACTGAATATATTTATAAATAAATTGACATTCATTTTCATATATTCGAATACATGCATAAAATTATGTATATGCATGTATGCGTTTATAAATAAATATATTGACATTTATATTCCCATAATATATTCAATGGCTAACACCATTCTATTATAACAATTTCTATTATTGTAATGAAATTAATTTAATGTAATATCTAATTGAATCATATTCATAGGTAGATTATTATTGTAAACATAAACAAGCTAACCATTATACTCTTTGCCGATTTACGGCATTTTATAATTCTATAGGATATTGTCTAAATGTTATTTGTGGCTTTATCTCAATTTTTTTTTCTCCTTCTTCAATTCTTTGGAACTTCCTGCCACATGTATGTTCTTTTTAAGCGGTGCTCGGGGAATCTACAAAATATCACAATTAACCAGTATGTTACTGGTAAATAACCTCTACGTCTGTGACTTTTACATCAAAGGATCAGTTAGAGATTGCTTTTTTTTTAACTAAACAACACAAATAAGTATAAAAACTTGAAATTAAATATTTCGCCGACGTTTCGGGAATCTAATCTGTTTCCTTTTTCAAGACTTTTGTTGAAAAATCTTTTTTGCTGTGTATGATAAATACGCAGCTTTAAGAATTTTTGTTATATTCAATATCCATAGATACTTACTATTTGCATGGAACTGTTGATATAGTTAACAGTTTTTTTAGTTTTTATAGAATGCTAAGATTTAAAAAAATTAAAATATCAAAATCATATCAGAAAAAATGAAATTCAGAGGTCCAAGATCTGCGAACGCGCTTGGGAGAACGGACATAGAATAAACTGGGACTCAGCAAAAATGTTAACAAAAGAGGCAGATAGCAAAAAAAGAAAAATTAATGAATCCGCGGTAACATTATTGAATGAGAATAGATGCGTGTCGAATTGTTCCGTAGATGTCTGTACAATTTGGTTGCCAATGTTAAAAGAAGAACTTCACAAACTTAACATTGTATAAAAACTAAAAAAAACTGTTCACTATATCAGCAATTCCATGTAAATAATAAGTGTCTATGGATATTGAATATAACAAACATTCTTAGAGCTGTGCATTTATCATACACAGCAAAAAAGATTTTTCAAAAAAGCCTTGAAAAAGAAAACAGATTAGATTTCCGAAACGTCGGCGAAATATTTAATTTCAAGTTTTTATAATTATTTGTGTTGTTTATTTTAAAAAAGCAACCTCTAACGGATCCTTTGAAGTAAAAGTCACAGGCGTAGAGGTTATTTACCAGTAACATACTGGTTAATTGTAATATTTTGTAGATTCCTGGAGCACCGCTTAAAAAGAAAACATACATGTGGCAGGAAGTCCCAAAGAATTGAAGAAGGAGAAAAAAAATTCTATAGGATACTCTTCGCAGTTAAACGAGTGATGGCCTTGTCTACCTGCGAGATGAGTGAAAGCCGCCAAGATTTGGTCCATAATCCTATCGCATTTATTATTGACGTTAAATTAATAAACATTAGGAACTATTGCCTGATCTGCAATGTAGCAATATTATATAACATAAATATGTCAATTTAATACATTTCAATAATTAACAACTTTTTTATTTATTGACAGATTTTGTTAAAAAACAATAGGGTTCTTCCTCTAGCTAACACTAACTTACTGTGTCGATCGAATGCAATATACTCTTTGTTTTGTATTTATTCCAAGAAAAGGAAAATACTAGTAAAATATAATAATGCTAAACCTTCTATTAAAAATGTAGATCTAGGAGTGACACAGGGTTCAGTGTTCGAGCGTTTCTTAGACATCTTGCACGATATTTATCCACTGATTATGTTTGCAAATGATCTCAATAAAACCACTCATGCAATGAATTAAATGCATGAATGTAACGCAATAAATTAATTCTGAATAAAAGTAAATAGTGTATTTAAACTTTTATATTCAGAAACCTACGTAATAAACAAAATACTGTTCTCTGTAGCTACTAAATTTTCGCATACACATTTATACAGTTGGTTAAGGTAGAATAACCACGTGGATTTTGTTTGGGGCAAACTAAATTCGATTCTGTGTGCGATATTTCAGATGAAAACCAGCTTTGATGGCGGAGAACACAGGCACACAAAAAAAAGTCGAGTACGAGAAGGCAGACCTATGTATTTCCATACATTTTGACCTGGGGGGAGCGAAGTATCGCAGTGATGTCTGGTTTGCGCCATTCGATTTCCCTCGCCATTCTATGTATTACAAGGGAGAGTATAGCATGCGTAATAAGATAATTTGGCCGCAAAGAAGCAAAAAACCTAATTATCTCTTAGGCTCACCATACTTATTCGCACGAATGTCAGAGTATCATGTGCGGCAAGACGCGAGGCAATAAATCCTACCCCAATATGCCAGCAATTTTCAAACTATGTTATTAAGTATTTTGGAAATTGTTGTTTATTTTTTTCTCTCCAAAACTTTGAGCTTTAGATCCCATGTTATATAAGGTTTTTTTGTTTGTCTTGTCGTTCCCTACCACCAGTTTTTTTAATGACATGAAAGTAATTACACCCTGTCTAAGCGTTTAAAAAAACACGTGTATTTAGGCTATTTCTTCAGAGAAGTAGTATTTTAGGCATTTATTACGAAGAAAAATATGCTGACAATTCTAAGTATTCTATTCCAAGTATTTTTTAACTTTTCACATTTTTTACCTAACCTCGCCCTTCTCAAGATATAAGCGTATAAAAGAAGAAACGTACATTTAATCTATTCTTTTCTCAAAAACTAATCTTTACGGTTATTTATGGGCGTTTATTATGGATTAAAACATATGGACCTTATATTTTGGACAATTCTAAACATCTTTTGACTCTTGATATTTTTTACCTTCTCGAGATACAAGCGTCTAAAAGAAAAAAAAGGAGTGTACTTAATATCCATATTTTCTAAAATCTAGTATTCTTGATAGTTTATTACGAATTAAAACACGTGGACTTTATATTTTGAACAATTCTAAACATTTTTTGACTCGTCATTTTTTACCTAACCTCACCCTTCTCGAGATATAGACATTTAAAAATGAAAAAATGTATATACAAGGTTTTTTTGTCAAAAAACTAGTATTTGCGATTACACAGCCACACACAAAAAAAACTTTCGCTTCCACCAACGAAACCTAGTTCACCCTAGGTTTTTGGGGTCGCTGAATCCGAATCCGAGGTCGGTTTGTCGGTATCAGGTCGCGTTAAGGTAATTTCAAGGTCAAATCATTAGATATCGACAGAAAAATTTGAAAAAAAAATGTATATAGGTTTTTGAGGTCGCTGAATCCAAATACGACGTAGGTTTGTCGGCATCAGGTCGCGTTAAGGTCATTTCAAGGTCAAATCATTAGACTTCGACAGAAAAATTTGAGAAAAATTGTATATAGGTTTTTGAGGTCGCTGAATCCAAATCCGAGATCGGCTTGACGGTATCAGGTCGCGTTAATTTTAAGGTCGAATGGTGGAAAACCTGACAAAAATATTCACCTGTTATTTCGCGATTTTTCCAACTCTCTTACTAGATCGTTAAGTTACTCTCACGTTGTGAATTTGGTCTATTTTTCAAATCAAACACATTTAATTTTACGAGCTATGCACATTGTCCATATCTTGTAATCGAGGGTGTTATACTCCTAATGTCCACTTTATTCTAATATGCTACAAAAAAATGGATTCTCTTGCCTAACCATTCTGCTTTTCTAGACATTTGGTCTAAAATAACTTATTTGGACAAAGTGTCCGATTTCAATATACAGCTATTCTCGTAGCTCCAGCAATACCTCTTATGAGACCACATTCAACTTAAAAACATATTTATATTAGATCTACCCCTATTTATGACATCGTTCCTTTGTAAACTTTTTAAAATGCATTTTGATTTCATTTAGCATTTTTAAAAATGTTTGAGTCATTCCTTATGCATCTTTAAATTTTATAAACGAATGATATAATAAATAAGAATAAATCCACTGTAAAGCATTTTTTCGGGAAATTAGTTTTTACAAATCAGTATTTATATATCACAAATCTAGCCTTTTAAGTGATCGTATATATGTTATATATCTTATACATCCTCTGCTTATGCGTGAAATAACAGGTGGATATTTTTGTCAGTTTTTCCACCATTCGACCTTGAAATAACATTAATGCGACCTGATACCGAGAAACCGACCCCGGGTTTGGATTCAGCGACCTCAAATACTTATATACAATTTTTTTCAAAATTTTCTGTCGAAATCTAATGATTTGACCTTGAAATGACCTTAACGCGACCTGATACCGACAAACCGTTCTCGGATTTGGATTCAGCGACATCAAAAACCCATACACAATTTTTTTCAAATTTATTATCGAAACATAATGATTTGACCTTGAAATGGTCTTAACGCGACATGATACAGACAAACCGACCTCGGAGTCGAATTCAGCTACCCCAAAAACCTAGGGTGTACTAGGTTTCGTTGGTGGAAGCGAACTTTTTTTTTGTGTGGCTGTGTTATTATTGATCGTTGATTATCGATTAGGACCTTGTGAATAATTTTGGATAATTCTATATCTTCTACTCTTGTCATTTTTTACCTAACCCCACCCTTAGCAAGATATAAGATTTTTAACGCTTATATCACAAAAAGGGTTGAGGAACATTTTCTTTATAGGATTTTGCAAACAGTAGAAAGAAAAGCTATCTATTGCAAAATCCTATAAAGAAAATGTTTCATAACTATAAGCAAACAAATAACAAATAATTCACTCTTAAAAAGTGTTGAGGTTAGGTAAAAATTGTCAAGAGTCAAAAAATGCTTAAGCCTTGCTCAACATATAAAGTCCAATGGTTCTTTTTCAACTTAAAAAATATTTGTTGGTGACCGGAAATGGCGATTTTATGTCCCAGTTTACGACCGGAAATCGAAAAAGCACCAGTTCCCGTGACCCTGACTTGTTCTATACATCTTTAGGAACATTTTGAACCGTCTTACATAAAAATCAGGTAACCCCACACTTAGCGAGATATAAGATTTTTAACGCTTATATCGCAAAAAGGGCGAGGTTAGGTAAAAATTGTCAAAAGTCAAAAAATGCTTAAGCCTTGCTCAAAATATAAAGTCCAATGGTTCTTTTTCAACTTAAAAAAAAATTGTTGGTGACCGAAAATAGCGATTTTCTGTCCCAGTTTACGACCGGAAATCGAAAAAGCACCAGTTGACATGACGCTGACTTCGTTCTATACATCTTTAGGAACATTTTGAACCGTCTTACATAAAAATCAGGTGGGGCGGAGTTTAATGTTGGGGTTTAGGCCTTTTTCCTGCGTCCTTTCCTCTAACATAATGATGTCCTTGGTTACCTATACTAAAATCGTTTATTAAAAGAAAATAATTCGTTAATAGGGGTTTTAATGAACGATTTTTTATACATTAATCAAACCTATTAATAAGGAATCATCGGAAAAAATAAATAAACATTAGCACGTGGGACCAAATGACTCGATTGAAAATCAGGCGAATGCGCCGGGATACATTCATTAAAATTATGTCACGGCCAACCGTACCAATTCGTGTAAAATAATAATTCAGTCTAACATGTCAGCCGGATAATTATAAGTATTTTGTCGGGAGACTGATAAAAATCAGATCAGTTAGTTACTCTTGTTGAGTTACGGGACAAATATACAAAGACAAACCTACAGGTGACATTATAAGAATTCCTTTTCTAGTAGATTAAGAAAAAAACATAATTTTTTTTCTTATAACCGTTTTTCGAAAAACATGTGACAAAACACTGGTTCTTAAGTTCACTTGTGTAGCAAAGAGATTGGGGGAATTTCTTTACGATATTGTATTTAATTCACGTCGTGAAATTTTAATAATGCATTGCATTCAAATATTTCTTATGAAAATGGCTAAGTTATAATTTATCTTTTAAGAATAATATTCTTTGTTTGGCACTTAAGAACACACAGCCAATAATATAATATAATAGTGTTGACGTAATATCTTTAACCGGTGACCTATTTGCTGTTTGGCGAGCATATTTTTTCTCTGAGTTGCAAACATTAAGCATTTCTGAGTTGAAATTAAAATAAGTTATGAAAGAATATTACAAATGGGTAAATTAACAACCTAACCATTATACTCTTCGCTGATTTACTATACTTATATAATATATATGTATATAATGTTGCACATTCTATAAGATACTCTACGCAGTTTTTTTTGTAAATGATATTAGTTTCACACATTTTTTGTTTAATTACAAAGCAAAGAAAATTTTTCCATTTAAAAAATTAATAACTTTTTCATTTATTAATCGACTTTGTGTTCTTCCTCTAGCTAACACTAACTTACTGTTCAAATTTCAATACAATCGGACTTTTCGTTCTTAAGGTATCGTGCTTAAAAGAAACGTAACGGACGAACAGACAGACAGGCAGACAGACAGACAGACAGACATACAGACATACATACAAACAGACATACGGATGGACGGACGGACGGACGGACGGACGGACAGACAGACAGACAGACAGACAGACAAACAGACAGACAGGCGGGCGGACAGACAGACGGATGGACATTTTGAAAGTTGTTCAGGATTCGATCACCAACACAGTGAAATCTTTTCTCTACGAACAATATTACCGGTTTTAAAAATGTGCCGATCGAATGCAATATACTCTTCGTTTTGTATTTGCGAAGAGTATAATAATGCTAAATATGTCAAATTCCAAAGTACTGTGTATCGCAGTTATTTGCAACATATGATATATGCATTTTAATTAAATATATTTAATTCATTGGCTAGATCAAAAGTAGAATATTGTTGTATTATCTAGGTACCATATTATCGGTCCGATAGACTCGAAAGTGCACTAATGAGAATGATTTTCATTTCATTTTAGTTGTGTATTGATGAAACCCACTATTCATACGAAAAAAGACAATTGCTGAGTATTACGTGTTTTAAGGAAAGGCGTCTTAAGATTGTACACACTTTTTTATCCAATAATCATTATCGTATTGTAAAGGTTACATTAGCTATTAATAATTTAGCAGCAAATAAAGATGTTCGTTTACAGAAATCTTAAATTGAATCTCAGTAATAACGTGGTTTGGAACGTTTGTACTTATTTATTTTTCTTTTGTCTTCAATTTATTTTAATGTTTTTATATACCTACATTATGAGATAATGCTGTAAATTCTATATTATTTGGTATTTTATCCTGTAGATATTCTGAAATAAATAAAGACTTAAATAAACATTAACTTTAAACAAATTGCGGCTGGCTGTATGATCTTTGATCAAAAGTCATTAAATACATATATTTTTTTAAATATTAGCCACATCCAGTGTGTTGAAAAATATTTTATCCACCTTCTTGCAAATTACCCTAATCATCTTTTAAACTAAAGTAGATCTAAGTTTGTTTAAATAAGTGGTATATTAAAATAAATTCAGATAAAAACGTTTCTACTTTTTGGATCATCATATTACCAATCTGCATATGAAGAATAATATATACTGGAAAGAGTTTGTCCGCTCAATTTCTGTAGTTTGATTTTATCTGTGTGGGTACGTTTACGGAAATCTTATATATTTGTACTATTGAGACTAAGCTTTGCATGTAATATCTTAACTATTATAAATCAAACTTACAGGACTGACTTTCAGCCAACTAGGCTAGCAAGCTCGTGAAATATTAGCAGCGAGGAAAAACGACAAATTATTTGCTGCAGATTGTAGCATATATAATAGATAATCCTATGCAATAAAGAGCAGCATACATTTGGCACTGTAGACTTCAGAGGGCAATAAACAATTATTAGCAGTAACCCGCGACGGTGTAAACAAACTTAAAATCGATTCCCAAATCGCATAAATATGTCACTGAACTTTATCAAAGACAATTAAGAAACTCCGTCACCGATTTGCGAAGACCGTAGTACTGTTGTAAAATGGTTGCGCACAACTGGATTACCAAAAGTGGGAGTAGAGCATGAATAACCTTAGCCGAGGCGGTGCCACAGTCTGAAAAAACTTTTCTCAAACTGTCATAAACTTAAGAAGACCGAGTTAAAGTTAGCCTAGCCTCATATCGACCTAAGAACAACTGATAAACTAAGAACAAACTTCCTCGAAGTGAAATTCTACTTTGCTTGTGAAGTTTTAACGAGTAAAAGTTATGCGTAAAAAATGGACAGAGAAAAAGTCCTACCTGGTTCAGAAGAGACAGGGGGCATCTCACTAGAGGACGTCTTCTTCTGAGGACTCTTGAGGACTTTCGAGTTGTCCGACGGTGCCGTATGGAGAGCCGACTTACGCCGAGTGCAGCCGAGATAGGCCGAGGGGTGGTTCTGCACGTCTAGTCGCTGTCGCCGCCGAGGAAGCTTTGCGGCTCCTGAAGAGAACTTGGGGTGGACGCAAGAGAGGCCCGCCCGACGAGAGACAAGGACCACCGGTTTTCAACTCTATTGATTCGAAGAGGATGAAAAAGAACGGTGCACTTGCATTCGGCCGACGGAGAAGCTTTTACTACTGGTCCTGTTTTATGAAAAGGATTTCGTACACGGTTTTCGTTTCTCTGGACACTACGATGGCACGTTTTTAAAACTTTTCGTATTATACTTGTTCAGTAATTTGTATGCGATGCGTAATGTCTGGCATTTTCTGTGTTATACCGAAGTTGTGATGGAAATAGAATAATATTTCATTTGTAAAAAAGCATATTATCTGTATGTAGACAGAAAATGTCATTAATTAAATATTTTTTGTGGTGATTTATTATCCATCCAAAAACGCCCAGTTTATGTTGCTAAATAAAAATATAATACAACATTCATACAATACAAATTATTCGAAAATGGCATGACAAAGAAGTTGAACATAAGGCCTAAATTTTTAAATAAATTACCTCTCTGGATCAGAGTACTACCGGCCAATAATTTTAAACGACATTTTTTAATAAACCAAGCTCTTTACACCATCAATGAATTTTTAGTCTGTGTCGGTAATTATTATTGAAAATTAAAATTTTATCTAGAGCTTAATGTGCTTTTAATATCAATAGATAATCTATTGAATGTATACATTTTATTTTGACAATTTGTTTTTTAGTGTGTTTTATCAATGTATTTGACTTGTGTATAACATTTCTTGTTTTGCACCAATAAATATTATCTTATCTTATCTATCTATATATCTAAAGAAAAAATAACTATTGTTGTAACGTTTATTGATTTTACACAGGTAGTTTTTGAACATTCTACAGCATATTTTTTACAGTCTCACTTCCACATGCACATAGTAGAGTGGAAGGATAGTAATCGTAAAAAAAATAAAAACATATTTTTTTAAATATGCTTAGAATGTCATAAAACATCGAGATTTTAAATTTGAGAGAAAAAAACGTTCTGTCTGCCGGTCGGTCTATCTGTAACTTTTATTCTGCGCATATTTTCTGAGGAACGGTATAAAATATTCATTTGAAATATTTTCCACCCTCTCCCCAGCACCGACGCCCTATTATCAAAGGGGCTGATGAAATAAAATTGAGATATTCATTTGAAATCCCGTACAAGAATGTATTATGACGGCATCTGCAACTAGATCATATTTTGTGATGATACCGTTGAAGGGTTGGGGGTTAAAATAAGTAAAGTAAGCTGGTAAAAGTACAGAACTTAAAATTTGGAGGGTGAATATACTAGAAGCTTTCAACCCCCCCCCCCCCCTCCACTGCCGCCCCATTATTTAAAACGCTAATATAATAAAATTGACAATTTGGTACACGTATGTATTATAACGACACCTCGAATTAGATCATATTTTGAGATGATTCCGTTGAAGGGATAAGGGGTGAGAGGTATATAGGGAAAAACGAGTAAAGTAAGCTGGTAAAAGTACAGTATATAATAGAGGCCAAGGCCTCAGATTTTTTCATAACAGTTTTCAACCCCTTTACCACTCCCACTCCATTATCAATAGGGTTGATAAAATAAAATAAAGATATTCACTTGGAATTTGGTACACGTATGTATTGTGATGACATATGTTGAGATGATTCAGTTGAAGGGGTGGTGGGTGAGGGTGGGGGTTAAATACGGAAAGTAAGTAAAACAAGCTGAGAAGAGTCCAGAAACTTCATTTTTTACGTATATGCTAGAGGCCAAGGCCCAAATTATTTTATGACATCTGCCTCAAATATCATATTATTAAAATTCTATGACCAATTATTTCCGCATACTAGAGTGCAAATATAGTCAAGATCTTTTCCTTTAGAAAGACTTGGATGAGAAGTCTGGATGTGGAAGTAGCGATTCCTTAGGCAGTGGTTTTTTAAATAAGTTAACATATTAGGTATAATACTATATTTTTACATTAATCATATCCCGATGATGCCAATCTG
This sequence comes from Stenurella melanura, assembly GCA_963583905.1. NCBI lineage: Eukaryota > Metazoa > Arthropoda > Insecta > Coleoptera > Cerambycidae > Stenurella > Stenurella melanura. The sequence goes on from OY757312.1 coordinate 117,817,914, forward strand.
GTTGGTGAAAAATCAGAATACTATGCAGTATCTTCATTTTTGTAGTATATTACCAAAGGTCACCGTTGTTCTAGTGTAGATGTTTTTATTGTTGTGTTTCATACATTTTGGATATACCTACATCAATTTACTGTTAAAATTTCAATCCGATTGGACTTTTTCTTCTTCAGTTGTCGTATTTACCAGAAACGTGACGGACGGACAGACTATAAAATATATTCGCCCTTCACACCACTTTATGTACCAAAGCATGAAACATTTTTTTACTTTACACATTCATACTTTTATTTTCATTCGTTGAAAAAATTATATTAACTTAGGGTGCCATATTAAAAAGCACTTCAATAAAATTTTAATTCTTTTTATTTCACTCTGTAATTAAATTTTTTTATATCGCATATTACCCGTTTGCAGTAATAACAGCTTCATACCGTTGAGGGTAACAATAATCTTGTAAAATATTGTCTCATGTTTCAGGAAAAATAGGACTTAAGTATTTTAAAGTTTGTGGGCAGGACCATTAGTAAAATGACCACTTGAATTTCCCTTCAACATAATTTCAATGAGATTAAGTTCAGGTTAGATTAGGGGAGTTGTAGTGACGTGATCTGCATTTTCTGTATGCGTACACGATGCTGATTTTTATCAATAACGGTCACCTACTAGCGTGAGCTAACGTTGCCTATGATATGCTTAACGCTCAACAACGCTGCAGTCCATCACCATTATATTGATTAGCAAAATTCAATGTCTGTTAATTGATATTAAAACAAAAGTAGGCAAAACAATATTTAAATATTGTCTAAATGTTAGCTGTAGCGTTTGATTAATTTTTCAATTTTTATTTTTCAGATTTCCTGCCACTTATATCTGCACTTTACTGGAACATCACCTTTACGCGTGTGACTATGACGTCAAGGGAATAGCTACATGGTGTTTATTTTGACAATCAATATAATATTACGCATTGGCGCCCCCTAGGTGCTGGTATCATGAATTAATTAAGTAGTAGGGATGACATTTCACTGTATTCATTAGACAGGTTTACAAAAAGAAACAAATATGCCCGATCAATGCGATTCCATTACTGTACCCCAAAGGATTCCGTAGTCCGTTTTGCACCATCACGTCAGGCTTTCGAGAAAACTTAACCTAAAAGTGCTAAAAATACTCTTTTCTCCTTCACTCATGCACAAATTAATTCAATAAATATTTTGGCCTGAATTTTGTTGCAAATTCGAATTGTCTGACTAGAAATAGACTACTTTTTCTGAAATTTTTATGTTTTTAGATATCCGGCGAGGAAAATTCAAGATTTTAGAACTTTGCGATTTTTCTTATCGAAAAAGAAGAAGTTTGGACAAAAATTTCAACAGGCAAAAAGAGTGTGGAATCATCCCGGGAATATTCTAAACTTTTTTGCTAAATTTTCCGATGCCCTTTGCAGAAAAGAGCATTGTGGAGTTTTCAAGTGCATAAAAAAAGGCATTGGACAATTCCGAAAAAAATTTATAACATTCCTGGGATGATTCCAAACTATTTTTGCCTCTTGCAATTTTTGTCTAAACTTCTTCTTTTTCGAGTAAAAAAATCATAAAGTTCTAAAATTTTGTATTTTTAGCACTTTTAAGAAGTTTTCTCGAAATCTAGACGTGATGGCGCAAAACGGACTACGGCATTGTGTTCAGCACACCAAAAACCTTCGGGGTACCGTATTGGAATCTCATTGGTTGGGCTTTTTTTTGTAAGCCTGTGTTATTAGCATGCGATCACACCCAGTCTATATTCTGCTGCACTGGTTCAAGTGTTACTTCAGAGAGGGATTTCGATTTTCTTCGTACGGTCACGTCTAGGTGCCGGCACTCGATCGGCGAAGTTAAGCAACGTCGGCTGGGTCTGACACATGGATAGGTGACCCAAGGCGTGATTGGGCTGAGGCGGCTTGGCGAGAGAAAGACAAGGGCTGATAACTGTACCAAGGGGCCCCTTAACAGACTCGAAGTCTAGGAAGGATCATGTCTGATTAAGGAGCCCTAAGAAGATGATACAAAGGAGTATCTACAATAGACCTTCGAGGTCGCAGTGTGCAACTTCCAGCTCCTTCTCTGGACCAAAAAGAGATATGGCTTTAGTAGTATGGCTTTATGTAGAAAATGCCGAATCAAGGTTTCTATAATGAAAAATTCAAGATTCCTTCCAGAAGGTTGAACAATGTTCGAGACCTGCCATCTGTATAGAATAGAATACATTTTGAATCAACCATACATAGTAGACAACCCCCAAATCCAAAACCAAGATTGACTGGAAGGGGATTGTACCTTGGAAAAAATGCAGACAACATTTAATTACTCACCGACACTGTCACTGTCGGAGCTGGGAATCAAACTTCTTTCTTATTTCAATAAGAGAAATTCATGCTCAGAGTAGTGCCTAACAACTAATAACACCCTGTATATCCACGATTAGTCCCAACCTAAGAAATGTCCAATATATTGAAACCTTGTAATTTATTGTCAAGAGTTCAATATAAGAAACTTGTTTGTATTAAAGTTGTCTTCATGCGTTACTTAACTAAGCGGTTCTCTAACATACAAACAGACATGCAGATCGAAATATAAGATAGACTTTTCTCGATATTTGATCTCAAGATGTTACAAAACCAATTATATATACTTCTTGTGTGCTGGGTTTTTTTAACTATTCGGTTATCCTATTGTACTCACTTAAAATAAATAGCTATACACTATACGCGTATATTTCCTGCTAGCTGAATACTTTTATAGGGCCACTGCACGTGTTTCAGATATAAGTAAATTTCTCGCAGCGGCATTTTCTGGAAAATCTAGTATGGTAATCGTTCCCAATCCGCCATTAACACAATATGCGCGTTGATCGTCGTCTGTTCGTTTTTCACATGATGTAGCCTGACTTATTGGATCTTGTGTTAACAATGCTAAGCCGAAAGGGTTGGGCAGCGTCAGATGCGCCTTGGACAGAATCTATTAAGAGGATTAGTCCGAATGAAGCCATCGTTCGCTTTGCGGGCCTGCCGCTGCATGTATGCCCAAAGAGTTGGGCTTCTTCTTCATTATCTGCGGTCTCGCAGCTTTTACTTTAGATCCACCCTAATCAGCTAAATCTCGTGTGCCAAAACAGAACGTCATCGACCTAGATCGACCCTGCCCCGGCAATAATAATATCGGTCGGTATTTTATTCAAATAGTAGAAAAATATCATTTGCATAAAAGAGGAAAGTGTTGCTTAAGGCTTTTTGTGACTATGTTAATACTGGATAATATACAACCATAAATATGGATTATATATTAGAGTTCATAAAAATACTAAATCGCCATATCGAACCATCAGAAAGAAGTTAATATTAATAGTTATTATACTCGTCGTAAATACAAAATGAAGAGTATATTGCATTCGATCGGCACATTTCTAAAACCGATAATATTGCTCGTAGAGAAAAAAGTTTCATATCACTGTGTTGGTGATCGAATTCTGCACAACTTTTAAAATGTCCGTCTGTCCGTCTGTCTGCCTCTCCGTCCGTCTGTCTGTATGTCTGTCTGTCTGTCTGTCCGCCCGTCACGTTTCTTGTAAGCACGATAACTTAAGAACGAAAAGTCCGGTTGTATTGAAATTTGGACAGTAAGTTAGTGTTAGCCAGAGGAAGAACCCTATTGTTTTTGAACAAAATCGATCAATGAATAAAAAAGAAAAAATATTACATATAACATAAAACTATTATTATTTACAAAAAACTGCGAAGAGTATCCTATAGAATGTGCAACAATTATATAAAAAGTGCAGTAAATCGGTGAAGAGTATAACGGTTAGCTTGTTTTTTAATAGAGTAGTGTACCTCTACATCGGCGCCGATACCAGAGGCTGCGGGGTCTGGACCCCCTGAATTTCTATGCACATATGAGTGAGAAATTCAAATCAACATTTATTTGCATATACAATGTGTTTCGTGCAGAGGTGAGATCAAGAATATTTTCACGAGTAACGTTATCTAACTAAATAGTATGATGTATTAAGTTACAGTAACTTCCCTAACTCCATTTAATGTGGTTGTACTTGCAAAAAACAATTCCTAGTTTTGTGATGACCCTTCACATGAGCGTAAAATTAGGGGTCATTACTTTATAGACGGACGAGAATGAACAAACTAACAGATATAACCAATATAAATCATCTTAATGTTGATATAATTCACATCGTCCGTTTAATATCAGTATAACTTCATGTTCTCAGTATTTCTATGAATTATTGGAAACATAGTTTTAATTAACTTTCAATAGATTCATATTTGGAGATTCGTTTTCCTTATTCTCATCACGAAACAGTATTTTTTTGAAACCGACTTTATTAAATTTTAAGTTTTTCTGACTATAACTGAGCTTCTCTAAACAACACATAACAATTTTTTGCACTAATTTTAATCTATTACTTCCCTCACCTACTGAAACGAAGTATAGTAATAGTGAAAAAATCATCCTCCAAAATTTCTCCGGATTTTCACATTTCAGCAGTTATAACGTACATAGTTGTAAGTTACAAAAATTAAGTTTTTTACTTTCATCTGTCCATCTGTCTGTTCGTCTATCTGTTTGTCTGTCTCGCTGTCTGTGGGCAGTATACCTAAAAATTATTTGACGAATAAACATAAAATTTTGCAAGTAGTGGACGCTATTGCCAAGGAAGAAACCGCGGAAAATGTCCAGTGAAAAATATACATTAGACAATCTATAAAAAAATTACAAAAACATAACTGAGGATAATAATATATGGCATAAGGTTATCACGATAAACGGCTATGCTAATACTTAAACGTTTGGTAATTTCAAAAAGAGATTAAGACACGACGCGGAATACATGAAAAACATCTTTCTTGCCAAGAAAAAAAACCTGCGTTTAGTGAAAGAGTGTAAAATGTCGAAAGTGTCGTAAAATAAATAAAATGCCATTTTTCTTTCATTCTTGTCGGCTTGAATTTACTTGAATTGCTCTTGCAATTCGATATGGTGAAAATGCCAATTTCGATCTTTCGATAGCGATATAGTAAAGCCTTCCAGGTCGTAAAAGTATAACAAAGTTGTCTTTGAATTTTAATAAATATGATCGTAGGTACAGTATAGTACATAATTCGAGTTGCGATACAATTACCTACTCATGGGCATACGCACTAGTAGTAGTTATATGACTTCGTGGGTAGCTTCCACTTATGCGTAATATGCTTGTTACAGCACTTATTCAATATACTATTACAGATTTCTTAAAGTTACATAATATAATAAAAAACAAAACTGGTCTTTTATTATATTATGAGTATGAATAAGTTTATTTGTGATTATCTACTGTAAAACAGTAAATCATTATATAAACTGAATCATGATTTTTGTACATTTACCCAATGCACTGTGCGAGGGTGTAGATGGAAACCTATTTTGTTCACGACTGTTAAATAATGTACTTATTATGCATGTGTTTCCTCAAGAACAATGCTACCCCTTATTCCCTGCAGTGAATAATGATTTCGTTATTCACTAGTTGCAGTGAATAATGAGGACAGTCAGTTGTTTATAAGAAATGACATTAGTGACTTTTTACTCAAAATTTAAAATGTCAAAATTGTAGCAACCAAAAGACAAGTGTTGTTTCTCTAAATTTTCTATAGGAAGCACTCAAATGGTACATACCGAGGAGGTACTTTAATGAACACTCCAAAAGTATATTAGTAAGTTTTTTTCAAAGCATCATCTATTATCAACACGCGGCAATCCCCAACATTGTTTTTGAAACCATTTACCTACGTGCCTGCAAACTGTAATTTTTTAATAGTAAGCCACGACAATGTGTCAAAGCGTAATTCTGTAATTGATTTGAAACGTCAAAATTTGTGCGATTTCAACGCCAACGTTATTTACAATAATTTTACATATTAGGTACTCAAAAGAGTAATATAATTAAATAAATGGATACTGACAGTGAAAACGAGATTTCTTTGACACCGCTAGAGATAAAGAAAGCTGCAGAAATCGCCTCATTAAACTTTTTGCCCAAGAAATCAAAAAATTATATATAATGACATATGAATCTTTCTTAAATAGGAGAAATGAAATGAAGATGAATTAAATGAATATTAAATATTTAATAGTCGTGGATAAAGTATAGTATTCTACTCGCATATAATGGCTATTATTCACTCAGGTGTGTTATGACACTCGCCTGAGGCTCGTGTCTTAAACTTCACCCTCGTGAATAATAGCCATCATTATATGCTCGTTGAATAATACGCTATTATTCAATTGCTCAATTTTCGGAGTTATATGTTATAAAGTCCAAAATTCGCTAAAGACGCAATTTTCGTGTATTCCCCCGGAAATTCATCATTCGATCCTGATAAAACAAAGTTCTACATAATTAGTAAACCTTATCAGTGGATCAGATAATTGGAGTATATTTTAATACAGATTTGTGTGACTTCATTACAACTGGTATTTAAATTTGGTTAACTTAGCCCTATTCCGTATTTCTTATTCTTCTTAATCACGTTTTGTGTTTCATGTAATGTCCTAGTTGTAGCTGGCCTTCCTTTGCTATATGTGTAGCCAACAGTGTCATGCCATCTAACATGGGTACTTGCTAAATGCACGGCCACAGCAAAGCTTTTCCTGTTAGCTCCTTGGTGACATTAGACCAACGTTTTGGTATTTCTAAGTTGCCGATCTTTCCATCTATATTCTTCGCTGAATCTCCGTCACTTCCGGTACTGTCCAAGTAAACCATCTGATTTATTACCTCGTAATCGCCTATCCTTAACGTATCTGGGTAGTTCTTCTTTGCTCAGTCTACAATCATAACTTTTGTCTTGTTGTAATTTACACTCAAACCGTGCTCAGAACTTATCGTTTGGAGGTTGCACAGAAGGTGTGGTGAGCTCATCTCTACTCACCGCAACCAAGGTGGTATTATCCGCAAACTTCAAATTAGAAACCTGGGATCCTACCACAACTACTTAACCCTGCCAGTCTAGATTACGTCACATCACGTGTTCACTAGAGATGTTGGTGACAGACCGTAACCCTGTTCAATGTCCTAGGAGATTTTATATACTAATAGATCGATTGAATATATTTATTGATGCATGTCAATATAAAATATGGCCAGTCCGCTGCATATCTGAATTTTAGAATTAATCCTAGAGACTGATAAGTAATTCATAGTTTGAAACAATTCCTACATTTAAAAATGGATTTTCTGAAAGTTTGAGATTCACTATTTCTGTAACCTGCAAAAATAGTCATTGTGTAGTATTTCTATTCTCAATTTAGGAATTCAGTCTAAAGCGTTGCAACCAGAATATATCATTACAAAGCCTGGTTGTGATTGAATAACACCGAGACTTTGCTTGAGTATTACAAATGATACCCGCATACGACAATAGTTAACCGGATATATTATGCGCTTACCTCAAACGAAAGTAGTCGATTGTTTACCTGGCTTTCCATTACAAGTCCATTACCTGCTCTTGGTTCATTCTTAATATTGCCAGTAGCAGAGTCGTAAGTTAAATAATATTATTTGCTTTTATTGAATCATTTATGAAGATTTTCATTAAACTAACATTAATTATTACAAATAAATGTGTTATAAATATGTAATTTACACCATGCCTATCAATTAATATAAAGTAGTAAAACAGTATTTACAATAATTAAAATGTTATTCTAAAAATTGTCGGTCGACGCTCATGGCATCGCTCGTATTATGAACTATTGATCCTTTTTATGATTTTCTAATGGGCTTGTTTCATGATATTCTTTTTATATGGTTTTTATACTTTTTCAAATAGTACTCGATATTCTCATTATACACTTAAAATTTCGTATTATTAACTTTTTTCGTTCTCGAGATATAAGGAGTTGAAATTAGTAATAGTTGCAAAAACCGAGCGCTCATTGGTGACGTCACTATACGCAAGTGACGTAAGAAAAATATCTTTTTGGGACCTTTCAAATTTAACCTGAAAAGTCGAAAAACATGGAATTTTTAAACGCTGGTAACTAAATAAATACGTCCAGTGAAAGTTCGTTCCATGTGTCTACGGAAAGGAGAAGGTCGGCGATGACTTCTAATCGTAAATTGCAAGGTCAAAATCAAAATTCGTCCCGGCAGGAGCGAGAGAAAATTGTAATTTTTTGACATTTCACCAAATTGTACTCCCCTACTGTCAAGTAGTAAGCAAAACAAACAATACTTCGAATACGCTTATAATTATAACAAGTAAGGAGCATCAAGTCTATTGAGATCGCCTAGTCTATGCGTATAGTGACGTAGCGCCTGGCCACGCCCCATTTTCGCGAGATGGAGATTTGTAATGGTTTTTAAGATAGTAAACGTGCGAATAAGATTCTGATTTTTTGCAGATCCATTAATTTATACTTGCATTTTCGATTTATGAAATAAAAAAAAATGCCGAACAAGCCCATTGACACTAGAGAAACTATAACACTATCAGGTGTGTTTTCCAAAAAGAACGTATAAAGTGTTTCATTGACTGTAAATGCAACTACCTTAATAAAGCTGAAAGCATCGATGACTTTAATTCGGATTCCGAATGTAACATTTAAATAACATATTTTAGGTACTTGGTATATTATTAATTTATTTTACTAAACAATCGTGCTGCATAATAGATTTTTATTCTTTTAAAATTGCCAAATTTGTATAAAATAAAATTTTACCAAATACCACTACAGTATAGTAACCCAGTTACGGCGTTCTGGTGGCCAAAACTTTGTTAGATCGAGAGTTCTTAATAGTTTGAAAGTTAATTCATTCTTTATAAACGAATATCTATGATCTTAATGACCAAAGCTAAAATATGAAACACTGAGCTCTGTTGCTGAAAAATGTCTTTTTAATAACGACACGCTTATTGCATTTAATCATGATAAACCAGTAAAGAAAAGAAATTAAAGACAGTAGGTCGTTTGAAGACTACACTCGAATATTATCATTTGGGATGCGTTAAATGTAGAAAACTTTTCATACTGAAAAATTGAGAAGTTTCTTTTTTAATACATTTTTTTATAATTTCATTCTAGTTTTTTAGCTCTATTTATTTTACGGCCAAGCAGACAGACGAAACCCTTTCGTTTGATAACCATGTCAAGGGAGTTGAGAAAAAAAATGTAATCCACCATTCTAGGGCGTCCGCCATATTGGACATAGTCTATCATAATATATTCGTCAAACATTTTCCTTTGATACCCACATCAAGAGTGTTGTGAAGAAAAAGATAATCTGCCATATTGGGTTATGAAGAAAAAGGCAATCTGTCATCCTGGGACGTCCGCTGTATTGGATTTAAAACGATATTAAATATACTATATTACATTGTCACACGTGCGCAAAATTTCAGAGCTCTAATATAATTAGAACTAGCCGAAATTTTGATTTGACTTAAACATACTAACAAACAGGTGAAGTTAAATAAAATCTTTTAAGTATAAATGTATCGCATCTTGCTACTTGAAATATTAGTGAGATTGATGAATTAAGGGCACTTAAACAAGTTATACCAAAATTAACTACCGGTCCGGATGGAATACCCGCATTTCTTTTGAAAGACTATTATTTGCTTATACTTTGTCAGTTATCTTTACTTTATCTCTTCAAACCGCATCTTTTCCTGATTTAGCAAAATTTGCCCCGTTTACAAAAAGACGAGATCGTTGTTGAATAGTACTGTAGACTAACAGTCATTTTACGTTATTTCAACAAATTTTTATAATATTTTATTTTTCACGTTAAATTCCAAATTTGGCAAAGTTTCAATCAGGATGGATTTCTTGTTGTTAGATCAACGGTTAGGAAGTTGGCTTGCAGTTTACAGGTGAGACAGTAGATGGAGAAAGTCAAGTTGATATCATATATACCATTCTAAAGCTTCGACACACTTGATCATAGTATATTGTTAGAAAAGTTGTTCAATTTCTGTCAATTCCGAATTATTTATTAACTTTTTTTATGCCTACCGATCTGACAAAAAATTAACCGTACAATACCATGGCGTTAAGACTAACGAAATAAGAGCAACATCTGGTGTTCTTCAGGGGTCTGTTCTTGGGTCTTTGTTATTGATAGTATTTATAAATGACATTAACTATGAATCCAAAAATACCACTCTCTTGTGTGATGACGACTGCAAGCTACATTCAGCCATTAGTTAGCATTAACTTAAAATATTTGCAATTAATTAATACATGGCGGGACGAAATAAACTGCATCTGGATAGCGCTATTCTAAAAGGAATTGCGTGCCACTTTGCAGTTTTAAGATTGTAATTTAGGGTTTATAAAAAGATCTAAGTAGTCAGCAATTTAACATTTATTAAACAATTTCCATATAAGTAGTCATTCGTATTCGTATTTTTTATTTCATATTTTATATAAAAAAAATAACCAAGTGCCAAAATTGCCTTAAACTGTGGTATTTAAGAAAATATATATACATTTTTGTAAGAATTTAGCTTGAAAATATGTTTTTATTTTGACAAGCAAATAACTAGTTATAAGTCTTTTATTAGCTATTAACTTTAAATGATGATTACCAAACACTTTCAAATGGCACTTGGTTCCTTTTGGAATACCGCCATCTATACAGACATCACCTAATATAAATACTTGACTTTTACCAGAAAATGTTATCCAATTGAATTTACTAATTAAGTTTTAAATCATGTTCACATATCTAGGATGAGTCAGTTTAAAGATCTTCAAGTCATTTTTGACAGCAAGTTAACCTTCTTGCCATCACATAAATGATATCGTGGCCAATTATTATAAAAACTGCAAAATATTTTAAAAAATGCGAATAATAACACTTTGACATTACTTTTCAATGCGTTTGTTATCTCAAAATTGAAATACGCTTCCACAATGTGGAGTCCAGAATAAGCTATACATAAAGTTGTCATTGAGAAAACGCCAATTTTTTTTGGTACAATAATGACGGCATTTACCCGGCAAGAGGTACGCCTTAATGCGATTTACTAAACAAATATCAAGTGCATGATTTGGAAACCCGCCCTAGGTACTTTTCGATTGTATTTTTATATAAAACATTAAACAACCAGGCAGATTGTCCTGATTTAAATAGTTATGTTAAATTAATTACATGTTCCAGCTGTTTATAAGCTAAATATGTCTCGCACAAAAATTCACTTAAATATTTACCCAATTAAGCAATCACTTAAACTAAAAATATTATTAATTCTATGTACAAACATTTATGTAAATCAGATAGGAGATTGCTGCGGAGAACGAAACGAACTGCTGCAAATAAATCGAGGAGTTCCCCAAGGCTCGGTTCTAGGGCCCATACTTTTTCTTAATTACATTAATAATCTGCAACAAAGCACAAATAACTTAAACACTACAGCTGTTATGTATGCAGGTGATACGACCTTTATTACAAGTGCAGACAAGGAAAGTGATAGTCAAGTCATACTACACAACATTTTGCAACATGCTAAAGCTTGGTTTGTACACAATCACTTAAATGAAAGTAAAACGGTAACCTTAACGTTTGAGACCAAGTCTACCGCTAAGCTAGAACAGAGTCATGAAACCAATGTCAAGTTCCTGGGGGTACATACTGACATCACATTAAAATGGGTAGAAGACATTAACATACTATGTGGGAAACTATCTAAAAATGTATTTGCTATTAAGAAAATGAGAAGAACGATTAATCAACATCCTGCAGTCACTACTTATTTCTTTTTGTTTCACTCGCAACTACTATATGGTATACTGTCATGGGGGAATGCAGCACATACCCATTTAAAAAGAGTATGTATCATCCAGAAGTCTACAATAAGAAGTATAGCCAGTGCCAAGTGGGATGGCAGTTGCAGACCATTATTTATATCTCTAAGAATAATGTGTCCGTTTCCGTTACAGTGTATGAGAATATTATGCACATCAAACAAAATATAAATAAGTATACTACCTATGAAGAGATACATCAACATGATACTGGAAATAAACATAACCAGATAATACCTCAGCATAGACTCTAACAAAATATTTCCATAGCTATTAATTTATTTAACACTGCCTAATCACTTCAAAAATCTTCCAGTAGGTCAGTTAAAAGTAAACTTGACAATTGCTTACATAATATACAGGAATATTGCCAGTTGATTGCTCAAAATGGGAATATTTTCTAGCTACTCATTATGTAAGTTTGTCATTATTTGTACTGTCTGTTCTTTATTACTGTGTATTGTGTTGTATTTTACCATTTTAACTTTATATAACTCCTATTCTTTGACCTGTCTATAAAATGTGATATTTTCTAATGACTAATAAAATTATTATTATTATTATTATTCTTTCCTACCCTGTAATTAGATTTTTATCTATCAGTGTAGTTGTATCCTAAATATATAAATGTTTTACCATGTAAAATGTAATTTCGTAGATTTAGATCTCCGTGCCTACGTGTATATGTCTCCAAAAATAAGCAGTGTTGTCGCCTGTACACTTCGATGCGAACCTGGAGCATACGTAAAGTTGTCCGAAGTAAGAAATGGAAAGCAACATCCTCCGCTGAATCGCGCTGAGCTCCGAGTGCTGAAATCCTTTCAGTCCGGTTTTCAGGTTTCGACTGTAAAGAGCGCAGGGCTGCAACCCTTCCAACTTTCATTTCGTATTCCACGCCCCGATTACGAGGCTTACTAACTTACTTTTTTCTTCTCTTTTTTTTCAGGACGCAAACTTTTACTGCGTCGTACTGAGATGAAGGCAGGTATTACTCTTTAATACATTAAAATCGGAATATAAAGGTGATGTTATATTTATTAAAAATATTTTAATATAAGCTTTATTAAATCCTGCCTGCCGAAGTATTGTAGTAAATGCCGATTTTATAAATTAATTAACGCGAAAGTTTTTGAAGCATCACGTAGGGTGGGGTTCGTTTCATATATACGGGGTGAATAAACGAGCCTGAAGTCGAACGTAAAAAGTGCAACTTTTAAAATTGTCTTCAATTGATTGAATTTGATTTATTGAATCGAGAAGTCTCGATGAAATGAGTCTTATGATATTACATCAATTTATGTTACCGTACAATTATACTGTATTAATTTTACAATAGTTAACTTTATATAAAATAAAAATACATCCAGTACTTCCACAGTATAATAACACATTTGTGGGGTTCTGGTGGCAAGAACTTTGTTTGATCAAGAGTTCTTAACAGTTTGAAATTTAAATTATTTTGTTCAAAGGAACATCTCTGATCTTCTGGTCAAATTCCATACACTAAAACATTATGACATATTGTTTAACCTTCAACTGCTACCGTTACGAAATTACCGTTAAAACTACGTGCCAGTATACCCAGACAGCACATGACATCCTAACGATACCCTACTATAGTCCCGTTGTCCCAGATTTGGGATTATTACATAAGCATATCCCTAGGTCATCCCAGGGTTGACTTGACTGGATATTAATGTCCTGTAAAGATACAATTATGGATAACCTACGGATATCTGCCACTGATTACCTACGGATATCTTGACGGGACTTCGGTATCCTATAGGTGTACAAAATTCCTACGAATATAATAGAATAGATATCCATGGGTTCTCTTATCCAGTTTACCCACGGATATCCAAACACGGGAATATTTTTTCCATCTTTTTCTAAGAAACATGTATCTTCAAAACAAAATTAAGTAGATTTATGTACTTGTATATACGTATTAAACAAATTTAACAAAAAAAAAAAATAAACAAGGAGAAATCGAACCACGGACTTGAATTGTAAGCAACAATAAATCACAAGAGGAGCGTACCAGTGAGCTGCGACATAAATAACATGTCAGAATTAGTTTTAAAGTATATTAATAACTTCAATAATGACTTTCTTACCTTTACTACTGATTGATAATTTTATCCAAAGTTACATATAAGTATGAATAATTGCGAGTATAATAAGTAATTAATATTATTTTTTACCTGTTAGCCGTTTTAACTTTTCAACATGTACCTTCTTTATCGGCAAACCGATTATTTCTAAATTTCAGCATGCGCACAGTGCATCACGCCATTACGATATCTCGATTTATGGTAGTTGCTGCGTTGCTGGTCACTGTCGCTATTGAAATAAAAAATACTTTTAAGAGTTCTTTATTTGTTTATGTGAATACACAATAGATGAAAGTGCAGCAATTGGTCTGCGTAGTGTAAAGCAAGGTATGAAATATTGCGATTATTTAGTTTTCATCAGTTTGGATAATATTAGGCTTCTATAACAACTAATTTGACCTACATAACCTAAAAAGAACTTTAAATTATTTTTTAAAGAAAATTCCCATACAGCACAAGGACATCCTCAGAACATACTGGGGACAACTTTTCAGGACATATGGGATATCCTGGGAAGATCCCATTATCACCTTAGGATGTCCGTAGGATAGCCAAATGGGACAGTTCGGGCTTTGCTGATGACGTCCTCAGGACATCGATGCGGGTGTGTACAGGACATCATCAGCTCTTATATGGGTTATGCCTGGGCTTTACTATGAACAACTTGAGGACATTGTTTGGACTTTACATAGGACATTCTTTTAGGGTTTATTGGATATTTATAAGACAGCAAAAAATACATGTTATTTTATAAGATCATTACTTTTAAACTGAGCAAATAAGAGTAGACAAAGGAGTACAAGTTTACATAATGGCAGAGGCAAAATGACTAATAAAAATATGATACATATATGTACAACTCCATACACATATTTGTATCTATCAATTGGCTTATATCGCTTTAAAAGTAAATCTACCAAACTAATAGAGGTTATATATAGTCCAATGAAATAGGTCGACAAATCAAAATTTTAAGGTAAATTTTTTATGTTACTTTGAATTATTTGAACACGATTAATGAAAGAAATCTTTTTCAACCCCGAGAAGGGGTGAAAAAAAATATATAACAAAGTGTTTTTTTTTTAAATTACTCAAAATGTGTAAAAGATAGTAAAAAAAGTTTCAAATAAAAAAACCGCTGCCTAAGGAATCATTACTTCCACATCCAGATTCTTCATCCAAGTCACTTGAAAGGAAACATCTTGACTATATTTGCACTCTAGTATGTGGAAATTATCGATCACAGAATTTTAATAATATTTGGGGCAGATGTCATAGAAAAGTTTGAGGAGTTGGTTTCTACCATATACGTTAAAAATGAAGTTTCTAGTTCACCCTACTTATTTTCTACTATTCACAGCTTACCACCTCCCACCCCTTCAATGGAGTCATCTCAATCAGATGTCACTACAATACATACGTGTACTAATTTTCAAGTGAATATTTCAATTTGATGTTATCAATCCCATTAATAATGAAGCGGAGGTGGTGGAGTTTGAAAAATATTAGAAAGCAATCTGAGGCCTTGGTTTCTAGTATATACACCGAATCCCATATTTCTGTACTCTAATCAGCTTGATTTACTTATTTTCCCCTAATCACTCCTATTAACACCAACCCCTCTACGGAATCATCCCAAAATATAATCTAGTTCCAGATGTCGTTATAATACATACGTCTACCAAATTACAAGTGAATATCTCAATTTTATTTTATCAACCCCTTTAATAATGTAGTAAGGGTAGTGGAAGGATTGAAAAATATTATTAAAAAATTTGAGGCCTTGGCTTCTAGGACAGACACCGAATTTCAAGCTGCAATACTCTTACCAGCTTGCTTTACTTAGTTTTCCCTATTTACCTCTACTTACCCCCACTCCTTCAACGCAATCATGTCAAAATATAATCTAGTTTCAGATATAGTTATAATACATACCTAAATGCACCAAATTTCAAGTGAAAATTTGAATTTAATTTTATCAACTCTTTTAATAAGGGAGTGGGGGTGGGGGGGGATGGAAAATACCAATAAAAAACTTGAGACCTTCGCTTCTAGTATATACACCAAATCTCAAATTTCTGTACTTTTACCAGCTTGCTTTACTTACTTTCCCTTATATAACCCTGTTTAACCCCAACCCTTCAACGGAATCATCTCAAAACATAATCTAGTTCCAGATGTCGTTATAATACATATGCGTACTAAATTTCATGTGAATATCTCAATTTTATTTTATCAACCCCTTGAATAATGGAGTAGGGGTGGTGGGGGGGCTGAAATATATTATTAAAAAATCTGAGGCCTTGGCTTCTAGTACATACACCGAATTTCAAGTTTCTGTATTCATACCAGATTGCTTTACTTATTTCCCTCTATTTACCCCTAAATAACCCCCAACCCTTCAACGAAATCATCTCAAAGTATAATCTAGTTCCAGATGTTATAATTCATACGTGTACCAAATTTCAAATGAATATCTCAATTATATTTTATCAACCCTTTTAATAATGAAGTAGGGGTGGTGGGGGTTGAAAAATATTATAAATAATCTGAGACCTTGGCTTCTAGTACATACACCGAATTTCAAGTTTATGTAGTCTTACCAGCTTGCTTTACTTATTTTCCCTATTTACCCCTATTTAACTCCCACTCCTTCAACGCAATCATGTCAAAATATAATCTAGTTTCAGATATAGTTATAATACATAAATGTCCCAAATTTCAAGTGAAAATTAAAATTTAATTTTATCAACTCTTAAGGGAGTGGGGGTGGTGGGGAGAAAATACTAATAAAAAACCTGAGACCTTCGCTTCTAATATATACACCAAATCCCAAATTTCTGTACTTTTACCAGCTTGCTTTACTTATTTTTCCCTATATACCCCTATTTAGCCCCCAACCCTTCAACGGAATCATCACAAAATATAATCTAGTTCCAGATGTCGTTATAATACATATGCGTACTAAATTTCAGGTGAATATGAATGAGTAAGAGTGGTAGGGTGCTGAAATATATTATTAAAAAATCTGAGGTCTTCGCTTCTAGTACGTACACCGAATTTCAAGTTTCTGTACTCATACCAGCTTGTTTTACTTATTTCCCCCTATTTACCCCTAAATAACCCCCAACCCTTCAACGGAATCATCTCAAAGTATGATCTAGTTCCAGATGTCGTTATAATTCATACGTGTACCAATTTCAAAGGAATATCTCAATTTTTTCTTTATCAACCTTTTTAATAATGAAGTAGGGGTGGTGGGGGTTGAAAAATATTACAAAAAAATCTGACACTTTGGCTTCTAGTACATACACCGAATTTCAAGTTTCTGTAGTCTTACCAGCTTGCTTTACTTATTTTCCCCTATTTAACACCCAACCCTTCAACGGAATCATCTCAAATTATAATCTAGTTCCAGATGTCATTATAATACATACGTGTACCAAATCTCAAATGAATATCTCAATTTTATTTTATCAACCCTTTTCATATTGGAGTAGGGGCGGGGGTTGAAAAATATTATAAAAAAATCTGACTTTTTGGCGTTTAGTACATACACCGAATTTCAAGTTTCTGTACTCTTACCAACTTGTTTTACTTATATTCCCCTATTTACTCCAAATTAACCCCCAACCCTTCAACGGAATCATCTCAAAATATAATCTAATTTCAGACGTCGTTATAATACATACGTGTACGAAATTTCAAATGAAAATCTCAACTTTATTTTATCAACCCCATTAATGGGGTAGGGGTGGTGGGGTTTGAAAAATATTACAAAAAAATCTGAGGCCTTAACTTCTAGTACATACACCGAATTTCAAGTTTCTGTACTCTTACAAGCTTACTTTACTTATTTTCCCCTATTTACCCCTACTTAACCCCCAACCCTTCACTGGATATCTTCAGAAAACAATCCAGTTCCAGATCTCGTTATAGTATATACGTGTACAAAATTTCAAATCAATATCTTAAACCGTTCCGGAGAAAACGTGCGGACAAAAAAAAAGTTACAGACAGACAGACAGACAGACCGACAGACAGACAGACAGACAGACCGACAGACGGACAGACAGAAATTGTAGGAAGTAATTGTAAAAGCATGAAATATTACATAAAAATGATCTCTTGCTTTTTTTTGGTATTATTAAAATCAACAGAGTTTAGGGTGGTTAGTAGTTATAAAGGATGATATGTACAACAAAAATCATAACGTGCTGAAAAGTTATAACGAATTTAAAAAAAATTCTATTCACTCAGAAAATTATAAAGGATTACGTATCTGACAATAACATCTGCGGGCAATAACCAATCACATTATCCCCTTTTAGATAATATAATAAATACAGAGATATAACATAGCAGCATCATATTTATGAAATATTTAACGTCTATTTGTCAAAAGTACTTTAAAATGAACGTGGAAAAGACATGGACGACCGGCGGATTTCTTAAAACTTGTCACAAAAAGGCGGCTAATTCAAAACACAGTAAATGTATAAAAACCAAATTATAAATAACGGCTATTTAAATAAGATATACATTTTTATTGAATTATTTGTACTGGAGGGGATTATCAAATAGAACAAACAAATAAGTTTCTAGAAGCAAATTTTACAAACCAATAAAAGACACTATAAATAAATAGCCTCCAAATAATATATATACTTTTCATTATTTTTGTTGTTGAAATCTCTTAAATAATAATACCTATAATAGGACGACTCTAGAACTTGCCCAGGATATTCCCACAGTGGATATTTTGTTAGGCTTTTAATATCTTTGCAGGATATTACCAGGGCATCTTGACAGGATTTGTCTAGGATATCCCCATTTGGGATATTCTCAGGTTGTATATATTTTATTCGGATATCCTAAGGATATCCGGAGGAATGTTGTCCTCGATTGGGATATACGGGACCAAATGAGGATATCCTAGGGATGTTATGTGCTGTGTGGGTTTGTGTAATGATTTATTTAGTTATATAAGAATTGTAAGCTGAATATAAGGTAACATTTGTGTACATTGATTCTGTGTCCATCTCAATATCTATTTCGATATGCTTATTGTTTTTACTCTCACATTAAATTAAACTGAAAATTTACTATCATGGTATATAAAGTTAGTCTCGATATGAATATAGGTATGTGTTTCTTTTTAGAAGCAACCTCTACAGGAATGAGGTTACCTCTCATAAAAGAATACAGAAGATTTCATGGTCGAGGCACGCAACTGATAGAAAACAAAGGAAACAAGAAAAATATTACTACTAAATATTAATTTATGTAGTTTTACAGAGCAGTGCAATGGCTGCCGGTGAAATTTAGGTTAGCCATATCGCATTATTGAATCATGTGGAACATAAGTCATACTTTGGAGCGTGACCATCGACGCCAAATGAAGAAGTTCTTGATTTTTGATAAATAAAATTTGAAAGTGTAACTTCATAAAACATAATAATATCTTAATGAAATTTAAAATGTTAAAAAATACTTTTTTAGATATTTTATCACATACTGTATGTAAGAATAATATCCTACAAAATAATTCAGAATTTGTCCGTAGAGTGATTTTTAAGATATAAATGTTATAATCAATCTGCAAAACGTCAACACATTTATAATCATAGAAGTCAAGTAGTAGAGGCGAGTTTTTAGAACTCCGATATAAATGGTACAAAACGATACTAAGGAAATCACCGTTCAGTAACCTAGTAACTTAAATAGCTATCAGACTGATTGGAAATTTGGTTTCAAACGATGGCAGTAGCTTGTCACTCTATTATATCTTCCAATGCGAGGGAAACTGTTAGCATTTTATGCCAGAATAATATTTTTCTACTTACTTTTAAATTTAAGTACCCCAGTAGTTCCAAGTAATAGTGTTAACATAAGGCTTACAAGTGCAAAAATTCCGAGTGAAATGCTAATAGTTTCCTGTGCAATAGTGAATGGAAGACATAGTAGCGTACCAAGTTGATAACTTATTGTTTGAGAGCAACTTGCAGTCTGGATATTTAGGTAATCTACGGCCCTGAAAGCCTATAATGATATCCTAAGGATAGCATAAAATAGATCCTCTAAGGGTTCCAGGTTAATCCTGCGGATATATAAAAATGCGTTTGCGGGATATCCTAAGGATATGAAAAATAGTGTAAATTTTGGATCTCAGGGATGTTCCTGGGCGTATTTTGGGATATCCTCAGGATATTACTAATCCTAACTTCTATATCCCTAGGATGGCCGTAGGATAACTTTGTGCTGTCTGGGCATGGTACCGCTATACATTTTATCGTATTTTTTTTTAAATAAGGATTAAAAAACATTTTTTTTTTGTTTTTAATAAAGAGAAACTAAATGATGATGTAAAACGATAAAGCTATCATTATGAATATGAATTTTAACAACATCCCAACTAGCACAATTAGTCGCGGGAACGTAGCAATGACTATTTTAGGCAATTTAAAGTGTTTTGGTACTAGTCACAGGCACGTAATAGGAACGTTCCTAATACGTGTTTATGACCAAAATGGGGAATATTTTTTGGTGACAATAACGTTCCAGCCAAGTTCCTGGAACTTCTCTGGCTACGTTCCAATGACGCTGTTGCTCCGGAGCGGCGACGTGTTGGCGTAGACGCCACAACTTTCAGAAAACTTTACTACACCCTACTCTTTCAAATCGATGTTGCCCCTTCTTTGTCTTGCAACCGATTTTATTATATTTATGTTTCATTCTTACATATGATTCTTGTTCTTGTTCATTTCCCTAACTCAGAAATTTAATAGAATATCAGAACGTAATATTAGACAGCAAAACTTGTGCCATTTTCCAATGGTCTAAGGGTCACAATTAAAACGAATGCAATTTTACTGACAAACATAATGATAAAACGTCCGAATCTAACCACGCGCCTTTAAAATTTGCATTTTTTAATGAAAATGTTGTTTTCAAAACATGTAATGTCATGCGAGAACATGACACACTAGATACCGAAACCTATTTTTTACTGTTCTTCGGAACTTAACATTACTTTTTATGTATTAATTTGTTGTATTTGGTGAAGAAATGGCGATAAATTAAATTTATTAGTCAATTGTGAAATTATGGTTCATGTGTTATAACAATGGCGTCGATAATTTTGGCCATCAATATGGCGTATTTCAGAAAATGTGACTTTAAGGTCGTTTTCACTAAGAAATGCTACTTGAAAGTAATTGGCTACTTGGCGATAGTGACGAAAACTGCAAATACGTAACTTTAAAGTTATATTTACTACAAATCTGCGAATGGAACTGTAGCATCACTTCAAAGTCGTAGCAAGGTTGTGACTACCACAAATTACCTCTTCAAAGTTGCCGCTGCCACTTCATGGTTACATTTTTCCCGATATTGATTCGGAACGTAAGAGTTAGCCGTAAGTTGAGGTCTAGACTGAACGCGTTCCTAGCTTTTACTGTTTATCATTTACCTAACTTCATATTGAAAAACCTGTCAGCTGTCGCAATTTACTTGCATGCAGAAATATATCAATGATTTAATAAACATAAACCTTGTTGGTATAATATACTATTACAGTGATAGATAACATAGAAGAAAAGGTAGGTGGAATAAAACTGTGTTGAAATATTAAATTTCGTTGCCTTATTTTGAACATAAAATGTTGTATAGCATAATATAGCAGCATATAATTCTAGTCTAGGTTAGGCAAACATATTATATAGGTTAGGTTTGTTGCATTAACTTTATCTATGGTCAACATTTGGGAACTAGATGGGGAAATTTACTTCATGGTAAATTTCAGAGGTGATGTGCACTTTGTAGTAGCCGTACACAGTTCTGTAGGTAGCAGTAACGTCATTAACACCTATGAATATTACTTACAAGTTCCACTACTTTAAAGAAATAGTGAAGGTTCCCAGAACGTCGCGGCAACTATTAAATCTACTTGAAGGTGATTGCAACTTTGAAGTCACATTTCAGTGATGCGAGTTAGTCGCTGCTACTATACTTTACCACCTTCAAGTTCTGAAAACCCGAAAGTCGTCCCACTGGTAACTACCACGTTCCCATGTACCATAAAAGCTACGTAGAAATTGCATAACTATAAAGTAATCATTAGTGGTAGAAACTACGAGGCAGGGACTGTAGACTTGTCAAATGAAGTTATTTTTACACCAAAGTCGTAAATTTAGTCGAAATTACGTAATGGTTACTCATACGAAGTTCCTATCTCAGTTACTGTCACTTTGGTGCTAGTTGGGATGTTATTTTTGGTTTCAATTCTTTCAGCATTTGGGACCCGAAGGTCTTGAATGTCATTGTCCAAGCTCCATACTCCTTGTTTTGTGAGGTTGTAAACCATTTCTAGTCTTTCTGTTTTGGGATCCATTGTTTGCCGAGTGGTGCATTGACGAAATCGGCACTGTTTTTTTGGGACGTAAGATATCAATGTAATATTCTTCTTGATTCCATGAAAACTGCTTTTTACCTCGTTGCTTTCGATAATATAATCATCATCATCATCGTCTTCTTCTAACTGACTTAAGACACCATTCTTCAAAATTGGGATTATCTGGGTGCATGTCAGACGTATTTAGCATTTGGGACATTCTCGCACAGTTCTTGATAAAATAAATGTGCAAAAGTAAACAATTTATTTGTCGTCGATATCGGGCAGGAAAGTCTTACTGACGCTGTTTACTTAAATATCCTTGGAAGGTATATAGAGCATCAAGATGGATGGAGAAAGGGTTTTCGAAATACCAGCTGTTAAATTTTCATAGCGTTATGTGATACCGGTAGATAACAGTTGCAGGTTACAGTGTTTATTTCTAACATCTCGCATGTTTAGCAAAAGAAAAGAATAATTTTAATACTATTTACGTTGAAAATGTTCTAAATTAACATATTCTAAGATCAGTAACTTCGCAGTTGAGCAAAATTTGTGTTCTCTCTTTCTTTCTTTGCGCTTCTTCTAGGAAAACAAAGAGTATATTGCATTTGATCGGCACATTTCTAGAATGGCACATCACAGTCACAACCAAAAAACCGCTGCCTAAGGAATCACTACTTCCACATCCAGATATTTCATCCAAGTCACTTTAAAGGAAACATCTTGATTAGATTTGCACTCTAATATGTAAAAACCGCTGCCTAAGGAAACACTACTTCCACATCCAGATTTTTCATCCAAGTCGCTTTGAAGGAAACATCTTGACTATATTTGCACTCTAGTATGTGGAAATTATTGGCAATAGAATTTTAATAATATTTGTGGCAGATGTCACAGAAAAGTTTGAGGAGTTGGTTTCTACCATATACGTTAAAAATGAAGTTTCTAGTTTACCCTACTTATTTTCCACTATTCACAACCTACCACCTCCCACTCCTTCAACGGAGTCATCTCAATCAGATGTCACTACAATACATACGTGTACTAACTTTCAAGTGAATATCTCAATTTTATGTTATCAATCCCATTATTATTGAAGCGGAGGTGGTGGAGTTTGAAAAATATTAGAAAGAAATCTGAGGCCTTGGTTTCTAGTATATACACCGAATCCCAAATTTCTGTACTTTTACCAGCTTGATTTACTTATTTTCCCCTAGTTACTCCTATTAATTCCAACCCTTCTACGGAATCATCCCAAAATATAATCTAGTTCCAGATGTCGTTATAATACATACCTCTATCAAGTTACAAGTGAATATCTCAATTTTATTTTATCAATCCATTTAATAATGTAGTAAGGGTAGTGGAAGGGTTGAAAAATATTATTAAAAAATCTGAGGCCCTGGCTTCTAGGACATACACCTAGTTTCAAGTTGCAGTACTCTTACCAGCTTGCTTTACTTATTTTTCCCTATTTACCTCTACTTACCCCCATTCCTTCAACGCAATCATGTCAAAATATAATCTAGTTTCAGATATAGTTATAATACATAAATGTACCAAATTTCAAGTGAAAATTTAAATTTGATTTTATGAACTCTTTTAATAAGGGAGTGGGGGTGGTGAGGAGATGGAAAATACTAATAAAAAAACCTGAGACCTCCGCTTCTAGTGTATACACCAAATCCCAAATTTCTGTACTTTTATCAGCTTGCTTTACTTATTTTCCCTTATATATCCCTATTTAACCCCCAACCCTTCAACAGAATCATCTCAAAATATAATCTGGTTCTAGATGTCGTTATAATACATATGCGTACTAAATTTCATGTGAATACCTTAATTTTATTTTATCAACCCCTTGAATAATGAACTAGGGGTGGTGGGGGGCTGAAATATATTATTAAAAAATCTGAGGCCTTGGCTTCTAGTACATACACCGAATTTCAAGTTTCTGTACTCATGCCAGCTTGCTTTACTCATTTCCCCCTATTTACCCCTAAATAACCCCCAACCCTTCAACGGAATCATCTCAAAGTATAATCTAGTTCCAGATATCGTTATAATTCATACGTGTACCAAATTTCAAATCAATATCTCAATTCTATTTTATCAACCCTTTTAATAATGAAGTAGGGGGGGGGGTTGAAAAATATTATAAATAATCTGAGACCTCGGCTTCTAGTACATACACCGAATTTCAAGTTTCTGTAGTCTTACCAGTTTGCTTTACTTATTTTCCCCTATTTACCCCTATTTAACCCCCAACCCTTCAACGCAATCATCTCAAAATATAATCTAGTTCCAGATGTCGTTATAACACATACGTGTACGAAATTTACTCATATAATAATGGAGTAGGGATGTTGGAGGAGTTGAAAAATATTATAAATAATCTAAGACCTTGGCTTCTAGTACATACAACGAATTTTAAGTTTCTGTACTCCTACCAACTTACCTTACTTATATTCCCCTCTTTACCCCTAAATGACCCCCAACCCTTCAACGGAATCATCTCAAAATATAATCTAGTTCAATAGGACGTTATAATACATACATGTACCTTTCAAATGAATATCTCAATTTTATTTTATCAAATTTCTGTACTCTTACCAACTTGCCTTACTTATATACCCCTATTTCCCCTGTTTAACCCCCAACCCTCCAACGAAATCATCTCAAAATATAATCTACTTCCAGATGTCGTTATAGTACATTCGTGTACCAAATTTCAAGTGAATATCTCAAATTTATTTTACCAACCCCTTCAATAATGGATTAAGGGTGGTGAGAGGGTTGAAAAATATTATAAAAAATCTGAGGCCTTCGCTTCTGGTACATACACCGAATTTCAAGTTCTGTACTCTTACCAGCTTGCTTTGCTTATTTTCCCTTATTTACCCCTATTTAACCCCCAACCCTTCATCAGAATAATCCCAAAATATAATTTAGTTCCTGATTTCATTATAATATATGTGTGTACCAAATTTGAAGTGAATATCTCAATTTTATTTTATCATCCCCTTTAATTATGCGAGGGGGATGGGGGATTAAATACTATAAAAACATTGATTGTAGTACATACATCAAATTTCAAGTTTCTGTACTGTTACCAGCTGTCTTTACATATTTCCCCCCCAACCATTCACCAGATATCTTAAAAAAAAAATCTTGTTCCAGATACCGTTATAATATATACGTGTACAAAAATTCAAGTCAATATCTTAAACCGTTCCGGAGAAAACGTGCGGACAAAAAAAAGTTACAGACAGACAGACCGACAGACAGACAGAAAATTTTTTCTTTCGCTTAAATTTAAAATCTCGACGTTTCATGACGTTCTAAAAATATTTCAAGAAAAAAAAATGAAATTTTTTTTACGATAATATACTTCCAATCCACTACGTGGATGGAAGTAAAATCAAATCATTGTGTTTAGTTATCGAATTTTGAGCAACATTTAAAATATCCGTTTCTCGATAAATTAAGGCAGAAAAGACCGATTGTCTTGAAAAGTTAATATCAGCTAAAGACAGAACTCAATGATTTTAAAAAAAATCGGTTAGTAAATATAAAAGATATGACACATTTCAAGAAAAAAGCACATGAGTGTTTATAAGACCCCACAAACACCAGAATATTGCATAGCATACTGGCCAACGTTTCACTAATCAATATGACGTCATCTGGATATTATTAAAATTACAAGTATTGCAATTCTATCCAAAAGAAATTGTTAAAGATATTTATACGGAACTTACCTCTTTATTTATACAGGGTACTCTACAAGATTATTAATAAAGAATCGACGTAGAGGAATAATAATCGGAATGTAACTGTCACTGGCACTACAGAAAAAACCTCATAACTTTTGGTTAAAAAAATATACAGACAGAAAATATAAATAATAAACAAAAGGTGCCAAATATGGACGGTTTGCGTAAATATCTTTACAAATTTTTACTATAGTTGAATTATTTCTTAGGATAATCACCCTGTATGTTTTTTGTTTACGCGATAATGTAAGTAATAACTCACGCAGATAAAATTTTCAGCGCCGTAGGCGAGTACTGTAAATCATTAAGTTTGTTATTACCATTATAGTAAGTTGAAGACGATACTTTTATCTATGATTATATTAATATAATAGTTTGACAACATTCAAACTGTTCAGCTATTCATATCAAATCACCTTGCTCCCATCAATAATAATGGACCACTCTATTGTTTCACGTTGCACGTTACATCGAGTGGAGTAAAAATAAATCAGTAGGGAGTTATAATAAATCATGTCATTTGTTTATGGATACTATCACATGTTCAAAAGCAGTTGATTAATTAATATATAATCTAATAAGAGTAGATAAATAAAATAAATCTTCTGAAAAAAATAAGCTACTATTTTCATCAATTTCGTGCATTTTTTTCTCTATTCCTCTTTGATAGAATAACCCGTCATTTGGATGATCCATTTTACAAAGAGGTCCATCTATCTAGCTATCTATACTGGTAATATATGGCTGTGGATGTAAAGTCATTCGCGCAACACCGATGTTTAAGACAGGATGTCTATAAGGTCGGTAAGCACCTAATACTAAAAAATACTATTAACTATACAGGGTGGGGCAATAGTGCGTCGGACCTCGATATCTCGAGTTCTACGATAGCTAGAAATTAAAAAAAAAAGTAAACTAGATTAAAAAATCCATGTGCCTTTTTTTTAAATGGAATGCTATGTATATCAGTACATTTTTCGAAGCCTCTTTCTAGGCTCTGTTTATTCCTATATTAGCATTGAATATCTCCCAACCACTTGGATGTAATGAATTTTTATGTTGAAATAATGCAATCTCCAGATGGATATTAAAAAAATCACCACAGTCACAATTATGGGTTTTAAGAAAAACTTATGTGAATACCAGTTACGAGACATCTAATTAATGTTCTTGAATCTTTTTCATTTCCTAAAACTGTACAGGGTGGCCAACAATTATTTTTCAATTAAATGGAACACCCTGTATATTTTTCAACGATGTGATGTAGAAATGAAAAACGAACATTTTTTGTAAGAACATCCCTATGGTTAATTCCAACCATTTTCGTTTTATAAATAAATAAGTGTAAATTCAAGAATAAACTTAAAAAAAGAGGTTACCTCAAAACATTCATCAGAAAAATGTATAACAGGTGTTCGACGTGTTGCCCATTTTGATTGACACACGTCTTTATACCATTTTGAAATGAGGCCATTTAGTGGGACCATTTCTTCCAATCCATTGAAATGAGTAAATAGTATTTAACAGGTCCTTTACTATAATGTCTCTTTGTACATTTTTTGCCGTTTTCGTTAGTCGACAAGCAATGAAACCTCAGTTTGGTATAAATTGTCGTGTACAACAGAACATTTATCACACTTATCGGTCGATAGTTACAATTTGTATTGAATTTTGAATATTTGGAAATGTACAATATGAATTTTAATAAAGCGGAACTTGTAGACATGACTTTTGTTTTGCACGAGTCGGACAGAAATTGTTTACTTGCCAATAGAATTTATCACTAACGTTATCCTGAAAGAAGGATTCCTGATGTTAGCAGCTTTCAAAACCTTCTCGATAGATTTCTGGAAACTGGAAATGTCGATTATAAAAAGATAAAAACTGTGAAAGAATAAAATGAGTTTTCTGTGGTGCTGGCAACGTTTGAGAATCCCCATGTTAATCAAAGAGAAGTGAGCTCATTAGTAGATAGATAGATAGATAGATTCTTTATTCATTCTTTACGCCAATTACAAAATATTGGATAGAACAAGTCCACTGGTGAGTTATAATAATTACAATTACATTACATGTAAAATAAAAAAAGTATTTATATACATTTTAGTCACAAAAAAAGACGTATATTTTGTTACGATATTTTGTGTTTGTTATAAATGTGAATGTTTTGAAAATAATTATATTATTGGGCGCCAGACAAATCGCATGCACAGCAATATGTCAAATTTACTATACTACACAAAACAGTAACTTTGTAGCATGATGTCTAGTCCCTTAAATTGGACAGACAGACTCTCCAGGGCTCAAGTCGGTTCAAATTTGCTCAGGTTAGCATTAGTGCATACAGTCTGTAAAGGTAAATGAAAACCAGAGTTCAAAATAACAAAAAACAAATATTTATTTATAAAACTCCTTCCTGGAAACCTATACTGGAAAAAATACACAGATACATACGTTGTATGACCTAATTACTAAAATAAAATTAATATGGCCTTTTATTTATGAAAAATTGCAATTTTTAAGAAAATATTTACCATGGGTTTATTGTCGCTGCTCGATTAGTTCGACATTTCACTCGCGCTTGTGGCGCTGCCGGCAGTCTTACTTCTTATCTGCGATCCCTGGCAAATCGTTGACGTTTGGAGCTTCACTTTAGTGGCCTGTGATATGAATTTTGCTTTCTTGATTAATTTACTGGACGAAACACTTATTTTTAATACCGAAAACACTTTATTTTAAAAGGTAGGTACTGTTACCTTTCGTTGCACTTAATTTTTCTCTTAGGATGTTTACAACATATGAAATACTTTCAATTATAATTTTGTTTACCTTCTCAAAACATTTAAAAATTTAAATTTCAGGAACTTTGTAAATTGTATATTATTAATTATCACTTCTTGCTAAATATGCATTTAAATTATTTGTCCACTCTTAAACTTGAGTACAAACGGCTCTACTTAAACTTTCTTGGCACTTTTGGTTATTATTTGTTTATTTAAAATTTTTTTAAGGTTATAATTTTCTGGATCAACAATTCTAGATGTTGTCTCTACGAACTCTAATGGGTGACTGTTTTAAAAATTCAAGCTTTTTAATTGGCCTAATTTGACGTTTTTGACATGATTAGATTGCTTGATTATTAAAATTATTTTATTGAATTCTGTAATTACACTTATTTTTGTGTAGGAGTTCTAAAGCTGGATTTTACTATTGAATTATTAATCTGCATTAAATTCTGAATATTTCCATATGCCACACTCTATGTTTAATTGAGTATCAATGAAATTTCCAAAATTGCTGAAATTTATACAATATTTTTCTTAAATTCTATTTTACATACAAAGTTTGGTTTCCAGGTTGTAAATGAGCTTTGTATTACTAATTATACACACAATAAACATTGTTACAAACATTTTAAATTCATATAGATAACATTTTGTGTTCTAGGGGTAGCGGGTACTTTTCAACACCATCTCATACCTCCTAGATGAACAAATTAATGGAACATAATGCAATGTAAATGAAGTATAGTGAGTCCTGTTTCACTGCAACCATATATTTCATTGGTAAAGTTCATTTATATTATGGTTTTTATAATAACCGTCGAGCTACGCTATGGTCATTCTCAAATAACATCGTGTGCCTTACAATAGTCCTTTAAATTATGGGCACACACAATGTAAGTATAGTTTACATGAGTCTTTACATATTTTATACCATTTGGAGCTATTACGATGTGCTTTAGTAGTAATATTTTCAATAGACGAGTCTCTATTTTGACATTTGAGTAATACTGTTTCTAAAGTGGATTACACCTATTGTGTTTGTATTCTAATTACATAATTACCTTTTAAATGATTAAAAGTTCATGTTTACACTAGCTAGGTAGCTTTTAAGTTCTTAATTCAAAATATTTTAACAAAATTTATTTTTATTATAGCCCAGTCGCTGAGCTTTTGCATGGGTCTTCAAGAAGATGAAACTAGATAATGTTTTTGGACACCATGGATGCTTCAGTACTGTTCTGGCTGTATATGGGCGTTTTTACAATCACGTTTCTTTATTTAAAAGTCCATTATGATAAGGTAAAATACAATTAATGTTTAAAATCATGTTTTCAAACTTACAATTATAATTATAATTCTAAATACTTGAATCCTGCTACTCTGTTCTCATTTACAGTTCAGGCTTAGTTGTAATTACATTCTGGAGTCTGCTCGATACATCATGCCTCGAGTGCTCGTTTCTATAGTATAATAAATTAATTCGCATATAGCATTATGTTTAAAATTTTTTTATTTTAATTTATTTTTTGTTGATATTATTTATACAGTGTCTGTCTGTTCGTGTGGCAAATATCATGTCATATTTCCCCCTTTAACTATAATAAAATTTTAATTTATGAAAATTTTTTGTTAGTTACACAACATGACGTGTGTTTGCCACATGTGACTGCTTATTTAGCCTATAAGTAATATTTTGTTTATTTAAAGTTCAAAAGGTATAAATTTTAGGTATTAACATCCCCTTTTATCGTTTAGTTCTGTTAATAACTCTTCATAATATTTAAGCATTAGAACATCTTTTTAATTGTACTAAATGCTCCCCCCATATCGTTATAATTTTTTAATGTTATAATCTAACCTTGTTCATATGGGTACATCATTTCTATATGAAACTTCCCTCTTATTGTATCATCTCGCTCATCCATCAACTCATACGTATTCTCGTTAATTACTTTGTTAATTACATATGGGCCTTCATATGGGTTCTGAAATTTCGCACATATATTATTTTTGTGATCAGATACGCGCATTCGCTTGATTACTACTGAATCCCCTACGTTAAACGTGGTTCTTTTCCTTATACGCTTATTCTCCCTACTTTGATATCGCTTAGCATTTCGTACCAACCTAAGCTTAACATTCTTACGTATGGTCTCTAAGTCTAATGTTTTGTCAAAAGTCCATGGCCTATTTGGTTGCTTCCCCATCATACTAACTACAGGAGGTATTTCTGTAACCGTACTAGGCACATTATTTATATAATTTTCAACTTCTTTAGTAAAGAAATACCATTCTCGATGGTTACTTTGTAATACAATTCTCATAAATCTGTTTACTTCCTGAATATACCTCTCAGCAGGATTAGCTTGAGGTCTACGAATTGTCGTATATACTAATTGTATTTGCTGTTTTTCTAAATACTCTTTGAGGCGTTTGTTATTAAAATAGGTAGCGTTATCTGCTAAAATTCGTTCGGGTTTCCCTATGGTTCTGCAATATTCGTTTATTTTTCTTTTTATTATTAACGTATTACACCTTTTGGTGGGGTATAATTTAACAAATTTGGAAAATATGTCTACCATAACTAAAATATGTTTATACCCATCTTCGCTGGGAATAAGATTACTAACAAAGTCGATAGCCACTAATTTCAATGGTTTGGTAGATATTATGCTGTATACTATGTTCTTGTTCTTATAATTTTTAATTTTCCCTAATGTGCATTCATGGCACTTAGTCAATAATTCTTTTGTTAGAGAGAGATCTTTTTCACAATAATAAGTTTCACGAAAAATTAACCATGTTTTTCTTATTCCTACATGTCCATATCTAATGTGCAAATCTTTAATTATTAGTGAAGCTAGGGTCTTATCTATTACAAATTTTTCCTCGTTTGAAATGGTTTTTATAATAAAATTGTCTTTGAAGGTGAAGCCTCTGCGTGGAGATACTAGTATTTCATTTCTTAGTTCTTGTAAGTGTGATTGACTATCGTGTACATGTGCGTATGTGTACGGATTGTGTGTGTGTGATAAGGTGTTTAATGCAACCGTAAATGTGTTAGTGTCTTCTGTTTTTACATGTCGGTTACGTGTCAGTGCGTCTGCTGTTACATTGAGTTTCCCCGGCTTGTGTTTAATGGTAAACGAGTATTCTTGTATCAACAAAGACCAGCGATATATTCTGTTGTTTGCAAATTTTGTCTTCATTAGATAGCATAGTGCAGAATGGTCAGTCTCTATAATAAAATGATTCCCGGTTAAGAAGAACGATAGCTTGGAGATCGCATATACGATACTGACCATTTCTTTCTCACAAATTGAGTATCGCGTCTCATAGGGCTTAAGAATCCTAGAAATAAAACATATGGGAGTCTCTGTTCCCCCCTGCCATTGTGTTAGCTCGGCGGCAATAATATTTTCGGACGCATCAGTGCGTAAAATGAATGGTATTGAGAAATCAGGACTGTGAAGCAGTAGATTGTCATGGAAGTTTTTCTTGATGGTTTGGAAAGCTTCTTCTCTCCTCTCATTCCATTCCCATTTTTCATTCTTTCTTAGTAACTCAATAAGCGGAACTTCCAATTCTGATAATCTAGGAATAAACTTTTTGTAGTAATTTAACATTCCTAACAAACCACGCAACATTTTTAAATTGATAGGTCGAGGATAGTCTTTTATCTCTCGAACCCTCTCTTCACCTATGCTGATACCCTCCTGTTTTATTTTGTACCCCAAATATTTAACGTATGTGCGGAAAAATTCACACTTTTCTATGTTTAATTTCAACCCGGCTTTGTTTAATTCATCAAGAATTATGTCCAAATGTTCACAGTGTTTTTTATCTGTTTCAGAAAAAATTAGGATATCGTCGATGTAGTGGACACAGAAACTGTCATACTTATCTAGTATGTTCTGCATTGCCCTAACCAGTGCGGATGAAGCTGATTGCAATCCAAAAGGTACTACTTTGAACTGAAAGATATGGCCATCCACGCTGAAACCGGTGTATTTACAAGAGTCTGAACTTAATGGAATCAACCAGAACGAGTTTTTTAGATCTAACTTAGAAAATATGCTATTTTTACCAATTTTTGATAATAAAACGTCAATTGTCTGTGGCGCATCGAATTGAGATTTTGTAATACTGTTTAAATTCCTAGCATCTAAACACAGTCTAATAGTATCGTCTTTCTTTTTGACCACAACGATAGGATTAATAAAATTAGTTTTAGCTGGTTCAATGATGTTCGCATCTAACATATTATTCAGTTCTTTTTGTACCTTTTCCTTGTATTTGTAAGGAATAGGGTACGTTTTGCATTTGAAAGGTTTTTCTTCATCTACCTCTAACTTGTGCACGTAGCCTTTAGCTACTCTAGGTTCGTAGTTCACTAATGTAATATATTTTTGTAATAAAGTTTGTGTAAATTTCTCATGTTCATTCGGACACTTTATGGTTAACGTATCAGATTCTATGTAATCAGTATTCATAACGTACGTGGTTAATGCCCCCGTATTCTTACCGTAATCATACATATTATTTGGCTTTTTTCCTTTTGACTTCCAGCGTTTCTTTTTAATTTCAAGTAGCCTTTTGCGGCCCCCCCCTATAAATATCACATTTACAATTGGTTGCATATTACTTAGCTGCAATTTTAATTTGTTATTTAAATTCTTATTATTTAAGGATACAATGATTGTATTATTTATATTGTTAGTATAGATTAGTTTGTATTGTGTTTTATTTTTTTGTTTGAACTGCATAGGGTTTATAATATTTGTAAAATGTTTACTTTCTTCCATTTTAAACTTATCCATGTAACCTTTTTTTATACAGGGTTCACTATTTATTCTGGTATCATGTTTTTGTAGCAATCTTTCATCTTTTTTGTTTTTCTCAGTTAAACAACTCATTAATTCATTGGGCTTAATAAAACTCGTATTTATTTCACACGTGGACCTTTCCATCGTATGTTTACCACAGCATTTATACCTATTATTTGGCTTTTTGCCATTTAAATACTCCATATTGGCACATTTGCCTTCAACAATATAGGGACTCTTGCCCTTTAAATAATTATTACCCTCGGGACCCTTGCCCTTCAATTTATTTAAATTATATATCGGTGAACTTTCACCTTCGACGAACAACATTTTCTCACCCAAGTCTATTTTTGCCCTTATAATTGATAAGATATCTTCCCCGATTATCACATTATAATTCAGGTTTGCTACAATTACGAAATCCCCTTTAAAAGTTTGATTATTGATTACAAAATTACTATTCAACACCTTGTCACATTCTGCGAACTTTTTTCCGTTGGCATTAACCAACTTTATCTTTGATACCCTTATGCATTTAATTTGATTTAAGTATTTGTTATAAATATCCTTATCAAGCAAACTAATTTGCGATCCTGTATCAACTAAAGCATGCAAAACATGATTGTTTATTTTAATTTGAACTATTGGCAATTGGCTTATCTTTGCGTTTTGTATTTCGTTACCATTCTCGTGACCAATGAACTCTTTTATATGCATATACTTATGAGCTACGTTTAAAATTTGGTTATTCAAAAATCCTGTCTATCCCTAGCATTGACTTGCGCAGTCGTTTCTATTTTATCAAAATCGGATTGAGTGTTTCGTTTTTCCCTTGTATTCCTATTAATATTTGTATTTGTCACTTGAGCATACGATCTCGTATCTCGTTTATCACCTTCCCATCTTACATGTTTACGATCTATCCCCTGATTGTTTATATTTTCCCTGCAATTATCATATTCCCGATATCTGTTAAAATATGTCGCATTTGGAGACCTTTGTTCCCTACGATTATTGTTATTAGAATAATTGTTAAACCTGTCGTTTGCCCCATCTGTACCTTTGTCATTATTTCTCATATTTTTGTTCGTTTCATAATTATTGTTTCTCTTATCAAAGTAGTTAGAACTATTCCCCCTATATCTAAAATTCTGATTAAATTGGTCGCGATTTGATTGATCATAATTATAAATATTTTGTCGATAATCATCGATCTCTCTCAAATATTCAATGAGATCATCCAACAATACAATCCTTTGGGTGATTATGACATTCTGTATATCGTTGGAGAAATGTCTTGCAAGATATTTAACTATTTCCCCCTCTGTGAATTTAGGTTCTAAGTACTTTATGTTATAGACTTTTCTCAACACGTAAGTCTCCCTAGTTATTCCTAATTTTTCATTGAATTTACCATTGAAAAGGTTTTGTCTTATTTTTTGTTGTGTGTACTGGCCCCAATATTGTTTGAGTACCAAGGTTTCAAATTCGTCAATATTCGAAAATTTGTCCTCGACCGTCTGGTACCACAATTCTGCTTCCCCCTTAAGCATGTTTTGGATATTTGACCTTAAACTCACATGGCTGGGTAGTGTGTCCATGTGTTGCCGTAAGCGTGTGATGAATATTTTGGGATGTGTTCTATTGTCCCCAAAGAAATAGAAAGGTGTTTTCGAGCATGTGTACATATGTGTTGATGTTTGACCTTGATTCCTTTCTTGTAATAGCCGCGTATTCTTTTCAATCTTACTTTCCTGTTCTTTTAATTTGGAATTATATTCCTCTCCATGTTTCTTAATCCTCTTATCCATCTCTGTTATACCATCATCTATCAAACTTTCTACTTCTACCCTGACTTCTTGTCTAATTTCCTGGGTAACTTCATTCGTTTTTGTTCTTATTTCTTCACTCATCAATTCTCCAATTCTTTCCCATTTGTTCTCAAGACTTTCAAACTTATCTCGCAGTTCGGTTTGACTTCCTTCCATTCTTCGCATTTTCTCTTCTATTTTCCTGCTAATATTTTCTTCCATTCTTCGCATGTTTTCTTCTGCTTTTATATTTAAATTTTCTTCCAAATTTCTGTTGTTTTCTTCTATTCTTCTTATGTTTTCTTCTGCCTTTTTATTTAAATTTTCTTCTAAAATTTTGTTGTTTTCTTCTATTCTTCTTATGTTTTCTTCTGCCTTTTTATTTAAATTTTCTTCTAAATTTTTGTTGTTTTCTTCTATTCTTCTATTTAAATTTTCTTCTAGTTTTTGATTGTTTTCTTCTGCCTTTTTATTGTTTTCTTCCAGTTTCTCTTCCAATTTCTGGCTATTATTTTCCAATGTTTTATTCATGCCTGACATCATGTCCATTATTTTCCGGAACATGTCAGGTTGTGTATTTGCATCCCCCTCTGATTG
This sequence comes from Stenurella melanura, assembly GCA_963583905.1. Taxonomy (NCBI): domain Eukaryota; kingdom Metazoa; phylum Arthropoda; class Insecta; order Coleoptera; family Cerambycidae; genus Stenurella; species Stenurella melanura. The sequence goes on from OY757312.1 coordinate 117,854,068, forward strand.
TGTGTTTGACGTACCAGCCGATGCTTGTTCTTGGTCCATGCTTATTTCTTTACCTTTCCTAAGTTTCATATATTACGATGGACAATTACCAGTTGTGGTACTAATAAAAATTTTATACCAAAAAGAAATAAATATACCCTTATTATTTAATTGACACACTGTATACCTTATATCAACACAAACTCTGGCTTTTCTGTTTCCTGAAATATTATAAATTTTATAATTCTGACAAATTATTTATTTGTGATTATGATAATGCTAGATTACAAAACTGGCACCGCGTTGGGCGACATTTGTTACGATATTTTGTGTTTGTTATAAATGTGAATGTTTTGAAAATAATTATATTATTGGGCGCCAGACAAATCGCATGCACAGCAATATGTCAAATTTACTATACTACACAAAACAGTAACTTTGTAGCATGATGTCTAGTCCCTTAAATTGGACAGACAGACTCTCCAGGGCTCAAGTCGGTTCAAATTTGCTCAGGTTAGCATTAGTGCATACAGTCTGTAAAGGTAAATGAAAACCAGAGTTCAAAATAACAAAAAACAAATATTTATTTATAAAACTCCTTCCTGGAAACCTATACTGGAAAAAATACACAGATACATACGTTGTATGACCTAATTACTAAAATAAAATTAATATGGCCTTTTATTTATGAAAAATTGCAATTTTTAAGAAAATATTTACCATGGGTTTATTGTCGCTGCTCGATTAGTTCGACATTTCACTCGCGCTTGTGGCGCTGCCGGCAGTCTTACTTCTTATCTGCGATCCCTGGCAAATCGTTGACGTTTGGAGCTTCACTTTAGTGGCCTGTGATATGAATTTTGCTTTCTTGATTAATTTACTGGACGAAACACTTATTTTTAATACCGAAAACACTTTATTTTAAAAGGTAGGTACTGTTACCTTTCGTTGCACTTAATTTTTCTCTTAGGATGTTTACAACATATGAAATACTTTCAATTATAATTTTGTTTACCTTCTCAAAACATTTAAAAATTTAAATTTCAGGAACTTTGTAAATTGTATATTATTAATTATCACTTCTTGCTAAATATGCATTTAAATTATTTGTCCACTCTTAAACTTGAGTACAAACGGCTCTACTTAAACTTTCTTGGCACTTTTGGTTATTATTTGTTTATTTAAAATTTTTTTAAGGTTATAATTTTCTGGATCAACAATTCTAGATGTTGTCTCTACGAACTCTAATGGGTGACTGTTTTAAAAATTCAAGCTTTTTAATTGGCCTAATTTGACGTTTTTGACATGATTAGATTGCTTGATTATTAAAATTATTTTATTGAATTCTGTAATTACACTTATTTTTGTGTAGGAGTTCTAAAGCTGGATTTTACTATTGAATTATTAATCTGCATTAAATTCTGAATATTTCCATATGCCACACTCTATGTTTAATTGAGTATCAATGAAATTTCCAAAATTGCTGAAATTTATACAATATTTTTCTTAAATTCTATTTTACATACAAAGTTTGGTTTCCAGGTTGTAAATGAGCTTTGTATTACTAATTATACACACAATAAACATTGTTACAAACATTTTAAATTCATATAGATAACATTTTGTGTTCTAGGGGTAGCGGGTACTTTTCAACACCATCTCATACCTCCTAGATGAACAAATTAATGGAACATAATGCAATGTAAATGAAGTATAGTGAGTCCTGTTTCACTGCAACCATATATTTCATTGGTAAAGTTCATTTATATTATGGTTTTTATAATAACCGTCGAGCTACGCTATGGTCATTCTCAAATAACATCGTGTGCCTTACAATAGTCCTTTAAATTATGGGCACACACAATGTAAGTATAGTTTACATGAGTCTTTACATATTTTATACCATTTGGAGCTATTACGATGTGCTTTAGTAGTAATATTTTCAATAGACGAGTCTCTATTTTGACATTTGAGTAATACTGTTTCTAAAGTGGATTACACCTATTGTGTTTGTATTCTAATTACATAATTACCTTTTAAATGATTAAAAGTTCATGTTTACACTAGCTAGGTAGCTTTTAAGTTCTTAATTCAAAATATTTTAACAAAATTTATTTTTATTATAGCCCAGTCGCTGAGCTTTTGCATGGGTCTTCAAGAAGATGAAACTAGATAATGTTTTTGGACACCATGGATGCTTCAGTACTGTTCTGGCTGTATATGGGCGTTTTTACAATCACGTTTCTTTATTTAAAAGTCCATTATGATAAGGTAAAATACAATTAATGTTTAAAATCATGTTTTCAAACTTACAATTATAATTATAATTCTAAATACTTGAATCCTGCTACTCTGTTCTCATTTACAGTTCAGGCTTAGTTGTAATTACATTCTGGAGTCTGCTCGATACATCATGCCTCGAGTGCTCGTTTCTATAGTATAATAAATTAATTCGCATATAGCATTATGTTTAAAATTTTTTTATTTTAATTTATTTTTTGTTGATATTATTTATACAGTGTCTGTCTGTTCGTGTGGCAAATATCATGTCAATATATATATATATATATATATATATATATATATATATAAAAATAATAAATAAAACATATGTACATATATATACTCACATATACATACATATACCCATATATATGAGAAACAATAAAAGTATAAATGGGTATATATGAAAAAAAAATTCCATTGAAAAATGGTAATATACATACTAGGAACAATATATATAAACATATCTACATAATTCATATATACATTTTGTCATAATTATATTATACATGCATATATGTACACACACATATATACATATACACACACACGTACATATACACAGAATATGAAACTATATCTTAAAGTATTCGTCTAGTTTGTAAAAAGTTTCATTTAATAAATACAATTTTAAACGTTTCTTAAACGGAATCATGGAGTTACAGTTTTTGATGTCTTGAGGTAAATGGTTATAGACTCTGAGTCCCAAACTGTTAGGCGAGTTTAATGCAATATTTAAACTATGAAAAGGTATATGGAAATTATTTTTTTGTCTCGTATTAATACCATGCACATCTTTATTAGATTCTAATTTGTCCTTGTTAATATAAACATATCTACATAATTCATATATAAGAAGACATGGAAGTGTCAATATTCGGTACTCCTTAAAAACATTTTTACAGGTTTCAGTAATTGATAAACCTGCCATGCATCTTATAACACGTTTTTGCGCTATGAACACATTACATGATAGGGTGGATCCACCCCAGAAGCATATTCCATATCTTAATCGCGAGTCTACTTCAGCATAGTATAATTTTTTTAATTGATCAATATTTAGTACAGTTTTAATGCTTCGAAATTGATAAACAATTGAATTCAGCTTGGAGATAAGGTTTTCACAATGACTTTTCCAAGTTAGTAGGAATAAGTAGACGGTCTGTCGGTCGAATCTTAAAAACAAATAAGTTGCATGGATATCACATTCAAATGCACCATGAATTATCTGATGACGATTTTCAAAAGCGCCTTCAATTTTGTAATTGGGTCAGATGTAAAATGCAAGATGATGTCAACTTCTTCAATAATGTTTTATTCACTGATGAGGCAACTTTTCATAAAAATGGATTTGTTAATAGGTTGGGGAAGAATTATTGGAGAACATGTAATAGGGCAACATTTCTTTGATGGTACATTGACTGGAGCTATTTATCTTCATTTTTTGGAAAACTATTTGCCACAATTATTGGTATATCTCCCTGAAAGATTTCGAAATAGGATGTGGTTTCAGCAAGATGGTGCTCCACTACATTATTTAAAGGCAGTTAGAGACCACTTAAATAATACCTACCCTCATCAATGGATTGGAAGGAATGGACCCACTAAATGCCCTGCTAGATCCCCATATCATACAAAAATGGATTTCTTCTTATGGGGATACGTGAAGGAAATTGTTTATAGAGACACGCCAACAACAGTACAAAATATGAAGGAAATAATAAAAACTGCTTTTAGATCTATCACACCGGCGGCAGTTTTAGGAACAGTGGGAACTCATTTCAAAATCACATAGATATGTGTGTCATTCAAAATGGGCAACATGTGGAACATTTATTATAATTTTTTCTACTGAGCTATTTGAAGAAACCTCTTTTACTTTTGAATTTTGTAATTATTGCTCAATAAACCGAAATTGGTTGCAATTAGCCATAGGGAAGTACTTACAAAAATTGTTCGTTTTTCATTTCTACATCACATCGTTGAAAAATATACAGGGTATTCCATTTGAAAAACTTGAGAAAATTCAATTTAAAAAGTTCTTAATTGAAAAATAATTTTTGGCCACCGTGTACAGTTTTAGGAAATGAAAATGATTCACAAAAATTAATTAGATGTAACGTATTCTCCATAAGTTTTTGTTAAAATCCATAATTGTGAATGTGTTGATTTTTTAATATCCATCTGCAGATTGCATTATTTCATCAAAAAAATTCATTACATCCAAGTGGTTGGGAGATATTCAATGCTAATATAGGAATGAATAGAGCCTAGAAAGAGGCTTCAAAAAATGTACTAATATACATAGCATTCCATTTAAAAAAATCGGTAAAGGTTTTTACACAGAACTTCCCTCGTTATTTGTGTATGGCGGTCACTCTAAAAAATTAATAATTACGAAATGACATTGAGAATAATAATCGGAATATAGTTATTGCTATTATTACAAAGAAAACTTGATAAGTTTTAGTCAAAAAAATAATCAGATTGCTCATCCAATAGCAATACCTTTACAAATGTCCACCATGACTGAATTATTTCTTGAGATGACCACCCTGTACATTTTTCAATAAAAGTATAATAGGTGTATATGTCAGATATTATTGCCATCCGTCACATCAATCCAACATTCGCGCATTGGAGTGGAAGTATAGTGGTGGTTAAAAAATTTCATTTTTATTTTAATTTTTCAAAAATGTTAAAAAAAAAAATTAAAATTTTTTCTTCTGAAGTAGGTTTAAAATGTCAAACGTAGAAATTTTTAATTTAAGCAAAAAGGAAAGTTTCCGTCTATTCTATAATAGTGGTAAAAGAAGTTTAAGATTTAAAAATTACATATTTTTTTTATATAGGTTTAGAATGTCATGAAACGTGAAACTTTTAAATTTGAGTAAAAAAAGTTTCCATCTATTCTAGTGTAAATTTTTTTTCCAAACTGGTAACAAAATGTTGCAAAATTTTTTTTTCCGAAATTGGTTTGGAATGTCATGAAACGTGGAAATTTTAAATTTGAGCAAACCAATTTTTTCGTCTATTCTATAGTAGTGATAAATAGATTAAACATGTTTTCAAATTTTTTTAAAAATTTTTCAAAAACATTTTTAAATTTGTTTGAATAGTTTTAGAATGCCATGGAAACGTGGATAGTTTAAATCTGAACAAAGAAAAAAAATTCCATCTTAGTGGTAACATTTTTTAAAAATAGTAAACAAAATTTCTAATTTTTCTTTTAAATAGATTTAGAACGCTATGAAACGTGGAAATTTTAAATTTGAATAAATAAAAAAAAATCCGTCTATTTTAGTGGTAAAAAAAATTTCAAAAATGTTCGTAAAAAAAAATTTCAAAAAATTTTCAAATTTTTTTTTTCTGAATCAGGCTTAGAATGCCATGAAACGTGGAAATTTTAAATTTGAAGAAAAAAAAATTCATTTTAGTAGAAAAAATTTTTTCAAAAATGGTAAAAAAAATTTAATTTTTTTTTAAATAGTTTTAGAATGCCATGAAACGTAGAAATTTTAAATTTGAGCAAAAAAAAATTTTTTCATCTTGGTCAAAAAAATTTCAAAAATATTTTCAAAAAATTTTTTTTTCAGAAATAGGTTTAGCGTGTCATGATACGTGGAAATTTTAAATTTGAACAAAAAAATTTTTTTTTAACTTGGTAAAAATTTTTTCAAAAATGTTGGTGAAAAAAATTTTAAATTTTTTTTTCCCGAAATAGGATTAGCGCGTCATGAAACGTGGAAATTTTAAATTTGAGCGAAAAAAAATTTTTTTCACTATTTATTCCATTTAGACGGTCCACCCTGTATATTTTCCAGTAAAATTTCTACCATTTCTGCGCTGACAGTAGCGTCAATTACCTGCCAAATTTCACTGCTCTCCGTCAAGCAGTTTTTTAGTAAATGCACCAACAGACAGACAGACAGGCAGACAGACAGACTGACGGAATTGAAAACCCTATATTTTCGTAATCTACGTGTTCTGAAACGTCAGAATCCGTAAAAATCTCGGAGGGTGATTTTTTCTCGAATACAATACTTCCCTTCGGTATGCGAGGGAAGTAAAAAGAAACTTGGTCCTGTAATTTCGTCTTGGCTCGCCCTGTATGTTCGAAAATTATTTCCAGTTATCGACTTTTTTATCTAGTTTACTTGCAATTTTTTAAAAAATTTCTAGCTATCGTAAAACTCGAGAGGTGCTTACCGACCTTATAGACATCCTCTCTTAAACATCGGTGTTGTGCGAATGGCTTTGCAGCCACAGCCATATATTACCAGTATAGATAGATAGATAGATGGACCTCTTTGTAAAATGGATCATCCAATTGACGAGTTATTCTGTCAAAGGGGAATAGAGAAAAAAATGCATGAAATTGACGAAGGTCCGACGCATTATTTCCCACCCTGTATATAAACTAAACTATAAACCTATACTAAAATTATGTCTATAGATAAGACAAGTTATTTCTGATACATAACTACACATGTATAAGTACCTCAAATAAATTTATAAATAATTTTTTTCTGTTTCCTTCAACTCTTCATTTTTCTCTCTTTTATTTTTCTCTTTATTAAAATCAACTGTTTTTAGTTTTTTTTTTACTTTTTTGTTTTTTTTTGTTTTTTTTTGTTTACACAAAGAGGTAAAATTGTTTATTTACTCGCTATTGAGAGCTTTTGCTATTATAACAATACACAAATTTTACATACATACATAGTGCCTTTGATCAAAATTAGCAAATTTTTAATTTATTATTTTTTAAATTTTTCATTAGGTTCATAAAAGTAACATGTTCAACGCGTAAGAGAAATAGGTTCTCAAGCTAGTACTAGTTTAATCGAACTTTTATCGTCGTTAGAAAATCACAACGTTTGTATATTTTTTAAACAGTGCCTTATTATACGCAGTTGCAATTTGATCTTTTGACTTCCTGTACATAAACAGAAAGTGGTTACATCGAAGCAGCGCCTTCGCCATAATTTCAAATTTAGTGTTGAAGGTCGTGGAAACTTTCTATTAAGCAAAGTTTCATCAGATTTAAGAAAGTTTGTTTTAAAACAACCGAAATTATCGGGCAAAGAGGTTTTAACAAATATCAACCGGTGTATAAGAGACATTTGTTATTATTATTCAATTCAATAGGAGGATGATTTCACAGGTGTTGTCTTTTTACGAATTCTATGAATTATACATAATCACCTTCTTAATCAGAACAACTTAGTGCACGACTTGTGACTCATATATGGACGGCATTAAACAAAAAGGAGCCAACCCACAAAATTTTAAAAATTTGTTTCTTAATTTATTTAAATGTAGAATATAGTAATGTGTGTTCAGCTAAAAAAGTCCAACTCATTTTCCTTATAAGAATTTAATGGTGTAGTTTCAATATTGTAATTAAGATGCAAAACCTTTCTTTGCAAGCTTGTTTCTTGATTTTAGCTGAGGGTGCTGGTTCCTTTCTGTTTAATGCTGTCCATATTATTCAAGCTTGCTTTTTCTTATTGTATGTCACGTCTCACAGCATCAAGTCATCTGTCGCGGTTTTCTGTTGCAATAATTGTTTCCCATTGAAATCTTTGCTGACAGCTGTTATAGAGGGTATCCTCTTGCCGATTACTTTCTAATTTTCATTGAAACCTCAATTAGCTCTATGTTTTTCTGTCTCCAGTTAATGTGGACAAGAAATAATGAGAAGGTGGAGAGTCGTCTTGGAGGGCAAGGTTATTTCCAACATAAGTTAAAAAATTATTGTTCTACATAAAAAAGACCTCAAGCGCAGCTCAGTAATTATCGTCCTATTTGAATTACAATGTTTCTAGAAAGTAGTAATCTACTATCTATTAAACAACATGGTATTAGAAATAAGAAATTAACCTTATTAAGTACTCTTGATGGAATCTATAAACAGTTGAAAGAAACTGACAGAGTAGTGCCCCTTTTTGGGAACTTATCAAAAGCGTTTAATTGTTTTCAAAAGGCAATGACATATTAAAGAGCACATTTAATCAAAAGATAGGCATTTGTCAACCAAGTTGGTAGAAATTTTGAAGATCTGATCACTGAGATTGGTGAGAGCATTCTGAGACCTTAGCTCTTTCTAATTTACTGCAATGATGTAAATGCATACACAGTCACACACACAAAAAGTTTACTATATGTTCTTGTTGCTGAAACCGAATCCAAAGTTCATTTAACCTCGTCACGTCAGGTTTTTGACATGACCATAAAAAACCCTACAATTCAAGCCCAATTAGTTCGCTGTACCTAATATATTGAACCCATTAGTTCCATAATCCCTTAATACTATAACTCCATAACGCGATATAACCCCGATAACCACATAACTTGCATAGCGAATATATCATGGCCCAGTATTTCTAAAAACCCAAACAAGTCCAACAAAAAAAAGTTTTTTACATACAGTAAACATGGTCTGACCCTCAGTTGGAGTTTGGAGTTTGTGGGAGAGCAGTCACATTTAGGTGACCGCAGCACCTAGGCCCCATTGGGCCCCTTGTACATCCACCCGAGGGATACAGGATTCCACCTAGGCCTCCAACCATCCTAATCTTGTGAGAAGGTGGTGATGCTGCCTAGGGGAATATCCCTCAAGTCGGCCAAAGTAGGCCAACGTTCTCCCAAAATGGATTCTCTGCTAGAGGAGACTGCCGGGCACTCACGGAGTACGTGATGGACAGTCTCGTCTTCTTGTTCACAACCTCTGCATAGGGGTGTGTCATTTAACTTCATGTTATAAAGGTGCTTCCTCAGCTGGCAATGACCAGTAAGAATTCCTGCCGCGAAGCGCGGGTTCTTCCTGGACATTCCCAGGTAGATCATCGTTGTATCCTTGTCAGGGTATCTAAGCAGATCCCTGGCCAACTGACAACTATGAGTTTCATCCCACAGTTTTTTAAATTTTCTGTGGGTGTCTTCTTTAATCATTAGCATTATTGCTGAGGTCGGCAGTATGTTGGAAGGGCCAGGTCCAAGTATACTTAGACTGGCTGCCTTCTTAGCCAGACTGTCAGCTTCCCTGTTGCCTCTGCACTGTGCGTGCCCTTTGACCCAGCATAGAATGACACTGTTCATGGTGGAGGCGCCCACGAGTGCCTGATGGCATTCCCATACTGACCCTGTTGTTATTTTGTGTCTCTGTAGGGCCAGTAGTGATTGTCTACTATCAGTGTAGATTCTTATTGTTTTTCCCGTTATTTTTCTACGGGAAATTTCTTTTGCGGCTATGGTTATTCCCGCCAGTTCTGTTTGTATTATACTGGCTTGTTTGTCCATAGCCCATTTAATTTGAATTTGCAGGTTCCTGGAGTATACCCCACAACCTGTTCCTTCTTTCTTTTTCGATCCGTCTGTGAAGATGTTAACTGTTCCTTCACTGACAGCCTCATTGCTACTGTTGGTGTGTATTTCATAGGGTCTATCAAAGATGAACTGTGGAGAAATACCATCTGCACGTACCTGCAGAAGTGGCATTTGTTTAATTGCCTCATTCCACAGCCGGCATCTGGTCACTCCACATCCTATGTTTGGCTGTATGCCAACGGATTTGAGACGATATATGTCTAGTAGTGGCAGGCACAGCATCACTTCCATTGCTCTTGTTGGTGTCGTTCTCATAGCTCCAATTGTGTTTAAACAGGCTACTCGTTGTACCTGGCTGAGCTGTCTGACAGTCAGACCAGAACATTCTTTTTTTGTGTGGTTGTGATATCTCTCACTTCTTCGCTGTGAGTTTGCGTATTTAATGAGAGTAGTTGCTTATGATAGATGATGCAGTTAGGCAGTTAAATGGAACTTATTCAATCAATAACATACAACAACTACTAATATTCACTCAAAAAGGAATCAAGAAAGAACTTATATTTTACAACTTCATCCACATATTGCGACTTATATCAGTAGCTCTCTAATCAGGTTAAATAGAAAAGCAATTGAGCCAGCAACAAGTTTCAAATTCCTTACTGAATACTTAGACTTGCATTAAGGAGTCGCAATCATGTTAGTTACATTTGTTAGAAAAGCTCAAAGGCTTCAGTAAATAAGTTACAAAATCTTGTAACTATTATAAAGTATAAAATAGTTTGTTACGAATATTATTCAGCAGTCAGTACAGTATTCACTGGAACAAAAAGTCGATGAAGAATGTACAACTGTAACGCCGTCGATGTTGCAGAATGCGTTAAGAAGACGCGTATTATGCATAGAGCATGGCGCGAGACAATTTCAACAGTTTCCACAGATTCGATTTTTTATTAATAAAAACGCGAATAGTCTTTTATTTACTTTATTATTATTTTATCTCTAGAATTCAAGACACATCATTGCAGATGATGCCACTGTGGAGCGTAACTTGAAAAACTATGATATAATCATAATCATAATCTAAGACAACAGTCTTCATCACCATCTTTGGCCAAAGCAATTTTTGATATCGCAGTATAAACACCACATTAACAAAATATTGTGTTATTAAGAAAGAAATATTCTACTTCCCTGTGAGAATCCTCAATTCAATAAATGATGCCGCGGAGATAATTTAAATTCAATTCTAATATTAGTAGTTCAATTTACAGAGAAACTAATCTAGTGAATAGAGCGAGGTCTCCTTCCCGGCCGTCATCATCCGAGTTGATTTTAGGTGTGATCCTGTGCGGACCTATCTTTCAGCATCTGTTCCAAAGTTGACCAGAGGTCTGAATTGACTCCTGATTTGCATGGAATAACGAGACCGGGGCCGCAATCTCACGGACGAACACGTGACCCAAACCGTGATAACAGTCCGATAACACCCTTATCGGGGGTTAAAAGTAGTCACTTTGCCTCACACTAGCGGACGTAATATAGTTTTGCAGGGGTTCAAATTCTGATTCCCACGTAGTTGTTAAGAATACGTAACCAGTTGTACAGTCTAATAATAACAAGCCATTATAATATATCCATTGCTTAGTATGTGATTATACACATTAGATCTTTCAGCCGTTTTGCGAAAAAGTCCGTGTCAGTATGTTTCCTCATGTATCAAAACGTAGTAGTAAGTATTAGTGTTACTAAAATAAAATATATGCAAGTATACTGCAGTCAAATTTTCGTATTGCATTGTTTCATAGAAGTAGTAACTTAAGAGGGGGATAAAGCGCCAGATGACGAGATATCTCCCTAATAATCAAATTTTAGCCAAAAACAGTCTTCAACGATCCTGCAGTATTTATTTATGTACAACTTACACTTATTTTTAGATAAATAACATCACCCAATTTGCAAAAAACAGCTTGTTGTTAATCATAATTATAATGATTAACAATAAGCTGTTTCTTGCAAATTGGGTGATGTTATTTAACTGAAAATTAGTGTAAGTTGTGCATAAATAAATACTATAGGATTGTTGAAGGCTACTTTTGGCTAAAATTTGATTATTAGGGAGATATCTCCTCATTTGGAGCTTTATCCCCGTCCCCACTAGCCTTACGTGGTGTTCACTCTTAACGTAAATACTTTTCCCCCTTTTAGATTTAAATGAACCATCAGCTAGTAACTCTTGATATATAAATAAGTCGTCACACATGCAAAAAAAATGATCCTTCATGTTCTCATTTTCATTTCTATCAGTATCCACTGAACACTACCCTAAACATTCTAAAACAATCTATATTGTTTTAGAGTATATTTTAATACTTCTTCACCCTCACTTAAAAGATATTTCGTACAATAGTTATAATCCAGGACTTCCAAGGTTTTTACAATACTTGTGATTTTCGGTCTCACATCAAACAGGGATAAGATCAGTAGATCGAATCCAAATCACAAGCATTACCAAACAGTCTGCGGCGCGGCCCTCTTTCTAGGTGTGAGTTTCAGGTACGTTTACGATCTAGGATTATCTCTAACTTCACTGGAAAAGTTTAGTACTGGTCCATTTAACACAGGAGCTCTTAAAATTAGTTTTCTCCCTTTGGCATATGCAGCAAACTGTTTTGTTCGGATTGAAACTGAATCAGGAGTAATATTTGGATATTATGTTGACGGCCATTTACATGAAGTTTGAAATGGTAATCATGTCTGCCTCCCACAGTAATAACCAGGCCATCGGTAAATCCCTGGACGTTGAAGCCAGAGTTATGCTTATGCTTATGGAGGAGGTTATCCACCACTAATCACAGTAAGGGCGATGGAACTCCACCTTGTGAACAGCCCCTGCTGACAGTAATCACCAGCACCGTGGCAGACCCCCCCCCCCCCCCCTCATAATTATAGAACAATTTTTGTATTAGGGTGATTCAAAAAAATCAATTTTAACATTTTCTCGCCTCACCCCTTGGAGATTTGTCAGAAAGACCAAAAAACGATCTCATCCAAATTTGAGCAAAATGGGTTGACATGTGCCTCCGAGACCATGAAGTCTCCTACGGCATTCTTCGAATAAAATACATTTTTCGAAAATTTACAACAGAATCGGTAAAATATTGCGAAATAAATATCACCACAAGTCTCCTATTCAGAATTGTCCAGAGACGAATTAATAATTCATGTTATGTCAAATTTTACGCTTTTAAAGAAAATATTAGTGTTGAAGACAATACTTTCAACGAAGAATGGAATAACTGTTGAGAAACACTTATAGATATCATAGTTTTTATGACCATAATTTTGCACAATACCCTATATTTTCCGTTTCAACAGATGCCATTGACACAAAGGGCGATGGCCTATTCTCCAATATTTGCCAGTCAGACATCACTCAACTATCAAGTATAATAACAAAATCCTAATGATTGAGAGTAAAATCATATGCGACCATTTTTCAACAAATACGTTCGAAATAATTGGCTATCCCCCCTTTGTAACACTTTAAAATAATTTATGAGATCGTCCTTACACGATCGCTCGCTTACAAATCCCCCTCTACATTTTTGGGAAAAAAATCATACTTTTAAAAAATATATTACGTCAATTACTTTGCCATTAGAGTATTGTTGAATATAATAACTATTTGTCAATGATTTCTTTGTGAGAACGTTCACCTTTTGTCGCAGTTGCCTGTTCGGTGGACGGTCTTAATAAAGCTCTTCCCGATTAGTTCCATAGTTATTTCATTCCAACGTTTTGGATGCCTCTGATTTTACCTAGGTAATCCATTAACAACTATGTTGTCTGCTGGTACGTTGAAGAGGTTACAAAATTATAAAATGTAACAGAATACGGTAATGAAGAGTCGTTGGTTCTTTTGTGGCATAAAATCGTAAAATTTATTTTTGAATTCTCCTAGTTGCTGTACCACAGTCTACTTTCATAGTGACTTAATGCAATTTGTGCAATCTGCTTCAATTCAATTTCCCTTGTGATAATATTCAATTTTGCATATTTCACTTTACTTGCATATCAGATAACTACGCAACAACCACACCCTGCGATATTGTCATTTGCTGCCGCTAAAACTCGAACACGGGAGAAATAACAGCGACTAGGATTTTGTCTCACTGAATCGCGGTCTAATCCACTGCTACCGCCAGGGTAATACACTATAAAATGTCACTAAACATCCATTCATATATTTCGTATTTGGGTAAAGTTGCTACATATTTGTAACAAATGTGAAAAAGGTAAAGAACCGTCTGTTCGATTTCTTAGTTCTGTGTTAATTAAGTCTCACCCCACCGCACTTACATGATGATAAAAATTCCAGACTTGACTTAATATTCTACAATAGAATTACAAGGCGATTGAAAACTCTTGGCAGAACAGAAGGAGTTTATACGCCACTGTTACTCACGTGCTGAGAGAGTCAATCCAACCCTTCACATTCCTAGAAATGCTCTGTTCGTGTTGATTTTAGATAAAGAAATACATGGCCAGCAATGGTTAGACATAATTATAGCTATTAAGTTCATGTTTTAAATTTGCTCATATTTCTTCATACTAATAGGAATTAAAGTATTTGTTCGCATTCTTTTGTTTTATTAGAACCAAATTCCTCCTTCGAAGTATTGTTATCATTTATATTTAATATGTATACTGTATATCATCACAATTTAAAAGAGTTATATCACCTTTGGGCAAGAAACTTGAGACAAGAATTTGTAAATAAAATTTTAAAACGCAACTGATATTTTTGAAAACTATTTCAAAAAATAAAATACGACTTGTACCTACTACAACGCGACTTGAAGCGCTAAAACTGTATGTTATTATGAGTTTTACAGCGATAAATCTACATGCTGGTGTTGCCAAAGGTCGATCTAGTTTATTTTACTATTAACAATGACATTTGATTTGATTTGTGTAGTAAACCTAACAAAATGTTAATAAGTGAAATAATATTTTAAATTTTAAGTGCAGTTTCCCTTTGCCATAAAACGTCGACCTACATGCTGAAGGTACAAAATTTGTCATCGAATCTTTATAATGACTTACACAATATCTACACAGGGTGGCCCACTTGAAATTCTCGAGGTCATTTTCTCGGTAACTGAACGAAAGAAATATTCGAATTCAGTAAAAGATATTCACTAGCTTATATAAATAACCGACTTGAAGTAAAAATTATCTTTCAACAAATTGAGGTACATATGGCATTGCAATGCAAAGAAATTTTTCGATCCTAGGAACCTTGGAAACAAGACACATATGATGAGATATTTCTATTCTTAGGAACTTTTATGATACGAACAATTTTTGAGCAATCACAGGCCTTCTAAAAAAGACAACGATAATGTATTTTTTAAATATAATTAGTTCAAAATTATTACCAGGGTCTTTACCAATGACATGTTTTGTTGATAATGTGACATCGCGAAGCTCAAACTCATTAGAAATGTGGTGAAGGGCAAATGTTATATAACTGCGCCACAAACCAAAAGTAGCATCAAGCATCAACTTTTGGACTACTTGAAATATGTTATTTTACTTTTAGCAACATAGATCCGTAATTGAATTTCAATACAATTTTTTTTAACTAAAAAAAATGCAATAACTTCTTTCAGCGACATTTTAGATGATAATGAAATAAACCAACTTCTGCTTTTAGTCCAATCAGTCAATGTCAAATATATGAGTGGCTGTTTGTCTGTGCAAATTGTATTATGTTTTATTTAAATGTTTTTGCTTTATACATTGTCTGTATTAAAATTGTAGTAACTTAGTTATTTAGTAATTTAGTAATAGTTAAACATATGACATGTTCAACATCCACTGGGTATTTTGTAATTATTTATACATTGAACTAATAAAGACTAATCTAATCTAATCTAATCTTTATGTCTTTCTGATGAGCTCCAGAATAAGGGCGAAAAACGTTTCAAAGGCTAAGCATTTCCAAGAAACAAAATGATAGATTTCATGGAATTGTAATCCATTAAAATGAAAGAAAAAAAATTAAGACAAGGTAGATAAATAAATTCATTTCTCATTTTTAACTGAATCTTCATGATCGTAGGGGATTATGTAGATACTAGTTTAATCTGCATGGCCGTAGGGGACTGTGTGGATGCTAATGTTAGAACGAGAATTGTCAAATAAGAAATTAGACAAATTCATTTTAGGATTTGATTTTAATTTGCTAGCATAACCAGAATTCAGGTTATCGAAAGAATGCGATGATTTTATTAATATTTTAACACAAAGTTTTTCTTTTAGTTATAGATAGTTATTTTTTCTGCTGTTTGCAAAATCCTATAAAGAATGTTTCAATATCATATAAATATTGTTTCTCATCATTTAATATTTAAAAAAATTGCATAAAAAATATAAAAAAATTGAATATACAGCCTTTTTTGGATTTTTTTTTGGCTAACTTCAACATGCTGATAAGTTCGTAAATGTGAATATTTTTATTCCTAACTTTTTCTGCATTGAAACTACCTTGAACTAAAAGATAATGCATTTATAACTTATATTAAAGTCAGTGATTTTTTATGGGCCTGTGAATAGTTAGATGTACAAAAAATGAAGAGACAACTATGTTAATATTGTTATTTTTATATACTAATAAATGTTAATAGTCATCAAAAATGGCAACACAAGAGAGTATTTTATATCGCCTTTGAAACCCGTTTTGATTTTTCTTCCTAGCTTGTTTGGTTTTCGAGCCATTCCATTTTTTCTATTGCCCCGCGCGCAAAAAATTTCAAATAGACGAAAATTCGCGCGAATTAAAATACAAATTTTGCAATTTTTGTCAATATCGATTTTCTCGAAAACCATGGCATATACAAGAAAATTACAAGAGGGCTTTTTTTGGGCAATTAGTCAAGCTTTTTTTTTATGATGAGCAATCCTTTTGTATCTTCAACGGTTGACGAGTTATCAGTAAAGTAATGCCTTTTTCACCGAAGGGGTGTTTTCTTGGGGGGGTTGTGCGGTACTCCCAGAACTGGTTTTTGTGGTTTTGTAATGTTTAATCCTCCCACTAACAGTTAGGGATGGAAAATCTCATATAACATTTTTTGCGAACTTCTGGTGTGTTTTTTACTTTGCCGACTGGACTATTCGATTGAAAATTACAATATTATTTATTTTAGAAAGAGGTATACATTTCATGAAGTACTTGAGAAAATAAATTTTTTTACATGTCAACAAATGACAATAATAAAGTTTATAAAACCCTGATGTAGATAATTCTGATTCTCTTAATTTTATTTTGTGGATTTTTGTTATTCAATGTTTTAAAATTGTTGAAATTTGTTCGTATAAGAAAGTTGCTTAGAATGTAATGTTTCATCACATGCACCTCATTTCAAGGTTCCTATTGTCGAAAAACTTTCTTGCATCTTGCAACGTCATCTACACGTCAATTAAACACTTTTTACAAAATTCATATATCTTCTTTAATTATAGAGAAAGTGGCCCGGAGTCTTAAGTGGAAAACCCTATATATTGAAGTTGTCAATATATTTTAATGTAGATAGCAACAAAAAAGTGGTCAATCAAGTTGCAGATACAAGGGTGGGGCAATAGTGTGTCGGACCTATATATCTCGAGTTCTACGATAGTTAGAAATTAAAAAAAAAATCGGTAAAGGTATTTACACAGAACTTCCCTCGTTATTTGTGCATGGCAGTCACTCTAAAAAATTAATAATTACGAAATGACATTGAAAATAATAATCGGAATATAGTTATTGCTATTATTTCATCGAAAACTTGATAAGTTTTGGTCAAAAAAATATACAGATTGCTCATCCAACAGCAAAAGTTCAATACTAAATAGCAGGTGCCACATATGGCAGGCTTGCGCAAATACCTTTACAAATGTCCACCATGACTGAATTATTTCTTGGGATGACCACTAGGAGGGTGGAGCGAAAAAATCAACTTTTAAATTTTGCTTGCGGCTAGTTCTTAAAAGTTGCCTTATAATAAAAGTGTTAATATCCCCAAGTTTCGAATTTTTCGGAAATCATCTTCAGGTGCCACAACTAAGTTAAAATTTGAAAATAATGCATTTTTTAAAAAAATTGTTAGTTACTCAAATAAGTCAAATTCTAATAATTCAAGTTAAATAAGTGACATTTTTTGCAAAAAGTAATTAAAAATTAAATTTATATTAATTAAAAATCATAAAGGTTAGGTTGCTTTTAATTTATTTTAGATATATAACATTCCCATTTTAAAGAAAATTCAAGAAATCGTTATAAACTGCACCTACGATTGCATGCTGCATTAGTTTGTATTAAATTTAAAAGATAGTGGGGGAGTTGAAGCGGGGATTATCGTATAAACCCAAGCGGCATACCACGTTTCGCTCTCGGTTAGTATTCCTCGTTTTGAGAAGCGGTGAGTGTGCGAATTGCAAGTAATGCCAAAAACGCGGAGAAACGTGTCCTGTCCTCTCTTTGGGGCTCCAAAGCAAATGTCTTTAACGATTTTGCCTACCTATGAGAATGTTATGAAACATTATTTATTCATACGGTTTGAAATGTTACAAAAAAGTTACAAAGAACCTGTTTTCACTGAAGTTGCGAGTATAGTAATAGAAGATGTTAAAACTTTATGGACTAAAGCCTGTTTGCCTGTTCTAAGCGATCGTAGAATTTTCCAGATGCTCAAGGATTATCATGGTAAATTTAGAAACATTAAAAAATATCCTACAACTAGACGTGATTCAAAATCAAATAAATTTTTAGCCGAGGCTAAGATTAAACTGTTCGATATTTGTGTCTGTAAATGTACCGATTTTAGTTTGTGTAAATGTGCAGAAAAGGTTCCGCTAAAGGAACGTGCTTTTCTCATAGATCAAAGAACGGAAAGAAAAATGGTGATTGCTGGAGTGGACGTAGCAACAACAAAATCGCCGAAGAGAAGACTGGAAAGGAAAATAAAAACAGAAAAGCAAAATAGGACGGGACAAGTTCCTCTGTAAGTTCTCAAGTCATTTATTCTGTAACGGTTCCGGAAAATTTGACTGAAAGTTCTAGCAGCGATTCTGAAACAAGTGATGCAGAATATTTTCCGCAATCCAACATTTCCTCAGCACATTTAAAACTTGATCATTGTCAACCGAGCAGTCCCAGCACGTCCCAAATGAGGGTCAATTTGGACAAATTGGCCTTAGTATGCGATCGTACCGGCGTCTCAGATAGATCAGCTGCAATGATCGCGAGTGCAGTTCTTCTAGATGTGGGAATAGTTAATGAAAAAGACAAATCTAAAGTTATTGATCGAAGCAAAATTAGAAGATCTAGAAAAAGGAATAGACTCTCAATATTAAACAAAGCTACAATTGAACGTAACGTGCAAGGTATTTACTTCGATGGACGTAAAGATAAGACCGTACGCTATATCTCCCTCGATTCAAAGTTACATAGAAGAGTAGTTTTAGAAGAGCATATTGCAGTAGTAAAAGAGCCCGGTTCTAACTATTTAGGTCATGTTATTCCAGTCACGGGCTCTGCAAAAGATATAAAAGCATGTTTATTTAATTTTTTTGGAGAAAAATTAGATAGTTCTGGTATCCTTGCTATAGGATGCGACGGTACCGTGGTAAATACGGGATATAAAAATGGTGTTATTGCTCAGTTAGAAAGATCACTTGAAAAACCTCTTCAATGGTTTATCTGTATGCTCCATGCGAACGAGTTACCTTTAAGACATTTAGTTCAGTTTTTAGATGGTTCTACAACAGGCCCTCGAGGTTTTTCTGGGGAAATTGGCAAACAATTAGAAGGCTGTGAAAATCTTTCTATTGCACGTTTTAAGCCTATTCAAGTTAAATTGCCTAATGTAAAATGCGAAGATTTAAGCACTGACCAAAAATATTTATGTCAGATTTGTTTGGCGATTTCTTCTGGTAACTTTACAGCAGATTCATCACATAGATATCCCGGACCGCTGGCTCATTCTAGATGGCTTACTTGTGCCAATAGAATTCTACGTTTATATGCTAGTACAGAAGCGCCTTCGGAAAATTTGGACATTTTAGCAAACTTCGTTATAAAAGTGTATTCCCCTACTTGGTTTGATATAAAATTTAAACCGTCATGCTTAGATGGCCCAAAACATTTATTCAAGATTATTCAGCGATCAAGATATCTTTGTGAAAGTATGCTTAAGATAATAGATCCAGTAATTCAGAGAAATTCGTTTTTCGCCCACCCGGAAAACCTATTACTTTGTATGTTGAATGATAAAAGAACACATATTAGAGAATTGAGTTTAAGACGTGTCTTAAAA
Source organism: Stenurella melanura (assembly GCA_963583905.1). NCBI lineage: Eukaryota > Metazoa > Arthropoda > Insecta > Coleoptera > Cerambycidae > Stenurella > Stenurella melanura. Next base: position 117,874,020 of record OY757312.1, read on the forward strand.
TCTAGAACAGCCACTAACCCTGGAATTATAAGACAATTTACAGTACCTGAACTAAATTTCAATGCAAACAGTTATGAGGATCTGATTGACTGGCAGAAGTGCAAGTTAACCGAACCACCCATTTTAGCAGGAATTACAGATTCAGAGTTACAAGAACTTATAAAATCAGTACCTGAGATGGACTTAGTAAGATTTCCATGCCACACACAAGCTGTGGAAAGAGTGGTTAAACTAATAACGGAAGCATCGTTAACAGTTGCGGGAACAGAAGCAAGAGATGGTTTTGTCATGGCGAAGTTGAAATCAAGATCTGAAATGCCTAATTTTAATACGAAAAGAGAATTTAAATAGATTTTATTGGAAGTGGGTGGGTGGGTGGAAATCCAGGCACAGATACCTCCTCGCGGTGATTTCTGGGTAGTTCATTATGGAACTATTTAAAGTTACATAATGAATTAGCGAAAGTCTGTGCAAATCTTTAAGAAAATACGAAATTTTTAATTTTAGCTTCCTTTAGCGGCATTGTGGCACCTGAAGATGATGTCCCTGAGAGACGAAATTTTGTACAGTAAACAAAGTTTATAAGTAGCAACTTTTAGTTACTAGCCCATTTCAAATTAGAGAAAAATAATAAAAAATCAATTTTTCACTCCACCCTAAATTGACCACCCTGTACATTTTTCAATAAAAGCATAATAGGTGCATATGCCAGATATTATTGCCATCTGTCACATTTTCAATCCAACATTCACGTAATGGAGTGGAAGTATAGTGGTGGTTAAATAATTTCATTTTTTTTTAATTTTCAAAAGATGTAAAATAATTTTCAAATTTTTTTCTTTTTTCTAGAAATTTTAAATTTGAGCAAAAGGGAAAGTTTCCTTCTATTCTATAGTAGTGCTAAAAAAGTTTGGAAATTAAAAATTACATATTTTTTAAAATAGGTTTAGAATGAAAATTTTAAATTTGAGCAAATAAAAAAAATTCGATCTATTTTATTGGTAAAAACTTTTTGAAAAATGTTGGTGAAAAAAATTTTCAAAATTTTTTTTTATGAAATTAGAATGTCATGAAACGTGAAACTTTTAAATTTGCGCATTCTAGTGTTAAATTTTTTTCCAAACTGGTAACAAAATGTTGCAAATTATTTTTCCGAAAATGGTTTGGAATATCATGAAACCTGGAAATTTTAAATTTGAAGAAATAAAAAAAAATCCATCTATTTTAGTGGTAAACAAATGTTCAAAAATGGTAAAAAAAAAATTCAAAAATTTCAAAAATTTTCAAAAATTTTTTTTTATTCAGGCTTAGAATACCATGAAACGTGGAAATTTTAAATTTGAAGAAAGAAAAAAAATTATTTCATTTTAGTAGTAAAGAAATTTTCAAAAATATTGGTGAAAAAAATTTTCAAAATTTTTTTTTCTGAAATAGTTTTAGCGCGTCGTGAAACGTGGAAATTTTAAATTTGAGCAAAAAAAATTTTTGTCATCTTGGTAAAAATTTTTTCAAAAATGTTGGTGAAAAAAATTTTCGAAAACATTTTTTTTCTGAAATAGGTTTAGCGCGCCATGACACGTGGAAATTTTAAATTTGAGCAAAAAACAATTTTTTTCACTATTTATTCCGTATAGACGGTCCACCCTGTATATTTTCCAGTGAAATTTCTACCATTTCTTCGCTGACAGTAGCGTCAACTATTTACCAAATTTGACTGCTCTCCGTCAAGTAGTTTTTTAGTAAATGCACCGACAGACAGACAGACAGACAGACAGACAGACTGACGGAATTGAAAACCTATATTTTCGTAATCTACGTGTTCTGAAACGTCAGAATCCGAAAAAATCTCGGAGGGTGATTTTTTCTCGAATACAATACTTCCCTTCGGTATGCGAGGGAAGTAAAATTGCAAACTAAATAAAAAAGTCTATAACTGGAAATTATTTTCGAACATATAGGGCGAGCCAAAACCTGTTAAAAAAAATGAAAATAATTTCCAGTTATAGACTTTTTTATCTGGTTTACTTGCAATTTTTATTAAAAATTCGAGCTATCGTAGAACTGGAGATATCGAGGTCCGACGCACTATTGCCCCACCCTGTATAATAGAAACCTGGATCCTAAATTATTCGATAAATGTACTCTTACTAATATCAAGCATATCGGTCATAACTATGTGACAACATATGATATCCCAATTTAAATATATAAATAATCTTCATGGGTTCGATAACTAAATCTACAAGCATTATTCCTTGACATTCACAAGTATTATATGAATGTATTTAATACGGCCCAAAATATAGAAACACAATACCACCCTCATTCTAATAGTTCATAATTAATGTTTGAAACTTATAAGTTCATAGCTGTAATATTTTGTTCCATATTAATTTGCTTCCTCCTTCTCGGATAACCCAGGCCGTAAATAATAATGCAAAGTGGGTGAAAATTTTCCAGTATCATATATTGTATAGTACTTTTGTCTCAGAAGAACTTATAATAAACTCATCCTCATTAAAAGCTTATTAACACTTGACGAAAGGCAACGTATCAGTTACTAGGAGGGTCTTAGGTACGCATTACACGTTCACTTATAACTTTTCGATAAAACTTCGTTTTGTATTCGACAATATTATTGTTTGAAGTTGTTATTAATGTAACGTGCGTTTTACTTCTGTTTGGGAAAATGTGATATTAATTTAGGAAATTTTCATTTCAGTCTTATGCTGGTATATATCTTATCTTGCATTCATGTTAGATGCGTTCATGGCTTTTGTTCTCCGGCTCATAAGAATTTTATTCTTATTTTTAGAAAAGGTAAAAACAATGCTTTTTGATGTTTCAAATAAAAACTGTATTTTTATACACTCTACATATGTTTCGGCTTGTTAGGCCTTTCTCAAGAGCATTACAGATGAATACTAAAGCTATGAGGGCGGTTGTTCTAAAAATAAATGCAATAATACCCAAACATATGAAATTACGGGGATTTCAAGTAATAAAACTAAGGATCTACCTACTCGGAATATAATTCAATGAGCTATTCTTAAAACCTTGTCTATTATAGGAGTGTTTATGAAATTTAGTTGGTCATTGGTGGTACAAGTGTTGCTTTTAAGGGATTTTTTTATTTCTTAATTGTTCAAGGAGGTTTAAGCGTTTTCCTTTTCTTTCTGAATGGATTAGATTAATATTCTCTGTGTCGATAAAATGATTATTTTCAATGCAATATGTTGACATTCCTGTGTTTTTGGTGATGTTTAAAATATATTGTTTATGTTCTTTTACCCTATTAGCTATACTTCTACCACTCTGGCAAATACATACCGCGTTGCAGTCCTTACATTTAATTTCATAAACCCCCGATTTGTTGACTATATTTATTTTTTTTATTGTTGACTAAGATACTTCCTAAATTTGTTTTGTTGACACTTATTGTGGAGATGCCTAACTTATTTAATTTTCTACTTATTTTATCACTAAACCTAGGAATATAATTAATAAAATTGTACTTTGTTGCTTTGTTGGTTACAGTAAAAAATTCCTTTTGAAGCAATTTTCGCTGTTTGTTTTTAACCATGTTCTCTATTATACCAATAAATGTCAACCAGAAATTGTCTCTAGTTTAAAAAAATGCACTACAATTTTCCAAAACAATGAATTGTATGGATTAAAAGTTATGAACCCCTCACCGCCTTTACTTTACGGCCTCCCAAAAATTCACAAGGAGAAGGTGTACTATACGACCAGTAGTTAGTATCATATATTAATGCACCTTGTTATAAAGTTTGCAAAGAACTAAATTACATCCTACCGAAGTTAACCAATTTCAAATCTATATATTCAATCAAAAACTCCTTCGAATTTATTAAAAACACAGAAGATCTTATCTTACCGGACAATGCTAAATTAATCTCATTTGATGTTACAAGTTTATTTACCTCTATCTCTAGCTTACAGAACTAAAATTAATTCTAAGTAATTTAATAGATAATTCACAGATTGATATAACTGAAAAAATAGAATTAAAAAATATACTAAGAATTTGCATTGAACAAAATCATTTTCAATTTGACGGTGAATTTTATAAACAAAAAGACGGCTTACCAATGGGTTCCCCTATTTCTCCGTTGTTGGCACAGATATTTATGGCAAACTTTGAAAATGTAGTTTTTAGTAGTAATAGCAACCTAAATGTACATGTTTTCTATTGGATTCGTTATGTTGATGATATTTTTTGCATTGAGTCACTAATAGAGAACATGGTTAAAAACAAACAGCGAAAATTACTTCAAAATGAATTTTTTACTGTAACCAACAAAACAACAAAGTGCAATTTTATAAATTATATTCCTAGGTTTAGTGATAAAATAAGTAGAAAATTAAATAAGTTAGGCATCTCCACAATAAGTGTAAATAAAGCAAATTTAGGAAGTATTTTAGTTAACAATAAAAAAAAAATAAATAAAGTCAACAAATCGGGGGTTTATCAAATTAAATGTAAGGGCTGTAACGCGGTATATATTGGCCAGAGTGGTAGAAGTATAGCTAATAGGGTAAAAGAACATAAACAATCTATTTTAAACAACACCAAAAACACAGGAATGTCAACACATTGCATTGAAAATAATCATTTTATCGACACAGAGAATATTAATTTAATCCATTCAGAAAGAAAAGGAAAACGCTTAAACCTCGTTGAACAATTAGAAATAAAAAAATCCCTTAAAAGCAACACTTGTACCACCAATGACCAACTAAATTTCATAAACACTCCTATAATAGACAAGGTTTTAAGAATAGCCCATTGAATTATATTTCGAGTAGGTAGATCCTTAGTTTTATTACTTGAAATCCCCGTAATTTCACATATTTGGGTATTATTGCATTTATTTTTAGAACAACCGCCCTCATAGCTTTAGTATTCATCTGTAATGCTCTTGAGAAAGGCTTAACAAGCCGAAACGTATCTAGAGTGTATAAAAATACAGTTTTTATTTGAAACATCAAAAGCATTGTTTTTCCCTTTTCTAAAAATAATTATTCTAAATATGTTTCACAAGGAACCTACCACATACTCAATCCAGTGTATTTTATTCTTATTTTTTGAGGTTTGCATTTTATTGTAAAAAAATCAATAATGAAAATCGGATATTTATGTAATATTTCCACAGACATTTATAGTTTAGGCAAACTATAGAGTTAAAACTTAGTCTTGTAAGTATAGCGTTAAATTGTAAAATTGCATTACCTAAATATCAGCTTTATTTGAATTGAAAAAAAGTCTGTTAAAAAATGTTTGTACCATACTGAACTGACTTAAAGCAAAAGGTAACTTAAAATTACAAATAAATTATTACCTAATGTCGATATTTGGTTTCCTTATTTCTTCATTTCCACACCAATCAATATTTACATTAGGTAAAAAGGTGCAATTAACCGAGCGACTATATCACCAAAGAATTGTGAGTTTCAATAGACAGTTATTCTAATACTATTATTACTAAAATTACCACTAATTTCATCAGCGAGCACCAGCATTCCCATCGTACTTTTCTCCAACGCCAATGTCACTTGAATATTCTTTACCTTCTAACGCACATTTCTCTTTGTGTATGACAGAGGCATTAGCTCTAGAAGGTGTCTCAAAAATGTATACATGACATACAGTTTCAGAAGAACGAAACCCAATGACCGGGGAAGGGTTCTTTTTTATGGCGCCCAACGTGGGGCCTGAAGAAGTAGCGAATTATAAGAAAAAATACGAGAAAAACAGAAGTGAAGAGTGGAGTGGTTTATCAACGTATTTCTGAATGAGCATTAAGTGTTGAGGTAGTGCGACATCCACAAGAGGCTTCTAGACTTTGCAATTTTGGATTTATATCAAGAAGCGTTTAGAACGCCAAGAGGCAGTCGCTTGTCAAGACGTAAATGTCGACGAGGCACTTCACTTCTTGGAAGTAAGATGGACAGACAGACCTGCAAGCTACCACAAACGTACACAAAGACAATATACCAGGTGAGAGTCTTTTTCAGTCACTTTGCTCCTCGACCTAACACCTAACAAAATTTCGACGAACGATTTTATCAAATTCTTCTTAGAATAGTAGAGGCTATTTAACGTGCCATCCAATGTAATAGGGAACAGATCGACAAAATTTTACAGTTAATTAAAAATTCGCCTATACACATCTTCCACGGTTTTGATCATGACAATACAAGTGTATTTATATTTAGGATCGAGGCGCATTCTCTAAAAAATAATGTTAGTGACGATACAGAAGAATTGATCAACATTTCATCTCAGTTATGTCGTTACGTAAAGAAATTGTTTGAGTCGCACAAAATAGCTATTTGTGTATCAAGAGCGCAAAGTGTCTCATTGTTGCTCGAGAAAGTAAGTTAAACACTGAAGAGCGACAAAGACACCTTATGTTCGAGTTACACACAAACGATCATTTTATGATATCAAAATAAAGAAGTAAATAATTTGAACTTATGATGATGGTTGAAGTTTTGCCTCTCAATTTTTACTGTAATTTTATTTATATAGGACAAACATCGGGCATTATGGAACATCAAGTAGAAAATAGTGACGATGTCTTTTTAACAACTCTCATTATGTTAACGATAAAAGTAGTATGAAGATCGAAGTTAACGATAAAGAAATCTACGCTTTTATAGATACAGATAGAGCCAGTAATGATTTTCGAATTAGACCTTTTGGTTTAAACATTCAGATTTCATAATCTAAGATAGAGAACGGTACGATCAATACGCAACGATACTCTAAATTTGGATATACAGGAGGACAATCAATCTAATACAGTGCGTGTAGCGGAGAATTAGATATGTACGTTCATATAGTGCGAGAGAAATGCCAACCCAGCATCAGCAAACTCGCCCGATGCGACGGCATAAGGCCACGCCAGCCACTGAAGTATCTCAGCTGTAGTTATTCATTGCCGACTGGCACACGCGATGTTGCAGTTCTTACTTGTTATGTCTAGCTTACCATTACACGTACTGTACAAAATTTTAATGAAGAGCTAATATCAGGACCACCCTTTCTGGAAAATCAAGGGGTTAATTTAGATTATGACTGATAATATCTCTACGCAATGCTTGATGATGCAATGCACACATATTGTGCAATGCAATGGCACTTTGGTAGACAAATTTTAACCAGCGATTTACCCTCCTGTTTGCATTTTACACTTTTGATGACGCTTTTCAATGGAATATGCTATAAGAATTATCACGCCCTACGTGCTGTATCTCAAAGATGGTAGAGAAATAAGCGTCTTTTTTCTTACGAAATACGACACTAAAAATGCACTGTACTAAAGTTTAAGCTTATCGTACTTTATAGATTGTTTTCTCTTTTGACCACCTTCTCCCAGAAAGGCTAGTAGTATACGGTCGATGAGAACTTTTCTAACCATCATGGTATCAACTCCAATTTTAAAGGTGCATCTCTACTTAAAAGTTTTTCTAATAAAATTTGCATCACCCTGTATATGCTTTACATATGCATCTTATATATCATATAGTAATTACATTCAATTAAAATAAAGTGATACAGTATTGCTAGTTTTTATAATTTCAATTTTTCCGTGAATGTAAAAATGTATAATCCATACAACGATTATGATTTTATTCTCTCCCAAAAAGGCTCACGGAACAAGGTAATTAAACATTAATTTTCTAAATCTTATATAAAAATCTGGGGGAAAGGTAAGGGTGGATGAGGAAGTGGCAAAATAAAAAGAGCCGTCTTTGTCTTTAGTGTTTGTATTCAGAAGTCTTCCAACATAAATCCTGGGGTAAGTGATCGGTTAGCACCGACCCCAGTTCAGGGATTTTTTAACCCTCAGCTCGACTCCAATCTCTTTCCTAGATTTATTATTGTAATCGCGAGAGTAACAAGTAAGACTCGTAAAAAATACGGAGGAGCTAAAAAAGGAACTGGACAGGAATCGAAATGAAATCCTAACGAAGGCACGGTTAATTACTTTAAATAGTTAGCGAGGTGGTAAATTAAGTGCAGAGCTTTGCAGCGAGTTATTGATGTTGAGACTGGAAAAAATGTGTCTGAAGTTATAAAAAATTTGTTTTCATGCTGAACACAGTTTATTTTTCTACATGAGGTGGGAGGGGATATTTCATTTTGGTCTCCTATTGGTTTTAATAGAAGTAATACAGGAGAATTACTTACAAATATATGGTCTGCTAAAAGTTTATAATAGAATAAGTAACAAGTAGACGTTGTGGTTGGGTGTGGAGCACTGCAAATGCCTATTTAATTAACATCTTGCACTGAAATTAAGTTCGTAGCCAATATTCCCCATGCGGTACTTGCATGGGTTTGAAAAGAAAATTTCTGAATTGGCTACATGACAGAATATATCGATTATTTTCCGAAAGGTAGTAACCGTCAAAAAGCTCCAAAGATATAAATTATCTCGAAACCTGGTAGGTTTAAGAGTATGTTATGGTACACAAACCCAAGCTAAAATTTTATGAGGAATCGAAATATGCAATAAAATACAGGGTATTCCATTTAAAATAACAAAGTTAGGTGGTACATCCGGTGTAAGCCGAAGTAACACATGCATGAGAATTTTTTTAGATCCACCATATCCAAAAACTTTCATACCAATTTTCAAAGTTGTAAACTCGACAGATCCCAAGAAACGTCTAATACCCGCTTTCGTGAATAACCTTGTATATAATCTTATCTACGTTAAGTTCGTTCCAATTTCTGAGACACAATGTATATTTAGTATATATAAAACAGGACTATTTGCATACCTCTGGCAATCATCCTGTATGATGGATATAACCCGACTTCAATATTGAGTCTTCTACCATGGTATATGTCATACATTACAAATTTGAAAATAAAATTTTAGGTCTAACAAGATTAGTGTGGTGAGTATTTTCATTTCAACGCCCGACTGCAACTTTTATTAGTTTCATGAGTGTCTTATTACAAATACTTCAATATGATTTAAAAGTTAAATTAATACATGTTTTAATTTACATAAAATTTGTTCGAAACTGAAAGGCACACTACACTTACAATTTGAATATATTCATTCGTGGGCTAAATAAAAAACCGTAGTACCAATTTACTTCAAAATTAATACGTTTTTAATTAAATCAAATCTTTCTTTCTAATGGTATTATCTATATAATTAATTAAACTTTCTGCGAAAATTACTTCAACATTCACCTAGTGCAGTGGAAGTATACTATTTTTTGTGCGTACGTTTTCTCTGGAAAGGTTTAAAATATTGACTTGAAACTTGGTACATGTACATAACACATCCAGATCTGAAACTAGATTATTATAGATTATTTTGAGCATATTCCGTTGAAGGGTTGGGGATGAAATAGGGAGAAATAAGTGAAGCAAACTAGTAAGAGTCGAGAACATTGGGATTTAATGAAACATATTCTTTATAGGATTTTGCAAACAGCGGAAAGAAAAACTATCTATGAGAACTAAAAGAAAAACTATATGTAAAAATATTAATGAAAATCTTTGCATTCTTTCGATAACCTGACTTCTGGTTATGCTAACAAGTAAAAATTCTTATTTGCCATTCTCATTATAACACTAACATCCAACATAGGCCCATACGGCTAGGCAGGTTAAACTAGTATCTACATGATCTCCTACGATATATAAATTCAGTTAAAAATGAGAACAAAGGTCTGAAATTAATTTATTGACTTACCTTGTCTTTAAATATTTTTTCATTATAATGAATTACATTTTCATAAAATCTCATTCAGTTTCTTGGAAATGCTTAGCCTTTGAAACGTTTTTCGTCCTTATTCTGGACTCATCAGAAAAGCCCAAAGCCACTCATAACGATGTTCCATGCAAAACCAAGGCAATATCCATGAATAAGTATGAAGTATTTATATTTGATATTGACTGATAGATAAGAACAGATCCTATCTATTAGCTAACTAGTATTGGAGCCTATATACCCTATGCATGTTTAAAAGTGAATTATTTATGGGCTTTTCTGATGAGTCTAGAATAAGGACGGAAAGCGCTTCAAAGGCATTTTCAAGAAACTGAATGAGATTTTGTGAAAATGTAATTCATTAAAATGAAAAAAAAATTAAAGACAGGGTAGCTCAATAAATTAATTTCAGGCCTTTGTTCTCATTTTTAACTTAATTTACATATCGTAGGGGATCATGTAGATACTAGTTTAACTAACCTGCCTAGCCGTAGGGGACTATGTTGGTTGCTAGTGTTATAATGAGAATGATAAATAAGAATTTTTACTTGTTAGCATAACCAGAAGAAGTAAGGTTATCGAATATTAACATTTTTACATACAGTTTTTCTTTTAGTTCTCATAGATAGTTTTTCTTTCCGCTGTTTGGAAAATCCTATAAAGAATATGTTTCATTACTATAAGCCAACAAAAAATAAATAATTCACTTTTAAACATTGGGATTTGGTGCATATACTAGAAGCCAAGGTCTCAAAATTTTCTGTGACATATTAGACCCCCACCACCACCCCTACTCCATTATAAAAATTGTTAATAGAATAGAATTAATATATTAACTTGTTATTATTAACTTATTATTATAATAAAATTTCATTAAACTTAATCGATGCTGATTGGATGTATGACTGTACTTCTACTAATAATGTATTTCAATCATTCGTAAGTAATATAAAAACTGCACTGGATAACGAGTGTCCGACCATAAAAAACGAGCAACGAAATATAATGAATGGTTTAATGATATCATTAAAGAAGCATTAAAAAATAGACACCTAGCATATAAGCAGTATAAAATAAGCGGAAATAGGGAAAACTGGCGAACCTATACTGATAATCGCAACGAGGCCGTAAGAATCTTAAGAAATGAAAAACAAAAATACTATGAAAATAAAATAGATAATCTAAAGAATAATCCAAAATTAATGTGGCGAACATTAAAAAATATAATAAAACCAAAAGACAGTCATAACATATCCTCTCTTAAGATAGGAGGAGCGGAAAAAAGTATGTACTTGGAAGAAGAACTTAATAAATATTTTAGTTCTAGTGTTAATATAATTATAGATGGGTTAAAAAATAACGCCCAATACCTTAATAGAAATGCTTTCTTTGAGAACAGATCTTTACAGCCAAATATATTTTTTAAAGAATTTAATGTCATAAATCTCTCCAAATTACGTAAAATTATTTTTCAACAACAAAATAAATATTCTGGGGATGAAATTGACTTTAAATTAATAAAAAATACATTTGAAGTCATTGGGTATCCATTATTACATTTTATTAACACATCGTTGAATAGCGGAGAATTCCTAGAAATGTTGAAAACATCACTAATAATTCCTGTACCGAAAGTTTCAGAAACGAAATTAGCGGAAAAGCATAGACCTATAAACACATTACCGTCTCTGGAAAAAATTTTAGAAGTAGTAGTTCATCACCAACTTACTGAATTTATAAACAGTAATAAATTGCTGCACGATAACCAATCCGGATTTAGAGAAAATCATTCATGTGAGACGGCTTTACAAAAAATAATTAATGATTTTAAATATTCCATAGACAAAGCTGAGGCTGTAGTAACTGTCTTTCTCGATTTAAAACGGGCTTTTGAAGTTGTCAATAGAGAACTTTTACTTAATAAACTTTACCAGTATTTTGGGATTGTTGACACGGCGCATCGATGGTTTAGGTCCTATTTGCATGGACGGAGCCAACAAACCAAAATAAATAATACTAAGTCTGACAAACTTTTAAATAATAACGGAGTACCACAAGGCAGCGTACTAGGGCCTATGCTTTTCACGCTATTTATTAACGATATACTTTTAATCGATTCGCAAGAATGCAAAATACATCTCTTTGCTGATGATACTATCATATATTTATCTGGATCTGATCTAAAGCAAGTTATTCAAAAAATTAACAAGACATTGGAAATAATTAACGAATGGTTTACAACGAACGGGCTAGTGGTAAATGCTAACAAGTCAAAATATATGATGTTAGGATCTAATAAATATCTAAATCAGAACGTCGATGATACTTGTGTTAAATACAACGGAGAACACCTTGAAAAGGTAATAACTATGAAATATCTGGGGATTATCATAGATTGTAAATTAACATTTAACGACCATATAAATTACACAAGCAAAAAAATATCAAAAAAACTTGGATTCGCCTATCGTGTAAGTAAACATTTAACTTCATCTACCAAGAAAACAATTTATAACACAATAATAAAGCCATATTTTGAGTATTGTTCCAGTATATTGTATATGTGTAATGATACCCATATATCTAAACTGCAGCTACTTCAAAATAGGTGTATGCGATTTATTTTAAAATGTAATATATATACTAATATAAAAACAATGCAATGTACACTAAACTGGTTCTCGGTAAAAGATAATATAAAGTACAAGACACTGATATTCTTATATAAACGGCACAATAATTTACTACCAACATATTTGTCATCAAATATTCAACATCGTGGGGATATTAATAATTATAACACAAGGCAAAGAAATCATATAAACATTAATTTTTCAAACTTAATGAAAACAAAATCCTCCATATACGACAACGGAGCGGCAGAATTTAATAAATTACCTGAATTTATAAAACAAGCAAAGAATGTATTTCTGTTTAAAAAACATTTGTATAAATTCATGAATAAATAATTCTAGTTTACTTTATGCATTAGGCTGACTGTTAAATATTAAGTTAATTATAATTAATCCACAAATATTATATCCTAAACTAAATAATGAAATGTATTTCTTTTTTGTAATACGTAATAACTGTAAATGTATTTTTAAGTAAGTATACTACATCTGTGTTTAATAGCTGTTTGTGCTAAATAAAGATTGTTATTATTATTATTCGGTATACGTATTATAACGAGATCTGGAACTAAATTATATTTGGATTTATTCCGTAGAACAGTTCGGGGTGAAATACGGGTAAATAGGGGTAAATAAATAAAGCAAGTTACTAAGAATCCAGAAACTTGGGATTTGGTGTCTTTACTAGAAGCCAATCATTTTCAACCGTCACCACCATCCACACTCTGTTATTCAAAGGGTTAACAAACAAAAAAAAAAAACAGAAATATGACTTGAAATTTTGTACACGTTCAATGAGAGATCTGGGACTAGATTATATTTTTGAGCTTATTCTGTTGAAAGGTGAGGAACAAATAGTAAAAAGTAAGACAAGCTAATAAAAATCCAAAAACTTGAGATTTGGTGTATGTACCAGAGGTATTAAAATGTTTTCATGTGTTCTGCCACCCCCACCACCACCATCACTCATCATTATTAAAGGGGCTAACAAAATAAAATTGTGATTTAGTGTGTACGAGAGCGGAAACATTCTCAAAAAAATGTTTTGGTATCAGCCACCCTCATCCTCATTAAGCCTCAGTCAGTCGAAAAGGTATTGAAATGGCCACATCGTTTTATGAATTTATAGGTCAGACGATTTCAGATATTATGTTATTATAAACAATTAATATTGTCAGCATAAAAAAAAGCCACGATACATTATTTATTCAACAAAATTCGAACAGAAAGTCAATTTATTGTAAGTAGTCGCTTTCAACTAGCCCAGCTTCAACTATGGTGCATTTTTCAATTCTTTTGTGGTTGTTGTTGGCAACTCTCCTGAGTTCTCGTACATTTGTTTCAAGGCAAGCCTGCCTTATCCTCTCACAAAGTGCTCCTTATTTGTTTCCATGGCTTAGCAAGTGAAAAATTATAAAGAACTCGAATTGAAAATGACAAAAAATTTCAATTGAAATTTTGTCTCGAAACTCGGTATCCAAGGTTAAAACAATGCAAACAACTTTTTCTAGTAACTTTTTTCGATATCTCCAACGCGTTATCCTATTCACGAGATCGTCATAGGCTGAGGTTATACCTGACATTTAAGGTGAGTTCTCTAAGAAACAATAATAATAATAATAATAAAACTTCATTGGTGAGTTATACGGAAAGTATTTACACAAGTCAGATTATAGTAGAAAAAAAGTAAAACAGCTAGACCAGATAAATAAGTTATTAGTGTAAGATAAAGAAGACAAAACTAGGTTAAAACAAATACAGAGATTCAGTTTATATTTGAGGACACAGTTTCTAAAATTTTAGCAAATAACAAATAGCAATTGACAAATACCAGCAATCACCAATCAGCAGTTATTCAAATCGGCCTCAATGAATTCCTCAACTAAATAAAATGCATCTCTGAGCAAAAATTTCTTTAGAGGAGAGATTTTAAACTTGTTCAAGTTAAGTTGCTTCACCTGCATTAGCATAACATTGTATAACAATATATCATAACAACTTGTTTCATTCTTGTTTTGTTTAGCCTTAAAAATTTGATATTTATTTTATCCTGGTTTCATGTTGGGTAACTATGAATTTGACTATGGGTAGTGAATTTGTCTTCATTCTCTTTTACGTATAAGAGTGACTGTAATATGAAGGCACACGGTAATGTAATAATACCCAACGTAATAAATTCAGATTTGCAGTAAAAACCACTTTTTCAGTTTTGGAATAGTTTTGTGTCAACTGAGTAGTTATGAACCAATCATGTACTGGATTTTGTGTCGAAACTATGTCAGATAATAAGTCCTTAACATATTTAAATGATTTTGTTACGGTTGTAACGTCAGCGAATGGAACAAAGTTTGCACCCAAGGCAATGCTTCGCAGATCATTTATATGAATCAAGACTAGTGTCGGCCCTCACACAGATCCCTGAGGAACACCGTATTGTGCTGGAAGAAGATTTGAGTTTGTGTTTTGCGATGATACAAATTGGAAACTACTAGTTAGGCAGGAACTTATTGAGTAGGCGCTATTGTTGCTAAAACCATAAAAGCTTAATTTATTGACTAGTATTTTATGTAACACAGAGCCAATGGCTTTGTGAGATCTAAGAATTGTGAAAATGTTAGCAAGCTCTCGTCAAAGCCTTCGTTAATAATTTCAGTTAAAGAATGAATAACTAATGTTCTGGAATGCTTTGCTCTAAAGCCGAATGGAATGTTATTTGTCTCAAAATGGGTAGAAATGCAACTCCTGAAGTTTTCTATACCACAATTCAAATATGTACTCCTAATAATAAATTAAATAGGTCTTCATATTAAGTGTACACTATATATGGACAGTAGTGTATAAAGTTTTACAGTGATAAAGCTCGTGATGCCAAAAGCCGATTTAGTTTTTATTACTACTAATATTGACATTTGATTGCTCCAATGATCTCAAAATATGGTCTTTCATGAAAGATATTCTTTATAGGATTTTGCAAACAGTGAAAAGAAAAGCTATCTATGAGAACTAAAGGAAAAACTATATATAAAAATATTAATGAAATCTTTGCATTCTTTCCGATAACCTGACTTCTGGTTATGCTAACAACTAAAAATTCTTATTTGCCATCCTCATTTTAACACTAGCATCCAACCTAATCCCCTACGGCTAGGCAGGCTAAACTAGTATCTACATGATCCCCTACGATATGTAAATTCAGTTAAAAATGAGAACAAAGGCCTGAAATTTATTTATTTACGTACCTTGTAAAAAAAATTTCATTCTAATGAATTAAATTTTCATAAAATCTCATTCAGTTTCTTGGAAATGCTTAGCCTTTGAAAAGTTTTTCGTCCTATAAGTAAACAATAAATAATTCACTTTTAAACATGGTCTTTCATATGAATGAGTGACATAACGAATTTAATCAATTCTGAACCTAAGCGGGATATGAGCGAATTTCAAAACTTCGCTTGACCTCGTACATACATACATTTCGCAACGAAATGCGACTAATTTGAAAGAGTTCCCTAATCGAAGTGGAACAATAAAAAGGAGTTATATTTAATCACATAAACTATAGCTTTTATGTGCCTAACAGATCGGCTGAGACGGCAATACATTATCTGACTGGTAAGTGATCATAGTCGTCCTGATAACAGGAAGAACATGATTAGAAGAAGTTGTATAGATGTCACTGCAGGCACGCACAAACAACAAACAAACGGGCAAGGGCACCCTGATTTACGACGGCAATTCCTCTTTATTTCTCTCTTGGCTCGTGAGTCTTCCCAATCTACTTATTTATCGAACTCGAATCATTCGCTACTGATGGTTATATTTCCAATCTCTCTCACCGTTATCTTATACTAATAAAAATAAATTCGCTTTATTGTCAACGGCGTTCTACCCAGATGAACAACACATTGGCGACAAATTAGAGACGGCTAGGCAGTTTATGGACAAAATTTTATTTAGTTATTCATATTAAATAAATAATAAATAGGCTTGAAAATTAAATTGATGAAAATTTCAATGTGCATGGTTTATGCTGTTAGTGATTCTAAAAATCAGATGAAAATTCTAAACTGAAAGAGTGCGGATTGTGAGCTTGGGAAAATCGTAAAAAGGTTTAGCTGGTCTCAAATTAATCGTCATTCAAAACCAGAAGAGACTGAAGGGGGTGAAATATTTTTTCCATATTTATCATGACTTAAAACATTGAAATATTTTACTTTCAGAATTTTTAAAAATGTTTTTGATTTCTTTGATATTTTGAGGACGATTTCACCCCCTTCGAGGGCCTCTGGGTGAAGTTTTAAGACTTTTTGATGAAAAATGCACAGTTTCGCTTTTTTACAATTGATTTAAAAGGAACAATACAAATACAAGTGTTCTTAGATTTATTGATATTTTTTATTTTTTTTTTTTTAGGATTGGGGGTCATTTCAACCCCTGAATAATGGTAACTATTGAAAATACATGTTTTGGTTTTTAATAACTATTAAGTTGAGACCTGCTAAACCTTTTTACGATTTTTCCCAAGCGCGTAATCAACCTTTGACATTTGACGCAAAAACAGTCGAAAATACAGCCTTTGTGATGCATTTGATACAACTTAATTTTTTTGATATTCGCATTTTCTTTAGCCGCACTTGTGTTAGTTTACTGTGGTCGTCTCTGACAGGACAAGATTTTATGATAGTATGAACAGAAAAAATGCAGGGAATTCTTCGAAAACATAGAATCCACTCCAGCAGGACAGAGATTAAACCAAACTTTTAGACACCTTAAAACATACAGGAGAAACAACAATACGCAGCCAAGAAAATACATACCACTGCAGCATTGGGTCAGGAAACTAGAAGAAGGAAACGCGGAGAGAAGTCAAATAGAACCAATACAAGAAATGGACCACTGGCCACTGGGAAAGCCACCGTCAAAAGACGAACTACTAGAAATAATGGCCAGAGCTAAAAGAAACACGGCCCCGGGAATAGATAAAATAAATAACGAACTAGTATACTATGGACCGGACAACATAAAACAGCTAACCCTAGAAATCATCACCAACGCATGGACGGAAACCACACCCCTGCCTGAGGAGTGGAACACAACCATACAGATACCGCTCCCTACAATCAAATCACCACAAAAGTGGACGATTACAGAAGAATAACACTCTGCAGTGTAGGGTACAAATACTACGCACAATTCCTCCTCAGAGAAATGGAAAAATACATCGGCGAACTACCAGATTATCAAACAGCATTTATCAAGGGTAGATCAACAGACGACCATATGTACACCACCAGACGGATCCTGGAAGAAAAGTGGAAAGAAGGAACAAAACTATATATAGTCTCAATTGACCTCCAAAAGGCATTTGATACCATAAGGCATGAGGCTATAGTCAACACTTTGCTCAACAGGGGAGTACCGCACTACTTAATAAACAGAATAATAAAAGCATGCCTACACGAAAACACTGCAATACAATGGTTTGGACAGACGACCGAATCAAAAATGAAGAATATAGGAGTCAAACAAGGATGTCCCCTATCCCCCCGACTATTCACCACAGTCCTGGACCAAGTGATAGAAAGCACAATAAAGGAGAATCAGAATTTCAATGGAAACGATGGAACGATAAAGCCCCCCATCGTACTTGCATACGCCGACGATATACTCATCATCACCGAGCAAGAACAAGACATCGTTAAATTTCTAAGAAACATGACACCACATCTGGATTCCTCTGGAATGAAAATAAACTTCAAGAAGAGCCTTATAATGGTCCGAGACCCATTGACAAAAACAAGTCCAACAAGTGGGGAAGAATACAAAATAGGAGACTACACCCTGAGAACCACGAATAGAATGAAATACCTAGGAACATACCTAACGAATCAACTAAAAAGGAGGGAAACAGTAAGGGAAAGAATCAAAACAGCCTACAGAGTCACAAGAGCTCTACTACCCTTCATTGAGGACAACAAACCACCATGGTGCCTAACCAAAAAGATATACACGACCATCATAATGCCTACGATGATATATGGAGTCAAAAACGCAGCAACGACAAAGGCCAACAGAAGAAGCCTGAGAAGAGCTGAAAGGGACATTATCCAACTGCTAGCAAAAACAGGAAAACCACAAAAACGACAGAAAACGTCAACATTACTAGAGGGAAGAACAATAATCAAAAGAATAGAATCATACGCAATGAAATACTGGGGGCACGTCCAAAGACGGGACTCGACACACCTACTAAAGAAAGCGCTGCGAATGAACAGCAACAAACTGAAAATAGGGAGGCCATGCTACACATGGATAACAACAATCGAGAGGATTATGAATAAGCTAGGAAAGGATTATACACATTGGGAAAAGCTGGCACAACAAAAAATGGAATACAATAAAGAAATATCAAGGATATACACACTGCCAGACTCAGAAACAGAAGAAACAGAAAACTCAGAAGTAGAATAGGAGAGAAGATGATCACAGACAGAAACTAAGAAGAAGCATATCACAAAAACCTGAAAGTGAAAAGAAGCACGAAAACCTAAAAGAAGCATCTCACAAACGCCTACACTTTCCATCCGATGAAGACAGAAGGAAAACAAGAAGAAACATCTCACAAACACCTACACGCTCCATCCTATACTCCTACCCCATGCGTCATGCGGCTCTCGCTGCTGACAACAAGCATGTCCAATGTCCAATCCAGCGTATGCAGCTGGTCCGGCGGTATATAAAAGCACTGGGGGTTTGTTCTGGCACACGGTGGGATGATCGGTGGGCGATCGGTCTGCGTGGTGGAACAAATCTCCCTGCACCGGAATTGGCAGCAATGCCCACCTTACGCTGGCAAATCAATCAATCAATCAATCAGTAATTCGTTGATGGGCTGCAATAGTGGCACATCTAAAAAAAAACCGCTGACTAAGGAATCACAATTTCCACATTCAGATTTTCCATCCAAGTCTCTTTAAAGGGAAACTTCTTGACTTTATTTGCATTCTAGTATGTGGAAATAATTGGTTATCGAATTTTAATAATATTTGGGGCAATGTCATTAAAAAATGGAGGAAATCACTCCCCCCTCCACCCCTTTAACGGAATTATCTCAATTAGACTTCATTACAATACACATATGTACCAAATTACCAGCGAATATCTTAATTTTATTTTATCAAGTGCATTATTAATGGAGTGAAGGTGGTGGGCGGGTTGAAAAATACCATAAAGAAATCTGGGGCCTTGGCTTTTCGTTTATGCACCAAATCTCAAGTTTCTGTACTCTTACGAAGAGGTCAAACCCATTATTGACAGCAACTTGTTTAATGATGTTATATTCTTTGTTGTAATTACTTGTTGACATTGGAACATTCAACAATCGGTATATCATGCTATGATAGGCTGCTAATTTATGTTGAAAGGGATGTGTCGAATTGTTATGTATAGTTGTGTCTGTATGCGAAGGTTTATGATAGATCGAAAATTCATGTTTGTTGTTTAGTCTAGTTATAGTTAAATCCAGAAAATTTATACTTTTGTCGACTTCTTCTTCAATAGTAAATTTTATATTCGGATGTAGGTTATTAATATGATCCAAAAACTTGGTTAATTGTCTAGTGGTCCCGGTAACAGAGGCAAAAATGTCATCAACATATCTATACTAGTACAAAAAATTGTTATGTAGATGGTTACCGAAGATATTGCTTTCCAAATTATTCATAAAGATTTCGGCAAGTAAGGGACTTAGTGGGTTTCCCATAATTAATCCATTTGTACAGGTATAAAAATTATTATTAAATTGAAAATAATTTTGATCAAGACATACCGAGAGTAAATTTAGTATTTCTTGTTTTTCAATAATGTTAACGTGATTTATGTCCAATACAATGTCTATTACGTCTCTGGGTGGAATACTAGGGAACAAGTTTTGGACATCAAAGGAAATAAGTTTAGCATTTGGCGGTAGCGTGGTATTTCTAATTTTGGAAATTAATTCATAAGAATTCTTAATACTATACTTCGGCGTAAATTTACATTTTTCTTTTAGGATATCAATGAGTCTATTTGAAATTTTAACTGAGGGTGCAGTTGTATAAAGCCGGCAACGGACGATGAGCGATAATATAATATATATTATAGCTTTGTAATGTAATATAATATAATATTATATTATAAGTGCAGCGGACTAGGATATTAAATTTTTATATTTAGTGGGCTGATGTATAGTTTGTGTGTATGTGGTATTGTTTTCAAAATGGCAAATAATGTTATTAATGACATGCTATTGCTAGATACAATTGACAGCTCATCAGAAGAATCAAACGCTGCATGTGATGATGTTTTGGCGATGATTGCTACTGACCAAAAAGAAAAACCAACTCCACTATAACATTTCTCCACGCTTCTTCCTTAATTTCATTGTTTTTATAATTCTCGGAATCCACTTTCCATAAACATGGATATTTTCTTACGCTTTCTATGAAATGTTCCATTTTTTTTTAATATAAATAAGTAACAAAATATTTAATTCCAAATTATTTAATTGCCACAAAATTCACATTCAAGTCACAAGTCACATTAAAAAAAGGCCCAAGTTACTAAACGTAAACAAACACGAACTGGTTGGCACTTGCGGGTGACAAGACGCAAGAGGGGGTGAGATATTTTGTAAAATATCGCTAGGAAAGCATATTTCTACAGACACATAATATATCGCCTGGATATAGATATAATATTATAGCGTCGTGCGCGGCGTCCTGTGCTTTCTAATGAGAAGCGATATTTTTGTAATATGTAAGATATAATATATATTATAGTATAGCTCATCGTCCGTTGCCGGCTTAAGAGACAACTGATCTGATAGGCAAATTTTCTTTGTGCAATTTTATTAAAGAGTATAATTTAGGTATTTGGGGATTCATTACAGTTAATTTATAAATATTGCTCTTATCTAGTATACTAATTGACTTGTTGATAACTGCTTTAATTTCCTTTTGAAATTTCTCTGTCGGGTCCGTTTTTAACTGTTTATATGTACTAGGATCTAAAAAGTTTAACGTTTTTTTAATGTAATCATTTTTAGTTATTGCTATGGCAGTTTTACCTTTATCAGCTCTTGTGAATACGACATTGTCTTCTATTGATTTATTTTTGATAGATTTTACAGTTAGATATTCGTCGTTATAAACATTATTACCTTTGCCTGAAGCTAAGTATTCCGATTTGATAATTTTTGATGTCGTATTTTTGTCAGCAGTATTATTTTCTACATGCTTCAGCGCAATTTCTGTATCAACGCATAAATATTCGAATGACTTAGAGGAGTTATTGGGTTTGATATTATGTTTAAAGCCTTTCTCGAGTAATTTAGTTTCCTTAAGGGTGAAATTTGTGTCTGTGAGATTAATAAATCTATCATAAAACTTATGGATTGAGTATAATGCACCTGATTGTTTGTTATTTAATTGTTCTTTAGACAGTAAAGACTGAATTTTACTTTTTTGTTTTAAATATTTTGCATTGATAATTTTTCTAATTTTGTCTCTAACATTGGAATCTAATAAATCGAATTCTATTGAATGTAGTCTATAAGTTAACTCACCGTGTATTACCTTAAGGTATACATTGTAGACATCTCGTTTCTTGTATTGTATCTTTCTGTCTTCCTTAATCCATTTTCTCATTCCAGCAATAATACCTACTTGTGCTGGTCTACTAGTGTTATTTGTCTTCAGTTTGATGTATTTTGGGAAAACTTCATTCTTGAGGCACATATTGAAGAACCAGATATTTTGTGTAGTTATTCCGCATTTTAGAAGAAGTTTAAAAGTTTTAAAAAGTTTAAAAGTTTCTGCACTCTTGCCATATTGCTGTACTCATTTTCCCTATTTACCTCTACTTACCCCCACCACTTCAACGAAATCATCTCAAAATATAGTCTAGTTCCAGATGTCGTTATAACACCTGCGTGTATCAAATTTCAAGTCAATTTAATTATATCAGCGTCTTTCATAATAGCATGGGGGTAGTAAGGGGGTTGAAAATATAAAAAAATCTGAGGCCTTGGTCTAATATAAACACCAAACCCCAAGTTTCTCTACTCCTACCAGCTTGCTTTATTTATTTTCCACTATTCGCCCCTATTTAACCCCCGTATTCAACCCTTCAACGAAATCATTTCAAAATATAATTTAATTACAGATGTCGTTATAATACATATATGTACCAAATTTGATGTCTTTATCTTTGGTATTATAGTCTAGTATACCTTCACTGGCGTCGCCGTCGTCATCATTAGAACCTGCTTCGTTTTGAGCTTCTTGCTCATTTTCACCTTCTTCTCCTTCAATTTCATCATCGACCTTTTCCTCTTCAGACAAGTGATTAGATTGCTCATCATTGCTTTCTTCTAATTCGAATATGTCATCAATGCAATCTTCAAAAAACATTGCTAACTATGCATTTGATAAAGTTTTAGGATTTCGAGCGAGAGTCATTATGTACAAGTTGCTATTCAATAATAAAAAAAGGCTCGTGCGGGACTTATCTCAACCAGAACAGACATCAACTACCTGACCACCAACAGTAAAAATTCTTAGTTCTCGGAAATTTGTCAATGACGTGCGCACTCAATATCCCCACTCACAATAATTAAAAATCCCAAAGGAATGCAAGAAAGCAACAGCAACAAATTAAAATCAGCACAGGTCAACCGAGGTGCAGGTGCACCTCAACTATATAATTTTTTTTTCGACAGATACAGTTCTGCCGATTATAATATTTTGTCAGATTATGTAAGGACGAATAATAAGAAGCTACTAAAATTGTCGGCACCCAAAAAGTTTGTTTCAAAAAATACAATGAAAGATATAGGCCTGGGGTGCATTTGCACCTCCCTTGGCTCTAATAGGGTTAATAAGGGAGTGGGGGTGGTGTAGGTATTGAAATGTTATTAAGAAATCTGAAGTCTTGGCTTCTGGTATATACACCAAAAGTTTCTGAACTCTTACCAGCTTGTTTTATTTATTTCCCCCTATTTACCCTTATTTAACCCTCAACCCTTCAACGTAATCATCTGAAAATACAATTTAATTATAGATGCCGTTATAATACACATATGTACAAAATTTCAAGTGAAAATCTCAATTTTATTTTATCAACCCTTTTAATAATGGAGTGGGGGGTGATGGACGGGTTGAAATATGTTATTAAATGGTCTTGGCTTCTAGTATATACAACAGATGCGAAATTTCTGTACTCTCTGTACTCAAAATATAATCCAGTTCCAGGGGTCGTTATAATATATACGTGTACCAAATTTCAAATGAATATCTCAATTATATTTTATCAACCCTTTAAATCATGGAGTGGGGGTGATGGGGGATGGGAAATATTATAGAAAAATCATTGGCCTTGGCTTCTCGTATATACACCAAATCCCAAATTTTTGTACTCTTACCAGCTTGCTTCACTTATTTTCCCCTATTGTCCCTTAACCCTTTACCGAATAAGTTCAAAAAAATTCCAGTTCCAGATCTAGTTATATTACATACGTGTACAAAACTTCAAGTCAATATCTCAAACTAAAGATTTATTTTATTGATTTACCGTTCAAGTTGTTAAGTACTTGGTTACGTATAAACACTGCTTTCTTGTTCGTTCGTGTTGCTTTTTCGATTTCGGAAAGTTTTCAATTTTTTTTTTCTTTATTGACGTTAGTTGATAATTTACCAAATGTGTTGAACGCAGTGCGTTTGTCCTTAGTTCGACGAGATGGAGGTCATTTCAAACAATTTTTGTGACAAATTCAAAAGAATTGTTCTGTTATTGGGTGTTCTCTGTTAGGCAATAAAGGTATTATTGTTATTATTCTTATTCGTTGTTTTGTTCTAATCTGTTTATTATTGTCTACCTTGATTTCCATAGAGACCAAAAATATGTTGGGTTTCATATAAAAAAAAAGTATTCTCTTGCTACTACCATGTGATACAACCTGTAGACTCAAAATAGCTTTAAAATATACTGCTCTTGATCTTCTATATTTTTATTTTAGATGTTATTTCAAATTATACACGGTTGAGAAAATGAGGACAATCCACATACTAGTGACTCACCCTGTATAGCAACATTCTCTATACTGCGTTATGCTGCTGATGAAAAGCGATAACTCCGAAACACGTGTCTGTAGCTGCATATGGCAGTCATTCTTATTAGTACGGGAGTCCATCGACAAAAGTGGATGCAAAAAAAAAAAACAAAAGAGAATTCATAGACCTTTATTAATTATTTTATAGTGAAGGAAGCGTTTTAGAGAAAAACCCAAGAGCCAAAAGTTGCTTATTCTAATCCAAAGAACAGAATTTTTAGCCGAAAATAATTTCGGCCATGAATTTCCCTACACTTTCTTCAGAAAACTCCCAAAATATTCAGGCGTATTTTTCGGTTAAGCATAAGCAACTTTAGCCTCTTGGACTTTACCTCGAAAGTACCTCAATTTCCCACTAAAAAAATATTAAAAAAATTGGAATTCCACTCCTTAATTTTTTCCGGGAGAAGGAAGCACTTTGAAAAAAAAAGATCAAGAGAAAAAGATGCTTATTTTTGCCCAAAAAATGTGCTTGAATTTCTTGGCAACCTTTAAGCGGCCCTTTGTTTTTTGCCCCTCTCTCGAAGAGAGCGAGGTCACGTGGCCTACCGTTGGGGGGGAAATGGTACCTACAAAATATTCACCAAGCGGCGGCAACTGCGATGCACGAAGCCACTTTTGTCGATGGACTCCCGTACTATATCGATAAAATGCAAAGATTGAAAACTAATATTTTAATAGACATAGTCTCTTTTTATTTCTCATAGATTACTTTTTCTGTTTGTCAAATATTACAATAGTGTTTAAATTAAGATAAAAAAAGGGGTCAACTTTACAATGTTGAAAGACATTGATTGATTGACTCAAAATTTTTTGCAAAACCTTAGAAATGCTTTAAAGGTAAAAGTCCATCCTTTGAAAATTACTGCTGCTTTCTCAATTGTGCAATAATAAACAATAATTGCAAAATTACATGTAAAATGGAATAACTCGAAGAAAAATGAATAGAATTTAATGAAAACTATTTCCTGGATGTTTTTGGGTGTGCTGAATACGAATCTTAAATCAAATTTGTAAATTTCAAAATAGCGGATTCAAAATGGCAGATCGGAACGTAATATAAGTGCGAAAAGTAGTATAAAAAAGAACAAAAGTTTATTTTAATGATTTTCCGTGTATATTAATTTTAAATTTACATTTAATTCGGAAAATCCAAAATGGCGGATTCAAAATGGCCGATTGGAACGTAATAAAAGTGCGAAAATTAGTATAAAAAAGAGTAAAAGTTTATTTTAATGATTTTCCATGTATATTCATTTTAAATTTACATTTGATTCGGAAAATTCAAAATAGCTGACGGAATATGGCTGTTCTTATTGAAAAGAAAAGCGAAGCTAGGTAAGAAATAAACAATAACTTACATATACGGAATTTTGTACCTGCTGCATACAAATCTTACACTTGATTGAGAAATTCTAATTATGATATAGAATTTATTATCTTACATTACGAGGGAAAAATAAAAACACTTTAAGAATTACTTTTACAGTTTTTATTACATGAATTAAATAAAAACTGCAGAGCATTTTAGTTGACGAACACATGCATAGCTCTAACGTACTACACGCTGCACACAGTCTCTTACAGCTACCCATGTAGAAGTTTGTGCATTGTGCATGCAAAGGCGCATACGAAACAGTCCGCGATTTCAAATTCGAAATAGTACGTAAAAATTATTCTTATTACATTAAGGCTGTAATAGGAAATTTAATCTTTTATACAGTAAACATGTTTGTTATTTGTAATTTTATTATAAAAAATTGCCATCAGAAATTATTTTAGAAATTATACCACAATACAATCCATACCTACAAAGCGTGCATTAAAAATTATGTAACCAAGAATTCTAAAAATAAATTATTATTTTTTGCTTAAAATTGTAATGAAACATATTCTTTATAGGATTTTGCAAACAGCAGAAAAAAAAACTATCTATAACTAAAAGAAAAACTGTGTAAAAATATTAACGAAATCTGTACATTCTTTCGATAGCCTGAATTCTGGTTATGCTAGCAAATTAAAATCCCAAAATGAATATCTCTAATTTTTTTTTTGGTCAATTCTCATTCTAACACTAGCATCCACACAGTCCCCTACTAAACTAGTATCTACGTAACCCCCTACGATCATGAAGATTCAGTTAAAAATGAGAACAAAGGCCTAAATTGAATTTATGCATCTACCTTGACAATTCTGTGGATGCTTGTGTTAGAATGAAAATTGTCAAATAAGAAATTAGACAAATTCATTTTAGCATAACCAGAATTCAGGTTATCGAAAGAATGCAAAGATTTCATTAATATTTTTACACAGTTTTTCTTTTAGTTACAGATAGTTATTTTTTTCTGCTGTTTGCAGAATCCTATAAAGAATATGTTTCAATACAATTATAAGCAAACAAATAATTATTTATTTTTAAACATGCATAGAGTATATAGGTTTCAATACTAGTTAGCTAATAGATAGGTGAAGATCTGTTGCTTTTATCAGTCAATGTCAAATATAATTATTTTACACTTATTCATAGAAATTATCCTGGTTTTGCATGAAACATCTTTATGAGTGGCTTTATGTCTTTCTGATGAGCTCCAGAATAAGGGCGAAAAACATTTCAAAGGCTAAGTATTTCCAAGAAACAGAATGATAGATTTCATGAAAATGTAAACCATTAGAATGAAAATTTTTTAAGACAAGGTAGATAAATAAATTCAATTTAGGGCTTTGTTCTCGTTTTTAACAGAATCTTCATGATCGTAGGGGGTTACGTAGATACTAGTTTAATCTGCATGGTCGTAGGGGACTGTGTGGATGCTAGTGTTAGAATGAGAATTGCCAAATAAGAAATTAGACAAATTCACTTTAGGTTTTTAATTTGCTAGCATAACCATCAAAAGAATGCAAAGATTTCATTAACATTTTTACACAGTTTTTGTTTCAGTTATAGATAAAAAAAAAATTCTGCTGTTTGCAAAATCCTATAAAGAATATGTTTCAATAGGAATTCTAGTGGACAAACTAAATTTGCAAATGCGATGAAAACGCGTTTTAACAACACCGATTTCTCCCTTTTTGCATTTAGAATGTTTATTGAATTGGAAAAAAATAAATCAAAGTAAGTTAAAGTATCAAAAATAGGTATCTACTGTACCACCTCTGGGTGTACAAATAAATAAAAAAAAAAAATTACCTCATTAATGCATTTTTACATATGTCAATTTTCACCTTCGGTGAGAATATGCATAGAACACTCTAATTGTGATAAAACAAACTATTTAATTAGAAAGTACACATTAGAAGCTTTAAATTGCAAAGGGTCGATATCATTTTGCAAAATTAT
Organism: Stenurella melanura; assembly: GCA_963583905.1. Lineage (NCBI taxonomy): Eukaryota > Metazoa > Arthropoda > Insecta > Coleoptera > Cerambycidae > Stenurella > Stenurella melanura. Next base: position 117,901,902 of record OY757312.1, read on the forward strand.
GTTATCCACGATCAAGGTTTAAAAGAAAAGAATGTGATTTTTGAAAATTCGCCAACTTCAGTCTAATTTGTTAAATAAAGTTATCGTATAGTTTTCACCGCAGACGTTTTTTAGCTAATACCTTTCTATATTCTGTTGTTGCATTATTCAAATTTTTTTGCCCATTTCGTACATATTACGACGAATTTCGTTGAATAATCGATAATTTAGTTGATCTCCAAGTTTCAACTATATTATCAAGAAATAAAAATTTGCGAAATTTTATTTAAGAACTTGAAGTTGTTCGAGAAATGAGTCCTTTTTGATGTCCAATTGATTTTATAACATTTGTATTTACCAGTCTATAGTTATAGTCATTTATGTGTAGCGCGCGCACTAGCGCCAGCCAACTTTATGAGCGGGCGGCTGGCACATCACAACTTGATGCCTTGGTTAACAAATTGTTACTGGCTCTATTTTAACTGCTACAAAAAAAATGTTTTTTATGTTCTTTCCGTTCTTTCGAATGGTGCTATCATTTTATCAATAAAAATTAAATTGAAAAGTTATACTCAAAAAACCGTATTTTTGCATCTAAATTGTTTAACAACTAATCGAGCGGAACTTTTTATGAAGCGGACTTTTTACCAAATAGTATTGACACCATAAAAAGGAGATTAGTTGAATTCTCCAATTACTCCACTATAAAGAAATTGTTTTATTACAATTGTATGCAAACAAAAAATAATTAACTTTTAATCATTCTTGTTTTCATTAAAAAGACAAAAAACTAATTGATTTTTTTGAAAACGTAGAGTTCCTTTTCTAACTAACTGAGTGTATAAATTTCACTACAATCTAAATTCTCCCTTTTAAGCTATCATGTTTACAAGAAATGTAGCGGACAGACAGATGGTCAATTTGAAAGCTATTCACAATTCCTTCACTAGCAATATGATTTTTTTAAATATTTACGAGCGATATTTACTGCTTTAAGAATGTTCTGATCAAAAGCAATATACTTTTCGTATTTGCAAGTGGTATAATAACAATGCCTAATAAATAACATCACAAAATTAGTAGGAGTGAAAAAGGAACCGCGACAAATATTGACGAGTCTAGTGCCAAAAACAAATATTATTTGTTATAACAAGGATTAGTCTATCGCATCGAGAGAAAACCCAATATTAGAAATAAGTTTCAGATGTAAGTAATACACGAGTGCTCGGTAAACATTTGTTTAGAAGAAGCTTCCATTAGCCAGTTGGTACTTGTTTAATAAATGTTCAGCTGGTGCGTCCCGAAAGTCATCTAACAACGCAAAACTCGTGGCAACTTGTTATTTTCTTTTATTATATTTGCGTGATTATATAAAGGAGTGTTGGTCAAGTCGCCTGCTGTTGCCGGGTCGCCGCGCCGCATCCCTAACGACTGGCCCATTTATCTGGGCCGGTTAATGAAATTATAGCTAGTGTTAGGTCATCCCGCCGCAATCTTCGCACTCTCCAGAGTAAGTAGGCGCTGGAATTACAGCTATCCGTAGCTGGCTGGGATGCTTATTTTCTGTCATTACCCGGATCTCATTTGTTTTGCCCTGCTACTGTCATTTGTTACAATTCGCAGTCTAGATGGGCTACCTCTAATTCGGAATTTCAGTAAATTAACTTAAAAAAACATAATACATTTATTGCACGTCTAGCTGTAACAAGCATAGAAATATCATTCCTATTTTTTAAATACTAGAATATAAAAAAAATGTTACCTAACTCTCATTGCATTGATTAGAGTTCAGCATGGTATTTCTATTATTAATTTAGAAATTCAATCTAAAGCATTGCTACAGGGATAAGTCATTACCAGAGCCCGGCGCAAAAGTAGTTATGCCAGAGACGGTCTTCACACACAGATAAATATAATGTTTTGTATGATTCACATAAGCAAATAAATACATTATTTATGGGAAACAAATACCTACTATGGCGGTAAGAAATAAAAAGTGTGGCATAAAACTCATAAAATAATAAATACATAATTTGTTATTGATTTGGAAAAATTATTTATTTGGTATAGTTGAGCAAGTAGATGTAAGAGATGTTTACTGAAACTGGTGGATAAAAAACACCAGACTTCGGCCGCACATTATATATACCTGCAGCGTCGCGCGTCGGTCTGATTGTCTAATCGAAAACAAAAAACTCAAAACTTTAAACGGCATACGCCACTTCAACTTTTTATATCAGTTACTTTCAATTTAAAATATAATTTTTATCTGTGCACATAATATAAGGCACTATAATTTAAAAAAATATAAGGAGAAGTTTCGACACCATAAAGTCACCGCCAGCTTATCACTCTTTTTCTGCTTTTTTACGACAGCAAATAGGATAAGATAAACAATAATAATAGTAAAATAAACAGCAGATTGCATTTTATATTTTGCAGAAGACTTCAAACATACAGAAAGCATTTGAAATAAAAAAAGGTTCAACAATTATTATTAATTTATTACACAATGACCAATGCCATGTGAGATTGTTTCATATGCACATACGCATTATGGAGTCAACACTACAGACTTGTCAGTACATTTGATAGAAGTAAATGTGTCGTGATTTGTTATGGCGTCGAGTGGCTTTCCATTAAATGAAACAGTACTTTCGTAGATTAAAGATTTTCTGAAACTGCGGTTTAACGGTGTAGAACTTTTCTGTGCCAGCTGTGAAAAAATACTTTCGTGGACATGCAGCTCGAACATTTTAAAACAAGTTTCATCTCAACGTGATAAAAACTAAAATTTAACATATTTACATGGATATTTCTCACGGATCCCTCTAGCTATACGCAACGTTCAACGTAAGCCGGAAACAGATCAGTATACAGTAATTGATGCAATGAACATTATAGGTATTTGATCTGCGTTAATATATTTTTAGAGTATCAGGGGATATTGCTGAGTGAAATACAAATTGAATACATAACAGTGTTAAGAAACTACCCCGGTTTTTCAACATTTTTGTGTGTGGCAAAGAAGTGGACTGATCAATGCCGGACATAAATCTGCCATCTATAAGAAACTATACTTATTTTAAATATGCGCCCATTACATCGGTAGACGTTGAACGCTTGAACGATCCTTTTTCACAACACAAGTGGGATTCAGTGACAGTCGCCGAAGTTCTATTTCGGACGATTTAGAACAAGTGCAAATAATATATTTTTATTCTTCAAATAAGGTATAGTTACTAGGCGTTTATGTTTGTGCATCCAACAATAAGTGCATCAAAGTATGACTTATAACCGTTTCGAGGCCATTTACCTTTAAATATTACGGAATTCACTAGATATAATTATAAGGTAAAAATATTGTGTTATTGCACATGAAAATGTTTATATAGTTCATATTGCGCAAAGCCGACTCTGGCTTGTACGTCATAACTACCTCGGAGCCGGGGTCTGGTCATTACAAAGCCTATTTGTGATAGAATAAGAGCCGAGACCGCGTACTTGAATATTCCTAATACACCCGCTGCCCGATTTGGGTGATTTATTTAACTTCCGGTAGCATAGACGTAGGTTAAATGATATCCATTTAATTTTATTGAATCATTTAAGGAGTTGTGCATTAATCTAACATTATTTATTATAAATAAATAATGCATTATCAATAAATAATTCATCATGCCCATCAATTAATATAAAGCAGTAAAACAATATTTAAATAATTAAAAAGTGATTCTATAAATTATCGGTCGGCGCTTTTGGTATCGCTGGTACTATGTTATGAACTTTTTCTTTGTGGGTCTTTTTTATGAATTTCAAACTGATACTAGATAACTTATACCTAATCGTAAATAAGCAGTTAGGTATTGAATCGAAATACATTTTTCCCCTTTTCTTTATCATGGAGCGGACTGAAACCTTCGGTGTGAATCTGCTCTGAAATAATTTCTACAAACACCAAAACACTCGAACACAACACTCGAATACTAATATTTGACGTCTCGCCAATCGCGTTGGTATCCTCGGCAGATAAAACTCGTTTTAATGATATCCCGATGATGTTAAACGTAGTTAACGAAACATGCATCGGGTCATTGTATTCAAGTGTTTGGGTCAATTTTTTAAAATCTACTTTCTTTGAAAACAGGATATCCTGTACTCCGAACTACAAACATTTTAAAATGCTTCATGATTTATTGGCATTTGTGTACTTTATTACTTCCCTCGCATTCCGAAGGGAAGTATTGTGTTCGAGAAAAATCACCGTTCGAGTTTTATTCAGATTTTCACATTTTAGATCATGTAGATTACGAAAATATAGAAATTCAATAGGGTGTGTGCACTATTTTTTTTAATCGAAAATTATAAAGTACTCATGGTATTTAGTATAGCTGAAACAATTTTTCGGCAAAAAAAAACGTTTTTAAGTGATTTTAAAAGAAATTTAGTTTTGAATTAAATATTCGCCACCAAAAAGAGCAAACCTATATCCTATGCATATGTGACGTCACTTTTCATATATGTCAATCTACAATCTGTCAAAAACACGTTCTACGACTTAAGTGAAGTTAGCAACGCGTTGCCAGCAACGCATTACCAACTTCACCCTTTCAATTTAACTTGGCAATGGAAATAAGTTTTGAGCTTGATGATGTCACTGAACTGAACTTGATTGAATAAAAACTTTTTATTTGGACTAATTTAATTTATTATTTATTGGTGAAGTTAACAACATCATTGGATACGAAACATTTTCCTATTGAGGAAGCTCTGTGTCTCACATCACTTTTAATTTTACATGTCACATATTTACTACGAAAGAATGGTTTGGCCTGCACCTCCACACTTTTAGTCTGTATAATTTGACCAATATCTTGTTGATAACATTGTTCTAACACATGTTTGTCTGCATCTAATCTGACCTGATCAGTGCTCGTACTGGGTTGATCAAAATTTACAACTGGTGATAAATATTCCTGTTCATTATATATCGTTTCCATATTTTTAGCCAGCACAATTTGAATATCCATCTTGTTGATAACCATGTTTCATCACATGTTCGTTTAATCTGACCTGCTCAGTGCTTTTGGATTGATGACAATCTGTAACGGGTGATACATCTTCTAATATAATGGAATTCGTGTCCTGCATTAAAACCTACTCAACTAACTGTTCTCTTTGCCACTTTAAAGGGAGAGATTGTTCTGGTGCAGACGCATCTCTTTTTGTTTCTGGTTGGTAGGTAAATATGCGTGGAACTACATCCTCCTTTAAAATCATATATCCTCCCATAAGTTTGTATCGCATGTAATTTTTCATGTCTTCCTCAAGCTGAAAATCATAAAGAAGTATATTTATATCTTGTAATAATATATAACTTAGGTGGGAGATCATAGGGTTAAATATAACTAAGTAATTAGATTATTAGTTTCAATTCAAAATACATATACCATTACAAGCATACTTAATTCTAAGGGAAGTATATATCTAGTATGATCTATTTACAATATTAAGGGTAATGAGTCATTTAGCTATTGTCGATTAGTTTCTATCATGATAATAACAAATAAATTGTAATTACATTAAAATGATCTTCACAACAATAAAATGCCCATTTCGATTTGGGAACATTGCGATTCTCTGCTTCAAATCATTTCATTCTTCGTGGTAAAGTTATTATTTGGGGCATTTACAGAAGTATTTCTGCATGTTGACACTAAACACCACTTATTTGCTACTCCACTCACATTTTTAACTTATATTAATGATATTAATAATATCTGACATATTGCTTTTAACATTGGCTCAAAACTTATTTCCGTTGTCTCCCGTTGACGCCACGTGATGTCATCTTCTATATCAATGTGTGTGAAGTTAACAACGCGTTGCCAGCAATGCGTTGCTAACTTCACACATAAGATGTATGAAGTCACATGATGTTTTCGAAATCATTCAAATATTTGAATTTTAGGTCGATTTGTTTATTAAATATTTATTTTAATCTCATGATATGATTAATATGAATGCGTTTAGGCTTTCATATTTATGTATTACTTGATATTAATGCATTATTTGAAGTGAATTGTTATATAGTGCACACACCCTATTCCGTCAGCCTGTCTGTTTGGCTGTCCGTTGAAACATTAACTAAAAAACTATTTCATGGAGAACAGTCGAAGGTAGTAGGTAGCTGTCGCTACTGTCAGCGAAGAAATGGCTAGACCTTCACTTAAAAATATACAAAAATATTTTTTTCTTTCTTTAAAATGTCCACGTCTCGTGACATTTTAAACCTATTAAAAAAAAGGTTGAAAATGTTTTTACCACTACTATAGAATAGATGATGGAATTTTTTTTTTTTTTTAATTTAAAATTTCCACGATTCATGACATTCTAAACCTATTTAAAAAATCAATAAATAAAATATATTGAATTTTTTTTTGAACCACTATAAATACTTCCACTCCTCCACGTGGATGTGCAACTAAAAATGCGACGGATGGCAATAATATTTGGCTTACAGTTAACACAATTGACAAGGAAGCCACCTATTATAGTTTTAGTGACAAACATACAGGGTGGTCATCTTAAGAAATAATTAAACTATCATGGAAATTTGGAAAGGTATTTACACAATATTAAATTCTTGCTGTCGGGTGACCATTCTGTATATTTTTTGACCAAAAGTTATCAGGTTTTCTTTGTAATAATAGTGATAACTACATACCGATTATTATTCTCATGTGTCGTTTCGTAATTAATCATTTGTTAGAGTGACCGCTCTGTAGTGTATAAATAAAGAAGGAAGTACTGTATAAATACCTTTACCGATATTTTTTATATAGGGATGGTTCCCATCCTATTACAGGGGTAGTTGTGGGTCATTATTCGGAAGGTTGATTACTAAATACAAAACATGTACGTTTTTCACAATTTATTTGTATTCATATACTATATCCTGATGTATTAGATGGTATTACCCCATTTTCCCATTTTGCGGGATGTTCTTGGCTGTAACGCAAACATTTGGGAGGTATACACACATAGGAGCAACATGATCGCGTTCAGGGATCAGAATATTTTTCTGTAGGACTGTATTATTAACAATCAAGCATCCGTAACTCCAGAAGAAGGGCATTGGGAGCAATGTGCCCATGAAAACTTTTATTCAAGACCCCCAAGACCTACAGAATCCTGCAATATTAACAAATTTGGCCGAAAACCAAATTCCATAGGATTAGTTCAGGGTACTTTCGTTTAACCGTTATTTAAAGTATACAAGATACACGTGGATACAACAAGACTCCTTTTGCTCTTTGGTCCATTGGTATAAATATGAATATAATTATACAGGGTGATTCTTTTAAGGCGGCCATTAGGATATTTTTACTTACAAATGAGGTAGGCATTTGAGATTTGGTACCTTGCAATAGTTGACCAATTCGAGTACGAAAATAATAATTTCAAAATGACGGCACTTCGAGAAATACCGGAAATTGATGCCATCTTTGTTTTTTTTTTAATGAACACACCCAATTTTTATACATTTCTTGAATTCGGCATTAAATTCTGAGTATAAAGCATTCAGATTTTCGGTACTTATCTGTAATAGTTTTTGACATATTGTGTCAATTTTCTCTTCGGTTTTAGAGACGTAATGGTTCATTAAAAAATTAATATCTCTTAAACTGTTTAGGCTAGCTAAATACGTTTTTTTCCAATCGATTCCCTAAAGTTCAAAAACTTATTTAAGTGGCCACGATAGGACAAACGAAGTTTCAAGTGGTTGCTGCGATTGTTTGAAAATGACAGTAATAAAATGTCAAAAACTCCATTTTTTAAAATAGCACGTGCCAAATTTTGTTATGGCAATCGATGTAGAATTAAAGAGGTGGACTTATATCAGCATGTCCTATACCTAACACATGTACTTTTTGAATTATTCATAGTTCTTTTGAAAATTATAATTTATCCAAAAAAAAAACATAAAAGTATATAACACAATTAAAATAATAAATCAAATGAACAAAAAATAACAGCTAAAGTAAGGTGAGTGTTTAATACTATATCTAGCATAAAATGACAATTAAATGACTACTAACTACGTACAATGCAGAAGATGCCTGATGTGTGCATCGTTTTGGTGTAAACACTCGATAATCCGATGTTGGACCGCTGTGATAGCATTTCTTATTTCATTTCCATCAATCTCATTCATGACTTACATTATTTTTAATCTCAAATCTTTCCTAAACGCGAGTGCAATTTGATAAACCAGATCCTTAATTTGCCCCCATGAATAAGAAACAAATTGTGTCAGATCCGGTGATCTAGGGGGCCAAAGAAATTGACCTCTATTGCCTCACGATCCGTATTGAAACCATTTTATCAGTTTTAAGTCTACAGCATCTGTTGAATATGCTGGTGCTTCATCTATTTGATACGTGAATGGACGGCGTGCTGCAATGGAAGATTATCGACAGAACCTTGAACTGATAATCTCTAAATATTTGTTTCCATACAAATTTTCATTATACATGCACCAAGGAAACCGGTTATCCACTACTAAACAGAAAACGTTTCTGGAAAATTGAATTTGGTTTTCAACTTCAAAACCGTGAATAATTCAAAAAGTGCAGGTGTTAGGTATAGGATATTATGATATAAGTCCACCTCAAATTTAATTCTATATGGATTACCATAACAAAATTTGGCACATGCCTTTTGAGAAAACGGAGCATTTGATATTTTATGACTGTCGTTTTCAAGAAGTCGCAGCAACCACTGGAAACTTCGTTGGGTCTATCGAGCCCATTTAATTGATTCTATGAACTTTAAGGAATCGGTTGAAAGAACGTATTTACCTAGCATGAATGGTTTAAAAGATATGAATTTTTTAATGAACCCTTGCCTCTCTAAAACTTAAGAGATAAGTTGACATTTGTCAAAACCTATAATAGATTAGCACCGACAACCTGATCGCATTATACTCAGAATTTAATGCCGAATTCAAAAGAAATGTAAAAACTGGGTGTATCTATTTAAAAAAACAAATATGGCATCAACACTTCCGGTATTTCCGGAAGAGCCGCCGCGGCGTTGTGAAATTATTATTTTTGGACTCACAATGGTCGACAATGGTAGGTTACCAAATCTCAAATGTCTATCTCATTTGCAAATGGAAATATTCTATTCGTTGCCTTAAAAGAACCGCCCTGTATAGAGTTTTTATTTAGTAAAAAAATTAGTGCGTGAAAATTCACGCGATTGAAGTGAAACTTCTATGCAAAAATTATATAATCGGTTATAAGAGTATTATGACAATGAATGAAACAACAGCACTACAATTCTTCACATCGTTTTGAAACCAAAATCTATCACAAATAGAACACGCGATACTGAACGTATTGTTTCGAAAATTTTTCTGAATTATCTATGAGCATTTTTTTGACAGTTAAAATTACTATAATGAATATTTGCTCATGATGATGAGCTGGTTGCTAGTTCCTGGTTTATTTATTTATTTGGCGTATGGCATATGTATACACAACATAGTTATTTAAAGTTTAATGTCCAGTTTATTTATGTATTCGATCGACGCTGGCGTCACACAGGTGAAGTCGCTCATGCTTCCTTTGTACTTCCTAAGTGGGCACTCGGCGATAATGTGTTGGATGATTTGTTTAATGGCTCCGCAGTCACATTGGACAGACAGGGTTCTATTCTATTTATAGTGGAAATCAGCGCAGTTACCATGGCCTGTTCTTATTCTATTTAGGGTTGCCCAAGTCTTGCGTGGGACGTTAAAACCTGGAGGGGTTTCAGTTATACTTGGCATATCTCTCAGGACTGGATTATTCATGTTGTTCCATACGTTTTGCCACTGTGGGATTATTTGGAAGTTGTATGTTCTCAGGGCCGTTGCAGTTCCGGTTGGAGGGTTTCTGGAGCACAGACGTTTGCGGCTGGCGTCAGCAATGTCTCCGTGTATCGGCAATTGCTGATTGTTCAATATTTTCTGGACCTCTCTAAGTAAGGCATGTTGGCGGCGGAGGTCTGGGGGAGCAATGGCTTAGCAATGGTAACCATTGTGTTGGGGCAGACTTTATTGTGCCGGAAATCAAACGCATTGTGGTGTTTAGTTGTATATCGATTATTTTTGTATGGGAGCTGTTTATCCAGATAGGGGCACAGTATTCAGCGGCTGAGTACACAAGTCCGAGTGCTGAGCTTCAGAGGGTAGTTGCTGTCAATTCCCATGTCGTTCCGCAGAGCTTGTGAATAATGTTATTGCGAGTTCTTAGTTTCGCCGCCGTATGTTCAAGGTGCTTCTTAAAGGAGAGTGTTCTGTCCAGGGTGACACCCAAATACTTTGGGTTACTGTTATGCCTCACTAATTAATGATCTATGTAGACCTGGAGTTTTCTGTTGGCCATCTTGTTGTTTAAGTGGAAGCAGCACACTTCGGTTTTATTTGAGTTTAGTTTGAGTCTCCATTACCTGAAATACTCTCCCAACTTTGTAAGGTCGTCAGCAAGGATCTCTTCTGTGCTCTCCACCAGAGTTTGTCTGGTTGCGATTGCCCAGTCATCCGCGTATCCAAATTTTCTAGTCCTAGTGGTGGGCATATCTACTTTATATTTATTTATCTATACTTGTAATATGTGGTTGTGGCTGCAAAGCCACCCGCACAACACTATCAAGACATGTGTTCTTTTCATTGCCGATATTTCGCAAATTGCGACGCATTTTTATGAATTTTCGGAGGTTTACCAGACTTTTTCATTTCACGATGCTTTCTTACTCGATGTATAATGGGTGTTAAAATACGAATCGTCTCATGAGGCTATTCATTTCCATCTTCAGGTACCTTTCTCTTGTTATTTAATTCGGACATAATGATTGCTATACTAGCACCAAACGTTACTACTCCCATAACATCATGCACGAGCACAAATATCACTGTACGTACACGCATGATGCTGGCATAATACTAACTACGCAAAGCAGGGTTCTCTACGTCTTCTGTAATCCTCAAGCCAGGCATTACAAGTTTTATGTCGCTGTCAAAGGGGTTTCCCCTCGCTATAGAAATTTCACTTCAAAATAAAGGAATGATAAAATTTTATTTTACTTTACGTTGAACTTAACGCTCTGTATGCTGAATTAACAAAATGTTTTGTAAGTAAGCAAGACACAGTGATAAAATCAGAGACTGTTTATTGATTGTTTTATTTGTTGTTACGTTATAATATTTGTCGACAAACCGTTGTTTTTGATACCATTTATTTTTGTTGTTATTGTCACGATCGGAAGGAGAAGATGCCCACATTTTTACATTTGTAATATTTTTTGCGGGATACCTTTTACTGCAGAAACCATGCAACAAAGTTATTACACATGACATTATTTCAAAGTTGTGTATCTTTTTTTACCCCTAAGTACTGAAGTCCTGAATTCATTTCTAAGAAAAAGTATTTCTATATATTTCTAGTATATACTGATTCTTTAGAAACTATCGGGGCAAATCAAAATACAGACGAATGCGGGAGCGATTACACCGTCTTCAGTGCCACCCTCCTTATGAGACCGAATATGATAAATCACCTAATTGCAAATTCACTTCAGGTCTAGTCGCCAATTGTGAAGGTAACTAATTTTCAATTTGAATCTTTTCGTTCCCTTATCATGTCGTGTCTGAGACAGTCTGTCGCGCTGCGACCCTACATTATTCATGAAAACTGCACCGCACTCCACATTTATATCTCGTAAAGACTCCATGCGAGGCGATACCGGAAGGACCGGAGCCATCAATCATAAAACAGCGTTTCTAGAAGTGCACTGAAGTTTAAGGTGATATATACAGTAGATAATGTGGTTAAATCTAGTTTTATATAATAAAATGTTGCGAAACTTGGGAAACATAAGTAATAAATTATTTGTTGCAGGTCGTTCATAAAATAATAAACACAAGTTCGACACAAGCAGGTGACTCTAAAATACAATAGAATTAAATTCTATTGTCTATGATACATAGTTTATTATACTTTCATTGTTTCCAGACTAGTCACGTCAACATTCGATAAAACTTGACCGAAATACAGCACTTTGAACTTATGACATTGGAACTTAAAAGATTTAAGAAAATTGCTGATTAATTATGCCTGAAAATTTATTAAATAAATGAAACAAACAAACTACAAATAACTCTATTTATTAAATGAGCAGGAGACTTCAGGGTGAGTGAATAACAAAACACTTTCGTTAAATATACAAAAAAAGTATAGCATAAACAATAAATACATATACAAAAAAAGTATAGCATAAACAATAAATACATATACAAAAAATTATAAGATGGAAATGCAAGAAATATACCCAAACATTCGCGTTTGCCCAGTTCCGCATAAAATAAATATTTTACTATTACAGAAACAAGAGTTAAATGATATAATTTTTACAACAATATCAAAATCTATGAACTAATTACAAAAGGAAACCGACAAGTTAATATTCGATATGTTAGTTGTCGAACTAACATATATCTTCGCACACCATGAACGAGATTTACTTGAGAACACACTGAGGTGTAAATTCGAATACCAGCGACGACCCCACTAATTAGCTTTTCAGGGTAACCATCGATGAAAACTAAATGTTTATGACAGGATACAATGTCCGGAAATTATAATTCTGGTTACCAAACATCCAGGAACTACAAGATCATGACTAACGAAATACATTAGCAAACGTTGTCTATGGCGTCAGCTATTTAAAATGCAGAACACGAAGTAGAAAGTAGATAGCGTACCGACAGTTTAATTTTTCTGTAATTTGGAACTACACTACTTCACTACATAACTCGTTAACTATTGATAACATTGATTCTAGGTATCAATTTACTTAAGCAAGTAGGTGGGACGACCAATATTATAAACTTTTTAAAGTGTAGTACAATTATCCACACCCGACCCGGGTAGGGGTCTGCCGGGTAATCCTCGTTTCTCTACGCGATAACATCGTGCTGATGCCAAAAGTGGCGGGATCGTTTTTGATTGGTAATAACCAATCAAAAACGATCCCGCCACAGCGAGAGCAATGGTCATTTTATAAATATATAAAATGACCATTGCTCTCGCTCAATCGATCTATTTATTCATTCGCATGGATTTCTAACGTACTAGCAGAGTAGGCTTAAGGTACTTTTAGAATAAAATATTAAATAACAGCAGTATTTTAATTAAATTGCTCTTATTATCAAGTGGATAAAAAGTGACTGTTACAACATATTTTCACATTTTCGAATAATTATAATTTTTACACTCTATGCTCGCAATTTACTCAAAACAATGCATCCTGCATCAAAAACATATTATTTAATATTGAAGGAGTATTCAATTAGGTACCTATAAATTCGAAATCTATCATATTCCATTATAAAATTTTAGCTATAGCTATTCCATCACTCAGTCAGAACACGTAAACATAGACAACACAGCAACCATTTTCTGCGACATTTTCATCTACCGCAACTAAGACTAACTCAGGAGAGACAGCAGTCATATTAGAAACGCCACTAAATATCCATACTCTGGCCAGGATTCGAACCAGAGTCGCACGCCTAACACGTTAGCACTACATCACTGAGCCGCTTTCATTGCTTTTATAGGTGGTACATGTAATTTTTGCTTATTTTTTTACCAAAACAACAGAACATTTTTTTATGATAAATATCTTATTTTTTCAGAATTTACAGCACACGTCTATTTATTTATTTATTTCGTCTTTCTTTCTTTTTACTTCCACATCCACGTAGTGGATTGGAAGTATAGTAATCGCAAAAAAATTTTCAAAAATTTTTATTCGTGAAATAGGTTTAGAATGTCATGAAACGTCGAGATTTTAAATTTGAGCGAAAAAAAAATTTTCTGTCTGTCTGTCGGTCTGTCTGTCTGTCTGTAACTTTTTTTTTGTCCGCACGCTTTCTCCGGAACGGTTTAAGATATTGACCTGAAATTTTGTACACGTATATATTATAACAACATCTGGAACTGGATTGTTTTTTGAGGAAATCCGGTGAAGGGTTGGGGTTAAATAGGGGTAAATAGGGGGAAATAAGTAAAGCAAGCTTGTAAGAGTACAGAAACTTGAAATTCGGTGTATGTACTAGAAGTTAAGGCCTCAGATTTTTTTATAATATTTTTCAACCCCCCACCACCCCTACCCCATTAAAGGGGTTGATAAAATAAAGTTGAGATATTCATTTGAAATTTCGTACACGTATGTATTATAACGATGTCTAGAATTAGATTATATTTTGGGATGATTCCGTTGAAGGGTTGGGGGTTAATTTGGGGTAAATAGAGGAATATAAGTAAAACAAGTTGGTAAGAGTACAGAAACTTGAAATTCGGTGTATGTACTAGAAGCCAAAGCGTCAGATTTTTTAATAATATTTTTCAACCCCCACCACCCCTACTCCAATTTGAAAAGGGTTGATAAAATAAAATTGAGATATTCATTTGAAATTTTCTACACGTATGTATTATAACGACATCTGGAACTAGATTATATTTTGAGATAATTCCGTTGAAGGGTTGGGGGTTAAATAGGGGTAAATAGGGGAAAATAAATAAAGCAAGCTGGTAAGACTACAGAAACTTGAAATTCGGTGTATGTACTAGAAGCCAAGTTCTCAGATTATTTATAATATTTTTCAACCCCCACCACCCCTACTTCATTATTAAAAGGGTTGATAAAATAAAATCGAGATATTCATTTGAAATTTGGTACACGTATGAATTATAACGACATCTGGAACTAGATTATACTTTGAGATGATTCCGTTGAAGGGTTGGGGGTTATTTAGGGGTCAATAGGGGGAAATAAGTAAAGCAAGCTGGTATGAGTACAGAAACTTGAAATTCGGTGTATGTATAAGAAGTTAAGGCCTCAGATTTTTTTATAATATTTTTTTGAGATGACTCCATTGAGGTGGTAGGTTGTAAATAGTGGAAAATAAGTACGGTAAACTAGAAACTTCATTTTTAACGTATATGGTAGAAACCAACTCCTCAAACTTTTCTATGACATCTACCCCAAATATTATTAAAATTCTATGACCAATAATTTCCACATACTAGAGTGCAAATATAGTCAAGATGTTTCCTGTAAAGTGACTTGGACGAATAATCTGGATG
The DNA here is from genome assembly GCA_963583905.1 of Stenurella melanura. NCBI lineage: Eukaryota > Metazoa > Arthropoda > Insecta > Coleoptera > Cerambycidae > Stenurella > Stenurella melanura. The sequence goes on from OY757312.1 coordinate 117,917,081, forward strand.
TGGAAGTAGTGATTCCTTAGGCAGCGGTTTTTTTCGTTTCCTCTCATTTTCCTTCTTATTTTTTTTCTTTCGTATTTTCTTCTTTTTCTTTCTTTCTTAAGAATATAGTTTCCAAAACGGATAAACATCAAATTAAAGAGCAGAAAACATAAAAGTGAATGTACATAAAACACATTTTACATTAAGCCATTTAATAAAAGAGAAAGTGTAGCAAGTCCTTAAAATGATTTGAATTAATCACAAGTAAAGCAAGACTTTTTAGGCATTACCAACATCATTATTTGTATGTACAACACAGATTCATTTTGAATAAAAAATTACTACAAGATCTATGAATTGGCTTAACCATTTCATTTTCTATTTTATATAAAAAATGTAGGTATTAGATTTTTTTTTTTAAGAAGCCATATATTTTAATACGTTCATTATCATTGACGAATAGAATAAATAATAATGGTCCCAGAACTGAACCCTGTCGAACTCCTGCTAACACAACAATAGATGAGAAGCGTGAAATTGCATCTTTATTTGTTTTATGTAGATAAAACTTTAAAATCTTAGAATATGTAGAGTAAGAGTAGAAGTAAATACGAATTTTGATAATTTTTGCATCATTAAATACGTCAAACGTTTATAATAGTGAAATATTTAATATTTTCAGTGCAGACTAAACCAACCTGAGCGATGTTTGCACAAAAAAGAAGAAAAAAATTTAAAATTTTTTCAGGAACATTTCAGTCTTTTGAAAAAACGTAATATATTAATAATATTTTAGCTATTAGAGTCCGAATGGAATTGTCAAAATTCCTCTGTGTCTTGAAAAATTACTATTTGAAATTTGACTATAATATTTTAGTTTCCAAGAAAAAAAACACATTTCTATGTTAATGCTAATATACCAATATCACAAAATATGTCAACATAAATGAATGATAGCTAATAAAATTACCTTGGACATGGTGGAAATTAGTTTCATCTTTATTTATTTAAGTCAAATATTACTTACAGCAATAGATAATTTAGTTTATAAATAAATGAGGGCAAAATGAACTAACTATACCATCTTAAAAATAGAAAGCATTACTACGATAAACTAACTACCTTTTGCATATTTCTTATCGAATTTTCATATAAACATTATAAAAAATCAAACGTGTTTTTCGATATGCAAAATATACGTTGGCATTAGAGGTCGGATAATTGGAGCCTATTTCTGATTGGGCCAAAATGTGTCAGAATTCTGGTAATCGATGAAAAATATAATTATAGCAATATATCTAACACTCACCTACGTGTGATTCTGTTATAAAATCCTATCTTACCTGAAATGAAAAAAGAACATGTCAATAAAAATATGAATAATATACAACATGATGCTATGATTTTTCTTTAAATCAGAGTGTCATGAATCTACACCAAGAATTATTTAAAATATTATAAATAATCAAATTGTACAAAATATTTAGTTATAGAAAATCTTTCGAAGCGACAATAATTATCGAATGGGTCAAGATGCTGGCCTTTCTGTAGTGGATTCAATTTCCACCATAACCAGCAAGAAATTGTGGATTACGACAAAAAAAATAGTTTTTTACAGAATTTCGCAAACAGCAGTAAAGTAATCTATGAAAAATCAAAAGAAGAAAATATGTACTAAAATATTTATTTCCATTTTTACTTCCACATCTACGTAGTGGAGTGGAAGAAAGTATAGTAATCGTAAGAAAATTTTCAATTTTTTATTTCTTGAAATAGGCTTAGAATGTATTGTTCTGTTTATTAATACCTACTCCCTAGAAATATGAAGAAAATTATTTCATAAATTAGGGAATATCTCAATGCCCACAACATTTGGTAATTTCGTCTTTGGTTTACGAAAATATGTTTTATAAGTTTGTAATTGAAAACTCTATGAGACTTTTAAAGAGTGACAACAAAAAACTGCTTTTCGCATAGTTGCGGATTGCGAGCTTGGGAAAAATCGTAAAAAGGTTTAGCTGATCTCAAATTAATCCTTATTAAAAACCAGGAGAGGCGTTGTTCTTAGTTTTTTGAACATATTCAGTAATTACCCCTATTCAGGGTTGAAATTTAAAAAATACCAATTAATCTGAAAACGATTCTATTTGTATTATTTCTATTAAATCAAGAGCGAAATTATGTATTTTCTATCAATAAGGGTTATGAATTCACCTATAGGCCCTCAAAGGGGGTGAAATCGTCCACAAAATATCAAAAAATCACAAATATTTTTAAAAATTCTGAAAATATTTAAATGTCTCAAATCTTGACAAATATGGAAAAAATATTTCTCGCCAGTTGATGAAAAACAGTCCCTACGAAAAGTAAAACTACCCCCAAACACGAGAATATTAAATAAAATCATGGCGATTTTTGGAAACACTTGTATTGATTGTTTTTCTCTATAACTGACATTCAGTTCGCATATGTTATACATTTTGATCCGCTTTTATCGAAATTCATCCCTTGAAGAGGATGAAATCAGCTAACCGAATGTCAGTTATAGAAATAAACAATCAATACAAGAATTTCCAAAAATTGCTACGATTTTTTTTCATGTTTACGTGTTTGGGGGTAGTTTCTCCATTCGTAGGGGTTGATTTTCAACAAAACGGGCGAGAATTATTTTTTCATATTTGTCACGACTTGAAACATTTAAATATTTGATTTTCAGAATTTTAAAAAATATTTTTGATTTTTTTTTTATATTTTGGGGATGATTTCACCGACTTTGAGGGCCTATGGGTGAATTATTAACCCTTCTTGATAGAAAATACATAATTTCTCTATTTTAAGATTGATTTAATAGAAATAATACAAACAGACTTGTTTTTAGACTTATTGATATTTTTAAATTTCAACCCCTGAATAGGCATAATCACTGAACATTTTCAAAAAACCAAAAACAACGCCTGTCTCGGTTTTTAATTAGGATTAATTTGAGACCAGGCTAAACCTTTTTACGATTTTTCCCAAGCTCGCAATCCGCTACCCAAAAATGGCGGATTTTGCGGTCACTCTGAGTTGTAAACTCCTTATTTAATTTTGGAATTTATTCTGTCTTGGTTCTTATATTATTATATTTGAAAACATTATTAATTATATTTGAAAACATAACAATTATTTTTGGGTGTTTTGTATTTAGGGTACGATATTTTTAGAAGTGTAGGATACATTTATAGAAAATATATATTTTCAACCAAATTTCTACCTTATCAGACCAAAATCATTTTATTTAGGTATCCCTATTGTATACTAACTATAAATAGTATAATGTCTGGAGACATCATGTGTTCAAAGTTGTCATCGAATATATGTTTAAATAATTAGCCATCCACTCACAAGCACGCAATCTTAAGTACCCCTTCTTCCATCGTTGTTATATTCATAGCTCTTTATTTATCTGATAACGTCTTCAATAGCATGGCTCGGCTTGCTTATTTTCGAATTTACTTTAATTTCTTTCTCCACATTAATAAGTTGTGGACAATTTCAGGTAAGTTTTTCTGTTATTAATTTGGTAAACCAAATATTCTGATCGATTTATAGGTCAAACTGATACTTCTTACTATAAATGTTAATTAGACTAGAAATTAAAAAGCTCTAAAATAAATTTATTTACAATGCAATTTTCTCTTTAGTAAGACATGAAAAATTAAGTAAAATAACAAGTTTTAATATATTTACTACTTTAACAATCCACATCCCGTCGACAGGGAGCACACGAAGAACTACGACAATTCAATTATAATTAAAACACTAACAGCACAATATATTAGCGTGACCCAACCAAAAATGAAATTTCGAATTTTATCTTGCACATATGTCGATTAGTTTCTATTTTGGGTTTATATAAAGTCCTGAAAATTTCATAAAAAAATATTAAGATTTAGAGGTCGCTAGTGTGAGTTTTTTAAACTCGTCCAGTCATTTTAATTTTCACTGTTTGAGTTCATTCGGATATGAAATTTTCGAATAAAGTACACGCTCCAGACATGAGTTGTGTTTGGGGCCGTTGAACATGATTGTCATGGTTAATTCTCTATACGGCTCCTCGTACTAGCCAAAATATATAGGAAAATAGCAGAAAAAGGAAACAGTTAAAGCTTAAGTGAGGTAAACTTTGAGAAACCATTTTTTCTCAAGCGTAAACTAAACGACATTGTAGTGGGAAAACATATCGAGAAATTCCTGACATGCACCATCTAATCTTATCACAAATGATCTTGAATGATGGAATATATCATACATATTCCACCATCCAAGATCATTTGTGACAAGATTACTTATTTGCCCGATTTGAAACACTACATGAATGAGATTGAATCGTAAAAATTATACCCCAAAAGTGTCCACTACAACATAGATTAGTTTGAGCTTGAGAAAAAAAATTGATGCTCGAAGTTCTACTCACTCAAGCCTAGATATTTGCCCGTTTTCAGGAGTTTTCCATTTTTCTCTCGCTCATTTCTTCTGAAAATAAATTCCTGAACCATCGTGCCTGTCCGGAATGCCTCGGTATGTTTTCCCACTACAATCTCGTTTAGTTTAAGCTTGAGAAAAAAATTATTTCTCAAAGTTTACTTCACTTAAGCTTAAACTATTGTCCGTTTTCTGCTATTTTCCAACAGATCTTGGCTAATACGAAGAGATGCAGCATCTGTATAGAGAATTAACCATGACCATCGTATTCAGCGGCCCCTAAAACATGAGGACTCATGTCTGGAGCGTGTACTTTATTCGAAAATTTCACATCCGAATGAATTCAAACCGTGAGAATTGAAATGACTGGACATGTTTAAAAAACCCACACTAGCGGCCTCTAAATCTTAATACTTTTTCATTAAATTTTCAGGAGTTCATGTGGACACAAAATAAAAATTAATGGTCATATGTGCAAGATAGAATTCGAGATTTCGTTTTTGGTTGGGTCACGCTACTATACAAGGTCCGCCTCTTAAAAGTCCCCGGGCATGTAACTTTTTCTTTTAAAAAAATATCGTAACGTGCTTGGTACCAACTGGTAGATAAATTAAAACTCTTTTAGGGAGTACTACTGAAAGTCCACACCACTAAAGATAAAAAAGTTATTAGTATTATTAACTTGATTTAAAAAAAAAATCCCTTGCAACTTGGAAAATCGTTCTTAACATATTTAAATAGGGAATTTAGTTACCTTTCATTTGATATGTAACACTCTTATAATTAGTGCAGAGCGTCTTGTAGAAAATTGTAAAATACATTTTTTTGTCAAGGCCCTCTTACTTTTTTATTTAATAAGATATCGTAACACACAATTGGTAAATAAATCAAACCAGTTTTTCGGGGGGTACTACTGAATGCCAAAGAATATCTGACAGTCAAATAAATATGACCAACTAGGTTTTATTAATCATTTTAATTTTAATGAACGGTGAACTATGTAACTACAATTAAATGTACTGACACATAATTTATTTTAAGTTTTGTTCAAAATGCCTACCATCTGCAGCAATACCGAAATTGTATCGTTTCACTAAATTGTTATTCACAACCCTAAGAAGTACCTGTCTTCTAATTTGGTTGCATGCATTTACATTAGTGGATTTGTTTTACTACAACACTCAGGCCTCAAGGCCCATTGTGCTCGTAGGGATCTACAGTTTTGCGTGGACTCCAAACCACGGTCATCGGCTATCAACTTTGACGCACCCCAGGCCATCTCACCGCCTTTCTGGCGGGCCAATAGCCCTTGGGGTCTTCTCTGCAGCGAAGACAGTTGCCCTGTGCCATCGGCGCCACCTTACTAAGCGACTTAATGGCCCGGAACTGTCTCAGTCGATAGCCTACCGACTAATAGACGGATACACTGGTTCACCGATCCAAATGCCGGACTCTCCCAGCGTGCCTTAACATCGCTGATCGAGTGTCGGAAATTAAACCGGTGACCGTACCTCGTCCCCCATGCATTTACTATTCGCTGTTATAAACTAAGCTCTTTAAGTAGCCCCATAGACAGGTGGAGCTAAATCAGGAGACCGTGCTGGCCAATGTTTCGGGCCAAATCTGCCTATCCATCGAGGACCATATATATGTTTAGATGTTCCGTTCTAATGTTCGCATTATGAGGGGGAGCCCCATCTTGTGGAAACCACATTGGTGTAATTAATTTAGTGTTCCATCAATAAAGTACGGACCGATAATCATGCCGTTGATAATACCGCCCCAGCCGTTGACACTAAACCTCCTTTGGAAATTATGTTTTCTTAACCATTTGGGATTTATGTAATTCCAATAATGACAATTAGGTCTGTTAACTCTTCCATCATTACGAAAGGAATACTCGTCACTCCACAGTATCTCTTTTAAAATGTTATTATAATCCCTATGTAAAACTGACATTAATGCTACAAAATTAAGTCTCCGATAATCATCAGACAATAGTTCCTGTACAAGTACCTACCATTTTATAGGCGTGGAGTTTATTTCTACGTAATATTCTTCGCACAGATGTACCAGACATATTTGTATCTTCACTAATACCTGCGACGGATATGTTTGGATTTTCTTCTACACAAGCAAGAACAGCGGCTGTTTGAATATTGTTAGTGATACGATTCTCTCTCATGCTTTCAGGTTTTGTGGAAGCTCTAAACTCACCTAAATTGTACATTAGTTTTTTAATAATTTTGCGGTCTAGACAACGTTCATTAGGACATTTGTCTGCATACGTTCTACATGCTAAGCGTGCATTTCTACCACATTCACCATAAATTAGAAGCATTTTCCTTTTTCAATATTTGTAAATTGTACCATCGTGTTTCGTTGCTGTGAATGACCAGGATTCAATAAAGACCACAATAATAACAAATTGTTTCTACTTTGACAATTCGTAACTTTTGATTTCATTTGTGATCAAATCGCAAATGAAACATATTGACACAAGAATAGACTACTGAAGAGCACCATCTAATTTTCTAATTTAGCATATCGATAATAAGTAGGCAGTTCTATCAGCTAGTGAAATTACATAGGTACAAGTTATTATTATTTTTCTTTTTAATGGAACATTAAACTCGGATTTTTTGAAAAGTAAAAAAATCAAGTGAGGAAAAATAATATTTATTTGACTGTCAGATATTTTGTGACATTCACTAGTACCCCCCCCCCCTAAAAATAGGTTTGATTTATCTACCAATTGATGCCAAGTGTGTTACTATATCTTTTTAAATGAAAAAGTAAGAGCTCTCCGACAAAGAAATATATTTTACAATTTTCTGCAAGACGTTCTTCACTAATTATAAAAGTGTTACATATCTAATGAAATGTAACTAAATTTCCTATTTAAATATGTTAAGAACGATTTTCCAAGTTGTAAGGGATTTTTTTTAATCATGTTAGTAAAACTAATAACTTTTTGATCTTCAAATGTTTTGGACTTTCAGTAGTACTCCATAAAAGAGTTTTGATTTATTTATCATTTGGTACCAAGCAAGTTACGATATTTCTTTAAATAAAAAAGTTACAAGCCCGGGGACTTTTAAGTGGCGAACCCTGTATGTACGCGAATATTATAAATATATAAATTATTATTTTACTTGCGTAAAAGTTTCATTTCAGGCAAAAAGCTGCAAATCTACATTTGGAATATTTACATGTATATACTTGGAATATTTGCCAGCCATACCTCTCCATCGATGACATCGAACTAAAAGCATAATATCCCACGTAAAGGCAGATATACATGTCAGGTATTTTCTCGATCCCGGAATATCTCGCATAGCTGTTTGAATTAAATTATAATGATCTTTGATCGTGTTAAAATCTTCTAGCACAGGGATTTCAATTTTAATGTCAACTCCTTTTACATCAAACATGACAAACTTTTCGAGCTGCACAGAAGTTTATAAGTTGGGCATATAGAATTTCTCAGCAAATTATTTCGGGCCACATGCAGACGTCTCAAGTAATAGATTAAGAAATAAGAACACAGTCACGTAAAACGACGTCTGATGAAATGTATCCAGAGGGCAGGGGCGTAGAAACTACTTTTCTCATAAAAGATACCCATAATCAATCTAAGATTCGTGATTTAAAATAGAACCAAATTACATTTTATTAAGTAAACATTTTGTATATGAAGTATAAGTTTGGTCAAGACAATAAAATAAGTTTATTCTTCTGACGATGTTGTCTTACTTTGTGTAAAACTTCCTCAAGACGTAGAGTAAAAGTTGTAAGCCTTAAAGAAGTTTTACACGTAGTAAAACGTAAAACGAAACATCAGTCAATTGCCCTGGCCTGAGTTAGATTCTTATTCAATTGATTATCAAGGAATATAATAATAATAATAATAATAATAATGTTCTGTTCCTCATGACTGGATGAGAAGAGTTTTGGAGCTCTACAAAATACATCCTCAGATTAGAGCCCTATTGAATGTATTGATGAACAGCTGGAATACAAACCTCTTTTTGAATAACGATGAGCTGGGAAGAATAAAGGTAGGCCGCGGAATCTTCCAAGGAGACGCGTTCAGCCCGTTATGGTTTGTGCTCGCTTTGAATCCACTATCTACCCTACTGAATGAGACATCTAATGAACATAGATTTGATATTAAAGATAACACCATAATCAGCCATCTCATGTTCATGGACATCAAACTATAAGCAGAAAATAAGAAACACCTCCAGTCTCTAGTAAACACTACCAAAATTTTTACCAACGAAATAAAAATGAGCTTCGGGTTAGCTAAATGTGCAACGGTTACCGTTCACAGAGGAAGTGTCAGGCATGAAAACATCGAAATTGGAATACTCCCCTTATATCAGGATGATTATTACAAATACCTCGGAATCAATCAACATGGCCTTATAGAACATACAAAACTAAAGAAAGAGTTTAAAGACGAATACAGGCAAAGATTAACTAAAAAATTTAACAAGAGGGATAAATGCATGGACAGTATCAGTACTGACGTATTCCTTTGGGATTCTAAAATACACTGACACGGATCTGAAAGAACTAGATCGACTCACACGTAGGCTGATGAGAAAGTTTAGGATGCCCCACCCAATAGCTGCGGCAGAACGGGAGTATATTCGTAGAAGTGAAGGGAGCCAAGGCCCCAGCAATTTAGAGTACCTATGTAGAAGGCAAGAGCAGTCAATGACAGAATATTTCCTAAAATCTGAGAACCCTCTATTCATTACGGTAGCAGCCTCAGATAAATATTACACCCCCTTGAATCTCTCACAACAAGTCACGCCCCAAATTGTTAGAAGCCTGCATACCGATATGGCCCACAGTTGGCAGGAAAAAGTCTTACATGGAAAATACTCCGCAGCTTTGGAGAAACATAACATTGACAAAAAAGGACCTCTCACATGGCTGAGAGAGGGCTATTTACAGCCAGAAACAGAAGGTTTACTAAAAGCTGTTCAAGACGAGTGCATACGGACTAAAAACTATGAAAAACATATTTTGAAGAAATATAATGAAGACAAATGCCAAAAGTGTCATACCACCAGCGAAACTAGAGAACATATAATCGCGGGTTGCCCAGCATTATCAAACACTTACTGAGGACGTCACAATCAAATCGCCAAAATCATTCACCGTCAACTCGCCCATAATATCAAACTATTTGAAAATCCTCCACCGTACTACGACTAGAGGCCTGAAGAAGTACTAGAGTCCGGAAACTATCTACTTTATTGGGACAGGCCATTTATAACAGACAACACCGTAGATTTTAACAGACCCGACATAGTGGCGATCGATAAACTCAATGAGAAAGCTGTTATCATCGATATAGCATGCATTCTGACAGCCAATATTCTAAGAACTGAAGCTGAAAAAGTAAATAAGTATGAGAACCTGGCTATAGAAATAATCTGGAAAATGAAGGAAGTTAACATCATACCTATTATAATATCGAACACGGGAGTCATGTCTACTAACCTTGAAAAATTTGAAAAATTTATATTTTCCAGAAATGATGATACTTACCATTTAAAAGGCAGCAATCTTGCAAACGTGCCATATCACCAGGAAGTTTTTAAGTACGCTGAGATGAGATGAATTTCTCCTTCAACGATACTACTAATTGCCAGCTAGCTATAGGATAGTCCATTCGTCCGCGCCATGTCTCGACGCTGGATCCCGAGATGTTGGTGAAAAGAACCCGGCAAGACCAGCTAAGGTTGTGTGAAAAGGCATAATAATAATAATAATCAAAAGGAAGCACGTAAAATTTAGGAAGAATATCTGGGAATTGATATCTCTAACGAGGAAGCCAAGAAGATAGTTATATACAGCATTGAAAAGAGGAAAATAGAAGCAGTCTGCGCATAGCCGATGCATGGAAAATTCATCTGCGACCTTGACCGATCACCAGTGGACAAAGAGACATCTACAAACTGGTTGAGTGACTCGGGTTTAAAAGGAGAAACAGAAAGTTAATAATAGCATCGCAGTACCAAGCGCTAAATACCATATACAACCAGAGGATGATCCCGAAACAGCCTGACAGCAAATGCAGGATGTGTAGTCTGGCACAGGAACATGTCAGCCACTTGGCAGCGGGATGTATTATTTTGGCACCTTGGGAATGCACTCACCGACAATACAGAGTAGCCAGTTATCTTCACTGGGTCACGTGTAAGCAATTCGATATAGCGATACCACAAAAATATTCATTTATTCATTGTTTCATTTATTAGCTATTTATGATATACAGTATATACGGCACGTCAAAAAGTTACAAAATAAAAAATGGATAGACAAAGATACACAAATAAAACAAAATAATATACACACACTCATATACAAACATGAAACAAGGAGGTAGAGTATACTATCATGCAACCATTACAAGACTATATTAAAATCATAAATAAAAGAATAACATTAATCTGGTAAATAAATATAAAATATGAAAACCTATCCACCATTAAATGTTTGTTTAAAAAGTCACTTATTATGTAGAATAGAAAGAATTTGCGACGAGTAATTCTTTTACTTTTTTCTTAAATGTGTTATAATTCACAATATCTCTAATTTCACTCGGCAATGAGTTTCTAGGAATTGATAATAATGTATCTTATAGTAAACGTGATTTGCAGATCTAGTTTCAAATAACTCTAGATTTTTCTTAGTGAAACTAGGCCAACCAATTTAACCTGCGATTTATCGAAAACTGGAATTAATTACAAAACCTTTCAAACTTTGATGAAAGTTGTATGTTCACGCAAGAACAGAATATAAAATGTTGCCCCCTCTTACGATGCCGGCAAGATTGTTGCAAAATTGTAAAAAATTAATCCGATTTATTACCATCCGGCCACTTTGACAGCCTATATCTCGGAAACGGGGGCGCTCACGAACTTGTGCATAGCGCCGTTTGATTTCTCGTTCGACTTACTACAATAAGAGGATTTCTCGAGCGTCCGCGGTAGCTCGTTTCCGAGCAACGGGTCCCGAAGCGGGTCCGCATCTCTCGAGAAGCAAAATCCTCGGACTTCTCACTTTGACGGCCCATACCTCCCGTACCCGGCTCCGTAAAAAATTCGTGCCCCACATCATCGGATGGCAAATTTAATTTGCAATCGATTAAAAAAGGGTGCCAATTTTGTCTCGAGAAAGTTAGGACACTTTAAGCGGGGAAGTGTCGTTTTTATAAACAGAATCAATATGGACATCGAAAGATAATTTTGAATCAAGATTGGTAGTCAGGAGTGGTATTATGGTTATATATTACTGTTGATGGTGGCACCCTTTGAAGACCAAAGTTTAACTACATAGTTTTTCTATCATTTAGAATCAGTCTATTTCTTTAACACCACGTGCTTAAGTCATCCATAACGTTATAGATTAATTGCTCAATTTCTTCGGGGTCACCTGCAGATACTGTAATAGTAGTGTCATCTGCAAACATTGTTACATGTCTACTTTTAATATAATTAGGCACATCATTTAGGTAAAGTAAGGAAAGTAATGGCCCAAGCACAGAGCCTTGGGAAACTCCAACAATTAATTTCCCTAAAGAAGAATATTAATATTCAGCTTTACTCTTTACTTTAGCTATTATGAGCATACTTCTGAAAACGCTGTTAACACCAATGACGTCACAGTTATGTGGCACGTGCTTATTATAATTAACAGGAAAATTCATGCAAATCGACTGGATATAATAAAAATTGTAAATCTTGTTTACTGATCAATGTATCCATCCCGAATGACGTCAACATGATGCTCAATGCTCTCTGAATTGTTAAGAAGGGCCTTTACCTGAGTCTGATTGATCAACCAAGCACGCAACAAGTGCAGAAGATCTCACTATTGGGAGCGGCTCACATTATAAGGGAAATCCTGGAGTGCGAGTCTCTGTGGGATCTTTGACATGTTGTAGGAGACATGACCAACCTCGCCTGAAGGGCTCAAACTCCTGGACAGGCTCTAGTAGAGCTGCCTTTCTTGGTGTAGCTCCAAGGATTCAGTAAAATTTCCTTCATGAAAAGGCGTGCAAAATTCTATAGTAATAATAGTAATAAATCGTCTACTGAAAAACAAGATACAGATAGGGCGATGTTTAACTAGTAACACATAACTCCAGATGCATGGAAAATTTACAATTTATGCTAGGGAAACATTAATTATACTATGACCACCTACCTATCACATCACACAACATTTTAGGTTAAAGAAACGTATAGTCTTTTAAATGCATAGGTAGCCAACAAACTAAATGTAATTTACCAGCAACACTATCAAATCTTAACGAATCTACAGAAGGTAACTTAGCGGAAAATGTTACAGTTAAGGCGGTGTATAAAAACAAAAATTTCAAACAAAGTTACGGAATATTTAGCACAGAAATAAAGGGTGTGGCAGAATAAGTAAGGCCCCAGGAACTTTTGAAACTATTCGGTGTCAGTAGATCGGCAATAGGAAAACAAAGGTTTTGCTCGAGTCTTAGCATAATTCATAGAGCTAAAAAGTTAAAAATATTATTTATTAGTGTACAGCGATTCCTAGCGAAAACAGTGGGCTAATACATTTCTTTTTCTATTGCTGAATTACTGACACCGAATTAGTTCCAGATTATCGGGCCATTTTACCTTACTTATTTTGCTACATCCTTCGTTGGTTTAACCGGATCCAAAAATACCAACAGGGATCACTAATTTCTTTATTTTAAATAGAAACCTGTATAATTGTTTAGAAAATGTTATTAATTTATTGCGTGTTTCAAGTGTGTACATTTATTACGAGTCTTAAATGAGCCGTCCAACGTAATTTCAAAATTTAAAATCAGGTTATTGATGAATATGAAAGTACAATATAAAGTTAAAGTTGACACAATGCAGATTTAGAAAGATGCTAAATCCTCATTGTGATTAAAATTAGTAATTAAAAACGAGCATAGTTCACTTTAAAATGACTAAGCTAGGAATAAGACGCCAAATCAAGATTGCTTAGGTCATTTCCGATATTACTTTGAAAAAAAACTATTGTTAAGGTAACTCAAACCTCTATCATACTAGATCATAAAACATGTACATGTACAATATTTAACATAAGAAACTTAGTAGTACTTCCAGTTTAACCGGAAGTGTATTTTTGGGTCCGATTAAGTCAAAAAATGTATTTTTATGCAAAATTTCCTTTTTCCAAGTTATGTTTACTAAAAATATAAGGCAAGTAAACAAACATCTAACAATTAAATATACTTGAAAACACAATGGGAAGATTTCCAAATACATAAAAATATATACAGCGCTCCGTAAGAAATCTTGTTACGTCCACTGTATATTTCTTAATATAAGCCAAATATGATACCACGTACAAAATGGTATCGACTTATTTAAATAAATTTCATTCGGACGTGCAAAACGAAAGATAGATGAAAGAAGAGTTTTCATGTGGACAGGCCATATATAAAATCTATATATCTGGAAATATGCAATAATTGGTATAAGTAGTGTATACCTTTATTTTTGGTTTTGTTCTACTTTACTTTGTCTTCAAAATCTGTAAATGTTTCATCGACAGTGCATGTTCAAAATACTCCACACAAAATAAACGAGCCAAGTTAATAGTTCTAACAAAATAATCAGTCTACACCCATGCCAAGTCTCATTTCTATTTTCTTATATTCACTACCCAAGAAAATAGGATAAATAGAGCACAAAGAGATAACTTCTTGCTACAGTGTTTTCGTAGTAATATTAATTGTCTTTCTATATACACTTCCTCCTTGAATTTGAATTATACTCATGGCCGTTTTGTTTCCATCTCTTTGCCATAAGTAATTAAAAGAAGACTTATACGCTCTGGATTTAAGTGTAAAGTTTTGCTACCTTAAAATTATTTTACCGAGTGTAACTGGAATATTGTTACTTCTTTGATCTATTTACTTTTTCATTTGGGCAAATCATCATACAATGTATTTGTTGAGCACTACTAAACCATATTTATTTAGGGTTCCATAGAATCTTGTCATTTTCACTTCTCACGCGTTCTTCTGTCCGTTCACTAATAACTTTAAACTAAATGAAATCCTAAAACACGTCAATTTTTAATTTTAAAATGAAATTTTTTGAGAATAATTCTATACTTCCCTCTTCAACCCCCTTGGAGTGACAGCTACCCCTTTAAATTTTTTTAAATAGAACGGGGGTGCGTGTGATAGCTCATTTGAAACGGTGTTTAGTTCTCTATCCAGCAATATAAGATTTTCAGAACTTCTCTAATTTTTTTATTGAAAAATATTACATTTTAATGTGACTAAGTAAACGGAAGTACATGAAACAGTTTAAATCAAATGTTTAAACTGGGCGCCCGTTGCTTCTTGACAATAATGGAGACGTTACTGAAATTCTTCCAAAACATTTTGTATCGTTTTCGGGGTGATCTGATTAATTTCTTGCCTTATTCTGTCTTTTAAATCATCGACGTTATTTGGTCTGTTGAAGTAGACTTTCGATTTTAAGTAACCCCATAAAAAATAGTCAAGCGGGGCCAAATCGGGAAAACGGGCAGGCCACTCAATTTCACCTCGTCTACCGATCCAGCTATTGGTAAACACTTGATTGAGATAAGCTCTTACTTCCAATGCAAAATGTGATGTCGCTCCGTCCTGCTGATACCAAATATTTATATCAATTTCATTAGGGTCGTCATCATCTGAGAAAAGTATTCTTAACTCTGGAACTAAGAAATAAAAAGTACAATTGACATAATTATCTATCCACTGACATATTTAATAAACTTATGTTTCAGTGAGGGTTCTTTTCCAGATGTCTTTAAAATAGGTAGGGTTGTACCTGTTTTTAAAAATGTCCGGATAATTATCGCCCTATTGTTATTATACCGGTGTTCGGTAAGATTATTGAGATTATTTTAAAAAATCGCTTAACGAAATACTTTGAAAGCTATTTGCTCATTCACAAATGTCAATTTGGCGTTAGAAAATCATGTTCATCCATAGACGCAGTATGCAAGGTTGTGAACGACATCGTCGAGGGTTTTGAGGAGGGTGGAAATCTAGGAAACTTCCAGATGTATTCCTTGTCTTATGAAATGTACTCACGTTTTTTCCTTTTGCTTTTTAACTATGTTGTACTATATTTATACTATGTTTTTATACTATATGTTTTGTACTTTGACATGTATGTTTTTTATACTTATATAATTCTTCTCTTTTTTATGTTATACACTGTCTTCTTTTCTCAGTATACACCCATTAATTCATTAATGTAATATCTGCCTGGTAACTTATATGTAAATTTAAATTCCAGTGAGCAGCCTAAGACTTGCTACAAATGTAATTATATATACTGTGGTTAATAAACGTCTATCTATCTATCTATCTATCTACACTGACAAAAAAGAATATCAACAAAATACAGGTAATGCAACGCAGGATGGAGAGGTCAATCTAGGGAATTACTCTTCGAGACAGAATTTCTAACCAAAATGTTAGGCGAAATACAGGAGTATGAGATGCTGTCGAAATTATCTTTGTTCTGAAATGAAACTGGGCGGCTCACGTCGCTAGAATGAAAGACGGTAGATCGACAAAAAAGATGAGGCCAGGATTCGATGCTTTTAGAAGCAGAGGAAGACGGCCTAGCCGTTGGAGTGATGACATAAAAAGGCTCGCCGGAAACTGGAAACAAGCTGCCCAAGACAGGAAAAGATGGCAAAATTTGAGAGAGGCTATCGTTCAGCAGTGGACAGTATAAGCTTGCGATGATGATGATGAGCACCCTAAGTTTGCTTACAAATTAGTGAACCGCTTGATTTTATAATTAACAATAATTAGTGAGTAAAATAGGCCGCTTTTATATATTCCTTTAAATATCACCGTTCCTGCTAACTTTTAGTATAACATATGCATTAGAAAAATTGTTCGTTATGAAATTACTTAAAAAATGAGCACCGATAGAGGTCGCTAACTTCAATTGTTAACTTGCAAATGGCTTCCAAAGCTATCAAAAAGTTATTTTTACTATTGCTTTACTCGAAAACAACTGCACATAGAGGGCTAAAAAGTCTTGAAGATGGTGTCTATGTTATCCCGATAATGTACAAAAATTTCAACAAGATTGGTTTATTATTTTTACGCAGCTCGCACAGGTTTTTAGAAGCTGCAAACTTGGTTTCTTAATATTGGCAAAGGTCCTAACAACATATTTAAAAAATCGGCAAAGACATTTACACAGAACTTTCCTTTTTATTCATACAAGACGGTCACTCTAGAAAATTATTAATTAAAATATGATATATGAGAATTATTATCGCCATGTAGTTTTAAATTTTCAAAATGTGGAAATTTTAAATTTGAGCAAATAATTTTTTTTCCATCACCCATTTTATACAAAATGTTCACAATTTTTAATTTTTTTTTTTTTAATATGTTTAGAATGTCAAGAAACGTGGAAATTTTGAATTTGAGCAAAACAATTTTTATTCATCATCCATTTTATACAAAATTTTCAAAATTTCAAATCTTTTTCTTTTCATTTCCATAAGGAAACATTTTTAATAGGTTTAGAATGTCACGAAACGTGAAAATTTTAAATTTGAGCAAAAAATTTTTTTCCATCACCCATTTTATAAAAAAATTTCAAAATTTTCAAAATTTCAAAAATTCTTTCAATTTAAAATTTTCAAAAAAAAAATATATTGAGATAGGTTTAGAATGCCATGAAACGTGGAAATTTTGAACGAAAAAAAATTGTTTCCCATTATCTATTTATTCCCTTTAGACGGTCCACCCTGTATATTTTCCAGTGAAATTCTAACCATTTCTTCGGTGGCAGTGGCGTTGCGTTAGCTACCTACCAAATTTGTCTATTATTAGTCAAGCAATTTTTTAGTTAATGCACCAACAGGCCGATAGACAGACAGAGAGACTGACGGAATTGAAAAACCTATATTTTCGTAATCTACATGGTCTGAAACGTGAAAATATCTCGAATACAATACTTCCCTTCGGTACGGGAGGGAAGTAAGAATTAGAACATCCTGACCTCTTGCAATGTCGGATGTATAAATTAACTGGCCTAATAGTATGTTGAGTTAGTTTAGATTTCCATTCTCTAATTAGTTTGGCACTGTTGGATGATGATCGATTAGATTTAAAAAAATCAGATGATAAAATGCTTATAGGTAGTAAGTATAATATGCTAGTCGATGTATTTTTGCTCAAGGGACGATGATACCTATTTCTCAGATTTTTTGTTATTTCTCAGCAATTAGGCCTTTATCTATCATATATCATCTTTGGTGTAAGACAGGCAATACAATTTTTTTAAAATTATATAGATTTTTAATATAAAATAGTTGCATATATTTTTATTATTTGTATAGCTTGTTCAATCCCAATTCCCTGTCTTTAGACTGAAACAGACTGTTGGGTGGAAGTTGTAATTTCTATAAAAATCTTTCACGCAATCAGGGATTTCAGCTGCCATATTATTAACCAATGCCATAAAACTCTGGTAATATTATTATTATGATTGTGCTTACTAATTTTTCTTTTTTAAATAGGTATACGAAAGTAAAAAGAATTAAATAATGGCCACTTCATTATGACTGTACTGTAAGATTACTTACAGAAAATGAGGAACCTAGGGTTGTTCTTACGGTTAGTTAATCTTAAATGTGAAAAGGCTAGATTTGGTTATCTTTTATAAATAACTAATGGTTTTAGTGCAAAGTAACATCCCAGGAATTATACACAAATTGGAATAATTGCAATCAAAGAACGTCGGTGGCTCCCTAAAACCGAGCAAATTAGGACTTGAAACGAGAATACGAGGGCATTCGAGATGCTTTGCTTTTCGAGGATTACCTTAAATCAAAGATGTGTATAAAATTAAAAATATTTCGTTTTATATGACAAACCCGATAAGTGCTTTTCATTCAATTATTCGATACACCACAGCACAGAAAGAGCTCCATGTGTAAGCAAAATATCCAATGTTAATAGGACACATTACCTCGTTTTTAAAGTAAAAAGTTAAAGTACAAGTTTTTACAATCACCATGACTTCGAGAAAAAAAAGCAAATTTAACTTTAAAGGTCTGAAATTAAAGCTAATTAAATATCTAGATAGACACATTTTTCCATTTTTTTATTAAGGGGTCGATAGCTCCTAGTTTGGGGGTTAAGCGGGTTCGAATAAATGTTTCATTCATGGAAATAGCTCAAGAATTTCAAGTATTAACATATTCCTAACTGAATACCATATAGTAAATTAAAAACCGGCCCCTAAAAGAGCATTATAATAAGAAGGAGAGTCTGCCATTCTCGCAAACATGAATCCTAACATGATATGAATAAATACAATAGAATAATTAAAATGCTAAGAGGATGCTAAGAAACTTACATGACTAACAAACTTATCGCTTGGCGATAAGTTTGGGGTGTTGGGGTGTTGAAATGCATATTACTGCCATTAAAACCTGAGATATGTATTTTAACTCTGAGGAAAAATCGGGATAAATAAGAGAAATACTAAGAAAAGTGAGACAACGATAAGTGCATGGTCTTATTGACATTTCTAGTTGGTAAACCACAGTGCTGTTTGCAAGACTACTAATAGTTAGTGTTTTTAATGTATAAATTATATTAATAGGTATATATTAAATAGAATAGGACCTAAAACAGTTCTTTGGGGTACTACAAATTTTATTTTTCTGCCTCTTCTTTTTAAAACCATTTCCACATACTATTTTCCATTATGTAGAGAACTGCGTAACAGATCGTAAGTAATGCTCCAAACCACAATATATACACTATTATTTTACTGACGTCTGACATTAATACCACTGACCGTGATTGTCACAGACATATTTTTTCTCTTTTATGTAGTGGAAAGAAAATTAATATTATTCAGTCGCCGGGTCATATTTTTGACTTGTATATTATTTGGTAAATTTTGTGAAGAATCCTCACAAGTTACCTAATATTAACACAAATGTTAGTTTATGGATATGAAACATATTATTTATAGGATTTTGAAAACAGCGGAAAGAAAAGCCATCTATGAGAACTAAAGGAAAAACTATATATAAAAATATTAATGAAATCTTTGCATTCTTTCGATAATCTAACTTCTGGTTATGCTAACAAGTAAAAATTCTTATTTGCCATGTTGGATGCTAGTGTTAAAATGAGAATGGCAAATAAGAATTTTTACTTGTTAGCATAACCAGAAGTCAGGTTATCGAAATAATGAAAAGATTTCATTAATATTTTTATAGATAGTTTTTCTTTCTGCTGTTTGCAAAATCCTATAAAGAATATGTTTCATTATTATAAGCAAACAAATAATAAATAATTCACTTTTATGGATATTACACAGCTGAATTTTTGCAAGTTGTTATTTCACACTTATTATTATCTTAATAATCTTCGCAAAATGTGCTGCCAGACACTCTTTTAAAAAGGTAAATATCCCCTCGTTGAGAAAGATTTTCCATAACGTTGTTTTAGTCATCGAACAATCGCGTGCCTTGCACCTATTTGATATAATTATAAATTTACCTTAGTATTTTTTGGCATATTTTTGGTATATTTTTACACTTATTGCCCGATACAATTTTTATGATCCCCTCGTAAATAGCTTTGACTGCCAGCCAACGAAGCGTCGCAGAAAATCTTTTTTATAATATAATTTAATAATTTCCCCTCAGATTCAGGAACGGCAGCCTCCGCGGTTCCACACCGGAGGGCTCATGATACCCATCTCCACACAACGCCGAATGAAAGGAGGCATTCCAGGGGTGGCTCGTAACAGATTATTATGGGGTAAGAGCAACATTAGTTTTTTAAATAATGACTATATCAAAACTCAGGTCAAGATAACTGCAGAGGAGAAGGTTTCGAGGTAAATGTTCCTCTTCGCTGTAAGGCACTGGGGAACAAAATTAGGCGAAATTATGGACACAGGAGGTGTTTAGCTAAATATGGTCATTGATTGATTGTATCGTTTATAATTAATTATTTCTTTCTGGCATATTACTATTATTTTTGTTGATATTGGATACCAAGCTACTATATGAACAGAGTTCTTTAAAAATATAATTCTAATTGCCTATATTTCTTATTTAAACTATTTAAGGTGGCCATTCCCTAGAATGAGATATCCGATAGAAAATATTTATTATATTTGACCATAGCTTTTTTCTCTTAGTACGTCTATTTAAAAAAACTATAAGACGACCTAAGTAGAACCATAATGAGACTATTACTATGAATTTTCACTAAATAATTTCAATGATTCGTAAAATAGTTTTATGTAAAACTACGAAATAGGAATAGCATAATTTTTAAATTTAAATCTATCTAACTAACTATTTTACAAACCATGGAAATTATTGAATGAAAATTAATAGTTATATTCTTGTTAGGATTCTACTTAGGTAGTCCTATCGTTTTTTTTAAATATACATACTAAGAAAAAAAGTTATAGCCAGAAATAGTAAATATTTCCCTATCGGATGTCTCTTTCTAGGGAATGGTCACCTTAAGGTTTTATTTTGTGATACTCAACAAATATCAAACTGTGTTTTTTGGTGCTTGAATTTATTTAACGACTTAGTAGAATTGTTCAATAACTGAATGAAGAACAAAAATGATTAGAGGTGGTTACCTATAATTTGACTTGTTTTATTAATTTGCATATTGATGAAAGAAATATGGTGAGTATTTTAAAGCATAATACATTTTAAGGAAAAATAATTGTTTGATATTCGCACGAGTTCATTGTGTCGTAACTCCTTTGTTTCAATTTGTTTCATGGAGTTTTATCTCACTTTACTTTTTAGTACCAGGACATGTCGAAACCTCAACAATGAAATTTTCTCAGATTCCGTATCCACAAACAGCTGCTAGAATAAGAATTAAACTTTCGTTATTATATTGTTCCTGATTATGTTTTAGGTAGAAAAAATTGGTAAATACGGCTATTTTATTATAATTCTGTTGCTTTAATATAAATGCAAATTTATTTCCCACACTGTGCAACGTATTCTACCTAAATGGTTAAAAATTGAAAAAAATTATTTGTTATTTGTCTGCTTCCTTAGTGGTCTGCGAAAGTTGACCACATTTTTGTTAAGTTAAATTTTTTTCCTATTATTAACCTTTATAGAATTTCAACAAATTATAAACTAATATACGATTCAAATGTATGACCCTTCACTTTAACCGCGAATATTTCAGAGACAGAGGAGGAGAAAAAATTGAAAAAATTACACGTTCATTATGAATCTATTCTAAATCAATCATTAAAATTTGAATAATGCACATTGGACACTTTTTCCAAGATATAATGGATTTAAAACTGGTGTGGTCAAAATTTCCTTAAAAAGTAGGAACACAAAACGTCTCTTTACATAGTTTTAAAGCTCATTCAAGAATCATGAAAAGTGAGGGGACTCGCGTAAACCAAGCTCCCCGAATCGCGAAAGGCGAGGGGACTCACGTTAATCAAGCACCCCGACCAGTGAAAGGCAAGGGGACTCATGTTAATCAAGCACCTCAAAGGGAACAGAAGCCTTCTACGTCAACGTAGTTGTTTCTAGGTATTGCAGAATGTAAACATGTAGGTAATTGCAAGTATAACCTCGACCGTACTGAACTTTAAGACTATGGGGTTGTAGGGTTATAGGTTTTAAGGTTATGGGGTGGGAGCGAACATCTGGATCGAATTTTCTGAGTTTCGGGTTTTAAACGCGTAGAGGTCTCCTTTTTACTGCGCTTTGGGGTTATGGGATTGAAGGGTTAAGGGGTTTTGAGGTTATAGAATTCTTGATTAATGGGTTTTAAGGCAAAAGGGTTATAGGAATATGAAGTTATATAATTTAATTAGGTTGTCGGGTTAACATTGTTTTGAAGTTGTGAGAAAAAACGGGGGTAATAGGGCAAAACAGGTTTCGGATTCAGTTTTAGCGACCCCAAGAACATATTGTGCACCTGGTCTGGTCAAGAGTACATTTCGATTTTATTTTGTGGTCCTGTAACTATAACTATACATAAACTATACATCTTGGATGGAGATTATAACATCAGCTGGATAGGCAAAACCAATTAATGGATATACCGGGACGGTAGCACGACGAGCTAAGGTATATTGTGTGAGCTAAGTACGTTTGGTCACACTGTCCATCGTACTGGATTTGATTTCTAGCTCTGATACTGTCAATGTCTGTGGATAATGAATGCTCCGTGCGCTTTTCAAAGTGTGTAATCCTCTTGCAGCTTTGGATTTAGGGGTTATCTAATATGTGTCGTGTGCTATTGTACACGACGCCAACTGTTCTTCAGATAGTTCGCTTAGAGAATTTAAATGAAGGTTCTACACTGACATTCTTTTGCTCAACTACCATTATTGAATTAAATACCTTCCGTCAAAAAGACGAATATGATCAATGTAAATCTTGGCTATCTTTTCTGGTTTCTCTAACTATCCCCCGAGTGCGCAGGAGTTCTAGATCTCCCGAAGTTTGTTGCGTTCAACGAGTATCAGCAGAGATTTCATGCAGTTTCTTGCAAGCTTAGAACGAACCTATTGCATCCCAGCATTAAACTCAGCTATCAGTGCAGCTGATACTTATTTTGTTATTATACTCTTCACAAATACAAAACGAAGAATATATTGCATTCGCTTGGCACATTTCTAAAACCGGTAATATTACTCGTAGAGAAAAAATTTTCATAGCACTGTGTTGGTGATCGAATTCTGAACAACTTTCTAAATGTCCGTCCGCCTGTCTGTCCGTCCGTCACGTTTCTTGTAAGAACGATTGTATTGAAATTTGGGCAGTAAGTTAGTATTAGCTAGAGGAAGAACCCTTTTGTTTTTAAACAATATCGATCAATAAATAAAAAATTTATTAATTATTTAAATAAAAGAAATTGTATTTTCTGTAATTAAACAAAGAATGTGCAGCAATTATTCAAACAGTGCAGTAAATCAGCGAAAAGTATAATAGTTATCTCTTTAGTAAATGACTTCCATATATTTTTGTGTGCACATACTTCTATGGCTGTGATATCTATTTGGAACACTATTACAGTATAATACCTAGGTTTTTAGATATCTTCGCAAGTACCTTATTGCCTCATCTTTCGCATTAATTATGTATAGTACCCTAAAGGTTTTGAGTAGTTGTAGGTTGTATGTATCGATTCTGAGCTCATTTTTAAGGATATCTAAATGTATAATTAACTAAAATTTAAACCCATGGAATTTGCAACAACCGTAGGAATACTGACATATATTTCGGGATTGAAACTCATGAAAGTAGTTCTTACAGAACTCTGCCTTCTCAACAATGTACAGTCATTCGTTAACGATGTGCGCAGAAAGAAGAGACAGAAAACATTCTAACTGCAAAACTCTGTTCATGTTCAAAACACCTTCACATGTTTTGCGCACTCTCGACTTCAGTAAACTAAAGCTCCCTCAACTATTTTTGGAGAGTTTCCTCAACTTGGAAAAGGTATAATAAATAAATGTAGGTGTATTAAATTTTTAGCACATTTTGAAACAATTTTAAAAGAAGGAGGTCTTTAATTCTTCTCGTATGTATGTTTTTTATGTAAGGTCGATTATTTTATCTCGAATAGCTAAGCGATGATCGTCTCGTCGAGATGGCATTAAAATGTGCAGTTTCATAGTAGCTGATATTGAATCTGATACCAAAATTGCGAATCCAGTGGAGCTACAATGACTGTAAAGTAGATTTACTTGAAATTTGATACATGGGGATATGAGGATTTGCTTATGACAAAAGTGATGTTAAAGCCTAAAAATTAAAAACAAAGGATATTTTCTTTGCCTGTGTAGAAGCTGTTCATAGTAGGACAGCAAGAAGGATGATGATTTTTTTCTTCAAATAAGTTAAATTGACTTCTAGAAAACAATCACTCACAGTTTTAATTTTACTTTCTAATAGTTCCTAACTTTAAAATGTAACAAACGATTTATTAATATTCTACATAGTATAATGTATCCACTAGACAGAACCAGTGATTTTCTCCTAAGGTTTATATTTTCAGAGCGATGCCATTGATTTAGTCACTAGCGTGATCAGAATTAAGATACATAAAGAATAGGTAATTTTTTATTTTTTAAAGTTAAATATTAGATGTATAAAAGTTACGTGCTAAATTTCCAAAATAATATTTTTTTAATGAAGGCAAAAGACACAATTCTTAAATTCTAAATAGATCTATTTATTAGATTGTCTCAAAGAAGAACAACAAAAATTTCACACACAAAACAGAGACGACCTTAAGGCATGAATAGGTACTTCTTTCCATGCCACCTATAGGGTAAAATATAGTGACGACATGTAATTTACATGTTATCTAAGATTGGTTGAAAATAAGTTTTTCAAAAAATGACGAGAGGCTGGCGTGGAGGCAGAAGAATTGGACCGATGAGTGAGTCGTTGCACAATCCTATCCAAACGTCATACCATCAGAGTGCCATGCAGCTGTTTGTCGCCCGTAGGTGTGAGCTTTGCATTCAAAATGGTCATTTCAAGCCATTTTTGCGAATTTTCAGAACTTCACCATTTTGTTAAATACTTTGAAACGAGATGCATTTTTCTCCCTTTTTTCATGTTTGTTCTAGGTCGGAGGGGGTGCATTTTTGGAAAAAACTTTATAGATGAAAAAATCTTATTTTAACTTGAAAAATCGATCCTGAACATTTGGCGGTTTACCTCTGGGTCACCCTGTATACTAAAATTACACCATTAATTTAATTTTAATTAACAATTCGACAATTCACTCGTGTAATTACTTATACCACTAGGAATATTGCAGATAAGAAAAACGGTAGGGAAATGTGTTTTGCAATTAATTCCATGTTCTTCAATTTCTGTTTGGATTTTTTGCTAAACGTTGTGGGTTAGAAGCACGAAGCGGTCACTATTTTCACATAGTGGTCGATGAAGAATAAGTAGGAATGGTGGAAAATTTTAATACACTATTTGTACTTTATTGAAGAACACCACATTTAAAATTTACATGTTTCATTATGAAATGGTTGTTTCATTATTTTCGGCACATTAGAGTAATCTGACTGCAGTATTGCATGCAATTTTTTGAAAATTTTAAAAATAAATTGCCTAATCAGCAGATCGCAGATCGATAACCCCCCTTCCGCTCCCACTGTCTTCTTATTCCCGGCTAAAAGAGAGACAGAGTGGAAAGATTTATGCTGGCGAAGTACATTATCTTGTAGTCTCAGTCGGCTAATTACAGCCTATGATACCACATTAGCCCT
Organism: Stenurella melanura; assembly: GCA_963583905.1. Classification (NCBI taxonomy): domain Eukaryota; kingdom Metazoa; phylum Arthropoda; class Insecta; order Coleoptera; family Cerambycidae; genus Stenurella; species Stenurella melanura. The sequence continues at coordinate 117,942,901 of OY757312.1, forward strand.
GGGGCTAAGCTGAGGCAGCCTGGATGATAACCGGCCCCGGATTCGAGATGTATCGCCTCCAGCGGGGTTGAGCGGTTTGCATCCGATACGAAGACGAAGAACCGCACCAATGCGGTGGAGACGCCACTCACTAAACGCTCAAGTTTCGCCAAATGCACTCCCGAACACTTCTTCTTGCACTCTTCGGCCCTTCCCGCTCGGTCAGGGCCCATGCGAAGTTGCATTTAATTTAATTAAATCCATTAACGGAATATGATACATTGCTAATTGGGACGTGTAGCGAGTGCATGCGAGCTAGACGTGAAAATAGAAAATAATATGATAAAGTTGGTAGTGAATTATGACGCGTTCGGTATCTTTATTTTAACAGGGAAGTTTTGAGAATGTAACTTTCCATTCTGATAAATAGCTAGTTAATTACAAATGTGTACTAATAATTTCTAATTAAAATTACGGCCTGTTATGGAAAAGTAGCACTGAAATTTAAAGCTTCAAACTAAGCTAATGTAACATAACTTATGTGAGAATGTACACGTATGTACTATGACGAGATGTGGAGCTAGATTATATTTTGTGCTAATTCTGGTGAAAAGCTGGAGGTTAAATAGGGGTAAATTAGGCAAAATAAATAAAGCAAGCTGGTAAGAGTACAGCTTGAGATTTGGTGTATACAGGGTGTTTCACTTAAAAGTCCCCAGGCCATTATCTCTAAAACTAATAAAGATATTTTATTTTTGTAAATGGCAGATGATTGATACCAAAGAAAGGTTTAAATAACGGTGATTAGAATTTTTCCTCAACAGCACACAGAGATGGCGCTGCGATGCAAAACTATTTTTTGATGGCTGGAACCTTGAAACATAAGTCATGTGATTAAACAATAATTTGTGAATAATTTTGATGGTATAGAGAATTTACAAAAAACAAGCCGTTTTGGAGTTACATGAGTTTCTTTCGTTAATGCCAGTACACGTGAATTTTGATAAATCCCTATAATTTATTTATTATTTATTATAGAATATTGGTTACCAAACACTTTTTTTCAAGATAAGGAAAGTCATATAATACACTATCATAAAATTATGTTTACCACTTCCGGCCAAACTGGAACTAACATGATGAACCAATATCCATATGTTCCTACATATTACATTTTTTTTTTCTAATAACGCTTCTAATAAAACGGCTCCCAAAACTTAAAGTAAGTAAGACAACAAAGAAAATACACACTAATTTAGAATGGGCTAAATTTATATTAACAATTCAGTAAAGAACGTAAACAAAAGTTGTATAAACAAACATTTAAAAACTATCGAAATATTATTAAAAATGAAATTAAACTAATTTCTTTCTTATTAGTAGGTACTTATTATATTAAATGTTCAAAATTTCTCCCTTCTTCATGAATACACATATTGTACCGTTTCAGTAACTCTTCATTGCAAACTTTTTGTAACGTATGTCTATTTATAGCAGCAACACTTGCATATATTTTATTACACAAATCGGCCATATCCTCAATGGGTTCAATATACACTACACTTTTTAAATACCCCCAAAGGTAAAAATCTAATGGAGTCAAGCCAGGTGATCGTGCTGGCCATCTGACTACTCCATTAGTACCAATCCATCTCTGAGGGTACATTTCATTAAGACAATCTTTGACTAGTACTGAGTTATGGGGTGGTGCACCATCTTGGTGAAACCAAATATTCTCCTGGTTATGAGGGATAGTCTCTAATAATCCTGGCAATACATTTCTCAAAAATATCTCATATTTTCTTCAATTTAAAGTCCCATGGAATAAATATGGTCCAATAATATATGAATTTAATATTCCACACCACACGTTAACTTCAAAAGTTACCTCATTTCGGGTCATTCTCATCCATCTAGGATTATTTTGTGACCAGTATCGGCAGTTATGCTTACTCACAACTCCGTTTTTGTGAAAACGGCTTTCATCGCTCCAGAGCACATTTTTTTAAAAATTTGGGCATTATTCAGAAAGAACTGAAAATTCAGCTAGAAAATGTAATCTTCGTTCATAATCACCAGGCCTTAAATGATGGATCAATTTTAGTTTGTATGGATGGTATTTATTTGATTTTAATATTCCATGGCACGAAGATATCGACAGATTAGTTTCCGATGCCAATTTCCGGAGAGAACATTGAGGATTGTTGACAACACTATTTAACACCAAGGCTGTATTTTCATTGTTTCTAACTGGCCTATTTCTGTTACGAATAGTTTTCTTAAAACTACCCCAGTTTCTTAAATTTTTAAACAGCATGATAAATGTTTTTTTATCGGGTGTAGGTCTATTTGGAAATCGTAAACAAAACAATCGTTTTGCTTGTCGGGAATTTCTTTTGCATTCACCGTATATTAAAATCATATTTAACTTATCTTCATTGGTGTATCTAACCTTTTTTTGAATTTATTTTTTTTATTGCCTTATTTGGATTAATTTGCTTTGAATTGTTTCTAAGTACACTATTTCTGTTTGAAACTATGATTGAAATGCACCAACTACAAACTATGTTTAATAACTGTCAAACTTAAAATTAAATCAAAGCCTACTAATATCTCTTAAGTAGATTTTTCATTACCATTCTAAATTAGTGTGTATTTTCTTTGTTGTCTTACTTACTTTAAGTTTTGGGAGCCGTTTTATTAGAAGCGTTATTAGAAAAAAAAATGTAATATGTAGGAACATATGGATATTGGTTCATCATGTTAGTTCCGGTTTGGCCGGAAGTGGTAAACATAATTTTATGATAGTGTATTATATCACTTTCCTTATCTTGAAAAAAAGTGTTTGGTAACCAACATTCTATAATAAATAATAAATAAATTATAGGGATTTATCAAAATTCACGTGTACTGGCATTAATGAAAGAAACTCATGTAACTCCAAAACGGCTTGTTTTTTGTAAATTCTCTATACCATCAAAAGTATTCACAAATTATTGTTTAATCACATGACTTATGTTTCAAGGTTCCAGCCATCAAAAAATAGTTTTCCATCCCAGCGCCATCTCTGTGTGCTGTTGAGGAAAAATTCTAATCACCGTTATTTAAACCTTTCTTTGGTATCAATCATCTGCCATTTACAAAAATAAAATATCTTTATTAATTTCAGAGATAATGGCCTGGGGACTTTTAATTGAAACACCCTGTATATACTAGATTATATTTTGAGATGATTTAGTTGAAGAGTTGAGGGTTAAATAGAGATAAATTGGGGAAAATAGGTGAAAATAAGTAAACAAACTACTAAAAGTAGGTACAGAAACTTGGGATATGGGCACATATAAATCCCACATGCGACACTCCTTTGATCTAGCAGAAATGCCGCCGATGACCTCGGACTTTTACTGTGGATTTGACACGTCAAGATTAAATACAGTCGGGATGATTCGGATAATCCGAATCGGAATTTTAGTACCTGATTGAAGTAGGTAATAGAGGATTTTAATCATATAATTATAATATCTGCATCATATGGTAGATTTACCTACATCACATAATTCCTTACATTACCTATTTGTATCATTTGTAAGGCTTATTTTAAAATAATAGTGAACTTTGTACGTCTTACGAAAGTTCAATCTTTTATTGAAGCTAAACTGTTAGTTGACGTTCAACTATGAGTCTCGGCTCTTTAACCTGGATACATATCTACTAGTGTTGCACAAAATATGGCTGTCCTTTCCAGTGTCGCATATGGGATTTATATGTGATATGGGGTCTATATACTTGTTCAGATTTTTTCTAAATATTGAAATAATTTAAATCAATAGAGGGATAAGTAAAGCAAGCTAATAATAGTCTAGAATTGTATATTTTACAAGTTATGAAATCGCCCATATTCCACACGAGCGAAAAGTTTGTACGGTTGACGAGTGTGGAATATGCCATTCCAAAAGTGTTGTAGACTATACTTTCTCTAACAAAATTTTAGAAATTATATAAGAAAACTTCAAAACTGTTCAAAGCGTCAAATGCGAAGCAGGAAACAAAGCTAACCATTATACTCTTCCGATTTACTGCACTTTTTATATAATTGTTGCACATTCTATAGGATACCCTCCGCAGTTTTTTTTTTTGTAAATAATATTAGTTTTAGACATTTTTAGTTTAATTACAAAACATTAAAGTTAAAAAAATATTTAAAAAACTAATAACTTTCTTATTTATTAATCGATTTTGTTCAAAGGCAATATGGTTCTGCCTCTAACCAACACTAACTTACTGTCCATTATTTCAGTTATCGTGCTTACAAGAAGCGTGACGGAAGGACGGACGGACCGACCGACCGACAGACAGACAGACAGACGGACGGACGGACGGACATTTTAAAAGTTGTTCAGAATTCTATCACCAACACCGTGATATGAAATTTTTTTCTCTACGAGCAATATTACCGGTTTTAGAAATGTCCCGATCGAATGCAATACACTCTCCGTTTTGTATTTGCGAAGAGTATAATAAATACCTTTTGTTCAACGTAATCATAGCAACCGAACCACTCCAAAAATTACGGATGTCGTTATAATACATACATGTACCAAATTTTAAGTATAAAATTCAATTTAATTTTATCAACAATTTTAATAATGGAGTAGGAGTGGTGGGGGACTTAAAAAAATTTTTTATAAAAAACCTTGGTCTTGACTTCTAGTATATACACCAAGTTCCAGGTATAGAAACCTGTACCTCTACCAGCGTGCTTTTCTTATTTTCCCCTATTTACCCCTATTTAACCCCCAACTCTTCAACGGAATGATCTCAAAATATAATCTAGTTCCAGATGCCATTATAATTTATTCGAGTATTAATTTCCAAATGCATATCTCAATTTTCTTTTATCAACCTCTTTAATAATGGATTGGGGTTGGTGAGCGGATGGAAAATACTATAAAAAATCTAAGCCTTGGCTTCTAGTACATCAAATCTTGGTTTCTGTAACTAGCTTGTTTTACTCATTCTCTATTTACCTTTACCTACCCCTCACCCTTTCAGCGGAATCATCTCAAAATATAATCTAATTTCATACGTTGTGATAATACACACGTGTACCAAATTTCAAGTGAATATTTGATTTAGTGTTATCAGCCCCTTTAATAATGGGTGGTGGATGGGTTGAAAAATGCGATAAAAAAAATCCGAGGCATTCGCTTCTACTATATACAACAAATTCCAAGTTTCTGTACTCTTACCAGCTTGCTTTACTTATTTTCCCCTATTTACCCCCCAACTCTTCACCGGATATGTTAAAAAAACAATCCAGTTGTTATAATACATACGCTTACAAAGTTTCAAGTCAATATCTTAAACCGGTCAGGAGAGAACGTGCGCACAAAAAAGTTACAGACAGACAGACCGACAGACCACTGGAATGACAGACAGAACTTTTTTTTTTCGCTCACACATTTAAAGTCCTGACGTTTCTTGACATTTTAAACCTACTAACAATACTAGTTAGCTAATAGATAGGTGAGGTTGTTTTTATCAGTCAATGTCAAATATAATCATTTCACACTTATTCATAGAAATTGTCTTGGTTTTGCATGAAACATCTTTATGAATGGCTTTATGTCTTTCTGATGAGCTCCAGAATAAGGGCGAAAAACGTTTCAAAGGCTAAGCATTTCCAGGAAACAGAATGATAGATTTCATGAAAATGTAATCCATTGGAATGAACAATTTTTTAAGACAAGGTAGATAAATAAATTCATTTTAGGTCTTTGTTCTCATTTTTAACTGAATCTTCATAATCGTAGGGGGTTATGTGGATACTAGTTTAATCTGCATGGCCGTAGGGGACTGTGTGGATGCTAGTGTTAGAATGAGAATTGTCAAATAAGAAATTAGACAAATTCATTTTAGGATTTTAATTTGCTAGCATAACCAGAATTCAGGTTATCGAAAGAATGCAAAGATTTCATTAATATTTCTACACAAAGTTTTTCTTTAGTTATAGATAGTTATTTTTCTGCTGTTTGCAAAATCCTATAAAGAATGTTTCAATATTTTAAACCTATTTCAACAATAAAAAATTTTGAATTTTTTTTACGATTATTATACTTTCACTCCACTTTGTGGATGTGGAAGTAATACTAAGGCACTTGACGGAATAAAAAATATATATAATTGTAGTTGACAGAGAAACTTTTAGTTAACCACAAATGTACTGGTTTTCTTAATTACAAGATAACCAAGACCATGACATTGTGAAACAGATTTTTATAGTTAATCATTGGTTAAATCCTAACCCTTAGTTAACCAACGATTGTGAAACTGGCTGTAAATGTGGTTTTAACGTTTTCTGATTTGTCGATATTATTCCGACATAGCTTTTTAGAATTTCTAATCTCTGAAATAGTGTTACAGCCAGTACCATAAAAAAAGTAAAGCGTCCTTTAAACGTAAAAGCTCGCTTTTATCGTTCAGACTCTACCATAAATCAATTTTGAAGGTGGATTAACCAGAAAAGCTTCATTATTGGTAAAGCCTCGATATTGGGCCTTTACGCATAGTTAAAGTCAATTTTATTGTGAAACATAACCTACAAACTTGATAGGGCGCGTGCAAAATCTGACAGCTAACGAGAGTGGAGGGCATATAACCTCAATGTTCCAAATTAATTATCGTGAAATTCGCTGTTTTCGTTTGCTTTTGCTAACTTGTGCTATCAGTTATTGAAATAAACATTTTTAAGTTTAGTTTTTATTATATATAGACAATTACGTGTTTTGTACAATAATATTTCCCTTGATTTGGCGAGATGTGCATTGTTTACCTATGTGTTTTTAGTTATTTTCCTTGTATTTAAACAACGTATGGGATTGATCTTATTGTTATATATAGAGCATATTTAGATTATTAAAAATTTAAATGCTGTTAATTATTCTGTTACCAGTTTACCACAAAAAGCCATCATATTGTATGGAATCTGGTTGTCAAAGTTTCACTGAATGCCAGTTTAAGCTTTAAAAGGTATGTAATTATTACTTAACATTGGAATTTATAACTTATTATGTAACATATTTAATAAATACATAGTAGTATACCTACCACATGCACGAAAATAAAGTTATAGTTATTTCAGATTGCCATCGAATTACATCAAAGAAGATAAATTTGTGGTCAATTAAGAGTTCAAAAGAAAAGTGATTAAATGCTTTAAGGCTGCGTAACCCATAAATTTATTTGTTAGTCAATCTTAGATGAGTTACCTTACCTAGTTCAGCAGGTTCTCCTACAAATTATAGAGTATAAAATTTAAATTAAATTATTATCCATAAAGATTATCCGTTAAGATAATGTCTGGAACTATGACCATATTTCACCTTTGACTCAGTAAGATCAGATCTCTCTAACGCTCTTTTCGCTTTGCTCTTTGGATTGAGCACAAACTTTTCTTCTTTTGGTGTAAATCGATGGCATTCTGAAATAATTAATAATTTTATTTTCGTGCACGCACAAGGTATTTACTACTATGTATTTATTAAATATGTTTTGTTATATAATAAACACTAGATTCTAATGTTAAGTAATAATCACATACCTTTAAAAGCTTAAATTGGCATTCGGTGAGACTTCGACAACCAAATACCACAGAATATGATGGCTTTTTGTCGTAAATTGACAACAGAATTATTAACAGCATTTAAATCTTAAATAATCTAAATATGCTCCATATATAATAATAAGATCAATCCCATACATTGTTTAATTACGAAGAAAATTACTAAAAACACATAGATAAACAACGCACATCTCGCCAAATCAATGAAAATATTATTGTACAAAACACGTAATTGTCTACATATAATGAAAAACCGCTGCCTAAGGAATCACTACTTCCACATCCAGATTATTCGTCCAAGTCACTTTAAAGGAAACATCTTGACTATATTTGCACTCTAGTATGTGGAAATTATTGGTCATAGAATTTTAATAATATTTGGGGTAGATGTCATAGAAAAGTTTGAGGAGTTGGTTTCTACCATATACGTTAAAAATGAAGTTTCTAGTTTACCGTACTTATTTTCCACTATTTACAACCTACCACCTCAATGGAGTCACCTCAATCAGATGTCACTACAATACATACGTGTACTAACTTTCAAGTGAATATCTCAATTTGATGTTATCAATCCCATTAATAATGAAGCGGAGGTGGTAGAGTTTGAAAAATATTAGAAAGAAATCTGAGGCCTTGGTTTCTAGTATATACACCGAATCCCAAATTTCTGTAGTCTTACCAGCTTGCTTTACTTATTTTCCCCTATTTGCCCCTATTTAACCCCCAACCCTTCAACGGCATCATTTCAAATTATGATCTAGTTTCAGACGTCGTTATAATACATACGTGTACCAAATTCCAAATGAATATCTCAATTTTATTTTTATAAGAAAATCTGATGCTTTACTTTACTTTATTAGCTCCCCCGCCTTGCGGCTTTGAGCAAACATAATCTCTATGCTACAATACTATCCACATAAAATGTTTATATATACACATATATATATATACATATATATATACAGATATACATTATCTATAATACCTGGAAGGCAACCCTCACACATGCAATTCTTCAGTCATCATCACTCTCTCTGCCCACTCGTTCCATTTCCTCACTTGTTCCTCTTGTACTACCTTATTTTCTCTCATTTGTACTTCCAGATGACCCCATTCATTCCTCACAAACCTTCTCCCTTCTTCCCTATCCATTCTCTCACATACAAACCTTACATGCTCACTATTTTCCTCTCCTCTTCCGCATTCGCACTCCCCATCTACATCCCTCAGGCGAAACCTTTTAAGGTACCCCAGAAAATTTCCATGTCCTGTCGCCATCTGCACTCCTTTAAAGGATAATCCCAAGGCGGTATAACCCACTTCCGAACATACCCCGAAGAGGGTTCTTCCAGTTTCTCCCTCTCCGATCAATCCAAATTTCTCCCCCTTCTATTTCTTCTCTCATTCTTGCCCTTTTTGCACTTTCATCCACCATTTTATTTTTTCTATTTTCCTCACCCTTTCTCCTCCACATGATAATACATTCAACTCTTATCCTATTCAGTCTCTCGATACTCAATTTTATCTCAACTATCTCTCTTTCTTTCGCCCCTCCTTTCTTCAACCTCTCGAGAGTCTGCAGGCTATCCGTGACGATGGATACCTGCATTCTCTCTCGTGGCCTCATTCCCTCCTCATTCGCTCTTCTCTCAATCACTCTTCTCTCAATCATCTGGATGGTTTTTCCCATGGCAATGGCTTCCGCCACTCCCACGAGGATGCCATCCGCAATTCTCTCTTCAAATCTTCCTTCTCCGAATATTCCCTCAATTACTCCAGCTATTCCCACTCTCCCTTCTTCGTCTCTACTCGCGTCCGAATAACCCACAATCTCACTCTCATTTTCGATTTGTGCCTCCCATACCCTCTCTGTCCTCACTCTAAACGCTGGGTGTGGCCTTAGTGCTCCTTGTGTTTCTTTTCTCTTCATCTCTTCTGTTTTGTCGAGGTGAAGGACCCCCGCTAGTACCTCAAGCGGCGGTATGCCACTTAGGACCTCCAGAGCGGCTGTAGGAGTTGTCCTATAAGCCCTCTGGAGACCAAGAAGTACCATTCTTTGGGTGGCCCTTAGGTGTCTCACTATTCTGCTGTCATTCGCTCTACTCCCCCAGATCTCAACACCATACATTATTGCCACTCGCATCACCCTTTCATATATAATTTTTATCAAATTTTCATTCGCTCCGTATTTCCTTTTCAGCATCGCAATCACCCTGGTACAGGTCTCTCCCACTTTTTTCCTCACACTCTTAACAGGGTCGATGAATCTAAATGTCCTGTCCACCACAATCCCCAGGACCTTCACTGCATCTTCCATGTCCACAATCCCGCCTCCCATTCTAATCCGTGGTTCTCTTATTATTCCTCTCATTCCCACAAACATTGCTTCGGTTTTTTCCGCATTATAGCGGAGCAGATTTTCCCTCTCCCACTGCTCGCATTCTTCTTTCACTCGTTCCCATCTACCTTCGATCTTCTTTACGGATTCCCCGCTCAGTATTAGAATCTGGTCGTCAGCGAAAGCCTGCGCATGACAGACCTTGCCTCCTTCCAGATCCACTCTTCCTACCTCCTCTTGCATCAAGCTATTTAGCTTGTTCATTCGTCTAAACCATCCTTCCATCACTATCAGCCATAGCGTTGGTCCTAAACTGGAGCCCTGTGGACATCCTCTATCAATTTTGGAAACCACTCCCCCACTTTCAATCACTCTGTTTCCTAAGAAATCCTCACATACCCTTCTTACATTTCCATACATTCCCATTCTTTCCATTTCCTTGTCGATAGAGGGCCCCCATGCCATATTAAACGCATTGCTCAGGTCCAGGGCCACCACCATACTATGTCGCCCTTCCCTTTTATTCTGCTCAATCACTTCAATCATTCTCTTTACAGCCATCCCCGTATCTCTTCCACTTCGGAATCCATACTGCTCCCTGTCGTACTTCCCTTCAGCCTCCATGAAATGCTGGACCCTCCCGTTGATCAGCCTGTCATATACTCTTCCCAGAGTGGGTAACACCGATCTGGTCGAGGATCCCCATTCCTTTTCGGTATCCAGGTCACAGTCGCTCTCTTCCATAACTTGGGAAAAATTCCCTTCCTCGTGCACTCATTGTACAGTTTCGTTAAGAAACTGCACTTCTCTTTCACAATCTCTTTCATCGCTTCATTCGGAATCCTATCACCCCCCACGGCTTTGCCATTTTTCATCTCTTTCACTACCTCCTGTACCTCCCATTCTTCGATTTCTCTATCGTCCCGATTATAGTCTCTTGCTCTGTCCTCAATCCTCCTGTGCATTTCCTCCTTTACCTCTTCCACTCTGGGGAAGTATTTCCCAATCAGATATTCATTCTTCTCCCTCACACTCGTCGTGTACCTGCCATTTTCCATTCTCACCATTCCTTCACCATCTTCGTTTATCGGTCTCCTAATCCATTTCCAGACTTTGTCCCAAGGGTCCCCCTCACAAAGCCTCTGCAGTTCCCTTTCAAGAGCTCCTTCCCTCTCCTCCTCTATCATTCTCTTATACACCTTCCTCTCTCTTTTATATGCTTCCTTTCGCCTCTCTCTCACCTCCTCATCATTTTCATCTTGCCATTCTTTCCTCATTTTTTTAATTTTCCTTCTCAAGCTTGCTAGTTCACCGTTCCACCACCTTTCATTTCCTTCAAACACTCTAATTCGTCTTATATGTTTCTTACAAGCTCTCTGGCAGTAATTACTGAATCTCTCCACCACCCGTTCAATTTCAGTCAGATCATCATCATCTTCGTATTCCGCAATTTCCTTTCTAAAATCTATCCAATCCGTTCTTGCAAAATCATACAGCCATTTTGTTCGTTCTTCTTTCATACCCCCTTTTACGTTGAAGTGAATGTATCGATGATCACTCATGGACTCATCCTCATTCACCCTCCATTCGTTCACTTCCACTTGCCTACTCACAGTAACATCTATCCAGCTATTTCCTCTCGTACTGGAAAATGTGGCCAAACTTGCCGAATCATTCTCCAATACGAGTCCTCTCATGGTAATCCATTCCATAAATTTTTCACCCCGTAAATCAGTTTCATTCCCGCCCCATGCTTCATTTTTTGCATTCACATCTCCACCTAAAATCACTGCCTTATTCCAATTATTCAATATCTCTTCTACTTCTAATATTCTCTTATTTTCTCTTCCACCCGGTTCATCATACACACTTAACACCATCACGTCTTTTTTATCTTTCATTTTTATTTTCACACATGCGACATTCTCTCTCATTCCTTGCGTCCACCCAGTTACTCCTTGAATTTTTTCATTTACCCATATCTCGGCTTTACTTTTCCCATTTTTTCTATAACGTTTATACCCTTTCCACTCAATATCTCTTGCATATGGCTCTTGAACGAGAACTATATCCACCTCCCATTCATTCGCCCTCTCCCTCATTAACTCAGCCGCTACCCGGCCTCGTCCCAGATTTATCTGCAAAACAGTTAGCTTATCCATCACAGTATTTCATAGCTCTCCTAGAACGCTGGGCTTGCCTGATAAAAACCGGGCAGCTTCTATCATTTGCCCTGTGGTCCCTTGGGACTCTGTCCAGCTCTCTACAGTTTACACATTCCTCCTGTCGTCCTTCACAGGTTCTCCCCTCATGACCACCACCGCAGACGAAACAGGCCGGACTCTGCTTGCAATACTTGCTTACATGCCCGTACCTGCTGCACCTGAAACACATGGCCACGTCCACATACTCTTCCACGCATCTAACCACCAGATCTACGCTTACCCATCCACGCTTAAGCAGATATCTTGCAATTCCACCGCTACACTGGACCACCCAGTTTTCCTTTTGGGGGTTTCTGCACCTCTTCCTCGCTATAACTTTTATGTTTTTCCGCTCTTGTGCAGTAAAGTTCTCCCTGAGTTCGGAATTTTCCTCAAAAAGTAGTTCGAGGAATTCTTCCTCCTTTAGCCCTCTCTCGACGCCCGTAATAAGAATTTGGGGTAAGGAGTCTTGTCTATCTTTAACTTTTAAGTCCTCCTTCTGCCTCAGAATCTCCCTAATTCTCTGACCGTGTTCACGGGATTGCGGCACCAAGGCCACCCCTCCACCGTTTGTAATGTAGACCCCTCTCATCCCTGTATTTTCTTTAGCTCCTTTTAATTGTTTTTTAACTTCCTCCCAAACGGTTTTACCTTCTTCCACACCCTCCTTTCGTACTATAATCTCTGATTTTTCCTCTTTAGGAGGTGTCCTCCATCCTGTTCCCCTTTCAAGCCTTTCTTTAACCCCCACTTTAGCTGCTTCCGCAAAAGTTTTCTTATTCCTCTTAACCCTCTTTGTGTTCCACTCGCTCTCACTTTCACTCTCTCTCTCTCTCTCCGTTTCAGTGTCGCTCCTGGAAACCACTGCGCCTGTGGGTTCATCCTCTATTTCCTTACAGATGGGATGCTTACTTATTGCACCTTGCGACACTTGCCTTGCGGGTTCCGCCTCTCGAACTACCCTCTCCTTTGTTTCGTTCTGCGTTTTCATAGGCGGACCACCCATGCTCCCCTTATTTAGTTTTTCTTCAATTCCCCTCATCCACTCTTTTATTTTATTTCTTTCCCTTTCATTTTCTTTTTTCATTTCAATCCACATCATGGCATTATTTTTCCATTCCCCTTTTCCTTTCATCTCCTCTTCCAGTCTTGTTTTACACTCTATCCACTCTTTAAACATAGTCATACATGCCCGTTCTATTTCTTTCATGCTTTCATTCACACATTCTCTTTCACTTTTATTAAATTGAAACTTACCACCAGATACTCTACTGGTTGCCTCCCTCACATTTTCAATATTACTCCTAACCGTATTCATTAATCTCTCTTGTTTGTCCTTTTCTTCTCGTCTCTTCGTCTCCTTTTCCCTCTTGTTTCTCTCATATTCCAGTTGTTTCCTCTTGTTGTCTTCTTTCTTCAGTTCCCCCTGTTCTTTCTGTTTTCTCAATTCTTCTTTCCTTCTTTCTTCGTCTTGTATTTCTCTCTTTTTCTCTTCTTCCTTCCTTCTTTCCTGTGTTAGCTTGGGTCTTTTTTCTGTTTTCTCTGGCTCTCCCTTGTGTAGTATCGCTTTTATTTTTTTCTGAGAAAATCTGATGCTGTGGCTTCTAGTACATACACCGAATTTCAAGTTTCTGTAGTCTTACCAACGTTTTACTTATATTCCTCTATTTACCCCAAATTAACCCCCAACCCTTCAACGGAATCATCTCAAAATATAAACTAATTCCAGACGTCGTTATAATACATACGTGTACGAAATTTCAAATGAATATCTCAACTTTATTTTGTCAACCCCATTAATGGGCTAGGGGTGGTTGAAAAATATTATAAAAAAATCTGAGGCCTTAACTTCTTGTACATACACCGAATTTCAAGTTTCTGTACTCATACCAGCTTGCTTTACTTATTTCCCCCTATTGACCCCTAAATAACCCCCAACCCTTCAACGGAATCATCTCAAAGTATAATCTAGTTCCAGATGTCGTTATAATTCATACGTGTACCAAATTTCAAATGAATATCTCGATTTTATTTTATCAACCCTTTTAATAATGAGGTAGGGGTGGTGGGGGTTGAAAAATATTATAAATAATCTGAGACCTTGGCTTCTAGTACATACACCGAATTTCAAGTTTCTGTAGTCTTACCAGCTTGCTTTATTTATTTTCCCCTATTTACCCCTATTTAACCCCCAACCCTTCAACGGAATTATCTCAAAATATAATCTAGTTCCAGATGTCGTTATAATACATACGTGTAGAAAATTATTGAATATATTGAAGAATATTATAAAAAAATCTGAGGCTTTAACTTCTAGTACATACACCGAATTTCAAGTTTCTGTACTCTTACAAGCTTGCTTTACTTATTTCCCCCTATTTACCCCTATTTAACCCCCAACCCTTCACCGGATTTCCTCAAAAAACAATCCAGTTCCAGATCTCGTTATAACATATACGTGTACAAAATTTCAGGTCAATATCTTAAACCGTTCCGGAGAAAGCGTGCGGACAAAAAAAGTTACAGACAGACAGACCGACAGACAGACAGAAAATTTTTTTTTTCGCTCAAATTTAAAATCTCGACGTTTCATGACATTCTAAACCTATTTCACGAATAAAAATTGTTGAAAATTTTTTTGCGATTACTATACTTCCAATCCACTACGTGGATGTGGAAGTAAAAACTTAAAAATGTTTATTTCAATAGCTGATAGCACAAGAAAGTTAAAAAACCATACGAAAACAGCGAATTTCACGTTAATTAATTTGGAACATTGAGGTTATATGCCCTCCACTCTCGTTAGCTGTCAGATTTTGCACGCGCCCTATTGACCAGCTGTCAAAAAGATAATTCCGTTGAAGAAGTGGGGGGTGGGGGGTACATAAGGGAAATAAGTTGAGCAAGCTAATAAGAGCCCAGAAAGATCAATTTTTGCGTATATGCTAGAAGCCATGTCTCAACATTCTTTATGACATCTGCTTCAAATATTGTATTATTAAAATTCTATGACCAATTATTTTCACTTGCCAGGGTGCAAATACAGTCAAGATGCCTTGGATGGGAAATATGAATGTGGAAATAGTGATTTCTTAGGCAGCGGTTTTTATATATAGTTTAGCCTTAACCTCAAATTGCTCATCAGCAATTACTATTTGCCGCAATAGGTTACAGTGGATTAAAGTTTACTTTTAGGAATAACCTGTACAAAAATTACCGGTAACGAATCGCCTCTAGATAAAAGTTTTCAAAACAAGGTGAGTGACAAGTGCTTATGTTACCCTCAGTCATACTTGATAACTTGTGCCTATATAAAAAGACAAAGTTACGAAAAAGATTAAGGCGTATCTCAGAGATTTGCGTCAAGCTATTTAACGGAAATTCTAGATGATAATTCAATGTGGCACATCCAAACGATGTTAAAACAACACCTTAATTCGCGCACAAGGCCCATAAAATTTTCATACAAATGCCATCAGTGCCCCATTTTTGTATGTATGAGGTTATTATTATGATAAGAAATTTACAATATTTAGTAGATTATATAAGATTATTTTAACGATGCATAAACAGGCGAGGAGAGCGGGCCCAGGCAGGCAATTTCAAAGTCAAATCAAACCACTAAAGAGGGCTAAATATTCCAGCCCGAAGCTAAACCGTACCAACAACAATAAACCCCGTGTGATAATTGCGCGCGGTACGCTGGGGAGGTTAAGACGGCCAGTAAGCCGTTGAGGGTGGTTTTCGACCCCCAGCGTCCATCCCTAGTCATTAGGGTGCAGCACATTATCTCAAGGCGTGCGTAGGTCGGATCAAGTCCGCCGGTGCTGATCCTCAGACTAAGACATACACTCTATTACATACTAATGTTCTACAAACGCAATTATTGTCGTCTGCTTCGGAGGCCAAACTCGATGCATGCGAAAACTGATGGGGTTTTAGGTATATTGTAATAAGCTGTACGGAGTCAGTTGTATTTTTAACACAGCATTTGGCTCTCCCGGAGAAAACCTAGTAATGTAGAAGTTAGAGTTCTTTACTTGAGAAGTAAGTTATAATATTAACAAATATACTATCTTCAGACCATATCAATGATTTGCTTAGCAATAATTATTAATTTTTTATATTTTTAAAACATTTTATAACTTTTAGAAACCGCAAATTGTCGATTTTACCATCTGTATTCTTTGCCAAAATTCATATTCGCAGTTGCTAGTATTGTCCACAAGGGATTTAATTTTTTTTTAAATCTAGTTTTTGTATATGTTATCAGTCATATTTTGACTTTCATCATTGAGACTAATATCAAAATCAACCTTTGTAAGTTCTGGCAGTTTGTCGATAGTAGGAAAACTAGTAGTTTTTCTAGTTCATCTATCAACTCTAATCTATCAGTTAAGGACGATATTGTAGAAAAATTACACAGGCACACACAAAAAAAATTGTTTCTAATGTCTTGACCAGACCACTCTACCCTTATGTATTTTGAGCTGCTGAAAACAAATCTAGCATCAGAATTCTGCCTACACCCACCAGTTTTTTATGCTTCAAAAATAGTCCAGAAATGGGTCAAAAAGGGGAGTTTTTAAGAATTTGTCAAAGGACAAAAAAATAATTACCCAGCAACCATTTTCCATTTAAAGATTTTATTGCCTATTTTTTACATTTCTATCTTAAGCTTAAAAGGTAACTTAGTTATTCGATATATATTTCATATATACATAAAACATCATTTCAAATTTATCTTTATAAAAATAAATATAAAAGCGATGGCAGTCGATGGCAAGACTGGGGACCTTTTATAGAGCTTATTAAAGTTTAAAAACAGCTATTAAACACCTCTTTTTCATTCATGTTTATTATTAGTGTTTTTTGAGGCAAGGTTAAAATTCTTGGTTATAGTACAGGAGTACCGGAGCATAACGAAAATAATTTTTAAAATATGTAGGAAAAATAAGAGAAAAACCTACTTAACAATTTGTCAATGAATAAAAACGAATGTTTACGAGAAAATAATATTAATTTTTTATGTAAAGAATTTGGGGGTATCTTTGGGTAGGGGGCATGGTGTGGTTAGGATAGGAATTTGTGTTGTCATGTCTGGCGTCAGTTATGGTCACCGTTTTTGAAAAAAGTCTTTGGTGGATGTGAGTAGTGTTGTCGTGTGTTCGTACGTATGTCGGTTGTAAGTGCCGATATAGATGAATTTTATTAGAGAAAACCTCTTGCGTGATTTCGTCGATGTGATCTCTGACCATCATCAGGTTAGTAGCTCTGTGTAGTTCAGCTATCGGCGTGTAGCGGTCGGCGTTTGTCAATAGTTTGAGTAATTTATTCTGTGTGATCAGTATCCTCTTGCATTGTCGGGCGGAGATATTGTTCCATGCAGGGCATGCATACATCATCAGAGGTCTGAAGACAACCTTGTATAAAGCAAACTTTTGTTTCTGGACAATTTACTCCGCCTATTAACGAGAGGATACAGATTATTTAGAGCTGCGTAAGTACGATTTATTGTCTGTGTCACGTGAAGAGCGAAGGACAGCCTTTTATCCAAGGTGACGCCCAGATATTTGACTGTCTTCCGCTCCTCAATTGTCCGTCCGTCGATTTTCAGTTTGTTAAAGGTCTTGATATTAGTGTATTTTCTATTAAAGTTAATGGTCTGAGTCTTGCCATTGTTTATATTTATATTCCATTTTTTTTTTAATGTTTGAAGTGTTTGGAGATGATACCGTACCTTCTGCGTCACCGTCTGCGCATAGAACGACTGCGCATACAGCACGGTATCATCTGCATATAGGAGAATTTGGGAGTTAGGGTAGGAGGGAACATCGGAGGTATAAAGGTTATATAGGAGTGGGGAAAGGATTTCGCCCTGGGGGACACCCGCCGATAAACGTGTGTGGGTTGAATAAGTATTATTAACACATACAGTGATACATCTTCCTCTTAGATATGATTTTAGTAGAGCGACAAGATACTTGGGTAACTTCAGGAGGCTGTCAGACTTGTACAGCAACCCGTTATGCCAGACCGTATCATAGGCCTTCTCTATGTCAAAGAGCAACAGTACAGAACATTGTTTCTTGGTGACCGGGTAACTGTAAGTAAGCTATTTCTTACACTTAATACCCATATTATAGTAAAACAGCCCCTTACAGGTTATAAAACCCGCCTAAATGATAAAATCCCATTTATCACGTTAAGAAATTTGAAATAATTTTTCTTTCAGTAGATTTTTTTTGGACTTTTAATTTGATCACTATCTACCCGTAGGGTGCGGTAAGACTATCCCCAGAAAAAAATAAGTCATATGGAAATAAGCAAAAATAAAGTCCTGTGATTCTCAGCAAATTCTTACATTATTAAGTAAATTTTAAGACATTTATTACAAAAAGACATCAAACAATAAACCACCCTTAAGGGGGGATATAACTACCTCCAATTAATAAAGAATAATATAATATAAAAGAATACCTATATCCATTGCGTTTTAAAAGAGTAGGTAAATTACTTCCACATCCATGTAGTGGATTGGAAGTACAGTAATCGTAAAAAAAATAATAATTTTTTTTTCTTGAAATAGGTTTAATGTCATGAAACGTCGAGATTTTAAATTTGAGCAAAAAAATTTTTCTGTCTGTCTGTCTGTAAGTTTTTTGTCCGCGCATTTTCTCCGGAACAGTTTAAAATATTGACTCGAAATTTTGTACACGTATATGTTATAACGAGATCTGGAACTGGATTGTTTCTTCAACATATCCGGTGAAGGGATGGGGGGTAAATAGGGGGAAATAAGTAAAACAAGCTGGTAAGAGTACAGAAACTTGAAATTTGGTGTATGTACTAGAAGCCAAGGCCTCAAAGTATTTTTTATAATATTTTCCATCCCCCCATCGCCCCCTCACTCTATTATTAAAGTGGTTGATAAAATAAAATTGAGATATTCACTTGAAATTTGGTACATTGGTATTATAACCACATCTGGAACTAGATTATATTTTGAGATGATTCCCCTAAAAGGTTGGGGGTTAAATAGGGGAAAATAAGTAAAGCAAGCTGGTAAGAGTACAGAAACTTGAAATTTGGTGTATATGTACTCGAAGTCAAGGCCTGAAAATATTTCACAATATCTTCCATCCCACCACTACCACCCCACCACATTATTAAAGGGGTTGATAAAATAAAATTGAGATATTCACTTGAAATTTGGTATTGGTATATATTATAATGACATCTTGAACTAGATTATATTTTTGGTTTATTCCGTTGAAGGATTGGGGGTTATATAGGAGGGGTAAATAGGGGAAAATAAGTAAAGCAAGTTGATAAGAGTACAGAAACTTGAAATTCGGTGTATGTACTTGAAGCCAAGGCCTGAGATTTTTAATAATATTTTTCAAACCCCTACCATCCCTACACCATTATTAAAGAGGTTGATAGAATAAAATTGTGGTATTGACCTGAAATTTGTATACATATGTATTATAACGACATCTGGAACTAGATTATATTTTGAGATGATTCCGTTGAAGGGGTGGGGATGTAAGTATAGGTAAATAGGGGAAAATGAGTAAGGCAAGCTGTGTAGAGTACAAATACTTAAGGTTTGGTGCGTACCTATACTAGAAGCAAAGCCCTCAGATTTTCTTATCATATTTTGGGGTGGAGGGGGGTGTGTAATTCAGTAAAATGTAAAATCAGTAGAGCAAACTAGTAAGTGTCCAGAACTTAATTTTTGGCGTATGGGCTAGAAACCAATGCGTTAATTTTTAACATTGAAAATGTTTAACAAATCGAAGATGTAACGGTAATACAGTAGCGACTTGTGTAACGCTTGGAAATTCGGTTGTTTTTTTGGACACGAAAGCGTTTGGTGCTGTTACATCGCATACTTTTTGAAAGATCCAAATTTGATAAATTTTGATACCTAGAATCATATTCTTGTATTCTTATGTCTCTACGCTGACCGACGCCTAGCGTTCTTTTTGTAAAACTTGTGTATTTGGTAAATTTTGATATCTAAATCTTTGTTCTTGCATTTTTAGGTCTCGACGCCGAAAGACGCCTAGCGTCATTTTTGTAAAACTCGTGTATTTGATAAATTTTGATTCCTAGATTCACATTTTTGCATTTTTATGTCTCGATGCCGACCGAGGCCCAGCGTTGTTTTCATATAACTTCTGTATTTGATAAACTTTGATTTCTAAATATATGTTCTTGCATTTTTACATTTCGACGCCGACCAACGGCCAGTGTCGTTGTTGTAAAACTTGTGTATTTAATAAATTTTGATACCAAAATTCTTATTCTTGCATTTTTACGTCTCGACGCCGACCGACGCCCAGTATCGTTATTGTTAAACTTCTGAATTTGATACATTTTGATACCTAGATTCACATTCCTCCATTTTTTCGTCTCGACGCCGACCAACGCCTAGCGTCGTTTTTGCAAAACTTCTGAATTTGATAAATTTTGATATCTAGATTCATATTCTTGTATCTTCACGTCTCGACGCCGACCGATGCCTTGCGTCCTTTCTGTAAAACTTGTACTTGATTAATTTTGATATCTAAATTCATGTTCTTGCATTATTACGTCTCGACGCCGACCGACGCGTAGCATCGTTCTTTTCTGTACTTTGACAAATTCTTAGAAACTTCCCTTTTTAACCCATTTTTGGACTATTTTTGAACCATAAAGATAAACTGGTGGGTGTAGACACAATTCTGATTCCAGATTTGGCGGTTCAAAATACATAAGTGTAGAGTGGTCTGGTCAAAAGATTAGAAGCAAGAATTATTTTTTGTATGCCTGTGTTATTAATAATTTATAAAAATCGTCTTCTTAGTTTTCATCTAACTACAAAATCTTTTTATGTGCTGTAATTGAATAAAGATCTTGTGAAATGTTATTTCCTATCTTTATTTATTTGTATATTTTCGTAATCTACATTTTATGATAACAATATTCAAACGTCGAAATATGACTTTCACTCAGAGAGATTGTGTTATAATTATTATTTGAAATTTTAAAAGGCAATGTCTAGTAGTTACACGTTTGACTGGTAATTTAAGGAGGTTGAGACGTTGGACGAAAATAACGAAAAAAATCTGAAATAATGTTTTTTAATAGATTTTTATATGACACAATTTTCTGTAAAAAATCCAAAGTCATTAGGAAACTCATACAGTTAAAAATTTAAAAAAACTTTTACATGTAGTCTTATGGAAAATATGTCAACCCAGTATACAAACGGTACATTTTAATTAATAATTAAAAAAAATTACTAAACGTTTGTGAACTGTCAAATTTCTCTTTTCGTTAATGATTTTTAACAGATTTTTCAATTATTTAATGATTTAATTTTAATTTTTACTGCTTCTCATTTTTTTTTTTGAATTATTTACTAAAACTAATTTGTAAAATACACAGATATTTACATTTTTTTTTTTTTAATAAGTTTGGACAAAACATCCAAAAGTTAGTTCATTAAGTAAAATAATTAAATCTACTTAAACAATTAATTAATAATAAAAAATGATTTATTTATGCCTTTATGGCAAAAATGATTGGTATCATCGACTTATATATTTTATAATAATTTATTATGAAAAAGTTCCAATTTAGAATTCGAGTTACTTTTGGTTGGGACTGAAACGCCTCAACCTCCTTAAAAGTTGCGGATTCGAGATTCGAGCAAGTTGAATACAATTTTCTTTTTTTATCTTCATTTTATACTGACGAGTGGTTCCTCAACTAAGCACCAAAAAATTGAAAACGTTTATAAATAAACATTATTTACAAAACTCTCAAAGTTATAATTAGAAATACTAATGTACTAATAATTAAGTGTAACTAACTATCTTTACATCATTGAATAGTGTTAATTCTCTTTCATGTATATCATTGAAAATGTCATGTAAACTTGTGCAGTATAGTTACAAATTTAAATTCAGTCATTCAAACTTATTAACGGGACAAATATCGAAAAGCTTTCTTAAACTAAAAATAATATATTATATTTGGAATTTAGCCAAAAGTTTATCCGTTATAATTTTTACAATAAGGAAAGCAACCACGTCCTTATGACTCACATGGAATCCTGCGACAGATCCTGGATTTACGAAGGATCTTAAGACAGGATCTGATGAGAACTATTGCCAAGTTTGATAGTAAAGTTGTGAAAATCCATGCGAGTAAACATCTTTGGTTCATATCTTTCACGCAGAGTTTAATTCTCTGGAGAAAGTAAATGAAGCAGACTTTCTGATTATAAGTAAAATGTTGTGTGTTTCTCAGGTTACCACATGAGTTGGGGTGGGAAAATATAGAACACCACAATTCTAATTTAATATGATTGGAAGGAAAATCAGATGTGATCGTACTCGACGTATTATGATGCGGATTAGAAGAAATTTCAAACGTACCTGGTTTTTACATAATGTTATTTAATACTAGGTAAAGTTACACCCTGTATTTTCAGAGGATAAAATAATTGTAAAATTTGTAAAGTGTGCTTTGTAAATTAGTTACAAACCCTCAAGTGTAAAATACGCAGAATCTAGGGAGTGTCAGACTTTTAAGGGGCCGGCTCCTCACTGAAAAATAATAATAATGGTAAGAAATCTTTACAATGTTCAGCAATTATATAAAGCCATGCTGTGATTTAGGCAACAATTTATTTAGAATGAAATAATCCCACAATTGATAGAATGAAATGTTCAAACATTAATCAGCTTTAAATCCGAATATTAAAGTGGTGAATTTTTTTGTTATGGTCAGCCCCACTTCAAACTTCCATAATGTTATATGTGTTATGTTTTAATTTATCAAAGAACTGGAATATTTAGACAATATTAAGCATAGTAAGCGAACTGTCACCGATGCCTCTTATAGTTTATTTTTACATTGTGCAAAATTGTATTAACTTTAGAAACACAAGTACCTAAGTAAAACGCAAAATGATAGTATTTATAGTAACATTATATACTACGGGACATCTTGTTCTGAAGGGGCATGTTTAGATGCCATAAAAATAATAGCCCTTAACAACGGGTTTTAACCGAAAACAATAAAACATTTATTAGTCCAGTTAAAATGCGAGGGGGGGGCGTGAAATTGGAAACCAAAACGAGCTTACCTAACCGGTACGTTTTTTGGGTCGGGGTGTATTTTGCAAATTAAGGGTGAACGGACAGAGTCCAGCCCTCGGGACCCCGATTTTCGGATTCAGCGACCCAAAAAACGTACCGCTAATGTAAGCTCGTTTTGGTTTCCAATTTCACAGCA
Source organism: Stenurella melanura (assembly GCA_963583905.1). Lineage (NCBI taxonomy): Eukaryota > Metazoa > Arthropoda > Insecta > Coleoptera > Cerambycidae > Stenurella > Stenurella melanura. The sequence continues at coordinate 117,966,338 of OY757312.1, forward strand.
AACCTCGCATTTTAACTGGATTATATTTAATAGAACACAATTAAAAACCGATGCCTTAAGGATCACTACTTCCACATTCAGATTTCCCATCCAAGTCTCTTTAAAGGAAAACATCTTGATACTATATTTACACTTTAGCAAGCGGAAATAATAGCTCATTGAAATTTAATAATACAATATTTTAAATCGTCGCGTCGGTTGAGATGTGGTAATGGATTCCCTTCAACGAAAGCATCTAAAAATATAATCTACTTCGTTATAATACATACCTGTACCAAATTACAAGTGACTATCTCAATTTTATTTTATTAACCTCTTTAATAATGGGGTGTTGGTGGTGTTGGGGGGTGGAAAATGTTATAAAAATTCACAAATTTCGCAATCCTTGCAACCATCGGGGGACATTGGAGATGATAACACCATACATAAAACATAAACTTATTCCGGACTCGGCTTCGCCTCGTCAGGAAACAGCTACGATCCATCCCAAAAACATGATTTTAGGTACTTGTTACAAAAATAACTAAAAAAGCGGGGGGGACACGCCACCCCGCAGCCCCCTTTTCTTTATCTGCGATGCTAATAGTGCCTGCGGCGTTAGTAATTATTGACAATTAGATATCAGAATAAAAACCCACTAACCTAACCTAAAGAAATAACACGAAAGAATAAATTTATTTTAAGCAGAATAAAAACCTAGTAACCTAACCTAAAGAAATCATAGAAAAGACTTTGTGAGAAAATATATTAATCGTCACAAAATTAAAAAGAAAAAAATCAGCAGGCACAGGAGTTTGAACCCGGGACCTTAGGCATCATATGCGAGAACATTACCTATGCGCCAACCGTACGGCTGATTATGAACACTAGTGCAAGGAATAGATAGTGAGACAAATGGTATCACGCTTCTTTAATTGTCCGCCCCAGCAGCACTAATGCGTCCCGGCTAGATGCTACAAGATTTGCTCTCTCAGTAGCGCCTTTTGTTGTGGTACAATATCGATCGGCGCTGACCGACTACACCGTATTCGCTTCCCACATAGCAACAGGCTCTCGCTCAGTATTACATTATCTGACCTTGATACTTTTATGTCGACGGCCTTGGAAAAAATTCGTAACTGTTGTCCTATACGCTACACGCGAACATTAACATTTCCAATGTTAAAAAATGTCCGACCGTCGTTTCTAGTATATACACCAAATCCCAAGTTTTGCATTCTTACCAGCATGCTCTACTTATTTTCCCCTATTTATCCCCCAACCCTTCACCGGAGTAAGGTGAAAATATAGTCTAGTTCCAGATCTGGTTATAATACATACGTGTACCAAACAAGTCAATAGTTTAAACCGTTTAAGAGGAAACGTGCGCACAAAAAAGTTATATATCGACCGACATGCGACAGACGGACATAATTTAAAATTTCATTGTTTCATGACATTCTAAAAAAAACAATTTTGAACATGTTTTTAAAGATATTGCTTCCATATCCAGCACGTAGACGTGGAAGTAATAGCATACCAGAAGATTTATCCATATGCTAAAGATAGAGAATATAATACTAAATATGGTTTTTTAATATATTATGGGAATATTTCAGAAAAAAACCTCAACATCTTGTCAACTCATAATTTAAAAGTTAATTTATTATAATAAAATCGATTCAAGGTTTCCAACCATTTCTTAGAACGCTTTTCCAAATTTGGAAACTAAATATCCAAAAAAGCTTTAAATTATTTTACTGAGATCTTCTGGCAATTCTAATATAATGAAATTCCCCATAATTGTTTTATTAACGTAGAGATCTTTATTATATACCTATTTAAACTATAATTATATCATTATTGCTATGAAAATTGGCATAATTTTGTTGTGAATTTTATTAATGCGTTATAAGTAAATTTTTCATCATTTTCTTTCGATAATAGAGCACAGATTCGTGTTTAAGTAGATAGCTTTAAATACTTAAACGCACCCTTGTATGCTCAGTCGCGTGTAAACATTTGAAAATGATACGCTGAGTGCCGAAATTGCAGTCAGGTTCTAGTTACAATGAACTGGTGGTAAAAAAACAAAGAAAACATATTTTAATAGATCGTAATAATGGATCGTCACAAAGCAAATGCGTCCACTACTCAAGTTTCTATTTATTATAATCAGCTAATTAGTTTGGATGAATAAATAGTTAAAGCACAAAAAAATATACAGAGTGTAATTAGTTTCACGTCATTAAAAAAAACTGGTAATTGGGATTGACTAGTCAAACAAAAAACCTGTAACTTTTTTCTCTAGGGGCCCTTTGAATAACACTGACCTAGATCGAACATTTGAATGTTAAGGTAGGAGACATTTGAGAACCACTGCTTTTCTGGGTCCATAGAAGTCCTAAAAACAATGTAAAGGTTACTTACAGACTTGTGTCCTCGCCGCCGCGCGGTCTCAAAGCAAGAAGCGCAGCACTTTGTTGGGACCATGCAAACCGAACATTATATACCATGGGGTCATTTCATCAAATTTCATATTGCAGGTTTTATTACAACTGTGAGAAGTAATCATCAAATAGTTATTATTGTAGCGACCTTTCCACCTTTTAGGAAACACCCTGTATGAATCCGTGGGTTCTAAATAATTTTAACAAGAGATTAAACCACTACTAACTCTTTATTTAACAATTTACTGACTATACAATACTTCAAACATTCAAAATAACCTCACTTTCTACCGAACGTGTCACTTCTAAAATAAACTTCTTCTTAATAAAACTTCTCTCTCTGCGCTGGTAATCACGCCTTATATACTCCGAATTTGACTCTCTAGATCCATCTAGAAACAATCAAGAATCTTCTCCAACAACATTCCAGAAAAAGTCCATTTCATTCTGACAGCTCCCAGTCACAATTAGTAGGCATAGGCGTATCATCTCCAGTTCCAAGGGGGTGTAACTCATAACATTATATTGAAAATTTGAGGTCAATCCGATAAATAGTTCCATAAATATATTACTTTAAAATCGAATTCTTAAAAACTGTCACTGACGTCATTCTGTGCTCGCTTAATGCATTGTCAGTATTTCCATAAGGAGACTTAGGATCTTTTATCTCCAAGACATATATCGCGTCTCATCGCTTTCTTTCACAATTTTCTCCTAGCAGGATCCTGCGGTAGACTCATAAACAATTTATTGGAGGTCTTTGCTGATGTATTTATACATTTGGGCATAACACAATACTTAAAAAAATAACGTTTTCTCCTCACCTACATATGTACAGTATACGGACTGTTAGGCACAGGTGTAGGGCACATAAATACGATAAATGTCAACACGATTTTCAGAGCCAGCTGTAGTAGGGACACATCACCATTTTCTTCAATTCCTTTTTTGTTCAACAAATGACGCAATGTTGTTTCAAAACTTACAGATCTGCCATATTTGTATTTGTAGTTTATCTATGGTTAGGCATCTAGGTAGACAAGCGGCTTCATCTCTCGGTGCCGAGGACAAACTGACGTCACGCAGCTATAACTCGATGCTGATGTTCTTGATTAATTTTAAGGCTCACAGAGACTTTAGAAAATTGTTTTCTTTTGCATTTCGCTCTAGAATTAAAAGATCTGTCAGAAAGTGTAATAAAAAAAATTGAAATGAAGCCATTATGAAAATGTAAAAATTCCATTTCTGCACAACGCAACGTAAGCACAGTATGGCCGCAGGGATCTAAACAGAGGATTTGTTTGCACATGCGTTTTTTAATTTGGAACAAAATTATAGGAGTTTTTAATTTATAAAATTTAAACGTGTTTATTAACATTTGAAACAAAATAAGTGTTCTGTGTTAAAAGCCAACAATTAGATTTCCGAGATACGATAACAGAAAATTTGTGTGTATTTTAAATTAGGAAGAATCTGATTTTTTCATTCAGGTATCGAAAACTAAAAATCGAGTTTTTGGTCTCTGTAGAAATCAATGTAAACAATAATAAGCAGATCAGAACAAAACAGCGAATAAGAATAGTGATAATACCCTTCATTTCCTAACACCCAATAACAGAAAACTCTTTTAAATTTGTCACAAAAATTGTTCGAAATGGCCTCCATCTCCATCAATACACATTTCGGCACGTGGAACTAAGGACATACGCACCCTGTTCTACACATTTGGTAAATTACCAGACTAAACTATCAACTAACGTTGTCAATACAAAAAACAAAATTTGGTCCAAAATTCAAAAAGCAACACAAAAAGAACGAACAAGTGAACCTGTATAATACGCAACCAAGTACTCAACGACTTGAATGGTAAATCAACACAATAAATCTTAAGAGGCATAAAATTCAAAAAGAACAAAAGCAACATACAAGACCAACGAACGTGTAATCGTATGTACGTTCTTAGCCAAGTAACGACATCAACTAAAATATTGCTTGATAATTGACATTCTCAAGCAATATTTTAGTTAGACGGGACGAAAATACAGCCTACTCCAATATGCCAGCAGTTCTCAAATATTTTTATTTTCCAAAACTATGGGCTTTAGATCCTGTTATATAAGATTTTTTGTTTGTCTAGTCGTTCCCCACCTCCAGTGTTTTTTAATGACATGAAACTAATTACACCCTGTATATCATTGAAACGCTTTTTCTTGCCAGTTTCAGTTCCTGCTCTTATTTAAATAATCCACAGAGAGAGAGAGACCATTTGATTGAGGACTTTAGCACGTAGAGGCATCATAGAGTGCAGATAAATCCGGAAGAGGGACGGCGGAACCGGAGTACGTGCTTTATTATAGCCTAGGTCTAGTCTTCAGCGCCTCGCCGGCAAATATTAGGTTCACATGCAAAAGTCCGCTGCCGGCAGACCAAACTATCCTTTGTGAAGATAACAAGCAGGCGGCGGCGAATGAAGAACTCAAATCGAATTTCTGTTATTCACAATTCCACGACCGCCTCGCCGAATCTACATATATTTGCGGAGGTGATAAGGTGGTGGCGGACGGACCTTGCGTAAAATACTTTATTAAGTTATGGAGACCGGAATCGAACAAGAATTCGAAATATATGTTGGCACAGTATTACGTTGATTCAATATCCTTAATGCGCCAGCACAGATGGCATTTTTCTGAGATTCAACAAATGTATCAATAATAATAATAATAATAACGTTTATTTGCAAATTCACTAACAAAGCATAATATTAGAAACAATACATATTATTGTATAAGATCGTCTTACACCACAATATTTTAATGTAACTGATTAAACTTTAATTTCAACTAATCAAATTAATTTACAGATATTGGAGATGTGTGATATTTTGACTACGAACTTTAAACATTTTGTTGTTAGGAAGCTATAAAGGTAATGCCCAACCAATTGCTAAACACAGATAACTATATGTTAAGTCACTTAATAGACAACCTGGATAAATCACACAAATTATTAATGAATAATTACTCATAGGAGTGCATCTCCTATCAATTATAACACCTGCTGAGGACTTCGTTTCGGATTTAAATGTTGAGTCAGTTCCAGAAGTAAGGTATAATAATAATAAAAACAATAATAATAAAAATAAAGGGTGGTCGAGATTTAATAGATGTTGATAGACTCCACCAGAAGCAGATCAATAGCCTGCAGCGTTACCTTCTCAGAAAGAAAACACCAATCCATGAAGCCGTCAGGTTGGCGGACAACAGCTACACACCTTTAGATCTACTCCATGCTAATGATATTGCACTCCCTACAGATTGACCTTACGAGCATGTTAAAATACAATCCTGAGCAGAAAAAGCCTTATATGGTTGACTCCCAACTGAGCTCATTCACAACTTTGTCAATAATGAAGCGTCGAACAAGTGGCTCACTCAGGTAGATTTATTTCTTGAGACCGATGGTTTCATGATTTCAACCCTGGACCAAGTCATTGCAACTGAAAACTACCGCAAGTTCATTTTAAGGGAGGCAGATATCAGCGACACATGCAGGAGATGTAATGAAGCAGTAGAGACTATCCAATATATCACTTGGCTCCAGAATATTAACGCCTAAGAGCTATCTTCAGATACACGACCAGGAGGCCAACATAGTGTATCAGAAACTGGCCACAATGCACAAGCTGTCCGCTAATACGAGTCCATACTGCAAGTACCAACCTGGTAACGTGTTCGAAAATGACACCCACAAATTATACTGAAGCCGAAGCATTATAACAGATAAACCATAGCACGCATTCGTCCAGATATCACCCTAATAGATAAGGTATCCAACACCACATATCTAACTTGGATTGAAAAACTAAACAAGTATAGACCTCTCTTCGACGAAATTAACAACTTGTGGAAGCAGAAGCAGGTTTATATAATACCGATAGTCATATCGGCAACGGCCGTCCTCCCTAGGAAACTCCATGAAAGCCTCCTCAAACTGCGACTGCATCCACTCACATCCAGCTCCAAAAGTCAGATGTCCTCAATACCACATCAATAGTCCGGTCTCATCTCAACCTTTTCTAATAGAATTGATAGTTACTTGTTTGGAAAAACCGTACCTATCACTTTCCGTCGAAAGATGTGCGAAACCAATAATAATAATAATAACTGGACAGGAAGACGAGGAAAATTTTAACAATAGGAATTCATCATCCGAAGGCAGATGTCTACAAACAAATTAAAGCAATTTTCAAAAACTTCAAAAAAAGATTTTCGTTTCGTGAACAGAATAAAAAAAACTTGTCTACAAACCCCCTATGATGTCCGGAATAAGTTTTTTAAAACTCTCACTGTTTCAACACAATTAATTACTATTTTAAAATTTATAGTCATTTACCTCCACTACTTGCTCACGGTGCACTAAAAAGAATTTAAAAATTAAAAACAGTAACATTTAAAATTTTAAAGGATCCTCGACATCAAAATAATAAATCTGCTAAGTTGTTTAGAGGCACAGTCAAATGCTAAGGAGTGGCTCGGAGCAAACAGCCTGTCACTAAATGAGACAAAAACAATAAACATGATATTCACGCACAGACCAATCAAAAATATTCAAAATCCAGATAGAGTAAAATTTCTTGGGTTGTTTCTAGACCCAAATTTGAATTGTAGCAAACAAAATAGCAAAAAACATATTTGTCATGAGAAATCTAAAAAATATTGTACCATTTAAACTACTACTAATAGCTTATTATTCACTAATAACATCTCACATGACTTATGGATTATTAAATTGGGAGCATGCATCTCAAGCGGCCAGAATTTTTGGCTTGCAGAGAAAGACTCTAAGAATAATCACAAGCCTGGGCTATAGAGATGATTAAATAAATAAATTTATAGAATGGAAAATACTAACTTTTCCTTCACTATACATATTTAACTGCTTAGTATATATGTATAAAAATATTCACTTTTATCAAACACAGGAGGATATACATAATAGGGTCGTTTCCTTCAACAAAATTTATAAAATCTTATTATACCATCAAAAAGTACACTAAATATACATTTCATATATCATATTAAAGAAAGTCCTAATAATCACATGCAAGAATAAATTGGTTTTCAAAATAGCAAGGCGGTAAATGATGACATATGTAATGAGAATTCAATTTTAGAGAATTTTCATGTTTTCGTTGATCATGTTGATGGTAGTGATCGGATGATTTGTTGGCTATTTGTTGTTTACATTGTGTTGATCTTCCTTTGTAAATTTTAACCTATAAATTTTAAATTTTATTTTCTATTTTAAAACACATCTGCAACAGTATATTATTAATAGAAAATCATTTACATACTTACTTTAGCTTACAGTGTACTTCATATTTTAATCCTAGTTAAATAATGACAATAACAATAGTTTGAAGACAATTAATATAACAATGACTCACGTCGATACTATAACAGTAAACGAACGACGCCCATCGATTATTCCTCTATTTGTTAACTCACATCTGACGTCACCATAGGCGCCAATTCAAAATTTCGTAACTTAAATAATTAATTTCACAATTAAAATGAATTTGGAATGTAAAATAAAAAAATACGGGTCAAATAAAATTTTATAAATCACTCGAATATAAAATTTTTAAAAGATGGTATCATAATACAAGGAATCAAGAAAATATCATAATTGACTGTAACAGGCTAAAGTCTAGTGATTGCGGCTTTAATTATTATGGTCCTAGGTTTTATAACAAAATCCCCAATAGGGCAAAAAACGCACCGTAGGCGTAGGTGAGATATAAACAGTTGATAATGACATTCCTAATAAGGGAGGCTTTTTACAGTATAAATGAATTTTTAGTACACAATATTAATGAAACAAACTTTCTTAATGGAGTTCAATAGTCTTCTGTATTGTCCTGTTATTGTAGCTTAATATGTAAGTCAATTGTTTGTGATAGCGACGTTTTTAATATATTATAATAATATATTATATATTGTTAAATATTTTTATTTATACCATGTAGATGTAATCTGTTATACTGACCTGTGCACAACAAATTATTTGTTAATTAACACCAATAAATTGATTGATTGATTGATTAATTGATTGATAGAATTCAATTTCCTTTCATATCCACAGCTTTCTAAGGGTTTTGGAATCAAATAATTTCTTTAAATCGGAACGCCAGCGCTACCTGTATTATGTGGCGAAGCACCGTCTTTACTCAAAATTGAGATCATTTAGGCATTCTAGCAAAGAATTTAAATATGTCTCGTGGTTTTCCTGTAAATTTCCCCGGAAGTTTCCATTGAGACACTATGTTGTTTCTATTGGAAGGTGACAATTTAATTGGATGAAAACTGCAAGTCGTTTAAATTAAGGTGGAATTGGATGCATTGAATAATTTCTTCTGATTGTAGGTTAGGTCTTACTGAGAATGTCTCTATTTTAATTATACAACTGTAATATGTCGGGAGAAAGCAGGTTGATCATTTCGCTACTTGCCTCTACCCTCCTTGAAGTTCAAAAGTTTTTAATAAGATGCATCCGTGGATCACGAACTTTGTAATTTCTAATGTCGTATTTAATTTTAATTTCTTCAAAATTTGTATAAGACAATCATCCTACTGCGCTAAACCATTTAATCCGTTGGTATTCATATGCCGTAAATATGCATTAGGTCATTAAAATTAGGAAAATGAACATAGAGTTTTAAGTTATATTGCGATAGAAGAAACCAAACATAAATAGGTTTACACATAACTTGCTTACTTTCTTGCTTTCAAGGCCATCTAATCGAACATCAGAGTGACTGCAGCCACAGCAGGTTCATTGTGCCCGTTTCTTTAGATCTTACTGTATATTAACTAGCCCATGCAATTATAGTCATATCATAAAATGTTTATAAGTAGATGAGAATCTCAAAAACATTCCGAACTTGTTGAAAATTTCAGGAAAATATCTTCATTAGTAATATAATGATGTGCTAAAAATTAATAAAGAGCTTAAGCCACCATGGTGAAAAGAAGATAATAGTAAAAGGTGATAATATAGGAAAATATTTGTTTCTACGTTCTAAGGATTTACATAATGAATGAAACAAACAGAAAGGAGATTTTAGAGAGAAAAGACAAATAAACTTAATAAATCTAGCATATATGAAATTAACGGTAAGGATTGTAATGATGTCTATATTGGACAGCCAGATTTTTCTTCTCAAATTTAAAATTTCCACGTTTCATGACATTCTAAACCTACTTCAACACAAGAAAATGGCAATTCTTTTTACTTCCCTCGCATACCGAAGGGAAGTATTGTATTCGAGAAAAAATCGGAGTCGGATTCTGACGTTTCAGATCACGTAGATTACGAAAATATAGGTTTTTCAATTCCGCCAGTCTGTCTGTCTGTCTGTCTGTTGGTGCATTAACTAAAAAAACTACTTGACGGAGAGCAGTCAAATTTGGTAGGTAGTTGACGCTACTGTCAGGAAGAAATGGTAAAACTTTCACTGGAAAATATACAAGGTGGGCCGTCTAAATGGAATAAATAGTAAAGAAAAATGTTTTTGCTCAAATTTAAAATTTCCACGTTTCATGACACGCTCAACCTATTTCAGAAAAAAAAAATTTGAAAAATTTTTTTACCAACATTTTGGAAAAATTTTTTGCCACTAAAATAGATGGAAATTTTTTTTGTCTTTCTTCAAATTTAAAATTTCCACGTTTCATGGCATTCTAAAAGTACTTGAAAAAAAAATTTTTTTTAAAATTTTTTTACCAATATTTTTGAAAAATTTTTGATCACTTTATTTATTTGCTTGAATTTAAAATTCTCCCGTTTCATGGCAATCTAAACCTATTTCAGAAGAAAAAAAAATTAAAAAAAAATGAAATTTTTTAAACACCATTATACTTCCACTCCATTACGTGAATGTGAGATTGAAAATGCGACAGATGGCAATAATATCTGGCATGTGCACCTATTATACTTTTATTGAAAAATGTACAGGGTAGTCATCTCAAGAAATAATTCAGTCACATTTGTAAAGGTATTTGCGCAAGAATTCCATCTTTGGCACATGTTATGGATGAGCACTCTGTATATTTTTTTGACCAAAAGTTATCCGGTTTTCTTTGTAATAATAGCAACAACTATATTCCGGTTGTTATTTTCAATGTCATCTCGTAATTAATAATTTTTTAGAGTGACCGCCATGCACAAATGACGAGGGAAGTTCTGTGTAAATACCTGTACCGATTTTTAGGATTGCTATACGTCCACTCCACTTCGTGGATGTGGAAGTAATAAGTTGTTCAGTAATAAGATTTGAAATGCAATGAATATGATTATAATGTTTAAAACTTTAATTTGTATAAATGTGTATTATTCCAAATGTGTTTCATTCGTCAGGATAGAAGTTATGATTATTTTCTTTAAGTATAAGTTTTAGTTTGACTGTTTATGTTGATTTTAAGCAGCTTTTCATAGGCATGTCGAATGCTCGATGTTCCTCTCATCTTGTCATGGTCGACTTCTTTACCAGTATACCATGTTGTGGTATTGATCTGATAGAACCCTTCAACTTATTATGGGCTCCATATACAATGTGTGTCCACTATAAATTTCCATCCCTATAAGTGCCATAATTTTCGTAAAATTTAATCATTTTAGAAAATGGTCACATGACATTTGACATTTTGAGTTTTTGAATAATTTAAATCGCAAGTCACTTATTAGGACGAGAATTTCTAGTGGGTACTTGATAAAAACCGTATGATGTACCTATTTGATTATGTCAAATGGATTCTACCTTCCTTAAAAAGGGTAAGCTAAAATCTTTCTAACTTCCTCTTCAACAGAATCATATATGAAGAAGACATAATTGGAATACATTATGTATCTAGTCCATAGATAGCTTAAGTTGAAATTTCAGTTTATTATATTGAAATTTCAACATGTTAAATTAAGATTTCAAATTCCTTTTTCGACATGACCTCAGTGCTCCTCCGTAAAAGGCGACCCCTTTAATTAACTTTGGGGAAAATGTCGTGTCTCATCAGAAATGTAACTTAGTATAGAGGTAAGTTAACTTAATGGCTATATTTTCACATGATCTACACGTATTTATTCTGCTCACTTATTTACCAAACACCCTGTATAACTAATCCTGTAATTTCCTATTTATTAGAGGTAAAATGCATTTATATATTCATTATGATCATACTTCATAAATAGAGTAGTATAGCATAAGCTAAAACGAGCATCAATCCTATAGTTTTAATAGGTGTATATACAACTAAATTTTTCGGAGTCAACCAAGCCTGTACCGTGTCCTTATGGCATACCGAGGGGTTAGAGGAGCGAGTGTTGCTCTTCTGGATAGCAGTTTAACAGTTCCGCAAGTGCGGGAACAGCTGGAACGGACAGATTCATTTCGAATTGCGCCATTTCCATTCCGCCGCGCTCCTTGCTCCTGACCGCGAAACTTTCCAGGTGCCTTTCCTGCTCGGCCCGTCTACGTCTAGACTAATCACGGCCGCTTGCAACTAAAGCAACCGCATCGTTCGCCTAACATGCCTCCTACTGCTGCCTCATTTTCTGCGAGCAAATCATTCCTTTATTCTTGATGAAATTCAGAAAAAAATGTTTATTAATCTTTAGAGTCAAAGGCAGATTAAGATAAGCGTCCGTGACTTTACAACTTTTGCATGTGGTTCTCTCCAGTTTATATAAGATACTACTTACCTTAAATAGTTCTGACCTCAGTAACTTCATGATATCCGAGAGAAAATGTTTTTTCAAAAATCCAAAAAAAATGTAACTTTCTTAACCAAGTGAATTTGTTTGTATTACACATATAGTGTGAATTTACTCAAGACAATTCATTAATGATATCAGGGGATCTTTTCATGACAAAAAAAAAATAAAAATTTGATGCATTTGAATTTAAAAAAAATATATATACGTATTTTCACCTTAGAGACTCCCACCATTTCTTCATCCCAATAAGCTACAACATACATCTTTCACAAAACTCTATTGGAGGGGTAACGTAGTCAAGTTGAAAATGGTAAGAAACTCTATACGTGTATTTTATTTTATTAAAATGATTTGTAACATTTGTATTTACCGATCGATTTTCTTTAAACTTAAAACGGTTCTTACTCTATCTATCACCGATATACCGTTCAAGTCCTAACAAAATCGGACTTCTAGTTCTTAAGTTATTGTGGTTACAAAATCATGGGGGGGGGGAGAGATGGACTGACGGACAAATCGAAAGACGAACGGACAGATGGCGGACATTTTGAAAGTTATTCAGAATTGCATGACTAATATAGTGATGAGAACATTTTTCTCTGCCAGCGATATTTACGATTTTAGAAATGTGTCGATCTAAGGACCCCACAGAATTCTTACGAGAAATGGCATTCGCCTCCACACAGTGGTTCAGAAAAAAAAATCGTTCAAAGTTGCCTAGAGCTCTTATTTTGCAACCGATTGGGATATTTTCATTTTAAATATTCGTGATTTAAAAGTGAATTATTTATTATTTGTTTGTTTATAGTAATGAAACATATTCTTTATAGGATTTTGCAACCAGCGGAAAAAAACTATCTATGAGAACTAAAACAAAAATTATATGTAAAAATATTAACGAAATCTTTGCATTCTTTCGATAACCTGACTTCTGGTTATGCTAGCAAATCAAAATCCTAAAATAAATTTGTCCAATTTCTTATTTGACATTCTCATTATAACACTAGCGTCCAACATAGTACCCTACGGCTAAGCAGATTAAACTAGTATCTATCTACATGACCCCTACGGTATGAAGATTCAGTTAAAAATAAGAACAAAGGTCTAGGATGAATTTATTTACCCACCGTGTCTTAAAAATTTTTTCATTCTAATGGATTACATTTTCATAAAATCTCTCATTCAGTTTCATGGAAATGCTTCGCCTTTGAAACGTTTTTCGCCCTTATTTTGAGCTCATCAGAAAGGCACAAAGCCACTTCATTACTGTAAGCAAATAAATAATAAATAATTCACTTTTAAACATGCATAGAGTATATAGGCTCCAATACTAGTTAGCTAATAGATAGGTGAAGATCTGGCGCTTATCAGTCAATGTCAAATACTAATATTCCATAATTATTCATGGATATGGCCTTGGTTTTGCATGAAACATTGTTATGAGCGGTTTTGTGCCTTTCTGATGAGCTTAGAATAAGGGCGAAAAACGTTTCAAAGGCTAAACATTTCCAAGAAAGTGAACGAGAGATTTTATGAAAATGTAATCCATTAGAAAGAAAAAAATTTAAGACAAGGAAGGTAAATAAATTCATTTTAGACTTTTGTTCTTGTTTTTAACTGAATCTTCATACCGTAGTGGGTCATGTAGATACTAGTTTAATTTGCTTAGCCGTAGGGGACTATGTTGGATGCTAGTGTTATAATGAGAATGTCAAATAAGAAATTGGACAAATTTATTTTAGGATTTTGAGTTGCTAGCATAACCAGAAGTCAGGTTATCGAAAGAATGCAAAGATTTCATGAATATTTTTACATACAGTTTTTCTTTTAGTTCTCGTAGAATTTTTTTTCCGCTGTTTGCAAAATCCTATAAAGATATTTTATTTCATTTTGTTTTATTCTATCTTATTTTATTGTATTTTATTTTATTTAATTTAATTTTAATTTATTTTATTTTATTTCTTTAATAATTATATCAACTTAATCTCTTTTAACTTAATTTATTAACTCAAAATGTAATATTTTAAATAGTTTATTCCCGGAATTGGAAAATGACAATTGAAACTAATTACTACAAAAACAAACCAATATACAGGGTGTGCAAAATATTCTCTCTGGCCTCTTTCTCATAACCCGCTGAATAAAGCGCTTCTTACCACGAGACAGGGCTCTTTCTTGCACTTCCACCATAAATGGTTATTTATCTGTAGAACAGTTAATAAATGAGGGCTCCTTGCCGCCAGTTAATGTATGTATGTATGTATTGACAGACAAGCGAGGTGGACGCACTGATGCAGGACGTGGAAACAAAACACGGATTTCTGGGAAGCATAAAACCATATGTGGATGCAAGCGGGCAGGTGGAGGTGCACACTCCTAGATTAAGAAACTCAAATGAAGAATAAATAAAGATATGATGATAGACGGAAATTTAAAAGAAGCATCTCACAAGCACCTACACTTCTCATCCTATATCCCTACCCCATGCGTCATGTAGCTCTCGTTATTGACAACAAGCATGTCCCATATCCACCCAAGTAGCATTTTAAGGAACATTTTGCCAAACGTTCCTAACAAATTGTGTCTGTTACCATGTCTAAAATGGGAGCTGTTTCCAACATGTTCCGATACATTTCCGACACGTGTATAATTTCTTATGGTTATACAGTACATGTTTCTATTGTGGTGGCACTAGGCGTTTCTTTACTAGTTTCGAAAATAAAGAGAAACATGTTTCAAATTTGTAGCTCGCCGATTCATACACAGTTTCGCAAATGTATCGATACATTATTATATTTTATATTGATTCATTTCCATACACACGTTTTTACAACGGGAACAAATGTGTGCAGTCAGTTTCGGAAATTTTTGTTATCTTTCACCTAATACGAATATGTTTCCATATTGTGCGTATTTTTGGTTACTTTTCAATATGGAAACAATTTAGGTACACATAGGATAATAAAAATAACATGGTTGGTGTACTACATATAATGTGTAAACTTTGTCATCATTTTAAACCATGTCTGGCCTGAAGAGACGTGGCAGAAAGAATTTTATCGATTATTCGGCGGAGATACTTCGATATTTTCAATGGGCCTCACAAATTCAAACATTTCGAATATATTTTTGTATTAAATACAAAAATATATAGGTTATAAAATATATTTTTTTCGATTATGTCGGTGATAATGATTATACCAAATTATGTATTTTTTTCCTAATGATCGTAATTAGTAATCTTCAATATTAAGCCTTTGTCCAAGTTTTTTTTAAGATTGCCCATAATGGCTGCTAAATAGCAAACATCAACATTTACAACCAAAATGGCTACAGAAACAGTTCTGCATATGTTTCGAAAATTTAGATCATATTTGATGAAGAGAAACTTGATTCCCTAAATGTATCCACTCAGTTCCGATTCCTGTAGCATATTACCTCTGAAAGAAACTTGTTTCGAAATTGTTTTGGAAATGTTACACAATCATTTTCTGAGAGAAACAATTTCTTTTGTGTTTCGGTCTGGTTTCGGAAAGGTTGGCAGTATGTAAACAAACGGCCGCCAGCCGGCTTTGTTGCGCGCGCATTTCGGCATTTCTGGCGGTTTTTGTTGAACAGTTGTGTTTGGAGTTTTAAGCAACGTTCTAACTATCTTTGTTGTTGATCACTATGTACCCCAAATACTATTTAATACAACTTTTTACCTTCCTCAATATTAATAGGAATTTATTCTACTTTCACTACATTTGATGACCCCGTTGTAAGTGCATCAGTCCCAAGACTTGTTAATTTATTATTTGTCTTTTGACATTCCACAGCAACTTTTTTTAAAGTCACTCATGGTTTCACAATTCTTGTATAGTTTAACAGATTGTAATACCTGGAAGAATGTTTAAATTGTTTGGTTTTTCCCATTTTTCCCAACTTTTCTATGGTTTTAATAATAGTAAAATGTGAGGTTAATAACTATTAAAAAAATTTACATGGTTTCGGTCAATAATCTACTTTGTGGTGACATATGTTCCCATTATATTCATGGAAAAAAATGGAAACAGTTTGAAAACATTTGGCGACAAGAATGTGTTCCATACATTTCAATAATGTATCGACACAAGTTTACAATTTAGAAATGAGGTAACAGATGCTGCAGTATGTTTCGAAAATGTGTTGAAACACTTGTTTCGGAAAAAAATTATATCGAAAGGTGGTAACAGTTGCTAAACTGTTCCATAATATTGTTGTGGTATCTGTAATAGGTGAAAAATGGTAACAATTTCAGAAAAAATGTTGGAAATGTATGTAAACCCTTGTATCTCACATAAGTATCGAAACAGTTACAAAACTGTTTCCCATTACACTAAATTTGTTCCTAAACTGTGTCTAAAAATGCTACTTGGGCAATCCAGCGTATGCAGCTGATCCGGCAATATATAACAACGTTCAGATTGGATGTCCGGAATCAGCAGCAATGCCTACCTTACGCTGGCAAATCAATCAATCAATCAGTTAATCAATATATTTTTATATACTTATCGGATATGCTGTTTTGCTAAGAATAACACGACTTTAACCAAAGTTGTATGTTAGGACTTTACCATTTAACCAGTCTTGGACGGCATTTTACCATGCATTGGTTGGGTTTCTCAATCGATTGTAGTACCGGGCGTTGTTCATAATAATAGCAAATCCGTGTTCTATTTTGAAAGGAGTTTTTTAAACAATTTCTTGATAACCTTTTTCATTTCCTCGTTATATCCGCAGTTTTCTTTCTTTCTTTACAAAAAATGGAACTCTGTCATCCACGATGAAGTATTTTCCAGCTAAGGAACTTCCTCCCATTTACTATCAACCTTGAAGCATTTTTTTTCTGTGATTCATAACAATTTTACCTTTTTCTGTATATTGGAGTTTCTAGTGCAATGTTTTCTTTTAAACATTCTGCCAATATTCAGTTTACATATGGGTAGCTAACGTTCTGTACATAATATCATTAGAGGATTCTGTAAAATCGATAAGAAACTGCCATGTTGAGGTTATTTCTAAAATTACAGTTTTTGGAATGTACAATTGTCTTCTCCTCACTATGTGCACACCGGCATGATAAAAAATTTGCCCATTTTAAAATGTTTTGCCTAAACTCTTGACTCGTTCCAATTGTTTTTCCTGTCTGGTGCCATGAAAACCAATGTTAAATAATAAATCTGGAATAATATTATCTATCAATTATTGTTTTTCACCGATACACATTATTCTTTATAGGATTTTGCAAACAGCGGAAAAAAACTATCTATGGGAACAAAAGAAAAACCACATGAAAAAAATATTAATGAAATCTTTGCATTGTTTCGATAACCTGACTTCTGGTTATGCTAGCAAATCAAAAATCCTAAAACAAATTTGTCCAATTTCTTACTTGGCATTCTCGTTATACCATTAGCATCTAACATATTCCCCTACGGCTAAGCAGATTAAACCACTATCTACATGACCCCCTACGATATGAAGATTCAGTTAAATTAAATACTAAGCGCGTGATGGTACATACATCGGTGCTCAATAAGTACGGTTATTTAATTCAAATATATAGTTCCTCGGGTATTTTTTTAAACTTAATATACTAAGTATTACTGTATGAAAAAATTATTGAGGGAAATTGTTTGGCTCCCTGGTAGTAGGGTTTTGACTAAGATTTTAAAACAAAAAAGTTTTGCATGAAGAAAATCGGCAGTTACTGAACTTTGGTTAATAACCAGGCTCGTTACCGCTGACCTATCAAATGCAGTACTCCATTCCGCAGCTACTGCCACTTATACTTATCGACCCACCATCGCCAGACTTGGAAAATTCCTTTTTGATGAAAAATTTATAAAAAATGTGACGTGTGATATTTCGGTGAAATCAGAATATGATCTGGTTTCAAACGGTATAATGAACAAAACAAGAAATTTTGTAGGTACAGAGGCTGCTAAAAATCATCCGATGGGCACGAAGATCTTATGTACAGTACCAAAATTATCCTTTCGCCTAATTTCATCGAAATTGTTCTCCCCATCTACTTCTCCGGCTATATACAACGATCATTATTGGATTGCAAGAAAGATAATATACACATTACGTACAGCAGGAGTGTAAGACAGTTGACAGTTGCGCGTCGGAAATTATCGTACCTCCAATCAACTTCTGCCACCGGATGAAAGTCAACTGAACATATTTCACCAATGTTCGTATCTAGTCTACACCATATTTTTATCTCTTTACGCATAAATGGAGAGGTTACAGCAATCGGTCTAGTTTTTTCCAAATCAAGAAATTTTGTCTGGATTACTACTTAATGATTGTGTTAAAAATATTTCCGATATTTAAATAAATATTTAAACTCTTGACGTTAGGACAAGAGGTTGACTATTGATAGATTATCAAGTCAAGGGTATAGTCCGGCAATACCAAAACAATACCATCAAAAATAACCAAGACAAGATTTCTTGACTTGGTCAAATACTAGACCAATTGCGGTAGCCTCTCCATTTTTTATGGGTGAGGAAACTAAAATAAGATGTAGGCTAAATATGAACATTGATGAAATATATTCAGTTGACTTTCATCCGCTGGCAGAGATACGAAGATTTTCGACGCCCAACAATTAACTAGCTTATGGTCATGTGTCATATTAGCACTTCAGCTGTACGTAATATGCACATTTACTTCTTTGTGATCTAATATTGATCGTGGTATATAGCCGGATAAGTAGATGTTGAGAAAAATACAATAATAACAGAAAATTTATCTATTTTTGATCATGTGACGAGTGTATTTATTTCTACTCCCTAAAAAGTACAGGAAACAATATTAATATTGCAGTTTCTCGCTAATGTTTCATTCGTGATTTAATTACGAATACATGGTCATGGCCGATTTATGAAATACGAAAACTTCAAAACGGCTAATGCGTCTAAATGGTCATTTTTTATAAAAATATTACAGAAAAATATTTTCTTTTTAAGCAATTTACATAAATCTTGCTACTCGGGAGTTTTCAGGGTCGTTGACGAATCTGATATCCAAATTGTCGTGAACTAACCTGCAAGATGGCGGAATCAATGTGGCGGCTATAAATTCTAAGAAATGAGATATATTTTCGTTAAAGTTAATACTGACAAGTTCAAAATATTACTGATTACTATTTTTTAATTCAAATTGTCTCAGTGTTAACTTCCAGTAAGAAATTCAAGATGGAGGATCCAAAATGGAAATAAAAGAATTAATTAAATGTATTATTCTAACAGGTTATTTTTAAGCATGACTGCAAAATTTGAAAAGCGAAAATGGCTGTTATTTTAGGTTATATGAGGTTTAGAGTACTTGCGTGAAAGTCCTTAGTGTAAGCTGAGAGCCTTTGGTTGTGTGAAGTTTAGTGTTCTTGGTGTAAAGTTCTGTTTCTGAGGTTTAGACTTCTTAGTTTAAAGTTTTAGCTTTAAAGTTCATGCCTTAGGTTAAATCGATGTAGATTTCTTGTTGTAGTACTACTATAAATAGCCTTGTTATGTTTCTTAGGTTATCTTCGTTTTACATTTCTTGGTGTTAGTTTTTTGCCTAAAGTTACTTAAAGGTTTTTGTGCTAGACGCTTATTGTATTATTAAATGATAAAAAATGTTAATATTGTCTATATTAGGTTACGTAATGTACAAAATTAACGGAGGATTGAATCGCATATTTTATGATCGATAGATTCCTCTGAAGTTGGACGTACTATATTATTTATTTGTATTATGATTTTATTTTAGATTTTTAGTTTTAACATAAAAGTTAGGCTAAGTAGCTATATGCTAAACTTCACTTGTGTTGACGAATTAATAGTGTTCTTCTTACGAATAAACCTTTTACTATTATTATTTTCCCAAACTTATTTCTTTTTCTTCTTATATAATATTGCAAGATGATTTGTGACCCATGCACTATTGTAGTTGCCCACCCTTTGCTGTATGACGAGTTTGGCAATGGAGAACTAATAACATTGAGATACCCACGAAAACTAAAAATGTGAGTCATTTTCTTAAGATGGCGGACGAAACAAAGAGGAATGTTAAATAACATTGGCATATTATTTGTAAATTATTAAAAAATAATATATCCAAAGCTGAGCCTATCATGAGTTCCATAATATGTTGCTGTTTTACTGCATTAAGACAGCTCCCGAACAAATAAATATTTAGAAAAATTATTAATTAATTCTAGTACCTGTTTGTAATAAAACAAGTGATATAATTACCTAACTTAGAGTCCAATTTAACTCAAAGTTTTCACCCGTGACTGCTAGACAGATTAAATTCCAGTTTCCTTCATACTTTATGCAACAAAACTATCACGGTGGCTAGTTCGGAGCAAAGACCCAAGCCAAGTCGTAGCTAAATCCATTATTGTTTAACGAAAATTGAAACGTAACCGACACAAAAGCTATTGTGTCCGCAACAGATTGTCAAATTGTAAAGTTGGATTGTAGGTGAGAAATAATTAGCGATGTCGGTGGGCGTAGGTTGGGCATTTAACGAGCGGAGCACCATTGAAAACGAATATTTTAACAACCGGCTCTTCGTTAAGCCCTCGACAATGGCACTCTACAGTGTCGGCAACCTAATTATGAAAATTTGACAAGAACACGTTTGCGGGCTAACGATAATTGATGAAGGCAGCCGTTCTTTTCACGCCGAGCGCTATGTGAAGATCAATTTAATAAATCCCAGCAATAATTAAGGCATAAACTTCATCCTCAAACTATTAACAAAGCCGAAATTAGTTGGAGACGAATAAAACAGTCGTTCGCTTCCAGTTACAGTCACAACACACCCCGATGCCGAGATACGCGTAAACCGAATAAAATCTATTATATGTCATCTGTAATAATACTTAATGGTGCCATATTGTATCGTTGCCTGTTGTTTAGATGGAATAATGGCACGTTAGAGTATATTATTACCTATCTATACAAGGGTTATCAAATAAATTATTGGCGGAAAAAAATATGGAGTTGGATATTTCTGCAATAATTACGGGTTTATTAATACAAAGATACTTATCCCAAGGGCTATGGGGCGATACTTCGGAAGCGCATTTTTTGGGCATAACTAACACTAAAGTACATGTCATTTTTTCATAGGATGCCCCCTTTGGAGCTATTTGGTCTTAAAGGTTAGATCTTGAAGATAGACCCGTGCTCTTAAGCTCCTGCCTATTGTATCGATTGCTAAATTTGAGATATTAATCAAGATACACAGTAGTGTTTCGCACCAAGTTCACTCTAACACCCTCACAAAAATAGTAAGCGAGCAACCGTGTACCTTCACAGGAGTAATTTTAATTGAAAATTCTCAATAAATGTACGTATTTAACTAGGAATGTGCTTAGTTACACTTATAAATCGATAATTCTGTATCGATTGAGACCAGAATCAATGATAGTAATTACAAAATAACGAAGATACGTGCGTAAGCAACGCGTAGCCACGCTCCTTGCGCTCTAAAGTACAGGAATTTATTTCTTAATTAAAAATATAATATACAGACTGTCTATTTTACGAGGGCCACACCAAATATCTCGCTTAATATCTATTGTAGAAGACTAAAGTTTTAGAATCAGTTATCCCATTTTTTGTGAGCTATATTTCGGTAAAAAGAAATTTGAAATCCATAGCCTACTTTATGAGATATATTACAAAAACCTGAAAAATAGGAAAACCACAAACGGTTATAGCTTCCTTATTTGAGGAGATACGAAAAAAGTTAAAGGAATGAAAGTTGACGGCAAAGACAATAAGAATAATAACGTGTAACAAAAAAATCGAAAAATGCAGTTGGCTTTGACGTACGCTATTGCGCAAAAATGAAAAATACATATCTCAAAGTAGGCCATGACGCCATTAATTCCATTATTTTTTTCTCATTCCAACGATATAAAATATGTCACAGAAATTTTAACCGATAGTGTCAATATTTAATATTTTACGAATACCACAATTCATATAATTGAATCGTAACAATCAGCTGTGCCATAATTAGTGAAAAACAATGTATACAGTTATTAATAAATTTGACAGATTGTCACTGTTGTATGTTGTATGTTGCGTTGTCGAGTTCTAAGACAAATTTTATATCAGTAATTATGGTGTACACCAATAATAACAAATTCGATATGATTAGCATTTATTGTCAGTGCAATTTTGACGCTGAGATGGCAGTCACGGTTTACGGAGATAGATTTCCAGATGCTCCGCAGC
The DNA here is from genome assembly GCA_963583905.1 of Stenurella melanura. NCBI lineage: Eukaryota > Metazoa > Arthropoda > Insecta > Coleoptera > Cerambycidae > Stenurella > Stenurella melanura. The sequence continues at coordinate 117,988,803 of OY757312.1, forward strand.
CAAATCGAACTATGTTTAGGAAGTTAGTTCAAAATCTAAAAACGCACGGTTCAGTTTCAAAAAAAGTAGTAAGGCGAGCGCATGTTGCGGATAATGTAAGAGAAGTGAATAGAGTAATGAATTATGTTAACCAAAATGAGGAAACCTCTTTGAGACAAATTCAGAGAAACTGTCGCATAAAAAAAGACAGTGCAAGAAAAATATTGAAAAAAAACGGATTTCGATGCTACAAAATGAGGAAAGTTCAACATTTAAATGAGGGAGATAAGCCAAGGAGAGTAAGATTTTGTAGATGGTTATTAAATAAGAAAAGGAATGACACGCTGATATGTAGCAAAATTTTTTGGTCGGACGAATCAAATATTTCTAATAATGGATTTTTCAATGGAAATATGCATTATAAGTGGACACGAGAAAATACACATTGGTGCAGAGAGACTGCTTTCCAAGAAAGATTTTCTACGAATGTTTGGTTGGGTGTTTTAGGGACTAAAGTAATTGGACCTTATTTTTATGATGGCAAATTAACCGCTCGTAGATACCTTAATTTCCTGCAAAACGAATTTCAAGATTTTCTTTATGAATTAACAGTGGCAGAAAGATTAAATTATTCATATTTTCAACAAGATGGGGCTCCACCTCTCACTGCTGTAATATGTACAAATTATTTAAATCAAGTTATGCCAGATAGCTGGATAGGCACCTATGGACCCATTCTATGGTCAGCTCGATCACCAGATATTACTCCCTTGGATTTTTTCGTCTGGGGTTACATTAAAGACAAGGTATTTCAAACTGCCCCTGAAAATATTGAGGACATCAAAACCAGAATTCGAAACGCATGTGAGGCAATTACTCCTGAAATGCTCCAAAATGTAATGCGTGACGTGTCTCGTAGAGCACGTTTATGTGTCAGAATGCATGGTGCACAATTTGAGCATTTGTAGTTAGAAAAATAAATACACACAATTTCTTTTCAATATAGTAGTAGGTAGTACTGTTATACATAGTTTTTCGTTTTTTTCTTTGGATGTTCGATTTGTACTTGTATTTTTATTTATGAGATATTTATTGGTTTGTATTAAATTGTAATAAATAATTACGGAATTATAATTATTATAAAGTGAATTTTTACTATTATGGCACAGCTGATTGTTACGATTCAATTATATGAATTGTGGTATTCGTAAAATATTAAATATTGACACTATTGGTTAAAATTTCTGTGACATGTTTTATATCGTTGGAATGAGAAAAAAATAACGGAATTAATGGCGTCATGGCCTACTTTGAGATATGTATTTTTCATTTTTGCACAATAGCGTATGTCAAAGCCAACTGCATTTTTCGATTTTTTTGTTACACGTTATTATTCTTATTGTCTTTGCCGTCAACTTTCATTCCTTTAACTTTTTTCGTATCTCCTCAAATAAGGAAGCTATAACCGTTTGTGGTTTTCCTATTTTTCAGGTTTTTGTAATATATCTCATAAAGTAGGCTATGGATTTCAAATTTCTTTTTACTGAAATATAGCTCACAAAAAATGGGATAACTGTTTCTAAAACTTTATTCTTCTACAATAGATATTAAGCGAGATATTTGGTGTGGCCCTCGTAAAATAGACAGTCTGTATATGCGATTTGTCCCACTAACTTCGGCTTTCGTCGATGATGATATGATCCAAAAGATACACAGTAGGTATTGCGGTAGTCTGGGAAAGGGCAATGTCGTTCCAAAGGACCAAAAGGAGAATGGGGAGAATCTAACGGTGCGCCGCGCTAAGGATATGTAGCGCGTACCGCACTGTATCCTATGAAGCAGTGCGGCGCTGTTGGCAGCGGGAGTTCCCACCGAGACCTGATGGTCAAAGAGAGAGGGGGAGGTATACAGAGGGGTGGACAGGAAGGAGGCTAGGCGGCTGTTGCTCCAGAGGTTACAAGACAGAAGGGATGGGACGACGAAGGGGAGGTGGACCAGGCGCCGAAGAAATGGGTAGAGAGGAAGCACGGCAAGGCGGACTATCTTACCCAGGCTCTGACGGGACATGGTAGTTTCGCCGAATACCTATATGACATTGGCAAAGCGGTGTTCCGGGAATGCGTGTACTGCGGGGACATAGACGACGCGTGGCACACTCTATTTCAGTGCCAGAGATGGAGAATAGAGAGAGCCGTGACGAAGGACCTCACACCGGATAACTTCCTGGAGGAGGTCAGCCAATCGGAAGGAAGGCGGAGGGAGATCACAGGGCTGTGGAGAACCATTATGAAGGAGGAGGAGAAGGATTTGTACATAAGACCGTAGGACGTATAGTTACCATCGAAGAAAGTAAAAATGATCACTGTCCCGAAGTGAAGCGGAAGTGGTTTCGGAACACGTGGAAACACTAAGCAGGGGGGGGTTTAGTCGGTAAGAGTCGGACACCACCCAGCGCGCTCGATACTCAGCGCTGATGTCCATGACGGATTTCCCCTCCATAATAGAAAAGTTATTGCTATCAAGCTATCAAGTTTTGAGATATATTATAAACAGTGAATTCTATATTTATTGTTTATAAGAGATCTAAAAACTGTTTATAACCGTTATATCAAGCAATTCCAACTTGATTCAAACGCGTCAGTAACCGAAATAGGAAATATGAGACATAAAGTTCGAAGTTTGGGCGATCCGCAAGTATGTTATTATGTTGATATGTCCATTTGTAAGTGCACTTGTATAGTAGGCTACAATGGAAAATATTGCAAGCACTCGACGGTTGTTGTAAAAGAAATTGAAATTTTGAACAATATAACTAATTTATCTGCGGAGAGAAAAAATTATTTATATACAATAGCGACAGGAAAAAATCCGAATACTAATTTCTTCTTGCTAATATTAAATTTCAATAATACGAGTACTGATGACAAAATTGACCTTTGCAATGTGACTTATGAAGAAGATATTATAGGTAATGTAAATGATCGCAGAATACACATATTATGCCTTCTAAAGATGAACTAGAAGCTCAAAAACGTAGTGGGAAAGTCACAGCAGAGAAGTAATCAATTGTTTGACAGAAAATTCAGTGCAGTTTTATCCAGCAATTAGTACCTACCTAAAAATTTAAGTTAAATATTAATGCCTTATTATCTCGGTTACATACCGATTTCAATATAACATAGCATCAACATTTAAAAGGAAGGGAAACTTATATACACAAATAAATAGGAAACAAATCAGTGTTCAACCAACCTCTATAGTAGGAAGAAGGACACAGTCAATGGATGGTAAGAGAGGGCACATGGAGAAAAGAAAACTCCTTCTAGAGCTAGAGCTCCGAATGTACTGTCTTTGTCTGTTGAGAAGAATGTAGGTTTGGGATCTAATATAGAAAATAGGTTTTCACTGTTTTGTTCCCATCTCCGTTCATATTTTTATTCTGTGTTAATATTTGTACGTATTTTAAATTCAACTATATAAATGTATATTAATTACAAGAATTTATTTGTGTTAAGTATAAAAAATTAATTATAAAGGTATTCAAAAATTTATAACAACTGCAGCAACCATCAATAATATTAACTATTTTATTTTTAAAACGACGTTGACGAAGTTACTGGCGTATGTGTATAATGTGTCTGCAACTTTGGGGGGGGGGGGACATGTGTTTAGCAGTGATGGTTTGAAACTCACTAATCAGAAAGTAAAAGCGATCCTGAGTATGGACACTCCGAAAAATAAGAAAGAACTTCAAAATTTCTTGTGAGTTGTTACACATATTAGTAAATTTGTACCCCATCTGTCAGACAAAACAAAAAATTTTAGAGCCTTGTTAAGAAATAACGTAGAATTTATTTGGACTGATTTACAAGAAAATGATTTTAATAAAATAAAAACCAGTTTTGAAGTACTACAATGTTAATAAATCTGTTCTGTTATCAATTGATAGTAGTAGTTCAGAACTAGGTGCTGTAATGTTGCAGGATGGGTTGCCAGTGGCCTATGCTTCAAAATCCCTTACTGATTGTCAAAAATGATGGGCATAAATTGAAAAACAGCTCTTACCCCTATGTTTTGGGTGTGAAAAATTTCACTAGTTCATTTTTGGAAAAACGACTATTGTCGAGTCTGATCATAAGCCACTGGAGCATATTTTTAAAAAACCATTGAATGAAACTCCTTTAAGATTACAAAGATTACGACTTAGACTACAAATGTATGATATTATTGTGAAATATAAACCTGGAAGTATTTAAAAAATGATGATAGTATTCTTGATTTAGAAAAATAAGTTGATTACCATGTTTGTTTTGTTACTGAAATCTTGCATATATCAAATTCTAAACTATTTAGAAATGAAACATTGAAAGATTCAGATTTACAGTTAGTTATTGAAGATGTAAAAAATGGTTGGCCCAAAAAAGACTTGATTCCTACTAACGTAGTTTTTTATTATTCTGTTAAAGATAAATTGTTTATTGTCAAAGATTTATTATTTAAAAATAACCGTGCAGTAGTGCCCAAAACTTTCAGAAAAGATAGGTTATAGATTATTTATTATAGTCACCTTGGTGTAGAGAAGTGTAAGAATAGAGCGAGGCAAGTTTTATTTTGGACACACATATTAAAAGATATTTCAGATTTTGTTTTGTTTTGTTATTTTAGACAGAAACTTATACTTAATACTTAATACTTATGTTAATTGTAGATCATTTTAGTAAATTAATAGAAATAAAATAATTAAAGTGTCAAACAGCTGATCATATTATTGCAGCCCTTAAATCAACATTTGCTAGTTATGGAATACCATACAAAGTTTTTAGTGACAATAGTCCTCAGTACAAAAATTAGTTTTCCAAGCTGTGGAAGTTTGAACATATTACTTCTAGACCATATTATCCCAGGTCTAGTGGACTCGTAGAGAGATATGTTCAAACATGCAAAAAAAAAAATGCTGAAAAAAGCAGAATAAACGATCCCTATGACTTATGTTTGGGAGAAATGTAAATGCATTTTTACCAACTAGTGGAACTTTTATAGAAATGAGGGACAATGATACAAAAAATAAGTTTGAATTCAGAAACTTAAAAGATAAATATTATCACGACCTTAAAAATCATGCAAATTTAAAAAACTATCATTCAGGTGAAGTAGTTTTTGTAAAGGATTCTGTTAATAATATGAGACCAGCTGAGATGCTAGGTTAACGTAATAAGACTAGAGCATATAGATTGTCTATGCCTAGTGGTAAAGTAACTGAACGAATTAAATTTAATATGTATAAAGCTTCTCCTAGTGAAGAATTTATAAAGGAGGCTGATTACTTACCTGACTCTATTAATCATAATTTAAAGTTGTTACTAAAGAGTCCTGATAACTGAACAAATGTGTCCAATGAAAACAGATCTGGATGTAGTGACAGTCATAATGGTTTACAAATAGAAACCAATAACAGTAAAACCTCTGTCACTAGATCTGGAAGGATAGTGAGGCAACTTTACTATTTATTTGATTATACATGTTAAATATAAAAAAAAGAAAAAATGTGAAAGAAAGGGGGACGTCAGAGATTTGATTTTAGATAATTAAGTATTGTTAGGATGGCAGAAGTGCAGATAGTTTTTGACAGTTATGTTAGGTATAAAAAGTTATGGACATCGTTGTAACGTGCTTCGTAATAAAAGCTTATATAAAATACTTTTGTGTATAATTGAAAGTAAATAATTACGCGGACCACAGTGTGGTTCATGACAGGTTACGGGCATCTCCGAAAATTTCCAAATTGTGGACGCGTCTGTAACATTCGAATATGCAACCGGGGTGTGTGCCAATTGTATTTTTGTATTCGACAAGTGGCAGGTGAACGATAGAAATATGCGCTTGATTCAAATACTTGTAACAATTGTAAAAGACATTTTGAGCTATTTAATGAAGTTGCCACCACTAAGAGAATTTGTCATATCACAATCTGTGTCTGCCATGCTCTAAGGAACAGGATTAATAATGTATCTAGCCGTTACAAATGTCTCAGGTAATTGCACGCTGTCTCCTGTATCAATACATATTGGTAGAATTGAGAAAGTGCTGATTTTAAACAATTTTCAAAGTTGACTAAAAATACATACTTACATGGTCTAAAAAATGTAATTATCTCTTACAATTCAGTCGGTAAAGTAAAAACACACCAGAAGCTCGCAAAAAATGTTATCTAATATTTTCCTTTCGTAACTGTTAGTGCGAGGATTAAAAATCACAAAGACATAAAAATCAGTTCTGGGGGTGCCGCGCAACCCCCCAGAAAAACCACCCCTTCGGTGAAAGAGGCTTTATTTTACTGATAACTCGTTAACCGTTGAAGATATATAAAAATTGCTCATGATAAAAAAGAAAGCTTGACTAATTGCCTAAGAAAGAGTCCTCTTGTAATTTTCTTGTGTAGGCCATGGTTTTCGAGAAAATCGATATTGACAAAAATTGCAAAATTTGTATTTTTAATGCCCGCCTATGTTCGTTTATTTGAAATGAAATTTTTTGCGCGTTTCCTATAGAAAAAATTGAATTGCTCGAAAACCAAACAAGCCAGAAAGAAAAATCGAAATTGGTTTTAATGGGGATATAAAATACTCTCTTGTGTTGCCATTTTTGAGAGTTGTTGATTTTTTTAGTATATAAAAATAACAATATAATATAGTTATCTCTTTATTTTTTGTGCATCTAACTATTCACAGGCCCATGAAAAATAACTGACTATAATATAAGTTATAAATGCATTATCTTTTAGTTCAAGGTAGTACTTCGATGCAGAAATAGTTAGGAATAAATATATTCACATTTACATATTTAGCAGCATGTTAGCCATAAAAAATCCAAAAAAAGCTGCATGTTCAATTTTTTGATGATATTTTTTTAATACAATTTTTTAACTATTAAATGATTAGAAACAATAGTTACATGATATATAAACTCAATAAAAAAAAAATTTGACCTAAATTTTCAAGATGTTTGGGTCTTTCCTTTATTTTTAGGAAACAATAGAAAATTGGCCAAAATTTGGCTACCTTCAGCATGCTGGTAAGTTTGTAAATGTGAATATTTTTATTCCTAACTTTTTCTGCACTGAAGTACTACCTTGAGCTAAAAGATAATAATGCATTTATAACTTATATTAAAGTCAGTTAGTTTTTATGGGCCTGTGAATAGTTAAAAGCGCAAAAAATCAAGAGGTAACTATATTACATTGTTATTTTTATATACTAATAGTTGTCAATAGCCATCAAAAATGGAAACACAAAAGAGTATTTTATATCCAGTTTAAAACCCATTTTGATTTTTCTTCCTAGCGTGTTTGGTTTTCGAGCAATTCAAATTTTCTATAGGCCGCGCGCAAAAATTTTCAAATAAATGAAAATTCATGCACATTAAAAATACAAATTTTGCATTTTTTTGTTCAATATCGATTTTCTCGAAAACCATGGCATATACAAGAAAATTACAAGAGGACTTTTCTTAGGCAACAGTCAAGCTTTCTTTTTTATATCTTCAACAGTTAACGAGTTATCAGTAAAATAAAGCTGTTATCACCGAAGGGGTGGTTTCTTGAGGGGGTTGCGCGGTACCCCCAGCACTGATTTTTGTGATTTTGTGATGTATAATCCCTTCACTAACAGTTACTGAAGGAAAATCTCAGATAACATTCTTTGTTATGGAAATCTTTATAATTATTGGACTATTAACTCCCTACATATTTCAAAATATATATCAATCTTAGAGTGCACCCCGTATTTGCCACCATCATCAAGGCTCTGGCAGTAACGTCAGATCTAGTTAGAAAGGAATAAGCCGGCATTTCCAGAATTACACCCCGTGTGCTACGTTACGCGTAAAGCCAAAATCTATTATACGATTTGCAATAATGCGACCGGCATATTGTTTGATTCGTTTTACGAAATCCCTTTTCGTTTAGTTGCGCTCCGCTCTCTGCCTGTCTATTGTTAATATTCTCGTTAAATAGAACTTGCATTTACTAGTATAGATTAGACAAAAGTATAGTTTAGAGCTATAGAGCTAAAACGTGTTGAAAAGCCACAAAGCCCAAAAATAAAACTCTTCTACCTATAATTCTCCCCAGCTGAAAATTAATACTCGACTGCTTTACTATGGATTTATCCTATGTTTGAGAGGTTCATTATGTTTTGTGTAATCTTCTTGAATAGATGATATATCTTTTTGTAAAAGTTTAACTTGCATACATTAATTTAACTAAATACGTGTGGCGGTTTTATTTAAAAATTTCTATTTTATCAATTTAGACACACTGCTGTCAATTTGATTACTAAGCTGGGTTATAACTACAAGTGAAAACATATTGAATGGTCTCCTGAGTGGAAAGATGGCTGCTGGAGGTAATGAAGTATTTGGTAGAAATTCGTAAAACAACCATATACGACTTAGTGTTTTAAGAAAAACTTTCTCTTAGTTTATCAGCATTAGGGCAGCAGCACCTCCTAATAATTTTAGCAATCCTATGAAGCCCACATTCTAAACATGTTACATGCAGTATATTCCGATATGTTTCCTTCAAAATTCTTTCAGCAGATTTCATATAATTCACTTCATCGGTAAGAAATAGTAAGAACTTGTCCTTATTTTCTGCATATTCGTCACCCCAAAGGTCCTGTAAACTTGAATTTACTGTATCCGCTAGAGTGCGAGCAAGTGTCCGGTCATTGCGCAATTTTCGTCCAATGCACCCACTAAAACATTCGCTATCTTGAACCCGCAGGCATTTTTGGTGTCGTCCACGCTAAGCCAGATGTACTTCACATTAAGCTCAGAAGAAATTTTCTGTCTAACATTTTCGCACTCCGTAAATAAATATTTTTTCTTAGTGTAGAGTTCGAAGGCACCTTAACATTGCTATATTTGCTATTAATACATTTTTCCAAAAATTTTCTGAGAAAGTGGATCGTCTAGTTTCGACTACAATATGTTACATCCTATCATAAATTCCACTAACTCTAAGTTAAAATTACGTTGCGTGTCACTGTAAGTAAAGCCGCCCAGTTTATGATTTTCCGAAGAAATATGTGAATTAATATTTGTTTCGCATGACCACGAAATTGCTTTGTCACATCTAGTACAATACTGTTCTCTACCATCAAAATGTAAATTGGCAATATCGCGAATCCAAAAATTTTTACAGTAACTTACGTTTTTAGTACTTACGTAATATTACATTACTCCCCTCCCCGCCTGGGATTGGGCTTCAGGCAAATAGCTAGTAGGTATACTTGCTGCAATTTAAAATAGTCTACGCGTGAGGTGGCCATTCCCCAGAAAGAGACATCCGATAGGGAAATATTTATTATTCTTGGCCATAACGTTTTTCTCTTAGTACGTATATTTAAAAAAACTACCTAAGTAGGACCATAACAAGACTATTACTATGAATTATCACTCAATAATTTCAGTGGTTTGTAAAATGGCTAGATTTAAATTTAAAAATTATGTTAATCTTCCTATTTCGTAGTTTTAAATCCAGCTATTTTGCAAGCCACTGAAATTATTGAGTGAAAATTCATAGTAATAGTCTTTTTATGGTTGTACTTAGGTATTCTTATAGTTTTTAAAAATATCCATACTACGAAAAAAAAGATATAGGCAAAAATAATAAATATTATCCTATCGGATCTCTTTCTAGGGAATAGGTAGAGAACCGTCTGTACAGATTTCCTATGAATAAGATATACGAAAAACTTTGTATAAGTGAGTAAGTACAAACCTACAGAAAGCCACTTTTCATATAAGCAAATTTTGCCCGCGTCATTGAATTTTACCGGAAGAAAAAGAGAAAAGAAATAAGAAAAGACACCCTATTTTTTTTAATGACTAGAAGGCTTGTACTTTAACTTAAAAAAAATAATTCAAGTATTCGATGACTTAAGAAAATAGAAAAAAAAATTCCTTCGAGGGTGTCTCAGGGCTGCGGGCAAATTAAGCCTGGCACCCCACTAGCTCAAAACCTATATTTTGATGTAAGTATTATTCATGCATTCGATGACACAAAAAACCGTGACCGGAAGTGAGGTCAAAATTCCATGACGCGGGCAAAATTTGCTTATATGAAAAGTGGCTCCCTGCATGTCTGTGGTAGTACTTACTCACTCACACAAAGTTTTTCATGTATCTTATTCATAGCAAATTTGTACAGCCGGCTCTCCACCTAGAATGGCTAAGTTAACATTGTAAAAAACCGCTGCCTAAGGAATCACTACTTCCACATCCAGATTTTTCATCCAAGTCACTTTAAAGGAAACGACTAGATTTGCACTCTACTAGTATGTGGAAATTATTGGTCATAGAATTCTAATAATATTTGGTGCAGATGTCATAGAAAAGTTTGAGGCGTTGGCTTCTACCAAATACGTTAAAAATGAAGTTTTTAGTTTACCCTACTTATTTTCCCCTATTCACAACCTACCACGTTCCGTCCCTTCAATGAAATCATCTCAATCAGATGTCATTACAATACATACGTGTACTAACTTTCAAGTAAATATCTCAATTTTATGTTATCAAATCCATTAATTTGTGAATGAAAATTAATACTCATAACAAAATTGTAAATTGTAATACCTTAAGCAAATAAACATTATTATTATTATTATTATTAATAATGGAGCAGAGATGGTGGTGTTTGAAAAATATTAGAAAGAAATCTGAAGCCTTGGTTTCTAGTATATACACCAAATCCCACATTTCTGTACTCAACTCTTCAACGGAATCATCTTAAAATATAATCTACTTCCAGATGTCGTTATAATACATACGTGTCCCAAATTTCAAGTGAATATCTCAATTTTATTTTATCAACCCCTTCAATAATGGAGTAGGGATGGTGGGGGGTTGAAAAATATTATAAAAAAAATTCAGTCTTTAACTTCTAGTACACACACCGAATTTCAAGTTTCTGTATTCTTACCAACATGCTTTACTTATATTCATGTATTTACCCCTATTTAACCTCCAACCCTTCAACGAAATCATCGTAAAATATAATCCAGTTCTAGATATCGCTATAGTACATGCGTGTACCAAATTACAAATGAATAACTCAATTTTATTTTATCAACCCCTAATAATTGGGTAGAGGTGGTGGGGGGTTGAAAAATATCACTAAAAAATCTGAGGCTTTTGCTTTTAGTATGTATACCGAATTTCAAGTTTCTGCATTCGTACCAGCTTGCTTTACTTATATTCCCCTATTTACATCTATTTCAACGAAATCATCTCAAAATATAATCCAGTTCCAGATGCCGTTATAGTACATACGTGTATCAAATTTCAAATGAGGATGTCAATTTTATTTTATCAACCTCTTTAATAAAGGACTAGGGGTGGTGGGGGGTACAAAAATATTAATAAAACATCTGAGGTCTTGGCTTGTAGTACATACATCAAATTTCAAGTTTATGTACTCTTGCCAGCTTGCTTTACATATTTCCCCATATTTACCCCTATTTACCCCCCAACCCTTCACCGGATATCTTCAAAAAACAATCCAGTTCCAGATCTCGTTATAACATATATGTAGGTATACAAAATTTCAAGTCAATGTCTTAAACCGTTGCGGAGAAAGCGTGCGGACAAAAAAGGTTACAGACAGACAAACCGACAGACCTACAGACCGACAGACACACAGAATTTTTTTTTTCGCTCAAATTTAAAGTCTCGACGTTTCATGACATTCTAAACCTATTTAAAAAAAAAATTGGAAATTTTTTTACGATTACTATATTTCCAATCCACTATGTGGATGTGGAAGTAATTATATAAAATTAATTTGGTATGTTACATGACTTTCTGATTTTATACTTTGGGAATGTTTCAGTACGTGTGAGATAGTAATATCCAACACAATGACACAATGACGTTTGTCAGTTCAATATTACAAGCAGAGCTTTTTATAAATAATGAATTTTCGTCGAAAAATGAATAATAGAGATGTTTTTGTGTTGTCAACTCCATCCGGGAACACACTGTATAATTTGTTATATACATTTCTTACATTGCATATAACCTGGTAAATGACATAACAAATTAAATTCTAAAAATAAAAAATTAACACCCTCACAAACTTCCTCAAAGTAATATTTTTGCTGGGTGAGTGAGTGTTTCCCTGGACATATTATTAAAGATGAAGTACCTGTCAGTAAAGCATATTAGAGGGTAATTTAAGTGTTCGTAAATATGTCATGTGACAGAGTTACTAGAAAGTTTAGATTCTATCAAAAATTTAAGATGACGCGGGTCGCCTTTACGGTTCATTATACTTTTAAGCCATAAGAGACCAAACACCACCTGGTAAATATAGTTTTTCAGTGATGCTAACCTGCATAACGAACGTTAATTATATATGCATTGGGCATTGGCATACTTGCCTGGATCCGGGGTAATAATCCGGTGTTAATTTCCTGCAATATTGAGTGCAATCTCCTGATTATATACAGGGTGGTCCTCAAGAACGTTCTGAAAATGTGATTTCTTTGGTTATTAGTGCGGAAAGTTGGAAATTTCTTTAGAACATTAGGTATATATTAGATATAAAACAGATGCAAATACAGGGTGTAATAAGTTTCATGTCATTAAAAAACTGGTAATAGAGATCGACTAGACAAACAAGAAACTTATACGATTTTTTCTCTTGGGGTACTTTGAAAAAAACTGACCCAGGTTTAACATTTTAATGTTAAGATAGGAAACATTTGAGAACCACTGTTTTTCAGGGTCAATAGATGTTATAGTTCCGAATATTAGAAATAATAAAAAACTGTAATACCCGTATACCACTAATTATGAAAATGTAAATAATTTCTTCTCTTTCGGCACAACGCAAGCATAGCATGGCCGCAGGGGTTTAAATAGGATTTGTTTACACGTGCTTTTTAATTTGGAACAAAGTTATTGTAGCTTTTATGGTCGTTTATAAGAATATATAAAATTTAAGTGGTTTATTAACATTTGTAACATTGTGTTAAAAGCTTAAAACTTAGCAATTATTTCATGAAATTGGAAAACGAACAGTTAGACGTCCGACATATGATAACAGAAAATTGTTGCGTATTTTAAGTTAGGAAAAAATCTGATTTTTTTAACGAATTGAGAGCATAACTTTTCCCAATCAGATATCGAAAACTAACAATCGAGTCTTTGGTTTCTATGACAATCAATGTAAAGAATAATAAACATATCAAAACAAGACGGCGAATACTAATAATAATAATCATACCTTTAATGCCCAATAGGTAACACCCAAAAACTGAACAATTCTTTTGAATATTTAACAAACATTGTTCGAAGTGACCTCCATCTCCACGTATACACATTTCGGCAAGTCCAACTAAGGACATACGCACTCCGTCCAACACATTTGGTAAATTAGGATCATTTTTTATGGTTTCTATGCACATTAAAATACGTTGTTGCAATTGTTCTAAAGCTCTTCCACACCAGCTGCACTTTCTACATACACCAAGTGGATATCCAAAAAGTAACACAAAAGGCACGAACGAGAAGTAGTGTTTTACGTAGCCAAGTACTAATGACTTGAAGTCAATAAAATAAATTTTAACATAAGTGGCACAAAATTCAAAAAGAACAAAAACAACAGACAAAACCAAGGAGCGGGTAGGTCGCGTCGTGTGGTACGTTGTTTACCAAGTAAGGACACAAACTGAAATTATTACTTGAAAATATTACAAGGAAGAGTATAGCACGCGTAATAGGATAATTTGGCCGCGAAGAAGCAAAAAACATGGCGGTTTCCTCTGTCGGTCGCTTTTAATTGTTTTGTTGGCATACTAATTTGCAGGAATGTCAGAGTATCATGTGCGACAAGACGCGAGGCAATAAAACCTACCTCAATATGCCAGCAGTTCTCAAACTATGTTATTAACTATTTTGGAAATTTTTGTTTATTTTCTTGTCCACAATTATGGGCTTTAGACCCCATGTTATATAAGGTTTCTTTGTTTGTTTACCACCAATTTTATTTAATGGCATGAAACTAATTACACACGGCATATGCTAAATACTCCCAACTCAGCATTTAGTTGCATGGAGAAATGCTTAGAATGGAAGAAAAATGGAAAATTAATTTTAAAAATCATATTGTATAAATAATGTACTATAAGTCTAATAGTTACTCGCGTTTTTTTGACACAAATATTAGACATAAATCAACGAACAGCTGCCAGAAACTGGCAAATCCCTTCATATGATGCAATAGAATGTAATAATATAGCTAGCATCCTTGCAAGAAAAATAGTACTGAAGACTCATTTTTAGAGACCGAACCATTTTGTGAGCTATCTAAGGGACACATGATGGAAGAGGTTCAAAAATAGGAAAGAGCCAGTAGAAGCTCTCTTCTAAACCAAAGACACGCGAAACAGCTCATAATTTGTTCGACAAATAAAGTCGCAACGCTTTTTGCATTAAAAAAATTCACCTAAGGTTGGTGACCTTCTAACTGGCCACTGTCTCTTAAGATATCAGCTCAGGAACATGGGTAAAAGAGAAAATGATAGTGTCTAAGGTAATATTATTATTATTTTAACTTAATAGTGCCTTGTGGTTTGGAAACGCGATATATGGAAACAATTATTCATAAAAAATTTATGCCTAAAGTAACTTTTCCTTTAGATTGGACATTTGATATTTAAAAACTGAAATATCCTACAGAGATAGAAGTTTCACTAAATCCCAGGAAAGCAATCTGTATGGTATATGAACCGCCTCGTACATCCATCTCAAACACAACGAAATTTAACATAACTGTACTCGTAATGAACAGATCGACGGATCGATCAAAAATGGAGTTATTTCAGCCTATCATGAGAATCTTTTACTAAAATTTAAAATGGGAAACAGGTGGGCACAATAGCAGAACAAAATCAGACAAAATAAGAAAAGAAATTCGATGCCTCTTTAATCGAGCTAGAGCTTCAGGTGACTGGGAGAACTATATATGAACAGCCTATAAAGAATTCAGAAGTCAGAAAAGTAAAAAGGGAATCTTGGAGGAAGTTCTGCGAGAGTATTACTGACTTACCTAGCAGTACCTACAAAAGGATCCTCAAGATGATGGAAGATGTCCAGAAAATTGGGAGGAGAATTTGGTATGATGAAATGACGGCTCACTCGCCGAAAGAGAAACTCCAGAGATTCTTGCACCGAATCACTTCCTGAGGAGTTCGATTCGGGATGATCAGCAGCTGCCACCATCGGAAGGAGACTGAAATAACCTCAAACCTAGTTGATGGCAAAAGAGGTTATCATAATCTCGGCGATGGAGTAGGCTATTAAAGCCCACCGATCACTCAAATCGCCTGGTGAGGACGACATATTTCCATCACTGCTAGATAGCGGACTAGAAATACGACATATTTCCATCACTGCTAGAAAGCGGACTAGAACTACTGCTTTATGTAACTAGTCTGGTATGGAATCACATCCCTTTCAGTTGGGTGATGATTAAAGTACTAAAAATGGGTCGGACAGAACCATACCCTAAATCGTTCAGGCCCATTAGTCCGTCATGATTTCTGTTAAGAAGATTTGGAGAAGGTGTTGAATGACCTCATAAGTGGAAACATCTTGAATATTCAACCCCTTAATGTCCATTAGTATGCCTATCACCCAGGGAAACCAACGAAACCAGCACTCAACGTAGTTGAAAAAATCACCCAGTTTCTACAAAGAGAAGAAACCGATCTTGCCGATGTCCAGAAATGCCGCCTAGTAGGTGCGAAGAAGCATTTACTAATGCACTGCACGATTCCAGCCAATCATAACTGGACTGGACTCGAGTCATACTGGAAAACAGAATCACAACATGTCTAAAATGGTAAACAGTCAGCTTTAGGACCGTAAAAAAGTGCCCATTTTGTGGTCACTCCTTGTGGATGACCTGCTGGCCAATATCTCTTTGTGAGAAGTCGAAACTCAGGCATATGCGGAAAATTTAGTCATTCTGGTTAGAGAAAAATCTGAAGACTAACTTTCTAATATCCCTCAAGAGATAGTAAAGACAATCCATATCTAATATGAGAGGGAACAGATGTCTGTCAATACCGCTGGATTACTTAAAACCCCAACGCTAAACTCTGTAGAATTCAGAGACAAACATGTCTGGCAATAACTGATGCAATAAGTACCGCACTGTCAGCTGCTCTGGGATTTTTTTAAGATCTACCCCCTCTCCATATATACCTACAGAGAGAAAAGTCAGGTGGGCAACATACAGATTTCTAACAAGCGGTGATTAGTGTACTGCAGGCTAGCATTATGAAGCGCAACAGGCTATTAAAGGATATAGGCTGTCACGGTATCCTGGGAATGCTTTCAGATGTGATGCTTATCTTAACTAAATATGCATTTTGTAAAAACTTTTATCAAATCACTGCCGCATTTGCCAAAATTGCGAATATGCTACTGTCTTCAATTTCTGATCACCCTACACTAAACCTAGATTGATGAAACTATAACCAAATCACAGCTTCGCTGTACCCTACAATTTGCACGAGATTTGATAGAAATTACTAAGCTACGCCTAATTTGGCCTATCATTGTATATTGCAATGACAAACCTTTTTACAGAGTTGTACACAGTGTACACGTAGATACGATTGTGTATGAATAACTTAAACATCAAATTTTAAACTTTAAAAAGTTAGATGTGAGCATGGATACATAGTAACTAAACATGGACGATGAAAATTTTAGCACTCAAATAACACGATTCCAAATAAAAGACAATTTTAATTTAACATTGATCAGTACATTAACATTGTAATTTTAATTAATTTTGATAAAAAATGTAATTTAAGAAAACCTCCATGTGCATGAATAAAATGGCTAGGTTCAAAATAAGAAGATGTAATGCATATCGTGGTGCATAATTACTCAATACAGACAGAGAAAAGGTGTTTTAGATTTAGTTTTTTGTTATATTGAAGGAGTACAATCCTGTTGTTGTTGTATTTTATTATTTATTATAAGCAATTTGTATTTGTTGAATTTATTGAC
Source organism: Stenurella melanura (assembly GCA_963583905.1). NCBI lineage: Eukaryota > Metazoa > Arthropoda > Insecta > Coleoptera > Cerambycidae > Stenurella > Stenurella melanura. The sequence goes on from OY757312.1 coordinate 118,005,870, forward strand.
TTTGTTGCGGATCCTTGTCGGTGAACCAACAAAGAAAAACAAAAAAAATTGTTTTTGGTTGTAAAATGTTTTTTTTACATATTGAAATACTTAATCTGGTATGTGATTTACTTGTGTTAATATTGTATTAAGATAAGAATTTGTAAACACTTATGGTAATTGGAAAATATTTTAAAATCAAAGAAGCCCTATATATGGGAAAAAAAAATATATCGAGAATACATTTTTGAAAGATGACAGGAGCAGTTTTTGATAATTAATGAAGGAAAAAAGTCAAAATTTTGAAAGGAAGAATTTGATTTCTAAGAAGCGTGAGATATAATTGAAAATTTTTCTCAAATTAGACAAAATCAGCATCTGATGTGCTTAGTACTGATCCTCCTTTGGTTAGTTTCTGTGAAGATATTATTAGTGGATCCGATGATACCAGTAGATGATTGAAAATCTCTTGCGTCGTTTGTTGACGAGAAGAATTTTTTGAATGACCTTTCCCATATTTTCGAAACCAACAAGACCTCCGCTCCGAATTTAACTACGTACAGAAAAAAAATCCTAGGTAAACCTATTTAAATTAAATTAAAAGGCCATATATTTTCCAATTTAAAAATTGATTTAGTTTTTAAGTTTTGTTGTATGTTTATGTTTAAAATTTTTATTTAAAAAGAAAAGAATCCATACCAGATTTACCTTATAAAATTAAATTTAAATTAAATTAAAAGGCCATATATTTTCCAATTTAAAAATTGATTTAGTTTTTAAGTTTTGTTGTATGTTTATGTTTAAAATTTTTATTTAAAAAGAAAAGAATCCATACCAGATTTACCTTATAAAATAAAATTTAAATATTCTTTCAAAAGGGTTTTTGTTTGAAATCTGTGCTGGAAAGATAAGGTAGCAAATGTTCAACAAAAAGACCATAGAACCGACTTTTTGACCCTGTGGAAGAGTCTTCTTGTTTTTTACAGGCTCATGCTCAAGCAAACTAAATCTTCTAATTATTCAATAGATTTTTGTACTAGTTGGTTGCCCATCCTTAGAGACGAAGTAAGTAAAAATAAGATAAATATAATTTAATGTCTCACGTGACTATGGAAATACATAAACAAAGAACTGTCATGGTTGACGGCCAAAAAAGTTTTGAGAACGGAAGTAGATTCTCTTCCGAAACGTTAACTACCTATAGCTTTGATTTTCAGTTTTTAGTTCATAACAGTGTTCTAGTTTATATATTTTTAGGTGTGAGACTTTTTGAAACAGTCAAGTAGGTACTCAAGAACCAACCTCTGTCTGATCCGTTTGGCGCAGAGGTTTTTTCATTAAAATTTTTAAATATTTTTCAGTGGCAAAATACCCAATAAAAAGTAAGAAAATCTGAATATGCCACAAATAAACAATTACAGACAATAAACTAAATCTTGTACTGTTATTTTCCTCACATTCAAATTCGGTAATTTCTTATCATATGGCGCCCAACAAAATTAACTAACCATACAGAACCATAGAGAGGAATAACAATACAAAATATATATAAAAACATACACACTGGTTGAATTGAGAATTTTCTCCTTTTTTACATGTTTTGGAATCGGTTAATAAAATTATGATTTTTTTTTAATTTCACTTATAATAATGCTATTAATTTTAAAATTTGGGTATAACAAACAACATAAATCTGGTATTTTAAAATGAACTCCAAAGTGTATATTCGCTAGTAGTTTGAGTTACTTTGTGTTTCAATTCAAGAAAATAAAGAGCACGTGTAATAGCTTATTGATTATGCAAAACCGGGGCCATTTGAATTCTTAACTCGCAATTCTTAGATGTTTATATCTAAATTCAAGGCAACCAACTTCACGAAAGTCCGCAAATTGCGCGCGCGTATAGTTTTACAATCATTGAGACGTGCTGAAAATGTAAAAAATCATGATCTCCGCCTATTCAAAATTCATTCTTTCAAGGGAAACAATAAAATAAATCATCTGTTAAACGTTTCTCCTCCAATAAAAACAGAAAAATTGAATAAATTATAGATATTGGCCATTACGATTTCACGGCGTTGATTGTGGAAATAATAATTTAAAATTCCTCCTTGGAAATTATCAATCTACCGCTGAATGTTAGGCATCATTTGTTTTATGTTTTCATTTGTTCTTTCACGGCCCACTTGACGCCGGTAATTATTCTTCGTTTTACTCGAAACTTCTCTGCAACTTTTTATTTTATAAGTCTTAATTGAAGGTGCACTACACCATGTTTCACTCCTTCTTTATTGTCTTGATAATTTTTCATTTCCCTCGTCTTTCGGAACAATATTTAATGAAAATTACCCAGGGTATCAATTCTGAAACGTGGTTAACACGACTCACTTGAGTGGAAAACGCTAATTATTTTTATAAGTTCTCAACTTTTTCAAAGGCACAATGAAGAGGGTTTTCTAAGAATTCGCCTCTGTTGCTCGCGCTGTTTAGCAATAAGTAGGTCTAATTAAACGACATTTATAAAAATAGGAAAGTTGTGTTGCATAATATTTGTGTGTTATAACATGACAAATTACCAACGTCATGTAAAAACTAAGGAATCACTACTTCCACATCCAGATTTTTTAAAGGAAACATCTTGACTAGATTTGCAGTCTAGTATGTAGAAATTATTGGTCATGGAATTTTAATAATATTTGGGACATATGTCATAGAAAAGTTTGAAGTGTTAGTTTCTACGATATATGTTAAAAATGAAGTTTCTAGTTTACCCTACTTATTTTCCCCTATTCACAACCTACCACCTCTCACCCCTTCAATGAAATCATCTTTATAAGATGTTATTACAATACATACGTGTACTAACTTTCAAGTGAATATCTCAATTCTATGTAATCAATCCCATTAATAATAAAGCGGAGGTACAGGGGGTTGAAAAATATTAGAAAGAAATCTGAAACCTCAATTTCTGATACATACACCAAATCCCAAATTTTTGTACTCTTACCAGCTTGATTTACTTATTTTCCCCTATTTACTTCTATTTAACCCCCAACTCTTCAACGGAATCATCTCAAAATATTATCTAGTTTCAGATGTATAATACATACTTCTACCAAATTTCAAATGAATATCTCAATTCTATTTTATCAACCCATTTAATATTGGAGCAAGGGTGGTGGGGGGTTGAAAAATATTATTATAAGATCTAAGGCCTTGGCTTCTAGGACATACACCCAATTTCAAGTTTCTGTACTATTACCAGCTTGCTTTATTTATTTCTCCATATTTACCTCTACTTACCATCCACTCCCTCAATGCAATCATGTCAAAATATAACTTAGTTTCATATATCGTATCGTGTATCAAATTTCAAGTGAAAATCTAATTTTAATTTTATCAACTCTTTTAAGACCGGAGTGGGGGTGGTGGGGGGATGGAAACTATTAAAAACCTGAGGCCTTCGCTTCTAGTATATACACCAAATGCCAAATTTCTGTATTCTTACCAGCTTGCTTTACTTATTCTCCGTATCTACCCCTGTTTAACCCCCAACTCTTCAACGGAATCACATCAAAATATAGTCTAGTTTCAGATGTCGTTATGATACATAAGTGCACCAAATTTCAAGTGAATATCTCAATTTCATTTTATCAACCCCTTTAGTAATGGAGTAGGGGTATTGGGGGGTTGAAAAATATTATTAAAAAATCTGAGGCCTTGGTTTCTAGTACATACACCGAATTTCAAGTTTCTGTACTCTTACCAGCTTGCTTTACTTATTTTCCCCTATTTACCCCTGTTTAACCCCCAACCCTTCAATGAAATCATCTCAAAATATAATCTAGTACCAGATGTCGTTATGATACATACTTGTACCAAATGTCAAGTGAATATATATGTCAATTTTATTTTATCAAATTTTAATAATGGAGTAGGGGTGGTCGGGGGTTGAAAAATATTATAAAAAATCTGAGGCCTTGGATTCTAGTGCATACACCGAATTTCAAGTATCTGTACTCATACCAGCTTGCTTGTTTTTCCATATTTAACCCTATCTAACTCCCAACCCTTCATCTCAAAATATAATCTAATTGCAGATGTCGTTATAATACATACGCGTACCAAATTTCAAGTGAATATCTCAATTTTATTTTACCAATCCCTTCAATAATGGAGTAGGGGTGGTGGGGGGTTGAAAAATGTTATAAAAAATCTGAGGCCTTAGCTTCTAGTATGTACACCGAAATTCAAGTTTCTGTACTCTTACCAGCTTGCTTTATTTATTTTCCCCTATTTACCCCTATTTAACCACCAACCCTTCATCAGAATAATCCCAAAATATAAGGGAATTATTGGACGTGTAATAAGGACAAGCAATATTAAAGTAAGCGTTATTTTGACATGTACGCCTGCGCAGTTTGAACCGCAAATAAAGGATCCCTTATTAAGGATAGTGCTTGTCCTTATTTGTGAAAGAATACTGCAATGCGTTAAATTTACAGTATTTTGACATTTGGCAACTTTCAATAATACATAGATAATATAACCTATAAGTATCTGATCCGATTCCATACTGAATTTTAATAAAACAGTACACACGCACCAGAGCACAAAGGATAGAAAAAAAAATATATAAAATTTTTTTATTTATTAATTTTGTAAGGTTAGGGAATGAGTGCGCAAGCGTCGAATTGCACAGAAATAATGACACGAAAAACGGAGCAGGTGTTCCAATAGCTAACATTTCGTTGATAAAATAAGGATGATGCACTAATAAAATAAGGTAGCCCCTTAACTGCGTGGCAGTATTTGAAATTTCCAATAATTCTCTAATATCTACTTCCTGATGACATTTTAATATATCCCTGTACCAAATATCAAGTGAACATTTCAATTTTATTTTATCAACCCCTTTAATAATGGTTAGGGGAGGGGCGGTGCGGTATGAAAATTATTATAAAAAAATTTGAGGCCTTGGCTTGTAGCACATACATCAAATTTCAAATTTCTGTACTCTTACCAGCTTGCTTTACATATTTCCCCCTATTTACCCCCAATCCTGCACCGGATGTCTTAGAAAAACAATTCAGTTCCAGATTTCGTTATAATATAGGTATATGTGTACAAAATTTCAAGTCAATATCTTAAACCGTTCCGGAGAAAACGTGCGGACAAAAAAAGGTTACAGACAGACTGACAGACCGACACAGACAGAATTTTTGTTTTCGCTCAAATTTAAAATCTCGACGTTTCATGACATTCTAAAAGCATTTCAAGAAAAAAAAAATATTGAAATTTTTTTTACGATTACTATACTTACCTCCAATGTGGAAGTTAAAGGAATGTTTAAAACTATTTTGTAAACAATAAATTTGAGACTAACTATATATAGATCGCCTGAAATATGATCTGTGAATAAAATGTTTGCCAAATATTAAATATTTTGTCGTTCTTCATTCAATGACAATTTCGTACGGAGCGCTAAAATGACCAAAATCTCTAATTTGAGTGCTAATGAATAGATTTTGATGTAATCTTGTACAATGCGTTTGTATGGTATTTATAGAATAGTGAAAATTAGAGTAGGAAATGATCATAAGAGGTTTCATAACTTGTAAAATTAGGACAAAAATGAAAAAAAAAACACGTGGTTGGTCCAAAATAGAATGTATTTTTCGAAAAACACATATTTCACTCTAAAATTCCTGAAAGTGGGTGAGGGGAAATGTAAAGGTTGAAAAAAATATCTAAAGAAATTCAGGTGCGTGTATCAACGAAATACATTTTTTATTTGCAATTTTTCTGTAAAGTGCGATTTCAGAGAGTTTTTCTGGAAAATCATGAAAAACTACCCCTTTCATTGAAATTGTCAGTTAAAAATTTAAGGCCTTCTAAACATGTTTTTTTGTCTCCTGGAATTTATTTGTAACTTGCTAATTCTCCGAGTTACAGGCAGTTTTTCACGATAAATAATGTACTACATTTTTTGTACATTTTCAATTTAAAAACTATACTGAACATTTAAAAAGGGTATAACTATATAGGTATCATATTGTTTTACAGTAATATATTCAAATTACGCTAATTTTTCGAATTTTCATGTATTTTTTAATGTGCAAAAAATGTAGTTATTATTCGTGAAAAATCGCCTGTAACTCGGAGCATTAGGAAGTTACGAAATAGTTCCAAGAGACAAAAAGTGTTTAGAAGGCCTCAGTGCATACGTCTGAATTTTTTCAAAATTTTTGGTTAAATATTTTTAAAACGATACAATTTGAAAATTTTTCATATTTTTCCGCAAGAACTCGGTAAAAACGAGTTTTACAGAAAAGCTGCAAATAAAAAAACTCTTGTGGTTCGATGATACCTTCACTTGAACTTTTTTAGATATATTTTTCGACTGTTACATTTCCCCTCCCCCCACTTTTATGAGTTTTCGAGTGACCATATCGCGAAAAATATGCATTTATCCAAAAAATTTACGAGAGTACAAACATCTTATTTTGGGCCAAAAAAGTAAATACAGGGTGATTTATCACAAAATGCGTAAAATAAAATGGTATACTAGTTTTGTATGTGGGAAACCCCCTGCAAAATTTTAGAGTGATCCGAAATAATTCAGTACATTTTTTTGTATCAAAACTTGTAATGATACGCTACTGAACCATGTAATTTGGCTACTTTTAATACTTTAATTGTTTACGCGTATTTACGCGGGCGCCACTTCGTGTCTATTTCGAGCGATCAGAAGTTGTTCACGTATGGTCAGTTTCTTTCCGGCTTTCGTTCGGATTTTTACGTTTTGAAAATTGTTTTCGTAGATCGATACCGGTCAATATGCCGTCGTTTACATCGCATGAATACTGCGATATAATTTTAACTTATGGTGCAGTGAATGAAAATCTTGCAGCCGCTGTACGAGAATATGAGAGAAAATTTCCTGGCAGGCGTGTGCCAAATGAAAGAACAAGGAGCCCAAATATTACCCCTATGGATATTTTGTGGGGTTACATGAAGAGTTTGGTGTACGCTAAGTCAATAGACTCCCTAGAACAGTTACAACAAGCCATTGACAAGTTGATTTGGGGTAATGTTTGCATAAAGTTGGATAAGTTTTGCCCGTAACCAAATTATCGGCTCGTTGAAAGGTATGTTTGTACAAGGTTTAATTTAAAAAGCTTTACAGAAATAAGTCATGGGGTGCTAGATCAGGTTACCTGGGGGGCCATTTTATCATTCCCTCGTACTTATTAAACGATTGGGAAATGTTGTTTGCAGAAAGTTAATAACCGTTCCTGTATTGTGACTTGGGTAGCCGTCTTGTTGAAACTAAATGTTGTCAAAGTTGACAGAAAGATTTTAACTGCAGGAATTATTTTGTTTTCTAAAAGCTCTAAATATTGATTGCCATTTAAATTGCCGTCGATTATCAGTGGGCCTATAATATGATTGTCAAAAATTCCCGTCCAAACGTTCGACTTTTGAGGAATTCGCACAGGAACACTTAAATATTTATTTTACCGAGACCAATATCGTACTGCAGTTGGATTGTGTTTCCTATGTAACGAGAAGGATGATTCATCTATAAACAATATGTTTTTTTTTTAATTTTTCATTGTCATTTGCTTTATTCATCATGATTTCACAAAATTCCATGGATTTGAAATTGTCCTCGGGAAATAGTGCTTGCGTTGTTTGAACTTTAAAACAACTGTACCCTTTTCATTTCATAATATTTCTTACAGTCCTTCCCTCCATGTCAACTCCATCAGCAATTTGCCTGCTAGAACAAGGTTCACTATTTTCAACAAGTGTGCCATTAGTTTCCCAAATTTCACGTTCTTCGCTCATTTGTTGATGACGGGGTTCGCGCTGAGAGCATTTTTTACAGTAATTTACGACACAACTGAAATTTTCAATTTTTTTAATAATACGTGGAATTGCGTTAGGTGAGGGGATTGGTCTGTCTTGAAATGCCACAGTAAATAAATTTATTGTGACATCAATGGAATAGCCCCCAAAGTACCACTTCACAATTTGCACTTTTTTAGCAGTTGTATAAACAGCCGACATTTTACCTAAATTGAGAATAATTTATTTTATTCTCACGTTTTTACGGCTAGGCTATTGACAGCAGAATGAGTGGGACCAACGACGAAGCGAAGCGGGGGTCTTATGAACGGATACCAATGCCCTGCGTTCATTTACGGCAAGGCGTGGTTTACCTGCGCAGATACACGTTTACATATTACCAACTATAATTTCCGAATCTGTATTTGTGATGGAACATAATGTAATGACGTGCCTGAGAAGCCGTCCAGCCCCTATACTAAGCCCCTGTGATATACTAATTTTACTTTAAAATTTTCTTAAGATTTATAGACGCTACCGACTGCAAGCACCTATTAAACACGCCAACTTCTACCAGACTCTCTATTTTTATTTCTATGGAGCAATTTCAAAATTTTACCATCGGCTCAACCGGCTCGGTGCCGCAATACTAGTAAGGCTTCTAACGAACGCTGACAGATATACGCCGATTGTTGAATTACATAGGGCAACAAACCTACCACTAATAAGAGATTTCATTGATGAAATCTCCCAAAAATTCTTTACCATCAAAATTCAACAATCGACAGTGACTTCAGAATTAACACAAGAGTACATGACGACCCAACACATACACAAACTGTTACACCAAAGTCTACCCGTTTTTTTTTAAGACGGTGGTCATGACTTATCACACCAAACTCACTCGACGGACAATCACAAGACCCCCAAAACCTCCTTCCTTGCCCCCAACTCCTAAAATCCCGCTGACAAAATTTAACATCATAAAGTGCTAAAAACTGCCAAATAAAATTATTTTAAAAAATCGACTTATTTCAAGCAGGTTTTTAACTTTTTTTCCCTGCATTCTCGAAAAATTATTCAATGCAACATCAAACGTTAATATTGTAATTTAGAGGGTTCAAATATCGTAAGAAATATATATTTTTTTAAATACATATTATTTAAATGAGAAATATGTGAAGTAGCAACTCAATAACTAAAACAAATCTATGATGTCTCACTGACATGTCAACGACACCTTTGGTATTATATTATAAAAAAACCGCTGCCTAAGGAATCACTACTTCCATATCCAGATTTTTTATCCGTCAGTTTAAAGCAAACATCTTGACCATATTTGCACTCTAGTATGTGAAAATTTTTGATCATACAATTTTAATAATATTTGGAGCAGATGTCAGAAAAGTTTGAGGCGTCGGCTTCTACCATATACGTTAAAAATTAAGTTTTTAGTTTACCCTACTTATTTTCCCCTATTCACAACCTACCACGTCTCACCCCTTCAATGGAATTATCTCAATCAGATGTCATTACAATACATACGTGCAGTAACTTTCAAGTAAATATCTCAATTTTATGTTATCAAACCCATTAATAATGGAGCGGAGATGGTGGTGTTTGAAAAATACTAGAAAGAAATCTGAGGCCTTGGTTTCTAGTATATACACCCAATCCCACATTTCTGTACTCTTACCAGCTTGATTTACTTATTTTCCCCTAATTACTCCTATTTAACCCTCAACCCTTCAACGGAATCACCTCAAAATATAATCTAGTTCCAGATATCGTTATAATACATACGTGTCCCAAATTTCAAGTGAATATCTCAATGTCATTTTACCAATCTCTTTAATAATGGATTAAGGGTGGCGGGAGGTTGAAAAATATTACTAAAAAATCTGAGACCTTGGCTTCTATGACGTATACCGAATTTCAAGTTTCTGTACTCTTAGCAGATTTTTCCCTATTTACCAATTACCCTCACTCGTTCAACGCAATCATGTCAAAATATAATCTAATATATCGTTATACGTGTAACACATTTCAAGTGAAAGTCTAAATTTAACTTTACCAACTCTTTTGTTAAGGGAGAGGGGTTGGTGGGGGGATGGAAAATGTTATAAAAAAACCTGAGGCCATCACTTCTAGTATATACACCAAATCCCAAATTTCTATTCTCTTACCAGCTTGCTTTACTTATTTTCCATTATCTACCACTATTTAACCCCCAACCCTTCAACGGAATCATCTCAAAATATAATCTAGTTCCTGATGTCGTTATAATACATACGTGTACCAAATTTTAAGTGAATATTTCAATTTTATTTTATGAACCCTTTTAATAATGGAGTAGGGGTGGTGGGGGGTTGAAAAATATTATAAAAAAATCTTCTTCTTGTACCTGCACCGAATTTCATGATTATATACTCATACCAGCTTGCTTTACTTATTTTCCCCTATTTAACCCTATTTAACTCCCAACCCTTCAACGGAAGCCTCTCAAAATATAATCTAGTTCCAGATGTCGTTATAATACATACGTGTACCAAGTTTCAAGTGAATATTTCAATTTTGTTTTATCAACCCCTTCAATAATGGAGTAGGGGTGGTGGGGGTTAAAAGATATTATAAATAATCTGAGACCTTGGCTTCTAGTACATACACCGAATTTCAAGTATCTGTACTCTTACCAGCTTGCTTTACTTCTTTCCCCTATTTATCCCTATTCAACCCCCAACCCTTAAACGAAATCATCTCAAAATATAATCTAGTTCCAGATGTCGTTATAATACATACGTCTACCAAATTTCAAATGCATATCTCAATTCTATTTCATCAACCGCTTTAATAATGGAGTAGGTGGTGGGGGCTTGAAAAATATCATAAAAAATCTGAGTCTTTAGCTCCTAGTACATACACCGAATTTCTAGTTTCTGTACTCTTACCAACTTGCTTTACTTATATTCCTCTATTTACCCCTATTTAACCCCCAACCCCTCAACGGAATCATTTCAAAATATAATCTAGTTCCAGATGTCGTTATAGTACACACGTGTACCAAATTTCAAATGAATATCTCAATTTTATTTTATCAGCCCCTTTAATAATGAAGTAGGGGAGGTGGGGGGTTGAAAAATATTGTAAAAAAATTGCTTGGCTTTGGCTTCTAGTATATACACCTAATTTGAAGTTTCTGTATTCGTACCAGCTTGCTTTACTTATTTTCCCCTATTAACCCCTATTTAACCCCCAACCCTTCAACGGAATCATCTCAAAATATAATCCAGTTAGAGATGCCGTTATAATGCATACGTGTACCAAATTTCAAATGAGCATCCCAATTTTATTTTATCAACCCCTTTAATAATGGACTAGGGGTAGTGAGGGGTTGAAAAATATTATAAAAGAATCTGAGGCCTTGGCTTGTAGTACATATGTCAAATTTTAAGTTTCTGTAGTCTTACCAGCTTGCTTTACTTATTTCCCCATATTTACCCCTATTTACACCCCAACCCTTCACCTGATATCTTCAAAAAACAATCCAGTTCCAGATCTCGTTATAACATATACGTGTACAAAATCTCAAGTCAATACCTTAAACCGTTCCGGAGAAAGCGTGCGGACAAAAAAAGTTTCAGACAGACCGACAGACAGACAGAATTTTTTTTTCGCTCAAATTTAAAATCTCGACGTTTCGTGACATTCTAAACCTATTTCAAGAAAAAAATTTAAATTTTTATTACGATTACTATACTTCCAATCCACTACGTGGATGTGGAAGTAATTATAATCAAATACCATGAGTTATATATAATATATTGTATTATATACATATGCATGAATAATATACATTAGTTTAAGGTTTGAAATGTACACATTTAAAAAGAATAAAACAAATTAAATGGTAAATGGTTTGGCTTGCGACCAAGGAATCCCAGGTTCGAATCCTGGCCAGGGTATGGATGTTTAATGGCGTTTTTAATGTGTTATCGAGATGGTAGCAGTGTACTAGACCCCTGTTAGGTGGCACAACATATCTAGTCGCTGTTATCTATCCTGAGTTCGAGTCTCAGCTGCGTTAGATTGCAATATCGCAGGGAATGGTTGTTGCGTTGATGTCTATGTGTACGTGTTCTGGTTGGGTGGTGGAATAGCATTAGCTAAGGTGATCGCCAGAAGCGTGTTAGTTGCCATGTTTTAGTTAATTTTAAAGCAAAATTTAAAGCTGTTTTTAATTATACACACAATGTACAAAGTATCAATATACAGTGTCACTCAGATTCGAACGAGCTTCACGTAAACCAAGTGATCAATTTTGCATTAAAATGCTACTGAGGTGTTTTTAATGAGACTATTACGATTGAAATTGTAGTCAACTACCTATTTGAAAAATAAACATAATAACTATACTGGCCGTGTACTTAATCTCAGTGGCTTCACGTAACAGTAAAATGTACCGTATTCGAGCAAATGGTATCAAATACTTAGTCGCAGTTGGCTATGCCCGATTTCAACTTCTATCCGCTTAATAAAATGTAATAAGATCGATCAAACGTAAGAACATCTTCAGAATGGGAGATCTCATTATGTAAAATCTGAAAATTTTTGTGAAGAATATTAGATAACACGAGTTGTCTGGACATCATTAGACTTCAAGTGGGGGTCCTTAGGGTCGAGTTAGTGGGTGGCGGTAAGCAAAACTACACCGAGAACACATTAGTGCTGTAATTTGTCCTCCGATATTGTGTAACATCGTTAGCTGCTTAGGCCCGAAAGTGTGGGCTGGGCCGGACAAGACATTAGCGTCCCTAATTGCTTTATGGCAGAACCTGAGGTTCCTTCTACGACTGACCCTTTGTCTTTTAGTAGGTGAAGCGTGTTGACAGGGGTCTGACCAACTCCAGCTGTCGATACTTTCATTTATTACTTCCACATTCACGTAGTGGATTGGAAGTATAATAATCGTAAAAAAAAAAATCAATTTTTTTTCTCGAAATAAGTTTAGAATGTTATGAAACGTCGAGATTTTAAATTTGAGCAAAAAAAAATTTTCTGTCGGTCTGTCTGCAAGATTTTTGTCGGCACGCTTTCGCCGGAACGGTTTAAGATATTGACCTGAAATTTTTTACACGTATATAATATAACGAAATCTGGAACTGGATTTTTTTTTAACATATCCGGTGAAGGGTTGGGGGGTAAACAGGAGTAAAGAGGGTGAAATAGGTAAATCAAGCTGGTAAGAGTACAGAAATTTGAAATTTGGTGTATGTACTAGAAGTCAACGTTTCAAAATTTTTCATAATATTTTCCATCCCCTACCACCCCCCACTCCATTATTAAAGGGGTTGATAAAATCAAATTGAGATATTCACTTGAAATTTGGTATACGTATATATTATAATGACATCAGGAACTAGATTATATTTTGGGATTATTCCGTTGAAGGGTTGGGAGTTAAATGGGGATAAATAGGGGAAAATAAGTAAAGCAAGCTGGTAAAAGCACAGAAACTTGAAATTCGGTGTATGTACTAGAAGCCGAGATCTCAGATTTTTTTATAATATATTTCACAAGATTTGACAAAATTAAATTGAGATTTTCACCTGAAATTTGGTACACGTATGTATTTTAACGAACGATATCTGAAACTAGATTATATTTTGACATGATTCCGTTGAAGGAGTGGGGGGTAAGTAAAGCAAGCCGGTAAGAGTACAGAAACTTGGGATTTGGTGTATATATTAGAAACCAAGGCCTCAGATTAATTTCTAATATTTTTCAAAATAACATAAAATTGAGACATTCACTTGAAAGTTAGTCCTCGTATGTATTGTAATGACATCTGATTGAGATGATTCCGTTGAAGGGGTGGGAGGTCGTAGGTTGTCAATAGGGGAATATAAGTAGAGCAAGCTAGAAACTTAATTATTAACGTATATGGTAGAAATCAACGCCTCGAATCTTTATATGATATCTGCATCAAATATTATTATTAAAATGCTATGAGCAATAATTTTCACAGACTAAAGTGCAAATATAGACGAGATGTTTCCTTTAAAGTGACTTGGGTGAAAAATATGGATGCGGAAGTAGTGATCCCTTAGACAGCGGTTTTTTTTAGAATGTTTCATTTAAAAAACAAAAAGCTGAAAAATTGTGCAAACAGAATTTAAAGTTGTTTTGATAACGACAAAACTGTGTTTACTAGTTGCAATTAAAATACTAGAGGTACTTGCTAAAAGGTCGTTAAAATTTATTACTAACAACATTTTAGCATACAATCTGTATCATCATTACGGGCTGATTTCTTAAAGATATACGCTAGACAAGGAATTATGATATGCCTCAACATTTAAAATGTCGTCAAGTGAAAGTAATTGAATAGAACATTTAAAAATATATATTTTCTTAAACTTTTACATATACTTCATTTCAGGGAGATGAGAAACGTAAAAGTCAAATTCATTTAAAAATCAGCTGGGAATCATTACTTCCACATCCAGATTTTCCATCCAAGTCTTTTTAAAGGAAGACTTCTTGACTATATTGGCACTCTAGTATGTGGAAATTATTGGTCAATTGATCATAGAATATTGATAATATTTGAGGTAGATGTCATAAAAATGTCTGAGGCCTTGGCTTCTAGTATATACAAATTCCAAGGTCCTGTACTCTTACCAGCTGGCTTTACTTATTATACCCTATTCACAACTCTTTAACTCCCGACCTTTCTACGAAATCATCTCAAAATATAATTAAGTTCCAAATTTCCAATGAATATCTCAATTTTATTTAATCAACCCCTTTAATAATGAAGTGGGTTGGTGGAGGCATGAAAATATTATAAAAAATCTGAGGCCTTGGCTTCTAATATATACTTACACCAAATCCCAAATTTTTGTATTCTTACCAGCTTGCTTTACTAATTTTTTAGATCTCGTTATAGTACATATGTGTACAAAATTTCAAAAACTTAAACTGTTTCAGAGAAATTATGAGCACAAAAAAAAAGTTACAAACCGACAGAAATTATTGTCGCTCAAATTTAAAATCTCTACCTTTCGTGACATTCTAAACTGTTTAAAAGTAAATTATTTATTATTTGTTTGCTTATAGTAATGAAACATATTCTTTATAGGATTTTGCAAACAGCAGAAAAATAATATCTATGAGAACTAAAAGAAAAAGTATATGTAAAAGATACCAATGAAATCCTTGCATTCTTTCGATAACCTAACTTCTGGTTATGCTAGCAAATCAAAATCCTAAAATAAATTTGTTTAATTTCTTATTTGACATTTTCATTATAACACCAGCATCCAACATAGTCCCTACGGCTAAGCAGATTAAACAAGTATAACATGACCCCCTACGGTATGAAGATTCAGTTAAAAATGAGAACAAAGGCCTAAAATGGATTTATTTACCTACCTTGTCTTAAAAATGTTTTCATTCTAATAGATTACATTTTCATAAAATCTCTCATTCAGTTTCTTGGAAATGTTTAGCCTTTGAAACGTTTCTCGCCCTTATTCTGAGCTCATCAGAAAGGCACAAAGCTACTCATAACGATGGTTCATGAAAAACCATGAATAAGTAAGAAATATTTATATTTGACATTGACTGATAAAAAACAACAGATCTTCACATATCTATTAGCTAACTAGTATTGGAGCCTATATACTGAATCTTCATACCATAGGGGATGGTCATGTAGATACTAGTTTAATCTGCTTAACCGTAGGGAACTTTGTTGGATGCTAGTGCTATAATGAGAATGTCAAATAAGAAATTGGACAAATTTATTATAGGATTTTGATTTGCTAGCATAATCAGAGGTCAGGTTATCGAAAGAATGCAAAGATTTCATTAATATTTTTTACATATAGTTTTTCTTTTAGATCTCATGTATAGTTTTGTGCAGTTTGCAAAATCCTATAAAGAATATGTTTCATTCTAAACCTATTTCAACAAAAACAATTTTAGAATTTTATTTTTTAAGATTACTATACCTTCACTCCACTATGTGGATGTGGAAGTAATTACAAAATAACACTCTTGCTCTTGTTACGTCATTATCTAGTATTTATATTTGACGTCGGCCGGTGTAAATATCAATATTAATGAAACATATTCTTTATAGGATTTTGCAAACAGCGGAAAAAAAACTCCTATAAAGAATATGTTTCATTACTATAAGCAAATAAATAATAAATAATTCACTTTTAAACATCAATATTAACGTTAGGTAATAAAGTTATTAGCCAGGTGGCTAACTGAAATTTTTATTGACCTTTTCTCTAAAGATGCTTCACTAAAAGAAATCAACCGTTTCAGTAGTAAAATGTCGAGAGAATTTGAAATGGTTATGTTTGTAACCGTCCACTGATCATTAATTAAGATTTATTTGGTGAAAATTTAATGAAATAATTTTATATTTAAATAGATGTTGCTTTGGTTTTAAAGAAATGGCGAAGGATCCGGGGATATTAGTCTTTTAAAATAGTTTTACCTCTTATAATCTTTCTCGGCTTATGCATTAGTGTCAAAACTGCACTCAAATTGGCATTGCCTCTTGAAATATCATCTGAAGAATATAGGCAAGAGATAAAATGATAAATGCAGACACTGTGATAATGCAGCAGAAATTGTTCAATTTATATATTTTTCAGGTCGAGGTGAAAAAGGGCTGAAGAGCTGAGCGAACCCTTAAACGATTCACAATCTACAAGTAATTCTTTCAACATATACGCAGAAGTTATGCATTATTAGGCGAGGATTGCGTAACAACTATACCATTGTCTGTAATTGTTTATTTGTGGCATATTCAGATTTTCTTACTTTTTATTGGGTATTTTGCCACTGAAAAATATTTAAAAATTTTGAATGAAAAAACCTCTGCGCCAAACGGATCAGACAACCTCTGCCTGATCCGTTTGGCGCAGAAGTTCTTTCATTAAAAATTTTTAAATATTTTTCAGTGGCAAAATACCCAATAAACAGTAAGAAAAACTATACCATTCTTGGAATGGGATATACAGCAGTCGGTACTTTGTCTGTTAGATATTGGAAATTCAAACATTTCCACTTTCCTTACGAGAAAAGGTTTGGTAAACTGTCCAGGTTAGTGGCAGCTCATCTCCTGGCGTCGGTGATCGATCGAGACAAACTTAGTTATAAGTGAATTCAATTTTTTACAAATATTTCTAACATTTATAACTTTGCAGCATATTTAAAAAATGGGTAGTGATTGGACATTAGTATAAACACTAATCGTTTGCAAATATATGAATAATTCAATTGGGAAAAGGAAAAGGCACTCAAGTCAGACGGAGAAACTCTACCACCTGGGTGGCGTGGAAAAGAGTTCGAATGTAAGCAAATGTATAAGGAACTTTAGATCAAATTAATAGATTATTGTACACTCTATAAGGTTGATCATAACTTTTCTTCATAAAATCAACAGTTTGTGATATATTTCGAAAAAAACATTTTAAAAAATGTTGACCCTGTAACTCAAAAACTATTGATTTTCCAAAAAAAGTTTTCAATAAAAGAAATTAAACTAGGTAACTTTTTGGTTTTATACTCAAGAATTACCTCTTACTATCTCCACATGCAAAGACCATGGCTAGAATTTTTATTAAATAACATAAATTTTACTGGAATATAAATTCTGATATTAGATAAAAGGATTAAAAAAGTTCTAGTGGATTCGTTAAGATTCGAGACCTGTACAGTTTTTCCGTACACACATACGTTCGAACAGCCAACTGACGGAGTTGTTAATACCGATTTTAGAACATGACAAAAGTCAATATCAATATAAAAATTAGAGTAGAATCTACAAAAATTGTAATTAAGTGTGTAATAATTAAAGTATATCTATATCTTGTCGTATTTATTTACAATAATTCTAATATTTGCATTTCTCTACACAAGCCACGTGTTTCTTCGTAACAAAGCCACTGTATATTTATACACTGTCGATTCCGAGATCTCCCTAAAAGGCCAAGTTCAAATATAACATTTTATTATTTGTCAATAGTCGATAACTGTCCTCAGTCATAGAAAAACGTAATAAATCAGTTATACTTATAATCTTTTTCCGAACAATTTCGTCCGGATCAAAAGTTATTTTAATATCAGTTCTGAAGTTAAATAATTGGATCTCGGAATACGAAAGGCGGCTGTTCAAAACAAAAGGTTTTCGCTCGGAAGGAATCAATTCATCAGATATGACTTTTCCTACCTCTTCCAGATGTTCCTATATCAATCTCTAGATAAAACTTTTTGTTTTTTTTATTATTATTTCTAGGACCATTATGTATAAGTTTAGATATTCAGGGAAATATTCACCACATTTACTGAAAATATTGATAAAATTTAGTTTTCTTCAGAACTAACATAGTTTAATTTATTTAGGTATATTCAGTACATTTGTAAATAAATTAAAAACAATTTACTTGAACACCACACTAGCCTCTAATAATAGGTGTGATTTGGGTAGTGCAATGACCCAAATATTCAGCCAGGTGCTATGGCGTGTAAAACGGTTGGGCGGGTGATTTATATGCTTTTATTTCAAATATTTAATAATCAAGCAGCAGATCAAGCAGATAGTCAGTTTCAAACCTTTAAATAGGATTACTGTGAAAGATCATCGTATTTTTTTAATAATGGTCTCATATATATTGATCTGGACTACAGATTCGCTTGATTCTTTTCAAGCCTCAGGGTTAACCTAGAGCTCAATAGGGATGTTCACTATTTTTTAATTGTAATAAAAAATAATAGTTCTAAGGCTAAAAAAACACGTAATAACCATTAAAACGCCTAAAGATTTTTTTCTTGAAAATAAACTCAAAATAAAAACTCCGAAATTAACGAGGCTAGTAAACGATCCCTGTAGTGACAGTAGCCCACGTGATGTGATAATGCTCATAGCGGAACTCGTATACCAACGTGATATGGATTGTTTGTTTCAGTATTGTTTTATCTCTGTTTCTGTAATGATGGGAGACTAAAAAGTGTGAACGTTAATAGAAACAAGTGTTGTTTTGTTGCTGGATGTACAAATACATCAGTAAATAACCCAGAAAAGGTTTTTATGTCTGTGCCACAAAATGTAAAAAAAAGAAGCTTTGGTCCTTTTTTAAACCAATGACATTTTTAAAAAACTTTTCCGATTATACAATGTTTTCGCATTCCTGTTTCTAACGTAGCAAAGCGCATTTAATATGGAACACACTGTATAATATACCACTAAAGGTTTGGTACTATATAGTACTTATTACTTATTTATATAAAACCGTACTTACTGTTTCGCTTTTACACCACCAGATTGAGGCTGATTGAAGTCTATCATCATGCCAAAAATTCTGAAACCATGGTAACGTCCACAGTTGGCAGGTTATGCGAGTCCGCCTTCTGAAAACCTTCCTCCTCCATTTTAGAAGCATGCCTTAATTAAAATTTAAAGTCGCAAAATGAAGAACTACACGGGCACAACAGTTCGCAGAAGTGAGTAAACGCAGACTAATTCTTATTAGGGATGGCAACGATGTATCGATATAAAATAAATATAGATAATGTATTAATCCTAAACCATGAATATATCCATATCATTTTTTTGTTGCAATATGTCGGGTTGAAATATCGATATTTTTCTAAATATATTAAGAAGAGTCAATTTGCATATTAGTGCCCTCCCCCCAATTTTCGAAATTTCAATCGAGATAGAAATTTTATTGCGAGAATATCCCTCCCCCGCTCTTCGAAATTTTAATCGAGATAAATATTGTACTGTAAATAAAGGAATGCCACCCCCCGGTTTACGAAGTTATACCTGAAGCAATATTCATTAATTTTTGACATTGAATGTTAATTTACAAAATATATCGGTAATTTTTTGTTGGTATATCGAATCTGTTGATGTATCAAATGATTCATATATCAATATATTATATTTTTTTGCCATCCCTAATTCTCATATGAAACGTGCATGAAAGCCTAGCCACTATATTCGCGCGCGTTTAACTATGAGCAACATGACGCCACAGCAATCAAGGAGCGTTTCGCGCATTCAAATGAATTTTCATATTTCTTTAGGGGTTTTCCCATAGAACGGATTTGTTGATTTTTGTAAAACTTTGTAGATATTATTATAAGACTATTTTTAACCATTTTATGATGTTTAAACAGGATTTAATTTTGTTGTGAACATCCCTATTCCCGCTCCATAATTTTTGTTTAACTTCATTCATGATATTTTTGGTAATCTGAATATTAAATACCTTTTATACGCGTCGAGGGCGTAAGAATATTCTGACAAATCCACTTCTATTGCCGACTGTACAACATTGCAAAATAATTTGGATCTGGTAAATACCTTCCGTAAAGCAAATAATTTGTTTCTAAATGCAATGCAAATGTTGTGTCATATTCTTGTAAGCAAATCACGTATAAATATATGATTACAAAATTTACGACGTACCTCTTGATCCGAAATAAACATTCATTTTTCACGTAAATCAACAATTGATTCATTTGTCTAGGCAAAAGAGCTAGAAAAGGTCCGTTCAAAAAAAATCTAACCGGGGTTGTTCAGTGGAAATATATACCTCTAAGTGCATGATTCATTTTCTGAGTCCATATACAGGTTTACCAAGAAAAGGTTGTTAAATGACGATCTAGACCATGATTCCTTCTGTATCTTTGGGTGGTAAAACCGAATTTTCAATTTAAAAACTTTTCCACCGCGTAGATCTCCAGTTAATCCCGGGTTTTACTGTCAAAAACCATATTTTTGCAATAAAAACCGGGATTTACTCGAAATATGCGAGGTAGAAAATTTTTTAAATTGAAAATTCGATTTCAGCTATGGTAGATAAAAGAGATATGCAGGCTACTAAATGAAAGTGTTCCTTCTATCCATTACACAGGCTTGCATGAAATTTGTGATGACGTGATTTTTGTTTGTTAAGTTCAGTTTTTATATAGAAATAACTAATTAAATACCATTGGGCTCCATCACCCACAGATTTCTTTTTTCCCAAAAAAAAAGAAAAAAATATTAAAAACATTTTATCCATTTTAAAATAAATTTAGTGCTTGAAATTCTATTCTTCTATTAATCTTCTAAAATTGATTTTATGTTGTACTTTTCAAGAAATTTATTAAGTAGGCTCTCATTACCTGAGGTAAATCCTTTTATTAAATGTATTAATTGCTACATTTATGGTAATTTGACTAAAATTTCCGGGAATTTTGACCTGCTAAGTCCTATGTAATATGCTTTAACTTTATTAGTACTGGGAAAAAGAAGGGTTTTAAGTTTATGACTCCAAACAAAATTTATATTATAATGTCATTGGGTTCATTCTTGCTCTAAGTTTTGATCACTAAACAAGTAAAATTTATTTTTTGTTTACTTTTGTGCGTGGTATTTGATATACATTGCTTAAAAATATGTCTAGCCGGCGTTGCAAAAACAAACCCGATGATTTTTGTTATATTTGTGGATATTTCGTCTTGAAAAAATGTAAGAGACCAATTGGTGAATTTGTGAAAAATGCATATTATGCTTACTTTAAAATCAAATTAGGAGATCAAGATAAAGAAAGGTTTAAGACATTGGACCAAAGGAAATAGAAAAAGCCTTCCTTTTGGAATACCGATAGTTTGGAGAGAACCGCAAAATAATCATGATGATTGCTACTTTTATCTTTGTGATATTAAGGGACATAATAGAAAAACTTTGAAACATATTTTGTACCCAAACAATATTAAATCAGCTATCAGACCAGTTCTTCACAGTGATGATGTACCTATACCTATACCCCCCGAAGTACTAAAAGATGATAGTGAAAACTCCTCAACTTCCGGCTCCGTACAGGATCGTGATTTTGAACCATCAACCTCAGGTCAAAACCAACCTCAACTATTTTCACAAGCCGAACTGAATAATTTGGTAAGAGATTTGGGACTTTCAAAACACATGTCTGAAGTACTGGGGTCTAGGTTGAAACAAAAAAATTTGCTTGCCCCAGAAACTACCTTCTCTTGGTATAGAAATCGTGAGGCTGAATTTGTAAAATATTTTGCACAAAACGGACCACTTGTGTACTGCCAAGCAATTTCTGATCTAATTACTTGCCTCGGAGCTCCTGAATACACACCTTCTGACTGGAGACTTTTCATCGACTCTTCAAAAAGGAGCCTTAAAGCTGTTCTTTTACGTAATGGCAATGTTTTTGCTTCTGTTCCTGTCGGCCATTCAGTTCATTTAAAGGAAAACTATGAAAATTTAGAGGAATTACTTTTAAGAATACAATATAAAGATCACAACCGGGAATTGTGTGGAGATCTAAAAATTTTAGACCTTCTCTTGGATCAGCAGTCTCGATTTACTAAATTTCCATGTTTTCTGTGCGAGTGGGATAGCAGGAACCGAGAACACCATTGGATAAAAAGAGACTGGCCACAAAGAAAGACTTTAACACCTGGAACCAAAAATGTAATTCGCAAAAGTCTTATTGACCCTAAAAAAGTTTTACTTCCACCACCTCACATAAAACTTGGACTTATGAAACAATTTGTTAAGGCATTAACAAAGAAGGAAATTGTTTTAAATATATGTGTAACACATTTACGGCTCTGTCAGAGGCAAAATTAAAGGAGGGAATCTTTGTAGGGCCGCAGATTAGGAGCTTGATGAAAGATAGAGAATTTGAAAATGTAATGGAAGATAAGGAATAACATGCATGGGATGTTTTTAAAAAAGTTGTACATAAATTTCTAGGGAATTATAAAGACACAAACTATGTTGAGATCGTTGAAAATATGCTGGAAAAATTCAGGATTTTTGGTTGCAATATAAGCATAAAAATTCACTTTTTACATTCCCATTTGGACTATTTCCCGGAAAATCTTGGGGACGTGAGTGAAGAGCAAGGTGAAAGATTTCATCAAGATATTAAAGAGTTGGAAAAAATATACCAGGGGCGCTGGAACACAAAAATGAAGGCCGATTACTGTTGGACATTGAGGAGAGATCTTCCTTTAGCTGAATATGACAGAAAAACAACAAAAAGAAGCTTTTCTGAAAAAAGAAAACGTTTTTTTAAGAAGCGTAAAGAATAAACCACTATTCCAAATAGTTTCAATGTCTATATCTGTTATGTTTTTGTATTTTTCTCTTTAATATGTTATAAAACTAGCTTATAAATGAAATAAATCGTGTTTTTCTAAATTTCTTGATTTTGCTGGTTTGAAAAATAACCTTACGTGATACAAAAAAACTGAAAGCAGATTTGAAATCAGTGCTACCCAATTACCAAAAAACAGTCAAAATTTTTAAATCAACTTTGAAAATGTTATCAAATGCAGGCCTGTATTATTAAAACTATAAATTTAACATTTTCACTTCTAGAGATCAAAGCATTTTCATCTCTAGAGTAAAAAAAATATCACTTTCATATAGAGTAGGCAATGGAAGAATTGTTATTTTCTTACATATTAGTAGAAAAACATATTTTTTGGAAAACCGTAACTACTTAAAACCGATCAAGTACTAGTGAGAGCGTCGCACTGGGGGTTCTGTACTCTAGACAGTATAAAAAGAATGACATACGAACAACTAAAATTGCAACGATCTTAAAAATAACCTAAACGACTTTCAGGGATAAAATAAGCGAGACACATAAGCCGTCTAATTTAATATTAATGGGGAATTATGGAACATATAACTAAATCATAATTAGATTGCAATGGGGCGCAGGTGCATCGTTGGCCGCCACAAGGCCATGCTATAATATACCCATTATCTTAAGAGGTTCTCACAACTTGGTGCAAAACAATGTCCCTTAGTTTCATATTTATAACAAATTTGGTAACATCTACGTCGGCATGCTGGGGGGCTGTTCGGATACTAGGCAGGACTAGATAAGAATAGATAGAAAGTCAAAGAAGGAATTGAAAATACGTAACTGTCAAATCTAGCCAAACTTTACTCTCATTAGAACTGTTTAAAAGTGAATTATTTTTTGTTTGCTTACAATTGTAATGAAACATGTTCTTTATATAATTTAGCAAACAGCAGAAAAAAAATATCTATGAGAACTAAGAGAAAAACTATTTGTAAAATTACCGATTTACAATCTTTGCATTCTTTCGATAACCTGAACTCTGGCTATGCTAGCAATTAAGATCCTAAAATGAATTTGTCTTCCTTATTGGACAATTCTCATTCTAACACTAATTTCCACGCAGTCACCTACGGCTATGCAGAGTAAACCAGTATCCACATAACCCCCTACAGCCATGAAGATTCAATTAAAATGAGAATAAAGGCCTAAAGTGAATTTATTTACATGCCTCGTCTTTTGGAAAAATTTTCATTCAAATTTATTACATTTTCATGAAATCTATCCTGTTTCTTGGAAATGCATGAAACATCGTGTGAGTGGCTTTGTGCCTTTCTGATGAGCTCCAGAATAAGGGCGAAAAATGTTTCAAAGCCTAAGCATTTCCAAGAAACAGAATTATAGATTCCATGAAAATGTAATCCATCTGAATGAAAATTTTTCCAAAAGACGAGGTATGTAAATCAATTCATTTTAAGCCTTTTTTCTCATTTTAACTGAATCTTGATGGCCGTAGGGGGTTATGTGGATACTGTTGTACTCTGCATAGCCGTAGGGGACTGTGTGGAAACTAGTGTTAGAATGAAAATTGTTCAATAAGAAAGACCAAATTCATTTTAGGATATTAATTGCTACCACAAGCAAAATTCAGGTTATTGAAAGAATGCAAAGATTGTGAATCAATAATTATACAAATAGTTTTTCTTTTAGTTCTCATATATTGTTTTTTTCTGCTGTTTGCAAAATCCTATTATGGAATAAATCCACTTATAGTTAAACTAAAATAATAATGTCATCATTTTGTATTTCAGCGGCCTAATATATGAATATGAATTAACAAATATATGTACGATTTTTTTCCTCTTGCACAACGTGACAATAAACAATTAGGCAAAATAATACACTGCGCCATCAATGTTTGCCTGTATACTTTTGCAATTTTATTTGACAGTAATGGAAAAACTTATCAGTTTCTCTGCTACGTTATTGCAAGTGAAAATGTAAAATGTTATGTTAAATTTGGTAGTCGAGAATAATATCCTTTTATATTTTTTTTCGCGAGCCAGAAGTGTTCTACGATATTATTCTGATATATCCAAGTCATCAACAATTGATAAGTGTTACAATGGAAGAATACGCTGGTGCTCTAGCACTACGCATTACATAAAGGAGGCAATGTGAGCACCACGTCCAACGTACTGATTTTTCATAGGTTGATAGATGTAAGAAGACCTGATTAAGAAAATTAAATAGTAATATCTTATGTGCAGGACCGTTTTTTGTTAATTCAAAGCTTTAAGGTGGAGATTTGTCACTAGCAAATCCCTAGAAATCTACGTCAGAAGGAGGTTGCCCGCACGTGCTCGTCGCCTTCAAAGAGCTACATACGCAGATGGTGTTATTTTGCACAATAGTAAAGGTATACGAATGTATTTGTCTTTTTTTCAAAGCGAATTGCCGCTTTCGACAATTTTAAGAATCTAAGAGAATATTTCAGGAAAGGAAGCCATTCGGAATTCTCCTTGCATGCAAGATGGCGGTTACTTGCAGAATGACGCGCTGTGGCAAAAGTTACCAAGATGGTCAAGTATTATCATACTGGGTGTCATTTACATCTTTTTCTGATTTCAGTAACATCGGGCTGCAGAGTAGTGACCTGAAAATGACCGTTATCTGATTGCTTCGTCGTAAGTCTTCCATGTCTAAAAACCATGGATTTGGGTACACATCTATCAGTAGTGCCAAAAACACTTTCTTAAATTAGGAAGAACTTGCAAACTACGATCTACATAATTTCAGTTAAACTGATGTCGATAAACAATTTATCTCATCTAACAATAGACATATCCCTACTAGCGTTTCACGAGAAAAACGGAGGAAGCAGCTGGTTGTCTACTCTATGGACGCGATATGTTCTGTAACGGTTTAATTATGTAATTCTTTCATGTTCTAAAATCCTTCAGACCATTTGAACTCTTCTACGACCTCGACTGGCCAGCAGTGGACAAGGAAGCATCTACAAAGTGGTTAAGTGGTTCGCGCTTGAAGAGGTAAACCGAAAAAGATATCTAAAACGTGTAATATTACGAAGATAGAATTAGAATCACGAACAAAAGCAAACAATGTTTAGTCGCAAATTCAGATTCTAGCTATGGTGTCCTAATGGACAAACATGTATGTGCAGTGTTCGTGAAACAAGCTATGATTCTTATATTTTTCATCTCCTCCTAAGTTTGGATGTCACTTGTTATTTGGTTTTTATCAATGGCCACATGACACGTTAGGACTATATTAATGACCTGTGGAGGTCTGTGGTTCTACAAGATGGTGTGCAAAAATACTTGAATTAAAACAATGTCCCTTTACTCTTCTGGCCTACGAGATTATCATAGCTGTGGTTTCTAAAATATCTAGGACTCCAGGCACATGCAAGACCGATTCATGAAATCGCACGAGAAACCTATAGTGATGAGTTACTAATATACGATTCAAATGTATTGACCCCTCACTTTAACCGCGAATATCTCAGAAACGGAGAAGCAGAAAAAATTGAAAAAATTATTTTTATTATGAGTCTATTCTAAGTCAATCACTGAAATTTTAATAATATACATTGGACACTTCTGAAGTTATCATACCAGTTTTAAATCCATTATGTCTTGGAAAAAATGCCTACTATGTAAATGATTATTTTAGACACCGATAAAGCACTGCATTTTTTGTATGAGGAAATTGATTCATAATTTTTATTACTTCCCTCGCATACCGAAGGGAAGTATTGTATTCGAGAAAAAATCACCCTCCGAGATTTTTTCGGATTCTGACGTTTCAGAACACGTAGATTCCGAAAATATAGGTTTTTCAATTCCGTCAGTCTGTCTGTCTGTCTGTCTGTCGGTCTGTCTGTCTGTCTGTCTGTCTGTCTGTCTGTTGGTGTATTTACTAAAAAACTACTTGACGGAGAGCAGTCAAATTTGGTAGGTAGTTAACCCTACTGTCAGCGAAGAACTGGTAGAATTTTCACTGAAAAATATACAGGGTGGACCGTCTAAACGGAATAAATAGTGAAAAAAATTTTTTTTTGCTCAAATTTAAAATTTCCACGTTTCATGACGCGCTAAACCTGTTTCAGGAAAAAAAATTTTTTGAAAATTTTTTTCAAACATATTTGAAAAAATTTTTACCAAGTTGAAAAAAAATTTTTTTTGCTCAAATTTAAAATTTCCACGTTTCATGACGCGCTAAACCTATTTCAGAAAAAAAAATTTTTGAAAATTTTTTTCACATTTTTGAAAAAATTTTTGCCAAGTTGAAAAAAATTTTTTTTTGCTCAAATTTAAAATTTCCACGTTTCATGACGCGCTAAACCTATTTCAGAAAAAAAAAAATTTGAAAATTTTTTTCAAACATTTTTGAAAAAATTTTTACCAAGATGAAAAAAATTTGTTTTTGCTCAAATTTAAAATTTCTACGTTTCATGACACGCTTAACCTAGTTCAGTAAAAAAAAATTTGAAAATTTTTTTCACCAATATTTTTGAAAAAATGTTTACTACTAAAATGATTTTTTTTTTCTTTCTTCAAATTTAAAATTTTCACGTTCATGGCATTCTAAGCCTGATTTAAAAAAAAGTTTTTTGAAATTTTATCACTAAGATAGAATTTTTCTTTCTTTGTTCAGATTTTAACTATCCACGTTTCCATGACATTCTAAAACTATTCAAACAAATTTAAAAATGTTTTTGAAGAATTTTTTAGAAAATTTGAAAACATTTTTAATCCATTTATGTATCACTACTATAGAACAGACGAAAAAATTTTTTTTGCTCAAATTTAAAATTTCCACGTTTCATGATATTCCAAACCAATTTCGGAAAAAAAAATTTGCAACATTTTGTTACCAGTTTGGAAAAAAATTTAACACCAGAATGCTCAAATTTAAATGACATTCTAAACCAAGGTATTTCAGAAAAAAAAATTTTAAAATTTTTTTCACCAACATTTTTCAAAAAGTTTTTACCACTAAAATAGATCGAATTTTTTTTTATTTGCTCAAATTTAAAATTTTCACGTTTCATAGCATTCTAAACCTATTTTAAAAATACATATTTTTTAATTTTTAAACTTTTTTTAGCACTACTATAGAACAGAAGGAAACTTTCCTTTTTGCTCTAATTTAAAATTTCTACCTATGACATCTTAAACCTATTTCAGAAGAAAAAAGTTTGAAAATTATTTTACCATCTTTTGAAAAATTTTTAAAAAATGAAATTTTTTAACCACCACTATACTTCCACTCCATTACGTGAATGTTGGATTGAAAATGTGACAGATGGCAATAACATCTGGCATATGCACATACTTTTATTGAAAAATGTACAGGGTGGTCATCCCAAGAAATAATTCAGTCATGGTGGACATTCGTAAAGGTATTTGCGCAAGCCTGCCATATGTGGCACCTGCTATTTAGTATTGAACTTTTGCTGTTGGATGAGCAATCTGTATATTTTTTTGACCAAAACTTATCAAGTTTTCTTTGTAATAATAGCAATAACTCTACTCCGATTATTATTCTCAATGTCATTTCGTAATTATTATTTTTTTAGAGAGACTGCCATGAACGAGGGAAGTTCTGTGTAAATACCTTTACCGATTTTTTTAAAATATTGCAGTTATTCTCAAAAACGTGACGTCATGTTTATTCGGAATATATTATGTATTTATAAAAATTTTGATGAAATAGTTCATTATATAAAATGCAAGCATTTTCAGAAAAAATAATTGGTATACCGGGTGAGCCACGAATTGCGCTCGCCCCGATATTTCCTAAAATATTTGGAATAAAAAATTTAAATTTGGAGGCCTTATTACACGACTAAAATGCCATATTTTCAATAAAAAATCAAGTTTGGTGCACATCCGGTTTGACCGGAAATGCCCACAACCTTCGATTTTTAAATGGAACACCCTATGTATTTTTACATTTTTGGAATCTAGAGGAAATTTTGAATACAATACATCCATTTTGGTCACTTTTTGATAAACATTAAAAATTTTATTAAAAAATCTATTTTTGAATCCAGAGTGCTGTGGTGCCCAAAATGTATTTTAGTTTGTGTGCTACGTTACTATAAAAATAAAAAGAGCAATATGATTGCATTACTTAATTCTCTAGAGGCGTTTAAAATTTTTAAATGTGACTTTTACCCACTAACTCGGTTTTTTAAATGGGAATTTAATCGTTCACCAACATTTTTAAATACCTCATTTTCATACGAATCTGATGATACCAAAATTTTGAAAATCCGCTCAGAAATATTTGAGATTTCAGCCAAAATACAATGCAACCAAGCTTTTAGAAACATGCGGCTAATAGATAATAGATTAGTGGGCTTTGGAAACTAAAATGGCACATTTCTGTGTAAATCTGGTAACCTAATAACATTGGAAAAATCATAGTAGCCATTGAATGACGCTCTCCATATATCAGCAACATATCGACCTTTTTATTTCTACTAAAATTATTCATTTTCCTTAATTTTTACTCAAAGAGATTTCCGCAACGCTTTATTTTGTATCTGTCCGACAGCTGATATTGTTTTATTACATTCAATGGCTACTATGATTTTTCCAATGTTATTAGGTTACCAGATTTACACAGAAATGTGCCATTTTAGTTTCCAAAGCCCACTAATCTATTATCTATTAGCCGCATGTTTCTAAAATCTTGGTTGCATTGTATTTTGGCTGATATCTCAAATACTTCAGAGCGGGTTTTCAAAATTTTGGTATCATTAGATTCGTATGAAAATGAGGTATTCAAAAATGTTGGTGAACGATTAAATTCCCATTTAAAAAAACCGAGTTAGTGGGTAAAAATCACATTTAAAAATTTTAAACGCCTCTAGAGAATTAAGTAATGCAATCATATTGCTCTTTTTATTTTTATAGTAACGTAGCACACAAACTAAAATATGTTTTGGGCACCACAGCACTCTGGATTCAGAAATAGATTTTTTAATAAAATTTTTAATGTTTATCAAAAAGTGACCAAAATGGACGTATTTTATTCAAAATTTCCTCTAGATTCCAAAAATGTAAAAATATATAGGGTGTTCCATTTAAAAATCGAAAGTTGCGGGCATCTCCGGTCAAACCGGATGTGCACCAAACTTGATTTTGTATTGAAAAGATGGCATTTTAGTCGTGTAATAAGGCCTCCAAATTTCAATTTTCTATTCCAAATATTTTAGGAAATATCGGGGCTAGCACAATTCATGACTCACCCGGTATATCAAATATTAATTTAGTTAAAAACCCGTAGATAAAAATGTTATCTATCTAAGGTTGACTATTAGAGTCCGTCTCTGGAGGGCCATTAGTTGGTAAGGGCTGCATCTTTGAGAGTGACCAACCGCCGAAGTTTCCAACAAAGAGTTTAATGTCATTTAGGGTAATGACATGTTATTGAAGTGTACAAACAGGAAGCCGATATTGGTTAGGTCGGCATGAAAACTGATGGCGGCCAAAACCTAATTTACCTCGGGCGAAATGGCCTTTGGCCCCTTTGATACTATGTAGTTGAATTAGTGCTCTGTGATTGCAGTGTTTTCTTAGAACTTACTTATAAGTACTTTCTACTATGTTTTGTATTATAGGCCCCCCTAACTACCTGCCTTGATATTAATTTAGATAATATGCATTAATTTATTTAATTTATTTTTAATTAAAATTCCTTATTGTGGTATCATAAATCACGGGATTCCGTGTATATGTATATCACATGGTTACCGAACAAGTTCGTCATTAAAAAAAAGGTGCGAAGTTTCGCAATTTGGACCCCTAGATCGTGTTTAGTGAATCTAAATAGTTGAGAATATGGTATTCCGATCTCTAGAAAAATAATAATTTATTTTTTTATGCGCATAAGTTATATTCACCTGCTTCTATAATGACTACAGTTGTTTGCTTTTCTTGATATGAATAAATATTGTATGAACTGTAGCTATTATACAGGGTTGGGCAAATGTGTGGAAACACCTGATTTCTAGCTAAACTATAAGTGCGATTAAAAAATACCCTTAACAAAAGTTTTTGTAGTATTTTTATTCTATTCAGAGTACTTTGATTTTCAACAGCTATCCTATTTTTCGAGATGTGACGTCATCGACAGTTTTTTTAAATGGATAACCCGTATATTTTTACATTTTCAGATAGACAATTTTTCATCAATTATAGTGATATAGGGTTTGGTGGGTGTGCGGCTTGTGGTTTTTTAAATATTAAATAAAATAGTAAAGTTTACATTTTAATTATTGTCAACAGGACTATCTGATAAAAAAATATTCGTTTTTTTCTTGCCATGCTTTTTGCAAACTTTCTTTAACCGAACTCAAATCATTCGTATTACTGTCAATTGCAGTCAATACTGTTAGAGAGTTTCGGTGTGAAATATTAACATTGTTTTTTAATTATGGCTGAACTAACTGAACGTGAAAGAATTACGTTGTTAATGATGGTTGGTTTTGGAGACAAGCAGAGATCTCTACAAGATGCATGTGATATTTTTAATGTAACATTCCCTGATAGAAATTCTCATATTTCAAAATCAACAGTTTCAAAGGTTGTGCAAAAGTTTCACGAAACGGGAAGTGTTAAAAATCGGCCAAAATCCGGTCGAAGTAAATCGGCTAGAAATGAAGATATTTCACTTAATGTTCTTCTTAGCCTACAAGAGGAACCAAAAACTTCAGTACCAAAAGTAGCCTTACATCACAATATTAGCGAGAGATCAGTAAGAAGTATATTGTCCAAAAATAAATTTCATCCGTATAAAGTACATTTAGTACAAGAATTAAATGGAGATGATCCTGATAGAATGATGCAGTTTTGTCAGGAAATGATGGATACAATTGAAATTAATGGTAACTTTTTCAATAATATAGTCTTTTCCGATGAAGCGACATTTTGCCTGAGTGGTTTTGTAAATCGACATAACTATCCCTACTGGGCTGATCAGAATCCTCATTGGATGGAAGAAAGTCACACCCAATACCCTCAAAAATTAAATGTATGGGCGGGGATAATCAGAGGACACGTCATCGGACCATTCTTTCTTAGAGAAAATTTAAACTCCAATCTTTATTTACAACTTTTACGCGAGCAAATTATTCCAGTATTAAATCGTTTATTTCCAAACCAGGCAAATTCTGAACGACTCTCAGATGAAATTTGGTATCAGCAAGATGGAGCTCCGCCTCATTATGGAGTTGACGTGCGTCAATACCTTAATGGAATATTTCCACAGAGATGGGTAGGTCGAAGAGGACATATTGAATGGCCACCGCGATCGCCAGATTTAAGTCCTTCAGACTATTTTCTTTGGGGTCATTTAAAATCCGTTGTCTATAGGACCAAGCCTCAGTCGTTAGAAGAGTTGGAAGATCGAATTAGGATGGCTGTTCAAGAAATATCACAGCATGCTATTCAAAACTCTTTAAGAGCTTTCGTTGATCGAAGAGGATATTGTCAGGCTGCTGAAGGTTTCCAATTTGAACATTTATTATGAATATTTTCTTTGTTTCTCAATATTAAAGTGCTCAATATTTTGTAATAAGAAATTTATTTATCATTAACTAATAAATATTTATTACAGTTTATTTTATTATTTTATTTAATATTTAAAAAACCACAAGCCGCACACCCACCAAACCCTATATCACTATAATTGATGAAAAATTGTTTATCCGAAAATGTAAAACTATACAGGGTTATCCATTTAAAAAACTGTCGATGACGTCACATCTCGAAAAAATAGGATAGCTGTTGAAAATCAAAGTACATCACTGAATAGAATAAAAATACTACAAAAACTTTTGTTAAGGGTATTTTTCAATCGCACTTATAGTTTAGCCAGAAATCAAGTGTTTCCACACATTTGCCCAACCCTGTATATTAGTCATGTGATAATTCATTTGTTGATTTGTTTTGTAACTTATTACTTCGACATCCACGTAGTGGGGTACAAGTATAGTATCGTTAAAAAAATTTCAATTTTTTTTTTGTTGAATGACAAAACGTTGAAATCTTAAAGGGTGTAGCCGGTTTCGCATATGAAAAATGCTTGACATCGATGGTTACGCTTTAACCTTTGAATTGTTGCTCTTTGCCTGAAGTCTTCCTGTAATTAATTTCAGGCTTCTGCTTTCACCCGTAAGGAAGATATGGGGGAGACAGCCCTTAACGACAACTTTATTTTTCTCTGGAATATTCGAATCAATCCAACGCCAAAAAATAGATATCAATTAGTTCTATGCCATGTATTTTTTTTTTCATATTTTTAGATCAATTTTTAGAGGTGCAAAACATACAATTTTTTTTCTGAGGGTGGTATTTATAATAACCACTGGAGATACCAATCAAATAATCTCTATACCATCTGAAATGTTTGTACATGCCTTTTACCATCGAAAATTGAATAAAAAGAAGCAATGGAAATGATGGGAACTAAATTTTTTATTCAATCGGCAAATAAATTCAGAACGTTACAAATCGTTTTATTAAACTTTCTTATGCCCTGTGATTTCAGCAACGTCTACCAAAGATTTAACCACCTTATAATGGAGGTAGAATGTGATTTTTAATCGAAATAGTGCAGATTAATAATCCGCGGCGAAAAATGCAAAACTTCTCCGAGAAATGCAATAGAACGGAGCGAATAGCAATTATAAAATAAAAAATATCTGCCAAAAAATTGAAAATGAAAAAAAGTATCCCCGGGCGGGATTTGAACTCGGGAAACCACTTAAGAATAGTCACCGATTAGCACGACCGCAAGTCAATTTTTCAAACGTAAGAACTGAATAAATACGGCTCTAGGAGACCCGTTTTATGTCTCGGCAACGAGGAGAAGGTTGGCAATGTTCGTACAACGTGAATCGGGAGGTGAAAATCGAAAATTGTGGCCGGCAGGAGCGAGGGTGAATCGTCATTTTTTGACAATTCGTGACAATTCGAAAAATGTTCCTCCTTCTATTTTTTTCAACATGTTGCTTAATTTTTTACTCATTTATGCACCACTAAGAGTTTGGTAGAATTGCACCTTCATTATAGATACTATCTAAACTCTCTTTGGAAAAAAATCTAGCTTTATAGAAATGCTTTCACGAAAACTGTCTATGCCTCCTGAGCTATTACGTCTATAATATATTTATTTTTACCAACCATGTAAGTACTTACATAGAAAACATAAAATAAAAACCGCTGCCTAAGGAATCACTACTTCCACATCCAGATTCTTCATACAAGTCACTTTAAAGGAAACATCTTGACTACATTTGCACTCTAGTATGTGGAAATTATTGGTCATAGAATTTTAATATTTGGGGCAGATGTCATAGAAAAGTTTGAGGAGTTGGTTTCTATCATATACGTTAAAAATTAAGTTTCTAGTTTATCCTACTTATTTTCCACTATTCACAACCTACCACCTCCCACCCCTTCAATGCAGTCATCTCAATCAGATGTCACTACAATACATACGTGTACTAATTTTCAAGTGAATATCTCAATTTGATGTTATCAATCCCATTAATAATGAAGCGGAGGTGGTGGAGTTTGAAAAATATTAGAAAGAAATCTGAGGCCTTGGTTTCTAGTATATACACCGAATCCCAAATTTCTGTACTCTTACCAGCTTGATTTACTTATTTTCCCCTAGTCCTCCTGTTAAATCCAACCCTTCTACGGAATCATCCCAAAATATAATCTAGTTCCATATGTCGTTATAATACATACGTCTACCAAATTACAAGTGAATATCTCAATTTTATTTTATCAACCCCTCTAATAATGTAGTAAGGGTAGTGGAAGGGTTGAAAAGTATTATTAAAAAATCTGAGGCCTTAGCTTCTAGGACTTACACCGAATTTCAAGTTGCAGTACTGTTACCAGCTTGCTTTACTTATTTTTCCCTATTTACCTCTACTTACCCCCACTCCTTCAACGCAATCATGTCAAAATATAATCCAGTTTCAGATATAGTTATAATACATAAATGTACCAAATTTCAAGTGAAAATTTAAATTTAATTTTATCAATGCTTTTAATAAGTGACTGGGGGTGGTGGGGGGATGGAAAATACTAATAAAAAAACCTGAGACCTTCGCTTCTAGTATATACACCAAATCCCAAATTTCTGTACTTTTACCAGCTTGCTTTACTTATTTTCCCTTATATACCCCTATTTAACCCCCAACCCTTCAACGGAATCATCTCAAAATATAATCTAGTTCCAGATGTCGTTATAATACATATGCGTACTAAATTTCATGTGAATATCTCAATTTCATTTTATCAACCCCTTGAATAATGGTGTAGGGGTGGTGGGGGGCTGAAATATATTATTAAAAAATCTGAGGCCTTGGCTTCTAGTACATACACCGAATTTCAAGTTTCTGTACTCATACCAGCTTGCTTTACTTATTTCCCCCTATCTACCCCTAAATAACCCCCAACCCTTCAACGGAATCATCTCAAAGTATAATCTAGTTCCAGATGTCGTTATAATTCATATGTGTACCAAATTTCAAATGAATATCTCAATTTTATTTTATCAACCCTTTTAATAATCAAGTAGGGGTGGTGGGGGTTGAAAAATAGTATAAATAATTTGAGACCTTGGCTTCTAGTACATACACCGAATTTCAAGTTTCTGTAGTCTTACCAGCTTGCTTTACTGTATTTTCCCCTATTTACCCC
This sequence comes from Stenurella melanura, assembly GCA_963583905.1. Classification (NCBI taxonomy): domain Eukaryota; kingdom Metazoa; phylum Arthropoda; class Insecta; order Coleoptera; family Cerambycidae; genus Stenurella; species Stenurella melanura. Next base: position 118,041,609 of record OY757312.1, read on the forward strand.
TATTTATCCCCCAACCCTTCAACGGAATCATCTCAAAATGTAATCTAGTTCCAGATGTCGTTATAATACATACGTGTACCAAATTTCAAATGAATATCTCAATATTATTTTATCAACCCTTTTCATATTGGAGTAGGGGTGGTGGGGGTTGAAAAATATTATTAAAAAAATCTGACGCTTTGGCTTCTAGTACATACACCGAATTTCAAGTTTCTGTAGTATTACCAGCTTGCTTTACTTATTTTCCCCTATTTTCCCCTATTTACCCCTATTTAACCCCCAGCCCTTCAACGGAATCATCTCAAAATATAATCTAATTCCAGACGTCGTTATAATACATACGTGTACGAAATTTCACATGAATATCTCAACTTTATTTTATCAACCCCATTAATGGGGTAGGGGTGGTGGGGGTTGAAAAATATTATAAAAAAATATGAGGCCTTAACTTCTAGTACATACACCGAATTTCAAGTTTCTGTACTCTTACAAGCTTGCTTTACTTATTTTTCCCTATTTACCCCTATTTAACCCTCAACCCTTCACCGGATATCCTCAAAAAACAATCCAGTTCCAGATCTCGTTATAGTATATACGTGTACAAAATTTCAAGTCAATATCTTAAACCGTTCCGGAGAAAACGTGCGGACAAAAAAAGTTACAGACAGACAGACAGACAGACCGACAGACAGACAGACAGACAGACAGACAGAAATTTTTTTTTTCGCTCAAATTTAAAATCTCGACGTTTCATGACATTCTAAACCTATTTCACGAATAAAAATTTTTGAAAATTTTTTTGCGATTACTATACTTCCAAATCCACTACGTGGATGTGGAAGTAAAATTAATATAACCACGTATATAAAATATGTATTTTTACCATATGCATTCTTTAAACAGGTTTATACAGAATTATTTATATACAGGGGGCCCCAGCTCTATGTAGACAAGCATTATCTGGAAAACGGAAAGACAGAAAAAAAATGTTAAATGAAAAGTTATTGTTTATAAAGATGAATTTAATAATTTCATTTTCAAATGTACAAGGCGCCTTAAAAAGGCGGCAGGTTATGAAACTTTACTTTTTCAAATGGAACATCCTGCATATTTTTGAAATTTTTGGATTCTCCTTTTATTTCCGAACAAGTTATGTCATCTATATGCTGTACCTATCATTAACGGTTTATCAATGTTTTAATCTTGATTCTGCGCCATGCTCCATTTCCTTAAACTAATAAGGCTGGCCTTGATTACATAGAAAAGCAGAAATTATTAACCGTCATTCCTCATCAGAAAGATGAGCTCCAGAATAAGGGCGAAAAACGTTTCAAAGGCTAAGCATTTCCAGGAAACAGAATGATAGATTTCATGAAAATGTAATCCATTGGAATGAAAAATTTTTTAAGACAAGGTAGATAAATAAATTCATTTTAGGTCTTTGTTCTCATTTTTAACTGAATCTTCATAATCGTAGGGGGTTATGTGGATACTAGTTTAATCTGCATGGCCGTAGGGGACTGTGTGGATGCTAGTGTTAGAATGAGAATTGTCAAATAAGAAATTAGACAAATTCATTTTAGGATTTTAATTTGCTAGCATAACCAGAATTCAGGTTATCGAAAGAATGCAAAGATTTCATTAATATTTCTACACAAAGTTTTTCTTTTATAGATAGTTAATTTTTCTGCTGTTTGCAAAATCCTACAAAGAATGTTTCAATACAATTATAAGCAAACAAATAATAATTCATTTTTAAAAGTCAATGATATCTCCATAACTTGAGTAAATGAGGCAAAATGAGGACTTACTATTGACTCGGATCTAATATTTAAAGACCATATAAAGAATTGTATTAGGTATAATTTAAGGAACATCTATGCTAGTAAAGATCTGTTGGATAAAAACACCATAAAACTGCTTTGCAACAGTTTAGTGTTATCACGTTTTAATCTTTGTGATGTTGTGTATGGGCCCTTGTTTGGATATTGCCACATTAAGTAGAATTCAGAGAATTCAAAATTCTCGTGTTCGTCTATTTTGTAATATTAACATCTCTCATAAAATTAAAGAATTTAATTGGTTAAAAATGACAAATAGAAGGTTACTACACGCCCATGTCTACTTTTGGAAGATTGTGACTACCAAATCACCGCCTTATCTATATAATAAAATTCGTTTTTGTACGGATATTCATAATATTAATATACGTAGAAAGTCTGTAATTACTCCACCTTTTCACAGATCTGCTTTTTTTGAACGATCTTTTCATATACGCAATATAAAACGTTTGAATGTCCAGGGAAAATCAAATGGCAAGGAAGGCGTTAGACTAATGCCATCAAAGAGCTAATGGGCAAGAGCTTAGGTGATGCGGCGTGCCTAACATGCAACCACGATGAATGGCGTGAGGCTGTTGGACGTTCTACACACCCAGAAGTGGCCAAGTAGAATATTACATGAATCACAAACGTTTGTCAAGATGTTGTGAAGAAGAAGAAGATAATTATGTTTCAATTATGTTCAAGGAATATTTAATGTGGATAAAAATTCCTAATATCTAACTGATAATAAATGTGGATAATAAAAGTAGCTCCCTGATAAACTAGCCAGCTTTCCTAAGGAACAATTTTAGCAGCAAGTAAATATTAAATCTGTTGAGAAAATCCCATAACGTTGCATAATTGAAAAGCGATGCAGCCACAACGGAGCACTAGATTTTAAAGAAGTAGACGGGCGCTTCTTATGAATGGGCTGAGGAGTAGTTTATTTTTGAGCTGATAGCCTGAAGCTACTTACCTGAAGCAGTCTAATTACTAAATCAGCATCACTAAAGTTTAGCGTGTGCGGTCATTCATTAAACTCGAAAACTTTTGGAGTTTCTTACCCCTCAATAAACTGGAGTTCTTGACATAGGCGCACTGAAGGAGCGGGACATCTACTGTCCTTGATTAATAGAATTTGATATATATCATAGGACAAAATATTTGGTAGTCTAGGAGAAAACGCATTTAAGTTAATTAACATAATTATTTTTAATATTATTATTACTTTCTTTTTAGTGCATTTTTTAATAGTTTCAGTGGAAAATGACTATGATAATTAACATTTGTTTACTAAAAATTATATATGACTACTTCAGTGAAGGAGGAGAATATATGATCATATATGTCATCTATATTAAAAATATAAACTAACTATTGTATCTTTACTAGTAGAAACAATAAGATCAGTGGTTAGATGCTGCTGGTAATAGGAATAGATTCATCACCAAATTAAATTATTTAAACTAAAAAACCGCAATTGGTCATTTCTGAAAGCAATTGTAGAAAGAGCTACTAGTAACTCTCGTTTTTTCTTATGAATTTTCTTGCTTTATGTTGCAGCAACAGAAAATTGTCATTTTATGGCACTATCGAAAAATCGTAAAAGCTGAAATCACATTACCTATTTAAAAAATGAATTATTATTTGTTTGCTTATAATTGTATTGAAACATTGTTTATAGGATTTTGCAAACAGCAGAAAAAATAACTATCTATAACTAAAAGAAAAACTTTGTGTACAAATATTAATGAAATCTTTGCATTCTTTCGATAACCTGAATTCTGGATATGCTAGCAAATTAAAATCCTAAAATGAATTTGTCTAATTTCTTATTTGACAATTCTCATTCTAACACTAGCATCCACACAGTCCCCTACGGCCATGCAGATTAAACTAGTATCCACATAACCCCCTACGATTATGAAGATTCAGTTAAAAATGAGAACAAAGACCTAAAATGAATTTATTTATCTACCTTGTCTTAAAAAAATTTTTCATTCCAATGAATTACATTTTCATGAAATCTATCATTCTGTTTCCTGGAAATGCTTAGCCTTTGCTGTTTGCAAAATCCTATAAACAATGTTTCAATACAATTATAAGCAAACAAATAATAATTCATTTTTAAACATGCATAGAGTATATAGGCTCCAATACTAGTTAGCTAATAGATAGGTGAGGTTGTTTTTATCAGTCAATGTCAAATATAATCATTTCACACTTATTTATAGAAATTGTCTTGGTTTTGCATGAAACATCTTTATGAATGGCTTTATGTCTTTCTGATGAGCTCCAGAATAAGGGCGAAAAACGTTTCAAAGGCTAAGCATTTCCAGGAAACAGAATGATAGATTTCATGAAAATGTAATTCATTGGAATGAAAAATTTTTTTAAGACAAGGTAGATAAATAAATTCATTTTAGGTCTTTGTTCTCATTTTTAACTGAATCTTCATAATCGTAGGGGGTTATGTGGATACTAGTTTAATCTGCATGGCCGTAGGGGACTGTGCGGATGCTAGTGTTAAAATGAGAATTGTCAAATAAGAAATTAGACAAATTCATTTTAGGATTTTAATTTGCTAGCATAACCAGAATTCAGGTTATCGAAAGAATGCAAAGATTTCATTAATCTTTGTACACAAAGTTTTTCTTTTAGTTATAGATAGTTATTTTTTCTGCTGTTTGCAAAATCCTATAAACAATGTTTCAACACATTACCTACTTTAGGAATGTTTTTTAGAACTATCTTATTTTTGGGTGTGCGCCAATGGTAATTCTTGTCCATACTCAATATAAGAGTTTTAAAACGTAAAATTCGTTTAATTATCGGGTTTAATTAATGAAAACTTTAATAATGCTGACCTAACAATGCACTGGCCAAATTTATATTCGCTTGTGTGAATTTTCGAGCCCTTATTTAGGGGTTAACGGTGATAAACACGTCAGTTTTTTAATTCATAGACCGTGAATGCATTTTCGTGGGCCTTTTTTGGTATTGGTTTGTAGTTAATTAGCTCGTATAGGGTTTATGATGAAATTAAATATAAAAAAAACGGAAGTGCCAAAAACTGCCCTACTATTATATTTTGTACAAATATTCAGATATTCATTGCATAGACAACTTTTACACAAAGAAGTTTTATAAATAGAAGCCGAGATGAAGTATAATAGGTCATAAGACTCTGTGTGGTCAACATGTCCAACATACCTTTTCGTAACCGTTTCTTTCCTATATCACCATCTGTTGCAGCTACTCGCATAAACTAGTGTGAGTATATCATAGACATTTATGTGGAGTTTAGTAATTTAGCAACTGTGTATGTTTTAACTAACCTAACCACAAAATCATTTTCATGTTTTATAAGTTTAAAGAATTATTCTTGTAGGAATGGTGAAAAAATGTGTTGTTTGTGGTGTAACTCGGGATAAAAATAACCCGTTGTCTTACATTTAACTGTCATGTCCAAGTGTGCGCGGCAGAAAAAAGATGAGGCTATTAGTCCAGTCGATAAAGTAAAAATACACCAGAAGCTTGCAAAAAAATGTTATCTGAGATTTTCCTCCAGTAACTGTTAGTGCGAGGATTGAACATCACAAAACCACAAAAATCAGTTCTGGGGGTGCCGCACAACCTCCCCAAAAACCACCCCTTCGCTAAAGAAAGCCTTATTTTACTGATAACTAGACAACAGTTTAAGATATAGAAAAATTGCTCATCATAAAAAAAGCCGGACTAATTGCCTAAAAAAAAGTCCGTCTTGTAATGTTCTTGTATATGCCATGGTTTTCGAGAAAATCGATATTGACGAAAATTGCAAAATTTGTGTTTTTAATGTGTGCGAATTTTCGTTTATTTGAAATTCAATTGCTCGAAAACCAAACAAGCTAGTAAGAAAAATCAAAATGTATTTTAAAGAGATATAAAATACTCTCTTGTGTTGCCATTTTTGATGCCTAATGATATTTATTAGTATACAGAAATTAACAATATAATATAGTTATCTCTTGATTTTTGTGCATCTAACTATTGACGGGCCCATAAAAAATAACTGACTTTAGTATAAGTTATAAATGCATTATCTTTTAGTTCAAGGTAGTACTTCAATGCAGAAAAAGTTAGAAATAAAAATATTCACATTTATAAATTTACCAGCATGTTGAAGTTAGCCAAAAAGAAATCCAAAAAAGCCTGCATATTCAATTTTTCGATGATATTTTTTTATGCAATTTTTAAACTATTAAATGATAAGAAACAATAGTTGTATGATACATAAACTGAACAAAAAATTTTTGAGATGAATTTTCAAGATGTTTGGGTCTCTTTTTATTTTCAGGAAACAATAAAAAATTGGCCAAAATTTGGCTAACTTCAACATGCTGGTAAATTTGTAAATGTGAATATTTTTATTCCTAATTTTTTCTGCATTGAAGTACTACCTTGAACTAAAAGATACTGCATTTAAAACTTATATTAAAGTCAGTTATTTATTATGGTCCTGTGAAAAGTTAAAAGCGCAAACAATCAAGAGGTAATTAACTATATTACATTGTTATTTTTATATACTAATAAATATCAAAAAAGGAAACACAAGAGAGTATTTTATATCCGCTTTAAAGCCAATTTTGATTTATCTTCCTAGCTTGTTTGGTTTTCGAGCAATTCAACTTTTTATATAGGCCGCGCGCAAAAATTTTCAAATAAACGCTTTAAAAATACAAATTTTGCAATTTTTGTCAATATCGATTTTCTCGAAAATCATGGCATATACAAGAAAATTACACGAGGACTCTTTTTTAGGAAATTAGTCAAGCATTCTTTTTTATAATGAGAAATGTTTTAATATCTTCAACGGTTAACGAGTTATCAGTAAAATAAGGCTTTTCTCACCGAAGGGGTGGTTCTTGGGGGAGTTGTGCGGCACACTCAGAACTGATTTTTATTATTTTGTGATGTATAATCCCTCCACTAACAGTTACTGGAGGAAAATCTCAAATAACATTTCTGTTATGGAGATCTGCATAATTATTAGACCATATGACAAATTTGTCATAAAGTGATAGTTATAAAATGCAATGTCTGAAATTAAGTGTGGGGTGTTGACAACACAGCTGTAAATGCATATCTGCCTCTTTACTTTTACGCATACCTGCTAAACGGACTAGATAGAGCGGATGGTTTGCGCATACATACGTAACAGCGCCTTCTGTCGGGGCGGATGCGAAAATACTCGAATGGATACATAAACACAAAAGAGATCTAATTCTCTTTGACATGCGCATCTCATAACATTTGACAGTTCTTAGAGAAAATAAATCGATATTTCTGAAGTGTTGGAGACTTAATAAACTATCAGTAATCTCAATGTTCTTGTGAACTTGTCGTTTTTGCTGTGATGTTAATTGTGGAAGTGTGGAAACTCGGGAAAATGTCAGCTTTTAAAAAGGAGGGATGTTCTGAATTCGACCTCTATGTATATTTTTATTTCATGTATGTGTGTTGATTTTCTCTGAGATGACTTAAGTGATGTGTATGGAAATCTTTAGAGAACTGTAGAGTATGACTCAGCGGTGGTCCAATATTAGTTTCTTCAAGACATGTCTAATATAAAATATAATATTCTATGAGAGAATATTTAAAAATATGGCGAATGCGCCGCTACGCCTCTGCCACAACTGTATAATGATTTTTTAAGTAGTTGTGCTGAATCTGATGTCAACAGTTAAAGATTCAAGATGGTAAATCTAATAGAGCTGTCATATCTGTACAACTTATGCAGATATAGGTACATGAAATGGGACCATCAAGAAAAGCGAAGCAATTTTTTTGAAAAAATTAAAATATCAATGTACGGGTAATTGAACCACATTATCTAATATCGATACATTGGTCGATGTAACAGTAAGCAAATAACAAAATAACCGTATTTTTAACCCACCTCGATATCGATATTAAGTAAAAAGGTTTAATTAGGAAACGGTGAAATATTATTCCATAATCTTCACCGCTTTATTTAATGTTTTTAAATATTTTTCTAAATTATTTTTCTTCTGTCAATATATTTTCATCTGGCCTTCAACCAATTTTTATTATTTTGAACTGGTTTAATTTTACACTACATTTTCGTGTTTTTTGCAAATTCATGTATTTAATAAATTGAGAATTATAGTTTGTATTGCACAGGTGGAAAGGAAGAACAGTTTAGCCAATTTTCTACCTTTTAGTGCAACAAATATTTATTTATTAATCTCATGTATTCAGGGTAAAATTCTTAGGATCTGCTTCTATTAATAAAATACCCCTTACGCTATTTTAACTAGAGAATTTTTGAGGAAATGACGTGAAGTAAAATCACACTGGGGTAGGTTGATGTCGTGGGTCGACAATTCCGTTAGGTAGGCTTGTTTGACATGCTGCGGTGATCTAATTCCTTCATACAGAATTCCCCTCGCGGTTAATGACTATTGAAGCGGTTACATATGACTCTTGTGCTGTGTGTTCTATCCACATTATTTACTCAAGCTTGTGCTGCTTCTCTTAAACCGTCAAATACCTACTTCACAAGCGAATTCTTGACAATTATTATTATATCTTGAGGGCTTAATCGATTCGCCAATGCTATTAGGCAGTGTTGTTCTATTATATATATTTATTAAATTCTTTTTACAGAAAAATGTATATTTAGTAAGTGCATTTACTAGTGTCTGAATTTAATGGCATTCAAGTTACAAAAAAAGCTTACATAATAAAATATCGTAAATAAATATGAATAAAGACGATGGTGGCTTCCAGTTAGTTAATAAAAGCAAAAAATGTGTAAATAGATGTACGTAGTGAAGGACTTAGTGGCTTAGAAGAGGCTCTGTAGATATTGCTGTAACGTCAGTGAGATATTGCAATATTAATATTGTTCCTGTAGTTTTTAGGGAGTAGAAATAAATACACTCGTTAAAAATTCATAAATTTGCTGATATTATTGTATCTTTCTCAACATCTACTTTTCCGGATATATACCACGATCAATATTAGATTACAAAGAAGGAAATATGCATATTACGTACAGCTGGAGTGCAAGTACGACGCATGACCATAAGCTAGTTAATTGTTGGGCGTTGAAAATCATCGTATCTCCAATCAGCTTCTACCAGTGGATGAAAGTCAACTGCATATATTTCATCAATGTTCATATTTAGCCTACATCTTATTTTAGTTTCCTCATCCATAAAAAATGGAGAGGTTACCGCAATTGGTCTAGTATTTGACCAAATCAAGAAATCTTGATTACTTCTTTATGGTATTGTTTTGGTATTGCCAGACTGTACCCTTGACTTGAAAATCGATAGTCGACCTCTTGTCCTGACGTCAAGAGTTTAAATATTTATTGAAATATCAAAAATATTTTTAAAGCAATCATCAAGAAGTGATACAAACCAGATTTCTTGATTTGGAAAAATTGTCGACCAATTGCGGCAACCTCTCCATTTTTAAAGGTGAGGAGATAAAAATATGGTGTAGGCTAGATACGAACATTGATGAAATATGTTCAGTTGACTTTCATCCGGTGGCAGAAGTTGATTGGAGATACGATGATTTCCGACCCGCAACAATTAACTAGCTTATGGTCAAGAATTGTACTCCTGCAGTACGTAATGTTCTTGTAATCCAATAATGATCGTGGTATATAGCGGGAAAAGTAGATGTTGAGAAAGCTTTTGATGAAATTAGCCTCAGGGATAATATTTTGGTATCGTATATAAGGTTTTCGTGCCCATCGGATGATTTCTGGCAGCCCTGGACCTACAGAATTTCTTATTTTGTTCATTATACCGTTTGAAAAAAGATATTATTCTGATTTCAACGATATGTGACACGTCACATTTTTTATTAATTTTTCATCAAAAAGGAAATTTCCAAGTCTGGCGATGGTGGGTCCATGAGTATAAGTGGCAGTACCTGCGTAATGGAGCTCTGCATGGCATGGTTCAGCGGTAACCAGCCCGGTTATTAACTAAAGGTCAGTAACTGCCGATTTTCTTCATGCAGGTCTTTTTTGTTTTAAAATGATATCTTAGTCAAAACCCTACTACCAGGGAGCCAAACAATTTCCCTCAACATTTTTTTCACACAGTAATATTTAGTATACTAAATTTAAAAAATACCCGAAGAACTATATATTTGGATTAAATAAACGTAATTATTGAGCACCGATGTATGCACCATCACGCGCATAGTATTTAATGTGTGTATCGGTAAAAGCCAATATTTGATAGGTAATATTGTTCCAATTTATTATTTAACATTGGTTTTCATGGCACCATACAGGAAAAAAAAATAGAACGGTTTTTCAAGAATTTTAGCAAAAAATTTTTAAATGGCCAAACTTGTAAATTTATTATCATAACGGTGTGCACATAGCGAGGAGAAAACAATTCTACACCCCAAAAACTTTAATTTTAGAAGTAACCTCAACATGGCAATTTCTTGTCGATTTTATAAAATCCTCTAATGATATTGTCTACAGAATGTGGACTAGCTACCCATATGTAAACTGAATATCGGCAGAAGGTTTAGAAGAAAACATTGCACTAGAAACTCTAATATACAGAAAAAGGTAATATTGTTATTAATCACAGAAAAAAATGCTTCAAGGTTGATAGTGGATGACAGAGTTCCATTTTTTGTAATGAAAAAAAGAAAATTGTAGATATAACGAGGAAATGAAAGAGGTTTTCGAGGAATTGTTCAAAAAACTTCTCACAAAATAGAAAACGGATTTGCCATTATTATGAACAACGCCCGGTACTACAATCGATTTAGAAACCCAACCAATGTAGGGTGAAAAGAGCTTTATTCAGCGGGTTATGAGAAAGAGGCCTGAGAGAATATTTTGCACACCCTGTATATTGGTTTGATTTTGTAGTAATTAGTTTCAATTGCCGTTTTACACTTCCACTCTATTCTATTTTATTACCTGTCTTCTGTTTAGTATGGGTTTATTTTTGAGATTAATAATAAACTGTTTAAAATATTAGGTTTTGAGTTAATAAATTAAGTGAATAGAGATTAAGTTGATATACCTACATATTAAAGTAATAAAATAAAATAAAATGAAATGAAATGGAATGAAACGAAATAGTTTATAGCTTAGCTATCTGCAGCGCCTGGTCTTGTGGTTGCTGGTTTTATTTTTTTATCTTTTTAGGGCTGATTTATTACACTTAAATAACGTTCCAATGCACACAAAATGTATTATTATACTCTTCGCAAATACAACACGAAGAGTATATTGCATTCGATCAGCATATTTCTAAAACCGGTAATATTGCTCGTAGAGAAAAAAATTCATTGTGTTGGTGATCGAATTCTCAACAACTTTCAAAATTTCCGTCCGTTCGTCTGTCTGTCTGTCCGTCCGTCCGTTACGTTCCATACGTTACGATAACTTAAGAACGTAAAGTCCGATTGTATTGAAATTTGGACAGTAAGTTAGTGTTAGCTAGCGGACGAACGCTATTGATTTTGAACAAACCCGATCAATAAATAAAAAAAAATTGAATAAGAAAAAAAAATTACATACATTTTTTTATATTCTGTAATTAAACTAAAATTATTTACAAAAAAACTGCGAAAAGTATCCAATAGAGCGTGCAACAATTATATAAAAAGTGCAATAAATCGGCGAGGAGTATAACGGTTAGCTGGTTTTTACAGCTACTTAATATGTCTAAATTGCTTTCTAAACACGTGTAGCTCAGTTTGACATTGAATATTAATTGCATATCTTCCTTTACTGCAATAAACCACTTGAAGGGTCATTGGGGTATAAAGATAGGTCTATTTCCTTCGAAGGCACAGCCTTACACTTGTTCACTTCATTTTGGCACTATTAAAAAACACTGATACTAGTAATTTTCAAATTACTAATCCCATATGAACTTTTCTTTTCTATTATGGCACGTCACTTTATGCAGCATTTCTTGGCCCACCGGTGGATTAAGTACTATTGAGTTTACGGGGGTTTTAACCAATTTATAGCGCTTTTTTCGGGAGCATCCTACGGTATATGTATACACGACGTTGGTCAACGCTCGAATCCCTCGATAAGTATAGAAAAAATATATTGTGGACAAACATTGTTTGCATTAAAGGTATTGTGTCGCCTCATTATTATGAACCAAACACCATTAAACTTATTCAAGAAGACTTAAAGGGAAAAGATGCACCTTTAAGTTAGAAGAAGTTAAAGGCTTTCCGTTCAAGGTATTATAAGAAACTGTTTAAATCATCTCCCAATGATTCTAGCGTGGTTAGCGAAATGGGCGTCGAGTGCTGGTGTTCGAGTGCTGTGTACAAGAGTTTTGGTGTTCTTGGAAACTACATCTAGCTGCTTCAGGAGCAGCGTCACACCGGAGGTTCCAGCCCTCTCCAGAATTATAAGAAACTACAACAAAATATGTAGAACATACTAAAACAGTTTAATAAATCGTAGAATTTACATGGTCTTATTCTTACGGTGCAATTTCAGTTACTTATTGGGTTGTTAAGTTTGCTGCATAGAGCAGTCTTAACTTAGGTTTCAATTTGTAGCCCTGAGGATATTTACGCCTATTAAACGAAACGTTGGCGAAAGAAAAAAGTTGTTCTGAACCGACGATTTTTACCGACTATATAAAAGTTTGTTCTTTGAGGATAAAAAGACAGAATTAAATTGCAGTTTTTAAATGCTGATTTGGTAATTAATGTCCAGTACTTTTAACTTTTAATGTGCGGTTTATTTCTTGAATCCCTAAATAGAATAAAACAGGCAATGATGTAACTTTTATATGTCTTGCATTTGCGTTTAATAATTAAAAACGTACACAATATTTTTAACACAATCATTCAAATACCGCATATAGATTTTACAAAATTATCAGTAACATAAAATACTAAATAACATGTTAATACTCATCACTAAGTGAAATGCTCGATTCTTACCAGCGCGGCGCTATATTTGTCAAAATATTTGCCATTAATCAAGATAATCTCGCTGCGTTTACTCAGACTTTGTGTAAGAAAACAAATAAAGTTTCCAACTCCTAGGTAGCTACTTATAATGATTAAAACATCACACGTTCTCTATAATTAAATATGGCGGCTCAAAGACCATTTCGTTACGTTTCAAGACATTAATGCAAGATAAATATTCTCGATGAAAGAGGATTTCTGTGTGCTCGACGATCATAAACTTTTTCCTAATTGAAAAAGTTGCATGTTTATTTATGTACTTATATTTTTTATTTAATTTCATTTACCACCAATATTTTGTAAAATTTTAATCAAGTTTGCGGAAGCTTTCGCTATTTACTTTGGCAAATTGGGTGTATAGTACCTGTTAATCTAAAATCTCTTCACACAACTCCACAAGTCTTTTCAATTAATTTATATTTATAGCAATATCTTTAACCCCGAATTTTGTAAATTTATTAAAAAATTACCCATTGGTAGCTAGTATTTGGGTATATAGTGGACTAGATAGGCCTCTCCTCATCCAACTCTTCAACTGTCACGGCGCTTGACACTGTGAATACCTTGTGGAATCAGGGCGGGGTGTCCGGGAAAGATAATCGCTCTTATTATTTTATTGTTAATAAATTTGTTTTGAATGATTAACTGACTCTCACTCATGAGTATCGGGTCCAGGTCCAAGGAGCACGGGGGCATACCATTTGTGACAATATCATTGAAAAGTTTATAAAAAACTACAATATGGGAAAAAGAATATGTACAACTTGGTGCACCCAAATAACACATGCGCAGAAATATAAAGGTCATGTGCATTTAAAACGAGCTTGTACTTTGAGCCGCTGAATCCTTGACCACAACCCCATTATAACTTCAGGTGCTCCGCGCTTACTCATACTGTGCACACTTGCTTCAGTATTACGTCATCTGATCTCGACTCTTTTATGTCGGCGGCCTTGGATAAAACTTGTAACTTTGGCCCCATATACGAACATTAACATTTCCAAAGTAAAAAAGGAAAACATCATTTCTGCCGTCAAATCAAACCTGAATTTGTGAAAAAATTCATTAATCGTTACAAAATAAAAACAAAAATTCGACGTGCCCAGGAGCTGATAAATAGCGCTATAGCACAGAAGAAATAGTTGAAGAGACTAGACGGTACGGAGAGATCAAATTTTGTAGCATCGAGCCGGTATTGTTGAACCGAGAGTTAACCAGGCGTTACGAACATAGTAATTTTAATGACCTTATGTTAATTTTGTGTTATTCTGTTGACGCGACTCTAATACTGCCTGCGGCGCCAATAATTATTAACAATTAGATATCAGAATAAAAACCTACTAACCTAACCTAAAGAAATCGCACGAAAGAATGAATTTATTTTAAGCAGAACAAAAACTTACTAACCTAACCTAAGGAAATCATAGAAAAGAATTTGTGAAAAAATATGTCAATCGTCAAAAAATTAAAGAAAAAAAATTCAGCAGGCACCGGAGTTTGAACCCGGGACCCCATAAGGCCACTAGTGGACTACATCAAAGTTACATCGGAAAAATTCTATCAATTTAAACTTGGTAATAGCCCACTAACAAACAACATCACGCGAATCAGAGAGCATAACGCACCTTTTCGCATCAAACACAAATTACCATACCAGGCGTTGCCCATCTTTCGGAAACATATCTAGCCACACCAACTTTCTCTATCCAATTATAAAAACTCTCAAACACAATTTCCGATATTTACCTTTCTCTTCGTTTCCTTTTTGTATTTTTTGTTTGTTTTGTCGCTCTAAATTATTTCTTCCAAACAATATTTATTCCTTTATTATTATTATTAAATTCTTTAGAAAGCAAACATTTTAAATTATAAATTATGTGGTCTGATGTAGCCGCTCGCTCTTGCTGCATTGCTTGGAACGGGTTTTTTGGATAGTAATTTTCCCGTGCCGAACTATCATATATATCGCATCGTAAGCGAGAATATTACCTATGCGCCAACCGTACGACTGATAATGAACACTAGGACAAGGAATAAATAGTAAGACAAATAATATCACGCCTTCTTATTCGTCCGCCGCAGCAGAACTAATGCGTCCCGGCTCGATGTTACAAGATTTGCTCTCTCCGTACCGCCTTTTGTTGAACAGGCGACACAATATCGATCGGCGCTGACCGACTACACCACATCGCCTCACATAGTAACAGGCTCTCGTTCAGTATTACATCATCTGACCTTGGCACTTCCATGTCGACGGCCTTGGAGAAAACTCGTAAGTTTTGTCCTATACGCTATACGCGAACATTAACATTTCCAATGGTAAAATTCAAGGGGATTTTCACTAATTTCGAGGTATTTTTGTGGATTAGAAAAAAAATGGGCACATTGAGAGGAATGGTTACGTAGTAGAGGAATTCTGAGGTCAGATTCATTTATAATACATTCAATTATAATAGATGAAGGTATATTGTTGCAGACATTTTTTAGCAGTATTGCAGTATTTCTATAATAAAAAATTAAGATTTTCATTGAGTTTTAACTTTAGCTTTTTAGTGGAAACATCCTGATGTGGTGAAGCAATTCTGATAGCGGCATCGGATTCAGGGACTCAAAATTCAGGGCGGTATGATACTCTGCTCAAATGAACATGACCTTTTTTATGTTTGCCTGTGTAGTCGATGATTCAATTTTTGACTTTGCAATGATTTTTTAGGCGTTGCTACAAATGCTTCAATTTTACTCTCGGCATAATGATTTAACCCCACCAGGGGCATATTCTTCTAAAGTTTTGTTAAAGTATGCGCATTATTGTTCAAGTTATCATCAATTGTTTAAAAGTGGCCACTCTATTATTGTTGTCATATTTGCAACTTAACAAATTGATCAAAAGGGTTCGGAAATGTAGTTTTCTTTGCAATTTTGTTGCCAACAACTTGTTTTTTCCTTCACTGCGATGCGAGCTATACACCCAAGTTTTTAATAAAAATTGTGAAGAAAGACAATTTTGAACATTCCTTTATTTAAACTGTAACGAAACTTTTGTTCCGTTGTAGAAATTGTCACCACAGAACCTAAACTATCATGTATTCGAAGCACATTCAAGTTAAAAAATGTTGTCTCACGCGGGTGAGTAGTTGTGTGTATAACTGGAAAATTCTAGATTTTATCTGAGTAATCACTTAATGTTTTGTTTAAATATAGTTATTGAGTAGTTGATTATTATGGGATTACAGTTATAAAATATTTATTTTTGTTTATTAAGTAGCTTTTAATGTATTTTGCGAATTTTAGGGACACATTGTGTGTGTGACCTTGTGTTCATTGCAGAGCACGTGTGTAGAAATTAATAGAATTGTTAATTTTGAGGAAGACCTACGGATTAAGTCTATATTGAATATGCTTAGGAGAGTTACTTCTCTCGTATTTATATAGAAGTGGAGGCAGGACCCTAAAGTGTTAGCAGCCACTGAACTACTTTTCTGGAGGAATCTACCTGAGGTAAATGAACATTTTCTTTAATTAGATTAACTTATTGTTAAATTTGTATATTTGTCCACTCATCTTGAGGGTTAAGTTCAGTGTTGCTCACAGCTGTTGGAGAATTCTCCATGTGCCATGACGTAACTAAAATAATGCTAGTAATTATGTTTTTAAGTTGAATTTGATTGTTTCCTCCTGATCAAGTGACAAGAATATCAGTTATTTGTCTTGTTTGTAAAATACTCCTTCATGAATACGCTGGCGCCCTAAAATTTATAATAACTTTTTTTGTTTTGGCAATCAAATAAATATAACTGAAAATAAATTATTAAATTCGAATGAATTCTTAACTTTTTGCTGAACTACTTGTAATGTTTACAAGTTGCAGTAAACAAACACTACATTTAGGTAATTTCCTAGAAATTTTGGATGTACTCCTCCAATTAGAATTAATTTCTTTTTCAAAAAATTTAAAAAAAACAGCGACCGGAAATCAAACTTTTAGGTGTGAATTGTCTAGTTAACTGTCGGTCACACAGTCTCAAAAAAATATATAAATATTTTAAATAGGTACCTAATAATTTATTTGCATTTAATATTTTTATTTACGTAATTATCAATTATTATAATTCTAATTCTCATATTTTGTGTAGCGTCAAATTACAAAAAACTGGCTTTAAAGTGTATTGAATTAATTCTAAAGTATCAACCGCAACTCTTTAGATGTATTTGTAAACTAATATAATTACTACAAGCAGCTGATTCGTCTAGTATTGGGCAGGGTTTATGTGTAATTCCTAATTGGTGCAAACGCTATACAGAGCGAGTCTGGAGTACGGGGACGGTCAATATATCCTCAACCTCCTGAAATTTCAAATAAAAACTGTAAAAGATCAAGATGGTATATTTCAAAATTATTTTTATATCTACGATTTTTTTCACATACTGGTGGCAAAACTAGTGCTTGGATTTTTTTATTGAAACATTTTCTTGTACATTTATATTTGTCCTTTAATTCTCTATCCAAACACATTCCACATTTAGACTTACACTGCGGTGTCAAATTTTTGCACTTTTGCGATAAAATGAATTCCAATTACAAATTAATTATGCAAAAAAACTTATTATCATTTTGACCATTGTTTCACTTTGGGTACTAGTCAAGAGCAAATGCAAGTTTTCAGGTCTTTCAAAATTGAACCTAATTATACAAAGTGTTCTTCACACCGATTAAAATTATTATAGTTTTATTAGCTCAATTTATTCAAAAGGAACTCTCGTATTTAACTCAAAATATTTTAGCTATCAAACCAATAATCACTATGAGATATCAACATGTTACCTACACATGCTGATTTTGATAGATGAAACATTTTAAGTAAAAAAACCGCTGCCTAAGGAATCACTAATTCCACATCCAGATTTTTCATCCAAGTCACTTTGAAGGAAACATCTTGACTAGATTCACACTCTACTATGTGGAAATTATTGATAATATAATTTTATTAATATTTGGGGCAGATGTCCTCCCACCCCTTCAATGGAATCATCTCAATCAGACCTCATTAGAATACATACGTGCACTAACTTTCTAAGTGAATATCTCAATTTCATGTCATCAATCCCATTAATAATATAGCGGAGGTGGTGGAATTTGAAAAATATTAGAAAGATATCTGACGCCTTGGTTTCTAGTATATACACAAAGTCCCACATTTCTGTTCTCTGTACAGCTTGATTTTCTTATTTTCCACTATTTACTCCTATTTAACCTCCAACCCTTCAACGGAATCATCTCAAAATATAATCTAGCTGCAGATTTCGTTATAATACATATGTTTTCTTAAAAATGTTCTTAAAATGTTTTCTTAACCGCTTCTCAAGTCACCGAGGTAACTCCTTGAAAATCCAGAATGATTTTGTGTAAGGTAGAGAGTCTACCAAATTTCAAATGAATACCTCAATTTTATTTTAACAACCCCTTTAATAATGGAGTAAAGGTGGTGGGGGATTGAAAAATATTATAGAAAACTCTGAGGCCTTGGCTTCCAGTACACATAGCGAATTTCAAGTTTCTGTACTCTTACCAACTTGCTTTACTTATTTACCCCTATTTAACCCCCAACCCTTCATCAGAATAATCGCAAAATATAATCTAGTTTCTGATGTCATAATAATATATACGTGTACAAAATTTCAAGTGAATATCTCAATTTTATTTTATCAACCTCTTTAATAATGGGTGGAGGGAGTGGTGGGGATATGAAAAATATCTTAAAAAATTTTAAGGCTTTCGCTTCTAGTACATATACCTAATTTCATTTTCTGTACTCTCATCAGCTTGCTTTATTTATTTTTCCCTATGTACCCCTATTTAACTCCAAACCTTCAACCGAATCATCTCAAAATATAATCTAGTTCCATATGTCGTTATAATATATACGTGGACCAGATTTCAAGTGAATATCTTAATTTTATTTTACCAACCCGTTCAATAATGGAGTAGGGGAGGTTAGGGGGGGGGGGGTTGAAAAATATTATAAAAAAATCTGAGGCCTTAGCTTCTAGTAGATACACTGAATTTCAAGTTTCTGTACTCTGTAAAGCAAGCTGTTTACTTATTTTCCCCTATTTAACCCCCAACCCTTCATCAGAATAATCGCAAAATACAATCTAGTTTCTGATGCCATAATAATATATACGTGTACAAAATTTCAAGGGAATATCTCCAACTTTATTTTATTTACTCCTTTAATAATGGTGTGGGGGGGGGGTGATGAGGGGATGAAAAATATTATTAAAAATTTTGAGGTCTTGGCTTGCAGTACATACATCAAATTTCAAGATTCTGTACTCTTACCAGCTTGTTTTACATATTTTCCTCCATTTACCCCTATTTAACCACCAACCATTCACCGGATATCTTCAAAAAACAATCCAGTTCCAGATCTCGTTATGGTACATACGTGTACAAAATTTCAAGTCAATATCTTAAACTGTTCTGGAGAAATCGTGCGGACAAAAACAAGTTACAGACAGACAGACAGGCAGACAGACAGACAGACCGACAGACAGAAAGTGTTTTTTTTTCGCTCAAATTTAAAATCTCGACGTTTCATGACATTCTAAACCTATTTCAAGAAAAAAAAAATTGAATTTTTTTTTACGATTACTATACTTCCAATCCACTACGTGGATGTGGAAGTAATATACAAGTTGTTCCATTTGAAAAATTTAGTTCCGATTGCTTAAAAATGTAAAAATTTGAGTCGGCCTATCACCCTGTACAATTAGATTCTACTTTCAGAGGCCTGGAAATGAGTACAGGGTGTTGACTAGTATTCAAAGTGAAACGACGATCGATTAAAATGAGCTTTACAGATTTTACTTCCGACTTCTGCATGTGCCTGAATAGAGAACTAAGAGCCAAATATAAATGTATAAGAAAATGTTTGGTGTTTCATGTCAAAAATTCAAGTATTAGCTTGCCACCACTATGTAAAACATCCCGTAGAATTAAAGATAATTTTGAAATATGCCAGTTACTCCGTATATCTCGCAAATAAAGTCCAAACTAGTCAAATCTCTGGTTAACTCCTAATACGTATGCCACTTGATCTAAAACGATATGGATTCAACTGGTAGCGCAATCAATTTTATTAAGCAAAACTAGCGAATGATCCAGTGGTAGGCCTGCTAAGAGCTGCTAAGGGTTGAGGTGTCGGCACTAGATCAAAGGCGCAATAAGGGCTTTAAGGGGCGGACAAGGGTATCATTAGCTGGCCAGTGGCCGGTGCTAAACGCTAGCCGTTTATCACCGGCCACCTTGACTAGCAATTTGTCATCGCCCAGTCTCTCTGCAAACACTGCGAGATATATCTGGATGTTTACACACTGCTCGCCTCTAACCCGACTGTAAATATGCTGTACGACGGTGCACATAAGGTGGATGGTTCAAAGTTTAATGGGAAATTAACGAAGGGACTTGCTGCATTCTAATTTGATAAAGGTAACTGGATATGTGTCATTGAAAAATAATTTATGAACACTGAGAGCACGATTTATAATTTTAAATAGTTCAAGGAAGTAATGATGAACGAGATGACTGTCAAGATGAAACTTGAACTGTCACCATGGACCTAAAAATAATTGGACTGAAATCTGCGCACACAGTATTGTTCAAATTAATAGTTTATCTTAAAATTTGGCAGTAAAACTAAAATCTACAAGACAAAATAATTGTGATACGATGAAATTGAAGGATGAAGAATCAGGGTTTAATTACGTCGTGAAAACGCTCGAATGTTTCAGACTGTCGGAGTAGGCTGTGCACCACATTGCTGTTTCTACGCATAAGTAAATTAATAAAAAAATGTCCTTTACAGTTTAAACCGCAATGGATATATTTTCTTTAATTGGAGGTGGTTATATCCCTTCTTAAGAGTGGTTTCTTTTTTTTATATCTTTTTATAATCAAGCGTCTTAAAATTTACTTTAGTAATACACCGAATGTGTATTACTTAAGTATTCCATAAGACCATTTTTTTCTGGGGGTAAGTTTACAGCACCCTAGAAGTAGATTGTGATCAAATTAGAAATTAAAAAAAAAAACATTTTTTTTTAAATTATTAAGTACAGCTTTTTTAACGTGATACGTGAGATTTTATCGTTTAGGGGGGCTTTATAACCTGTAAAGTATTGTTTTATTATAACATGGGTATTGAGTGTAAAAAAATAACTTACTACAGTTACCGCCTTGCCTTCTTGACCCATTTTTAGACTAGTATTTAACCATAAAAAAACTGATGAGTGTAGACACAATTCTGATACCAAATTTGGATTCAGAGGCTCAAAATACCCAAGGGTAGAGTGGTCTGATGAAAAGATTAGAAAAAAATTGTTTGTGTGTGCCTGTGTAATTAGTAAGAGTGTTCATGTTTAGTTCCGTTTTAGCATACATTAATTAAAATAACAAAGCGCAGGGTTATGTTAATATTCCCAATTGTTTAAACAAGGTTTTACAGCTACCTCGCTTATTTAATCCGGTAATCAATCGTACGGCTCTCTTTTGCAATTTAAAATCTCTAATACTGTCACTTGCAGTACAAAGTAATGTTCACCTGAGACCAACATTGATATATTGACTTATACCATATTAATTTGTGAAATTATGTGCTAGTGGAATAGGATATCACATATGGTTGGTATGTTCTCAACCTGCCTATTGAACTGGCTAAAGAGAATTCCTCTCGTCTCATTGATGGTATCTGCCGAACTTGATGCATGGTATAATAACAACACAATATTTTTAAAAGGAACGTATGTAAATAAATTCAGTTTAGGGCTTTTCTATTCTCTAGTATACCCAGATGTAGGTTGTTAGAGAAATACAAAGCTTCATTTTCAGTAGATTTTAATTTTTTATTGGAAAGGCTTTTGTTCCCATTTTTAACTTAATCTTGATGACCGTAAGGGAAAATTTAGATACACGTGTTACAATGTGAATTGTCAAATAAGAAATAGATAAATTCATTTTAAATTTTTTTAATTGCTAGCATAACCATAATGAAAGTTATGGATAGAATGCAACGATTGAAAATTAATATTTTTATGCATAGTTTTCCTTTAATTCCTCATAGATAACTTTTTCCGCTGTTTGCCAAATTGTATAAAGAATTTATTACTATTATTGTAAATTACATTACTCATACTATCATTTGCCTGGAGACCGGTTATTTTCTTGAAGTATGGAAAATTGCTGTGGTAAGTGTCATACCTAAGAAAAGAAGCCCCCCTAAGATCTATCAGTCTTTCACTTGTGCTAAGTAAAATTTTAGAAAAAACCGTTTTCATACAAACAGCAGATGACTTTAATGAATATCATCTTATTCCAAAAAGCTAGTCTGGTTTTAGAACAGGATATAATACAACTGCATTGATTCTCAATATATCCGATAATACTATTCGCGCTTTGGATAAGTCAATGGAAACTATCGTGGTGCTGCTAGATTCTTCCAAAACAATTGTATTAATCATGAGCTGCTTTGCCTTAAACTAAAATACTATGGCCTCGACGACATAGCAATTCAGTTTTTTTATTTTTTTATTATTATTTATTTAGCAGAAGTCAGTTTATTCGTACTAATTCTGGAACATCATCAACCTCCCATGTTAAGTCAGTAGTACCCCAGGGGTCCATTTTAGATCCCCTACTTTTCTTCGTCTATACCTTTGATATGTCTAGTGTCATAAACAATTCTACATTATTCTCCTATGCTGATGACCAACAGATCTTGTATAGATTTAATCCGAAGCAACTTATTGATGTAGTAAGCAGCAATATTAACTAATCAGCTCTTAATTTACATTGTAGGATAACATTAAACTAAACTAAAACTAATATAACGCCTTATTTTCCGAAATATGTTTGTGCATGTTTGAAAGCTAATTTAAAAACAAGTATAGAGGGCGAATTAGTAACCTTCGTAGAAAGTGCCAGAAATTTGGGTGTGATTTTTTACGTTAAATTAAGATTTCAGGACCATTTATCAAATGTAATGAAAATATGTTATTCACAATTAAGAATTTTATATAGCAATAAATCTACATTAAATTTTAAAACTCGAAAAAAATTGTGATTGTTTTTTGAGAACGCTATTTTGTTATTGCTATATTTTATACCATCCATGTCTCGATATGTTGCCTAAAATGCGGATCCGAAAAGGACAAAACACATGTCGATTCATCTGCAATTTGAGAAAGTACGACCATACATCTTCAAAATTTGATGACCGTAAGGGGCTTAAAATGGAAGATATTGTTATGAATTACACCCCCTTGGAAAAGGAGATGGTACGCCTATGCCTACTGATTGTGACTGGAAGCCAAGAGAATAAAACGGACTTTTCTGGGATGTTGTTGGAGAAGATTCTTGAATATTTCTAGATAGATCTAGAGAGTCAAATTCGGAGTATATAAGGCGCGATTACCAGCGCGGAGAGGGGGAAGTTTTATGAAGAAAGCAGTTTATAAAAGGGAACTCGAGAAAAGTGAAAAGTGAGGTTAGATAAATAGTAAATAAAGTGAAATTGAAGTATTGTAGTCAGTAAATTGTTAAATAAAGTGTTAGTAGTGTTTATCTCTTGTTGAAATTATTTAGAACCCACGGATTCATACAGGGTGTTTCCCAAAAAGGTGGAAATCCGTAACATTTTGGTGTCGGAAGCGGAATTTTGACAAGAGGATTTTTCGGGAGTGTTGAGAAGACTGGGACAGTATTCTCGGAGTTAGTGCTAACACAGGAAGGACTAGTTTACTGGACGTTGTTCGAGGTTTATTTTCGAACAGGAAAAATAGTGTTTAAGTGCATTTTTGAGACATTTTTGGAACATTTTGTTGGACATTAGAGGTTAAGTGACAAAGACTCTAGATAAGACTTTTTCGTGCCGTTTTGAGGGTTTTCTGGACAGTCCCATTACCGATAGTGACGTAATTATATTAAACTTATTTGATTTCAACGTAATTGTATGCCGGTAACGACCAGAAGCATGGCATCCGAACAACAAATGCAGGACTTTATGGCCCAAATGCAAAAGATGATGATGGATCAGGAAAGAAAGCGCCAAGAAGAGAAAGAAGAACAGGAAAGAAAACGCCAGGAATAGAAGGAGGAACGGGAAAAAAGACGCCAAGAACAAGAACAAAAACGTCAAGAAGAATTAAGAAAAATTTTTGAGGATCAAGAGAGAAGACGTCAAGAGGAAAAACAAGAAGAGGAGAAACGACATCAAGACGAAGAGAAACGACGTCAGGAAGAATTGAGAAAAATCATGCAAGACTTGGACATTAAACAACAAAAAGAGAGAGACGAACTAAGGAAAATTATAGAAGGCCAACAGAGTGCCATATTTGCCGTCACTGAAGAACTTAAAAATAAAGTCGAGCAAGAAGTAAGCGAAGTGAAAGAAAAAGTAGACAAGGTTGAAGAGAAAATGCACCAGGTAGAAGGAGAAATTGACCAGCTTAAACAACAGTTGAGGGATAGAGGAAACCAGCAACTGGTATCGTCAGGCCAGCGATTAAAAATTCCCTCCTTTGATGGTCAAAGTTCCTGGATGACTTACAAGACACAGTTTGAGGCAGCAGCGAGTGCAAACAACTGGAATGACGAAGAGAAGGCTAAGGCATTAATCGTGGCTTTAAGAGGCCAAGCGTTGGAGTTGCTCCAGACAATTCCGGCGGACCAACAACGTAATTTTAGAGTTTTAGAAGCTGCCTTAGATCTACGATATGGAGATCAACACCTTGCTCAAGTATACCAGACCCAGCTGAAAGTGCGCGTTCAGAAAGCTGGAGAGACTCTGCAAGAATTTGAAGCTGCGGTGGAAAGACTGGCACACTTAGCTTATCCTAATGCGCCAAAAGAATTTAAAGAGCAATTGGCAGTGGGGGCATTCCTAGACGGGATAAGGGACGAGGAGATCAGGCGAGTCCTCAGGCTATCCCGACATAAAAGTAGTAGTGAAGCCTTGGTGCATGCACTAGAGGTAGAAGCCGTCTATAGGGATACTCCAAAGTCAAGAGTACGGGCTATGACGCTTGAAGAATCGCAGCCAGAAGAGAGAGACCAAAACCCTATCTTGAATGCGATTCTCAAAACGAATAAAATGATCGGTCAATTACTGGCTCAATCGAATCCTCCAAGAAGACAGGAAAACCAACAAAACAGAGAAAGGCCAAGTGGAGGTATTAAATGTTACAACTGTGGCATAGCAGGGCATATCAAACGAGACTGTCGATATCGGATCTCGAGGAATGTGAAGGCTGGAAACATGGAAGAGACACAGAGTAAACAAAGTAGTGGAAGGCCAAGTGGACGGCGTGTGAAATGCTACAGGTGCGGGGAACTAGGACATATCCAGCTTGAATGTCCACAGAGGAGCTTGGAGAGAGTGAAGGCCGGAGATGCTGTGAAGCCAAGGGGAAAACCAGAGGAAGCCGGTACCATAGAGGCTGTGACAGATAACGAACGTGGTGCCCCTAGAGAAGTGAAGATTTCCCAGCTTCGGAGCATTACAGAAAGGCCACCACTACAAGGATATGACGATAAAACGAAACCTGAGAGAAATGCAAACATTTCATCCGGAAGAAGGTACAAGGAAGGTTGCAAGCACAACCACTGGGAGAAACTGCAGGTCACGGGAGCAGTCAACACTGTCAAGGTGGAGGTGCCGGATGATAAGGCAGATGAAGCGCTCAGACAGGAACAATTGAACGATGTGGAAATTGGGCCTATATTGAGAGCCAAAGAAAGGGGAACTCGTCCAAAATGGAAGGATGTTTCGGGCAAAAGAGTGGGGCTGAAGGCACTATGGGCGCAGTGGGACTCACTGAAAGTCATGAACGGGCTGTTGCGGAGAGCATGGGAAAGCCCGGATGGAAAACAGCTGGTTATGCGTCTAGTGATTCCCAGGTGTCGAGTTGCGAAGGTGCTTCAGGAAGTGCACGAAGGAACATCCGATGGACACTTCGGTGTTAACAAGACCCTGAAGAAAATACGAGAACGATTTTATTGGATAAGAAGTCGTCAGGATGTGGAGGCTTGGTGTCGCAAATGCAAGATTTGTGCAGCCAGTAAGGGACCACAGACTGGAAGTAAGGGTGAAAACAAGCAGTTCAACGCCGGAGCTCCTTTCAAGAGGTTGGCTAACGATATAGCGGAACCATCACCAGCCAGTGACCGAATGAAGGCTCGATATGACTGGAAGGGTAATTCAAAGGAGGTCATCAAGGTGGGAGAGCTAGTTTGGCTGTACAACCCCCAGCGGAGGAAAGGAAAGTCACCGAAATCACCTTGGGATGGACCGTACACTGTTATTACCCGAATTAATGATGTCGTCTATCGGATTCAACGAAGCAAAAAGTCCAAGATAAAGATCGTGCATTTGGACAGATTGG
Source organism: Stenurella melanura (assembly GCA_963583905.1). Taxonomy (NCBI): domain Eukaryota; kingdom Metazoa; phylum Arthropoda; class Insecta; order Coleoptera; family Cerambycidae; genus Stenurella; species Stenurella melanura. Next base: position 118,067,879 of record OY757312.1, read on the forward strand.
CGAAATACATCGATGATTCTGGGTTGCCTGATCGGGACGATCAGGCTTAAGGAGGGGGCAGTGTTATGAATTACACCCCCTTGGAAAAGGAGATGGTACGCCTATGCCTACTGATTGTGACTGGAAGCCAAGAGAATAAAACGGACTTTTCTGGAATGTTGTTGGAGAAGATTCTTGAATATTTCTAGATAGATCTAGAGAGTCAAATTCGGAGTATATAAGGCGCGATTACCAGCGCGGAGAGGGGGAAGTTTTATGAAGAAAGCAGTTTATAAAAGGGAACTCGAGAAAAGTGAAAAGTGAGGTTAGATAAATAGTAAATAAAGTGAAATTGAAGTATTGTAGTAAGTAAATTGTTAAATAAAGTGTTAGTAGTGTTTATCTCTTGTTGAAATTATTTAGAACCCACGGATTCATACAGGGTGTTTCCCAAAAAGGTGGAAATCCGTAACAATATTTTTAACTATCACATACTTGTTTTTACACATCGTCTTATGTTGACTTCTACTCCGTCCTACCTCAAAGAAAAGACTATTTACAGAAATCAAATTCACGATCGAAATATAAGATCTTTCTTCAACTATGCCACAACACTCCACTCTGTTATTTCAACGATCTTTTATTTTCATTGCATTTCGTTCTTATAACAATATTGATAACATGTTTAAGTGTCTTAATATATATTATTTCAAAAGAAAACAGGATTTGATTTTATATCGAACACGCACTAATTTGCAGGCTTAGCAATGCTCAATTCTTAATTTACTTTTAATTTTGAACAGTACATATTTACATTTATTTGACAATTGTTGTAATTATTAATTCCTATTTTTATGCTACTTTACAAATATGTATATTATACTTATTACACTTTTATTACTGTATTATTTATGTCTTTTCTTTAATTAGTTTTAAGTTATCGGTTAAGCTCTAGTAGCTAAACTCCTCCCTTGATGTAGTGTTATTTATTTTATGTCATATTATCAAAATGTAATATTATGTGCAGTGCATCAATAAAGAGGACGATTATTATTACTATTATTAATTTATGTTTATTGCCGAATCCAAACAATGAAATTAATCTGTGATGATGATGAAGCATATTTTTCGTTACTCTCTAACAAACATTACATATTTTTTATCATTTTTTTATTGCCTCTTGTCTGATATATTTGCCATACAATGACATGTTACACAAGATGAGTTATTTGTTTTGTCACCAGAACGCTTTGGGAAATATTTATTTAGAGATCTAGCGGCATTGAAAGAAGTCGACGTCATCGGTCATCTGACCCCTCTTTTGGCCACTTCCGGCATTAGGGAACTCCGACTTCCGTCAATTCAATAATACGTCGAGGGCGCGAAAAGTGTCTGCATATTTGTTTTGATTTTTCGGTTCGACTTCCCTGAAATTTCTATATGATAAATGGGGACGTAGACGAATGGTTTATTGAAATGCCCCGGTGGATAAGTTGCGGCCGGAATTCTGGAATCACAAATAAGGAGGGAAGAAAACTTGCTACTTTTTATGGATTACTTTTCTGTTTCCGATTATACAACTTTTATGGTTTAAAAGTCTAACGGTTTGTTTTCTCAGTAGGAATCAATAATCAGCCTGATATTTTTAAATTTATCTATTTCACTTACTATTTCAAATATTAATAATTACGAGTGGTACGATAGAATTGAATATAAAAATATACATAATTAATATACTAGGATTCATAGATAAATCTTTAGTGACAGGCAGAGGGAGCGGCAACCGTAAAAATGCAGCTCATTTTATAAAGAACGAAACTTTTAGAAAATATAGTATCTGTCATGACAGTAGGTACTCGCCATAGTCGTCTTACGAAAACCTGTCGCAGACTTTTTTGTAGGGAATTTAATGTTCTACAAAATAGATTCTAAGCAGTTTTTCTCTATCAAGCCTCATTCTGGCAGCATTTCAAGTTAAAAATCGGAAAACATACTCTTGGCCATAATTTTAACAATAATTCGACAGCGCCGCAAAGAGATGCACAAATTGAACCTAATAATATTTACATTATTACCAACGGAAAGTGAAATCCTATGCGTCCGAAAATTACCCAGATTTAAAATCACTAATTCTACTGGTCTAATCTACTATTACTACAAGTTGGCCAATGTTGATATATATGTATGTTAAATTCTCTCTTATTAAACTCCTCAAATACGAACATGAAGGGTATAGGTTAGAATTTGTAATAAAACCCATTTTTTTAAAATTTTTATTATTTATTGTTTTATTATTAATTTCAAGAACTTGGTTATGACATGTTTTATGGTACGTGAGCTTTTGAATAACATGAAAACATTTTTTCATTTACTTTTAAATAATGATATATAGTCCATTGAAATGTTACAAAAATCTTGTTCTGTCCAAATTGCAAGGTTCGGTCTAACCTTGTGACATTCAAAATTACCTGAATGCCACTTGCTAATTTTTATTTTAATAGCAATGAATTTTTGCAGTCTGAAACTACAATTCAGTAAACTTATTAATTAATTTTTCAGTTCAATCCTGAAGCCGTCCTTGTCTCACTGAATATGGAAGAATTTGTGTTCATCAACCCAACTTTAAATTAGAAATTAGCATACAAGCGCCATATGTTACTTCTCTTGCTATACACCTACAAGTCATCTGGTACAACAAATATTATAAAAAGAAATCTATATTAAGTGAAACTCCTAAAAATCGATAAACAAAATTATTAATCGATAATTCTGATTAAATTAGAACTCATGAATTCATAGAAATGATACAGTAGAGTAATTGTGTAGATTTGTATTGTATTTAAACAATTATTTGTTACCAGTAGTTGTCAGCGACATCTTGCGTATTTATGGATAACTAGACCATATCAGATCTTACACGGGATCGGAACAGGTCGTCAGGTCCATTTTCCTGGCTAGGTCGTAGCATACAGACGTATTTCTGACCGTTTAACACCTCATCTGGATTGGTATGTTAAAGATACTTTATAATATGAATATAGAGGTGTTTCAGAATCTCATGAGCCGCGAAATGCGCAAAAGGCAAAGTTTAATCTGACTTATAAGTATGTTTTTGAAGACACTGGAGGCTGCTTTGCTGTATACATAAACAAGAGCTCGGGATAAATTGTAAACAATAAATATAATATTTTTAAGAAGTTTAACTGAGTCAACAGGACGGATTATGTCTCTGCGCATATGAAGGTCACGGCTCATGAGGTTTTAAAACACCTCTAATTACCTTCTGTAGTATTTGTTGTAAATGTATTTGTAATTTAATTGTTGAATTTATCATAATTAAACGCGATGTTTGTTGATCACAAATTATTTCATTCGCGGCGCGTGGCGTGTAAGATGGAGACCACGCGGTCATGTTAATGTATGAACGGGGTATTTCGAGACATGTGTTTAACTCGGTATTAATATATATTTAGAAGTAAATTTTATTAATGAATAATTGAGGTTTAATAGGGGTTTAAAGACACTTCGAATGTAGTAAATTATGTTTTCGTAACCTTATCGAATAATTAAAACTCAAAGGAATTTAACTCGATGTTAGTAGGGGCGAGAAGGGCATGTTAATGTAATTTATTTAGAGAGACACCAGTAATACATTAAAGTGGGGATTTTATCAAACGCACTAAGAGTGCCCACTATTAACTACAGTAATTTCAAGTGAAGTAACAGATAAAAACTCTTGTAGGAATTGAGGTGTTAAGTTAACCCTTAAAATTGAAATTTTACCAAAAAAATGGCTTAACCTTGTGCCAAAGAACTGGGCTGCTACTACTAATCCATCGGTTATTTGCCAAGAAGGAGTCTTTGTAATCCAAATTGTTGGAGTGTCTCGGTACAGAATAGTCCCCGCTGGATGAGAGCACCAAGTTGTTAGAGTTTTGGTAACCGTTCACAGACGAATAAGTTCTGAGAAGTCGAGGGACCTCTGCTGGATGTCAATAATCGAATGGTGGTGATATACAGTGAAGATTCTGTGAGACGAGGACCAGGGTTGGTTTCTGCAGGACGCAACCGGTGGTAATAGTATCACTTGAATTTTTCTACAGTATTCAACTTTCGATAAATTTCAAACAGTTCTAAATTTTTACCATTGTTGTTATATATTGCCTTCAGCTAATTATTATTTTTTTACATTTAATTACTTAATCACAGCTTAACGATAAATTGTCATATTTTGTACTTTTTTGGTCTTCAACCTTACCATAATTATTTATAATATATAAATAAACTTTCTGTAAGGAAGTAGCTACATCCAACCATAAGGTGTAAATTAAATTCAAATCACTTCAATAATTGTAAGAATCAACAAACCAGATATATTTAACATAGTGTTTATCTGTGAGAATTTTATGAGTATCTATGGCATATTAATTATCTCTGAGTAGTCACAGTCGTACAGTTAGACAAGTACGTTGTAGATGCTTTTTTATATGACTACTGGCGCCTAACCTAAAATAAAAAAATTTTCTGAATAATTTCCGAACCACGACCCAGTCTCCACAAACAAAACGAGAACCGGGCAACCTCAACTTCCTAACCTGCTGGGGGCAGAAGTTGGTGGTACAACCTTGCATTTTGGACAGGACAACATTTTTTGTTATATGTAGGGGGGTCTAGTGTGATTATAAAACTCGGTTCTCGGGTTTGAAGGACCTCCCATTTAGCCGCAATCTTGAAAAAGGGGGCGTAAACAGTTTTCCGCGATATCTTGAGAACTGTAAGTAAATTTTTTTAAGACTTTCTTTGTAGATAATTGAATTCTCTACAATCTTAGTCTAGATACTTCTTACCATAAAACTGAAAGTGAAGAAGTTATAATTAAGGATAGACTAACATTTTCAAGAAAAATGCCATTTAAGGGTTGTAACTCCTTTTCTATTGATTTCATTGAAAAAATACATAAGATACGCGCGAAAGGATGCAGGAAAGAAAACCGATCTAAAACTACTTTGGCTATATGTTTTTGGGGTCGCTGATTACGAAAATCGGGGGAACACCCCTAAAAACCAAAAAACACCCCTTTTAGAGTGTCTTTCGCGATAACAAAAATAAAAAGGATCCCATGAAATCCCTTTTTTTAATATCAATTTTCAATGGCTGTTGATTTATATCAAATATAGCCAAATTATATGATTAGGGATCATCAAAGTGGGTTAAAACCACCCTTATATTGACCGAAAATAAAAAAAAAATAAAAAAAAATGTGTCTACTTTTTGCTTTAAATTTGGTTGAATGGGTATTTCTGTGCAAAAGCGAATTATTCTCAACCCCTAAGAGGATGAAACTACCCTCTCCTACCACTAAATTGAAGCATGCTTTGAAACACACATTCTTTCTTGCATTATCATTTTATATTCTCCAAAGGAAAGAAATTTAAAAAATGAGTAGAGAAAATTGTTCGCAATAAAATGATCTATTTAAAAGTGAATTATTTATTATTTGTTTGCTTATAGTAATGAAACATTTTCTTTATATGATTTTGCAAACAGTGGAAAGAAAAGCTAACTATGAGAACTAAAGGAAAAACTATATATAAAAATATAAATGAAATCTTTGCATTCTTTCGATAACCTGAGTTCTGGTTATACTAACAAGTTAAATTCTGATTTTCCATTCTCATTTTAACACTAGCATCCAACCTAGTCCCCTACGGCTAAGCAGGCTAAACCAGTATCTACATGATCCCCTACGATATGTAAATTCAGTTAAAAATGAGAACAAAGGCCTGAAATTAATTTATTTACGTACCTTGTCTTTAAAAATTTTTTCATTCAAATGAATTACATTTTCATAAAATCTCATTCAGTTTCTTGGAAATGCTTAGCCTTTGAAACGTTTTTCGTCCTTATTGTGGATTCATCAGAAAAGCCTAAAGCCACTCATAACGATGTTCCATGCAAAACTAAGACATTTTCCATGAATGGTATAAAATAATTATAATTGACATTGACTGATAAAAAACAACAGATCTTCACCTATCTATTAGCTAACTAGTATTGGAGCCTATATCGAAAGAATGCAAAGATTTCATTAATATTTTTATATATAGTTTTTCCTTTAGTTCTCATAGATAGCTTTTCTTTCCACTGTTTGCAAAATCCTATAAAGAAAATGTTTCATTACTGTAAGCAAACAAATAATAAATAATTCACTTTTAAACATGCATAGAGTATAGCAACTTTTATCTTTTGTCTGAAAGCTACGAATTAAATTAGTTTAAATACATTTGACAAAATCCTATATATTTTAACATACCACCTCAAGAACCCGTAAAACTATATCCAATGCTTTAGAAAATCCAATAACATCACCTCTATAATTTTCTTATTATTGCAGGCTTCGATTATTTTGTCCCTCAAATTTAATAAGGCTGAGGCGATGCTATGGGATTGTTAATAAGCAAAATTGACATTCAGGTCATCAGTTTTTTTCATTAAGGTAATGAGAATTTCTTTTTACTGTGACCTCTATGGGTCTATTGTGGTACTTCTTGTACTTTAGGGCTCCTTATCCAGATATGGTCCTTTTTACTAGACTTGGAATTTGCTGATGGTGTGCTCCTTTTTCTCGTTAAGTTGCCTCAGTCCAGTCAGGATTTTACAGCTCAGCATATAGAGTGAGGTTTCCGGTGAGAACACAGGTCAGTCATCTAAGCGTGCCGGATCCGACCGAGTAGGGATGGGTTCCATAAAGCTTATTTCTAGGCAAAAGAAACTTTTTTTTCTAGGAATAAATTAATAATGTGTGTTATACAAAGAGCAGTATATGGTAGGCATAGTTAATGTGAAATAATTTTTGGCCCAAACTCTATACTGTACAATAAAGTTTAATTTCCTGGATAACTTAGTGATAAACAGTTTACAACATTGATGCCTATGTAAACTGTGAGGATGTATGGTTTCAAGAATATGATTACTATTGTTGTTGATAATTTAGAAAAGTGATCATTACTAATATCAAGGTTAGTTAACTCCGCAGGCAAATCTACTTTACTTTTTGACCGAATTCCTAATTCACTCAATCTTTTTCGATCCTTCTTTTCCCCGCCGACATTAAAGAGCCTACTTAAGTAAAGTAAAGCGGTCCTACATTGAAATGGGGGAAAGTTTGACACTATTTGTTTAAAACGTTACTGTTTTGATATTTGATCACTTGGAATAAATCTAGGCATCTGTAAATTATGTATTAATGTTTTGCTAGTTACCCGGTAGGTGACACTGCATAAAACAGTTTTCCCATTCCTGTGTCATGGCCATCTAGAATAAGGAGATAAAATTTGTTTAGATTTGAAACAAGAAGACTTTGTGGTTTGAGCGAATGTGTGTGCTTTTATATAAAAAGGGTAAGTTGTAGTTAGTAATATATTTAGATACATTTTTCATTAATAAATCCAGCGAATTTTAGTTTTTTCAACTTTTTTCATATTTTGTATGTAAGGTTATGTTTGACAGTATCAATGTTAGACCCGTGGATAAAATTGACAGTGCCAATGTTACATCCATGGTTAAAACTGGCAGTGTTAATATTAGGCCAACATCTAATTGTTACAATGACCATTAATATGAGAGTAATTTTCAATGTAAGTATTGTTTTTGCAGATACCCAGAGCCAAGAAACCGAAACGTCCTGATGTCAGGAAGTACAAAAAATATGATGCTGAAAGAATGCAGAAGCCAATAGATGACTGCCGAAATGGTAGAAGTTATAAATGCGTTGCAAAGTGTTATGGAATTAATAGAACAACTTTAATGAATCATGCCAAAGGATACAAATGCAAGAAAGTTGGTCGTTTAACGGTCTTAACTTATGAAGAAGAGGAGATGCTTGCGCAACCTTTGGTTAAATTAGGCGAATAGGGTTACGGGTCTGACAGGCAACAACTTCAAAGATGTTCAGCACTATCTACGCAGATTGGATAGGCCAAATCCATTTAAGAATGGATTACCCGGTTTAGACTGGTGTTTAATGTTTGAGAATCGTTGGAAAGCTCAAATCAGTCGTAAAGTCGCCCAAAACTTACCCCGAAACCGTGCTGTAGCCGGGGCGAAAGCGTAATGGAGGACATGTTTAATAAACTAGAGAGTGTTATAACACGTCTCGAATTACAGAACAAACCTCAAAATATTTTTAATACAAACGAAATTGGTTTCCAAACAGATGCTGGTGTGTGTGCAAAAAGTTCTTTGTAGAAGAGGAAGTTGTAATCCCAATAAGCTGGTAAAGCAACCTATACTGTGTTAATGTGCTGCAATACAATAGGTGATTTCCTGACAATGTTCAATAACTATAAGGGAATTTACCTGTATTCAACATGATGTGTTAATGGTCCTGACAACATTCTATACAATTGTTCTCCATCCGGTTGCGTGGAAGCAGCACAATTCCTTGACTGGTTTGAGAAATGTTTTGTTAAAGGAACTTCCCACTTAGAAACAAATTACTTATTTTGGATGGACACAATTCCCACATTTCATTGGAGTTGATAGAAGTGACAATGAGAAACAAAATAGAAATATTTTGTCTACCTGCTCACACGTCGCACTTATTACAGCCTCGGGACATTGGGGTGTACAAATCAGTAAAAAACTCTTGGCGATCTGTACTTCGACAGTTTTATACAGAAAGCAAATATAGGAATGTTGATAAATTAGCATTTCCTTCTTTGATGAAGAAATTAGTTGAAACAGGTTGCTTCTCTAAAGCAAACGCTGTAGGCGGTTTTGAGGGGAGTGGAATTTTCCCTCTATCTAAAGAGAAAATGTTACGGAAGGTGGAGATAGCAGAAATTGTTAGTGAGAACATAAGCGCCCCATCGACATCACATATTGTTAGTGAGAATATAACCAACCCATCAACATCTCATGAAAATTTAGATGAATCATTAGATACTAATCCAGCTGAAGAAAGTATTAATAGGAATGTATCCTCATCACATTTACAAACTTCCAGTATTACACATGATATAACTGAGGCACTCAGAAAATCTAACAAGTGTGGAAGTGATTGAACGGCTTCGTGTCGAAAATGCAAAAAAACAGGCTAAGCAAGAAAAGAAAGGTAGAAAAAGAAAACATTTAGATAATAAGACCTCCACAAAGAAAAGAAAAAGAAAAAATGTAGTTCTAGATAGCTGCAGTTCCAACAGCGATGTTTCTATAACTATGGAAGATGAAGACGAAACTCTCGGCGAATCTTTTAATGATGCACCATTGACTGCTGAAAATGAAATGTTTTCCAATGAAGAGGTAGAGGTAACCGAGGAAATGGTAGATTCAGAATTAGATAGAAAAATTGAGAAGGGTTATTGGGTTCTAGATAATTACGGCAATGCCAGCTATGTGGGTCAAGTAGTAGAAATTAAAAAAAACAATGCTGAAATTAATTTCTTACGTAAAAGAGGATTATACTTTGTTTACCCAGACGTTCCCGATAAAGAATATATTGAATTAGAGAAAGTTCAACAAGTATTGAAAGAACCATACATTCAAAGAGGCAAATATTACTTTAAAATTACTGGCTGCAATTTAGGTATCTTAATTAACTGAGATACATACTATTTCTGATACAAGTATTTAAGTAAATAAGTACTTATTTCATTATTTTATAGAGTTTTGTATTTTCGTTTCGTGTACTATTTTGTTTCTAACTTAAATACTGTATTTTTGTAGAAAAAATGTTTAAAAAATATTAAATTTTTTTAGCAATCGTCATTTTACTAATAAATGTGTATTAGCGCGATGTCAATGTTTCCCAAATCAAAACAAATATTTGCATATAAGGTATTTAAGAGAGGGTGTCAAAGTTGTACTTATGTGAAGCAACATTTTTTTTAGAATGAAACCATATGATACAATACTCGCGAGACTTTAATGTCTCTATTACAATAATTAGTTTTTATTCAACACACAATTAAATTGTTTTATAGGAATTTTTTTAAAGATGTGTCAATGTTTGCTCCCTTTACCTTAATTTTTCTTGACTCTTCTAATGAGAGATGATGTAAAGACTTTCAATTATTTATAACGTAACCAATCAGTTTCATTTTTAGAAATGCTACATCTATTTAGAAACCTACCCCTCCCCCCCATCATTATTTTAAGTACATCAGGAAAGGAAGCCTTTGACTTACTTCCATCGCACACTAAGGTTCAATGTTTCTCAAACAATGTTTAAATGTTATTTATAAGAAATTCAACTTCTTTATTTATACTAAAAAGATACATTATTTTATTCCGCGGAATCTTTTGCAAATTAGTAGAAAAATCATCAATGTTGAAATGTTTAAAGTTTCAAATCTGAATAAACTGTTATTTACTTTTAGAAGTGGAACTATTTAATGTGCAAAACCTAGTCTTAGGTCAAAAATTAGCTGATTATTAATAAATATAATGATGAAAGAATTGCCAGCCTATTGATCAAAATTATATAACCTACCTTACTAGTGAATTCTAAATCGGCCTTATACAGGTTTATTGCTCTTGTATGAGATGCTAACGTTTAGTACAGTATTAGAAGGGGCTGAAGTAAATCGAGCACCCAAATCTGTTTTGTAAAAAAGCGAGTGAGTTTATAAAGAAGCTTGCGATGATTAGAGTGAATCTCGTTAAAAACAAACACCCTCTTAGTCGTGTTGTTTTGTAAATCGGCCATTTCCCCCGACATTTTTTAAAAGAGGTTCCTTAGTAGGTGTTAGAGCGTCGCTCATTGCCCTCGCCTCTCATGTCCTCATAATGCAGCAATCAACGCCGGCTAGATGTTCCTTGCCTTGATCTGCTTTTGTTTTACACCCCAATCCACTCTTTTTTTATTCTCTCGTCTTCGTTTCGCTAATAACCTGCCGGCTAAATGTATATGCATACAGAGGGGTGGAATTTTAAAAAGCCACTTGCGTTTGTCATTTAAAGTGGCCTCTCTGGCTTGCGGCAGGTAAACGAAACAACGCGAAAAATACGCCATTAAAAAAGAAAATCGCAATTTTCTGCCTGCTAGCTAATACGATTTACTACTAAGAGAACTTTAAGCTTGTCAGTGATACAACAAGTGCTCTTTTATATACTTAAATGTTATTAGAGTAATTAAGGCAGAAATATGATGTAGTTCGATGTAATCATTAGTGAAGACTTCTTGTTTTCGAAATAAAATGTCTCTAATTTGGGTAAATGTGGTATACATTGTGAACCTAAAGAAACGCACAAAATTAATATCTTTGGCATGTAATTTTTTTTTTTAAATCCTCGAACAGGTCGATTTTAGTTTTGTAAATGCTACGTTTTGTCACCATACCAAAATTTATGACGTCATTGGTTTTTGAGTTATGACGCCATCATAGATTTTTTTTTAATGGAAACAGACATTTTTGTCTACTGTCTTTGGTGGTATATTCCTTTAGCTTTCTGGTGATATAAAAAAAATGATATCACCTGAGCCATTCTTTTGGAAAAATTACATTTTACGTAAAAATAGCTTACCTTTCGCAAATTCACGAGTAATGTTCCACTTTCTTATGGACTGATAAATCTTGTTGCCATTTTTGTTTTAACTAGCATGAAAACATTTGACATAAAAAAAAAGAAAATAATAAAAAAACAATCACCTTAACAACAGAGAGATACAGGCCTTTTTGTGTAAAGTATCGATAACTTTTTTATTCCTGGCACGTGTGGAACCTGTTTTGTGACTTTTGTGTTTGAGAATCGTTGGAAAGCTCAAATCAGTCGTAAAGTCACCCAAAACCTACCCCGAAACCGTGCTGTAGCCGGGGCGAAAGTGTAATGGAGGACATGTTTAATAAACTAGAGAGTGTTATAACAAACCTCAAAATATTTTTAATACAAACGAAATTGGTTTCCAAACAGATGCTGGTGTGTGTGCAAAAAGTTCTTTGTAGAAGAGGAAGTTCTAATCCCAATAAGCTGGTAGCGAGTATCACTAAAGCAACCTATACAGTATTAATGTGCTGCAATGCAATAGGTGAAACATATTCTTTATAGGATTTTGCAAACAGTAGAAAGAAAAGCTATTTATGAGAACTAAAGGAAAAACTATATATAAAAATATTAATGAAATCTTTGCATTCTTTCGATCGACCTGACTTCTGGTTACGCTAACAAGTAAAAATTCTTATTTGCCATTCTCATTTTAACACTAGCATCCCACGTAGTCCCCTACGACTAGGCAGGCTAAACTAGTGACTACATGATCCACTACGATATGTAAATTCAGTTAAAAATGAGAACAAAGGCCTGAAATTAATTTATTTACGTACCTTGTCTTTAAAAATGTTTTCGTTCTAATGAATTATATTTTCATACAATCTCATTCAGTTTCTTGGAAATGCTTAGCCTTTCATTAGAACAAAAAAATTTTTAAAGACAAGGTACGTAAATAAATTAATTTCAGGCCTTTGTTCTCATTTTTAACTGAATTTACATATCGTAGGGGATCATGTAGATACTAGTTTAGCCTACCTAGCCGTAGAGGACTATGTGGGATGCTAGTGTTAAAATGAGAATGGCAAATAAGAATTTTTTCTTGTTAGCATAACCAGAAGTCAGGTTGTCCAAAGAATGCAAAGATTTCATTAATATTTTTATATATAGTTTTTCCTTTAATTCTCATAGATAGCTTTTCTTTCCGCTGTTTGCAAAATCCTATAAAGAATATGTTTCATTATTATAAGCAAACAAATAATAAATAATTCACTTTTAAACATGCAATAGGTGATTTCCTGACAATGTTCAATAATTATAAGGGAATTTACCTGTATTCAACATGGTGTGTTAATGGTCCACATTCTATACAACTGTTCTCCATCCGGTTGCATGGAAGCAGCACAATTCCTTGACTGGTTTGAGAAATGTTTTGTTAAAGGAACTCCCCACTTTGAAACAAATTACTTATTTTGGATGGACACAATTCCCACATTTCATTGGAGTTGATAGAGGTGACAATGAGAAACAAAATAGAAATATTTTGTCTACCTGCTCATACGTCGCACTTATTACAGCCTCTGGACATTGGGGTGTACAAATCAGTAAAACACTCTTGGCGATCTGTACTTCGACAGTTTTATACAGAAAGCAAATATAGCAATGTTGATAAATTAGCATGAGACTGTGTAAAATTAGTGAATGCAATGCCACATTAAAGTGAAAGAGAACGCGTAGAACTTTTGATGATGGTTGGATATGGTGCTAGGCTGAGAACTCATCAGAAAGCATATGTTTTCAATGCCAAGTATCTCGAGAAGCAGATTTCTAGGTCCACTGTAAGTAGATTGGTGGCTAGATATGATGAATCTGGCAGTGTAGCTGACCTCGCTCGATCTGGTCGCCCTAGCACAAGCAACAATACCAAATGAAATATTCTTCTAGAAACCATCACCATCTTTTGACAAGACAGCTGGCCTTAAATCATAACGTGAGTCAAACTTCTGTTGTACGTCTATTGAAAAGAGAAAAATACCATACAAAGTGCAATTAATCCACGAATAGAATGAGGACGATCCAGATCGGTGCACAGTGGAAAAAAAGGTCCTTTTTTGGACAAAAATCTGCCTACAAGTCAAATCTTAATCAATTTTAATCTACCTTGGCTTAAAATGTAGGTTATTGGCTACACTTTCAGAGTATACTGCCTAAATTGCAAACCCCGATTTTCAAACCTAAAAAAATGTATCAAATATAAGAGTAATCGCTTTTTTCTATTTCTACAAGTCAAATCTTAATCAATTTTGATCTACCTTGGCTTAAAATGTAGGTTATTGGCTACGCTTTCAGAGTATACTGCAGAAATTGCAAACCTCGGTATCCTAAAATAAAAAAATTCAACAAAACGTAATTACCCTACTCGAAATTTTATTAACATGTTTTATAAATTATTTTCATGTTATTACCAAATTTTTCTTTTTCGAGCCAACGAATTAAAATTTTACCTACAAATAAAAAAGGTTTGTAGATTATTAAAATAAAAAAATGTATGCTATAAACAACAAAACTCGAATCTCTTATTGACAATAATTGTGTAGATATATCGAAGATACTAATTAAATATTAGTATATCTATTAATATCTAACATCTTATTAAAAGATGCAATCGAATATTTTATTTTTATTAATTATCTTGAAGATATATTGGAGAGGTTAACTAGATATTGATAATATCATCAGTCTACCAAATTTATTATTATAGATTAAAGTGCAAGCTTTATCACATTAAGCACGAATCTGAATAATTGTATTTTATAAGTGAATATATTCTAATTTTGTGCAAATATCAAAAATTATGGATGCGATATTATTCTCGATTTTTCGCTAAATGTAATTATTAACTATATTTATATAAAATTGTTAATATTGACATTGTACTGATTTACAGAAAAAGATTTGAAGAAAAAAATCTTTAAATTTCAATTTAAAATTCTTTTATATAAATTAAATATTGTTACAAAAATGAAATATAAAATCAAAAAAAAAAAAGTGTGAAATTATTTGGAATGGTGAGAAACAAAAATATACAAAAAAATATTTGATATTAAATAACATTAGGGATACATCTAAATTTGATGAAAATCAGTTAAAGATGATACAGAAAAAAATTATCAATTTGACTTGTAGAAATAGAATAAAGTGATTGATTACTTTCACATTTGATACATTTATTGAGGTTAGAAAGTCGGAGTTTGCAATTTAGGCAGTATGCTCTAAAAGTGTAGCCAATAACCTACATTTTAAGCCTAGATAGATCAAAATTGATTAAGATTTGACTTGTAGGCAGATTTTTGTCCAAGAAATGCTTTTTTTCCACTGTGCGGCGCTTACAGTTTTGTGAACAGTTGATGATCTTGTGTGATGAAAACCCAAATTTTTTAAAGAACATTGTTTTTTCTGAAGAAGCTACATTTTCTTTAAAGGGGACTGTACATCGGCATAACTGTAGGTATTGGTCACGCGAAAATCCTCATTGGACTCAAGAAGCCCATACATAGCGACGAGGCAAAGTAAACGTGTGAGCAGGTATGATTGGTGATCGTTTATTGGGACCTTTTTTTTAAGAAAATCTTGCGGCCGCAAGATATTTACAGTTTTTTCGAATTGAGTTAGTGACAGCCTTAGCAGTTATGTTTCCGAACAATGAAAATGAAGATATTCCTGCTGAAAACGTCTGGTTTCAGCAAGACGGGGCCCCATCTCATTTTGGGATACCAGTGCGTCAGTTTTTAGATGACACTTTTACTGGGAGGTGGATAGGTCGTCGAGGTCCGATTGAGTGGCCCCCGCGTTCATCGGATTTAACCCCCTTAGACTTTTTCTTTGGGGTCACTTAAAGTCAAGGGTGAATTTTAACAGACCAGATACCATAGAAGAATTGAAAGACATAATTGGCTTGGAGATGAGACGAATTGCCCATGAGATGATTCAGAACAGCGTGCAAAGTGTCTACACCCGTCCTGGTTAATGCCAAATGGTTGGAAGGTCGCAATTTGAGAAATGGAGATCATTTTTTTCTCAAAATTACTTATGTAAGGTATCAATCAATATAAATATTTGTTTCCAAAAGAATGGCTTAGGTAGCATCAATTTTCTTCATATCACCGGAAAGCTAAAGGAATGTACCACCAAAAACAGTAATCAAAAATGTCTGTTTCCATAAAAAAAATATATGGTGACGTCATAACTCAAAAACCAATGAGACATAAACTTTGGTATAATGACAAAATGTATCATTTATAAAACTAAAATCGACCTGTTCGAGGATTTTTTTGACAAATGACACATACCAAAGATATGAATTTTGTGCATTTATTTGGGTTCACACTGTATAAAAACTCAGCCATTTTCTATAACAATACCACCATTGATCTGGTTATTTAATTAAATCCTCTCTTTTAATCAGTTCATTAATCTCCGTCTACTTTCTCCACCACCAATACTCCAAATAACGGGCACTTATGTTGGGAAATTAGACAAGATGGGATTTTTTTTCCTATAAATCCTTTATTTAGGTGTCTAAGAGTTTGGGAACTTCACCGTGAACCTAGGAAAATGTTTTGGAATTAGTATGAAACGTCACTAAATTTTGGATTGCTTGAAAATAGTTAAACAAAATATAGATTCTAAAACCAAAGACTTGGTGCTTGTTTAGACTGTATCTGACAACTTTTTTGCACTACGATAGGTATAATTTGTTATTCTAGCAAAGGCCAACATTGGATCTAGTTTTTGTTTTTTTCACATCTTGTTCTTGTTCACATCTGATAACCTTCTTATACCAAGAAAAAAACAAAAATTTGCCTCAAGTAAATTAGCGCTATAAACACGCACCAGTTTTTATGAGAGCGAGGGATGTAGTAGAAACTAAAGAAATAGGAAAAATCCAAAATTTGTCAAATACAAAACATATTAGGTGAACACTGATCAAATTTAGGAATAGCCTTTGGTGTTAAAGCATAATTCAAGCCTTTGGTTTTGAGAACGGAAGTAGATTCTCTTCCGGAACGTTAACTGCCTATAGCTTTCATTTTCATTTTAATTCCACATCCACGTAGTGGATTGGAAGTGTAGCAATCGTAAAAAAATGTTCAATTTTTTTTTTCTTGAAATAGGTTTAGAATGTCATGAAACGTCGAGATTTTTAATTTGAGCGAAAAAAAAATTTAATAAACAAGACGCTGCTTTACACCCCTTCGGAAGGATTATATACCATCTATGCAACTCCTGCCTAAGATTACATAACTATAAGATAAAACAAGAGGTAGGTCTCTGGATAATAGACGTAGCCTTAATATATCATTTATGTGACTTGTCTAATGTCATAAACATATTTCTTCATTAACCACTTCTATTGAATAAAGGTATTATAGAAATCCCTTTCTCAATTGGGATCATATATACTATAACAGAATTGGCAAGGAAAACACCTATTACACTTTTAATGAAAATTATACAGGGTGGTCACACTAAGCAATCATTCAACTATGGTGGACATTTGTAACGGTACGCGAACGTTTCATATTTAGCACCTTTCACTTATTATTTACTACTCTGTATAATTTTGTAACCAAAAGTTATCAAGTTTTATTTTGTAGGAATAGCGCATTCCGATTAGTATTCTTCTATGCAGTTTTTTAATTAATAATTTTGTTGACTGACCACCCTATATAAATAGAGAGGGAAGTTCTATGGAAATAATTTTACTAACTTTTGTTAATTGGGATACATTGTTACACACATTTATCTCCGTGTACCTTTACAATAATTTAGCAAATATAACTATGTATTATATTCATAGTATTTTTAACTCACTAGAAATGAAAAGTGGCAACAAACGGCTGGTATGTTACGATGGTATTAATTTAAGATTTCATTATTTACCAATACAGAAAAAGCTTGCAGTGGAAGATAAATAACTACGAATTGTATATTTGAAGGTATTAACAAGTGCAAATAGAACCTTTTTTAAACATATGTTCCCAAAATATAAAAACTATATCCTGAACAGCGACACATCAATGACCTAAGATAGTCTTACAAAGGGATGTTGCAGTACAATAGATTGCCATTATGGAGGTCATTTTTGGTCAGAGCGAAATATTTTACAACACTTCCACTCAATTTCCCAGCCTCGCGGAAATCTGATGAGGAGCACAACTATTCGGACCAAGAATTTTAACAGCTCGATGGCACAAGACATTCCTCCGACATCACTTGGGAGCCTTGCCAGATTCATGACCACAACATATTACTTCACTTGTACTGCTACTGCGATATATCAGCCAGACAGTGTATGTAGTGGAATATACGAGTTTATGAGAAGTACAGTTGCGGGCAAAAATTGTGATGCTGCCAAGGATAGAATTAGATATTTTATATATAAAGAAATTATTCGTGAAAACATAAAATCCTTTTTAACAGTATAGTATGAATTACCTTTTATACGTTTTGATATAAATACTACTTTCAACACAATAGTTAAAAGTAGATAGATATAACTTTTCACTGATGCTAAAATACAAAATACACAAATCATGAGAACAACATAGGTTAAACAAATTGAGACACAAAAATATTTGCAATAAATAATGTTATTAAGGGAGTAAAGATAAAGCAAATCATAGTCATTGGGAAAGGATTATTTCTACACCTATTTAATTATATGACAATTATTAGCATTTTATGGTGAAGAATCATACCTATAATTTACAGCAGTGAATTATGGATTCATAATTCACTGCACCCAGCCAGTCACAAATATTAAATCAAAAAAATCAGTGTTTCGCTGATTCAATGATGTTTTAAATCGACCGAAATCAACTCTTGCTGCGGCTGACAGATCGTGTGACCAAATATATCGCCATACTGTTTGTTTGCGTTTTCAATTTACCGATTAATGTGCCTCTATTTTGTTTTGCAACTAATATACTAACGTTAAAATGGATATTAGCAGTAATAAAGAAAATTGTACTCCACCGGAAATACTCCAAATGGCTCAAACGACAACCGAGAATCTTCTGCCTGCAAAATCCAAGAAAGTCTATGAGTCTGCATACAAATCATTTAGGGAAAGGCGTAATCGTAAGAAAACCAGTTCTTTCTCTGAAAATGTTATATTAGCATACTTTGGGGAATTATCACAAAAATATAAATCGTCTTCACTATGGACGTTCAAAGCTAAGAAATACACTTGAATTAATAATAATATTAAGCTAGACACGTACGTAAAGTTAAGAGCATTTCTCAAGCGAAAATCTGACGGCTATTAAGCGAAAAAAGCAAGAACCTTCACTCTCGAAGAAATAAATTAGGGTTACCACTGGAATTTTGAAATTCCTGACTTTCCAGGAACATAATTTTAATTTTGCTTGACCAAAATATGAAAATATAGTACATTCTAATAAAACTTGTATATAAGTGGATATGAATGTAATTGTATTATCTTCAGATCGGCATGTAAAAAAATATGGGGAACCATTAAAGTAATTTTTGTTGCCATAAGATTTATTTTAAATAATGCATAGTTAAAATTACACCTATATATTTTAGCAAAATATATAAAAGTCAAATCTTATAAGTAATTTTTATTTTTATCAAGCTATCCCTAGTATAGGGTAACTGAGAATCAATTTATGATATTTTAAGTGATGACTGAAATTCCAGGATTTTAGTGAAATTTCTTGGATTCCCTGACGTTACCAGGTTTCCAGGTTTTCCAGGTTGGTGGGAATCCGGTAAATAGTTTCATCATTTATTAGAATACCTAATAAATAAATGTTATTATTCCATACAAGAGGTTTTTAGTAATGTACGCAACTAATGGTTGTATTTAAAATTTAGCATCATATTTTGTGTCGATCAGTGTTCAATATTCTGTAGTGTATAAGTATTGTGTGTTATTAATTACACTGTGTATTATACATTAATTTTCTTATTATTTATTGTAATTTTTAATAACGATTAGTATTCCATTTTTAAATACTATTTTATTAACGTGTGTTCAAAATCGACCTGTCACATCTGTATAGTCAAGTGAATAAAGTATTTTATTATTATTATTATTATTATTAAAAATTCCGATGGCCAAAAATATTTCGTTACAAAGGTAGGTAGAAATTAAATTATCCGTAATATTACCGATACCTTAAAATTTTAATTTTAATTTAAGGTGGTAACTAATTATGGGTATTCTGGGTGCCTGTAGGTGTAACGTATTAAAAGAAATGCACATTGAAAATCTTCAAGATCCTACATCAGCAATGTTAGTAAATGAGCCCAACAAGAACCAAAGTAGTTCGCAATTTTATATTAACAGGACATTTCTATGCAATTGTGAAAAATTACAACTCTCTGTAGTGTTCCTCCTTCTTTTTAAACTATCAAAATGGAAAGTGCACCTGTTAGAAAACTGGCATCAATAAGTTTTCAAGTATAGGGAAATAAATTGCCACTTTTTAAATCTTCCAAACCCAGAACTGTACACAGGACACTATTTCCGTAGATCTTCTGCAACCCTGCTAGTGGATGCAGGAGGTGATATCACAGGTCTAAAAAACACGGCTGGTGGAAATTGACTGCAGTTGCAGAAGGCTACATTGACAATTATATGAAGAATAAAATGGACACATGTCAAAGAATTTTACAATCGGTTCAAAACAATATTTCACCCATTAAAACTGCCAGTCAGAATGTAACAATGGAAGTGACAACTCCAAATTTAAATATTACTAACTGCACAAATTTTAATATATAGGGTGAGGCAATAATGCGTCGGTCCTCGATATCTCGAGTTTTACTAAGTAAACTAGATAAAAAAGTCTATAACTGGACATTATTTTCGAACATACAGGGCGAGCCAAGGCGAAATTTCAGGACAAAGTGCCTTTTTTTTAATGGAATGCTATGTACCTATATCAGTACATTTTTTTAAGCCTTTTTATAGGCTCTATTCATATACATATTGGCATTGAATATCTTCCAACCACTTGGAGGTAATGAATTTTTTTGTTGAAATACTGCAATCTGCAGATGGATATTAAAAAAATCACCACAGTCACAATCATGGGTTTTAAGAAAATCTATGTGAATGCCAAATACGAGACATCAAATTAATGTTTTTGAATAATCTTCATTTCCAAAAACTGTACAGGGTGGCCAAAAATTATTTTTCAATTAAGAAATTTTTAAATTAAATTTTCTCAATTTTTTCAAATGGAACACCCTGTATATTTATCAACGATGTGATGTAGAACTTAAAAACGAACATTTTTGTAAGTACTTCCCTATGGCAAATTGCAACCATTTTCGTTTTATAAATAAATACGTGTCAAATTCAAGAATAAAATTTAAAAAAGAGGTTCCTTCAAATAATTCATTAAAATAATTATAATAGGTGTTTGACGTGTTGCCCATTTTGATTGACAGACGTCTTTATGCAATTTTGAAATGAGGTCATTAAGTGGGACCATTTCTTCCAATCCACTGAAATGAGTAAATAGTATTTAACAGGTCCTTTACTGTAATGTTTTTTTGTACATTTTTTGCCGTTTTCGTTATTCGACAACCAATAAAACCTCAGTTTGGTATTAATTATCGTGTACAACATTTATCACACTTATCGGTGGTTAGTTACAATTTGTATTGAATTTAAACTATTTATAATTTTACAATATAAATTTTAATAAGGCGGAACTTGTAGACATGACTTTTGTTTTGGGCGAGTCAGACAGAAACTGTTTACTTGCCAATAGAGTTTATCACCAACGTTATCCTGAAAGAAGGATTCCTGATGTTAGCAGCTTACAAAACCTTCTCGATAGATTTCTGGAAACTGGAAATCTCGAATATAAAAAAAGTGAAAGAATAAAACGTGTTGTGAATGAAGAAAATTAGTTTTCTGTGGTGCTCGCAACGGTTGAGAATCCACTGTTAGTCAAAGAAGTAAGCTCATTAGTAGGAATAAGTCTGTGGGTCGAATCTTAAAAACAAATAAGTTGCATGCATATCATATTCAAATGGACCAGGAATTATCTGATGATGATCTTCAAAAGCGCCTACAAGTTTGTTATTGGACCAGAGGTAAAATGCAAGATGATGTCAGCTTCTTCAATAATGTTTTATTCACTAATGAGGCAACTGTTCATAAAAATGGATTTGTTAATAGGCACAATTTCCATTGCTATGCTTCGGAAAATCCTCACTTTTTTATGCAAGTTGATAACGCAGATGGTCTATAAACGTTGGGGAGGAATTATTGGAGAACATGTAACAGGGTCATATTTCGTTGGTGGTACATTGATTGGAGCTATTTATTTTCATTTTTTGGAAAACTCTCTGCCATAATTATTGGTAAATCTCACTGAAAGAATTCGAAATAGGATGTGGTTTCAGGATGGTGCTCCACCACATTATTTAAATGCAGTCAGAGACCACTTAAATAATACCTACCCATATCAATGGATTGGAAGAAATGGACCCACTAAATGGCCTGCTAGATCCCCAGATCTTACAAAAATGGATTTCTCTTTATGGAGATACGTGAAGGAAATTGTTTATAGAGACACACCAATAACAGTACAAAATATGAAGGAAAGAATAATAACTGCCTTTAGATCTATCACACCAGCAGTTTTAGGAACAGTGGGAACCTCATTTCAAAAGCGCATAGAGATGTGTGTCAATCTTAATAGGCAACATGTGGAACATTTATTTTAATTTTTTCTTATTGAAGAAACCTCTATTTTTTAATTTAGTAATTATTGGTCAATAAAACGAAATTGGTCGCCATTAGTCATAGGGAAGTTCTTACAAAAATGTTCGTTTTTCATTTCTACATCATATCGTTGTACCCTGTACAGTTTTAGGAAATAAAAATAATTCAAAAACATTAATTTGATGTCTCGTAACTGGTATTCACATAAGTTTTTCTTAAAACCCATAATTGTGACCGTGGTGATTTTTTTAATATCCGTCTGAAGATTGCATTATTTCAACAAAAAAAATCATTACATTTAAGTGGTTGGGAGATATTCAATGCTAATATAAGAATGAATAGAGCCTAGAAAGTGGATTCAAAAAATGTATTGCATTCCATTTAAAGAAAAAAGAACTTGGTCCTGTAATTTCGTCTTGGCTGGCCCTGTATGTTCGAAAATAATTTCCAGTTATAGACTTTCTTATCTAGTTTATTTGCAATTTTTTTAAAAATTTCTAGCTATCGTAGAACTCGAGATATCGAGGTCCGACACACTATTGCCCCACCCTGTATATTATTATCCTAGTAGTCACTTAATGAAAAATAACAATTAATTAAATGCATTATATTGTGTTCCATTAAAGTTATCAAACTTCAGTCAAATTTATTTGTTTAATAGGTGTAGAAAAAGCATAGTATTACATTCGCGATTATGACAATTATTCACTCAGAAGATTTGCGCCACTCGCCTAACGGCTCGTGGGCTCAAACATCATCTTCATGAATAATGGCTCTCATAATCGCTCATATAGTAATATACTATTTTTAATGGGATCTGAAAAACACATGACAAATTATAACTATATGCTTTGGGAAAGTCGGGAGAAAGAAGTCATTTAAACAACTGAAATTGCAAAGTATCGTTTTTTCCTCCCAAGTAAGATTTTCAATTATTTTTATCAGGAATAATCCTGACGGTTCGGGGGTATAATGCTCTGCTCAAAAGTACATGGCCGTTTCTTTTTATGTGTGAATTTGTAATTATTCACATACGATTCGAGCATGTTACGCATACGTGAAATTTTAGTTATGGGTCTGTAATTAAACGCTCATCATCAGTATTTATCATAGATAGGAACGACATAAGATTTTCCAAATTGTTTGAAAAATTTCCTTTGATAGTAATTTATTAAATAATAGGCGTTAATTTTTTTATTTTACGATTACTATATTTCCATTGCGTGGATATGGAAGAAATAAGAATATATCTCATTATATGAGCATTTACATCATTTATCACCAGAACTGAATTTGATGTTATCATATGTACTATGATATATTTTATTTAGATATCTGAAAGTAAACAAGATATCGATCGATATTGTATGCCAAAAGCCACTAGATTATTTTTCGACATAACAACAGGGTCCGTCGGTCTTTCAAATCCCTTTAGTTCTATTCGATGTATTTCTGGTGTTCTTCCATTGTGTCTAGAACGGTAATTAGTAAGTCAGCGCCGATTAACCACGACGGACTCATTCGTCTAATGCTATTATGATTATCCTTGACAGCACAAGAAGGAGCGGCATAAAGGGGATGCTCTTATTATTAGCTGCAGCTCTTATAGACCACCCATCACAAGAACATAGTTCTAGCGTGTATTAGAGCCTAATCAATGCCGATGGCTCCATTAATTACACAAAGGGAGAATTATAGAAAAAAGTTAGCAAAAAATGAAGTAGGTATTTCTTGTTAATAAAATATGATAGTCAAAGTGGAGCGACAATTATTATGTGCGTAATAGTGTCTTGTAGACAGGGATTTTTTTACTTTTAATTCTAAATAATTCATTCTAGTCGCTTAGTCCTTTGAAAAATGTACCTATTTATAGAAAAACATAAATATGGTTTTAAACGAATAGAAAAGCTAAGAAGCTTTATTTTTCTTGGTTAAATAATCGGAATTAAACAGTGCAGTAATGAAAAATAAGTGTTTTGTTTTATCAAGCTATGCCTAGTATGAATTAAGTGAAAATTGGAAGAAACATTCCGAGAATATGAGGGATTATGACAAATGCACGGCAGCTAGAATTATATTTAAGGTAATAATTAGATATTTTCGGAGCAGCTGACACTGAATTTAATGTCAAGAGTTAATGATTCAAAATGGCGAATCCAGTAGGGCTACCATAATTGCATAACTTTTTTAGATTTGCATGAAATTCGACCACTAACAGGAGCAATATAATGTTTTCAAACAGGAATTAAACCGTTTTTGTGCAGCTTAAAATTTGGCTCAAAATTGAAAAAAACTTCACACTTCACATAACTAACAGCAATTATTAGGAAGTTTTTCCAATTTTAAACCAAATGAGCCAATCTGAGTGAACCAATGCAAAATTCGGATTCAGCATGAAAAAATCGCAGTCTAAGGAATCACTACTTCCACATCCAGATTTCCCACTCGAGTAAAGGAATACATCTTGAGTATATTTGCACTCTAAGCAGTATTTGGAAATAATTGGTCATAGAATTTTAATAACTTAATATTGAAAAATATTTTTTTAAAATGAGTCCTTGGTTTCTAGTATACAGGGTGTCCCAATATAAACTCCCAGGCCGGATATATTCCAAAAGAATAGAGATATTTTAATTCTGTAAAAGCTAATTTGTAGAGCATAAAGGGAGCTTTATTTTTGAATAAAATTGTTTTTTTATTACATCAGTATATAGATGGCGCTGTGCTCTAAAGAAATATTTCGATGGAAGAAACTTTGAAATGGAGTTTATGTGAAAGAAAATGCATTTCTAAGCAGATATGTTCTAAAAAAAATACCATAAAACTAACCGTTTTCGAGATATTTGAGTCCGAATGTTGGCATTTGCCAACATTGAATAATTGTAATCTCTTCAACATTTCAGTCTTTTAGGAGGGACAATCTGTATTTAATTTACAAATTTTAGAAGAAAATATTAAAAGAATTTTTCATACAATTGCATTTTTATTAGGTTAGATTATAATTTAAAATATCTGATATCTAGTGAGTATAATAATTCTTATACCTTATAAATTAAATACAATTAAAGTTACTTAATAATAGTTTTGACATTTCTCAATTTCAATCACATTTTGTTTATTGGTGTGTCAATAGAACTGTATTATTGTACCTAATTGTTGTTTTCCTTGTGAATATTTATTATTAAATATGGTTTCTCATACAAATGAAGATAAATTAAACATGATCTTAATTTATGAGGAATGTCGTAAAAATGCTTCAAGAGCTGTAAGTTTATATGAAATACGTTTTCTTGACAGACCTTTACCAGATCGGAAAACTTTTGTAAGTTGTGTTCTAATTTGAAAAATTATGGCAGTTTTAAGAAACCAAAACAAACAAGAAGAAAAAGAACTGCAACTGATGAAAATGTTGCATTGATATTACAACAAGTAGAAAATAACCCAAACATGTCAGTGCGCAAGTTGACGGAAGAAACAAATATTGCAGTTCCACCTGTCACAGAATTCTTAAAACAAACAAATTTTTTCCATATAAAGTTCATTTAGTTCATCATTTGATTCCAGGGGACAATGAGCGGAGATTAGATATTTTGGCGCAATTTTCAATTCTCTTAGAAGAAAATGCAAATCTTTTAAATACAATTATGTGGAGTGATGAAAGTCGATTCCACAACAATGGAGTAATCACAACACATAATTGTCGTTACTGGTCTCAAGAGAATCCTAGGTGGATGAGACATACCAGATCCCAGAATCGTTTTGGAGTAAATGTTTGGTGTTGTATTGTTAATGGTTATATTGTTGGCCCATACCTCTATCATGAGAATTTAACAGGTAAATGATATTTACAATTTTTGCAAAATGATTTACAAGTACTATTAAGGAATTTGCCCGCTCAGTTGGATAATATGTAGTTTCATCAGGATGGAGCAGGCCCACATAATCATCACAACGTTGTTAATTATTTAAATCAAACATACCCAGGAAGATGGATTGGTACCAATGGAGTACTTAGATGGCCCGCTCGATCTCCTGACATTACTCTATTAGATTTTTATTTCAGGGGATTTTTAAAAAGCGAAGTGAACAAAGAACCAATAGAAGACATGGCAAATCTTTATAATAAAATTTATGCTGGTGTTGCCGCCATTAATCGGCAAACATAATTAAAAGTTTGTAGATCTGAACTAATTAATAGGTTCGCGATGTGTGTTAATGAAAATAGCAATAATTTTGAACACCTATTAAAATAGTTATTTTAATTTCATTAGTTTGTAAACATTGTTTTATGTTCGTAATTGTTTCTTTATTGCTTAAATGTTTGAATTATATGATAAATAATATTTTTTGTTTTTTTTACCAATAGTTACTTCAAATATATTTAATTCATAAGATATGAAAAATTCTTTAAATATTTTCTTCTAAAATTTGTAAATTAAATACAGATTGTCCAACTTAAAGGACTGAAATGTTGAAGAAATTACAATTAGTCAACATTGGCAAATGCCAACATTTGGACTCAAATATCTCGAAAACGATTAGTTTTATTGTATTTTTTTAAGAAAATAATCTGCTTAGAAATGCATTTTCTTTTACATAATCCCCATTTCAAAGTTTCTCCCATCGAAGTATTTCTTTAGATATACTGATATATTAAAAAAACAATTATATTAGAAAATGAAGCTCTCTGTATACTCTAGAAATTGGCTCTTACAGAATTAAAATATCTCTATTCGTTTAGAATATATCCGGACTGGGAGTTTTTATTAGGACACCCTGTATACACCAAATCCTAAGTTTCTGTACTTTTACCAGCGCTCTTTACTTATTCCCCTATTTACCCCTATTTAACCCCCAGCCCTTCACAAGAAGTAGCGCAAAATATAATCTAGTTTCAGATTTCGTCATGATATGTATGTGTACCAAACAAGTCAATAACTTAAACCGTTTCTGAGATAACCGACAGACAGACAGACAATTTTGTTTTCCGCTCAAATTTAAAATCTCGACGTTTTGCGACATTCTAAGCCTATTTGAACAAAAAAAATTGAATTGATGATTTTTTTTACGATTACTACACTTCCACTCCACTACGTAAATGTGTCCTGGGTTAGAAGTTTACCTAAGTAAATTATTCGAAATCTGCATCTGCATCAATACACAGTTCGGTACGTCGAATTAAGGACATACGTACTCCGTTCAACACTAAACAATAAACTATCAACTAACGTTGTCAATAAAGAAAAATAAAAGAAAAACTTGGTCCAAAATCCAAAGCGGGATACAAAAAGAACGAACCAGTAAGTTATGTCTGTACGTAATCAAGAATTTAACGACTTAAACGGTAAAGTCAATAAAATAAATCTTCACTATAAATACACAGCAACCCGAAATTCAAAAATAACAAAAACAACGAACGGCGGGTTGGACGTGTGTACATAACGAAACACCCACAGAAACTAAAATATTGCACAAGGGAGAGTCAGAGTATAGTTTTCTTCAGATCAGATCTACTAAACACTCAGAAAACGTCGACGTCTTTTATCTTATTTACCGCACCGCTAAAGACCGCCGACATTTTATAGCTATCTACACAAATATTGAGTATCATAGGCAAAGACATGCGCGACGATCTAAACCTACCTCAATATTCCAGCAGTTCTCAAAAGATTTTATTGAAAATTTGCGAAATTTTTGTTTATTTTTTTTTCTCCAAAACTATGAGCTTTAGACCCCATATTATATAAGTTTTTTTGTTTGTCTTGTCGTTCCCTACCACCAGCTTTTTTTAATGACATGAAACTAATTACACCCTGTATATTTTCTATTTTATCTTTTATATACGTATACATTTTCTATTTTCATATTTCTCTAATTATAGTTGACGAAGCCTTTTTCTGTGAAAACAGTTTTTTATGGCAAATAAATATTTCTATTCTATTCTATTTTATTCTACTAACTAAGGGAGCTTAACACTACTTTATAATGCACGAAAAGTCCAACTTTTTAGCGCTATATCTCAAAACCGTGAGTTTTAAGGTCTTAGTGACCTTAAGAACTCTTATTCTACACATCAAGAAGTACCAGAATTTCAAACAGTTTGACCGAAAGCCATTTACCATAAGGATTCTGCGGGGGCTTTTGCAATAACTTTTTGAATGTATAATACATACGCATATCAATTTTCAATTCAATATCTTAAAACCGTTCAGAGAGAACGTGCGCACAAAAAAAGTTACAGACTGACAGACATACAGAATTTTTCCAAGACTTTCTAAACCTATTTCACCGAAAAAAAGAAAATATATTATAATAGTAATTAACATCTATTTGCAATGTTCCGGTCACCGTAGCAGGGTGCAAACTTGATAGATGTCTAATAATTATTAAAATATTCTCCAAGGTTTGCATGAATCTCAGAATGTTTTTCAAAAAGCTATTGCGAATTTACGTTTTTTGTTAATTTAATCTTATTCCGGGGGAGGAGAAGGGAGCAAAACCGAATTCATTATTTTTTACCTCCTCCAATATTGTCTCAAACATTAAAAACTTCGTCATTTTTCACTATGAAAGTTCATGGCGATTGGCCTAATATGAAATTAAGATCTAGAACCTTGTTCTAATTTATATATTTACATCATAATACAGTTTAGGTATGGAGGAACAATGCACACACTTGAGAAATGTCGATTTCATACTTCATCTGTAACAGTTTTTAAAGAACAGTTCACCACCTTTACAATAATTACTAATTAAGACTGATGTGGAAATAACACTATATCTTCTGATCCTTCTAACACGAATTATAAGACATGAAATATGACATTTTTAAAATTTACTGACAGCAAAGCACCCTCAAACTTATTTATTACAAGTACAAGCATCGTTGTTTATCTATTTATGAACCTGATATAAACTTAGAATAAAAATAAAGACGAACAAGAAGTCTCGCTGAAAGTTCTCGAGTTCTAAAACTGACTTTGATAGCAAGGTTGGCGGACCCGTCGTAATCCATAAAGGTTCACGTTATTAGTGAGCGGTGGGGATTTTAATTTTAATTAGCATCGCTCCTTTGTGTATCAGCTACATTTGAGGCAATTTCCTCGAGTTCTTGGGAACACAGCGAGTCACGCCTGGTCGCTTCTTGGTCCGAAACAAAAGAACACCGTATCGGACACAATGCACTTCCTCGCGCTTCCGTTGCATTGTTGCGGTGCGTTAAAGGGTGGATAATGTGAGGGATAAAGGCTGTACTGTGATGTCTTAAGAGGCAAAGCTGAAGTCGCTGTTCTAGGCTTAAGAAATTACTCGTGTGGCGGGTTTTAATTTCATCAAAAACGTTCCTGCAATGTCAGCTCTCTACGAAGTTTGGAGCGTTTTTGTATTCTACAGTGTTTCAATTACTTCCACATCCACGAAATGGATTAGAAGTATAGTAATCTATAAAAAAAAAATTTTCTTGAAATAAGTTTAGAATGTCTTGAAAAGTCGAGGTTTTGAATTTGAGCTAAAAAAAATTTCTGTCCGTCGGTCTGTCTGTAACTTTTTTGTCAGCACATTTTCTTCGGAACGGTTTAAGATATTGACTTGAAATTTTGTACACGTATATGCAATAACGAGATCTGGAACTGGATTGTTTTTTGAAGATATCCGGTGAAGGGTTGCTGGTAAATAAGGGGAAATATGTATAGCAAGCTGGTAAGAGTACAGAAACTTGAAAATTGATGTATGTACTACAAGTCACGCCTCAAAATTTTTTATAATATTTTTCTTCCCCCCACAACCCCCACTCCATTATTAAAGGGGTTGACAAAATAAAATTGAGATATTCACTTGAAATTTGGTACGCGTATATATTATAATGACATCAGGAACTAAATTATATTTTGGCATTATTCTGATGAAGGATTGGGGGTTAAATAGGGGTAAATAGGGGGAAATAAGTAAAACAAGCTGGTAAGAGCACAGAAACTTGAAATTCGGTGTATGAACTAGAAGCCAGGGCCTCAGATTTTTTTATAATATTTTTCAACCCCCACCACCCCTACTCCATTATTGAAGGGGTTGATAAAATAAAATTGAGATATTCACTTGAAATTTCGTACACGTATGTACTATAACGACATCTGGAATTGGATTACATTTTAACATGATTCCATTGAAGGGTTGTGGGTTAAATAGGGATAAAGAGGGAAATATAAGTAAAGAAGTTGGTAAGAGTACAGAAACTTGAAATTCGGTGTATGTACTAGAAGCCAGAGCCTCCGCTTTTGTTATATTTTTCAACCCCCCACCACCCTTACTCCATTATTAAAGGGGTTGATAAAATAAAACTGAGATATATTGTAATGACATCTGATTGAGATGATTCCATTGAAGGGGAGGGAGGTGTTAGGCTGTGAATAGCGGAAAATAAGTAGGGTAAACTAAAAACTCAATTTTTTATGAACATGGTCGAAACCAACGCCTCAAAATTTTATGACATCTGCCCCAAATATTATTAAAATTCTATGACCAATAATTTCCACATAGTAGAGTGCAAATTTAGTCAAGATGTTTTCTTTAAAATGACTTGGATGAAAAATCTGGATGTGGAAGTAGTGATTTCATAGGCAGCGGTTTTTTCATATACTGTGTATCAAATTGAAGACTGTCAACCGTTTTTATGTTGTGAACAGAAATTTTAAAATTTGTATTTTTTCACGCACTTTGCAGATATGAACACCTCCTATTTCTAGCGCCAAAATTCGCTGAGTTATTTAATTTGTTATAACAGGAACTTTTGCACTTTTTTAAGCCACTGTAATTGTTGTAAATAATGAAAACATGTATAGACAAATAAAAGTTAATGTTTTACCTTATCGATCAGCGGTGGTCGGATCAATGGCGGATAATAACTTTGATCGTGTCTCGGTGGCAAAGTTGATAGATCGAATTTTGTCCACAAAAATTAATTTTTGAATCACTGTGCGTGGTGGCAAAAACAATTCAATAAATAAAAATGGAGAAGCTTCGAGAAGCTGATTTTTGTATACATTATGAAGAAGTCTGTAATGAACACTGGGAAATCAGTTTCAGGATGGGGAACCGTGGGAATATTAACTTAATGCGTTTCTTGGTTTACATTTTTAGAAACAGTATAAATTAATGTTCGTAAATTTGATAAAATATACTTACTATCAAGAACAGAATGCATTTTTTAAAATCAAATTCGGACAACTGCAAAACACACAATAAAAACTTTAAGGGAGCGCTATTCTTCACGAAGCGTGAGCTCAGATGCATCGTCGTGGACGCTCGGTTTTACAATGGATTTTTGGTTTAATATATAGACATGGGCCTCATAAACAGCGACGTCATATGATAGACATATCACACTAAGTATCTAGGGCATAACAGTCCCTAAATCGAAATTTCGAGGGGTTTTGGCCACGTATTCGAGCATTTTGTCTACTGTATGGCCGTATCGAACAGGACCTGCGTTGAATAACAACATAATGTTCCATACCACAGGTGACAATTTCCATGTGGCTGACTGTGGTATTTTGAAAATATCGTCAGTATTATGCATTATTAGTGACAATGGATTAAAATCATCTTGCGATTGCAGAAAAGTAGAAATAGTGAGATTAGTAGGTGAAGGCATCCAGATCATCTCTCAATATCTAATACGACAGTACTTAAAGTAAATAGAATGTTTAATTCTACAAAAGAAATGAATAAAAAAGTAACAAACAACGATGAGTCTTAAGCAAAATTAATGTCTCGAATTTTAGGTATTTCTATTCATAATATTCGTGACTGTTTCAAAAGAAATAAAATGAAGCAATTTAAACCAATGGTTCTCCTTACCTTGGAGGAGGGAGATCTGGTGAGGAGGTTGGAATTTTGTTTATGGTTTAAATAATAATAATAATAATAATAATAATAATATTTTATTCACCATTTTGGATACATGTAGTATATATGGCAGGTCAGAGTATAGTGTAAGTAATAGTAATAATAATAATAGTATAATACAAACTTATTTAGTGACAAACAACATAAACATGTTACGTAAATACATATACATACAGAAGTCATAAATAAAAAATATATATACACATACGTACATACATATATATACTATATACATAACATGCACACACACATATACATATATATGGTATTTACAAGGTTACATAGAATAGTTCATATAATAAATACATATACGGTAATTTTATTATGGCCCCAAAAAAGGTTCTCTATTTAAAAAGTCGTATACACTGTAGAATGCACCTTTCTGTAAAATGTCTTTTATTATCTTTTTAAACTTATGGTAACTTCGAATATTTCTTATCTCATCTGATAGACTATTGTATAGTAGAATACAGTTATAGCGTGGGGATTTTTCAAAACACGATGTTTTGTGTTTTGGTATGCTCAAGAGGTCCCCATGTCTTGTATCATAAGTATGTCTCTCTTTTAGTTTAGAAAATAGGTCCATATTTTTCTTTGTGTACATCAAACATTTAAATATATATATACACGGGGTAGTCAGGATTTTCTTGTTTTTAAATATATCCTTACAACTTGCTCTAGAATCTAACTTGAAAATTAGTCGAATAAGTCTTTTTTGACTTATAAAAACTCTATCACTAGAGGTGGAGCTTCCCCAACAAATTATGTTGTAGGATATGTGCGAGTATGCCAACGCATAGTATATATTTAATAGTCCGGTTTCGTCTAAACTAGTTTTCATTTGTAATATGGCAAAGTAGGCCTTATTTAATTGGTTACAAACATGTTCGGTTTGGATAGTGAATGATAATTTACAATCAAGATAGTTCCCAAGTAGTTTTACACTATCCGACAGACGTATGTCGTCGTACAATGTTATATTGTGTGGAAGGGGTCTCTGTATATAAAAATTTATAAGCACAGTTTTTTTAGGATTTAGTATTAATTTATCCCTTTGTGACCACGTACTAACTTCTTCAAGAGTTAGAACCACTGCTTCTTGAAGCTCCTCAGGTGTGTTGGCCGCCAGAGTTACTGTAAAGTCATCTGCAAACATAGTTAAACGCCCATTGCTTATGTGACTGGACAAGTTGTTGACATACAGCATAAACAGTAATGGTCCCAAAACGGAACCCTGAGGAACCCCAAGTAGCAGTTCCTCCAACTCCGATTGTGCTCCATCTACTTTTACTCTCATCATTCTTGCTTCCATATACGATAGTACCCAAGATAATATATTTCCCCTGATACAGATATTATACAGTTTTTGTTTTAGAAATTCTTTGTTAATAGTGTCGAATGCTTTTGATAAATCGAATAGCAGGGAAATAACATATTTACCCTGGTCTAAGTTTTGATAAACGTAGTCCAACAGGTGACACGTTGCCGTTTCGGTCGATTTATTTGCCCGGAAGCCATGTTGAGCAGTTGTTAGAATATTATTTTTTTCTATGAATGGTACTATTTTATTATACATAATTCTTTCAAATAGCTTTGATATTATACTTAAAACTGAAATCTGCCTGAAATTTTCCATATCGTAGGCAGAACCTTTTTTATAAATTGGTGTAACAGTTGCTTGTTTTAGAATGTGTGGAAAGCACCCTTCGTTAATGGAGTTATTATAGAGATAGAGAAATGATGGATCGTAGATTTTTTAAAAAAATGTATGGAGTGATGAAGCTACTTTCAATACTAATGGCATCGTGTGTACTTAAAATAGTAGATGGTCATCTGACAATCTTCGGTGGGTAATTAATTGCAAAAAACAGTATTCTGAAAAAGTGAACGTGTTTTGTGGGATTATTGGTGACAATTTGATCGATCCATTTTTTTTTATGGAAAATTTGACGGCAGCTAGACTGTAGCAATTGTTTAGGACCACTTTTACAGAGGTGCTAGAAGAGCCTGTTCCCTCAATTTATACTTCGACATATTTTTTCAATTAGATGGAGCTTCAGATCATAACGCTTTTATTGTACGGGAGTGGATTAACTATCATTTTTACAACAGATGGATAGATGCCCCCTCTTTGAGTAAGCTCCCAGTTCTCCGTCCATCACACGTTTAGATTTTGTGCAAATAAAAGTTAACGTTTTACCTTATCGATCAGCGGTGGTCGGATCAATGGCGGATAATAAGTTTGATCGTGCCTCGGTGGCAAAGTTGATAACAGCTTTCGAGACATTTAGTGTTAAATTGAATTTTGCAAAAACTATGGGGTTGAATTGAAAGTTATGGGGCTCACTTTTTCGTAATCGCTGAAGCTTCAAAATGATAGGACCTAATTTACTGTTTATAAATGTTTATTAATAAATAAATGTAACTGAAAAAAGCTCTTTTTGCCATTTTTTCGCGTTTTATTTTTAATTTTGCCATAAAACATAAAAAAAAATACCCATGAAAGTTGTAGATAACTTGGGGAAAAAAGATATACTGGTTATTGGTACCTATACTCTGGTACACCATGTCCGAGTTATAATGAATAAAAGAGTGCTAGGGAATTTTTTAGCCCTTTTTGTTTAATAACTAAAAATCCCGGAAAGATATTTGGGGATATTTGGAAATATAAGGGATATTTGAAGACATATGGGATATTTGAGATCCTTCATCTAGATACCCTCCCCTGTCGATTAGAGCCGGTTTGGTCCTTCTAGGTGAAACATGTTCAATCATAATTCTACTGAACTATGGGGAGAAACGGTACTGGTAAGTCTGCTGCAGTGATTACCGAAGGTCAGTGTATTATCGAAATGTATGCCAAGAAATGTCGTACAGCCATCCTTTTCAATGTTCCAGTTATTTATATTTACAGTAATGTCAGGAAAGGCAGTATTTTGGTGAGTATGCAATGTCACACAACCTGTGTTTGAAGCATTAAAGTTCAACAAATTGGTACTAAACCAGCTACATAAACGATCAGTAGTAGTGTCAATTTTACGTTGGAGCGAATGATGAGACATATCGGAAAGGGGGAGAATGGCATCGGCAGCATACAATGAGATGAAAGCCTCAGTCAGTATATCAGGTAGCTCATTAATATAAATAATGAACATAATAGGTCCTAATACCGAGCCTTGAGGGATACCCATTTTACTATCTAATTTTGTTGATGCGTAGGAGGTTTTCCAATCTTGTTCAAAATAATTAATTTTTACTGTTTGCTGCCTCTCACTAAGATAAGAGACAAACCAATTATATTGTTTGCCTCTTACCCCATACCTGTCTAATTTGTTGAACCCGGTCAAACGCCCGACTCAGATCACAGAAGACTCCAGTCGGGCTCTCACCCTTCTCAAGTGCCTCCAATATTTTTTTATAAAATGAGTGAACGGCTGTGATTGTTAAATAACTAGAACGGAAGCCATGTTGGTTTTTATTTAAGATATTATTTTTGTGTAAACATTTAAGTAGGTAGCTGTAACAAAATTGCATGTTCATATATCTTGGATATTATAGGAGGGACAGAAATGGGACTACAGTTGTTCATATCTTTATT
Source organism: Stenurella melanura (assembly GCA_963583905.1). Classification (NCBI taxonomy): domain Eukaryota; kingdom Metazoa; phylum Arthropoda; class Insecta; order Coleoptera; family Cerambycidae; genus Stenurella; species Stenurella melanura. The sequence goes on from OY757312.1 coordinate 118,103,617, forward strand.
GTCGCCTTTTTTGAAATCTGGAAAAACTAGGGAAGTTTTTAGTCTAGAAGGAAATATTCCTTCGGAAATATTCCTTCAGAGGTTTAACAAGGTATTCAGCTATCCGTTTAATTAAATTGCCTCAAATATTATCAATTCCAGTAGAGTGTTTATTTTTAAATTTATGTTTAATAATAAATAAAACTTCTTCCTCTGAAACATGTGAGAGAAACATACTGTTAGAAATTCTGGTATCATTCAAATTTAGATTTAAGTTTGAAGATGTTATTTTATTTATCGTTTCTTGGGGTGCATTTATACAGAAGTGATTAAATTCATCACATATTTGCTGTGGTTTTACAGTATTAATGTCATTTATTGATAACTCAATGTTTTGGTCATGTCTAGATTTACCAGGTTTACCTGTTATTTCCGATATTATATTCCAAGTAGATTTATTTCTGTTACTCGAACTATAAATTTTGTTTAAGTAAAACTGACTCTTTGTTTCATTAATCAGTTTGGTATGTTGTCCAGCTATGTTACCCAGTAACCGATACGAAATGAAATTCTGTATTCTGTACAATATTTCCTGGCCCACTATGCATTATTGTAAAATGTTGACTGTCAGCAACATTTATACGTCACGTATGCAAAACAATCCAGACTGTTTTGATTTTCTGATTTTATTTATTTGTTACGACCTGTACGAATGCTTTATGGCCCTTCCCAAAGTTTATATATGGGTCATATTACGGATTTACTTGCTTCGCATTGAAATAAATGTATTCCTGTTCGTATTTGTATGACAATCCATAAATTTGTTGACGTTATTCGAGTTATTTACAACTAGAATATCTATAACTAACGTGTAAAAGTGGTCGTAAACTAGTGAAATCGCGTTTTTAAGTGCACAATAAATTTTATAGGCAAATTTCGCCGCTTTATTCCGAAGTAATACGTATCTACAAAGTATCCTGCCGACAGCTTTTTCAGCAGGATTACACTTAATTGAAATTTAATAGTTTCTTTAAAATGTTTACCCAAACTTTTACTTATTATACCAATTTCTCTTTGTGAACAGATATATGACATATTACATTATATTTTTAATCAAAAACTATTTCCAAAGACATGTAGTATAACACCACTATATCAATTAGGCAACGATATTAACATACCCTTGCCCAGTTGACAATCAAATACCTAAATTATTAAGCGGAAAAATAATTTTTATACTCACAACGGAGAAAAATATTTCTTCAAAAGTGCTTGTTCGTTTGTTAATATATCTGTATTTATGTATATCTCTAGGCGTGTTAATAGGGAATCAATATACCCATCACCATAATAAATATTTGTCACCAAACTAAACCCTCTGGCTATGAAATTCAATCCCAGAAATTAGTTTTTATCTCGGATTAACTTGACTGTTTCTAAACATTTATATCTAAATTTATAAGTTATATTAAATAAACGAATAATCGTTGTAACTTAAGTCCTGTGAATCTTTTTTATGTTCGGAATGATAACTATGTTCTCAGAATAGTAGAAAATAATTAGTTGGTAACTAAAAACTGAATAAATTGGAGACCCATAAAATCATACCAGTTATATATGTCAACTCAAGGAAACTTTAAAATTAATAATTTTTAATAATATTTATTTAAAAAACGTGGCCACAACCCTTAGATCTATTTCAATATTGCTGACAATTAGTATATAGGTGTTTCCGAGGTCTCTGACTTCGAATTTGATATTTAAAAAAAATTAAATAGCGGATCATATATGGCTGACTTTTTATTAAAAAATTGGTTTTCCTCAGCTGAGAGTCAGTGTATAGAGGTTTTCGAGATCGCTCACTTATAATTTGATATACATTTATGTTAAAAACATGGAAATAATTGATTTTTTTTAAATGATAGCGCGTTGGTGCGGAATGGAAAGACGAATACATAAAAAAAAATATTATTTTCACGCAATTTTATTATAACTGTTACTCATCTTTGAGAGAAGAATAAATAACTTTCATCATCGCTACTTTGCATTGTTGAATTCGAATATTTAAATATTGGTTCAGTTAACAATTCCACCGCTTCGGATGACAAGGATTTAATTTTTTTTCGCGGGTAATTTACGTAGGCTCGAAATAAGAGGACCTGACGCTACCATGAGCCTCAAAAGAAAAACATCTTCCTTGTTTTTGGTTAGACTAGTTTCTTTTTTAATAATGTCAGTAACAAAATCGTTACTTTCATGAAGGTGACACCTTGTGAGAAATTTCGTTCCTAGCCAAGATAATTTTTTCATGGCCATATGTCTTATTGTCTGTAAAAATACATAAAAAATGAAATTATTACAGTTCGGTATTAAATTCCAACAATAAAAAGTACTGAATTTTGTCGCTATTTTACTTTAAAAAATTAGACAAAGAAGTTACAAATATTTAGATCAAATACATAATGTTATTAGAAATACAACATGTATTTGGAAAATATTTAATATATTTACTGTACAAAAATATTTTTTGAAACATTTTTATTCATATACTATACTAAATGAAACTATTTCATTTGTCAAAAACCATTGCTTACTGTGCGCTAGCTTCAACGCATTGAAAATTTTTCGAAGTTTTTATCACATAATTTATTAAACTATGATATGATCATAGTATTCTAAGCATTTTGGATTGATAAATAAAGAAGTATTGATTTTTTAAATATCAATTTAAAAAATCCATTATTTTACTAATCTTACTAATATAGAAAATTCAATATATGTTTGTTTGTTTGACTATAACTCAAAAACTGCTTGACCGATTCAGCTCAAATTTTCAGAGAATATTGCGACAAAAATCTGGAAGATTACTGGACTAACATACAATACCATTAAAGTAATTTTTGTGAAAATTGCATTCATTTTTGTGCTTAGAGATCGGAAAAATCAATTTTCAAAAAATTAGTAATGAGTAAAATACTCTCTTATATACCAAATCAAAATTAAGGTTTTTAGCTAATTTGCTTCAATTTGGGCAGTTAGGCATTGTAAAGTACTGTTTTGAGAACAATAAAAAAAAAATTAATCATTTTAAGCAAAACTCAGGTGTAGATCGAATTTTGTCGACAAAAATTCATTTTTGAATCACTATGCGTGGTGGCAAAAACAATTCAATAAATAAACATGGAGAAGCTTCGAGAAGCTGATTTTTGTAGGCATTATGAAGAAGTCTGTAATGAACACTGAGAAATTGGTTGCAGGGTGGGAAACCGTGGGAATATTAACTTAATGCTTTTCTTGGTTTTCATTTCTGGAAACAGGGACGAATAAAATTCATATTTTATATGCTAAATTTGATTATTAATTGATTAATTTTGGTAATAAAATATGGTTAGTAAAATATACTTACCCTCAAGTACAGAATGCATTTTTTAGAATTTAGAATTTAGAAGATGCAACGTCATGGAGGCTCGGTTATACAATGGATTTTTTGTTTGATATATACACAGAACACATGGGTCTCATAAATAGCCACGTCATATAGTAGACATATCACACAAAGTATCTAGGGCATAAAGAGTCCCTAAATCGAATTTTCGATTTAAGGGTTTTGGCCACGTATTCGAACATTTTGCCCACTGTATGGCCGTATCGAACAGGAGCCGTATTGAATAACAACATAATGTTCCATACCACAGGTGACACTTTTCACGTGTTTGACTGTGGTATTTTGAAAATATCGTCAGCATTATCCATTATTAGTGACAATGGATAAAAATCATCTTGCGATTGCAGAGAAGTAGAAATAGTGAGATTAGTAGGTGAAGGCATCCAGATCATCTCTAAATATCTAACACAACAGTACTTAAAGTAAATCGAATGTTTAATTCTACAAGAGGAATGAATAAAAAAAGTAACAAACAAAGATGCGTGTTAAGCAAAGTCAATGCCTCGAATTTTAGGTATTTCTATTCATAATTTTCGTGACTGTTTCAAAAGAAATAAAATAAAGCAATTTAAACCAAAGGTTCTCCTTACCTTGGAGGAGGGAGATCTGGTGAGGAGGTTGGAATTTTATTTATGGTTTATATGATCGTAGATTTCATTTTAAAATGTATGGAGTGGTGAAGCAACTTTCAATACTAATGGCATCATGTCTACTTAAAATAGTAGATGTTGGTCATCTGACAATCTTCGGTGGGTAATTAATTGCAAAAAACAGTATTCTGAAAAAGTGAACATGTTTTGTGGAATTATTGGTGACAATTTGATCGGTCCATTTTTTTAAATGGAAAATTTGACGGCAGCTAGAGTGTCGCAATTGTTTAGGACCACTTTTACAGTGGCGCTAGAAGAGCTTGTTATCTCAATTTATACTTCGACAGATTTTTTCAATTAGATGAAGCTTCAGTTTATAACGCTCTTATTGTACGGGAGTGGATTAACTATCATTTTTACAACAGATGGATAGGTCGCAATAGCCCCATCTTTGAGTGACATCCCAGTTCTCCGGACATCACACCTTTAGATTTTGTTTGTGGGGAATGTAGAATTTGGGATTTTTTCATTAAAAAGATAGAAGGTCGATATGAAAAATCCCGCAGGGCATGGGAAGTATTAAGGGGCCTGAAAGGATAGCAGATAACCCTTTCTGTCGGCCATTTCAATTTGGCACACGATGCACCAAACACCCTGTATTATACCAAAAGTGAAGAAGACGTACGAGACATTTTTATATCCAACAATTTTATAAGAGAAAGTTATTCAGAATCCTCAAATCTCAAATTTTATCATAATCTGAGAACATTCAAATTTCCTTGCAAATGAAAACAATAAAAAATTGAAAATTGGAAAATCAGTGTATTACTGTAACATTCAGCTTAAATTACATATTTTCTAACCAAATCACCCTCAGAAAAAATGCATCTTACGTTTCTCACTTGTTGTGGAGTCACCTCTTCACAGACCTGTCTTATTCGCCTCCCCTGTTTGTTGGTATTGTCTTGTAAACTCTTTCTCAAAATTTCGAATATTAGCCTTATGTGACCCGATTCATTAATTTAGCGAATTCACGAAGTTATTAAAAGATTTATATGACATGTGGGACATCATTAGCAAGAGGATAGACTAGAGAATTTTTGAGGGAGTTGGAAGATCCCGGTTGCTCTAAGTTTTTTTTTTACAGCCGTCTAAAGTCTAAGTTTAAATTTAAATTTTACCTATTCCGAAAGTTTGCGAGTGAATAAAAAAACAACTAGATGACTAATGCCAGTAATTTTGGATTTAAAAGAACCCTTCAACAATACACATCAAAATAAAAATGAAATTCGTAGTCTACGCCTAATACTTTTTTTATAATTTGAATTTAAATGTAGAATTTGGGATTTTTTTCATTAAAAAGATAAAAGGTCGATATGAAAAATCCCGCAGGGCATGGGAAGTATTAAGGGGCCTGAAAGGATAGCAGATAACCCTTTCTGTCGGCCATTTCCATTTGGCACACGATGCACCAAACACCCTGTATATGGAATCATGGTAGGCCTTGGAAATTCACCAAGAAGTTTTTACTGCTCAAAATAACTGACACCCAGTCAACCTACCATTTTCCAAAAAATCATCTATGTTCTCTGCAACGTGGCAAAATAATTAGCGGAGCGCTGCGATCTCATTGGGCACACTCTGTATCTTTACGAGTGAAAAGCATCAAGAGCTTTGATTGTTTTGCTTGACACTTGTAATTTTTCCTGAATATGTATTATCTTTACAGAACAATGATTATTTCCGGATAACATATTTTGTATTACCGTTTTGATATTCACCTATTATTGTTGCTGAACATGTATTATATTATTGGATACCTAATACGTTACAAAGCATTAGCGAAACAAAAGAAAAATTTAAATTAAAAAACAAGTACAAAAAATTAAAACCGTGGATCAGTTATGATATAATTACATCTATAAAGGAAAGCGATAAATTAAAAAGAAAATAATAACAATAACGACTTACAAATATTAGATAAATATAGAAAACACAGAAAAAAATTAAATAAAGTAATTCAAAATGCAAAAAATAATAACCTAGAGAATTCTGGCACAAACAATAAACAACTTTGGGATACTATAAAGGAAGCATCTAATAAAAATAGTAAGAGTGCAAATTTAATAAATTGAAGGGATAATAATAATAAAATTATTAAGGATGACTTACAAAATGAGAACACATTTAATTCATATTTTACATCAATAGGACAAATAATGATAATAATCCATGTCATGACGAAGAACCTAATATAACACACTCCATATTTTTAAACCCTGTGGATGCTAAGGAATCAATAAATATTATAAACTCTCTAAGAAACAACTGTAGCCCAGGTTTAGACGAAATAGGTGAATCTTTACATTGTCAGAATGGTTTAATCAAAACACAGAGTCAGCGTTTTATGATGTTATTAATTTTGTAAATAATCAATTAAATAGAAAAAAATAAGTGTTCCTAGACCTGGCTAAAGCTTTCAACAAGGTCTCACATAATATGCTGATAAATAGATTGGAAAAAATAGGCATACGAGGTATTGCACTAACTATAATAAAAAATTATTTAAAAGATAGACAGCAGTATGTCAGAATTAATAATAAGTTAAGAGATCCACTTATCATTAAAACGGGCGTTCTACAAGGCACTGTGCTGGGACCAATATTGTTTATAATTTATATTAACAGTTTATTCATGTTAAATACTCGAATGAAAATAGTATCATATGCTGGTGATATGGTATTATTCTATCATGGTAATGATTGGCAAAACACTATTCAAAGTGCATCAATAGGCTTCTGCACAGTTAGAACATGACTTGATAAAAATCTATTAACATTAAATTATCTTAAAACCATATTCATTGGTTTTTCCATCACAAATATTAACTGCAATCCCATAAACAAACATAATAACAACTGTATTTTAAATGATTATCAAAACTGTATATGTAATAAGAAAATTGATTCTGTAAATGAAACAAGCTAACCGTTATACTCTTCGCCGATCTACTGCACTTTTTATGTAATTGTTGCACATTCTATAGAATACTCGTCGCAGTCTTTTTGTAAATAACATTAGTTTTAGACATTTTCAGTTTAATTACAAAACATAAAAAAACTGTAATTTTTTTTTTATTTAAAAAATGTATAACTTTTTTATTTATTGATGGGTTTTGTTCAAAAACGATAAGGTTCGTCCTCTAGTTAACACTAACTCATTGTTCAAATTTCAATACAATCGGATTTTTCGTTCTTAAGTTATCGTGCTTACAAAAACGTGACGGGCGGATGGACGGACGGACAGACAGACGGACAAACGGACAGACAGACAGACAGACAGACAGACAGACAGACAGACAGACAGACAGACTGATAGACGGATGGACATTTTGAAAGTTGTTCAGAATTCGATCACCAACAGAGTGATATGATTTTTTTTTTCTCTACGAGCAATATTACCGGTTTTAGAAATGTGCCGATCGAATGCAATATACTCTTCGTTTTGTATTTGCGAAGAGTAAATAAAATATTTAGGAATTATTGCTGACCAGCATTTAACATGGAGAAGCCATATAGAATTAATGTAAAAAAAAATTGAACACTTATCCCTATCTTTTACCAATATATTATATAAAAAATCATCTATCATTTGTATATAAAACGTTTGCAAAATCTATAATTAGATACGCTCTTATAAGTAGTGGGGGTAAGGGGGTCAATATAATACTACAGTTAATATGCTACAAATTGCACAAAATTATACAATAAAAGTCATGTTAAAAAAAAAACAAAAAATCATCCTACACAACTGCCATACGACGAAACCAAGCTATTAAATGTTGGGCTTATGTATATAATACAAGCAGTCATTTTCGTACACACAAAATGTGAGAAAAGTTCGTTAAAACATAATACCAACACCCGAGCAATAACAAATAATCATATTCAACAACATTTTTTTACAAAAACTGCATGTCAAAAATTTATCTCAGTTTTAGGAACAAAATTTTATAATAACATACCAAATACTATAAGATCGTTAACTAATTTAAAAGCATTTAAGTACAAAGTAAAAATGTACGTTATGCAATACAAAAACTGCTTAATGCAATATATTTCTGTTATATATTCTGCTAAATCACAGACTAAGGACAGATTTACTATTCTCCTGCTGTCGTTTTTGGGTAGATGGATTCTTTTTTTGTAACAATATTATTTAAGTACCTTTCATACATCATAAGTAGGTAAATATTATATATAAGTTGCATTACATATAAATCTATATACTAAATGGAGAACAACACAATTTTTTTAAGTTTAGGTGCTTGAAATTAATGTATTGATTCAAAATATGTATTATTTTATGGTAAAATGGAGATAAATAAATAAATAAATGAAATAAAAATTTAACTGAACGTTCATTATTTTGATTGTGTATTTATTATTTTTACCAAATAGCTATTTAGTCCAACAATTACAAAGATTTCCATAACAAGAAATGTTAACTGAGATTTTCCTTCAGTAACTGTTAGTGGAGGGATTATACATCACAAAACCACAAAATCAGTTCTCTGGGTACCGGGCAACCTCCTCAAAAAACCACCCCTTCGGCGATAAACGCTTTATTTTACTGATAACTCGTTAACCGTTGAAGATATAAAACATTGCTGATCATAAAAAGAAAGCTTGACTAATTGCCTAAAAAAAAAGTCCTCTTGTAATTTTTTTGTATATGCCATGGTTTTCAAAAAAGTCGATATTGAATTTTCGTTTATTTTAAATTTATTGCGCGCGCCTATAGAAAAAATTGAATTGCTCGAAAACCAAACATGCAAGAAAGAAAAATCAAAATGAGTTTTAAAGGGGATATAAAAAATACTCTTTTATGTTTCCATTTTTGATGGCTATTGATATCTATTGGTATATAAAAATAACAATATAATATTGTTACATCTTAATTTTTTGCTCTTTTAACTATTCACAGGCCCATAAAAATAACTGGCTTTATAAATGCATTGTCTTTTAGCTCAAGATAGTACTTCAATGCAGAAAAAGTTATAAAGGAAAAGGAATAAAAATATTCACATTTACTAAAAAAAAGACTCAAACAGCTCAAAATTTAGGTAAAAAAAAATTGTTTGAGTTTATATATCATATAACTATTGTTTCTAATCATTTAATAGTTAAAGAATTGTTTTAAAAAAAAAATCAAAAATTGAATATGCAGCGTTTTTTTGGATTTTTTTTTTTTTGCTAACTTTAACATGCTGCTAAATTTTTAAATGTGAATATTTTCATTCCTAACTTTTTCTGCATTGAAGTACTACCTTGAACTAAAAGATAATGCATTTATAACTTATATTATAGTCAGTTACTTTTTATGGGCCTGTGAATAGTAAGATGCACAAAAAATCAAGACGTAACTATATTGTAATGTTATTTTTATATACTAATAAATATCAATAGCCCTCAAAAATGGTAACACAAGAGAGTATTTTGCGGTAAAGATCAAAAACACCGTTATTTTTTATTTGCCTTTAAAATATGAAGAGAACTATATATCCGCTTTAAAACCCATTTTGATTTTTTTCCCTAGCTTTTTTGATTTTCGAGCAACTCTATTTTGTCTATCGGCCGCGCGCAAAAAATTTCAAATAAACGAAAATTCGCGCGCATTAAAAATACAAATACTGTAATTTTTGTCAATATCGATTTTCTCGAAAACCATGGCATATATAAGAAAATTACAAGAGGATTTTTTTTTAGGCTATTAGTCAAGCTTTCTTTTTTATGATGAGCAATTTTTTTATATCTTCAACGGTTAAGGAGTTATCAGTAAAGTAAGGCTTCTTTCACCGAAGGGGTGGTTTTTTGGGGGGTTTGCGCGCCACTCCCAGAACTGATTTTTTGGTTTTGTGATGTTTAGTATTCGCACTAACAGTTACGGAAGGAAAATATCTGATAACATTTTTTGCGAGCTTCTGGTATATTCTTACTTTACCGACTGGACTAATTATCGTATTGAACTTTACTTACTAGATAATACTTTATTTAAGTAAATAAGATACTGCACATTTAATTAATACTTGTTTTTAAACACACCGTGTATTCTTTCCAAAGTAAATTTCGGTGACTCTCCAATAGCCGCAAAGTTTGGGGGAATCTTTTATGTCTCACGATATTGCCTGCCTAAGATATCAAACACATTAGCCTGATGACATTCGCGTATACAAGGTGAAGGAAAGCAGATATAACGTGTTAACACGTCTATACAAGTAATCTGTGGCGACAGCTGGGATCGTGACCAGAAAACGCCATCCATAACGAAATTTCTATCCCTGCCAAATTACGGATGGGATTATTTGTATCATCTGCTATAATCAACATAGAGACTAGGCGGAAGTTGAAGGGAAAGTTTTTAGAATGAAAATGTAACTTATTTTTAATTAAACATATTTCGGTTAGTTTTGGATAAGCAAATGTATAGTATCCACACAGGAGTATGGTGCACTATAGGACCGGGCAACTAATATCAATACCAAGCAGATTCATTAAATCCAAGAGATATCTGCGAAAATAAATCTACACAGGTCGCCGTCACACAAGATGGAATTGTTTGTTTTAAAATTGTTTAGAGGTAAGTATCCCCATGAATGCCTTTTCTTCAATATCTTGAGAACTAAAGCAGATAAGGCAAAAAATACGAGTATTTTGTGTAGCATAAAATTTTATAAAATCATAATTGTGATAAAAAAATTACTGCAGTTGATAGTTAAGCTATTACCTGCTGACAAGAGTGCTACAGAAAAGTGCTTAAAATTTTTGCGTATTAGAATGAACAAAGTAATACCAGACATTTAAAAATCGCGTTTTCGGCAGAAACGTAATGAAGTTTATGGTAAATTAAAAATTTTTACTCTGTTCTGCATGAAAATCGGAATATCTTATGTATTAGCCGAAGCATTGCCCGTCCCTCGCAACAGTGACAGATAAATTCAAAGTACGGCTCTGTTTATCTGTTCCCTGGGTATGCCGTTTTAGTTAGGGGTGATTCGCTAACTACATCACACGACTGAGAAATCTTAATTAAAAGAGACGTGTTTCCATTTAATCTTTATCTTAGTCATGCCAGAACATACTAGTAATGATATTTTATCTGTTAAGTGGAACATACTGAGCGAGCGTAGAGACGTCTGCATATACTCGTATTTCGATACGCAAATGCAGCAACGTCGGGCGCGGTTAGTACTTGGATGGGTAAGCCTCTCCAAGGAAACACAGCGTTCTCGCTCCATCTTCTAACGGCTCATATATCAGCGCACGCGTAGAAGGTATGTAATTTTAGGCGGGAGTTAGAGGTGTTTTAAAATCTCATGAGCTGTGACCTTCATATGCGCACAGACATAAACCCTCCCGTCGACTCTGTTACACTTCTTAAAAGTATTATATTTATTGTTTACAATGTATCCCGAGCTCTTTTTTATGTATGTAGCAAGGCAGCCGCCAGTGTCTTCAAAAAAATGCTTATAACGCAGAATAAACTTTGCCTTTTGCGCATTTCGCGGCTCATAAGATTCTGAAACACCTCTACATAGGGGATATACCATCCTTCGGAGTGGATGTAAAGCAGTCGGTCTCTTGTCTATTAAATGTTAGGCAAGTAAGAGATCCCTAGGCAAGAGGTTCGGCAAAATTTACAGGTTGAGGGAAGCTCGTCTCCTGGCGTTGGAAAATAAACTAAGGAGTCCAATAGGAGGACCGAGACCACTTGAGTGAAATACTAGTAGGTGGCTGCGATGTAGCTCCTATTTATTTCGAAGTTAACTTATTAATGTGAAGACTAAACTTCATATTTGAGAATATAATAACACAGGGAATCATTTTATATCTATAACTGAAAGATGAGAATTAGCAATGAATTAATAAAAACATTTTTTGAATAATTAGTTAAATCTAAATCTAATTATATTTCAACGCTAGCAAATTTTAAGATCAATAATATTATGAATAAGATATCTTTCAGTAATTTTAACCCACTTTTTTACACGTTTTTTAAATACAGGTTGACCATCATAGAATGGCCGATGAGATTAGGATGCGCAGTGTTCGAAACCCGCCCACCTCTACGGAGCTCACTTGTTTATGTTCCTCGCTCGTGTAAACATCGATAGTACAGTCTCGAGAAAAGTGCTTGTAGTGTACAACTTATATTTAATGCACAAGTACCTATTAGAAGTATCTACTTATACACATTGTTACGTGTACTATCACTAGCAGTATCTATAAGAAAATATAGTATTTGAAAGCAAAGTAAAACATAAATCTTTGTCAAGAAATAACAAGTTTTGTTTTAAAATTTATGGAGCAGGAATCTACATCTGGAGCTCCTATTATACCATTTTAAAAAGTATGTGTACAAATCTATTATCAGTTGTGTTATGTATAGCAAACTATATTTTATTTTAATTGCATAAACATTATAGTGTATAAATAGTGTATAAAGACAAAGTATAAAAAGGGACATTTTTGTAACCACGGATTACTTCGGAAGTTGGATAGAGCAGAGATAAATAAAAAACATATTGTAAGCATTTATGTTAAACTTTATAATTGTAGTCTCAGTACATTTAATCTAATGTGTATTTATTTTGTATGTTTGCTATATCGTATTGTTTACTTGAAACTAAAACAATTAGATATTATAATTTACAAATATTTCAAATATAAAAACAAAGAACTGTTGTTCATTCGAAAATACCAATTGACCTGTGACATACCGGGATTCTCGGTGAATAGAGAGCTCCTTTTACTGAAACTTCTTCCCCGACTGTACTGCGTTCATAGTTAAGAAACTTGTCTCTATCCAACAGCGACACGATATTTCTTCTCTCTCTGCGCGGCCATCGGCCATCCTACAAAGGTTTATTTGTATATTTGGATTTAAAATATTTCGGATTTCTTGAGCACATTTAAATAAATATATATGCTCCTTGGCCGATTGTTGTATCTGATTTACATGTATGTGTTTGCTTATCTTTTTTATAACGAGTATGGTGATGATGCTAAATGAATTTGAGTTGCTGCTTCATTTTATGCTGGTGACAGCGTTTTAAAAGCATACAGTTGTCTAATATCTAAGACATCACTTTCTATAAATAGTAAATCAGTTTTATAACGTTTGTTTCTGTCGCTCATAATTTTAAGGAATGGCCTTTGCATTACTTCCAAATTCTTTGGGGTACGTTGGTATAGACCTCTCCAACCTGCAATACCATATTGCAGGTTTGTTTCTACTAGAGAACAATAAATCAATTTAATATGACGCCTGCTCAAAATTTGCATGAGTTTTTTTAATTTAAAGAGATTAAATCTTAGTTTCTTAATGATATATTCCACGTGAATGTTCCATTTTAAGTGTCTGTCCAAGATATTTTATATGCGTACTATTTTTAGTTTATTAATGTACTAGTTTATTTCTTTATGAAAATTGAAAGCATTCTAAAAGTTAAATTGAAAATGGTATCAAACATAGGTAATGAAATAGATATTAGAAAGCGGCAGTTAAAAGTAATTACTACAAAAACAAACCAATATACAGGGCGTGCAAAATATTCTCTTGACAGACAAACGAAGTGAACGCAAACGGGCAAAATGAGGTGTACAAGATTCAGAAACAGAAGAAACAGAAAACTTAGAAGAAGAATAAATAAGGAGATGATAGATGGAAACTTAAAAGAAGCATGGAAACTAAAAAGAAGCATCTTGCAAACGCCTACACTTTCCATCCGATGATGACTGATGGACACTAAAAAAGAAGCATGGAAACTTAAGAGAAGTTATCTCACAAACACCTACACTTCCCATCCTATATTCCTACCTCATTCATTATGTGGCTCTCGTTGCTGACAACAAGCATGTCCCATGTCCAACTTTGCTTATGCAGCAGTCCGGCGGTATATAAAAGGCACGCAGTTTGGCCATCCGTTGGGCTGAGTGTTGGAACGAACCTCCAGACTGGATACCGGAATTGGCAGCAATGCTCAGCTTACGCTGGCAAATTATCTTGTGGAGTCTGAATTTTTAATGAATTGAATGTTGGTAGTTTAGTTTTATTGCATAAGAAGGGTAAGTACTTGGTTTTAGAAAAATGTACCATTTCATCAAATCACAATTTAAATTTTTTCAACTCTCGCTCTGCAGTTGCTTTAACATCATTCCAACTTTTGGCTTTAAAAGTTAATACTCTATCGTCTGCAAATGAGGCCACACCCGATTGTGTTTTAAGTAGAAGACCGTTAATATATATTAAAAAGAGAACCGGTCCGAGAACTGTGCATTGGGGAACACCAAATTCCACTACACGTGGCTTTCTATGACAACTCTCAATTTTTACATATTTAACTTTATGACTTAAGTAGTCTTTAATTAAATCTAATGCTATTCCACTAAAGCCAAGGTCTTCGACAGTTTCAATTAGCTTTTCATGGCTGTGGCAAAGGCCATGGCTAAGTCTAAAAACACGCAAAGCACAGCCTCTCCTTTATCAAGACAAGTAATACATTATATTCATTGTTTAATAAAGTATATAATCGGCTACATCTCAGTTAGCAGAGGTTCAGAGACCGTCATTTTGAACCTGGGAGTTATCTACTTGTAAGTCTTGACTAGCGAATATCAAGCTGATTTTTTAAAATTTAATTATTTCACTTATAAATTAAGTCTGTACGACAGACAAATTTTCAGATTTCTCTTGTTATCTGCCATGCTCTAAGGCAAAGGATTAATCATGTTCTAGCTGATACAAATGTGTGTGTTAGTTTAGTTAAATGCAACTAAAAATTTAAAAAACACACACATCATCTCTTAATCCCAAAAAATAATTTTTTCGTTGCATAACAAACTCTTGAACCTTTCGTTTATGTCGTTGCCATCTATATGAATAAAAAAAGAATTACTTTTTAATCGTCATAGATTTTTGTAGTTTTCAGGTCCTTGATAATGCCACATATCAAAATTAATAACTACTTTTCTATGCAAATTTGGCAAAGTATATTATTAGCATATTCCCTATAAATAAACCTAAATTAAAGAATTTCCAAATTTAAATCTATAATAAATAAAGTAAATTCAATATCATTTATTTTCTAATCTATAAAATATAAAGTATTATTTATAACATATTAAAGGACGTAGAGTATCAGATAGCAGTTACTAATTAATAACATCAGGTCATTAGTTTCCGAGCGCTTTACATATGTAGGGAATATGCTGGTCAAGCATTTATCAATCATATAAATAACCCAGAATGAATGGGCAGTGGCCAGTGGCAGTCAATTCTGGGAGTCCATCTGGGGACCCATCTCTCCCAACATGTGCCTTTGGTAAGAAAACATTATTTGCTGTTTATTTTATATTTGTGTATTTCTTACTTTGTTTGACTGCAACCATTTTTATTGTTTAATTAATAAATATTATTTACAATTTATTTTGTGTCTGATAATTTCCAACTAGGAAAACCTCTCGCAGGCCAAGTGGCCCCCTATTGTAACAGTCATAGCGGTCGTGACAATATTATGAGACAATTTCCTGATATGGATAATCTTGTTTGTGGCGAAATTTGTGACAAAAAGGGTACTCATTACTTTCTTTTTGTAGAATGATTGCTGATTTTCTTTTTTATTGAAGGTTGAAGTAAGAATATATTGCGGCCAAATAAGAAATATGTGTTTTACTGAAAAAAAAGTTTTGCATAAAAATTTGAGGATGAGCAAAACCTATTAATGATGCAGAGGAACTTTTGATGGAGCACTACTCAGAAACAATAATCTAAATACTACCGTTAGGCATAAAAGAGTTTCCAGGAATCAGTTGTTAAAAGCTCACCTTCTACCAACGCTGGAAGTACCTTAATGAGTTCACTTTCCAGTGCAGGAATAATTCGGAACCAACGATTTTAATATTCTCAATTAGAGATGGATATTTAAAAAGAGCACTTTGAATTATGAAGTTTACGTTAACTTAATATTTGTGCCATGTGGCCAAATAAATTGTACACAATTTTATTTTTTAATTTATTTTATTTTAATTAATTTAACACACATCGCCTGGAGCTGATCCTGGTTTTGACTACCTCGATCCGGGGTCTGTCTGTATTAACAGTTCTATTAATTTCTTCGTGCCATTCTATTATTGGGATTTGCTCCCTTGGATTGTCAAATTATAAATAAACAAATGAAAATATTAAATAGTCCGTAATTAAGAATTTATCTAGCTTCTGCGAATTATCACCATGTTCTAACAGTCGTAGTCAGCGACACCAAGCAATTACTGTAACTAATTTTGGTATCAGATAGTTGATATTTACATTGAAACAAGAAACATATTATATGAAAAGAAAACTTCATTAAATAACTCCGACATAAACGCTGCAAATTAAAACGTGAAGTGGGCTTATTAAAAAAGCGAAAACGCTATCCGCAATTAAAAGCCAACGACTTAGAGATTAATCGCTGCGTAAATAATTAACTTGAATTTGACCAAAGGGGTAAAAGTCCTAAAAGAGAACCGTCGTATAAACGAGATCAGATAGTGAAGAAGGGAAGATGGAAGATGGTCCGCTTCCGTTGGTGCGTCTAGAAAGCCTTGCTAATGTCTCTTGCGCTGGAGCGAGATTAAAGACGCGTTATTTAGCCTTTGGCTTAATGGCTGACTGTAGATGGAATAATTAGATCAAGAGGAGAGAGCCAGAGCTCGCTTTAATTCACATACGATGGACCTGTGAGGCGAAGAGCAAAGTTACGGGGTAATTATGTAAAAGAAAAGAACGATTTAATTTGCCATCGGACGTACAGCTACGTCACTTTTGGACGGCTAACTCGATTAGGCCGTTTAAACTCCGACTGAAATCTGAAAACCTCAGCGGGTTTGCATAAGTGAGCATCTCAAAGTCCACTCGCAGATCAAACATTTTCCAGCTTTAAATATACACGTATTCGCCGGAGCTAAATTGTATTCCCCAGTCTATTTGTAATTACGATATGTGGAGTTTGTTCGTTCGATGGAAGTTATGTTGTTGAATTAAAAATGAAAAACTAGTAGTAAGCTTTCGGGGCTCCAGTAAAAGCTTATATAATTCTAGATTTATTAGAAATGTAAAAATATTTTACTAAAAGTTATCTGCCTTCAAAGGTATAATATCTACATACGTTTCCTTGCTCTTTTAATTATCCATATATTTGTTGTGTCGTTGGTAAATCTCAATAAACGGATTGTTTTGAAACATTTGTATAAGGTTAAGAGTGAACACTGCCTACAGTCAGTGGGGAGGGGGGGATAAAGCGCCAAATGAAGGGATATCTCCCTAATAATCAAGTTAACAAGTTTTATCCAAAAATAGTCATCAACAATCCTGTAGTATTTATTTATTATGTACAACTCAATTTGCAAAAGACAGCTGTTTTTTAAGAATTGGGTGATGTTATTTATTTGAAAATAAGTGTAAGTTGTACATAAAAACTCCAGGACTGTTGAAGACTATTTTTGGCTAAAATTTGATTATTAGGGAGATATCTCCTCATTTGGCGCTTTATCCTCCTACCCAGAAATCTTAAGCAACGAATATCATGCCGTGCTTTCTTTCTTTCCAGTAGCGTTAGATTCACTAATTACATTATAATAAGAGTCCCATAGATCCAGACATTTATTATTTATTTATTTATGTACTCAAAATATCTACAGGATAAAATCCCAAATGATATTAAAACAATATAATGTCATATTGTATGGAGAAAAGAAGATTGTCAACGTATATTTTAAAATAACTCAGATATAAATTAAAGACAAAAGACAGAAAGAAAAAATCTGTAAAGGTAGTTACACAGAACTTCCCTCTTTATTTGTGCATGGCGGTCACTCTAAAAAATTAATAATTACGAAATGACATTGAAAATAATAATCGGAATATAGTTATTACTTTAAAAATGAATTATTATTTGTTTGCTTATAATTGTATTGAAACATTCTTTATAGGATTTTGCAAACAGCAGAAAAAATAACTATCTATAACTAAAAGAAAAACTTTGTGTAGAAATATTAATGAAATCTTTGCATTCTTTCGATAACCTGAATTCTGGTTATGCTAGCAAATTAAAATCCTAAAATGAATTTGTCTAATTTCTTATTTGACAATTCTCATTCTAACACTAGCATCCACACAGTCCCCTACGGCCATGCAGATTAAACTAGTATCCACATAACCCCCTACGATTATGACGATTCAGTTAAAAATGAGAACAAAAGCCTAAAATGAATTTATTTATCTACCTTGTCTTAAAAAATTTTTTTTTTTTTTTTCATTCCAATGGATTACATTTTCATGAAATCTATCATTCTGTTTCCTGGAAATGCTTAGCCTTTGAAACGTTTTTCGCCCTTATTCTGGAGCTCATCAGAAAGACATAAAGCCATTCATAAAGATGTTTCATGCAAAACCAAGACAATTTCTATGAATAAGTGTGAAATGATTATATTTGACATTGACTAATATTATTAGTCAATGTCAAATATAATCATTTCACACTTATTCATAGAAATTGTCTTAATATTAGTCAATGTCAAATATAATCATTTCACACTTATTCATAGAAATTGTCTTGGTTTTGCATGAAACATCTTTATGAATGGCTTTATGTCTTTCTGATGAGCTCCAGAATAAGGGCGAAAAACGTTTCAAAGGCTAAGCATTTCCAGGAAACAGAATGATAGATTTCATGAAAATGTAATCCATTGGAATGAAAAAAATTTTTTTAAGACAAGGTAGATAAATAAATTCATTTTAGGCCTTTGTTCTCATTTTTAACTGAATCTTCATAATCGTAGGGGGTTATGTGGATACTAGTTTAATCTGCATGGCCGTAGGGGACTGTGTGGATGCTAGTGTTAGAATGAGAATTGTCAAATAAGAAATTAGACAAATTCATTTTAGGATTTTAATTTGCTAGCATAACCAGAATTCAGGTTATCGAAAGAATGCAAAGATTTCATTAATATTTCTACACAAAGTTTTTCTTTTAGTTATAGATAGTTATTTTTTCTGCTGTTTGCAAAATCCTATAAAGAATGTTTCAATAGTTATTACTATTATTACAAAGAAAACCTGATAAGCATTGGTCAAAAAATATACAGAGTGCTCATCCAACAGCAAAAGTTCAATACTAAATAACAGGTGCCAAATATGGAAGGCTTGCCTTCCTACCTTTACAAATGTCCACCATGACTGAATTATTTCTTGAGATGACTACTCTGTACATTGTTCAATAAAAGTATAATAGGTGCATATGCCAAATATTATTGCCATCTGTCACATTTTCAATTCCACATTCACGTAGTGGAGTGGAAGTATAGTGGTGATTAAAAAATTTAATTTTTTTCAATTTTCCAAAAATGTTGGTAAAAAAATTTTCAAAATTTTGGAAATTTTAGTTTCCTTCTATTCTATAGTAGTGGTATTTTTTTAAAATAGGTTTAGAATGCCACGAAACGTGAACATTTTAAATTTGAGAAAAGAAAAAAAATTTCCATCTATCTTAGTCTCGATTTTAGTGGTAAAAATGTTCAATTGTTTTTTTCTGAAATAGATTTAGAATGCCATGAAACGTGAAAATTTTTAATTTCCACGTTTCATGACATTCTAAGTCTATTTCAGAAAAAAAATTCAAAACTTTTTTAAAACTTTTTTGCCAGTAGAAAAACGATTTTTTTTTTGCTCAAATTTATTATATCAACGTTTCATGACATTCTAAATTTATTTCATAAAATAAATTTTTCAAAAAGAAAAAGAAAATTTTAAAATATTTTTACTACTTAATACGTGGAAAAAAAATTTGCTCAAATTTAAAATTTTCACGTTTCATGACATTCCAAACCTATATTAGAAAAAAAAGTTTCAAAACTTTTTGGAAATTTTTTTACCAGTAGAAATATGGGACATTTTTTTGCTCAAATTTAAATTTTCCACGATTCATGACATTCTAAACCTATTTCATAAAAAAAAATTGTTTTTTAGTGAAACTCCCATGACGGTTCTATCATGTGGGTAGGACCTATGAATATTTTCGTTTTCTAGTGTTGGTAGTTTAATTATTACAATGTGTTCTAAGACAATTTCCTAAATTCTTCCAAATAGGCTACAGAATAATATATAATCCATAAAAAATTCATACAATGTAAAATCTGAGTAATAATAAAGTTGTTTTATCCCTTAAAAATTTCTCAAAGTTTAATTTGAGCCCTATAGGATTTATTTTGCTCTTTCCTTTGGCCCGCTATTTACTATGCAAAAACAGGCGAATTTTAGGCCTTCTTTGTGGTCATTCATATTTTGCACCTTTTATTTAATATTGAATTTTTGCTATCGGATGACCACTGTATATTTTTTTGACCAAAAGTTATCAGGTGTTCTTTGTAATAATACCTTTCGATTATTATTCTCATGTGTGGTTTCGTAATTAATAATTTCTTAGAGTGACCGCCCTGTATAAATAAAGAGGGAAGTTCTGTGTAAATACCTTTACCGATTTTTTCATCTATTTTAGTGGTACAAAATTTTTCAAAAATGTTGGTGAAAAAAATTTTAATTTTTTTTCTGAAATAGGTTCAGTGTGTCATGAAACGTGGAAATTTTAAATTTGAGCAAAAAAAAATTTTCTTCATTATTTATTCCCTTTAGACCCTGTATATATTCCAGTGAAAGTTTAACCATTTCTTCGCTGACAGTAGCGTCAACTACCTACCAAATTTGACTGCTCTGCGTCAAGTAGTTTTTTTAGTTAATGCACCAACAGACAGACAGAAAGACAGACTGACGGAATTGAAAAACCTGTATTTTCGTAATCTACGTGATCTGAAACGTCAAAATCCGAAAAAATCTCGGAAGGTGATTTTTTCTCGAATACAATGCTTCCCTTCGGTATGCGAGGGAAGTAAAAAGTAAGAACGTACTAAGCTAGATTATTAAACAGAGAAACAATTTAAAAACGTTGTGAATTAAAAACAGTACACATCAGTATTTGTTAGTAAATTAATAGCCGATATGACATTTGCAGCAGGACAATGACTATTGTAATGAAACATTTTCTTTATAGGATTTTGCAAACAGTGGAAAGAAAAGCTATCTATGAGAACTAAAGGAAAAACTATATATATAAAAATATTAATGAAATCTTTGCATTCTTTCGATAACCTGACTTCTGGTTATGCTAGCAAGTAAAATTCTGATTTGCCATTCTCATTTTAACACTAGCATCCAACCTAGTGTTAAAATGAGAATGGCAAATCAGAATTTTACTTGCTAGCATAACCAGAAGTCAGGTTATCGAAAGAATGCAAAGATTTCATTAATATTTTTATATATATAGTTTTTCCTTTAGTTCTCATAGATAGCTTTTCTTTCCACTGTTTGCAAAATCCTATAAAGAAAATGTTTCATTACTATAAGCAAACAAATAATAAATAATTCACTTTTAAAAATGACTATTGTAATTTGAATAAAAATTTAGGACAAACTTTCATTTCTCGTATTACACTAGGAACTCTAAAAATACATTATTGCAAAAGGGTATAGCCGGGTCTCCATGTTGAAACTGCCCCCAAAGGGAATTTAATTTCTTATGAACTATTCTAAAGCATTTGACATACATACGTTTTTGCTAAATTTTCAACCCGATAGCCGCCATATTGGATGAGTAATGGCGGATTATGTAATTTTTGTCTTTCGTTAATATTAACTAAACTAACATGATAATACACTTTTGTGAATTTTTTGAGAATTTTTCATCGCAAAGTTTGAGAAAAAAAAATTATTTCAACTTTTTGCAATCAATTTTACCATTGTTCTCGTTCAACTTCAAATTTTTTACTACCGATGCGCCCTTTAAAGATACGTATGCCATAATTTTTTCAGATTTTTCAAAAAGTCCACGATACTTAAATAAATTAATAACTTCAAAGATCGCCATTTTATCGGTCAATCAGAGCAAGTCGCAAACATTTTTCATCGCTTAATAGTTGACTCATTCTTCAAACCTTTCATTCTTTAGTGAATTATAATTGATTTTGAACATGGAAATTACATAATCCACCATTACTCATCCAATATGGCGCCTATCGAGTTGAAAATTTGGCAAAAACGTATGTACGTCAAATGCTTTAGAATGGTTGATAAGAAATTTCATTTCCTTTGGGGGCAGTTTCAACATGGAAACCCGGCTATGCCCTTTCTGAGGAATTTGTTTTATTATTGACAATATTAAACCCAAATTTTTGCATCATTTTAAGGCGCCTTTCCCTAGTAGATGTAATACCCAGCAACTGAAGTCTCTCTTCATGTGAATAATTGGTTTTATCAATATGCAACTTAAATAAAATGAAATTTACTATTTTCTCTTGCATGCTTTCGAGTCAATATCAGATTGATAATATGGTTCCCAAATAACACAGCAATATTCTAATATTGATCTAACAAGTGAACTAAATATATTATAAAATACAAGTAATATCTGTAAATTCCCTGCATTGTCGTTTAATAAAACTACACAGACGGTTTGCTCGCTTTAAACCGATCTCAATATGCAAGTGATATGTTAACCCGACATCCAAAGTAATGGCCAGATCACAAAGAGAATATACTCACTGACATTTTTTTTTATTTACAGAATAATCAACCAAAATATTACTTTCCTTCTTACATTTATCTATATTGACTTCAAGACAATTTTTTAAATTGCAATTACAAAAGCTGTCAATATGATCTGCAACCTTTTAGCATCACTTATGGTATTAACAACTGTAAATAGCTTCAACTCATCGGCGAAATACTTTTCGCCGATGATTGTACGGAATTCTCGCAAAATAAAAATTGTCAAAAATAAAAACTGAAAATAAAATTGGAGAAAGACCTTACGGAACTTCGGAAGTTACATTGATATTTCTTGATTTATTTTTCCCTATTTTTACAATTCGAGTTCTCTCCATTAGGTATGATTTTATCCACTGCACTTTACTGCAGTGAATAAAATCATACCTAATGGACAGAACTCAAATTGATGGTACTTTTACCATAGATACCATATAATGAGAGTTTTTGAAGAATAATATTTTGATTGATATGATCAAAAGTCTTGTTTATATCAGTAAAAATTGCATCAACTTGGAAGGCATTCTCAAATGCTTCTGGAAGAATGATGTGTATAGGAAGAGATTTGTCTGCGTTCTACGACCTCTGGTAAAAATCGTACTGATAAGATATGATAACATATTTATAAGAATTAAAAATGTAATCAGCTATAATGGATTCCAAAATTACACTTTCGGTATAAGAGAACACGATGAAACACATCGGTAGTTTTCTATATCAGACTTTGGACCCGATTTATGAATAGGGGTACTAACTGTAGGATATTTTCCAATTATTGGGACACTCACTTGCCTCTAATGAAAAACTTAAAAAATATAAGAGGTAAAGACAATGTTGGACTGGACATATTTATCTCAAGCCTAAAATGTATTAATTTAAAAGCAACCGTTTTAATGAATTTAATAATTTTATCCTTGATTAAATCTTCAGTATCTTTTCCCACGCATCAAATACGAAGTCAATGTGCTATTACAAATAAAAATATGACAAAAGATCCACTGATAAATATTTTCCCGGATTTTGGGTATGACACTAATAATAAACCTCACACCAACCGTAATTTATATACGGTTGGTATGAAATCGTTAAACAAAATATTTCGAACTAGAAAGTTGCCGGCTTAGCAACCTCAAAACAATAAGCTCTGAGTACGGTTTAAGTATAAATTACCAATTACTTTAATTAAATTAATTGGAATCCTTGTGGACAATACCTGAAGTGGACCCTTGATGAATTCCTTGCTTTACATCTATCGAATTAGAGAATTTTCTTTCATAAGTAACCATTTGTGACCTATTTAAAAGATAATTCTGTATTACTTTGATAGCTTTGATATTAAATTCAACAAGTGAAAGAATTGAAAGCAATACTTTATGAATATCGTTTAAGCAATTTACATATCGCAGAATATTTGTTAATATGTGATAATATTTAAAAAAGATTCGTTGAACATTTCCACCAAAATCAGTGTTTTTGTACAATCAAACTTCAATTTTTAATGGGTGTGATACATTTTGTTTGATTTCCTTTTATATATGATTTCCCTTACTTTTTATATTTTGTTATGGCTACTAATAATTTCGCAATTTCAATATGTTTTTGTTTCCTTAATATCGTTTTTAAAATGTTACAATTTCATTTATTTATATAATAAATATAAAATGTTTTCATTTCCTCAATAATCATAACATGTTTCTAATTATGACTGATAAATACATTTAAATAATAAACTTACAAACATTATAAACTCAACAAAATAGCACGAGAACAAATCCCCAAATTACATACACTCCTTAATGGTGTGAACGAAACATTTTATGGGTTCTTAAAATTTTATGGGCTGCTTAAATCTCCTTATGATCCATAAGTGTAGATTTTACGATCCGCCTGAATCTTGTATATGTCGTAAATAGACAAATTTTCGAATAATAATGACTTAATGACAATTTCCCTCAATTTTATGTATAGGCATAGTACGAGGCAGAACATGCCCAATATATTTCAGAGAAGTTTATATACAGTGTACTCATTTCAAAACTAGTCAACTGGAATAAATTCTGATACGAAGTAGACACGATTTTGAGAGAAAGAACCGCTATCTAAAGAATCACTACTTCCACATTCAAATTTTCCATCCAAGTCTCTTTAAACGAAAACATCTTGACTATAATTGCACTCTACTATGTGGAAATAATTGATCATAGAATTTTAATAATAGGTACTTGAGGCAGATGTCTAAAAAAATCGAGGTGTTGGTCCTTAGCATACACGCAAAAAGTGAAGTTTCTAGAATATTATTAGCTTGCTCTACTCATTTTTCCCAGCTTACACCCCTACCCCCACCCCTTTAACGGAATCACCTCAATCATTATAATACATACGTATACCAAATTTCATGTGAATATCTCAATTTTATTTTATCAACCCCTTTAATAATGGAGTGATGGTGGTGGATATGGGGGGGTTGAAAAATATGATAAACACCCTGGTTCCTAGTATATACATCAAATCTGAAGTTTCTGTACTCTTACCCGCTTGCTTTGCGCATTTTCTCCTATTTATCCCCCCCCCCCCTTTCAACGGAATCATCTCAAATTATAATCTCGTTCCAGACATACGTGTACAAAAATTCTGAATATCTCAATTTAATTTTATCACCCGCTTTAATAATGGAGTGGGGTGGCGGAGGGGTTAAAAAATGTCATAAAAAAATATAAGGCTTTGGTTTCTAGTATTTAAACTAAATCCAAGTTTCTGTACTCTTACCAACTTGCTTTACTTATATTCAGCTATTTCCCCCTACTTACCCCCGAATTCTTCACCGCAATCATCACAAAATATAATGTAATTACAGATGTGGTTATAATACATACATTTCCCAAATTTCTAGTGAACACCGCAATTTTATTTCAACAACCCCTTTAAAAATTGAGTGGGGTGGTGGGGGGAGTTGAAAAATATTATAAAAAATCTGAGACCTTGATTTCTAGTATACCTATACACCAAACCCAAGTTTCTGTACTCTTACTAGCTTGCTTTACTCATTATTCCTTATTACCCCTCCACCCTTCACCGGATATGTTTAAAAAACAATTAAGTTCAAGATCTCGTTATAATACATATGTATACCACATGTCAAATGAAGATATCAATTTTATTTTATCAACCCTATTAATAATGGAGTGGGAGTGTTGTGGGGGGGGGGGGCGTGTAGAATATTATAAAAACATATGAGGCCTTGACTTCTAGTATATACACGGAACCTCGAGTTTATGTACTCTTACCAGATTGCTTTTCTCATTTTCCCTTATTTACTCCTATTTACCCCCAACCCTTCACCGGATATATTAAAAAAACAATCCAGTTCCAGATCTCATTATAATACATACATATATAAAGTTTCAAGTCAATATCTAAAGCAGTTTCAGAGAAAACGCGCGGACAAAATAAAGTTACAGACAGACAGACCCACCGACAGGCAGGCAGAAAATTTTCTTTCGCTCAAATTTAAAATGTCGACGTTTCACGACATTCTAAACCTATTTCAATAAAGAAAAAAAATTGATTTTTTTTTTACGATTACTATAATTCCAATCCACTACGTGGATGTGGAAGTAATATGTTGATTTAGTCTTCTAGGTGCCAGCACGTTTACAGACCAGGCGTCAGGTTTTTGATATCGGAGATAATTTTAATAAAACTGCAAAATTACTTTAACATACTCGTAGTGGAGTATAATGATATCTTTATTAGCTAAAATAAGCTACAATTAAGTACAAAAAAGATATATAGAAAAATACACTATCTATTTACTAGTTTATTTTAAATTTATACCAATAATAATTACAAAATAATTTCAAATATCTATATCCTAACCTAACTCTGAACTCTTTTTACTTCCACATCCACGTAGTGGATTGGAAGTATAGTAATCGTAAAAAAATGTAGAATGTCATGAAACGTCGAGATTTTAAATTTGAGCGAAGAAAAATTTTCTGTCTGTCTGTCTGTAACTTCTTCTTGTCCGCACGTTTTCTCCGGAACGGTTTAAGATATTGACTTGAAATTTTGTACACGTATATATTATAACGAGATATGGAACTGTATTGTTTTTTAAAGATATCCGGTGAAGGGTTGGGAGATAAATAGGGGTAAATATGGGGAAATATGTAAGCAAGCTGGTAAGAGTGCAGAAACTTGAAATTTGATGTATCTACTACAAGCCAAGGACTCAAAATATTTTATAATATTTTTCATTACAAAGTCATTATTAAAGGGGTTGATAAAATGAAACTGAGATATTCACTAGAAATTTGGTACAAGTATATATAATAATGACATCAGGAACTAGATTATATTTTGGGATTATTCTGATGAAGGGTTGGGGGTCAAATAGGGGTAAATAGGGAAAAATAAGTAAAGCAAGTTGGTAAGAGTACAGAAACTTGAAATTCGATGTATGTACTAGAAGCCAAAGCTTCAGATTTTTTAATAATATTTTTCAGCTCCACACCACTTCTACTCCTTATTAAAAATTAAGATACTCATTTGATATTTGATACACGTATGTATTATAACGACATCTGGAACTAGATTATAATTTGAGATGATTCCGTTGAAGAGTTGGGGGTTAAACAGGGCAAAATAAGTAAAGCAAGCTGGTAAAAGCACGGAAACTTGAAATTCGGTGTATGTACTAGAAGCCAAGATCTCAAATTATTTATAATATTTTTCAACCCCCCACCAACCCTACTCCATTATTAAAGGGGTCGATAAAATAAAATTGAGATATTCACTTGAAATTTGGTACACGACATCTTGAACTAGATTATATGTCGAGATGATTCCGTTGAAGGGTTGGAGGTTAAAAAGGGATAAATAGGGGAAAATAAGTAAAGCAAGCTGGTAAGAGTACAGAAACTTGAAATTTGATGTATGTACTATAAACCAAGTCCTCAGATTTCTTTACATTATTCAACCCCCCAATACCCCTACTCTATTATTAAAGGGGTTGATAAAATAAAATTGAGATATTCACCTGAAATTTAGTACACGTATGTACTATAACGACATCTGGAACTTGATTATATTTTGAGATGATTTCGTTGAAGGGTTGGAGGTTAAATAGGGGTAGATAGGGGATAATAAGTAAAGCAGTAAATAGGAGTAAAGAGGGGAAAATAAGTAAAGAAAGCTGGTAAGAGTACAGAAATTTGGAATTTGGTATATATACTAGAAGCGAAGACCTCAGGTTTCTTTATAATAGTTTCCATCCCCCCACCATCACCACTCCCTTATTAAAAGAGTTGGAAAAATAAGTAAAGCGACCTGGTAGGAGTACAGAAACTTGATATTCGGTGTATGTCCTAGAAGCCAAGGCCTCAGATTTTTTAATAATAATATTCAAATTTTCTATGACATCTGCCCCAAATATTATTAAAATTCAATGACCAATGATTTCCACATACTAGAGTGCAGATCTAGTGAAGATGTTTCTTTTAAAGAGACTTGAATGAAAAATCTGGATGTGGAAGTAGTGATCCCTTAGGCAGCGGATTTTAATATAATTAATAACAAGCTCATATTTTTTACAGTATTTTCTTTCCCTTGGCTTGGCATTAATTTTTTTAAATCCCATAATTCCAATAAGTTGTCACACCTCTGCCCTACTATATCATTTATACTACGACTGTTATAACTGTAAATATCTGCTATTCTATCACATAAATATCTTGGATCCCTTTCAGTTTACTTCCACATCCACGTAGTTGTAGAGTAATCACAGAAAAATTGGGTTGATAAAATTAAATTGAGATATTCACTTGAAATTTGGTACACGTATATATTATAACGACACCTGGAACTAGATTATATTTTGAAATGATTCCGTTGAAGGGTTGGGGATTAAATAGGGGTGAATAGGGGAAAATAAGTAAAGCAAGCTGGTAAGAGTACATAAACTTGGGATTTTGATATTCTCTCCCAACTGTAGTTGATATAGTTATATTTGAAACTGAGGGATGTATTAAATATATATTTTAAATCTTGATCAACAATATTATCGATTTTACTGTAATTTATAAACAGCACAAATAATAAAGGTACCAACACTGATCATTGTGGTACACCAAAGTCATCGTCAATTACACTAGATTCACTATTCCTATATTTTATTTGTTGTCTTCTTCCAAATAAATAAGATTCAATCCATAAAAGTACTCCAATATCCATTGTTGCTAACTTTGATATTAATAACTCTCGATTCACCCTTTCAGGCGCACGTTTGAAGTTTAAAAAACTGCAATTATGATTTGATTTCTACCTATTGCCTTAACCCAATCTGATGTGATGAATTGAGGTGCTGATTCACAAGAGGTTAACAGTTTCTTCCACTGGAAAGGCACCAACTGATATGTATGCCAATCGTGCTTTCGTAATTACTAAGTGGTAATTAATCGATAAAAAAATCAGCTTGTTACAAATCTGTCGCGCCCAGTGAAATATCTCACAGGTTAATAGTTTCTGCCTCTGGAAACCCACCAATCGATATATGCCAGTCGTATTTTCGTACTCACTATGTGATAAGTAATCGATAAAGAAATATCAGCTCTATGCAAATACTTGTATCAACTATGAAAAACATGTCGAGTGTCAAGAGTCATCTAGTGAAGTTCACACCACTAAAAAAACAGGATTAATAATGCTGTCGCAAATGTGTCAGATGATTGCACATTTGCTCCTGTACTGTAAAGTTAATTTGTATTATTACTTTATATTTAATTACAGAAAATTATCCTCTATAAATACCACTGTAAAATTAAAACTGAATAAGGCTTCACATATTTTGATCATTCATTTAATAGCTGTATCAAATTTTCTGAAGCGATATTATGTCTATTGTTAGCTATAATTAATGAAAGTTGTATAGAGCAAGATCCCACAAATCCCATTCAATGTCTAATACACTCAATAAATTTACCGATGAAACCTATCCAATAATGTATAATAAAAAAATAATCGCCATTATGTCGTTTATAGACCGATTAAGGTATCCGGCAACAATAGCCCAGCCCAACCAAAATCGACGCTTATTGAAACAATATCCACCATTAATCCTTAATATTGGCAGGTAGATTATTTTTATCGCATATTAGGAATTGTTCTGGACAATCTAAGTCGTTATCTGGCAATATTAGTTGGATGATTAGTGCCGTATAATCTCCGGAACAACGAGAGCGTCACGATACCGTGTCCGCTCAAAATTCAAAGCTGAAAATCTCTCGGACGGTGGTGCTTCTGTTTGCTGTTTGCTTTGGGGTTGCTAATTACGCAGTCTTAAGAGCTGGGGTCTTAATATGCAACGGAAAACTTGTCAGGCGGAAGAAACGGTTGGATGATTCGTTAAGCGATACCACTCCTCGCTTCAATGTTTGTCTTAATTACTAGTTTTTTTTTTATTCACTATTAAAATTTTGTTGAAATTATCTCAAGTGTTGCGGGTACGGGACGGTAAGAGAAAGATTTAATTAGGTTGCAATACTGAAGCAGAACTTTCATTGGATTAGTGATATATAAATATAAATATATTTTAGGGGTAGAATGAGCTGGGTAAGCGTTCGACGAAAATTGAGAAGTCAGTTCATCAGCTTCCAAAGTTAGAATATGAGAAATGGGCCCTACATACACACGATACAAAATTCTCGCGACAATTTTCGACAGTTTTACAAAATGAATAAAACTCTTATTAGGGGCTTATTCATTCTATTAAAGCCACTTTACATTAATGCAATATTGCACGTGCCATGCAAATTTTCATTGCGCGCATGCGTACATCCAGCTATTTCGATCAGCTGATGGCAATATTTTTCATTGCATTGAATTAGCGCGTGTTCTAATTTGATTGCATTGCAGATGCAATATAGTTACTTTACTTGGGAATATTTGGATTGCCAACCACGCATTAAAAGAACTAAAGCAACAAACCTATATACTATAACCTATTTTACCTATTCCGTAATTCTTTTGGGAAATTCAACTGGTTTTCTCTCTTTCTGTTTATAGTGATTCAGTGATTGTGAAGTAAATAAATAAACAATAAACATAATCATAAAAGTATTTCTTCTCGTCTGGTTGGTAGTCCCCAAAGATTTCACAAAATATTGCAGTAGTGTAAAGTGCTTTGAAGATGCAAAAATTATCACGCAAAGTTTTGCATGCCATCCATTTCATTGCATTGCATAAATGTAAAGCCGCTTTTAGACACAGTGATTACTTCAAAAGAAAATTGTTGAAATATTGTAATAATGAACTACTCGAAGAATATTAACAATACCGTAATATGCTAAATAAACTAATTAAGACTACTAAAAATGACTCTTATAAACAAGAAATATTAAATGCAAATAACAACTATAAAAAGATCTGGGTATTAGTAACTGAGACCTAAAACAGCGAATAAAAATTTAATTATGAAAAATGTAATATTTTAAATAATGATAACGAAAATATATGTAATGATAAGGACAAAGCTGATTTTTTTAACAAATGTTTGCCCATATTGGTGAAAATATGGTAACAAAAATTAATAAAGATCCAAAGTTACACCAAACAACTAACAAATGTACTAATAGTAGTAGTAGTAGTAAGTAATGGTAATAATAATAATAAGGAAAACATTTTTCTTCACCCAATTACCGAAAACGAACTAGTTTTATACATAACACAGTTAAAAAATAATTCTGCAGATGGACATGATGGAATATCTGTTAAAACCATAAAAACAATACACATATATGTTCTAGCCCCTCTTAAATTTATATTTAATTTAATCATTTCCAATGGACAAATACCTAAAACCATGAAAGAATCAATCATAACGCCTGTATATAAAAAGGGTGATAAAAATTGGCAAGAAACTACAGACCTATATCTGTTATATTTTGCAAAATTTTGCAAAAGTGTCTTAAAATACGTTTAGTAATTTTTTCTGAAAGTAAAAAATTACTAAATAATAAACAATTTGGTTTTAAGCAAAACCTAAGTAATCAACATGCAGTTGTGGAATTTTTAAGTGAAATTGTAAATGGATTTAATGAAAATAAAGTACGTTTAGCAATATTTCTGGATTTAGCCAAGGCATTTGACACTGTCAATCATGAATTATTATTGAAACGATTCGAATCATTAGGTATAAGGGGTCAACTATTAAAACCATTTTCCAGGAATATCTTACAGAAAGATATCAAAGAGTAAAAGTAAATAACATATACAGTGATCCACTCCCGTTAAAATGGGCATTCCCCAGGGTACTTTACTGGGGCTCATTTTATTTTTGGTATAGATAAATTAAATTTCACAAATACAAAGTATAGATGGGGAAATTATATCATTCGCTGATGATACTGCTGTAATCTTTGTAAGTGATTCCTGGGAAAACGTATATAAAGAATCAGAACAAGGAATGGTAAAGCTTAAAGCCTAGTTGGATTCTGAGCCTAAATACTGAAAAACATAATTTGTTGCTTTTCCTCGACAGTTACTGATCAACCAGAAATAAACAACATAAAAATTCACTCTAAGCTATGTAACAATCAAACGAACTATAAACGCGCCGCCATTGATAAAACAAATAGCATTAAATACCTAGGTGTACTGGTTGACCAGCATCTAAAGTGGAAAGATCATGCGAAATACATAACAGGACGGCCCAGATGGCTGTTACATAATTTTTATCAAATAAGAGATATTTTAAATAAAAAACTATTAATGATAATTTATAATGCCTTAGTTGAATCCATAATTAGCCACCGGCTCGGTGGCGCAATGCCAAGGCATTTGGCTTGCGACCACGGGATCCCGGGTTCGAATCCTGGCCAGGGAATAGATATTTAGTGGCGTTTTTAATGTGTTACCGAGATGGTAGCAGTGTACTAGACCGCTGTTGGGTGGCACAACATGTCTAGTCGCTGTTATCTATCCTGACTTCGAGTCTCAGCTGCGGTAGATGGCAATATCGCAGGGAATGGTTGTTGTGTTGATATCTATGTGTACGTGTCCTGGTTGAGTGGTGGAATAGCATTAGCTAAACTCCGCCAGGACGTTAATATAAATAAGGCGATCAAATAAAATAAAATAAAAAAATTAATATTGTATATTGATATGGGGCGGTCTTTTTAATAATTCTATACATTGGCTTTAAATAATCCAAAACACCACTTTAAAATATTATTTAAACCGACAGTCGTAAGATAGGAGGCCTCCATTTTGATGTCAACGCGCGCAACTTTTTTATTTGGCGCGCACTAAATTTAAATTTTTCCACAACACAACGTACACCAACCTTGTTGTGGAGGTTGCCCACCTTTAAAATAAAATATACATACACATAACAAAGTAAATGGGAATAAATAACATAGTTTTAGTAATTTAGCAATTTTTACTCCTTTACAGTCCCTTCTTTAGGTAAATTGTACACTTCTTTAAGGCAACTTAGAGCGCATGTACATCTTTAATTTATTCCATAGACGGGCGGATAAGGTCTTTATAACAAATACCTTTGTGCTATAAACAGGTAAATACGTCCTATTGTCAAAAATTATTGGCCTTTAACTTGGATCAACGTGAAGTTAAAGACAGAGTTATTTGACATATTGTCTAAATGTTATTTCTGGCATTATCTTAATTTTTTTTTTCTTCTTCAATTCTTTGGGACTTCCTGCCACATGTAAACGTCACAGGCGTAGAGGTTTTTTACTAGTAACATACTGGTTAATTGTGATATATTTTGTAGATTCCGCTAGCACCTCTTAGAAAGAAAACTTATTTGACATGTTTTGCCACTTTGAAGTAATAAGCAAACATATCATCGTACTCGCGAAAAACGCAAAAAATTCCATATACACAGTCCCTATTCAGTTTACTGGTTTAAATCTAGTGACCTTTGAAATCGTAAAGAAAATATTTAACTTGACAGTATTGGAATCTTTTCTGTTATTATTTCGTAAAGAAAATTAAAAAAATTAGAAAAACAAAGAATTTTAAAAAATTGACACGGAGGCGATGGGGTCCTAAAGGATGCCCGATGGTAATATTTTCTTAATAAAAAAAAATTCCTAACACGATTTGCCTAAAAATTTACCATGTTTTCACCTCCCTAATCTTTGTCTGTCTATGGAATAAGATAAATAGGTACAGTGACAGCCAAAACGTCTGCACCATATGGAAAACTTTTTTATTCAATTGTTTTTTAAACGGGTTTCAGCATTAGTTTCAGCATGGTTAATAACCACAAAATTGCCAAAAATATTTGTCATGTCACAATTATGACACCTCCAGAATGTCATTAGACATTTTAGAATTGTCCTTATTTGTCAAAATATGAAAAAGTACGATGAGGAAAAGTTGTTTGTAATAACATTAAGAATCTAAATGTGAAGTTTGGTTTGAAAATTTTAATGTTTTAGTTGTTCCATTTTATTTCAAAAATATGTAACATTTAATTTTTTTAATTTCTTGTCTATAGTGATTTAATTTGAAATATTTGAGTGCAAGAAACACATGAATGTTGCATTTCTTTTTTAAATTTAATTAATAATGGCAAAAAAGCAATTTTACAAAAAACTACAGGACAATCGTAGACTATTTTCAGTAATTTCGAAACTTTACAGTGGAATTTTGCACGATAATGGGCTTAAATATTAAAGAAACGATTGTTATTTAAATCAAAGTTAGATCACATAAATAAAACTCAAAATTCCTATTAAAAAAAATTACCTCAAAAACCTTAAATTTGAATAATACGAATTTATTTAATAACTAGATAATCAAGTAAATTTTTAGCAACAAATGCTAGCTTTTGACGTATCGATGCCTTATTAATGTCTAAAATAAAATCAAATTTTTGCTATTGATCGTTTAAGAAATGCTTATTAAAGAAGAAAAAATTTAAATATAAATAGAAGAAAAGCGATCTTTTCTTACATAGATTTTATTCACACACAAGACAACTCCTTCTCCAATGGGGTAGTAAGTTCCCAAACAAAATTGCAGGCTGACGAAATCCCCGGATTTGTGATTGTATGTAAGAACCAGTACTCTTTTAAAGCCAATATTTGATGCGGTATTCTCAATGGCAGACTAATTTGCCCTTATTTTCCTCGGCCTAATCTCAATTCGGAAAGATATTTGGCACTTTGTTATGAATGAAATTACTGAAAAATTGATGACATTATAGAAAAGTGGAGTCTTATGGTTTCAACAACACGGCGTTTAAATTTACAGTATCATTAATGTAAGAAATTATCTATCTACACCTTGTTTAGAGCAAAAGGATTGGCAGATTTTACAATATCCATGGCCAGCAAGATCCCCGGATATAACGCTGCTAGATTTCTTTTTATGGGGTTACTTGAAAAATTAAGTTTACCATAGAAGACCCTTCCAAAATATCATTTAGAAAACACAAATCAGAGATATCTGTGGAAAGAAAAGGAAGGCATACAGAAATGTAGTATTTAATTTAAGAGACTATAGTCGGCAAACATGGTTTAAAGTTACTAAATAGATGTATGTATAATTCGCTTTTAATGTTTTTGAAGTAAATTTTAATAGAAACTTTGAGTATTATTTATGTGACCTGAATTTGATTTAAATGAACAATCATTTCTTTAACATTTAAACCGGTTATCGTGCAACACTCCGCAGTAAGGGTTCAGAATTACTGAAAATAGTTCACGATTCTCCTGTTGTTTTTTGTGCAAATGTTCCTTTGTCATTATTAATTACATTTACAAAAGAAATTCATCATTTATGTATTTTTTGCATTGAAATATTTCAAATTATCTCAACTGTAAACAAAAAATTTTAAAAAAAATTAAATGTTACTACTTTTGGAAAAATATGAAAAAACTAAAACATTGAAATTTTCAAACCAACTTTCACAATTAGATATTTAATGTAATTACAAACAACTTTTCTTTATGGTACTTTCCCATATTTTATATATAAGGGCATTTCGGGCCATTTTAAAATTTCTAATGACATTTTGAAGGTGTCATAATATTGATGATAATAATAATAATAATATTTATTAATTCATATGTAGCTGTACATGTACAAATATGAAACGTCAAAAATTACATATAAATATACAAGTCGAAAAATACATAAAAAATAAAAACTATATGGAAAACACATAAAAAACATAGAAATACTAAATAACAATTTTAAAACATATAATATTTCACCCTGTATGCAATCAAATAAAAAACAATTGTATATAACAAAGAATTAATGTTAAATACGATAAAATTGGTGTCGAATATAAAAAACAATAAAATTGTATGTCACTATCAATCAAAGAGTGCAGATAGAACATGCTTTATATTTTTCGTTCAAAAGTATCATAACTTGGCACGGTTTTCACATTAGTGGGCAATTTGTTATACAATGTGATGTAGTTATAGTTGGGTGAATGTTTATAAGTCGTTGTGGTATGGTGAGGGATACGCAATAACTCAGCGTCTCTCGTACTGTGATCACGCAAACAGGCATTGCTGTTGAATAAATGGTAATGGCTTTTCACATTTGAAGATATAAGCCGATGGGGCCGTAAGAATTTTATTGTTTACAAATACCTGCCTATAACTTTCATTATAACTCATATTAAAAATTACTCTTAATTGCTTCCTTTGAGCTATAAAAACACGCTTGAAATCTCTTCCACAACCCCAGCGGCAGAGAAATATGCGAGTGAGCCATTGCATAGTAAATACTTAGCAACCCTGGAACATTTAAGACATCTTTCATTTGTAAAATGGCGTTATACGCCCTATTTAATTTCTTACAGACATCATCACTATGTGCTTCCCAGGTAACTCTCTTATCAACACAAGTACCTAGGAACATTACTGTCTCCGAAAATTGTATATGACTGGTCTGGGTTTTATTAGGAATACCTCTTCTCATATAGTAATTAATAAACTTTGTTTTGGTTTTATTTAATATCAGTCTGTTGCGTTCACACCAAGTGCTGAGGTCACAGATAGTATTTTGCATTTTATATTCCAAAAGTTGCGGAGTATCTGCTGATGCGGTGATGGTCATGTCATCAGCGAACATCGTAACTAACCCTAGTGATATAATTCAGGAGATCGTTGATGAATAACAAAAACAGTAATGGACCTCGCACAGATCCCTGTGGAACACTTGATACCATTAATATCAGTGACCCTATTTCGCCCCTCCAAATAAGATTGGATCCAACTAACTAGTTGCCAGGCACCAAACGCTTTGACCAGATCAAAATGTACTGAGGCAACATATCTATCAAGTTCTAGGTAAATGTAATTTAATAACTCGCACGTAGCTGATTCGACAGATCTATTTTTTCTAAAACCATGTTGATAAGTAGTCAGTAGGGCATTATTCTCCAAATATGTGGAGAGCCAATGAATTGCAACTTTTTCAAATAATTTAGATAGAGAATTAAGAATGGATATTTGTCTATAGTTGTCAATACTGCTTGGATCGCCCTTCTTATGTACAGGTAGAACTAGAGCTATTTTAAATACTTCCGGAAAACAACCTTGGTGTAAAGACTGGTTTAATAAATACAGGAATGGCTGCTAAATTAGTTCTAGTATATTGGAAATAGTGAGTAAGGATAGTTCATCGATTCCTGCAGATTTTTTGCTTTTCATTTGCTCAAGGGCATCAATAACATCGTGTTCGGTGATAGCACTTATAGTACAGGCAATGAAGGCAAAATTTTTTAAAAACCTCGCAAAAATTAATAAAAGGATCATCTCCGGGATTTAAGTAGGTAATAACCTGTAGAATGGAATGATGCACTCTTTGCACTTCCAAGTTCCAGGAAAATTCAAACAAATTTGAAAAAACTTTTTGATTTTCGGTTTTTTTGGTCTACAGGCGAAAATAATGATAATACAGAAAAAAGTTTTCAACAAAACTTGTAGCTCGACTCTTTCTCTATAAAAAAGGTCTTTACAAATTTGTGTCTTACTTAAGCCGTTTAGGAGATAAATCCAGTTTTCCACTTACAGTTTTGAGCCGCTCCGAAATGCGCGTAAAATGAGAATTTTCCGGGAGTTTCCTACGACCGGACACATCGATCGATGATTCTTACTATTCAAAGCCGCTATAAAAATGAAAGTAACAAGAAATGTAGAGAAAAATCTCAGCTTTAATGTGGAAATAATCACAAAATTCATACTGTTGGAAACGAAGATTTGTTTACTTATTTATTTGTTGTTTGCATTGTTTTTATATATTAGTTATTGTTGTGATTGTACTAGCTCCGTAACTAAGAAAGTGTTGTTGAATAAAAAATAAAATAATTTATATTTGACATCTGTTAATTTCTGGCTCTAAAAACCCACAAGTTTAGGCATATTCTGCTTCAGGTTATGGGCCCAGTACACCCAGTACAATAAGAAGGGTCAGTGGTTCTCTAGTAATAGAAGAAAACTAGTTTCGTGTCAAGTCACATCAAATTTAACATACCAGTTAAAGGTATTCTAAAGGTAATAAGATGGACAAGTTCAAGAATATTAATATTCAGAAATTCGATGGGAAGAATTTTTCACTGTGGAAATACCAGATGGAAATAATATTTAGAGCAGAGGGTTTGCTGGATTTAATTAATGGTAAAGCAAAACAACCAGTAATAACAGATGAAGAAAACGTAAAGAAATCATGGGAAAACTTAAATGCTAAAGGGATGATGTTAATATCTATGTCAATGGAGTTTAGTCAATTGCAGACTGTAATAACGTGTGATAATGCCGCCAGTATGTGGTCAAGGCTGAAAATAATTCACGAACAAAGGTCCTCCGCGAACAAAGTGATGATTAAACAAAAATTTTTCAGTTATAAAATGTCAGAAACCGACAGTATTGCACAGCATATTAGCAACATAGAGTCAATGTCACAAGCTCTAGCTGATGTTGAAGAAAAAGTAAGCGATATAGATAAAATAGCTAAAACTTTAGAAAGTTTACCTCACAAGTATGGATCATTCGTAACTGCATGGGACTCATACGACGAAGATAAACAAACATTTGAAAATCTTACAACAAGACTTCTCAAAGAAGAATTGAGGCTTACTCAAGCAGACGAGCTAACAACTGCGTTTGCTGCTGTTAAACTCAATAAGTATCCTCATAGTTCGAACAAAAAGAATTTTGTTTCTAATACCAAAAGTAATTTTATTCCTAATACAAAGTATTCTAAAAAAGATGTAACGTGCTACTACTGTAACAAGAAGGGGCATTTCAAATCTGAATGTAGAATAAGGCTTAGTAAACTTCAACCTGGTTACAGCAAGCAAAACTGTGATCCAAATTACAGAAATCAAGCTCTTAGTGCTGAGATGAAAAATATAGTTGCTGATGGATGTGAAGATATCTGGCTCGCTGATAGTGCAGCATCAAAGCATATGACGTCGCACAAAGAGTGGTTTTCACAAATAACACCACTAAAGAACAAAGATGTTCAAATTGGAGATAACTCTTTTATTACCGCTGAAGGAATTGGCTCAATTAGTGTAATGGCTGTTGTGAATGGTAGAAGAGTTCCTCGTACATTGGTAGAAACCTTATACGTTCCAAAGTTGAAGAAAAATCTTTTTTCAGTGGGAGCAGCTACGAGCAAAGGTTTGCAGGTCGAATTTAATAGTAGATTCATAGAAGTTAGAAATAAAAATGGTGTAGTTGCTGTTGGAAGGAAGCTGGAGAATCAATGCTATAAAATGTTATTTGAAATCCTACAAATTCAAGGAAACTCCGCAGAAACGAGTATTGTTCAGCTATGGCATGAACGGTTGGGTCATGTTAATTTTCGTACTTTGAAAGACATGTCTGACAAAGGAATGATACCTGATATCAAAATCCCAAATAAAGAAGTCACACGTATTCAGTGTGAGGGTTGTCAATATGGAAAACAACATAAGCAATCATTTAATGCTAATTTGAATAGACGAGCTGAAAAACCTGGTGAATACATTCATTCCGATGTCTGCGGTAGAATATCAAGTACTTCATTAGGAGGAGCTAATTATTTCGTTTTATTCAAGGATGATTGTACTTCATATCGTTTTGTTTATTTCATAAGACATAAAAGTGACGTTTTCACAAAATTTCTGGAATTTCAGAAAATGTCAGAAAGACAAACTGGTAATAAAATAAAAATATTCCGAAGTGATAATGGAACAGAATTTGTTAACCATCATTTTAAAGATCTTTTTAAAGAACATGGAATAATACATGAAACCAGTGCTCCATATACACCAGAGCAAAATGGAAGGGCAGAGAGAGATTTGAGATCTATAGTTGATAGTGCCAAAAGTATGTTGCATAGTACTGCTCTCCCGATGAATCTTTGGGCGGAAGCTATTAATATGGCCGTATACTTATTAAATCGTCGCCTGTGTGCACAAGATAAGCATGTTACTCCTTACGAAAAATGGACAGGAAAACAATTAAATCTTAGCCATTTACGAAGGTTTGGATCTGAAGCATTCGTACTTGTGCCTAAACAGTTCAGAAATAAGTTCGAGAGAAATTCCAAGAAACAAATATTAGTGGGATATGACGGCAACAGTTCCAATTACAGATTGTATGAATTGGCTGCCAGGAAAGTTGTCGTTGTGAAACATGTTAATTTCAATGGATGTATTTATAAAGACAGTAGAAATATGTCATGTCAAAACAACGTTATATTTGAGATGGAAGATGAAGATAATTTACAAGAAGAGTCCGTAGACATCAAATCAGAAGGCAGAATAGAAAACCAAACGTCAGAAAACATAGAAGTAGAAATTAATCAAGAAAACCAAACGTCAGAAAACATAGAAGTAGAAATTAATCAGCCTAAGGATAAAGCTTCAGAAGAAAATGGCCATTATTTAAGACACCGTGAAGATATTAAGAAACCAATTTGGTATGAAGCATGTGCAACAGTATTAGGTGAACCTCAGACCTACGAAGAAGCTATGGAAAGTGGAGAAAAAGAAGAATGGAAGAAAGCAATGGAAGATGAGATTAAGTCGCTGATGAAAAATGAGACGTGGTCACTACAAGTTTTACCAGCGGATCGCAAAGCAATTGGGTGCAGATGGGTGTTTAAAATAAAATATAAAGCGGATGGTAAAATTGAAAGATATAAGGCCAGACTTTGTGCAAAAGGTTATAGTCAAAAATCTGGCATAGACTATTTTGAAACATTTTCACCAGTTGTAAGGTATGATTCCGTTAGAACGTTATTATCAATTGCAACTGTCAGTGATTTAGAAATTTGTCAGTTTGACGTAAAGACGGCTTTCCTGAACGGAGATTTACAAGAAGAAATCTTTATGAAGCAGCCGGAAGGCTTTAATACAAAAGGTTGTACTCTGGTATGCAAACTCAACAAAAGCCTATATGGTTTGAAGCAGTCTCCGAGATGTTGGAATAAGAAGTTTGTGGAGTTTCTTAGTTCATACAGCTTCAAGCAGTTAGATGCTGAAAAATGCATTTTTTATGCACTCTTTGAAAATTATGAACTATTCCTGGCGTTGTACGTTGATGATGGTCTAATTATGTGTAAATCTAAAAAGGTTATGGACATATTTTTGACAGAACTTGGAAAAATATTCGAGATAACCATTTGTGCTGCAGAATGTTATGTTGGATTGGAAATCAGTCGCAATAGAGAACAAAGAAGTATATTTTTGGGCCAGCAAGGGTATGTTGCCAAAATTTTGGAGAAATTTAACATGGTAAATTGTAACATCAAAGCAATTCCTGCCGATCCAAATGTTGTGCTTCATGCAAACCAAGCATCTACAAGAGATAGTAGGATGCTTAGTGTGCCCTATAGAGAAGCTGTAGGAAGTTTAATGTTTCTCGCTGTCGTCACACGCCCAGATATCATGTTCGCTGTGTCTCAAGTGAGTAAATACCTTTGTAGTCCAGCTTTGGAGCATTGGATAGCAGTAAAAAGGATATTCAAGTATTTAAAAGGAACCCAGAACTATGGAATAAAGTATTGTGGAACTGATTTAAATTTTGTTGCATATTCCGATGCTGACTTTGCAAACGATATTGATTCTAGAAAGTCAACAACTGGTTATTTGACTATGTTAGCTGGGGCACCGGTTACATGGTCGTCACAGTCTCAAAAGTGCGTTTCCCGTTCTACTACAGAGTCAGAATACGTGGCAGGTTCAGAAGCAGCCAGAGAGGTTATTTGGTTGAGAACATTACTTCAGGAGCTTAATGTAGATGTATGCGAACCTACCAAGCTATTCGTAGATAATCAAAGTGCCATTCGGTTAGTCAAGAGTCAAGAACACCATAAGAGGACCAAACACATTGATATAAAATACCATTATATACGTGACCAAGTAGAAAAGGGTTTCATTGAAACTGTCTATGTTGAATCTAAAAAACAACTTGCTGATATTCTCACGAAGGCTTTACCAAAGGAACAATTCATCAGAAATAGAAGTTCACTTTGTGTACCTTTAAATCAGTAAACAAATAGGGGGAGTGTTGGAAACGAAGATTTGTTTACTTATTTATTTGTTGTTTGCATTGTTTTTATATATTAGTTATTGTTGTGATTGTACTAGCTCCGTAACTAAGAAAGTGTTGTTGAATAAAAAATAAAATAATTTATATTTGACATCTGTTAATTTCTGGCTCTAAAAACCCACAAGTTTAGGCATATTCTGCTTCACATACAAATTTTTATCATAGAGAAAAAGTGTTAGAAGCTGGCTTAGTAAACTTTATACAGTTGATTTATTTATACCTTTGAGTTTTATGCATACTGCCTATTTCTTCCGTAACAATGGGTGCTTTTCCACTGCATGGTTTCGATTCCACGCACAT
The DNA here is from genome assembly GCA_963583905.1 of Stenurella melanura. Lineage (NCBI taxonomy): Eukaryota > Metazoa > Arthropoda > Insecta > Coleoptera > Cerambycidae > Stenurella > Stenurella melanura. The sequence continues at coordinate 118,146,216 of OY757312.1, forward strand.
TAATATATATTTTGTGAAAATTTCATTGAAGAATGTTAAAAAACAAATAAATTGTATATATTTTAATATATAATTGTGCATTTTCTGAACGTGTATGAATAATGTAGACAAATTCAAAAAGTACTGCACGCATTTAAAAAACTCTAAAGTCATTCGAAAAAATATGTTTTATTGTACTTATAATCCAAAAATTAAGACTGTGCTATTATTATTAATTAAGATATAGCGAATTGAACTCCAAAATTTGGAGGTGATTGATCGATGAGAAAGGGTATACCCTCTACTTTGATCGCAAGGCATATTTTTCCAAGAAAAGTAATTGCAATAAAATGTTAATTGGATTAATATATCATTATATCAGAATATGTAAGCAAAATGAATTATTATTCTAACGGCTCCCGGCAAAGATATGCATACATCTGTGAATCAACTGTACAAAGTTTACTAAGCTATCTTCTGACACTTTTTCTCTATGATAAATTTTTTAATGAATTTTGTGATTAGTTCCACATTAAAACTGAGACTTTTCTCTATATTTGATGTTATTTTTTTTAGGGGCTCTGAATAGTAAAAATTATTGATCGATGAGCCCGGTCGTACGAAACACCCGGAGAATTCTCATTTTTCGCGCATTTCGAAGCGACTTAAAACTATAAGTGGAAAACTCGATTTATCTTGTAAACGGCTTGAATAAGATAAAAATTTGTAAAGACCTTTTTTTAGAGAATGAGACGAGCTACAACACAGTTGGGAACTTTTTTCTCTATTTTCATTATTTTGGCCGCAAGAGCAAAAAAAAACGAAAATCAAAAAGTTTTTCCAATTTCTTTAAAATTTTCCCGGAACTTGGAAGTGCAAAGAATGCATCATCTCATTCTAAAGGTTATTACCTACTTAATTCTTTTATTAATTTTTGTTACTCTAAATGGCTAATTTGCTTGTACTATTATAAGCAGATTGGTGATATTCTTGGTAGTTGTGACATTTGAATTTTTTCAATTTTGTGGTTTTAATCATGATGAAACAAATGTTGAAATGAGTTAAAAAAACAATTGTGTAAAAATGTTTTCCATGTGATGCATACTTTTTGGCAGACACTGTATATCTGCTCTAAGTTATCTGGAAGAAGTGTACAATTTACCCAAATTTGAAATATATGTGTCTTATACTAACTAATTGACATTAACTATTAAAACATTCTCTTCGTTCTATCAAACATTTATTCAATAGTTAAAATACTTTTACATTTTAGTCAAGCAACATTTCAAATCCTGCAAAACTCATAAGTTGACAAAGTATCGCTGATTAATATCTGTTCGATTAATTTCCAGATTCACTGTAAAATAAAAAATAATAATAGATAACCTTTAAAAATAATACGTATAGCTCTCAGTATTTTGGACAATGAGTGTCGACATAGTTGAAAGTCGCAGTTATCGATGCGGAAACGGACAGATTGACAAACGCTGTTCCCGTTTGTCTCCATTGTCACATACTAATGCTCCACTTCGATCATTTTCTTCCCCCGGAAAAATCCAGCTTATCCGTTTGATATTGAGCGGAAAACCGGCGTTAATAAATATAAAAGGTCCAAATAAAATAACGGCAAATATAAAATATCCGGCAGGAAATTTGCTAGGAAATGTGGTTTACATATCTACGGTTGCTCTCTTTTCCACTCCCAAGAGCCTTGCTGCTCCAGAGTTTTACGCCCTGTTTTATCTGGGGTGCACCTCACCTGATTTCCTTCTGTAACCTCGCTTCGGGTGGTACATACGGTTTAAATGAGAATCTGAGTACGTATCGATAGCTAACAGGAAAATGATAAATTAAGGAAGAACATACGGTCCCAATATTACATGCAATATGGGGTGAATGGCGTAATACCGAATGTTTAAAATGATTGGGAGAAATTTAACAGAATTTTAATATTAAAGCAGTACATTCATTGTATTGGTTCTGATGTTTTGTGATACGTTGTTACAATTATTCTTTATTTCACTCACCTTTTATTTGCACACTTTATTTATTATACTGATTGCACAGCCAATTTTACACCCAAGAAGTTTCTACCGTTCAGTTTCGTTTATAATATAAAATGAAATAAATTTATTGGCCATTAAATGTCACTTGACACAGTAAAATGCAATTTTTATCTTCTAAGGAGGTAGTGAGGGTTAGTAGGAGGTGGAAGATTCAAACTTTGGTAACGTCGAAATCATTATGTACTCATAACTTTAAAAAAATGCTACCTAAGAAATCACTACTTCCACATCCAGATTTTTCATTCAAGTCACATTAAAGGAAACAACTTGACTATATTTGCACTCTAGTATGTGGAAATTATTGGTCATAGAATTTTAATAATATTCCGGACAAATGTCACAGACAGATATTGAGGCGTTGGTTTCTACCATATATGTTAAAAGAGAAGTTTCTAGACTATTAGCTTGCTCTACTTATCTTGCCCTATTCACAACTTCATACCTCCCACCCTTTCTACGGAATCATCTCAATCAGACTATCTAGTGAAAATCTAAATTTTATTTTATTAGCCCCTTTAATAAGGGAGTGGGGGGTGGTGAGGGGGTGGAAAATATTATAAAAACAATCTGAGGCCTTCGCTTCTAGTATATACACCAAACCCCAAATTTCTGTACTCATACAAACTTACTTTACTTATTTTCCCCTATTTACCCCTATCAAACTCACATCCCTTCAACGGAATCATCTCAAAATATAATACAGTTCCAGATGTTATAATACGTACCAAATTTCAAGTGAATATCACAATTTTATTTTATCAACCCCATTAATAGTGAGGGTTTGAAAAATATTACTGAAAAATCTGAGGCCTCTAGCATATACACCAAATCCCAAATTTCTGTGCTCTTACCAGCTTGCCTTACTTATTTTCCCCTATTTACCCTTATTTAACCCCCAGCGGAATCGTTTTAACTTATAGTCTAGTTTCAGATGTCGTTATAATTTTCTTGAGAATAGTTTTTATGCCAATAAATTAAAAGACATGTTGTTGAGATATGGTGTTGAACAACTTACAAATGATTATACTAGGCGTACGAATTTAAGCTCAACATTAATAGACTATGTGCTCACAAATCAAAATGGCGTAAAAGTTATAGTTCATAATGTCCCCAAAATTAGTGATCACTCTGTGATAAGTATTAATTTAAACAGCACTCAAAATATTAACATTAGGAATAATTTTATGTATAGAAAATTAAATGATGATATATTTAATAGTATCAATCTGGAACTTATTTCTTGTAATTTGCTTTATGGTAGCAATGATATTAACGCAATATATAAAAACATGGTAGATCAGTGTAAAATAGTATTAGATAATGTAGCGCCAATAATGGAAATATCATGTAAAACCAATCAGGTGCCATGGTATGATATTGAAGTAAAGAATAAAGCGCGTGCCAGAGATGTAGCATATTAAAATTTTATAAAAGGTAGTGCTGAAAATAAGGATAGGTTTTGGATAATATATAAAAACAAAAGGAATCAGTTTGTCAACTTACTTAAAATAAAAAAAAGAAACTATTATGAAAATAAAATTAATACCAATCTAAATGATCCAAAGTCGATGTGGAAAACGCTTAAATCTCTCATTAAAGGGAAAAATCATCAAATTAATTATAAAAACATTAAATTTCAGATAAATGGTACAAATCACTTTGCAAAAACGGAGCAAGAAGCAACCAATAAATTCAACAATTACTTTGTGAATAGCATAGTCGAAATTTCTAATAATATTGTCTCAGTAAGCAATTGGTCTGATCAAAATCTTAATACCATACATTCTGCTTTCAATGAATTTAGATTAGTAGGTTTACATGATTTGAAAAGAATGGTAACCAATATTAAAACAAAAAATAATATTAATGAAGTTCTAACGTCTAATTTCATTAAAAACACATTTGATACAATGGGATATGCCTATCTTAATTTTATCAATACTTCCCTAGAATATGGAAATTTCCCCGAGGAGTTAAAAACTAGTATAGTTACACCAATTGAAAAAATTGAAAAAGCTGTTGTAGAGGCTGACTTCCGACCCATTAATACCCTATCTGATATTGAGAAACTGCTGGAACTATCAGTGTATGAACAGTTGCTTGAATATTTTAATTACAATAATTTATTCATGGGATATCAGTCTGGTAGGCAGAACCACTCATGTGAGACAGCAGTTCAGCTGACAGTCAATAAATGGCAGCTCAGTATTGATGAAAATAAATTTGTTGTTGCTGTTTTTCTCGACTTTAAGAGGGTATTTGAGACTATTGACAGACAAATATTGTTAGATAAACTAAAATATTATGGTATCAAAGGTAATGTTCATAAATGGTTTCAACAGTACCTCAGTAACAGATTGCAAGTAACAAAGATTGATAAATCAACATCAGACCCTATAGCAAATAATATTGGGGTACCACAGGGAAGTATTCTTGGACCACTACTGTTCATAATTTACCTAAATGATATAAATAATATTGAATGTGATTTTATGAATTTATTTGCAGACGATACGTTAATATCATGTAGTGGAACAGATCTTACTGAAACAGTAACTAGAATGAATGAGATATTAGATAAACTAAATACATATTTAAATATAAATAAATTAAAACTGAATGTTAAGAAAACTAAGGGTATGGTCTTGAATACACCATATAAACTGAATATAAGTAACGTAGATGCACTCCAACTAAAGATTAATAACGAGGAAATCCAATGGGTAAAAGAAATTAAATACTTAGGGGTTATAATTGACAATACGTTAAAATTCAAAAATCACTTTGAATATATCAAAAAGAAAATTTAAAAAAAACTGTTCTTTTTCTCAAGAGTTTCCTCATTTCTTTCAATGTATGCAAGAATTACAGTTTATAGAACAATTATTGTTCCACAATTTTGTACCTATTGGATAAAAACCAACTTCAATGTTTGCAAAAATTACAAAATAGAGGAATGAGGATAATTTTGAGATGCGATAGATATACATCTATAAATTGGATGCTTCAAACGTTACACTGGTTTTCTGTTGAACAAAGGATATTTTATATGTGTATGACTTTTGTTTTTAAACTTTCATAAAATATGCTACCGAATTACTTTACTGATTTTACAATAAGAAACAATTTTATATATCAACATCAAACAAGAACAAGAAATAATTTCCACATAAATAGAACTAGACATAAGAAGTCGATGAAGTCATTATTTTTTAGGGATCTGAATGAATTTAATAAATTACCTGATAATATTAAAAATTGTAATACCTTGAACAGTTTTAAACAAAAAATTATTTCATAAATAACTACAAATGTAAATTAATGTTCAATTTTTTTTTTTAACAAACTGTAATTTTCAATGTTCACTGCAAATATAATAATACTGTCTTACTGTATATTTAGCTTATAGTTATCGGTAAATCTGCTTATCTTTTTTATGTAAGTATATGTATAATTATTGATTAGGAAATGTTTGTATATTAGGGTTTCTTCCTACTTGAATAAATATTATTATTATTATTATTATTATTATTATTATTATTATTATTATTATACATACCTCTACCAAATTTCAAGTGAATATTTCAATTTTATTTTATTAAACCCGTTAATAATACAGAGGGGGTTGAAAAGTATTATAAAAAATCTGAGGTCTTGGTTTCTAGTTTATACACCGAATTCCAAGTTACTGTACTCTTACCATCTTGCTTCACTTATTTTCCCTTATTTAACCCCCAACCCTTCATCGGAATTAGCGCAAAATATGGTCTAGTTGCAGATCTCGAGATGATACATGTGTGTACTAAATTTCAAGTCATAGGTGGAGAGCCGGCTGTATAGAATTCCTATGAATAAGATACATGAAAATCTTTATTTGAGTGAGTAAGTACTACTGCAGACATACAGGGAGCCACTTTTCATTTTGGCAAATTTTGCCCGCGTCAGGGAATTCTGACGTCTCTTCCGGTCACAATTGAGAAAACGTGCGCACAAAGAAAGTTACAGACTGACAGACAGACCGACAGATAGCCCGACTGACAGACAGAAAATTTCTTTCGCTCAAATTTAAAGTCTCAACGTTTTCTGACATTCTAAGCCTATTCAAGAGAGAGTGCGCATGCTATTTGTTCATGCAATAGAGAAGGAGAGCGATACACTAGTAAATACTGAGCAACATTTTGGAGCAAATGGCAGTAGACTTGAAAAAACAACAATCAACAACAATGGTGTATCGCTCTCCTTCTCTCTTGCATGAACAAATAGCATGCGTACTCTCTATCACCCGAAGGTCGCGCCGCGCGCAGCTGCAACGCTGCGTCCTCTTATATCGCAGGGGATACTTAGCTTGGACATCTTTGTCGCAAGTTTCCATTCGCATTAAAATTTCACTTTTTAAAATTCGACAACCGTCATTCAAACCAGACTTTTTGCAGACAACCTTATATCATCGTGTTCGCAATGAAATAGCGCTTATTTTGATATAAGATTTATTTATTAAACAAATGGGTGAAAATAGCTAGTATCAACATACCTGTTTATACCTGCCAACCCAGTAGTTACGCCAGGAAAAAATAGACAACCCAACGTTTGCATATTCTATAGGCTTCATACTTTCGATTGGTATTAAATTTGAATAAATTTAATAACGAATGTTAAACTCATGTGTGCAATGTTAAATAAAAAGTCATTTTTCAATTCTTAATTAATTATAGCCTGGCCAGGAATTTTTTAGCCAACCCACTCGCAATATATTTTTTAATATACTAAATCTGATAAAAAATAATTTTCATCCATTAAACAGATGGGTGAAGGTCGTTTCTAATTCGGATCTTAGACTATAGAGCTGATAATGCTTTTGCCTCTGTGGTGGGGGAACAAAAAGGGTTATCGACTTCGCACTAGGCTCATCTACCAAAAGTTTCAGGTCCTTATCATCCTTCTATCCTGGAGAAATCATTGGATTAGTATTTTAAATCACCACCAAAAAAATTTTTTCAGCGCATTCTTCAATTGCCCATAACTGAAGATCTAATTAATATTTATGCTCATTTCACGTATTTTTAAATTATCTCTAACTTTGAATTAGACTTTTTTCTCATATAGGCATTATTTTCCGAGTTGTCGCCGAAAAAGTAGTTTTTGCAAACTTTGTGTGCAAATATCTGCTCCTCCCCCCCTCTCAAGAAGGAGGCTTGTGATTTTCAAACAATAATTGCATGATACAAGCTTAAAGAATGGCAATAAAGAATTTTCAAATTCCATTGTTGCCTTCCAAATCCCGATCCGTTCCACTAACGGTGTTTTAGATATTTATATAAACTCGGCGAGAAAAGAAACATTCTGTATTCGCCGTGCGAATTTTTTGACGATATTGCTATTTTAGAGTTTCAACGCACTTTCGTGACTATTTAAATAATTCAATAGAAAGGTTTTTATTTGACAGTTACTTTATAACATTTGTATTTCCAAGGAGACAATAACAAATATTCCGTAGAGTGAAGGGGTCGCACTAATAGTTTGTTCTGCAGCTTAAATGTTAGTAGGGGTTTAGGAAAATTATTTGTTGCGATAAGAGGGTCAATCCAATAAAAGCGATGTTCGATGTCCGAAACTGTTATGCCGTTATCTGTTAAAGGACGTCCGATAACAATAAATGTTATTGCTTTATTTTTATGACCGAAGTGATTTTTGGCTTTTCGATTGCTTAGATATAAATTGGGTGGAAAATCTATACTATGTTGTTTTCGGGTTTAAAAACTGACGAAACGTAAAAAACTTTTGTAATTTAATGTTAGATTTAGTTTTGAATGAAGGGTCATAAATAAATGGAAAATTTCAAAGATCTACTCTAGCCATAAAACTCGAATATATAAGAGATTGCAAATTATCACCTCATATTGGCTCTAAATAATTTTTAACACATATCATGAGCGACTTAAAACATATGTATCATCATATTGACGACTGTCTATACAAATAATATTTAGCTTTAAGAGTGAGCAAGATGACAAGATGAATCCTAAACTCTGCGCCTATATAGTAGCGACTACTATGGTTATCTAGTTTTCCAAGTATATATTCGATAAGTGTAAAAGAAAATTTATATTACGAATAAGACAGTGCGAATGAAGTAGTACTTGAATGCCTCATCTTAAGTTTTACATTATATCGAAGTACTTCTATCCACTAAAACAGCATTGTACTAAAAATTAGGATTAACCATACTGTTTCTGGCAAATTGGGTGATGTTATTTACCGGAATTGTTGAAGAATACTTTTAGCTATAATTTTCTTATTAGGAAGATCTCTCTTCATTTGGCTCGTTGCCCCCCCCCCCCCTTTCCGCACTGATCTTAGGCCCTACTCACTCTTTATACAATTAAGAGCATAATTTTTGCGTGTCCACAAACTTGCTTTTCGAAGCACTACTGCACCCCCTTTTAACCCAACTTCAAAAAGTTTTAAAAAAGATGGGCTATCAATTCGATCTCTTTATATGCCTTTTAATGTTTATTGAATAATTACTCTGGATTGGCTTAAGTAAAATGTAGAATACGGTTTGCGGTGGTTTCATTAAGCTATGTCTAGTAAAGGTAAGCAAAAATCGGAAAAATATTTTCTCTATTACAGAATTTGGAGAATGCCCAAGTGGTAACGGAAAACAATTCATAATAATATTTTTTTAAAACTATTATATTCTAAGATCCGTACCAAGGGCGACCTTCACCGATCAGGTAACGGAATTAAATCTATTTTTTATAAAAGAAAAATATGTTAACAAAAGTAACGGTGATGGGTTGCTTAACAAAATATGTTCAAGGCTATATTTAATTGAAAATTCAATAATTATTTTTTTTCCATACCTTCACCGTTGTTCTAACAAAAAAATGTAACATTAATCGAAAGTAAGAAACCTCTAGACTATGCAAACATAGAGTTATTTACGTTTTTCCGTTCAAGCTATACGGTTGCTAGGTTTAAATAGGTGAATCGAAAGTGGTATAATCGTCTTCATATTTTCAATGCACGTAAAAAATTGCCATCAAGGGAGTCCGCGCGGCGGTATCATTGAATCGGTAAATATGCGGCCTGACCTCTTTGTAGTTACCGCATTTTTTGTGTGCATTGGAAATATGAAGACAACTATACCTTCACTGATCTGGTAACCAAATAAATTATATATCAAAATAAAGATAATTTTATTGCGAAACGATAAGTATAAGGTTGCTTGTGAAAAACCGTTCAAGAGTCAGGGTTCTAAGGCTTTGAAATTTGAAAATCGAAGCGTATGAAATTGTGCGAGAAAAAGAGCCTATCCATTATATCCAGTGCGATAAAGGAGGACGCAGCATAGCAGCTTTAACAAAAGTTTGCAGAATTCCACTGCCGTTCACTAACTTTTCAACCGCACAGAACATGCGGGCCCAGTTGCTACGCTGCGTCTTCCTCTATCGCATTTGATAGTAGCGTAGACTCTCTCTCTCGCACAATTTCAAGCAGAGGTGGCGCGAGCAGCTGCTATGCTGCGTCCTCCTCTATCGCATTGGATATAATGGATAGACTCTCTTTCTCGCACAATTTCATACGCTTCAGTTTTTAAATTTCAAAGCCTTAGAACCGTGACTCTTGAACGGTTTTTCACAAGCAAGCATACACAAGCATACTTATCGTTTCGCAATAAAATTATCTTTATTTTGATATATAATTTATTTGGTTACCAGTTCGATTCACCTATTTAAACCCAGCAACCGTATAGCCTTGATCGGAAAATCGTAAACAAGCCTATGTTTGAATAATCTATAGGTTTCTTACTTTCGATTAGTGTTACATTTTTTCAGTTACAATATCGTTGAAAAAAAATTATTATTGAATTTTCAATTAAATATATCCTTGAACATATTTCGTTAAACAAGCCATCACCGTTACGTTTGTTAGCATATTTTTTTCATAGGAAATAGATTTCATTCAATTACCTGCTCGGTGAAGGTCGTCCTTAGTACAAATCGGATACTAGTAGTACATTATTTGACGATGATTCCATTGTAGTTTTTTCATCAAGCTATGAGAAATGCATGTTGAAATGAGTTGAATTATCAAAAACTAGAAAAAACTTATATTTAATTTTAAGTATTTTTTATAGTAGTTTAGCTGATACTAGATCTGATGTCAATGTTAAAAATTCAAAAACAACTCGCTAAATTTTTCATAGATGATGATAAAATCATTCTTATTTAAATTATATTTGTTATTTTCTGAATTTTAATAGGTATTTATAAAATGAATTTCTTTGTTGTGCCTTGAGACACCAACTTTTCAGGGTATTTTGACACGCATGCGCGGCAATCTTATGGCAGTTATGGCTGATCTGTCAAATAATGGAGTTCTGAATTCTTATAAATAATATTCCTATTTATACTATCTATTATTATGAAACAGCAATTTTTTTGCAGTGCGTAAACAGTGTATTGTTCTAAAAACCACCTACATTGTGGATACGGGATCCGAATCGACCGAAATCGAGGTGTTTTTAGTGTTTATACTGACAAAAAGTTCGTGTTATGGTGGAAAATTTCATTTTTTTTTTTTGGAAAAACTCTGCATTTGCATTGAAAACCGACTTCAGATTCGTGTTCTACGACCCCAAATTAGTGTTCCCTGAAAAAATTACGCGAAAATTCCAATGCCCCATCATTCTCCACAATTACCCTCGTTTTTAAAAAACCCGTCTAAAATGAGTTGTGAGATTTTTTTTTTCGTTTCCATTCCCCATTTCCATTCACAGCGTGATGAAGTGCTTCTTAAAAATATATATCTTTGCGCCTCTCACTTTAGTTGTGTGCATTTATCTCTTCGTTAAAATGAAGTTAAAACCCTATGCATGCATTGAAAAGAAAATATGTTTCCAATAAATTTATTGTGTTATAATAAATTATATATGCAGATTATATCTAAAACTGAATATAATTAATTCTATTATATGATTTTGATGAAGTAGATTTATTTTAGCAGGTGCTGAACTTTAGTAAGTAACACCCGATACTACAGGAACTATTATTCATACAGTGAATGTAATTGTTAAACCTAGGTTATTACTAGAGGTTAATTAACAGATGTAGTGTCAGATAATCCACAGTTTTAAACATTGACGAATATATAGTTTATAACTCTTACATCATATAGGGCGAGTCGGAAGGATAGATTAGTTTAGGTGTGAGTTGGCTCTTGTTAGGCCCTCCACTGTGACCATCAGGTCTATTGTGGCTCACTCCTAGTTCACCCAACAGGTTCAGCCTTTTAATAAAGCCAATAATTTCTCAATATGTTTATTTAAAAAGAAAGTGCGACAAATATGTTTTTAAAAGTTATGACGTCATCGCCATTTTTTTAAATGGCAACCCCAATTTTTTAAAATGTCATTTGAAAGAGCACATTTTCTGCATACAGTATGTTAAATTCTAGGGAGGATTGCATGACGACATGAACACATTCATTACTTATCGTCGAACCTTTTTACAACTTCTTTTTGTGTTTACCCTTTTTTTCATTTACTTAGCAACGCGGACCTGGCTCTAACACGCGCCTTGCAGTATTATACCTAGAAAAATAGATGTTTTAAATTCTTTATGGTAATACTAAGAAGTTTTTTTAGCCAGTTTTTTTAGCGCCGTGTGGGTCGAGCGCGACCCGCCTAGAGACAGTAGTATGATAGTAAGTAAAACAATAGTCACTTACGCCGCAGAACGCTATAGTTATTTATCAGTGATAAGTGAATTATAACTGTCCTTTCTTAAATTAATTAATAATTGTTACGTTAATTGTGTGTGTCGGAGATTTGTTACTTTTCCTTTTGGCCCCCCTTTGTCCCTCCTATTGCCTGGGCCGACATTGACGACGGAGAATCCATCAAACCTACTGTGTAATTTTCCGACACATTCTTTTTCTTATTATACCTAAATACAGTTCACTGAATTATATTAGCCTCACCACACTGAAAGGAGTAGGCCTATTCATTAGTATTTACCTATGATATCGTATTGAATTAAAAGTGGTGATAATGCAACGTTTAAGTGAGACAGAATGAATTGAAATTTTGATAATGATTGGCTATAGAGAGTCCCGAACACAAACCATGATTTGCGAATTATTTAATGGTAAATACCCTAATCGACCTATTACACAATCAACTGTTAGCAAAATAGAAAAGAAGTTCCGAGATTGTGGTCATGTAAGAGATAGTTTCACGAAAGGTCGTCCTACAATTTCAGAAAATAAACAGTTATATGTTTTACTGACAATGGAGTAGAATCCTCACAAACCAAGTCGCGAAGTCGCAGCAGAATAGTCAATTAGTCAGTCGACTGTTTTAAAATATTTGAAGAAGAATAAATGGCACCCATATAAAGTGAATTTAATTCAAGGGCTTAACGAAGATGATTTCGACCGCAGAGTAGATTTTTGCGAAACCATGATAGAACGATGTAATATCAATCCACATTTCTTAAGTCGAGTACTTTTCTCTGACGAGGCCACCTTCTGTTTAAATGGCACTGTGAATAGGCAAAATTGCCGATATTGGTCACGTGAAAATCCACACTAGATGGTGGAGGCCCATACTCAGTTTTAATAATAATAATACTCATTTATTTCAGAGAGGATATTACACTTTCCAATCAAAGGTACATATCAAAAATGAAATATCGTCAAAACAAAAGTTCGCTAACCATAACTTAGCTTTCAAAATAATCTTTCAAATTATAGGGCTCTAAATTTATCAACATATTTTTAATTTCTTTTTTAAATTTATTTATTCTTTCAATTTTTTTCCATTTCTCTGGTAGTTTGTTAAATAGCCTTATACACATATAATGTGGATTCTTTTCCGTTATTGTTAGCCGATGTACTGGGTAGTTTATATCAGTACACCGTGTTTCATAGGCATGAGAAATATTATAAGTTGTGAACTTATTTTTATTTTTAAAAACAAACATTAAACATTCATACACATACAGTCCAATAATAGTTAAAATTCTGTTTTTTTTTAAAACCCCCCTACAGGTCTCATTAAAATCCAAGTTGTGCATTAATCTTACAAGTCTCTTTTGTATTAGGAATATTTCTTGGATATTATTACTTCCCCAGAAGATGATTCCAAATCTCGCGCTAGATTCAAAATTCGCAAAGTATATAATTCGTAATGATTTCTGTTTTAAATATTTACAGATAATCCGAATGCTGTAACAAATAGCATTCAGTTTTTTGCCTAAATATTTTGTATGTGTTGACCAGCGTAAATGCTCATTAATATACACTCCTAAAAATTTTGTGTTTTCTTGAATGTTTAATTTGTCATTTAAAATATTTACAGTTTTAGGTGTTTCTATTTTTGTTTGTAGTGTTCTGAATAGGATAATGTTCGTTTTTTCAAAATTTAATAAAAATCCATTTTTTGTGAACCATTCTTTTGCTTTCAGCATTAAGGCATTACTTAAGTTTATTATCTCAGGATAATTTTCTCCTGTAACTAATAAATTCGTATCATCCGCATAATTTGTAATCGAACTATTTTTTTCATTAAATATGATATTACCTAGATCATTCATGAAAATGATAAACAAAATCGGTCCTGTGATACTGCCCTGTGGAATGCCTATATTTTTTTCTTTAATGTCAGATTTTATTTCTTTTCCATTGTTAATAATGACTGTCTTTTGTGTCCGATTTGATAAGTAAGATTTGAACCATTTTATTGCTGTTTCCCGTATTCCATATTTTTCTAATTTTTCAAGAAGGTATGTATGATTTAAGCAATCATATGCTTTTGATAGGTCAAGAAATATTCCTAATGACAGATGACTTGCTTCAAACGCTTTTAAAATATTTTCAGTAAACTGAAAAATTGCTGTTTCTATAGACCGTCCTTTAATGTACCCATGTTGATTGTTGCTTAATAATCCACATGATATCATGAAGTTCATAAGACAATCGCACATTGCCATCTCAAAGAGTTTAGAGAAAGTTAACGTGTGGGCTATAATTGTTGGGACTACAATATTGGGTCCATTTCATTTTTTGCTGTATTCTTAAATTCTTGTATTTTTGTCTTATTACATTGTTATAAGTAGTTAAGATTTTTTTCTCGATAATTTCGTCATGCAATACTCCCTACAATTTAACGTACTGTATGCAGAAAAATGTACTCTTTAAAATGACATTTAAAAAAAATTGGGGTTGCCATTTAAAAAAATGGTGATGACGTCATAACTTTAAAAAAAATATTTGCAGCACCTTTTTAAATAAACAGATTGAGAAATGTATTTAAAAATCGATGGGTCTGAGCGAATTTTTGTCACTTGTTTTGTGACTATTTTAATGAATTTATTCCAACCTTTACGTGCTCACTATATATCATAATGATAACTCGAACTGATTATAATTTGAGATGCTTTCGTTGAAGGGTTAGGGGTTAAATAGGGGTAAATATTGGAAAATTACTAAAGCAAGCTGGTAACAGTACAGAAACTTGGAATTTGGTGTGCATACTAGAAGACAATGTCTCAGATTTTTATATAACATTTTTCAACTTCCCTACCACCTCCACTCCATTTTAAAGCGGTTGATGAAATAAAACTGAGATATTCACTTGAAATTTGGTACACGTATATATTACAACGATACCTGGAATTAGATTATATTTAGAGATGATTCCGTTGAAGCGTTGGGGGTTTAATAAGGGTGAATATAGGAACATTTTATGCTAGAAACAAACATCTCAAATTTTTTATAACATTTTCCTCACATATTATTAAAACTCCATGACCAATAATTTCCTCATACTAGAGTGCTAATACAGTCAAGATGTTTTCCTTTCAAGATACTTAGATGGAAAATCTGGATGTGGAAGTAGTGATTCCTTAGGGAGCGGTTTTTCACTTTACGTATTTATCTAGATACTACGAAAAAAATTTGGTTCGGATAAATTGTAGCACTTTTTTACTTCTAATTCAAAATTTAATCAAACACTGGATAAGTGGCAGCCCCCAAGAAAATTTAGTTTTCCTTGTTTCTCTTTCAGAGGAAGTTTATTTAAGATAAACATTCGTTAATAACACAGTATAGATTTGTTATGTAGCACCCTCGCCACATCATACTCGGCATAATTCCTCGAACAACAGAAATTTTCATTAGAGCTTCCGAAGAAACGACATGGCATAACGTGAAGAGTTTTTTCAGAAGAGCACTTATAAGTCTAGTGGTCGCTACTAGATGCTCCGCTGTTATTGTTTGGTTAGTCCGTTATTTAATATCTCCGCGTCTGATCGTCCGCAAGCTTGAGTTGGCTGTGAACGAGAAAGATAAGAGCCTGTTAGATATTACGGCAAAAACAAAATGACCATTCCGGATAGAAATATTGCAGCTGGTTGACCGGAAGTAGAGAGAGGGCCGCTTAGAATCTGGAATGAGGCGCTGCAGGATTTTGCCTTTATTTCTATTTAAGTAATGGAGATGATAACGGTTTCTATGGGATTATGTTTATTTTCGTTTACTAACATGAATACACTGCGCAAAGATTAACCTTAATAGACCAGTCATGGAGTAGTTCAAACAGGAAAAAATTGTGTACTGATACTATACCCCATAAAATAGTTTGGACGAGTTATACCGAAAAAAATGTTTGTTATGAAATAGATTGAGTTATATATATGACTATACGAATATGACCGCTGTTTTTGCTACCTAGCTGTTAAATAGGTTAAATATTCCAATGTTGTTATCAACGTTGTTTAAAAAATAGATTTCACTGTAATAACATTTTAAATGATATTTATTTATTGAACACGCTATTGCACCAATTACTGAATAGGAATAATACAAATTTAGTAATTGTCATGCAGTATTCAATAATATAAAAATATATTTGAACACATCAAGAGCCACGGTAGTGTTTCGCGCTAAGTCCGCTCTACCATCCTCCACGCACACAGAAATAGAGCACCCGTGTACAGGAATAATATCTACCCCGCCACCACCTAATTTTTTTATTGAAATTTCTCAATAAATATACGGATTTAACTAAGAATTTGCTTAGTTACACTTATAAATCGATCAGTCTCTATCGATTGAGAACAGAATAAATTATTTGAATTAGATATTATCGAAGATGAGTGCGTAGCAATGCGTAGCCGTGCCCCTTACGCACTAAAGCACAGGATTTTACTTCTTAATTAAAAATATATACAGGGTGTCCCGTAAATAATGGATAATCCTGAAACTGGAAATAGGTCAAGCCATGACCTATCAGAATATCACAAATTGACCTTATTGAAAACCCTACGGTTTTCAAGATATGACCACTTTTTTGAAATTTTGAAAATTTCAACTCTAGGATAGTGTTTTACATGCCAGTGCCACAAAGTAAAGATTTGCTCATTCTGTTTTTAGGTGAGCATTCAAGAATAGTTGTGCTATCAAACGTGTATAGGAGTTTTTAGATAACGACTACAGTGTTTTCAAAAAAGAAGTATTTCGTAAATTTCTGTTCCACCAGGATTCCGTGTGCCGACTTTGACCTTTGATGGTGTAAAGAAAAGTGGGAAGCGAAACTTGCTACTTATCTTAAAATCTTGCCCACTTATTGTTATATTATAAGATGTTTAAAAATTATGAGTTTTCCTGTTAGGAAAAAAGATATAGCTGTTAGCTGCATAGCTGGCAGTTGGAAAATCCCCATTTGATGAGAGACGATCGATCACAATACCAATTTAAAGTAAATTTGTGGACAGGCATCCTAAGTGGTCAAGAGGTAGGCCCATTCGAACTGCCACCAACATTAACGTCAGAGAATTATTTGGAATTCCTTCAAAACGACCTACCGGTCTTACTAGAAGACTATCCTTTATCCCTGAGGCTGACAATATTGCTATCGAACGACGGATGCCCTGCACATTATGGGAGAGAGGTGAGAGTATTACAAAATTTGAAATATCCAGGCAGATGGATCGGTCGCTTAGCTCCAATTGTGTGGCCACCCAGATCACCAGACCTAAATCCTTTAGAATTTTTTTACTGGGGATGTATGAAGGAAAAGGTGTACTTCCGATTTGTTTAGTCCTTAAATGAATTGCATGAGCGTATCGGAGTAGCCGCCGAAGAAATAAGCCGATCCAGATATTCACGCCATCTAAAAAGTTCCTTTGTTAAAAGGTGCAGAGCCTGCATCAGGGCTGGAGGAGAGTAATTGGAACATTTATTACAGTGATTATTTCTTTTTAATAATAATGTTTAATAAATTCAGGAGAAATTACTTTTTATTTTATTTCGATCTTTCTTCTTCCTCCTAACTCATAATTTTTAAACATTTTATAATATAACAATAAGTGGGCAAGTTTTTAAAATAAGTGGCAAGTTTCGCTTGGCACTTTTCTTTACACCATCAAAAGTCGACAGACGGAATCTTGGTGGAACGGAAATTTACAAAATACTTCTTTTTTTATAATACTGTAGTCGTTATCTAAAAACTTCTATACACGTTTGATAGCACAACTATTCTAAAATACTCACCTAAGAACAGAATGAACAAATCTTTACTTTGTGGCACTGGCATGAAAAACAATAACCTAGAGTCGAAATTTTCAAAATTTCAAAAAAGTGTCCATATCTAGAAAACAGTAGGGTTTTCAATAAGGTCAAGTTATGATATTCTGATAGGTCATAGCCTGGCCTATTTCCAGTTTCAGGATTATCCATTATTTACAGGACACCCTGTATATGCGATTTGTCCCACTAACTTCGGCTTTTGTCGCTGATGATCGGATCCAAAGGATGAACAGTAGATATAGCGGCACTTTTTAGAGGCCTCCGACCCTTAGAATGGGGCCCCCGTAGGGCTCCGTCGTGGCCTCGACGGTCTTCGTTAGGCCACGGTTTTTGGAAAAGCTGTCAGAAAATCATTTTAACAATAATCATCTAATGGTCAGTTTTGATGTAGTAAGCCTATTTACAAATGTTCCTGTAGATAAAACATTAATAATAATTAAAAACAAATTGCAACAAGATGGAAATTTGGCGAATAAACTAAGTTAAGCATTGAAACTATAATGGAATTACTTACACTTTGCATTAAAACAACATACTTTCAATTAAATAATGACTTCTATCAACAAGACTTTGGGATGGCCATGGGTTCTTCATTATCTCCAATATTAAGTAACATTTTCATGGAAAATTTCGAGGAAAGTAATATTAATAATCTAGCTTATAAACCCATTGTATGGTGGAGATATTATTGTCGATGACATTTTTGCTATATGGCCTTATAGTAAAGAATGTTTAAGTAATTTTTTGAATCAGATTAACGAAAAAGAACCTTCAATTAAATTTACAATAGAAATAGAGAATAATAATGAATTACCTTTCTTAGATATTTATTAGATAACACATACCAAACCAGTGTATAGAAAACAAACACACACAAACAGATACTTAAATTTCAATTCAAATCAACATATTAGTGTTAAGAAAGGTGTTGTTAAGTGTTTGTATGACAGGGCCAAAATTGTTTCTTCAAATGATGTAATATTAAGGAACGAAAAACAATTTATAAAAACTGTCTTATTAAATAATCAATATCCTGAGAGTTTTGTTGATAGACAGTTATTGAACATTGATAGTAGAGAGAATATACTATCACAACCTGAGATATTTAGGTCAATGGCAGTAATTCCATATATACATGGTTTATCGGATAAATTACGAAAAATTGGGAATAGGTTTTCCGTACGAACGGTTTTTCAAACGGGCTCCACGCTAAGATCGGTTTTGTCAAGAACCAAACCTCCAAATATTGTTCAAAATTCAAAAAATTGTATTTATAGCGTTCCGTGTGAGTGCGGAAAACATTACGTAGGTGAATCATCTAGACCTTTCAACGTAAGGCTTGGTGAACATAGAAATTACGCTAGAAGGGGAGAATTTGAAAAACCCAAAATTTGTGAACACGCGTGGGATAATAATCATAGAATTAAATGGGACTCGGCGAAGATTTTGGAAAAAGAGAGCAACGGAACTAAAAGAAAACTTAAAGAATCCGCGATTATTTTATTAAACGAGGATAGATGCGTTTCTAATTATTCAATAGATTTTTTGTACTAGTTGGTTGCCCATCCTTAGAGACGAAGTAAGTAAAAATAAGATAAATATAATTTAATGTCTCACGTGACTATGGAAATACATAAACAAAGAACTGTCATGGTTGACGGCCAAAAAAGTTTTGAGAACGGAAGTAGATTCTCTTCCGAAACGTTAACTACCTATAGCTTTGATTTTCAGTTTTTAGTTTATAACATTGTTCTAGTTTATATATTTTTAGGTGTGAGACTTTTTGAAACAGTCAAGTACTCAAGAACCAACCTCTGTCTGATCCGTTTGGCGTAGAGGTTTTTTCATTAAAATTTTTAAATATTTTTCAGTGGCAAAATACCCAATAAAAAGTAAGAAAATGTAGGACTTTACTGTGACAGCCGTAGAATTTCGCCATGTCCCCCGTAGGACTTCGCCGCGGCTCCCATTGGACTTTACTGGGCTCCATTTCACCCTTCACAATGGGGCCTCCGTAGGACTTGACATTTCATCTCTGGGGCCCATACCAAGGGCTCCTGCTTGCTCTGTGGCCTCTCGTACAATATAACCTCACTTCTATGAAATCTCCGGATTGATCACCAGGAGCCACCTAGTATTCTCTAAACTATCGATCGCACTCTCGTTAGGGCTTCAATCCGTGCATCCAACTCTCGATTTTTTAATTTTTAAGTACCTATAGCCATCTAGTGCCGTGAATCCAGACTTCAACTTCATATTGTAGTGCCGAAAGAAATTTTGTTTTAAATATTAAGTTTATATTTGTTGAAAAAAAGCTAAAAACATTCAGAGATCGAACCGTGGATGGCATGATTCGTAGGCTGGCGCTTACACCATATCATTAGCGCGTGCCGTAGAAAGTGGTAGATGAAATTCTGAGTGATTCTGAACGTGTAACGCGTGCTCTGGCATAGGTTTATTTATTTGATAAATTGTGACATATAATGAAGATACGCGGTAGTGCCTTGCGTCAAGTTCACTCCAACAACCTCCACGCTCACAGAAACAATAATCGAGCACGCATGTACCTTGGAATAATACCTACAAAAACTAATGAAATGCTCACAAAAACACATTCTCTGTAAAAAAAATAGTGCCAAATACACTCTGTCCAACAAAATATGTTTCATCACTAGAAAAAAATAAAATGAGAAAATATGATCTCTACAAAAATATTTGAAATCAAGGAAAATTCCGGAATGTATTTATATAAAAAAAATGAAGGAATTTTTTTTTCAAATACAAAAAACTTTTATTAAAACATTCTTTACAGGGTTTTGTAAACAGCAGAAAAAACTATCTACGAAAACCAAAAGAGAAACTATTTGTAAAATTATTGATTTACAATCTTTGCATTCTTTCGATAACTTGAATTCTGGTTAGCAATTAAAATAATAAAATGAATTTGTCTTTCTTATTGGACAATTCTCATTCTAACACTAGCTTGCACACAGTCCCCTACGGCTATGCAGAGTAAACCAGTATCCACATAACCCCTACGACCATGAAGATTCAGTTAAAATGAGAACAAAGGCCTAACATGAATTTATTTACATACCTCGTCTTTTGGAAAATTTGTCATTCAAATGGATTACATTTTCATGAAATCTATCATTCTATTTCTTGGAAATGCTTAGCCTTAGTGGCTTTGTGCCTTTCTGATGAGCTCCAGAATAAGGGCGAAAAACGTTTCAAAGGCTAAGCATTTCATGAAAATGTATTCCATTTGAATGAAAAATTTTACAAGACGAGGTATGTAAATAAATTCATTTTAGGCCTTTGTTCTCATTTTAACTGAATCTTCATGGGCGTAGGGGGTTATGTGGATACTGGTTTACTCTGTACAGCCGTAGGGGATTGTGTGGAAACTAGTGTTAGAATGAGAATTTTCCAATTAGGAAAACAAATTCATTTTAGGATGTTAACTGCTAGCATGACCAGAATTCAGGTTATCGAAAGAATGCAAAGATTATAAATCAATAATTTTACAAATAGTTTTTCCTTTAGTTCTCATATATAGTTTGTTTCTACTGTTTGCAAAGTCCTATAAAGAATATGTTTTATTACAATTATAAGCAAACAAAAAATAATTCACTTTTAAAAAAACTTTTATTTTCCATGTTTTCGCAGATCCTGCACATGTTGACAACCGTAAGTAATACATAATATGACAGTGAGAGCTTTTGTCGACTTGACGAGGAAATTAGAATAAGATTGACTGAGCGGCACTGATGAATCCAAACAGCCTTCTTCCTCTTAGTGAAACGCGCCAAGTGTTTTCGTAATTAAAAAAAAAAAATCATAATTTGTCACAGCATTTGCATTACAGTTCGGTGGCGTCAATTTGCAAATCTGAGATATAACGAATCCATAAGTTAACTGTATATTGTGAAGGATGCGAACGAGACATTTTAAAAACCACTATTGACTCTACAGTTCAACGCTTTTCCTACTGTATCTTCACAATAGTAAGTAATGTAATTGTGAGTAATAAGATTAACTGCATACATTAATTTTTTATTTTGGTATTAAGTAATGGAGATAAGATCTTTTCGAGAAAACATATTTTGAATTTACGTTCAAGTAGGTTCACTGTCGTGAAACCTTGTAGCGATGTGTTTTCAGTTGGATAGTTTTGTTAATTAGTCGGTAATGCTAAGAGATTAAAAAAAAAGATTATTCAACTGCTTCACTCTGTATTTCAAATTTATATCCCAATATAAAAATTACAAAAAATAAAATTAATTCTTTTTCGCTCTTTCTTAACCAATCGATACCTACTATAAATTCTAGTGAAATAAATATTTACAGAGTTGCAACTTTTTTCAAACTAACACGGTATTTGACGTTTTCCTCCTACTTTCCGTTTCTAATTTCCACATATATGTACATTTATATTATATCAACATAAAGATAGTTTTGATCGAACGAAGTTTCATGACCTTTAAAAATGCATAAATGAGCAACGGAAGTCCCTAAAAGTTTTCTCGTGAATTCGAGACTGACAAAAAAGTGTACGATAAAAAATATTTAGATTTAGATATTACGATAGTTTTAACGATTTAACGTATAATCAAATAGAAACAGCAGTAAAAGTAAGTTGTTTCCAAGTAGAAGTTATAGTCCGCGTAAAACTTTTAAACTGTTGCGGGAAGTATAACAAGTAGGGCTACAACAATGTTAGACTTATAAAACTGAAAGTATCATTTTAACTTCCTGTTATCATTTCGTCACTTTCGATCATTTTGAGACATTGATGGTGACCAAAATATTTTTTATTGTTTTAGATCTTCCATATTAAAATAAGTATATATCAAGGGTAAAGAAATTTTTTACTGAACTTTGGAAAAATGCATAAGTATGCTGTGGCATTAGTTTGAAGAATAACGACTTCTACAAGCCTAGTTCTAAAAGTAAGCATTCAAGGACTAAAAATGTACAAAAAATTGTTAACGAGTCAATACACATACAAGGACTTTTTTATAATTTCTAAAGTGACCAGCGCACAGTGGCACAAATCGCAAGTTTTTCGTTCAAAATTATCTACAGCACTGGATTGTGATTCGTGTCACTGTGTAGCGTTAAATTATGAGTAATTATTATTTTATTTTTCAATATGTCATGTCGGTCGTAGAATAATCATTGGTAAAATCAAAAGTGCAAACCCCGCAAGGTGTTTTATCGAATAACTTCTATGAGTGTAATATTAGTTCATTAGTCATATTTTTCACAATAGATTTTTTCGAAAACTACTAATCCTAGAAAAAGAAGTTGCATTCTTCCTCTATCTTTATTTCTCCTCGTTATACTTGGTAGCTGTATTGAACGATGGAAAAGTTTCCTGCCTGCAAAATCTCACACTTTATCGCCATAGCCTAGAAAGAAATTCATGTTCTACTTTATAATTTAACTTTCATGTCTATATATTTTGTTAACAAATATGTAGTGATAGCACGACCACAATCTTAAATCAATTAATTTCTTCGTTTTTGAGCGAGTTGAAAGACATTTATTTTCCTAGTTTATTTTTAGTTATAATTATTAGTTATTGTCATCTGTGCAATAGATACCGAGAACTGGAGAAATGATCCACAAAAATGGCATTAAGCAATTATTTATAATGTTACGAGTTTACGCCACCTGGTAAACACCCCCAATACCGTGGGATCGAAAATTACAATGAGATATCACTAGCCCTATTTATTACTGATTATTCACAATATGTAATACACCACTAATACAACAATAAACACTTTATTATTTTGCACTTCGCTTATAGTTGGGATCACTTTCGACTTATTTGAACTTAATTGAATTAAAACTGACTCCCCGCCATGACTTGGTCGCATTAGATGGCCCCTCTCGAACATTCTAGGACTATCTGGTACACAAATCTCAAATAATTTAGTAGGAATCTCTATCAGTACTCCTCCAGAATTTTCTAGAATAAATCCTAGAAGAACGGCCCCTAGCTCCATCTCTGAATTGGTAGCCGAACTTCATTAGAGCACAACACAGGCTTCTATAGAGTAGGGAGAAGAGGCACGCTGTTTCTAACAATAATTAACCCCCACGCTACTGGATTGCGTAACAATAATAATTAAACTGCTACAATCAAGTAGATATGTTGAGGATTGTGAACTGTAGTGTATTCGTACGTGCAGATCAAATGAGTAATAAGGCAAGGCCAAAATGGTATAATTTTTTAGAGTGGAAAAAGCTATAAATAAAATCGATTCCTTGCAAAACGAACCTATCAAAAATTACTTTTATCAACGAAACTGAATGCTGACACGCTGAGTAAGAATAGAACATACACGCAACGGGGTGTGCAATAACGTACGCACTACATCCGGTAAGTCAGTTTATTGGATTCGTAATTTTCCAAGTTGAGCCGCAGGAAATTTCCTATAAATCCAATAAAATAATATTAAATTTTTATAAATTAATAATTTTGAATGCTGTCGTCTTGACAAATGAATAAAAAAATAAACGATGACACTTTTTAAAATATCAACATTTATCATTATTTTAACAGTTGTAGAAGAGTAAACATTATACTAACCCGTGACTTATTAAAACTTTTATATAATTGTTGCACATTCTATAGGATACTCGTCGCAGTTATTTGTAAATGTTAGTTTTGGGAATTTCTAATTTTTGTTTACGTTTAACTACAAAACAAAAAATATATAATATATTCCTTTTTATTTAAATCATTAATAACTTTTTTATTTATCGATCGATTTTTTTAAGACAACAGGGTTCTTCTGTTAGACCAATTTACGGTCCAAGTTTTAATGCAATCAGAATTTTCCTTTTTAAGATATAATACTTACAAAAAACCTGAGGGACGGATGGTCGGACATACAGACAGATAGACTGACGGAGGGACATTTTGAAATATGTTCAGAATTCAATCACCAATAGCGATACAAATATTTTTTCTCTACGAGCGATATTACCGATTTTAGAAATGTAATATACTCTTCGTTTTGTATTTGCAAAGAGTATAATAATACACGCAATTCATAAGAAAGTAGATCATTATCTTGTTCATGTGATTGCAGAACTGTGCCATGATGCGTTTTGCAAATTTAATAACCTTCATTTTCTTACTAGTTACAGAAATAAGTATCAATGGTGAAATTAATATAGTTCGTTCAATTGTCATTAAGATGCCATATTCCCACGTTTTCTGAACCCTGGAGAAGTTTACGCCTAGTAACCGAAACGTTGGCGAAAGAATACAGTTGTTATATTATATTGAATCTATGTTTTTCCCCATCATAGTTGCATTTAAGAACACAATTACTAATTGACAACAAATGACTAGGTATTATTAATTTTTTACTTTATTATATTCGCCATGCATCTTTTATCGATTGGGTCTACTTACTACTTAGTATTTGCATACGGCAACGCCTGATGGCAATTACCGCTGGTTTCAAAAAAACCATCAAAAATATTTTATGATATTTCACTTAATATAAGTAAAGTTCTCTCGAATCTGAGACTATAACATTCGAACACAATCACAACTTTGATACTTTTTTCAGCTTCTTGCCTGTACGGTTAATCAAATACTTTATTAACATCTTGCTCTAAGATCACAATAAAACACAGTTTATAAGTCTTCACACTTTACACGCCTCTAGCGATCACTCAATATTTCGGCTTCCTTATAAAACATAAAAATATACAATCAAAAACAAAAAAGTACAAGCGTAAAACCTCAAAAGGTTTTTCCAGTAGCAATTGTAAAAAATTAAGAGATAAGGAAAATTATGTCATTTATTCTTGAAAAATATAAATTTCGGTAAATTATCTGCAATATTTAACAAAGGAAAGTTAACTGAATTTTTCATTTCATAATCGCTAAAACAACTTTACAAAAAAAAGCTTAAATACAACCCTAAAAATATCTTAATTTCAGTAACTATTCCCTTTTTTCCTCGAACTTGCGAACAATTTACCCGAGACCTATTTCCTAAGCGGCATTTCAAAGTTTGAATACGGACTGAAATTAAAGTGTGAACTCCGGCAAACTTTCCGGAGTGTGTTTCCAACATGTGTAGCAAACAGACAGACGGATCCGCTCGAGTCGCGGCTCTTTCAAGTCGCCCGGCTGGCATGTATGTTGATATGTTAGTTTTCACCTGTCCAGCATATCGGGGTCAGCCGGTTTTTTTCTGTGAGCGTCGCGCGACGGCGTGCAACGCCCCGGATTGTTCGTATCGGTGGCGTCATTGGCGTCGGCGTCGCCGCCTACAGACGCCGACACCGCTCCAGAGCATTTTCACACCGCCGTGGGTGGAATCTCTCCGAGATAACGCCTCCCCTATAGCTACACACACTCTTTTTGCATTCACTATTATTATTTTATGTAATTTTAATTTTTCTAAAGAATTTTCTGGACGCCCCGTAAGCCGTAGACATCGAATTGTTAGCCTGGAAACAGTTTGGTACACTTTCTGTTGGGTTAGCTCGAAGTTAATCGACCCCTCGAAAAGTTTCCCAAACTTTTTCAGCATTAAAATTTGTAGGGAAAGTTGGCCAGATGAAATACTCGCGAGGAATTTCAGTTTGTGCGGTTCAATTTGGTTGATATTAAGGTGATTTTTCATTGGAATTAAAGTAAAAATGTATGATACAACTTTTTGAAAGTTTTTAATAGGTTTATTAGTCAAAAAGATGCCTCCGTAACGAATCATTTTTCACGTTAAAAATCCAATATTAATTATTTTATACTGTTCAGAATCATATTTTAGAATATAAACATTAATATTTGTGTCGACAGTTGAAACAAAAATCTAGTTTTATAATTTTTAGCAAGCAGCTGGAAGGAAATAATATACGACGTATCAGAAATGAAGATCCGCTAAAATAATAATTTCCAATATCTAAAATAGCTGTAGTAAATTTCATATAGAATAGAATAAAATGTGTTAACCTTCGGTATTATCAAAATTACACAAAAGCCCCGGCATAGGAAGCACATGCCAAGTATTAAGAATATAATGGATAAATATATAAGAATACAAATATCATGCGAATATAAAACATAAAAAAGCAGAAATATACAACATAATAAACATGCGTACACTATATAAATAGGCTATTAACTATCTAGTTGAATAAGAAGGTATTTTATGGTTTCATATGTTCAATTTTATCCGAATATTGATAATTCCACTATTAAATTTAAGATTGGATTTTTAAGAACGGAGTTTTGTCCACTTTTTAGTTTTTTAACTATAAGTAAAAAACTATACATTTTTAGTATATACACATAATACGATTTTTTGTAGAGAATCAAATTTCCCATCGAGGTGGCACTTTATAGTCATTTTTTTTAAATAAAATAAATCGAGAAAAAAAACCGAAAAATTCCAATTTGTTGTTTTTTATTTTTTAATACACTGAACTGAACTTGTGGTATGTATCTTGTGAAACATCTTGAAAATTATTGTTACTTATAAATTAAACACTGCTTTTAGATGAAATCAATCAATATATTATAAATACTCTACATATGTTTCGGCTTATTAGGCCTTTATCAAGAGTATTACATAGTGAATACTAAAGTGTTTATTCTAATTTATACCTAAAATTATTTATGGCTTAATCTATTCATGACCTAATCTATTTAAGACTTAATTTAACATCCTTAATTATGGGAATATTTGGAGTGGACCTAAACTGATTATATAAATCAATGGATCGTTCTTATCAATTTGTTTATTATAGGGGTATTCAAGAAATTTTGTTGGTCGTTTGTGGTACAAGGGTTACACATGAAAGATTTTTTGATTTCTAGTTGTTCTAGCAGATCTAAACGTTTACTTTTTCTTTCTGAATGAAGTAAATTTATGTTATCAGTATCTATGAAATGGTTGTTTTCAATACAGTGTGTTGACATACCTGTATTTTTATTGTTATTTAAGTTGGATTTTTTATGTTCTTTTATCCTGTTCACAACGTTCCTACCATACTGACCGATATAGACAGCATTACAATCCTTACAATTAATTTTACATACACCAGATTTATCCATTTTATTTAGTTTGTCTTTGTTATTAACCAAAATGTTTCTTATATTTGTTTTGTTCACACTTGTTGTAGAGATACCTAAATCATTTAATTTTCTAGAAATTTTGTTACTGTATTTCGGAATATAATTAATAAAACTATATTTTGCAGGTTTGTTAGTCACAGTGAAAAATTCTTTTTGAAGCATTTCGCGTTGTTTGTTTTTGACCATGTTATCTATTAGTGACTCGTTGTATCCACTATTTCTTGCAATTTGTTTGATTATATTTAATTCTCTATCAAAATCACTTTGATCTAAAGGAAAATTCGTGAGTCTATGTATTAGACTATGAAAGGGTGAAATCTTAACTTGCCATGATTGCTGCGAATTATAATGTATTACTGTATCTGTAGTAGTAGGTTTGCGGTAAATGCTAAATTTCAACTGATTGTTATGTTTTTTGATATTAATATCTAGAAAGTTTAATTGACTATTTTGCTCCGATTCCATTGTGAACTGAATTTTACTATTAAAGGAATTTAAAAAATTAAGGTAATTACTTAGGTTCCTTTCTGTACCGGTCCATATACAAAAAATATCGTCTACATATCGAGTCCAATAAAACATGTGTATTTAAACTGTTATTGCTACTAAAAATTAAATTATCTAAGTTTGACACACATATTTCAGCTAACAAAGGAGAAATTGGTGAACCCATTGGTAGCCCGTCTTTTTGTCTAAAGAATTCACCATTAAACTGAAAATAATTTTGTTCAATACACAAAATCTTTCGAGTGTTTGTTTCGACATAGTCAGTAGCCTAAAACGTTTATAGACTAAAATAAACAAAATCATGTTCTGATTACGAACATTGGTCAAGAGCTTGAGGTACAGAATTTATCTATACTGTAGAAAGAGCTCTCTATCAAGTTACTTTTTAGCTCATTTCGAAACTATTTAAATTTTGGTATGGTTTTAAATTCATCGAGAAGTGTATTGTATAGATGAGCTCCCTATTTCTTGAGATTTTGGTATTATATTGGTGTGTGTTTATGTTAGATCAGAAGTTTTCCTGATTACTGTGCAATGTTTATGAGATATAAAATTTTAAATTGTAAATGAATATATACAGGGTGTGGTCATAGTTCTCTTCTTTCTGAAAGTGTCACGGCGGGTCGGTCTGTATGAAAGATCGAACATTATTCTGACTATACGCTTTTGCATAACAAAGACTCTACTGAGTTCTTGTGACTGACCCCAGGTAATAATGTTATAGCTACTAAGTCTTGAGTAGACTAAGGAGTAATAAGCTGTGAATAAACAACGTTCATCAAGTTCTTTTTTAAGATTTATTAACGCGTATGTACTCTTAGCTAGTTTCAATCATATATTGTTTAAATTCTACACAGTGTAAAACTGGAACGGATTTAGTTAATGAAGTAGAGAAATAGACGAAAATTGTCTTGCTGGCATTAACCATAAGCGAATTTTTCTGGGATCAGTTCTCAATTTTATTAATTGTTTTAATTGCCATAGATTCTAATTTCTGTACATTCTTTGCATATATGTCTACCGAAGCGTACATAAAAATGTCTCTTTTGGTATGAAATAACGGATTGATAAATATTTTAAAAGATGGTCCAATCGACCCTTGCCCTACACCGATATCCAGTCATAAGTGTCGAAATTTTTTAAATCTATGGAAACGAGTATGTTTCTGTTCAGTATTTTGGATCTAATTCCTAAATTACTCAACTATAGTCAAAAGCTGCAGTTACATCAAAAAATAATTCTGCTACTTATAACTCATGTCCAAATATCCATTTTTTGTACAAATTCTAGGCTGGCAAATTCATTGGGACTTTTTTGTTCGGTAACCATACTGACAATTAGTAAATAAGTGTTTTTTTCTCTAGATAAATATATAATCTTGTGGATACTGATTTTTTAGCTATTTTTGAAATATAGCTTTGAACTGTGTATAATTTTCTAACAACTGAGGTTTTTTTTCTGCTACGGAACAATTTTTTCTATTTTTAAAGAATTTGGAAAGTGCCCCAGTTCTAAAGAAATATTAGTCACAATTATGATAGTGCTGGCTAACGTGTATTTACACATTTTTTGTGTTATAGGTATTATAGGTATTTCGTCAACACTATTCACAGGTTTTACTTTGAATATATTCCATTAGAATAAAACAGAATACCTACTAATATTCATCAATAGATCAGATAAATAATAAGATATGGGATGGGACACGACAAAAAAACTATAAAAAATGTTGCTATTATACATTTTTATCATACACGATCTTAAATTATTAACAGCTTTTGAGATATGGCTTTTTAAAACTAGACAATTTGTATCCTTTTAGACATTCAAGATTTTTTTACTCTGGTTTGGATACATTTTAAGAAAAAAGTGCAGAGGTCAAAAAGTGTTTATTGAAATACAACAAAACTTTGAATATTTGAAAGGCTTTTAGTCAGTTAAAATATACTAGTGGTGCAACGGTTTCGGGATTTACGGTTAAGGTTACGGTTACGCTTATTCCTACGGTTACGGTTATGGTTACGGTTTTTAAAATGAATCGCATATAATGATAAAATAATAAACTTTATTCTTCAACACAAAACACAACACTTTGAAAGGGCATATTTAAAACAAAACAAAAACGTAAAAAAAAACTAAACTACATTTTTGTAGTAGTATTACAAAAAAAACAGCGTAAAATTAAACGTTCTTAATATAAATAAACAGGGAACATTGTAAACAATAAAAGCTGATAGAGATTAAAAAAGAAAACAAACATTTACATTTTTAAATATAGGTAGGTATCTGTATCTACCTACTTAAAAATGTAGTTAAAATATTTAAACTGAAAATTTTAAATACAGAAAAGAACAAAAGAACAAAAATTAGTATTCAAAATTTACAGCAGGCAAATTTTTATTTAGGAAACATAACATTTGCAAATTCTGCGGATTCAGCCTATTCCTCTTGGGTGTTTGCACACGTCCTGCAGTGGCGAACAGCCTCTCTGAATTAACTGATGATGGTTTATATGATAAATACCTAAGTGCCAGCATTTTCAAACGAGGAAACGTATAACAGTTTTTCCAAAACGAAAAAGGACTTGATGTATGAGGTATATTTGGTGACATTAAATATTCGTTAACTTCTTTTTTACATGCGTTGCCTGCAAAATATTTAAAGTTTTAATTTTAAGATTTTAAGAAACACTTTAGGTAAATTTAAATTGTAATTTACGAGGTACTTCCACTTAATCTACTTTAGCATTTGCTTGCAAAAATTGCCAGTGGTTCATCGCCTTCAACGTTTTTAATTATTTGCTGGCATATGCTCCAAATTCCACTACTTGTGGATGGCTGAACGTCAGAAGAAAATGCTTCAGATTCATACACTTTGGTTTCAGGTATTGCTTCAGCACCAGAATAAAGAAGAGCCTTTGTTTTGGTAATAGTGGTCTGAATGCGCGCTTTCTGAAACTCCACCGTCAACTAACAGGCTCGTATCCGTATCGGTGCCGCCGCGCCCGCTGTTGCGAGTTGCACGTTCAGACCTGCAAGAACCGTATAACAACCGTGAAAATAGACGGTTACGGTTAACCGTATAATAGCAAAAACCGTGAACTAAACCGTTCCCCAACCGTAACCGTTGCACCACTAAAATATACATAACGTATTTACATATTTATTAAAAAAAGTTAATAAAAACTTCGGACAAAATTAAAAAGTCATTGTTAGATTTAAATAAATATAATTTTTGTCTTTTGCACGTTTTCACTGAAGTTACTGTAGAGTAAAAATTCTTGAATGTCTAAAATGGAGGAAATTGACTAGTGTTGACGAGCCATATTTCATATTCACTATTTAAGGTCACGACAAAATCTGTAATATGGCAAAAATGTAGACAATTCCACCGAAACCCAGTTTTCAATAAGAATGGTGCGAGGTCCTTTATGATTTAGTACTCATAGAGAAATATTAAAATACATAGGTAATATTAGAAATTACTCTTGCACAATCTTTTCAAGACAATTTCCTTCATAAAATCATAAATTAACAGTCAATAGAATGGCCCATTGTCATAGTAACCATCCAGGTAACAGTCGTCTTACCAGAATACAAACGTTGAGTTTCTATTTAAACGTATTATTAAAATTAAACGATTGTCTACTAAAAATAACTTATTTCGAAGTCCTTGAAAAATGAAACTGTATGTAATTACTCAATGAAAATCATATTTAAATTTATGAATAACGAAGGCTATCTTTAAACATTTTTCTCAGCAAAATAAGTGACTACTTTGGTAATTTCATTAATTTGTGGAGTATTTAAACAAATATTTTATAAAAACTAAACAGCCCAAAACCCACGTTTTTGAAATGGCACCCTATACATTCTTTAACGCTTTATAACTTAATTTTATAATTTAAAATCAGTTTATAAATGGACGTAATATTACAGTTTGGAGTTGACACAACGAAACACTTTGTCAGCAGAGCTGAGTACTTCGGTAGAAACATGTACTGCAAATATGTACTGCAGTAGTATAGGTACTTTAAGTACTTTTAACATTTCTGTACTGGCATTGTAAATTTACAGTACATGTACTGGGTATGTACTGGGTACTTATTTTCTACAATTCATTATAAAGTAAAGTAATTAAAAAATCCTGTTGTGACATGTTTGGCCACTGTACTGGGGTGGACGATGGTAAAATACAGTGTAATCAAATCATTTGAATCAGCAAGTTCATCTTCTGAATTATCAGCGTAAATAGTAGATGATTCATTCATTTTTCCTAATAATTCAGAAAATTAACACGATGGACAGTTTTTAAAATTGTTGTTACTTGTTACTGAAAAGCAATAAAGATTTTTGCGTTCATTACAAATGCTTATAGTATAAGAGCTGATGAGATGACATATTTTTCTGCCCTGTTGGAATAAGCAGAAAAATATGTTATCAGCTCTTAGACTATTATATATTATGCGTTGTAATTTTAAGTTGCCTTAAGTTTTTATATATTTTTTATTTATTTTCTTTGTTGTTTTATACATTAGAAATAAAATGAGTATCACAAATATATCTTCTGTGTACTTATTGTGATTTTCATACATCATATGACGACATATCATATAATACATACGATATTATACTAATAGTTATCATTATCAATTAATAATAATAAAAAGGGGCTCAAAACATGACTTTTATTTAATGAAATATAATACACCGGTATTATTGATATTAATATATGTATTACTGACTCTTGTTGGCAATTCTAAAATTATTTTAATAATGTGTATCTGATATTAGTACCGTTTTTAAAAAGGTACTTACAAATATATACTGCAAGTAGTTTGAAACACTGTAAATCTTTCTTTTAAAAAATACTTGCAATACTTGAAAGTACTACAAGTATTTTTAAATTACTGAAAATACTTGAAGAGTACTTTACTTATTACTGCTACTGCAAATGTTTGATTTTAATTACATTACTGAATATTTAAAGTATTTCTTCTCTACTTAATACTGCAAGTAAAACAAAAATTGTTTGATACTGCTCAATGATTACTGCCAGTACTTTCACTGAGTATTGGCCACAGCTCTGTTTGTCTGTAATTAACAGTGACAGTATTTTGAAATGCCTAAGCAAGGAACAAAACTACAGATCCAGGTAGATTGCCCATATTTAATACATGAGCAACCTTGATTTCGCGTTTTGTTCCCTGCTTAGTGGCTTAAGTGACACTCTTTAGCAGGGGACAAAACGGCAGCATACAAACCAACAGTATACTATGCTTTTTGTTCATTACTGACAAAAATTCTAAATCTTTATGTCATCTTCAATTATTTGACACAAATGTATTCGATTGTTTTTTTTTCTATTAAAAACATCGCACACGTAAATTAAACCACTATTAGATAAGTTTTAAAAATATACAGGGTGTTATTTAAAGTAAAGAGGTTAAACCGGAGGTGTATTTTGTGTCATGTTAGATCAAAAATGTATTTGTCTTTATATATATTGTGCCATAATGTAAAATTTGATCTTGAAAAATAAAAAGTGAGCATCTACCTGATCTCGCAAAAATTGAAACTACCCCGCATACTGCTCCCTTCTTAGATGATATTTATATATCCAGTAAACACAGCACGTTTATAATAGTCAGACATTATTTGAAGAAAGCCTACGTTTCTACGTGTTATCAACTTAGAAATGTTGTTTTGTTCGCTTCAGATATCGAAAATATAAACATATAATATTAGTACCTAAAGCAGCGATTACTTTTAGTTATTAATATTCCTAAATTATCACGTTTGATTCACGCTTTTAGTTAATGTAAATTAAATCTGGAAAATAACGTTTTTCCAACGTTTCCATTGAGCGTTTAAAAAAAACGTTAAAACAAAGGTATAATAAACGTGTTTTCGGACGTTTCTTTTTTACAATTCTTAAGGGGCCCTTTGTGTTCCACCGTCACCCAATGGTCACGGTTACTATTAATGACAGATCAATATTTGGAAGTGTTTTATGACCATTTCAAATATCTCTTCAAAAATAATACCAACTTTTAGTTTTTGAGATAGGTACTGTGAAAAAATATGTTTGTTCCTTTCTTAACCTGTATTGTCGTTATTTCTATTTTTTGGATTCCAAAATGCTGTTAATGAAATCATATCAAATATGTCAGTCATAAGGAAACTATCTAGAGTCTATGAATAAAGAACATGTAACGAAAAAAATTATTTTTTTCGTTGAAGCACCCGTACTACATAAATTTGAATTACCCGCGGTAATGTCGATGCGAAGTCGACAAGTGCGCATACGCGGTAGAATTATAACTGAGACCATTTTAAATATCCAAGCTATTTGACTTTCGCTTTCGGCACTGGTGAGTTAAGATCGTTTACTTATTCTTTAACGGATTTTCACGTTTATTTCTTTAATCCTTTGATATTTTGAATACATCTGATTATTAAATGATGTCATATTATTGAGTTAACGTTGCTGTATAGTTATTTTTGGGAATTAAAGGATATTCCGCGTAATAATTAATTTTTATTAACGCACATGTTTGTGCGATTTCCGCGTCCACTGGACACATGTTAACTCATTAATTATCGTGGCAATTTTGTATTTTGTAGTCGCTTGAGACACAATACCGTGGAGTTTTGTCATTATTTAGATTATTGTGGACGAGGATTAAACTCGGAAATTATTCAAGGCATAAATTAAAATTTTTGTTTCTTAATCGTGTGTAGACAATCTCATCTCACTAAAAGTCGAAACCTAAAGTCGATTTGTCGCATTTAGTTAACCTCGTGTTAGTACAAGAGGTTAAGAGATAATTTTTTATTAGTTTATTTTTCGGGAGATTAAACCCATAATTTTGTTTGCTATATTTTTTACAGTATTAGTCTTTTTCAGATAGTAATTCAGATATTTTCTCTCTAATTCTAACTAAATTTTGTTACCTTTGTTCAAATTTTTGGTCACAACCAGTCAGCCATTTTGTGAACGGATAAAATTTCATGACAGAGTTTTCTCAATTATTCATTTCATTTATTATATTAATCAGTAGCTTATTCATATATTTTCAGAAGTAAAATTTTATCAATACTAAGGTTTTTTTATTAAATTGCTAATACCTAGTTTGGTTTTGTAGTGACCTTTGTCACCATAGTTTTTTTTGCAGTTTTCTTGTATTTCTTTTTTCTCACAATTTTAAATTTTTTTTCTATTATCAACTGGTTCTTTACATTACCCCTTTTTCATGTAAAATCCTGGACCAAACCACCATTGAAGTAAGGCACAAGGCATAGATTAAATCTTTGGAGTTATCCTCAAAGTATTGGATATTATTCCGACGCAGCATCTCCTGGAAATCAGCGTTGTCAGGACCTGAATAACACGTCCTCCTTCCCGGGTACTCGCGGCCATCTTTAGGATCAGACCTCGTCGAGATTCCACGTCTCCGCTAAGCTAAGTAGCCCAAATTCATGTGCAAAATTCAACTTTTGGTCAGAAGAAAAATTGTAAACCAGTTGATCGTTTTTTATTGTAGTTTTTTTGTTAATCTTCAAATTTAATATTTTTTAACTAAATTTTTGTGAACTAATTAAATCAAATTTCACTATAAATATTTTTAATAACTTGTAAAGTGTTGTAAAATTTTCACTCTTTTATACTTATGTTAATATATTATTTGTTTTATATTTGATTTTGATTGTTTTCTCCCCCTGATAGACTTTGCAAGAGTGTTATTTACTGAATACGCTGGCGTCCAAATTTTTTGTAGTTTATTAAAGTTTTGTTTGGTTAATTTGACAAGCAAATAATTGTTCAAAAAAATATATAACTCTTCTCGCCACCGAGTGACCCTCGACCAGCTCTGAGCTAACCGGTTGCTACTCTTTCATAGCTTCCTCAGCACCCAGCTGAGAAGTTGTGGTTGCAAACAAAAGAAGATTTTTTTTGTGTATGTCAAGAACGGCAGAGTCATTGAGTGTCTTAGTAATTAATTATTTCTAGAAATCTGGGAATAAATATAATAGATTAATATACAAAACTGAAATTCCTAAATATTAAAATTAAATGCCATTACTTTTTACTACAAAATGGCGAAATAGCCACAAAACTCTGTATCTCATTTAACCATGTAAGTATCGTACCTATCGACAATAATTACCGAAATCTCAGCGATAAAGGTCGTATCTAGTACACACTGTATGTCTATAAATAAGAATGAAAAATGAATTCACGTATATTTGCGACATAATTTTCTTCCAGTCACTGTAATTTTAAAGGAAAAACATTAAATCAATTTTCTCATATGACATATTTTGTCCGGAAGACCCTGAACTATTGATTCCCAAAGTTTAAAGAAAATTGTACCGAAATTGTTTTTCCAAAGCTAATGGTGTGGGGTCCTTTAAGACATACTAAATGCATAATTATATACTCGTAATTAAATGTCTTTTTATTGCATTATAGTGCATACAATTTATTTTACGTTATAGTGTTACTCCGAAATGTTTATTAACTCCGATTGCGACATGTTTTGTATGTGCTACTAGAGTACATAACTCCAAAACCTGTCTAAAACGATTTTATTTGACCTAAATGAATTTTTCAGTAGATGTGGTTTTATGAACTTTTAACAGATTGGCTTTCTTTAAACACTTTAAATGATGTAACCAAAACAACTGCTAACACGTTTTGTGAAATATTCATGTACTTTTAACCCTACGAAAGATTGTTATTTTTCCAGCCATAAATAATAAACGGTGAAGTGTATTATCAAAAAATGTATCCAACATATCATGGCTCAACTCTAGTATTTACTATTTCTCTGTTAATAATTCATAGAAAAAATTATAGATAATTCACCCTAACATTACACAAAAATAAATAAAATCTAATCTCAGCTTATTGTTTCTTTTGTCCAGTAACACTTATTAATTTAAATTTCATTTAATAATTCAAGCCATGTTATTAAAGAACGGCTATAGTGGATTTGATTTAAAACACTCGTGAATATTTGAATGAACCGACACACTGCCGTGTAATAAAGAGAAAAATACATACCTCTTCCGGTAACCCGCATTAGAATGATAAACGCTTACCTGGAAATAAAAAAGAAAAATATTAATCGCTCAACAAAATAACTCATAAATTATAAAATAACCGAAAGTATTAACTTTGTTTCGTATCACAAAACCGGCCGGTGTCTTTTTAAATATTCAATTAGCTCTGAATTATGTAGAAGGCCGTGTATTTACATACAAGTCCACCGGGTATAGAGGAATATTTAAATTCCAGAAAAAGTAATAAAAGAAAAATCATAAAATTCAATATTCTCCCAACAATGAAATGTAAAATAAAACGGAGCAAATAATGAAAGCCACAGAATCAATCGCATTCTGTGGACATAGCAAACAGATATTAATATTTAAACAGGGGCTCGCCCTATTGAGAGAGACCTGGGGCCAATATCTGCCCTGTTTTTGGTAAACACTCTCCTTTTGCATATCCAGTTCTAATTTTAGAACTAAAACTAATAGAAATATTTATGCAAATACATATCTCTTACTGTCCGAAAATTAGACATCAAACTCGACTAAGAAGCAAAGATGAATGATTTAAATACGTTAAAAGGTTCCTCCGTTTTAGACATATTACTGTGGTAACAAAAATAATTGGATTGGATAATTTAATTTGTCAAAGAACACTTTCAGCTGCTAAAAGAGCGATTAAGAAAATATAAAAATAAACATTTTAGTTTGAAATGTTCACAGTATTATTGAAATAAATCGTTTATCTTAAAATTTGGCAGTAAAACTCAAATCTACAAAACACGATTATTTAAAAACTGAAAAGACATCCTGATACGAAAGAGTTGATATGTGATGATGATGAAGCAGGTTTTAATTGGCCGTGAATATTATCGAATACTTTAAAGTACGAAAGTAGTGCTCTTTTTTAATTGTTAATTTACTTCCACATCCACGTAGTGGATTGGAAGTATAGTAATCGTGAAAGCATTTTTTTTTTCCTTGAAATATGTTTAGAATGTCGAGATTTTAAATTTGAGCGAAAAAAATATGTTCTGTATGTCTGTCTGTCTCTCGGTCTGTGG
Source organism: Stenurella melanura (assembly GCA_963583905.1). NCBI lineage: Eukaryota > Metazoa > Arthropoda > Insecta > Coleoptera > Cerambycidae > Stenurella > Stenurella melanura. Next base: position 118,184,599 of record OY757312.1, read on the forward strand.
CTTTTTTTTTGTCCGCACGGTTTCTCCGGAACGGTTTAAGATATTGACTTGAAATTTGGTACACGTATATATTGTAACGAGATCTGGAACTGGATTGTTTTTTTAACATATCCGGTGAAGGGCTGAGGGGTAAATAGGGGGAAATAAGTACAATAAATTGGTAAGAGTACACAAATTTCAAACTTTATGTATATGTACTAGAAGTCAAGGCCCCAAATTGCTTTATGATGTTTTCTATCACACCAACATCCCCCGCTCCATTATTAAGGGGGTTTATAAAATAAACTTGAGATATTCACTTGAAATTTGGCACACGCATATATTATAACGACAACTGGAACTGATTATAATTTGATATGATTCCGTTGAAGAGTTGGGGGTTAAATAGGGGTAAATAGGGGAAAATAAGTAAAGCAAGCTGGTAAAAGTACAGAAATTTGAAATTCGGTGTATGTACTAGAAGCCAAGGCATCAGATTTTTTTTAAATATCTTGCAACCCCCACCACCCCCACTCCATTTTAAAGGGGTTGACAAAATAAAATTGAGATATTCACTTGGAATTCGGTACACATATGTATTATAACGACATCTGAAAGTAGATTATATTTTGAGATGATTCCGTTGAAGGGGTGGGCAACAGGGGAAAATGAGTAAAGCAAGCTGTGTAGAGTACAAAAACTTGAGGTTTGGTGCGTATACTAGAAGCCAAGCCCTCAGATTTCTTTATAGTTTTCAGCCCCCTCACCACCATCACTCCATTAATAAAGGGGTTGATAAAATAAACTTGAGATATTCACTTGAAACTTGGTACACGTTTGTATCTTTTGTTGAAGGGGTGGAGGGTGGTGTATAATAGGGAAAAATCAGTAGTGCAGGCTAGTAAGAGTCCAGCAACTTAATTTTTGGCGTATGTACTAGAAACCAATGCCTTAATTTTTAACACTGAGAATGTTTAAAAAATCGAAGATGTAACGGTAATACGGGGGTCCAGTAGCGATTTGTGTTACGCTTGGAAATTCGGCTATTTTTTTGAACACGAAAGCATTCGGTGCTGTTACATCGCATACTTTTTGGAAGATCAAAATTTGATTTTGAATTTGATAAATTTTGATCCCTAGAATCATGTTCTTGCACTTTTACGTCTCGATGCTGAACGACGCCTAGCGTCGTTTTTATAAAACTTGTGTATTTGATTAATTTTTATATCAAAATTTATATTCTTGCATTTTTACGTCTCAACGCCTACCGACGCACATTGGGAAATTGGGAAATTTAGTTTTAAATCCACTATGTCTTGGAAAATATGCATGCTATGTAAATAATATTTTAGACACCGATAAAGCACGATATTTTTTGTATAAGGAAATTTTTTCATAATTTTTTATTTTAAAATTTTGCAGTTATTCTCAAAAACGTGACGTCATGTTTATTCGGTTTCAATGTATTTTAAAAAAAAAGTTAAAATAGTTAATTACAATATAAAATATAAGCATTTTCAGAAAATATAATTGGTATATTAAATATTAATTTAATTAATCAAAACCAAAATCAATGTATTTAAAAAATGTTTGTTAAAATAGTTAATTATATAAAATGTATGCATTTTCAGAAAATATAATTGGTACATATCCAATATTAATTTAGGTACTTATCAAGCGTAATAGATAACATTATTGCAAACTTGCAATGATATTATCCTTTACGCTTGATAACTAAATTAATATTTGATACATACCAATTCTTTTTTCTGAAAATGCTTACATTTTATATAATTAACTATTTCATCAAAAATGTTTTAAATGCATTGATAAATAACCGGATAAACATGACGTCACGTTTTTGAGAATAACTGCAAAATTTTCCAATATTCAAATTTCAACTATTAATTTAGAATAGACTTATAATAAACACATAATTTTTTCAGTTTTTTCTGCTCCTCCGTTTCTGAGATATTCGCGATTACAGTGAGGGGTCAATACATTTGAATCGTATATTAGTAGATACGTTAATAAAAAAATGTATTATTCCATTCCATTGTCTCTGAATACTCAATTCATCTACTCACCTAACTGTCTGATGGTTATTAAAATTTTTCTGTCAAAAATAGTAATGAGTTATACTCAATTTTTTCGTGGACAAAAATTAGGAAGTTAAAATTGTTTTGATGCTTTGGCAGTATATAATTGCATCTGCATTGGGAATTTCAAAATTAAATCAAATAACTTTTCGAACATTTAAATCAGTAGAAACAGTTAATGCCATATTTGTTATTCTTCAGCATTGGGTATGTTAAACTAAACCCGAGATGATTAAATCGTTCAAACAAAATTATAACATTTGACGTACACGACAAGTGCATTGGATATGTAAAATTTCGTCAAACAACTTTTAGCATTAATAGTAGAATGAAAACATTGTTAATGATGGACTGATGGATTATAATAGCTATGAAAAATTTATCAATTTTCAAAATATGCTCACTTTAATGCACGTTAAAACAAATTTTATTTTATGAAAAATGTACACATTACTAAATACGTTAACTATTAGAATTACCTGTTCGTATAAAAGCTACTATTTTTCAAGGATAATATTTTATGTTATATAGAAAACTTCAGCAGCAAATCGACATCCTTAAAGTTATTCTCTATAGCTTGATGTTAGAGAATTATTAAAGTCATGGCCGGCGCAGAGAGTAGAGTTAAAATTCAGCGGATTCTCTGATTTTACAAGATTGTAATGTTGTGCTATAGGAAAAGCTGATGCTCTAATAAGTACAGTCACTTTTGTTGGATCTCATTTGGGAAAAATTCTAAAGTCTAATTTTGACATTCGTGATCAGAGAGAGACCTCAAAAACTTAAATAATATAAGTAAGTGTCGATAATTTATTCTCAGTACTTTATTAATTATTGATGTTTTTACTTTAGGGGTGGTCCTATTAAGAAAAATGATTGCTCTTACCCCTAAGGGGGTGACCTCTTAGGAGCAATAGCAATCATTTTTTTATTAGGATTAACTTCAGATTTGTAATAACCGGCCTCAAAGGCATATGCATGGATTTTTCCAATAACTAACTCTTAGTATTTGAGTCGGTATTAAATTTTGAAATTCAGGGGTAGTTTTCACCCTCTTAGAAGTAAAAGCACATGTATTCCTTTTTAATATTTGAAGTTGATACGCTAAAGTTTAAGAATCCGCAAAAAATCCAAGCCGCTATAGAATTAATTCGAAGTTTGGGTATTACTTCCACATCCACGTAGTGGATTGGAAGTGTAGTAATCTGTCTGTCTGCCGGTCTGTCTGTAACTTTTTTTTGTCCGCACGTTTTCTCCGGAACGGTTTAAGATATTGACTTGAAATTTTCTACACGTATATATTATAACGAGATCTGGAACTGGATTGATTTTTGAAGATATCCGGTGAAGGGTTGGGGGGGGGCAAATAGGGGTAAATATGGGGAAATGTAAAGCCAGGTGATAAAAGTACAGAAACTGAAATTTGATGTATGTATACAAGCAAAGGCCTCAAAATTTTTGAAAATATTTTTCATCCCCCCACCACCCCCCCATTCCATTATTAAAGGGGATGATACAATAAAATTGAGATATTCACTTGAAATTTGGTACACGCATGAAATCAGGAACTAGATTAAATTCTGGGATTATTTTGATGAAGGGGTGGGGGTTAAATGGGAGTAAATAGGGGCAAATAAGTAAAGCAAGCTGGTAAGAGTACAGAAACTTGAAATTCGGTGTATGTACTAGCAGTCAAGGCCTCAGATTTTTTATAATCTCCCACCACCCCTACTCCATTATTGAAGGGGTTGGTAAAATAAAATCGAGATATTCACTTGAAATTTGGCACACATATGTATTATAACGATATCTGAAACCAGATTATATTTTGAGATGATCTCATTGAAGGGTTGAGGGTTAAATATGGGCAAATAGGTGAAAATAAGTAAAGCAAGTTGGTAAGAGTAAAGTAATTTGAAATTCGGCGTATGTACTAGAAGCCAAAGCCTCAATTTTTTTTATAACATTTTTCAACCCCCCATCACCATTATTAAACGGGCGGATAAAATAAAATTGAGATATTCATTTGAAATTTGGTACACGTATGTAACGACATCTGGAACTGGATTATATTTTGAGATGATTCCGTTGAAGGGTTGGGGGTTAAATAGGGGAAAGTAAGTAAAGTAAGCTGATATGAGTACAGAAACTTGAAATTCGGTATACGTACTAATAGCCAAGGCCTAAGATTTTTTTATAATATTTTGTAACTCCCCACCACCCTACTCCATTATTAAAGGGGTTGATAAAATAAAATTGAGATATTCACTTCAAACTTGGTACACGTAATATGTATCATAACGACATCTGGAACTAGATTATATTTTGAGATTATTCCTTTGAAGGGTTGGGGCTTAAATGGGGGTAAATAGGAGAAACTAAGTAAAGCAAGCTGGTAAGAGTACAAAAATTTCAAATTCGGTATATGTATTAGAAACCAAGGCCTCAGATTCTTTTATAATATTTTTCAACCCCCCAATACCCCTACTCCATTATTAAAGGGGTTGATAAAATAAAATTGAGCTATTCACTTGAAATTTGGTAAGCGTATATATTATAACGACATCTGGAACCAGATTATAATTTGAGATGATTCCGTTGAAGGGTTGGGGGTTAAATAGAAGTAAATATGGGAAAATAAGTAAAGCAAGCTGATAAGAGTACAGAAATTTGGGTTTTGGTGTATATACTAGAAAGCAAGGCCTCAGGTTTCTTTCTAATATTTTTCAAACCCCGCCACCTCCGCTCTATTATTAATGGGATTGATAACGTAAAACTGAGATGTTCACTTGAAAGTTAGTACACGTATGTTTTGTAATGACATCTGATTGAGATGTTTCCATTAAAGGGGTGGGAGGTGGTAGTTTGTGAATAGGGGAAACAAGTAGGGTAAACTAGAAACTTCATTTTTAACGTATATGGTAGAAACCATCGCCTAAACCTTTTCTATGATATCTGCCCCAAATATTAGCAAAATTCTATGACCAATAACTTCCACATACTTGAATGCAAATCTAATCAAGATGTTTCCTTTAAAGTGACTTGGATGAAAAATCTGGATGTGGAAGTAGTAATTCCTTAGGCAGCGGTTTTTTTTAAACCAAGCGACTGTAATAAATCATGAAAGTCGGAATAAGTACCATAGCTCATTCTATTCTTGAATATTTCCAAGAAAATGCAACAAATGTAAATGGAAGACTGAGACATAATATCAAATTTTTAACCAATTTCAAAGTTTTTTAAAAATGTTTGTTCCATCATCATCATGTTTTGGTTCAACGAACACCTATGAAATCTATTGCAGACTGCAGTGAGGCAATCTACGAATGTGGGCGGGAGTGAAATCAAATTATCAATTGCCATTTAATAAAATTTACCTTTAAAAGACCAGGCGATTTTTTTCTGTAAAGACAAAAAGCAAGCACAATAGGTTATCGTTCTAGTGAAATCTACCAGGCAAATGAAAAAACGGAGATTCGGTAAAAAATGTAGGGCACATAAAAAATTTACCAGGCTCTTTATGTTATTAAATATGAAACTTTTCTGTCCCTAGATTTCCATAGCATAGGTAACTAACATGGGTTGACGTAGCGTTAAATATTTCTCTTGTTTAAAACCACCTTAAAACCATGCAACCCAATATTCATTACAAATTAATATTAAGAAACCTAACCAAACTCTTTATTAAGTTATAAATACCGCTTATAAGGAATCACTACTTCCACTCCAGATTTTCCATCCAAGTCTCTTTATAGGAAAACAGCTTGATTATATTTACACTCTAGTATGTGGAAATAATTGGCCATAGAATTTTAATAATATTTGAGGCAGATGTTATAAAAAATGGTTTCTAGCATATACGCCCTAAATTAAATTTCTGGACTCTTATTAGCTTGCTCCTGAGAAAACGTGCGCACAAAAAAAGTTACAGACCGACAGACAGACTGATAGACAGAGCGACAGACAGAAAAACAGGAAATTTTTCTCTCAAATTTAAAATCTCGACGTTTTATGACATTCTGAGTCTTTTTCAACAAAAAAAATATTTTTTTAGGATTAAGTGCTATACTTCCACCACTCCCCTATGTGGATGTGGAACTAATTAAAATTACAAATGTTATATGCTACACTAGAGAGCGGCTCGTTGGTAGTCCCATTACAGCTTTATCAAGTTATGACTGGTATATGAGCAAAAATTGGAAAAAGTTTTTTCAATCGAGAATTTGGAATGAGCTAATAATAATGGTCGGAACGTCGGTATTGCATTAAAGTTGATACTTAGTTAGATATTTCCGGAGTAATGATACTGAATCAGTAGTTAACAATTTCTTTCCAATAAAAACCTTTATATCTGTTTTTGCAGCCTTCCTTCATGCGCCAAAGAAATTTTAATTAGCAAAAGTACATATTATGTATAACGAATGTACTTTCACAACTTTTGAGTTGTTAGGCTTCGCGTCTTTTTCGACGCCCACTGACAGCCTATGCTTCGCCTCTTGCAAAAATGACCTAGACCTAGTATAAAAAGAGACTAAAATTAAAAAGTCCCACTGTTTTCCGTGTAAAGACTCCCGCGTTTTTCTCGTATGATATCTCCAGGACTATAAATACAAAAAGTAATATTATCTTCATTTCGAACATCGGAAACATCGCTCGTAAAAAAAAATATTTTGTTGAATAACTTAAAAATGCCAATCTGTGTGTCAGTTTGTCTGTCTATCCATCAAATTTCTTGTGAACACGGTAACTTAAGAAAAACCTTTGTTAGTATTTAAATTTGGAGAGTAAGGTAGTGTTATCTAGGGAAAGAACCCAATATTTGAAAAAAAAAATCTAGCAATAAAAAACAACTAAAACTAAAAAAGCTGTGGAGCAATTAAAAGGCTTGTAAAATAATAAAATATACTGCATAGTGTACTGACGAGTTTCGTCAATCAAGATGGCACCATCGGGATATACTAGTATGACAATTATAGCAATTACACGTAAAAAATGAACTTAAAATCAAGAAACTGCGAAGAGTATACTACAGAATGTTCAACAGTTCTGTAGAGAATTCATAACTCGACGAAAAGTATAACGTTTACATCTAGTATAGTTCACTCCAAATTTTTACGGCACATAAGGAACATTTAAACAGAGACGTACTTTGAATTTATCTGTCAATGTCATTTAGGACGGGCAATCCGTCCACCAATGCATCAGATATTCCTATCTTGATGCAAGACAGAGTAAGATTTTTTACTTTACCAGAAACTTCATTAAGCTTCTTCCGAAAATACGATTTTTAAATTTCTAGTATTATTTTGTTCACTCTAATGTGCAAAAATTTGAAATACGGCTCTGAAGTACCTTGTCGGCAGGTAATAGCGCTGTGTTTGATACTTGGCTGACAGGTTTTTATTACCTTTTTACGTGCCTTAAACCAATGGAGACAATTATACAGTTATGAATTAGTCTGTTAAGAAAACAGACAATTGATATTTCTTCTTTCTGGACGCCAATGAATGAACATAATAAAAATTGTAAACGAAATAAAGTTATTCAAGAACACATAGCGGGCACGAATCGATCCCGTGGCAAGTCGAGAAAGTTTCGATTGGATAAAATGAACAGGAAACGGCATGAAGTATGTGTTTAATGTAGCGGAAAATAATGACGAATCGACGCTGTCTGTTGCTTATAACAGCTAATATGGAGTCGTTTATTAATTTTGAGAACTCGGAAGTTGGAAGTCTGTGTTCATTAATAACCTTCTCACCTACCTCGAGCATTTCAAAAACAGACTACCGTAAATAACTAGTACTGATGATGCGCTTTTCGCTTTTTGCTCCTGTCACTGTCTCCCTTTAGCTGCCCTTCTCGGAGCGTAATTACTTTTCAGAAACTTCGTCTCATATGCATGCACTTTTTATTCTTGCTTCTAAGGCATCATTTTAAAATTAAACGTTAATAAATACGTTTATTAATTTAATAAAGTTGAAATCTACACTTCTCACGATTCGCCAATCAAGTTAGCATCATCGGGAGATTATTACAAGCTTTTAGGATCATGCGATACTAAAATTGATCGTGTATACAGAATCGTCAATTATTGACAACACCAGTACCAATGAAAAGTTAATTGCATATTGTTTTATTATTTCCACAAGTTATCTGTTTTTTTTTTTACATATTCAAGACAAAAATTGTAATATTAGGCAACAATATTCATCCATTTTCTGTTTATAGTGGAGAGAAATTAGAATTTAAAAGTGATATAGTCGGGAAGTTGAATTTGTTTAACTTTTTGTAAATGAGTCGGAAGCTGAAGAAATTAGCAAAATCGGGCTGCGGCTTCGCAAGATAAGTTTTTCAGAAATTGCAATATATTAACTTGACTACGAGTTATATCACAATGAAAGGATTTTTTCCAATCAGTTTGTACTCTGAGGAATACGTATTTGAAATTATCCTATTTCTTACAAATTTAAAAAAAACCCTTTGGCATTATTGCGGATATTTCATAATTTTTTACGAAAAAAAAAAACTTAAAAGCTTCTTAACAATAGATGTGGTGAATATTAGACTCAAAGTTGCACTAAGATTGTTGTACATTGTTTATATCCAAACATTGCTTAGCTTTAAGCGCCAAAAAAATTTTTAAGTAAATGAATTATGAGTGTGCATTATCTCAAAAAAATTATTTAATTTTTTTTTAATTCTGTATGTGAACTTTTTAATTGTTTTTAATGGTGTCAAAAGTTATATTTTTAAACTAGAGAAAAAAATATTCCTCACTCAAAGATATACGCTTCATCACCATTTGCAAAGGATATAAACAAACCAAACATCAAAAAAACATTTTGTTATTTATTAGAAACTGTTATAATTTTCAAATTAACCGAAGGTGTCACAGAATTTTTTAATTACAAATATCAATATTAATAGTACAATTTTCAACTTTGTTAAAATGAATATTGAACGTACTGTATTTCGAACACTAATCATGGAACAATAACATTTAAATAAATTTAATTGTTTCAAAATATCAGAATATAATATTTATTTTTCTGATGATAATGGCAATATTCTTTATCTGGAATTTAATAAACTTGAAAAAAGATTCTTTGGCAGAGTAAGTAAAAAACCGCTGCCTAAGGAATCACTACTTCCACATCCAGATTTTTCTTCCAAGTCTCTTTAAAGGAAGACATCTTGACTATAATTGCACTCTAGTATGTAGAAATAATTGATCATACAATTTTAATAATACTTGTGGTAGATGTCATAAAAAATTTTGAGGCGTTGGTTCATAGCAGATACGCCAAAAAAGTTTCTGGAATCTCATTCGCTTGCACTACTAATTTTTCCCAGTTTACACAAATGAGATGTCATTATAATACCTACATATACTAAATTTCAAATCAATATCTCAATTTTATTTCATCAACCCCTTTAATATTAGAGTAGAGGTGGTGGGGAGTTTGAAAAATATAATAAAGAAATCTGAGACTTGGCTCCTAGTATAGTTTGAAAAATATAATAAAGAAATCTGAGACTTGGCTCCTAGTATATACACCAAATATCAAGTTTCTGTTCTCTTACCAGCCTGCTTTGCTCATTTTCCCCTATTTACCTCTACTCCCCCCCCCACACCCCTTCAGCGGAATCTAGTTCTAAATGTCGTTATAATACATACGTGTAACAAAATTCATGTCAATATCTCAACTTAATTTTATCAGCCCCTTTAATAATGAAGTGGGGGTAGCGGAGGGGTTGAAAAATGTTATAGAAAAATATGAGACTTTGCCTTCTAGTATTTACACCAAATTCAGGTTTCTGTACTCTTACCATCTTGCTTTACTTACTCCAATTTAACTGCCAACCCTTCAAGGGAATAATTTCAAAATATAATCTACTTCCAGATGTCGTTATAATATATATTAATTTCAAGTGAATATCTCAATTTCACTTTATCAACCCCCCTAATAAAGGAATGGGGGTGGTGGGGGATGTAGAATATTACAAAAAAAAATTGATGTCTTGGCTTCTAGTATATACACCGAAGCTCAAGTTTCTGTACTCCTACCAGCTTGCTTTACTCATTTTCCCTTATTTACCCCTATTTACTCCTCAAACCTTAACCAGATATGTTCAAAAGACAATCCAGTTCCAGATCTCGTTATAGTACATACGTGTACAAAACACAAGTCAACATCTTAAACCGTTACAGAGACGCGTAGACAAAAAAAAAATTGACAGACCGACAGACAGAATTTTTTTCTTCACTCGAATTTAAAATCTCGGCGTTTCATGATATTCTAAACCTATTTCAAGAAAAAAAAATTTGATTTTTTTTTTTTTTTTCGATTACTATACTTCCAATCCACTACGCGAATGAGGAGAAGTAATTAACATCTGTGTAAAACTTAACTGATTCCCTATTTTTTTTCCTGTTTATTACCTGTCTTTAACGAACTAATATACGATTCAAATGTATTGACCCCTCACTATAACCGCGAATATCTCAGAAACGCAGGAGCAAAAGAAATTGAAAGAATTATGTATTTATTATGAGTCTATTCTAAATCAATCACTGAAATTTGAATAATGTACACTGAACACCTTTGAAGTTCTTCTAAGTTATATTGAAAAATGTCCTAATTTTTTAAGACAATTTTGAACGTACCAGTTTTAAATCCATTATATCTTGGAAAATATGCCTACGGCTTGAATATTATTTTAGGCACCGATAAAGCATGGCATTTTTTGTAAGAGGAAATTTTTTCATAATTTTTTATTTTAAAATTTTGCAGTTATTTTAAAAAACGTGACGTCATGTTTATTCGGTTATTTATTAATGTATTCAAATTTTTTTTGTTAAAATAGTTAATTATGTAAAATGTAAGCATTTTCAGAAAAAATAATTGGTATATATCAAACATTAATTTAGTTATCAAGCGTAAAGGATAATATCATTGCAAGTTTGCAAGAATACTATCTATTACGCGTGATAACTAAATTAATATTTGATATAGACCAATCAGTTTTTCTGAAAATGCTTACATTTTATACGAGTAAAAAAAATGTATATACATTGATTAACAACCGAATAAACATGACGTCACGTTTTTGAGAATAACTGTAGAATTTTAGAACAAAAAATTATGGAAAAATTTTCTCGTACAAAATTGCCGTACTTTATCGGCGTCTAAAATATTATTTACATAGTAGGCATATTTTCCAAGATATAATGGATTTAAAACTGGTATGGTCAAAATTTTCTTAAAAAGTACGACATTTTTCAATACAACTTAGCAGAACTTTAAAGGTGTCCAATGTACATTATTCAAATTTCAGTGATTGATTTAGAATAGACTTATAATAAATACTTAAATTTGTTCAATTTTTTCTGCTCCTCCGTATCTGAGGTATTCGCGGTTGAAGTGAGGGGTCAATACATTTCAATCGTATATTAGTATAATTATTTATTAGATCAAAGTAATTGAATTTAACTACTTGATTTAGAGTAATATAATTTATACGCATTTAAATTCGTCATTAATAGTAGGCATAAATACCTTTTTCCTTTGTTTTTTATGGATATTCCTAACGTTTTGTATTGCACAAATCATATTAATATGTCTTGACACATTTTACCGAAAATTATCACACCATAACTATTACCAGATCACCGATTTAAATTATTACATATTAAACAGCAATAATTCAACACTCCCGATACACACAACTGCCTACAGAATTACACACACTACGCTGAGCCACCTTAGGCATACTAACGCTGATAAGTTTTTTTAAGTTAAAAACTTGTTACAGGTCTGATAATCATATTATTAGTCACAACACTGTCCAAAACAAAAACATGCTCTGTAGTTACTACCCAGATGTGTGAATTTTAATGTCATAAATTAATTGAAAGTAAATTAGAAAAATTATACATATATTGTGTCAAAGAAGAGGTACAGAGGTTTTGTCAACTTGACGGGGAAATTTGTATAAGATTGACTGAGTGGTACTTGGCGAATCCAAACAGTCTTTCGCCTCTTAGTGACTTATTTTGTATTTGAAAATAAAAAAATGTTTTTCATATTTTGTTTATATATAAATAGATACCTGACTTGGCGATTTTAATTAATTTCCAATATTTTTGGAGATATCACACTTTCTCATTTTATGTTTTTGTTGAGAGGAAAGATATTTTTGTGGGCAAAGTGTACTTGGCGATATTTTTTTACGGAGAATCTGTTTTTATGGGCATTTCATTACTTCTTGCAATTCTTGTTTAACAGAAATATGTACATAAGACAACAGCTGTTATTACCTCCACATCCACATAGTGGAGTGTAAGTATAGTAATCGCAAAAAAAAATTCAAATTTCCTTTTTGCTGAAATGGGTTTAAGATGTCATGAAACGTCAAAATTTTGAATTTGAGCGACAAAAATTTCTGTCTATCGGTCTGTCTGTCTGTAACTTTTTTGTGCGCACGTTTTCTCTTAAACGTTTGAGATATTGACTTGAAATTTTATACAAGTGTGTATTATAACGAGATCTGGGACTGGTGTGTTTTTTTAACCTATCCTGTCAAGGGTAGGGGAGTAAATAGGGATATATAAGTAAAGCAAGCTGGTAAGACTACAAAAATTTGAGATTTGGTGTATATACTAGAAGCCAAGTCCAGTGATTTTTTTATAATATTTTACACCCCCACTCCACTATTAAAGGGGTTGATAACATAAAATTGAAATATTCACTTGACATTTGGCACACGTATATATCATAGCGACATCTGGAACTAGATTATATTTTGAGATGATTTCGTTGAAGGGTTGGGGATTAATAGGGGTAAATAGGAGAACACAAATAAGGCAAGCTGGTAAGAGGACAGAAACTTGGTATTTGATGTATATACTAGAAGCCAAGACCTCAGATTTTTTAAAAACATTTTTCAACTCCTCCACCACCCCCACTCCATTATTTAAAATGTTGATAAAATAAAATGAGGTTTTCACTTGAAATTTGATACCACATTTGATATCAAGGACTCAGATTTTTTATAATATTTTTCAATCCTCCCACCACCTCCACTCCATTAATAAAGGAGTTGATAAAATAAAATTGAGATATTGCTTGAAATTTAGCACATGTATGTATTGTAATGACGTCTGATTGAGATAATTCCATTGAAGAGGTGAGGGGAGGGAGTAACTGCCTCAATTTTTTTTGTGACATCTGTCCGAAATATTATTAAATTATGTGACTAATTATTTACTCATACTAGAATGCAAATATAGTCAAGAAGTCTTCCTTTAAAGAGACTTGGATCGAGAATCTGGATGTGGAAGTAGCGATTCCTTAGGCAGCGGTTTTATTTTGTTATTCGTTAAAATTAAAGACATCACTGAGCAAAAAAGTTTTATTTTGAGCAGACATCATGATACCCCACATTGAGAATGTGAATTCGACGCCGCCACCACAATTACTCCATCACATCAGGATTCTTCCTTAACTTAAAAAAATATCTACAAATCAGTGAAAATGTTAATTAGAGGGGGTTAGAGGAAAATCCTGACATGATGGAGCAATTCTGATGGTCGTCGGCATCGGATTAAGTGAGTCCAGAAATATAGGTGCCCTTGCCCCCCTCCAGCAGATGACTCCTTAAAGCAAAAATAAATAAACTGCATATTTATAAACACGGCTTCGGACCTCCAGAAATTACAGACGTACCTTTAAGAAGATTAGTCAAGGTATGTCTACCGGAAGTTTGTATCTACCAAGGATATATCCAGTACAGGTTTGCGACGTTGTAGCATTTGAAAAAGTTACATGAATAATTTCATATTTGAATACAGTAAATTGACCCTGATTAATTCATTTATTTAAGTATAGAGGTATGCAACCCACTCAACTTCAGGATTTAGAACTCGATAGTAAATGGTTGCCTATCTTGATGTGAAATTATGGGCAGTAAACATGTTTTCTTTAAGTATAATTTTGAGTTAGAGATGTTAGTCGTATATTCTTGTAGTTGAGATATTACATAATTGCGTAAATCAGTCTTTTGATTGGCGCATTTTTATTGGCTAGAGAAAGTGTTCTCTAGATGCTCAAGTTGGCAACACTGAGAACTGTTAAAGAGATTTCCGGCTGGTAGCTCGTCTTTCTACAGCCACGATAGTGAACGGCGTCGGTCCCGATTTTGTGTTGAAGAATCTGGGTTTTACATCGCTTACACTGAAAGGGGATTTGATTGGTGTGTCCAATAACCTTCACCACCTTGCTGTGAGCGTTTTGTAAATTTTCAGGAAGGAATTTTGTCGGTTGCCGTAATTTTATCGCCACGTGTTTCGTGAGGTTATGTAATACTCTCTATATGGGGTGAGCTTTTATTTTACTTCGTTTGAAGTTTTATTTGGTTCTTATTTATTGTAATTATTACAGAGTTTTGGAGGGACTGGCTATTTGAAAATTAGTTATGTTTTGGAAAGGTTTATGTTTGGATAGGCCTATATATGGGTTAGGCTATTAGGCAGAGTAGTTAATGTATGAGTCAAGCTAGTTGGTGCAGTTATTTTGGTTATGTGAAGGAACCCAGTATTTAGAGGAGTAATAGGAGGAAGTCTATTACTCACATATTTGGTTTTATGTGGGTCTTGCTGATATTTAGAGAAGTTTTGGTTGGAGAGTTGTTCGCAGCAACCTCCAAGAGATTTAGGCAGAAATTTTGGAGCGACACGGAGTCTTAGTCGCAAGCAACATCGAGAACATCTATGAAGTGGTGACAGGTCACGCTGCAGTCGTCACAGAAAACGCCAAGGCTCTAATCAGGTTTTACTGTTTCATCTTAGTTACATTAAAGAAATTATTATTCGTTCAGTGATTTTTTGTTTAAATATTGGAGTAAATTACACAACAATTTTGTAAGTACAAGTTAAATTCTAAATTTATACTTAGTATGATGAAATATTTTTCACTGTGAAGTAACGTATGGTACCATGTGATACTAATTTACCTTCTACTATGTCACATGTGAAATATTTTTAATAGAATATACTTATTTTAGATTATGCTTTAACATTCTAGTGCACACAGCGAGCATTGCAAATGTTGGCTAACAGAATTCCGTTTATTACATAATATTCTAGTGATGAGGATAAATCTAAAATTCATTGTTGGTATTACCTAAGCCGTAGTTGCATTTTTATGAAAAACTCAAATCACTGAAATCATTTTAAATGGGGTCATGCACATATTTTGAATCTCTATTGCGTATAGATTATGTTTAAGGAGTAATAGTGAAATTATTTATTTTTTATTGTTGTACATCTCACTTGTGTTGTAATAAATGTCTAATGTCTACATGTTCTTATTATTTGCACTGGTACACCTGATATTTGCTTAAATCTTGTGATTTCAGAGTAAAGTGTAAGTTTTAATATTGTCTATATATTTTGAGAATTCCATCGCATGATTGCTAGTAACTTAATTTTGTTCCTGGCTGGCAAAATTATTTAATTCATATTACGTAATATACAGCAGGTGGCGCTCTTTAAGTGTCCACACACTCCTAACCCACGGCCCTATGCTTCCCAACAAAAAACTGGTTGCCGTTCGCACCGATATAACACATTTTAATATTTAGGTATTAAAAATCGTACAACGTAGCAGATTGCTGTCTGGAGGACACGCCCAAGAAACTTCCTCTCTTAAAAGCCTCAAAGTGTGTTTGTGTTGAACCAGCAGTTTCTAATAAGAATCCCAAATTGAGGACGGTAAAAATAGTATTCAGAGATTAATCAAAGTTGTGATCCAGGTTCGCCTTGCCCGACGGGAGCCTACAACACACTCAAGGCTAAACAGTATAAAATGTATGTTCCTGGAGCATGTAAATGTATTAAACCTCCTTCAATAATTAATTTTCCGGTGGTAAGCCAGAAGAAAAGTGTTACCGTCCAGAAGAGTGCCCTAAACTGGAACTATGCCTAGCCAAAGCTAGAGAAGATGATGAAGAATCTTTGTGTATGCAAGAAAACGTCACCTCGTTGAAACCAAAATCATATCCGTGTGTAGAGCTACCTAAGAGATAGAAGCCCCTAAGCTAAAAATACTATACTTACATGTCCCAGAACCTGAAGAGTATCGTCCAATGACAACTTGTGCAGATATTCCCCGACCTGATAATAGCGTCAAAGATTAGAATAGGAAATTGCCAGTTCTGCAACCTGGAGACAGCATATGATAGACGTTAGGTCACTTCCAAGATTTAAATGTCAAGATGAAGAACCATGTCATTGTGAAGATCCTTGTATTCTTTTTCCAAGAGTAGCCTGAGAATGCTGGAAAGAGAACTTAGAAGATTAGGAAGATATGTTGATTGACTGATCGATTTGTCAGCGTAAACTGGGCATTTCTGCCGATTCCGGGGCATGGAAATTTGTTCCACCACGCAGCCCGATCGCCCGCCGAAAGTCCATCTGCAGTCGCCCAGTCGTCTATTACATATTCATGCGGGTCCACCCAACCGACCAACGGATCATCCCGCCGTATGCCGGAACAAACCCCCCGGTGCTTTTATATAATGCTGGACCGGCTACATACGCTGGATTGGACATTGAACATCCTTGTTGTCAGCAGCGAGAGCCGCATGACGCATGGGATAGAAGTATAGGATGGAACGTGTAGGTGTTTGTGAGATGTTTCTTCTTGTTTTCCTTCTGTCTTCAGAATATTAGGACCTACTCTAAAATTCCTTAGAAACGATTATTATATTACTTTTAATTTTAGAATTACCATAAACGGTATTAACACTAGAGATGCCGCAAGACCAAGACAAGATAAGACTAAGCAAGTCTTGTCTTGGTCCCGAAACTTTCTTAAACTAGTGTCTTGGTCTTGCCTTGGTATAGTATTGACCCATGACATTTAATCCTTAATTCAGAAACAAGGTCATATACACTATAAAATAATAAATTTGTTTGAGTCAAGTAAAATGATCCGTTATTGATAAACGTTTGTTTATGCACATGCATCTGCGGCAGCACAAATCAGTTCAAGAGTGACAAAATATATTCCCGACTTGACTTGCAAACTCCTAAACTTTTAGTCCAGTCAACGGGGGGGTTCACTTTTAACTTGAGTGCAAGTGAATGGATCTTGATGAAACATTGTGCAATGTAAACGCAATGACGCACAGTGGTCGATTAGCCCGCAATAGGCCCAAATATTCTATCAGTTGTGTATCGAGCGATTGCATCAAAACTGTACCCTACAGAATCATAAGAGGTCATATTCATATAAACAATACAAAGTAAATTTCTACGCACCTCCGCTTATTCGGTATCTGACTGAAAGACGTCTTTGTAATGCTGAGTCATTAGTGTTTACGTTGGACGTTTATTTACAGGCACAATCTCAATGTGCCTTGTTATTTCCAACTTTTGAATTAAACAGTTCATTTACTATGGCTTCTGAAGAACAAGGTAAATACTTTATAATACTACTTAAATGATTTTGAAAAACTGTGCAAATGTAATTATTTTAATTATTGTATAGAGTCGCTTACTAATCGCAACATTTATATGAATTTTAATATTATCACATATGATAACTTTTAGGGAAGTAGTTTGCAACAAATGTTCTAGCCGTTTTTGTAATGTAGTGTTGTCTAACTCTCGTGTGTATATAATTTTATTGTCATATTTTGCCATATACATGTGTGATATTCTTTTCAGTGAAAATGAGTGCAGTTCCAAGAAATGAACTTTTCGAGGTATGGAAGCGTGAACCAATCCGTAAACAGAAATCCCAAGCTGTGTATAATTATGTGATTCAAAAACTGCAGTTACAAGACGGCGAAGAACGTATATAAAAGGCTTTGAAACAAAAAGCCGAAAATTTTTCAAAACAGTGCCTTGTGAAGTGGCAGGAGCAAAATTAATATTGAGATATTCCGACAATTTGCGTTCGATACAGCAAAATTACACGTCGAAAAATATAGTTGCTATTACATGCCCATTACGATGCATAAAATATTAATACATGGTCCACAAATTATGGAATCATCGGTGCTTCCTATTGGAGTTATGTCTGAAGAAGCACGTTACAAAGACTCAAAACACTTCAGGGAATCAAATACTTGAAAAATGTCCCGAAAGTCTACTATGGAATATCTGTTTCACATATTGCTGTTCTCTACGGATCCTATGATAAATTCCTATCGGAGAATACCCTCAAAGCCTGGTAAACCATTTCCTCGTGACATACTCGACCTTCTTGATATCCCAACAGGAGGTAGGGTACATTCAGATGCAGAATCGGACGAAGAAGACAGCTACAGTGAATAATTAGTTAATCATTTGTAATGTAAAAAGATGTTTTTGTAATATTAGACTGTCACTACTGTCAGGCTTTCATTTGTTTTGTTGTGTGTATGGTCTATAACATTTCTGTATACATTTTGTAATACACAAGATATCAGACAACAAGGAACCCGTTTTTAATAAAATATTTTTCGAAAAACTGAAGTTGCTCCCAAATCAGGGAAATCGACCACTGTGTACGTGAATGAAAAAGTTGAAAAAATATTATAGCAGGAAAGGATCGGAAGGGGTAGAAACACTTTTATCACTTGTAGAAACAGGTCAAATATGAAAAATATATATATTTACCTCTTTTGGCGCAAAATAAGATATTTTTACTCTTGTGAATTTTTTCAAGAAATGCTTATTTTTCGAGATATAGCCACACGAAAATTCTTAAAAGTGGGGGAGGAGAAACTTAAAAGCTGAACAAGAAAATTAAAAAACATTAGGTGAATGTATTATGGAAATAAAAGACTTTTTTTATTTGCAACTTTTCTGTAAGTACGTTTTCGTCGAGTTTTTCCGGAAAAACATGAAAAACTACCCCTTTCTTGGAATTTTTTTGTAACTTGCTAATTTTCCGAGTTACAGTCAATTTTTTCAATGAATAATCAACTACATTTTTTGGCCATTAAAGTATATATGAAAATTCGAACATTGAGTGTGATTTATATAGGTAGGTACGTATTATAGGAAAATATGAAACCTATATCATTAAACAATGTTTAAATGTTCAACGTAATTTATAAATTGAAAATTTGAAATTTTTTTCCGGAAAACTATTGTTTTGAACAGCTAATTAATGAACTGGATGAAAAAGACCACCGAAATAAAAGTGACGTGCCAATTTTATCTGGCTTTCCAGACAGCTAGAGACAATAAGATGCTTAAGCATTATCACAAATCCATTTGGATTTATTGTTGTTTTTGTATTTTAGATCCTAGACACAAAACTGCATGGGGTAGAGAAATGGAAAAAAAATCAATGACAATGTTTGAAAACGTTTTTAAAAATAAATACTATGCTTAGGTTCAAAAAACGTCAAACGACGACCCAGAAATAGAATCCATAAGTGGTGAAAGTGACAATGACTTTATTGACATTGGTAGATTGTTCGAAGAGGAAGAACAAAAATGTTACTCTCCAACCGAAGCATGAAGAAACGAAATAGATATTTACTTGTCTTAGGCAAGAGCGCTAAAAAGGACAGATATCTTAGAGTGGTGTGAGAAAAATTAGGTACCATTCCTTGGTTTAGGAAAAATGGGGAGGGATTTTTTTATCTATAACAGCAACGTCAGTTCCTGTTGAACGGTTTTTTTCAAAAACTGCTTAAATAATGAGAAAACAGTCGATTAAATGCACAGTCTGAGCAATCTTTATTATGCCTTAATTCCTGGGCAGACACATTCCAGTTCAATGAGTAATAGTTCTTATATTCTTACAATTTTATGTTTATATAGGTACCTATGTAAAAATGCGAAATAAACTTTTTTCAATAATCAGTAGAATTCATTCAGTAATAGTTAATACCCCCGTATGCTCAAATATATATTTTTTTTTTATTATTATACGGCAGAGCCATTTTCATTTTACAATTCAATAAATAGGAACATAATTAAAATAGTATGGAATAATGAATAAAACAAGACAAATAAAATTTTTGTAAATACAATAAAATCAATATTATGCTACACCATGTCTTAGACAAGCTTTAATTACTTATACAAGATTTAACTTGGTTTTTAAATGTATAGTGTGACGAGCCAAAGAGTTCTATATTTTTATGGAAAGAGTTTGCTGTACGGAGTAATCTGCATAAGGGCTCATTTTGACCATAATTTGTAACATGAAAAGGTACTTTAAAGAGTTCTGAATTTCTAGTTCTGCGATCGTTTAAGTTGAAGCTGATCAACTGAAGTAACTCTGGACAGTTTATATTACAATTAATCAATTTATGCAAAAAGCATAAATCGAGTTGCACTATTCTATACTCAAGTGATAGAAAGTTGAGTTTGTGTAAGATATCAATGTAGGAATATTCGCCTATTGGATGACCCATCTTGAATGCACATTGTGTAAGGAATCTAGATTGGACATTCTCAATGGATTGTTTATCGACAACATAAGCTGGATTCCATATCACACAGCCATATTCTAGCAGACTCCTTATCAGAGAAGAGTAGAGCAATTTATATGTCAATAGAAAAAAAGATAGAGTCCCTATTGATGCAACCTAACACTTTCAGTGCTTGTGCTGTGATATTTGATATATGAGGTTTGAATGTCATCCTTGAATCGAATATTACACCAAGATCTTTTATGGAATTTACCCTGTTTAAAGTAGCATTATTTAGATGGTAGTCGAATATTACAGGATTATTACCTCTTGTGAAAGAAATTTGATTGCACTTGGCAGGGTTAAGTTTTAATAGATTGATGTCACACCAACGAACTAAATTATCGAGATCACTTTGCAAAAGAGAGGCATCGTAAGAGTTGTCAACGATTCTAAACAGCTTCAAATCGTCAGCAAACATTAAATAATTACTGTTAATAAGTTCATGGCTAATATCATTAACAAATAAGTTAAATAATAATGGACCAATATGCGATCCTTGAGGAACGCCGGAAGTAACTTTAATAGAAGATGATACGGCTCCTGAGCATCTGACAAACTGTGTTCGGTTATATGAATAACTATGAATCCATTCAAGCATGCAACCCTCAACACCCAATGCCTTGAGTTTGGCTATGAGTAATACGTGATCAACACGATCAAATGCCTTCGTGAAGTCAGTGTAAATTGAATCTACTTGTGATCGATGTTCAAAAGCATTGAGAATAAAATGTTCATAAAGAAGTATTTTAATACAACCCTTCAAGTTTTAGTAAATTCTAGATTGATTTGCCTATTAAAAAATACATTATTTAAAAATAAACACTTTTAAAATTATTATCGAAAGACAAAACTCAAGACAAGAGTCTTGGTCTTAAAAGGTCAGGTCTTGTCGTGGTCTCGAAATTTCAGAGATGGTCTTGTCTTGAAATTCAAGACAAGATCAAGACAAGTCCGAGACTAGTCTCGTCTTGCGGCATCTCTAACTAACACTACGTTGTTTTTTTTTATAGAAATATAGAGTTTGTTCCTCTGGACTCGGCTTTTGAACCACTGTGTGCCAGTCCTATTTTTATTGTACCCTCCATATCCGCTATGTAGGTGATTCACTTAAACAATTTATTTTCATATAGTATACATTTATCTATACCGCAAAAATTTATCCAGCCATTGTATTTGCGTAATTGATTACTAGTTTTCTTATACTATACAATAAATGTTAAATTAACTGAAAAGAAACCGTAAGGTTTAGTTTTAGAAACTATTAATTTAGTAACACATTCATTCCATGAAGGATTTTGTTACAAACTCCAGTTAACCGGCTTCTTTGTTTAATAACTGCTGATCATTACCGGCTAGTGTAGCCGCCTTTCATCAAATAGCAACAACATATTGTTTGATTATTAAATATAAATCTGCAATGCCTCTGGAGGCAAGTTTTCAAATTGTCAGCTGTTTTGAACGGCTTCTCCTAACTAATTAATTCAACTGACCCTAACGTGATGGCTGAGGAAAGTTAAACATCGATACACAAACTACTACTACAGGTTAAGCCCTTATATCAAATTAATTTATTTTTAATTAGACACGTCGAAAACACAAATCACAACTATAGCTTTAGCGTTCCGAATATAATAACTTTGCAAATAAACTTTTATTGTGTTCAATGCGGCATGATTAGCTGTGTGTTTTCTACGTGCCACGTCAGTTCTACAAAACATCCATCAAAGCTGGAAGGATAAAGGGTATAAAATTAAGTGAAACATTTTTTTTTAAATCGCATGGGTACATTTTTTCGCCCATCACCATCATGAAAATAAAGGTTTTTATTTGAGCCATTCCTTTATATTTATTTTTAGTTTAAGTGTTCATCATCATGTTTAGATAAAGTTAATATAAAATATCCTACAGCAAGTTGCATAAAAATGTCTCAAACATAGCATATTTGTTAGTTTTCTGACATTTTCGACGTTTTTTCGAGCTTTCAATGACTATTTCATTATAAAGCGCTCAGTGAATCAAAATTAATTCACGCTTAAAAAGAAGATTATAAAAACTCTACTATTATGAGAAAGTGGTTGATGGTGTGCTTTATAATGAAATGTCATTGAAAGCTCGAAAAACGTCGAAAATGTTAGAAAACTAACAAATATGCTCTGTTTGAGCCATTTTTAATGCAACTTACTGTAGGATATTTCATATCAATTTTATCTAAACATAATGTTGAGCACGTGAAATAAAAATAAATATAAATGAATGACTCAAATAAAAACTTTTTATTTTCATGATTGTTATGGGTAAAAAAAATCCAATTTTTACGCACCTCTTTTACCTAACTTATTTCTACACCAAGTTGCACCCGTTATATACGAAGAGCTGGTGCATTTTCTTAATATAAATAAATCGAAAAAATGCGAGAAATAAAAATGTATCTGACAACTCATTCAAAATGATTTTTGTCCACGACTATTAAATAATGTACTCATTATGTACGTGTTTCCTCAATGATAATGCTATCCATTATTCCCTACAGTGAATAATGATTTCATTATTCACTGATTGCAGTGAACAATGAGGACAGTCAGTTGTTTATAAGAAATGACATTTGTGACTTTTTACTAAAAATTCAAAATGTCAAAATTGCAGCAACCAAAAGACCCGTGTTGTCTCTTTAATGTTTCTAGGAAGCACTCAAATGGTACATGCCGAAAGGTACTGTTATGAATTATACCCCCTTGGAACTGGAGTTGATACGCCTAGGCCTACTAATACAGACTGGAAAGACTCTAGAAAGAGCCATGGACTTGTCTAGAATGTGGTGGAAGAAGATTCTGGTTCAATCTAGAGGTAATTTCAGAGTATATAAGGCGCGATTACCGGCGCAGAAGAAGAAGTTTTTATTAAGAAGGCAGTTTATAAAAGTGAACAAGTTGAAAAGTGAAAAGTGAGGTTAAATAGTAAAAAGTAAACAGTGTTGTATAGTCAGTAAATTGTTAAATAAAGTGTTAGTAGTGTTTAATCTGTTGTTAAAATTATTTAGAACCCACGGATTCATACAGGGTGTTTTCTAAAAGGTGGAAAATTCGCAACAGTACTTTAATGAACACTCAAAAACTACATACATTACAAGAGTAATAAATTTAAATAAATGGATACTGACAGTGAAAACGAGATTTCTTTGACACCGCCAGAGATAAAGGAAACTGCAGAAATCGCCTCATTAAACTTGTTGCCCGAAATATCGAGAAAATGATATATTATCACAGATGAATCTTTCTTAAATAGGAGAAATGAAATAAAGATGAATTAAATAAATATTAAATATTTAATAGTCGTGGACAAAGCATAGTATTCTACTCGCATATAATGGCTATTACTCACTCTGGTGATTTACGACACTCGCCTACGGCTCGTGTCTTAAACTTCACCATCGTGAATAATAGCCATCATTATATGCTCGTTGAATAATATACTATTGTCCAACGACTGTTAAATAATGTACTCATGATGTAGGTGTTGTCTCTCTAAGTTTTCTAGGAAGCACTCAAATGTTACATGCCTAAAAGGTACTTTAATGAACACTCAAAAACTACATTAGCAGGATTTTTTAAAAGCATCTATTAGCAACACGCGACAATCCCCAACATTTTTTTAAAACCATTTACCTACGGGCCCGCAAACTGTATTTTTTTATTAGTAAGCCATGGCAGTATTTTTAAAGCGTAATTCTGTAATTGATTTGAAACGTCAAAATTTGTGCGATTTCAACGCCAACGTTATTATAATAATTTTGCATATTAGGCACTCAAAAAGAGTAATATAATTAATAAATGGATACTAACAGTGAAAACGAGATTTCATTGACATCGCCAGAGATAAAGGAAGCTGCAAAAATCGCCTCAGTAAACTTGTTGCTCGAAAAATCGAAAAAATTATATATACATATGAATCTTTCTCAAATAGGAGAAATGAAATGAAGGTGAATTTTTATTTAATATTGAACATTTAATAGTCGTGGACAAAGTATAGTATTCTACTCGCATACAATAGCTATTATTATATGCTCGTTGAATAATATACTGTTTTCTGCGGCAACTTATATATTAGAGCAGGCAATATGGGCGTATGAGCTTCGAATGCATTTCGGACGCGGTTTTCTTTGCTAGAATTAGTTCAGAAGATACTACCGATTATAAAAATTCATGTTATCAGACGGTAACTTGGTCTGATATTGTTTAAAACAATTTTGTTTATAACAAAAGGAAATATTACATTTTTTCAATGAAACAATTTTTCAAATATTTTTTCACCGATTTTCAATGAGAAATGTTCCATAACTTTTTTTCGTAAAGTTGATGATTTCGTTACTAATTTAAAAAAAAAACTCGAAAAAAAAATGAAATTCACCAATTTTTCGTTTTTGGCACTTTAAAAGTATAAAAAAATGCTTTTCTTTACAATAAATATTTTTTTATAATATCACTAGATCTGCAAAGTCACCCAAGGTATGAACTTCCAAAAAATGGAATTGACGATTTTTTATTTTATACCTCTTAGTAACCACTTTTCTTCGATTGTTTTTGAAAAATTCATATCGATGAAAAGGTGTCCCAAACTCAGAAATTAAATTATTTAAAAAAAAGGTCCAATAATAGGGATGTTTTCTAATTTTTAATTGTAATAAGAAATGATAGTTCTAAGGCTACAGAAACACGTAATAACCATTAAAACGACTAAAAACTTTTTTCTTGATAGTAAACTAGAAATAAAAACTCCGAAATTAACGAGGCTAATAAACGATCCCTGCAGTGAGAGAAGCGCGCGTGATGTCATAATGCTCATAGTGGAACTCGTATACCAACATGATATGAATTGTTTGTTTCAATATTGTTTTATCTCTATTTTTGTAATGATGAGAGACTCAAAAAGTGTGAAAGTTAATAGAAACAAGTGTTATTTTGTTCCTGGATGTACAAATACATCAGTAAAAACCGCTGCCTAAGGAATCACTACTTCCACATCCAGATTCTTCATCCAAGTCGTTTTAAAGGAAACATCTTGACTATATTTTCACTCTAGTATGTGGAAATTATTTGTCATAGAATTTTAATAATATTTGGGGCAGATGTCATAGAAAAGTTTGAGGAGTTGGTTTCTACCATATACGTTAAAAATGTTAAAAAGTTTTTAGTTCACCCTACTTATTTTCTACTATTCACCTCCCACCCCTTCAATGGAGGCATCTCAATCAGATGTCACTACAATACATACGTGTACTAATCTCAAGTGAATATCTCAATTTGATGTTATCAATCCCATTAATAATGAAGCGGAGGTGGTGGAGTTTAAAAAATATTAGAAAGAAATCTGAGGCCTTGGTTTCTAGTATATATACCGAATCCCAAATTTCTGTACTCTTATCACATTGATTTACTTATTTTCCCCTAGTCGCTCCTATTAACCCTAACCCTTCTACGGAATCATCCCAAAATATAATCTAGTTCCAGATGTCGTTATAATACATACGTCTACCAAATTACACGTGAATATCTCAATTTTATTTTATCAACCCCTTTAATAATGTAGTAAGGGTAGTGGAAGGGTTGAAACATATTGTTAAAAAATGTGAGGTCTTGGCTTCTAGGACATACACCGAATTTCAAGTTGCAATACTCTTACCAGCTTGCTTTATTTATTTTTCCCTAATTACCTCTACTTACCCCCACTCCTTCAACGCAATCATGTCAAAATATAATCTAGTTTCAGATATAATTATAATACATAAATGTACCAAATTTCAAGTGAAAATTTAAATTTAATTTTATCAACTCTTAATAAGGGGGTGGGGGTGGTGGGGAGATGGAAAATACTAATAAAAAAACCTGAGACCTTCGCTTCTAGTACATACACCGAAATTCAAGTTTCTGTAGTCTTACCAGCTTGCTTTACTTATTTTCTCCTATTTACCCCTATTTAACCCCTAACCCTTCAACGGAATCATCTCAAAATATAATCTAGTTCCAGATGTCGTTATGATACATATGCGTACTAAATTTCATGTGAATATCTCAATTTTATTTTATCAACCCCTTGAATAATGGAGTAGGGGTGGTGGGGGGCTGAAATAAATTATCAAAAAATCTGGGGCCTTTGCCTCTTGTACATACACCGAATTTCAAGTTTCTGTACTCATACCTGCTTGCTTTACTTATTTCCCCCTATTTACCCCTAAATAACCCCGAACCCTTCAAAGGAATCATCTCAAAGAATAATCTAGTTCCAGATGTCGTTATAATTCATACGTGTACCAAATTTCAAATGAATATCTCAATTTTATTTTATCAACCCTTGTAATAATGAAGTAGGGGTGGTGGGGGTTGAAAAATATTATAAATAATCTGAGACCTTGGCTTCTACTATATACACCGAATTTAAAGTTTCTGTAGTCTTACCAGCTTGCTTTACTTATTTTCCCATATTTACCCCTATTTAACCCCCAACCCTTCAACGGAATCATCTCAAATTATAATCTAGTTCCAGATGTCGTTATAATACATACGTGTACCAAACTTCAAATGAATATCTCAATTTTATTTAATCAACCCTTTTCATATTGGAGTAGGGGTGGTGGGGGTTGAAAGATATTATAAAAAAATCTGACGCCTTGGCTTCTAGTACGTATACCGAATTTCAAGTTTCTGTACTCTTACCAACTTGTTTTACTTATATTCCCCTATTTACCCCAAATTAACCCCCAACCCTTCAAAGGAATCATCTCAAAATATAATCTAATGTCAGACGTCGTTATAATACATACGTGTACGAAATTTCAAATGAAAATCTCAACTTTATTTTATCAACCCCATTAATTGGGTAGGGGTGGTGGGGGGTTGAAAGATATTATAAAAAAATCTTAGGCCTTAACTTCTAGTACATACACCAAATTTCAAGTGTCTGTTCTCTTACAAGCTTGCTTTACTTATTTTCCCCTATTTTCCTCTATTTAACCCCCAACCCTTCACCGGATTTCCTCAAAAAACAATCCAGTTCCAGATCTCGTCATAGTATATACGTGTACAAAATTTCAAGTCAATATCTCAAACCGTTCCGGAGAAAACGTGCGGACAAAAAAAGTTACAGACAGACCGACAGACAGACAGAAAATTTTTTTTCGCTCAAATTTAAAATCTCGACGTTTCATGACATTTTAAACCTCTTTCACGAATAAAAATTTTTGAAAATTTTTTTGCGATTACTATACTTCCAATCCACTACGTGGATGTGGAAGTAATAACCCAAAATATAAAAAGAAAGTAGTTTTGATCCTTTTTTAAACCAATGATATTTTTTAAAAACTTTTGTTACCTTAAACGCATTTATCATATCAAAATCGGTCTCTACAGTTTATTACGAAATTAGTATTGTCTTACGCCCACCATCCGCTGTTATGTGATGATACCATATCATTCGCAGTAAATGTTGCTTCGTCACTAAAAATTGTTTTCGTCCCACCCTCTCCGCTTCCATATTGGATCGTACCTTATCTATCACCTTAAGAGTGAACACCACGTAAGGCTAGTGGGGAGGGGGATAAAGTGCCAAATGAGGAGATATCTCCCTAATAATCAAATTTTACCCAAAAATAGTCTTCAACAATCCTGCAGTATTTATTTATGTACAACTTACACTTATTTTTAGTGAAATAACATCACCCAATTTGCAAAAAAACAGTTAATTGTTAATCATAATTATAATGATTAACAAGCTGTTTTTTGCAAAATGAATGATCTTATTTAACTGAAAATCAGTATAAGTTGTACATAAATAAATACTACAGGATTGTTGAAGGCTATTTTTGGCTAAAATTTGATTATTAGGGAGATATCTCCTCATTTGGAGATTTATCCCCCTCCCACTAGCCTTACGTGGTGTTGACTCTTAAGTACACTCCCGAGTCCTTCCTATAGCTTGAAATACATCTGCTGCTTGTTACTGGTCCACCACAGCCAAGAAGCAGATGTATTTCGAGCCATAAGGACTGGTTGATAGATAAGATACGATCCAACATAGAAGCGTAGAAACACGAAAATGGGTGAGAGGGGTGAACATGACTTGGAGAGGGTCGAATGTCTTCGTTTAGGCTGGAATTTTTTTAAAACGGTATATTTATTGACCCTCCTTCTTTCGGTCATTTATATAATTTCCTTGAGTCCATAACCAGAATGCAATCTTCTTACACTACCTCCTTGTTCAAGAATATGCAAGAACTACGGTATATACGCTTTCAATTTGTGACACGTGAAACATCTCCATACTTTACTTTTGGGAACGTTTTGGGATTAGCACGCAATGCATTCACTATCATTTAGTCAGTCACTAGTTCAATCTGATTATTATTTACATGAAACTGGTCCTGACATAAAAGCACTTCCAGTATTATTTAAAATGTTAATATTTGCAACAGCTTCTCAAAAAAAATCTATCATGATGCCTTCTATTAATCTTGCTGGCTGCTTTCCTGTGTGAACGAGTTTTGCCACTAACTAAACGAATTATTACTTCCACATCCGCGTAGTGAATTGGAAGTATAGTAATCGTAAAAAAAATTTCAAATGTTTTTTTTCTTGAAATAGGTTCAGAATGTCATGAAACGTCGAGATTTTAAATTTGAGCGAAAAAAAATTTCTGTCTGTCTGTCGGCCTGTCTGTCTGTAACTTTTTTGTCCGCATGCTTTCTCCGGAACGATTTAAGATATTGACTTGAAATTTTGTATACGTATATATTATAACGAGATCTGAAACTGGATTGTTTTTTTAAGATGTCCGGTGAAGGGTTGGGGGGTAAATATGAAGAAGTATGTAAAGCAAGCTGGTAAGAGTAGAGAAACTTGAAATTAGATGTATGTACTACAAGCCAAGGCCTCAAATTTTTTTATAATATTTTTCAACCCCCGCTCCCTACTCAATTATTAAGGAGGTTGATAAAATAAAATTGAAATATTCATTTGAAATTTTGGTACACGTATGTACTATAACGACATCTGGAATTAGATTATATTTTGAGATGATTCCGTTGAAGGGTTGGGGGTTAAATATACTACGGTATATACGCTTTCAATTTGTGACACGTGAAACATCTCCATACTTTACTTTTGGGAACGTTTTGGGATTAGCACGCAATGCATTCACTATCATTTAGTCAGTCACTAGTTCAATCTGATTATTATTTACATGAAACTGGTCCTGACATAAAAGCACTTCCAGTATTATTTAAAATGTTAATATTTGCAACAGCTTCTCAAAAAAAATCTATCATGATGCCTTCTATTAATCTTGCTGGCTGCTTTCCTGTGTGAACGAGTTTTGCCACTAACTAAACGAATTATTACTTCCACATCCGCGTAGTGAATTGGAAGTATAGTAATCGTAAAAAAAATTTCAAATGTTTTTTTTCTTGAAATAGGTTCAGAATGTCATGAAACGTCGAGATTTTAAATTTGAGCGAAAAAAAATTTCTGTCTGTCTGTCGGCCTGTCTGTCTGTAACTTTTTTGTCCGCATGCTTTCTCCGGAACGATTTAAGATATTGACTTGAAATTTTGTATACGTATATATTATAACGAGATCTGAAACTGGATTGTTTTTTTAAGATGTCCGGTGAAGGGTTGGGGGGTAAATATGAAGAAGTATGTAAAGCAAGCTGGTAAGAGTAGAGAAACTTGAAATTAGATGTATGTACTACAAGCCAAGGCCTCAAATTTTTTTATAATATTTTTCAACCCCCGCTCCCTACTCAATTATTAAGGAGGTTGATAAAATAAAATTGAAATATTCATTTGAAATTTTGGTACACGTATGTACTATAACGACATCTGGAATTAGATTATATTTTGAGATGATTCCGTTGAAGGGTTGGGGGTTAAATAGGGGTAAATAGAGGAATATAAGTAAAGCAAGTTGGTAAGAGTACAGAAATTTAAAATTTGGTGTATGGACTAGTAGCCAAGATCTCAGATTATTTATAATATTTTTCAACCTCCACCACCCCTACTCCATTATTAAAGGGGTTGAAAAAATAAAATTGATATATTCACTTGAAATTTGGTACACATATGTATTATAACGACATGTGGAACTAGATTATATTTTGAGAAGCTCCCGTTGAAGTGTTGGGGGCTAAATAGGGTTAAATAGAGGAAAATAAATAAAGCAAGCTGTTATGAGCACAGAAACTTGAAATTAGGTGCATGTACTAGAAGCTAAGGCCTCAGATTTTTTATAATATTTTTCAACCCCCCGCCACCCCTACTCCATTTTTAAAGGGGTTGATAAAATAAAATTGAAATATTCACTTGAAGTTTGGTACACGTAAGTATGTATTATAACGATATCTGGAACTAGATTATATTTTGAGATAATTCCGTTGAAGGGTTGTGGGTTGGTAGATAGGGGAAAATAGATAAAGCAAGCTGATAAGAGTATATAAATTTAGGATTTGGTGAATATACTATAAGCGATGGCCTCAGATTTTTTATAATATTTTCCATCCCCCCACCACCCCCACTCCCTTATTAAAAGAGTTGATAAAATTAAATTTAGAATTTCACTTGAAATTTGGTACACGTATAACGATGTCTTAAACTAGAATATATTTTGACATGATTGCGTTGAACGAGTGAGGGCAATTAGTGGTAAATAGCCAAGGCTCAGATTTTTTAGTAATATTTTTCAACCCCCACCACCCTTAACATATTAAAGGGGTTGATAAAATGAAATTGAGATGTTGATTTGAAATTTGGGACACGTGTGTATTATAACGACATCTGGAACTAGATTATTTTTTGAGATGATTCCGTTGAAGGGTTGAGGATTAAATAGGAGTAAATAGGGAAAAATAAGCTGGTAAGAGTACAGAAATATGGGATTTGGTTTATATACTAGAAACCAAGACCTCAGATTTATTTCTAACATTTTTCAAACACCACCATCTCCGCTCCATTATTAATGGATTTGATAACATAAAATTGAGATATTCACTTGAAAGTTAGTACACGTATGTATTGTAATGACATCTGATTGAGATGATTCCATTGAAGGGGCGGGACGTGGTGGGTTGTGAATAGGAGAAGTTAAGTAGCGTAAATTAAAAACTTTATTTTTAACGTATATGGTAGAAACCAACGCCTCAAACTTTTCTATGACATCTGCTCCAAATATTATTAAAATTCTATTACCAATAATTTCCACATGCTAAAGTGCAAATCTAATCAAGATGTTTTCTTTAAAGTGACGGATGTGGAAGTAGTGATTCCTTAGGTAGCGGTTTTTTACTTGTTCAGCTACTGTTAAATTAATTCAAAATAAACAATTTGTGAAAATACAAAGAAGGGCAAATATTACACACAGTATTTTGCCATTGTCAAATAAAGTAATAATAAATGTTTTGGCCGTGCATGTTATTTTCGTCTCGTGTTAGGCCAGTTATTTTAGAAACACTCTGTTAGAGTAAGTATTCTACTTTTTTTTTTTAATAAAAACTACACATTTTTTTACTAGGCAAAGTCACTTCATAAACGACGCACAATTAAACCTTATTGAAAATTAGCTGTGAGTTCGCGATAACGCATAAATGTTATTAAATAATGCAACAATTCTCGATAACCGTATATGCTCGCTCATTCCCGATCGTCCCTTTATCTCTTGTAAACCGCGAGTGCATCACATGGAACAAGGTCCAAGTCTTCCGAGAGAAGTGGTAAATAATTTTTCTAAATTGTGAACCACAGTCCATACAGTCTACTTATCGTATTTCGCCAAATACATCACAATAAACAAATTTTGTTTTTAATAGCCAGAAAAAAATGAGTTTACATTAGCAGTTACTCGGTGATTAAAGATTACAAATACATGGGTAACAATTGGTGCAAACTAATTAAGGGCCACCTTAATTAGCTTGCAAGTCCCTAGAAAGAGACATCCGAGACATATAGGGAAATATTTATTATTTTTGGGCATAACTTTTAACCTCCCCACAATAAAATTGTGGGAGGTTACTAAAATTGGTCCAAAATCGAAAATTGAGATAACATCAAATCTATACGTTTTGAGGTCCCAGGAGTCCAAAAAAGTGGTTTTTGAAAAATGTCTGTGTGTATGTATGTGTGTATGTGTGTATGTGTGTTAGCACGATAGCAGCGAAATTACTGGACGGATTTGGATGAAACTTTGCATGAGGGTTTCTTTAGTGCTCTAGAAGATCTGAAAAGGTTTTGGTTGAGATCGGATTACGTTTAGTGCCATTTTAGCACAACAACTTGTTTATTTTATTATTACTTACAATTTGTAATCTAACCATTGGAAAGCAGTTAAAATTCCGATTTCAACGATATATCACACTTGCACCTTTTTTTTATATACCTACAGTTTTTTATACAAATTATTGTATAGAGAACAAACAAAATTCAATGTCTATATAATATCTACATATGTAAAATTACGTCATAAGTTGTAGTGGCTCAGTGGGCTAAAGCGGCAACTTACAAATCAAGAGATCGACGGTTCGATCCCAACACAGTGCTGCTTTTTTTTCTTTCTTTTTTCATTATAAACTTTATTAATAATTGCGGAAAATGTTACATGATTAAATATCATCATATATTAGGTGTTTATAATTATTCAGAGTTTGAGGATTGGTCACTAGTTTTAAATGAAATATAAATAATTCTATTGCTGTTTTGGCGGTGAACACATACGACGTCGTAAATTAGATAAATATAGGTGGATCATATTACAATAATATATTTGATTTAAAGGCATGTCACGGCGGCTGATTTGAATTGACTATCAGAGCTCGTAGCATTTGCTACTGCTGCGAATCAAATTACAGTTAAAAAAAAGTAGCAGACTGCTTAGCAACCCATCACTAATTTCAACCACCGGGTGGGGAGGTTCCAGCCGCTTCCAGTAGCTGCCGATTTTTTTTCTTAGTACGAATATTTAAAAAAACTATAAGAGTACCTAAGTAGAATCATAACAAGATTATTACTATGAATTTTGTCTCAATAATTTCAGTGGTTTACAAAATAGCTCTACTTAAAACTAGAAAATAGGAAGATTAACATAATTTTTAAATTTAAATCTAGCTATTTTGCAACTCGCTGAAATTGTTGAATGAAAATTCATAGTAATAGTCTTGTTATGGTTCTACTTAGGTACTCTCATAGTTTTTTTAAATATACGTACTAAGAAAAAAAGTTATGGTCAGAAATAATAAATATTTCCCTATCGGATGTCTCTTTCTAGGGAATGGCCACCTTAGTTATTTCTGTTAAATTTTGTTAATTTCTTGATGCTAGTAATATTAATGGATTTGTAAAAATGACTCTAACTGATATTTTAACTATAAAGTGATAAATAAATATTTTTTCCAATAAGACAAAATCTGTTTCTTTAATTTTCGTATTCTTTAACAGTTCTCAGTGGGCCATTATCGACGTAGTATTTTTTTTAACCAAAAAAATAATCAGTTTTGTTGACTGCATAATGGAGAGAATTTGAAGTCTGAAGAAAATGAGGAAGATATGAGGGTGGGTAGACAAGTAGAGGTGAGAGATACTGTATACGTTATTAGTAGTCCAGGCGGTGTAGTTAATTCTGTGTATAAGTCTCAAACATGTTCGGGGGCAGATGATTTATATTTGATAAGTTCTCTGAAGTGTAATTATTAAGATCATCTGAAATTTGCAAGATTTCCAGACCGACAACATAAAAAAAAATCAAGAATAATCTACTTTCGGTATTCTTTCAAAATTTTTAACATGTGTCAATCTATGGAAAAATAAAAAATATTTTCAAAAAGAGCATACATTTCTAAGCAGAAAATATCTCTACAAAATTTGTTATTAATGTCACAGGTTTTCCGTAAAAAAATAATGAAGTAGAAGTAGTACAGCAAGCGAGGTGCGAATCTGTGTCGTGCTCCATTCGCAAAATATTACCCCAGGTACGAAATGTATTATGAAAATTGCATTATTAAACAATATTTGTTGGAGGAAATAATAGAAAATAATTATTATAAATGATATTTATTCTAGAAAAAGTCATACACAACATAATAGTAGTATTTAGTTAGCTAATAGATAGGTGAAGATCTATTGTTTTTTATCAGTCAATGTCAATTATAATTATTTTATACTTATTCATGGATATTGTCTTAGTTTTGCATGGAACATCGCTATGAGTGGCTTTAGGCTTTTCTTATGAGTCCACAATAAGGACGAAAAACGTTTCAAGCATTTCCAAGAAACTGAATGAGATTTTATGAAAATGTAATTCATTAGAATGAAAAAATGTTTAAAGACAAGGTACGTAAATTAATTAATTTCAGGCCTTTGTTCTCATTTTTAACTGAATTTACATATCGTAGGGATCATGTAGATACTAGTTTAGCCTGCTTAGCCGTAGGGGACTAGGTTGGATGCTAGTGTTAAAATGAGAATAGCAAATAAGAATTTTTACTTGTTGGCATAACCAGAATTCAGGTTATCGAAAGAATGCAAAGATTTCATTAATATTTTTATATATAGTTTTTCCTTTAGTTCTCATAGATAGCTTTTCTTTCCACTGTTTGCAAAATCCTATAAAGAATATGTTTCATAATAGCAGTAAACGTAGAATTACTAAATATTTTTTTGAATATTTGAAAGGCTGGTATGTTTTACTTTATAACTGAATTTGTTTTATATATCAAAGTAATTTTTTCCTTGAGTTCCGATAACATTATATATTTGTTCCACAAATTCTGAAATTACGAAATTATACTAATTTGAGAAGTAGTGTTTATGCGAAGAGTATCTTCGCAAGTACAAAACGAAAAGTATATTGCATTCAATAGGCACATTTCTAAAACCGGTAATATTGCTCGTAGAGAAAATATTTTCATATTACTGTTGTAGATCGTATTCTGAAAAACTTTCAAAATGTCCGTCCGTCCGTCTGTCTGTCGGTTCGTCTGCCTGTCTCTCCGTCCGTCCGTCACGTTTCTTGTGAGCACGATAACTTAAGAGCGAAAAGTCCGATTATATTGAAATTTGAACAGTAAGTTAGTGTTAGCTAGAGCAAGGACTCTATTATTTTTAAACAAAATTGATCAATAAATAAAAAAGTTATTAATTTTTTTAAATAAAAAGAAATTTGTTTTAATGTTTTGTAATTAAACTAAAAATGTCTAAAACTAACATTGTTTATAAAAAAAATGCAAAGAGTTTCCTATAGAATGTGCAACAATTATATAAAAAGGACAATAAATCGGCGAAGAGTATAATGGTTAGCTTGTTTCAATTACATTAACTTAAGCAAATGTAAGTTAATGAGGTTCAAACTGACACATTTCTTGAAAGTTTTCCGTAGACAGGCCCGTCGAGAGGGGTGGTCGGGAGTGTTTCCCTCCGGGCCCGGTGTATTTTGAGGAGGCCCGGCGGTTTTGAGGGGGTCCGGATTTTTCACGAAGTTGGAGATTTGCATTTGTATTAGGTAAAACTAGAGACGTCTGCTTTTAAATGATTATTGTGAATGACTTGTATTGTTTATAATGAGATAAATGTGAAGGAGTATCCCCCCGCTGTTTAAAATTT
Source organism: Stenurella melanura (assembly GCA_963583905.1). Lineage (NCBI taxonomy): Eukaryota > Metazoa > Arthropoda > Insecta > Coleoptera > Cerambycidae > Stenurella > Stenurella melanura. The sequence goes on from OY757312.1 coordinate 118,220,794, forward strand.
CTAGGAATATTAGTTTATTATTATGAATGCAACCCATCGCTCGTCGAAAGTTATATTGAAGATTGGCGAGAGATGTATGTTACAACCCCCCGGGACCCGATTTTCTCTCGACGGCCCTGCCCATAGACCAAAAGAAGTTCGAACATCTCCTACGGATTATGATACAATGTACATAAATAAGGTCATTTTCCAAAATTAATATATGATAGAAAATAGAACGTAAGATAGAATATAATAGATGATTTGCTTCTATATATTAGCCTTATCTTAATATACAATTATATACATAAGAAAGGTGAGACTCCCAACTTTAAAATGATTCCTTAATCTTTTAATTTGTGTAAATTTTGTTTGTCTAAGCCAGAGGTTCTCAAACTGTGGTACGCGTACCCATTGGGGGTACGCGAAAATTTTTAGAAGGTACGTGAATGGCAACTAACAAATTTAAATAATAGAAACCTACAAAAAATATATATAAAAAAATAAAACATAACACATATGAAGGTGAAAGATAAAATTGCGCATTTAATAGGCATCCAAAGCTTAACTAAAACCCGAATCTAAACTGCGAAGTGCAGTACGGATCTGTTCAAAGTAGTTCTTATTATATACATTTTTTAGAAAGGGGTACGCATGATCACTGCACAACAAAAAGGGGTACGTGAGATAAAAAAGTTTGAGGAACACTGGTCTAAGCAATGGGTTTTTGTGCGCCAAGTCTTGTAAGATGCGCGTTCGGGCGCGGGCAACCTTACACCGCACTTCATCCAATATCTCCACTTTTTATGAAAAATCCGTGGCATTAGACGAAATTATTGTAGATGCTTTTTTTTGTGTGAAAATATGCTCTTTCTAAAAATATTTTTTATTTTCTCCTACCTCGACTCATTTTCGAAATTTTAGGGAAATACCGGAAAAACAAAGTTTTTGATATTTTTTTAATGTTACCGGTCTGGCAATCATGCAAACTTTACCGATGTTATTGCTTACTATCCAAAGAACTCATTAAAAAAATCCGCCTACGATTGTTTAGAAGTAAATATCTCTAATCATTGGGCTATAGTGCCCAACCCAATAACAAATCATGGTTGGAATTCTACAAAATTATATTTTAACGAAACAAAGCAGCTATTTTTGTTTTGAACTCGATATTTATCGAATTCTCATCGCCTACTAGTAGACTATAAATAAGACGCTTTTGTATTTTATGATACAATAATGATAGTCTAAAATTGCACCCTATAAATAAACTGAATGCACCCGTATAATACTTTACTATTATAGCCAAAGTACACAATCCTTAATGGACCTGAAGTAAAACAGAACTTTAGGTAATTTTCTTCATGGTTTGAACATTAAATTAGGTGATGCATTCTCGCACGAATCTTGTTAAAATTGTATTATTAGCCTTTGTTTTATTTTACAACTCGAGATTAAAAGGCAAGATAGCAAATTACTGCTTGCTTCTGTAACCAATTGGATTCCCAATTGCAAATATGGCACTATTATTATTTTCAATCACAATTGTACGTTTAATACAGGAGCCAGCGTGTAATGACCTGACACATTTGTAATAGCTAGAGACACAATTAATTCCTTGCTTTAGAGCATGGCAGACAATGTGGAAGTGATATGAGAATTTTTCTTAGTGATGGAAATATAATTTACAAAAGAACTTAATTATTTGAAAAAAGATTAGGTTGATATTTACTAATCATGGCGTAAAAGCAGACGCCTTGCAGGTTTAAAATGTTTGCCAGTGTACCTCCAATAGCTGTATGCCTGCCTCTGGACCTCCACTAACCGGTATGTATCCTGGTCGTGTTTTTGTAAAACACAGTTGAGCAAAATTTGGCTTTACAGGAACAAAACGAAACGTACAAAAATCAGATATGCTAATATTCAGTTCTTTCCATTATTCTCTACGTTTCTGAGACATGTACCATTAGGAAAGCAGACAAATAAATGGTGTATAGCTATTCTTCTAGAAATACTCCCGCAAAGGCGACTTTCCGGTACAGTATTCTCCTGAACTTTCTCATTTCATGGTCTCATCAACCGGCGAACGACAATCCAGAATGATTGTTAGTTCAAGAAGAACCAGATGGCAAGAACCGAAGAGGCCGCCCTCCAAAACGCTGGGCTAACGTAAGCTTTCGTGAGGTTACGCGTTTAACAATTAACCGTGATAGATGGTATGATGTCGTTAGGCGTAAGTACTATACATTAATATGAGGCCAAGAAGAATAATATAATACGTGGATAATATAGCATTTGAAAATACGTTGTGAATAAGAACAAGTTTCTACAGAATATTTTATAACCATACAAAACGTTTCTTTTTTAATATTTTTGTTTATACATAAGTGGGACAGATGCCAATTCGATTTGAAAAAATTCCATCGATGAGAATTTTGAGGGTTCACAATGGCTTTGAAAATAACAAAAGAGTGTAACATGCGGAATGCTCAATAGCATCCTTCGTTACACTGTTAATAGTTATTAGAGAAATTATAAGTTATCGGAAATATTATTCCCACACTCTTTAGTACTATTAGAGTGCACTTACTCCTTATACTATGATGGACATACGTCATCTGTCAGCAGTTAACGCTCGCGAATACTAGATAGCAGACCAAGAATGATATTTTAACTAAATAACGCCGGGTGAAACTATTTGCTCGTTGAACCATTGAACTAATTAGACGTATTTATAATTTTGTTTGACCTCTAATGGGGATGTTAGAATTTGAAAAACCTCGTGATGATCACATGAGGTTTTTCTCATAATCATAATTATAAATAGGTATACGTAATTTTCTCATAACCATAATTATAAATATATTATTATAAATATACGTAATTTTCGCATAGAGTTTTCTCATATTCTTATAAATTAAGAATTAATTTCTTAATAACAAAACTTATTCGCGTCTAATGATTTTAACGTAGAAGTATTTCAACGTTATATTAATTGCTGAGCAAGATTTGAGATTATCTACATTCAATTTGCAATACCTACTACGTTTTCACTAAGCAAGCAATATTCGTATGAAGTCAACCTTTCTATACTACATTTTGAATTGGAATATACGAAAACATTCTGAGTGAAGAGATTTTCTTTATTTTGTCTTGGCGACAAATCTTGTACGAACGTTTCTACGATTTCATAACCTCAAAATGGGATTAAGGCAGCCACGTGTGAAACATAACTTTTAAATCCATAATCATCGGAGAACAGGACCGTATCTAGGAGTTCTCTCCATCAGGATAACAAAATAAAAGATAAGTACTTTTGATTGTTACCAGTAAAAGGGATTATTTTCACATGATTGTTGAGCTATAAGAGCCAAAAGTGTCTAAATTTAACATATTAGATTCAAGTGAAATCTATTATATTTTTGGCTATTTGCATTTTTAATTCGTTGTTATAATTAAACCCATTGTTGTATATTAATTCGTAGTTGCTTATATCTTGAATTCGTTGTCGCAAATACTTTGCCGTAGTATTGTTTTCGTAGTTACTTTTATCGTGATTCCTCATAATCAATATTTTATTGTGGTATTAAAATGCACTTTTGTTAGTGATACAGTAAGTCGTGGTTCAATTTTTGTTGTAATGAGTGTGTTTAAGTTTATGAACTTTGAGATAAGGTTACGAGACCTATCTTTTGTAATATAGTTATTTTGTCTCTCGTAAAGAATCTCAAGTTCTTTGTTTTGTTGTAATATATGAATTTTAGTATTGAGGTGAAAGTTACGAGACGTATCTTTTGTAATATATTTTTGGTTCTCGTACACGCCTCAGATTTGCCTTGCCGTTGAGCACATTGTAATATAGAGTATCTTGTAATATAGTATATTTTTTGTAATATAGTTTCTTTTGTATATATTTCTGTCTGGTACTTCGCTATACAGTATCGTTGATGCTGTGATAGTTCATTTTTTTGTAATATAATATTTTTGTAATATAGCACTATTGTATATATGTAACTTTTGTCTTTTGTTTATCTTTATCTTTAATTTTCCCTGATTACACTAAGTAATCAATGACGCCCAAGCCTTGAACTCAACGCCCTTTTGCTCTCCGTATCTTTACTGTGCTAGCCAGGTGAAACCAGTGACGCTAACCACGTCGCTCGTAGGGTGGCCCACATAAGAACCACTTGGGCAAACTAAAACCTTCTTTTCTTAGCCACAAGAGGACAAGGGGGTATTCTTACGTTTTCCACAATTCTTTATGCTGTAATAACTGGGGTTACAATTCATTATAAATTAGACATTACCATTGGTATAGTACGGAGTGCCTCAGTTACTTTGCAGACTCCGTCGACATTATGTACATTAATCAAAATCGTGGCTATGCTTACCCTTCTCCTTCTAGGTTGTGGTACCCCTTTCCCTGTACACCACATACAGGATATTTCACTATTGAATCTATCTGAATTTTAAATTGAACTTATCTACGTACCGAGTAATAAAACATATTATTTCTCAAAACACTTAACCACTATATTTCAAATCTCGAGGTGAATCGCGGGCCAAATACTCTTAGATTAATTTTATCACAAGAATTTACGTCATAACCTACAAAATACTGAACAAATTTACATAAACTCATAATTTAGGTAATTGTTAATAAATTAAACACTGCTTTTAGATGAATCAATCAATATATTATAAATACTCTACATATATTTCGGCTTATTAGGCCTTTATTATCAAGAGTATTACATAGGGAATACTGTATTCACTATGTAATACTCTTGATAAAGGCCTAATAAGCCGAAACATATGTAGAGTATTTATAATATATTGATTGATTCATCTAAAAGCAGTGTTTAATTTATTAACAATTATTTTCAAGATGTTTCACAAGGTACCTACCACAAGTTCAATTCAGTGTATAATTTAGGTAGTTATGTATTTCTTCGATAGGAGTATTTTAAAGTGTTGAACCTCAATAAACTACTCGAGTCAAAAGGACATATTTCCGGAGATCTAACAAAACTGAACGAAATTAGACAACATAATTAGGATATTAATTTACGGCTGGTATTTACTTCAATGAACTAAATGATTGACCTCTGAAGATTACCAAGACCTGAAACGTCAAAATAACGGTTGTTTTATACACGACAGGGCCATACTTGACTACCCCTAATTCGATTTTTGTTACATTGCATAACTATGCATTTTTTGACTTCTTATAAATATAGAAATGTAGATACAAATGTTTTCCATGTAAGATATATTTTAGTTCCACGGAAAGTTTAATTTTGTTCCTAAAAAGGTACAACTGAGTGGGAATTAAATTTTACTTCCACATTCACGTAGTGGATTGGAAGTATAGTAATCGCAAAAAAATTTTCAAAAATTTTTATTCGTGAAATAGGTTTAGAATGTCATGAAACGTCGAGATTTTAAATTTGAGCGAAAAAAAATTTTCTGTCTGTCTGCCGGTCTGTCTGTCGGTCTGTCTGTAACTTTTTTTGTCAGCACGCTTTCTCCGGAACGGTTTAAGATATTGACCTGAAATTTTGTACACGTATATATTATAACGAGATCTGGAACTGGATTGTTTTTTGAGGAAATCCGGTGAAGGGTTGGGGGTTAAATAGGGGTAAATAGGGGGAAATAAGTAAAGCAAGCTTGTAAGAGTACAGAAACTTGAAATTCGGTGTATGTACTAGAAGTTAAGGCCTCAGATTTTTTATAATATTAATCCGGTGAAGGGTTGGGGGTTAATTTGGGGTAAATAGAGGAATATAAGTAAAACGTTGGTAAGACTACAGAAACTTGAAATTCGGTGTATGTACTAGAAGCCACAGCGTCAGATTTTCTTATAATATTTTTCAACCCAACCACCCCTACTCCAATATGAAAAGGGTTGATAAAATAAAATTGAGATATTCATTTGAAATTTGGTACACGTATGTATTATAACGACGTCTGAAACTAGATCATAATTTGAGATGATGCCGTTGGTTGGGGGTTAAATAGGGGCAAATAGGGGAAAATAAGTAAAGCAAGCTGGTAAGACTACAGAAATTTGGGATTCGGTGTATATACTAGAAACCAAGGCCTCAGATTTCTTTCTAATATTTTTCAAACTCTACCACCTCCGCTTCATTATTAATGGGATTGATAACATTAAATTGAGATATTCACTTGAAAGTTAGTACACGTATGTATTGTAGTGACATCTGATTGAGATGACTCCATTGAGGTGGTAGGTTGTAAATAGTGGAAAATAAGTACGGTAAACTAGAAACTTCATTTTTAACGTATATGGTAGAAACCAACTCCTCAAACTTTTCTATGACATCTACCCCAAATATTAATAAAATTCTATGACCAATAATTTCCACATACTAGAGTGCAAATATAGTCAAGATGTTTCCTTTAAAGTGACTTGGACGAATAATCTGGATGTGGAAGTAGTGATTCCTTAGGCAGCGGTTTTTACGACTAACTGTATAACTAGAAAATATTTCATTTATACAGTCAGCAGTAGGGAATCTCAAAAAATTATAACGTTTTTTTCTTTTTAATTGGTGAAATCTCAAAAACCGACCTTTCTTTTCATATGCCAGGTAGCTGTGCAACTTCAATATATTCTTAGATCGAGCTGATTTTCTTTCACGTCACTTTGAACCGAAATCTTCCCTACGTATACGAAAAAAATTAATAAAAAATATTTTCATTCTGCCTTAGTGTATAATGTTGATATTTATTTTATTCGTAACTAACCGACTTTCCATTAGAAAATTTTCGAGATCTTAGCGGAGTTGAGAGGAAATAAATGTTAGATATTGTCACGCAGGAAACAGCCAAATCCGGGAAAGTCGCAAATGTTTGTATAAATTAAATATATTCGACCCTAGTCCATATTAAATAAAAAACAATTAAATAATTTCAATGCCAATTAGTAGAATTGTTTAATAATAAAACACAAATATATATAAACATAACATTGACCGGCATAAAGATTTGCTAAATAAACAAGTATATAAATCGAACAATCAAAACAAACGAGGCTCTTAACTCTCGGTTCTTTTCATTAATTGAGTTTCGACGTCTTAGTGTCGACAGTTAGTTGTAGTTTTGGGCCCTCATCTTAGGATGTGGGGCCCAGGCCCTTCAGGCAGTTTTACTGATCTCCACCCGGGAGATCACTAAGTTAAGTGAAAGTGACACCTTTTCCTCCCCACTATGTATATTGGTAAGATTGTTTAAATTTTTATGTGTTCTATCTATTTTTGTATTGTTGATTATTTGTATCTCTTGTTTCGTTGTTATCCCCTAAATGAGTTTTGTAATAAAATCATGTAAATTCTTAAAGTGCTCCTTCTTAACACACACTTCTCCAGAAAACCCCCAGTCACCTAGGGTGTAGGGCCCATTGATAAGGCCCTAGCCCTTTTTCCTCGTGACACATGGTGGAGGTCGCCTAGCTTCATTCCCAGGGGTGATTCCTCATAATCACTTCTCCTCTTAAAGCCCATCATGTGCTATATGTATATGCATATGGTGGACAAGCCGAGTTTTTGTCCCAAGGGGTTGGTTCTTCGTAACCACTCCTATTTGGCTATCACAAGTTTTTTTGCCCTCATTATTTTTAATTTCGTATACGTCACCCCAAGTTTTTTTCTTAGAAATGATTTTTTTATAATCATCCCATTCTTTTAATTTTATATTGCCATCCTATTTTAAATTTATGTACATGATTCGTGAATCAAAATCGAAGACGTTCAATTTTGGTGAGAATGCTTATGTAATATTTCTAAAAATTTTAAAAATGGCTATTTTAATGTTTAAATTCGTCTCTAGCTTGGAGAAAATTAATATTTTCCTCTCAGGCAGATAAACATTCTGAAAGGATTTCCTCACTACCCCTTTATTATTTTTTGTCTGAGTGCAAGCTATTTTTTTTTCTTCTTTTTAACCCTGACATAAAATTTGTAAGTGTACTATTAAACATATGTTCAAATTGTTTTCTCATAATGCCAATAATTAAGGTAAACAACAGTATACCCTTGGGTTTTTCTTTTGGGAGAAAGTTAGTTTGTTACTTATTTTCATGTTAAAATTACTTCGGAATATTTAAACATAATGTAGGCAAAAATACATCTTATGTCTTCTGTAGTTGATTCTCTTTTTGAAAAATAAAAGTTAACATCAACAAATCTGTTTATGGTTTTTCTAGTAGAGTATTTAAGGGCAAATTAATTTTTCGTAAATTTTTCGTATTAGGTTTACTTTTCACAAAAGTTATCAGTAATACGGAAACAATTAGTTGTCTTATGTCAAAATACGATCTTATTAGTTGGAATATACATTAGTGTGGGATAGGGTGCTCTCTACCAGGTAGGTAAAGAGAGGTTTGTATTAGGCAAATGCAATTGTCTTAGTAAATTGCCAAGAAGACGATCTGCATTTGTTGTATTTTTTAAGGGATGGAAAAGTCATGTGGTCATCGAGCTCATTTACATAGTGTACTTCGCGTCCTTTTAGTTAAGTATAGAAATATAGTAAAATAGTGCGGAAACAAAATAAGACATATTCTTTTTTACCGTATAATTCAAAAAAATCGACGTGAAATTTAACTTTCAAATTTGTTTGGCAATACCATGTCGATGTAAATGAGGCCGTAGATGCACATGACTTTGAAAACCAGTTAAAAACTCAAGTTAAGTTAGGATTAAAATGAGTAAATAACCATAAATTTCATAGATAATTTGGTGTATTTATAGGTGTTTATACACTTAATATCGTTTATATAATCCAAGTAAAGTAAGGGAAAACATGGGTAAATAATTTAAGTTTCAATTTATAGGTGTTTATAAAACAATACAAATTACTTAGTTAGTTCAATTATTACATTAGTAGACGACTAAATGATAGAGATTAGTCAAATATTTCAATTGGTTAAGTTTGAAGTATTGAACGTACTTATGGTTGGGTAGCTTTCTAGAGTAAAACGTTACAAACAAAAGTCATTTAAATTTTTCGTGATTATAAGTTATTTGAAGTAAAAAATTTCAGATTTTTTGTCAGGAATCTATCGGGGGGAAAAATAATTAGGTCATAAGCAAATAATTGCTTAGATTGTATCTTTTTGTTGTCTTCGTCTCTCTTTTTGTTAAAGTCATCAAGCTGACTGTCCTCGGAGTTTACTAGGTGATTTGGGCAAAAATTGCGATGGTGCGCAACATCGATTACTCAGCCCAAACTGCCTTGTGAACAACGATACAGCACGCATGACAGCTTAATTTTATATATTTTTTTAAATAAATGCCTTGAGAGACAAGCAATTTATTTATTCAAATAATTAATCTAGGCAAGAACTTAAAGTTTGAAATGTAGAATGACCAATTTTTTTTTTTAAATTAGTAAACAAGGGTACCCAGATTCATTTTTTAATTTTGTTGTGAAGTGTGTATACTGTGTATCATAAACTTTCATAGGAAGCTGGGAAAGTTAATAATAATAATTAGGGACAATATGTTTTTTATGTAATGATGATAGGTGATGTTTTTGATTACGAAACTAGATGTTTCAAGTCGAAGACGACGTTGAATACAGTTGAAAAAGAACTGAACGTCAGCCTTGTCAAATGAAATATACGTGTTATGGTTTTCGCACACAGAGATGTGCAAGATGAATATAAAGAGTTGATGATTATTTTGTTGAGATGTATAAGGGATTATTTTGCCTATGATGTTACGGGCAAGAGGTTTTAAGATGAGGGTCACGTGGAAGAAGGTTCACAAGGAACTGAACGTCGGCCTCGTCAAATAAGGTACATGTAGTAGGTACCATTGTTGCAAATAAAGATGTACAACCCCAAGGGAGATATTTGTGAATAATTATTATTGAGGTATATAAGGGGGTACATTGCTGATAGTTTGCGAGTAAAATATTTCATGACACGGAAGGCGTGAAAGTAGGTTCATAAACGGGAACTCAACGTCATCTTCGTACGATAAAGTTTCAAAAACAAATGTTTAAGAATGTCCGTGCTAAAGCGAAACAAGTAAATGCATAACTATTTTCTTCCTAAAATAGAAACAAATAAAGGTTTCACTATGTCCTCCCTAAAGCAGAATATAGAGTAATTGAGTGATGTCGGAAGTTTACTTGAAGTAAAAATTAATATGAAATGATACATCCAACAAAAAAAAAAACGGGTACCGTTCTTACTTAGGTAAAAACTAAAGAAGTTAAACAATTCACTAATATTTTAAAATACTTTCCCCTTACAAGCATAATCACTTGTAAAAAATAACTTTTTTCTTTTTGTCTATCCAATAATTAAATATTTTCATTTTATAGCATATTAGTTACTGGAACTTGCAATAATAGGTGAACACACCTAAAGTTTGTTTGTGTCGTAGTTTACTGAGTGTCAAGTTCAACTTTATTTTTAAATAAAACACCCACTAACTTATGCTGGTACAATATAGAAATGTAATGTTAGTAAAACTCAGCAATTTTGTCCAGGCCAAGTTCAGCTAAAAGAATAGAAGTGTAGCATCAGCGAATTCTTTCATATCAAACGTAAATAATGTCGCTGACCCTATAGATAGGAAATATAATTATAATTAAAAGCTAAGACAACAATTATTTAATCATCTTTAATAAACGTGTTTAATGAATTATAAGTACTCATTTATGTATTAATTGTTTCTCCTTGCATGTTTCACGGAGATATATGGCACACTCACAGGAAAGAGTCGCCGGCACTACCAGACGTCTCCCAGCAGTTGGCAGGGGCGCACTATTCCAGAGGGATGGTACCCGGAATGGAAATTCAGTCAACCAATCGGGGAGTTACTTTCATACGTATAATCCAAACATCGTATACAGCACCCTCCAAGTCGTGATAAGGGCAGGACTTTCAACTAATACCGAACTATCTGCAAATTCAGGGGCAGGTAAATACCACAGAAGCCTTCCACGCCAACGTCCGCCGCACCCAGGCCGAGCGATGCCTCCAAGCATTTTTGGTCATACAAAAGGCCACCAACACAGGCATTTCGGAGGGAACAAAAACATTGACTGCTCGAATGACAAAAACAACAGGCTGGCCGACAGTCCCAAGGCGGCCGGTATCGTCAACGCCCGACCCTTGGCACACAGGAGATGCTGTATAACCATCCAGGGACCAACAAAAACTACCATGATGTAACTCGACCACACCTCCGGGCACTTGAAACCGTTATCTCACAAAATGAGACAAACGAACAATAGGTGACAAGTACAATGCCCCCACAGTCCTGGAAGAACTGCGTGAACGAACTGTAGTGATAGTGCCGAACTATGAATTTGAACCGGGTGTGCCAACAAACTTGATCAAAGACCGAGTGGTGAACATGCCAAACATTCTTTTAAATTGATGTAAAATTTTTTTAATATTTCGGCAGGGTAGGCATCGGCAAAGTTCTCATTATTCCTCTTCTTTTTTGGTGTTGCATTAGTAAATTACCTATAACGAGACTTTGTTGATGCTACCCCTGCTGAACTGTGATACTGGAATAAATAAAATCCTCTCTGTTGTTTTCTCCCTATTTAGGGCTAATCTAAGCTGGAGGCCAGCTTTTGGACGGGAGGGAAATATGTCACGCAGGAAACAGCCAAATCCGGGAAAGTCGCAAATGTTTGTATAAATTAAATATATTCGACCCTAGTCCATATTAAATAAAAAACAATTAAATAATTTCAATGCCAATTAGTAGAATTGTTTAATAATAAAACACAAATATATATAAACATAACATTGACCGGCATAAAGATTTGCTAAATAAACAAGTATATAAATCGAACAATCAAAACAAACGAGGCTCTTAACTCTCGGTTCTTTTCATTAATTGAGTTTCGACGTCTTAGTGTCGACAGTTAGTTGTAGTTTTGGGCCCTCATCTTAGGATGTGGGGCCCAGGCCCTTCAGGCAGTTTTACTGATCTCCACCCGGGAGATCACTAAGTTAAGTGAAAGTGACACCTTTTCCTCCCCACTATGTATATTGGTAAGATTGTTTAAATTTTTATGTGTTCTATCTATTTTTGTATTGTTGATTATTTGTATCTCTTGTTTCGTTGTTATCCCCTAAATGAGTTTTGTAATAAAACCACGTAAATTCACAAACTTGCCCTTTTTAACTCACTTCTCCAAATAACCCCCCGTCACGTAGGGCTCATGGGCTAGGGCTCTGCCCCTTTTTCATCGTGACAATATTTTCTGAGGAGCTGCTACTGAATCTGGAGTCAAAAGATAAATATTTAAAATGGCGAATTCAATACGACTGCTATGATTTTTGCAGATTTGCAACAAATTGGGTCACTAAATGGTAAGACAAATTAATAAAAATTTGAAACGCCTTTGAAAAAGACGCCCATTAAAAATTAACAGCAATTTTCTCATTTCATACCTTCTGGGGTATCACCAGGAGTATATATCTGAGTTTTGAAGTTCCAAAGCCTATTGCGTTTATTTATAAATAATTTTGTTATTTGGACAGTGTTTTTTTTTTAGGTAGAAATGCGAATATCTCCGGTTCTAAAGGTTCGAACGGAACAAACAAGACCAACAAGTCCGCGTTGGTTTTGAGTCATTTGAGAACGTACATAACGTACAAAATGGAATTACCTGGCGGAAAAGCGTTTTTCCTTTTTTTCATTTAAACGCCCAGGAACGTCAGTAGTTCCGATCAGTTTCAAAGTTTCAGAAAATATACTTACCTTGTGTTGAAAACAAAACACAATTTTGGTGGACAATTATTGAACCTTATGGACACAAATGAATTTGTTATGTTTATTATATTATTTGGCATTTATTTATGAACCAAATGACAACAAATGGATTTTTTCAACCAATTTGAAAACATTTTTGAAAACGTGACTGAAAATTTTTTATCAGAAAACATACATGTGGCAGGAAGTCCCAAAGAATTAGAAACAATTAAGACAATGCCGCAAATAACATTTAGACAATAACCTTAAGTAATTACCAGTCATCGTAAAAAAAATCTTTTCTTGAAATGGGTTTAGAATGTTATGAAACGTCGAGATTTTAAATTTGAGAAAAAAAAAAATTTGTCTGTCTGTCTGTAATTTATTTTTTTTTTTCCGCACGTTTTCTCCGGATAGATTTAAGATATTGACTTGAAATTTTGTACACGTATTTATTATAACAAAATCTGGAACTGTATTGTTTTTTGAACATATCCCCTGAAGGTTTGGGGGGTAAATAGGGGGAAATAAGTAAAGCAAGCAGGTAAGAGTACAAAAACTTCAAATTTGGTGTATGAACTAGAAGCCAAGGCCTTAAAATCGTTTGTAATATTCACTGTCCCGACACCCCCTCCCAACTCCATTATTAAAGGGGTCGACAAAATAAAATTGAGATATTCACGTGAAATTTAGTACACGTATGTATTATAACGACATCGGGAACTAGATCATATTTTGAGATGATTCAGTTGGAGGGTTCTGGGTTAAATAGGGGTAAATAGGGGAAAAGCAAGCTGGTAAGAGTACAAAAACAGAAATTCGGTGAATGTACTAGAAGCGAACTCCTCAGGTTTTTTTATAATATTTTCCATCCCTCCACCACCCTTCCCCCATTACTAAAGGAGTTGATAAAATTAAATTAAGATATTCACTTGTGGTACACGTATGCATTATAACGACATCTGAAACTAGATTATATTTTGACATGATTCCGTTGAGGGAGTGGGGGGTAAGTATAGGTAAATAGGGAAAAAATAAGTAAAGCAAGCTGTAAGAGTACAGAAACTTGGGATTTGGTGTACATACTAGAAATCAAGGCCTCAGAATTCTTTCCAATATTTTTGAAGGAGTGGGAGGTGGTAGGTTGTGAATATGGAAAAATATGTAAAGTAAGCTAGAATCTTCATTTTTAACGTATATGGTAGAAACCAACGCCTCAAACTTTTCTGTGACATTTGCCTCAAATAAATAATTTCCACATACTAGAATGCAAATATAGTCAAGATGTTTCCTTTAAAGCGACTCGGATAAAAAATCTGGATGTACAAGTAGTGATTCCTTCGGCAGCGATTTTTTAAAAAAAGAAAGTTAATTTTCATCTACCTGAAATGGCCCAAAATATCCATTTGTTGTTATTTGGCTTATAAATGAATGCCACAAAGATCGCCAAAATGACTTTCAAAAATTTTTTTAATGTCACCGGAAAGCTGGCGTCCAGATTTACATTTTGAAATCTATTTTGGACTCAATGGCACAAAATGGCGGGCAATTCGAATTTCAGATAATAAACTAATTTGTGTTCACGAGGTTCAATATTTGTTTTTAATAAGAGGTGTATTTTCTGATAGTTTGAAGCCGAACTATTGACGTCCCTGGGCGTTAAACTGAAAAAAAAAAACGTTTTCCAGCCAGTTTATTCTAATTTGTACGTTGTCTACGCACTCAAAGATCCAAAACCAATGCAGATTGTTGAAGTTTTAATTGCGAAGGTTTTTGGTTTTTTGTTTGTTCCGATCAGACCTCTACAACCGGAGATATTCACCTTTTTACCTAAAAAAACACTATTCAAACACCAATTTGTTTATAAAAAAAACGCAATAGGCTTTGGAAGTTCAAAACTCAGATATATATGCCTGGTGATACCCCAGAAGGTATGAAATCATAAAATTGCTGTTACAAAATTATGCATATTTCATCGTTTTTTGGTTCTTTTTTACTGCACTATAGATAATAAAGTTCAATCAACCGAACGACGCGCGACGGTGAAATTTTATTTCATAATTTTTAGTGATCGATTTTTAAACGGCGGTTTTAACTGTCAAAATAAAATTAAAATAACTGAATATAACGTGTTTCTAGATACAAAACCACATAAAATCGTTTAAAGGCAATAGTGTATATAAAAAACGCCATATATCTGCTCTTTCGCTCTAGATATTTACATTTTTCCATTTCGTTTATGTAAAAACAAAACACTTAGTACCGTGTTCATTTAAAAAATGAAGACATCACAGTACATAAATCGTAATAGAGTTCTCAAACTAAACCATTTAGTTGAGTACAAATATTCAGCAATCACGCATCCCGTTTTTATGTAAACTTTGATTATGCCTTATATTTTGTTCATCAACTTAGGCGTGACGGAAGTTGTTAAAGTTTTCTTTATTGTTTCCGATTTAATCAAGTTAGGGATGTTTTTTCTTCCCATCATTTAATTTCGCTGTTTAAGAAAGTGTAGAAAGCCATTTCTATTCTTGCGACAGTGTTACAAAGAAATGCCTCGCGGATTTAATGTATTCACTAATTCAATAAATTGCTTTATTGTCTTTTATCCGGGCTAACACAAATATGTATATGTATTTTAAGAACATGGACAGCTACTGGAGGCGGCTGGAACTTCCTCACCAATATGTTCGCGAACATTACTTAATTTAGATAACAACCCGACTTGTTATCGCCGAGCTGTGCCATGCAGGCCTCCGTTCCGCGGGTGCTAGAATTTATACTTAATGATCCGCCATTTTGGGACTTGGAACTTGCGTATCCCACCAGAATTAGATTTTTCACAATAATTTAAAAACGACAAAGCCATATGCAATTTTAATTTTTACACAATTTTAAGGAATTAAGCGATTTCGTTATTTGCTAATGATGTCCTTTTGTATTTACAGGTGAATTTGAAAATATAATATCAAAATTAAATTCGACCTATAGTTTGACCTGTAAATTTAACACTTTTTGTGTTATTTCATTTCAAATATAGTTCAGAAAAAATCAGATGGCAAGAACCGAGGCCCCCCTCCAAAGCACTGGGCTGATGTCACCAAAGAACTTTCGTGAAGTTGCTCATTTAACACTTAACAGCGCCGATATTTTTAAACGTGCTGTACACCAAACGGAGGCCAAGAAGAATTATACATGGATTAGAAAACTTTTGGAAACACGTTGTGAATAAAAAGTTCCTACAGAATATTCAACAATTATTTAAAACTTTTAAAACTCAGCGAAATGTATAACAGGGTGGAGTGAAAGCGTTTTTTTTTTCATATTCTTGTTTATGCATAAGTGGGATAGATGACACCTGAATTTCAAAAAAGTGTCAACTTGATTGAAGAGAATTTTGAATCTGAAACCATATAATCAGAATTAAATTCGAGTTATAGTTTGACCTATAAATTTAAGAGTCCATGTTATTTCTTTTACTTCCCCATCCACGTAGTGGATTGGAAGTCTAGTAATCGTAAAAAAAAATTCAATTTTTTTTTTCTTGAAATCGGTTTAGAATGTCATGAAACGTCGAGATTTTAAATTTGAGCGAAAAAAGTCTGTCAATCTGTCTGTCTGTCTGTAACTTTTTTTTGTCCGCACGTTTTCTCCGGAACGGTTTAAGATATTGACTTCAAATTTTGTACACGTATACATTATAACGAGATCTGGAACTGGATTACTTTTTGAAGATATCCGGTAAAGGGTTGGGGGGTAAATATGGGGAAATATGTAAAGCAAACTGGTAAGAGTACAGAAACTTGAAATTTGGTACATATAATAGAAGCCAAAACCTCAGATTATTTAATAATATTTCAACCCCCGACCCCCCTACTCCATTATTAAAGGGGTTGATAAAATAAAATTGAGTTATTCTTTTGAAATTTGATACACGTATGTATTATAACGACATCTGGAACTAGATTATATTTTGAGATGATTCAGTTGAAGGGTTGGGGGTTAAATAGGGGTAAATGGGACAAAATAAGTAAAGCAAGCTGGTAAGAGTACAGAATCTTAAAATTCGGTGCATGTACTAGAAGCCAAGATATCAAATTTATAATATTTTTCAACCCCCCACGACCCCTACGCCATTATCAAAGGGGTTAATAAAGTAAAATTGAGATATTCACTTGAAATTTGGTACAAGTAGATATTATAACTACTCTGGAACTTGATTATATTTTGAGATGATTCCGTTGAAGGGTTGGAGGTTTTTTTTTCCTCTCTCCCTTGGCTTTGGATGAACCATCAGCCAGTAGCTCTAGATTTATAATATACTGATGCACATGCAAACAAGACTAATTGGTTCTAATTTTTAATCCTTTATTTTTCTCTCTGCACTACCCTAAAACAGACTATATAACAATGTATAAGCGTACCACACGCACACATACGAGTAAATGCACACATACATACACCTAGCGTACAAATCTATCCACCAGAGGGATATACACAGGGCCACACGTTTCACGTCAAGGGGTCCATCTTGACGACTTTATAAAGACATAGACAAAGGTAGGGGACCACGGTATGATAAGGTTTAAAAATAACACAGGGATAGTTGAGGATCTAGCAAATCTAACCTAAAATTACTTTATTTATAAACTTGTATTTGTTGCTTTAAGGAAATTAAATAACGCCGTGAAAGCCTCAACATTTTCTGACGTCAGTATATTATTAATATTTATTGGAAGATGAAATTTCAGTTCTATTAATTTGTCCATTAAAACCTTCGTGTGATTTTGGTTAAGTACACAATTAAAAAATATATGATTTATATCCCCATATTGTCCACATGTACAAAGATTATCCGTATATATTTTTATTTTGAAAACATGTGATGCGAACCGGCCATGATTAAATTTGAGTCTTGCAATAGATGTGTAAAATTGTCTGGATATGTGCACATTATTATACCAATGTCTATTGGGGAGTTCAGGGTGTATCAAAAAATAATTCGTTGATTTGTCGACGTAAGCAGGGTTGGAGGTTAAATAGTGGTAGATAGGGGGAAATAAGTAAAGCAAGCTGGTAAGACTACAGAAATTTGGGACTTGGTGTATATACTAGAAGCGAAGGTCTCAGGTTTTTTTATAATAGTTTCCATCCCCCACCATCAAAATTTAGATTTTCACTTGAAATTTGGTAGACGTATGTATTATACCGATATCTGAAACTAAATTATATTTTGACATGATTGCGTTGAAGGAGTGTGGGGTAAGTAAAGGTAAATAGGGAAAAAAGTAAAGCGAGCTGGTAAGAGTACAGAAACTTGATATTCGGTGTATGTCCTAGAAGCCAAGGTCTCAGATTTTTTAATAATATTTTTCAACCATCCACCATACTCCATTATTAAAGGGGTTGATAAAATAATATTGAGATATTAACTTGAAATATGGTAGACGTATATATTATAACGACATCTGGAACTAGATTATATTTTGAGATGATTCCGTTGAAGTGTTGGGGGTTAAATAGGAGTATATAGGGGAAAATAAGTAAATCAAGCTGGTAAGAGTACAGAAATTTGGGATTTTGTGTATATACTAGAAACCAAGGCCTCAGATTTCTTCCTAATATTTTTCAAACTCCGCCATCTCCGCTCCATTATTAATGGGATTGATAACATAGAATTCAGATATTCACTTGATAGTTAGGACAATTATGATGTACTGTATGTACTGTAATGACATCAGATTGAGATGACTCCATTGAGGGGTGGGAGGTGGCAGGTTGTGAATAGGGGAAAATAAGTAGGGTAAACTAGAAACGTCATTTTATCGTATATAGTGGAAACCAACGCCTCAAACTTTTCTATAACATCTGCCCCAAATATTATTAAAATTCTATAGCCTATAATTTCCACGTACTAGAGTGCAAATCTAGTCCAGATGTTTTCTTTAAAGTGACTTGAATGAAAAATCTGGATGTGGAAGTAGTGATTCCTCAGGCAGCGGTTTTTTTTTGGTAGACGACATTCGTGCGGCGGTGCCAACTCTATTCTATTTTCCAAATAATACAACTGGTTCCTAGGAAAATTAGACAGTAATTAAAAATATCTAAAGTAAAAAATAAAAAACAAACAAAAACAGAAATAGTAGAATTCAATATCCCTTCATGGTCCTGTTATTATTTATTACTTCTTGCATTCTTCTGGGCATTGAATCGATCAAATTTTTGGTAAGGTTATGACTTTCCACCAGGCTTTCCCAGGTTTCCTCTTATTTAAAGGGGATAACATTTTGTGTCTGCATTTTCGTAACCATTATTCCCCAAATGTTCTCCAACGGATTCATGTCGGGACTTTTGGCAGCCCAAGGCAGAACCTCGGCATTATTTTCATCTAGATAACTTCTCACACAATTGGCGATGTGCACTGAGCAATTATCATGCTGCAATATAAGATTGTCATCAGGGAAACGCTGTCTAAGTGAAGGCAACATTACATTATTCAAAATGTCCAAATATTTTTTAGAATTTAGCCTTCCATCGATATTCCAGCAAACCCCCGAACCTTCCATTGACATCCACGCCCTAACCTTAATTGAAAACCTTCCAGATCTATCATTGGATGCAATATAATTTTCATTAAACCTAGAGCGTGGTGGCCTATATACCCGAATACCACCGCCATTGTGGGATTGAAATATTTTTTCAAAAAATTACATTTCTCCAAAAATCAGCATCATATTTAATAAATGATTGAGAGTAAATATTATACGGCCTTGCTTTTTCTCTTCTGTTAATTGATATTTTTTTGCGGCAGCACAATTTTTAAGATCAGTCTTTTTCACTTTTCTTAAAGCCGTCCTTACGGAGGCGGGGAAATTTGTTTCAAATTTAGCCTTACTTGCATTATCGAAAGGATAATTTCGTAAATAATTTACTAAAGTAGTGTCCTGCGCTTCCGAAGTTTTTCTTGGTCTACCTGTTCCTACCTTTCTCTCAACAGTTCCTTAATTTTCCCATTTTCTTTTAATTTTCAAAATAGTATTCTTGTTGACATTAAATTCTTCCCCAAAAGTCTTATTGACCAACCGTCCTCAATCTTCGAAACAATTCGTAATTTTTGAATGATGCTTAATTGTTGTGGCATCGTGGAAATTAAAAATAATAATTTCTGACAAATCAACAATTATCAAAACTAAATTGTCAGACTATTTCACAAGACTAAAATAAAGTGTCCTAGTTTTATTTGACAGGAAGTGTACACAATTAAATTTTAGCAAAAATATGTTATAAGACTTATCCTGTTATTTACTTGTCAAAAGTCATAAAAATGATAATTCTTGACGTTGTGCGATTGACAGTACAGAAGAGTACAGAAATATGGGATTATTTCCATCTCCCCACCACCTCCACCACCCTACTCCCTTATTAAATGATATGATAGAATTAAATTGAGAGAATTTTGTACAGGTATGTATTATAACGACATCTGAAACTAGATTATATTTTGACATGATTCCGTTGAAGGAGTAGGGGGGAAAGTAGAGGTAAAGAGGAAAAACTAAGTAAAGCAAACTAGCAAGAGCACAGAAACTTGGGATTTGTTGTATATACTGGAAACCAAGGCCTCAGATTTCGTTTTAATATTTTTCAACCCCCCCATCCCCACCACCTCCACTCCATTTTTGAAGGGATTGATAACACAAAATTGAGATATTCACTTAAAAGTTAGTTTACGTTTGTATAGTAATGACATCTGATTGAGATTATTCCGTTGAAGGGGTGGGAGGGGGTAGGTTGTGAATAGCGCACAATAAGTAGACCAAGCTAGAAACTTAATTTTTAACGTATATGGTAGAAACCAGCGCCTCAATTTTTTCTGTGATATCTGCCCCAAATATTATTAAAATTCTATCACCAATAACTTCCACATACTAGTGTGTAAATATAGTCAAGATGTTTCCTTTAATGTGACTTGGACGGGAAATCTGGATGTGGAAGTAGTGACTCCTTACGCAACGGTTTTCTAAGTCCAAAGTAGGTTATCGTGTTTACAAACAACGGTAGACAAACACACACATTCTGATACAGACCTTTTTTTATTCCAAATTTGAGTTCAGCTGGTTATGAAATGGATTTCTTCTCTACTATGATTATTTACAATTCTTATCTGGCTATAACTATTGGATTAAATCAAATGAGTATAAATAACAAGCATTTAATGAAACGAAATATTAGCCACTACTTCATGCACACATTTTTTAACTATAAGTTCAGTTTCGTCAACTCTATGTTGAAGAAATTAATATAAATCATGTGGTATATAAAAATAGTTGACAAATAAGACAAAATAAATATTTACGACCTTGGATAAAAGCCATAAAATTGCAGCCAAGCGAACGGTGTCCTGCGCCAGATTTAGTTTCTCGCAACCTGGCCAGAAGGTAATTATCATCATAAAGTGGACTTTACGAGCTCTCGGGGTCGCTGTAAAGGAATGCTTCATTTCGCTGCCCCAAAACAAACACACGCCTTCAGTGGCTCCCTTTACACACCCTTTCGAACCCCTGGACAAACGCGAAACCTACCCTTGGCCCTCTCCTACAGCACCCTTAAGATCTGGACGACCCTCGTCATACCCACAGGGCCTGGTGCACCTAAACTCGTTAGCACTCTCATGAATTCTGATCTCTTTTTAACTTTAACTAATATAGTTAAGGAGTTCTTGTTCCTCCTAAGTGCAATACTTCGAAAGGCACGGGACATTTCTGTTTAATTTTGGTATTGTCATATTTTATATATTTATATTTTACATTATTAGACTATCCAATATTAATTGTCTTGTAACCAATAGAGGATTTATTATGTTGCCTCTCTCAAGAAAGTTAAATCGTTATTAAAATCAAACGTGCACACCTCGTTTTACGCAATAATAGCACAGGAAAATAATTTTCGATCACTAAGAAAACATGGCAATTTTCGATCCTCAACAAAATACAGCAACGCATATAAAACTTCCATCTGAATTCTGTATACCGGGTGTAACAGGATCATGGTATACCTCCTTTTCTCTTTTAGTTTTGAAGATAATTGATTGAAGTTTAGGATTACTAAATACATAATAAGCGGACCTTTTTGACATAAAATTGATTGTTTTTCACTTCCGGTTTCGCCGGAAGTAACACTAACTTCCGATTTTTAAATGGAACACCCTATATATTATTGCATTTTTGAATTTATGATTTTCTGAATCCAACGATGCCAAATAAGTGACATTTCAAACATCTTTTTTTTTTATAATATAATTTTTACTTTTCCGTTTAGGGGTGCCAGGAAGGTTCCGATTTATTCTAAATGACCCGTGTAATGCTACAAAAATCGAAATCCTGTTAAAAACACTAAATCACGTGATTTATGAGCAAATAAAATTCACCAAAATTGTTTTTGGGGCAAAACACGTTTTTTTCAAATGGAACCATATCGGTACCGTGGTACAATTTATTAGTACTATTAATAAGGAATTCATTCATATGTCGTATTAAACTGTGTGATAAATACAAACTAAATTACAGCTAAAAGAAAATACAATTTTGTTCTAATTAAATGTTAAGAAGTAACTAAGGTGGCTTTGAAAACAATGAAATATTTAACTTGTCAAACATTTGTTGGTTTGACGGTGTTTTTATTGCGTCCTTAAAAATTGTTTAAAATTCTTGTTAATTGTGTTCAAAATGCCGCAAATTTATACAAGAGATGAAAAAGTAGACATGCTAATTATTTATGGATTTATGGAAAGTAAAAAAATTCAACTGCAGCACCTTTATGGCCGACGATATCTTGATAGACAATGTCCAACGAAAAATTATTTTAAACGTGTTAAAAGCCAATTCCGAAGAGAGCCCAACAATGATCCCGAAGAAAACTTCATTAATGACGAAGGAACGGAAATGTATGTTTTGGCTCGAACAGAAGTTGAAAAGACTGTTTCTTTAAGGCAAGTTGGGTTTGAATTGAACATCAGTCACTAAACAGTAAGCTGAATTTTGCACAGATACCACTATAAATCTTTTAAATACCAATTGCAACAGCATTTGTACAAAAGTGATTACGAACGAAGGATGGAAGGTCAAGGTTTACAAATTTGGAATTAGTTAACCGACAAAATACAAAATATTGGTCACACGAAAACCAAAATTTATTACATGAGAGCAACTTTCATGTGCGGTTCGGTTTCAATGTTTGGCTTGGAATAATAAGTGAATGACCTCTGACTGGTGCCAGATACTTGACATTCCTGGAAAATGAGATTGAGGACATTTTAGATGAGTTACCTTTAGATTTAGGACAGAAAATGTATTTCCAACAAGATGGCGCTCCTCCCCATAATTAAAGGATAGTAATTGATTGCCTTCAACGGAGATTCGGAGAAAACGTAATTTGGCCGAATGGTCCTGTGAGGTGGCCTCCAAGATCACTTGATTTAATGCCCCTTGATTTCTTTGTTTAGGGTCATTTAAAAAATATTGTCTATGCAACCGCCGTTACAACCCGTGAAGACCTGAAGCTACGAGGAAGCCGAGCAATTAATAGCACAACGGCCCAGCAACTCGCGAACGTTCGTCGGGAAACAGCTGTGCGAGTTCAGAAGTGCATTGACGTTACTAGACAGCATTTTGATTAACTGTTGTAATGTTTTGTGTTAATTTTTTGTATTTCAAAACCATTTTATGTCTAACAAGATAATAAATAATAATAATAATTTGAATAAAATTATATTTTCTTATTTTCTTTTAGCTGTAATTTTGTTTGTATTTATCGCACAATTTAATACGACATATGAATAAATTCCTTATTAATTGTACTAATAAATGGTACCATGGTACCGATATGATTCCATTTAAACAAATGGAGTTTGGTGAATTTTATTTGCTCATAAATCACGTAATTTAGTGTTTTTAACGGGATTTCGATTCTTGTAGCATTACACGTGTCATTTAGAGTAATCGGAACCGTCATGGCACACTTAAATGGAAAACTGAAAATTATATTATAAGAAAAATTGATGTTTGAAATGTCACACAGTTAGGCCCACTACTGTCAGCAAATAATTTTCAAAGTATTTTGTTTTATAGTGTACAACAATATTTTGGAAAATTTAATAACTGAATATTTTTTTCTTTTATATTCTACCATTTTAATTCATATCCCACCTTAATAAGCATAAAATTATAAATATAATTTAGATAAAACGAATAATCACAAAAAAAGAAACATATTGTTTAACCAGCTCACTAGAAATTTCAAGTGGAACAAACTAAAGCTGTGAATGGGCTACAAATTTTCAGAAAAATTATACTCCAGTGTTTGTCTTGTTGCTGCTTACATAACAAATGTTACAGAGAAAAATTATTGATCCTTTCGATTCTCTCTCCAATATTAGCTTGAAAATGAACAATGTTACAAATAGGAATTTGGAAGAGCATTTTTAAGGAAGGACATAAATTGAAATTGCATGGAGTTGTCACAAGATCTTGGAGGAAATTTATATACAGCATTACGACTATTTAAACTCTTAAAACTGGTCATTTCGATTACTGAATATACCGAGGTAGAATCCCCTCACACTTAAAATGTCATTAAAAAACTGCATCAATAATTCTTCCCATATTAAATGACACAATAAACAACAAATTTCTGCTAGATAAAGTCAGGTTTTTTTTTCAAAGTGCTCGTAATGAATATTGTTTGTATTATATTTAATATCTATGGACAGATTTTAAATTTTAGTTCGAAGTAGCTGGCGATTGGTCTTGCAGACTGCGACCTCTATGCATCTATTTTGATACTACTTGTACTTTAAGGCTCCTTATCCAGATGTGGTCCTTACTAGACTTCGAATCTATTGATCCCCTTGGTACAGTTATCAGTCCTTGGTCTCTTTTTATAGCCAAACCGCCTTAGTTCAGTCTGGATTTTACAGCTCAGCATATCCATATATACTAATAACAACCAACGTCTTTATTATTTTCGTGAGGAGTAAAAATCATTACATAACATTGTCTTGTTTGAGTTACAAAAATAAATGGTGAAGTTCAGTTTTTCGTATTAAAGATATGTAGTAGCTGCTTTTTCGTTTACTATTTACAGATAACTGTTGATATAGTTGCTAGTTTTTCTTCCTCATACAATGTTAAATATTTCAAATTCTTCTTTTAACACCAGGCTGTACAAATATTATAGTCGGCATTCATTCATCCTCATTCATTTATTGCTGATTCTTTAATTTTTATCTTTGCTATCTGCTTTTTGTTAAAATTTCTGCCGAGTCACAATTCGTTTCCTGTCTGTTTTTCCAAGTATGGTCGCAAAACTTTGATCTCTATATTTCATTCTTCCTAATGTAATTCTTGTGTTCGTCAAATTTTACATTGAAAAGACTGGATGAGTCACCCTCACAGTGTTTGTCACACTCGTTTGAAATACATTCGCTTTTATAGTTCATACTTTTAATGATTTAAGGCTTACTTATTATCCCCCACTTGATGTTACTTAAAGAATACTCTCTTGATACTTAGTGGTACAACAAACCATGTTCAATGAAAAACTAAATACTGATAATTCATTTGGAGAAACAAAGGTTAGTTACCCTTCGTTTCTCCGCTTATGGATAAAATTAGTTTCAATAGAGCAGTAGCAGCTGACGTCACAACATGGCCGCCACAGCTGTTTGGTTGACAATAACCTAGTTTTGCATTTGTGACAATATAACATAATTTGAGTTTTTAAAGAGTTTTTTGTGCTATTTTAAACGCTTTTCTTGTGTAAAATTTATTGTTAGTACTCTTTATCTATAACACATTTCGTGATTTGCTGAACTGACTTTTATCTAATGCTTTATTTATATATTCAAATAGGTATGTCATCTTGTTCACATGTCAAAAGTTATTTCTTTTCCATATGGTAAGTGAATTCTAGTGAATTTGTTTTAATTTTATTTATATTCTACATTTTAGGAGTCCCCTCGTAACATTTCTAAGTTGAAATATATTAATGGAGTTAACCTATAGGATTTAAAAGTGGAAGATTCATACTGCTTCCAACATAGTATTGAATTAATGAACCATTGCGACCATTCTCGAAAATGAAAATGCTATTTAAACTATAAGACTATTATTATTCATACTTGTCTTTATTATTATCTATAATGTGTACGATCTTAAACATCCTATTATAGTTGTTATGTTTATAAGCATCATTTTGAAGAACTTTATTTTACTCCCGTTAAAAGTGTGTTATTTTCTAAGTTCTGTCGCGTTTTAGCTCACTTACCTTCATTGATATTTTATTTGTAAGCATATCAATATTTTAAACATCTGTGATTATAATTGTTAGAATCAAAACAAATACGACACTAGGTAATTATACTTATACCTATAAAGTATTTCGAGCATATTACGTTGCATATTTGTTTATGATTTTAATTAAAAATGGACACTGAAACGGTCTCACAGTCCTATCTTTATATTAGATTTACTACTACTCCTGCATTTCACAATGCAAACCTCTGATTATTGTTATTAATGTGTTAAACAATGAAACTTATTAGAAACTGTTGAGCCCAATGAAAGTAAGATATAATCAATAAAAAGTTGATGGGAAATAGTTTGAATTGTCTAAAAACGTAAGTTTCACAACAGGTTTATAAAACCATTAATATATGATTGATATATTAACATTAATCAATGAATGCTGTAACAACTCTTAACCTACCTATGCTTAGCTGTAACTGAGCCTGTATTAATTAAACTTTTATTGAAATTTGTCGTGATATTATATATGCACAAAAATGTTCAAAAATCCAATATAGTCTTTATTTTCACTACATTATGGGTTCACAAAGATGTCAACGTATTTGACATCAAATTTTACACTTATAAAAACAACACTAATAAAGTATATATAAAATTCTTTCTCACACTAGGCTTTTAAAAAAACATTAACAAACATCACTACACAGAGCTGATATTCAGAAATCCTCCACTTTAATCTTTATCAAGCAAAAACGGACAACTAGTCTTATATCAAATTTCGGAGTTTGTCAACCAATCACGTGATAGCCATCATAACTGTGACGTCACTGCTAGTGCTCTATTGATACTGTACCAAAATAAGACTTAATAAAGTAAAATCATGAACCAAATACGATAAAGTTTTCTCACTATTTTTGCACGTAAATTGAGCAAAAAAGGAATGCGAGAATTTTGGATCACCCTGTATAGAGTGTTTAAAATAAAAAAAGTTAATAATGCCGGTTAAACCAGAAGTGAATGAAGTGAATTTTTTTATCTGGTTAGCTTAAAAATGTATTCTTATGCCAAATATCCTATACTCTAATTCAAATTTTTGTGTTGAAAAGTAAAAAAAAAGGTGAGGCTGTATTGGTCTTGTGGGCACCCGGATAGAAAATTCAATAGTTCGACGAATAATATAATATTATAATTAATAATTTAATTTCATCTAGTTTAATAATGTTAGTAACAGTATTTCCACTAATGATAACCATTAAACACAATGATGTTATCAATAGTGAAAATGGAGAAATTGTAAACGCCTTTGGAAATTACTTTTCCAACAATATACAAAATAAATTCGACTCTTATTTTCCTAACTTATCAAATGTTTGCACGACTACCAAATATAACAATAATAATACTATATTTTTTGAACCTGTCATAATTAATGAAGTTAAAAATGTTATAATGAATCTCAAAAATCAAAAATCAACAGGCATCAATGAGGTTCCTATTAAATTAATCAAAGAATGCGTTGACGAAATGTCTGTATGTTTTGCTCTAATAATCAACAAATCTATTAAACTTGCCATTTTTCTAAAAAATTAAAGATTTCACTAATAATCCCTGTTCTCAAGAAAGGCGAAACTGATAGCATAAAAAACTACTGATCCATATCACTATTAATTGTTTTTTCTAAAATAATAGAAAGGGTCATGGCAAATAGATTAACAATATTTTTAGAAAAATATACTATATTGACTAAATTTTAACATGGATTTAGGAGTAAAAATTCAACGGACACAGCGTAGTCGAGCTGGTGCAATCGGTGAACGATAAATTAAATAGGAATGAATACGTGATAGGGTTATTTCTTTATCTTTCAAGTGCGTTTGACACTTTAAACATACCGTTGTTTTAGATAAGTTAGAATAAATCGGAATACGTGGTAAAGTTGATTTCATATTTGTCGGACAAAAGACTTCTTGTTAAATTAAGTGATGCATTATCGGACGAATATGAATTATAAGTTGGAACTGGAAATATTTGTTTTTTATTTGTTAATGATCTACCCGAGTTTATCAATCATGGAAGATTACTTATGTATGCAGGTGATACATATATAATCATTTCAACCAAGCCTCTCGAAGAACTAGAATTGTAACTAATTTGACCCTTCATAAATTCAATACATGGTGCTACAGGAATAGGTTGATCATCAGTTATGAGAAAACCATATGTGTCTTATTCAAAACACGGCAAAAAATGTTTACAAAAATGTTAATCTTATTTTAAATGGTAATCCGTTAAGCTTAGAAAAAAAAAATACATATCTTCTAGGAATAATTCCGGACGAACATCTATGTTGAACTCAACATATTGATCAGCTTTGTAGTAAATTAAGTCAATCCTCTTTTGCAATTTCTATGTTGACAAATAGTTTAGATCGAAACGCTTTTAAATATGTGTATTATGTTTTATTCTATTTAAAACTATCCTATAATATAATTGCCTGGGGCCAAGGTATAGATCTGCATTTGCTCTGCAAAAAAAAGTGTATTGAGAATAATTTTTAATTTGGAGGACCGACATTCTTGTCATAGTACTTTTAGAAATAAGAAAATTCTCAGGGTTACATGCATTTACTTATATAAATTATTTGTATATATCTATAGTATAAAAATTGTTTATCAACACACTGTGACAAACACGAATACAATATAAGAAGTCGTAACGATTTATATGGTAATAATTTCAATTTAGCCCTATATAAAAAATCTCTCATGTATGGTGGAAGCTCTTCATTTAACAAATTGCCCTCTAACTTTGAACTAGTCAAGAATTTAACCGAATTCAAATCTAAATTATTTAGTTTATCTACCAATGGTTTTTACTCTCTTCATGAATTTGAGAATTTTAGTTAATAGAAAAATCTCGTTTAATGGTTATACACATACAGGGTGTCCCAGATTTAAAAGGACATACTCTAGTGGGAGGTAGAACACACAGCTGAATTCAAAACACCCCTACACTTACCGTTGACTGTGAACCATTTTTAAGATACGGGCGGGTGTTTTATGGTTTTTGACCAGAATTTCAGTCCGCCAGATCTTTGAAATGACTGCACATATTTAGATAAAATGTGTTATACATATTATGCTCTTTTAATTTAATGAACAGCTTAGGTGATTTTGGAAAAATTCCAGAACCGACCTCCATTTTTTTAATACTGCCCTTAGGGTCGTTAGCATCACACTGTATTTTATTCTTTGGTAAATGTTAATAAACTTTTAAAAAGTCTGGACCAATTTATAAAATAATGTCACATTATTTGATGGCACGTTTATGGTTATTCTTCAAAAAATTTTCAAAAGTATTGAAAGACCAAATTTGACATTCTACAAATAACACAATCCAGTTGCTAACAGCATTATTTTATTAATTTTAGCTAAATATCCCCCTAAAAGAGGTTGTTATTGGTTTTTGTTCTGACATTAAGTGCCTCTAAGCTTTTTTTAGTTTAAATTTCATCCAAAATAATACACATTCCATTTCTTTCATGAAAGAAAAATAATGTTAGTGAAGAGGCTTGAATTAACAAGTACAATTTGAAAAAATGTTAAACACCTTTTGAGAATAACTTGAAAATATTAAAGACAAAAGTTTGCAATTTTATTTTGACAAAATAAATTTATTTAGAACTTTAAATAATTAAAGAAAAATTAAAAGCGGTGCAAATAATTAAAACTATAACAGGTTCAAAATGAATGCCCCCAGCGTCAATACATTTTCCTGAAAGTTTTAATGTTTTTCACTGACCTATCAATCACGGGTTACTTCTAATGTTATCGCATACAGTAATATTTTTTTCTAGAAGCTGTTCTCGTGTATTGAACTCTTCATTGTATACCTCTGAATTGAGATGACCCCATAAAAAATAATCTAGAGATGTAAGATTAGGAGACCTCGGTGGCCAGTTTACCGGACCTCCGCGACATATTCATCTGTTGGTATAATGCTGGTTCAGATGATCCCGGACCGGTATAGAAAAATGGGGTCCAGCACCATCGTGTTGAAACCACAAACTCCTAGTACTGATGTCTTCTAATAAATCTGGCAAGATATCTCTAAGAAAGCTTAAATAAACTTCACCAGTTAGCCTTTCATCAAAAATGTGGGGCCCTATTAGATGATTCTTGTAAATACCACACCACACATTAATATTAAATCTGTAAATAGAACTCTTGATATTGTTCTTCTGTGACCCAAAGTCCACCTACAAAATGTTAAGCGGGGAACGTCGTCGCCGTCTTCTAGACGTTGAACTGTTTCAACATGAAATTGATAAAAATTTTCCTTGTTTAATGTTCGCCATACTCTTGTCTTAGGTACTGCTAACTCATTACTTATTTTTCTATCACTTATGGATGGATTATTTTCCACAACCTGTAATATTTGCTCTTCTGGTGGAAAAGCTCTGGGAACATGTTCATACTTTGTCATTGACGGAAATTGTCCATGTTCCCTACTAAATTGATATACCTCTGAAAACGTTTTATGATCTGGTACAAGGCGATTTGGAAAACGCCTTTGATACTCTCTTTTTGCAGCTATCCCATTTCATTTCCGTCGCAAAAGTCATACACAGAAGTAATATCCGCATAATCTTCATTACTAAATTCATTAAAATTTTTAGTTTTATTAACTGCTTTTTTATCACTTATTCTAATAATCACTAAGAGCTAACAGCAATTCTTATTTATAAAGTTACACATTTGATATGTGCCTACTTGGGATTTTTAATGCAACAATGTCATGTTATTCGCATCGTTCTATTATTTATTTTTTATTCGTGAAATAAATGGAATGTGCTTTATTATTGACGGAAAAAACACTGAATGCCAAAACAAAAAACAAATAACTTCTTCTACGAGGTATTTACATAAAATTAATAAAATAATTATGTTAGCAACTGGATTGTGTTATTTGTAGAATGTCAAATTTGGTCTTTCAATACTTTTGAAAATGTATTGAAGAATAACTATAAACGTGCCATCAAATATTATAACATTATTTCATAAACCGGTCCATAGGTTTTTTAAAAGTTTACTAACATTTACCAAAAAATATTATACAGGGTGATGTTAACGACCCTAAGTGCCATATTAAAAAAATTAAGGTCGGTCCTGGAATTTTTCCAAAATCACTTAAGATATTCATTAACCTGAAAGAGCATAACATGTATATCAAATTTTATCTAAATATGTGCAGTCATTACAAAAATATGGCGGACTGAAGTTCTAGTCAAACACCATAAAACACCCCGTATCTCAAAAACGGTTCACATTCAACGGTAATTATAGAGCTGTTTTGAGCTCAGCTGAGTGTGCTCTACCTTCAACTAGAGTATGTCCGTTTAAATCTGGGACACCCTGTATATCCCAAAACTTATTGTTTTAGTTAATTTTTAGTTTGGGTCTGTTTTTAATTTTAGTTATTCGTAAATTGTATATAAGCAAAATGTTTATAATTTATTGTAATTTTTAAATATTTTTACGTGACATATTTTATCCAATTTTTGTAACTGGCACACATAATTAAATAGGATCTATCTATCTATACCTTTGTTCGATTTGCTATTGATTATGTTTAATCTTCACTGTATTATAGAAACGGGTAGTTCGTGCTATAATTTGGTTATATATCAATTATATCATTAAATTTATTCTGCATTTCACCACAATAATTAAGCTAATACCATATTGTGTATTTTTGCCGAGCCAATTAAAGTTGAGCATAAGAGGGTCTTATATTTTGGTCTTAGCAACTTTTCACTTAAATTTCCTGTAGCACCAACGGCGGTAGTACACTCTTTCCGCAAACTGATGGCGTCTCTTTGTTTTGGTTTTCTTTAATGCGTTTTATCTCATCCCAGGTTTAGAGACGGAGTAGTTCTTTTATCGTGGCCAAAGGGAAACATGAATTTATTCTTAAGTGGCTCAAATTATTTTGGGTAATTTGATTATGGCGCTGAGAGGGTATTTTCTTTGGTATAATAAATTTTTTATCTGGGAAATGTTTCATAAGATGATCGTTTGAAACACTTCCTATATCTTCTAAAAAGATCTTTACTGGAGGGTTGACTGCAATAATTAGATGTGAATTAAAAAGTTTTGGAGGTTAACATTATTGTAATTTGGCAAAATATCTCATGTGGCAGCACGTAACGTTCTTCCATGAAATTTTATTATATACGGTGTGTTGCACATAAAATGGATACAAGCCCACAATTTTTATCTTCAGAAATAATCCGATGAACTTCTTATTATTTAGAGTATGGAAAGTCACATTTTTGGGCAACAATGCCATGTTTTAGATATCATTGCATGGTCTAGAATGATTTTTTGTACCCCCAAACTTCGAAAATCCATATCAGTGCTATTATTTCTTTTTTAATTAAAAATATAATATAACAAATCAGGACATATTGAAACGTCTTTGTCTCAAATTTTCTTAAAATGCATCAAAGGGTATTATTTTATTGGGGAGTCAAAGTTGTAAATAGCTCCTCTTTATTTTCTAGTAAAAAGTTAAGCAGGCCTTGGACAAAAGATCAATATGATGTTTTAAAGGAAAAATACTTTACATACTTTGCATAAAAACAAATGACGATATCATTGTTCTATTACGCATTTTTATGAAAAACGCTATATGTATATATACAGAAAAAAATCATTATTTTCTAAAAGAAATCAGGTAGGCTTTGAAAATAAAGCGAAGCTAAAGCGACAGACGTGACAGATAGATAACAATATTTTATTGTTGTACGTACTCTTCCACTTCACAGAGAATTTCAAGAGCTCTAACAGTGGATCTTAGATAATTTTTAACAATGCAAATTTAAAATACAAAGAGAAACTGCAGGCATATTTAATGCGATCGTCAAATAGGTTATTCCCACAAATTAAGGTTTTACGATAATACATGAAAATATCCCTAAAATCAAGTAGTCTCGCAAATGTTTTGAAGGTATGCATGCAGTCGTACTTAGAATCGTCTCCGGAATCCAAATATATACACAGTGTTCCATTCAAAATTTGCGGCCATTTCCGGGGAAACAGGAACTGATGAAAAAGTATCAAATTATGATATGAGAAATTTGTCGTTTTTGGTATATATTACCCCCTTAAGACTGATATCTTAAAAACTTTGAATACTATGACCTGTCTAATGATTGCGTTGACACCCGGTACATATGCTCAGCTTGATGGAGCTACTATTCATAATTCCAGACTTAAATTCATTCATCAAATACAGTTTTTATTAATTTCCCACCTAGAAACAGTCATGTTAATGAAAGTCAATTATCAAAAATCAATGGTAAGTCTGTACAACAAGTAACATACAAAATTTTTGGGAATATACCTCGATAATTCCTTAAATTGGGAAACTCATGTAAACAATCTATGTAATAAACTTTCCTCTACGTTCTATTCAATTTATCATTTAAGGGAACTTGGAAATGAGTGAACTGTTAGGTCATATTACTTTTCTCAGGTTGTATCAAGGTTAGCTTATGGAATTCTGTTCTTGGGACCATCTAGCTACAGTATCAGAGTATTTAAAATACAGAAACGGATTATTAGAAACATGGTAGGTGCATCTCGATAGACATCGTGTAGAAATATATTTAAAAGCATTCACCAAAACTGGAATATTATATTAATGCAAGGGAATATTACACAAATACAAGGACATAATGCACCGTAAGTGGTAAGTATACAAAGCCACTGTGTAAAACTCCATACATAGAGGTTACTATACACTAAAAATATAGGAATTTTCCTAACACACAAAGTAAATGTACAGTGATTTTGTGGAACACTGCCTCTAAATTGATTTACCAAGGAGGTTTACCCTAAATATTTGGTAAACAGAATTTTACACTCTTTTTGCTGGTAAAGTTACCTTAAAAATATGTGTAATTATTACACACAACAAGGGTAAATTTACTCCCATTTTTTACAGTGCATCTTAAACTTTTAACTCTACCATGCATATATATTTTAGAAATCCTACTATATGGGTATAAAGATTTTTAATAAATTACCTAAAACCCTAAAAAACATCACAAATATTATACAGTTCAAAAAGATTGTTGTAAACTTACTAATTGAAAAGTGTTTCTACAGTCTCGATGAATATATTTCAATTGTCTCTAAGTCGATCTAGCATTATTATTATTCACATATTGGTGTTTACATTTCTAAGGACTTCTGCATTTCTGTCACGGTTCTATGGTACGGTAATTACTTTATTGTTTTTAACCTCTTGTTGTATTATATACTATTTTAATATGTTTGTAAGTGTTATTTTATTATGTTATTATAGGTTTTATTTTAGCATGTCGATCCACCTTCAATGAATACCACTTTCGACGAATCCTACGCCTCCTTTGTAGTAATTTTGTACTGGTATTATAGAAAATAAATGTATTATATTATATATTATTTACTCATCGCAAATACAAAACGAAGAGTATATTGCATTCGATCGGCACATTTCTAAAACCGGTAATACTGCTCGTAGAGAAAAAATGTTCATATCAGTGTGTTGGTGATCGGATTCTGAACTTTCAAAATGCGAACTGCGAAGAGTATCCTATAGACTGTGCAACAATTATATAAAAAGTGCAGTATAGAGTATAACGGTTAGCTTGTTGTTATTATGTGGCTGGATGGATTAATATAAATTTCTCCAGTAGTGAATACAGCGTAGCAGATCTCTAATGGTGGCCACCGAAATCCTCGGATTTAACACTATTTGATTTTAACCTTGGGGAACGCTCAAGAATAAAGAGTAGACATTTAAGAAAAAATACTTCAGACAAAACTTGTTCATTTTTATAATACGGACGCTATAAGAGAAAAATATAGGTTTCCAAAAAAAAATGAAGCTGGCCTTGAAATCCCCTTGAAAACGACCACCAAATCGAAATAAAATAATATTATTTGTCTCCTCTACGAAACCAAACAACTTTAGTTTGAAATATGTGTAATTTCCGAGATATTTTTTCTCAATTTAAGAGTAAACATCTCTAAATGTTTCTATATTTAATTAAAATTACTAATAATTAATTAGTAACATTTCTCTCTAAAATTATAGTAAAACATAAATTATATAAAACCTGACGGTTTACACGCCTCTAGTGATCACCCTGTGTGACTAATATGGCCTAATTTCAAAACACTTCTCATATTTATTTGATCGTAGTATTTATACGTTCCAAAATTGAAATGAAAACTTTAAGTATAATATAGTTTTGTTTAACAAGTATTTGCAGTCGTTAACATCCATTCGCTTCGTAATAGTCTCATTAAGAATAAATTAATAACGTTGTAGAACAAAATAGATCTATCGCATAATCTACGGAAAGTTCAGTCAAACTCGAGAAATGTACTGGACATTGAAATTTCGATATGATGTACATCGTTGTATTTCGACGTGCTCAATAAAAAAGCTTATATTTTGCTTTAAAATTATAATAAACCATAGTTTATATAAGACATAATAATTTACGCGCCTTCGGTAATCACCGCGTATGACCCTATATCAATAGAAAGTATTCTATAAAGCTGCTCTTTATACAGGGTCGCTATGGAGGCGGTCGATTATCTCCTGAAGTGAAATAGTTGGCGAAAAATGTTAAGTATTTAGCCAGAAAGTCATGACGAAACAAAGTTGTTTTTTCTTTAATGGAACACCCTCTCTATTATTCCATATTTCAATTCGAAATTCTAAACAAAATTCACATAGCAAGTCATATTGTAACGAGGTAAATTTTCCGTTGCCAAAAATGCAGTTTACATTAATAATATACTTCGTTATTTGCTCCGCTTACATTCGAATCATAGGTATTGTAAATTATTATTATAGATTTCTCCTAATTTAGCTAGCTGAAACCGCGAAACAGATTTCTACTTTAAATAGGTAATTTGATAAACCTGGCAGTGAGAGGGCTGTCCATAATATTAACATTAATTACAAGATTTGATACCGAGGGCGTGGGTAAGACACCTGCGTAAATTAGTTTCATTAGAGCACATTTTGAAATCACTTCTGTCCGATCCGTCAAACAGCCCAGTTGGGTATTATTCCGTATATCCAGCACATGTAAGTACACCGTTTTATCACCGCCGCTGGTTTCTTGTCGACCTTTTTATATTAACACCGATAAGAACAATTCACTAAAATGTGTGTTTTAAAGCAATAATTTGAAACCGATTCCGTTTAAATGTATCAGAATATAATTATTATTTCCCGACTTAGCCGAAATTAAATAAATTATTAAATTATTACAATATAGTAAGAGAGTCCGAGTTAGGACATGTCAACTTCTCCGATTTTATCCAAATAGCCATGTTCGCAAGAATTTCCAAATGGGAAAAAGAACATGGATGATATTTCGAGAGAAAATGTGTACCGTTTACCGTTTATATTATTTTGATCCAGACCATTTGTGATGGTACTGCGATAAAATAATATGTTGTTCTACCAAATGGGTAGAAGTTTTAATTACCGTATATTTTATTTTAGCTAGGTCGTAGCAAAATAAAATCTGTGTTTGCAAAAATTATTTTTGTGAAATTTATTGTAGTGTTATTGTTAGTTTACCGTTCATTTTGTTCCCATTATTTCGTATTGATACGAAATGGAACAAAATTCCTTACTTTGAAATAATTTATAGAAATTTATTATAGTCCGGGAATTGATAATAAAATCTAGGCATAAATAAATTAACTAACATTATATTCTGATACATAGACATTTTCCGCATAAAATCGAACCGAACCGAAATACCACCGTTCTGATTATTGCTGTCTGTCCGTCTAGGCAGAATAATCTCCGCCGTAAGCTGATACCAAATCCGATAACCGTTTTATTTTCCGAACCGAGTGTAACCAAGGTTACACACCGCTCCGAATCCGATAACCGTTTTATTTTCCGATCCGAGTGTGACTTAAGTTACACACCGCACCGAATCCGAAAACCGTTTTATTTATTTGGTATCAGTCTTATTTAGTTTTGCCAAGTTCTTCACACTTACACTCTGACCGTCCATGTAGGCATGATTATGGCTATAGATAACCGCTTGCTTTTGCCTGGTATTTGCACGCTGTCCGTTTTTTTTAAATTACTTACTTGTGTAGTTTTTTCCGTTTACTGTTTTTTTTATACCGATTTGCTACTGTTGTTTTTCATCGCTTTCACCGTTTGCTTGCTTACCACCGCTTGCTTCCGCATTAATGAGTAGCTAACTAGCTTCTCACCGCCTGGTTACCCGTACGTCACAAAATGGCGCCCTATCTAATTCAAATTAAATTAAAATGACATATCTTAAGTTTTTGTTATTGTATTTATCAGAAACTCCGTATTTTGGTACCTAACCGTTTTTTATTGCTTTGTAAACATTTCATTGTATGTTAATAAACTTTGTTATTTACCGACCTCTGCCTTTTACTGTTGAATGTGAGTGAAAGTCTAATCTGCCGTCCGGACCCCTGGACATACCGTGTCTCCACTGTAGCTATCCCAGCCCTACTGCAACAGGCTGCGTTTAGGAGGCTAATGTGGGACCTTTGCCCCACTTAAAAATTGCAAAGGTGGCGCTCGAGATTACCGAATTTAACCGAAATACAGCTCAGCGCCAAAGTGACGCTTACACTTGCCTATGCGCTAGGCAACTGGAAGAAAGCACGTCACAATATACCTAAACTTAACCATTTTCGAGACATCGAACTTTGAAAATAATTTTCTTAAGAATTTTATACAAACATATTTTGGTCCGCTAAGTTTATAGTCCATCAAGTTACCTTTGACAGTTTCTAGCTCCATAACAACGCAGCGTCGCTCTTTTATCTAACAGTGATGATCTTGACAACACATGTCAAAAATTCATTTACTGTGAATATTTTTCGCGCAAAAATGGCACGTTTAAGTGAAACAGAGCGTATTGAAATTTTAATGATCATAGGATATGGTGATAGAAAACGAAGGTGTGGCCAAGTAATGAATATTTTTTAATGAATTGCACCCCGATCGGGAACCTCTTTCTAAATCAACCGTTTCAAAAACATTGCAGCGTCTTCATGAAACAGGAGGTGTCAAAGATCGACCAAAAAGTGGAAGACCGATAGCGTTACAAATGAAGAAAATTCCTTGAATGTCATGTTAGATGTGGTGGAAAATCCAACAAGTTCGAGACAACAGAGGGCTTCAAACCATAACATGAGTCAATATATCATTCAAAAAATTGCGGACGGAAAAATTCCATCCAAATAAAATTCTTTTCTTACAAAAATTGAGTGAAGATGACTTTGATCGTAGAATCGAGTGCTGGGAAGTTATTATGTATAAAAACCGCTGCCTAAGGAATCACTACTTCCACATCCAGATTATTCGTCCAAGTCACTTTAAAGGAAACATCTTGACTATATTTGCACTCTAGTATGTGGAAATTATTGGTCATAGAATTTTAATAATATTTGGGGTAGATGTCATAGAAAAGTTTGAGGAGTTGGTTTCTACCATATACGTTAAAAATGAAGTTTCTAGTTTACCGTACTTATTTTCCACTATTTACAACCTACCACCTCAATGGAGTCATCTCAATCAGATGTCACTACAATACATACGTGTACTAACTTTCAAGTGAATATCTCAATTTGATGTTATCAATCCCATTAATAATGAAGCGGAGGTGGTGGAGTTTGAAAAATATTAGAAAGAAATCTGAGGCCTTGGTTTCTAGTATATACACCGAATCCCAAATTTCTGTAGTCTTACCAGCTTGCTTTACTTATTTCCCCCTATTTGCCCCTATTTAACCCC
This sequence comes from Stenurella melanura, assembly GCA_963583905.1. Lineage (NCBI taxonomy): Eukaryota > Metazoa > Arthropoda > Insecta > Coleoptera > Cerambycidae > Stenurella > Stenurella melanura. The sequence goes on from OY757312.1 coordinate 118,259,708, forward strand.
CAACCCTTCAACGGCATCATCTCAAATTATGATCTAGTTTCAGACGTCGTTATAATACATACGTGTACCAAATTTCAAATGAATATCTCAATTTTATTTTATCAACCCTTTTCATATTGGAGTAGGGGTGGTTGGGTTGAAAAATATTATAAGAAAATCTGACGCTGTGGCTTCTAGTACATACACCGAATTTCAAGTTTCTGTAGTCTTACCAACGTTTTACTTATATTCCTCTATTTACCCCAAATTAACCCCAACCCTTCAACGGAATCATCTCAAAATATAAACTAATTCCAGACGTCGTTATAATACATACGTGTACTAAATTTCAAATGAATATCTCAACTTTATTTTGTCAACCCCATTAATGGGGTAGGGGTGGTGGGAGGTTGAAAAATATTATAAAAAAATCTGAGGCCTTAACTTCTTGTACATACACCGAATTTCAAGTTTCCGTACTCATACCAGCTTGCTTTACTTATTTCCCCATATTGACCCCTAAATAACCCCCAACCCTCAAAGTATAATCTAGTTCCAGATGTCGTTATAATTCTTACGTGTACCAAATTTCAAATGAATATCTCGATTTTATTTTATCAACCCTTTTAATAATGAAGGTGGGGGTTGAAAAATATTATAAATAATCTGAGACCTTGGCTTCTAGTACATGCACCGAATTTCAAGTTTCTGTAGTCTTACCAGCTTGCTTTATTTATTTTCCCCTATTTACCCCTATTTAACCCCCAACCCTTCAACGGAATTATCTCAAAATATAATCTAGTTCCAGATGTCGCTATAATACATACGTGTAGAAAATTTCAAATGAATATCTCAATTTTATTTTATCAACCCTTTTCAAATTGGAGTAGGGGTGGGGGTTGAAAAATATTATTAAAAAATCTGACGCTTTGGCTTCTAGTACATACACCGAATTTCAAGTTTCTGTACTCTTACCAACTTGTTTTACTTATATTCCTCTATTTACCCCAAATTAACCCCCAACCCTTCAACGGAATCATCCCAAAATATAATCTAATTCTAGACATCGTTATAATACATACGTGTACGAAATTTCAAATGAATATCTCAACTTTATTTTATCAACCCCTTTAATGGGGTAGGGGTGGTGGGGGGTTGAAAAATATTATAAAAAAATCTGAGGTCTTAACTTCTAGTACATACACCGAATTTCAAGTTTCTGTACTCTTACAAGCTTGCTTTACTTATTTCCCCCTATTTACCCCTATTTAACCCTTCACCGGATTTCCTCAAAAAACAATCCAGTTCCAGATCTCGTTATAATATATACGTGTACAAAATTTCACGTCAATATCTTAAACCGTTCCGGAGAAAGCGTGCGGACAAAAAAAGTTACAGACAGACAGACCGACAGACCGAAAGACCGACAGACCGACAGACAGACAGAAAATTTTTTTTCGCTCAAATTTAAAATCTCGACGTTTCATGACATTCTAAACCTATTTCAAGAATAAAAATTTTTGAAAATTTTTTTGCGATTACTATACTTCCAATCCACTACGTGGATGTGGAAGTAATTAAACGAAAATTTCAACTTTGGCAACTACATATTGTTTTCTGACGAATCTACACATTATTTAAACGGGCATGTAAACCGACACAACTATAGGATATTAGTTAGACCATAATCCACATCGGATGAAGGAAGTTCACACCCAACGACCACAATAAGTAAATGTTAGTTGTAACATTATTGGTGAACGTGTCATAGGACCATATTTTATAGACGGAAATTCGACTTCTGAACAATACTTATTACTTTTGCAAGAGCATACTGTTCCAGTGCTGAGATGATTATTAACGAACAATACATTTTGGACTTGTGGTACGGGCATATCTAGGGCAAACTTTTCCTGGTAAATGAATTGGACGCAGGGGGGCAATTGAGTCGCCAGCTAGGTCTCCCGATATGATCTCGCTTGACTTTTTTCTGTGGAGTCACAAAACAAATGTAGTCTACAAAAATATGCCGCAAAATATCGAAGAGTTGCAATAAAGGATAAGGCATGAAATTTCCACTATCCCTCCCAACATCCTTTTAGATTCACTACAAATTTTTTTTTATCGAATTCATTACTATCAGGAGGTAAATGGTGAACACTTTGAGCACCTTATAAAATAAAATTCCAAAGAAAATATTTGTTGTTTATTATTACTCTTTTTCTTGCATAACTCTTGTTTTTTATAAAATTTAAAATATCCAGGATATTCATTAAAAAATACATTTTTCTCATTTCATGCATTTTTATCAACCCTCAACAATTATTATGCTTGTCTCCACCTTGTATAATTTTCATAATAAATATCCATCATGTTGGGCTTTTTCTTTACTAAATTTGAGAGTAGTAAAAGGTTGGATTAAAAATTCTATATCTCAAAAACGGTTAAGTTTAGGTATGCGCTATGTGAATTTTGCTTAGAATTTCGAGAAGAATTGAAATATGGAATACTAGATAGGGTGTTCCATTAACGAAAAAGTAACTTTCTTTCGTCATGACTTTTTGACTGATCCTGTATACTTAGTTTTAGATTTTAAACACCCCAATACTTTAGTATCTTAATGTTTTTTGCGAGCTATCTTACTTTTCGACATAATAGACCGTTCCCAAACATATCAGCGACCCTGCCTCCAAGCTGGCAATACAAACTTTAAGTCTAACACAGTTTATATAAAATATGACAGTATCCATTCCTCTAGCGATCAGTCTCTATATCACTGATAGGCTCAATTTCAATAGAAAGTATTCTACAAGCCATTTTACTTAAGCATTCCATTTGATGTCATGTTTATTAGAAACGGTTTACGCACTTACATACATTTATCATCCAATATCTTAAAAAAATGTTTTCTTCGCCGCTTCTCAAGTCACCGAGGTAACTCCTTGAAAATCCAGAATGATTTTGTGTTAGGTATAGAGAAGTATTTGAGATGAACAAGTTATGAATTGAATTTCTTCAGACAATTTGTTTTATCTGCGATAATTATTTAAAATATTTGTTCTGCTATAATACACTTATTTGATTAAGTGTATCAAATAGGGTATAACAAAAGAAGGAATACTTTTATTTGTAATTTATCAAGAGTAAAGTGTTTCCGAAGTCAATTGAAACTGGTCAGTGTTAAGGCACAGGACCGTGCGCACTTAACTTGATATTTTATTCTATGTATTTAATAATGGTATCGAGAATCGAATAGTAATTGAAACTGTGCAGACAAGTCCGAGACTGGCAATGTAATCAGCCTGAATGAACCATCTACGACTGCACTGGTCTAAAGATAATAAAACGGACAGGCCCACTAGCAAAAAAAAACTTGCAAATCGTTTCTCAGCAGTCAACGTGGACTTGTGAGATGTGCTGTCATTGGCCTGGGTTTGAGGACGGGTGGCGACAATTGGCTGGCACCCGAGTATTCCTCAGTCCGATTGGTCGGTCGGTGTTTGAGTTATATCAGTTATTAATCAACCTGGACTCAATATATCACCTAGTTCTTTATAACATATATCCAGTGCAGTGCGAAAAATGGTTCTCAGAAGAGCTTTTACCAAATTATCCGCCTAATTCGGTAATTGTATTAGATAATGCTTCTTATCACTCGCGAGTATTAAATAAAATACCAAACACCAGTACAAGGAAGACATTTTAAAATTCATGAGAGAAAAATATGGAAATTCCTGTAAGAGTTCCAATAAAGCGCGAATTACTGAAAAGAATAAAAGAACAGAATTTCAAAAGGGAATATGTTATTGATAACTTATCCAATATACACGGTCATACACTTTTGCGGTTACCTCCGTACTATTGCATATTTATTCCTATCGAGATGATTTGAGCAACTTTAAAAGATCGTTTGCGAAAATGTAGCGACTCTCCAACGTTAAGCGCGGTAGTAGTTGATCATATACGAGAAGTAATAAATGACCTCTACAATACTAATTTATGGAAAAATTGCGTTAAGCATGTAATTAAAATAGAAAATCAATATCCAACACTACCTCCCATTGCACCAATTATAATTCAACCGAATAATGATTCCTCTTCAGAAACTGAAGATTCGGACGCATCAACTTTTAGCATTCAACTTTTTTAATATGTATTTTCAGAACAAAGTATTTAGCTATTATATTAGGTATGAAGTTTACTTTTTTATTGTTACATTTCTTGGATATATTTTATTTAGTTGACAAGAAATTTTAATTTAAGTTACTTTAATCTAGAGACATTTTAATTTTGTTTTTATTTGTGTTTTATCTATACAAATATTTATTTGTGTTGTACTTATTATTTGCTTTGGTTAAGAAACTTACATTTTTATTTTTATTTTAGAAGAAACTTTAATTTTATTTTTACTGTATAATATCCTTGCCCCTCGCCAATCTAACTTGTCCCATCCCCTTATCCTGGCAAGGATATGTTCATACCTCCTCTTTGGTCCTTGCTGAGCAATAACATATTTCAATATAGTATGGGATAACTTTAAAACTAAACCCAATAAATATTTAGACTTTATATCTAAAACTGATATAATACTTCAAAAATATGTCATTAGATAAATGAACAAAAATGGCCTATCTAATAAACAAAAAATAATAAAAATTAATACATTTTCTTATGACAAGCATTTCTATTTACCTCCGCCCATGTACAATAAAGAGTTGCCAACTGTTTTGCTGGCTTTTAGTTTTTATACGATTTCAATTGTGCTCGTATATACTTTACAAACAAAAACCATTGAGTACGCGATTAACAACACAGCAAATATATAAACTCCTATCTTAGTTGTCCGGTACTGTGGACATGATTTACGATTGTGTCTAGTTTTATTTTCTGATGGTATTTAATAAACATAATGAACAATATGCCATGAGAGCCCTGAGAACCATTACCATTGATTGCCTGATTTCGTTATGTAGAATTTATCGACTGAGAGTAGGTTGCTACACTATAAATAATATATGTTTTAAAAATAAGTAATAAACATAAATAATGAGGAAATATTTATCTTCGAAGTTCCTGGAAAGTAGAATTTGTCTTTCCTGCGATCATCATTATAAAGTCTAGCGTTTGACAGAGCGTCCCGTTTCAGCCCTAGAGAATTTTGCTCTGCTAGTTTTATACATATTCAATTTTATCTTTGAAAAGTTTTGGCAGTTTTCTCCTTGGGGGTCGAGCTGGCTGTGGCGTTTACGAGACGGCAGGCATCTCGACTAAATGTACACCAAAATAAACGAAGGTAAGAATTATACACCCTTTCCGTAATTAATTAATAGATTTTCACTTAGTTCCAGTCGCAGGGACCATTCTTCAAACTGTTCGAATTAAATTTTAACGACTTCAGCTGGAAAAAGGTAACTTAAATTAATTTGTTGTTAACTCAGTTTAAGAATTTTAACAAAAGGCTTCTAATTTGGAAGATATATCAGGCTTATACAGTGGGATACTTTTTATTGCCACTTGGAAAATTGTTTTTATTAATTTCTTTTTAGATGTTCGTTATTGATTTTCTTTTTATTTCCATAGCACATTTCCCTTTATTTACAGATTTGTTTTGATGACAAAATGAATGTTTTGAATCGAATTAAAACTAGATTTAATTTCCACGACATACTTACTTGATAAGCGTATTTTCTCGATATTTTAATCTTATCCACCAAAGAACTTGTATATTTGGGTTAATATCAAACCGATTTTCCATTTGGAGGTATCAATGGATTTGTCGTGAAAATTAGTATTTAACTACTGGGTGTCTAAAAGATGTTGCCAAGCTAACCGTTTATACTCTTGGCCAATTTACTGCACTTTTTATATAATTGTTGCACATTCTATAGGATACTCTTCGCAGTTTTTTTGTAAATAATATTAGTTGTCGATATTTTTAGTTTAATTATAAAACATAAAAAAAATATGTAAATTTCTTCTTATTTAAAAAAATGTATAACTTTTTTATTTATCGATCGATGTTGCTCAAAAACAATAGGGTTCTTCTTCTAGCTAACGGTAACTTATTGTCCAATTTCAATAGAATAGGACTTTTCGTTCTTAAGTTATCGTGCTTACAAGAAACGTGGCGGACGGACAGACAGACGGACGAACAGACGGACAGACAAACGGCAGACAGACAGACGGACGGACATTTTGAAAGTTGTTCAGAATTCGATCACTAACACAGTGATATGAAATTTTTTTCTCTACGAGCAATATTGCCGGTTTTAGAATTGTGCCGATCGAATGCAATATACTCTTCGTTTTGTATTTGCGAAGACAGGCGCCAAATGTGGAAGGATTGCCTAAATACTTTTACCAATGTCCACCGTGGTTGAATGATTTCTTGGGATGACCACCCTGTAAATTTTTCAATAAAACTATAATAGGTGTATATGCGAAATACTATTTCCATCTGTCACATTTTCAGTTCCACATTCACGTGGACTGGAAGTATAGTAGTGGTTAATTGTTAATACATTGAGAATGTTATGAAACGAGAAAATTTTAAATTTGAGCAAATTCTCTCCGTCATCTATTTTGTATTTTATAGTGGGAAAAAATTTGCAAAAATTTTTTTTTTGAAAATTTTTGGCTGAGCATGTCATGAAATCTGGAAATTTTAAATTTGAGCGAAAAAAAATTTTCCCATCAATTCTATACTTAGTAGTAGTAGTAAAAAAAAGATTGGATTAAAAAAAATCTATATTTTTTTACTGAAAGTGGCTTAGAATGTCATGAAACACGGAAATTTTAAATTTGAGCAAAAAAAAATTTCCATCTTCAAATTTTCCATTCTGACAGTGGTAAAATATTTTCAAATTTATTTTTTTAAATAGGTTTAAAATTCCATGAAACGTGGTAATTTTAAATTTGAGCAACAACATTTTTTTCATCTATTCTAGCGGTAAAAAATTTTTCAAAAATGTTGGAATTTTTTTTTTTAAATTTTCTTTTTTGCTGGTGTAAAACGTGGAAATTTTAAATTCGAACAAAAAAACATGTTTTTTTATTATTTAATCACCTTAGACGGTCCACCCTTTATATTTTCCATTGAAAGTTTAACCATTTCTTCGCTGACAGCAGCGTCAGCTACCTACCAAATTTGACTGTTCTCCGTCCAGTAATTTTTTAGTTAATGCACCAAGAGACAGACAGACAGGCGGAATTGAAAAACCTATATTTTCGTAATCTACATGATCTGAAACGTGAAAATCCGAAAACATCTCGGAGGGTGATTTTTTCTTGAATACAATACTTCCCTTCGGTATGCGAGGGAAGTAGAAAAGATTACATTTTTTTTTGAAATGGGTGTAGAATTCCATGAAACGCGGAAATTTTAAAATTGAGCAAAAACATTTTTTTTTCCATCTATTTTTAGGATAAAAAAATGTTTCAAAAAAGTTGGTAAAAAAAACTTTCAAAATTTTTGTTACTGAAATAGGTTTAGAATGTCATAAAACGTGGAAATTTTAAATTTGAGCAAAAAAAAATGTTTTCATTCTTTATTCCCTTTAGACGGTCTACCTTGTCTATTTTCCATTGAAAGTTTAACCATTTCTTCGCTGACAGCAGCGTCAGCTACCTACAAAATTTGACTGTTCTCCGTCAAGTAATTTTTTAGTTAATGCGCCGTCAGACAGACAGGCAGACTGACGGAATTGAAAACCAATATTTTCGTAATCTACATAATCTGAAACGTGAAAATCCGAAAAAATCTCGGAGCAAAAATGTTTTTTTTGGTATCTCCCCACCACTTTATTCTTGAAGTTACAAAAAAAATGGAAAACTAAAAAGATTCGAACTTATTTTAGGATTACGATGCATATATTTTCAATGCCACTTAACTGAGCAAACTACAGAGAAAACCCTAATTTCCTATTTGGTCATGGCTGTTACCCCCCTAGCGGCCATTTTAGGAACTCGGAAGTAATTTTTAGCGACATTTCAAGGTCATTTTTTAAAGGCAATTTTTTTCCCTAAACTTGTGCGATGATTAGTTTCTTAGATATGGCCGGCTTCCATTCTTAGTTGCCCACCCCGTACACAGTATATTATTTAATAACACAGGCATACAAAAAAAATGGTCATGTACTTTTGAGCAGAGCATAATACTCCCATGTATTCTGAACCGCTGAATCGGATGCCGTCGTCAGAATTACTCCATCACGTCAGAATTTTTCCTAATCCCCTGCTAATTAAGATTTTCATTGATTTTTAACAATTTTTTGAGGTTAGGGAAAAATCCTGACGTGGTGGAGCAATGAGCTTCTTCGGCATTTTTTTTATTACATAAGTCGAAAGTGCAAGTATAAAATAATTGATCTGCAAAAAATCAGAATCTTTTCACACGTTTAGTATCCTAAAAACAATTACAAATCTCCACCTCGCAAAAATGGGGCGTGGTCAGGCGCTACGTCACTATAAGCATAGACTCGGCAATCTCAGTCGACTCGGTGCTCTTTAGTTGTTATAATTATATGTGTTTTCGAAGCACAGAATAATAAAACAATCAGAATGGAATCTTTCAGGGAAGGGGAAGTTTCGCGCATTTCTACGCGCGCATCCAGTTCGCCATGTTCCTGGGATAAAACAACTGATAATCGTGTGCTCTATACAGAGTTGCCAGATGTACAATAATTTCTGATGAACTAGAAATAAATAATTTTACAGTTTTGTCACAAAAGCATTAATATTCATGTGGTACATTTTACAGTAATCAAATGTCTTCAAATTCAATTTCTTAAGAAATGAGATGGTTGGTTACATGAAAAAAATTATGTACTAAAATTAATAATTTTCATGTATCTTATAGTAATTTCAAAACTCATTTGGCAACATTATGTATAAACCTATTGGTCATAAGTTGACAGGTTATTATTTATTTGTTTCGTTTGTTCTGCTGTTCATTTACGTTGATAAATGCCTGACTGCATTTGTTTTGTAATACTCTCATTTGAAATAACTCAATAATATTTTAAAGTAATATTGACATATCATCTAATCCACTTATAATTCGTTCGAACGTGGATACACAGACGTATACTATAATAATGTTTCCACATCGATCGATCTTCACATTATTGTGTGCCTAATTAATCGCGTCAGTAATGTTTTGCACTAAAATTATAATATAAGTCAATGCATATATTCCCTTACACGCATAATGAAAAACAATTTATAAATACCTCTCATATGACCTAATTTCAGTAGGTATAGAGTATATTCGTTATTGTCTTTTATTGTATTGTATTTTAGAAACAATTTATATTGAATATTTCAGGACGGTATATTTACTACTATTTAATTAACCATATTAGCATTAAAATATACAGATTTATTAATAAAGCAAAATATACTTGTAATTATATTACACAACATATATAGGGATAAAGTCAATCGTATAGAATAAAAATAGACATTTATTGTCTCATAAGATTAACTCCATGACATTGAGTTAAAGTAGGCATCTTCAACAGTTTTGTAGAAAATTATTGTAATATGATTAGGCATTTAAAAATTCCTCTACAGAATAGAAACAATTTTTAGTTTCATATTATATGCTTATGCTTTGAGATTATATTAAAGAATTGTTGTATTGAAATGGCATATTGTTTGACAATATATGACGATTTATATATTTACTGCAAAATAATGCATTTTATTGGGCTGTTCTTATAAAGTTCATATTGCAAGTCATTCACGCTCTTCGTATCATAATAATTATGATTATTTAAATGCTGTGTAAAGTTGTCAAAATTTGTTTTTAACATAGCGTTAGTGTAATCCACTGTTTATTATAAAATTAGTACGATAAGATGAGAAGTTCAGCATTATAACATACAAAGGGAACTTTTAGAAAATTGAGAGACAATTATTTTATAGGGTTTCTTGAGAAAAGTTGAAAAGTAGTATATTCTATAAAATTAAATTAGAAATTCCTAAGTGCGGACTTGACTACAACAATACAGAATACGCCCCTGATTTTAACCCCAACAAGATGGCCGATTCTGGAGTTAAATTGTATATGGGCAATGCTGAGAGTTTCCCTTCTGATTGTTTTATTATTCTGTGTTTCGAAGTATTGTTTGTGTTACGTACTTCTTGACATTAGGGGAGCAAGATTTCGTGAATTGTCAAAAAATTACAATTTTCTCTCGCTCCTGTCGCGACGAATTTTTGATTTTCACTCTGCAATTTACGATAAAGATTCATCGCTGACCTTCCCCTTTCCGTAGAGACACAGAACGAGCTTCCATTTGACGTATTTATTTAGTTACCTGCGTTTGAAAATTTCATGTTTTTCGACCGTTTAGGTTAAATTTGAAAGGTCCCAGAAAGCCTTTTCTTACGTCACTGGCGTATAGTGACGTCACAAATGGACGCACTGATTTTGTAACTATTACTAATTTCAACTGCTTATATCTCGAGAACTGAAAAGTTAATAATATGAAATTTTAAGTGCATGATATCGAGTACTATATGAAAACGTATAAAAACCATGTAAATAGAATATCATGGAACAAGCCTATTCTGACGACGGCATCAGACTCAACAGCTTAAAATGCAGGGGGGTATCATACCTAAAAGTACATGACCTTTTTTATTTTGATTGCTTGTGAATAAGTTTTACAATTAAATTTTACATCTAAGAATGTTGTTGTAAAGCCATGCACAACACAAATGTGTTACCTGATTTGCTTCAGAGGCAATCTAGAGTACACATTCCATTATTAAATCATAATATGTAGAAATGTTGAAATAAATTTCATTTATATTTTAGTTAGAATATATAACGCTAATTATGCAATCTAAATTAGCTTTCTCCTTGTCGTCCATACATTAAAACAAATGTATTTTTTAAGGACCCACTAAATATAAAACTTCAGCGAGTGCGTGTGACACAAGCGAGACATGAGACCGGAAGAACAGCGGCCAGGCGATCCGGGGACAGTTGAATCTGACCCGCGGGTGCCGTACTCTGGTCCGAGTCTGAGATTTATTCCTGCGAGCCGGCAGTTCGCCGCCTCCTCTAATGAAATATTGTATTCATAGGGAGGACCTCCTTGGGGAACACCTGCCAGATCGCATATGCTCGCCTGCACCTGCACCGGGAGGCTTGAATAAACCAGATGAGAAATGGTTGATGGATTTCCTTGGGAATTTTTAAGTTGGAATAAACATTTTTTTAAATATTCATTTATACCACTGGGATTCGTGGCTAGAATGGAAAGCAGCATATTCCACATTAATAATAGTGCATAGTGCATTTACTTGTTTATGATACTTTATGGTTCTCAAATTCATTATTACACGATTATTCATACTGTAGTATGGCGAGTTTTGATCTAGCCCATTCCGAACAAAAAACAACGAAGAATCATGTAAAAGCAAGAAAGAGAATTATAAATAAATCATTATGTCTTTAAATAATATCACTTATTACTTAATAGAAATCAACAACTATAATTTTAATCACTTATTGCGTTTGTCTACTCGTGTTCCCCAAGAAGTTAATCTTCGTCTTTTCTTTGCTTGTTATTTATTATACATATATTTGATTACAATAAAATGAAGTGAACTTAAAATATATCATACTGTATAAAGTTTCAAGTTTATTTTCTCGGGATCTACTGAAATACAATTGAAAATATTTCAAAAAAATTGAACCGCCTTAAAAAAGTAACTAATAAGTAACTATTAAAATATAATATAGATATTGAGATCCATAAATATCGAAATCGTCAAATAAGGAACTAAACCGAATGTACCTACTTACTTCCATATGCCCGTAGTGGATTGGAAGTATAGTAATCGTTAAAAAAAATTAAAATATATTTTGGTGTTAAAATAGTTTTAGAATTCAAAATAGAATTTTTCTTTTGTTAGAATATAATATTAATAAAACATCTTCTTTATAGGATTGGGCAAACAGCAGAAAAAGTTACCTATGAGAAATAAAATGTTAAACTAGCTATAAAAATATTAATTTCCAATCTCTGCATTCTATCGACAACCTGCATTCTGCATTTACTTATTTCTTATTTGATAATTCTCATTGTTGAACACTTGTGTAGAAAAATTACCTAGATGCTACATTTTTCTATATAATATTTCAGCACCCTCGCGTTTTTAATTTTCTCTTGCATGATAAATAACCAGAAGTACACGGTCCAACAATAAATTTAAAAAAAAAGAAATAGCCAGTGTTTCGAGCCAGTGAATATAAATTACTTAATCATGCAGATTATCGATAGAATGCAAAGACTGCAAATTAATATTTTTATAGATAGCACAGTCCCACAAAAAAAATCAGACCAGCGAACCAGACCCATGTATCCCTATGTATTTTCGGTCGCCGAATCCGAATCCGAGGCAAAAAATCGTACACCCCCATAAAACACCCCTGGAATTGGGTAAACAGTAGATTAAGCAACGAGAATAGCTGTTACATCTTATCGAATTATACAAATTAAGGTTAAACACCAGCGTACATACAATAGATATGAATCACACCCCCAACGAGGGGTGAAAACTGCCCCCATATATAAACAAATCGATCCAAAATAGCAGTGACGGCTGAAAAAGCTCGAAATGTCAAAGTTTTGTTGGGGGTATTCAAGATTCAACTTGATAAAAGCTGCAGTGGCTCTCGAAAAAGCTGGAAATTCCGAAGGTTTGTAAAAGTGAGAAGAGTCTACAGTAATTTTGGCTCAATTATTGAAAACTACCTCAACAGCGCTGTCAAGAACCACTCCATTTTAAATATACCAATACATAATTTTTTTGCACCTATATCGCACGAAGAATTTATCAATTTGTAATATTTTAAAAAATAATTCCATGGAATGCAATCTTCGTAAATAACTTGTTTATTTTTAATTTTTCGAAAAAACTCTATTTCAGTTTTTTTTTGCCCAAAAAGGTGCCTTATACTGGTTATAGAGATTGATCGACGAAATACTTAATTTTCGATTTTTATTGGGAAACCGTTCAGTATTTGTAGAATTTATCAAAAAAATCAAGTTTTCCAGGATGTGAGATTCGCTTTTGTTTGGTCAAATTTCTCACAAACGTCACCTAATAGACCTAATCGAGCTCTACAATCGCCATTTTTGAACATCAAAATCGGACCTTCGGTTCGGGAGTTATTAATTTCTTTGGAAACAGATATTCGGCCCTGGAAAAAATACTAGCGGTCTACGGATTCGGGCCGCCAGCAATAGGCTTCATTTGTGGCCGTGTACCTTTGATCCTACCAAGTCTCATCGAAATAGATCAATATCCTGGACAGTTATCGTGCTTTCTAGCCCGATTTCGAGAAGACCAGTTTTTTGCAAAAAAAATCAATTTTCATTTGTTTTTCGACATAGTCTCGGGTATACTTATTTGTATAGCGTTGCCAGAGGCACCATTTCTTTTTTGAAATATCTCGATCCGACTGCCCGTTACCGAGCCGAGCTTCCGGCGTTAAAGCCTCCTATTAACCACCCAGATTAGGGGACTGGGCGTGACAGACAGACCGACCGACGGACGGAATTTTCTAAATTCACTCTCGAGTCGATAGATATGACTTTTATTTAGAATCGACGTTTCTTTCGGGTTTCGATGGTCCACCGTAAAAATGCAAAACCTAAAACTTAAAAAAAAAAGTAGTATTCTTTTTCAAGATGAAATAACAAGGAAAAAAACATTGATATAAAAGTATTTCCATTTTTATGGACGCTATGATTGTTTAAATTTGCATAGTACTCAGAGTTAGACTTAGAAAGTTACGTACCACTGTTGTTATTCAATTCCACTCCCTAGGGAGTGAAAACTATCCCCTGTGTAAGAAATAACTATAAGAAGTTACATGGCATCCATAAAAATATAAGTCCGGTTAGTTTCTCTCTGTGGCAAAATGGCAACACAACAGAGTATTTTATATTCCCTTTAAAACCCATTTTCATCTTTCTTCTTAGCTTGTTTGATTTTCGAGCAATTCCATTTTTTCTATTGCCCCACGCGCAAAAAATTCGCGCGCATTAAAAATACAAATTTTGCAATTTTTGTCAATATAGATTTTCTCGAAAACCATGGCATATACTAGTGGGCGTTTTTCTAGGCAATTAATCAAGCTTTCTTTTTTATGATGAGCAATCTTCAACGGTTAACGAGTTATCAGTAAAATAAGGCTGTTTTTCACCGAAGGGGTTTTGGGGGGGGGGGATGGTTGCGCGGCACCCCCAGAAATTTTTGTCATTTTGTGATGTTTAATCCTCCCACTAAGAGCTACTGAAGAAAAATCTCAGATAACATTTTTTGCAAGCTTCTGGTGTATTTTTTACTTTACCAACTGGACTAAAGGTCTAATTAAATTATAGGTTGAACCATTAGGGTTCCATTTAAAAAAAAATTGGTTTCAATGAAAAACTAATATCGCGGAACTTAGTGAAGAATAAACCATGTTTAATCCTAATATTTAAAAAGATAACATGTTAGAGGTGTTTGCAGACCAATTTATAGTAATTTTGATCAAGTTGTAGCCTTCTATGGTTAAAACTCAAAGCTAAAAAAAATTTAAAATATATAAAATATTATCTTTTTAAATTATACAATAAAATACGATATATTCTTCTTTAAGGAGGGTTAAGAAATCAACCCTACTCAGGGCCAACTTATTCAAAATAATTATTACAAAACATTGAATAACAAACCTTTTTTTATTTAATTACTGATTTATTTGAAAGAGAAAGTAGACACTATGCATATTATTCTTTTCGTAATTCAAAGGTCTAATTAAGTTATAGGTTGCCCCATTGTGGTTCAATTTAAAAAAAAATGTTTTCAATGAAAAACTAATATCGCGGAACTTAGTGAAGAATAAACAATGTTTAATCCTAATATTTAAAAAGATAACGTGTTACAGGTGTTTGCAGACAAATTTTTAGTAATTTTGATTAATTTCCGGCCTTCCATGGTTAAAACTGAAAATTAAAAAAAAAATCGCCCATTAAAATCCAAAAATATATGGGTTGTTCGATTTAAAATTTTGATTTTCATGTAAATTGCATCGAAACCGGAAGTCGGCCATTTCAGTTTTTTACGTCACAAGATTGATTTTTTTTTCATATCACTGCACCAAATTTGAAAATAATAATAATAATAATAATAATAATACGTTTATTGCTTACCCAAAAACAAATTTTACAAGTGTTTTTAACCATAATAAAGGGCAAACAAAAGGCCAAATGTTAGGTATAATACCAATTCTGCCACATAGGCCTGAGAAAAAACATCTACATAAATAAAAACAACAAAACTTAAATATACATTAATCTTACGTGTAGATATGATACAAATATAATCTATTGACCCGTTCAAAAGTTACAAGAGTGTCCCTATTGGGTGAGCCATCTGATATACTAAAAGCCAAAGTCTCAAATATTTTTTTATGACATCTGCCACCGACATCGCCAGCCTCACTCTATTAATAAAGAAGTTAACAAAATAAAATTATGATTGGTTGTGTGTAGAGGTGTTTCAGAATCTCATGAGCCGCGAAATGCGCAAAAGGCAAAGTTTAATCTGAGTTATAAGTATGTTTTTGAAGACACTGGAGGCTGCTTTGCTGTATACATAAACAAGAGCTCGGGATAAATTGTAAACAATAAATATAATATTTTTAAGAAGTGTAACTAAGTCAACAGGACGGATCATGTCTCTGCGCATATGAAGGTCACGGCTCATGAGGTTTTAAAACACCTCTACGAGAACAAACGATCTCAAATTTTTCTTGCCATCAGCCACCACATTGGGGGTAAACATTTTCAAATATTACAATATTAAAATTCCATGAGCAATTATTTCCATATACTGGAGTGTAAACACATTATTAAGATGTTTTCGTTTAAAGAGACTTGGATGGAAAATCTGGATGTGAAAGTAGTGATTCCTTAGGCAACGGTTTAATTTTAGATGGAATACATTCTACCTTAATGAAGAATATTTTTTTAAACAATTGTTGTCAGAAGTTTTAATATATCAACGTGATGAAGTCGACAAGATCAGAGCTTCCTGTTTTAATGCAAGTATATGACAGTTTTTGTTTAGAAATTTGCTTATTAGCGTTGTAGCTTGTAAGGATTTATAGTTTTAAAGAGGTAAGACGTAGGCAAAGTTGCAATCGCTGACGTTTCAAGGCAGGCCCGCATGAATTTCGCGTGAAGCGAGGCGCAAATTCAAACACGGCCAACTTCGACTAAGTTTTCAAGTTGTGCCCATATCAGCAGGGAGCACCGGGGTCCGGCTTAACTTAAAGAAGAAACGCAGCCTCACCTTCCGGTCCCACTCCCACTGGCACACAACCCTGTTTATTCATCAACTTTCTTTGAATCATTAACGAGAGGTCGGCCGAAATCTCTAGGTTAAAATGTAAACTGAGCTCTGATGTAATATTGGAAAGTCAAATTCGCACACAGCAAAAGAATCCAAGTCCCTGACTTGAATAGTATTCTTAACACACTTTTTGCAAGTTGCTAAGTGATCCTATCAATAGAACTTTTACTTTGTGACATTTTTTAAATACTCAACTCCCCGTGTGTATGTTTTTCTGTTGTTGTTTGTTCAAATATTTCTCTGAAGGGCTTAAGAGGTTTCTATGGAAACAACTTGTGAACTAGTGTATTAGAGCTCGGTGGTGGTCTCATATTGCTTCTAAAAAGCTATGTATAGTACATGGTGAGCTATAGACAAAAAATAAATTTTCGAGTTTTGGCGGAGTCGCCGGTGAAAAAATGTGTACTAATTAACAGAGATCGGGAATCTTACCTCGGTGCCAGAGACTGACGGCTCTCATTTTATAGATGTAATATTATATTGCAAACATTTCCTGAAACAGTCAGAAGAACGACGAAGTGGTGAAATATTTATTATTGCCAGATACATTATATTTTACCTTAAAAACCGTAATAGTTCTTACAAAGACATGTAAAACATATCTAGCAAATAAAAAGACAATTTTGAATCAAACACAAACTTTCCTGTTCTGTTTAATGTGTGGCGTGTTTATTTTGTCTATTTTAATAAAAATTAAACATGAAAACCTAATTAACTGCTGGCAACATAAAACATTTTTCCCAATAAAATAAACCATTTTTACATAGGATTAAATCACACGTAACAAACAAAGTTAAGGATTAATGGCATAAAACTTCCATGTATCGTGTGCATCACGTGATAAAGTGAATTTATTTCATTTTAAAATGTTAATACGTACTACTTTTATCGGAATTCTACTAGATTCGTGAAACGTGCTGACAATTACCTAAAAACATAGTTGATTTTTTATATTTGCAGTGTTAAAGGCATTCGACCCCGACCGAGTGTCAACATTAAATTCCAGTGTACGAGGATACTTTTATGTTTCTTACTTATGCGCTTTTATCTCCTTTAATTATACAACGCGCCACGTCGCCGAAATTGTGAAACATTTCAAAATCGCTCTTTACCTACACTGTGGCAATTATTGGCATTTACGTCAACATTTAATAAAGGGAAAGGGTAGACCATCCGAGATCGCAGCTTTGCAAACCGTAGTATAAATCTAGCTGTATGTATGTACAAACCTAGTGTAAAATTATAATTATACAGAGTCGGTGATATACAAAAATATCTAGTACTTCTCAGGCTGCAATAGACTTGTGGGTTCCTATAACTGGAACAGATCTTTATTGTAGTAGTTGCAACAAAACAATTTCTTGGACAATTTCTAAAGCAAATGTTAATAAACATGTTTCCTCAGAAAAGCATATTAGTGCTAGTAGCTCTAATGATAGTAACAGTCAACGTACTTTTAATTTAGATTTAGTAGAAGTGATGGTAGGATGTAACATACCGTGGTCAAAACTAGATATTCCACTTTTTAGACAATTTTTGGAAAAGTGCTTTAGTGGCAAATATAACAATGTTCACGTGCCGTCGGAAACGACACTCAGAAGAAAATATTTATCAACGGAGTGTGATAATGTTAGACAAAAAATTTGTTCTGGGCTTACTGAAAAATACATCTGGGTTAGTGTGGACGAAGCCACCAATGCTTGTGGTGAGGAAGTAGCGAGTATTTTAGTGTGTGCATTGGAGGAGAACTGTTCAGTGCGTGAACACTTGATCATCTCTAAAGTTGTAGAAACGACAAATTGTCTCATTATAGTGAAGGCAGTGAATTCAAGCCCACAAAAGTTATGGGCTGACAAATATGTAGAAAATAAGGACAAGGTCTTATTATTTCTTACTGATGGAGTGAATTACAAGAAAGCTGCAGGACGAATTATGAAAAAAACATCGCAATATGCTGCATGTAACATGTCACAGGCTCAACAGACATTTATGGATCCAACTGTTTAAGAAGATCTGAAGACCATACGCGGTTTCTCGCGAATTCCTCTAGCCATACGAGACATTCAATATATACCACCAACATCAAAATTTACTGCAGTTGATGCAATAAACATCGTGTTCGATCTCCGACAATAGATTTTTCAATTACCTAGAGAAATCGCTGAAAGGGTCCAAACAAAATTCTCAAGCGTTTTAAAAACCAGTTCCGGATTTGTTACGATGTCATCTGTAACAAACCTTTTAAACGGTAAAGAAGTAGACTTTTCTATATCAGACGTCAATAGGGCGACTTTAAGAAATTTCGCATATTTTAAGTACGCCTCGATGACATCTGTTGACGTTGAGCGGTCTTTTTCTCATTATAAATGGATTCTTAATGACAGCCGGCGAAGGTTAACCTCAGAACATTTAGAAGAAATGGATAATATACTTTTATATTCGTTATAGGTCGTGAAAAATTACATATGTGTGTGTTACTTTAAGGTAGTGAAAAGTATATGTTACATCCCCCAATATCTCCTCTTTGAGTGAGTGTTTATAATAAATTGGCCATATTTACTTCAGATATTACGGAATTCCCTAAAAAAGTACAAGGTAAGATTAATTCTATCATACTTGCATAAAAATCTTTCTTCGCCGGCAGAGCCAACCCTGGCTTTTACGTCACCGAGATGAATTTTCCGATCTCTGCTAATTAGTCATTGCTATTTTTAGATAAGTTGATACTGAATCTGACGTAAAAAGTAACAAATTAAAAATCCAATACAGTTGCCATAATCGCATAACTCTTGAAGATTTTAATTATCACTGTGGCAACTAAAATTAAATAGAAATACCTACCAAGCAGGCAAATATTTTACATATGTAGGCACAAATGACATAAACCTACATTTAAAGACCTGTGAACACATTCGCTATAGAAATATATAAACTAAAATACTTATGGCAATCCAACACGTTAATAATAATTCGATTAAACAATATTAAGATCTCTAACATTACAATTCGTAGCACTTATTCGACTTTTCTATGCCTAATGTTCAAACTTCTTAAATTAAAAATAACGATTGAGTAGGTAAATATACAGGGTGTCCGGAAACAAAGTAGAAAAAAATTAACTGAAGATTCCTTAGCCCAAATTAATGGGAGTTCTTCATATAACATTTTTCAAAATACCCCTTCGTTGTCAAGTTACAGCCCCTTTAAAGGGGTAATTTAAAAACTGTTATGATTTTTTTACTCAAAAAATAAAATTTCAACAAACACAATATTTGGCGTATCTACTACATTTATTAAAAGGCATCTTGTGAATTTTTTTCACCCCCTTGAGTGCCTCACCAAGGGGTGGAATGGGCAACCCCTAATATATTTTTAAAAATATTTTAAAATCTATTCATTTTACATTTCAGAATAAAATATTTTTTGAATCCCTTGTTCATTCTAAAACTTTTTTATCTCTTTAAAAAATGCCGTAGTACCAACCGTTTTCGTGATAAAAAATAAAATTTATGTTAATGCAATGGAGTTCATTTCAATCATTACTGAACGATAATGTTTTAAAACTTTTAGTAGGCTGCTAGTAGGCTATAATCGAATAATCTAAATATTCATTAACAAATTCTATGTAATAATAAACGTACATATTTTTTAATCAAATTGACAAATACTATATTTATTAATGGAATAATTTATGAAATACAAACAATAATATTAAAAAAAGTGAAACAATTTTGACAAACAAGAACATATTTTTCCAAACTTAAATTAACTGCTCAAAATGGCGCCCTTCAGTACGAACACATGTTTGTAACCTTCGTCTCAAATTGCCGTACAAGCTCCGTAGAATTAGTGGGGAGTTACGAATTTCGTCAGCAGTATTAAAAATGGTTTCCCTCAAAACGTCTTCATTTGGAAGTGGTGTAGAGTAAACGACATTTTTCATATGCCCCCAGAAGTAAAAATCTAATGGATTCAAATCCGGGGACCGGGGGGGCCATTTAATTGTAGCTTCTTGTCCTCTTCCAATCCAACGATTTCTAAAATATTGCGAAAGCCATTCCCGAACTTGTACGGAATAATGGGGACCCGCTCCCCGTCTTGCATATACCACATATCTTGGCGTAATTCAATGGGTAAGTCATCGAAAAGCGGAAACAAGTCATTCTGTAAAAAATGCAAGTACGATATCCCATTTAATCTGTGAGGTAACACAACTGGTCCAATTAAATAATCGCCTATAATTCCAGCCCAAATATTAATAGAGAAGTTGTACTGACATCGTTTAGCTACCACAGCGTGCGGATTTTCATCGTTCCATAGGTGCTGATTACGAAAATTTATAATCCCATGACGAGTAAAACAACACTCGTCAGTGAACAATACTTTTTTTGTGAATTCTAATGGTTTCCTTAAAATAGTTGTACAAAAAGCCTTCCTTACTGGAAAATCACGCGGGAGCAATTCCTGAACCCTTTGCAGATGGTAAGGGTGCAGTCCTTGCCGCTTCAAAATCTTCCATATTTTCCATCTACTTACATTAAAATGAAGAGCAGCCCGTCTAATACTCATTTCAGGATTCTCTCCAAAATATTCTAATATCTGTTCTTCTAAGACAGGTGCCACTTCTACTTCACGACCAGTATCTCGATTCCTTTTTTCAAAAGAACCCCTTTCTCTGAGCCGTATGTGGATATTGGTAAAAGTCGCCACATTAGGTGTAACACGGTTAGGAAACCTCAGGTTGTATTTTCTTTGGGCTGCTAGAGAGTTTCCTCTGCATTCACCATAAATGAAATGCATATCAGCATATTCTTCACTACTATAAATATGTCTAGGCATTTTAAAAGCTTACGACATAGAAAAAATAATGGTTTTAAGTAAGAAATAAACTATGTAATTATTTCCAATAATTGACATGAGCCTACTAGATGTGGTAGACCAATTCCAATAAATACTTAAATGTTAATACTACTGTCAAATTGAAACTTGAAGGCAGCCTACTAAAAGTTTTAAAACATTATCGTTCAGTAATGATTGAAATGAACTCCATTGCATTAACATAAATTTTATTTTTTATCACGAAAACGGTTGGTACTAAGGCATTTTTTAAAGAGATAAAAAAGTTTTAGAATGAACAAGGGATTCAAAAAATATTTTATTCTGAAATGTAAAATGAATAGATTTTAAAATATTTTTAAAAATATATTAGGGGTTGCCCATTCTACCCCTTGGTGAGGCACTCAAGGGGGTGAAAAAAATTCACAAGATGCCTTTTAATAAATGTAGTAGATACGCCAAATATTGTGTTTGTTGAAATTTTATTTTTTGAGTAAAAAAATCATAACAGTTTTTAAATTACCCCTTTAAAGGGGCTGTAACTTGACAACGAAGGGGTATTTTGAAAAATGTTATATGAAGAACTCCCATTAATTTGGGCTAAGGAATCTTCAGTTAATTTTTTTCTACTTTGTTTCCGGACACCCTGTATATCATCCTTTGGCATACATACTGTCTGGATTATGGTTATCCTAGCAGCCATAGATGCCACTAGAACCATATTCGATTCCGATTGCTAGATGCTCTCTGTCTTTATTAGTCATGTGCTTGGTCGAAGCCTGCGAGAGAACTCTTTGCTATAAACATTCCTCGTTGGCTTTGTGCTGGTTTATATAATATAATATCTAAGGTTCCAACGTGCTTGGCTATGGTTGTTATGCCACTTAAGATATAATGAATTTGGTTCATTTTTTAGTTACTGTACTTGAATTTTTATGTGACGTAAATAATCAACTTGAAAGAAAAGTAAAAACAAAAAATGTCACAAAAATGCGGAGGTAGCTAACAGCAAAACTTAAGATTAGAAATATGTATTTAATTATTTTTTCATGAAATATTCTCCCCAAATACCACTCGTGCTTTTATAATGTATTTATTTTTATCGGTTCGAACTCTGGCCAGAGTATGGATGTTCAGTGGGATTTTTAATGTGTTACCGAGATGGTAGCAGTGGGCTAGGCTGCTGTTGAGTGGTACAGCATGTTTGTCGCTGTTACCTCTCCTGAGTTCGAGTTTCAGCTGCGATAGATGGCAATATCGCAGGAAATGGTTGTTGTGTTCATGTCTATGTGTGCGTGTCCTGGTTGAGTGGTGGAATAGCATTAGATGAACTCCATCAGGACGTTAATATAAATAAAACGATTAAATAAAAAAATAAATAAATATATTTATCTCGAGCTAAGTAATACAATTTGTGTGAATTGACAGATTATTATCAAAAATTAAATATCTGGCGCCAAAGCGCTCAAGATGCAATCGGACAATAAATTATTACTAGACAGCCATACTCTCGAAATAAATCTACCGACAAAATTCCATACACGAGTATTACTACTTTTGAAATTATTATAATTTCGTAATTTCAGAATTTGTCGGACAAGCATATACAGGGTGTTTCAGTTAAAAGTCCCCAGGCCATTATCTCTAAAATTAATAAAGATATTTTATTTTTGTAAATGGCAGATGATTGATACCAAAGAAAGGTTTAAATAACGGTGATTAGAATTTTTCCTCAACAGCACACAGAGATGGCGCTGCGATGCAAAACTATTTTTTGATGGCTGGAACCTTGAAATATAAGTCATGTGATTAAACAATAATTTGTGAATAATTTTGATGGTATAGAGAATTTACAAAAAACAAGCCGTTTTGGAGTTACATGAGTTTCTTTCATTAATGCCAGTACACGTGAATTTTGATAAATCCCTATAATTTATTTATTATTTATTATAGAATATTGGTTACCAAACACTTTTTTTCAAGATAAGGAAAGTGATATAATACACTATTATAAAATTATGTTTACCACTTCCGGCCAAACCAGAACTAACATGATGAACCAATATCCATATGCCCCTACATATTACATTTTTTTTTCTAATAACGCTTCTAATAAAACGGCTCCCAAAACTTAAAGTAAGTAAGACAACAAAGAAAATACACACTAATTTAGAATGGCAATGAAAAATCTACTTAAGAGATATTAGTAGGCTTTGATTTAATTTTAAGTTTGACAGTTATTAAACAAAGTTTGTAGTTGGTGCATTTCAATCATAGTTTCAAACAGAAATAGTGTACTTAGAAACAATTCAAAGCAAATTAATCCAAATAAGGCAATAAAAAAAAATAAATTTAAAAAATGGTTAGATACACCAATGAAGATAAGTTAAATATGATTTTAATATACGGTGAATGCAAAAGAAATTCCCGACAAGCAAAACGATTGTTTTGTTTACGATTTCCAAATAGACCTACACCCGATAAAAAACATTTATCATGCTGTTTAAAAATTTAAGAAACTGGGGTAGTTTTAAGAAAACTATTCGTAACAGAAATAGGCCAGTTAGAAACGATGAAAATACAGCCTTGGTGTTATCCTCAATGTTCTCTCCGGAAATTGGTATCGGAAACTAATCTGTCCATATCTTCGTGCCATAGAATATTAAAATCAAATAAATACCATCCATACAAATTAAAATTGATCCATCATTTAAGGCCTGGTGATTATGAACGAAGATTACATTTTCTAGCTGAATTTTCAGTTCTTTCTGAAGAATGCCCAAATTTTTTAAAAAATGTGCTCTGGAGCGATGAAAGCCGTTTTCACAACAACGGAGTTGTGAGTAAACATAACTGCCGATACTGGTCACAAAATAATCCTAGATGGATGAGAATGACCCGAAATCAGGTAACTTTTGGAGTTAACGTGTGGTGTGGAATATTAAATTCATATATTATTGGACCATATCTATTCCATGGGACTTTAAATGGAAGAAAATATGAGATATTTTTGAGAAATGTATTGCCAGGATTATTAGAGACTATCCCTCATAACCAGGAGAATATTTGGTTTCACCAAGATGGTGCACCACCCCATAACTCAGTACTAGTCAAAGATTGTCTTAATGAAATGTACCCTTAGAGATGGATTGGTACTAATGGAGTAATCAGATGGCCAGCACGATCACCTGACTTGACTCCATTAGATTTTTACGTTTGGGGGTATTTAAAAAGTGTAGTGTACATTGAACCCATTGAGGATATGGCCGATTTGTATAATAAAATATATGCAAGTGTTGCTGCTATAAATAGACATACGTTACAAAAAGTTTGCAACGAAGAGTTACTGAAACGGTACAATATGTGTATTCATGAAGAAGGGAGAAATTTTGAACATTTAATATAATAAGTACCTACTAATAAGAAAGAAATTAGTTTAATTTCATTTTTAATAATATTTCGATAGTTTTTAAATGTTTGTTTATAAAACTTTTGTTTACGTTCTTTACTGAATTGTTAATATAAATTTAGCCCATTCTAAATTAGTGTGTATTTTCTTTGTTGTCTTACTTACTTTAAGTTTTGGGAGCCGTTTTATTAGAAGCGTTATTAGAAAAAAAAAATGTAATATGTAGGAACATATGGATATTGGTTCATCATGTCAGTTCCGGTTTGGCCGGAAGTGGTAAACATAATTTTATGATGGTGTATTATATCACTTTCCTTATCTTGAAAAAAAGTGTTTGGTAACCAATATTCTATAATAAATAATAAATAAATTATAGGGATTTATCAAAATTCACGTGTACTGGCATTAATGAAAGAAACTCATGTAACTCCAAAACGGCTTGTTTTTTGTAAATTCTCTATACCATCAAAATTATTCACAAATTATTGTTTAATCACATGACTTATGTTTCAAGGTTCCAGCCATCAAAAAATAGTTTTGCATCGCAGCGCCATCTCTGTGTGCTGTTGAGGAAAAATTCTAATCACCGCTATTTAAACCTTTCTTTGGTATCAATCATCTGCCATTTACAAAAATAAAATATCTTTATTAGTTTTAGAGATAATGGCCTGGGGACTTTTAAGTGAAACACCCTGTATACATGTTATCAGAACTCAGAGACAAGATCACTTAGATACATAAAACAAATTCAGTTATCAAGTAAAAGATACCTGCTTTTCAAATAGTCAAGAAGAAAATGATATAATTCTACATGTTTTTCTAAATCTTCAGTGCATCACGTGATAAGCAAAAATACCGATATTTTTAGTCTCGAGAATGTAGTTCGCTAAGAAATATAATATAAATTCTGATACTTACAGAATAAATAGACAAGAGTATCACGTATACATAGAATATAGTGGAATGGCACATGTGTCTACCTGTATATAATACAAACTGTATTCAGGTACCGGCGCGGTAGCGTCAGCTTCGCTCGACTCCAGTTTTACTGCTGCTATTATGTTGTGTATGACTTTTTATAGAATAAATATAATTTATAATTAGTATTTTCTATTATTTCCTGCAAAAATATTGCTTAATAGTGCTATTTTCATAATACATTTCATACCTAGGGTAATATTTTGCAAATTTAGTACACGCAGATTCGCACCTCGCTTGCTAAACTACTTCTACTTCAATATTTTTTTACGAAAAAGCCGTGACTAATAAAAAAAATTGTAGAGGCATTTTTTGCTAAGAAATATATGCTCTTTCTGAAAATATTTGGTATGTCCCCATATGTCGACTTATGTTCAACATTCTGAAAAAATACAGAAAAAAAATTGTTTCTGATTTTTCTTAATATTACTGGTCTGGAAATAATGCAAACTTTAGATGATATTATTAAGTACATGTCAGAGAACTCATTAAAAGACAATCATCCGCCTCCGAACATGTTTGGGATTTATAGACAAAATTAGTTACACCGCCTGGGCTATTAGTCCTAAAATTGCAACTCAGTTCTTTAATGTTACTGACAAAATTCAGATAAAATAAAACGTATGGGGAATGTGTTCCACTGATTATTTCACTCATCATCATGGTAGCCAATGAAGGGCCATTTTGAAATAATTTCAAGTGGAACCAAATATCATCTTAAGCAAATGTAAGTAAATGAGGTTCAAATTGACACATTTCTCGAAAGTTTCCCGTAAACCAAAAAAAAAGTTCGAACATTTCCTACGGATTATCGTACAATATAAAAAATGAGTTCATTTTATGTCCATTTTTTATCACTCTCGTGGATTTAGCAATATTCACACTAAAAAGCTGTAACGCAAGATATTTTACTTTTTATTATTTTTTTATGCACATGTCTTATTTGCTCGACCTAATATTTATTTTTATTTATTCATAAAAACCCACATATGCGGGCAGACAATACTCCTGTAAAACATATAATTTATGTATTGTACAATACAATAGGGACTTGTTTTAACTCCGTCCAAAGTCGAGTGCAAATCCACCTCACCAGCGTGACACGGGACCACTATCCAATCAAATTTGTATTTCTCCGGAGAAAATTCCTGCGAATTTCTGATTACATACGTTTGCTATTTATTTCCATATGCATGAATTTCGACATATACAAATGTCCTCATCAAATATGCTCGTCACTTCTAGTGGTCATCTGTCTGCCGTAGACATCAATAACTCCGGTGGAATATCCCTGGCAAGTTTCGTTTCAGGGGCGAACTATCACAGTGAAAAATATCAGACATATCGGTACATTCAAACGCTTATTAAGATCCTGTGTTTATTTCTCCTTCGATTTTTGCTTCAAGTTAAAAACTTCTTAAAAAATCTAATTTTCATACAATGAGCTTTTGAAAAACATTAAATTGCCGACGTAAATTAAAATGCAGAGCTTAGCTTGGTGTCATTAAATTGCCATATGGCTATATTATTTGTCTTTTATATCATGATATTCCAGTCAACATAGGTTTTTACCAAGCAAAAATTGCAAACAAGCTGAGTTTTTGAATGTCAGTAAGAAATTGCTAGTGGAATCAAGTAAAAGAAAAAGTTTACTGGAGTATTCTTGCTACAAGTTCCAAAAAGTGGCCATTAAAATGGTTCTTGTGAAGAGGTACAAGCAATTCATGGGAACTTTTCCTTTTCTATGAATTTATAATCGATGAAAAAACATAATAAGATCAGACCAGCTATTGTGGAAATAGATGCACATCCGGCTGGACATACAAACTAAATATTGTCTAAATGTTATTTGTGGCATTATCTTAATTTTTTTCCCTTCTTCAATTCTTTGGAACTTCCTGCCACATGTATGTTTTCTTTTTAAGCAGTGCTCGGGGAATCTACAAAATATCACAATTAACCAGTATGTTACTGGTAAATAACCTCTACGCCTGTGACTTTTACGTCAAAGGGTCAGTTAAAGGTTGCTATTTTTAAATAAACAACACAAATAAGTATAAAAACTTGAAATTAAATATTTCGCCGACGTTTCGGACAACTACTCTGTTTCCTTTTTCAAGTCTTTTTTTGAAAAATCTTGTTTGCTATGTATGATAAATACACAGCTCTAAGAATGTTTGTTATATTCAATATCCATAGATACTTACTATTTACATGATACAGTTAACAGTTTTTTTAGTTTTTATACAATGTTAAGTTTGTAAAGTTCTTCTTTTAACATTGGCAACCAAGTTGTACAGACATCTACGGAACAATTCGACACGCATCTATCCTCATTCAATAGTATTTTCGCGGATTATTTAATTTTTCTTTTTTGCTATCTGCCTCTTTTGTTACAATTTTTGCCGACTCCCAGTTTATTCTGTGTCCATTCTCCCAAGCGTGTTCGCAGATCTTGGACCTCTGAATTTAATTTTTTCTTATATAATTTTGATGTTCGCCCAATCTTACACTAAAAGGTCTGGATGACTCACCCACGTATTGTTTGTTTCACTCACACGGAATACTATAAATGCAGTTTTTTGAATTTTGCTCGTGGTTCTTCGGTTTCGTCTATCACCGATGCGGCGCAACTTTTCGGATAATCCGCGTACATAAGGAATTAATGCTGTGTAACGTTTTTCAGGTTTTTATCGTACCTGATTGTTATTTTCAATATTTATGAAGGTTTTATCTACAAAATCCCCAGGGTATTTCCGAAACGTCGGCGAAATATTTAATTTCAAGTTTTTATACTTATTTGTGTTGTTTATTTAAAAAAAGCAACCTTTAACTGATCCTTTGACGTAAAAGTCACAGGCGTAGAGGTTATTTACCAGTAACATACTGGTTAATTGTGATATTTTGTAGATTCCCCGAGCACCGCTTAAAAAGAAAACATACATATGGCAGGTCCCAAAGAATTGAAGAAGGAAAAAAATACAAACTAAGACTTCTTATCACTTTCCGGAATGACCACCTCATGGATCCCTACCTTATGTATGTAAGTAAATAATGTTCTGAAATCGAACTCTTTACTCTATGGTGAAATGAAAACCTTGTCCGAGGGAGGACTATTCATTTTAAGGTAATAAACTAAATAGGATTGCCCTCGCCATCACAAAAATAATAATTATTGGAACTATTAAACAGTCTTTACTAAAATTAGCTACAAATATACAAGAAATACACGTATTACAATTATTCTTCAAGTATTTTCCAAATTCCTTACAATGTTTATACATTTTCCCGTTATCGAATTAGTATATTTTGTAAAATAAAATAGGCTAACGTCGTGTTGAACTAATCCACAAGTTTTTATTCACAAGAAAGTTCAGAATACGCAATTTCCTGTTTACCCAGAGAGCAAATAAAACCACTTTGCTGTGATATGATATCAAATAAATTGAATTAACATTCCTTTTATATGCCTTCTTTTAAACCATTATACATCTGAATTCACCTAATAAATTATTTACGTGGCACTGGATTTTTATTGTTTTCACAATTAATGCTACTACGACTTTAACTTACACATGTTATAATTTAGTTTGCGAGTACCCGAGTTTTGTTAGGACACATGGAGGCACAAAAGTGTCGAGAGTTGTGTCTAGATTACTCTTAGTCGCGTCAATTTAGCATGAAAAATCTGAAAAATCTCCAAAATTGAAGGTACAGGGTCAATTGACTTCATTTTTGTTGCAAAGAGTTCGGAAAGACATTTATAAAGAACAGCCTTTTTGATTTTTTTGGCGGAAATGTTTGAATTCATTTTTTGTCCAATAATTGGCCAATTTTAATGGCCAATTTAATTAAATTAATTGAATTTGTCATCATACACAATATGCCATAAAATTAGATGAAAATGGTTACTCAGGGGTTTCTGGGGTCGCTGATCGCGAATCTGAAGTTTAATTTGAAAAATTTAAAATGGTGGACCGGAAGTAGAGCCAAATCCTCAGGACTACTTCGTTTTTCTTCTTTGGGCTGAAAGTATGAAAAATACCAGTTTTTCCTGAAAAATATACTACTTCCGGTCCGTTATTTTGAATTTTCCCTAACTGGACATCAAACCAGCGATAACAAAAACCCCCGAATTCCCACTTTCAGCCCAAAAAGGAAAGAATATGAGTATTTCTGGAGAAATTGACTGTACTTCCGGTCCGTCATTTTGAATTTCGCAAATTGGACCTCTGATTCGTGATCGGCGACCTCAAAAACCGAGTACTCATTTTCAGCCTAAACAAACAAAAAAATACGAGATTTTCCTGAGAAATTGACTTTACTTCCGGTCCGCCATTTTGAATTTACCAAATCAGACACAGATTCGTGATCAGCGACCCCAGATACCCTCGAGCAACTATTTTCGTCTAATTTTATGACATATTGTGTATGATAATAAATTTTTCAATTAATTTAATTAAATTGGCCATTAAAATTGGCCAATTATTGAAGAAAAAATGAAACCAAACACTTTCGCCAAAAAACGAAAGATAAAGTTTTTTTTAAATGTACTTCTGAACTCTTTGTCAGAAAAATGAACCCTGTACTTTCAATTTTAGAAGCAAAATTTCAAAATGACGCGACTATCTACAGCGTGTTCACATTGTGTTCTAGGTGCTGTACATACGATGATGTTCGATCTAGAGACAGGTTCTAAACACTTTTGTGTCTCTGTGTATCCTTAGCCTTAGACAAAAAATATATATTTTCTTGCTACAGGGCTTCAAAAGTTCTTCCATAAATAATTAAATTTTTTCGTTTATATTCCATTCATAAGATAATAACTCTTTCCGGATGAACATAACCGTCAATTCGTTCACTACCAAGCGAGACATTTTTTGTACAAATTCAAATTATATATTTACTTGTTTACTAAGAATGATTTTATGAGTTTACACGAGCCTGCTCGTGGTACTTTGTACATATTTTCTCACTGTGATATACTCAGCTCTCATGAAATATAATCTGGTATTTTATTCCATCATGCTTGACAACTTATCAGATTTTTCATCCAAATCACTTTAAAGAAAACATCTTGACTAAATTTGCACTCTTGTATGTGGAAATTATTGATCATAGAATTTTAATAATTTGGGGCATATGTCATAGAAAAGTTTTAGGCGTTGGTGTCTACAATATACGTTAAAAATGAAGTTTCTAGTTTTCACTACTTATTCTCCCCTATTCACAACCTACCACCTCCCACCCCTTCGATGGACTCATCTCAATCAGATGTGGTACTTTCAAGTGAATATCTCAATTTTGTGTTAACAATCCCATTAATAATGGAGTGAAGGTGAACAATATTAGAAAGATATTTGAGGCCTTGGTATTTAGTATATACATCAAATCCCAAATTTCTGTACTCTTACTAGCTTGATTTACTTAATCTCCCCTATTTAACCCCCAACCCTTGAACGGAATCATCCCAAAATATAATCTAGTTCCGAATGTCGTTATAGTACATACGTCTATCAAATTTCAAGTGAATATCTCAATTTTATTTTATCAACCCCTTTAATAATGGAGTAAGGATGGTGGGGGGGTTGAAAAATATTATTAAGAAAGCTGAGTCCTTGGCATCTAGAATATACACGGAATTTCAAGTTTTTGTACTCTTACCAGCATGCCTTACTTATTTTTCCCTATTTACCTCTACTTACCCCCCCCCCCACTCCTTTAACGCAATCATGTCAAAATATAATCTAGTTGCAGATATCGTTATAATACATACGTGTACCAAATTTCAAGTGAAAATCTAAATTTAATTTCATCAACTCTTTTAATAAGGGGGAGGATGTAAAATATTACAAAAAAACATGAGGCCTTCGTTTCTAGTATATACACCTAATCCCAAATCTCTGTACTCTTACCAGCTTGCTTTACTTATTTTCCTCTATTTAGCCCACAACCCTTCAACAGAATCATCTTAAAATATAATCTACTTCGAGATGTCGTTATAATACATACGTGTTCAAAATTTCAAGTGAATTTTATTTTATCAACCCCTTTAATAATGAAGTAGGGGTATTGGGGGGTTGAAAATTATTATAAAAAAATCTGAGGCCTTGGTTTCTAGTACATACACCAAATTTCAAGTTTCTGTTCTCATACCAGCGTGCTTTATCTATTCTCCCCTATTTAACGCTATTTAACATGATTTAACCCCCAACCCTTCAATAGAATCATCCCAAAATATAATCTAGTTCCAGATGTCGTTATATTACATACGTGTACCAAATTTTAAGTGAATATCTCAATTTTGTTTTATCTACCCCTTTAATAATGGTAGGGGTGGTGGGGGGGTTGAAAAATATTATAAATAATCTGAGACCTTGGCTTCTAGTACATACACCGAACTTCAAGTTTCGATACTCTTACCAGCTTGCTATACTTGCTTTCCCCTATTTACCCCTATTTAACTTCCAACCCTTCAACGGAATCATCTCAAAATATACACCAGTTTTAGATGGCGTTATAATACACAGGTGTACCAAATTTCAAATGAATATCTCAGTTTTATTTTATCAACCCCTTTACTAATGGAATAGGGTTGTGGGGGGTTGAAAAATATTATAAAAAATTTGGGGCCTTGGTTTGTAGTACATACATCAAATTTCAAGTATGTGTACTCTTACCAGCTTGCTTTACATTATTTCTCCCTATTTACCCCTATTTAGCTCCCAACCCTTCACCGGATATCTTCAAAACATAATCGAGTTCCAGATTTTGTTATAATATATACGTGTACCAAATTTAAGGTCAATATCTTGAACCGTTCCGGAGTAAACCTGCGGACAAAAAAGTTACAGACAGACCGACAGACAGACAGAATTTTTTTTCCTCAAATTTAAAATCTCGACGTTTCATGACATTCTAAATCTATTTCAAGAAAAAAAAATTTTGAAATTTTTTTTTGCGATTACTATACTTCCAATAGTGGATGTGGAAGTAAAAATATTTCTAAAACAAACCTTTTAAAAAAAGAAGTACTAAAATGTAAAAAATATTTCTTAAATTTATACATCTGGAAACTAAAACGTTTGTTTATATATAATTTTATTTTTGCTTTATGGCCTTTACTTATTTACAGACAGACAGACAAAACCCTTTCACATGATACCGATGTCAAGGGGGTTGTGAAAAAAAGGTAATCCGCTGTCCTAGGGCATCCGCCATATTGGATTTATAATAAAGTTAAATAATTATGTGAATGTACTTGGGAAGTTTATTTTATAGTTTAAATGTTAGGGGATAAGTTAAAATACATAATATAGCCATTGAGTATGGTGTGATAATTTGGAACCCAATTTATAACGTTCACTCACAAACAGTAGAGAATATTCAACGAAAATTTATGAAGTACTTAGTTTTTAGAATGGATAGAAACTATCCAGAGCAAGGATATCCAAATACCCTATTACTGTCGAGATTAAACATGAAATCATTAGAGAATAGAAGAATACTAATTACATTAGTATTTTTATATAAACTACTTAACCATTTAATCGACTGTCCAACACTATTATCAAAAATTAATTTCAGAATCCCGAGATTAGGAGCACGTCAAGACATTCTATTTTACTGTCCCAATAGCCGTACAAACATGCTCAAAAAGTCTCCCATTTACTCTATGATGGAACTATATAACAAGCTTAGCAGTCAATGTGATATATTTAGCACATGTTTAAGTCAGTACATCAAGACCATTACAACAGTTTATTGAAATCATCAGTATTAGTTTGAATATATTGTTATGTCTTTAATAATAATTTAATTGTTCTTTATAAGTTAAGCTATAATGATGTTATTGTTATTCTTTAGTATGTATTAGTTACTGCATAGGCAGTATCAGCTCCTAGTATAGTTCTCAATATTATCATGTATGACGGACATTGTCCTGTAATTGGATTGTTCTGTTGGGCAATAAATCTATTATTATTATTATTATTAAGACAAATAGTTGATAAACCAAAATTATTCGAGATATAAAATTCATATGAAAATTGACCATTGATGAAGAGCAAAGTTTTGATTCTTTCACAGTAACCATTTATCTCTAAAGTATATACAGTAGCGAATTTTGAAATGATTGCTGCTCCACCATGTGATCCTCAGACGTAACTAAATAACCCTAAGAGGATATTCCGTCTCTGCCCACCCGCTGCTGGTCAGTCCTGCGAGGCCATGTATGTCCTGAAAGACATTGCATAGCACTCTTGATTCGATAGATGTTTAGTAGTAGGCCCCTGGCGAGAGAAATATCGGTCCCTTGTCCACTTACGTGTTTTCCATGTTCCAAGGGGTGATCTGGAACGTGTCTTCTCCACGAATGATAGCTAATAGTCTATTTCCCACGGGATGGATGCTTTCTACCTTCTTATACATGGCATTAGCCGGCTGGGGTGGGTGACATTTTATTTCACTTGACGAATTTATTTCTCCGAGATACGTCTGTATTTTATAAACAAATTACGTTTATATTTTTAACAAGGTAGGTTAGAAGAATATTTTTATAAAATAAGACTGACTTCCGATAGAGAACGAGTTCAAGTTGCATTTAGGCATACAATGGTTATAATATTGTAACTGTTTAATCATTCCTATTCTTTGTTTTAAACTAAAATAAGAGTAATGAATTTTAAAAATGTCTTTCGTAAAATTACATAATTACTGAAGTCATATTGTCTATTATTTCTTATTTAGATACTTTATTTAATAAAATTATAATTCCTTACCTTTCGCTTGAAAAAAAATACAATACAAATGTGACAAAAACTCCATTGGCATGCTTTTGTCTAGTGATGTATGAACTTTTATCTTGACTTGAACTTTTTTTCACCTAATTCTGAGGAAGTATTTACAGGGTGATTTTTTTACCAGAAATAAGATAAATAATATTAAAAAGTCCGGGTCTGGTATTATAACGTGCGAAAGGCTCAAAAGCATTTTTCGTTACATATCTAATATTTATTAGAAAAATTACAAATTATCGGAAATATTATTCTCCCAAACCCTTGTGCTAATAAAGCCCTTAGACTATAATGAACTTGCATCATCTGTCAATAGTTGACGCACACGAGAACGATAATTGATAATTCAATTAAATAACGCCGGGTGAATATTTTTCTCGTTGAAGTAATAAGACGTATTTAAATTTTGTTTGGCCTCTAAGTGGGATACAATAATTTGAGAAACCCCGTGGACGCATGAGGTAAGGATTTTAACAATGTTACCGGTAAATAATATCTAACATTTAAAACACTGTTTTAGGTTTTTCTCAATAACAACATTTTTTTCGTACTATGTCTTTCTTCATAACAAAATTTTTTAACACTACATTTTTCTCAATAACAAAATTTTTCAATACGATAAACATTTCGAAGGTAAGACACGCGTTCTTTGGAACAATGTTTTTCTCAAGAATTATCTTTCTCGAGAATAAATTTTCTTATAAAATTATCTACGTTCAACTTTTCTTAATAATGATGTTTAATAATAATAACATTTCGAGACCACGTTTTTCTATATAACAAAATTTTTCATATTACGTTTTTCTATACGTGTTCTCGATAGTAACTTTTTGGGTAAGAAGGTTGCGTTTTCCTTTATCATGGAATTGTTCAACACAACACATCTTTAAGATCTTTTCTACTAAGCAAATAATATTCACAAGAAGTCAAGCTTTTAACACTACGTTTTGCAACGAAAACCATGTACGAAAAGATTTCCTTACTTTTGTCTTGACGACAAATTTTGTACGAACACGTTTCTATGATTTCATAACTTCAAAATGGAATGGCATTCAAGACGGCAGCATGTGAATCATTCCAAGTTAGCAAAATGGAGGTCTCCACAAATATCGAACTACATAACATCTAAATCTGTAATTATCGTGAAACAGGAGCGTATTTAGGAATTTCTTTAATCAGGATATCAAAACGAAACAGTGCCTTTAATTAAGTCATCACATAAAAGGGATTATTTTCACATGTAATTCTGGTTCACAAAGGCCAAGTGCCTAAATTTAAAATATTAGATTCAATCGAAATCTATTATTATTTTTTTGTTAGACTACATTTTTTAAATTCTTTGTGATCATTTAATTCATTGTTGTACCTTCATTCGTAGTCACTTATACCTTAAATTCGTTGTTGCAAATATTTCGTCACAGTACTAATTTCGTAGTAATCTATATCTTAATTTATTTTTGTCGATATATTATGTTGTAGTATCGTATACGCACTTGTGTTTGGTAAAATATAGTAACAGTCATGGTGCATTTTGTTGTAACGTGTGTATATAAAGTTTATGAATTTTGTAATATAGTTATTTTGTCTCTCGTAAAAGCCTCAGGTTTACCTTTAAGTTATGTAATGCTAAAGCCACGGGCACTTGTTATAATATATGATTTTTTTTAGTATTGAAATGTAACGAGACGTGTTTTTGTAATATATTTATTTTGTCGCTCGTAAACGTCTCGAGTATACCTTGCAGTTAAGCAAACTGTAATATAGTTTTTCCTGTAATTGTTTATAGTTGATAACGAACTTTGCTATACCTACAGTCTTGTACAGTATCGTTGATACTGTAGTATGTAATTTCTTTGTTAATGGATTATTTTAATATATTTTATATATAATATCTTTTTATTTTTTCTTTGATTTATCTCTAGCTTTCTTTTTTCTAGATTACACTAGTTAATCTTGGCGCCCAAGCCTTGAACTCACTACCCCCTTTCGCTCTCCGTATCTTAACTGTGATAGCCAATTAAAGCAGTGACGCTAACTATGTCACTCGTAGGGTAGCCCACCTTTGAATAACTTGGGCATATTTTAACACCGTCAAACACTTTTTTAAACGCCACAGTATTAATAAATCAATATATCAACAAGTAGACAAATTGTATATTTAAACAAATTCTATTAAATGATAAGGAAGTTCACCAGATACCTCAGTAATTAAGAGCTATAGAGAAACTATAGCTGCTCGTGGATGGGAAAGAGGTTATCTATCACCCTATTCACCCTTAGAAGTATATACAGTTCGTCCTAAAACACCCTGTGTACAGATATTTGAGATTTCAATCTATACTAAGGAAAAGAATAATTTACACGTACATCTTAACATACAGAAACTGATTCTAAAGTTGTTGGAATAAAATTGTAATTGAAAATGTATTTGGAAAGAGGGGCGGACTTAATACAACTTCTTCAAGACTTCAGCATCAATTACGACCTATTAGAATATATTAGGAAGTGCAGTTAACTCAGCTACCCCTTTATTATAACGGAAATTGCCTGGATAATGCAATCTGAATTTGCATAAAAATTACACCACAAAATGAAGTTTCGACTGTTATAAAAATATTTAGTATACTAATGATTATTTTGAAGACGCAATACGTGTTTCAATTTTCACAAAGGAAAAATAGTTCTCGCACAATAAATATTTGCGTTACATTTACATACTAAATGAAACTTATTAGGTGATTTTTTTCACACATAAACGTGTTTATGTGTGTTCCGAATAATAAAAGGAAAAATTTGATCCAGGTATCTTATACAGGGTATGATGGCACTGATGGGGAAATACAATAAAAAAACTTCAACTTAACTTCCAACTTTCCATTTCACAATTTAGAAATTTCCATCTAATATCTGTAAAGGACCTCGCACTTTTCTTATAGAAAATAGCTTTCGGCCAAATTTTTTTGAAATTTTAGTATGTTATTCTTTCAACCCGTACAAACAAAAGTTTCTTTGCGACTTCCAGGGATTGTAGAATTCACGAAAATATAGTTAGAGCTAGTTGCCCATTTTATGTTTGTAAGGGTTCAACGAATAACACGAAAAATTTTAAGAAATTTGGTCGAAAGCCACTTTTCAGAAGAAAAGTGCGATGTTCTTTATACTTATTAAATGCCATCGCCTTCCGGTATACTCTAGTATTGTCTTTATTGTATTGTAGAAAATGTTTAGGAAACAAACAGTTCAGACATGTTACGATTTGGAACAAAAGTATACCCATCCTTAATGGATGCGTCCTTATAGGAAATTCTTCTAGAAACAAGTATTGTTACATGAAACGCACCTTTGATTGGATGTCTTTTTGACATTCGGCAAGGAGGTTCCCCTGAATGGAAAAACGTATTTGCAATTATGTGTTTCAAGCTAAGGTATATCAGATGAAGTATTATTTAATTTAAACAGGTGTTAAAAATTAACTTAGATAACAAAGGATAAAGAATCGCTACCTAAGGAACGACTACTTCCAGATCCAGATTTTCCAACAAAGTCTCTTTAAACGAAAGCATGATATTATATTTGCACTCCAGTATGTGGAAATACTTGCTTATAGAGTTATATATAACATAATATTTGAAATTGTCTGACCCAAAATCCATAAAACAATGTGCAACAACTTTTCAACTGACCGACGTATAATGGGGGCGATGCTGATGCCAAATCATTTTTTTGAGTACCTTTGCTCTCTTATACACTAAATCACAATTTTATTTTGTTAACCCTTTAGTACCGCAGTGATGGGAGTGTATATACACATATACACCGAATGTCAAGTTCAATGTTATAAAAAAAATTGATGCCCTGGTCTCTGTGCAGGGTAGCCTAGTAAAAATGAGCCGTAATTACCTTTAATTAAATATATTGTAATTAATTTATTTTAGCGAATTCCAATTATATTTTTTAGTGAATTAAACTTCATTTGAATGAAATGTTACATATCAAATATTTATTAGAAAAATTACAAATTATCGGAAATATTATTCTCCCAAACCCTTGTGCTAATAAAGCCCTTAGACTATAATGACCATGCATCATCTGTCAGCAGTTGATGCACACGAGAGTATATGGCGCACGATGTATGATAATTCAACTAAATAACGCCGGGTGAATTTTTTTTCTCGTTGATCCTTTGAACTAGTAAGACATATTTAAATTTTTGCCTCTAAGAGGAATATAATAATTTGAGAAACTTCATGGACGCATGAGGTAAGGATTTTAACAATTATATCGGTAAATACCATCTAACATTTAAAATATTGTTTTAGGTGTTTTTCAATAACATTTCTTTCCGCGTTTTTCTTCATAACAAAATTTTGTAACACTACGTTTTTCTCAATAACAAAATTTTTCGAACGTAAGACACGCGCTCTTTGGAACGTTTTTCTTAAGAATTATCTTTCTCGAGAATAAATTTTCTTAATCAAAATTATCTACGTTCAACTTTTCTTAATAATTATGTTTCATAATATTTATTTTCTTAAGAACAATATCTTGAGACAACGTTTTTCTTTATAAAAAAAATATATCATACTACGTTTTTCTATACGTGTTCTCGATAGTAACTTTTTCGCTTAGAAGGATGAGTTTTCTTTATCATGGAATTGTTCAACACAACACATCTTTAATAGATTATTGTAATGTATTTTGTATATAGTATGTTTGGATATTTTCTTTGATTTATCTCTAGCTTTCTTTTTTTCTAGATTACACTAGTTAATCTTGGCGCCCAAGCCTTGAACTCACTATCCCCTTTCGCTCTCCGTATCTTGACTGTGCTAGCCAGGTTAATCCAGTGACGCAACCACGTCGCTCGTAGGGTGGCCCACCTTTGAATAACTTAGGCATATTTTAACACCGTCAAACACTTTCTTAAACGCTACAGTATTAATAAAGTAATATATCAACAAGTAGACAAATTCTATATTAAAACAAATTATATTAAATGATAAGGAAGTTCACCATGTACCTCAGTAATTAGGAGTTGTAGAGAAACTATAGCTGCTCGTGAATGGGAAAGAGGTTCTCTATCAACCTTGTACAGTTCGTCATGAAACACCCTGTGTACAGACATCTGAGATTTCAATCCTTTGAATGAAATTTTGAGCTAATTTCCACCATGGATTACCGTATAATAATTTTTTTTTAAATTACAAGTGCAATTTCCCATTTGTATAAGATTAAAATAAATAACAAACTGAACAAATGCATCATGGAATCGAATGTAAAAATCGCATTTTGATCCGTCTTACTGCACAGGTTTTCGATAGTTTGGCCTATTTTTTTACTAAATTTTCTCGACTATTTGGTAGTATAGTATAAAGTGTTCCGTTTGAAGAAAATGAGAAATAGTTAAGTTGGCGTTTCCTCACTCTTCGGTATAAAGCGGCCAATTTCATTAGATCTGATAACAGTATGGTAAACTAGTTGGCATTTGACATATTTTGTTATAAACTAGATCTTGAGATGCTGAAATTACTGTTACATCCCAGTGGCACACACATTTGATATATTTTTGGTACAAACTCACCCATTCCCAACCCACCACAAACCCATCAAATGGCATTTCCTTTCAAATGACAATAAAA
This sequence comes from Stenurella melanura, assembly GCA_963583905.1. Classification (NCBI taxonomy): domain Eukaryota; kingdom Metazoa; phylum Arthropoda; class Insecta; order Coleoptera; family Cerambycidae; genus Stenurella; species Stenurella melanura. Next base: position 118,299,766 of record OY757312.1, read on the forward strand.
ATATGTAATGTTTCATTTAAAAAATATATGACGTCACGCCTAAATCACGCCTTACTACTAATAACTGACTAACAGGTCTATTCTGTAACATTTTAGTTAAGCTTTAACGGCAAGGTCACTGTTAAAATAATTAGCGGAATGAAGTTAACGGTCAGTGGTATTCTGTATACTTTTTTTAAGGTTAAATTTAACCAACATCGTTTAAAATTAGAGGCGACTTTGGACCTGCCACTAAAATTTAACGGTAACGTTAAGGCAAAAACACCGTATTTTATTTTTGGTTCATAAAATTTTGTATAATATCATTCAGTAAATTGTACTTTATTTAAGTAAGGCAGAAACAAAATATTTAATCTAAACTTTGAATTGATTTGCCAACCGAAAAATTTTTATTTGCATAACTCCGAAGACAACATAATACTTCGGAAATTTTTTGACTTTTCACTAAAATAAAATGTTTGTCAATGAGTTTGAGATTCTTTTGACGACACATTTTCTCATTTATATCCAATAATTATTTTTCCGCCTTCAAATATTCGTGATCATAACCTCAAATAGAAGCGCAGGTCCTGTTTGACGATAATTTTATGAGGTAGGTAATTTATCTACGTGTATTATATATTTTGTGGGATTATTGTCCGTCTTAACTTAATACTCTACTCATTGTCTAAAGTACTCTGATTCAAAGACTTCCCTGCTCTCATTAGGTTTGTTTTTAATTTGATCTTGAGTATATAAGGGAAAGAAATAACCGGTCGCTAAAAACTTATGAATTTAACAGGTCCGTTAAATGGTCGCATACAGAATAGAAAAATCAGTTATTATTTTTAGCATTCCATTAAAATTAAAATTTTAGCAGGGCGTTTATTTTTAACCAAAAAAATACAGAATAGACCTGTATTACTATCTTTCTCTCCGACTGTAATGAGAATAATTATCTTAAAGAAAATACGCTATTTTCATATATAGTATGCTCACATTGCTCACACATGATGAACCAAAATAAATGTACAATAAAATATTTTGTATTGTTAAATTAACCTAATATTGCAAAAGTTACAAGGAAACGCGGAAAGATGACTAAAACCAACTAAATCGTTTATTTGATCTTCGATTAAGATAAAGAATAAGAAAAGGAGCGATTTGTGTCTGTGACACATCGATTATTACAAGTCATTACCTCCACTTTTCCGTAATATTTTCAGCAAACTTAGTCACTGTCTTCTCGTGTGTCATGTCATGTGGCAGATGGTATATTTACATTCGATACATCATCTTGCTAACGATTCATAACGGTCTGAAACTTTTTTCGGTTGTATTTTAATCCAGATTAATTGTATATACCTACATATAAGCAATGATCGGAATTTGGGTTTAATTTTCAGGTGCGTCGTTACAAGGATTTATTGAAATAAACACAGATGTTTAGTTCACTGAAAAATAAACAAGTTTTGATTTACTTTTCGTGTAACGTAAATTACATAATCTATTTACAAAAAAAAAAAACGCTATTTAAATTGAATAAACAGAGCGCGTAAACAATTATTCACACCTGCAACACGTGGCCGACGCGCTTGAAAACTGCATGGACTTGGCCTAGAGTCTAGTTTATAATGGTGTTTCGTGAAAGAACGAGTTGTTGTCAATTAATATGGCGCGTTTTAGCCCGAGGAAAAGTACGATCGAAAAATAGATTAAGCCTTATGAAGAACTACATTTTAATGGCGAAAAAATAATTTGTAATATTTGTGGGAAACTTATTTGCTGACAATAAGGTGTACAGAAAAAGGTTGTTTTACAACATGTAAATAGCTACACACACGAGTGTAATACAGAAAAGGAAAAGAGAATTTCAAAGGACGATTTGGCTCTTTTGTTAATATGTTTAAATCTTTCATGGGTTGTACTAAATAACGTTTATTTTACATATTTTCTAAACAAATATTGCGTGGAGCAATATGTTCCAAGTGAAAGTCTGCTTTGTAAAAAAAAATTCAGCAAATTAAGTATATGAAAAAAAACCGGAAGGTATTCGGAGTGACCTTCAAAATGGCTGGTTTTGGATTACAATAGACGAAACGGCAGACTTTTTGAGAAAAAAAGTTGCCAATTTATTAGTTACTAAATTACATGTTGATGGTCCTGGCAAGCGCCATTTAATAGATCCAAGGTTTTAGAAACAGTTAATGGCGAGTCAGTATTTAATTTTTTTGAAAGTACTTTAAAATGGCTTTGGCAAGACTTGGCTAAACAAAATTTAAAGAAAGTTGTTGTTTTCACTAGTGATTCAGTGTTGTATATGTTAAGAGCTGGAAAAACATAAAAGGAAATACCCACAAGCGTTATTTGTTTAGCACATGTGTTACACCGCTTATGCAAGAAAGTATGAGATTGTTTCACAAATGTTGACAAACTTATTGCTAATATAAAGAAAAATTGTCTAAAAGCTCCTAGTAAGATAAAACATTTCCAAGAAAAATGTCCTAATTTGCCGCTTACTCCAAAACCAGTAATCACACGTTGGGGAACATGGTTAAACGCGGCATGTTACTACCATGTTAACTTCAACGCAGTAAAGGGAGTTGTAGAAACCTTAAATGAAGATGCTCCTGCGATTAAGCATGCAAAGGATTTAATGAATAATTCAAATAATAAAAATGATTTAAAATTTATTTTTGAACGTTTCAAAATAATAACAAGAATTATAGAAAATCTTCAATGTCCAAATTTGTCCTCGGAAGAAACATTTAACAAACTAGATACTTACGGAAATTTCTGTGCAACTGGTGAGGTTATATCAAAAAAGTGGGTTACAGTTTTACAAAGGAATCCAGACTTGGCAGTTGTATTTGCTATTAGCAACAAATTGTGAGAGAATCAGATGCCTTCCTTGATCAGGTGCCTATGAATATCTTTAGATATGCTTTCCTTACTTCTGTGGAATGCGAAAGATCATTTTCGACGTTACAGTGAATATTTGCTGCTAAAAGAAATCGTCTCTCACATGAAAATTTAGAAAAGCACTTACCATATACTTTGAAACTAAAAGTAAGTAAGCTTGAAACTTAAAAGTGCTGTGCAGATTTATAACAATTTATGTGTGAAATATGTGTACACACATTTATTATGCCAAAATACATCATAAACTCATAAGGTAGGTTCGTATTACATTTAATTTTGTAAGAGAGAACAATCTTACATTTTTAATATTTTGATGTAAAATGTCATATCTGTGCACCACTGGAATTAAACCCAAATTCCGATCAGTGCATATAAATTAACGACTACTTTGAAATTTATTTATTTATTGTTCTTTGACATCATTTGATACTAGAAAACCAATGTAGTCCAGTTATTATACCAAAGGTTTTGACCTCCGAATAAATAATTTTCAAAAAATTAAAAACACGCTTTTACATACGAACTGAAACTGTAAAAAAATGCGCTAAAAAGATATTAGGAAACCGAGACATCTGAATTTCACACCTTGTATACCACTCGATGACCTAAAAAATTGAACATCGCCACTGCATTCTAATTTTTGGTCTGGAATTACGAAATCACACATCATATGTTTTTTTCTATCCTCAAAAAACCGTTAGAGAAATGCAATTTTTGCAATTTCTCTAACTTTTTTTGCGGATGGAAAAAAATTGTGACGTGGTGTGGCAACATCGGATTCGGATTCAGCAAGCCAAAATACACCGGATATGATTGGTTTGGTCCGTGGAATTGACATCTTTTGTGTGGCTGTGTTATCTATTGAAGTTCCGACTGATAAAAAAACTCTCATATCACTATCGTTGTCAGCTATAACTTATTGAACAGGGCTAATAATATCTCTAGCTGATACTATTGCCAAATTACTTTTCTGATTATTTTCAAAGTTTCACGTTTCTACCAACAGCCTTCCCCTAATTCTTTCTCTTAACCTGTTTAAGTTGTTATTAAATACTGATGTTTGATATTATTAAGTGACAACCCACAATAATCAGGTTAGGACACTCAGGTGGCCAAGAAATTGGATGAATTTTTTTGTTTTACTCCCCCATAGGAAATATCCTCGCTCAAACCAAAATATTTAACAACAAACATTGTTTGTTTAATTCTTAATATTTCCAGGAATATATTTTGCTACGTCAAATATAAATACATGACAATGACAACAATAAACAAGCTAACCATTATACTCTTCGCCGATTTACTACACTTATTATATAATTGTTGCACATTCTAGAGGATACTCTTCGCAATTTTTTTCGTAAATGATATTAGTTTCAAACATTTCTTGTTTAATTACAAAACAAAATAAATTTTTTATTTAAAAAATTAATAACTTTTTTTAATCATGGATCGATTTTGTTAAAAACAATAGGGTTCTTCCTCTAGGTAACACTAACTTACTGTCCAAATATCAACACTATCGGACTTTTCGTTCTTAAGTTATCGTGCTTACAAGAAACGTGAAGGACGGACGGACGGACGGACGGCAGACAGACGGACGGACGGACGCACAGACGGACGGACGCACGGACGGACGGACGGACGGACGGATGGACAGATGAATGGACATTTTGAAAGTTGTTCAGAATTCGATCACCAACACAGTGATATGAATTTTTTTTCTCTACGACCAAATTTACCGCTTTTAGAAATGTGCCGATATAATGCAATATACTCTTCGTTTTGTATTTGCGAAGAGTATAATAATGTTGATGCATATTAGACTAGATTTTTAGTACAATAATGGTTAATAACTGTGTACAGGGAGGGAGTGAGTTAAGTGTCGTTGTGAATAGACGTGTTTTTAAAATGTTCTCTAAAAAAGCGGTAAAAACACGGTTTAACTCGAAAAAATTTTAGTCACCGGTAGACTAAGAAATTCTGCATGAAATGAAGCGCTTCAATAGAAAAACAGAGTTCATATGGAATTAATAATTACAAGATTTTCTAATAATATTAAATCAAATAAAGCAAACAAGCTCAAGTGAAGTACAGTGGTTCATGGGCAATAAATAATAGCATAGTTACTATCAAAATGAGGCACATATGTTTACAAAGCAATATAGCTGTGTTGTGACCTAAAGTAATTGTATACAGTGGAAAGTTTTTAAATGGACAAAATCAACTCAACTCAAGAAAGAAAAGGAAAGGATATAAAATAAAACAGTAATCCCAAGACGCTGCAGAAAGACAGATAAGCTATAAATTAATTTGTTTTATTTTATCTGATTTAATTGATATTATTCTATTCTGATCTTTACCATCTTAATTTTTATCAGCTTGATTTATTGATTATTTTTAATTTGGAAGGCGGAAACTGAAACCGATTGCCTCAAAGAAACGACATACAGGGCGAGCAAACTATACCTCCGGACCTCTTTTCTCATAACGTGCAAAAAATATTGTTACCTCGAGATAGGGTCCTTCCCAGCAACTCCACTGTAAATGGATATTTACCTGTGGTACGGTTAATCAATAAAAACAAAACAAAAAAATTAAAGCTGCCAGATTCAGAAACAGAAGAAACAGAAAACTTTGAAGAAGAAAAATAAGGAGATGACAATAGATGGAAACTTAAAAGAAGCATGGAAACTAAAGAGAAGCATCCCGCAAACACCTGCACACCCCAACCGATTATGGCAGATGGAAACTTAATAGAAGCATGGAAACTTAAAAGCAGCATCTCTCAAACATCTACACTTCCCATGCTATATTCCCTCCCCATGCGTCACGCGGCTCTCGCTGCTAACAATAAGCATGTCCAATGTCCAACCTGGCGCATGCAGCCGGTCCGGCGGTATATAAAACATCCGAGATTTGATTCCGGCATGCTGTTTGGCTGTCCGTTGGGCGTGTTCGACGGACGACCAAGCTGCGTATTGGAACGAACCTAGATGAATGCCCGGAATCGGCAGCAATGCCCACCTTACACTGGCAAATCAATAAATCAATCAATGGTTAAAAACTGTGTACAGAAACGGAAATTTCTGAAAAAGAATAAGTAAATATTTGACAGTAAGATATCATAAATTACTATAAATTTTAGTCCATAATATTTTTTTACTACTGCCCTTCAAAATATTCACAAGTAAAGGCACTTCACTCTTTGTAATCTTCCACATTTTTGAGAATATTTGACCTTGTATATAAATTTTAGAAAATAGTGTCGTTTTCGGGCTTCTCACAACAGGTGGCGTCTTTAGACTTTCGACTTACGACCTTTCTCGTAAATTTACAAGAAAAAAGTTTTCCCTCTTCCAACTCAACACGTGGACACACAGTATATCTTAACTTGCAATAAACAAAATAAACGCCTTGCTCTTTTTTCATTACCTCATCATAATTTACAAAAATGAAACTTATTTAAATTAAGAAGTGCATAAAAGCTAATGTTGCAATAGCATCTGCTTACTAATGAAGCCACTCCGATGTGTGCAAAGCACTACTTGAACATTTGCATACATTAGTGGACCTTGCTTTGATTACGATACCTTTGAGATTGTCCATAAAGCCCCTGCTTTGTAGGATCAACAAGGGTGCTGCCTTTTCGAATGCTTTTATATTATGCGCGCATGTAGTGTCCGCCTCTTAATATTTAAGGAATGCAAAAAATAATTTAAAATTTATTCTCATACAATTTTTTTAAATATATTGAGAGATAAAACAAAAATATGTGTTTCATTTTTAATTTAGTAAAAAGAACCTCAAGATGCCAATAAGATGAAAAAAACAGGAAATCAATTAGTTTAAAGAGCCGTTTTTGATAATATTTCGACAAATAAGCGCTGTAGCAAAAAGTTCCCACGGACTCTTTTTTTAAAGTTTATGAATGTCGTTGATTGTAACCTCGTCACGTTCATTTTTTAATCAAAACAGTCGATAAACAACCTTTAAAATAAGCACATAATTTCATACATTTAAAAAAGCACATTTCTATGGTTCCTTTTCGTAACCCACTACTTAAAAACAATTATTTAAAAAAGCATTTTAAAAAAGCTTAAAAACTACTAAAAAGTAAAAAATGATTTTTTAAATTCATACACTTGGAAACCAATAGCTTTGGGGGCGGTCAATTGTGCAAAGTAACTAATAATAGTACCGTATGACCGTCCCCAAAGCTTTTGGTTTCCAGGTGTATGAATTTAAAAAAATATTTTTTACTTTTTAACAGTTTTTTAAAATAAAAGCTTTTCCTTATTTTTTTTTTTACTTTTTAGTCTACTTATTTTACCAACAGACAAAACCCTTTCAGTTGATACCCATGTTAACCCAACGGTGTTTTGAAGAATGAGATAATTCGCCATATTGGATTTATAATGCCGTTACATGATTTATCGTATTTTATTCGTTAAATCCTTTCATTTGATCAAGGGGGTTGGGAAGAAAAAGATAATCCGCCGTCCTAGTGCGTCCGCCATATTGGATTTAGAATGATGTTACATACTTTGACGTATTTTACTACATTTCCCTTTCATTTGATACCCATGTCAAGGGGGTTGTGAAGAAAAATACGATCCGCTATCTTGGGAAGTCCACCATATTGGATTTAGAATGATAATAGATTACTACATTGCATTGTCACCGGCCTTATACACGCATGCCAAGTTTCAAAACTCTAGCTTAATTAGAACTACTCGAAATTTTTATTGCAAGATTTGACCTAACATTGCAAGTTAAGTAAAAGCTTTTAAAAACAATGGGTCAGGTTTTCTTTATGACAATAATGACAACTGCACTTCAATGCAATGGTCCTCCGTTGCTTTCTAATTATTTTATTAAAGTGATCACCCTGTATATTTTTAACCAAAAATATAGAAAAATATGTATATACCATATATTATATTCCTTCTTAAAATTGTTTTATAGATATAACGCCAACAGAAAGACATTAGACAAACTGAGAGGAAATAATATATTTAGAATGTAGTTGTCACTATGGACATAAAGAACCCGAGATCTTTTATATAAAAAAATATACAGAGCGGTCAACCAACAGAAAAATAAGTAATAAACAAATTGGTAAACGTATTTACACAGAACTGCCATCCTTATTTATACAGGGTGGTCACGAGTGGTCATGAGAATAATAATCGGAATGTGCTTATCACTATTATTACAAAGACAACCTGATAACTTTTAGTCGAAAAATATACCGGCCATCCGACAGCAAAAAATAAATATTAAATAAATGGTGCCAAATATGGAAGGATTGCGTAAATAACATTACAAATTTCCACCCTAGATCAATTATTTCTTAGGATGATCGTCCTGTATATTTTTCAATTAAACGATAATACATGGTGTCTTCCTTGCCAATTGGGTTAACTATATGCCAAATATTATTGCCGTCTGTCACATTTTTAGTACGACATTCACGTAGTTGAGTGGAAGTATAGTAGTCATAAAAACATGTCTTTAAATAGGTCATGAAACGTGGAAACTTTAAATTCGAGCGGAAAAAAGGTTTCATTATCTATTCTCTTTAGACTCCGGTCCACCGTGTATATTTTCCAGTGAAAGTCTAGCGATTTCTTCGCTGGCATCAACTACCTACCAAATTTGAATATTTTCCATCAAGTAGTTTTTTTAGACAGACCGACCGACAGACACAGGGACAGACAGACAGACTGACAGAACTGTAAGCCCTTTATTTTTGTAATCTACGTGGTCTGAAACGTGGAAATTCGAAGAAATCTCGGGGGTAATTTTTCCCTTCGGTATGCGAGGAAAGTTAAAAGGTGCCAAATAAAAAGAGAAGTTCTTTGTAGTTACCTGAATAGATCTTTTAAGGTGATCAATTATCTACAATTTTACAACTTTATTTTAATGTCGGATACAGACGACACACTTCATTGTTACAGTGTTGGTAAAACGAAGATATAAATTAATGGTCAATGTAATGATCCTGTCAAACAAGGCAAGGCAACAGGCAGGCAACACAGAGCCAAAAAACTTCATTTGTAAATAATCCACTAACAACTACCGTTCAAAATCGGTGGTGTACTAGTGAAATCCTCAAATAGAGCTACCGCGCTAAAGTAACCCCGGTTCTTGAGAAAAGTTGTTAATACCACGACCCGAAGGGGTTGGATCTAAGAAGGCCAGGCACATCCCGCATGTATTTATGCAGTATGTTGAGGCACGTCTTGTGCCCTTCGTCCGCCACAGCCACCTCAGTCTTAGCGAGCAAAGGAGTTGCGGTTAGAATTGTGATCAGGTAACGGCTTCTTAACAAAACTCTCTCCTTTGAACAAGTTACCCTTAATCTTAACCAAGTTTATGTACTTCTAAGGGTTGCTCGATTTCTTCAAGTGGACATCGCGAACGCACGGGGTGAATATGACAAGGTTTACCTGGGGGCGGTGCACGATGCTCATGTACTCTAAGTTATAATTGTATATCATGAACGTGAACTTCGAGATCGTCATTTTAATATATAGTTGATAAATCTTTCGCGATTTTCAATGTGACCGTGGCATACATGAAGATAAAAGAGAATGCACCATAAGTGTTATTATTAATCTATAAGGCGTCGAAAATATCTCACATTTTCACTTTCTCTGTTGCAATTCGTCTATAAATGCTGAAGTCAATGTAGCTTTTTACTTCAGTCGTCCATGGATTTTCATAACTCCTTCTGTAATGTCTTTTAACGAGCATGAAAAGTGATGTTAAAAAACTCCCAATATTATCTTTTCATTTGAGAGTGGTTGACACCCCTTTTGCAGGGTGGACACAAAAGTAATACTTAACCACTGAATCGCCTAGAGAAGTAAATTTTAAGAAAAATAGAGAACACTGAAAATGTCCGATGTGCGATGAATAATAGTTATAAAAGCATGGTAGTTTGAAGATGGCACTTGAACGTTCATAAGCCGACATATAATGGTTAATTCTCATATAACTCCGAAACGTCTGACATTGAAAATACATACAGTGCGATCGAGAAAAATTGAACGTCACGTGACACAGAAAAGTCACTAAAATTATCAAAATTGATTTCTATTCTACGTATTATTATTAAAACTTATGTCGAATGTTACTAGTTTAGGGAATACTGAATAAATGCAAATGGCCACCACTTTGTGTTTTGTGATCGGCTGATTGAATGTCTCGTATAGGTTAGGTGTATGGAAAAAGTGTGGGCTATCAATTTAAAAACCTACATTAAATAAAGATGACTTTAATACAGATGCCGATGTATTTTCGAATATTATATATACATATTTTGTATACATGATTTTCGAAAGGAGTGCATAGTTAACAGAATGAGTACAAGGTATTCAAAAGTCGAAGTTTGTCAGTGGTTGGGTGCAACAAGTTCTCTGCAGGAAATTTACAGGATAGCAGCTTATTATCGCAGAGGTAAGGATTAGTTATAAACTATACATCATTTTTGCCGTGTACTTGCATAATTATATGTTGTCTTATGAATAATAACTAACACAGATCCATTTTCAGGTTACGGACTTTCAGAGTTATTAACAAAAGCAACATTCCTTGGATATATTTCGGATCCAGATGATTTCTTACAGGCAAACACGATCGCTAGCTTGATGTGCAAGTTATAAGGTACAGAGTGAGGTGATGAGACCTCATTCCTTTTATTTTTTTAGCAGTAATGGCTATGGCTAAGCAGGTAACCGTTATGCAATACCATGTGTAGATTTTGTGAAATAGGTACTCCATAAATGAAACAAATTAAGTACTGGACTTAAAATTATAGTAAACACAATTTTTCTAGCGGTTGACCCTTCGTCTATGGTATATTTATGCACCGAACTGTGTACCGTCCTAAAGTTCCAGGACGCTACAATATATATAATTAATTATGGGGTTCTTAAAACCACTATAATAGCAGATACTTTAAATTTATTTACTTTTTGTTCACAGAATCCTAGAGCTGCCGAAGTCCTCATTCCCACTCGAAGATTTATAAACCTACCCTATCGCTACAGAATAAATATGAACAAAGTTTAAAACATACACCGAGCGCCATCTGTACTTTACAAGCAAACCCAACCGATTCTTAACGAGTAGACTTGAATTAACTTTAAAATATACACCGAGCGCCATCTGTTATTCTACCAGCAAACCACCGGCTCTTACTAGTTAGAAATCTAGATAGTATTGGTAAAAATTAAACAATAACTTTAATTAATAATTTGAATCGATAGAAATTTAGTAACAAATAAGAATTATTAATGGGAAGTAAAATAGTGCAATAATTAAGTAGATTTGATAATAAAAACAGAATTTTAAGTAAACACTTTTTATCATTTTGCGGTTGGCAATGATTGAAAGCTATTTTAAAGGAGACAATAAATTAAGCATTTCCGATTCTTGAAGCCAAGAGCAAGACGTGTCTGTGCTGACTTACCGCAGATTTAAAGCCTCAAATTCCTGGAGATAGGTAATTAAATAAACCAATATCTACTAAATTATACTCATTGACATTTATTGATTGATGTATATGTATTTAATTTGTAAAATCGCCAGCATTCAATCCGATGTTAAGGAATATTTAATAGGTTAATTTTTGAAGCGCTTGGGTAGCGATGCACGCGTGCCATAAAAAACAGCGTCAGTAGCTAAAATCTATGTTGGATAAGGAATTACATTTAATTCTGTTGCTTATTGTTAAGGGGAATTAATTGTGAATTTAAAGTTTTAAACGCGATTTAAATATAGGTTTGGGCAATAGTAGAACGCGGTTTTTTAAATTTTGTAAGGTTATAAAAATATCTTGGAATTTGGTAGGGGATATTTGGGCATTTTTAGAAGAAACGTTAAGGTCTTAAGGCATTACGTGGGGTATTAACGCACCCAGAGTGCCTTTTCAAACAGGTACATGCAAGGTAGAGTAACACGATGGACTCTTTTAGGTGTGAGGTATTAAGTACCAGCCTGTGAGGTATTAAGTGCCAGCTTGAAGAGGTGGTAATGACCAGCCAATAATAAGCCTTGGGTGTCAATTTAAGTGACCAGCTTGATGGTGATGGTCCTGTGAGGATAACCTTGTTTAGCCCAGGAGGAAATTTGTTTGTCCATATCCACACATGTCACTGAATATGGAGCTTGAATAGCGACTATATGGTAATCAGTCTAAGTTTCAACTTTTATCAGTAAACGAAGCAAACAGAGGAAGGGGAAGAGGAGATTTGAGTGGGACGAGGCGCTCTGGCAGCTCGTGAGCAGGATTTGTGGTGAGAGTGTCATTCTCATTTGAACATCAACACGCTCAACTTCTTGTGAAATTTTTATTGAACATATAACTTTTAGCCTTCAGCAAATGTAAATTTTTATCTTTAACTTTTCATCGGCCGTCAGCCTTATAACATTCTTACTCCTACATATAATTTATGTAAGGAAGGTAGCTACCCTCTAAATTCAATTTTTGTTAATCAAATCTAAATTTATATCAAATATTTACCATTTCCAGTTTTGTCTTTAAATATTAATATACAACTTATTTTTCTTACATTGTGTTTTTCATATTAAATTTTCTAAAAACTCATGATACCTATGTAAACAATAAGGCCACTGAATAGCCACAGTATTACATTTTGAAAACCAGTAAGGCATAGGTATCGAGCAATTGGCTATTGGCGCCTAACAATACTAAATTTTTATTAATTTTCGAACCACGACCCAGCCTCCACAAAATAAATGAGAACCGGGTAGTTTCATCGTTCCTATTCCACTCAGGGGCAGGAATTGATGTTACAAAGTGGCGCCCAACGTGGGGCCTTATTGTACCCCATTATGGTTGTTTATCTTATTATATTCATTGAAACGTAAATTGTTAATACAAGAAATCGTACAATTTTGTTTAATTATTATGTTTTACTACAAACTACACATGTAATTTATGTTGATATAAAGTTATCTATAGGAAATATTATTATTACATCTGAGGCCTTGACATCTAGCACAAAAATCAAATCCCAAAATGTACTCTTACCAGCTTGCTTTACTTATTTTCCTCTATTTACCCCTATTTACCCCCAACCCTTCACCGGATGCGTATAGAAAACAATTCAATTCCAGATCTCGTTATAGAACATATGTGTATAAAATTACAAATCAATGTCTTAAACCGTTTCAGAGATATCGTGCGGACAAAAAAAAAAGTTACAGACCGATGGACAGACCGACAGACAGAAGATTTTCTTTCGCTCAAATTTAAAATCTCTACGTTTCGTGACATTCTAAATCTATTACAAGAAAAAACGATAGCGATTACTATACTATACTTCCAATCCACTACGTGGATGTGGACGTGAAACAGGTATGGTATTTTTGTTACTTAAGGTGGCCATCCCCTAGAAAGAGACATCCAACAGGGAAATATTTATGATTTTTGGCCATAACTTTTACATAATTATAAATATTTCCCTATCGGATGTCTCTTTCTACGGAATGGCCACCTTAAATAAATTACATTGAGGTTCAAATATCTGGAAAACCGGTGATTTATAGAAAACTGATCGTATAATAAAAGGTGCTTAGAATGTATTGTTTCATCATATGCATTTCTTTTCAATGTTCCTGCGAAAAAATGTATTTGCATCGCAACGTCATTTATACCTCAATTGGTAGAAAGATCATTTTTACCGAAAACTGAAGTAATTTATATATTCTAGTGAATACTTTCCTTTAATTATCCAGAAATCGGCCCAGGGGAGTTTTACCTTGTATATCTACTTAGTATTTATTCCTTATCTCTATAGGTAATTTTGTATCAAAATAAATAATATATTCAGCTTGTAGTAAAATTAAATGACTTTTTAAACTTTTTTGTACTATTTTTTTGTGTCAACAATTTACGCATTAATGAATAATAATGGAGTAATGATATTTATAATTAAGATTACTTAAACAACTTTTTAATGATGGTCATCCCCTTCCTCATTGGCGACATCTGAGCGAATAACACTTAAGAAATGTGGATGCATAAAGTTTCCCTGGCTGAGCAGCAGTAAACATTGCGTCATCTCATTTTTTAATTATTTATTTTCTACTATGGTACACCGCTACTAAATATTTGAAAAAAATCTACAATAAACTACTCATATCAGTGTATCCTTGGTCAGAGTTTTGTGTACACGAATCATTATTTTCATGAAACAATTATTATTTAATTTTCTTAATATTTTCATTTGGAAAAACAATGAACACATTTTTTTTAAATTTTCAATTTTTTTCATAATAACTAACGCACAACTTGCAAAGATAAGACAATGAAACGAAAAATTATATTTATTAGGTTACATGGGTTCCTATTGTCAACAGGCAACTAAAACTCGAGGAAAGTATATCTTTTCCTGTTGTCGATCTACTGATACTGAATTAGGTCCAAGACCTTCTGGGGCCATTTTGTCTTGGTTATTCTGCTATGTTATTGAACCAAGTAAAACGATCCAATTGAAAAAATATCCAATTTGCCATAAAAGTAAATACAGACAAAAATCCCATGAAAAAATAATATTTAAACCAGTAAAAGGACTTATAAACACCGTTGGCATCATATTAAATCGAAATTTGCGTAAAAAATTATTTAACTAAAAATTACCAAAATATTGACTTTTTTCCATCTCGAGGACGACGGTCAATCGCCTTTGGGCTCCCTCGTTTGAAAAGAAAATTTCAAGTTGCACGGAGCGACAAAACCGCTCCGCTCGACGAACTTTTCGAAAGTACCACGAATTTGGTTTTCGAAAGTACAACGAATAAAATCACAAAGGGCGGAAAACCGCTCCGTTCAACAAATTTTTCGAAACTACAACGAATTTGATTTTTCGAAAGTACCACAAAACTGGTTTTTGAAAGTACAACGAATAAAATCCTACCGGGCGGAAAACTGCTCCGTTTACTTAATTGGTCAAACCATGAAAGAACTAAAGGCTTATACAACAATAAACCTGACCTACAAACAAACAAAAAACATTTGAATTTATTGTAGGCTTCTGATTAATTTTTTTTTTGACATGGAACAGGTTTATTGGGAGGGTACTTTAGAGGAATGTCGAACAAGGAAGGGATAATGGACATGTAAAAATGGGGCAAATTTCCCACTCGGAGGACGGAAATTCGGAAAAATGCCCCGATTTTTAAAAAATGGGTTTAAAAGAGTAAATTTCCGTCATCCGAGTGCGAAAATTGATAAAATTGGCCAATTTTACCATTAAACCTTAAACGAGCAAATTTTCTAGAAATCGGAACATACGAATTTTCATTGTTCCAGTGGGGAAATTTGCCCAATTTACATTTCCATTATACCCCCTTTGTTCGAGATACAAAAGTATTTTCTACTTTGAGATTCCCTTACATAACATTGTTTTGCTATAGTAGATTCAATTGATCCAGCCATTTTTTTTTTTTTTTAATAAAAATCGTCTAGTATTATTTTTGATTCTTTAGGTTGTGTTTTATTTATTTCAAAATTGTAGCAGTCGGGCGTTGAAGCTACATTCCTCACGAGCATTTGAAAGATATATATTAAATTTGGTCAAAATTTGAGCTGGCAGGCGATTTTTGTCCACAAATGTAGCTTTTTGCCTCACTGTGCGGCATGGTATAAACGTCAGTATACGAATCTTTCTTTTGGTACTACAATATGATCTTGAAGTTTGGTCAAAGGATAGTAGATGTTGTGTAATACTTAACGACACTTCATTCTACTATATAATGCCACATAATCGAGAGAAGTATTTTAAGTTTTATCCGCCTACCAGAGATGAAAACTACGACTGGGTAATGACCTAGTCGTAGTTTTCATTACAATTATACATAATGATGTATAATTGGAACAATCGGCCAAATAGAATAAACGTTTGAATGTGGTGCCTTTATACCTAATAATTTGTTCAACTACTTATGTACTTATGTACAACAGTAACGGTTTCAACGAGACGGCTGAATAATTCCGGCTGCGCTGCTATAATACCTGGAGATAATGTTGCCAGATTTTAGCATAATATTTTACATTTAAGACATATGGTAGCTCGTGCATAATTGACACAATCCTAGTGCTTCAACATTTAATCAAAACTAGTTGTTAACTACATATTTAAAAACGTACTTTTGCACTTCACTCGGAAGATTTTAGAAAAATCAGTTGTGTATCTGCCCGACTAAAATACCTGCCAAATGTATATGATTGTAATAATAATATGTAATAATTTTCATTAATCAAAATTTGGCATTTATATAATTTTATGCAATTACCTTTCATGTTCTATAATGATTTTATAGTTCATTATTATATGAGCGATTATAATGGCCATTAATCATGGAGACGATGTTTGAGCCAACGAGCCGAAGGCAAGTGAATGATGGTCATAATCGCGAGTGTAATACTATACTTTTTCTACATCTATTAGACCAATAAATTAGACTGAAATTTAATAGCATTAATCGGTACCTACTCGTAAGAAGTGGAAAACGTAAACACACAATATGGCGATACACTAATTGGTGGTCACTGTCGGCAGTGAATTATGAATCAATAATTCACTACAGCGAATTATAGGTACTATTTTCACCAAGAAAATGCTATAATATAATAATTGTCATATAATTAAATAGGTGTAGAAAAAATATTTTTAAATAGAGAATCGGACTCAAACCTCTGTTTTCACTGGACCAGTCCCTTAACGGAACTTATTTTATCTCACACTTATTAACGGCACCGAATGGTAGGTGTATTAGGAACCCGCGGAACCAAAAACACAATATTTTAACGTCCTGGAGAAGTTTACCTAATGCTACTCTACCACTTAACCAGGACGGAGAAATAAGATACGGTCACCCATCCAAGTGACGAACTTGCTCGACGTGCCTTAAATTCACCGATCGAGATCTCGCCATAACGAATTTATTAACAAGTTTAAAACATACAAAGCATTGTCTCCCCGGATCGAGATCTGGAACCAACCGCATAACCACGGCGCGCAGCGACGTGGTGATAGTACGGTTGAGCGGATCGCGACCGGTTCGGCTCAATAAAATTAATTGAAAAGTCGATACTCCTGCCGCCTGCGGTGGCTTAAAATTGACCTTAAAATTGCTCACACCTAAAAACATAGATTTTAAAAAGTTCAGAATCAAAAAACACATTGGAGCTAAGGTAGTACACTAAATAAATTTGGATTGTTAGCATGGGAAAAACTCAACAAAAAAAACCTTTCGAGGCAATTAAATCTTAATAGTCTGTTATAAAGTTTCTTGGCCTAAAGTGAATTTAGAACAAAAAAATGGCAATATAACAAAGAGACTAAAAGACAAACAGATGACAAACAGATAGAAGAGGAGGGAGGTAGGAATAGTATGGAAGGTGTGAACGGAAAAGAGTAGGGTAGATAAAAGTTTTGGTTAGAGGAAGTTCGGCTAGAGGGGTTTCCCAAAGATAGGCAATGCCTGGTATGGTAGAGGGTGTTTGATGTGAAAGGGGGCATTATGCATTCTGATTCTGGTCATGCTGCGCGTAAGCTGACTGTTGCCCAGTTGAAAGGCACAGATTTTTCCCGATGTGTCCCGGACGAAGTCCGCTAGCCACTGAAATCGGTACCGTACCTCACCTCACCTGTGATAAACGGAATCGAACAGGAATCGGAACCGTTATTTAAGTTCTATATAAGATTGGAACCGAAGTTGAACTTTCATTTCAGCTTTTCGTAAAATATTTCAGTTTTACCTAAAACCAGAACCGCGCCTAAACCTTTATTTCATTTCAATCCATGTCCCCACTATTAATAATAAGTTACGGTATTTTCTTTACACTGCAGCTTTTGTTTCGATACTGTCTATCAATCCGCAAAAGTTATTGTTTTAATTAAAATTATGAACATAAACGTCGTAATGTTTCTATAGTTAGATGATATTAAAAAGCCTGCAATCCTGTTAATATTTTCATTAAGCCACCAAGCTAGTGCGGTTGTTGCCCCAATGACTTATTCAAGCTCTCTTGTTTAGAATAGCAAAGTACTTCTTATTAAATTGCGGAAAACGTGTATTTTTTTTGTTAGTATTCATAGAGTTGTAAAGGGGTTCCTTTAAAATGCAAATTCTGACGCGGTGTAACCATCATCTCACCACTAAGTAATGCCGGGGTTATTTTGTTCTTAGTTAAATAATATACAAACTTTCCTCGCGTGCTTTTCGAATAAAAGCCAAAATTTAAATAATTTATTAACAAATATTTAACGGCGTGTTCTGAAAGTACACAACGCCCCCAGATTATTGTATATTATGTTCATTTCACAAATTCCGATGTAAAAATTAAAACGATTATATTTTGATGTTTTTTCAAGGGTATTGCCAGATAAGCATATGAAAAGTGCACCGACGTCTCTCACTTCCACATCCACCCAGTGGAGTGGAAGTATAGTAATCGTAATAAAATTTTCAGAAGTTTTTATTTGTTGAAATAGGTCTAGAATTCCCAGCTTCACACCTATGCGGTTATGCAGTGTTCTTGCAAAATATTATATTAGATATTATCCTAATGAACAAAGGCTGATAAGAATTTATGTAGTTATAACATAGCATTTAAATAGATTTATTCAGGCCTTTGCTAATTTTTTTGAATTTTAAATTCTTTGGACTGACAGGTACTAGTCAATTTCTTACTTATGTACTGTCGTGGCCAAAAAAAGTAGGACAAATCTTATAACGTATTTTTTCTAAAATGTAGTTGTGTACATCTAACTTTAATTTTTGTGACATTGTCAGTTAGTCAAAATTAATTGCAAGTATGCCAAAACTAATGTGCCCCATATAAGCGATTTAGTTAAAGCTGGAGTTATTGCTAAAGCAAAAGACGAATGGTCAATGAGACAAATTGCTCTGCGTTATAATATTATCAAAAATTGTATGTTTAACATTTTAAAAAAGTGGAGAATAAATGGTACGATTAGCAGAAATCCTGGATCAGGGCGGCGAAGGATGGCAACTCAAATGCAAGATTTGCAATTGGTAAATAAATTAGTAGAAAATCCATTTCACTCAGTAATTCCGGCTGCTGAAGAAACGAATTTTCCTGGATCGAGTAGTACTGGTCGCTACTGAGTAAGAGAATTGGAGCTACGCTGTCATCCAGCAGCACAGAAACACCTATTTAAAGCTGTACATAAAGAAACTCGGCAGGGACTTGTGCTTGAATGTTTAGCGCATGATATGATATTGTTGAAACAATGTAATCTTTAAAGATGAAAAAACTTTCCAGTCTACACACAGAGGTCGTATTCGTGTTTACCGACCTCCGAATACTCGATTCGATGAGAAAGTATATATCTAACAATGACAAAAGTGGTAGATTTTGCGCTAACATGTGGGCTTGGATATCGGCACGTGGTCCTGGTGTTTTGTGGCATATTGAGAAACGATTTAATAGTGAAACGCGTATTAGGATTTTAGACAATATTATGCTCCTGCCTGTCACAATTACTTCCTAACAATGAATTCATATTTCAACAAGATAGTTGTTTAGTTCATACTGCTCACACCGTGACAAACTGGTTTTAAGATTACAATATTAGTGTTCTTAACTGGCCCAGTTATAGTCCAGAAATTAACCCTGTGGAAGACGTATGGGAACTACTCGTAAGGAGTATCCAAAAACAAAATGTGAGACCACGGAATCCCCGAGAATTACTGGAAGTAGTAAATAATGCATGGGAAAATATTATTACTAATGATTATTGTATAAGTTTATTTAATTCCATGCCAGACTTATAGAAGTTATAAATAGAAATGGTGTGATAACAAAATATTAACAGTTAGTTTCTTGTTAAGTTGGATATCCTTTGTGGTCCTGATCCAGGATTTCTACTAATCGTGCCGTTTATTCTCCTTTTAAAATGTTAAACACAGAATTTTTCTTAATGTTATAACGCAGTGCAATATGTGTCATTGACAATTCATCTTCTGCTTTAGCAATAACTACTAGACCACAAGCCCATGCTAAATTTTTAGGGGGTCATATGACACCGCTTGAAAAGGTATAATTTTTGTAGTCCTACAAGAATAAATCACTTTGAGCCCTATGCCGTACATTTTAGGTGGGACATGGGAAAGCCGTGGAAAAGTGAAAATCGTAACCCGCGGAGGTGCATTTTTTTCAAATGACACTGTACGGCTTACGTTTATTTGGACTGTATTTATACCTGTGACTCTTAAAAAGAAGATGCCGTACAAAAATAATGGGATAGAAGTACGGGAAAAATGTTCGTTTTCCAAAAAGTGACCTCTATGTACTAAGGTGATATGACACCGTACAGCTTTTATGAAATTCGATTTTTATATTAACAAGGATGAATTTTTTTGCTATGCCGTACAAATCGGTTGGAACATGGGGTGACAAACGTGAGATCAACCCCCGTCTTAGACCTCTATCAAGGGTGGTCATTTGACACCACATAAATCTTGATTATTTTAATACTACTTTATATAATAAGCATTTTTATTACCATGCCGTACATTTTAGTTGGTACATGTGTATGGAAAATTGAATATTCCGTCCCAAAGTGAGGTTTTCTGAATAAAAAATTAGCGTAAGACTTTATTTCATTTGAGCAATACTTGATATTCTAATTATTCTAAATCTATTATTCAAAATTAATAGATCTGAAATGTAAAATGATTTTCCTAAAATTTTCCGATATATTATGTCTAAATAGTACGTAGATAAATTATGCTTTATAAAAATAAATATTTATCGATATTTTTTATTACTTAAATAAAAGATGAAATAGAAAAGCTGCTTGGCCAAAACACTGAGTCGGTAAGGCCAAATATCTAGAGAGAAGAAAAAGAAAAGCTGCTGAAAAATATTTTTTATTTACTTGGAACAAAGGTGATCCACTAAGAAAGGAGAGCATCTTGTTTACTTTCACATCTCCACTTCTCTATATGGGTGTGTTATCCACATACATTTATTTCCAGAATATAATGCTAGGTATACAACGACAAAATCACAATACACACAATAGTATCACAGTGAAACTGTAAATCTCCTCCTGGTGTTATAAACTCGTTATAAAAAAAATATCGGCAAAGTATTAGTTGCCCGCGACTTCCCTCGCTGGTCCTTGCCACACTATTAAAAAAAAACTAAAAAAAGTTGTTTTTGGTGGTTTTTGCGGGGGGGCGACAACCCTTGTCGATATCTTTGGAGATGCCACCTTAGCATGAACGTATTACGTGTGTCAAATTTTATTGGAATCTATTCATCCGATTAGAAGATTTTTTTAAAACATGAAAATAATAAAAACAATTTTTAGGGGTTGCATCCCTTTTTGAGTACATTGTACATAAAGGTGCCTGAATTAACCACTTGATCGTGCATCTGACCGAGAAACAAAAACTGGAAAAAAGTTGTTTTTGGTGGATTTTTTTGTAGGGTCTAGTGTCTAAAATCCCAACAATAAAAGTGTACGGCATGGACACATTTGTATTCTTTTATAGTTAAGGAAAGGAAAAACGATGTAAAGTTGAAAATCTATCCATTGTATTTTATTTTTCTTTTTTAATTTGCATAATGTTTAAAAAATTTCGCTTCTTTTGCAATGTTCTAATTTTGTTATTGTCCATTATTTTTGTAAGGCTACTAAATAAAATAAAAATTCTATCTATATTGATCCAAAAATTAAATAGTCGTACAGTATCAAATAAACTTACCCTGGAAAACGTGAGTGTTTTCCTTTCTCGGGGGTGATTTTTTTATTTACATTGATAATATCCATTCTTTTTAGACGGGTTATGTTTTTTTAAAGATTTGAAATATCGTATAATCTTTTGGAATTGATGCCGTACAGGGTCAAATCACCACCCTTGATAGAGGTCTGGGACGGGGGTTGATCTCGCGTTTGTCACCCCAATTTTCAACCGATTTGTACGGCATAGCAAAAAAATCCATCTGTGTTAATTCAAAAATCGAATTTCATAAAAGCTGTATGGTGTCATATCACCTTAGTACGTAGAGGTCACTTTTCGGAAACTTTTCCTGTATTTCTGTCCCATTATTTTTATACGGCATTTTCTTTTCACAGGTATAAATACAGTCCAAACAAACGTAATCCATACAGGGTCATTTGAAAAAATGTACCTCTGCGGGTTACGATTTTCACTTTTCCACGGCTTTCCCATGTCCCACCTAAAATGTACGGCATAGGGCTCAAAGTGATTTATTTTTGTAGGACTACAAAAATTATACCTTTTCAAGCCGTGTCATATGACCCCCTAAAAATTTAGCATGGGCTTGTAGTCTATACAGCATTACAATAAAAAATATAATAAAAGTGATAACCGTTTTATTTCGGCTACTTATTACATATTCAGATAGAGACAGATTTACATTAGAAAAAAACAGTTGTCCTATTTTTTTTTTGCTCACGACAGTACATCACAATCGATCGTAGCGAGTGACCTCAAAAACGTAAAGGTTCATACCAAAAATTATAAAATATTTATTGATAGCTACCTGTCAAAATGCATTTCGGAAATCGAAATAGCACTTATAGTGCAGTAAAAAAAACATTAAATTTGTACAATATGGTTACAGAAAGATGATGATTTTATCCTGTTTGGGGTATCACCGGGAGTAGTTTTGGACCTCGAAAACTTTGTGCTACTTTTTTTATAAACAATTAAATTTCTTTACCGCGTTTTTCGAGCTTAAAAATGGACCCAAAACTTTCCACCAGATTTGATACAAAAATTGAATTTTTTTTTTTTTAAATAGCCGAAAAAATGCAATTGTTGTCATCTGAGTTATAAAAGAATTTAAAAAAGTAGCCAAAATTACATTAAAAAAATTTCCTTTTAATTGCATTTGAAAGCTGGCGTCGATATCTACGTTTTGAAAAGAAAAAATATTCATTTTGGACTTAATGGCATAAAATGGCATACATTTTAGATAACAAATGAAATTTTGGCCAATGCGTTCAATATTTTGACACCAAATTTTTAGAGTCTTTTTATTACATCAAAAAGTATATTTTCTGGAAGTTTGATGTAAATTGGTCTAGTTGGAGGTCTTGGACACTAAATAAAAAAAATACGGTTTTTTCCTTATTTTTTCAGTTTTGTTGATTATGTATATACTTCAGAGACTTGAAACCAATGACGATTTATTGGCAATTTTACTGCGAAAAGACTTGTTTTTAGTCTGCCCCGATCCGACTTATAGAATCGGAGTTATTCACATTTTAAGCTCGAAAAACGCAGTAAAACATTTTTAATTGTTTTTAAAAAAGGTAGCACAAGGTTCTCGAGGTCCAAAACAGGATCAAATCATAATCTTACTGTATACAGATTATATCTATCTCTTCATTTTTTTGGCCTTTTGTTACTGCACTATTAGCATCTTTGAAAAGATAAAATGAGTAGATTTTATAAGACGTTTTTTACAAATTTCGTGGATTTGGCATGTCGAGATTTTGGATTTGAGCGAAAAAAATATCTGTCTGTCGGTCAGTCTGTCTGAATTTTTTTTTGTGCGCTCGTTTTCTCTGGAATGGTTTCAGATATTGACTTGAAAGGCACACACGCATATATTATAATGATATCTAGAACTATATTATAGTCTGAGGCTTGTAATTAGTATACAAGGTGATTAGTATATGTTTATATGCAAAGACTTTTGATACCTTAAGAATTGTACGAACTGAATGTCAAAAAGAGATGACAAAGGATTGACTCTAAGGATTCAAACCTACAAAATGTTTTTATTAATAAACATTTTTCCATTTTTATCAGTTTCGTTTCATGACGACGTTTACTTGTAATGTTCTATGTTAAAATTCTTCTTGATCGCAATAAAAAAAGAACAATTTTAAAAGGAATACTGCATAATAATGAACCTCTTCAAAAATTAACTCGCTAAATTATGAAAAATGACGCGATAAGTTTATTTTCATAAATACAGCATTCAGACTGCTCGAAACGGCATAATAAGATGTTTTGATCGTTGAGCGAGCGGATGCTATTGTTTTTGCCCCATTTGTCGTTATGTCTCTGACTGTGTCTTTATGGACTGATTATTAACGCAATTATATTCATGGCTGCCTCTCAAATGAATTTGCTACCAGCAATAGCAATACATCAGTAAGCAGCGTTGCCGCGACTGTAAATGATGATTCATATACCGCCTACCCTTCTCGTTATAAACATGAATGGGTATAATGCATATTTTGGTATATTTTACATGGTTTGAGCAAAACTTCAATAGGATTAAAAAGGATGTATATTTGCAGTACAAAAACGTTATGGGTATTTAAAACAAAAAAATCAACAAGCTAACCGTTGTACTCTTCGCCGGTTTACTGCACTTTTTATATAATTGCTGCACATTCTATAGAATAATCTCCGCAATTGTATTGTAAAAAAAAATAATCTTAGTTAATCTTATATCTTATAACCATAATCTTATCGCATTTGTGACAAAGGACCCCGCACACTCATCCCTGTAAAATGGTTTTCGGACAAATTGCTTCAAATTCTAGTATGGTGTATATTTCGAGGTCCCGATGAAAAGTCTCCAGGGACACGGCGCTACAAATGCCTTACTTTTAGTTCCAGAGCCTTGAGATCGTTGAACATGGCGTTTTCAGAAGTATAATGAGACATATGTTTAAAACTATATATAAGGACCATTTTATGTGTATGTACAAGTAAACCATTGTAGGATGGCCAACAGCCGCGCAGAGAGAGAAGAAATATCGTTGCTGTTGAATAGAGACAAGTTTCTTAACTATGAACGTAGTACAGTCGGGGGAAGAAGTTTAAGTAAAATGTGCTCTCTTATTCACCAACAATCCGGGTATATCATAGGCCAATTGAAGTTTTCGATTGAACAACAGTTCTTTGTACACGTAACATTAATGTTTATAAGTAGATACTTCTAATAGGTACCTATGTGTTAAATATAAGTTATACACTACAAGCACTTTTCTCAAGACTGTACCGATGTTTACACGAGCAAGGAACATGGGAACATAAACAAGTGAGCTCCGTAAAGGTGGGGTGGTTTCAACTACTGCGCATCCTAATCTCGTTGGCCCTTCTAGAATGGTCGACCTGTATTTGTATGCGTGGGTGAGT
This sequence comes from Stenurella melanura, assembly GCA_963583905.1. Lineage (NCBI taxonomy): Eukaryota > Metazoa > Arthropoda > Insecta > Coleoptera > Cerambycidae > Stenurella > Stenurella melanura. The sequence continues at coordinate 118,324,873 of OY757312.1, forward strand.
GCGTGTTGTCGCGCAAGCGTGTTTATTAACCTTCAGTTGTTCGTAGATTGTTGAGATGTATCTGCGGGGGTCGGTGTGCTGCATCCATAATTGTAGGCATTAAAATATTTTTTTTGACATTCAACTGGCGGAAATATAGCATATCAGAAAATGCATCCTTGTTTTGTTTGCAATCTTGCTTTACCTCAACGACAGTTGTCGACTCGACGGCGACGCCAACATAAATAAAAGAAAAATCGCCATCTCAAGACGGAATGTAATAGATTTTCCCCTCTCTCGATGGATGATTTAGCGAGATTAATTGTAATCGATCAATAATCGATGAGATCAGAGCTATTGAATTGAATCCTGCCTGTATGCGTTTGAATGTACTGACACAAACGTCTAGCCATACATGCTTTATTTGTGGTGCTATTACTGATCTGCGGAGACTGACTTTAGAAGCAAGAGTGAAAACCTTTGTCGATTGGGATATCTACATTCCTAAGGGAGTGATGTAGGAAGTAGATGATGAAGCCTGTGTAACTATTGCTTTACTACCAGGTTTGAGGTTTGTAAATAGACCTTATGTCATTAAAGGCGCTGAATTGCCATCCTTTCTCCAAGGTATCCGTCAAGCATCCACTAAAATCCCTGATTTCTCGGATAAACGTAATTTGAATGATGCTGATTTCAACTGCTTAACATCGCTGACAAAGGATCAGTTCAATCTATTGTTAACTTATTGTGATCCAGTCTCAGAAAATGGTAAAATGAGACATATTTATAAGAAAGATCTTCTAACATTTCTATGTAAAATGCGCCAAGGAATATCAGATGAATTCCTCAAAGTTATATTACGCTATTCGTCCCGGCAAGGGGTCAGCTTGACAAATGCCAACGTACGAAAGTCAGGCAGAGCTTTGCCAATGAAAATGTAGGAGATCAGGCTATAACTAGGGGAGACTATATTGCCAGACATGTTACTCCCTTTGCGAATGAATTATATAATTCCAATCCTAAAGTTCCAAAAGCGATTGCTTTTGGAACTTTCGTACGTTACGACAATCTTTCTTCCTGTATAAAGGTCGTCACTTGGTAAAGCCAGCACTAGTAGTTGCTTCGAATGGATATATTCTTCCTGTTCACGGACCTTACTTTTCTGACGGCAGGAATAATGATGCTCAAATGTTGATCAATGAATTCGAGAACGATATGAATGGTATTCGAGCTTGGTTTCAGGAAGGAGACTTTCTTATAGTCGATCGCGGTTATTGCGATGCAGGAGATTACCTCGAGGCATTGTACATTTCTTATAGAATGCCGCACGTACTCCTCCGAGGACGAACTCAGTTCACTACTGAAGAAGAAAATGAGACTCGTTTGATCACAAAAACAAGGTGGATAATCAAATCCAGGAACGGTCATATAAAGAGCGTGTTCAAGTTTTTTGATGATGTTATTGAAATGCCACATGTCAAGAATCTCAAATATTTATACCTTATAGCGGCAGCATTTTTAAACAGGTTTCATCCCCCAATCCAGATGACAGGTGCCGATGTGCACATGGCGAGGAGAATGCGAGGAGAAGACGAGGTCAATGGGCTAGACTAGAAGATAATAATATTGCCTTTCCCCGACTCTCCTTGGATTATTTGAGAAATCTCACATTCGGTATATATCAAATATCTTTGGCACCATCGTATGTTCAAGAAAAGTTGCAACGAGAAGAAAATGAAGAATTCCAGATCGATCAATTAATGAATGAAAGGGGATTTTTGAGAATAAGAGTTTACTCTAGATTCAGGAACAGGTCCAAGTACGAGATATACATGTCATACAATAAAAATGTAGTAAAAGGTATGGATGAAAATCTCGATAATACTTTGGTTGATGGATATTATTGTACCTGCAAGACTGGAGTCAGGACTCTCGGCACATGTGCTCATGTTGCGAGTGTTCTGTGGTATCTTGGGTACACTAGGTATGAGCAGAATGTTCATTATCCTTCAGTTTCTCTATTGAATACAATTATGGATGCAGCACACCGACCCCCGCAGATAGATCTCAACAATCTACGAATAATTGAACGTTAAAAAACACGCTTGCGCGATAACACGCACACACCCACACATACAAACACATACACACAAAATGGTCCTTGTATATAGTTTTCAACATATGTCTTATTGATACTGCTGAAAAGGCCAATGATCTCAAGGCTCTGGAGCTAAAATTAAGGCATTGGGAGCGCCGTGTCCCTGGAGACTTTTAATTAGGACCTCGAAATATACAACATTCTAGAATTTGAAGCAATTTGACCGAAAGCCATTTTACAGGGATGAGTGTGCGAGGTCCTTTATTGCTGTCAAGAGTTGATAAACATTAGGGACTATTGCCTAAGTAGCCTGTTTTGCAATGTAACAATATTAACTAAACCACCCATATAAAAAGTTTATTTAATGTCCGATTTATATATATTTTTTTAAATAAATCTTTGAAAATTGCATCATTGTGTTATATTAAATTTTCAAACCATAATAGCCTGGCCTACTATGATTTTTTTTCGGGTCAGAAAATGGAAAACCTTATTAGCGATTTTTTTTATTTCAAATCTTAGTGCGCCACTGGATTCGGTAACCTCCCAATGTGTTTGTACCAAATTTCTTTGAAAAAGTGGTATTTTTGAATTTTTCCTAAGAGAAATAAAAATTAAAAAATTGCTGAAGAAACTTAACTGTTGCATGTCAAGTAAATGATTCATTGTTGATGACTAGATATTGCTTATTTATCTTCCCTCTTATTATCATAATTGTGCCCGCGCAAAGGTTCACTTTTTAAGACAAAGTAGAGATTATTACAATTTTTGGTGATAATTTGAGATCGCCAAGAGAAGCTACCCGAGAATTTAATAGAAGAAATCCAAATCGACGGCCGCCACTTAACGACGGCACCGTTCGAAAAATAATATGTTTTAATGATACCGGTAGTGTTTCAGAAACAAATTCTAGAGGATCTGGCCACCAGAGGCAGCTTAATGACCTCGCTATTTTGGCATATTTTGACGAAAACCCTCGTTCAAGCTTGAGGAGTGCTGCTATAAATTTATACAAGTCTCAAAATACAATTTGGAGGTGCCTTAAAAATTATAACCGAAAACCAAATAAACCTAAATTTTTTAATACTTTGCAAGGAGGTGACGAATAAAGAAAGTTTGAGTATTGCTTGTGGGCTAAAGGAGAGTATTTAAATGACCCAGATTTAACAAAAAAAATCATCTATAGTGATGAGGCTACATTCACCACAAATTGTGTAGTTTCCTCGCAGAATTGTAGATTTTGTGCAGAGAAAAATCCCAATTGGGTAATGAACTGCAGAAGTCAATCACACAAAAAACAAATGTTTGGTGTGGTATTTTGAACGTGCGCTTAATTAGTCCGTATTTTTTTAACGAAAATATATACAGTTTAAATTTTCCGAAGTTCTTGAAAAATCAGTTTTGGAACGAGTTTCAAAATCTGCAGGGAACACAACAATTATATTTCCAATCACTGTCCCTGCCTTGGCAGGAAAGTGAGAACTTTCCTGCCTAGGCAGGGCAAGTGACACTTTGTTGCTAGACACTAATCAGCAAAGTTAGTACTTTGCTGTCAATCGGCGAAAAAATAATTGTTGTCTCTCCGGTAATCCGATCTATATGCTCTTCAATTATTGAGAGCAACGACGCACAGTGGGGTATTTGCCTGATTTAGCTGGACAAAAATATTTAATGTACTTGAAAGATACGGAACGTGCAAGCTATTATATTAAAGAGTTTTATAATTTATAAAACACAATTTGTTAATGTTCTAAAGCATTAAATTATTTTATTAGCCTGATAGAGAGGGTATATAATATGACTATTTGCAAGTCTATTCTGGGGATAATGGTAACCATTGTTCTTCATCTGAGGGCATTTTTTTCTTCATCTGTAGATGGTTTCTTTTCATCCGAGGAAGCATTACGTTCAGTTTCTTCAATGTTTGGATCATGTTTGGCTGGAAGAAGCATTTGCAAGGCTTCTGCCGAGAATTGCTTCGATATCATTCTTCTTATTGGTCTTAATTCCATTATAACAGGGTCTGGATTTATCAGTAACCCATTGAGTACATCTATGTTACATACTTCACGAGAAAATTTTCTCGCAAAAGCTTTGTCGCACATATGAGTGTTTTTTTCGTGCTTTCGCTGCCTCCTCTCATAATTATCCAATGGGTAACAATGCATGTTGCACAATTATTGGTCCATGTAGAAGAATCCTATGCCTAATTGGCTTCATAGGATGCCACGAATATAATTGAACATATAATTTTGCCGTGTCTAACGTCCATAGAATACTCATCAAACTTTTTAGCGAATTCCAGTTGTTTATTGATATTGATATACTTTTGTTGTCGCATAATGTTAAATATTCTTTTTCTAGTCCATATTTCTACTTCTGAAGCTTCTGAAGGCAGTAAAATAATTTATATATAAAATAAACACTGACCTAACGAGAATGATTGTTACAAATTTACATTTTACCATTCCCAATTCGCGTGAAAGTGTATGACTTCTAATTCAATGGTCTTAAAGCTAAAACCTTCCCCTACATACTGTCATAAAAAAATATGTCGGAACGCGCCCGGATGTATTACAAAAGTCTTCGAAATACTTTAAAATTAGAGCAAATAAATAATAAATATGGGCTTCCCTTTCTAGGGGGCATGATATTTTTATGTATAATACTGTATTTATTAAAATACTGAAAATATACTCTTACTGACCCCCTTCGGAATTCCCCATAGTCAAATACTCGTTCATCTTTATATAAGTTCACAAACTTCACTCTCGAAGGTACGCGATTGTAGAGAAAAATTTAACTCAAACATACACACTATGTGAGACAACCGAATTCCGATCGACTGGAACTGTCTGTCGGTAGCGCGGGAGCGTGCAAAATGGAAGTATCGTATGTCCTAACTATTTAACTATCTCAACCAGTTATTTATTTTCATATTTAATGCTTTTGACCAAGTAGACTTACGGCCAGCTAAATAAACCAAATACCCGTCTGTGCGACGTCCAGGCTGTCAATTTATCGAATAACCAAGATATAGAAATTAAGCTCGTAATGAAAAGAAGCATATTTAGGGCATTTTTCATTTTTTCTTATCTGATCTTTGTCTCGACAAGTATTCAGAATTTGATAACATTCACCTCAAAATATGTTACTTAAGAGGCCTTATATTTTTTGCTGTTTTTGCGTCAGGAAAAATATCTAGAAATACATGGATCTGAATTTACAAACTGATTTTAACACTTTTGCTTGAAAACAGAATTGACAACCAGACAAAATATAATTGTGATATAGTGATAAAGATGATAATGCATTAAAGGATAAATTTTAGTCTCAAAATTTTATTCGGTGACGACGACTTTCAGTAGGTCAAGCCTTAATTAAACTTATCATTTTAAAGAAACCGTAAATTTGTTCGTAAAATAATTCAAATTTTATGTCTTAATAACTAACTTTCTGCCATAGCATTGATCGACTTCATAAAATAAATAACAAATAAAAGACATTTGTCTTAAATTTACGGTCTCCAACTCGGACCAAAAATTCTACACACCCATCAGAAATAGCCTACTGACTACTGCCGAAGATAAAACTATTTAACATCAAGTAAAGTGTCTAAGATGAGGGAAAACATTTAAAATTTGGCAACAATGCCTTGAACGTCTTCTGCCAGAAGAAAAGGAGCTAGACGAAATAATTCAGTAATAAAATTCATGAATGGATACGATTACAAGTATATTAGGTAGGATTATGGATCCCCGATGCCATTTTTTTATGGTAACTACGTTTTCAAAACAAAGCTATATAATGCAGAGTAAGGGGTGATATACAGTGTTGCTTATGTCAATAGGATAAAATAGTGATTATAAATCTATAAAACCGCTGCCTAAGGAATCACTACTTCCACATCCAGATTTTTCATCCGTCACTTTAAAGGAAACATCTTGATTAAATTTGCAGTCTAGTATGTGGAAATTATTGGTCATAGAATTTTAATAATATTTGGGACAGATGTCATAGAAAAGTTTGAGGCGTTGGTTTCTACCATATACGTTAAAAATGAAGTTTATGGTTTACCCCACTTGTTTCCCCTATTCACAAACTACCACCTCCTACCACTTCAATGGAATCATCTCACTCAGATGTCATTACAATACATACATGTACTAACTTTCAAGTGGATATCTTAATTTATTTTATCAATCCCATTAATAATGGAGCAGAGGTGGTGGGGTTTCAAAAATATTAGAAAGAAACCTGAGGCCTTGGTTTCTAGGGATTGAAAATATTATAAATAATCTGAGACGTTGGCTTCTAGTACATATACCGAATTTCAAGTTTCTGTACTCTTACCAGCTTGCTTTACATATTTTGTCCTATTTCCCCTATTTAACCCCCAATCCTTCACCGAAACCATCTCAAACTATAATCTAGTTCCAGACGTTGGTATAATACATACGTGTACCAAATTTCAAGTGAAAATTTCAATTTTGTTTTATCAATCCCTTCAATAATGGAGTAGGGGTGGTGGGGGGTTGAAAATATTATAAATAATCTGAGACCTTGGCTTCTAGTATATACAGCGAATTTCAAGATGCTGTACTCTTACTTATTTTATCCCATTTAATACCCAACCCTTCAATGGAATCATCTCAAAATATAATATAGTTCCAGACGTCGTTATAATACATACGTGTACCAAATTTCAAGTGAACATCTCAATTTTATTTTATTAGTGTCTTTAATGATGGGGTAGGAGTGGTGGGGGGTTGAAAAATATTATTAAAAAATTTGAGGCTTTAACTCCTAGTACATACAGTACTCTTACCAACTTGCTTTACTCATTTTCCCTTATTTACCCCTATTTAACCCCAACCCTTCAACGGAATAATCTCAAAATATATTCTAGTTCCAGATGTCGTTATAGTACATACATTTCAAGTAAATATTTAAATTTTATTTTATCAATCCCTTGAATAATGGAGTAGGGGTGGTAGGGGGTTAAAAAATACATACAGCGAATTTCAAGTTTCTGTACTCTTACCAGCTTGTTTTACTTATTTTGCCCTATTTAACCCCCAACCCTTCAACGGAATCATCACAAAATATAATCTAGTTCCAGATGTCATTATAATACATACCTGTACCAAATTTCAAACGAATATCTCAATTTTATTTTATCAACCCCTTTAATAATGGAATAGGGGTAGTGGGAGGTTGAAAAATATAAAAATCTGAGGCCTCGGCTTTTAGTATATACACCGAATTTCAAGTTTCTGTACTCTTACCAGCTTGCTTTACTTATTTTCCCCTATTTACCCTTATTTAACCGCCCAACCCTTCATCAGAATAATCCCAAAATATAATTTAGTCCTGATTTCATTATAATATATGCGTGTACGAAATTTCAAGTGTATATCTCAATTTTATTTTATCAACCCCTTTAATAATGGAGTGGTGGTGGGAGGATGAAAACTATTATAAAAAATTTTGAGGGCTTGACTTGTAGTACATACATCAAATTTCAAGTTTCTATACTCTTACCAGCTGGCTTTACATATTACCCCTATTTACCCCCAACCCTTCGCCGGATATCTTCAAAAAACCATCCAATTCCAGATCTCGTTATAATACATACGTGTACAAAATTTCAACTAGATACCTGTACCAAATTTCAAACGAATATCTCAATTTTATTTTATCAACCCCTTTAATAATGGAATAGGGGTAGTGGGGAGGTTGAAAAATATAAAAATCTGAGGCCTCGGCTTCTAGTATATACACCGAATTTCAAGTTTCTGTACTCTTACCAGCTTGCTTTACTTATTTTCCCCTATTTACCCTTATTTAACCGCCCAACCCTTCATCAGAATAATCCCAAAATATAATTTAATCCTGATTTCATTATAATATATGCGTGTACGAAATTTCAAGTGTATATCTCAATTTTATTTTATCAATCCCTTTAATAATGGAGTGGTGGTGGGAGGATGAAAACTATTATAAAAAATTTTGAGGGCTTGACTTGTAGTACATACATCAAATTTCAAGTTTCTATACTCTTACCAGCTGGCTTTACATATTACCCCTATTTATCCCCAACCCTTCGCCGGATATCTTCAAAAAACCATCCAATTCCAGATCTCGTTATAATACATACGTGTACAAAATTTCAATTCAATATCTTAAGCCGTTCCGGAGAAAACGTGCGGACAAAAAAGTTACAGACAGACTGACAGACAGACCGACAGACAGACAGACAGATAGACCGGCAGACACAAATTTGTTTTCGCTCAAATTTAAAATCTCGACGTTTCATGATATTCTTTCACGAATAAAAATTTTTGAAATTTTTTTTTACGATTACTATACTTCCAATTCACTACGTGGATGTGGACATAAAAAGTGAACCACATTGAGTTTAAGCAACGACTGTGTCAGTACTTTTGCCCAATTGTGACATTGGAAGTGGAAAATATGTGTATCGTGAAAAAGGAAAATGTGTACGTTTAAGTCACCTCTTAAATTCATATTCAATGATAAATAAAATAAAATACGTGGAAAATGTCACACAAAATTTGAAATCTTGGCTTCTAGTGTATACACCAAATCATAAGTTTGTGAACTCTTATTAGTTTGCTTCACTTATTTACTCCTGTTTCAGCTCTGACCCTTCAACGTAATAAGTTTAAAAGACAATCCAGTTCCAGATCTCGTTATAATATGTAGGTAGAGGTGTTTTAAAACCTCATGAGCCGTGACCTTCATATGCGCAGAGACATAATCCGTCCTGTTGACTCAGTTACACTTCTTAAAAATATTATATTTATTGTTTACAATTTATCCCGAGCTCTTGTTTATGTATACAGCAAGGCAGCCTCCAGTGTCTTCAAAACCATACTTATAACTCAGATTAAACTTTGCCTTTTGCGCATGTCGCGGCTCATGAGATTCTGAAACACCTCTATATACGTGTACCAAATTTCAAGTCAATATATTTCTTTTTTTTTTTGTTAAACATTTAATAGTGGAAGATAACTTTATTTTAGTTTTCATACATATTTTTCGGCTTGAGACATTTTACAGTAATCAAGAAGTATTCAAGAACCAACCTCTGTATAATTCATTTGGCTCTTATTAAATTTTTAGACACTTACAATATATCCAATACTCAATAATAAGAATACACCAATCGTAACACAAACACATCACACATAGTAGACAACCCCCGAGTGCAAAGCCTAGGCTGTCCGGAAGGGGGTTACACATTTGAAAAAACGCAGACAACATCCATTACCCACCAACATTCCCGGTATCGGAGCTGGGGATCGAACCGAGTACACGATAGTCAGTCTGACCAAGTTTAAACAAAGGTATTGACGTATATAAATTAGTAGCCGCAATGTTCTTGCAGAATGGCTTTGGGAAAGGCATCTCATATCGTGTATCAAACTGTGTCATGAAAAACGATCTTTTGGACATATTACTAGTACTTAGTACAGTCGAGTGAGATGTTGTCCACAAAAAAAAACTTTCTATATTATCCTCAGTTACATAGAAGAAACACTGCGCTACGTAGTTCGCGACCTCTTTTGGATTGTCTGTGATTTTTCCATTTATACAGGGTGTAATCAGTTTCATGTCATTAAAAAAACTGGTAATGGGGAACGACTAGACAAACAAAAAACCTTTATGACTTTTATCTCTAGGGGCACTTTGAAAAACACCGATCTAGGTTAACATATTTAATATTATGGTAGACAACTATTGAGAACCACTGCTTTTCTTGGTCGATGGACTTGTACTTCCCAATTATACAACTTTTAAATTGTCATAAAAAAGTGCTGGCCGGCACACGCGATGTCAACGGATCATCGACCGCCTTTGATGTACCGCCTCAACTGAACTGAGGCAAGTATAAAGAGGTAAATAATTCGTTCTCTCTGCGTGCACAATTGCAAGCAAATCATGGCCATAGAGGTTTAAACAGAGTATTTCTTTACATGTGTGTTTTTTAAGTTGGAACAAAATATTGGATTGTCTATAATTTAGAAAATTTAAATGTTGCTTATTATCATTTGTAACATAAATGAGTGTCCTGGGTTAAAAGCTTACTACCTACCTAAATGATTCAAAATCTCTGCATCTGTATCAATACACAGTTCGGTACGTCGAATTAAGTACATACGCACTTCGTTCAACACTAAACACTAAACTATCAACTAACGTTGTCAATAAAGAAAAATAAAATAAAACTTGATACAAAAGCCAAAAAGGAATACAAAAAGAACGAACAAGTAAGTTGTGTCTGTACGTAATCAATAATTTGCCAACTTGAACGGTAAGTCAATAAAATAAATCTTAACTATAAATACACAATGACGCGAAATTCAAAAATAACAAAAACAACGAACGGCGGCGGGTTGGACGTGTGTACATAACGAAACACCGACAGTAACTAAAATATTGCACAAGTGAGAGTTAGAGTATAGTTTTCTTCAGATCAGATCTAGATATAAACCTACCTCAATATTCCAGCAGTTCTCAAAAATTTTTATTGAAAATTTGCGAATTTTTTTTTTTTTCTCCAAAACTATGAGCTTTAGACTCCATGTTATATAAGGTTTTTTTGTTTGTCTTGTCGTTCCCTACCACCAGTTTTTTTAATAACATGAAACTAATTACACCCTGTATGTTTAGAAACTTTTTCATTTTTTTTCTTGTTTCTACCTAAAGTTGAGTTTACTATATGTCAAATCTCTTCTGAGGAGTAGTTTACTATTTGATTTACATTGTATTGCCTTTTTGCACATTGAATCGACTTATTATATAACTTTTTTTTAGATTTATAATATTCACATATTCATATATTCACATTTTGTGATAATTTTAGTAATAGGAATAGTCGTAAGTTAACTGTGGGACAAGTATATTGGCGTGTATATATTACGAGTTCATACAAAGTGATACGGGAAGCTGAGTTATATCCGAACTTAAAAATCTTAGAAAGATTTCAAGTCGAGAAATTTATGGCCGATTCCGGGGTGGAAAAAGCGGGATAAAACTCGATATCAAAGTGGATAACATGGTAGGGAAGGTCAAATGTTTCGCGGAGCGTATTATCCTTTTTTAGCTGTAGAGGATGAGATTTATTATTATAATAACTACATAATAATGTCTTGTGCCTCTATTCAATGACAGTTTATATATTTTATTGCTACTTTTTCTCTCTGATTCACTTAGTGGAGGGTATAAATTTATTGTTAGTTTATTATGTCGATAATAATTCATTATCAGCCAAGAAACAGGGGAAGTCGAGTGGAATAATTTAAAAATATATTAGAAGTTCGTTTTAGTGAAGTTTGCATTCAGTTAATAGCCAGAAGATATATATCAATAAATTTTATTTCTGATAATTATCGAAAAATGTTATTTTAGAATTTTCATGCACTCATAATATTTAATATGATTATTTCACTTATTAATATGGAAGTCAATGAAACGCCATTTTTGATATCATTACTCTAAGGAAAAATCGTTATTAATAGTGAAATAAACTAGATCGGCTTGTAGAATACTACAAGCAACAAGCATGCAGTTTTATCGCTGTAAATCGCGATGTAGCCACTGACATATGTCATGTTTCATTTTATGAAATAGTTTTCGCAAATGTCACTTGTTCTTTTAAATTTTATTCATAAATAATCTTTTGAGCTTATTGCACAAAGTATAAATAACTCGTATAAATTTTAACAATGCACAAGTAGGGTGGTCCTTATTTTTCAACTTTTAAAATTTGATCCTCCCACCCCCTCAAATTATTATAATATAAGAGAAAATAATTACAACAAATTTAGGATACCTAGCTTCCCGTGTCACAAAAGGGGTGAATTTTTGCATGAATCTTAATATTCGGGGTGCTTGTTAATCATCTCGCAAAATATCACATATAGCAAAAAAATGCGTAGAAGATGAGGATAAATTAATCCATAACTAACTGTCTATAAAAAAATGGTCTAATGCAATTTTATTGTAGGATGTACTGATTCGCGAAGAGTCTCATAGACCATAGGCGTACATTTAGGTAACTACGTTTGTTGTTAAAAATATATTATCAATTGTTTTTTATTTAGCAAACAAGTACACCTTAGCTAAAATTTAGGACTTGAAATGTTCTACAAAAACCAATGTACGAACAATTTTGTATTAATAGGTAATTTTTTTTAAATGCGAAAAACGTAAGTAAGAAAATTTTAAGAAACGATTACATGTGCTATAATATACCGACATGTACATTAACTGCTCTGAACCTGAAAGATCTTTTGTCGATTTCCTTGTATTTAGTTGTTGCCCAGGGCTCCCAAGATTTTTAAATAGCTTGAGATTTTCCTGATCTGCCCATGTCTTTAGATGTTAAATTCGCCTTTTCTAGGTACTATATCATAAAGCAGATTAATATGCGGGTTAACATCTTGCATTCGCAAAGTATGTGTTCTGCAGTACCACATTGTCAGCATTTATAATTTTATGCTTTGCCCATATTCTTAAGATGATATCTCAAGGAGTGACGGCCTGTTAGAAGGCCTGTCATCAGCCTTAAATCAAACTTTTAGAGTTCTAGAAGTCTTGTGGTAATCTTTGTCAAATAAATTATGAACTTTTTCGCTTGACTTTGGACTGAAGTGTAATAAATTGTTTAAATAATTTGCAAGTTTCATTAACAAACACCTTATCAACAATATTAAAAAAGTAATGAAACATATTCTTAGGATTTTGCAAACAGCGAAAGAAACTATCTATGAGAACTAAAAGAAGAACTATATGTAAAAATATTAATGAAATCTTTGCATTCTTCTGATAACCTGACTTCTGGTTATGCTAGCAAATTAAAATCCTAAAATAAATTTGTCCAATTTCTTATTTGATATTCTCATTATAACACTAACATCCAACATAGTCCCCTACGGCTATGCAGATAAAACTAGTATGTACATGACCCCCTCCGGTATGAAGATTCAGTTAAAAATGAGAACAAAGGTCTAAAATGAATTTATCTACCTACCTTATCTTAAAAAATTTTTATTATAATTATACATTTTCATAAAACCTCTCATTCGATTTCTTGGAAATGCTTAACCTTTGAAACGTTTTTCGCCCTTATTCTGAGCTCATCAGAAAGGCACGAAGCCACTCATAACGATGTTTCATGCAAAACCAAGGCAATATCCATGAATAAGTATGAAATATTTATATTTCACATTGACTAATAAAAAAAACAACACATCTTCACCTATCTATTAGCTAACTTATTCGGTTGATAAAACAACATTGAGATATTCACTTGAAATTAGGTATAGATATACATTATAATGACACCTGGAACTAGATTATATTTTTGGATTATTCCGTTGTAAGGTTGGTGGTTAAATAAGGGTAAATAGTAGAAGCGAAGTCCTCATGTTTTTTTTATAATATTTTCCATCCCCCACCACCCTCTCTCTTATTAAAGGAGTTGATGAAATTAAATTTAGATTTTCACTTGAAATTTGATATATGTATGTATTATTTACAAACTTTTACATAATAAAATTGATTGCATAGGCCTTGTGAACGAAATAACATTTCGAGTTCCGCGATTATCCTCAAGAGTCTCGACTACTTTTCACTTATCTATCGCTAGAACTAATATATTGTCACGATCACCTGTATATACAATGTGCAATAGTGTTAATGGCGTTGCTATGTATTGTGATATACATCATAATAACTTAAGCGAGCTGACGAGAATTATCACGGACCATATCAACCTCATTTGACATTCATTTATATTCTTACCTAGCTTAAGTTAGTTACTTAATTTTATCCACTTTTTGTTATTTTATTATTTTTGGCACACTTTTTATTGCTTACATGTATACTTTTTTCTCTATCTCCTTTGTCTCTTCTTTTCTTTTTCTTCATATTTTTTTATCTTAATTAATTCGTCTTAATATATTAACTTTATTTAAATATTTTTAACTTAGTTTAGTTTAGTTACACAAACTTAGTTTATACAACTTAAATTTTGTCCTGTAATTGGATTACTTTGTATTCTGTTGGGCAATAAAGTATTTATTATTATTATTATTATTATTATTATTATAACGACATCTGAAACTAGATTATATTTTGACATGATTGCGTTAAAGGAATGGGGGTAAGTAGAGGTAAATAGGGAAAACTAAGTAAGGCATGCTACTAAGAGCACAGAAACTTGAAATTCGGTGTATGTCCTAAAGGCCAAGGCCTCAGTTTTCTTAGTGAATAGTGAATATTCTTCAACCCCCCCCACCACTCTTACACCATTATTAAAGGGGTTGATAAAATAAAATTGAGATATTCACTTCAAATTTGGTAGACGTATGTATTATAACGACATTCGGAACTAGATTATATTTTGGGATGATTCCGTTGAAGGGTTGGGGGTTAAATGGGAGGAAATAGGGGAAAACAAGTAAATCAAGCTGATAAGACTACAGAAATTTGAGATTTGGTGTATATACTAGATACCAAGGCCACAAATTTCTTTCTAATATTTTTCAAACCCCAACACCTTCACTCCATTATGAATGGGATTGTTAACATCAAATTGAGATATTCACATGAAAGTTAGTATCACATCTGATTGAGATGATTCCATTGAAGAGGTGGAAGGTGGTAGGTTGTGAATAGGGGAAAATAAGTAGTGTAAACTAGAAACTTCATTTTTAACGTATATGGTAGACACCAACGCCTCAAACTTTTCTATGACATCTGCCCCAAATATTATTAAAATTCTATGATCAATAATTTCCACATACTAGAGTGCAAATCTAGTCAAGATGTTTCCTTTAAAGTGACTTGGATGAAAATCTGGATGTGGAAGTAGTGATTCCCTAGACATCGGTTTTCTTATAAATGTGTTTCCAGTATTAAATACTCAATATTTTTTTCCATTTGCAACCTACGGTGAACAAAAGATAAATATCAATTCTTTCAATTGCATGTAGTGAATTTTTTTGTAATTGTCGAGACATACAATGGGCAGGTACAGAACTTCTAAATAAAATGTGTATAGAATTCAAATTCAGAGGAGCTTCTAAGAGCCGCATGCACGTACTTTTTTACTCATTGTACAATAAATGTTTAAAAGTAAACAGTTTTACAATCCGATCATTTTTCCAAAGGTTGTTAAAATTTCTGTGCTGATACACACGGGAAACGCCAATTTTGGTGTTTGCACGTTGGCCAGCAACCCTATAACTTCATTCTTATTTTACGCGAAAACGGTTATATTATAAGTATACATATAAATTTTTTTGTTAGTACATTTTTTTTGTAGAATTTCCTGTTCTTTAAATTTCATATGTATGGTAGTTTTTGTATTTTTAGTATTTAAAAGTTAATTAAAATTTTTTTTTTTAACTTTGACACCATCTTGTTTTATCTTCCGCCCATGCCCACGGTGACACCTGATAACTTTTTAAAATACTTTTCTACTACTAAAAGCCTACCAAAAAATCAAACGTTCCAATAAGGATTATTTAATCCTAGCTCAAAGCTCCTGAGGACTGTACTACTCAGTAGGTAAACTTTGTTATAGTTTATCTAGTGGCAATTTGAAAATCATAAAAAAGACCGACAAAGGAATAATTCATAACACCAGCGATGTCATGAGCGTCGATTGACAATTTTTAGAATAACTTTTTAATTCTTGTAATGAATAGAGTATTGTTTAACTAATTTATATTAATTGAGAGGCACGATGCCAAATTATGTATTTATAATACATTATTCATTGATAATAAATAATGCTAATTTAATGAACAATTCAATGATTCAAGAAAAGTTAACAAATATCATTTAACCTACGGCTATGCTACCGACAATATTAAGAAAGAACAAAGAGTAGGTAACGGACTTGTAATGGTGAGCCGTGTAAACAATCGACTACTTTCGTTTGAGGTAAGCGCATAACATATCTGGCTAATTATATTCGTATACGGGTATCATTTGTAATATTCAAGCACTGTCTCAGTGTTATTCTATCACAAACATGTTTCGTAATGATTTATCCTGGTAGCACAGCTCTAGACTGCATTTCTAAATGGGCTTGTTCAGCATTTTTTTTTATTTCATAAATCTAAAGTTCAAGTATAAATTAACGGATCTGCAAAAAATCAGAATCTTATTCGTACGTTTAGCATCTTAAAAACTATTACAAATTTCCAATTCGCAAAAATGAGGCGTGGCCAGGCGCTACGTCATTATACGCATAGACTCGGCGATCTCTATACACTTGATACTCCTTACTTGTTATAATTATAAGTGTTTTCCAAGTATTGTTTGTTTGGCTTACTACTTGACAGTAGGGGAGTACAATTTGGTGAAATGTCAAAAAATTACAATTTTCTCTCGCTCCTGCCGGGACGAATTTTCGATTTTGACCGTGCAATTTACGATTAGAATTCATCGCCGACTTTCTCCTTTCCTTAGAGACATAAAGCGAACTTTCACTCGACGTATTTATTTAGTTACCGGCGTTTAAAAATTCCATGTTTTTCGACTTTCCAGGTTAAATTTGAAAGGTCTCAGAAAGCCATTTTTCTTACGTCACTTGCGTATAGTGACGTCACAAATTAGCGCTCGGTTTTTGCAACTATTACTAATTTCAACTCCTTATATCTCGAGAACGAAAAAAGTTAATAATACGAAATTTTAAGTGTATAATGAGAATATCGAGTACTATATGAAAAAGTATAAAAACCGTATAAAAAGAATATCATGGAACAAGCCCATTGAGAATACAAATACTATAAATACTAAAACGTCAATTTACCGAGATAGTAAGGGAATATTAGGCGCCCTATATAATTTTAAAGTGAATTATTTTTTGCTTGTCTGTAGATTGTTTCAGGGATAGCTCGGCCCTTCTTCACCTCGACTTAAAAGATCGTTTTGAATTTTTGTTTGCCTACTTATAGTAAAAAATATTTTTATATTGTTTGGCAAACATCAAAAAGTTCTGGAGGGCGCTGACACTTTTGGTGTGACGGTGCATCTGGAAACGCAGCTTTCACAAAAACGAAACTCTTGAACACAAGGCTCAAAAATCAACACTCGACACGCGTTTCGTTAACCACGTTACCATAATCGAGAGATTATAACTGGGTAATTGAGTTAAGGTGGCCATTCCCTAGAAAGAGACATCCGATAGGGAAATATTTATTACTTTTGCACATACCTTTTTTTCTTACTACGTATATTTAAAAAAACTATAAGAGTACCTAAGTAAAATAAGCTGGTAAGAGTACAGAAACTTGAAATTCGGTGCATATACCAGAAACCAAAGCCTCAGATTTATTTATAATATTTTTCAACCCACCACCACCCCCACTCCCTTATTAAATGAGCTGATAAAATTAAATTGAGATTTTCACTTGAAATTTGATACACGTATGTATTATAATGACATCTGAAACTAAATTATATATTGACATGATGCCGTTGAAGGAGTGGGGGGTAAGTAGAGGTAAATATGGGAAAATTAGTAAAGCAAGCTGTGTAGAGTACACAAACTTGAGGCTTGGTGCGTATACTAGAAATCAAGCCCTCAGATTTCTTTATAATATTTTTCAAATGACATGAAAATTTTAAATACAAACTGCAATTAGTTAACTTTTCCTTTTAAGGAGCTCCGTTCAAAATTGTTACGAAATAAAAACCGCTGCCTAAGGAATCACTACTTCCACATCCAGATTCTTCATCCAAGACGTTTTAAAGGAAACATCTTGACTATATTTGCACTCTGGTATGTGGAAATTATTGGTCATAGAATTTTAATAATATTTGGGGCAGATGTCATAGAAAAGTTTGAGGAGTTGGTTTCTACCATATACGTTAAAAATGAAGTTTTTAGTTCACCCTACTTATGTTCTACTATTCACCTCCCACCCCTTCAATGGAGGCATCTCAATCAGATGTCACTACAATACATACGTGTACTAATCTCAAGTGAATATCTCAATTTGAAGTTATCAATCCCATTAATAATGAAGCGGAGGTGGTGGAGTTTGAAAAATATTAGAAAGAAATCTGAGGCCTTGGTTTCTAGTATATACACCGAATCCCAAATTTCTGTACTCTTATCACCTTGATTTACATATTTTCCCCTAGTCACTCCTATTAACCCTAACCCTTCTACGGAATCATCCCAAAATATAATCTAGTTCCAGATGTCGTTATAATACATACGTCTACCAAATTACAAGTGAATATCTCAATTTTATTTTATCAACCCCTTTAATAATGTAGTAAGGGTAGTGGAAGGGTTGAAACATATTGTTAAAAAATTTGAGGTCTTGGCTTCTAGGACATACATCGAATTTCAAGTTGCAATACTCTTACCAGCTTGCTTTACTTATTTTTCCCTATTTACCTCTACTTACCCCCACTCCTTCAACGCAATCATGTCAAAATATAATCTAGTTTCAGATATAATTATAGTATATAAATGTACCAAATTTCAAGTGAATATTTAAATTTAATTTTATCAACTCTTAATAAGGGAGTGGGGGTGGTGGGGAGAAATAGAAAATACTAATAAAAAAACCTGAGACCTTCGCTTCTAGTACATACATCGAATTTCAAGTTTCTGTAGTCTTACTAGCTTGCTTTACTTATTTTCCCATATTTACCCCTATTTAACCTCCATCCCTTCAACGGAATCATCTCAAAATATAATCTAGTTCTAGATGTCGTTATGATACATATGCGTACTAAATTTCATGTGAATATCTCAATTTTATTTTATCAACCCCTTGAATAATGGAGTAGGGGTGGTGGGGGCTGAAATAAATTATCAAAAAATCTGGGGCCTTTGCCTCTTGTACATACACCGAATTTCAAGTTTCTGTAGTCCTACCTGCTTGCTTTACTTATTTCCCCCTATTTACCCCTAAATAACCCCGAACCCTTCAAAGAATCATCTCAAATCATAATCTAGTTCCAGATGTCGTTATAATTCATACGTGTATCAAATTTCCAATGAATATCTCAATTTTATTTTATCAAACCTTGTAATAATGAAGTGGGGTGGTGGGGGTTGAAAAATATTATAAATAATCTGAGACCTTGGCTTCTAGTATATACACCGAATTTAAAGTTTCTGTAGTCTTACCAGCTTGCTTTACTTATTTTCCCCTATTTACCCCTATTTAACCCCCAACCCTTCAACGGAATCATCTCAAATCATAATCTAGTTCCAGATGTCGTTATAATACATACGTGTACCAAATTTCAAATGAATATCTCAATTTTATTTAATCAACCCTTTTCATATTGGAGTAGGGGTGGTGAGGGTTGAAAAATATTATAAAAAAATCGGTAAAGTTATTTACACAGAACTTCCCTCGTTATTTGTGCATGACAGTCACTCAAAAACTTATTAATTACGAAACGACATTGGGAATAATAATCGGAATATAATTATTGGTATTATTACAAAGAAAACCTGATAACTTTGGGTCAAAAAAATATACAGAGTGTTCATCCAACAGCAAAAGTTCAATATACTAAATAACAGGTGCCAAATATGGAAGGCTTGCGCAAATACCTTTATAAATGTCCACCATGACTCAATTATTTCTTGGGATGCCATTATTCAATAAAAGTATATAATAGGATATGCCAAATATTATTGCCATCTCTCACATTCTCAATCCCACATTCACGTAATGGAGTGGAAGTATAGTGGTGATTAAAATATAGAACAAATTTTCAAAAATGTTTTCGGTCTATTCTAGTGTTAAATTTTTTTCCAAATTGGTGAAAATATGTTGCAATTTTTTTTTTCCGAAATAGGTTTAGAATGTTATGAAACGTGGAAATTTTAAATTTGAGCAAAAAAATATTTCGTCTATATTCTATAATGGTGATAAATATATTACATAAACATGTTTTCACTTTTTCTTAATTTTTCTAAAACATTTTTAAATTTGTTTTAATAAATTTTTAATGCCATGGAAACGTGGAAATTTTAAATCAGAAAAAAAAATTCCATCTATTTGTGGTAAATTTTTTTCAAAAATTTTTATAATTTTTTTTATTTTTCTTTAAATAGATTTAGAACGCTATGAAACGTGGAAATTTTGAATTTTGAGAAAAAAAAATCATCTATTTTGGTGGTAAAAATTTTATCAAAAATGTTGGTAAAAATTTTCAAAATTTTTTTTTCTTTAAAATAGGTTTAGAATGCCATGAAACGTGGAAATTTTAAATTTGAACAAAGAAAAATTTTTTTTTAGTGGTAAAAATTTTTTCAAAAATTTTTTTTTTCTGAAATAGGTTTAGCGCGCCATGATACGTCGAAATTTTAAATTTGAGCAAAAAAAAATTTTTTTCACTATTTATTCCGTTTAGACGGTCCACCCTGTATATTTTTCAGTGAAAATTCTACCAGTTCTTCGCTGACAGTAGGGTTAACTACCTACCAAATTTGACTGCTCTCCGTCAAGTAGTTTTTTAGTTAATGCACCAATAGACAGACAGACAGACAGACAGACAGACAGACAGACAGACAGACAGACTGACGGAATTGAAAAACGTATATTTTCGGAATCTACGTGTTCTGAAACGTCAGAATCCGAAAAAATCTCGGAGGGTGATTTTTTCTCGAATACAATACTTCCCTTCGGTATGCGAGGGAAGTAAAAATCTGACTCCTTGGCTTCTAGTACGTATACCGAATTTCAAGTTTCTGTACTCTTACCAACTTGTTTTACTTATATTCCCCTATTTACCCCAAATTAACCCCCAACCCTTCAACGGAATCATCTCAAAATATAATCTAATTTCAGACGTCGTTATAATACATACGTGTACGAAATTTCAAATGAAAATCTCAACTTTATTTTTATCAACCCCATTAATGGGGTAGGGGTGGTGGGGGGTTGAAAGATGTTATAAAAAAATCTTAGGCCTTAACTTCTAGTACATACACCAAATTTCAAGTGTCTGTTCTCTTACAAGCTTGCTTTACTTATTTTTCCCTATTTTCCCCTATTTAACCCCCAACCCTTCACCGGATTTCCTCAAAAAACAATCCAGTTCCAGATCTCGTCATAATATATACGTGTACAAAATTTCAAGTCAATATCGCAAACCGTTCCGGAGAAAACGTGCGGACAAAAAAAAGTTACAGACAGACAGACCGACAGACAGACAGAATTTATTTTTTTCGCTCAAATTTAAAATCTCGACGTTTCATGACATTCTAAACCTATTTCACGAATAAAAATTTTTGAAAATTTTTTTGCGATTACTATACTTCCAATCCACTACGTGGATGTGGAAGTAAAATTATGTAGAAAAAAATATCAATGTACCTATCCCCATTGCTTTATACAAATCGGTGTGTGCATATAATGAAATTTCTATTAGTATTTTACAAGATTATTGAATGCTGTCATAGCGCCCGGCCCAGAATAAAGGAAGGTCAGGACTTTACAGCAACTACAGAAGTCCATAATATGTCGAAGGCGGCTTAAAATTAACAAGGCGTAGTAATTTGTTGCACTAGTATCTTCTCGTTTCTGCGGGCACAACAATAAATAGGACGTACTACTTAAATACGAATTTATACGGTAGGTGTGAGACGTATAAGGCCAATTAGACTTGGCTCATAAAATTCAGTACAGAAGGGGAATACTGCTTAGCTTGGCTACATAGGAATTGAAAATTGGGTCAGTGTATTGAAAATTAGGATATTGGCAGACTTATGTAATGTGTTGAACAAAAACTTAACGCTAATTTAGTTTAAAAAAAAACGCTACAGAATCACTACTTCCACACCCATATTTTCCATCCAAGTCTCTTTAAGGGAAAACATCTCGACTATATTTGCACTTTAGTATGTAAAAATAATTGGTAATAGAGTTTTAATAATATTTAAGGCAGATGTGATAAAAAAACCTGAGGCGTTGGCTTCTATCATATACGTCAAATATGAAGTTTCTGGACCGTTATTAGCTTGCTCTACTTATTTTCTCCAATTTACACCCACCCTTTTAACGGAATCATCTCAATCAGACGTATTATTATAAAAACGAAAATATTATAAAAAATCTAAGGCCTTGGCTTCTAGCATATACACCAAGTCCCAAATTTTGTACTTTTACCAGTTTGCTTTATTCTATTTACCACCAACCCTTCATCGGATAACTTCCAAAAACTATCAATTTCCAGATCACCTTATAGTGTATACGTGTATAAAATTTTAAGTCAATATCTTAAACCATTTCAGAGAAAACATGCGGACAAGAAAAGTAGCAGACAGACAGACAGAATTTATTTTGCTCAAATTTAGAATCTCGACGTTTGATGACATTCTAAACCAATTTCACCAAGAAAAATTTTTTAAACTTTTTTTACGATTACTATAAGTACTTCCAATCCACTACGGAGTTGCGAATGATTGAGAGTAGAGGAGTTCATTGCCGTTTTTGTAGCAATAAGATGGATATTATACTTCCACATCCACGTACTGGATTGGAAGTATAGTAATAGTAAAAAAATTTTAAATTATTTTTTTCTTGAAATGGATTTAGCATGTCATGAAACATCGAGATTTTAAATTTGAGCGGAAAAAATTTTCTGTCTGTCTGTTCGTCGGTCTGTCCGTCGGTCTGTCTGTCCATAACTTTTTTTTTGTCCGCACGTTTTCTCCGGAACGTTTAAGGTATTAACTTGAAATTTTGTACACCTATGTATTATAACGAAATCTGGAACTGGATTGTTTTTTGAAGATATCCGGTGAAGGGTTGGGGTGGTAAATAGGGGGAAATATGTAAAGCAAGCTGGTAAGAGTACAGAAACTTGAAATTTGATGTATGTACTACGAGCCAAGGCCTCAAACATTTTTCATCCCCCCACTCCATTATTAAAGGGGTTGATAAAATAAAATTGAGAATTTCACTTGAAATTTGGTACACGTATATATTGACTGATTGTAATGACCAGATTATATTTTGGGATTATTCTGTTGAAGGGTTGGGGGTTAAATAGGGGTAAATAGGGGAAAATAACTAAGGCAAGCTGGTAAGAGTACAGAAACTTGAAATTCGGTGTATGTACTAGAAGCCAAGGTCTCTAGTATATATACCAAATACCAAATTTTTTTATTTACAATATTTTTCAATATTCTTTTAGGGGTTGATAAAATAAGATTGAGATATTCACTTGAAATTTAGTACACGTATGTATTATGATGACATCTTGAACTAGACTATATTTTGAGATGATTCCGTTCAAGAGTTGGGGGTTAAATAGGGGTAGGTAGTGGAAAATAAGTGAAGCAAGCTGGTAAGAGTATGGAAATTTGGGATTTGGTGTATATACTAGAAGTGAGGGCCTCAGGTTTTTTTATAACATTTTCCATCCCCCACTACCCACACACCCTTATTAAAAGAGTGGATAAAATTAAATTTAGATTTTCACTCGAAATATGGTACACGTATGTATTATAACGATATCTGAAACTAGATTATATTTTGACGCGATTGCGTTGAATGAGTGGGGGGTAAGTAGAGGTAAATAGGGACAAATAAGTAAAGCTAGCTGGTAAGAGTACAGAAACTTCAAGTTCGGTGTATGTCTAGAAGCCAAGGCCTCAGATTTTTTAATAATATTTTTCAACCCTCCACCACCCTTACTACATTATTAAAGGGGTTGATAAAATAAAATTGAGATATTCACTTGAAATTTGGTAGACGTATGTATTATAACGACATCTGGAACTAGATTATATTTTGGGATGATTCCGTTGAAGGTTTGGGGGTTAAATAGGAGTAAATAGGGGAAAATAAATAAATCAAGCTGGTAAGAGTATAGAAATTTGGTATTTGGTATATATACTAGAAACCAAGGCGTCAGATTTCTTTGTAATATTTTTCAAACCCCAACACCTCCTCTCCATTATTAATGGGATTGATAACATTTAATTGAGGTATTCACTTAAAAGTTAGTACACGTGTGTATTGTAATCACATTTGTTTGAGATGATTCCATTGAAGGGGTGGAAGGTGGTAGGTTGTGAATAGGGGAAAATAAGTAGGGTAAACTAGAAACTGCATTTTTAACTTACACTTATACTTTTCTATGACATCTGCCCTAAATATTATTCAAATTCTATTACCAATAATTTACACATACTAGAGTGCAAATCTAGTCAAGATGTTTCCTTTAAAGTGACTTGGATGAAAAATCTGGATGTGGAAGTAGTGATTAGGCAGTGGTTTTTTACCTTGGAATCGTTCGATATAGAGGAGCATTTTATTTATTTTTCAAGGTATCAGGATTTTAGAGGGAAAATTTATTGATTCATTTTATGCGAATTTATATTAGTAAACATTAAAAAGAGCAAAAAATTTGAACCTATCAACAGTTTGCTTGAATAATTAAAGATTTAAAGAACATCCCAATAAAATATTATTCACATATTCAATGCATTATGTCGTAATTTTTTTTTAATAAGAAAATTCTGATTTTTCCTGCACGCCACTGTCCGCCAGATTACTTTGAGCTTCTATACATCAGCCTCAGTATAACGAATTTATAATTATCTTTTAATCCCGACGGTCGAATAAATAGACAGAATGAGGGGTAGTTTTGGCCTTTGGCACAGTTCTGACAGGTTACTCGAAATCCTGCCGCTGACGTTTTCTGCCAGTGGATATCCTAAACTAGTCCGCGTCTACAGCAGATTTCAAAAATTGTATGAGAGCGTTCCAGAAAATAAGGCCTCTAAATACCGCTTATTCTTAACTGAGTAGAAATATAATTATGAGTTTCTTTTAAAGAAAAAATGTAATTTTCTAAAACAACTACTAAAATTAACAGAAACAGTTGTATCAATTTTACTGTTTCCACTCAGGTGGGCAAGAAATTTGGTAATATAAAAAATATGGAAATAATAATAATTTCGTATAGTCGTATACATATAGTCATTTTGAGATTTTACTTGAAGACATCACGTGTTATTAGAAATGCTTGTTGTGCTGATTTAATGATCCCCAGGTAATACCAACTTGGCTAGTGAAATGCGTGAGTTGTAGAATTTCATGTCAGTCTTCAGTGTTTTAGTATTTTTGAAAACTACTTTAGTTTCAAGACGTTATCATAAATCTTTCTTACAACAGAATCTAAGGCTAAGCATATTAACAAAGTCATCGTTATAAAAAATTCAATTGTGTTAGAATTCAACACTCATTCTAAGATTAGTAACCACCTTTCTGTTTTTTTTGTCAATCTTTTGAAAGCTAAGCGATATAGAGCAAAAACAAAAAAACTGATAGATAAGTTTATACAAGCCGCACAAGTCTCAAAACTTTAGCTCCAAGGCGATTGTTTTTTGTCACTGTAACCTTAGAAGCATCATCGGTCATTTAAAAAGGCAATCTAAAAAACAGCATCAGTCGTCTGTGGATTCCAAAAATACATTTCATAGTACGGAAGTTCTATTAGACCTTTCTTGTTCATGTTGTTTCTATATAAGTAAATAAAGAAATTGACTTATTTAAATTGTCTAAGTTTTTTGCGGTTTTCGGATTATAGACATTATATGACACAACTTTCATGATACGATCTTGTTTGTAAGAATTTTTCAACGAAAATGATATCCGTTATTTCGTAGGACGAAGGCTGCGATCTGGGCAAGAAATGTGTGTCCTACTGAAAAAAAAAACTCTTGCGTTATAATTTCAGATATTCAGATACAATTTGTACATTTTGATTCATATCGAATATGTTTTTAATATTAGTGTTTATATTTTACTTATTATACTCTTCACAAAAACAAAAAGAAGAATATATTGCATTTGACCGGTACATTTCTAAAATAGGTAATATGGCTCGTAGATGAATAAATTTCATATCACTATGTTGGTGATCGAATTTTGAACAGCATTCAAAATGTCCATCCGTCTGTCTGTCCGTTCATCGCGGGTTTTTTTTGTAAGCACGATAACTTAAGAAGGAAAAGATCGATTGTCTTATAATCTGGACAGTAAGATAGTGTTAGCTGGAGGCAGGGCTGGGCACTACTTCAAGTAAAAGTAGTATAAATTGTACTTCAAACTTTTTTAAGTTGAAGTATTTTACTTCAAATACCCGAAGAAATGAGCACTTGGTGCTTGATACTTGCAGATATTTTAGAATAGAACTTAGTACTTGTTAAACGAAATTACAGTACTTGAAGTACTTTACAATTTACTTCAAGTATTTAAAATACTAGCAACATTTTCCGCTTATCTATTTTGCAGATTTTTGATAAAAAATTGGACCTTTGGCCATAAACGGGCCAATACTGGTGTTTTTCAAAAAAAAATGTTGGCACCTTCTCAAACTTGTAGTTTCTGTACCAAAGAATAGTCTCTGTGAGTGCCAACATTTGTTTCTAAATGTAACCCCCCCTCCAAACCACCCGCAAAGCCCCAAAACAATCAAATACCGTCAAATACCAATTATTATGCCAAAAAGTATATAAAAATGACACATTTAGCGAATAATGACCGAGAAATTATCCTTTTTAATAAACAACAAAGTATTTGAATGTTTTTTACATTGGGAGAGAACTGTTGGCACTCACAGAGACTATTCTTTGGTACAGAAACTACAAGTTTGAGAAGGTGCCAACACTTCTTTTCTGAAAAGCAACAGTTTTGGCCCATTTTTGGCCAAAAGTTTAATATTTGACCAAAAATCTGGAAAATAGGCAAGCAGAAAATGTTGCCATATGGTTTTCCAGCAATGAGCATTGACAACGAAAATTTTCCGCCTGGTCAGAAAGTGTTACTATTACTACGTCTCAATTTTGGCCGTAATTGATCTCGCCAGTGCTGCCAATTGCACGAAGAAAAAATGTTGGCATATATCGAATGTTGATAGACAAGATACCCTCTTCAACTGGCACCAAGCCGGGGGGCGGCTAATGCCGAAACGGGTAGGGGGAGGGAGGTCCGACTCACATAAAAGAAAATATTTGCTAAAACATAATAGCAATGATAAACATGTTATATCCCAGGCCCCTTACTTATATCGAGCTATCTACTAGACTACAATATTCAAGAAATTTTCTTAGTTATTTTAGAATACGTTAATGAAATGAAATGTTGTTTTTTAGGAGCCAAATTTTCTCATTAAGTAAATATACCCTAAATATAAAAAATATGTCAATGTACAGAAATATTTACACATAAAGATTGGTTCAGATAAAAGTAAAAAAATTTAAAGTACTTGAAGTAGTTAAATGTACTTGTAGGTGTTTTAATTTTAAACAGTACTTAATACTTGATACAAGAAAATACTTGAGGTATTTACATGTACTTGTTAGAATTAAATGACTAATTTAAGCAGTAAAAGTAGTACTTACACCCAAAATTGCAAGTACTACCTCGAAGTACTTGATACTTGAAGTATTCCGCTTTTTGAAAAGTAATTGATACTTCATGCAACAAGTACCCTAACTAACTATTTGGTACTTGATACTTGAAGTAGTTTAAATGAGTACTTTGCCCAGCTCTGGCTGGAGGAAGAACCCTATTGAACAAAATCGACCAGTAAATAAAAAAGTTAATGTTTATTTAACTTTTTTTTAAATCTAATTTTTTATGTTCTGTAATTAAACTTTTTATATAAAAAGTACAGTAAATCAGCAAAGAGTATAATGGTTACCGTGTTTGTTAATTAATTAACCACCAACTGTTTTTTTTTTTTTTTCATCAAAAGGACGGTGACTGGCTCAGCAAACCTTTTGTTTTTGAAGTTAGGCATGACAATGCCCGAAGTGAAAAACAACCAAGAATCTCACCAGAAATATTGAAGGTCAACCCCTTGTCGTGATTGATGCGAGAGTCAAAAGGGCGAGTGGAATGTTGTCAGCAATGCACGATGCATAGTGGGGGACTGTGTGGATACTATTGCTACAATGAGAATTGTCAAATAAGAAATAACCAAATTCATTTTAGATTTATAATTGCTAGTATAACCAGAATGCAGGTTATTGAACGAATGCAAAGACTGGAAATTAATATTTTTACAGACAATTTTTCTTTTTAATGGGCTTGTTCGGCATTTTTATTTATTTCATAAATCGAAAGTGCAAGTATAAAATAATGGACCTGCAAAAAATCAGAATCCTATTCGCAGGTTTAGTATCTTAAAAACAATTACAAATCTCCACCTCGCGAAAATAGGGCGTGGCCAGGCGCTACGTCACTATACGCATAGACTCGGCGATCTCAATAGACTTGATGCTCCTTAGTTGTTATAATTATAAGTGTTTTCGAAGTATTGTTTGTTTTGCTTACTTCTTGACAGTAGGGGAGTACGATTTGGTGAGATGTCAAAGAATTACAATTTTCTCTCGCTCGTATCGGGACGAATTTTCGATTTTGACCCTGCAATTTACGATTAGGATTTATCGCCGACCTTCTCCTTTCCATGGAGACATAGAACGAACTTCCACTCGACGTATTTATTTAATTACAAGCGTTTGAAAATTCCATGTTTTTCGACCTTTCAGGATAAATTTGAAAGGTTCCAGAAAGCCACTTTTCTTACGTCACCTGCGTATAGTGACGTCACAAATGGGCGCTCGGTTTTTGCAACTATTACTAATTTCAACTCCTTATATCTCGAGGTTAATAATACGAAATTTTAAGTGCATAATGAGAATATCGAGTACTATATGAAAAAGTATAAAAACTATATAAAAAGAATATCATGGAACAAGCCCATTCTCATGAATAGTTTTATATGCTGTTTATTAAATCCTAGAAAGAATATGTTTCATTATATAAGTCCTAATTACTTACGCATTCACGTAGTGAATTGGAAGTATAGTCTTTAAAGAAAAATCAGCAATTTTTTTTTTAAATAGGCTTAGAATGTCATGGAACGTCGAGATTTTAAATTTGAGCGAAAAAAATTTTCTGTCTGTCTGTAACTTTTTTGTCCGCAAGTTTTCTCCGGAACGGTTTAAGATATTGGCTTGAAATGTTGTACACATATATATCATAACGAGATCTGGAACTGGATTGTTTTTTTAACACATTCGGTCAAGGGTTTGGGGGACAAATAGGGGGAATTAAGTAAAGCAAGCTGGTAAGAGTACAAAAACTTGAAATTTGGTGTATGTACTTAGAAGCCAAGGATTAAATTTTTTTGTATAATATTTTCCATCCCCCCACCACCCCACCACTCCATTATTAAAGGGGTCGATAAAAAAAATTGACATATTCTCTTAAAATTTGGTATACGTCTATATTATATTGACATCAGAAACTAGATTGTGTTTTGGGATTATTATATTATTAAAGGGGTTGATAACAGAGTACAGAAACTTGAAATTCGGTGTATGTACTAGAAGCCAAGGCCTCAAATTTTTTTATAATATTTTTTAATAGTACACGTATGTATTATAATGGCATCTGGAACTAGATTATATTTAGAGATGTTTCAGCTGAGGGGTTGGGAGTTAAATAGTGGTAAATAGAGAAAAAGAAGTAAAGCAAGCTGGTAAGGGTACAGAAACTTGATATTCGGTGTACTAGAAGAAATTTGAGATTTGGTGTATATACTAGAAATCAAAGCCTGAGATATCTTTCTAATATTTTTCAACCCCCCCACCCCCGCCACCTCTACTCCATTATTATAGGGATTGATAGCATAAAATTGAGATATTCACTTGAAAGTTACTACATATATGTATTGTAATGACATCTGATTGAAATGATTCCGTTGAAGGGA
Source organism: Stenurella melanura (assembly GCA_963583905.1). Classification (NCBI taxonomy): domain Eukaryota; kingdom Metazoa; phylum Arthropoda; class Insecta; order Coleoptera; family Cerambycidae; genus Stenurella; species Stenurella melanura. Next base: position 118,354,772 of record OY757312.1, read on the forward strand.
TGGGAGGCAGTAGGTTGTGAATAGGGGAAAATAAGTAGAGCAAGCCAGGAACTTAATTTTTAACGTATATGGTAAAAACCAACGCCTCAAATTTTTCTATGACATCTTCCCCAAATATTATTAAAATTCTATGATCAATAATTTCCACATACTAGAGTGCAAATGTAGTCAAGATGTTTCCTTTAAAGTGACGGATGAAAAATCTGGATGTGGAAGTAGTGATTCCTTAGGCAGCGGTTTTTGTTTTACTTTCTTTTCAATATTTGAGTATTACTCTAAATATAAACAGTCAATAATACTAGTCCTACCGTCAAAAACAAACCCTAAGACACTCTGTAACATATGAGGTCGCAAATTTTTCTATTATGATCTTGCCACCCGGATTCCCCGTCAAATCTCATATTCGAGTTCTTTTAGAAAAGCTCCAAGGTTTGCCATTCTGCTTACTAACTCATAGTCATCTACCGTTAACCTCTTAGGTGGATTTCATTTGCTCTGACTACAATAATAATTTTCATTTTTTTTGTAATTTATACTCCACTTAAATTAATAAATTTTTTAACTAGTACTAATAAATGGTACTAATAAATGGTAACACGGTACCGATATGGTTCCATTTGCAAAAATTGAGTTTTGTCCCAAAAACAATTTTGGTGAGTGTTATTTTCTCATAAATCCCTCAATTTAGTGTTTTTAACGGGATTTCGATTTTCGTAGCATTACACGGGTCATTTAGAATAAATCGGATCAGTCATGGCACACTTAAATGGAAAACTAAAAATTATATGATAAAAAAAATTGATGTTTGAAATGTCACTTATTTGGCATCGTTGAATTCAGAAAATTATGCAGATTTCAAAAATGCAATAATATATAGTGCGTTCTATTTAAAAATCGAAAGTTAGTGTCAATTCCGGCGAAACCGGAAGTGAACAAAAATTGTATGTCAAAAGTGCCGCTTGTTATGTATATCTTAAATTTCAATCAATTATCTTCAAAACCAAAGGAGGAAAGGGGGATATACCATGATCTTATTACATCCGGTATATTGGCCAAAAAGGCAGGAAACAGGAGAAAAACGTCAATTTGAGTACTAAAATAGTTACATTAAAAACAAAACTGACTTATTTACATATGCAAATCATGTATTAGAAGAAAAAAATTCCTTTATGGATGATTTCAAAATTTTACATGTAGAGACTAATAGTCGGCTGTCAAATGCACAAAAACAGGCTCCCGTGGGCTCCTTGATGATGCAAGTTTGGGAGTGGTCTCAATCTCTTTGTTTGACCCTGGCGAAACACAATTTTGATGGTGGCACTCTCGAAAACGGTGCGTTCGGGTGCTGCACGCGATAAACAAAATGGCCGTCATCGCAAATTCTTTTCCCATTTATCTAAGTAGAAACTGATAGAATGATGGGCTTTCCGAATACAGAACAAAATAAACATCACGAACTGTCCGATTACAATGTTTTGAAACTAAAAGAAGCGTTTCAAAACGCAACAAATCCCTTTCACTGCAAAAATCCTGAGCTCATTCATATTCTAACTCAGCGTGTCTTTCCACAGGAAGTGTCTTTAGACAGCGTGGCAGAAGTTGGACAAGATTTCCATAGTACCTTCTTGCAACAGAGAGTTCAGAGTAACAGCATACAGTTTTGGACTCCTATGAAGAAAAACGTAATTAAAATGTGTAAAACAGCAGCGAAGAAAATTAAAATTACCCTCAAAGACAAAACTGTAGCCATGAAGACGGATCTGTCTCTTATTTCGAGGATGTTAATAGCATCCAGAAGCAGGCCTGGCATAGATTTAAAGTCCAATTTGAGTAACTACGAGTTTTCAGCACTGCCGAGGTCGTTGTTTGCTGCTGATGGAAGAATGCATCATTGCCTAGCTAAATACAAACTTATGGATGCTCTAGAATCATTACAAACAAACCCTGCCCAAGAAAATGATGATTATAATGGCACAGGCACTGCAAATTTAGAAGGGCATGAAGAACTACAGGAGAAAGCTGCCATAGTAGATGGCATGGCACTTCTTCATACCTACCACAAACCTAACTCAGTGAAAACATGCCGTGCCCTCGGTGTAAGCTTCAGTAAATGGATTGGTCAGAAATTCAGCAATTATAGTGAGATTCATGTGGTTTTCGACTCTTACAAAGAGAACTCATTGAAAACAGAAATGAGAGTAATTCGGCAAAAAGGCTCAGATTCAATCCAATATAAAATCGGACCAGAAACAATAATTGAAAGTACACCAATGAATAAACTACTGGCTCATGATAAGACAAAGGATGAACTGACAGAGTTCCCTCCGACCAGATTCTTCAATTCGGTGTGACCTATGGGAAGAAGTTCGTGGTCAGTTGGAAGGACAAAGCAGGTTCATCACATGGTGCTGATGTATCGAGTCTTTCAAGTACCCAGGAGGAGGCGGACACCCAACTTACACCAAAGTTTGGAGTTTTCCTTGGTCATGGTATGAAAAGGTTTGTTCAGCTAGCTTCAGTTTACAAAGCACGGGGGCCACTAAAGGCCTCTGCACTTCCTGGATTAAACGCACTTTCAGGAGCAGATGTAACAGGATCATTTGCCAACAAAGGGAAAGTAAAGTGGTGGAAGACATTAAATTCCGTAAGTGATGAGCTAATAAAAGCGTTGGCCAAATTGGGGACTACTCTTTATCTCACTGAAGATGTCAGAGCTAGCTTGGAAGCATTTGTTTGTCAGCTATATATCCCCAAAACAACGCTGACTGATATAGGAGCTGTAAGATGGTTGTTGTTTACACAAAAACAATGTCAAGATGAGAACCTCCCTCCAACAAAATCTGCTTTGAACCCAGCTTTGTTAAGGGCTCATCTTCAGGCTTTTGAGTGGAATCAGGACCTTATTCAACATCCCATAACCCATCACCTACAGACTTCGGGTGGAAGAAAGTACGGAGTATATACGAGCCAGTTGCATGTACCCATGCCCTGTGCTCCAGAGCTTTTATTGGAACTTTGCCGCTGCTCATGCTTTCAAAGATGTTGCTCTTCTCCATGTACATGTCAGTCGAATGGATTAAGGTGTACTGAGATGTGTAGATGTAAGGGTGATCCTGACCGATGTGATAATATGGGAGAGTTCGAAGGTGATGAAGAAGACTGGGATTAAGTGATATTTGTACTGACAGCGATGATGACTAATTAGAAAATACGTTTATTTTTGTTTAATTCGATTCAATTATTATTATTTAGTTTCCTCTGTCTGTACTTTAGAATTTTTTTTTTATTGTTTTCACTGTTAATAGATGACTCGAGTGAGATTACTGTTCACAGAACAATTTTTGTACCCCTATCTCATTTGAAAACCCTAAAAGTAAACTTTCTGAGAAAGTGGTACGTCCTGCATAAAAATATGTAATAACCTTTTTTGTGTATAATTAAAGAATAAACATTTTTTGTATAACACATTTTTTGATAAAACGGACGGTTACTTAGATAAATGGGAAAAGTATTTGCGATGACGGCCATTTTGTTTATCGTGTGCAGCACCCGAACGCACCATTTTAGAGAGTGCCACCATCCAAATTGTGTTTCGCTAAGGTCAAACAAAGAGATTGAGACCACTCCCACACTTGCATCATCAAGGAGCCCACGGATGTACATTTGACAGCAGACTATAAGGGAGATTATCTTTATTATTTTAGAAATTAATAAACATAAACAATTGGGTAATTTGTTAAATGATCATTATTATTATTATGCTAATTACTTCTTATAATATGAGATCTGTTAATCTTATTTGTATAAAGTTATTATTTAGGTATCCTTTATTGCTATGCTAATTGCTTTTTTTATAAAATGAAATTTTCAAATATTCAGTATTTAAGGAGACAGTTAGATTGTAAGTTAGTTATCAACTCATCATCCGATGAGGCCTATGTTAGGTCATGGTTAATATTAAATTATTGTGAAAATCTAAGCGTGTTCGCTCAATTAAAAAAAATTAAATATATTTTTTCACATTTCTATGTATCTAATTTTGTGTTCCCGTTGCTGCTCTCTTTTGGAGATTCCCGCAAGGCATTTGAATCTTCGTCATGTAGTGGGTTAAGTTCGCTTATAAGAATTTGTCCCAAATTTATTTTGGAGCATACTCCAAACCGCGAGGAACACACGAGGTGATATGGAAGCTTATACCGTGAAAGTAAATTATATATGTTCTAGTAAACTCATAAGATATATTGGAAACCAATTTCGACCGGGAAATTACAAATTTTATATTATGGCGAAGGTGCCAGGATTACGCATATTATTTCCGCTATAAAAATAAATATTTCCCAGCAAACATTTTTGTTAGAATTAGCTCCAACTCGACTTAGGAAACGAGAAATTAACCTATTGAAGTAATTATGACGTAAAATTGACTGAAAAGTAGATTTCCGATAGAAATTTACCAATTAGTCTCAATTTTAAATTCAGTTTACGTAAATAATACCAATTAATCTACCTCATACACAATTTTCTTTGAAAGTAAATTTTACAAAAGCAGCAAGTGAAAAATTACGAAAAAGGACCTCAAGGATAAATTTCCAATAGAGCCGAAATAAAAAAGTATTTCTAATAGTCGAATGTCTTACTAGGTAGATTCTGTTGGAAATCTTACGTAATGTATACCTAAATAGCAACAACCTATTTGGTCACTTTTATTACACTCCTTTGAAGTAATATTAGGTCGACAACGTCGATAAATTCTACCTAGCTTATCTACCTGATTTCAACCATTAAGTCATTTACCATTAAACTGACCGTAAAGTTACTCTAAAGCAATAAATTTTAAACCTCCTTGTAACAGTAACCTGGCAAGTCGACCTCAAAGTTAACTTGACTATAAAATAGTAAATCAGAAGCTAACCCCGCCTAACCTATTTGAAAAATTCATATTATTTAGGTTGTTTTAACAGTTAGGTAGGTGAATTAGTTATTATCTAAAAATTATTTCAGTTATTAAAAGAAGCGATTAACGCAGTACAGATGGATAGTTCGTGGTGCCAATAATATACAACTGAAGTGTACTAAAAGTAAAAAAATGCTGCCTGAATAATCACTACTTCCACATCCAGATTTCTAATCCATCTCTTTTAGAGAAAACATCTTGATTATATTTACACTCTAGTATGTGGAGATATTGAAATATTGGTCATATAATTTTAATAAAAGGGAATTGCCGAACGCTAGCCGAGCCTCCAAAACTTTCGGGTGCTGCCGAATACCAAAGGAATTTCATAGAGCTCCACTGTGACATTTTCAGTTCACTCTCTTGTCAACAATACATTAGTTTAGTTAAAATTTACACATAATAGGTAGAATTAACTAATAGGTAATATATTCAAAAATAAAGTAACATGAATAGGTTCTATTAAATACAAGTAATTATTGGATATAACATTATAGTTAATAATACTTTCAATAGGTAGAGTTAAGCAAAATGTCGTAAATCTTATGGTATCTTGATCTGTGATAATTTCTACCTATAAGATACGTAGATTTTCGTTGTTATTTTAACGTTGAGGTCTAGTTAGCTAAAGACGCCATATTTTCTGAGCACAGTTAAAGTATGATTCCAAATTGAAATTTATAAAATTAGTGTGTATGGAAACAAACTGATAAGAAGGTAAAAAGAAATACATAATTATACCTGTAAGCTCATATTTAACAAGCATAGCATACTTTCGTCTCAAGGCTATTACTATATTTTTTTATTTGGCAATAGAAATTTCCTTATAGATGGATATTTTGGAGACGCATTATTATTTTACGAAGTACAGCTGCTATTATTCACAAAAAAATGTTCGGCTCATATCTTCAGTCTTGTAAGTGACTGACAACAATATATCTACTACTTATAAGGAAAAATACCAAATAACTATAAAAATCTTATTTTTTCCGCTTGGTCATTTTCCAATTTCACATACGTCCGTAGAATTTACCTAAAATTAGTCAACTTGATGTCGAATTGACGTTGAATTTAAGTAAAATTCCCCTAAACAGGTATTAGTAACCAAATATAATCTGCGACTACAAGTACGATTTATGTGTAGTTTTACCTATTTTAGTTGATATAACTTAATTTCGACGTCGTCTTATTCTCCACTTATGTCGATTCCACATAGCATCAACGTAAATTTTACCAAAACATGGTTAATTCTAATTTTGTGACTAAATTTATTATACATAATTTAGGTAGTCTTGACGTCAAATAACACCTAAATGTTTACTGGGTTTCTGCAAAATATCTACGTAAATTATAGATATATGAGGAAGGAACTTATAGAATAAATTCAAGTATGCAACTAATTATAATAATATTAGTTGAAAATCATTCGTCAATTATTATATTTAAATCATTTTTCAGCTCATTGATTATCACATACAGGGTTACTCAGGGAAAGCGGGTATTAGATGTTTCTTGGAATCTGTTCAGTTTTGAAATTTGAAAATTGAGCTAAGGGGGTTCTTGGATATGGCGGATCTAAAGAAAATATTGTCATGCATGTGTTATTTTCGCTTACACCGGATGTAGCAATTAAATTTGTAATTCCTCATAAAATTTTAGCTTGTGTTTTCGAAATAATTAATACATTTGAAGATTTTTAACACTTCCGAAAAAAAATCAATATCTTCTATCATGTGGACGATTTAGAGACTTTCTTTTCAAGCTCATACAAGAACCCTATGATCTAACTAGAAATTGTATTATATTTTCACAATATGATTTTATTTTCACAGTCGAACATTTTTTTACTTCCGAAGTCAATATTTTAAAATGGAATCCCCTGTATATTTTCAGATAATTTAATAGACTATTAAATTGATATTAGCAGTCCCTATACGTATCTCTCTTTGTTTTTTTTTATGGACGAGTTTTGGTAAAATGTACATGCAAAGTCAGCCCTATTTGTTAGCAGCCAATACAAGTCTTCTAACTTTTTTTTATTATCATTTTTATAATCATGTAGATAAGTGATATTATTTTTTTATTATCAACATAATAACATCAAAAAATAGAGATCATTTTAAATTTATCCCAAATACTTTTAAACGAAATTTACAAAATAAATGAACATATTGAATATAAATATTTAATGCAACAACTGTTCAATATGCCCTCCACTTTGCTATTGACATGCCAATATCCTGGAATTTACGGCACTTGCAGTGGCTCACTGAATTTATTTGCTGAAATGCAGCCCGTACTCTGTTTCTTCAGAACTTCCTTGGTAGTAGCCGGGGTGGCTATACAATATTTCTGATATTACCTCAAAAGTAAAAGTCTAAGAGGATCAAATCAGGGGACCCTGCTGGCCATCTGCAAAATTCTCGGTAGCCAAACCACCTAAATTCGAACGATGCTACTAATTCGTCATACACTTCCCATGTATTATGTGGACCGCACCAACCGTTTGATAATACATAGAATTATAAATATTTAGGGGCAAATTATGAATAAAAGTAACAACTACTGTTCACAAAATTTCCATGTATTTATTGCTATTTAATTTTTTCTAGTAGAGATGATACTTATACTTATTATTTATTAATAAGCAAAAAACCTTCAAACCAAATTTTTCCTGGAAATTTAATTCACGCACTGAAGGCGAGACCATACCGCCATCTCAACTATTAGTGTAAGTAAAGTAAGTCTACTTTACTACTCGGTAAGAGATGAATCTGGCGAAGTTAAATAGTCGTGCCCATCTCATAATTCCAATCGGCTGATCGAACCCGTAAAGGGCGATGGGCACCTTACACCTTACTAACTGGATCCACCTACATCTCTTCACTTTTACGACAGTTGCCAACACACATTATCCTGATACAAGCACATAGTTACCCCTACGTACGCGCGTTCCGTGAAATGTTCTCTACGTCAAACTTATATCACAGTTAACCAGTGGTGGAACAATGTCAATTCTGAATTTTTTTACAGTAACAATTTAGTTATTTGTGTTTTTCCTCGCATGGAATTAATGATTACACAGCCCCACAAAAAAAAATCAGACCAGCGAAACAGACCCATGTATCCCTATGTATTTTCAGCCGCTGAATCTGAATTCGAGGTCGAAGAAAATCGTATATCCCCAAAATCATTAGTAGGAGTCAAAAAACACCCCTAGAATGGCGTAAAAAGAAGAGTAAGCTACTAGAATAATTGTTACATCTTAATCAATCGAATTATACAAATTAAGGTTAAACAACAACGTACATACAATAGATATGAAGTACAAACCCGGGGAGGCTCGAAAACTACCCTGCCCTCTAGATATTGAAAAATCGATCCAAAAGAGCAATAACTGCAGAAAAATCTCGAAATGTGCGCTGATAGTTATTAACAGTTAGATAGCAAGATAAAAATCAACCTAACTAACCCAACCACCTAATCATCCCATGAAAGATTGGGAAAAATAAGAAAAAGAAGTAAAACACTATTTCTGCCGTCAAATCAAACCTGAATTTGTGAAGAAATTCATTAATTTGGCGTGCCCAGGAGTTGACAAACAGCATTATAGCAAGGAAGAAATAGCTGAACAGACAAGACGGTACATTTTAAGTATGCTGCAGTTACATCTGTCGACGTGGAGCGGTCCTACTCGTAATATAAATGGATTTTCAACGAAAGACGTCGAAGTTTAACTCCAAAACATTTAGAACAGTTATTAATAATATACTTTTATTCTTGTAATCGGCATTGAAAAATACTTGTGTATGTAAATTCATTGTTAATTACGTCCCGTTATACCTCCAAGTCTCTTCGAGTGAGTGTTTATAATAAAATTATTTTATCAGCTTTGGAATTAGCTAAAAAAATTCAAGGTAAGATATTGTTTCACACAAAGCTTTATGTGCTGACACATAACTACATAAAGCCAACCCTTTTTTTACCACAAATCCAATAGCTAATTCTGACCTCTGGTAATGAGTAGCTGAAATAAAACTGATATTATCACTATTTTATTTTTTATTTCAAAGTGGAGATGGTAAGCAGAAGTTGCATGGTCAATGAGACAAATTGCACCGCGTTGTAATATTTAAAAAAGTATAGAATAAACAGTTTAATTAATTCATAAGAAATATTATTTAAAAAATGTAAAAAGTAACTATTAATATTTTGTTTTTACACTATTTCTATTTACAACTTCTATTACTATATTTGGCACAAAATTTAGTAAACTCATGCAACAATCATCGGTAATATTTTTCCTTGCGTTATTTATTAATTCCAGTAATGGGCATTCCGTGGCCTCACATTTCCTTTTTGAAAATTTCTTACGAATAGTCCTCATTGTACGCAACTTAATTTTAGCAGAAATATGTTATAAGACGTCCTATTATTTATTATCCACGGCATTGATAATAACTATTTGGTCGCAGGAATCACTGAAAACGATTGGATTCTTTCTCAAAAAAAAAGAAAATCGCGGCGTAAGCTGCGGCCATTTTTATTCGAAAAATATGAAGTCTGTTTTAGAGAGTGATTCTACATAAGCAATTTGAAAAATGTTCTCGATTTGCATTTTTACATGTTTTCTTTCGTTGATCGGCGTATGTTCAACTAAATATCCCCTAAGAAATGGAACTACTAAGAAAGTTAAGTCAGAATCGTGAGGTTTTCAGCATAACTTTTGCACCCATTTTTAACCCGGCCTTTGATGTTTTTAGAACTTATGCCAACATTGTCGGCAAGTGGATTATTCCACCAGGAAATTTCAAAATTTTAGCTCCATGTTTCTATATCCGGCAATATTTCTTATTTCAAAATGGCTTTGTTCTTTAAATCAGCGATATATTACAAAAAGGTATATGGCTTTCTGTTGAATAAAATCAAATCCTGCTCTGCTATATTGACGAGTAGCTACTGGCCCAAAGTAAGACAACTTTACAAGCAAACTCGGAAAGGGAACGTGAACGGCTGTAATTGTACCATAAAATAGTCGGTGAGGTATTAAAGAGAGTGTGAGAAATACGTGTAAGTTCACTTTAATTTATTACATATGTTAATGGACCTCGAATTCGATGGACAAACTTCTGTGGTTACAACAAATGTGCTTCCTTCGAATGTAAAACTAATATGGGTCTCTGGGTGATTGGGCGCATACTAAATGACATTATTTTGCTAGAATATGCTCATGTAGGCACTGAAAATAATTTTGTATATTTTTAAAAACAATCCAGTCAGAAAGAAGTTTCCAAATTCAAATAAAAGACAGCAGAAGATTTTTTAAACAAAACTTTACCATGAAGTTAATTAAGTAGTAAATAAATTTATTTATAATATTGGCGTCTGATTATATGATTTTGCTTCCTTGCAGTTTAAAATATGACCCTTGTACTTAGTTCATAGCACATAAATCGTACAAATTTATTCTCAATAAATTCGAACCTATTTATACAGGGTGTAATTAGTTTCATGTAATAAGGCCCGACTAGACAAACAAAAAACCTATATGACTATTTGCTCTAGGGGCACTTTGAAAAACTGACCTAGGTTTAAAATTTGAATGTTAAGGTAGGAAACATTTGAGAACCTCTGGCACTTTGATGGGATTACTTGTATCGAACTTTTTATACTACTAATTTTGAAAATGTAAATAATTCCTTTTCTTTCGGCACAACGCAAGCATAGCATGACCGCAGGGGTTTAAATAGGATTTGTTTACATGTGTTTTTTAATTTGGAACAGTTATTGTAGCTTTTATTGTCGTTTATAAGAATTTATAAAATTTAATAGTGGTTTATTAACATTTGTAACATTGTGTTAAAAGCTTAAAAAATTAGTAATTATTTTTTGAAATTGGAAAACGAACAGTTAGACGTCCGAGATACGATAACAGAAAATAGTAGTTTATTTTAAGTGAGGAAGAAATCTGATTTTTTTTTACGAATTGAGCGTATAACTTTTCCCAATCAGGTATCGAAAATTAAAAATCGAGTCTTTCTTCTCTATGAAAATCAATGTAAACAATAATAAACACATCAAAACAAGACAGCGAATAATAATAATAATAATCATACCTTTAATGCCCAATAGGTAACACCCAACTTAATAATTCTTTTGAATTATTCACAAAAAATGTCCAAAATGACCTCCATCTCCACGTATACACATTTCGGCACGTCGAACTAAGGACATACGCACTCCGTTCAACACATTTGGTATATTAGGATCATTTTTTATGGTTTCTATGCGCATTAAAATACGTTGTTGCAATGTTGCGTACATCTGGCAACTTTAAGTAATTTTATTAAATTCTATTAAACAGAATGAATTTTTGAGAAATATGTACAGGTATTTACCATACTCTAGTAACTAAAACCTCAGACATTAAATTATCATAGGTAATCTGTTTAAATTTAGGAATGTACACATTTATTATATTTTCATGTTTCATCCATTTAACTCTTTTTGTATTCCAGTTTTTGCTAACAGCTCTCGTAGAACACAGAGGCTTCGATCGCATAGTAAATATATCTATTTCACAGCACAAATTTCTTAATTATTGGTTAAACCAAATATACTGCAGGAAGTATTATGGGTTGCATATAACAACGCGGGCCCATTCTTAGTAATTTTTAGTTTATAGTATGGTAATATGTTAATTGAGACTTGAGAGGGGATATCTCTTTTATTAGCTAGCTGATAGGAGAATGGCCATTTCTGTAGCCAATTCTGCAGCAGCAATTACATTGACTTTTAAGTTTTTTGATAATCATTCAGTCGCGAGTTGTGACACTTCTGCCGTTATCAAACTTTTTCTTAGTGATCTATCTAATAAAAGGTAATTACATTTATTTATTTGATTCCTCTCATTAGTGTTTAACGGCCTTTAGCCATATTTTTCATTTCTGCTAACTAAACAACCATAATTCTGAAACATGTGCTGATAATATTTTTTTTTCTTCCCAAACGTAGAGTTTTGCTGCCAAATAGATGATTATATAACTGATTATTTTAACAACTGATTACATAGATTTCATAAGACGTATAGTCCAGTCAAACACAGTTTAGTAAAGTTCAGCAGTCGATTGAAATTCCGTTTAGTCAAGTCCAGTTTAGTCCAGTAAATCCCAACCAACAGCAAAACCCTAGCGTTATACAGGTTAGCAAGACGTCAAACCACGTCGAGGAGCAGTCTGTGTTCGGAGAGGCTGTTAGGAAAGGCTACCAGAACTCACCAGGAGCCCTCATCCACTATCTATCCATCATCAGGAGGATTGGTGAGATTCTGAGAATTTCATTGATATTTTTTGTTGTATAATATTTACTGTATAACTTTCATTGCACAATATATTTCTTTTCTTTTAATGATAAATTAATTAAGCTATAAATATTTTCTGTTGGAAATTGTGGTAATATTACTTAATATTTCTATTTCATAATTGATAACATTATTTTATAATTTTTAAATTGATTAAAATCGCTGATTTGTTTTTACATTGATGATTTTTCTGAAGTAATTAATAAATAAGTATCTTTTATCGTAAAATTTAATTTTTCATTTTTTTTGTTTGTCTGTCCGCCATAAGATCAAATCTTTCCACGGCGGTTGGTTTCACCATCACAGGGGTAGTAGTAACTCTTAAATTTTCCGTGGATGGCGCTCATAATTTTTACATCATTTTAAGCTACCTCTGAGTGTTGGAACAAACTAGCTAGGCAAAATATCACAAAAATATTGGTTCACCCTCTGGCTGATTTAAAAAAATATATATTAATTGAACCCACGAAATCCCAGCCACGCACCAGATCAGCTAGCCGTTCGCCGTCACTATTTGTGTGTTGGTTGAATTGCCTTTGGTTATCACCTTAACCGGTGATATCATTGTTAATTTTTCTAAGGCCAAGTAGTGATGTAACAATGGTGCCCAGTAACGTGAGGCCCGAATAAGGTTCAGTAAGTTTCATTTTTTTTAGTCAAGTTATGTAAGTTTCAGATTTTTAAATGAGTAGAGGTGAATTTTAGAGTTTTTGTGGTATCAAGCATAAGCTAGTTTGATCTTATGAGAGACAGAAATTTAGGTTTTGAGTTTGAAAATATTATTTGTGCAATAATTTTATGTCTGGAAGTTATTTTATGATAATTTATTTTATCTATATGGTAAATACTAGGTACAGAAACGAAGTATAAAATTCAATATTTTATATCTAATTTAGAGGACTATACGAATTCTTCTAGCAGTATAAAACAGGCGATGTTTTCTTTGTTTTTATTTAACCATAAAAAAATCTTATCACTTTTAGGGAATTTGGTGTCCAGTGATAGCGATTAAGTTTAGTACATTTGGGTTGGGTTTAGAGATGCTTATTTGATTAAATATATCAAAGTGATTTAAAACTTAAAATAGCGACTTATTAATTCCGTTTATTTTAATATTAGGTTCAGTTCAGTTAGGTATTGCAAATTTGATTTTAAATCAAAGCAATTATATTTTAAAATAGCAAGTAAAACTTTGCGTATTTTAATAAATTTGCTACATTGAAATTAACTCAAATTTATTTAGTTTAGTGAGTCAGCGATTGTACGCCTGTACAATCTTTATTTCAGTTTAGACTTTTTACGTTATTTTATAGAGTATTCTTTACTTGATAATTCAATTTCAGTTAGGTATTATTTTAATACCACTTATAGTTCGTTTTTCTTGTAGAGACATATACAGGTATTGATTTTTAATTTGTTTTTGAGTCAGTTTAAGTGTCGTTAGTGGACAAGATGGACTCACCGCTTGTTATAAACCCTTCTTATCTGACAGAGGCTGAGTTAGATTATGAACTTAGAATCAGGGGTGTAATAAGTACTCGTAGAAAATTGCAAGACAAGAAAATCGTTTTGAAAAGATTTTTAGAAAAGTCAAATGGGGAGATTAAGAAATTAAAAGATCCAAATTTTGAATTGGACACCGAGAAAAATGTGATTGAGATAACACTTATCGAACTCGAATCATTAATTCTAGATTTTTCAGCAACTGTAATTGATACTATGTACTTAATTATTTCCTCGCGTTTAGCTTCATTAACGTATAGAGTGGATAGATTTAAAGTTCCAGAGGAACCACTTGAAGTTAAAACCTTGTATACCGAGTTTAAACAGGATGCTCAAGCCGCATGCCTAGAGCTAGAAGCTAAACTAGCAAATAATGTTATTAAAACGGTAGAGTTAGATAATAGCGACATAGTTTTACCCTCAACCTCTGTCAATAAAAAGTCAATACCAGTATATAAGTGGAATATAAAATATGATGGCCGAACAAGCGTAAAAGCATTTTTAGAAAGAGTTGTGGAGTTGTCAAAAGCTCGCAACGTCACTTTTAAAGAACTTTGTGAGTCTGCAATAGACTTATTTGAAGGTCATGCTTTAATTTGGTACAGATCTGTTAGAGATAAGGTCACCTCTTGGGACCAGTTAGTTAATGAAATGCACAATACTTTCTTACCATTAGAGTATAATGAAACTTTATTAGATGAAATTAAATCACGTAAGCAGGGGCGTAGTGAGAAAATAACTATATATGTTGCCACCATGCAGAATTTATTTAATAGATTAGTATCACCTGTCAGCGATGCTGAACAGTTAAGAATAATTAGAAAAAATATCTTACCAATTTATGTTGAGCGATTGGCTTTAGTTGATGTTAGGGACACTTGTGAACTAGTGACATATTGCAGGAAAATCGATGATGCCTTGCAGGCCAAGAATAAATATTCGCCTCCAAGTGCAACTAATGCCCTTGAATCAGATTTAGCTTACGTAGAAAGTTCAGAGCCATCATCTTCAAAAAGGCAACATGAAAATATAATAAATGTGTACATTCCTAAATTTAAACAGATTACCTATGATAATTTAATGTCTGAGGTTTTAGTTACTAGAGTATGGTAAATACCTGTACATATTTCTCAAAAATTCATTCTGTTTAATAGAATTTAATAAAATTACTTAAAGTTGCCAGATGTACGCAACACACCCTTCTCCTCCGGAAGAAATATTTTAGCTTACTGAAATATTTCTTGATCAGCTTTGATCCAAAAAAATTTTTAATTAGCAAAATGTCTGACTAAATGGTACTAACATCAAACTGTACTAAAATAAACTGTACTAAAAGTAAACTGTACCAAACTAAAATTGAAAATATTATGAATGCGTGAAATTTATTTCCTCGTAGTGCTAAAGTGAAATAGTAAACACCTCGTATACGTGGCTAAAAAAAAAATAAATAATTAAAAAAATTATTTACTATATGTCCCAACTTAATGGTGACAAACTCACAAAGTCCAACTTCTAAAAAGAAAATATTGGAAACTAACCTGTATGCCCATAGACTAGAGCCATACATTATACAACCACGTGTAAAAAAAATATTTACAACTACGAGTTAAATGTTTGTTAAATTTCACAACGAATTAAAGTGTTCAACTACGAGATAAAAATTACAACAACGCATTCAAAACTATTTTGGACTAAGCGCCCGGACTATTATCCAGTTAATGTAAAGTGAAAACCAAAACTAAAAATTTGTATATGCTTAATGAAATTTCTCTAAAGTATCAATAAACATGTATTCAATCTAAAATCTCTTAACATCGTCAAACCCGAAATTTCGCAAATAAAATTTAAAATAAAATATTTACACAAGTGTAATTGGATATGCATCGATCCAAACACACCAAGTTGCGAAACCAAACTAAACTAAAAAGGCAGAACTGTGTCTGTCTGTGTGTGTCCTCACGCGAAATTATTCGTTAGTGTGAGGTCACCTAAACCCAAAAGTTTGACGATTTCTTTTTTTTTAAAGCAGATATTTGGTGTTGAGTATCGCTTTATAATGCGGCTAAGTTGGAAGTTACGCATTTTAAGTGGCCCTATTTAAAGAACCTCCACCCTACCACCCTATATAATCTCAGCGACAAAATAAAAAAAACAATTAAAAATTCTTGCATTTGTCAAGAAGTATCACAGTAGATGCATGAGGTATGAAAAAAAAAAAATTATGTCGCTAAGTTTTCGTGCGATGTTATGCATTTTTGAGTACTTGTCTCAAAAACTGAATAAACAGAACTAAACCTAAATGTTACTAAAATTAAATGATCGGCCAATCAAATTAAATCTATTTAAACCTAACTAACTAACACTAAGTAACAGTACTACTAAAATTACTTTTACCCTAACTGACTGTTATGGTGGCGTCTAAATATTTTCTGAATACTGCGACGCTCTACCGCAACTTATCTCACTATACTATACCTAACTATACCTAACTAAACCAAAGTTAAACCTACAGATGGTTCTAGAATCATTAAAGATCCGCGGTTGAGAGGTTTGGTTGCAAATCAACCCTCTCGTTAACACAAAAAGCATTAATTTAGTACTAAAGTACTATAACTCAATTGAACATGCGGTTTGAAAAATTGTCATTAATTTTTCAATGTTGAAACCGCAAACTAAACTCGACAAAGTCATTGTCCTACTTGACCTGACCTGACTAAAAATCGAGACGTCGTTCGAACTAAGCGTCGAGACGGCGCTCATACTGAACTGGACTAACGAGATCGTGCTCGTTTTAAATTAAGTTTATTTTAATGTCTTGTAAAATAAACTTATTTTATTTCATTTCCTCTCGAAGGAAATTTTAGAATATGTTAGGCGTCCCTAAGCATACCTGACCTGACTAAACTAAAATTTTGTCTTGACTATACTCCGTGGCATAATCGGACTTACGGGCAAACTTTACTAGACCTGACTAAACTGTAATGTTTGGGCAAACTAAACTAACTGAACTTAAATAAACTTAATAAGGGACTAGGTTGTACTAAACTGAACTAAAAATTAATCTTTAAGGACTTGCACTGCATACAAAATTTTTACAAAGACTAAAAACATGTCCGAGCTTATGGTTCTAGACCTCGTGCAAGCTGGCGTTCGAGCCCAAATAAGGCTTGAGCTTCGATACATGCCAAGTACCAGCTGGAGTTCCGTCTAGGTGGTTCAGCTCATATGCAACTTTAGATAATACTTTCTTGACAATGCACGGTACATAGCGATTAGCTAATTTAGCAGAAAAGAATTCTGCGGCGTTACTCAACTCAAAATTTCTGAGCCAGACTTTTTCTCCAACTTTGAAAACTTTGTCTCGTTTTCTCAAATTATAATATTTGGCACCCTTTTGATACGCAACATTTAACTTAACTTGAACATCCCTATATAACTGAGGAAGTTTATCCATCTCATTGGCATATGATCTTCTACTTTCCCCAAGGTCATCCACATCTGAAACGTCGACGTCGTCATAATAATCACCCGTTACAGGCAGCTTTCGCCCAAAATTCAGGAATGCCGGGGTGAATCCAGTCACCTCGTGTACGGCTGAATTAATCGCAGATTGAATATTTAAAATATTTTCGTCCCATTTCTTATGTGAGCCCTTGAGAAAACTTCTGATCATAGTGCCAATTGTACGATTTACCCTTTCTACGTGGTTTATTTGGGGATGATAAAAACAAGTATACCACAACTTAGAAATTTTGAATTTCTTAACAAAATTATTAAACATATTGCTAGTATGTGCTGTAGCATTATCTAGCAATAAAACTTGGGGTGTGCCATAAGTTAAAAATACTTGTTCGAGAAAAGTTGTGATAGCTTTTGAAGTGGCTTCACGCGCGGGTTTCATTAGCACAAATTTAGAGAAATAGTCTACGGCTACTAACAAAAACCTATTGCCCTTCGTACTTTCATCCATTTAACTCTTTTTGTATTCCAGTTTTTGCTAACAGCTCTCGTAGAACACAGAGGCTTCGATCGCATAGTAAATATATCTATTTCACAGCACAAATTTCTTAATTATTGGTTAAACCAAATATACTGCAGGAAGTATTATGGGTTGCATATAACAACGCGGGCCCATTCTTAGTAATTTTTAGTTTATAGTATGGTAATATGTTAATTGAGACTTGAGAGGGGATATCTCTTTTATTAGCTAGCTGATAGGAGAATGGCCATTTCTGTAGCCAATTCTGCAGCAGCAATTACATTGACTTTTAAGTTTTTTGATAATCATTCAGTCGCGAGTTGTGACACTTCTGCCGTTATCAAACTTTTTCTTAGTGATCTATCTAATAAAAGGTAATTACATTTATTTATTTGATTCCTCTCATTAGTGTTTAACGGCCTTTAGCCATATTTTTCATTTCTGCTAACTAAACAACCATAATTCTGAAACATGTGCTGATAATATTTTTTTTTCTTCCCAAACGTAGAGTTTTGCTGCCAAATAGATGATTATATAACTGATTATTTTAACAACTGATTACATAGATTTCATAAGACGTATAGTCCAGTCAAACACAGTTTAGTAAAGTTCAGCAGTCGATTGAAATTCCGTTTAGTCAAGTCCAGTTTAGTCCAGTAAATCCCAACCAACAGCAAAACCCTAGCGTTATACAGGTTAGCAAGACGTCAAACCACGTCGAGGAGCAGTCTGTGTTCGGAGAGGCTGTTAGGAAAGGCTACCAGAACTCACCAGGAGCCCTCATCCACTATCTATCCATCATCAGGAGGATTGGTGAGATTCTGAGAATTTCATTGATATTTTTTGTTGTATAATATTTACTGTATAACTTTCATTGCACAATATATTTCTTTTCTTTTAATGATAAATTAATTAAGCTATAAATATTTTCTGTTGGAAATTGTGGTAATATTACTTAATATTTCTATTTCATAATTGATAACATTATTTTATAATTTTTAAATTGATTAAAATCGCTGATTTGTTTTTACATTGATGATTTTTCTGAAGTAATTAATAAATAAGTATCTTTTATCGTAAAATTTAATTTTTCATTTTTTTTGTTTGTCTGTCCGCCATAAGATCAAATCTTTCCACGGCGGTTGGTTTCACCATCACAGGGGTAGTAGTAACTCTTAAATTTTCCGTGGATGGCGCTCATAATTTTTACATCATTTTAAGCTACCTCTGAGTGTTGGAACAAACTAGCTAGGCAAAATATCACAAAAATATTGGTTCACCCTCTGGCTGATTTAAAAAAATATATATTAATTGAACCCACGAAATCCCAGCCACGCACCAGATCAGCTAGCCGTTCGCCGTCACTATTTGTGTGTTGGTTGAATTGCCTTTGGTTATCACCTTAACCGGTGATATCATTGTTAATTTTTCTAAGGCCAAGTAGTGATGTAACAGCAATTGTTCTAAAGTGTCAATTGGATCACGGTAAACTAGACATTTAAAATACCCCAAAAATAAAAGTCCATCGAATTTGAGTCGGGCGATCTAGCAGGCCATAGTACTGGTCCGCCACGTCCAATCCATCGCCGAGGAAACTTTCTGTTCAAAAAAATTAGAACAGCCAGACTAAAATGGACTGGCGCGCCATCGTGAAAATACCACATTCTTCTACGCGTAGCCAAGGGTACATCTTCCAGCAAATTTGGCAATGTCTGTTGCAAAAAAATTAAGTATACATCACCATTTAATCTAGCGGGTAATTGTATAGGTCCAATTATTTCATTACCGAAAATTTCTGCCCACAAATTAACGCTCAACCGTCGTTAAAAATGCGCCCTTCTTATTACACGTGAATTTTCGTCTGCTCAAAGTGCATATTTTTAGAATTAAACACTCCATTTCTGGTAAAACACGACTCATCGGAGAAACACAGAACGTTTAAAAAATCCTCGTTTGCCGCGTGTTTTCTTAAAATCCTCCTACAAAATTGCATTCGCTCTGCAAAATCTTGAGGTTCTAGTGCTTGGATACGTTGATAGTGATATGGATGCAAGTTCATATCTCTCAATGTCCTCCATGCCACAAAATGGGATACTCCCGCACGGTTCGCGATATCGCGGGTGCTTAAAGTTGGATCCTCTTCTACAAGTTCCAAAATTTGAACCTCCGCGCCAATTACCCTTTCTTCCCGTTGTGGACCTCGTTCTCCTCCGTGTCCACAGAGACGACCTATTTCTCGAAGACGCTGGTCAATACTAACAAATGTACGAGCACAAGGATGACGTCGATTAGGGAACCTTTAACGATAGAGCTCTTCCGCACCAGCTGCATTTCCACCACTTTCTCCATACATCAAGTGCATATCCGCGAGCTCTGGATAAGTGTCATCTCCCATTATGTCCAAAATCTGCGTTTTAAAACACCACACTAAAGTGTGAATTAACGTTATCAATAAAGAAAACAAAAAGAAAAACTTAGTCCGAAATCCAAAAAGTAACATAAAAAGCACAAACGAGAGTGGTGTCTTCCGTAACCAAGTACTAACGAGCTGAACGATAAGTCAATAAAATAAATCTTAACATAAGTGGCACAAAATTCAAAAAGAACGAAAACAATAGACAGAGCCAAGGAACGGGTAGGTCGTGTTGTTGTTTACCAAGTAAGGACACAAACTGAAATTATTACCTGAGAATATTACAAGGGAGAGTATAGCACGCGTAATAAGATAATTTGGCGCGAAGAAGCAAAAAACATGGCGGTCTCCTCTGTCGGTCGCTTTTAACTGCTTTGTCGATAGTCGGCATGCTTTTCGATGACCCCCGTTGCGGCCTAATTATCTCTTAGGCTCACCATACTTATTTGCACGAATGTCAGAGTATCATGTGCGACAAGACGCGAGGCAATATGCCAGCAGTTCTCAAACTATGTTATTAAGTATTTTGGAAATTTTTGTTTATTTTTTTTTCTCCAAAACTATGAGCTTTAAACACCATGTTATATAAGGTTTTTTTCTTTGTCTTGTCGTTCCCTACCACCAGTTTTTCTTTATGACATGAAACTAATTGCACCCTGTATATAGGGTGTCCCGTAATAACGTGCAAAATATTTAACTACCAATTCCTTATCGAAAATGAAGGTGGTTTCTTCATATACAATTTTTCAAAATTAGCCTTTTCAAAATAAGCCTTTCTTGTCCAGCTAATGTAGTGTATATATCAATCATTATGAAAATACGATAAGTAGTTCTATTGAAGTTATATTAGACAAAGATGTCACATCGAACAGATTCTCTTTTTACGCTAGTGGAAACCTGTCAGTCTGGTATCCGCAGAGACGTTACCTATTTTTCTAAAATCATTAAAAATAATTTTGCTCTTGTCTTATGCATTATAAACACATTTGAATAGGTAGCATGATCAGCACGCTGTAATCCGCGATTGTTTAACCAAACCACTAAACAATATCTTAGTTTGGACTTCAAGGCGTTGCACAAAATCACTAAATTCGACGGAACTTAACTGATAAAATTAGTGAAAAAAATTACTTTTTATTGCTATAAAATTGCTCTGATGATTCCACCTCAGACGGTGACCAATGACATAAACTCCTAAATAGTGAATTTTATCTTTTTAATACATTGGGTTGATTCTACGGTTGGTTCCTTGTGAAACATTCTTCAATAATTTAGGAAATTATGCTTTTAATGTTTCAAAAAGTTTTATTAAAACTCTACACGTGTTTTGTATTTGGCAAGGTACAGAAAGACAACTTAATAAATTCTTAAATCTTCTGAATTCATTTCACGATAAAATTTAATTCACACTAGAAATAGAAAACGAGGAAGGTTTAAACTTCTTGGACGTTAACTTAAAAAATAGAAACAACAGCTTAGAGTTTGACATTTACCGTAAACCAACTTGCACAGACGCAGTCATTCACAAGAACTCTAAGCAATCATCACAAATAAAAATGGCAACTTTCCATTCATTTATCCACCGTCTGCTAACCTTCCCTTTAAATAAGAATAACTTTATGAAAGAAGAGAACACCATTAATAAAATCGCTAGAAACAACGGTTATAGTGAAAACCTCATAGATAAACTAATAAAACATAAACAAAAGAAAAAGTTACTTAAAGAATTTTATGCTGATACTCCACAAAGAACTGACATATATAAATGTATTAATTATAGGCCTAAGATTAGCGATAAAATCAAAATAAACTAAAAAAACTAGGATGTAAAACTATTTCTGTTAATAAAAATAATCTAGGGAAAATGTTAGTTAATAATAAAGATAAAAGAGATTTATTAGAAAAAACAGGTGTATATCAATTAAAATGTAATGACTGTGATGCTATATATATCGGTCAAACTGGTCGTAAATTAAAAAATCGTCTCGCTGAACATAAAAAATCAATAACGAATGGTATACATAGCACCGGTATGTCAACACACTGCATAGAAAATAATCATTTTGTTAATTTTAATGAAGTCGAATTACTCCATACAGAAAATAAATGAAAGAAGTTAGATTTACTAGAACAATTTGAGATCATGAAAGCTGTCAAAAAGCATAAAAATGTAACTAATGATCAAACATTATTTATGGGTCATAATATTCTAGAAAAAATAATTTACCATTAAGAACTTATTTGTAGTATATTTACATAGGATAGGAATCATATAACTATTTGCATGTAATAAATGGATTAAAAGCTTTGCATAATTTATACCTTCCATTATGTATAAATAAGTAAGGAGCACATTTTTAATTTAGTAATATCTTGTACTCTTGATAAAGGCCTAATAAGCCGAAACACGTGTAGAGTTTTAATAAAACTTTTGGAAACATTAAAAAGCATAATTTCCTGTATATTTAAATTTATCTTTTTAATTCAGGTCTGTTAAGTCCCCGATTCAATATGTTTTTTATTTAATTTTATCTTTCATTAACCGTTAGCTTTAAGTAAAGTCCTTCATTTTGGCTCACCCTATAGTTTTGCTAGATTTTTTGTGATGCTTAACTCGACACGCTCTGGGTCTAGCCTTATGTCACCGTAGACTGCTTTCTATACCGCAAATTATTCTTATTAACTTACGTTCGATTTTCATGTGTGTATGTACATAGATCTTTGGATGTATTACAACAGCCTTGGATTCCATATCTTGAAACCACCAGAAGCTGGATGCTGAGTTCTGAACCATCTGGAAGGGTCAAAAGGTAAAATACATACAAATCTCTTTGTACCGGAAGACTCTCTTTAAATAAATCAATTTTTTTTCACCGCAGTTAGCCTATGACTCACAGTTCACTAACACAGGGCAGTTTTAATTAGAATTACAAATTCGTTTATAAATTTTCAGTGTATTTTGAATAAACGGAAAAGTAATAAAAGTAGATTTATTGATATTTAAACTTAACGACAAAAATCTAACCAATTTTGTATCCTTTGGAGACCCATTTTTAGTTTTCTCGTATATCTCAATTCAATTTGTTCCTGTAATTGATCCTTCAATAGATTAACTTAACAGACTGCATTCATATTTTCGATATTAAAAATATAATTGCCTCCAATCGAACTTTAATAGTTCATTAGAGGAACGGGGAGAAAAAACAAATGGAAAATATAATTAAGGCAGACTTCTTAATAATAATGAGTAGCGGGTATTTTGTCGGAAAATTCAGTAATCATTTAAAGGAGTATACATCTCTGGGATTCATTGCAGTAATTCAGTTGGCGTTTTAATTTTCATTTTCGCAGAGCGTTTTCTTCTCACTCGCCATGATTGTTAATTAATTAATAAGTTAAAAGTGGAAGGGTTGCCTGGTTCTTTACGGTTACTCGCTGTAATTTGCTAACATTATTAAGAGCTACAGGGCCTGGTCTCTCGCAAATATGTCGGAGAATCTACAAGCTTTATGACCGAGGCACAGATTTCATTACGGCCGGCCCTCCATAAATTTATTGGTAATGCATTAATTTTTGAGAATTGCAGAATGATTAATCTTTAAATCGATATGTTACATTATTAGACCAAAAATGAAATTATATAAAAACATAGTTAAAAAAAAGCTTTTATTTAAAAGAACGTGCTAAAAAGTAAAAAATGTTTGTTCAACCTCTCTGAATTATGACTACTCCCCCCGAAAATATTAAATTAGAAACATGGTGTGCGGTACTTTGCTTGAAAGGGATTCTGATTCTCTATGCACCAGTATAAAATTCTTTAAATTAGATGCATTAATTCCTGAGGAAATTGATTTTGAAAATGTAGAATTCTGTTAATGTCTTATAAACTCAATTGAGGTATTTTTTGCTAAATTATTGATTTTAAAGAAAAGTGGCATCTAATAATTGTTGTTTTTAGTAAAAAACAGTATCTACCAGACATGCAAAAAAAACAGTTTTTTGTTTTTCTTTAACCGAAATAGATGATTCCGAAGGTTTTTGATGTGCTGGGCACAATGTCGTTGGCCGTTTACGCCATCACGTCATTATTTTGAGAAAACCTAACCTTTAAGTTCGAAAACGGTAATTTTTGCCTATATTCGTGCCCTAATAACTAGACAATGATACGAGATTGAATAAAACGGACCAAACCATCTTATTCAGCTGTCTTCAAAAACCAATGGTAACAATAAAAAAAAATATAACTATAGATGACGTAACCATTGTTTTTATTTTTGCGTTTAGCAAGAAATACTAACATTTTTGTCGTAAGTATATATGCAAATAAATCGGACCGAAATAGCTAATTTCTTAGGATTTTGACACGCTGAACATATGCCGTTACCCGTCTTGCTCTATGATGTTAGGATTTTGAGAAAACATAACCTCAAAATGGATAAAATATTTAATTTTTATAGTATTCAGGTTTCAGTCACAAAGCGGAATATGAGGTATTATTTTAGATGGATTTCTATGTGCTGTACAGGAAGCCGTTCTCTATTTTACTTGATCAGATCACGATATAGAGAAAACATAACCTCAAAGTGAAAAAATGCTGTTTATAATAGATTTAGATGTTAACTTATCCAGTCGATTTTCGATTGCCAATTTTTTGTTGTTATATGTATCTATATATTGTGACTTTAGTTGCTTACTTTGTTTTTCTTTCTCTGTCTAAATATTGGCCAAGTTTTACTTTTTTTCAATTTGAATATTGACGCTAAATTTTATTTCTAAGGGTAGTATATTTAAAACTCTTGGCACTAAGCATGAAAAACATTTTTGGCCAACTGCTTTATAAGCCCTTGGTTCAAGGCAGTTATCTTGCCTGAATATTGTGTCATAATTGTGATCAATGTTGGAGTGCTTCAATATTGCTAAACAAAATAATTGTCTTGGATCGAGTATTTCACTTTCCTTGTACAATACCTCTGTGTGATAATTATATCTTTTGTTAAAAATCATTTTTAAGATCAATTTTTGAGTGTTAATGAAACTTGTTAAGTGGTTCTTGTTTACTCCTCCCCATTCTAGCATCCCATATTGAATTTGTGTTTGTATCAATGAAAACTACAGTGTTTTTAAATGTTGCTGGTCCACAATTTATTTTTAAATATTTGATTTTTGGAAGAAAACCTCTTATCTTTTCTGTAACATTATATACTTGTAGGTTCCATCTAAAGTGCTTGTCGATTACAATACTCAAGTATTTCACCGAACTAGCTTCTGATACTTGTGTTTTTTCATCAATATCCAAACATCCAAAATAAGGTGAGTAATTCATGTAAAACATAAAAGGTAAGTAATGGGTTTCTGATGAAACCATTTTTCAGTTCGGAATGGTAAGCTGCCAGAACTGTCGATATTGGAAGTTGGAGGCTCATACACAATTTCCTCAAAAGTGTAAGGTTGGGCTGGTATCACAAATAATCAAAATATTCGCCTTTATATTTTTGATAACACACTTAATCGTTCGGATGCTTATCAGTGTGCTTATCTAGATTTTTTGGTGAACTCTTTACTGCCTACATGAGAACTATTTTTTTGCTTGATGCCAATTATTCAAGTGAAATAGACAGTTGTATTTGGTAGTAACAAGATGAAGCTCCGTCGCATCATTCACATACAGTGAGAAATTATTTAAACGAAGATTTTCTTAACAGGTGGATTAGAGGATGTGGAACTATTGAATGGCCGCCAGTTTGAGAATTCTTAATTACTTTTTATGGGACTATTTAAAATCAAAAGTGTATGTTCATTGAATACATGATAGCATTGCAGATTTAGAGAATGGGCTTGTTCCATGATATTCTGTTTATATGGTTTTTATACTTTTTCATATAGTACTCGATATTCTCATTATGCGCTTAAAATTTCGTATTATTAACTTTTTCCGTTCTCGAGATATAAGGAGTTGAAATTAGTAATAGTTACAAAAACCAAGCGCTCATTTGTGACGTCACTATACGCAAGTGACGTAAGAAAAGTGGCTTTTTGGGATCTTTCAAAATTAACCTGAAAAGTCGAAAAACATGGAATTTTCAAACGTTGGTAACTAAATAAATACGTCGAGTGGTAGTTCGTTCTATGTCTCTACGGAAAGGAGAAGGTCGGCGATGAATCCTAATCGTAAATTGCAGGCTCAAAATCAAAAATTCGTCCCGACAGGAGCGAGAGAAAATTGTAATTTTTTGACATTTTACCAAATTGTAGTCCCCTACTGTCAAGAAGTAAGCAAAATAAACAATACTTCAAAAACAGTTATAATTATAACGACCAAGGAGCATCAAGTCTATTGAGATCGCCGAGTCTATGCGTAAAGTGACGTAGCGCCTGGCCACGCCCCATTTTCGCGAGGTGGAGATTTGTAATAGTTTTTAAGATACTAAACGTGCGAATAAGATTCTGATTTTTTGCAGATCCATTATTTTATACTTGCACTTTCGATTTATGAAATAAAAAAAAAAAAGCGAAATAAGCCCATTGGATAACCGAAGAAATTCACAAAATAGGCCATGTCATAAATTGTCATCCGAGAATTCAAAGCTTGTTTATTATCAGAAAGCGACTGGCGGTCACTTTGAACATTTAATTTAATTGTAAAATAAATTAAAAATACATTCAAATAAACTGGAGATACATTCTTAATATATCTGTGACTCTGCGCTTCATTTTATATAACAGATTGAGGAGGGTTCTATTTTGTAGTAAAAACTTTTAAATGTTCTAAAGAAATTGTTTGTCAGCCATACTACTCAACGTCGGTCGGACGGCCGGTCAAAAATATACTGAAGTGACATATCGTTTTATGTGTTTTTTTGGCAGACAATTTCGAATGTAATGTTACTAAAATTCTATGACCAATTATTTCCAAATTCAGGAGTGCAAGTATAGTATCAAAACAATTTACTAACAGAAAAAATTTCTGACTTTTAGTTTCAGAGTTATGCGATGGTTTTGTATCGCCATGAAAACGTTACATTAAGATTTTTGAAGTATCACCCAGTATCTGGGAACTTTTAGACGTTATTCAGGCCAAGAAATTAATGTTTTCATACCTTTCAGGATTTGCAGTATTTTTCTATTGAAAAGAAACAGATTACGTCTTTTTTAACTTATATGTTAAAAAATGCCCTCTAGTTGTTCCTTTGATGAAAAAATCACAGACATAGATGTTTTAGAGTTGAGCTTAACAGTTATTTTAAAGATTTCTTCACAATACATATGACAGAAAACTCCAAAAAGACCAAACTAGTGAATTGTGTCTTAAGATATTTATTATTTTTAAAGCCCTCGCTAAAGGGTTTTAATGCATTTAAACTCAATTGTGTTATTTTATAGAGGGTGTAATTAGATTCATGTCATTAAAAAAACTGGTGGTAGGGAACGACAAGACAAACAAAAAAACCTTATATAACATGGGGTTTAAAGCTCATAGTTTTGGAGAAAAAAAATAAACAAAAATTTTCAAAATACTTAATAACCTAGTTTGAGAACTGCTGGCATATTGGGGTAGGTTTTATTGTCGCACGAGATACTCTGACATTCCTGCAAATAAGTATGCCGACAAAGCAGTTAAAAGCGACCGACAGAGGACATCGTCATGTTTTTTGCTTCTTCACGGCCAATTATCCTATTAGGCGCGCTATCTCTCCCTTGTAATATTCTCACGCATGACGCGACGTACCCGTTCCTTGGTTTTGTCTGCTTTCTTTTTGAATTTTGTGCCACTTATGTTAAGATTTACTTCATTGACTTATCGTTCAAGTCGTTAGTGCTTGGTTACGTAAGACACTACTTCTCGTTCGTGCTTTTTGTGTTACTTTTTGGATTTTGGACCAAGTTTTTCTTCTTGTTTTCTTTATTGATAACGTTAATTCATAGTGTAGTGTGGTGTTTTAAAACACAGATTTTGGACATTACGGGAGATTACACTTATTCAGAGCTCGTGGATATGCACTTTGTGTATAGAGAAAGTGGTGGAAATGCACCTGGTGCGGAAGAGCTTTAGAACAATTGCAACACCGTATTTTAATGCTCATAGAAACCATAAAAAATTATCCTAATTTACCAAATGTGTTGAACGGAGTGCCTATGTCCCTAGTTCGACGTGCCGAAATGTGTAGACATGGAGATGGAGGTCATTTCGAACAATTTTTGTGAAAAATTAAAAAGAATTGTTCAGTTATTGGGTGTTACCTATTGGACATTAAAGGTATGATTATTATTATTAGTATTCGCTGTCTTGATTCGATCTGTTTATTATTGTTTACATTGATTTTCATAGAGACCATAGACTCGATTTTTAGTTTTCGATACCTGATTGGGAAAAATTATGTGCTCAATTCGTTAAAAGAATCAGATCTTTTCCTAACTTAAAATACACTATTATTTTCTGTTATTGTATCTCGGGCGTCTAACTGTTCGTTTTCCAATTTCATAAAATAATTACTAATGTTTTAAGCTTTTAACACAATGTTACAAATGTTAATACACCACTTTTAAATTTTATAAATTCTTGTAAACGACAATGAAAGCTATAATAACTTTGTTTCAAATTAAAAAACACATGTAAACAAATCCCATTTAAACCCCTGCGGCCATGCTATGCTTGCGTTGTGTCGAAAGAGAAGGAATTATTTACGTTTTCATAATTAGTGGTATAAAAAGTTCGGTACAAGTAATCCCATCAAAGTGCCGCACTTCTTCCGGTGGGAACACAAGTCGGGTATTACAGTTTCTTATGATTTCTAATATTCGGAACTATAACATTCATTGACCCTGAAAAACAGTGGGTCTCAAATATTTCCTACCTACACATTGAAATGTTAAACCTATGTCAGTTTTTTTCAAAGTGCCCCTAGAGAAAAAAGTCATATAGGTTTTTTGTTTGTCTAGTCGGTCCAGTATTACCACTTTTTTTTCATGACATGAAACTAATTACACCCTGTATAATACAATATTAGACCCTAATACGTTTTGCTATCATTTTACAAATTACAAAATAGAAGCCTAACGCTCAAAAATTTAAATTCAATACAGAAAAATGTAACATTCCCCATCAATCTCTTTATCCATCCAATATTGAGGGATTCTAATCAGTGTTTTAGGCTTACGAAGTTGGATAAGCAGTCAGTGGTCTAATTAAGAAATCTGAGGTATATAAAGAGCGCGCCGTCGGAAAATTCTTATTTACCACGTCTCGTACTCTTTACTTATTCCCTGCGCAAACTTAATTATGTATAGATATTCAGAAGGTCATCAATATCTTATTAATATAGACCATCTATATTCCGAGAAAGCAGCCGGGTTTATTTTTGTTTTTTGTTTAGTCACTAGGGAAGCTGAAACTTCTACGTTGGATTAAAAGTTTGGCAGCGCACATGTCGCACAACGATATGTTGTTTAGGAAAGTCGATTGGTGACGAAATTAGAGGGAATGAAATTACCTTTAACGGAATACATTTTACTGGACGTTTACTTACTTATGGATTAGGATGGGTTCTCTGCAATATTATAGTATTTTAAAGAAATGTTATACAGGGTGATTTTCAACATAGATTATTTTCAAACTCAGAACAGGGCAAATATATTTTTGATTAATGTTTTAGATACCTATGAAGTAACTCAAATTACAGATCAACCAACACGTGTAACTGGCACCAGTTCTACTTTACTTGATTACATAATTTGTTCTAAAAATTTAAAAGCAATTTCATTTATTTATTGTTTGTGATATTTCTCAAATATCTGATCACCACCTAGTGGTGTATGCTGGATGACAATGAAATTCAAGCAAAGCCTTTCATGTACACTTTTCATGATTTAAAAAACATTAATCAAGAACATATCTTAAATGATTTTTGTACTATGCCAACTGCAGATGTTTACCATTTAGTCGATATTAATGATAAAATCAGTTTACTCAATAATCTTATAATTGGCCTATTTGACAGACATGCTCCTGTTAAAACTGTTTTAATTAGTAAAAAAAAGTCACCTTGGCTTACAGATACCATAAAACAAATGATTAAGTTAAGAAATAGAGCGCAAGTCATATATAAAAGACCAAAATTATCAGCACATTGGGATTATTACAAGCAGCTACGGAACATAACAAATTCTGCTATCATTGGAGAAAAAAAGGCTTATCTTGAATATTCGTTAAGAACTAAAAATAGCAAAAATATGTGGCGGGAATTAAAGGCTTTAAGCCTTTACAAAGGAAAAACACTCCAGCACATTCCAGATATGGTTGGTGATGCCAATGCTATCAACAATTATATAAATTCTAGCAAAAGTGATTTTGTTGTTAGTGAGGAATCTGTTCATTTTATAATTGTCATATTAAACATAATACTGATACTTTTACTTTCAAAATGGTCACCGAATATCAAATATACCTAGCACTAAAAAATATAAAAAATGAGGCCGTTGGACTTGATGGTATAGGACTTGGATTACTTTTGTATCTGTATATTGTCTAAATGTTATTTGTGGCATTATCTTAATTTTTTCCCTCTTCAATTTTTTGGGACAAAATATCACCAGTAACATACTGGTTAATTGTGATATTTTGTAGATTCCCCAAGCACCGCTTAAAAAGAAAAAATACATGTGGCAGGAAGTCCCAAAGAATTGAAGAAGAAAAAAAATGTGTATATATGTCCTAATATTTTACCTTTACTAACACATATTATAAACTTTTGTCTCGAAAATAGTGTTTTTCCATGTCTATGGAAATTTTCAAAAATAATACCATTACCAAAGACTAACAATATATCAGACTTAACGGATCTTAGCCATATCAGCATATTACCAACTATGTCTAAAATAATTGAAATAGTCATTAATGAACAAATTAGAGAGCACGTGAAACTAAATAATATATTACCTATTAACCAGTCTAGCTTTCGAAAGGGATATAGCACAACTAGTGCACTGTTTGAAGTAGTCGATAACATTATACGACCGTCGGACAACGATGAGGCTACAGTTTTAGTGTTATTAGATTACAGTAAAGCGTTTGATCGTATAGATCATCCACTACTTCTGGCAGTTTTACATTATTTTGGTTTCTGTCCCAGATCTATAGAATTAAAGAAGCAGTATATAACTGGCAAACATCAGAGAGTCACCATTAATGGAAATAATTCTTACTACCAGTAAATCAAGGTATACCGCAAGGTTCAATATTGGGGCCACTTACGTTTACGTTGTATACAGCTGAATTTCAAAATGTCCTTAAAAACTGTAAGTTACATTTTTATGCCGATGATACGCAGCTGTACTATTTTTTTAAAGTAATGTTATATGGTAGGAGGGAGACCAGAAGTAAGTGTGTGGAAAACGTCAACATACAAATTAATAACGAGCATCTTGAGCTCATAAATGTGTCAAAGAATTCAGGATTATATATTTATTCAAGTCTAAAATTTACTAAGCATATTAATTATAAGAAATCTCTAAACTTGAGATGCTAGAGAACAAAAAAATGCCTTATACAAATGTTTCAAGTTTAAGACTATGTTCAAAGTTTGAATTTTATTTTGAAACTTCTCAATAATTTTGTAGTACAGGTAAAATATTGGAAAATTCACTTCAACAAGGAATAGCAAACGTAGTTAAGTTTTTTCTTTGGAAATGGTTGTAGATATATTTACTTTTGAACAAACCGATGGGTCTCTAGTTGCACGTTGCACAGTGGGGCTGAAGAAAAATGCACCAAAATTCTCTACAGCCTCTAATTTTTGCCCAATCGAAATATTTTTTTTTTTTAATAATCGTCAGACTTCTGCTTACAAAACTGTCGAGGCAATTTTTGAGAAAAATCGAAATTGAACTTATATACGTCGCAGTGGGGCTGAAAAAGACATCATTCAAAATTCTCTAAAGCATTTAATTTTTGTCGAATCGCAATACATTTTCATTCTAAATAATCGTAAGGCAGATTTTTAAAAAAAATCGAAACTGAACTTACATACGTCGTTATAGTTGATCAAAATTGGTCAAATAAGCAGAAAAATCAAAATAATTAGGTAAGGTGGAGTGGGGTAAGTGGGGATCTGGAGCAAGTGGGTATTTTGGTTATAATTTTTGAAAAAAATCGTATTTGTAAACTTAACTCATAGAAATCTATTTTTTGGACATTACTTCAACTGCGGTGAATTGCTTATAATTTTTGGAATTTTTTTAATGCATCTATTGATTTATTTTAAAAATGCCTATGTTTTATTAAATTTTCAATATGCCTTAAAAATATTGAAAAATTTTTATCTACGAATACGAACCATCTAGAATCAAACTTTCAAGAGTACTGTTGTTGTGATCACTAAAATTACCACTTGTAATTTTTTGTATTTTTATTGTACAGTTTATCACATTTAATACCCTAATCCCCACTTGCCCCGCCAGTTTTGTTTGCGAGGCAAGTGGGTAAAAGTGTTCCCTGAGCCAAATTTGGGAAGACGGGGAGAATTAATATTTTCTGTTGAATTTAATTCATACAACATTAATTTTTCATTTGTGTTGGTACAACTTTTCTTGCAGAAGTGAACTTATACTTTTTCTTTATTTCTGTTTTCTGTTTCTTTAATAAAATGCATTTTTGAAAACTTACTATTATATCCAACAAAATGCGCTACCTTAAAATAGTTCTTAACCCCCCTCCCATAACTTTTAATAATATTTTAAGTTTGTAAAAAGCATATTGTAGCCAAAACTGTGTAGATGAACCTGTACCACCAACTTCTGCCCCCAGCAGGTTAGGAAGTTGAGGTTGCCCGGTTCTCGTTTAGTTTGTGGAGACTGGGTCGTGGTTCGGAAATTATTCAGAAAAAAATTTTTATTTTAGGTTAGGCGCCAGTAGTCATATTAAAAAAGCATCTACAACGTACTTGTCTAACTGTACGACTGTGACTACTCAGAGATAATTAAAATGTCATAGATACTTATAAAATTCTCACAGATAAACACACTACTCTGTTAAATATATCTGGTTTATTGACTCTATTATAATTGAAGTGATTTGAATTTAATTAATATAAATGTTACACCTTATGGTTGGATGTAGCTACTTCCTTACAGAAAGTTTATATATATATTAAATAATTATGGTTAGGTTGAAGACCAAGAAAAATACAAAAATATGACAATTTATCATTAAGCTGTGATTAAGTAATTAAATGTAAAAAATTAATAATTAGCTGAAGGCAATATATAACATACAACAATAGTAAAAATTTAGAAATGTTTAAAAATGTATCGAAAGCTGAATGTTGAAAGTAGAACAATGAAGAGAAATTCAAGTGATACTGTTACCACCGGTTGCGTCCTGCAGAAACCAACCCTGGTCCTCGTCTCACCGAATCTTCGCTGTGTATTACCACCACTCGATTATTGACATCAACACAGATCCCTCAACTCTCAGAACTTAATCTTCTGTGGACGGTTACCAAAACTCTAACTTGGTGCTCTCATCCAGCGGAGGCTCTACCAAGACGCTCCAACAATTTGGATTCAAAGACTCCTTCTTGGCAGATAACCCATGGATACTAGCAGCAGCCCAGTTCTCTGGCACAAGGTTAAGCCAATTCTTTTGGTAAAATCCCAAATTTAAAGGTTAACTTAACATCAAATCTGAAGGGTCAACTTAACACCTCAATTCCACTCCAGATGAGGTGTTAATCGGTCCGAAACACGTCTGTATTGCTCGAAGTAGACAGGAAAAATCTATGACGACCTGTTCCAATCCCGTGTATGATCTAAAGATCTAGTTACCCTTCTATACGCGAGATGTCGCTGGTAGTGGTAACATAAATCATTCTTTAAATACAATACAAATCTACACGATCACTCTACGGTATCATTTCTATGCATTCATGAGTTCTAATTTAATCAGAATTATCGATTAATAATTTTGTTTATTGATTTTTGGGATTTATTTACTTAATACAGATTTCCTTTTTAAATATTTGTTGTACCAGATGACTTGTAGGTGTATATCAAGAGAAGTAACAGATGGCGCTTGTATGCTAATTTATAATTTAAAGTTGGAATGATGAACAAGTGAAGATCTAGTGAGACAGGGACGGCTTCAGGATTGAACTGAAAAATTAATTAATAAGTTTACTGAATTATGGTTTAAGACTACAAAAATTCATTGCTATTAGAATAAAAATTAACAAGTGGCATTCAGGTAATTTTGAAAGTCACAAACCTACTTGCCCCAAATAAAAATATAACTATTCATATGAGATGTAGAGACTTCCAACCCACTTGCCCAGTCGCTGGGGCAAGTGAATACTACAGGCAAACTTTCGGAAATTATTTTTTTTAGAATACCGTATTGACTTTAAGATAAAATAATTTAAGAGTATATTGTGAATACAACATAGTATTTCCTGTTTAAAGCGCATTAGTGTATCTCACTTTTTCATAAAGTTACGTGACTCCAAAGTCAACCTTTTAAATTTTTAGTCCCCACTTACCCCACTCCACCTTACAGAAATTGAACAAATTACGGCTACTTGTTTCTTTTATTAATTGATTTTGAGTAAATAAATAAGAATATACTCTAAAAATAGTGTCCTGAAGTTCACCAAAAAATTCAGTCAGAAGTAGAGAATATTCCCGAATTTTAAAAATATTTATACTTCTTTTATAGAAATATTTTATTTATAGCTCTACTGATTCTAAAATACATCCGTATTGGCAGAAAGGGAAAGCTAAAAGACTAACATATCTTTAAAATGACAAACAAAATGACCAAAATTATTATTCTGCAGAAAACAGTTTCGAAGGCTAATACAGTTCCATTTTAAGTAAACTGTAGGTGAACTATAATGACGTATGTAAGTTCAATTTCGACTTTTTCAAAAATCTGTCTCGACAGTTTTGTAGCCAGAAGTCTGACGACTATATAAAAAATGTATATTGCGATTGGACAAAAATTAAAGGCTGTAGAGAATTTCGAATGGTAAATTTTTTTTCAACCCCACTGTGCGTTGGGCGGAACATAAAGAAAAGATCATTATGGGTTCAACTATGTTTTGTTACCTTTCTCGTTTAAAATACGCAGTAAATCAAACAATCTCAACAAACCTTTTTTAACGTAGTCAAAATTTCTTATAATTTAGATTTATTTTCTTTGCCACATGATTAAAAAACCGCTCCCTAAGGAATCACTCCTTCCACATCTAGATTTTCCATCCTAGTCTCTTTAAAGGAAAACATCTTGACAATATTTGTACTCTAGTATGTGGAAATAAATGGTCATAGAATTTTAATAACACTTGAGGCAGATGTCATAAAAAAATTTGGGGCGTTGGTTTCTAGCCAAACATGAAGTTTCTAGACTCTTATTAGCTTGATCTACTTATTTTCTCCAATTTATATTCCCCACCCCTTCAAAGGAATCATCTCAATCAGATGTCATTACAATACATACATGTACCAAATATGAAGTGAATTTCTCAATTTTATTTCATCAACCCCTTTAATAAAGGAGTGCATACACCAAATCTCAAGTTTCTGCACTCTTTCCAACCAGTTTTACTCATTTTACCCTATTTACTTCTATTTACCCCCCCAGCACTTCTACGGAATCGTCTCAATATATAATCTAGATCCAGATGCCGTTATAATACATACGTGTACCAAATCTCAAGTGAATATCTCTATTTTATTTTATCAACTTCTCTAATAAGGGAGTGGGGGTGGTGGGAGGGAATGGAATATATTATAAAAAATCTGAGGCGTTGACTTCACCAAATCCTAAATGTTTGTACTCTTACCAGCTTGCCATACTTATTGTCCCCTATTTACCCTTATTTACCATACGTGTGTACATACGTGTGTACAATTTCAAGTTAATATTTTAAACCGTTCCAGAGAAAACGTGCGTACAAAAAAAAAGTTACAGACAGGCCGACAGACAGACAGACAGACAATTTTTATTTTTTTTGCTCAATTTCAAATCTCGACGTTTTATGACATTTTAAGCCCATTCCAACAAAAAAAAAATGAAATTTTTTTTTACGCTACATTCATTCCACTACGTGGACGTGGAAGTAAATGAATGAGATACGGCTATTTAAATTATTTTTATCAGGGACGGAATTATGGAAAATAGGCGCTAAATAAAAAAATATCAATAAACCGCTTTTAAAGTAGTTAAAATTTACTTTAATATTGTTTTTTCTGGTTGCTGTACAATGAAAGTTGACTGAGATATTGCAATATAAATTTTACTTCGACATCCACATAGTGGAGTGGAAGTATACTTAGTAATCGCAAACAAAATTAAAAATTTTCTTTTTTGTTGAAATAGGTTTAAAAAGTCACGAAATGTCGAGATTTCAAATTTCAGTGAAAAAAAATTCTATCTGTATTAAAGGTTGATAAAATAAAATTGAGATGTTCACTTGAAAAATGGTACATGGGGCAATAGTGCGTCGGACCCCGATATCTCGAGTTCTACGATAGCCAGAAATTAAAAAAAAAATGCAAGTAAACTAGATAAAAGAGTCTATAACTGGAAATTATGTTCGAACATACAGGGCGAGCCAAGACGAAATTACAGGACCAAGTGCCTTTTTTTAAATGGAATGCTATGTTCTAGGTTTTATTCATTCCTATATTAGCATTGAATATTTCCCAACCACTTGGATGTAACGAATTTTTTTGTTGAAATAATGAAATCTGCAGATAAATATTAAAAAAATCACCAGTCACAATGGGCTTGTTCGGCATTTTTTTTTTTATTTCATAAATCGAAAGTGCAAGTATAAATTAATGGATCTGCAAAAATTCAGAATCTTATTCGCACGTTTAGTATCTTAAAAACTATTACAAATCTCCATCTCGCGAAAATGGGGCGTGGCCTGGCGCTACGTCACTATACGCATAGACTCGGCGATCTCAACAGACTTGATGCTCCTTACTTGTTATAATTATAAGTGTTTTCGAAGTATTGTTTGTTTTGCTTACTACTTGACAGTAGGGGAGTATAATTTGGTGAAATATCAAAAAATTACAATTTTCTCTCGCTCCTGCCGGGACAAATTTTCAATTTGGACGCTGCAATTTACGATTAGAATTCATCGCCTACCTTCTCCTTTCCGTGGAGACATAGAACGAACTTCCATTCGACGTATTTATTTAGTTACCAGCGTTTAAAAATTCCATGTTTTTCGATTTTTCAGGTTAAATTTGAAAGGTCCCAGAAAGCCATTTTTCTTACGTCACTTGCGTATAGTGACGTCACAAATGAGTGCTCTGTTTTTGCAACTATTACTAATTTCAACTCCTTATATCTCGAGAACGGAAAAAGTTAATAATACGAAATTTTAGGTGTATAATGAGAATATCGAGTACTATATGAAAAAGTATAAAAACCATATTAAAAGAATATCATGGAACAAGCCCATTATGGGTTTTAAGAAAAACTTGTGATGTGAATCAGTGAATCAGTTACGAGACATCCAATTAATGATTTTTAATCATTTTCATTTCCTAAAACTGTACAGGGTGGCCAAAAATGATTTTTCAATTAGGAAATTTTAAATTGAATTTTCTCGATTTTTTCAAATGGAACACCCGGTATATTTTTCAACGATGTGATGTAGAAATAAAAAACGAACATTTTTTGTAAGTACTTCCCTATGGTTAATTGCAACCAATTTCGTTTTATAAATAAATGTCAAATTCAAGAATAAACTGCATAGTTTCGCCGCTAGATAGCGCGAAAATCTATATATATGTTTCTTTCGCACCCTCTAGCGGCGAAACGTAGAGACAAAATTTGTAGAAAATTTTATCCTCTATCCTCATCCTCGTTTTATTGAGCAATAATTACAAAATTCAAAAATAAACTTAAAAAAGGAGGTTTCTTTGAATAACTTCGTAGAAAAAATTATAATAAATGTTCCAGGTGTTGCCCATTTTGATTGACACACATCTCTATGCGCTTTTTAAATGAGGTACCTAAAACTGCCGGTGTGATAGATCTAAAGGCAGCTATTATTCTTTCCTTCATATTTTGTACTGTTGTTGGTGTGTCTATATAAACAATTTCCTTCACGTATACCCATAAAAAATAATCCATTTTTGTAAGATCTGGGGATCTAGCAGGCCATTTAGTGGGTCCATTTCTTCCAATCTATTGATGAGGGTAGGTATTATTTAAATGGTCTATAACTGCATTTAAATAATGTGGTGGAGCTCCATCTTGCTGAAACCACATCCTATTTCGAATTCTTTCAGGGAGATTTACCAATAATTATTATTATTATTTATTTTATATTCCAGAAATCTATCGAGAAGGTTTTGGAAGCTGCCAACATCAGGAATCCTTCTTTCAGGATAACGTTGGTGATAAATTCTATAGGCAAGTAAACAATTTCTGTCTGCCTAGCCCAAAACAAAAGTCTAGAAGTTCCACTTAATTAAAATTCATATTGTAAAATTTCAAATATTTTAAATTCAATACAAATTGTATCTAACGACCTATAAGTATGATAAATGCTTCGTTGTACACGACAATTTGTACCAAACTGAGGTTTTATTGCTTGTCGAATAACGAAAGCGGAAAAAAAATGTACAAAAAAACATTACAGTAACGAACCTGTTAAATACTATTTACTCATTTCAATGGGTTGGAAGAAATGGTCCCACTAAATAGCCTCTTTTCAAAATTGAATAATGACGTGTGCTAATCCAAATGGGCAACACGTCGAACACCTGTTATAAATTTTTCTAATGAATTATTTGAGGGTACCTCTTTTTTTAAGTTCATTCTTGAATTTGACATTTATTTATTTATAAAATGAATATGGTTGCAATTAGCCACAGGGAAGTAGTTACAAAAATGTTTGTTTTTCATTTCTACATAACATCGTTGAAAAATATACAGGGCGTTCCATTTGAAAAAAATTGAGAAAATTCAATTTAAAAACTTCTTAATTGAAAAATAATTGTTGGCCACCCTGTACAGTTTTACGAAATGAAAATGATTCAAAAACATTAATTAGATGTCTCGTAACTGGCATTCACATAAGTTTTTTTTTAAATCCATAATTGTGACTGTGGTGATTTTTTTAATATCCATCTGCAGATTGCATTATTTCAACAAAAAAATTCATTACTTTCAAGTGGTTGGGAGATATTCAATGCTACTATAGGAATGAATAGAGCCTAGAAAGTTTGGCCATAGAACTTACTTCTGAAGAGCGAAGCTTAAAATAATTCACTGAAAAAGAGGAGAATAATGTTAGTAACAATAATTAATACGTTAATAGTGAAACTGCAGACAATTGCTATGGGCTTGTACTTTCAGCCATGCTCTTGTTGGCTCCTTTTTTTAAACAGATCATAAACGAAAATATTTTCATATATCAGGAAATATACGCATTCTAAATGCATTAAATTTTATTGTGAGTGGACCGGCGAAGATGGCTGCGCAATCTTTGACGATAAATGCAATTGTGGATATTACGAAAAGAAAAGAATTGTTTTTGGCCCTTTAGTAGTACATGATATTGATGAAAACTTGTTTTTCATGTTCTCTATTCAACCTATGTAAACTAAAATGTAGTAAAATCTCAAAATTAAACAGGAATGTAATAGATCTGCCTTATTACCTGAATTTGATCTATATCCGTTCCAAGGGCACACTAAATAAAATAATTAACTTACACCATCATATTTCAAGCGCCAAGTTGGTCGGCAGTTTTCAGATTGAAATCCGGCAATCTCTTTACAAGGCTCACGTATTTAGGCTCTCTAGAGACAGTGAAATGAAAACATCCCCACAAATTGCCTACAAGTTTTACTTTGCACTCGGCAAGAATGCGATCATTTCCCGGATTTATGGAGAAAAAAGAAATTTATTAGCCTATTTCAGATATCACCGGAGAGTTGTAAGTGGGCTGTGTGTCTCTACAGGTGACACTTCGATTGCCTCCCATGCACCTGACTTGGATTCTTACGGCCCTTTATATTTTATCAATTTTACGGATGAATGTGTCATTCGGATCTTAATGGAAAGTCGTAATATTATTAATACTTGGGTAGAATTTAGTACGGAGCAATTGAAAAAAAATTCTATTCTAAAAAGTCTATTCCGTTTTTAACTAGATGTAATATTAATAATAATTTATTTTCCATAATGACAATATTACAATTGTGTAGGCATAGTCAAACTACAATATATTACCTCAAAAAGTGGTAAAAAATCGCATACAATGTAAAAGCATTTTGACAGCAAAAACTATTTTAACTTGCTTTTAAAATTCAGTAACTTTCTAGCTATTTTACATTTTGAGGGTAAGTTATTAAACAATTTTAGTTACATGTGGTTTGGGGAATTGTAAGTTAAATCAAGTCTTGCATATAGTATTCGAAACTCTTCAATGCTACGCGAATTTATATTATGAATATTTTTATTCGCAGTAAACATATTCTTGTTGCGATAAACATAAAGACACATTTTGAAAATGTATAAGCATGGCAAAGTTAAAATATTATACTCTCTAAAGATCTCTTTCCAAGGATGCGTACTAGAAACACGAGCTATACAACGAATTTTCTGTTTTTGGGCAATGAAAATATTCTATGGTAGAGTGGAATTCCCCCAGAAACAATCACCATACCTTAATCTAAACTCCACTTAGACATAGTATAAATTAACTAATTGCTCCGGTGTCAAGGAGTGCGTTGGCTCACTCGGCCCCTTAATTGGGTTTACCGGGGTGGGTTGACGCACACCAGGGACGGTTGACGCGAATATAGCATTCTTGCCCTAGCCTATCACCATCCAAGACCGTCCGCCAGCTTCACCAATGCCCCTTCGGAGGTGCTGGTAAGCATGTGGTGAAGAACCACACCCTGCACGAGGTGACACTGCTTAAACAAAAGGCGGCGGATCTAGACCGGGAGGTTCGAAAAACATCCCCCAAGTCAAGGTGTAAGCCATCGTGCCGAGGACTGAATGGTACCAGGGTTAGAGTACCTCTAACGATGCCTATGGGAATTTGGGCGACATCCCATAGTAACCAGCCCCCACGTGTTTGTGCCGTGCGTGGCGACCCGTGTCGTCGGATGAAGGAATCCTGGTGGTTGAGTGGGCCGTGCCTGCAACACGCCACTTTGGTCCGGAGTTCGGCTAGACGGGCGGTCGGGAGCTAACCCACTCCTGATCAACCGGCTGCGTCGTCCCGTCAGAGGGCCGGCAGGGTGAGTCTCTGGCGGCAGGGGGCGCGTAGGGGGCCGTGGACCTGGCTGTCGATCGCCTCGGCAGTCAGGTTTGCGCCACCCTCTCACAGCGATGCCTGTCTCTGGGGACTATATCCATCTGGTATCCTTGGTGATCGCACGGGCTTGCCGTGCGACATCCCCAAAGAGGGCTCCGTGGCGGGTGGGGAACCAGATGGACGAAATCAACAAATAACCCATATGGATAATAAAACCTTAGCCAATCAAGCGGCAGAGCGGCCACGCTCGCCGCACCAACCAGTGGATGAGCGCCAGCGCCCACCACAACATGTACAGTCTGCGGCAGAGCGACAACGTTCGCCACAGAACGAGCTAAACAAGGTAAGAGTAGTCCAGTGTAACCTGCAACACAGTAGAGCGGCAACGGCAACATTGTGCCGACGACTCGATGTGGAGCAGGATACACTGGCTCTAATCCAAGAACCCTGGATAGTTAAATCTAAAATATCTGGTTTAACAAAACTAAGCGGAGTAATTTTCAGCTCACCAACAATGACGCCGAGGACAGCGATTTATGCCCCCGGCACATCAAAATCCAGCCATTACAACACCTTTCAACCTCTGATCTCACGGCCGTGAGGGTGGAATGTGCAATATCAGGCAAACCAACAACAGTCGTAATAGCATCAGTGTATCTCCCCCAGGACCAGGCAACACCACCGCCGACAAGGGAAATGGAGAACCTGGTAACTCATTGCCTCACCCAGAAATGGGAACTAATCATGGGATGTGACGCCAATGCTCACCATGTAACCTGGGGCAACAAAGACAACAATGTTAGAGGTAAGTCACTTTACGACTATATAATCGGTAATAACCTTAATATAATTAACCAAGGCTGTACACCGACATTTATTAACTCTAGAAGTCAAACCATAGTAGATATCACCTTAGCTACAAACCGTATATCCAACTCGATCCAAGACTGGCATGTGTCTGACGCTGCTTCAATGTCAGACCACCGCTGGATTGAATTCGGCATTAAATTAATCAAAGCACCAAGAAAACTCCTCAGGAACCCCCGAGACACTGACAGAGATGAATATCGACGTCAACTCAGGGAGAACCTGAGGGATGTACACAACGGGGTGCCACAAAACAACGGAGAGATTGAGCAGTATGTTAAAACTGTTCAAACCGCTATGAAAAAAGCTTACGAAGCATCGTGTCCCTTGAAGGCCGTACACCAACAGCCTGGGGAAGCCACTAAATGGTGGTGCCAGACGCTGACCGACCTCAAGAAACAAGCTAGGACATCGTTCAACAAGGCGAAAATGACAAAACTTGAATCAGATTGGGAGCTATACAGAACCAATCAAAGAGAGTTCAAAAAACTAGTCAGGCAGAGACAACGAGAGGCATGGAGAGCCTACTGTGAGGAGATCGAGGATTACTCGCAGGCTGCTAGGCTACATAAAATACTTGCCAAAAACAAAGACAATCACCTAGGTCTACTGAAAAAGGATGATGGTACCAGTACCAACGACCTACATGAAAGCCTAGAGTTGCTTATGGAAACTCACTTCACAGAATCTGTAGTGACAGATCGGAAGGAATGGCCAAATGAAACCGACACTCAACCCACCGAACTGGACTGGCAAACTGCCAAACAAATTGTGAGTGAAGACAGAATTAAATGGGCAATACTGGGCTTCTCCCC
Source organism: Stenurella melanura (assembly GCA_963583905.1). Classification (NCBI taxonomy): domain Eukaryota; kingdom Metazoa; phylum Arthropoda; class Insecta; order Coleoptera; family Cerambycidae; genus Stenurella; species Stenurella melanura. Next base: position 118,397,953 of record OY757312.1, read on the forward strand.
CTTCAAATCGCCAGGTACTGACGGCATTCATCCAGCCCTTTTACAATGGGGTCTGGATGAAATAGTGCCGCACCTGACAGCAATATTCAGGACGTGCCTAGCACACCTTTATATTCCGAAGGTGTGGAGAGAAGTCAAAGTAGTGTTCATACCAAAGGCGGGAAGAATAGACTATACTACCCCCAAAGCATACCGACCCATTAGCTTGACCTCGTTCCTTCTCAAGGCGATGGAAAAGCTATGTGAGCGATACTTGAGGGATGTTGCGATTACTGCTAATCCCACACATCCCAATCAGCATGCATACACCCCGGGCAGATCCACCGACACCGCCCTTCATGCGGTTAGTGGTCGGATTGAAAAGTCTTTGGACAATAAAGAGTCCACCCTGGGTGTCTTTATAGACATAGAAGGCGCTTTTGATAAAACCACCTTTCCAAAAATTACAGCAGCCCTCACGAGCAGGAACGTTTCTCCGATCGTAAGTGGCTGGATATCCAACATGCTCTCAAAAAGAGCGGTACAGATTAACATGGGAGACATCGCTGTTAGAGGAATGGTTGCAAGAGGCTGTCCTCAGGGGGGTGTCTTATCACCTCTTCTATGGAACTTAGTTCTTGACAGCCTCCTGCGCCGCCTCAACTCCGAGGGATTCCACACAATTGCATACGCAGATGATCTAACGATACTGCTTAGTGGTAAATTCGAAGGAGTCCTCTGTGATCGAATGCAGATGGCCCTGAGAATAATCGAAAGATGGTGCAGAGAACACTCTCTGTCGGTCAACCCCAGGAAGACAGAGCTGGTCCTCTTCACAAGGAAAAGGAAATTGGGGCCAATGACGGCCCCCGTTCTCCTAAATACCACACTAAATTTCGCATCAGAAGTAAAATACCTTGGAGTAACTTTTGATGCCAAACTAACATGGAATCTTCATTTAGACAGAAGACTAAAGAAGGCTTACATCTCTTTTGAGCAGTGCCGCAGAACCATAGGGAAAACCTGGGGAATGAAACCCAAAGTGGCTATGTGGATTTACACTGCTATAATAAGACCAATGATAGCCTATGGAGCCATCGTCTGGTGGCCTAAGAGTCAGCAGACTGTAGCGAAACGTAAGCTCAGCCAGGTACAACGAGTAGCCTGTTTAAACACAATTGGAGCTATGAGAACACCAACAAGAGCAATGGAAGTGATGCTGTGCCTGCCACCGCTAGACATATATCTAGAAGAGGTGGCCCTAACTACTATGGCACGTCTCAAATCCGTTGGCATACAGCCAAACATAGGATGTGGAGTGACCAGATGCCGGCTGTGGAATGAGGCAATTAAACAAATGCCACTTCTGCAGGTACGTGCAGATGGTATTTCTCCACAGTTCATCTTTGATAGACCCTATGAAATACACACCAACAGTAGCAATGAGGCCGTCAGTGAAGGAACAGTTAACATCTTCACAGACGGATTGAAAAAGAAAGAAGGAACAGGTTGTGGGGTATACTCCAGGAATCTGCAAATTCAAATTAAATGGGCTATGGACAAACAAGCCAGTATAATACAAACAGAACTGGCGGGAATAACCATAGCCGCAAAAGAAATTTCCCGTAGACAAATAACGGGAAAAACAATAAGAATCTACACTGATAGTAGACAATCACTACTGGCCCTACAGAGACACAAAATAACAACAGGATCAGTATGGGAATGCCATCAGGCACTCGTGGGCGCCTCCAGCATGAACAGTGTCATTCTATGCTGGATCAAAGGGCATGCACAGTGCAGAGGCAACAGGGAAGCTGACAGTCTGGCTAAGAAGGCAGCCAGTCTAAGTATACTTGGTCCTGGCCCTTCCAACATACTGCCGACCTCAGCAATAATGCTAATGATTAAAGAAGACACCCACAGAAAATTTAAAAAACTGTGGGATGAAACTCATAGTTGTCAGTTGGCCAGGGATCTGCTTAGATACCCTGACAAGGATACAACGATGATCTACCTGGGAATGTCCAGGAAGAACCTGCGCTTCGCGACAGGAATTCTTACTGGTCATTGCCAGCTGAGGAAGCACCTTTATAATATGAAGTTAAATGACACACCCCTATGCAGAGGTTGTGAACAAGAAGACGAGACTGTCCAACACGTACTCTGTGAGTGCCCGGCAGTCTCCTCTAGCAGAGAATCCATTTTGGGAGAACGTTGGCCTACACTGGCCGACTTGAGGGATATTCCCCTAGGCAGCATCACCACCTTCTTCACAAGATTAGGATGGTTGGAGGCCTAGGTGGAATCCTGTATCCCTCGGGAGGACGTACAAGGGGCCCAATGGGGCCTAGGTGCTGCGGTCACCTAAATGTGACTGCCCTCCCACAAACTCCAAACTCCAACTCCAACTAATTGCTCCCTGGTAAGCACGATTTAAATATTATTAAATACAAATGAAATTAACACTAGCTTGAAAATCAGATATTCACAATGTGATTTCCAAGTCAAACACTCATCGATATGTAAACCTAAAAATTTTATACCCTGAGGTGTACCCGTTATAATCGACTCATTAATCTAAAAAGCAATGGACTCGCATTTTTTCTGTCTATTATGAAACTGAGTTAACTGAGTTTTATCTCCATTGAAGTACAACTGATGTTGATTGATAAATGTAGATACCCTTTCTACAATATTATTACATTTACTTTCTAACACATTACACATAGGATTTGAAATAATCATAGAAAGATCATCAGCATGCATTGAAAGAAATTATTACAAAAGTTCCAATCAACTTTATTAATATATAACATGAATAACACAGGGCTCAATATTGAGCCCTGTGGAACTCCCATACTTAAAATCGAAAGATCAGAATTGGCTCTGTATACCATATTTTCACTAACGTGTTGTATGTAACCCATTAACTAGATGTAAACATCATACTATTCGCCAGATTAATAAATTGAATTGTATAATTATAGAACATTATATACTATACTAGATATCTGTGATATAATTGTGTTTAAATTCTTACTAAGTTATTTCCAAAGTGGCTGATACTTAATTTGACGACAAAAGTTAAACATTCAAAATGATGAATCCAATAGGGATATTATAATTGCATAACTTTTGCAGATTTACATAAAAGAACACTAAAAAATCTTACCTATAGCTGTGTCTCTGTTCGTTTTATGGCTCCAAGTGAACATACCTGCAAAATAGAAATAAATCGTTTTTAATACGTAATATTCAAATGCAACTAGAGGCCAGAGAATGACCCCAATTATTTCACATATTTTAGATAGAGTGATATAATTATAACAGTAGATTTCACGAGCATTATTTTTGGAAAAGAATACGCATGTAGTATAAAATCCCAGAAATAACAAAAAAAAAGATAAAATGGGAGTTTTCGATTAGTAGACTAAGAATATATCTCTAGAAATAATATGAGCTATTAGAATGCATATAGGGTTATGTTTAATTTCATTTTTAATGAAAATAAATGGATATTGTTGATTTCTTTAATAGAAGAGAGTGGTAGGAAATCGTAGAATTATAGGCGGAAAATATCGTTGTAACATTACAAGTTTACTATACCGGATATCTCACTTAAATGTGAATTGTTTTGATGATATTTTTTCCATTCTTTAAATGTGGCCACCGATGAAATGATCCCCTTGCTCAATTCTTGTTAGTTATTTGTTTTGCTGTGGCCAAGAAGAGGCCATTTAAAGGGAGCGAGAATATTAAAAGTAGGTACGTGTATCTGTCTGGTTACTTAATTTTCAGTATAAATCAACATTCTTTCTTTTATGTGACACCGGTAGTTGACATACACTTGATCTAGTAGTTGACATAGTGTCAATTTGACCAATTAGACCAAAAGAATTTTAGAACCATAGAGATAATGTTATGAACAGAACACGGTGATCAAAACCTTGAAATGGCACACGTTTTTGTCCCAGTAGTTGACATAGGTGCCAACTGCTGGAACAACTCCAAAATAATTGATATCCTTCCACAGTCGTCACAAGACCTAAAGCCCCTAGTGCTCAACGATGTGGAAATTCCATTTGCCAGTGAGGTAAAATACCCAGGAGTCATTTTTACCAAATACTGACATGGAATTGCCACATGGAAAAAGTCACACAGAAAGCAACAATAGCCCTCGGAAAAATTGGGGGTTAAATCCCAAAATGACCCCTTGGTTATATACAAGAGTAGTAAGACCCATGATAACCTACGGATCAGTAGCATGGTGGACTAAGACAGTGCAGTTGGGAGCAATAAGACTGTTAAGTGGCGTACAAAGGCTTGCCTGCCTGTGCGCCACGGGAGCCACAAAAACTGCTCCAACAGCTGTATCGGAAGTCCTTCTGGACTTGCCACCACTACATATATTTATCCAAGGAGAAGCTCGTTCGGTGGTGCACAGGCTAATGCAAGGCAGCAGTACGGAACAGAGCACCAGATATTGTACTTAGAGCTGAAGGCGGATCCCATTCTAGGAATGCTCACGGATACTACAGTCCCAAAGTATAACTTTAATAAAAATTTCAAAATTAAAATACCAGACAGGGAAGACTGGACAAACGGTCCTCCAATACCAGCACCAACAGTCTCATATCCAGACGGCTCTAAGATAGAACAGGGAGTCGGAGCTGAGATTTATGGGATAAGGTCAAAAACGAAAATCCCAATAAGTCTAGAAAAATACGGTGGTCAAGGCAAATTAGGCAGCTTCTCCTTCCTAATCTAATCTAATACACAATAATCTAATATATTGTTAGTGTTAGAGTTAGGTATTGAACAAAATCTATCAATAAGTAAAAAAACTATTAATTATTTCAATCTTTCAAAAATCTATTTTTTATGCTTTGTAATAGAACAAAAAAAATGTCTAAAACTAAATAGTATTTGTTTTCTTAACGTCAAGAATCAGTAAACCGTATACATTATCCTGCATTCTTTTCAACAACCTTTAAAATAAGATACTGAAAAGCCAAACATACGGATTTTGAGAAAAATTTAAAACAACACATTTGTGAACTCTATGGTTAAGCGATTTGATATACTTTTTAAAATCACCCCGAATAAATGTTCAAAAAATGACGGAGCAAAACAGAGCTAAAGGGGTTTCAAACTGAGTGGCGGATAGAAAGCAAAATAAAACGAATGAATTTTAAAAGAAATCTTGAGGCAAATTAAGTTAAATAATAAACGTCAAGATATAATTTACAATTCCTGAATGTTTGCCCGTGTTAAGGCTAACATAGCAACCCCTTTCTTATAATTAATGAATGACCCTAGTAGGACTTCTCAGGGTTAACACTTGCAAAAATTTGTACCTCTAAAATAATCTTACGTAAACGTTGGCGAGTCTTGTCTTTATTTCTCAACGGAAGGGTAAGTTTAAACCCGGACTGACGGAATATGACGTGAAAGAGACGCAAGTGTAAATGGATGCCCGCTAAATGCACCCCTTCACAGCACCCGAATTCAGCTAGCCGGCGATGTCGGGCATGTATATAAGAAAAGCACCCCACCAGGACACCCCTTTATGTGAGACCACACAATAGTAAATGGGCCTCTACAATCTAGACCAAGCAATTAAGACGTCGTAAGGAACGGTCTTATGCGGGAGTTGCCTAATTACAGAGGTTGCATGTGTTATTAATTATGCTTAAATATCGGGCATAAAGACCTATCAATTGGAAAAAATGCTCCGCATGCTGGCACTCAGCTTCGTTAATAAGTAACTTTGGTTAGGCCAACTCAGGGCTTTAACTAGAGGAGCAGACTGTATTCCAAAATGCTAGCAAATTGCTAAGATACTGAATAAAATATATCGAAAACTTGCCACGTTGTAACGTTCCTGATGTATCTTCGAGGTAATTCTTGAGATTGGATAAGAATAGTGTATAAACGGATGGTTCTCGACATAATTAACAAATAAACAATTTGTAATTCACTTCAATAACTTATAACTATTATACTATCATTTTTAAGACCAAAAATGCGAGAGCAACTATCTACTACGCGACAGCGAGCATCTATCGATGACCACTAACGACGCGAATTATCCAAAAAAAGTAACTCTTTTTATTTCCCTTTTTATATACATACGCTTACTTAAACTAAATTATCATTTTCCAAATTTATTCTACATTTTCTAAAGGTGCGTCATCATTTCCCCCCGGCCTTAAAATATATTTTCAAACAGCAGTAAACAAAATCAAATTGATTCCACACAAAAAACTAAATTTAATAATAAAGCGAATGCAAAAAATAATTAACTACTCATTAGGTTGTGGACAACGTCGCAGTACAGGGCGCTTATAAATACCAGATTTTGTTTCAACAAGATCAACCCGGCTTATACCATCATTTCCATAAAACAGTTCTGCAATTACCCCTAACGACCAATGAAGAGGGGGTGAATTATCCTGTTTGATAAGAGCTAACATTCCTATGCGAGCGGGACAAGCGGACGTATTCCATTTTTGTCGACTCTGCAAGCTATTTAAATACTCGAGTCGCCAACGTTTCCAGTACGATGGAACTATGCCATCATTGCTTTCGCGTAAGCAAATTTAAATTTTGATCAGACATATCTAAGGCAGGCAAGGAGCGTAGTGGAGTTAACGTTAAAAAATGCGCCGGTGTTAGAGCCAGCGGTTCGGCCGGATCTGAACATAACCAGCAAAGCGGCCTAGAATTTAGCATCACTTCTATTTGAACTTAAATTGTTGTTAACTCCACGTACGTAAGAATTTGACTACCTATAGCTTTAAATAAGTGCGCTTTTACCGATATAATATTGGATTCCCAAATTCCACCAAAGTTTGGAATACTGGGGGGATTCAATTTCCACTTAATATTAAATGAATGAAGATAGTCTTCTAAACCATTGACGTAATCTGCAGATTGAATAAACTTATAAATTTCACGAAGTTCGGTTTTCGCGTCTACAAAATATGTACCACAATCAGAATACCTACCCTCGGCGGGCTAGAGAAGTTAACTCTATATGAATCGCCTTTGTCACTAAACAAATAAATCAACAGATATAAGCTTTTTGACTTTTGACACCCCTACGGCGTCCTAAAGGTATGTATAACAGCCCTGCAAAATCAATGCCACATTCCAAGGCGACCACCTACTCTCAATAAGCTTTCAGCATCTATAAACCGACTTAAATGTCTTAAATCACTCGAGCATATTTTTCCGCTTTCTAATAATTTAAATTCGGTATTAAAATGCGCTTTTTGGTCTGAGCGTACTAAAACACGTTCAGCTTTTTCTAAGTCACTGGCTACTATTAATTTACTTCGAGGCAAAATTTGAAGAAACCTAATTACGTGGACAATTATACGGCGTAGTTTTGTCCACAAAGATATACGACGCGTAAGGTTACGTAACAGATTTTTAAGAGAATTGAAAAGTCAATTCAAGCCGTATGTATGTTTTTTTATGTTTATTCGCAGATTATTCTGGAACATTATTATTCTGCATTAAGGTATGTCTGGTAAGAGGTAAGAAAAAATCTAAGAGAATTTTTTTCTATTTGAGAATCTGACGAATGCGCTAATAACACAGACCTACAAATTTGTGGGTCCTGAATCCTTCTCTGAGGGCAAGGATTATTTTCCATGTAATTCGATATGTTGAATTTAAATTTGCCCGCCAATATTGGCTATCGCGTCAGGAATTTGAGATATTATAATCTAAAAGTAACAAAATTGACATTTTTGGGTGTAGCCTAGTCATTAGATATATTTACCTCTTAACAAATCGGAGGCAGATGATTTTCTTTAATGAGTTCTTTTGGATGGTAAGTAATAACATCGCGTAAAGTTTGTATGATTTCTAGACCAGCAACATAAAAAAAATCCAGAACTATGTTTTTCCGCTATTTTCCCAAAATATCGAAAATGAGTCGGGGTAGGGGAAAATAAAAAAGATTTTTAGAAAGACCATATATTTTCACACCGAGAATATATCTACAAAACTTTCATCTAATGCTACCGATTTTCCACAAAAATAGTGATATGGAGACGTAGGATGAATCGCGGTGCAAGATTTCCCGCGCCCGAACGCGCGTTTTGCAGTACTTGACGCGCGAAAATCCTTTGCTTAGACAAACAAAATATACACAAATTAAAAATTAAGGAATCATTTTAAAGTCGGAAATCTCACCTTCCTTATGCATATAATTGTATAGGCTAAGGCTAATATATGGAAGCAAATCATCAATATGTATATTATATTTCGAAAATGACCTCATTTTTGTATATTGAATGATAATCCGTTTTAACTTTTTTTTGGTCTACGGGAAACTTTCGAGAAATGTGTCAATTTGAACTTCATTAACTTTTTTTTGCTTAAGGTGACCATTCCCTAGAAAGAGACATCCGATAGGGAAATATTTATTATTTTTGCCCATAACTATTTTTCCTTAGTACGTATAATTAAAAAAACTATAAGAATACCTAAGTAGAACCATAACAAGACTATTATTATGAATGTTCATTTAATACTTTCAGTGGTTTGCGAAATAGCTACATTTAAAACTACGAAATAGGAAGATTAACATAATTTTTAATTTACATCTAGCTATTTTGCAAACCACTGAAATTATTGAGTGAAAATCCATAGTTTTCAAAAAAATACGTACTAAGAAAAAAAGTTATGGCCAAAAACAATAAATATTTCCCTATCGGATGTCTCTTTCTAGGGAATGGCCTGCTTAAATTAATGTAGCTTAAATAAACGCCGTCGTGTTAGTTTATGAAATCATAAGGCCGAGGATAGTGTTCCGCAGTGCGGAATACTATCAATTTTTACTAGTGTTCCACAAGTCGAGAAATTGAAATATTTTGTGTGTCTGCGACGCTAATACTATCTGTGGCGCTGATAATTATTAGCAATCAGCAGAATAAAAATCAACCTAACCTAACCTAACCTAAAGAAATCACACGAAAGAATGAAATTATTATAGGAAAAAGAAGGAAAACATTATTTCTGCCCTCAAATCAAACCTGAATTTGTGACTAAATACATTAATCATTACAAAATTTAAAAAAAAGTACAGTAGGTCTAGAAGTTGAACCCGAGACGTATCGGATCCTAAGCGAGAACATTACGCCCATGTCAACCATCCAGCTGACAGGCACAGCTGTAGCACGGAATAAATAGTCTTTCTTCTTACATACTTTTACCCCCTAATGCAATCGGCAACCGTCCGACGGGAGTGTAGACACTATCTTCAATAAATACTACTTCCGAAATTATTGTAATTTCGTAATTTCAGAATTTGTGAAAAAAATATGTATACATATTATCGGAACTCAGAGAAATAATTACTTAGACTCATAAAACAAATTCAGTTATAAAGTAAAAGATACCAGCTTTTCAAATTCTCAAAAAAAAAATGTAATTCTACATGTTTTTCTAACTCTTCAGTGGATTTCATAATAAGCAAAAGTATCGATATTTGCAGTCTCTAGAATGTAGTTCACTGAGAAATATAATACAAATTTTGATACTTACAGAATAAGTAGACAAGAGTATCACGTATACATAGAATATAGTGGAAACGCGCATTTATGTACCGGCATATAATACAAGGCACTATATTCAGGTACCGGCGCGGGAGTGTCAGGTTCGCTCGACTCCGGTTTTATTGCTATTATGTTGTGTATGATTTTTTATATATCATTTACAATAATTATTTTCTATTATTTCCCCCAACAAATGTCGTTTAATAATGCAATTTTCATTTCATACCTCGGGTAGTATTTTGCGAATGTAGCACGACACATATTCGCACTTAGCTTGCTCTAGTACTTACACTTCAGTAATTTTTTACGGAAAACCTGTGACCTTAATAAAATATTCTGTAGACATTTTTTGCTTAGAAAAGTATGCTTTTTCTGAAAATATTTTTTATTTTCCCATACATGGACTGAAAAAATTACGGAAAATAGTTTTTAATTTTTTTTATGTTGCTTAAAAAAATAAATAATTTACCTCCAATCATGTTTGACATTTATAGACAAAATTAGTTATACCGCCTGGGCTAGTATTTTTGGGCTGCAATATCTTAGAAACTAGAGGTGATAGAGGTAATCTTTAAACGAATTCAAATTCTAGATCAAAAAGTTTACAGAAATCGATCATGAAGACTAGGAAAGGACCTGGGCGAATAACCTAAATCTTTAGTCACGGAACCCATGCACTTGAAAAATGAAAATAATTCATGAGAATTACCTTTTCGGGTTTAGAAAGAACTCACACAACCTGTATATGTTGCAGTGGTAGTTAAGAGGGTCCTCAAGGTCGCTGATATCAAATTCAATGCATTTAAAATATTCAAAACGGCGGATTCAATATGGCGATATACTTAAATAGAAAATTACGAGACAAGTTTCTAGTAAAATACATTTTCCAAAATGTGGGCCTTTGGAATTTCGATACGTCACAGAGAAACCGACATTTTGAGTTTTTGAAATCTGACATCGGATTTGAAATCAGTGATCTTAAGGACCTTCTTAACTATTGCCTACTTTTTTTATAAGTTTCGTCCATTAAAAATTTAACTACACTTTTTTACGACCGCCTCTCCTACATAAACTTGTACTCTCTTTAAAATCGAAGTGACGTTGATTGCAACTTATACTGAAACATATTCTTTATACGATTTTGCAAACAGCTGTTTGCAAAATCCTATAAAGAATATGTTTCAATACAATTATAAGCAAACAAATAATAATTCACTTTTAAACATGCAACTTATACGTAGCAGCTTTTAATACCATTAAATCATTCGTCTTCCAATTTGTTTTACACAATATTTTATTTCTTCAATTTTATACATTATATAGTAATAATTGAAGACCATATTTGGTTTTCCCAAATTAGTACTGTTATGCTCTTATGTTCAATAAAAACATATATGACCAGTGGTAGTGCTCAATCTTAAGTTACGCTATTTACCAACAGATAGCGGGGCTTGGAAGTCAGGTTCCAAGTATTATTTAAAATGAATGTTTATCTAAATACGATAAGTTTAAATTTCTTAAAGTACACAATTTAATATAGCATACTGCAGCTCTTAGCTTTATGAAATATATCTCGTTTCCTGTTGGTTGGAGAAAAAACGTGTAGGGACAAAAATTGTAGAGCTAGAAATTTGCAACATTGTGCCGAACTCTCCGTACTTAGATCCTAAAATGATAGAGGGCGCTAAAATTTACAGAAATAATTTTTTTGAAATAGTACCTACAATAGAAAAGAAACCTTCATTTTTATATTAAATTAGTTAATACGCGACAGTTTGGATATATGAAACTAAGGTTTTTTACTTGGGATTCGACGGAGGATAAGGAATGTAAGATCAGAAACTTGCCATTTGAGAAAAACATGTGACACGATAGAAATATAAACCGCACTTAGATTTGTCTAACTCCTAGTTTTCTCCATTTTCTTTATGCCTCTGGAACCGTTAGGATGACTGATGCTTTCGAGAGGCGGATTTAGAGAAATTTGTTATAAAATCCTTGGATCGTCCGTTACACCAACACCTCGATACTGGGAAAAAAGTACGCCCTACAAGACGACCCCCCAAGCAACGTATTTTCTCGAATCCTACCTCAATCAACCGAGGAGTGGACAATATACAACAGTTAACGGTTCAAGGATAACATATATCAAACGACATCCTCTTAAATATTGAGCAGATGACATCAAAAGGAGTGAACTTGGGTGAGACCGTACGCATAACAGGCAATCACGACAGCGCGATGCTATGATTCGTGCCATACAAAAAAGAGAGGCTAGAAATCCGTTAATAGTGAAAACGGGGTGGAGGGGGGGAGGTATTGGTTTCTAGTACATACACCAAATCCCAAGTTATTATACTCTTACCAGCTTGGTTTACGTATTTTCCCTTATTTGCCCCTATTAACCCTGACCTTCAATGGAACCATCTTAAAATATAATCTAGTTCCAGATGTCGATAGAATACATACGTGTACCAAATTTCAAGAGAATGTCTCAATTTTATTTCATTAAACCCTTTAATAATGGAGAGGGGGTGGTAGGGGGTTGAGCATAATATAAAACAATTTGGGGTCTTGCCTTCTAGTATATACACCAAATCTCATGCTACTCTACTCTTACCCCCTTGCTTTATTTATTTTTCCCTTATTTACCCCACATTTTACCCCCAACCCTTCACCGGAATCGGCGCAAAATATTTCCAGATCTCATCACGGTACATATGTGTACCTTTCATGTCTTTATCTTCAACTGTTGCTGAGAAAACGTGCGTACAAAAAAAAGTTACAAACATACAAACGACGGGCAGACGGTCGACCGAGAGACAGAATTTTTTTTTCAAAAAAATTATTTCTGTTTTTGTTATAAAAACTGTTGCTTGCTTATTTCAAAGTAAACATTTCTTGTAATCTTCGCGCTATAATGTCTCTAATTAACAATTTGTACATTAGAAATACTATATTTTTCAAAGCATAGTCTCAAGTGATTTTAAAAAGTTGCTATAAATTACCAGTTTATCCCGTTTGCCATATTACAGCAAGCGTCGTTAGTTACAGCACGGTGTATGTAAAATAAGGGTTAGTTAACATGGCTGGAGGGAGTTGTAAAATGTAAGCTTGACTGAAGACAAGAGTGCTGGCTGGTGCCAGGAGCGGTAGTGCTAGCCAGGAAAGGGCCAGGATAACTAGCAGTATAATAAGTCAGCACGAATTAGCTAGCAATTCACACTGGAGAGGTCCTAACCTGAGCTAACGAATGTTCCCCTTATGTGGCGGCGGCATATTATATATGTGTGCTGAATATCTGGAAATACCTCGGGGCATCTTTTAAGAGAACCACAGGAAAAGATTTAAGGATAATTTATGTCGGGAGGGAAACGGGAGGATTTTTTAATACCTATTTAATATCTATTTTGCATGTATTTGTTAATAAATTATGTTTTAGTTATCGAAAAATGTATTTTTAATTTCCATTTATCGCAGAAGCATGACAACTTGATTTAAATTTATTATGACATTCTGCTGGACGACCCGTTATTAGAAATGAGCAATAAAATGTTAATTAGCTTATCTACCACTTTTAAATCTTATAATGTTTTAACAAAAATATGTTGTACATGGTCACTTTTACGATAGTTGGTATAACTGGTTAGGGGCCATTCATAAAATACATTCGCTAATAAGGGGGAGGAAGGGGTATCGCTTGGCGTGACGAGATATGACAAGGGGCGAGCGGGGGGTCTAAGGAAATGAGACGTTCGCAGTTCATCAATTTTATTTAAATTTTATTTTTTACTTGGCAGTTTTCATTTTCAAGTCTGTAAATAAACATATGAGCAGTGAAAAATTTGTTTTGTATTTGTATTGTATGCACTTGTTTATTTACTTATGTGGACACAATAGGGACAACTTAATATAATATATTTCAACAAACATTTACTTATGTTTAATATGGCTTCGAAAACAGCGTCGTCGCGATCTATGACTCTGTAGATCTAATATCAAATAGAATAGCGCTTCCACGTACTAATCACAAGAAATCCTTTATAGGGGGGTTGGGCTAGCTTTTGTGACGTAATATTTGTAATGGGGGTCGCTGAAAGTGTGACTTAGCGTGACGAAGGGGAAGGGAGGGGTCGAAAAAGTTAAATTCCGAGTGACGCATTTTATGGACGGCCCCTTATAGCTTATAAAGTCCTTTGGCACATTTTTCATAGCAAAAGAGACTGATTTAGATAGTAATGAAATACACGTATTCCAACTTCTCGAGAACCGGTGATTTTTAGAAAATTGCTGGCAATACAAAAGTTGCTTAGAATGTAATGTACACAGAGAAAAATGTGTGTGATATTTTACCACAATTGTAGAAAATTGTACTCCAAATTGGTCTTAAAATGGTGACAGGAACAATTTGTGCAAATAAATAATACATTTTTGGGGCAATGATTTTGTACAGTTTATGCATTAACATTGTTTGAAATTTTTGTAAAAACTTAAAAATCACATAAATTGAATTCTTTACAAATTTGAATTATGGTTGCATAAAAATACATAATTTTATTCCACTTGTGGAAGTTAGTTTCTACAATTTGTGTGAAATTTTTAAATATATTCTGAAGGTTTCCTAAACAAACATTCACATCTAAACCTCTTCATTTGTAAAACATATTTACAAAAAATTGTGCTCTTAAGTGACACAATGTTTATAGTTTTTTAAGAGAATGTGTTTTTAGTTTTCCTCAATTTCTAAATGAGAAATCCACAAATTGTATGTTTATTTTGTCAACTTTGTAATTCATTTTGCACAATATATACATTTAACTCAAAGAAGCTGTTCAGTAATGTATGAACTGGGATTAATTTTGCACAATTTATTACTCTATAATCTCCAAATTATGTATATATTTTTTGGTTCACCGTGCACTCATTTCACACACTATATGTATCCACCTCATTTTAATTGTATTATTCTATAACACAGATTGTGAAATATTATTTCCAAAATTGGAGGTATTCCTAAAGGATTTCAATAAATAAAATTAAAGAATACATATTTTATTTTAACAGAACAACAATGCATAATAGAGCATGCATTTATATATTATCATATTGTAAACGAAAACATTTCTATTTTTTTAAATACAAATAAATTTTATATGCATAAAGTTCTAGTTGAAAAGCAGTACGTGACTTACATTTATGCTTAAAATAAATCCATTTAATAATTCTAATTTGGAAGGCTTCCAGTGCTTCTTCTTTTTAGCTTCTATTAACGCAGTTTGTAGTAATAAAGCTTATGTCGTATTCACGTCATATTCTTAAAAAAAAATAACATTTATCAGTTCATCACCAAAATCAAATGTATATTGCTTACCAGAAGTGTTATCTTCGTTTTCAAACAGTTCTTTTACAAGTTTGCCTTTTGGGTTTAGTTGTTTAGGAACAGCTTTCTGTCGCATCGCATAAGAAAACGAAATTACTCTCAAACTGTAAACGAAATTAAGTATTAGAAGATAAGTATCATGCGTTCTTCGCATATAAACAAGACGCCATTTTTATATTTATATGTTAACGAAGTTAATTTAAGAGAACATATATGCAAATCTGTAACTCTGTGTGAAGTACTTACCACTGTGAATGCTGGAATTAGATCTAGGAAACCCCACTCTGTTAATAACTTTTCAACAAATTCCATCACAAATGTACTTGTATAATTCGGAAGTGTACGCCTTCACTTAACAAAATATCACCTGGATCTGATGTGTAATTGCCTGCGCGTATATGCGTAGCATGGCCGGCGCAGTCAGTACAATTTTTAACCAATAAACTTTACGTGAAAAAAATGAAACAATTATACAAAATTTTAAAACAATATCACCACACTGATTGTGAATAGTATGTCATTAAATTGTACAGTTTGTGCGGGCGGCATAGATTACTATTATTGTTCAGCGGAAATAAATATATTGGGACTCCTACTTTCAGAAGTTTGTCAACAATCGTTTATAAAATAAAATCAGACTTTTATGTTACACAAGTTATGCAAATTCTTTAAACAATTACTTAAAACTAATTATAAATAGAATGGCAACAAAATATATAGTCTGAGGATACTATTAACAATTAATTAAGTTAAATTTGCTATGATTTGTTGAGAAAAAATAAATAAATTTAACTCTAAATTTCGCCAATTTGCTGGTCGAAGTTTCCAATAAATTCATCGTAACTAAATCTTTATATTGGATAAATAAAATGCACAAGAATTATGCACAATTAAAATGTATAAAACTATATAACGTTGTGCCTTAAAATTTTACAATTGTTTAAAAAAATGCAACAAGACGTTGTTCCACAACATTGTGCAAAATGTTCCAAAGCGATTTCTCTCTGTGTATCATCTTTTCCAGGTTCCCATCGAACATTTTCTTTGCATGGGTACGCCATCCATACCTCAATATGTAGAAAGACCGTTTTTACTCAAAACTGAAGTCACTGATTGATTCTAGTGAATACCGTTTACACAATTCAAATAGCTCTTTCAGTTATCAAGAAAATGGCCTCGGCTGCTTTAAGTGGGGCACCCTGTATATTGAAATGTAAATATTTTTGTCCATACGGACTACAATGTCAACCAGAGACAACTTTCAACTTAATGTGTCTGTGCGTGAAGCTCTACGTTCTTGCAATATCTGTTGCATATCGGACCACGTTAGAAGTACCCCAGGGTTCGATAATTTGACCTCTTTTCTTTAATGTTTGTATTAACGACATCGGTGATAATGTGGATGTGTATTTTTTAATATATGCACTTAAGATGTTCACCAACTGTGAATAATTTTAAAACCGTTTACTTAAGTTGTCTGCACGTGCACAGTGCGGTGAAAATGATCATGTTCTAAATGTTGGAAAGGGCAATGTAACGAGTTATACAACCAAGAATTCCCCAATTATAAATAATTATAATGAAGACTTACTAAGCAGACCGATTACCTCTAAGGATCTAGGTGTAATCTTTGATAATAGATTAACATCTACATTAATCATATCGATGCTATACAAAATGTTAGAATTCGTGTTACGTAACAGGAGCGACTATTCTTTGTCTCGCGATCTAAGCTTGAGAATGTGTCACTTGTTATAAAGACATATTAGAAAACGTTTGCGTCGTTTCCTAAAATTTGTAAACTTGACAATTGAAAATACATACATCTTTGCTTTACGTTTTTTTGGATAAAATTGTGCATAATTGAATGCAGAGAAATACTGAGTCAATTGAACTTTCATGTTCCACGCAATAATTCTTGTCATTCTTATGGGGCGCGTGCACAATTTGACAGTTGCCGATATTGGAGGGCGCACAACCTCAATCTTCCAAAGCAATTAACGTGAAATACCCAGTATTCGTTTGCTTCTTTAACTTTTCTGTACTCAGCCATTTAGTTTGCATTATACATTATAGATAATTATGTGATTTGTACAATAACATTTTCATTGATTTGACGAGGTGTGCATTGTTTACCTATGTGTTTTCACTTATTCTCTCCGTCTCCGTGTTTGAACAATTTTAGGATTTATATTATTATAATATATAGTGCATATTTAGATTATTTAAGATTTAGGTGCTGTTAATTATTTTTATTTTTAAGCTTTAAAAGGCATGGGATTATTATCTTACATTAGAATTTAATGCTTATTATGTAACATGGCATGGGATTGTTATCTTACATTAGAATTTAATGTTTATTATGTAACATATTTAATTAGTACATCGTAGTATACCTACTGCACGAAAATAAAGTTATAGTTATTTCAGATTGCTATCGATTTACACCAAATAAGACAAGATTGTGCTCAATCAAAAGATCAAGTAGAAAAGTCGATAAATGTTTTAAAGCTGCTTAACCCATATATTTATTTGGTAGCCAGTCTAGATGACTTACCTCACTTAATTCAGCAGGTTTTCCTGAAAATTATTGAGTATAAAATTTAAATGCAATTATTAGTCATCAAGATTATATGTTAGAAAATGTCTGGAACTACGACCATATTTCATCTTTGACTCAGTAAGATCGGACCTCTTTAATGCTCTTTTGCTGTGGTCTTTTAATTGAGCACAAACTTTTCTTTTGGTGTAAATCGATGGCAATATGAAATAATTATATTTTTATTTTCGTGCATGCACTAGGTATTTGCTACTATCTATTTATTAAATATATTACATAATTACCACTAAATTCTAATGTTTAGTAATAATCACATACACTTTAAAGCTTAAATAATGGACAGCGTCAATATTTGTGACATGTTTTATATCGTTGGAATGAGAAAAAGTAACGGAATTAATGGTGTCATAGCCTACTTTAAATTTTTAATATTTTTTTTTTCACAAGAGCGTATGTCAAAAGCAGTTACTTTTTTCGAATTTCTTGATACACATTATTATTCTTATTGTCTTTGCCGTCAAGTTTCATCCCTTTAACTTGTTTCATATCTCTTCAAATAAAGAAGCTATAACCGTTTGTGGTTTTCCTATTTTTCAGGTTTTTGTAATATATCTCAGAAAGTAGGCTATGGATTTCAAATTTCTTTGAAATATGAGCCACAGAAAATGGGATAACTGTTTCTAAAACTTTATTCTTCTACAATGGATATTAAGCGAGATATTTGGTGTGGCCCTCGTAAAATAGACAGACGGTATATGAATTTTAGCACTTTTTCGCCTCTATTTCTATTTTGAGGAAAAACTATACATTTTGGTGAAAAATATCACGAGAGGAAAGTCGCATAGCCTAAAATTTCCCACAAATTTTGTCTCCGCGTTTTTGTCCGCATTCCGCATAGTTTCGCAGATAGAGGGCGCGAAAGAAATATTGATATAATATATAGACTTTTGCGTTTTTTTCAGATTTTCAGCCAAAACTATGCATTTTGGTGAAACATATCAGGAGAGGAGTTGTAGAAGATAAAATATCCTACAAGTTTTGTCTCTACGTTTCGCCGCTAGAGGGTGCGAAAGAAAAATATATATAAACATTCGCGCCCTCTAGCGGCGAAACTATGCTTAATGCAGACAAAAATGGAGAGACGGAATTTGTAGGAAATTTTATGCTATTCTGATATTTTTCACCAAAATGCATAATTTTTCCTAAAAATTGAAAAACGGATGAAAAGTGTTAAAATTCATATATGTATATGTAAGTACATATTTCTCAAAAACCCCTCTTTTTTAGAACAGCGGGAGGTGAAAATCATGTTTAGACAACCCAAATGCTTTACTTTTTACAGGTCTCACAGCTGTAGGAGAAATTTCTTTAATTTTTCCTAATTTGAAAGGACTAACAATAATTGTACTAGTTATGCAACTCATTGCAGTGAATTGAACATATTCGCCTAGCAGCAGGAAATTTTATTTACTCTATTATAGTCTTAAAAGTCCTTCATAATTTCTATTCCAATATATCACTTAGGTTAAGTTAGGTTAAAATAGTTTAAATCAATAAATAGTGGTGTTGGACAGTTTGATGATGTACAATTAAGATAGAAATAAAATAAAACATCCATAAATCTATTCAATAAATTTACAGAACATAATTATTATTGTAGCACGCAACAAAATGAATGTGTGCGGATTTTACGGCAACGTCTCAAACCTTATGGCTGTACATGTAAATGAATCACCCAACAAAAGATCAAAGAAAAACACTAATGAAGCTTTGTAGTGAGTCGTATTGACCAGCAGAAGAGCTCGAATTTTCATTTGATATTAACTTGATCCCCTGTAGGAGAGCTTAGTGGCGAAACCAGAGAAAAACATAAAGTCGAGAGCCTCACACATTTTAACCTTATTAACAGAGCGTGCACTCACACACATCTGAAGAACAAAAAGGGAATCAAATCTCTCTCGCAGCCAAAAACAAATCCCCGAATTTAATTAATGACGTTTTCAGAAGGAATGCTTTGTGTACGTCGAAAGGCCGAGAGTGGCCGGTTGCTTTCAGCTTTGAGACCGTTTGTCTAAGCAATCAGTTCAATTATACCAAAGAATGATTGCGGGCCGAATCGTTTGACATGGACGCGGCTCACATACCTCGGTTCTAGGCCAGAACTAGAAGCCCCTTTCGGATTGCTCTCCTATTCGAATTCGTTGCATATTTTAGTTATATTAGGACAGTTTAGTGTGCGATGTTGAAGCAATGTTAGGATATCTCAAGTGAGACGGAAATGATGTAGCAGGATAAGAATGGACTAGCCCCAGAATTTTTTTGCCAACATATAAAAAACAAATTCTCTGAAAATTTCAGACTTCTTCATTCATTAGTTATAGATAGAAATATTTTTTAAATTTAGAACAAAAAATGTTTTCGTTAATTGACGCATAGTCCAGGCGTCAGATAGATTAACATAATTTTAAATCAGGCAAAAGATTTCACTGTTGGAATTACTTCATTATATGCCTCTTTTAGACATACTACTTTTCCCCCTCGCCCGCTCCCCGGAACATCACCAATTCTGGGGCAATATCTCTTAAATATCATATTTTTGCGACTATCTCGGTTCTGAACGATCCTACGATGATCATCAAAGTTAAAAATAGGTAAATTCTTTACCGAAATGGTTCGGACACACGTTTATGTAGTATTCTTGGAGTTAAGCATTGTATTGCATTAACACTGTATATCGACACTTCTCTATATTTCCACGCTTTCTACTTGCTAGTACGTTTCATTTTCACTTTTGAAGTTTAAGTAAATAAATTTATTACCAATTTTGAAATTACAAATGTCTACAACTATCGGTGGTTACTATCATGTGCTCATTTCCACACCACCTTGCGGTAGAGCGTTTGGCGCGTTTTTTTTTTGTAAGTGGTGTCCCCAATAGGCCTAATCCACTTTTTGTTTATTTGGTTAACTTACTTCTATTTATTTTATTCTCTACTACCAGTGCATTACATCAGTCTGGATATTTTTGAAGTTAAAGGTCCAAAATGGTCCCATGCTTCAATAAGTTGTTGGTTTCATTATCGTCTGCATCGTCTTTGTCAAATTCAGCTTCCTCGTATTTATCGTGTTCCAAAAGAGCTAATACCTTATCATCGAGTTCTTCGGCTTTATCTAAATCATCTACATATATTTCGAAATTTCTACACGATTATCCTTGGCATCCAGAACAAGTAACGGAACAGTTTAGTCCAGTTTTATACAAGTACATGTGGCTATACAGCCTTTTGTACACTTGTTGCATATGGTTTTCAATAATTCGTGAGGAGCACCAATAACAGCAACACAATTTTGGAACACCTTGCATATGTGCACTGTAATGATTATCTACTAATATGTTCATTGACTTGCCCTATGTCCTTTTACGATCACTTGGATTAATACATGTATTCTATTCTATTTATTTTTACTTCGAAAATGGTTTTAAGAACAATCTCATATATTTTTATATCATACCTACAAGCTAAATACAAAGGATCTCTTACTGAAGCATTTTCTATTGAAATAATTGCACCATTTAAACGAGCCCTTATTCTTATTCTTCTTCCCACACTTATGATGACGATACCGATAAAATTCTCCCATATTTCAATAAAAGCAGCTCTCGCTTCTTCTGTGTTTTGAGCAGAGGGAATTTTTTTACCTAAGTCATCTGCTTAGCACGTTCTATACATATTCAATTGTATTCAAGTCAGAGGAACGTGTAGGTCAAATCACTCGGTATAAAAAGTCAGTTACACAACAGGCGGTGTGCGAGCGGGTATTGTCTTGAATTAAGAAATTTTCTCCAGCATCGCGAAGGATACCAAATGATCTTACAGAACATCCCTTATGTACCTATATACAGTTAAAGTGTCGCCATCAATGACAACCAACTCTGTATGTGTCTCTAAACATATGTCATCCCACTCCATAATTGAGCCTCCATCGAAAGAATAAAATTGAATTATTAATTTCGTTCTCCTGCACGTCGATACAGTTTTCTTCCTATCATCAATCGAATTTACGCACAAAGCGGCTCTCTGATCATTATTCCAATATTGGCGTTCCCGAGCAAAGGCGCTAATCGCTCTACTCGATCAAGTAATAGGGCTCTGGGGCTCTTTTTGACTTGTACGACCTCAAGACAACTTTCTTGAGTCTTCTCCTAACTGTACGCTGACTTATTCTGGTTCCACGAACTTCTTCCAGTTCGATTCTTGTCTCAACTTCCGTTCTACGCCTATTCCGGAGTACTACAGCCGTGATTGAGCATTTTCTGCCTGGACCAAGTCTTTTCACAGATTGCCTCCAACGTGCAGTATTACTATGTGGATCGTCGATTTTGATTTACCAAATATATTTATCCTTCAACCCGTGGTGCAATCCAACTATGTGAAAATGCTCTGGTAGATCCCTGAGCAGGACTAATATGTTATAACCCCGCTCCACTTTTTCGTATATTCTAAATTAAAACCAAACACATGACAAAGAAATACAATTACAAGGTAACATATTGTATTATTGGGTATGAATATTGTCATTTCGACTAGGGTCGATTCTAGTTCTAACGACATGATCACCTCAAATTCAGGATCTACATTGATGGTTATATTGATTTTTTCTATAACATAAGATTCATAAGTTCATTAAAATATAAAGTGCCATCACGCAGCTATTAGATAATTGCTTAGAATTATTGTGGTTAATCGTTTTTTGTGAAACCTTTAACACTGAAGAAAGAAATTTGAAGTACGAAACAATACAATTCTCTTAATTAAAATAAATCATATAACAGCTTTGTGTCGGGACCTTTTATGGCATATTCTAATATCTCAAAACATTTCATCTTTTGTTTGGCTCCATTAATTCGTTCTAAGTCACCGTCTTACATCTCACACGACGATAATAAATTAGCCCAAGTATTGTGCCCGTTAAAGGGATCTTTTTTAGCTCACGTTCAATAGCGTTACTTCAAGACGAGTATTCCAAAGGCAAACAAAAATCTGTTCATTATACTACCCTTAGCAAGGCAGACATGTATGACATTCTAATTTTACTTCCACATCCACGTAGTGGATTGGAAGTATAGTAATGTAAAAAAATTTTCAATTTTTTTTTTTGAAATAGGTTTATAATGACATGAAACGTCGAGATTTTAAATTTGAGCAAAAAAAAGTGTCTGTCTGTCGGTCTGTCTGTCGGTCGGTCTGTTGTAACTTTTTTTTGTCCGCACGATTCTCTAGAACGGTTTAACATATTGATTTGAAATTTTAAATACGTAAGTACTATAACGACATCTAGAACTAGATTGTTTTTTGAATTTAAGTAGAAGAAAATAAGTAAAGCAAAGCTGGTGAGTACTAAATTTTGGGATTTGGTTTTTATGCTAGAAGTCAAGGCCTAAGATTTTATTATAATATTCCCATCTTCCTGCACCACCCCCACTTCATTATTAAAGGGGTTGATAAAACAAAATTGAGATATTCACACGACGACACCTGAAACTAGATTATAATTTGATACGATTCCGTTGATGGGTTGAGGCTTAAATAGGGGTAAATATTAATAATAATAATTATAATAAATGGTCTTTATTAGAAAAAAGAAATACAATTTCTTAATCTAAAGGGCGAAGTTTAGCTCAACAGCTATTCCACCACTTATACCCTTGAAAACATGATAACAAGGTACTTGCATTAAGTAGATACTTATATTAAACTAGTAGAATTCGTTCAAGTAACAAACAAAATAATAATTATAAACTGTGACTAAGAATAATGAATTGACGCAGAATTACATACACAATACAAATTGTCAAATAAGCAATTGAAAATAAATACATGTACTTTACACAGTTTTACACATATTACGTACACTGTTGGTTAAATAAAAAAAAAATTATACTTAAATGTATTTATGGAAAAATGTTTCAAATAATTTTCAAACAGATTATAATTTGATATCGCGTTGTAAGAGAAAGAGCGCAGAAAAATGGCAGTACTATGTTGTGGCATGGTCAAAATATCAGTAGATCTTATATTAATATTATGGATACTTCTTCGACTTACAAGTTTTTGCTTGAGACGCTCCGGCACTGAAGTAGTAAGAACTCTATGAACAAACATCAGCAGGTGATATTTGTAGGTATTTTCAAGATTAAGCCAACCAAGTTGCAAACGTTTCTGTGAGACATGTTGAAATTTCTTTAATCCAAAAATATAGCGAATGCAGGTATTTTGAATTTTTTGTAACCTATTTATTGTGCTCTT
Source organism: Stenurella melanura (assembly GCA_963583905.1). Taxonomy (NCBI): domain Eukaryota; kingdom Metazoa; phylum Arthropoda; class Insecta; order Coleoptera; family Cerambycidae; genus Stenurella; species Stenurella melanura. Next base: position 118,421,755 of record OY757312.1, read on the forward strand.
GTCGAGACATGAAAAATACACAATAATACCATAATTACGAATAGATAAAACTAAGGATTCACACAGTTTTTTCCTTAGTTTATAATTAATTATATGTATATTGGTATAAAGAAGTTTTAGCACAACGTATGTTTTTTGAACCAATTTGTTAACATGTGTTATGAATCTGAGTTTTGATTCAAATATGATACCTAAATTTTTTGAGTTTGCTGCTATTGGGAGTCTACTATATCTAATAAAATATTAAATTTTCACATAGCATTTGGTGATACATATTTTGACTAAAAATCGTTACTGCCGATTTGTTTGGGTTAATTTTTAAATTATGTTTTGTAGCAAAATTATAAATTTGTTTCAAGTCAATGTTGAGAAAAAAGTAAAGTAAGTTAGTAAGAGTACAGAAACTTGGAATATGGTATATATATTAGAAGCCAGGGCCTCAGATTGTTTTATAAAATGTTTCAACTCTCCCACCACCCCACTCCATTATTAAAGCGGTTGATAAAATAAAATTGAGATGTTAAATTTAAATTTGGTACACGTATAAATATATCATTACGACATATGGAACTAGATTGTATTTTGAGATGATTCCGTTGAAAGGGTGGGGGGCAAGCAGAGGTATAATAGTGGAAAATTAGTAAAGTAAGCTGTTAAAAGTACAGAAACTTGAGATGTGGTGTATATGCTAGAAGCCTAGGACTCAATTTTTTTTATAATATTTTCCATCCCCCAATCACCCCCACTCCATTATTCAAGTGGTTGATAAAATAAAATTGAGAGATTGGTACACGTATATGCTATAATTATATATGAAACCAGATTATATTATTAAAATTCTATGACTAATTACTTCCACATACTGGAGTGCAAATATAGTCAAGATGTTTTCCTTTAAAGAGACTTGGACGGAAAATCTGGATGTGAAAGTAGTGATTCCTTAGGCAGCGGTTTTTGAGAATAATATGCAGGTCTTTTATTTTATCTCCCTTATCATCAATCGTAGAATCTCTAAATAACACAAGCCTTATAAACAAACAAAAAATCTGCTCCAAGGACTAAACCTATCTTGCCTTAAGTATTTTTGTCTGCTGAAGCCGAATTTTCAATTAAAAAAATTTTCTATTGCATAGATTTCGAATAACTCCCGGTTTCATAGCCAAAAACCATATTCTTAAATTGAAAATTCGGTTTTAGCACACAAAAATACTTAGGCATGATAGGTTTATTTAAAAGTGAATTATTTATTATTTGTTTGCTTATAGTAATGAAACATATTCTTTATAGGAGTTTGCAAACAGCGGAAAGAAAAACTATCTATGAGAACTAAAGAAAAAACTATATGTAAAAATATTAATGAAATCTTTGCATTCTTTCGATAACCTGACTTCTGGTTATGCTAACAAGTAAAAATTCTTATTTGCCATTCTCATGTTAACACTAGCATCCAACATAGTCCCCTACGGCTAGGCAGGTTAAACTAGTATCTACATGATCCTCTACGATATGTAAATTCAGTTAAAAATGAGAACAAAGGCCTGAAATTAATTTATTTACCTACCTTGTCTTTAAAAATTTTTTCATTCCAATGAATTACATTTTCATAAAATCTCATTCAGTTTCTTGGAAATGCTTAGCCTTTGAAACGTTTCTCGTCCTTATTGTGCACTCATCAGAAAAGCCCAAAGCCACTCATAACGATGTTCCATGCAAAACCAAGACAAAGACCATGAATAAGTTCTCATTTTTAACTGAATTTACATATCGTAGGGGATCAAGTAGATACTAGTTTAACCTGCCTAGCCGTAGGGGACTATGTTGGATGCTAGTGTTAAAATGAGAATGACAAATAACAATTTTTACTTGTTAGCTAACCAGAAGTCAGGTTATCGAAAGAATGCAAAGATTTCATTAATATTTTTACATACAGTTTTTTCTTTAGTTTTCATAGATAGTTTTTCTTTCCGCTGTTTGCAAAATCCTATAAAGAATATGATAGGTTTAGTCCTTTGAGCCGAACATTTTTTTTTGTAGACCTGTGTAATGGAGCAGTTATGGTTCAAAATTATGCATATAACCCACACAATTGAACAACACCGCCAAACCACTTGGTTATTAAATATGAGCAATTTAAAATAAAGTAACTTCCATTTTATCGCCTTTCTGAAGGGAGTTCATTCTTTTGGCTCCTTTATGGCATAAACTGAACAGTATTTTAGATAGATGGTACTAAATCAATTCTGAGAGAGCCAATCAAATATAAACTACACTGAACTGAACTTGTGGTAGGTACCTTGTGAAACATCTTCAAAATAATTGTTAATTATAAATTAAACTCTGCTTTTAGATGAATCAATCAATATATTATAAATACTCTACATATGTTTCGGATTATTAGGCCTTTATCAAAAGTATTACATAGTGAATACTAAAGTTTCCGACGTGCTTATTCTAATTTATACCTAAAAGTATTTATGTCTTAATCTATTTATGACCTAATCCATTTAAGACTTAATTTAATATCCTTAATTATGGGGATGTTTGGAGTGGACCTAAACTGATTATATAAATCAATGGATAGTTCTTATCAATTTGTTTATTATGGGGGTATTCAAGACATGTTGTTGATCGTTTGTGGTACAAGGGTTGTACTTGAAAGATTTCTTGATTTCTAGTTGGTCTAGCAGATCTCAACGTTTACCTTTTCTTTCTGAATGAATTAAATTTATGTTATCCGTATCTATGAAATAGTTGTTTTCAATACAGTGTGTTGATATTCCAGTATTCTTATTGTTATTTAAGATAGATTTTTTATGTTCTTTTACCCTGTTCACAACGCTTCTACCACTCTGACCGATATAGACAGCATTACAATATTTACAATTAATTTTATATACACCAGATTTATCCATTTTATTTAGTTTTTCTTTGTTATTAACCAAACTGTTTCCTGTATTTGTATTGTTCACACTTATTGTAGAGATACACAAATTATTTAATTTTCTAGAAATTTTGTTACTATATTTCAAAACATAATTAATAACACCATATTTTGTAGGTTTGTTAGGCACCGTGAAAAATCATTTTTGAAGCATTTTACTTTATTTGTTTTTGACCATGTTATCAATTAGTGACTCGTTGTATCCGTTAAAAATCAATAAAAACCCTACCAATAAATTTCAATCCGAAATTGTATCTAACTTAAAGAAATGTAATATCAAAATAATGAGGCGTATAAACTGAAAATTATGAACATTTCAGCCCCCATTCTTTAGGATCTTCCGAAAATTCACAAAGTAAATAACCCTATACGCCCCATAGTGTCTTACATCAATGCTCCATCTTACAAATTGTGTAAACAATTGAATTACATTTTACCAACATTAATAAATTCTAAATCTAAATATTCCATAAAAAATTCTTTTGATTCAATTTATTGAAAATACAAAAAATTTAATAATACCAATTAACGCAAAATTAATCTCCTTTGACGTTAAAAGTCTGTTCACCTCAGTCCCGCTCACAGAACTAAAATTAATTTTAAGTAATTTAATAGATAATTCACAAATCAGTGAAAACGAAAAAACAGAATTAAAAATATTTCGAGTGTTTGTATTGAACAAAACTGTTTTCAGTTTAATGGTGAATTCTTTAGACAAAAAGACGGGCTACCAATGGGTTCACCAATTTCTCCTTTGTTCGCTGAAATATTTATGTCAAATTTAGAAAATTTAATTTTTAGTAGCAATAACAGTTTAAATACAAATGTGTTTTATTGGACTCGATATGTAGACGATATTTTTTTAATATGAACCGGTACAAAAAGGAACCTAAGTAATTACCTCAATTTCTTAAATTCTTTTAATAGTAAAAATCAGTTCACAGCAAAATAGTCAATTAAACTTTCTAGACATTAATATCAAAAAACATAACCAGTTGAAATTTAGCATTTACCGCAAACCTACTACTACAGATACAGTAATACATTATAATTCGCAGCAATCATGGCAAATTAAGATTTCGCCCTTTCATAGTCTAATACTCACGAATTTTGCTTTAGATCAAAGTGATTTTGATAGAGAGTTAAATATAATCAAACAAATTGCAAGAAATAACGGATACAACGAGTCACTAATAGATAACATGGTCAAAAACAAACAACGCAAAATGCTTCAAAAAGAATTTTTCACTGTGCTTAACAGACCTACAAAATACAGTTTTATTAATTATGTTCCGAAATATAGTAACAAAATTACTAGAAAATTAAATAATTTGGGTATCTCTACAATAAGTGTGAACAAAACAAATATAGGAAACATTTTGGTTAATAACAAAGAAAAACTAAATAAAATGGATAAATCTGGTGTACATAAAATTAATTGTAAAGATTGTAATACTGTCTATACCGGTCAGAGTGGTAGAAGCGTTGTGAACAGAGTAAAAGAACATAAAAAATATATCTTAAATAACAATAAAAATACAGGAATGTGAACACACTGTATTGAAAACAACCATTTCATAGATACTGATAACATAAATTTACTTCATTCAGAAAGAAAAGGTAAACGTTTAGATCTGCTAGAACAACTAAAAATCAAAAAATCTTTCAAGTACAACCCTTGTACCACAAACGACCAACAAAATTTCTTGAATACCCCTATAATAAACAAATTGTTAAGAACTATCCATTGATTTATATAATCAATTTAGGTCCACTCCAAACATTCCCACAATTAAGGATGTTAAATTAAGTCTTAAATAGATTAAGACATAAATACTTTTAGGTATAAATTAGAATAAGCACGTCGGAAACTTTAGTATTCACTATGTAATACTTTTGATAAAGACCTAATAAGCCGAAACATATGTAGAGTATTTATAATATATTGATTGATTCATCTAAAAGCAGTGTTTAATTTATAATTAACAATTAGATATAAACTAGTCTGGGTGCCGGGTATATTCCGGAATATACGGCGGCGAATAAGCTGCCGAACTTGCTGCAACGAGCAACTAACACATTTTGTGATCCAAGACTTGGAGTTACCAAGGGCTCAGTTACAGAGGTTATCAAAGAATGTGTCATGAACATTTACTAGAAGAATGTTCCAGAAAATCGACATGGGAAAGCACTCATTAAGGGACCATGGTCAAAACAACAGAGCGATTCACAAATAGGTTGCAATTGACTGCATGACTTATGACAGGTTATTTTCCTGTAAGAAACTGCAGTGCTTTGTATTTATTACAAACGAGGTCTGAGGAAAGTCTGACTAATTAGTGTAAATTTACAAAAGAAAAAGGTAACTAGTGACACAATTCTTAACAAATTGGGGTTACATCGTATAATCCTCACAATGTTTTAATCTTATAGATTATGCTCAGGCATAGTAAAACCTGAAAAAAAAAGAGAGCTACTCGTGCTAATGTTGTGCTTATATAAGTAAAATGTTCCACTTCTGAAAAAATAGGAAGGTGAGTATTTCTTCCTTTTATAACATCAAAAATGAAACTATGTGTCCCATATTAAGAGTAATTATTAAAAATTCTACCTTCAGGTTAATAAAGTAGAATATTGAGATGCTTTTATCACTCATTCTGCCTTTTCCTTTAGGAGATCGAGATGAAGAATTATATTTTTCATTTTTCATTTTCGACAATATTTACAATTTTTTCACGTAGTATCGATTTTTTCTACCAGATGATATTGAAACAAGTTTACGCCGAGAGTAAGATTGTGATAATGAAGATGACTAAGCTCAACTTAAAATATCTCAAAGAACTGGTATACAAAATTAGTTTATATTTATTGGTATGAAAATAAAACACTATTTACCAATACATCTTGAAGAAAGAGACCTCTTAAAAATGGCAAGTAAAATACAGGGCGTAATCAGTTTCATGTCATTAAAAAAACTGGTAATGGGGACCGACTAGACAAAGAAAAAACCTTTATGACTTTTCCCTCTAGGGGCACTTTGAAAAACACTGATCTAGGTTAACACATTTACTATTATGGTAGACAACTATTGAGAACCACTGCTTTTCTTGCTCGATGGACTTGTACTTCCCAATTATACAGCTTTTAAATTGTCATAAAAAAGTGCTGGCCGGCACACGCGGTGTCAAAGGATCATCGACCGCCTTTGATGTACCGCCTCAACTGAACTGAGGCAAGTATAAAGAGGTAAATAATTCGTTCTCTCTTCGTGCACAATTGCAAGCAAATAATGGCCATAAAGGTTTAAACAGAGCATTTCTTTACATGTGTTTTTTTAATTTGGAATAAAATATTGGATTGTTTATAATTCAGAAAATTTAAATGTGGTTTATTAACATTTGTAACATAAATGAGTGTCCTGGGTTAAAAGCTTACTACCTACCTAAATGATTCAAAATCTCTACATCTGTATCAATACACAGTTCTGTACGTCGAATTAAGTACATACGCACTTCGTTCAACACTAAACTATCAACTAACGTTGTCAATAAAGAAAAATAAAATAAAAACTTGGTACAAAAGGCAAAAAGGGATACAAAAAGAACGAACAAGTAAGTTGTGTCTGTACGTAATCAAGAATTTGACAACTTGAACAGTGAGTCAATAAAATAAATCTTAACTATAAATACACAATGACGCGAAATTCAAAAATAACAAAAACAACGAACGAAACATCGACAGTAACTAAAATATTGCACAAGGGAGAGTTAGAGTATAGTTTTCTTCAGATCAGATCTAGATCTAAACCTACCTCAATTTTCCAGCAGTTCTCAAACATTTTTATTGAAAATTTGCGAAACTTTTCTTTATTTTTTTCTCTCCAAAACTATGAGCTCTAGACCCCATGTTATATAAGGTTTTTTGTTTGTCTTGTCGTTCTCTACCACCAGTTTTTTTTAATGACATGAAACTAATTACACCCTGTATATACACAGCGAATATATTCTTCAACAGTTCTACCCTACTCTATTATTTGAAAAGTTTTTCATATCCACAATACGAGGCGCCAGGATGCAAGGCATTAGCGACCTACGAATCGGCTCGTTTTTCTAAAGCAAAAGACTGTAATAGGTAATTTTAATTTGCGAAGATGTCGAATAAGGTGTCGGGAAAATGGAAAATGTCTGTTTGCTGCTGATAAATACACAATACGCCCAGTTAAAACGTTTAATTATTTGGAGAATTGAAGTCGAACTAGAGTGCGATTATAGATTATGATTGGTTTGGAATATTTCGTTCAATTACATTTTCAATTCGTAGGTTTTGTTGTCGCTTTTTAACTAAGGAAACTTGATGTCATATAATTATTTATAAAGTCCGCAGCATTGCTTAACATCCTATATCTAACCATAAAACATATAATATATGTTTATGTACCACGCAGTCTCACTATCCATAACATTTTACTAAAATTAATTTTATTTTAATAATTTTTACAGATAACTGATTAAATCAACAGATATTTTTCAAGGCTTTCCGTTCGGCCACATACTGATAAAATTTCTTTTTTTATCACTGTATCATTGTTATCAAATATACACAAACAGAAATTAATAACAAATCAAGTACCAAGGAATGCTAATATAATGAATGCCAAGAAATACAACTGCATGAGACTTGTGAGAAAACAACTAAATAAGTATAAACCTTAAATTAATAAATTATTAAACGAAAGATGAACATTATTTCTTAAGAAAATATGCTAATTTATTAAATTAAGAGAATACACTGTAGCATTGAGTTGTAAGTAGTTCAGTGTGTATATAACAGTGATTTATTGGCATAACAAATTTATCATCAAATGCCAATTTAGAAAAAAATTAATATTCGTGCAAAACAAAAATTTGTAAATTCATGTTTTTTTAAATGCTTGACGGTATGCGAGTTTTAAAGTTATCCGTGGTAAGCGCGAAAGTCTTCTAATAAGTTATATATTCGAAATACGTTGGACCCTCCCCAAAAATATTCAATTTGGGAAATGACGGACACCCTAATGTTTAGATATCACTATAATTAGCGGTATGTAAGTAGGAAAACGGTTATGATAAACCATTTGCATACTATTATCTCACTTTTTTTTTTTCAAGGCAGATCACGGTACATCAAGCACATCAGCCGTGCTGTTCAATTTCTTTTAAAGCTTATTTCTTTGGTAACACACGTCTAAATTTTACATTTAATATAAATATAGGTATAAAATTAATAGTAAACAACGTCCAAGGAATCCACAAAATAATACAATTATCCAGCAGTATATAACTGGACAATTACCTCTACGTCAAAGGAACAGTTAGTGGGTGTTTTTTAAAAAATGTGGCTGGAAATCCTAAAGATAAAAATAGAATACCAAAGAGAACACAACAATAATTTAGACAATCTTATTTCTTAAGATAATGAATGTTTTTAATGTGGTTTATTTTCATCGTTAAAGAATACATATTTGAAATTCTTATGTTTATTACTCTTATTACACTTAGGTGATAACGAGGATGATAGCCGTGAATGACGACCAAATATTGATAAGATAAAACGTTGGTCATTTACACAATATATAATCTGTTACGCTGTTGTGGTGGTAATAAAATAGATAGATATACTAATAATGCAAAAACACTTAACATATCAATAAGATCAATATTTTATTATAAATAAACATTAAAGTTACATATCTCTATAACTCCAGTAATTACAAATAAGTACCACATTTTATGATTATAGTAACTAATTATTAATAATTTGTAGCACATATTTATTTGATTAGATGTACAGTGTATAGATTTTCTACAGAAAATGTTATAAGTACAAACCTAGTCGCATATATTACATAATTTAAGTAAATGTGAGTCGCAACGGGAGTCTGTCACGCGATAAACAATAGATACCAGCGTGGACCGTGAGAATTTCGACACTCTGTGAATGTAGCAAAAAACAAATATTATTTTGTGGCATAATTAACAAAATTTAGATGAACTTTGTTCCAAATAATTGTCGTTGAACACGTTGCACAATTAATATAATCATGTCATAAAAAGAGATAATGGTATGATTACATGAAAGCTTGGAAATCTTCGCAAATTTTTTCTACTTCGTTTGATGCTACTAATAGCTAAAAAGTTCATAAGAAGGTATCATAAATTACTAAGAATTTTTTCTTCGAACTATTAACATCTGAGATGATTGGCACAGAGACTATTTACAACTATTGTATACCAAATTAATCATTATTTCATAAAGTAGTCGTATCTAGTATCTATTCAGTGTCCAGGAAAATAAATTAATATACTGCGTATGCGCTGAAACCATGCAATATCAGGCAAGGATTGCGTAATGATTACACCATCCATCTTCCAGAAGAGGATGTAAAAAAATCGATTTTTTTTATCTACTAAATGTTAATCAAGTAAAAAATTCCTACTCCTCTCACGGCAAAATTTACAGGTTGGGGGTAGCTTATCTTGTGATGTCGGTGATTGGCCTTTTCGGAAATAGGCTGACGTTAAATAAATAATTTAAAAGAAACCGTGGACAAAATGCTCTACAAGAAGTAAAATAATAATAATAATGTTTAAGATATTGCCCACATATAAGAAACAACAACGGATAATTCAGCTACTCGGTATGCAGTCAGATCGAATCAGCACAATCCACAATTTCAAAAAAAAAATCTTCGGGGTACAGTACCTGAAAGAGAAGACGAGGCAGTAAGGTAGTTACGAAGACATCCAAACGATACCATATAGTATGCTGATGGACCAATCAAGAAGTACCGAAAGTGATGTTGCGTGGGATCATCCAGGGACAGGCATTAGCCCAAACTTGAATAGTGCTATAACAGCAGGAACATATCCCAGAAGAAGATCAGTTTACCCCCATTTTGAGTATACTAATCAATGTTCTAGAGGCTAAAAATGATTTTATTAAATTCCTTATATTTTTCTGAGAAAAATACATCATATTTTTTGCGGCCTTTAATAATCATAAAAAATTTCTTGTTTAATAATTATAAATCTCCATCAAAAAAATTAAAAAATTATGTAAGCCGCATTCGATTTAAATAAACATTTTTTCGGTCTCATCAACTTTTTTTAAATCAGTAGTATTTATGACAAAAAATTTTGAAATTTGAAAATTAGCGAAAAATTCATAACTTGCAATATATTCAATAATTTTCTGCTAAATCACAGACTAAGGTCCGATTTACAGTTCTGTTGTACTTGGTGAGTAAATAGATTCCTTTATTGTAATGATTTTGTTTAGGTACGTATTATACATCATAAGTAGGTAAATATTGTATATAGGTTGCACATGTTGCATTGTTTTAATTTTTATATATTGCAATCTACACCCCAGTACTTATTTACATATGGGCATTGTACTTGCATTATCTACAAATCTATAAACTAAATGGAGCACAACGCAATTTTTTTTCAATTTAGGTGCTCCAAATTAATGTAGTAATTTAAATAATGTGTTATATTGTAGCAAAATGGAAAAATAAATAAATATTCATGATACAAAGAGTACTTTGTACTACTGCATTTATATACATACTATTAGGCATCTAGGAAGGGATGCGCGATGTCCATCGATGTCTGTTAAACATCGATATTCTGCTTTCTATGTTCGATATTTATATCGATTCTATTTATTTCGATAGTATCGGACACCATCGATGCTCTCTTACGATGCTTCATTCGATGTTTACATTTTGTGTGCTACAGTTTCTGAAAAAAATACTCAGTACCTTCAATGCCCTGTCAATAAATTTACCCAAAATCCTTTGGAGCTATGGGAAAACATGAAAGTGATATTCCCAGTTTTATCAAATATTGCGCTGAAATATCTTAACATGGTAGCGTCGCAGTTCCACCGAGAGACCTTTCTCAAAGCCAGGGCAAGTGTTAACCCAGCAAAGAAACAGGCTTAAGGGAAAACGATTGTCAAAATTATCATTACTTCAAAATTGCCCTCAAAATACATTTTCTTTACTAATGAATACCTACCTCAACGTTCAAGGTTTTCTTATTTCTCTGATAATTTGTTTCTGTATTTTAAAGAAATATTTTAATTTTATTTCTTTTTATATTGGAGTATAATTGTTTGTTCCTTAGGGAGGGCGTTTCAAAGTTAAAGGTACATACGTTACTTGTGGATAGTTAGGAGATAATTTGTGAGAAATTTCCTAAATGACAATGAAAAAAAAAATCTTTCAATAAAGCCATTAAAGAATTATATCCAACAATAAAAGATCAGAATAACAGTTTCAAAGTTCTGACTAACATCGGCTACCCAACAGAAAAAACATCCTCTTTGTAAAAAAAAACGTAATATTAATGTAGCTTTCAAAACTAATAACACAATAGGAAAACATTTAAAAAATGCAAAAGACAAAATTTCATCAGAAAATAAATCAGGCGTCTATAAGTTGACTTGTGGTGCTTGTCCTAAGGTATATATTGGACAAACAGGAAGAAATTTTGGTAAACAGTTATCAGAACATAAAATAAGTTACATCAGTAATATAACAGACTCAACTTATGCTAACCACCTAATAGAAGTAGGTCACGTGTTCAACGAAGAGTTTAAAATTTTACACACCGAGAAAAAAGGGTTAAAACTCAATTTACTAGAATCTTTAGAAATAAATAAACTAAAGTCGTCTGATATTTTATTAAATAACCAAATTAAAACAAACTCATCTCCCTTACTAAATTTATTTACTTAGACTATTAAAATTAGATTCAATGAATTACCTAGAAATATATGTCCCTTTCCATTTAATAATTAAAATTATATTGTACTTTTCCGCTTAGCAATTAAGATTAGGATTAGATCGAAATTGTATAAAACCATATAGTTTGTGCATTGTAAAATTAGTATACCAGTACTCAACATCCGAAGAAGCCACTGTGTGGCGAAACAGTTGTCATGTTGACAAGAAATAAAGTGAAAATCAAAAACTAATATAGTTTTCTTCCCAATTATTATCATGGATTTTCATCAAGTAACGGTCCAACCTGTTCAATAATTAGAAATGTATTCAACGAAATGAAGGCCACTATGAGCAGTTATTGTAGTCATGTATTTATTACTTTCACGTATTTATTGTTATTATACATACATGCTTTAAAAATAATATTATGTTTAAATGTAGACACAAGTATTTTGATTTATGTGTGCAAATTTACATTGTTTTTAAAATGATTTTACAATAGTTCACTTACCTAGTCTAGAAGTGAAAGAATTGTCACTGCTGAAAGTTATTTTTTTTTGTTAATTAACCCTGATATAAATATTCAAGTTCCAACTGCCTGGACCATTTTAATGAAATGGGCCTTTTCAGCATATTTTTTTTATTGCGGAATCATAAATTTTATGAAAAATTAAAATACCCGTATTTTTTCAATTTCTATTTTGATGCAGATTAGAGCCAGAAAAAAATAATTAAAATCACCTATTTACAAGTCTAATTTAAACGATTATCCGTAACGCGCCATTAATACGTCAGCAATCCCAAGCCAATAGTGTAAAAGGCGACTCGGCAACGTTGTACAAAATCAGCATTCAATTGACGTTTGTAGTGATGGGCGATATCGCGATTTTCCAATCACTCCTTAACGGCGACTTATATTTTTCACTTCCGTTGGTTTTAAAGTAACGCCATCACAATCTGCAAGCTGATATGTTTACCGTTCGCCGTAATTTGTTTGTGTGAATGTACCTATGGCTGCATTAAGCAGCACTGGACAAGTATGAATTGAAAGTAAAACGATGTAAATTACACTTTATGTTAATATTTTATATAATCACGGTGATTTAATCACGGTGATTTAATCACGGTGATTTAATCACCGGCAGTGACATATCGCTCTTGACTAGACGTTTGACAGTTTGTTGTTGTTAACATTTTGGTTTTGAGGTTAGCGTAAATTGAAAGCCTCCGATTTCGATAAAAATGTCTAGCAAGCAGTGTTTTGTTCCATTCTGTGAAAATACGACCGAAAATGCCCCAGAAAAGGCGACAGCTCAAATGAAAGTTTAAGGTTATCTGCTATCCGCACGCTCGGTGATCGCAGTGTTGTCGGTTTGCAAGTTCTTCTGTTGTGTCCTCGATGATGATTGGTGGGATTACGTGTACAACCAAGGCACGTGAAACTCGAGCGTTTGAAATACCCTGTGAAAGTTGTTGTATTTCGCTAATTTATTTCTCAGAGATTGCTGTTCTAAGACGCCTCATTTTTAGATACAAAATTATTTTATTTTCCCCAAATGACACCCACCATATTTAAATGTCAAAATTCGAATGTACTGTAAAGGCCCATTGGATTTACGGTAAGTAATCAAGATTGATGAATGAAATGCGCAAACAAATTAAGTGAGCTAGCTACTCTATTCAGTTTTTTCCGCTCTTTTCGAATATAGAAATAGATCTACAAAATTTTGTCATACAGTGTGTTGATTTTGACATACAACATATTGTCAATTCTTTATTAAGCCGGACCTGGATATCTTTTTGGTTTATTTTGAAATTCTATCAAGAAAAATAAGTGAAACATATATTCTAAGTATGAACCGATTGTACAGGGTGGATCAATAGTTATGATCAAAGAAAGATTTGGCTAAAATAAATAAAACATCCTGTATCTCAGTAAGGAAGGACGATGGATGCATTAATGTAGGGTAATTTGGACTGAATATAGCACTCGTATTTGGGATAAATTGATATTTAGGAAAATCGACGTTTTATCCGATATTTGAACACATCGATGTTTCAGCAACATCGCGCATCCTTACATCTACGCAAACGGCTTCATCTCTCAACGCGATATGAGCCTTTGACGTCACGCAGTTGTAACACAACAGCGCCACATATTGATATTCTTGATTAATTTTAAGGCCGCCTATTTCATAGATAACTAGTATTGATTGTACTTGTTTTTGGAGCAAAATTGATGAAAATAGTTTTTGATGTATTCAAATGCAATCTAGAAACCGTTCTACAAATTCATTTAGTTATAAATAGAACGATTTTAATTACTTCAAGATCAACGTAGTGGAGTAGAAGGACAATAATCGTGAAAAATTTCAAACATTTTTTTCTTATCGAAATAGGTTTAGAACATCATGAAACGTCGAAATTTAAGTTTGAGAAAAAAATCTATGTCAGTCCATCTATCTGCCTGTCCGCAACTTTTTTTTCTCTGCGCATGTTTTCTCTAGAATGGTTTAAAGTATTGACTTAAATTTCGTACACGTAAGTATTATGACGAAATCTGAATCCAGATTATATTCTGAATTCATTCCGTTGAAAGTTTGGGGGTGAATAGGGTTAAATAAGAAAAAAAGGTAAAGCCATCTAGTAAGAGTACAGAAACTTTGGAATTGGTGTAAATACTGGAAATCAAGATCTAAATTTTTTATCACATCAGCCGCCGCCACGTCCACCACCTCCAACATTCATACTCGATAAGTTAACAAAATATAATTGTGATTTAGTGTGTATGAGACTTGGATGGGAAATCTGGATGTGAAATTGGTGATTTCTTAGACAAAGGACTTTTTACGATTTTCCTTTCTGATCTATACAAAATTGGCACCACTATGAAGATGGTTAAAAAGTATTTAAGAAAAATATGGACAAGTGCGAGTAGAACTCGCATCCTGAAGATTCCGTATTGTTATATAGGGTGACTTAATTTTGCGGTTTCTTTCATGTGCGCTGTAAAAGAAACCTCCAAATTAAGTTTGTCAAGTAATAATTCCACATAGAATAAGATATTAGATTTTCGGATTTTTTCCTCTACTTGTGCTATGAGACATTCCTTCGTGCCAAGTTTCAAATAGGTCAACGGGAAGTCCCAATAGGTTTTGATGTGTCAGCGGTCAATTTGTCTGTCAGCATAAAAATACACTTTGAAAGGCCGTATCTTTTTATTGCATTGGGTTAATAATTGAATCTCTTACAGAACCATAAAACTGTAGACTGTAGTATTTGGTATTCATTTCAACTCGATACCTCCAACCGTTCCTGAGAAAAAGGGTCTTGACCAACAGATAGACTGGCAGACAGACGGACAACAAAGTGATTCCTATAAAAGTTCCGTTTCTTCATTTTTTTTTAAATGGCAATGTCATATCTCAAACACATAGACGAAATAAAATTATAAATTCCAAGCATATGTATTATGGATTAAAATCACTATACCCCAATCCAGAAAATCCACTGGCAAGGTTATAGCCATTATTTTATTTTTCCAAACCCTGTATTTACATTTGCAACTACTTGACCTCTTATAAACACTATAACATTATAGAAACCTCACAAATCATATAGCATTCGAGAAATTCTATATTTACACTGATAAAGGAAGTAACTGATAACAAAATGAACATCAAAAATATATTTTTCTGTTAACTTTAATCGTTCAGAGTGTGCTATGTTATAAATATTATATTAGCGGAAAATCGGCCAAATTAATTTCTTTCATAAAAAAGTTCGGTTCTAAATTATTTCGACGGTGTGCAAGTGTAATTAGATGTGTAGTGATGTCTCTAAAGAATTGAATGAAATTATCACCTTTGTTCCTATGTATCAGAATGATCTCATTAGAAAAAATTATGCATTCAAGACAATTGTGTTACCGGAAAATTAGTCTTAATGGATTGGCCAAATAAGGAAAATTATAAAAGCATACGTGCCTATATAATAACTAAAAATGGATTCCGCCATATCTGATATGATAAGATAAGAAAGAGAATGAGCAACATTTCTATACAGCAATGGTATGGTAGAAACCATACGACATATGTCTAATTAGAATTAAAATGGAGATGTTTTAAATGTTTTCTTAACCGCTTCTCAAGTCACCGAGGTAACTCCTTGAAAATCCAGAATGATTTTGTGTAAGGTAAAGAGAAACGAGGCCCTACAGTTTATAGTGGAGTCCGAACCACATCTTGGGGATAATTTTATAATTAAAATTATTTCGCGATGAACAGGGATTGAACCTGCTTCGCTAGGTATGCCAGTATGTAAGCTAGACGCGCTAAACCACTGAGCTACCGTCCCCTATAGATGGCTAAAACCCTTTGGTTAGTATATTTGTTTTTTTTTTATTTTTATTATTTTATTGCCTCATTTAATTGAACGTCCTGGAGAAGTGTTACTAACATTAAAATAAAATACAGAATTGTTACCACTGAACTTTATTAAAAAATGGCGCCTTATGTAGGGTTACAAAGACTGAAAATACATTTTTTTTGAAGATTAACTTTTGATACCCCGTCTTTTTCACTAGGCCCAAAACAATTTTTAGCAGAAACTGATTTTGGATAGGCACGAAGAAAAATTAGGATTCACCACCATATTTTTTAAGGTATATTTGAAAATACACTTTGATTAGAAATAAAAATACATTGATTGCAAAAATATTTTTATACTGAAGCCAAAATGGGTGATAATCAGAAACACCATCAACCAAAATTGATTTGAGAAAAATAATAATTGTAGTTTTAAATGTTTTGAAAGTTTTAACGTCTGTTTTTTAACACAAGATTATACGATTTTTTCTACGACTTTTTTGCTTTAAAACAAATATTCACCGGCCACATATTCGATGTTTCTTTTAGTTTTATAGATCCCTGGTTTTCGTTTTGATGACAGTACATACAAGAGAACGTTTTTTTAAGAAAATTCAGAATAATCTCGATTTTATGAATTCAACAAAATATTATATTTAAAGAACAATACTAATACAATTAATTTTGTAGTAAATTCAATTGCTATATATTTTCTCGATTTTGGGAAATATCATTTCTAGTACGAGGTCATTTATTTTTCCCCAAAACATCTTTTTTTCAGTGCATGATGCCGTCATAAAAAGGTGCACAGGAAATATGTAACTCTTTCGCAATCGATTTAGTTAATCAGGAAATCTAACCTAAGATTAGGAATAATATTCTTAACCGTGTTATTTATTCACCATTGTGAAAGTGAGCGGTGTAGCCGGCACACCGGATCTGAGGTATGTTAAAATATTGCTATTTATTTAAAAAATTATTTTCTAAAAATAAACGTTGATATATTGCAACAGGATTAGTGTGGAACAGTAGCAGGATTATTTTTTATATTAAAAATAAGGATTGTTTAAAACTTTGGCGTGCCGAGGTGCTTTTAAGGAAGGAGATCTGTTCCTTAAATGGAAAGACCTCCTGACCTTTATTGCAAGATAAACATATTTTGAACTAAATTGAACCTCCTTTAAAAAGACGGTCACTAAAAGTTATCATCGTTTAGTACTGATAAACATTTTTCAGCATTTGTGTGGGAAAATAGCGGTTATTTCTTCCATATCCGAGTATACTCCAGTCAAAATAGACAAAAAGACGTTGAAACTTCGCTATAATTTGCTGAAAATTGGTACAGACGTTAAATACACTACTACAAATAAAGTGTCAGAAGTCCCTACCGATCCCATGTCGACTAAGAATTTGATTCAAGGTCAAAGATCCCAAATATCGTGTTTTCGCATATTTCTCTTAAGAGTAGGTATGCCTCGACAAGCTGCTAAAATTTGCAACAGGGGAGATGAAAGGGAAACTCCAGTGGGCGGTCCTTTAAAAACGATAAAATATTATTTTATGTGTTTATAGTACTATGTAGTAGTAAATAGAAATGAATGACCGCGATTCCACTTACGTATAAGCTCGAAATTAGTTCATGATTGTATATAAATTCTACCTGCCAAAGCTCAAAGGTTATACCGACCCGACACATCTATCCTATCATTCTAACCTAAATGCGTTTTTAACATATTATTCCTTCAATAAATACAGTATTTATAATTTAGACGGCTAGGTATTATGCTTCCCTAGAATTTTAATTTGTAATATGGAGTATACGAGTATATCTATATTTTTACATAATGGAAAAGATATTCAATAATTAGTAATCTGCATTAATTAATAATAATCGTCAATAAGGAAATAATATTAAATAAAAAGAATAAGAGTTGATGAGGTCCGATAAAAATTATAAACAAAAATTAGTGGTATGCAATATTGCAGCTACGGACACACGTTTCAGAGTTATTGCTCCTCATCAGCGTAGCATGGCATAAATAATATTGTTATATTGTTAAAAGCAAGACCAACAAAGATAGGAAAGCACAGTATATTGTAGGTACTCTATTTTGTACCTTCGTACCTCATGTGCCATATATGAAGAGCAATAACTCCGAAATACGTGTCCGTAGCTGCAGTCTTGTTTGTTATTATAGTACTAATTCTTGTTTATAACTAAATGGAAAACTTAACATTTTAATGTTGTTTAGTTTTCGTATGTGTAAAGCTTTAGCTGTCACATCATTCAACAAATCAAAATTTAAACTCTTGGATCCTCAGGGGATTCCTCAGGACTTCTTGAATTTTTATTTTGTAGTCTCCTTCAAATAATGGTAGTTTACCAATAAACAAAAATTAGCAACCATTGTTAAAATCAAAAATATACACCACGCAAGTTGTTTTATCCAATAAGTGTTATGCGTATAGTATTAGTTATTTATTGGTCTAATTTGTCTATACGCGATATTCTTAGAAACTGTTAAACAGAAAAAAAAGTTTCAAATAAAAAAGGTGTCTCCATCTTTATTTCTTCTCAGCATAGACTTAAAGGGTTTTCCGTTCGTTAACTGATCCTTGCAAATACTTACATTTTATCGACATGGTTTTTGAAAAAAAAACGTATTTTTTACAATTATTAAAATTTGACCTTCATATTACCACAGTTCATTAATAAATATGTAGTGATTACATAGTAAAATTGAGATCCATTAATGTTTTCGTTTTTTGAATTATGGCAAGTTAAACAAAAAAATAATTTTAATTATTATTGTTATACATCCAATAGACGCCGAGAATAAGAGAAATGATTCGCAGAAAGTCAGTGCTAAGTAATTATTTATAAGCATTAAACTATTCAACGGATCATTATGAAATTCACTAGTTGTCTATCGAGAGGTAAACCACCGTCGGCACTCGTTCTCCGAATTTTAGGCAGGCTGTCGGCAGCCATGGCAGTGGCGGTCATATAATTGAAAGCCCCGCAAGTGCGGCTGGTTGGAGTTACGCAGGCGCCGCAGGCAAGGCAGTCTCGGCAGTTCGTGTAATTTCTACAAGTTATTGACCTCTCAGGTACTGTTTTGATAGTATATAGTATAAAATAAGAATTTCATTACAACCCTAACCTGAAATTTGCAGACGTAAATGTAGCAAGCAAATGCCAATTTTTCAAAGTCAGTAACAAGTAAATATATCGAGAATAAATAAAGATTAAGGATAGAGGCAACCTTTTATTTGAAATTTTACTTTCTAGGAGTAGTAGTTCTCGATTTGACCAAGGAACTAGTATTATATCCTTAGCACATATCACATATTAGCACATATTATATAAAATAACTTGCCTGGTGTACACTTAGTTTTACGAATTATTATTCATATTTTCTTAAAAAATATATGGATGGGGAGAACTTACAAATTTGCTTTTATAGTAGACAAAAGTTTAATGATAGATGTTTTAAACTAAGCCCCGCATCAAAATATCAGTAATAACTTTAGACATAGTAGGTTATTTCTCAAAAATATGGATATCTCTGGTTTTACTGGCTGGATTTTAAAAATCCAAAGCATCAATTATTTGTATCAATGAAATTTAATAGTGCATTTTTTAAAATACGAATGTCAGAGCGATTCTAAAAATTTGCAAAATTTTGAAAGTAAAAAAGATGGCTAAAATTTGTATTCAAAAATGTTTTCTCTACAAATTTTAAAAGCAGAGATAAAAACCTGCAACTTGAGTCTTAGAACGTTTACATTGGTGCGCGATCTCAACAAGAAAATATTTTCAACATCGGTCCACATCACCTTCTGGACAATACTTTTAGCTCTGATTTGTTAAATTTTCACAGTTGCTTTTTTCTGGAAAATATTTTCGGGTTTAAAGGAGTAAGTTGGTTTCTCTGTTTCTTTTTACATTTTGAGCCTAGATTTCATTATTTTGACAGATCGATAGATAATTTTACTGCCGACAGTTTTTATCCCAAACATTTCTTTCTATTTTTCCCAGAAATAAAAGTTGTTATGAAAAAAATCCTGTTACTTGGTCTAATGCAACAAACTGATGCGTGTGACTTGATGAGAAAATGGGAAAATGTGCGCTTTACTTTTGTGTTTCTAACTCCTTTCATTGCAAATCGCATCGCCCCTTATAATTCTATATTCATGTGTTTACGACAAGAACACATCTTTAAAATTTAGTATCAATTGTATTGTCCAATAAATGTTTTCAAATATACCAGCATACCACCATTTTATAAAGAAGAATTGAAACACAATTACACATTATTGTTAGTGCATGGGTAGCTACATATAACTAGTTACTATATTGTTATAATTCCGTACTTGTAGTATAATCAAAGAGTAGAGTACCTGTTAAGTATAATAGTAAATTAATGGAATTTGGTATTTTATTGGGCGTCCCGTGTTATTAGAAATGATTTGGTTTAATTTCTTATTTCGTTCCCTCGTTATATTTTCTCATTCATAAAATAATTCTGGGTGAAGGGCGGAGCTTAAACAATAATAAATCCAGAGGGAGCTCGTATCAGTGTAACATTTGTTGCAAAATGTGCCTTTGCACGGTTCCGTGCTATACATGTTTTTGCAAAAAGTATTATGTTTTTTGGAAAAATGAAAATAGTACGATACACAGAAAACATGAATGAAGGTTCGTATCGAGTCCTTTTTCTCATATTTTGATTCTAAATATTTAAAAAAAAAATCAGCAATTTGCTGCTAAATAAAACAAATCTTATTAATTAATACCATTTTTTCTCAAAATATTAAAAAGATACAAACCTAGATTGATATGTTTTCTTCTATTTTTCGCCTGTACAAATTTCGTAACTGCAATGGTCTAATTATAATTTGTTGCGGACGGGGCGGCGTTTGAGAGTAATTTATTTCTGATTTTTAGACGGCATACCCACTCTTAAAGTGTTATCGTAAAAATAGGTCATACCAAATTTGTAGATCATCCAATTATCTACAAAAATTGTTTCAATACTTTTTGTCCTACGAATCATAATTCGTGAGATATCGCGATTTGAAACATTGAAAATGATAATATGCACTTATACGCGGGCTGTATACGTCATCGGGCGTTCAATATGAGTAAAAATATGTAAGTATAACAAGCCGGTAATAGCGCTGATATCTTCATAATTGAAACAGTAATAGAACAATTCAATACAAACAAAACTGTCGTTGTTGGTGAATAATTGAAACAGTAATAGAACAATTCAATACACATAAAACTATCGTTGTTGGTGAAGATGTTGATTTGTTAATACTAGTGACTGCACGACCTCCAATTGACAAGATTATTTACTTTTTAAAACCTGGAAAAGCTCAAATACAAACAAAAATGTATTCATCTCAAAGTTTAGCTTCATATCCAAAATGTCAAGCTCATACTTTATTTTTACATGCAATAACTGACTGCCACACTACATTAGCATTTTTCAAAATGGGTAAAACAACAATTTTCAAATTGTTTGAAAAACGTCATGATTTAATTGATTGCGCAGAAGATTGACTCTTCTCCATACGTCATCATCTCAAATGCAATTCGCTTTCTTCTTGCTATGTATGCAGCTCCAAAAAAAAATTGATTCTATAGACAAGTGTAAGTTTTGTAGAAAATACACGAAACGATAAAATAATACAGTTATACTGACTTCCTCCAACATCTGCTGCTGCTTATCAATATTTATATCGTGTCTACTATCAAATTCAAGTATGGCTAGGCAACGAAATTGCCCTAGAAGACGGGATGGGAATTAATAGACAATAGTTTTGAGCCAATAGCCAATTCAAACTCTTCTCCCGCCTGCTCCAGAAAAACTTAATACTGTTTTTGCAGTTGCAAGAGGGTTGTAGTAATAACTGTGGCTGTTAAGAATTCGGATTATTTTGTTTACCAGTATGTACCAATTGCCAAGGCCATTCTTGCTCCAAACTCCAATGTTGAATCAAATAAAACAGATGAGAATACTTATGACATCAATGAGGAGAAAACTGATCCATTTTTTTTTTCTTACAACAATTTACATAAATCCAGCAAGGAGAGGACGAAGAAGGCGAAGAAGAAGAACGCGGAGAAGAGGAACGCGAAGAAGAAGAAGACATGACTGTTGAAGTGGAAATCGAAGATTGTTGATTGTTGATTTTCAAAAATCAACAATAATCCGTTCCACTTTAATAATTACCAACCGTACTATTTTTTCAATCAATAGGAGACTGTCTCAGACTTGCTTAATCATAATTAATCGTGGATAATGCGTACTGAGGAAACCACGTTAAAAAAAATGCGTCAAGTACACTATCTCATAGGTGACGCGGAAATATGTGCATATTATGCAGAATACGACGTTTCCAACTTTTGAAATTGCGATATCATGAATTTTGATTCGTAGGAAAGAAGTATAGAAACAGTTTTTGTAGATAATTGCCTGATCTACAAACTTTGTATGACCTATTTTTACGATAACACTTATCGTTTACGAGAAATATGCGAGAAACTGATATTTGGGACCTTTAACCTTGTATAAAATTTTTAGCCGACGTGGGATCGATAGGGACTCTTGACGTTTCGCTGGTAATAGTGTATTCAAGGTTTGTACCAATTTTCAGCTCTATGAGAATTATTACGAAGTTGAATGTCCATTTTGACTGGGTTAGGTGTGGAATGAAGGTATAGTAATCGTAAATGTTTGTCTGTCGGTCAGTGAGCTGGTGGGTTAGACTGTCGATCGATCCATCTGTGTGTAACTTTTTTTTGTGCGCACGTTTCCTCATTCATGAACGATTTAAGATATTGAATTGAATTTGAACACGTACCTACCTACTATCGAGATCACATATACACCATTATTAAAAGCTTTTTTCCTAGAAATTCTTTCATTAAGTAGAATTTATGTATTAGTTTTCTTATGTTTGATGCTAATTTTTTAATATGATTGTCCCATTTTAAGTCCTGATCAATTATAATGCCTAGATATTTTGCTTGCGGTGCTTCTAGAATTTCCTCCGTACAGTTAAATCTAATATTGGAAAAGTCAGGTCTATTAGCTGACGTTAATGAAAAAGCTACGTAATGCGTTTTTTTAATATTTAGTGATAATTTGAAAGTACTTAACCAATTATGTACTTTTGTTGCACCCCTTATAACTTTTTCTTTAACGAGGTTCCAAGAAGAGTCTTGGAATGATAAGACTGTGTCATCAGCAAAAGAAATAATAGTACCATTTATGTCTAAGCTAATTAATGAGTTTATATAAGTTAAAAACAAAATTGGACCAAGCACAGTGCCTTGAGGAACACCTATTTGGATTCTTCTTGGTGTACTGATAGCTTCTCTAACACGAGTCATTTGAAACCTGTCCAACAGATAGTTTCTAAAGATATTCGGCACAGGTCCACGTAGTCCATAATGATGTAATACATCTAAAATACTGTATTCTTGAAGCTGCTTGAAACAATACCAGTTTTAAATATTAAGTTAAAGATATTGGCAAGAGGCCAGGGGACAAGAGGACAATATCTAGATGAGTATCTTTTATTAATTTAGCTGGGATTCCGTATGTTCCAGGGGAGCTGTCGTTTTTGAGTGATAATATAGAAAATATAGAAAATATTTTGGAACTTACTCTACTTGCTACTAATAGTAGTTTCTCTATTTCGGTAATTATTTTCTGGAGTATGTTTCTAGATGGCAGAATAGTTTAACGAAATATTTGGGTCAATCACGTCTATGAATCATTATTTTCGTAAGAATAATAACTAGATGGTAAATCAACAGAAATTCTCCGGACTGTGTCTCTTACCAAGCCCTTGACATAAATCAGAATTTTTTTAGAAACATTCGAAAATTTTTATAGAAAATTATTACTGCTGAACTTGGGACATGTGCCTGTGTTAGATTCGTTTAAAAAAATCCACTCAAAACCGCATCGTGATGAGCATAACCCCCGTCACAACATGGGACTTAAATGTCTGAACGCTCGCGCGTCATCCTGAAAAATTTATATCTCTTGAAATAATAGAAAGTACTTAGTTTTTCTTTTCACATTTATCTCGAGAAAAAATGTAGAATAATGTGCAACATGAATTTTTCTTCTAAGAGACAGCAAGTGTAATTTGTTTATAAACAACACATGAGACGTTTGGGGGTCTCAGATGTGGTACGTGGAGTTTTGCTCCTCGTTATAATAATCAACCAGCTCAATAATCACACCTTACCAGTCCTCGGCTAGCTTCCTTCAATCTCAGTGTGAGTTCCCAGTACATACAGACGTACTGGTTGCCTTACTAACTGTCTAGGTACCTAAGTGAACAATAGATTAATAAACTGTTAAATTAATTTATAGTACGAGAAAGAAAACCCAATGAGTGGAGCTTATAACAAATTTGTTTATTTATAAAACATTTATATATACCAAGTCAATAATAAAAGAAATGCTTATCAAATTTATAAGTATCAATTAATTTTTTCTATTAGTTAGCAATATCAAAAGTGATGAGTGACAAATGATTTAATTTAAATAAAATTTATTAACACGTGAAATTCAATGATAATACCAAATGCAATTGCACGCAGTTTACATACTTTTCAAAATAGTGGTTATGGGTACAGAAAATTTAATATTATAGCTAGATAGCCAGTTCTTGACTTTAATATAAACAAGATAGGTATTTAAATCGTTCACTTATGAAATAATTACAATACATACACATATATATATACAAACAAAATTTATATACAAGTTATGACTTACGGTTGAATTTTGAAATACCCCAAAAGAAAATGTGAGAACGCTGAACTTCTCCCAGGAGTGGAAAGGTATGAGCGTTGAACGGTCTTCTTATATTCTAGGGTAATCGATTGACTCTGCAATATTTCACCTCGAACTATAACCAGTTACAACCATCTCGAAGTCATGAAAAGAAACCAACAAAAAGAAACAAAACCCATCCATCGGTATAAGCTCCAAAATTTTTCAACCAATTTTTCTATACTAAGTAATTACATCTATTACTAATGCTTCTTAATAAAAACTAACGATAAAAAGCCTAAAAGTTTTAAAATTCGAATTAATACACTATTTACATTTTCCCAAATTAAATAACTCACCCTTTCAGGGCTTAACAAAATGTCGACCATGTGCTCGACCTAACACGTGCTCTGTAGCCATACATCCAGCAATCATGCTGTTCAGATTTATCACAAATCATTATTAATAATTGGTAAATACGGAAATCCCACTTAATACAAATATTCCAACGAAATTAACCAAAATGTGGATAAAGATTACTCTCACCAAATTTACCAAGCTACGATGCAACGTCTATTCGCCTCAAAGGTCACGTCAAGAAGGAAGTACTAGAATACCTCTAACCCCTTACAGGACAGGTGCCTAGCGCAGTCGTACTCCGCAGACGAAACGACACAAAAAAGAATTGGATTTTCATGATACCATTCGTCCTTGAACAGTAATCACAAAAATGATTTATTTTAAACATATATACAACACATCCGTATTTTGGATAGAATTCGAGAAGTTCTGTTACAGACGTCCCTTTCGATTAAGACAACCCCGACATAGATCAACCTGTTGATCGGAGATTTGATAAGAAGTGATATAATATTACGACAATCTAACTATAAAAATTATCCCCTTATTATTTGTTCCAAAATGAATTTAATTGAAGAAATACTAACTTATTAAAGCAAAATATATTAAGTTAAAACATTCATCGAGCTACTCCGAACAGTACTGTTCAGTGAGCGAGTATTCGGTTAAGACTGAATCGAACTCTGCCACAATCAGCTGATTACCGGTAGCTGTCAATTCCTATAACCTACTGTGTTCGTTCTATTTATTATTATAAACAATTATTGGATGAAATTTAATAAGCAAATAACAAAGGCACAGAAGGTAAGTGATACATTTGAACTAGTCGTTTTCATAGTCTGAATTACTTAAGTTATGTTATAGGTTTGTTTATCGTTCCTATTTATTTCAGATACCACACTATGTATGAGAACTCTAGCAAATTACAAGGAATAATAATGTACCAGACAACACTGTGATTGATGAAGGTAAAGTACTTATTTATATATTTTACTCGAAACATTCTAATTAAAATTTATGTTTATTTCTAGACACAAGTTAGCTGGACGACAGTCGATAAATATGACAATTTTATCAAGCAAATTTAAGAATCAAAAGGATTACTAAAGTATTGAAATAAGAATGAAAAAAATACTATTAATATATGAAATTATTAACACAAGACCTTCTATTTATTTATTACTAGATGATGATATCCTTTATATAATGAACTACCTAAAGTTAACGTATAGATTTAGTGATTGAATTTTCATAGTTAAACATCTAACAATGCTGTATTTACACATACACTCCTCAAGCCAAAATGACAAATTATGTTACAACGTCTACTTGACAAAAGCAACCGTAACATTACTCCCCTCTATTCCAGTAAAAAAAAATCGAAGATTTTTTTTTTGACAACACTAGTTAGCTAAAATCGAAAAGAATGTCGCAACCAATTTCCTTCCAGAAAAAAAAAATTCAAATAGAAAACAAAATTTGCAGTTTCGATTTTACCCCAGAATATCAAGGTTTAGCATTAAGCTCAAGCGTTTTATCAGGTTTCAGATCCTTAACGTGCCAACTACCCTTAACATTGCCTTTGTCATCTTCAAGTTCATAAACATTTATACCAAGCTTCTTTTTGATTTTAAACGGACCTGTATATTTCTTTCCCAGCTTTGCTGCATAATTTTTAGCAGCACTTGATAAGGTATATTCTTTTTTCCACACATAATCTCCTTCTTTAAATTGAACAGGCCTATGCCTCAAATTATAATTATGTTTAGTTTTTACATGAGCTGTTTTTAACTTTTCTTTTACAAATTTTCTAAGTTCTTTTAATTTAGATTGTCTGGATTTAGGATCCTTAAAATTGTTATCGTTATCATCTTCAATATTAATACAATTAGTTTTGTCTCTAATTTGTTTATATTCGTTACCATTTGTAACCATTTCATACCCAAAATTTATAAAATAAGGAGATTCTTGTGTTACCTCATGTTTAGCTGTTCTATAAGCACAACCTAGTTTAGATAGATGTAAGTCCCATTTTCTATGATTTTCTCCAACATAACTAGAAATCATGGTTTTAATTACCCTATTGGCTCTTTCTGTGAAATTTGGTTCTGGATGATAAAGAGGATTAAATAATAGTTTAACATTATAATCTTTCATTAATTTTTTAAATTCTTTGCTCGTAAACTGAGCTCCGTTATCAGTTTTAAGATATTCAGGTACACCAAACAAATGAAAAACTTGCTCTTCCATAATTCTTACTATACTGGTAGCGATAGCTTTACGTAAAGGAAACATAAGTGTAAATTTACTAAAATAGTCACAAATTACTAAAATATATTGATGCCCTTTAGAACTACGAGGTAAAGGTCCTATTAAATCGGTAGCGATATATTGCCAACATCTATCTACGATAGGCTTGCTACCCATCTCTCCTGCTTTAAGTTTTTGTTCAGGTTTATGTTCAGAGCAAATTCTACACTTATTTATGTATCTCGAGATATCTGATTTCATACCAGGCCAAAAATATTTAGATAAAATACGATGATAGGTTTTATAAATACCAAAATGTCCTCCATTTATAGGATCATCATGAAATGTTTTTAAAATTTCGCTACGTTTACTTTTAGGTAAAACCAATTTCCAGCTAGATAAGTCCGAAGAACTCTTATCAACATGTTTATACAGACTTCCATCTTCAGATATTCGAAAATTTGGATATTTTAAAGGATTTGAATGAACTCGAAAAGTCATTTTTTTATACCAAGGGTCTAAATTTTTGGATTCTAATTTAATTTCAGATATTTCTGGAATGGCACGAGAAAGATAATCTGGCACAACGTGTTGTTTTCCAGGTCTATGTATAATAGTAAAATTAAACTGTTGCAAACGCAATGCCCATCGTCCTAAACGACCTTGTGGGTTTTTTAGATTATTTAGCCATATCAAACTATGGTGGTCAGTAATAACAGTAAAATGAGTTCCTTCAAGGTAACATCTCCATTTTTCAATACTCCAAAGTACTACCAAGCATTCGATTTCAGTAATTGTAAACTTTCGTTCATTTTTTGTTAGTGACCGAGATAAATAACAAATTACATGTTCTCTACCATCATAAAATTGACTTAACACGGCCCCTATCCCGTGTGAACTACCATCACATTGTATAATAAATTCATAATTAAAATTTGGACAAGAAAGTATTGGAGCACTAATAAGTGAATCTTTTATTGTAGAAAAAGCTTGTTCACACTCTGGTGTCCAGACAAACTTAGTGTTTTTACGAGTCAAGTTAGTAAGAGGTTCTATTATACTAGACAAATTAGGAATAAATTTCCGATACCAAGAAACCATACCACTAAGTCTGCGAACTTCTTTTGGCGTTTTTGGTCTAGGAAGATCTACAATGGCATTAACTTTTTCAGGATCTACATGAAGTCCATCTCTATTTACAACATACCCAAGATATTTAAGTTCACTGCGACAAAATTTACATTTTTCTCTATTTAAAGTCAAGTTAGCATCTTTTAATCGTTTGAAAACTTCTTCTAAAATTGTTAAATGAGATTCAAAATCTGGTGTTACAATTACAATATCATCTAAATATTTAAAAACATAAGGTTCTAGTTCAGGTCCAAATAATCTATCTACTAAAAATTGAAAAGTTGCAGGTGCATTTGATAATCCAAAAGGCATTTTTGTAAATTGAAATAATCCTCGTCCAGGAATTGTGAAAGCAGTATATTTTTTGCTGTCTTCTGACATTTTTATTTGCCAATATGCACTCTGAATGTCTAAAGTAGTAAGATACTTTGCGTTACCTAATTTATCTAGAATTGAACTTATTCTTGGCAATGGATATGCCCATTTTTCAGATACAGAGTTTAATTTACGAAAATCTACGCAAAAACGATATGTATTATCTTTTTTAGGCACCATTAAAATTGGTGAACTCCATCCGCTAGTACTTTTTTCAATTACTCCTAACTCTAACATTTTTGTAATTTCATCATCAATTTTCTTTTGTATAAATGGACTTACAGGATAATATCTAGATTTAATTGGTGGATGATCAGTTTTAATAACATGCTCAACTAATGAGGTACATCCTACTTTGACATCTTTCATTGAAACAAAATAATTGTCAACAATCTTATTTAAAATTTCCCTTTGGTTAAGAGTTAAATCGTCAGCGGTTTGTATGTGATTTAATTGAAAGTTCGTATTTACTTCATTGCCAAAATACCATTCACCTTTTCTTAAATCTGGTATCAAATTCATTTTTATCCAAAAAATAGTACCTAAAACTAAATTATGACGTAACTGTGGTATTACATAAACTTTAAAAATGTGAATTTTTTCTTTTAAACTAATTGGAACTTCCATGTAACCAATGCAATTCAATTCTTGATTATTAGCAACCGTACAAGTGATATCTTTTAAAATGTGCAACTTAATTCCAATGTTTTGCAGTAAAATTGAACTTTTATCATTAATAAATATATTATTTGCCCCGGAATCTAATAAACCTTTAATTTCCCAGTTATAAATAGAAACTGTTACATAAGGAGACTCTCCTTCACTAGCCTGATCAAGTACATAGTTTAAAATTGGTTTGCTAAATTGATTAAAATTTTGTAATTCTAAATTTGTGCAAGAAAGTTTATTATCGTTATGAAAATCATGTGTATCAAAAGAAAATTTTTCTGGACTTAATTTATTGTTATTAAAATTATCATTGACCGACGATGTGTTAGAGGCCAAAGCTCGGTCTACATTTGGTCTCTGTGTGCGTTTCCCTGAGATCTACATCTAATACAGTCATTACGTGTATAACCTATTAATCCACAAGTATAACACTTTCTAGTTTTTACTGTACAATGTTTAGCCATGTGATTTACTCCTTTACATTTATTACAAATTATCTTTGGGCTTACGTTTACATTCCTGTTATTATTAGCTGTTCCAGAGTGAAATGAATCGAATCTACTAACTCTATTGCCATGAAATCTACTATTATCAGTGTTTCTATCAAATCTATCTCTATTTCTTGAAGAATCTCTATAAAATCTTTCTCTACTGTTATTTCTGGAATCATTGCAATTGTTGTATCTCTCCCCACTATTATACCTTCCATATCTATCATTACTTCTATCGTTTCTTTCTAAACTTCTATTATCATATCTTTCCCTACTATAATTTCTAAATTCATTACCTAAATTCCTATTCAAATATTCTTCTCTACTTCTACTACTAGAGTAATTGCCTCTATCAAAATTTTTATTTCTATTCTTATTTTCTAATGAAAAGTCCCTATCGTACCTATTAAAATCACCCCTATTTACAAATTTATCTCTACTGTTACTCCTAAATCTATCTACAGAATTATCTCTACTACTTCTATGTCTATCTACAAAATTTTCTTTACTACCCCTGAAATTATCTAAAGAATTTTCCCTACTGTATTTACGTGCTTCTTTTTGACTTGTATCTCTCTTATTTTCTTTTAAAATTGAAATTTTACTACCATTACCTTTAAAAGTTACTTGTTTTTCTAGTTCTATATTATCTAATTTCTTTTTAGTTTGAGTCTTATCTTCATATTGCAAATCTACTTCAATGGAATGTTTACTAGAGGAGGGAGGAACAAAATTTGAAATATTTCTGTTAGTATCCTCAATACGTCTACCTAATTTTATGAGATGATCGAGAGAAGTGATATCATCTACAAGATCTAATCTACTTTGATACTCAGGTCTAATTCTTTCACGAATTATTTCCAATTTAATACTTTCATCTACCTGAACAGATAATCTACTAAATAAATTTAACATGTATGCTACATAAATAGCTATAGTTTCAGTACTACCCTGTGTTCTAGATTTTATTTGTTCCCAAATCTTTTTATTACCATCTCTAAAAAATTCTTCTCTAAAAAGATTACAAAGTGAATCCCAATCATGAGCTTTATGTTTAACCGCTCTATAATATACTCTAGCTTCTCCGTCAAAAAGTTCTGCACAACTTTTAAAAAGTTGTTGTTTAGATATGCCTCTAGCCTCACAAATTTCATCGACTCTTTCAAAGAAAGCATTTAAACTCAAAGAATCTGATTTACCCGAAAATTTTAAACCCCAAGAATTAATTTTTAAATTTTGATCAATATTTAAATTATTAAAACTATCTGCGACTTGAGATACACTGTTATTATGAGCATTACTTGTGCTTTGTATGGGCGTTGAAGATCCTTGATTATTATTTAAAAGACTTTGTTGAAAAGCTAAAGGTACAGCTAAGTCACCAACTTTTTGTTCAAAAGATTCTTGTTTACTTTTAAAATCTGTCAAGTATTTTAAAGCTAAAGTTAATATTTTTGATTTTGACTCAGATTCATCCTTATTTGCAGTTACTATTCTTTCGATTCTACCCAAAACATGAGCTAACTTAGATTTCAATTTCCTAGCGATAGCATTAGTAAATTGTTCTCCTAAAAGTCTTTCAATATCCTTTAATTTATCCTCACAGATTATTAATTCTTCTTCAGATTTAAAAGCATATTCTGTTTTAAAACTGTGACCTTCATTTTCTAAATTTATGAGTTCTCGCAAGGTTTTAATCAACTCTTTACTTGTGCCTTGAGGTTTTACACCTCTAATAGAAATTTCATATTCTAATTCGTCTTTAAGTAATCTATCTGGTTCTATTTTCAACATTTTGATTACGTTTACTCTTAAATGCAAAATATTTTTAACAGAAAAAAAGTTTAAGGCTAATTAAAACTTAAAAAAGTATGGTAATTTGTATAAACAATATGTAGCAAGAATTCAGTGGAAAATAAACCTCTCTAAACTAGTTTAAAAAAATATGTGCAGTTAAAAAAATACTTTTATGCAACAAAATTAGGAAAAACATATACCTGTATAGTTAGTAGGTTAACTATAAATCCTTAGAAGTATCACCTGGAGTTAGAATTACAGATGCGGCTGGCTTTTAGTCAGTTTAGTTGGGCGCCAAATTATATGAGACGTTTGGGGGTCTCAGATGTGGTACGTGGAGTTTTGCTCCTCGTTATAATAATCAACCAGCTCAATAATCACACCTTACCAGTCCTCGGCTAGCTTCCTTCAATCTCAGTGTGAGTTCCCAGTACATACAGACGTACTGGTTGCCTTACTAACTGTCTAGGTACCTAAGTGAACAATAGATTAATAAACTGTTAAATTAATTTATAGTACGAGAAAGAAAACCCAATGAGTGGAGCTTATAACAAATTTGTTTATTTATAAAACATTTATATATACCAAGTCAATAATAAAAGAAATGCTTATCAAATTTATAAGTATCAATTAATTTTTTCTATTAGTTAGCAATATCAAAAGTGATGAGTGACAAATGATTTAATTTAAATAAAATTTATTAACACGTGAAATTCAATGATAATACCAAATGCAATTGCACGCAGTTTACATACTTTTCAAAATAGTGGTTATGGGTACAGAAAATTTAATATTATAGCTAGATAGCCAGTTCTTGACTTTAATATAAACAAGATAGGTATTTAAATCGTTCACTTATGAAATAATTACAATACATACACATATATATATACAAACAAAATTTATATACAAGTTATGACTTACGGTTGAATTTTGAAATACCCCAAAAGAAAATGTGAGAACGCTGAACTTCTCCCAGGAGTGGAAAGGTATGAGCGTTGAACGGTCTTCTTATATTCTAGGGTAATCGATTGACTCTGCAATATTTCACCTCGAACTATAACCAGTTACAACCATCTCGAAGTCATGAAAAGAAACCAACAAAAAGAAACAAAACCCATCCATCGGTATAAGCTCCAAAATTTTTCAACCAATTTTTCTATACTAAGTAATTACATCTATTACTAATGCTTCTTAATAAAAACTAACGATAAAAAGCCTAAAAGTTTTAAAATTCGAATTAATACACTATTTACATTTTCCCAAATTAAATAACTCACCCTTTCAGGGCTTAACAAAATGTCGACCATGTGCTCGACCTAACACGTGCTCTGTAGCCATACATCCAGCAATCATGCTGTTCAGATTTATCACAAATCATTATTAATAATTGGTAAATACGGAAATCCCACTTAATACAAATATTCCAACGAAATTAACCAAAATGTGGATAAAGATTACTCTCACCAAATTTACCAAGCTACGATGCAACGTCTATTCGCCTCAAAGGTCACGTCAAGAAGGAAGTACTAGAATACCTCTAACCCCTTACAGGACAGGTGCCTAGCGCAGTCGTACTCCGCAGACGAAACGACACAAAAAAGAATTGGATTTTCATGATACCATTCGTCCTTGAACAGTAATCACAAAAATGATTTATTTTAAACATATATACAACACATCCGTATTTTGGATAGAATTCGAGAAGTTCTGTTACAGACGTCCCTTTCGATTAAGACAACCCCGACATAGATCAACCTGTTGATCGGAGATTTGATAAGAAGTGATATAATATTACGACAATCTAACTATAAAAATTATCCCCTTATTATTTGTTCCAAAATGAATTTAATTGAAGAAATACTAACTTATTAAAGCAAAATATATTAAGTTAAAACATTCATCGAGCTACTCCGAACAGTACTGTTCAGTGAGCGAGTATTCGGTTAAGACTGAATCGAACTCTGCCACAATCAGCTGATTACCGGTAGCTGTCAATTCCTATAACCTACTGTGTTCGTTCTATTTATTATTATAAACAATTATTGGATGAAATTTAATAAGCAAATAACAAAGGCACAGAAGGTAAGTGATACATTTGAACTAGTCGTTTTCATAGTCTGAATTACTTAAGTTATGTTATAGGTTTGTTTATCGTTCCTATTTATTTCAGATACCACACTATGTATGAGAACTCTAGCAAATTACAAGGAATAATAATGTACCAGACAACACTGTGATTGATGAAGGTAAAGTACTTATTTATATATTTTACTCGAAACATTCTAATTAAAATTTATGTTTATTTCTAGACACAAGTTAGCTGGACGACAGTCGATAAATATGACAATTTTATCAAGCAAATTTAAGAATCAAAAGGATTACTAAAGTATTGAAATAAGAATGAAAAAAATACTATTAATATATGAAATTATTAACACAAGACCTTCTATTTATTTATTACTAGATGATGATATCCTTTATATAATGAACTACCTAAAGTTAACGTATAGATTTAGTGATTGAATTTTCATAGTTAAACATCTAACAATGCTGTATTTACACATACACTCCTCAAGCCAAAATGACAAATTATGTTACAACGTCTACTTGACAAAAGCAACCGTAACACACATTCAGTGTTACATACTTGGAAAAAAGAGACTTCTAATAGGTAAGTCTTTTTAACAAAAGTTTCAACGTAAGAATCGTCAAAATCCGTTCAGCGGATGGTCCATAGGCGAGATTATTATTGGAATTGCTTAGTTTTAGGGTGTAGTCGAACACCCTAAGTTTGCTTACAAATTAGTGAACCGCTCGATTTTATAATTAATAATTAGTGAGTAAAATAGGCCCCTTTTCAATATTTCTTTAAATGTCTCCGTTTCTGCTAACTTTTAGTATAATACATGCGTTAGAAAAATTGTTCGTTATGAAATTCTTTAAAAAATGAGCACCGATAGAGGTCGCTAGGTTCAATTGTTAACTTGCAAATGGCTTAGAAAGCTTTCAAAACACGTTATTTTACTTTTTGAGTAATTAACGATCTATTTTTTTCTATACCCTTAATTAGCAATTGTGGCATTTTTTGTAAAATCCATTTATAATTGGGAAACTCATTTAGAAAATTCAAGAAACTATTGAAAAATGATACCCATTGGATTTTTTTAAAAATCGCAATTTTGGCCGATTTTATGCGGTTCTCTACCTTTTTATGCGCAACATAAATAAACAAATACCTTGTTATATTTTAACTTTAGAGAATCCGCTTTCGCATATTTAAAAAGCTGCTATTTTTTACAAATTTAAAATAAGTTTGTCCTCCTAGCATTTGTTTATTTTTTTATTTAAAGAAATATAGAAATAGGACCTCTTTTACTCACTAATTGTTAATTAGAAAATCAAGCGGTTCACTAATTTATAAGCAAGCTGTTCAACTGCACCCTAAAACGAAGCGATTCCAACAATAATCTCGCCTATGGGCCAAAAATCCAATCAAAATCCCTCACCATCTAGCCTGATTGATAATATAATAACTCTTGCAAACAAATTATTTCTGCAGCCACAACCTGGGGACATCTTTTTGAACATTACAGCTACTAAAGAGAATCATTTTACAGCGAAAAAAATCTCTTTCGATTTTTGGTGGCCCACTTAGAATAATTTGAGCCAAACGCAAATAAAAAACTGCTGCCTAAGGAAATACTACTTCCACATCTAGACTTTCTATTGTAGTCTCGTTAAAGAAAAATATCATGACTATATTTGCACTCTAGTACGTGGAAATAAATATTCATAGAATTTTAATATTATTTGAGGCAAATATCATAAAAGTATTTGAGGCGAACATATAACCACGACATTTTTTTCTCTGATAATTTTTGGTATGGTGGAATCATATGGAGGAGTGGGGGGGACATTTTTTTTAAACGAATGGTTATCGAGATCTGTCCTCATAGGTCGTTACTATATATGTTTGACATACCCCAATTACACTGGCAGAAATTCAAAAAAAATTGTGTTTTTAAAATTCCCTCTACCGCGCATCGAGTGTAACTGGGGTATGTCAAGTACATATACTAACAACATATGAGGACAGATGTCGATAACCATTCGTTTAAAAAAAAATGTCCCCCCTCCATATTCTCCCACCATACCAAAAATTTTTAGAGAGAAACAAATTTCGTTCTTTTCGATTACTGAGTGGCAGACAGTAACCTTTCATCGTCGGTTTTACACGCCATTTCCTAGACTATATTAGCTTGCTGTATTTTCCCCCATTTACAGACCCCCAACCCCTTCAACGGAATCATCTCAATTAGATGTCATTACAATACATACGTGTACCAAATTTTAAGTGATTCTCAATTTGATTTTATCAACCCCTTTAATAATGGAGTGGAAGTGGGGGGAGGGTTAAAATTATTATAAAGAAATCTGAAGCCTTGGGCTTCTAGTACATACACCAAATTTCAAATTTCTGTACTCTTGCCAGCTTGCTTTACTCATTTTCCCCTATTTGCCGCTACTTACCCCCTCATCCCTTCAACAGAGTGATTTCTAAATATAATCTAATTACAGATGTAATATATACATGTACCCAATTTTAAGTGAAAATCTCAATTTTATTTTATCAACCCTTTAATAATAGTGTTGGGGGAAGTTGAAAAATATTATAAAAAATCTGAGGCCTTGGCCTCTAGTCGACGCACCAAATCCTAAGTTTCTGTACTCTTCCCAGCTTTCTTTATTTATTTTTCCCTATTTACTCCTATTTAACCCCCAACCCTTCAACGGAATCACCTCAAAATATAATCAAGTTCCAGGTGTCGTTATAGTATATACGTGTACCAAATTTCAAGTGAATATCTCAATTTTATTTTATCAACCCCTTTAATAATTTAAGGGGGTGGCGGGAGGCGATGAAATATATTGTAAAAAAATTCTGAGGCCTTGGCTTCTAGTATATACACTAAATCCCAAATTTGTGTACTCTTACCAGCTAGCTTTACTTAGTTTCCCATATTTACCCCCCCCCCAACCCTTCACTGGTAGATAAGTTCAAAAAAATCCAGTGCCAGATCCCGTTATAATACATACGTTGATAAAATTCTTAATTTCTTAAAACCGTTCCAGAGAAAACGAGCGCATAAAAAAGTTACAAACAGACCGACAGACAGACACTTCTTTTGCTCAATTTTAAAATCTCGACGTTTCATGACATTCTAAACCTATTTCAACTAGAAAAAATTTTGATTTTTTTTTTAATTACTACCACTCCACTACGTTCGATGATTTCAATAATTAAATAATTGCAAGAAAAGTATATACAGGGTGATTCACATAGGCCATTCATTAGAAGTTTTTCAACTTGCAGTTGGATTAGAAACTTGAAATTTTGTATGCAGCCATAATCTATCATGCCCGTTCTATCTAAAATATTTTCAGTCCTCCAACTATACAGGGTGTGCCAAAAATTGGTACCAACTTTCTTATTTTAAATAGAAACCTATATTTTTCTTTACATGGTTCGATTGGTCTTCTAATTCTGAGTTTAGAGAACCTAAGTTATGTTAACTTATCTATTACAATTTTTGACATATGTCCAATTTTTTGAAACAAATTGATGCTGTAGTAGTTTACGAACAAATTTGTATCTCGCAAACCTTTCAAAATTATGAAACCAAATTTGTGAAGCAGTTAGCTGGAAGTCCACGCTAACTTTTGATGTCCCATCTATGGTCCCATTTTGTACCATATGGGCGCAGTCGATTTTCAAATGTCGCAATCAAAAATTGTCAAAAAGTCAATTTTTTCAAATGGCACCTACTATTTTTTTTCACACCATTCGAAAGAAAATTGAATTTTAGGGTGAGTTACTTAAGCATTCCCTATACCTAACTTCACCCCATATCGAGTTATTCAATAAAAATCAAGAAATACCTTATCTTGCCAAAAGATTCCTTACTTCATCAAGTATGCCATGGAAACAAGACAGTTGTAGTAATTTTTAAAGAAAAATATGGATTCTTATTTAATTACACACAACACCAACAAATTATTATTAACGAATAAGAACAATGTTGACGAAATTCTTACTTAAATGTTCAATGTGACCACCATATTTTTGTTCAAATATTCTATTATTCTACTTTCAACAGATTGCGTAGCACATCTTTGCTCCTACCATTTCTGACGCCAGAAATCAATGCAAAATTGAATTTTAGGGCCACTTTTATTAACATTGTGGATGTCTATCTACAGTCGTTTTTGAGTTATTGGCATTTTTTGAAAAAAATATTGTTTATTTTTTCTCAAGGGTAGTAGGCTTTGGAAACAATCATTTCATTTTAATTTTTATTCAAAAATCGTATTGCAATAATAAATAATAACAACAAATAAACAGATTAACAAAATAATTATTTCAATACAAATGCTCAATGTGTGCACCACCGTTTTCACTGACAGAATTTCGTCAACATTGTTCTTGTTCGTTAA
Organism: Stenurella melanura; assembly: GCA_963583905.1. Taxonomy (NCBI): domain Eukaryota; kingdom Metazoa; phylum Arthropoda; class Insecta; order Coleoptera; family Cerambycidae; genus Stenurella; species Stenurella melanura. The sequence goes on from OY757312.1 coordinate 118,460,217, forward strand.
TAATAATTTGTTGGTGTTGTGTGTAATTAGATAAGAATCTATATTTTTCTTTAAAAATTATTACAACTGTCTTTTGTTTCCATGGCATACTTGATGAAGTAAGGAATCTCTCGGCAAGATAAGGTATTTCTTGATTTTTATTGAATAACTCGATATGGGGTGAAGTTAGGTATAGGGAATGCTTAAGTAACTCACCCTAAAATTAAATTTTCTTTCGAATGGTGTGAAAAAAAATAGTAGGTGCCATTTGGAAAAAATGACTTTTTGACAATTTTTGATTGCGACATTTGAAAATCGACTGCGCCCAAATGGTACAAAATGGGACCACCGATGGGACATCAAAAGTTAGCCTGGACTTCCAGCTAACTGCTTCACAAATTTGGTATCATAATTTTGAATTGCGAGATACAAATTTGTTCGTAAACTACTACAGCGGCAATTTTTTTCAAAAAATTGGACATATGTCAAAAATTGTAATAGATAAGTTAACATAACTTAGGTTCTCTAAACTCAGAATTAGAAGACCAATCGAACCACGTAAAGAAAAATATAGGTTTCCATTTAAAATAAAAAAGTTGGTACCAATTTTTGGCACACCCTGTATAGTTGGAGGAGTGAAAATAATTTAGATAGAACGGGCATGATCGATTATGGCTGCATGCCAAATTTCAAGTTTCTAATCCAACTGCAAGTTGAAAAACTTCTAATGAATGGCCTACGTGAATCACCCTGTATATACATAACAATATTAATTTTTTTTTATGTATTTTTTTATTGAATGATTTCCGTATTTCTCACTTAGGCACATCTAAAAAATATTTCACGGTAGTGCCAACAGATACATTCAGAGCCCCAAACACCAAAGTGTGCCAAAACTGTTTAATTGTCACTAATGTGGTAATAGGTAGAATGAGAATGACACCGAGACGTCCGAGACACCGTCGCGCCTCGGTCAGCAAAAACGACAATATTTACGTCACCATCTCTCAATTGAATTAACCAGTAGTATAGTTTAAAATAGAAAAAGGTGGGGGATTACGTCACTTAGCGAATGCAATATGGCAGTCCTGACTTGTCATAACTAGTCGAGTTTGGAAGCAAAGCTGTTGTTGTTGATTGCCTGCCGCTGTGTGCGGACGTGATGCAATAGTGCTCCTACAAAACTCAGAAAAAGGAAGAAATAGTTTTTAAACACATTTATTCCTACCATACCGAAATTATTATCGAGGAGAAGGTAAACAAAAATATAGACGAGGTTTGCCATATTTTAATTGTTACAAATCATGACAAATTTAATAATCTCGAGTGGTAGCATTATCGCTATAGATATTACATTTAATGATTTATTTTACACGAGCTTGTGTATATTACTTTAAAATATTTATAATTAATTGTTAGATAAGATGTTTGTTTCCTCAATTGCAATAATAAGGAAGAGGATGGCAAATACATTCTGCTTGTTTTTCCCTTCCGACAAAAATATTTTTCTGATTTCTGAATTGCAAATATAAATAAAAAGATGGCAAATCTATTACCCACGTTCATTTTTCTATTCCGTATGGAACTATCTTCGAATCTTTATTTTCATACCTATTTGATTTTAAAAGATACGTTTATTATAGGTAACTGGACACAAAATTTTAAAAATCGTAAAAAGAAAATGTTTGTATTGAGGACCGCTTCATAACATGCTTCATTTAAATATCAAATTTAGAAAGTGTGTCTATATACACATACAGGGTGATTCTTTTAAGACTGCCATTAAAATATTTTCCACTTGCAAATGAGATAGACATTTGAAATTTAGTACCTTGCCTGGCGGCACTTTCGGAAATACCGGAAGTTGATGCCATCTTTGTTTTTTAAATAGACACCCAATATTTATATTTTTTTTTGAAATCGGCATTAAATTCTAAGTATAAAGCGTTCAGGTTATCGCTACTTATCTGTAATAGTTTTTGACAAATGTCAATTTTCTCTTAAGTTTTAGAGACGCAAGGGTCCATAAAAAAATCGTAATCTCTTAAAGCATTCAAGCTAGATAAATAAGTTTTTTCCAATTGATTCCCTAAAGATCAAGGAATCATTTAAGTGGTCACGATAGGCCCAACCAAGTTTCCAGTGGTTGCTGCAATATTTTGAAAATGATAATCAAAAAATGTCAAAAACTCATTTTTCAAATGGCACATACCAAATTTTAGTATGGCAATCGATGTAGAATTAAATTTGAGGTTGTCGCAGTTCTTTGTTGAAATTATAGTTTTTTCAAAAAAAAAAAAACATAGAAGCCTATGAAACAATTGAAACAATAAAACAAGAGAACAAAAAATAACAACTAAACTTGGTAAATGTGTAATACAACATACTATGTAGATATCTACCTACCTGATTCAATTTGCTGATATTTTGGAAGTACTTGATCTAGAATAAAATGACAAATAAATGACAACTACCTATAATACAGAAGATGCTCCGTTTTGGTTTAAACACTCAATAATTCTACGTTGGACGGTTGTGGTAGCATTTTTTATTTCATTTCCATCAATCTTATTGGTGGTTTTTGTGTTATTTTTAATCTCAAGCCTTCCCCAAACGGGGGTGCAGTTTGATAAACCAGATCCTTAACTCGCCCCTATAAATAAAAATCTAATTGTGTCAGATCCGGTGCTCTAAGGGGCCAAAGAAATTTACCTCTATTGCCCCACCATCTGTCTTGAGACAATTCTCTCAGTCTTAAATCTACAGCATTTCTTGATTGTGCTGGTGCTTCATCCATTTGATACCATGAACTGACGGCATGCTGCAATGGAAGATTATCGACAAAATGTTGAACTAACAATCACAAATATTTGTTTTCATACAAATTTTCACCATACATGTACCTACCAATGTAACCTATTATCCAATATTAAACAGAAAACGTTTATGGAAAATTGAATTTGATTTACAACCTCAGATTAGGTGGGTATTTGAGACGGCCCAAAAATGTTGATTTCTACTATTGAAAACTCCCACCTGTGCAAATTGAATTAGGTAAGTAGATATTCTACATAGTATGTTGTGTTAATAGGGATGGCAAAAAAATGTAATATATATATGAATCATTTGATACATCACAAGACTCAGATCAATATATTCGAAATATCAACAAAAAATGATCGATATTTCTATGTATCGATATATTTTGTAGATTTACATTTAATGTCAAAAGTTAATGAATATTGCTTAGGGTATAACTTAGGAAAGCGGGGGAGTGGTATTCCTTACAGTACAATATTTATCTTGATTAGATTTCGAAGAGCGGGGGGGTGATATTGCTCGCAATAAATTTTTTATCTCAACTGAAGTTTCGAAGAACGGGGGGTAATATGCAAGTTGCCCCTTTCCGATATATTTAGAAAAATATCGATATTTCAACCCGATATATTGCAACAAAAAAACCATATGGTTTAGGATTAATATATCGATATTTATTCTATATCGATACATCGTTGCCATCACTAATTAAACACTTACCTAAGTTTAATTGTGTTTCATACGCTTCTATATATGCATAACTTTTTTTTGATAAATTATAATCGATTGTCAACAAAATTTGACAATGCCATTTGCAAAAATGGAGTTTTTAACAATCGCAGTAACCACTGGAAACTTGGTTGGGCCTATCGTGGCCACTTAAATCATTCCTTCGGGAAACCGATTGAAAAAAAAAACTTATTTACTTAGCCTGAATGATTTAAGAAACACGAATTTAATTAATGGACCCCTAGCCATTAAAAGTTAAAAGAAAAATTGACATAGACTCAGGTACAATTTAAACTGACTTGTGTCATGGCCGCTAAAATGTCTGAACTAAGATTTTATTTGATGCATAAGAAATGCCAGTAGTTCTCAAATAGTTCTCAGCAATGATGTCGCTAAATAGTTTTTAAAATATTATCATAAAATGTTAAGATTATTAATTTAGTAACTTCATAATTTTAGTGGAATTCTGATTATACAGTGTCATAAAGTTGGCTACTTATGGGAAAATATTGTATTTTTGACATTTCTAAGGTACTCTATTGGGGGTTCGTTTATGCGTGTCCCACAACAAAAAAATTACATTTTGACACATGTCATGTGGTTTGGCAGGACTGTAAAAAATAGTTGACGGTGGTATCGAAAAATGAGTCAAATTGTTAAGATATCGAAAAATTTTATGAAGAAAACGTGCATATAGAATACAACAAGGACCCCATATATCAATTTTAAAGCAGATATGATGAAAATAAAAAAGTGCAAATTTTACCCTACCATTAATTACTATATGAAAAATCATAAACTCTTGTGTCTATTTCAGAAATATTTGATTAGTTTCGACAAAAACTTTATGTATTTTAGTTGAATAGAGGTATTTGCATGTAAAAAAATCGGTAAAGGTCTTTACACAGAACTTCCCTCGTTATTTGTGCATGGCGGTCACTCTAAAAAATTAATAATTACGAAATGACATTGAGAATAATAATCGGAATATACTTATTGCTATTATTACAAAGAAAACTTGATAAGTTTTGGTCAAAAAATATACAGATTGCTCATCCAACAGCAAAAGCTCAACACTAAATAACAGGTGCCACATATGGCAGGCTTGTGCAAATACCTTTACAAATGTCCACCATGACTGAATTATTTCTTGGGATGACGACCCTGTACATTTTTCAATAAAAGTATAATAGGTGTATATGTCAGATATTATTGCCATCCGTCACATCAATCCAACATTCGCGTAATGGAGTGGAAGTATAGTGGTGGTTAAAAAATTTCATTTTTATTTTAATTTTTCAAAAATGTTAAAAAAAAATTGAAAATTTTTTCTTCTGAAATAGGTTTAAAATGTCGAACGTAGAAATTTTAAATTTGAGCAAAAAGGAATGTTTCCGTCTATTCTATAATAGTGGTAAAAGAAGTTTAAGATTTAAAAATTACATATATTTTTTAAATAGGTTTAGAATGTCATGAAACGTTAAACTTTTAAATTTGAGTAAAAAAAGTTTCCATCTATTCTAGTGTTAATTTTTTTTTCCAAACTGGTAACAAAATGTTGCAAACATTTTTTTTCCGAAATTGGTATGGAAAGTCATGAAACGTGGAAATTTTAAATTTGAGCAAACCAAATTTTTCGTCTATTCTATAGTAGTGATAAATAGATTAAAAATGTTTCCAAATTTTTTTAAAAATTTTTCAAAAACATTTTTAAATTTGTTTGAATAGTTTTAGAATGCCATGGAAACGTGGATAGTTTAAATCTGAACAAAGAAAAAAAATTCTATCTTAGTGGTAAAATTTTTTAAAAATAGTAAACAAAATTTCTAGTTTTTCTTTTAAATAGATTTAGAACGCGATGAAACGTGGAAATTTTAAATTTGAAGAAATAAAAAAAAAACATCTATTTTAGTGGTAAAAAAAATTTCAAAAATGTTAGTAAAAAAAAATTTCAAAAAGTTTTCAAATTTTTTTTTTCTGAATCAGGCTTAGAATGCCATGAAACGTGGAAATTTTAAATTTGAAGAAAAAAAAAATATTAGAAAAAAATTTTTCAAAAATGTTGGTAAAATTTTTCTTTTTTTTAAGTTTTAGAATGCCATGAAACGTAGAAATTTTAAATTTGAGCAAAAAAAAATTTTTTCATGGTAAAAAATTTTTCAAAAATGTTGGTGAAAAAAATTTTCAATTTTTTTTTTTCAGAAATAGGTTTAGCGTGTCATGAAACGTGGAAATTTTAAATTTGAACAAAAAAAAATTTTTTTCATCTTGGTAAAAATTTTTTCAAAAATGTTGGTGAAAAAAATTTTCAAAATTTTTTTTTCTCGAAATAGGATTAGCGCGTCATGAAACGTGGAAATTTTAAATTTGAGCGAAAAAAAATTTTTTTCACTATTTATTCCGTTTAGACGGTCCACCCTGTATATTTTCCAGTGAAATTTCTACCATTTCTGCGCCGACAGTAGCGTCAACTACCTGCCAAATTTGACTGCTCTCCGTCAAGTAGTTTTTTAGTAAATGCACCAACAGACAGACAGACAGACAGACTGATGGAATTGAAAAACCTATATTTTCGTAATCTACGTGTTCTGAAACGTCAGAATCCGAAAAAATCTCGGAGCGTGATTTTTTCTCGAATACAATACTTCCCTTCGGTATGCGAGGGAAGTAAAAGAAACGAAGCCCCAATATAGTATTTTTTAGAAATCTCAATAATACAAAATTTTCCCATATGTAGCCAACTTTACGACGGACACTGTAGATATATAGGTTCAGGCACAAATGAAACTGATAACAAAAAATGAATTGCCCAATTCAGTCAATGAGTGATCAGAAAAAGGAATCAAAAACTTATATTGCTACAGTCCAGTAAGAGACACGGGAACGTTTGGGCATTTCTTGCCAGGAAAGGATAGGATCGTAGTATTAATAGGGGAGACGATGTCAGTAAAAATCAAATATTTCATATAAAAAAAATAATCTGAAATCTCAATGAGAATAACAAAAATAAATTATTTTTCTTTCAGCGGTAATAAACAAAAATTCTGGTTGACAAAATAAATATTAAAAAAATTAACAATAATTTTAAAATAAATAAATTAAAACAATTCTGAAAGAACAACGCATTTATACGTTTTCATAAACACTAAAACACTACACTTGAACAATTTATCGACTCGACGCACGTTTCACCATTCGTGTATAAATATATAACATAAGAAAGTAGATTATATTAGAGATAAACACGTGCTAGTAGTAATAAAATACACATTTTTGGGGAAAATAAAGTTTTAACAAAACCCGCGGCGCAGTTTAATAAAATAAAAATTTTATAAGGTAAATTATTAACTTTTAATAATTAATGAAATAAGAAATAAAAGTGGAAGTGCTTGGGGATCGATCTCGTAACAACCCCATTTATATTTATTGCTGTTCGAGCATCTTAACGATTGAGCTATGCAATCCTGTTTATTCTGCTCTAAAAAGTGTAATATCTACGTACTAGAAAATTGTAAGACTTAGTGGTTTGACATTGTTCGTTTGACGGATGAACATCCACTATTTACCACTAAAAATAACTTAAATATTTCATATACAGACGTTTTTCATATTTAGAGTGGTGTTAGCTCGCGGAAATAAATAATATTCGTCGTCAAACACAGTTTGAGAATCGCTGAGCTTATGACTATGTTTCTCACTCCTCAGTGTACATTTCATATTTCCGTCTCAAAAGAAGTGGGAAAGAATCTTGGTAGACATACAATGACAATGTTTTTAGGCTATGACTTTAAGTTCGTGTGCAAGAGATAGTGAAAACGTATGTGCAATATTAATTTATACATCGGTCTTTTTAAATTTGACCCGACTCTATGTCAAAAACTATTACAGATAAGTAGGTACCGACAACCTGACCGCTTTGTACTGAACCAGAATTTAATGCTGAATACAAAAAAATATATATAAAAATGTCCATTTAAAAAAACAATGATGACATCAACTTCCGGTATATGGTCGACTATGGGAAGGTACCAAATCCCAAACGTCTATTTCGTTTTCAAGTGGGAAATATTCTAATGGCCGCCTTAAAAGAATCACCCTGTACATGTATGTATACGTGTTGTAAAAGCGATGACTTCTGTTACACTGAAAATGTATTCTTCAAAGGACCACAAGTGAATTGGTAGAATACTAACTGTGAAAATTAGGCCTTATCCAATATACAAGGTGTACGCCAAAGGCGTGTAAATTGTCGTGTTTTATATAAACTATGTTTCATTATAACTTTGAAACAAAATGTTACTAAGGTTTACACTTACACTTTTATTTCATATTTGAAAAGTAACTATGCCACATACGCAACATACTTTGATAGAGAGAAGCGCGTGAACTCCCTTGTTTGACATAATCTATGCTTTACTATAATGTTGGAGAAAAATTAATAATAATAGTTATTTACGTAACCAGTTATGAAAAGACTAATTTTACTTGACGAATGTAATATTTTCAAATTACATGAGTTAAATAAAATTACTCTTTTCATAACGTGTTGAGTACAAAATTGTATCTAATCCCGTACTAAAATAGAAAAGAAATTGCAATTTATTTTGAATTCCATTTTGCGGTTCCAAACATAGCTACACCTGCAGTCGTACCAATAAATTTTGTGTTTATCGCTTTACCTGAGCGTTACTATGGGTTGACATTTGTATAAACAAACTTTAGTTGTCAATCTGCTGAATTTTTTGAAGCAAATTAAGTCAAAAATATGTGATTCAGATATGAATATTACATATCATATAAAAGAATCCGCTAATTTAGTAATAAATTCAATAATACCTGGTAAATCAAAAAGCATGTATGAAGGAGTATACAGGGTGATTCACGTAGGCCATTCATTAGAAGTATTTCAACTTGCAGTTGGATTAGAAACTTGAAATTTGGTATGCAGCCATAATCGATCATGCCCGTTCTATCTAAAATATTTTCAGTCCTCCAACTATACAGGGTGTGCCAAAAATTGGTACCAACTTTCTTATTTTAAATGGAAACCTATATTTTTCTTTACATGGTTCAATTGGTCTTCTAATTCTGAGTTTAGAGAACCTAAGTTATGTTAACTTATCTATTACAATTTTTGACATATGTCCAATTTTTTGAAAAAAATTGCCGCTGTAGTAGTTTACGAACAAATTTGTATCTCGCAAACCTTTCAAAATTATGAAACCAAATTTGTGAAGCAGGTAGCTGGAAGTCCAGGCTAACTTTTGATGTCACATCGGTGGTCCCATTTTGTACCATATGGGCGCGGTCGATTTTCAAATGTCGCAATCAAAAATTGTCAAAAAGTCAATTTTTTCAAATGGCACCTACAATTTTTTTTCACACCGTTCAAAAGAAAATTGAATTTTATGGTGAGTTACTTAAGTATTCCCTATACCTAACTTCACCCCATATCGAGTTATTCAATAAAAATCAAGAAATACCTTATCTTGCCGAGACATTCCTTACTTCATCAAGTATGCCATGGAAACAAAAGACAGTTGTAATAATTTTTAAAGAAAAATATGGATTCTTATTTAATTACACACAACACCAACAAATTATTATTAACGAACAAGAACAATGTTAACGAAATTCTGACGTAAATGTTCAATGTGACCACCAAATTTTTGTTCAAATATTCTATTATTTCACTTTCAACAGATTGCGTAGAGGTGTTTTAAAACCTCATGAGCTGTGACCTTCATATGCGCAGAGACATAATCCCTTCTGTTGACTCAAGTTACACTTTTTAAATATATTATATTTATTGTTTACAATTTATCCCGAGCTCTTGTTTATGTATACAGCAAGGCAGCCTCCAGTGTCTTCAAAAACATACTTATAACTCAGAATAAAGTTTGCCTTTTGCGCATTTCGCGACTCATGAGATTCTGAAACGCCTCTGGCACATCTTTGCGCCTACCATTTCTGACGCCAGAAATCAATACAAAATTGAATTTTAGGGCCACTTTTATTAACATTGTGTATGTCTATCTACAGTCGTTTTTGAGTTGGCATTTTTTGAAAAAAATATATTGTTTTTTTTTTCTCAAGGGTAGTAGGCTTTGGAAACAATCATTTCATTTTAATTTTTATTCAAAAATCGCATTGCAATAACAAATAATAACAACAAAATAACAAATAAACAGATTAACAAAATAATTATTAATACAAATGCTTAATGTGTGCACCGTTTTCACTGACAGAATTTCGTCAACGTTGTTCTTGTTCGTTAATAATAATTTGTTGGTGTTGTGTGTAATTACATAAGAGTCCATATTTTTCTTTAAAAATTATTACAACTGTCTTTTGTTTCCATGGCATACTTGATGAAGTAAGGAATCTCTCGGCAAGATAAGGTATTTCTTGATTTTTATTGAATAACTCGATATGGGGTGAAGTTAGGTATAGGGAATGCTTAGGTAACTCACCCTAAAATTCAATTTTCTTTCGAATGGTGTGAAAAAACATAGTAGGTGCTATTTAAAAAAATTGACTTTTTGACAATTTTTGATTGCGACATTTGAAAATCGACTGCTCCCATATGGTACAAAATGGGACCACCGATGGGACATCAAAAGTTATCCTCGACTTCCAGCTAACTGCTTCACAAATTTGGTTTCATAATTTTGAAAGGTTTGCGAGATATAAATTTGTTCGTAAACTACTACAGCGGCAATTTTTTTCAAAAAATTGGACATATGTCAAAAATTGTAATAGATAAGTTAACATAACTTAGGTTCTGTAAACTCAGAATTAGAAGACCAATCGAACCATGTAAAGAAAAATATAGGTTTCCATTTAAAATTAGAAAGTTGGTACCAATTTTTGGCACACCCTGTATAGTTGGAGGACTGAAAATATTTTAGATAGAACGGGCATGACCGATTATGGCTGCATACCAAATTTCAAGTTTCTAATCCAACTGCAAGTTGAAAAACTTCTAATGAATGGCCTACGTGAATAACCATGTATACGAAATTTGAAAATTGGTGTCAACAAAAAGAAATAGAAAAAATGTTTGAAAAGATTCTGTTAGCGTACTTCGAAACGACGAAAAACTATAAAGCATCTACAATATGAACTACCCACTCAATATTAAAAGCAGAATTAAATGTCAAAAGAAACATTGACAAAGAATATACCATTTTAACGGCATTTTTTAAGAAAAAATCTGCAAGTTATCACGCTAAAAAATCACTCATTTTAACAAGGAATAACTTTGAAAGTTTTATTAGTAATGCTGATGACGGGAAGTTTTTATTTGCATTTTATTAATAAAATGTTTCTTGTGTCTTGGTCTTCAAGTTTTTTCTCTAAATGATGGGTTTAATAATCAGTTACGTAAAAATTCATTACAACACTAGTTATGTAATGAAACTGACAGTAATGAAAAATGTGCCATTTCGTAACATCAAAAGTGCATTTAAAATTTGACATTTCACAACAGGATTAGATAAATAATTTTATCTAATCCCGTTATGTAATGTCAAATTTTAAATGTATTTTTGAAGTTACGAAACGCCATATTTTTTATACCTGTCAGTTTCATTACATAACTAGTGATGTAATGAATTTTTACGTAACTGATTATTATTAAACCCATCATTTAGAACAAGAACTTTAAGACTGAGACACAAAAAACGCTTTATTAATAAAATGCAAATAAAAACTTCCCATCATCAGCATTTCTAATAAAACTTTCAAGTTTTCTCTTGTTAAAATGATAGATTTAGCGTGATAACCTGCATATCTTCTCTTCAAAAATGCTATTAATATGATATATTTTTTATGCCAGTGTTTCTTTTTACATTTAATTCTGCCTTTGATATTGAGTTGGTAGTTCATATTGTAGATAATTTATAGTTTTTCATCGTTTCGAAATACGCCAAGAGAATCTTTTCACAGACATTTTTTTATTGGTTTTTGTTGACACTAATTTTTAAATTTCGCACCTATATACTTCTTCATATATGCTTTTACTTTACCAGGTATTATTGAATTTACTGCTAAATTAGCCGATTCTTTTATATCAGATGGAATATCCACATGTGAATCAACCATTTTTAACTTAAGTTGCTTCAAGAAATTTAGAATATTGACAACTGAAGTTTGTTTACACAAATGTCAAACCATAGTAATGCTCAGGTAAAGCAATAAACACAAAATTTAGTTGTACGACTGTAAGAGTATCTATGTTTGGAACCGTAAAATAAAATTCAAATTAAATTGCAATTTCTTTTCTATTTTCGAAGGGGATTATAGGTAGAGAGCCCGCTGTATAGATTTGCTATGAATAAGATACATGAAAAACTTTGTATGAATGAGTAAGTATTACCACAGACCTACAGGGAGCCACTTTTCATACAATCAAATTTTACCGGAAGTGACGTCAAAATGAGAGGATGCGGGCAAATAAGAAGAGGCGGCCTATTTTTTTTAATATCTAGAAGGCTTGTACTTTAACTTAAAAAAATATATATTTATGCATTCGGTGTCTTAAGAAAACAGAATAAAAAATATTTTAATCGAGGGTGATTCAGGGTTGCGGGCAAATTAAGCCTGGCAGCCCGCTACAGTCTCATTGTATACCTCAAAACCTACATTTTGACGTAAGTTTTGTTCGTGTATTCGATGACACAAAAAATCGTGACCGGAAGTGACGTCAGAATTCCATGACGCGGGAAAAATTTGCAAAGATGAAAAGTGGCTCCCTGTATGTCTGTGGTAGCACTTACTCACATAAAGATTTTCATTATCTTATTCATAGGAAATCTATACAGCCGGTTCTCCACCTATTAGATAAAATTTTACTTGATTCACGTAATTTGCAAAACTCGCTCGCTTCTCTAGCTCGTATATGATATTAAAATCGGCACGTGTTTTTTTTATTACGATTCGAACATTTCTTCAAAAGTTTTTAGAGAGAAACGCACAAAAAAAAGGTTATTTTGAAGATCGTGCGTTGGTTCGTGGCAATTTTCACCTCCGCATTTTTTTTTGTATGTTTAATTCCAAAGAAATTTTTGGTAGTTTGACACCATTTTGTTTCATATTCTAAAATTGAACTTGTTTTATAAACTTCTACTAGCTAAGACCTATTTCTAAGCAAAATTTCACTTAGGATTATTCTATCCTGGCTCAAAGCCCCTATATATTCGGTTACAAGTCTTGAAATTTCAAAATAAAACAAGAGCATCACAACTTTTGTTTTGTCAAAGAGGCCGCAATACCAAAAGTAGGAAATTTACATGCTATCAGTTTAGTCCCAAATCCGGTTTTTGAACCATTCTGTCTAGTTTAACGATAGATCACTGACGTATTATAACCACACGATGTAATAAATTACTTTTAATTTCAGTTACATCACTCCAAGAACCATTATTAATATGGAAGGAGACACATTTTTCGAAACGGTCATTCGCCATCCACTATTTTGGGTTTTCTGCGTAACAGGACTTGCCTCTTTACTTTATTGGATATGTACGTGTATTAAACCTAGAAGGAACAAATTCTCAAATGAGACTAGCGCTACCTGCGATGAAGTTGCCTCAAATGACAATAACTTTGTCTTCCAGTCACAGGTAAGCATTTGGTCTTAGCGTATAAAATTAACAGTACAGATGCTCGCTTCACAAAAATAATTGTAAAATCATAGAATAATATTAGTATGGTATTCTTACTTTTTGCCACGGAAAAAGATTTGAATATTTAATAACAAAACCTCTGTGCCAGGTAATGGATCAGACAGAGGTTAGTCATTAAATACTTAATTGTTACAAAATCTCTCACGGCTAAAAATATAAAAGCTAGAATGTTATAAACTAAAAACTGAAATGAAAACTACACTACGACAGTTAACGTTTCGGAAGATTGTCATATACTTCCGTTTTCAAAACTTTTTGGCCGTCAACCATGACAGATCGTTGTTTATATATTTCAATAGTCACGTGAGACGTTAAATTATATTTATCTTATTTTTACTTACTACTTCTCTGAGAATTGGTATACAACTAGAACAAATATCAATTGAATAATTTGAAACGCGGATTCCTTAAGTTTTCTTTTAGTTCTGTTGCTCTCATTTTCCAAAATCTTCGCCGAGTTCCATTGGATCCAGTGATTATTATTCCACACAAATTTTGAATTTTTCAAATTCTCCCCTTTTACCGTAATTTCTATGTCCACCGAACCTTACGTTGAAAGGTCTAGATACTCACCAACGTAATATTTTCCGCATTCACACGGAACACTATAAATACAATTTTTAGAATTTTGAACAACATTTAGAGGTTTGATTTTCAATAACACCGATCTTAGCGTTCGTACAGAATACCTATTCCCAATTTTTCGTAATTTTTCCAATAAACCATGTATATATGGATTTACTGCTGTAGACCTAAAGATCTCCGGTTGTAATGATATACTTTCTCTCCTACCAATGTTCATCAACTGACTGTCAACATATCTCTCATATTATGGTAACTAAGGCATCAACAGAAAATACATTTTTATTCACAATCATACAGAAATAATCAAATCGTCTTACATGTCATAAGTTGGGAAGTATGACATTTCAACTTCATTCGACAATTGAATCTGAAATGTGACATGTCGGATTGGAAAGTAATATTTCGTGTTAGAAAGTAGTCACTTTCATACCAATATACAGGGTGGGGCGATAAAGCGTCGGACTTTAATGGAATGCTATGTATATCAGTACATTTTTTAAGCCTCTTTCTAGGCTCTTTTCATTCCTGTATTAGCATTGAATATCTCCCAACCACTTGGATGTAATGAATTTTTTTGTTGAAATAACGCAATCTGCAGATGGATATTAAAAAAATCACCACAGTCACAATTATGGGTTTTAAGAAAAACTTATGTGAATGTCAGTTACGAGGCATCTAGTTAATGTTTTTGAATCATTTTCGTTTCCTAAAACTGTACAGGGTGGCCAAAAATTATTTTTCAATTAAGTAAGAACTTTTTAAATTTTCTCAAGTTTTTCAAATGGAACACCCTGTATATTTTTCAACGAACATTTTTTGTAAGTACTTCCCTATGGCTAACTGCAACCAATTTCGTTTTATTGGGCAATAATTACAAAATTCAAAATTAAACTTAAAAAAAGAGGTTTCTTCAAATAACACTGTAGAAAAAATTATAATAAATGTTCCACATGTTGCCTGGCCATTTTGATTGACACACATCTCTATATGCTTTTGAAACGAGGATCTCACTGTTCCTAAAATTGCCGGTGCGATAGATCCAAAGGCAGTTATTATTCTTTCCTTCATATTTTGTACTGTTCTTGATGTGTCTCTATAAACAATTTCCTTCACGTATCCCCATAAAAAGAAATCCATTGTTGTAAGATCTGGGGATCTAGCAGGCCATTTAGTGGGTCCATTTCATCCAATACATTGATGAGGGTAGGTATTATTTAAGTGGTCTCTAACTGCATTTAAATAATGTGGTGGAGCACCATCTTGCTGAAACCACATCCTATTTCGAATTCTTTCAGGGAGATTTACCAATAATTGTGGCAGACAGTTTTCCAAAAAATGAACATAAATAGCCCCAGTCAATGTACCATCAAAGAAATGTGCATGGCCCTATTACATGTTCTCGAATAATTTCTCCTCAAATGGTTATAGAATATCTGTGTTGGTTTTCAACTTGCATACAAAAGTGAGGATCTTCTGAAGCATAATAATGGAAATTGTGCCTATTAACAAATCCATATTATGAAAAGTTGCCTCATCAGTGAATAAAACATTATTGAAGAAGTTGACATCATCTTGCATTTTACCTCTGGCCCAATGACAAAATTATAGGCGCTTTTGAAAATCGTCATCAGATAATTCCGGGTGCATTTGAATATATGGATGCAACTTATTTGTTTTTTAAGAATCGACCCACTTATTCCTACTAATGAGCTCACTTCTCTTTGACTAACGTGGAGATTCTCAACCATTGCCAGCACCACAGAAAACTCATTTTCTTCATTCACAACACGTGTTATTCTTTCACTTTTCTATATTCGACATTTCCAGTTTCCAAAAATCTATCGAGATGGTTTTGGAAGCCGATAACATCAGGAATCCTTCTTTCAGGATAACATTGGTGATAAATTCTATTGGCAAGTAAACAATTTCTGTCTGACTCGCCCAAAACAAAAGTCATGTCTATAAGTTCCGCTTTATTAAAATTCATATTGTACAATTCCAAATATTTTAAATTTAATACAAATTGTAATTAACGACCGATAAGTGTGATAAATGCTCCTTTGTACAAGACAATTTATACCAAACTGAGGTTTTATTGCTTGTTGAGTAAGGCAAACGGCAAAAAAATGTACAAAAAAACACTACAGTAAAGGACCTGTTAAATATCTCATTTCAATGGATTGGAATAAATGGTCCCGCTAAATGACCTCATTTCAAAATTGCATAAAGACGTGTGTTAATCAAAATGGGCAATACGTCGAACACCTATTATAAATTTCTCTAATGAATTATTTGAGGGGACCTCCTTTTTAAGTTTATTCTTGAATTTGACACTTATTTATTTATAAAGCGATAATGGTTGCAATCAGCCATAGGGAAGTACTTGCAAAAAATAGTCGTTTTCCATTTCTACATCACATCGTTGAAAAATATACAGGGTGTTCCATTTGAAAAAATTGAGAAAATTCAATTTAAAAAGTTCTTCATTGAAAAATAATTTTTGGCCACCCTGTACAGTTTTAGGAAATCTCGTAACTATTATTCACATAAGTTTTTCTTAAAACCCTCAATTTATACTGTGGTGATTTTTTTAATATCCATCTGCAGATTGCATTATTTCAACAAAAAAAATCATTACATCCAAGTGGTTGGGAAATATTCAATGCTAATATAAAAATGAATAGAGCCTAGAAGGAGGCTTCAAAAAATGTACCGATATACATTTTAAAAAAGGCACTTGGTCCTGTAATTTCGTCTTGGCTCGCCCTGTATGTTCGAAAATAATTTCCAGCTATAAACTTTTTTATCTACTTTACTTGCAATTTTTTTTTAATTTCTAGCTATCGTAGTACTCGAAATATCGAGGTCCGACGCACTATTGCCCCACCCTGTATATTAAAACGACGCGACGTCACTTTGACATTTGTCCTTTAACATAAGAATTTTTACGGTTTATTGGCTTTTTCTTCATTAAGGAGGATGATTGTGAATAAAATAGTATACAAACCTTGGTGGAAAGTTTCATTGCTGTCTCGAGAATTAGTAACTATCTATCTCTCGACAACAATGAAACTCTTTCCACCTCGGTATGGAATACCACTACTATAAAGTAAATACGTCATACTCTTCTCGATATTTTGAAGGCAACACACTTATATAATTGCTGATTCAGCAGCCTCCGTGGTTGCAGGTGGAATACCAGGTTAATCAGAATCGCTAGAAAATTAAATTTCCTCCATGATTTTGTACAATACCTTTGCAAGTTATCACCATAGTTGAATTATTTCTTAGGATGACCACCCTGTATATTTTTCAATAAAACTATAATAGGTGTCTTCCTTAACAATTGTGTTAAATATTTGCCAAATATTATTGCCACCTTATCTGTCACATTTCTACTTCCACGTAGTGGAGTGGAAGTAGGAACATTTTATACACATTTTATTTACAATTTTTTCGTTATCCTTAAATATTCTCGGTCGTTTCCTTATATATGATAACTTGATCATTGTTTTATTGAATTACCCTAAATTGTAATAAATTATCTTGAAGAAAACTTGTATATTTTCCCACAAATTAGCCAACTATATTGTAGACAGCGCAGCGACTAGTTCTGTATATTATCACTTTCAGTAGTTGGTAATAAATAGTTATTATTGAAAGAGTTGTTTTAGTAAAAAGAAATTAGATACCTTATTAATATTGTCAAATAATAATCCAAATTATAGAGATATATACAGTGCAACAAAAAAAAAAAGATTATGAAAATCTATTAGAACAAGCAAGAAAAAATAGTTACGATGAGAAAATAAAAAAATCAGATAATAAAATTAAAACTATGTGGAGCATTCATAATGAAATTATTGGTAAAAATACGAGGAATAATGTCGAATTAAAGGGGAACCCAGCAAACGTAGCGAATGATTACAATAGTTTTCTCATAAACGTAATACCTGAGTTATTGAAAGGCGTTGATAATGTACCATTTAATTGTAACATCCAATTAAATAATCAATCAATGTTTGTCAAACCCGTATCAGAGAACGAAATAATTATTTTAACTAATAGATTAAAAAATAAACATACAAGTGGAGATGATAATATTCCCACAAGTATTATTAAATATTGTATACAGCTTATAATCCAACCAATATGTTATATAATGAATAATTCATTTAAATATGGTATCTTTCCCGATCAGCTAAAAGTCGCATTAATTAAACCCCTCTATAAAAAGGGCGACCCAGAAATGTTTGAAAATCATAGGCCGATCAGTGTATTGCCATCTTTCTCTAAACTCTTTGAGATGGCAATGTGCGATCGTCTTATGAACTTCATGATATCATGTGGATTATTAAGTAACAATCAACATGGGTACATTAAAGGACGGTCTATAGAAACAGCAATTTTTCAGTTTACTGAAAATATTTTAAAAGCGTTTGAAGCAAGTCATCTGTCATTAGGAATATTTCTTGACTTATCAAAAGCATATGATTGCTTAAATCATACATACCTTCTTGAAAAATTAGAAAAATATGGAATACGGGGAACAGCAATAAAATGGTTCAAATCTTACTTATCTAATCGGACACAAAAGACAGTCATTATTAACAATGGAAAAGAAATAAAATCTGACATTAAAGAAAAAAATATAGGCATTCCACAGGGCAGTATCACAGGACCGATTCTGTTTATCATTTACATGAACGATCTAGGTAATATCATATTTAATGAAAAAAATAGTTCGATTACAAATTATGCGGATGATACAAATTTATTAGTTACAGGAGAAAATTATCCTGAGATAATAAACTTAAGTAATACCTTAATGCTGAAAGCAAAAGAATGGTTCACAAAAAATGGATTTTTATTAAATTTTGAAAAAACGAACATTATCCTATTCAGAACACTACAAACAAAAATAGAAACACCTAAAACTGTAAATATTTTAAATGACAAATTAAATATTCAAGAAAACGCAAAATTTTTAGGAGTGTATATTAATGAGCATTTACACTGGTCAACGCATATAAAATATTTAGGCAAAAAACTGAATGCTATTTGTTACAGCATTCGGATTATCCGTAAATATTTAAACCAGAAATCAATACGAATTATATACTTTGCGAATTTTGAATCTAGTGCGAGATTTGGAATCATCTTCTGGGGAAGTAATAATATCCAAGAAATATTCCTAATACAAAAGAGACTTGTAAGAATAATGCACAACTTGGCTTTTAATGAGACCTGTAGGGGGGTTTTTAAAAAAAACAGAATTTTAACTATTATTGGAGTATATGTGTATGAATGTTTAATGTTTGTTTTTAAAAATAAAGATAAGTTCACAACTTATAATATTTCTCATGCCTATGAAACACGGTGTACTGATATAAACTACCCAGTACATCGGCTAACAATAACGGAAAAGAATCCACAGTATATGTGTATAAGGCTATTTAACAAACTACCAGAGAAATGGAAAAATATTGAAAGAATAAATAAATTTAAAAAAGAAATTAAAAATATGTTGATAAATTTAGAGCCCTATAATTTGGAAGATTATTTTGAAAGCTAAGTTATGGTTAGCGAACTTTTGTTTTGACGATATTTCATTTTTGATATGTACCTTTGATTGGAAAGTGTATTATCTTCTCTGAAATAAATAAGTATTATTATTATTATTATTATTATTTAGATTATGACCAAAGCGATATTTTTAATTTGGTATCCATAATTTTCCTTAATTCACGCATGGAAACCAAATTAATAATATAACATGGAAAACATCTTTTTAATTATAGTCTAAAAAGAATAAAAAATATACATTGCCGATCCAATGTTTGTGAAACCTTGAATTCGGTTTGAATAGCAAGTATCAAGAAATATTGATTCACTTGTTGGAGCTTTTTAGTTCAGGAAGTTTAGCATTTCACTTCGGAAAAATTTATAGTGAGATATAAATTGGTGTACACGTACCTTTCAGCTCCCCAACCAATCTGTGAAAATTCCCGGTGTATGCATAACTTTTGACAGCGAAAAAACCGTCCAAAAAAGTATCTTTTCTCGGTTATTTATTTGCCAATACCTTCGTTCCCATTGATCCTACCGCTATGAAGTGTACTTATAGAAAACAAGGAACGAAAAATTCTCTACAAAAAAGGTGATATAAAGTTCATTGATGACACTAATAGTTTTTACGTAATCGGGCATCGAAACTCCGGCAAAAATTTTGTATAGATATTTTAGTGTACGTAATGATCAGAATACAGTTTTCTGTGCGTTGTCTTCTAATTTCTACATTTTTTTTATAGAAATTGGCGTATGAAAAATGGTATATTTAGTAAACAAAATGTATTACTTATTTATTTAGAATATTGATTATTAACTTAATATTAATAATAACTACAAAAATTATGTTTACTAATGTAACTCACTTTTTACATTAATTTTTTGACATTTTCTTCTTATCCATCCTCGATTTATTCTTCATTTTACCACTGGACTGGTGGATAATACCAGGAGTCGGAATCATCAATAGAGGTTGTTTCTGGATCGTCGATGTCATTTCTTTTTTCGAAATTATGGTTTTCGATTGGGGCAGCATTCAGGCATCCCACGACAGTTGCTACAAACTGCTTAACATTACAGTCTCAACTTTCCATAGCCGCACAGCACAAAGCGTCACAGCCTTTCGAACAATTACAAAAAATCATGTTCAAAAGACAATCCGGGGCGGAAGGTGCAAGGGATTTATTGGCTCCAATAAGCCGTTTTTGAATATTCATCCACAATCTAGAGGGTTCAGCTCGTTTCTTAACCACTTCTGCACCTGGTAATAAATACGACATAGGTGCTCTTTAGTCGCATCGACTGTGGGGGGTAACATACTCAACAGGACCGACTTGCTTCTGCCTACATCTTTCATAAAGCACTAGTAACGGTATTTTTCCAAGTCAGCTTGGTTAACCGGAGCGCCATACACAGCTAGGAAGATGCGTATTCTATCCTAAGAAACTGACTCTCGAGACGCACCACTGTGGTTGAAAATTTGAGCTGCAGCACGTAAGCCTTACGATTCGTGAAAAGTTTCAAAGCTGCAGTTTTCCCTTTACGAAAAAGAGCAGATGTAGTATCACATCCATAGTGAAAGCGTGTAGGAAGAAAAGATTATCCCTGATGTCTTCGTATTTATTGAAACTAAGAGAAGAGTATAACTTTCGCTGGACATTTCCTTTGCCTGCCTGGAGAAAGAAGATCTCTTCATCGATCGGAGCGCGACCAACCAAAATTACCAAAAGGTCTACATCTTCCGAACCACAAAACTGAATCTTATATTTCACGCCTTTTTCCGTGGAAATGACTAGTTCCATCGATAAACTTTATATCACATTTTTTGTAGAGAATTTTCCGTTGTTTCTTTTATATAAGTACACTTCGTAGACGCAGGATCAATGGGAACGAAGATATTGGCAAAAAACCGAGAAAAGGTACTTTTTGGGCCGTTTTTCCGCTGTCAAAAGTTAAGCATACACCGGAATCTTTAGGACTTTTCAAGATCGTTTGGGAAGCTGAAAGGTACGTGTATACCAATTTATAGCTCACTATAAATTTTTCCGAAGATGAGCGCATTTTTCGTCTAAAGTTCCTGGATTATTTAACATTGACATACGAATAGTATTCCATATATCAATATAGCTCTAAATTTGCAAGTTTTTATTTTTTCCAGTCCTGACCAAAACTACTAACATTATTGTTTTAGGTGGCATTAATACGTCCCAGGTCTAATCAAGAAGAAAGTTTCCAAGATCGAAAAGACCCAATCAGGATAGCCGAGGAAGGATATTATGTACCTTTTAATTCATAGACTGGAGGTTATATTAAAATTTTAACTGATTGATCTTACCAAAGATTAGAAATAAGCAACTATCTTGGGCAAGAAGAATATATTAGCTGGTTGCTAATTACTCATTTTTTTGAATCGCTCTTGTACCCTTAATGATAATATTTTATGCCCTAAAAAATTTTTACAAGTATGTTACAAAATACAGGTTCCTCTGCTTAAGCATTTCCTATCGCATTTTCAATAGTTGCCGCTCTAAATCTTTCATATCTGTAATTTGTCAAACAGAGCTCGATTAACTTGTATGGCTTTTCAATATGGAGAAAAAGTGCAACGACTTTATTTATGATTAACGCTTTTGGGGTACAGAAACTAGATGAGTAAGAGCCATTATTTAAAAATATAAAGACACTGTTATTTTAATATTTACATAAATAAGACTTAATTTATCTTAATTTAATACTTTATAACGGCTGTGAATCCTGACGTGCCTTATTATAGACTTCGCAAATACAGAACGAATAGAATATTGCAACTGTGTTGCTGATCGAATTCTGCACAATTTTCAAAATGTCCGTCCGTCTGTTCATTTCTCTGCCAGTTTGTCCGCAGATCTGTCTGTCTACTCGTTCGGCAGTCAGTCCATCTATAAATCAGCGAAGATTGTAATATGTTTACTCTAGTTTTATTTATTTATTTATTTATACTCGACTACCGTGACTAGATCATAAAAATTTGACAACAAATTAGAACTCCTAAATTAAAAACAAGTTTATTGTTCAGTGACCACTTAGAACAAAGCAGAATATCAATATCTGCCAATTTTTGTTAAAGCTTTACAGGTGTATTGCTTTAGAAACTTGTAAGCAAAACTATGTACAACCACAAATTGTATAACAATATTATTAAAGGTTTTTTTACTATAAAATTTTGGCTGAAGAACTGAAATTCAACCTTTCAAAGAATGCTTAGCTCTTTCTTATAAAACATAAGGGTCTAAGTAAAAACCTCTAAAAATATTTTTATGAAATGACCATAAAATGGATTCTTTTAAATGCATGTCTTTCTTTTCATCTGTACGTAATTTTTTTCAAGATATTTAAATGTAAATAATTTATTAAATATTGTTTCAATCGATGAATTGTTTTTAAAGGATTCTAAAAGACGCACTGTCTACGAATTAATAAGTATACATTGTATTTTTACAACCATTTTTACCAGAAATTGTAAATTAGTTTTTGTTTGATAATAAAATGTTTATTATATTTGGTGTTTCATTTTTACCAAGAATTTGAAGAAGTTTTAAATATGAAATATGTTGAACCTACACTGAAAGAAATTTGTAATATCTATAAAGAAAAATTGACTAATCGCTACAAAATATCTGTATTAAATAGGCTCCAGCAAGACTGCTTTGTAACGGCAACAAGCTGCTAAGTTGCACTTATTTACCGTTAAAAAAATATTTTTAATTATTTATTTCTTGCCTTAGGTTGATAGCTTTGTTATCAGGAGTCAGCACCCTATTTTAATCTTAATAAGTCTAGTTAGTAAGTTAGTATTTCTTACAGCATTACTACCTTGTAACCAGAAAAACACTTTCCTGCCGCTAATAGGTGACTTTTTAACCACTATGCAGCTTATATTATAACGACAACAAATAATCTTTTTTGACCTAGTAACGTCACTTTGCAAGTGCATTACTTCTAAATTCTTTATTTTAATTTTTTAGAATCATGTACAACTTCACACATAATATTAAAACACCTGTTTAATACATTTCTATGTGCATTGACCCAGACAAAGAATTATTGTTAGTAATATTTAAAATAAATAATTCATTTAAGGACACAAAGGATTAATAAACAATTCTGGGTGCCTTTTAAAAAAAGTGATTTTTGACTTGTAAGAATAAGACACAATCACAGTTTACTATATACAATAACATAAAACAAAACAAGTTCTTTACAAAAATTCTTTGCACAGAACCTTCCACACAACCGTCTCATCAAACGCCGAATTGCTTACTGCGTCACTGCGTGGATGAAATGGCGCGCGATGATAAAACTCAATCGCACTTGCACCACGTACAAAAATAAATAAATATGACGTTACGATTAGTAAGCCCGTCTTTACGGTTAACAGGTGACTTACCAACCATAGATCTATGAGTTTTAACCACTAAATAGCTTTAACGTAAGGCACTTATTTACCGTAAAAAATTATTTAGTTATCACTAATAGAAATAAAACTTAAAAAATGATTTTACTCGGTTTAAGTAAGTGCTGCTATTAGGAGAAATAGTCAAAGATTTACTGTTGCAAAATCAAATTAGCAAAACAGTTTTTCTTATGGTTAGATAATGATAATGTAGTCTTAACAAAAGAAATACTTATGATAATGCAGATCATCTTAGCAAAACATTCTATTTGGTCGATTTCTTTCAGTGTAGAATGGCAATTATTCATCATCATTTACAAAAATAATCAAACCAACGAAGCCAAATTTGTTTCTACATGTTGCACCATTATCAGAACTAGAAAGTGCAATGGAGCATAATGTTAATAATAATTAAGCGCCTTGGGTGATTTCTTAAGCAGTTAATTTAACTTCAACAGACGTGCACCAATTTCTATTGTTGTTCTTGTTTCTCGAAGACTAGGAGATTCTCAATTCGATCCCGATGTGCATTTCGGGGAATAAAAACAAAAAGAGGTCGAACTTCGGAAAAATTCCCGGAAAGCTAACCGCTTGAAATGTTACTCGGGGTCAAAGTTCACAAAGGGACGGTTTTTCGTGAAAATCTCATTAACGGTCACTTAGTGGCTATCAAATTTGTAGCTTAGGGAACTGCCTGCAGAAAACATAGTATTACTTCTTTTCGTAAGACCAACGGTTTGAAGAAAATTCGATTCGAAAAATTGTAACGTACAGACAAAAGTGGATCGGGCACCGCTTGGTGGAGATGTTGTAGGCATCTGTAGGTACCATTTCACCCCAACGGCAGGTCACGTGACCTCTACCTCTTCGAGAGAGAGAGGCAAGAAAAAAAGGGCCGCTTAAATGTTGCCAAAAAATTTTTGAAAAATTCAGGCACATTTTTTAAGCAAATGCAAGCAACTTTTATTTGTCTCTTGGACATTTTCTCCAGTTACAGTTTAAAAAACCTGTAGAATTATACTACAGTATTCTAAAGCTGTGAAAGTTGCATGTATAGATTGTGTACATCAGAGGCCCCAAAATACTCCCCTGGGGGACACCTTGGTTAACCATCTCTATATTGGATAAATGATTATTCAATGAAACTTGTTGGTATCTTTCTGAAAGATAGGAAGCCATTAAAGAACAGGCTTTGTCGTCGAACCCTATAAAGTGCAGAATTGCCAGAAGTATTTCATGATTCAATAAATCAAACGCTTTAGAATAGTCTAAAAGAATAAGTGCGCATAAATCATGATTATCAATAGAACGGATAATATCATCTGTTATAGAGGCTAGAGCTGTAGTACAAGAATAACCTGATCTAAACCCTGACTGATTACTAGGTAATATTTTGAACTTGTTTGTATGAGATCTTATTTGTGTTTCTAAAATGTTTTCTATGATTTTTGATAATATTGGAAGAATGCTTACAGACCTAAAGTGGTCTAATTCGGTAGGTTGGCTTATTTTTGGAATGGGAATTACGTAAGCATGCTTCCAAACCTTCGGAAAGTAAGAACTGGTTATGCATTCATTAATGATATGTGTAATATGCTTCCCAATGAATGGACAGCATAATAATATCAGTGTTATATTTAATTTATCGCACCCAAATGCTCTGGTCTTTATGCCAGAATCTCATCCTCGGTTGTGGTCTCGAAAGAGAAAGCCTCGTTTACACCATTTCTAGTATTACCTAGATAAAAAAAATTTATTTCATCTGAAGGTTTAAGATCGTACTTACAAGAATTAATAAAAAAATTATTCAGCTTATTAACATCATTTAAGTGATCTGGAATATCTCTGCTTTTAGATGTAACAATATTTAATTTTCTAAATTCTTTCCATTTGTCTTTTACATTGCAGTTTCTAAGTTTCTGTGACAAATATGCAGTTTTTTCTCTACCGATGGTTGCAGAGGTAATATTACGTAATTGCTTGTAGTATTCCCAATGTCCAGGCAATTTAGTTCTTTTATATCGCCATAATGCTTTGTCCCGTAATTTCTTCATGAATTTTATATTGTCAGTTAACCATGGGCAATATTTTTTATTAGATATGCACAACTTTTTAATAGGAGCATGTACGTTAAAAATGCCTAGTATGTTACTGTTAAAAAAAGATATTTTGTCGTCTATGTCATTGATGGTATAAAGAATGTTCCAAGGTAAATTTTCTAAATCTCTTTCAAAATTGTTTAAGTTAATATTTTTTAAATCTCTATATAGTAAATTTTTTACAGGGCTTTTTTTGTTATTTAGTGTAAGCTTACAAAAAACTAAAAAATGATCGGCGATGTCAGCATTTAATGATCCAGAGTCATACACTTCAAGATTTGTTAAAATTAAATCGAGTAGAGTCATACTATGATTCGTTATACGAGTTGGCTCTTTAATTTGTTGCTGTATTCAAAATTGACAGAAAATCATTAGCATTGGAGCAATCATTATTGAGAAGATTTATGTTCATGTCGCCAACGCATAATATATTATCAAATTCGGAATATACACCTATTAAAGTATCCTCAAATTTGTTTAAAAAGTCAGTAATAATAGTTGTTGTTATTATAATAAAGATTTTTAAAACAAAAACAAACATTGTACTAACAACAACAAAATTTTCTTTTTTTAATAGAAGCAAAAACAAATGAATTATTTTTGTTTTTGTTTTATAATTTTTTTTATAAATAATTACTCAAATAAATAAATTGATAATTTGTTTATTTTCTTTAATACTTTAACATTTTTCAATCACAAATAGACGTGGATTGTGCCTAATGGGGACACCACTTAAAAAAACGCATCTTGTACTCTATATTAAAGGTGATGTGGAAAGAAGTGCACGTGTCATGAGAAACATAAACGTACAACTTTTTGAATTGAATTTTCTCGAAAACCGTTAGTCTTACGAAAAACAGTAATATATTTTTTGTAGACAATTTTCTAGGCTATAAATTTGATAACCACTATTTTTTCGATAAAAAACCGTTGTGCCCTTCGATTCCAATTTATAGCGGCACACATCGATGGCTCACTCTTTGTGGGGACTTGTTTAGTTGTTGTTTAGAGCCACACAAGGAAAGTTCATGCAAAAATCCAGCTTTCCCCATATTTTCTCTACTCCGCAATGTCTCTATTCCTTGTATTATATATTTTTTAAATGTTCAATGATTACCTTAACATAGCTTAAGCGACTTCTATCATATCTGTTGAAAATTGTACGGTATGGCGCAGCAGTGACTCCATTTAACTATCATCAAGGTACGTCTAGTAAAGTGAGTGAACATTGAAAACGAGTATTTTATGTTACCAGCCTATTTAAAAAATTGATGAAGTGAACCTTAGTTATCGATTTATAATTATAATTTTTTACAAATACTAGTCTCGTTACCAAAGGTTTTTATCTCGAAAAGAAACAAGAACAGCTGAAATTTAGCGAATGATATCAAAGTATTATTCTTTGAAGAATAAAAATGCTTATCTACTCTTATCGGATTATATATTAATTAATCAACTACATTCACGCGCTTTCACCGACCGATGGTAGTAAGCCTTGTTCACCAACCTTCCCTGCCTCAACTGACAAAGAGCAAGTGAAAAGTCCAAACCGGTAATTTTTTGTAGGTGCTGGATATCGAATCGATGTCAACAAAAAATATCAAAATAAAGGGATTCAAAATGGCTGTCATAGTTGCACACATTAAACCTATACTATGTTAAACACTGCCTCATCTCAAATTGGTCCCTCATCGTGATAGCCAATTGCCTGTATATGTTTATGGATAGGAGCCCACTTCATTTAATGAGCAAAATGCATAATTTTTTTAAACATCACAGATGAATAGATCACTAAAAAACATTATTTTTCCAGTATTTTATTTTTGTTTTATGTTCTAATTAAAGGTTAAAAAAATTATTTACTGCAGCTGTCAATTTAACTGCGTTTAAACGGAGAAGTTTCCGCGCTACTTGTGTGTGACGTCATTGGGCACATCGCACCGACGGAAAACGTATTGTGATTGCGAATGTGTACACATTATTTATGTTGTGTTATGGAAAATACAAAGAAAAGTAGCTATAAATATTGTCTTGTGCCCAAATGTACAAATACTAAGTACAATAAAAACTCCAGAAAAGTTATTTTTTAATGTGCCTAGACGCGATAAAGTTAGGAAGAAATGGTGCAGAACTATGAGACGAGACGACCGAAATGCAGAATTATAGTCATCCTCAAGATTATATTGCTGCCAGGATCATTTTGATGTAAATTTACCCATTAAAACTAATTATTTTATAATAATATTATGAAAATATGTACCTAACCCTAATATTATTGTGATGATTTGTTTACATATCATGGTGAATTTGGTCACTTTCCTATTTATAGGAATACAAAAGTTTACTAACTTCTGTTAAAAAGAACGTTGAATTAAAATGTATAAATGTATAAGAACGGTGGGAATAATGTAACTTCTCGACGTTCTACATATCCAGTTATAAATTTATATATACCTATGTATGTCAACAGTTATTTTTACTATGAATGTACCTACCTACCTAAAAGTACGTACTTAGTAAGTGACGGGAGGTATTTATTATATAAAAAGTAAAGCATTCTAAGATGAAAAATATTAATTAATATAACATTAAAACATTGCCATGTTTACCTATTTTGAGGTTAGGTACATAAATTGTTTGTTATATTTAACTACAGTAAAAGGATAAAAATGGGCACAATTGAATTCATGTTTAGAATAATGAATGACACATACCTTGTTGCTTTAGTACCTCCAATTTCTGCACTAATAAAATCAGTATTAGTAGCAAAAAAGTTTGTCATCATAAACACATCAACAACGGGCAAATTGTCACTCTGGCCCCGTAAAAACCCACTGTCCGTCATTTTTACCACTTAATAATTAAAATAAATAAATAAATGAATGATTTCTTTTATGAAAATATCAATACACATTTACAAAACACAAAACAATTTACGATTTAACCCCTTGGCCGATAGACGACCATTAAACATTATGCCGAATGACGTCAGACCAATAGCGTGGTGTTTTCAGTCACGTGGATATGTTCCCATAAAATTTTGAATTTCAAAGTCGTTTCTTTAGGCTACACATTTTTTTAATACCTTTTCTTCATTACTTTCTCAACTTATATAACATATATAACGAAAAAATAATAAATTATTGCATTTCTAAAATTCATGCATGTTGCTCATTCGACCAAAGGCCGGTCAAGCATGAGTTATTACACCAGTTGCCAAGTGCCAGTGAAAATAAAGTTACTTCTTATCGGACCGTTGAAGTTTTATGGCCCTTTCTCATACTTGGCGATTTATAACTGGAGCATAGTGGTTCAGAACAACCCTGTATGTTAGTTAAAAAACCGCTTTTTCCTCTTTTGTGCAAATTTCAATTGTCCGTGAATATTTTATCGGACAAGGCATACGCGATATATATGATAACATAATGTTAATTCTTTCTATTTCTATCCACTGTTAAAAATTATTTTCCGCGTGTTTTCGCGGCAGAAAACCAAACTTGTTCCTCTCAGACTACCCTCAACCCCAGGTAAATAATAAATTAAAGTAGCTAATACAATAATAAGTAGGTCCGACCGAGGTACATTAATCAGCAGCGGGATTCGAATGGCTTACGCGAAGGTATAAATCTTAAGATGTCCCCAACAGGATGTAAACAATAGAGGTGAAGAACCCGGGCCACCTAGACTCACATAAATATCTTGAATTTGTAATCCGGTGGAGCTCTGCCTTAGTTGGTTTCCGCCCGAACGCGTACATTCCTTCTATTATCACCGCCAACTTCAAAACTTTATAGGTACTATGATTCAATAACGTGATCGCTAGCCTAGAGAGGAAGGTATGCCAGATCTAGGAGGCTGAAAGCGTAACGGACTTTGCCTCCTGAATGTAACAGGAAGACAGAGCGATGGTGTCTTTGCAGACTTCTGTGACAAATATATGTTTTCATGTGATCAATGTGTATGTCCTAAATATTAAATAGAATTAACAGTTTTATTTTTCTTGTCTAGATCCTCAGATTTGATGCGCTAATTTAAAAATATAAATTAAAAATTGAACCGCTTTTGAAAAAACGGCCTTTAAAAATTATGATCTAATATTTCACAGTCGTTCGGTTAGTTGAACTTTATTACATAATATGCTGAGTTTAAGTATAGTTTATCTAAATTTTTTTCCTTCTTCAATTCTTTCGGACCTCCTGCCACATGTATGTTTTCTTTTTAAGCGGTGCTCGGGGAATCTTAGAGCTGTGTATTTATCATACACAGCAAAAAAGATTTTTCAAAAAAAGTATTGAAAAGGGAAACAGAATAGATTTCCGAAACGTCGGCGAAATATTTAATTTCAAGCTTTTATACTTATTTGTGTTGTTTATTTAAAAAAAACCTTTAACTGATCCTTTGACGTAAAAGTCACAGACGTAGAAGTTATTTAGGAGTAACATACTGGTTAATTGTGATATTTTGTAGATTCCACGAGCACCACTTAAAAAGAAAACATACATGTGGCAGGAAGTCCTAAAGAATTGAAGAAGGAAAAAAAATAAGACAATGCCACAAATAACATTTAGACAATATATAGTTTATCTAGTGTCAATTTTAAAATCATAAAAAAGACTGACAATAACATAATTTATAATATCAGCGATGTCATAAGCATGGACCGACAATTTTTAGAATCACTTTTTAATAACAAAGGCACACAAAAAAAATTATTTCTAATCTTTTGGCTAGACCACTCTACCCTTATGTATTTTGAGCCGCCAAATCCAAATCTGGCATCAGAATTGTGCCTACACCCACCAGTTTTATTTATGGTTCAGAATAGTTCAAAAATGGGTCACACAGGGAAGTTTCTAATAATTTGTCAAAGTACAGAAAAGAAATTTCCCAGCAACGGAGCAACTATAAGTAAGCTATTTTTTACACTTAATACCCATATCATAGTAAAACAACCCCTTATAGGTTATAGAACTTCCCTAAATGATAAAATCCCATGCATCACGTTAAGAAATCTGAAATAATTTGTCTTTTTAGTGGATTTTTTTGGACTTCAATTTGACCACAATCCACCCCTAGGGTGCGATAAAACTACCCCCAGAAAAAAATAAGTCATATGGAAATAAGTAAAAATAAAATCCTGCGATTCTCAGCACATTCTGTATATTACCTAAGTAACTAAGACACTTGATTACAAAAAGTAATCAAAACAATAAACCACTTTTAAGGGGGACATAACTACCCTCAATTAAAGAAATACATCCACTGCATTTTAAAACAGTAAAAGTACATGTTTTATTAATTTGCTTTAATATTAAGTTTGCGTGCCGATGGTATGAAAAGATTTACTTTCAACTTGCCCAAAAACAACTGTTGATTTTTCCAGAGAATCAAAAGTAGAAGATTGCATATTTAAGAAAAAATATATATATATTTTTTTTGTTGCTTCTACCGTCACGAAATCTTTTATTTTCCGGCAGAGGCAGTTTTCGTTTTTTTGCTGTTTCCGGTAAATCTCTCTCTAACATCCAAACATGATCGGCCCCCATATTCTGGTCCGACGAGAGGAGGAGGGCGGGAGTGTTTCCCCCCGGGATCCGGTGGTTTTTGAGGGAGCCCGGGGGTTCCACCCGAAGTTGGAGATCTGTATTTGCATTAGGTAAAACGGGAGAGGTATACTTTTAAATTATTAGTGTGATGTAAATAAATATGAGTTTCGACTAACTAGTATTGTTTATAATGAGGTACATATGAAATTGTTAGGCATAGGAATATCCCCCCCGCTCTTAAAAATTTTATTTTAACCCTGATAAATATTTATCCGCTCTTCAAGATTTCGATCGATAAAAATATTCAATTGTAAGAAATATCACTCTCCTGCTTTTCAAAATTTCGATCAAGATAAATATTCAATTCTGAGGAATATTACCTCCCCGCTCTCTAAAATTTCCACCTCGATAAATATTCAATTCCAATTAATATCACCCCTGCTCTTCAAAGTGTAATTAATAAGATTAAGTAATGTTCAATTCTGAGGAATATCGCCCACTTTTTATAAATTTGATCGAGATAAATATTCAATAAGCCCAAGTAATACCCCCTCCCCCCCGCTCTTATAGACATGTAAATAGTTTATTATTATCCCGCTCTTCGAAATTTATATTGAAAATTTGAAGATTGGCGGGAGTCATATGTTACTATCCCCCAGAGAGCAACACCAACAAGAGCAATGGAAGTGATGCTGTGCCTGCCACCACTAGACATATATCTAGAAGAGGTGGCCCTAACTACTATGGCACGTCTCAAATCCGTTGGCATACAGCCAAACATAGGATGTGGAGTGACCAGATGCCGGCTGTGGAATTAGGCAATTAAACAAATGCCACTTCTGCAGGTACGTGCAGATGGTATTTCTCCACAGTTCATCTTTGATAGACCCTATGAAATACACACCAACAGTAGCAATGAGGCCGTCAGTGAAGGAACAGTTAACATCTTCACAGACGGATCGAAAAAGAAAGAAGGAACAGGTTGTGGGGTATACTCCAGGAACCTGCAAATTCAAATTAAATGGGCTATGGACAAACAAGCCAGTATAATACAAACAGAACTGGCGGGAATAACCATAGCCGCAAAAGAAATTTCCCGTAGACGAATAACGGGAAAAACAATAAGAATCTACACTGATAGTAGACAATCACTACTGGCCCTACAGAGACACAAAATAACAACAGGGTCAGTATGGGAATGCCATCAGGCACTCGTGGGCGCCTCCAGCATGAACAGTGTCATTCTATGCTGGGTCAAAGGGCATGCACAGTGCAGAGGCAACAGGGAAGCTGACAGTCTGGCTAAGAAGGCAGCCAGTCTAAGTATACTTGGACCTGGCCCTTCCAACATACTGCCGACCTCAGCAATAATGCTAATGATTAAAGAAGACACCCACAGAAAATTTAAAAAACTGTGGGATGAAACTCATAGTTGTCAGTTGGCCAGGGATCTGCTTAGATACCCTGACAAGGATACAACGATGATCTACCTGGGAATGTCCAGGAAGAACCTGCGCTTCGCGACAGGAATTCTTACTGGTCATTGCCAGCTGAGGAAGCACCTTTATAACATGAAGTTAAATGACACACCCCTATGCAGAGGTTGTGAACAAGAAGACGAGACTGTCCAACACGTACTCTGTGAGTGCCCGGCAGTCTCCTCTAGCAGAGAATCCATTTTGGGAGAACGTTGGCCTACACTGGCCGACTTGAGGGATATTCCCCTAGGCAGCATCTTCACAAGATTAGGATGGTTGGAGGCCTAGGTGGAATCCTGTATCCCTCGGGAGGACGTACAAGGGGCCCAATGGGGCCTAGGTGCTGCGGTCACCTTAATGTGACTGCCCTCCCACAAACTCCAAACTCCAAACTCCAACTATCCCCCAGGCCCCGATTTTCTCTCGACGGCCTGGATCATATTAGTGCTTCAGTTTCCCTGATACCTTGTTTCCATAACTTTTAGATCATAGTGAAATCTTTCTCGTTGTTCTTCACTGTTTCCAAGAAGTAGTTGAAAATTTTCTCGGGAATCATAAAAGTGAAAATTATAAGGAGATAGTGAAAAATATGGTCAGCAACTTCGGTAAATTGGGGTGCAATATGAATTTGAAACTTCATTTTCATTGGCTTACTATGTTTGGATGCTAAAGAGAGATTTAGAAACAGCAAAAAATACGAAGGCTGCTACTACGTAGGTAAGATTTAAATATTATAATAAAGTCAAGATTATAATGTATAGAAGTGTACAAAGGTTTTGGCACCCTAATGGATACTTTAAATAAATTCCACACTATTTCTTAACATAACTGTTGTTATTGGTAAGTATTAAATAAATACGGCAAAATAATTAATATTCGAAAATAGAAACTACATACGCAGAGTTGCAAAAGTTTAGAACAAATTATCTAAATTGGATTATACAACTCAAATGTTTTAAATTAGGTTTTAAACATTTGTTGTAAACATGTTTAAAATGAAATTGTTTTCTATTGATTTATTGCTGAAAAATTAGAGCTACGTACGAAATAAAAATTTTATTTATGTATAAAAGTAGTTATTATGTAAGAAGAACTGAAACGAACAATCTACTTATGTCAGAAATAAAAATAATTGTGTTTTTCCCATCTCTACTAGCCTATTTATTTTATTTATTTATAAATAATAATAATAATAAACAAACTTTATTTAATAATCTCATATAAACACATACAATAATGACCAATGAAATAATTAGTACAGTTTAGCTTATTAAAATAGGTTGTATTGTAATTAATTTGTAACAAGTTACAGAAAATGTCCGCCTTCCATACAAACTATTTATTTATTTATTTATTTATTTATTTATCTATCTAACAATACACTACACAACAGAGTATTTCAATTACAGGGTAGGAAATAATAAGTACAATATATAACGTATGAGAGTAGAGACCAAAGAGTAGAAGAACAACAGATAAAAACAAAGACAAAACAAAAATTTTATATTAAACAGCTAATCTTTTTATCGCAGCAACATTGCAGTGGAATATATCAAACTGGTCTTGTAGATTATTATAATTTTCACATATTTTATATAGTGGTGAACATTTCTGGACGTTAGTTCTGGGAGTCGGCAAATAGAATAATGGGCCTAGAACCAGGTCTAGGTGTCCGAAAATTTAGTAAGCTTAAGATAGCGCCGCAATCTGTTATATTATGGATTATTTTAGAAAGAGAAAAAATTTGCTGTGAAATAGTTCTGCGAGTCTCCAAACTCGAGAATGAAAATCTGTTTAACCCTTTCGTGCATAGCGTACACTGCAGTGGACACCAAATATCAAAGGTTCTTTGTGTGCGAAAATTAATATATGTTAATGTTTGGATGCATAAATCCACCGCAGTGAACATTTAAATTATAATGCCACTAGCACTATCTATTAGAATTCACTTACGTTTGTAAATACAGCATTTAAACACAACAGATAAGCACATCAGGTGTGAAACATGGACGACGAAAATTTTCCAACTTTGAAGACCCATTTCTTTTACGGTTTTCCAAAACAAAAGGTAAAACATTTTTATTTAAAACCTTGATAGTATTATAAAGTTATTTATATATGTTATATTAGCAAAAGTTGTAGATTTGTTTGATATTATGATAATTTCATAAACGTCAACTGTAGTGTACGGCATGCGTCTATGACTTGATTATGGTAAATATAATGGGCTTGTTCGGCTTTTTTTTTTTATTTCATAAATCGAAAGTGCAAGTATAAATTAATGGATCTGCAAAAAATCAGAATCTTATTCGCACGTTTAGTATCTTAAAAACTATTACAAATTTCCGTCTCGCGAAAATGGGGCGTGGCCAGGCACTACGTCACTATACGCATAGACTCGGCGATCTCAATAGACTTGATGCTCCTTATTGGTTATAATTATAAGTATTTTCGAAGTATTGTTTGTTTTGCTTACTACTTGACAGTAGGGGAGTACAATTTGGTGAAATGTCACAAAATTACAATTTTCTCTCGCTCCTGCCAGAACGAATTTTCGATTTTGACCCTGCAATTTACGATTATAATTCATCGCCGACCTTCTCCTTTCCGTAGACACATAGAACGAACTTCCACTCGACATATTTAGTTAGTTACCAGCGTTTAAAAATTCCATGTTTTTCGACTTTTCAGGTTAAATTTGAAAGGTCCCAGAAAGCCATTTTTCTTACGTCACTTGCGTATAGTGACGTCACAAATAAGCGCTCGGTTTTTGCAACTATTACTAATTTCAACTCCTTATATCTCGAGAACGGAAAAAGTTAATAATACGAAATTTTAAGTGTATAATGAGAATATCAAGTACTATATGAAAAAGTATAAAAACCATATAAAAAGAATATCATGGAACAAGCCCATTATTTATGTTTTCATATCCCATAGGCAGTATTATTTGAAGATTTTAGTGAATTGGTAATATCAGATAATGATGATGATTTATATCACCTTCGACCTCTTGAGTAAACGATCATAATGACTCATCGGGGGATGAACTTGAAATTGTATTAGTAGAAATAGGAGATGTAACAGGGGCCCTGACATAAAAGAAAATCAGGAAGAATTTGAACTTTTAGAAGATGACTCTAAAAATGGTAAAGATGAAATTAATTTATTACATTACGAAAAGGAATTTAAAAAAATGTGGGTGGCAAAAGATATTGAAAGAGATCCTGCAACCATTCCCCTATTTTTAGGCACTTCTAACATACATGCAAATGTGAACTCTATAATTGATATATTTTTCTCTATGATATTTGACTATATGATGGATGACATGTATACCACACTAATTTATATAGTCAACAAAATGGAAATGAAAACATCAAACTTACTAAAAAAGAGTTATATGTGCTTATTGATATAAATTTAATAATATCTTATATTCATTATCTAAATGTTAGATTGTACACTGTACAGGTCAAGTGAGGAAGATTTACGGGTGCATTTAACTGCTGATGCCATGTCTGTAAATGGGTGTGAGGAAATTTTTAGAAACCTCGATTATATTGAAAATCCTTTGGGTGAAAGGGCTAAAACTACAGCAAACGATGCGACAAAGGACAATGAAGACAAATTATGGAAACTGCGACCTTTTCTGGACAAAATTCAAGGTAACTTTATGAAAGCAATGGAACCCAAAGAGTATCGGTCGGTGGATGAACAAGTTATTAACATGAAAAGTAAAATAAGTATAAAACAATATTTGCCAAAAACCTAAGTACAACAAAATGGACAAAGATATTTTTACGTTTTTTTTTAGAAAGTTAACACTTTCTTGTGGCAACAAATGATTGTATTTATTATAATAAAGTTTTCAACATAATTTCGAATTTTATTTTCAAGATTTATAATTTTTGTAAATTGATGCACGAAAGGGTTAACAGTACATTCTGAGGGAAACCAACAGCAGGATAGACACCATCTTCCTTAAGATTCAAAGTCTTTAAGAAGCGCCTCTCTATGGTCTGTATATGTATGTTGTAATGGGGCGACCAAATAATTGACGAATATTCCAATTCGGATCGAACAAAAGATTGATATAGTAGTTTCAGTGTATTAATGTCGTTAAAATCGCGAGAACATCGTATTATCAATCCTAGTGCTCTAAAACTTTCATTAGTGACGGTATTTATATGGCAATTAAATGAGTTTGATGTCAAATGTTACACCTAGGTCGCGGAATGTCGATGGACGTGTAAACACTGAATTTTCTATATGGTAATTAAATTCTACATATTGGTGCTTATTAGTAAAAGTTAGAACATTACACTTCCTTGTACTCAACTGTAATTTGTTGAAATTACACCATTGATAAATTTTATCACTTTGGATTACCAAACAATCCCACATCATCTACTTTATTGTATAACTTCATATCATCTGCGTATAAAAGGCAATTGACGCCTAATTAACTTGCGATGTCATTAATGAAGAGATTGAAGAATAATGGACCCAAAACAGAGCCTTGGGATACACCAGAGCTAGATACGAGTTCCCCAGATCGCTGTCTACGGTATTCAATATGGTGATGTGTATTTTCAAGATATGATTTGAAAAATAACAACAAATTTCTTAAGAAGCCAAATTCTTGAAATTCAGAACATAAAATACTGTGATAGTCTGCCAACTGCTTTAGTATGGATTAATAGTAGAGATTTTTTCGTTTATGTTTAATGTATTATGTTTACGTTTATTCAGAATTCGTTCCATTTATTTTGTAATGGAAAAAATGTCTGGTTTGTTTAATATATGCCGTTTACTTTTGTTCAGTCAGAATTTTTTTATCTCTAATACATATTGTTCATTTCAGTTTTTATTACATAATACCCACTTTTATAAATAAAGAAAAAATTTGTTTACTCTTATAACTTATTATATAATTTTCGCCATAGAAGTTTCACTTCAATCGCTTG
This sequence comes from Stenurella melanura, assembly GCA_963583905.1. NCBI lineage: Eukaryota > Metazoa > Arthropoda > Insecta > Coleoptera > Cerambycidae > Stenurella > Stenurella melanura. The sequence goes on from OY757312.1 coordinate 118,498,109, forward strand.
AGTCATCACGAATAATTTTTTTTAAGAATAGAATCTTCCCTTTTCAAATCGCTATAATTAGAACCGATTTCTAAAACCTACTCTAGGAAAATCGACCAATAATAGAACACAGCCCCACGGGTTATGCAAAACGTTTAATCAGTCTAATATATACCAAAGCTGTAAATAATCAGTTTTTCATAAAACAACAGCAAACAGAAATTATGTCAGAGGATAGTGTGAGTGGTACGTAAGGACAAAGATGGGCCTGAAAGGGTGCGAAAACCTCATCCGTCATCCCTCTTCATTGAACCGGTCTTAGATTGTGACAAATAGCGGCTTTGTGCCAGCCCGACAATGGCTACTTGACTTCCGGATACTGTTGCAGCAGCATTTTGTAATTAAATGTAAGGCAAGAAAGAAAACGCATTACTATCGGTCCAGGCAGCACCAGCGCACAGTGGTCCCAAATCGAGTTTTTTTGGTTGAAAAATGGCGAGAGCGCAAATCTTGTCGGAAGTTAATTTTTTTAACTAAAGCTGAACGAAATTACAACAAATCCTCAGGGTCCGAATTTTGAAAAAAAAAAAATATTCTTTCAAATTAAATGTTAAAAAAACATTTACAATTTTCAGACAAAGATAGTTGAATCGAAGTTTTTGAATAATTAAAACTACTTAGAAAATAAAGCAAAGCAAAATCAGTTGTCAAATTAGACAAAAATGTATGAACTAACAGCTGCCAAATTGACATTTGACTATATTCCAAAATTATTTCACAAAACTTGTTGCTCTCAGATTCTTGGGGTTACTATATTCGAACAAGATGTCAAATTGGACAATAGTTGTCAATGGAAAACTCAGCTAAGCTGTCAAATTTCCCAATGGCCGTTATTTTTTAATTTAAATATATACAATTTTTTGACGTAAGGGTTCTTCCTAGAACCAAACTATCGTATGAAGTTATTCAATATATTATATCAAAAATTATTTTTTAAAATGTTGGAATAGCCAAGGCAAATTTGTTGGCATTTTAATTGCGAATATTTTGATTTTTTGTTTGTGCCGATCAGTCCTCTAGAACCAGAGATATGTATCCAAATAAAGGCTGTTCAAAAAACAAATTTGTTTATAAAAAAAACGTAATAGGCTTTGTCCAAAGCTCAGATATACACTCCTAGAGTAATACTCCGGAAGGTATGACATTTACAAATTACTAAAAGCAGACCTGGCCACATTTTAAACTACGCCCCTGACTCGTATTCCAACAAAGTATACGATTTTGGAGTTAAATTGTATATAGGTAAAGCTGAAAGTTTTCCTTCTGATTGTTTGGTATTGTGTGCTATAGGTATCTATTATATCATTAAAGCGTCTAGAGAGACCGAAATGCGAAAGCTTCGACACGCCCAACATGTGATATCATTAGTTTTACTATTTCTTCTTTGCTCTAGCGTTTGCTTCCAGCGAGATGGTTAGCGCATAGGTCCCGGGTTCAAATTCATACGGCCACAGAATTTTTTTTAATTCTGTAATGATAAATATATTTTTTTACAAATTCTTTTCTGATTTCTTTAGGTTTTCCTTCTTTTTATATAATAATTTCATTCTTTTGTGTGATTTCTTTAGGTTAGATTAGTAGGTTTTTATTTTGATATCTAATTGTTAATAATTATTAGCGCCGCAGGCAGTATTAGCGTCGCAGACAAAAAAATGGGGGGTGCGGGGGGTGTCCCTCCGCCTTTTTTCCACAAAATAACAGGAAATATTTCAATTTCTCTACTTGCACGAATTTATTACACATTTACAAGGTAATGCGCATGCTCGAAGCTTTCGCATTTCGGTCGCTCTAGACGCTTGTATTATATCATGTGGTTGAAATGTATACTGCAAAGACACTCGACCAATCAGATGAAGAGTAAAGACATAAGAGCAACACATTATACATCCATGGTATTACGCATTCAGCAGTGGCGCCATCAACCACCAGCGTCTACATATTATAATTACACTGGCAAATACCGACGTCCAAGCATTTTTTTTTTTTTTGTAATTAGCCCCTTCTACGGACCCCTAATATTCAACCGAATCGAGGATAATTATATATGCCAAATTTGTAACGTTTTCGACTGCTGTATCTTAAAAACGACTTGGAGTATCGAAAAATCCTTGGATTTAAAATATAAGTTACTTGAGGCTCTGCTCTTTGGTACTCAAACTTTTTACTTTTTGACATGCCAGGAGGTTGCTAATGATTCCAATTCCCGCTACTGGCTATTGCTGGCTGTCAGACCCACCTAGAAGAGTTCAAGTTTATCTCCGTCCGTGGTCTTTCTCCAAGGAGGTGGGATTTTATGGATTTGAATATCACACGATTCTTGGTCTATAAATAAGAACCCTAGATATATGATTAATAATAATTGATTATATTTACGTGTTATTTTGTAAAGTTTGAATATTCAATATTAAATGATTTCGAAAATGAGGTGTTAATAGGTTCGTCTTACATACAGAAATTTTATAATATTAGCGATAATATTTAGTTCCACTTCGTTGAAATTTCCTTATTTTTATGGTCGGGTTTTGTTTCTTTTTTTTTTTGTATTATTATAGGTATATGTATTTAATTGGAACTGGCCTAATATTTGTCGTTCGAAAAATATTATTAATACCTACAATAATAATCTAATTCTGCTGCAATGCAATGTTTGTCAGGTTAAAATGAAATTCAAAATAAAATTTGAAATAAGTATTTTATTGTGCACATTTATTCATATTACATATTATTATAAACTTAAAACTAGAAGTTCAAATCAATATAGGTATCGCCCTCTAGCGTGCAGTAACCAAAGCAGGGAGCAACTGCAAAGTAGACATCGCATTCATACGGGTTTTATTATTACATAGTTCTATGTCTTTTGTCCGCCAGTCGCTCAATTACAGAAAATGATGAATTTATTCGATTCACAGGTTAGTAAAAGAATTAGCTCATAAAAAGTGGAGTAAACAAACATGCGTTTTATGCTATATTATTATTTGTAATACACCAAACGATAGTTGACCATAAAAAAAATTCAAAAAAGTGCAATTCATAACAAAAAGGTACCCATACGATTACTACTATGGTTTTAAAATGTTGGGCAGGGAAGTATTAAGGTACTTCGTAAATTTCGCATTTTAAAATTGAAATAAATGTATTGTCTAAATGTTATTTGTGGCAATATCTAAATTTTTTTTTCCTTCTTCAATTCTTTGGGACTTCCTGCCACATGCATGTTTTCTTTTTAAGCGGTGTTCGGGGAATCTAAAAATATCACAATTAACCAGTATGTTACTGGTAACTAACTTCTACCCCTGTGACTTTTACGCCAAAGGATCAATTAGAGGTTTCTTTTTTAAATAAACAACACAAATAAGTATAAAAACTTGAAATTCAATATTTCGCAGACGTTTCCCTTTTCAAGGCTTTTTTTGAAATATCTTTTTTGCTGTGTATGATAAAGACACAGCTCTAAGAATGTTTGTTATATTCAATATCCATAGATACTTACTATTTACATACAACTGTTGATATAGTTAAAGTTAACACTTTTTTTAGTTTTTATACAATGTTAAGTTTGTGAAGTTCTTCTTTTAACATTGGCAACCTAGTTATACAGACATCTACGGAACAATTCGACACGCATGTATCCTCATTCAATAATATTATCGCGGATTCTTTAATGTTTCTTTTTTTGCTATCTGCCTCTTCTGTTAAAATTTTTGCCGAGTCCCAGTTGATTCTATGTCCGTTCTCCCAAGCGTGTTTGCAGATCTTGGAGCTCTGAATTTCATTTTTTCTGATATAATTTTGATGTTCGCCCAATGTTACACTAAAAGGCCTGGATGACTCACCCACCGATGCGGCGCAACTTTTCGGATAATCCGCATATATAAGGAATTAACGCTGTGTAACTAGAAACTGTGAAACTAGAAATAAATTACCATGTTTAGATGTTTTAATTAACAGAGTGAATGGTACAATTGAAACAAGTGTTTATAGAAAACCAACACATACCAACCGATATTTAAATTTCAACTCAAATCAGTCGATGCACGTTAAGAGGGGTGTTGTAAAATGTTTGTATAATAGGGCCAAAATCATTTCTTCTAATGAGAAGCGGTTTATAAGGGAAGTTCTTATAAATAACCAATACCCTGGGGGTTTGGCGATAAAACTTTCATAAATATTGAAAATAAGAATCATGTACGATAAAAACCTGAAAAACGTTACACAGAGCTAATTCCTTATATATGCGGATTATCCGAAGAGTTGCGCCGCATCGGTGATAGATTTGATATTAGGACGGTATTTCAAACAAGCAACGCTTTAAGGTCTATTCTGACAAAGACGAAACCGAAGAACCACGAGCAAAATTCAAAAAACTGCATTTATAGTACTCCGTGTGAGTGCAAGAAACAATACGTGGGTGAGTCATTCAGATCATTTAGTGTAAGATTGGGCGAACATCAAAATGATATCAGAAAAAATGAAATTCAGAGGTCCAAGATTTGCGAACACGCTTGGGAGAACGGACATAGAATAAACTGGGACTCGGCAAAAATTTTAACAAGCGAGGCAGATAGCAAAAAAGAAAAATTAAATAATCCTCGATAATATTATTGAATGAGGATAGATGCGTGTCGAATGGTTCCGTAGATGTCTGTACAACTTGGTTGCCAATGTTGAAAGAAGAACTTCACAAACTTAACATTGTATAAAAACTAAAAAAAACTGTTAACTGTATCAACAGTTCTATGCAAATAGTAAGTATCTACGGATATCGAATAGAACAAACATTCTTAGAGCTGTGTATTTATCACACACTCCAAAAAAAATTATTCAAAAAAACCTTCAAAAAGGAAACGTCTGTGAAATATTTAATTTCAAGTTTTTATACTTATTTGTGTTGTTTATTTAAAAAAAGAAACCTCTAACTGATCCTTTGACGTAAAAGTCAGAGACGTACAGGTTATTTACTGGTAACTACTGGTTAATTGTGATATTTTGTAGATTCCCTGAGCACCGCTTAAAAAGAAAACATACACGTGGCAGAAAGTCCCAAAGAATTGAAGAAGAAAAAAAAAATTGAGATAAATGTATTAGGTACTATTTCCATATGATATTATCAACATTAGTTATTCTTGTTAGAAAAGTTGTTCCTGCTCTTTGGTACTCAAACTTTTTAATTTTTAACACCCAAGGAGGTTACTAATGATTACAAAGATCTTTTTTAAAGTAAGGCCCACAGTCCCCGTTGTTAGCTGTCGGATCCCCCTAAAAGTGTTCACTTTTACTACATCCTTCCGTGGTCTTTTTCCAAGGAAGTGAGGTTTCATGATAGACTTGAATATCACAGGCCTCTTGGTCTATTTTGACAATATGGAATTGGGCATAATAGTTAATCATCTGGTCTTCATTACTCGTCGACTATATAAAAAACTCTGCTTTGTTGTAAGTCGACAACTCCAATTTCGGCTAATGTAATGTTGGTAAAGGAGACAGAATTATGTTCTATCACCAATACTCTTATCTACAGTGAACACGTGATGCGACCTTTTCTAAAGGCCTGGCACGCGATGGAGTGGTTATCCGTGGAAGCAACAAATTAATATTTGCAGGTGATACCACCTTGGCGGCAGTAAGTGGAGATGAGCTCATACACCTGCTGGACAGGCTTCAGAAAATAAGAACAGAGTACGGTTTAGGTGTAAATTTCGAAAATTCGTTTGTATGCCGAACAAATGAAATCACCCAAACATATTAAAAGTGTAAGGTTGTAAAGAAGATGGTATACCTGGGAGCCTTTGTTGACCATATACATTAACCAGGAAGAGAGAATAATATAAAACGTTTAATGGTCCAGAAGACTCCTTCAAAATGTCGGGCTCGTTACCAAATCACTGGTAGGATAGAGCTTTCTTTAGACCGTACGCGTAGCATTAAACTACGACAAATGGCGTAATACTGTTACACGTGTCATTCAGCAAAGAGGTCGACTGAAAGGATGTATGGAATACAAAATATCTGCTAAGTCGTTGTGAATAATAAGAAGAGAAGTTTAATGCTGTGCCATAATTAGAAGAATAACTAGATAATATTTTAAGTCGTACTAAACTAACAGGAAAAAAAGTATTGTATTCGTGAACAAATCACCCTCCGAGATTTCCTCGTATTTTCAAGTTTCACATCATGTAGATTACGAAAATGAAGGTATTTCAATTACGACAGTCTGACTGTCAGTCTGTCGGTCGGTAAGTTGCCTGTCTGTTGACGGATTGATATGCCAGCGTAAGGTAGGCATTGCTGCCGGTTTCGAGCATCCAACCGGATGTTTTATATTCCGCCGGACCAGCTGCATACGCTGGGTTGGACATGGGACATGCTTGTTGTCAACAGCGAGAGCCACACGACGCATTTGGTAGGAATATAGGATGGGATGTATAGGTGTTTGTGAGATTCTTCTTTTAAGTATCCATGCTTCTTTTAAGTTTCCATGCTTCATTTAAGTCTCCATCAATCATCATATCCTTATTTATTCTTCTTCTGAGTCTTCTGCGTGTTTGTTCTGCTCGCTTGTGTTCATGTAGGGTTTCATGTTTCCCAGAGATCTGTATTTTCATTTCAACGTCCTGCATCACACAGTGGTGTTTTTTCTGAAAACAGGCGGCAAATGTCGGTAACCTAGCCAATTTTCGATAAAAATTTATGAAACTTGGTAGAGTTAAGTATTTGGATATGCAAAATTCGGTGCTGCTGCAGAAATTTTTTATTCAATATGGCGGCTTCAGAATTAGGGTCGGAAGCGAAAATATATGAAAAATCCAATAAAATAACCCAGATACAAAGAAAATTTTGAAGACGCCATATTGAAAAAAAAATCTGCAACAACACTGAATCTATCTAAATACTTAACTCTATCAAGTTTCGAAAATTGTTATCGAAAGTTGGCTAGATTACCGACTTTTGTCGCCTGTTTTCTGAAAAAGCACCACTGTACATCAGTGTGTCCACTTTGTTTGTCTGCCAAGACATACATGAGCTCGCCGCAAGCTTTTTTGTTTATTAACCGTTCCACAGGTAAACATCCATTTACAGTGGAAGGGCAAGGAAGAGCCACCAGAGACTATTTGAGACACCCTGTATACAGATCCGCCAAGGTAAAGTAAATTAAAAAGTAAAATCTGCAAACACTAAAAAAGCGATCTAGGAGAACATTTAGGATGCTCTGTATATCAAGCAGAACCCAACTCCTTTGACCTGAGAGACATGCATTCGTAAATAAACCCAATATACGGACCATGTGACGTGACAAGGATTAATAAATCAATAAAAATAGAACTTATTTTTTCGTCCGTTCCTCTCGTTGCTGCATCCTTCTTAGAACCAGCTCGTTACCCGTCACCGAAAAACTTTATGGTGCACAGCCTATGTTATATTGCCAGACGTTTCTGTCCCTTTTCAAGTTGTTTATATACGCTTTCAGATGGTGCCACACATAACCGATATATCTAAATTAAATATCAACTGCACGAAAGGGCCAGACTCATGCTAATTTATATCAATGTAGAGTTGTCCACGCTTCAATTTGACACAATTTCGCACAATTTCTCACAGTTTTACCTGAGCTCATTCGAGATTTCGTAGGAGTGGGTGTAACTGTAGCATGACTACATCCGACGCCATCTGAAACCGAAATCCCGGTCGGTCTGTTACTTGTCTGTTGGCACTATATTAAAAAAGTGTTTGGCAAAGAACACTCAACAATTTGGTAGGTAGTTAACGCTACTGCCAGCGAAGAAATTATTATACTTTTACTGTAGAATATACAAAGTGGACCGTCTAAAGAGAATAAGTAATGCAAAAAATGTGACAGATGGCAATAACATTTGGCATGTAGACAACACAACTAGCAAGGAAAAGACCTATTACAGTTTTGTTAAAAAATATACAGGGTGATCATACTAAAAAATAATTCAACTATGGTGAAAAGTTGTAAAGATATTTACGTAAATCTTGTACATTTGGGCGCCTTTTATTTATTATTTATTTTTTCTGTCTGTATATTTATTTACCAAAAGGTTATTAAGTTTTCCTTGTAGCAATAGTGATAACACACGCCCACAAAAAAAAGTAATCTGTAGTCGGAACCCGACATAGTAGTCCCTATATATTTCGACGTACTGAACACGAATCCGATGTCCGTTTAGCTCCATCACCAATTTTTAGGAAATCGTCAACATAACAGAAAACCTGAATTTTTTAGGTTAGTTTTGCGATTTACAAAAAAATTGTGGGTGATGGAGCTGAACCGATATCGGATTCGTGTTCAGTTCGTCGAAATACATAGGGATTACTATGCCGAGAGCCGACTACAGGTCACTTTTTTGTGGGCCTGTGTAATTATATTTCGATTATTATGTCGTTTCATAATTATTGTAATTTTAAAATGACCACCCCGTATAAATAAAGAAGGAGATTTTATATAAATAACTTTACCGATTTATTGATAATGCGGTACTGGGATATGAATAATTCTACGTATAGAACTACATAATAATGTCACTTTAATACTAATAATAATAATAATAATTCAATAATACAAATTATTTAAAATAGTAGCTTTATTTAAAAATTATTAAAACGCCAGTGTCTGACATTTAAGTCAATGTATAAGGTGAATTTAGTTTTATTTTTTCGTATGATAACAAATAAAAACAACTTTTTCTTCCCCGTTTTCGGGGAATCGTAGGTTCCTTAGGAAGCATTGTCAGACATGCTTATAAGGGATTTTTTAATAATTTTTTCAGGTAGTAACTAACGAATTTCTTGACAGTACTTTAGAAACATCCTGTACAATAACATCTTTGTTTTCTAGTGAAAAACGGAACTATTTTTAGAAGTGTAATATTCTTTATACGGTTTGGAAATAGACCAAAGTAGGAAAATTTCTAAATGTAATTCCCACTAGAATAAAAACACTAGGATCATATTCAGTACATATAAAATATCAATTTTCAAACCAGTTCACCCAAAACAAAGTTGCAGAAACAACGTGGCGGACGCTTTACGTAGGAAGAAATGTGAAAATGACGGTTTTTCTCGTTTATCTGCGAATGTAACTTTTTCGTCGAAAAAAGTTTCAAACAATAGTTGTAGGCTTTCAAAATACCCACAAGGTGGCGCCCACTGAATGAAAGTCCCATTATTAGATTTCTCGGAAATTAAAAAAAAAACATCGAAAAATGACATTTTTTAATTCTTTATTAAAAAAGTTATCTTAGTAACATTTGAATTCTCCAAAATGAGACGGTCCGATTTCAATTTTGCGAATAGTTTTCTATTCTACAAGAGTTGTACTATCACTGAGCTCAGAGCCAAAGTCAAATATTTCAATTAAGTTGCTTAAAAACGCCGTTGAAAATGACGCACATTTCTTCGGTATAAACAAATCTACTTAATAACTTTGTCAATTGTTCGTGTATCGAAATGTAAAGTGGATATTCGCGTACCATTTTTATACGAATTTTAAAAAAATGAATATCCTCCGGACCTTCAGAACCTAAAATATTTTTTTTCCAAAAAATCACCCAGAAGACCTTATTTTTTAAACTACAACACTAAGACTTGCACTTAATTACTTCAAATTTTGGATGGAAAAATATAAGCAATTGTTTCACCGTCTTTCTAGATAATATAGTTCATGTTGAAGTGAGGCGCTCGCACCAGCTATCGGAGCCAGCGTGCGCTGGCAGAGTGGGGGAGAACCTGCTGCAGCGGTGTCTCTCTACGTCGAAAAGTTGACTCGCGCATTCAAAATCGTTTGCAGTTGCAAAGTCGTCTATATCTTGGTTTCTCGCGTACCTAAAAAAATCCTTTTGTGCAATACCTGCAAATCTCAGCACTTGTAACGCTCCCGTTTTGCAATACTATAAGTTATTTTGTAAATTTCAATTATATGTGCCAAAGCGATAAAGCGCGAGATTATTCTAATTATTATTTAAATTTAAATTATAAGATACTGGTCCTAGCATTATGTGCATTTAATTATCTTAGTATATTAGTCATGACAAATGCTTGACCAATAGCGTGGTAGTTTGTATGACCAAGTTTAGCCAATAATAGATGAGCATTAGCATACGCCGGCTCGGAGACATGCTAGCAAAATCAGTAAAGTAGTTATGTTATGGTAAATGCATGTATGTGTTTATTATTATCATTGCCCAAAGCTACAGCAAGGCAATGTTTTCGTCAAATCAACTGTAAGCACAAACTTGTCTATTATGTACGCCTCTCGTGATGCAAATGTTGCTACTTGAAGCCGCTTGCAACCATGCAGAATTATTGATGGTTTCATTACTTCATTCCACGTTTGGCCAGTAATATTTCCTATTGTATTTCCAGTGTTACCCCCGATTAAGACTTCTCGTACCCCATGAGAAGACTATAGTGCGTGAGTAATTTCGTTTGAACGTTATGGTTGTGTAACTATACCGTCCCGTTGTTTTAGACATCTCCCATGTGTTTTAGGCATAAAAACTCGGTGTTCAACTAACGAACAAGTTCATGTCGAAATTACAAATTGTCGGGTCATATTTTTGTCATTATTATTACGTACAGCTTGTATTATTTTCCTTTTGTGTGTCTATATGTACTTAATTTAGTTGAGGTTATTTATGTTAACGTAAAAATTATTTGTTTATAAAGCCCTGGCTAGACCGCGTTTAGTTTAGTTTCATTATTTACAGTATACGGATTCTTATTATGTATCATTCTGCATTGTATTTTACTATATGTCAGATGGACTTTCAGTGATTTTTACTTTATTATTCTGACGAAAGTTTTTTGTAGTTTACCTGCACCTAGAGAGGTCTCATGCTCTCCCATTCTTTGTATGTTTTTCTGTAAACTATCAAAGTAAGTTAAATTTGAATTGGTTCGTTTTATTTCTAAGAAGTAAAGAAAGAAAATTTAACGTTTCACACTGTAAGTTAAAAAAGAAAGTCTCGGGAATTTACTGAAAAAAAAATATCTCGAAAAATATCTCCTGAAAGTCGGAGGGAGTTCATTCTTTTTTAAATTCGTATTAAAATGCCAGCTACGTGAATATCCACTTAACATTTCGATACACGAACAATTCACAAAGTTATTAAGTACATCTGTTTATACAGAAGAAATATATTTTCAACGGCGTTTATAAGCAACATAATTGAAATATTTGACTTAGGATTTGAGCTCAGTGATAGTACAAATCTTGATGAGTAGAAAGCTTTTCGCAAAACTGAAATCGGACCTCCTCATTTTGGGGAATTCAAATGTTACTAAAATCACTGTTTTAATAAACAATTGAATTTCTCGGAAACTATTCATCAAAAGTTACTGCAGAATTAAAAAATATCATTTTTCGATGTTTTTTTTTAATTTCCGAAAAATCTAACAATCGGATTTTCATTCAGCGGGCGCCACTTTGTAAATATTTTAAATGGCTACAACTATTGCTTGAAACTTTTTTCGATGAAAAGCTGCATTCACAGATAAACGAGAAGAACCGACTTTTCCACATTTTTTCGTATGTAAAACGTCCGCCATTTTGTTTCTGCAACTTTGTTTTGGATGCACTGGTTTGAAAATTGATATTTTATATGTATTGAATATGATCCTAGTGTTTTTTTTTCTAGTGGGAATTACTTCTAAATAATGATCTGCTTAGTTTGATTGGCCTGAGAACAGCAGAAAAAGTTATCGTTGAAAATTAAAAAGAAAAAACCTCTGCCTAAGGAATGACTACTTTCACATCCAAATTTCCCATCCAAGTCTATTTAAACAAGAGCGTCTTGCACTCCAGTATGTGGAAATAATTGCAAATTTGAAATCGTCTGTTAATAAGGAAGCTATGATATGGGAGTCATAAAATATGAGACATACTGTATATATATTTAAATGTTTGTCTACGTTTTGTTAACCCCGTTTTGTTAGTTATATGTTCTCATCCTTAATTAAAAACTTCGATTCAATGTATTATTCTGCTTTATTAAATCTATCATCAATTCATTACTACTTACCTTATAAGGAGTGCCGCTTTTTCTAGAAGAGGTGGAGGCTTTTTCTTTAGATGTGGAGGGCCTAATCTCTAGAAGATTTTCAATGGAGTGGCTCTGCTTCCTCTGTCTGCCCGCCATATTTCCACTGTAAGAACAATAAAATATCTGCCTTCAAGTCAGCGTCAGATAGAACTTTCTACAAAATCGATACCTTATTACGGAACTTTCGAAGTAGTTTGGAAACTTTTATAAACAATGGGAGTTTGATATCGCGGTAAACAACTGAATACTGATTAGAGGAAACCAATATATGGGTTTTTATTGTCTTGCTATATTTTTTAAAGAAAAGTGAAGCAAACAGATACAAATAAAATATTATTTATTTGAGACCAGATGTACTTAGTCTTAATTATAATTGAGGTGTTTGAAAAATGTTTTAACCGCCTCTCAGGTCAATTTAATGACCACTATAATAGACTACCATCATTCGACACGCGTTCCGCCAACCATGTTAACATGCTCTGGAGGCGGTTATTATAATCATCCCCAGATGATATCGACATGTCTGGCGAAACGAGCATCGAGTGATAGAATTTGAGTGAGGTGTTCAATTATTTTATTTATTTATTTAATTATAATACAGAAGTATAAACATGTTAATATTGTTTTGGGAAGAATACATTGTAAAACTTGGTGTTTTAGACAGCCTCAAAATATTCCTTGTAACTCCAATATCAAAAAAAGGCGATTAAAATATAATATCAAATTATAGGCCCATTCACTATTTCCATTAGTAAAATTTTTGAGATAGCGTTGTAACAGAGACTTTTGTTTTATTTTAGTAAATATAACTATTTAAATTAACACCAATTTGGCTAAAACATGTCACTGTATTTCAAGTGACACCAATATTTCTGTTAATAAACCTACTTATTCGGACATTTTGAAGAACAAAACAAATTCTGCTGTAATAATTCAGCCTAAGAATCAAAACCAATGCTCCTCGCAGACGAAATCTGATCTACTTCAAAAGGTTACTCCTAAAAATTCTAACATTAATTTAGCAAAGGTGGTTAATGTTAAAAATGGTGGTGTATTAATCAACTGTGTTGTCTCCCCTTATTGACATAAAGCCTCATTACATCAGCACATTATTTATATATTTGTTGTTTACATTCCGCCAATTGTTACATCTGACGAATATGATAAATTAGTTGATTTTATGTCTTTGTTACCGTGTCTTCACAATAATGACATTTTAATTTTAGGTGATTAATATTCCCAAATATGCATCTTATATACCTGATTCTCAACCGGATAACAAGATATTGGCATTAAATAATTTTCTTAATATGTTCAATTTCCAACAGCAAAATTTTGTTTATAATGCCGCACCGACGGGAAACTTCTCGATTTAGTAATATGCAACGAAAAATGCGTAGTGTAAAAATCAGAAGATATATTAACTCGATGCGTATCATCCTTCACTAGACATTATAGTGAATTTTGATCATTGCAATAATAGTAAACAAAACTTCCCAAAAAATGGAGATAGACGCTATACCTTCAGAAAAGCCAATTTTCTGTTACTGTACGACACACTTCAACATGAAGACTGGACTTTTGTCAATTCCTTTCGCATATTTATCCTGCTTGTAAAGCCTTCTATGATAGGCTTTACGCAATATTCGACGCGTGTGTTCCAAAGTTCAACTCTTCATATAAAAGGAAATATCCTCCATGGTTTAATGGGGATATGATAAAAAATGTAAAATATAAAGCAAGATTGTGGCATAACTATAAGCAACATAATGACCTTGTGGCATATGCAGAATTTAAGCGATTAAGGGCTAAAATTAAGGTTGATATCGATATAGCCTACACAAACTACGTTCGTAACGTTGAAAATAATATTGTACAGGAACCACAGAAATTTTGGTCTCATATTAATAGTAAAAAGAAATCTACGATATTTCCACTCATATGATTTTAAACGATCAACATTTTGATAATCCTTTTGACATTATAAACTCATTGGCAGATTTTGTTAGTAAGCCTTTCCTGCCACCCACGAACAATTTCGAGTCGATAAACGACCAAGTAGCAAACACCTCAACTATCTCTGTTAATTGCTTCAGCGAAAATGAAGTATTTCACGCTCTAAAAAAATTAAAACCTAAATTATCAGCTGGGCCGGCTGATATCCCATCCTTTCTGATTAAAGATTGTGCCGCTATTTTTTCATATCCACTTTCCATACTTTTTAACTTATGTATTCGCAATGGCCAGCTTCCAGATATTTGGAAATATTCAAAAGTATGGCCCAGTTTTTAAGAAAGGCGATAAAAACAATATTGCCAATTTCAGGCCTATATCGATAATATGTAATTTTTGCAAGGGTTTTGAAATTTTATTGCATGACACCATATATCCCAGCATTAAAAGCCAGCTATCAGTTTACCAGCATGGTTTTGTTAAAGAGCGCTCTACCACCTCTAATCTAATATGCACAACTCAATCTATCTCTGAGCCCATTGATCAACGCTTGCAAATGGACGTAATATACACAGATTTTTCTAAGGCATTTGACACCCTTGACCACGCTATATTACTTCAAAAAATGTCCCCCTTCAGTTTCTCCCAATCCTTACTTGTATTTTTTCAATCCTATCTCTTAGGTAGAAAACAATATGTCGCTTATAGTGGGTTTCGGTCTGTCGAGTACGTGGCAACATCAGGTGTTCCGAAAGGATCAATTCTGGGACCGTTACTTTTTAATATATTAATAAATGATATTGTGGAAGTTATTCAAACCGATTTTTTGCTCTATGAGGATGATCTCAAACCTTTTAGGACTATTAGTTCCATAGCGGACTGAGATTTATTACAAAACAGCCTCTCCAACGTATCTAATTGGTGTGTTCGAAATAAGTTAAACTTAAATGTGCCCAAATGCAACGTTCTGTCCTACACAACAAAACTCATGCCCACCACGTTTAATTATAGCATAGACAATGTGGAACTACAAAGACCCGTGACTTTCAAGGACCTTGGAGTAATATTTGATAAAGAACTTTCCTTTGTACCACACATAAACAACATAAGTTCAGAATCTTTTAAGATTTTGGGATTTCTATTCAGATCAAGCAGAGAGTTTAACAATACTGATACTCTAAAATTACTTTACTTTGCTTTTGTCCGGTCCAAACTTGAATACGCGTCACTCATCTGGAACCCTCATTACGTAAGTCATGTTAATAGCCTAGAAAGAGTACAAAGGCGATTTGTAAAATTATTGTAGTTCAAGTGTGATGGAGTATACCCATCATTCCACATCTAGAAATCTTGGGTAGATTCTCTATGGACACTCTTGAGAACAGGCGGGTTTGCTACTCTCAAATATTTTTACATAATCTAATACATAACAAGATCGATTGCCCAGAATTTTTAATTAAATTACAATTTTATGTCCCATTAAATACTCGGATAATGCAAACTTTTTATTTTCCCACTCCGCGCTCTAATAGACTTAAATGTTCTCCTCTATTCTCAATGTGTCATAATTTGTTTTTCTTTGGATTCTATTTTTATATAGTTTTATTATTATTGCTTATCTTATAATGCGTATTTTTATATTTCTTGTCTTTGATATTTGTTTTTCTTTAGTTATAATATTATGTTATTTTTAGGAGTACTTTATATTTCTTTAATATATATTGTATATACTTAATATTTTGTTTTTATGTATCCGTCCTGCTTTGTAAATGGGTTATACCTGTTGAGCAGTGTATGCTAAATAAATAAATATACCTGGAAGGTCAACAACACTTCTGTCAAATATGGAAAAGTGGAGGGAAATAAGAGTAGAAGTATTGAAACTAGGCAAAAAAATGTTCATTAAGGTGTACTAGTAAACATACTAAAACTTCCTATCTTTATCTGTCTCGCTCGAGCCTCCATCTTGGATAAATGGTGCCAAAATTAAATTTTTCGCTTGTATCCCTCTAACCATTAGCGATATCAAAATTATGCACAATATATGAAATTACGTTTATAAAATTCCCAATAGAGAATTTGAAAATACAAAACTTTAACCGACATTTCTAAAATTGTATCATCATCAAAGAAATCATCACTGTATTACATGCAACAACTTTCAATATGTCCGTCATCTGTCCGTTCGTGTGTCAATTTATCCGTCTGTGCGTCTGTCTCTCCATTCGCCACATTTCTTCTAAACACGGTAACTTAAGAACGAAATATGCGATTTTATTAAAACTTGGATGGTAAGTCAGTGTTAGTAAGAGGAATCGTTTTTGAAAAAAATCGATCGACCATGAACCATTTAATTTAAAAAAAAATGCGCATAGAGAGTGTTGCGTTGCAATCGTTGATAAGTATTGTGCTTACAATAACAAGGCAAATAGAGAGAAAAAACGAAACGGACAGACAGACAAACTGACAAAATTTTAACGATATATCAGTGTCGGATAGAAGAAGAACCCTATCAGTTTTGAAAAAAATCAATCAATGAATATTGTTATGCATTACACCCCCTAAGAAGTGGAGACTGATATACCCATGACTAATAGTGACTGTCCTAGAAATTTGTAGAAAGAGATCGAGTTTTCTGGAGGGTGGTAGAAGAAGATTTTCGTTTGTGTTCTAGATAACCCTAGAGGCAATTTTAGAGTATATAAGGCGAGATTCCCGGCAGAAGAAGAAGGAGTGGAAAAGTGACAACTGTGACAAGTGAGAGGTTAGAAATCCGAAGTGATAGAAATACAGAATAATAAACATTGTAAAGGTTATATTAGAGTGTTAAAGTGCATTTTAGTAGATAATAAAAATCTAGTGTAGTTTGCAGTAAATTATTAAATAAAGTCTTTATCCCTTGTTGAAATTATTTGGAATCCATGGATCCTGAAAGGTGGTTTCAGGGGTGAGAACACGCGACAATTTGATGTTAGAAGCGGAATTCTAACAAGAGGGGGTTTCAGAAGTGTCGAGAAGTTTGGACAGTGTATTCTCGGGAAGCAGAGGGTTATTTTCGAACAGGAAAATAGTGTTAGGGGCATTTCTGAGACATTTCTAGAACACTGAAAGTGATAAAGACTCTAGATAATAAGACATTTTCGTCTGTTTCAAGATTTTTCTGGACAGTCCCATTACCAATATTGACGTGATTGTTAAATTTAGAGGATTCTAAAGTAGTTATATGCCTATAACGACCAGAAGCATAGCATCTGAAAAACAAATACAGGACTTATTCGTACAAATGCAAAAAATGATGATGAAGCAAGAAAAGAAATGCCAGGAAGAGAAAGAAGAACAGAAAAGAAACCACCTGGAAGAGAAAGAGGAACGAGAAAGAAGACGACAAGACAAAGAAAAAAACGTCAACAGGAAAAAGGAGAGCAAGAGAAACGACGTCAAGAGAAGCAGCGACAAAAGGAAAATGACGAATTAAGGAAAGCTATAAAGACCCAACAGAGTGCCATATTTTCAGTTGCCGAAGAACTCAAAAATAAATCCGAGCAAGAAGTAAGTGAAGTTAAAGAAAAAGTAGATCAGGTTGAAGGGAAAATGGACAAGGCTGAGATAAAAGTAAATAGGGTTGAAAAGGAAGTAAGGGAAGTAAAGCAGAAAGTAAATAAGTTCGAGGAAGAAGTCAAGGGAGAAATAAATAGACCAGCTTAAACGACAGTTGAGGGATAAAGCAAGCCAGCAAGTGGTATCATTAGGCCATCGATTAGAACCTGCCTCATTTGACGGTCAAAGTTCCTGGACAACAAACAAGAGACAGTTTGAGGCAGCAGCATGCGCGAACAACTGGGATGACGAAGAGAAGGCATTAGTCCTGGCTTTAAGAGGTCAAGCATCGGAGTTGCTCTAGACAATTCCGGTAGACCAATAACGGAACTTTAGTTTTAGAAGCTGCCTTAGATGTACGATATGGGGAAGACCACCTTGCCCAAGTGTACCAGGCACGAAATTTCGGGTTCATAAAGCTGGAGAGAGTCTGCAAGAATTTGAAGCTGCGGTGGAAAGACTTGCGCACTTGGCGTATCCCAATGCGCCAAGAGAATTTAAAGAGCAATTGGCAGCAGGGGCATTCCTAGATGGGATGAGGGACGAGGAGATCAGGCGAGTCCTCAGGCTATTCCGATATAATGGTAGCAGTGAAGCCTTGGTGCGTGCACTGGAAGTAGAAGCCGCCTATAGGGATACTCCAAAGTCAAGGGTGCGGGATATAACTCTTGAAGAATCGCAGCCAGAAAAGGAGAACCAGAACCCTATGTTGGCTGATACACATAAAACGGTCAGTCAATTACTGGCTAAATCGAATCCTCCAAGAAGACAGGAAAACCAACAAATTAGGGAAAAGCCAAAGTGGAGGTATTAAATGTTACAACTGCGGCAGGGCAGGACATATGAAACGAGACTGTCGACGGCAGAACTCGGATAGACGAGTAAATGCTGTAAATGTAGAAGAGCAGCAGGAAAATTAGAGATAATCAACACCAAGAGGGCTGTGCTGGCTAGGAAACACGGTGCCCCCAGAGAAATAAAGATTTCCCAGCTGCGAAGAATTCCAAGTAGTCTACTGTTGCAAGGATATGTGAATGGAAGATAGTGTGTGTTTACTATCGACACTGGTGCTACGTCATCAATAGTGCGGCCAGGGTTTATATCAGGCATGCAGTTTAACAAGGTGCAAAATAAACTGATTATTCGGACAGTCACGGAAGACAAGGCTGCGATCCATGGAGAGGTCAACTTGGAACTGCAAGTTTGACGGTTGAGGTTCAATTACAAGGTCATTGTGGCTGACATTACGGATGATTTCATTTTGGGACTGGACATCATGGGAGACCAGAGGTTTATTGTTGACGTAGGGGAGCGATCCGAGGAAACACGGTGCCCCCAGAGAAATAAAGATTTCCCAGCTGCGAAGAATTCCAAGTAGTCTACTGTTGCAAGGATATGTGAATGGAAGGTAGTGTGTGTTTACTATCGACACTGGTGCTACGTCATCAATAGTGCGGCCAGGGTTTATATCAGGCATGCAGTTTAACAAGGTGCAAAATAAACTGATTATTCGGACAGTCACGAAAGACAAGGCTGCGATCCATGGAGAGGTCAACTTGGAACTGCAAGTTTGACGGTTGAGGTTCAATTACAAGGTCATTGTGGCTGACATTACGGATGATTTCATTTTGGGACTGGACATCATGGGAGACCAGAGGTTTATTGTTGACGTAGGGGAGCGAATCTTAAAAATTGGAAATGAAGAATTTATTCTGGCAACTGCAGACGACCAATTCCATAAAGCAAAGCTATAGACAACAAGGGCGATTAAGATTCCTGCTCATTCAGAACAGATAATCGATACTTTTTTGGAAAGAAAGCCTGAAGGGTAACGTATTGGCCTGGTTGAAAATGATGAATCGACTAAGTCCCTAACCAATATTATTGTGTCAAAAACTTTAATCCGGACTGAGGACAAAATTCCAATTAGAGTCGTTAATTTAAATTCTCACTCAGTGACAATCAAAGAAGGCAAACCGATCGGCTCCTATGAACCGGTTACGTGGGCAGCAATGTGCGAGGAACAAACAGAGGGAAATTCATCTGCAAATATAGACCATGATGTTTTAACCTCGCTGAGTTCCCAGTTAGAGCATTTATCTGAGGATGAACGAGGGGAGGCAATCAAGTTCCTGGAAAAAGAAAGTTCAGTATTTGGCAGGAATACAGAGGCCCTTACAAAAACAGACATAGTCGTCCAGCATTGGATAAATACTGGTGACTCACCCGCTATTCGAGAACAACCTAGGAGAGACTTCCGCTAGCGAAACAAGGATACGCCTCAGCGATGATAGATAAGATGCTACAAGATGGAGTATTGAAGAGTTAACAAGTTTTTGGTCATCGCCAGTAGTTTCGGTTGCCAAGAACGACAGAACACTTTGATTACCGGAAATTGAACGATGTCACGGAGAAAGACAACTATCCATTACCCCGAATTGATGACACGTTAAGCACGTTGGCGGGCAAGGTTTTCTACGTTAGATCCTAGAAGCGAATACTGGCAAGTGGGTTTTCATCCTGATGATAAAGAAAAGACAGCGTTCTCAGCAGGCAGTGGTCTTTGTCAATTTACTGTGATGCCTTTTGGACTTTGCAATGCCCCAGCCACTTTTGAAAGATTGATGGAATTCGTACTGCGAGGGCTAACCTGAAAGACGGGCCTGGTTTATCTTGACGACGTGCTTGTTATGGAACGAGACTTTACGGAACATTTAAAAAATCTTCAGGAAGTATTTGACAGAGTCAGGAATGCACACCTGAAGTTGAACCCGAAGAAGTGCCTACTATTCCATAGAGAAGTCAAATTCCTTGGTCACGTTGTGTCTTTGAATGGAACACCAAGACCCCGACAAAATTTCCGCCGTACGAGATTGGCCAAGACCATCTAACGTTCACGAAGTACAAAGTTTCCTTGGCCTCTGCACTTATTATAGACGCTATGTGGAAGAGTTTGCAGAAACTGCGAAGCCATTACACCGGCTGACAGAGGAGAAAGTGCAGTACCAGCGGACACCGGAGTGTGAAACGTCATGGAGAAAGTTGAAGGCAGCTCTGTGTACTGGTCCTGTGCTAGCATACCCACAAAGGAATGGACTTTTTATTTTAGATACGGATGCCAGCAATTCTTCAGTTGGTTGTGTGCTGTTCCAAACCCAGAACGGACAAGAAAGAGTCATCGAATACTTCAGTAAGGTGCTCCCGAAACCGAAAAGAAAGTACTGTGGACCATTTTCATAAATATCTCTATGGATGACATTTCAAAATCCGGACTGACCATGCTGCGGTGATTGTTGCAGTTGAAAACTCCGGAGGGTCAAGTGGCTCGTTAGATAGAACGGCTGCAATAGTACGACTTCAAAATCGAACGTCGACCTGGAAGACCTCATAAGAACGCAGATGCTTTATCTAGACGATCGTGTAAGGATGACTGCAAGCACTGCCGCCATGTGGAGAAATGGCATGGAAGCAGTCAACACTATTAAAATATACGTTCCAGGTGATTGGACAACTGAAGCCCTGAGATGAGAACTGAACGATACAGAGATCGAAGTTATATTCAGAGTAAAGGAAAAATGAATTCGACCAATTATGATTTCTTAAGTCATCGAATACATGAATAAAAGTTACGTCAAGATGTAGGTTTTGAGGTATACAATGAGATTATAATGGGGTTCCAGGTTTAATTTGCCCGCAACCCTGATACACCCTCAATTAAAGTTTTTTTGTGTGTTTCCTTAACTCATCGAATACATGGATGACTTTTTTAAATTAAGCCTTCTAGTTATTAAAAAAATGAGGGTGCCTCTTCTTATTTGCTCGCATCCCCTCATGACAGCTTCGTGTCTAACTACCACAAGGCCTATAAGCACAGGCTAAATCTATGAATTAGAACACATATTTTTTATATATCTAGGTAATTTATGATTTTCCTGTATTAATAATCTCAATTTAATTCATTTTGTATTAATTTTTATCAGTTATTATGACATACAGGGTGAGTCACTAGTGTGTGGATGAACAATAACTCCTCAACCATTTGAAATTTGAAAAATTGTCTGAGATAAAAATTGTCGGAGGTCAAAAGTGGCATATTATAAAATTGTTTTCAAATCGACAGGGTGTTTCATATAGCGATAGCAAGTTAATAGGTGATTCTTTTAAATGGAATATTAAACAGTTTTTTCATATACTCTTAATTCTCTATCCAGGCATATATAATTTTTGAACTAACACTGCCGTATTGTCACGTTATTCCACAGTTTCTGGTAAAAAATGCATTTGCCGTGTTTTCATAAATTAGATCGTCATTTCACTTATAATGTTAGTCAAGGCCATGTACTAATTTCAAGGCTTTTCATAGTCGAACCTATTTCTACAGGGCGTTCTCCACGATGATTCAAGTTTCTACATTTTTAAAGTGCCATAACTCAATTTTTCCTCAAATGGAAGCCCATGTCCGTTTTTAGTCAAAATATTTCAGCAATCAATTATCTATAATCTCATAAGGCCAACTTTTTCCGATGGTTTTTGAAAAATTCGAGGAAAAATCAAGTCGACAGGAAAGGCAATTGATTACTGAAACATTTTAAGTAAAAACGTACATGGGCTTTCATTTAAAAAAATTAGTTGGCAGTTTAAAAATTGAGAAACTTGAATCTTCGCGCATCGTGGAAGTTTTCATGTATTTGATTACTTAAGAGGAATGCCCTTAGTAGTTCCCCTGCGAAGTTTCAAGGATTACCGTTTAGTTTACCCCCGGCAACACCATTTGTAGGAGAAATAACTTTACATCTTATTTGCTAGTGAAGAGAGAACGGATACGTCTTCTCTTTCAACCGCAGGCGCAGTGAGAAGAGGGCAAGAGATTTATTTCATCGCATTATTACCTGAGAACCTATAATTTATATGATACGGATCACATTTGAAGTGAAAACCGTGTAAACAGATAACTATTTGACATGAACAGGTGGTGGGTCTGATGTAGCATCAGACTTTCAATCGCGGGGTTCTGGGTTCAAAACCTAGTACCTTCTGCTTTTTTTCTTATTTGTTTGTAGAAAAGTTATAGGCATTTATATATAAAAAAAACATTATGGGTATTTATGTAAGATATAAAATACTATAAAGAATTTTTTTAGTAAATTTGACGTATTGCCAGATACTAACTTTTATATTTTATTCAGTATCCTGAAATACATCATTCTATAAATATTTGTTTGTTTTATACCTATTATTGAACAAAAACCAGAATTGAGTGGCATTCCCCCATTTAAATATTTTATTGCATGAATATCAAAATTTTTACAAATTACCCGGAAATTTGCTTTTATAGTTATGAAAAAGAATGTTAACATTTTCCTACCAACATATTATACAGTTATACACCTACCAGAACAGGTGGCAGCAAAAACAGGGACGTCCTCACTTATGTATTTATTTTTTAAGAAATTACGTACAGGACGTATTTGATTTAAACATTCATTTTTTCGTAATCTTGTTAAAAAAAAGTGTAATATGTACTTAGCAAATGTCCAGTATTTTTATCCCAAATGTATTTTTAAATTTTTTTTACCCAAAACAAATGTCAGTTTTCGCAATTTAATTAATTTATTACCGTTTTCTTAAATGTTTTTTATATTTCAAATAAGCCGTCGGACATTACTTAAATTGCCAAAGCTCACATTTGCATTTAGTGAAAAATATTAAAAAATATCTCTCAAAAAAAATACTGCCTTAACATATTTTATTCAATAATTAAAATATACATATATAATTAAAATATTCAATAATTAAAATATAGCAATTAAAATTTATCAAATACACGAGTTTTACAAAAATGACGCTAGGCGTCGGTCGGCGTCGAGGCGTAAAAATGCGAGAACATAGATTTAGATATCAGATGAAAAATATTATAAAGAAATCTGAGGGCTTGGCTTCCCGTATAGGTGCGCACCAAACCTCAAGTATTTATACTCTACACAGCTTGCTTTTACACATTTTCCCCTATTCATGTACCTATACTTACATCGCCACCCCTTCAACGGAATCATCTCAAAATATGATTTAGTTCCAATTGTCGTTATAATACAGATGTACCAAATTTCAAGCGAATATCTCAATTTTATTGTATCAACCTCTATAATAATGGAGTAGGGGGGGTGGGGGGTTAAAAAATATTATAAAAAAATCTCAGGCCTTGGCTCCAAATACATACACCGTACTTCAAGTTTCTGTACTCTTATCAGCTTGCTTTAATTATTTTCCCCTATTTACCCCTATTTAACCCCCAACCCTTCAACGGAATAAACTAAAAATATAATTTAGTTCCAGATGTCATTATAATATATACGTGTACCAAATTTCAAGTGAATAAGTCAATTTTATTTTATCAACCCCTTTAATAATGGAGTAGGGGTGGTGGGGGGTTGAAATTTGTTATTAAAAAATCTGAGGCCTCGGCTTCTAAATATAAAAAATTGGAGGCCTTGGCTGCTAGTATACATACACCAAATTTCAAGTTTCTGTACTCTTACCAGCTTGCTTTACCTATTTCCCCCCATTTATCCCTAATTACCCCCAACCCTTCATCGGATATGTTCAAAAAACAATCTAGTCCAGATCTCGTTATAATATATAGGTGTACAAAGTTTCAAGACAATGTCTTAAACCGTTCCGGAGAAAATGTGCTGACAAAAAAAATTACAGACAGACAGACCGACAAACAGAAATTTTTCTTTCGCTGAAATTTAAAATCTCGACGTTTCATGAAGTTCTAAACCTATTTCAAGAAATAAAACTTGATTTTTTTTACGATTGCTGTACTTCCAATCCACTACGTGGATGTGGAAGTAATTCCTCTTTTTTTTCTTGTACCATATTGATACACTTTGCGCCTTTAACTATTGTTTATACCCATTACGCGATTAAATGTGTTCCGGTAAAAATTGAATTAAAATAGGTACGCAACAAGCTGAGTTTATATATTTCTCTACTGTAGTAGATAAGAGTCAAAGCCTAGAGAATGAGAAGTCTCAAGTTAGACAAAGAGCCAATGCGTATATGATCCGCCTCTCTGGCTAGGTGGAGATGGAAAACATGCCTAAACAATTATTAAATTACATGCGTAATTGCCCTGAAGTATAACTCATTAAAAAATTGACATTTTTGAATTATTTTTAAACGAATGTGTAAACAAAAGATGATAGAATTATCTGACCGATGCTTTTTTGAGAATGATATCTAGAAGTATGTGAAAATTAAATAAATATCAGACAATCAAATGATAAAGTTTGTGATTTTTTTTCTTAAGATTGGTTCACCGGATTTGAAAAAGCAATGGTCACATTGTAGAACTAGTAGCTAACTTCTTCTAGAAAAAAAATGAGTGTGATACTTGTAAAAATAAAGCTGCTAGAGCTCAGCGCGTTTGTTATATTTCACGTATATTTCCCGCATGCGAGGATTCCTCTTAAGAAAACATAAAAAATTGTGACCGGAAGTGACGCCAATCTATAACGCGGGCAAAATTCGCTTATATGAAAAGTGACTTCCTGTAAGTCTATGATAGTACTTACTCACTCACACAAAGTTTTTCATATATCTTATCCATAGGAAATCTGTACAGCCGGCCCTCCACCTATCAAAAGTAGTTCGTGGATGACTGATCGTACCTACTTTGCCGATGCAGAACTTCCTCATTTAACGTAAGCTCTCGCCGATATCTAATGCCACGCACTTTTAAGAGCTTGATTATTTGTTATGTACGCCAGAGCGACAAAATTATCAAGAGCAGTACACACATAGAAAGAATTTGCGAAAAAAAATTGTAAAATAAGTGCACATCAGTAGAACAAATGTATACAATGTCAATATTTCATAAGAATAATAGAAACCAACACAATCTGTTCAGTTTTATTTAACTATTACTATACCGATGTAAACGTCCGCGTCCTCGTCAAATAAATAAATTATTATTATTAATACCTTCTTCGGTTTCGGCATAATTAATAGTAAATAAGTAGTAAAACAAACAGGGTGCAAATCTCGAAGCAATTAAAATTTGTTTAACGGCACAATAAGGTAAATAACTTAAGACTTTGCGAACTGATGAGTCTAAAAAGTAAATAGAATTACCTCATCCGTTCAGGAACCAAGGTAAACATGGCTTCGGTGGCGAGGAGGAACAAGAACAAAAAGTTCGCATCGGAGCCACCAAGACGGCAAAACTTCCTAGCTCGTATATTAAAAGGAAAATAAGCGGGAACTGTGTAACACTGCAATCTAAAAGGTGTTTTTTAAGAGGAACGTTTCGATGCGCGCTAGCAACGGTGTAATTAAATTCCAATTATTTTATTGAAACAAAACACTCTTTGGTTTCTGTTTCATTTGTTGTAAGGGTAAAACAAATATTATACTTGATTAAATCACATTAGACCAAGATCCCATAGAGAGCAAATTTTGCACAAAGTTATGATGCATTTTTTTTTAATAACTGCTAAATTTCAACGCAAAATTGCAGTTTTATAAATTTTAATTATGTATAATTTTTTGTATTTTTTATTCGTGTGTACAAAGGTTTCCTTACAATTATTTTATTTCAAACGTGTACGGGTCTAGCAGGATATTATAGGCGAAACAGCCTCAGAGAACAATCTTTGAAATAACTTATGTTACAATATTGTCAAGTCATAAGAACACTATTGGTAAAGTTTCAGCCCCTGACCTCCTTTGGTCCTTGAGATTATTGGCAAAATATGTACCACCACGACTATTTTTTAAACTTGTCTTTCTCGAAAACTATTTTAGCTAGACGAATTGAAACGAACAGACCATTAGTTGGTCTATACTATATATTTATTTTAGATTTTTTAAATAATTTTAATTATTTGAAAAATGAAAATAAAAATTTGGAAATAATTTTTTTACGGTTACAGCCGAGGTACAATCGCCAAAAAAATATGTAATATGGGAAATTACACTTACTATTGCTACTAATTGTTTCATTAAAAACAAAGGGTGGAACACTTCTTTCTATTTCTAGAAATATTATGGCGATTGTATGAGAGGTATTGTAGTAAAAGTTCCAGATTTAATTTCAGTTAAAGAATTTTTACAATCGGATTATTCTAGCGAAAGAGTATTTCGAAGAACTATAGGCAGCATGGGTTGAATATGAGTCACTTTCTTCAAACCCCGAAAGTGTAGTATAAAGGGTGTCCCAGATTTAAACGGACATACTCTAGTGGAAGGTAGAGCACACTCAGCCGAGTTCAAAACACCCCTATACTTATCGTTTAATGTGAACAGTTTTTGAGATACGGGGTGCTTTATGGTTTTTAACCTGAACTTCACTCCGCCATATTTTTGAAATTACTGCATATGTTTAGATAAAATTTGATACACATTATATACTCTTTTAGGTTAATGAATAGCTTAAGTGATTTTGGAAAAATTCCAGGACCGACCTCCATTTTTTTGATATGGCTCCTAGGGTCGTTAACACCACACTGTGTATTATTATTTGGTAAATGTTAGTAAACTTTTAAACAGTCTATGGACCAGTTTATAAAATAATGTCATAATATTTGACGGCACGTTTATGGTTATTCTTCAATAAATTTTCAAAAGTATTGAAAGACCGAATCTGACATTCTACAAATAAAACAATCCAGTTTCTAACATCATTATTTTATTAATTTTAGCTAAATACCCCGTAGAAGAGGTTGTTATTTGTTTTTGTTTTGACATTCAATGTTTCTAAGCTTTTTTTAGTTTAAATTTCATCCAAAACAAGACATATTCCATTTCTTTCATGGAAGAAAAATGTTGGTGAAGAGGCTTGAATTAACAAGCACAATTTAAAAAAATATTAAACACCTTTTGAGAATAACTTGAAAATATTAAAGACAAAAGTTTACAATTTTATTTTGACAAAATAAATTTATTTAGAACTTTAAATAATTGAAAAAAAAAATTAAAAACGGTGCAAATAATTGAAACTATACCAGGTTCTCAATGTCAATGCCCCAGTGTCAATTCATTTTTGAGGTCGTTTTAATGTTTTTCACTGACTTATCAATCACTTCCGGGTTATTTCTAATGTTATCACATACAGTAATAATTTTTTCTAGAAGCTGTTCTCGTGTATTAAACTCTTCATTGTACACCTCTGACTTGAGATGAGCCCATAACAAATAATCTAGAGGTGTAAGATCAGGAGACCTCGGTGGCCAGTTTACCGAACCTCCGCGACCAATTCATCTGTTGGTGTAATGCTGGTTCAGATGATCCCGGACCGGTACAGAAAAATTGAGTCCAGCACCATCGTGCTGAAACCACAAACCCCTAGTATTGATGCCTTCTAATAGATCTGCAAGATATCTCTAAGAAGATTTAAATAAACAATTAGCTTTTCTTCAAAATGTGGGGTCCTATTAGATGATTATTGTAAATACCACACCACACATTAATATTAAATCTATATTGGGAATGTTTCTGAATCTGCATGTGAATTTTTGATTGCCCAAACATGCTTATTTCTACAGTTGTTAATTCCGTGGCGTGTGAATAGAACTCTCGATATTGTTCTTCTGTGACCCAAAATTCACCTACAAAATGTTAAGCGGGGAACGTCGTTGCCGTCTTCCATACGTTGAACTATTTCAACATAAAATGGATACAAATTTCCCTTCCTTAATGTTCACCATACTCTTGTCTTAGGTACTGCTAACTCATTACTTATTTTTTTAACACTTATGGATGGATTATTTTCCACAACCTGTAATATTTGCTTTTCTTGTGGAAAAGCTCTGGGAATACGTTCATGCTTTGTCATTGACGGAAATTGTCCATGTTCCCTACTAAATTGGTATACCTCTGAAAACGTTTTATGATCTGTCACACGGCAATTTGGAAAACGCCTTTGATACTCTCTTTTTGTAGCTCTCCCATTTCCGTCGAAAGAGCCATACACAAAAAGAATATACGCATAATCTTCATTATTAAATTGAAACGGCATCTTAAAGTTTTTAGTTTTAATAACTGGTTATCACTTATTCTCATAATTACTAAGAGCGAACAGCAATTCTTATTTGTAAAATTACACATTTGACATGTGCTTGGAATTTGTAATGCAATGCAACAATGTCATGTCTTAATCGCATCGTTTTATTACTTATTTTTTATTCGTGAAATAAATGGAATGTGCTTTATTTTGGACGGAAAAAACTCTGAATGCCAAAACAAAAACAAATAACAACCTCTTCTACGGGGTATTTAGACAAAATTAATAAAATAATGATGTTAGCAACTGGATTGTGTTATTTGTAGAATGTCAAATTTGGTCTTTCAATACTTTTGAAAATTTATTGAAAAATAACCATAAACGTGCCATCAAATATTACATTATATTATGAACTGGTCTTTTTAAAAGTTTACTAACATTTACCAAAAAATAATATACAGTGTGATGTTAACGACCCTAAGAGCCATATTGAAAAAATGTAGGTAGGTCCTGGAATTTCTCCAAAATCACTTAAACTGTTCGTTAACCTAAAAGAGCATAATATGTATACCATATTATATCTAAATATGTGCAGTCATTTAAAAAATATTGCGGACTGAAGTTCTGGTCAAAAAACATAAAACACATCCCGTATACCAAAAACGGATCACATTCAACGGAAAGTATTGGGGTGTTTTGAAGTCAGCTAAGTGTGCTCTACCTTCCACTACAGTATGTCCGTTTAAATCTGGAACACCCTGTATGTATTATAATGAAATAGCATACTATTTTAAATAAAATCTAAGACAAAAAAACAACGACAAAATGAAATTCTGATGGAGGCCGGCATTGAATTTAGGAGGTCAAAATACATAAAGATTGGTAGGTCTGGTTACTGGGTCTGAACATTTTTTTTTGGTGAGGCTGTGTAATTGAAATATTTAGTCAATTTTATATCTTGTGTACTTGTTTCGATTTTCAGAGTTTCCAATAATATAATTCTATTAAAAAAGTAACGTTTTAACTTTTAGATAATGGCACAGTATGAACTACATCTACTATGATTAGTCCGGTATATTTAGACATCGGAAGGTACAAAAATGCACACCCAGCTGAAAGGGTAGGATTGTTCAAAACACCATTATAAATGAACTCAAAACAGTCCTCATCGATCCGATACCTAGAAAAAAAATTTACGCGGGGTCAAAGGTCACAAAAATTGGTTTTTCGCGATTTTCAGCAAAACGGTAAGTTTTATCATAAAATTAGTTCAGACGAAAATTGTAGATCAGATAATTATCTATAAAAAAATGTTTCAATACTTTTTTTCCTAAGAGCCGCCTTTTCTGAGATATGACGATTCAAAAAGTTGGAAGAGTTGTAATCGTCATAATATGCGCACGTTTCCACGCCACCTTTGAGGTAGTGTAAATATTGATATTAACAACATAAGTGCGACATACATCATTGATGGAGGATATTTATTACACCACGTTGTGTGGGATAACGAAGAAACATTCAACGTTATCTTAGATAAATACGTTCAGTATGTACGTCGACATTTTGGTCCCAGAGTTACTGTCGTATTTGATGGCTATAATGATTGTACGAGAAATATTAAAGCCGCAGAACAACGTCGTCGAACTTCAGCAACATCTTCATCTTCTGATATTTTATTTGATCAATCTATGACAGTTCGTACTAGTAAACAGAAATTTCTTGCAAATACTCACAACAAATCTCGGTTCATTTCAATGTTGAAAGAAAAGTTTACTGCTGAAAATATATTGGTAAAACAAGCTAGTAATAATGCCGATGTACTGATAATTGAAACAGCAATAGAGCAATTCAATTTAACAAATGCAACTATTGTTGTTGGTGAGGATGTAGACTTACTCGTATTACTCACTGCTTCAAACCGAAAAAACAATTTTTTTTTAAACCTGGAAAAGCTCAACATCAATCGGAAATATATTCATCGAAAAGTTTATCTACTTTTGCAAAGTGTCAAAATCATGTACTATTTTTACACGCAATCACTGGCTGTGATACGACATCTGCCTTTTTCAGAAGGGGTTTTTAAAATGTTTGAAAAACAAGATTTAGTTCAATGTGCTGAAGTTTTTAAAAAGAGCAATTCAACTTCACAAGAAGTTATCACCAACGGAATTCGCTTTCTTCTTTCTATGTACGGAGCTCCTAAAAAAACTACCTGCTTATAGTTTCGATATGCATGTCTCGTTAAAAATACTCAAAATAAAAAATAAGTGCAATTAGCTTGTCTTCCTCCAACCTCAGTGGCTGCTCATCAACATCTTTTTCTGGTATATTACCAAGTTCAAGTGTGGCTTGGTTATCAGCTAGACCCAAAAGACTGGGGTTGGAAGTTGGTCGACAATACATTAGAACCAGTTCAGACTTTACTCCCATCTGCGCCAGAAAGACTGCTAAACACATTTTTTTTGCAACTGTAAAAAGGGATGTAGTACTAAATGTGATTGCAAAAAAGTTGGACTGTTTTGTTCTCTAGCATGTACAAATTGTCAAGGTCGGTCGTGCTCCAATGTTGAATCAGCAACAGTAGAGGATTCGTTTGATAGCAACGAGGAGACATGCGATGCATCACTATTTACTTGCACCCAGGATGAAGAAGAACAAGAAGAAGAGGAAGCAGAAGTATTAGAGATTTATGAATCAGACGAATAAATTTCCCTATTTTTTTTTTAATTTACACCGCTTTTATCATTTTCAACCCTTGCTCATATCTTTTATTATTCAATACTTTCAAATTAAACGGAATCACAACAGACCCGTGGCCTACCGGAGAAACCACGTTAAAAAAAGCGCTAAGTACACTACCTCAAAGGTGGCGTGGAAACGTGTGCATATTATGACGATTACAACTCTTCCAACTTTTTTAATCGTCATATCTCAGAATCGGTGGCTCTTACGAAAAAAGGTATTGAGACATTTTTTATAGATAATCATCTGATCTACAATTTTCGTCTGAGCTGATTTTATGATAAAACTTACCGTTTTGCTGAAAATCGCGAAAAACCCATTTTTGTGACCATTGAACCCGCGTAAATTTTTTCCAGGTATCGGATCGATGAGGACTTTTTGAGTACATTTATAATAGTGTTTTGAACAATCCTACCAACTTTCAGCTGGGTGTGAATTTTTGTACCTTCACTCCTATTTTTTGGTCTAATTTGACCGGATTAGATGTAATTTTAAAAGGCAATAAAAGCTATCCAAATATCAAAGACAGCGCTATTCCCTGCCGACAAAGTACTACAGAGCCGTATTTCAAATTTTTGTGCATTAGAAAGAACAAATAAATATTATACTAGAAGTTGAAAAATCGTCTATTCGGTAGGAACTTAGTGACGTTTCTCGTAAATTAAAAAATCTTACTCTGTTTTGCATCAGGACAGAAATATCTAATGTATTAGTGGACATATTGCCCGTACTTCACGCCACTGACAGATAAATTCAAAGTATGTATCTGTTTATCTGTTCCTTAGGTATGACGTTTTAGTTAGGGATGATTCCTGTAACTTATATCACAAGAGTTGAAAATCTCAATTAAAAGAGGCGTGTTTTCAATTATTTTTGATCTTAATCACGCCTGAGCATATTTTATATGAGAGTAATGATGTTTTATCTATTAAGTAATGCATTGTATTTGTTATATAATTTAGTCCAGAACAATTCGGTATGCCCCGGTCTCCCTATATATTGGCTCGGTCAGCACCTGAGTTTTTTTATCTACAGTAAAAATATGGAGTGAACTACACATTGCATATTAAAAATTGTTTATTAGTTTACAATGTCTTATTTATTATTATTATTATACATCTGTGTAGCATATACCTATTACAGTATTTATAACGAAGTAGAGATTCATTGTAGTGTAAAATACTAGGGAGTGCAATTTGAGTAGTAAAAGAAGGGCCTCTTAAGGGTTCGCTATGGTTTCTGAGAATGGATTTCTTGGATAAAATCCCATTTTCCAGAAATAACCTCTTTGTACCCAAATGTCGATAGTAAACACCCCACTGGACAAGGTTCTCTACCTGCGCGTCTGTTACATCCGCCCGTTTACATAACTGGGGCAATATAATCTGCTGTTTAGAATAAAGGTTTCAGTTATCGAGCGTAAGCCGTTGTGTAAATGACAAGTGGAAGAGTGTGCTATTGCTGTGTTTTTCAATATTTTTGTGTGTCGTTTTTTTTTATTGTCCTTCAGGTATGTAGTATTAATAAATTTAACAGAAAAATCCCAAGTCTTTCATTAGTGGTTACAATAAAATAACATTGATGTTTATGAATTTTCTTATGGTGAAATTTAAATCTAAAAATTTGAATTGACTTATAAGAAATTGGCGGCGTTTGGCCGTGATAAATTTTACGCCATTGTAATCAGTCCTTATCAGTGTTTATTGTTCGGAATAGTTTACCCGCAACTATTTGCATCTTTTGATAAATGATTATATTTTGTAGAAGTATGCAAGAAGTATTTCAAGAACGAAGATCTTGTAGAAATATAGTTACAAGGAAGTGGCAATGACGAAAAATTCTCAGCAATTTGGGACCATGTAAGAAATACGATAGGAGAGAATATTGATTTATCTAATGAGCAGAGACTACGGGAAAAATTACGTCGTTTGTGCCGGAAGGTCGATGAACGGTGGACTCAAGCTTCTCGACGCAAGGATTATTTTAAAAACAAAAATGCTACTTGGCTAATAGGACATTTTGTTTTTGAAATAGACAAGCCAACGCCATCATCTTCTGGTCGGCCGAGTCTATCATTTTCCGAAAAATCATCCAGATCACAAAGAAGGGAATCTGCGCAATTATCACATGAAAAGAAAGACGAAACATCTTTTATTGTACAAGCTGCGAGTATAGCTGCACGTCAACAAGAAAAACACGATATAGCAGCATTTTTGAAAGAAGTAAACAAAAGTCCAACCCGACCAGCTAAAATCAGAAAAATCCTTTTTTCTCCAGAAAAAAATTTTTTGAATTACTCAGCCCAAGAAGCGTTAGAACTGATTTTAGATTCCAATTTAAGTATTTGGATATTCGACGTGAAGCTATTTCAAGAAATTGTAAAATGTACCCCGATTACAAAGAAGTTTGGAAGGCTAAACAAAAATGTAGGCCAACTGGGATCAAAATTTTCGATATTGTGACAGATGTACCGTTAAGCAATGTACTGGAATATACGACAAAAAAATAGTACTTTTGCAAGAAGAGCCAATTATACAGTACATGGAATCATTACAACTTACTGAAATTAATGCTGAAATAATTTTCAGTTACGGCTTCGATGGAAGTTCTGGTCATTTAACATACAAACAAAAATTCACCACTTCTGGTACCCATTCTGGTGCATCTTTGTTTGCAACTATGGTAACACCTCTTCACTTGCAGTCACACGAAACTATTTTGTGGAGCAATCTGTGAGATTTTGCAGGTCTCTTAAATTGGAGTACGTCAAAGGGTCAGCGGAGCATATATTAAAAGAAAAGCAAACTATCGATCTGCAAATTGAGAATCTTAAGGACCTGAAATTTTCTTTACCGAATAACAAAGCAATTAATATAAAGTTTAATCTTTTCATGACCTTAATTGACGGTAAAGTATTGAATACTCTGACCGGAACAAAGTCAAGTCAAGCTTGTACGATGTGTGGTGCCACACCCCGTGATTTTTTGCGAATTGAGGATTTCAAAACGACAAATGTATTTGACCTCATTAAAAAATTTAAAGTCATTTTAATTTGCGTGTCCTGTAATTACCAAATCGATACACCGAAATTGGAAGAATATTGCTACGCAACAGCCAGACTATACATAACGAAATATTCCTGGTACCCAATGCCTACAACTGTGCATAAAGTTCTAACACACAGTAAACAGATCATTGAAAATACTGTATTGCCAGTAGAGTATTTTGGAAAAGAAAGATCTGAAGCTAGAAATAAATTGTACAAACATGACCGACAATTTCACGCTAGGAAAAATAGTAGGCAAAATAATATGGAAGACATTTTCAACAGAGCTATGGATACATCAGATCCTATCATTTCGAGCATTAGTTTACAAAAACGCATAAACCGTCAACGTAGACTCCAACTTCCTTTTGAAGTAATTAGTATGCTGCTGGAACCGAAACCTGATACTTTACAACCTGAAGAGAGCAGCGAGATCGATGATGTCGAGGATGATATAGAGAACGTCCTAGAAGATATTGTTATGAATTACACCCCCTTGGAACTGGAGATGATACGCCTATACCTACTAATAGTGACTGGAAAAACTCTAGAAAGAGCCATGGAGTTTTCTAGAGTATGGTTGGAGAAGATTCTTGATGGTTTCTGGATGAATCTAGAAGCAATTAAAGAGTATATAAGGCGCGATTACCGGCGCAGAGGGGGAAGTTTATTAAGAAGGCAGTTTATAACAGTGAACAAGTTGAAAAGTGAAAAGTGAGGTTATCTTCAAGTATTGTATGGTCAGTAAATTGTTAAATAAAGGGTTAGTGGTGATTATCTCTTGTTGAAATTATTTAGAACCCACGGATTCATACAGGGTGTTTACTAAAAGGTGAATAAACGTAATACTGTTGTCAGACGCGGAATTTTGACAAGAGGATTTTTCGGGAGTGTTGAGAAGACTGGGACAGTATTCTCGAAGTTAGTGCTAACACAGGAAGGACTAATTTACTGGACATT
Organism: Stenurella melanura; assembly: GCA_963583905.1. Taxonomy (NCBI): domain Eukaryota; kingdom Metazoa; phylum Arthropoda; class Insecta; order Coleoptera; family Cerambycidae; genus Stenurella; species Stenurella melanura. Next base: position 118,533,513 of record OY757312.1, read on the forward strand.
GTTCGAGGACTATTTTCGAACAGAAAAATAGTGTTAAGTGCATTTTTGAGACATTTTTGGAACATTTTGTTCGACATTAGTGGTTAAGTGACAGACTCTAGATAAGACTTTTTTTGTGCCGTTTTGAGGTTTTTCTTGACAGTCCCATTACCGATAGTGACGTCATTATTAGATTTATTTGATTTCAACATAATTGTATGCCGGTAACGACCAGAAGCATGGCATCCGAAAAACAAATACAGGACTTATTCGCCCAAATGCAAAAGATGATGATGGACCAAGAAAAGAAACGCCAGGAAGAGAAAGAAGAACAGGAAAGAAAGCGCCAGGAAGAGAAAAAGGAACAGGAAAGAAAAGAACAAAAGCGTCAAGAAGAATTAAGAAAAATTTTTGAGGATCACGAACGAAGACGTCAAGAGGAAAACAAAAAGAAACGAACTAAGGAAAGCTATAGAGATGCAACAGAATGCCTTGTTTACAGTCGTTGAAGAAATAAAAAATGAGATTAAGGAAGATATGGGTAGCGTAAAGACGAAAGTTAATGAGGTCGAAGTAAAAGTAAACAAGTTCGAAGAAGAAGTCAAAGGGGAAATAGACCAGCTTAAACGACAGTTGAGGGATAGAGGAAACCAGCAAGTGGTGTCATCAGGCCAGCGATTAAAAATTCCCTCCTTTGATGATCAAAGTTCCTGGATGACTTACAAGACACAGTTTGAGGCAGCAGCAAGTGCAAACAACTGGAATGACGAAGAGAAGGCTAAGGCATTAACAGTAGCTTTAAAGGGCCAAGCGTTGGAATTGCTCCATACAATTCCGGTAGACCAACAACGGAACTTTAGAGTTTTAGAAGCTGCCTTAGATATACGATATGGCGACCAACACCTTGCTCAAGTATACCAGTCCCAGCTGAAATTGCGCGTTCAGAACGCTGGACAGAGTCTGCAAGAATTTGAAGCTGCGGTGGAAAGACTGGCACATTTAGCATATCCTAATGCGCCAAGAGAATTTAAAGAGCAATTGGCAGTAGCGGAATTCCTAGGCGGGATAAAGTACGAGGAGATCAGGCGAGTCCTCAGGCTATCCCGACATAACAGTAGTAGTGAAGCCTTGGGGCGTGCACTAGAAATAGAAGCCGTCTATAGGGATACTCCAAAGTCAAGAGTGCGGGCTATGACACTCGAAGAATCGCAGAGTAGGGTGCAAATGGGAATGCTGCTGGAGCGGAGCAGCTCATGAGTGAGCAGAGCTCACTCATGATCAGCTCCGCTCCAGCAGCATTCCCATTAGGTATGGCGTGCACGTGGGCGACCATCTGGCCGAAGGTGATTTATGGCATACACGTGGGCGAGCATCGATCGTGGGAAAGTATCGTAACGGCCGTTCTCACAATGTGGGGTACACGTGTTCAACATCTGGCATGCACGTGGGCGAGCATCGATCGTGGGAAAGTATCGTAACGGCTGTTCTCACAATGTGGGGTACACGTGTTCAACATCTGGCACGCACGTGGGCGAGCATCTGATTCAGGTATGCAGGAAGTGGACAGGTAAACCGGAAGTGACCGGATATGAACCAGGTAAACCGGAAGTGAAACCGGAAGTGACCGGATATGAACCAGGTAAACCGGAAGTGAAACCGGAAGTGGCCGGAAATGAAGCAGGTAAACCGGAAGTGAAACCGGAAGTGACCGGAAATGAAACCGGAAGTGAAAGTACATCCGATGAGACACCGGAAGTGGTCAAAATCTAACCGGAAGTGTTGAAAATTGGACCGGAAGTGGTCAAGGAGACATGGAATCAAACCGGAAGTGAGCGGAAATTAAACCGGAAGTCAAAATACGTCCGATGAGAAACCGGAAGTGGTCTAAGACTGACCGGAAGTGTTGGAAATTGGGCCGGAAGTGGTCAAGGAAGCATGGAATCAAACCGGAAGTGAGCGGAAATGAAACCGGAAATCAAAATACGTCCGATGAGAAACCGGAAGGGGTCTAAAACTGACCGGAAGTGCTAGAAATTGGACCGGAAGTGGTCAAGGAAGCATGGAATCAAACCGGAAGTACCCGGAAATGAAACCGGAAGTCTAAATACATCTGATGTGAAACCGGAAGGGGTCTAAAACTGACCGGAAGTGCTAGAAATTGGACCGGAAGTGGTCAAGGAAGCATGGAATCAAACCGGAAGTACCCGGAAATGAAACCGGAAGTCTAAATACATCTGATGTGAAACCGGAAGTGGTCTAAAACTGACCGCAAGTACAAAAAATTGGACCGGAAGTGGTCAAGGAGGTATGGAATCAAACCGGAAGTGTCCGAAATCGAACCGGAAGTGGATTGTGAATCCGGAAGTGAACAGGAAACATCCGAATCTAGTGATAAACAGGAAGCACATATGGCACACACATGGTAGATCGTGGGAAGCTATCGTAACCGTCGTTCCCAGGGTGCACGTGTTGACCATCTGGCTTCCAGACATGTCTAGACAAGTTAGATCGCATATTTTAATCGAGAACATATGGCGAACATCTGGCGGTGATTCATAATTCGCGATCGTGGGAAGCTGTCGTAACCGTCGTTCTCATAACATCTGGTGTACACTTGGCAACCCCCTCTCCCAGCAACAGATTATATATAATGCAGGGAAAGTAATATTCGCTAGTACTGTGCAGTTTATTGTACAACAATGAAGTGTGAACACTGCAAGAAAGTTTTTTCAAAGAAAAGCAATTTAGTTCGACATATTCGTCAATATTGTACCGTTCTAAATGATGGAAGTGTAACTTATGAGCCACCAAGCAAGAAACAAAAGTCTGATGATGTACCTTCTACAAGTGTGCCTTCTACAAGTATACCTTCTACTAGTATACCTTCTACAAGCGGTGTTAAGACAAAACAAAATTCTCCAAGTGGATCAAAGATTTGTGAATATTGTGGAAATAACTTTTCAACATCGTTCAACTTACAACGACATATTAGTAATAATAGATGTCCCGTCCTGAACGACCTGTTTGTAATTGACAGAAAGAAAATAAATCGTCCTATTGAGAGCAGCTTGGGAGATGGTGTTGACAAACTACATTGTGCATTTAAAAACAGGATTGCTAGTTATCGTTTTAGCAGTCCTAGAAGTCACATCGCCTATTCCGATTTTATGAAAGAAGTTAAACAAAAAGTTTTGGATAAAATTGGTGAATATTTAGAGAAATACCAAACTCTCAAGATTAATTTTGAAGTATTTGGGCTGTATGAAATACCTGAAAAGGAATTATCAGATATTAAGTCATTCAATACCAAAAATAAAATAATCACTTTATCAACGGACCTGCTCCAGATTTTTGAAGAATTTAGCGAGGAGATGAGTGCACAAGCCTCTGAATTCCAAGAGAAAGACTCTGGGTGGACATTAAAACATATACTGTTCCTTGACGTCAACATAAATAAGTTTACACCAATGGGGGCTTCATCATATATTAAGCTGCCCAAAGCAATATGTAGTAAGAAGGCTGTTTTAAATATTCAAAACAAGGATAATGCGTGCTTTGCATGGTCTATCAATGCAGCTATTTTCCCCGCAGAAGGTGATCCAACAAAAACAAGTTCGTATCCACATTATGATACTTTGCTGAGCTTTAGAGGTTTAGAATTCCCTATGAAACTAAAGGATATAGTCAAGTTCGAAAAAATTAACAACATCTCAATTAATGTGTTTGGTCTTGAAACAGAATTCAAGGATGGGAAAACTATTACTGAAGTGGTTGGACCATTACATTTTACGTCATGCCGACAAGCCACACACATCAATTTACTACTTATATCAGATAATGCAGGTAACACTCATTATTGCCTTATACAAGATTTATCAAGATTGGTTTCAAAACAAAAATCAAATCATCATGACCGTTTATATATTTGTGATGGATGTCTACAATCGTTTACGACTGTAGAGCAGCTAAGAAGACATGAAGAAAATGACTGTAACCATACATACACGAAACTGCCATCTACCGAATTGAAAATTAATAAGTATGGTGAATCGGTGCCTGAGAACATCCTTAAGTTCATAAACTTTGAAAGACAATTACCCGTTCCGTTCGTAATATATGCTGATTTCGAGAGTTTGCTGAAACCAATTGACCATAATGAGCCTTGTGAAGACAAATCGTTCACGGTTAAAGTATGTGAACACCAGCCTTATTCTTTCGCCTTTTATGTGAAATGCAATTTCGATGACAAGTATTCAAAATTTATAACATATCGAGGACCTGATGCTGCTGAAGTATTTGCTGAGAAGTTGGATGAAACGGCTCTACATTTATATAACACCCACCTGAAACATGTTAAACAGATGCTGCCGCTTACAGATCAAGAGAAAGCTGAATTTGAAAACGCAACATGTTGTCATATTTGCAAGAAGTTGTTCAAGCCAAGTGACACAAAAGTTCGCGATCACTGTCACTTGACAGGTCGGTTCCGTGCCGCAGCCCATTCGGTATGCAACTTGAACTATAAAGTGCCGAAATTTATACCCGTGTTTTTTCACAACTTAACAAATTACGACAGTCACCTGTTTATCAAGAAACTGGCATGTAAGAAGGAAAGTATTTCGGTGATTGCACAAACCAAAGAAAAATATATATCTTTCTCTAAGTCAATCCTCGTTGAAAAATCTACAAATCCCAAGGAACCCCACACATTCCTGCGATTAAAATTTGTGGACTCCTTTAGATTTTTATCCAAATCTCTGGATAAATTGAGTCAAAGTTTAGAATCTAATCAGTGTACTGAGATTAGAAAGTATTTTCAAGATGAGGAAGAATTCAGATTAATCAGACAAAAAGGTGTTTTCCCTTATAATTATGTAGACTCGTTTGAAAAATTGGTTGAAAGACAATTACCTTCAAAAGACAAGTTTTACAATGAATTAACAGAAGAGCCCATTTCTGATGAGGACTATGAACGAGCTATCAAAGTGTGGAATACCTTCAAGTGCGAAACGTTGGGAGAATATGCAGATTTGTACCTGAAATCGGACATTTTACTATTAACCGATGTGTTTGAAAACTTTAGGAAAGTGTGTTTAGAACAATATAAATTAGATCCAGCCCATTATTTGACCGCACCTTCCCTGAGCTGGGATGCCATGTTACGTCACACAAGTGTTGAACTTAAACTTCTAACCGATGTGGATACAGTACATTTCTTTAGGAAAGGTATTCGAGGAGGAGTGGCTCAATGCAGCAAAAGAAAAGCTGTGGCAAACAATAAATTTTTACCGAACTATGATCCCAGTAAACCAACATCATATATCATGTACCTAGACGCCACAAATTTATATGGAGCCGCAATGGAGGAATACCTGCCCACAGGTGATTTTAGGTGGCTCGACAAAGAAGAAATTCAAGCATTTGATTGTTCCCTAGTCGGAAAAAATTCACCAAAAGGATATGTGCTAGAAGTGGACTTGGAATATCCATCAGACTTACACGATGACCATAATGATTTACCATTTTGTCCTGAGAGAATGACTCCTCCCAAAAGTAAATATTCCAAGTTAATCCCAAATTTACGGAATAAATATAAATATATCATTCACTATAAGAATTTGAATCAGTGTTTGAAATATGGCATCAAATTGAAGAAAATCCATAGGATAATAGAATTTTCCCAATCACCCTGGTTGGGGTCATATATTAATTTAAATACAAAACTAAGAAATTCAGCCAGAAATGCTTTTGAAAAGGACTTATTTAAGTTAATGGTTAACTCAATATTCGGTAAAACCATGGAAAACGTCGACAAAAGGCAAAATATAAAACTGTGCTCATGCTGGGAAAATAAAAAAGGCATGTTGGGTGCCAGAGCGTTAATAGCCTTACCACATTTTAAATCCTGTTCTGTCTTCGATGAAAATTTAGTAGCAGTTCAGTTGGACAAATTGAAAGTTGTATATGACAAACCGCTCTATGTAGGCTTTTCCATTTTGGATATTTCCAAGACAATCATCTACGAGTTTTTGTATGGTTACATAAAATCAATGTATGGAGATGATGCAACAGTCCTATACACAGACACCGACAGCCTAATTTTGGAAATTTTCACAGACAATGTTTATGATGATATCAAGAAAAACATTAATTTTTTCGATACTTCAAACTACAATGTCGATAACATCCATAACATACCCAAAACAAAGTCCGTGGTAGGGAAAATGAAGGATGAATACGCTGGGAGACCAATAGAGAGTTTTTATGGTACTGGTGCAAAAGCATATTGCGTTAAAGCCGGTGATGTAATGAAGAAGGCAAAAGGTGTTTCCAGAAGCGTTGTTAAACATCAAATAGACTTTTCTGACTATGTTCAGGTTGTTGAAAACGGTGGTTTAATATTCCGTAAAATGTCCATATTTAAATCCACTTTACACACCATTCACACAGAACTAAAAAATAAAGTAGCTCTGTCAGCTGCCGATGACAAAAGATATATTGTGCCTGGAGATGTAAGAACCTTGGCTTGGGGGCACCATTTAATTACTGATAGTAATAAAAATTTAGATACTTTACTAAAATACGCTAGGCGTTTGGACATGGAAGAACCTGCAGCAGGATGGGACAGTGTTAATTTGGATGACTCTGAATCAGAAGATAATTTGAATTTAGATAATTTTGATTTATTAGATTCGTAATTTTTTAGGTTTATATTTAAAAACACAGTGTTTACATATAAATAAAAAACTTATACATTATTCATTGTTTTTATTTTTCCACCACATAAAAGGTATTTACAATTACTGTAACATATCAACCACATTTTTGAAGACCCCATTTACATACATGGCATCTATACTGTGAGTCTGGTGGACCATCCACATGACTATACCACTCTGGTCTGTTGTGATGTACGAAACAAGGTAGTTGAATCCTTAGTTCAAAATTTTGTGTATACTTCCTTGGTAATTTAGGCCATGTGTAAAGGAGTTCAATGGAACCAGCATTTTCAATCAGATATGTTAATGGGAAATATTGTAGCTCATCCTCAGTAAAATCATATAAATTTTTACCATGCTTGTGTTCTTTTATTAATTCGTTTGCTAGACAGAGTGAACAGTTCAGTTCTGGATCCATATTTTATGTATAATCCTAACAATCGATTCAACAACCAGCAACGAGGAACACAGTGTAATGTAGTAGATCAGGTAAGAAACTGAGCCTAACTCCACATCACGGTCTGTTTTTATACTATTAACATATAGTGGTGGGGGGCATTTACTGAAGAGCTGATTCCACTTTGTTTCTTTAGTAGAGTTATCATTCAGCCTTACTCGTAATTTATACATAGTACTATTTTTGGGTATTGAAGATGTAAGGACCGACTCATTGATTGTTGTGGAAGGTATCATCCGTTTCCATTTTGATGGCCAACTATCATTTCTTGTACCGTTGCTATCGAAGCAAATAAATGCCTCTTTAGTATTGTAAGATTGTTGTATGTAGAGAATTCCATGCCAAATGGCGTGCAAAACTAAAAACTGCGAGGCTATCATCGTAATATTCATAAACGCACTAATGCTTCATTACATTAACATGAATTTATATCCTATTATAAAGAGGAGTGGGGGTAGAGGATAAAACCAGATTTTTTATAAATTTAATTTATTAAACAATAATTTATTTACTACAGAATCTTTGCTTATTTTTGAATACCTTCTCATGCCACATCTTAAGCACTTCGCGAGGTATGAAAGCTTGCTGATTTTCCTGTCTTTCTTTGTTATGGTCGATCTTGTCTGGTTTATTTTTGAATACCTTCTCCCTTGGTAGGTGGCCACTGATCACATCCTTGTCTTCACTAAATTTCCTAGGGTTGTAGCTGGAAGTATAACTGTTTTCTTCCTGTTGCACCATGTTACACTTTAAAATCTTTCCCGAAGTGGGTTTCTGCTCTTACCCAAAATTTAGTAAGTTTAATTGGTCTTGTCTGGCTACAATATGTGCAATAACCTATTAACAGTTTATTCCAATTTAGCAAGAAGTCACTGAAGTAGTATTGTTTACTAATTAGTCCACCACAAACACAACACCGCTTTCTCTCCACTACCACAAGCCTATCTTGTGTAATTATCATGGTGTTCCTTTGAACTAATAAAATGTGAGAAAATTTCTGCTTTTATATCATTATCCCCACTATTTAATTTTGTCCAGATGTTTATTGAGTCATCAACAACACGTGGGAGTCAATTGAAACTGCTGTTCCCACGACAACATCTGGTGTACACGTGTTGAACATGTCTAGACCTGTTTAAACTTGTTTGATAAATAAAATACAAGGTATATGTTTAATTTTTTATTTAAAATTATGACATTATAAAATTCTCATAAAGATAATATACATTTGATAAAGAACACATACATTTAGATTTTAAATGGTGAAAACATCGAGGTTCAGAAAATTGGAGTGGTGGATGTTCTTCTAACTCATACACAGGTTTTGATGAATATTCATTTATGTATGCGACCTTTTCTCTTCCTTTTACATAAATTTCTTTTTCACATTCGGTTAACTCTCGGACAACTTTTCCAAAATTGAAAAATGGTGTGTTTCCTTCATTCCAATGTATACCATGGTAATTATATGTTAACCAATTAACTTGCTTTTCCAAATCAGGTGGTAGAAGTTTTACAGGAAATGGTGGTTTGAAAATATAGTGGGCCGTTTTATAACCATTATATGCCGCAAGTTCTTTAACTATGAACTTATTTTTTTCTCCTTTGAATCCTTGGACATCCAAAATTAATGGCATATTTTTATATTTGCCAACTTTTTCGTTACATAAATTTTTAATCTGTATAGCTCGATCGCTTTTTTTAAATCTGTAAGTTTTTTCTGATGCTCTCGCAAAGCCTTTCTGTAGCTAGAGATCATCGTAAACTGACTTGCTAGCTAGCATTACCCTCTTATGTAGGTTAGACCTGTCTAACTATCTTTGTCAGTGGATTATAACGGAATAAACGATCATGTAAAATTAAACAGTATGCTGTTGTGTCATTCGGAATATTATCGCTTGTTTCGAATTCTATGCGCATAACGACAGACCCCGACTGAATAGTTTCCTTTTGACGAGAACAATCGATGTGGGTTATTGGTGAAATTGATTTGAATTCTTTAGGTGTAAATATAGGCTCATTCCCTGTTTCGTAGTATGATTGGCGAAAATGTGAGAACATTTCATATAAAGTTGCATATTTATTGTCTTTGAAATCAAGAAATAAATCGTTGTAAGGATATCTTTCAGAATTTAAAAATACTCTTATATTTGTAAGATTACAGTTATCAAATGTACTCATATTAGATGTTACTTTATTCTTTTTGTTAATTTGGAAGGCAACAATTACATGCCGAGGTGTTTCTAACTTGGTGGTAGTTTTCACGGGCCATGTATGTCTTGTAGTTTGAGAAAGTGAAGGATATTCTACAAGCTCCCAACTTCTGAATGGAAGTAGTATTTCAACATTTTTGTCCAAAATCTTTGTTAAAACCAATTGCTGTGGTATTCCCACAGAAACATGTGGTACTCGCCAATAAAGTTTATCAATATTAATCTTAGGTTTCTCCGTATCATCAACACTACTCACAGTATCTAAATCATTACTGCTCCGAATTAAAACTAATTCTTGTTTCATGTTAAGTATTATTTTTTTGTAATCTTCGAAAAAGCCCATTAACAGTTTAAGTGGTATGCATACATTAAATTTATTAGTATCCGGTATTTTACTATCTTTAGGAAACCAGCCAGCATTTTGAAGTTTAACACTTTCACTTTCATTAAAAGACAAATATCCCTTAAGAGTGGAAGTCAATCCAACATTTCGAATTGAATCAACGACAATACCATTCAGCTCATATCGGATTTCTCTAAAGAGGAAACTGAAAGCATTATTTATTAGGCTTAACTTAGTAGCCGGTGTTCCATCATCTTTTGTTAGATTTCCCTCTAAGTATAGACTACTTTCACACGGTAAGGTAAAAGCATCCAGTTCCTGGATTGGAATTCTAATTTCATCATTATAATCGAATTTGGCGGTTACGAAAGGTTGATAATTGTGATACTCGAAATCAATAATTGAGTTATCGATAAGAGGTTGTTCTGTAACATTTAATATATCCATTATATGAGTACTTCAAAACCAAGAGATTTTAAGAATATCTTATTTTCAGGTGTTACTAGACTAACGTTCTTCTTATTACTGACTGAAAATGTGTTCTTTGGTTTTCTTTTATAATTGCGATTAGCCGCCATACGTGGAATATGGTATTTATTATTATAACGGACAACCATCTTTTAGGTTATCTTTTTTAAATGTAGTCTGACCGTGACGGTTTCTTTACGGAAATTGACGAGATTTCCGTCTTGATCGAGTATTTTAATGGTAATTGAGTTGATCGTCTTAACAGTTACTGGAAAATATAGAATGTTTAAGGGCGATTCTACTATTTTATATCCTGGGGCTACTGTTGGGAAGAACTGATGGATTATGTGTACAGGTAGCCCATTAGAATAAGACCCACTGGCGATATTACAATCAATGCACAAGGCATTCACCTTAATTATTTGTACGGGAAAGTCAGACTCGTTTAGTTCATTAGCTTTAAGAATCCTTCTTCCAAATCCTAAGAGGCGGCCTATAGAGTATTCTGATGTAAAATCTATATCAACATTTGTTTCTATGTTGACTGTCGAAGTATTACGATTGGGGGTGATATTAATATTTTTACCAATTGTTTTTTGAATATAATTGTTAATGTCATTAATTTCATAGGCTCCGACGGGGATAGTTGTGGTCATATTACCATGAGTGAATTTGTTGTTTGTTTCATCGATGTTTGGTATAACATTAAAAGTTTCAAAGTTCGTTAAACCGATAACATAATCCGAATTATCTTCTAAATATATGGGTGGATTAAAATCTGCTGTTAAGATGGGTGAGATTCCCGTAAGTGAAAAAGTTAGAGACATGTTGCACAATTCAATAGTACACGTACAATAAAGACATTTCCTTTATTTACATTGATTATATAAAAATTTTAGACACAGGTGGCCGCAATTATTTGAATTATATTTTTGCATCTGATCATGATTATAGTTAACCTTATTCAAGCTACCATCGCTATAGAAATAATTTATTACTCCATTTGGCGGTCTTAAGTTTCCATAACTATCGAAATAGATTATAGAGTTCTTTTTTTTCACATATGCCGTCCAGTGAGTACCGGGGCCCGATGAAATATCCAGATTAATTATACCGCACTCACTTTTCTTTATCTTTACAGGTAACGCATCTCTCATAAATACACCCCGAAAGTTTGGAATATGTAAATCTTTAGCGTATTTTATTAAATCTATGTTGGTTAATGCCCGACGAGGTAGCTTTATTGGCAGTTTTTTTTAAACGGTGCTAGATATAATCCCATGCCCTTTTTATAAGGCCGTAAGTAGAGTCCTTTTCCTACTGCAACCTGCTCCATGGCTAAATTGTGTCTTTTCTCTTCCTCAAGTTTTTCTTTTGCGGCTTTCGCGTCATTGACAGCTTTTGCGATACCTGCAGCACCACCTCCTATACTTCCTAAAGCACCTAATGCGGCAAATATAGGTAAAAGGAACGGTAGAAAACCGCCTGTTTTTGGGATAGGAATAATCCGCTTCTTTGGTAAAGAGAGTTTCTTTGTTCCAATTGATGATAATGCTTGTTTTGCGACATTAATAAGATTACTAGAATTGTTGCTTTGAATACCGCGTCGAGCTCGTTGTACTGCATTATTGAAACTTAACGTATTCTTACGCAGCCCCATGCCACGTTTCCGTTTGGAGCGTAATTTTCTACGCATGCCCATTCCCAGCTTGGTTTTTGCTTTCATAGTACCAGCTATACCTAATGCAGTAATTTTTTCTCCAACTGAAGAGTCACTGGCTTTAAACCGCTGATATGCTTTTTCTGCTAACACTTTATCTGCTTGATGTCTACTTGTTATATCTTTAGAACGCGAATATGCGATATCATGCTCTTTACAAGCCTCGTCTAAAGGATTTACTCCAGTATCGCCTCTGGCAAGTCGATTCGATAGCTTTGTTCCTGGACCACAGTAGTTGTAACCTGGTACATGCAATTCAAACGGTAGGTTATTAATAAGACTATTAATAAATCCTGACCCTGTCTTTGCACGTCTTCGTTCACGATTAACTATGGTTGGGTTGTGCACAAGCATTATATAGCCTGCTGAAAATTCTAAGCGAAACTGATTTTCTAGTCATGTGCAGCCTTATAAATAGTATGGTTGAATGGCTGATCATACAGTTCCTTATATATACTTTCGCAATGAAGATTGAAAAACAGAATGTTACATTACCAATTGTTAATCAAGATGAGTGTTTGGCGGAAAATAATTATCAAAAACATGGTGAACTATTTCGGGGTCTATCGAAGCGAGCGCTGGTAGTTGGTAGTTCCGGCTGTGGTAAAACAAATTTAGTTGTTACATTACTCACACACCCCAATGGACTCCGATTTGAGAATATCTACCTATATTCAAAGTCTTTATACCAACCAAAATATGAATATTTGAGAAAGTTATTGAAACCAATGAAAGAAATAGGTTATTTTGAATTCGATGAAGGAGAAGATGTTATACCGGCTCAAGAGATCAGACCGAATTCGATTATTATCTTTGATGATGTTGCCTCTTGTAATCAAAGTATTATGCGAGATTACTTTTGTTTCGGGCGTCATAAGAACACAGATTGTTTATTCTTGTGTCAAACTTATTCATCTATTGAGAAAAGATTGATTAGAGATAATGGTAATTTAATAATTATTTTTCATCAGGATAATACAAACCTTAAACACATTTATGACGACCACGTGAGCGTTGACATGTCGTTTCAAAAATTTAAAGATCTTTGTTCTTTATGTTGGAAAGATCAATATGGGTTTGTCGTTATAGATAAAGACTGCTCAATAAATAATGGAAGATATAGAAAAGGATTTGATAGCTACATTGTGTTGTAATATATAATACATAAGTACTTTCTACAAAATGTAGTACACATCTATATTCTGTGGTGTAAAGATGGATAAAAAGTTAGCCAAGGAACTAATAAAAACTAGAAAATCAGTTAGACAGAAATATCAGTCTCTAAAATCCGATGTCGCACAAACACAGGCTCAGTTGGTGAAAGGCTATAAGCCCATTATCGAACCATTGGAAAAATTAGTACAAAACATGAAATCAGACGTATCAGTTAAAAAGGAGCCTGAAGTGTTTAAATCAGAAACTTCTACTCCAAAAAAATCTAATGTTAACATTTTAAATAAATATATGCCCACGTTACCTATGACTGGACACAGTTTTTTGGAGGATACTTATCAATTTGATCCACACAATTCTACTACTGTTGAACAAAATAGCGACGATTTAATTAATCAGGATGTAGAAAGAACTCGTATACATATACAAGAATTGTCAAAAACAGCGGCTTATAAAGAATATCTTGATGCATATGATCCCTTGCCGAGAACATATATTGATGAATCCATACGAGGAGATGAGGCAATATACGATCGTGTATATGGTATAACACATGATATTGAAACAGATAAATTTAAAGTAGGCGATTCCGAATTAAAAATTGTCGGCAAAGATATTGTTGTGAAGGATATCACATACCCTGGCTCCACTGGATTATATGAGTTACTGTTTAAGAAAGAACCTAAAGCCTATAAAAATCAGAATTAGATCATTATATGCATATACTAAAACTTACTAATGCCTATCGTAGAAATTTTGATCCTGAAGAACAAATTCAAGCTACGAATACCGTAAAATATAAAAATATAATTAGACCCTATTTATTAGATAAAGGTTTATTAAAACCTACAACGATTCCGAGGACATCTTCATTTAGTAAACCACCGCCTCCTAATACTAGATCTCAAAGTAATATTCGTCCTAGATCTCACTCATTTAAGCAGCCTACGAAAGGAGGCACATTGGACTTGTCTAATAAAAAAATAGATTACGTGTATTACGATGATCCCAACGAGTTGATAGACAGACTAAGGCTTTTAGTAGCTTCCCAAATAGCCGGAAATGATGGACATAAAAATGAGATTGCATCAATCATATCTGAATTACGAGAATTAAAAATAATTAAATAAGAGTCACATATTAATTTCTGCTCAGTTTAAATCTATCCAGTAAACGTTCATCATGCCTATAGACAAGTTTGGTAGACATATGTTTACCTACCATTTAAAACCGTATTCCACACTTGTAGATTCTGCTAGTACTTTATCTAGCCTGTGCCTTATACAAATTCGGGGTATTGAACAGAAAATATCAACAAATATTCGTACTTTCACTTTTTACGTGTTAGATGGTGGCACTGTATCGTACACGTTACCTATTTCAGGTATAATTGAAAGTATAAATTTACCTAACAATGTGACAATGTTTTTAAACAATGAAAATTATAATCCAGATAATAAAAACCTCAACAAGGGAGATGAGGTGTCATTTTCACTCACGTCGGATCCAGCACCCCCTCTCTTTGTAGAAATTGTGCTTCGCGTTCCGTTAATAAATGAATAATATTAAAGAAGACGTTGTTAATGAATTACATAAACCGGCCAGGAAAAATTTTCGAAGAAGACATGTGATTGTCAAAGGATTAAACGATCTAATTCAGGCTGATCTAGTAGAAATGATTCCGTATGCAAAAAATAATAAAGGCAATCGATATATTCTTGTTGTTATAAACGTATTCAGTAAATTTGTATGGGCTCGACCAGTTAAAAGAAAGAGCGGTAAAGATGTAGCCGAGGCGATGAAAGCAATTTTGTCGGAAATGAAGACCCCTCCTAAAAACCTTCAGACAGATATGGGTAAAGAGTTTTACAATAAACAATTTGGAGAATTAATGAAGAATTTTAAAATTAACCACTACAGCACTTTCTCCAATTTAAAAGCTAGTGTTGTGGAAAGGGTAAATCGCACCTTGAAAAATTTGATGTGGCGGCAATTCAGTTTACAAGGAAACTACAAGTGGCTAAATCTTTTACCTGATATAGTTGAACAATATAATGATACTATACATGGGACCACTAATAGGAAACCGAAAAATATTACAGAGAAAGATGAAAAATATTTACTACAGCGCGCGTATGGACATTTAAAAACAGTTGATCCGCGCAAACAGAAATTCAGCAAAGGAGACTTTGTAAGAATAAGTAAATACCGAGAAGCTTTTTCGAAAGGCTATACTCCGAATTGGTCAAATGAAGTTTTTAAGATATGGAAAGTACAAAACACTAATCCAACAACTTATATTTTGGAAGATCAAGAAGGAACCCGGATTGAAGGAGGTTTCTATGAATATGAAATTCAGAATGTTAAACACCCCGACATTTATCTAGTTGAAAAGATTTTAAGAAGAAAAGGAAGGAAGATCTATGTTAAATGGCTGGGGTTAAGCAGTAAACGCAACTCTTGGATTAATAAAAATGAATTAGTATAAACCTGTAAACATTTTTTTAAATAAAACAAATTGTATTTGTTACATGTTCTTTTATTTCAAATCTTTCGTGAAATACTTTACATCTGTGATTAATATCTAAAATAGGATTAAGAATATTTGAGACTGTCTCGATTCTCCTATGGAAGCGTAGTCTGTCCACTGCAAACAATTCCCAATATGTTTTTCTAGATGAGTTATATGCATAGCTCCATGTTATAAGATGATGAACTTGATTTTTTTCGTTAAACGCTACTTTTTTCATTACACTCCTTTTCAAAGATATTAGGATGAATATATATCAATTCCATAATCATGCTGATATTTTCACTATTTGGATTGCCTTTAAGTATATTAAGAGCATTTTCAAAAACATTGCCTCTTTGGTTCTGTAGCCCTTTTTGTAAAATCTTGAAGTAGTTCACAAATTGCTGATTTTTCAATAATTCCACTCTGTATTTCACTAGTGGCAGTATTTCACATAAACCACACATCGATTCATATCCCAAATATATATAATTCTGTTCCTTCGAAATCTTGATTGCACGGCCTATTGACAGCTCTTCGAAATGTATGGAAAAGCCGTCCTCATATATTACATCAG
This sequence comes from Stenurella melanura, assembly GCA_963583905.1. Taxonomy (NCBI): domain Eukaryota; kingdom Metazoa; phylum Arthropoda; class Insecta; order Coleoptera; family Cerambycidae; genus Stenurella; species Stenurella melanura. Next base: position 118,549,674 of record OY757312.1, read on the forward strand.
GCTTTATGTTGTAATACATATAATTCATTATTGTTCCTTGGTGGGATAAAAATCTCTTCCAATCGCCTTCATTGAAAACAATCTGAACACCTTTATTTCCTGACAGCTTCACACAGGGAGCGTATCCAGAATCGTATGAAAGTCCCACCGAAACAAATTTACACTCTGATTTATTTAACTTATATCGATGTTCACCAATCAATACATCTTTTGGAATATTGTCTTTGGATACACTTGACACGCATTGATCAACTGCACTCGGTACATTTGATGAAGTATATTGCTGTGGCACATATTCAGAGAAACTATAGGACGCAGACATTTTAGAAAACTAATGTGTCTTAAGCACATCGCTGTTTATTTATTACATTACCCCCACTACTCAGATAGTTATCATCTAGCGGACATGGCCTGAAACATTTCGTTGTCCTTCACCTTTTACCGTTTTTACAGACGTGTCTAGACTTGTTCAGACTTGTCTCCCTATCATCTGTTGCTATGGGATATAAATGTAAAATATGTTGTTTTATTCTTAATCCAAATATAGGATTTTTTCATTAATGTTTATGTAAGTTGAAATAGCTCAGAGGGAGAGCGCTAGACTGAAGTTCTAGAGGTCCCGGGTTCAATCCCTGGTTTCAACATATTTTCTTAATTTTCAATCATATAATAATAAATAAAATTCATATAAAATTTTCATAAAATTCGTTGGATCTGTTCCATCTGGCTGCCAGATGTTATCATGAGAACGAAGGTTACGATGCTCTCCCACGATCGCGAATTATGAATCACCGCCAGATGTTCGATATATGTTCTCGATAAAAATATGCGATCTAACTTGTCTAGACATGTCTGGAAGCCAGATGGTCAACACGTGAACGCCAGATGTTCCCGGTCATTCACCTTCGGCCAGATGGTCGTCCACGTGCACGTCAGATGTCCTCGATAAAAATTCATACCGGATATGCGATCTAACTTGTCTAGACAAGTCTGGAAGCCAGATGGTCGCCCACGTGCACGACAGGTGTTCATTACGTCACCGTTGTCGGCTATCCCCGCTTTATGCAGCCACTTCCGGTTTCACTTACGGATTCACAGTTCACTTTCACTTCTATATCGGTCACTTCCGGTTTGATTCCATGCTTCCTTGACCACTTCCGGTCCAATTTCTAGCACTTCTGGTTAACGTTAGACCACTTCCGGTTTCTTGTCCGATGTATTTTTACTTCCGGTTTCATTTCCGGTCACTTCCGGTTTGATTCCATGCTTCCTTGACCACTTCCTGTCCAATTTGTAGCACTTCCGATAAGATTTTGGCCACTTCCGGTTTCGTGCCCGATGCATTTCTACTTCCGGTTTCATTTCCGGTCACTTCCGGTTTGATTCCATGTCTCCTTGACCACTTCCGGTCCAATTTGTAGCACTTCCGATAAGATTTCGACCACTTCCGGTATCTCATTGGATGTATTGTTACTTCCGGTTTCATTTCCGGGTACTTCCGGTTTGATTCCATGCTTCCTTGACCACTTCCGGTCCAATTTCTAGCACTTCCGGTCAGTTTTAGACCACTTCCGGTTTCTCATCGGACGTATTTTGACTTCCGGTTTCATTTCCGCTCACTTCCGGTTTGATTCCATGCTTCCTTGGCCACTTCCGGTCAGTTTTAGACCACTTCCGGTTTCTCATCGGACGTATTTTGACTTCCGGTTTCATATCCGCTCACTTCCGGTTTGATTCCATGTCTCCTTGACCACTTCCGGTCCAATTTTCAACACTTCCGGTTAGATTTTGACCACTTCCGGTATCTCATCGGATGTATTTTCACTTCCGGTTTCATTTCCGGTCACTTCCGGTTTCACTTCCGGTTTACCTGCTTCATTTCCGGTCACTTCCGGTTTCACTTCCGGTTTACCTGGTTCATATCCGGTCACTTCCGGTTTCACTTCCGGTTTACCTGGTTCATATCCGGTCACTTCCGGTTTACCTGTCCACTTCCTGCATACCTGATTTATGAATCACCTTCATAGACAAGTTTAGACAGGTTCATGAAATAACGGTTAAGCCAGATGCTCGCCCACGTGCGTGCCAGATGTTGAACACGTGTACCCCACATTGTGAGAACGGCCGTTACGATACTTTCCCACGATCGATGCTCGCCCACGTGTATGCCATAAATCACCTTCGGCCAGATGGTCGCCCACGTGCACGCCATACCTAATGGGAATGCTGCTGGAGCGGAGCTGATCATGAGTGAGCTCTGCTCACTCATGAGCTGCTCCGCTCCAGCAGCATTCCCATTTGCACCCTACTTCGCAGTCAGAAAAGGGGAACCAGAACCCTATGTTGGCCGATATACATAAAATGTTCAGTCAGTTACTGGCTCAATTGGATGCTGCAGAAGCACAAGGCACGCCAAGCGGCGGTATTAAATGTTACAACTGCGGCAGAGCAGGGCATATGAAACGAGACTGTCGACAGCGGAACTCGAGGAAAATGAATGCCGGAAACATGCAAGAGACCCGAAATAAACAGATTAGTGGAAGGCCAAGTGAACGGCGTATGAAATGTTACAGGTGCGGAGAACTAGGACTATCCAACTTGAATGTCCACGGAGAAGCTTGGAGAGAGTGAAGACCGGAGATGCTGTGAAGCTGAGGGGAAAATCGGAGGAAGCTGGTACCAGAGAGAGTGTGACAGATAGGGAACGTGGTGCCCCTAGAGAAGTAAAGATTTACCAGCTTAGAAGCCTTTCGAGAAGTCCACTACTACCAGGATGTGAAAATAAATCGAAACCCCAGAAGAATGTTGATATTTCATCCGGAAAATGGTGCAAGGAAGATTGCAAGTACGACCACCAGGAGAAACTGCAGGTCACGGGAGCAGTCAACACTGTCAAGGTGGAGGTGCTGGATGACAGGACAGATGAAGCGCTCCGACAAGAGCAACTCAACGATGTGGAAATTGGGCCTATATTGAGAGCCAAAGAAAGGGGAACTCGTCCAAAATGGAAGGATGTTTCAGGCAAAAGAGTGGGACTGAAGGCACTATGGGCGCAGTGGGACTCACTGAAAGTTATGAATGGGCTGTTGTGGAGAGCATGGGAAAGCCCGGATGAAAAACAGGTGATTATGCGTCTAGTGATTCCCAGGTGTCGAGTAGCGAAGGTGCTTCAGGAAGTGCACGATGGAACAGCCGATGGACATTTCGATGTTAACAAGACCCTGAAGAAAATACGAGAACGATTTTATTGGATAAGAAGTCGTCAGGATGTGGAGGCTTGGTGTCGCAAATGCAAGATTTGTGCAGCCAGTATGGGACCACAGACTGGGAGTAAGTGTGAAAAGAAACAGTTCAACGCTGGAGCTCCTTTCAAGAGGTTGGCTAACGATATAGCGGAGCCATCACCAGCCAATGACCGAATGAAGGCTCGATATGACTGGAAGGGTAATTCAAAAGAGGTCATCAAGGTGGGAGAGCTAGTTTGGCTGTACAACCCCCAGCGGAGGAAAGGAAAGTCACCAAAATCACCTTGGAATGGACCGTACACTGTTATTACCCGAATTAATGATGTCTATCGGATTCAGCAAAGCAGAAAGTCCAAGATGAAGATCGTTCATTTGGATAGGCTGGCGAAATACATCGATGATTCTGAGTTGCCTGATCGGGACGGTCTAGGCTTAAGGAGGGGGCAGTGTTATGAATTACACCCCCTTTGAACTGGAGATGATACGCCTATGCCAACTAATAGTGACTGGAAAAATTCTAGAAAGAGCCATGGACTTTTCTAGAGTATGGTTGGAGAAGATTCTTGATGGTTTCTGGATGAATCTAGAAGCAATTAAAGAGTATATAAGGCGCGATTACCGGCGCAGAGGGGGAAGTTTATTAAGAAGGCAGTTTATAAAAGTGAAAAGTGAGGTTATTTTCAAGTATTGTATAGTCAGTAAATTGTTAAATAAAGTGTTAGTGGTGATTATCTCTTGTTGAAATTATTTAGAACCCACGGCTTCATACAGGGTGTTTACTAAAAGGTGAATAAACGTAATAATATATTGCCTATTGACCAATTAAATTTATTAGAATTGGAAAACGATATAAAATATATAATTTTTTGTTACGTAAATCGATAAAACTTTACCAAACAAGCGTTTGTTATTAAAATTTTTACGTTAAATACCCCTTAATTTATGTCTTTTTGTTATTAACTATCACAGGAAATAGTTACGCCACTTAATTTTTCCATAATGTAATTTAATTAATTTTGGCCAAATAATTTGGGCTCAGAAACCATAGTGAGGTTGTAAGAAGCAAGTGTGTAAACAGTAGAACACTTTGATGTCTTTCGCAATCCCTTTTAGATCATTTGTTTCGAAATTCTGGAACATCCTGTATAATAAGGTCAAATAAGTGATATCTATACACATCTCTCCATCTACCTAGGTAGGTATATTCACTTACGAGATATCTTGTATAATATTGAACAGCATGACCGACGAAATAAACAAAAATTTTGTCCTGCCGATCACCTGTGAGCAGGTTGTACACATGCACCCCTTAACAAATTAAGGGGGTGGCTAGTGGAGATGAGAGAGTTAGCAATGATAATGAAATCTGCCTCCTTTTATACCGTCTTTGACGGGTTATTGTTTCCCGATAAATAGGTATGTAAATATTTGAGATTAACGGTTTTGGTTGAAACAGATCATCCACATCAATTGAAATAAAAACTTTAAATCGAGAATTCAATCAAAAATAAATTAAAATGCGTTCGATAAAACACACCCTCCATACGCCATGCCTATACCAACTACCTGCACGGTAGAACCGTATCGTTATGTGTACAATGTACATCCTTTCACAATCCTGAATTATCCACCCTCATCGAACACGTGGCTTGTAAAAACCGAACTTACTTCCCAACCCTCCACCCTGCGCCAACATCGACTTTTTCCTGAAAAAAAGTTAGAAAACTTTTCACGAGTTCCGAGAGAACGGGGAGTCGTAAAACTGTAGCAACTTTTACAACAATAAAAAGAAAATACGATTCATTATGTTCTTCTCTCTCGCGACCTCCGCACATAACAGGTGTCTGGAAAAAGACAGACGCTTGTTTCTTATTACGCTTTATAGAGCCTTATGAAACCCTAATTTCATATCAAACAAGCCTTTATCTACTTATTTATTATTGGTTAATTAAACTACTCACTATTAACTAAGTACTTTTTTTGCTAGAAAAAACTTTTTGTAAACTTTGGTTGTATAATAGGTACTCATTAAAATATAGCAATACAACAAAAACGTCCTATTAGGATAAAAAAGGAGTATGTAACACATCAATAGCCTCAAAAGTATACGAACAAGAGAGAAAGAATAGCTATAAAATGCGAAAAACAGTATTATAAATACATTTGCCGATTTAGCTCTGCTGTTTGAATTTTCCTCCACGTCGGCAAAACATAACCTAACCTAACAACTTGGTAAACAAGACACTGCTCACTACGCATGCATGGGAAAAGTTTCAAACTATTACTAACCTTTGTTTTACGCCACTGTCCACGCTCTCGAATCACCCAAACCGTATAAAACACACTGTTAGTACATTTTTTAATAGTTTGATAAGTTGTCGAAAGTTAAGGTAGAGAAGGGATGGAAATTTCGCGTATAAAAAACTTTTAGGAATCGGTCTCTTACGAGCATGATCCAATATGGTGAAGTTTGGGTTTATAAAGACTCAATGCGCAGCGCGTTTTGAAAATCAATAATACAACGGCCTGCTTACTTATTATATTTCTTATTCATACACTTACTTTTAGATTTACACGACGAGTAGAGCGCAATTTTTAACTTAGTGTCTTACATAGAATGAGAAAAATCACCGCGATAAGTACATAAATAGGTGATACTCCTCATCGGTTTATTTTAAATAGTTTTTAGAATCGCGCGCGGTCCATATTTATTTTTAGTTGTAAGTTGTTATTGCCTACACGGAGTTGTTTTATGTTATTTTCTTCTGTGCAAGGTGAAAATCCGGCTTACTTGTTGAGTGGGTCCGTAAAACTGCATTCAATTTGATGAAAAGTTTGTTATGGAAGTTTGCGAAATATTTGAGGAAGTAAAAGTTTCGCGACTGCGCCTTTGGTTTCAATTAGTAGCATCCATGTATTTATATCTGTATTATTGTGTCAACTAATTTAAGCATATTATGTCGGTGGAGTTCTTTATGCCAGTCTTCATGGTCTAATCTTTTTAGTTCCTAGCATATAAAATGGACAAAATGTCAGGTAAACAATGTACCTATTTGGAAATAACGACGCGTACTGAAAATAAAGTTTTACAAATAGGTGGCCCTAAAATTGACCCAATAAGATTTAGAGAAATGATGGGTAAATCAGAAACAGCATTGCATCATTAAAAGTAAGCAAAATCTTTCAAGCATTTTTATTCAATGCGTATTCATATAACTACTACTTGGCCGAGGAACAAGCGCACTTGATTCTCACTCTGATTCTGAGCTCCATTTCCGATCGAGACACAGATTTCTTACAAGAAGAAATGTACCTATAGTGCAGTAAAAAAAGACCAAATAAACGATAAGATATGCATAGGCTTCTAACAGCAATATTATGATTTGCTACCTTCTGGGGTATCACCAGGAGTATACAGGGTGGGGTAATCGCCCAGATAGCACAAACATAAACTTATGTTATTCCTAAGATATTCCTACAGAATATTTCATTATCCTTAGAATAACATGAAAATAATTATTATCTTTTAAAGATATTCCCAGAAGTAACAAACGGTACAACTATATGTCTCTTTAGAATAATTTGGGAATAATTGGCACAGTATTCTCTGGAGAATCTAGAATAGTTTGAGAATATATTTTTATGGTTAATCGTAGATTATATTTTCAAGTTATCATTATACTAATGCCAAACTATATGTGCATAATATTAAATTATTCATAGGATATTTTTATGTTTAATCTTGGATCATATTTTCAGGTTATCTTTATATTAATATGCAGAATAATATGTAATATTTTTGACCATTACTTTTTTTCTTAGCACGTATATTTAAAAAACTATAAGACTACCTAAATAGAACCATAACAAGACTATTACTAGTTTCCACTCAATTATTCCATTCGTTTCCAAAATTGCTAAATCATAAAATATGAAATAGGAAGATTAGCATAATCTTTAAATTTAAATCTAACCATTTTGCAAACAACTCAAATTATTGAGTGAAAATTCATAGTAATAGTCTTGTTATGGTTCAACTTGGGTAGTCTTACAGTTTTTAAAATATACGTGCCAAAAAAAAAGGTTATGGCCAAAAATAATAAAGATTTCCCTATCGGATGCCTCTTCCTAGGAAATGACCTACAAGACTATATAACTACAAATAATTTTATTTTGGAATAATTTTTTATAGAGAATGTTCCATTTGTCTGTATTTTTAACTTATTCTTTAAAAAACACAATAACTACATTTCAGGCAGTTTATAAATATTTTATATAAGGAATATATAGATTACATAAAAGCAAAATAATAAGACACTCCTAATAATTGGGTTAAAGATTTATTTGTTACAATATTTACTTTCGTAACATTTTCTAAAATTCCAGTAACGGAACAAAACTTAAATAGTAAATTCAGTCGTCAGAAGATGCACGATATAATAAATACACACTTCAGTCCATGTAGGTAACAGCTAGCTTCTTTGAAGAATGCAATAATGCAAAGACTACTACTTATTAGCGGTTCTGGTTTTTCTTTCTTTTCTTTAGTTAGCCATAAACTTCAATTTGTTTTGAAGTGACCTCAATATTATTTTTTTAAACTGCATCTGAAATTGAACATATACCGTATACCCATATACATTTTATAGCATTAGACAATTAAGCAGTGTAGTATTACCCCAGAGAAATAAAACTTCCTCTGCGGAATGAGGCCGAACAAGCTGAATTTTTGCAGAGACCTTCGTTTTGATGTTCCAATGAAGCACAAAAAAATCCCATATGCTTACCCCTGTGCGTCTTGAGATATCGAAGGTCAAAGATCATGAAAATGGGTTTCTCGCGAAAATCTCGCTTCCAGTGCATCTGACGTCATAAGAACCCATAACAAAACTTACGTAAAATAGTATTCTCTACAAAATTGTTGATATAAATTTTTTTCGTACGACCAACCGTTTTCCAGATATAGCATGATAAAGCGGGAGCGCGCATTCGTAACAGGTAATACTGTATTATACTGCAGAGCTATAACTATAAAAGAACTTTTCTTAACTTTTCCCGCTTTATCATGCTATATCTCGAAAACGGTTGGTCGTACGAAAAAAATATATATAAACAATTTTGTAGAGAATACTATTTTACGTAAGTTTTGTTATGAGTTCTTATGACGTCAGATACACTGGAAGCGAGATTTTCGCGAAGAACCGATTTTAATGACCTTTGACCTTCGATATCTCAAGACGCACAAGGGTAGACATATGAGATTTTTGTGTGCTTCATTGGAACATCAAAACGAAGGTCTCTGCAAAAATTCAGCTTGTTCGGCCTCATTCCGCAGATGGCCTTTTTTTTTACTTATTTCTCTGGAGTATATGGAGAAATTGGATATGTCAACTTTAGTTTCATAATGCCTCACACACATTCACACTAAATAAAGCAGAAAAAAATATATGCATATAAAATCGTAGCCTTACCAATTATCACATTGCATAAAATAGAATCTCCAAACGTTTTTTCCAGTCTCTATGCCCATGCAAAGTAAATAATATTGGAACATCCCTTGAGATAAGTTTTGTCAAAAATCTTCTTCACCCTCAATACGTTCCACCACCCAATCTCGCCAGATTGTTCACCTTGTTAATAAAAAAAACAGAATTGTTTATTACTTTAGTATATAACTTTCATTTATAGACATGTGCTAATGGTACTTTATAAACCACGAGCAAATTTTTAAAATCAGAACAAAATGTATATACGCATCTGAATTTAAGATTCCAGCATGGGACAGATAACGTCATTCTTTGTATTTGCTGTTTTTTTTGGAATAATAATGCGTATATAAGCGAAGAATAAGTTACGTACCTAAAATATGTAAACATTAAAAGTAACACTGACCTAGTAACAGGTTTAGCCAAAGATCAATCGGAAGCGTACTGCTTATTTTCAGTTGCATATAATACTGCCTATTATATAATACTACCTTAACAGACACATATTTAAAAAAGGATTGTTGTGTAAAGAAGTCAAATTTAATACCTATTTTCATCCTAATAACGGAAACATATATTCCTCTTAAAACCAGCTAAAATAGCTTTATAAAGTTAGGTTAGGTAAATTGATGTTGATGGCGTGACGAAGATGATTTGTCTATATCCAAGATACATATATATTTAAACAGACAAATAATTTATCGATTCACTTACCTTCTTTAATTGTACATAATCGGAAACATAACGAGCAATGAAATAAAACAAGCAAACCCCAAATTGTCAAGCACGAAGCATGCCATGGAAACCTACGATTTACACGCCTGTGCAACATTTAACATTTCGCGGTATTTTTGAATAAAAAGTTCCCTTGTGTTGGTGGAACTACAAAAAGTGATATTTTATTTTTTTACTTTTATTTGAATAATACTTTTCTGTAATAATTCAGACAATAACAAAAAACTCGAATTTATGCGGTACACTCATGAATATAATAAATTAAACCTGCTATATGGAAAATTTATGAAACAGCCTTATTTAATTAATACCTTATTTAAAAAACGTACATAAGTCATGAAAGTAAAATAATGGATATAAGACGACATAAAAATTTTACCTACCATACTTTCTGTATACCTACATTATTTTCAAAATAAATAGTCAAAAGTTAACCTATTAAATTATTTGTAAAATGTATTTAAAGCATATTCTATACTTCTCTTATTAAAATATTTTTATCATATTATTTTATGAAGTATTTTTAAAATAATAATCCAAAGATAAGTTTTGCAATTATTCATAAAATATTTTCAAAATATATTCCATGCTTATGTATTCCAATTATTCTAATGTTATTTATTAGAAGATATTCTAAAAATAATTATTATTATTTGGTTATTCAGAGTATAATTTAAAGATAATTTTTATAATTAATCGAATAATATCTTTTAGGAAGATTTTCAGATTATTCTTAGAATGTCTTGTGCTATCTGAGCGTCCGTCGGACGATAGCTGGAATTTTTTTTTAAAATTGCAAGTAAACTAAATAAAAAAGTCTATAACTGGAAATTATTTTCGAACATACAGGGCGAGCCAAGACGAAATTACAGCACCAAGTGCCTCTTTTTAAATGGACTGCTATGTATAAGAATAACACCGAAATCGTGCTTGAATATTACAAACGATACCCGTATTCGAATATACTCAACCAGATATGTTATATGCTTACGTCAAATAGTACGGGTAATGAAGGGAAAATGTTGTAAAAACCTCGCAAAAATTAATATGACTCATCTCCGGGATTTAAGCAGTTAATAACGTGTAGAATGGTATGATGCATTCTTTGCACTTCCAAGTTCCGGGAAAATTCAAAAAAATTTGGAAAAACTTTGATTTTCGTTTTCTCTTCTCTTACGGCTAAAATAATGAAAATATAGAAAAAAGTGACAAAACTTGTAGCTCGTCTCTTTCTCTACAAAATAGGTATTTACCAATTTTTGTCTTACTTAAGCCGTTTAGGAGATAAATCCAGTTTTCCACTTATAGTTTTGAGCCACTCCGAAAGGCGCGGAAAATGAGAATTCTCTGGGAGTTTCGTACGACCGGACATATCTATCGATAATTATTACTATTCAGAGCCGCTAAAAAAATGAAAGCAACGTAAAATGTAGAGAAAAGTCTCAGCTTTAATGTGGAACTAATCAAAAAATTCATACAAATGTTTATCATAGAGAAAAAAGTGTTAGAAGAAGGCTTAGTAAATTTTATACCATTGATTTATTCACATCTTTCAGTTTTATGCATCCTGCCTCTTACTCCTGTAACAATGGGTGCTTTTTCACAGCATGGATTCGATTACACGCACTTTAATCTATATTTCGTGAAAATTTCATTGAAGAATGTTAAGAAACAAATACGTTGTATATGTTTTACTGTATAATTGTGCATTTTCTGAACGTGTATGAATAATGTAGACAAATTCAAAAAGTACTGCGCGCATTTAAAAAACTCTAAAGTCATTCGAAAGAATATGTTTTATTGTACTTATAATCCAAAAATTAAGACTGTGCTATTATTATTACTAAAGATGTAGCGAATTGAACTCCAAAATTAGGAGGTGACTGATCGATGAGAAATATACCCCCTACTTTGATCGCAAGGCATATTTTTCCAACAAAAGTAATTGCAATAAAATGTTATTTGGATTAATATATCATTACATAAGAATATACAAGCAAAATGAATTATCATTCTAACGACTCCCGGCAAAGATATGAATAAATCTGTGGATCAACGGTACAAAGCTCACTAAGCCATCTTCTGACACTTTCTCTCCTTAATAATTTTTTTTATGAATTTTGTGATTAGTTCCACATTAAAGCTGAGACTTTTCTCTACATTTTATGTTATATTCATTTTTTAGGGGCTCTGAATAGTAAGAATTATCGATCGATGAGCCCGGTCGTACGAAACTCCAGGAGAATTCTCATTTATCGCGCATTTCGAAGCGGCTTAAAACTATAAGTGGAAAACTCGATTTATCTTCTAAACGGCTTAAGTAAGGCAAAAATTTGTAAAGACTTTTTTTGTAGAGAAAAAGACGAGCTACAACTTTTGTTTCTCTATTTTCAGTATTTTGGCCGCTAGAGCAAAAAAACCGAAAATCAAAAAGTTTTTCCAATTTTTTTTAAATTTTCCCAGAACTTGGAAGTGCAAAGAATGCATAATCTCATTCTCCAGGTTATTACCTACTTAAATCCCAGAGATGATCCTTTTATTAATTTTTGTTACCCTAAATTGTTAATTTGCCTATACTAAAAGGAAAGTAGTCGATTGTTTACTTGGCTCACTATTACAGGCCCGCTACCGTCTTGCAATTATTCGTATAATTGCCGGTAGCATAACCGTAGGTTAAATAATATTTATATACTTTTATTGAATCATCTATGGTGGTATTCATTAGACTAACGTTATTTATTATAAATAAATAATTTAGTAAGTAAATAAATTAAATTATGTCTGTCAATTAACATAAAGCAGTAGAACAATATTCAATTTATTCCAATAATTAAAAAATTATTCTAAAAATTGTCGGTCCACGCTCATGACATTGCTGATGTTATGAACCATTCCTTTGTCGGTCTTGTTTTAAGATTTTCCAATGGATATTGGATCAAGTATAAGTTCAAGATCTATTTTAGTGAAGATTACAGTTCCCTAGGGATTTATAGAATTACCAGTAGAAAAACAAGAAAACTATAGAAGAAATAAAGTAAAATGCAGCGTAATTACCTTAAGCTTTTCACAAAGACATATGACATAAAGGGAGACTATGTTGCTCTTTAATATATATAATAATAACTGCTAAATAACAAATGACGACAGATAATTTTGTCAGAAATCCAAATTATCTGGCTAACATGAGAAATTCAAAATAATATTGGAGAGTTGTGCAATAAACACCAATCTAGGCTTCTAGTAGTTATTTATTAACCTTCTTATAATTACATAACTATTGATATTCATTGACATTCTGTCACCTCTCATGCCCAGCCTCCTATATAATAAACCTTACAAATACAGGGTGTAATTAGTTTAAAAAACTGGTAATAGGGACCGACTAGACAAACAAAAAACCTATATTACTTTTTTCTCTAGAGGCACTTTGAAAAAAACTGACCTAGGTATAAAATTTGAATGTTAATAGACCGAGAGCTAGCGTCACAAGGGATGTACTATTTGTAAATGGACAGAATATGTCTTAATAGGTTGTCGATGATCCATTGAATACCCGCCCATCAGTCTGCCGGGCTGGGAACGCTGCGTTTGGCGGCGAGGGGTGGTTTAGTCAATGACCTGACAGCGGTACTGTTACAAATGTCAAAAAATCCGTTTTTGATTATCTCGTACCGAGCCGAATTTCCGGTCTTGCCATCGCAATTAACGCCACCGACAAAATACCAATCTTTCTTTTTCCGTAGAGATATCACACGATCCTCCACCCGACGTATTTATTTATTTCTTAACATTTCAAAAATTGATCTTTTTGAAGTTTTGCCTTCTCCGAGATTATAGTCAAATTTAAGTTTGGGATCCGCCGTAGCCGAACGTGCTAAGCGGCGACTACTTTTAAGTAGATTCCCGACTTCGAATCCCGCCCAGGGCTACTTTTTTATTTTTATTTTTTTTATTTTTGGCACATATTTTTGATTCTATAATTGCTCTTGGCTTATTTCTATGCGACTAATGTGTTAAAATTATAAATTTTTGTAATTTTTTCTGATTTTTTGGTGATACATAGGGAAATAATCTTTAAATAATCTTTCTAGTTTTCCATTCCTCAGTAGGTTCGTTGGTGTAATGGCAATAAATCCTGATTCCCAAGCAGGAAATCCGGGTTCAAACCAAGCACCCGGATTTTTTTTTAACCTTTTTTACATTTCCGGTCATAATTTGATAAATGATAAAATTTGTCAGCCATGCTGACGCCACCATTTTGAATTGTTAAATTTCGATCGAAAATTTGTAATCGGCGACCTCGATTACACTCAGATACCGATTTTTAGTCGAGTCATTTGATAAATGATAAAACTTGTCATGCCATGTTGACGCAGCCATTTTGAACTTTGGAGTTTCGATCCTATATTTGTAATCTGCGACATCGATAATCCTCACATACCGAATTTCAGTCGAATCCGACCATAAAGATCAAATGTTTTAATTTTTTTTTTCATTTTGACGAACCATGTATGTTTTCTTCAACAAAAGTGCATCAAGTTTTTGTGGATTGGGCTTTTATCGATTGATTAAATCCGAATTTAAACTATAAATTTTCTCGCACAATTTTTTGTATCGATTTCCAACAAAATTATTTTGAAACTGAATGAAGCTCCGAGAAACCCTCTTCAACTGAGCACATATGAAAATTTAAAAAAAATACTCATGTGATATATAGGTAATATTTGACCATCAAATTATGACCGGAAATGTAAAAAAAAATCTCCGGGCGCGAGGTTCGAACCCGGATCTCCTGTTTCATCATCATCATCATCATAACAAATTTAATATGGAATTAAAAATACAAAGCATGGGAATCTGGACTTCTAGCCGGTACACCAGCGAACCTACTGAAGAATGGAAGACTAGAAAGATTATTTAAAGATTATTACCCAATGTATCACCAAAAAATCAAAAAAAAATGACAAAAATGTATAATTTTAACACATTAGCAGCATAGAAATAAGCCAAGAGCAATTATAGAATCAAAAATGTGTGCCAAAAATTTTAAAAAAATAAATAAAAAAGTAGCCCTGGGCGGGATTCGAAGTCGGGAATCCACTTAAAAGTAGTCGCCGCTTAGCACGTTCGGCTACTGCTGATCCCAAACGTAAAATTGACTATAATCTCGGAGAAGGCAAAACTTCAAAAACACCAATTTTTGAAAAGTTAAGAACTAAATAAATACTTCGGGTGGAGGATCGTGTGATATCTCTACGGAAAAAAAAAGATTGGTATTTTGTCGGTGTTGTAAATTGCGACGGCAAAACCGGAAATTCGGCTCGGCACGAGATAATCAAAAGCGACTTTTTTGACATTTGTAACAGTACCGCTGTCAGGTCATTGACTAAACCGCCCCTCGCCGCTAAACGCAGCTCTCCTAGCCCGGCAGACTGATGGACGGGTATTCAATGGATCATCGACAACCTATTAAGACATATTCTGTCTATTTACAAATAGTACAAATTTCTGTGACGCTAGCTCTCGGGGTATAAGGTAGGAAACATTTGAGAACCACTGTTTTTCAGGGACAATGGATGTTACAGTTTCGAATATTAGAAATAATAAAAAACTGTAATACCCGACTTGTGTTCCCGCCGGAAGAAGTGCGGCACTTTGATGGGATTACTTGTACCGAACTTTTTATACCACTAATTGTGAAAATAATTCCTTCTCTTTCGGCACAACGCAAGCATAGCATGGCCGCGGAGGTTTAAATAGGATTTGTTTACATGAGTTTTTAAATTTGGAACAAAGTTATTGTAACTTTTATTGTCGTTTATAATAATTTATAAAATTTAAAAGTGGTTTATTAACATTTGTAACATTGTGTTAAAAGCTTAAAATATTAATAATTATTTTATGAAATTGGAAAACGAACAGTTAGACGTCCGAGTTACGATAACAGAAAATAGTTGTGTATTTCAAGTTAGGAAAGAATACGATTTTTTTAACGAATTGAGCGTATGCTTTTTTCCAATCAGGTATCGAAAACTAAAAACCGAGTCTTTGGTCTCTATGAAAATCAATGTAAACAATAATAAACAGATCAAAAGAAGACAGCGAATAATAATAATAATAATAATAATAATAATAATAATAATAATAATAATAATAATAATAATAATAATAATAATCATAGCTTTAATGCCCAATAGGTAACACCCAATAACTGAACAATTCTTTTGAATTTTTCACAAAAATTTTTCGAAATGGCCTCCATCTCCACGTATACATATTTCGGCACGTCGAACTAAGGACATACGCACTCCATTCAACACATTTGGTAAATTATGATCATTTTTTATGGTTTCTATGCACATTAAAATACGTTGTTGCAATTGTTCTAAAGTGTCAATTGGATCACGGTAAACCAGAGATTTAAAATGCCCCCCCAAAAAAAAGTCGAGCAATCTAGCAGGCCATGGTACTAGTCCGCCACGTCCAATCCATCGTCGAGGAAACTTTCTGTTCAAAAAATTTCGAACAGCCAGACTAAAATGGATTGGCGCGCCATCATGCAAATACCACATTCTTCTGCGCGTAGCCAAGGGTACATCTAGCAATTTGGCAATATTTGTTGCAAAAAATGTAAGTATACATCACCATTTAATCTAGCGGGTAATTGTATAGGTCCAGTTATTTCATTACCGCAAATTCCTGCCCACAAATTAACGCTGAACCGTCGTTGAAAATGCGCCCTTCTTATTACACGTGGATTTTCGTCTGCCCAATAGCGCATATTTTTAAAATTAAACACTCCATTTCCGGTAAAACACGACTCATCGGAGAAACACAGAACGTTTAAAAATCCTCATTTGCCGCGTGTTTTCTTAAAATCCACCTACAAAATTGCATTCGCTCTGCAAAATCTTGAGGTTCTAGTGCTTGGACACGTTGATAGTGATAGGGATGTAAGTTCATATCTCTCAATGTCCTCCATACTACAAAATGGGATACTCCCACAAGGTTCACGATATCGCGGGTGCTTAAAGTTGGATCCTCTTCTACAAGTTCCAAAATTTGAACCTCTGCGTCAATTATCCTTTCTTCGCGTTGTGGACCTCGTTCCCCTTCATGTCCATCGAGACGACCTGTTTCTCGAAGACGCTGGTCCACCACTTTTTCCATACATCAAGTGCATATCCGCGAGCTCTGGATAAGTGTAATCTCCCATAATGTCCAAAATCTGCGTTGTAAAACACCACACTAAACTGTGAATTAGCGTTATCAGTAAAGAAAACAAAAAGAAAAACTTGGTCCAAAATCCAAAAAGAACACAAAAAGCACGAAGGGGAAGTAGTGTCTTACGTAACCAAGTACTAACGACTTGAACGATAAGTCAATAAAATAAATCTTAACATAAGTGGCACGAAATTTGAAAAGAACAAAAGTAACAGACAAAACGAAAGAACGGGTAGGTCGCGTTGTGTGTACGTTGTTTACCAAGTAAGGACACAAACTAAAATTATTACTTGAGAATATTACAAGGGAGAGTATAGCACGCGTAATAAGATAATTTGCCCGCGAAGAAGCAAAAAACATGGCGGTGTCCTCTGTCGGTCGCTTTTAACTGCTTTGTCGGCATGCTTTTCGATGACCCCGTCGCGGCCTAATTATCTCTTAGGCTCCCCATACTTATTTGCACGAATGTCAGAGTATCATGTGCGACAAGACGCGAGGCAATAAAGCCTACCCCAATATGCCAGCGCCACCTGTTTTTTTAATGACATGAAACTAATTACACTCTGTATATTTATGTTACTTTTTATGCGCATGATGGTTTGTTAGTTATGTTTCCTGTTTAATATTAATTTTAAGAGTTTCTTATTTTATATATTTAACAAAAAGCTATTTTTTGTGTATGTTTATTTTTATGTATAAATGAACTTTATTACTTCCACACCCACGTAGTGGATTGGAAGTATATAGTACTTAATCGTAAAAAAATTTCCAAATTTTGTTTTTCTTGAAATTGGTTTAGAATGTCATGAAACGTCGAGATTTTAAATTTGAGCGAAGAAAAAATTTCTGTCTGTCGGTCTGCCTGTCTAACTTTTTTTGTCCCGTTTTCTCCGAAACGGTTTAAGACATTGACTTGAAATTTTATACTCATATGTATTATAACGAGATCTGGAACTGAATTGTTTTTGAAGATATCCGGTTAAGCGTGGGGGTAAATAGGGGTAAATGGCATCCCCCCACCACCCCTCACTATATTATTAAAGGGGTTGATAAAATAAAATTGAGACATTAATTTGAAATTTGGTACACGTATGTATTATAACGACATCTGGAACTGGATTATATATTGAGATGATTCCGTTGAAGGGTTGAGGGTTAAATAGGGGCAAATAGGGGAAAATAAGTAAAGCAAGTTGGTAAAAGTACAGAAACTTAAAATTCGGTGTATGGACTAGAAACCAAGGTCTCAGATTATTTATAATATTTTTCAACCCCTACCACCTCTACTCCATTATTAAAGGAGTTGATACAATAAAATTGAGATATATATTCAATTGAAATTTGGTACACGTATGTATTATAATGACATCTGGAACTAGATCATATTTTGAGATTATTCCGTAGAAGGGTTGTGGGTTAAATAGGGGTAAATAGGGCAAAAATATATAAAGCAAGCTGGTAAGAGTACAGAAACTTCAAATTCGGTGTATGTACTAGAAGCCAAAGTCTCAGATTTTTTATAATATTTTTCAACCCCCCAATACCCCTACTCCATTATTAAAGGGGTTGATAAAATAAAACAGATATTCACTTGAAATTTGGTACACGTATGTATTATAAGGACATCTGGAACCTGATTATATTTTGAAATGATTCCGTTGAAGGGTTGGGGGCTAAATAGGCGTAGATAGGGGAAAATAAGTAAAGCAAGCTAGTAAGAGCACAGGGATTTGGGATTTGGTGTATATACTAGAAGCGAAGACCTCAGGTTTCTTTATAATAAATAATAAATAAAAAAGCCTTCAAGAACTTACATTAAAACTAAATTATCTTTTAGTCTTTATTGGCTTATCATTGACTTATCAAGGTATTTGTCAAGCCTTCAATAAAATTGTATAGCTATTAAGTTCAAGCTAGGAGGATCAAGTTTTATAGAGATTAAACAAATGTTGTGGTTTTATCAGCAAACAAACATCTGTAATAAATCAGGCTTAAACATAAAAGGATTTGGTTTACCTTTGTCCAGACTATAACGTTTTAAAATAGGTTGTTTTAAAACTGTGATAAGATATATACATATTCATCGACATTTCGTTTGTGTATGTGGAGCAGTGTTCGATAATAAATTAAAATATTACTAGCAAAACCAAAACACTTGATAAAAAACAGGAGAGTGGACATGTACCAAATAGCGTCTCGGCAAACTGACTTTCTAGGTTATGTTATCCAAGCACCACAAATTCTATATGTTTTAAAGCGGTTGTGTTATGTGCTCAAGTAGCTTAAAATTGGTTTTAAGATAAGCCTACAAGTTTTAAAAAATATGTTAAGACCAGTGAGGCTTGAAATGTACTTTTACAAGAATAGATCGACATACACATAAAGAGCAATTGGTGATGTAATAGGCATTTTAAGACAAAACATGTTTGAAGTAGAATTATTTGCAGGTTTATACAGGGTGTAATCAGTTTCATGTCATTAAAAAAAACTGGTAATGGGGACCGACTAGACAAACAAAAACCTTTATGACTTTGAAAAACACTGATCTAGGTTAACATATTTAATATTATGGTAGACAACTATTGAGAACCACTGCTTTTCTTGGTCGATGGACTTGTACTTCCCAATTATACAACTTTTAAATTGTCATAAAAAAGTGCTGGCGCACACGCGGTGTCAAGGGATCATCGACCGCCTTTGATGTACCGCCTCAACTGAACTGAGGCAAGCATAAAGAGGTAAATAATTCGTTCTCTCTTCGTGTACAATTGCAAGCAAATAATGGCCATAGAGGTTTAAACAGAGCATTTCTTTACATGTGTTTTTCAATTTTGAACCAAATATTGGATTGTTTATAATTTAGAAAATTTAAATGTGGTTTATTAACATTTGTAATGAGTGTCCTGGGTTAAAAGCTTACTACCTACCTAAATGATTCAAAATCTCTGCATCTGTATCAATACACAGTTCGGTACGTCAAATTAAGTACATACGCACTTCGTTCAACATTAATCACTAAACTATTAACTAACGTTGTCAATAAAGAAAAATAAAATAAAAACTTGGTACAAAAGCCAAAAAGGAATACAAAAAGAACGAACAAGTAAGTTGTGTCTGTACGTAATCAAGAATTTGACAACTTGAACGGTAAGTCAATAAAATAAATCTTAACTATAAATACACAATGACGCGAAATTCAAAAATAACAAAAACAACGAACGGCGGGTTGGACGTGTGTACATAACGAAACACCGTCATGACAGTAACTAAAATATTGCACAAGGGAGAGTTAGAGTATAGTTTTCTTCAGATCAGATCTAGATCTAAACCTACCTCGATATTCCAGCAGTTCTCAAAAAAATTTATTGAAAATTTGCGAAATTTTTGTTTATTTTTTTTTCTCCAAAACTATGAGCTTTAGACCCCATGTTACATAAGGTTTTTCGTTTGTCTTGTCATTCCCTACCACCAATTTTTTTAATGACATGAAACTAATTACACCCTGTATATACGGCCGCCATTTTATTTCCAGCCATCGAGGAATATAACGGTCAGTCATATTGGGAATGTCCCAGATTGGACAAAAAAATGTAATTTGTATCTAACAGAAATGTTTTATAAAAACATTTTACATACTCTACCATATTGTGGGCAGATGCTAAAGCTTTCTTTGCTTTTTAAGTCACAAAAAAAATTATTTATATATTTTTTTAAAACTGTGTTTTTAGGGAGCGCATGAATTTTTAAGAACTATCTAATATATGTTTTATAGTAAACTTAGCCTCGTCGAAAATTTTAGCACCCTATAAGCAGTCACATCAATTCATTACAAGTATTCCATCTTTAACTGTTTTTCAGAACTGTTCTTATAGTAGTCGCCAATTGTCCATTTTATAACTTATGTATAACTATAGCGGCCCATAGTGAACGTAGAATGAATTTATTTGCATTTATTTTTACTTCATTAAATACAAAAAGTCCGTTCAAAGTATTTGTGTGTGTCTTTTAAATTTTGATATAGTGCTTATCCTAAACCAACTATTATTTTATAATTCTTCAGATACTCTCTGAGTAAAGCTTTAGATAATTTATTAAAACTAGAAAGTTTTAATAGTAGTTCCTTTCAAACTATTTTCGTTTATAAGTAAGTATATAAGTTTTTGGGATAACTTATAGATTATTTTGAAAACTACAGTTGTTACTTGGGTTTCCACATCTGGTCTAGGGCCCCCTACATACTTTTTTCGGTGGGCCCTTGCGCCCACAATCCGACACTATACGAGCAGTCTACATGTCTACATGAAACACTTCCTAGTTCTTTATCGGATCTCTTGGCTAATTTATCAAATAACTGTTGTTTAAGTTAACAAACCGTAATAAAATAGATATTTTTATTTACTACACTGATAATGATTAACAAAATTTCATGAAATAAATATAATGAACATCTTTAGCATTAAAGAGATTCTACACAACTATAAGAGTCATTGGGGTAGAAAATTCTTTCAAGACGAACCTCCTCCTGCTCCGTCACATTGATCCCTTTCTTAATAGCTGACGGTAATCGCTTGCAATCTTTGAAATGAGCCACGTTGACGATAGTGGATTTATTGTTTTTGGCGGGGCGTCGCGTCGCATTGATAGTGCGTTGCAAAAGCAGCTTTCGAATTCCTTCAAGGATATGCTGATGCGGAATTCAAGGCAATTATCCCCTTTCAGCGGACTGGCTGTATTAGCATTAAGGAATGCAATTACTAAGTGTCTATTCTACTTAACCCTTCACCCCCACGGGAATGTGTTACGCAGTATCGCCTTCGAGAATTGCTGACACCCCACAGCTCGGTTTGCTGTATATTGGAATTCACTCGGTCATAGAATAAGACCTGCTAAAAATGTAATAGCTTAGAAGAAAAACTGAATAACCGATATCACGTATTTTTAAGCTACTAAGTACACATCGATAAATTAACAACTATTATCAATGGCAGTGCTTGGCAGATAAAAAAATAAATGAGAAAATCTTCGAAAGGTTTTTTTGGATGATTTCTATTAGTGTAGACAAATTAGACGAAAATCGACCTAAACCTGAAGAAGTCTACCGAATTAATGGATTTTCACGAAACTTTGAGGATTGTGTTCGTTTTGATGTCTAGATCAAACTCGAAAAAAAAGGCCGCTATTGTCCCACAATTGTTATAAACAACTTTTTACTCGTAAAGAATTGCACTCGTTTATTGTATTTTCCGAGATATGGCGGTTCGACTTTTTCCAAAAAGGGAGGAGGGGGAATAAAAAATGACGTGAAAAAATCCAGACTAATTCTGGTGAATGTATTATTAACATATAAGACTTTTTTTCCTTTATAACTTTTTCCTAAAGTGCACTGGGTCCAAGTTTTTTCAGAAAAACACGAAAAAGGGAAAACGGAAAATCTCGTAAACTATGAAATTTAAAAATCTTACTTACTTATTTTAATAACACATTCACCAGATTTTTTTGGATTTCTTTTCGTCACTTTTTCTCCCCCATCCTCTCTTTATGGAGAAATTCGAAACGCTAATCTCGAAAAATACGCGTTTTTTCTAAAATTTTACAAGAGTAAATAGTTGTTGTTTTTCGTCAAATTATCTAAAAATACATATCATTTTTTTAATTTACCTCAATTTTACTAGTAACCCGGCCAAAATAGACATTCAAGGTTACAATAATTCGCATAGAGCTGAAATTTAGTATGGTTGCTGGGAACATTATTATAAATGAAATGTGAAAAGTCCCCATTGATCCCACATCTACAAAAAAATTTATTCAAAATCAAATTTCGCAAATATGGGTTTTTTGCATTTTTCAGCCAAACGGTAAGTTTTTTCATAAAAATAGGTCAAACAAAAATTGTCTCAAAAAATTTTATTGAAAATTTGAGAAATTTTTGTTTATTTTTTCTCTCCAAAGCTATGACCCCATGTTATATAAGGTTTTTTTGTTTGTCTTGTCGTTCCCTAACACCAGTTTTTCTTTTTAATGTCATGAAACTAATTAAACCCTGTATATTTTATGAATTATTTCAATAAATGAAAATATATTTTGAATTCGTTTTCTTATTGATCCACTAATTATAAGATTGGCGATCGACGTACAATTCTGTGGCGTAGGTCAGATAACTACTTATACGGGTATCCCTTGATCCCGTCACGTTGTTGTATCTATCCGAATACTCATAGAATCCATCGACGGTCTTACTTATTAAGTGTTTCTGAGAAAGTGCTAATTATCAGATCAGTAGAAGTGCACCGCTCGACATCAGATTTCGACGAAGAGAGCAGACTGTAGCAATCACAGTAAGTATAATTTTGTCTATTTTCGTCTTGGGAAATCTGAAGGGTAACTTGAATTCCCCTTGTGAGTAGAGTTGATATATATCGTAGCGGCGACACGGCTCCGGCCTAATTAATATAAAATCCTTGCCGTGTCCCTCAGAGCCAACAATACTAGGTACATCTATATTAGGACGCTGCAAATGGATCAAGTGCATCAAAAAGGGCATTGGACAATTCTGAATAAATTTGAGTACATTCCTGGGATGACTCCAGACACTTTTTGCTCATTGCAATTTTTGTCCAAGCGTCTTCTTTTTCGAGTAGACATCGCAAATATCTAAAATTTTGATTTTTCCTCGCCATATAGCTAAAAAATTGCAATTTCAGAAAAAAAAGTTTCGAACAAAAGTAGTCTATTTTTATTCAGACAATCCAAATTTGCAATAAAATATAGGGGTTCCCATTTAAAAGACCAAATTTGACCTTGAATGACCTCAACCCTTCCGCCCAAAGTCAAAGTGCCGAAGTGCCCCCATCCAATTCTACAATTTTTGGTTGAAACATTCTTTCGTAGTGCTTATATTTCAGATATTTCAAAGTTTCAGATTTAAAAAAATCACCCGGCTGATATTTTAACCTGAAACTTTCAAATATCTCGAGTAATAAGCACTCTACGAAAGAATTTTTCAAGCAAAAGTTGTAGAATTCAATGGGGGCACTTCGGCGGTATGTCAGTTTGACTTTGGGTGGAAGGGTTAGTCATTCAAGGTCAAATTCGATTTTTTAAATGGGAACCCCTATATTTTATTGCTAATTCGGATTGTCCGACTAAAAATAGACTACCTTTGTTCAAAATATTTTTTTCGAATAGGTACTGTCATTTTTTTAGTTATCTAGCGAGAAAAAATAAAAATTTTAGAAATTTGCGATTTTTTTACTCGAAAAAGAAGAGGTTTGGACAAAAATTGAAAGAGGCAAAAAGAGTTTGGAATCGACCCAGGAATGTACCTACTCAATTTTTTTCAGAATAGTCCAATGCCCTCTTTGATGCACTTGATCCATTTTCAGCGTCCTAACACCTCTCCAAAGAAGAGATTTAAAAAATGAGTAGAAAATTTTTCGCAATAAAACGGTATTTTCAATAAAATCAATATAAAAAAGTTATAACCCTAAAATTATATATTTTTTTGAAAATTTTGGTCTATTTTTAATTATAACTTTTTCATTTTCAATTTTACCCTAAGAAGAATCTAAACCAAGATTGTATAAAATGCAATTCTCTACAAAAAAAAGTCTTAGAAAATTTTTTGTGAGACTTTATACGGTCCTCAAGATATCGCAGAAAAACCTTTTTCAGGATGGCGACGAAATGAGGGGGTTTTCAACCCCGAAAATCGAGTGTTATACTCACACTGACCTCTCCTAAACATAAAAAGAAAAAATAAATCTTGTCCTACCCAAAATGCAAGGTTCAGCCAAAATTTTGTAACATTTCAATGGACTAACTGTGTGAGGAGCGATGTGCAATGTGCGAGGCTTAGGTTGTTGATTTTTCCACTCTCATTTAAAATAATAGTTGTATTTAATTTTACTGCGCGATGTGCGAGGGGCCGTGCGATGTGCGCTGTGCGGTGCGCCGACGTGGCCATGCACTATAAGTACCTATATTTCAGAGTACGATTGTTTTAAATTATTCCATAAAATACATTAGGCATTACCCTGATAACAACAAACGTCCCCAGGACGTACACTTAGGTCCTCGTTAGGTCTGAACGTCCCGTGTTTATATGGTACGTCCCAAAGACGTCCGTTTGCTATCGTCCCTAAAACATTCTCAATAAACGCTTTAAGGACATCCTGCTAGAGTCTAGTCCAAACAAACCTAAACACATTTGTGAAATAACCTCTAGGAGTGATGTTTTTTGTTTTGAACAGATGAGGACATGTTTAAAAAAGGAAATTAAAGACTGTAAAATGAAATTAAAATTCTTAAAAAGTTTTGCTAACAAAATTTCTATTGATAACAAAATATTCTCATTTTTCATGGTCCATTTAAATTTTGTCAATTTGATTTTTCCGAGGATTAATCTTATATTCGTTTCAACTATTTTTTTCATCTTGCGAAATCACATTAATTTGTACTTTTTGACAGTACAGTGAAGTTATTATATACTACTATCCTCTGTATTAGTGTGTGCTACTATAATTTAGTACGAAAATATCGCAATGAGAATAAATGGTAATACTTACTGGAATGAATAACAAAAATATGTTAAGTTCCAATAAAGCTCTTTTATTTTAAAATTCCCGCCAAGCGTTATTGTGTTTTTTGAGATGGGGGAATTTCGCTTAGTTGCTGTCAAACTATTCAATTCAATTTGGCATCCCTATGGTTATTGCATCATTTTTATTTCGTCCGCTCACTAGTCAATTTTAACGACTACAAAAGAAAGTACCAAAAATAGGTAAGTCTATTTAGTTGATTTATTAATACATAAGTATTTAGATCGATATTTTATTCTAGATAAATTTGGTGCTGCTTATTTGTAGGTTATAGCCTATATATCATAAATATACTACCACCCACCTTATTTGGCTCTGTTCAAATTCTATGAGAGATCACTTGTAAACCTGGGTATGTAGTTTTTAGTTGTTTTTCATGGAGCGAACTTATTCACTTAAAAGAAGGTTGTTGGTTAAACATTATAAAAAATTGAAAAGAAGAAGTACCTACTATCGCAGTGTGTTAAACGAAGTGTTAAATATGGTTCGACATCTGATGAACAAGTGGAGGTGATGAAACTTGTAATAGGTAAGGTTTGATGCATCGAGTAATAAAAACATTTGCCAGAAAACAAACTTGTGAAGCATATTAGGGATTTCGGTAAATTAATATAAGGAAAAAACTAATAAAGGTACTTTTTTGAAAAAAATTAACAATTTTGTAACTTATATGCCCTATTTGTTATATTTTTTCTGAAATTTCGCTTTACATACGTACCTACAAAAACTTTTATACATCATCAATGTTGAACCTTATAATGAACCTGTTTTTAACCGTAAATCCTAATGCATCTTAACCCATAGCCGTTTTCTTTACTTGAATTCTGTAATAATACTTATTGGCAAAAAATATAACGTTAAACTTATAATAATGCTATTAATCTGGTAGCATTAGTCACAACATATATTTCTGCTTCTCTCAGTCTTTGGTACTTATTATTTGTAGAATAGATCATTTATACAAAGAGGTGCTCTTAAAATTTTTAAATGAACAAGGGAACGTTTCAGATGCAAATGTTGGTTAAACAAAAAAATGTTCACATTTAAACAGTGATTCTTTTTTAATAGGACACCAAGAAAATTATAACAATTTATTTTAAATTTAAGCTTGCCATCAGGTGGCATATATTAGTCTTAATGTTTTTTGCAAAGATTTCATCTAAAATGTTAATTTTTCTTTTATTTGCAAAGGAGCTGCTGAAGTCGTTAACGCTTCAAAGTCTTGGAGGGGCACAGAAATGGCTATTGCATCGTGACTGAAGAGGGCAAAAGAAAGAACAGTGAGGGTGTCAAAAAAGAGAGAATATTAAAGAATAATATAAACTAAGATAATTATAGAAAGACGAAGTGTGCAAAAGGCTAAGAGAAGGTGAGATATACATTAATTGCACACTTGGCTTTCTTATAATATAATATTCGATATGACTTAACGTATATATAACTATATTATACTGTACTAGGTATTATAATATATAACTTTTAAATCCCATAAGAATTGTATTTTTGACACTTATTGACACTTGAATTTGTAGAGTAAGAAGTTAATTTTTAAAAAGTACAAATGCCATAACTTATTTTTCAATAGCATAATATAGAAATAAAATGTTCGCATAAATTTGTCATTTGGTGTTGATAAATAAAAACAGCAAGTATTAAAATCAATCTAAGTAATTTGAATAATTTTTCTATACGGTAATTATATATTATGTCGCTTTTTTAATCTTTTTGGCTTTTCTAACCACATTTATTCCCTTCAAAATAAAATCCAATCACTGGATTCTATTTCGAAAGAAATGCATGTGGTTAGAAAACCCAAAAAGAAACATAAATACCCTCTGCTGTGAATACACCTTAAAAGTGGAGGAGGGGGAGGTACCTATATGTTTTGCTAGTATGTCCTAACAACATTTTCAGGACGTCCTTTCTAGACCTACATTCGTCCCACATAAGTCCTGGGTTGGACGTTCTCAGGATACCCCGTTTTGCTGACGCAGAACGTCCCTCAAACGTCCTCGGTACGTTTTAGGTCGGTAAAGTACGTTCTCGGTACGTTTTCATGTACTGTGGGTACGTTCTTGGGACGGCATGTGCTATTAGTTCATGCAGCCCTTCGTGTTCGTATCACAAAACGTATGCGCAGAACCTTTGCTAAACAGAGCTCTGTTAATGAGTCAATTGTTGTGCGCAGCAATTTGTTCATAGGATTTGTGTGTATGGCAGCAATAATATACGCTTAAATGCGACTAAAATGACTTCAATATCTTTAATCTGTGCGACTATGTTGCTAACATTTCCGAGATTTTGTATTTCATAACTATAATTATTTTCACTAAAGATTTACGAGAAAATAATATATTTTCAAACTTACCATTCTGATATCTAGAACACGATCGAACTTCAATTCAAAACATAGGTAGGTACCTAGTCGACTTTCAATGAGACTACAATTAATTCACTTTTTCACATTACCGAAAAGTGATTTTTTCACCAATTTTTGTAGGCCTATCTTCTGCTTTATCACTAATATCACTACCGATTATTTAAGTAAGTACTTATGAAAATATTTAGATACCCCCTATGAATATTGGGGCGTAGGGGGTATACACCCCAAATACTCTCATCGGTGACACCAACAGCTCTGGTGCTCATTCTTTTAAATGAAATCGTGGTGGCGGATTTGGTATTATTCTGTTCTCATCCTTTAAATAAATAAAGATAGTTATTTTGCTTTAATGCTCAAATCACTGGAGTATAGGGCGCGAAGCAACGGAAAAATCACAAACGGAATATCACAGAAACGATTAATTAATTATTATTCATTTTGGACACTAACACTCGCACTTATTGTTTTGTTTCTTAAAATTTCAAGTTACGGTTTTAGTTTTCAGTACTACCAACTGTGCAAATTATTGCGTCTCGATAAATAAAATATGTATTTAGAATTTAAGCAAAGATTAGAGAATTAACAAGATAAGACAGCTGGCGAAGTACCTTTTATCTTTTAGCAATGGCGCCATTGACCTCGACATTTAAATTGGAGTTATCGCACAGTTGCCACAATGTGACAATCATACGGGGAAGGTAACATTAGAAAGAGAGACCAATAGTGAAAAATCGACAACACTGTCCTAATAGAAGGAACGAACTCAGCTGACAGCCAGAAAGTAAGTTCACTAAAGAAACAGGTTGCTTCGTAACATATGACACATGAAGTATTCCTATGTTCATGTTAGGTATCTATTTAGTTAGGATAGAATTATTCATTGACAGAATAATTTTGAAACTTTTTTTCCATAAAATGAAAAAAATCAGCTACATGCGGCTGTCACTGAGGTCTACACGCGACGTAGCACTTTCCGATTCTAATGAGCCAACCTGTCTTTTAGTAAGCTTGATCAAATATACGTACCCGACAAATCCCCAAACCGTTTCCGTTGCATATCGTATCCCTTTAATTTGGAGTTCACAACTGTCTTCGTCTATTTCGTCTTCTCCGTCTGACTGTCCTATTTTGTTAATTCTCTAATCTTTGATTTGAGTTTAAATTTTACTTAACATTTATTTTTAAATATATCAGGACAGTGTTGTCCGTTTTTCAGTATTAGGATATCTGTCTAATGTGATCTTCTCCGTCTGATCGTCACATTGTGGCAACTGCGCGAGAACTCCAATTTAAATGTCGATGTCAATCAAAGAGTTTAACAAATAGAGGAGACAAGCTCCATAAGCGTAATGTATAAGCAGCGGTAGGCTGTGGGCTTCTCATCCCTCTCACACGGTTCGTTCTTTCTTTGTCGCATAGTACATGAGGGGTGGTGACGATTATTTGTTGGAAATCAAAGAGCGCCAGGGGGTCAATTCTCGAAATTATTCCTATGGGAATATGACACTTTTGGAACGTGCAAATTGTATTCTTGACTGATCCTATGAGATTGTTTTCCATTCAAATCAGTGGAATTGCTTCACCTGATCATTTCCAGCAGAAAATAATATCAGGACTAGTCAAGAATACAAATTTACACGTTCCAAAAACCCTATTTCCCATAGGAATAATTTCGACAATTGACCCCCAGGTAAGGCTGTGTTGCTTTGTAAAAGAGTGGAGAGAGAGGGTACGAGGTGTGCCAGGTGTGCGACAAGGACGAAGAGCCTACCGTCTCCAAGGCAACCAAACCGCGACTCCCGGCAAATCGCCAGCTTGTCTTCTCTATGTATTAAACTCTTTGATGTCAATAGCGCCATTGCTAAAAGATAAAAGGTTTTCCGCTGGCTGTCCTATCTTGTTAATTCCCTAATCTTTGGTTGGGGGCCTAAGTCATAGTGTTTTTTGCACCATTATATTTATACCCCGTATTTCAGGCAACATTAATGATAATGCGCTTTGAATCCAGTGCATATTTTTCATATTGCTACCCGAATAAGAAAATACTAAGTATCATGGAAAATAGTACAATATATAGATATACAATAAAAGACATATATTATGTAGCTTAAAATTAAACACAAGATTTGATGAATTTTTCATAATATTGTTGAATGGAATATTACTTACAACACGCAGAGTACAGCGAAAAAAATATTTACGCAAAATAACAATAAACGCGAATTATTTACATTTTTAATTGATACAATGAATAGTTCTTTATATAGTAGTACGAATTGAGAGTCATTACTTAATTACCTTATTCATGGTCACAATGCAATTGTGTTCATTAGAAACTGATGAACATATTCGGTAACTTACTGAATATCTTCATTTCTTCCACGAATCTTTTTCATCATTTCAATCATTGTTTCGCATCACATAAAAAACGCTGAATAATTATGTTCCTTTATAACATTCAGCTTTAAAATGATGTCAGAGAACCCAATCCTTTTTATCAAAAGGGATCCCTTATAAAAATGTTATTTTTAAATCTTATTTCGAGTTCATCCAGAGTCAGTAGCTGCAACTGATAAGAATATATTTCCTTTCATATTACTTCTTTTCAACTGCCAATTGTTTAGTATAGCTAACATTACTTTCAATTTTTTTCAGTAATATAAATTTGTACCTACCTTTCATAGGATCTTTGGGAAACAGAAAGCTTATTGTTTCACCCGCCTTCAAAGGGCATGGACAATAAGCACAATCCCTATACCCTTTAGAACCCATTATAAACAAAAATCAAATAAATCAATAAACTTATAATAAAAAATTGTCGAAAGTTGAACGAAAAAGCTACGAAAATAACCAACCATCGTGTAAGTTGAAAAACTGCCAATCGCACGTCAAGAATTGTCATATAGCTTTTGACAAATATATACATTATCGTCATGGCGACTATGAACAAATTTGGTCCCGCCTGAAAGGTATGCTTTCGCTTCTGTATAGTTCCCGTCTTCTGTGATGTTAGACATACCTATGGCTTCACCATGCAAAGCTGTTTTTCGTTATCAAATCGTTGGTAACATATATATTAGTCCACAGTTTTCGAGGGCATTCTTTTCATCACTTACCACCTGATTTTCCCTAAACTATTAATAAATCGATATTTTCGTCTATCCTGGCAATGTGGTCTAAAATGACAAGATATGGGAGAAATACGATGCTAAGAGGTGTGCAGAATCAAGCTATCCAGGAAATTCGTAACAATTGATACCAGATCCACATTTCATACAAGCATGTCTGTCTCCCTATAAGGGTTCGTGTCTCAGATGAGGCATACCAAAAATAGAGAAATTAATGCTTTTTCAAAAATATCTCCAAAATCAATATATACAGTAACGAAACTTTAAAGGAATTGAAATTGTAAATTACGTAAATAATGAATCAGTTACTTATGGATCTTACTGTATGTGCACAGCAACCTTCTGTCTGCGGACCATTTTTACACTGGCAACAGTAGCCTAAAAACAAAACAATACCAATTCGAGTATGAATCAGTTGTGAATCTTTGGCTTGCATACCAAAAGAGGAAACACGGGGTGGTCTATAGGTAAAGTACAATGAACTAAACGAACTGTCTAAAACTATCTAGCTTATCTTCGCCAATAAAAAAACATTCTTAATTTTCACTCCTAAACCCATTAAAAAAAACAAGTTTTAATAAGGTCGGAGTGGGCCCAGAAGCTATTGAAAATCGGGATCCTCCTTTAGGCTATAATAAAAAGGGTACTCAACGTCACAACCCATGTCGTAAAAGAAAACTCTTTACCTTTCACACAAATTAAAAATATCAACTTTAAGAAAAAAATCTTTATTAATACTAGGTTGTATCTAAAAAACAACTGTACGTCAATATTTTTAACTTATTTTATTACATGATTGTAGGATATAGTTATTGGTAAAATATATACAAAAGCAGTCTTCATATATAACATTAAAAAATCTATAAATAAATTTAATACACTAACAAAATATAAAATCTTATTTTTGCTCGTTATTTTCAACTATGTCAGGAACTCTTTTCAGAAAATCAATGTGTAGTTCCAAAAGAGTACTTAGCTTAAGTTTTCCACTAATAAATTTGAACATTTCCACCACAACATCGTTTTGTTGTTCTTCAATTTGAGCTTCAATAAATCTCTTGAAGTTATTTACAATATCACTGCTGTCATTGAAAGTTTTAAATGTTATGTTATTTAGTGGATTTACAATTTCTTTACCATTGGTATGTGCTTTTTCTATTCGGTCGAAAAATTCCCTCAAATCTGTAGTTTCTAACCTATTAATCACAATATCACCCAACTGGACTACAGATATTGAATTTATATAACTAGAAATATCACTGGGGTTTTTTATTAATGGAAGAAGACAAGTGTCTAATACATCTTGCCTAGTAAACATGTTTTTATTTATACTTTCCTCAAGCCCATTCTTGATATCGTCTAGTGATCGATTCTCCAACAGATTAACCAAAGGCTTTTTATCTATTGAATGTCTAATCATACAATCAAAGTAAACAGATTCGTCTTCGGAGCTTTCAATACTTTCTGTTAAAGTTTTGAAAATATCAGGAAGGCCCATATGTTGACTTATGTGTTTTATAACAACCTTAAAGTCCTCCTCTTCAACGAAGTCTCTTGCATCTATATTGTACTGGGCTTTGGCTAGGGATATCAATTTTGATTTATCTAGTGAAGACAACAGGATTCTCGCCAGATCATCAATTGATCCCTGAAATAATAATAATAATAATAATAATAATAATAATAATAATGATAATAATAATAATAAAACAATACTTTATTGAGCAAAAAAAGGGATTCGTCCCACCATATAAATACCAGCCAACTGAAGTATTGGAGAATGAAAATTTCAAAATATACTGGGACACAGCAATAATTACTGACAGACCTATACAGCATAACCGACCTGACATGATAGTCATCGACAAGACGCAGAAAAACGCTACCATCATCGATTTCTCAGTTCCACTAGACGACAACCTTGGCAGAGCCTACCATCAGAAAAAAGAGAAATACGAGCCATTAGCCACCGAAATTAAGGAAATCTGGAATATGCAAAGAGTGGATATTAAACCATTAATAATATCCGCAACGGGTACTGTGCACAAAAAGCTCCGTTTCCACTTAGAAGAACTAAATATAGTTGCGGGCAACGGTATACAGTGGATGCAGAAGGCAGTAATATTGGGTACCACTGCGTTAGTCCGCCGCGTCCTCTCCAGTCAGTAGACAACAGGGAAGCCTTGAGTAATCCGGCGACTCTGAATAACCACCCACTAAAAGTGTGATAAGGAAAAAAAAAAAAAAAAAAAAAAAAAAAATAATAAAACAATACTTTATTGAGCAAAAACTTCCACAATATAGGGCAAAGTTTCATATTATCTATTCTTAGACTTAACCCTAACATGTCATATTTTAAAAACCATTGAAAAAAGTAGTTACTGCATAGTTAATTGACTGTAGAAACGTTTTAAGTAAAATCATACAGGGTATTCCATTTGAAAAAAATTGAGTTAATTAAATTTGAAAATGTAAAAATTTGAATCACCATGAACATCACCTTGTAGAATTAGGTTCGAATTTAGGTAGGGCCGCATTTTGAATCCTGTGAACTACGTGATCGCAGAAGGCGCTAACTGAAAGAGGCGCCAAGCACACACACTAAAAAAACTGATAAACACGGTAAGTAAAATGTTACAAAAAGTCACATTTGATCTAAAAGTTCAACAAATCTCATCAAAAGTGTTTAAGAGGTTTTTGAAAACATGAGGTCTGATTATAGTCAATGGTGTTATTACAGACGCAAGAGAGCTTGCAGACAAAATCGGAGTCAATGTCGAGTTTGAAACGGGAACTCAAGTCCGCTCGAGGAAAGTGAAAAAACGATTCTTATGAAAGTGGGGATGAACCTATTGGAGCAGGGAAAAGATCTTTCAAAGTCAACTTTTTTTATGTTGTGTTTGAAAAAGTAATTACATCACTGAAAGAAATGTTCCAGCTTACGAAAAACCACAGCAAAAGCTTTGAATTTCTATATCAAATAGACAATTTTCCAACATGGGATAAAGAGAATTTGAAAAAAACATGTGCATATCTTGAAACTTTGTTGAGTGATAAAGAGGAACGTGACATTGATGGAAATGATCCTAATATTTGGACCTATGTTGACCTCCGGTACCTCTCCAGACAAAGCCTTGTCTTTCATCATAATAAATGGCTATGTGGACTTATTTCCAAACGTTGTAAGCTTAAGAATATTTGTCACTCTTTCAGCGGCCAGTGGTGAACGGACTTTTGCTAAGTTAAAATTAATAAAGACTTACTTGAGATCAACATCTCAAGAACAATGGAATGGACTAGCTTTGATGGCCATTGAAAATGACATTCTCAATAAAATGGATACTAATGCAATAATAATAGGGGAGTCAAATTAGATTTTCACTTCGGAATAATTCCTCGATCGATGATTTTTGTTGAAGCGCTTTCATAAAAGTGTGGAGAAAAAAAAAACTGATTTTTTTATCAATTACTTATCACACAGTGAGTACAAAAATATGATTGGCATACATATCGGTTGGTGCTTTTCCAGAGGCAGAAACTGTTAACCTGCAAGGCATTTCATTGGGCATGACAGATTTGCAACAAGCTGATTTTTTCTTTATCGATTAATTACCACTCGGTAATTACAAAAACACGATTGGCATATAAATCGGTTCTTGTCTTTCCAGAGGCTTTAATAATTAATGGCAGACAAAAATGGTGTCATGTCCAGTGTAATATCTTGCAAATTACCAGTTTCTGCCTCTTGAAAGGCACCAACTGATATGTATAACGACTGACATAACAAACTAATTTTTTCTTCATGGATTAATTACCACTTGGTAATTACGAAAATACAATTGCACGTGGATGATACATTTGTATCAAGCTGATTTTTCTTCATTGATTAATTACCACTCGGTAATACAAAATACAATCGCATTTTCGTAATTAATCGACGAAGAAAAATCAGCTTGTTACAAATCCTCTACAGAAAAATATCTCGCAGGTTAACAGTTTCTGCCTCTGGGGACCCACCAACAGAGACGTATGCCAATCTCATTTTTGTACTCACTGTGTGATAAGTAATCGATAAAAAAAATATCAGCTTTATGCAAATCCTTCCACCAACCACAAAAAACATGTCGACTGTCAAGAGTCATCTAGTGAAGTCTCCACCACCAAAAACATTTCTCATTTCAATTTTTTTGTCTGTCAAGCTCAAAGGAACAACATTAATAATGTCTCTAGCTTTTACAAATGTGTCAGGTGAGTCCACGCTGGCTCCTGTACTAATTATCCACACCGATTTTTGGAAAATCAAATTTTTAAGCATCAGCACTTACCTCTTTCTTTGATTTCTCTAGTAGCACCTTAAACTCTGTCTTTATGTCAAAAATTTTTGTCGGTACTATCCTCCTTGGCGTACCACTCTTCTTACTCTCCCGTTCTTCCACACCATTCTCCTTAACTGGATCTACATCTACTCCTTTTCCATTCCTGTCAACATTTCTCTTGTAGTAGTTATCTAAGGCCTTGTAAACATTTGCTACCACTGGTACTTTAAACGGAAAGCGGTTTATCTCTACCTCGCTTTGTTTTGCTAAATCTCCTATAGTCTTAATGTCCTTATTTCTCAACTTATTCATCAATGTAGGTATAAACATGGGACTGGTAACTCGTTTCAATATTAACATGACATCGTCTTTACAATCCACGAGTTTGGGATAGATCGGCTTGTCTTTTCTCAGCATAAGTGAATTTACTATCTCTAAACTTGGTTCCGTCTCCACATTTTCCGTCTCTGTTAGTCTCTCGGAACTGGCCGAATCACCAGGAGAGTCGAAAATTTCCCTGGGGTGCTCCTCTTTGGCTTTCGGTTCTGGCGATGTATGGAAAAGGCACTTTGCTTCTACTTCTGGACGTTCCTGGTGGTAGTCATCCCTTATAAATAGTTTTTTGGAGGTTAAGCATGGATCACTGAAGTTGACCCTTTTCCTCTGAAACAATATAATGCTCAAATAACACATACAATATAATGAAACATAATAAGAAAATGTGTACTAGTGCCATTATCACCTGAAAAATTACTTAACTCTGATGAAAAATCCGTATAAATAAGAACAATACTAAGAAGATACTTCAAGACATATAAATCGTAAACGTATCATTAAGTTATAACCACCCTCTAAAAGAGGGTTGAAATGAAAGTTGGTGATATTATAACCGAAAAAATTATTTTTAACTCTGGGGAAAACATTGCAAAAATAATCAAAATATTAAAAACATACCAGGACCCTATTTATTTTCTATGAAAAACTTATATTCATTTTAGACCGCTTAATTCCTAAAATAGAGGGTAATTACCCCCAAATAAAAAAATATGTCCATCTAGATTTTTAATTAGATTTAATTGAAAACCTTAAAGGGGGAGGGAGAGGCAAGTTTTGGATCTCCTTCAATTTTTGACCAAAATCAAGTGAATTCAATTTTTTTTAGACTTTGTGAATAAAAATAGGTAATTTCCAGGTAAAACGAAAATTTTTTACACCCACCACGCCTTTTTTCAGAAATACAAGTACAGGATACTAATGTGCCTAAATCAGGTTAAAATATGTATTAAAATGAAGAGACAAAAGCTGCTCTGATAAGAAACAGTCCTTTACTTGATAAAGGAACGCATCATAATAAAAAATTCCAAATGGAACAGATAACTACTACATACAGGGTGTTGCATCATGAGAGGGACATAGCTTAATAGGAGGTAGAGAACATCAGTGGTAACCGGAACCCCCCATAGAAATGTCTCATTGGGCCTTCACTACGAAATTACAGGGTGTTAAATAATTTTTGGCCAAACCTGTTTTTTGTCATAACTTTGACAGGAAATGAAATAACGGATTTATATTTGGTACGGCTAATGTACAAACGAGCCCCAAGAGGTACATGTATAAAAAAAAATATATCCAGGTCCGGACTCACTATAATTTATGTTTCTTCTTTGCATCAATAAAACATCATCCTGTATATATTTTTTTGAAATTTCGATACGATATTCGAAAAGAGCAAGAAAAAACAAACAAAATGGCCTATTTCATTTTTTTGTTACACCTTCGTGGTTATTTAAATACGTTGTTAAATGTGCAAGAAAATGGATTACAGAACCCTATTAAATGAGAGGCACGTGAAATAAATAGTTTTATAACTAAAATTTGCAAAAATTCTATTGAGCCTAGGTGGTCTGGGTGAATCCTAATTCCGGCACGTTTTAAAGGTCCATTTTGGTAAAAAACTGTGGTCCTAATAAGTAATCGGGTATGAAATAACAAAATTTTTAATCAATCACAGTAGGCTTGTTCAAAGAATAAAAGTGACAGATAATTTAAACCATTTAGGCCTAAGCAACCAGTTACTTTGATCAAGAAAATCATCAACATTTTATACTTAATAAAAATTGGAAGAGAACAAACTAAAATCTAAATAAATAAAATATTTTCTATTCAATTAACAATAAATAACAAAACAATAACTAAATGTGTTTAAAAATAAAACGTAATTGACACTAAAGTAAATTTTCAAAATGTCCTCCCCCAAATTCTGTGCATTTTCTTGCGCGTTTAGAAAGGTCACCAATTGCTCGACGTATCATTTCTGAATTATTCCGTATTTCGTTGCAGGTTGTAACGATGCGCTGGATTAAATGTTGTCTACTTTCAATTTCAATGCTATAAACCTCGTTTTTTAAGTGGCCCCATAAAAAGTAATCACAAGGGTTACAATCAGGAGATCTTGGTGGCCATTCATATGGACCCCCGCGTCCAATCCATCTATTAGGATACACATTGTTTAAGTGTTCTCTTACTTGAAGGTTAAAATGTGGTGGGGCCCCATCATGCTGAAACAACATGCCTCTTATACCGATATTTTCTAACATATTCGGTAAAATGTTTTGAAGAAAATCAAAGAAAATTTCACCATTCAATCTTTGTTCAAAAAAATGTGGCCCTATCAAATGTCTATTCACAAGTCCGACCCAAACATTTACAGAAAACCTGTGTTGCGAACGGCGTTGGCGTACCGCATGTGGGTTTTCCTGTGCCCATTTATGATGAGGTTCTGTAAATGACTGGGCGATGATTAGACAACCAACGACAAAATGCCAGGCGGGGGATATCGTCGCCTTGTTGAAGACGCTGTACCTGCTGGATATGATATGGATGGTAACGTTCTCTTTTTAGGGTTCTCCATACTCGCCAATGAGGAATACCAGTTGCCAAACTGATTCGTCTAGTGCTCATATTTGGGTTTTCTTGAACTACGTTTATAATATTGTTTTGTTCCGGCACACCTTGTTGTAAAACACGCTCCACAACTGCAGAAGTAGGAAACTTTCCGTGTTGTCTTGCATACTGGAACACCGTACTAAAGGTTTTATGATTAGGGCATCGACGACCAGGAAAACGCAGCCGATATTCTCTTTCCGCCGCCATTTCCATTACAGAAACCATAGATGAATATTATGTCAGCATATTCCCCGTTTGTAAATTTTACTGGCATATTTAAAATATTTTCACAAGTTTTCACTAACTAAATGCGGATTATTGACACATTAAATTACTAACAAACAATTATTCAACTGTTTAGGAGATTTCTTTTTATTATCTGTCACTTTGAACAAGCCTACTGTGATTGATTAAAAATTTTGTTATTTCATACCCGATTACTTATTAGGACCACAGTTTTTTACCAAAATGGACCTTTAAAACGTGCCGGAATTAGGATTCACCCAGACCACCTAGGCTCAATAGAATTTTTGCAAATTTTAGTTATAAAACTATTTATTTCACGTGCCTCTCATTTAATAGGGTTCTGTAATCCATTTTCTTGCACATTTAACAACGTATTTAAATAACCACGAAGGTGTAACAAAAAAATGAAATAGGCCATTTTGTTTGTTTTTTCTTGCTCTTTTCGAATATCGTATCGAAATTTCAAAAAAATATATACAGGGTGATGTTTTATTGATGCAAAGAAGAAACATAAATTATAGTGAGTCCGGACCTGGATATATATTTTTTTATACATGTACCTCTTGAGGCTCGTTTGTACATTAGCCGTACCAAATATGAATCCGTTATTTCATTTCCTGTCAAAGTTATGACAAAAAACAGGTTTGGCCAAAATTTATTTAACACCCTGTAATTTCGTAGTGAAGGCCCAATGAGACATTTCTATGGGAGGTTCCGGTTACCACTGATGTTCTCTACCTCCTATTAAGCTATGTCCCTCTCATGATGCAACACCCTGTATATGCTGTTATTTCTGATTGAAGCTGAGTAGGATTATTAACTTTCATGCTTACTTGCTTCAAATGTTTATTTTCTTAGCATATATTAGTTAAGGCATATACTATATAAATATACACATTGAATGGATTTCCCATAATTAAAATATAGAGTAAAGATTTATGGAAAAGATGTTTAAAGGTGGTTAAAAACTTTTCGTTTCACCTGGAAATTACCTATTCTTGTTTAAAAAGCCTAAAGTCAAATTCATTTATTTTTATAAAAAATTGAAGGGGGTCGAAAACCGGCCTTAGGGAGCCTCCTACTTTGCTTTTTTCATCTCGAAGGTATGGAGGTTGCAAAAACGGGGTAAAATTCTCACTTTTCTGCGGTGACTCTTTCCTGACTGGACCTCTCTGTATTGAATATGGCAATCTTAAATTAAATATACAAAGACTAAAAGGTCTGTTATAATAGTGGATCCTACCCAAATAAAATGAAAATGGTATCATATAATAGAGAGCTAATGTAAGACCGTGCCTATAGGAAAACTGTAAGTGAAATGAACTTCAATAATTTATGATCTATTCAATGACAAATATAACTCTAATTATGATAAATTTTTAGACAAGGTGTCCTAAAAACGGTAGTTCATTTCTACTTCCTACATTAGATGTTTTAACTAAGAGTAAATGATACAAGTATTTATATATAACTATCCCCCCTATGTTATCCTTAACTAAAAAAGGGGCCACACTGTTCATGTATATACCTGTATAAATATCTACTTAAAAAGACATAAAAAGTATTTAAAATCTCACAAAATTTACAAACGAACTCTTTAAATTAATTTGTAATAGTGAATGCCAGCCACTTTTACAAATCATTTAAAGAAAGTTATTTCTATTCTACTCTGTATATTACTGCTAAGATTAGGCTATGGAAAGAAAAGTTCTCAAGGTCTTGCCTAATGATAACCAACAGTTCAGCTTATGACTGTTTTTTTTTTGTAGTCAGATAACACGATTTATTAGAAGTCAGATTTTGCTCAATAAATCTGGAAATTAATTATTACTCTGAAACTGCTTGAAATAGGAATAGGTATATATTAACAAAAGTTACTCAGAATTTGGTGTAGATTCTAAAAATAGGCAAATATATATGACGCTCCATTTAAAATAACAAAGATGTTGCCAATTTTAACTAAAATTGTCAACTTCGTGCTGTCGATATGGATATGTTTACCCATTTTCCATATAATTCTAATAGTCCATCCACCCTGTATAAATTTGATACGTAAACTGTTGTATAAGTTATATCATAATCAATAACATTTTTTGTAGGTGGGCTGAGAGACTCAAGTCAATGGTCTTTTAGAAACCAATGAAGATTGTTACTACTATCACTACTACGTTGTGTTAAATGCTGGAGACAATTCTCACGTGACGGTTCGAGCACTCTCAAGAAATTATGATTTAGCAGCTAGATCCATATCAACAATATTTCGAGGAGCAAAGTACCACACTCAAAAGTCTGAATTGAATTCTGAAATCTGCGAAGAGGTAGACGACACAATACAAATTTTATTTTCACTCGACAAATTACAAAGGACCACAAAATAAAATCGAAATGTACCTTTGACCAGACCAGGTACATTATATGTTTTTGGGGTCGCTGAAACTAAGTTCGAAAACCGTTTTACCCCATCACTCCTGTTTTTTTTCATAACCTCAAAAACGCGACCAAAAATTTATCAAAAAATATACCGGATTTCGACACCTTTCCACATAAAGCGCTCCAACTTTTTCTAAATTGACCCCAGTTTTTTTCTGCCAGATCGATTGCAAATTAGATTTCCAAGCCAGAGACGTGCCGCGTTGCCTTTCACGTGAGATATGAGCCGTCAAAATGAGAGGTGCGAGGATTTCGCTTCTCGAGTGACACGGCCCCGATTCAACGGGTGCCCGAACTAAGGCTCTGACAG
Organism: Stenurella melanura; assembly: GCA_963583905.1. NCBI lineage: Eukaryota > Metazoa > Arthropoda > Insecta > Coleoptera > Cerambycidae > Stenurella > Stenurella melanura. The sequence continues at coordinate 118,590,720 of OY757312.1, forward strand.
GCTCGAGGAAACCTCCTATTGTAAAAAATTGAACGAGAAATCGAATGGCGCAAACTTCAGCACTCTCTCGAAGCGTTCCAGATACGGCCTTCGGAAGTTACCAATTTACCTTTCGGTGAATTTGAGAAGTCATATCTCGGAAACGACGGCACATAGCGACCTGCTTCATTCAATTTGAATTTGAATACATATCTAATAAAGAAGTCCATAATCATGAGACCAGAAACAAGGATCATTTAAGAACGATCTTCACACAGTTAACAAAAGGACAAACAGGCATAAATCACTTTTTTCCCGTCCTCCCCTTGGCCTTGGATGAACCATCAGCCAGTAGCTCTTGATTTATAATATACTGATGCAGATGTAAACGAGACTAATCCTTTCTAATTTTTAATGCTTTATTTTTCCCTATGCACTACCCTAAAACAGAACTATATAATAACGTATATGCATAACACACATACGTGTAAATGCACACATACATACACCTAAGAGTACAAATCTATCCACCACCGGGATATACACAGGGCCACACATTTCACGACAAGGTGTACATCTTGACGACTTTATAAAAACATAGACAAAGGAAGGGGGACCACAGTATGGTAAGGTTTAAAAATAACACAGGATAGTTATCACTGAGGGTCTAGCAAATCTAATCTAAAATTACTTTATAGTGTTTACGAAGTCAATTGAAACTGGTCAGTGTTAAAGCACAGGACCACGCGCACTTAATTTGATATTTTGTCCTATGTATTTAACAATAGTATCGAGAATCGAATAGTAGTTGAAACTGTGCAGGCAAGTACGAGACTGGCAATGTAATCAGCCTGAATGAACCATCTATGACTGCACTGGTTTAAAGATAATAAAACGGACAGGTCCACTAGCATAAAAAACCCGTAAATTGTTTCTCAGCGGTCGACTTGTGAGATGTGCCGAGTTCTTTATAACATTTTTCCAGTGCAGTGCAGAAATACCTATTATAATATCAAGTGTGGTTCAGTTTATACTGATTGTTCATATTTATAAATATTTATTACTATATAAAAGGTAAGATATTTTATTATTTACTAATTTACCATGACTTTCTGGAGGCCATTTGAAACAGAGGATAATATAATAACGCCCGAAAATCACGAAATAGTTGAACCGGTTATTGTCGAAGAAGCCGAAATAAATTTAGAGTTTATAAATCAAGATTTACACGTAAAAAGTTGACGCATTATTTTAAATATACATGAACGGTTAAAAAGTGAAAATCGTGAACAATGTGAGAAAGAAATAATAGAACGTATTAATGAATTAACTAAAATATCAAAATCAACAATTTATCGCGTAATTAAAAAAGGAGATGTTATAGATCACGGTACAAATAGGAAACGGAAAAATACGAAATTAAAAAATATTGATGATGCTACCAAAAATGTAATACGGCGTATAATTTATAATAGAATAGAATAGAATAGAATTTTATTGCGTAACAGTGACAATAAATTTTACAATAGTACAATTTAAGTTTGTTACACGTCCAAAAATCCTGCAAACAGTAAGAATACATGATAAAAACAGAATAAAAAGTAAGATACTAAAAACTAAAAAAACAATTGTTACTAATAGTACAAGAAATACAAATTACAAATTAAAAGAACAAATACTATCTTACTTAAAAGTTGTCACATTCACTTCCTCTACGGTATAGGGTTCTGCACATATTAAGAGGTTTTTTATATTATTTTTGAAAATCTTTATAGATGTAATGTTTTTCAGTTCGGTAGGTAACATGTTATAAAAATACAGACATCTATAAAAACAGCCTTTTTCTAAGACTGTAGTGCTATGAATTGGATAAGACAAAGTATTCTTGTGCCTTGTTCCATAACTATGATCTCTAATGTTGTTTTTGAACTCCTTCATATGTTTGAAAACAAAACAAAGACATTCATAAACAAAAAGAGCCGGGGCTGTCAACAGATTTAATGCTTTAAAATGTTCACGACATGATTCATTTACTTTTAAGTTGGATAAGATTCGTATTGCTCTTTTTTGAACTATAAATATTTCATTAATGTGAGTGCCACCCCAGAATATTATTCCATATGAGATTAAGCTGTAAAAATGGCCATAATAAGCTGTAAGAAGTGTATTGTTATTCACTACTTTCTTCAGTTCTCTTAATGAGTAACAAACCGAACTAAGTCTACCACAAAGCGTTTGTACATGATACCTACACTCCATGTGTGCATCAATAGTCACCCCTAAAAATTTTGTACTTTCCTTGTAGTCAGTGTATACGTTGTTTATTTCTATCTAATTTGGGAATTCCGTTTTGTTTCTACTGTGTTTGAACAAAATACAACTCGTCTTATCATTATTTAATATCAACCAATTTTGCTGAAACCATTCCGATATTGTTTGCACTACATTAGAAGCTTTGGTCTTTAAACTATCATACTCTTTATCAAAAATTAGAATATTTGTGTCATCAGCATAAGATGTTATCAGGGTGTCTACTAAATCTTAGTCTTGAAATTCCCTGACTTTTCCAGGTTTTCCAGACATTACTTTATCTAAATTCCAGGTTTTTAACTTCTTACATTTGAACGAATATGAAAGTATGTATTCACCTCAAAAAAAAAACAAATTCTATGAATCATGCAGAAAAATCCTTGTATTCTTTTACTAAAACATTTATTTTCTAGAATCCAAAGAAATAGTGAAATAGTACAAATAAAAAATCTATCTAGAGTACAGGCAATGAAGGCAACATTTTGTAAAAACCTCGTAAAAATTAATAAAAGGATCATCTCTGGGATTTTAGAAGGTACTAACATGTAGAATGGAATGATGCATTCTTTGCACTTCCATGTTCCGGGCAAATTTTTAAAAATTTGGAAAAACTTTTTGATTTTCGATTTTTTTGCTCTAGCGTCTAAAATAATGAAAAGAGAGAAAGAGGTTCTAAACAAAAGTTGTAGCTTGTCTCCTTCTCCACAAAAGAGGTCTTTACAAATTTTTGTCTTACTCAAGCCGTTTAGGAGATAAATCCAGTTTTCCATTTATAGTTATAATGAATTATCTATCATTCTTTTATAGTTATAATGAATTATCTATCATTCTAACGACTCCCGGCAAAGATATTAATAAATCTGTGGATCACAAATTAAAGATAGTTTGCTGCAAAAAGTACTGGTTTAAATTAATTTTGTGTCGTGTTTGTGTAATCTTTTTCTATAAAATTTGGTATATTTATTTATTCTTCTTCTTTTCTGTCTACATACAAGGTCTTTACAAATTTTTGTCTTACTCAAGCCGTTTAGGAGATAAATCCAGTTTTCCATTTATAGTTATAATGAATTATCTATCATTCTTTTATAGTTATAATGAATTATCTATCATTCTAACGACTCCCGGCAAAGATATTAATAAATCTGTGGATCACAAATTAAAGATAGTTTGCTGCAAAAAGTACTGGTTTAAATTAATTTTGTGTCGTGTTTGTGTAATCTTTTTCTATAAAATTTGGTATATTTATTTATTCTTCTTCTTTTCTGTCTACATACAATATTACACAATTTTTTAGCATGTTAGGGTATAACTGAAAATCAGCTATGCTGAATTATACCCATTGAATGATATTTTTATGTACATGTATCCCTATTATTTATTTATTTTACTTATATAATATATTTACTACCTACTGTAATATTTATCATTCAATAAAACTATTCTATTCTATTCTAACTGTACAAAGTTTACTAAGCCATCTTCTAACACTTTTTCCTCTATGATAAATTTTTTTATGAATTTTATAATTAGTTCCACATTAAAGCTGAGACTTTTCTCTACATTTTATGTTATTTTCATTTTTTTAGGGGCTATGAATAGTAAGAATTATCGATCGATGAGCCCGGTCGTACTCCCAGAGAATTCTTATTTTTCGCGCATTTCGAAGCGGCTCAAAACTATAAGTGGAAAACTCGATTTATCTTCTAAACGGTTTAAGTAAGACAAATATTTGTAAAGACCTTCTTAGAGAGAAAGCTACAACTTTTGTTGAAAACTTTTTTCTCCATTTTCATTATTTTGGCCGCTAGAGCAAAAAAACCGAAAATCAAAAAGTTTTTCCAAATTTCTTTAAATTTTCCCGAACTTGGAAGTGCAAAGAATGCATCATCTCATTATCCAAGTTATTACCTACTTAAATCCCGGAGATGATCCTTTTATTAATTTTTGTTACCCTAAATGGCTAATTTGTTTGTACTACTATTCATATATTATATTTTCAACGTAAACTATAATTAGTTATGGAGAAGCAGAGCCTCGGACACTACCACACAGCGGCGGTGCTGATTGTGGTCAGGGATTTATATGTGGTCAGACTATCTGAACTACCATAGATAATCAACTCTGCAAAGACTAGCAATAAATAATAACTTGATAAGTGCGCTCGCGCATTCGCATAGCTATATAAAATTTGTATCAAGAAGTGTTTATAATCTTCATCTTCGAAATATTTCTAACAGATTCAATAGTTTGTATTAATAATTACCTACATGTACAAATTCCAGGTTTTACTGCTTATTTTAGCAAATTCCCTGATATTTCCAGGTTTTCCCTGACTGATATAAATTCCCTGACAATTCCAGGTTTTCCAGGATTTCCAGATTAGTAGAACCCTGTGTTATATAAACTGAGTCTTTATTTACATACTGTTGCAAATCATTAATATATAATAGAAAGAGTATTGGCCCCAGCACACTGCCCTGTGGTACACCTAGTAAGACCCTTTGGGTCCTGGAATAATACTCTGATGAATTTGCCGTAATACACACTTTTTGATATCTTTCATTGAGATAAGAATTGAACCATTTATTCGCTATTCCTCTTATGCCTAGCTTATCCAGTTTACTGAGAAGTGTATTGTGATTAACACAATCAAAGGCTTTTGATAGATCGAGAAATATACCAAGAGCAATATATCCATTGTCCAGATACTCCAGTATTCTTCTGACAAAATCAAAGGTGGCTGTTGTTGTAGATTTATTTTTCTGATAAGCATGTTGACTTTCAGTTATAATATTGTATGATTCTAAAAATGGAATTAGTCTCTTACACATGACAATTTCAAGTAACTTGGAAAAGGACGATAGCATACTTATGGGTCTATGGTTTTCTATTAGGGATGGATCCCCTTTTTTGTATAGAGGTTTGACAACAGCTGTCTTTAATCTTGACGGAAAAACGCCGTATCTCAGAGATTGATTTACTACATAAGTCAAAGGTTCAACTATGTACCAGCAGATTTTCTTTAACATGATATTGCTAATATTACCATCACCACTAGAATACTTATTTTTTAAGCCATTAATGATATCCAAGATCTCATTCGGTGTTACTTCAAATAGGAAAATTGAATTAGGATTAGAAGTGATAAGTTCGAAGGTATTATATATGTATGAAGAAAATATATAGTTCCTACGTTAAAAATGATTCGAAAAAAATTAAGCTATTATCCTGATTTTAATTATAGTTCTTTGGATACACTAGATACACTATGAAATGTTTTATTAGAATGCGGTTTTAAACATAAAAAACTTGACAGTCGTATGGTAATTATGGAGTCACGACGTATAGTAGCACTTCGGGTAGATTACTTGGAAAACTCGGAGAATATCGTAAACTAAACAGGCATATAGTGTATCTAGACGAGACGTGGTTTGACACTCATGATGTTCCGTATGGTTGGGTAGACGGTTTAAATAATTGTGTTTTATATACTACGTGTTATAGAGGAAAACGCGTTATCATACTTCATGCGGGAAGTGAAAACGGGTTTGTACCTAATGCGTTGCTCTTGTCGGCCAAAAAAATATCGCAGCGTTCTACAGACTATCATGAAGATATGACAGCCGCTTTATTCGATAATTGTATGTAAATATGGAAATTCCTGTAATTTTGTTTTTATTTATGTTTCATCTATACAAATATTTATTTTTGTTGCACTAATTCTTTGCTTTGGTTAAGAAACTTACATTTTTATTTTTATTTTAGAAGAAACTTAAATTTTATTTTTTACTATATAACACCCTTGCCCCTCGCTAATCTAACCTGTGTCATTCCCTCATCCTGGCAAGGATATGTTCATACCTTGTTGGTCCTTGCTGAACAATAACATGTTTCAATATAGTATGGGATAACTTTAAAACTAAACTCAATAAATTTAAATATTTAGACTTTATATCTAAAACTAATATAATACTTCAAAAATATGTTATTGGCGAAATGAACAAAAATAGCCTATCTAATAAACAAAAAATAATAAAAATTAACACAATTTTCAAAAAATTATAACATTTTCTTATAACAAGCATTTCTATTTATTTCCGCCCATGTACAACAAAGAGTTGCGACTGTTTTTGCCAGCTTTTAGTTTTTATACGGTTTCAATTCTGCTGGTATAAAGTATATAAACTTGTATTTGTTGTTTTAAGAAAATGTCAGTATATTATTAAAATTTATTGGCAGATAAAATTTCAGTTGTATTAATTTGTCCATTAAAACCTTCCGTCCGTGACTGAGCACGCTTTGCGAGCCATACTTATGCGTCGCCATGTTCCATTCTCGTGCGTTAAACAAAAAAATTTGGAGTCTACATTTTTGATCATACAAAAAAATTTCATATACATTTTTGATGTGAAATTTCCCCCTCTTTGACGAGGTGCTATCCGTTTTTTTTTTTTTTCATTACTTTTCGGGACATTAGCAAACAAACTGTATTTTTTCCGTTTTAGAGGGTTTTTTAAAAGGGTTCGCGGGGATAAATTATAGTAAACTTTTCTGAGTCATTTTCTACTAGCAAAAAACTAGCCTTTCAAACCTTCTACTTTGACTGCTGATATTTCATGTGAGAACCGGCGTACAAATTTCATGTGGCATGTCTCTGGATTAGAAATTTAATTTGCAATCGATCTGGCACAAAGAAACGGAGTCAATTTTGTCTAGAAAATGTTACAGCGATTTATGCGGAAAGGTGTCGAAGTCCGGTATATTTTTTCATACATTTTTGGGCGCATTTTTGAGGTTATGAGAAAAACCATAGGTCATGGGGCAAAACGAGTTTCTGATTCAGTTTCAGCGACCTCAAAAACATATAATGCACCTGATCTGGTCAAAGGTATATTTCGATTTTATTTTGTGGTCCTGTGTTATTTTTTTCATGAAGCAACAATCTGCCTAAATTGTAGAACCCACATTGAACGCAGGACCTGCACACTCAGCGCCATCAGCAATAGTATGCGTGGGCAGGAATTGTCAGTACTCATTCTTGATTTAACTGTTCTATTTGGTGATGAAATACTGAATGATCAAATTTGGTTTCAACAAGATGGTGCTCCCGATACTATGCAATCTTCATCCAACAATTTATAGACACAGATGGATTGGAAAAAGATATTGAGTGGCCACCTAGGTCACCTGATTTAACCCTCTTAGATGACTTCTCATAGGTTTATTTAAAATCTAAAGTATATTTCAATAGACGGAATGAAATACTTATATCTAACAAAGTCGATAACTATCTGCACCTTTTTCATATATCAATGCTAAGGTCATATATTGTCATTGTCCTGTTCAGAAACATATAGACTTGTCATTACTCGTTACATAATATGTATAAGCGAGAAATAATATAAAAAAAGACATACTAACCTTAGGACAAGGTGAGATACCCTCCAGATCGGAGGTATCAGAGAACTTTCTCTTTAAAATACTACTCCTTGGGACTGCTAATGGACTGGGAACTTCTCTTGTAAATGTCAAAATATCCTCCTCTTTGAGTTCCACCCCGAAATCTTCAGTGCACTGTTTCTGATTGAAATTTGACATTAATCGTTTTATTCTGGCAGCTGAGGGCGACATTGATATGCCACTGACCCTTTTCTTAAAGAACATTTTAGGAACCATTGGGGAGTGTACATTTACCATATTGAGCAGTTTGGAAGCCCTTTCGTGAATACCATTATTTTCTTTAGCAGGCTTAACAGCTTCGATATGAGCAGGAATATCTTCAGTTTGATGTAAAGCAATCTCAATCTCCTGTGGAATCTCTTCAACTTGTAGGGGAGTCTCTTCCATTTGAAGCGGAATCTCTTCTGTTTGATGAGAAACCTCTTCCATTTGATGCGGAATATCCTCTATTTGATGAGTCAAGACTTCTTGAGTTTGATGAGGAATCTCTTCGTGTATAATTTCGTCAGTATTTGTTATTGCTTTAAATGACTCAAAAATATCTCCAAATAGATTTTCTGCCAAATCATCGTTAATCTTTGCTTTGTTTTTACTTTCTTCCTCCTTACTATCGCTTCCCTCTGTATTGTTTTCAGGTTCTGTTTCTGGAATTATTTCTTTCTCAATCCTATCCAATTCCTCCATGTCGGCTTTGAAGTTCAGCGCAATAGGTACTATAGTGCTTTCAGGTATTTCTTCATCAAAGCTGTTATTCTTGGAATAGATCGGAGAAATATCAAGGGTATCGTTTAAGAGCTCTGAAGTTCTGGTTGGCGTTTCCACAGTTACAGGGGAAGACGGGATGCTATTGGTACTCGGTGAATTTTGTGACAGTGGTGTTGCTGAGAGATATAAACACAAATTATTAGATTTATTTTATTTTTCATATTTATCATTAGTAGAGATCGAGAGGCAGTGATATATTCAAGAAATGGCCTTTATACAAATAACTACATAATTAAAACATTTCCAAACCATATAAATATTATGAAATAATATATTCCAGAAAGCTGAAAAGACCATATAAACCCTGGCAGCCAGCCTTAGGCCAAACATTGAGGGAACCAGAGCCTCAAAAAGAAAATTGATGTTATGTGTAGTAGTGTAGTCCACTTTCAGATGCTGTATGCTATCCTGGCCTGGCATAAGATAACGGAAAATAGAAAGCTCCTAAGGAAAATAACAAGCGTACAAAAGAAAATGAATATCAGAATATGCTGCACATTATTTAGTTTTAGTTTTTTTTTTTTTTTTCATTACCATGATAGATAGGTTCATTATACTTTATTTTTTTTGGTAGGTGTAGAACTGTTTCAACCTTATAATTTCGTTTTTGTTTCATTAAAATATTTCAAACAGAAAAAAATAATTTTTAAGTCACAGGTTCTCACCTCCATATTTCCTCTACTAGAGGGTGTATAGTCTTGAAATGCATCCAAATAAAAGAGACACCGGTGTACGTTTCATTTGCTTTACCCTTTATATTATTATGTATGTTTATATACTTAGTTTTAAATGTGTTAGTATATTTATATTTTTGTTGTAATTTTGTTATTAACGTATTACGATGAAAGTGTCTAAGCATTAGCATCGAATGAAGGTTATTATTATTATTATTATGGTGTAATTATGACTAAGAAGTGGCAATATTATTGTTTTCAGCCCTCTTCATATTAACTTTGAATGATACCAAATTCAAAAAAATAACCACAAGGTAAGATATTGTGTTACGTATGCATGAACATGTTGACACATCATAGAGCCAATCTTGGTTTTGACATAATTTATCGCTGCCTCTCGATATCTACATATTATACACACACACACGTAATATACAAAACAGCAAAAGAAATTAAATTCAATTGGAACAAATAAAGAAAATGTGGCAAAAAAAAAATTGGTTAACCCTTACCCAAAATATCCTCCATTATTAACTTCTCATTTGAAACCACACGTGGAGATCCTGGCCTAAATTCCAACTCTTCCGTGCTCTCATTGCCCTCTGCCGGATTTTTCAGGGTTACATTATTCGGATCTGAACAAATCGACATTGTATCCATACGGCACATTATCCTCTCAGATTCAGTAAGCTCAGGTTTCTTCGGCAAATCAAAGTACAAAACAGGTGGCTGATTGTATTCGCTCGATGTACCAGCATCAGATTGTGTTGGCGTCTCTTGTGTTTGGGTATCTCTCTGTGTTTCCGTATCCTGATCATGCATATCTTGTTCTTTTGTTTGATTTTCTGTTACATCTTGTGTTAGTACAGCATCATGAGATATATCTACCGTCATGTCTTGTGTTAAGTCCTGAACTGAGACGTGTGTTAATGTCGAGTCCTGTGATGTACTTAATTCAACCTGCATTTTTTCGGAACCGTCTACGTTTTCTTTGATCATACTCACATTTACATTTTCTGCAATGTGGTCAGTTTCAACTTCTGCAATGTGGTCAGCTTGAACTTCTGCAATGTGGTCACTTTCAACTTCTGCAATGGTGTCAGTTATTTCAACTTCTGCAGCTACTTCTTCAATATGAATTGGGATTTCTTCGATTCTTTCACTGATCACTGTTTCCTCTACAGCCGAACTTTTTATTTCTTCTTCGAGAAAAGCAACACAATTTTCTTTCATTTCTTCTAGTCTATCCTCTATACATGGAACGGCATCTTCATTTGGTGATATTTGTTGTTGCCCCACAGCTTTTTCTTTGGATATACTGAGCTTTTCTTCGGCACTGATATCGGCATTGTTTCCTTCCTTACAATCAACCACTGTCTTTTCCTTAGATTTGTCCAACTCTTTTTCAATATTTATACCAGTAATGTTCCTTCTTTTAGAACAGTTAAAAACTGGAGTGACATCAGCATGGCATTCCTGCGAGCTTTCAATTATATCTTCTGACTCCAAATCACAACTACTATGTTTTCTTTTTCGCACTGCTTCCTCTACTAAATTTTCTTTCACATTGGTTTCTTCGCTGTCCGATTTGCCTGACTGATTTCTAGTTTTCCTAACTGATCGTGAATGTTCCTTTTTTTCTGGTAGTGTTTGATCTGGGGTCTGAGATACTGCTTTAATGCCTTCTACCTTGGACTTTGATGATTTCCTTCTAGAAGATTTAGGGGTATCAGGTTCGGTTTTTTGTTTAGACTCCACAGGAATTTCAAGTAAAGATATCGACTTTTCTGCTTCAATAGTAACATTATGTGCGGTATCTTCTTTCTCACTATTTACATCATTAATCACTCCAATAGTTTTTCTGCGGTTCTTTTCTATCTTGGTCACAGGTTTTTCTACATTCAGTGACTTTCTTATAGTTTGCAATGGCTCAACAGACGTTTCTTCTTTGGGCAGAACTTTAAATTTCTTGCCATTAGTTTCTTCTGTTTTATTGGGTTTTTCTCTGCTTCTTGTTCTTCGGGAGGAAGCAGACAGGAAAGTATCAGCACCAACAATATCCATTTTCAACTTCTGCAGCTCCCTCTTCTGGCTCTCACTCTTCAATTTTTTTGTCTTCTTGTTTTTTTCATTTTCGTCCTCCTTTTTTTGTGGGGTTTGCTGCTCAAGTATTTCCGAATTATGAACAGACTTTTCATCTGGGCTTTTCCTCTGAACATCCAAATTAGAAACAACTTCATTGTTTTCTTTGCTTTCATCTAACTTATTTTCTCCAGTTTTGGCATCAAGTGGAGTTTGCTGGTCATGTGTTTTCTTCTCTTCCACTTCTGCAATCTTTTCATCTGAGCTTTCTTTCTGAATATCCAAACTATCAACAACTTCATTGTTTTCTTTGCTTTCTTTTATGTTATTCTCTTCACTTATTTCTTGCCCAATGTTTTCAGAATTAACACCAGCATCTGCAAACAAATCTGATTCAGGCCTTATTATATTCTCCGGTACTTCTGATACTTTTATATCTTCAACAGCTTGCGGCGAAGCCTCTACAATTACCTCAGAAGCTACATGAAATGATATATCTTCTTTCTGTTCCTTCCCAAACACATCTTTAAACTGATGACCGATTACCTCGACTATCACTTTTCTATTATCTGTCGAGTTTTCCTTGTCTCTTTCTTGTACTTTTGATGATGATGAATTTGAATTGAACATATCCTGACTCAAGCTTTGAGATAAATCTTGATAGAGAGCTGGTATGTCTTCGCGGCGTTTTTTTAATACTTCTCTTTGATGACTGCTTAACTTTTCTGGTTGGAATTTGACTTCAGTGTCGATAGGCACAAAATCGATGGACTTCTCATCATTGATATGTGGCGAATCAGCCATTTTTCTCTTCACAGAGTTGACAGCTTTTCTCGACTTACCAGGGGTAAGATTGTTTAATTGGCTACCTTTTACACATAACGGGGCCAGTGTTTCAACGTCTTTGCCAAAAAGACGTAAGGATGTAATGGGAGACTCTACCTTCTTTGCCTTTGCTTGTGGAGATCTAGGAGAACTTTTTGCCAGTTTTGCTATTCGTGCTGACCTCCCTCCCGGTGGAATAAAGGTTACTGGTGTGTTTGGTTTATTGTCATCCACTTTAAATACCTGAAGTGCTTTCTGTAATTCTTTTGCATTATAACTCTTAATGTCACTTTCTTTATTGAAAAGGTCCAATAGTAAACTGGAAAGGTTCTGAGAAAATTTGGATTTCAAATGGTCTGGAGAGTTCCTTATGAAATTGGCCAAGGTGTTCAATAATTTGTAGCCCTTGTGAATGCATAATATATGTTTGATGCAATTGCATATGTTTTTGATCACTTCATCGTTACCTTCACATTTATAACAGTGAAGTGAAGGTTCAAAATATTGCATCACAATAGCGGTTATCTTTTGCTCGTCATCGGTTTTCAAATTGGGTAGAAGTAAAATTAAGGATGACACCTCCATAAGTTTTATAACTGAAAAGGAACATATAAAATTAGATGTATTAAAATTGAAACTAATTGCAATAAATAAATAACTTATAAATTGAAACAATGCAATATAGGTCTCGACTGAATGTGGAAAAAGCTTGTAACTTGTTTATTTGTTTCTTTTAACGTAGAGCGATAAAAGTTCTATCTGTAGGTGACATTAATTTTGTTTTACATTGATATGCACGACCCCCTGGGACGCGTTCTTTATCACCAAGAACCACTAAATCATATTAATATTTCGAATCACCAAAATAAAATTAAGTATAGAAGTAAGGATATACTTACCAAATTCCTTAGTAAATTTTGTTTCAAACTGAGACATAACGTTCAGTAGCAAAACTACATCAGAGCTTAGTAAAGGATTATTTTTAAATATTTTTTCCAAGTCTTTCATCACAGACTGTTTCTTTATCTCCGAATCTGCAGTCATTTTTCTGTATAACTTCATCCAGTGTAGTACCGTTTGCTAAAAGAAAAGTGATGGTATATTAGTTTCTTTTTTCCTTGTTTTCCTTTAAGCAAGGTCAAATCTTGGAACCATCCTTGAGATTAGTACATATTTCAATTTAAACTTTGCAATCAAGAACAAAATTGGCAAAGACCACAACATATTTCCACTTGGATATGATTTTCTATTTTCAGAACATAAAGCGCAAACAGTTTTATTTTAATTCACTTTTCCGGGATTTCCGAAAGGTGGGCAGAACTTGATGACAAAAAATGCTGGATTGTTCTAGACCAACCAGTTTCATTTTTTTTTCTTCAGTAATTTCATTGAAGGCCTCTATGCCCAGTTTCATAACGATTCATTTGAAATCTAGTAGAGCTCTCTGTTTCCATTTGGGACATTAATCATAATTAAGTTTTGAACATTTCAACCAGTAAAATTTTACAAGATCTAATTTTTTTTATTGCATATATTTTTTCTGTAAAGTGACCTTAGGCACTATAGTTTGTAATTTGCCGATTAAATAATTTTTTGTTTTTGCTTCTTTTGAAATTTACCAGTCAATCATTTGTTATTTACAAGAACTTCTTTCCAAATTCAAACGTAAATTACATTGTTAGAACTTTTCACTATATATTTTTTATTCTTTTAAATTTTTTTTGTCAACTGGTTCTTTACACTGCGTACATTTTTTCATGCAAAAATCCCTGGACCAACCGAAGTACCACAAAAGAGCAAATCTGATAGAGACTAGAGCTTGGTATTGACTAGCTGGACATTTGCCCAAAGCAGGGTCTTGCTGGAAAATCCACGTTGACCAGGACACAATCATTCAGTCCTTATTCCCAGGTACCTGTGGCCATCTCCAGGGTTCGACCTCGTTGGAGTTCCACGTTCTCCACCAAAGTTGAGTAAGTCAGATCTCATCGTAAATTCTTCGTTGGCCAGAAGCTTTCATATTTGTAAACCAGTTGATCTTATCAATTTTTTTTCAAATTTTTGTTATATTTCAATTTTTTTTTATATTAGAATTTTTTCCTTAAATTTCAATTTTATTTCTCATTAACTACTAATTTTCTAGTCAATTGTTTTAAGGACAGGATCGAAATGTCAAAAACTCGTAAGCTAGTACTTATGTTAATCCTAGATGGCACAGTGTGTATCTTATCTTATTTTATTGGCAAGTTTCAATATTTGTCGGAATGTTGTCTGCATTGCCACATGTACAAAAATTTCTTTAGTATAAGATATAATAAATGTTACAAATTATAATTATAAATACCCAATTACTTAAATAGTCGTAAAATAGGTAGTATCTGGTTAGGTAAATTCTAAAATGTAGGTGTGCATAATTTATGCCATGTACAACTAATACCATATAGGGATATTGTTTAAATTTTAAAATGAAATAGTTAACCACATTATTAATTTCTAATTAAACAGCAAGAAGCGTTTATCCAAATTATGGGAACACATCAAAGTTTTAATTGTTGAAAATGGCAAAGACAATATGTATTTAAATTTGGCAACTGTGCATCATCTAATTTTTATTCTACCTAACAGTTGTAAATATGTCCTTGAACGTAGTATGTGTGAAAAGCGTCTAGGTACACCAAAAGTCCGAAGCTTCGACCTTGCGCAGAACGTGATATCATTTATCTGACTATTTAATATTTATTCCTTGTTCTAGCGTTCACCGTCAGCCAAGTGGCTAGCGCGTAGATAAAACCATGGAAGGTCCCGGGTTCAAACTCCTACGTCCGCTGATTTTTTTTCTCTTTAATTTTGTGATGATTAATATATTTTTTCACTAATTCTTTTCTATGATTTCTTTACTTAAGGTTAGAGGTTTTTATTCTGCTTAAAATAATTTCAATATTTTGTGTGATTTCTTTAGGTTAGATTAGTAGGTTTTTATTCTGATATCTAATTGTTATAATAATAATTATTAGTGCCGCAGGCAGTATACTCGTCGCTGATAAAGAAATGGGCGGTGCGGGGGCGTCCCCCCGCCTTTTTTTCACAAAATAACACGAAATACTTCAATTTCGACAATTTCTTGACTTGTACAATTTATTACGCATTTACAAGGTAATGCGCATGCTCGAAGCTCCGGACTTTCGGCAAAGATTAGGGAATTAACAAGATAGAACAGCCAGCGGAAAACCTTGTATCTTTTAGCAATGGCGACATTGACGTTGGCATGTAAATTGGAGTTTTCCACCAATAATGAAAATTGGACAACACTGTCTCCTGATAGAACGACCGAACTCAGCTGACTGTCAGTAGCCAAGGTCACTAAAAAACAGGTTGCTTAGTAATAATATATGTCACACGAAGTATTTCTATGTTTATATGTAAGGTATCTATTTGGTTAGGATAGAATTGTACATTGAAAGAATAATTTTGAAACTTTTTTCTATAAAATGAGGAAAAAACAGCCACACGCAGCTGTCATCGAGGTCTATACGTGACGTAGCACTTGTCGATTTTGATGAGCCAACCTATCTTTTAGTAAGCTTGGTCAAATTTGTTTAATGCATAACCAACAAATCCTGAAAGCGCTTCCGCTGGATGTCGTGTCCCTTTAAATTGGAGTGCACAACTGTCTTCGTCTATTTCATCTTCTCCGCCTGACTGTCCTATCTTGTTAGATCTCTAATCTTTGCCTGACCTCTAGATATAGTGGATCATTATCCTATTTTCCAAAAAAATTAACATACTTTTGCACATATCTAAGAAAAGAACATAACCAATATCTGAGTAAGTATATTGGGTTAATCATTCTTACACAATAAAAATTTGCCAAAACTGGCTGATTGAACCTGTAACTTCAGGGTTTAGGTTACACGTTGTTTCCTCTCGGTGAAGCAGTCACACAATGAAATATAAGATACTCTTTTCTGTGGAAGCATAAACGAGATAAAGTTATGGACAGTGCCGCGAAGAGCCGGGGCGGGCCCCGGTATTTGGAAATGCCTCGGGCCTCCCACCCAAAAAAAAAGATCAAAGTCCTTGAAATTATATTTCTTTATTATGGGGAACAAAACCTCCTTTGAAAAGTCAAGTTAAATTTAAACTAAAAATACATTTCAAACATATAACATAACAAACATAAAGCCATAAAGTTCAGAAACAAATAACACAATATATGAAGCAAAAAAATATGAACTAATAGGTGATACAGTAACAACCATCAACCAGATAATCGGTATGTTACAATTGCATAGTTGCAGTCTCGGTGGTCAGTGTAAAGAGTACAGTAGTCTAAGAAATTGCAAAGCGTCACCCTTAAAGTACCGATACCCGACGTCATAAACATCAAACGTCTGTTTCCATTGGAATTGACTTAATGACTTATATGACTTTGGATAAACTAGGTACATACACTCGCTGCTGCTGCTCACATAATCATAAATAGTAAATTAAAAAATTCATATTATAATTTGTAATCATTTTTATCTTCAGTTTGATATTTTTTGTTATTTGAAAAGTCTGAAGAGAAATGGGCAACATGTTACAAGAGCCAAGTCCGGGCCCCTACGAGGCCTGGGCCCTGGTAATTTGTACCGGCCGCACCCCCCTCTCGGCGGCCCTGGTTATGGACAGTTGATTAAAACACCAATGCCATGAACCATATTCAATGACAAAATTGACAAAATAATTTTTGACAAAAATGAACAGAATTTATTGTATATATATTGTATACTTGGAATATAGTGCCATTTTAGTGCTTGAATACAGTTGCAATCTGTTGACCATTTAATAATACTTTCATTGTTTAGTTTATTTAACAAATTTAATTTTGTCACTTTTCATTTCATTCATAAATCAAAATAATTACCCCTTTTCATTCATAAGGCTATTGGTGCCATCTTCTAGTTACATGATGAACTTATTCTAAATATTCTTTACAATTATTCTGATGACTCATCGATTTGTGTTAAAATCAGTTTCATACATTAAAATGTACAAAAGCAATTTTATGCAATTTTTTACACAGATAAGAGATAATGACTGTAATACGCATCAAAACGACCTAATCAAATGTACTTAAGGTGGCCATTCCCTAGAAAGAGACATCCAATAGGGAAATATTTATTATTTTTGGCCATAACTTTTTTTTCTTAGTACGTATATTTAAAAAAACTAAAAGAGTACCTAAGTAGAACCATAACGAGACTGTTACTATGAATTTTCACTAAATAATTTCAATGGTTTGCAAAATAGCTAGATTTAATACTTCGAAATAGGAAGATTAACATAATTTTTAAATTTAAATCGAGCTATTTTGCAAACCATTGATATTATTGAGTGAAAATTCATAGTAATAGTCTTGGTATGGTTCTACTTAGGTAGTCTTATAGTTTTTTAAAATATACGTACTAATAAAAAAAAGTTATGGCCAAAAATAGTAAATATTTCCCTATCGGATGTCTCTTTCTAGGGAATGGCCACCTTAAATAACTCTGATTATCTAATATAGCTACAAATGTATCGTCTGATAATTAGGCAATTTTAAAAATTTATTCCGAATTTATCGTGCACTTAAAAAAGAAACAAACAGGTCAGTTGTCTTTGGCCAACTTCTGTTATAATACTTTAAAACTTCGTTTGAATTACTTATAAAAAAGTTATTTATGAAATACCAAGTGTCGATTTGACAGAATTTTAATGATTATTAGGCAACCACATACCTATACACTTTTTGACATTTCGATCCTGACCTTAAAATAAATCTTTGGATGATTATTTTATAAAAGTTTTGTAAAGATTTGTAAAATATTTACTATACTTGTTAATATATTATTTTTTTAAATTTAGTTTTTGATTGTTTCATCCTTAAACAGTTGCAGGAATATCAGTTGTATGAATATGCTGGCACCCTCTTTCTTTGTTTATTTGTTTTGTAACATTCAAATTATTTATTTAATAATAGATATATAAATAACTCTTCTCGTCACCGAGCAACTCACGACCTAACTACTGAGCTGACTGGTTGCTACTCATCTCTAATCTTTTTCAGCTACCAGCCGAGAAAGGTGTAGTTGCAACATAAAATAAACGTTGTGAAACGGATATATGAATTACCAATAGTTAACTTTCAGGTTCGAGTTATTCAACCAAAAAGATAACCAGTGATTGTGAAAATGGCTGTCAGGTTGTTAGTTAGCCAATACAAGTTAAGTACCTAACTCGCTTCTATCTTTAGCTAAGTTACTGGACAGAATAAGGCAAGAAATTAATCAAATAACCCTGGAAACGATACAATTTCAGCAACGCCTCCATTACTGTCAAGAAGCAACGGGCGCCCAGTTTGTACATTTGATCTAAACTGTTTCATGTTCTTTTGTTTACTTAGGAAAATTAAAAATGTAATATTTTTCAATAAAAAGATTAGAGACAAAAAAGGACAAAAGAATGAAACCCTAATATTCTTTAATATTTTCAATGAATTTTCTATACAAGTTGCTGAGAATATACTGCAAACATTATCAACGTCGAACTTATTCAGAATACCTAAATAAAATTTCATCAAAGAATAGTTTTAATATATAATTATATCTCGCTTCAAAAATAGAGATACAGAATACTATAAAATCTCTTAAAAAAATCTAAAACTAAGAACTTGTATAGTCAGTCTACGTATATATAAATATAGAAAATCTCATTTTACTAACGGTTCCCATAACATATTTAGTAAAACTCATATTGAGGACCGGTATTTTAGCAGATAAATTAAAAATGGCCAAGGTAGTACCTATTTTTAAATCAAGTGATATTGAAGACACTACAAATTATAGGCCTATAGCATTACTACCTATATTTACTAAAACAGAAAAAATTATTGCTACAAGAAGTTTTTTTTTAAATACAATAGAATGTTCGACAGTTCCCATCTGGAAAGCAATAGTGTGTATCTGGCAAAAACCAAATAAATAATTTATTTCATATAAAGCACAGTGTTGCACAAGGCAGTATATTAGGCCCATCATTATTTTTAATAAATAATAATAATTTACCAAAAGCCTTACTGCCTTTTATCAGTTGCTAAAATCTATACTTACTTTCTTCGTAGGTTCATCCAAATGATGCAACTGATATGCTGGCCACATAAAAAAGTCATTGAACTCTGCAAAATCTTCAATTTGTTTGGCTGTTAAATCAGATATTAATTCATCGGCGACACAGAGCCAGATTTTGCATATATGTGTAACATTTTCTTCATTAGGCTGTAACCTGATAAATGATATCATCACTTCTTTTACGGCTTTTAGTTTCTTCTCCACCATCAATATCTTGGAAAACGCATGTGACACAACTAGTTTGAACTTATCAGCAACTGCAGCAGGGCTAAAATTACAAAACTTGTTAAAATATTTATTATTTCTGTATACTCCGGGTCACTCACAAATTATCCACGGTGAAGAGAATTGTTAGTAGTTGCTTTAATATGTGCTGAACTGCTTCATAAACATATTCTTCATTGTATGCCATTAGAGCTGTAAAAATCTGAATGAGAAGCTCTTCAAAGTAAGGATTTTCTCTGCTTTGCTAAAAATTACAAAACATTTAATGTGATTGTGGGAATATATTAGAACACAGTTTGATTATAATTAAAGAAGAGTTACCAACAATACATTTACGTCATGCACAAAGAGACATTAATTATAAAATCCTACCTGAATGTAATCCTCAAGAACATTAGAAACTACTTGAAAGTATCTTGTTCTGTTTTCACCAGGAGTGGGTATAATTAGATTAAATATTGACTTCCACATACATTTGATAACCTAAGAAAAATATATGAAAAATGTTTACAAAAACAACCAGTGATTTTTAAATTACCGTTTCTCTCTTAGATTCTATGTCGATCTCCTTCAACAGGCTGCAACATTCTCTTACTGAATTTATTATCACTTTGTTATAGGTAGATATATTTGAATAGTTTATTATGGGCTTCTCTAATTTGATTACATCCTCTGTAGATAAACAGGAGACTGATTTGCCATGACTATGTCCTAAAAAACAATTAAAAATATTCTTATGGTATTCTAATTTAAATAAACTTTAAAAAGCCTATTTGCAATTCTTGGCTAAAACACACAATTGATTAGACAGATTTCTTAGATATGTAGGCTTCTGACCGAATTAAATAAAATGAGCCTTGTCTTGAGGTTTACTTTGGCTACTTGTATGATACATCCTCTCAGTCTAAGGCATTTCAGTTGCAAACACTCCATAACGAATGGTTGCAACTTAAATGAAGCATAAGGGTTGATCTATGCTAATGATTTCAAGTTATCTAAAATTATAAATGACACTGTTGATTGCAGCGCTCTACAGACTAAGTTAAATAATAGAGCTCAATGGTGTTCTGATCATAAATTCACTATTAACATTCAAAAATGTTATGTAATGTCTTTTTCTTGTAAAATGATTACATTCGACTATGTACTAAACAGTCATACACTTACTAGAAAGAAATCTCAGAAAGATCTCGGTGCAATACTAGATGAAAAACTAAACTTTACAGAACATATTGATAAAATTGTTAGTGAATCGTACAAGATGCTAGGTTTTGCAATAAGGAATTCTAGAAGTTTCAATAACATTGATGCAATAAAAGCACTATACAATGCATTCGTTATTCCTAACTTGGAATACGCCTGTATCGTGCGTGTGGTGCCCCCAATACGAAGTCAAAATAACTGCAAAAAACTGCAAAGAAAAGTTCTAAAGTTTCTATATTTTAAGACATATGACAGTTACCCACCCGGATGTTATGATCAGATAGAGTTGAGAAACATTTTTAATTCTAAAAGCTTGCAGTTTAGAAGATTTGTAGCGTGTACAATGTTTGTCTTTAAATTAATAAAAGGTTTAATTGACAACACAAACTTTCTTGCTGAACTTCCATTCAGAATAGGTACATCAATAATAACAAGAAATAACAGCCTATTTTATTTAATGTTCCCTGAACAAATTTGTACAAAAACAGTCCACTGTTCAGAATGTGTTCATTGGTCAATACGTATACTAACAATGTTGACCACTTCTGCACTAGTTTGTCTAGTCTTAAAAATGAAGTAATTAATCAGCTTGTAAATGCTAGCTAAATGTAATCTATTTTATGTGTGTGCGTCATTAGATTAAGTGTAATTTTATATGTATGTTTATATGAGCATGTATGTGTATGTGTGTCTACATACAATACAATACAATACAAATTTTATTGGTATTAATTATACAGAGTATTTATACAAGTCAAACAGCAGAGAGAGTTCATTAAGATAAGAATAGTTTATATGATAATTTAACAATTTAAGATATATATCGCTGATTGGATGGCACCTATCACTTTTCTTCACCTTATGCTTATTTCATGTCTGAAAAATCATTGGCAAGATATTCCTGTATAGTGTAAAAGGATTTTGTCTGCAAATATGTCTTAATTTTGGATTTAAAGCGTGTTATGTTTAGATCTTTAATGGTATTGGGGAGACAGTTAAAGAATTTTATGCAGTAATATCACGTGAAATTTCTGCTCCTTGTGAGACGTAGGAAGTTTTGCGCAATTAGATTGTTATTTCTTGTAGGGTAATTATGTGTATCGCTTCGCATCCTATACCTCTCTTGATTTTTTTTTATATACAGAAGACATTCAAGAATGTAGACACATGGTTCAGTGAGAATGTGTGTTTTTTTAAACTGTTCACGACAGTCATCTTGGTATTTTAATCCTGTGACTATTCTCAAACACTTTCGTTGTAGGCTAAAGATTTTTGAGGCATGAGGGGAATGTCCCCAGTTAAGTATGGCATAAGTCATAGTCGAATGGAAAAAACTGTGGTAGGCTGTTAGTAATACTCTTTGGGATAGTGAGTTAGCTAGATTTCTGATAAGATACATTTTTTTTGAAAGATTTATGGAGAGGGAAGTAACATGTTCTTCCCAATTCAACAGTGGATCCAAGCGGATTCCCAGGAACTTTACAGATTAACAAGTATTAATGTTTACAAGACTTCTCAAAGCGAGAGTCAACGATTGAGTTTTAGTTTCATTCAGATTCAGGGAGTTAGTTAAAAACCACGTTTTGATGTTTGATTGTGTGTTAGGATAATTTTGATTTAGCATGTCTAGTGAATGGTGGTGTTCAAGGATTGTCGCATCATCAGCAAAAAGTATAAAGTTCGCATCTAAATCACTGTAAGATAAATCGTTTATATAAATAAGAAAAAGGATCGGTCCTAGGACCGATCCTTGGGGGACACCATGATTAATTTTTTCTTTTTGTGATCTTTCCAGGTTATAGTATACATACTGATATCTGTTTGAAAAATATGATTGTAAGAGCTCTAAACTGTTCTTGTCAAATTTGTAATGTTTAAGTTTAAGAAGAAGGATATCATGTGACACACAATCAAATGCCTTTGTTAAGTCATAAAATGTGGCTTTAGTGTAGTTTTTATTTTCAAAATGATTCAGAACAATTTCAGTGAAATTGTTTATGGCAAGTTAGTTGAGCGCTTGTTCCTGAATCCATACTGGCCATGGTGAAACAAGTTATTTGCCTCGAAATATTCAGTTATCTGATTTTTTAGAAGAACTTCAAAAATTTTCGCGAAAATAGGCACCAGTGATATTGGGCGGTAATTGGTTGGATCATAATTTAAACCTTTTTTGTAAATTGGAATAACTTTTGATAGTTTCAGCAGATTGGGAAAAGTATTAGTGTTTATGCAATGGTTTATTAATTTTGTAAGGGGGTAGACTATTTGATTTACCACTGATTTTATTAGTTTGACATTGATCTCATATGCATCTTTACTTTTACTATTTTTTAGGTTTGTAATTGCTGTTCTCACTTCATTATACGATACTTCTCTAAATTTGAAAACCTTTTGTATATTAATATTTCTGAGGTATTGTTCAGGTTTGATGTTAGATCTGGGTAAGTTTTTTACGACATTTTCAGCAATGTTTATAAAAAATGAATTAAATGTAGTTGCGTTAATTGTATCTGGAGTTGATGATGATAGATTTCTATTGTTGCTTTTTATTACTTGCCACAGGGCTGTTTGGGTATTGTCCGCCTTTTCTATATAGTTATCGTATGCCTGTTTTTTTGCTTTAGTTAATTCTGCTCGGTATTTGTTACGGTATTTTTTTAGGTAATCATTAGTAACAAGGGCTGGGTCATTTTTGTTAATGTCTGTAAGTAGGTTTAAGTTGTTTCGCATACCTTTTAGTTGGTCATTATACCAATTTACTTTTGGACCATTATCATTTGGAGTCATAATTCTCGACTTTACTGGGAAGCAATTTTCAATAGTGTCTAGGAGAGTGTTATTAAATGTCTCAAATTTTGTTTCCGCATTCGTAAGGGGACTATCAATGAAACTCCAATCTGTGTCTGCGATTTGGTTAAAAAACTGTCTAAGACCTGAGTCAGTTATGGCTCTGTAATTTATTCTTTTCTTTTTGCTGGGTATTCTGTCAGTGCCAAGTTGGAGTGCTAAGCCATCATGATCACAGAAATGTATCCCCACTACTTTTATAGCTATGTGAGAGTCGATGTTACTGAATATATTATCTAAACAGTTATGTTTTCTAGTACTCGCAAAATTTGTTTGCTTTAAACCAAATGTTCTTAACAGGTTACAAATAATTAAAGCTTGTGGATCTTTGGTGTTGAATTTCACATTGAAGTCACCAGTTAATACAATTTTCTTGTGCATTGATATTTTATTTAAGGTTTCAGTTAGTTTTTCAATAAAGATGTCAAAGTTGCCATTACTTGGTGACCTGTATACTGTGATTATTTGGTGGTTTTCATAAATGATTCCTGTAACTTCGAAGTGAAATTCTTCAGAAATATGACTAATATTGAGTGTTTGACAGTTCAAGTTAGATTTAGCTAGAATGCACACCCCCTCCTCTTTCAAAACGCTGTCTACAATACTCAGAAACCACATAATATCCGGGTATGTTTATGTTGTCTAATTCCAATTTTTTTAGCCAATGTTCGTTCAGTAATACAAAGTCAAAGGACTTACTGCTCATTAAGAAAGCTTCTAGTTCGAGAATACTTTTAGATAGACCCTGTATATTAAGGTGAAGAAAATTGAGTCGGTGTTTACATTTTTTTTTGTCTAGATTTGACTCTACGTGAAACCTGTAGCTTGGTTCGGACTTTCTGGGGTAGTCCTCGGGGTTGACCTCGGATTGTCTAAAAAACGTTGTCCTCTTCGGAAGTTGAAACGATCGAATGCTACACCTCTGGGCCAGAAGTTGTTTTGGTATACTAATTGGTGGATAGATGGGTCAACACCCAGCAAGAAGCATTTTCTGTTTGGTGTTGGGTTATTGGTTTGTATATGTTTAACTGATATGGAGTTTATGTCGGACTCAGCTTTTCTGGAGATATAGTGTTTAATGTCTTCTTCAGTGTCTGAGTCTTTGCATCTAGTTAAGAAGAGCCATATTTTTTTTGACCTGTTGTGTCCTGGATTGCCACTTTGAAAACCTGTGTTTGATTCATTATCACTTTCTGCTATGCCTATTTGAGGCTTTCTCCTGTATGTTCTGTATGGTGGGTTAGGTGTTTTATGTTCTGCGTGACTATTACTATTGAATAGTGGATAATTGTGTCTATGTTCCAAGTTTATTTCATTTATTTTATTTGTTTCCGTTGATATCATTGATTGGTTTTTTGATGGTTTGGATCTTATTTCTTGATCTGCGAGAGGTACGTTGTTTTGAACCCTTACAGTGTTATAACTGGTTGGTATCTTATTTTGAGCAGCTACAGTGCTGTATTTAAGTTGGGGGGGGGTTGGTTCCTTTCATTCGGTGGTGGGTGACTGGTGGTTATTGTGCCAGTTGCGTTATTTTCGTTGGATTCATTGATTATTTTTAAGATGTGGATATTGTTGTCTTTGATAGTGGACACTTCGTTTTTGAGTATACCAATTTCAGTATGAATTATATTTTTAACCATGTTTGTCAGGTACTCATTGTTTAAGACATTTAAACATTTGTCGTTATTTAATATATCGGTGGCCTGATTGCTTTTTGGTTTCATGCTATTGGATTTTTCGATCTGCTGCTGGAGTTCCTTACATTTTTGTTTCAGAAGCTGGATCTCTTGCCTCAATTCATTGTTTTCTTTTATAACAGTATCGTACTTGGTGGTTTTTGGGTAACAATCTGGACAGTAAAAGCGTAATCTTCTTTTTTTGTAGAGCGGTACATTTTTCTTCAGATGATGTTATTTCCGCACATATTTTGCAATATTTTTGCATACATAGGTCGCATATTGACGGTTTCTGGTCTTTAGGTTCTTCTTTGCACTTTATACATGTAAAAGACATATTTTCATATTTTTAAATACACCATTCCCTTAGTTCAAAATGTGGATCCACGCCACTGGCGTTGCTTGCAGTTTTTCCTATCTTTACAGTTTTTGTCTCACACTTTGTGTTTATAGAGTTTTTCAGGTACCTTTTTTTAATTTGAGATTGTTAAGATTTTGTTTATTATTATCACACTATACTTTAACATTTGAGAGTTCAGTTCGGTCGTCGATGAAGGCAGACGCGTTTTTAAGTGGATCCCATGAAATCCCGAAAAACTAGAGTAAACACGGTGTGAAACGCGCAAAAATGTGTTGAATTAAAGAGTGGAAAATCCTACATTAGTTGATAAATATTAACATAAATTTGGCTAATTCATATAGCTGATATTTGATATTTAACTATGACATCACTAAAGGCTTATATGGGCAGCTCGACAAAGGGTACAGACATCTGGCAACATAACTCGGATAAAAAGAAAATAAACACGTTGAATGGGACCAGGTCATAAACTCGTAAATTATCCACAAGTGCATGCACCTAAGACGACCGACCACCCTCCCAAAGTGGCTAGTACGAAGGATGAAAGATAAAGTTATTTCTATTTATTTCTAAGATAAGATATATTTATTAAACCTTCACAGATGGGAAGAATGTTGTGATTCGGAAATCCATTGTTTCACATATACGCGAATGAATGAATTCTTCATGTGGAACGGGTACTTTTGTTTAAGAAATAATTTATTTACTATAAACTTTTTGTTTCTCGCTGCAGAGTTATTAGTTTTATATGGGGAATTTGAATTAGGCACTACAAAAATCAAAACAATATACAGGGTGTGCGGAGGTTTCTCTCGGGCCGCTTTCTCATTTGCAACTCGCTGTAAAAAGTTATTTTACCGCGATACAGATAACATAATAAAAAGACTCTCTTACAGCAAGCTAATATTGGTTTTGAAAAACAAGGCAAATAAAATGGACACACTAATACAGGACGTTGAAACGAGAACACGTCAATTACTGGTACAAAAAAAAATCGACGGCGACGGAAACTGTCTATATGGAGCATTAAACCACCAACTGGAGGGAGAAAATATAACATCACAGGCACATACCAATGCGACGAAAACCCTACGAAAACAAGTAGCTGACTATATCGAAAATCACTTAGACCATTTCATGCCATTCATGCAGGCATCCATCCATGAACTAGCACCCCGTTACAATAGATACAACTCTAATACGGGAAAAATAAATGTATTCATTCGAGATCTGAGAAGAGAAGGTTTTGGGGGGGGGGTAGGAAACAATTGCAGTAACAACAAATATGAAAAACAGGACAATAATAGTACATCAAGAAGAAGGAGAGCATATAATCTTCCATCCTACTAACCAACAGGGAAGAGAGAACACACCACTAGAGATAGTATATAGGAAGCACTGAAACGAAAGAATTCACTACGATAGCGCGATTATTGCACAAGAAAAACATGAAGCAGAACAACCAGAAGAAACATACGCTCGAACTGGGGCTATAACACCCCGCCCAGAATTAGAGGAAGCAACGCACATAAACATGTACCAAATATCACAAAGAACAGAGGAAGCCAACAGTCAAGAATTACAACACGATGACATCATTCTGGCGACATGGAATGTCAGAGGATGCATAACGAGAGAGAAAAGAGAAAAAATCGATGAGGTTCTTATGATGGAACACATACACGTTGCATGCATACAAGAGACACACACGATAGACGGAACTGCAGTTACTCAAAACTACAAATGGCATCTAAGTGGAGGGGACAAAGTTTACCAGCAGAGGAGTCGCATGGGCAATAAGACGGAACACCCCCATCCAGATAAAGACAAGAAAAGTAAACGAAAACATAACCATGGCAGACTTACAAATTGGAAAGGAAAACATATGCATACTAGGAGTACATGTGCCCACCGACAAACGGGCAGGACGAGTATTCAGGCAGATTACCCAAGAGACTAGAAGAAATAGGAATAGAAAAATGAACACAATAATACTAGGAGACTTCAACGCGCATATAGGAAAGGACGACCAAACACATGAAGACAAGAATATCATAGGAAAAACCTTACTTCACACATGGACAAACGATAATGGAAGCTTGCTAAAAAACTTGACACATCTGTTAGATCTAACAGTTAGAAACACATGGAGCAAGAACCTAACCTGCCTTAATACCTGGAATAAAGGAAACATCAATCCTCAAATAGACCATATCCTAGTGGATAGAAAAATAAGGGACAGGGTCAAAAATATGAAGGCAAAACAAGCAACAAACGTCAAAACAGATCACAAAATATTATATGGAACACTAGTAATAAAGAAACAAGAAGAAAAAAAGAAAAAAAAGATACAACAAAACAGCAAATGACACATGGAACATCTCACTGCTACAAAACAAAGGAATAAAAAAGAAATACCAGGAGGAGATAGAAAAACAGTTAACAGGAAAGGAACTAAATTGGTCAACAATGGGTTTAAAAATCAAAATAGCGGCGAGGAAAACATTGAAAAGGAACAAATCCCCTATGAGCCCAAAAAGAAAAGACACGAAAAGAAATTACGAAAAACTAAAGAAAATAAAGGCAACAGGAAAACAATATACACCAAACATAGACAAAAAGATAATAGAAGCGAGGAAAGAAAGAAGAGACACAGAGAGGAGGCACGAACAGAAAAAACAAAATGCAGGGAATTCTTCGAAAACATAGAATCCACTCCAGTAGGACAGAGATTAAACCAAACCTTTAGACACCCCAAAACATACAGGAAAAACAACAATACGCAGTCAAGAAAATACATACCACTGCAGCATTGGGTCAGGAAACTAGAAGAAGGAAACGCAGAGAGAAGTCAAATAGAACCAATACAAGAAATGGACCACTGGCCTCTGGGAAAGCCACCGTCAAAAGACGAACTACTAGAAATAATGGCCAGAGCTAAAAGAAACACGGCCCCGGGAATAGATAAAATAAATAACGAACTAGTATACTATGGACCGGACAACATAAAACAGCTAATCCTAGAAATCATCACCAACGCATGGACGGAAACCACACCCCTGCCTGAGGAATGGAATACAACCATACAGATACCGCTCCCTAAAATCAAATAATAATAATAATGTTTATTATGCAAACAGAGATTACAATAATACAATGTTACATAAAAGGTAGGAGTTCGGCTAAGCCGTTCTTCCACACTACCCAAAAAGAAGAACAAGAGAAAAAATAAGAAATACTTAAGGTAATTACATAGGAATCCATATATGTATATATATAAAACATTTAAATAGTATACCCACTTATTTATAAATCTATTAGAGATTGTCATTTAATAACATAGTTTTAACACTGATGTTAAAAGAGTAGGAAGATAAATCCAACAAGTTTAATACCTTATTTAATAAATGAGGAGCCATATAAGTGACAGAACCTTCGTATTTGCTAGTGGAATATTGAGGGATACAGAAAGAATTGACTCTTATGTTTACATTGTGAATGTTGGATCTTTTTTCCAGTAAATTATATAAGTATTGTGGTGTTTGATATTTTAAGACTTTAAATAGAAATGTATAATAAAGATATTGTGCCCTTTTGACAACATTAAGTTGAAATAAGTAAGGGGTTACGTGATTCCGATATGGAATGCAACAGACAAAGCGCATACACGAGTTTTGTACTTTCTGTAATTTGATTTTATTGTAATTCGTTAGAAAATGATAGTATACTGTACAACAGTAATCGGTATGAGGATAAATAAGAGATTTTATTAATTTTAATTTTGTTTGCTCATTTAATTGATATTTTAGGTGATATAATGATTTTAGCTTGAAATAAGACATACTGATGACATGATTGACATGTTGGTTAAAACTCAGATTATGATCAATAAACAAACCGAGATTTTTTGCTGATTCTACCCAGTCAATTTGTGTATTATTTATCAATAATTTCTCTTGGCAAATAACGTTTCTTTGGTGTTCCTTCCCTATGCATAATGCTTTAGATTTACCAGGATTAATTTTTAGACCATTGTTCGAGCACCAAACCGTAATCGAATCTAGGTCCATATTTATAAAATTAATAGATTCCTCCAACTGCAAAAAATGACAAGGTTTATATAATTGGACATCATCCGCATATAAGTGTATATTACAATATTGTATACAAGTGGGTAAATCAAAAGTATACACTGAGAATAAAATAGGCCCGAGAATGCTGCCTTGCGGTACCCCCCTACTTGTAGTACCTAAGTACGATTCATTATTACATCCTAATACAACTTTCTGAGTACGATTTTTCAAATAGCTACTGAACCATTTCAGTACAGTGGCATCAAAGCCAATATATTTTAATTTTGCTACAAGCAAGTCGAAGTCTACTAGGTCGAATGCCTTACTTTGGTCTAATAGAATTATTATCGATGAAGTTGACTTATCTAACTCAAAAGAGATGTCGTTTATGAGTTTTAATAGAGCAGTTGTGGTACTATGTTTTTCTCTGAATCCTGATTGGACGATGGGTAAAATATTATGAGTGTTTAAAAATATTTTCAAATTTAGAGAGATGATTTTCTCTAATATCTTAGAAAATGATGGGAGTATTGAGAGTCCACAAAACGTGGACGATTACAGAAGAATAACACTCAGCAGTGTAGGGTATAAATACTACGCACAATTCCTCCTCAGAGAAATGGAAAAATACATCGGCGAACTACCAGATTATCAAACGGCATTTATCAAGGGTAGATCGACAGACGACCACATGTACACCACCAGACGGATCCTGGAAGAAAAGTGGAAAGAAGGAACAAAACTATATATAGTCTCAATTGACCTCCAAAAGGCATTTGATACTATAAGACATGAGGCTATAGTCAACACTTTGCTCAACAGGGGAGTACCGCAATACTTAATAAACAGAATAATAAAAGCATGCCTACACGAAAACACTGCAATACAATGGTTTGGACAGACGACGGAATCAAAAATGAAGAATATAGGAGTCAAACAAGGATGTCCCCTATCCCCCCGACTATTCACCACAGTCCTGGACCAAGTCAAAACAGCCTACAGAGTCACAAGAGCTCTACTACCCTTCATTGAGGACAACAAACCACCATGGTGCCTAACCAAAAAGGTATACACGACCATCATAATGCCTACTACGATGATATATGGAGTCAAAAACGCAGCAACGATAAAGGCCAACCGAAGAAGCCTGAGAAGAGCTGAAAGGGACATTATCCAACTGCTAGCAAAAACAGGAAAACCACAAAAACGACAGAAAACGTCAACATTACTAGAGGAAAGAACAATAATCAAAAGAATAGAATCATACGCAATGAAATACTGGAGACATGTCCAAAGACGGGACACGACACACCTACTGAAGAAAGCGCTGCGAATGAACAGCAACAAACTGAAAATAGGGAGGCCATGCTACACATGGATTACAACAATCGAGAGAATTATGAATAAGCTAGGAAAGGATTATACACACTGGGAAAAGTTGGCACAACAAAAAATGGAATACAATAAAGAAATATCAAGGATATACACACTGCCAGACTCAGAAACAGAAAACTCAGAAGTAGAATAGGAGAGAAGATGATCACAGACAGAAACTAAGAAGAAGCATATCACAAAAACCTGAAAGTAAAAAGAAGCACGAAAAGCACGAAAACCTAAAAGAAGCATCTCACAAGCGCACTTTCCATCCGATGAAGACAGAAGGAAAACAAGAAGAAACATCTCACAAACACCTACACGCTCCATCCTATACTCCTACCCCATGCGTCATGCGGCTCTCGCTGCTGACAACAAGCATGTCCAATGTCCAATCCAGCGTATGCAGCTGGTCCGGCGGTATATAAAAGCACTGGGGGTTTGTTCTGGCACACGGTGAGATGATCGGTGGGCGATCGGGCTGCGTGGTGGAACAAATCTCCCTGCACCGGAATTGGCAGCAATGCCCACCTTACGCTGGCAAATCAATCAATCAAATCAAATCAATCACACTATACTTTAACATTTATAAAATACACACTGCATCATTTTGGAGTTTTCTTTGTCACTTAAGATCACACCAAAGTTTAAAATTTTTTGTGCATTTTTACCAGTAAAAAATGCCAAAAAATACTAGAGCACATACAAAATACAACCAACTATTTTAAAAAATGATAATATGTTTTCATGTAGTTTTAAAGTGTATCTGTAATTGGCCATGTGTACTGTTGATACAAACGATAAATAAATAAATGAATAAGGAATCTTGTAACAATATTGCGTGGTCGATATCGATTGATGACATAATGTTTTGAAATAATTTCTATTTTGCGACTTGTCTCGAAGCGCTCCTGGCATAGTGTCCGTGGTGCCTTAAAGCCCCTTTATGCAGGCGTTTTGTGCCATCCATGTCGCGACCGCAAACTGCAGTAGCCGGTTGTTTTTATGCACTTGAACAGCAAGCAAAACCGACGGCAGTGCATAAAATGATCGATCTGTTCCCTGTGATTTTACAAAACGCGGCCACAATTTGCCGTCGCATTACTGATGGCACAAAACGCTTGCATAAAAGGGCTCTTTTTGTGTGAGACAGGTCGTCGAGCAGATAAAGTTTTATAATTTTGCACAGGTTTCTTATTTGACGACGACATATTTATTATTACACTTGACGAAGACCGAAACAAACCTGATCCAATTCCTACTGTGTGTTACCCTCGTGTTAAATAGAAGAAACTACTGGTTAAAATGCCTTTATAGTGTTACGGTGAACTTATTTGTGAGTGTTTACTCAAATCTTAGACCCAATTACTCTTTTCCGTGATGCACAAATCAACTTTATGGTTTTAAGAACAAAATGCCTACTATGCATCATACTACGCATTCCACAATTACCGTTTTGTGTCTTTAAAGGCACAGACGAAGTTATGGCATTCTTTTAACACAATTCCTACTGCGTGTCACTCATTACTTGCATTTAAGTAGCAATTCCTTATGTGTCAACACAATTCCTATTCCATGTAAAAGAACACAGTATTCCTTTTTAAGCCAACTTACGCACCAGTAATGTCGTCACTTGCAGTTTTGTGTGCTACTTGACGCAAAAGAAGGGTCCGGCGACGTAACAATGACGTCACCTAGAACACATTTCCCTTAAAGGAATAAAATGCTAGCTGTGAAGTAAGTATAAACTTCATAGTTGTGGCATGATGGGGTTGTTGTTTAGGTGAAAGCTTACATCCATATATATTATGAAAAAGAAACATAATTTGATGTTTGGATACATTACTATTATCATTAAAATAATTATAAAAAAATATACACATTTTTTTTTAAATTAAAATTATAAATTAAAAATGATTGTATATGTAAGGTACATTCAAAATATCGAAGTATTTGGGATACTGACAGAGAGAATGAAACAGTCACACACCATACACATTCATTAGTGAATCACACAAATCAATCGATCAATGAATCAAAACAACTTTATTGACAATTTAATATAAATGAAATTTCCGGCGCGCATGCTCCAAGCCTCAGATATCCACAATGCCAAACGCCATGCCAGTTGAAGGCCAAAGCAGGCCAGGGTCTGAACAACTTGAAGTAAAATGCGAATATAAAAACATAACCCCCCTTCATAACTGTACCTATATCAAAGACCAACAAATTGTTACGGCTGAGATGAAAACAGATGTGTAAAGGTATTTTTACACGTCACTGTGCACCAATTAAACGCGTAATTGGCATAAGGGCGAGGGACAATCCAGAGTTCTGGATGTTCAATAAAGAAGAAATAGCCAAAGATCCAAACAAGCATACGCTTGCCCCTTTCAAACAGTTCTTTCTATTGGAATAATAAAACTATGAAATAAATAAGTTTTAGCTTCAGTATTGCAACCCATAAAAGGGAAAAAGCCAAAAGCGAACGAAGACTCAACTTCTCTCTTTCCCAGCTTCTTCCTCATTCATGTGTACAGCATAAATATAAAATATACGGTCAGTTCTTTTATATTCATTTAAAAAGGAAATAATAAAATTACTGATAAATTCATTTTAAATACAGACACTATGTCAACAAGACGCAATCCTGTAGATTTGTTTATTGCCTGTTATGTCTGTAGTTGGCTCCTGTATAAATACTCCTAATTTCTAGAAAATCTGTTGAAACACGAAGAATTTTGTATTTGGTTTTAAGCAATTTTAGTATATACAGGGTGTCCCAAAATTGAGTTACCGGACGGGAACATGTGCTTCCTGAGTTCATATTGGGCCTGCATAACCCCACTTCCCTTAGTCCAAAAATGCATCCCTGAGGAAGTACATTTTCTTAAAGTGAGACAGAAAAAAGGTTTTCAATAATTTCCGTTATATTGAAGATAATAATAATTATTATTATTATTATTATTATTTTTTTATCCTCTTATTATACTCTTCGCAAATACAAAACGAAGAGTATATTGCATTCGATCGGCACATTTCTAAAATCGGTAATTTTGCTAGTAGAGAAAAAATGTTCATATCACTGTGTTGGTCTGTCCGTCCGTCACGTTTCTTGTAAGCACAATAACTTAAGAATGAAAAGTCCGATTGTATTGAAATTTGGACAGTAAGTTAGTGTTAGCTAGAGGAAGAACCCTATTTTTGAACAACACCGATCGATAAATAAAAAAGTTATACATTTTTTTAAATAAAAAATTATTTTTTGTACATTATTTGTTTTGTAATTAAATAAAAAATATCTAAAACTAACATTATTTACAAAAAAACTGCGAAGAGTATCCTATAGAATGTGCAATAATTATATAAAAAGTGCAGTAAATCGGCGAAGACTATAACGGTTAGCTTGTTTATATTAACGTCCTGGCGGAGTTTAGCTAACGCTATTCCACCACTTAACCAGAACACGTACACATAGACATCACAACACAACAACCATTCCCTGCGATATTGCCATCTACCTCAGCTAAGACTCGAACTCATGATAGATAACAGTGACTAGACATGTTGTGCCACCCAACAGCGGTCTAGCTCACTGCTATCATCTCAGTAACACATTAAAAACGCCACTAAACATCCATACCCTGGCCAGGATTTAAACCCAGGGCTCTGTGGTCACAAGCCAAACGCCTTAGCATTGCACCACTGAGCCAATAAATATTTTCAAATGTTTATGGGACCTGTATCTCTATAAGTACTCTACGTAAGCTTGATAACAACTACATATCTTTTGTTTCTCAAACGCGACCTACACCTATGATCTACAGAGAAAAAATGATCATTCTTGATTTTTAGTTGATATTACACAAAATTTGAAAAGTATTCATTTGCGTATTGAAAGAGGTGGACGTCATATGGAGCATTTATTATTAACGTATTTTTTAGAATAAACTGTACTTTTCTGTTCTTACAACATTTTATTCTAGAATTGTAAATAAATGTTAAATACAAATGGAGGAAAACACGATAATTCTTTGT
Source organism: Stenurella melanura (assembly GCA_963583905.1). Classification (NCBI taxonomy): domain Eukaryota; kingdom Metazoa; phylum Arthropoda; class Insecta; order Coleoptera; family Cerambycidae; genus Stenurella; species Stenurella melanura. The sequence goes on from OY757312.1 coordinate 118,625,763, forward strand.
ATTTTGATTAATATTAAAAACATTTTTAAGAGTACCCTCTCGAAGCCCTTTCAATGCTTTGCAAAAATATTGAAGTTCCGTAATTTTACAGGGTGATTAAAAAAATATAGCCAATCACATAACTATTATCAAAAAAAAATTGAGCGACAAAAGATATTTGGCTGTTGTCAAATTTACAGAGTACTTATAGAGATGTAGTTCCCATCAAAATTTGAAATTTTATCTTCAATAGAAATTATAGGAAAATAATGTTTTTTCTCTCTCACTTTAAGAGGATCGACTTTCTGAGGTTCCCATTTGGGAACTCAATTCTAGGACACCCTGTATAGTAAAATTGACACTCTCTTAACTGGCTAGTTAGAAAAACATTAACAATACTAGATTTTGCATAGGTACATATTTACATGAGGAAGTGGAAGAGCATTTTGTAAACTATATTGTATTGTAATTACTAGATGCTTACTAAAGACTATATCATTATTAGTATTATTGTTATTATCAGCTTCATATATACATTGCCTAATGACAGTTGAGAATTTTGCTGCCGTAAACTAAAAGTGGATATCGCAAAATTCTTCTCACCCCTTCAAAAATTTATCAACAATCAGACAGGTTGTCTATTTACATATTATATAAAATCGACTGTCAATCAAATTATTGAAAAAGAATTATACAGAGTTTTTGAAGTTAAAAAAAATGTCTGCTTCATGTTCACAAAAAATTAGTCACCAAACATTTCTACTTTAATTAACTCACCTATTAGTTCAACCAAAACTTGCGTACTCTTTCTCCAAATTTCTGGTACAGTCTTTCCTTGGCCCGTCTTACTTACGTCGTTGTTATTACCGACGGGCCCATAACAAAATTCCAAGAAGTCTATGAGGCAGAGAACAGCCTTGTGTTGTAGCTTCTCTAACAGATATACAAAAACATCAAATCGTTTGCAAATGACGACCTCTTGTTTCGAAAATTTTGCTTTTAGGGGAGTTACTAGCAATTTTATTTGCTTGGGACTACACATGTGGTTCATATCCAAACTGGCATTGTCAATAAGTTCCTAAAAATTTCAAAGAGTCAAAACAGGGTACATTTTGATATGTAAAATAGTATATAAACTCCAAACATATGTAGATTGCAGTAGTATTGAAATTTTGTTGGGACAGTAATAATCAAATTATATATTTTCAAGGGTTGATTTTTGATGAAACATACTTAAACTCTCCATCACTTTCGCACGCGGTATTTACACCGCACTGATAGGTGCAATTGTCTTCCAAAGCTTTCAGAATACGTTATTTTCACTATTTCTTTACTTGAAAACAACTGCAAGTAGAGGACTAGAAATTGAAGATGGTGTCTATGTTATCCCGATAATGTACAAAAGATTTCTGCAAGATAGGTTTATTACTTTTTGAGTAATTAACGATCTATTTATTCTTTAATCCTTAATTAATAATCGTGCCATTTTTTGTAAAATCCATTGATAATTGGGACTCATTTAAAAAATTGAAAAAACTATTGAAGAATGATATCTCATTGGAATTTTTGAAAAATCGCAATTTTGGCAAATTTTATGAGGTTTTCTACGCGTGAACCTTTTTATGCCAGACAAAAATAAACAAATACCATGTTATATTTTATCTTTAGAGAATCCGCTCTTGCATACCTATCTAAAAAGCTGTTGTTTTTTTACAAATTAAAAAAAAGGTTGTCCTAGGGGTCCTTTTCCAATTAGTAAATGTAAAACATGTAAAATTAATATGTAAGTAATACAATTCAGTATAATAGAAATGATCATTTTGGGATTGAAATATTAATGATTTTTATATTTCATTTATCATTATTAATCTTGAAATAAATTTGTATCATTCACCAATGTTGCAATTGTAATAAAAGAGTTCATGCTAAAAACTGAAAAATACACTTAAAATTAGTTTCATATATACCTTCCAACAATCATATCCTTTAAGTCTCTGTTGAATTGAAGGATTCCTGAAAGCATACTCCACCACCCTCAAAAGTCTGTTGGTGAGGTCCATTGAGTTGTGAATATTCTTATCACAGAATCTAACCAAAAATATCCACAAGTTATGCCAGTTTGTGTAGTTTTTATCTCTTAGTTCACCTATACTTTTAACATATCTGAAATATTAAAATATGTAGTAACATTTAATTAAGTACTTACGTATTCATGAAAATGTATAAAATAAAAAATAAAAAAAGATTAGAACAGAAAATAACTTGTTACATAACTAAGTTCCGTTAGGTTTACCTATAGGCATTTTTTTAAAATTCTATATTCTAAAAGAGCTTGGGACGATGAGATAGCCGAGTTGTGACACCACATAGCTCCAACCACCCAGAGAGAACACAAATAGTGACAATATCTGTCTAGGTATGTTACGACTATTTAATGCATTGTTGATGCATTGCGATGTATTGTGAACAGGGCCGTCGAGAGAAAATTGGGGCCCGGGGATAGTAACATACTGCCCCTCCCCCACCCTGATCGAAATAATTTTTAAGGTTTGCAATCAAAATTTGCACCTACATCTCCAGCTTTTCCCGGATTTCAGACATTTGGGTGGAATCCGGACCCCTTCAAAGACTCCGGGCCTTGGGGAAAACACCCCTGACCTCCCCCTCTCATAGGGCCTAATTGTGAAGCATTGCAATGCATTGTTGGGGCATTTTATTATGATTTAAGTGAATAACACATGCGCATAGATGGATTTCGCAGCGCACCTCACGTATTTTGAAAGGGAGGGACTAATCACAGTCTGATGACAATGGTTGTATAATGGAACAAAATTGCTTGAAGAACAGTTTTTTTTTTTTCGAGATACTCAAAACTAGACTCGTTATGTAGAAGTTGCGTTATCATGTAAGATTTATTACATTAAATTACTGTTGTTAGCAAATTATATTTACTTCGAAGATTCAGATATGAAAAATGCCGAGAATAGGTATGGGGCAAAACATCAGAAGCCTTTGACGGGACCAAATTTATTCAGAGTCGCCATGGCGATCTGTCAAAAGCAGTATGGCAATTGTTGCGTTGTGTGATTAACAGTCATAAAACGATCACATGGTGACTGGCGATTTTGGTGGCCTTTTCGTTTAATTTTTGGCAATTTATTGTTGCGTTTATATCTATTTATTTGAGTCTTGGTGTTCACAATTATAATGGGACCTAAAGGATATAGGGGATATGCTTATCATTCACATGCCTCTCGAAGACAGGTGAAACAATTTATATTACTGAAATAACTAGAAAGTAATGTTAGCTATACTAAACAATTAGCTGTTTAAAAGCGCATTGATAGATATGAATAATATGAAACTACAATGTAGTCATATCGGAACACAAGCTCGGAAAATTATGGTTAATGATGCCTGAAATATGGGGTATGAATAAAAATGTTCACTTCTTTTTTTTTATATTTTGCAATACAGCCGTGACTTGGGCCCCCAACTACCTTAATATATACATTTATGTTCATGTACATACCAAATACAAAATTAGAGTTCTTCCAGTGAACAGTGCATTGAACTGAATATTGATTTATTTTATATGTATTCTGAGTGTAGTTCGACATGTTACTGTCACTTCGAGGTCACAGAAACCATAGTGTTCCTATCTTTTGTGCTTTTGGTATGCCTACCCTTCCTTTCATGTTATGACGGTCGCGATGCTCATATGCCTTCTTTTATTATCATGTAACATGTAAGAGTGACACGTAGCATTTTTTACACAATTATTAAACATCGGCATATTTCCATTACCACCAACAATCACAGATGCCAGGTGATATCAATGTCTACTCAAACTTCAAATATAAGCAACCTTAACTAGAAAATATTACGGAATGAAACTTTTACTGCCATCAAGCAATATTTTGGCTCTGATGACTGCCCGTTACGTCTGTGTCACAGATGGTGCAATATAATTATTTAATTATTAATAAAAATTGAATTAGATGTCTAACACACAAATTTTATCTATTGCGAGAAATCTTAAGCAAACAACTTCTTATTATTGTATACAGATCCTTAGTAGAATCCTTACGATATGGTATGATTGTATGGGGTGGTCTGTACAACAACTCATTAAAACAATTACAAGTTATATACAAAATACATTGTTAAAAATAATATATAAAAAAGATAGGCTTCATCCCTTTTCCTCCCTTATCTGCCTGATAGTTAAGTTTTCCAACTATAAGCATTTTAGATATTGTCTATATTTTTTTATTTGTGGCATATTCAGATTTTCTTACTTTTTGTTGGGTATTTTTCCACTGAAATAATTTTGAAATTTTAATGGAAAAATCTCTGTGCCAAACGAATCAGACAGAGGTTGGTTCTTGAATACTTAATTGTTTAAAAGAGTATCACACCTGAAAATATATAAACTAGAACAAAGTTATAAACTAAAAAATTAAAATTAAAGCTATAGACAGTTAACATTTCGGAAGAATATTTACTTCCGTTCTCAAAACTTTTTGGCCGTCATAACAGTTCGTTGTTTATATATTTCCATAGTCACTTGAGATATTAAATTATATTTATCTTATTTTTACTCAGTTTATATATTTTTAGCTGTGACTTTTTGAAACAAACAAGTATTCAGGAACCAACTTCTGTCTAATCCGTTTGGGACAGAGGTTTTTTCATTAAAATTTTTAAATATTTTTCAGTGGCAAAATACCCAACAAAAAGTAACAAAATATAAGAACTTTAATGATAAGTGAAACCAAAAAAAATTACTGTAAAAATCTCGCAAAAATCCCTGGTTAGGTATGCTATTAAAATTTATACTGATGGCTCTAAAACAAGTGGTAAACTAAGCGGAGCATTTTATGTCCCGTCCAAACAATGTGAGTACGCTTTTAAATTAAATCCTATACTTGGCATTTTTTCGGCAGAGGCCGCAGCTATTTTACATGCTATAGAATGGGTAATTTCTGAACAGTTCACCCAAGTTGTTATATGCTCAAAATTATGTAATTTTCCTGGTGTTAACTGTTTTTGTCCCAACTCATTCATAGTAAAAATCATGGAACAATTATCTATTAATTGCTTCCCTAGGGTATATAAACTTTCATTTTATTTGGGTAAAAGCTCATGCTAATATACCTGGAAATAATAAAGTTGATACGATCGCAAGGAACACTAATGGGGGAGGCTCATCTAGTGCTCATAATTTTTTATTGCTCAGAAACGCATTATAAGATGTATAGCAGGCGTACCGCCAATTCATTCATGCCGAAATCTTTTTAAAAAATTGAATATTCCTCTACCAAGTTTATATTATGTCCTAGAATTGCTAGTATATGTATATAAAAATCAGGATAAATTTAAGAGAAATGAAATGATCCATTTTCATAATACACATCATAAAAATCATTTTCACATACCAACTAAACTCTTAAATATGTTCACAAAATCGCACAATATCCTCGGTCTCAAGTTATATAATAATTTACCTATATCATATAAAAATGTAGAGAATGTATATGTTAAGAACCTTGTTAAGGAATACCTTTTAAATATGTGTGCATATTCTGTTCAGGAATATCTTGATTACAGGAATAATTGCTAGATGTGTCTATAGTTTATTTCATTATTTTAATACAACATTAGCATTTTAATGTGTAAGTAGTTGTAGAATTTTCATGTATATTTCATTTTAATGTGTATGTGTGTATATATATATAATTTCTTGACTGTCATATTTACTGCATTTATTATTTACTTTACGTACATATGTGTGCAATGTGCATATATGCAGCTACATGTTTTTTGTATGCACGTTTATATATGCATATTATTGCATATTTAGACGATACAATTTTTACTTGTCCTATAGCACTTTCTGTATTGATTTTATTGGATGAATTAATTTATTATTATTATTATTAATATAATGGTACTGTTGAAATGGACTTCACCGCCGATTTTTATCCTGTTGTCAAAAAATGTCTCTGGCATAAATGGAATCAATACTGGCAAGCATATGATATACAAACTAATACCTATTATTACAACATTCACCCAAATATTCCTACGTCACAATGGTATCATAATTGTCACCTTAGTAGAAAAACCATATCTACCATAATTAGACTTAATCATGGAAAATTTCCCGGTCACCTATAAAAAATGATTTTATTTCACCCATATGGTTACCATATTTTTTAAGTCTAAAAAATCCTGATTTAATGAAGAAACTTGTCTCTTTCTTTTTTGACGCCAACATTGATATTTAGGTATCTTATCCAAAACCCTTGTTTCATTCCCTTCGTTTATTAAGTCCTTACATCCGTGGCCATCCTGTATTTGTCTTATTAAATGCCCTGAAAGGCCCCTGGGCCAAAAGTGAGTCGTCCTTGTTTGAATTCCTTACAAACCTTCCTTTCTTATAAATGAGTAGCGCAAGAAATTTTTTATAATTTTTTTTTATCTTATTTTATTAAGTATTAATTTTTTTAACTTACAAAATTTGCTAGGTCTGTTATTTTAAGTAATTTCCTATTTTTGTAGAATTTATAATACAAAATTAGGTCTCTGTCACGGGTACTTTGGTATTTCTACATTTACGTATACAGTGTAATATTTTATATTCTCTAATCCAGTTTATTTTTGTCTTATCGTAGGTAGTTATATGTTCATGGCCAAAACATTTTGTTTGTAAGGCCAATAATCTGAGAAAAAAAGCATACTTAAATAAAAATAACTAAATGCAAATTTTTATAGAACAATGCTGTGATGAGACTTTCTTTGATATTTATAGTTTATTATTTTAATAATACATGGCTATACTCCTTTAAAGTATTCGAGGTTCTAAGACAAAACTATAAATTCACTTACTTGGTATTTATGTCATTTACGAAGATATTTAGTTCCTCACTTGTTAAATCTGATATAGGCACAATAGTTGACAACATAAATGCCATATCCGTTATCGTATTACGTATTTCGTCATTGGTAGTTATCGACATCATAGTTGGAACAACATGGTTAATAAAAAAATTCTTACATTTATTTTTAGATAAGTCATTAAGACAAACCTCTTCTATAATATTCGTTAGCTGTAAAAACACATTTAAAAAAGAAAGAAAGTAGGTATTAAGCAAAATAACCTTACTTTGTTTACATTTTGATTCTTCCAGGGAGCTAGAATTTCTGCAAAATCAAACTTATCTTCAGATATAGTGTATATAATTTTCTTTTTAATTGACTTTAACACACAATTCTGTATGAACTTATTCACCGTACCATCATGTAAAATTTTAACAACTTCGGTTTGTATGTCCTCAACGTTCAGTCTTAGTAAGAAGTCTAACATATCCAAAGCTGATTTTCTGACAGTTTCATCCTTAGAAGTTATATCACTTTTAATCAAAACTAACTGGTTCATGTATATATTTTTATCGATACTACGACCCTTCTCCAATAGTTTTATAATGGATGATTGTGTTTCTTTGTACATTTTGCTTCTTTCAATATCACCCATTGTTTTTTAACTAAAAATAAACGACTCGATTAACCTAATATTTTACATTTTACTGCTAATTCTGGGTTTTATTCTTACAAGTAACGATTTATAATTATCGTATAATTTTGAACGAAATATAAAATTCAATATTTAACAACACTACACATCACACAGTAATGCCATTTTTATTGTTTAGGAAATGAACATTAACGCGGGAACCAAACTAAGCATCAACTGTCAAAATTAAAGTACCTATCAGCGTTGCCATATGTTTATCAGGAGATAAAAAAACAGTGTCTAGAAAATAATTACAATATGAATATGTATAATTTGGAAAATTATTTTCCAATTGCATTCAACAAAATTACTAAAACATTACTATTCACTAGAGAATTAATAATTCTATATATTGGCTAAATTCCTGTGTGAACTAAGAATTGATGGATTGGCAACAGTGTTGCCGTTTTCAGTAGATTGCCTACTAAATTAGTAGATTTTCAAGGAAAATGAGGGTGTGCAGTCGAATTTTAGTAGAGTTAATAATTTTAGTAGATTTCAGTAGATTTTCTGAGTCCCAGTTTTAAGTTTTAATGGCTTAATGCTATATTTTATCGCCATCTATAATAATTTAAGCAAGTAACCTAAGTGGCACCTACTGGAGTAGCACCGAACTCAATCATATAACTATAAAGACAACTGCTGCAGTCATTTAAATAAGTTGAGTCCCTCTCCAATAGATGTCGATATAGAATTAACAAGAAATATCGGAATTAGGAAACTGTGAAGTTTAAACCTGATTCTCACATGCTAGGTAAGGCTTAATCTTTAGTATTTAGATATGAATTTGTCGTTCAAAATGTTATTTTAATAAATGTTTCATTTTATTTAGTTTTCATTGCTGCTGTTATTCCTATTGTTTAAAGGTAGTGCTTGACCATCTAGCGGTAGCAACGTTAACTCACGGCATAGATTAACATATAGGTGTCCACTAAACAGGAATTGTTTCAAAATATTTCCGCTCGACGCCAGATGGCGGTAGATTTTTGGTAGAATCTAATTTTAGGTTAATAGATTTTGGATAGTCTGTGATTGGAATTATTGGTGGTAGTACCAGCAGAACCAGCCACGTACCAGCGGCTCTGGTACCAGGGCCTGTTATCTTAAATAGGAAATAATGATGCTAGTGTGAGGGACACCTTCTCTCTTTGTCTCTCAGGTTCCAGAACAAAACACTAGGAGCGATGATTGACAAAATGTCAAAATAAATTATCAACAAACAAGCGTCCATTTCAGGGGGAGGCATTGAGTTGGGGGAGGGCACTTGAATCCGTTATATCACAACACGATTTTCAGAGCCATCTGTAGTAGGGACACATCACCATATTTTTCAATTCCTTTCTTGTCCCAAAGATGACGCAATGTTGTTTCCAAACTGACAGTCTCAGATCTGCCATATTTGAATTTCTCGCGTTTGTTTTGGTACATTTTGGTACGGTAACGGTATACTGAGGTGTTTGGTGTTTTGTATAGTTTGTTAGCAGAATAGAAGATATAAATAAGCTTTTAAAATGCATAACGTGTTTTTTTATTAATAATATGTGTTTGTTGTACAAATTTTATGTACTACTATTTAATTTCTGACAGCATGACTACCCGAATGAGGCCTTGTGTCCAAGGAATCAAGACTTGTTGACCGAAATGAGTGAAATTTTTGTGAAGGCCACAGGAAATTAAAAAACATTTTTGTGGATATAACTTTTAATATTTGTGTTTCTTATTATATTAACATTGTTAATAATATCTTTGATTAGTAGTAGAAAATCAAAGATAATATTGTCAATGGCAAAGTTACTCGTCGTAAAGATTTAGACCCCGTATGTAAAATTGCATACAAAAAAACGTGTACAAAAAAGTAAGAAAAATTTCTATGTAAGTAAATTAAATAAAATTTTTAAATATCATTATTTTTTTTAATTATTTTTTGTGGCTGTGTTACTTTTTTTTCAGTAAAATTAGGTACATAAAGACGTCTCTTCTACCTCTGATTATAGTTATCTATTCGGTACATTACTTGACAAACTGACAATAAAAAAGTTGTTGATTTGATAGAAAATGTAGCGACTAAATACCTATAATTATTTGGTGATGAAAAGACCATGTCTAATTGTACCTACCTTCTGCCGAGGTAAAGACCACACCCCAAATATATATATATTTAATAGAAATAAGGATTAAAAACACTTGATATTACTGTTTCACAATTATTATTCAGATTTCTCTGACATACCTATGTTTCGGTTTTTGGACAATTATCAAAGTATTATGACTGTTTATTATTTTTGTTAATGTAAACATTTAAATTGACTTACCCTTACCAATAACAGTTTAAGATTCGATGCATTTCCTTATATGGGCATAGGAACACACTTAGGGGATCTTAAGCGAACGAAACGGATCAGCTAGCCCGGGGAACAGAAATGCATTCTATGATTATCTGTGCAAGAGTTAAGATTTAATTATCGCGGGCTAGCGGGTAGCGGATCGTTAGTTCCTTTGTTTTACTAGATTTATTCGATGGTGTTGAGACTGTTTTGATTACTTGTATTATTCATGTGGACATTAGACTTTGTTATTAAATTTTGCATGAAGTGAAATATCAGTGTCGTACTTGTTAACATGTCCAAGCGGTCTAATCCTAAACATGCCCCCGTGGTATCCGACATCAGAAGTGGTAGATCAAGACTGCAAGCCGGACATTAGGACAGTGATTCATCCTCACTGTCCGAATGTCCGTGCCATTACAACAAAGTGCGATAAGTGCAACTTTAGAAAGAGTTAGAAAATTAGAAGAGCAACTATTGTCAGCTTCTACAAAATCCCCAACACCGTCTGCTGCAACATTTACTAATGTAAGGCTGCCAACATTCGATTCTACATCAAACTTTGCAGACGCCGAAGGCTGGTGTACAATTGTAAACTTGTGGATAAGCAAACACAACCCAGACGTCATGGATTTAGTAATGTTATCTGCAGCCATGGAAGGCAATGCAGCTAATTGGTTCATATCTGCCAAACCTACAGAAAATAACTGGACGGCCTTTAGAGCAGAATTTTTGGTAGTTTTCGCCAAACCTGTCGATCCCATTGAACAAGTTTCGGAAGCTGTTAACGGGAAACAAAATACGCCAGCAGACACACCTTTCATTGACGAGATGCTGCACTCCATGAGGACTATTCTCAGTTTGCTAAAAAACAGGGAAAGCGACGAATCCTTAGCTGTACTTGTTGCCCATTATTTTGGATCAATGCGTAGTGGATTCGTGAGACGAAGATACCAAACTGACCGACCAAACGATTCCAAAAGTATGTGTACTATGTTACAGGGCAGACTTGGTAAAAGACCGGCGGTATTTCCCTCTGATCATCAAAATGGATCGAAGCATCGAGCTTTATCAGCACCCCACCGAGATGACAAATTTGCGCAGTTCCTTGGAAAATGCAACGAATGAGGACGAATTGGACACCGTGCTAAACGTTGCAGAAATTCCAGATAGTCACCGTCCAGATCGTCCAGAGTGAGCCGAGATGAAGGATCAAATGCAGTCACCTGCTATACCTGCGGCAAGCCAGGCCATATTTTATCAAAGTTTCTAAATACCAGCCGAAAAGCAAGATCTGGAGAGACCTTTCCTTTTTTTGTTTGTTTTGACACAGGTTCAGATTGTTCTCTATTGAAAAAAGTTTTGCCACTCATTTTGATGGTAGACGTTATAACAATATAACCACTTTGAAGGGCGTTGGTTGTAGTTCATAGTACCAAATGATTTTATGTCTGCTCAAGTTGTCATAGGCAAAGATTTAATAGCACAAAAGACTGAAGTTCACTTAAAATCAAATGGTTTCTTTCCCGTGAATTAAAACCTCAGATCTGCGAACAGGAAGCTGTAAATTTCAATCAAATTGAAACTGATTTAATTAAGTAATAATGGTAAACAAAATTTAGTTAAAGTGTTGTCTAATCATCGAGATCATTTTGTAGTAGTTGTACTTTCAGGACGAGTGAACACTGGTAATTTATAAATTGTTTAAAAGATACAACTAAATTTGTTCAAAGAAGACCTTACCGAATGAGCGTGAAATTGTCAGAAATAGAATTACAGGATTACTCGAAGTTAATATCATAAGGCCTAGTTCACCTTTTGCTAGTACTAGTATTTTAGTGAAAAAGAAAAATGGTTCTGACCATCTTCGTGTAGATTATCGCGAATTAAATGTAAACACGGTACCTGATAGGTATCCTTTACCACTTACTAGTGACCAAATTAATCATTTAAATAACTGGTACTATTTTTCATCACTTGATATGACATCTCACACCTGATAGAGAGTATGATTTCTTAATTAATTAGCAATCGTAAAAGCGTTGAGACATGTTATCATTATCTTTTTGGAAGGTATTTTACAGTTTTCACAGGCAGCAACTCTGCAAAATTATCCCGTACAAAAAGTAACCTAACCCCGCTGGTGGGCATTCTTATAAGTTTTTATCTTTGACATAGTTTACCACGAAGGGATGAAATACGCAGATTTCTTTTCACGAAACCCTGCTGCGTCAAGTACCCAAGGATCTGTCTCGGATACACCCCAAATGTAAACATAATAGTTCAACTAATATGGTGCAGGTTATTGACCTTCACTCTGACTGGCTAAGTGTCGTACAACCACAAGACGATAGTTTAGTAAAAATAATCACTGCCCTTAGTGCGTATGAACTAGACCCAGATATCGCTAACGCATATGTCATCCAAAATACTGGTGCGTAAAATTGAAAGAAACAACCGCTCACACTATTTACCGGTTGTCTCCAAATCCATGATTTGGTCAGTAATAAATCATGTGCACACAAACTTGAAACATTTAGGATGGGAGAAAACTCTTTTGATAATGCTGTCTATATCGGTCAGAGTGGTAGAAGCGTTGTAAACAGGGTAAAAGAACATAAAAAATATATCTTAAATAACAATAAAAATACAGGCATGTCAGCACACTGTATTGAAAACAACAATTTCATAGATACTGATAACATAAATTTACTTCATTCAGAAAGAAAAGGTAAACGTTTAGATCTACTAGAACAACTAGAAATCAAAAAATCTTTCAAGTACAACCCTTGTACCACGAACGACCAGCAACATTTCTTGAATACCCCTATAATAAACAAATTAATAAGACGTATCCATTGATTATATATCAGTTTAGGTCCACTCCAAACTTTGCCATAATTAAGGATTTTAAATTAAGTCTTAAATAGATTAAATCATAAATAGATTAAGATATCTTTTAGGTATAAATTAGAATAAGCACGTCGGAAACTTTAGTATTCACTGTGTAATACTCTTGATAAAGGCCTAATAAGCCGAAACATATGTAGAGTATTTATAATATACAGATTTATTCATCTAAAAGCAATGTTCAAAGAATATGTATTTGTAATTATAGATGCTTTTTCTAAATTTGTTATGTTATATCGTATTCTTTCTTTAACTGCAGAAACTGCTGTCAGTTGTTTAAAAGAGATTACTTATTTATTTGAAGCACCTTTGCGTACAATTTGTGACCAACGCAGATGTTTCACTAGTAATGAATTTCGCAGCTTTTGCTCTAATTTTAATATTGACTTGCATTTCATTGCTCAAGGTGCAAGTAGAGCGAATGAACAAGTCGAGAGAGTCATGCAAACATTGAAAAACACTATGACTACTTTGAAACTGAAAATGATCGAAATTGGCAAGACAGTTTAGGTGAAGTTTAATTAGCTTTAAATAGCACAAATTGAAAATTAAATTATTAAATGCATCTTTTTAAACAAAATAACTTTTCCCTTTAACATTTCTTTCTATGTCTCATCGTTTTCCAGATAATACTTGTCTAACTAGATCTGGGACACACTGCATAGGAAAGGAAAAAATAAAAAATCATGAAATGTATAAAACAGTTTTATTTTTACCAATGCAAAAGTAATTTACAAAACTAAATTCATTTACTGTACAATCTTATATAACGAATATAAATACCTATTGTTTGAGCAATATGTTTGCTTACAGAAAGCCACTGACTACTCGTCGACGAGGAACACTGTTTGTGTAAAATGTCAATCACGTTACATTTATTTGGAACAAGTTCGAGTCACCGTTGACTTCTGCAAATATCTATAAATTACAACTCATGCATTCTTACAATTAATATTGCTATTTTATCAGTCAAACTGGTACTTTGTTCAATTCACTTTATCACAGCAATATTGGTTGCCATTACAGATGCAAATAATCGTAAAACTATGGCTTGCTAAGTTCTCGTTTGTTTCAATTAATTGCTAATTTTAAAAATGCCTTTATTTGAACGGGCAGCGTTCATCTATTTAAATTCATCAATAAACCTGCCTTTTCGATATTTAGCATTTCCAGAACTATTAACTCAAAAAACGTAAACTCTCAATATCGCTGGTTTAAATCGAGATAAATGTCCTTACACCCAAGGCATGCGCATGCGAACCATGTCTGGAAGGCACGCTGAGGTATTTCAATCGACTATCACACAAAGAATAACTTCTATTCGATTTAATACAATTTGCTCACATTTGACAATAAATAAAACAAAAAAATAGTGTAACAGTTGAAACACCTCTAAATTATAACCTAAATGAGGACCTAATCTTAAGGAAATCTCGATTCCTTCAAAAATCGAGGATGCACGATATTGTGGTAAGAACTAGATCTAGCTAATGCGTTGCTCGGATTGGTCTGGTACCTCGTTTCGGGAGGTGAATATTTCCTTCTTTGAGCGTTATATTTCGCTCTCGCTTCAGGCCTGTGTGTGCTGTACGTTCTCATGTTGTCTTCTTGCCTACCTCTAGGTCTGTAAAATTCCGCTTCAGTATCATGCCCAAAGATATCCAAGACTTGCGAGGTTTGGTACTGGTTCAAAGTTACGTCGGAATTTCTTCTCCAAGCGTCACGATATCTACGCTCCAAAGCAGAGTCTTCCAGAGCAGCTTTCTTTTGAGACTGAATAGATGATTCACTGGAGTTTTCTTCCGAAGTGCCTAGACCTAGGTCTTTGTCCATGTCTCCAAAGTTCTTGAACGGTTTTTTCGTATACCTCTCGATGCTTGGTAAGGTGGAGTCTTTAATTGCTCCTAAGTTACTACCATTTAAGGTAAATTGCGGATGTGGAATGCAATATGGATGAGGCAGGGACTTTTCTATACTCGACAATTTAAATTCTTCATCTCGATCTGTCCTGTTACAGGAGCCTGGACCAAACAGTGATAGAAGAACGGGCAGTAAAAACAGACCGTGCATGGCTCCACAAAATACCACTAGGAAAACCATTTTGAAGAACACCGAGAATATATAATTATTGGCTAAAAGTAGGGCAATCATTCCAAGTATCGTGCTCACTGATCCCTGGAATATGGGTAGTCCTAGGGCATACAGGGATTCCCTTACTCTGTCGTCAGGTTTCTTAGCTGTGGAGGACATGTAAGCGTAGCAAATGTGAGCAGTGAAGTCCACGCTGAATCCAATGCACATTATAAGGTTTATCATGGAAATGGAGTCGAGATTCACGCCCCATAAGGCCATGTATCCAACAACGCCCGCCTCTATGGAAATTATGCTTAAGGCTACCCAAAAAGCACACAGTACGTTTGGGATGAATATAAATGACACTATCATCATTATGCCTGCTCCTATTATCATGTTTTGAATGGACAGTGAGCGGACCAGTTCGAACTGAAACAAAAAAACGTTTTACTTTTATAATTGTATTGTCTTCATTTATTATTATAAGAATATCAAATACACAAATGGAAACATTATTATTCATAAACAGTATATATGCTAACATTTGTTTAATTCGCTCGATTTCAAAAACGAGATAATAAATTGGTCTCAAATTTTACAACCAGCTGTGTTGTGTTCTCTATTATCAGTCAACGGGCCATTTTTATCATGTTATCATTACATGTTTGTTCACAGAATTAACATGAAGGTCATATTTAAATAAGCGTAGAAACTATGAATTGTTTTCTAAGGCGATGTCGATAAAAGATGAGAATTTGCAGGGATAAATATAAAAACGGGAAACTTTTTTAACTTTCGAAATAGTTACCAAGGATAGTGACAAGAAATAAAGCTATTAATGAAAGCAATTTTTGAATTGAATTTTTACTTCCCTAGCATACCAAAGGGAAGTATTGTATTCGAGAAAAAATCACCCTCCGAGATTTTTTCGGATTCTGACGTTTCAGAACACGTAGATTACGAAAATATAGGTTTTTCAATTCCGTCAGTCTGTCTGTCTGTCTGTCTGTTGGTGCATTTACTAAAAAAACTACTTGACGGAGAGCAGTCAAATTTGGTAGGTAGTTGACGCTACTGTCAGCGAAGAAATGGTAGAAATTTCACTGGAAAATATACAGGGTGGACCGCCTAAACGGAATAAAAAGTGAAACAAATTTTTTTTTTGGTCAAATTTAAAATTTCCCCATTTCATGACGCGCTAAACCTATTTCAGAAAAAAAAAAATTTGAAAATTTTTTTCACCAATAGTTTTGAAAACATTTTTTCTACTAAAATTAAATATTTTTTTTTCTTTCTTCAAATTTAAAATTTCCACGTTTCATGGCATTCTAAGCCTGATTAAAAAAAAAAAATTGAAATTTTTTTTTACCATTTTTGAAAATTTGTTTACCACTAAAATAGATGGAATTTTTTTTTATTTCTTCAAATTTCAAATTTCCACGTTTCATAACGTTTTAAATTAATTATTAATTTTTCAGAGTGACTGCCATGCACAAATAACGAGGGAAGTTCTGTGTAAATACCTTTACCGATTTTTTAAATTTTTTTTAGAACTAGTAGTTTTCGAGAGAAGTGCAGGTAAAAATACGAAATATCTTTGCAGATGAAACTACAGGCCCAGAGTACGGTGTAAAAGTTTGTACTTACACTGAATGCAAACATCTATAGGTGCTTGTTTTCTTTGACTTCTAAGCGCATTTTTTCTTTATACGATTGTATATTTACCAACAGTAGGTATATAACGGCAGCGAATAACATTTGGTTCAAGCTGGTACTTGTACTCTTCCTTGTTACCTTTTTCATAGTATCATATTATATACCCGTATAATCGAACGAATAAAATATTTTTTTTACTTATTAACAAAAAGTCATTAGAATTCTCATAGGAAATCACACTAGTGAGACTTTTACCAACATGAAGTAAACTGTTTCAGTTATACTGAGTTAGTCAACTGAAGTATAACAACCCTAGTGCTAATTTCCATTTAACAAAATAATAAAATGATAGGAAATGAAAAACATCTTACCTGGTCGAAAAACACAAAGTACGGATGAAAGACAGTGGCGTTTAGTGGCGATTCGTGACAAATTTTCCTGAGGGCTCGAACCATTTCTTTCTCGTGCTCGGTCCCAGAAATGTTTACTGCCTGAATAAAAAACCTCATAGCTATTATGTTCTCGTTCTTTTCGTCAAATTTCACGTCTAGTGAATTCGCGCTGGTTGGCCCCAAATAAAGCTGAAAAGGCAATGCATTTAGTTGGTCTTTAACGCGCTATTCATTATTTAATCACAATAAAAAATATTTTTCGCACCCAAAAGAAAAACTTGATAAAAGGTGCGAAAGACGTTTCAAAGACTAAGAAATAAGGCGAGTTCTTTTCAATATGAGAGTTTGAGACAGCTTTTGTGAGTCATACTAAAATATTTTTACAGTAACTGGGTATAAGCAAACAAAAAAATAAGCAACTTTAAAACATTCTTAACCAGAGCAAATTTTTATTTTCATTATAATTTGATCATTCATTGTCCCATTTCACCATCCCATTTCAACAGTGAGTTTGTTTTATTTTTTACTAACCTCTTTTAAAGCACTGACGAAACGTTCATTGGTATCTATGGAAATATTCAGATAGTCCCGATTTCTGTCGACGTATTGTACGAAATCACGTAACCAGGATTTTGTATAGAGTCTGTTCGAAGATATGTAAGATGTGTTCTCGAATGTTTCTGTCAGATTTTCTATTTGCCTTTGAACTATAGGATTAGCATAGTCGTACTGACCGGAAATAATCACCTGAATTCTAAAACAGAAAAGAAATAAAATACAAAATTTTTCGTAATTAAATTTGAGAATGTGAAATTCTTCCAAACAATTTTTTATGTAGTTTCTTTTCTCAGAAACTTTGATAGCCTTGCACGTTTAAGCATTCCTGAATAGCTCTTGGTAGAACCACGTATACAAGAAAGTATGTTAATAAGAATCAATCAAATTGGTTGGCATTTTTTCTTGAAATAGGGATAATCAATAGTTTTCTTTTTTTAAAACAGGTATACAAAGCATGTACCTGTAGGGAAATTCTTTATAATAATCGTCCTCTCTGTCAAAAAATTCAATAGCATAGGAGTCGCTCTTTGCCACTTTTCTCCTTTCCAAGCCCTCCTCTATTTGAGTGATACCATAACCAGCTCCTACTAAGTATGCTCCAAAGACGAGAACGACCAGTAATTTTACGCAACCATTATTTAGGACAGATGCGAAATAATCCCTAAAGAAGACCATCATTCCGTGTTCCTGGTTATCTTGTGGATTATCCATATCATCAGGATCTACACCACCACTGCAAAACCACCTGTAGAGGAAACATCTGTCCTCTAAAAGAAAACACATGATATTTGTGAGTAAATGATAATAGTATATAAAAAGCTAGAGTACATTTATATATTTCAAAACGTCCTTTTCTTAGATATGTAAAAACATTTCTTTTAATTTTAAAATTTAAAAAATTGTTCGCAAAACATATACAGGGTGTCCCGAATTACATGGGCCAAACATCACTAAGTAATACAACTTTTCAAAATAAGAAAAAAAGTTCCTATAAACATGGGTCAGAAAGTGATTAGTTTCAGAGATACAGGGTGTTCAAGTAATTCTCCTGAAAATGTTTTTTATGAATATTTTCGAAACGTCTAAAAATTTTATGCTTTTTAATGAAAAATTACAACTATGTACGAAAATCATTCAGGAGCGGGTGAAACTGGGGGGGAGGGTTATAATTCAGCCCCAATTTTATTATGTGACACTTTTAAATTAATTTATGAGCAGAATTTAAAAATTTGAAGTTTTCTACACAAAAAAAGTCTTGTGTTCTTTTCTCTAAAATTATCAGTTTTTTAATAAATCTTATCTGAACTTTATTCGGGAATAGTTTTTTATGAATAATTTTAGCAGAACAGAAAAAAAAATGACAGTAAAACAAAGTTTGATTACATTATTTTTTATTAGACAACAATGAATTAGATTAAAGTAAGGTACAAATTACAAGAGTTGTTCAGTGTATTCCGCCAACTTCAACACATTTCTGACATCTGCGCCGTACAGAGTGTGTAGCTTTACGAATGAAATCAGGATTAGCCCGCAAATTTTCACATTCTTCGAGAATTCTTTCTATTAACTCTTCTCTCGTGTTTACTGGGATTGCGTAGACTTTGTCCTTTAAATAGCCCCAGACAAAAAATCAACTGGAGTTAAATCCGGTGAACGGGGTGGCCAGGTCGACCGTTCAGGATAATTATTGTTTACCCACAAACGGTTCTCAACAGCAAAATGTGCAGGAGCTCCGTCCATTTGAAACCAGCATTCATTTCTTAAATTAAGAGAAATATCCTCGAGATATTGAAAGAAATGGTTATTTAAAAAATCATTAAATAGTGGTCCATTTAAACGGGGAGGAAGAATGTGGGGCCCACAAAAAGTCCCGTTTATAACACCACACCATACATTAACGCTAAACTCCTGTTGAAATGCCCTAGCGCGAATTATATGAGGATTCTTTTTCTAAAAGGAAATAATAGAACTACGGAACAATGAACTACAGAAAACCAAAAACAACAATGTCATTATTGTCATTGCATGCTAGATTATTCTTCATTTGTTAGAAACATTACAATCACGGCACACTCCTGCATACCAGGAATGTTGGTAATAATGGTTACTAATTAATAAAGTTCAGATAAGATTTACTCAAAAACTGAAGTTTAGAGAAAGAACACAAGAGACTTTTTTGTGTAGAAAACTTCAACTTTTTAAGTTCTGCTCATAAATTAATTTAAAAGTGTGACATAATAAAGTTGGGGCTTAATTATACCTAGCCCCCCCCCCTCAGATTCACTCGCTCCTGAATGAGTTTCGTACATAGTTGTTATTTTTTCTTAAAAAGCATAAAAAGTTAAATTCCTGTGTAAATTATCATTTGTTTATCTTTAGACGTTTCGAAAATATTCATAAACATACATTTTCAGGAGAATTACTTGAACACCCTGTATCTCGAAAACTAATCACTTCCCGACCCATGTTTATAGGAAGTTTTTTTCTTATTTTGAAAAGTTGTATTACTTAGTAAAGTTTGGCCTATGCAAATCGGGACACCCTGTATATCATACTAATAATAATAATCATAATAATTAATTACACAAGTACACAGAAATAAAAAGAAGCAATGTACATTTGAGCAGAGCATGATACCTCTCTGTATTTTGAGCCGCTGCGTTGTTAGAATTGCTTCATTACTTCAAGATTTTTCCCTAATCCCTCTCCTATTTAAGATTTTCACTAATTTTTACCTATATCTTGGGGTAGGGAAAAATTCTGACGTGACGTAGCAATTCTGATGGCGACATCGGATTTCACAATACAGGGCGATATCATGCTCTGCCCAAAAGCACAGTAATTCTATTCTCAATTTAAAAATTCAGTCTAAAGAGGACGAATTATTACAAAGCCTGTTTGTGATATAATAACACCGAGACCGTGCTTGAATATTACAACGATACACGTATACGAATATAGTTAACCAGATATGTTATGTGCTTACCTCAAGCGAGAGTAATCGGCTGTTTACCTGGTCCACTATTACAAGTCCGTTATCTGCTCTTGGTTCATTCTTAATATTGCCGGTAGAATAGCCGTAGGTTAAATGATATTTATTTACTTTTATTGAATCATTATGGAGTTGTTCGTTAAACTGACATTACTTATTATAAATAAATAATTTACATCATGCCTATCAATTAATATCAAGTAGTAAAGCAATATTTACAATAATTCTAAAAATTATCGGTCGGCGCTTATGACATCGCTGGTGTTATGAATTATTCCTTTGTCGATCTTTTATTATGATTTACAAATTGACATTGAATGAACTATACATGACTCGAAATCCAACGGTTTGTGTTTCTTTATCTAAACTAGTCTCTTCATAAACATATTCTTGTCAAATACCACAATATCTTTCAAAAATCTCAATATTTTAAATCACAAACTGTGTGGTCTAGCAAATCAGCTCGCATGTGTTTTTTTGGTCTTTGATTTTCCTGTGTGCTCAAACGATTTTGAAGCCATTGTATGCGTGTGTGTCTGTCTGTCAGTGGCATCATGACCAGTGGCGGAGCTATCGCATAGCACGGTTGTGCAACGCACAATTGTCCAAGCCTACAGGGGGGGGCCATGAGGGTTTCACCACCCACCACTTGAATTCAATTAAAAATAAAAAAATATCATTCCAGTAACGAATAAATTGTTTCTGCATTATATTATACAAAAATATGTCATTATTGTCATTTTGACCATACTAAAACAGATCATGCGTATACGCAATTGGAATACGCGGCAAGTCAAGGCCTGACTTACAGCCGCACAGTCGCAAATTTGAATACGAAATATTGAAACATAAAATAGAGTATGTTAAAATTGTAGTTTGTCATTTTTACTATAGTTTACCGTATATACGTGAGGGATAAAAATAAAAAAAACTAGAGGTGCCTCCAAAAGAAAATTAAGAAAAGAGAAAGAAGAGAAAATAAAGAAGTGGCCTAAATTAGATGATTTTGTATTGACTAGTAAAAACGAAAAGTCCCGTAATAAAACGCACATTACAATCACAGACCCATGTGCAAATGAGAGATATGTAAATCCACAAGACGAACAACTTATCCATATAAATTTGGAACAAATTAACAAAAAAGACGACTTGCAACCTCAGCCATCAGTTAGTAGCAATGAAGACAACATTCAGCTCCAGCCATCGACTAGTAAAGAAAGTAATTACGAATTTTCCGAACTAAATGTCTTACAGAAAATTGTCGATGAGGGACAGACAAGCAATTCAGATGTTGTGTTTTCTACTGACTTAGGGTATTATATAGGCAAGACTATAACAGAAGACATTAAAAGGTTTGTTATTAATTCAGCACCATGCCGACCTATCGGACCATTTCCAAAGAATCCCGTTCAAAATAACAGAAGCTTTTCGGAAAGTT
Source organism: Stenurella melanura (assembly GCA_963583905.1). Taxonomy (NCBI): domain Eukaryota; kingdom Metazoa; phylum Arthropoda; class Insecta; order Coleoptera; family Cerambycidae; genus Stenurella; species Stenurella melanura. Next base: position 118,647,664 of record OY757312.1, read on the forward strand.
ATTATACAACAACTTCCAAATATGGGCCAATTTCTCGTGCCTGACTTTGTTATTCTCCAATATTAGATGCTGAATACTGCCAACCATGTTGGTTATTTTCTTCTGTTAATAGTGACTGGGGTAATAGAGGAATACGCACATGGCAACACTTATCCTGGAAAATAATTACCCATGGCAATACTGCAGCTCACGTCCAATCCCGTAAAATATTAGAGCTGTGGAAAAAGAATTAGACTATAGACAAAGACTTGGAAGATAGAATACGTTATGAAGCCTCTTCTTGGAAAATGGTCTTGGAAATATTATTTAGTATAACTCTTATGCTCGCTAAAAACTCTCTAGCCTTCCGAGGATATCGTGAATCATTAAATGATCCACTCCACGACTCTTACAATGGAAACTTTTTAGCCCAGGTCGAATTACTTGCAAAATATGACAACATTATGAATCAAATTGTGCAAATGCCTTCAGGTAACTAATATGTTGTTATTTATATTATGTTATCTTTAATACTGTTATGTTTTCTTCTAATTAAAATTGATCAATCACCCTGTATATTTTTTAACATTTATCTTTAAATACTTTGTTGCTTGAAAACAATGTTTTTGCAGGAACAATATTTGAGCTACCAAATTCAAAACGAGATAATACATTGTTTGGGAAGAGAACAGCAAAAACACTGAAAAATGTGAGGGCTGCTCCTTTCTATGCAATTGTAATGGATACTACCCAAGATATGACAAAAAAAGACCAAATGAGTTTGGTAATACGATACGGTAAAGTCCAAACAAATGAACAACAGGAAATAACTGACTGTAAGATAATGGAAACATTTTTAGGATTTTCGAAGTAAAAGATCATTCGGCTGAGGCAATGACCCAACAATTAATACGAAAATTGAAAGAATTTAACGTTGATTTACGTAAATGCTATGGACAGGGCTATGATGGTGCTAACGTAATGAGTGGTATATATAACGGGGTTCAACGAAAAATCAAAGATATTCAACCAGATGCAGAATATGTTCACTGTGCTAGTCATAATTTAAACCTAGTCGTGAATGATGCAGTTAATGGGTGTAGAGATGTAGATAATTTTTTCATCATATTACAGAAAATATACAGCTTTTTTGGAAATAGCATTAACAGATGGGATTTTCTAGCAAGTTTCACGGGTGAATCAGAAATAATTTTGAAGAGATTAAACCCAACGCGTTGGGCGGGAAGATTGAATTCACTTACAGCTGTTAAACTGCGATATATAGATATACATAAAGCATTGACTGAACTTATGTTAATAAGTAATAAAAAAGATGAGAGGGATGAAGCTGGGCAATTGAGAAAAAGCATTGAAACATTTGAATTTGTGATATTGTGTGCACTACTTCATTAAATATTTGTAGAAATAAATTATACATCAAAATTACTACAAAGAAAAGATTTTGATTTGAATGAAGCAGCGAATACCCTTTTAAAGACAAGAGATGCATTAAAGCAACTTCGATCATCGTATGATTGCTTGAAAGAAGAGGCAGTGGTCCTTGCGAAAAAATGGGGAGTGACAACAGATTTTCAGATGAAACGTCATCGCCAAGTAAAAAAGCATTTCGATGAGTTAGCAGTTGATCACCGCTTTCAAACTTGCGAGTTTATGAGCATATTGCAACTAGATTTGCTAGCTTTAACTCATTAACAGAATTGTTTGGTTTCTTGGTTCCAAAAATACTCGTGAATATGTCTGAAACTGATATTCTCGAACAGTGTCAAAAATTACGAAACAAGTATTCAGAAGTTTTGTTAGAAAAATTTTCTTTGCAGTTTAGCAATGTGGTTGCAATTGTGAAAGACGACCTTGATGAAAATATTACAGTAAAAGGTTTTGCAGATATTTTAATAAATAAATATTCAATACTGCAAAGTGATTTTTCTGAAATATATGTTGCGTTGTTTCTTTTTCTTACGCTACCTGTTTCTGTTGCTACAGCCGAGAGGTCATTCAGCAAACTCAAAATTATAAAAAATTATCTCCGGAATTCTATGTCTCAAAATCGCCTGGGTGATCTCTTAATATTAGCAATAGAACATAAAGCACCTTCAGAGCTAAATTTAGAGAAACTTGTAAATGATTCTGTAGAGGCGAAAGCACAAAAGAGACAGTTTTGAAAATTTGTTATTTACATATGCAAACGATAAACTTGACTTTCGACTTACAAATAGCAGAATGTATTGTTTCATTTTTCTTTTTGTTTCGATTTTATTTGGTAGATAGTTTATTTACATTTTATTTGTGAGAAAACGGTTTTGCGGATATGCGAAATTATTAATTTTTTTTATCATTAATGATCTCTATAATAAGTTCCTATTATTTTTTTTACATGTTTTAGAATTTCTGGTGTTTTTTCTTGTCATTATTTATCATAAGTTATAGTCTACATTTTCTTTGTTTTCGTTTTTTTTCTTGAAATAAATATTCTTAATGTAGGGGGCCCGAACCAATTTTCTGCACAAGGGCCCTATAACTTCTTGCTCCGCCGCTGATCATGACTTTAGAATGGCTGAACTGATTTTAAAGCGGTTTTCTCTTTCAAAAGCTGATATTTGCTAGATGGTTCTTAGCCATGTTTTGTGGAAATCGGGTATGTTTTTTCCAAGATCTTCAGGTTTCATTGTGTCGGAGGTTGCTAAATTTTTTAATTTAATTATGTGAACAGGAGATGGCATCTTTTAATTATTCTCTAACCCTACCCGCCATCGCTCAGACCAGCCATTCAGCTACCACAGCGTGGTAGGTTGCAATATTTAATTTAAAATAATTTAGTTTTGATTTATTTGACATCCAAGAGTTTTGGATTCGAAATATAAATAGATTCGATGTAATGTAGTGAGGAAAAAAAAAATAGGACAAGTCTTATAACGTATTTTTTCTAAAATCGAGTTGTGTGCATCTAACTTTAATTTTTGTGACATTGTCAGTTAGCTGTAAAAATTAATTGCAAGCGTGCCAAAACTGATATGCCCCATATAAGCGATTTAGTTAAAGCTGGAGTTATTGCTAAAGCAGAAGATGGATGATCAATAAGACAAATTGCACGGCGTTATAATATTAACAAAAATTCTGTGTTTAACGTTTTAAAAACGTGGAGAATAAACGGTGCGATTAGTAGAAATCCTGGATCAGGGCGACGAAGGATATTGTTATGAATACCCTTTTAACTGGAAATTGATACGCCTTTTCCTAACAGTGAGTGACTGGAAACTTGTAGAAAGAAACGGACTTTTTCTAGAGTATGGTGAGAAGATTCTTGATTGTTTCTGGATAGATCTAGAAAGGCAATTTCGCAGCATATAAGGCGCGATTACCAGCGCAGAGGAAGAAGTTTATTAAAGTGACGGTCGGTAAAAAGTGAGGTTAAATATCAAGTAAACAAAGTGTAAAGGTTATTTTGAATTATTGCATAGTCGGTAAATTAATAAATAAAGTGTTAGTGGTTTATCTCTTGTTGAAATTATTTTAGAACCCACGGATTCATACAGGGTGTTTCCTAAGAGGTGGAAATACGTAACAATATCAACTCAACAAGATTTGCAATTGGTAGATAAATTTGCAGAAAATCCATTTCACTCAGTAATTCAGGCCTGCTGAAGAAACGAATTTTCCTGAATCGAGTAGTACTAGTCGCCAGCGAGTAAGAGACTGTGATTTGCGCTTGAATTTTTAGTGCATGACGTAAATTTTTGGAACAATGTAATCTTTACAGATGAAAAAAAATTCCAGTCTACACACAGCGGTCGTATTCGTGTTTACCGACCTCCGAATACTCGATTCGATGAGAAGTAAATATCTAATAATAACAAAAGTGGTAGATTTTCCGTTAATATGTGGGCTTGGATATCGGCACGTGGTCCTGGTGTTTTGTAGCATATTGAGGAATGATTTAATAGTGAAACGTATATTAGGATTTTAGACAATCTTATGCTCCCTTCCGTGTCACAATTATTTCCTAATAATGAATTCATATTTCAATAAGATAATTGTTCAGTTTATACTGCTCTACTAACTGGTTTCAAGATAACAACATTAATGTTCCTAACTCGCCCTAGTCATAGTCCAGATCTTAACAATGTGGAAGACGTATGGGGACTACTCGTAAGAAGTATCCAACAACGAAATGTGAGACCACGGAATGCCCAAAAATTATGGGAAGTAGTAAATAATGCATTGGAAAATATTACTACTAATGATTATTGTATAAGTTTATTTAATTCTATGCCAAACAGACTTATAGAAGTTATAAATAGAAATAGTGCAATAACAATATATTAATAGTAAGTTTCTTGTTAAGTTGGATAGCCTTTGTTGTCCTGTAAAGAAAAAAAATTGTTGTCCTATTTTTTTTTTGCTCACGGTAGTACTTTTTTTTTTCTTCATTTTACACTAAAAAGTGTTTTACAACCTAAGTTGGCATTATAACATTTAACACGTCTAACACCAACATTATTTAGAAGAAAACCTGTAAAGGCTATCTCATAGAATGTGCAAAAATTATATAAAAAATTTGGCGAAGAGTATAACGTTTATTTTAGTTATTGGATATTTATTTAAGGCATTAATTTTTAAATTTCAAAAATCGAGATTTCTAAAACCTTAAGCTTTTCACCGCAACTTAAACTTATAATCTCGCTCACTATCTTCTGGCATTCAGTGGCACTCTATTTCAGCCACCGATACATCAATAAATTCTGCGCAAGGTGAAACGCCATAATAGGAATGGAATTAATTTACGCGTACAGTTTATTAGTTTATTAAACAGAATCAAATAAAGCAAGTGTATTGCAAGTGCCTACACCTATGCTAAGACGACCGAGCACCATTTCTCAAGTGGCTAGTGTGATAACGTAAACATCTGGTAATATAATACACCATCAGCACATCCGTCAGTCAAAAACAACGGACTGGTTTCTAACGAGTGGAGTGAAAGTAGTAACATAAGCAAAGCAAAGGATGAAAAGATAAGTTTAATTTTTATTTAGTTTTAAGTTCTATTTATTGCTTTATTAATTCTTGTTTATTACACAACAGAGAGAAAATTTAGGGGTAAAAATGAAAATGTATTAAATATAGACAATGAAATAGAAAATACCCGGGATTGGAAAGCGGCAGTTGAAAGTAATTACTGTAGTAACAAATTAATATACAGGGTGTGCAAAATATTCTCTCGGGCCTCTTTCTCATAATCAACCCGTCATAAAAAGCTTTTTTATTGCGAGATAGGGCACTTCCACCGTAAACGGATTTTACCTGTGGAACGGTTAAAAAAGCTCCCTGCGGGGAGCTAATGCATGTATGTCTTGGCAGACAAACGAAGTGAACACAAGCGGACAGAAGGAGGTGCACACTGCCAGATTCAGATCCGGAATACTTGGAGGAAGAATAAAGAAGGAGATGATGATAGATAGAAACTTAAATTTCTACCTCATGAGTCATGTGACTCTTGCTGCTGACAACAAGCATGTCCCATGTCCAACTCAGCGTATGCAGCCGGTCCGGAGGTATATAAAACATCCGAGATTTGGTTCCGGCACGCGGTTTGGCCGTCCGTTGGGCGTGTTCGGCGGACGACCAAGCTGGGTATTCGAACGAACCTCCATGGATGCCTGGAATCGACAGCAATGCTCGTCATACGCTGGCAAATCAATCAATTAATGAAAATAAAAAACCTCAAAGCTTTGTCGCGTACGTATAAGTAGATGGGAGATCGGAGCATTAAAATTAGAAATTAACGGAAACTCACCTATTTGAATTATAATTTCAAATTATTTTGATATAGTTACCCGACTTTTTATGTGCATCAAATATGTGTAGTCAACTATAAACGTGTAATACGATGAGAATAGGAAAATGCTCTTTCTAGCTTATTGCGTCTATGATTGAAATAGAACACTATGAACGGTATTACAGAATGTATAAATACATGTACACTTTATATATTTACTTAATTCCCTTTAACGAAAAATCGCAAAAATTAGTATCAACAAGTTTGTACGCATCAATATGTTGAGTTTTTAGTCTGGTCGCCGTAACTTTTTTTGGTCAGTAATTTAAAACAGCAATTTTATTGACTATTCTTATAGGAAAAGTTGCGCTGAACACGATGGTGACTTTAAAGAATTTATAAAACTCTGGCTTCTTTGTTAAAAACTATGGTTTTTATAGAAAATTCTCATTTTTTGATGTTTCTTGACTTTTTAACGAAAACGATGCGTCGCACAAAAAAGTCAAGATATAAAAAATGAAGATTTTATCAATACGCGTCGCTTGACATGTTGATTATCTTTGGCCGTTCAGTTGTTATTACCACATATTTTAAATAGAAAAGTTAATTTATCGCTTCTCTGCGCAGGGCCGTACCGAAGCCTATTGCTTTGGGGGGGAGAAGATGAAAAAACCAACTGATTTTTTTATAAGCATAATTATTATTATTAATAATAGATACTTTACACTGCATCATTTCAATAAAATACTTCTTTTTTATGAAACGCTACTAAAACTAAAAAATTTAAATCGAATTCAAATTCAAGTCACTGTGTACAATGTACAACTGTACAAGGTACTCTAACCAAGATGGAATAAGGCCATTTTTCAGGCGATAGAAATGTGTGTAATAAAGACTAAAATAGCAATTTGATGTATTTTTTCCGCCAAATCTAAAAGTTATGAAAAAAGCAAATATAAAATATGCTATTCTTGTGTCACAAATCTTTTGTTTTTAATTTTTTTATTTTCGATTATAATAATTTTTTGTTTCTGCTGAAGAAAATACATGACTTTTTTTGTTTTTCACATAAACATACGGAACAATGAAATATACGAAACACCTGACAATATTATATCTATAAATCCATAACAAATACAATTTCTTTTGAAATAAGTACATAGTTCGAAGTACAAAGTGAAGAAGATACCTTATTATTATAAAAAAAAATTTTAAACTCAAACTCAGTACTTATTTAGTTAGTACCCTCAATCTCCTATTTTTTAATTTGGTCCAAGCATTAATCACATCTGTCAACTCTATACTATCTGTTATATCGCGTTCGCTTTTCAGGCTAATTAAAGAATCTAGCCAATTATTTGCCATGGTGGTACGTAGCTCATTTTTGACAAATTTTAAGGTACTGAATTTACGCTCGTTTGTTGCAACTGAATACGCAGCGGTATAGGTAAGTTGACAGAGAAGAAAACTTTCTTTTAAAGCATCCCTTTGTTTGATGGCAATTTGCATTACATCCTCCATGCAAGCAGCCCCCTTTTCTATGCAAATATCAAAAAACACCTCTAGTTCACCCTGTAAACTAGTAGAATCCGGTTTATTGCAAGGATATAATAATATCGCATCCTCACTATTTTTATATATGTTAATATGTCATTACTGCAAGTGTAATGATATAGGTGTGAGCCGCGAGACGCAATGCCGAGTTTGTAGCATGCCGCTTGGGTTTTTAGTAGAGTAGATCAATAGAAATGTAGAGGTTCTATGTAAAAATCTTTATCCAAGTATTTCTGGTAAATGAATTTATGTATAATAAATTAATATTAAAAATAGAGATTCCGTGTCGTGAGGGGAAGCCATGCTTCCCTAGCCACTGATAAAATAAAATATTTAATTTTTGTGTTAATTTTGCGATTGTGGGAGTTACAGTGTAAAATTCAAATTATATGTATATTTGTGTGATGTGATGGTTAGGTAGATTTAGCCAACCGCGTCGTTTGGAACCAACTGAACAATCATTGGGGGGGGGAGGCTCACCCCCCTACCCCCCCTTGTGCCCGGCCCTGTCTCTGCGAAGATGTCCGCTGATATTTTTTGCCAATAAAGTGGTACGCCACTGACATTTTTCCATGTGGATACTTTTTGAGCATAGTAGCTGAGCAGCCTGATCAATTCTACAAGAAAACGGTCTCTTGCGTTTTTCTCGCAAGAAAGTTCTTGATTGAAACAATTAAACTCAAATTGAAACTAACACAGGCACACACAAAGAAAAGTTGTCGATTCCACGGATCAGACCAATCATTCACCGGAATGATTGGTTTGGTCCGTGGTACACCGGTACTTTGGCTTGCTAATCCGAATCCGGTGTCAGTTTTCCTCACCACATCAACATGTTTTCTATCCTTAAAAACAGAAAAATGCAAAAATGCAAAATTGAATTTCTCTAACTGTTTTTTGAGGATAGAAAAAACATGTGACGTGGTCTGGCATAAGTGACACCAGATTTGGATTCAGAAAGTCAAAATACACCGCAAATGATTTTTCTGGTCCGTGTAATCGACAACTTTTTTGGTGTGTGTACCTGTGTAATTAGTATCAATTTGAATTTAATTGTTTTAATCAAGAACTATATGGTGAGAAAAATGAAAGAGACAGTTTTCATGTAGAATTGATCAGGCTAACCAGGAAAAATATCAACATGGAAAGATGTCAATGGCGTACCACTTTCTTTGTAAAAAAATAACAGGACATGTTTGCAAGGATGCCACTGGTGGAGCGATAAAATAACTTTTCTAATTAAAATATGTGCTTTTATACCCTATTAACACATACCAAAATTTAAAATAATATCTAAAGTACTTTCTGTGATGAAACATATTCTTTATAGGATTTTGCAAACAGTGGAAAGAAAAGCTATCTATGAGAACTAAAGGTAAAACTATATATAAAAATATTAATGAAATCTTTGCATTCTTTCGATAACCTGACTTCTGGTTATGCTAACAAGTAAAAATTCTTATCTGCCATTCTCATTTTAACACTAGCATCCAACCTAGTCCCCTATGGCTAAGCAGGCTAAACCAGTATCTACATGATCCCCTACTATATATAAATTCAGTTAAAAATGAGAACAAAGGCCTGAAATTAATTTATTTACGTACCTTGTCTTTAAAAAATTTTTCATTCTAATGAATTACATTTTCATAAAATCTCATTCAGTTTCTTGGAAATGCTTAGCCTTTGAAACGTGGCAGATAAGAATTTTTACTTGTTAGCATAACCAGAAGTCAGGTTATCGAAAGAATGCAAAGATTTCATTAATATTTTTATATATAGTTTTTCCTTTAGTTCTCATAGATAGCTTTTCTTTCCACTGTTTGCAAAATCCTATAAAGAATATGTTTCATTACTATAAGCAAACAAATAATAAATAATTCACTTTTAAACATGCATAGAGTATATAGGCTCCAATACTAGTTAGCTAATAGATAGGTGAAGATCTGTTGTTTTTTATCAGTCAATGTAAATTATAATTATTTTATATATATATTCATGGATATTATCTTAGTTTTGCATGGAACATCGTTATGAGTGGCTTTAGGCTTTTCTGATGAGTCCACAATAAGGACGAAAAACGTTTCAAAAGCTAAGCATTTCCAAGAAACTGAATGAGATTTTATGAAAATGTAATTCATTAGAATGAAAAATTTTTTAAAGACATGGTACGTAAATAAATTAATTTCAGGCCTTTGTTCTCATTTTTAACTGAATTTACATATCGTAGGGGATCATGTAGATACTGGTTTAGCCTGCTTAGCCGTAGGGGACTAGGTTGGATGCTAGTGTTAAAATGAGAATGGCAGATAAGAATTTTTACTTGTTAGCATAACCAGAAGTCAGGTTATCGAAAGAGTGCAAAGATTTCATTAATATTTTTATATATAGTTTTTCCTTTAGTTCTCATAGATAGCTTTGCTTTCCACTGTTTGCAAAATCCTGTAAAGAATATGTTTCATTACTATAAGCAAAAAATAATAAATAATTCACTTTTAAAAATACTTTCTGTGATATTGAAAATAACAATTTAAAAAAAATCATATGTTTATATGAACTTTTCATCATAAAATGACCTAAGGAATCACATCCTGAAATATGAGCACGTCATTAAGGAACACCCTGTATAAAAAATTATTGAATTTAAGAAAATCAAAAAATAAAATTTAAATACCGTTAAATGACTCTTTAAACCACTTACAGAGCATTTAAAACCGAGCACGCTTTGAATTGTATATATACTGCGCAAGTCACTCGGAGCGTAAACACTAAAAGACGTACGGCGTTCATAAATTAGTTATTATAAAAGCAAAAAATGTATGGAAAAAACAATGGATTTTTGTGACAATTGAAAGCTAGTTAGTTTAATATATTATCATTTTCTTAAGATTTGTTTCAAAAAATTTATTATTAAACAATTGACAGTCGCAAATGCAAAATGGTCTATATCTCCGGTTCTAGTTACCGGATCGAGATCTATCTAGGCTCAAAATTTTCCTTTTTTTTTTTACTATCTTTCATTTGCCGACAATGCATTTCGATACGACGTTCCTGAGCCGAGATATTTTTCATTCGTTTACTAAGCAATTCTTTTTAAACGTTGGCGGGCGGTAGAAAAAAGAAAAAAGGGGTAAGATCACACAGAAATGGTAGTAGTATTTATCGATAGTCGGGGGTAGTGAGTGCAGAAAATGCCATGGAAAGTCGCAAATTGTTAATAATGAAATGAAATTATTTGTTTAAACAATTTCAAAACACGCGACATATCGACACAAAAAAAACTGTAAATTCTGTGAAAAAATGCATTTTGGCCACAATAGAATATCCGTATGACCTCTTGTTGAACAAAACAAAATTCACAGATTTCGCAATCCTTGCAATCATCGGGACATTGGAAATAATAACACCATACATAAAACATAAAGTTTTCAACTTTTTCAATTTTTTGGAAAATAATCCACTACACCGCTGTATTTCCACCTTAAATGAAAACTGGTAACTTAACCCCCTGTGATATATGCAACCCATGTTATCAGCCGTTGCATATACGCAGTCTCACTCGACCGCGATACCGCTGTATTTCCACCTTAAATGAAAACTGGTAACTTGACCCCTGTGATATATGCAACCCATATTACATTTGCGTATATCAGCCGTTGCATATGATAGTCTCAGTCGACCGCGACACATTACTTTGAAATAAAGAGATATTATTATTGTCACTCAATTTGTACAACAGACAACCTGTATCAGTTAGTTGCTATTCTAACACATCATTTATTTGCAAGCAGGCATCTATTTGTAGCAAGCTGTACACTTTTGTGTTCTACCGTCAGCATCGCTGTACAACTGTTAGGTAATCTCCCGACACGGTAGGTAATGTAATTGGCAAGCGCAACAGCCTAATCGATAGTAGCGCGACCTTTTCGGCAGCTGTGTACAAATTTTTGCTTGAATAATATAAAGTCATACATTTTCAGTCTGTGACGTCAGACGCGGATGTTATGTAATAAATTTAAGTAAAGGCAGGTCAAATTTTAATTTGCTACTTATTGATTAATCAGTAAACATTAAATTCAATCGCAAAATAAATCAGCTGCCAAGGATATCTTCGAACAAAAATAACTTAGTGTCATTGTAAGTGTTGGCCAATTTATTAGCATTTTCTAGCTCGAGCAGTGTATATGTAGATGAGCGTACAAATATCGGATGCGCAGTTGATTCATAAAAAATAAAATCGATTACAACAAATCTCAAAAGTAAGCCTACTGGTCTTCTCTCTACTGTACCGCGACAGCGCTGTCTTTTGACCTTGAACAGAAACTGGTAACTCTGCCCCATATACGAAAACATAAACATTTCCAATGTTAAAATTGTTAATTTAGAATCCTTAATTTGTTTATAACAATTGAAAAGTCAAAGATAATAGGTCACTAATAGTCTCAAACGACGCGTATAGACAAAATCTTAATTTTTTGTATCTTGGCTTTTTTGTCCGACGCACTGCTTTCGTTAAAAAGTCAAAAAACATCAAAAATGAGAATTTTCGTTAAAAGCCATTGTTTTTAACAAAGAAGATTATGTTTTATACATTTTTGAATGTCAACATCGTGTTCAGTGCAATTCTGCCCATAACAATAGTCAATAAAATTGCTGTTTTAAATTATTGACCAAAATCAAAGATTTTGACTATGACAACCGACGCATTTTTATAACCATTTTAATAAAGACAGTACTGTAATCGGGGGATATATAGAACGAACGGGGTTATATAGAATGACACGTAGTTATTTCATATTTCCCTCTCCTGGTGGTTTGTTACAAATATTTGTACATTCTGCTTTGTACAGTCAAAACCTATGGTTGATGCTTTGATGTCTACAAGGTATAGTGATACAATAAATAATGAGTTAATGTTAGAAAATTGATCATATTGCCAGTGTTTATGTTTCTGAGTTTTATAACAATCAAATAGTCTCCTCTAGAACTTAGGACTCCAGCACTTTAAATAGGTACTCTAATAGAAGAAATAATTAAAAATAATATTAACAACATTTCTGTTTTAGTTTCATTTTTCTCTGCCATCTCTCTTTGTAAAAACATTAATTATTAACAAATAACTCATTTTCCTGGGTTATATAGAACACCTACAAAATACCTCGAAAATATAAACACGCGTTAGGAACACAGCACAGAAAAAGATACACACAAAATAATTTGTTGCTAAAGTCGCAAAAATTCATAAGAACAGTTACACAGTTGAACGTTTGAGAGCCCATCGAGGGACTAAAAATAAATTTGTTTATCCAGTCGTTACAGACTACAATATTATTAAGTTTGCCCAAATAACATTTAAAGTTGCTACTCCTACAATTGTTAGAGGAGTGTACATGTTCTCTAATGATATTTTGTGATTGTCAGTTATAATAACTAGTTTTTCACTAAGATAATTAAGATAAATTTAAGTGAATTTTATCCATTTTTGGTTGTATTTGCTGGATTTGCAGTTTGTGCCTTGGCATTGTTAAGAATTCTGTGAAATTATTTGTTTTAGTTCAAATTTGAATTAAAAAATCTATTGAAAACATTTGGTTTCTATCAGATATAAATCTCCTATGCTTTCAACTTCCATATCATATTTATGAGGAATTCTTTATTTTTTTTTTTATCAAAAACTGTTCCATATAGGCTATTTACTGGTCTAATATATGAAACACATTGAAATTCTATCACATTTTCTGTATAAAATACCAAAGTTCCATATAACCTCAAACTCTGGGTTATATAGAACACTGGAAAATAAAAAAAAGAGAGGGTTGGGGGTGGAAATTTGAATTATTTTTGTATGATAGGTACTACTATAAACTAACTATAAACCTATCTTAAAATAATCATTTGATTTCATTATATATTGGCTAAGTTCTAGGCAAAAACGCGCAAATATCGTTCTATATATCCCCCGATTACGGTATTCCCCATTATACCTTGCATACTTGCTGTCAAAATTGCACAATAAATAAAATACATTTTTTTTCTTGTCAACTACACCGAATGTAGGTACATGTAGTACCTGTGTAAAAAATTTGGCAATTTTAGATTACGTATAAATTAATAATCATATGTATTAAAAATAAACCAACACGCCCCGTACATATAGTCGTATATTATAAACAAACCAGTTTTGTTATAATGCTTGCATAATACAAGAATTTTGTAGCACAGCAATCAATGAATCGGTCGATTATGTAAGGCAAGCGCCTAGTAAGTATTCAGGTAAATGTTAATTCTCGACTAGATAGTTCGCTTTCTCTCTGTGGCAAATTCCACCCAATTCATGAAATACTATACAAGGAAATGTACATCTAATCTATAAGTGTTGTGCCATGTAATGGTATTTTTTAAAGACGAGCTAATCCTGAAAACAATAAAAATGTTTAAATTTTTGGTGGATGCGTCAGTTAAATCTAAAAACTGTCGCTTATAGTACGGCAGCCCGTAACCAAAATCAACTGTTATCACCTAATGCTAATTTAGATCACCGGGTTATAGTTTATTACAACTCAAAACCGATTTTCCTCTGAAAAAATTTCCCATAACGTTGCAGGAGCCGGGAAAACGATTTTCCGTCCGTTGAAAAAAAAAAAAGACGTTATTTTTTTATCCCCTAATTCCTTGCTCGATGAATTCTTGTTATAGATGTCGAATAAAACAAGAATCAATACAGAACGGAAATTTTATATGTTGCATAATTTAAGTAATAAAAATCAAAATTTTATAAGAAAATGGTATAAAAAAGTTTCTCCCTAATGGCCGAAACCTTTTTAAATCACAAAATATGGTGCAAATAATCTGAAAAAAAAATGAACGGACATTTCCTATAATGTACAGCTGCTCGAAATGCAGTGCGCTCGTATGTTGACGCGGTGGCGCGCATACTTAATAGAGATGGTATATACAGGGTGTCTCACCAGGAACTGAATCGATCGATATAGAGAAAAGCACGCATCAGAAATTTTTGAAAATTTAGATAGTTACTAATGTCGGTGTGGCCAATTCAACTAAAATAATTAGAAGCATGGGGTACTTCCGGTTATACCGGAAGTCGATACCAGCTTGCTTATTTTAAATGAAATACCCTATATATTTTTCGAGATGACAATAAAATTCTGAGTTCAGGCATGTAGCACACCCTATATCTAAACCCAGTAGTTTCGAAGATATTTGACATTTTATAAAAAATATGACAGGTGCAACGGTTTGCAAGAACCGTTATAACTTTTTCTGTGTAGGACATCCTCATTTGTTCTTTGGCACGGAGAAAGAACACAAGGAGAACTACGTTCTACAACTGAAATAAATTCAATAATATCATACTAAGTGTTCCGTTTTTCGCGTTACATTTTGTCAACTTCAAACCGCGAGAACTTGTTTAGGTCAAATGGAACACCCTGTATTTTTACGTCAAGCTGTGTAAAATTGAATTCCCTTTTTTCTGATATTAGCATTGAGGGGTTAAAGTTTTCAACTTTTTGAAATATTTGCGATTTTATTAGAAATTCATGAATTGTTGTACTCATTTCATCAAAATAGCCATGATTAGAAACAATCAGTCATTATCTTATGTCAAAAAATGACAGCACGTTTAAATTACACCCACGAAGACTTTTTAAATTTGTTTATTATTTATTGAGAATGTGATAAGGTAATATCAAGAACTTGCAGCACATTTGCTACTCGATATCCAGAAAAACGGAAACCGTCACCAAACACTGTAAAACACATACTGGAAAATTTTAAAAATTATGGCTCTGTCAAGGCAAAAATGCAAAGAAGAAAGCCCATTGTTGATGACGAAAACATTGAAATAGTCATTCTGGGATATTTTCATGCCTTTCCAAGGATGTCATTAAGACAAGCTGCTCTGGAATCGGGACTATGCAAGGATTCAATTCACCGAATCTCATTAAAACATAAGTTTCACCCGTTTTCATTCCATATGGTTCAAGGATTAAAAGAAACAGATTTCCTAAGACGGCAGAATTTTTGTGAGTTTATTCTAATAAGGTCTGAGGGTGACGATTCTTATTTGGGAAATATTATATGGACAGGTGAAGCAAAATTTAGTAAAAATAGACTTTTTAATAGACACAATTGGCATTATTGGAGTGACTCAAATCCTCATATGTTCAGAGAGCGAAACATTCAGGAAAGTTGGAAGTTCAATGTTTACTGTGCCATAAGAAACGATAGAGTGGTGGCATTACAATTTTATCAGGAAAATTTAAACGGTAAATTAAATTTTCTCCTCTGCTAATATGCATAGGTAAATTTTTTGTTTTTGTTTAGGTGAAAGATATCTGAATATCTTACAAAATTTGAATAATAACTATTTAGAAAATTTACCTCTCGCCGAACATAGAAACATTTTTTATCAGCACGGCGGTGCTCCCCCACATAACGCATATTTAATTATTAAATATTTTACAAGAAACTTTTTATGATCATTGGATTGCCAATAATGGACCTTTCTTATGACCTCCTTGCTCGCCCGACTTATCAGTTCTGGATTATTTTATTTGGGGAACTATTAAAAATAAAGTTTATGACAGCCAATTAACAACCATTGAAGATTGTATGCAAAGAGTAAGAAATGCATTTCAAAACATATCACAGGATTCAATTAGAAGAGCTACCCATGAGGAACTAATCCGAAGGTGCGAAAAATGTGTCGAGGTTCGAGGGCGGAATTTTGAGCAATTATTAAATTAAAATGGAATCATGGTTTAAATTGATCTTATCTCTGCTATTTTAGTTCATGCCATATCTTCAATTCGATTAATACGCATGTTACAGTGTTTGTGTTATTTTCCGTTTTTGTGGATATCGAGTAGCAAATGTGCTGCAAGTTCTTGATATTACCTTATCACATTCTCCATAAATAACAAACAAATTTAAAAAGTCTTCGTGGGTGTAATTTAAACGTGCTGGCATTTTTTGACTGATTGTTTCTAATCATGGCTATTTTGATGAAATGAGTGCAACAATTTATGCATTTCTAATAGAATAGCAAATATTTCAAAAAGTTGAAAACTTTAACCCCTCAATGCTAATATCAGAAAAAAGGGAATTCAATTTTACATAACTTGACGTGGTCTGACCTAAACAAGTTTTCGCGGTTTGAAGTTGACAAGATGTAACGCGAAAACGGAACACTTGGTATGATATTATTGATTTATTTCAGTTGTAGAATGTAGTGCTCCTTGTGTTCTTTCTCTGTGCCAAAGAGCAAATGAGGATGTCCTACACATAAAAAGTTATAACGGTTCTTGAAACCGTTGCACCTGTAAAATTTTTTACAAAATGTCAAATATCTTCGAAACTACTGGATTTAGATATAGGGTGTGCTGCATGCGTGAATTTAGGTTTTTGTTGTCATCTCGAAAAGTCAAAAATATATAGGGTGTTCTATTTAAAATAAGCAAGTTAGTATCGACTTTCGGTATAACCGAAAGTACCCCATGCTTCTAATTATTTTAGTTGGATTGGCCACACTGACATTAGTAACTTCCTAAATTTTCAAAAATGTTTGATGCGTACTTTTCTCTATATCGATCGATTCAGTTCCCAGTGAAACACCCAGTATACTAAATGCATCTCGACGCCATGGCGCGCGCTTCATAGAGATGCTGTACCACTCCATTACCCATGGTACCGACGTAAACATCTCTGTATTAAAATCAGGATTTACTACCCCGGCGCTGGTATCACAGGCAATATGGCCGCTAAGTTGTGCCATTTGTTTGCAAAACACAGTGTTATTGAATGGATACTCGTGTTTTTTTTTCTAAAATGAAATACCCAAATTTATTAGTAAAATGGCTGTAAAGCTCTATAAAATTATGAGCTACGTGCAGTGCAATTCTATGTCCCGAAACATAAGAGAAAGACAGCAATTAATAGATTTCAATATGTTGATATTGGAAAAAGTCAAATTTAATAAAAGCAGGAGTACATACAAGCGGCCGATTTTTGCATTACAACCGGAAATCGCAGCCTAGGATGTTCAAGGTAGTATACAATTCTAACGGTGTTGTTAATATTTTCAGTTTTCTAACACTAGTAGAACCCAAAGAAATGATAAAAATTTCCCTATCAACAGTTCCTCCACCAACTGATGGCACCCCTATCGGCAAAAAAGTCTCCTAAAACGGGATTTTATTAATATTAAAGCGCGAGCCGGGTTCTTTTTAGTTGAAATAATAATTCCGCGTTGTATATCAAAAAATCAGTTTGTACTTCGACATTAATGAAATTCTCGTTTCAGTGCTGAATTTTTACCCATAACGGTGCGTCCGGGGAGGGGGGTGTGAGGGGTACTGAGACTACTGGCATTCGATTAAGTACCCAAAAAAACATAGGGAGCGAAGTTTTACGCAGTTGTATCAACACTTTGCGTTCTTGATATTGAATTGCGACGGAAACCTTAACGCCGGAGGTTCGACTCCGTTCGGAAACCGGAAGTATCCGATATAGACGTTTCGAGTTTTCGGGAAAAATTGAATAACTCGGTAACGGGCAGTCAGATTTAGATATTGCAAAAAGGAAATGGTGTCGCTGGTAACGCTGTACAAATAAGTATACCAGAGTATGTCGAGAGACAAATGAAAATTGATTTCTTTTGCAAAAAACTGGTTTTCTCGAAATCGGGTAGGCAGCACGATAACTGCACAGGATATTGATCGATTTCGATGAGACTTGGTGGGATTAAAGGTACACGGCTACCAATTAATCCGTTGACCGGAAGTATTTTTTTCTAGGGCCGAGTATGATTTGCAAAGAAATTAATAACTCCGGAACCGAAGGTCTGATTTTGATTTTCAAAAATGGCGATTGTAGGGCTCGATTAGGTCTATTAGGTGACGTTTGTGAGAAATTTAACGAAACAAAAGCGAATCTACAAATCCTGAAAATCTTGATTTCTTTTATAAATTCTACAAATACCGAACAGTTTCCTAATCAAAATCGAAAATTAAGTATTCCGTCGATCAATCTCTATAACCAGTATAAGGCATGGGCCTCTTTGGACAACAAATCTGAAAAATTAAAAATAAACGAGTTATTTACAAAGATGCATTCCATAGAATTATTTAAATTAATATTACATAGTTGATAAATTCTCCGTGCGATATAAGTGCAAAAAAATAATATAATGTTATATTTAAAATATTATCATTCATTTACTTATTTGGATAAGTAATGGTGTTAAATTTTTGGAGCAGCGCGAAGTAGGCTCTAAGCTTCAATTATTGTATAATTCCAACTTCATAAAGTAGGAAAACTGATTATCATAAATTTATATCTTATGTAAAATTTTGATATTTTAAATAAGTTTAATCAGAAAAAATAAATCTCAATTCCTGCATTGTACCAATTGTAAAAGAAACATACGAATGCAAAACAAAACAGGTTTTAATATGAAACAGATTTTGACATCTTGCCTTCTCGAAAAAGTCTCTATTTTAGTTATACACGAAATTATCTATAGGTGTCCAAACCAAAAAATGAGGATCATATCGAAGAAAATTCTATCTCTATAAATATTTGACCGATTTTCATTTACTAAATAAAAATAGAACCAATGCCCTCTCTGTGTCTGGCTTTTACTTTAGTCAATGCAAAAAGAAAATAAAAATAAAAATAGAACATGTCAAAATATACTGAGTCATCTTACGACCCTCTGCTGAAAATGTACTGAATCATCCCAACAGGGATAAAAAGCATATCAAAATGTAGTTTTTTTTTTAGTTTGTTATACACATATAGAACAACTACGAAATTATTCGTTACCTACAAAATGGTTGACAGAAACAAACTGATGACATTTATCGTTGAAAAAAAGAGGCTAAATGTTCATATTTTACAATTCTTAAACATTAGTCATGTAGAAATTATCGTAAATTATAGTCCATTTTCTAAACACTAGAAATTCGACAAAGTTGTAACTTCGTTGACTCAAGACCGATTTTTCCTATTTTCCCAATTTCTTTCTCTCTGATCATACATAGAAAATAATTTGACCTATCATGTTAACTTTCTACGACAACTCAGGACAGCTGATTTAAAAATAAGATAAAAAATGGCAACGGCTGAAATATGCTCACCAAATATCAGTTAGCCGAGCTTGTTACCGCTGAGCTATAGTCTGTTTTTAAACCAGGAGGAGTAAATACAGAAGTTACATTCACGCCTAAAAGTAACCAGAAAATACCCTAAAACCTCTTTGGCGTTTTGGGCAACCAACAATACACAACTGCACGGTATTTGTGTGTATTTTATTATATCATATAATGCATTGACTTCTATTTGACCTCTGTGTATTTATACAGCATCCATACCATTTATGCAATATAAAGGCACCGAGTAATTAGCCATTTTTACCTTCAGATTTATACTAAAGGGATTAAAAACTGATATATAACCTGCAAACGATAAAATAGAAATTGGAATAAAATAATTTATGACATGATATTAAAATTTCTACAATATGTCATAATTTACGACTATTGCCTTGTGTAAAACTGGCGAAGGAGTATCCAATCACAGACCTATGATTTAGTGCAGTAAATTTAAAACGCTCCTCCTGGTTTAAAAACAGACTGTATATGATGCTGGCCTCCGTTCTGGAGGTGCTAAAACTTATACTCAATGACCCACTGCACAGTTGGAGACTAGGTTAATTCTTTTTTTATGGAAAATGTACATAAAAGAGTGAAATGTGATGTATTGTTGAAGTCATTATAATATCTATTTTCAAAAAACGAACATTATGTTAAAAAATAAGAAAGTCTATCTGCCAAATGAAAGTTAAACATCATCCGAGACAATTTCACGTACGGCACCAGTCCCCAAATTTCATCAAAATCCGTTTGCTGGATTCGGTGCTGTGGTGTCCACATACAGACATTTTTTAAAGCTGAGATATCAAAACGTAAAGGTTTGGTCTTATCTAAATTTCAATTAGTAACCTCCCTTTTATAGAATTTATGGAAAGGTTAATAAGAAAATTGGATGAGAAGGAAGTTTCTTATCCAGGAGCCTTTCAGAGCATTTGATGAAGACAAACTAAGATGCGCCGCGGTTTAAAGGACTCAATGAACAGGGATTAAATAAAGGTTTTAGAGAAAATTATTAAATTTCTAGGGTGGGTTCAAAGAAAAAGAAATAGGAAAGATTTCACTTTAAATTAGAATTTTATAGTCTTAAAGCCTATGGATTGATAAGGGTGGAATAAAATATTGCTGGAAAATACGAAAGACATTGGATGTATATTCGGTTAAAGAGCCATTGGATGTAATGTGGCTCACGTCATTAATTGCCTCACAAGGACATTTTCCTTACTCGAGTGTCCTACTTATATCGAATCAGCGAGATTTTAAAAAATGTACCCCTAAAAAGTGTCAATCATGTATAATAGTATGTACACTTCTAAAATTTATCAAGATATAATCCTCCCACACATTGATTTATATAAGCACAATAAAACAACACCAACATTTATTATATCAGAAAATCGCTGGGAGCACTACAATTGCAGAACATCTCTTCGTACGATCCAGTCCCAAAGATGAAAAAAGAAAGTCATACGCTTCCGCAATATCCACAAGTTACGTTCTCGATGATCTGCTTTTATAGCACATAAAGATAGTGTAAATTATGTAATAAATCTGTGCCACTTCTTTCAACAGGGTATTCCAATTTTTGATTTGCGAGAGAAAGAATTCGCTCTTATGTAACTTCCTACATTTATATCCAGTGCTTTAAACAAGAATGTTTACCATCGAGGCTGTGTTGATAAACGCTAATTATGTGGTTATTGTAATAATACCGAATAAAATACAAGGTGAAATATTAAATCGAACTGATTGTAATTAAATAAATGATGATGAAATAATTATTGAAAGGACATTAAATTATTGGAATTTGAAAAAACCGTGAATTCGTAGCATTTAGTTCTAAGAGTTTTCCGACGATGAGATGTAAAAAAAAGATTATTTGCAAAAAATAGACGTTGTTATCGAATGTCGATATTGAATCTATTGTCGTAAGCAAAAAAACAGGATATCTACTCTTTCTAACGTAAATCTGTCTCTATTTGAATATTATTATGTAATGAGTAGCCGAAATAAAACACTTGATTGATTGATTGATTGATTTACCAGCGTAAGGTGGGCATTGCTGCCGATTCCGGTGCAGGGAGATTTGTTCCACCACGCAGCCCGATCGCCCACCGATCATCCCACCGTGTGCCAGAACAAACCCCCAGTGCTTTTATATACCGCCGGACCAGCTGCATACGCTGGATTGGACATTGGACATGCTTGTTGTCAGCAGCGAGAGCCGCATGACGCATGGGGTAGGAGTATAGGATGGAGCGTGTAGGTGTTTGTGAGATGTTTCTTCTTGTTTTCCTTCTGTCTTCATCGGATGGAAAGTGTAGTCGTTTGTGAGATGCTTCTTTTAGGTTTTCGTGCTTCTTTTTACTTTCAGGTTTTTGTGATATGCTTCTTCTTAGTTTCTGTCTGTGATCATCTTCTCTCCTATTCTACTTCTGAGTTTTCTGTTTCTTCTGTTTCTGAGTCTGGCAGTGTGTATATCCTTGATATTTCTTTATTGTATTCCATTTTTTGTTGTGCCAGCTTTTCCCAGTGTGTATAATCCTTTCCTAGCTTATTCATAATCCTCTCGATTGTTGTTATCCATGTGTAGCATGGCCTCCCTATTTTCAGTTTGTTGCTGTTCATTCGCAGCGTTTTCTTTAGTAGGTGTGTCGAGTCCCGTCTTTGGACGTGTCCCCAGTATTTCATTGCGTATGATTCTATTCTTTTGATTATTGTTCTTCCCTCTAGTAATGTTGACGTTTTCTGTCGTTTTTGTGGTTTTCCTGTTTTTGCTAGCAGTTGGATAATGTCCCTTTCAGCTCTTCTCAGGCTTCTTCTGTTGGCCTTTGTCGTTGCTGCGTTTTTGACTCCATATATCATCGTAGGCATTATGATGGTCGTGTATACCTTTTTGGTTAGGCACCATGGTGGTTTGTTGTCCTCAATGAAGGGTAGTAGAGCTCTTGTGACTCTGTAGGCTGTTTTGATTCTTTCCCTTACTGTTTCCCTCCTTTTTATTTAATTCGTTAGGTATGTTCCTAGGTATTTCATTCTATTCGTGGTTCTCAGGGTGTAGTCTCCTATTTTGTATTCTTCCCCACTTGTTGGACTTGTTTTTGTCAATGGGTCTCGGACCATTATAAGGCTCTTCTTGAAGTTTATTTTCATTCCAGAGGAATCCAGATGCGGTGTCATGTTTCTTAGAAATTTAACGATGTCTTGTTCTTCCTCGGTGATGATGAGTATATCGTCGGCGTATGCAAGTACGATGGGGGGCTTTATCGTTCCATCATTTCCATTGAAATTCTGATTCTCCTTTATTGTGCTTTCTATCACTTGGTCCAGGACTGTGGTGAATAGTCGGGGGGATAGGGGACATCCTTGTTTGACTCCTATATTCTTCATTTTTGATTCTGTCGTCTGTCCAAACCATTGTATTGCAGTGTTTTCGTGTAGGCATGCTTTTATTATTCTGTTTATTAAGTAGTGCGGTACTCCCCTGTTGAGCAAAGTGTTGACTATAGCCTCATGCCTGATGGTATCAAATGCCTTTTGGAGGTCAATTGAGACTATATATAGTTTTGTTCCTTCTTTCCACTTTTCTTCCAGGATCCGTCTGGTGGTGTACATATGGTCGTCTGTTGATCTGCCCTTGATAAATGCCGTTTGATAATCTGGTAGTTCGCCGATGTATTTTTCCATTTCTCTGAGGAGGAATTGTGCGTAGTATTTGTACCCTACACTGCAGAGTGTTATTCTTCTGTAATCGTCCACGTTTTGTGGTGATTTGGTTTTAGGGAGCGGTATCTGTATGGTTGTGTTCCACTCCTCAGGCAGGGGTGTAGTTTCCGTCCACGCGTTGGTGATGATTTCTAGGGTTAGCTGTTTTATGTTGTCCGGTCCATAGTATACTAGTTCGTTATTTATTTTATCTATTCCCGGGGCCGTGTTTCTTTTAGCTCTGGCCATTATTTCTAGTAGTTCGTCTTTTGACGGTGGCTTTCCCAGTGGCCAGTGGTCCATTTCTCGTATTGGTTCTATTTGACTTCTCTCCGCGTTTCCTTCTTCTAGTTTCCTGACCCAATGCTGCAGTGGTATGTATTTTCTTGGCTGCGTATTGTTGTTTCTCCTGTATGTTTTAAGGTGTCTAAAAGTTTGGTTTAATCTCTGTCCTGCTGGAGTGGATTCTATGTTTTCGAAGAATTCCCTGCATTTTTTCTGTTCGTGCCTCCTCTCTGCGTCTATTTTTTCTTTCCCCGCTTCTATTATCTTTTTGTCTATGTTCGGTGTATATTGTTTTCTTGTGGCCTTTATTTTCTTTAGTTTTTCGTAATTTCTTTTCATGTCTTTTCTTGTTGGGCTCATAGGGGATTCCTTTTCAACGTTTTCCTCGCCGCTATTTTCATTTTTAAACCCATTGTTGACCAATTTAGTTCTTTTCCTGTTAACTGTTTTTCTATCTCCTACTGGTATTTCTTTTTTATTTCTTCGTTCTGTAGCAGTGAGATGTTCCATGTGTCATTTGATGTTTCGTTGTATCTTTTTTTGCTTCTTGTTTCTTTATTACTAGTGTTCCATATAATATTTTGTGATCTGTTTTGACGTTTGTTGCTTGTTTTGCCTTAATGTTTTTGACTCTGTCCCTTATTTTTCTATCCACTAAGATATGGTCTATTTGAGAGTTGATGTTTCCTTTACTCCAGGTATTAAGGCAGGTTAGGTTCTTGCTCCATGTGTTTCTAACTGTTAGATCGAACAGATGTGCCAAGTTTTTTAGCGAGCTTCCATTATCGTTTGTCCATGTGTTTGGTCGTCCTTTCCTATATGCGCGTTGAAGTCTCCTAGTATTATTATGTTCATTTTTCTATTCCTATTTCTTCTAGTCTCTTGGGTGATCTGTCTGAATACTCGTCCTGCCCGTTTGTCGGAGGGCACATGTACTCCTAATATGCATATGTTTTCCTTTCCAATTTGTAAGTCTGCCATGGTTATGTTTTCGTTTACTTTTCTTGTCTTTATCTGGATAGGGGTGTTCCGTCTTATTGCCCATGCGACTCCTCTGCTGGTTTTTTCTTTGTCCCCTCCACTTAGATGCCATTTGTAGTTTTGAGTAACTGCAGTTCCGTCTATCATGTGTGTCTCTTGTATGCATGCAACGTGTATGTGTTCCATCATAAGCGCCTCATCGATTTTTTCTCTTTTCTCTCTTGTTATGCAGCCTCTGACATTCCATGTCGCCAGGATGATGTCATCGTGTTGTAATTCTTGACTGTTGGCTTCCTCTGTTCTTTGTGATATTTGGTACATGTTTATGTGCGTTGCTTCCTCTAATTCTGGGCAGGGTGTTATTGCCCCAGTTCGAGCGTATGTTTCTTCTGGTTTTTCTGCTTCATGTTTTTCTTGTGCAATAATCACGCTATCGTAGTGATTTCTTTCGTTTCCGTGCTTCCTATATACTATCTCTAGTGGTTTTTCTGCTTCATGTTTTTCTTGTGCAATAATCACGCTATCGTAGTGATTTCTTTCGTTTCCGTGCTTCCTATATACTATCTCTAGTGGTGTGTTCTCTCTTCCCTGTTGGTTAGTAGGATGGAAGATTATATGTTCTCCTTCTTCTTGATGTACTATTATTGTCCTGTTTTTCATATTTGCTGTTGCTGCAATTGTTTCCTGCCCCCCCCCAAAAACCTTCTCTTCTCAGATCTCGAATGAACGCATTTATTTTTCCCGTATTAGAGTTGTATCTATTGTAACGGGGTGCTAGTTCATGGATGGATGCCTGCATGAATGGCATGAAATGGTCTAAGTGATTTTCGATATAATCAGCTACTTGTTTTCGTAGGGTTTTCGTCGCATTGGTATGTGCCTGTGATGTTATATTTTCTCCCTCCAGTTGGTGGCTTAATGCTCCATATAGACAGTTTCCGTCGCCGTCGATTTTTTGTACCAGTAATTGATGTGTTCTCGTTTCAACGTCCTGTATTAGTGTGTCCATCTTTTGCCCAGTTTTTCAAAATCGATATTAGCTTGCTGTAAGAGAGTGTTTTTATTATGTTATCTGTATCGCGGTAAAATAACTTTTTACAGCGAGTTGGGAATGAGAAAGTGGCCCGAGAGAAACCTCCGCACACCCTGTATATTGTTTTTGTTTTTGTAGTGCCTAATTCCAACTGTCGTTTTCCAATGGGAATAAAATAGGATATTATAAAAGTAAAGTAAAAATAATACTAAAAAATACTAAAAAATACAAACATACAAACAGAAACAATAAATTACAAATTATGGATCAATCATTCAGTCATTCACTTATCTTTTTCTTGTAGTTTGCTGGTGATGTTTGTTGGTTTCATTAACCTCCACTTCATGCGAATTGTTTATTTACACTTTCCAAGAAAGCATTGGGTCTCAGCCCCAACGTCCAACGTCTAGGTACAAACATTTATATCACTTGACACTGAATATTTATTACCCTGGTCTTGAGAGCCCTCGCTTCAAGTCTTTCTGGGATATATCATAACACGCCGCACTTACTTGTTTATTTCTTATATTACAGAAAGGCCTGTACTAGAAATAATCAAATATTTATTTCGTATACAGTTTGTTTTTTAAATATTTCACTTTACGACGTGCAGAATTTCTTGACCTATCGATGGTCTAAATTTCATATAAATTAGCGGTGTTTTAACCTATATTTATGAGCTATTTTTGAGAGCTTTTATTCGAAGCGTCTGTTCACTTTGAGAAACTCAACCGAACTCCAGTAGCCGAAATAAAACACTTAGCACTTTTATTACATTTTTATTGTAATGCTAGAGTTATTGCTAAAGCAGAAGATGAATTATCAATCAGACATATTGCACTGCGTTATAACATTAACAAACATTCTGTGTTTAACATTTTTTTAAACAAAAGTGGCGAATAAAGGGTACGATTAGTAGAAATCCTGGATCAGGGCAACAAAGGATATCCAACTTAACAAGAAACTAACTATTAATATTTTGTTATTGCACCATTTCTATTTATAACTTTTATAAGTCTGTTTGGTATGGAATTAAATAAACTTATAAAATAATTCATTGGTAATAATATTTTTCCATGTACTATTTACTACTTCCAGTAATTCTTGGGCATTCCGTGGTCTCACATTTGATTTTTGGATACTTCTTATATAGTCCATCCAGTGAGTAAGTAAAAAATATACCAGAAGCTCGCAAAATATGTGATCTGAGATTTTCCTTCCGTAACTGTTAGTGCGAGGATTAAACATCACAAAACCACAATAATCAGTTCTGGGGGTGCCGCGCAACCCCCCAAAAAAACCACCCCTTCGGTGAAAAAAGCCTTATTTTCCTATTACTCGTTAACCGTTGAAAATATAAAAAAATTGCACATCATGAAAAAGAAAGCTTGACTAATTGCCCAAAAAAGGCCTCATGTAATTTTCGCATTAAAAATACAAATTTTGCAATTTTTTTCAATATCGATTTTCTCGAAAACCATGGCATATACAAGAAACATTTTTTTTTGGCAATTAGTCAAGCTTTCTTTTTTATGATGTGCAATTGGCGGTTTTTGTCATAAAAACCAGGAAACAGATCCTTCAGATCTGTTAGTGGACCGACTCACTATAATGTACATTAAAAAGAATGGCCAAATCAAAGTTGGGGGGAAAATTCCCTGAACCCAACTTACGCTAACTTAAAAATTAAATTAACCCTTTTTATTTTATTTTAAACATTCTAGAAATGGTAGAGTTTTAACCGATTTCTTCGGAAACCTTTTTATGTTTCGACTTCATATACGTACTATTCCTACATATATTTATTTTTATATTTGAAAATTTGATAGTCCAATATCCACATGCTTCTTCTTTCATTTAAGCTTTGTGAGCTCAATTTTATTGATTAGTTCAAAGGTTATAACAGATTTAGATCGCGCACGTTCCGCGCATCGTACTTATGTGTCGCTGCGTTCCATTTTCGTGCGTTAAACAAAAAGATCTGGAGCCTACATAACGACTACAGCGACACTTTCTAGGAAGAAGACATTTTATCATATATTATGGATACAATTTAGAAGAGAATGGAAAAAAACCTGCCTTGTTACAAAGGATACCGAAGTTAAGCCCGATGTTCGTCTTATTCTGCTGCACTATTAACCAGTACGGCGAAATGAGATATAGTCAGTCACCCATCTAAATAACGGACTCGACCGGCGTGCCCTAACTTCGCCGGTCGAGATCTAGTTTTTTAGTTATAGCGCTAGACAGACGGACAGATCTTTATTATCGTAATCTACATGATCCGAAACGCGAAGAAACAATACTTCTCTTCGGTAAGAGAGGGAAGTAAAAACAGGACATTTATGACTTTTATTAAATATGCTTTAATAAAAAATTTGATACTTACGTGATTTAGAGAGCGGTTGGACTTTGAAACAAAATATTGAGTGTAGATTTTTCTGTTCGCAATATCCGGAAATCGCCACACAAGCGGCGAAAAACGTCAAATGCCAAACGAAAAGGAGACAAGTTGCTGCACCTGAAATTAAGATAACAGTTGATTATTACCAAAACTCCGATAGGTAAGTTTGTTCCCCTATAGTCCCCACCGCTCGCCAATACTCGTGGCGCTTACAGTATGTATTAAGGCATCATAGTAATATGTAATATCATATCGAGTATTCAATTATAAAAAACAAGTTTGTGACGTTATGCCTAAATTAATGACCTGTATATTTTAAAATAGTTTTGAACTATGTACCCCTTTATGTTATGTACCACCTCGGATTTAAAAATTTTCCATATTTTTTATAAAAGAACCAGGATATTTGGAGAACGTAAAGTTGTGACACGCTGTATAATAAAAATAAGAAGTAACTGTCCCAGAATTAAATAGATAGAAAACCATAAGATTTAACAAACTACGATCTATCTTAAGATCTAAACCGATGAAACAAACTTACAGGTATGCTAAATGGCGCAAACGTATCCACTTTTGAGAGCAACACTGGTCAAGGCTGTCAAAAACTTTATAGAAATCAGTGTAGATCACATCTACTTTATTTACCTCATCTAGGACTTTAAATTTACTGCTTTACTTGTACTACAGTACAAGTTCTGACCAAAGAATTTATATAAATAGAAGCCGAGATGAAATGTAAAAGTCATACGATACTGTTGCCAACATGTACAACATACCTTTTTCTCACCGTTTCGTTCTAAGATACAATATTGCCCAAGGCGCTATCTCTGTTGCAGCCTGTCCATGCTCGTGGTATGAGTGTAGCATAGACATAATATATGGAGTTTAGTAATTTCAAAACTGTGTCTGTTTTAACTACCCTCATCTCAAAATTCTTTACATTTTTTGTAAGTTTAAATAATAATTCTCGTTGAATCGTAAAAATAGTAAAAAAATGTGTTGTTCGTGGTGTAATTGAGGATAAAAATAGCCTGTTGTCTTACATTTATTTGTCATGTTAAAACAAGTGTGATTGCAACAAAGATGGGGCTATGGTAATCTTTGTCATAAAGTAAGAGGTGGCTATAAAATGTAATGTCTGAACTTGTCTACGAGACGTTGTCAACACACTTATAAATGTGTATCTGCTGCTATTCATATAAATTCTTTGGTTCTGACATTCATCCAATCTGACGTGGAGATGTTAAATTTTCTGTATGTATTTTATACATGGCCATGAATGCTCAATGCTCAAATCTTAAACTAAGAATATTTATTTCACAGATTAAACATTTAGCATTCGTACAAAATGTTTACTTAGTTTAAAAAACATATTTATTTATAGAAAGTATTTCAAGCAAGCGTTTGTCGATGACGTCACTGTAACTTAGCATGCACAGTAAATTTAAGTAACATATGTTGGCTGCATTGGTTAAGACAAGTTGACATGTGACGAAGTGATAGTCGACTTATACTTTTACCATTTTATACCACAATTCTCTTCTAATCTTCTCTTTAAGTAGGTAACGGAATATTTATTTTATAGTTTTAACATTATTGTTTGAGCAACTTGGCACAAGACACTTCTTAAACATTACGTTTTAGCTGGTAAATACAATCCTAACCTAACCTTATGACATCTGATATAAAGTGACAACTGGCAAATGGGGCAGTAATAAATTAGCAGTTAAGATACCAACTTCGTAAAAATTAAAATAGTTGTAATGACGTCATTCAAATCAGAATTTCAAAGACGCGTAAAATTTCACATTTTAATTTTATTCTCGGTACATTGAAGCTGTAAAAATTTATAAAAAGTGAGACAATGCCATTTCAGTAAATACTTGCTAATAAAGTAATAAATTTTTTTTTTTACTGAAATAATGCTTTATTGCATATCTAACTACTCTTGGCAGTACTGTTAATGTGAATTGGGCATATTGTTGCAAAACTGTATAATCATTATTCTATGATTATTTGTCAATAAATCACATCAATTCACACAGACTAAAAAGGCGCTAACTTATGTCTTTCCTTCATTTCAGTATTCATTACTTTTACATATAAATTATTCTCAGAAAATGATTCTATATCCTCATTTTTATATTCATTTCATGTTATCATTTTGAAAGTACTGAAGATTTTAAACGGCTAACACACTCTGGCGGTAATTCGCTGAAGGGCTTCCAAATGCAACGTGTCGTGACCATATCGGGCCATCAGTGGCGGACTGACACTTGTTGGTGGTTGTGGCGATTTGTACAGAGGGAACATGTCCACGAAGGTTCTCCATACGTCACCATGCCACCATTGAGAGTCCGCCACTGCGAGCCATTTCTATATACCATAATTTATTTTTGTAAAAGTGATAATAACTGTAAAAACTTATACCTGAATATATGCAGAAAATGGTAACGGAAGGAAACGGGCTGAAAATACCAATCCAAAAACTAAAAAAGTCAGTCACGGAAGTGATTGTGATGGATACGGCCGCTTCACTCAACATTTGCGCCATCCTCTCAGGAACTGGTGTTTTAATGGATGTCCGCCTCCAAGCGGCTAACATTACGAACGTGTCATCTATGCCAATACCTAAAAAAATAAGATTTAAACAGATATGTTGTCATTGTTATGTTCTGACGTCTTGCACACTATTGCAACACACTTTTCTTTAAATAAAAATAATTATGAACGAATATAGAGATCATTATTAACACACGATCAAGAGTACCTATGAATTTTCGAACACACATTATCCATTAGTACACTATTAGTAAATATTAGAGAATTAACAAAATAGTACAGTCGGTACAGTCAGATCGAGAAGACGAAATAGACGAAAAGCGTGGTTATCTCCAAATTAAAGGGACACGATATTCATCTGAAACGGTATCGGTATTTGTCGGGTATAGTGCTTCTATTATCAATTTGAAAATTCAGTCTAAAGCGTTGCTACTAGAATGTCATTACAAAGTCTAAAATAACACCCGAGACCGCGTACTGGTGCGTACTTGAATGTTGTAAACGATATCCGTATAAAAATATAGTTCACCAGATATGCTATACGCTTACCTCTTGGTTGTCGCCGGTAGCATAGCCGTAGGTTAAATGCTATTTATTTATTTTTATTGAATCATTATGGAGTTTATTAAACTAACATTATATATCATAAATAAATAATGTACTATAAATAAATAACTTAGTCATGATGCTTATCAATTAATATAAAGTAGTAAAACAATATTTTCAATAATTAAAAAGTTGATCTAAAAATTGTAGATCTACGCTTGTGACTATCACTGGTGTTATGAAGTATTCCTTTGTTGGTATTTTTTTATGATTTCAGACTGACTTTGGATATCCCATACGCATTAAATGAATTTGACCAAGGCTAATAAAAGACAGGTTGGCTCATTAGAATCGGTAAGTGCTACGTCACGTGTAGTCCTCGATGACAGCGACGTATGGCTGTTTTTGCTTCATTTTAACAATAAGTTATAGAAGAAAGTTTCAAAATTATTCGGTCAATGAATAATTCTATCCTAATTAAATACCGGGTGAGTCACGAATTGCGCTCGCCCCGATATTTCCTAAAATATTTGGAATAGAAAATTGAAATTTGGAGGCCTTATTACACGACCAAAATGCCATCTTTTCAACAAAAAATCAAGTTTGGTGCACATCCGGTTTGACCGGAAATGCCCACAACTTTCGATTTTTAAACGGAACTCCCTATATATTTTTACATTTTTGGAATCTAGAGGAAATTTTGAATACAATACATTTATTTTGGTCACTTTTTGATAAACATTAAAAATTTTATTAAAAAATCTATTTCTGAATCCAGAGTGCTGTGGTGCCCAAAATATATTTTAGTTTGTGTGCTACGTTACTATAAAATAAAAAGAGCAATATGATTGCATTACTTAATTCTCTAGAGGCGCTTAAAATTTTTAAATGTGATTTTTACCCACTAACTCGGTTTTTTAAATGGGAATTTAGTCGTTCACCAACATTTTTAAATACCTCATTTTCATACGAATCTAATGATACCAAAATTTTGAAAATCCGCTCAGAAATATTTGTGATTTCAGCCAAAATACAATGCAACCAAGCTTTTAGAAACATGCGGCTAATAGATAATAGATTAGTGGGCTTTGGAAAGTAAAATGGCACATTTCTGTGTAAATCTGGTAACCTAATAACATTGGAAAAATCATTGTAGCTATTGAATGTAATAAAACAATATCAGCTGTCAGACAGACTCGTGTAGTTATAGGCAATCTTGAGCTATCAAACATTTAATAATTGTGAGCGCAAAGAACGTTACAATTAAGTTTAGCATAGGTATGTGGAGGTAAACACAATTACATCCGCAAGGACATTTGCACTAGAATGCGACATCAGTTCGGTTTTCAGAGTTTTATTTAAATATATAATAGTCGAGGGGTGTTAAGTCAGGTGACCTAGGAGGCCACCTGATATGACCTTGATTTGCGATAAGGCGTTCACCATGCAAGTTGTTTAAATATTCCATCACTCTTCTGGAATTATGTGGGGGAGCACCATCTTGTTGGAAAAACAGATTATGTAAATAGGTAAGAGGAAGTAAGTCAAGAAATTCTGCTGCCTGGTTTTGTAAAAAGAATAAATATCCAAGTGTTCCATCAAAAAATATGGGTCCAATTATTCGATCTCCAAGTACTCCAAGCCAACAGTTAAACCCAAATCTTTCCTGAATATTCCCCCGCCCTACCAACCTCGGATTTTCTTGAGCCCAGTACCTAGTATTATTTCTGTTAAACATACCTTGGTTCGTAAATCTACTTTCATCTGAATATAAAATATAAAAAGGAAAACCTGGGTTTTGTTGTACTGCATTTAAGAACCAGTTGCAATATACTAGCCTCCTGTCGTTATCATCTCCATAAAGATGTTGGTGTATTTGGTATTTATAAGACCGAAACTTATGTGCAAACCGAAGACTGACTAATGTCGCATTCCATTGACAATTCCCTTGTTGATGTTGTTGGGTGTACCATCACAAATCCTAATACATCAATTTCTTTGTCCTCACTTACAATAAATGTTTGATGGTCATCTTGTTGATTGGGTTCGTTTCTTAATTCTTGTTCCACTCTGGCAAACAAGTGTCTGCTTGGATGACGTCTGTTGGGATATCGTTGCCGATACAGTTCTGCAGCTGCAGTTGAATTTTTGAGACGCTCTCCATATATCAGTAACATATCGACCTTTTCAGTTCTACTAAAATAATTCATTTTCTTTAATTTTTACTCAAAGAGATTTCCGCAACGCTTTATTTTGTATCTGTCTGACAGCTGATATTGTTTTATTACATTCAATGGCTACTATGATTTTTCCAATGTTATTAGGTTACCAGATTTACACAGAAATGTGCCATTTTAGTTTCCAAAGCCCACTAATCTATTATCTATTAGCCGCATGTTTCTAAAAGCTTGGTTGCATTGTATTTTGGCTGAAATCTCAAATATTTCTGAGCGGATTTTCAAAATTTTGGTATCATTAGATTCGTATGAAAATGAGGTATTTAAAAATGTTGGTGAACGATTAAATTCCCATTTAAAAAAACCGAGTTAGTGGGTAAAAATCACATTTAAAAATTTTAAACGCCTCTCGAGAATTAAGTAATGCAATCATATTGCTCTTTTTATTTTTATAGTAACGTAGCACACAAACTAAAATATATTTTGGGCACCACAGCACTCTGGATTCAGAAATAGATTTTTTAATAAAATTTTTAATGTTTATCAAAAAGTGACCAAAATGGATATATTGTATTCAAAATTTCCTCTAGGTTCTAAAAATGTAAAAATATATAGGGTGTTCCATTTAAAAATCGAAAGTTGTGGGCATTTCCGGTTAAACCGGATGTGCACCAAACTTGATTTTGTATTGAAAAGATGGCATTTTAGCCGTGTAATAAGGCCTCCAAATTTAAATTTTCTATTCCAAATATTTTAGGAAATATCGGGGCGAGCGCAATTCGTGACTCACCCGATATATACCCAATACATGAACCTAAAAATACAGGAGGTTTCATGTGAATGTATCTTGCGAAGCAACCTGTTTTCATAAGAATATGATTTGAGACTTATTGGCATAATGACCGAATAGTTTCGGACAAATCTAGTTTTCTTCACAATTTCGTTGTTAACAATTTGCATTTCTTTGTTTATTGTGATACGGATTATACAACCAGAGATATATAAGAAAATGTGCAAAAACAGGATTTTAAACATTCTTTTGTTAAAACAAAAGCTTTCCACCGCATGAATTTAATCCAAAACTTTTTACCTACACTTCTTGAAATGTTTTCAATAAGTTCCAGCGAAAAATTGCTATAATAAGACAATTTCCAAGAAATGTTTTACGTTTTACTCCTCTAATAGTAAGTTAAAATTGTTAGGAGACCTCGGATGCTCGGAACCGAAAAAGCAGTGTCGAAACCGAACCCAAATGAAGCTAATGAACTTGTAAGAACCGGTAGCGAACCGGAACCGTTTAACTTAAAACCTGGACCGAACCAGAAAAGTTTTTACAGTTTTTCTTAAAACCGGAATCGAACTGAAACCGTAATTTCAGTTTTAGTCAGAAGAACCCTACCGGAACCGCTGTTTTATTTCAGTCCAGGTCCCTGAATTTAATTTTATTTCCCTCTCAGACGAAAGTACTCTTGCTTTTAAAATAATTTCATAATATGTTATCTTGATTAAAAAAATATTCATTTGTCAAAAAAAAATTCTTCAGATTACTACGTTTGGTGTTCAGAATATTTTAGTTTATGAAATTTAAGAAATCTGACAGTTAAAAAAATGTTAGAACAATTCTTTAAAAAATTCGTCGAGTACCTACTACAATAGTTGAAATCCGATGACGTACTTATCAATTCTCACGCTCAATAAACAATCACCAACACTTTCAGACAGTATTTATAACAATTTTGAATTTACCAAAAAACTACAAAGTAAGATATTGTGTTATATATGCACCCTGGAGGAGGCGGGAAAATTCGATATGACGCTGCCTCTGAAATATTTCTACGCGTTACGCCCCTTAGGGGCTGGAGGCAGAACATGGGTAATAGCTGAAAATAATTAGCAATGAAGGTAGGAAACTGTAGTCCCATCAAAGCCTGTAGTGTGCGCCTTCTTTGAGACACTGGTAATATGTTTTATAGGAATTTATAAAAGAGGATCTATATTTGTTTTGTTGATTGTTCTGGATTGCCGCCGAGAAGGGTATGGGAGATTTTTAGATGCTATTTGTGGGATATACAGGGTGTCTCGCTTAAATGTGGAACAAGCCTGTAACTCCTTTGTTTAGTGACCGATTTGATTTTTTCTTTTTAGTAATGTACTGCTACATAAACTCTGTTCTTAAATAACACAGATGATTTTTACAACGCAAAACGTGGCTTACTGCGAGATATTTTCAAGGTCAAAAATCAGTCATTCATATTAGCGATTTTTTTTTTCAATTAACTGATTACATATTCTTTTTCACCGTCCCTTTAAACACTGTTCCTCAAAGTTTCATATAAATCGATTGTTGCTTTTCGACTTTATTAATTTTTTACGAATAAAAATTATTAATTAAATAAAATCTAAATAATTAATTTCTAATACCATTTTGTTTTTTCCGTAATGAATATAAACAAAAAATAAGTAATATTACATCCAAAACACCTAAATATGAATATAGAAACTAACACAACGAATTATACATTTTAAATCGAACAACTAAATAAAAAATTTAACAGGAGTAATATTTCAGTTTTAAGTAGGAATATAACACAGGTTAACTGAAATATTTAAATAATCTAAATTGTAGTTCCTTCTATTAAGTCCCCATTGACAAAAATACATTTTTCTACTATCCTTCTGTTATTAATAACAACTTGTCGCAGTTGCTGTCGAGTAATGGCACGACAAGCAGCGGTAATTCCGTTTATTAATTCATCTACGATAGCTGGGCGGTCCTTGTATACTTCTTTTAACATACCCCATAAAAAATAATCTAATGGGGTCAAATCTGGAGATCGAGGTAGCCACCCGATGTTAGGGCTGTTTTGCCCGATCCATTTGTTGGTAAAATTCAGTTTGCGCAAACAATTCTCGATTTTGGGCTGAGGATAACGAAAATCCACATTGGGCTATCAACTATAGAAAACAGTACTCGCACAAAATTAATGTTTGGTGTGGGATTCTAAACCAAACATTAATTAGACCATACTATTTTCGAGAAAATTTAAATGGAAATTCATTTTTACAATTCCTCCAAAATGATTTGTGGGAAGCATTACATGATATGCCTATTCAGCAAAGGAATAATTTATATTTCCAGTTAGATGGAGCCTCCATACATTACTCTTTAGTTGTGAGAAACTGGCTATACCAGAATTTTCCCAACAAATGGATCGGGCATAACAGCCCTATCATCGGGTGGCCACCTCGATCACCAGATTTGACCCCTTTAGATTATTTTTTATGGGATATGTTAAAAGAAAAAGTATACAAGGAGCGCCGAGTCGAATTAATAAACAGAATTGCCGCTGCTTGTAGTGCTATTTTTACCAATTGGGACTTAATAGAAGGAACTATAATTTAGATTATTTAAATATTTAAGTTAAATTGTGTTATATTCCTATGTAAAACTGAAATATTACTCCTGTTAATTTTTTAATTTTGTTCGATTTAAAATGTATAATTTGTTGTGCTAATTTTTATATTCATATTCAGGTGTTTTTGATGTAATATTACTTATTTTTTGTTTATATTCATTATGGAAAAAAATAAAATGACATTAGAAATTAATTATTTAGGTTTTATTTAATTAATAATTTTTATTCTTAAAAAAATTAATAAAGTCCAAAATCAACAATCGATTTATATGAAACTTTGAAAAACACAGTTAAGAGGGACGGTGAAAAAGAATATGCAATCAGTTTTTTGAAAAAAAAATCGCTAATATGAATGACCGATTTTTGACCTTGAAAATATCTCGCAGTAGGCCACGTTTGGCGTTGCAGAAATCATCTGTGTTATTCAACAATAGAGTTTATGTAGCACTATATTACTAAAAAAAAAAGTTCACATCGGTCAGTAAACAAAGGAGTTATAAGTTTGTTCCACATTTAAGCGAGACACCCTGTATAAGGCGAGATTCACGGCGGGGAAGAAAGTTTTAACTGAAAATTAAGGTTAGAAATCCGAAGTGAATACAAAGTGTAAATATCAAGTAACACATTGTACAGTGTTAAAGGTTATTTTAGTCAGTAAAAGTGTATTTTAGTTAATAAAAGTATTGGGAAGTTTTCAGTATGTCATTAAATAAAGTGTTAGTGTTTATCTCTTATTATAATTTTTGAGTCCACGAAGTTTGAAGGGTATTTCCTAAGGAGTGGAAACACTTGATAATATTTTTCACAAACACTAAAACTCTTGAACACTTCTCTGATATACTCGACGCGCGCTTCCCCAACCACGTTGGCATCATCGGGAATTTTAAACATCCCCCGATGATGCCAATGTGGTGGGCGAAACAGACGTTGAGTCTTAGTATCCGAGCGTAGTGTCCAAGTGTTTTGGTATTTGTGGAAACTGCTTAGAGGTGCTGTAACTTTGATTGCGGGTAGTAAAATTTTTATTGTAATGAAGGCTTGTATAGGATATTTTGGGCGCTACAATATTGCTTTTATAACGTTTGGTGGTATGTTGCATAATTCTGAAGACGTCGAAAGCTTATACACAGACAAAAATATTGCATATTTTATTATTTTTATTTTATTTTTTACCTTTAACACTGTTTGAGTTTTTTAATGCTAGATGCTTTGCACTGGAGGGTTTTTGTATAATTTAATTTTGTGTTTTGGATAAAATAATGTTTAGAGATAGCCTTTATACTGAATAGGCAATAATGTTACAAATTACAAACATATCATAGTGTGCCTTGGCGACTAACAACGACTGCTCTTTTGTTTGTTGTTGTCAAAATGTCATTTCCAGTTATTTATTTCTTGTTTCTGTAGTTTCTGTGAGTGAGATGCCACATTTAAGTGAGTGAGTTTCTGTTCAAATTGTTACTTTAGCCAATGAGGGTTTCAGACTAGAAGATATTGCGCGGAGATTGCATATCCATCAATCGACTGTTTCTCGTATAGTGGAACGATACAATGAGACTGGAGAATGCAAAAAGCGGCCTGGTCAAAGACGTAAAAGATGTACAACGCCAAGAGATGGCCGATACTTGAGATTATAATCCTTGCGAAATTGCTCATATACCGCTCTGCATCTGAAAAATTAATTACTTATTGCTAGACAAGTCGACGTAAGTGGCAAAACAGTAATAAGAAGACTAAAGGAGGTCGGTTTAAATCCGAAACGTCCTGCTAGAGTCCCTAGGCTTCTCCCACGTCACAAGATCTGACGATTACAATTTGCAAGAGCCCATTATTATTATTATAGCGCTAGCAGATCTATGGAATCCGCAGCACTCAGGTCTGTTGGCCCATTGTGCATTCGCGTCATGTGGGATCTTCTAGAAGAGACCAGTGTTCTCCGCAAAGGATAACAGTCTATTCCATGGTTGCTCCCATAATTCCTCCGGCTGTAAAAATTGCCTTTGGAGATGCCTATACCTTAACGCGCATAGGATATGAGTGATGGTTTCATCCTCCACTCCACACATCCTACAAATAGGGCTGTTTTTCAACCCCATTGTGTGAAGATGTTTGTCCTGTTAACAAGCCTACTATCCATCTCATTTTTTCTCTATCGAGCCCAAGCAGTCACTTAATGGTTGAGTCAGTCGAGGGCCCCTTTATATGGAGCCTCGACTGTCTCATACCAGGGGCCTGAGTCCAATAGTTGCTGAACCTTGCAGTGGACCAGTCTCGTAACTCTAATTGAATCAGACTTTTTGGCAGACCGAAGGCTGGCTCGGGGGAACGGAGTTTTT
Organism: Stenurella melanura; assembly: GCA_963583905.1. NCBI lineage: Eukaryota > Metazoa > Arthropoda > Insecta > Coleoptera > Cerambycidae > Stenurella > Stenurella melanura. The sequence continues at coordinate 118,686,606 of OY757312.1, forward strand.
GCTCCTTATCCCGCCATTCGGCCTGCCTCTTCGTTGCCCTCCACACCTCTGTGACCGGGCATCCATGTGAGTCTGACAGAGTTGTGTTTGCACAGTTCTGTCAACATATTCCGACAGTTTAAAACATATATAAATATGTTGGCTGGCGATGCCTCTCCTGAGATTCTCGCTTGCACACATCAATATGGCATATACTTCTGCTTGGAATACACTAGGATACCTTCGAAGTGGCACCGATATACGAGCCTTTGGTTTGCAGCCGTGTATGCCAGCATCAGTTCCCTCCTGAGTCTTAGATCCGTCTGTGTACCACTCGAGACCTTTGGGACTCCGAAGACGGTTTTTATCGCGCTCCCAGTCCTCTCGACTGGGAAACACCGCTGAGTACGGAATAGTGAAATTGTAGACAGAGACACCGGTCATCCTCCGCTTGGGTGATGACCCGGTCCCTTACCGACAGATCCAGGGCCTTTGTGTGCCTCCATCCCCGGCTAGTCCCATTCCACATTCCACTTTTGAACAGTCTGTTTGTTGCTTTTTTAGCTTCCAGTTCCACCTCGATGTGCAAGGGAGTGAGTGAGTCCAAGAATGACCTCCATTGCTATCGTTGGAGTGGTTCTGATAGCTCCTGTAATTTCAAGGCAAGCTAACCTTTGAACTTGACATTGGCGAGCCCTAATTGTGGAGCGCTCCTAGGAGCGCCACCACACCAGTGCCGCATATGTTATTAGGGGTTTGACCATGGTGGTGTCCAAAGAGCAATCTTCGGACTTATTCCCCATTTTGGACCGAAGATGCGTTTGCACATCCATAAGAAGGCGCACACATTCCTCGTTTGAGCTTCAACGTGGTCCTTCCATGACATCTTGGAGTCCAAGGTTACCCAGAGATACCTGGAAGTCGCTTATTTTTCTCCTTTTAGTAAACAGCATTAGCTCTGTCTTGCCAGGGTTGACAGAGCCCATGTCTGTTACACCATTCCTGAACTATGTTGAGAGCCCGTTGCATGAGCCCTGTGATAGTTGTTTCAAATTGGCCTCTTGTCGTGATAGCCAAATCATCTGCGTATGCTAGTGCATAGAAACCTGCCTGGTTCAATTCCACCAGAAGATTACACAGTAGTGGAAATAGTACCCCTCCCTGCAGACATCCTCGGCCCACCTTGGCCCTGACCGTCTCATTGCGAAGCGTGATCTCGATGTCGCGGGTACTCAACATAGCCGATATCCATCTGATAATGGTACCGTCCGAATTGCGATCCGCAACTCCTTGAGAGAGAGACTCGAAGGTGGGGTTATTAAACGTTCCTCCGATATCAAAAAACTCTCAGCTCGGACAACGAGCTGATGGAGGGCCGTCTCTGTCGATTTCCCCACCTGGTATGCATGTTGATTGGGGTGGATTGGTGATAGCGCCAATACCCCATCCTTTATGTACCTTTATACCAACCTTTCCAGTATGCAAGAGCCCATGCTAATTGAAATGAACATCAATGGGGAAAAATCCTTTTTACAGATGAAACAATTATGGCGGCCCGATGGACGTGGTCGAGTATACAGAAGGTCTGGAGAACGGTTCGCAGAATGTAATCTTGCACAAAATGTTAGCTTTGGTGGCGGTTCCATTATGCTTTGGGGAGACATAGGGAGAGTCGCACGGAGCTTGTTGAGGTAAATTTAAGAATGAATTCTGACTGGTACATACTCAATATCCTTAAAGAGCATGTTTTACCTGATGCCGGCTTTATTGGGTACGATAACTTTGTGCTAATGCATAATAATGGCCGCCCCCATGCCGCAAGAACAGTGATCCAGTACCTTCAGGATGTCGGGATTGAGGCACTAGTCTGGCCACCAATTAGTCCTGATGCTAATACCATAGAACATCTATGGGACATCCTGAAGTGACATATACGAGGACGAAATCCAGCTCCTAGCTCAATTGCAGAATTAAGAATTGCTACACAGGAAGAATGGAATAGAATTCCGCAAGAAAGCATCAAAGATCTTCTGCGGAGCATATCTAGGAAGATGCAGGCTATTGTTCGAGCTAGAGGAGGAAATACTAAGTACTAAATTGTTATTATCTTTTCAGAAAATATTGTTAAAGTCGGTATTGTTACCCTTTCTAATTAAATCTTATAACCAAAATGAGGCTGTTTTATTCATTCTTCTACGAATCCACTCTAAAGCTTCAGTTTGTAATTTATTTGGCTGTAACATACGTAAAACCCTCCAGTGCAAGGCATCTAGTAATAAAAAACTCAAAAAGTGTTAAAGGATGATAAATATATAAAATTTGCAATACTTTTGCCTGTGAGTGTATTTTCCAATTTTTTCACTATTATTGCTTTAATTGTTATTCCGTAAAACAGCCGCAAGCACCGCATTTTTTTTTTCAGTTTCATCACTAATTGTTTAAATAGTTTGTGTATTCTCACCCACATACTGATTGACCTCTATAGTTTTTTTTACACAAAAACGTATTTTCCTTTCATTTAGTGAAAGTTAGATCTTGTGCTAAACATAAAAAAATGAAACAGTTATAAATACGACAATAACAAACTTATAATAAATGTCGCGACCTCGATGACTCATTGTGTCAATTATAACAATTATTCCTTTCTTCTAAATGACGGGAAATCTGTATTCCTTGCATATGATTATAGGTACTTACCAATCATAAGAAATGGTGCCGCTAAATTAATTCCAATGAAATCTACCCCTGCGTACATGCAGAATCCAAAAGCACCCAAAGTGGCCATCGCCGCGCTCAAATTCCCCAAAAGACCCAGCCATGGCTTAGACCGGACCCAATCAAACATCATACACGTCACTAAAAAATAAAAAGGTTGATTGGGCTGTTACAGAATGAACGTAAAGCCAACATACCAACTGAAAATATTGCCATTATTGCAAAAGTGGAGGAAAAATACGGAACAACTGATTTGGTATTCTTTTCCAATTCGTGATCTAATGTCCTTGAGGCAAATCTGGCGATTCTTATGTGCTTAAATATGTTTTTCTTATCTTGTACTTCTTCAATTAAATCTAAGAATGCGTCTTCCCATGCAGCACCCCTAAAAAGCGTAATAAAACAATCAGGACATACATTTACAAAGTTACCAAATGTAGACATCGAAATAGTTCTCAGACATCAAAATAATTAACGGTGATCATAATCCGGACAATAGGGATTTTTTTATGTTTATTTATTTTTTATTTATTTTATTCATACACCATCTAACAGTATAAGACCATTTACAAGATGGTAAACAACACATACATCATACAAAAATTACTTAAATTTACTAACGTACATTTCAGTAAAGATATACAACAAAAGAAAATATAAATATTAGAGAGAATAAAGAGTTCAATTTATTTACAATAAAAAGAGATACATATATGATTTAGACAGAATCTCCTATTTATTAAAGATGTCGATATCACGTTGGCTGTGGTTATGGCTAGAGCACATGCTGTAGATTGGTGAAAACTTTAAAGTATTAGTCCTGGCTGTAGCAAGGTAGAAAGTTTGGTTTTGTCTTGAATTTGTTCGTGGAATATGGAAATTAAGTCTCTGGAGTATCTCACTACAGGCAATATCATAATGAATCACCTTTTTTAAGAAATTTATTGTAAAGTCATTGCGTCTTTCAGATAGGCTACGCATTGAAAACATTTGGTGTAAATCGCTTTGTGGAAAACCAATTGGTGGATATATATGGTGGATTTTGGATGTAGAAAGTGGCGTTGCACGTTTTCTAATTTATGACTATGAGTGTTATAGCAGGGCTGCCAAACAAGAGACGCATGTTATAGTTTAGATCGCAAAAAAGAGAAATATAATAGTTTTAACGTTGAGATATTTGAGAAATCACGCCCATTGCGTATAATAAAACCAAGTGTTCTATTTACGTCGCAAATTAAGGTGTCTATATGATTCACAAAGCTGAGTTTTTTGTCAAAAATTACTCCAAGGTCTTTAAACGAGGACGGTCGAGTTAATGGTTCGTTTTCTAGAGAGTAGTTAAATGGAAAATTAACATCCTTCGTGGAAAATGTCGTTACGTTACATTTTTGCACATTTAATGTGAGACAGGAACGATTTTGATATATGCCCAGGTAAAGAATTCTTGGAAAGAGGAGACGTCGGTCGCTCTCTTGGATTTAAGATGTTAAAATTTGAGTTTTGTAAAAATAATTCCTGCGCCACTTAAAGCAGTCATAAATTCATCAATATATTGTATATCTCTATATTCGTATATCCTCTGATACAAGAAGATAACACAACGTAGTTTTTTTGCTTAGAAATAAGTAAGGCATCTAATCCGTCACAAATGTGGCACATCATGTCTCAATAAATGAACGAGAACCATTCACCTAGTGGCGCATTGCCAAGGTGTTTGGCTTGCGACCACGGTGTCCTGGATTCGAATCCTGGCTAGGGTATGGACGTTTAGTGGCGCCTCTAATATGTTACCTAGATAGTGGCAATGAGATAGACCGCTATTGGGTAGCACAACATGTCGAATCTCAGCTGCGGTAGATGTCAGTATCATACGCATACATGTCTTAGTTGAGTGGTGGAATAACAATAGCAAAACTCCGCGAGGACGTTAATAATATAAATAGGACTATTAAATAAATAATAAAAATGAAACATAAGGTACAAAAGTTTGACTTTGTCCACGGAAAAATATTTGTCAGTCACTTAAACTGCAAGGTGTAAAATCCGAAATACGAGATACAATAATATCAACTACATAATTTGACAGAAGCTATGGATGCATATCTAGACCTACTCCGTCTAGATCTGTACACGAAGAGGGAGGCAGCACTTAGTGCCCAAGGCTGCAGCAGATACTTACATTCGAACCAGGCGATCTGGTTGGTTACTTAAGGACCATGAAGCAAATCCGATTGGAGTCATAACCAAACCAAATCCACCTCAATGCCAACCGTTTCGATTATCTCTTTGATGTGCTAGTTGAGAGCCATCAAATGAGTAGAACTGAAGCACAGCGGATGGGTAAAAGATTGTCTGATACACAGATAGATCGAACATGGTTGAAGAGGTTGAAGGGGGCGTAGCGGGGTCGAATTGCAGGATATTTGGAACCCTAGGCAGGACTACTATAGATCTATGTGTCCAGGAATGTGTAAACAAAGTCATTGGGAAGGAAACATGTATATACTTTCAGATAGCCAGACAGTATAAAGGTTCTCGTCTTACATTTTCGAATCTAAAATTGCCTGAGAATACAGACAATCTCTGAAGTAACTAACAAAGAACGACAAGGTTATTTTGATGCTGGTGCCAGTGTACGAGGAATAAAGGGCAAGCGAAAAAGTTCATAACTTATTCGACAAAGAATAAAAGAATACGTCTAGAACTCGAACTTTGGCTTAAAGCCGATGACGGCCCTTCTAATAGGCCTATTGCCTCTTGAGGTATCATCATAAGGATATGAGTAAGGTAGAATATTGTGATGCTGCAACTGAAACTGCGGAACATATACTTTGCGAATGCAAGATGTTAATCCACATTAGTCTAAAAAGCCTAGGAAAGGCGGAATTAACGCCTGAAGACTAATTAGTTTCCAGAAAAATCATAAGTTATGTAAAAATTTAGGAGTCTAGAACAACAACTAATTATAGGGAAATTCACAATAGATCTAGGTCGAGTTAAGGAAGGGCTGAAGAGCCTAGCAACCCCTTGAAAAATCTACAATATGCAAGTACTAGAATGCATTGCCGACATCGCTGGTACCTATTACATGACCTTGGATCTCTTGACATGATGCTGACGCTGAAATATTTTTCATGTGCAAAAAACTTTTTTCAACGTGGTGCATGTCACTAAAAAAGTTGACATCGTCTAGAGATAAATATAACGAAATTTAATTATACACTGATTGAAGTAGAACTAACTATTTCTCACTTACCCGATTCTCTTATCAAACTGGTACAGATATAAAAAAGTTACTTACATCTTGTCTAACTTTTTACTATCAGCATTTCCAAAGTACACGAGTTGAACTGATGGCACGCTTATGATCAACCCATCTTCGGTTCTTTCCGTTCCTCCAAAAAATACCGGAAACGCATGTATATCCCATGTAACTGGGTTGATCATACCAGGGAATGTTAGATTGATGACTTTTTGTTCAACCTGGAAAAAAGATCATAAAATTAGTATGAAAGGGAATAAATAAATCAGTTTAAGTAATTTGAGAACACCTGGTCTAATACTTAGGTATTAGACCAGGTGTTCTAAAATAAAAAAATACATACTAGAAAATAAAATAATTTTATTGTGTACCTTGCCAAAAATTTCCCGACCGAAAAATATGTAAATAAATAAAGCCTCAGCCTATTGGTATATTTAGGTGTATACCTATCGCGTGTATAGGTTGATTCAAATTTATACTTGTTAAAAATTAATTCCGAATTTTATGTCTCATCCCTCAAATTACTTCGAAATGTCAAAAGGATGATATCCAAAGAACAAAATCACATGATATTAATACGTGTCTTCAAGACCATGAAGTTTCCTATGTATATGTTTCTTATGGGAAAAATATTATTTTTTGAGTCGTGAAAATGTACTGAAATAAAAAACGCACAAAAGTTCCCTCTTCAGAATTGTCGAGAGAGTACAAATTAATAATTCCTTTTTAAATGAATCCTCCCGAAGATGGGGTCCCAAAAATAACTCGATAAAGGCAAAAGAAAGTTTCGCGTATATTTGATGTTTAATATTGTTATATTGTCTAAATGTTATTTGTGGCATTATCTTAATTTCTTTCTTCAATTCTTTGCGATTTCCTGCCACGTTTTTTCTTTTTAAGCGGTGCTCGGGGAATCTACAAAATATCACAATTAACCAGTATGTTACTGGTAAATAACCTCTACGCCTGTGACTTTTACGTCAAAGGATCAATTAGAGGTTGTTTTTTTAATTAAATAACACAAATAAGTATAAAAACTTGAAATTAAATATTTCCCCGACGTTTCGGAAATCTAATCTGTTTCCTTTTTAAGGCTTTTTTGAAAAATCTTTTTTGCTGTGTATGATAAATACACAGCTCTAAGAATGTTTGTTATATTCAATATCCATAGATACTCACTATTTACATAGAACTGTTGATATAGTTAACAGTTTTAACATTGGAAATGTTTATGTTCCTATATGGGGGTCGAGTTACCAGTTTTCGTTCAAGGTCAAAAGACAGCGGTATCGCGGTCGAGTGAGACTGTCGTATATGCAACGGCTGATATATGCAAATGTAATATAGGTTGCATATATCACAGGGGGGTCAAGTTACCAGTTTTCATTTAAGGTCGAAATACAGTGGTGTCGCAATCGAGAGTGGATCGTAGCTGTTTATGTTTTATATATGGTGTTATCATTTCAAATGTCCCGATGGTTGCAAGAATTACGAAATCTGTGAATTTTTTTAGTTTTTATGCAATGTTAAGTTTGTGAAGTTCTTCTTTTAACATTGGCAACCAAGTTGTACAGACATCTGTAGAACAATTCGACACGCATCTATAATATTATTGAATGAGGATAGATGCGTGTCGAATTGTTCCGTAGATATCTGTACAACTTGGTTGCCAATGTTAAAAAAAGATCTTCACAAACTTAACATTGTATAAAAACTAAAAAATCTGTTAACGATATCAACAGTTCTATGTAAATAGTAAGTATCTATGAATATTGAATATAACAAACATTCTTAGAGCTGTGTATTTATCATGCACAGCAAAAAAATTTTTTCAAAAAAAGCCTTGAAAGAGGAAACAGATTAGATTTCCGAAACGTCGGCGAAATATTTAATTTCAAGTTTTTATACTTATATTTGTTATTTAATTAAAAAAAGCAACCTCTAACTGATCCTTTGACGTAGGTCACAGGCGTAGAGGTTATTTACCAGTAAGATACTGGTTAATTGTGATATTTTGTACATTCCCCGAGCACTGCTTAAAAAGAAAAAACACATGTGGCAGGAAGTCCCAAAGAATTGAAGAAGAAAAAAATTGAATATTATTAATTGGAGATTTTCTTTGCTTAACTTAAGAATTGGTCATATTCTATTTTATGATAATATTTTAATATTTTTGAAATTGCTTAAACAATTGTGTTTAAATAGCTTTATTTTGCTATCACAATTCACTATTCTTAATTAACATCTTTTTGAGAATAAAGCTAGAGTTATAATGTTACAAATGTTAATCTTTTAAAAGCCTCTGTAAGTCGGGAAATGTTTCCTGGATAGTGGGATAATATATCGTCCATATAAACGAGACAACGTTCGTTTCGAATGCCTAACAGAATATTGTCCATAACGCGGTGAGAAGTGGAGGGTGCCTCTTTCAATCCAAATAGTATACAAACGAACTCGTGAAGAACATTTTAGACTGAAAATTCTGTCTTTTGAACGTCTCCTTTGTCAATTTCGATGTGGTGGAAGTCACACGCGACATCTAAAGTGTGAAATACTCAACTTTCCTAGTTGGCCTAGGAGATCTGAAATATTAGGCACTGGATATTTATCGTTAACCGTTAGCTCATTAAGTTTACGGTAGTCGATTACAACTCTCCATTTTTGCTTGCCTGAAGCGTCGAGCTTCTTTCGTACAACCCACATTGGGGAGTACCAGAGTGAGATGTACGGCAAATTATGCTTTGACTGAGCATTTCCGTAATGTTTTACTTCGGCATTGTGAATTGTGGGTATCTGTACGATTTAGTAAAAATTGGTTTGGCGTTATCAGTGTCTATCGAGTAGGGATGACAAAAAAATGTAATATATCGATATATGAATTATTTGATACATCATAAGACTCAGATCGATATGTTCCATATATCAACAAAAAATTATCGACATTTCTATGTATCGATATATTTTGTAGATTAACATTTAATGTCAGATTAATAAATATTGCTTAAGGTATAACTTCAAAAGGCGGTGGGTGGCATTCCTTACAGTACAATATTTCTCTCAATTAAAATTTCGAAGAGCGGGAGGGTTGATATTCCTCGCAGTAAATTTTTTGTCTAAACTGAAATTTCGAAGAGCGGGGGAGTATATCAATACATCGTTACCATCCTTACTATCGAGTAGCTTTTGAACTTTTCAGTGACTTTCTGACCAAATTTAGAAACTATACAACATTTAATCAATAAACAATCCATAATTGTTTAAACAATTGCCGATTCGAAACTCCACGATTGCTCTCATGGGGCCATTTTGTAGTCCTAGTCCAACAAAGGGGTTCTATGAATTTAAGAAGGAATTCATATTCTCTGGACAATTCTGAAGCGGAGACTGTGCGATTTTTATTTCACTACTTCTTAATGATTCTATCACTTTACAAAATGTTTCTTACACATAAGAAACACAGGGAAAACTTCATGGCCCTGGAGGCACGTGTTAATGTTACCTACTTTTGGAGAATTTTTTTTTTGGATTTGAAACAAGTCTGGATGGTGAGTAAAAAAACATTATTTTTTGAGTCACCGTAAGTGTACATACAGCGTGGTCTAAAAGGTGTGGTCATAACTTTAGGGAATGATTGATGATACCAGTTGGTGTAATTGATTGATTGATTGGTTAACCAGCGTAAGGTAGGCATTGCTGCCACTTCAGGAACTCCAATCGGGATATTTCTATAAAGTGCCAGTGTAGGTGTTTTGTGAGATGCTTCTTTTAAGTTTCCATGCTTCCTGTAGATTTCCAGAGTTTTCGTTGCGTTTATATGTGCCTAGGATGTTATATTTTCTCCCTCCAGTTAGTGGCGTAATGCTCCGAATAGGCAGTTCCCGTCGCCGTCGATTTTTTGCACCAGTAATTGGTGTGTTGTCGTTTCAAAGTCTGGATTAGTGTGTCCATTTTATTTGTTTTTCAAGACCTATGTTAACTTGCTGTAATACATTTTTTTAATTATTGCTATCTGTATCGCGGTAAAAGAGCTTTCTACAGCGAGTTGCAAATGAGAATGAGATCTTAGAGAATGTGTTGTATACCCTGTATATTGATTTGTTGATTTTCTTGTACTAACTAATTTCGGTCGCCGTTTTCCAATTCCAGATATTTTTCTATTTTATTGCCTGTCTTCTGTTTAACACAGGTTTATTTTTGAGATTATCAAGAAATTTGTTTTTTTTTAAATTAGGTTTTGAATTGAAAAATTGAGTTAATAGAAAATTAAAAAATTAAGAAAATTAACTAAGTTAGTAGCGTCCGGTCTTGTGATTGGTGGTTTATTGTTTTTTTTCTTGGACTGATTTCTTACGCTTAAATTTGTCCACTGCACCCAAAACTTTATTATTTATTTACATATTCCAAGATCAGTTCAATGAACACTTGAAAGGGTCTTGGATATATGTCGGTCCGTTTCCGACTACGGCAAAACTAATGCACACTGCACTTGCTTACTTTATTTTTGGTACTATTAAAAAACACTTTACGAGCAATTATCAATTATTAATTCGGAATGTACTTTCGTCGTCTATTATGACATATCACTTTACGCAGAATTTGTTTACCTACCGATGACTAATACTTTATCGAGTTTAACGGAGTTTTAACCCATTCTTTTTGCGTTTTATTCTTGAGCGTCATGTTAATAAGCTCTTGTGAGATGCGTAAAGGTTGTGGGAGTATGTAGGAATGCATTTATTCAAAATTATTAACGATTTACATCTAGTTATAATAATAAATTTTGAGTATATCAATTAGGGAATAACAAGGATTTCCCTTCATAACTCAGTAACCCTCGAAACTCAAACACAGGTACATTATTCTTTACTCCAAATTAGATGATTAATTGAAGTTACACTTTAAATCGTCCTATGCGTAGCCCACTCCCACGTATTGGCACATTGGAGGTTGTAGAAGAATATTATCTAATTATTAAGCAGTTTAATTTAAGCGAGTTGTATAAAATTCATTCGAATTTTATATAATATCCTCCGCATATCACACTTTTCCGGTAATAGGCAGCATAAATTATAACGTAATGATTGTTATTGTTTACGACTGCTAGTTTCTAAGCAATAGTTTGATAACAGTGTTTTACCAATTTGTAAAATCTATTCTACTTTACTTTCACTATAATGGCCACAGCGCAAGTGGCATTCTCGCTCATTTGTTTGTTGTCATTATCTTGCGTTACTGGAAATTAGGTAGGTGGAATTTTACTTCGTCAGACAGGACAAAACGTTATAAAACACTGAGGAAGTTGTAAAAACACTTATTTCTAATATCATTTGCTATTTCCGTTTAACTTATTCTATGTACTTAAAGAGAAAGAACGAATAAATATCAACAATAAAATTACGCTAAATTGGTTCCTGTCATTAATCAAATTTCTGCAAATGATAAATTTAAAGCTTACATTCTGAGAGTGAATGGCTTTATATAATTTATTTTTTATATCGTGAGTTATATTATATTTCGTAAATAATAAAATTTATTAAAAAAACATCAATACTTGATTTAATTGTAACGAACTGCTATACGACTTTCACTTAGTTTAGCGAGACACTGCCATTTAAAATATAAACCATCAAAATGTTCTTTAAAAGGACACAATTTGTAGAATAATGGTTATTAATAAAAACCGGTTAAGAGCGTGTTGGGCACGCACATGTTAGGGTTCCATAGCCATACTCATTAATATTCTCTTCATGCTATGTACCTACGTATTGAGACCTATTCACTTTGCTCGTTCTCTAAAAATATTGATTTCGAAAATTTTCACAAAGTACTTTTGGTATACCATCCGTTATCATTTTTATTGACGCGTCAGTATTCTTGACTGTAGTTTTCGGTCTCGGATGATTAGGGGTCGAGCTTGAGCTCTTTGCCCCAATCATCGCTGTAGACCTTCACCGACCTCCTGGTCCTGGGTGTTGGACCCTGCCAGCTGGGTTGTTTCTTCTGGCACTCTTCTGTCTTGGTTTTCTTTATTCGCTGTCTGTCGTGAGAGGAACTTTTTATTGAAAGTATCAACTAAAAGCTATATTCGACGATGTTTTCAGTTTTTTTGCATAGTTTAGAAATTGGAGGGGAAGAGGCGTCGCCCTGATAACGGCTTTGAAAACAGATATGACGTAAGGATTAAAATGATCCCAACCAGCATATTTGATATTTTATAAACGTTGTAGAAATGCTTCTGACACAAATTGTATAAAACAGCAGAAACACTTTCATAATGTTATGAATGCAAAATTGGCGCTATCTTATAAAATATCTCAGTCGTGTTGATATTTTGTAAAGCCTATTGGAACCGTTAGAAAATAATTATATAAACAGGCCTCTTGAAAATTCAGTACCATCACTATATCATAGTTTTATTAAAGCTTCATTGATTTGCACAATAAAACACACTTCACTGTTTTGTGAAATTACTGCCATAAAACAACTAAACAACTGTTTTATAAGAGTTCTTAAGTAGCAGTTGTAAAAAAATGCTACTTTATACATACTAGTAAAATAGAATGATTTTCCAAATGTACACTAAAAGTTACAAGAAGTATCTTTGACCTAGAAGCATATGGCATTGTGATTTAATACTAGATACCTAATAACCTGTAATAATCATTTAAGAAACTTGGCTCACAGCGACTGCAATTTTTGATGCGAAGGAAGTTTTACTCTGAACTATGGCCACGTCTTTAATACATTTTTAACGCACCCACCATTTATTGATAATTACTAATAATTTTTGAAATTTTATGAAAATCGATTTTACAAATTCGAGGTTTTTCTTGTAATGAAACTATCTTTTTTAGTCGTCATAACTGTTTAATCAGCACGTTTCTAACACCGTAAATTCTTATAAACATTTAATATTTCAACTTTTCATATTGTCATATTTTACCATCTCGAACCGTTGGTCTTCAAAAATGGCTTCCTCTATAAAATACTTTTGTAGTAGTAACAAGAATTTTATCATAATTAAACTATTAGACGATTCCGGCAAAACATCTATAAAATAATAAGCCTTTTTATCTTTTACGCGATTCTTATAAAACAGATCATTCACTTTCGCAATACTTTTGCAGCTATTATGGTAAATCTGTTAGGGAGGAGTTGTAAAGGCAACCATGGAAACTAGATTGGTTCAATTTTCATAAATGTAACCTATAAATTAGTGGTATTTGCAGAGGTGTTTATTTATGGTTTATTTGTTGCCAAAACACTCAGTTACTTGTAATAGTTGAAGCGTACTTTGACATATGACTTGATACATTCAAGTAGTGCAATGAGTGGAATGCATCACGTTTCATTATACTGCTGTTTTCTTGCAAAAACCACTATGCTGTTACTGTACATACTATTATAACCACTATTTAATAGTATTTCCATTGTCCTAAATCTAATATTTTTAATTTCGCCTTTACTTGATCTAGATCTGCATTGCTCTGTTAATATTTTTAACTAATATTTTGAGGGAATAATTTTACTATAAACTTGAAACTCATAAATGTGACAACTTTTCATTAAAAAAGAGGCTTTAATTATGGCAAGAGATAAAGTCACAACTAACCCAGGCAATCAATTATCTCACATATGTTTTATTGTATTTTTAGCCACAGCATTTTTATGTTCAAGTAAACAATTTTGTTTTGTAATGACTTTGTTGCTGTTTCCTCATTACAGTTACATAATAATTATATAACAGAGTTTGGAACAACAATTTCTTCTTAAAAGCAAATTTGTCACAAATATATCTTTAATATAACTGTTTTATAAGATAAAAAGAAATAACTATAATATAATTTCAATGTATACTTATACGGTGCTAAAAATGCTGTTAAACGTTACTAAAAAGGCCTTATAGAACAATTTAGTTTTATAAGCTGAAATTTTTATAACTTAGTCACTGAAACAGTTACAAAATAATTTCTTAACTACATTATAAGACATTTTATAATATTCATGTAGAAACGTTTTAATGTCAAATTTATAGAACAGTTCAGGAACAGACAACAAGGCAGTATTTTCTGGAACTTTAATATAATCTATTAGCAGTTAGAAGCATTAATATAATAACGACAATACAAAATAATTGTAAAACATCCAAATTATAGAAGAAATTTGCTAGTTGGGATACTATTCCAACAGAACTCTAAAATTTAAGAAATAAGGCAATATACATACACGACATTGTGACCTAATATATAAAGGTATTTATTGAAGAGCCCGAGAATGATGTGCGCAGTTTTAATGCGCGTTAAAATAACGACTTCGAATTGACGTTATTCAAATTTTACCAATGTTTGACGAAATTTGATGCCACTGGGGTTTATCAAATCAAGAAATGAAAATGACAGATTGTGGATTAATTATTTTGATACTTAATAATTTTTTTTAATGGACAGTTTCCAAAACAATAGTCACCCATTTTACAGGTTAGTGTCACATAAAATTATTTTGAGACATTTATTGAATTTCAATCAGAAGACTGCCGAAAAAATTGGTTGTACGATTAAAAAACATAGTTTTTTAGGTTGTAATGATTAGACTACAGTGTGAACATTATTTTAATAATAAGAGAAAAATGTTTGGATATTTAGGCAACTTTCATACATTCAACATCTAATGTATAATATAAATAAATAAATAAAGCCATTATTAAAAAATTGTAACAATGTGTTTTTGTCCGAAAGACAACACTGGTTCTACGCCTACGAGGGTATTTCTGTGGGTCTTAAAATGCATCAGCCTCTCTAGCCCTACCTAGAGAACACTTAATTTTCATCAGATGAAGATGAAAGAACTTGTACAATTTCTAGACGATTTGAGGCCATTCGAAGGAATATTTTGTTTGTTAAAACGAATGTTCTGTTTATTGCAGTGCATAGACTTTCTGTAAATTACACAATTTCCTTTCTTTTCATTCAGCTTGCAAGAATTAATACAGCACAGAAAAGAGAAAAAATAAAAAATGTTTTTTTTAAACCCTTATCACTTAATTTCTCTCATACTGATAACTTTGCGCAGTTTTCAGTAATAGTTACAAGAATACAACATTTAAATAACAATCAATTAAAAATCAGTTAAAATCGATCTGAATGAAACTCATAGTCTGTGACGAAGCTAATTTGTTACTATTAAACGGTACATGTAGTGTATTCCGTGTATCCGTGTATTGAACTTTTATAAATCTTGCGGAAAGTGATTATATAAAGAGAACTATTTCATTAAGAAATATACGGAACCAAGTTGATGTATCCTCAAATTTCGAAACTACCAAAAAATATTGTAAAGTGAAAATAAACAAAATGTGCTATAGTTAGTAACCAGTGAGAATCGCGGATTGGCGTTTCCGAGATCAAATTTTCTTGGTCTCCAATAACTACTCTTCCCTTCTTCGATTAAACGCATCATTTCCTTTGTATGAATGATACCAAGACCGCCTCGTCCTCATATTGAGAAAATTAAAATTATGGAATGGGGTCGTTGCACTATATTGAAATTGAGATTTTGTATGGAAAATGTAACTGTGGGTTTGTTTATGCCCTGTGTTACATGAATTGACGAAACTATTGCCCAAAATTTAAACTACACCACTTTAAAATAAAGCACGCCGCCAGCAGAATTCCTTTCTCCCTGCTACGTCATAAACTGAAAACGCTGATGCGCTAGCGCCGGATTATTGATCGACACATAGGCCTAGGTCATGGTCCACGTTCGGCCGCCAGGTTGTTGAATGACAAGGACGGGCACGGATAGATCGGTAAGTTCCGACTATTTTCGGAGGCATTCGGCGTTGCCCGCTCTACGTCATCATTTAAAGGGTTTAAAGAGCCACAGACTGAAATTTGATGCTAATTTACACCCTCAGAACGCATGCAACAAAAAAAAAAACAAAAAACACGGGTATAATGTTTTTCATTATATTTTCAGAATATGCAATAAAAAAAATACGTGCAACGACCCCATTACAACGAACTAATTAGTCTCCTCTTTCACCACATTTAAATCCATTGGGCTCGTGTGAGATTCTCTGGAATGACAATGCATCTTGCTAGGATTATTAAAGACCTAAAACATCTCTTTGGAATGATTAGAGAAAGATGATTCTAAATAAACCAGAGTTGTATTAATAATTTTGTTGCCTCTAATTACAAAATTAGTAATAACTTTTTTAATTATATTGCAATTTCCTTTCAAATGTCGGTCGATAAATCAAAAATCGATGAAACCATCATTAAGAAAATCTATTTTTAGTTAGTTTAATTAGATAAATTTGTGCAAAAGTATTGACTGTTTCTATGTATCTGGATATATAGTCCGGATCACAATGGAAAATAAACATATTGTTTATTGGGACGCAGTTTCCACAAACATAAAACTCTTGAACATAACACTCGAATACCAACACTCGATGCGAGTTTCGCCAACCAAGTTAGCATCATTAAAACAGTTTTAATCATCTCCGGATTGTGCTAACGTAATTAGCGAAACGCACGTAAAGTGTTGATATTCCAGGGTGACTGCAGTGCCGAAACGGAAATACGGAGCTAACGAAAACTTGATAAAAATTATATATGAAAGGGTAATGCGAGTGGCAATAATGTATGGGGTTGAAATTTGGGGGAGTAGGGTGAATGGTAGTAGAATAGTGAGGCATCTAAGGGCCACCCAAAGGATGCTTCTTGGCATCCAGAAGGCTTATAGAACAACTCCTACAGCGGCTCTGGCGTTCCTAAGTGGCATATCGCCGCGTGAAGTACTAGCGGTGGTCTTTCACCTCGAAAACCCAAAAGAAATGAGGAGATAAGGAATACAAGGAGCACTAAGGTCACACTCAGCGTTCAGGGTGAGGACAGAGAAGGTATGGGAGGAACAAATTCAAAATGAGAGTGTGGTTGTGGGTTATTCGGACGCTAGAGGGGAGAGTGGGAATAGTTGGATTGAACGGAGGAATATTTGGAGAATGAAGAATTGAAGAGAGAATTGCGGATGGTATCCCCGTGGAAATGGAGAAAGCCATTGCCATAGGAAAAACCATCCAGATGATTGAGAGAATAATGAGTGACTAGAAAATGAGACCATGAGAGAGGTTGCAGGCGTCCATCGTTACGGATAGCTTGCAGACTCTCGAGAGGTTGGAGAAATGTGGGGCGAGAGAAAGAGAGATAATTATTTGACACTCTCATTATAACACTAGCATCCAACGAGGATGGTAGCTCAGTGGTTTAGCGCATCTAGCTTGCATACTGGCATACCTAGCGAAGGAGGTTCAATCCCTGCTCACCACGAAATAATTTTAATTATAAAACTATTCCCAAGATGTAGTTCGGACTCCACTATAAACTGTAGGGCCTCGTTTCTTTTTACCTAACACAAAATCATTCTGAAGTTTCAAGGAGTTACCTCGGTGACTTGAAAAGCGGTTAAGAAAAACCAAAAAAAACATGGTCCCTTACGGCTAAGCAGATTAAACTAGTATCTAAATGACCCTCGGTATGAAGATTCGGTTAAAAATGAGAAAAAACGCCTAAATTTATTTATTTACCTACCTTGTCTTAAAATTTTTTTCATTCTAATGAATTACATTTTCATAAAATCTCTCATTCAGTTTCAAAGGCTAAGCATTTCCAAGAAACTGAATGAGAGATTTTATGAAAATGTAATCCATTAGAATGAAAAAACTTTTTAAGATAAGTTAGGTAAATAAATTAATTTAGGCCTTTGTTCTCATTTTTAACTGAATCTTCATACCGATGGGGGTCATGTAGATACTAGTTTAATCTCCTTAGCCGTAGAGGACTTTGTTGGATGCTAGTGTTATAATGAGAATGTCAAAATAAGAAATTGGACAAATTTATTTTAGGATCTTGATTTGCTAGTATAGCCAGAAGTTAGGTTATCGAAAGAATGCAAAGATTTAATTAATATTTTTTACATGTAGTTTTTCTTTTAGTTCTCATAGTTAGTTTTTCTTAGTTGTTTGCAAAATGCTATAAAGAATATGTTTCAAAGAGAGTTATTTGAAATAAAATTGATTATCGAGAGAATGAGGAGGATGGAAGTTGAACGTATTGTCATATGGAGGAGGAGAGGGGAAATGCAAAAAGTGCAAGGATGAGAGAAGAAATAGAAGGTGAAGAAATTTGAATTGGTAGGAGAGGGAGAAAGGCAAGAACGAGACAGAGAATAATAGCAAAAAAATGGACAAACTGGGAGAATCCTCTTCGGGGTATGCCGGGGATTATGCTTTAAAGGAGTGTAGATGGCGACAGGACACGGGAAATTTCTATTGTACTTTAAGAGGTTTCGCTCGAGGGATGTAGATGGCGAGCACAAATGCGGAAGAGGAGTGGAAAATAGTGAGTATGTGAGGCACGCATGTGAGAGAATTGATAGGGAGGAAGGAAGAAGGTTTATGAGATATGAATGAGGTCATCTAGAAGTACATATGAGAAAAAATAAGGTAGCACAAGAGGAACAAGTGGGGAAATGGAACGAGTGTGCAGAGAGGGTGATGATTACTGAAGAATTGCATGTGTGAGGGTTGCCTTTCAGGTATTATAGGTACTGTATATATCTATACACATATTACATGACAACAACATTGGTATTAAGGGGAGAAAGTTTTGCTCAAAGCCTCAAGGCGGAGGAGCGAATGAAGTAAAATGTTGGTATTCCATTGTTATGTTCAAGAATTTGATGTTTGTGGCAACTACTTCCCCATACAATATGTTTACTTTCCATTATGAGAAGGACTATATATCCAGATATTTAAAAAATCTGAAAAAGAGAAATTCTGAAAGTTCTCTTGTTGAAACAATGGTGTTCTGGGACTGGGGGGGGCACACCACGAAGGATATCTGGTACACATGCAGAAGGAAATTCAACGAGAACTCAAGGAAATCTAGAAAAAATCTCAAGAAAATCTGGAGAAAATTCGAAGAAATCTGGAGGATGGGACTAAGGCTTATTCCAAAACTTTTTAACTGCTCTTTTTGTAATATTACGACAAATTCCAGCAAAATATTGCTATAGTCAGAAAATACTCTTTTCTTGGATTTAGACCCAAAATTTTACTCCACTAAAAAATATAAGAGATTTGATAGAAGTAATAGTATTTTATGCACCAAGTGCGTTGTATAGATTATTACGCCCGGAAGGTAACATGATGCAGCCCGAGGGCCCTTGGCCCGAGGGATGTATGTTACCCGATGGGCGTTATAATCTAATAACGCTCGTGGTACATACAATATTTTATTTTTCACGAAAAATATATTTTCCTAATGAAAAATTGACTTTTCATTATTCAAATACATTTGCTGGTACTTGACGTTTATTAACTTCTGACAGTTGTTCATATTTTGACGTTTGTTGATGTTGTAGGAAAAAGGAAAATTAATATGGAAATACCACAAAATATCCAAAACAATGCATGAGAAGCCACAGAAAATTTTATGCGTGTCAAATCCAAACCATTATACGATGAGGAATATGAAACATTTACTCTTTCTTTGCTTCTCAAATAACAGGGCATTATGGCTCACAATGCTCGCTCATTATGCCCGTGGTAATAATAAGTGTGTTTATGGTAACCGTATCCAAGGTATAATAAACAAATAACATGCAGGTGAAAAATAAAATAATATAAAGAACATTTTTATTTCAACTGCCTAAAAGGCGGTTGAGAAAATATGGAAATTAAAATTTTTGTTTGAAATCTTCACAGTATTGTTAAAAAATAAAATAAATAGTTTATCTTAAAATGTACGAGAACCATAATTACTTAAAAAGGGAAAAGATATCGTGATATGCTGAGGTTAAACGGGTAATGAAGCAGTCAGTGTCTTAAAGGATGGAAGTGGGCCGTGCGCGATATTTCAGTTTTGGCACACTGTCGAACAATTTCAACCCGATAATTCTCGACAATTTTTGTAACTAAAAAAACTAATTAATATTAAAAATAATGTTTTAAACGTCCGTCTCGGCAAAGGTGCGTCGCACAGTGGTCGATATTATAAATCTAGCTGGACAAAAATAAAAAATATGAAGTTTTGAGAGCTGTGTTAAACTTATTTAGTCATTGCAAAAACATATCAAATCACACTACCCCAATAAAATATTCTCCGAAATCACTCATAAACTAGTATTTGTAATGCTTTGAAAGTGAAGTAAAACCGGTTTACCTGACAAATCTCTATTAATAGTTTACTTTTAGTGTTATAAGGAGAAAGTATTTAGGGGTGGATATCGGAAACATTTTATATAGGTATGTAATTAATAATATAATTCGTTTTTGTCTTCATCTCATTACTTTAAGATAGGTAACAGTTTAAATTTTACCTTGCAAGTTTTTCACTATAATTGTAATTGGCTAAGACCTACAATTTAGTTGCTAGTGATTTCTGTAATCGGCCTTTGTCCATTTTATATGTCATTTTCTACATCACCAAATTAATGTAAATTTGGGTGCAGAACGTTGCAGCTGATTTTTTTATTGATGAGTTTTTAGTTATGTGTGCTATCTTCCGGAAAGAACATTTCGAAGTTTTGCTGAGCGAGGGGAAGGACGCAAAATCCATGAGGATGTATTCATATGTACTGCAATATTTTAATCATCACAACGTAAATACAGGAAAAAAGCTTATATAGGAGCGATTTCAAAGTTGAATGACACTTCTGGTAACACCGCTCGACGATTTTTTGATAATCCATCTATGTCGAAATTTTTCTGTTTTACTTCAAACAATTTCGAGTGGATATGAAATTAACGCAGAGGCATTTAATGACTATGAAACAAAAACATTTGATAGATATTTAGAGCTGTATTCATGGTATTGCATGACTGTAACGGTCCACAAGCTACTTATACATGGATACAATGTCATAAAGCATGCTCTTCTTCCGGTTTATCAATCAGCGGAAGATGCACAGGAATGTCTTCATAAAGAAATAAAGCATTACAGGGAACACAGTACCGGAAAATATAGAAAACTGACCATAGAAGATCTCTTCACCCACTTCTTTTTACATTTGATCCGCTAATTAATAGTTTTCGTAAAAAAGATGCAAAACATCTAAAAAAGTTATCGTCAGAAGATTTGTCTCTTTTGACAGCAGATACTGTACCAATCTCCAAGAGTGATAAATTACACTGATAATAACATCTCTGAGCAACGCTCTGAGGATTCATCAGACTACTCTGATGATAATTAATTATTATTACGTATCTAGTATAAATTATTATTATTATATATTTATTACGTTATGTGTATTTATATATTACATTTATGCAGTTTTTAAGAATAAAGCGAAAAAACATATAAAAAGTTTACCTTTGTAATGTCTAAATATTTTTGTCCAGCTAGATTCGCAGAATGGACCACTGTGCGTCCATTATCGGATAAAATTCGTTTACTTTAACAGTTTGCGTAAGACCATTATTTTTGAAACGATACCTTTATATCAGTTAGTTGTATTATGTGTGTGCTGTCCACTTTTGGTACGTTATTTAGCAAACTAGTCCTTGTTTTTACTTATTAACTTACCAATAAACCCTTAACATGCCTATACTAATACAACTTTAGAAGATTGACTTTTTTATATGATGCAAGTTTCGTCAATATTGCAAACAAAATTAAATCACGCTGTACCCAATTTTAATTTATATCAGTTCGTTAGAATTGATTGCGCATGAAGTAAGAGCTCTAAAAAACTCAGACACAATTATTCAATTTTGGTACTTTAAATAAGTAATGGGGTCATATAAATTTAATTTTTATTAACAAAATACTTATTTTCAACTCAATCTGATGATAGAATTTTTAAAGTGCTATGACCTTATAGAGTGTGAAAGCACCGGTAGCGACAGAGATCATGATGTGGATCTTCTTTACATTCTTATGACCTTCTTTCGGAATGAATTCATTGTGCTGTAGAGTAAGAGTCATCTCGTTTAGTGCATGTTTTATATTTGTATGTGCTTGTATACTTGACTCTTGAACTTAACCGTGTAATTTTCTCCAAGAATTGTAATTAGAAGAGTAAAAGGGAACGAAAGTGTAACCTTCGGTATACTTATACAAATTTCTCTCTAATTAATATTATTAAGTTACATTCTGGGGTGTTTAAAAATATTTTATTTAATCGTTTAACATACTTTGTAACTGACTTAAAAAATTTTAAACAGGGGGAAGTTTTTTAATTCAACTCGCATGAATGTTTTTTATGTTCATCGTTATCATCATCACTCTGCATTGACTTAAGCGATGTCTATGATAATTAACAGCACCGGGTAATTGGTTTTGTAAACGCCGGGTACCGGGTTTCAGCTGAAATGTACATACTGGGTACCGGGTATTGTTAGGCCGAATACCCGGTACCGGATAATAACCGAATATCGGGTACCAATAAAAAATGCACCTGCAGCGGTCAAGACTTAAATTTGAAAAAAATGCGTCGTTCCAATTTAAATGTTTGTCAAATTCATGTACTCGTTTTCAAACTTTTCAAAGTCAAACCAGTTCTATTCTCCGCCATAATTCAAATTTTTATATTTCTAAACTATCCCCTGTATGTTTTCACTTAATGTTTCAATAATTAATTTTAGTGAATCGCGATGATAACCTAAACATTGAATTTCTTAGGTTATTTTCTCGATTTTATAATTGGTTGGTGATGGAGCTAAGTGGACAACGAATTTGTGTTTAGCGTGTCGAGATACATAGGGATTACCCAATGGTGTCCCAGAAACAGACCACTTTTTTCCCATAGACGCACCAAAAAAAGTGGTCTGTTTCTTGAAGAATTTGGCGTCCATTTAACTGTAAAACCCACCAATCTTTAATAAATTGCGAAAATATCCCAAAAAACCTGAATTGTTCAGGTTATTTTCGCGATTTGCTAAAAATTGGTAGGTTATCGAGCTAATCGGACACCGGATTCATACATAATAATGCCACACATCTACACGCATCTTGAATATGCAAATATGGTGTTTATTTATGGTTTCTACAATGGGAGTGCTTGTGCTGCGATTGGAGAATATCGACAACAATTTTCAAACTACAGAATTTCGAGTACAAACGTTTTTGTCACGATCCTTAACCATTGTGCCTGAAGACAATATGTAGATGAAGTCGAAAACATTCCTCATTTAGTAGAAGAGAGCCCTTGTACTTGCTCACGAAGAATTGCCACAATCATTTAAGATGCAATAATTCAAAAACTAATAAATACCAGGTTACAACTATTGGCCTTTGACCCTAGTCATCTAGTATCTAGTAAATCTAAATGTATATTGTAAAAATATATCATTGACATGGACATAGGTTTCGTAAACACAAAAAAAAAATGAAAACTTCACTCGATGTGCGTTTGACTAATCACTAGTATTTCATGGCGCCTTAATTAGCAGACAGTTAAAATTAAACTTAATCTAAGAAAGTATATAATTACAGTTATACGAATGTGACTATTTAATTAATTATATTTTACTAAGTAATAAAGAGTAGAGGCGCTATTTCGTAAATCAAAGAACTTTCGTTCTTCTTCATTTTAATCAGAGCAATTTCTAAGAGGTAGAATGAAAGATTAGAGAAAATGGATTATCAAAAGAATGCAACGACTGGAAGCTAACATTTTCATAGATAGTTTTTTAAAAATTTTTCGTAGATCACCATTTCTGATACCTTTGAATATGTAGTTTTTGCTCCAAAACCCCTGAACACAACATTCGAATACTGGCACAAGTTTCGCTAACCGTGTTAGTATCATCGAGAGATGATTAAGGTGGTCATTCCCTAGAAAGAGACATCCGATAGGGAAATATAAGTTTCATAAACTCACTCCACCCTAAAATTGAATTTACTCTCGAAACTGAAACCGAAAATACTATTAACTTTCTAGATTTGACTATTAAAAGACTCAATAAAAAACACGATTTTTCAATTTTCCATAAACCATCCCACACTGACATAACAATACACAACACCTCAGTACATCCTCGCCAACACAAAATAGCCGCATACAACAGCATGATACACAGGCTTTTGACTGTCCCCTTATCGGAAGAAAATTATATAAAAAAACTACAAATAATAAAATAAATTGCATTCAACAACCCCGAAGTAATAGACAATATCATTGTGAAAAAATCTTTCAATAAAGCCGTTAAAGTATGTCCAACAATAAAAGATCAAAATAACAGTTTCAAAGTTCTCACTTACTTCGGCTACCCAACAGAAAAAACTTCCTTTTTTTTAAAAAAACGTAATATTAATGTAGCTTTCAAAACTAATAACACAATAGGAAAACATTTAAAAAATGCAAAAGACAAAATTTCATCAGAAAATAAATCAGGCGTCTATAAGTTGACTTGTGGTGCTTGTCCTAAGGTATATATTGGACAAACAGGAAGAAATTTTGGTAAACGGTTATCAGAACACAAAAGAAATTACGTCAGTAATAAAACAGACTCAACTTATGCTAACCCCCTAATAGAAGTAGGTCATGTGTGCAACGAATAGTTTAAAATTTTACACACCGCGAAAAAAGGGTTAAAACTCGATTTACTAGAACCTCTAGAAATAAATAAGCTAAAGTCGTCTGATATTTTACTAAATGACCAAATTGAAACAAACTCATCTCCCTTACTAAATTTATTTACTTCGACTATTATAATTATATTTAATAAATTACCTAGAAATATATGTACCCTTCCATTTAGTAATTAAAATTATATTGTACTTTTCCGCTTAGCAATTAAGATTAGGATTAGATCGAAATTGTATAAAACGATATAGTTTGTGCATTGTAAAATTAGTTTACCAGGACTCAACATCCGAAGAAGCCACTGTGTGGCGAAACAATTGTCATGTTGACAAGAAATTAAATGAAAATCAAAAACTAGTATAGTTTTCTTCCCAATTATTATCATGAATTTTCATCAAGTAATGGCCTAATCTGTTCAATATAGGGAAATATTTATTATTTTTGATCATAACTTATATTTCTTAGTGCATATATTTAAAAAAAACTTTAAGAGTACCTAAGTAGAACCATAACAAGACTATTACTATGAAGTTTCACTCAATAATTTCAGTGATTTGCAAAATAGCTAGATTTAACTTTGAAGGTTATGTTAATCTTCTTATTTCGTAGTTTTAAATACAGTTATTCCGCAAACCACTGAAATTATTAACTGAAAATTAATAGTAATAGTCTTGTTATTGTTCTACTTAGGTACTCTTATAGTTTTTTTAAATATACGTACTAAGAAAAAAAAGTTATGGGCAAAAATAATAAATAGTTCCCTATCGGATGTCTCTTTTAGGGACAATTACTCAGTTTTAATCTCTCGATTATGGCAACGTGGTTAACGAAACGCGTATCGAGTTGATATTTGAGTCTTGTGTTCAAGAGTTTCGTCTCTGTGAAAGCTGCGTTTCCAGATGCACCGTCACACCAAAAGTGTCAGCACCCTCCAGAACTTTTTGATGTTTGCAAATAATATAAAAACATTTTTTACTATAAGTAGGCAAACAAAAATTCAAAACGATCGTTTAAGTCGAGGTGAAGAAGGGCCGAGCCATCCCTGAAACAATCTACAGGCAAGCAAAAAATAATTCACTTTAAAGGTATATAGGGCGGGTAATATTCCCTTACTATCTCAGAAAATTGACGTTTTTGTATTTATAGTATTTGTATTCTCAATTTAGAAATTCAGTCTAAAGCAGTGCTACCAGGATAAATCATTACGAAACCTGTTTGTGATAGAATAACACTGAGAAAGTGCTTGAATATTACAAATGATACCCGTATACGAATATAATTAGCCAGATATGTTATGCGCTTACCTCAAACGAAATTAGTCGATTGTTTACCCGGCTCACCATTACAAGTTCGTTACCTACTCTTCGCTCCTTCTCAATATTGCCGGTAACATAGGTATGTTAAATGATATTTATTTACTTTTCTTGAATCGTTTATGGAGTTGTTCATTAAATTAACATTATTTATGATCAATGAATACTATATTATAAATAAGTAATTTGCATCATGCCTCTCAATTGATATAAAGTAGTAATACAATACTCTATTCATTACAAGAATTAAAAAGTTATTCTAAAGATTGTCAATTGACGCTCATGACATCGCTGGTGTTATGAATTATTCCTTTGTCGGTCCTTCTTATGATTTTTAAATTGGCACTAGATAAACTATAACAAACTTTGCCTACTCAGTAGTACAGTCCTCAGGAGATTTGAGCTAGGATTAAATAATCCTTATGAAAACGTTTGATTTTTTTGGTAGGTTTTTAGTAGTAGAAAAGTATTTTCAAAAGTTATCAGGTTTCACCGTGGGCATGGGCGGAAGATAAAACAAGATGGCGTCAAAGTTTAAATTTTTTTAAAAAATAACCTTTAATATACTAAAAGAGCTGGAAATTCTAAAAAAAAAGGTACTTACAACAAATCTCGTATATATAACCGTTTCGCGTAAAAGTAGTTGCTGGCCAACGTGCGAACACCAAAATTGGCCGTTTCCCATGTGTATCAGCACAGGAATTTTAACAACCTTTGGAAAAATGATCGGATTGTAAAACAATTTAAACATTTATTGTACAATGAGTAAAAAAGTACGTGCATGCGGCTCTTAGAAGCTCCTCTGAATTTGAATTCTACACACATTTCATTCAGAAGTTCTGTACCGGCCCATTATGTGTCTCGACAATTACAAAAAATTTCACTATATACAATGGAAAGAATTAATAATTATCTTTCGTTCAGCGTAGGTTGCAAATGGAAAAAATGTTGAGTATTTAATACTGGAAACACATTTATAAAAAAAACCGCTGCCTAAGGAATCAATACTTCCACATCCAGATTTTTCATCCAAGTCACTTTAAAGGAAACATCTTGACTAGATTTGCATTCTAGTATGTGGAAATTATTGATCATAGAATTTTAATAATATTTGGGGCAGATGTCATAGAAAAGTTGGTGTCTACCATATACCTTAAAAATGAAGTTTCTAGTTTATACTACTTATATTATATACTTCAATGGAATCATCTGAATCAGATGTGATACGAACTTTCAAGTGGGTATCTCAATTTTATGTTAACAATCCCATTCATAATGGAGTGAAGGTGTTGGGGTTGGAAAAATACTAGAAAGAAATTTGTGGCCTTGGTATCTAGTACATACACCAAATCCCAAATTTCTGTACTCTTACCAGCTTAATTTACTTATTTCCCCCTATTTACTCCCATTTAACCCCCAACCCTTCAACGGAATCATCCCAAAATATAATCTAGTTCCGAATGTCGTTATAATACATAAGTCTACCAAATTTCAAGTGAATGTCTCAATTTTATTTTATCAACCCCTTTAATAATGAAGTAAGGGTGGTGGGCGGGTTGAAAAATATTATTAAGAAAACTGAGGCCTTGGCCTCTAGGACATACACCGAATTTCAAGTTTCTGTACTCTTACTACCATGCGTTACTTATTTTTCCCTATTTACCTCTACTTACCCCCACTTCTTTAACGCAATCATGTCAAAATATAATCTAGTTTCAGATGTCGTTATAATACATACATATACCAAAATCTAAATTAAATTTAAACAACTCCTTGCCCTATTTACCCCTATTTAACCCCCAACCCTTCAACAGAATCTTCTCAAAATATAATCTAGTTCCTGATAGCGTTAATACGTGTACCAAATTTCAAGTAAATATCTCAATTTTATTTTATCGACATCTTTAATGATGGCGTAGGGGTGGTGGGGGGTTGAAAAATATTATACAAAATTTTGGGGCCTTGGCTTGTAGTACATATATCAAATTTCAAGTTTCTGTACTCTTACCAGCTTGCTTTATATATTTCTTCCTATTTACCCCTATTTAACCCCCAACCCTTCACCGGGTATCTTAAAAAAATCCAGTTCCAGGTCTCGTTATAATATATACGTGTACATAATTTCAAGTCAATATCTTAAACCGCTTCGGAGAAAACGTGCGGACAAAAAAAAGTTACAGACAGACCGACAGACAGACATACAGAACATATTTTTTTTCGCTCAAATTTAAAATCTCGACGTTTCATGACATTCTAAACCCATTTCAAGAAACCTGTAATTGCCACACATATAATTCATTCCCCCGTTTTTTTTAGTGGCAGGAAGATTGAGGTTCTCCATTCATTGGACCATGTAAATTAGAAACATTAAATGAAAAATTATACCAGATGTCAATCAATAACTATTCCTAAAATACTACCCACCGTTGAATGTATAATTCAATGATAGAGCTCGTTGGCTCATAATATTATGTAATGTCAATCGAGCTCTCGGTTTGGTTAATGCAACCCAACGCAACATTGTTTTATCGATGTTTTTAATAGTACTTAATATTATAAATAATGTAAATAAACAAAGGAACTAAGTATTGTTGTTTACTTTTAAAACCATCAGTATATTTCTAATACCAATTTTGAAATTTTCCACTTGTTGTTGATTAAGGTGTTCTTATACAATAATTGGCTTCAGCTTCTGGGCATCTTGGACAAATAATACCAAATAACCTTTACTTAATGGCTTTTGCAACAAAAATTGAATAAAGTTGAATTGAACTCTTTATAAATGTATACATTACGTCTTACTAATTTGTTTCCATTTTGTTCCAACTGACTATTACTACCTGATTTTTACTTACGTCTTCTATAATATAATCCAAATTGAGTATATCGTTCTGAAAGCACTCATTCAACCATCTGGCACAAATATCTTGATATGTGAAATATTGATCATCATAGAAAACGGTCATATTCTGAATTAGTCCGTCTAAAAGTCTAAGTTCCTTCCAAACTGCTGCCCTCAACATATTCTTGTCACCATCTTTTGCTGTGAGGATTACTCTTCCCCAACGCCCTGTAACAAATACAAAGTAATGAATTGTATTGGCAAAATAAATAAATGTTTCTAAAAATAATTAAGTTAATTTCTCGCAATTATCTTTAATGAATTTATATATTGTTATAGTACGAGTGTCAATGTCAACCTTTGTTATAATGTCTCTATAAGATTGATATAAATTCATTACTAGCCAAGCTAAAAATTTCAATACTGATGAAATTAATTTAAATATTATTAAAAAACTACTACATCTTCTGGGATATCATTTTCTAAATTTGATTAACTTAAGATTAGAGAACGGAGTGGTTCCTGATTGCTTCATATCTACAACTGTAGTACCTATTCCTAAAGTTACTAATGCAAATCTTGCGAAGGAATATGCTTTCATTCTGCGAAAAACTTTTGGAGTTAGTAGTAATTATGCAGGTCATAAAATATATAAATTCAAACAACATTTTATGTAGCCATCAATCCGGATTTTAGAGGGAACCACTCACGTAAAACTGCTCTTCAGTTTGTTATTTCGGACTGGAAACATAAAATTGACGAGAAAGTTGCACGCGTTTGTGCAGTATTTATAGATTTTAAAAGGGCATTCGAAACTATAGATCGAAATATACTAATACTCAAACTTGAACAATATGGATTTACTGGAAGTATAGTAGGTAATACCAAATCGTCGTTAGATATAAACAACTTCGGAGTTTCCCAAGGAAGTGTACTTGGACCACTTTTATTTATATTATATATAAATGACAACGGAAACGTCCTAAATAAATGTAAAATTCATCTCTTTACAGATGACACCTTAATATACAAACCCCACAATAATTTCAGGGAACTGACATAAACTATGAATGACGAACTTAAAATGTTCACCACTAAATTTAGACATAACAAACTGAAAGTAAATGAATTAAAATCCAAATGGATGTTTATAGGTAATAATATATTGTCTAAATGTTATTTGTGGCATTATCTTAATTTTTTTTCTTCCTTCTTCAATTCTTTGGGACTTTCTGCCACATGTATGTTTTCGTAAAAGTCACAGGCGTAGAGGTTATTTACCAGTGACATAATGGTCAATTGTGATATTTTGTAGATTCCCCTAGCACCGCTTAAAAAGAAAACATACATGTGGCAAGAAGTCCCAAAGAATTGAAGAAGGAAAAAAAGTAATCATTACAGGTTTAACATATTTAAAGAGTTAAATTTAAAAATAGTAATAAATGGGCAGGATGTGGAACAAGTAGAACAAATGAAATAACTAGGTTTTATAATTGATAGAGAACTAAAATTCGGAAGTCACATAGATTATATTTCGAAGAGAATTGGTAAAAAGATCGGATTCTTAGGACGAGTAGTTCCTTATTTCTTCTCCAAGTTAATGGAGAATTAGTTAGTATTAGTTACTGTATGTAGTTAGAAGTTATATAATGATATGGCTATTATAATTTTGACTATATAATGATATGGCTGTTATAATTTTGACTACTGTGATTATAACAGACGTAAATATAACTAAAATAGGAAATAGGTAATTAGTTAATATTATTATAAGCTTAGTTAACATATTTATAAGTTGATATAATTATAAGTTGATAGTACATGTTCACGGTTATTGTAACTTTTCATCATACGCACAAAACAAGTGTTTACTCACTTAGGTGCATATTATATCTTATATAATCTTTGCGTACATACTATCTGGTTCGTTTATTTTAATTTTATTTTTTTCTCACTTATTATGTGATTCTAAATTGTAATGTTAGGTATACTATAATATCATTTGTAACGTAACATTTAGAATTAGAATTGTAATCTAATTGTAAAGCAAATTACTGCCAGATTATGGATATTAAATTAAACTAAATAAATAAATAAAATAAAATAAAAATAAAAAAATGAAATAAAATTTATCATCTCCAACAAAATTAAATGTTTACAATTCTTTCATATTGCCACCTATTACTTATTGCTGCTCTGTACTATATGTTACTTGTACAAACTTCGATATATTGAAATTGAAAAACAAAGCAATGACAATAATATTGAAATGTGATAGATACTCAAGTATTCTCAATATGTTGAATTTGCTGGCTCCACATTGACAATTTTTATTTTGCTCAAACAATGATTTTCATTTATAAAATGAAAAACGGTGCACTACCTGAAGAAAAACTAATATTAGTTAATGAAATACATTCACATCATACCAGATCTGCCTTAAACTTTTATGTGTCACCAACTCTAAAAAACTGTACAATGAATAGTTTGTTTCATAAAGGCATTATTCAATACAATCTTCTTCCTTAAACCCTTGAAGATCTTAAGAGTAATCATTTATTTAAAACACATATAAGAAAACTTGTCAAATCTAGGATATTTATGTTTGTACTTGTCGAGGTATATACTAGTATAAGTATTATACAGGGTGTCTCGCTTAAATGTGGAACAAGCTTATAACTCCTTTGTTTACTGACCGATGTGAACTTTTTTTTTTTAGTAATATAGTGCTACATAAACTCTATTGTTGAATAACACAAATGATTTCTGCAACGCAAAACGTGGCCTACTGCGAGATATTTTCAAGGTCAAAAATCGGTCATCCATATTAGCGATTTTTTTTTCAAAAAACTGATTGCATATTCTTTTTCACCGTCCCTCTTAACCGTGTTCTTCAAAGTTTCATATAAATCGATTGTTGCTTTTGGACTTTATTAATTTTTTTAAAAATAAAAATTGTGAATTAAATAAAACCTAAATAATTAATGTCTAATATCATTTTATTTTTTTCCATAATGAATATAAACAAAAAATAAGTAATATTACATCAAAAACACCTGAATATGACTATAAAAACTAGCACAACAAATTATACATTTTAAATCGAACAAAATAAAAAAATTAACGGGAGTAATATTTCAGTTTTACATAGGAATATAACACAATTTAACTTAAATATTTAAATAATCTAAATTATAGTTCCTTCTATTAAGTCCCCATTGGTAAAAATACATTTTTCTACTCTCCTTCTGTTATTAATAACAACTTTTCGCAGTTGCTGTCGAGTAATAGCACGACAAGCATCGGAAATTCTGTTTATTAATTCGTCTCGGTAGCTGGGCGCTCCTTGTATACTTTTTCTCTTAACATACCCCATAAAAAATAATCTAAAGGGGTCAAATCTGGAGATCGAGGTGGCCACCCGATGATAGGGCTGTTATGCCCGATTCATTTGTTGGTAAAATTCTGGTTTAGCCAGTTTCTCACAACTAAAGAGTAATGTATGGAGGCTCCATCTAACTGGAAATATAAATTATTCCTTTGCTGAATAGGCATATCATGTAATGCTTCCCACAAATCATTTTGGAGGAATTGTAAAAATGAATTTCCATTTAAATTTTCTCGAAAATAATATGGTCTAATTAATGTTTGGTTTAGAATCCCACACCAAACATTAATTTTGTGCGAGTACTGTTTTCTACAGTTGATAGGCCAATGTGGATTTTCGTTATCCTCAGCCCAAAATCGAGAATAGTTTGCGCAAGCTGAATTTTCCCAACAAATGGATCGGGCAAAACAGCCCTATCATCGGGTGGCCACCTCGATCTCCAGATTTGACCCCTTTAGATTATTTTTTATGGGGTATGTTAAAAGAAGTATACAAGGACCGCCCAGCTATCGTAGACGAATTAATAAACGGAATTACCGCTGCTTGTCATGCAACGACAGCCACTGCGACAAGTTGTTATTAATAACAGAAGGAGAGTAGAAAAATGTATTTTTGTCAATGGGGACTTAATAGAAGGAACTACAATTTAGATTATTTAAATATTTCAGTTAACTTGTGTTATATTCCTACTTAAAACTGAAATATTACTCCTGTTAAATTTTTTATTTTGTTGTTCGATTTAAAATGTATAATTCGTTGTGTTAGTTTCTATATTCATATTCAGGTATTTTTGATGTAATATTACTTATTTTTTGTTTATATTCATTATGGAAAAAAATAAAATGGTATTAGAAATTAATTATT
Organism: Stenurella melanura; assembly: GCA_963583905.1. NCBI lineage: Eukaryota > Metazoa > Arthropoda > Insecta > Coleoptera > Cerambycidae > Stenurella > Stenurella melanura. The sequence goes on from OY757312.1 coordinate 118,719,563, forward strand.
TAGGTTTTATTTAATTAATAATTTTTATTCGTAAAAAAATTAATAAAGTCGAAAAGCAACAATCGATTTATATGAAACTTTGAGGAACAGTGTTTAAAGGGACGGTGAAAAAGAATATGTAATCAGTTTTTTGAAAAAAAAAATCGCTAATATGAATGACTGATTTTTGACCTTGAAAATATCTCGCAGTAAGCCACGTTTTGCGTTGTAAAAATCATCTGTGTTATTTAAGAATAGAGTTTACGTAGCACTACATTACTAAAAAAGAAAAAATCAAATCGGTCAGTAAACAAAGGAGTTACAGGCTTGTTCCACATTTAAGCGAGACACCCTGTATAATTATACAGGATGGACCATTAATAATAGGCCATAGTGGAGGGGGCCAAAATATGAGGATATAACCAAATATGCTTTAGTAAGATGTTGCTGTGGAAAAAGATACAGGGTGTCAAAATTCAAATAATTTTTTCGTTCTTTTACAATAACTCAACAGCCTCTTTTATTTATTTATTTATTTATTGCATACACTGTTCAACAGGTAAGATACCCAATTACAGAACAGGAATAAAAGCATACAAAGCATTAATTACATAATATACAACAACATAGAGAGAAAGCAAAATGAAGAAAAAATTTACTTAAATGTACGAACTAAGAATAACTAATGATACGAAGAGAGAGAAAAAAAATAACATGGAAAATGTTTAAATATAAAAACTATATATACAGATATACACATATGTGATTCAAAGTAAATTAAGAAAAACAAAGACAATCACTGGTTATTTAATTTAGAACATTTTGTTTTATGTCACTAAGGCTGCAATTAAAAATATCGAAATCGCTACATAATTTGTTAGAAGTACTGCAATCTTATATAAGGGTGAATTATTTAGTACGTTGGTACGCGGCGTAGGTAAATAGAAAACTTGGTGATTACGAGAGGTTAATCTGGGAACGTGAAAATTAAGCTTACTAATTATTTTGGGTGCGTCAAAATCATTGTGTAGTAATTTAAACAAAAATACTTAAAAAAAGTACGTACGCCTATCCTCAAGAGTATTCATAGAATATCATTCAAGCAAGTTACTTTGCGGAAAACCAATCACTGGATAGGTACCGTCGGATTTGAACCACAGTAATTTAAGAAATCTACGTTGAACTGCCTCCAAGTTATTCTTGTGAACATCATAACTGGAACTCCAAATTAGCGTTGCGTACTCAAGTTTCGATCTGACGAAGTATTGATAAAGAATTTTCAGAGTATCAGTATTAGTGAACTCTCGACTAGTACGAAGGATTAATCCAAGAGCTTTGGAGGCTTCAGACACAATCGTATCGATATGATCAGTGAAGGATAATTTACTATCAAAAGTTACGCCGAGGTCGCGAAATGTTATAGGTCTTTGAAGTATGACATTATCTAACCTGTAATCAAAAATAAGAGGTGATGTTTTTAAAGAAAAGGACATTACGTTACATTTACTAGGATTCATGAATAATTTATTTACTATACTGTAACATTCGTAATGCTCGATAGCATCCTTTGTTACACTGTTAATAATTATTAGAAAAACTATAAGTTATCGGAAATATTATTCCCACAAACTTTAGTATTAATAGAGTGCCCTTACTCCATTATACCATGATGAACGTGTGTCATCTGTCAGAGTTAACGCTAGCCAATGCTAGATGGCGCCCGAGGAATGATATTTCAACTAAATAACGCCGAGTGAAACTCTTTCTTGTTGAACCATTGAACTAATAAGACGTATTTATAATTTCGTTTGACCTGTAAAGGGGATAATAGAATTTGAAAAACCTCGTGATGATCACATGAGGTAAGGCTTTAATTATTATACCGGTAAATACCGTCTAACATTTGAAATATTGTTTTAGGTTTTTTTCTTATAAGTTTTTCTTATAAGTTTTTCTTATAATTTTCTGGTAATTATAAATATACGTATTTTCTTATATTCTTATAAATTAAGAATTAATTTCTTAAGAACAAAACTTATTCACGTCTAATGATTTAACGTAGAAGTATTTCAACGTTATATTATTTGCTTTAAGCAAGATTTGAGACTATGCACATTCAAATTACGATACCTACTACGTTTTCCACTAAGCGAGCAATTTTCATAGGAAGTCAACCTTGCTATACTACATTTTGAATCGGAATATATGAAAACATTCTAGGCGAAGAGATTTTCTTCATTTTGTCTTGGCAACAATCTTCTACGATTTCATAACCTCACAATGGGATTAAGGCGGCCACATGTGAATTTAAACCCATGATCATCGGAGAACAGGACCGTATCTAGGAGTTCTCTCCATCAGGATAACAAAATAAAAGATAAGTACTTTTAATTGTTACCAATAAAAGGGATTATTTTCACATGATTGTTGAGCTATTAGAGCCAAAAGTGTCTAAATTTAACATACTATATTCAAGCGAAATCTATTATATTTTGGCTATTTGCATTTTAAATCCATTGTTGTACATTAATTCGTAGTTCCTTATATCTTGAATTCGTTGTCGCAAATACTTCGCCGTAGTATTGTTTCGTAGTTGCTTTTGTCGTGATTCCTTATGATTAATATCTTATTGTAGTACTAAAATACTCGTTTGTTAGTGATATCGTAAGTCGTGGTTCAATTTATATTGTAACGAGAGTGTCTAATGTTTATAAATTTTGAGATAAATTTACGAGACTTATCTTTTGTAATATAGTTATTTTGTCTCTCGTAAAAGATCTCAATTTTATTTAACTTTGTGTAATATATGATTTTAGTATTGAGGTGAGAGTTACGAGACGTACCTTTTGTAATATATTTTGGTTCTCGTACACGCCTCAGATTTGCTTTGCCGTTGGGGCACATTGTAATATAGAGTATCTTGTAATATAGTAACTTGTAATATAGTACTTTGTTGTCTTGTAATATATACTTTTGTTTCATAATTGAGACAATTTACGAGTCATCTCTCTGTAATATATTTAATTTGGCTCTCGTAAAAGTCTCAAGCTTATCTTGAACTTCGGTTCTTGTAATATAATTTCTTTTGTATATATTTTTGTCTGGTACTTTGCTATACAGTATCGTTGATGCTGTGATAGTACATTTTTTGTAATATAATATTTTTGTAATATAGTACTATTGTATATATGTAACTTCTGTCTTTTGTTTATCTTTAACTTTAATTTTCTTTGATTACCCTTAGTAATCAATGGCGCCCAAGCCTTGAACTCCACCCCCTTTTGCTCTCCGTATCTTTACTGTGCTAGCCAGGTTACACCAGTGACGCTAATCACGTCGCTCGTAGGGTGGCCCACACTTGAACACTTGGGCAATATTTAAACATCGACTAAAACCTTCCTTAAATAGCCACAATACACCAGGTGTTGACTTTGTCAAGAGAAGTTGTCTGAAGTTGAAAACAGTCATTGATTTCATCAATTACTGTGAAAATTTTTAGATCGTCGGCATATAAAAGGTGAGGCAAATTAACTTCGTTCACTATGTCGTTAATAAACATGTTAAAAAACAAGGGCCCCAGAATAGATCCCTGGGGAACTCCAGATGTGGCAGCAAATTCGATCGATTTGAACCCATTTAATGAAACGTACTGACTCCTATTCATTAAATAAGATTTAAACAAAAGGAGCAAAGTATATGAGAAGCCGATTTTTTCTAATTTATTAAGTAACAACTGGTGATCATCGCCAAATTTGCTAGAGGAACTTTTTTATTCTAAAAAACAATGATTTATATATCATAGAAGGCACCGCAGGACCTGTGATGATGAATTTTTTTCATGTTTTTTTTGGACGAATCGTTGTGGTACTTCTGACCAGAGAATCTGATGAGGGCGTCATTTCCACGTATGAAAGGTACACTTGGTAGAATTTGATAGCTCCAACCGTTTTCGAGGATCTTGCCGTTAAACATTTGAATAATTTTTTGAAATTCAAATTCAAATTTAATGAAACAGAGTGTATTTATTCGCGAAAATATAACAAATGAACTCAATGGGGATTTACTTTCGATACAAAGGAATTCACCTATAAGGAAAAGTTTGTATAGTAACAGCGAAAAGTCATAATATCTAAATCGCTCTCACGTATTGGTGAATTTGTGTGTATCGACGGTAAATCCCTCTTGGGTTCATTTGCTTTATTTTCGCGAATTGAAAAAAGTACAAAACGTAAGGGAAAACAAAATCTTAATAACAGCGTAAACTCTTTCTCACTTTCTTATGAACTAATGGAGTGTTTTCATGGTATTGAGAAAAATACAAAAATCAAAAGATAGTGTAAAATAAGGATCTAATCATATGAACTTTTCTTCATAAAGTGACCTAATAAGGCATCACACCCTGAAATGTTAGCACCTAAATAAGGTACACCCTGTATAACTCGCCGTTTCAGCCAGAAAACATTCTTTGATTTGATCGCCCTTCTAACACAAGTTGGATAGAGTTGAACTTGAAAATGAGCCTAGTCCAAAGTCGATAACCTTTTTGTTCCCCCTCCACAGAGGCAAGAGCGTTATCAGCTCTAACTTCCGTCCTGATCATCCTGTTGTCATGTTTTTTTTTAATTAAAGATAGAGAAAGTCTCTCCATGTGCAACAAAAATTATTTAAACATAACCTTTTTCTCGTGCAAAAACTGCGATTTGAAAAAAATGCAAAGTGGTTCTTCAAAACGAGCCGCAGATGAACTTGGTCTCGTATTCGACAACAAACGAGAAGGCCGGCGCGGTGCTGACTCAGAGTCAGTCACTGAACTGCAGCCACCTCGCCCGAAGGCCCAAATAAAATCTGCCGAACAGGAATATCTGTTTATGCAGCATGTCGATAAACCCATGCACGGGGTGTTCTATAAGAACCTAGAAACACTGGGTATATCGATTAAGCTGACATTCGTCTTTTTAAGGTCAGCTGGGCTAAAGTCGGAGACCGAGGGATTCATTTGGGCCTGCCAAGATGGTGTAATCAACACTTTGGATTACCGAAGCCGCGTAATGGGTGTAGAGGTTCCTGATATTAACTGCAGGACCTATCGTCAGGCGCCGGAATCGCTCATGCATTTACTATCTGCATGCCCGGTATATGCAATTTTGGCCTACATCCGTCGCCATAACGCGGCGTTACGGGTGCTGTATTACCATCTACGGCACTTGTACGGAGTAGACCAGATACCAGTGCTGCTTTACGTCCCCGGAGACATCGAGTCCGTTGTCGAGAACGAGAGATGCCGAATTTACTGGAACTTCTCGTTTCCGACAATCAGGCTAATTCAAGCCAACAAGCCTGATATAGTCCTCCTCGACCATCAAAACAAGGTGATGTTTGTGATCGAGTTCTCAGCACCTGCTGAGCCAAACACCGCTTTGAAAGAGGAGGAAAAACGGACCAAATATCGTGATCTCTGGTACGAGCTATACCCAGGCTACTCGGTCAAGATGGTCGTTCTAATAATCGGTGTACTCGGAGGTATGAAGCCTACGCTGCTCTCGGAACTGAAGACCTTACCAGCCTGTCGGAAATCAGCCGAATGGCTGGCAGGCCAAATGCAGAAAGCGGTCATCTTGGGGTCCCTTCGCCTACTTACGGCACACGAATCTGGAATGTATAGTCACTAACCCCACAGGTCGTGGGGAGTGGCTGTTATTATCGCCGGCGCGGCTACCGTGTGGTATCAGTCGGAAAGCACGGAAGGCCTGTCCCGCAACGGTGAAACCGAAATAATAATAATAATAATAATAATAATAATAATAATAATACTTTAACAAATATTAAAAGGAGTAATAAAAATATAAAAACTTATAAAATTAAGCTGCTCTTCCACTTAACCTAATTCGCGCATTACATTCAAATAGAATAAATTAAAAATAATTACACCTATGATTAATAAAAAAAAAACATTCAACTTAAACTAAAACTAATCAGCATCACGTGAATTACAATATACCAAAATTTCAGAATATTCGATAGGAACCGCTTTCCTATAAGATTACTGCGTGGTCCTTTATTTCAATATTTTTAAAGTCGGTTAAATACTGCTTATTTTAGTTTACCCAGTTTTCTCATTCTTGCAGGGCCGGATTAACCTAAAGGCAACGAGGCACTGCCTCAGGGCCCCCACCAAAAGAACTCTTGAAATTTTCGAACAATCAAGTGTGTTCCTGTTGAAACAGTATGAAGGTTCTAAGTAATATTTGTGTATTATATAGAAATAATAAACATATTTTAGTAAGCAGTATATAATAAATACATTTATAAATAAAGAGCAGTTCACCATCGAATTCATTGAAAACCCTCCGTTTGCCTTAAATTCCAGAAACCGCTGGCCTTAAATAGGCCTCCACCATAACTCTGCCTACAGGCCCCCATTCAAGATAATCCGGCCCTGTATCCTTGAATTTTATTTAGTAAAAAAATCCTCTGGAAATCATTACTAATTCTATTTTAACCACGGACGCAACGAATATAATAAATCTAATATAAAAGTAATAAACCAACCCTTCACATTTAACTACTTGAATATGACCCATATCTAATTCCGGCTGCGAGGTCACTGGAGTAAAATGTCATAAATTGAAACATCTATAACAGTAGGACATATGTAATAGCATAGCAATAACGGATTTATTTCCAGTCTACATAATCAAGACAAGTTTCAGAAATTAGTCGGAAAGTTATCAACATCTGTATCGAAGTAATTGCTGATTTAATGCAACTGCATTATCGAATTTATAATTATTCAAGGTCTGTTACTTTTAATGCAATTGATTTGCAACAGTATCCTGGATATAGAAATTAGGTTGATTGGATTAATCTTATTAATGCAAATGCAATGACTCAAACATATGTTCTTTAACAGATTTGAAATATCCTGATATATTTTTTTACACAAATGAAATTTCAATGAAATACGCGATGACTTATTAAAGAATTCAGAAGTGTCATGAATCTCATCTTTGTATAAAAAGAATTCAGAAGCGTCATGAATCTCATCTTTGTATAATACCATTAATTTAAGAAAAAATGTTCGAAAATCATGCATTACTGGAGAAATAAAATATTTAGTAAACGAAAAATCTTTTACATAGAGAAACACGCTAATCATATATTTTGCGATTTATTACACTTTTTATATAATTCTTACACATTCTATATATCGCAGTATTTTTGCAAATAATTTGTTTTAGATATTCTGTGTTTAATTACAAAACACAAAAAAATTAACAGATGCGTAGCACAGAAAAATACTATCGCGCATTTACGGTAGAAGTAGAATGGTATAGAGAATTTCTGAATATATAGCGTCATCTATATTTTTTGTATAAGGATTCAACATTTTGGGTCGGAGTTCGGTTGAGTTTCTCAAAGTGAACAGACGCTTCGAAGAAAGCTCTGGAAAAAAAGCTCAGACACATAGGTTAATACACCGCTAATTTATATAAAATTTAAGTCATCGATAGGTCAAGAAATTTTGCGTGTTATGAAGTGAAATAGTCAAAAAACAAAGTTAAGATGGAATTAATATTTGATAATTTCTAGTACAGGGCTTTGTAATATAAAATATAAGGTAAACAAGCAATATAATATAACAAGTATGGTGAGTTAAGATCAGGCCTATCTGTACCCAAAAAGGCCCTTGAAGTGATTGAGTGCTCAAGATCAGGGTAATAAATATTTAGTGTCAAACAATAATAGTTATAGACCTTGGAAAGAGTAAATAAACAATGTGTGAAGTGGAGTTTATTAGATGCAGCAGAGCCAGGCAATCCACAAGAAAGATAAGCTACATTGATTAATTATTTAATTAATTCATAATTTATAATTTATTATTTCTGTTTGTCTGTCTATTTTTAGTATTATTTTTAATTTACTTTTATATCATCTTATTTTATTCCCATTTGGGAAACAGCAGTTTGAATTAGGCACTACAAAAATCAAAGCAATATGCAGGGTGTGCGGGGATTTCTCTCGGGCCTCTTTCTCATTTGCAACTCGCTGTAAAAAGCTATTTTACCGCGATACAGATAACATAATAAAAAGACTCTCTTACAGCAAGTTAATATAGGTCTTGAAAAACAAAGCAAATAAAATGGACACATTAATACAGGACGTTGAAACGAGAACACTCCAATTACTGGTACAAAAACTCGATGGCGGCGGAAACTGCCTATATGGAGCATTAAGCCACCAACTGGAGGGAGGAAATATAACATCACAGGCACATACCAGTGCAACGAAAACCCTACGAAAACATGTAGCTGATTATATCGAAAATCACTTAGAGCATCTCATGCCATTCCTGCAGGCATCCATCCATGAACTAGCACCCCGTTACAATAGATAAAACTCTAATACGGGAAAAATAAATGTGTTCATCCGAGATCTGAGAAGAGAAGGATTTTGGGGGGTGGGGGGGTAGGAAACAATTGCTGCAACAGCAAATATGAAAAACAGGACAATAATAGTACACCAAGAAGATATAAGCTTCCATCCTACTAACCAACAGGGAAGAGAGAACACACCACTAGAGATAGCATATAGGTAGTACGGAAACGAAAGAAATCACTACAATAGCGTGATTTTTGCACAAGAAAAACATGAAGAAGAACAACCAGAATAAACATACGCCCGAGCTGGGGTAATAACACCCCGCCCAGAATTAGAGGAAGCAACGCACATAAACATGTACCAAATATCACAAAGAGCAGAAGAAGCCAACTGTCAAGAATTACAACACGATGACATCATTCTGGCGACATGGAATGTCAGAGGCTGCATAACGAGAGAAAAGAGAGAAGAAATCGATGAGACTCTTCTAATGGAACACATACACGTTGCATGCATACAAGAGACACACATGATAGACAGAACCGCAGTTACTCAAAACTAAAATGGCATCTAAGTGGAGGGGACAAAGAAAAAACCAGCAGAGGAGTCTCATGGGCAATAAGACGGAACACCCCTATCCAGATAAAGACTAGAAAAGTAAACGAAAACATAACCACGGCACACTTACAAATTGGAAAGGAAAATATATGTATATTGGGAGTACATGTGCCCTCCGACAAACGGACAGGACGAGTATTCAGACAGATCACCCAAGAGACTAGAAGAAATAGGAATAGAAAAATGAACATAATAATACTAGGAGACTTCAACGCGCATATAGGAAAGGACAAACGATAATGGAAGCTCGCTAAAAAACTTGGCACATCGGTTCGATCTAACAGTTAGAAACACATGGAGCAAGAACCTAACCTGCCTTAATACCTGGAGTAAAGGAAACATCAACTCTCAGATAGATCATATCCTAGTGGATAGAAAAATGAGGGACAGGGTTAAAAACATTAAGGCAAAACAAACGACAAGACAGATCAGAAAATATTATATGGAACACTAGTAATAAAGTAACAAGAAGCACAAAAAAAAACAGCATATGGAACATCTCTTTGCTACAGAATGAAGAAATCAAGAAGAAATACCAGGAGGAGACACGAAAAACGCAGCAACGACAAAGGCCAACAGAAGAAGCCTGAATAGAGCTGAAAGGGACATTATCCAACTGCTAGCAAAAACAGGAAAACCATAAAAATGACAGAAAACGTCAACATTATTAGAGAGAAGAACAATAATCAAAAGAATCGAATCATACGCAATGAAATACTGAGGACACGTACAAGGACGAGACACGGAAAATGCAGCAACGGCAAAGGCCAATAGAAGAAGCCTGAGAAGAGCTGAAAGGGACATTATCCAACTGCTAGCAAAAACAGGAAAACCACAGAAACGACAGAAAACGTCAACATTACTAGAGGGAAGGACAATAATCAAAAGAATAGAATCATACGCACTGAAATATTGGGGAGACGTAAAAAGACGAGACACGACACACGTACTAAAGAAAGCTCTGCGACTGAACAGCAACAAACTGAAAATAGGGAGGCGATGCTACACATGAATAACAACAATCGAGAGGATTATGAATCAGCTAGGAAAGGACACACTGGGAAAATCGGCACAACAAAAGAAAACGGAATACAATAAAGAAATATCAAGGATATACTCACTGCCAGGCTCAGAAACAGAAGAAACAAGAAGACTTAGAAGTAGAATAGGAGAGAAGATGATCACAGACAGAAACTAAAAAGAAGCATCTCACATCTGAAAGTAAAAAGAAGCACGAAAACCTAAAAGAAGCATCTCAGAAACGCCTACACTTTCCATCCGATGAAGACAGAAGGAAAACAAGAAGAAACATCTCACAAACACCTACACGCTCCATCCTATACTCCTACCCCATGCGTCATGCGGCTTTCGCTGCTGACAACAAGCATGCCCAATGTCCAATCCAGCGTATGCAGCCGGCCCGGCGGTATATAAAAGCACCAAGGGTTTGTTCCGGCACACGGTGGGATGATCCGTTGGTCGGTCGGGTGGAGCCGGATGAATGTGACTGGTCGACTGTAGATGGACGTTCGGCGGGCGATCAGGCTGCGTGGTGGAACAAATCTCCATGTACCGGAATTGGCAGCAATGCCCACCTTACGCTGGCAAATCAATCAATCAATCAATCAAGGATTCAAAATCTTGGGTCAAAATCACTTTCTTGCAAAAACTCAGTAAACACTAAATTATTCGTACTAAATATATAGACAGATTATAATTTCAAGAAATGTCTAGATAAATACCATGCAGTTTTGCCAGCACTTAAACAACATGTAAACTAACGACCATGGAGAAAACTTGATATACTTTTAGTTAAAGATTTATACGGGGTGGTCACCCTAAAAAATTATTAATTAAGAAACGTTAGTAGAAAATAATGTCACCAAGGAGGAAACCTGATACCTACTATGTTTGAAATTTTCCAAAAAGAGTGGAATGGAACTCTATTGGTTGAACATAGCGTCACCTAAAAGCGTATATAAACAACTTGAAGAGGGACAGAGACATCTGGCAATATAATATAAATTGTGCACCATAAACTTATCTTCAGTGAATAACAAGCTGATTTTTAAAAAGAGTGAAACAACAAGTGCAAGTAGTGTGGGAATCCTACATAACATAGAGGAAAGCTGCCTACATATACACACGGACGAAAAAGATAAGTTCTATTAGTAGCATTAATTTATTAATCCTTATTAATTATTAAACCTAATTGAATTTCTTAAAATTAAAAATGTCTTAAAAATATGGGAAGTCCCACAACACGAAGGTTTCAACTGGTAATTGTCACATGGTCCATATGTTGGGTACATTTACGAATAAAAAAATTATTGTCGCAGGTCAAAGTAGCTGCTTGATACATATAGAGCATCCTAAATGTTCTCCTAGATCCCTTTTTTTTAATTATTTTCAGATTTCAATTTTTATTTTGCTTTACCTTGACAGATCGGTATACAGGGTGTCTCAAATGTTCTCTCGGGGCTCATCCTTGCACTTTAACTGTTAATAGCTATTTACCTGTGGAAAGGTTAAAAAATAGTAGCCTCTTATAACGAGATAATGTATGCCTTGACAAACAAACAAAATAGACGCACTGATACAGGACGTTGAAACGAAAATACAAATTTCTGGGAAACATGAAACCATTTCTGGACCCAAGCGGGCAGAAGGATGTGCACACTGCTAGATTAAGAAACAGAAGACTCAGAGGAAGAATAAACAAGGAATGATAATATATGGAAACTTAAAAGAAGTATATCACAAGCGCATACATTTCCCATCCTATATTCCTACTCCATGCGTCATGTTGCTTTCGCTGCTGGCAGCAAGCATGTCCCATTTTCTGTCTGAAGAAGTTCAGGTGAGTTTATTTCTTTAATACAAACCTTTTTTCTTAATCGACTTTTCCATGAAATGCAAATCTGCAAAGTTTTATCGGAAAACACCTACCTATAAGAATAGCAACACCTTTAAAGGGAAATCATTGATAAAAAACATTTTTAAAAATCTGAAAAAATCAGACAAAAAGAGCAAAGATTTCTTAACATTTTTTCGAATAAAAGAAACTCATTACAAAATTTTCGTGAAAATTCCTCGTTTTCCGAGGAAATCGTGGATTTAGCCTTTTTATCGCCTAAGTCGACCATAGTAATAGGCCAAATGGAAGCCGCTAGCAAATTAGAACAACAAACTCCTAATGTTTTAAATATTATTATTAGATTTACATTTCGTGGGTTTTGTATTGTTAACATGTAATTAGGACGTTCAACAAATTAATTATAAACACAAATTCCCTATAATTTCTTGTTTACAAAAACCTGTGTTAATTCAGAATATTATCGTCAAATTGTGATTTCGTAACTGACAACATTACAATATTATAATACTGAAATATTGCAAATGCACTAAGTTGCATCACAGTGTTACATAGAAATCATAGAAAGCTTTCAAATAATGCCATTACCGTCGGCACCCAAGTATATAATATATTTTAATTTACATACGCGCATCAAAATTACAACGCTTCATAATAATAATTATTGTGGAATATTTTTTATAAACCGTACAAAATAGAAATAGGTATGCTAGTAACTTGTCTTGTAAAATTAAGAAATGTAAATGATATATTTTCTTTGAATTGTAATTTTATCTTATGTGGTTAAATTATGCAATTGTCGTAAACGAAGACTATTATTTATTACTCTGGATTGGCTAAAGCGAATTCTTTGAACTAATTTGAAAACCGTTGGGTATGACTATCCTGTTTTCACGTTTCTCTCGAATAACTCTAAAACTACGCCCTTTAGCGAAAGAGTGTTTATATACAATATTAAACTACTTGAAATTTCCTGCAAATAAGTTCCTATTCATTTTTTTCTAAAAATACTTTTGTCAAATTTGTCTCCATCATCTATTCTATAGTAGTGGTAAAAAATAATTTTAATTTTTTTGTTTGAATGTCGGGAAACATGGAAATTTTAAATTTGAGTGGAAAAAAAATTTTTCGTTATCTATTCCCTTTAGACGATCCACCCTATATATTTTCCAGTGAAAGTGGCAGTAGTGTCAGCTATCTGTCCAATTTGAATATTCTCTAGATAAACAGATAGACGGACAGACAGACGAAATTGGAAAACTTACATTTTCGTAATCTACATGATCTGAAACATGAGAATCCGAAAAAATCTCGGAGGGTGATTTTTTCTCGAACACCCCCGTAGTTATGTTATTTTTCCACCGTCTGTATCTTGTAAAGTATTGATCCTAGAAAAAAAAAATCGGTAAAGGTATTTACACAGAACATCCCTCTTTATTTGTGCATGGCGGCCACTTTAAAAAATTAATAATTACGAAAGGACATTGAGAATAATAATCGGAATATAGTTGTCACTATTTACAAAAAAAACTGATTTTTGGTCAAAAAAATATTGGACAGCAAAAATTCAATACTAAATAACAAGTGCTAAATATGGAAGGCTTGCGTAAATACCTTTACAAATGCCCACCATGGTTGAATTATTTCTTGGGATGACCACTCTGTACATTTTTCAATAAAACTATAATAGGTGCACTCGTAGGTGTATATGTCAAATAGTATTACTATCTGTCACATTTTCAGTTCCACATTCACGCAGTGGAGTGGAAGTATAGCAGTGGTTAAAAAAATTCATAGGTTTGGAATGTTATGAAATGTGGAAATTTTAAATTTGAGCAAGTAAAAATTTCTTGTATATATTCTAGTGGCAAAAAAATTGTTCATCATCTATTCTATAGTAGTGGTAAAAATATTTTCTTAAAATAGTCTTAGAATGTCATGAAACGTGAACATTTTAAATTTTAGCAAAAACAATTTTTTTCCGTCATCTATTTGTGGGTACTTTGCAAATTTTTTATTTTTTTTTAATTTTCAAAAGTTTTTGAAATAGGCTAATGAAACGTGGAAATTTTAAATTTGACAGAAAATATTTTTTTCCATCAATTCTATGCTTAGTAGTGGTAAAAAAAAAATAGATTTAAAAAAAAAAATTTTTCTTTATTTATGGGTTTAGAATACCATGAAACGCAGAAAATTTAAATTTGGGCAACATTTTTTTCCATCTATTCTAGTGGTAAATTTTTGTACAAAAATGGTAAAAAAATTTCTAGAAATTTTTAGAATTTTTTTTCCGAAATAAGCTTAGAATATTGTCTAAATGTTATTTGTGGCATCTTAATTTTTTTCTCCTTCTTCAATTCTTTGGGACTTCCTGCCATATGTATGTTTTCTTTTTAAGCGGTGCTCGACAAATCTACGAAATATCACAATTAACCAGTATGTTACTGGTAAATAGCCTGTGACTTTTACGTCAAAGGATCAATTAGAAGTTTCTTTTTTCTAAACAAACAACACAAATAAGTATAAAAACTTGAAATTATTTCGCCGACGTTTCGGAAATCTAATCTGTTTCCCTCTTCAAGGCTTTTTTTGAAAAATCATTTTTGCTGTGTATGATAAATACACAGCTCTAAGAATGTTTGTTATATTCAATATCCATAGATACTTACTATTTACATAGAACTGTTGATATAATTAACAGTTTTTTTTTGGTTTTTTATAAAATGTTAAGTTTGTGAAGTTCATCTTTTAACATTGGCAACCAAGTTGTACAGACATCTACGGAACAATTCGACGCGCATCTATCCTCATTCAATAATATTCGCGGATTTTATAGTTTTTCTTTTTTTGCTATCTGCCTCTTTTGTTAAAATTTTTGCCGAGTTCCAGTTTATTCTATGTCCATTCTCCTAAGCGTGTTCGCAGATCTTGGACCTCTGAATTTCATTTTTTCTGATATTAGTTTGGTGTTCGCCCAATCTTACACTAAAAGGTCTGGATGACTCACCCACGTATTGTTTGTTGCACTCACGCGGAATACTATAAATGCAGTTTTTTGAATGTTGCTCGTGGTTCTTCGATTTTGTCTGTGTCAGAATAGATCTTAAAGTGTTGTTTGTTTGAAATACCGTCCTAATATCAAATCTATCACAGATGCGGCAAAATATTTAATTTCAAGTTTTTATACTTATTTGTGTTGTTTATTTAAAAAAAAAGGAACCTCTAACTGATCCTTTGATGTAAAAGTCACAGGCGTAGAGGTTATTTACCAGTAACATACATAACATATTTTGTAGATTCCCCGAGCACTGCTGAAAAAGAAAACATACATGTGGCAGGTCCCAAAGAATTCAAGAAGGAGAAAAAAAAAGGTTAGAATGTCACGAAACGTGGAAATTTTAAATTTGAGAAAAAAAAATGTTCCATCTGTTTTATGGTAGTGGTAAAATTTTTTATTTAATCTATTCTAGTGTTAATTTTTTTTTAAATGTTGGTAAAAAAAATTTTCAAACATTTTTTTTCTGAAATAGGTTTAGAATGCCATGAAACACAGAAATTTTAAATTTGAGAAAAAAAAAATTTTTTTCATTATTTATTCCTTTTAGACACTGTATATTTTCCAATGAAATTTTAACCATTTCTTCGCTGACAGTAGAGTCAGCTACCTACCAAATTTGACTGTTCTCCGTCAAGTAGTTTTTTTAGTTAATGCACCAAGAGACAGACAGATAGACAGACAGATAGACAGACAGACAGACTGACGGAATTAAAAAACCTATATCTTCGTAATCTACATGATCTGAAACGTGACAATCCGAAAAAATCTCGAAGGGTGATTTTTTCTCGAATACAATACTTCCCTTCGGTATGCGAGGGAAGTAAAAATGAATAGGAACTTATTTGTAGGAAATTTTATCTAGTTTAATATAGTATATAGATACTTTCTCGCAAGAGGGCGTGATTTTCAAGTTATTCAAGAGAAACTTGAAAAGGGGACCTTTAGACAACCCCCCAACCCCCCGCGGACCATCCACTGGTCAGGACATTTAGTATGTTATTCGGGGCACTTCCCCCGACAATTATACAAAAACTGGCGACTACACGAATTATTTCTCCTATTTTTCGTTCGTTGACTGGCCTACTACGCCTAGTGTAAGGAAACATTCAAATTTCAAATTTGACGAATGCGCTGATGACAATAAAAAGGATTTGTAATAATTTTCTATTAGAAAATATAGGGCATTATTAGTATAGTCAATGAGTCGAAATTAGGGACAAATTTTGTTACAAATGAGGAACGCAACTAGACCACCTCTCCCCTCCGTTTTTGAGGGTGCTGAACATGAATATATGGGTAAAAAAATTTCATTTAGGCAACTCCTTCAAACGGCCAAACACCACCACTTTTATCGGTTTTCTTCCACGGATGAGAGACAGCAAGGGTTTTGTTGCGAATTTCTGCAGATTTGACCGGGACATAATAAAGGGCGAAGGATAGTGTTAGAGATATGACCATGATCACTCTTGGAGTTCAATCTACCCTCCCAGGGGTGCGAAAAATAAAATATATCTGTTCTCTTTGAAACTTTAACCCTTCCGTTTTTGAGGATGCTAATGAAGAATAAAATACTTTTAGGCGTCTTTACATTTAATTTTAACTCTTGCGGTTAAGCTATTGGTTCCATTGCGGATTTTTTTCTCTGAAAAAACGAGACAACCGATTTATTTTCATCATAACTCCGTAAGTTTTTATGCTAACGACTTTTACTGGAGCTCATTTTAATGGTATTTTTAAATACTTTAAAAAGTATCTCACAAGTTTTCCTCCAAAAATTCGTTGTTCTTCCGTTATTTAAAGTTGAAAGGTTCATGTTCAGTTTTCGGCCAACAAACAGCCACCTTCAACGAGCCATAAGTCGGTTCTTAGTGCATCTACAGAAATAAGAAACAACCAATCGATTTGTTATTTTATAAGCTTCATTTTTGCACCTAATGTTTTTCTGGTAAAACGTAATGTTCTCGAGTTCTTCGTGAAAAATCGCTCTACATGCATTTTTTTGGATGAAAAATCAACATTTTCAATCACGAATAACTCGAAAAATATTAATTTATCGAAAAAACATTTTTTGCTTAGAATTCATCCCCTATCAATTTCTGTCGTTATTTTGACTTTACGAATTAATTGACACAAAACTAGAATCAACATTTAGTCAGAACCAATAATTTTCAAGAACGTTTTGGCATACATGTATGGGCTGGAATTTATGGACACCGAATAGTAGGGCCTATTTTGTTTCAAGGAACATTATCGGGTGAAAGATACCTCGAGTTTCTACAAAATGAGATATGGGATGAAGTTGCAGAGCTACCATTAGCTCAATTTAGGAACTTATACTTTCAACAAGATGGTGCTCTTCCACACAATAGCAGAATTGTTTTAAATCATCTCACTGAGACGTGGTGAACAAGTGATAGCAACTCATGGCGGACTTAACCTGCTTGGATTTTTATTTATGGGGATATCTCAAGAATAAAGTGTACGGGATACCAGTTTTGACATTAGAAAATCTAGTAAATAGAATAAGAGCTGCATTCAATACTATAACACCTGAAATATTGGAAAACATCATTCTAGAGACAGAACATCGAGCAAGAAAGTGTATAGCTCGTGGGGGAGGCCACTTTGAACAATACTTGTAATTTTTGTTAGTTGTAAATATTTTAATTATGATTCAGTTTTCTTACAACGTGTTGTTATTTAAAAATTTTGATTTAGAATTTTAAATAATAATAAACATACGTTTTCTTTTCTTTAAAATGCAAAGGTAACTTGATGCGAAATTTATTGATAGCCGTATAATAATAACTGTAGATTTAAAATATCACAAGTACAATCTGTTTTTACAGTTTTTTAAATAAATGTTAATAAAAACCCAAGCATAGTGATATCAATGGATTCGCGGAAAAGGGCAATTTAATGGATATAAGGAACCACCACCCTCCCATTTGGAAAAAAGAGTTATGCCAAAAAAACTAAATTACTTGCATTAAAATGGTTAATAATAGTAACAATGTATAAATATTTTTTTCTGTACAACCTAAAATGACAAAGTACTTATTTCTTTATTTCATAGCAGTCTAGATTAAAATTTATAATTGCTATAAAATATAACAACTTGCCATAAATTTATAAAAATCACCACACATGTTCAAAAATCCACTCTGAATCAAAAAATGTAATAATATACAGGGTGTTCCATTTGAAGATCAGAAATTAGGGTTATTTCCTGCGAAACCGGAAGTGGTATTAAATTACTTCATATGTCAAAAAATGTAGTTTTCTGTATGACCCTAGGCCGCCTAGTTTCATTTTGATATGTTCAAAAATAAAAAAGTTATAGGGGTAAGCCACTACTTTGTGTAGATTTTTTATTTTTAAACAAATTAAATAAAATAGGAAAACAAATAGCATAGATTTGAAATGGATATCAATGAATTCAGAAAATAATCTATAATTTATTGAACACAATGAGCCACCACCTGCCCATTTGAAAAAAAAGTTTTCGATAAAATAGTGATATGTTCAACTTTGGAGGCTTCGTAAATGGTTATTAATGAAATTAAATGAAAAATTATATTTTTCCCTTGGACTTGAACAAATTTTGGTATTCCAAAGCACTCTAGACGAATATCTTAAAATGTTTAAAAAAACTGAACATCGACTCAAAAATTGGCAAAACTCATGTTATACTCAGAATGTTGTCTTGAATCCAAATACGTAAAAATATACAGGGTGTTCCATTTAAAATTCGAAAGTTGCGGTCATTTCCGGGTAAACCGAAAATGGTCTCATACCATTCTTCATGTCCAAAAATCCATTTTTATAGATAGTTTATGCACCCCAAATTTCAAATGAATAAGTTAAAAAATAAAGGAAATATAAGGGTGAGCCACTTACTTGTGGCATATTTGCCATTTCGCGAGAAGTATACACTTCTCTGAAATGAAAAGTTTTAATTTAATTAATAGTATTTTTTTACCGCAAGATAGTAAGAAAAGTTCCCATAAATATGTGTCTGCGAAGGTTTCTGATGTAAAATTTGAAAGTTGTTCACTCACCCGCTCTTGTAATCCTTGCGACATCAAAACTTCTGGTGTAGTTAACTTTAAAAAAGCTCTCGACTACCGCTCGTTCGTATTTGCCTTCTCCGTTTATCGGGCTGAATAAATATTCTGGATCTATGTTATTGTGCATTCTTTGATATCCTGTCATACCTAGCAGCGTGATGAGGACCGGAATGATTAAGAAATATCCTGGATGCTTTCCCACTACTAAGCCCAATTTGTAAAAGGACCTGTTCAGGCAGTCGTCCACGATTTTCAAGCCCACCATCTGAAATTTAAAAAAATGCATTGAAGAAATTATTTAACATGCAGCTTAATATATAGATAAAAACTTTTATGCAGTGACATGTATATTGTATAGTAGGTTCATAAAGAGTGAAAGGTAGAGCATAAAATGAGCTATATGAATATTTGACATCATTCAACCTCAGCATGGATTCAACCATAACTGCAACATATGAGTTTGTGCAATTCATTTATGAATCATTAGATGCTAGTAAATATGTTCTTAGCATATTATTTGATTTAAGTAGAGCTTTCGACTTCTTAAATCATAAGTTTTTAATTAAAAAAGTTGAATCAATAGGAATTCAGGGAAACCTTAAGTTTTTTGTCACCGGTAGAAAAATTGCTGTAAAATTAGACAATAATTACTCTAAAAAAAAGGATATCAATATCGGTTTGCCTCAATGTGTAATCCTCTTCCCTTTACTATTCACAACATTTATTATTGATTTGGAAACACATCTTAGTGAAGACATCAAATTAATTGTATATGCAGATGATGTTACATTTGGACTTGTGACTGACTTACCAGAAGAATTAAATAATTCTGCAAACAATTTAATAGCCGAATTCTCATCATGGTGTACACGTAATCAATTCCTTCTAAAACATAAAACAACCTATGTACGATTTTATAAAAGGCGACAGCCACCTGTTTTAAATCTAAATATGAATCAAGACACCATTATACGATCGGCATCCATTCAATTACTTCCACATCCATATAGTGGATTGAAAGTAAAAAAAAAATAAAATTTTTACGTATATATTATAGAGAGATCTGGAACTGGATTGTTTTTTGAACATATCCGATGAAGTGTTGGAATAAGTAAAGCAAGCGGGTAAGAGTACAGAAACTTGAAATTTGGTGTATGTACTAGAAGTTAAGGCCTCAAAATTTTTTATAATATTTTCCATCTCTCCACCACCACCACCACCCACTCCATTATTAAAGGGGTGCATAAAATAAAATTGAGATATTCACTTGAAATTTCATATAGTATATATTATAATGACATCAGGAACTATATTACATTTTGGATTATTCCGCTGAAGGGTTGGGGGTTAAATAGGGAAAAATAAGTAAAGCAAGTTGGTAAGAGTACAGAAATTTGGGATTTGGTATATGTACTAGAAGCGAAAGGCTCGGGTTTTTTATAAGGTTTTCCATGCCCCCACCACCCTCACTCCCTTATTAAAAGAGTTGATAAAATTAAATTGAGATATTCACTTGAAATTTGGTACACGTATGTATTATAACGACATCTGAAACTAGATTATTTTTTGACACGATTCCGTTGAAGGAGTGGGGGGTAAGTAGTGGTAAATGGGGAAAAAGAAGTACAGCATGCTGTAAGAGTACAGGAACTTGGGATTTGGTGTATATACTAGACACCAAGTTCTCAGATTTCTTTCTAATATTTTTCTATGACATCTGTCCCAAATATTATTAAAATTGTATGACCAATAATTTCCACATACTAGAGTGCAATTATAATCAAAATGTTTTCTTTAAAGTGACGGATGAAAAATTTGGATGTGGAAGTAGTGATTCCTTAGGTAGCGGTTTCTTAGGTCTAGTAAGTAGCTGATGAAAATCTTACTCGGACGAATTATATAGAATCAGTATACAAAAAACAACACTCTGCATTTTTTGTATTACTAAATCTGAAACTGATCTTATCGAAAGGACAATTAATAAATGTATGTCGGAGACGTCCCCTTCACGTTACCCGTGCGGACGCCTTCCAATACTTTCGTAGACGCCTTTCGATAGTCTTGTGGACGCCTGCTAACTCATAATTCATTGAAGTCAAGAGAACGTTGTCAACAAGTACCGATTGCATTAATGTAAACATCTCGATATGTGGTCGTGTGAACCATCAGTCTGGAGTCCCTGGAACCCTCTTCCCGGCGAGCGGAACAACATGCCTGAAAGTCCCGTAGATAAGTAGCTAGTCTTATGATAAACTCGGTAGGGAATAGTTGAAATCGCGGGACTGGCAGTAGTGGACTGCTAGCTCCAGTATTTTGGTGGTATTGTTTGTATTTTCAATCTTGAGACATTTACCTGTTTCGATAAATCATAAATCATGTTACTTTGTGATTTATGCGACTATTATTTAAGTGATTTTATTGTGTTTACCAATGTGCGGCCTAAATCTAATAGATCCGCCTTAAAACGCCCCTCTCCTTGCCGTCTTCGACATGTATATTATGAACTCGTACATTCTTATGTCAGATACTCAATTATTCTCCGAGATGTAAGTACAGAAATACAAAGAGTATTTATTTTACTACAGGAAAAAATCATTCGCCTCGTGTTTTCGCTCATGCCACTAGATTCATGTCGACCTGTATTCATAGAAAATAACATCCTAACCTTATCTTCAATTTTTGCACTCGAGGTAGCCATTTTGTCTACCAAAACAAGAATGCATTTACCTTTCATTCAGATGACATACAATATCTACAATACAGTAGCTAATCAGATTTCTATCAATAATTACAAGCTTCACCTTTTAGAAAAAGTTTGTATGTCTGTTGTGCCAGCATTTTTAATGCACCTTCTGTTGAGATAAAAAAACCAATATGGTTATTCAGTTTTAAAAAATAAGTTAAAAATATACCAAATAAATAAATATTATTATTCTATACAAGAGGTTTTTAGTAATGCAGCAACTAATGGTTGTATCAAAAATACTAAAAATACAGCATCATCATCTGTGTCGTTCAGTGTTCAATATTTTGTAGTGTATAAGTATTTTTATTAATTATGCTGTACTTATATGATACATTTTCTTATTATTTATTGTAATTTTTAATACCGTTTACTATTGTAACAAATTTAAATATTATTTTCTGTTATTAACGTGTGCTCAAAACTGATCTGTCACATTTATACAAATACAGTGAGTGTGAACCTAAATAAACCCACAAAATTCATATCTTTGGTATGTGTCATTTGTCAAAAATATCCTCGAACAGATCGATTTTAGTTTTGTAAATGCTGCATTTTGTCACTATACCAAAATTTACGTCGTCATTGGTTTCTTAGTAATGACGTCATCATACTTTTTTTAATGGAAACAGACATTTTTGTTTACTGTTTTTGGTGGTATATTCGTTTAGCTTTCTGGTGATATGAAAAAAGTTGATATTACCTAGCCATTCTTTTGGAAAAACATGTTTTTATTGATTGATACCTTGCATAAGTAATTGTAAGAAAAAAATCATCTCCATTGCTCAAATTGCGACCCTCCAACCATTTGGCATTGACCAAGACGGGTGTAGACACTTTGAACGCTGATCTGAATCTCATTCGCAATTCGTCTCATCTCCAAGCCAATTCTGTCTTTCTATGGTATCCGGTCTGTTAAAGTACATCCTTGACTTTAAGTAACCCCAAAGAAAAAAGTCTAAGGGGGTTTTTATTAATTATGCTGTATATTATATATGCTGTATATACGGTGAACGCGGGGGCCACTCAATCGGACCTCGACGACCTATCCACCAGTAAAAGTGTCATCTAAAAACTGACGCACTGCTATCCCAAAATTAGGTGGGGTTTTGCTGAAACCAGACGTTCTCAGCAGGAATATCTTCATCTTAATTGTTCGGAAACATAACTGCTAAGTCTGGCACTAACTCAACTCGCAAAAATTGTAAATATTTTGCGGCTCTTCAAAAAAAAGGTCCCAATAAACGATCACCAATCATACCTGGCCACACTTTTACTTTGCCTTGTCGCTGTGTATGGTCTTCTTGAGTTCAGTGAAGATTTTCGCGTGACCAATACCTACAGTTATGCCGATGTACAGTCCCCTTTAAAGAAAATGTAGCTTCATCAAAAAAACAATGTTCTTTAAAAAATTTGGGTTTTCATCGCACAAGGTCATCAACTGTTCACAAAACTGTAAGCGCCGATCTGCATCGTCCTCATTCAATTCGTGGATTAATTGCAATTTGTATGGCCGGTATTTTTCTTTTTTCAATAGACGTACAACATAAGTTTGATTCACGTTATAATTTAAAGTCAGCTGCCTTACCGAAAGATAGTGGTTTTCCTCACTTTCTAGAAGAATATTTAATTTGGTTTCGTTGCTTGTGCTAGGGCGACCAGATCCAGGGAGGTCAGCTACAGTGCCAGATTCATCATATCTAGCCACCAATCTACTTACAGTGGAAATTTGCTTTTCGGGATACTTGGCATTGAAAACATCATATGCTTCCTGATGAGTTCTCAGCCTATCACCATATCCAACCATCATCAAAAGTCCTACGCGTTCTCTTTCACTTAAACGTGGCATTGCATTCACTAGTTTTACACTGTCTCAGAAGTGTCACAAAACTGAAGTTCCACACGTGCCAGGAATAAAAAAGTTATCGATACTTTACATAAAAAAGCCTGTATCTTTCTGTTGTTAAGGTGATTGTCTTTTTATTATTTTCTTTGTTTTGTTTTTGTGTCAAATGTTTTCATACTAGTTAAAACAAAAATGTAGGCAACAAGATTTATCAGTCCATAAGAAAGTGGAACATTACTCGTGAATTTGCGAAAGGAAAGCTATATTTACATAAAATGTCATTTTTCCAAAAGAATGGCTTAGGTAATATCATTTTTTTATATCACCAGAAAGGAATATACTTACCACCAAAAATAGTAAACAAAAATGTCTGTTTCCATTAAAAAAAAATTATGATGGCGTAATAACTCAAAAACCAATGACGTCATAAATTTTGGTATAGTGACAAAATGTAGCATTTACAAAACTAAAATTCGACCTGTTCGAGGATTTTTTTGAAAAATGACACATATGAATTTTGTGCGTTTCTTTAGATTCACACTATATGTGATAAACTTACTCAAGATATTTACTTTTCCTTTATTAATAACATTAAGAAATCTATTACAGTTTTTTTTAATTTACATCAAAATATGGAGTAAATTAAATGGGGCTTCTACTTTGTGTTTGATTAAGTTAATATATATTTTATTACTTTCTTGAGCGCATGTTTGATCATTAAAATTACACTGCAATATTTGGCGTAAACAGGCCAATCTTATGTAGGTGATATGACGGATAGCCATAACAAAATTTAAGTCTGCTTAAATGTGTTTGCCCTTTCCCTGAGATCAATAGTTTTTAAATAGAGTTTTAAATTTACCAATGCCATCTTCTGACATGGTACGGTATGAGGATATTCCTGAAGAAATACTTTCTTTGACCACGATCTACTTTCCCATTGTTCTCAAGGCCGATATGAGCTCGGTCCCAAACAGATTTAATTATATAATTTCTCTCAGTCAAGTTACTTAATAGGAATATAATTTTGATAATATTACATAAAGGAGAATTGATAATAATCATAATAATATTCTTTATTAAGCAACTAGGAATTACAGTAATTTAATGTCTACTACTTTTAATAAATGATAGAACAGACTGCGAACCAGACAAAATTATAGCCATTTGACAATCGTTAATGTAATCTACCTTCGGTTTATTAAAATAACTCAAATAATCCTTATCCGCCCATCGTATGTATGGTAGATCTCATTCAGGAAAGTATTTCGAAATGCCATGCAGAAAGGCGGTGCGTTTTTTTATCCTATTTTGTTGACAAGATCATAATTATTTAAGTGGCTAACTTTATCGATAATACGTCAGTTTTTAATTTACCGCTTGAGAATAAAATTTAACAAATCGATTTTAAATTGATATTAGGTAATAGGGTACAATGTTCTCTTATTATTTATACCTTCTATTAATAAGTAAAACTGAGTAAAATTAATTCTCACAATTTTAGGTGATGTTTTCATTTTTTTGCGGCGGTAAAATTTTAAAAATCTTGTATTAATAAATTTGCAGTTGAAGAATAATGTTTTAGAGTGTCAAGAGCAGCGAAATTTGAAATAATGGCATCTGCCATTTACGTTAATACACCCGACATATTTCTTTATTGGCATATGAGATATAGCCCGAGAGCTCACGATTTATTAATTTATTTATTTAATAGTTTATTCAAAAATAATGGTCAGCCTGCGCGCTGATAGAACAGCGAGCAGTCAGCTCTCATTTTCGAAGTGGACCCGTGTCGCTGGAGAAGCGAAATCCTCGGATCTCTTACTTCCCAATGAACAATTTTTGTTTTGTAAAGGTACTCTGAATATCACCATCACCGAATTATAAAAACTTTAGTAATGAATATTTTCCATGAAAACTTTTCAATTACCACTTTATACCACTTAAAGAGCTTAAATGGCGCCGGTCACCATTATCTATTTCCAAGTTTTATAGTAAGAAGTAATACAAATGTAACTGTTACTCTTATAAACTTCCTTATAAACTTTAAATACAGAACCTCTCCTTCTCTCTCTTTCTTTCACCACAAACCTCTTTCTCTTTCTTTAGTTGATGATGATGAAATTATTACATCTTTCTTTCTAACAATATGGAGACTTTTACTCTGTATATGAAATATACGTACTTCAATTAGAAATATATTATACTTGACTTTTATGGCAAATATGCCTCTGAAACTTTCATGCAAATGCATCTTTACTAAAAGTGACATTTGTACCTCGAAAAAATAAAGGCGCCACCGAAATTATATATATTTAAAAATTTTAACTAAAATATATTTTTTTAAATTTCTCACAACATTCGATTCTTCATAAAAAACTGCACTTTTTAACTTATGGTATACATATTTATATTTACATAAAATGTAGTATCAGCTGAGTATGTTAAATATTCAACCTGCTTTTCAACAGTTCACTTAAAAGTATCAATATGGCGTCCACTGACAAGATCGAAAATAATGCATCCATATTGAAAATACCAAAAGGACACTATAAATCTGAAAAGAAACTTATGGGATTCTTATAGAACTTCTGTGCCTCTATATAACCAAGAACGTGTGGTTGGATTTTTCCCTGAACATTTCAGGGGTGGACTTGAATAAATTTATCAATATCTAATAAAATTTATCAAAATTCAAATTTATTAAAGCGTGTCCACAAAAATATGTAACGTCAGCGGTCCTGCTACAAATATAACTTTATGGATGGATGTAACTTGACGAATCATATGACAACGCGATGAAATATTGGTAATACTCATTAAAATGGCCGAAAAAATCGTCGACCTTTTTCTGGACGCTCACAAACAGAAAGGCAGATATGCTGCAATTTCAAATGCAATTAATGTGTGTATTCATTTATAGACTGATGTCTAGGTTTACCTACTTGTAGATATTAGACAGTAGTTAGGTGTAATTATAAGTGCTGCTTTTAGATTGCGTTAGTACCTGTACTAATAGTACTTATCTCGATCATTACTTAGGGGTAAAAGTAACTTAAATATAATTAAATAGCAGTAGAACGAAATTCGGCCCTGCAATGACCATGAAAATTCAGACTCTGAACGATAATTATAAGTTGAATTTCCAACCTGTAAAAATCAACAATATTAAAAAATGTGTATACTATATGAGAGTTTATGAATGTCACATTGATTCTAGTTTAGAAATGAGAATAAAAACATTAAAATGGAGAGTAAACTTACAAAAACGTAGAATTTGCGGTTATGTTAACAATTATTGTTGTTATTGTGAGACGAGGAAGTTTTATATTCATCAGAGCCAACCCCTATATAGGAATTAAAAACTATTAGTTTTATAAATTTGTGACTACAACTTCTATACAAACTCTTTATATAAATTATAGTAACAGTTATTAAAAGTTGTATAAGTCTGTGATGGAAATGTTTCCGTTGCCATTTTATAAAACCCAAGGTTTTAAAACTTTTAGTAATTTTACATATCTACTATGCAACTTCGCAACTCTTTAGTAATCTTATAAACCACTTTTATAAACTCACAATCTTAATAAACCACTTATAAAAATAGCAGTTACTTTAAGTGAGCAAAATTGTTCATTGGGTTTGGCAGCCGCTATCTCGTTTAAAAATTACCGAAACATATCGAGCCCCACATCATCGAATTGGAAATTTAGTTTTCAATCGATCAAGCATAAAAAGGGGGGTTAATTGTGTCTAGAAAAAGTTAAAGCGGTTTATGCGAAGAGATGTTGAAATAGCATATTACATTTTTTAATGGTTTCTCCAAAAAAATGAAAATTCCCGCAAGAATCTAAAAAAAATCAGAGCTACATAAGAAGGCGAGAGATATCGCATTGCGCAAACGTTTTCGGGATTGAGCAATCGGAAGTATGACTCAATCTCGAAAACGAAACGAGATACAGAGCTGCGGTTTGCACCCTTCGATTTCTCTCACCTTCCTGCGTACTCCTGATTTTTTTTTAGATTCTTGCAGGCGCTTTCATTTTTTTGGAAAAACCATTAAAAAAAATTATGCGATTTCGACATTTCTTCGCATAAACCGCTCTAACTTTTTCTAGACAAAATTGACCCCCCTTTTTTGTACTTGATCGAGTGGAAATTAAATTTCCAATCCGATGATGTGGGGCACGATATGTTCCTGTAATTTTTAAGTAAGATAGCGGCCGCTTCTCCAGCGACACGGGTCCACTTCGAAAATGAGAGCTGATTGCTCGCTGTTCTATCAACGTGCAAGCTGACCATTATTTCTGACTAAACTAATAAATAAATAAACTATTAAATACATATTAGATTTTACAAAGCTCTTTCACCCTCGGTGTCATGAGCTCTCGAGCTAATATATTTATTCTTGATATCTGAACTATTAAAAACATTTTAATTCTGTATACTTTCCACAAAGAAGTACAGAATATTTAACATAGTAGTTACGTTGTCATATTATCCACAGGTGTACATATTGTTATGAATTACACCACCTTGGAACCTATGATGATACGCCTATGCCTACTAATTGTGACTGGAAGCTAGCAGAAGGAAATGGACTTTTCTGGAATGTGGTTGGAGAAGATTTTTGATTGTTTCTAGAGAGTCAAATTCGGAGTATATAAGGCGCGATTACCAGCGCGGAAAGGGAAGTTTTATAAAAGTGAACAAGTTAAAAAGTGAAAAGTGAGGTTAAATAGAAAAGTAAACAAAGTGTATTTTGAAGTATTGTATAGTCAGTAAATTGTTAAATAAAGTGTTAGTGGTGTTTATCTCTTGGTGAATAAACGCAACAATATAATAAAAGACGGAGAGAAAATATACACAGAATCACATCAAATTAATCGGCTAAGCGTTCAAAACAATTGATGTAGCATTGTTTGCTATTTAAAAATGAATTATTATTTGTTTGCTTATAATTGTATTGAAACATATTCTTCGTGGGATTTTGCAAACAGCAGAAAAAAATAACTATCTATAACTAATAGAAAAACTATGTGTAAAAATGTTAATGAAATCTCTGCATTCGTTCGATAACATGAGTTCTGGTTATGCTAGCGAATTAAAATCCTAAAATGAATTTGTCTAATTTCTTATTTGACAATTCTCATTCTAACACTAGCATCCACACAGTCACCTACGGTGATGTAGGTTAAACTAGTATCTACATAACCCCCTACGATCATGAAGATTCAGTTAAAAATGAGAAAAAAGGCCTAAAATGAATTTATTTATCTACCTTGTCTTAAAAATTTTTCATTCTAATGGATTACATTTACATGAAATCTATCATTCTGTTTCTTGGAAACGCTTAGCCTTTGAAACGTTTTTCGCCCTTATTCTGGAGCTCATCAGAAAGATATAAAGCCACTTATAAACATGTTTCATGCAGAATAGATAGTTGTTTTTATCAGTCAATGTCAAATATAATTATTTCACACGTATTCAAAGAAATTGTCTTGATTTTGCATGAAACATCTTTATGTCTTTCTGATGAGCTCCAGAAAAAGGGCGAAACACGTTTCAAAGGCTAAGCATTTCCAAGAAACAGAATGATAGATTTCATGAAAATGCAATCCATTAGAATGAAAAATTTTTAAGACAAGGTAGATAAATAAATTCATTTTAGGACTTTATTCTCATTTTTAACTGAATTTTCATGATGGTAGGGGGTTATGTAGATTCTAGTTTAATCTGCATGGCCGCAGGGGACTCTGTGGATGCTAGTGTTAGAATGAGAATTGTCAAATAATAAATTAGGCAAATTCATTTTCAGGTTATCGAAAGAATGCAAAGATTTCATTAATATTTTTACACATAGCTTTTCTTTTAGTTATAGATAGTAATTTTTTTCTACTGCAAAATCCTATAAAGAATATGTTTCAAGTGTTTGCTATTATAAAACATTAGTGGAAGCTAGATGTAAACACTGTACCTATTCGCCAGTTTATTGAAGATTATACATCATTGTTGAATGTATTTCCTAAGGCACTATTCGCAGTTTTGCAAAAATAAGGTAATTCAGATATTGTCTGTAATTGTTTATTTGTGGCATATTCAGATTTTCTTACTTTTTATTGGGTATTTTGCTACTGAAAAATATTTAAAAATTTTAACGAAAAAACCTCTGCGCCAGACGGATCAGACAGAGGTTGGTTCCGTTTGGCGCAGAGGTTTTTTTATTAAAATTTTTAAATATTTTTCAGTGGCAAAATACCCAATAAAAAGTAAGAAAATAAGGTAATTCTTTAGGTACATCTTTAGCTTTACCTCACCCAGCTTGGTTAACAAAACACTGCTTAAGCCGGTGTCTCACGATACGTCGAATGCCATCCAACGTTGGACATATGATTGTTTGTCGCATCGTGTGGCCATTCTCCAAACAGAGAGAGAAACTATCATGTGCCCAACGTTAGTATACTATGCAGTATTTTTGTTTTTCAGAAACTTATCAAAGGCGATCCTTGTTAGAAATAATTTTCAAGTATATAACATCATTAGATAATGGTCCATTTAAACGGGGAGGAAGAATGTGGGGCTCACAAAAAGTCCCGTTATTAACACCACACCATACATTATCGCTAAACTCCTGTTGAAATGCCCTATGTCGAATTATATGAGGATTCTGATGAGCCCAGATTCTTAAATTATTAAAATTAACCGATCTATTATGGTTAAAGGTAGCTTCATCAGTCCAAATAATTTTACTTCCGAAATCGGGATCTTGTTCCATGGCATTTATAAACCAATACAAAAATTGATACACCTTTCGGGATCACCTGGTTGAAGGCTCTGGACTGGCTGCATTCGAAAACCTTTTCTGTGGTCTTTTTTCAGAATCCGAATAATTTTGTTTTTGGAAACATGCACAGCTTGCGCACGCAGCTGTTGAACCGCTCTTCTGATACTTAATTTATTATTATTGTTAAATTTGGCCAAAATTAGGTTTTTAAATCACCCATTTCGCTGTTCCTCATTTCTTGGACCTCTCTTAAGTACAACATTCCTAAATTCTAGGTGGGTTCGAATAAAAACATCTTTAGATGGTTTCCTTCTATTAGGAAATCTTCTGCGATATTCGCGTACCGCGGCATTCGCGTTTCATTTACAATGTCCATAAATAAAATGAATATCCGCGTACTCCACATTGCTACACATGACCATTTTTTTACTTTTCAATAGAACACTTTTTCCAAAAGGAAATAATAAAACTACAGACAATGAACTACAGAAAACCAAAAAACAACAATGTCATTATTGTCGTTATGGCATTGCATGCTAGATTATTTTTTCATTTGTTACAACCATTGCCATCACGGTACACTTCTGCATACTAGGAATGCTGATAATAATGGTTACTAATTAATAAAGTTTAGATAAGATTTACTCAAAAACTGATAATTTTAGAGAAAAAACACAAGAGGCTTTTTTTGTGTAGAAAACTTCAAATTTTTAAGTTCCGCTCATAAATTACTTTAGAAGTGTCACACAATAAAGTCGGGGCTTAATTATACCTAGCCCCCCCCCCAGTTTTACTCGCACCTGAATGATTTTCGTACATAGTTGTCACTTTTTCTAAAAAGCATAAAAAGTTAAATTCCTGTGTAAATTATCATTTGTTTATCTTTAGACGTTTCCAAAATATTCATAAAGAAACGTTTTCAGGAGAATTACTTGAACACCCTGTATCTCGGAAACAAATCACTTCCCGTCCCATGTATATAGGAACTTTTTTTCTTATTTTGAAAAATTGCATTAATTAGTGAAGTTTGACTTATGCAATTCGGACACCCTGTATTAGTCAGGTATTTTTGTTCTTTCATGATGATTACAATGCAGTCGTTTATTTTTATAGTTATTATTATTATTTAATTTAAATAAACATTTTCTCCAAACGAATCCTGAAAGTTGGTCAGGTATTGATGATTTCCAAAGAAAGTGTCAAAGTTTAAGATCGTTAATGATGCAGCAGAGAGGAATGTTTAATCGATAAGGGAATATAAACTGTTAACTATAAATGACAATATTGCAAGTTTTGAATGATTACGGTCATCGATTTGGAGAGGAAAGAATTCAACGGTGTCTAAATCCTGGTAATATGTTGTATTATAATGAACTCTGTGATGAAATAAATCAGTTAATTGACTAAATATTACACACTTCTTTCTATTTTCAAAATTCTTTAAAATAGTTTCATTTTTATACAGTATCTTACAAATGTTGAATATTTTGGGAACCTTAAAAATACGAAATAAAATAATAATGGCCATCCCAATGAACATCTGCACATATAATAGTAACAAAAAATACATTTTATTTTCATTTTTTTTTTTTTTAGATTTTATGGTATGATTATATGATAAGTATATCGATATTTCCTATCTTTGGTCGGTAGTGTATTTATTTGGTGAAAGTCTAGACAGTCTATCATAAGTGGTAAAGAATGTTGATCGTTGATTTTGCATAAAATTAACAAGTAGTGTAACTGTAAAACAAGTGTCACAAAAAATTACTTAGAATTTTTATTAGAAAGTATACCTCTATTGTTAATAGTTTTCAACTGCATGTATAATAAAATAACAAATACGTTCGTTACTTGCTAGAAAAATATCAATAATAAACGGTTATTGCATCAATAAAACTGATAATATTTATTATAACATGAAGAGAGCGCCTGTAACTACTTACCAAATTAGTTGTTAATAATAGTATAAAATAAATCATCATTACGAGTTTTAAATAATTAATTGAAAATTATCATCGTATATTGATATCACTTCATTGTCTTTGCATTGAAGGAGCATTGAAGGAGCATTGAATGGCCTTGCTTTGTCCAATTAAATATACTTTTTTTAATTATTGTTTATTTTTTATCATTTGCGGTTATATGTACTAAACTTTTTATAAGTCTAAGATTTGGAATTAATTAATAACAAATATATAGGGTCTTGAAACTATTAGGACGTAATAAACCAGTGAGGGAAGCACATATTCAATCCGGAAATTGTATTAATTTGATAACACACGATAACCTCTACATATATCTAAGTGGAAGCTACATAGTAATAATCTAATAAAATACTAGAATATCTAAAGAAAGAGCATACTCTCATGTTCTTTAAATTCTAAATGACCGATGTCGAAGTAAAAATGCTTATAACCGAATTTGTAGAGGACGAGATAATAACTAATTTTTTCCACTCATATATGAAAATACCAATTTTTCCACTGTCTACTCTATATAAAAGTGACACTTTTTTACTCTAGAGATGAAAATATTTTCATCTCTAAAAGTGAAAATGAAATTCTTCAATTTATAGTTTTAATAACGGATAGAAGAAACACTTTCATTTAGTAGCCTGCGTATCTATTTTACCTACCATATAATAGCATCGACTAAACAAACAATTAACAATTTACATTATAACAGTTGGTTTATAATTTAATCGCATTTTATATGAGTATGATAGATTCAGAACGTGAATGCAGTGAATCATGTACACACCCAAATATACCGGGTGAGTCACGAATTGCGCTCGCCCCGATATTTCCTAAAATATTTGGAATAGAAAATTGAAATTTGGAGGCCTTATTACACGACTAAAATGCCATCTTTCCAATAAAAAATCAAGTTTGGTGCACATCCGGTTTGACCGGAAATGCCCACAACTTTCGATTTTTAAATGGAACACCCTATATATTTTTACATTTTTGGAATCTAGAGGAAATTTTGAATACAATACATCCCATTTTGGTCACTCTTTGATAAACATTAAAAATTTTATTAAAAAATCTATTTCTGAATCCAGAGTGCTGTGGTGCCCAAAATATATTTTAGTTTGTGTGCTACGTTACTATAAAAATAAAAAGAGCAATATGATTGCATTACTTAATTCTCTAGAGGCGTTTAAAATTTTTAAATGTGATTTTTACCCACTAACCCGTTTTTTTAAATGGGAATTTAATCGTTCGCCAACACTTTTAAATGCCTCATTTTCATACGAGTCTAATGATACCAAAATTTTGAGAATCCGCTCAGAAATATTTGAGATTTCAGCCAAAATACAATGCAACCAAGCTTTTAGAAACATGCGGCTAATAGATAATAGATTAGTGGGCTTTGGAAACTAAAATGGCACATTTCTGTGTAAATTTGGTAACCTAATAACATTGGAAAAATCATAGTAGCCATTGAATGTAATAAAACAATATCAGCTGTCAGACAGATACAAAATAAAGCGTTGCGGAAATCTCTTTGAGTAAAAATTAAAGAAAATGAATAATTTTAGTAGAAATTAAAAGGTCGATATGTTACTGATATATGGAGAGCGTCTCAAAAATTTAACTGCAGCTGCAGAACTGTATCAGCAACGATATCCCAACAGACGTCATCCAAGCAGACACTTGTTTGCCAGAGTGGAACAAGAATTAAGAAACGAACCCAATCAACAAGATGACCATCAAACATTTATTGTAAGTGAGGACAAAGGAATTGATGTATTAGGATTTGTGATGGTACACGCAACAACATCAACAAGGGAATTGTCAATGGAATGCGACATTAGTCAGTCTTCGGTTTGCAGAATTTTAAAGAAACATAAGTTTCGGTCTTATAAATACCAAATACACCAACATTTTTATGGAGATGATAACGACAGGAGGCTAGTATATTGCAACTGGTTCTTAAATGCAGTACAACAAAACCCAGGTTTTCCTTTCCATATTTTATATTCAGATGAAAGTAGATTTACGAACCAAGGTATGTTTAACAGAAATAATACTAGGTACTGGACTCAAGAAAATCCGAGGTTGGTAGGGCGGGGGAATATTCAGGAAAGATTTGGGTTTAACTGTTGGCTTGGAGTACTTGGAGATCGAATAATTGGACGCATATTTTTTTATGGAACACTTACTGGCGAACGATATTTATTCTTTTTACAAAACCAGACAGCAGAATTTCTTGACTTACTTCCTCTTGCTTATTTACAAAATCTGTTTTTCCAACAAGATGGTGCTCCCCCACATAATTCCAGAAGAGTGATGGAATAGTTAAACAACTTGCATGGTGAACGCCTTATCCCAAATCAATGTCATATCAGGTGGCCTCCTAGGTCACCTAGTCACCACTAATCTATTAGCCGCATGTTTCTAAAAGCTTGGTTGCATTGTATTTTGGCTGAAATCTCAAATATTTCTGAGCGGATTTTCAAAATTTTGATATCATTAGATTCGTATGAAAATGTGGTATTTAAAAATGTTGGTGAACGATTAAATTCCCATTTAAAAAAACCGAGTTAGTGGGTAAAAATCACATTTAAAAATTTTAAACCTCTCTAGAGAATTAAGTAATGCAATCATATTGCTCTTTTTATTTTTATAGTAACGTAGCACACAAACTAAAATATATTTTGGGCACCACAACACTCTGGATTCAGAAATAGATTTTTTAATAAAATTTTTAATGTTTATCAAAAAGTGACCAAAATGGATGTACTGTATTCAAAATTTCCTCTAGATTCCAAAAATGTAAAAATATATAGGGTGTTCCATTTAAAAATTGAAAGTTGTGGGCATTTCCGGTCAAACCGGATATGCACCAAACTTGATTTTTTATTGAAAAGATGGCATTTTAGTCGTGTAATAAGGCCTCCAAATTAAAATTTTCTATTCCAAATATTTTAGGAAATATCGGGGCGAGCGCAATTCGTGACTCACCCGGTAGTTGAAGCGGCAAACTTTGCTTCCTACATTTTGCCGGATAAATCCCGACAAAGGAATCAATTTGTTTACAAGAAGTTCATGGATTGGAGAAATGCGAACTATTTCTCCTGGCTTATATTAGTAAAATATCCAACGATTTAAACCTATCTACTTTGTGGAGTATGTATTCTATGTTACGCATCACAATTAACATCAAACATAACGTGGATATTTCGAAATACGCTAAACTCAAAGCATTTCCAAGCGGAATATAAAAGATGTTCTTGTCACTACTCAATTACATATACCTAATATGTACTTTTCAAGTGACTGTTAAAAACCGCTGCCTAAGGAATCACTACTTCCACACCCAGATTTTCCTTCCAAGTCTCTTTATAGGTAAACTTCTTGACTATATTTGCACTTTAGTATGCGGAAATAATTGGTCATAGAATTTTAATAATATTAGGGGAAGATGTCATAAAAAAATTACAGGAGTTGCAATTTAGCAAGCTTCGTTAATACATTGAATATGAACTTGGCTAACTTTCAAGCCTGACAAGATATTTACAAAATCTGCCAAATGTACAGAGGTTAGAAGTAACGAAAAGTTTAATATTACATTAACATTAATATTCCACAAAAAAACGGTTTTCGTAAAAATGTGAGAACATTAATCTATCAAAATTTATCAAATACACAAGTTTTACAAAAACGATACCAGACGTCGCCGTCGGTCGGCGTCGAGACGTAAAAATGCAAGAAGATGAATTTAGATATCAAAATTAATCAAATATATGTTTTATAGAAACGACGCAAGCCGTCGGTCAGCGTTGAGATGAAAAAATGGAAGAATATGAATCTAGGTATCAAAATTTATCAAATTCAGAAGTTTTACAATAACGACGCTAGGCGTATGTCGGCGGCGATACGTAAAATTGCAAGAACATAGGTTTAGAAATCATTATTTATCAAGTACACACGTTTTACAGAAACGACGCTAGGCATCGGTCAGCGTCGAGACGTAAAAATGCAAGAACATATATTTAGATATCAAAGTTTATCAAATACATAAGTTATACAAAAACGACGCTGGGCGTCAGTCGGCGTCGAGATGTAAAAATGCAAGAATATGAATCTAGGAATCCAAATTTATCAATGGACTCTTACTTGCTTGCTCTACTGATTTCTCCCAATTACACACCCCCTTTCACTCGTTCAACAAAAAATACATACGTGTACTAAATTTCAAGTGAATATCTCAAGTTTATTTCATCAAACCCTTGAAAAATATTATAAAGGAATCTGAGGGCTTGGCTTCTAGTATACACACCAAACCTCAAGTTTGTGTACTTTACACAGCTTGCTTTACTCATCTTCCCCTATCTACCTATAATTACATCCCCACCCCTTAAACGGAATCATCTCAAAATATAATTTAGTTCCAGATGTCGTTATAATACATACGTGTACCAAATTTCAAGTGAATATCTCAATTTAATTTTATCAACCCCTTTAAAATGGAGTAGGGGTGGTAGGGGATTGAAAAATATTATAAATAAATCTGACGCCTTGGCTACCTACACCGAATTTCAAATTTCTGTACTCTTATCAACTTGCTTTACTTATTTTCCCCTATTTACCCCTACCCCCAACCTTTCAATGTAATAATCCAAAAATATAAATTAGTTTCAGATGTCATAATATATGCGTATATCAAATTTCAAGTGAAGATCTCAAGTTTATTTTATCAACCCCTTTAAAATGGAGTAGGGGTGGTGAGGGGTTGATAAACATTATAAAAAATCTAACGCCTTGGCTTCTAGTACATACACCGAATATCAAATTTCTGTACTCTTACCAACTTGCTTTGCTTATTTTTCCTTATTTACCCCTATTTAACCCCCAACCTTTCAATGTAATAATCCAAAAATATAAATTAGTTCCAGATGTCATAATATATGCGTATACCAAATTTCAAGTGAAGATCTCAATTTTATTTTATCAACCCCTTTAAAATGGAGTAGGGGTGGTGGGGGATTGAAAAATATTATAAAAAAATCTGACGCCTTGGCTTTTAGTACAACACCGAATATCAAATTTCTGTACTCTTACCAACTTGCTTTACTTATTTTCCCCTATTTACCCATATTTAACCCCCAACCTTTCAACGGAATAATACAAACATATGAATGAGTTCCAGATGTCATTATAATATATGCGTATACCAAATTTCAAGTGAATATCTCAATTTTCTTTTATCAACTCTTTTAATAATGGAGTGTAGGGTGGTGGTTGGATGGAAAATATCATAAAAAAATTTGGGGCCTTGACTTCTAGTACATATACATCTATTTAAGTTTTTGTACTCTTACCAGTTTGTTTTACTTATTTCCCCATATTTACCCCTATTTACTCCCCAACCCTTCACCGGATATGTTCAAAAAACAATCCAGTTCCAGTTCTTGTTACAATATATACGTTTAAAGTGAATCATTATTTGTTTGTAAACGTTCGTAAATAAATAAATATTTCCAGTGGAAGCTCGTGCTATGTCTATCGAAATAGGAAGATCGGCGATGTATCGACATCAAAATCGAAAATTCAGCTCGACAAGAATGAAAAAAAATGGGTATTTTCTGACGGCTTCTGAATTTTGCACGGAATGAAAGCTACTGAAAATTAATTTTCACCTTTTTCGCGACACTGGGATTTTACTTCAAGGAAAAAAGTTGTTTATTGTGATTGGACCTAAACACTTTTCATGAATTTAGCCATGCCGCCGTGATTACACGAAATTTTGGTCGAGGACTCACCTACTGTTACATTAACGTAGGGCATTGATTCCTATATTAGGAATATTGTATATAATATTATGCATACAAGGTTGATATAATATGAATATACCCTATAAATGCTGGCCATTGAGTTATAATGTAAACAAACCAACTTTAAAATGATACTCGTAGCAGTGAAATACTACTGTTGTCGTAGGTAAGTCACATATATATGCAAACTACTCTGTTTTACTTTGTTCTTTTCTGATACAGCCATGAAAACTTTTCGAGTAATGTTTTGAATGAATTTTTGCATCCTTGACTAAAATTTCACTTATTTTCCATTATAAAACGTTATGAAAAATTACGTTTATTTAAAATACACAACGATGTTCGTTTACCAACAATGCAACTGATGTCATTAATACAAGACGACGTGACGTAGTGGTCTTGGCAGTAAAGTTTCAATTCAAATTTATTTTAAGGCGTTAAATAACTTGTTGTGGAAATTCAACTGTTTTGTTCATAGCAATTAAATATTATCGTCACAGTCAGAGATTTTAAAATTTGTGGAAAAAATTAATAGACAGCCAGTGCAGAAAACTGAATTCTTAAATCGAGGCCAGAACTTCTAAGTTTCTCGTACTGACCCGAAAAATTATTTTACGAGTGGCTTCTTTCATATTC
Organism: Stenurella melanura; assembly: GCA_963583905.1. Lineage (NCBI taxonomy): Eukaryota > Metazoa > Arthropoda > Insecta > Coleoptera > Cerambycidae > Stenurella > Stenurella melanura. The sequence goes on from OY757312.1 coordinate 118,758,337, forward strand.
ACTTGTCATATAAATCACATCCCACATTCGGTAAAACCTCCTACTAGCCATACCACTCATTTTTTTGTTTTTTATGTGTTCTACATTTAATAGACTAATATGGAAGGTTGATTGTTATTAACTGGACAAAAACAAAGTTTAATAACCTCATACTAGATTCAAACAACTCTATGCCTCTCTACTAAACGTAAATATTATTGTTATGAACTCTCTAAACCCATGGCCATTTATTGCTGTAAGTATTTTTTAATAGTCTTTTTAGTATAAATACATAAGTAATTAATAATAGCATATAATGCACCTTGCAGTTGAACGCAGTGAGATAAAAATCTCGGAAACTGTGCTTGGTTGCCTCCGATAACGGTGGATTCACGTCGGAGTCGTCACTGATGAGCATTCCGCGGCATGGAGGAGAAGACATGACCCACTTATGGAAACCCACTGCCTTAGTCATTGATTTAATCGAGTGTGCCAGCCAAGTGCATCGAAATTAAAAGTGCATTTGTTTTAATTTTTGTCAGGAAGTACACTACCAAAATACAAGCACCACTTGAGAAGAAAATGAGCTGGGATATCTTGTCTCTTAATAACTCGTTATCAGTTTCTGCTATATTAGTGCAAGGCCAGACTGACGAGCTGTAAAGTACGTCTAGTGACAAATCTTGAGCAATAAATTGTTGCAGTAAATAAGCAGCATCCTATGGGTTAAAAAGAAAACATATTTAAGTAATAAGCGTAATAAGATCGACTAGACTACACGCTTTACAAGGTGTAATTCATGAAAATTTTAGAGGACATACGATGAGTTTGATCATACAATATAGCCTACATTTAAGCGCTCGTTTGCTAGAAACAATTAATAAATGAAAAGTTATTGTCCATTTTACTTAGCATGCCAATGGGTGATAATTTTTAGAGATCATTGCGCCAACCAAATGTCAATAATAGTAGCGATACAATTAGATCGGCTTCTGAAAGCACGAGCATGAAGTTTTATCATTGAATGACACTGAAATCATTAACATAATATGTCAAGTTTATCTTTGTGTTATACTTTCCGCAAATACCACTTTTGCTTTTAAATTTTGTCTATATATTTTTTCTCAAGCTTATGTTACTCCAAGGTTAACATAACTCGAATAAATTAAAATAATATATAGTATATATATATACATCATTATTAAAAAGTGTATTAATTTTATTTTAAAACCTTTGTGTTGCATTATAAATAATAGCATCAACAGCCTTTAAGTGGATAAAATCATATTTAAAAACCGATACCAGTATGCAAAAATTAATGCATTTGGTAAAAAAGTTAAATCTGAGAAGGAAAAATTAAACTAGGAATCCCCTAGGGCAGTATAATTTGATCATTATTATTTAACATATTTATATATGATTTATGTAATAAAAAATAACAGTCAACATTAAATAATTCATTATGCAGATGACACTACCCTGCCACTAAAAGCCAAACAATTAAACTTATTAATAGATGAAGCAAGCGAAATATTGACCGTAGTACAAAACTGGCAATTAGAAAATCAATTAATTCTAAATAGAGACAAATCAAATTTCATAATTTTCAGAACAAATCGTTCAAAATTAAAACTTCCTTTAAATATAAATATAAATAATGGCAATGTAATGTTAAAATCAGAAACGCAGTTTTTAGGAATAATTACCGATTTACGAATTTGGTTTTTCGAAAATACAACGAATAAAATCAACCAGGACGGAAAACTGCTCCGTCCAACAGATTTTCCGAAAGTACAACGAATTTGACTTTTCGAAAGTACCACGAATTTGGTTTTTCGAAAGTACAACGAATAAAATCGCACAAGGCGGAAAACTGCTCCGCCCAACAAATTTTTCGGAAGTAAGTACAACGCATTTAATTTTCTGAAAATCTCAAAAATTTATTTTTATAAAAATACAATAACGAGACGTAAACAAAGCAGAAAACCGCTCCTCGTGATGAATTTTTCGAAAGTACCACGAATTTGGTATTTCGAAAGTACCTCGAATTTGGTGGTTACAGGTCGAAATCCTCAGTCGGGATGTAGCGAGTAGCTATTTTAAACGTCAATATTTAGGAAAAAATCGATGGGACGGTTTTTCCAATAAACACCAAAATCCACATTTAATATTCCTCAAAGGGTGGAGCATAATCCTTATACAAAAACGTACAGAAAAATAGTCAAAGAATTCAAAGTCGGAGGGTCGATTTCGGCGAACCCAAAATACTTTTTATCCCGGCTCAGGCGGACATTGCGATAGTAGTCGCTCGAAGGCGAGTCGACGGGAAAAAAGTGTATTTGGGTTCGATGCCGTTAGTACGTTTATAAAAGCAAGAAAACCATCGAACTCATATAGATGACTTCTTTAAGCATCCTGACAATCATTTCGATAATTTTAGTGCAGAATTCAAAGTGAATAATTTTCAAAAAGTTCCGCATACATTTGACAATCATTACTAATTGGGAGTCTGAATCTTTTTGTACAGTCGATTGTTATAGTTCTCTCGACGCTGGATGAGTTACACTCCTACGGGAGGTAACGGCTTGCCGAGTGGTGATCCTTTTCAAAATTTTAACGACGAAAAGATATTTTTTTCCGAAATATTAACAGCCTGTAGTTTTCATTTTCAATTGATATTTAACATTTTTGTTACGTGTGACATTTTACAGTTATCAAGAAATATTCAAAAACCAACCTGTGTCCGATCCATTTGACATGTAAGTATCTTTGATTAAATTTTTTAATATTGAAAAGAATGCCCAATAAATAACTATAGAAAATACCTGTGTCTTGCCGCACATTTAATGTTTTCACTTTTTTGATTATTCTCATTAGTTTGAATTCATAATCGAAAATTACATGCTAAATCTTAATGTTATTTCAACTATGACGTAAATCTTTGAGTCCTATAATTCTATATCAATAATGGAATTTTTAACACGTTTTAATTAGCACGACCTGTAATTTTTTATGTTAGAAAATCTTGTAACTCAATTTTCGCCCATTTTCAGATATCGTATTGACTTAAATAGGTGCATAGGTGTATGGTTTACATGACAATACAATTCAGTATTAAAATGTAAGATGGCGGACAGTTTACTTATTATTATTTCTCAAGTCGCAGATTTTAAATACGTTATCAAATTCAATAATTCAAATTGACGGATAAGGGATAAGTTTTATCAGTCTGATTCGACTGGAAATTGGTATCTGATGGTTATCGAAGTTGCAGATTATAAATATTTGGTCGGAATTTAACAAATCAAAATGGCGACGTCAATATGGCGAATAAATTTTATAATTTGTAGTACGAATCCTTTGAAAATCGGTATCTGGGGGTTTTTGAGATCGCAGATTATAAATATTTAGTCGAAAGTCAAGATTTTAAAATGGTAGCTTGAAGATGACGAATAGATTTTGTACGAAAATTAATATATAAATTATTAATATCTGGATGTTCTTATCAGATCCGATAATTTACGAAATGAAACACTTTTTATAATTACCCGTATTGAAGTCAACTTGCGACATGTGCATTTCTTCACCTTCATCTACTGCATAAAAAATTACGCAACAGTTTGCAAATTTGCAGTGCACTTAAACATTATAATGACTAACAAATTAATAATTTCCATATAAGATAAGTGCACGGTTAGAAACCCCCTCTAAATCTGAAAGTCGGTCAGGTAAACAACCTGTTACTAAATTTTTGATTCAGGTGTAAATTTTATGTATACTTACTATCGTTCGGATAAAGCATAAATTATGTAAGGAGAATGGCCAATGAACTTAAAATATTGTGGTTTACCTTCAAGATGTGTTTTTATTTTGATTGTAAGATTTGTGTGACTTATATATATTTTTTATTTAATGCTGTTAGTGTCACTATACACAAATAGTTTTTACGCATGATATTATACGAAAGACTGTAAACCATAAAAGGCATTTTGGGAAATATTTTGAATATAATGATTGTAAACATGCTCAATGTTATGGTGTTTATTTTCAACATATTAGGGGCCAAGGCTGTATTCAATTTTGAATGAATAGGAACAAACATATAAGTACGTTCATCGGCACTGGTTTTTTGTTTTGTATTTCGATAGTGACATACTTAAGAATGTAAAAGCAATTAATTGGGTGTTGAATTGAAGGTGACTATAGAGTTACGTATCTGTTACCCATTCATTTATTTTCGGATGTTAGCCACCCAATGGCCAATATATTTCCAAATAAAAAATCTAACTTGTACCATGTAGTACTTTTAAAAATTTGTTTTTTTGCCAAATTTGGTTTTAGCGCATCAAAATACTTAGGAAATGATGGGTCTGATTGCAAAGACAGATATTTTTTTTATAGACCTGTGTTATTTATTGTTAACCTACATTGTACGAAATATTTTTCAACTGAAAAAATGTTCTGATGCGTAAACGGCTAACATGGTATTTGAAAAAAATTAAAAACGTAAAAATCCGCGGCTTCATTTACTGAGAATCGCAGTCTCTTGACTGTAATGTATTGTACCTAATTTTTTGAAAACTATGCAGTTGAAAATTACTTTCTAACTGTATGATTCAAATCAAGACTAAAATAGTATTATTGTTACAGAACTCAGGAAACGTCTCCGATGCAGAATTTTGAAAATGCAAATTGTACCTAGAAAATATATCTATAATGCAAAGGACGTAATAACGCGCAGTTGGAAGCGTTTTGAAGCAGTAGCATCAAAATCAATATTTTTTTCGGAACTGCAACGATATTCGAAAGTGAAATTTACACACACATCTCTTGAGGAATCTGAGTCTTTTTGTACCAGTTGATATTATAATCATCTCGCCGATGTATGAGGTTGTGATCATACATCCTTGTTTCGTATTTCACTTGTCATGTGTGATGTAAATGTTAATTCAGAGAACCAAAAATTGAACATGTTCAACTTACATTAAAAAAAGAAAGAGTTAGTGATTATTTTGTTGAACATCCCATGTAACATGCTTGGAAATTCAAGATTCAAAATTTTATACCAAAGTAGAATTTTGATATTCTACCTTTCAAAGGAAATCATGTTCAAACCGGATAATAAACAATTCTCTTACATAAGCTATTCAATTCTTAGTAAAAACATATATTTTATTGTTTTACTGTATACTTCATTTAACTTACATATGCAATATTGTTGTCACTTACTTTACAAGGTATATGTATAACCAGGTATTGCAGCTATTTATTACAACTGATATAGGACTCATGATGTCAAACGATGTATTTTGGCTATTTTACTATGAAGATTACTGCAAAAATGGTGACCTCAGGTTTTGCTTATGTCATACGAGTACACTTATAGATAATTTTATATTCTGTAGTTATTGTTCATTACAGCGACCGATTTAACACAATATTATTACATAAGTATCCGACAATCAAATTGGCAAACTGTGGAGTGACGTCGGCGAAAGCATTGTATGAATAATAAAGTTTACGTTAAAGTAGGACCTTACGCAACTTCTTGTTTACATTCTAGAATCCGAAAAAGAAGTCGATAATGCAAGTATTTAAGAACGATACTTTTTTATAAGGTCGGTCACTCACTTAAGTTCAAAAGGTCAGGGGAAAACTGATAATACTTTCACCTTTTACTTGCGTTTCCCCTCGCGAAAAAAGTACTACATGGCAAACTTCCTCTCAATTCTGAGGAGTTTTTAGTCAAGGGGTGCTAAAAGTTCTCCAGGTTTGGTTTCGGATGACGCCAGAGGTAGCTCTTATGAAATCTTAATAAACACGGTTAAAACTGTGAAAAATCGTGCGAAAGTGTGTTGAATTGAAGCGTGGACGATTCTATATTGATTGATATAAATTAGCACTAGTCTGGCTATTTCGTGTAGTTGATATTTGATCAGGATATATCGGTTGAATGTGGAATCACCTGAAAGCGTATATAAACAGCTTGAAGAAGGGACGCAAACACCTGGCAATATAATATGAGCTGTGCACCATAAAGTTATCGTTTCAGTGGAGGGTAACGGACTGGTTTCTAAGAAGGGTGGAGCAACGAGTGTAAGTAGTGTAAGAAACAAAGGACAAAGAGGGAAGCTGCCAACATATGCACAAGGACGAAAAGATAGGTTCTATTTATTGGCTTGTTAATCCTGGTCACATAGTCCATATATTTGGTTTATTTACGAATACAAAAGTGTCTCTCGGGTCGAAGGATTTGGGGTCTGCTTGATAAACAGAGCGTCCTAAGTGTTCTCCTGGATCTCCTTTTATTTTTTGTAGATTTTACTCTTCATGTTGTTTTACCTTGGCGGATCGGTTTACAGCGTATCTCAAATGTTCTCTCTCACTCTCACTGTGAATGGCTATTTAACTGTGGACGATTAATAAATAAAAGGCAGGAGGCGGTGCATACTACTGGATTCAGGAACAGAGGAGGCAGAAGACTTAGAAGAAGAATAAATAAGATGAAGATAGATGGAAACTTAAAAGAAGCATGGAAACTTAAAAGAAGCATATCACAAACACCTACACTTTCCATCCTATATTTCTACCACATACGTCATGCCTAGCTGCTGGTAACAAGCAAGTACCATATGCACTCCAGCGTATGCAGCCGATCCAGCGGTATATAATAACTCCCAGATTGGATGTCAAGAAGTGGCAGCAATGCTTACTTTACACTGACAAATCAATCAATCAAAGGGGCGCTAAAAGTTCTCCAGGTAATAGAGTTATCCCATTCAGATATTAAATGCGTTAGTTGTTGTTAAATGCGTCCGTTTTACCACACTTGCGTTTTACAGAATCTGGGAAATGAAAATTAAATTCAGTTAGTGTTATATTGTCCAAGTGTTAGATGTGGCATTTTCCTAATTTTTCTACTTTTTTCTTAGGGTCTTCCTGCTACTTGTTCTCATTTCTAAATAACGTCTCAGGAATCTACGAGATAATTGTCAAGTATATAACTAGGAAATAATCTCTACGTCTGTGACTTTTACCTCAAAGAATCAGTTAGAGGGTGTTTTTTGACAAATGACACGAATAAAAATAATTGAATCGGTTAGTGTTCTTGATACCTGATGAATATTTTCTGTCCTTTTTGAAGGATTCATTAGGAAGTCGAAGATCTGCAGGTTCGTGGCTTAGTTATTTTGGAAAATAAAATGGATATTGAGTGATCCCTTTCCTATTATGCCTTGTTAAGCATTAGCCGGCTATTTATAACAAATGCATTTTAAGAGAATGTCGCTCCAGTGTTCGATGGAGCACAAAATAACAATATTGGGTTGCACAAATTTTTTCTTTACATTTTCTATTTAGTATATCATTTTGAGAGTTTCGGCGGGTACAAACATTTATTGTCCTTGAACGGTTGAATGTTGCCTATGGATAGTACATTTTCCAAAGAATAGTATTCGTCATAACTTGAATTAATTAGAAATCTGTTATTATTAATTAATTATTATATTTTCTTTCTAAGAGCGCGCAATTTAAAGTCTGAAAAAGTAAACATCGGAATATACTGCTGCAACCATCCCCTATTAACCCGTGATGTACTTAAAATACTTTGTAATTATTTACTCGAAAATCGAGGCAGCTACGAAAAATATGCTTAGAACATTTCTGTCGTAAAATTTGCTCATCGTTCATATTATGCTATACATAAGTACAATCAATATATACTGAGACATAATTTAAAAAGTTCGTCTTATACCTACTTATTTATATTGCCCCATTATCTAGCAAATACGCCAAAAATGAAATTTCTGGACTGTTACTAGCTTGCTCTACTTATTTTCGCCATCAATAGAACCACTTCAATTAGATGTCATTACAATACGTGGACCAATTTTCAAGTAAATATCTCTATTTCATTTTATCAGCCTCTTTAATAATGACGCCGGGGGTGGTGGAGGGGTTGAAAAATGTTATAAAAAATATGAGGCCCTGGTTTCTAGTATATACACCAAATACCAAATTTCTGAACTCTTACCAGCTTGCTTTACCTATTTTTCCCTATCTACCCCTATTTAACCCCCAACCCTTTATCATCTCAAAATATAATCTAATTACACATGTCGTTATTATACATACATGTACGAAGTTTCAAGTGAAAATCTCAATTTTATTTTATCAACCCTTTTAATAATGGAGTGGGGGGAGGTTGAATAATATTATACAGAAATCTGAGAAATAGACATATATTTTAAACACACAATTAACAATGTTTTAGAATTCTTCACTATCTAATATTGGAAGTAGTGTGTTCTAAAAACCGATCGATTATATTTTACACCCCCAGAAAGGGGTGGAAAAGTATAAATCTTCGTTTTCTTCATTTTAATTAAAAATGCGTATTTACAGAAAACATGTGATTAACCACAACCAGCTTCATATATTTTTTCAAATTATTCGGATATTTCTTTCACTGTGTTTCCAATTTATTAATTATGTCGGAGGCACATTGATGCACTGTTATCGAATGGAAATATTCAAATTATTGTTGTAGTTAAAATCGCAGTAAATCAAAGATATAATTTTTGATTGGCAGTGAGAGTGAATATCTAAAGGATGTGTACTATTTGAAATCTTTAGAAATTTGCTTGACGTCACAATTTACGATACATAAATAACGACAGCTCTTGTCATACAAATTTTACAATTTCAAACAATAACTGCTATTTTATATAGTCATCTCACAAAAATATTGACATACTAAACTTATTTAGTTTGTCAATGAAAATGAAATTTGCATATGCGTAAATCTATCCATATTTCGTATGAAACAAAAGTATGTCTATCGCTACGTTAAGAATCCAGTCAGGTATTCAGTGTCATTCTTATTTCGTCAGTGCAATTTGTTTTCGGAATATTAAATACTTTATTAAGTCAGGGTCTTTAATTGCCGGATAACCTACGTCAGATAACATTGTATATAAAGTTATATATATTATACTTATCTAAATGAAGAGAAATTTAATGTTATTATCTATAGAAACGTAATAAATGCTAATATAGCATCTAGAGTCCTAACATCTGTCTCATCGGGAATTTTATAACTTGCCAATATTTTAGCGAATAGTTCTAGAAAATGATAAAAATGTATTTAGAGTCCTAATCTCTTTCAGGAAACACCTGTACACCATGTGGGTGGTGGACCACCCCTACTGCAGGTTTTGCGAGGACGAGGAAGAAACTTTCATCCACGTCTTGGCTTCCTGCCCTAGGTTGATGAACCTGAGGCACAAACACCTCGGCATTGGCCTTCCAATGCTGGAGGAAATAAGAAATGCCCCCATGGGGAGGGTTTTGGCCTTTGGACTAGAATCCGGCCTGTATGTATAAATTGGTTAGCGGTTGCACAATGGGCCACAAGGCGTGAGTGCGGCGACCTTTGGTCGCCCAACTAGAAGAAGAAGAAGAAGAAGAAGAAAGAGTCTTAATGATTCGCTTACCTCGTCTCATTGATTAACTGCCAGAATATCCAACAGCCGAAATAAAACGCAGAGTCCTCCTACTTTGGATTTGTCAAATCCCACATCTCCAGAACTACAGAACTCCTGTACTACAAAACGTTAATAAGGCTTGTGCTTATATACGACTTCGAAACGTAAACGCTTACTAAGAGTGACGAGCCAATCTTGGCGTGTTCCGAGAGAAAAGGGCCAAGGAGAATCTATGGGAATGTTGCAGAAAATGGATGGTGGAGAAAAATGTACAACTTTGAACTGAACAAACTATTCGTCTGCGATGGGTGGGTCACTATGAGGATGGAGGCAGGTGATCCCCACTCAATAGGCTTTACTTGTAAAATCTATATAGGACAACGCAGAAGGGGAAACCCCGAATGCTCCTAGACAATATAGATGCCGACTTAAATGGTATAAGAGTAAGAACATGAAGAAGAGGGGCGTTGGACAAGGATGATTGGGAACAAATTCTAGAGGAGGCTAAGGCACACAAAGTGCTGTAACGCCAGAATGATGATGATTAATGGTTGACCAATTTTTTAACCTCATTCTTTATATAAATTTTGTGTAATTCGCTTTTCGTATCGATGAGTGTATTATTGTGCTCAGGAAATATTAAATTATAGAAAAGTAAATACATTTTCTAGAGAAAAAAATGTATAATTACAAGGAATGTAAATCTTCAATATTGAAATCAATAGTAAAGGCAGACCCATAAAAATCTAAAAATTAGCAAATCTAGAGTACAAAATATCACGGCCACAGTTAGTTCATGAAGCTCAAACGATAATACTTCACAAATAAATTGCCAAATAACATGAGAAGCGGAAATCCCACTCGATGGTTGCAGAAACTTAATACTCATTTAGTTGTTGACATTAATATCACGCCAGTAAAGTTCTGCTGATTAGAGAGGCGACTGACTACGACCTCAACGACGATTCGAGGCACTAGGCCGAAGCTCTAGATCCTGGTCAATGGGTAAGTGTAACTAATCCGTTCTCTGTTTCGGCCTGATCTTCAAGCGACGCTGCAAGGCGACAATGACCAGAAACATTTAGATACACCCGATCCCGGGAGTACAAAGCAAATAACTAGCTTGGTACCCCTACCCTTAGCTCGTACCGACGCATGACGCTAAGAAGGAGTCCTGGGCCGAACACAATCCTGAGTTACACAGTTCACCCTTCCTTCCAACGAAATCGTAGCACATGATGCCACTTGGCACTCTGGGCTTTCAACCAGTCAAACCCCCAAACCTCCTTCCAAATCCCGAATGGCTACAGCAACAGTCGTTCCCTTTCACGACAGATGAAAGACGCTTCCGGGAGCCGACATACAGGCGAAGAAAGAACAGAAGATAGAAGAGCGCCAGAAGAAACGACCCAGCTAGCAGGGTCCAACAGCCAGGACTAGGGGATATCCCCACACCGCCCACACTTGCGGGGTAGTTGAAGAAAAAGCAGATCCACACCTTACGAGGCAGAGACGTTGCGCGCGAGATTGCGTAATAAATATATTATATTCTTGCTTACTTTCGTACAGATATAATTTACATGTGTTTCCCAAGTTAACCTTTTATCAAGGTAGACTCCCAAGAATTTTACGTCATTACTAAGCGATAACTCATTGTTGTCCAAAATTTTTAGAGTAAAAACCACTTTATCAGTTTTGGTATCGTTTTGTGTCAACTGATTAGCTATGAACCAATCATGTACTGAATATTGTGCCGAAATTATTTCCGATATTAAGTCCTTAACATATTTAAATGCTTTTGTTACGGTTGTATCGTCAGCGAATAGAACAAAGTTTGCATCCATGCAATGCTTGGCAGATCATTTATATAAATCAAGAATAGTGTCGGCCCTAACACAGATCACTGAGGAACACCATATTTTGTTGAAAGATTTCAATTTGTGTTTTGCGATGATACATATTGGAAATGATTTGTTAGATAGGAACTTATTAATTGTTGCTAAAACCATAAAAGTTTGATATATCGACTAGTATTTTATGTGACACAGAGTCAAAGGCTTTTGTGAAATCTCAGAATTCTGAAAATGTAAGCAAGCCCTCTTCAAAGCATTCATTAATAGTTTCAATTAAAGAATGAATAGCTAATGTTGTGGAAAGGCGAATTGATGCGAACTGAATAAATTATTTGTCTCAGAATGGGTGGTGATTAGGTTCTTTAATATTATTTCCAGGATTTCTGCCATAAAGGAATGATGACAATTGGCCGATAATTTGAAGGATCATCCCTAGAATTTTTTTATGGATTGGTATAACTTTTGAAACTTTCAATATGTCTGGAAAGATATTATTTCTAAGGTACAGGTTAATCAGGTTTGTTAGTGGAACTAAGATGATACATTTTTGTTACAATTTTCATATTAACTACCGTTAACATTTTTAAGATTGCTTATTACATCGAAAATATCATTATAAGTTACCTCCATATAACAAATGTAAAGTTGACAAAGGTTTCAAGACAAAGCTGTCTGTTATTAATTTCCTTTAACATCTCTAATAGCGAACATATGATATGACGTCTGCTGGTACACTGGTAGGTTGCAATATCGATAGGAGGAACAAAAATCCCTAATTTCATATATGCTGAGGAAATCACCTTAGTTGCTTCAAACGAGGATAGGCTCATACACCAGATCCGCTTAACAGGCAGACTATAAGCTCTAATTGTGGTGTAAGTGTAATTTATAACAAGTCAAAAAATTATGATTGTAGGCAGAGCGAATAACTTGAGACTGAGCAAAGAATGCAGCTGACAAGATCGACGACTTGCCAGTTTGGGCAAAATTTGGCATGAAAGAAATATGACAAAACGACAGAGATTAGACTTACTAACACCCTAGTTTTTTAATCTCTTTTAAGTCTCTAAGATATTGACCGTTAGGAATCAGATGGCGTATTAATACTTTCAAAATGTCGGTAGGGAGAGGTATGTTTTAAATTCCCTGGACGACATATTGCACCAATAGCTCGATTCTCTAATAAATGCATCTTAGAACGCGACTCTCTGGCGTCATATTCTCCCGAATCTTTTCATTTTTTGGCCACATCAACAAAAGAGAAAACAATATGGAACGGTTGTTGATTCGGAGAAATCCAGATAACTAGAAGCGACGAGGCCAGCTAAAATGATGCATTGATTATAAACGTCTACATTTGGTAAGACATTGTGAATGAAAAGCAGCAAATTCATATTCTAGGAATGAATATCTGATTAATTAATCAAATATCTCTCGGCTCTTGAAGTATCATCCTGTGATTATGAATCACCCAGTATATCAGGGCATCTGTTAGTGATTTTTTACTGCGTATCCATGTGTTTCAAAAAGCCCTATTTCAGCGGGTGGGGGGATATTCCTTAAAATTAAATATTCACATCGGTGAAAATTTTGAAGAGCGGGAGGTGATATTCCTTCACATTCAATATTTACCTCGGAAATCGAAAAAAAAAAAAATTGTTGCTAGCACAAAATGTTTATTTTGGCGTATACAATACAGTACTGTACTGTAATGCCACACATTCCTGTCGGGCGATGTTGTATTAAAAAGAGTAAAGAGTTTATTTTTGACTTCGATTGTGTTTTATCTTTCTGCAGTTTGTGTCGAATTAAATATTTATAATTTACTTTTATTTGGCTCCTTTTCTTTTGTATTATTGCATTTTTAAATATCACTGGTATCAATTTTTAAATTGCTAAGTATTTATTACAAAGGGCCCCAATTTCTGTATCCATTTCATTTTAACGTCGAAGTGATCTCAATGTTACACTTTTGTTTAATGAAAAATTACTGTTCAGCTTTTCTTAATAACTAGTAATTAAACTATACAATACTAAGTTTCTCTTTGTTACGGAATTTTTCGACACGACGCATCTTTAAGATTTTACTACTAACAAATAATATTCATGTGAAGTGAAGAACAAAGTTTGCATCCATGCAATGCTTGGCAGATCATTTATATAAATCAAGAATAGTGTCGGCCCTAACACAGATCACTGAGGAACACCATATTTTGTTGAAAGATTTCAATTTGTGTTTTGCGATGATACATATTGGAAATGATTTGTTAGATAGGAACTTATTAATTGTTGCTAAAACCATAAAAGTTTGATATATCGACTAGTATTTTATGTGACACAGAGTCAAAGGCTTTTGTGAAATCTCAGAATTCTGAAAATGTAAGCAAGCCCTCTTCAAAGCATTCATTAATAGTTTCAATTAAAGAATGAATAGCTAATGTTGTGGAAAGGCGAATTGATGCGAACTGAATAAATTATTTGTCTCAGAATGGGTGGTGATTAGGTTCTTTAATATTATTTCCAGGATTTCTGCCATAAAGGAATGATGACAATTGGCCGATAATTTGAAGGATCATCCCTAGAATTTTTTTATGGATTGGTATAACTTTTGAAACTTTCAATATGTCTGGAAAGATATTATTTCTAAGGTACAGGTTAATCAGGTTTGTTAGTGGAACTAAGATGATACATTTTTGTTACAATTTTCATATTAACTACCGTTAACATTTTTAAGATTGCTTATTACATCGAAAATATCATTATAAGTTACCTCCATATAACAAATGTAAAGTTGACAAAGGTTTCAAGACAAAGCTGTCTGTTATTAATTTCCTTTAACATCTCTAATAGCGAACATATGATATGACGTCTGCTGGTACACTGGTAGGTTGCAATATCGATAGGAGGAACAAAAATCCCTAATTTCATATATGCTGAGGAAATCACCTTAGTTGCTTCAAACGAGGATAGGCTCATACACCAGATCCGCTTAACAGGCAGACTATAAGCTCTAATTGTGGTGTAAGTGTAATTTATAACAAGTCAAAAAATTATGATTGTAGGCAGAGCGAATAACTTGAGACTGAGCAAAGAATGCAGCTGACAAGATCGACGACTTGCTAGTTTGGGCAAAATTTGGCATGAAAGAAATATGACAAAACGACAGAGATTAGACTTACTAACACCCTAGTTTTTTAATCTCTTTTAAGTCTCTAAGATATTGACCGTTAGGAATCAGATGGCGTATTAATACTTTCAAAATGTCGGTAGGGAGAGGTATGTTTTAAATTCCCTGGACGACATATTGCACCAATAGCTCGATTCTCTAATAAATGCATCTTAGAACGCGACTCTCTGGCGTCATATTCTCCCGAATCTTTTCATTTTTTGGCCACATCAACAAAAGAGAAAACAATATGGAACGGTTGTTGATTCGGAGAAATCCAGATAACTAGAAGCGACGAGGCCAGCTAAAATGATGCATTGATTATAAACGTCTACATTTGGTAAGACATTGTGAATGAAAAGCAGCAAATTCATATTCTAGGAATGAATATCTGATTAATTAATCAAATATCTCTCGGCTCTTGAAGTATCATCCTGTGATTATGAATCACCCAGTATATCAGGGCATCTGTTAGTGATTTTTTACTGCGTATCCATGTGTTTCAAAAAGCCCTATTTCAGCGGGTGGGGGGATATTCCTTAAAATTAAATATTCACATCGGTGAAAATTTTGAAGAGCGGGAGGTGATATTCCTTCACATTCAATATTTACCTCGGAAATCGAAAAAAAAAAAAAATTGTTGCTAGCACAAAATGTTTATTTTGGCGTATACAATACAGTACTGTACTGTAATGCCACACATTCCTGTCGGGCGATGTTGTATTAAAAAGAGTAAAGAGTTTATTTTTGACTTCGATTGTGTTTTATCTTTCTGCAGTTTGTGTCGAATTAAATATTTATAATTTACTTTTATTTGGCTCCTTTTCTTTTGTATTATTGCATTTTTAAATATCACTGGTATCAATTTTTAAATTGCTAAGTATTTATTACAAAGGGCCCCAATTTCTGTATCCATTTCATGTTCACTGGGTATCCAACTGAAAGGCCTGCGTATACAAATGGATACACAAAAGTACCTTAAAAAATGCCTTGCTGTATATATAATAATTTTTTAGCTGAATTATATCACAGTCGAACTAAGTTCATTGAAAATAATATTTTCTCTATACCTACAAATGAATTGACAAGAGATCGGCATCAGTACATCTAACATATTCCTCAGCATGACAATTATAAAGCACTTGGGTATCATTATAAACAGTTTCCATAGTTCAGAGTTCAATGTCAATATAGATGTTAGATGTCTATCTTAGAAAGAGGAATGGCCCTAATATACATCCCTGGAGTATCCCATATTTAACCAACTTAGTGAGTTTAGTACTCATCATTGGTCGTAATGCACAGATATGATGAAAAAGTCTAATTTTGCAAAACGGACACTTACAAATTTTTGAAATAAAATTTTATCGTTACTCAGTTAATTAAATTTTATTAGCTGATATCGATATTGAAATCGATAAAAATGAATAAATAACCAAATCGAATACATGTTTAATTCATATTAGGTAATAAGGTTCAGTTAACCCAAGGACGGTGGATTTTATTTAATAATTTTTATGAAACCTTTTTTTAAATGGTTCAATTTTTACAAAAATATTTTATCCAAATTTTTCGTATCTCAAAAGGTATGAATTAAAAAAAAACTGTTAAGAATCACATCTTTCTAAAATTGAACGTACACAAACTGATTCTACACTCCTATAACGTTTGTAGAGAATAAACGAATAAAATTACAATGTAAATTTTACACCTTATTTAACAGAAAGTATTTACCGTCTCTTAATTTTTGTATGTCTGTCACAATTTATTATGGTCAGGTGACTACATTAAGGAAAACACCGGTTCAAATTTAAAATTTCTATAGAAGAAGACATTAATTTAACAAATAATCATAAATTATGTCATACTCAGACAGCGAAATTGGCCAAAAAGAAATTCAAGTACAATATAGTATTGTTGCATGTTTAAATTAATTATTTCCAGCAGAAAATAATTAATATTATTTATTAATATAAAAACATGTATTCTGTCCTAGTTCATGAAAAAGATATAAAATAATAGAATTAGATATGATAAGCATCTTTTGGAGTATATTTATTAAAAATAATTATATAGTAAAATATTTAATTATCGACTTTTACTACTTATACTTTATGGCAAATGGAGTATAGTAATAAATGTAATATGAAAACAAACATCTTTATTTCAGAAAATGCTTAATCAGGTGAACCAACGATTCGGATATAATTATTATTAAGTGTTTTAAATATTTCAAACAGGCACCGTTTATATAATTCGTACATAAAGTGTGAAATAAATTCATTACCTGGGAAAATAAAAATATTTCGAAATAACCTCAGACACTGCAACGTGCGAAATGCGCAAAAGCATCCTCCGTTATATTTTCTAACATTTATTAGAAAAATTTTAATAATTAAACATTTTATTCCCCTATGCTCTGGTACTATAACGAACTATTCCTAGGCAGATTTGAAATTGTCAGTAGCCTATGCTTACGCATCAGTATATTAAACAGCGCACGCTCGATAATATTCAAATTAAATTAAATAAATAAATCAAACTAACTGAAAAATGAAGCGAGTTGAGTATTTATAATAAAGTCGGTTAGTCACATGAAACGTAGAACTATCAACACCAATACATATCCTTAATTTAATTTAATATTACCTTAATAAAAGAGAACTACTTTTTGGGTGGAGCCACGTGACTGCTGGTCCGGGACATATCGAACAATACGCCGCACTGGACTAAATTCCTTCTTTTTCACTCGAGTCGTCCTTTGAGATGGACGTAATTGAAATTTTGTTAGACCCTAAAGGGGGTATTAAAATGGAGGAACCTTATAGATGTATAAGGTAATAGTTAATTAATTATATATCGTTAAATACCATCTAACGTTTAAAAATTTTGTTTTAGGTTTTTCTGTAAAATACAAATTTCCTTTTAACGTCGAAGTGATCTCAATGTTACACTTTTGTTTAATGAAAAATTACTGTTCAGCTTTTCTTAATAACTAGTAATTAAACTATACAATACTAAGTTTCTCTTTGTTACGGAATTTTTCGACACGACGCATCTTTAAGATTTTACTACTAACAAATAATATTCATGTGAAGTCAATATTTTGATACTACGTTTTGCATTATCGTTTTTTATATACGAAAACCTATTGGGCGAAGAGATTTCCTTAATTTTGTCTTGGTGACAAACTATTTTGTGCATAGCAAGTTTCTACAATTTCATAACCTCAAAGTGGAATTAAGGCGATGACATGCAAATCATTCCAAGTCAGCAAAATGGAGGTTCCAAACATCAAACTACATAACATTTAAATCCGTATTCATCCCAGAACAGGAGCGCACTTAAGAATCTCTCTCATCAGGATTTTTACCTCATATAAAAGGGGTTATTTTCACTTATAGTAGTTTTTGCTTTACGAAAGCAAGGTATCTAGTTTTGATTCATAAAGCCAAGTATCTTAAGTCTTAAATCTTACATTCAAGCGTCTTTTGTAAGATTTTGTTTTTTTTTTAATTCGTAATATATTAATTCACCTTCACATTCATTCATTGTAATATATTAATATACCTTTTATCTTGATTCGTTGTTGTAAATATTTCATCGTAGTATTGTATATGCACTTTTGTTTGGTTATATATGGTAATAGTCGTGGTGCATTTTGTTGTAACGAGTGTATATAGAGTTGATGAGTTTTGAGCTACTTTACGAGACATATTTTGTAATATAGTTATTTTGTCTCTCGTAAGATTCTCAAGTTTAACTCGAAGTTAGGTAATGGTAAAACCTCAGACCTTATATTGTAATATATGATTTTTAGTATTGAGGTGAAGTTACGAGACATGTCTTTTGTAATATATTTGTTTGTCTCTCGTAAACACCTCAAATTTATTTTGCTGTTGAGCAACTTGTAATATAGTTTTGTACATATCTCTGGTTGATATTTTGCTATACAGTATCGCTGATGCTGTGATAGCTCATCCTTTTTTTGTAATATAATATTTTGTAATATAGTATTATTGTATATATGTAACATTTGTCTTTTGTTTATCTTTATCTTTATCTCTCTTTTTCCTTGATTATACTAAGTAATCATGGCGCCTAAGCCTTGAACTCACTCCCCTATTGCTCTCCGTATTTTTGCTGTGCTAGCCAGGTTGAACCAGTGACGCTAACCACGTCGCTCGTAGGGTGGCCCTCTTTGAACAACTTGGGCAATATTTTAACATCATATAAAATCTTACAAAACAAAGCCACAACACGTCTAATTTTATATTTAATTGATCATCTCTTGCTTCGTTTATGCCTTGACCTAGGATACTCTGTATATATTTTCAGTTTCTCACTTTCCACACAGCTAATATCAAAAACTTTTAAACGGTTTAATGCTGAAAATGCGAATGCTGCAAATATTTGAAAATCGTATGTCTGAATTTGTGTGAATAGTCACTAATCACTAGGGCTGTTTTAAAAATCATAACATAACGAAATTTTAGTACTTTTTAAATATTATAGAACATGTGAGAAAGAACAAAACATGGAAATTAGTAATAAAATAAGTCAACTGTCAGTCTGTCACATACTTTATAATACAAGTAGTTATCGTCGAAAACAACTTGTAAAAATGTGTTAATGTGATCTCTTGTAACAGTTCTTGCCTGCTTCGGTATATGCCCTGCACTATTACGCTTCATAAAAGAGTTGAATTCTGCGTAAGAAGAAATATCAACATTCACGTGCCTCAACAACATTTTTTTTAACATCGATAGTTTTATCCACACAGAGGACGGCTCATATTGCTTAGACTTAAGAGAAATACACTTATTATTATCAACGCGGTCTGTTTAACAAACACTGCAAGACTCGCCAATTCTGAAACATACGCTAGAATTACGTCTGCATCAATGCTTTGAACTGTATCAACCCGTTGCCAGTTTTGAAAATTTTCGATTTCTTTGCGATATGTGTCACTTGGTCGGAAAATTTGTAACTAAAAGATTCCTGAGAAACCAGTTACCTGAGACACTAGCGTAACCATAGTTTTATTTGGTTTTATAGACTCACGACTCACGTTCTTATGAAGGGGCATCATCGAACACTTCTGAGTATTTTTCGAAAGAAATAATATAGGATTAGATAAAACGTGTTACGACGCTGGTAATCTTATCTGCTTTATAGGATAGTAGTATCGAAAATTACTATATATTGCAGTTTTGTCAAGTTTCATCATCTTTCTTCGTCTACGATAAATATATCTAAATTTGAAATATTTTTCATTTCGTTATATTAATTTGATAACTTAGTAGATTTATTTTTCCACGTGTTGAACCTTAGAAATAAAATCCGATGTTGCAGAAACCTTAATTCGTAAAGTGAATACAATTATTCAACCTGTGTTAGTACCAGAGATTTATTGACAGATATCGTGTCCGATAATGTTCAGCAGTTATGAAAAATTGACGTTTCTTGCGACTTTTGACCACCTATGCCCGTACACTACAGGGTGGGCCATTGGAAACGAAACACGCCTGTTTTGGGACTCTTGGACTAGTTTCTTGAAAAAACGCTCGGACAAGTCGATTTTTGATTTTTGGGAAACAACTGTTGATGTCAATCTTGACAGTGACACATCAACCCCCTAGCCCCAGCAACCCCTAACATAGGAATTTAAATAGGGAAAGGGGGTCGAGAGACTCCTCATTTGAAGCGTCTCTCGTTCTCTATGCGACAACATGGTCGAAATTGGTTTTTTTCAATTTTTCTTTCATCCCCATGGAAACCATTCTCTAGATTAACTAAGGTGGGGGTGTTGTTTGGAAAAATCCTGAAACACATCACCTTTTATCTTTTGAATGGCAAGTTTTTGCGTCAAATTTGACTTTGTCAGATCAACCCCCTACCCCCAACAACCTCCAACAATAACAAAAATTTCGGTAAGGTGGTCGAGTCACTCCTCATTTTAAAGGTCTTTTGATTCTCTATGCGAGGGCATGGTTGTTTTTAGGTTTGCGCGTGTTTCGTTTTAAACAACTGATAATATTATGCTTATTAATTTAAATTTAAAAAAATATGTAATACATTTTTATTTGCCTTCGATGTTTATAAAGACCTCCAGAGACTCTGATACAGTAATTTTAAAGTCCTTTCTGCCCTGACTACTAATATTTTTGAAAAATTTTAACCGTTTAGTATTCAAGGAGACTCCGCTCCGCCTGATTTTTATGTGAGATGCCGTAAAATGTTCCTAAAGATGTATAGAACAAAGTCAGGGTAATGGGAATTGCTGCTGTTTCGATTTCCAGTCGTAAACTTTGACATAAGTTCGCTATTGCTGGTCACCAACAAATTTTTTTAAAGTCGAAAAAGAACCATTGGATTTTATATTTTGGATAATTCGAAGCATTTTTTAATTCATCATATTTTTTACCTAACCTCACTCTTCTCGAGATATCGACATTTAAAATTAAAAAAAGGTATACTTAAGCTATTTTTTTTTAAAGTAGTATTTATGATTATTTATGGGCGTTTATTATGGATTAAAATATGCGGACTTCATGCCTTGGACAATTATAATCATTCTCGAGATATAAGCGTTCAAAAGAAAATAAAAAGTCTATTTAAATTCTATATTTTCTAAAAACTAGTATTATTAATCGTTTATTATGAATTAAAACGTAAGGACTTTATATTTTGAGCAATTCGAAGCATTCTTTGACTCTTGACATATTTTAGCTAAATTGACCCTTCTCGAGATACAGGAATTTAAAAATAAAAAAACGTATATGTAAGCTATTTCTTTTCAAAAAACTAGTATTTACGATTATTTGTGGGCGTTTATTATGAACTGAAACATGTGGACTCCATATTTCGGGCAATTTTAAGTATTTTTCGACTCTTGACATTTTTTACCTAACCTCACTCTTCTGAAGATATAAGCGTTAAAAAAAACGTGTATTTAAGCTCTTTTTGTAAAAAAAACTAGTATTTACAATTATTATTAGTCTTTGACCAATGTGATAATTGATAATAAAAGACTAGAAATAATCGTAAATACCAGTTTTTTGAAAAAACAAGAAGCTTAAATTCACGTTCTTCTTTTTCTAAACGCTTATATCTCGAGAAGAGTGAGGTTAGGTAAAAAATGTCAAGAGTCAAAAAATTCTTAGAATTGTTCAAAATATGAAATGCAACGGATTTTTTTCAACTTAGCAGAAATTTATGTTGACCGAAAATGGCGCACTTCTGCCCCACTTTACGACCGGAAATGGAAAGAGCACCAGTTTCCATAACCCTGACTTTATTCTGTACATCTTTAGGAACATTTTGCGCCATCTCACATAAAAATCACTCGGAGTCTCTGGGGTTTAGGCCTTTCCTGCTTCACTTCCTGGACAATATCTAACATATCTGTCAATGAATATATGTGGTTAAATATTAATTAATTTATAAACAACAACACTTTAGCACTTTATTTGTAAATAGATAGCTCAATAATAGTGAATTTGGGAAATTGTGACGTGGCACTTTATTCCCTCTACATCCTTTCCACTTTCGTAATTCATTTGATTATGGCGATTATTTCACTCATTGACATGAAAGTCAATAAGAGACCATTTTTTTGAGATTATTACAAGAATCAAACGTCATTATTAGTCGTAAAGGAAACTAGATCGGCTTTTGACAGCATGAGCGTACAGTTTTATCGCTGTAAATAGCCTTGTAGCCACTGATATGTCATGTTTTATTTCGACAAATGTTTTCCGCAAATATCACTTATGTTTTAAATGAAATCTATATTTTTTTTCTCAAGGAAGCGTATTGTTCAAAATTATTATAAGGCGTGAATAATAATATATAATATTTAGTAATATTTAGCCTGACCCTTGCCGATCTTTAAATCTTCCAATTTCCCTACTTTCCTTATGTAAAGTATTAGCTTTTCTTATAATATCATAAAATAAGAGAGAATACATTCAAGTTAAAATCACAGTGAAGGTAGTAATATGCCCGTCAAGTAGGCAAATCAATTATTACTTGTTTAGATACAAATGATAGAAAGGTACATAAACACACATCACTCTTAGAAGATGTAAGCTAAAAATGTATCTCTTTACGGTAATCCACCGAAAAGTAACAACACGTTTAATATTCGAGAAATCAAAATTATGCACTGTTCACTACAATCATTCGTAGTAGCACGTATTCCGTCTTACAGAAAATATTCTCTGCTTAATTAAATAACCTTAGTTTTTAAACTTCTCAAATTAAGAATAAAGGTTAAGCAGAGAAATATACATTATTAAACATTTTAATCCGGATTGCGATTTTAGTAGCGGGAGTAGTAGCTAGATAGCGCTACTAGAACCGTATCCCATTTCTATTTCTAGTATGAGCAATGCGTACATAATGTCAATGTTACTACATTAACCAATATCCCGCCCATTGACATTATGTGTGCATGATAGTTTGTATGCAGTGCTCTCTAAGACTTTACCCGCCATGTGATTGATCGAAGTGTACGCCTGAATTCTTTGCAGTAGACATTTCAACGACTTTCATTATTTTATTTTGTTTCTTGCGTATCAGTCATTTCATTATATTTAAAATATAACAAATTTCGATCATTTGTTAGTTTCAGCAGCTGAATTTGTTAAATATTCATGTCTATTTTTCCTTTTACTGGATAAGTCGCTTCGAAAATACATATTTTTGTGACATACTTACCTAAATGATGGAATTGAAACATATAGGTCAGTAAACACCAAGGATGTCAAGATAACATCAGAAGGCAAAAATTGCAAGCTAAGTTGCCGAAAAGTAATATAATTCGTGTAAACTAGTAGTTTATTTTCAAAAATTAAGTCCTTCGATCTAAAAAGCACGGGATTTAGTCAATTAATAACTTGCCAATTTGCACTCTTTGCATTACCAGGCAATTACGCTTTCAACAAAATGTTACCGATAAAATTGAAACCACATGTTACATACGAAAACATTAATTATTTGAAGAAATACAAATAGGGAGGTCGATTTATTCATCTCTATTTCTCATCTTATGTATTTATCTAAATATCATGCAAACATTCCACTATAACACGTTATGTTATTCCAGACGGCAAATAAATTCTTGTTGAATCTTATTTACAATTTTCTACATTTTTGCTTTTTTTCTAATTTTTCTATTTTTCATGATTTGTTGAGATTATTTTTAACAAAATGGCGAAGGTTTCGGTGATTCTAAAACCCTTTAAAAAATGTATTCCTCTTTTTTGTCAGATCCTCTACTTTGTGTGGTAGTGATGATTGTTTTCAGCTGATCACCGTATAAAAGTCAGTTGACTTCAGTTTATTCTGAGCTGTATGTTTAGAGTCTCTGTTATTTTGAACATAAGATTTAAGACCAAAAACTGATTATTAGTAAAACAACAGAATTCGTGTTTTTGAGGAATGTCACTTTATTTCTATTAATATCAAGATCTTTAAGTGCCCTACTTTGCTCTGTGTGACGCGATGTTTACATCATTACCAACAACCACAAAACCAAGATTACACTATGGTGCACAAAAAATATAAGGCATCAAGAAATTGCACCACGGCATTTCACAATTAAAAACAAGCTCTTTTGATATAAAATAAATAAACATTTGTAGGAACATAATTGGATTGGTATTGATCATTGCCTTCTGATGAAACAAAAACAGTCCTCTCAATACTTGGCTATTATACTTTTGTTTCACTGAAGTTAGTTTTACTTCCACATCCACGTAGTGGAGTGGAAGTTATAGTCATCGTAGAAGAAACTACATTTTTTTTTTGTTGAAATGGGTTTAGTAGAATGTCGTTTTAAATTTGAGGGGAAAAAAAATCTGTCGGTCAGACTTTCTGTAACTTTTTTTTGTGCCCACGTTTCCTCTGGAACCGTTTGAGATATTCACTTGAAATTATACAATATACACGTACACTCCCACTCCATTATTAAAAGGGTTGATAAAATAAAATTGAGATATTCACTTGAAATTTGGTACATGTATATATTATGACGACACAGATTATATTTTGAGATTTCGTTGAAGGGTTGTGGGTTCAATAGGGGTAAATCGGGGAAAATAAATAAAGTAAGCTGGTAAGAGTACAGTACAACTATATTTTGAGATGATTCCGTTGAAGGGGTGGGGGGGTAAGTAGAGGTGAATAGGGGAAAATGAGTGGAGCAAGCTGGTAAGAGTCCAAAAACTTTGGTGCATATACTAAAAGCCAAGGCCTCAGATTTCTTTATAATATTTTTGAACCCCCCCACCACCTCCACTCCATTAATAAAGGAGTTGATAAAATAAAATTGAGATATTCGCTTGAACTTTGGTATATATTGTAATGACGTCTGATTGAAATAATTTCGTTGAAGAGGGTAGGGGGGGGGGCTCGTTTGCCTCAATTTTTTTCCTAACACAAAATCATTCTGGATTTTCAAGGAGTAACCTTGCTGACATTTAGAAAACATTTAATCATAGATAAGGTATAGTATTCAACATGCGAATGGTAATAACACACTTGATGATTCACAGCACTCACCTACGGCTTGCACTGTAAACTCATCTGCGTGAGTTATTACTTATATTATCGCTCATTAAATATACTATTATCGTATTTTACTCTTCAAACTCTTTCATTTGACATCCATACCAAGGTTTGAATAACATCACATAGTTTATCATATATTATTCGTCAAACCTTTTCATTTGATAGCCATATCGAGGGGGTTGTGAAGAAGAAGATATTCCGCCATTTTGGGACGTCCGCTATATTGTATTTAGAATGATATTAGATAATATACTATTTAGCATTATTACTGGATCTTCGTACGTGTGCAAAATGCCAAAACAGACAGGCAAACAACAAAGCAGGCTAAATAAAAGCTTTTAAAATGGTATCATTTCTTTAGAGATCGGTTTCTTGCAAAATTAAACAAATAGAAATTACTTTTATCAATGAAACTACGTTTTTGGAAAGTTGACGGAACCTTTGATTTTATATTAAATCAAAGATAGAACACAACCAGGGAGTTGTGCAATTATATGGCCCCATGAATTAAATATAAAAGTAATTACACGTCATTAAGAATCTCTTAAATGAAAAATTTATAGCACGTGCCCACACATAGTCAATGTACCGTTTTTAATAGGCCAATGTTTTTATATTTCTCTTACTTCTTGGAATATATCATGAGATGTGCATTAAATGAGGTTTGTAACTGTATGTTCACCTTATATCCCAAGATGTAGGAGGTGCAAATACTCATATATTTCTTATTATTGAAAACCTACTTTCAAAACTGTATCGCGTCAATATGTGATTATAACACAGTTAACTATAGAATACCTTGACGCAATGTTTTACTTAATTTATGTATAATGTCATTAGAGTTTCTGCAAACGGTAATTTTGCTTTACTTTCGATTCCAATCCCCGTCAGTACAGTCAAGAAGAGATTGTGATTAGAATAAACAAAGTACAAGGCGACCTGCATTATTATTTGTCAGATTTATTATATTCCAGTACCCCACGCTAAACCAATTTGTGGTTATTGAAAGGATAATTGCAATTATCTTGTTACTATACCACAGGTTGACATATAAATGTGGATCAAGCTGCATACGCGATGCGGAAATATGTACACTTCTATAAATACAGCTTACTAGTCTTTTTGAAGTTATTTACTGTTAAATTTGACGTAAGGTTTCAAATTTAATAACGTCTTCATACGCATGCATAGTATTTGAAGACTGAAAGAAAATGAACCGACTTAAAAAAAGGGAAACAAAAAATGAAATAAAATTACACTCGACCGCCGGGTTGATTGAATCTCATTATCTAATCTCGACACTGAAGTCGACATCCACCCCAAGTCTTGCGGACACGTTATTAAAATGTTGTTTTCTTTTTAGTGAATCGTTACTACTCCAGTCAAATAGGAAAAATTAGAGAGAAAAAACTGATGAAGTTTTGAGTTGGCTAAAGCTGTTCAGTTACGGATACTAGAGTCGGGTCCAGTTTAAAATGACCGATGTATGAATTAATGTTGCGCATACGTTTTCACTATCTCTTGCACACTAACTTAAAGCAATAGCCTAAAGACATTGTCAATGTATGTCTACCAAGATTCTTTCCCACTTCTTTTGAGACGGAAATATGAAATGTACCCTGAGGAGTGAGAAACATAGTCATAAGCTCAGCGATTCTCAAACTGTGTGATTTCACGACGAATATTATTTATTTCCGTGAACTAACACCACTCTAAATATGAGAAACGTCTTTATATGATGTATTTAAGTTATTTTTAGTGGCAAATAGTGGATATTCAAACGAACAATGTCAAACCACTAAGTCTTACAATTTTCTAGTATGTACATATTGCACGTTTTAGAATATATTAGACACAGGATTGCGAGCTCAATTGGTAAGACACTCGAGCAGCAATAAATGTAAATGGGGTGGTTGTAAGTTCGATCCTCTTCTACTTACTTTTTTTCATTTGATTAAGCTCTATTAAAAGTTAATAATTTTCTTTCTAATATTTTATTTTTATTAAACCGCGCAGTGAGTTTTGTTAAAACTTTATTTTCCCCAAAAATGTGTCTTATTACTACTAGCGCGTGTTTATCTCTAACAAAATCGACTTGCTTATATTATATAGTACACGAATGATGAAACGTGCGTCGAGTAGATAAATTGTTCAAGTGTAGTGTTGTTTTGTTTATGAAAACCTGTCGTAAATTGTTCAAGTGTAGTGTTGAAGTGTTTTAGTATTTATGAAAATGTACCAATGCGTTGTTCTTTTAGAATTGTTTTAATTCATTTGTTTTAAAATTGTTGTTAATTTTTTAATACATATTTTGTCAATCAAAATATTTATTTATTACCGCTAAAAGAAAAATAATTTATTTTCGTCATTCTCATAGAGATTTCAGATTGTTTTTTCTATTATATGAAATATTTTACTAACATCATTTCCCCTACTAATACTTCGATACTATCCTTTCCTGGCAAAAAATGCCCATACCTCCCCGTGGTTCTTGCTGGACTGTAACAATATTAGTATTTGATTTCCTTTTCTGATAACTCATTGTTATTGACTGAATTGGGCAATTCATTTTTTGTTATCAGTTTCATTTGTGCCCGAGCCTATATACCTACAGTGTCCGCCATAAAATTGGTTACATATGTGAAAAATTTGTATTATTGAGATTTCTAAAAAATACTATATTGGTGGTTTGTTTCTTTTTTTACATGCAAATACCTTTATTCAACTAAAATACATAAAGTTTTTGTCGAAATTAATCTAATATTTGCGAAACAAACACAAGAATTTATGATTTTTCATATGGTAATTAATGGTAGGGGTAAAATTTGCACTTTTTTATTTTCCTCATATCTGCTTCAAAATTAATATATGGGGTCCTTGTTGTATTCTATGCACTTTTTCTTAATCAAATTTTTCGATATCGTAACAATTTGACCCATTTTTCGGTACAACCGTCAACTATTTTTTACAGTCCTGCCAAACCGATGATCACATGACATGTGTCAAAATGTAATTTTTTGTTGTCGGACATGCATAAACGAACCCCCAATAGAGCTTTTTTAGAAATGTCAATAATACAATTCTTTCTCATATGCAGCCAACTTTAAATTTTTCTTTAAATCAAATATAAATCTAATACAAGTATTTTCCACCTTTTGAATCCTATAAGCATTTGTTTGCTCGAGACAGGGACCATATATAATATCGCCATAGTTAAAAAAATACAGGACTAGAGATTCGCTTAAAAGAGTTCTTAATTTTACATTCAAACTATGACGACAAGAACATAATTTTTTTAATGCGCAGTAGGACTTTTTCGTAAGGTTATTAACATGTTGTTGAAATTTGAAGTTATGGTAAAAAAATAGGCTCAAATTTTTTATACTATCCATGATTGCTAGTATTTGATCTTCCACAAGAATATTGGTGTTCTCCCTAACGAATTGTCTATTGCTCTCCTTCCCAAATATGATAACAGCAGATTTAGCTGCATTAATTTTTAGGCAATGCCGGCTAGAATAATTTACAAGATTTTTAATATCTTGATTTATGTGCTCAATTTACTGCATAATCTGTGATGAATCAAAGGTGCTATAAATCTGGGTATCGTCGGCATAGAAGTGTGATCTACAGGTTTTTAAGACACTAAAAAAATCAGCAGTATATAAGATAAATAACAGTGGTCCCAAAATTGACCCTTGCGGTACACCAGATTCAAGCATCTTTGACTCAGAAAAAGAAGTATTCTTGACTACAACTTTCTGTTTGCGATTAGTAAAGTAAGGTTTAAGTATTTTTAAAGCACTGTTAGTAAAGTTATAGTATTTTAGTTTGGAGCATTTTTTTTATATAGAGTCAGTACCAGAAGCATTTGACTTGACTGAATTAAGTGCTTTATATACTTGGTCTTTTGATACCTCCTCAAAAGAATATTTGTCACAAATTTTAAAGACATTATGATCAAAATGGTTTAGCAATTCATTGCAAGCAGGATTGTATTTACATGTTGAGCAAAATATTCGTTTAGCTCATTAGGACTTGAAAGGTGTGGAGGAATTTCGGATGCGTTTTTTTGTTTTAGTAATATTCATGTTTTCTAAAGTTTGTCACCACTCTTTTGCAGGTTTTGAATTTTGGACAGTAGTATTACGCAAATATTTATACTACGACAAATGAATAGATTATTTGTTGTTTCTCATATGAAATATTAGATGGAGGGTATCAAAGTTATCTGCAGAATACCCAAAAAAATGATTTTCTCAATGAAGTCTATGCAGAAATAATAGTGTATTATCGTTACACGGTGTTTAACATGTGAGCATGGAAGTTAACTGCTTCCATGTTAATCCCTATAATGGACGAATATTGTACAATGTTTTATTATCCTGAAGCTCTTTTCATCTAAAAGAGAGGAGTTAAACTAATAAATTGTGTTAATTCTAATGACGATTCTCAGTGTAGGCGAAAGTCTAGTTGTATTTTTGGAAAGCAATTGTGTTTTTATAGCAACAGGTAACAAGCCTTATTAATGTCAGTTGTGGCTTTGAGTGAGATTGTTGTACTTGCATTTCGCCAAAACTTTTAGAGCCATTACGGTCTCCGCCAAATTTTAACCGTCAGCCAAATCATTGAAAGTACAATTGTTTCCATGGTAACTGAATCAGTTTGAGCGACGATTTACGTTTAACGGTGACCAAAAGTAATGGCCCTTAAAGCATCGAGCTTGTGGACAAAGTTTTCAATAGTAAAGAAAGTTTTGATAATTAATGGGAATGATGATATATCAAGGTTTATACCTATATTTGCGTAATGCTTTTATCATTTATCGTTAATGTAGGAATGTTTGTGGTTGTAATATTATAATTATTATTTTTTGTAGGTTTTGAAAGATCATAGCCTTTACGAAAGCACAGAACTAGCTTCGCATTACCTTAGTTTGCAAGTTAAACGTGCTAATTACTGACCTACCGTCTCCGTTACTTGTCTACGGAAAGTCTTCCTATTTGCTAATAATTTCCCTTTTATTTCTTATTTTATCAAACTTTATAATTTGGAAATTTTGTTTTATTAATTTCATCTTTAAATATAGCTAATATTTGTTGTATAATTCAATATAATAGGAATGACTTTGCTTTAGCACTTGTTTCTGTCAACAACAAATGGAACTCCCTGCTCCATTAACTCGAAAAATGAAATTATTATTCAACTTGACCTTACAATTCTTACATAAAAAACTATAAAAGCGAGAGTTTCTGCTTAAAAAGTCTTCATGGTAATTACCTCCCACCCGCATTATTTTTATGGACGATTAGAAACTATTATTACAGCTGCAAACAAGTGAACTTTAATCAGGATATATTAAAAATATTACGAAAATATTCTAGGCGTAACTTAACGAGCCAGTAAAATAAATACAACGAATTAGACATGGTTTTAACGTGTAAAAATGGAACAACCGTAACACAATTAGAAAAATGACCTCAACAAAGATTAGCTGATCAGTTTTAGGAATGTTTTAAGAATTATCAGTTGAATTAGTTCCAATGCATTAAACCATATCAGTTTAGAAGGTAAAAGTGATTTTTTCGAGTCAAAAAACGCATTCTCCTATCAACGAAGATAAACATAGACGTATGTTCATAAGCTCGTTCAACCCCTTAGGTTTGTTGACCGTTTGAAAGAAGTCAATGTATACAGTTTCAAAATGGTAATGCAGTGGAACTGTTTTAACGTTAGATAAAGGTTAAAATGTATTTAGTAAGAAATACATTTAGTACAGTCGAATTAAATTAAACACTGCATTTACACAACCTCTGGGGCTCAATTGTCCAATTATACCTATATGAAATTAATACTTTTTCCATGCAAATTTAATTCCTGACTCGTCCTATGGGATTATTTTCCGTTTAAAATCAGTGGAATTACTTCATTGATCGTTTCCAGTAGAATTTGGATCTCCCCTGGGAAAATAAGAACTTAGCCTTCAAACTGTGAACTATCTTACTTGTCATTTATTATAATACATGTCATCACTCATTATAGGGGTAATTATTTTTAATTAAAGGAATAATTCAACCAAAAATACCAAAATTTCAGCTTTAAAAAATTTGGAAAATACAGAAATATTGAGAAACAGGTTAGGAACATAGGAACCAGATCTATCAATAGTTCTGCATAAGAAAGTATCCTTTCCAAATCTTAAACAAAATAAATATGTTAGTGAAATTTTTAGATTGACTACGCTATTTTGTGAAGTATAAATTCTTCTCTTTTTTATGGGCATCTTAAATTTAAACATGGACTGATCGTATTTTCTGTTTCCATAAATTATCAAAATTATCAAATTGTTGATAGTTTTGTTCACAATAAGGATTATACTTTTCGTAATTTTGTGCATCATAGCTGTCGAAATTAACATGGTTCGTTTTCTGATGGTTTTGACGGTTGAAATTTTAGGGTTGTTGATTATGAGGTCTTTGTTGGTAATTTGGGTTAACTCTTATTACAGAAGGCCTATTTTGTTGTGGAGAATTATTTTGCGAGAAATTTTGTTGTGGGGCAAAGTTGCCTATTAGGGTATTAATTGTCATGGTTTCGATTAAACGTGATTGTTCGGTTTTCTCCTCTAACGTTAAGGTTTGTTTCTGCACAGCGACGTGCATCTTGGCGTTATGTGTTTGTAATCGGGAAATACATGTTAATGCACTTTCATTCTGCAATTGACGGATTCGTTGCAAATCTTGAATAACCGCTCTTATGTCACGAGAGTCGCCAAAGTGCGCCCCAATCAAGCTTTTTATCTCTGCCCAAGTAGCAAGATTTCGCGATTTTATTAGCTCTGATGCTTTTCCGCGAAGCTTATTTTTAATATGCAATGTCACGAGAATTCTTTGGTCGTGTACGGCCTAATGAACGTGTGTAAAAATATAGGGTTCCCATCGAACTCAGGTATTATAGAAAAGATTTCACTTAACTTGTAGGGTTCGATATTTACTGCATCGTTTACTGTATTGTTCTGGTTTTCGTTTGCATTGACTTGATTGTCGGCCATTTTTACTCTGTTTTAATTACTTAATTTGAAAGAAAATGAAATTTTAATACAATTTTGTAAAGCGAAAATAACAGAATGATACGGCACTGGTGTGACAAATGTTTCACAAACGTATATTCAATCACTAAGCTGGAATGTTTTTGAATGCAAAATAAATGCAAAGGTAAAGGTCATGTAACAACCTTACTGAAATTAATCTTAAAATTGAAATTTGATTTGTTGAGATGTATTAAATTTCTTGATAAGTTTAACGAGAAGCTCGTTGGACTAAATTCATTATTTATTGTCAATGTGTGTATCTCTTTGATTTTGTAATAAATGCAACCTTTTGTTTTTTCCAAATTCTGCGCAATACAATGCTTTATTTCCTCCTTTTCAAGAGTATATAATTGATACATAAAAGAAATATGGTAATTCTTATTGGCAACAAGCACTATGTATTTATTTATTTTTGGGACCGGTATTGAAGAAAAACGACACAATAATTTTCGTATATAGTAAATGAGTCATATTTATTCTACATCAAGAAAACCAACTTAGACAATTTGGGAAAATAGAGGCTATAGACAATTGTGCTTTGAAAGCAATTTTAACATTAATAAATGATAAATTGTAAACTATATGTAAAAACCTAGTGTACTTTCATCACATCTAAACAAAGTACTAATTTCAAAATTGAATAGTTTTCCATTGCTTAGAAACATGTAGGACCAGATATTTGATAACGTTGACAGAAAATTGTAATATATTACTAAGCACATACGTTTTATTAAGTTCCAATGGGAAATACATTCATAAAGTGCTCGAGAATATCAAATTGATCTTTTCATGGGAAACTACTGGTGGAAAAGTATTTCTCATTGGAGTACTTACTAGTGAGTTCGAAAAATAAGCCCCTGGAGTGATATCATGAGGTTAAACATTTGGAGACAGCAGACACTAACGCAGCATCCTAGTGTAGTGTATTTCATTTAATTTATTTCTATTTATTTTTCACAGCCACAGCGAAACATGCGCTCGCCTTACTACTTTTTTTGAAAATGAACCGTGCGTTTTTAGATTTTGAACTAACTTCCTAAACATAGTTCGATTTGGCTGCGGAGCATCTGGAAATCTATCTCCGTAAACCGTGACTGCCATCTCAGCGTCAAAATTGCACTGACAATAAATGCTAATCATATCGAATTTGTTATTATTGGTGTACACCATAATTACTGATATAAAATTTGTCTTAGAACTCGACAACGCAACATACAACATACAACAGTGACAATCTGTCAAATTTATTAATAACTGTATACATTGTTTTTCACTAATTATGGCACAGCTGATTGTTACGATTCAATTATATGAATTGTGGTATTCGTAAAATATTAAATATTGACACTATCGGTTAAAATTTCTGTGACATGTTTTATATCGTTGGAATGAGAAAAAAATAACGGAATTAATGGCGTCATGGCCTACTTTGAGATATGTATTTTTCATTTTTGCACAATAGCGTATGTCAAAGCCAACTGCATTTTTCGATTTTTTTGTTACACGTTATTATTCTTATTGTCTTTGCCGTCAACTTTCATTCCTTTCACTTTTTTCGTATCTCCTCAAATAAGGAAGCTATAACCGTTTGTGGTTTTCCTATTTTTCAGGTTTTTGTAATATATCTCATAAAGTAGGCTATGGATTTCAAATTTCTTTTTACTGAAATATAGCTCACAAAAAATGGGATAACTGTTTCTAAAACTTTATTCTTCTACAATAGATATTAAGCGAGATATTTGGTGTGGGTCTCGTAAAATAGACAGTCTGTATATGTACTTTTATGTAAGAGCGATCATTATTTTGGAATTATTTTAGCAATGCCTATGAAATGTTTTGCAAATCTCTAGAATGTGAATCGGCAGTGATCTCATGTTAAGTATGTCATGCTATATTTAATATAAAGTGAGAGAAGAGTTTTCTCTATTTGAAAATATGGCAAATGCGCTAATGATTTTTTTTTTGAAATTGCGTTGGATTTGGTAGTTTAGTATTTTCGAAATAGTTGATACTGAATCTGATGCCGAACAATAAAAATTCAGAGTTGCCATAATTGTATAACTTTTGTTAAGTTTCCATGAGATTTGGTACTGGGGATACGAGGATCCTCTGATAAAGAGTCTGATGTTGAAATAAGTTCAGAACAACTGATATTTTCTTTTGCTTTACAGAAACTACACATTTTTGGAAACAATTGACCCCAGTATCGATATTGGGTAAAATGTTCAATTAACAGGACGAGGATTTTTCTTTTGTAGTTTTTAGCTGGCTGTTTTTTAAAGGCGGTTAAATTTTAAATAATATGTATATGTAAATACATTATAAATATGGGATATATAAAAGTGGACCAAAAACATATAATAAACGTATCAAAAAGAGGTAGAAACGAAGTAGAAACGAAGAATATATTTTCTGAATGTTATTTGTGGCATTATCTTAAATTTTTTTCCTTCTTCAATTCTTTGGGACTTCCTGCCACATGTATGTTTTCTTTCTAAGCGGTGCTAGGGGAATCTACAAAATATATCACAATTAGAAAACCAACACATACCAACAGATATTTAAATTTCAACTCAAATCAGTCGATGCTCGTTAAGAGGGGTGTTGTAAAATGTTTGTATGATAGGGCCAAAATCATTTCTTCTAATGATGAAATATTAAACAATGAGAAGCGGTTTATAAAGGAAGTTCTTATTAATAACCAATACCCTGGGGGTTTTGTCGATAAAACCTTCATAAATATTGAAAATAATCAGGTACGACAAAAACCTGAAAAACGTTACACAGCGTTAATTCCGTATGTATGCGGATTATCCGAAAAGTTGCGCCGCATCGGTGATAGATTTGATATTAGGACGGTATTTCAAACA
Source organism: Stenurella melanura (assembly GCA_963583905.1). Classification (NCBI taxonomy): domain Eukaryota; kingdom Metazoa; phylum Arthropoda; class Insecta; order Coleoptera; family Cerambycidae; genus Stenurella; species Stenurella melanura. The sequence continues at coordinate 118,793,358 of OY757312.1, forward strand.
AGCAACACTTTAAGATCTATTCTGACAAAGACGAAACCAACAAACCACGAGCAAAATTCAAAAAACTGCATTTACAGTATTCCGTGTGAGTGCAACAAACAATACGTGGGTGAGTCATCCAGACCTTTTAGTGTAAGATTGGGCGAACATCAAAATTATATCAGAAAAAATGAAATTCAGAGGTCCAAGATCTGCGAACACGCATGGGAGAATGGACATAGAATAAACTGGGACTCGGCAAAAATTTTAACAAAAGAGGCAGATAGCAAAAAAAGAAAAATTAAAGAGTCCGCGATAATATTATTGAATGAGGATAATTGCGTGTCGAATTGTTCCGTAGATGTCTGTTCAACTTGGCTACCAATGTTAAAAGAAGAACTTCACAAACTCAACATTGTATAGAAACTAAAAAACTGTTAACTATATCAACAGTTCTATGTAAATAGTAAGTATCTATGGATATTGAATATAACAAACATTCTTAGAGCTGTATATTTGTCATACACAGCAAAAAAGATTTTTCAAAAAAAGCCTTGAAAAAGGAAACAGATTAGATTTCCGAAACGTCGGCGAAATATTTAATTTCAAGTTTTTATACTTATTTGTGTTGTTTATTTATAAAAACTAACCTTTAACTGATCCTTTGACGTAAACGTCACAGGCGTAGAGGTTTTTTACCAGTAACATACTGGTTAATTGTGATATATTTTGTAGATTCCCCTAGCACCGCTTAGAAAGAAAACATACATGTGGCAGGAAGTCCCAAAGAATTGAAGAAGGAAAAAAAATGAAGAATATATTGTAAGCATATGTCGGCATATGCCCGACACTTTTCAAGAATAGTAAATATGGCTCGAAAAGGAAATATTTGTGATTATGATCGATTTCAAAACAACTTAAAATGTTCGTCCGTCGGTTCGATCGTCTGTCTGTCTGTCCGTCCATCACGTTTCTTATAAACGGATTTTAAGAAGAAAATATTCCGTTGTATTGAAATTTGGATAGTAAGTTACTTAGTTGCAGGAAGAGCACCAATACCTTTTGAAGAATCATCATTTTAATGAAAAAATATGTATGGTGGAAGTTTCAACCTCCAACAAGATTTTATCAAATCAAGAATGTATACTAATGAGTGTATCGCCGACCAAGCCGGCATCATTAGGAAATTATAATAATTAAAGTTAATTGGCGCAGTGCTAAAGGTGTTTGGCTTGAGACCACGGAGTTCCGGGTTTGAATCCTGGCCAGGGTATGGATGTTTAGTGGCGTTTTCATGTGTTACCGAGACAGTAGCAGTGAGCTGGACCGCTGTTGAGTGGCACAACATGTCTAGTCGCTGTTATCTATCCTGAGTTCGAATCTCAGCTGCGGTAGATGGCAATATCGCTGGGAATGGTTGTTGTGTTGATGTTAATGTATACGTGTCCTGGTTGAATGGTAGAACAGCAATAGCTAAACTCCGCCAAGACGTTAATATAAATAAGGCCATTAAATAAATAAATAAAAAAATTATACCTAAAAGAAAATATTTATTTTAAAAAAATTGCTAAGAGTATATTATATAATGTTTAAAAGTGAATTATTTATTATTTGTTTGTTTATAGTAATGAAACATTTTCTTTATAGGATTTTGCAAACAGTGGAAAGAAAAGCTATCTATGAGAACTAAAGGAAAAACTATATATAAAAATATTAATGAAATCTTTGCATTCTTTCGATAACCTGACTTCTGGTTATGCTAACAAGTAAAATTCTATTTGCCATTCTCATTTTAAAGATTTCATTAATATTTTTATATATAGTTTTTCATTTAGTTCTCATAGATAGCTTTTCTTTCCACTGTTTGCAAAATCCTATAAAGAAAATGTTTCATTACTATAAGCAAACAAATAATAAATAATTCACTTTTAAACATGCATAGAGTATATAGGCTCCAATACTAGTTAGCTAATAGATAGGTGAAGATCTGTTGTTTATCAGTCAATGTCAATTATAATTATTTTATACCATTCATGGAAAATGTTTTGCATGGAACATCGTTATGAGTGGCTTTAGGCTTTTCTGATGAGTCCACAATAAGGACGAAAAACGTTTCAAAGGCTAAGCATTTCCAAGAAACTGAATGAGATTTTATGAAAATGTAATTCATTTGAATGAAAAAATTTTTAAAGACAAGGTACGTAAATAAATTAATTTCAGGCCTTTGTTCTCATTTTTAACTGAATTTGCATATCGTAGGGGATCATGTAGATACTAGTTTAGCCGTAGGGGACTAGGTTGGATGCTAGTGTTAAAATGAGAATGGCAAATAGAATTGTACTTGTTAGCATAACCAGAAGTCAGGTTATCGAAAGAATGCAAAGATTTCATTAATATTTTTATATATAGTTTTTCCTTTAGTTCTCATAGATAGCTTTTCTTTCCACTGTTTGCAAAATCCTATAAAGAAAATGTTTCTATATTATATAATGTTCAACAATTATATTGAAACTTCAATAAACAGGGCAAAGAGTATAATATTTATCGACAAGGCAAAGCTGAAAAGGAAGAGTTATACTTTATACTTTATACATTTATAAAATTCCTGTAATCTATTTCTAAATAATAAATGTGTAATAGTATTATTATTTGGGTTATGATTTCATCTCGTTGTAGGAAAATGCAGTTTAAGAATTCATCTCAGTATGTCTCTTTACATGTACATAAAAATTTTGCCAAAGAGTGCCAAGGTGGTACCCATCAAAATTGAAAATAGATCACCGTAAGAATCAATAATCCGTAGAAAAACTGTAGACATGCCACATTGCAAGGTTTTCATAAATTGATTCTCACTGATTAATAATTGAGTGATAATTTAGAGCCGCACGACTCGTATTTGCCAACATATTTGTGATAATCTGAGAAAACCAACCAGAAGTCGACATATGCAACACTATTTCTTTTTCATAAACAGATAATAATTTATCAAATAGTAGAATCGAGGCAAATGTAGCACGGGACTCAAAGTGATCACTGACCTATCAAATGGCGTCGATTATTACGTCACATTAAGAATTTAAAATTTTTTACGAGTGTTTACTGTATATTTGAGAACAATAGAAAAACACGCGTATTTTGTTTTTTCATTAAATATCAAAATAAGATATCAGCGAAATTTGTAGTACCCTACCTATGTATGGTACTAGTCACTATTACATCAGGCCCATTTTTTTAAGTTCTGGTAACGTCTGTTTTTGAAAATTTATACAAAAATAATAATATAATATTTATTACAAGTACCATGAATAATATGTTAAGATTCGTAAAACTTGCCAAATAGGAAATAAATTATGTCATTGTTTGTAACTTTATATTAACAATTACAGGAATATAAAACTTATACTTGTTCACTGAGGTATATTAGAAATGGAGTGAACCTCGTTTTATCTCCGTGTCTACTAACCAAAATGTATTTATAAACTACGTTGTTAACGCAATTCACCTCGTGTACTCGTACGATTTAAAAAACAAAATAAAAACCAACTAGGTTAGCGGCTCTACATATATTCATTGTGTTCCTTTCCATTTCATTAAGCCAATAAACGGGCTATTTGCTCCCGGTAATTGCTCACTGTACAAGTGAATGTGAGTATTATGCTGCTTGTATATTAATAATTAATATGTTGATTTAAATAATTATAGTAATATGTGGATTAGTTTTAATCTTGTTTAAATTTGTAGTGGAGGCTCATTTGAATATTATTACAGTGTCTGGTTGGATTGCAAGTTCAATGGAAATGTTCCTTTGATTTATTTTTTTCAGAATATTCAGTATTTTTTCTCTGAAAATCTGAAATTGATTTCAATGAGCGTTAAAAAATCTAAAAAGTTAGCCTGTATCTACTTTTTACATCCGGCATTCCTATTGCTCATAATGTCACGATGGCTACATTTGCTGATGACACCGCTATCCAGGTATCGGATCCTGATCGCGACAGTGCCTCACAAAAACTTCAAGATCACTCGAATGAACTGTAGATGGATCTTTGGAAAATAAAAGTCAACGCAAGTCACCTTCACGACTAGGCGAACTACTTGTCCTCAAGTCCAAATAAATAATTCGCCAATTCCGGTCAAAACTAAAGTCAAATATCTAGGACTCCATCTGGACCAAAAGCTAACTTGGAGAAGCCATATAAAAACCTAGAGAAATCAATCAATCAATCAACTACAACTAAAAGTCAAACACATGAATTGGATGATTAACAGGAAGTCTTAGCTGCCACCAGAAAATAAGTTGTTAATTTATAAAATTATCCTAAAACACATTTGGACGTATGGAATTGAACTGTGGGGATGCAGCAAGCCTTTCAACACGAAAATTTTACAGATATTCAATCAAAATATCTACGCATGATTGCAAACGCTCCCAGGTATGTATCCAACGCAACCCTCCACTATGACCTGAGAGTTCCATTCATAAACGAAGTAATAACTGCATATGCTAGTAAAGAAATACAAAGAAACTATGGACACAAAAGTAAAATTGTAAATCAACTCTACCAGCTCCCTCTACAAGACAGAAGACTCGAGAGATCCTGGCCCGAAGACCTTGCTGAATAGGTAGATATGGAAAACCGTTAATGGATGGTACCCAACACGAGTCAACGACCTATTATCATCTTATTTACTAATTACTCTATTGAATAGATTGTTTGAGTAGATTGTAAATTTCTTTTGTGACGTTCTCCCCGAGACAATCTTACCTTCAACACTTACCCTGAATTGCTAAAGTAGAGGCAGCGGCCTGGCAGCTACAGTGGAGACGGGCCGGGTCAAAAATAAAAGTAATACTAAAATTGGGGCGCCACTTGGTTTAACGCTACCACTACTTCAATATCAAATATAACCAAGAAAAACCCAGGTAAGTTTGTTTTCAATGCTATGAGGTAAGTACTTGTATCAATTAAATAAGTTAAAGGCTAAATTTTGCTATACAAATATACAGTCGTTTATTAGAAGTAATACGTTTCAAATTTTACAAGAAATTCAGTTCAATAATTCAAGTATATTGCGAAGCTGATGATACATTAAGCTAAAATAAACATTCCAAACGTAACTTTAGCGCAAGCTTTACCGAACGTGTATACACGCGCAGCGTACAGTCGCAAAAAAGTGTAAAATAATGAAAGTATTATCTAAAGAAAACTTATCTACTAAAAAAAGATTAGACACATAAATTAATAGGGAGCAAACTTTTGCTCTGATATACTAAATTTAAAAAATAAGCAAAGTCCACTGAGCTCTACTATAAATAGTACTAAGAAAATTTTTTTTTTTAAATTATCAGCTATACTAAATATCGAAATAATTAAAGTTACTTAGTTATTGTTTTTCGTGTGCATGAGCAGCTAGAAGTAGAGAGCTCTTCACTTTAATACGTAATCATGGACTATAAAAAAAAAGTGTATATATACAATTATGAGCTCTAACATACAATAAAATACAATGTTTAAACAAAAAAATATAAGGCGAGCTGATATGCAATCAATCAATTCAATAAGCAAAACATAAGATCAATAAGCATGCAAACTTAGCTGGTCCCAAGGTCAATCAGTGGGTAGCTGGTGGAAAATCCTGCAAATGGCGATATACATGCAGCAAAGCGAATAAAAGCAGCAAAGTCCTACAGCAAAGCAAAAGCAAGAGAATCCTTAACCAATAACATTCCAAACTCTATATGTAACCAGTCTGGACCAATATGGCAACTTCTCTTCCTTGCCAGAAAATAAAGGAGAAACCAAAACAACAGCGATAAAAAAAAACCCTAAAATAGGATAAACAAGTATGAGTACCCCTATTCAAGGAAAAGATATATAATTATACTTTAAACTAGGTAAGTATACGCTTAAATGATTTTTCATAAATCTGTAGCACTCAAAAAAAAATGATATAACAAGCTCTCATGCAATTTACTTTCAAAAGAAATTATATTTACTAACAAAAAGATGAGTACAGTTTGATTTCTATTCGAGTAAGTATATGATATTAATTGCTTATTATTATTATTATTATTCTAATAAAATATAGAAAGCAAATCATAGAAGTTTAGCCACTAAAGCAATAGTAACTGTAACAAATAAATCGGTTACCTTAATTTTGTCGAGCAGTGTATACTCGAAAAATTATTAATAAAATGATTTTCACGAGATACATGTACTAATTAAATCTATTGATCACCACAAATTGTTAAATATAAAATGTGTAAATTGTATGAGCTGTTTTAACCAAAATTTAAGTAAAATAAAGCATTACCTCCTAACAGCTAGAGGGTTTTCTTTCGAATTTTTCCTCCAACAGGTTTACTCCAGAAGTTTTTGTAGATTCTAGTGTGAATGTGGTGTACAAAAGGCAGCAAATAATCCCGTTAAAACGGCTTGGAATTCCACAAAACTGAGCAAGTATTCAACTTTTTCAGTCACCAAAAATACTACCAATGGAACTTCCAATTTGCGTATAGCGTGGCTAATTCTCCCTTTTCAAAAAGGATGAGTGCTAATACTCATTTTAATTATTAATAAACCAACACCAACGTTAAAACCACCTTTTTAAAAACACCCACGTGTACAATCTAAAATTCGCGACACTCCTTATCGCCTTACCACAAAAAGATCTTCCCACAAAAACTATTAGAAATAATATTTGATTTGTTTCGACATTTATTGACTGGAATAGCCATCTATCAACAACAATGGAGACTAATAAGAGATTATAGAGACTTCATATCAAGGAGACTACTTTAAAAAGTAATGTGTGAGCTATTTTAGAATACATTGTGAATTAGTTATCAAATAAATGTAACTTATTTTACGAACTTTGTGTTAGTCAAATATACCACGTAACACTCCCCCCTTGCCAGAAGAAAATTTACTCCGGTAAATTTTCGTCCGCGCTAGCGGTAGACTTGAGGTCTTTCGCATTCCATACTCCTGCCGAATTTCCATATTTATCCTCAAGCTCGTAAGTCCAAGGAGAGAATTTCTTTTTCACGATAAAAGGACCGATATAACGAGGAGCTAGTTTTTTCGAGAAATATTTTGCTGCATCTGATAATACGAAGTTGCGCTTCCATACTTCTTGACGCGGGAAAAATTCCTCTGCCCTCCTTCTAAGGTTGTACGTTTTCTCAGCCTTTTTGGAAGCCAAATCCAATCTTCTCCTAACATCGATGAAAAGACTCTTAAAGTCCTTCTCTCTCTTGTCCATATCCTCGACCTCATTTTTATTGAGTCGTGCCGGTATTCCATCAAATTCGTCTCCATAGAGTATCATTCTTCTACCAAAGTTAATGAAGTATGGAGTTTGTCCAGTGGCATCGTGTTTGGCTGTCCTTATAGCACATCCTATTTTAGCGAGGTTAACATCCCATACTCTGTGATTATCTGTGATATAGCTCGCCAGCATAGTCTTTATTGTACGATTAACCCTTTCTGTTGGATTTGCCTGAGGGTGATAGTAAGAATTAAACCTAATCTTGCTCTTATACCTATTGGCTAACGATTCAAATTGACGAGAACGATATTGTTTTCCGTTATCGCAGATGATAATGCGAGGAGCTCCGTATATTAGAAATACCTCTTCCTCTACCTTTCTAGAAACTGTATCGGCATTCGCGGTCCTCAGCGGAAATAAAAGAGAGTACTTCGAAAAATAATCCGTGACAACCAAGATATAACGATGTCCTTTCATTGAGCGGGGTAATGGACCCATAAGGTCGGTAGAAACCATTTCCCATGGTCTAGTTACCTTAGGTTGTGGAACCATATGTCCAACAGGGCCTTTCTGATCAGGCTTGTGAGACGCACAGACTGTACAATTCCTAATAAATCGAGCCACATCATATCTCATCTTCGGCCAAAAATACCGTTCCGTAAGACGACCATATGTCTTAGTGACTCCCATATGTCCAGCTGTCGGTGGTTCATGATACTTGGCTATGACTTCTTTCCGACGTTCTTTAGGAACAGCTTCTCTCCACTGATCTTGAAGATCTTGTAGACCTGGATACGGTGACCTAACGTTCTTAAAGAGACGTCCATTCTCCAATCTCCAGTTTGCAAATCGAACAGGCTTCTCACGGACCTTCTTTACCATACCCAAATACCACCGGTCTGTTGTGTCCTTGTTGACATTAAATATTTGCATTTCGTCGATAATTGGGACACTTCTACTTAACATATCTGGTACAACTAAATCTTTACCTTTACGATGAACTATTTTACAGTCGTAGTTGCTCAGTTTGAGACTCCAGCGTGCCAATCTTCCAGTCGGATCCTTCAAATTTTGAAGCCAAACTAGTGAGTGATGATCTGTCACTACCTTAAATGGTACTCCCTCCAGATATGGACGCAATTTTTCCACTGCCCATAGTACGGCGAGACATTCCCTCTCGGTAGTGGTAAAGTTTCTTTCTTGCTTCGTAAGAGATCGACTTAAATAACTTATTACCCTATCACCACCTGGATTTGGTTGCAGAAGAACAGCGCCAATACCGTATGCAGATGCATCTGTTTCTACTACAAAAGGAAGTCCATAATCCGGGCAACACAATACTGGTGCAGATATGAGGCACTCCTTTATTCTATTAAATGCATCTTCACATTCCTGAGTCCACACAAATTTCCGTGATTTCTTTAAAAGGGCTGTCAGAGGTGATACTATTGTTGCAAACTCTGGCACAAACCTCCTATACCAAGAGAACGTTCCAATCACTCGTCTGACTTCCTTGACTGTCTTCGGAATCGGTATCTTCAACATTGCTTCAACTTTTTCAGGATCTACGTGAATACCATTTCTATCAACTACATATCCTAAATAACGCATACTAGGGCAGCAGAACTTACATTTTTCTGTGCTAACAGTTAAGTTGGCTTCCCTCAATCTTTTGAACACTTCATCCAGAATTTGGAGATGTCTCTCAAAGGTTTGTGTGACAATTACCACGTCGTCGAGGTACACAAAAACGAAAGGTTCTAACTCTGGACCCAATACTTTGTCGATTAGACGTTGCCATGTTGCCGGGCTGTTATGAAGACCAAATGGCATGCGCCGAAATTGATACAAGCCCCGACCGGGTACAGTGAAAGCTGTATATTGCCTCGAATTTTCTTCCACACTTACTTGCCAAAATGCACTTTTTATATCAAGTGATGACAGGTAGTGTGCGTCCCTCAATTTGTCAAGTGTGTGTGCTACATATGGAAGAGGATATGAGTCACGTTCTGTGACTGCGTTGAGTTTCCTGAAATCAACACAGAACCTATATCCGCCATCTTTCTTTTTGACTAGAAGGATAGGTGATGACCAAGCACTAGTGGATGGTTCCACTATGCCTTGTCTCAACATCTCGTCCAATTCGATATTAATCTGACGTTGGATGATAGGCGAAACAGGGTAATACCTCTGCTTTATTGGAACTGCTTCAGTTTTAATCACGTGCTGTACCAGCGTGGTACACCCCAAACTATTTCCCATAAGTGACATGTTCCTATCAACTAACTTTCTAAGTCTCTGTTCCTCTTCTGGTGACAAGACAGTTTGGTCTCTCAAATGTTCAGTAACCTCCATGACCTGTGGTTCCTTTGAAAAATGCCATTCATTGTGACGAAGGTCAGGCACAATCCCCATCTGTCGCCAAAAGTTCGCCCCTAAAATTAACGTATGAGGAAGGTCTGTAACTACCAAAGCTCTAACCATCTTTATCCTATTCCTTAAGCCAAATGGTATCTCACAGCTACCTAAACTCTCACACTTTTCTCCATTTGCAACTTTAATTTCCGTCTTCGTCTTCATAAGTCGTACGCCTAAGTCCTTCACTTGCTCCCAACCTGGTTTACCCAAAATAGTTACCGATGCTCCACTGTCTAACAAACCCATCAATGTCTTACCCAATACGCTAACTTTCAAATATGGTCTCTCATCGCCTTCGCATTGGTCTAAAATATAATCTAAAACAGGTCTAAAACTTGTGGTCGAATTCTTGGAATCGACGCGCTTATCTCGACCAATTAAGAGCGTCGCGGTTCGTTTCCCTGTCTGGTACAATTAGGACAATCTCGAGTTGTGACACCTTCCTTTTTGCATTTATAACAACGAAGCTTCTTCTTTTCCAAACAACCAATAGCCTTGTGTCCAGGTTTGTTACAATTGTAACAAAGAAACTGTTGAGATGGTCCACCTCCCTTGGAGTTGGATATTGTACTGCAGGTTTCTGCAGTATCACTAGCTGCAACTTCTACGTAAGCTAAGTCCGGTTCTAAGGTGTTGGTACTTTTCCTGTTAGGTAGACAAAATGCTTCTACTGATTCACGACGAGCTTCAAGCCTTCGTCCGAAAGTCCGCAGTTGTGCAATCGAGGTGACGTCAGTTAAGCCTAATTGAGTTTGGTAGAACGGTGAGATGTTCCTTAAAATAATTTTAAGTTGAACGTCTTCAGATACAGGACAAGTAAGTCTACCGAACATAGCAGACATAATGGAAAGATATATACCGATCGATTCACCGACTCCTTGAGTACGACGTTTAATCTCTTCAAAAAGCTTTTCGTTGTAGTCACTGGGCTGAAACTCTTCTCTAAGAAGCGTAATCAGAGAATTCCAGTTGTCTACTTCTCTGCGTACGGCTCTGTACCAAATCAAAGCTTTTCCCTTAAATAAATCAACAGCAGTGTCAAAGAGTTCTTCTCTACTAACATGTCTTGCCACCCGTAATTCTTCTACTCTTTGGAGAAAAGCATTCAATGACATTCCCTTCTTATCCCCAGAAAAACATAAATCCCATCTAGCAACGGGGGTAGACTTAACTCTTCTGACTGCGCCAGCATTACTTGAGGTAGCACCAAATGATTCATCTTGCCTACCATCGTCTTCACTGTTACCAGACAATTCATTCATTTCCAGAATTGAAATTTCAGCGGGCGTAGGATTCTGCATCTCGTATTGTTCCGCTCTGTGGTCCAGTTCAGACAACAGTCCCAAAATTTTCGCAACAAAGTCCGCCTTTATCTTCTGTTTCTCGCCATCTCCATCCGGTATCTTAATTAACTCAACCCTTCCTAAAACATGGTTAAGTTTTGTCTGCCATTTCACATACTGGACGCCAGTGTTTCCTTCCGTAAATGTCTCCATACCAGTCTTAATATCTTTGAGCTTATCAGTAACAGCAGCAATATCCTGATCAAAAGTGTAAGGGTGGGGTGGTCTTCTCACACTAGTGCCTGCTTTCTCCATCTGGATCGCTCTCGACAAAGAGGTCCTCATTTGCTCACAAGTTCCAGTACCAATTCCACGAATGGTCAATTCGTATGTAAGCTCATCTTGAGTAAGCCGATTTACCTGTAGCTTCCTAGACATTTTTATATGGAACTATGGTATAGTAATATGCAATATAAAAAGAAATTTCTGGTTGTCGATATATACCTTTGTACGTTGTCACCCTTAATGTTGGAAGTTAAGCAAGGAAGATAAGCGTAAAAATGCACATAAATATTTACCTATATATATACCGGTACCTATATACACTATATACAGAAACAAACAAAAACAAACAGCATCCCCTTTTTCTACTAGAATTCTATTGCTCTATTAAGTGACTACTAGTGACCTACAGACTACCTATTGACCTACTAACTAATTAGCTATTAACGTCCTATTAAATATCCGCTATCAACCTATTAACTTTTGTACCTATTAATCCTAGCCTATTAACTTTTCTACCAATCAATTTTTTTCTTCCACGCCCCACGTTGGGCGCCAAAATGTGACGTTCTCCCCGAGACAATCTTACCTTCAACACTTACCCTGAATTGCTAAAGTAGAGGCAGCGGCCTGGCAGCTACAGTGGAGACGGGCCGGGTCAAAAATAAAAGTAATACTAAAATTGGGGCGCCACTTGGTTTAACGCTACCACTACTTCAATATCAAATATAACCAAGAAAAACCCAGGTAAGTTTGTTTTCAATGCTATGAGGTAAGTACTTGTATCAATTAAATAAGTTAAAGGCTAAATTTTGCTATACAAATATACAGTCGTTTATTAGAAGTAATACGTTTCAAATTTTACAAGAAATTCAGTTCAATAATTCAAGTATATTGCGAAGCTGATGATACATTAAGCTAAAATAAACATTCCAAACGTAACTTTAGCGCAAGCTTTACCGAACGTGTATACACGCGCAGCGTACAGTCGCAAAAAAGTGTAAAATAATGAAAGTATTATCTAAAGAAAACTTATCTACTAAAAAAAGATTAGACACATAAATTAATAGGGAGCAAACTTTTGCTCTGATATACTAAATTTAAAAAATAAGCAAAGTCCACTGAGCTCTACTATAAATAGTACTAAGAAAATTTTTTTTTTTAAATTATCAGCTATACTAAATATCGAAATAATTAAAGTTACTTAGTTATTGTTTTTCGTGTGCATGAGCAGCTAGAAGTAGAGAGCTCTTCACTTTAATACGTAATCATGGACTATAAAAAAAAAGTGTATATATACAATTATGAGCTCTAACATACAATAAAATACAATGTTTAAACAAAAAAATATAAGGCGAGCTGATATGCAATCAATCAATTCAATAAGCAAAACATAAGATCAATAAGCATGCAAACTTAGCTGGTCCCAAGGTCAATCAGTGGGTAGCTGGTGGAAAATCCTGCAAATGGCGATATACATGCAGCAAAGCGAATAAAAGCAGCAAAGTCCTACAGCAAAGCAAAAGCAAGAGAATCCTTAACCAATAACATTCCAAACTCTATATGTAACCAGTCTGGACCAATATGGCAACTTCTCTTCCTTGCCAGAAAATAAAGGAGAAACCAAAACAACAGCGATAAAAAAAAACCCTAAAATAGGATAAACAAGTATGAGTACCCCTATTCAAGGAAAAGATATATAATTATACTTTAAACTAGGTAAGTATACGCTTAAATGATTTTTCATAAATCTGTAGCACTCAAAAAAAAATGATATAACAAGCTCTCATGCAATTTACTTTCAAAAGAAATTATATTTACTAACAAAAAGATGAGTACAGTTTGATTTCTATTCGAGTAAGTATATGATATTAATTGCTTATTATTATTATTATTATTCTAATAAAATATAGAAAGCAAATCATAGAAGTTTAGCCACTAAAGCAATAGTAACTGTAACAAATAAATCGGTTACCTTAATTTTGTCGAGCAGTGTATACTCGAAAAATTATTAATAAAATGATTTTCACGAGATACATGTACTAATTAAATCTATTGATCACCACAAATTGTTAAATATAAAATGTGTAAATTGTATGAGCTGTTTTAACCAAAATTTAAGTAAAATAAAGCATTACCTCCTAACAGCTAGAGGGTTTTCTTTCGAATTTTTCCTCCAACAGGTTTACTCCAGAAGTTTTTGTAGATTCTAGTGTGAATGTGGTGTACAAAAGGCAGCAAATAATCCCGTTAAAACGGCTTGGAATTCCACAAAACTGAGCAAGTATTCAACTTTTTCAGTCACCAAAAATACTACCAATGGAACTTCCAATTTGCGTATAGCGTGGCTAATTCTCCCTTTTCAAAAAGGATGAGTGCTAATACTCATTTTAATTATTAATAAACCAACACCAACGTTAAAACCACCTTTTTAAAAACACCCACGTGTACAATCTAAAATTCGCGACACTCCTTATCGCCTTACCACAAAAAGATCTTCCCACAAAAACTATTAGAAATAATATTTGATTTGTTTCGACATTTATTGACTGGAATAGCCATCTATCAACAACAATGGAGACTAATAAGAGATTATAGAGACTTCATATCAAGGAGACTACTTTAAAAAGTAATGTGTGAGCTATTTTAGAATACATTGTGAATTAGTTATCAAATAAATGTAACTTATTTTACGAACTTTGTGTTAGTCAAATATACCACGTAACATTTTCATAAAAGAATAATAAAAAATATATATATTTTGTTCACTTTCTTAACGAAGAATGTCAAGAATCAGTCTCTAATTGACAAGACAATTCGAGCGAAATGGTCTCCATCAACGAGGTTGGAATCCAGTGGAAGTGAAGTATTAAGTAGTGATAAAAAGTCATTAGAGAATGATATCTCTAAATACCGGTTTAGCTTTTTAGCCAAACTCCGCCAGGACGTACCGCCAAATACTTTCTTTGGTATTCTAAAGAAAACATTTGGTGGTATCACTTGACAACATGTAAATCATCAGTGTATTGTTTTTCTCTCATGTGTGGCATCAAATCTCAAATTACAAACAAATCAAAGTTGTTTTGCCTACTGAAAAGTACACCACACAACTTGAGTTGGAAACCAAATACACGCTGCCGAAGTTACGTTTCTTCCACTCGCAATATGTTTCTTACAACTCTTGCTAATTATCTAATTAAATGCATTATTAAAACGTATGTTTAATAGTTATTTTAATGTTATTATAAGTTTCTTTCGTACATTAAGAAGCGCATATTCCAAAAACTTTCTTTGATGAAGAAATTACAGGACATTGCCACGAAATGACCTATGACAAAACAAGATATCTGTATAGGTGGTAAAAGCAGCTCTGTAAAATTTGCCCCCCATTTTTGAAATTAGAACATTTCTCAAATGGAATCATTTGGTCGTCGTTTGTTCGTGATCGTTCGTCGGTTCTTTTCGTTTGCTCGTTCCTTAAAATAGGAGAAACCCAAAGGGAGTTGAAATTGATAACAGCCCCCACACTGTTGAATTATTCAATATTCAGTGACAATTTCGTTTGCTTATCATTGGCTCGTATTTGCTCGTCTATTGTTTTCGTTTACTCGTTATTATTTATAAAGAAAAAATCAAAATAATGAAATTATCTAATTTAACTTAAATAGCACGATTCTTCACGTTATTCATTAGCTCGTCGTTTGCTCGTGTTTGTGCGTCTATCGTCTTCGTCTGCTCATTATTATTTAAAACTAAAAAAAAATAATAAATGAAAGGACGGAATTATCTAAATGTATCTAACTAGCACGTTTATTGGTGCTGTTCATTTGCTTGTCGTTTGCTCGTTACTGCTTACGCGCTCTTTTCATTTGTTTATCAATTTTAATTCCAAGAACGCGAATGGGTGGCGGTGGTGCAACCAATACGCCTTCAAAAAACGATTTTTTCTCGATTATCAATTGCTCATTGTTTGCTTATTACTGTCTATCTAGATTATTCAGAAAAAAATCGTTTCTCGGAGGCATTTTGACCACGGTACCCTAGCCATTTAGGTTTCTGGACAATTCTTCAATTAAAAAATGACGAGCGAACGAAAAGTCTGTATAAGCAGTAACGAGTAGACAACAAGCAATTGATAAGGCAGGAAAAATAGATTTTTGAAGATGTTTTGATTGCTCCACCCCCACCAACTCACGTTTTTGGTCAATTTTGCAATTACAATTGACAATCAAACAAGAAGAGCACATAAGCAGTAATGAGCAAACGACAGGCAAACGAGTAACACCAAGAAATGTGCGTTAGTTACATTTATATAATTTAGCCCTTCCAATTATTTGTTTTTCTGGGCACTAAACGACAAGCAAACGATTCGCATTGAAAAATGTTCTAATTTCAAAAATTGGGGGGGACCAACTTCATAGAGCCACTAAAAGCTTGCACTGAGTAGGAATAAAATATACCTACATTAGATTTCGTCAAAGTGGCTGAGACTAGGGTGTATTTAATTAAGTTCATTTTCAAAATTCTTACTTGTCATAACTTATATTTTTCTGTTGTGGTCTCTCGATACCTTGTTCTTTTGTTATTTTCTTATTCATTATCTTCTACACTGTCAGTACGTGCTATTGTGTTCTGAGACCATACATACATACGTAGAAATGTGGTGTTAGAATCTTGGATCATTGTCTTCCACATCAAAGAAACCAGAGAATATATGAGTTGACTTTAAATATTCCTAATTTATAACAGTGTAAGTGTAAGATTAAGAAAACTACATACGTATTTACAAGTGTCGCTTTTTGTCAATTACTGACCTTATATTTCACCTTGTTGAATACCACAAATGAAAAACAAAAAATTAAACTCTAAGAGCTGTTTTCGACCTCTACATTTCTCCGCATGAATTCTCGCAATGTTTTAAGATACACTGTACGTAAAGCGACTCCCTTTTCCAGTTTATGCTTAAGAGAGAAATACATTCAGTGAAAGACACACACAGTCAATATCTGGAAATTATTGCTGTATCAAAAATTTTGTTAGTACAAAATCTTCAATAAGTTATTTATCTACGTGTAAACCAGAAAAAATATTTATTAAATTGCCGTGTCTAAAAATACGTTTTTCTAATTGAGGTAGGGACCCCAATTATGAAAATGTATTTTGCTATAACCGTTTGTTATTAGTAATGTTTTGATTGCCATTTTAATTTTGAAATAATAAACTTTTACTTACTGTTGCCTGAATACAATCATGTAAATACTTCTGCGTAAAAGTAGAACTAGACAAAAATATGACGCGGTCGGTCGGTGTCATTCGATTAGGGAATTAATTCTACATTGTTTAGAATAAATTCTGAGGCGGCCTTTTGAATATTTTTTGAGTAATTAACTCGCAAAAGTCGGCTATATCTCTCGCCTCTTTAATTTAGGAACGGGCAGTCGAGGGATTGTAGGGGAATATATGATTTGGCGAAATGTTTCAAAATGTCAAAATATGTCGGCCAAATTTTCGATTTGTAAGAAAATACCCATTTTTCTTTTCCACAGACCTAGCCGAAATTCATATTTCCACTGTAATACTTACGATGTCGAGAAAATGCCAATCTTCTTTTTTAATTAGAGACCAATATTGATCCTCCAATACAAGTATTAACTTGAGCGTCTAAAGATTTGATGTTTTTGATTTTTTAGATTACGTTTTAGTACTTCTAAAGAAGGCATTATTTGCTCGCCCTTGCAGAGCCGAATTTCCCTGTACAATTTGGTATCCGGAGAAAAGGCAAATCTTGTTTTTTCTATAGAGACCTAGAACGGACTTCCATTCCATGTATTTAATTAGTTATGAATTGTTGAAAGTTCTATATTTTTCAATTTTTAACAGAAAACCCATCTTTCGTTCACCCGTGCCAGGCCGGATTTCCGGTTTTGCCCCTTCACTTTGGTGTAAGAACAAGACGCCACTCTTTCTCTTTCTATAGACACCTAAAACGACCTTCAGCTCCACACATTTACTTACTACTAAACGGCTGTTAGTGGTCGCGGTAGATTACCGAGTTCAAAGTTGCGTATATTGACGTCACAAACAGGCGCACTGTTTTTGCAACTGTTACTAATTTCAACGTATCTCGAGAACGGAAAAAGTTAATAAAACAAAATTTTAAGTGCATAATAAGAATGTCGAGTACTATATAAAAACGTATAAAAACCATATAAAAATAATATAGTGAAACAAGCTCATTGTTTACAATACAGTTAGTTTTAGGTTTAAGTTGAATATTATAGGAATGAAACATATTCTTTATAGGATTTTCAAACAGCGGGAAAAAAACTATCTATGAGAACTAAAAGAAAAACTATATGTAAAAATATTAATGACATCTTTGCATTCTTCTGGTTATGCTAGCAAGTTAAAATCCTAAAATGAATGTGTTCAGTGTCTTATTTGACATTCTCATTATAACACTTGCATCCAACATAATCCCCTACGACTATGCAAATTAAACTAGTATCTACATGACCCCTTACGGTATGAAGATTCAGTTAAAAATAAGAAAAAAGGCCTGAAATGGATGTGGAAGTAATGCGATTGCGAGGTGGCATTTGAGAAATAGTCGAATATTTCCTTATAATTTTATGCAACAACAATATAATGTTAGTTCAATCTGATGGTAAAACTTATTTTAATTGCATAAAAATGTAACAAAATAGTTTTATAATTATTAGTTGAAAGGCTATGAATGCAAATAAACAAAGAATGTTACCAGTCCGCAAGGGAAATGGCGTGGATTCCATGCTTGCTAAGGTATGTTAGGCAATTATATTCAAATATAAAAGTAGTTTATAATAATAACAATATTACGTCATTTTAAAATATACATTCTGCATTAATGCTTTAAGAAGAAAATAAAAAATTTACATAAATATTGCTACAATCCCTTTCAGTTCATTAGAAAGGTGTACTACTTATTTTTTTGTGAGTTGGTTCCACGAATAACATCAGAATGATTTTATAATTCTTCTGGTGTGAAATAACTTGCTTGGATAAACTGTGCAACACTTATTAAAAATAAATAATTTGTAATTATTAAATAGTAATTTTCACATTTTTAGGCAAGCCGCAAGGAAACCTGTATTTATTTTATTATTACTTTTTATTAGTGCGAGTTTTTAAAATACCCTTTGATATGATTCATTATTTTAGGAAGACAATAATTTGTGGTTACATGTCTTTTCGTCAGCATGCCATTCCAACCTGCGACATCTCAACCCTCAAAAATTTCAACCCCCGAAAATCCAACGCCCACATTTCAACTCCAAAAAATGTAATCAATTGAATAGTTTAATTTGAGTGAAGGATTGAAAACTGAAAACTGAAGAATTGAACATTTAAAAACTGAATAAGTGAAAAAACCGCTGCCTAAGGAATCACTACTTCCACATCCAGATTTTTCATCCAAGTCACTTTAAAGAAAACATCTTAACTGTATTTGCATTCTAGTATGTGGAAATTATTGGTCATAGAATTTTAACAATATTAGCGGTAGATATCACAGAAAAGTTTTAGGCATTGGTTTCTACCATATACGTTAAAAATGAAGTTTCTAGTTTACCCTACTTATTTTCCCTATTCACAACCTACTACCTCCCACCCCTTCAATGGAATCATCTCAATCAGATGTCATTGCAATACATACGTGTACTAACTTTCAAGTGAATATCTCATTTAACGTTATCAATTCCATTAATAATGATGAGGAGGTGGTGGGGTTTGAAAAATATTAGAAAGAAATCTCAGGCCTTGGTTTCTAATATATACACCAAATCCCAAATTTCTGTACACTTTCCAGCTTGATTTACTTATTTTCCCCTATTTACTCCTATTTAATCCCCAACTCTTCAACGGAATCGTCTCAAAATATAATCAAGTTCCAGATGTCCTAATAATACATACATCTACCAAATTTCAAGTGAATATCTCAATTTTATTTTATCAACACCTTTAATAATGGAGTAAGCTTGCTCCACTCATTTTCCCCTATTTACCTCTACTTAATCCCCACTCCTTCAACGCAATCATGTCAAAATATAATCTAGTTTCAGATATTGTTATAATACATACGTGTACTAAATTTCAAGTAAATATCTCAATTTAACTTTATCAACTCTTTTAATAAGGGAGTGGGGGTGGTGAGGGGATGGAGAATATTATTAGAAAACCTGGGGCCTTCGCCTAGGTTGAAAAATATTTTAAAACAATTTGAAGCTTTGGCTTCTAGTATATACACCGAGTTTCAAGTTCCTGTACTCTCACCAACTAACTCGCTTTACTTATTTTCCCTTATTTACCCCTATTTAAACCCCAACCCTTCAACGGAATCATCTCAAAATACAATCTAGTTCTAGATGTCGTTATAATATATACATGTACCAAATTTCAAGTAAATATCTCATTTTTATTTTACCAACCCCTTCAATAATGGATGGTGGAGGTTTAAAAAATATTATAAAAAAATCTGAGGCCTTGGCTTCTAGTACTACACCGAATTTCAAGTTTCTGTACTCTTACCAGCTTGCTTTACTTATTTTCCTCTATTTATCCCTATTTAACCCCCAACCCTTCATCAGAATAATCCCAAAATATAATTCAGTTCCTGATGTCATTATAATATATGCGTGTACCAAGTTTCAAGTGAAAATCTCAATTTTCAGACAGAACTTTTGATTTACGCTCAAATTTAAAATCTCGACGTTTCATGACATTGTAAACCTATTTCAGATTAAAAAAAAATATATTTTTTTTACGATAACTGTACTTCCAATCCACTACGTAGATGTGGAAGTAATTGGAAAACCGAAATACAGAATTGAATAACTGAAAAATTGAGAAACTAAGAAATTGAAAACTCAAAAACTGAAAATTGAAAAACTGAAAACTGAAAAACTGAAAACAAAAACTGAAGAATTGAAAAACGGAATAACAGCAAAGAATAAAGGAAATTTTGGAGTAACAACAGACTTTTGTTGCGTTGACTTTTCACGAGAGTCAATGTCATATTGACTGCCAAGCGCGTAATGATATCTCGTCGGTAAATTAGACGACGCTAATTGTTGTACCTTTGGCTCATTGTCCGCAATGACTCATTACTATGTACATTCTTAGTTATCAAGTGGATTGAGCGAGCCTCCCCATGTCGGGGGTTGAATTTTCGGAGAGTTGAAATATCAGGATGTTGAAATGGGTGAGAATTGAAATATCGGGGAATGAGTTAGGGGGTTGAATTTTCGCAGGTTAAGTTACCATGATGATGGTAGAAGAATTTGTCACCATTGCACAAAGTACCTTTTCCTATATATTTATTATAACAGACTCCGTCTGCTAAAACAGTATTATACGGAAATGGTGATTCACAAAGAGCTGTTGTTGATAAATTGGAAGATGTTGATAAACTGGAAAAATATTTTTGTAAAAAAATACTACAAATGATCTTTTCATCTTGCTTACTCTTAACACTGTAATTTCAAAATTTGATTTCGCAAAATCACTCCATATATCGTTATGCATGGTAACAATAACGTCAGTAGCAATTTATAATAACAATCATCAAAAATGTAAAGAAATCATTTAAAAAATATTGACAAATTTTATTACACACGTTGCAGGTTTTTAGAAGTCTGCTTATTTATACTCAACTGCATATCGAAAAGAAGAAAAACAAACAAGAAGTACAAATCCTACTAAGTTCGTGTATTATTTAATTTGTGGTTAAATGATTTATATAAAAGTAACTCCAAGTAAACTAAAAGAAAGTATTGCAATCAAATCTACTTGTCTAAAACTGTTACACAATAATGTATACAACGATTAACAGTCAGCTCAAAAAAACATCTATTTATATTGCTAAGAATGACATATTTAGCTTTCACGTTAAAAGTGAATAAGACGCTATAATAATTGAGTTTTTGTACGCCAACTTTCGGCTGGATTGACCACTTTTTATAAAGAACACAGTTTATTTTCTCTTGTAATAATTTTAGTAAAGAACTAGGACTTGGTTCACTTTATATTTCTCAGATCTAAAAACGTAAGTTATTTTATTGTAAAAACATATAAAAATTCAACAAGAGACTGTTATTGAATGCATTGAAATTACTTTTGCCATGCATTAAATGTATTTTATGTATTACATTTTTCTCAAAAACTGTCACAAAATGTAATATACACAACACAATTTCTAAACATGATTTTGAGGTCAGCTTGCGGATTTTTTGTATGATCATCGCAGGAAGAGGTACACATCACGTAAACAAACATTCAAGTAATTCTGCTTTTAATTAATTTTTGCAGACTGCTTTTATACAGATGCATGTGGTATAGATAATATTCTCATTAAAATTGAAAACTGTGGTGATATTTAGTTATTGAAAATTATGCTAACAAATAGGGGAATGGAGCCTTTGAAGTAAAACTGACGAAGAAGTAATTTACACAAAAATGTTACTGTTTTTAATAAACACCTAGTATTTACTCAAAACGTAGGCGACCTCCCGTCGTTCTCTCTCTGCTTTTCTCTTATCAGCTTTTCTTCTTTTTCTCTCTTCTATGTTTTTCTCTTCATTTTACATGATTTTTTTTTCTCTCGATCCTATCCACATACGTTTAGTTAATTAACTAACGCACCAAATATAGCAAGCGGAAAACTTTATATCTTTAAAAATAGGTAGCAATACTGTAAATATAATCACTTATATAGTAGGACAATAATAAGTTGGTACTTATTAGTTAAAACAACTTACGGTTTTTCCAACGATTATTAGCATCTATTCTATGATAGCTCAAACACATGCAAAGAGTGAAAGAAAAATGGTGAAGAAGAAAAACAAGTCCAGTTATATTATAGGTTCTTAGGACTGGTCCGATTCTGGAGCCAAAATCTGCCTACTCAGGTTGAACCGTCGTAGATCGTGTCTAAGTTTTCAGTGTGCTTTGACAGAAGTCAAAGCGCACTGTTGGTTATCTGATAAATAATCTCTAAAAAGATTATATTCAAATTCTTCCAGGTCCGCTGTTCTTCGGTGTGTCAGCTAAAGCAGCATGGATCATACTGACAGTCTTCTGCCTTTATTTGCATAAAAGTTACTGATGATCATAGTTGCAACTGTAGCTAAATTTCCTTAAGGCCAAACGTACGTAGTGCATGTATCTTTATAAAAAAGATTTATAATTGCATATTGCGAAGAAATTACAACAAAAGCGAATGAATTTACACTTAATAATTACAATCGTTTGCTAATTCAGTAAATTTAAAACTGCCAGTATATGAAGATTATTACAATTTTCGAACTTCAATTTATTGATTGTATTGTCTTTCTACTGAGTCGAGAGATACATCAAAACCGGAATACTTATTGTAGTCGACTAACTCAATGCGAGTTACTTTAACAAAATTAAATGGAGCTAATTGGACATGTTTTAATCATCCATGCTCAGTCATTTCCATTTGCTTTCGTATCAGTCGTTAGACTTTTCTGTAGGTCTGCTGATTATAACCATCCTTTCTGCTTATTTGTAAAAAACGTCTTAATTTGCTTACTTTTTATTGGGTATTTTGCCACTGAAAAATATTTAAAAATTGTAATGCAAAAACCTCTGCGCCAAACGGATCAGACAGAGGTTGGTTCTTGAGTACTTGACTGTTTCAAAATAACTGCAATTGAACAGGCTGCACAGAAGCTTCCATTAGATGATGCTAATGAATACCGAATTCGGTCTAAAATTGAATTAGAGAAACAATATAAAACTAAAGATAATTTAACATCCGATGAAAAACGTTCCATTTCATCTCTAAAAAATGATCATAGCATTAAAATTTTACCAGCTGATAGAGGCAATGCCACGGCAATCTTAGATACAGCTATATATGATACAAAAATTACGAACTTGATAAATGATGGAAATTATTCCAAATTAAATAAAGATCCTACAAATTCTTTAGAAAACAAAATATATAGAATCTTATTTAAACACAAAAACGAATTTACAGATATTGAACGAAAGATGTTAACTCCACATCACAGCAAGCCTCCTCATTTCTATGGTTTGCCAAAAATCCATAAACCTGACATCCCCTTAAGACCAATTGTGAGTTCAATTAATTCTCCATGTAGTAAACTCTCAAAATATTTATTAAAAATCCTAATTCCTTTATCAGGTTCCTCCGAGTCTTATATTAAAAATAGCAAACATTTTTTTGGAAAAGCTGTCAGAAAATCATTTTAACAATAATCATCTAATGGTCAGTTTTGATGTAGTAAGCCTATTTACAAATGTTCCTGTAGATAAAACATTAATAATAATTAAAAACAAATTGCAACAAGATGGGAATTTGGCGAATAGAACTAAGTTAAGCATTGAAACTATAATGGAATTACTTACACTTTGCATTAAAACAACATACTTTCAATTCAATAATGACTTCTATCAACAAGACTTTGGGATGGCCATGGGTTCTTCATTATCTCCA
The DNA here is from genome assembly GCA_963583905.1 of Stenurella melanura. Classification (NCBI taxonomy): domain Eukaryota; kingdom Metazoa; phylum Arthropoda; class Insecta; order Coleoptera; family Cerambycidae; genus Stenurella; species Stenurella melanura. Next base: position 118,817,112 of record OY757312.1, read on the forward strand.
ATATTAAGTAACATTTTCATGGAAAATTTCGAGGAAAGTAATATTAATAATCTAGCTTATAAACCCATTGTATGGTGGAGATATGTAGATGACATTTTTGCTATATGGCCTTATAGTAAAGAATGTTTAAGTAATTTTTTGAATCAGATTAACGAAAAAGAACCTTCAATTAAATTTACAATAGAAATAGAGAATAATAATGAATTACCTTTCTTAGATATTTTAATTAAAAAATTAGATAACACATACCAAACCAGTGTGTATAGAAAACAAACACACACAAACAGATACTTAAATTTCAATTCAAATCAACATATTAGTGTTAAGAAAGGTGTTGTTAAGTGTTTGTACGACAGGGCCAAAATTATTTCTTCAAATGATACAATATTAAGGAACGAAAAACAATTTATAAAAACTGTCTTATTAAATAATCAATATCCTGAGAGTATTGTTGATAGTCAGTTATTGAACATTGGTAGTAGAGAGAATATACTATCACAACCTGAGGTATTTAGGTCAATGGCAGTAATTCCATATATACATGGTTTATCGGATAAATTACGAAAAATTGGGAACAGGTTTTCCGTACGAACGGTTTTTCAAACGGGCTCCACGCTAAAATCGGTTTTATTAAGAACCAAACCTCCAAATATTGTTCAAAGTTCAAAAAATTGTATTTATAGTGTTCCGTGTGAGTGCGGAAAACATTACGTAGGTGAATCATCTAGACCTTTCAACGTAAGGCTTGGTGAACATAGAAATTACGCTAGAAGGGGAGAATTTGAAAAATCCAAAATTTGTGAACACGCGTGGGATAATAATCATAGAATTAAATGGGACTCGGCGAAGATTTTGGAAAAAGAGAGCAACGGAACTAAAAGAAAACTTAAAGAATCCGCGATTATTTTATTAAACGAGGATAGATGCGTTTCTAATTATTCAATAGATTTTTGTACTAGTTGGTTGCCCATCCTTAGAGACGAAGTAAGTAAAAATAAGATAAATATAATTTAATGTCTCACGTGACTATGGAAATACATAAACAAAGAACTGTCATGGTTGACGGCCAAAAAAGTTTTGAGAACGGAAGTAGATTCTCTTCCGAAACGTTAACTACCTATAGCTTTGATTTTCAGTTTTTAGTTTATAACATTGTTCTAGTTTATATATTTTTAGGTGTGAGACTTTTTGAAACAGTCAAGTACTCAAGAACCAACCTCTGTCTGATCCGCAGAGGTTTTTTCATTACAATTTTTAAATATTTTTCAGCGGCAAAATACCCAATAAAAAGTAAGAAAATCGGAATATGCCACAAATAAACAATTACAGACAATATCCAAAACGTCTTAATATTATAATTACGGATAATATTGTTTTCTTAAAAACAATAGTAGTGTTAATATCTTAAAAACCCTCTAGATAATCCATAGATATCAATACATCTTTATTTTAACTTACATACCAGCAATTCGTGTTGCTCCAACAGTCTCATGTTTCGTACTACTTTTTTTAGCTTTCCATAAAACGATTTGGCCTAGTTTAACTTGTATATTGTAATATCTTAGATTTTTTGCCGCGCATTTTACAAAACTGGGCTATTCGACCCTAGATTACGTTCTTTGCGGACTAAAAAACGCCGAACCTTGAATAATCCAACGCGTTTATGCAATGTTTTTACATGCTTACTGCGCGAAGTTAACTTGCCACTCGATTACACCGGTTTTCTCATTAAATATAATAAAGCCACCACATTTATTTAATTAAGTTTAGGTAGAGACCGAAATAGAATAATAGCGTCTGCAAGTGCTTTGTTTCCTGCAGACCTAATTTGTTTAGAGCTAAGTTTATTCAACTCAACTCCTCCGGGCTTCCACATTCATTTAAACAATAGTGTGAAAGACAGTATTAATTATTGACACTCACACTAATAATAATTTTTTTATCCACAAGACTAATGCGCCGATGATGCAGAATTTGACGTTTTTGAGAATGTACAGTAACTGCAATTTAAAATGGGTACGCCTTATAGTTATTAATTATATAAAGGGATCAACAAGCCTTTAATCCATGAGAAAAAATGTGCACTCGAAGGCGCAGCCGAGAGTCACATTTTTTCGAGTTAATTGAAAGACTGTTAATCCCCGAATGTAATTCAACGTTGATCCACGACCCACAGTGGTCATTATAATTATTCGAGGAAATAATAAATAACGGTGTCAAATTTATTTTTCTGAATTATGTTATAATTCATTTGTTTAAAATCAATTGATCTATAACTTAAGATGAAACCCTTACTTATGATATACATAGAAAAAAAATATAACTAATACATCAATCACATCTTTATTTTTTGATCGAAACTTTCTGATTTTATGTTGAAATAAACATTCATTTACATTTAACATAAAACCGCGTTAGAGAAATACAATTACCAATAGCAATTGCCTAAAGTGGGAACACTTGGAATACAATTTAGTATTTGTTGTCAGAATCATCAGGATAATCATTTGTCGGTAGGAAAGTGTTAACGAATTTTGGGTCTTGCAACAATTGTAAAACCTCTTTAATCAATGGTTCTTTCTGTGAACGTTTTCATATGCACTGTGATAATGATGATATAAGAGGGTCTGAAGAGAATTAAAGAGCATTTAGCAAATCTTGCATGGCTTTTTTCCTGAAGAATGTTCTAGTATAAACACGATATAATCTAAAATGTTTGTTTCGAGATCTTTATGTCTCCTCTAAAGACGTTCCAATGGAAAGAGCAATTGCCTTGGCTATATCAGTGTCTTGGATTAGGACGCGGTGGATGTTCTAAGACATATAATACCACGAGTAAGGTTGCACATACATTTTAGCAGTATTTTTTTTATATTTGGCGAATGCTTCTGTGTTGGTGGTATACCTAGATGATATTGTTAATAAAATTACATATAGATGTTTTAGATAATATGCATCTAGTTATTGAGGAAGACAGGGAAAACTCGCTAAAAAATGTTCGGGCAGTGCTGCCATCGTTTGTTGTTCCATAGCCAGACTTATAAATCAGTACATTCATTTTTTTTTACCTATTAACTATTCCTGCCATCCTTCTATCAAACTTTTCCTTATTACTTCTGCTGATATATCCGACACAATAATATGTTCTTCCTCTGGATAGTACTTCTTTTTTGCGTCTTGTTGCTTGTAAAGCCTTTTTTATTCTAATTGTTCTGTTAGGAGAATAGTCGGAAACTTGTTGCACCATGTTAGCAGTATCTCGGTGTCCATAAATGTCAAGGTTTTTACGGGTCGTAAAGGTCAACTCTTCCTTGGAATAATTTTCTAGCAATGGTACCTACAATTTTTTATCATTTACTTTTGGCCACTGACTAAAATCTTTTTGAGGTCAGCATTTTTGGCATGAGAAGTTTCTTCTAATGTCTGTTTTCACTAAAAAACATTATTTACTCTTCAAGGCCATGGTGATGTCTTAAAAAAACGTTATAGGCGGTAGGATATACAATAGTTCATTTTCTACCATTTGTTAACAAATAAGACTAGTACTTATAATATGAGCTGCAACTACAAACCTTTAACTCAGTAATTAACATAAAATAATAAAGAATCGCAAGGCACAAACTGCCACTATAGACTTTATTGTAAGACGCACGAAACACGTCGGAATTAAATCAATATTTACTCTTTCATTTGATACATCTTTATGAGACCCCTTCACTGATTTCTTTTATTTTTACAGCAGGTATCACACAACCATCACTCTGTCAAATAAAATTCGAACGAATGACTTTGGTGATTTTAGATTTTTAGTATTGTTAATTCCTAGAATAATTAAAATGACCACTGTGGCGACCACGGCCAAATTAGGAGTGTGAAAGCCGTATGAGAGGTGGAAAATTCTAATTTTGAGAAACGTCAGATTTGACAGGTTTCTATTGACTAAGAATCTTTCGATTTCGAGCAAAAAATTAGAAGGTTTAATTTGATTATTCCCGGTCAAAATGACAAAAAGATTGTTCTTGATATAAATGTTAATGTTAATATTAATAATAATTCTAATTAAATTCTATAAAATCGAAGCATGGTATTATGAATTTTAATCCACTAGTGTATTAAAGGGCATTTAATCCACGGAAATTAGACGTGTTATCCTTTCCTAATATAGTGGTCGTGGATAAATACTTTTTTTGTTCTTTATCAGCACTGGAAACATTTTTAATTACATACAAATATAGACTGGCTAAACATTTGCAGTTCTATAGGTAATAATATTATATGATACGTATATTTATAAAAAAAAATTGTGAATCAGCTACCTGCCTAAAAATTAGGGCTAACGGTACGTTTTACACGTCTATTAAATATTAGTTTCTGTAAGAAACGTAAATAGTTTTGCCTAGGTAATAAAATTATCTTCAATTTGGTACTGTATAAAAAAATTAATTTTATTGCTAATGGCAGCTGTCATAGTTCAGATAGGCACATTATATTATACATTCTCTCGGGTTTTTCAAATATTTTAGTGTGGGCAAACTAGACGAAAATAGATCTAAACTTGAAAATGTTCGAATCAATGGATTTTCACGAAACTTTGTGGATTCTGTTCGTTTCGATGTCTAGATCAATCTGTACAAAAAAAATTGCCTCTATTGTTCCCCAATTGTTTGTTATCAACAATGATTTTGTCGCTAATTTATTAACTATACTTCATTTGCCCAAGAGATTCAGATAAGCCGCTCCTCACAAATGTGCGCTAAATTTGAATATAGTATTTCTATTGGTTGAATTTTTAAAACCCACATTACAAAAAACTGTGTCGAAAACGCTAATATATGTATTTGTTCTCCGAGAGAAATCCTTTTCAGCCTCAAATCAGATGTATGGTTTTTATAAATAACTGTTGTTATTTGCTGTTGTTCCTATGCATCTATTTTAATAGTGTTTTTCAATACTGTGGTGCATATTTGTGTATATCAAGGTACGCAATAAAAACGATTTATAATATTGATTAAATGTCAGAACCACTTTTTCTCTTTTAGGTTAAAAATTCATTCTTGTCAATTTAATTATGAATCAGTGTTGTTAAAAAGTGTATTTGTAGAATAACGACTGCTCATCGCTGGTTCTCACTTGTAATAATATAAAAGAATATACAGACTGTCTATTTTACGAGGGCCACACCAAATATCTCGCTTAATATCTATTGTAGAAGAATAAAGTTTTAGAAACAGTTATCCCATTTTTTGTGAGCTATATTTCAGTAAAAAGAAATTTGAAATCCATAGCCTACTTTATGAGATATATTACAAAAACCTGAAAAATAGGAAAATCACAAACGGTTATAGCTTCCTTATTTGAGGAGATACGAAAAAAGTTAAAGGAATGAAAGTTGACGGCAGACAATAAGAATAATAACGTGTAACAAAAAAAATCGAAAAATGCAGTTGGCTTTGACATACGCTATTGTGCAAAAATGAAAAATACATATCTCAAAGTAGGCCATGACGCCATTAATTCCGTTATTTTTTTCTCATTCCAACGATATAAAACATGTCACAGAAATTTTAACCGATAGTGTCAATATTTAATATTTTACGAATACCACAATTCATATAATTGAATTGTAACAATCAGCTGTGCCATAATTAGTGAAAAACAATGTATACAGTTATTAATAAATTTGACAGATTGTCACTGTTGTATGTTGTATGTTGCGTTGTCGAGTTCTAAGACAAATTTTATATCAGTAATTATGGTGTACACCAATAATAACAAATTCGATATGATTAACATTTATTGTCAGTGCAATTTTGATGCTGAGATGGCAGTCACGGTTTACGGAGATAGATTTCCAGATGCTCCGCAGCCAAATCGAACTATGTTTAGGAAGTTAGTTCAAAATCTAAAAACGCACGGTTCATTTTCAAAAAAAATAGTAAGGCGAGCGCATGTTGCGGATAATGTAAGAAAAGTGAATAGAGTAATGAACTATGTTAACCAAAATGAGGAAACCTCTTTGAGACAAATTCAGAGAAACTGTCGCATAAAAAAAGACAGTGCAAGAAAAATATTGAAAAAAAAACGGATTTCGATGCTACAAAATGAGGAAAGTTCAACATTTAAATGAGGGAGATAAGCCAAGGAGAGTAAGATTTTGTAGATGGTTATTAAATAAGAAAAGGAATGACGCGCTGATATGTAGCAAAATTCTTTGGTCGGACGAATCAAATTTTTCTAATAATGGATTTTTCAATAGAAGTATGCATTATAAGTGGACACGAGAAAATACACATTGGTGCAGAGAGACTGCTTTCCAAGAAAGATTTTCTACGAATGTTTGGTTGGGTCTTTTAGGGACTAAAGTAATTGGACCTTATTTTTATGATGGCAAATTAACCGCTCGTAGATACCTTAATTTCCTGCAAAACGAATTTCAAGATTTTTTAAATGAATTAACAGTGGCAGAAAGATTAAATTATTCATATTTTCAACAAGATGGGGCTCCACCTCACACTGCTGTAATATGTACAAATTATTTAAATCAAGTTATGCCAGATAGCTGGATAGGCACCTATGGACCCATTCTATGGCCAGCTCGATCACCAGATATTACTCCCTTGGATGTTTTCGTCTGGGGTTACATTAAAGACAAGGTATTTCAAACTGCCCCTGAAAATATTGAGGACATCAAAACCAGAATTCGAAACGCATGTGAGGCAATTACTCCTGAAATGCTTCAAAATGTAATGCGTGACGTGTCTCGTAGAGCACGTTTATGTGTCAGAATGCATGGTGCACAATTTGAGCATTTGTAGTTAGAAAAATAAATACACACAATTTCTTTTCAATATTGTAGTAGGTAGTACTGTTATACATAGTTTTTCGTTTTTTTCTTTGGATGTACGTTTTGTACTTGTATTTTTATTTATGAGATATTTATTGGTTTGTATTAAATTGTAATAAATAATTACGGAATTAAAATTATTATAAAGTGAATTTTTACTATTATGGCACAGCTGATTGTTACGATTCAATTATATGAATTGTGGTATTCGTAAAATATTAAATATTGACACTATCGGTTAAAATTTCTGTGACATGTTTTATATCGTTGGAATGAGAAAAAAATAACGGAATTAATGGCGTCATGGCCTACTTTGAGATATGTATTTTTCATTTTTGCACAATAGCGTATGTCAAAGCCAACTGCATTTTTCGATTTTTTTGTTACACGTTATTATTCTTATTGTCTTTGCCGTCAACTTTCATTCCTTTAACTTTTTTCGCATCTCCTCAAATAAGGAAGCTATAACCGTTTGTGGTTTTTCTATTTTTCAGGATTTTGTAATATATCTCATAAAGTAGGCTATGGATTTCAAATTTCTTTTTACTGAAACATAGCTCACAAAAAATGGGATAACTGTTTCTAAAACTTTATTCTTCTACAATAGATATTAAGCGAGATATTTGGTGTGGCCCTCGTAAAATAGACAGTCTGTATACAATCTATTATACCATTCAATAATTTTTGAATTTTGCCGCTTCTATAAATTTGTAGCGTGTGAAGCTGGTTATTGCCCTCAATGGTCTAAGCAAAATGGGGAGTGGACTTATTGCATTTCTTGGGCGAACGGAGTATAGCAAAATTGGGCTAAATATAAAAGAATATATTTTTACATAATTTGACGAAAAATAACAACTTTTTACTCTTATAAAATTTTCGAAACGATGCATATTTTCTGAAATATAGCTGTTCAAATTTTTCCAAAAAGGAGAGAGGGGGGAATTGAAAGTGATGAGAAGAAATCCAGAAAAACTCTGGTGAATGTATGTATGAATGAATGTAAAGTACAAGATTTCTTTTCCTCTATGACTCTTTCCTAAAGTGCACTCTGTCCAAGTTCCGGAAAAACAAGAAAAAACACTTATCGGAAAATGGAAGATTTCGTAAACTATGAAATTTAAAAATCTGAAAAAATTCGGATGTATAGATTAAGACATTCTTTAAAATTTTGGTAATTTACATAAACAACTTCCAAAATGTTAAGAAACGCTAGATTTATAAAATTATAGCTGTTAAAACCGAGGATACTTATCTGAGACAACAATACATTACTAGAAAATCTTAGAATTATACTATTGTATGAGCTTCTGTATAAGCCTGTCTGCTTTGTCAGTTTTGTTACTTATCTGCACTCGAGGCGTTTTAGCTGTAAAATTTACCGCTGTGCCATAATCGTGCCCTACGAAAAAAAAAAAAATTTAACGGTAATCGTGGAAACCGCGGATTCGCAATTTACTCACTCTTTATGGCCCAAATGGGAACAACACCTGTTTTAAAAGTTGTACATCTGTAAATTCTTTATCTTAAAAGTCCTACACATTTTTTCCGTAACCGTTTTGAACATACGACGATATTTAACATTTGCCAAATCTGCAAAACATTCAACAGCTGTAAAATTATCATCACTTCCTCCAACATTTTCAGCAGCTCAACGGCATTTCTGTAGAGTGTATTATCAAGTTCAAACATGGTTGGGGAAAGACATTGATCGTGAGCAGTGGGGTTGGATTAGGAACAATGATATTTTGCAGCCAGTACCAACGCAGTTACCACCAGCACCAGACATATTGTTAAATTCAATTTTTTGCAACTGTACGAAGGATTGTGCAGGAAAATGTAGCTGTAGAAAAGTAGGACTGAATTGTTCAACAGTTTGTGGTCATGACCAGGGTCACTCACTGATTGAATACCACACCTATAATTGCTATGAATGGCGAAATGGACGACGTAGAATCTTATTAGAATAAAAGTAATGACGACGATTTGTCATTAGACGATAACGTTTCAGATATGAAAGGAGTCGGAAATATTGACTAATTTAAGATCCGGCTGGATTAGGCCTCCAGGGGAAACCATGTAAAAAAATGCGCGCCGAGAATTCTACCTCTATGTTGGTGCGAAAATGAATGCATTTTTTGACTCATTCGCTGTAAATAGATGTAAATAAAATGCATGTCATTTTTTTATGGCTTTGGGTCATAGACCATACAGTCAGTTACAAAAGAGCAATTTATAATATGGAATACTAAAACAAAACCTAACACAAAATGAGTAGAGAGAGAGATGAACAAAATGAGAATGTACGTCATTCTGGTAGGGAATAAATATCACCCAGCTCTATAACAGCAATATTTAATTTTTATTCTGAGACATAGAAAGCAAGACCATTGCGAAATATGTGGTGCGAAAGGTTAGGCATACGAAAAAAATGTATAGGACTACCAAGTGCTATTCAAGACGTCCAAATAAACACAATAAAAAAATGTTGTTTCGTAGGCACGAATTTGGCGCAAAAGTCTAAAACGCCTGGATTACTATGCATTTCATAAAAGAAGATTTTCAACATTCTGTGCGCATTTTTTGATAAAATTTGTGAACTTTGCAGTATTAATAATAATTAATAATCGTAGATTACGTGAGGTCATAAATATATCAAATCAGTAATTTTTTATTGCAATTTTTATTGATACTGTTATTGCTATTAATTACGGTATGTATGTAGATTATTATCGAGTTTTTTAAATCATATTTCAGTAGATTAGAATTTAACTGCTTAATTGGCATGTAGTTTTAAGTAGTAATTAAATGTTGAACATTGTTTCAAGTATACTGCTGTATTGTTATTGTTAATTGTTCATTCATGTTACGGTTAACATAGGAAGGTACATCAGAAAATGTCAAAAGAAGTAAGAAAATTTCGCAACTGACATTTAGACAGTACGGTATAAGGTTGAAAAATATTTGATAATGTTTTCACATATCTGTGATGTCATCAATAATCTCTTTAAATAGGAGACCCTATATTTTATTCTAAAAATAGATAGACCTTTTGCAAAAGAATTCAGTGATATAATTATTCCTCTTTGTGGACATCTAAGGAAAATCTTCAATTTCAAAACTTAATTTTCTATTACAATTACTTCAATTCAAAATTTGATTTTCATTACAATAAATATTAAAGTGTGCACGATTAACAATTTGGCAATGACCAATACGATGTTCGAAACTATTACTTAGATTTTCAATTACGTCTAGTATTATGTAGGTATTTCGTTTCATTGTTTTAATCCATCCATTATATCTGATCTATTTACGTGCACTCTGCTTTTAGGATAACTCCACAACAAAAAATCCAATGAGGTTAAATCAGGCGAATGTGGAGGCCATTCAATAGACTCTCTTCTGCCTATCTTCTGCATATTTAGATTAGAAAAACTGAAGGATGAAGCTGGATGAAAACAACGAATCCTAGACGAGATACAAAATACAACAACAAACGTAATTTATAGTTTGGAATATCATATTGGTCATTGTCAAATCATTAACGATGCACATTTTGAACATTTATCGTAATAAAAATGAAGTTTTCATTTGTAATAATTGTAATAGAAGAAGTTTTTCCTTGGATGTTTACAAAAAACAAACTATATTACTGAATTCCTTTGTAAACGGGCTATCAATCAATGACGTTGCAGATATGTGAAAAAGAGTCAAAATTATTTTTTCCTTACGTACAACTAGAGCAATCTGATGTTGTTAATTGGCGTGTTTTTGTATTTTTTCGAACGCAAAACAGAAGAAAAGTTAAGACGTTTGGTCGCATCTTTTGGGCCACACTGTATTTACAGTTTCATCATTGTAAATCGCGTTTTAGCTAATTATATGTCATGTTTTATTTCGTTAAATATATTTGCACGTATTTGTGCTGTTAAATCTATCTATACATTTGTTCTCGAATTTAATGCCCAAAGTTAATATAACTCATGTACATTGTAACAATATATACTATACAGAGTGTTCCATTTAAAACTCCGGGGGCCATTTTGTTGATAACTGAAAGAGAAATTCTTCGATCTCAGTAACTTTGAAAATAGGTTCATGTGATGAGACTTTGTAATCTCAGCAACTTTTCTAATACGAACAAGTTTCGAAAAGTCGCTTGTTTTCGAGATAATGGAACTTCAATGTATTTTTACTTCCACATCCATGTAGTGGATTGAAATTGTAAAAAAAAAAATCATTTTTTTTTCTTGAAATAGATTTAGAATACCATGAAACGTCCAGATTTTAAATTTCCGCGCAAAAAATTTCTGTCTGTCGGTCTATCTGTAACTTTTCTTTGTCCGCACGTTTCCTCCGGAACGGTTTAAGATATTGACTTGAAATTTTGTGCAAGTATATATTATAACGAGATCTGGAACTGGATTATTTTTTGAATATATCCGGTGAAGCAAGCTGATAAGAGTACAGAAACTTGAAATTCGGTGTAAGTACTTGAAGCCAAGGCCTTAGACTTTTTCATAATATTTTTCAACCCCCCGCCACCCCTACTCCATTATTAAAGAGGTTGATAAAATAAAATTGAGATATTCACTTGAAATTTGGTACACACATATATTATAACGACATCTGGTACTAGATTATATTTTGAGGTGATTTAGTTGAAGGGGTGGGGATGTAAATATAGGTAAATAGGGAAAAAGGAGTAAGGCAAGCTGTGTCTACTACAAATACTTGAGGTTTAGTGCGTACCTATACTAGAAGCCAAGCCATCAGATTTCATTATAATATTTTCAACCCCCCATCACCACCACTCCATTAATATGATAATTGATGAAATAGACTTGAGATACTCACTTGTAATTTGGTACACGTATGTATTGTTTGTTGAAGGGGTGGAGGGGGGTGTAATGTGGAAAAATCAGTAGAGCAAGCTAGTAAGAGTCCAGAACTTCATTTTTGATACCTAAATATATGTTCTTGCATTTTTACGTCTCGACGCCCACCGACGCTTAGTGTCGTTTTTGTAAAACTCGTGTATTTGATAAATTTTGATATCTAAACCTATGTTTTTGCATTTTTACGTCTCGACGCCGACCGACGCCTAGCGTCGTTTTTGAAAAACTCGTGTATTTGATAAATTTTGATTCCTAGATTCATATTCTTGCATTTTTACGTCTCGACACTGACCGATGTCTAGCGTCCTTTTTGTAAAACTTGTGTATTTGATAAATTTTGATATCTAAATATATGTTCTTGCATTTTTACGTCTCGACGTCGACCGACGCCTAGCGTCGTTATTGTAAAACTTCTAAATTTGATACATTTTGACAATTAGCTCTATATTCTTGTATCATCACGTCTCGACGCAAACCGACGCCTTGCATTGTTTCTGTAAAACTTGTATTTGATTAATTTTGATATCTAAATTCATGTTCTTGCATATTTACGTCTCGACGCCTACCGACGCCTAGCGTCGTTTTTGTAAAACTTGTGTGTTTGATAAATTTTGATACCAAGATTAATGTTCTGGCATTTTTATAAAACCCATTTTTTGTGGAATATTAATGTTAATGTAATCTTAAACTTCTCTTTATTTCTATCCCCTGTACATTTTGCAGATTTTATAAATATCATGTTTGAAAGTTAGCCAAGTTCATTTTAACGAAGCTTGCTATATTGCAACTACTGTAAAATTTTTTGTGACATCTGCCCCTAATATTATTAAAATTCTATGACCAATTATTTCCGCAGACTAAAGTGTAAATATAGTCAAGAAGTTTACCTTTAATAAAGAGACTAGGAAGGAAAATCTGGATGTGGAAGTAATGATTCCTTAGGCAGCGGTTTTTTTTACAAATTGCCATAACCTTTTTAAAATACATTTTAGATAAATCCTTTGGGCCATTTTTCGTAGTAAAATAGACTGCTTTTGGTAACAATGATAAAAATTTCACCTTATGATTTGATCGGAAATTACATTATTCTTTGTTTTTGAATCGGTCACCATACATTTTAATAAAAAATTTGAGAAAATATTATGTTAAACATTGTTTCAAATGTCAACAATTAATAAAAATAATATTTAATAAAACACTTACGGAGATAATTTAAATCCACTAAATTGTAAAATGTTATAAAGATTTTTGTTATTTAAAAAAAAAACTGTATTTAAATTCAAATAAAATATAATATTGTCCCGTGTTTCCACTCCTAGGAAACCACCCTTTAAAATAACTTATTGAAAACTTCACAATACTTTTATTAAGTTAAATACACTTTTACTGACTAAAATAACCTTTAACAATGTTTATTACTTAATATTTACATTCAACTATTCACTTTGTATCACTATGGATTTTCTAACCTTCAATTCATTAAAAACGTTCTTCCCGCATGTTTACATCGGCCTATATACCCTATAAATTGCCTCTGGAACCATCCATACATTTCTAGTAAAGTCTTGAACCATCTTCTACATGTTTAAAAATGAATTATTATTTGTTTGCTTATAATTGTATTGAAACATTCTTTATAGGATTTTGCAAACAGCAGAAAAATTAACTATCTATAAAAGAAAAACTTTGTGTAGAAATATTAATGAAATCTTTGCATTCTTTCGATAACCTGAATTCTGGTTATGCTAGCAAATTAAAATCCTAAAATGAATTTGTCTAATTTCTTATTTGACAATTCTCATTCTAACACTAGCATCCACACAGTCCCCTACGGCCATGCAGATTAAACTAGTATCCACATAACCCCCTACGATTATGAAGATTAAGTTAAAAATGAGAACAAAAACCTAAAATGAATTTATTTATCTACCTTGTCTTAAAAAAATGTTCATTCCAATGGATTACATTTTCATGAAATCTATCATTCTGTTTCCTGGAAATGCTTAGCCTTTGAAACGTTTTTCGCCCTTATTCTGGAGCTCATCAGAAAGACATAAAGCCATTCATAAAGATGTTTCATGCAAAACCAAGACAATTTCTATGAATAAGTGTGAAATGATTATATTTGACATTGACTGATAAAAACAACCTCACCTATCTATTAGCTAACTAGTATTGGAGCCTATATACTCTATGCATGTTTAAAAATGAATTATTATTTGTTTGCTTATAATTGTATTGAAACATTCTTTATAGGATTTTGCAAACAGCAGAAAAATTAACTATCTATAAAAGAAAAACTTTGTGTAGAAATATTAATGAAATCTTTGCATTCTTTCGATAACCTGAATTCTGGTTATGCTAGCAAATTAAAATCCTAAAATGAATTTGTCTAATTTCTTATTTGACAATTCTCATTCTAACACTAGCATCCACACAGTCCCCTACGGCCATGCAGATTAAACTAGTATCCACATAACCCCCTACGATTAAGAAGATTAAGTTAAAAATGAGAACAAAAACCTAAAATGAATTTATTTATCTACCTTGTCTTAAAAAAATGTTCATTCCAATGGATTACATTTTCATGAAATCTATCATTCTGTTTCCTGGAAATGCTTAGCCTTTGAAACGTTTTTCGCCCTTATTCTGGAGCTCATCAGAAAGACATAAAGCCATTCATAAAGATGTTTCATGCAAAACCAAGACAATTTCTATGAATAAGTGTGAAATGATTATATTTGACATTGACTGATAAAAACAACCTCACCTATCTATTAGCTAACTAGTATTGGAGCCTATATACTCTATGCATGTTTAAAAATGAATTATTATTTGTTTGCTTATAATTGTATTGAAACATTCTTTATAGGATTTTGCAAACAGCAGAAAAATTAACTATCTATAAAAGAAAAACTTTGTGTAGAAATATTAATGAAATCTTTGCATTCTTTCGATAACCTGAATTCTGGTTATGCTAGCAAATTAAAATCCTAAAATGAATTTGTCTAATTTCTTATTTGACAATTCTCATTCTAACACTAGCATCCACACAGTCCCCTACGGCCATGCAGATTAAACTAGTATCCACATAACCCCCTACGATTATGAAGATTAAGTTAAAAATGAGAACAAAAACCTAAAATGAATTTATTTATCTACCTTGTCTTAAAAAAATGTTCATTCCAATGGATTACATTTTCATGAAATCTATCATTCTGTTTCCTGGAAATGCTTAGCCTTTGAAACGTTTTTCGCCCTTATTCTGGAGCTCATCAGAAAGACATAAAGCCATTCATAAAGATGTTTCATGCAAAACCAAGACAATTTCTATGAATAAGTGTGAAATGATTATATTTGACATTGACTGATAAAAACAACCTCACCTATCTATTAGCTAACTAGTATTGGAGCCTATATACTCTATGCATGTTTAAAAATGAATTATTATTTGTTTGCTTATAATTGTATTGAAACATTCTTTATAGGATTTTGCAAACAGCAGAAAAATTAACTATCTATAAAAGAAAAACTTTGTGTAGAAATATTAATGAAATCTTTGCATTCTTTCGATAACCTGAATTCTGGTTATGCTAGCAAATTAAAATCCTAAAATGAATTTGTCTAATTTCTTATTTGACAATTCTCATTCTAACACTAGCATCCACACAGTCCCCTACGGCCATGCAGATTAAACTAGTATCCACATAACCCCCTACGATTATGAAGATTAAGTTAAAAATGAGAACAAAAACCTAAAATGAATTTATTTATCTACAATTATAAGCAAACAAATAATAATTCATTTTTAAACATGCATAGAGTATATAGGCTCCAATACTAGTTAGCTAATAGATAGGTGAGGTTGTTTTTATCAGTCAATGTCAAATATAATCATTTCACACTTATTCATAGAAATTGTCTTGGTTTTGCATGAAACATCTTTATGAATGGCTTTATGTCTTTCTGATGAGCTCCAGAATAAGGGCGAAAAACGTTTCAAAGGCTAAGCATTTCCAGGAAACAGAATGATAGATTTCATGAAAATGTAATCCATTGGAATGAACATTTTTTTAAGACAAGGTAGATAAATAAATTCATTTTAGGTTTTTGTTCTCATTTTTAACTTAATCTTCATAATCGTAGGGGGTTATGTGGATACTAGTTTAATCTGCATGGCCGTAGGGGACTGTGTGGATGCTAGTGTTAGAATGAGAATTGTCAAATAAGAAATTAGACAAATTCATTTTAGGATTTTAATTTGCTAGCATAACCAGAATTCAGGTTATCGAAAGAATGCAAAGATTTCATTAATATTTCTACACAAAGTTTTTCTTTTATAGATAGTTAATTTTTCTGCTGTTTGCAAAATCCTATAAAGAATGTTTCAATACAATTATAAGCAAACAAATAATAATTCATTTTTAAACATGCATAGAGTATATAGGCTCCAATACTAGTTAGCTAATAGATAGGTGAGGTTGTTTTTATCAGTCAATGTCAAATATAATCATTTCACACTTATTCATAGAAATTGTCTTGGTTTTGCATGAAACATCTTTATGAATGGCTTTATGTCTTTCTGATGAGCTCCAGAATAAGGGCGAAAAACGTTTCAAAGGCTAAGCATTTCCAGGAAACAGAATGATAGATTTCATGAAAATGTAATCCATTGGAATGAACATTTTTTTAAGACAAGGTAGATAAATAAATTCATTTTAGGTTTTTGTTCTCATTTTTAACTTAATCTTCATAATCGTAGGGGGTTATGTGGATACTAGTTTAATCTGCATGGCCGTAGGGGACTGTGTGGATGCTAGTGTTAGAATGAGAATTGTCAAATAAGAAATTAGACAAATTCATTTTAGGATTTTAATTTGCTAGCATAACCAGAATTCAGGTTATCGAAAGAATGCAAAGATTTCATTAATATTTCTACACAAAGTTTTTCTTTTATAGATAGTTAATTTTTCTGCTGTTTGCAAAATCCTATAAAGAATGTTTCAATACAATTATAAGCAAACAAATAATAATTCATTTTTAAACATGCATAGAGTATATAGGCTCCAATACTAGTTAGCTAATAGATAGGTGAGGTTGTTTTTATCAGTCAATGTCAAATATAATCATTTCACACTTATTCATAGAAATTGTCTTGGTTTTGCATGAAACATCTTTATGAATGGCTTTATGTCTTTCTGATGAGCTCCAGAATAAGGGCGAAAAACGTTTCAAAGGCTAAGCATTTCCAGGAAACAGAATGATAGATTTCATGAAAATGTAATCCATTGGAATGAACATTTTTTTAAGACAAGGTAGATAAATAAATTCATTTTAGGTTTTTGTTCTCATTTTTAACTTAATCTTCATAATCGTAGGGGGTTATGTGGATACTAGTTTAATCTGCATGGCCGTAGGGGACTGTGTGGATGCTAGTGTTAGAATGAGAATTGTCAAATAAGAAATTAGACAAATTCATTTTAGGATTTTAATTTGCTAGCATAACCAGAATTCAGGTTATCGAAAGAATGCAAAGATTTCATTAATATTTCTACACAAAGTTTTTCTTTTATAGATAGTTAATTTTTCTGCTGTTTGCAAAATCCTATAAAGAATATCTTCTACATGTTTCTAGTTTAGTCTAGTCTACAAGTCATCCTACACTAGTACCTCAGAGACGTGCCTTGATGAGTCCAGCCACAATTGCTTACTACCATTGCTACTGAATTCCGGCTATTCCATGAGCTATCAACTCCAGCCGCTAGGGGGCGTAACGCGTAACACTACCCCCTTCTTAAGCCTGATCGTCCCGGTCAGGCAATTAGGAATCATCAATATATTTCAGTCTATTCAATGCACAATCTTCATCTTTTTGCTGTGATAAATCCGATAGACATCATTTATTCGGGCAATGACAGTAAACGGTCCATCCCGAGGTGGTTGAAGTTTCGCTGTGGGTTGTACAGCCAAACCAGATCTCCCTCCTTAAACCCTCCTGA
Source organism: Stenurella melanura (assembly GCA_963583905.1). Lineage (NCBI taxonomy): Eukaryota > Metazoa > Arthropoda > Insecta > Coleoptera > Cerambycidae > Stenurella > Stenurella melanura. The sequence continues at coordinate 118,834,853 of OY757312.1, forward strand.
ACTACCCTTACTATCATACCGAGCCTTCCATCATTGCATTATTTAGTACTTTTTTTAATTATTGATAAAACGTATATGACCCGCAATATGTACCGAATTTCTCATATGTACGTATACAGTCCAAGATTATTCTTATCATTTTCTATACCAACAGTAACGTAATCTAACAAAGTTATATTCATGTCAAGTAACAAATTTGTTTGTATGTGGGACGCTAAATAAAATTAAATTGTATATTATTGAAACTGTTATCACATTATATATTAACCTCTTCCGCTTCTTTGTATGTTGTTCTATTAATATAGTTATTATTATTAAGTCTAATAAGTGTTTACAGTCAGACATTCTTAGATAAAGCAACCGAGCCCCCATGCTTTTAGTTCACGGATTCCTATTGACTGTGGAACTTCTCGCACTTACTATGGTGAATTATTATATCCGTAGTTCAAAATAATTAAAAATTAATTGTATACAATTCATTTAAAATTATAAATAATTTTCTTGCGCCGCATAATAACCTGTTACATTTTTCATAAGATATTTTGTTATCAATCTGATTTTTCTTAGTGTTGGTGCTCTATTTTTCCCTGAAATACGGTTCTTTTAATTCATGCCTAATAGAATATTGACATTTTTTCTAAAGTTTATTTTCAACTATTTCTTAGCTACTATCTCCAGATCAACTATGATTAGGTATTACCAGTCTCATGATGGTGATGTTTTTACGCTCATAAAGCTCTGAACACACATTTTACAGCTAATACTTTGCAAATGCATAGTTAAATGTGGACAAATATGGATTAGTAAATAACCTATGCTTTGGACAACATTTTGCAAAAAGTATCAAGATATCTAGTATTTAACTGTAATGTCTTTTATTTATGCTTTCAAAATCATTGAAAAAGTCGCTGTCTAAGGAAACACTACTTCCACATCCAGATTTGCTCGCGAAGTCTCTTAAACGAAAGTATTTTGATTGATTGATTTGCGCGCGTGCCGAAGTAAACCTTGGATGATTTTATATATTATTCTTCTTCTGAGTTTTCTGTTTCTGAATCTAGCAGTGTGCGCCGCCTCCTGCCCGCTTGCGTCCATATATGGTTTCATGTTTCCCAGAAATCTGCGTTTTAGTTCGATGCAATGAGCTTGTTTATATATTAACCGTTCCACAGGTAAATATCCATTTGCGGTGGAAGTGTCGCGGTAAAAGGAGCTATTTTCAGCGGGTTATGAGAAAGATACCCGAGAGAATACTTTGCACGCCCTGTATATTGGTTTGTCTTGTAAGTAATCAGTTTTAGTTTCAATTTCCGCTTTCCAATTCTGGGTAATTTTTCTATTTTATTACATATGTTTAATACCTTACCAATTTAAATAGCAATTTTTTCAATTTAAGTAAAGAAATAAACTACAGTAATAAACTAAACTACCGGTTAAAAAAACAAACTTATATGTTTCATCTACAGCTGGAGTTAGTAAATTGAGTTATTTTATTAAGTTAATGAATTAAATTAATATAACTTAGCTTTCTGTAATCACCTGGTTTGTGGTTGGTGGTCTATAATCTGATATCTTCATTTACACTTCATTTCGTATATCTGTTACTGCATTTCCTATAGTTTATTGTTGCAGGATAATTTACGAGTTTATGACATGATGCACTTTATACTTAAGCACTGATCCCATTGCACCTGTTTACTTTCTTTTAGCAGAGTTATCTTATGTTGCCAGATGTTTGTACCCTTTGTCGAGTTGTTTATATACGCTTTTAGTGATGCTATCATCAAATATCAAATATCAGCTATATGAAGTAGCCAAATTTATGCTAATTTATATCAACTAATGTAGAATTGTCCACGCTTTAATTTAACACATTCTCGCACGGTTTTTCATTGTTTTACCCAAGTTTATTCGAGATTTCGTGGGATCTACTTAAAACACGCCTGCCTTCGTCGACGATCGAACTCTCTTTAAACAAAAGCATCTTGATATTATATTTTCACTCCAGTATGTGGGAATAATTGCTCATAGAATTTTAATAATATAATATTTGAAATTGTCTGACCCAAGAATGCATAATAGGATGAAATACCTTTTCGACTGATCGACGTTTAATGGGGATGAGGGTAGCTAATACCAACAATTTTTTTTAGAGCTTTTACTCTCGTACACATTAAACAGCATTTTTTTGTTAGGCTCTTTAATAATGGAGTGGGAGTGGCAAAAGTTGATTGATTGATTCATTAGCCAGCGCATGGCAGGCATTGCTGCAACTTCCGGATATCCAATCTGGATGTTTTTAATATACCGCCGGATATGGGACATGCTTGTTGCCAGCAGCGGGAGTCACATGACGCATAGGGTAGGAATATAGGATGGGAAGTACAGGTGTTTGTGAGATGCTTCTTTTAAGTTTCAATCTATCATCATCGGGTGGGAAGTGCAAGTGCTTGTAAGATGCCTCTTTTAAGTTTCCCTTCCCTCATCCTCTCCTTGTTTGTTCTTCTTCTGAGTCTTCTGTTTCTTCTGTTACTGCATCTACTGGTGCGCACCTCCTCCTGCCCACTTGCGTTCATATATGGTTTCATGTTTCCCAGAAATCTGTGCGTTCATTTCAACGTCCTGTATCAGTGCGTCCACTTCGCTTGTTTGTCAAGACATACATTAGCTCGCTGCAAGAAGCTTTTATTTATTAACTGTTTCACACATTTACAATGGAAGTGCAAGGAAGAGCCTCGAGAGAACTCTTGAGACACCCTGTATACCGATCTGCCAAGGTAAAGCAAAATAAAAAGTAAAATCTGCATAAAACAAAAAAAGAGATCTAGGAGAACATTTGGGACGCTCTGTATATCAAGCAGACCTCAAATATTTTGACCTGAGAAATTTTTTTGTATTCGCAAACAAGCCCAACATATGGACCATGTGACACATGCCAGTCAAAATCTTCCCGTTGTGGGACCTGCCCCATGTTCAATAACATTTTCAACTTTAAAAAATTCAATTAGTTTTAACAACCAATAAAGAATTAGTAAACTAATACCACTAATACAACTTATGTATTTCGTCCGTGTGTGTGTCTATTGGCAGCTTTCCTCTCTGTTCTGTAAAATTCCCACACTCCACTTTCCAAAAACAGTTCTAGTTGGAGTTTTATTACATTTATGTCACAACACAGCTAATATGTCTATATTGTTTATATGAACACATGTCGCTCATTTAAGAATAAAACAATACACTTGAAAGGGTCCCAGGTATAAATCGAACTGTTTTCGTCGACGGCCAAACTAAGGCACTGCACTTTCACGTGTTTACTTTATTTTCGGTACTATTAACAAACACTTTATCATTTTGAATTATTTATTCGGCATGTACTTTGATCTTCTATTATGACACTTCACTTTACGCAGAATTATTTTATCTACCGATGACTTAAATTTTATCGACTTTAACCGATTTTGCGTTTTCTTCAAGAGCATCTCATGGCACGTCCACCCTCGTCGCCAGTCAATCTCAAACGCTCTGGAGTGAGGGTGGCAAATGTTATTAAAAGTACTTAGGACTTGGTTTAATAGATAAAGTAAATCCTAAGTTTCTGGACTCTTATCAGCTTGCATTACTTATTTTTCCCTATTTACCCCCCAACCTTTGTCTCTGAAAATATAATCTAGTTAAAGATCTCGTTATAATACAAACGTGTACCAAACAAGTCAATATCTTAGAACCGTTCCAGAGAAAACATGCCCACAAAAAAAGTTACACACCGACAGACAGACAGGCATAATTAACATAATAAAGCGGGAGATGTAGGTCGCAAGGAGACCTTGAACCTTGGCTTAATTTGACCAAGATTAAAGCAAAATCAATTTGACAAAAGATCAAAATTGAAGCTTGGAATTATTACAAGTTTGATCTTTGTTCAAATTGGGTTGTAGGTATCCAGATTAAAGTCCCCATCAATATACATAAAATCTACATCGATTTATATACAGTGTTCTCACTTAAGAATGTAATAATTCTTTTGTTTCTTGTCCGATTTGAATCAAACTGATCTTGAAAGATAGAGGTCACCAAGGTCTATTTAACACCACAAAATCACTTTCCATCTTGAAATGCAAGGCCATCTACGATACTAAATTGTATGAAAAAAATAAAAAAATCATAGTAGGCATTTTTTAATCAAAACATTTTGTTAACAAAACCCTAAATCCGAAGTTTGATTAAATTCTAAAAAAAATGAGGTCTTGAGGAAAAAAATTCTTTTGAAGCATTTAAATAAAAATTATTTCTTAATTAATTTTTTGGAATTACTTTACACAAATGAATAATAAATAAATTTACAAATTTGTCTGAGTAGTAACAAAGGAGTCTAGGGCATGCTTATTTAAACGAAAAAAAAACTGGAATTTTTTCCATCAAGATCTCATTTTTTTAGAATTTAACTAAACTTCGGATTCGGGGTTTTTGAATGATTTCGAACAAGTTTTGTTACGCTGTTAAGTGAGACACACTATATTTTGCCTAATTATCAATCAATTTAAATATGATAATACGTACCAAATGAAATACAATTTTTAAAAACTAAAATAAATGAATACAGTCACATTATTTTGTTGAATTTATTTACATTTCAAGATCATACATACAAGATTTGTTGCTATTTATCGTAAAGGATATGTTTGGCTAATCAAATTATTGTTTATTTTTAAAAAAGCTTACCTTATGGTTGATGGCAATTTCTAATAATTAAGTAGTTTTCCGCCATATGGCTGACCGTTCAGCTTTAATTAGTCACTATTGGATTTGAAAGAAAGCTGTTAATATATGTAGAAAAAAGTTATTAATAAAAAGACATCAATAATTTTGCGTGTTTAATAATTGTTTATAGATATTAATTGTTATATCAAAAAAGAACTATTCAGTTAACACTGTATATTTGACCTCAAAATAAAAGCAGGAAATAATTCTTCGTCCGCTGATTAATCCGTATGACGTTCAATTAATATTACATTTGCGAACTTTTAAAACAAACTCTCTACGGCCAGAAGAGTTGAGATTTCATTACCTAATCGACTTATGTAATGATGGCAGACTTGGTTTGCCGACTGTAACGACTAATTGGCTAATAATTATTGCCTTCAAATTACTTAGGAAATTATTTACTTATCTTCATTTAGTAATATGACACGAATTCGTGAAGCAAGTCTTTCCTCAAATGTTCAGTTTCATTTCCTTAATAAATGAGATTACTATGTGGTAAACCTAGTTTGATATTTGCTTCGTTTTTCTGCTGTTGAAATAATAAATGTATTAATATGAGGAAAAATTAGGCTAAAGTATTACAATCAGTCCTTTTTATAAATGGTGAATTGAGTTAATTTTGTTGAAAAACAGAAACCATGATTTTTATCTAATTACTCACATCCACGTGGTGGATTGAAAGTATAGTAATCGCAAAAAAAATGTTTTGTAGAAATAGGCTGAGAATGTCATAAAACGTCAAGATTTAAAATTTGAGCGAAAAAATGTTTCTGTCTATCGGTTTGTCTGTCAGTCTGTCGGTCTGTCTGCCTGTCGGCCTGTCGGTCTGCTATAACATTTTTTGTGCGCACGTTTTCTCTGGAACGGTTTAAGATATTGACTTGAAAGTTTATACACGTATTTATTATAATGAGATCTAGAAACGGATTGTTTTTTTAACCTATCCGGTGAAGGGTTGGGGGTAAATAGGGATAAATAGGGGAAAATAAGTGAAGTAAGCTGGTAAGAGTACAGAAATTAGATATTTGGTGTATGTAGTAGAATACATAACCTCATAATTTAATTAATTTATATAATTACTCCATTATTAAAGGGGTTAATAAAATGAAATTGAGATATTCATTTGAAATTTGGTACACGTATGTAATATAACGACACCTGGAACTAGATTATATTTTGAGTTGATTCCGTTGAAGGGCTGGGTGTTAAATAGTGATAAATATGGGAAAAAAAGTAAAGCAAACTGGTAAGAGTACCTACAGAAACATGGGATTTGATGTATATATGAACCAAGATTTTTTATAACATTTTCAATCCCTCCACCACCCCCACTCTATTATTAAAGGGACTGATAAAATTAAATTGAGATATTCACTTGAAATTAGTACACATATGTATTATAACTAGATTTTATTTTGAGACGATTCTGTTGAAGGGGTGGGCAGCAAGTAGAGGTAAGTCGGGGAGAATGAGTAAAGCAAGCTGGTAAGAGTACAGAAACTTAAGATTTGAGATATATACTAGAGGCCAAAACGTCAGATTTCTTTATAATGTTTTTTTAACCCCACCCCCCCCCCCCCCCCAGCACTTCCACTCCATTATCAAAGGGATTGATAAAATAAAACTGAGATATCCACTTGAAATTTGGCACACGTATGTATTGTAATGACATCTAATTGAGATGATTTCATTGAGGGACTTGGGAGGAGGGGGTATAAATTGGGTAAAATAAATATAGCAAGCTAGTAAGTGTCCAAAAACTTCATTTGGGCGTATACACTAGAATCTAACGCCTCAGTTTTTTTTGACACCTGCCTCAAATATTGTTAATATTCTATGACCAAGTATTACCACATACTAGAGTGCAAATATAGTCAAGATGTTTTCCTTGAAAGTACCAATTATTAGTCACAACTTTATTTTCGGCGATAATGAAGTCAATTAAGCTGGAGGAAGATAGGCTTCCATTTAGAATTCACGTAACGTCAGTCTAAATAAAGAACAATTGGAAATAAAAAAAAAAGTTTAATTTTAAATAATTTAACATTCTTAATGTAATAATAAGTATCATAAGTGCAACTTTAATGAGATTTGATCGATATCCAATTTCGTATATTTTCTAAAATCATACCGAAAATAGTAAAGTACATTTTCAGTGGGATTAAATTTCCATAACATCTAACGTTTTAAACATAAGTTGGTCATAGTAATAATTGGGTAAACTGCAATTTAGTTATAATATTAATAATAATAACACTAATAATAATAATAATAATGACTATAATAAATGACTTTATTATCAATAATATTTTACATAAGAGAATGATAGCGTATGCAAAACAATTTTTTTTTTGAAATCTGGAGCGGAAGTTCACAATAAGTGTATTTATGTAAGTGTTATTATTTATTGAATTGTTCCTGAAAGAAATTCTTTTAAAGTTTTACTTTTTTTGTGTCCAAGTTAATTAATGTTTGAATTAGACTATTAAGAGTAAACCTGAAGCCACGTGATTAATTATAAACGGAAAGCCTACCTTCCTCCAGCTTAATTAACTCTTCATTACTTCCGAAAATAAAGTCATGACTGTACAATTGGTGCTTTAAAAGGGGAGATTTTTTTTTATTACATGAACACCAAGTACACTAATCTTATTGAAATTCGGTATTGGTGACTTCTTGATAACAACGAATAAGATTATCAGATTGTTCCACAATTAAAATTTTGCCTAATATCTTTTCTTGGAAAATTTGGTTCATTTTTCATTATAAGGACGAACGCCACTGGAGAATTTTTAAACAGTTTACCGTAAAACAATCTCCTGATCATTAAGTATTTTCCACCAATTTTTAAAAAAAATCGGTAATAAGGGCGCTGTGGTATGGGAGTCATGAAAATTGAGACATACTGTATACTAGAAACCGTTGCCTCAACTTTTTTTATGCTTTGTTTTCAGCTATTTTCAACGATCCTCCCAACGAGGGGTGTGATGCTTTTCATTTTATAAAATTTTTGTTTAATTACAAAATATAAAAAAATCAAAAGAAATTAAATAATTATTTATTATTTACTGATCGATTTCATAAAAAATAATAGGCTGTTGCTGTAGCTAACATTAATTTGCTGTCCGAATTTCAATACAATCCCAGTTTTATTTTTTAACGCATCGCTTACAAGAAACGTGATGACCGACAGACGGACAGATATTTTGAAAATTGTTCAGAATTCGATCACTGACGCGGTGATATGAATTTTTGTTTTCTACGATTGATATTTATTGTTTTAGAAATATGCCGGTGAAATGCAACACACTTCGCTCTCGTAGTTGCGAAGAGTATAATAATAAAGAAAATGTAGGATATACCTGGTCTCGTGGACACCCGGTATATCCTGTATTTATTTAATTTCTGCCTGTACATTTATTAATTGTACTATTGTTGTTGTTTCGATAATAGTTGTAAGTGAAAAATATTTTCATGTATTACGTGTCACCCCCATTTGAGTATTTAGAGCACTTTATCGTGTCGAGGATGTCTTAATAATTTAAAAATGTAACCTTGCTTGTAGGATATTTATGCAGTGCGGGTAGCAGCGCTACTAGGTCGAGACATTTCGCAAAAGTGCCTATAAGGGAAAGTTGATTAAGAGTCTCCAAGCGTGTCATTTATGTTATCATTTTCACTCCATTACTGAAATTATATGTATATTGTGTTTAGTAGATTCCCTCTATTAATAATAAAATTTCACTTAAGGTAACGTAATAACAGTAATATGAAATAGATGTAAAAAGCTAAACATGACTTCATTATGTGTTAACTAATGTTACGGAATTAGATATTGTACAAATTAATTATTGTACGAACTTTGCATTAATGGTAAAAACTAATTATATAGTAGCATAAAAAGCGGGTTTAGAAATGAGTAATAATTTTTCTTGTTGATTTAGAAGATAACCCGAAAACTTGTTTGCCCTAAATGTTTTACAACAATTAAATTCTTGTTGTAATTACGTTAATAGTTTCAGTAAAAGTTAACTAATATTTCCATACACCACATGAACATTTGGTCCAATGTTCTACAGTTTTTCGCTCAGTATTCTTTCAGATAAAACTGAATGACGTGAAATTTGGACGGTAAGTAGGCAGTGGCTGAAGGAACAATAGTTAGTGCAGATGTATTTTTTTACCCTGGGGGTGGAAATTGGTACACTCAAAATAACCGCAGAAATCGATAGGGGTGAATTCTATGCAAAAAATGTTTTATGAAATTTGTTCGATAAATCAATATTTTTCGAGTTATTCGCGATTTAAAAACTTATCAGTCGTATTAGATCATGCAACAAGAAAATATGATTATCTCGTGCTTTGTGGAGATCTAAATATAAATTTGCTTGACAAGTCTTTGAATACAAAAATGGTGTATGATATATTTGAGTCTTATCAATTAAACGTTACTACAAACGAACCGATACGTATTGTTAAAAAAACAAATGGACACATAAGTTCCTCCTCAATAGATTATGTTGCAACTAATATACCAATTTTTAAATATAAGGTTGAGTTATATGACTCATTGATAGCAGATCACTTGACCCATATTTTCAGTGACGTTAACAGATTGACTAATTGACTAATAAATATATTCATAAAAGGATTATAGGGACAAAAAATAAACAGTGGGTAACAAAGGAGCTAATACTGGAAGGACACTCACTTAGATACATGTTTAATGAAATGAAAAATACCAGCGCCCAGAGTGACTTACTTGAGTATAACTAAAGAAAAAACGAACATAGAGAAAACATTAAAACAGTAAAGCATAACTTTTACAGAGATAAAATAAAAAATGCGGAAAATTAATCCAAATAAACCTGGAAAATTGTAAATTATAGGCTAGGAAAAACAAAAACGTTAAGAAAACCTATCTCTTTGAAAATTGATGAACATACTGTATCAGATAAAAAATCGGTGGCAAATTTGTTTGCATCAGATTTTTCTACGACTGCTTCGGAGGCTATAAAAACTAACTTTGGATATAATTTATCATTACACACTTTGTCTGTTAATAACAATAACTCCTTCCATATTTATGAGGTTTCCAAAACGGCACTCTCTGATGCTATCAAAGGTTTGAAAAATAAAAAATCGGCCGGCATAGACGGATTAAGTGTGAGTATGTTAAGAAATATGTCTTCAAATACAAATGATCAATTATTACACTTCATTAATAAATCAAGGTTAATTTCTGCCAGAATTTAAACTTTCGTCCATAATTCCTGTATTTAAACAAGGAAATGAAAATGATATAGAAAATTATCATCAAATAACACTAGTATGTGTCCTGTTGAAAGTAATTGAAAACATTATATCTAACAGAATTATGGCGTATTTAGAAAAGTATGGTATTTTCACTGATTATCAGTATGGTTTCAGACCAGGAAGATCTATAGAGGATGCAATCGCAAAATTATTTGATTTTGTTTACCGTGAAATAGACAACGGTAAGTATGTCGTATCCATACTATTTGATCTTTCTAAAGCTTTTGACTCAGTATACAAGAATATACTTATTGGAAAGTTAGACAACATTGGTATACGAAGGAATTTACTAAATTGGTTGATTTCATACATTGTAATGAGGCGATATCTGATGTACATGATGTAGTTCTAGGTGTTCCCCAAGAGTCAATTCTGGGACCCCTGTTATTTGCCATTTATATAAATGACTTTCCTTGCCATATAACAAAAGGTCGCACTATTATGCATGCGGATGACACAACTATTTCCGTAGTTGCTGCAAATGTGGATGATTTACTTAAGGCTATTAGTACTGTTGTTGATGAAATGAGTGAATGGTGCAATCGAAATAAATAAATTTTAAAAAAATGAGAAAAAAACTGAATTTTTGAATTTCAGTCTAAGACAATTATCATTAAATTCTTTACCGATAAGCTACTGCTCAAAATTCTTAGGTACCTATATAGACCAATCATTATCCTGGGAACCTCATGGCAATCATGTTTGCAAAAAATTAAACAAAGCATACTTTACCATAATGCAACTAAAAGGTACTCTAAGTGAGGAGGGAATTATTGATGTTTACTATTCCCTGACTTACTCTCATTTGTCACTCAGCATCTGTGTTTGGGGAAGGTCGAGCCAAATGTATAGAATTCTTATAATACAAACAAGAATTATAAGACTGATGTTTAACCTTAATTATAGAGAAAGCTGTAAGGACATTTTTACTGTAAAGAAAATTCCAACTGCACCCTGTATATTCATATTTAAATGTTTAATATACGTTAAAACTAACCTGCAGGATTTAAAACACTCGATGATAATCACGCTTACAAAACGAGACACGGAGAGCTCTTATCAATTCCACAACATAGAACTGCCAAATTCAAAGAATCTCTCCGTTACAGTTGTATAATATTGATAATAGTCTCTCTGAGGAACTCAAAAATCTTCCCCTACCAAAATGTAAGATTGAAATAAAGACATTACTTATAGAAAGAGCATTCTATAGTATCCAACAGTTTTTGGGTCAACTAAAGACAGTAGTGTTTATTTGACAATAAGTTTGTTTGTTTTTCTTGTATTTATTTTTCATATTTCTGACATTTATTTTTCTATATTTATTGTATTTTTATATTTCGGTGTAATTTTACTTCCACATCCACGTAGTGGATTGGAAGTATAGTAATCGCAAAAAAATTTTCAAAAATTTTTATTCGTGAAATAGGTTTAGAATGTCATGAAACGTCGAGATTTTAAATTTGAGCGAAAAAAAATTTTCTGTCTGTCTGTCTGTCGGTCTGTCGGTCTGTCTGTAACTTTTTTTGTCCGCACGCTTTCTCCGGAACGGTTTAAGATATTGACCTGAAATTTTGTACACGTATATATTATAACGAGATCTGGAACTGGATTGTTTTTTGAGGAAATCCGGTGAAGGGTTGGGGGTTAAATAGGGGTAAATAGGGGGAAATAAGTAAAGCAAGCTTGTAAGAGTACAGAAACTTGAAATTCGGTGTATGTACTAGAAGTTAAGGCCTCAGATTTTTTTATAATATTTTTCAACCCCCCCACCACCCCTACCCCATTAAAGGGGTTGACAAAATAAAGTTGAGATATTCATTTGAAATTTCGTACACGTATGTATTATAACGATGTCTAGAATTAGATTATATTTTGGGATGATTCCGTTGAAGGGTTGGGGGTTAATTTGGGGTAAATAGAGGAATATAAGTAAAACAAGTTGGTAAGAGTACAGAAACTTGAAATTCGGTGTATGTACTAGAAGCCAAAGTGTCAGATTTTTAATAATATTTTTCAACCCCCACCACCCCTACTCCAATTTGAAAAGGGTTGATAAAATAAAATTGAGATATTCATTTGAAATTTTCTACACGTATGTATTATAACGACGTCTGGAACTAGATTATTTTTTGAGATAATTCCGTTGAAGGGTTGGGGGTTAAATAGGGGTAAATAGGGGAAAATAAATAAAGCAAGCTGGTAAGACTACAGAAACTTGAAATTCGGTGTATGTACTAGAAGCCAAGGTCTCAGATTATTTATAATATTTTTCAACCCCCACACCCCTACTTCATTATTAAAAGGGTTGATAAAATAAAATCGAGATATTCATTTGAAATTTGATACACGTATGAATTATAACGACATCTGGAACTAGATTATACTTTGAGATGATTCCGTTGAAGGGTTGGGGGGTTATTTAGGGGTCAATAGGGGGGAAATAAGTAAAGCAAGCTGGTATGAGTACAGAAACTTGAAATTCGGTGTATGTACAAGAAGTTAAGGCCTCAGATTTTTTTATAATATTTTTCCACCCCCCCACCACCCCCACCCCATTAATGGGGTTGACAAAATAAAGTTGAGATATTCATTTGAAATTTCGTACACGTATGTATTATAACGACGTCTGGAATTAGTTTATATTTTGAGATGATTCCGTTGAAGGGTTGGGGGTTAATTTGGGGTAAATAGAGGAATATAAGTAAAACGTTGGTAAGACTACAGAAACTTGAAATTCGGTGTATGTACTAGAAGCCACAGCGTCAGATTTTCTTATAAAAATAAAATTGAGCTATTCATTTGAAATTTGGTACACGTATGTATTATAACGACTTCTGAAACTAGATCATAATTTGAGATGATTGATAACATCAAATTGAGATATTCACTTGAAAGTTAGTACATGTATGTATTGTAGTGACATCTGATTGAGATGACTCCATTGAGGTGGTAGGTTGAAAATAGTGGAAAATAAGTACGGTAAATTAGAAACTTCATTTTTAACGTATATGGTAGAAACCAACTCCTCAAACTTTTCTATGACATCTACCCCAAATATTATTAAAATTCTATGACCAATAATTTCCACATACTAGAGTGCAAATATAGTCAAGATGTTTCCTTTAAAGTGACTTGGACGTATAATCTGGATGTGGAAGTAGTGATTCCTTAGGCAGCGGTTTTTATTATTGTTGTTATGTAATTATTTATATATACGCTTTTTCTCTATTTATTCTATGACTTGCCATATATACAGATTGTATCATGTTTCTATTATTATTATTATTATTGATTACGTTGATTTTTCACCTAAAAGATGCAGGTTTTAGAGCGATTTTTCACGAATAACTCGAATACCTAATAATATCAAATAAATTATTAAGAGCAACAATAAAGACTATTAAATAGTAAATCGATTGGTCTTTTTTATTTCTGTAGATGCAATACGAACTGAGTTCGGACCTTTCAACGTTAAATAACGAAAAAGCGAGGAAAACTTGTAAGACCTATTTTAAAGTACTTGAAAAGACATTAAAATCAGCTTTAGTAAAAGTCGTAAGCATAGAAACTTAAGGAGTTATGATGAAAATAAAATGGTTGTCTCGTTTTTTTCAGAGAAAAGATTAGCATTGAAACCAACTGCTTAACCGCAAAAATTGAAATTAAACGTAATCCATTTACAATTTACTTTATTTAGGTACTAAACATATGCTCTAAAAGTTTGAATGGTTTAGAATGCCTAGATTTGAAAAAAAGTTTGATTCAATTTTGAAATTATTTTCGAAATTTTTGAAAAAAAAAATTTTTTCACAGTAACTCCAAAAGTAAAGAAGAAAAATATTCGTCCAGCTGATTGGGGATAGGTTAAAAATGAAGAATCCTTACAAATAATCAAAATGCTAAATATGCCTGCACCGAAAAAACTTCTCAAAATGATATTTTATAATTGCGGCGCAACTTGTAGCTGTCGAAAAGTTGGACTTTTTGTAATGCAATACAACATGTCAGAAATAATATTATAAACAGTGAACAATTCTTTATAAATACACCAAAAAAATGTTTCAAGGTGTTAAAATTTAAATCCGTTGTAAATTTCGTCATCAGAGGTGATTTTTAAGCGTTGAACCATTGCACTAAATCATAAATTATATTCCAGAACATGAAAGAATATTTATTTTACAAAAAACATGATTTCAATCTAAGTAACTCTTTAATCTCTTTTTTAAAATTTTTGTCAGAAGCGGTAATTTTCACCCCCTAAAGACCAAAAGCACATATCAGGAACATATAACTTTTGAAGAGGAGGTAAGATAAGCGTAATAACAAATTATTATCAAAACCGATGTTATTCGAAAGAATTCTTACCGTCAACCACTGAACTAATTATTTATAACAATTTGCTCTCTACTCCAGAGAAAAATATACTGAGTGATCCATGTTTTCATTGCTCCTCCGAATAGTATACTACTATGCAAATATAAAAAATTTCGTCTTTCTTACTCCATTGGTAGAAGAGCTAAATATGTCAGATTCTGGATTTTCTCTATATTGGGAATACTGGAGACTACAATTATAGATAACGTTACCTAAAATCTGTTAAATCTCATCTCTGTAGCTTATCTGGCAGTGCTTAATTTTGTGACAAATCTATCTTCTTCATTTCAATAGATCTGAATGAACGAATGAACGCCCATATGACGTTCATGTTCACAAGAAGCTGTTCTCCTCCTGGTGTTCCAAACATTAAATCGCGCAGCGGTCTGGTCTCATATCTAAATACTATACGGGCTGGTGTCTGTTTCGTACACTCATAAATAGCAGCTCCGTATGCCAGGAGGAGAAACGGTATGTGAAGATCCCAGTCACGTGAATTCTTATGAGCTACTTTAGAAAGATGTTGTTTCACTGTCTCATTATGTCGTTCCACCATCCCATCCGATTGCGTATGAAGGGCTGTTGTCCGTGTTTTGTGTATTCCCAATAACTTACAGATTTGCTGAAACATCTCTGCCTCAAAGTTTCTGGACACCAAATTGTCGCTGCTTCTCTTCCTCTTGATGTCTTCGTTCTTGAACCTCAAGAATTTTTCTTAATTCTTCTTGACGTTTGTGTTCTTTTTCTTGTCGCTCTCTTTCCCGTTCCTCTTTTTCTTCCTGGCGTGTTCCCTTCTGCTCCTCGTTCTCTTCCTGGCGTTTCTATTCTTGGTCCATCATCATTTTTTGCATTTGTGTCATAAAGTCCTGCATTCGTTTCTCGGATGCCATACTGGTTGTTATAGGCAAATGACTATGTTGAAATCAAATAAATTTAACAATCACGTCAATATCGGTAATGGAACTTTCCATAGAAATCTCGAAACAGCACGAAAATGTCTTATTTGGAGTCTTTGTCACCATCGAGTTGCAAGAATTTAATAATCTCCATTACTGTCCAAATAGAGAAGCTCTAGAAATTTCACAAGAATGCACTTGTCAACACGAAATAATCTTCTGAGTCTTCTGAGTTCAAAGGATTTAATTATCAACACTAATCTCCTAATAAAATATTGCAGAAATATCTCAAAAATGCATTTAGCACTATTTTCCAGTTCATACAATGTCCAGTTAATTAGTCCTCAGTGTTAGTACTATTCCTTAATTCTCTTATAATATTCCTCTTCCTGATACCAAATATTCACGTGTTTCCACCCCTAGGAAACCACCCTCCAAAATCGGTGGGTTCAAAAGTTATAACAAGAGATAAACACTGACACACTATTTATTGAATATTGACTAAAATAACCTTTAACGACGTTTATTACTCTACTATTCATTTTGTATTCACTTCAGATTTCTAACCTTACTTTTCGTTGGAAACTTCCCTTTCCGCCTGTTTACTTTAGCTTATATACTCTAAACACGCTTTATCAGCCATCTAGAACAAAGTCTAGCGGCAATCTTGAATAATGTAAAAATCTCGATCTTCTTCTATGAACTTCTAGAAAACGTACTAACAGTATCTCAGTGCATTACAGGCTTTGATGAATCCAGTTACAGTTGCCTAACCATGGCTACTTAATTTCGGCTATTACTCATGAACCACCAACCCCCTAAGGGCGTAACGCGTAACATTACTGAAGCCGCCATTTTAAAATTTGAACCTCATAATTGTATTCCTCTCACAGAAAGATTTTTAAAACCCATTTGTTTTTAAGCAAAAGAAAACTCTCTTGGGAAATGATTTGAGGAAACATACTATTTTTAGAAAATTTCATGTTTTAAAACTCAATTCATCAGTTGTTTAAGATTATTCTCCAAATGCAGTTGCATATATTATAATCAAAAAAGAAAATATGTATTCTAGAACTCTAGAAGTATACGTTATTAATGCGACTATTAGTTTAATATCATTAAAATATTTATATTCAATTGCTTCTTAAAACTTAAAACGCATTTATGATTGAAAATAATAAATATTACTTTAAATCAATATTTATTATCAAAAATCTACTTTGTATAAATAATTGATAATAATAATTTTAATAACATGTTGATGACCTAGAATAATTATTGATGATGGAACGGAATTTCTATAGTACAACAGAATCAAAACAAAGTCCATCTGAGTAGGATAAAATTTTAATCACAAAAAAATCAGTTGGATTAATTGTATTGATGTTGTGAATATGGTAAATAACAAAGAATATTTTCATTTAAGATTAATGATGATTAAAATACATGTGTGTAGCTAAATGATATAAGAATCTAATATCCTTTAATATGTCGTAGTTACTAAACGAAAAATCATTGTGGGTTACAGTTAGATACACGCACAACCACCACGCATAAAACCACCGTTCTTTACGTTATGGCCTTATCTCGGACACAATTTTTCGACCCTATCGCCATACTTCCCCGTGAACATGTAAATAAATTAATGTTTTGTTATCTTAAAGACAGCAGTAGATTTTCCGCTTGTTGTATACTATTTTTTAATAGATGTTGCTGTCAACGATGGTATTTTTTGAGAACAGACACTGATACATAAAGTAAAAAATATGCAATTTTTTAAATTTCAATCTTCACTGTTTTCTTATTGCAACGAGTATCCGACACATCGCTATTTATAAAAATCAAGATCACTGTTAAAAAAAAATAATTATTGCATTATTTTTAGTGACGCACTTTAAAAAAATATATTTTTCTAATCTTTTTAGAGAGATTCAAACCTCAAATCAAGATCACTGTTAAAAAAAAATAATTATTGCATTATTTTTAGTGACGCACTTTAAAAAAATATATTTTTCTAATCTTTTTAGAGAGATTCAAACCTCCTCCCATGGATATACCATAAACCGTCCCCTAAACATCAAGATTCAGTGCCGATTTCCTCAGTCGATTTTTTAAAGTGAGTATTTGTATAGACGTCGTTTTCAAAAAATGGTGGAGGATCCGGTCATTCTTAACCTCATATTTTTCATTCCAGCTCACACTTCCCCTTTGTGGTGGTGATGAGTCTATTGCCTTTCCCAGTTGATGCCAGTCATATTAGTGGAAACTGCATTCAAGTCGAATTAGAAGCTTTTGAGTTATGAGACCACACATACTAGACGAATGTACATACAAACGCACGGATAAAAAATCGAAACTATTTTATACAGAGAAAGATAGCGACCATTCTTCTTCTTCTTCGGCTTATACGTAGAAGATATGCAGTCTTAGCTGAGAATTGCATATTTGATGAGGGGTTGTAAGACAGTCGGTCCCTGACCTGTTAGATGTTATGCAAGTAGTTCGCTACTGTGCTATAGAAAAAAGTTGTGGCAAAATTTTCAAGTTAGAGATAGCGACGGTAACTAACCTTACACCCCTGAAATAGGCCGACATTAAATAAGTAAAATAAAAGACTAAGTTCACATTAATTGTACAGAACAATGAAGATTGCCTTACAATGTGTAACCGATGTTAACAATTTTAAAACTATAAAAAAATTAAAATTAAAATTGTCATAAACCTTCTTAACGTAAAATTAACAGTTATTAGTAATTAGTATATTAGTAATTAGTATATTTAACAATAACTTATGTCAAAGAATATTGATGATTCTTGGCAGGTACATATAATATGCGAGTATTCAGATTCTTTAGAGGCCTTTGACCGTATTGACTACACAATTTTTCTAGGCGAATTCTCTACGTGATTTATATTAATTACGACAGAACATGTATTGCTATAAATGCAAGGCGTTTCTCAAGCTATATACTAACACAGAATATACAAATTTTAAAATGTAAGATATTATCTAATTCGGATATCTAAATAGCGCCAAAATTTTACAATTTTCAAATGATTGTAAATATACTTCTATTTTATATTTTCATTAAAAATTCATCACGGAATCGGATAATTACTACAATATTTAAACAGTTTTGAATATAATTTGGAGGTGGTATAATACACATTTTAGAAATATGTGTGGACTTTTGATAACATTACGTTGTATCGAAATATGACCATGCAATAACACACCCAGGCGATAAAGATAAAACCATCTCTTCCACTTTTTCATTAACAGTAGAGAATTAGTCATACGCACTTGTAAAGTTCTTGAGTAAAATGATAATGAACGTTATAAAAAGCTGACTGTCAGTAGAACTTTAACATCCATGAAACAACATCCAATAATCTATGTACATGTATCGGATCACTAAAATTTTAAATATTTTTAGATTTCTGATCACTGACCGATCACGAACGGCAACTGAATACTCTCTCTCTCTCTCTCTCTCTCTCTCTCGGACGTCATTCTATTTGGTTTTCCATTTATGTGTAACTGTTGATAACGTGTATGCTGTGGTGTAACGGTCACGTTTTGTAAGAACACTCGGTACCTTATATTAGATAAAGCGCGCGATTATTCTATGTATTATTTTAATTTAAATTACACGCCTTTAAATCTTATCGGCTAATAATGACAAATGCTTGACCAATAGCGTAGTAGTTTGTACGACCAAGTTTAGAGAATAGTAGATGATATGCGCGCCGACTCTGGCAGAAGGAGACGCTGGAAAGATGGCGTAGAGGCGGGTGGCCGTGTAGGGCCGTAAGAATTAAAAGCCGCCATATATTTGTAAATATCTGTATATAGTGATAAATAAATGTTGCTGTTTGAAGTCAATTGCGACAATGCAGAATTATTGATGGCTTCAATACCTCATTCCACGATTGGCCAGTAATATTCTTTATTGTATCCAGTGTTACCTTACGGTAAAGACTTCTCTTACCTCATAAGAAGACTATAGTGCGTGAATAATTTCATGTGAAGGTTATGTTTCCATAACTATATCGCCCCGTATTTTGACATCTCCCGTGTGTTTTGGGCATAAAAACATAGTGTTCAACGGCCGAACCAGTTTGTGTCGAAATTATTAATTGTCGGGCCTTCTTTTGTTATTAATTTTATGTACAAGCATTTCCTTTTGTGTATTTTCATGTAATTTAATTGAGCTTGTTTATGTTAACGTAAGAATTCTTTGTTTTGCCGCTCTGGCCAGATCGTGTTTAGTTTAGTTTAATTAATTACCGTATACGGATTCTTATTGTGTACAATTTTGCTTTGTATTTTGCTATATGTCAGATGGACTTTTAATGATTTGTTTACATGCTTATTCTGACGAAAGTTTTTGTAAAGTTTACCCACAACCCCGATGTCAATAGCTCTGATTTGTTTGTGTATTTTTTGTAAATCATTAAAGTAAGTTAAATTCAATGATTCGTTTCATTTTCCCTTAAGAAATTATAACGTTTCAGTGGGCTGCAATTTCGGTGTGAATACGAACATTTCACAATCGATATGACACGATTCTTTAATGTGTTGAAGATTTGAAGATCCAGATCAACAAAAAAACTGATAGTTGTCATAGCGCCACCGAAATAAAAGGTATCAAAGCAGAAATGCAAGTCATGCTCTTTTTTAAACAGTGTTTTAACTTGGTTTACTTATGTTTTGAGGTTAAATTACATAATCATTAACAAAGGATCAACTAATTTGAGCAGAAAGGACAAAACAAGCACTTGAAATGATCTTTACATACAAATCTCTTAATATTTTCTGCTATATCTGTTTTATTGCTTCTAGTAGTACATGATCATAGTTTTCCAGTTCTTGCGAATGTTTTTTGAAGTGCTTTCAGACTAAACATTACTTTGAACACTTAGTATGCCTCATTCCTAATTTTAATACACTAAGGTAAATGTATTAACAAATTCTACAAATTTCCACAACTATCTCTAATGCTGATCTTAATCGGGTAACATATCAAAATAAATAGAATGACGCCACAATACCACGGCAGTCGTTTGCGACAATTTAAAATAGTCGTATTTTGTTGATTTCTTTTATAACATGTTATATTACTTCCACATCCACGTAGTGGATTGGAAGTATAGTAATCGCAAAAAAATTTTCAAAAATTTTTATTCGTGAAATAGGTTCAGAATGTCATGAAACGTCGAGATTTTAAATTTGAGCGAAAAAAAATTTTCTGTCTGTCTGTCTGTCGGTCTGTCGGTCTGTCTGTAACTTTTTTTGTCCGCACGCTTTCTCCGGAACGGTTTAAGATATTGACCTGAAATTTTGTACACGTATATATTATAACGAGATCTGGAACTGGATTGTTTTTTGAGGAAATCCGGTGAAGGGTTGGGGGTTAAATAGGGGTAAATAGGGGGAAATAAGTAAAGCAAGCTTGTAAGAGTACAGAAACTTGAAATTCGGTGTATGTACTAGAAGTTAAGGCCTCAGATTTTTTCCATTTCTGTCGGTTTTTGCTATTGTGATAGCAATTTAGTTAACATATTTACGAAACAAGCTAACCATTATACTCTTTGCCGATTTACTGCAATTTTTATATAATTGTTGCAAATTCTATAGGATACTCTTCGCAATTTTTGTAAATAATACTAGCTTTAGACATTTTATGTTTAATTACAAGACACAGAAAAGAAATTTTAAATTAAAAAAAAATTACGTATTATCATTTATTGATCGATTTTGTTCAAAAACAACAAGGTTCTTCCTCGAGCTAACACTAACCTATTGTCCAAATTTCAGTACAATCACACTTTTCGTTCTTAAGTTATTATCTTACAAGAAATTTGACGGACGGACGGACAGACGGACATTTTGAAAGTTGTTCAGAATTCGATAATTAAAAATCCTAAATCCTTTATCAGGTTCCTCCGAGTCTTATATTAAAAATAGCAAACATTTTTTGGAAAAGCTGTCAGAAAATCATTTTAACAATAATTATCTAATGGTCAGTTTTGATGTAGTAAGCCTATTTACAAATGTTCCTGTAGATAAAACATTAATAATAATTAAAAACAAATTGCAACAAGATGGGAATTTGGCGAATAGAACTAAGTTAAGCATTGAAACTATAATGGAATTACTTACACTTTGCATTAAAACAACATACTTTCAATTAAATAATGACTTCTATCAACAAGACTTTGGGATGGCCATGGGTTCTTCATTATCTCCAATATTAAGTAACATTTTCATGGAAAATTTCGAGGAAAGTAATATTAATAATCTAGCTTATAAACCCATTGTATGGTGGAGATATGTAGATGACATTTTTGCTATATGGCCTTATAGTAAAGAATGTTTAAGTAATTTTTTGAATCAGATTAACGAAAAAGAACCTTCAATTAAATTTACAATATAAATAGAGAATAATAATGAATTACATTTCTTAGATATTTTAATTAAAAAATTAGATAACACATTATTTCTTCAAATGATGTAATATTAAGGAACGAAAAACAATTTATAAAAGCTGTCTTATTAAATAATCAATATCCTGAGAGTCTTGTTGATAGTCAGTTATTGAACATTGATAGTAGAGAGAATATACTATCACAACCTGAGGTATTTAGGTCAATGGCAGTAATTCCATATATACATGGTTTATCGGATAAATTACGAAAAATTGGGAACAGGTTTTCCGTACGAACAGTTTTTCAAACGGGCTCCACGCTAAGATCGGTTTTATCAAGAACCAAACCTCCAAATATTGTTCAAAGTTCAAAAAATTGTATTTATAGTGTTCCGTGTGAGTGCGGAAAACATTACGTAGGTGAATCATCTAGACCTTTCATCGTAAGGCTTGGTGAACATAGAAATTACGCTAGAAGGGGAGAATTTGAAAAATCCAAAATTTGTGAACACGCGTGGGATAATAATCATAGAATTAAATGGGACTCGGCGAAGATTTTGGAAAAAGAGAGCAACGGAACTAAAAGAAAACTTAAAGAATCCGCGATTATTTTATTAAACGAGGATAGATGCGTTTCTAATTATTCAATGGATTTTTGTATTAGTTGGTTGCCCATCCTTAGAGACGAAGTAAGTAAAAATAAGATAAATATAATTTAATGTCTCACGTGACTATGGAAATACATAAACAAAGAACTGTCATGGTTGACGGCCAAAAAAGTTTTGAGAACGGAAGTAGATTCTCTTCCGAAACGTTAACTACCTCTAGCTTTGATTTTCAGTTTTTAGTTTATAACATTGTTCTAGTTTATATATTTTTAGGTGTGAGACTTTTTGAAACAGTCAAGTGCTCAAGAACCAACCTCTGTCTGATCCGTTTGGCGCAGAGGTTTTTTCATTAATATTTTTAAATATTTTTCAGTGGCAAAATACCCAATAAAAAGTAAGAAAATCAGAATATGCCACAAATAAACAATTACAGACAATATCGATAATCAACACAGTAATATAAAAAAAAAATTCTCTACGAGCAATATTACCGGTTTTAGAAATGTGCCGATCGAATGCAATATACCTACTCTTCGTTTTGTATTTGCGAAGAGTATAATAATTTAAGAACTATGTGTATAACTAATTAAAAACTATTATAAAGGGCTTTATCTTCCTGTACTAACTAATTTAGGGGAAAATTTATATTAAGGATTTTCACTTGATTTTTAACTGTTTCATCTGATAATTTTGACCCCAACTTTTTGAAGACGCGTCCTGTATATCAAGATAAAATCACAAAGATAATAAAGGCAATTTACATTATAATAAAATTTACTTTCTGTTACTGTTTCCGATCCCCATTCCAAAGGATATTATTATTAACTATACAAATAAAACATAAATACATAATAACTAAAATCCTTTCAACGCTATTGTAATTATTTTATTTATTAATTAAATGTTATTTTTTCAATCTCAGAGAGATCTAATGCATTTCGAAGTAAAGTTATCCAACGAAGCACAAAATATTTAAAGATCTATCAATGCCACACAAAGAATTTGTTAACTAAGGACGAGTAGGAGGAGTACAGGTGGTATGGTCCATCAGCCTCTTTCAAAAGAAGCCTGTGGCTTGCTCTTTACCTGCCTCAATGACCCTATGTTAAACGTTTTCTTACTTTGGGCATGACTGCTCCGTGACTGAGAAGTTTTAAATTTATATTTCTTGCATTGCATCGTAGGCCAGAAATGGAACACAATTCATTGTTCTAGAATAGTTTGAGTTAAGTCCATTAATTTGAAAAATCATGTTAATAAACGATTCAAATGCGTTGGGTCCTTACTATCACCTCGAATGTCTCAAATACAGAGAATTGAAAATAGTAGAAAAAATTGCGTATTTGATATCCATCCAGTTTCATTTCTTGAAATTTGAATAAATTACATTGAATAGTTTTGCAGATCTGCCAAATTATATTGAAAAATGTCCTACTTTTTAAAACTATGTGGATTGAGCCAGCTGTAAATGCGTTATATTTCATAAAATGTGCATCCAATGTAAATAATATTTTAGGCATAGATAAAACAGCTTTTTCTTACAATAAAATATTTTCATAATTGGTATTGCTGAAAACGCGACCTAATGCAACCACAACCAAATAATTAACACATATTTTTCTCCACTTTTTCTACTCCTCCGTTTTTATAATATTCTTGCTTCTGTGAAGGCTTAATACGTTTGAACAGTATATTAGTTTGACTCATCCAATATCAACTTAATTTTTTTTATTCAAATTGGTCAAAATTTTTTTATTGTGTAAATCAAATTGCACAGAAAATATACAAAGACACAGTTTCTCAACTGTAATGTTTCCTATGTTTGTCATATTATTTCTACTGCCCAGTTTTACCAAATATTTGATACATTTTTTAATACATTCCATTACTCGCACAAAAATATATGCCTGCCACAGTCAAATGGTGCTATAA
The DNA here is from genome assembly GCA_963583905.1 of Stenurella melanura. Classification (NCBI taxonomy): domain Eukaryota; kingdom Metazoa; phylum Arthropoda; class Insecta; order Coleoptera; family Cerambycidae; genus Stenurella; species Stenurella melanura. The sequence continues at coordinate 118,859,174 of OY757312.1, forward strand.
TTAAAAACATCAATGGCAAAGTGAAATATTGGAGCATGCATAAACGTAATGGCGACCCTTCAGATCTTACTGGGAACGCCGCAGCTACAATTGACATTGTCAAAATCAGCAGTTTAGTGCTTATTGTGTAACATATTCTCCGGCTAATATCATGGAAAAATCATGCGGAGATGTTTGTTGCGTGGTTAACTGTGGAAATAGATCGAATAATACTAAAAACATAAAGTTTTATTCATTTCCCACATAGGGGAGTCAAATTAGACAGAAAGGACCCAAACTTCGGAAAAATTCCCCGATCGATGATTTTTGTTGGAATGTGTTCACAAAGATGTGGAGAACAAAAAAGCAAAATGCCACCGCGAGAAATTGTGTACAAAATTCTTTATTACACAATTTAGGTGCAATACGAATAACTTTTTGAATTAAATTTGCATGAAAGAACTAACAAAACCATTGGAAAGAACAGAAAATTTTATGAAAGAAACATATATAATATGTGTTTTTCGAATTAAAGTTGAACGAGCAGTAATTTGTTAATTAACGCTCCAAGTGGCGCTACGTCGGCCGTCCGTTCACGCTGGAAATGCTGGAGTAGTCTTGCGGGAGCGCGCGCGCGCGCTGTACATAAGTGGATATATCTTTTGATTGACAAAAACAAATGATATAAAAGTTTTGAAAAGTGATATCGACACTTAATAGGTGATCAAATTAAATCTGAATATATATTATAAGTACCAATCATTTATTCTGCGATAATTATAAGTTTTCGTGCTTGTTTTCTCCAAAGACGTTTTTTTTTTTAATATTGCAACGAATGAACCGGAAAATTCAAATGTGAACAAAGGTAAATAATTTAAAATATATATATTTTTTGGCAATCCCACCTTTTGGAGGTCGAAGCTTAGGTATTAATCTTAAAAGCCTGCACCACGGTTTTATTTTTATTTTATTGTTTTTAATGAAATACACAGTAAAACGTTGAAAACTGCGTGGCTCTCAGTATTGTGACAACAGTAACAAAACGTTTCAATCTAAATTGACTAGTATTATTGAAACACACGTAATACTTCGAGAAATTGTTACTTTCTGATGTCCAACTAGTTTCATATCATTGCTTTTGCCAATCAAAAGTTATAGCCACTTATGTACTGCACGCGCGTTCCCGCAAGCCTACTTCGGTGCGAGCGGACGGACGATGCGCGACGTAGCGCCACTTGAAGCGTTAGTTAACAAATTACTGCTCAACCTTAATTCGACAAATATATGTCTTATATGCATCTCTCGTAAAAAAATTATCTGTTCTTTCCGATGGTGCTGTCAGTTTTTTCCTACAAATTAAATTTAAAAAGGTATTCATGAAATCGTATTTTTGCACCTAAGTTGTTTAATAAAAAAATTCCACGTAATTTCTCGAGGTTGCATTTTGATATTTTGTTCTCCATACCCTTCTTAACACGTTTCAATAAAAATCATCGATGGGCCAATTTTTCCGAAATGAAAATCTCCTTTAACAAGTCTGTATAAACTGGAGCAGAGGCAAAAGTGGATCAAAGCATGAAATACAAGATATGTGTGTAGTTAAGGTGGCCATTCCCTAGAAAGAGACATCCGATAGGGATATATCTATTATTTTTGCTCATAACTTTTATATCTTAGTACATATATTTAAAAAAAAACTGTAAGTGTACCTAAGTAAAACTATAACAAGACTATTACTATGAATTTTCACTCAATAATTTCAGCGGTTTGCAAAATAGCTAGATTTAAAACTACGAAATATAGAGATTGACATAATTCTTAAATTTAAATCTAGCTATTTTACAAACCGCTGAAATTATTGAGTGAAAATTCATAGCAACAGTCTTGTTATAGTTCTACTTAGGTAGTCTTATAATTTTAATAAATATACATACTAAGAAAAAAAAGGTATGGCCAAAAATAATAAATATTTCCCTATTGGAGGTCTCTTTCTAGGGAATGGCCACCTTAACAATTGAAAATATTCGGAAAAAATACTAATTTTGTTAATTAATTTTATAGCTCAGGGGGCTGCTTATGGCAACCGAATAAGTGCTCAAAGATTTGCACATTTTATAGATAATACAAAATCGGACCATCCATTAAGCCCTAGTTCCGCGCCATCAATTTTTCCATCTTGTTGCACAAAGAAAGGCCCGACAGAAAAGTCAATGGTAAACTCTAAACGACGGTAAAATTTCATTGAGTATTAATAATTAATTGTTTAGTCACATATACAACACATTACAAAAAGTGGAATGTCATCTCACCTACGCAAAAAAATGTTTTAACATAACAAAAAAATTATGTTCAATCGAACATTACATTTACTCACTACGGAATTGTTTGTACTTACTGTATATGACAGTCGCGGCAACAAACAGTTATTATTTTTTTTTTAAATCAGGAAAAAAACAAATCGACGCATACACATAAATATAAAAGCCACAGGAATTAATTTGAAAATGCTCCACTGAAGCACTAGTGGTCATTCTGCCGCTACTCTATAGCAAACACGTGCCATTGTTGTAGGCAAAACCGATCGCACGTGCCCAATTCAAACGTATTTAACCTACGCCGCGCCGCTGATGAGAATCCCTACTGATCTGTTTGGTAACCTATCTTTGTATTTTTTTCTGTGTTAATATAACAGTGTTTTTTTTCATTGTGTACTTTGTCCTTTTTTCAACTCCTGAACAGTATAAAACTAAATAAATAAATAAACAAAAAATACAATGATCACAAACAACACGAACAGGAAAAGTAAGTCAAATTCATGTAATAGCATATATTTTCATACACCATATTAAATAATAATTTATAATACAATAATTGTAGACATTTATACAAATTTGAATATTCTCTCCAAACATAAGAAACTTTGTCTTTAATGATTGCTAACAAAATTCTGATAACGTTTAGTGGAATGTTCGTGCTGTGTTGATTCATAAATGCATTAAATACCTTTTGTAGTCTCTACAGTCAGTATGTTATTTGTTTGTTTCGATGATCAAAGAATTACTAATATTTCTTTAAAAAAAGAAAATACTCTCTTTCTTAATTAAAAGTTACGCATCCAAATTATTTCAATTACCTACGCGGAAATACCTGCCGCGTTGCCTCAGCTGGTATACCTCTTTTCATTTTCATATTGTGGTTAAATCCGATATATATCAAATTAAACAAATATTTGTATATGCTATTTATGGTCTGGTTGCAGTGGTGTTAATATTTTTATGTTTATTAAATGAAAGTGGTTCCGGTGCAATAAAGAATATTGTGAAACAATGTGATCAATGATCATGCATTATATGCTAATATAGGAAGGTCGCATACCGACTTAGAAATTTGTTTCACTACTGCGGAAACGTCAAGATAATGAGCTTTACTATTTTTTGAATTGAGTAGTACCAATAATATTGTAAGATGATCGATTAAAATGTATTTATTTTATGTAAAAATAATGAAATGTAAACATGTACTATTTATTTATAGGTGGCTGTTGAAGAGAGCCGATAGCCCGCAAGGATTACGTCAATAAAGGCGTTTTAACCATCACCATCACATCTATATCAGATTTCCACTAAACAGAAGTAAGCGTATGTTCTTTTTTACACAGATTCAGCAAATTTAGTTTAAGGTACGTAAACTTGTTTCTGCGCAGATAAACCACGCCTTGTCGTAGAACAATGCAGGGTATTGGTATAAAACAATAGCGCCATCGCTTGACCGCGTCGAGTTGAGAACAGCGCATCCATTCTGCTTTTAATAACGTATCTGTTTAGACGTGTGGGAATAAAATAAATTAATCTCAATTTCGTTATTAAAATGCCGTATGTTTATACAACTGCAGAAAAAGTGCAAATTGTAAAGTGGTACTTCGGAGGCCATTCCACTGAAGACACAATAAATGTATTTACTGTGGCATATCAAGATAGTCCAATCCCCTCAGCTAGCATAATTTCATACGTTATTAAAACATTTGAGAATTTCGGGTGTGTCGTGAATTATTGTAAAAAATGCTGTCAACCCGAACCCCGTCATCAACAAATGAGCGAAGAACGTGAAATTCGCGAAACTAATGTCTGTGTACTTGTTGAAACTAGTGAATCTTGTTCTAGCAGGCAAATTGCTGATAAAGTTGACATGAAGGAAAGAACTGTAAGAAATATTTTGAAAAGAAATGGGTACAGTTGTTTTAAAGTTCAAACAACGCAAGAAATATTTCCCGAAGACAATTTCAAACGGATGGAATTTTGTGAAATCATGATAAATAAAGTGAATGAGAATGAAAACTTCTTAAAGAATTTATTGTTTACAGATGAATCATCCTTTTCATTACATATGAAACACAATCCATCCGTAGTACGATATTGGTCTCGGAAACATTTGAGTGTTGCTGTGCGAACTCAGTATCCTCAAAAGTTGAAGTTTTGGTCACTCTTTCAAGTGAATATCTCAATTTCATTTTATCAACCTCTTTAATAATTAAATAGAACTGGTGGGGGGTTTTTAAAATATTTTAAGATATCTGATGCCTTGGCTTCTAGTATACAGTATCTCTCACTTTTCATGACTCCCGTATTAGGCAAAGTTTTAACTGTAAAAAAATTTTATAATCGTAATCGTTGTTAACAAAAACTCACTGAATTGATTCACGAACAATTCAATAAATAGTAAAATTTACATAGATTACTAAATCACAGTTTACTCAACATATCACATGATCAATTCTAAATGGAACGACCGTCTTTCTTCAACTTAATTACGTCCGAAAATAAAGTTATGACTAATAATATGTACTTTAAAAACGAAAAAACTTTTTTTCTCATATTATTGAAATTCGGTATTATTGAGATTTTTATAACAACGACTAAGATTATGAGATTGTTTTACAGTTGAAACTTTGCCTAATATATTTTTCTGGAAAATTAGGTACATTTTTCTTCATAACGACGGACGCCACTTTTTACCGTGACACAATCTTCTGATGGATAAGTACCTTCCACCAACATTTAAAAAAATCGCTTTGTAAATAAGAAAGCTGTGATATGAGAGTCATGGAAAGTGAGACATACTGTATACACCAAATCTCAAGTTTCTATACTCTTACCAGCTTATAGTTCTCTACATATATTTAAGGCACATAAAAAGTGTCGGCGCCTTTGTCTTTGCGGTAAGGATCAAAGACCCCGACATTTTCTTTAGTTTTAAAGATAATTGATTGAAATTCAGGATATACTACATACATAATAATCAGCACTTTTTGACATACAGTTGATTTTTTTTCACTTCCAGTTTCGCCGGAAGTGACACTAACTTTCGATTTTTAAATGGAACACCAAATATTGCATTTTTGAATTCTGCATAATTTTCTGAATCCAACGATGCCAAATAAGTGACATTTCAAACATCAATTTTTTTATAATATAATTTTTAGTTTTCCATGAGGGTTCCGATTTATTCTAAATGACCCGTGTAATGCTACAAAAATCGATATCCTGTTAAAAACATTAAATTACGTGATTTATGAGCAAATGAAATTCACCAAAATTGTTTTAGGGGCATAACTCAATTTTTTCAAATAGAACCATATGGGTACCGTGGTACCATTTATTAGTACTATTAATAAGGAATTTATTCATATGTCCTATTAAAATGTGTGATAAATACAAACAAAATTACAGCTAGAAGAAAATAAGAAAATACAATTTTATTCTAATAAAATGTTAAGAAGTACCTAAAGTGGCTTTGAAAACAATGAAATATTTAACTTGTCAAACATTTGTTGGTTTAACAGTGTTTTTATTGTGTCTTTAAAAATTGTTTAAAATTTTTGTTGTGTTCAAAATGCCGCAAATTTATACAAGAGTGGACGGGAATTTTAGACAATCATATTATAGGCCAACTGCTAATCGATGGCAATTTAAATGGCAATAAATATTTAGAGCTTCTACAAAACCAAATAGTTCCTGCAGTTCAAAATCTTCCTGTCAACTTTGACGACATTTGGTTTCAACAAGACGGCTGCCCAAGTCACAATACCTTAACTGTTATTAATTTTCTGGAAAGAACATTTCCCCCCAGGTCACCTGATCTAGCCCCCCCATGATTTCTTTCTGTGGGGCTTTTTAAAGGAAACCGTGTACAAAAATGCGTTTAAATTAGCCAATAATTTAGTTGAATTACGGAAAAAACTTATCCAACTTTATGCAAGCATTACTCCAAATCAACTCAATGATATGAGAGGTTCATTGTATAATCGGTTCGGCTATTGTTTAGCACAAGAAGGTGGTTTGTTTGGATCCTTACTTCATTAATTTATTGTTTGATAATTATAAGTTAATTTTAGTTTCTGAGGGTTATTTAATTTTATTTTAATGTTCTACTTTTTAATTCAATAAGAATAATTTATTTTTTGATAATTATTAGTTGATTTTAATTTCCGAGTTATTTTATTTTATTTTAATGTTCTATTTTCATTTCGGTTTTAATAAGAATTATTATTTTATTCCCATAGCATTTACAGCTAAAAAAGAAACTGCAGAAATGCTTTCAATAGAAGAAATTATTATAATTCAAAAATGTGACAAAAAACTTCTTCGCTTTTGACGAAGAGATATTGTCTCGTTTCGTATTAGAAATTATTACCTGCGTCCATACCCATCCTTAGTTTATGCCGTACTAAATTCAATTCATTGGGTGCCTCTGCTTTCACGGTTTATGGAAGTAGTGGGGCGTGGTAAATTACGCCGTTATTCCTATACCCTGGCCTAAACTGCATTTTCCAAATCTGTATATATTACAAAAATTTACTTCTTCATTAGCCCATACGCGTGCTCTGCTGGTAATAGACCTCCCGTAACTGTTTCCACGAATGTCTGTCCTATGTTATATGCATCCAATTTGAATGAACTCGTTTCAGGTCATCTGTCCATCTGATTGGTGGCCGTCCCCTGTCCCGAAGAACGTCTTGTCTCAGTCTCCCCTCTAATATGTGCTTTGTTCACCTGCCATCCCTTACTATTGCGACGTGACCCGCCCAGTTCCACTTCATATTTGCTATTCTATCAATCGCATGAGCTACGCCGGATCTAACACAGTTCTATATTTGATATCCTGTATCTCGAAGAACTAGCAAAACACATTGGTCGAACACCTTTCGTTGGAGGCAAATAGGAATGTTTGATTTGAGAACATCTCTTAGATTTCTAAATAGTGCCCGAGTCAGCCCTATTCTACACCCAAGTTCACAGGTCCAATTATCTCTGTTTAGGCGGATGTCATGACCCAAGTACTTCTATGATGTTGTCTGCTCAATATTCATTCCAGCTATAGAGACCTTTTCACTCAGTACCAGGTTGGTAATCATTTGAGTTTTTGAGTTATTCATTTTCAGACCCACTTGTAGGGAGGCATAGTAAAGCATTTTACACTTTGAACTTCTTGCGAGGAATTGCTCTCAGTTTTCAATTGGATGTATAAATAAATTATAATTTATGGTTTACATTTTAGTTATGTTATATTTTTTTATCATATTCTTTTGTTACCCATATTTTTAGATTAATCTATTTTACTTGGTGAGTCTGTTTTTTTAGTAATGCTTGGCGATGAATGTATTGCTCGAAGCCAGGCATTTTTCGCTATGTACATAGGCTCAAGGTTTGTTATTCAGGCTTGATTAGTTGCTAGTTTTTATTTTTCGTGAATATGGTACTAGGTAAAATTAACTGTTGGATACTTCTAATCTGGATACGTCCAATTGTTCTACACTTCCGCGTTCAATTGACGTAGGCGTCCAACTGACATGCGTCCAATGGTCGTACATATCATTTTATGAAGTATGTTTTTTTGTAATTTCAATCGATTATGGAATAAATATACTGTTATTATATTATATTTAACTTGAGGTCCATGTAGAAGATACGCGAAGGATTTGGTATAATGTCTTCAACTATACATAAATGTTGCTAAGTATTAAATATTAATGCAAGGTAATGTTAATTAAAGAGAGAGATATTTTTGCTGCCATGCATTTAAATATAAGTTATGATAAAAAATATCTGGATTCTTATAATTCACTTGTTAAGTTCAAAATTAGCATTGTCAAGCACAAAAATGTGAAGTGCAAGGTAAAAATTATAAGTATTTAGTAAAATTAATGTATATTCGGTATACACTGTTTAATGATCAATAAAATTACTAGCTAGGTAACACCTATGTGAAAACTGATTTTTTTTAATTCAGTCAATGTCAAACAATATCAAAAATGATGGTAATTGTCTTGGTTTTTCCATGGAACGTCGCGTGAGTGACTTTGTGCCTTTCTGATGAGCTCAGAATAGGAGCGAAAAACTTTTCAAAGGTTAAGCATTTCCAAAAAACAGAATGATAGATTTTATAGAAATGTAATCCATTTGAATGAAAAATGTTCCAAAAGACAAGGTACTTAAATAAAGTCATTTTAGGCCTTTATTCTCATTTTAACTGAATCTTCATAGCCGTGGGGAATTATGTAGATACTGGTTTATTCTGCATAACCGTAGGGGACTGTGTAGAAACTAATGTTAGAATGAGAATTGTCCAATAAGGAAAACAAATTGATTGGAGTTTAATTGCCAGAATAACCAGAATTCAGATTATCAAGAGAATGCAAAGATGTAAATCAATAATTTTACAAATAGTTTTTATTTTAGTTCTCATAGATAGTTTTTTTTCTGCTGTTTGCAAAATCTTATAAAGAATATGTTTCATTAAAAATAATGGAAGATCGGCAAATTTTATTAATATTAGTTAGAAATGGTTTGATGTTTCTGATGAATTTCATGTAGTTTGTTAGTACTTAAAATTGGCGAAACTAATAAAAAAACAAGCATATCTATATTAAATTGTTGGTATCTATTATTTATGTACCGGCCAAGATAAATTAAAATACTTCATCAGTAGTTAATATTCTACGGTGTATAAATGCAATAAATACTTATAATGCCTATTGTGCAAATGCATTATTAATTATATTTGTAATAAAAGTTATTTATTTTAGTAGAAGTACCACAGGAACAAAGTTATTTTATGTTTATAATTTTGGAAGTCATCTTACTAGTAGAGATATGATTGAAATAAGAAGGGGAGGCAGTCATAAAAAGACTACAAACTGGAAAAGCAGCGACAATATCAATCTAGAGGTACTTATATTAGCAAGTAATGGTACAGAGAAATGCTGCGAAGAGTATATTCTGCAAAATGAGCTGATGTCACCAAGAAGCCGATAAGAGACATGAATGGTGAGCCCGGTAACGGGAAAACGACATGATGCTACCAGAGATGCCGTACAGCGAAGGGAGACCGACGAGAACAATACGTGAATCACAAACGTCTATCAAGATATGTGTTTAAATTTTTAATTCGTTCTATCTGCTTACCTTTTCAAATTCTTGTCAATTCTGAAATATTATCCAGTAGTGTAATGTAGTGTAGTGAGAAATCTCGCTATGCGTAAAGTTAACCGTTAAAATTTATAACAAAACTGAATATATATTTACATGAGATTTATTAATATAATGGAATATAAAGTATATTAAACTTTTATAAAATAGTAGGTATATTGTTACAAAATCCGCAGCATAGATTCAAGGACTTTTCATTAATAATAATAATTGATACGTTTTTCATTAATATTGTACCAAATAATTTTAAATAATTGCTATTTTCATAAAATCCACACCTTCAAAGCAATACAAAAATTGAAAACCTTGGATCACAGATATTCTAATTATGATCGGCACAAGTTTTTGTTGTATAGAAATAGGAAGTTATAGACAGTCATTCTTAAAAAAATAAAAATATAGTTTTAATAGTTAGAAATATAAGTAAACGAATCCTATTAGTGCTTGCCAGGAGCGAGTGTAGAGACGCCTACATTGTTTTCTAGTTAAGTAAAATAAAGGTGCTTTAAATGGTAAATGGTACTACGAAAATGCAGCAACGCTGGGCGCGGTTAGTACTTGGATGGGTGACCCTCTGCAGGGAAATACAGAGTTCTCGTTCCAACTTCCAACGGCTTGTATAGCGCGTATATAGAAGATATGTAAATTTAGGCGGGGGTTACATAACGGTTGTACCATCCTTCGAAGGGTATGTAAACCAGTCGATTCCTTGTCTATTAAACGTTAAACAAGTAAAAAATCCCCACTCTTTAATAACGAAGAGGTTCAGCAAAATTTCCAGGTTGGGGGTCTCGTTTCCTGGCGTTTGTGATAGGCCTTAGTAGCGGAAATAGGCCGACATTAATTAAGCGAATAAAAAAGAAAATAGTGCTTGTCACAATATAATTAAATAAATAAAACTGATCTCCGTGTGCATACAGGGTGTTGTAAAATTTTGGTGTGGGTTATAGTCTGTTTTTAAACCAGGAGGAGCGTTTTAAATTTAACGCGCTAAATCATACATCTGTGATTGGCTAGGCCCTCGTCAGTTTTACACAAGACAATAGTCGAAAATTTTGACATAAATTATTTGGTTATAATTTCTGTTTTATCCTTTGCGCATTATATATCAATTTTAATCCCTTTTGTATAAATCTGAAGATAAAAGTGGCAAATTACTTGGTGCCTTCATATTGCGTAAATGGATACTGTATAAACTACCTAGAGATCAAATAGAGGTCGTTGGATTATATAATGTAATAAAATACAGACAAAAACACTGTAGGCGTGTATTGTTGGTTGCCCAATACGCCAACAAGGTTTTAGTGTATTTTCTAGTTACTTTTATGGTGTGCATGTAACTTTCGTGTTTACTCCTCCTGGTTTAAAAACAGATTACAGTATCGTTGGAATTATCTAAAAAATTGGGTTATATTACTTAAGGGGATCCACTTTTACACGTAATTATCATTTGCCTCCCCTTATTGGAAACGACACTAACATTAAAATCATAAGTAGCCTGTTTAATTATTTAAAAAAAAGAAAAAGCTGGAGTTTGCTATGTTGACTCTATCCGAAATGTCGAGGAATTAAAATTGTATATCAATATGTGTCAAAAATGTATTTTGACTGTTTGGAAAATTATGACGGTACATTGTTTATTTTAGTTCACTTCGAGAAGAAAAATTAAGTTTGACATTGTTTTGCATAATTTCTCTCAACTGCATTTAAAATGTATTAACACACCAGGCTAATAATGAAATATCGTTATGACACAACAGCTAATTTCTAACTGTACGTTCTAACTTAATTAAAATCAGTGATATCTACGACTTTTGAAGGAAAAATATAATTTTCGTAAAAGTAGAGTTGGTGTTATTAAAAGTTATGCCTCTCGTTTCATTGATGTAATGTTTTATTACTATTTCTTCATATCATAATTGAGTGTTTTTCCTTAAAACTTTTGAAATATTTTTTTTTTAGAAAGAACAGCTGACTTGAATTACACTTAAAGGATTGAAAGTTAACCCAATCAATTTTTGAGAGCGATTCAAAAAGGACATTTTAAAATCTCTGTATTTCGACATCAGACGAAAATTTTCAATTTTAATACTTTTATATTTTTTTAGCTTTTCGCTATTCAACTTTATCTTCAATAATGCAATGTGAAGTTTTACATGCAGTATACAATACTGTAGACCTCTTATTACGCATTAATCAAAAGGGTTTGTCGTCTGTACTATCGTCAAAATCTCCAAAGCGAGTGAGTTAAATAAGGAAATGCATTAAGATACAAAATAGGTTTATTGATGGATATGGATAAAAATTATAGAGCAGTTTTTTGCGCAACAGTTTTGCAAACAAAATAAGTTAAAGTTACTTCAAAATTAATGTTATGAAAAAAGGAAACGACTTTTTGCTAATAATGCATTGAAATTGAAAAGCTTCAAAAAAAAAAGGAAAGTTTTACACAAAATTGTCTCTAATTTATTCAGGCGCAAGTAATTTAATCAATGTTGAAGAAGAAAATGTATTTTAAAAAATCGTTTTTCTCAAATATAAATTTATAAAACTTTGTACGGATATTTTAAACAACTATTTCTTGTAGATAAGGTTCTTACTTTTTTTAATGTTTTCTCAAAAGAACAGAAACAAATAGCTGTACCTATACTTATATTTAGACTGCCCACAAAATAAAAAAAACGGCATATGTTTTGGAGGCCCATTGGGGACAAGTTTTTATTTGGTGTAATACGAGGATCCCCAAGTTTTGGTGCAAAAATTTTTAGTGTAACAGGTCGCTAGTAAGTATCGATTTTTTACCTGAAAAATGGATTTTTTAAAGTTGGCAGAGAATAGAGCGTGTCGAATCGCAGACCAACCTCGGGTAGTTTCCTCCACCATTAGATTCTATGTATCTTGTGATGAGGGATACGTTGACACTGGTTAAAAGCCCTCAAGATTACTCCATCATATGTTTTTTGGCCAAAAAAGTAAAGAAAAAGATGGAAAAGGCACAATGTTGCCGTTTTTACGGGGATATTGTGAAAAGGAAGTTACTTCTTCAAGTTTGGAACTATACAAAATCGTTGTTTATCATATACAAAGTTTCCTGACAACCCACCGCTGAACTCGAATAATAATTTTTGACGAAAAATGAAATGCAAAAAATGAAGCGTGATTATATATCGCTGAATTCAAAACCTACTTTCAAACTGTACAACAAAGGATGGATACTACATATGTTGAAAAATAAGAAAGTCTATCTGCCAAAGGGGCACTAGACATCATCCGATCTGCACCAAAACCTTTTTGGCTCATATACGCTACCAATATTACCCTCATCTAAACCGGTTCATGGGTTTTGGCTCTATCATACCCACAAAAATTACATATAGATATGTTTTAAGAACCACCTTTTCGTGTTTCTGGGGCCTCAAAACGCAAAGATCTTGTCAACCCAACTTTCGATTTTGGGCAAATTACAGTAACCTCCCGATCTTTATAGGTAGGGAGGTTAACAAAAGTACCATTTTAAGCACACTTGCGTACAACGACTGTATGCCAAGTGCCTTTTTTTCACATTTGTATACCTATTCATTGTATACTCAATGAGTCATCCAGCATTTTATTGTAATGCATTTGAAAGTATGAGTATTGATTTGTCTCTTGCACTAGTTTTTGTTTTTAGTTTCAATGTTTATATAAGAAATACGAACCATATTCTTTAGAAAAACACCTTTTTTTCGACGTATACACAACAATGAGAACTTGAACAGATTTTAAATATTTTGTAGCACTTAAAAAATGGAATTTTAAAAAATTCATCAACATTTAAAGATGCATTTTGTGCAAGAATTTTAGCATCGTTTTACGTGGCATTGTATTATATTGTTAGATTTACATTTTATTTTAAATTGCCCTTCAATTGTCACATCGCTTTGCGCCGTGGATGTCTCACAGGCTTCGAGCATTAAATTGTTACTTTGATTGATATAGAAATGTGATATGTGTACTTCACGCTAAACATTTTTTTCAATTTTTACCACTTTTTGGCAACTTGTTTTAATATATATGGTGGGGTTTGAAAAACGAAATACAAAACATTTTTCCAGTAGGTATCATCAACAAAACAAAACAGTAAAGCAACACCGAAAGGCGAACTCTCTAAAATGATTTTTTCTGTAAGATAATTGTTAGAGACATTATGCGTGTTTTTGGGCAAATATTTTGATCTTTTATTTATGAAATTGTTTTCCGTTTTTATGGAGATATTTAGAAATGGCGTTTTTTGGTTCATTATCTTAATTGTGTCTCATGAGTGGTGACCCTACCTATGTCAACTTTATTTTATTTAATTTTGTGTACAAAATTCTACTTGTATGTGAAATTTTAATTGAATCGACATTCCTATAATTGGAAAAGCCAACACAAACTTCGGTTAATGTCCTAATGTTCCAAATAATATAATTAGCTACCTACTTAATTTAAATGCAACTTAATGAGACTTGTAGCAATGTGTAATTAGCAATTTGTAAATTAAGTTTTTAAATAAAAAAAAATATATATCGGAATTGAAACTGGAGACTGCAATATATCCTTATGTATACCTTTAGTTCGATAATTTAGAAACTTAATTATTATGTTTTGTATTGGCACATTAGAGAAGCTTTGATGCCTATCTCAAATTTTGTTTGTTTATCTTCATATTTTACAGCAGTCTGCTATAGTCGCTAAAAAACTTGGCAATTATAAGTCTATTCTTATTCTAAAAATGCTTTTAGATAATAAGCACGCTTTGGCATTTATATCATGCATTTAATAATTTAAAAACTTACTTTATTTTGATTTATCACATAACAAAAAAAATATTGTTACAAATTTTATTTAGTTTCTTTGTATATTTCAAATATTTAAAAACATGTTAACTAACCTTTAAAGCTATTCGAATAAAATCCAAAAACTGCACAATTGCATAAACAATTCTCACTCAACCACCCACTAATTGTAATAAATTTAAACAGTTTAAACTAACAATTAGCACTATCCAACAGTCTTTTTAAAGAGTATAACATAATTATTCCGAAAAAAAAACAAATATGTTAAAAAATCGCTCAATAAAAAGTCATTATAAATAAAGCGAAATTTCAAAAACAATCACAAATTGCGGTAAACGCGGGCTTCCGTCTTTCACCGTTCTTAAGATCTGCTCTTTTTCACACTCGGATTATGTCTCGAGCTCGTCTGTGCGGTGAGGGCAACCCGGAGTGGACTAGCCGCGTTCTAGTGCCACACTCAAGTCACTTTCTGTACGGTCCCGGTCCCTGTTATTTGGTGCCCCACTTGTGGAACTTGGACCTCTGATAAGCCATTCTTATTTTATTGTAATTTACTATTTCCACCAAGTGCTGCCGCGACCGATAAAGAAAGTGTCATAGGTCGAAGGCCCAATTTGTTGTGATTTCTGTTATTATTTTGTTTATGCCACTCAATGGTGTCGGTGTCGAAGCAATACACTGGTGTATTCTGACTTCTAATTGTGTTGTCAACATTTCTTCTGAATCATTTGAGGTTGTACAATGTGCATGCTATTTGCTTCATAATCTGTCAGCTAATCAACTATCACGATTTGTATTGTTGAATGATTACATATAATCACGAACTGCAATGATCATGAATGCAAAAACTGCATATAGTCCAGTCAACGGAGCGCTAAAATGACCAAAACCTCTAATTTTAGTGCTAATAAATGGATATTAATGAAGCCTTGTGCAACGTGTTTGTAACGACGTTAATAAGAAAGTTAAAAAAAAGATGTTGGTAAAAAATGATCGGAAGGGGTAGAAAAGAGGTATTTTTTTATCACGGGCTCCGCTAGAGGTAGTTTTTCACGATTTTTTGCACATTAAAAATACAGGATTCAAAATTGAGCGTGATTTTTATATATTATTATAAAAAAATATGATGTATAGTTATACCATTTTTATAGGTTCAATTTAATTTTTAAATCGAAAATGTGCAAAAAATTTAGTACATTATTTATAGTGAAAAACTGCCTGTAACTTGGAAAATTAGCAAGTAACAAAAAAATTCCAAGAGACAAAAAATGTCTAGAAGGCCCCAATGCATACGTCTAAATTTTCCAAATTTTTAAATTACATACTTTTAAAGCACTACAATTTCAAAGAAATTGTTACTTCTTCGTGTTTTTCCGGAAAAATTCGGTGAAAACGCACTTTACAGAAATGTTGCTAATATTTCGTATTTCGATGATATATTCACCTGATTTTTTCAGATTTCTTGTTTAACTTTTGCATTTCCCCTCTCTCATTGTTAGGAATTTTCGAGTAGCCATATCTCGAAAAATATGCATTAAAAAAAAAATCACAAAAAATCGCAAGAGTAAAAACATTTTATTTTGGGCCAAAAGAGGTAAATATATTGTTTTTCTTTTTCATTTTTAGATCAAAATTCTGCAAGTTACGGAACCCGTGATAGAAGTAGTGTTTTCTACCCCTTCCGATCATTTCCTACTCTAATCTTTTTTTCAACTTTTTTATTAACGCCATTACAAACACATTGCACAAGGTTTCATCAAAATTCATTCAGTAGCACTCAAAGTAGAGGTGAAACTAGAAATTAAAAAAATCGGTGAAAGTGTTTACACAGAACTTCGCTCTTTATTCATACAGGACGGTCACTCTAAAGAATTATTAATTAGGAAATGGCATATGAAAATAATAATCGCAATGTAGTTAGCTCTATTATTACAGGGAAAACATGATAACTTTTTTCCATCATCTACTGTACCGGGGTGGGGGATTTTTTTTTTATTTCAATTTTTCTTTTCTATTGAAATTGGTTTAGAATGTAATGAAACGGGGACATTTTAAAGTTTCAAAATAATTTCTTTTCCATTATCTATTTTATTGTAGTGGTAAAAACATCGGTAAAGGTATTTACATAGAACTTCCCTCTTTATTCACACAGGACGGTCGCTCTAAAAAATTATTAATTACGGTGGCCATTCCCTAGAAAGAGACATCCGATAGGGAAATATTTATTATTTTTGCTCATAACTTTTTTTTCTTAGTACGTATATTTAAAAAATATATAAGAGTACCTAAGTAGAACTATAACAAGACTATTACTATGAATTTTCACTCAATAATTTCAGTGGTTTGCAAAATAGCTCGATTTAAAACTGCGAAATAGGAAGATTAACACAATTTTTAAATTTAAATCGAGCTATTTTGCAAACCACTAAGATTATTAAGTGAAAATTCATAATAATAGTCTTTTTATGGTTCTACTTAGGTACTCTTATAGTTTTTTTAAATATACGTACTAAGAAAACAAAGTTATAGCTAAAAATAATAAATATTTCCCTATCGGATGTCTCTTTCTAGGGAATGGCCACCTTAAGAAATCACATACGAGAATCATAATCGCAGTGTAGTTAGCCCTAATATTACAGATAGAACCTGATAACTTTTTTCCATCATCTACTCTATAGTGATGGAAAAAAAATCATTATTTTATAGAAGTCGGTTTAGAATATAATGGAACGTGAAAATTTTAAAATTGAAGGCAATATTCTTTCATCATCTTTTCTACCGTAGTGGTAAAGAAATTTAAAAGAATATGTGTTTTTTTATTTTCAAAACAAATTTGTTTTTGAAATGTTTTCCATCATCAATTTATAAAAAAATTTCTTTTTTTTTTTAATAGGTTTAGAATAGAATGAAACGTGGAAATTTTAAATTTGAGGAAAGATTTTTTTCCATGATCTATTCTATAGTAAGTAGTGGTAAAAAAATGTAAAAAACGTTTTTTTAAATTTTACTCTTTTTTGTTTTTGAAATATGTTTAGAATGTCATGAACCGTAGAAACTTGAAATTTAAGCAAAACAGTTTTTTTCCATCATCCATTTTATACAAAGTTTTCAAAATTTCAATTTTTTTTTCTATTTTAAATTTTCAAAAGAAATTTCTCTTTTAGAATAGGTAGATTGTCAAGAAATGTGAAAATTTTACATTTGAGCGAAAAAAATTTTTTCCCATTATCTATTCCCTGTATATTTTCCAGTGAAAGTCTAACCATTTCTTCGGTGGCAGTGGCGTCAGCTACCTACCAAATCTGACTGTTCTCCGTCAAGTAGTTGTTTACTTAATGCACAGACTGACAAAAAATTTTATTTTTTTTTAAGTTTCAACAATATTTTTTTTAAATATGTTTAAAATGCCATGAAACGTAGAAATTTTAAATTTAAGCAAAATAAAAAAAATTCCATCCATTTTATACAAAGTTTTCAAAATTTCAATTTTTTTTTCTATTTTAAATTTTCAAAAGAAATGTTTCTTTTAGAATAGGTAGATTGTCAAGAAATGTGAAAATTTTACATTTGAGTGAAAAAATTTTTTTCCCATTATCTATTCCCTGTATATTTTCCAGTGAAAGTCTAACCATTTCTTCGGTGGCAGTGGCGTCAGCTACCTACCAAATCTGACTGTTCTCCGTCAAGTAGTTGTTTACTTAATGCACAGACTGACAAAAAATTTTATTTTTTTTTAAGTTTCAACAATATTTTTTTTAAATGTGTTTAAAATGCCATGAAACGTAGAAATTTTAAATTTAAGCAAAATAAAAAAAATTCCATCCATTTTATATAAAATTTTCAAAATTTCAAATTTGTTGGATTCTTGTTTTATCATGTAGATTACGAAAATACAGATTTTTCAATTCTGTCAGTCTGCTGGTGCGTTAACTAAAAAAACTGTTTGACGGAGAACAGTCAAAGTTAGTAGGTAGCTGACGCCAGCGAAGAAATGGTTAGATTTTCAGTGAAAAATATACAGTATAGACCGTCTAAAGGGAATAAATAGTGGAAGAAATGTTTTTGCTCAAATTTAAAATTTCCACATTTCATGACATTCTAAACCTATTTAAAGAAAAAAAGTCCTTAAACATTTTTTACCACTATTATATAATGGAAAAAATTATTATGCTCAAATTTAAAATTTCCACATTTCATGACATTCTAAACCTATTTAAAAAAAAGTTTCTATCAAAATTTTTTCAAAGAAATTTTTTTTTCCAACACTTCTTTACCACTATTATAGAACGAAAAAATTATTTTTTACCATTAAGTACTATAAATTAGATGGATTTTTTTTTTGAAAATTTGAAATTTTCACATTTCATGACATTCTAGACCTATTTCAAAAAATTTTTTTTGACAATTAAACAAAAAAGTTTAGAAAATTTTTTAACCACTTCTGTAGAATGGATGGAAAAAAAATTCCCTCAAATTTACAATATCCACTTTTTATGACATTATAAGCTTATTTAAAAAAAAATTGAACACTCAACTACGTGGGAAAATATACAAGGTGGTCGCCCTAAGAAATAATTCAACCATAGTGGAAATTTGTAAAGGTATTTGCGCACGCCTTCCATATTTGTTTGAACAAAAGTTATTAGGTTCTCTTTGTAATAATGGTGATAACTACATTCCGATTATTATTCTCAATAACTTATTAGAGTGATTGCTCTAGATAAATAACGAGCGGCGTTGCCCATGCGAGTGAAAACGCTCACATTGTGAGCATTTGATTCATTGGCGGAGCGAAATTTATTTAAGGATCAATTGGGAGAATTTTGAGCTTAAAGCAGTTACAATGTTTAATAGGTTAATAAACAATGTTTAGCAAAAATGTCACACATGTAATGTGTGTTACTGAAAACACAGTTTAATAATATTACTGTGACGTAACTTAAGCCAAACGCGGTGCGCGGATTGGAATGGCTATAGAACTACACCTCTTCTATAAGCGCCCATTACATCATAAGAAAGGACTTTTCGAAAACAAAAACGTACCATATAATATGCTTCAATGAGTTTGTTCCTTTTCTTGTTTTCTAGCATTCTTATCCAATTATATAATAAAAGCAAATTTATTATTTTTTTTAATTTCTATTTTTTTTTCTATTGAAATTAGTTTAGAATGTAATGAAACAAGGACATTTTAAATTTTCAAAATATTTTTTTTTCCATTATCTGTTTTATTGTAGTGGTAAAACATCGGTAAAGGTATTTACACAGAACTTCCCTCTTTATTCATACAGGACGGTCGCTCTAAAAAATTATTTATTAATCAGAAACGACATAATTTGAGAATTATAATCGCAGTGCAGTTAGCCCTATTATTACAGATAGAACCTGATAACTTTTTTCCATCATCTACTCTATAGTGATGGAAAAAAATATTTTTTTTAATTTTCAGAACATTATTTTATTGAAGTCGGTTTAGAATGTAATGAAATGTGGAAATTTTAAAATTGAAAACAATATTTTTCCATCATCTATTCTACCGTAGTGGTAAAGAAATTTAAAAAAAATGTATTTTTTTATTTTCAAAACAAATTTGTTTTTGAAATATGTTTAGAATGTCACGAAACGTGGAAATTTTAAATTTGAGCATAAAATATGTTTTCCATCATTATTTTATAAAAAAAATTAATTTTTTTTATTTTGGAAATTTTCTTTTTTAATAGGTTTAGAATATCACGAAACGTGGAAATTTTAAATTTGAGGAAAGATTTTTTTCCATGATCTATTCTATCGTAGGTAGTGGTAAAAAAATGTAAAACATGTTTTCCTTTAATTTTTTTTTTTTTTTAATATGTTTAGAATGTCATGAAACGTAGAAACTTTAAATTTGGTGGCAGTGACGTCAGCTACCTGCCAAATATGATTGTTCTCCGTCAAGTAATTTTTTAGTTAAGGCACAGACTGACAAAAAATTTGATTTTTTTTTAAGTGTCAACAATATTTTTTTAAATATGTTTCAAATGTCACAAAACGTGGAAATTTTAAATTTGAGCGAAATATTGATTTTTCCATTATCTATTCCCTTTTGATGGTTCACCCTGTATATTTTCCGGTGATAGTCTAACCATTTCTTTGGTGGCAGTGGCATCAGGTACCTACCAAATTTGACTGTTCTCCGTCAAGTAGTTTTTTAGTTATTGCACCAACAGACCGACAGACAGACAGACTGAATTGAAAACCTATATTTTCGTAATCTACATGGTCTGAAACGTGAAAATTCGAAAAAATCTCGGAGGGTGATTTTTTCCCGAACACAATACTTCCCTTCGGTATGCGAGGGAAGTAAAATTATTGTGCCGTTCAGGACAATAAAACTATTTTTTCACCTATGTTTTGTTTACTCAGCGTGAACTTCCTCAGCTTGTGACTAGAAATACATATTAAGTTAACACAAAACTATAAAAAATTTACCTCGGAACAAAGTGGTAAGATGGTATCTTCAACGGAGATTAATAAAACTGTCACTAGACATGGATATTAACAATAAATGAACTCTTTGATATAAAGTCTTACAAGAATTTCACATCACAGAGTTCAACAATGTATATCAGTCAACAAAGTATATTGAAATACGACATATGAATGGAACGATTTACAGATGGTTATGTTAGTAATTAAAATTCATCAGAAACTATTTTTTAATAATTTATTGTAAATAATGCCTAAATTTATTATGTCCGTTCTGAAATTAACAATAAAGTTAATGTGTTTATTTATATGGAGCATTTCCGATATTACTTCCACATCCACGTAGTCGATTGGAAGTATAGTAATCGTAAAAAAATTTTAATTTTTCTTTTCTTGAAATAGGTTTAGAATGTCATGAAAGGTCGAGATTTTAAATTTGGGTGAAACAAATTTTCTGTCTGTCTGTCGGATTGTCGGTCTGGTCTATCTGTCTGTAACTTTTTTTGTGCGCACGTTTTCACTGGAATGATTTAAGATTTTTACTTGAAATTTTATACACATATGTATTATAACGACATCTGGAACTTGATTTTTTGAACATATCTGGTGAAGGCGTAAATAGGTGTAAATAGGGGAAAATAAGTAAAGCAAGCTGATAAGAGTACACAAACTTGGGATTTGTTGTATATACTGGAAGCGAAGGCCTCAGATTTTCTCTTAGATTTTTCAACCCCTCCACCACCCCCCATTCAATTACTTGATGAAATAAAACTGAGATATTCACTTGAAATTTGGTACACGTATGCCACCTTTTTTAATTCAAATTTGGTTTTAGTAGATTCAGTGGTTTTTATTCCTTCTCCGCCCCTTTAGAAGGTGTAGGAACCACCCCCCAATAGGACGTTGATATTTGGAAGATTTTAATCGTTAATTTACATAGTCTTAAAAGACAGAAAGGATTATGAGAATTCATATATTTAATGAGAATTCCGAGAAAAAAAGTGTCATTGACCATTGCAATGGTCCTGAGAATTGATTTAATTCACTACATGAATACATTTCTCTAATCTATTTAAAATTTTTATTTTCAATTTAACAAACTTACCAAAGTACAAATGTGCAATTTTATTGCGATGAACTACTTAGATATTTTATTTCATATTTTGTAAAGTTACCCAACAAAATAAGTAATAAAATACATATTTCTTAAGTTATTACAAGGCGCTCAAAAAATAAGATCCTTTTTTTATCTTCCAACTTTTACAATGATTGTATGCTATTGCAAAATTCTTAAGAAATACATTTTCAAAATTATGAATTGACACATTTATTTGGATAATCATAATATTTTTTATATTTCATACAGGTACAATTTAGACTTGTCTATTGGCACACTTATGAAAACTTGAAATTTGTGTTGCTTGTAGAGAGAAATGAATAAAATATTTCTTATAAACAATGCAGAGAAAGCAAATTTTGACACCTAGTTGTTTTATTTATTGTAAAGTAAATAAAGTATAGTTTAATAGATGAATTCAGTCAATAGTTATAATCTAATACATGTACTAGGAAAATATTCTCATTAGCGGCGATTAATACTATTAGTATTTTAGATGTTAATAATTAGTTAAGATAGAACTTCTTATTTACCAGATGTTAGAGTTGATATTGTACAATTTATGAAATATCGTAGAATTTGATTCAGACATTTTAAATTTCAAAATTCTTTGGCACATCTTCGACAGATCAAATACCCAGGCACACAAAATAAAAAAAGTGCTCTGTACTTTTGATCAGACCCTGTTATTCTTATGTTTTTGAACCTGCTGAATCCGATGCTGTCGTCAGAATTGCTTCATCACATCAGAATTTTCCCCCTAACCTCAAAAAATAATTAAAAACCAATGAAATTAATTAGGGAGGAGGTTAGGGAAAAATCCTGATGTGATGGAGCAGTAATTAAAATATCTACTTATCCTGATGTCTGTTGTTACAATACAAGTATGTATGTTGGTGTTTGTTCTTAAATAAATTTCCAAGACGTTGCTATTTCTGAAGTTGTAAAGTAGTAAGTATAGTGCAGTGAGTCATAAGAACATGCTAATTTATGTTACAGCTACGAAACTTTCTTCTCCCCCGCATTCGAGGCCGGAGATCATAAAAAAAATAGCCAAACATGTTTTCACCTCCCGCACCCCCCCGCAAACGGGCAAAAACCCCCTTCTGACAGTTTCTTCATTTGAAATTTTATGGAGGTTTAGTAGTGCAATCTGTGAGTCGGATTGAACCTCGAAGAACAAACATATTTTCTAACGTAAAGAGACTATGTCACGCCCCCGTTTTCGAGGATGCTGAACACGATGACGGTGGTTAAATCTCTCTCCGAGGTCACTCCGCCCCCCAAACGACCAAAAACTATCCCCGAAAGGAGTAAACCGCGTATTCGCCATCTCCTACGAGCCAAACCTGTCTTACCCCCGTTTTTGAGGATGTTGAGTACGCCAACCTCCGAAACGGCCAAAAACTACCTCCATAGGGGTGAAACGGGGATAAGCCATCATTTCTCGGCTAAACGAAAACACCCCGTTTTCGAGGTTGTTGAGCACAATGGTGTTGTCGAGACCACTTTTCGACCCCCGCCAACCCCTAACCGGCCAAAAGCCACCCCCGAAAGGGGTAAACCGCGGATAGGCCATTTCCTACCAGGCAAACTTGTATTACCCCCCGTTTTCGAGGATGCGGTTTACCCCCTGTCGGAGGTGGTTTTAGGCCGTTTAGGGGTGAGCGGGGGCCGAAAAGGGGTCTCGGGAATACCATCGTGCTTAGAATTCTCGAAAATGGGAGGTTTTCGCGGGTTTAGCCGAGAGAAGACGGCTTATCCGCGTTTCACCTCTATGGGGGAGGTTTTTGGCCGTTTGGAGGGTTGGCGGGTGTCAAGGAGGGGTCTTGACATCACCATCGTGCTCGGCATCCTCGAAAACGGGGGTAAGTTAGGTTTGGCTGGTAGGAGACGGCGGATAATAGCGTTAAAATATCGGCTCCGGAATCTGCTAGCAGTGATGCAGAAGATTTTCTGAAACAGTGTTCTGTATATCCTGAAGAATCAGATGATCCTAGAAATAAAGCTATCTTCTTGGGCATAGCACCAAATGTGTTAATTCCAATGGGTTGCTTTGTACATTTACCATTTCTGTAACCAATGAAAAATCGAGCATGGAGAGTTTGTGAAGGGCGTAAATGTGCATATTTGCGGATCATTTCAACCAAGTTCACTCCTTGAATATTCCCACAAGTAATTATGAATTCCCGAGGGCATTTCCTCTTCGTACGGGGATGATAATTTGGTAAACATCTCCTTGATCTTCGATGTCTTCAACTTGCATGAGGCTTAGCTCGTCTCTCCTGCATCCCCCTGCGATTCCAATAATGGGCTTGTTCAGCATTTTTTTTTATTTCATAAATCGAAAGTGCAAGTATAAAATAATGGATCTGCAAAAAATCAGAATCTTATTCGCACGTTTAGTATCTTAAAAACCATTACAAATCTCCACCTCGCAAAAATGGGGCGTGGCCAGGCGCTACGTCACTATACATAGATTCGGCGATCTCAATAGACTTGATGCTCCTTTGTTGTTATAATTATAAGTGTTTTCGAAGTATTATTTGTTTTGCTTACTTCTTGACAGTAGGGGAGTACAATTTGGTGAAATGTCAAAAAATTACAATTTTCTGTCGTTCCTTGTGACGAATTTTCGATATTGACCCTGCAGTTTACGATTAGGATTCATCGCCGACCTTCTCCTTTCCGTAGAGACATAGAGCAAACTTCCACTCGGTGTATTTATTTAGTTACCAGCGTTTGAAAATTCCTGTTTTTCGACTTTTCAAGTTAAATTTGAAAAGTCCCAGAAAGCCACTCTTCTTACGTCACTTGCGTATAGTGACGTCACAAATGAACGCTCGGTTTTTGCAACTATTACTAATTTCAACTTCTTATATCTCGAGAACGGAAGAAGTTAACAATACGAAATTTTAAGTGCATAATGAGAATATCGGGTACTGTATGAAAAAGTATAAAAACCATATAAAAAGAATATCATGGAACAAGCCCATTAACGTAATTTTAAAAGAAATGACTTTACAAATAAACTGTATTTATTCTATAAGATTAGACATACCTTCATCATCAAATAATCTTGATCATCAGCTCTCGTTAAAAAAAATTGGATATTTTCTTTACTTTATACTTTGGATTTCTTCGGTTTATAGCTCTCAGAATGCCTTTTTAAAAATGATATTAGGCTATTATATCTGTCAACATTTTTATTGTTGGATATCATCGTCCTCAACATTAAGTAATGGCTCCTTTAGACGATGGCTTTTGTATTTTTTATTTTTGCTGGAAATATGCTAACAATACAGTTTCCGTGGGGTGCCTCGTTCTCTTCTCATTGCACAATTTTTCAAAGCGTATATATACCGTCTCATATTGAGAATTGGACTTAGCAGGTAATAGTGCATCAATTGCCATTCTTGCAGACTCTTTTATGTCGGACGCAACACTATCACTATTCTCGGTCTCTAAATCACTCATGGTTGCTTAATAGTAATAATAAAATCACAATAAATAAGGATTGTTTAAACTTTGCGAGGTTTGACCGTCACTTATTCTTCTCTCCTGTATGTGGTTGATATTGAACATACTCGGGATATGACTTAACCATACCATGTGTGTTATGCAGAACTGATTTGATTTATGTATTCATTTAATTAGGCATTTATTTATTTTTATCTATACAGATTCTACTTTATAATCAATACAAACAACAGTTAATTTAACACAAGTCTTAATTGAATTCCTTGTCTTTCAAGGGAATACCTTGTAGGATTCTGTGATCTGTGAGTTAGATCAGTTACTGATTTATAAGGAACTTCCCAGATTTCCTCAAGTCTGTTCAGGGTTCCGATCACAACACAGAAACTAACGATGTAGACTTTAAGTGTTAATAATATGAAGGCAAAAAATCAGGATATATCAAGAGAGACAAATATAGAGAATAGTTATAGCAGAGTAGTCATTTAAGGCAAGTAGAGATTGGTTTTAATGATCTGTCTTATGACTGAAATGAAATCCTCCACCACATAGCTTTGTAGAAGGTACGACTGACGCCCCTAACACAATTTTTTGTTGTGTCCTTCAGACATAAGTTGGTAGGATCTTCCATAATCACAGCTGCATGCAGTAGTTTAAAAGTGTTGTACAAATACTTTAAGTATATCTTTTAAAACTCATACTCGTAGAATCGCTTGTTTTATATCTTTTTGTTTACTGTGATGTTGTCTATGGGCCCCACCTTTCTATTTATTTTAGTGCCCATTCAGTAAACTGTCAATACATAGTTCGGTTTGTTCCAAGTGTTTGTAAAAGGTCTTCGGCAAATATTAATCACAGGGATCATATCACCCTGTGTTTAAAACAACATAACAAGAATAAAATCAGTACGCCTAGAGAATGTTGTCTCGTTCACAGAATAGAAGAGTCAAATTAGCTTATTAATTTAGTGTTGATAATAACATATACAATAAAATTAGATAAAATATACATCTTTGAAAATTATATTTTTGTAATTCTGTACATGCATACTGTACAGGGTGCCCCAAATTGCTTGATTTTGGCTAGTTTTCCTATTTTCAGACCAGGTAGAGAGAAATTGACGTATGAGTCTAGAGCTCGATTTTTGTGAAACGCCGATTAGTGAAAATCGCATTTCGATATCTCTAACCGTTTCCGAGATATCGGCAAAAATTGACATTTGGCAGATTCCGAAAAACTGTCATAATTTTTTATTTGTGAATATTTTTTCAAACGGCAAAAACTTTCAACAGGCACTTTTGACGTAGAATAAGATGCATTTGTCAAAAAAAAATCGCTTTTCAATTGTTCGATATCAAAGCTAACTTTGTTATTTCAAATGGAAACCATAGGTGGCTTTGACTTTAGAAAATAGGAAAAAAAATAAGCTTTCCAAAAATATATATGTCAAGATATGTCTAGTCATCCTTGCTGCCAATATAACACATTTCTCTTTAAAAATGACATTTTAGCAGAGTTGGCCATGGAAAACAAGAGTTCCAGATATTCAAATGAAAACAATAGTTTTTCTATTAAATTAATTTTATTAATTAAACATATTTCATTAAGTAGGTAACAAATCTTTAACGATTGAAGTATCACAAATAGTGTTCAAATTGTCTACCATTTTGGTCGATGCACAATTGACATCTCTTCTTTACTGATTTCTCGGCATTTAAGAGTTGTAAAGGTGTTATCCCAGCGATTGTATTTCTCACTCGTTGCTCTAAATCTTGACGCGTTTCTGGTATGGTTTTAAATATATGGTCTTTGACGAAACCCCAAATAAAAAAGTCCAAAGGATTTAGGTCCGGAGATCTTGCAAGCCATGGTATGGGCCCCCGTCCCCCATCCACCTATCCTCGAACATCTGATTTAGTTTGTTCCTTGTAACCGTCGCATTATGGGCTGGTGCGCCATCTTGCTGATAAAACTTTCGTACCAAATCTTCTAAATATGGTTCAACAATGTTTTCCGAAATATTAACGTACCGTTGGGCGTTAAGGTTTTCGTCATAAATAAAAGGTCCAATCATTCGTTGCCCCACTATTCCAATCCAAATATTGAAACCAAATCGTCCTTGCATATTTCTAGGTTGGAAAACATGCTCATTATGGTCCGACCAACGATGCCGGGTAACGTTCGAAATATGGATTTAAGGCATCTTCAGAATTTCGGCCTGATTCAATATAGCAAATAAAAATCTGGCATTTTTCAAAGTTTTCCGACATTTTGGAATAATACAGAGAGATTATAACAGATGTCAACTTTAACACTTATTTTATTTACAGTCAAACTAACTTTTAGATATGCAAAGCAACTGTTTTTGTGTGGCCAACTGGGTTAAAATGTTAAATGTTAAAAAATGTCATTTTTAAAGAGAAATGTGTTATATTGGCAGCAAGGATGACTAGACATATCTTGACATATATATTTTTGGAAAGCTTATTACTTCCACATCCACGTAGTGGATTGGAAGTATAGTAATCGCAAAGAAATTTTCAAAAATTTTTATTCGTGAAATAGGTTTAGAATGTCATGAAACGTCGAGATTTTAAATTTGAGCGAAAAAAAAATTTCTGTCTGTCTGTCTGTCGGTCTGTCGGTCTGTCTGTAACTTTTTTTGTCCGCACGTTTTCTCCGGAACGGTTTGAGATATTGACTTGAAATTTTGTACACGTATATATTATGATGAGATCTGGAACTGGATTGTTTTTTGAGGAAATCGGGTGAAGGGTTGGGGGTTAAATAGGGGAAAATAGGGAAAAATAAGTAAAGCAAGCTTGTAAGAGAACAGACACTTGAAATTTGATGTATGTACTAGAAGTTAAGGCCTAAAATTTTTTTATAACATCTTTCAACCCCCCACCACCCCTACCCCATTAATGGGGTTGATAAAATAAAGTTGAGATTTTCATTTGAAATTTCGTACACGTATGTATTATAACGACGTCTGAAATTAGATTATATTTTGAGATGATTCCGTTGAAGGGTTGGAGGTTAAATAGGGGTAAATAGGGGAAAATAAGTAAAGCAAGCTGGTAAGACTACAGAAACTTGAAATTCGATGTATGTACTAGAAGCGAAGGTCTCAGGTTTTTTATTAGTATTTTCTATTTCTCCCCACCACCCCCACTCCCTTATTAAGAGTTGATAAAATTTAATTTAAATTTTCACTTGAAATTTGGTACATTTATATATTATAATTATATCTGAAACTAGATTATATTTTGACATGATTGCGTTGAAGGAATGGGGGTAAGTAGAGGTAAATAGGGAAAAATAAGTAAAGCAAGCTGGTAAAAGTATTGCAACTTGAAATTCGGTGTATGTCCTAGAAGCCAAGACCTCAAATTGTTTAACAATATGTTTCAACCCTTCCACTACCCTTACTACATTATTAAAGGGGTTGATGAAATAAAATTGAGATATTCACTTGTAATTTGGTAGACGTATGTATTATAACGACATCTGGAACTAGATTATATTTTGGGATGATTCCGTAGAAGGGTTAGGGTTAATAGGAGTGACTAGGGGAAAATAAGTAAATCAAGGTGATAAGAGTACAGAAATTTGGGATTCGGTGTATATACTAGAAACCAAGGCCTCAGGTTTCTTTCTAATATTTTTCAAACTCCACCACCTCCGCTTCATTATTAATGGGATTGATAACATCAAATTGAGATATTCACTTGAGATTAGTACACGTATGTATTGTAGTGACATCTGATTGAGATGCCTCCATTGAATGGGTGGGAGGTGAATAGTAGAAAATAAGTAGGGTGAACTAAAAACTTCATTTTTAACGTATATGGTAGAAACCAACTCCTCAAACTTTTCTATGACATCTGCCCCAAATATTATTAAAATTCTATGACCAATAATTTCCACATACTAGAGTGCAAATATAGTCAAGATGTTTCCTTTAAAACGACTTGGATGAAGAACCTGGATGTGGAAGTAGTGATTCCTTAGGCAGCGGTTTTTTTTACCTGTTTTCTAAAGTCAAAGCCAACTATGGTTTTCATTTGAAATAACAAAGTTAGCTTTGATATCGAACAATTGAAAAGCGATATATTTTTTGACAAATGCATCTTATTCTACGTCAAAAAGTGCATCTAGAAAAAATATTCACAAATAAAAAAGTTATGACAGTTTTTCGGAATCTGCCAAATGTCAATTTTTTCCGATATCTCGGAAATGGTTAGAGTTATCGAAATGCTGTTTTCACCAATCGGCGATTCACAAAAATCGAGCTCTAGACCCATACGTCAGTTTTTCTCTACCTGGTCTGAAAATAGGAAAATCAGCCAAAATCAAGCAATTTGGGGCACCCTGTACAGTTACAAATAATGAAAAAGTGGACAACTTTTATTACCGTTTTGCTGACATTATTTTTTTCATACTGGTATTAACAATATTGTTGTATTCTGCTAATCAATGGCTGCTATTTAAATTTGTCAAAAAAATACTGATAGAAATTATGCTTCGTGTTAGTGCAACAATAACATGCAAGATAATCACGAATGCAGATGTGTGGCCAGTAAATTTGATTGATTGATTGATTTGCCAGCGTAAGGTGGGCATTGCTGCCAATTCCGGTGCAGGGAGATTTGTTCCACCACGCAGCCCGATCGCCCACCGATCATCCCACCGTGTGCCAGAACAAACCCCCAGTGCTTTTATATACCGCCGGACCAGCTGCATACGCTGGATTGGACATTGGACATGCTTGTTGTCAGCAGCGAGAGCCGCATGACGCATGGGGTAGGAGTATAGGATGGAGCGTGTAGGTGTTTGTGAGATCTTTCTTCTTGTTTTCCTTCTGTCTTCATCGGATGGAAAGTGTAGGCGTTTGTGAGATGCTTCTTTTAGGTTTTCGTGCTTCTTTTTACTTTCAGGTTTTTGTGATATGCTTCTTCTTAGTTTCTGTCTGTGATCATCTTCTCTCCTATTCTACTTCTGAGTTTTCTGTTTCTTCTGTTTCTGAGTCTGGCAGTGTGTATATCCTTGATATTTCTTTATTGTATTCCATTTTTTGTTGTGCCAACTTTTCCCAGTGTGTATAATCCTTTCCTAGCTTATTCATAATCCTCTCGATTGTTGTAATCCATGTGTAGCATGGCCTCCCTATTTTCAGTTTGTTGCTGTTCATTCGCAGCGCTTTCTTCAGTAGGTGTGTCGTGTCCCGTCTTTGGACATGTCCCCAGTATTTCATTGCGTATGATTCTATTCTTATGATTATTGTTCTTCCCTCTAGTAATGTTGACGTTTTCTATCGTTTTTGTGGTTTTTCTGTTTTTGCTAGCAATTGGATAATGTCCCTTTCAACTCTTGTCAGGCTTCTTCGGCTGGCATTTATCGTTGCTGCGTTTTTGACTCCATATATCATCGTAGGCATTATGATGGTCGTGTATACCTTTTTGGTTAGGCACCATGGTGGTTTGTTGTCCTCAATGAAGGGTAGTAGAGCTCTTGTGACTCTGTAGGCTGTTTTGACTTGGTCCAGGATCGTGGTGAATAGTCGGGGGGATAGGGGACATCCTTGTTTGACTCCTATATTCTTCATTTTTGATTCCGTCGTCTGTCCAAACCATTGTATTGCAGTGTGTTCTGTATATTGTTTTCCTGTGGCCTTTATTTTCTTTAGTTTTTCGTAATTTCTTTTCGTGTCTTTTCTTGTTGGGCTCATTTGTTCCTTTTCAACGTTTTCCTCGCCGCTATTTTGATTTTTAAACCCATTGTTGACCAATTTAGTTCCTTTCCTGTTAACTGTTTTTCTATCTCCTCCTGGTATTTCTTTTTTATTCCTTTGTTCTGTAGCAGTGAGATGTTCCATGTGTCATTTGCTGTTTTGTTGTGTCTTTTTTTCTTTTTTTCTTCTTGTTTCTTTATTACTAGTGTTCCATATAATATTTTGTGATCTGTTTTGACGTTTGTTGCTTGTTTTGCCTTAATATTTTTGACCCTGTCCCTTATTTTTCTATCCACTAGGATATGGTCTATTTGAGAGTTGATGTTTCCTTTACTCCAGGTATTAAGGCAGGTTAGGTTCTTGCTCCATGTATTTCTAACTGTTAGATCTAACAGATGTGCCAAGTTTTTTAGCAAGCTTCCATTATCGTTTGTCCATGTGTGAAGTAAGGTTTTTCCTATGATATTCTTGTCTTCATGTGTTTGGTCGTCCTTTCTTATATGCGCGTTGAAGTCTCCTAGTATTATTGTGTTCATTTTTCTATTCCTATTTCTTCTAGTCTCTTGAGTAATCTGTCTGAATACTCGTCCTGCCCGTTTGTCGGAGGGCACATGTACTCCTAGTATGCATATGTTTTCCTTTCCAATTTGTAAGTCTGCCATGGTTATGTTTTCGTTTACTTTTCTTGTCTTTATCTGGATAGGGGTGTTCCGTCTTATTGCCCATGCGACTGCTCTGCTGGTTTTTTCTTTGTCCCTCCACTTAGATGCCATTTGTAGTTTTGAGTAACTGCAGTTCCGTCTATCGTGTGTGTCTCTTGTATGCATGCAACGTGTATGTGTTCCATCATAAGAACCTCATCGATTTTTTCTCCTTTCCCTCTCGTTATGCATCCTCTGACATTCCATGTCGCCAGAATGATGTCATCGTGTTGTAATTCTTGACTGTTGGCTTCCTCTGTTCTTTGTGATATTTGGTACATGTTTATGTGCGTTGCTTCCTCTAATTCTGGGCGGGGTGTTATAGCCCCAGTTCGAGCGTATGTTTCTTCTGGTTGTTCTGCTTCATGTTTTTCTTGTGCAATAATCGCGCTATCGTAGTGATTTCTTTCGTTTCAGTGCTTCCTATATACTATCTCTAGTGGTGTGTTCTCTCTTCCCTGTTGGTTAGTAGGATGGAAGATTATATGCTCTCCTTCTTCTTGATGTACTATTATTGTCCTGTTTTTCATATTTGTTGTCACTGCAATTGTTTCCTGCCCCCCACCAAAACCTTCTCTTCTCAGATCTCGAATGAATGCATTTATTTTTCCCGTATTAGAGTTGTATCTATTGTAACGGGGTGCTAGTTCATGGATGGATGCCTGCATGAATGGCATGAAATGGTCTAAGTGATTTTCGATATAGTCAGCTACTTGTTTTTGTAGGGTTTCGTCGCATTGGTATGTGCCTGTGATGTTATATTTTCTCCCTCCAGTTGGTGGTTTAATGCTCCATATAGGCAGTTTCCGTCGCCGTCGATTTTTTTGTACCAGTAATTGACGTGTTCTCGTTTCAACGTCCTGTATTAGTGTGTCCATTTTATTTGCCTCGTTTTTCAAAACCAATATTAGCTTGCTGTAAGAGAGTCTTTTTGTTATGTTATCTGTATCGCGGTAAAATAACTTTTTACAGCGAGTTGCAAATGAGAAAGCGGCCCGAGAGAAACCTCCGCACACCCTGTACATTGTTTTGATTTTTGTAGTGCCTACTTAAACAGTGGCAATATTCGTAATTATCATCCACCAAATACGTGTATTTGAACAGAATTATATCAGTTTTGGAAGCAAAAGTGGTTGTATTTTTAAAATAACGTAGGTATCGGTACTGGGATCTGGAGTTCTGTAGCATATTAACAAGAGATTTAACAGTGAAGCATATATGGAAATCTTAGAAAATGTTATATTTCCTTCTACTATGATTTATTTTTCCAAACAATGATTTTAGTTTTTAGCAAAATGACTGTTTAGTGAATACGTCTCGTATCGTAACAGAATAGTTTCGGGATCACCACATTGATATCCTTGACTGGCCTAGTCAAATTCTAGTTTTAAACTACATAGAAAACATATGGGACCTATTAGTCAGAAAAAGGGGAAAACATGAAATCAAGAAATATTGAGTTTAAGTTATGAATAATGTTTGGAAAGTGGTAAACGAAGAATACTGATATATCAAAGTATTGTATATATTATTATAGATACGTCAAAATTAACATAAATTTAAAAATTCACTTCTAAAATAGGCAAAAAGAGATTTTCAATTTTATATTGTCCGTTACTGAACATTTGTTCTTCAGTTAAGTTAATGCAGATAACCCTACCTAAGTCCGGCTTTGGTGGAGTCAATAGAGGCTGAAAGTATGCATTATTTTGGAATAATTCCGGGAAGCGGTAACTTTTGAGAATACATATCTGAATATGTCAGGAAGACATACCAAAAGTTACCAACAATAGTTTTTGAGCGTCATTTGTTATTAAACAGATTAGTTGCAAATACTAGTTTTTGTCAAATATCTCCTAAAATATTTTTTTCTTAAAAGAACTAATTACGCCATTCGAAAGTACGGGAAATTTAATATCAAAAATATGGGCTCCAGATTTTTTTGTTTAACGCGCCAAGATAGAACGCGGCAAAGTACGACGAGCGAAACGAGTGAGGCCTCTGGTGCGCTAGACTAAATTTGTTGTAACTTTTGAACTAATTCATAAAATTGAGCTCAATAAAGCCTAAATGAAAGAAGAAACATGTGGCTATTGGATTATTATATTTTCAAATAAAAAAATGAATGTATCTAGAAATAGTACTTACATGAAAAAAATATTGTTATTAATATAAACAAATATACTGGATCATCAGATATGGTTGAAGGTGGGGTATCATTTGTTACACAGACTAATAACATTTTAGTAAGTTAAGAGTGAACACTATCTAAGGTCAGTGGGGAGGAGGATAAGGCGCCGCGCCGAATGAAGAGATATCTCCCTAATGATCAAATTTTAGCCAAAAGAGGTTTTCAACAATTCTGTAGTATTTATTTATGTGAAACTTATACTTATTTTCAGTTAAATAACATCACCTAACTTGCAAAAAACAGCTTAAAATTATGATTAACAATAAGCTGTTTTGCATATTGCGTGATGTTATTTAACTGAAAATAAATGTAAGTTGTATATAAATAAATACAACAGAATTATTGAAGAATATGTTTGGCTAAAATTTGATTATTAGGTAGATATCTCTTCATTTGGTACTTTATCTCCCTCCCCACTAACCTTAAGTAGTGTTCAATCTCAATGAATTCTATTTAAAATTGTCAAGTAGAGATAACTGAGGTAGAGCAGTATTATTATGAGAAGATGCTTGCAAAAAATGATGCGCAGAAACGAGTTTGTGTGCATTCATTGATCTAAGCCAATGAGAGCGATCTGCGTCATATTTAACCTCGAATCCAGTGGCACCGTCAACCTGCAGCCACAGGTTCTGTGCGGTAGTCTACTTGTTGTGTTCCCCATTTCTGATTGAATTAAATGAAATAACCTTATTTTCAGTAAAAAATGTCTTCATCGTAAACACCAGAGTGTGACGAGGTTTTAATCTACTGCATTACACAGCCTCGACCTCGAAAATTTCATTACAATTATTATACATCCTTCTACCCCAGATGATGCTGTCACTGGTAAAAATATTCGCGCACGCTGGCTCCGCCCCAAGCATCTTCTCATAATAATACTACTCTAAAGGACGTAAAACACTATTTTTGAAAGTGTATTTT
Source organism: Stenurella melanura (assembly GCA_963583905.1). Lineage (NCBI taxonomy): Eukaryota > Metazoa > Arthropoda > Insecta > Coleoptera > Cerambycidae > Stenurella > Stenurella melanura. The sequence goes on from OY757312.1 coordinate 118,894,061, forward strand.
AACTTACATCTTTATGTGAATTTAAATCAAAATAATATTACTTTAAAAAATCGCAATGGATGTTGGTTAGTTTTGAAAAGAATGCGCTGGCTCTGTACCTGAAATATATAACTATTATGAAAAATTGCTGTGTTCCATATTTATTTGCGATGCGAAGTAAAACCGAACAAAGTTGCAAATTTATGACTGCCGTAATGTTGTATAATTATAATGATTTCAATCAATCACTGCTATATCCTATCTATTATATTTTCACAAACAAGTTTAATGTAAACGTTAATGAATCGTACTTCCATATAAAAACGTGCAATTAAAATCTCACACGCAGATAACGCCAACATTAACTATCGCAATACAGACCTGATGCTTTATTTGGAACCTACAAAAAATGACCTAATCTACAAATAAAAAATTCACCGTTGTAACATAATATCAGTCGTAGATAATTCATAAGTCAGTTGAACTCTGAAACACCTAAATCAATTTAATATTTTTTTATGTATATTTCTGATGAACATGTGTACTATTTTCACCATAATTAAGTAGTATCCAAACGCCAAAATACTTAAACACCACATTCGAATATCTTGTTCAATTTGTACTTTGCTAACTAGATAAGCGTTATCAGGAGCTGATTAGAATGTTTAATCATCTCCAGATGATGCCGACTTAGTTGGCGAAACACGTACCGAGTGAAGCGTTAAAATATTTTCTTTATTTTCCACAAGTATTAAATGGTATTATATCCCATTATGGGAGAGAAAACTACAATATAGTATTAAAAACATAGTAATACAAATAAATAAGTATATACAAAATTGACACATGATAAAAAGGCACAGCAAAGTTTCAAGTAACAAATCACATTGGTAACAAATAGTAAGATACGCTTTATTTTCTTTAGATGACAAAAGCTATAAAAACATTCATTGCACCCTGTCTAGCACTTCGATGTATATTACTTAGTCTGAACATCAAACGGTAGACTTACATTCAAGTCGGTATCTGATATTTAAGTTGTATAATGGTTTAATTGTACAGTATTTACGAACTCAATTGGAACAGCACGGAACTAGAGAATCTTACGGGGTATTGTCAATATATTGCTTCACATTGAATGAGAGAGCAGAGAATTTTACAGATTTTTATTCGCCACTCCTCGTCTACAGTTCATGTGGACTTGATCCGCCTTTCACATAGAAATATAGGTGGGATTAGATGCTTAGCGAATTTGATTAGTCAACACCCACCTTGTTCAGAGTTTTTGCATGCCATAATATATAACACAAAAAATACGTACGAACTATTTGTATCGTATGATCTGTACGAGGCAGTGTAGAGTACAGCCAGGCAGCGTTATAAATTGCTTAATTCTAGTAAATATTTAAACAAATTATTAGTTTTATTACTGCGTTTGAGCAATTTTTTGTAACTAATTTTTTTAAATGGCATTTTGAAGGCACTTTGGAGACCTTTCGATACCGGTGACAACAAAACGGACTATTTTGATACGGAGCCTATACAAGCAGAATTTGAAAATAAAGACTTACACGTTCAAACTCAAAAGGTTATTTTGGATATTTACTCGTGTTTAAAAGCCGAAAATATTTATTCTTCATATAATCAAATTATGAAGAGGATTTGTGAATTAACTAAATTTAGCCGTACTACAATTTACAGGGTTATTAGAGCCGGGGATGTAGTTCTATTAGGCGGAAAAGAGTTAGACAAAAACTTTAAAAAAATTGATAACGCGTTTAAATATGTCATTCGTCGATTTGTGTATGACTTTTACAATCAACAGAAGGTGGCCACATTAGAAATGGTTAGGGATAAGCTACGCGACAATCCAGATTATAACTATAAATCATTAGATACTTTGCGAAACGTTTTGCTCGATTACGATTTTAGGTACAAATAATTGGACAAACGAATGGTAGTTATGGAATCAGCACGCATCGTTGATCATCGACACGAGTACCTGCGTAAAACAAAACAATACCGAGATTCAAAAAGATACATAATTTATCTTGACATGGTTTGACACCCATGATGTAGTTCAATACGGTTGGGTTGATTACACCAAAAAGTGCTCCATGTTTTAGGGGAAAAAGAATTATAATTCTACATGCTGAAAGTAAAAACGGTTTTATTCCAAGTGCGTTGTTGTTGTCTGCTAAAAATATCAAGCAATCCTCTGCCGACTACCACGAGGATATGACAGCCGAATTATTTGAGAAGTGGACAAAGGAACAGCTGTTACCAAATTCTGTAATTGTTATGGACAATGCGTCATACTATTCGCGGCAACACACAGAAATTCCGAGCACCAACACAAGAAAAGGCGATATGAAAGGTAAAGGCTTAGAAATACCAGAAAAAAAAACCAAAAAAGACTTTATTAGAAAGCAAAATTGTAAGAAGAAATATGCAGTTGAAAAAATTTTTGGAGCACACGATGATACTATTTTACGTCTGCCTCCATATTATTGCGTTTTCAACCCCATTGAAATTATGTTGGCTGATGTAAAAACAAGACTACGTCAATGTATTCAATCACCACAATTAAGTGAGTCTGTCTTAAAGAGTATAAAGATAATAGTAGACGAAATAGGCAAAAGCGATATATGAAGGAAGTGTGAATCTCATGTGATAAAGAAAGGAAAATGAGTATTCTATATTACCACCTATCAATCCAATTATTATTAATGTAAATACCGATTCAAGTTCTGAAAACTTGGATAGTGACGAATAAAATATTGTTTATTTAAAGTTCATACACAAAGCTTTTTGAAATTTGTTTATTTATCGTCGACCTATTTCCGCTACTGAGAGCAATTACCGATGCCAGGAAACGAGTTCTCCCTTTATAATTCTGCCAAGGTCTTTCCCTTATAGAATAGTAGAAATTTTCTGCCTGTCTAACATCATGATACTGCAAAGTTCATAATATCATAAACTGCTTTACACCCCTTTGGAAGGATTATATACCATTTATGCAACTCCCGCCTAAGATTACATAACTTTGTTGCTAGAAGATAGAACGAGAGGTAGGTCCCTAGACAATAGACGTAGTCTTAATATATCATTTATGTGACTTATCAAATGTGATGAACATTTTTTTCATTAACCACTTCTATTAAATAAAGGTATTATAGAAATCCCTTTCTTTAACAATTAAAAAATAATTATTTAGTATTTAAAGCACTTTTACATTTCTACCGCCGCACGGTGATCCGGATTCAAGTTTTAGGTGGACAAAAATCTATAAATTAACAGATCTACCGGAAATATTTGTTAGACAACGAAAAAAATAATGAAAAAATTCGAAGCACTAAGGGGTGGTTTTTAGAGGGGGGTGAAAAAATATTTTATCGAAAAATTCTGAAACTTTGCGAACATACCAAAATTATATCTGTGAAGACACCAAAAATAATTAAAAAATTCTAAATACTAAGGGGTGGTTTTTAGAGGGTGGACGAAATATACATTTCGAAAAATACAATTCTGAAACTTTGCGAACATGCCAAAATTATATCTGTGAGGACACCAAAAATAATGAGAATATTGTAGAGATTAAGGGGTACTTTTTAAAGGGGGGGGTGGTGAAAAACATATCAAAAAATTCTAAAACTTTACGAAAATACCAAGATTATATATGCGAAGACACCAAAATAACGAATACATTCTAAACACTAAGGGGATTTCAAACACTACTCCTTAGTAGCGTGGCTTCTTTGCCGTTTGTTTTTCATGATTGGAAATTTGTATATTTAAATAAAAAATATGTTTTAAAACTGCTTAGAACACTTTAATCGAGAGAGAAAATACAACTCAAAACTTATATATAAGACACATTTTCTTTAGCCGTTCTTAATGTTAAGTACATGTTATTTTCTACTATATATCATATTCACAATATTTTTACAGTATAAATTTTTATTATTATATGACACATTGAGCAGTTAATCAGATTCTATTTCCTCATCAGATGGCATTCCATTTCCTCCACAGGGTCATACAGAAAGTGTGGATAGTCTTCTGGATTTTCTTCTCATCTTGGGTAGTCACGTTTTCATTCCCGCTGGTGTCAATGACATGGTCAAACAGGAAGTTCTTGGATCCTACCTCCATAGGACGGAATGGAATTTTCGTTCTTAAAAGTTCGAATAATCCGAGTCGCGAGAAGCTTACACGCCGACCTAGAACATACAAAATATTTAAATGTTGTGGGGTGTTGTGGAAGATTGAATTAGTATTTATCGAAAGCATAAGAACTGCCAAACACTACTATGTCAAAATAAATGTGTGCTAAAGTGTGCCAAAAAAGTACTCATCCAATAAACTTTGCACTTTATTTCCTTTTCTAGTCATTAAAAACGGTAAAGTTAAAAAATACTAATAATATTAAATCACAAATTAGTGTAACTTGAATGTGTATAGTATTATAGTACATACCTTGGAGAATGTGCACCATTTTGAAAATCACATATATACACACTTGGGACAGCTGACACAAGCACTCTTCGCAATAATGGAAATAAGAGTAATTCACGTTGACACACGAGCGCGTCTGAGTTCCTTATAGTTTTTGGAATTGTTTACGACTAAGCGATGAGCGGAAGGCGTGATAATTATAAAAGTCCCATATGACAGTTACCTCTGAAGATTACCAAAACAATTTCAGAGACATTGAGCCTGGATCAAAAATATATTTTTGATATCCTAAATGTTACTTTTTGATCATAGTGCGCCGCCGCCTATCTCCCATAAAGGAGATGCCGACTGTGGGGTTAGAAAATATAAGCGTTTCGTTCCCTGGCTACTCCGTGAACTCGTCAGTAAGGCTGGAGTAGCCACTGCCTTATACACTTCTCCAACGAACCCAACATGGCCTCTCGTATATATACTTAGCGGGCCAAATGATGTGGCGGTGAAATATAAGGGAAACGTCACACGCCACACCATTCCCCCACCTGGTGGTGGGGAAACACTACATATCATCCTTCTTCTAACGGTATGATAGAAAGATTCAATCGTACTCTTAAAACAGCTTTAAGAGCTAAGGCTCCCACACCGCATTGGGTGAATGAACTTCTTATCATACTGTTGGCTTTACGAACGACCCCCAAAGACGATTTGCAGTGTTGTTCTGCTGAACTAGTTTTTGGTCAAACTTTGCGATTACCGGGTGAATTTTTTATTAAATCATATACTTGTCCGGATATTCCTTACTTTATTACCAAATTACGTACTTCTTTTGATAATTTAACGTTCAATCCACCCTTTCATCGTGTTAATTACAAATCATTTGTCAGTTCAGACATTTTGACTTGTAGTTTTTTTTTTTTTCGTTCGGAAAGAACGTTTTAAAAAGCCTTTCTCTCCACTATACGATGGACCATTTAGAGTTTTGTCCCGTACAGACAAGTTAATTACTTTTGTTAAAGGTACTACACCCGTCACGGTAAATATCGATAGGGTTAAGCCGGCATATTTGCTGACAGATAAATGCGATGTCACTATGACACCGGTTAAGAAAGTTCGTTTTGCCATCGATGAATTGAGTGACTGACTGACACTTGCTCATCAAGGAGGATGAGATTCAGGTCGACAGAAAAAAGAAGAAAAGAAATAACAACAAAAAAACAAGAGATGTTTGATATTGTCATATACATACATAAAAAATATGATATTATTTTTTACCTCAAAATATTAACAACATAAAGTAATTACCACTTTAACTATTGTGTTTCGTCCTTTTGTAAATATGTAAATATTTGTTTTTTGTTTAACTGGCATTAGTAATGTTAATTTAATTTTTGTCTTCCGACATGGTAAATAGTAGTGAGATTGGTATACCTGCCAAACAGGGCCGACAGCGCCCGGAGTTAAACCGAATCAATCATAGATTGACAGTGATCGCGGCACGTTGCCTATAAGTATAATAACTTAAACTTCGATTATTTTCAAATTAAATAATTGCTACTAATTATTACAACTATCAGTGTAGTGTACATAAATCTTCGGCAATTCAAGCAATTGGTTGGAGAGTGAAGAAGGAGCTGTCTTCCTGCCCCAGCGAGCCATTCCTCCGAGGATTACGGTAAGGCACCTTTCTCACTACAGTCGCTTGTATATTTCAAAAACTAAGTTGAAATCATACATATTGTGTTCAATTATGTGGAACGCCCACACCGACTTTACACCGAGTTTTCATTTTCATGCTGTCCCAATTGAGATCATATATACTATACACAAATTACGAATCTTCAGAAAATTGTTTTTAATTATACTGAATATACTTAAATTCACGTCTCAAAATGTTCATAAATTGTGAATTTTATACTATTCCTTTATTTGTTTTTGTATTCTAAGAACAATCTAAGCAGTGTAATATTTCCCAATATGTTCCTTGTTGATTTCTCTTGCTATTTCTGCTTAAAAGTAAAAGTAATTTCACTGTAAAACCCAATATCGCATCCAGAAACAAGAAATAATGAAACTTTTCTGGTATTTTCCCAACTCTTCCATCATAAACGCGATTTGCGTAGATTGTTATATAAAACAATAACATGCTGTATGTTCTACTTACTTAACCGCTACGTTAATAATTATATAACTCCCATTACAACTTACCGATATAAATTATTTAAATGACGTACAAATTTCCATTCCTAAACTCTACACCGTAAACAGATGCCTCTGATACATACTTTCACTATGTTATGATATAACACTGGATTTTTTTTGTACGCGCATATGAAAGGTATATAACAATTTCAAAAATCATTCTAAGAATAACTTGGGCGATGTAGTTAAGAAATTATGTAAGCCAGGGAAATATTAATCAGATTGAACTCGATAAATGAAGAAGTTTAATTGCTTCAACATTTTTACCAATTTGTCTTTTTAAGGAACTGTCCGTGTAAGATGAGAGTATAATCCATAGAGAGGCTTTCCCAAAGTGTTTGACAACAAGGAGTAAGAATCGTTGAAATCGATGTTTGCACTTTCTGTTCTGTACTAGTCATTTTTAATAGTAATAATTTATTAATTCCAATAAATCAAATATACAGTGTAACCCATTTTGAAGGGAAACGCCCCTGTAAAAATGTGTCTATTATTTGATTTTAACGGGGCTTTTTTAAAAGACAGGCTATCGAAAGCTCTACTTTATGACAAAAATTTAGAGATAAATTTAAATTTTCAAGACTTACTATGGTTTTTTTAATGTCAAAAATGGACAAATTTGATTAGCGATTTTTTTATAAAATCTAACTGTACCACTGGATTCAGAAACTTCTCAAATGGGTAAATCCAAAATTTCGTGAGAAAATATTAAATAATGACAGATTTATGACAAAATTGATGTAGGTAATATTTTATAATAGAAAGTTATTGCAAAAAGAAAAGGGGCTGACTTTATTAAAAGAAACTTTAAATAAAGTATCCTGTATTCCAATTTATCATCCATTTTTAAAGTGAGTTATTGCAACGGTGTCCCCCTCATACCTTATGTTGATACTTTATTTTGACAATTTTCCCTAACCTAAAAAATCCAAATTGGGCATTGCCGATATTATTATCATTTGTTCGAGTTTAAAATGAATATGGAAGAACAACTAGAAGTAGCTATCCTAGCTGGTGTTAATCATGAAGAAATTGAAATGTTACTTCTACATAACATAATTGATATTTATATCAGTAATGAATAAATTGACGCTGTAGACCCAGTTAACTTCGATTTAAATAATATGACTGACGATGAAATAGAAGTTAATTTTCGTTTTCAAAGATGGGATATAATACGATTGCGAAATTACGTCTTCCTCATATTTGAATCTCACACGTTTTTTAACTTCTTGTGCCATTATCGCCAACAAAAGTAACAATTTCCTTAGGGAATTTTCGTCTGATGCAAGTTTCGACAAAAAGTTCCTAAATGTGTCAAAATTAAGGTGCTTTTAATAAAGGAAAGCCTTGCCCGTATTTAAGTTAAATACGGGATGCCTGTATGCGTACATGTCAAATTAAAGGAAACTTTTATTAAAGGATCTGTAAACCGAAGTTGCAATAACTCTCTATTAACTTATACATGACTTTTTCTAAAAATCGAAGTAGCCCATGAAAAATAGGCAATAGAAAGATAAATTAAGTGGATAGTTTTAATAAATATTGTCTCTTAAACAAACTTAATCATATTTGACTTAAAAACATGTATGAACAATTGAAAGTAATAATAATTAGGTATTTAATAAACAAAATAACACATTACAACATTACACTAAAACTAAAACACGATAATACAATTCATCTTAAATTTTTGTAGCCCCTACAAGGCCGCCGTTTATTTCGATGCACTTGTCGAATCGTTTTTTAATATTCTTTACGACATTGCCGGGTAACTTCTGCACATAGTCAGGGCAAAATAGGCGGTTTACTCGGAACCAGAGTGATTGTGCATGAAACTACATGTATGATGGCTCATTTTATTCCTTAGAGTCTCTAGATCAAAGTTGGAAAGAAATAAGGCACTGGCTCCATAAATTGACGTAATTTTTTGATTTCAGTGTCATTTCTTATATTTTTAGGGTCACTCGTTCCGATTCTAATGTCAAAAAAGTACCAATACTAGAGGGCGCCACAGAAAAAGTTAAGTGAAGATGAAAATAATGACAAATGAATATTACATGAAATAAGGTTTTTTTTTCGAAATTCTTTGTAATTTTTATATTTCCATGTCATGTTTTACGTACGTTTTACACTTATTCCTTATGACAAGTCAAATAAATTTTGGCAACTTTAGGTACATGTACTTATAGTATTATATATTGTATTATATTTACCTATATTAGTTGCCAATTCAGAAATTCATTTACACAATAAAATGCATTAGTAATTAATATGGATTTTATGGTGGAAAAACATTATTTTCACGAATATATCTTTTACATCATTACATACTCTATTGTAAAGGATAGTTCATATATAATATGGATTTTATTCGAATAATTCAAATAAATTTTGCTTAACAATATAGCCCAAGCCAAATATGATAGTGTTCTACTCTTTTTGGTAGTAAAAGGACAATATTTGAAGTGGTAGAGTTATCCCAAAAATACCCCATATCATATAATATGCGATTCAACATTATACTCCTCGCATCGCCAGTTTATTACACTGTTTATATAATTGTTGCACATTCTACATGATACTCTTCGCAGGTTTTTTGCAAATACTGTTAGTTTTAGAAATTTTTTGTTTAACTACAAAACATAAAAAGCATATCTTTTTAAACTTAAATGATTAATAACTTTCTTATTTATTTATTGATTCGCTTAAAAATAGGGTTCTTCCTCTAGGTAACACTAACTTACTGTCCAAATTTCAATACAGTCCAACTTTCCGTTCTTAAGTTATCGTGTTTATAAGAAACGTGACAGATGGACAGACGGCCAGACGAACTGACATTTTGAAAGTTGTTCAGAATATGATTTTTTTTTATCTACAAGCGATCAAATGCAATATACTCTTCGTTTTGTATTTGCGAAGAGTATAATAATAAGTTTTTACAGGTTCGTCAGTGGTTGTCTGATGTACAGTGTACATACTTTAGAGCAAAAATATACTTGATATTTTGTTCATACTAGGGTTACAAGAGTTTTGCAATCAAGAGATAATTAAATGTGAATTCTTATGAATTTAGAAAATGTTGTAACAGCAAACTTGAGTTATATTTTGATGCAACATAATAAATGTTTATCTGCTCCCACTATAGTAAGTAGACTATTGTCACATTGTTTTCAAGCAGGTAAGTTGATTTTACCGGTAAAGTGCTAGTTTCTATTGACGACAGGAGGTAAGTGAGTTACTTACCTCCCTTGTGTAAATAAGAGATTTCGAATCATGCAAATCAAAAGATGTTGAACTTGAAACTTTATTATTTATTAATTAATATTTATAGTAATAGCACAATTATTACAATTAGTAACATTATTTACAACATTTGGATAACTTCCCTTACGTTTGTTAACTACCACATTTTAGAAATGAATTATTATTTGTTTACTTATAATTGTATTGAAACATTCTTTATAGGATTTTGCAAACAGCAGAAAAATTAACTATCTATAAAAGAAAAACTTTGTGTAGAAATATTAATGAAATCTTTGCATTCTTTCGATAACCTGAATTCTGGTTATGCTAGCAAATTAAAATCCTAAAATGAATTTATCTAATTTCTTATTTGACAATTCTCATTCTAACACTAGCATCCACACAGTCCCCTACGGCCATGCAGATTAAACTAGTATCCACATAACCCCCTACGATTATGAAGATTCAGTTAAAAATGAGAACAAAGACCTAAAATGAATTTATTTATCTACCTTGTCTTAAAAAATTTTTCATTCCGATGGATTACATTTTCATGAAATCTATCATTCTGTTTCCTGGAAATGCTTAGCCTTTGAAACGTTTTTCGCCCTTATTCTGGAGCTCATCAGAAAGACATAAAGCCATTCATAAAGATGTTTCATGCAAAACCAAGACAATTTCTGATGAGCTCCAGAATAAGGGCGAAAAACGTTTCAAAGGCTAAGCATTTCCAGGAAACAGAATGATAGATTTCATGAAAATGTAATCCATTGGAATGAAAAATTTTTTAAGCCAAGGTAGATAAATAAATTCATTTTAGGTCTTTGTTCTCATTTTTAACTGAATCTTCATAATCGTAGGGGGTTATGTGGATACTAGTTTAATCTGCATGGCCGTAGGGGACTGTGTGGATGCTAGTGTTAGAATGAGAATTGTCAAATAAGAAATTAGATAAATTCATTTTAGGATTTTAATTTGCTAGCATAACCAGAATTCAGGTTATCGAAGGAATGCAAAGATTTCATTAATATTTCTACACAAAGTTTTTCTTTTATAGATAGTTAATTTTTCTGCTGTTTGCAAAATCCTATAAAGAATGTTTCAATACCACATTTTACTCAAAATAACCTGGGGCTCAATATTGTCTAACTGATTCATTGTAATAACCTGATGCGACGTACTACTAGAAGCTGCAGATGAAGTTTCGTTGTGAAGAATTCTGTTAGCTACTTCATTTTTGTTACCCAAAGTGTCAGCAACATAACTTTTTGGAATCGTCGCGGATTTCCATCGACCGTGCCTCTTAATCGCTAACACATCCACTCCTGTATTAGCCAGAACGTTGTCCTGAATGAATGTCCTGTATATGTTTTGGGATTTTCTAGATTCAAAAACTGCGCTATCTTGTTGAGAATCGTCGACTGGTTGATTGCAGCATATGCCTGATTGATAAGGCATAAAGAAACGTGAATTATCAGTTTTTAGCTCGAATCTAATCGTGATATATTTCTTTACAATTTCTAGATGACGAACACTACCTGGACAAGAAGTAATTGTAAACATACGTGCCTTCATAAGTAAATATGTGTCATCGGATGCCTGCAGAAGAAAATCATTGACTTGTTCTCGTGTGAAAACGCTTGATTTTTTAGGTTTATAGCTATGATTGTTCCATTTCGGAAATGCCCTCAGTTTAGGGTATTTCGATATATCTGTATTCTCGTCTATGAAAATACTTAATTTAATCATTGAGTACTCACATCACAAACTCGCCGGTTAATGTTGCTGATTTCTCCATGAAATATGCCAACAGTAACATTTCAGAAACACCAGTATTGTCGCTCTGATACCATTTCTTGAATGCTCCATATACTCGTTCGTAGCACCCTTTCGACTTTTCGGGAAATAAATGTTCTCAGGCAGCCTTTGCTGCATTTTCTATTTGAAATTCACTCATTTGGAAAAAATAATTCAGAGCCACAAAACTACACCTTTTATGTAAGTGTCGTTTGTAAACAACGCCTTAGTAATATAACACAATCAAAGCAGACTACTTGACATCCACTAATGTTAAAAAATTACTGTCACTGTCAAAATAAATTTATCAAGAAATGTAAAATTTAATTTTTGTATTTCATGAGCAGTAAGGGAGCAGATAAAACGTTATACACCTCGTAGGAGGTAAGTTTTGACAAGTCTCGGACTCTATTGGCAGCCCGCTCTACGCTCGGGCGCTAAATCGTCCTCGACTGGTAAAATATACTTACCTCCCTTGTAGTGTAATATACTATTAGTTTTCATTAAACACAAGTTTTGTGTTACTTTTGTTATTATCAAAGTATTCAGTTACTGTCCAGTTACTCAATGACCTAGTTGACCAATTAACTAAATTTGTATCCCGACTGACGATCTAGAAGACACTTGAGGCAAAGATTAGAGAATTACCAGTCAGACAGAGGGGATGAAATAGACGAAGATCGTTGTTAACTGAAAATTAAGAGGACCCGACATCAAGCGGACCGCTTTTGGAATTTGTCGGATACGCATAAAACGAAATTGAGGATTCTAAAAGTCAGGTTGTCTCGTAAGAATCAGTAAGTGCTACACCATATGTAGCCCTCGATATAGCCGCGTGTGGCTGGTTTTCTTCATTTTATAAAATAAATTATAGAAAACAAATTCAAAATTATTCTGTCAATTAATAATACTATAAAATAATACTGCAGTAATTAAATAGAAAGATTTCACGTGACGTATGTACGAAGCAACCTGTTTCTTTACTAATCTTGGGTTTTGAAAATAAGCTGAGTTCAGTCGTTTTATTTTTATTTATTTAGTTCCCTAGGAAAAGGCAAATAATTAATGACAGTTGCAGTATTAATTTAAAACATATCATTTATTTTAAAGATATTAGAGACTTGGGCATATATTTCGATGATAAATTATATTTTGTATCTCATATCTGCAGGGTCACTGCTAGTTGGTTATTCGATTTTAAAGATTCTCATATAATATTTTGGATTTTTGTCATTCCACGAGTTGACAAGTTGACTTATATATCCTCTAAACTAAATTGAGTCTTGTACCCTACCAGCAGTCTTGTACCCTATCAGCGATATCTTCATTAATGATTTTATTGCATTTTTATATTTCTTATATCTCTGCAATGAACTATACGATGTACACCAAGTTCTAATTTCAGAATACTTATTGGAAAATTCTGTATCGCCATAAACAAAAATATATGAACTATATAATTTCCTGGTAAATATCTATAAACGATTTACTGATTTATACTCTCAATTTCGTTACTTTAAATGTTAATCATCCATATTACACGAACTGCCATGCCGTCAGAGTTAGTTATTTGCAGCAAGTTGTCCACATTGTATAAGATTAATTAAATTATTCAAATTTAGTTCCGTATTAACCAATTTATATGAATTCTAATTAAATTTCAAAATAATAATTACATAAGCTTTTCTTTCACTTTATTTATAAAACACTCGATTCACATAGCTCCATTGAAAAATTTTGTATACTATACTACAAGGTGTAAATAAAATATTTGGTTACAACGGAAATTTCTCATGGAGCATAAAAGTCATGCATGTGATACTTAAAGTGTTACGCCGTGTTATACTTTTCATTTCTACTTCGGCAAGGAACTGTGCCAATGTTTGTACCCAAACACCAATTACATGCGTAGGTAGTTAATTACTATTTGTGCTTGCATGGGAAGTAAATAAGTAAGAGTTATGATAAAATCAATAACAATGAAAGTGTAGTGTTAGGCAAAGGTATGCACTATAATATACACAATAGTGCGTCGGACCTCGAAATCTCGAGTTCTACGATAGCTAGAAATTTTTTAGATAATTGCAAGTAAACTACAACTGGAAATTATTTTCGAACATACAGGGCGAGTCAAGATGAAATTACAGGACCAAGTGCCCTTTTTTTTTAAAGAATGCTATGTATAACAGTACATTTTTTGAAGCTTCTTTCTCTCTATTAATTCCTATATTAGCATTAAATATCTCCCCACCACTTCGATATAATGATTTTTTTTTGTTGAAATAATGCAATCTGCAGATGGATATTAAAAAAATCACCTCAGTCACAATTTTGTGTTTTAAGAAAAACTTATGTGAATACCATTTACGAGACATCTAATGAATGTTTTTGAATCATTTTTATTTTTTTAAACTGCACAGTATGGCCAACAATTATTTTTCAATTAAGAACTTTTTAAATTGAATGTTCTCAATTTTTTAAAAGGGAACGCCCTGTATATTTCTCAACGATGTGATGTAGAAATTAAAAACGAACATTTTTATAAGTACTTCCCTATGGCTATTTGCAACCAATTTCATTTTATTGAGCAATAATTACAAAATTCAAAAATAAACTTAAAAAAGTGGTTTCTTCAAATAACTCAGTAGAAAAAATTATAATAAATGTTCCACATGTTGCCCATTTTGATTGACGCACATCTCTATGCGCTTTTGAAATGAGGTTCCCGCTGTTCCTAAAACTGCTGGTGTGATAGATCTAAAGGCTTATTCTTTCCTTCATATTTTGTACTGTTGTTGGTGTGTCTCTATAAACAATTTCCTTCACGTATCCCCATAAAAAGAAATCAATTTTTGTAATATCTGGGGATCTAGCAGGCCATTTAGTGGATCCATTTCTTCCAATCCATTGATGAGGGTATGTATTATTTAAGTAGTCTCTAACTGCAATGAAATAATGTGGTGGAGCACCATCTTGCTGAAACCACATCCTGTTTCGAATTATTTCAAGGAGATTTACCAATAATTGTGGCAGACAGTTTTCCAAAAAATAAAGATAAATAGCTCCAGTCAATGTACCATCAAAGAAATGTGGCCCTATTATAAAAATGTTATTTTGCTCAAATTTAAAATTTCCACGTTTCATGACTTTCTAAACCTATTTCAGAAAAAGAAATTTTGAAAATTTTTTTCATCATTTTTGAAAAAAATTTTACCAGTAAAACAGATGGAAAAATATTTTTTCTTTGCTCAAATTTAAAATGTTCACGTTTCATCGCATTCTAAACCCATTAAAAAAAAAATACCACTACTATAGAATAGAAGGAAACTTTCCTTTTTGCTCAAATTTAAAATTTGCACGTTTCATGACATTCTAAACCTATTTCAGAAGAAAAAGTTTTGAAAATATGTACCAACATTTTTGAATTTTTTTTTAGAAAAATAATGTTTTTTAACCACCACTGTACTTCCACTCCACTTCGTGAATGTGGAATTGAAAATGTGACAGATGGCAATAATATTTGGTATATGCACCTATTATACTTTTATTGAAAAATGTACAGGGTGGTCATCCCAAGAAATAATTCAGTCTTGGTGGACATTTGTAAAGGTATTTGCGCAAGCCTTTCACATTTGGCACCTGTTATTTAATATTGAACTTTTGCTGTTGGATGAGCACTCTATATTTTTTTACCAAAACTTATTAGGTTTTCTTTGTAATAAAAGTGATAACTATATTCCGATTATTATTTTCAATCTAATATCGTAATTATTAATTTTTTAGAGTGACCAAATAAAGAGGGAAGTTCTGTCTAAATGCCTTTACCGATTTTTTTTACTATGAACACGATTTTCTGTATTCTGCTCTTGCTTGGTCCAAAACCCAGATTCAGTACGTTAGAATTTCAAGAATGCATAGAGGGCGCTGTTGGTAGCTTAAAAATAAAATTCGCTTCAGGTAAACTGCCATTTCTGTGTTAGATACTGAATTTTATAAAAAAAAACTTTCTCAGAATTAAAAAATATGGGGTGTTGAATTTGATAACCATATGCATACTTTTGTATTTTTTAAATTTTTTTAATCAGTCTGCCATGGAACCTAATAGGAAACGTGAATCAACTTGTATTGTTATCAAAGGTAAAACTCAACATTTTTTGATTTTTTTTAAGTTTCTCTTATACAATTTTTCAATATCTAGCAAAGAAATGGCAGTTTACCTGAAGAAAATTTTATTTTTAATCTGCCACCAGCGCCCTCTAGGCATTTTTGAAATTCTGACTTATTGAAAATGTTGTTTGGGTCAAACAAGAGCAGAACGCCTACATAAAACTGTGTTCATAGTTAAATAATCGTTAAAGGTACTTACACAGAACTTCCCTCTATTCATACAAGACCGTCACTCCAAAAAAATGAAGAGATGACATGAGAATTATAATCGCCATGTAGTTAGCCCTATTATTACAGAGACAACCAGATTACTTTTTTCCATCATCTACTGTATAGTGGTGGGGGAAAAATGTTTTCAAATTTTTGTTTTGTTTTAAAAACATTTATTTATTGAAATAGGTTTAGAATATAATGAAATGTGAAAATTTTAAAATTGAAGAAAAACTTTTCTTCCATCATCTATTGGTAAAAAAATTTTAAAATATATTTCTAAAATTCTAGAAACAAATTTCTTTTTTTAAATATGTTTAGAATATCATGAAACGGGGGAATTTTAAATTTGAGTAAAAAGAAATTTTTTCCATCCATTTTATACAAATTTTTTTTCTATTTTAAATTTTCATTTTTTTTTAAGTAGGTTTAGATTGTCACAAAACGTGAAAATTTTAAATTTGAGCAAAAAAAAATTTTCCTTCACTCATTTTAAGTATACAAAATTTTCAAGATTTTCACCTACCAAATTTGACTGTTAGAATTAGATTATTGAAAAAAAATGTTTCGTTCAAATTTAAAATTTCCATGTTTCGTGACATTCTAACCAATTTCACAAAACAATTTTTCTTTCAAAATTTAGAATAGAACAAAAATTGAAATTTTGAAAATATTGTATGATGGATGATGCTAAAAATTTTTTGTTGCTCAAATTTAAAATATCCACGTTTCATGACATTCTAAACATATTTCATTTTTTTTTTTTTTTTTGAAAATCGAAAAGAAAAAAATTTTCAAAATTTTGTGTAAAATGGAATCAAATTTTTTTTTCCTCAAATTTAAAATTTCCACGTTTCATGACATTCTAAACATATTTCAAAAAAAATTGTTTTGAAAATTAAAAAGATACATTTTTTCAAATTGTTTTCCCACTAAATGTATTTTTTTTTTCAATTTTAAAATTTCCAGGTTTCATTGCATTCTAAACCTATTTCCACATAAAAATGTTTTGAAAATTAAAAATAAAAATTGAAAATTTTATCCCCCACCAGCAGATGGTGGAAAAAAGATATCAGGTTCTCTCTGTAATAATAGGGCTAACTACATTGCGATTATAATTCATATGTCATTTCTTAATTAATATTTTTTTAGAGTGACCACCCTATATAAATAAAGGGGAAGTTCTGTGTAAATACCTTTACCGATTATTTTCAGCTTTTTCAGTTGTTGAGATATATACACTGTATCCAACCCCCTCGACGGATTTGGACCCGTCTGTATACATATGGAAATAATTTTCCTATTGGTTTAATACAGTCTTTAACGTTAGTGCATTAATATTTCTTATTCTAATTATGCTAGAACATACTATACATGAGAACAATGTTGTTCTATGTATTAAGTATTATATTTATGATTTACCATTTTCTACCAAATTTGAACATTCCCCGTAAGCGGCACAGCTTTGAGGTTTCTTATGTACAGTAAATATATGGAGACAACAACTATAGGTATTATGGATTTTCACTCAATAATTCCAATTCCAAAATAGTTACATAAACTTAAATCTAACTATTTTGCAAACCACTCAAATTATTGAGTGTAAATTCATAACAATAATCTTGTTACCCACATAACAAAATAATATGCAATGTACATACACTGTATATTCAATCTATGGATATGTATATCCACAAAATGGAGAAAGTGTATCTAATGTACATTTAATGGATGTGGAATTAACATTACAAGCATGTACATTTGTCGCCGACTTCCATATCTATTTCATATCCTATGAATGTACATAAACATATACACTGGATATAAAACACACATCATATACACAATCTTGTGTATATACCTCCAGCAATATACACTGTATATGACACTGATGGATGTCAGCAGCTGAATATACATTTCATATCATATGTATATGCTGTGGATGTACATATCCGTGAGATATTATGTGGGTACGGTTCTACTTAATTCTTTTAAATATACGTACTAAAAATAAAAATGTATGGCCAAAAATAATAAATGTTCCCTTTCGGATGCCCCTTTCCAGGAAATCGTCACCTTAACCACACCATTACACATTTTATCAAAATTTGAAAAAAGACCCAATTACATGCCAATTAAATTACATAACAAAATTCCAAATTTCATTAAAAACGTACATAATGTAAAATCGTTTAAAATAGAGATGGTTAATTATTTGGCTAAGATGGGTTTTTACAGTATTGAAGAATATTTAAGTGCGTACGGAATAGATAATTTAAATTTTATTTTGTATTTGTTGTCGTTTTAAAGCTTCAGCAGAATTTGCTATAACAAGCGTTGCTTTCACTGAGGACTAGACCTATACCTCTTGTTTGATCTTTTGGACAATAAACTGTTTATTAATATTATTATGGTATATATTCTACACATGAAATATACGTATATAAAAACAAAACGTATATAAACGCGTCTACGCGTCGGCGTCCGTCCCACATAACTCTGACACGATCTCTACATATCACCTCTAGAATAAACCAACTTGTGGGGTGTGAGCTTTTAGTTTCACTAGCGATTTTTATTTATTACATTATTACCAACCCATTCGTGCAAATTTAACTGCTTAGTATAATCATTATAATCCTGTGATTATGCCTAGTCCATAAATTTAAACACTAAATAATACTATTTACTGTTGCAGGTGCTGCAGAGTTAACACAAAAGGGCGTAAAGAAATAATATTATACCTTATGTAAATGCCGGGCTATAGAAGTTGTATCTTTAAAATAGTAAACGTGACAACTTAAGGTTCTACGTGGCTTTAAGGGATTTATTTCTTAGAAAAAAAATGTATACCTGTTCTCTACCTGCATTATAGCCCTATAAAAGAACGAAATAGCAGCCCTTAAGAGAAAGGAATGCAAGTTGTGAGGATTTATTCCACACTCCACACTAGTATCACACATAGAGAAATAGAAGTTACGATTGTTACTTTTGTTTGGCCAGAAATTTTATAATTCTGTGATAACTACCAATATTCTGTCCAGTGATTTCGTTGCCTTCTTAAAAATATTACCTATATTTGTATGCTTGCTTACACATTAACATATTTATTAAAATATATTTAGCGATGTCATTACTTAATGTATTTGTAAATCACCTGCATGATATTCATTTCACATTTACCTCATAAGTAGATATGGAATCAATCAATAACAGTCTAAATAACTGATAATTTGAACAAGCCGATTTCATTCACTGTTTTTACTTCAAATTGCAATAAAATAGTTAATTCAATCATTTGCATTGGATCGTAGTTGATCTCAATTTCATTTGTTTCTATGTGGTGTTTATGATTTTTACTTCCACATCCGTAGTGGAGTGGAAGTATAGTAATCGTAAAAAAAAATTTAAGAATTTTTTTGTTGAAATAGGCTTAGAATGTCATAAAATGTCGAGATTTTAAATTTGAGCCTCAAAAAATTTCTGTCTTTCTGTCGGTCGGTCTGTTTATCGATCGATCTGTAACTTTTTTTTGTGCGTACGTTTTCTCAGCAACGGTTTAAGACATTGACTTGAAATTTGGTACACATATGTGCCATGACGAGTTCTGGAACTAGTAGTCCCTTCAAATTAGAAAAAAAATCGCTGTTTTAAAAAAATAAAGCACTTTGGACTCTTAACATGATTTTCACCTCCAGAGTTCTAAAAAATGGTGGTTTTTGAGAAATATATACATATATATGAATTTTAGCTCTATTTCACCTTATCTCTATTTTGAGAAGAAACTATGCATTTTGGTGAAAAATATCAGGCGTGTAAAGTTGTAAAGCATAAAATTTCCTATAAACATTGTTTCTGCATTTTGGTCCGAATTTTGCATAGTTTCGCCGCTAGAGGGCGCGAAAGAAATACATGTTTAGACTTTGCGCCTCTTTCAGATTTTCAGCCAAAGTTATGCATCTTGATGAAAAATATCAGGATAGAGAAGTCATAGAGCATAAAATTTTCCATAAATTTTGTTTCTACATTTTTGTCCTAGTTCCACATAGTTTCGCCGCTAGAGAGCGCAAAAGACCATATATATTTTTCTTTCGCGTCCTCTAGCGGCGAAACTATGCGAAATTCGAAAAAAAAAACGTAGAGAAAGTAGAGCCAAATTTGTAGGAAATTATATACCCTACAACTTTGCTCTGCTGATATTTTTCACGAAAATGCATAATTTTGGCTGAAAAACTAAAAGAGGCGCGAAAATCTATCCATATAAATATTTTTCGCGCCATCTATAGGCGAAACTATGCGGAATTCGAACAAAAACGTAAAGACAGACTTCGTAGAAAATTTTATGCTCTACAACTTTTCTCTCTTGATATTTTTTCCCAAAATGCATCGTTATTCCTCAAAATAGAGGAAAAGGCGATGAAAAAATTCATATTATACAATATGTACATATTTCTCAAAAACCACCCTTTTTTAGAACTACGGGCGGTGAAAATCACGTTTAGACAACTCAAATGCTTCAATTTTTACAGGTCTCATAGCTGTGGGAAACTTTCTTTAATTTTTCCTAATTTGAGGGGACTATAGATTATATTTTGCGCTAGTTACGGTGATGGGGTTGGTGGATGAATAGGGTAAATAAAGGAAAATGAATAGAGTACGCTGGAAAGAATACAGTAAGTTGCGATTTGGTGTATGTGTTAGAAACCAAGAGCTCAATTTTTTTTATAATGTTTTCAACCCTCCCCCCACCATCTCCTCTCCATTATTAAAGGGTTTAATGAAATAAAATTGAGATGTTCGCTTGAAATTTGGTACACGTGTGTATTATAACATCTGGAACTAGATTATATATTGAGATGATTCCGTTGAAGGGCTGGGGGTTAAAAAGGGGTAAATAGAGGAAAATAAGTAAAGCAGAAAATTAAAAAACACACTTTTAAACACAAACTGAAAGTGTTAAAAATGCACTAAAAGAAAAAAATAATGTTCATAAGAACAATAATTATGTTAATAAACGTAAACTAAATTATACCTACTTATTTATTAAGGTATCTTATTGATTTTTCTTTAGATTCTTTTCCTAAATAATACTTGTAGCTCAAAAGTTGGTATATTTTTTCATTTTCATATAATTTACTTTAAAACCAAGAAAGGACGTAAAATTCCAAATGTCTATATGAACAATTTTTATTTACATATTTATTGCGTTGAGGTTCCTAAACTACTTTACAAGAAAGACATCAAAAACTTTGAAATAAATTGAACTAATCCATTACATTGTAAAATAAAAAAAGTTACATTCAGTGATTAACAGGTATACCTCTTTTCAGAAATAATTACTGTAGCTACAATAATTGGTTAATACTGTCTTCTACCAATTTTGAAAAAATATCTAAATAGTCTCTATGTTATTGCAAGAAATTTTAAACAGTTAGCTCCCTGTATTAACAACAATATGTTACTAAAGCATATTTGACTCATCTTCTTGTTAGTAAGTAATGTAAGTTACAATCTATTTCGACACAGAGTTTTATGATCCTGGAGTAATTATTTAAAGAAAGACTAAACATGTCACAATGGTCACCAATAGAGTTATATATTGCCATCGTAGAATAAATAGGCGATTTAGCAGGATGTTTGTTCTTTTAGATGGTAGTGCAAAAGTAAAGGTTTGGCGAAAGCTAAGCGTGGAATTCTAAAATTAATTTGAGATAGGAGTTCTGGAGAGTCTATTATATTATTGATCAGCTTGTAAATAAACATTTAATATGAGATAATTCTTTTGTTTTCTAATGAATCCAAGTTAAACCGTATTGACATTAAATAGTTTTGATATCCCTGTGCGGGGTATTGGTGATCTATTTTAAAAGATACATGTTTAAGAAATTTCCGTTGAACAGATTCTAATATTCTGATTATTTCTCATAAATAGGATTCCATATTGCTGAACCATACTCCAATTGCGAGCGCACAAAACACATATTTTTTAATGCTGCTGTATTAGTAAAAATTCATAACCCAAGAGGTTGTTAATGCAATGTTTGTTAAATAAAAAAAGGCAAATAAAAAAATAATAAAAATGAAAATAATAAATTTACAGAAAAATAAATAGTCAGTGTCTGGAGGTTCAAAGTGTGTCGAATTCGGTGACAGACGCGTGTTTCGTAGCTCCCTCAAGATCTCGATATAAATCCGGATAAAGCGGCAACAAAACGTGAAAATTGTATTTAATTAAAGCGTAAACAAGTCTGCAATGATTGATATAAATTAGAACGAGTCTGGCTATTTCATGTAGTTGATATTTGATTAAATTATGTTCGTTGAATAAAGCAACACAAAAGAGTGTATATAAACAACCCGAGAAAGTGTACTGCTTGACTGTAAAATCTATACCTGGATGGATCCGGTCCCTTTTTCAAGTGGGTGGTATAAAATAAGCAACAGCCAGCCAGATGTGAACGAAACAGATAAGTTTTTGTATATTTTGATTTAGTCTATTTCCTTATTTAAATAGAAAATTTAGAAATTAAAATTGAAAAGATATTTATTTATTGGTTTATTAATCCTTGTCACAGGACAGTTTATTAAACAACAGAGAAAAAATGGGCAATGAAATAGAAAACACCCAGAATTGGAAGTCGGTAGTTGAAAATAATTACTATAAATTGAAACCGATTGTTTCAAAGAAACGACATACCTGCAGGGTTAGCAAACTATCCCTTCGGACCTCTCTTCTTATAACGCGCAAAAAATATTGTTACAGCGAGATAAGGCCCTTTCCAGTAACTCTACCGTAAACGAATATTTACCTGTGGAACGGTTAATAATAAATAAATTTTAAAAAATGATAATAAAAAGATTAAAGCTGCCAGCTTTAGAAACAGAAATATTAGACGAAGAAAAATAAGGAGATGACGATAGATGAAAACTTAAAAGAAGCATCTCACAAACACCTACACTTCTCATCCTGTATTCCCACCCCATGCATCATGCGGCTCTCGCTGCTGACAACAAGCATGTCCAATGTCCAATCCGGCGTATGCAGCCGGTCCGGCGGTATATAAAACATCCGAGATTTGGTTCCAGCACGCGGTTTGGCCGTCCGTTGGGCGTATTCGGAGGACGATCAAGCTGCGTGTTGGAACCAATCTCCATGGATGCCCGGAATCGGCAGCAATGCCCACCTTACGCTGGCAAATCAATCAATCAATCGATCGAGTATTTTGAACGCAGATTTATTAATTGAGTTCATGTGTCCTATGTATTCCAATCTGAAATCAATCAGTATACCTAAATCTTTAATACTCTCACAATGAGTCAAAGAGATATCGTTAAAACTGTATGAATATTTAACCGGATTTACTTTTCGTGAATTATTCGTAACTTTACATTTACATACATTCATTGATAATAATTTATTCACTAGAGACCAATTCTCAATGGCATTTATTTGTTCTTGTAATCTTGCACACTCCTCTATGGTAGTAACTTCACTAAATAATTTCAGATTATCCGCAAAGAGAAGTTTGTTGTAATTCAATTCATCACACAAGTCATTAATAAATACCGAAAATAAGAGTGGACCCAATTTTGAACCCTGAGGTACCCCAGAGGTAGCGATATATGAATTTGATTTAAAACCATTGTATTAAACATACTATAACCGGCTTTGTAAGTAGGACTTAACAAATGCATCACTAAAACCAAAGTTGTCAAGTTTAGTAATTAAAAGTCTATGATCGATGCTGTCAAAAGCCTTCGTCTGATATATACAGTAGAGGTACCATTACTTGTACATTTACAGAGGCCACAATACGATCCAGTTGAAATATGTTATATTATTACTTACCTTAAGAGACTAATTTCAGCAAATTCAGGAGCTTTCTGCTTTCAATTGCCAGAAATTTACTTCAACCAATACGCGCACAAGACCATGTAGCAGTTAGTATTTCAATTGACTGTTGAAAATGGTAATATATTTCTAATTATTCTAGTTCGCCTCGCATTATATTTATTTAATCATTTTGTTATTATATTATAGATCATATCTTCCATTGTATTTTGTCGTGAATCATTTTAAAACAATAATTGTATGGTATAGGCCTTTCTAGGAAACAATGCTGTCTGACCACAGGATTTGTTGATATAAAAAAAATGCTTTGTGGTATGAGTTATGTGAAATATAATTCTGTATTATTTATTTCGCAGTAAAAAATTTGCCATGTAATACTGAATATTCATTATTATACGGAGTCCGCATCTTAAAACTCACCAGACCCATATTTTTTACATGTTTTAAGCAACGACCATATCCACACATACAGGGTGTAATCAGTTTCATGTCATTAAAAAAAAACTGGTAATGGGGACCGACTAGACGAACAAAAAACCTTCATGACTTTTTTCTCTAGGGGCACTTTGAAAAAAACTGACCTAGGTCAACCTTTTTAATATTTTTTTTGTAATATTAATGTAGAAAATAATTGAGAACCACTACTTTTCTTGGCCAATGGACTTGTAGTTCCCAATTATACAACTTTTAAATTGTCATAAAAATGTGCAAAGGCCTTGGATCATCGACCGCCTTTGATGAACCGCCTCAAGCGAACTGAGGCAATTATAAAGAGGTTAATAATTCGTTATCTTTTCCTGCACAACTGCAAGCAAATAATGACCGTGGAAGTTTAAAGAGAGCATTTCTTTACATGTGTGTCTTTTAATTTGGAACAAAATATTGGATTAATGTTTATAATTTAGAATATTTAAATGTGATTTATTACCGTTTGTAACATAAATGAGTGTCCTGGGTTAAAAGCTTACCACCTAAGTAAATTATCTGCATCTGCATCAATACACAGTTCGGTACGTTGAATTAAGGACATACGTACTCCGTTCAACACTAAACAATAAACTATCAACTAACGTTGTCAATAAAGAAAAATAAAGGAAAAACTTGGTCCAAAATCCAAAACGGAATACAAAAAGAACGAACAAGTAAGTTGTGTCTGTACGTAATCAAGAATTTAACGACTTGAATGGTAAAGTCAATAAAATAAATCTTCACTATAAATACACAGCGACCCGAAATTCAAAAATAACAAAAACAACGAACGTGGACGTGTGTACATTACGAAACACCCACAGAAAGTAAAATATTGCACAAGGGAGAGTCAGAGTATAGTTTTCTTCAGATCAGATCTACTAAACACTCAGAAAACGTCGACGTCTTTCATCTTATTTACCGCACCGCTAAAGACCGCCGACATTTAATAGCTATTTACACAAATATTGAGTATCATAGGCAAAGACGCGCGCGACGATCTAAACCTACCTCAATGTTCCAGCAGTTCTCAAAAGATTTTATTGCAAATTTGCGAAATTTTTGTTTATTTTTTTTATCCAAAACTATGAGCTTTAGACCCCATGTTATATAAGGTTTTTTTGTTTGTCTTGTCGTTCCCTACCACCAGTTTTTTTTAATGACATGAAATTAATTACACCCTGTATAACTGAAGGTATTTTAATGTTCTTTAAATGTGTTCAAAGTGATTGCAGTTTATATTACGTTGCAGTTTATATTACGTTGTTGTTGTTGTTACGTTAATAAACTTAATGTTTACCTCAATTCTTTACCTCACCCTGTACACGAAATTTAATTTAATTAGTTTTAATTTAACTTATCATATCTTAAAGGAATTTTTTTGGCAAAAATAAAACAACGTTTATTTCACAAGAAACAGTAATCTTTTTTCTTTCTTTTTTTATCAGGTAAACAGAGACTGAGGCATACAGTTTTGGATTCCGAACCACATCTCAAGCATTGGTAGTTCCCTATCCCATTTTAGAGGATAATGAGGATCTAATCATTTTTCTTGAGGGTTTTTAGCGTTAACGCGAATGCGGTTAAATCTTCTTCCTATTTCATCATGTAGGGGGGTATTCCGTCGAATGATAATAATGTATCCATTTCGTATTCTATTTATCAAATCCTCTATATCTCGAGGTTAGGTTCGATACGCAAAGGTCTTGAGGTAACTCCACAAGAAGAAATTCTACGAATGCAGATCTGGCTAACTCACTGGCAAGTCTCACAGATTTCTAGTTTCCTGGAAGAGAATATCTTCTAGATATCTAGGTAACTCATTTTGTAAATAAGCTAGATAAAAAATGGAGTCCCTTTACTCTGTCTTCAAGTATACCTATCCATACGTTAACCTCAAGTTTCAGATTTATATATTTGATAGTGCAAAATAAAGGCTATCGTTTTTTACATTGGATTGCACTAACATTCGTTATTTGATCTTAGGGGTAGAATTAACCCCTTCATAAGGGTGAGTGTGGATTCAACTTGCATATATTTCTTTCTAATGCTCAAAATTTTATTTTAAAATGTTTTCTCAAAGTATTTACAAATTGTTGCATTTCAACGTACGCTTAAATTTGTCCACTGCACCCAAAAGTTTATTATTTATTTACACTTCCTAAGAACAATTCTATAAATGAAACGATCCTTGGTATAGGTCGGTCCATTTCCGTCGACGGCCAAACTAAGGCACACTGCACATATTTACTTTATTTTTGGTACTATTTGCATTTTACCAGCAATTTTCAATTATAATGACATGTTTCAATTATAATTTCAAAATATTTTGATACAGTTACCCCACCTACCGAAATTATTTTAGGATGTAACGGTTTACAGCAGGTATGTAAACCCTGCCATCGACAGAGTCGAACTTAATATTGTCAGTGTATCATGGAATATCGACTTTGTTAATGCTCCACAAATATATAAGATATTATTCCTTTCTTGACGCAAGCAAAGCAGAGCAATTTTTTTAAAATTTATCACTCACTGTACCAAATAACTATTTATTTACCAAAGACAATACTTCTAAATTTCTACTGTTATTGTACACAAAAGTTTTAAATGCAGCTCTGTGGGATGTCCCTTACCCTAACGAGACAGTGATTTACGGTCGGTTTTTACTGCTTTTTTTTGTGTGCCTTAAATATATGTAGCGAACTATATAAACTTCATATCATTTGCTGTAACTGGTTATTATCTACAAATCTCAAGGTCAAGATTTTTCCTGGTGTACTTCAGTTAGAAGTTCGGCTGCTATCCAGTATTGTTTCACATTCCTACGTGTGCTGTAACTTGCGCAATATAATAACTTTAATACATTAATGATACAATCATAGTTTATATTCTTTGACCTTTCAACTTAGAAGTAAAGAGAATGAGTGTCATGTCGACAAGTTTTATAATCAAAGGAAAAGCAAATATAATGCTGATAAAATTCAAAGAATTATGTAGTTTCCTTAAAAATTAATCACTTTTCCATTTTTTTTTCAGTTTCGAATTAAAGTAATGCAGCTAATGCAATTGTTTATCTACAGGGTACTTAAAATTTGCTTGGATAAACATTGTGATGTACTCATCAGTTCAAGGAAAACGCGATAAAGTTTATTTTGTAAATAGCATCCGTTTCTACTTACGGGGAATATATCTTTATTTTCTTTAGAGTGAAATTATCGTTCCTTTGAATTGTTAAATATTCAAAAAATCGTACATACACGTGTCCTAATAATTGACCGGAAATTGAAGGTGAACATAAAGTGAAGCACATGAACTTGCCAATTTTTATAATTAAAAAGAAAATTTTAATTTTTGAGTACTTTCGAAAATAAAGCTTTAGGGTTCTTTTGAAAAAGTGTCTGACTACGGAGCGGTGTTCCGTCATTCGCGATCTCAAAAATTTTGAGAGCTTTGTTAATAAAATATTTCTATGGTTTTTTCGTCGAAAGACGCTTCCTAAATGCGTTTTCACGTCTTTCGCGTTATGAAGGTCATGTGTATAATATTCGGCTAAATTTAATTTTTATTAAATATTTATATCTCTTTTTCTTGGACGATTTTACTGGGTCCATTGACATAAACACGTAGCAATATTTTTAGAAATAGTTTAGAGATTCTCCAAATAAAAATTGTATAATTATATTATCGTTATAATAAAAAATCCGTCTTGAAAAACGATAAAACAAATAACACAATCTAGGTTCACAGTCGAGTAGAAATATAAAAGTACACACAGATGTAAAGTAAAAGTAGTCACAGTGGCCAAAATAATATATTTGTTAACAATTAATAAATGAGACATCTCAACACTTAATGTGATTATTTTTATTATTAACAGTTTTTTTTTTTGGAAAATGGCTTATATGAACACTCCCAAAAATACATTTCATCAGCGGAAAAACAAAATCAATAATAGATATTTTCTTTTACCATGGTGGGGAGTACCTCTTCAATCATTTTGAAAAAATACAGGTTGTAAAATAGTATTTTATATAACAAGTGGCTAAAACGGTGTTTTCTTTACAAGTGGGGCGTTTATAGTACGAGCCGAAGGCTCACACTGAATTAAAATTTCTTTTTTTCACACTTTTTTCTTTATTTTTCACTTGCAATAATGGCATTGTTTTGATTCATGAAACTGTCAAATGAATGTCATTTTAGGATATGGCGTTACAAAAAGACTCTTATTGATTATTTTCGATTGATATTACGCTGTTGCCGGTGCCATTTTGTGTGGAGGCCAGACAACTTATTATTATACTCTTCACATATACAAAACGAAGAGTATGTTGCATTCGATCGGCACATTTCTAAAACCGGTAATATTGCTCGTAGAGAAAAAAAAAATCATATCACTGTATTGGTGATCGAATTCTGAACAACTTTTAAAATGTTCGTCCGTTTGTCTGTCCGCCCGTCTGTCAGTCCGACACGTTTATTATAAGCACGATAACTTAGGAACGAAAAGTCCCATTGTATTGAAACTTGGATGGTAAGTTGGTGTTAGCTAGAGGAAGAACTCCATTTCTTTTCACAAAAATCGATAGATAAATAAAAATTTTATTAATTTTTTAAATTTGAAAAAAACGTTTTTTATGTTTTGTAATTAAACAAGAAATGTCTAAAACTAACATTGTTTACAAAAAGAAAAAAAACTGCGTTGTAAGTGGGCGAAGAGTATAATGTTTACTCTAATTTTCATTTGGATTCCTGTGTTATTGAAGTGTGAATGTTTTAATAGCCGCTGTCTTCATTTGCAAAAATTACGAAAAGCCTTTGTTTTGTTCAGTAGTGAATTGTGGTAGAGGAGAAAGAGACAACATTCGTTTTTTTAGAATTCCTGCTATTTTAAAGGACCGTGGAGAAAATAACTCTAACGAGGTAAATTTTCCGTTGCCAAAAATGCAGTTTAAATTAATAACATACTTCGTTATTTGCTCCGCTTACATTCGAATCATATGTACTGTAAATTATTATTATAGATTTCTCCTAATTTAGCTAGCTAAACCGCGAAATATATTTCTACTTTAAATAGGTAATTTGATAAACCTGGCAGTGAGAGCGTTGTCCGTAATATTAACATTAATTACAAAAATTAACATTGAGCGCGTTGGTAAGTGAGCTGCGTAAATTAGTTTCATTAGAGCATATTTGAAGATCACTTCTGTCCGATCCGTCAAACAGCCCAGTCGGGTATTATTCCAACACATGTAGGTGCACCATTTTGTCGTCGCCGCTGGTTTCTTGTCGACCTTTTTATATTAACACCGATAAGAATAATTCACTAAAATGTGTGTTTTAAAGCAATAATTTGAAACCGATTCCATTTAAATGTATCAGAATATAATTATTATTTTCCGACTTAGCCGAGATTAAATAAATTTAAAGTTAAAATATTACAATAGTAAGAGAGTCCAAGTTAGGACCTGTCAACTTCTCCGATTTTATCCAAATAGCTATGTTCGCAAGAATTTCCAAATGGGAAAAAGAACGTAGATGATATTTCTAGAGAAAACTCTTTACCGTTTATATTATTTTAATCGAGACCATTTGTGATGGTACTGCAATAAAATAATATGTTGTGTAGTTATAATTACCGTATATTTTATTTTAGCTAGTTCGTAGCAAAATAAAATCTGTCTTTGCAAAAATTATTTTTGTGGAATTTATTGTAGTGTTGTTGTTAATTTACCGTTCATTTTGTTTCCAATATTTTGTACTGATACGAAATGGAACAAAATTCCTTACTTTGAAATAATTTGTAGAAATTTATTATAAACCTGGAATTGAGAATAAAATCTGGGCTACCGTAAATATATTAACTAACATTATATTCTGATACATAGAAAATTTCCGCATCGAATCCGACAAGATTTCACGTGGCCGAACCGAAATGCATTTAATGAAGGCACCCAGCTGTGGGGTTTGAGGCGCTTGGCAAACACCGCATCAAGTGTTGATGTAATTTCAACATTTCCGAACCGAACCGAAATCCACCGTTCTGATTATTGCTGTCTGTCCGTCTAGGCAGAATAATCCCGCCGTAAGCTGATACCAAATCCGATATCCGTTTTATTTTCCGAACCGAGTGTAACCAAGTTTACACACCGCTCCGAATCCGTTGACCGTTTTATTTTCCGATCCGAGTGTAACTCAGGTTACACACTGCACCGAATCCGAAAACCGTTTTATTTATTTGGTATTAGTTTTATTTAATTTTGCCAAGTTCTTCACACTTACACCTGACCATTCATATAGGAATAGTTATTGCTGTTGATATCCGCTTGCTTTTGCCTGGTACTTACACGCTGTCCATTTTTTAAAATTACTTACCGTTTTTTGTTACTTACTGTGGTGTTGTTTCTTACCGTTTACCGCTTCTTTTTTCCGCTTACTGTTTTTTTTTACCGATTTTATTTTTTGTACCGTTTCACCGTTTGCTTGCTTACCACCGCTTGCTTCCGCATTAATGAGTAACTAGTAGCTAACTAGCTTCTCACCGCCTGGTTACCCGTACGTCACAAAATGGCGCCCTACCTAAATCAAATTAAATTAAAATGACATACTCATCTTAAGTTTTTTTTATTTTATATTTAAGACACTCCGTATTTTGGTACCTAACCGTTTTTTTATTGTTTCGTAAAAATTTCATTGTATGTTAATAAACTTTGTTATTTACCGACATCTGCCTTTTACTGTTGAATGTGAGTGAAAGTCTAATCTGCCGTCCAGACCCCTGGACATACCGTGTCTCCACTTTAGCTATCCCAGCCCTACTGCAACAGGCTGCGTTTAGGAGGCTAATGTGGGACCTTTGCCCCAGGTAAAAATTGCAAAGGTGGCGCTCGAGATTACCGAATTTAACCGAAATATAGCTCAGCGCTAAAGTGACGCTTCCACTTGCCTATGCGCTAGGCAACTGGAAGAAAGCACGTCACATAACAAGCTGTAAAAAGAACGCCGAGAAGCAGGATAAGGTCTCTAAAATGGGGAGAATTCAGCGAAATATTTCTGAAAAATGCTAGGACACTCTATAACAGGTATTTTTCATAAATATGTGTGTTTTGAACTGTTAATCTGAAATGGAGTTTTGTATGCCCTTCAGACAGCTGCGCCAGTCACGTGACGGAAAATGGTCTATAGATAGAAAATGTTTCGTAGTTGTGCTAGCAGGATTCGTTTACTCTTACTCTTCATTTACAAAAAGTTAAGGCAAAACATTTTTTTCAAGTGCAAATAACTGAATCTTTTTTAAAATCACTTTGAACTATATTTAAAATATACTTTTTTGATAAACCAATTGGTGGAGTCAACTAAGAAAAATTAATTTTCAAATTTTAAACGTGTCCTTTAAAGTATGCAGAGAATTAGTCATTTATATGTAGAAAATAGTTCCCAAAAATGAAAAATAATTGGAGTAGCTATCCCATTTAATGATATTTGTATTTGACAAATTACAGAAAAAAATACTTATAATGTCGATAATGGATATTTTAGGGTGTCGCTTTTAAAAAGACTCTAAAATTCACATTCGTTTATAGTTCTATGGTATATTGAAGTCAGCCGAATTGAATAGACACAGAGTTATAAAACTTTATAGCGTTTTTCGGGACACAAAAGCTTACAAATTGTAATGTGAAAAACTTATAACTTCTCCGCCTCTAGAGAGTCAATAAAGAAGCATCACCTGCTTGCACCTGCATATTATGGAAACTAATTAAAACTGTTAGGTATTTTGAGGAATTCCTTCGTCTGTGTTATTATCCCTAGAATGGAGATAAAAGTAATTCACAGAAGCTTCTTAATCTAGTAAGACTTCTTCAGAACAGCTGAATATAAAGAGATGGTTCGAAAGTAAAATCAAATTATTCAAATATTTAACCGGCAAATAACTACGTTATCTTTAACATAATGTTAAAAGCAATTTTGGTAGCCAGAGATCTTATATATAATTAGCACTTTTTTATTTGTTGCCTAAGAGATAATATTAGTAGGCGATAATGCGACCAGGCTGTAAGTCGCTTTAGGGCTTTGACTATAATGTTGACCAAAGTGACAGGACCGTATTTAGACAGTAGTCAAGTACTCATAGACTCTTCCCATCTACCCTAGGAAGGATTATTTGATAACGTTCTACATTGCTGATAAATAAAACGGCAAAAAAAATGTATTCCCCAAAAATTTACTGTGGAAGTGCAGAGAAGGGCCCTGTCTCGCGGAAAAAAGAGCCAGACTCGTGCTAACTTATATCCATCAATGTAGAATTATTCACGCTTTAATTCAATACAATTTCGTTCGATTTCTTATCGTTTTAACCGACTTTATTTCGAGATTTTATAGGAGCTATCAATTACGCGTCTGTCTCCGAACTCCCCACTTGACTCTCCTCCGCATCATATGAGAAAATTCTTTATTAAAAAATGTATACCAATTTCGATTTTGTCAATCGTCTTTTTTTAATAAATAATATCAAATGACGTGCACAAAAGCAATCACATCATTTTCTTTATCTGCCACATTTGAATTCTTTTTAATGGTTTACATCGATCCTTTAAACATTAAAATAAATTTTGCTTTCATTCAAAAAAACATGCCATATACCATGATTAAAATTTAAAAGCTTCCTCGGATATCTTTCTCGCTCTCTCTCTCTCTTGGAAATCGGCACCTTAAATTTTACCTTTTTATATTAACATACTTACATTATTGTAATGTTTTACACATTGCTAATTCTTCTGTAACATGTTCCACGCCCTTTTGGGTACTTATAGAGAACAAACAAAGGCTATCTATCTACCTTATTTCTCAAAGCTTCGAAGATTATCAAAAATGAAAGTTGTTTATTTTTAAATTTTACACAGACAATTTTCAACCTTCTAGTCAAACTTTTATTTCGTTGCAGTTTTATTAACCTAACACATTTTTAACTTAAACGAGTTGAGCAAACCTGAATAAAGCTACTAAAATCGTCAGGTCGCGTAAATGCATACAACAAACTGCTACACTATAGATCGGGCAACATAAAGCAGCTAACTCTAGAAATTATCACCCACGCATGGATGAAAACGACGCCTCCGCCTGAGAAGTGGAACACAACCATACAGATACCGCTCCACAAAACCGAATCACCACAAAATGTAGATGATTAGAGAAGAATGTAGCGTAGGGTATAAATGTTACGCACAATTCCACGGCAGATCCACGGACAACCATATGTACACCACCAGACGTATCTTGGAAGAAAACTGGAATGAAGGAACAAAACTACACATAGTCTCAATTGACCTTCAAAAGGCATTTGATACCATAAGTCATGAGGCTATAGTCAACACTTTACGCAACAGGGGAGTGCCGCACTAATAAATAAAAGAATGCCTCCACGAAAACACCGCAATACAATGGTATACACAGACGATGGAATCAAAAATTAAGAGCATAAGAATCAAACAAGGATATCCGCTATCCCCCCGACTATTTACCACAGTTCTGGATCGAGTGATAGAAACAATAAAGGATAATCAAAATTTCAATGGAAACGAATACGCTGAAACGACAAGATCTTCCATCGTGCTTGCATACGCCGATGATACACTCATCATCACTGAAGAAGAAGACATCGTTAAATTCCTAAGAACCATGATACTACATCTGAATTCCTCTGGAATGAAAATAAACTTCAAGAAGAGCCTAATAATGGTGAGACCCACTGACGAAATCAAGCCCAACCAACCACGAACAGATACCTAGAAACATATCTAACGAATCAACTGAAAAGGAGGAAAACAGTGAGGGAAAGAATCAAAACGGCCTACAGAGTCACAAGAGCTATACTACCTTTCATTGAGGAAAATAAACCACCATGGAACCTAACTAAAAAGATGCGACCATAATAATGCCTACGATGACATAAGGCGAATAGAAGAAATCTGAGAAGAGCCGAAAGGGACATTGTACAACTGTTAGCAAAAACAGGAAAACCACAAAGCGACAGTAAACCTCAGCATTACTAGAGGGGAAAACAATGAATAAAAGAATAGAATCATACGCAATGAGATACTGGGGACACGTCCAAAGACGAGACACAACACACCTACTAAAGAAGGCGCTAAGACTGAACAGGAGAGAATGTAATCACAGACAGAAACTGAAAAGAAGCATCTCACAAACACCTGAAATTTAAAAGAAGCACGAAACCTAAAAGAAGCATCTCACAAACATCTACACTTCCCATCCGGTGATGACAGATGGAAACCAAGAAGAAGCATATCTCATAAACACCTACACGCTCCATCCTATATTCCTACACCACACCTATTAAAGAAAGCGCTAAGACTGATCAGCAACAAACTGAAAATACGGAGGTCATGCTACATATGGATAAAACAATCGAGAGGATTATGAATAGACTAGGAAAGGATTATGCAGACGGAAAGAACGGCAGAACAAAAGACGCAATACAATAAAGAAATATCAAGAATATACACACTGCCAGACTCAGAAACGGAAGAAACAGAAGACGCAGAAGAAGAATAGGAGAGAATGTGATCACAGGCTGAAACTAAAAAGAAGCATCTCACAAACACCTGAAATTTTGGTGGATTTTATTTGCTCATAAATCACGTAATTTAGTGTTTTTAACGGGATTTCGATTTTTGTAGCATTACACGAGTCATTC
The DNA here is from genome assembly GCA_963583905.1 of Stenurella melanura. Classification (NCBI taxonomy): domain Eukaryota; kingdom Metazoa; phylum Arthropoda; class Insecta; order Coleoptera; family Cerambycidae; genus Stenurella; species Stenurella melanura. The sequence goes on from OY757312.1 coordinate 118,929,151, forward strand.
CGTATAAATCGGAACCCTCATGGCACACTTAAATGGAAAACTAAAAACTATGTTATAAAAAAAACATGTTTAAAATGTCACTTATTGTACTTGGCATCGTTGGATTCAAAAAATTGTACCGAATTCAAAAATGCAATAATGCATAGGGTGTTCTAAAAATCGAAAGTTGGTGTCACCGGCGAAACCGGAAGTGAAAAAAAATCAATTGTGTGTCAAAAAGTGCCGCTTTTTATTTATGTGATATATCCTAAATTTCAATCAATTATCCTCAAAACTAAAGGAGAAAAGTACCCCCCTTTTCTCTACCGTGTTCCTGTTACACCCAATATAAGAAACCATGATATTTCTCACATACATATCACTAGATTTGAATCTACCGTACCTATTTCTAACCATAATTTATCTCTATATATATCTTGTCAACTCCTCACCTCATTATTAGCAAACCCATGTAGTCTTCAACTCTGAGAGCTGTATAAGATTTACACCACTATACTAGTATGATCTATTATTATTAGCACAATAATTTTGACTGAGTAACCCTGGTACAAGACCTGGAACAATTTCTTCCTTCAAAGTAAGTGTCAATTTTGATGACTTGTCACTTTGGTTTGGTGATGATGATGATGATGATTGGTGATGGTGATGATTGATTATTGGTGACTTTTGATCGAATAACCGTAACTTAGAGCTGATACCGTATATCTTAATATTTGTCCGTTTTCCTCTGTTTTCCTTATGATATTTTCTAAATATGTATCCAGATTCGATGATATACAATTTTGGTTTAATAGCCAAAGAGCAAGTAGCATACCGGGTGGCTTAGCCAATAGAGACACTCTTGTAACTTTTGAATGGGCTAATGAATTGATTATTTTCTAATTTGGTGAAGTAATATGAAATAAAATTTCCAATTATGTCATGTAAAAAGCCAAAATGGCCAACTTTAGATTTCGATACAATTGACATAGAAATCAGATGTTTATATCATGTAACATCTGAAGCGTGAATCATATGTATTTTGGCAAGCATAATATAAATACGCAAAAATATATAGGTTATTCCATTTAAAAATTTGATTTTCATGTAAATTACATAGAAACCGGAAGTCCGCCATTTTCGTTATTAACATGACATAATTGGAAATTTTATCTCATATCACTGCACGAATTCTGAAAATAATACCTTTACAAATTCAAAAGTTACAAGAGAATCCCTAAGGGTTAGGCCGCGCGGTATGGCATATTGAACTTTTACTTAAGAGAAAGGAAAGTCATAATTATCAAGTTTCGTCTATTTTGACTATGCCTGAGGTGGAAATTTGTTTATCATTAAGGTGTTATAAAATGTTTGTATGATAGGGCCAAAATCATTTCTTCTAATGATGTAATACTAAACAATGAGGAGCGGTTTATAAAAGAAGTTCTTATAAATAACCAATACCCTGAGGGTTTTGTCAATAAAATCTTCATGGATATTGAAAATAACAATCAGGTACGACAAAAAGACCTGAAAAACGTTACACAGCGTGAATTCCTTATGTGTGCGGATTATCCGAAAAGTTGCGCCGTATCGGTGATAAAATTGATATTATGACGGTATTTCAAACAGACAACACTTTGAGATCTATTCTGACGAAGACGAAACCGAAGAACCACGAGCGAAATTCAAAAAACTGCAATTTATAGTATTCCGTGTGAGTGCAACAAACATTACGTGGGTGAGTTATCCAGACCGTTAAGGGTAAGATTGGGTGAACACAAAAATTATATCAGAAAAAGTTAAATTCAGAGGTCCAAATCTGCGAACACGCTTGGGAGAACAGACATAGAATAAACTGGAACTCGGCAAAAAATTTAACAAAAGAGGCGGATAGCAAAAAAAGAGTCAGCGATAATATTATTGAATGAGGATAGATGCGTGTCGAATTGTTCCGTAGATGTCTGTACAACCTGGTTGCCAATGTTAAAAGAAAAACTTCACAAACTTAACATTGTACAGGATGGACCATTAATAATAGGCCATAGTGCAGGAGTAGATTCTCTGGGCCAAAATATGAGGATATAACCAAATATACTTTGGTAAAATGTTGCTGTGGAAAAAGATACAGCGTGTCAAATTTCAAATTATTTTTTCGTTTTCTTGCAATAACTCAACACTCTCTTGACTGGTCAATAATGTAGGTAATACATCACGTTTGATCTTAGAGGGAGCCACAGGATCTGTATTTGATGATAAATTTTTTTCATATTTCTTTGGACGAAACATTGTGGTACTTCTGACCAGAAAATCTAATTAGAGCGTCATTTCCACGAATAAACGGTACACTTGCTAGAACTTGATAACTTCAACCATTTTCGAAGAAATTGCCGTTAAACATTTGAATAATTTTTTAAAAGACAAATTCAAATTTAATAAACCAAAGTGTATTTATTTAAAAAAAGAAGTACAAAACGTAAGGGAAAATAAAATCGTAATAAGAGCGTAAACTCTTTCTCACTTTCTTATGAACTAATGGAGTATTTTCATAGTAAAAATCAAAAGATTGTGTAAAATAAGGATCTAATCTTATTAGAAGACCAAAAAATATAAAAGTTGACTTAATGACATTAGTATTTATTGTATAAACTTTCCCCCCATGCAAAAACCTTATTGCTGCAACTTAGAGTAAATTTTCGATATGGTCGTCATCTACTTCTATGCCTTTTCTAATTCTTTTTATAAAAGATTTTCTGCATTGAAAAATACATTTTCCTGTCCTCTAATAAAATTGGCTGCGTTTTGTATTTTGAAACATATATTCTTTATAGGATTTTGCAAACAGTGGAAAGAAAAGCTATCTATGAGAACTAAAGGAAAAACTATATATATATAAATAATAATGAAATCTTTGCATTCTTTCGATAACCTGACTTCTGGTTATGCTACCAAGTGAAAATTTTATCAGCCATTCTCATTTTAACACTAGCATCCAACCTACGGCTAAGCAGGCTAAACTAGTATCCACATGATCCCCTACGATATGTAAATTCAGTTAAAAATGAGAACAAAGGCCTGAAATTAATTTATTTACGTACCTTGTCTTTAAAAAATTTTTTCATTCTAATGAATTACATTTTCATAAATAGTGTTAAAATGAGAATGGCTGATAAAATTTTCACTTGGTAGCATAACCAGAAGTCAGGTTATCGAAAGAATGCAAAGATTTCATTAATATTTATATATATAGTTTTTCCTTTAGTTCTCATAGATAGCTTTTCTTTCCACTGTTTGCAAAATCCTATAAAGAATATATGTTTCATTACTATAAGCAAACAAATAATAAATAATTCACTTTTGTATTTTGTCCCACAGTTCTATCTTGAATTGATAGTATTTGCATAGACTAAGGACTTCATATGTCCTCATACATAATGATCCAAAGGATTATAATCAGGACTCCTTGGTGAGCAAGCAAACTCACTTTCTCAACCGATCCATCTGCGTGGGAAAGTCTCATCAAGATAATTCCTGACTTCAAGGGAGAAATGAGAGGGAGCTCCATCTTGCATAAACCACATTCTGTTCCGTATCTCTAGCATGAAAGCATGTAATATATCAGAGTATTTTGAAGAAAAAACAGATAAGATATTTAAATTTGGAGGAATGACAAATGGTTCCAATAACTGATCGCCGATAATGCCACACCAAACGTTAATCTTAAATTCGTGCTAAAAATACCTTTCTTTGACGGCATGAGGATTTTCTACTTCCCAGTAATGTTATTTCGCAAGTTAAAAACGCCACGACAGTTAAAAGTTACTTCGTCCAATATGTTCTTAACAAAATTTCAATCCCTGTTGTGTTTATTTAGAACAAACTGACAAAACTGTAGCCTTTGTGGAATATCCCTTCGAAGTAAGTTTTGTACAGGAGTGAAGTGATATGGATAGATGCGTTCTTTGCGTAAGACTCTTAGAACAGATTGTTTACTCACCCCTGTTGCCGCTGATAAACTCGAGTAATTCGTTTCAGTCGTCCTACATCATCTTTATGGCAAAATGAACCCGTTTCTGCCAAACGACGAAACAGATCTTTGAAAATCTTACGGTCTGGTTGTATTCTATTTGGATATTGAAATGAGTATCTCCTCGCTGCAGCACGTCCGCTAAAATTATTTGTACGTAAACACACATCATATGCCTCATTTCGTATTTGAAAAATTATTATGTCAAGGCATTGAAATAAAGAAGATAAAAAATTAGATCGAGGAACACAAGAACAAAATAAAATGATTAAATGACGTACATGACAGAACTAAAACGTAATCAAAGCACACTATTCAATAAATATACTTTGTCATTAAATTTAAATTTGTCTTTCAAAAAATTACTCAAATACTTAATGGCAATTTCCTCGAAAACGGTTGGAGTTATCAAGTGTACATTTTATATGTGGAAATGACCCCCTCATCAGATTTTCTAATCAGAAGTACCACAACGTTTCGTTAATATGAAAAAAATTCATCATCAGATACAGGTCCCGCGGCACCCTCTACGATCTAACGTGATGTAATACATAAATTATTGTTCCTTAGAATTAAAAAAGTTCCTATAGCAAATTTGGCGAAAATCAGTTCAGAAGCTATTGAGTTAATGCAAAAAGATGAAAAAATTATTGGAATTTTGACACCCTGTATCTTTTACCAAAGCATATTTGGCTATATCCTCATATCTTGGTCCAGAGAATTTATCCCTGCACTATGGCCTGTTAGTAATGGTCCACCCTGTATAAAATTTAAAGAACTGTTAACTATATCAACAGTTCTATGTACATAGTTCTAGTAAATAGTATCTATGGATCTTGAACATAACAAACATTCTTAGAGCTGTGTATTTGTGATACCGAACAAAAAAATATTTTTCAAAAAAAGCCTTGAAAGGGAAAACAGATTAGATTTCCGAGTCGACGAAATATTTAATTTCAAGTCTTTATACTTATTTCTGTTATTTGTTAAAAAGCAACCTGTAACTGATCCTTTGACGGAAAAGTCACAGGCGTAGAGGTTTTTTCCCAGTAACATACTGGTTAATTCTGATATTTTGTATATTCCCCAAGCACCGGTTAAAAAGAAAAAATACATGTGGCAGGAAGAATTAGAAGAAATGTACAAATAAGCCCTGAAAGAAAATCGTGTTTTAGTTGATTTATTTTCAAATATTATTCTCACGATGTTTCTTATGTCTTAATGCGTGAAACTTAATCACAGGTTAAAGTAGGTATAAGAAAGTATTATAAGTACTTTTATCACATAGCTCGGCGCCAGCGCCTGCGATCTGCCTCGTCTATATCGAATACAGACAACTAGTTTTAAGGTGGCCATTCCCTAGAAAGAGACATCCGATAGGGAAATATTTATTATTTTTAGCTATAACTTTTTTTTCTTAGTACGTTTATTTAAAAAAACTATAAGAGTACCTAAGTAGAACCATAACAAGACTATTACTATGAATTTTCACTCAATAATTTTAGTGGTTTGCAAAATAGCTCGATTTAAATTTAGAAATTGCGTTAATCTTCCTATTTCGTAGTTTTAAATCGAGCTATTTTGCAAACCACTGAAATTATTAAGTGAAAATCATAGTAATAGTCTTGTTATAGTTCTACTTAGGTACTCGTATATTTTTTTTAAATATACGTACTAAGAAAAAAAAGTTATGGGCAAAAATAATAAATATTTCCCTATCGGATGTCTCTTTCTAGGGAATGGCCACCTTAAAAGCATACATTTCCGTAATCTTAGACTGTTTCCTATTTGGTCTCTGTCACCCAAACCAGTGTTCCTATTTACCGTAAATTAACCAAAAAGAGATTTTTTTAAATAAGCAAATGACAGTATTGCACAAATTATTTTAATTGTATATTGTTCGGTTCGCAACTTTCAGATCGTTATTCTTTCGAACTGATTTCTTGACAGTAAAACTCTTAAATTAATAATTATATCTAATAGAAAATTTTGGTTTTCCCCTTTCGTAATTAAAGAATTACACAACTTTAATTCATTTTATTTATTGCCGATTTTAAAGATATCTAAAATAAATCGGTAAACGTATTTACACAGAACTTCCCTCTTTATTTATACAGGGCGGTCACTCTAAAAATTATTAATGACGAAACGACATAAAAGAATGATAATCGAAATATAGTTATCACTATTATTACAAAGAAAACCCGATAATGTTTGATAAAAAAATATACAGAGTGGTCATCCGACAGTAAAAATTCAATATTAAATAAACGGTGCCAAATGTGGAATGCTGGCGTAAATACTTTTACAAATTTCCACTGTGGTTGAATTATTTCTTAGGATGACCACCATGTATATTTTTCAATAAAACTGAAATAGGTATCTTCGTTGCCAATTGTTAACATTATATACCAAATTTTATTACCATCTGTTACATTTTTAGTTGTTGTAGGGAGTGGAAGTATAGTAGTGGTTAAAAAATGTTCATTTTTTTTTAAATAGGTTTAGAATGGCACGAGACATGGAAATTCTAAATGTGTGCGAAAAAAATTTTTTCATTACTCATTCCCATTATATTTTCCAGTGAAATTTTAACCATTTCTTCGAAGGCAGGTACGTCCGCTTCCTACCAAATTTAACTGTTCTCTATCAAGTAGTTTTTTGGCTACTGCACCAACAGCCAGACAGACTGACGAAATTGAAACATCATATACACGATCTGGAACGTGAAAATCCAAAGAAATCTCGGAAGGTGATTTTTTTCTCCAATGCGTGAGAAGTAAGAATCGAGTACGATTACTGGAGTAGGGTAGTCAGGACCACTTAAAGCTGCCTTTTATAAATTTCAGGTCATATTTAGGTTTTATACCTTTAATTTACTGTTACATGGGTGATGCCATGTAATTCAGATAGGCATTTCTTGCAGCCCTAATTTGGCAATCCACTTATTATGAAAAATTTAGTGGTTACTGAATTTTTACCAGAAATTGATTTTTACAAAAAAAATTGAATTTTTATGCAAAACATAAAAACGATGCTATATTTTCCAAAGTTATTCTGCCTCTACAGTACTTATCCGATGGTCTCTCCCTGCGTTATGAAAATGTCTTTGTAACCTTTAAACTGTTGTTATAAACCTATTCTGACGAAATACGCAAGTTCCGAGTCCTGCAACGGCGAGTTGTTGGTATAGCAGTCCTCGGAAATTAGTAAAAAAAATTTGGACACAATTAGAAACAATCTGGATTAGTACACAGACCAGCGTTGCCAATGTGAGCGAAAACGCTCACATTATGAGCATTTGATTCATTGGCGGAGCGAAATTTATTTAAGGAGCAATTGGGAGCATTTTGAGCTTAAAGTAGTTACAATGTTTAACATGTTAATAAATAATGTTTGGCAAACATGTCACACATGTAGGGTAATGTGTGTTAGTGAAAACACAGTTTAATGATATTACTGTGACGTGACTTAAACTAAACGCGGCGCGCGGATTGGAATGGTTATAGAACTACACCTCTTCTAAAAGCGCCCATTACATCATAAGAAAGGACTTTTCGAAAACAGAAACGTACCATATGCCTCAATGAGTTTGTTCCTTTTCTTGTTTTCTAGCATTCCTATCCAATTATATAATAAAAACAAATCGAGATTTTTTTTATAAATGAATATCGTTATTAAGTAGCATTTTAAAAAAACTTATGTGGTTGGCTTATGCGAGGATTATCGAGAGGATTTTGAATATGGGAGCGAAACGGAGCATTTTGAATTAGATTACGGGGTAATTTAAGAGACTTGTATTGGTAATACTGACACATACGTTCCCAAGTGTTCCAAACCCAAATCCACAAAAATCACCAAAATCTCAACATGGCTCCCCAAGATATTGAAGGTCAAAGTTTTTTGCAAACATCTTACGTCCTATGCATCGGATACCCATGAGATCAATGTGAAAGTTGTAGAGAATTAAATTATCTACAAGACAGCAATAAAGTTAACATGAAAGTTGTAGAAAATTCAATTATCTACAAGATCGATATTTTGCATTTTTTCCCATGACCTCGCCCTTTTCGAGATATTCAAAGTGAATATTTAAAAAAACGATTTTCTACGAATATCTCGTTTTCCATGCATCGGACGTATCGAAGTACAGGAACAGGATATTTACAGCAAACCGTTTTTAAATTTCGACGTTGAATATCTCAAAAATGGTGAAGTTTTGGGAAAAAGTGCCAAAAGTCAACCTTGTAGATAATTGAATTCTCTATAACTTTCGTGTTAACTCTATTGATGTCTGAATATTCGCGAAAAACAATGTATTTGAAACTTTGACCTTGAATATCTCGTAGAGGGGAAAAGGGTGGTTAAAAATTAAAAAGACAGCTTGTAGATAATTTAATTCTCTACAACTTTCACTACCTCATGGGCATTCGATGCATAGGACGCGAGATATTTACAAATAACTTTGACCTTCAATATCTTGGGTAGCCATGTTGGGATTTTTGTGATTTTTGTTGATTTGGGTTTGGGACACCTCAAGGAACGTCTGTGCAAACATTCAGACTTTTACTAATTTTGTCCAGGGAAGTAATTAGTGAACAACATATTTATAATATATAATAAATTTGTAAAATACGGACACCATATTTATATGTGTATATAACAATTGGATAAAAAAGAACCGATACATTTTTAAAACACAATTACCATTGCCCTACAGGGACCTAAATAAGTATAGAAACATAAATATATAGAGTATCAGAGCATTCAGTAAACATGAGCATTCAAATATTCGAGTGAAGACTGCCAAGATAGGCTGTTCTAAAAAATTCAACAACCGAGTAAAAACGGTGCTTTAGAATAAAAATTTTTAAATTATTTTTGAAAGACAATTAGTTTAGTTGCTTTATATCAGGTGGTAAATGATTATCAGACCTCGGATTAAGCGGCCAGATATGACGTAAAACCAGGGTTGGCTTTAGATGATGATGTGTCAGCGCATAAAGCGTTGCATGTATGAAACGATATCTTACCTTGAAATCTTTTGTAGCGAATTCTGTAGTGTCCAAAGGTAATAACGCGACTTTAGTGTAAACACTCACTCGAAAAAAACTGGAGGTATAGGGGGTGGTGCTTCACTACTGATGTAACTTGGGCATACTTAAAATATCTAAACTTTCGCAAAATCACCACATTCATGCCAGGTATAGCAAAATCTACTTCCTTGCCTTGTAAAGGGTCTGTTACACCTGTCATCGTAACAAATCCGGAATTTTTTGTTAACACAGTTATGCATTTTTTTTGTACTGTCGCAGCAATATCTCCCTGTAATTGAAAAATATATTGTCGAAAATCGAACACAACGTTTATTGCATCACTGTAGTAAAGGCTGATGTTGAAGGACCCGTATGGCTAGAGGAATTCGTGAGAAATGTCCGTGTAAGGTCTCCAGATTTTGTTGAACAGCTGGATCCAGAAAGGTATGGTGCGATAATGGGCGCTGGAGGTAATGGAATATTTGGTAGAATATCGTGAAATAACACGACCTGGTGCTTTAAGAAAAACTTTCTTTACACTAGATATTAATTTATCAACATTAGGGTAGCACCTCCTAATAGTTTCAGCCATCCTATGCAGCCCATGTGCTCAACATGTTACATGCAGTATATTCCGATATGTTTCTATCAACATTCTCCCAGCAGCTTTCATATAATTCACTACATCGGTAAGGAATAATAAGAACTTGTCCGTATTTTCTGGATATCTGTCACCGACCAACACACGCGCTACTGTTTCATCGTGAGCGTCGTAATTTTCTCCCCTCCCGCACTGGCCAGACCAGGCAGCGTTAAGTGCACGTGCACTACAAGTTGAAACGATCTGTTAAGCCCTACGTTTGTATCTCATCGGTATAGTGCGTCACATGCGACTAAACGCATTACCATGGTAAAATTAATAAAATTCTATTAATACGTTGCATGCCTTTCTATGTTTGTAGTTTGGGAATGTTTTAGTAGATGTTTACAATATAATAATACCTATCTGTAAAAGACAGCCCTGGACTCCGGCCGCTACATCCGAGGTATGATGATTATACAAATTTAGGTTGAATGAGTTTTTGGCGCTTAGAGTTAATCTATAGCGAGGGACTCTAATACGTCCAGCGGCACGCGTGTTGTGCTCATGATAATCAGACTGGATAGAGAGGCTGGACATACCAATGTGTGTCTCCACAATGTTGTAATAAATAAATAGTGAAGGCAGAGGTATAATGTCCAGTTTAAAGAAAATAGGTTGACAGTGATCTGTAAACCTAGCACTAACGAATATTCTTATAATCTTATTTTGTTGACAAAAAACTTTTGATGTATGGTAAGAGTTACCCCAAAGGAACACTGCGTAGGAAAGTCTAGAGTGGAAAAGGGAAAAACAAGAATTTTTAGGGTGTCGAATTCGAGAATGTTTTTTAATTTTCTGATGAGGAAGATAGTGGATGAGAACCTTTTATTTAACTGATCAATATGATTTACCAGCTAAGTGTCATTTATATATACAGGGTGGGGCAATAGTGTATCAGACTTCGATATCTCGAGTTCTACGACAGCTAGAAATTTTTTTAAAAATTGCAAGTAAACTAGATAAAAAAGTCTATAACTGGGAATTATCTTCGAACATACAGTGCGAGCCAAGACGAATACAGGACCAAGTGCCTTTTTTCAAAATATATCAGTACATTTTTGAAGCCTCTTTCTAGGCTCTATTCATTCCTATATTAGCATTGAATATCTCCCAACCACTTGGATGTAATGAACACCCTGTAAATTTTTCAACGATATGATGTAGAAATGAAAAACGAACATTTTTTGTAAGAACTTCTCTATGGCTAATTGCAACCAATTTCGTTTTATTGAGCAATAATTACAAAATTCAAAAATAAACTCAAAAAAGAGGTTTCTTCAAATAATTCAGTAGAAAAATTATAATAAATGTTGAACATGTTGCCCATTTTAATTGACACACATCTCTATGTGCTTTTGAAATGAGGTTCCCACTGTTCCTAAAACTGCCGGTGTGATAGATCTAAAGGCAGTTATTATTCTTTCCATCATATTTTGTACTGTTGTTGGTGTGTCTCCATAAACAATTTCCTTCACGTATTCCCATAAAGAGAAATCCATGTTTGTAAGATCTGGGGAACTAGCAGGTCATTTAGTGGGTCCATTTCTTCCAGTCCATTGATGAGGGTAGGTGTTATTTAAGTGGTCTCTAACTGCATTTAAATAATGTGGTGGAGCACCATTTTCCTGAAGCCACCATCCTATTTTGAATTCTTTCAGGGAGATTTTCCAATCATTGTGGCAGATAGTCTTCCAAAAAATGAAGATAAATAGCTCCAGTCAATGCAGCATCAAAGAAATTTGGCCCTATTACATTTTCTCCAATAATTCCTCCCCAAACGTTTATAGATCATCTGTGTTGGTTATCAATTTGCATAAAAGAATGAGGATTTTCCGAAACATAATAATGGAAATTGTGCCTACTAACAAATCCATTTTTGTGAAAAGTTGCCTGATCAGTGAATAAAACATTATCGAAGAAGTTGGACATCATCTTGCATTTTATCTCTGGCCCAAGTACAAAATTGTAGGCGCCTTAGAAAATCGTCATCAGGTAATTCCTGGTGCATTTGAATATGATATGCATGCAACTTATTTGTTTTTAAGATTCGACCCACAGACCATCTACTTATTCCTACTAATGAGCTCACTTCTCTTTGACTAACATGAGGATTCTCAACCGTTGCCAGCACCACAGAAAACTCATTTTCTTCGTTCACAACACATTTTATTCTTTCACTTTTTTTATATTCGACATTTCCAGTTTCCAGAAATCTATCGAAAAGGTTTTGGAACTTGCTAACATCAGGAATCCTTCCCTCAGGATAACGTTGGTGATAAATTCTATTCGCAAGTAAACAATTTGTCTGACACGCCCAAAACAAAAGTCATGTCTACAAGTTCCGCTTTATTAAAATTCATCTTATAAAATTTCAAATATTTTAAATTCAATACAAATTGTAATTAATGACCGATAAGTGTGATAAATGCTCCATTGTATACGACAATTTATACCAAACTGAGGTTTAATTGCTTGTCGAATAACAAATACGGCAAAAAATGTACAAAAAACATTACAGTAAAGGACTTGTTAAATACTATTTACTGATTTCCATGGATTGGAAGAAATGGTCCCACTAAATGGCCTCATTTCAAAATTGCATAAAGACGTGTGTCAATCGAAATGAGCAACGCGTCGAACACCTATTATAAATTTTTCTACTGAATTATTTGAAAGAACCTCGTTTTTTCAGTTTATTCTTGGATTTGACACTTATTTATTTATAAAACGAAAATGGTTGCAATTAGCCATAGCCATAATGAAGTACTTACAAAAAATGTTGATTTTTCATTTCTATATCGCATCGTTGAAAAATATACACAGGGCATTCCATTTGAAAAAAATTGAGAAAATTCAATTTAAAAAGTTCTTAATTGAAAAATAATTTTTGGCCACCCTGTACAGTATTAGGAAATTAAAATGATTCAAAAACATTAACTAGATGCCTCGTAACTGGTATTCACATAAGTTTTTCTTAAAATCCATAATTGTGATTGTGGTGATTTTCTTAATATCCATCTGCAGATTGTATTATTTCGACAAAAAAATTCATTACATCCAAGTGGTTGAGATATATTTAATGCTAATATAGGAATGAATAGAGCCTAAAAAGAGGCTTCAAAAAATGTACTAGTATACATAGCATTCCATTTAAAAAAAAGTCACTTGATCCTGTACTTTCGTCTTGGCTCGCCCTGTATGTTCGAGAATAATTTCCAGTTATAGACTTTTTATCCTAGCTATCTTAGAACTCGAGATATCGAGGTACGACGCACTATTGCCTCACCCTGTATACTTAGGAGTTTAACGTGAACGCCTTTTGATACATTTTTATTTGCAGATATTATGAGTCTCTGAGTTTTCTCTTGGTTGAGTTTTAGTTTATTTATAACGAATCAGTTTTTCGGCTCGAGTTCTACGTCACAGCTTAGTTGGATCAAATTAACATTGTTCGGGTCAGAGCACAAGACAATAGTATCATTAGCAAACAATGTTAATTTAGTAGGTAACATAAATTGCGGAAAGTCATTAATGTAGATTTTAAAAGGCGGCCACAAGACACAGCCTTGGGGTACACCACGATTATTATATTATATGAATTAAAGAGAGAGAGAGGTAATCCTCTAATGCCATATAATTGCATGTTTTCGATTAGTTTATCGTGAATCAAATCAATCATTTGGTGGGGACGTTCCAGCCGCTTCTAATAGCTGCGCGTTTTTTTAGGAATCTTCTATTCTTTGTTTGAGGGTTTGGAGGGATGTTTGTTTGTATTTTAACATCCACAGTTCTTGTATGACAGTTTGGAGCCTAGGGTTACCCCCCCGATTGGCTAATAAAGAAAGCGGCCATCCTCCTTCTGAAGCCCTATAGGATGTAGATAACATAATCCATTCACACTTTTGCCATACGTTGTAGAACACTGGATCGTCCAGTAGTCAGAAATTGTGAAAATAATAATAAAATAATATCGTCTTTATTGAGCAATGTTCGGTGCAGGTGATAATTTTAAAACAATGTATTTCCAATTAGTAACATATTTGATTTTAATTTAGACTAAAAGATTACAGTTACTTAAAAATTAAGATATTATCACAATCACAGCTGTAGTATGAAGAGTTATACAGGGTCCTGCAGCTCACCTCCCGTCTTCTACTACACCTAAACGATTTATTTTAGAAAAATGATTCAAACGGGACAATAGACTGTTTGTTAGAGAGCACATTTTTAAAATATTTTTGAATATACAGGGTGTTCCAGAAATTGGTGGTGCATCAAAGTTGTATCTTTTTAAATGGAACACCCTGTAGTTTTATTGATTTTTGGGACCCCTTCGAGCTACTGTACATATCCCTAGAATATTATCAAATTTTATTTGATAATTCCAGAGGAATAAATTAAAATCAAAAAAAAAAAAAATTTTTCGTCATATTTTAAAAAATTAATAAAAAATAGAAAAAACATCTTCAAACCAAAACTAAGGAACAGGTTGCTTATAATAAAAGGTTAGTTTATCCTACTATGAATATCGTAAAAATAACTTATACAGGATGTTCAAAATTCAATGCCAAACTTTTCAAAATGTAATGCTATTTCTCTCCATTTTTTCAAATGGGACACCCTGTATATTTTTATCTCATCGGATGCAGAATTAAAAAATGAGCATATTTTTTAATTACAATTATTTCGACTATCTTAAAGGTTTCACAGATATTCGTCAAAAACTACTACAAATCGCAAAATTATTATCTAATAGTTTTACTTAACATTTTTCAAATCAATAACTAGAACTTATGTTCAATATGTCTTCCGTTCTCTTGGAGGCACAAACGAAGGCGGGTATGAAATGATCTTGCTACTCTTCCTAATAGGTCGGGTGTAATGTTTTGAAATGCGTTCCTGATTCTTTGCTGCATGTTTTCTGGTGTGGTTGGAGGTTCCTGATAAACGATTTCCTTAACGTAGCCCCACAAAAAGAAATCCAATTTAGTGAGGTCGGGTGATCGGGGCGGCCAATTACATGGCCCTCCTTTTCCAATCCACCGGTTTGGAAAGGTTGTATTGAGATGGTCCCTGACTTGTAATGAATAATGTGCTGGGGCTCCGTCGTGTTGCAGCCACATTGCATCTCTCAAAGGTATTGGTAAATTTTGACATAAATTTGGCAATTGATTTTGCAAAAAATCAAGATACATAGCACCATTCAAATGTCCGTTAAAAAAGTGAGGACCAATAACATGTTCACCAATAATTTCCCCCCACACATTTATTGACCATCTGTGTTGTTGGTCAACCTGCCTAAAAATCCTTGGGTTGTGGTCGGAATAGTAATGAAAGTTATGGCGATTCACAAATCCGTTTTTATGAAATGTGGCCTCATCAGAAAACAAAACCTTATCAAAAAACTCACAATTTATCCTAATTTTAGCTTGCGCCCAATTGCAAAATTCGACATGTTGCTCAAAATCTGCATCGAAGAGTTGTTGATGAAACTGGATATGGTAGGGATGAAAACGGTTGTCCTTTAAAATTCGTTGAACGGTTCTCTCACTTACGCCTACGGCATCACCGACTGCTTTTTGACTAACGAAAGGGTTTTCCGTAACAGATAATAGCACAGACAATTCATTTTCTTCATTTCGAGCGGGTCTATTTCTAACTGGTTTTGTATAGTCTACATGTCCCGTTTGTACAAATCTCTCTAATAAGTTGTTCAGGCTTCTTTTGTCTGGATGTCTCCGTTCCGGATAACGCTGTGCGTAAACTCGACTTGCCAAAAAACAGTTTCTTTCTGATTCTCCTAATATGAAAATCATATCTACTAGCTCTTCTCTGCTGTACTCCATCACAAAAAATGCTTAAAACTTGTAAATTACTAATACGTAATTTAAAATATTGACATATGTCTATTTGTATGACAGTTTGTAAGTAAATTTGTTTCCATGGCTATCTACTAAATTACCTTATTATGGTTAAGAAACAACAGGAATATGATTTCTGTTTACTCCCCTTCATTTACGCCTTCAAGAGGAGAACTGCATAGACAGTTATATGAGAAACTGTCTAATTTAGGTATTTGCTTATTTAATAACATTAGAGGAGCTAAATGATAAAACGGAACACATATTGAACATAAGTTCTAGTTATTGATTTGAAAAATGTTAAGTAAAACTATTAGATAATAATTTTACGATTTGTAGTAGTTTTTGACGAATATCTGTGAAACCTTTAAGATAGTCGAGATAATTGTAATTAAAAAATATGCTCATTTTTTAATTCTGCATCCGATGAGGTAAAAATATACAGGGTGTCCCATTTGAAAAAATGGAGAAAAATAGCATTACATTTTGAAAAGTTTGGCATTGAATTTTGAACATCCTGTATAAGTTATTTTTACGATATTCATAGTAGGATAAACTAACCTTTTATTATAAGCAACCTGTTCCTTAGTTTTGGTTTAAAGATGGTTCTTCTATTTTTTATAAATTTTTTAAAATATGAAGAAAAAAATTTTTTTTTTCGATTTTAATTTATTCCTCTGGAACTATCAAATCAAATTTGATAATATTCTAGGGATATGCACAGTAGCTCGAAAGGGTCCCAAAAATCAATAAAACTACAGTGTGTTCCATTTAAAAAGATACAACTTTGATGCACCACCAATTTCTGGAACACCCTGTATATTCAAAAATATTTTAAAAATGTGCTCTCTAACAAACAGTCTATTGTCCCGTTTGAATCATTTTTCTAAAATAAATCGTTTAGGTGTAGTAGAAGACGGGAGGTGAGCTGCAGGACCCTGTATAATATAATAAATTTTATGTGGGTTTTTTATTGTCCAATTAATACATTACCTCAGGCTTAATAATAGTACGAGAACTTACATTAAGTACTCTGACGCCATCACCCATCAGAGAAAGTGCAGAGGTACTACATCTAGTAATTACCTTTCAATTTTTATGTATTTATTATAATATATAGCCAGAGGAAAGAGAATATCGAAATAACTATTTTTTTATTATAAACTTTCACAGTTCATTGTATTTAAATCATTACCATATAAAGAAAAAATAGTTTATATTCTTAGAGTCGCAGCACTTAATACATTTTACACAATGTATTTTACCGTCCTATTTAAAAAATATATTGACTCATGCATATAACTATTGGTTCATATATTTGTTAAATACACACGATTTTAGAAAAAGCAGTGTGATAATTTTAAAAAATTGAGATTTTTTTATGAAAATATTGTTAACTATATACTAAGTATTATTGTCATGTGTCACATTTTTGCTTCCACATCTACGTAGTGGCGTGGAAGCTTAGTAAGCGTAAAAAGGAATTCAACATTTTTTCTATTGAAATAGGTTTAGAATGTCATGAAACCTGGAGATTTTTAATTTGAGCGAAAAAAGAATCTCATCTTCTATTCCCTTTAGACGGTTCTACCACGTCAATTTTCCAATAAAAATCTACCCATTTCTTCGCTGGCAGTAGCGTCAACTACCTACCAAATTTGAGTGATCCCCGTCAAGCAGTTTTTTAGTTAACGTGCCAACAGATATGCAACAGACAGACAGACAGAATTGAAAAACTTTTATTTTCGTAATCTACATGATCCGAAAACGTGAAAATCCGAAGAAATCTCGGAGGCTACGAGGCACACTTAAAACCGGGAACCATATTTTTGAACCAAAATGTTCAGGTTCCTACAGATTTAACAACGGTTAAAAACATTTTCGATTTTGTCATTTTCTCATTTTCATTCCGATCTCAATAATTCAGTTAACCGAACGACATAACGGTAACAATTCCATTATTTTTTATGACTGTTATTTTTAAAGGCTACTCGATTATATTAAAAACATGTTCACCCTTCCTAATGGCCTCCTACGTAGTTTCTAGAAATTAAAAGAAAATATCCGTAATTTTGAATTTTTAATCTCATACTCGTTATCAGAAAATACGTATCATGTATATTTCATGTAAATCTTGTATTGCAAAAGTGTTCAAACGATTTCCGTGTCACTGGCGCCTTCGCCAAATTCTGAAATAAAAATAATTTACTAAATGTAGCTCGATGAAAGTAATATGGGATCATATTCGATCCATGATTGAACACTCATAAAAAATATACAGCTCGAATTGGGAACCGCTTTATTTTTAAGCATTTAAGGTATGATTACATATAACGAAATAATTTAAAAAATATGCTATCACAATGTATACATAGTTCTCTTTAAGTATTACTGAAACAATTTTGGTTTATCATGACATTTTTATTTATTTTTTTCATTCGATATTACAAGAAATAAAATAATTAAAATATCTGATAAATAAGCGGCATAAAAGTTCCTTACAAGAATGTAAATATAAAATCTATCAAAAATTTAAAAAGTGGGTGATGATTTTCTTGGAAGCAGTATTTCTTAAATAAACGTCTGTTTAAATGAAAACCACTGCCTAAGGAATCACTACTTCCACATTCAGATTTTTCATCCAAGCCTCTTTAAAGGAAAACGTTTTGACTATATTTGCATTCTAGTATGTGGAAATAATTGGTCATAGAATTTTAATAACGAGGCAGACGTCAAAAAAAAAAATTTGAGGCGTTATTGGTTTCCAGTACATATGCCAAAAATTAAGTTTCTGTACTCTTACCAGCTTGCTTTACTTATTTTCCCCTGTGTACCCCTGTTTACCCACAACCCTTCACCGGATAAGTTTAAAAAACAATCCAACCCCAATCCCGTTATAACACACACGTGTACAAAATTTCAAGTCAGTTTCTTAAATCGATCAGTTGCAGTCAGACCGACAGACAGACAGAATTTTCCCCCCTCGAAGTTAAAATATCGACGTTATATGACGTTCTAAACCTATTTCAACAAGAAACATTTTTCTAATTTATTAACGATTACTTCCGCTCCACCCCGTAGATATGGAAGTAAATATGTACAATCAACCCGATTTCTAAAAAAATCAATTCATCGGACTGCACCACACCAAACACTAAATGTTATCAATCTTTGACCATGCAATAAAACCATCAAGAGATTATTTTTGCCGCAGTTTTACAATATTGAGTATATCTGATGTAAATAAATTTTATTAAGCCCTATAGAATTTTAATAAGCCATACGTTTTAAGATTTCTAATACAGCGGAATCACGTTATGCTTTTGTTCATAAATGTTTTAAGGCAAATAAACTGTAAAATTTTAATATTTTGGGTACATCTTAAAATGATTTTAGTTTTCAATGAACATGTATGAAAATCAGTTGTCAGATAATTTCGATACATCAGCTGCCATCTATTAGAGTGTAGTGTCACTAATATAATAAATCCATTTCAACGTATAGGCCACCATTCATACGAGCTATTTGTATTCAAGATTCCGTATATGAGAATTAGGATTAAATTGCCCATATCATTAAATATTAATTAGATATAAAGTACTAAAACAACGATTAAACGCATTTCAGTGTTTTTTCACTTTATATCGACGGCGCATAATTACGAAAATTTCATTTATTTCTTCCTAATCCATAGATATTTTCGGACAGTGATAATATACAATATACTTAAAAATTATTAAACTAAAAATAATGAAAATTGTAAAAATAAATGCAGACCAAAGGAGCGAGCGTAGAGATGCTTACTCGTACATACGAAAATGCAGCAACGTTGGGCGTGGTTAGTACTTGGATGGGCGACCCTCTCCAGGGAAATACAGCGTTGTTGCTCGACCTTCCAACTGCTTGTAGGTATGAAGGTATGTAACTTTAGGCGGGGGTTACATAGCAGATATACCATCCTTCGGAGGGGAGGTAAAACAGTAATTGGTCCTTTGTTTATTAAATGTTGGGCAAGTAAAAAATCCCTACTCTTCAGTAGAGAAAGAGGTTTGGCCAAATTTCCAGGTTGGGGGTAGCTCGCCTCCTAGCAACGGTGATTGGCCGGAAATAGGCCGACATTAAATAGGTGAATAATAAAAAAAAATAGATTTAAAAAAGGAATTAAATACTTAATGACTTTTTTTATTTATTGATCAATATTGTTCAATACTGTGCTTCCTCTAGCTAACTTAATTTTCTGTACAAATTTCAATAAAATCGGACTTTTCATTTTTAAGTTATCGTGCTTACAGGAAACGTAACGGACGGACGGACAGATGGACAGACAGACGGTCGGTACTTTGAAAGTAGTTCATAATTCTATCACCAACACAGTGATTGATTTTTTTTCTCTACAAGCGATACTACCGGTTTTAGAAATGTGTCGATCATATGCAAAATACAAAAAGTATAATTAGGTGTCTCTGAACGCTATATGTATGGTAATAAAGAATAAATTGAATAGATAATTATCAATTGTTTTTTAAATATGAGTAAAGTCGAAGAGAAGTTGAAAACATTATAACTCTAGCTCTATCCTGAAAAAGATGATAATAAACAATAACAAATTGGCAGGTCTCTCTTAATCAATATTATTGAATAACTAATTTGCGAAATTAAAAAATATGAAAATTTTACAAATTTATAACAAAATATAATTGTTTAAATCAGTTACAATTGTTGATATAATTCAAAAAGCATTAAATTTGAACACAAACTAAAATCCGATTAACTATTAACAATTCGTGCAAAGAAAATCACAAGTAAACAGAAATAAACTTCTAAAATAAACGATAATCTATTTTTGCCCTTATCATCTCTGTCTCTATAAAAGGGTCTTATGGCGGTTTAATTGCAAATATAATTATTAAATGGTTCTCTCTGAAGAGGGGACTTGTGTTTTCACGATACTATTGCATAGATACATGGAAAACTTCCTGGTCTCGAACATGTTTCTTTAATTCAATTATTTAACGTCGGCCTATATCCTCTACTAAGAGTATACAGTCATCACAGGTTTTTATTTCTCAATCAGTATTATTGAAAAGTGTTAGGCCCTCAGAATTATTATTTAATGTAAATTGTATACAAATGGTCCTTACTTTATTAAGAATTACATTCTTATTTTGGGACCAACATATGATCTCTTCAACTCTTTCAGTGGTTTCTTTTGCTTCAATTAAGTTATTGCCTGTAACTAAAATGTGTGTATCGTCAGCATAACAGATATGGACATTTGGTATTCTTTTCCGATGACTAACCACATTGTTAGCAAATATTATAAATAAAAGTGGTCCCAAAATTGAACCTTGTGGAACTCCTTATTTAATATCACAAATTTTACTTTCAACCGATTATTTTTACAATTTGCGTCCTGTTATCGAAATGGGAGGAAAAAAATTGTAAAGCAGTTCATCGAACAACGTATGATTCTAGCTTGGCCTTAAGCAGCTGATGGTCTACCAAATTAAAAGCCCGTGAGAAATCTACGAAAGAACCCACAACTGATTTATTGTTTTCTAACGCTTTAATGATTTTGTGGTGAAAATCACATAACGCAGACTCTGTGCTTTTGTTTGTGGTGAAACCATATACATTTTAACTATATACTATGAGTTTCGTTCGTAACTTGACGCCAAGGAAAGCCTGTCTCTTTATCCTTTAAGAGCACTCTGGGTATGGTGCGCATGCCTTAGTGACACAAGACTGTGACAGTTCCACTAAATATAGAAGGTAAATGGTCACAATTTAATCGGAGAAATTGGCCACTGGCCAGTTACATATAGCGCGCTTCCTTACTCCTTCATCAAATCGTGTCATCAGAGCGTGTGCGTTGGGTCCCAAGTTCCCAGCAGAGATGGAAAACTATCTCCGTCTATAGCCTCAATTCCGTACATAGTGGCTTATAGTGTATTACCAGTATATAGTTAATAAGTATATGGATAAAACTATGTTAAGCATACGACAGTAATACATCGTTACTCACTTGCGCCCCTAGAGGCTGGTACTAGCAACGGGGATAGAAAAGTGCAGTACCATCAAACATAGCCTGTAATGCATGCCATATCTGGTAGTACGTTATCTAGATTCTTATAGAAAAGGATCGAGATTTCTACACTGTTCTAGATTGCAGCGGAAGGTTCTGGAATTTGCTCTAGTTTGCTCCAGAGGCGTTTTTAGAGTATATAAGCTAAAGTAAACAGCAGAAAAAATATACAAAGTGCAAATATCAAGTAATAAACATTGTTGAAAGTTATTTTAGTCAGTCAAAGTTTATTTTACTTAGTAAAAGTATTGTGAAATGTTTAGCAAGTTATTAAATAAATATTGTTAGTGTTTATTTCTTGTTATGATTTTTGAATCCTCGGATTTTAAAGGGTAGTTTCCTAGTGCTAGAAACACGTGACAATATTTTGTTGAAAAAAGCTCGATAATTGCTCCTTGAGATAAGGTTCTAACATTTTAGAGAAGCTACATAGTAGACTAATGGTTCTCTAATTACTATAGTCATTTGGATCTTCTGTCTTGTATAACGGAGAAACTGCTACTATGTAGTGACACAACAATAATTTTATAATGTAGTTTATAATGGTACTATCAAACTTGAAAACGTTGCCAGGTTCTTAATAGTTTTAAGAAGAAAAACGACGATGTGCAAGTTGCATTTGCGCAATTAGTGTTCGGTACCATCCGTTGATCTTAAATATAGATTTTATAAATTTAAACATGTTATACCGCAAAACAAAGTTTGGCGTCAAGCTTTCTTTTTATGTTTAAAAAAAATTATTTAAGATGTGCTGCAATTCTGCCTCAATGTTCAGAATTTCTCCCGTTTTTCTTAGCGATGCCTTTGGTGATGGGACAACTACTTTAAGCTGTTTTTTTTCCCGAAAAGTGCTAATAGAAATAGATAAATTAAGAAAAAAATTAAAATTCTCTCACGATTACTATACTTCTACTCCACTACGTGGATGTGGAAGTAATTGTATATTTTTATTTTCGTGCTTTAACAAGTTTTCACTTGACCCTATAACACGATAACATCTAATTTTTTTTATTGACTTCCCACTTTGCCCCCTGAAACTAGGCCCCAAAATTAAAATTCTACTTTTTGTACTTTATACGTCAAACAGTCTCTGACAAAATTGTATGTGACAGACGGACAGACAAACGCACGGATAGCGAGGTGATTCCATAACTATTCCATTTTGCCAATTACTTCCACATCCGCGTAATGGAGTGGCGTAAATTAATCGTAAAAAAATATTTTTTTTTCTTCTTGAAATAGGCTTAGAATGTCATAAAACGTCGAGATTTTAAATTTAAGCGAAAAGAAACATTTCTGTCTGTCTGTTTGTCGATCGGTCGGTCTGTAACTTCCTTTTTTTTGTGCGCGCGTTTTCTCAGCAACGGTTTAAGATATTTACTTGAAATTTGCTACACATACGTACCACATGAAGAGATTTGGAAGTAGATTATATTTAGCGCTAAATTCGGTGAAGGGTTGAGTGTTAGATAGGAGCGAATAAGGGAAAGTAAGTAAAGCAAGCTGATAAGGTGTCAAAAACTTGCAATTTGTTGTGTATATTAGAAGAGAAGGTCTCAGATTTTTTTATAACATTTTTCAACCACCCCACCACCTCCACTCCATTATTAAAGGGATTGATAAAATAAAATTGAGATATTCATTTGAAATTCTGTACACGTATGTATTGTAATGGCATCTGATTGAGAACATGATTCTGTTGCCTTCAACAGAAGGGGGGGGAGGTGCAAATTGGAGAAAATAAGTAGAGCAAGCTAATAAGAGAATTATACTTATGCTAGAAGTCCGCGCCTCATTTTTTTTTAACATCCGCCTCAAATATTATTAAAATTCTATGACCACCCAAGTAGTATTTTAAGATATATTTTCGGAAACGTTTCTAACAAGTCTGCCTGTTCCCATGTACAAAATGGGAACTGTTTGCAACATGCTGCGATACATTTTCGACGCATATACAATTTCTTACGGTAGTGTAGTACGTGTTTCTATGTTGGTGGCAGGTTCGAAAATAAAAAGAAACTTGTTTCTAATTTGTAGCTCACAGTTAAATAGTTTCGCAAATATATCAACGTTTTTATAACTAATATTATTAGGAACATATTATGTATGCAATCAGTTTCGAAAAATGTTATTATCTATTATAATAAATAGGTATGTGTTGTCTCAATATGGAAACAGGTATAAAATAATACTGTAGATATATGTTGAAAGTATGAAAATTCATATCTAGTTTTTAGCGGATGTTTTCTCAGAATAAACTTATGCGACGAGAATTTTACCAATTGTTTTCGGGAAATACTTCGATATTTTAAATGCGCCTTACAAATATGACCATTTATAATTTATATTTTTAATTTAAAAAAAATGAATATATGTTTTTTTATGATTATTTTGATGTTAATAATTAGTAATGTATCCAAATATCAAATAATGTTTATTTTTCATAATTTATATCGACATTTAAAAGCTATTGCATAAACAACGTTTTCTCTCGAAAGAAAATTGTTATAATGGCCACCGAATTACAAATGTCGTTAACCCAACACTTTAAAACCAAAATGGCCACAGAAACAGTTCTCTATGTGTTTCAGAAATTTACCTCATATTTTAAGAAACATGTTTCGTAACTATTTCTTCTGTGTTTCTAAATTGTTTCGAAAATGTATGTAAATCGGCCAGTGTTGTGCACGCCTACTTTGAGGGACTTTGTTTATTTCTTTCTCAACTTTTTTACCTTCCTCAATATTTTTTATCCAAATAGGATACTCTTCTACTTTCACCACATTACTGGTAACAGTTACAAAATCTGTTAAATTGTTATAATTTGTAAAAGAGTTCCCAGTTTCTGTTAATAATCTATTTTGTGCTGGAAATAAGAAGAAGAATTTCAAACACTTTCAGTGGTGACACGAGAATCACAAGATTACACTTATAAATAAGTTAACTGCTGTTGAATGAGAGGTAAGGATGGACACAATTCAACTTCTAGATAGCTTTTCACACTTCTATTTTATTACAAATAAGAACAAAGTAAACATATAACCTCCATTTACATTATATAACTAAATGTTCCTAGATATTTTATTCAAAAGTAACACTGAAGAAAAGTTATACTTAATGGGAGAAACAATTACTAAACTGTTGAGTAATTTTGTTGTGTTTTATGTAAAAGTTAAATAATTGGTAACAATTTAAAAAAAGATCGGAAATGTATGAAAACCATTGTATCTCACATAAGTATCGAAATAGTTACAAATGCGTTTCCCACTACCAAATTTGTTTCGAAACTGTGTCTAAAAATGCTACTTGGACAATTATTTCCACATGCTAGATTTGAATTCTAGTATAGTCCAGATGTTTCCCTTTGAAGGGAGTTGGATGGAAAATCTGGATGTGGAAGTAGTGATTCCTTAGGCCGCGTTTTTATATACCGAGTACTAACAATATGTTTGACTTTGACCAAAAATAAAGAATTATTTACCCCTCTTGGGTCAACATATTATCGGGCAAAATATTTGTACGTATACTGCAGACAGTGTATAAACCGGATCTTAACATAGGTGATACTGGCACCTCCACCAAACATTAGAGAATTAACCAGATAAGCAGATATCTGGAATTTTATGTGACGTCAAAGAATTATCTCTGTCAAAGCGGAAAGTTTTTTATTCAAATATGGCACAATATATCTTATCTTGGTATTTTTTATAGTAGTCGTGTCATTTTAGCATGAAAAACCTGAAAATCTCCAAAATTGAAAGTTCAGGGTCAATTGAGTTCATTTTTGTTGCAGAATTCAGAGAGACGTTTAGAAAAAACAGTATGTTTTATTTTTTGGCGGAAATGTTTGGTTTCATTTTTTGTCCAATAACTGGCCAATTTTAATGGCCAATTCAATTCAATTAATTGAAAAATTTGTTATCATACACAATATGCTATAAAATCAGACGGAAATGATTACTCGGAAGTTTTTGTGGTCGCTGATCAGGAATCTGACATCCCATTTGGTAAATTCAAAATGTCGGACCGGAAGTAGAGTCAATTTCTCAGGAAAACTCGTCTTTTTTCGTCTCTCTGTTGAAAATGGGAACTCGGAGATTCTCGTGGTCGCTGATAACAAATCCGATGTCCAATTAGAGAAAATTTAAAAAGGCGGACCGAAAGTAGAGCCAGATCCTCAGGAAAATCTGGTATTTTTGATTTCTTAGGCTGAAAGTATGAAAATACCAGTTATTCCTGAAAAATATACTAGTTCCTGTCCGCAAATTTGAAATTTCCCTAATTAGACATCAGATTTGGTATCAGCGAGAACGAAAACTCCCGAGTTCCCACTTTCAGCCCTAAAAGAGAAAAGAATACCAGTTTTTCCAAAAAAATTGACTGTTCTTCCAGTCCATCATTTGGAATTTCGTAATTTTGATCTCTGATTCGTGATCAGCAACCTCAGAACCCCACCGAGTACTTATTTTCAGCACAAAAGCGAAAGAAATACGAGTTTTTCCTGAGAGATTAACTCTACTTCCGGTCCGTCATTATTTACCAAATTAGAGCTATGATTCGTAATCAGCGAGCTCGAAAACCCCCGAGTACAGATAATCAAGGTCAAGATATCCATTCATTGTCATTTTTTCTGGAAGATTACCAAATTACCAAAATTTACAATTCTGTACCTTCATATATAAAAAGTAAAACTTTACCAGCCTTCAAATCTACTTTAAAAAGACATATTTTGACTGAACAAAATATTGCACCATAAGTGAATTCTTCTCGTTAATTTAATGTATTTATTTATTCTGCAAGTACCATCTAAATATAAATTATATAACACACATATTTTTAATGCCTGTGACTTTGTATTGATAACATATCTGTTGGTTCTTTTTTTTAATATTAAATGTTTATTTCTGTTTGCCATATTGCTGTTATCTATGCTTAAGATTAAATACAGAGGTTTGTCTTGCACAACCACCTGATCTTCGGCGTTTTTCCTGCACCTTTTTTTTTAATCATGTATATATTTTTGTTATATTTTGGGAAAATAAAGACCTATTATTATTATTATTATTATTATTATTATTTCCCAATTCGTGATCAACGACCCCAAAAACCCCCGTCTAATTGTATGGCATTATGGCATAATTGAACAGTTTGTTGTCAAACTGTTCAATTAATTTCATTAAATTGGCCGTTAAAAATGAAACAAAACATTTCCGCCAAAAAATAAAAGGTCATTCTGAACTCTTTGCAACAAAACTGAAGTCAGTTGACCCTGTACTTTCAATTTTAGAAGTAAAATGCCAAAATGACGCGACTATAGGGCATTCAGTAATATCCAAACTTAATATGGTCAGTTTATTATATACTCACTCGAAGAGGAAGTATTAGGGGATGTAACATTGAACTAACACACACATACATATATTTTTCACTACCTTAAAGTAATACACACATGTAATTTTTCACGGCCTATAACGAATATAAAAGCATATTATTAATATTAGTTCTAACTGTTCTGAAGTTAAACTACGGTTTGCGAAACTGCGTAACTGCGACCTCTGATGGTCTACCCTTTGCGTCTATTAAATGTTGACGTAAATGCCAAGAATTGCCACAGTGTAGATAAGAAGAGATTTTTTCAAAGCAATGTTTCACAATTTCGTCTAATTAAAGGAGATAATAAAACCGCATTAGTAAAAAACATATAAAAGTACCGCCGTACACTGGAATTCACTAATGTTGACACTCGGTCAGGGTCGAATGCCTGACAACACCGCAATTGTAAAATAATCAACTACGTTTTTAGGTAATTGGCTTTTTATATTCAATTATTATGAAAACAGACACGCCACACACATTAAACAGAACAAGAAAGTATGTATTTGATTCAAAATTGTCTTTTTAATTGCTGAATATGTATTACATGTTTTTATAAGAACCATTACCGTTTACGTTAAATGTACGCTGTGTCTAGGCTCCCGGTACCAGTAACCAATTTTATCCCGGCATAAATGACGACGTCACAATTAACATAAGTAATTTTGAGCAGTGGAACGTTTTGTTTGCAAAATTTTGCGGTAGGTCAAAGTCGTCCGTTGAAAGTCAGTAGGTGGTATCCGAGAAGAGCAAGGAAGATTGCGTCGTTTTTGCAATTGAAAGTAAATTGCAAAAACGGCGTGCTCCTTGCCCTTGACCTCCCTCAAAATTCTGAAAAGAAAACATTGGTCCACTGTTCAAAATTACTTACTTTATTTTTCACAGTTCATAATTACTCTAAAATGCAACAGAATACATCTCTTTTCTTACATACTGCTGGGATAAATTTAGTTACCGTTACCGGGAGCCTATGTACACCGTTAAATTTATTACCAAAAATACATTGTAGCCTAGCAATAATAAACGTGTCACCACTTTGTCGTTTTTCTGATTCTGATTAATTTTATTGTTTCAGTAGGTGACTGCAATACAATATTATGTCTATACGAGAGTCGTCTCTGGCGCCGAGATACAATTACCGAGCCTTGAAAATAAACCAAGAGAGCCGGCGAAAAACCTTTGATCTTTTAGTAATGGCGTCATTCATCTCGCCATTTACGTTGGAGTTATAGAGCAATAGCCACAATGTATCAATCACATGGAAAAGGTAAAATTAGAGAGAGAGATGCCAACTGTGAAAAATCGACAACACTGTCCTAAAAAAACGACCGAACTCAGCGAATTGTCGGTACCCAACATCACTAAAGAAACAGGTTGCCTCGTAACACACGTCACATGAAGCCTCCAGTATAGTGTTCATATATTAGGAGTCGACTTAATTAGTATAGAATTATTTAATGCCAGAATAATTTTGAAACTTTTTTTATGCAATCCACTTTATAAAATGAAGAAAAAACAGCCACACGCGGCTGTCATCAAGAGCTTCACGTGACGTAGTATCTGTCGATTTTTACTAGACAACCTGGCTTTCAGTAATCTTAGTCAAATTCATTTAATGCTTAACCGACAAATCCCTAAATCGTTTACGCTGGATGTTATGCCCCTTTAACTTGGAGTTAAAAGTGGCATTCGTCTATTTCGTCTTCTCTGACTGACTGCCTTGTTAATTCCCTAATCTTTGCTCCACTATGACTCAAAAATATATTTGGACGTGTACTGCAAACACCCTGTACAAACTGATAAACCGAATCTTGACACAGATGACGCTATCACCTCCACGATGACTCAAAAAATACGAGAAAGGGAGTCGAGTAGGCCGGAAGAATTGACCAGAAGGTTACTTCTGGTCATCATAAGACCTTTATTGATAAGTGTTAATTTGCTGGACTCTTCAGTATCTACTAAAATATCATTATTCTTTCAAATATTTTCGTATGTTATTATCTACCTTTAAAATTACTTTATTTTATTTAATATTGATGAATCAGAGGTTTACTGTAATGATATCAAAGTCCAGAATTGAATTTTACCTTAAAAGTTTTGTCGAATGAATCATATGTCCACTGGTATCCTGCTGAACTAACACCATCAAATTTCAGTACTTATTTAGTACATCATTCGTAGGACATTACAAATTTTGCTAGTGACGTAAATTTTTCAAATAACTATATCTAAGGAAATATTGGAGTTAGAAGGCTACTATTTTGTTACGTGCTTGTGAGGACGAACCAAGTACCGCGCCTCTGAGGGACACGACAAAAAAATGATTGACAGACGCCAGCCGTGCCTTCGCAAAGATATCTAGCTATATCCACTTTCAAGGGACATTCTGGTAACTCTTAAGACTCCCCAAGGTGACGACGAAGAAGATTATGTTTACTGCGATTGCTGCAGTCTGCTATCCGTCGTGTTTTGTTATCTAGCGGTGTACTTCCCCTCAGATCTTATAAACTAGCACTTGGGAAACACTTCTTAGACTATAATGACCGTGGATAGACTCTGTGAGTAATCGGACTGCTGTACAACTTGACGGGATCGGAGTCGACCCGTGAATAAACAGTTATCCGGTTCACACTACAGAATCGCACGCAGGTCGTCAATCTTAGATCCAGTGGATCAAAAAAGAATCTAATTTAAAATATATTTTCATTTATTGAGGGCAAACTGCAATAAATACAAAAAATAGAAGTATTCAAGTCTAAGCTAATTGTATACAAAACAACTTGTCAGAGAGCCACTCGTGGCAAGACGTTACGTTCCGAGGAATGGTAACTGATACCTGATGGTTACAATACTAACCATCGACTGCACAAAAAGATTCAGACTCCAAGTCAGTTAGGTTAGTAAAATGAATAGTGGACTTTTTAAAAATTATGCACTGAAAATTTTGGATTGCTTTGGTTTGCTTGCAATCTTTATAGACGACTGTATCATTCGTCAGGATGAATTTGCTCCGAGAAGCTAATATATTATGAGCTCAATGATTTTCCAGCATGAAAAAACTTGCTAACGGCACTGAACCCAAAGATACTTTTTGGGCGTCGAGACGCATTCGGGCGACCCCTATGGCGATGCCGGCCTAGGCCTTTTTTAGGATATTTTTGGGTCCGACAGAATTGGTTCCTCTGCTTTAAATTTTGAAATTATTTTTTGTGGATGCTGTAGTGGTCTCGCAGTATCTCCGCCACTTTCAGAACTAAAAAATCTGTTTGACGGTTTTTATTTGAAGAACTGCCCCATGAATTTTTTTGTTAAAATTTTCCTTTAGAAATGGCTACTCGCTACATCCCGACTATGATTTCCGCCCTTCTTAACCTACTTTTTTCTTAGAGTACTTTCTAAATTACTTTAGGGTGCTTTCGAAATTAATGTAAGGTACTTTCGAAAAGTATTCGAACGACGGTACCAAAATTGTATTCGAGCGACGGTGCCCACAATATGTCTAAGTTATTTTCAAGTGCATTTTTAGTGAAATTATTTTTATCGTGCCTGGAATGGAGCCTTTTAGAGGCCTAATTAACACTTACTCACCCTAGTAAATACCCCCAAACCGTGGGCTCGAAAATTACAATACAAAGATAACACGAACACTAATACTAACTACTGAAGATACTTATTACTTCATTTATTTAACATTAAGTACTATTTCTCACTTGTTAATTCACTTCTCTGATTACTTCCTTCCAGTTCATTTGTTATCACTTGTTAATACCAATCAGAACTATTTCGTCGCCGACCTTGCGATCTTCTAAGTACACACACAGAAAAGTTCTCTCGAATAGTTCAAGTTCTTTCTAGAATCTAGCGTCATCTCCGAAATGATTGCTGAACTTCCTTTCTACAGTACTGCTTTAATAAAGAGTACAGTGGCGCGACATAATGGAAGTAATACGTTTTCTACTACGGCACTGGATGGCGTAACAATAAAGTCAGTAACGTTATGTTTCGAGTTTACGCCCCCTAGGGATTGATGTTGATAGCTCACGAGTAGAAGCCGAAATTAAGTAGTAATGGTGAAAGGAAACTGCAGTACCATCAAACCCTGTAGTGTGCGCAATCTCTGAGACACTGATAGTACGTTTCCCAGAAGCTCGTAGATGGATCGAGATTTCTACATTATTCTAAATTGCCGTGCGAGAAGGTTATGGTCTTTGTTAGATAGTTGTAGAGGCGTTTTTGGAGTATATAATCCTATGTAAACACATGGGAGGAAACTTCTAGATGAATTGAGGTTAGGTTAGGTATTCCGTATTCATAAGGCTGTATATTTTTGTAAAGTTTAAAACGAAATATAAAATATTATTTTGAGAACTAGAAATAGAATTCTGATAAAATATTTATATCCTTTTTTTAGAGATTCAGTTTGATTTATTATTCAATTATATAAAAAGCTTTTAATTTATTTATCTGCGAATCGCAAGAATCCAGGTCAACGGCAAAGATATGTGTGAAAAAGGCGATATTGACATGCCAAAGGTAGTCGTTCTCGGTCACGCGAATGCACTTATTTGCATTTCATTTCGATAGTGCCCAATGCCCCGCCTAACCTTGTTTTCATATCGATCCACCTTTCTGTTTTATCGCTATATAAACATCAGAGTATAAAGGGCCATTAAAAAATGTATATTTGTCTATTGTTTATTTTCCCTATAAAATTAGATCCATGTTTCCCTAGAAATAAATAAAACTTATAAGAGCTATATAAGGAGGTATGAAATATGGAAATAGTGAAATTAAACACGTAAAAAAAATTGTTGAAAAAATGTACTTTGTTCTAGAGACGCCATTGTGTCGACCTCGGATATAGATATAATTCACTTATAGACTACAAACACAAAACGTGGTCAATTAGAGATCTTAGTAGTACTTTTACACCTGGCAGACCTGAATACTATTATTGTTTGGCATCAATACTGCGAAAAGCTTTCCGAAAATGCCCAAATTCATAATTTCGAATATGAAAACGAATGCCAGTATGACTATTAAATTATAATACTAAAATTTAAAATTTTTTAAATCTCCGATGCAATAAGTAAACATTTAAATAATAAATAATTTATGTTCACTGACTAGATACACTGGCTATTTCTTTTTCTGTAACTTTGTTGTTGGGCCATGGATTTCGGTTAGTTGGGCGGGTACATTATTTGTTTTACTACAGATATCATGATTATCTGAAAAACCGCTGCCTCAGGAGTCACTATTATATATATCTTTCAATTATTCAGGATGGCTTATCAAAACAGATTATTATGCTTTCTTCACATGTAAATTCCATATGCGACACTCCTTTGATCTAGCAGAAATGGCACCGGTGACGTCGGACTTTTACTGTGGATTTGATACGTCAAGATTAAATACGCTCGGGATGATTCGGATAATCAGAATCGGAATTTTAGTACCTGATTGAAGTAGGTAATAGAGGATTTTAATCGTATACAGATTCGGAAAATGCAGTTTGGGTATAGGAATAATGATGTAATTGACCACGCCCCGCTAGTTCCATAAATCGTGAACGCATAGGCACACAATGAATTGAATTTAGCACGGCATGAACTAAGGATGGGTGCGGACGTAGGTAATAATTTTTAATACGAAATGAGACAATATTTCTTCGTCAAAAGCGAAGAAGTTATTTGTCACATTTTTGACAAATAATTTCTTCTACTGAAAGCATTTCTGCAGTTTCTTTTTTAGCCGTAAATGCTATGGGAATAAAATAATAATTCTTATTAAAACCGAAATGAAAATAGAACATTAAAATAAAATAAAATATCTCTCAAACTAAAATCAATTAATAATTATCAAAAAATAAATTATTCTTATTAAATTACAAAAATTGAACGTTAAAATGAAATTAAATGACCCTCAGGAACTAAAATCAACTAATAATTATCAAACAAAATTAATGAAGTAAGGATTCAAACAAACCACCTTCTTGTGCCAAACAATAGCCAAACCGATTATACAATGAACCTCTCATATCACTGAGTTGATTTGGAGTAATGCTTGCACAAAGTTCGATAAGTTTTTCCCGCAATTCAACTAAATCACTGGCTCGTTCAAACGCATGTTTGTATGCGGTTTCTTTTAAAAAGCCCCACAGAAAGAAATAATAGGGTACTAGATCAGGTGACCTAGGGGGCCATTTTATCATTCCCCTCGTAGCTATTAAACGATTGAGAAATGCTCTTTCCAGAAAATTAATAACAGTTAAGGTATTGTGACTTGGGCAGCCGTTTTGTTGAAACCAAATGTCGTCAAAGTTGACAGGAAGATTTTGAACTGCAGGAATTATTTGGTTTTGTAAAATCTCTAAATATTTATTGCCATTTAAATTGCCATCGATTAGCAGTGGGCTAAAATTCCCGTCCAAACGTTCAACTTTTGAGGATACTGAGTTCGCACAGCAACACTCAAATGTTTATTTTGCCGAGACCAATATCGTACAACGGATGGATTGTATTTCCTATGTAATGAAAAGGATGATTCATCTGTAAACAATACATTCTTTAATAAGTTTTCATTCTCATTCACTTTATTTATCATGATTTCACAAAATTCCATCCGTTTGAAATTGTCCTCGGGAAATATTTCTTGCGTTGTTTGAACTAAACAACTGTACCAATTTCTTTTCAAAATATTTCTTACAGTTCTTTCCTTCATGTCAACTTCATCAGCAATTTGCCTGCTAGAACAAGGTTCACTAGTTTCAACAAGTGCACAGACATTAGTTTCGCGTTTCACGTTCTTCGCTCATTTGTTGATGACGGGGTTCGGGTTGACAGCATTTTTTACAATAATAGATAGTTATTTTTTCTGCTGTTTGCAAAATACTATAAAGAATATGTTTCAATGCTATACTTCCAATCCACTACGTGGAAGTGGAAGTAAAATAACCATAAGTGTGTCGGAGACCACTGCTGTCAATATCCATAGATAGAAACTTATTTTACATAATATAGATACATATTTGATTCTAATGGACACCATATTTATTTATTTATTTATTTATTTATATATTGCATAGTATATGCAGTTCAACAGGCAAGATACCCAACTGCAGAACAGGAATAAAGGCATACAAAGCATCACTGAAGTAAAATACAAGATATACAGCAAAATAGAAAGGAAACAAAATAACACAATGAAATTAACACGCATGTAAGCATCAATTGAAGCCGATTTTTTCTAATTTATTCAGTAACTGGTGATCAGGTCATATATTGGACATGCCATATTAATTTTTTTCATTTTGGGATTAATTTTTTTATTTTTTATTTTTCTTTTCGCTAACCTTAGATGCTAAGGAATGTTTGTAATGAACTTCAGGTTTCTAGATTATTGCGAAGTATCAGAAAAATCCCAAACATTTTTACTAACAGCCAGAACCAAACTCAAGGAATTTATATTATAGTTACACAGATAATGGAACAACATCTGCGGGGATTACTAATATTTGAATTTTGAAAGCCACATACTATTCCCTTCAACTCATCAGCTAAATTTATGTGCAATGATATAATAGTTCGGACACAACAGTATTTTAGTTTAAAATAACACTTTCTGGCAGGTTTTTCAAAGAAACTACACAACAAAATAAAATTATAAATTGAATGAGAAAATGTAAATTTTAGTATTAATTTAGAATCAGGAACCTGTTGTACATTTGTTCAACGTTATTTGTATTCGCATCTCTCATTGCCAACGAAAATATGTTATTTAACGCTAAACCCACAAACAAATGAATGATGCCCACTAAAACGCATGGAATTCGATAACACTGACCTATTTACCATTTACAGTAACTAACAAATTAATTGAAAAAGCTTTCAGTGAATAACAAAATTGTGTGAAAAATTGCCAATTAAAAATATAAGATATAAAACACAAAGAATTAATAATGTGTTTCGAATTTTGGTGTAATCGTTTTTTTAAGTTACGAAGAATATTTGGCGAATGATATGGGTCGCTAAATATGCTGAACCAAGAGAATTGGGGTTAACAAAATTTCGAAAAGAAATTGAATAACCACAATAACGGTCACTAAAAATTGTTAAATAAAACACAGTCGCCCGGATTAATTTAACTTTAACATTGGAAATGTCTAAGGAATCAGTAGTGTAATGCTAGATGTTAAGAGTACATGTAGAATCTAATAGGAGAACAGTAGTAGCTATGTGCGGTATATACTATATGTGTCTCATGTACAGGGAGGTGCAAATGTTTAAAGTGTAACCAATGTTTGGGCGCGACCTCTAGACGCAAGGTAATCCAATCGTCGGAGTGTGTTTGATATTATTGTGTAGACTGAATCTTTCTGCGTCACATGCATTCGATCGGCACATTTCTAAAACCGGTAATATTGCTCGTAGAGAAAAAAAATTTCATATCACTGTTTAGTGATCGAATTCTGAACAACTTTCCAAATGTCCGTCCGTATGTCCATCTGTCCGTCCGTCCGTCCGTCCGTCTGTCTGTCTGTCTGTCCGTCCGTCCGTCCGTCTGTCTGTCTGTCTGTCCGTCCGTCTGTCTGTCGGTCTGTCTGTTTGTCCGCCCGTCTGTCACGTTTCTTGTAGGCACGATATCTTAAGAACGAAAAGTAGTTGTATTGAAATTTGGGCATTAAGTTAATGTCAGCTAGAGGAAGAATTTGAACATTATCGAACAATAAATAAAAAAGTTACTATTATCTAATTTTTTTTAAAAATCTAAATTATGTAATTAAATAAAAAATGTCTAACCAATATTATTTACAAAAAAAGCTGCGACGAGTATCCAATAGAATGTGCAATAATTATAAAAACAGTAAATCGGCGAAGAGTATAATAGTTAGCTTGTTATTTTCTGTTATTGTTATTACCCTCTTTACAGGTTGCCCTGTATGGTGTGAGACTTTTTTGAAAATGGCGTGTGAGACTTTTTTGAAAACTATTGACTGTCTGATACCGCCCTGAACATTTTGGATCGCTTTGGTTTGCTTCATTCTTTAGGATGAATTTGCTTCTAGAAGTTATATATGAGTTCTGTGAGGCTTTGTGAAAACGTTCTAACGGCACAGAACCCAAAGATATAGTTGCCTTCATGTTTCTAAAGCACATAAAAAAATCCCGTCCAAGGAGTCCGCGCGGCGGTATCATTGAATAGGTCAAGATGCCGCCTGCCCGCTTTGTAGTTACCGCATTTTTTATATGCCTTAAAATTATGAAGACGACTTGGCGTCGAGCCGCATTCGAGCGACCCCTATGATGAAACCCGCCAAGGAATTTTAATGTGAAATTTTGAGTCCGGAGGAATCTGTTCCTCTACTTTGAATTTGGACATTATTTTTAATGTACGTTGTAGTTGGTCGGTCTTCAAGTATTCTCCTCCACTAGCAGAACTAAAAAATCTGTTTAAGGGTTTTATTTTAAAAAGCGTTCCTTTTGGATAATTTGCCTTTTCGAACTAGCTTGTCCCTACACGCTTTAGGGTACTTTCGAAAAAAGTGTCTGAAGCACGGGGCGGTTTTCCGTCGTTGGCGATCTGAAAAATGTTCGTATAGTCTTGCAAATGGCGTGCAAAATCGACGACAAAAAATTACCATCTGCCACTTATTAATCGAAGAGATAACTACGAATTTTTTCCTCTCTGAAAATTTTGGTATGGTGGGAGAATATGGAAGGTGGGGAGACATTTTTTTAAAACGAATGGTTATCGACGTCTGTCCACATATGTAGTTAGTATATGTACTTCACATACCCCAGTTCTTGAATTACATTTATTAATAGTTCATTATCAATAATGGAAGCTATTTAAAGGCGTAAATACGGTATTTTTAAAGAACGTGCAATCTGGCTACAATGCAAGCTCAAGCCGCTCGAAAAATAAGTGAATGTGTAAACAGATCCTTTTGTTTACATTGCAGCATACGCCGCTCGAAGCAATAAAAACGAGTCGGCACATGAATCGAGTCGGCTGCCGATTCGGCGAAAACCGTCTAGTGTGTTTTTGGCCATACTTTTTGTTTTGTATTTGCGAAGAGTATAATATGTTTCAATAATTCTGAAAGCAGAAATGAAAAGATATAAATACAATTAATTAGCCGTTGATTTTCTAAGAGAAAGAACTCCACAGTTTTTTATAGTAAAAATGGGTTTCAGTCGATTGTTCTGAAACTTAGAGAAAATGTTCTCCTGACCCCCCGGATTAATATTCTCTCTGACCACCAGTCCGACCGAATTCGATTTTTTGATCTAGAGGCGATTGAAACTGTGAACATCTGCGAACGTCTGCTTAAATGTTCCATAAAAATTCTGAAAATATTCAGGCTTATTTTTTGAAGAAAAATAAGCATCTTTTGTCTCGGTGTTTTTTCAAAGAGCTTCCTTCTCCCAGAAAATATAACAAGCAAAAAAAAATATTGTAATTTTTGACGGGAAAAGGAAGCACTTTGAAGAAAAAGATGGAGGGGTATAAGTTGATTATTTTTACCTAAAGAATATGCCTGAATATTTTGGGAAGTAGAAAAAAATTAAAATCTAGGGAAATTCTTGGTCGAAATTATTTTTGTCTAAGAAATTTTGAAACCCGGCAGGTGTGTTCATTGAACAAAAATAAGCAAATTTTGGCTCTTGGCGTTTTTCTCTAAAACGCTTCTTTCACCCTAAACTAATTAATAAAATTCTATGAATACTATTTTTTTCGCAGTTTCGATCTCTTTTGTAATTCAGCTCCCGCTGCTAATGGCAGCTCACAGCCGTCTAAATTTTAAGAAATATCGTGTTTTTAGACGTTTGAAGAAAACATAATTGACAGTGTAGTTAAAGACAACATTCGTTTCTTCCTTAAATATGTTGTCTATATTAAGGAAGAGATTTCCTTTAGTTTTCCTCTTCTGATTTTCAAATATTGCTTATATTATGTCTGTGATATTATCATGAATGGGAGGAATATTATAGTTCACTGTTACGTTTGTGACACTCTTCGCCGTTTTATGGTGCATCTGAATGTTCAAATAAATGCAGCCAAAAAGAGCCAAAAGTTGCTTATTTTTGTTCAAAGAACATGCCTGCTGGTTTTCAGAATTTCTTAGACAAGAATAATTTCGACCACGAATTTCCCTAGATTTTAATTTTTTTCTACTTCAGAGAGATCCCAAAATATTGGGCATGTTCTTTAGGTAAAAATAATCAATTTATGCCCCCCCCCCCAACTTTTTCTTCAAAGTGCTTCCTTTTCCCTTAAAAAAAAATACAACAAATATTCGTTTTCCGGGAGAAGGAAGCACTTTGAAAAGAAACACCAAGAGACAATAGATGCTTATTTCTCTCCAAAGAATGAGCCTGAATATTTTCAGAATTTGTATAGAACATTTAAGCACATCCATTTTTACTATAAAAAACTGCGGGGTCCTTTGGAGAGA
Organism: Stenurella melanura; assembly: GCA_963583905.1. Classification (NCBI taxonomy): domain Eukaryota; kingdom Metazoa; phylum Arthropoda; class Insecta; order Coleoptera; family Cerambycidae; genus Stenurella; species Stenurella melanura. Next base: position 118,967,619 of record OY757312.1, read on the forward strand.
ATAAAACTAACCTTCATAAGACGGCTGTTATTTCAAAATATTGTCTGTACATAACTGAGAAAATCATGATAAATATTTTATAGTTCTTCATTCATCATATTTTATTATCTGCGTCTATGGTTTCCAGTGTTAGTTTTCATTGGATGCTTACGGGAATACTCTTTTATAAATCCCATTGCTTTATTTAGTGTAAAACTTTCAGCTTCTTATCGAATTTATGAGACGACATCTCTGGAAATGGAACAACACGTGGCGTCGCGATGCCGCACTATTTCGATGCTTCTCTTCTTGTGTTGTGGCGTTGATGCTCTTTTACAACGCTTTTGACCTCATTTCCACTGCACTCTTTACTCTTTATTATATTTGTAAATGGAAAAATAAATTTATTGTGGAGGTTCGTTCACATGGAATTTGATTAAAATTTAAAAAGATGCAGAACTTAACCATTTGACACAGAAGATAATTAAAATATTAATCAAGTTCAAAAAATCTATTTACGCAATACGGTCTCATTTCACAACTTCTAGACTATAGTACGAGCGCCCAGAGCTGGGTAAAGTACTCTGGTAAAGTGCTTTGAATAGTACTTGAAGCATTTTTAGGGCATTACTGTGGATAAGTACTTGGAACTTTAAAGCCCTTTCAGGTGGTTTCAGTTACTTTCGAAAGTTCTTCAGGTACTTTTAAAGTAATGTAAATAAGAGTACTTAATACTTCATGCTTCCCCATACAGCACAAGGACATCCTCAGAACATACTGGGGACAACTTTTCAGGACATATGGGATATCCTGGGAAGATCCCATTATCACCTTAGGATGTCCGTATGATATCCAAATGGGACAGTTCGGGCTTTGCTGATGACGTCCTCAGGACATCAGTATGGGTGTGTACAGGACATCATCAGCTCTTATATGGGTCATGCCTGGGCTTTACTATGAACAACCTGAGGACATTGATTGGACTTTATATAAGACATCTTCAGTTCTTTTAGGGTTTATTGGATGTTTCTAAAGACAGCAAAAATACATATTATTTTATAATATAGTAGATCATTACTTTTAAACTGCGCCAATAAGCAAAGACAAAGGAATACAAGTTTATATAATGGCAGAGGTAAAATGACTAATAAAAATGTGATACATATATCCAATGAAATAGGTCGACATATCAAAATTTTGAGGTAAATACTTGAATTTTTTATATAAGTTACTTTGAAGTATTTGAACACGATTAATGAAAGGAATTTTTTTTTCAATCCCGAGAAGGGGCGAAAAAATATATAACAGTGTTTTTCAGAATTATTCAAAATGTGTAAAAGCTAGTAAAAAAGTTTCAAATAAAAATTGTAAAACCATGAAATATTACATAAAAATGATCCCTTGCCTTTTTTTCGTATTATTAAAATCAATAGAGTTTAGGGTGGTTTGAAGTTATAAGGGATATGTACAACTTCAAAAAATCATTGCGCTGCAGAGTTATAATGAATTAAAAAAAATTATTCACTCAGAAAAATATAAAAGATTACGTATCTGACAATAACATCTGTGGACAATAACCAATCACATTTTATTTGTCGATAGAACTTTAAAATGAACGTGGAAAAGACATCGACGCCCGGCGGATTTCCTAGAACTTTCGACTTGTCACAAAAAGGCGACTAATTCAGAACACAGTAAATTTATCAAAAACAAATTATAAATAACTGCTGTTTAAATAAGATATACATTTTTAATGAATTATTTGTACTGGAGAGGATTATCAAATAGAACAAACAAATAAGTTTTTAGAGGCAAATTTTACAAACCAATAAGACACAATAAATAGCCTCAAAATAATATATATACTTTTCATTATTTTTGTTGTTGAAATCTCCTAAACAATAATACCTTTAATAGGACGACTCTAGAACTTGCCCAGGATATTCCCACAGTGTATATTTTGTTAGGCTTTTAATATCTTTGCAGGATATTGCTAGGACATCCTGCCAGGATTTGTCTAGAATATCCCCATTTGGGATATTCTCAGGTTGTATATATTTTGTTGGGATATCCTAAGGATATCCTGAGGAATGTTGTCCTCGATTGGGATATACAGGACCAAATGAGGATATCCTAGGGATGTCATGTGCTGTGTGGGTCAAAGCACTCTAGCTAAGTGCTTGGTACTTGGTACTTGAAGAATGGATTTAAAGAAAAAAGCATGTCTAGCTATAATTATTGCATTAAGTATGAAATGTCATGTTAAACGTCGTTATTGGATGAAGTTGCGAAAAATAATGACAGCCCAACTAGCAATTTGATATTTTATAAAAGTTGTAGGAATGTTTCCAACAAACATTTTATAAAACAACGTTACTCCCAGAAACAATTTCATAACGTATTCACAGCAGTTATAAATGCAAAATTGGCACCATCCTATAAAATATTTCAGTGTGCTGTTGATATTGTGTAACGCCTATTGGAACCATTACAAAACACTTAAACACCTAAAAGTTGAAGAAGTATTTTTGACAATAAGAGCATATGGCATTGTGATTTAATAACATTGACATTGGCTGTTAAAAATATAATTATTTCATACTTATTCATGGAAGTTGTCTTGGTTTTGCATCAAACGTCTTTATGAGTGGCTTTATGCCTTTCTCATGAGCTCCAGAATAAGGGTGAAAAACGTTTCAAAGGCTAGGCATTTCTAAGAAACAGAATGACAAAGTTGGTAAATAAATTCATTTAAGGCCTCTGTTCTCATTTTTAACTGAATCTTCATGACCGTAGGGGGTTATGTAGATACTAGCTTGATACGCATGGCCGCAGGGGACTATGTGGATGCTATTGTTACAACGAGAATTGTCAAATAAGAAATTAGACGAATTCATTTTAGGATTTTAATTTTCTAGCATAACTAGAATTCAGGTTATCGAAAGAATGCAAAGATTTTATTAATATTTTTACACATAGTTTTTATTTTAGTTCTCATAGATATATTTTTTCTACTGTTCGCAAAATCCTATTAAGAATATGTTTCATTGTTTTATAACTTAGTCATGAAAACATTTATAAAATAATTTCTTAACTCCATTATAAGATATTTTATAATTTTGCTGTAGAAATGTTTTAACGATACATTTATAAAATAGTTCAGTTGCAGACAACAGAATAGTATTTTCTGAAATTTTAATATAATCAATCGGCATTTAGAAGCATTAATAAAATAACAATAAAACAAAAAAATCGTAGAACATTTAAATTATAATGCAAATTTGCTGGCTGGGAGGGAATGACGGGGAAATTTTTAGTAATGATGTTTCTGTAACGATCTGCTGGAATGGCATTTTTACTGAACGTGTAAGGTGTCCTTTAAGTAGAAATTTTAAGTTGGAAATTGTGAAGAATCGAAGAGGATTACAAGGTACATTTGATAGAAAACAAGATAAGTCTCGAGCAAAACAATATTTTATATTTTTGTATGTGATAGAAATAAGTGAAGTATTGTTAATAGTTGTCTAATGAAATTTTATGATTGAAATCCTTAATACAACTGAGTAATTAGATCATAAGTTAGTTTGAGAACCGACTACTGATTTAAGAGTTATCCGATAGAGTGAGATATTTAAAAGTAAATAAAAAGAAAGCAAGATATTAGTTAAATTCAATATTAATTAACTGTAAGATTATCACAAAATTATTCAATTTTTATTATTTACGCAGGCCTTATGAAAATTTAGTATTATCACTATATAGCAGTCTTATTAAAACTTCATTCAATTATACTATAAAACACATTTTAACGTTTGGCAAATTACTGCTACAAAACAAGTAACAACTGTTTTATAAGAGCTTTTAAATAGTCATTATTAAAAAAATAATCTGCCTCGTACGCACTAATAAAATAAAATAATTTCTTAAATGTATCCTAGAAGATGCAAGAAGTATTTTTCACACTAAAAGCATACGACATTGTGATTTAATACTAGGTCCCCAATAACCTATAAAAATTATTTAAGAGATTTGTTCTGGCCTACAACGACTGCAATTCTTGATGCGAAGGAAACTTTACTGTGAACTATGGCCATGTATTTAATACATTTTTAACTAATATGATGATTTCTAATAATTTTTGAAGTTTTATAAATATCGATTTTATGAATTTGAGTTTTTTTACAATGTAACTCACACTAATTTGTTTTAGTAGTCATAACTGTATAGTTAGCACGTTTCTGACTTCATAAATTCTAATAACCATTTGATATTTTACATTTTCATATCTCGTCATTTTTACCATCACGAACGCTGGCCATTTGAGATGACTTTCCTCTCTACAATACTTTTGTGTTAGTAGTAAGCATTTCAAGATACTTAAATTATTAGACGATTCCTATAAAACATCTATAAAATAATGCGCCTTTTTATGGTTTATTTATTGCCGAAAACATGTAGTTACTTTTACTAGTGGAAGCATCAGTACTTTGGCATATGACCTGATATTTATAGTGCAGTAAGTGGAATGCCACATGTTTCATTATACAGCAATATAAACCGTGTATTATTGCCAAAACCGCTACGCTGTTAATACATGTACATAATATTTTTATAACCACTTTTTAAGTTTCTCCATTGCCTAGCCGGGCAGATCTGGGTTTTGAATAGTGACTGCTCTGAATGAATTTTTTTTGGCATCTTATAGAGATTTTACAGGGCGGAAAAGGCGGGGGGGTGGGCGAAACGGCCCATTAAAAATATGAGAAAGCAGTTTTTTGACGTATGTCCGCAGGTCTTGGTGCCACAAAAAAAATCATACCTACCAAAAATGAAGAGCTACTCGACAAAACACTTAAGCTTGTTCTAATTCGAACGCGATTGCATAATTTATTCGCAAGATGTCGCGATTGAAGTTGCGAAAAAACGAAAAATTAAATTAATTATTTCTCGAGAAGGGGTGCAGTTGGGGCCTCAATTTTTTCTGAATAGAAGGGTATCGATGAGACTGGAGAGTGGGGTTGATGGGACAATCTGGAGGGGAGATATGTGGGGGACACCAAAATTAAAGCGCTGATAACTTCTTTATTAATAGAGCTACAGCAATCTGGTCGGGACCAATTTCCGTATTTTTTATTAAATGCCTGGCGCGCAAAATAAAAATGGCCGAATTTTTGCGCGTCTTTTTCGGCATAAAGGATAATTTTTTCACCAATTAATAACATTTTTTTTTATCTTCAATTTGCACCCAGCAAGATCGCGATCAAATGAGTAGGAAGGGAGATACAGGCCGACAAAGTTATTACTATATAGCGGGAGAACGGAGAGGGATGGGGGGTTTGGGCTGGGATGATAATTTTGAGAAAAGTATTTCTTTTCGACTTTTCTATTTTATAAGTACCCGATGTCCATACATTGTCCGCCCGCGTGAGTTACAAGAGGAAAAACAGAACGTAAACAACGAACGAGCGAGACAGTTGAGCCGCCGGGGCGCTTACTCTCTCCCGCTCTCTATAGGCCAGTAGAATTAGCTCATGATAAGGCTAATCTTGGATGAAATTCCTTACAGGTAAACACATGGTATATTCGATGTATTCATTGATAAGGAACATACCTGTGAATTTCCTCCCATTTTACAGTGGGGGAACATTTTTTAATTCACGCTTTTTTGCGCAAAAATCACGAAAAGGTGTGTTTCCTAAGCGTAGCTCTAAGCCAATTGACAATAGCCATATTTGATGTTATACGTTTCGTAGATGATATAAACACAGTTCATTTGCCATCCGAATAATTTAAATCGGCTAATAATTTTTTTAAATAATCGAAAAGAACTGTCGAAAAAATCGAAAATTTCAGTAATCCTTAGAACTTGGTAAAAATATGTCTTATGTAACCCTGGAGCTATCATAAAATTTTCATCAAAACATATTTATAGCTTTTCGAGAAAATGCATTTGTTTATAAAAAAGGTCTCAAATGTTTAATTCAATCTGACCCAGTTCCCGTCATCAAAAGTGACTCATCCGGAGCTCATTTTTTTTCGTTGTAGCGTCTAGTTTACGAATACATTGTTGGCATAATGACTTTTTAATACTTTCATCAACAAAATGGCGTTTGAAAAAGTACGACTTTTTCGGACAGCGTTTTTTGCGAATAACTTAATAACCAATTAATATACTGGCATAAAACTTTCATATTCTGATAGCTGGTATTTTTACACGAATTTGGAAAAAAAATTATTGTTGTAAGATGTTTAGAAGCCGAAATATTTTTTTTAGTTGTTAATTACGCCATTTATTTATTTATTAACATAAACATTTGAAATTTACATAGTAACTAGATGAAGGCTTGATTTTTATAATTCAGTGAACTGTCACGTATCATGTTATGTATTAAGGCACGTAATGTCAATTTTTGACGCTTCTGTTTTGGTGAAAATTTTTGCACGTATTGATACTGTTCGTACTGTTTGTTACTGTTTTAACTAGTAGATGAAAATGTACTAACTGTCTTTTCCGATTTGATCAGTTAAACCCTTAATACATAACATTACACGTGACAGTTCACTGCATTACAAAAATCAAGTCTTCAACTAGATACTATGTAAATTTCAAATGTTTATGTTAATAAATAAACAAATGTCGTAATTCAAGAACCAACCTCTGTCTGATCCGTTTGGCGTAGAGGTTTTTTCATTAAAATTTTTAAATATTTTTCAGTGGAAAAATACCCAATAAAAAGTAAGAAAATTATTAAATAATATATTGTGACGTCCTTTCTTCCGTTTGTCTAGCGCATAAACAAGCGGAAGCGTTACTTTGACGCTAAGTGTGATTTCGGTTTTCTCGAGCGCCTGTTGCAGTAGGGCTGGGATAGCTACAGTGGAGAAACGGTTATGCCCAGGGGTCCTGGATGGCAAATTAGACTTTCACTCACATTCAGCAGTAAAAAACACGTGTTGGTAGATAACAAAGTTTATTAACATATAAAATTCAATAATACAATGAAAGAGAAAACCAAATAAATAAATAACGGAATAACCAGAGCTTAAACGTGTCAGGTACTTCAAAATTATTTAAAAAAAAAATGAATTAGTGCATAGAAAATACGAATCAGGCCGTGAGTAGCCAAATTTTTTACTATTTTCTGAGACTATTGGCAAGTTAATGGCGGTAGGCAGGCAGGCGATGTCATTGGTATCAACATTTTAATTGATAGCAAAAGTAAGAAGCAAAGAAATAAATAAATCGGCAAAAACAGCAGTAAGTAGTAAGCAAAGAAAACGGTGTGCAAATACCAAGCAATAGCAAGCAATTATTCACAGTAAAATCATGCTTATAGGAGCGGTCAGCATATATGTGTGAAGAGTTGGCAAAATTTAATTTCGGTGCATTTGTGTGAAAATTTAGCTCGGCCACGTGGTATCTTGTCGGAGTTGATACGGAAAGTTTTCTAAGTATCAAAATGTACGGATAATTAATTAATTTGATTTCACCTAAATTTTATGCTCAATCCCTGGACTATTATACATTTATATAAGCAAATAAATATATGAAAGTTGTGCATGTGGTTTAGACTCGAGGCAGCATGAAATATTATAAACAAAATGGACGATATGTTTTAAGTCTCTGCCTCCTTTAGGGATAAACCGGGTTTAAACAGGAATTCTTTTAACTCAGTAAAATGACTAGACTGTCTGAGTTAAAATCTGGTAAATGGTATCTACTGTCACAATTTCCCTCGAAATATCATCTATGTTCCCTTCCCCTCTGGAAATTCTTGAGGTCATAGCTATTTGGATAAAATCGCGAGAATTTAACAAGCCTTAATTCGAGCACACCACTTTGTTAATCAGTATATTTGAAAATTGAAGTTTAACTGATCAAATTGGAAAAGACAGTTAGTACATTTTCACACAGATACCACGTTGCTACTTTCATCTACTAGTTAAAACAGTAATAAACAGTACGAACAGTATCAATACGTGCAAAAATTTTCACCAAAACAGAAACATCAAAAATTGACATTACGACCCTTAATACATAACATTATACGTGACAGTTCACTGAATTGCAAAAATCAAGTCTTCATCTAGTTACTATGTAAATTTCAAATGTTTATGTTAATAAATAAACAAATGGCGTAATTAAAAACTAAAAAAATTATATCTGCTTCTAAACATCTTACGACAATAATTTTTTATTTCAAATTCGTGTAAAAATACCAGATACCAGAATATGAAAGTTTTATGCCAGTACGTTAATCGGTTAAGATATTCGCAAAAAACGCTGTCCGAAAAAGTCGTACTTTTTCAAACGCCATTTTGTTGATGAAAATATTAAAAAATCATTATACCAACAATGTATTCGTAAACTAGACGTCACAACGAAAAAAATGAGCTCCGGATGAGTCATTTTTGATGACGGGAACTGGGTCAGATTGAATTAAACATTTGAGACCTTTTTTATAAACAATAGCATTTTCTCGAAAAGCTATAAATATTTTTTTATGAAAATTTTATGATAGCTCCAGGGTTACATAGGACATGTTATCACCAAGTTCTAAGGATATGAGAAAATTTTTCACGGAATTAAAAATTATTGAAATTTTCGATTCTTTCGACAGTTCTTTTCGATTACTTTAAAAAAATGTTAATCTATTTAAATTATTCGGATGGCAAATGAACTGTCTTTATATCACCTAAGAAACGTATAACATCAAATATGGATATTGTCAATTGGCTTAGAGCTACGCTTAACAAACTCGATTTTTCGTGATTTTTGCGCAAAAAAACGTTAATTAAAAAATGTTCCCCCACTGTAAAATGGGAGGAAATTCACAGGTATGTTCCTTATCAATGAATACATCAAATATACCATATGGTTACCTGTAAGGAATTTCATCCAGCGGTTTTTCTAATTCTACTGGCCTACTAGCTCTCCTAGAATTCTCATCATCTGTCAGTGAACTGTTTATAATTGCATTGGCAGATCTATACTGGTATACGAAGATTTCTCTTACTACTATATAATATTGGAGTGTGAGTCTTATTGACAATATTTTATTTCTTTCATATATAAACATCATATAACTCTTCGCCGAGACGATTGTAGACAATGAGTATATTGTGAGAGAACATGCACATTCCGATTCCGATTTTTGTGATCCTTCTTTGCAAAAGCTGTTGACGTGAAAGATATGTAGATAGCGATGACGAATCAGCATTAGACTTCGTCAGTCTGTAAACTCTACTTGGTACTGTAATCAATAAACAATAAGCTCGCCGCTGTAAAATTAGGCACTCCCCAGCTAGCAGACACATGTTCTTTTCGTTGATTAGACGTCACCAAAATTTCGACGTCCTCTCGACGTAAAGATGACGACGATAAGTCACAGCGATTTGACGTGGATAGAGGACGTCAAATAGACGTCGCAAAGGGAGGTCAATTATTCGTCGTAAAATGACGTAAAGTGTACATTGTCTAAATTTTACAAATATTTTTAAAAATTTCAAAAATAATGAAATAAAAGACTCATTTTACTAAGTTCTCATTACATATTACGTTACCTTAAAGTTTAATTCATCCACATCATGTAACAAATTGTCCAGAGCAAAACATGATTTTATTCCATTAATTACTTTACATTGTTGTAGCAATTATGCATCCTAAATTATAAAGTAGGAGCAGCATATATCATATTATATTATTACTTTAAATATATTTTTATTTTTTATTACAAAAATCAATTTCAATAATAAAAAACAGTTGCTTAGGCTAAAAGTTTAAATTGGTGATTTTTTAATTAAACAATGATGTTTGCAACTTATATAATATTTTATTATAACTTCAATCGCGATATCTCGCGAACTGACTATGCGATCGGGTTCGGGTTGAAACGAGCTTACGAATTTTGTCAAGCTCTTCACTTTTAGTAAGTACGATTTTCTTGTGGGACTAACACCTACGGAGATATGTCGGAGAAGCTACTTTCTCATTCTTTTAATGGGCCGTTTCCCCCACCACCCGCCGACTCCTTCCTGTAAAAATTTGTGTAAATGATGGAGGGGACCTAACTTTGTAAGTTGGCAAAAAATATTTTTTCATTTGGAGCAGTCACTTTTCGACCCTGTTTCTTCTCCAGATCTGCCCCACTATGTCCTATATCGGATGTTTTTAGTTTCGCCGTTATATGATATGGCAAGATCTGCACCGTTCTGTCAATGTTGGTAATCAAAATTTTTGGAGAATAAATAAATTTGTATACTACAACTATGACAAATTTTCATTAAAAGACAGACTTTAATTATGACTTAATATAAATACACAACTAACGCAGGAAATCAATTTTCTAACATATGTTCTTACATATGCATAGTGAGTGAGTACGGTTGTATACGGATGTATGTTTTGTGCTCTACGTTCTAGTTTTAAATTTAAATGGACTATAGAGTTAATTTTAATAGTGCATTAGAGTTAAGTGATAAGTTAGAGATGGACTAACTAACGATATAAATAAACATTGAACCGACAAAGCCATTCAAGATAAATTAATTTATTTGCTGAAATTAATTAACATGAGTTTTACAAATTTAAAATCAATAGAGTTAAAAAATGAACTAAAAAAACGAGGACTACCGTCATATGGAAGAAAAAGTACTCTCATAAAAAGATTGGAGACACATGGTGTATCACCAAAAGAAAAGGATAACGTCTTATCTCCTACAATCAACCTGATAAATAAAAATGTGAGTAATAAAAACATAAGCATGAAACGAAAAATGACTTATTTAAAATTAATTAATAAGATCACACTCCTAGAAAAAAGATTAAATATGATGGAAGTCAATCTTTCTAAGTTAAAAAAAGAGAACATAAAGCTACGCCAGAAAGAGAGTCAAAGAAAAACGTTTATAAATGAACATATGATAGAGAGCACATTTCTTGTAGGAAATAGTAAGAGGGAGACTAACAAAATAACCAAGAAAAATAGTATGTCATCGAACGACGGACCACTAAAAATAAGACCATCAAAGCAAAAATCTAAAATATTACTTCTAGCGGATAATAATGGACGTGACTGCTCTGAAATAATGAACAACATTCCAGACTGTAAAGAAAAATATGAAGTTATGTCAATCTATAAGCCAAATGCTTTAATTGAAGACGTCATTTTAGAAGTCGACACTTTAGCAAAAGACTTCGGGGGTACCGATTTTGTAATTATATCTGCAGGCATAGGCAATGCTATACGAGGAAGGAATATCGATATACAAAGTATCAACAGTATAATTGGAAAACTTAAACATACTAATATAATAATTGTAAGTGCAACATACTGTAAAAACCGGAAAATATTGAATAAATTCATCTACGAACTGAATATAAAATTTCGGAAAATTGCAAACCAGCATTCCTTTGTGAATTATTTTGAAACAAATCGAAAGCTAAACGTAGAAAATATAATAAATCATAAACCTGACCTACATTATAAAGCAAAGTCAATAATATTTAAGGCAATCTATTCAAATATAATCTCTAACAAGTTTATAAACTATTCTAATTTAATTGAAGTGGAACTAAATGACAAGGTTGACGTTAGCATCTTAGCAAATAGTGTCTCTACCGGGGAAGAAATAAAAAATAATCAAGAACGGGAAGCTATGCTAAATGGAAAAACACTCATCGAGGAAGCCAGTGAACAAGAAGAAGGAAGCAATGAAGGGGCAGATTGTATAATCATTGAAGATTCTGAAAATGATGAAAGTGCGAGTATAAGTGAGAGGGATATTGTGGAAACGGGAAGAGGAGAAATTAATCCACCGCATTGTGCAAATTTTCAAAACAACAAAATGGTGAGACAACCTGTATAGTTAAAACTTTATATATTAATATACAGTGCATATACCACAAATTAGATAATCTTGAAACTTTTGCTCTAGAAAATAATATACATATAATTTGCGTAACGGAACATTGGTTAGAAGAAAATCAGATCAAGTTTTGTAATTTAGACAACTATAGAATCGCTGATTTCTTTTGTCGCAAGAATTGTATTCACGGTGGCGTAATTATATATATTAAAGACAATTATAAGGTTAAACAATTGAAACACTTATCTAGCCTATCACAAGAAATTCACTGTGAAGTATGCGCTATAGAAATACAGTGTCAAAATATTATTATCCTATGTATATATAGGTCTCCAAATGGGGATTTGAACATTTTTTTTGACATCTTTAATCAGATACTTAACAAGCTAGCAAACATAAACAAATCTATTTATGTTTATGGTGATTTTAACATAAATTTGATGAAGAATACCAACGCGAAAAAAGAGTTTACTGACATAATTGAATCCTACAATTATTGTTTTCTAATTACGGATGCTACACGTGTAACCAATCGAACGGAAACATGTATTGATAATTGTATAACCAGAACTACTGTTAATAATTGTAAAGCTTATGTTGTGGATCCTAATATTTCAGATCACAGGGGAATAATAAATGAAGTTCAGACGCCCGCCTCTATGGTTAATAGCACAAAATCTAGAATTATAAAATTTAGGCCATACTCACAGAGTAGAGCGAATGAATGTATTTATATCCTAAAAAACTATAATTGGGATGAACTAAATTGTATAGATAATACCAATGACATGTTCAATCATTTTTTTGATATATGTATAAAGACAATAAATTACTCTTTCCCAATAAAAACTAAAACTATAAAAAACACAAATAAAATGAAAAAGTGGTACACAAATGATTTGAAAATAAAACGAGAAAATTTGCAGTTCTTTACATTGTTAGCGCGGCAAAATAATGAAGACGAAGGACTATCGGAACATGTAAGACATTTAAAAAAACAGTATAAAAGTGAAATGCAAAAATGTAAAGCTGACCACATTACTAGCACGGTGTTACACTCATCCAATAAATCGAGAGCCATGTGGAAATTAATTAATGAAGCAAAATCCGTAAAAAAACAAACACAATATAATAATGATATTAACTCTAATGATCTCAATATATATTTCACAAATATCTCGACAAATATAAGCGACAATCTACCAAAGTCGGCTATTAATCCCATCGAAATTATGGCAAATAATCCACAAATTGATAAATCTCTTTATCTGCGACCTATTACAGAAAGGGAAGTTGACAACATAATAACAAATTTATCGAATAGTTCTGCAAAGGATATTTATGGAATAAGTAATAAGCTCCTTAAATTAATCAAAGATGGAATACTAACACCTCTAACAATTATTATAAATAAATGCTTCGAATCCGGTGAATTTCCTGATAAATTAAAATATTCAAAAATATCTCCGCTATACAAAAATAAAGGCGACGTAAATGATATGAATAATTACCGCCCGTTAGCAGTTATACCTACGTTTTCAAAACCTATCGAGGCAGCATTTAACAACAGAGTAGTACAATATTTAGAAAAGTATAATTTGTTCACACAAACTCAGTTTGGATTTCGACGACAACTTTCCACCATAGATGCTAATATAAAAATGGTCACAGATATATTACATGCTTTCGAGAGAGGCGAGATATTATCCGCTACTTTCTGTGATCTCTCGAAGGCATTTGACTGCGTCTGTCACAACATCTTAAAAGAAAAACTCTCGTACTACGGTTTAAGAGGTCCATCACTTGATTTTATAATAAGCTACCTTCAAAATAGAGTGCAAGTGGTCGATTATAATAGTGAAAGGTCGTCAACTATGTTAGTAAGTGCAGGAGTGCCTCAAGGTTCCATCCTAGGTCCACTCCTATTTCTTATATATGTGAATGATTTCTCAAACTATATGAACAATGTAAATAGCATACAATACGCTGACGACACCACTCTGTATAGTAGAGGGACAGATATAACAGAGTTAAATGAAATTAATGCCTCAGCTCAAACTCGTGCTGATGACTGGCTCGCTGCCAATAGATTATCTCTTAACAAAGATAAAACAATACATATACGCTTTACGTTAAGAAATTCTATAGATGATCAATCCACAAAATTTCTAGGTATAATTTTAGACAAAAGCTTAAATTGGAAAGACCACATCAACATGGTAGCTAACAAATTGTCAAGCCTAGTATTCCTACTACGTAAAATAGCGTCATATGTTCCAATAGAAATAATTAAAATAGCGTATATCGGACTATTTCAACCACAATTGTCTTATGGTGTACTTATATGGGGAAATTCGACCGAATGGAGTAGGATATTTCTATTACAAAAAATGGCAATTAGGGCAATGACTAACAATACATCACGTGTTACTTGTAGGCCCCTATTTGCTGAATTAAAAATTTTAACGTTCCCGGCATTATACATATATCACTGTCTAATCTACATAAAAAAAAATGAACAGCAATTTCAGAAACAAAGTATCAACCATACGTATCAGACTAGAAAATCTAACGAATTAGTTCTCCCCCAATATAGACTAGAAAAAACCCATAAAAGTTTTTTGTATATGGCTATAAAAATGTACAATCAATTGCCTAACAAAATAAAGGAATTATCTTTCTCCAAATTCAAAATAGAGATCAAAGAACTACTCACCACTCTAGTTCCATACAGTATCGAAGAATATTTTGATAAAGTATTTGATACACCATAACTAATAGTCGTCAATTATATATATTTATTATTTACTGCGTCTTAACTTCATTCATCAATTTTTCGGTAGTTTACTTGTTTTATTATTTTTAACTTATAAAACTTAATATTGTCTTATTATAAATTTGTAAAAGTAGTGTATGTGATTGTCATTTTAGCCCTAAGTGTATCTTCTAAAATATTTTATATGTATTTGTTGTGAGTTCTATGTATGTCTGTTCTTTATATACTTTGACAATGCTAAAACTAATGTAAAGTTATTGAGCAAATAAAGCAGTTTATTATTATTATTATTATTATTATTATTGTATTGTTAGTCACCACATTTTTATGCTCAAGTGAACAATCTAGTTTGGTAATTACTTTGTTGTTTTTCCATATTACAGCAAATACAATGCTAAATAATAATTTATTCTTAAAAGTAAAATTGTCCCAAATAGACCTTTAATATAACTGTTTTGTAAGATGATAAGAAATAACTATAAAATAAGTCCAATGTATATTTAAAACGGCGCTAAAAATGCTGCTGAACGTTACAAACAAATAATTATAAAACAAGTTGGTTTTATAAACTGAAATGTTTTATATCTTAGCCATGGAAACAATTATAAAACAATTTTTAACTGCATTATAAGATATTTTATAATTTTGCTGTAGAAACGTTTTAATGATAAATTCATAAAATAGTTCAGTTGCAGACAACAAAATAGCATTTTCTGAAATTCTAATATAATCAATTAGCCGTTAGAAGCATTAACAAAATAACAATAAACCAAAATAATCAAGAAACATTTAAATTATAAAACAAATTTGCTGGTTGGGGGAGCTTATATTGTCCCTGTTTAATTCGTCAAACATAAAATAACACCCCTATTTCATATGAGAATTTCTAAAAACAAGATAAAATTAATTAAATTCCTGCAGTAAAACAAAGTTTAACGGCACGCTGCAGACGTAAAGGTGCGAAAGAGGGGAACGCAGGCATACTAAGCCAATGACCATGACGCTGCATTCCCAAGGGCATCCCGGACGTCGCGACGCTAGACGTCATTCACCTGAATATATAATAGATCCCCTACCATTTGGACCGAATCGCATATCTGTCATCAGTTTATCATGATGATAAACATTGGGGTAGGTTAATTTTAACATGGCACATCCTTCACAGAGTGACTAACAGAGCCTAAACCAAAATATTATTGTATTGGAGTTTAGTAATCTACTTTTTCAATAAGTGCTGTGGCAGTGGAAGTGTGGAAGTTTGAAATAGGGTTGAAATGAATCGATATTTATACAGTGAACCCTCCACTCTTGTGTTTATTCAGAGTGCCTTTAAATACTTTAGTTTCATTTTTAACTGACGCCTTTAATGAATACTAATACTTCCGATTTTTTTTTTCTGAGACACCCCGAAATTAATTCTGTTAGTTGATAAAATAATTTGTACATAACTAGAAGACGAGTCGCTATGTACGTAGAAAATACAAAAATATAGTAAGTTTGAATAATTGGATCGTAGCCCTTGCCATTATAACGCAATCTGGACTTTCACTTCTTACAATACGGTTTTTTTCTGAAATCGGTCTAGAATGCCTACTTTTTCGGCGTAGTTTCAGTTTCCAAAATACCCTATTCTAGTATTTTAGTTCGTTGCTAAGCAACCATCAGAAAACAGTCCAGGAAATTTTTTTTGTGCGAATGTGTCAAAAAATGTCGTATCTCGGTTAGAAAACAAAAGCGAAAGGTAAAACTTTTCTATCTACTTCAAGCAAGCGGCCCGAAAAGACTTTTCCGACCTAGGCCGGAAAAGTGACAGATAAAAAGATTAAGCATTTTTAGTTACCTACTTTTTAAAATGCTGGCCCTTCTTTTCTACTATAAAATGGTAATGCATATGCAAATATACTTCAATTCAAGGAATTTTAATTGGATAAAATAAGAGATTTCTAAATTTTAATTGAATAAGAAACCTAGGATTATTAAACGTTGTCAATTAATTATTATAATGACTAGTTAGTATAATACCTACATGTTGTAAAACGAATAGAAATAACTGCCTATGTTCTCAACTTATAGATATGCAACACTTTTTACGTTCGAGTTTGCATAGTGGCAAAGCATAACATTGCACAGACAAATACGAAATGAAGTCTTTAATTTAACCTAAAAACAGTACAACGTACAACAACAAACCCCTATTTTTAAACTTACTATAATTTACAATAATGTACTTATATATCAAATCAATTCAAATTAAAATATACTTTATTGTTCAGAAGAAAGAGTTTCTCATTAACAAAGTAAATAAGCGTAGGTCCATAGCATATATAGTTTACACAGTGCACCTACATTATATAAATACAAAACATAGATTACATATAAATTTTAATACAATAATTATAATAGTTAATGTAAAAAGTCAGAAAATACGATAAGATAAGGTAGTAAATGCCTAATTAGAATGTGTCATTACAGTACTCGTCTAAATTATAATAGGGTTTAACAATTAAAAGGCTTTTAACCGCCTTTCTGAAATTTGTATTTGAGCTCATTTCTTTAATATTATTTGGTAAGTGATTGAACATCTTATAGTAATTGTAAATAATTGAGTCTTTGACTAGAGTGGATCTGGGAATTGGCAGAGTAACGTTATTGACTTGCCGAGTTACATATTGTATGGAGGAATTATTTATAATATTACTTTTATGCTTATGAACTAAACAAACTGTTTCTAGAATGTAAATTGATATCACAGTGAGAAATCCATATGTCAAGAACAGTGGCTTACATGATTCACGAATTCTAGTTTTGTGTCGGTAGCGAATAGCATGTTTTTGAAGTACCAATATTGTTTGAAAAAGATGTTTACTACATGCGCCCCAGAAGGCAATGCCGTACCTTAAGTGTGATTCGATTAGTGAAAAATAAGCAGTCTTAGCAGCTGCATAACCCAGTTCATTTGTGATCACTCTGATAGCGTAGGATCCGGATGCTAGTTTGTTACTAAGTATTTTAATGTGTTCGTTGAATTTTAACTTGCAGTCAATATTTAGTCCAAGAAATTTTGAGCAGGGTTTATTTTCAAGAAAATGGTTACCTAAGGAGATGTCAGTTAAATTGCAGTGAAATGTAGTTATGTTTGTTTTGTTAATGTTGAATGAAAGCAAATTGGAGTCACACCACTCTGACCTTATTTATATCGGCCGACACCGTTTGCTGAAGGACAGTATCATCTTTATTGTGCCACAGTATGGTGGTATCGTCAGCAAATAAAGTGAATTTTCCTTCAATATTAATTTTTGTCAGGTCGTTGATATACAATAAAAAAAGAATTGGGCCAAGAACAGAACCTTGGGGTACTCCAAACTTTATATTTAGTTTATCAGAATAATTTGTATTTCTAACTATTTGGCTACGGTTTGATAGGTATGATTGAAACCACTTTAGGGTAGTGCCTCGAAAACCATAATGCTCAAGCTTTCGTAACAATATTTCATGCTGGACATAATCAAAGGCTTTCGATAAGTCGCAGAAAATTGCTGCCGCTGCCTCCCCGTTATTGATTTCGGTATAAATCTGACTTAAAAATGAGAACATTGCATCCTTTGTACTTTTT
This sequence comes from Stenurella melanura, assembly GCA_963583905.1. Taxonomy (NCBI): domain Eukaryota; kingdom Metazoa; phylum Arthropoda; class Insecta; order Coleoptera; family Cerambycidae; genus Stenurella; species Stenurella melanura. The sequence goes on from OY757312.1 coordinate 118,985,855, forward strand.
TCCTTTTGAAATCCGAATTGTTGATCACTTAGTAGGTTGCAGGAGGACAAAAATTCTACAACCCTTTTTTTAACTAATTTTTCGATAATTTTTGCTAATGTGGGGATTAGTGAGATGGGTCGGAAGTTGGATGGATTATTTACCTCCCCGCCCTTATAGAGTGGAATTACTACAGAAGTTTTTAAAAAAGATGGAAATGTTCCAGATTCAAACGATTCGTTTATTAGAGATGCTAATATATAAAGAGCCGAGTTTGGTAGATTTTCGAATATATTTACAGAGATTTCGTCGAGGCCAGACGACTTCTTATTTTTAATGCCGCTTATAATTTCTTTAAGTTCGTCGATGTTTGTGCTATATAGGTATAAGGTCTTATGATTGTATATTTCTCCAAGGTAGCTCAAGGGGTCATTTGTTGGAATTATGTTTTCCATTAGATTGCCTGCGATTGAACAGTAGTAGTTATTTATAATATTGGGGTTTAAAGACGATGTTACAGGCCGTTGGCTCTTACCCCTAAGTTCGTTTATAATAGCCCAACTCTCTTTTGCTCCGTTACTGGCTCGTTCTATTCTGGACTTGTAATAATTTTCTTTAGCTTGTTTGATGACTTTTCTGTAGATATTACGGTATTTATTATAGTATTCAAAGAAAAATTCTTCGTTGGTGTACTTTCTTATATAGTGAAGAGATCTTAGATTTTTGGCAGATGTTTTTATACCCTTAGATATCCATGGTTTTTTACTTTTTAGTTTAATTTTTTGAACTGGAAATGCTTCATTGAATGCATGTTTAAGATACCTGTAGAAGGCATCAAATGGCTCTGCTCTATTCAGCAGATCCTCCCAGTTGTACCCAAGGCAATTTTGATAAAACCTATTATAATTAGTCCTACTATATAAACGGCCATATCTGAATTTTTGACAAGCATTCCAAGAGGTCTGTAATGAACAATATACTGCCTCGTGGTCTGATAACGCAGCTGGGATGACCCGGCAGGAGATATTTTCTTTACTAAGGTCACTACAGAAATAGTCGATCGTTTTAGCTGAGTGCTGGGAAATTCTAGTAGGTGAATTGACATGCCTGTTGAGATTAAAGGAAGTTAGCAGGGATTTTAGCAATTGCGTATCATTTGATTCCAAGTCACTAAAATTTATATTAAGATCTCCAGCTAAAATAATCGGCGATTTTGTAGGTACCCGGTATAATAATGCTTCGAGTTTCTCTAAGAATAACTTAACATTTGATAAAGGGGACCTATACATACATACAATATACATATCTAATTTACTACAATAAATTATGGAAAATTCAAACTGCTTTTCTTCTAGGACGTCATCATATTTGTCAAAATTAACGAATGGAAAATTATCATGTAAATCATTATTTATAAGTATTAATGTTCCACCATGAATGGAATTAATTCTACAATATTTTGATAAAACAGAGTAGTTAGGAATGTAAACTGGTTCATTACTTTTTAGCCAGTGCTCTGAGATTAAAACTAAACTAGGATAATTATGATTTTCTAAAAAAATGTACAAATCATCAATTTTATTAGGAATACACTGAATATTTAATGAGATTAAAGTTATATTTTCACTTACTTGAGCACAATTAACATATTTATATACATTAGTTTGTCCAGCTACTGCTGAGGTTTGATCACTTATAAAAAAGAGTCATTATTTGCGTTTGCAGATGTGTCATTAGTGATGTGGGGAGCTGGCAGTTGTAGGTTGTCTAATATGATGATTTTATTAGTTATGTCAGGTAATTTCTCGGTTTGAGTTTCGTAAATAGTTGGTGTTTCTACTTTTTGAGTAGGTGTATTTTCGGTTTCATTTGAGGAATTAAATTTTTTATATCTAAGTACCTCTATTGTCAGCAGGTTTGTTTGCAGTTTTTTATTTCGAACGATTTGCGCTATGTTTAAAGCAATCTGCCTCTTGCTAAAATTTCTATAATTACTGTTGATGTTAAGGAGGCGCATTTTACCTTGAAGAGAGTTGTCTAGTAAGGTCATAAATTCCCCCAATTTTCTGTTGTATTTTCTAATGAATTTGTTGATATGTCTTGATTTATATGGAGCAGTAGAGATGGTGATATTTGTGTTGTGGCAACTTCTGATTTCTAAATCCTTAAAGAGAGGATATTTGTTTGTTTGGTTAAAATTATTAAAGCCTCCAATAATGATGACATGATCATGATGCGTGTAATCTTGTGTTAACCCAGCCAGATTTTCTATTAATTGATGAAGTGCGGCCCCCGGTTTAATTGTAGTTTCGATTCTATAAAGTTTGCTATCTAGATTTTTATACAATAACTTGTTAATATTACGTCCATAGTCATCGCTGATGATGAGAATTTTTGTATAATTATTAATTATGGTAATATTTTTAGAGTTATCTATTACGCTGGCCGTACATGAGGAAATTGTGGCTGACTCTTCTATGATTGTATCGTTCTCACTGCACACTGGATTTATGAGTTGAGTTTCTAGGCTTAAAGTGGGACGAATTTGCATTTCTAAATCGGTATATACAGCGTTTTCCGTTTGAGTCCCCAGGTTTATAAAATTTTTCTTAGTTATATCTTTTTTTATTTCTTCCTCTAGGTTAGTTATAGTTTGGTTTTTACACTTTATTTCGTAGTTCAGGTCATTAATTTTTTATGTTACTTGTTTTATTTCTTCATATAAGGGTCTAAGTTTATTGCGCAAATTTAGAGTTGATATTAAAGTGGTTTTAGATCTACTAACCTGATTATTTCCCTCGATACTTTTATATTTAGGGCTCTTAAAACTTACATTGGCTTCAGCATGTGATTCTTTCCATTTTTTGTTGTTGAGAGATCTCGTCTTCGAGCGTGTTGTGTATGATATTAAAGTCATGTTTCTTTTTACTGAATTAGGATGTGAAGTAATTTCAAAAGCCGGTCCGTCGATCTTGGTTACTATTTGACTTGTACTTTATTATACCCTGTGTCTGAGGGATGATACAGTTGACCGTACTTGTCGTGATGGGTCACTGGCCGTATTATTTGCACATGTGTTCAACAACTGTTTATGCACAGGAAGGTTTCTTGCTTTAGTTCTATAGCACGATTTCACTATTTATTAATATTATTACTTAAATAACAAGTTTTGTACTATTATAATAAGTATTGACTGATTAGAAATTTCTTACGCTTCAATTCAGTCTAATTTTTAACACACTAACACATTTTTATACAGGTATTTTGCCAAGATTTCCGTAGAGCTATTCTAGGCACAACCGCACAGCTCTAAAACAAACGTTTATTCTTTGACTACATTGTCTCTGAACCTTTTATGTTAATAGTAAAATTGGAACAATTTTGTGAAATTATCGATCGGTTCAAACTTTCTAAGTCCAGTGCAATACTTTCAGTTAAAGTGGATTGGGGTACGATAACTGTCTGAGTTTTGTGTGTTATATTCTGTTTGAGTAATAGTACTGGTCAAGTCTGTGTTCAAAATACTATTTTCTTGTGAATGTTGTGATGTTATTGTGTTTCGAACCGTAGAAGTGTGGGGTAAGTGATTCAACATTTTATTAGCTATTTCAAGTTTGTTATTTATTGACTCGTCCACATAGCCCTCAGCTAGAGTGAAAGATTTCCATCCTCCGTGGCGTTTAAGTAAGGTTATGTCTGCTCCTGCGTCAGCCAGCAACGTAGCCGACGTTCTTCGGAAGCAGTGCCCCGTACATTCTTTGGCATTCGCAAGCTTCAAATGAGATGCAATTTCGAAAGGAATTGCAACGATTTTACGAATTCCCACATTTTGTTTGCAACACTTGCCATTTCCATGACCCAAGAAAAATCGGCCATTTCCTTCAAAATTTGGTGGTCACACCAAAGAATATTTCCGATAATATCTTAAATATTCCCCTGTTACAATAAATGAGCGAGGTCTATTTGTTTTATTATCGGGAATTTTTATTAAAAGAGCTGTTTCTAAATCCTTTATTTGTGACACTTTTAAAAATGCCAATTCTTCACGGCGACAGGCACCTGCTACGCCTAATATATATACCACCTACAAATAATATGATGTTAACGGTAGGTAGGTACTTAATTTTAAAAAATTACCTTATGCATTAAATATTGGTCGTCTGGCGCTTCTAGTAACAATTTTTCAAATTATTCCCGTGTGGACGTTTTCGATTTTCTTGGTACATAGCTAACTTTTTTTTTTAGAAAGGCCCTTACTTTCATAAATTTTGAAATGTCAACGTTTCTCCTAATTTTCAACATACAATTTAACATTGAATAAGCCGACCATAAAGTTGATGATTTATAATTTTCTGCAAGTTTAGCCATATATTCAAGTAATACATTTTCGGAAATCATGTTTATATGGTTTTACTCCAAATATTTTATATTTATAATAGCTTCTTTCATAAATAATTTTTTATTTTTCTGGAATTAAATCCATCGAAGCCAAATTTGCTAGCTCTCTTACTTCTGGGGGTGTTCCCTCAACAAGTTCTTCACTATTCATTTTATTGTATTTATTTTATGTAGGTAGTATATTTTCGATTTAATTCGATATTATAATATATAAATTGAATGAATTCGATTACTAATTTCAAGCAAACTAATATGACAGCAGTTGTGCAGTTGTTATTTATTATAACTGGCCTTAATTCACAGCCGTCTGTTACTAGAAATCTTCAAAAATGTGTCATTTGCGGGGTAGCAAGGAAGTCTTAAGAACATGATATTTTAATTTTCCCTATCATTTTAATAACCATAAGCACATTCGAATAAAAAATATTATATGACACACGTCCGAAAAACTGTTTCTCGGACTCCTACGAATTGCCGATATTTCGTAGTCGCCCGAAAAACTAGATTTTTCGCCCTTGTGACATAAACTACTATTTTTAGTCCGTTGCTAAGCAACCATCAAAAAACAGTATGGGAAAGTTTTTTCCATCCTAGGCCGGGAAAGTAAGTAACTTTCCTGTATCGGTTTAATGTTATGCATTTATAAAAATTAATTAATTTATAATAATATTGATTGCGATTTCAGAAAAAATAGTATATGCACCTCGTAGTAAAAGCACATTCCCGGACTTTGATGCTTGTTACAATTTACATCGTCGTCCGGGAATGCATTGCTTTTACTACTAGATACACAATATACTATTTTTAGTCCGTTGCTAAGCAAACATCAAAAAACTGTACGAGAAAGTTTTTTCCATCCTAGGCCGGGAAAGTAGGTAACTTTCTCGTACCGGTTTAATGTTACGCATTTATAAAAATTCCCTAATTTATAATAATATTGATTGCGATTTTATAAAAAATTGTATGTGTACCTCATAGTAAAAGCACATTCCCGGACTTCAATGCTTGTTGCAACAATTTACACCGTCGTCCGGGAATATATTGCTTTTACTACTAGATACACAATACACTATTTCTACACCTTTTTAATTATGTGACAATTGTTAGGAATCTTTTTGTGAAAAATCGTACCTATAATTCACTGTAGTGAATTATCATAATTCACTGCATCCGGCCAATCAGAAATACAAATTCAAAAATCACTGTTTCGCTGATTCGATGATATTTTAAATCCACCGCAAACAATTCTTGCTGCGGCTGACAATAAGAGTGATAGCCAAGTACATCGTCATATTCTCTGTTTACTTTTACCAACGTATGCACTTCTTACGAGTAGTAGGCCAATCAAATGAAGCAGAATAAGGTCATTCTGTAGAGGTAATTGCCATTAGAAAAAAAAAAAACACCAGGATTATCTCCAGCACATGTGAAATATCAATTTTCAGAAGAGTGCCTTCAAAACGAAGTTACAGAAACAAAATCACGGACGTTTTACGTATTAGAAAATGTCAAAAAATCGGTTTTTCTCGTCTATCTGCGAATGTAAATGTTTCACCGAAAAAAGTTTCAAACAATAGTTGTAGGTATTTAAAAAACCTACAAAGTGACTCCCACTGAGTCAAAATCGGTTTGTTAGATATCTCGGAAATTAAAGAAAAACATCGAAAAATGGCATTTTTAAATTTTGCAATAACTTTTGCAATAATTAATTAATGGAATCAACAATCTCAGGAAATATGCAGCATTATGTGCTTAAAAAGTGATTGCAACTCGAATTTCGACGGATGAATAGTTTCCGAGAAATTCAATTGTTTATTAAAAAAAATTATTTTAGTATCTCCAAAATGAAGCGGTCCGATTTCAAACTTTTTGTAGCCTTCTACTCTTCAAGAGTTGTACTATTACTGAGCTCGAAGACGAAGCAAATATTTCAATTAAGTTGCTTGAACACACCGTTGAAAATGATGCATATTTCGACAAGCGTCTAGGTACACCAAAAATCATTTTTTTATAAACAATTGAATTTTTCGGAAACTGTTCATCCGTGGGAATTCGGGTTGCTGTCACTCTTTAAGCACATATTTCCAAAGATTGTTGATACCATAAATTAATTATTGCAAAAGTTATTGCAAAATGGAAAATGTCATTTTTCGATGTTTTCACTGTACACCTGCTACTTTAGGTGGCCCCATAAAAAATAATCTATGCGGGTGAGATCAGGAGATCTCGGTGGCCAGTTAACTGCACCTCCTCCACCAATCCATCTGTTGGTGAACGTTGATTAAGATGGTCCCTCACCGGTACAGAAAAATGGGGTCCAGCACCATCGTGTTGAAACCACATACCTCTGACATTGATGTTTTCTAATAAATTTGGTAACACATCTATTAACAAATTTAAATAAACTTCACCCGTTAGTCTCCCTTCAAAAATATGTGGCCCTATTAGATGACTATTGTATATTCCACACCAGACATTTATATTGAATCTGTGTTGTGAATTTTTCTGAAGCGTAGCATGTGGATTTTCAGTTGCCCAAAGATGTTGATTTCTGGTGTTGTTTATTCCATCACGCGCGAATTGACCTTCGTCCGTGAACAGAATTCTAGAAACTGTTCGTCTTTGCGCAACTACCCATTTACAAAATGTTAAACGCAGAACGCTGTCACCATCTTCAAGTCGTTGAATTACTTGAACATGAAAAGGATATGAATGTTCTTTTTTTAAAGTTCGCCATACTCTTGTTCTGGGAATTTTAATTGATTACTGATTTTCCTGACGCTTACAGTTGGATTCATATGAACAATCTGTAATACTTCCTCTCGCTGTTGAAAATCTCTGAGAACATGTTCATGTTTTGCCTGTGAGGGAAATTGCCCATGTTCCTTACTAAATTGATACACCTCTGAAAATATTGCACGATTTGGTGTACGACGATTTCTAAAACGTCTTTCATATTCTCTCTCTGCAGCTCTTCCATTTCCGTCGCAAAAGCATACACATAAATCATATCTGCATATTCTTCATTTATAAATTGTAATGGCATCTTAAAATTATTATAGTAGATTTGTTAATATAAAACCTTATTTTAATGACTCAAACGACTTCTTTGAATACCTAGACTTAATTTCTAAAGGTGACTTACATTGCTATGTATTAAACTATAAATGTCAGAATTGACACACGCCTATTTTTATTTTCAAGCAAACTGTTTTTCTATGGAATATTGCACATGGCCGTACTAATTTTAAGTGCAATTAGAATCAAATTTAAGTAACAATAATACATTAAATAATTATTAAACAAGTGTTTATATAAAATTAATAAAATAGCGACGTTAACTGGTTGTTTGCGTATTTTGTAGAATTTAAATATCATTCACCATCGAATATTATGACAGTGTTTTGCACAATAATCCATAGACATTTTAATAGTTATCCGCCATTTACAAAAAACTGATATACAGCTAGGGTGGTGTAATTGACCCTAAATGCAAAATAATAAAAATTGAGTCCTGTTCTGGAATTTTTACAAACTAAATTATGCTATTAATTGGACTAGGAGTGCACTATATGTGTACCAACTTTAATCCAAATACGTCCACCCATTCCAAATGTATGGTGAATTTTAGTTTCAGTCAAGAATCATAAAATACCCTGTATCTCGAAAACCATTCACTTTCAAGGGTAAGTATGGGGGTGTTTTGAACTCAGAAAAGTGTGCTCTATCTCCCATCGGTCTATGTCACTTTAAATCTGGGACACCCTGTATACGTGTACCAAGTTTCAAGTGAATATCTCAATTTTATTTTACCAACCACTTCAATAATGAAGTGGGGGGTTGAAAAATATTAGAAAAAAATCTGATACCTTGGTTTCTAGTATATACACTAAATCACAAGTTTCTGTACTCTTACCAGCTTCCTACTTATTTTTCTCTATTTACTTCTACTTACCCCCACTCCTTCAATGGAATCATGTCAAAATATAATCTAGTTTCAGATGTCGTTATAGTACATACGTGTACATACGTGTAATAAGGGAGTGTGGAGATGGAAAATATAATTTAAAAAAATCTTAGGCCTTCGCTTCTAGTATATAAGCTAATTCCCATATTTCTGTCCTCTTACCAACTTGCTTTACTGATTTTCCCCGATTTACCCCTATTTAACCCCCAACCCTTCAACGGAATCATCTCGAAACATAATCTAGTATTAAACAAGTGAATATTCTATTTTATTTTATCAACCCCTTTAATAATGGAGTAGGGGTTCGAAAACCCCCGAGTATCGATTTTGATCCAATTTTATGATTATTTTCGTTAAAAAGATCAGATTATCCTGAAATATCGGCTATTTCGTATCCGCCATTTTGAATTTTCCAATTTTTACTTCAAAATCGTGATCAGTGACCTCGAAAACCTCCGAGTATAGATTCTGTTGATTATTTTCCTAGATCCGTAATTTGTTTATTAATTGTTAATAAAAATTAGCCAATTGTAAAACAAGTAATGGGAAAAATGAAAAGCGGGTCGTGAGTTGTCAAACTTGATTAATGAAAATCGGTAATGTCTATGGGAAATCAGGACTATTTTGCTATCTTGACACGACTAACAGTAAAAATTTCAATTTGGTGTTTTCATTTGTAAATGTATTTTATTTTTGTTGATTTCAAAACTTAAACTTAAACACAGAAAATAACTAACGAAACGTAGTCTGACGGATTTAAACAATTTTTGACAGATTTTCCTATCATTATCATATGTAAATTTTTGGTATTTTATGAGTAAAAAGTATAATGGGAGCTTGGACTAACATACATGCATACAATTTGGTTTCTCTCCTTATATGATATTTCCAGACTGTTTTGGCACACCCTTGTAGTGTAGTTGGACAAGAAATTATTTAGAAAAAATGTATATTAAAATAAGAAATCCACTTTAATTTTCAACAAGGAATGGTAAGTTTAATTTTGTGCACTTTGTTACAGGTGGTCATAGGGCCGTGCCGTGCTATGATACGGAGAGGCGATTGCATCAGGCGGCACCAGAGGGCGGCATTTTAAGCAGTGAATTACAATTTTTAACAGTTCTGAAAAATCTCTATGCGACAATTTTTTAAATTTGCCTACAGAAACAGAAAACTTATAGACAATCTGGATATGCAGTGCACAGATGAAAATTGCTCCTAATGAGATTGCAGAGGGTCTTGAATACAGCACAGAGTTTCCGACCGAAACTGAAGTTAGAGCTAGAAGGAAAAAGCGCCAATTTGATTACGAAGCTATCGATGAACCCTTAACAGAGGAGAGTAAATACACTTTTTTAATCATGTTCTTTACATTACCCTTTAATTCTCTGAATTAACGATTCTCGCTTCTGGAAACACATAGCAACAAATTTCAGTATTCATATGACGTTTCAAAACTAAAGAATATAGATAGAGGACAAAATGTTGACTGATTTTTTCATTGATTTGCTGCTGATTCCGGGCATCCATGGAGGTTCATTCCAACACGCAGTTTGGTCGTCCGCCGAATACACGGACGACCAATCCGCGTGGCCAGAACCAAATCTCGGATGTTTTATATACCGCCGGACCTGCTACATACGCTGGGTTGGATATGGGACATGCTTGTTGTCAGCAGCGAGAGCAACATGATGCATGGGGTAGGAATATAGGATGGGAAGAGTAGGTGTTTGTGAGATGCTTCTTTTAAGTTTCCATACTTCTTTTTTTTCGATCTGACATCATCGGATGGGAAGTGTAGGCGTTTGCAAGATGCTTCTTTTTAGTTTCCATGCTTCTTTTAAGTTTCTATCTATCATCATCTCCTTATTTGTTCTTCCTCCAAGTCCTTGATTTCTGCATCTAGCAGTGTGCATCTCCTTCTGCCCGCTTCGTTTGTCTGACAAGGCAAGACGCTTTCCAATTCCGGGTATTTTCTGTTGCATTACCTATATTTAATACCTTTTTATTCTTACTCCTACATTTTTTCTCTGTTGTGTAATAAACTTTCCTGCGACAAGGATTAATAAACCAATAAAGAACTTAAAAATAAATAAAAATGCAACTTGTCTTTTCATCCTTTGTTTTGCTTATGTTACTACTTTCACTCGTAGGCGAGTTTGCATGGGGTAAAAGGAGGTGATTTTACAAATTTTCTATCCCATTTGAGTTAGCAACGGATTCTTATAGGAAAAATTCCTCTGAACAAGATTTTCTTATGAAAAATTTTCCTAAACCGCGAGCTTCATGGTCAAATAATTGTTTAAACTAAATTATTTTCGTTTTTATTTAATAAAATAAAAACGGTTTGACGGATCCGAAAAAATCTTGATTCAATCGAAAGATATTTTCAGCGCGCGTCGTTTGACGTCAGGAACAACTCATTTCTCAACCCGTTCATTTGTTATAGCCAAAATAAATTTCATATTTAACAAATTGATTACTCCGATACTAACAAGGTCAGGACATTGTTTTTTTCAAAATATATGCCTTTTATACCAAAAAATATACCATATTTTTTTTGACCCGATATCTTCAATACTTTTTGATTGTTTAAACAATTGGCATAATTTGTTAATTTGCAAATAACTTTTTTTTCGAAAATTGTATCGACTTCAAACCAACTTTAAGCGATAAATATTGATGTCGGACATAACCCCCATAGAAGTCTGCATGAATGCAACTTTTTGCTTTTGTTTATTTAAAGTTTAAATTAATTTTGCAAATTACCAAATGGAATATTTCAGCTCTGGGTAAGGGTATCGAAATGGGGTTTTGTGCACATGAAAGTGCTTGCAAAAATAAAAAATTTTGAGACCAGAAAGACTTTCATCTGATAACCGGAACCGAAAATAAAAGTGACATTGCGTGAGAGGCTCTAATTTGTTTATTAACAACTTTTTGGACAGGAGGTTTGGTGCAAATGAAAGCTAACAAGTTTTTCCATCAACCACAAAAAGTTCTACAAAAAATATTCAATCCCTGAAGAGTTATACGCATTTTAACCCTTAAAAAATCTCTCCCGCAACGTGATAATAATAAGTTTTTAGGCGCAATGGAGTGGTGGGTTCGATTCTCGATATGGGCAAATTTTTGTTGTTGTCAAATTCACTTTTTTTCGTGCAATAAAATATTTCCTATAATAAGATAATTTTAAAATTGTAAAAAACGCTATAAATAATTATTATACTTTTCGCAAATACAAAACGAAGAGCATATTTAGGAAAAATTTTCATAAGAAGATCTTGCTTACCGGAATTTTTCCTATAAGAATCCGTGGCTAACTCAAACGGTATAGAAAATATTTGGGAAAAATCCCAGGCAGACTCGCCTATCGTTAGAAACCAGTCCGTTGCCTTTCACTGATGGTGTATTAAATTGCCAGATATTTACTTTATCGAACTAATGACTTGAGAAATGGTGCTCGGTCATCTTAACATAGGTATAGACACTTACACTTGCTTTATTTGATACCATTTAAAGAATAACTGTGCGCGTAATTATTAATGCCATATGAACTTTGTTTTTCTATTATGGCGTTTCACTTCGCGCAGAATTTCTTGATATATCGGTGGCTTAAATTTTATCGAGTTTAACGTGGTTTTTACCGCTTTTTTGGCGCTTTCTTTCGGGACCATTTTACAGCACGTCTATACACGAGGCTAGTATAATGCGTATCAAATATGGATGACAAAATGTTAGAAAATTATTGTACGAATATTCAGTCAACACTTTCTGTCAAAAATGATTTAGATTTAAATGCGACTGATCTTCAAGAAGAATTACATGATGTATACCGAATGCTACCAACACCTATGGAATATTTTCATGTTTTAAATTATTTGTGCGAAAATGACTTAACTGCTTTGTATTCGAATACAATTATAGCGCTGAAGATTTTATTTACACTATTTGTCGCCAGCGGCAAAAGAATGTTTTCTACATTAAAGTTAATAAAGAAATTATCTAACAGATTCACTGAGCCAAACAAAGATTTATTATTGATATCAATGGGCTTGTTCGGCATTTTTTTTTGATTTCATAAATCGAAAGTGCAAGTATAAATTAATGGATCTGCAAAAAATCAGAATCTTATTCGCACGTTTAGTATCTTAAAAACTATTATTACAAATCTCTATCTCGCGAAAATGGGGCGTGGCCAGGCGCTACGTCACTATACGCATAGACTCGGCGATCTCAATAGACTTGATGCTCCTTACTTGTTATAATTATAAGTGTTTTCGAAGTATTGTTTGTTTCCTTACTACTTGAAAGTAGGGGAGTACAATTTGGTGAAATGTCAAAAAATTACAATTTTCTCTCGCTCCTGCCGGGACGAATTTTCGATTTTGACCCTGCAATTTACGATTAGACTTCATCGCCGACCTTCTCCTTTCCGTAGACACAGAACGAACTTCCACTCGACATATTTATTTAGTTACCAGCGTTTAAAAATTCCATGTTTTTCGACATTTCGGGTTAAATTTGAAAGGTCCCAGAAAGCCATTTTTCTTACGTCACTTGCGTATAGTGACGTCACAAATGAGCGCTCGGTTTTTGCAACTATTACTAATTTCAACTCCTTATATCTCGAGAACGGAAAAAGTTAATAGGACGAAATTTTAAGTGTATAATGAGAATATCGAGTACTATATGAAAAAGTATAAAAACCATATAAAAAGAATATCATGGAACAAGCCCATTGAATATTGGCTGCCACTGTAGATTACACATCCCTAATTGACGAATTTGCCGAACTTAAAGTTAGAAGAGTAAAACTGTAGTAAATGTAAATTGTAGGTTGCTGATGTTAATTATTTTTAAATTGTTATTTTCGAAAATAAAAGTACCTGGACAATTTGTAATGTAGTTTTTTTAAATCACAGTTTAAGGTTACTTTGTTTTTACTGTTCACATAAGGGGAGGCATTTCGAAGACTCGCATCATACCGAAAAAATCTACCGCACGACTCTGACAGGTCACTCTGTATACACATAAAAAAACGGAGAGTAATTTTAATATTTAACATAGTTTTCTCTCTTTGAAAATAGCTAAATAAAAATATTGAATTTATTAGATCAACATAAGAAATAAGTATAACTTAATACATCGGACGTTATCCTATAACGATATGTTATCAATGTGGTTGGAAATTAATTTGGTTATAGCAACTGATATCTATTAGAAAATATCATATCGATACTATAAAAATGACATCACGCATGTTATATTTGACGACAAGAGTCGTATAACTAACCTAAAGTTCCATAGGGCGAATTAATAACATATAATTTTTATGTAAATACAAATTTTAAGCTGTTAATTTATTTTTTTTGCTCATAAGCTATTAAAATTTTGATTTTATTAAAAATATTCATATTCGATCATAAGTTATATTTATAAGAACTTAATTTTATATATAAATTTAAAAAAAAAGAGATGTCAGAAGTGGGATTCGAACCCACGCCCACAGAGTGGACTGCGACCTGAACGCAGCGCCTTAGACCGCTCGGCCATCCTGACTTACTAAGATAATTTCTACATGTCGTATATAAACCCAAGCTCTTTTTAAAAATGTCAACATTTTATAGGTAATTTAATTCAATTATCAAATAAACCTGGTTACAATAGAAATAAATTTTGTCTAAACGATATGATTTCTACTTATAAAAACCCCTATAATTAAATATCCACACAGATGCAACACATTATTTACAACACTATCAACGTATATTTAGAAATGATCATGTTTCATAAAAAAAAATACACCTTTTTGATAAAATATCAAGCAGTGACCTCTCTATACCGTAACTCAATTCTACATTATTCGAGAAATCGCCTCTCTATTGGTGTATTTTTCATAATTCTTTGCCGAATCATTAAAAACTACTAACGATTTTAATTCTTATAAACTTAACTTACAAAGTGAAAAATATTCCATTAGATGGTGCTTTCTATAGCATATATCTGTATATATCTGATTTATAACTTTTTTTATTTATTTTTATGTTTGCAGTATTTGGCGATGTCAAATGTACAATGTAAAATGTAACAAGGCTAGATAAGGATTGGACAACAAAATAAGTCGTTGCAGCAAACTGATAGTGGAATATTGTAGAACATATCATAACTAAGAAAGTTTAATGTAAAAGTTGTAGGTAATAACGAGATCTACAACTTATGTGGAGAGCATTTTTATCATAACCTCAAAATTTTTCGAGAAATATGCAAAAAACCGTTCATCCGGTTTTTATTTTTTTTTCTTCTACAAAAATAATTCGACTTAGCTCAAACTTGGTGAAAGTATACCTTTTGATGTCCCACATAAGTTCTATTTTTTGTGAATCAAAGTATTCAACTGTTGTTGCTTAATTCAATTTAAAAAGAAAAAAAAGTGAAATTTTCAACTGCGATTCCTCATTTCCGTAGTTATAAATAAGATTTATAAGATGGACGCCATGTTATTTATGTTTGAACTATTCGAATAGCGGCCATTTGAACAATAATAGTTGAAAAATAAGAATTATTGTGATATAACCATTTTAGCAACAATCTATTACTGTGAAATATATAACTGCGAAACACAATTGGTGCTGTACCACGAAAAGACCGAATACAAAAATGTTATTTTCACTTTATATTTTTAATTTTGATAAATATTCGTTATTTTTAGAGCGCTCAAAAATCCATTGTATATGTACCACATATTTCACAGAAAAATTTCATTCGCAGCCCAAAATCGCTTTGCACTTGGCGAAACAAAGTCCTAATAAACTAAAATTTATCTCTTTACACCAAACATGTTGTTAGTTACGCCGCCATGTCCCATAGAATCTATATACCTCTATAATATTTTAAAACTATTTTGAGAGTTATCATTGTCTGCAAAAACATTTAAAAAATAAATAACTTATGTTATTGTTGCTGTACATAACAAAAAAGTATCATTGGAAATAACAACATAATGCTTATAAAAGTGTTTTGTCGTATCTCGAATAATGTTATAATTATCGTTTATATATATATAGTTTTTTAATCTTATGTAAACGTTTATACAATTATTTTATAACACCCGTGAGAGCCGTTATAAAATATATTAAAGAACTACTTTGTTTTATAAACTGTACCCATTTTACGTCTATAAGTAATTGTATAAACGTTTTGAAAATGTTTATATCAACAATCTTGTTTTATAAGAAATGGTCTGTAAACATTCTTTCAGCTTCTACAAAACATCAAATTGCTAGTTAGAACGGCTTTTTGCATATTTCTCGAAAATTTTTAAGGTTAGGATCAAAATGCTCTGCAAATACGTTGTAGATCTTATTACCTACAACTTTTACATTGAACTTTTTTCGATGGGATGCGTAGATTAGCTAGAAATTGCAAAAATCATTTCTCACCCCTAAAAATCTACCCCATTTCACGCCAGAAAATCGCAGATGGTTCGGAGTATTTTTCCTTCCTTAGCTATGATATATTCTAAAATATTCTGCTATCAGTTTGCTGTAACGACTTATTTTTTTTTAATTCTAACACTTATCTATCCAAGATTGGGATACCTACAAAACAAAACTCACGCAATATAACATAGAAATCCGCAAGGCCAAAAGACGCTCTTGAAGGAGGTTTTGTGAGGAGGTCGAAGATGGCCCGGCAGCCTCCAGAATTCATAGGGTCCTGGCCAAGGATGGTTGTACTTCAAAGGAAGTAGGCTTTCTCAAAAATGAGGATGCAACCTGCACTGAAACACCAACGGAAAGTATTCAATTGCTCATGGAGGCACACTTTCCGGGTTCACTGGTTTTGAGGGGCTCAGAGGACAGTGGACATCCAGATCAAAGGTCGGCGCGGCCCAGACCTGTAGATTGGAGACTGTCCAATGAGGTAGTAAAACCTGACAAAATTAGATGGGCGATTGGTAAGTTCCAGCCATACAAATCTCCTGGAATGCATGGAATTTACCCAATCCTGCTCCAGAAAGGACAGGATATATTACTACCACATTTATGTAAAATATTCAGAGCCTGTTTGGCCTGGAGATACATACCACGCATATGGCGGAAGGTGAAGGTCACCTGCCTCCCAAAAATAGGTAGGATTTCGGACCAAACACCCAAGTCATATAGACCCATAAGCCTGTCCTCTTTCCTGCTTAAAACACTGGAAAGACTACTGAACAGGTACATTAGAGATGAAATTCTAAGGGAAAATCCTCTTAGTGAACGTCAGTATGCATACCAGCGGGGAAAGTCAACAGACCTCACGCTGGATGATTTAAATAGGCTACTGGTAAAGTCATTAGATGACAAACAAATTGCAGTAGCCACTTTTCTAGATATAGAAGGAGCGTTTAACAACGCACTCGTTAACGAATGCGTTGTTAACGCGTCCCAACAGTGCTCTGCCAGTTTATCAAGGAAAGCCTAGAGAAAATGATAATAGTATCCACTTTAGGCGAGACTACCATTGAGGCAAAGGTGAGTACAGGTTGTCCCCAAGGAGGGGTACTATCTCCACTACTGTGGGCAACCCTTGTTGACAACCTCTTCCGAAAAATTTTTGCGGAAGGCTTTTACTGCCTATGATATGCTGACGACATAGTAATAGTTGTCAGGGGGCGATTTGCGAACACAATATCAGAGCGTTCACAAAGAGCCCTAAATATTGTCTACAGGTGGTGTAATGAGGAAGGACTCTCCATTAACCCCCACAAAACCACAGTCGTCACTTTCACAAGAAAAAGAGTCTTGGAAGGCCTAAAGCCCCTAGTGCTCAACGGAGTGGAAATTCCATTTCTCAGTGAGGTAAGATACCTAGGAGTCATTTTTGACCAAAAACAGACATGGAATTCCCACATCGAAAAAGTCACACAGAAAGCAACAATAGCCCAATAACGTCAAGTTTCGCCGGAAAATGCAATAATATATTTTGCACCCCCTTTCACCCCCACAAATTAATCCTATACTACCCTCGGCCTAGCAATTTTTTACGTTTATTATAAGCCCCTTTACCATTTAAAATGATAAAAGTCCTGCCTGCAATTAATAGTGTTTTTGGCTTCTAAATCAGTTAATTTGCCAGCGCTAATATAAATAATTAGTTATTGAAATATCAAGTTCAAAGTTAATTGTCAATGTTTAAGAAAAACTAAAGCCAGTCCTGTCCCTCCTAGACATTTCCCTAACTTGCCGGAATGCCGGTATCTTTACTGCACTACACAATATCAGAGCGTTCACAAAGAGCCCTAAATATTGTCTACAGGTGGTGTAATGAGGAAGGACTCTCCATTAACCCCCACAAAACCACAGTCGTCACTTTTACAAGAAAAAGAGTCTTGGAAGGCCTAAAGCCCCTAGTGCTCAACGGAGTGGAAATTCCATTTCTCAGTGAGGTAAGATACCTAGGAGTCATTTTTGACCAAAAACAGACATGGAATTCCCACATCGAAAAAGTCACACAAAAAGCAACAATAGCCCAATAACGTCAAGTTTCGCCGGAAAATGCAATCATATATTTTGCACCCCCTTTCACCCCCACAAATTAACCCTATACTACCCTCGGCCTAGCAATTTTTTACGTTTATTATAAGCCCCTTTACCATTTAAAATGATAAAAGTCCTGCCTGCAATTAATAGTGTTTTTGGCTTCTAAATCAGTTAATTTGCCTGCGCTAATATAAATAATTAGTTATTGAAATATCAAGTTCAAAGTTAATTGTCAATGTTTAAGAAAAACTAAAGCCAGTCCTGTCCCTCCTAGACATTTCCCTAACTTGCCGGAATGCCGATATCTTTACTGCACTACACAATATCAGAGCGTTCACAAAGAGCCCTAAATATTGTCTACAGGTGGTGTAATGAGGAAGGACTCTCCATTAACCCCCACAAAACCACAGTCGTCACTTTCACAAGAAAAAGAGTCTTGGAAGGCCTAAAGCCCCTAGTATTCAACGGAGTGGAAATTCCATTTCTCAGTGAGGTAAAATACCTAGGAGTCATTTTTGACCAAAAACTGACATGAAATTCCCACATCGAAAAAGTCACACAGAAAGCAACAATAGCCCAATAACGTCAAGTTTCGCCGAAAAATGCAATAATATATTTTGCACCCCCTTTCACCCCCACAAATTAACCCTATGCTACCCCCGGCCTAGCACTTTTTTACGTTTATTATAAGCCCCTTTACCATTTCCAATGATAAAAGTCCTGTCTGCAATTAATAGTGGTTTTGGCTTCTAAATCAGTTAATTTGCCTGCACTAATATAAATATTTAGTTATTGAAGTATCAAGTTCAAAGTTAATTGTCAATGTTTAAGAAAAACTAAAGCCAGTCCTGTCCCTCCTAGACATTTCCCTAACTAGCCGGAATGTCGGTATCTTTAATGTTTTTTGCCACGTTTTTTCAACCCATTAGATAAATGAGAAGATCTATACTATATATTGTTTTAATGAAAGAATGCAGCCTTAGATCACATGCGGTATATTTCTAAAATCTCCCCGTAAACTGCATGAATCTTTAAATATACTTTGTTAAAATAAAACAAAACTTTTAAATATCATTCCTCAATACTATATAATCTAACCGAATTGCAACGTTAATGAAGTCACAAAATAACAAATATTAAGCAATTCGCTTTCGAGGAAAGCCGTCTGGAACAATACAAAGGCATAAATTGGGCAGGGAAGTCTCGTGAACTTCACACATACATATACACTCGGTTTCGGTAAATTCGGCAATGGCCCTGGCTAGACGTCGGCATCGGCAATGACATTGACCCGTTAGAGACGCCCCCGACGCTGCATCATTGATTACAAAACACAGACGAGCCCCCGCTTCACTGCCGGGGATTCTTCACCGTACCTTCAACGACCTTGGCTAGGACGCGGCAAATTGTTGCTAATTTTTACTTGCGCCTACAGCGACGTATATATAAAGCAAACGTGGCTTGCCAAATATACGTACACAAAGATGTGACCTAATTTGATACAAAATGAAATATTGGCTTTATTAACGAAAATGGTGGTAAAACATAAAGCTAACAAAGCGTTATGAGAGTTAATACAGTAAAAATTTGAACAAACGTCGGTCCCATTTCTCTTTAAAAAAAACCGCTGCCTAAGGTATCACTACTTCCACATCCAGATTTCCCATTCAAGTCGCTTTAAATAAAAACATGTGGATACTATATTCGCGCGCCAGTATGTGGAAATAAAATAATATTTGTTATTGTCTGCCTTAAAGTGATAACGGGGGTGGCTCGTGCCTACATTGTTTTGACAACTTTTATTCTTGTGCACCCTAAACCAGAATTCTGTTCTGCTAACCCCATAATAATGGAGCCCAGTGGTGGTGGGGGTGGTAGATGTCATAACAAAATTGAGACTATCGCTTCTAAGATATACACGAAATTTCAAGTTTCTGGACTCTTACTAGCTTGCTTTATTTATTTACCCTCCAAATCTCAAACGCAATAAACTCAAAATATAATCTGGTTCCACATCTCGTTATAATATAAACATGTGTATCAAGATTCAAATAAATATCTTACTTTTATGTTATTAATTCCTTTAATAATGGAGCGGGGGTGGTGGTGGAGGTGGCAGATGTCATTAAAAAAATGCACACCAAATCCCAAGTTTCTGGACTCTAACTAGCTAGTTTTACTTATTTACTCCTATTTACCCCCAACCCATCATCAAGTTAAAATTGATAAATAAATTAACTTCCAGATCTCATTATTACATACGAAATATCAAATCAATATGTCAAACCGTTCAGAATAATTGTTTCGTACTTATTATTATTTTTATTATTATTAGTGGTATTATTATTATTATTATTTTAGGTAATCCCCAAGTTAAATCTTTGCTTGTTTATCTTTGTTATCAAACGTATACAGAGTTGCCTATGTACTTGGTTCACTTTGAACATATATATTTTTGTTCTCTTTAAAAAACTTATCATGCGCGTTTTATGTGATATAAAAAACCTGACCATCAGGACACAGACTTCAAGAGAGTGAAAAGTTAAAGTTATTGAAAAACGCTATTTATTAAACCTGAGTGTAAAGTGACGAATCTTACACGTTATCACTACAGTTCAAATTTTTCATTATTTACTATTAATTTGGAAATACCATTAGATAATTTTCGATTTGTTTCCATACAATAATAGTGCGTACAAAAAGAAATTACGGGCACATCGACAGACAGAAATTTATTTCACTCATATTAAAATTTCCATGCTTCATGGCATTCTGAATAGACCCCATTTCAACGGAAACTGAATATGATTTTTTCGATTACTATACTTTCACTCCACTACTGGGTTAAATAAAAACTCTATTTCTAAGGTTCCATACCTGAAAAGGAAAAAACGGAATCCTTATGAGATCCCTCGTTTGTCCGTCTGTATGTCTCATAGTCGAATTTCTCTGAAATAAATAAAGGTTTCAAGCTGTTTGGCCTTCTTACAAAACTTACCAATCCGCGTATAGTAATACTCAGAAACCAAAAAATATTTTACAGTAAATTTGGAGGGGGGTCAAGGTTTAACAGCCAAAAAGAAACTTCATGTATTCTTATGTGTGGTATCGTTAAAAGAGCTTTTCCTAAGAATCGCAAAACTGTTTTATGTTAAGTAGTTTTCAATATTTTCCTAAAAACATGCCTCAAAAACTCCCTTCTATTTTCCACAGCTAGTTGTTTCCAACAGGGACAGTTTTCGAACAATTAATACTAGACAACGACAAACCTAATAATAGGGTGTTTTCACATTTTTTAAAATGTTGAAATATAGAAAGTAGTTAAGGCATATAATATGTTGATATAATTTTTTTTTTATAAAATAAAGTCTCTAAATAATTTTAAAACGAATTTAAATTCAAATCAAATATGTTCCCGCCAAAAACGCCGAACTGCGTATCGTCGGTTGCCTATTCCAATTATGAGGTGCTACTCATATCAATAAAACTTCTTGTTTTTGTTTTGTTCACAGTTTTCAGCCTTATTTTCTTATTTCTTTTATTGTAATTATCTTTATTTTATTGATTATTATTATCTCGCATAATAGAACACGCTGTGACATGTATAGATCACAAAATAAGTGGTGTTTTGTGCCAGGATGCAAGAATACCTCAATTAGTGCTCCAAGCCAAAGATGATATATCATCCTTGGCTCCAAGCAAGCTCTTTTTAACTGTTCCCCAGGATTATTCACGTAAAGTTTTATGGTTCAAAGCTGCTAGACGTGATGTTCCCAAAACAAAATCAATGTTCTTTCGTTGCGAGGATCATTTTAATGTAAGTACGTACGAACAAAAAACAATATAAAGTTTAGGTTATAACCTCAAAACTTAAATGCAGATAATTATTTACAAATATAATTGAATTTTAAGAAATTAATTATTGCATTATAGGTACCTACTTACTAACATTATGGTAGTTGAGTGTTTAAAAATTGAATTAAAATATAGAAAATAAAAACATTTCTGTGGTTACTTGTACATTATAATATATTTTAAACATATTTTGTATAGGTTAGGTTAGGTTGGATAAGTGAAATGCTAGGTATTTATCTAATTTTAACCAATACAGACAGATCTATATTATTAAGGAGAGAGTGATCAATAATGAATTTAGTTATTTTTACTTACGCTGCTGCTTTTACACCTTTGAATTCGGCCGAGTTAAAGCGTTCGTCGTTTTTTATAAATTCGGTAACCATAAAGATATGTACACATGCTAAATTATTTGCTGACGCCTTAAAGAATCCTTCTGAAGCCATTTTTAACTATAACACGCAGTATAAATTATATAAATCCACAAAATCACTGATAAAACACACCTGCACAACTAAACAGTATGTACAAAATGTAAACAATCCGCCATTGATATGAGGACCTACGTCACAACCAATGAACCAATAGGATGGCGTTTTAGAGATTCATAAATAATTTGAATTTTCACTGAATTTGTTTATTAAATATTTAACCAAATAGCAATATATAGATAGTATAAACTTATTTAAGATTTCGTATATATATATTAGCACACATTAATGTGCAGTTTGTAGGAAATTTCTATACACTGAAAACACCCTATTATGCGGTTGGGAAATTGACTTCAAACTTATGTTGACATAGAACAGGGAAATTTCTGCACAGGAAAATTATAGCGTTTTAAATGTTTTGCTAAAAGTCAAGGATTGATTTCTTTCCTTTTGCTGCTACTAATTCGAAGGCAAATATTATGATTGGTGGCAAGGAACCTTCCATGTAATAATGTAACTCACTTGTCTGGCTTGTCTCCTTTGAGAACTTGGAGAACTTTACACATGTAATTCCCTCAATCCATCTTTAGTTACCTGATAAAGCTAACTACATTTTCGAAATGAGGGTCTAGTATAGTGTTTTTATAAGCGATCGAGATCCTCAATAAATTTCCGAACATCAACATGATTTTGTTTCTGGGCGACTTCAGTCACTAATTTAACTGTGTAACTAAGTATATTTAAATTCCTTGATGCTGATATAAAGAGTGTTCCGAATAATATAGGACAATTCTGATCTTTAAATAAGTCTATTTTTTTACAAGCTACTTATTACACAAAAATCAATATGTACAATGGATTTCAGTTTACTAAAATTCTGTCAAAATCTTGAGTCCCACAAAAATCTGTTCTAGGTCCTCTATTTTTCATTGCTGTTATTATTATCAACCTTGTAGATTGTAGATTGTTTAGGGGATCGCTCGAATCTTTCACTCCTTCACATCAACCAAAAAGATCTTCTCTGTGAATTACCCTACAATTAGTTGTTGCGTTTTACAAAGCTTATGATTTTCCTGGAGGCTAATTTCCCTATGCTAATACCACTTTTTGCTTTAGATAAGTCACAAGACGGTTAGGGTATAAAAAATTGGACTTCAGCACCTTTCTTTGCAAAGCCGTAAGCTAATTCATATTCTTCTAATCTCGTGCCCTGGCACCCACAAGATAACCTTGTTATTTTTTGCCAGTTGCTTCATACTCCAGTAAAATTAGCATTCAATTCGGAACAAATTTGTAACAAGCTAATTTTAGGGGGAATATGTAATTGAAGATGTTCTATTTAACAGGAAAAAGATCCCAAAAAAATCCAGGTGGCGGAACCCCTCAAAAATTGGGCCGTCATCTTGAAATTATGCACTTTTTAGATTTTCACTTGAATAATTAATCTCACATTGATTTTATCAAAAAAATGAATCGTCCAAAAATTTTAGAGCATTAAACAAGCTACAAAACAGTCTAAAGTTTTTTTTAAATCGGTTAATAAATAACTGACATAATGGCGACTAAAGTACTGTCCATTAAATAAGACAGTTTTAACTTTAACATTAGAATAATTAGCATACTTTTATTGTATGTTATTATATTTAGACGTATAATTTGTGCCACCAAAACTCGTGAGGAGCTTAGAGAATATTTTCGATATGAGCTTGCGCAGCGGCCTGTTAGTATTTTTGATGACATTTCTTTCAGGAAAACTCCAAAATAAGCATTATTACGATATTTCGATACAAGACTTGCTCCAACTAATGTGTTACCACAAGGTAATAAACACTTCATCATGTGTTTCTTTTATGAAAAGTTATGTGGCAGCGCCCTGCATTTTTTAAAGATATTATTAATCAATATCGTAAATATGTACAATACCACTATGATAACAACTGTACCATAGTTTTCGATGGGTATAATGATCAGAAAATATCAACAAAGGGCTTTGAACATCAGAGAAGAGCAAAAAATATTCAGCAGAAAGTAAACTTTACAATTGAAACACGTGAAGATTTCTCAGACAGAATTTTTAACACATCCTGCTAATAAACAGAAGTTAATAAATCTATTTCGTAATATTGGCATCCCAGTTAAACATTCAATACCTGACGCAGATTATCTAATGGTGGTAACTGCTACACAATATTCCTCTACTAGTGAAAAATTGATTATTTTAGTACGTCAGGATACCGATTTAATTTACTTTCAGAACACTGTAAGAAAGAAAATTTGTTCATGTTAAGACCTAGTTTAGCGGGAAAATCTGATAAATTAAACAATATAAGCCAACTTCAGTCCATATTAGGTGAAACAGTGGTCAAAAATATTTTATTATACTCTTCGCAATTATAAAATGAAGAGTATATTGCATTCGATCGGCACATTTTTAAAACCGGTAGTGTTGCTCGTAGAGAAAACATTTTCATATCATTGTGTTGGTGATCGAATTCTGAACAACTTTCAAAATGTCCGTCCGTCCGTTTGTCTGTCCGTCCGTCTGTCCGTCCGTCTGTCCGTCCGTCTGTCCGTCCATCTGTCCGTCCGTCACGTTTCTTGTAAGCACGATAACTTAAAAACGAAAAGTCCGAATGTATTGAAATTCGGATGATAAGTTAGTGTTAGGTAGAGGAAGAATTCTATTTTTGAACAAAATCGATCAATAAATAAAAAAGTTATGAATTTTTTAATTAAGAAAAAAATTTTTTTAGTGTTTTGCAGTTACACTAAAAATATCTAAAAGTAATATTATTAACAAAAAAAACGTGCAGAGTATCCTATAGAATGTGCAACAATTATATAAAAAGTGTAGTCAATCGGCGATGAGTATATTGGTTACCTTGTTTTTACATGCAATTTCAGGCTGCGACACCACAACGTCAGCGCTTTATAAGAAGAAAAAAAAACAGCACTAACTATATTAAAAAATGCTATGGAAATCTCTAAGCATTTCGAAGATTTAAAAAATCCATATGGTATAGTGTCATATCTTGTAGAGTTGGGTGAGAAATTTATTTTGTATTGGTATGGAGGTCGTAAAAGCAAAGATTTAAACTCATTTATATACATTAAATATACCCAACTTGTCCGTCAAAATCTATTTAATAATTTTGAATTGGAAGTTTTACCTCCGACTTCTGATGCAGCCAAACTTCATATAAGACGGGTGTATTTTCAAGTTCAAGAATGGCTAGGAAATAATGTCAATCCTGGAAATTGGGGTTGGATTAAAAATAAAAATTGTCTAGGACCAGACAAGATGTCACAAAAGTGTGCCCCAGAATTTATATTAAATATTTTGTTTTGCAACTGCAAAACAAACTGTTTAAAATTATGCAGCTGTAATAAATACAATTTAAGATACACAACAAGTTGCATTCATTGCATTGGGCAATATTGCACGACTGCAACACTGTGTATATAAATTAAGACACCACAACTGAATAAACAACTCTTATAGACAAAAATTCTAACTGATCTTAGAATTTTTAAGCTCTAACTTTTTTAATTTTTAAGCTATAACAAATTTTTACGTCATTTTATAGACTGAAGTTTTCTCGAATCTTCCCATTTTCATAATTTTTGATAACGGCTAAGATAATAAAGTTATTTGACTTTAAATGAAAAATATCGCGCATATCAAGATGGCGGACGATTTTTTAGTGTGTTCCGATACTCGATTTTTTTTGGGATTTTTATTGACATATTTAATACCCCCTCCACGACATTTTAACGCAACAGACAGCTTGTTACAAATTTGGTCCGATTTTACGGTATATTTCACTTAATTTTTCTGACCTATCAGGGATTGTCTGCATTTCCAGTCAATTTTAGACTCAAAGATGTAATACCTGAGAGCCTGTAACGCTACTTCACTGTCTGAAAATATATAGATCTTTACTCTTCGAATGACTTTATTTATGCAAACCTGAACACATAGATCTATAGCAAACATATTTGCTTGGAAGATGGTTGGGGTTTAACCTAGGGCTCTGGAAGGTCTACGATTCAGGCACGCACAGTGGGGGATTTTACTTCACTTTTTTCAAAATTCTGTCGCTCAATTTTGAATGGATTTTGATGCGGTTGGGCTTAAAATGCTTGAATAGTTTCACCCTTTGACGTGTAATTGCCACTTTCTCAAAACTATCACGTAGAACCCACCAACCCCTAAAATATGGAATAATTTTAAAAGAAATTTCAAAATAATTTTAAAAGTTTTAAGAAATAGGTCATTGGGCAATTTCCGGAGGTAAAATAATCATATATGCAAATTAATTATACTCACCCTCGTTGGGGGATGTATGTAGGGAGTGAATTATGGATATAATGGATAAAATGAATATTAGGGCTTCAAAATGGACTCTATAAGGTATTTTGATCTCCTTTCTCCATTTCTGAAGTCCCCTTTTTACACGCAATCCCTAGAAAATATAATATCAATCCCTAATATAAGGTAAATTTTAAATAAAATCTCAAAGTTTTTTAAAATGTTACTGCATGTAAAAAAATTACGCCGGACTTTTATACTGTCAGACAGGTTTTTCTGAAGGTAATATAATGACATATTTGCAAATAAGTGGGCGAAGGAGTAAATTTTGGATGTAACATAAACAAACTAAAAAATGTATAACACAACAATGTTTCGAACATTTTTGGTTCAATTGTATGTGTAAAAAAGTTTGAAAATATCAATTTATTTATGAAAAAAACATATTTGATGAAAACCCCAATAATTAGACAATTAGTTTACAAAAAAATATCTACTCCATTACTTATTTATTTTTATCTGAGGGGTTGGGGCTGAGATTGAAGCAAAAATGGATAAAGGCTATGCAAATTATTCATAGCAGTTTTATCATTTATTATACTATTGATATAAAAAGAATTTAAAAAATGGCTCAAACACGTTTTCATATTTTTATTTATATTTGTATTTATATTTTATTTTACTTTTCATAATTTTTAGTTTGTTTATGTATCATGATGCAAAGTTAATAAAAATCACGAAAACATATTTTGTTTACATTTTATTGAATTTGTTGTAAAATAATCTTATATATGCAAATTGTTAACTCACCTCAATTTACATATATAAGATTGTCATCGTGCATCGACGTATTTTTAAGACGCTCTCTTAAAAGCGGTAAAAAAGCGGTAAAAACCCCGTTAAACTCAAAAAAATTTCAGCCACCGGTAGATTAAGAAATTCTGCGTGAAATGAAGCGCCTCAATAGAAAAACAGAGTTCATATGGAATTAATAATTACAAGATTTTCTAATAATATTAAATCAAATAAAGCAGACAAGCTCAAGTGAAGTGCAGTGTCCCTACGTACACCCTAGACGACCCAACAAGATACTTTTTAAGTGGTTCATGGGCAATAAATAATAGCACAGTCAGTGTCAAAATGAGGCACACATGTTTACAAAACAATATAGCTGTGTTGTGACCTAAAGTAACTGTATACAGTGCAAAGTTTTTAAATGGGCAAAATCAACTCAACCTAAGAAAGAAAAGGAAAGGAAATAAAATAAAACAGCAATCACGAGACGCTGCAGAAAGACAGATAAGCTATATATTAATTTATTTTATTTTGTCTGATTTAATTGATATTATTCTGTTTTGTCTTTCTATTTGGTCTTTACCATCTTAATTTTTATCAGCTCAATTTATTGACTCAAAACATAATATTTCACTATTAATTTGGAAGGCGGAACTTGAAACCGATTGTCGCAAAGAAACGACATGCAGGGTGAGCAAACTATCCCTTCGGACCTCTTTTTCTCATAACGCGAAAAAAATATATTGTTACCTCGAGATACGGCCCTCCCAGCAACTCTACTGTAAATGGATATTTACCTGTGGAACGGTTAATAAATAAAAACAAAACAGAAAAAATGAAAGCTGCCAGATTCAGAAACAGAAGAAGCAGAAAACTTAGAAGAAGAAAAATAGGGAGATGACGATAAATGGAAACATAAAAGAAGCATGGAAACTGAAAAGAAGCATCTCACAAACCCCTACACTTCCCATCCTATATTCCCACCCGATGCGTCATGCGGCTCTCGTTGCTGACAAAAAGCATGTCCTATGGCCAACCCGGCGTATGCAGCCGGTTCGGCGGTATGTAAAACATCCGAGATTTGTTTCCAGCACGCGGTTTGGCCGTCCGTTGGGCGTGTTCGACGGACGACCAAGCTGCGTGTTGGAACGAACCTCCATGGATGCCCGAAATCGGCAGCAATGCCCACCTTACGCCGGCAAATCAATCAATCAATCAAATAATCTTATATATGCAAATTAGTTATACACACACACCCTCAGAGGGTGATGGGTAATTTGTGGGAGTAACGGAAAAAATGATTATTGGGGGCTCCAAATGACTCCTATATAGTATTTTGGTTTTTTCTTTCCATTTCTGAAGCCCGTGTTTACGTAAGATCCCTAGAAAATAAAATACAAACCCGTGAGGTCAATTTTAAATTAAACTTTTAAATATAATTTTTTAAATGTACAAGCAGTACATTTAAAAAAT
Source organism: Stenurella melanura (assembly GCA_963583905.1). NCBI lineage: Eukaryota > Metazoa > Arthropoda > Insecta > Coleoptera > Cerambycidae > Stenurella > Stenurella melanura. Next base: position 119,014,592 of record OY757312.1, read on the forward strand.
AGGAAAAACTTTAAAATTTACCTCAATTTAGGAGTTGATATTTTATTTTTTAGAGGTATACATAAAAACGGACTCCAGAAATGGAGAGAGGAGACCAAAATGTGTATAATTAATTTGCAAATATGTCATTATTTTACTTTCAGGAAAAACCTCACAGTACAAAAGCCCAGTGTCATTTTTCATACATACAGTAACATTTTAAAAAACTTTGAGATTTTATTTAAAATTTACCCTATATTAGGGGTTGATATTGTCTACGGGTTGTACGTAAAAATAGAATTCAGAAATGGAAAAGGGAGACAAAAATACCTTATATGGTCCATTCTGAGCCGCTAATATTTATTTTATCCATTACATCCAAAATTCACCCTCTAAATAAATCCCCGAAGAGGGTATGTATAATTAATTTTCATATATATGATTATTTTATCTCTAAAAATTGCCCAGTGACTTTTCTCTTAAATGCATTAACTTCTAAAATGATTTTGAAATTTCTTTAAAAGATTTTCCTTATTTTAGGGATTGATAGGGGGTTGCACGTGATAGTTTATGAGAAAGTGGCAATTGCATGTCAAAGAGTGAAAGCTTTCAAGCATTTTAAGCCCAACCGGATTCACAATCCGTTCAAAATCGAGCGACACAGAATTTTGAATAAAAGTGAAGCCAAATCCCCCACTGTGCCACGCCAACCCCCTTCAACCATCTTCTATTCCTCTATGTACCAGCTGCGTGACCCTTGAAGTCTACTCATTTGACGGCTCTCAATTATCACATCAAAAGGACAGCCAATGTCTCGCTTAATTGGTATTGAGTCAGTGGGTTTCCTTCTGGATTCCAATGGAATTAATCCCAGAATCCTTAAGTGACCAACCAGATCGCTTGGTTTGAAAGAGAGTACCCGCTGCAGCCCTAGGGCACTAAGTGCTGCTTCCTTCCCCACGTACAAGTGTGGAGGAAGTAGGTCTAGCATTGCTTCCATAGCTGCTGTAGTACAGGAGCACCCTGTTCCTGTAATCCCTAAGCAGGCAAGGCGTTGAAATTTCTACAACTCTTCTTGTCTTAATTTTTCAGTCTTTGCCCACTCACTCTCCCAACAGAAACATAAGACCAGTAGATCAATTTCGGTTTTAGACCACAAATCTTGCCGAACAACCCGCGGTACGTCCAAGTACAGGCAGTGTCTACAGTAAGACAGTGTGCACTGTGCAGTGAGTTGGACTATCAAAAACTAGACAAGATTCTAGTTTCAACGAAATTGTATTAAGATTGATAGTTGGATATTTTCAGAGCAGCTGATACTGATCTGAAACCAATAGTTGCAAAATCTTTACAGATTATCTGATAACTAGTTTAATACTGAAGTTTAGAAATTCAAAACAATGAATATTTTCCTTTATTGTGTAGCTGTAGAAGCCTACATATGAGGCAAAAAAGTTAAATTTCTTTTTCTTGCCTTCAAAAATTATGAAATAATGTACTATTTATTTTATTTAACTAATGAAGCTAACCAGGAATCTTCAAGATCTCTGTTAAATTTAAGTGCATCAGTGGAAGTTTCACCAAACACTTTTCTATACCCTCGCCTATCACAGGTGGACCTACGGTCATAAAATCTTCTGATTATCTGACAGGGGAATCGTGTACTGAAGGTATTTGTAAACTTAGTGTTTTTTATATTTACATCTAATGTCTAAAAAACAAGGTAAATGAAGTTGAGTATTTTTTATCACATGAAAGGGTAGATCTTTTGTGCCTGACTGAGACGTGGACTTCTGAAACCGAAATAAAAAATATAAATATTTCCAATTTTCAGTTGGTAGCATATTACAGTCATGAACATTTTCGCCATGGGGGAATTGCTATATACAAAAGTAATGATCTTCAATATGAAATGGAAGCTCTCGATAATATAAAAAATTACTGTATCGAGAAACATGCAGAATTTGCCACCATTGAATTAATTAAAGACAAGATTATCATTTTATGTACCTACAGATCACCTCTTGGTGATTCCAATTTATATTTTAGCTTATTGAATCAAGTTCTTGACCAACTGTCTTTAAATAAATTTGTTATTGTATTAGGAGATTTCAACATTAATTTCAATATAAGTTGCCAAAATGTGATTGCCTATAAAAATTTGTTCTTATCATATAACCTTACAGAAAGGATATTTGAAGATACTAGGATAACTGCAACAACCAGTACCAAAATAGATAATGTTTTACTAACTTAAATGATAGTTTACACTGTAAAGTAGTTGAGCCGCATCTTTCTGGTCATAAGGGCATAATGAACACAATTATAATACCTAAGAATAATAATGATAATAAATATGTTTTTTACAGGCCAATGTCTAAGAGCAACATAAATAAATTCGTCAACAAACTTGAAGTTGCTAATTGGAATAATTTCTTTCTATCACAGTGTCCTAATGATAAAGCTAATTATCTTTTACATGTGTTATCTGATACATATAATGAGTGTTTTAAAACTAAAAGAATAAACATTAAACACAATAAAAGAAATAAGCTTCGATATGATAATCGATTAACTAAATTTAAAAATACTCTTGATGCTGTTCAAACTGTAGCCGTTGCCAGTGGAAATGAGGATAATTTAAATCTTTACAAAATGTTAAAATGTGAATATAAAAGAGAAATTAATAAAGCTAAATTGGAAAACAATGATAAGTATATAAACAATAGTTCAAACAAACAGAAAGCTGCATGGAACATTATAAATAGGGAGAAACGTAATAATATACATATTAAACCTAATAATCTGACTCCTAACCAATTTGCTGACTACTACTCTGATGTTGTTGAAGAGATCATGTCGAATTTTGGAAATGTGTATAGTAATCATTATAGCTATCTGAAAAGGTTGCCTAATCATAATCATTCTTTCTTCCTGGCTCCAGTTACCTGTGATGAAATTCGAATTATCATTAATCAGTTAAAAAATTCTAAATCTAGTGATATTTATGGCTTAAGTAATGAACTTATTAAATTAGTGGGTGAAATATTAATTGATCATATTACAGATTTGATAAATTGCTGTATCTTGTGTGGTATTTTTCCAGATTCTTTAAAGATTTCACAGGTAATTCCAATATATAAGAAAGGCGATTATAATGAACCCGCTAGTTTTCGACCAATTTCAATAATACCAGTTATAGGAAAAATATTTGAAATTATTCTTAAAAATAGACTTTTGGATTATTTAGAGCATTATAATTATATTAGTCAATCTCAATTTGGCTACAGATCTGGAAAATCAACAATACTGGCACTTAGTGAAATTATTACAAATATTTTGGAAGCGTTTGAGAAAAAAGAGTTTGGTACTGCTAAATTCTATGATCTATCCAAGGCCTTTGATACTGTGAGTCATGATACCTTATTGGCTAAGATTGAATGTTATGGTGTTAGAGGCACTGCATTAAATCTGTTTGCCTCATACCTCGGGAATAGATCTCAATTTATAAAATATAACAATGAAATTTCCAAACAAAAATTTATAAAATATGGTGTTCCTCAAGGATCTGTCTTAGGTCCTGTGCTTTTTATATTATACGTAAATGATCTCTTTCTAATTTTAGACAATAATAATGTACGTCTAGCTGCATATGCAGACGATACAACTTTGTTGTTTAGAAGTCAATCTTCAATAGATAACACTAATAATATTAACTTCTCTGAAAATTTGCTGGAAAAATGGTGCTCTAGTAACTTATTAAGTTTAAACCTAGACAAAACCAAAACGCTTGACTTTGCTGTGAAACCAGCTAATACTAATATTAATAATGTGCCTGTAAAAACTTTGGGTATTTTCCTCGATTCGTCCCTAAGTTTTGCTCATCATACTAACGATTTGTGTAAGCGGTTATCAACACACATATTTCTACTAAGACAGCTACAGAGTAGACTGAGTGAAAATTATTTAAAAATAGCATACTTTTCTATTTTCCATAGTGTAATGGTGTATGGAATAATTCTATGGGGTAATACCTGTAGTGCGAATCAGGTTTTTATACTAGAAAAGAGCAATCAGAATCTTAGCTAAAGCAAAGTCTACTGATTCATGCAGACCTCATTTCAAGAATATGAGTATTATGACCTTACCTGCTAGTTATATTTATTATTATTTGTTGTATATTAAACAGAAATTCACTCGGGGGAATGTTCATGACTATAATACTAGAGAAAGGAAAAACTTATGCCTAGAAAGTGTGCGCCTCAGTAGGACGAGTACTTCCTTTTTGAACTTGTCAAAAAAAAATGTTTAATGCCTTACCGCAAGAGTTAAAAAAAGAGGGTGTAAGTATCAAATGTTTAAAAAAAGGTCAGGGTATTATTAATTGAAAATAGTTTTTATACTATTGATGAATATTTTGAGTACTTCAGTACACTATCTACCTGATATTCTTTCTGCTTATTTTTTCTTTTTTGTCTGTTTATGTACTACTTGTCTTTCTGTTTTTTTAATCTTTATGTATTTATTATTATGACGACAGTATACACTATTGTGTAAAATTGAGAAATATATTATTATTATTATTATTATTATTATTTATAATTTTTTCCAGTTTTCTTTATACAACAGACGATGATCCTATAACCATCGCAAATGAGATCTGTCACATTTTTTTTTCTCGATGTAATTATCGTAAACTTTTATTCTCGCGAGCCTATTCGCTTTTCTAGATTGTTAACCCGTACTTCCATGGCTAGCCCCAAGCGCCTCCTTTACTATCACACCACAGCAAATTGGATTAAGCAGCATAAGGTAAATTTGGAAAATGAACCTAAGCCGCTTGAAACTAAATAGAAATAATATGACAATTGAATCGGAAAGTCTCATTTACCTTAATATCTACAATTTACGACCTACTAGCTGACTTCTTTAACAGATGTTACTTCTGTAGATTGGTTACAACGTTAAGATAATTTGAAAATTACCATTATGTAAAGTAGGAAAAAGTAGGTTGGTTGAGGAAATTAACTATTCAGGAGCTATTCTATAATCCTGCTAAAGTCTAAGTGAACGTTTAATGTGGGTAAGATAATGTCTTAAAATTATGAGTCTTTGGCTAATTATCTGAAAATACATTACGCGGAAATTACAGAGTATGTTGTGAGCATGACTGAAAGTTTTCCTGATGCGGTTGAACTGTTTGAAATATCTTGATCTTCCTTCACACAATTCAAATTAAGAGACGTCTGTGAATAGTGAAATTAACCATTCTGTCATTGGAATAAATAATAACAATTATTTTTTAAACATTTTTTTAGTGTCTAATGTTTAAAGGGAGATATTGAGATTTATTTTTATACGCAGCAAGTAAAATAAAGCTAAAAAGTAAAATAACAGAATTAAAGAAAGACCAAATTAGAAATAGGAAATTTCGAATGTAGTTGTTTTAACTAGTAAAACAATTGATAAAAAATAACAAAAACCAGTGTTTACCTTAGAGAATTCATTAAAAGTACAATCACGTTGCTAAAAAAACACACGAAATGTAAACTGCGGTAGCTCAGCTATCAGCAACCCTCAGAATTTGAAGTAAAGTCAAATAGTCGCTCACAAAATCATTGTAAAATCATAAAACGAGATTCAGGGAAGAAGTTCAATTCATCTGCTGCATAAGAATCCAAATTTAGGGCAATGGCGGCTCGTGATATTGTCTGTAGAGGAGGCTTGATATTCTGAAAGACAACTGATGTGCAATATGACTACAATTTGTACATTTCCCCACCACCCCTGAGGTATTACAATGGCGCGTTACATTTTTTTGCCGTGAGTTGTTCGCCAGGATACCGATTCACGACTTGAGAGAATAGAACTAATAAAAGAATAGAATGAAAAGGAAATAGAAAATATGATGAGATGAAAAAATCATTCTCATGAAATTCTCGTTCCTACGACTCGAGTATCGGTATCCAAAGGAGTCCTACTATCCCACTTGTAATTAAATTATATAACTTTTAATAAGAATAAAAATAGTTTTGATAAAAAAATTAAAGTGTTTTTCTACAAGCAAAAAATTGTATTCATTATCACTGCCAGGCGTGCAAAATTATAGGTTTTAATAGAAATTAAAATAGTTTTGAGAAAGAAGTTATATAAAAAAAATATAACCGCGGAACTCTATATTATGGAGAATTATAAAAAAATATTTCCTAAAAAATAAATAACAATTAAATATTTTTTCTAAAATAACAACTACCTATATTAATCTCTGCTTTAAAGCCTGAATATTTTTATAAATGAGTGGTAACCTGCGATTTTTGGAACTATCAAAATGGTTGATTATTTCATCATAAAATGAATCGCGTTTCCTCAATTCTGACAAAAAACGTTTTTCTATTGAAATAAGTGATGCATTTGAAAGGCGGTCTTGACTCATTTTGTTTCTAGTAAAAATGTTTTTATGCGTTTAAGTGCTGAAAATGATCATTCTACAAAAGCTTACCGGAATTGTCTCAAAAAATAGTGGCGTTATTCAAAAAGTTCTCTAATTTTGGGTCATAAGTTTTTAAAAAATCTACCAGCTCTTTGAAATTTCCTTTATTGCACGATTCTCGTTTTTCGTCATGTCCTCGGAAAGAATTTACTTGTGAAGATAACTATATAACGGCATCTATTAACGTCTTTAATATTTCCCTATTCTCACGGACCTTTTCGTTAACATTTTCTATTTCTCTCTTATGTGCAGAATCCAAGAAATTTACAATATTTTGTTTACCAAACATTTCGAATTTAATGCAAGATGAAATGTGCTCCTGGGATTTTTCGTGCCTTTCTAAACCTCGCGACAAATTTTGCAAATTATTAAACCCGGCCCTGCCCCAAATTTAGGATTGATCATTAGTAAATAATAAACATCTCCAACAATATAATTTGTTTCTAACTGTTGATGCCGTTAACCACTCGACTTTTTTATAATTGTTATCACAAAGCCCTCTGTTTTGTTTACCACTTTTAAAAACTAATGAAAGCATTGCTGGTGTAGGCCTGGCATTTCTTTTAATGTTTTAATTCTTACCTTTTCGTCATAAATAAGAGTAGTAAATCCATTTAATAACAAATAATCCACCACATCTGGACAACAAGACATGTTGTTGGGAATATTTTCACCTAGAGCACTTATTTCTAGCCCGCCTATCAAATGTTTTATGTATTTATACGTCAAGTTGTTCTTAACCGCAACTGTCAGACGTCAGTTCGTTTTCTTTGTGAATCACCTGACTCTTGAATGACCTGTGCACATGCGCTATAAAGAACTGAGATCTGAGGCTATTCCAAGTGTTGCTATTTTACACAACGCAAAGAAATTCAAGGTCATTCATGTTATAAGTAAATGCGGTAAAGGTGGAAGCTATTTCGTATTAGCCTCCAGCGAACCGCAGTGTTCATTCAGTAAAAGACCGGCCGACCGGAAAATATGCATACAAAGACTATCCGGACTGTAACGTTATAGGTATGTTTGTGGAAAGGAAATGCAAAAATGTTATATATAAACTGAAAATTAATTAATGAATAATAAACAATAAAAAATATTGAAAATTGAGATATACCTAATAGAAATTTCTTAAAATATTACTTTTGAAGATATGGTGGTTCTTCCAAGGGGAGGCTCAGCCTCCCCTGGCTCCCCTGATGAGCCGCCACTGATTTAGGGCCTGAACATGTTGAGAAAGAAAGAAATATCATTAGAATTTAAGTAGGTTTAATTAGACCTTAATATCTTGTTAAAACTAGATTAAATAGACTAAGAATTGAGCAGCAAAGAGTACAGAATAAGCTGCTAGTGCAAAATTTAAACAAAAAAGTGATATAAAACCAAAGTGCGACAGAACCGAGTGCCACGATAGTGTTTGTGGTAAGTTGAAAAGGACAGAATGGACTGAAATGAGACTTGCCTTGAAATCAGCAGGAGCACATCAGGAAAAAGTTTCAAACATCAAAATTCACCATAACAGTTCAACATGAAGTGAAAATAATAAAATTTTGGAAAATCAATATTAAAATGTATCAGACAAGCTGAAATTCAGGACAGATGTCAGAGGCTGGCATTAAGAAATAACAACATAATAGTAGGGGAGCCCTCGACCAAGATTTTAGCTTCATCACGATTATTTTTCAATAGTTTATCACTCCCTGAATAAATAGTTCCGTTACTACAGGCATGTCTGATTTTGCTCAAGGGGTCAATTCGTTTATCGAACGTGTCAAAATAAATTACCCATTTTTTTTTATCGCGGCATGTTAGTTTCCTTGTTTTTCCATTAAAGGAAATGTTAGACAATGTAGGAAAAACAAGCTAACCATCATACTCTTCGTCGATTTACTGCATTTTTTATATAATTGTTGCACATTCTATAGGATACTCTTCGCAGTTTTTTTTGTAGATACTGTCATTTTTAGTTTAATTACAAAACATTAAAAAAAGTTTTTAATTTAAAAAATTTGTAACTTTTTTATTTATCGATTTATTTTGTTCAAAATCAATAGGGTTCTTTCTCTAGCTAACACTAACTTACCCTCCAAATTTTAATACAATCGGACTTTTTGTTCTTAAGTTATCGTGCTTAGAAGAAACGTGACGGACGGACGGACGGACGGACGGACGGACGGACGGACGGACAGACTTACAGACATACAGGCGGGCAGACAGACAGACGGACAGACAGACGGACAGGCCAGACGGCCAGACGGACGGACGGACATTTTGAAAGTTATTCAGAATTCGATCATGGATACAGTGATATGAATTTTTTTTCTCTAGGAGCAATATTATCGGTTTTAGAAATGTGCCGATCGAATGTAATATACTCTTCGTTTTGTGTTTGCGAAGAGTATAATAATAACTGCATTTCCCGCCTCGCCCGCGTCTCTACTGGGTGAAAATTTCCAATTTTCTGACACTTGGAAAATCTTGTCATCGCGGTACGCCAGTTCCCACAGCATTACACGTTTTTAGTACCAGAGAACCTAGCAAAATTAGTAACTGACAATTTTCAGACGAATCGGACAATAAATGATAAAATGTGTCCGGCTAATCGTGCCGCCATTTTGAATTTCCCAATTTCGATTTCATATTCGGAGCCTGCTACTACAGTTTCGAGTGAAAGCTCGGTTTTTGTTTCTATCGAAAGAGGAAATCGGCAATATATCGACATCGTAAACTGCAGGGTCAAAATCTTGGGTATTTTTTGACGTATAGTGAATTTCGCGCGGAAAGAAGGCGACTGAAAATGAATTTCCAGCCCTTTCGCGACACTTTGGGACTTTGCTGCAAGGAAGAAAGTTGTTTATTTTGGTTGAAACTAAACATTTTTCATGTATTTAACCATGCGGTGATTACACGAAATTTTGGTCGAGGGCTTACCTACTATAAATTTTGGACTAATGATAGTGGCAGGCTAAGAAAATAACAAGCTCCTTGATCCTAGGAACGAGAACAAATGGAGAAGATATCAACAACGAGTTGAATGAAAGTAATCCAAGAAGGAAGGAAAAGTCTAATAATCCAATTATTATACAAAACGTATAACTTACCAGGTAATATTTAACAAAGCAGACAGTGTTCTGCAATATATCAGCAAATATCCAAGGAAGACACTGATATCCAACCGAAACACTAAGAAATTAACAAAACAATTAATAAGAACAGTTTTTAATAAATTTAACAGTAAAATAAGATTTCCCCTATGTAAATAACCGTAACTTTGACCGCATTGTCATTAGATTAAGTAATTATCTGGAAATATGGAATTAGGGACATAGTAATTAACAATTAATTCCAATGATATTTAATTAAATATTTCGAAAATAAACTTGTTATAAAAATTTCAAATAAAATTTTATTTCATTCACAAGCACAGAAAATATATTAGGCAACCAACAATGCAGCATTGAATTGACAAAAGTGCCAATTCAGTTGTATATATATAACAAAATAAAAGTTTTCATTTATAAAAAAGCATTACAATATACAAAATATAAAAAAATCATTAGAAGCAAAGTTTTAAAAGCGACTTACAACGAACACTGAAATGAGAGCTCCACTGAGATAGCAAAGTAAAACAGAGGGTTTTACAAAAGATAACAGTATTACACCAATTTCTAAAAGTTGAGTAAATATAAAATAAGGTAAGCAAAGGCAATTTGTTATATTTGTCAAATTAAAGAGGAGGAACGAATGTAATAATATATATTAATAGCAGTTATTCTAGATATATTTGATTGATTGATTTTATTGATTTACCAGCACATGGCAGGAACTACAACTTTTAAAACATACTGCTGATCGTCATCAATCATATCTCTTAATGGATTTCAAATATCTTTAAGCCTATTAGTAGTGTATGAAAATTGGCACAATTTTCGTAAAAAATGTTGTTTTTTTTTGCACGATTAGTATTAAAGGAATATCCTGGAGAGTCCTGAAAAAATGCAATTAACTAATTTTTTAAATGTTTTGAAGTGTTTTTAAATGGTTACAGTTCAAATATTTTCCACTTCAGGACCGGTTTCAATTTTCAATATTGGATTAAAGATTTTCATTAATGGCGAGACAGTCGGAAATCAAAAATGCAGGAAAATCATCTGGACGCATCATATTCTCTTGTAACTTATATTAGAAATCTGTTGAAATAGAATACCACAGAAAGAATTTGTGAGATTAATTTAATAGCTCCCATCCTACATGCCTTTAACGATCGTTAGTTAGAAACCCGTGAAGCAAATGAAATATCTTCCGATGAAAAAAGGTAAAGGCACGCCCGTACTCATAATGGTTTCAGTTTAATGGCTTATTAATAAGAGCCATTACTTATTTATTATTAATTTACTAAATATTTTATCGTTCTATTGAAGCCAATAAATTTACTGGAAATTAATTAAGCTAGGTACTGCAATTATTATAGATGGCTGACTACGAGAGGCCGATGCGAAAGTGCAAGTTCAATAAAGAACAGTGTTTGAACAAGTTATAGTGAATTATCTCGCTACCTTCACAGTATTATATCAGGATTATAATAATACCTTTATTGCAAGACTCTAAAGCTTCTTTAGTTAGTGTACATGTAGGTTTACATTGAAAAGTGTTGAAAATATGCTTATTGTTAGTTTGTTGGTTCGTCGTCCATTTTCATCTTCAATATTTACACAGGCGCGAACGATTAAACTACATGTTATATACACCAATTTTCTAATGTATTATTTTACTATATGAAGCTGTATATCGACGTAATTAAAACAATAATAAATTTACAACACTTGCCAGATTTTTTTTATGCGAATATTAATGAAATTGCAAAATGTCTTAGAAGGATAGCGAAAATAAGTAAAATATATTTCGGATGTCTCAACCACGCAAGAGCATCTTCGTGCGTGCTTAGCAGGAGATTTATGTGGGAAAAATAAATATAGTGCTAATCTAAGAGCCCTGGGCATACAGAGAACGCATCAAGGGACTCCCCACACAATCATGTAAGTTAATTTATTCTACTTTGCATGTCAATCCTAGAGCAGCCTTACTGCTCGACAAAAGCACTAATATTCTTCTCCTTTCAGAGTTCATAACCAGGGACTTAGTTGCTGTAGTCCAGAGGAAGTAAAGAGCCTCATTAACTGGTGCAAAAGAAGGAACACACATTACATTATTGACAGCGATGCTAATGCGCACCATCACATGTGGGGCAGCAAGGACACAAACATTAGAGGTGAGTACCTTTTTGAATATTTGTCTGCAAACAATATCGACTTATCAATACAGGTGATGAACCCACCTTTGTAAATGCGGTTAGAAAAGGGATTTTTAGACGTAACCCTTGCGAATCCATTTATAACTGAGTCAATAGAAAATTGGCATGTTTCAAACCTCGAGCAGAGTATCTAGGTTGATAGACTGTAGTGCTTATAGAGAGCACTTAAGATCGGAGGTCGAAGGTATCACCCATTTCATCGACACAATAGAGGAATCAGATATAGTCTCCTATGGCTACAACATCTCATGATTTCTTGTTATGAGAAAAAAAAACCTGCCCTAAAAAACAAAAGGCAGTCCAAAGAGATGTGCCTTGGTGGAATAGGGAACTCAGCCATCGCAGATCTGAGATTAGAAAAATCTTCAATAGGGCTAAGATCTCTGGAGACTGGAAGAAAAAAAGCCCTTACAGAACACAATAAAGAATTGAGAGGGTCTAAAAGGAGATCATGGAGACGGTTCTGCGAAAAAATAAACGAATTAGCCCCTGCTGTCCATCTACAAAAAGTCCTTGCAAAAGACCACTACTCAATTGGTATAGGGCTACGTAAAAAGTCTGACGGCAATTACGCAGAGAGTCACCAGGAAAGTATAAGAGTACTTTTAGGTAGTCATTTCCCTGACTCCTGCATCATTGAAGATGACCTAGCACAAACCTACTTGGAGGAGGATGTACATCGCCCTACCAGAGAAGGAAGAAGGCTAGAAACAAATATTTTCACCCCTAATAAAATTAAATGGACGGTGTCCAGTTTCAAGCCCTTTAAGTCACCAGGCAAGGATGGCATTTTTCCTTCCCTGCTTCAACATGGCATTGAGGAACATACCCCATGCTTGAGAAGGATATTTAGAGCAAGCTGTTCTCTTGCATACATTCCACAAGCTTGGAAGGAAGTTAAGATGGTATTTATTCCAAAGATATGCAGACTTCCATCGGAGGAACCGAAATCATATCGCCCCATTACTTTAACCTCTTTTCCCCTGAAGACAATGGAGAAAATATTAGATGAGCATGTCAGAAGTGGAACTCTTACACGGGCTCCCCTTCATCCAAAACAATTTGCCTAACAATCTGGCAAATCGACAGTAAATGGTCTACATAGCCTGGTTAAAGGCATTGAAAAAACATTTACTGCAAAAGAAGTAGATACAATCCATGCTAAGACGCCGAATGAGGGGGAGAGTCTGCCACTTTGATTCCAGTCAAGGGTTGTCCACAAGGTGGAGTTATATCGCCTTTGCTGTGGTCAATGGTGGTTGATGACCTCCTCCTTAGGCTGAGTAATTCTGGCTTCAACGTTCAAAGTTATACTGATGACCTGGTTATTACTGTGAGAAATAGGCATGAGGTTATGATTTCAAATCTCATGCAAACCGCCTTAAACATAATATCCAAATGGTGCTCGCAAGAGGACCTCAGTCTCAATCCGAGCAAAACAGTTATTGTTTCGTTTGGAAAATGAGTTTAAGAGCTCTTATGTTAAATGAAACGGTGCTGAACTTTTCCAGGAAGTTAAATATCTAGGAATAATTCTGGATCAAAAACTTACCTGAAACTCCTAGAAAGCCACTGTGGCTATTTGGACGTGTCACAGGCTGTTTGGTAAGACTTGGGGATCTAACTCAATGCCAATCATATGGAACTTTGACTGTCCGTTTGATTTGCTAATTGAGAGCCGGCAGACGAGCAGAGTTGAAGCCCTGCAGTTGGAGAAGGGGTCACTCATCTGGTACACAGATGGAGCGAAGATAGCTGAAGGGGTCGGCGTGGGCGTAGCGAGGTCTAATTGCAGGCTATCCACAAGCCTAGGCATCACCCCAACAATCTTCCAAGCAGAAATCTGAGCTATCATCCAGAAATGCACAAACAAAGGCATTCGAAGGGCAAAGATCTATATACTTTCATATATACTTTCAGATAGCCAGGCAGCTCTAAGGTCCTATATTTTTTAGTCTAAAATTGCCTGGGAATGCAGGCAACTGGCAAAAAACAACAAGGTTACCTTGAAGTAAGAGCCGGGACATCAGGGAATAGAAGGAAATGAATTAGCCGACGCCCTTACAAAAGAAGGTGCTGAAGCCCCATTTTTTGGGAACGAACCGTTTTGTGGCTTATTCAAGGTGCACATAACGGAGGATATCCTAAAATGGGAAAAGAAACAGAAAGAGTCCTACTGGAAGAATACACCAGGCCAAAGACAAACGAAAAAGTGTATCCCTTATTCGATGAAGAATGCCACAAGCCTTCTCGAATTCGAAAAGTCCGACTTAAGGCTGATAACAGGCCTCTTGACAGGCCATTGCTCCTTGAGATATCATCTCAAGAATATGGGCAAGGCAGACAATGTTATGTACAGATACTGTGATACTGCAATAGAAAAAGTAACTATAAAAGGTGTAATTAACGCCTAAAGATACAAGGGAAGTAGCCCCTAGGAGTCCAGGGCAACAACTAGTTGTAGGGTAATCCGCAAGAGATATTTTAGGTTGGTGTGAGGAAGGACTGGGGAGGAGCAGAGCGACCCCCTAAACAATCAACAATCTATATCATTTATTGGTGTCACAAACATTCGTAACCCAGTTTTAAGCCATTCGCAATCATTTTGACCACCACTTATTATTTGAAACATCACAATCGTGTCACTGCCAGAAAAAGAAATTTTGAACAAAATTTCCAGGGTAGAAAAAGTTATGCAAAACTACAAGCGAGTTTGTGACCCTATTGTAATGCATAAACAATCATTTGCAAAACATTTGCAATTTTTTTTGACAAAATGTATCATAATAAAGTTAATAAACAACTATTTGCAATATTCCCGTACCATGGTGTAAACTTCTTTTCAAAAATTTACTGCCAATTTCCATTTGTTGTTAAATTAACAATATTCCGCGGGGCGGAGAAGGGTACAGAAACCGGATTTGTTATTGTTTTATCTCCTCCAATATTGCCCCAAAGATTAAACATTTACAGAAGTTGCAATTTAGCAAGCCTCGTTAAGACATTGAATATGAACTTGGCTAACTTTCAAGTCTGACATGACATTTGCAAAATCTCCAAAATGTACACGAGAATACGAGATAGAAATAAAGAAAAGTTTTAAAAATTTTCAAACTTTTATTATATAAATGCGGATAAAAAAGTACAAAAGTTACACAGCTCAGAATAACTGTAATAGGCTTTACATTAATATTCCACAAAAAAATGGGTTTCGTAAAAATGCAAGAACATGAATTTAAGTATCAAAATTTATCAAATAATCAAGTTTTACACAATCTAAGCTAGGCGTCGATCGGCGTCGAGATGAAAAAATGGAAGAATATGAATCTAGGTATAAAAATTTATAAAATTCGTTTCAGTTTTACAAGAACGGCGCTAGATGTAGCGTGTCGGTCGGCGTAGAGACGCAAAAATCAAAGAACAATTTAGGTAGTTTTACAAAAACGACGCTAGGCGTTGGTCGGCATCGGAGCGTAAAAATGCAAGAACATATATTTAGATATCATTTTTTTTTTTTCAAATACGAATCTAGGTATCAAAATTTAACAAGAATATGAGTGTAGATATCAAAATTTATCAAATACACAAATTTTACAAAAACGATGCTAGGCGTCAGTCGACTAATATTTACAATGTTTTCCCATTTTTCAACCCTCAAATCTAGCTAGCCAAAAATTTTAAAAAACCGACAGATTCGTTGACATACTGCCACAAACATAACTCGACATTTTTTTTCACGAAAACTTCAGACAAAATTTTCAACACCTTCCCCCCACCCCCCAAACCCTCAATCTAAATCCAGTATTCTCTTAAAAATTACAATCGACCCGTAAAAAGTTTCCAAACACCGAATTTCACACAAATATCGATTTTCAGCTTTTTCCGATAATTACAACTCTTTTCCCATTTTTCAACCCCCAAATTCAACTCGGCAAGAAAATACTCAATAACCCACAGATTTGTCCATATACTGCCAAAAACGCAATTCGATTATTTTGCTCATCAAAACATCAACAACAAAAAATCACCCCCGACCACCCCCACAACTGCATCCCGGATTATCTTAAAAATTACAGTCGACCAGTAATAGACTCAAAACACCGAATTTCATACAAATATAAATTTTCAGCTTTCTCTGATAATTATGACGTTTTCCATTCTTTCAACCCCCAAATATAACTCCGCCAAAAATTTTTAAAAACCAACACATTCATCCACATACTGCCAAAAACTCAACTTGACATTTACTTTTCTCACCGAAACTTCATCACGAAAAAATTAATTTTATCCCCAACCTAACACCCCATTCCCCCAAACACATCCCGCATTCTCTTAAAAATTACAATCGACCCGTAAGAAGTCTCAAAACACCAAATTTCTCACAAATATCGATTTTCAGCTTTTTCCGATAATTATTATTTTTTCAATTTTTCAACCTCCAAATCCAACGCTGCCAGAAAATTTGGAAAAACCCACAGATTCGTCCACATAATGCTAATCCCAGATCTACATTTTTTGCTCATCAAAACATCAAAATTTATTTTTTATGTTCCTACACTATGAAGCAATCCTCCAATCTTATTCGAAAAAATATATGTTGTAACTTAGGATATGAGCATATCACAGAAAAAAAATAGTGGTGTTCCATCAAATAGTTCATAAACAAAAAATTGTTGCAAAATTAATTTTTTTTACCCCCTATTCTTTTAAATCACAATGGGACCACATATATTTTAGCTCCAGGATCCGACCCATTCACATTTGAGAAAATCAAATTTTTTCATTTTTCAAAATTTATTATTCTTTTACACTATCAAGTAATCCTCCAATGTAATTCCAAAAAATATATGTTGTCACTTAGGATATGAGCATATCACAGAAAAAGATAGTGGTGTTCCATCAAATAGTTCATAAAGAAAAGTATTGTTGCAAAATTAGAATATCTTTTTTTACCCCATAGTCATTTAATATATTGAGAATCAATTTTTTTATAATCAACGTAACGTCCTGGACCACATATATTTTAGTTCCCGGATTGAGCTCATTCACATTTGAGAAAAGCAATTTCTTTCATTTTTCATGCTGGTATTTGGGATCAACTATTCTCGTGTTGGTAGGAACTTACCTCCCAAATATGAATCAAATCCAAGGCGAATAAACGTTTCAACCCCTGTATGTTTGTTCATTCGAATTTAAATTCAATAGTTTGCATTTGACGAGATCTTCATTCAAATGACACCAAAAGACAACCACCTAGCGTACATAACAATTGCAAAAATTCGCAAAAACAGCGAAATTTCCAAGCGTTGCACAAATCGCTACTGGACCCCCGTATTACCGTTGCACCTTCGATTTTTGTTGGTGGCCATTCCCTAGAAAGAGACATCCGATAGGGAAATATTTATCAATTCTGGCCATAACTACTTCCCTCGCATACCTAAGGGAAGTATTGTATTCGAGAAAAAATCACCCTCCGAGATTTTTTCAGATGTTCACGTTTCAGATCACGTAGATTACGAAAATATAGGTTTTTCAATACCGTCAGTCAGTCTGTCTGTCTGTCTGTTGGTGCATTATCTAAAAAACTATATATAATAGTCAAATATGGTAGGAGCTGACACTACTACCAGCGAAGAAATGGTTAAACTTTCACTGGAAAATATACAGGGTGGACTGTCTAAGGGGAATAAATAATGAAAAACATTTTGTTTTGCTCAAATTTAAGGTTTTCACGTTTCATGATATTCTAAATCTATTTCAGAAAAAAAAATGTTTTCAACTTTTTGAAAATTTTATCAGTAGAAAAAAGGGAAATTCTTTTTGCTGAAATTTGAAATGTCCACGTTTCATGACAATCTAAATTTATTTCATAAAAAAAAAATTGAAAAAGAAAATTTTGAAAATTTTGTCAGAAATATTTTTAAAATATTTATTTACTACTATAGAATATATTATGGGAAAATTGTTTTTGCTCAAATTTAAAATTTCCACGTTTCATGGAATTCTAAACTTATTGAATTTAGTTCAAATTCATAGTAATAGTCTTGCTATAGTTCTACTTAAGTACTCTTATAGTTTTTTTTAAATATACGTACTAAGAAAAAAAAGTTATGAGCAAAAATAATAAATATTTCCTTATCGGATGTCTCTTTCTAGAGAATGGCCACCTTAAACATTTTCAATTTTAAAACTATCGCAATTCTTGTCTAACTTTTCACTATGCTGACTGGCTTATTGTATCGCAATGTAGTTTTACCTACTACACTAGTTAATATTTTTTTCCAGCACATCTCAATTAGCACAGGCAAATTAGCCATTTAGGGTAACAAAAATTAATAAAAGGATCATCTCTGGGATTTAAGTAGGTAATAACCTGAAGAATGAGACGATGCATTCTTTGCACTTCCAAGTTCCAGGAAAATTGAAAAAAATTTGGAAAAACTTTTTCATTTTCGGTTTTTTTGCTCTAGCGCCCAAAGTAATGAAAATAGAGAAAAACGTTTCCAACAAAATTTGTAGCTCGTCTCTTTCTCTACAAAAAAGGTCTTTACAAATTTTTGTCTTACTTAAGCTGTTTAGAAGATAAATTGAGTTTTCCACTTATAGTTTTAAGCCGCTTCGAAATGCGCAAAAAATGAGAATTCTCCAGGAGTTTCGTACGACCGGGCTCATCGATCGATAATTCTTACTATTCACAGCCCCTAAAAAAATGAAAATAGCGTAAAATGTAGAGAAAAGTCTTAGCTTTAATGTGGAACTAATCACAAAATTCATAAAAAATTTTATCATAGAGAAAAAGAAGATGGCTTAGTAAACTTTGTACAGTTGATCCACAGATTTGTTCATATCTTTGCCGGGAGTCGTTAGAATGATAATTCATTTTGCTTGTATATTCTTATATAATGATATATTAATCCAATTAACATTTTATTGCAATTACTTCTGTTGGAAAAATATGCCTTGCAATCAAAGTAGAGGGTATGTTTCTCATCGATCAATCACCTTCAAATTTTGGAAGTTCAATTCGCCGTATCTTAATTAATAATAATAGCAGTCCAAATTTTTGGACTATAAGTACAAGAAGACATATTCTTTCGAATGACTTTAGAGTTTTTTAAATGCGTGCAGTACTTGTTGAATTTGTCTACATTATTCATACACGTTCAGAAAATGCACAATTATACAGTAAAACATATACAACTTATTTGTTTCTTAACATTCTTCATTAAAATTGTCACGAAATATAGATTAAAGTGCGTGGAATCGGATCCATGCAGTGAAAAAGCATCCATTCTTACGGAAGGGATAGGAGGATGCATAAAACTCAAAGATATGAATAAATCAACTGTATAAAGTTTACTAAGGCATCTTCTAACACTTTTTTATCTATGATAAAAATTTGTATGAATTTTGTGATTAGTTCCACATTAAAGCTGAGACTTTTGTCTACATTTTATATTGTTTTCATTTTTGTAGGGGCTCTGAATAGTAAGAATTATCGATCGATGTCTCCGGTCGTACGAAACTTCCAGAGAATTCTCATTTTCCGCGCATTTCGGAGCGGCTCAAAACAATAAGTGGAAAACTGAATGTGTCTCCTAAACGGCGTAAGTAAGACAAAAAATTGTATAGATCTTTTTTGTAGAGAAAGAGACGTGCTACAAATTTTGTTGAACACTTTTTTCTATATTTTCATTATTTTAGACGCTAGAGCAAAAAAAGCGAAAATCAAAAAAATGTTTTCAAATTTTTTTGAATTTTCCAGGAACTTGGAAGTGAAAAGAATGCACCAATGCATTCTACAGGTTATTACCTACTCAAATCCCGGAGATGATCCTTTTATTAATTTTTCCGAGGTTTTTACAAAATTTTGCCTTTATTGCCTATACTATATAATGTGTGTATTTTAAACAAAAAAAAATCTGATCTAATTAGATAATCAGCAATTAGTAATCCCGTATGTGAGAGAGATATTCCGCAGTACGAGCATAATACCGTATGGCCTGATAATCGGCTATTTTAGCTTCCCAGTAAACAAACTTTTGACAGGAGAGCGAATAGCAGATAATGAAAATTGCGTGCGTCAGTCATTTAACGTCAATCACCACTGTTTAACGTATCCGGATTATAAATGTTTTAAGACATTTTTAGAATTATCCATAATGTGTCCAATATTTTATAATTATTTAACTTTTATCAAAATTATACTGAGAAAGATAACTTACTTCAATAGTTCAATGGAGTATAGGAATTAATGCAAACGTATTTAAATGTTTAGATAACTATTTCTTTAATTTAAATACCTAATGTTCTCTTTGAAATTGAGCGACCGGTAAAACTAAGTAATTGTTATACTACGTCGACTAATCAAATTTTTGTTTTCACGGCATTTTTTTTTAATATTTCAATTTGAAATTTGTCACATTTCTTTACTATTATAAGTATGTATACTTTCCGAAAATTTTAGACAAATTTCGCATGACAAGCTAAGTAAGAGAAACGAGAAATTACTAAGTACTGTAGTTTTCGTGAGGTTTTGTAATTAATTTAAAGAGTTGAAACCTACATAGTTTTGAAGGATAATTTGTCCCAAACAATATCAATTCTAACCCATTCTTATCTGATATAACCTCAGATATTCAGAAGAATGTAAGGAGCCAGTTCACAATGGGCTTCTTTTTAACCCCTCCCCACCTTTGTAACATACATGAACTACCTAAAGAGAATTACCTGCTTGTCGAGAACAAAATCAAAACATTGTCTACACAGTTTCTAACATGTTCAGGCCCGACGAGAGGGGGGTCGGGGGTGTTTCCCCCCGGACCTGGTGGTTTTTGAGGGGGCCCGGTGGTTTTGAGGGGGAACGGGTTTCACCCGAAGTTGAAGATTAGTAACTATTTGTATTGGGTAAAATGAAAGAAGTATGCTTTTAAATGATTAATAAGAATAACTAGTCTCGTATTGTATATTCTTAAGGAATATTATGACTTCAAAATTTTGATCGAGGTAAATATTGAAACCTAAGGAATATCACTCCTACGCTGTTCAAAATTTCGATTGAGAGAGATGTTCAATTTTGAGGAGCATCACCTCCCTCAAAATACTGATTGAGATAAATATTTAATTTTGAGGAATGCCACCCCCAGCTCTTCAAAATTTCGCCGAGAAAAATATTAAATTGTAAGGAATATTTCCCTCCCGCTCTTCGAAAATTTAGTAGAGGTAAATAATTTATTATTATGAGTGCCACCTCTCGCTCTTTCGAAATTTATATTGAAGATTGGTGGGAGTCGTATGTTACTACCCCTCGGGCCCCGATTTTCTCCCGATGGCCCTGAACATGTTCAAAATAAGTTAGAAAATCCGGTTATTCTAAGACAATTCCTTTTCCACGAATATTTTCACCGATTTACCTCAACTTGCAGTTTTGGTATCTTGGGCCAAACATCTCTTAATTCCCAAATCAAATCGACTCAAGGTCACAGAGTGGCACACATGGGAGTACCATTTGAAAGGAGTTTTCTGTAAAATAACAATTAAACTTTTTAATATTATAATGTAATTACTATCGGAGTACATATTATAAATTTTATATTTCACAATCATCTTCCTTGCCTCGACAAAGTTTTGTTTTTCTTTCTGGGTCCATGTTTTACCACAGCAATATTTGGAGCGTCCTGCTTCTCACGGGTTTTCTTATCTATCGACCCGAGAGCGAATTTAGAAAATTCCGTCCGTCGGTCAGTCGTCTATCAGTCCGTCGGTCTGTCGGTCCGCTTGCCTGTCTGTCTGTCTGTCTGTCTCTGTCTGTTTGCCTGTCCGTCCGTCCGCCCGCCCGCCCGTCTCTCCGTCTGTCCGTCTGTCACGCTCAGCCCCCCTAACCCGTTTTCGGATTTCGATGAAACTTGGGTGGTTAATGAGAGGCCTTTAGAAAACATTAACGCTAGAAGCTCGGCTCCGTTCAAAAAAGAAATGGTGCTGCTGACAACGCTCTACAAATAAATATACCAGACACTATGTCTAACAACAAATGAAAATTGATTTTTTTTGCATGAAACTGGTTTTCTCGAAATCGGGCTAGGAAGCACAGTAACTGTCCAGGATATTGATCAATTGATGAGACTTGGTGGGATCAAAGGTACACGGCCACAAATGAAGCCTATTGCTGGCGGCCCGAATCCGTTGACGCAAATATTTTTTCCAGGGAGGAGTATGATTTTCCAAAGAAATTAATAACTCCCGAACCGAAGGTCCGATATTGATTTTCAAAAATGGCGATTGTAGGGCTCGATTAGATCTATTGAGTGATGTTTGTGAGAAATTTGATAAAACAAAAGCAAATCTACAAATCCACGAAAACTTGATTTTCTTGATAAATTCTACAAATACCAAAGAGTTTTCTAATAAAAATCGAAAATTAAGTGTTCCGTCGATCAATTCTATAACCAGTATAATTCACGAACCTTTTAGGACAAAAAATCTGAAATAGAGTTTTTTCGAAAAATTCAAAATAAACGAGTTATTTACGAAGATGCATTGCATAGAATTATTTAAAAAAATATTACAGTGATAAATTCTCCGTGCGATATAGGTACAAAAAAGAATATAATGTTATATTTAAAATATCATCATTCATTTCCTTATTTGGTTAAGTAATGGTGTTAAATTTTTGGGGTGGCGCGAAGTAGACTATAAATTATTGTAGCCAAACTTTATAAAGTAGAAAAACTGATTATGATAAAGTATCTTTTGTAATATTCTGATATTTCAAATAAGTTTAATCAGAAAAAAATAAATTCCGATTCCTGCATTGTACACATTGCAAAAAAATGTGCGAATGCAAAACAAAGCAGGTTTTACTCTGAAACAGATTTTGATATCGTACCTTCTCGAAAAAGTCTCTATTTTAGTTAAACACAAAATTATCTATAGGTGTCCAAACCAAAAAAATGAATATCATACCGGAGAAAATTCTTCTATAAATATTTGACCGATTTTCATTTACTAAATAAAAATAGAACCGATGCCCTTTCTGTGTATCAAAATGTAGTTAGCCTTTACTTTAGTCTATGCAACCAGAAAAAAAAGGAAAATAAAACATGTCAAAATGTACTGAGTCATCTTTTACGACCCTCTGCTGAAAATGTTCTGAAACATCCCAACAGGGATAAAAAGCATATCAAAATGTTGCTTTTTTGGCTTGTTCTACTTATATACTCCTAATTAATGTGCCCCCCAATCCTTCAACGGAATAAGCTCAAAATATAACCCATGCCCACAAAAAAAATTGTGAGCGAAATTTCGGACCCACTTTTCTCTATGTTTTTGGGGGAGCTGAACGAGAATAGCATGGTCGTATCGAATTTTGTAGCTAGAGCTAAAAATTTCTCAAGAATTCTGGAAAATGAATCTATATTTTTGCAAAAAATCGAACGTCATTCAGAAATTTTCAAAAAATTCAGACGTTGAGGATAGGGTGAAAAGTGAATGGCATCAAATTCGTAGATGCACTAATTTCATCTCTGTCGGATCGCGTCGCCATTCCGGTCAGATTTACTACGAAGCGGACTCTCGTATGGATTAAAAATATCCCTCTATTGTAGAGAATCGAATGGCGCTAAACAGGAGTCCGAACCTCGACTCGTTTTCGAGATACAGTCCATCACAGTTGAAAGAAGGTAAATATTCCATTTTTTCTCAATATCGACGGCTCATATTTTGAAGACTGATCGTGGTATCGACTTCCTGCTTACACCGTTTATTTTCTCTCGTCTAATTTCATACTCATGAATTTTTTCAGAATTTTCCCGAACATTTTAAATTTCGTGAGAATTGAATTTTTTCAGAATTTTTCCGGACATTTTTTATTTTGACCTCCGATTTCTGTAAAACCGTTCGAGATATCGACTTGCGTTTCACATCGTCCATTATTCGCTCTATGCTCGACTTCTGTGAATTTTTTGAACATGTTTGGACGAATTTCAATTTTACGCAATAATATTAGATCGATTTTACAGGATTTTTGACCAATTTCTAGCTTGAAAATTCTACTCGACCATGCTTTTTTGACTTCATATTCTTGTTCAGCGCCCCAAGAAACAGAAAAAGAAATGAAATCTCGCCCACATTTTTTTTGTAGACCTGCAAATTTTACTTCCAGATCTCTTATATTAAATACATGTACCTAACTTCAAGTGAATATCTTAAACTGCTCCCGAGTAATCGTGCGCACAAAAAATAGTTATAGACCGACAGAGAGAAAAAAAAAATCGCTCTTTAAAATCTCAACGTTTCATGACATTCTAAACCTTTTTTTAACGAAACAGAAATTGGATTTTTTTTATAATTATTGTACTTCCACGCTACTACCTGAATGTGAAAGTATATGGAAGGTATTCTAGACTATATTCCGATCAAACTCCCTTTCTCTAGCAAACAAACAAAAGATAAAGGAATATGCGATCAATTTTTTTCATTTTGGATATATTTTGTCCATTATTTTCAATTTTAAGTCAAAGATTTCCATCATGTGGGTAACTACGGTCCTGTACCTACTTACCGTGTGTATCAATCAGAAAATGGGTGGGTTATGACGTCATAGGTTTAACGAAAGTCACGATCACTCGACAATCCTGCAGAGTTTATCACGATGCACGACCCGATCGACCTACCCAGCCTACCAAGGTTTATGAAGTCTGCAAACCGATATTTATTCGCTTCATCCGACGTGAAAAACAATAATTCTCAGTCTTTCTCTATCATCGTTAAAAGTTGAAGTAAACTTGCACTTACAATCGACTTATGGAAGTCAATCGAGAACAATTAATACTTGATTAAATTGCCTCAAGGAAGTACACAGTGTAGCAGCGAAAATAACACAGTAAACCAGTAAACCCAATTCTGACATTTAATTCCTCACATTGAGACAGAAGAATGTGGCTTGATAATAATCTCAGGAGTCGTATATTCTATGTACTTAAGATGCTAAAAAATATTAAAATATATATTTTTTAAATACGCCTTTATTAGAACTACAAAAAAAAAAATAATTTTAGTTTCAGCTATCACAGTATTATCATAGTTAAATAAGTAAATATAAAAAGAAACATTTCTTTAATGAGTATGCGAGGGAAGTAAAAATATATCATTTTAGTAGAAAAATTTTTTTCAAAAATGTTGATAAAAATTTTTTATTTTTACTTCCCTCGCATACCGAAGGGAAGTATTGTATTCGAGAAAAAATCACCCTCCGAGATTTTTTCGGATTCTGACGTTTCAGAACACGTAGATTCCGAAAATATAGGTTTTTCAATTCCGTCAGTCTGTATGTCTGTCTGTCTGTCTGTTGGTGCATTAACTAAAAAACTACTTGACGGAGAGCAGTCAAATTTGGTAGGTAGTTAACCCTACTGTCAGCGAAGAACTGGTAGAATTTTCACTGAAAAATATACAGGGTGGACCGTCTAAACGGAATAAATAATGAAAAAAATTTTTTTTTGCTCAAATTTAAAATTTCCACGTTTCATGACGCGCTAAACCTATTTCAGGAAAAAAAATTTTTTGAAAATTTTTTTCAAACATTTTTGAAAAAATTTTTACCAAGTTGAAAAAAATTTTTTTTTGCTCAAATTTAAAATTTCCACGTTTCATGACCCGCTAAACCTATTTCAGAAAAAAAAAAAATTTGAAAATTTTTTTCACATTTTTGAAAAAATTTTTACCAAGATGAAAAAAATTTGTTTTTGCTCAAATTTAAAATTTCTACGTTTCACGACACGCTTAACCTATTTCAGGAAAAAAAAATTTGAAAATTTTTTTCACCAATATTTTTGAACAAATTTTTACTACTAAAATGAATTTTTTTTTTTCTTTCTTCACATTTAAAATTTTCACGTTTCATGGCATTCTAAGCCTGATTAAAAAAAAAAGTTTTTTGAAATTTTATCACTAAGATAGAATTTTTCTTTCTTTGTTCAGATTTTAACTATCCACGTTTCCATGACATTCTAAAACTATTCAAACAAATTTAAAAATGTTTTTGAAGAATTTTTAAAAAAATTTGAAAACATTTTTAATCCATTTATGTATCACTACTATAGAACAGACGAAAAGATTTTTTTTGCTCAAATTTAAAATTTCCACGTTTCATGATATTCCAAACCAATTTCGGAAAAAAAAATTGCAACATTTTGTTACCAGTTTGGAAAAAAATTTAACACCAGAATGCTCAAATTTAAATGACATTCTAAACCTAGGTATTTCAGAAAAAAAATTTTGAAAATTTTTTTCACCAACATTTTACTTCCCTCGCATACCGAAGGGAAGTATTGTATTCGAGAAAAAATCACCCTCCGAGATTTTTTCGGATTCTGACGTTTCAGAACACGTAGATTCCGAAAATATAGGTTTTTCAATTCCGTCAGTCTGTCTGTCTGTCTGTCTGTCTGTCTGTCTGTTGGTGTATTTACTAAAAAACTACTTGACGGAGAGCAGTCAAATTTGGTAGGTAGTTAACCCTACTGTCAGCGAAGAACTGGTAGAATTTTCACTGAAAAATATACAGGGTGGACCGTCTAAACGGAATAAATAGTGAAAAAAATTTTTTTTTGCTCAAATTTAAAATTTCCACGTTTCATGACGCGCTAAACCTGTTTCAGGAAAAAAAATTTTTTGAAAATTATTTTCAAACATTTTTGAAAAAATTTTAACAAGATGAAAAAAATTTTTTTTTGCTCAAATTTAAAATTTCCACGTTTCATGACGCGCTAAACCTATTTCAGGAAAAAAAAAATTTTGAAAATTTTTTTCAAACATTTTTGAAAAAATTTTTACCAAGTTGAAAAAATTTTTTTTTTGCTCAAATTTAAAATTTCCACGTTTCATGACCCGCTAAACCTATTTCAGAAAAAAAAAAATTTTGAACATTTTTTTCACATTTTTGAAAAAATTTTTACCAAGATGAAAAAAATTTGTTTTTGCTCAAATTTAAAATTTCTACGTTTCACGACACGCTTAACCTATTTCAGGAAAAAAAAAATTTTTCACCAATATTTTTGAACAAATTTTTACTACTAAAATGAATTTTTTTTTTCTTTCTTCACATTTAAAATTTTCACGTTTCATGGCATTCTAAGCCTGATTAAAAAAAAAAGTTTTTTGAAATTTTATCACTAAGATAGAATTTTTCTTTCTTTGTTCAGATTTTAACTATCCACGTTTCCATGACATTCTAAAACTATTCAAACAAATTTAAAAATGTTTTTGAAGAATTTTTAAAAAAATTTGAAAACATTTTTAATCCATTTATGTATCACTACTATAGAACAGACGAAAAGATTTTTTTTGCTCAAATTTAAAATTTCCACGTTTCATGATATTCCAAACCAATTTCGGAAAAAAAAATTGCAACATTTTGTTACCAGTTTGGAAAAAAATTTAACACCAGAATGCTCAAATTTAAATGACATTCTAAACCTAGGTATTTCAGAAAAAAAATTTTGAAAATTTTTTTCACCAACATTTTTCAAAAAGTTTTTGCCATTAAAATAGATCGAATTTTTTTTTATTTGCTCAAATTTAAAATTTTCACGTTTCATAGCATTCTAAACCTATTTTAAAAATACATCATTTTTAATTTTTAAACTTTTTTTAGCACTACTATTAGGGTTTCTGATTTCCCGACTTTTTTTCATTCCCGGGAATCGGGAACTAAAATTTGTCGTTCCCGGGAATCCCGGGATTCCCGGGAAATACTAAATTTTTCATATTTTTCTTGAAAAACACAAATTTTTTGTTTCAAAATGTCACATCATCCAAATATTCATTTTACTTCCCTCGCATACCGAAGGGAAGTATTGGATTCGAGAAAAAATCACCCTCCGAGATTTTTTCGGATTTTGACGTTTCAGAACACGTAGATTACGAAAATACCTATAGGTTTTTCAATTTCGTCAGTCTGTCTGTCTGTCTGTTGGTGCATTAACTAAAAAACTACTTGACGGAGAGCAGTCAAATTTGGTAGGTAGTTGACGCTACTGTCAGTGAAGAAATGGTTAAACTTTCACTGGAAAATATACAGGGTGGACCGTTCCAAGGGAAAAAATAATGAAAATTATTTTTTTTTTCAAATTTAAAATTCCACGTTTCATGACACGCTAAACCTCTGAAAAAAAAAATTGAAAATTTTTTTCACCAACATTTTTGAAAAATTTTTTACCACTAAAATAGATGAAAAAACTTTTTTTCTTTGTTTAAATTTAAAATTTCCACGTTTCATGAAATTCTAAACCTATAGAAAAAAAAAATTGAATTTTTTTTTATCATTTTTGAAAAATATATTACCACTAAAATAGATGGAATTTTTGTTTCTTTTTTCAAATTAAATTTTTTTATTTTTCATAGCGTTCTAAATCTATTTTTAAAAATATTAGAAAATTATTTTACCATTTTTTAAAAAATGTTTTAAACATTTTTAATCCACTTCATTACTATAGAATAGACGAAACATTTTATTTGTTCAAATTTTTAAATTTAATTTCCACGTTTCATGACATTCGAAACCTCTTTCGGAAAAAAAATTTGCAACATTTTTTTACCATTTTGGAAAAAAAATTACACTAGAATCGATGGAAAAATTTTTTTTGCTCAAATTTAAAAGTTTCACGTTTCATGACATTTCAGAAAAAAAAATTTTGAATATTTTTTCACCAACATTTTTGAAAAATTTTTTACCACTAAAATAGATGGATTTTTTTTATTTGCTCAAATT
Organism: Stenurella melanura; assembly: GCA_963583905.1. Lineage (NCBI taxonomy): Eukaryota > Metazoa > Arthropoda > Insecta > Coleoptera > Cerambycidae > Stenurella > Stenurella melanura. The sequence continues at coordinate 119,043,137 of OY757312.1, forward strand.
TGAAAATGTCTACGTTTCATGACATTCTAAACCTATTTCAGAAGAGATACATATTGAAAATTTTTTAACCAACATTTTTGAAAAATTTTTAAAAAATGAAAATTTTGTTAACCACCACTATATTTCCACTCCATTGCGTAAATGAGGGATTGAAAATGTGACAGATGGCAATAATATCTGGCATATATGCACCCTTATAATTTTATTGAAAAATGTACAGGGTGGTCATCTCAAGAAATAATTCAGTCGTGTTGGACATTTGTAAAGGTATTTGCGCAAGCCTTCCACATTTGGCACTTGTTATTTAGTATTGAACTTTTGCTGTTGGGTGAGCACTCTGTATATTTTTTTGACCAAAAGTTTTCTTTGTAATAATAGCAATAACTATATTCCGATTATTATTCCCAATGTCATTTCATAATTAATAATTTTTTAGAGTGACCATCATGCACAAATAACGATACCGATTTTTTTAAATGTTTTTTTTCTGTTCTTTCTTTGGTCAAAAAATAAATCCGTCATTTTTGTTTTGTTTTATTTATAATTAAAAAGACACAACAACACTACCTACAGGAAATAATACAATAACCAAATAAAACATAAATGCCGTCCGACGCGCATGCTCTCTAAAATTTCGGAGCACCAAATTTAATATTTTTAAAACTTATTTTTATTTCCACGGGTCCGGGAAATCCCGACTATTATTTCCCGGGAACGGGAATGATAAAAAGTGACATAATTCCCGGGAAATCCCGTCCCGGGATTCCCGGGACAGAAACCCTAACTACTATAGAACAGAAGGAAACTTTCCTTTTTGCTCTAATTTAAAATTTCTACCTTTGACATTTTAAACCTATTTCAGAAGAAAAAAATTTGAAAATTTTTTTACCATCTTTTGAAAAATTTTAAAAAAATGAAATTTTTTAACCACCACTATACTTCCACTCCATTACGTGAATGTTGGATTGAAAATGTGACAGATGGCAATAACATCTGGCATATGCACCTATTATACTTTTATTGAAAAATGTACAGGGTGGTCATCCCAAGAAATAATTCAGTCATGGTGGACATTTGTAAAGGTATTTGCGCAAGCCTGCCATATGTGGCACCTGCTATTTAGTATTGAACTTTTGCTGTTGGATGAGCAATCTGTATATTTTTTTGACCAAAACTTATCAAGTTTTCTTTGTAATAATAGCAATAACTCTACTCCGATTATTATTCTCAATATCCTTTCGTAATTATTATTTTTTTAGAGAGACTGCCATGAACGAGGGAAGTTCTGTGTAAATACCTTTACCGATTTTTTCTTTTATGTAACTAATCCTAGTGGCAAGTTATTGGATCTAGCCATCAGCAATATAGATTGTGAAGTACGTCGAGACTTTACTCCGCTTATTAATGAAGATCTTCATCATCCTTCTTTACGTATCACCACACTGACTACTGACAACCATCGTGTTAACTTCTCCGGTAATAATAATAATATTAAAAAATTTAATTTCCATAAAGCTGACTATCCCAACTTATACGCTGAACTTTTAACAACCGATTGGTACTTCCTAAATTTATGTACTATGTTAATCAAATTAAAAAATTACTACCGTAAAAAACACAAACAAACAAAGCTAGATATACATTGGGAGAAATTTAAACAGCTAAGATCGTTAGTTAAATCAGACATCCAAGTAGCATATAAATTATACCTCAATAGAGTTGAAAGCAATGTTAAAAATGATTCTAAGTATTTCTGGAATTATATCCACACAAAAAAACAACAATTTAGAATATCAGGTAAAGAAGTTAATGACGATGTAGTTTTTGATGGTCCTCAACCTGTTGTTGATGGATTCAACGATTACTTTAGTAGCGTTTACTCAACATCAACCAGCCCTAATAACTTTGCTGAATTAAATTGTTTTAATAATATAGATGTCTTCATTATACGTGAATTTACCGAAACGGACTTACTGAATTCCGCCAATAAATTGAAAAATAAAATGACGTCAGGTCACGATCAAATCCCTAGTTTTTTAGTGAAAGGCTGTAGATATGCCTTTATAACTCCTTTACTCTTTATTTTCAATTTCATTTTAAAAACCTCCGTTTTTCCTGATATTTGGAAAACTGCGAGAGTATGGCCGATACTTAAATCTGGCGATCCCTCCAAATTAATTAATTATAGACCTCTTTCTATTCTTTGTAATTTTGCAAAACTCTTTGAGATATCACTCTATAGTTATATTTATCCTGCGGTAAAAAAATTAATCTTACCACACCAACATGGTTTTATGGAGGGGCGCTCCACCATAACAAATTTAGCAATTTTCTCCCAATATGTGGCTAATACACTCGATAACCATGGCCAAGTAGATGTAATATACACCGACATTTCTAAAGCATTTGATCGCATCGATCACGGAATAATTTTAACCGAGCTAAATAACTTTGGATTTCATGAATCACTTATAACACTGACTAGGTCTTACTTGACTAACAGAGTTCAGTATGTATCTTACAACGGGTTCGACTCTAAAAAATTTATTGCTACTTCCGGAGTGCTCCAAGGATCCAACCTTGGCCCATTATTATTCTTGCTTTTCATTAATGATCTTGTACAGATCATCGATTGTGAAAAGGTGCTATTTGCTGACGATCTAAAAATCTACCATAGCATAGAGAATGATGATGACTGCTTATTTATTCAGAACCAGTTGAGAAAAATTGAAGTTTGGTGTGACGAAAATAATCTTCACTTAAACACTCAAAAATGTAAAAGTTTAACTTTTACACTAAAAAAACATTACACTGAATTTACTTATCAGCTTAAGTCCACAAACTTAAGCCGATGTGAATCCATAAAAGATCTTGGTATAGTGTTTGACCCAAAACTGTCATTTACTGACTATATTAACCAAACTACAACCTCCGCATTAAGAATGTTAGGTTTTATAACACGAAACTGTCGCAATTTTCATGATCCCACTGCGTTAAAAGTATTTTATTTTGCTTATGTCAGATCAAAGTTAGAATACGGTTCCTTAATCTGGCACCCGTTTTATCAATCAACGATCAAATAACGAATGTTAGTGCAAAGCAATGTGAAAAATCGTAGCCTTGTATGTTCTACTACCAAATATATAAATGAAGGTTGATGGACAACATACCAAAGAAATATAATATAACGTATCTCTCAAAGGGATAAGACCAGGGTCTCAAAGTTTTTACAAATTGTTGCATTTCACTCTATTTTAGTTGATGTTTTTGCGTTTTATTAAAGAATTACCCGGTAAATAGGTTTTTGGGCTGCGGATTCGTATTCAGCATCAAGAAATACCCAAAATCTACGTACTCTTGTCTCTGGTACAGTACTTTTTTTTTGTGGGGCTATGTTACTCCTACATTTCAGTGATGTTAGCGGTTCTTCCTTATCTGTTAGATAATTGGCTTGATAACCTACCATGACAGTATCATTTAGGGTATTTTTATAATTTCGATAATAAAGGAACGATTAGTACTACATTTTAGTAATGTTAGCAATTTGGGTTTATCTATTGGATATCTGGCTTACTGAACTACCTACTATCATGTAAAGTATTTTTATCACCTATGCATAGTAGGTACTTTTCAGGTATTAATGGCCAAAACTCAAATGAACCGATTTTAACAGATTTCCGAGAAATGGGGAATAAACAAGCTTCTTGGTAAGGGTGACTATAGGTATATAGATTGCATTATACTTAAGGGAACAGAAGACCCCGAACCCTGTACCTGCTTCATTTGCGTTCTATGGCTCGACAACGCAATATGCGTAGCGTGTTAAGATTATGCAGCGAATATTAGTGTTTTTTGCGTGAATTTTTGGTATCTTTGTCTTCAATTGAATGAATTGGCAATGTCTGATATAGAGAAAGGTAAGAGCTTTAATGTAAGCAGTTAGTTGATTTTGTTTGTTATAGCCTTTTATCGAGTGAGCGGTTTTTGTCGTAAATTTTTATGAAAATCTTTTGTTACGCTTTACTTTCCTAAGATTCCACCTTGTGTTTTCTTTATGATATTGAATGTAGTGTTCAATACATGTCTTGTGAATATTAACTGCCTATAGCTGCCCTTTTTTGAGTTAAGGCAGTTTAAATATGTTGATACAAACGAAAAACATAAATATCAGATGTAATAATAATTAATATTGATATTGCACTCACTGATTTCATTCAATTCATAAATTTGTTCACTAATGACAACATCTCTAATGCATACCATCCTTTTCTTTTCAACCCCTATATTAGATAAGTAAGCATATGAAATTGGCAAATATTATATAATCTCCTCCTTTGCGTTTTTTTCAGATCCTAGCTCCCATGTTCCATCTTATAAACCCAAGCGTCTTGATTTATTCAAGATTTGGGGAGAAAAATCTGAAAACTTCCCGTGAGAAATGTCAATAAAGAATTATGATCAACGAGGATTGGTTGCGTATGCTTTTGGTTTCATAGGATCCTTTTATAACTAGCTTGCGACCCCCTCTAAGAAGAACAAGAAATGCGTTTTCTGCCTAAGTCTTGTAATTGCTGCCCCAGATATGCCAAGTACTTCGACTGGTAGTATAGAAATGGAAATCTCAGCTGATTATGCAGTCACATAAATACCATAGCCAAAATAATTCGAGTGAAGCACAAAGTGACTATTTATCAGCGATTGAATTTATTTTTAAGATTGTAATCCTTTGATTTTGTAAAATAGTACATTATTAAAGCTTTCTTTTTGAGATGAAATTCTATTAGTATCTGAAGTTTCCACATTTTATCAGTGAGTACGATTTCCGCAATCTGAAACCCAGCCCTATTTATCAATGAAAGTTATTTACAGTTTTTCCTTCAATTTGGAGGTAACATTCTATTCAAATCCTAAATATCACAATTTTTTACAATATTTCAATTTCCACCCCCTGAAACCCACCCCCAATTATGGATGGATTTTTTAAATTATTTATCCTATAATTGCCAGCTGACATTGGGGCATGCATGAATTTCGGAATTTTGGGAGAAAATGTTTAAATCTGACCTCTGTAGCTATGCAAAAGAGCGAATCTATTTGTCACCAATTTCGGATGGTATCACATGAAAGAGGATTGAGGAGGCTAAAGCTCGATGTGGGCTGCAGCGCCATCGTATTAGAAACTAGATAATGCATAGATCAGAAAACGCACAACATGACGTTGTACATATAAGAGGAAGTTATCCATACTCGGCTTGTCTTTATGACAATCCGCGTCTATGCACCATAAAATTCTCCGTTTTGTTGTATAATATAAAAAATCATCGTTGCCTAAAATAGATAACAAAATAATAAAAAGGAACATTAAGGTAATAGCGCGAAAGATACCATTAAATTTACATATGCCTTACTCATTTTCTACGATCGTTGTAAATTTTTTGCAAATTCAGAGTCAGTAAACAAAATTCCACACGGCCACGCTGAAATATGTAAGGAATCCAAAAACGTCGCTAAATTTCTACCACAAATCCGGGTATGGGCGCCAAACTTTGACCGAACGAACGTCAACTGGATTTCATACTTAATTTGAAATAAATCTCTATTTTAGTGGACAAATGCTAGATAACCATCTTTCTTATACAGCTTATTGAGATACGATTGAAGGTGTCAAATATTATAATGTGACGCATGCGTGGTTATCTGATAGTTACCTAACTTTCTGAATAGAAAAATTTATATCAATATGAGTTCACAGTACGTATATAGCAAGAGTACAACTTAGACTTCTTGATTTTTACTATTTTAATTATTGACATTGATATTTATCTTATCTCTTTTGAGCGACACCACTAACAATTGCCGTCTTTGTGTTTGATTTTATTAGTGTTTTCAGAATAAACTTGAAGTTCTTGCAACAACTTTATTCATTTAATTCCATTATACAGTCACTGTCTTGCAGGCGTAATTAGCTACTATCGACTGCGCCAATTTCTAGTTTAAGGAGTACTTTATATTTATTAATTCATATGCCATTAATAGTCATGTGGCTTTCCTCTCGTATACATGAGATATGTATACCGTTAGAAGTGCCCTCTATCTGCAGTATTCGTGGACAACGTAGCATCTTTTTTATTGAAAATTTCACACGTCACTTTTTTAGGACATTAGAAGTTAGTTTTTGGTTTCGTTACCATGGCAACCCAAAAAATATTTGGAAATCTTCATCCCCCAAGGTGCCCTGAGAGAAACTAATAAGTGGACATTTTTCTGTCAAATTATTGACATATGATCTAGAAAATCATCTAGACAACTAACGAACGAAGATCTTCTTCATTACTTGGTAATTTCGTTCGACCCGTTCATCACAGGTCTTAGAAAATTACCCCAAAAGAGGTCAACAACAGGACAAGTGTGTATTCTTGATAGGTCTTAGTTTATTTATTATTTCTGTACAAAAATCTATAATAAAATCTTTTTAATGCCTATTATCTCTTTTTAATCCACAATTTTAACAATATATAATTTTTTTGAATATTTTTCTAACAACACCGATTAAACAATTTTTTGAACTCTTACATATCACTCCCAGGATGAGAAGATATTTTAAAAATACTTTTGTCACAAATACCTAAGCGCAATCAACACACACGCCAAGTTTGAAATAAATCGTGCATTATTTTTATTTTTAACCCTTATAACTCACTCCCAATGGCGATAATGTTTTCCCTTATTTTTCTCATAGAAATTAAGGTATCAAAAGTACGTAAACTGAGTTTCAAAGATATGGCAGGTTGCTTATATTTTCAACCCCTATATCTCTCCCCCAGACGCACAGTGGAAAATAATACCTTTCTTTGGACAAAAATCTGCCTACAACTCAAATCTTAATCAATTTTGATCTACCTTGTCTTAAAATGTAGGTTATTATCTACACTTTCAGAGTATAGTGCCTAAATTACAAACTCCGATTTTCCAACCTCAAAAAATGTATCAAATATGAGAGTAAGTAATCACTTTTTTCTATTTCTACAAGTCAAATCTTAATCATTTATGATCTATCTTGGCTTGAATTGTAGGTTATTGGCTACACTTTCGGAGCATACTGCCTAAATTACAAACCCCTAAAATCAAAAAATTCAACAAAACGTAATTACCCTACTCAAAATTTTATTAACATGTTTTATAAATTGCTTTAAGTTATTACCATATTTTGTTATAAATAAAATGTTTTGGTACATTTTTTGAGGTTAGAAAATCGGGGTTTGCAATTTATGCAGTACAATGTAAGCCAAAGTAGATCAAAATTGATTAAGATTTGACTTGTAGAAATTGATAATAGTGACTCTCATATTTGATACATTTTTTGAGGTTAGAAAATCGGGGTTTGCAATTTAGGCAGTATAGGTACTCTAAAAGTGTAGCCAATAACCTACATTTTAAACTAAGGTAGATCAAAATTGATTAAGATTTGACTTGTAGGCAGATTTTTGTCCAAAAAAGGTTCTTTTTTTCCACTGTGAGACGATGTCATTTTTTTACTATTTTACCTTAATGATCTATGCACAATAAGTACATTTGCAGATTCAGAATTTTGGCCAGAAATAGATTCTGACCCACTGCGCCATGGCATGGTGTTGTTTAAGGAATCTATATTATCAGTTGTACAAAAACAATTTCTAACTAGTTCAGGTGGCATAGAAAATATTCCTTTACTTGCTCGCTTACCCATGGCCTACATGGTAGTTTGCCAAAAGGTAATCCGACAGTTAAACAAAAATTCATAGAATTACTGAAATTAAATCGTTTCTTCTCAAATTTACATTAATTTGTTTTAATTATTTAGCCAATTATTTACAACTGCAAGTACAGATATGATTACACCACAATGATACTAAATGTGTTGATAACAATTTTTATATCAGACATATTTTTAGTACCATTGTTACTTTCAGAGCTATTTGTAAATATATTAAGAGGGTGTTCAAAAATACAAACACGTGCCCAAGAAATATGCCCCCAAAAGGTGACTCTCCAGCAACGTGTTCTCCTGAATACCAATTTCTTAGCCGTATTAACCGAATAGAACACAACTTAGGTCAGGGAATGAACGAATGTCATCAAGGAATTGTTGGAAAAGAGGTTTGGCGAAGTTGTGTTCCTGACAGGTAATTGCGATAAATAACATGATGCTGTTAGACGTGCTATACAGGAAATGAAGGCCAACTAGACTAATACATGGACAAAAATGACTGGCAAGACGTTGCGAATAAATACATGTTTCTATTGGTGGAAATACTATGCGTATACAGGGTGTTTCAAAGATAAAGGTACATACGTTACTTATGGATAAAGGGCACTTTTGCGGCTCCAAATTACCCTGCATTAATGCATCCATCGTCCATCCTTAGTGAGATACAGAATGTTTTATTGATTTTGGCCAAATCATTCGTTGATCATAACTATTGAACCATCTTGTATAATCGCTTCATACTTAGACCATATGTTTCACTTATTTTTCTTCATTGAACTTCGTAATAAACCAAAAAGAAATACAGGTCCGGCTTTATCAAAAAATGACAATATGTTGTATATCAAAATCAAGACCCTACTCTGTATGACAACATTTTATAGATCTGTTTCGATATTCGAAAGGAGCGGTAGCTCAGTGGTTTAGCGCGTCTCGTAGATTCGGGTCAACGTCGAGAAATCCGAAGCCATACTTTTCACACGCAGGTTTACAGAAAACCGCATTTTAACACCAATCTCGATCAGGGGCCAAGAAATTCCTATTAAAAATTGTGTGAAGTATCTGGGGGTACATATAGACAAAAGACTTACCTTCAATACCCACATCAACGAGACAGTAAGAAAAGTCTACTCCGCATCCAGGAGTCTGTATCCGGCAAGGGGTACTGGACTAAACAGGACAAGTATGGTGATAAGACCGGCCATCACATACGCGGCGCCGGTATGGTGCAGCATACCAGCCACGACAATACGAAAACTCCAAGTTTTGGAACATAAATTTATGCGCCTCATTTCAGACTCGGGTAGGTACACCTCACTCAGAGAATTATGAGACCGATGCAATGATATCACACCACTACTGGACTTCGTCCGGGAAACATCGCAGAAATTCTACGCCTTTCGACTGGGCGAAAGTCCACTTACACGCAACATTACCCAAATCAGAATGCATAATGCCCCTTTCCAAATCAAACACCCATTACCATACCAGGCGTTGCCTATCTTTCGGCAACCTCTTTAACCAAACTCTTTTCTACCAAAATTTCTCACTGTCACACACTTTCGCCACCATAATTTTTTTCTGTACCTGTCCCTTTTCTATCTCTAACTGTTTGTACTTTGTTTGTATTTTTATGATTTTTGTTATTTTGTCAGTTTTTGTTAAAAATTCCTTCTTGACCGAGAAACTTATAAAAATTACAAAAATTTCCTTTCCACAACCACAACTTCCCTACGACGAGCAGACTGTTGGGGCACAATTGCCTCGAACGGGTTTTTTTCATTGAGTTGTTTCCCGTCTCAGCAATCCAAATTCTAAAATATGAAACAGTGCGCGACCAAACGCTTTAAGTGAAATATTTTAATATTAAGCTTACTGTGTAGGCAAAAACAATGTTTATGTTAATTTTAAGCCGCCACAGGCGGCAGGAGTTTTAACCTTTAATATAAGTTTTATTGAGACGAACCGGTCGCGATTCGCCCAACCGCACTAACACCACGGCGCTGCACGACATGGTTGAGCGGTTGACTCCAGGTTTCGATCCGGGGAGGTAATTTACTGCATTAAAAGAACAATATAAATTTGTTATGATGTTATGATGATGCGTCTAGCTTGCATACTGGCATACCTAGCGAAGCAGGTTCAATCCCTGCTCACCGCGAAATAACTTTAATTACAAAATTATCAACAAGATGTGGTTCGGACTCCACTATAAACTGTAGGGCCTCGTTTCTCTTTACCTAACACAAAATAATTCTGGATTTTCAAGGGGTTACCTCGGTGACTTGTGAAGCGATTAAGAAAACATTTTTTTAAGCAGAAAAAACTGCTCATCAACCTTGATTACTTGCCGTAAATCCAATTTCATTAAAATGGTACAAACAGTTGGAACTTGAATATTTATTTCAGGGTTAATTAACAAAAAAATTTAACTTGCAGCAGTGACAATTCCTCCACTTCTAGACTAGGTAAGTGAACTATTGTAAAATAATTTTGGAAACAATGTAGATTTGTGCACATTAATCAAAATACTACTTCATTTTGTGAGTCTACATTTAAAAATAATATTGTTTTTAATACATGTATGTACAATAACAATAAAACCGTGAAATTAATAAATACATAACTACATAACTAGAATAATTGACAAGTCTAGCAAAAGTGGTGATCAGGAATTCGGCGTCCAGGAAATCTTCTTTGATATTCTCTCACAGCACTCCGCCCGTTGCCATCACAAAATCAATACAAATGGATTATCTCCGCATATTCACCATTTGAAAATTGATAAGGCATATTATGTACTTTGTAATGTGGGTAATAATATTAATACAAATAACAAATATTTTAGAATAATAAAACGCAAGTATGTCGAACCAGTAAATATGAACTGTCAAATACTAAAATTTTCAGCATTGCCTACTTGACGACAAAGCAGCCTTGTTATAAAATCATCTCTTAAATTTTAGTAAATGGATTATTCGGAATCGAAGCATTCTTAACAGATGTCTGTTTACAGATGAGGCACAGTTTACAAGAGATAGTGTTTATAATTCAAAAAATTGACATGTTTGGACAGAAAAGAATCCTCATCCTATAAAACAGAATAAATCCCAACATCGATTTGCTGTTAATATGTATGTATTTGGTGTGGTGTTGGTTGGATTTACGGCAAGTAATCAAGGATGATGAATGAAATGCGCAAACAAATTAAGTAAGCTACTCTATTCAATTTTTTCCGCTCTTTTCGAATATCGCAACAGATCTACAAAATTTTGTCATATAGGGTGTTGATTCTGACATACAACTTATTGTCAATTTTTTATTAAGCCGGACTTGGATTTCTTTTTGGTTTATTATGAAGTTCTATCAAGAAAAATAAGTGAAACATATGTTCTAAGTATGAACCGATTATGCAGGGTGGTTCAATAGTTATGATCAAAGAATGATTTGGTCAAAATCAATAATCTCACCGAGGAAGGACGATGAATGCATTAATGCCGGATAATTTGGAACCACCTAAGTCCCTGCCCTCTATCCACAAGTAACTTATGTACCTTTAACTTTGAAACACCCTGTATAAAAGTTTGAAATAACACACATATTCGTGGCATTTACTTTCACTATGATTCACGCGAAAATCACGCAAATTAGAAATTTCATATTTTCAGTGACTGAAATGTTGCTGTCGAAGTCTTCAATGCTTAATCAGATTGTTTTGCAGAAAATTATTTAGAGTTCGTTCGATTCGATTAAAGAATGTAAACAAAAATAAGTAAAAATAATTCTTAATGTTCTTGACCTTGTAAGGTATTTACCTGGTCAAACCTCCGTGCCGCTGATCCAAATAAAAAAATATGTGAAATGTCAGATGTCGCCTAGAATATTCCTTAATTCAAGGCAAGGAGTGGCCTGAAGCATTTTGTAAATTCCACTTGGTGGACTGTGAGACGATGTGCTTAATTTAAACATAATGAATAGGTCACTGGCTATAGATTGGGTCATTTTACACGGAAAACTTCCGCAATCTCGGCAGTTTACCTAATAAGACGAAAACCAGTTTACTATTTTGCAAGATTTATTTGACATTTCTGACCATCGCGTGTTTTATTTTTGTTAGTGTAGGGTGTCAATGATCTTTTAAGTGGAAAATCTTGTAAACTGTTCATTTTATTTTTAAGTAAGTGTTGGTGCGCGATGTCTAATTATAAGCCCTGATAACAGGTGTCTGTATTTGTGATCTGACAATTATTGTAAAACGTAGATGATTATATTTGCAGCTAATTCTGTTTGGTAACTAGGAAAATGATTTAAATTTCAAGAAATTTGCTTTAAGTTACCATTGACGTACCGTTGATTTGGGTCTACAGAGTATTGGGAATTAGAAGGAACATAAATCAGTATAGTATGTAAAATCCTAAACATTAAAATTTCGTGAATCGGCATTATTGGTAAGCTTGCTACGAAATACAGGGTAAGTTGAGAGTAAAGTGCCAGGTTCCGGGAGTGTATACTACACATAAGTGTTGGACTAAAATACCCAAAAGTTGTAACCTGATTTTTAATTGTTTTCTCACTTCAGAGAACATTTTGGTCAGTATTAGAAAAATAACCAGAGAGCCAAACAATTTTCATTTATGGTTCTATATTCGATCACGGTGTAGGATGTTCCTTCTATACAGTTGGTCGAACATATTCTTGGATTCTTCCTCACTGTGCTTCCATATTTACTGCCGAGTTATATGCCATATGGTAAGCTGTATGTTTTGCAAACACTGTAGTTCAACAAAACATATCAGTAATTTGTTCTGACTCTCTTAGCTCACTACAGGTTCTAGGAGATCCTCATAATTCAGACCTCTTAATCCAGGAGACTCTACAGCGGCTAAATACTTTCCAAAATACTAAACTAGTACATTTCATATGGACTCCGAGTCATTCTGGTATTAAAGAGAATTAATTAGTAGATAAAGCCGCACGGCAAGCAGCAGAGGATAATATCACAGAAAACATCCCTATTCGTCAATCTGATGATAAGATATTTATAAAAGAAGTTATAATGACCCAGTGTCCATATGAATGAAATAACAATGATACACGTTTGAAAACCAATAAACCAAATGTTAAAAAATTGAGTCTTCCTGTAAATCTAAAAAAGAGAACAACTAGTGATAATGGGATTGAGAATAGGATATACAAAACTTACGAATTCATTCATGCTGTTAACCTTTCAGTGATCGCGCACGGTGTAGGAAACCGGCGCAACGGTTAATCGGTGATATTTCAAATGATTGTATAAACTCATCCATTTCTGTCGGTGGTGTACCTTCATAAGTATCTCGTCTATACATTGCTGCAGTTTTTATTATGCCGTGTGTCCATGCAACTGCTGCAAACGCACACACGGTGTCTTAGACCGAGTGCGACCGCTAGTGAGATGAGATTTCTGTCATTTGTTTTGAATTATTCTTTGAAAAATATATATTTCGATAAGTATTTACCTTCGATTATCCTTTAATTAATATTTATATATGGTCTATGACAAAGAACAAGAAACATTATTGAGGCTGTTCGAAGAAGTGCCCAGTGGAGAAGAATATGATGATGACGAAGAAGAAATATTGAAGAAAGATCAGAAGATACAGAACAGGAATTTGATGAAAATGAAGGTAAGGAAATGAATGGAAGTGGACCATATATTATGGGCAAAGATAAAAAAACGAAATGGAGCAACCATTGTCCACCCAAAAATATAAGATCAAGGAAATAAAGTTAAAAACATTTTTATGATTTTTTATAACCTGCATGCTTTTTTTAGAAATAAACCAAAGACTTTTATGTACAAAATTAGATTACCTTATGTTTCTAGAAGACCAGTTTACTTTAACAAAAGTTTTATGACAATTTTTATTTCTGTTATTAAAATATACAGGGTGATTTACCACAACATGCGGAAAATGTATAAATAAGTTGTCCCCACCGAAAGGAGTTAAAAAAATGAAAAATTAAAAAAACATGACAAAAAAATTACCTTATTTTTTTTGTAAAAATGCTCCGCCGATGACTTTAATCAATCGGACTTAACACGTTGCAACCATATCACTTCCCCTGCCTTTATCAGACTTGGGCCTGACACTGACAGCGAAGCTGGCGGGGTTAGAAGTGACTTTTTGGAGTAAATCGCAGTAATCACACAACAAAAATAGCAAAAATTAAAATATTTTTTGTAGAACACAGCACACCAGAAAACTTGAGTTCGCGGCTGGCGTCTAAGTTGGATGTGCCGTGGGACACTCCCGATCTATTAATTTATTTACAATAAAGAAAGCGCTAAAAAAGCGGCAAAAACCACGTTAAACTGGGTAAAACTTAAGCCACCGATATATCAAGAAATTCTGCGCGAAGTGAAACGCCATAATAGAGAAACAAAGTTCATATAGAATTAATAATTATGCGTACAGTTCTCTAAATAATATTAAATAAAGCAAGTGTAAATGCCTAAACCGAGGCAAGACAACCGACCATTTCTCAAGTTGTTAGTGAGACAAAGTAAACATCTGCAACATAATACACCAGCAATGAAAGGCAACGGACTGGTTTCTAACGAGTGGAATTAGTAACATAAGAAAAGGATGAAAAGATAAGTTTTATTTTTAAGTTCCATTTATTTATTGGTTTATTAATCCTTGTCACAGTTCAGTTTATTACACAACAGAGAAAAATTTAAAAGTAAAAACGAAAAGGTGTTAAATATAGGTAATGAACTAGAAAATACCCGAAATTGGAAAGCGGCAGTTGAAAGTAATTACTGTGGAAACACACTAATATACAGGGTATCCAAATATTCTCTCGGGCCTCTTTCTCATAACCAACCCACCACAAAAAGATTTTTATCGCGAGATAGGGCACTTCCACTGTAAATGGATATTTACCTGGGGAACGGATAAAAAAATACTCCCTGCGGCGGGCGAATGTATGTATGTCTTGGCAGACAAATGAAGTGAACACAAGAGGGCTAGATTCAGGAATAAAAGACTTGGAGGAAGAATAAATAAGGAGATCATGATAGATGGAAACTTACAGAAGCATGGAAACTAAAAAGAATACCTTGCAAACGCCTACACTTCCCAGCCAATGGTGACAGATGGAAACTAGAAACGAAGCATGGAAACTTGAAAGAAGCACCTCACAAACACCTACACTTCCCATCCTCTATTCCTACCTTATGCGTCATGCGGCTCACGCTACTGACAACAAGCATCTCCCTTGTTCAACCGTATGCAGCCGGTTCGGCGGTATATAAAACATCCGAGATTTGGTTCCGGCAGGCGGTTTGGCCGTCCGTTGGGCGTGTTCGACGGACGACCACGCTGCGTGTTGGAACGAACCTCCATGGATGCTCGGAATCGGCAATGCCCATCTTACGCTGGAAAATCAATCAATCAATCAATTAATCTACACAGCACATAAGAAAACTTCAAAGTAACGAAAAGTCAAAGAAGATGGTCGAATGTTTAACCATTGACACTCAATGCACTGTTCTAAGCGCAGATAAATTTTCGTGTATGCGATCACATTTGTCTCCTTGATCACGAATTATATTCGAGGCATTGTCAATGGCTTGTTGTAACTGTTCTAGGGAGTCTATTGACTTAGCGTACACCAAACTCTTCGTGTAACTCCACAAAAAAAAAACCCATAGGGATGATATCTGGGCTTCTTGTTCTTTCATTTGGCACACGCCTGCCGGGAAATTTTCTTTCATATTCTCGTACAGGGGCTGGAAGATTTTCATTCACTGCACTATAAGTTAAAGTCATATCGCAGTATTCATGCGATGTAAACGCTGGAATATTGACCGGTATCGATCTACGAATACAATTTTCAAAACGTAAAAATCCAAACAGAAGCCGGAAAGAAACTGACCATACGTAAACAACTTCTGATTACTTACGGAGCGGCGCAATTGTAAATACGTGTAAACAATTGAAGCATTAAGATTCAGTGGCGTATCATTACAAGTTTTAATGCAAAGAACATGGGAGGATGCGGGCAAATAAGAAGAGGCAGCCTGTTTTTTTTCATAACTAGAAGGCTTGTAATTTAACTTAAAAAAAATCAATCATGCATTCGATGACTTAAGAAAACACAAAAAAAAACTTTAATTGAGAGTGTCTCAGGGTTGTGGGCAAATTAAGCCTGGCACCCCACTAAAATCTCGTTGTATACTTCAAAACCTACATGTTGACGTAAGTTTCATTCATGTTTTCGATGACAAAAAAATTGTGACCGGAAGTGACGTCAAAATTCCATGACGGGGGCAAAATTTGCAAAGATGAAAAGTGGCTCCCTGTATGTCTGTGGTAGTACTTACTCACTCACATCAAAATTTTCATGTATATTATTTATAGAAAATCTATACGTATAATAGCATTTGATCGGAACATTTCTAGTAGCGGTAATATCCGTCTGTCTGTCCGTCTATCTATTCATCTCTATGTTCGTGTGATTGTGTGTGTGTGTGTGTGTGTGTGTGTGGTTTTTTTTTTGTAATCACGATAACTTAAGAAAGAGAAGTTCGATTTTAATTTAATTTGGACAGTAAATTAGTGTTAGGGGAAGATCCCTATTGCTTTGAACAAAATCAATCGGTAAATACAAAAGTAATTAATAATTTAAATCTTGAAGGGGAGACGCGTTGCACTAGCCTCGTGTATAGACGTGCTGCAAAATACTCTCAAAAGAAAGTGCTAAAAAAGCGGTAAAAACCACGTTAAACTCGATAAAATTTAAGCCACCGATACATCAAGAAATTCTGCGCGAAGTGAAACGCCATAATAGAAAAACAAAATTCATGTGGAATTAATAATTACGCGTACAGTTTATTAAATATAATCGAATAAAGCAAGTGTATTGTAAGTGCCTACACCTATGCTAAAACGACCGAACACCAGTCCTCAAGTGGTTAGAGTGATAACGTGAACATGTGGTGTTATAATACACCATCAGCACATCCATCAGTGAAAAGCAACGGACTAGTTCTAACGAGTAGAAGTAGTAGCATAAGCAAAGCAAAGGATGAAGAGATAACTTTTATTTTTATTTATTGGTTCTATTTATTGGTTTATTAATCCTTGTCACAAAACAGTTTATTACACAACAGAGAAAAAATTTAGGGGTAAAAATGAAAAGGTATTAAATATAGGTAATGAAATAGGAAATACCCGGAACTGGAAAGCGGCAGTTGAAAGTAAAATGTTCTCTCGGGCCTCTCTTTCATAACCAACCCGCCATAGAAAGCTTTCTTATCGCGAGATAGGGCGCTTTCACCATAAATCTATATTTACCTGTGGAACGGTTAATAATAAAAAAAAGCTCCCTGCGGCGAGCGAATGCATGTCTGTCTTGGCAGTGACCACAAGCGAGCAGAAGGCGGTGCACACTGCTAGATTCGGACCCGGAAGACTCACAAACACCTACACTTCCCATCCTATATTCCTACCCCATGCGTCATGTGGCTCTAGCTGCTGACAACAAGCATGTCCCATGTTCAACCCAGCGTATGCGCCGGTTCAGCGGTATATAAAACATTCGAGATTTGGTTCCAGCACGCGGTTTGGCCTTCCGTTGGGAGTGTTCGGCGGACGACCATGCTGGATGTTGGAACGAACCTCCTTGGATGCCCCGAATCGGTAGCATTGCTTACCTTACGCTGGTAAATCAATCAATCAATCAATAATTTAAGTCTTGAAAAAATATTTTTCTTCATTTTTAACTGTTCTAATCGAATAGAAATTTTATAAGATGCTATTTTCTATTGATGTATTGTCCTAATATAATATGTGTCATAATATAATATTGGTAGATAAAATTTCTATACCAATGTGTTATGTTATTATACGGACTCATATATTGTAATTTTTTTTATCAAATTTTAAATTAACGTATGTTTCATCTACATTGGTATTATAAAATTAAACAATTCTAGAACAACTTTATTTACAAAAAACTGCGAAGAGTATTCTATAAAATGTGAAACAATTATAATATAATAAGTGCAATAAATCTGCGAAGAGTACCTATAATGTATACTCTAGTTCACTTTCTTTTTACCAATAGCTCTGTTGCAACTAATCTTGATATAACATTATCGGCAATACTTGATAACTGTGGTATAATAAACAAGCGGGTATACGTGTAGTTCGCGATTTATTACGCTTTAGAATATCTGCAGGAATGTTTTCACTAAGACTATACGTACGAGAGTTAGTTTAGTTGTAGTTTAGGTGTAATACTTTGGCCATACACAACAAGCCGAGCTCTATGTGTCCTTTCTGTTTCGTTGACCTTGAAATCTCGCCAAGCTAGCGGCGTAAAAAATTTGGCGTTCAGGACTGCAATACAACGTTGCCACTTCTACAAAAGGGTTAAGAAAGCAAGGATTAAACGTGAAAAAGGCACATATTATGTTAATAGTGAAGATTTATTAGTTGTAAAATAAATTCTGAATGACATAAATAATTGTTCCTAATTTTTGAAAATTTGTTGACGATTACTGTACTTCCACTCCACTACGGGGATGTCCAAGCAAAAAAGACGCATATCCATTTAAAATGTATTGTTTCATGCTGTACGTAAGAAGCTAAGTTGTACAGTTAATGGTAATTATAACATTAAATTCGAGTAATCCCTACATAAAAGTGATATCTTTGTGATTGTTTGTTATTTAATAATACATATACCAAACATAGGATCGACGTTGAATATTGAAGGTATGTAACTAATTGGACGATTTAGCATGTAAGGCATCGGGAAATCGGAATCCCAAAATTGGGTCATGACCTCAAGGGAAGTACAAAAAAACTGGACAGACAAAATTTCATACCCATAATCTTGCAACGGTTTCTCCAGTTTCCAAAATACTTCAGAAGTAAGCTTTGGTCTTATCTTTCGGTTGTGAGACCCATGGTAACCTATGCATCATGTGTGTGGTGGCAAAAAACAGAAGAAAAACTAACACAAGGAAAGTTGCAGAAGTTGCAACGCCTTACCTGCTTAGGGATTACAGGAGCAATGGGCTTCTGTCCCACAGGAGCTATGGAGGCAATGCTAGACCTACTTCCTCTACATCTGCATGCAAGAAAGGAGGCAGTGCTCAGTGCCCTAAGGCTGCAACAGTTACTCTCTTTCAAACCAGACGATCTGGTTGGTCACTTAAGGATTCTTGGGTTAATTCAACTGCAATCCGCGACCAAATCCACTGACCCAATTCCAATCAAGTGGGACTTTGACTGTCCGTTTGATGAGCTTATTGAGAGCCGTCAGACGAACAGAGTCGAAGCCCTGCAGTTGAAGAAGGGGTCACTTATCTGGTACGCAGATGGTTCGAAGATGGCTGAAGGGGTCGGCGTGGGCGTAGCGAGGTCTAATTGAAGGCTATATACTTTCAGATAGCCAGGCAGCATTAAGAGTTTCAGGTCCTATACCTTTGACTCTAAAATTGCTTGGGAATGCAAACGATCCCTGAAGCAACTGGCGAAAAACAACAAGGTTACCTTGATGTGGGCATAGAAGGAAATGAATTAGCCGACGCCCTTGCAATAAAAGTTGCTGAAGCCCCATTTTTTCCGTTTTGGGGCTTATCCAAGGGACACATAAGGGAGAAGATCGTAAAATAGGAAAAAAAACAAAAAAAGTCCTACTGGAGAAGTACACCAGGCCAAAGACAAGCGAAAAGGTTTAGCACTTATTCGACAAAGTATACCACAAGGCTTCTCGAACTCGAAAAGTCCGACTTAAGACTGATAACAGGCCGCTTGACAGGCCATTGCCCCTTGAGATATCATTTTAAGAATATGGGCAAGGCTAACAATGATATATGCAGATACTATAATATTGCAACAGAAACTGAACATTCTTTGCGAATGCAAGATATTAATCCGCAGTAGGCTAAACTTAGAGGTTGAACTAACGCCTGAAGGCATAAGGGAAAGTAACCCCCAGGAAAATCGCAAGCTTTGTAGAAGGCTTGGGAGTCCTGGGCAACAACTAATTGCAGGGCAATTCACAAAAGGTCTTTTAGGTCGAAGTGAGGAAGGGCCGAAAGAGCCGAGCGACCCCCTAAACAATCTACAATCTGCAAGCTTTTGTACAGTTGTAGTTTATGCTATATGAAGAAGGACAGGGACGAATACATTTTTATAAACCACGCCTAGCAGGCTGAGAAAGGATTCGATTATTCTGAGTATCATGATGACTTCTCATTGCCCAGATACATAATAATAACACGCCTTCATTAAGAAAAAACTACATAATGAATTTTAGACCCACAAGGGACTACTCTGTGAGGGTTTTACATTACAATTACTCGTGAATCTTTCTGGCACACAGAGGAAACATTGGAAAGCATAAACATAAAAAAGTGAAAGAATTGGTCGTGCAATTATTTTTATTTTATAAATAAATAGTATTAACGTTGATTTCTCAGTAATATTCTTTTAGCTTATACTTAAATATTAAAAGATTACAGGATTTGAGAGAAGCAGGTAAAGAATTCTACATTTTGATAATAAGAGAACGATTTTATTAAATAGATATTCTAAATATGGATGGATTAAACATTTAATGCGACCATATTATATTTACTGAATGTTGTTGATGAATGAATTATAGAATGGAGAAAGGATGAGAGTTGTAACTTCGTCCTATTACTTTGTAACACGACCTTTCTTTCAATTGGCGGCCGATCAAAAAGATGAGCGAGACTGTAGCAACCAGCTTAGCTCTGCGGTTGGGCCGAGGTTCGAATTGAATAATTTTAGCTTTTGTTCTATTTATTTGATTGCCAAAAAAGAAACAAATTTTGGGGCGCCAGTGTATTCAAAGGGAAATATTTTACTAATAAAATAAATAAGTGATATTCTTGTAACTTGTTCAGGTGGAAACAATCAAACTCAACTTTGAAAACAAAAATAGTATATTGAGCAATAAGTGCAAAGTCTACAAAATCTTTACAAGAAAGTTAAGCGAAAGTTTAAAAATAGGCATGAAAATCTTTGACTTAGTAACAATCTAATAAATAAAAATGGCTAGGGAAAATTTGAAATGTACTAAAAAATTGCAAATATCAACTGGTTTACAAGGCTTTTCTGACGAAAGTAGCTGCTTTAGCACAGTGACAGTTGGCTTGGGTAACTTAGTGTGGGGATAGTCCGTCGGCAACCCCACTAACATTACCGAATATACTCGAGCCCAATGACTGTCTGTGCCACAGAATTTGTGGAATATTACGGATTCTTATAATTTAAACCATGAAGCAATCTTAAATAAAAATGATTACTTATTGAGCGTAGAGGCGTGGGTGTCGCATATGCAAAAATTCTCGAATTTGGTTCGATTTTACAAACCACAAGGTGTACTTTTAGAATAATATCCTCAATTTAAAAAAGATTTTTTTAATCATCATGAACGACGCCAAAAACAGATTTTATTAAAATTT
The DNA here is from genome assembly GCA_963583905.1 of Stenurella melanura. Classification (NCBI taxonomy): domain Eukaryota; kingdom Metazoa; phylum Arthropoda; class Insecta; order Coleoptera; family Cerambycidae; genus Stenurella; species Stenurella melanura. The sequence goes on from OY757312.1 coordinate 119,064,376, forward strand.
GGAAATGATTGTGTGTGTATTGACGGCACACATGGCCTCAACGCCTATGACTTTCAGTTATATACTGTTATCGTTTTGGATGATACAAGACAAGGTTTTCCATGCAATTTTTTGTTTTCAAGTAGATTCGCTATGGAAATATTTTTCGAAACAATTAAAAATTGTTTACATGACAAGTCAATCGAGCCTAAAATTTTTATGTCTGACATGAACGATACAATTTCAATGCATGGTCTGCAGAAATGATTATTTTGCAGTTGAAAAATTTTAAGTAAAATTAAAAATATGGAGAAACGACCTGTTGTTTACAAAAAGCTTAAAATAATCATGTACGAAATGGATCCATATACATTTAATGTGATAGTGGATAATTTGTTAGACAAATTGCATTCAGATACCGAATATTTGGAGTTTTCTGAATATTTTGAAACTTATGTGAATACGTGTACAACTTGGGCATATTGTTACCGTAAGGAGTGTGAAATAAACACTAATACGAACGTAGAGAACATGCATAGAATTTTAAAACATATTTATTTTGGTGGGAAAAAAGTGAAAAGATTGGACAGAGCAATTATTTTCTTGATGAAGTTCATAAAGGATAATTTATTTGATAGACTAGTAGTTCTAAATAAAGGAAAAATTCCAAAGAAATTAGCGTCAATAAGATACATTCAAAAAGTCAGTTGAACTTAAGAACGCAATAATAGATTTGGGTAATGTTTGCAACATATGCGCCACTAATTGCGATGGCGTTTATGAAGTTGAAGCTACAAAGAGCACTTGCAGTTGTAGTTTACATTGTCGCGACTGCCAATCTTGGATTCACCATTACACATGCAGCTGCATAGACTTTTCCATAAAATGGCATATGTGTAAACATATTCATCTTATCTGTATGTTTTTGAAAACTAAAACTTCAACCATTGCAATGTCAGTACGCCTGCATAAAGCAATGTGATATAGCATTTAGTATCAAAAAAGAAAGTGCAATTTTATGTGTAGTGAGTAAAGTCAAACAACATTCTTTTGATAAAAGAAAGCAGGATATGCTGAATAAGGTTTTACAAGTATGTAATACGATCGAAAATGAGGAACAGTTGGAAGCTGTTTTGAAGCAAGTGACTCTGGAGAGTATTATAAATGCAATTTCCAAAAAGGATATTGCAGTTCCTAATACCTCGAAAGAACCGCCTAACAAAAAAAATCAAAAAGCAAATGAGGTTTTCTTCAACAAAGAAAAAAATAAACCAACAAAGAAGAAATATACAATAACTTCAAAGTCGGACCTTTCCGACTTTGAAGTATTTGTATATTTCTTCTTTGTTGGTTTAATACTTCCCTGTATTAGCTTTAGAAATGGTGGGACAATGGAAAAAAATAATCTGTGAAAGTTATACCATATTTAATACGTTATATATAAATAGACGTTCTATATTTTATATATGTATGAATAATATGTCTTCCATTTGATAGTTGTGTATTTAAATAAACATTTTTTATTTGTTATATTATTTTTATTCCAACATGACATACACAATTATAATCAGCAATCGATCCTTCAAATTAACAAATTCAAAATATGCGCTAAATACGCGGAAAATCTGACTCGGTATATTCGGTAATGTTCGTGGGGTTGCCCATGGACTATCCCCAGAAGCCAGTTGGATGGCGTCGAGTTCCGACGTGGTCGAGCTCCTGGAGTTGGCCAAGGGTACCCGGGAGTTGAGGACTTCAATTTACTGTACAGGTATATATGACGGACCAGTTGTTAAGAGAAAAAAAATGAGACTGAAGAAAAAACAGAAAATTTCACTAGCAATATCAACATTTAAGTGACTAATAAAACATATTATCTAGAATTTATTAGAAAAAATACTGAAGAAAAACTATTACATCTTTGGCATGGTCAAGGCCACACTTATTACAAAAATATGGCAAATCCATTAAAAAAAATGCAAAATTTACGTAATGAAATGTTACAAAGATAAATGACTATTAAAACAAACTCAGAAAACTTTACTAAAGATAAATTTAGAATTTACAATAAAACGTTAGCTCAGAGGACTTTAATCAAAAACTGCTATTACCGATTCATGACAAAGAATTTAACTTTACTCAAGATTGTAACAAAATGTTTAATCACAAAAAGCTGTTCATACAATAGAGAGAAAATTTAATTAGTCAATCACCATGATTAATAAATTACTAAAAACAAAATGCGGTTACACTGACTTTGGGCTTCGATAGCTTAAGAATTCAATAAGAAAAATAAAATGTGAATTAAAGTTTTAATTTATGATGTGATATTCTCAATGTAACAATAAAAATATTCTATATTATTCCCCGAAATTACTAACTCAAGAACAAAAGTACCAGCCTTTTATTTTAACTTAGGACATGGCACCGGGACTCAGGAGACTATTTCCAAATAGAAATGACCTATGGTTTCAGCAAGATGGGGCGCCACCTTATTATAACGGGCTATGGTCCTAATTAAAAAAATATCGACGATGATACCACCACAACAATACGGATGACGTAACAAATTGTGTATCTCTGGATTTTCTTCAATACCTTATGCCTATGAAATCATGAATTTGTCCATACATTTCATCCATACTGTATAATAAACGTAAATTACTTGTTAGTACACATAGTTACTAAAGATACTTCTATATTAATCCATAAACATGTACGCAAACCGGTAGTTCAGTTATAAAATAGTATTCTATGTGTTAATAAAACTAAGTTTTTAATGTGGCAACGGCGCAACAGTCGACAATAGATGGTTTTCTGGTCACGTCGCTTATAAAGAAAAGAAAATTGTTGTTGAACGCGCATTGAACGAAGAAGCGAATGGCTGTATACCCATTTTGTGGATTTTGATTATTTAAGGCCTAGTGTGGATGCATTCTTAAACTGTGAAGTAATCTGAGCTGAGCAACACAGTAATATATAAGACGATTAACATTTTTTTTGCGCATTCATTTCAATATGTTGCAAAGAAATTCGATGTGTGTCAACCCAACTAGCAATTTGATGTTTTGTAGAAGTTGAAAGAATATTTACAGAACATTTTTTATAAAACAAGAATAACAAGATTGTTGATATAAACATTTTTAAAACGTTTATACAACGCTTATAGGCGCAAAATGGGCACAGTTTATAAAATAATGTAGTTCTTTAATTTATTTTATTATAGCTGTCACAGGCATTATAAAATAATTGTATAAAGGTTTACATAGGATTAAAAAAATTAGTAGACGATAATTATAAAATTCGAGATACGACAAAACATTATTTCCACTGATACTTTTTCGTTATGTACAGCAACAACAACATGAGTTATTTATTATTTAAGTGTTTTTACAGACAATAATAATTCTCAAAACAGTTTTAAAATATTACAAAGGTATATAGCTTCTATGTGACACGGCGGCATAACTAACGACATGTTTAGTGAAACTGAAATAAGTATTAACTGATTAAGACTTCGTTTCGCCAACAGCAAAGCGATTTGCGGCTGCGAGGGAAATTTGTCTGTGAAATATGTGGTATATATACAATGAAATGTTTGTGCGCCCTAAAAATAACGAATATTTATCAAAATTAGAAACATAAAGTGAAAATAATTTTTTTCTATTAGATTTTTTTGTGGTATCGCACCAATTGTGTTTTGCAGATAATATATTTCATAATAATAGATTGTTGCTAAAATGGTTATATCACAATAATTTTTGTTTTTGAACTATTTTTATTCCAATTTTTAGTCCAAAGTAGCCACTATACAAATAGCTTGAATATAGATAACATTATGGTTTCCATCTTATAAATCATATTTATAACTATGAAAACATTTATAGAACAAATATATTTTACAAAGAATTGTTGTATATCATTTTTTTTCTAATTAGACAGAAGCGTATTGCAAAAAGCAAAGGTAAATTCCATTAATATTTCGGTCCGAATAATTTTGCCCGCCATTGCCTTTTAATCAACTACGGGGATTTCCCATCAGAAAACAACTGTGACTATGAAATAAGTTAAATACAAGTTGTAATTAAATAGTATTTTTCTGTATACTTTCAGGTATGTAACTTAAAAGCTTTATTTAGCTTCACTTGTAACAATGTTAACAAATCTTGCAATCAAAATTTCGACTAGTTCTAATTGAGCTAGAGCTTTAAAATTTTGCACACATGTAGAATACGAAAAATTATGTGACATCATCCTAAATCCAATATGGCGAACGCCCCAAGATGATAGACTCCTGTAAAAGACCAGTGTTAATGAAAAAACAATATGGCGTATAAACACCTACCCATGTTTTATAAAAATGGTACCCAACATATCACAGGTTTTAACGGCAGTTTTTCTTTTTTTAACTATTTTATAAGTATTTTATGAGAGCAATGTATGCTTCGTTTCTATAACAACTGTTTAGTAGCTACGGCCGAATACGATATGCTCTCAGAAATAATATTGTATTGAGAAGAATGCTAAAAAATAAAATTGTTTTATTAATGCTTAGGTAGACTATTAAAGAATAGTTTTATAGATATTCGCCAATTGACCAAAGTGTGCCGGGGGTCATTGCTATAAATCTGTTATAAATCAATTTTGCTCCATGAGCTAAATATCCTATAATAATTGCTGTTTATAAAACAGCAAAAAACAAATTCTACAAAATGTTTTATAATTTAGCTGTACGAACATTCTTAGCACTTATTTATATGATGATTTAGTTGCAAAGGCTAAATAATCACTTTGGCGGTTTAAATAAAACAAAATAACCTTTGCAGAGCAGTAATGCAAAAGTAATAAAATAAAATTGTAGTATAATTTTAAATTCATAGAGCAACTTTGTTAGATGGGAATGTCTTTACATTCTCAATAATTTTAATTTGAAATCTAATTTATTAAATTGTAGAAATGTTCACAGTTTTAAGACAGATATATTATGCACAGTACTTTCAAATAGTATTTAAAAGCAATTACACTGCTGCCTAACATAATTATATCTACTCTTAGCTACTTATTCCACTCTCTTTGAACTTTCTTGTACCTAAAATACATATATAACAATTAATTTAAATAAGTTTTGGCAATTCGTTGACAATATTAAAATTATTAATAGCTTACCGACAGCTGTATGTATTGCTTTTATAAATATACAGGATGTCCCGCAATAACGTGCGAAAAATTAAACTACCAATTCCTTATCTAAAATGAAGGTGGATTCTTCATATAATATGTTTCAAAATAAGCCTTCTCTGTCCAACTACACCCCTTTAAAAAGGTGTACAAAGAAACTGTTTTTAATTTCTATCTGATTTGGTATATCTCGGTTACTAATGAAAAGGCATCTAAGGAAATTATTTCATCCATCTAGTGTATATACAAAGGGATGATATTAACTACCCTTCTTAAAATTTTATAAATATCTTTCAGCCTGCTATTACTTTCACATCCACGTAGTGGATTGGAAGTATAGTAATCGCAAAAAAAATTTCAAAAATTTTTATTCGTGAAATAGGTTTAGAATGTCATGAAACGTCGAGATTTTAAATTTGAGCGAAAAAAATTTTCTGTCTGTCTGTCGGTCTGTTGGTCTGTCTGTAACTTTTTTTTGTCCGCACGCTTTCTCCGGAACGGTTTAAGATATTGACCTGAAATTTTGTACACGTATATATTATAACGAGATCTGGCACTGGATTGTTTTTTGGGGAAATCCGGTGAAGGGTTGGGGGTTAAATAGGGGTAAATAGGGGGAAATAAGTAAAGCAAGCTTGTAAGAGTACAGAAACTTGAAATTCGGTGTATGTACTAGAAGTTAAGGCCTCAGATTTTTTTATAATATTTTTCAACCCCCCACCACCCCTACCCCATTAAAGGGGCTGATGAAATAAAGTTGAGATATTCATTTGAAATTTCATACACGTATGTATTATAACGATGTCTAAAATTAGATTATATTTTGGGATGATTCCGTTGAAGGGTTGGGGGTTAATTTGGGGTAAATAGAGGAATATAAGTAAAACAGGTTGGTAAGAGTACAGAAACTTGAAATTCGATGTATGTACTAGAAGCCAAAGCGTCAGATTTTTTAATAATATTTTTCAACCCCCACCACCCCACTCCAATTTGAAAAGGGTTGATAAAATAAAATTGAGATATTCATTTGAAATTTTCTACACGTATGTATTATAACGACATCTGGAACTATATTATATTTTGAGATAATTCCGTTGAAGGGTTGGGGGTTAAATAGGGGTAAATAGGGGAAAATAAGTAAAGCAAGCTGGTAAGACTACAGAAACTTGAAATTCGGTGTATGTACTAGAAGCCAAGGTCTCAGATTATTTATAATATTTTTCAACCCCCACCACCCCTACTTCATTATTAAAAGGGTTGATAAAATAAAATCGAGATATTCATTTGAAATTTGGTACACGTATGAATTATAACGACATCTGGAACTAGATTATACTTTGAGATGATTCCGTTGAAGGGTTGGGGTTTTTTTAGGGGTCAATAGGGGGAAATAAGTAAAGCAAGCTGGTATGAGTACAAAAACTTGAAATTCGGTGTATGTACAAGAAGTTAAGGCCTCAGATTTTTTTATAATATTTTTCAACCCCCCCACCACCCCTACCCCATTAATGGGGTTGACAAAATAAAGTTGAGATATTCATTTGAAATTTCGTACACGTATGTATTATAACGACGTCTGGAATTAGTTTATATTTTGAGATGATTCCGTTGAAGGGTTGGGGGTTAATTTGGGGTAAATAGAGGAATATAAGTAAAACGTTGGTAAGACTACAGAAACTTGAAATTCGGTGTATGTACTAGAAGCCACAGCGTCAGATTTTCTTATAATATTTTTCAACCCAACCACCCCTACTCCAATATGAAAAGGGTTGATAAAATAAAATTGAGATATTCATTTGAAATTTGGTACACGTATGTATTATAACGACGTCTGAAACTAGATCATAATTTGAGATGATGCCGTTGAAGGGTTGGGGGTTAAATAGGGGCAAATAGGGGAAAATAAGTAAAGCAAGCTGGTAAGACTACAGAAATTTGGGATTCGGTGTATATACTAGAAACCAAGGCCTCAGATTTCTTTCTAATATTTTTCAAACTCTACCACCTCCGCTTCATTATTAATGGGATTGATAACATCAAATTGAGATATTCACTTGAAAGTTAGTACACGTATGTATTGTAGTGACATCTGATTGAGATGACTCCATTGAGGTGGTAGGTTGTAAATAGTGGAAAATAAGTACGGTAAACTAGAAACTTCATTTTTAACGTATATGGTAGAAACCAACTCCTCAAACTTTTCTATGACATCTACCCCAAATATTATTAAAATTCTATGACCAATAATTTCCACATACTAGAGTGCAAATATAGTCAAGATGTTTCCTTTAAAGTGACTTGGACGAATAATCTGGATGTGGAAGTAGTGATTCCTTAGGCAGCGGTTTTTTTTATTTCAATTAAAAAAAACATCTAAATAGTATGATTCATTTAGAAACTTTTTTACCACACAAGAAATTCATTGTTTCTGAGAAAAAAAAAAGTAAAATTACATCTTAGGCAGATGTAATTGTGATCAAGGGCAAAATTATTTACAACATTATAAGAAGGATAGTTAATATCATCCCATTGTATACACGCTAGGTTGATGAAATAATTTCGTTAGATGCGTATTACTTCCACATTCACATAGTGAAGTGAAAGCATAGTAATCATAAAAAAAATCATTTTTTTTTTATAGAGGTAGGTTTAGAATGTCTGTCTGTTGGCTTGTAACTTTTTTTGTGCGCACGATATCTCTGGAACTGTTTAAGATATTGATTTGAAATTTTACCCACATATACTATAACGAGATCTTTAACTGGATTGTTTTTTTACCTTATCCGGTGAAGGGTTGGGAGATAAATAGGGGTAAATAGGAGAGAATAAGTGAAGCAAGCTGGTAAGAGTACAAAAATTTGGAATTTGGTGTTGTAACGTGCGGAATGCGCAAAACATCTTTCGTTACATTTATTAGAAATTTTTTAATAATCGAAAATTTTATTTTAATGTGCTCTGGTACTATTACGAACTATTTCTATGGCAGATGAGAAATTGTCAGTAGCTTATGCTTACGCCTAAGGGTAATAAATGGCGCACGGCCTGTAATATTTAAATTAAATTAAATAAATAAATCAAACTTTAAAATGAAGTTGATTAGATTAACTGTAATTATAATAAAGTCTGTTAGCCACACGAGAATGTAGAATTATCAACGCTAATATAGATCCTTTATTAAATTGAATATTCCATTAATAAAAGAGAACTACTTTTTGAGCGGGGCAACGTGACTACCGGTTCGGGAAATATTTAACGATACGCCGGGTTAACTTCCTTCCCTTTCACTGGAGCCATTATTCGAGATGGACGTATTTGAAATTTTGTTAAACCTTTAGGGGGATATTAAGATGGAGAAACCTTATAGACATATAAGGTAATAGTTTTAAATAATTATATATCGTTAAATACCATCTAACGTTTAAAAATGTTGTTTTAGGTTTTTCTATAAAATAACAAATTTCCTTTTAATGTCGAAGTATCTCTACGTTACACGTTTACCTTAAGCAAGATTACATACGTTCAATTTTGATACTACGTTTTTGTATATGTTTTCTTGATCATACCTTTTTGGATAAGAATACTCCACTTGTCTTCATCGCGAAATTTTTCGACACCTATTTAAATTTTCTACCAAGTAAACGAAAACCTGGGCGAAGGAATTTCCTTAATTCTGTCTCGGCGACAAATCATTTATGTACGAGCACTTTCTCAACGATTTCATAACCTCCAAATTGGAATGGTACAACATGTGACATCGCGCTAGAGGAGAAAAATGGAAGTCCTCAACCATATAAGTACACAAAGGTAGAAATCTATTATCATCGGAGAACATGGGCGTACTTAGGAATTTCTCTCATTAGGATATTAGAACAAAAGAAACTACTTTTGATTATTGCTGTACATTAATTCGTAGTTACTTATATCTTAAATTCGCTGTTACAAATATTTCGTCATACTATCGATTCCTTGTTGACAATTTTTTGTCGTTATGTACAAATTTGCTTAACGTAATCGTAGTTATTTGATAACATGATATTATTTGAATTTTACCAGTATCGCAGATTCACTCTGTCAAAGTACTTTTGTTTTGGATATGTCTCTGTGGTTAGACATATCGGTAATTATCTGCACTTAGTACGCATCGTGTGATCTGAAATTTCCAGGATTTGACCCGTCAAATCATATCACTTATGTAGATTATTTATTTAAAAGGAATTCAGATGTTCGGGGCGTGGTGAAATGTGTATCTATTTGCTAGGATCGAGTCCTAGTGTTAATTTTTGTAGTTATGTAACTTGGGGTGTCGCGTATTTTATTTGCTAGATATAAATTTTGATATTATTTTTTTGGTTATATAACTTGGGGTGTCCCGTTTTTAAGCATTTGGCATTACGCAGCGGGGAGGATATATGCTTACTGGTAGGCTCAAATAAATACCGGGTTCGAGCGAAATTGTATATCTTTTTATTAGGTTAAGTTTTATTATTTTGTGTAGCCATTTCAGTATATCTAATGCTGTATATATTTTGTTTATGAGATAATGTTGCGAGACCTACCTTTTGTAATATAATTAATTTGTCTCTCGTAAAAATCTCAAATTTACCCTTAAGTTAGGTAATGAATAAAGCTGCTGGAAACTTGTCGTAATATATGATCTTTTAGTATTGAGGTAAAGTTACGAGACGTATCTTTTGTAATACGTTTTTGTTTCTCGTAAACGCCTCAAATTATCCTTGCAGATGGGCAAATTGTAATATAGTGTATCTTGTAATATAGTATATTTTGTATATATTTCTGTTTGATATTCTGCTATACAGTATCGCTGATGATGTGGTAGTTTCATTTTTTTGTGTAATATAATATTTTGTAATATAGTACTATTGTATATATTTAATATGTCTTTTGTTTATCTTTAGCTTTTCTTTTCCTTGATTATACTAGTTAATCATGGCGCCCAAGCCTTGAACTCACCGCCCTATTTGCTCTCCGCGTCTTTACTGTGTTAGCCAGGTTAAACCACGTCGCTCGCAGGGTGGCCTACACTTGAATAACTTGGGCAAACTAAAACCTTTCTTCAACGCCGCAATGTACATACTAGAAGCCAAAACCTCGGATTTTTTTATAATATTTCCATCCCCCACACCACCCCCACTCCATTATTAAAGGGGTTGTCGAAATGGCGGCCGGATATATTTTGCCATGTATGGTCTGATTCGTATGAAAATCGGTATATGGATTTTTGAGATCGCAAATGACAAATATTTAGTAGTAATTCAAGAATTCAAAATGGCGGCTTCAGGATGATGAATAAGTTTTTTCATTTATCGGGAAGGAACTTTATCTAACGCACTGTCCTAATTAGAACAAAACCAAAAAGAAATAAAGAAGAAAATAATTTTAATAATAACAATAATTGTGTTAATAAAGTTAAAAGTGTGGGGCACTCAGAATACCTGGAGAAATAGAAAACTTTACTTATCGGACGCCGTATATTAATAGGATATACTTATTATTCTATAAAAGTAATTTTTTCGGAATACAGACAAGTTAATTCAACCCATTGACTTTGTTTATGCGAATTTTTAAAATTAGTTCCAAGTCAAACGAATTTATAAATAACTAAATAGTTATTTATGCGTATAGTGACAGTGACAGACCGTCAGTGACACAGTAAATTAATTGTTTCCCATGTTTATCATTCAAAGATCTGGAATGGTTGATCACAAGTATTTATTGTTGTCTTATTTGTTTATCTGCGACCTTGGCTTTCCCATTAGCGAATACTGTTGTTTACCAACGTTGAAAGGTCGAAAACTTCAGACTGACTTGAAAGATGGAATGAAAGAAGTCTATTGTCTATTTCCATCGCTATACAATAAATAAGACCCACGCCTTTAAGAGTATCTCATAAAGTAATTTTACTTTCGCTTTAAAAGGAAAAAAGCCCTCCACAAAGAAGTTGAGATTATCTTTAAACTGGGGATTATTTGTAAATAACTTGAAACAACAAATTAAAGAAACGCAAGAAAAATACGTTAACTGTTGTTCCTCATTTTGTCTTAATCATTATACAGAGTGTGCCTGGACAAGTTCCTACAGCGCGTTGTTGATCTCAATTTAAGGACAAACTTGGTGAACATTCCAAAATATTTCGTTTACCAGATACAGGGTATCGAGTATGCTACTTATTATATGTCGGAATCCAATCATCATATAGAGGCCGGCATCATAGATGAACAAAATAAAAGAAATTAAATGTAATTTTCTAATGTATTGTTCCAGAAAAGTTTTATATACAAACCTCGAAATACATCACGAAAGCACTATACAGGGCGTCCCGGCACTATAGGGCAATACATCGGAAAAGTATAGTTTGGGTCAAAATAACACTAAAAGTACATTTTTTTTTTTTTCTCAGGACGCCCCCCTATGGAAATATTACCCTTTAAAGGTTACATATTCAAGAAGGTTTTTTGCCTCTGTTACTTCAAAACCGTTCTACCGATTTTAATAAAATCTGGACTGTGTACATATGAAATATGGCGCCCTTCGTATCTTGTCTAGAAAGCCAGGGGTGAAACACCCCTAATGCTTTCTACCCCTAAATATTGACATAAATTGATTTTTGAAAATTAGGGTCATATTTTTAAATTCCTTAAACGATTTTCTAAAAATAAATTCGTGTTTGACACCGATAAAGCGATCCGCTTTTGAGAAAAACTAATTTTACTGGTAAGGTACTAGACAATACTAGCAATATAAACTACCGCATGATACCTGTGAGAAAACAATTGAATACATTTTAAAGTCATATTTGAGTAGGAAGTAATAAGTAAGTTGTAAGTAGTTCTGTAATAGTAGTTTATTGACATGACAAATTTTTAATCTGATGAATGTGCTGACATACAACAAGAAAACATGACAACATGTTAACAAAACATGTGCGGACTTGCCGCGGGTAATCGTTCGGACGCCAGACGGCTTTATGGGGAACATTTTCCTAATAGAGTTATTCCAAACAGGAAAACTTGTAAACGGGTAAACCGTCGAGTACGAGAAACAGGTAGATATCCATCTTAGCAATGAAAAAATAAAATAATAAAAATTAAAGAATAAATAACTATTTAAAAAAATAATCTTATTAATTTTTGGGGAGCGTGGAACCGAAACGAGGAGGTGAAGGTGGTCTTAGACCTGTTCCTACAGTTGTACTAAAAGAAGCTGTATTAGATGCTGAAGACTCATCAATAAGCGTTAGGAGGCTCTCAGCGCAATGTAACACTTCGAAGTCGGTGGTTCACAGAATTTTTAAAAAGCAGCTTCTCCACCCTTTCCACATCCAGAATGTTAATACAGTGTCTCCGGATGACTATTCTACTCGAGTTCAATATGCTAATTTGGTTCCTGCAAAAGCAACAGGAAGGCCGCAAGTTTATTAGTAGTGTCTTGTTCGCTGATGAATCAGGATTTTGCAGGAATGCTGTAACAAATTCTCACAATCTACATAGTTGGAACGATGAAAATCCTCATGCAATTATTCAAACTCATCACCAACGACAATTCCAAATTAACGTCTGGGCAGGAATAATTCGAAATTATTTAATAAAGCCATTTGTTTTGAAAACTCGCTTAAATGGGGAAAATTAGTTAAGGTTTCTACAAGAAAATCCAGATGGTTTATTGGAAGATGTACCATTAGCAACTATAAGAAATATGACGTACATGCATGATGAAGCTCCTCGTCATTTCAACATCACAATGAGAAAATTTAGATAAAACATTTCCGCACCGCTGGATTGGCCGAAGAGGTCCACTACCGTGGCTTTCTCGTTCTCCTGATCTAAATGCATTACATTATTTCTTTTGGGGTCATCTCAGAAATTTAGGGTACAAAACACCGGTACAAACAAGGGAAGAGATGTTACAAAGAAACACTACCCAATGTGAAGTCATTCGGAACAACCCTGGAATGCTATTTTAGGTTCAGCGATCTAACTTATCTGGCTTACTGTAATATATTCTTGTACAGGGTGCGCACAACGAACATTTTTTGTAGTTATGTAGTTATTGTAGTTATGTGTGTTTTGTAGTTGTAGTACGTAGTTATGTGTTGACGAAATGTCAGTCTTTATCCCTTATCAGTATAATAATTTTTTCTCACAAACGGATCACTTTATCGATGTCTAACAACAATATTTTTTTTAGAAAATTTTTTAAGGAATGTAAAAATGTGACCCTAATTTTCAAATATTAATTTATGGCAATATTAAGGGGTAGAAAGCATTAGGGGTAATACACGCCTGGCTTCCTAGCCAAGATACGAAGGGCGCCATATTTCTGGAATAAAGATACTCTTTCAATATGTACACAGTGCAAATTTTATTAAAATCGATAGAACGGTTTCGAAGTAACAAACAAAAAACCTTCTTGAATATGTAGGTATTTACAAAGAACTTCCCTCTTTATTTATACATGGCGGGCGCAGTAGTAAAAATATATAAAAAATATTTTTTTAGGATAAATTTTAAACTTTTTTTTTTTCGAAAAAAATTTTGAATATTTTTCTATTTTCAAAAAATTTTGTTTTCAAATAGGTTTAGAATGTCATGAAACGTGGAAATTTTACATTTGAGCAAAAACAAAATTTTTCCATTATTTGTTTCCTATAGACGGTCCACACTGTATATTATAACTGATTTTCTAAACTAATAACAAACATATAACAGGACAAGTATTTTTCGAAAAACTTCTGGAAAAGGACCCCGCAGTTTCTTATAGTAAAAATGGGTTTCAGTCGATTGTTCGGAAACTTGGGGAAAATGCTCTCCTGGGCCCCCTGATTAAAATTCTATTTGACCACCAGTCCAACCGAATTCGATTTTCTTAACTAGAGGCGATTGAAATTGTGAACATCTGCGAAGGTCTGCTTAAATGTTCCATAAAAATTCTGAAAATATTCAGCCTCATTTTTTAGAGAAAAATAAGCAAGCATATCTTGTCTCTTGGTGTTTTTTTTTTCAAAGTGCTACCTTCTCCCGTAATTTTTCTCCTTGCAATTTTTTTTAAGGGAAAAGGAAACACTTTGAAGAAAAAGTTGGAGGAACATAAGTTGATTATTTTTACCTAAAGAATATGCCTGAATATTTTGGGATCTTTCTGAAGTAGAAAGAAATTAAAATCTAGGGGAAATTCTTGGTCTAAGATATTCTGAAAACCGGCAGGCGTGTTGTTTGAACGAAAATAAGCTACTTTTGCCCCCCCCCCCAACTTTTTCTTCAAAGTGCTTCCTTTTCCCGTAAAAAAAATTGCAACAAAAATATTGTTTTTGTGTGTGCGTGTAATATACAGAGCGTTTCAATAAATAACATAAACACACGCAAAAGAAATTGATCATGTTCTAATGAACAAAGCATGGTACTCGTTCATTAGCACATCATGCGCTGTGTAATTAACAGAGTGCAGATCGCTTGCTTTTGGGTCTCAACACTTTAAAATAGTGTTCCAATGGTCTATTCCTGTCTAGACTGCTGCCACTTGCGAAAAATTTCCGATACCGGGACATTGTCTTTAGGAGGAATGCATTTCTAGAAGAATTTCGAAACCTGAGTTTTTACCAATCTTCAAGACGAGTCTATCTACGCTGTATTACCTTAGTTTCTGAAAAACCTTAAGAAGTTAGCCGAATGTTTAGAAAATTTCAGAAGCTGAGTAACAGAAAAGTCGAAGTCTACTTCAACTTCTTACGTATTGGACAGCTACGCTGAAATCTTTTCCTCTTACTCAATAAAGATTTGAACCTCGCTCAAGCACTTTAGGTGCCGATCTACATTGCCCCTATAATTGTTACTGCATGCAAAAGCCGTGAATGCAGTGCAAGGCATCTCTCCTTCGTTTTCCCTTCCCTCCGTTCTCGAACTAGCCCTAAATCGAAGAAACCACCCCTTTTTTCCAGGAAATATGAATAAATTGAGTATTTCTTGATAGGATATTTGCAACTTTTGCATGGACAGCCTTCTCTTTCATAACTAATAATATTAAATCTAGACCATATAGTGACTACGAATACACTCTTAGTTTCTTTTCTTCTCTTCGTGTTTTTGTCTTGAACTGAAGGTGTATCTATAATCACTATATATATTGTATCTCAGTAGATACCCAGAAATGCGATTGTCGTAACGCTGTAAATCGTCGCTAAAAGTGCTTGACACATCTTGCAGTCTAACTGAAAGTATCATCTTGTAAGTACAGAGTGACTTTTAAAAACCACTCGTTTCGAAAACCCATATATTCTATGTTTCTCGTAAATGCGATTATATGATTTCTGGTTACAGATAATACATAAATGGTTTGGATTAGAAGTAATGTATGTTTAGGAACCACGATTCCAACTTTTCTCTCCAGTTGATTGAGAAATGCTCCTTATTATCTTCATTTTCTAATATCTTCTTGTCACATTCAAGTTTTAAAAGGGACTGCTTCTAAGAGTAGTGTTTGTAGCATGCATTATTCACATAACACTGAAATACAGCTACTTCATTTGATGAATTTCACTTAATAGTAACAATGTAATTTCGCATATTCGCAATAGTCTTGATTTGTTACTTGCCGTTTCCAGTACTTCACACTATAATCACTTATATTATGTACGATACATAATTTTTAATCTGGCTTAAAGTCCGTTACACAATTATTTGATTCTCTAGGCTATTTTGTGGTTTTACATTTTCATTTCATCTCAGCAGCTTACAAACACACAAGCATTGATATTTATATATATTATTTGAGCATAAAACCTCCTTCATTAGCATCATAAAGTGAACGGGATATAAGTGCAAAAATGAAAATCGATCAAGTATTGACATAAGCAGTATTGGGATCGAGTGGCACAGGTAGAGAACCATATCTTTCAGGAGCTCCTTATATTTATTTAAAGAGTATTCATTGTTTTATTTTGTTACTAATAAACTTCCACCACACCAGTGCCCATTGGCAAAAACTTAATAGACATTTTTCATTAGCGTTACTGGCTAGGGTATCATTAGTGTAGCTCGGGTATAAAGTAACAAATAATCCTTCTTTATGTAATATTTCATTCTCCTGCTATATCAAACCCTTTTTTAAGCAAAAGTTTAATTAAAACACGCCCATGTTATAACTGTTGTAACTGATTCGGACTTCCCATTAAATGCGGTTCCATTAGCAATGTATATCTATTTTGTATATAATAGCATCACATGTTTTTTGTTTTATACAAGAACATGCACATTTTATACAGGGTGATTCACTGAAACTGGAAGGTCTTTAATTTTGAAAACTAGAGACCAATACATAATGACTGAGCCCAACATACCTTATACAAATGTAGCTGGTTTAAGAGGGTATTGCATAAACAGGTTACTCTTGTTTAATTTCTATATCTATCCGTTCTTGAAATTTTTGCTCTTAAAATTTTCAATACATTTCGTGTTTGCCATATCTAAATCTTATAATAGAAATACAAAAGTAGCTGGTTTAAGAGAGTGTTGCATAAACAGGTTACTCTTGTTTAATTTCTATATCTCTATCCGTTCTTGAAATTTTTGCCCTTAAAATTTTCAATGCATTTCGTGTTTGCCATTTCTAATCTTGTAATAGAAAGTTGGATGTTGTCATCATTTTTGTTTGCTTTAATAGCTTGTGTCAATTATTGTGTTAAGTAAAATTACATTTTCTTATTTATTGATTAATTTGCCAGCGTAAGGTGGACATTGCTGTTCATCGGACCGACTGTATATGCTGGATTGGATATGTGACATGATTGTTGCCAGCAGCGAGAGTCGCATGGCGCATGGGGTAGGAATATAGGATGGGAGGTGTAGGTGTTTGTGAGATGCTTCTTGTTCGTTTCCGTCTGTGATCCTCTTCTCACCTATTTTTCTTCTGAGTTTTCTGCTTCTTGTTTCTGAATCTGGCAGTGTGTAAATCCTTGATATTTCTTTATTGTATTCCGTCTTTTGCTCTGCCGTTTTTTCCCAGTGTGTATAATCCTTTCCTAGTGTATTCATAATCCTCTGGATTGTTGTTATCCATGTGTAGCATAACCTCCCGATTTTCAGTTTGCTGCTGTTCAGTCTTAGCGCTTTCTTTAGTTGGTGTGTTGTGTCTCGTCTTTGGACGTGTCCCCAGTATTTCATTGCCTATGATTCCATTCTTTTGATTATTGTTTTTCCCTCCAATAATGTTGAGCTACCCACATTGAGATTGGACGCCTGAGATGGGCCGGACATATTGCAAGAGCCAATGAAAACTACCCACTAAAAAGAATATTTAAGTCAGGACCCACGGGAATACGTCGCAGGGGTAGACCAAGGTTGAGATGGAAAGGTGAAGTTGACTGGCAACTGGCAACGGTCTGCGATAAATAGGGACGAATGACGGACGAGGCTGAAGAAAGTCGGGGCAAACCTAGGGCTGTAGTACTATTGATGGTGATGAATGTTGATTTTTTCTGTCATTTTCGTGGTTTTCCTATTTTTGCTAGCAGTTAGACAGTGTCCCTCTCGGCTCTTCTCAGGCTTCTTCACTTAGCCTTTGTCGTTGCTGCGTTTTTGACTCCATATGTCATTGTAGGCATTATGATGGTCGTATATATATCTTTTTAGTTAGACTACGTGTTGGTTTATTTTCCTCGATGAAGGGTAGTAGAGCTCTTGTGACTATGTAGATCGTTTTGATTCTTTCCCTCCTCTTCGGTTAATTTGTTAGGTATGTTCCTAAGTATTTCATTCTGTTAGTGGTTCTCGGAGTGTCGTCTCCTATTTGTATTCTTCCCCACTGGCTGGACTTGTTTTAGTCTATGGGTCTCGCACCATTATTAGGCTCTTCTTGAAGTTTATTTTCTTTCCAGAGGAGTCCAGATGTAGTGTCACGTTTCTTAGAAATTTAGCGATGTCTTGTTCTTCCTCGGTGATGATAAGTATATCGTCGGCGTATGGAAGCATGATGGGAGGCCTTATCGTCCCATCGCTTCTATTGAAATTCTGATTCTTCTATATTGTGCTTTCTATCACTTATTCCAGGTATATGGTGATTAGTCGCGAGGATAGCGGACATCATTGTTTGACTCCTGTGTTCTTCATTTTTGATTCCGTCGTTTGTCCAAACCATTGTATTGCGGTGTTTGCAGTAAAATAAGTACTAAACAAAAAAATGTTAAATTCCTCTTTGGTTAAGGGCATGTAGTAATTTTGTTCACCACCATAACGTTCTGGGACGGTTATATAGTTGTTAAGACAGCATATATTTACGTTTTAAAAAAGAGAAAGAACTTGTAACGGTGATTTTAGATTTTTTTTCTGATCAAACATAATAATAATCTAATTTTAGTTACGTACGAGAACTAGAAAATGAGGTAGTGCTCCGGCTTGCGTAAACCACGTCCAGGCTATCCCAAAATGATACCAAAAAATTTGGAGGAGTTATAGAGAACACAAAAAACAAGATTGTAGATTGTTTAAGGGGTCACTTGGCTCTGAATAGCCCTTCTTCACATCGACCTAAAAGTCATTTTGTGAATCACCCTACGATTAGTTGTTGCCCAGGACTCCCAAGCTTTTTGCAAAGCTTGTGATTTTCCAGTGGGCTAATTTCCCTATGCCTTGAGGCGTTAATTCCACCTTTTCTAGGTACTTTGGCCAAAAATTATGTTCCTCAGTTTCTATTGGAGTATCACAGTATCTGCATGTATCATCATCTGCCTTGCTCATATTCTTAAGATTATATCTCAAGGGGCAATGGCCTGTAATCAGCCTTAAGTCGGACTTTTCGAGTTCGAAAAACCTTATGGCAATGTTTGTCGAATAAGTTATGAACTTTTTCGCTTGTCTTTGGCGTGGAGTATTCCTAGGTCTAGCATTGTTTCTATAGCTGCTGTTTGACAAGAGCACATTGCATCCTAAATAGGCAAGGCATTGCAACTTCTGCAACTTTTCTTGTGCTAATTTGTCTTCAATTTTTGACCACCATACACATGATGCATATAGGTTACCATGGGTTTCACAACCGAAAGATCAGTAGGTCATCCTCGGTTTTAAATCCCAAGTCTTACTGAATAGCCTGGGGCATGTCCAAACAGCCGCAGTGGCTTTGGTAACAGTTCTTTCTAAATGTGAATTCCAGGTGAGTTTTGATCCAGAATTACTCCTAGATACTTAACTCCACTGTAGTACTACAGTACTGTTCCATTTAATGTAGGAGCTCTTATATTATGTTTTCACCTTCTGGTAAACGGAACAATAACTGTCTTGCTCGGACTGACACTGAGGTCCTCTAAGTAATGAGTACATGGTGAAGTCGACGTTGCCAATGAATCTTGCACCCCCTAACTTCTTAGGGAGGTGAAAATTGCAGTTTTCTATTTCAATTAGCATTTAATGGCCAACAAATTTATTTTATTTATAGTGTAAAGTTATGAGTATGTGATCTTACGGAAGATTGAATTTCAACACATACTACCCTCTCAGTGGGTGAACTGCATTATCCTACGTAAACCGAAATTTAATGGCAACCGAAGATTATTTAAAAAATTGTTATTGCCCTAAGCATGCAACTTATCATTTCTAATTTCTTTCGGTGTGCTGATGAAGTTATAAAAAAAAACTCACTGTATAGATTTTGCGAAAATTACGCTTAAAGTATCAAGAAGATGAAGTCGCTCATAAAAAAAGAGTTTGTGCAGATGTTTGAGAAATACTTCAAATATTTCAGAAAAGTTAGGTCCGAACCTTAAGATAAGACCCTTTTTTAGACCTGTGCGATCAACAACTATCGTTGATTCTTATTACAGTATTATATTGATATTCACGGAATAGAAAATCTATCACATACTTCATGATCGCAGTTTTATATAACATAAGTAATTAAATTTACTGAACATATAAGTACAGATAAATTTATTGCCAATGTTAGAAATACTTTATTACAAAACGCTCTCTTTTCTCTAGACGCCTTTTTAAATTAAGTAGTTTAGTTCTTGTCATTAAATGCTATTGTGATATACACTTTTTTCTTTTATAATATTTGCCCTATTTCCTTTGTGATCGACTAAATTAGATACATGTATTTCAATCTTTTGTAACTTTCGCTCCATTGTTAAAAATGTTTCAGTTTAAAAAAACATGATCAAATTAAGGACTGTTATTTGCGGTGTAACGCTAGTCCTGTGTCACCTTTTACTCCGTCTATACTTTCTGTTTTGGTTGGGGTTTTCCAAACTAGAAAAATTTTAATTAAATCGTTAACATTAAGCTCTATAAAACAGAAATAGTTGGGAATTTGGTTTCTCAAAAGACGCTTTTAAATGTCAACCCCACGACTCAAAGACGTAGTTTTGAAAAAAATATGTTCATTATCTTGCGCATCTAAATGTCGAGAATTTTAGTACTACTGAAAATTGATTAAATTTAGGTTTACACCTAATTTACAGGCTTATTTTTTAGCTTTATAGCATACAGGGAAGTTACTGTAATGAGCCCAAAAATCGCAATCAAAATTTTCAACATATTTTATGTTTCAAGGTTACTACAGTATTTTTGAACTATTCTTTAAAAGTGTTGAGAACACGTTTTTACTGCACGAAATCTCGTGAATTAAAAATGATTTAGACTTCGTTGTGGTACAAAACGAAGCGTTTTAACGTCAATGTGATTAGAAAGAAATTTCATCTGAAACAAATTTCATCAAATTCGGACCAGCCATTTTTCTGTTTAAACAAAAAGTGGACTTTTGGATTTCTTGAAAAAGATTTAATTTGTTCTGGTGGCAATCTATCCTTTCAAATATCAGATATTTTTACAGAGCCTTTCCAAAATGATTTGGGCCATTACACCCAGAATATTTATAAAATAAAATTTAAAAAAAAATAAATTGTTTGTGTTATCGTGTGACAAAGAAATGCTTATCGTCGGAAGATGTTGATCACTTAGGGGGTCACCAGTTTATAGAGATTGTTTTACAACAATAAGATTAAGTAACAATTAGATTTCAAGGTCTATTTTAATAAAGGTTTATACAAAATTTTAAACCTATCAAAAAATGAATAATTATCATAATAATTTTCTTGTTATTTTTCCATGGTCATATAGTTATCTAAGTACCACACGTAAGTGAATACGCCACATATAGCCTCTCTACGACTGTATATCAGGTTTGATAGATACTGAAAAATGCCAAATATTGTGCAGCAGATTTGAAAATGCCTCTATGCTGAAATTTACACTACACTGTTCAGTGCAACCACAACTTCTCAGTTGGCTGCTGAGGAATGTATGAAAGCGTAGCAACCGGTTAGCTCAGGGCTGGTCGAGGGTCACTAGGTGGCGAGAAGAGTTATATATTTTTGTTTTTTTAACAATTATTTGCTTGTCAAATTTACCAAACAAAACTTTAATAAACTATAAAAATTTGGACGCCAGCGTATTCAGTAAATAACACTCTTGCAAACTTTATCAGGGGGAGAAAACAATCAAAATCAAATATAAAACAAATAATAAATTAACAGTATAAAAGATTGAAAATTTTACAACACTTATTAAAAATATTAATGGTGAAATTTGATTTAATTAGTTGAACAAAAATTTAGTTTAAAAAAAAATATATTAAATTTGAAGATTAACAAAAAAATTACAAAAGGAAACGATCAACTGGTTTACAATTTTTCTTCTGACCAAAAGTTGAATTTTGCACATAAATCTGGGCTACTTAGCTTAACGGAGACGTGGAATCCCGACGAGGTCTGGTCCTGAAGATGGCCGCGGGTACCCGGGAAGGAGGACGTAATATTCACATCCTGACAACGCTGATTTCCAGGAGATGCTGCGTCAGAATAATATCCAATACTTTGAGGATAACTCCAAATATTCAAGCTATGCCTTGTGCCTTGCTTCAATGGTGGTTTGGTCCAGGATTTTACATGAAAAAGGGGTAATGTAAAGAACCAGTTGATAATAGAAAAAAATTTAAATTGTGAGAAAAAAGAGATACAAGAAGACTACAAAAAACTGTAATGACGAAGGTCACTGCAAAACCAAACAATTAGCAATTTAACAAAAAACCTGAGTATTGATAAAATTTTACTTCTGAAAATATATGAATAAGCTACTGATTAATATAATAAATGAAATGAATAAATGAGAAAACTCTACTAAAATTTGAATAAAGGTAACAAAATTAAGTTAGAATTAGAGAGAAAATATCTGAATTACTATCTGAAAAAAACTAATACTGTAACAAATACAGCAAACAAAATTATGGGTTTAATCTCAAAAAAAAAAAAACTAATAAAAAATGATCTCTTAACCTCTTGTACTAACACGAGGTTAACTAAATGCGACTTTACGTTTCGACTTTTAATTAGATAAGATTGTCTACAAACGATTAAGAAACAAAGATTCTAATTTATCCTTTAATTAATTTCCGAGTTTAATCCTCGTCCATAATAATCTAAATAATGGCAAAACATCACGGTATTGTGTCTCAAGCGACCACAAAATACAAAATTGCCGCGATAATTAATGAGTTAACATGTGTCCAATGGACGCGGAAATCATACAAACATGTGCGTTAATAAAAATTAATTATTACACGGAATATCCTTTAATTTCCAAAAATAACTATACAGCATCGTTAACTCAATAATATGACATCATGTAATAATCAAATATATTCAAAATATGAAAGGATTAAAGAAATAAACGTGAAAATCCGTTAAACAACAAGTAAACGATCTTACCTCAGCCAGGTCAAAAACGAAAGTGAAGTAGCAGGGATATTTCAAATGATGCTTCTACCGCGTATGCGCACTTGTTGACTTCCCGTCGGCATTTCCGCGGGTAATTCAAATTTATTTAGCACGGGTGCTTAAACGGAAAAAATATTTTTTCGTTACATCAGGTACGTGTTGTTTAAATAATTTCTGTAGGGTTCATTAACAACAATATCGAGAATAATATAGCAGCACTTGAACATAGAAAGAATAAATTTTCCATCGTTTTGCAATGCTAAAAATAAGCCTGTAAACGTCACGTAAACATAAAATTAATCAATTTCGATCATGCACATAGTGTTAAGCATTACACCCCCTCATGATACGTCTATGCCTAATAGCGACTGGAACCTTGTAGAAAGAGATAGAGTTTTCTAGAGTGTGGCGGGAGAAGATTCTCGATTGTATTGTGGTTGACTCTGGAGGCAATTTCAGAGTATATAAAGCGCGATTACCGGCGGAATGAGGAGAAGTTTTATAAAAATGAAGTTTGGTAGCGAAAAAAGTGAGGTTAAATATCAAGTAAACAAAGTGTAAAGGTTATTTGGTTAATTAAGAAATATTGTGTAATCAGTAAATTATTAAATAAAGTGTTAGTGATTTACCCCTTGTTAAAATTATTTAGAACCAACGGATTCATACAGGGTATTTCCTAAGAAGTGGAAATACGCAACAATATATTTAAGGCACGTAAAAAACCTTACAGCGTTGCCGTTTACGTACAGATGGGAGAGCGGAGCATGCCATGTATTTGTAGAAAATGGTAAATCATAAATATAATGTATTACTTAATACATAGAACAACATTGTTCCCATTTAAAGAATACAATTATTTTGATGTAGTCACCCGACTTTCTCCTACCGAAATTAATTTAGAATGTAACGATTTACAACAGGTATGTAAACCCTGCCCTCGACAAAGTCGAACTTAATATTGTCAGTGTATCATGGAATATCGAATTTGTCAATGGCAAATAAATATTTTATATGGATATATTATTCCTATACTATTCCTATATTGACATAAGCAAGACAGAGCATATTTTTTTATTTATCACTGCACCAAATAACTATTTATTTACCAAAGACAATACTTCTAAATTTCTACTGTCATTGTGCACAAACACAAGTGCGGCTCTGTGGAATTTCCCTTATCCTAACGAGACATTGATTTACGGTCGGCTTTTATCGCTGTTTTATGTACCTTAAATATATGTAGCGAACTATATATTTTTGCATTGGAGGGCAGCATGTCGCCCTCCACATTTAGATCCACAAGGTCATTCCAGGTGATGTACCTATTTTTATAAAACCGTATCTTCGAATACACACACTTTGACCGATTTGTGACTTCTGATTCCTGACTGTAATATTAAGTTTGTTTTTGTAAAGTCAGTTTGAAAATGTACCTTTGTTGCTCTCCTCCTCAGTAATATACGCGTTTCTAATCTGTCTGATCAATCTCCTTTAAGGTGCCATATTCGCTTACTATTTAAGACTTTAAGATTTTAATATGTCCTCTCGTAAAATAAACAAACTAACTATTATACTCTTCGCCGATTTACTGCACTTTTTCCAAATTTTATTACAATCACACTTTTCATTCTTAAGCTATACTTACAAGGAACGTGACAGACGAACAGATGGACGGTCATCAAAGTTGCTCAAAATTCTATCACCAACATAGTGATATGAACATTTTCTACGAGCGATATTACCGGTTTTAGAAATGTGCTGATCAAATGCAATATACTCTTCGTTTTGTATTTGCGAAGAGTATAATAAGACAAGACTGTAGGTTTTAACGCAAATAAGGTTTAATTCCCTTTTAGATAGACTTTGTACAATTATTCCAAGTACTTATATTTTATTGACGTGGTTTGGCAAGGATTTTCTTGTGAAATGTGGGAAGACCTGAAATTGATGAAGAGGAAAACTTCGGAAGTATAAATAAACGCGTAATTATAATTATAGATTTGGCCTTGAAAACATTCTTTAGAGATTAAATATGTTTTGCGAACTCTTCATACGATCGAATTTTTATAATAAAGTAGGTAACAAGATTATACAAGGAATCTTATATCGCTTATGTTTTTATAATGTTTTGTTATCTGAATATAAATTTACATTTTGCATATATTCCAGCATTGGTATCTGTTTATGATGTGAGGAATATACTAATAATAATAACAATAATAATAATATTGAGGTTTGGTGAACTATGTTACAAAAAAAATAATAAATTGATCATAAATTACATGAAACTACTTAATTATTAAACGCCAATACAAAAAAATATCTAAACCTTAATACCTGCATAAATATAAAACTGGGTGTGGTACTATCATGGTACTATACCATAAAAATAATATTTCTAATAATTTTTTATTTAGTAAACTGTTTCACCAATCGATAATTAAGTAAGTAAAAACTGAAGCATAATTCGTGTTATACTTTGCTAGTATATAAATAAGCCTGTCTTCGCCAGGCGTTGCCGTGTTAATTCTGTTTCAAATCTTGAAAATTCATTGTCGGATCCGATAAAGCGTACAGAGAAAAATGTGTGTGATATTTTACCACAATTGTAGAAAATTGTACTCCAAATTGGTCTTAAAATGGTGACAGGAACAATTTGTGCAAATAAATAATACATTTTTGGGGCAATGATTTTGTACAGTTTATGTATTAACATTGTTTGAAATTTTTATACAAACTTAAAAATCACATAAATTAAATTCTTTACAAATTTGAATTATGGTTGCATAAACATACATAATTGTATTCCACTTGTGGAACAAATCTCTGAACAGATTAAGTTAGTTTCTACAATTTGTATGAAATTTTTAAATATATTCTGAAGGTTTCCCAAACAAACATTCACATCTAAATCTCTTCATTTGTAAAACATATTTACAAAAAATTGTGCTCTTAAGTGACACAATGTTTATAGTTTTTTAAGAGAATGTGTTTTTAGTTTTCCTCAATTTCTAAATGAGAAATCCACAAATTATATGTTTATTTTGTCAACTTTGTAATTCATTTTGCACAATATACACAGTTAATTCAAAGAAGCTGTTCAGTATGTATGAACTGGGGTTAGTTTTGCACAATTTATTAGTCTATAATCTCCAAATTATGTATATATTTTTTGGTTCACCATGCACTCATTTCACACACTATATGTACCCACTTCATTTTAATTGTATTATTCTGTAACACAGATTGTGAAATATTATTTCCAAAATTGGAGGTATTCCTAAAGGATTTCAATAAAAAAAATTAAAGAATAAATATTTTATTTTAACGGAAAAACAATACATAAAAGAGCTTGCATTTATATATTATCATATGGTAAATGAAAACATTTCTATTTTTTTAAATACAAATAAATTTTATATGCATAAAGTTCTAGTTGAAAAGAAGTAGGTGACTTACATTTATGCTTAAAATAAATATATTTAATAATTCTAAATTGGAAGGCTTCCAGTGCTTCTTCTTTTTAGCTTCTATTAACGCAGTTTGTAGTAATATAGCTTATGTCGTAGTCACGTCATATTCTAAAAAAATAATAATAACACTTATCAGTTCATCACCAAAATCAAATGTATTGCTTACCATCAGAAGTGTTATCTTCATTTTGAAGCAGTTCTTTTACAAGTTTGCCTTTTGGGTTTAGTTGTTTAGGAACAGCTTTCTATCGCTTCGCATAAGGAAACGAAATTACTCTCTAGCTGTAAACGAAATAAAGTATTAGAAGATAGGTATCATGCATTCTTCGCATATAAACAAGAAACCATTTTTATATTTATATGTTAACGAAGTTAATTTAAGAGAACATATATGCAAATCTGTGTGAAGTACTTACCTTACCTATGTGAATGCTGGAATTAGATCTAAGAAACCCCACTCGGTTAATAAGTTTTCAACAAATTCCATCACAAATGTAAGTACTTGTATAATTCGGAAGTGTACGTCTTCACTTAACGAAATACCACCTGGATCTGATTGGTAATTGCCTGCGCGTATATGCGTAGCGTGGCCGGCGCGGTCAGTACAATTTTGAACCAATAAACTTTACGTGCAACAAATTAAACAATTATACAAAATTTTAAAACAATATCACCAAACTGATTGTGAATAGTATGTCATTAAATTGTGCAGTTTGTGCGGGCGGCATAGATTACTATTATTGTTCAGCGGAAATAAATATATTGGGACTCCTACTTTCACAACCGTCTATAAAATAAAATCACATTTTTATGTTACACAAGTTGTGCAAATCCTTTAAACAATTACTTAAAACTAATTGTAAATAGAATGGCAACAGAATATATAGTTTGAGGATACTATTAACAATTAATTAAGTTAAATTTGCTATGATTTGTTGAGAAAAAATAAATAAATTTAACTCTAAATTTCGTCAATTTGTTGGTCGAAGTTTCCAATAAATTCATCGTAACTAAATCTTTATATTGGATAAATAAAACGCACAAGAATTATGTACAATTAAAATGTATAAAACTATATAACGTTGTGCTTTAAAATTTTACAATTGTTTTAAAAAATCCAACAAGACGGTGGAGAGATGGAAAATATTAGCCTTGGCTTCTAGTACATACACCAAATTTCAAATTTCTGTACTCTTAACCAGCTTGCTTTACTTATGTCGCCCTATTTACCCCACCAACCCTTCACCGGATATGTTAAAAACACAATCCAGTTCCAGATTTCGTTATAATACATATGTGTATAAAATGTCAAGTCAATGTCTTAAACCGTTCCGGAAAAAACGTGCGGACAAAAAGTTACAGACAGACAGATAGACAGACAGACAGACAGACCGACAAACAGAAAATATTTTTTCTTCGCTCAAATTTAAAACCTCGACGTTCCATGATATTCTAAACCTATTTCAAGAAAGAAAAATGAAATTTTTTTTACGATTACATGAAGGATTACATGGTTCAACCATACGGGCTGACATGGAATAAGAGTCATTGTGCAAGCATTTTTCACCGGCGTTACCTATGTTTTATTTGGATTAATAGTTTCCTTAATGTTCAAATAAATTTTTAAAATGAAACTCGGAAGCAAATCAAGAGAAACATTTCCTGATGTTTGAAATGAATCTCAAAAGTGGTGTTTTGAATGTGACTCTGAAGTGGTGTAAGTATTTTCCTTATGTTTACGCACTTTTTTCCTAGGCCAATCAAAATTTTGGTTTAAGCTGAAGAGATAAAAATGTAAGCATCAATTCGTTTAACCAAAAACATTATTACTGTGTGGCGTAAGTTAAGATATTAAAAACCGTGATAGAATAATTACTTCGATATCTTCAGCCGTTCAGTAAATATTTCAGCACTAGTTGACTACACATATTTAATGCAGAAAAAAACATAAAACCGACCATAAATCTCTGTCTCGTTAGCATGAATGATATCCCACAGAGCCTTACTTAAAATGTTTGTGCACAATAACAGTAGAAATTTGGAAGTATTGTCTTTGGTAAATAAATAGTTATTCGATAGTAATAAATGAAAAAAAATTACTCTGTTTTGCTTGTATAAAAATAGGAATAATATCTTATATACAGTGTGACAGCGGATGGACTTAACTATACTTATAAAAATGGTTATTTTCAATTTTTCGAAAAATACTTATTCTTCATAGTTTCTTTTGCTTGTTACATAAGTACGATTCACGTTGAGAAAATTTGATTTCGTTGTACAGGACGTGCAAAAATGATAAAAATGTTGATTTTCAAAATAAAAAATTTTAAAATCAAACTTTTTGATTCATTGGGATTAAGGAGCTTAAAAGCAGTAATCCTAAAGCCAAATATTTTTTTTTCAGGTACTAAGTTATTTGATATTAAAAATAGACAGAACAATTTTTTTCTAATTAAATGTGAGAAAATAATCAATAAAGTATTTATTTGACTTAAGTATGTATATACAGTGCGATAAATAACAAAGAGTAACGTCCTTATTCAACATGAAATCCTCCTACGTCAACGCATCTCTCCATCCTTTTTCGAAATTCGTTATAAACATTGTGAAGAATATCTGGTGTCACTGTAGCAGTGGCATCAGTGATTCTGTTTTTTAAAATCTCAATATTTCTTGCATGTCAGTTGCATACACTTTTGGCTTAAGATATCCCCACAGAAAATAATCCATTGCGATGGGGTCCGGAGACCGCGCTGGCCAGTTTATCGGTCCATTGCACCCAATCCATTTTTCGAGGAAATGTTCATTTAGCCAATCGATGACAATCACTGCACTATACGCTGGGCGGCCGTCTTGTTGGAATGTCATATTTCTTCTTAATTCCAAATTTACTTCATCTATTTGTGGCAAAAAGTATTCACTAAGAATTTCTAAATAATAATTTTCATTAAGCCTTCCTTCCAAGAAAAATGGACCAATTACTTCATTGAACGTTAATGCACACCATACGTTGACCTTCTTAAATTTTTGTATGAATCCTGAAGTGTGCATTTTAGTTTGCCCAGAAGCGACAATTTTGACTGCAGTTTATCCCATTTGTTGTAAATGTAAATGATGTTGATGAAAATTACAGCTTTCCATTTTGCGTTCACCCATTAGTAAAGAGAATTCAAGTAGATATGAATCATCACCTTTATGAAGTTAATGGATAACGGTTGGTTTGAATACGTGAAATTTATTTGCGGACAGAATATTGTGTATTAGATACACCACACATCTGACTCGCTCTTGCTCTCAAAAGAAGTCGGGGATTATTGTGAACTGATTCTAACACTAAAATTGTTGTAGCATCATTTTCATCATGTCTTTTTTTGTTTTTTTCACATCTTTAACATCACCACAAACATCGAATTTACGAACCAAATTTGTACACCTGGAAACATGTGGAAAATTTCTATCGCGTATTTATAGGACACTTCTCCAATACCATATCACTTGATTAAGTAAATGCACTGCTCTAGGGTCAACATTTTTCAAAAGAATTTTTTTTTTCTTGAAAGAGGTTTAGAATGTCATGAAAGGTCGAGATTTTAAATTCGAGCGAAAAAAAAATGTATAGCTGTTTGTCGGTCTGTCTGTCTGTCTGTCTGTAACTTTTTTTTGTCCGCACGTTTTCTCCGGAACGGTTCAAGATATTGACTTGAAATTTGGTACTCGTATATACTATAACGAGATCTGAAACTCGATTGTTTTTGAAGATATCCGGTGAAGGGTTGGGGGTTAAATAGGGATAAATATGGGAAAATAAGTAAAGCAAGCTGGTAAGTGTACAGAAACTTGAAATTCTGTATATGTACTAGAATTGAAGGCCTCAGATTTTCTTATAGTATTTTTCAACCCGCCCACCACCCCTAACTCTATTATTAAAAGGGGTTGATAAAATATACTTGAGATATTCACTTAAAATTTGGTACACGTATGTATTATAGTGGCATCTGGAACTAGATTATATTTTGAGATGATTCCGTTGAAGGGTTGGGGGTTAAATAGGGGGTAAATAGGGAAAAATAAATAAAGCAGGCTGGTAAGGGTACATAAACTTGAAATTTTGTATATGTACTAGAAGATGAGGCCTCAAATTATTTTTTAATATTTTTTTCCATCCCCCCCACCCCCACTCCATTATTAAAGGGGTTGATAAAATAAAATTGAGATATTCACTATAAATTTGGTATACATATATATTAGAATGATATCTGGAACTAGATTATATTTTGGGATTATTCCGTTGAAGGGGTGAGGGTTAAATAAGGGTAACTAAGGGAAAATAAGTAAAGCAAGCTGGTGAGAGTACAGAAACTTGAAATTCTGTGTATGTACTAGAAGCCGCGACCTCAGATATTTTTATAATATTTTTCAACCCCTCACCATCCCTACTCCATTAAGGGGTTGATAAAATAAAATTGAGATATTGACTTGAAATTTGGTGCACGTATATATTATAACGATATCTAGAACTGAATTATATTTTGAAATGGTTACGTTGAAGGGTTGGGGGATAAATAAGGGTAAATAAGCAAAGAAAGTTGGTAAGAGTACAAAAATTTGGGACTTTCGGCCTCAGGTTTTTTTAACAATATTTTCCATCCCTCCACCACCCCCACTCCCTTATTAAAAGAGTTGATAAAATCAAAGTGAGATCCTCACTTGAAATTTGGTACACATATGTATTATAACGACATCTGAAAGTAGATTATGTTTTGACATGATTCCGTTAGAAAGAGTGAGCGGGAAAGTAGAGGTAAATAGGGAAAAATAAGTAAAGCACGCTGGTAAGAGTAGAGAAACTTGGGATTTGGTGTATATACTAGAAGCTAAGGCCTCAGATGTCTTTCTAATACTTTTTATTTAACATAAAATTGAGATACTCACTTGAAAGTTAGTACACGTATGAATAGTAACGACATCTGTTTGAGATGATTCCGTGGGGTGGGAGGTGGTAGGTTGTGAATAGCGAAAATAAGTAGCTCAAGCTAGATACTTCATTTTTAACGTAAGGTAGAAACTAGCTCTTCAAATTTTTCTATTATATATTTTTATTTATTTAATGGCCTTATTTATATTAACTATTAACGATAACGATATCTGCCCCAAATATTATTAAAATTCTATGACCAATAATGTCCACATACTAGAGGGCAAATATAGTCAAGATGTTTCCTTTAAAGTAACTTGGATGAAAAATCTGGATGTGGAAGCAGCGACTCCTTAGGCAGCGGTTTTTCGAAATCCACCTTGCTAATGTTGCCTCCAGGCTAATAATAAACATCATTTTCTCGTAATTCGTTGTATATTGTTTCTAGTGAAGGTATTTAATTTGTTTGGTATTTATTGTAGATTACTTCTGGCCAAGTAAGCTGTTTTTCCTTTTGCTCCTCGTTCTCCTTTAATTGCTACTATATTTTTCTTGCGCTCTTGCACATAAATATTTTCTGCTTGGTTGCTTAGGAATTGCAATATTTGCGTCTTCTACTCTGCTTGTGGATGATTCAGGGCTTTCCCACGGTCTAAACATGCCGACTGAATTATAAACACAATAAATAAATCACCAATATGAACCACCTCGTATAATACGAAACGAAGCCGATTCTGTACTGCGCTAGCATGTGCCTGTTTGTACACAAAGCCACATATCACACTATGTGACACGCGAGATGGGGCCTTTGCCGGAGAGAACAAAGCAAATTTTGCTTCTGAGTAGAAAGCAAATTAGAGCCGTTACAGGCCTCCTGACCGGACATGGCTCTTTTAGGAAACACCTGCACACAATGGGGGTCGTTAACCACCCCGATTGCAGGTTCTGCGAGGACGAGGAGGAGACTTCCATCCACGTCCTCACTTCTTGCCCAGGACTGATGAACCTGAGGCACAAACACTTCGGTACTGGCTTTCCAGTGCTGGAGGAAATAAGGAGTTCTCCCGTGGGAAGGATTTCAGCCTTCCGGTCTGTACGGGGGACCTCCTTAACTTGTTAGCGGTAGCACAATGGGCCACAAGGCCTGAGTGCGGCGACCTCTAGGCGCCCCGCTAAAAAAAGAAGAAGAAGAGAGGAAGACACGCGAGATGGGGGCACCCTGCGCAATACTATTGAAAACGACTTGCAGTAGAAATACAACATAGAATTCGTCCCGTATTTTACGCTATAAAGGTAACGTACAATGTAATTATTATTTTCTAAACAACAATATGATCATTCTGTAATATTTTACAGCGAAGTTAAGATGCTAACACACTTTTCATATTTTAAATCACAAATACGAATGAGACCAGTTGCACTTGCCCCTTGTTCAGAGCGAGAGGTGGAGTTTCACCTTTCCATGAAATTTTCTCAACCCATTATATAGATGAGAAGAATTTCATATGTGATATATAAGGAAATAGAAGGTGGAACGAGATTAGCGTTGCTTAATAATTCATTTATAATACGAGTCTAGTCAAGTGATAATTTACATTTGTTGACGAATGACTTCATTCTTATTCTGACTGTCCTTCGGAGATTTTATAAATACGCGTTGTGAGAGAAATCCGTCGATAATTTATTACCTTCGATTTATGTCCATTTTTGTAGTCTGGTTAAAATAAGTTAAACCTGCGAATAAAGTAATCGCAGTTTTGAAATTTTTCGGACATAAGCCGGTATCAAGAATATTAGTTTAGTAATTAATAGCGTTGTTATGTCAACAATATCTTTAGAAGTGTCTTTTTTATGTCGACCCAATTGGGAGATTTCTTTCTTTTTAATATTGTTGGAGCTCCACGTCTCCAATAATTTTCACAAATATGGCTACTTTATCTTAGCCTAATCGTTAATCCTTTTCAACTGCAGATATATGCGGTCTATGCCTCCACCTGTATTTACCAGTAAAATTGTAGAAATCCAGAGATAGCAATGCCTCTAACAGGAGTTGCTCAATTTGAGATTGGGATTTCTTTAGACATACTACCTAGCATTTTGGTAGTTTCATCAAGCTCTGCTTGGTATAAGTGTAATGAAGTAAAATTTGGTAGGGAAATTGAATTCCCAATTCATTATTTATTTTAGCAGTTATGATATAGGATATTAATATTATATTTTATACTTTAAATGACAGGCACAAACTGTTATTTTATTTTATTATTTTGGGAATAAGCATACAATCCGTTAGGTGGAGCAAGAGCCCCGCCGCCGACTGGCTTGGTTATGTGTAATCGGTCACCTGGCCAAGCCAGCGGAATACTCATTGCGAGCTAGTGCCCCACTACCGACCAGCTTTGATTCCCTTTATCCGATCTCTTAGTCAAACCAGCGAATTATTGAATTCCGTTGGGTCCATTTAGTTGGATCCATTCAGGGAATTCGGTAGAATTCAGTACCTCGAGACCGACCGCCGCAGACCTTCCTTATAGCTAGGAAACACCGTCAAAAAGTGAGGAAGTAAAAATTAGTCGTTGGTAAGCAACTTGGCCGGAGTTAAGTACCATTTGTGTACTAACACCACTAACCGTAATAATCATACCTTTCTTTCAGCCTTTTGAATTAGGTAACTTACCAGGTGAGTACAGGAATATTGCAGGCAAAAACGGGTCTCGTGACAGTGTTCTAGATAGTTCCCTGCGGCTAGTTCCCCACGTTGACCCGTGGATTCCAGGTACTGACTGACCGGAAAGAAGGGTACTACAGAATATCGGGGTGGAAAATAGGTCTCGTGACAGTGGGCTAGATAGTTCCCTGCGGCTAGCTCCCAACGTGGACCTTTTGGACACCTCAGATATCCCTGTAGCAAACGAGTAATTGCGTGGCCATAGCGCCAGGATAATACTCTGGCTAATCGGGTCTCGTGACAGTGTTCTAGATAGTTTCCTGCGGCTAATTCCCCACGTTGACCCGTGACTCCTGAGGGATTGTCGGTGCCGGTGTACGCTAACACTGAAGGGACAGTTTATCCCAAGGGCTGACTTTACCGAAAGGGAACCGAACCCCGGCATAGGTAAACACATTAATTAATATAAATATATGCATAGATTTTGGTACCGCACCCTAGCCAAGTTACGTTAATAGATTGTTGCATGCAATTTATTCTTGTATTGCTTCCTCCCGCCTGGTAGTTGTACTGCACTGACCATAGCCTTGGCCTTTGTTACCGTTTCTATCTCATGCACCGCCGCATTACTTCTTGTTGTTTATTATTTTACCATTTTTAACCGTTCATAGACCGACCCTCTTACACCGCCTAACCCCTGCTTTCTTGCTTGTTCTCTGTAATTTTAGGTAATTCTAGGTAGTCTGGTTTAAGTAGAACTGTATATAGTAGGACAATTGCAAAAATAAATATTTTATAGTTTCTCTAAATATGCCTTTGACTGTGTGTGTGTGAAGTCTACTATCCCTAGACCCCTGGACGTACCGTGTCTCCTCTGACACTATCCCAGCCCTACTGTAACAGGCTGCGTTAAGAGGCTAGTGTGGGACCTTTACTCACGAAAAACAATTGTAAAGGTGGCGCCCGAGCACACCGTCCACTGCTGACTAAAGCTCAAGTGTCAAAGTGACGTACTTTCACTCGTCTAATGAGCGAATAAAACGTCACATAAGGTGAGCAAAGATAGGAAAAGCGTTGCAAGGAGAAAAATTCAAATTTTGACGGCGTTGCGTTTGTCAACAAATTTCATCTAAAACAAACGTTTTGCAATCGTGGTAGCCCTATTAGATCCGCTATTTTGAATTTTTAACTTTTAACGTCAGAT
The DNA here is from genome assembly GCA_963583905.1 of Stenurella melanura. NCBI lineage: Eukaryota > Metazoa > Arthropoda > Insecta > Coleoptera > Cerambycidae > Stenurella > Stenurella melanura. Next base: position 119,099,566 of record OY757312.1, read on the forward strand.
TTAGTACCAGCTACTCCGAAAATACCCAACTAGCAATTTTAATGCAATTCCGCCAAAATTGTCACTGGCGCATTCACCAAATTCTTGAATAGAAGAAATTCTGTTTTCTCTCACATTATATTAGACATATGTTGATAAAACTAATATGGGAGGACCGTCGAGCCATACTCTTACATGTCGCAAAAGATTTCATAGAAATCCTTTGTCATTCCAGAGCAATCATTGCACATATATAAAAAAACAAACATATGGGTTGAACCGAGAACCTCCTTTTTTAAAACATTTTTTAAAACCGGTTAAGAAAGTCTCCAATGTCTTCGATTGGTAGCTCATTAATTTTCAATTCGGTACTTATTAACTTCAAATAAGAAAGTTATTGATTTTATTTTTTAGTCCAACTTTTTATACTAAAACAAATCTGGAAGTCCTCGACAATATTCCGCGATGGAGCGGAATAAACTCATTTCTAATCAAATCATGTTTGATGGGTAAAGATATTTAATAACCATGTAATAACAACTGAAATTTAACGTCTCTGCCAACGTCAACAGTTCACAGCATTGCTCTACAAATAATAATATGCTGTTAAACATGTTTATCTCCGTTCCAAAATTATATATGTTTACTCGGAAGAACATTATTAAAAAGTATTCACCCGCAACAAATTATTAACTTAAAATTAGTACAAAGAGGCTCTTTAAGTTCAAGCTACTGTAATTAAGTGTCCTTAGATCACTCGAATAATTTCATATTATTATCCGCTAAGAAATTTCAAAAATGTAAATGTAAAATTATATACATTTGCATGAAATCAAGAATAATTCACTTTGTGAGATGTTTAATGTGTAGAAAACCGTGCGTTACTTCTTATCCTCAACATGACTAGCGTTAAATGAAAAGAACTTCATACGTATAATTTATTGGTTATATCTGCTTACCGATCATAATATTTTATTCGCTTGAGAGCTAAGTGTCAACAATGTAATTAATAGCATTTTCAACAAATTCAGCGATAAATAATTGATTATAAAGTTTGTAAGCGTACTTTATGTCATAGGTTTAGTTATTCAAGTAGCAATGATTTAACATTTACTTACATGAACAATTTTCTGTCAATTTAATGTCACATTCCCACTATCAAAGGTAATTACCGGCACCTGGCAATAAGCTTAATGCCACACCCAACCAGCAAATTTGTTATATAATTTAAATGTTCTACGATTATTTTGTTTTATTGCTATTTTATTAATGCTTCTAACTGCTAATTGATTATATCAGAATTTCAGAAAATACCGTTTTGTTGTTTGCAACTGAACTATTTTATAAATTTATCATTAAACCGTTTCTACAGCCAAATTATAAAATATCTTACAATGCTGTTAAGAAATTATTTTATAAATGTTTCCGTGACTAAGTTATGAAATATTTCAGCTTATAAAACTAAATTGTTTTTTAACGTTGTTTTAGTAACATTCAGCAGCATTTCTAGCACCGTTATAAATATACATTGGAATTATTTTATAATTATTTCTTATCCCTGATTATAGTACCTATACAAGTTTATAAAGTTATTCTCCCAAAATTTTGGTTACCAACATTGACAAGAGCAGTGCAGATCTTGCCAGATCATATAACGGCGAAACTAAAAACATCAGAGTTAGGGCAATGTAGAAACTTAAAAAGTGGTTATAAAAATATTTGGTACATGTATTAACAGCGTAGTGGTTTTGACAATAAGACACAGTTTACACTGCTGTAAAGTGAAGCATGATGCATTTTGATTCACTGCACTATTAACGTATTAGCTCATATGCCAAAGTACTGATGCTTCCACTAGTAAAAGTAACTACGTGTTTTTGGCCATAAATAAACCAATGCTGTTTCCATGGTTGTGTTTACAACTCCACCCTAATAGATTTATCATAAGAGCTGCAAAAGTATCACGAAAGTGAGTGAACAATTTTATAAGATTCACGTAAAAGTTACAATAAGTGTGAAACGTCTATAAAATAATGCTATTTTATAGATGTTTCATAGGAATCGTCTAATAGTTTAAATATCTTGACATGCTGGCTACTGACACAAAAGTATTTTATAAAGTGAGGCCAGCGTTCGCGATGGTAAATATGACGAGATATGAAAATTTAAAATATCAAATAGTTATTCGAATTTATGGAGTCAAAAATGTGGTAAGTATACAGTTATGACTACTAAAATAAATCAGTGTAACTTACATTGCAAAAAAAAACTCAAATTCATAAAATCTACATTTATAAAATTTCAAAAATTACTAGAAATCATCAATAATTGTGGGGTGCGTTAAAATTGTATTAAAAACATATTGCCATGTTTTGTTTACAGTAAAATTTTCTCCGCATCAAAAGTTGCAGTCGTTGTAAGCCAAGACAAGTCTCTTAAATAATTATTACATGTTATTAGGTAGCTAGTATTAAATCACAATGCCATATGCTTTTAGTGTGAAAAATACTTCCTCAACTTTTAGGACACATTTAAGAAATCATTTTATTTTATTAGCGAGTATGAAGCAGCATTTTTTTTAATAACGAATATTTAAAAGGTCTTATAAGATAGTTGCTTAGTTGTTCTATAGCAGCAATTTGACAAACAGTGAAGTGGGTTTTATAATACAATTAAATGAGGCATTAATAAAACTGTTATGAAATTTAATATTAATCGGTACTGCTTCTAAATTTTGCTATGCTATAAAACCCGCAAGACCCGCTGCGGGAAATAGTGACTACTGCACTACTAGAAAGCCCGTGTCGAGAGAACGACAGCAGTCTTCAAAGCTTAATATTAGGCAGGTGGAATAGGGAAATATCTGTGCACTTTGTTAGATATAATTTTCGTCTATCAGAATTCTACAACACTGATTTTTTGTTGTGCGCCATGCCATGTCTAATGGAAATGTTTAGCCCTTGAAATATTTTGCGCACTTTCTTGTAGATCGTTTTTCTTAATATTTTTCATAGATTAGTAGATTACTTTTCTGCTGTTTGCCAGGAGCGCAGGTTAACATTCCCTAATAAAACCTGTGCCATTGCATTGATATTACTAAATTTTCATAAGGCCTGAGGTAATGTTTATATAATTATTTTGTAATGGTTCTAATAGGCATTACAAAATATCAACAGGGACTGAAATATTTTATAAGATAGTGTTGATTTTGCATTTATAGATGTTGTGAAAACGTCATGAAAGTGTTTCTGAGAGTAATGCTGTTTTATAAAATTTCTTCTGTAACTTTTATAACATATAGTTGGGCAGCCTTTTCTGTTGGAAAGATAAGTCACTCTAATCCAACGAAACTTCATTAATACTATACGAAATTAGTTGTATACTCGATACCCGTGTCCGGAGCCTGTCGGGCATCCAAGGCGCGCATCGGAATAAAGCTAGATCTGACAAATTTGTACAATTTCTATGCTTAACCTAAGCTTCTTTTGTCAGAGGGCAAACTAAAAGAAGTATTAAAAAAAGGTTTTCAGGGAATGGGTAATGAAACTCGATATTAATCGGCACTGTTTCTAAATTTTGCTATGGTATAAAACCAGCCAAACCCGCTGCAGAAAATAGTGATTATTGCACTACTGAAAAGCCGTGTCGAGAGAACGACAGCGCTTTTCAAAGCGCAGTATTAGGCAGGTGGAATCGAATAACGATAGGGAAATATCTGTGCACACTATTATAGTCTGTTTTTAAACCAGGAGGAGCGTTTTAAATTTAACGCGCTAAATCATACATCTGTGATTGGATACGCCCTCGCCAGTTTTACATAAGGCAATGGTAGGGTTTCTGTCCCGGGAATCCCGGGACGGGATTTCCCGGGAATTATGTCACTTTTTATCGTTCCCGTTCCCGGGAAATAACAGTCGGGATTTCCCGGACCCGTGGAAATAAAAATAAGTTTTAAAAATATTAAATTTGGTGCTCCGAAATTTTAGAGAGCGTGCGCGTCGGAAGGCATTTATGTTTTATTTGGTTATTGTATTATTTCCTGTAGGTAGTGTTGTTGTGTCTTTTTAATTATAAATAAAACAAAACTGACGGATTTATTTTTTGACCAAAGAAAGAAAAGAAAAAAAACATTTAAAAAAATCGGTAAAGGTATTTACAAAGAACTTTCCTCGTTATTTGTGCATGACGGTCACTCTATAAAATTATTAATTATGAAATGACATTGGGAATAATAATCGGAATATAGTTATTGCTAGTATTACAAAGAAAACCTGATAACTTTTGGTCAAAAAAATATACAGAGTGCTCACCCAGCAGCAAAAGTTCAATACTAAATAACAAGTGCCAAATATGGAAGGCTTGCGCAAATACCTTTACAAATGTCCAACACGACTGAATTATTTCTTGAGATGACCACTCTGTACATTTTTCAATAAAAGTATAATAGGTGCATATGCCAGATATTATTGCCATCTGTCACATTTTCAATCCCACATTTACATAATGGAGTGGAAATATAGTGGTGGTTACAAAAATTTTCATTTCTTAAAAAATTTTCAAAAATGTTGGTGAAAAAATGTTCAATATTTTTTTCTGAAATGTCATGAAACGTGAAACTTTTAAATTTGAGCAAAAAAAAAATTTCCGTCGATTCTAGTGTTAAATTTTTTTCCAAAATAGTAAAAAAATGTTGCAAATTTTTTTTCCGAAATAGGTTTGGAATATCATGAAACGAGGAAATTTTAAATTTGAGCAAATAAAATGTTTCGTCTATTCTATAGTAATGAAATGTTTAAAAAAATTTTTGAAAAACATTTTGAAATGTCTTTGAATAGTTTTAGAATGCCACGGAAACGTGGAAATTTTAAATCTGAACAAAGACAAAAAATTTCCATCTATTTTAGTGTTACAATTTTTTAAAAAATGGTAAAATAATTTTCTATTTTTAAAAATATATTTAGAACGCTATGAAAAATACAAAATTTTAATTTGAAAAAAGGAAAAAAATATCCATCTATTTTAATGGTAAAATATTTTTCAAAAAAAAAAAAAAATTTCATTTTTTTTTTATTGATAGGTTTAGAATTTCATGAAACGTGGAAATTTTAAATTTAAACAAAAAATCTATTTTAGTGGTAAAAAATTTTTAAAAAATGTTGGTGAAAAAAATTTTCAAAATTTTTTTTTCAGAAATAGGTTTAGCGTGTCATGAAACGTGGAAATTTTAAATTTGAGCAAAAAAAATGTTTTCATTATTTTTTTCCTTGGGACGGTCCACCCTGTATATATTCCAGTGAAAGTTTAACCATTTCTTTACTGACAGTAGCGTCAACTACCTACCAAATTTGACTGCTCTCCGTCAAGTAGTTTTTTAGTTAATGCACCAACAGACAGACAGACTGACGAAATTGAAAAACCTATATTTTCGTAATCTACGTCTAGTGAAAAGTCAAAATCCGAAACAATCTCGGAGGGTGATTTTTTCTCGAATACAATACTTTCCTTCGGTATGCGAGGGAAGTAAAATGAATATTTGGATGATGTGACATTTTGAAACAAAAAATTTGTGTTTTTCAAGAAACATATGAAAAATTTAGTATTTCCCGGGCATCCCGGGATTCCCGGGAACGACAAATTTTATTTCCCGATTCCCGGGAATGAAAAAAAGTCGGGAAATCAGAAACCCTAGGCAATAGTCATAAATTTTGACGTATTGTAAAAATTTTAATATCATGTCATAAACTATTTGGTTATAATTTCTATTTTATTGTTTGCACATTATACATCAGTTTTGAATCCTTTTGTAAAAGTCTGAAGGTAAAAGTGGCTAATTACTTGGTACCTCTATATTGCGTAAATGGTATGGATGCTGTATAAAATACCTAGAGGTCAAATAGAGGTCGATGCATTATAATATGTAATAAAATACACACAAAAACACTGTAGTCGTGTATTGTTGGTTGCCGAAAACACCAAAAAGGTTTTAGTGTATTTTCTAGTTACTTTTATGGTGTGAATGGAACTTCCATGTTTACTCCTTCTGGTTTAAAAACAGACTATAGATATAATTATCGTCTATTAAGGCTTGTTTATCAATGCAACGTTAAAGTTATCCTATGGTTAAAGCACAGGCATAGGCATATAATTTAACTATAGGATAACTTTAACCTAGGATATTGTCGCATTGATAAACCGGCCCTAAGAACTCTACAACACAGATGATGGAAGAAAATGATGGAAATGCTTAGCCCTTGAAATGCTTTTCGCCCTTTTTTAAATCGTTTTTCATAGCGAGAGAAGTACTCTGCTGTTTAGCAGGAGCGCAGGTTAACGTTCCCTAATAAAGCCTGCGCTATGGCTTTGATTTGACATAACTATTTGTATCTTTGTATGTAGAAATATTCTGTAAGAACCAATTTACAGTATTACTTCCCTCGCATACCGAAGGGAAGTATTGTATTCGAGAAAAAATCACCCTCCGAGATTTTGTCGGATTCTGACGTTTCAGATCACGTAGATTACGAAAATATAGGTTTTTCAATTCCATCTCTTTGTCTGTCTGTCTGTTGGTGCATTAACTAAAAAAACTACTTGACGGAGAGCAGTCAAATTTGGTAGGTGGTTGACACTACTGTCAGCGAAGAAATGGATAAACTTTCCCTGGAAAATATACAGGGTGGACCGTCTAAATGGAATAAATAGTGAAAAAAATTTTTTTTGCTCAAATTTAAAATTTCCACGTTTATTTCAGAAAAAAAAATTTGAAAATTTTTTTCACCAACATTTTTTAAAAATTTTTTACGACTAAAATAGATGACAAATTTTTTTTTCTTTATTCAAATTTAAAATTTCCACGTTTCATGGCATTCTAAACCTGTTTCAAAAAATTAGAACATTTTTTAGCATTTTTTAAAAAATTTTACCACTAAAACAGATGGATTTTTTTTTTCTCTTTGTTCAGATTTAAAATTTCCACGTTTCCATGGCATTCTAAAACTATTCAAACAAATTTAAAAATGTTTTTGAAAAATTTTAAAAAATGTTTGAAAACATTTTTAATCTAATTATCACTACTACAGAATACCCGAATTTTTTTTTGCCCAAATTTAAAATTTCCACGTTTCGTGACATTCCAAACCTATTTCGGAAAAAAGTTTGCAACATTTTTTTACCATTTTGGAAAAAAAATCACACTAGAATAGATCGAAAAAAATGTTGTTTGCTCAAATTTCACATTTTCACGTTTCATAACATTCTAAACCTATTTCAGAAAAAACAATTTTTTTCACCATTTTTGAAAAAAAATTTACCACTAAAATAGATGCAAAAATTATTTTTTATTTGCTCAAATTTAAAATTTTTACGTTTCGTGGCATTCTAAACCTATTTAAAAAATACATATAATTTTTAAATTTGTAAACTTTTTTTATCACTACTATAGAATAGAAGGAAATTTTGAAACTTTTTTTAGCAAAATTTTTGAAAAATTAAAAAAAAAAAAAAATTTTAACCACCACTGTACTTCCACTCCAAAATGTGACATATGGCAATAATATCTGGCATATGCACCTATTATACTTTTACTGAAAAATGTACAGGGTGGTCATCCCAAGAAATAATTCAGTCATGGTGGACATTTGTAAAGGTATTTGCGCAAGCCTTTCATATTTGGCACCTGTTATTTAGTATTGAACTTTTACTGTTGGATGAACACTGTATATTTTTTTGACCAAGAGTTATCAGGTTTACTTTGTAATATTTAGCAATAACTATATTCCGATTATTATTCTCAATGTCATTTCGTAATTTCTAATTTTTTAGAGTGACCGCCATGCACAAAAAACGAGGGAAGTTCTGTGTAAACACCTTTACCGATTTTTTTTTTAATAATGTTCGGTAGATTATCTAGCAACTGATTCTATATTAACACACATATATTAATATTTTGTATATTGTTTATTCTTGTAGGTTAACTGGTGCCAGTTATACATTTTGTAAGCTAGGAACTTACATATTTTGTTGAACGTTTCTGCTATTTAAATCTAAGATTGGTAATCCCGCCCACTGGTTTATCTTTTACAGTCGGTTTTCTGTTTATATGTATATTTTATTGATATTAACGTTGAAGTAATACTTATCGACATATATGTATGTGTATTTATGTAAATAATATTGGTTATACTTTCACGATTCGCTATAAATATGCAAAATTTGTAAACAAAGATTAAGATCGCACCGTTGGTATGAAGTAATAAATAAATAATGGGCGTTATAGACTTATTGAACAGAAGTTGCTGTCGAACGTGGCTGAACGCGAACATCAATTTGGTTAACATTTGAATCGAATACGTCGAGTATACTTTTATGCGATGTCACTGCGACTAAATACACATGCAATACCTTTTTACTTTTATACAGGGTGTAATTAGTTTCATATCATTGAGAAAACTTGTAACAAAGACCGAGTAGACAGACAGAAAACCTATATGACTTTTTTCTCTAGGGGCGCTTTGAAAAAATTGGCCTAGGTTTAAAAATTTAATGTTAAATTAGGAAACATTTGAGAACCACTGTTTTTTAGTGTCAATGGATGTTGTAGTTCGGAATATTAGAAATAATAAAAACTGCAATACCCGACTTGTGTTCCTGCCGGAAGAAGTGCGGCACTTTGATGGGATTACTTGTACCGAACTTTTTACACCACTAATTATGAAAATGTAAATAATTCCTTCTCTGTTCGCACAACGCAAGCATAGCATGGCCGCAGGGGTTTAAATAGGATTTGTTTACATGTGTTTTGTTTAATTTAGAACAAAGTTATTGTAGCTTTTAGTGTCAATTATAAGAATTTATAAAATTTAAAAGTGGTTTATTAACATTTGTAATATTGTGTTAAAAGCTTAAAAAATTAGTAATTATTTTACGAAATTGGAAAACGAACAGTTATAGACGTCCAGATACGATAACAGAAAATAGTTGTGTATTTTAAGTTAGGAAAAAATCTGATTTTTTTAACGAATTGAGCGCATAATTTTTCCCAATCAGTTATCGAAAACTAAAAATTGAGTCCTTGGTCTCTATGAAAATCAATATAAACAATAATAAACAGATCAAAATAAGACAGCGAATACTAATAATAATAATAATAATAATAATACCGAGTCTGTCCAACTATAACTCGATTTGTCGGTGCATCTATGAAAGAGTGGAAGACTGAAATGTGGCTATATTACAGTGGAGGCTGCATTAGGACAGGAAACATCGGCATTAAACGAGGAATATTCCAAGGTGACTCTCTGCCCCTGTTATTCTGTTTAGCCCTAATACCGTTAACAAACATGCTAAACAGGCAAGGTATTGGATTCGAAGTCGACGATAACAACAAAATCAACCATTTGTTCTATATGGACGACTTAAAATTGTTTACCAAGGATGAGGACCAGCTCAAACAAGGCCTTACGATTGTCAAGAAATTCAGTGATGACATCAAAATGGAGTTTGGCCTAGACAAATGTGCCACTTGTATTTTTAAACGTGGCAAACTAGTCAAAAGTCTAAATATCCAGCTGAACGACCAAACAGTAATCCGAAACATAGACATGAATGAGACTTATAAGTACTTGGGTGTAGAAGAAAGACGTGGTATTGAGAACAAAATCATGAAAGACCATATCATGAAAGAATACTATCGCCGAGTTCGTCAGATTCTCAAAACTGAGTTATGTTCAAAAAACAAAATCACGGCTATAAACACCCTAGCTGTTCCAGTAGTTGCGTATAGTTTCGGTATTGTAGACTGGTTGAGAACTGATGTCATGAGGATGGATAGGAAAACCAGAAAAATCTTGACAACCGGAGGCATGCATCACCCCAAAGCGGACGTAGAACGGCTTTATATTAAACGACATAATGGTGGACGTGGACTAATTGAACTTGAATCTGCCTTTGACACTTCTATCGTTGGTCTGAGCGGCTACATTGAGCTGCGCAAGGACAAAATCACAAGACTGGTCAAAGAACATGATGCTGGAAAATCCAAATACTCTCTCCAAAAGGAAGCGCAAAAGCTAAGAGGCAAATACCTGGAACAAGAGACCGAAGCCCCGGAGAAGATTAAGATCCAACTAAATAACAATATGGAGAAGCACAAAATCGAACTGTTGAAAAGTAAACCATTGCATGGACAGTTTTTGCGAGAAATGGAAAGACCATTCGTAGATAGGGATGCGTCTGTGCAATGGCTGCGGAGTTCCGGCCTCAAGGGAGAGACAGAAAGCCTAATCGTTGCAGCACAGGATCAGGCACTAAACACCAGATACCATCAAAAGAGCATCCTAAAACTGCCAGTAGACAGCAAATGTAGACTATGCAACAAGGGAGAAGAGCACATAAGTCATATTATAGCAGGCTGTACCACACTTGCGCCATCGGAATATACCCACAGACACAATAAAGTAGCCAGCTATGTTCACTGGATTATGTGCAAGCATCTAGGTGCATCAGTGCCAGCAAAATACTATGAACATCAGCCAGAAAAAGTCGTAAACATCGACGATATATCTATAATGTGGGATGTGCCAATAATCACAGACAGAACCATCTTAGCTAACCGACCAGACATAGTGTTGCACAACAAAAAAGATAAAACATGCCTAGTCATTGACAGCCGTTCCAGATGACTCGAACATCATGGCCAAAGAAACTGAAAAAATCAGTAAATATAAGGACCTGGAAATCGAAATCAGTAGGATGTGGAGTTGTAGAGCCAAAACAGTACCAATCGTGGTAGGAGCATTGGGTACAATAAAGAAGGCATTTGACCAGAACCTCAAAATGCTCCCAGGCCACCCATCAGCTAATGAAGTGCAGAAAATCGCACTAATGGGCACCGCACATATCCTGCGAAAGGTGTTAGGGTAAATAACTTTGATCTCTTGTTGAGATCTGGATTTACCCAAATTCTGTCAATGAACGACAAGAGGAAGAATAGTATATAATAATAATAATAATAATAATATCCAGTCGCTTATCAACACCACCAGAATATTTACCACTGATATTAGAATGAGCTTCGGGTTAGACAAATGTGCGACAGTTACTATCCAAAGAGGTAAAATTAACTATTATGGGGTAGAAAATGAAATATTTCCACTAGCACCGGAAGAGAGCTACAAATATCTTGGAATTGCTCAACATGGCTACGCAGACCATACAACTTTAAAAAAGGAGTTCAAAGAAAAATACCGGCAAAGGCTAACTAAAATCCTAAATACCATGTTAAATTCCCTAAACTTGACAATGGCAATCAATACTTGGGCCGTATCTGTCCTAACATACTCCTTTGGAATTGTGAAGTACTCACAAACTTATTTAGAAGAATTGGATCGACTAACACGCAGATTAATGACAAAATTCAGAATACATCATCCCAAAGCAGCTGTAGAGCGGGTATACCTTCAAAGAGAAAAAGGGGGCAGAGGTCTTATGAACATAGCACAACTCTGCAGAAAGCAAGAACACGTGATGAGGGATTATTTCTTAACATCTGAAAATCCATTAATCCGCGCAGTAGTTGCATCGGACAATAAATACACCCAATTAGATTTAGCCCAAGGAGCAGCGCATGAAGCCAATCAGATTTCCCACACTGATATGGAGACAAAATGGCGGGAGAAAATACTGTATTTTTCTCAATTTCACTTTCAGAACTTGTGCTATCAGTAGTACTTTTCATTTTAATTTCTTCTAAAAAGCTTATACATCAGTTACCTATATGGAAATTTAAAATACATACCAGCTGAAAGTATCTTGCAAACAGTGAACTATAAGGATTTTCTTATAACGTGTTAATCTCTTACACAATAATTTTAAACAGGCCATAATTTTTATGTAAGTCCATGTAACACTGAATTAATATTCTACAAATATACTTACATTTATTTCATAGTAACAATAATTTTCAAGGTATAAATTTCAAAATATCAATATGAACCAGGAGAGTTACTATGCGCCAATCTATCTAACGATAGGCCATTGCCGGTGCGAAGTGGGGTGTGTTGAAACAGTTTCAAAGAGTGGGAGAGCGAGAATCCGTAACGAACGCATGCCGCTGATAAGCCTCGAAAATTGATATCACGCTACACATCATTAAATATTTTGGTTATTAAACTCTTAAAAAATCTGATTTAAAAACCATTGCAATCTGGAAAGTATGGCAAATATTTTATAAAGAATATATTTTTTTTGATAAATATAACAGTTTGGGAGATATCGTCGTGGGAATGGAAAAGTAGACGAAAAATAATTAATTTTCAGCCGTAGTCGAACAGGGAAAATGAGGATTTTTATTTTACTGCCATATAAGCCTCTATAAAAGTTCGTTTCTTTATATATTTTAAAAATAGAAATTCTGCAGAGAATATAATGATTTTTGGATAAAATACGATAATCATCGTGTAATATTTCATTGTTCTGAATATTTGAACACAACCAGATTTCGGCGAAGGCAAGTATATCATAGTAACTCGCAAGAAGAGCATCGTATAGAGACTTCAGTTACGTATTTAAACTTCGTACGTTCTGATAGTAGATTGATAGACTGTCATTAATGGAAAAATCTCTTAACGTGTCATAAATGAATTTAGTTATAATACATTGGGTTGATTCTGCGGGTGGTTCCTTGTGAAACATTCTTCAATAATTTAAATATACAGGAAATTGTGCTTTTTAATGTTTCAAAAAGTTTTATTAAAACTCTACATAGATTAAAAGCTTTGCATAATTTATACCTTTTCATTAGGTATAAATAAGTAAGGAACACATTTTAAATTTGGCAATATCTTGTACTCTTGATAAAGGCCTAATAAGCCGAAACACGTGTAGAGTTTTAATAAAACTTTTTGAAACATTTAAAAGCATTATTTCCTGTATATGTAAATTTAAAGAATTTAGTTATTTTACAAAGCCAAATTAGCCTCACTTTTACTTGGAAAATTGTTCTCAAAGTCAATCCTTTAGAGCTATTTATGAGGGAACATTTACTTAGTATTAACATAAAACATGAGCTCTTAGTCATGATCTAAATAAGTAATTAGACAGGTTATGAATTATTGAATTCTACCCATTTAAAATTTAAATGAAGTTGCCAGAACACGTTATAAAATATTGGGAACGCTTATTATCTAAGTAACCATAGTCTATATTTCGCCATCTGCGTAGGGAAATTTGATTTATATGCTCATAAAAAAATGCAGGACTGTTTGTAGCATATATAACAAATCTTAAGTTTCTGGACCCTTACTAGCTTATGAAACATATTCTTTATAGGATTGTGCAAACAGCGAAAAAAAACTATAAATGAAAACTAAAAGAAAAACTATAAGTAAAAATTAATGGAATCTTTGCATTCTTTAAATAACCTGACTTCTGGTTATGAAATGGTTATTGAAATTCTAAAATAAATGTGTCCAATTTCTTATATGACATTCTCATTATAACACTAGCATCCAACATAGTCCCCTACGGCTAAGCAGATTAAACTTGTATCTACATGACTCCCTACGGTATGAAGATTCAGTTACAAATGAGAACAAATGCCTAAAATGGATTTATTTACCTACCTTGTCTGTTTTCATAAAATGTCTCATTCAGTTTCTTGGAAATGCTTAGCTTTGAAACGTTTTCCGCCCTTATTCTGAGCTCACTAGAAAGGCACAAAGCCACTCATAACGATGTGTCATGCAAAACCAAGGCAATATCCATGAATAAATATGAAATATTTATATTTGACATTGACTGATAAAAAACAACAAATCTTATCGCATATCTATTACAACTACAACGGAGAGCAGTGAGGGTTGTGGGAGGAATAGGCTATCAAGCAGATACCAAACCAATATTTATAAATATAGATATTCTAACTCTACCATCTATATACGCACTAGAGTGTCTTACCTATGTGAAAAACCACATCGATGAATTTGCTACACATAGTGAAAACCATTATTATAACACTAGAAAGAAAGATCATATATACCTCAGTCTTAAAGGTCTAACTAAGTCGCGCACAGGTGTCACCTATCATGGGCCTAAACTATACAATAAATTAGGAAACAGTATAAAACAACTACCGCTTGATCAATTCAGAACTGTGTTAAAAAAATTTCTGCTAGCAAATGCCTTCTACACACTACATGAACTAGAAACGTCTTTGACAAATATCTCGCTCTAGTATACGCATATATATCCTTTTTGCATTATTGTCTCTTCTTGGTTCTATGTACGGTTTTCGTAAATATTTTTTTATGAGTGTAACTGTTTATATACTTAGGTGTATTTGTATCTTTGCCCATTTGTAACCCTGTGTGACGTATGTACGATTTTATAATCTTAAACATGAACAAATCTATCTATCTATCTATTAGCTAACTAGTATTGGAGCCTATATACTCTATGTATGTTTAAAAGTGAATTATTTATTATTTGTTTGCTTATAGTAATGAAAAATATTCTTTATAGGATTTTGCAAACAGCGAAAAAAAAAGCTATCTATGAAAACTAAAAGAAAAACTATATGTACGAATATTAATGAAATCTTTGCATTCTTTCGATAACCTGACTTCTGGTTATGTTAGCAAATTAAAATCCTAAAATAAATTTGTCCAATTTCCTATTTGACATTCTCATTATAACAGTAACATCCAACATCTCTACGGCTAAGTAGATTAAACTAGTATCTACATGACCCCCTACGGTATGAAGATTCAGTTAAAGATGAGAACAAAGGCCTAACATGAATTTATTTACTTACCTTGTCTTAATTTTTTTTTTATTATAATGGATTACATTTTCATAAAATCTCTCATTCAGTTTCTTGGAAATGCTTTGAAACGTTTTTCGCCCTTATTTCAAGCTCATCAGAAAGGCACAAAGCCACTCATAACGATGTTTCATGCAAAAATCTTACTAGCTTACTTCACATCCAACCAACATTTATTGTCAAGTTTACGTTAATTCGTCCTACTAATAGGTCAGAATTTCGGTATGACTAATTTGGTGATAGGAATTTTTACCTAAAAGTAACCACAAGTTTACCAATATGGGGGAAAAAATTAATGTAAATCTGAAGTAAAAATTAGGAAAGCTAGGACATTTTGTTCAAGATGTCAAAGACATTTAAAGGTGACATAACCCTGTCAGTAAGTCAAGCCGTGGTAATTTTAACGTAATTACTCTTTATTTATTACTTCACTAATAGCTAATTACCCATACCACAAAAACAATTAAGAGAAGGGGAACTAGGTTGGTTAATAACTACTGAATGAAGAACATGACGCCCATGTTTTACGTTATAAGTTGTAGATACATGGTTTATCGATGATAGAAATATACTATTGGTAGGGGACACATGAGTGGATTTAATCAAATTATATTTGGAATGGTATCTCTCACCGTGTTTGGAAGAAAATTAATTGCGAATTAAAATTTACTGTAAATATAACTATTGTACTTCTAAAAAAAGTGTGCGCTCTTAAAATAAATGCAAATGAAATAAAAATTAAAAATATTAATTCTTTTAATCTTTTAAAACTGTGGTAATTGTCTAACAATATGTCCAACTGATTTCTGGAAATCAAAACATGATTTATTGAAGTAACTGCAAGTATATTTTGCAAAACAATCAATTTAAATATCAACTTCAAAACAGTGTGCCATTATCTTTCAAAATGGCGAACGAATATTTTTCAAGTTAAATATGGAGTCTTTTACATGTTAAACTTGAAAGTCTAATTGTCCTCAAATATAAACCTATAAAACAAGTTTTCTTAGACCGAAGGCGATATAACCAATATTTTCGATTTTGAGGTCCACATTTCCTATCTAAAAAATATGTAATTTAAAGTAAGTGACAAAATAGGTCAATTTGCTCTACACTGTTGACTATTAGGTCCAATGTCCCAGTTTAGTAATTTTCGTGACCTAGTGGTGAAATTTGTTTTATAATGGCGTATTTTAAAATCGTCGCGGTGTTATGAAATACACTATAGTTATCATCATGAAATACACTATGGTTATCACAAAAATCTGTTGTTTGATTGATTTCAGTTAATTGATTATTGTTTTTAATACAAGTAGTCCCAGATGCCACAGTTATCACATCAGATTTTGTATTTGCCACTTGACATCTTCTCTTGAGTGACTTGTCATTATTATTTCCTCCTATTTTCTTTATAACCCTACAATAATTGGTGGAAAATCGGTAAGGCTTGAATCTATTTTTATTCTCCATATTTTGTTTTTAATGTTTACTGTAGAATATAACATGGCGTCACTCTACAACAACCGATACCTAGTGCCTAGCTGATGAAGTTTGTGAATTAGCTCGCCTTTGAAGACTAAATAAGGCCAAAATGCTTTTTGGTATATTTTTACTGGTAATTTCGACTTTGTCTATTGTCGTTATTTCCAACAGGTATTACCCATGGTAATTTTGACTCTAAGATTACTGAATGGTAATTATTTTGACAGATGTTTTCTAAAATATTACTTCGCCTTTTTTTGAATTTTGAATGGTTAGAATTAAGTCATTTGCAACCTATTAAATGACTTATTATGTGTATGACCAAGGGGTAATTTTTGAAATCAATTTGTGGTAAATTATTACCTTGCTGAAAGTCTTTAAATAGACCTATGGACTCTGAAGGCAGTTTTTAGGTAAAATTTATGTTAATTTGACTTTCAAAATAACTTAATGTGTCTATGAACTTTGAGGGTATTTTTGAGGCAGGTATTAGGTAATTTCTAACTCGGCAGAGCTACTTACAAGATCAGTGGGTCATGAACACATCTTCTGAGTAAAAAACAAGTGCTTTACAATCTAAGCAACGAATTTCAGGCTATTATTACTTTATAGTAAGTGATTAAAACGAAATTAAGTAATTCTTGACCTCGTATAATTATTCTGCTGGGTTGGTCTATTTTGCTTGCTTGCTAGTTGGGATATTTACTCCTATTTACCCCCCAGCCCATCACCAGAATAAGCTCAAAATATAATCTAGTTCCATATGTCGTTATAATACACACGTGTAGTAAATTTCAAGTAAATGTATTAGTTCGACATATATTTTTTTTTAAGAAATGGGCTTAGAATGGCATAAAAGGTCGAGATTTTTTTGAGAGAAAAAGAAATTTCTGCCTGTCTCTCGATCAGTCGGCTGTTTGTAACTTTCTTTGTGCGTACGTTTTCTCCGGAACAGTTCAAGATATAAACTTGAAATTTGGTACACGTATGTATCACGACGATATCTGGAACTAAATTACATTTTGCGCTAATTCCGGTGACAGGCTGGGGGCTAAATAGAGGTAAATAAATGAAAATAAGTAAAACAAGCCGGTAAGAGTAGAGAAATTTTGGATTTATTGTATACACTAGAAGCGAAGGCCTCAAATTTTTTCATAATATTTTCCAAACCACTCAGATGATTTCGTTGAAGAGGTGGGGGTAAGTAGGGGTAACTAGGGGAAAATAAGTAAAGCGAGCTGGTAAGAGTACAGATACTATTCAACTATTCGCCAGCAAGTTGATAGACCTGTGACTACCTTTAACCTCTTCTCTTGAATATTTTGGACTTTGATTTCATTTCATTTTTCTTCTCACATTGATAGAAAATTTCAGGTAAAGACTGTCACTAAATTGGGCATTCAAAAATATTATTAGATTTATTAGTAAATAAAATAAAGTAATTCTGGCTATAAGCTTAGTTGGGCTCCGAACCAGAATCAGAGAAAAGAAGTTTTGTAAATATTAATATGTTCACTCCATTCATTGGGGCTTTGCTGTTAATCTCGTAATATTACATAGAATGTAAGCAACTTCTCTTTTTTTCTTTTTTTTTGGCATTTTTTTTGCATATATTGAAAGCTAACCTAAACAACGTAGTGGAATAATTGAAGACTAACAACAAGGGCGTAAACAGAGGCACCCTCTTCTCAACTTCTCTTATTATTCTTAGCAGTTTTTACTAGAACATCGATATGAAACAGTAAACATTTTTTCTGATGATTAAATACTATTCTTAAAACTAGTATTATGTTTCAGTTGTGAAGAAGTGAAGAAAGACATGGTTTAGCCTGGTGTTAGGAGTCCCTTTGTGACGGGGATCACGTGGCTGTAGCATAGTCAACCTACTCTTGAACTTGAGTCGGATGAGGTGACATGATTAATTGCTCCTAAAAAATGCAGGGGGGGGGGTGTGGCTAGGGGCTAGGAGGCGCAGGGTTTGGACAATTAGAATGACTCTAATTCTTAAATTTAACACATGCATAGTTTCTTTGAATCAGTGTGAAATAGTATTGCCTACAACGTGCTGGGAAAGAGTAATAATAATAATAATAATTTATTCGTCAGAAAGTTACACCGTAGTGTTATTGACATGTCAAGTGTAGGTATATGGAAAAATATAATATAATATAAATAAACATGAATATAAATAATATGATATAAATAAAAACAGAAATGAAAAACATTTGGGTACATACATTTAAGATAGATGCTAGTATATGCTCGTAATATGGTCAAGCCCTTAGATGACAACATTAATGACACTATAAACGTATATGTACATACATACAGCATAAATTAAAGCTATGTACAACAAACAAATACAAAATAAAATAAAGAGAAACGTGTGCCACCATAAGGTTAATAAACAATAAGTAAATAAGATAAAATGTAGCAGATTAGTTACAACATTGTGATATAGTCATAGTCTAAGTATAATAAAATGCTTAATTACATATATTAATCTAATTTTACATGAATTTAAACTCGGATGGATCATAGTAAGCATTTGCCAAGAGGCGGAGTTTTAATTTTGTTTTAAATTGTGTTAGTCTTTAATAGTAGTTGGGAAAGCATTAAACAAACTGATTCCAAAATTATTACGCTTTGTATATGCTAATCTCTGTAGGGGGTCTGTATTTTTTCCCGATTCCGAGTATTGTAATCGCCCGTTTCACCATTCTTGGTATATTCGCTTGAACGTTACTTTATATGTACCAAGTGACAGTATATTATTTCAGATGGTAGAGACATTATCTTGAATTTGATGAACCATGGTTTACAGCTTTCAAGTTGATTCACACCTGCCAAGGTTCTTATGGCTCTCTTCTGTACGTTTTGAATGTGCTTAGATGTACCCTAGTTAATCAGACCATATATCATTGCACTATGAAACAATGCATGATATGACATGAGTGCAGCGTCTAGATTCACATTGTTTTTAATTTGTCTGCTGGCGTATATTTTTTTTTTTGATAGTTTTGAAGTTAAACTACTGATTTGGGAGTACCAGTCCAATATACTATCCAAAGTAAGGCCTAAGAATTTTACCGTTTCAGAGGCATTATTTTTCGTGGAAAAGAGCAAAGTGTTTGTCTTATTTGTGTTTAGGCTTAACTTATTTGTGTTGAACCAGTTAGATGCTTTATTGATGATGTCCTTTTTGGAATCAGGAATAGTACTTCCGGTGTCTATTATGTGACTTGCAAAAGTGGTATCATCCGCAAAAAGAACAGTGAAGATTGACATGGCATCAGGTAAGTCATTTACATATATTAGAAATAGTAACGGCCCCAGCACGCTGCCCTGCGGGACGCCGTGTTGAACTGAGAGCATGTTGCTAATTGTGTCATTGTAAAACACACACTGATCTATCCCTTAAGTAAGAGTTCAACAAATTAAATGCTATACCTCTAAGGCCGTAGAATTCCAGCTTATTTAGTAGGATATCTTTAGACACACAGTCAAATGCCTTACTTAAATCAAGGAAGAGTCCCAGCATGGAATTCCCATTTTCAAAGCCTTCACTGAGGTAGTTAACCAGTTCCAGCACTGCCATTGACGCATTTTTACCCTTCCTGCACCCAAATTGCCAGTCTGTGAATATATTATTAGATTCAAAGTAGCTTATTATTCTTACAGCTATAATTTTTTCACATATTTTAGCTAATTTTGGAAGTAGTGCTATAGGCCTGTAATTGCCTGTCTCAAGAATAAGATTAATAATGTAGGTTAGTGGAGCAGATAGAGCTAGTATGTTTTCTTTATACATGTCTACAGTATGGTCGTATAGGTCCGTAGCTTGAGAGTTCTTCAAGGACCTTATTGCATTTTGTACCTCCAATTCCTAGGCAGGATAAAGAAAAATTGACAGTTTGCTTATTTTACTATTTTTATGTAGATATTCCATGTAAGATGAATCTGATTTAGGTATTTGAGTTATTAGTTTATCTGCTATTTGAGTAAAAAACGCATTACACTCATTTGTAGATATAGAGATTGCTTCATTCTTATTACAGTTTTTTCCTTTGTTTTTAATGATAATGTGCCAAATGGTTTTTTGTCTGTTGTCTGTCTGTATGTGGGGGGTTGGGGTTACAAATTAATTATTGTCCACACAAGTGAATCCTTTAACAACTATTTTTATAAATTCATTAATTTCAACATCTGGTAACAGAAGTCTAGCAATCTGTAATATATACCAGGTACTAGTACACTCAAGACAACTTAAAGGAATTATGAACCCCAAAAAAGACATGAGGACTTTGATGAAACAGTACAACAAATCTACATATTATTGTCTTTTAGATTACAATATATGGAATTCTAGATTTTAACCTTTGCCCAAAAATTATCATAGACAGCAAAACTGATATTAATAATCTCAGGTTAATCTATTTGTGATCAAAGGATGCCCCAAGCGTTGGTGTCATACGAGTATTCCAAACTCTTATCAAGGTTATCTTCGAAGATTCTTTAAAAGTATGCAATGAATACTTTCCCGATGCCAAGTTATTGCTTTTTCATATCTACTAAAATCAATAATAAATTATTTATTTACAGAACTTAGATAAGATTACTTAAATAAAAATAAAATATCTACGTCGCGTCAGTCGACTCTGAGCTGTTCTACATTTAAAGTGCAACGCAGGAAGTGATTCCTAGATGTTATCTTAGAAGTAACTTAAACATTTAATTTTATAGAAAAAACAGCGAACTTTTGACAAAAAGCAGAAATACAAAGAAAGTTAGTCTATATCATGATATTTTAGTCGTTTTAAAAGTGAATTATTTGTTATTTGTATACTTATAGTAATGAAACATATTCTTTATAGGATTTTGCAAACAGCGGAAAGAAAAACTATGAGAACTAAAGGAAAAACTATACATAAAATTATTAATGAAATCTTTGCATTCTTACGATAACCTGACTTCTGGTTATGCTAACAAGTAAAAATTCTTATTTGCCATTCTCA
Source organism: Stenurella melanura (assembly GCA_963583905.1). Lineage (NCBI taxonomy): Eukaryota > Metazoa > Arthropoda > Insecta > Coleoptera > Cerambycidae > Stenurella > Stenurella melanura. The sequence goes on from OY757312.1 coordinate 119,120,860, forward strand.
TTTTAACACTAGCATCCAACATAGTCCCCTACGGCTAGGAAGGTTAAACTAGTATCTACATGATCCCCTACGAAATGTAAATTCAGTTAAAATGAGAACAAAGGGCTGAAATTAATTTATTTACGTACCTTGTCTTTAAAATTTTTTCATTCTAATGAATTACATTTTCATAAAATCTCATTCAGTTTCTTGGAAATGCTTAGCCTTTGAAATGTTTTTCGTCCTTATTGTGGACTCATCAGAAAAGCCCAAAGCCACTCATACGATGTTCCATGCAAAACTAAGACAATATCCATGAATAAGTATATTTATATTTGACATTGACTGATAAAAAACCACAGATGTTCACCTATCTATTAGCTAACTAGTATAGGAGAATGGCAAATAAGTATTTTTACTTGTTAGCATAATCAAAAGTCAGGTTGTCGAAAGAATGTAAAGATTTCATTAATAATTTTATATATAGTTTTTCCTTTAGTTTTCATAGATAGTTTTTTTCCGCTGTTTGCAAAATCCTATAAAGAATATGTTTCATTACTATAAGTGTGTCTTCATACGCTACTACTCTCAAAGTGGAAGGAAAGACAAGACGGAAAAAAATGCGCGGAACGGGCCCCTCACGGACCCGATATCTATAAAAGAGAAGCTGGAGGGAGATAATATACCGACAATATAATATGGAGGCCCAGTGTTAACGAGGGAATTTTGAAAAAGCTGTCCATAATTGTTAACTTTTCTTCTATTAATTCAGAAACACCAATATTCTAAACTTTTTGATTACATTTTTTTTTGTTATCTTTAATGATAATGAAAAAATGATTCTGGCAGAAAAAAATTAATATTTTATCAGCTTATCATTTCGAGTAATTGTATAAACATTTTTTTTTCAAAGTCACAAAAATAAAAGAAAAACGTGTCTTTTCTGAGGAAAAGGCTCTACTTCCAGCCCGCCATTTTAAATGTCCCTTAGTTGGACATCGGATTCATTATCAGTCTAAAAAAGAAAAAAGATAAGGTTTTCCCGAGGCACTAACTCTACTTCTGGTCCGCCATTTTGAATTTCCTAAATTGGACCTCAGAATCGTGATCTGTGGCCTCAAAAAACGCCGAGTAGAAATTTCCAGGTCGAAATTTTAATTTTTAAGGTTTCATTTTCAGGTTTTATTTTTTGGGTATTTTCGGAGTCTATAGTCCCCATAATTCCCCCATTTTGTCCATCCACGAAGCTGTTAGTAATGACGAATGATCCTGAGGGTTCAAAGAATACAACGCAGAAGGAATTTTTAAAATAGGAGCTGTTTCCCAAGTTTTACACTATTTCCAGCTTATTTACTGGATTATATAGTTCCGTCAAACTAACAAGTTTCGTCTAGTGTAAGGTGAGGAAAGAACGGAAAACACTTCTTTTCACCGAAAGTTTGGCGAATACTCTTAATGATAACAGAAAAAAATCATAATAATAAAAATATTTCACGAACTAGAACTTCACAGAGTTCTATTATTCGGTGATGATTTCATTGTGGTATTTTCATCCAGTTTCAACCAGTGTAGAGTAAGCCGAACGACCAAAATTGGACAAAATTTCACTAAAATTTATAGCATTTAATAAATATTATTTATAGGTACTTTCGGAGTATCTGACTAAGTCTGATGTGAAAAGTTATAAATTCAAAATGGCGAATCTTACAAGTCTGGTTTCAAAAATATTGCAGATGTACATGAAGTTTATGTACGTCCCCAAAAGCGCCTCTCCAGTATTGTATTATTCCCAATTCTCTAATTTTTTTGACACATCAACCGGAGAGAGAATAATACAGAACAGTTGATACTTCAGGAAAAAGCTGATGGAGAGTGGCGGAGAGGACGCCGCACAGGAATCAATTAGCCAATATTAGGGAGAAAATATTATAAAAATGAAATGTATCCAACGCTCACAATTTATATACAGGGTTGGACAAAAGTATGGAATAATTGCTATAAATCTGCCTGTAAAAGTTTCCTAAAAAAATGCTTGAAGGGGTGTAGTGATTTTGATTTTTGCTCATATTTGGGTGCCCTCTAATTTATTTTGCGTCAGTGGTTTTTGAGATTTCACGTCATCGAATATTGTTAAATGGCAATCTATATTTTTTTACCCACTTTCTGGTGCACTTTTTTATTCTCTTCTCAGCCATATAAAATTTTGCATAGGCATAAGAAAAATTTTGAGAAGATAAAAATCATTTTATTTCATTAATGCGACATAACTTGATCAAAACTATAACAAGTAACAACAAGAGATAAAAAGTAAAGTTATTCAAGAGAGAATGAATAGAAAAGAAAAACGCTTCGCTTACAGTAACTGTTTAAAGTGGTCCCCATTCACTAATTGACCATAACAAAGCCTATTCACAAAGCCTCTTATTGAACTTACCAGAACCTGATGGAATACTTGCATTATTTCATCAAGAATTTTTTGCCCTAAATCTGCCAAATTATTAAGTCTATTTTGATAACTTTTTTTTACGTACCCCCAGAGAAGAAATCTAGAGGGGATAGATCCGGAGAACGCTCAGGTCATTCAATATCACCTCTTTTTCCAATCCAACTGTCAGGAAAGGTAACATTTAAATATCTCGGACTATTATTGCATAATGAGGGGGATCCCATTCTGTTGAAACCAAACGTTCTCTGAAACTCTTCCCCGTTTTTCAAAGCAGGAATAACATCGTTTCGTAGAAGCTATAAATACTTTAAACAGTTTAATATCTCGTCGATAAAAAAGGAGCCAATAGTGCTTCCCCTAAAATTCCTGCCCACACATTTGTTTTTTGAGGATCCTGGGTGTGAGCTTCTTGAATCCATTGAGGGTTTCCCTAGACCACATGCGACAGTTATGCCGATTAACTGTTCCATTGAGAGATAATGTTGCTTCGTCAGAAAGAGACATCTTGCAGAAAATTATCATCATGATTACAAATTTCTTCGCAAGACTCAAGTCTTCTATCAAAATCGTCTTCCGAGAGCTCCTGCACCAAATGGACTTTGTAGAAAAACCATTTTTCTTCTTCAAAACCCTACCTACACTGCGACAACTTTAATTTTCATTTAATGCTAGCTACGTGGTCGATGTTTGTGAATTTTCTTTAAGCCTTAACAGAATGTTCAACGTGCGATCATCATTGGTAGCCGATTTTGGTCATCCAGTTCTAGGAACATTTTTAACAGAACCAATATTGTTAAATTTTTTTAAAACTTTACTCACTGCAGAAACGGAATTCGATTTGGATTTGGATCTGGTTAAAAAAGTTGCATACCTCTTCCTAAGCCGATCATCAGTAAATAAGTTGCACCATTTTGCACTTGGCACCAACACACGAACAAAAATATTGAAAGAATTAACATCACCGAATGACATCTGTTGGTGCTTTTATCACAAACATATAAACTGTGAAATCTGACAAAAACCACGAAGATAAGCATTAATAAAAAAAGAAGGTTTTATCCATTATTGGTCATCCGACAAAACTTGTGATACACTTGATTACAGTTTTTTTTATTCGATTTACTTATATTGGGCTTCATTTCGAACATTAATTTAACTTTATTTAATTCTGGTACAGCATTTTATAGCAAAGCTATAAATTACAGAAATAAAATGATTTTTAATTTTTCTCTCAAAATTTTTCTAATGCAACCTATATAAAATTTTATATGGCTGAGAAGAGAATAAAAAACTGCAGCGGAAAGTGGGGAAAAATATAGGTTGCCATTAAAAAAAATCTATGACGTCACATCTCAAAAACCGCTGTACCGCTGCACCCCTTCAAGCATTTTTTAGGAAACGTCTATAGGCAGATTTATAGCGCTTATTCCATACTTTTGCCCAACTTTGTATACGCCGATACCTTAATAACCAAGACATCATAAATCAAGAGAATATTTGGTTTATGTGGTATGTGTTCAAAGTTGTGACCCTCTAAAGTATTTAGATTGGTCCACTCTATACAAGTATACAATACTATAATAATATACAATAGACCATTTTCTTTCGGTATAATTTACCGAGTTTATCCTTGTTTATACTCCACTGTGTAAAAGGAAAGGTTAAACAGTACGTGTGTACAGTTGTTAAACGCGGATTGTCCTAACTATACCTCTTTGTAACATATTCTACACATAACATTTTACAACGTATTTTTTTACATTTGATTGAGTGATTGATGGACTTGCCAGCGTAAGGTGAGCATTGCTGCCGATCGATGAAGGATCGTTCCAACACCCAGCCTGATCGTCCGCCGAATACTCCCAACGGACTGCCAAACCGCGTGCCGGGACCAAATCTCGGATGTTTTATATACCGCCGGACCGACTGCATACGCTGGGTTGGACATGAGACATGCTTGTTGTCAGCAGTGAAAGACACATAACGCATGGGGTAGGAATATAGGATGGGAAGTGTAGGTGTTTGTGAGATGCTTCTTTTAACTTTCCATGCTTCTTTTTTAGTTTCCATCTGTCATCATCGGATGTAACGTGTAGGCGTTTGCAAGATGCTTCTTTATAGTTTCCATGCTTCTTTTAAGTTTCCATCTATCATCATGTCCTTATTTATTCTTCCTCCAAGTCTTCTGTTTCTGAATCTAGCAGTGTGCACCTCTTTCTGCCCGCTTGTGTTCGTTTCGTTTGTCTGCCAAGACGTACATGCATTCGCTCTTTTTAACCGTTCCACAGGTAAATATCCATTTACGGTGGAAGTGCCCTATCTCGTGATAAAAAAGCTTTTTATGTTCGGTTTGTAATAAGAAAGGGACCCGAGAGAATATCTTGCACACCCTGTATATTAGTTTGTTCCTACAGTAATCACTTTCAACTGCCGCTTTCCAATTCCGGGTATTTTCTATCTCATTACCTATTTAATATCTTTTCATTTTTACCCCTAAATTTTTTCTCTGTTGTGTAATAAACTATCCTGTGACAAGGATTAATAAACCAATAAATAGAACTTAAAAATAAAACTTATCTGTTCATCCTATGCTTTGCTTATGTTACTACTTCCACCCGTCACAAAACCAATCCGTTGCCTTGTTGTGATGTTTATTTTATCGCACTAACCACTTAATAAATGGTGCTCGGTCGTCTTAGCATATATATAGGCCCTTACTTACACTTACTTTATTTAATTCTACTTAAAAAACTGTACGTGTAATTATTAATTCCATATGAACTTGTTTTTCTATTATGGCGTTTCACTTCATGCAGACTTTCTTGATGTGGCTATTAAAAAATTCGTTTTACAGCGTACCTGTAGTTGGAATCTGGCCAAAATTATTTTCCCTCCAGTATAGATTTTAGTGCAAAAATTCGTTAAAAAAATAATTATGTTTCCATAATTGGAGGATTTTACATAGAATCGCCCAGTCGACAACGTCCAAGTGCAGCAAATGCAAATACCCACGTTTATCTATCAATTGCAGCTTAAACGAATCAATAAATCAATAAGTCATCAGTCTGACTAACGTGTTTATATTATTGTTAGGTTGACAGTAGTATATATTGTTTGTATTTTTATCCTTAACGACCTGTAAGAGCTTTTGTTTATTTATAATAAATCGTAAGTAGGCTTTAAAAAAGCTCGCCGCTAAGCATAATAAATCTAGTAAGTGGGAACTAATCCATTGATCGGCGGGCTAGAGTCAACATTGAAATTTATGTCGTCGAAGTCGTCGGATTATAAATAATACACATCAGGTTCGTGCATAGTATTACGTTGCGCTGACTGCACATTAGTCCAGTTCGGTTTGTTTATAAGTACAGGATCAATATTATGTGTCCTTCGTTTTAATATACTTTAAATTTATTTTTGCACAGTATAGAGTCGGTGATTCCATTGTAGTTTTAATTTATAATTGTTTATAAGCATTTTTCCTTATAAGTTTCGTTCTAATCGTCCGATTTGAACTTTCCAAAGCTCATTTTGTTCAGGAATACACGTACTTTTAAAGGAAATTAGAAAACATATTTAAGGAAGAAATGAATGTTGTCTTTAACTACACTGTCAATTATTTTTTCTTCAAACGTCTGAAAAATATGACATTTCTTAAAATTTAGACGGCTGTGCCATTAGTAGCGGGAGCTGCATTACAAAAGAGATCGAAACTGTCAAAAAAAGAATTCATAGAATTTTAATAATTAGTTTAGGGTGAAAGAAGCGCTTTAGAGTAAAGCTCCAAGAGCCAAAAGTTGCTTATTTTTTTCAAAGAACACGCATGTCGGATTTCAGAATTTCTTAGACAAAAATAATTTCGACCAAGAATTTCGCTACATTTTTATTCTTTTCTGCTTCAGAGAGATCATAAAATATTCAGGCGTATTCTTTAGGTAAAAATAATCAACTTAAGCCCCTCCAACTTTTTCTTCAAAGTGCTTTCTTTTCCCGTAAAAAAATTACAAATCTTTTGTTTGTTTGTTATTTTTTTTCGGGAGAAGAAAGCACTTTGAAAATAAACACCAAGAGACAAAAGATGCTTATTTTTCTCCAAAAAATGAGCCTGAATATGTTCAGAATTTTTATGGAACATTTAAGTAGACCTTCGCAGATGTTCACAGTTTCAATCGCCTCTGGATCAAAAAATCGTATTCTGTCCGATTGGTGGTCGCAGAGAATTTTAATCAGGGGGCCCAGGAGAACATTTTTCCCAAGTTTCAGAACAATCGACTCAAACCCATTTTTACTATAAAAAACTACGGGGTCCTTTTGAGTTCCGCATTTAACGTTGCATAACTGTACGAATTCTTCAGTTAGATTTCTCAATTTTTTTTTGCATACACTTTAATGGTTACCAAATAGATTCCCGGTGTCCGTCTTATCATAAGTGCAAAATTTTGCAAGATATCACGTATTCAAAAAAAAATGCTTATAACTTTTGACCAAGGCATTTTTTTATCATGCTACCTATTCTTATTGATTAAAAAAAAAAATTAACATTATTTATTTATGAAAAATAAAATTTGGAAGTAACAAAAATTGCAATAATTTTTTTACTTAATTATACAAATTTTAATGAGATTCAAACAGTATTAGATTCGTTGGAAAAATGTCGTTGGTTTCGCCTTTTGTAGATCCTCCTTGGACCATTTTAAGCCGAGATATGAACGAGAACGAACGAACAAGAAAAAAATAAAGCATAACAATCAGAAGAAACATCTACTCGAAATGGAGCAATAACACCCCTGCCAAAATTAGAGGAAGCAACGCACATATACACGTACCAAATATCGCAAATAACAGAAGAACCTCACAGCCAAGAAGTACAGCACGAGGACATCACGCTGGCGACATGGAATGTCAGAGGCTGCATAACGAGAGAGAAAAGAGAAAAAATGTTAAATTGTTTTGACATAGGTGTCAAAATGTGTACTTGGATAAATAAAAATCATTCCTAAAAGTTTATCGGCCTATCTTAGCATCTTCAGATTCCTCACGGGTCCGATAGTATAGAAATTTTGGTGATTTTATAGGTTTTTATTACCTGCCCTGGTTTATTTAAAAAAATATGTTCCTGGTAAACACAGTATTTAAAATAATTATTAAAGTATGATAAAAAGCCCCTCCAAGTCAATTTGATTTATTCTAATATTTTCCGGTTCCTCATTGTCTTTGAAAATCGCGCCGCTAATGGGAATTGCGCGACAAATAACGCTCTCGAAAACAATCACAATCCAACCGACATGACTGGGGTGGGAAGGTAACAAGTTCAAGCCTACTTTCATTTGTTTGAATACTTCTACTAAGTATTGTTTTTAGTTGAGTGTTTTCTGTGGGTTTTAACGTGATTCGTGGTTGTATGCCATTGCTTGTTGAGTGTTAGAATATTTACGTTAATATGGTAACTATAAGTCAACTTCGTTGCAAGATATTTGGTCAATCTAAAATATTAAGTGACCTTGTGTTACCTATTCATAAGCACTTTACTTTCGCTATTTATTTGTTTGGAATAGTCTAAAATATAAATATGCTGGGAGACATATAAGTGTTCATGAAATACTCAAAAATATTGTACCGAAAATTAAAGGGAGTTGGCAAAGTACATCAATTCCTACCGTTTTTTACTTCTGGGATAAACTAAAAAAAATTCATGGACGTTATAAGGAAAATCAGAAGAATTTAGAATTTAGAAAAAATACTGTGACCCTGGAAACCAAGAAAATGAAAATGACACAAGAAAGGAAAGCAATGCCAGCATCCAGAGCATTGAAAAACATGCAGAAGCTTCACCGGTATTAAAGATGCATCACCTGTCATCTGTTCAGCTTTACTAGCAGTATGAAATTAATGATGAAAAGGAAGATGATATTTAACGTGTCTTCATGGCACAAGCCGTTAAGACAACAGCTACATGAGAATTTAGTATACCTAAAATACATTTTGAGGCCAAACATTACTGGGAATTAAGTTTTTGGAATGACGTAAATGTTTCTGAGCCGCCAATGACTGCTAATATGGAAATGTGTGTTGTCAAAGTATTAGACATAAGTTTTTCTGATTTTTCATAGTCTTTGCAATACGAAGCTGTTGAACGATTCGTGCGACTTGCAAATGAGGCATCACCAGCTATCTGTGGTCAAGAAAACCAAACTGGCCTCATTCAGGCCTGTATAAAATCAAGACAAATATTGCCATCATTTGAAACGAAATTAGATTACTTTAAAAATGGATAATATCTGAAATATTAAACATGTTCTGTTTTTGTTTGTTTTTCCATGTCTATTTATGTGTTTTTTTTTTTAAATAAAACGTCTGATTTCACTTGGTGTTCATCCTTCTATAGTTATTGAATGTAGAGAAAAAAATAATAAATGCGATTCGATCAATACTTTATGTTTTTGGAAGAAATAGCTTAGAAGAGCATATTTCGACATCCTTGAGGAAACTGAAGTGTGGATAATAGCATTTAAACATGTTGCACAGTGATCTATGGTACATTAAGACACCTTTTGGTGACTATGGCATTACCAATATCCAAAGAATGGAAAAATAACTAAGAAAAAATAAATGGTCTAAAGCGAGCTTTTTTCTAATATTTTGAACCCATTGAGTAATCTGAAAATAGCAAAGTACCGTTTTCAATTTTTGCACAATTATTAAAAACCACCAAATGCACCTTTTGATAACCGTGTGGTAATAATTCTCGAAAAAAATTTGAAAATCTCGTTTTTCGTTCCACCCTAATATACACGATGCATGTATACAAGAGACACACATGATAGACCGCAGTTACCCAAAACTACAAATGGCGTCTAACTGGAGGGGACAAAGAAAAGACCAGTAGATGAGTCGTGTGAATAATAAGGCGGAATACCTCTATCCAGATAAAAACATGAAAAGTAAACGGAGACATAACCACGGCAGACTTACAAATTGGAAAGGAAAGCATTATGCATCTTTCGAATAGATGTTCTAGGTTTCTTAGCGAGCTTTCATTACCGGTTGTCCATGTGTGGAGTAAGGTTTTTCCTATGATGTTCTTATCTTCATGTGTTTTGTCGTCTTTTCCTGTATATGCGCGTTGGAGTCTCCTAGTATTATGATATTAATTTTTTTTCCTATAAAATGTATATCAATGCATCGTATCGAAAAGAACGGATGGTAATACTGAGGCGAAGATACACCTTACAATGTCCACTAAAACTCAGCCCCACCACTGAACATGCGTACATTGTACGAATAGTCGTAGTTTTTTCAATGTAATACGTATGTAAAAGTATAAAAAATGTAACAGATAGTAAAGAGTTTGACATAGCCTCCATTTCGAATTTTTCGATACGTTAATTACAAAAAAAGTCTTATAGTGCCAAAACTAAACTCATTGATATATCGGCCTAAAATCTTCCAAAAGGGGTCCTCGAATGGTCAAATCAACGTAGTTTTTTCCAACGAATCAAATGCCATTCGAATCTTATTAAAATTTGCATAAGCTATAATAAATAAAAACGCATGCAATTGAAGTGAAATGTATTATGTAAATTATTGAAACATCAGCAATAGAATTTTTCAAATGGTTTTGAAACCAAACTCTATCACAAGTGATTACTATTCCTAGTATTGCTAAACTGTACCCATTTAAATTTACAGGATCGGCACCACTGTCAATAAGACTTATCTAACCAGAAGAACCCAGTTTGTTGCAATAAATAGCACTGGCAACACCTCTTCATCTAGTCCCCTTGCGGTCTCTACTGGAGTGCCACACGGTAGTATCTTAGGACCGTTATTATTCATTATACCTATTCATAAACCATATTGGGTGTAATCTAGAAAATGTATTTATATCACTTTTTGCAGACGACAGGTGGAAGATTCGGGTTAACGTCGAGAACTCGGAGGCCATACTCTTCACGCGCCGGTTTACTGAAAACCGCATTTTAACGCCAATTTCGATCCGGGGTCGAGAAATTCCGATTAAAAGGTGCGTGAAGTATCTGGGGGTTAACTTGGACAAACGACTGACGTTTAATACACACATTAACGAGACGATACGTAAGGTCTACGTCACGTCCATGAGTCTGTATCCACTCATGGCAAGGGGTAGCGGACTCAACAGACACAATAAAAAACTATTGTACACGGCGGTGATCAGGCCGGCCATCACATACGCGGCGCCGGTGTGGTGCAGCATCCCGGCCACGACAATGAGAAAACTTAAAGTCTTAGAACACAAATTTATGCGCCTCATTTGATCGTTGCAACGACATAACGCCACTAGCGGATTACGTCCGGGAAATATCACAAAAATTTTATTCCAGATAAAACACCCCCTACCATACCAGGCGTTGCCTATCTTCCGGCAACCTCTCTAGCCAAACTCCTATTAACCATAACTTTCTTCAACCCTACACTGTATCTTTCAAATCTTTTCTGTTCTATCTCTCTCCTCTCTTTTCACTTGTTTTCGTTTTTGTCTTTTTGTCTTTTTTGTTCTTTTGTCATTTTTTTTTTGTTATAAATTCCATTTAGGCCGAAAAATTTAAGAAATCTAAATCTCTAAAAATAATAAACTTCTCCTAGCGGCAGGCAGACCGCTGGAAAGCCAATTATCTCGAACGGGTTTTTTCGTTGAGTTTTTTTTCCCGCATCAACAGATCAAAATTCAGTGAAGTGCAAATGATAATTTTAAATATGTTTAATTTTAATTATTTTAATGTTTTATAAAACAATGGTAATTTTAATATTAATTTTAAGCCGCTAAAAGTGGCAGGAGTTTTAATTTTGTTATCAATTTTATTGAGCCGAACCGGCCACGACCCGCCCAACCTCGCATCCGCCACGGCGTCATGTGCCGTGGTTGTCTGGTTGGCTCCGGATCGCGGTCCGGGGAGGCAATGTATCTTTTAATGTTAAATAAATATGTTTTGATTGATTGATTGATTGCAGACGATACTGATGTGCTATTGACTCCAACTGTACTGATGGCCTGAGCTATAAAGCCAATGTCACTGTCAAAAGTATGCATAATTATTGTACCTCTATTGTGACGTCAGTGATTCGCGACCGGCCTAACGGTCGGCAGTGGTCACTGATGAAAATCCGCCAACGCGCAGCTCAATAATGTCGGCGATGGGTCGTGAATAAGGTTATGTCATCCATCAGTAGTTATTGTAAAATAACCTTTTCTTATAAAAAATAAGTGTTAACAATAATTAATTTATAAGCCTCTAGGCGCCAGTCACAATTAAATGACATAGTTTGGGGATGAGAAACAACACAAACAAAAATCTGAGAAAAATCCACGTATGAAAATGTATAATTTAATGTGTAAAAGTGGTAATAAATATAATGGTCAAATAGCAAATAACAACGTGTTACACGCACACACAAACTGCAACAATTACTCTGAAAAAGCCAAGTACCTATAAAGGTAAATACTAATACATAGACATTGTTTCCCTAAAAAATTGATAAATGTACTTAACGTATGTGAATTATATAAGACTTTACTTTCAGGGTTAACCGCAAACAGCTGTTCATGGCTTTACAAAGCACATAGTTTGGGAGGCAAGACTCCCATTAATCTTTACGGTTTAAAACCAAAGTTGCAGTATATTATATTAGAGAATAGAAAACTAACAAGAAAATTATTTATACTTAAATTGCTAAAAGAAAACGTGAAATAACAATTATAATGCTGAGGGCTGGTTACAATAAAAAAACAGGCAACTAATTCGAATATACCTACTATAGAAGGGCGATAATAAAAAGCTAGTCGTATCTAAATCACAAGAATCTGAGACGCAGCTTATAACAATCTGGACTAATTCCAGGTGCAGACAAAGTCAAATTTAAATGCTGTTAATTGGCAACAGTTCTTCGTAACGCTGAGAGCGATTAAATGGAAATTCGAAAAGCGTACTCACTTTGGGGCTGATATTAATACCATCTTTGAGTCTGCCATGGACGAACTATCCCCCTGCAGCTAGCCTCCGCCACCAAATCCGAAACCTTCGTCTGTGGTACACTGAACACAGGTATAGCATGCAGAATTGACAATCTCAACAGGCAAAGGGTGACTCCAAATTTAAGCAGATATTTCTTTCTGAGTGGTTTGATAGAATAAATCAATAAAATAAAGGCCAATTTCAACGGTACAAAAAAAACCTGAAAAGGTGAACTTATTGAAATTGCCCAGGTAAATTGATGCAAACCTTTTTAAGTACTGTAATTATAGTAATTAAGCACTAACCTTAGATGTTCTTAGGTCCTAACCCTCTCCCAGAATTACAGGAACTGGAGGACTACTCTCTGTTCCTTCAGGATTTAAAATGTCTGCCCCTTTTTTGCTAATTTTAAACAAAAAAAATCTGATTTTGCGCGAATTTATTTCTCAGGCTATTCAACAAAAATCCCTAAATTGGAATTTGACATTTGTCAAATTAAAAATCAAAACATAGCCTAACAAAAATCTCCGAATTTAAATTAACACCCTCTAAATTTTCTAGGCAATTAACTCTGCTCAAATGTCACCTAAATAGCTGCTTATTGAAAGGAAACATGGATGCAAGCCTCTAACCTGCTTCAAAATGTAATTAGGCTAGAACATTGACTTGGTACTAGACGAGAGCGCATGGTAATATGTTCGTCCACCTAGAAGACTCAATGACTGGAGACGTTACTGGTTTATCAAAAAAGTATTGTAAGTGTATCAGAAATCATCACTACTTAGTTTAAGTTCCGTTTTTACTTTCAGGGTGCCCATGCCTCAAGAATCTGCACGAGTAGCCAACATCAGTCTTTCGTGAAAACCACATATTTGTTTTAATAATTGATCATTTTAATTAATAAATATTTTGAATCGTTACACTCTATAGGTTTAGATTTAAATACCCAGATTTTATATTATTTTCAACTAGGAAAACTGATTATAGTTTGTTAGTTTAATTTGATAATCGTTATATAGCTCAACGCAGTAGTGTTAAATGCAGCCACAGTCATATATTCCCAGTATAGATAGATAGATAGTAATGTTAAATTCCTTGGCGTACATATAGTCTCAATTGAATTGGGGATACCACATAGACTATATAGTTAGCAAGCTAACCACCCAGTGCCTTGTTATTTGGCAGTTACGATCATATATTACATTTTAAAAACATATTCTGCATATGTTCAGTCACAATTAAGTTATTGCATTGGTTGTTGGGGCAATTGCTCGCGTTTTAATGAAGTTCTTATCCTCCAAAAAAGAATGTACAGGGTGGGCAACTAAGAATGGAGGTCGGCCATATCTCAGAAACCAAGCATCGCACAAGTTTAGGGAAAAAATTACCTTAAGTAAAGTGGTCATGAAAAATCGCTGGAAAATATTTTCGAGTTTCTAAAATGGCCGCTAGGGGGCGTAACAGCCACAGCAGAATAGAAAATCAGGTTTTTCTCAGTATTTTGCTCAATTAAGTGGTATTGAAAATACATGCATCGTAATCCTAGGACAATTTTGAATCTTTTTAGTTTTCCATTTTTTTTGTATCTTCAAGAATAAAGTGGTGGGGAGATGCCAAAAATACATTTTTTCAAATATCGATTACTCCGATTAGCCTTAATGGAATTTAACAAACTTAGTCTCATTGGAAAGTGCTTTTCTTGGTCTATCGAGTGCATGTTGTGCTATTTCCATTTGATTATTACTGTCGCCGCTAGAGGCCGTTATTTGACATGACAACAAATATCGCGCTTTTTCTTAAAAAATTTAAATGGAATGGTATATTTATTTTTACATGGTGAAATAGAGAATTAAAAGCCTCAGATATCAGTGAAAACCGCAACTAGATAGCTTTTCTCTAACGGAAGATATTAGCAAACAAAGTTGAAATTATGAATTATTATCAGATCTTGCCGACGGGATTTGCAAAGTAGCTGTTGAAAACAAGTAAGCTGTGAAAATTACACAATGAAGAAACAACATATTATGTCAAAATATTTAACTTGTCATTATTGTTATTTTGTGCAGTATTTAGTTTTTTATTTGAATTTGTTTTCGTTTTGGAATTAATTTTTCAAATTATAATGATTCTTACAAATGAAGCTCATGCATTCGAACTAAATCGCTAACATATCAAATGACATGTTAGCGATTTAGTTCGAATGCATGAGACATGCAACTCTTGCTGCCAGTCTATGCAGTGCAATATCCTGAAAGACGTCATCCAAGTGAAAAAGTTTTTATTCGACTGACACATGGTTTTCGTACGAAGGAAGTGTACCGTGTATCGAAGACATCGTTACGAAATTTTAAATGTATTTTTGAAGTTACGAAACGTCCCAATTTTCATAACTGTCAGTTTCATTACATAACTAGTGATGTAATGAATTTTAATTAAACTGTTATTATTAAACCCATCATTTAGAGAAAAGACATTAGCACAAAAAACACTTTATTAATAAAATGCAAATAGAAACATTCCGTCATCTGCATTTTTAACAAAACATTTAAAGTTTTCTTCTGTTAAAATAATAAATTTCTTAGCGTGGAAAACCTGAAGATCTTCTCTTTAAAAATGGTATTAATATGGTATATTTTTTGTCAATGTTTCTTTTGGCATTTAATTCTTTAATATTGATTCCTACTCAATATTCATATCGTGACGCTTTATAATTTTTCATCGTTTCGAAATACGCTAAGAGAATCTTTTCACATACATCTTTTTATTCACTTTTGTTGACACCAGTTTTCAAATTTCGTATATTATACTTCCTCATATAGGCTTTTTGATTTACCAGGTAAGTATTATTGAATTTACTGCTACTCTTTTATATCAGATGGAATATCCACATCTAAATCAACAATTTCTGACTTAATTTGCTTAAAAAAATTCAGCAGATTGACAACTGAACTTTGTTAATACAAATGTCAACCTATACCTACTAATGCTCAGGTACAGCGATAAACACAAAATTCATTTGTACCACTGTAGGTGTAACAATGTTTGAAACCGCAAAATAAAATTCAATATAAATTGCAATTTCTTTTCTATTTTAGAGCAGGATTAGATAAAAACGTTATGAAACAGTAATTTTACTTGACTCGCGTAATTTGCAAATATTGCATTCGTCAAGTAAAATTAGTCTTTTCATAACTGTCTACATAAATATATTGTTATTATTATTATTAGCATTGTTGTCTGTTATTAATTACTAATTTTTATATTATGTAATATATTCTACTCGATATGTTTGATATATGTTGTTTCTTCATTGTGTCATTTTCACAGCTTACTTGTTTCAACAGCTACTTTGCAAATCCCGTCGGCAAGATCTGATAATAATTCATAATTTCAACTTTGTTTGCTAATATCTTCCGTTAGAGAAAAGTTATCTAGTTGCGGTTTTCACTGATATCTGAGGCTTTTAATTCTCTATTTTCCCGTGTAAAAATAAATATACCATTCCATTTAAATTTTTTAAGAAAAAGCGCGATATTTGTTGTCATGTCAAATAACGGCCTCTAGCGGAGACAGTAATAATCAAATGGAAATAGCACAACATGCACGCGATAGACCAAGAAAAGCACTTTCCAATGAGACCAAGTTTGTTAAATTCCGTTAAGGTTAATCGGAGTAATCGACATTTGAAAAAATGTATTTTTGGCATCTCCCCACCACTTTATTCTTGAAGATACAAAAAAATGGAAAACTGAAAAGATTCAAAATTGTCCTAGGGTTACGATGCATGTATTTTCAATACCACTTAATTGAGCAAAATACTGAGAAAAACCTGATTTTCTATTCGGCTATGGCTGTTACGCCCCCTAGCGGCCATTTTAGAAACTCGAAAATATTTTCCAGCGATTTTTCATGACCACTTTACTTAAGGTAATTTTTTCCCTAAACTTGTGCGATGCTTGGTTTCTGAGATATGGCCGACCTCCATTCTTAGTTGCCCACCCTGTACATAAAAAATAATTTAAGCAAGTTCAGGTTCAGCAGTAGAAATGACACATTTGTAAGCAGTGGTTATAATTTTTTCCCTTCTTCAATTCTTTGGGACTTCCTGCCACATGCATGTTTTCTTTTTAAGCGGTGCTCTGGGAATCTACAAAATATCACAATTAACCAGTATGTTACTGGTAAATAACCTCTACGCCCCTGACTCTTACATCAAAGGATCAGTTAAAGGTTACTTTTTTTAAATAAACAACACAAATAAGTATAAAAGCTTGAAATTATATATTTTGCCGACGTTTCGGAACTCTATTCTGTTTCCTTTTTCAAGGCTTTTTTTGAAAAATCATTTTTGCTGTGTATGATAAATACACAGCTCTAAGATTATCTGTTATATTCAATATCTATAGATACTTACTATTTACATAGATACAGTTAACAGTTTTTTTAGTTTTTATACAATATTAAGTTTGTGAAGTTCTTCTTTTAACATTGGCAACCAAGTTGTACAGACATCTTCGGAACAATTCGACACACATCTATCCCCATTCAATAATATTATCGCGGATTCTTTAATTTTTCTTTTTTTGCTATCTGCCTCTTTTGGATATTGAATATAATACACATCTTTAGAGCTGTGTATTTATCATACACAGCAAAAAAGATTTTTCAAAAAAAAGCCTTGAAAAAGAAAACAGAATGGATTTCCGAAACGTGGCGTCGGCGAAATATTTAATTTCAAGTTTTATACTTATTTGTGCTGTTCATTTAAAAAAAGCAACCTTTAACTGATCCTTTGACGTACCAAATACCAAATAAAATAAAATAAAATTGAGACAATCACTTGAAAGGTACATGTATGTATTACAATGACATCTGGAACTAGATTATATTTTGAGATGATTCAGTTGAAGGGTTGGGGGTTAAATACGGGTAAATAGGGCAAAATAAGTAAAGCAAGCTGGTAAGAGAACAGAAACTTGAAATTCGGTGTATGTACTACAAGCCAAGGTCTCAGGTTATTTATAATATTTTCCAACCCCCCCACCACCCCTACACCATTATTAAATACCAAATAAAATAAAATAAAATTGAGATAATCACTTGAAAGGTACATGTATGTATCACAATGACATCTGGAACTAGATTATATTTTGAGACGATTCCGCTGAAGGGTTGGGGGTTAAATAGGGGTAAATAGGGCAAAAGAAGTAAAGCAAGCTGGTAAGAGTACAGAAACGTGAAATTCGTTGTATGTACTAGAACTCAAGGCCTCAGAATATTTATAATATTTTTTAACTCCTCACCACCCCAACTCCATTATTAAAGGGGTTGATAAAATAAAATTGAGATGTTCACTTGGTATTTGGTACACGTATGTATTATAACGACGCGTGACGTCTGAAGAGTTGGGGATTAAATAGGGTTAATAGGGGGAAATAAGTAAAGCAAGCTGGTATGATTACAGAAACTTGAAATTCGGTGTATGTCCTAGAAGCTAAGGCCTCAGATTTTTTTGGTGCCCTAAGGCGTTTCTTCGTCGATCGCGGTCTGACAAAGTTATTTTTAAAAGTATGTAAAAGTAAATAATTCTTTAATGGGATTTAGACAAAAGACGATGCCAGAAGGCGTCTCATTGGTGTTTCGTGAAGTGACAAAGTCCATTTTTATGGGAATTTGGTCTGACATTAATATTTCTTAAATATTTTTGTTACAAGGTTCAACATAAACAAGTATTAATATGCACTAACTTCGAATAAAATTCGTACATATCTTCGAGACCTTGAAATTTCCCATGTGTTTCTCATGGGAAAAGGAAAAAACCGCTGCCTAAGGAATTACTACTTCCACATCCAGATTTTTCATCCAAGTGACATTAAAGCAAACATCTTGGTGGTTGTGTTTGAAAAATATTAGAAAGGAATCTGAGGCCTTGGTTTCTAGTATATACACGAATTTCCACATTTCTGTACTCTTACTAACTTAATTTACTTATTTTTCACTATTTACTGCTGTTTAACCCTCAACCCTTCAACGGAATCACCTCAAAATATAATCTAGTTCCAGATGTCGTTATAATACATACGTGTCCCAAATTTCAAGTGAACATCTCAATTTCATTTTATCAACACCTTTAATAGTGGAGTAGGGGCCCCACCACCCCTACTGAAAAGAATTACAAAAAAATCTGAGGCCTTGGCTTCTAGTACATGCACCGAATTTCAAGTTCCTGTACTCATACCAGCTTGTACAATCGTGGCCAGAAAAAAGTTTCCGACCTGAACAGCCTATTTCATAATTTTTCCCTGCGTGAGTATGACTTTGCCTTTGAGTATTATAAGCTCCGCCCAGGCGGCTGCCGCTAAGGAAATGCCTTTAAAATTAATACCACAATAATAAATGTTTCGAGTTCCGTGTCGGTAACGCAAAGACTGTGTATTTCATACTCACCGACTTTTTCATTCAGTTACTACTACTACAACCATTGATATTTGGACACTTTGCAAATGAATGAAAGAATCATGTAAAGAAATAACTTTTTCTTGCTGAATTTCATGAGCATATAATATTGTTGTGAATATTAACTGTATATGTATTTGAACTTATTAATCTATTAAACGACATTAATCGACTGTAATAAATAATAAAACGGTAATTTCTAATCTCATCGTTAAAATACATTTTTTGCTGACAGTAAATTACTGAGGTCAGTGACATTTTTTCAATAATGCCACAAGGAGCTTGAAAAAATCGATCTAGACGTCCTACCCTTTCTAATTAATCCAATGGAATAATTGTGGTTTGTGAAAAATGGCTAAGATGCAATGAGTAAATTAATATTAAATGTCAGTTCAGTCATTTCAAAACTGATTAAACAAAGTAAAAGTGTTTTATTATTTTTAAATGACGTTCAGCACTGTAAAACCAATGCCAATCATACGATATCATGTGCACAGATAAAAATATTTTAAATTAAGAATTGTTTAATGTAGTCGGAAAGGCACATATAGGAGATGTTTACATTTCCTTAATTGATACAAGAAGTTGAAGTGATGTATGCCGGTTAAGGCTGTGTTATCAATGTCAAAATACCGCGTTAGCAGTCGTAAATCTTTCAACATATTGTTCTCAAAAACAAACCAACAAAAATCGGATTTGATTTAAATATTAGAATTAGTTAACTTAAATCTAGTACGTATCATATTTTATATTTGAAAACTAAATGAAATTAAATATTTCTTTTGAATTATTACACGCGAACGTGGTACTCAATCGTCCGCAATTCACCATTAATTTTTTTATATTCTTCAATGGGACTCAAATATTCAAATAAAATATGATACGTACTCGAATAAATATATTAAATGTAAAAAAAGTTAAAAATCGGCATAATATTTCCACCTAAGGAAGATTAATATGTTAGAAAAAATGTATTCAATGTTGCCAATTTAATTGGACGATTTACTAATAGAGGGCGAAGCAGTAGCAACTCGAAGTACCAACCATGCTTCAAATCACTAAAAACTAAAATCACCAAAAGCAGGGTCGAACTTTTTGTTTTCTCTACCATTTGAAATGTAGTTTAAAATAATTTAAATTTACTTACCAATTGAATTGTTACATTTCTAGTAGCCCGGGAGGCAACGACAGATTTTTCGCGTTAATATCTATAAAGTTAGATTTTTTTCCAAAGAGAGTTTAGATAGCATCTATAATGAAGGTGCAATTCTACCAAACTCTTAGTGGTGCATAAATGAGTAAAAAATTAAACATTTAAAATTTCGTTTTTCGAATTGTCACGAATTGTCAAGAAATGATGATTCGCCTTCGCTCCTGCCGGCCTCAATTTTCGATTTTCACCTCGCGATTCATGTTGTACGGTCATTGCCGACCTTCTCCTCGCCATCGAGATATAGAACGGGTCTCCAATCGCCGTATTTGTTCAGTTCTTACATTTGAAAACGTGACTTGCGGTCGTGCTAATCGGCGACTATTTTTAAGTGGTTTCCCGAGTTCGAATCCGGGGATATTTTTTTTTTCGTTTCCAATTTTTTGGCACATATTTTTGATTCTATAATTGCGATTTGCTCCGTTCTATTGCATTTCTCGGAAGTTTTGAATTTTCCGCCGCGGAATATTAAGATGCTCTATTTGGATTAAAAGTCACATTCTACCTCTGGGCTCCGGGTGGCTAAATCTTTGGTAGACGTTGCAGAAACGACAATACGTGGTCAAATCGCGACAATTTTATTCCTCATTAGTATTAATGAACAGACAGTATTTTTATAGATCTGTTAATAAGCTTTTATTTACTCCATCATATTATATTATTCTGGTAACCGAAATAGTGCAGATTAATATTTCGCGGCGGAAAATGCAAAACTTTTCAGAGAAATGCAATAGAACGGAGCAAATAGCAATTATAGAATAAAAAATATCTGCCAGAAAATTGAAAACGAAAAAAAAAAAAATCCTTGGGCGGGATTCGAACTCGGGAAACCACTTAAAGATAGTCGCCAATTAGCACGACCGCAAGGCAATTTTTTAAACATAAGAACTGAATAAATGCGGCGATCGGAGACCTGTTATATGTGTCAATGGCGAGGAGAAGACCGGCAATGACCATACAACGTGAATCGAGAGGCGAAAATCGAACAGTGACGCCGGCAGGAGCGAAGGCGAATCACCATTTTTTGACAATTCGTGACAATTCCAAAAACGAAAATTTCGTTCATCTATTTTTTCATTTTTTACTCATTTATGCACCACTAAGAGTACGGTAGTTATTATAAATTTTTGTCGTATTAAAATATATTTATTTAATTAAATCAAATAGATGTAATAAGATAGTTTATTGTGTAAAGACAGAACTGTTATTAACACTTATACAATACTAATATTTTAAAAGATACACCAGCAAAAAATTACCGTATTATAAGCACCCTGTTGCAGCGGATTACTGCTAATATATTTTTTGCTGTCAGTAGGCGGAGCGAAAATAAATAATCTCAAGGAGCCTGATTCAAACAGGAGTAATGTTGTTTTAGGTTGGAAACTTTTTTCTGGCCACGACTGTATTTATTTTCTCCTATTTAACCCCATTTAACCCCCAACCCTTCAACGAAATCATCTCAAAATATAAACCAGTTTCAGATGCCGTTATAATACAAACGTGTACCAAATTTCAAATGAGTATCTCAGTTTCATATTATCAACCCCTTTAATAATGTACTAGGGGTGGTGGGGGGTTGAAAAATATTATAAAAAAATCTGAGGCCTTGGCCTGTAGTACATACATCAAATTTCAACTTTCTGTACTCTTACCAGCTTGTTTTACATATTTCCCTATATTTACCCCTATTTACCCCCCAACCCTTCACCGGATATCCTCAAAAAACAATCCAGTTCCAAATCTCGTTATAATATATAAGTATACAAAATTTCAAGTCAATATCTTAAACCGTTCCGGAGAAAGCATGCGGACAAAAAAAAAGTTACAGACAGACAGACCGACAGACTAAACATTTTTTTTTTCACTCAAATTTAAAATCTCGATGTTTTATGACATTCTAAACCTATTTAAAAAAAATAGAAATTTTTTTTATGATTACTATACTTCCACTCCACCACGTGGATGTGGAAGTAATTTAAAGACATGATGCGATGTAGATTCAAGTTAGTTTTAATTATTTCCCAACGATGGCAACGGAGTTGGGAAACGCTCTTCCAGTAATACTATTCGAGTGTAATATTCACTGTTTTGGTGTTTGTTGAAACTACTTTATGCCAGTGTCGCACGAAGGTTTCAACTTCGTCGATGACACTAAATTGATGTGAACAGGTCATTTTTAAATTTAGTCATATATTAATATAAATAACATAACATTTTATGTAATTTCGTAAAAATATCACCAGCATTTACGGACGATTTAATTTTAACGGTGGTGAGTATATTTTGTCGCATTACTTATTTCCGTAAAATTTCTTTTGTACAGTTGCATTAAAAGGAAGTATGTAATAAGCGTTAAAAACTGAAATAGTTAATGCAATGACTAGTAGTTTTGGTAATTAGCGTTTCCTTAAAACATAATATAATAACTTTTCTCGGCGTAATTTCTATCGTAAAATTAACCTTAAGGGTATAATATAATATACCGGGTGAGTCACGAATTGCGCTCGCCCCGATATTTCCTAAAATATTTGGAATAGAAAATTGAAATTAGGAGGCCTTACTACACGACTAAAATGCCATATTTTCAATAAAAAATTAAAGTTTGGTGCACATCCGGTTTGACCGGAAATACCCAAAACTTTCGATTTTTAAATGGAACACCCTATATATTTTTACATTTTTGGAATCTAGCGGAAATTTTGAATACAATACATCCATTTTGGTTACTTTTTGATAAACATTAAAAATTTTATTAAAAAATCTATTTCGGAATCCAGAGTGCTGTGGTGCCCAAAATATATTTTAGTTTGTGTGCCACGTTACTCTAAAAATAAAAAGAGCAATATGATTGCATTACTTAATTCTCTAGAGGCGTTTAAAATTTTTAAATGTGATTTTTACCCACTAACTCGGTTTTTTTAAATGGGAATTTAATCGTTCACCAACATTTTTAAATACCTCATTTTCATACGAATCTAATGATACCAAAATTTTGAAAATCCGCTCAGAAATATTTGAGATTTCAGCCAAATACAATGCACCAAGCTTTTAGAAACATGCGGCTAATAGATAATAAATTGGGCTTTGGAAACTAAAATGACACGTTTCTGTGTAAATCTGGTAACCTAATAACATTGGAAAAATCATAGTAGCCATTGAATGTAATAAAACAATATCAGCTGTCAGACAGACTCGTGTAGTTATAGGCAATCTTGAGCTATCAAACATTTAATAATTGTGAGCGCAAAGAACGTTAAAATTAAGTTTAGCATAGGTATGTGGAGGTAAACATAATTACATCCACAAGGACATTTGCAATAGAATGCGACATCAGTTCGGTTTTCAGAGTTTTATTTAAATGAACAT
Organism: Stenurella melanura; assembly: GCA_963583905.1. Classification (NCBI taxonomy): domain Eukaryota; kingdom Metazoa; phylum Arthropoda; class Insecta; order Coleoptera; family Cerambycidae; genus Stenurella; species Stenurella melanura. Next base: position 119,144,309 of record OY757312.1, read on the forward strand.
AAATATCGGGCCTATAAATAAATAAAAATCAACAATTAAACTTAAACTAGGTAACAGTAGGTATCTTTAAAATAATTAATATAATTAAACCATAAATTGACATTTATAGATATTGTTCAAAATGTCCACCATTTTTTTCTATACACAATTCGGCTCTGCGTACAGTTGCTTGAATGGCTCTACGCAATTCAGCCGGTGTTATTTCATTAAGAGCCCTTACAACTTTATTTTGCAGCTCTTTACGGGTATTTGAAGAAGTTTTATAAACTTTATTTTTGAGAGTGCCCCATACATAATAGTCGAGGGGTGTTAAGTCAGGTAACCTAGGAGGCCACCTGATATGACCTTGATTTGCGATAAGGCGTTCACCATGCAAGTTGCAATATACTAGCCTCCTGTCGTTATCGTCTCCATAAAGATGTTGGTGTATTTGGTATTTATAAGACCGAAACTTACGTTTCTTTAAAATTCTGCAAACCGAAGACTGACTAATGTCGCAATCCATTGACAATTCCCTTGTTGATGTTGTTGGGTGTACCATCACAAATCCTAATACATCAATTTCTTTGTCCTCACTTACAATAAATGTTTGATGGTCATCTTGTTGATTGGGTTCGTTTCTTAATTCTTGTTCCACTCTGGCAAACAAGTGTCTGCTTGGATGACGTCTGTTGGGATATCGTTGCTGATACAGTTCTGCAGCTGCAGTTGAATTTTTGAGACGCTCTCCATATATCAGCAACATTTTCATTTCTACTAAAATTATTCATTTTCTTTCATTTTTACTCAAAGAGATTTCTGCAACGCTTTATTTTGTATCTGTCTGACAGCTGATATTGTTTTATTACATTCAATGCCTTCTATGATTTTTCCAATGTTATTAGGTTACCAATTTACACAGAAATGTACCATTTTAGTTTCCAAAGCCCACTAATCTATTATCTATTAGCCGCATGTTTCTAAAAGCTTGGTTGCATTGTATTTTGGCTGAAATCTCAAATATTTCTGAGTGGATTCTCAAAATTTTGGTATCATTAGACTCGTATGAAAATGAGGCATTTAAAAGTGTTGGCGAACGATTAAATTCCCATTTAAAAAAACGGGTTAGTGGGTAAAAATCACATTTAAAAATTTTAAACGCCTCTAGAGAATTAAGTAATGCAATCATATTGCTCTTTTTATTTTTATAGTAACGTAGCACACAAACTAAAATATATTTTGGGCACCACAGCACTCTGGATTCAAAAATAGATTTTTTAATAAAATTTTTAATGTTTATCAAAAAGTGACCAAAATGGATGTATTGTATTCAAAATTTCCACTAGATTCCAAAAATGTAAAAATATATAGGGTGTTCCATTTAAAAATCGAAAGTTGTGGGCATTTCCGGTCAAATCAGATGTGCACCAAACTTGATTTTGTATTGAAAAGATGGCATTTTAGTCGTGTAATAAGGCCTCCAAATTTCAATTTGCTATTCCAAATATCAAATCAAATCAAATCAAATCAAAATATACTTTATTGTTCAGAAGAAAGAGTTTCTCATTAACAAAGTAAATAAGCGTAGGTCCATAGCATATATAGTTTACACAATGCACCTACATTATATAAATACAAAACATAGATTACATATAAATTTTAATACAATAATAATAGTTAATGTAAAAAGTCAGAAAATACGATAAGATAAGGTAGTAAATGCCTAATTAGAATGTGTCATTATAGTACTCGTCTAAATTATAATAGGGTTTAACAATTAAAAGTCTTTTTACCGCCTTTCTGAAATTTGTATTTGAACTAATTTCTTTAATATTATTTGGTAAGTGATTGAACATCTTATAGCCATTGTAAATAATTGAGTCTTTGACTAGAGTGGATCTGGGAATTGGCAGAGTAACGTTATTGACTTGCCGAGTTACATATTGTATGGAGGAATTATTTATAATATTACTTTTATGCTTATGAACTAAACAAACTGTTTCTAGAATGTAAATTGATATCACAGTGAGAAATCCATATGTCAAGAACAGTGGCTTACATGATTCACGAATTCTAGTTTTGTGCAGGTAGCGAATAGCACGTTTTTGAAGTACCAATATTGTTTGTAAAAGATATTTACTACATGCGCCCCAGAAAGCAATGCCGTACCTTAAGTGTGATTCGATTAGTGAAAAATAAGCAGTCTTAGCAGCTGCATAACCCAGTTCATTTGTGATCACTCTGATAGCGTAGGATCCGGATGCTAGTTTGTTACTAAGTATTTTAATGTGTTCTTTGAATTTTAACTTGCAGTCAATATTTAGTCCAAGAAATTTTGAGCAGGGTTTATTTTCAAGAAAATGGTTACCTAAGGAGATGTCCGTTAAATTGCAGTGAAATGTAGTTATGTTTTAGGAAATATCGGGGTGAGCGCAATTCGTGACTCACCCGGTATAATAACAATATTTTGAAATCTCTGATTTTAGAGAAAGAGCTTTGTCGAGGTGAAATAGCTCTTAATACGTAGGTATAAAGCATGAACTTGAAGAAAATGTTAGTAGGTATTGCTACGGAACCCTATTACGTTCGGGCCTAACGTGCTCCTCGTTGGGTTTTATTAATTAAGAGCGTTCGAATTTGAAGACACAGGTTTTGCTTTTACAGGCATAACTCTGTCAAAAAGAAATCGGACAATAATGAAAGAACAATTTTAGGAATAAAATCTGAGCTTAGATTTAGATTTTCAAAGAAGGATGTCCTTTTGTCTACCAAACTCCATTATGTATGCTGATGATACCACTATTCTTGTTAGTGAAGAAAATGTAGATTCACTTGTTAAGAGAGCCAATTTACAACTTCAAGAAGCGCACACCTGGTTTGCACAAAATGAGTTAATATTAAATAATAAAAAATTATTAATTTTAAGATTCAACTTGTCAAAATAGAACCCTTGATCGGAGTTTTTAATTAAAACAAATAGTGGTACTCTTAAGCAAGAGAATAACATCAAATGTTTAGGTATCCACTTATCTGAAAACTGTACTTGGTCCTCCCATATAGATGCAACATGTAAAAAAACCGCACCAGTATATTATGTTATACATATCAGTTACAAAAAGTAATTGACGGGTCTGTATGGTTAATGTATTATTTTGCTCATTTTCATTCAGTAATACCTTACGGCATCGTAGCATGGGGTGTTTCACATGACAGTATACGGGTTTTCCGATTTCAAAAAAAGCTATTAGGTACATTGTAGGAGTAAGTAAAAGGACAAGTTGTAGAGAAATTTTTAAAGAACTTGGTGTACTACCTCTACCCTGTGTACTAATTTATCAGTTAATACTTTACGCTGAGTCTGAACTAAGTAGTGTCAATACATTAAATAACAATCACTCCTACAACACTAGAAATAATTTGACCCTAGAAATACCGACACATAATTTAACTATATAGGAGAGGAGTCCAAAGTATCTAGCAATAATTGTTTAGAACAAGTTGCCTAATAGTAACAAAATGCTAAATAAAATTAAGTATAAAGTAACTAAACTGCTGGCCACTCGAACTTACACATACAGACTTTTAGGCAAAATTTAAAGTTCAATATTTTCAACAGGAATGCAAATTTTTGAACGCGGCTTGCAAATTATAAGAGCTAGTTTTTTTCGGATTAAGCTGCATGACGTATATTTATCGTAGGACCATAAGTTTATGTGTAAATTTCAAGCCTCAAATAAAATGCTTAGACCATAGAAAATCTACTTGAAATAAGGATTCCAAATCCGCAAAAATCATCGAGAACCGTCAATCCAATGTCAAGTTATAGCATTTTAAAGATTTCGGTATCCAAATTTTATGTTGAGTAGTGTGTACAAGGCCTAAGGGCCTTAATCCAAAAACTGACAAAACCGTCTAGAGATATTGATGTTACCTTAGTAAGGAACCATATTGCAACGACCAAAAAAATTTTTTGCGGAAATTTCACTCATACAAACTTTTTGATTTTTTGCATGACTTCACCTTGATCACTCCGTATATAATAAACTTATGATCCTACGATAAATATACGTCATGCAGCTTAATCCGAAAAAAACTAGCTCTTAAAATTTGCAAGCCGCGTTCAAAAATTTGCATTCCTGTTGAAAATATTGAACTTTAAATTTTGCCTAAAAGTCTCTATGTGTAAGTTCGAGTGGCCAGCAGTGTATAAAATGTTTACTGTTGGACAAATCTTACTACTCACGAAAAGAATATCTTGATAACAGAATCTATTACATGTTTGTTTTCTTCATTTTCTTAGACCTTATATGTTACATACACATTTTTTTAGCATATTGTATCATACAATTTTTTTCTTTTTAATATCAGGTTAAACTTGTATTTTTATTATTGTTATTATGATAGTCTAATTTATTTAACTGTGTATGTACCAATACGCATAGTGTCTTTTATCTTTTATAAAATATATATACATATTACATGTCAGCTGACGTACCATGTATACACATTATGTATTAAAAAAATGGTCAATAAATTATTGTTATTATTAATCACATACCTTTTAAAGCTCAAATTGGTATTCGGCTAGATTTCAAGAACCAAATACCATACAGCATTTAAATCTTAAATAATCTAAATATACTCTATACAGTGTGAATCTAAAGAAACGCACAAAATTCATATCTTTGGTATGTGTCATTTTTCAAAAAAATCCTCGAACAGGTCGATTTTTGTTTTGTAAATGCTACATTTTGTCACTATACCAAAATTTATGACGTCATTTGTTTTTGAGTTATGACGCCATCATCATTTTTTTTTATGGAAACAGACATTTTTGTTTACTGTTTTTGGTGGTATATTCCTTTAGCTTTCTGGTGATATAAATAAAATGATATTACCTAAGCCATTCTTTTGGAAAAATGACATTTTATGTAAAAATAGCTTGCTTACCTTTCGCAAATTCACGAGTAATGTTCCACTTTCTAATGGACTGATATATCTTGTTGCCTACATGTTTGTTTTAACTAGCATGAAAACATTTGACATAAAAACAAAACAAAGAAAATAATAAAAAAACAAACACCTTAACAACAGAGAGATACAGGCCTTTTGTGTACAGTATCGATAACTTTTTTATTCCTGGCACGTGTGGAACTTCAGTTATGTGACACTTCTGAGACAGTGTAAAACTAGTGAGTACGAATGCAATGCCACGTTTAAGCGAAAGAGAACGCGTAGAACTTTTGATGATGGTTGGATATGGCGATAGGCTAAGAACTCATCAGGAAGCATGTGATGTTTTCAATGCCGAAAAGCAAATTCATAGATCCACTGTAAGTAGATTGGTGGCTAGATATAACGAATCTGGCAGTGTAGCTGACCTCCCTCGATCTGGTGGCCCTAGCCCAAGCAACGAAACCAAATTAAACATTCTTCTAGAAAGTGAGGAAAACCACCATCTTTCGACAAGGCAGCTGGCTTTAAATCACAACGTGAGTCAAATTTCTGTTGTACTGTCTAAATGTTATTTGTGGCATTATCTTAATTTTCTTTTTCCTTCTTCAATTCTTTGGGACTTCCTGCCACATGTATGTTTTCTTTTTAAGCGGTGCTAGGGGAATCGACAAAATATATCACAATTAACCAGTATGATACTGGTAAAAAACCTCTACGCCTGTGACGTTTACGTCAAAGGATCAGTTAGAGGCTGTTTTTTTTTAAATAAACAACACAAATAAGTATAAAAACTTGAAATTAAATATTGTTGTACGTCTATTGAAAAAAGAAAAATACCATCCATACAAAGTGCAATTAATCCACGAATTGAATGAGGACGATCCAGATCGGCGCTTACAGTTTTGTGAACAGTTGATGACCTTGTGCGATGAAAACCCAAATTTTTTAAAGAACATTGTTTTTTTCTGATGAAGCTACATTTTCTTTAAATGGGACTGTACATCGGCATAAATGTAGGGGCATTGGTCACGCGAAAATCCTCATTGGACTCAAGAAGCCCATACACAGCGACGAGGCAAAGGAAACGTGTGTGCAGGTATGATTGGTGATCGTTTATTGGGACCTTTTTTTTTTTTAAATCTTACGGCCGCAAGATATTCACAGTTTTTGCGAGTTGAGTTAGTGCCAGCCTTAGCAGTTATGTTTCCGAATAATGGAGATGAAGATATTCCTGCTGAAAACGTCTGGTTTCAGCAAGACGGGGCCCCACCTCATTTTGGGATAGCAGTGCATCAGTTGTTAGATGACACTTTTAGTGGAAGGTGGATAAGTCGTCGAGGTCCGATTGAGTGGCCCCCGCGTTCACCGGATTTAACTCCCTTAGACTCTTTTCTTTGGGATTGCTTAAAGTCAAGGGTGTATTTTAACAGACCGGATACCATAGAAGAATTGAAAGACAGAATTGGCTTGGAGATGAGACGAGTTGCCCATGAGATGATTCAGATCAGCGTGCAAATTGTCTACACCCGTCTTGGTCAATGCTAAATGGTTGGAGGGTTGCAATTTGAGTAATGGAGATGATCGTTTTCTCACAATTACTAATGTAAGGTATCAATCAATAAAAATATTTTTTTCCAAAGAATGGCTTAGGTAATATCAATCTTTCTCATGTCACCTGACAGCTAAAGGAATATACCACCAAAAACAGTAAACAAAAATGTCTGTTTCCTTTAAAAAAAAATGTATGATGACGTCATAACTCAAAAATCAATGACGTCATAAATTTTGGCATTGTGACAAAATGTAGCATTTACAAAACTAAGGATTTTTTTGAAAAATGACACATACCAAAGATATGAATTTTGTGCCTTTCTTTAGGTTCACACTATATATAATAATTAAATAAATCCCATACATTGTTTAAATACGAAGGAAATAACTAAAAACACATAGGTAAACAATACACATCTCGCCAAAGCAATGGAAATATTATTGTACAAAACACGTAATTTTCTATACAGGGTGTCCCGTAATAACGTGCAAAAAATTTAACTACCAATTCTTTATCGAAAACGAAGGTGAGTTGTTACGGTTGCTTTTGTCAAGTAGACGTTGTAATATAACCTGTCATTTTGGCTTAAGGAGTGTATGTGTAAACACAGCATTGTTAGATGTTTAACTATACAAATTTAATCACTAAATCTATACGTTAACTTTAGGTAGTTCATTATTTAAAGGATATCATCATCTAGTAATAAATAAATAAAAGGTCTTGTGTTAATAATGAGTGTCATATATTAATAGTATTTCCATCCACATTTCTATACTTTAGTAATCCTTTTGATTCTTAAATTTGTTTAATAAAATTGTCACATTTATCGACTGTCGTCCAGCTAACTTGTGTCTAGAAATAAACATAAATTTTAATAAAAATGTTTCGAGTAAAATATATAAATAAGTATATTACCTTCATCAATCATATTGTTGTGTGGTACATTATTATTGCTTGTAATTTGCTAGAGTTCTCATACATAGTGTGGTATCTGGAATAAATAGGAACGATAAACAAACCTATAACATAACCATAACTTAAGTAGTTCAGTCTATGAAAACGACTAGTTCAAATGTATCACTTACCTTCTGTGCCTTTGTTATTTGCTTGTTAAATTTCATCGTCAATAATTGTTTATAATAATAAATAGAAAGAACATAGGTTATAGGAATTGACAGCTGCCGGTAATCAGCTGATTGGCAGAGTTCGATTCAGTCTTAACCGAATACTCGCTCATTGAACAGTACTGTTCGAAGTAGCTCGATTGAATGTTTTACCTTAATATTTTTGCTCTGATAAGTTAGTATTTCTTCAATTATATGCAGTTTTAACAATAATAAGAGGATAATTTTTATAGTTAAATTGTCGTAATATTATATCGCTTCTTATCAAATCTCCGATCAACAGGTTGGTCTATGTCGGGGTTGTCTTAATCGAAAGGGACGTCTGTAACAGAGCTTCTCGAATTCTATCCAAATTACGGATGTCGTGTTGTATTTTTATGTTTCAAATAAATCATTTTTGTGATTACTTTTCGATGGTCTTCTGTTCAAGGTCGAATGGTATCACGAAAATTCTATTCTTTTATTGTTTTTTCGTCTGCGTAGTACGACTGCGCTAGGCACCTGTCCTGTAAGGGGTCAGAGGTTTTCTAGTACTTCCTTCTTGACGTGACCTTTGAGACGAATAGACGTTGCAGTGTAGCTTGGTAAATTTGGTGAGAGTAATCTTTATCCACATTTTGGTTATTCTTGTTGAAATATTTGTTATGGTGGGATTTCCGTATTTACCAATAGTAATAATGACTTGTGAAAAATCTGATCAGCATGATTGCTGGATATATGGCTACAGAGCACGTGTTAGGTCGAACACATGGTCGTCATTTTATTAAGCCCTAAAAGGGTGAGTTATTAAATTTGCGAAAATGTAAATAGTGTATTAATTCGAATTTTAAAACTTTTAGGCTTTTTATCGTTAGATTTTTATTAAGAAGTGTTAGTAGTACTACATGTAATTAGTATAGAAAAATTGGTTGAAAAATTTTGGAGCTTATACCGATGATGAATGGTTTTGTTTCTTTTTGTTGGTTTCTTTTCATGGCTTCAAGATGGTTGTAACTGGTTATAGTTTGAGCTGAAATTTGGCAGAGTCTATCGATTACCCTAGAATACAAGAGGACCGTTCAACGCTCATACCTTTCCACTCCTAGAAGTTCAACGTTCTCATATTTTCTTTTGGGGTATTTCCAAATTCAACCGTAAGTCATAACTTGTATAAATTTGTTTGTATATATATATATGTGTATGTATTGTAATTATTTCATAAGTTGACGATTTAAATATCTACCTTGTTTATATTAAAGTCAAGAACTGGCTATCTAGAAAAGATTATAGTCCGGATCTAGGTATTTGTTATTTGTTATAATATTAAATTTTCTGTACCCATAACCACTGTTTGAAAAGTATATAAACTGCGTGCAATTGCATTTGGTATTATTATCGAATTTCACGTGTTAATAAATTTTATTTAGATTAAATCATTTGTCACTCATCACTTTTTGATATTGCCAATGAAAAGAAAATTAATTGATACTTATAAATTTGAAGCATTTCTTTTATTATAGACTTGGTATATAAATGATATATGAATAAACAAATTTGTTATAAGCTCCACTAATTGGGTTTTCTTTCTCGTACTATAAATTAATTTAACAATTTATTAATCTATTGTTCACTTAGGTACCTAGACAGTTAGTTAGGCAACCAGTACGTCTGTATGTACTGGGAACTCACACTGAGATTGATGGAAGCTAGCCGAGGACTGGTAAGGTGTGATTATTGAACTGGTTGATTATTATAACGAGGAGCAAAACTCCACGTAGCACATCGGTGACACCCAAACGTCGCAGAGTTTTTCATATAAAATTTTTCAAAATAAGCCTTTCTTGTCAGCTATACCCTCATGGGAGTGTACAAAAAATTGTTTTTAATTTCTATCTAACAATATTTCGGTTACTAATGAAAAAGCATCTACGATATTATTTCATCCATCTAGGGTGTATACAAAGGGGTGATATTAACTACTTTTCTTATAATTTTGTAAATAGATTTCTGTTTGCTATTTTTTTCTTCAATTAAAAAAAAATAACTAAACATTATGATTTAGAAACTTTTTTATCTCTTGAAAAAATTTCGAAAAACAGATCGTTTTTGAGAAATAAGAACTAAATTACATCTGTGATCAGTCAAACGCGACGAGCACTTACATTAGTCAAAACACTAAGCAGGCTCGTGGCAAATCATAATTTGACAGTATTATGATTATTAATTTATGATATAAATTATTTCCAGATAAAAATTATAAACTGTTTTTTTTGCACTCCCCTTTAAGGGATCAAAAAATTAAGGTTTGTCAGATAATAAAATCAACACGCAACTTGTTATGGTATTTTTGCTCGTATCTCAGAACAATTCTATGGGATGTCATTTTTTAACGGCAGTACAACTACGTCGGAAACCTTATATCAAGTAAAAGAAGTTTGTATATTATACCGGGTGATTTTTTGAAAACGTGCCACTTTTAATATCAGCTGCCTCATCCAAAGCATTGCGATTTGTTCTCTTTCTGTTTGCCACAGAGCCAATTTCCTTGAATTTTGCAACTAATACTTAAGCATACTATTACCTGCATTCCGCCGTACAGTGGGAAATTTAGATTTTTTTTGGACAAAAGTCCATTTGACGCACATTTCTTGAGTGATTTGAATATTTTTTTTTAAATACTCGTGAATGGTTCTAGTTTCCCCTCCAATTGCTACAATTTACATATCTATTTTTCTGATGAACGTATCTGACCCAATATCGGAACATTAAGGTTTTCAGGATCTTTTCAATATATAATTTATTACTCTAGACTCGACATTTTCATAAAAATTCAGATTTTTGCATTTCTCTCAAAAACGCCCCTCTTCAAGGTCATACTGTTTTTTACGATTGCATTCCAAAAAAATTTTGCTAATAGAAATCGATGAAAAAAATTTAGGGTGCCATTTGAAATTATAAACTTAGGGCGGCTGAGGGTGAGGAGGTGAGTTTTGGATCATACCTTTTCACGCTAAAATGTGCCCCCTTGACATTCAAGGAAATGCTGTTCACTGACAAAAGATATCTTTAACGGTTCTCGAGTTATTAAGGGTAAAATCACCCGGTATATTACTCTGTGAACTGTGATGGCACAAAAGTTATCATGTTCAAGTGACAAACTTTACTTTTCTTTTATTCAAATTAATTTATTGACGATAGTGTTTAAATCAGAAAAGCATTAATTAGCTTTGCAAAACATTTTTTAAATGACTTGACCGAATAGTTTAACAACTATAAACTAACAGTGAACAAATTCAAATACCCATTAAAAACCGCTGCCTAAGGAATCACTACTTCCACATCCATATTCTTCATCCAAGTCACTTTAAAGAAAACATCTTGACTATATTTGCACTTTAATATGTGGAAATTATTGGTCATAGAATTTTAATAATATTTCGGGCAGATGCCATAGAAAAGTATGAGGCGTTGGTTTCCACCATATACGTTAAAAATGAAGTTTCTAGTTTACCCTATTTATTTTCCCCTACCTACCACCTTACACCACTTCAATGGATTCATCTCAATCAGATGTCATACGTGTACTAATTTTCAAGTGAATATCTCATTGTTATGTTATCAATCTCATTAATAATGGAGCGGAGCTGGTGGAGTTTGAAAAATGTTATTAAAAAATCTGAGGCCTTGGTTTCTAGGACGTATACCGAATATCAAGTTTCTGTGCTCTTACCAGCTTGATTTACTAATTTTCCCCTATTTACTCCTATTTAACCCCCGACCCTTCGACGAAATCATCTCAAAATATAATCCAGTTCAAGATGTCGTTATAATACATACGTATACCAAATTTCAAGTAAATATCTCGATTTTATTTTATCAACCCCTTTAATAATGGAATAAAGGTGGTGGGGGGTTGAATAATGTTATTAAAAAATTCGAGGCCTTGGTTTCTAGGACCTACACGAATATCAAGTTTCTGTACTCTTACCAACTTGCTTTGCTTGTTTTTCCCTATTTACCTCTACTTACCCCCTACTTCTTCAACACAATCATGCCATAATATATTAAATAACATTTAGACAATATTTAAAATATATTTTAGTTTCAGATATTGTTATAATACATACATGGACCAAATTTCAAGTGAAAATCTAAATTTAATTATATTAACTCTTTTAATAAGGGAGTGGTGGTGGTGGTGGGGGATAGAAACTATTGAAAAAAAACCTGAGGCCTTCGCTTCTAGTATATACAGGAAATCCCAAATTTCTGTACTATTACCAGCTTGCTTTACTTATATTTCCCTATCTACCCCTGTTTAACCCTCAATCTTTCAACGGAATCGTTTCAAAATATAGTACAGTTCCAGATGTCATTATAATACATACGTGTACCAAATTTCAAGTGAATTTCTCAATTATATTTTATCAATCCCTTTAATAGTGGAGTAGGGGTATTGGGGGGTTGAAAAATATTATAAAAAAAATTGAGACCTTGGCTTCTAGTACATACACCGAATTTCAAGTTTCTGTACTCTTACCAGCTTGCTTTATTTATTTTCCCTTATTTACCCCTATTTAACCCCCAACCCTTCAACGGAACCACCTCAAAATATAATCTAGTTCCATATGTCGTTATAATACATACGTGTACCAAATTTTAAGTGAATATCTCGATTTTATTTTACCAACTCCTTTAATAATGGAGTAGGGGTGGTGGGGGGTTGAAAATTATTATAAAAAAATCTGAGGCCTTGGCTTCTAGTACGTACACCAAATTTCAAGTTTCTGTTGTCTCTTACCAGCTGGCTTTACTTATTTTCCCCTATTTACCTCTCTTTAACCCCCAACCCTTCATCAGAATAATCACAGAATATAATCTAGTTCATGATGTTATTATAATATGTACGTGTACCAAATGTCAAGTGAATATCTTAATTTTATTTTATCAACCCCCCAACCCTTCACCGGATATGTTCAAAAAACGATACAGTTCCAGATCTCGTTATAATACATATATACGTGTACAAAATTTCAAGTCAATATGTTAAACCGTTCCGGAGAAAACGTGCGGACATAAAAGAGTTATAGACCGACAGACAGACAGAAAGAACTTTTTTTTTCGCTCAAATTTGAAATCTCGACGTTTCATGACATTCTAAACCTATCTCAAGAAAAAAAAATTGAATTTTTTCTTACGATTACTATACTTCCAATCCACTACGTGGATGTGGAAGTAGAACTAAGCGATTCCATCCCTAACAACAGGATTTTTATCGATCAAATGTTAGGTCCTTTCAATTATTTTCGTGTGAGCAGTTCTTTTTGACATACACTGTACATAACACAATATTTTACTTATATTTTTTTGAAAATTCGATAAATAATCATTATTATTGTAGCTGTTAAAAAAAAGAAAATAACGCAAAGCGATTTCCTTACAGTGTTCACGGATATCCTAATTTTAAATTAATCTGCTACCCGAAATTCCAGTGCAGCAGGTCATTTTACTAAGTTCCATTGTCCAGCTTTTTAAGGACCTCGAGTGGTACACAAGGTGTAAAATTCAAATGTCTCGGTTCCTCGCTACCATACATTCAATAACAACTTTATTCGTGATGAGCTTTCCTGCCAATATTTCGTTAAATTTAACCGGGCTAAGTCTGTATACATTTCAATTCATAGCGCGCGGCGAAATACCGCGCATGCTTGTCCACCATTGCTCCGGCGCTGCTTTTGCGCACGTTTGTTAGTTCGCCGTGTCCGTCAGTCATAGTCGGTTCAGTGTTCTGTGTGGCCGTCACCCGATGAAATAACTGAATGCAATAAAGTGCATATTTATTGGCGTGGTGTTTTAGATTAGTGGTGAACATTTTTGGACGTACCTTCATGGATTAATCGTTCAACATTTTCATAAAGGTGAGTACATTGTTGATTATTTTTAGTAGGTCGCCGCACTGAATATTTATCAAGTCGGCGAAGTCAAGTCATGTGTTTCGGGTTGCATGTCTCTGGAGCTGAAAGTGTGCTTTGGATTGGAGCCGTCCCCTCTACCGGGTAAGTACATTTGATCTTGAAAATGCAACAAAAATGCAGTTTTTTCTTTTCATAATTTAATCGTTGTGTTGTAGCCAAGCCGGGCGGTTATGTATTTAATTTGTTGCATACAATGTGACATGAACTTCCGCACTTTTAGTGAACTTATGTAAATGTTTAAAGTTAGTTAAAATCGAGTTGAATTGTTTACGAAAAGATTATTTCGGAGCCTTCGATGAGGACAGATGTATGTTGATTTTTGGCTGTCAGATAAATTTTGTTTACTTAATTCCGGAATTATTCCATCGGTTTCTTAAATATTACGTATATGTATGAATTTGTCATTTATCTTATTCAGAGTTGTAGTGAGAGCAGGATAGGTTTTATGTACACTCAAATTAGATCCAAGACGAAATCCATCAACGTTTAGTTTCCTAAATAAGTACTTATCTAGTTATAGGTATATCCGATAATTTAAAAAGTTGTGTATACAATTTTTGTTTTAAAATATTAAACAAGTATGCTCGAAATTACTACTTTTAAAACGTTGGCTAATTATTTTTTATAACTCACAATATTTTAGGTAGGTATGATGGTTTTGTTTTTGATCTGTTTGTGTTTGGATATTGTCTTCCCTTTATAAAGCTTTCGCATGGCCTTGAAAGATGCTCCATTTTTAGTTGTATCAAATCTCGAAACAAAGAGTAAAGCCAGTGAATCTGTTTACAATGTTTTTTCTTTGACCGAGTTGCCAAGTTAATGGAATTTTAGGTCAATAATGCTGTGGACTACATGGAAGTGAATCTGTTGGCCTAAAATGATCATGTGAATTTAAAGTCATACTTAACTTAGCTAACTGAAATATAGTTACGAATTTTTAAAATGTTTCCCTATTTGGGTATTATACAGCGTATAACAAAAAGAATATCTCGAGAAATATTCATCCGATCAAAAAATAAAAACAACACCTGTTTGATATTTTCAAGTGAGGAAACCTATAATGTTAAATTGAAGCCGCCCCCTCTCTCCTTGTGGGTGGGGCGTGGGACAATTTTGAAATTTTAAGTGGGCACCCCCATTTTTTATTGCAGAGACGGATTCCATGCGAAAAAAATACGTACCTACCTAACTTCTATTTGAAACATTTTTTTAATTGGTGACGGAGGATGATGTGATCACAAAGAATAAGATTTGTTTGCACTTATCTCAAGAAATGCATCCAGAGGTTTTCAAAAGAGGAATCAAATTGTGCTAAACCTAAGCCACCCCCATACCTCTTTTGTGGGTGGAGCGTGGGATAACACTGACATTTTAAATGGGAACCCCAATTTTTTATTGTAAATTTTTATTCTACGGGTCAAAACACGTAACCGCTCGACAGTGGATTTTGAAATGGGAAGATGGTGTATAGTTCATCTAGAGTTAGTTTGAAAATCATACAAAAATACCGACACTACGAGCGGTGTCATGAACGTCGATCGACCATTTTTAGAATCACTTTTTAATTATTGTAAATATTGTTTTACTACTTTATATTACTTGAGAGCCATGATGTTGTAAATGATTTATTTATAATAAATAATGCTTAATGAACAACTCCATAAATGATTCAATAAAAGTAAACAAATATTATGTAACCTACGGCTATGCTACCGGCAATATTAAGAATGAACCAAAAGCAGATAACAGACTTGTAATGGTGAGTGGGGTAAACACTCGACTACTTTCGTTTGACGTAATCGTATAACATATCTGGTTAGGTACTATATTCGTATACGGATATCGTTTGCAATATTCAAGCACGGTTTTGGGTCCTATTCTATCACATCAGGCCTTGTAATGATTAATCCTGGTAGCTACGCTTTAGACGGAATTTTCAAATTGACAGTAGAAATACTATAACTGTAGAACTAGGTATACCCAGAAAAATATACTAGATCTCCACTTACATGACTCAATAGCAGTATACTTTATACAGGTAGTATATTCCAGCATGGGAAAGAATGAAAAACAATTTTTACAACAACGATGCACCGACGCGCACCGACGTATAGGGACAACTGTTTTTCCGACTATGGCAATTTAATCTTGGAAACCGTTAAATATTTTTCTGAAATGTTCTAAAAATTAAAGCTTTAAATTTATTTGCAATACATAATTAAAGAGTTAATAAATTTCGACTCATCCATTTTCAACATCTCTTTAGGTCTCCAAGGCCGAAAATATGTTCCTACTCAAGGTGTTTCGTGATTTTTCAGTTGGTAGAGTGTTTCTTCAGATGTTTGCAGAAGTTGCGATCACAGCGCCCACCTATGGCGAATCGAAAGAATGTTTGAAAAGTTACGTTTTTCCCGTAGAATCTGAATCTGAAATAAAACAATCGGTAAAGGTATTTACATAGAACTTCCCTCTTTATTCATGCAGGACGATCACTCTAAGAAATTATTAATTAAGAAATATATGAGAATTATAATCGCAATATAGTTATTATTACAGAGAAAACCTGATAACTTTTTTCCACCATCTACTCTATTAGTGGTGGCGGAAAGTTTTCCATTTTTTAAAAATTTTCAACACATTCTTTGTTGAAATAGGTATAGAATGTAATGAAACGTGAAAATTTTAAAATTAAAGAAGATTATTTTTTTCTATCATTTGTTCTATTGTAATGGCAAGTAAAATTTTTTTTAAAAAATAATTTTTTAAAAATTTTCAAAACATTTTTTTAAATATATTTGGAATGTCACGAAACGTGGAAATTTTACATTTGAGCAAAAAATTTTTTTCTTTCCATCCATTTTATAAAAAATAAATTTAATTTTTTTTATTTTCAAAGAAAAATATATATTTTTTTGAAATATGTTTAGTATGCCATGAAACGTGGGAATTTTAAATTTGTGGAAAAAATACTTTTTTCCATCATCTATTCTATAGTAGGTACTTATGGTAAAAAAATTTAAAAAAAATATTTCTATTTACAAAAAAGAAAAAAAATTAAATATGTTTAGAATGCCATGAAACGTGGAAATTTTGAACTTGAGCAAACAATTTTTTTTTTATCATGAAAATATGCCTGTTCTTGCGTATGTCATAATTTTGTACCGAAAAGAGGTAATTGAACGCTAAAGAGTCTTAAATTAAAACCAATCAAAAAGCTCGCAAAAATGTATATGATGGTATTTTTTTATTTTTCAATATGGGGGTTCCTTCCTTCTGAATGTGGGTTGAATTAAGTAGGTATAAATATTTTTCATTGAATTACTGAATACAATTACTTCAACGGTAGTTTATTAATGTAGGGGTAGTTTTGACACTCTTTCAGGGGCAGTTTTTTTATGTGGAGTGTTGGCAATTAATTAGTTTAAAACATTATTTAATGTTAACTATTTGAAAAAAAAATTGTGAAAAATCTTTATAAAAATAATAACCCTTTTAAGAGTAGATATGCCTCGACAAGCTGCTAAAATTTGCAACAGGGGAGGTGAAAGGGAAACTCCAGTGGGCGGTCCTTTAAAAACGATAAAATATTATTTTATGTATTTATAGTACTATGTAGTAGTAAATAGAAATGAATGACCGCGATTCCACTTACGTATAAGCTCGAAATTAGTTCATGATTGTATATAAATTCTACCTGCCAAAGCTCAAAGGTTATGCCGACACATATATCCTATCATTCTAACCTAAATGCGTTTTTAACATATTATTCCTTCAATAAATACAGTATTTATAATTTAAACGGCTAGGTATTATGCTTCCCTAGAATTTTAATTTGTAATATGGAGTATACGAGTATATCTATATTTTTGCATAATGGAAAAGATATTCAATAATTAGTAATCTGCATTAATTAATAATAATCGTCAATAAGGAAATAATAATATTAAATAAAAAGAATAAGAGTTGATGAGGTCCGATAAAAATTATAAACAAAAATTAGTGGTATGCAATATTGCAGCTACGGACACACGTTTCAGAGTTATTGCTCCTCATCAGCGTAGCATGGCATAAATAATATTGTTATATTGTTAAAAGCAAGACCAACAAAGATAGGAAAGCACAGTATATTGTAGGTACTCTATTTTGTACATTCGTACCTCATGTGCCATATATGAAGAGCAATAACTCCGAAATACGTGTCCGTAGCTGCAGTCTTGTTAGTTATTATAGTACTAATTCTTGTTTATAACTAAATGGAAAACTTAACATTTTAATGTTGTTTAGTTTTCGTATGTGTAAAGCTTTAGCTGTCACATCATTCAACAAATCAAAATTTAAACTCTTGGATCCTCAGGGGATTCCTCAGGACTTCTTGAATTTTTATTTTGTAGTCTCCCTCAAATAATGGTAGTTTACCAATAAACAAAAATTAGCAACTATTGTTAAAATCAAAAATATACACCACGCAAGTTGTTTTATCCCATAAGTGTTATGCGTATAGTATTAGTTATTTATTCGTCTAATTTGTCTATACGCAATATTCTTAGAAACTGTTAAACAGAAAAAAAGTTTCAAATAAAAAAGGTGTCTCCATCTTTATTTCTTCTCAGCATAGACTTAAAGGGTTTTCCGTTTGTTAACTGATCCTTGCAAATACTCACATTTTATCGACATGGTTTTTGAAAAAAAACGTACTTTTTACAATTATTAAAATTTGACCTTCATATTACCACAGTTCATTAATAAATATGTAGTGATGACATAGTAAAATTGAGATCCATTAATGTTTTCGTTTTTTGAATTATGGCAAGTTAAACAAAAAAATAATTTTAATTATTATTGTTATACATCCAATAGACGCCGAGAATAAGAGAAATCATTCGCAGAAAGTCAGTGATAAGTAATTATTTATAAGCATTAAACTATTCAACGGATCATTATGAAATTCAGTAGTTGTCTATCGAGAGGTAAACCACCGTCGGCACTCGTTCTCCGAATTTTAGGCAGGCTGTCGGCAGCCATGGCAGTGGCGGTCATATAATTGAAAGCCCCGCAAGTGCGGCTGGTTGGAGTTACGCAGGCGCCGCCGGCAAGGCAGTCTCGGCAGTTCGTGTAATTTCTACAAGTGGTTGACCTCTCAGGTACTGTTTTGATAGTATATAGTATAAAATAAGAATTTCTTTACAACCCTAACCTGAAATTTGCAGACGTAAATGTAGCAAGCAAATGCCAATTTTTCGAAGTCAGTAACAAGTAAATATATCGAGAATAAATAAAGATTAAGGATAGAGGCAACCGTTTATTTGAAATTTTACTTTCTAGGAGTAGTAGTTCTCGATTTGACCAAGGAACTAGTGTTATATACTTAGCACATATCACATATTATATAAAATAACTTGCCTGGTGTACACTTAGTTTTACGAATTATTATTCATATTTTCTTTAAAAATATATGGATGGGGAGAACTTACAAATTTGCTTTTATAGTAGACAAAAGTTTAATGATAGATGTTTTAAACTAAACCCCGCATCAAAATATCATTAATAACTTTAGACATAGTAGGTTATTTCTCAAAAATATGGATATCTCTGGTTTTACTGGTTAGATTTTAAAAATCCAAAGCATCAATTATTTGTATCAACGAAATTTAATAGTGCATTTTATTAAAATACGAATGTCAGAGCGATTCTAAAAATTTGCAAAATTTTGAAAGTAAAAAAGATGGCTAAAATTTGTATTCCAAAATGTTTTCTCTACAAATTTTGAAAGCAGAGATAAAAACCTGCAACTTGAGTCTTAGAACGTCTACATTGGTGCGCGATCTCAACAAGAAAATATTTTCAACATCGGTCCACATCACCTTCTGGACAATACTTTTAGCTCTGATTTGTTAAATTTTCACGAAAGTTGATTTTTTCTGGAAAATATTTTCGGGTTTAAAGCAGTAAGTTGGTTTCTCTGTTTCTTTTTACATTTTGAGCCTAGATTTCATTATTTTGACAGATCGATAGATAACTTTACTGCCGACAGTTTTTATCCCAAACATTTCTTTCTATTTTTCCCAGAAATAAAAGTTATTATGAAAAAAATCCTGTTGCTTGGTCTAATGCAACAAACTGATGCGTGTGACTTGATGAGAAAATGGGAAAATGTGCGCTTTACTCTTGTGTTTCTAACTCCTTTCATTGCAAATCGCATCGCCCCTTATAATTCTATATTCATGTGTTTACGACAAGAACACATCTTTAAAATTTAGTATCAATTGTATTGTCCAATAAATGTTTTCAAATATACCAGCATACCACCATTTTATAAAGAAGAATTGAAACACAATTACACATTATTGTTAGTGCATGGGTGGCTACATATATCTAGTTACTATATTGTTATAATTCCGTACTTGTAGTATAATCAAAGAGTAGAGTACCTGTTAAGTATAATAGTAAATTAATGGAATTTGATATTTTATTGGGCGTCCCCCGTGTTATTAGAAATGATTTGGTTTAATTTCTTATTTCGTTCCCTTGTTATATTTTCTCATTCATAAAATAATTCTGGGTGAAGGGCGGAGCTTAAACAATAATAAATCCAGAGGGAGCTCGTATCAGTGTAACATTTGTTGCAAAATGTGCCTTCGCACGGTTCCGTGCTATACATGTTTTTGCAAAAAGTATTATGTTTTTTGGAAAAATAAAAATAGTGCGATACACAGAAAACATGAATGAAGGTTTGTATCGAGTCCTTTTTCTCATATTTTGATTCTAAATATTTTTAAAAAAATCATAAAGTTACTGCTAATTAAAACAAATCTTATTAATTAATACCATTTTTTTTCAAAATATTAAAAAGATACAAACATAGATTGATATGTTTTCTTCTATTTTTCGCCTGTACAAATTTCGTAATTGCAATGGTCTAATTATAATTTGTCGCGGACGGGGCGGCGTTTGAGAGTAATTTATTTCTGATTTTTAGACGGCATACCCACTCTTAACCCCCCATTTATGGGTGTAGCAACCCCTATATTGAAAAACGAAATCGTACTATCATCAACATTTTTGATAAGCTTTAATTTAAGACCTTTGGCGTTTAATTATTTTATTTCGGCTCAAAGTTAGGTCAATCTTTCAAAGGTAAACAAGGGGAGGGGGTGGGGGGTTTTTCGGTGGCCTCTTCAATTTAACATAATTGGATCTCTCTTGAAAATATTAAATATTTACCTACGTGTTTTTAAATTATTTGATTGGAAGTATATTTCTCGAGATATTCCAGTGTCCCGACGTTTTGTTACACGCTGTGATATCCATACCGACTTTTTAGACGTACATTGATAAAGATAAATCACAATTATTAGTAGGTACCACATTTCTAATCTGTGTTGATAATCCGTGAACCTGATCAAATTTCATTTAATTATTTATTTATTTGTTTATGTTCTCTTATCGTCAATATGTAATAAAATAAAGAACATGGGTAAAGAACTTAAATGTAGGTTCGCATACATCGTGATGCTACAGCGAAAACTGTATTAATTTAACCTAGTTCTAATTTCTGAAATTACGAAAGATTGTGATTTACACATAATTATTTCTTTTACATGTAGTAAACCTCGCAGGCATAATGAATATTTCTTATACTTAATGATAATGAAGCGAGAAATAAGAATGTTGGTTTCGTAAACACCAATTGTTTTACACTATCAAACACCAGCACTGTATAATGTGAAAAGTTGAGTTAAAAGTTTTAATTGATAATACCAAAAGTACACACATTAGAAGTTGTCTTATTCCGACTATGTAATCAATTAAAATTAGTTAAGAAATTGACCAATTTTCTTATGCGATTTTTTCGAAAACTGCTATTTCAAATAAAAGAGTGGCATTAATTTTTCATTTCTTCTCAGTATATGTGGTACATCTATTTCAAAAGATGAAACAGTTTCCCGCTTAACGCTGCAAAATCGCACATTTTATAAACAAGACGCGAAGGACGATCCGCGGAAACTGTGTTAAATAATTATATATAATATTAATAAACTACTCGATGGACTGTTACGAAATTTAATAGGGTTCTATTCTGATAGCAGTATCATCGATTAGAAAAAAATCAGATGAATCCATTAAGGATTGCGACTTGTAGATCTGTATGTACGTACAACTGTATAGAAGTTTTTAGAACTTAATAAAAGTTCAAAAGTGGTGCCAATTTTTAGAATAAAATCTTCCCTTTTCAAGAAGCTATAATTAAAATCGATTCGAAGATCGATTTTTTGCAGAAATAACCAACTTGCTAATGGCTTTTATCAGTGAAATTGGCACTAGCGCGCTGAACAAACACTCAGCGAGGTGTAGGTACAATAAATATATTATGATTAAGGCAATACTTATTTGTTTCTAAATTACATCACATGGTAAGTAACTTAAATACAGTGTATGATATCAGGGGATGTTCTTTTTTTTGTGCCCGACTCAAACAACTCAAATTAACATTAACAGAGAAAGAACAAAGAATGTAGTAGTGGTGGTTAAAAAAAAATCAATTTTGTATACCTACCTATTATTTATTACTAACACTTGGGCTTTTATAAACAGTCTATAAATAGATCTCTGGGTGTGAACATAGCCACGGAATAACGAGAAATATTTTACGAGGGTTCCACCGCTGGCTGTGCAATTTGGTGTTCAAGTACTGATGGAGTACTTATTAAAACAAAACATAAAACACCACATCTGAATTAAACAATGAAATACTTGAGGTATGAAATGTAGTATACTTATATAATGCATTTTTTCCCAGCGATTGATCTCTCGATATTTTATTTTTATTTGATGATGTATTTTTATGCCTTGCGTTCTGTCAGATGTAAGTACAAAGAACAAGAATTAGTTAAAATATGTACATTGGTAAAAATGAATCGTATTGTCGCGCAACTCATTTTGAAAGGATCTGGATTTTCTGTCTTCGGTTTTAAATCTAGTCGATTTAATTAGATACATAAGTATATCATAACGGGGCAATTTTTTAAAAATAATTAAGTACTTATGGTAGATAGATCGTTTCATACGACGCTAAACTCAAATAATAAAAGATGTATGTATATGTGTGAGTACAGTAAATACTGTATGATTATGCCAAATTTATGTGTAATTTACTTGTCTAGTCCTAGATATCTAAATATGCGAATTAAATGTAAACAGTGATAGTTCATTTAGGGTCAATTTGAAAATCATAAAAAAATACTAACAAGAGAATAGTTCATAACACCAGCGATGTCATGAGCGTCGAACGACAATTTTTAGAATCCTAGAATCGTATACGGGTATCGTTTGTAATATTCAAGCACGGTCTCGGTGTTATTCTGTCACATCAGGCTTTGTAATGATTTATCCTGGTACGGACTTGATCGATTATGGCTGCGTACCAAGTTTAAAGTTTGTAATCCAACTGCAAGTTGAAAACTTTTAATGAACGGCCTACGTGGATCACCCTGTACATATATATTAATATCGTTATTTTTAATCTCTATCGCTGGCAGAGGGTTCCTTTTATCGAAAAAATAAAATCCTGAAAATTTCAGGTCATAAGACCACTTTTGAATATTCTATTACTATTCCAGACTCCTTTCCGAGTATTTAAAAAAAAAATCAGAGCCTTTAGAGGGAGTTTTGTCCAATCTGCCACACTGTGTGTCGTATCGTAACTTGGTTGGACTTATTTTCTTCCTCAATAGTTGTACCTTTGACAACCTCAACATCAACACTGACATTAACAATAGCAATACAAATAACAGTAATTGGGCAAAGACACGTGCAGAAGAAGGAAAAGTTAAAAGAAGTCCGCTTTATGAACTGAGATCCTTTTTTGCAAAACTAATGAGATATTTCGTTCTATCTCGTCGAGCTACCCCAAATCGATTGGTTATTTGCACAGGAAGCCGAGATAATGATGATTTTGCGACAAGGCACGATTTTGAAAGTCCGAGTTCAGTTTGCACCCGCTGGTCCTCAGTTTTGCAAGTAAGCATTTTTTGTACTCAATTTTGCAATGCCTACATTGCAAAAATCGATTTGCTATAAATGAAAGATCGAAAGTACAACTCTTTAGGAAGAAAATAAGCCCAACCATGTTACGCTACCACATTCCTAAGTTGCAGAAATTAATTTTCAAAAAGTGCCTTTTTTGCAAAAAATACACAAGTACACATTTCCAAAAAAAAAAAAAACTCATTCTACATAGTAAAATCTATATCTATTAAAGTTTGTTACGTCTGCGTTGATTATTTTTAATACCTACAACTTCTTCCACGGACGTATTTTCGTAAAACCTAAACATCAATTTATACAGAGTGTCCCAATAAAAACTACCAGGCTGGATATATTCTAAACGAATAGATATATTTTAATTCTGTAAAAGCCAATTTGTAGAGCATAAAGAGAGCTTCATTTTTGAATATAATTGTTTTTTTAATATATCAGTATATAGATGGCGCTGTGCTCTAAAGAAATATTTCGATGGGAGAAACTTTGAAATGGAGTTTATGTGAAAGAAAATGCATTTCTAAGCAGATTATGTTCTAAAAAAAAAATACAATGGAACTAACCGTTTTCGAGATATTTTAGTCCAAATGTTGGCATTTGCCAATATTGAATAATTG
This sequence comes from Stenurella melanura, assembly GCA_963583905.1. Lineage (NCBI taxonomy): Eukaryota > Metazoa > Arthropoda > Insecta > Coleoptera > Cerambycidae > Stenurella > Stenurella melanura. The sequence continues at coordinate 119,168,529 of OY757312.1, forward strand.
TAATCTCTTCAACATTTTAGTCGTTAAGTGGGGCAATCTGTATTTAATTTACAAATTTTAGAAGAAAATATTTAAAGAATTTTTCATATTTAGTTGCTTTGTTATTGGGTTAGATTATAATTAAAATTATTTGATAACTAGTGAGTATAATAACCCTTATATGTACCTTATAAATGAAATACAATTAAAGTTACCTTTGGAATAATAGTTTTGACATTTCTCAATTTCAATCACATTTTTTTTATTGGTGTGTCAATAGAACTGTATTATTGTATCTAATTATTGTTTTCTTTGTGAATATTTATTATTAAATATGGTTTCTCATACCAATGGAGATAAATTAAACATGATTTTAATGTACGCAGAATGTCGTAAAAATGCTTCAAGAGCTGAAAGTTTATATGACATACGTTTTCCTGACCTGGCCTTTACCAGATCGGAAAACTTTTGTAAATTTGTGTTCTAATTTGAAAAATTATGGAGGTTTTAAGAAACCAAAAACAACAAGAAGAAAAAGAACTGCAACTGATGAAAATATTGTATTGGTATTACATCAAGTAGAAAATAACCCAAACATGTCAGAACGCAAGTTGACGGAAGAAACAAATATTGCACGTTCCACCTGAATTCTTAAAACAAACAAATTTTTTCCATATAAAGTTCATTTAGTTCATCATTTGATTCCAGGGGTCAATGAGCGGAGGTTAGATTTTTTGGCGCAATTTTCAATTCTCTTAGAAGAAAATTCAAATCTTTTAGATACAATTATGTGGAGTGATGAAAGTCGATTTCACAACAATGGAGTAATCACAACACACAATTGTCGTTACTGGTCTCAAGAGAGATCCCAGATCCCAGAATCGTTTTGGAGTAAATGTTTGGGGTGGTATAGTTAATGTTTACATTGTTGGCCCATACCTCTACCATGAGAATTTAACAGGTAGAAGATATTTACAATTTTTGCAAGATGATTTACAAGTATTATTAAGGATTTTGGATAATATGTGGTTTCATCAGGATGGAGCAGGCCCACATAATCATCACAACGTTGTTAATTATTTAAATCAAACATATCCAGGAAGATGGATTGGTACCAATGGAGTACTTAGATGGCCCGCTCGATCTCCTGACATTACTCCATTAGACTTTTATTTATGGGAATTTTTAAAAAGTGAAATGTGGAAAGAACCCATAGAAGACATGGCAGGTCTTTATAATAAAATGTATGCTAGTGTTGCCGCCATTAATCGGCATACATTATTAAAAGTTTGTAGATCTGAACTAATTAATAGGTTTACGATGTGTGTTAATGAAAATGGCAATAATTTTGAACACCTATTAAAATAATTATTTTAATTTCATTACTTCGTCAGAATTGTTTTATGTTCGTAATTATTTTTTTATTGCTTAAATGTTTGTATTATATGATAAATAATATTTTTATTTTTTTTCCCCAAGGGTTGCTTCAAATGTATTTAATTCATAAGATATGAAAAATTCTTTAAATATTTTCTTCTAAAATTTGTAAATTAAATACAGATTGTCCCACTTTAAATATTGAAATGTTGAAGAGATTACAATTATTCAATATTGGCAAATGCCAATATTTGAACTCAAATATCTCGAAAACGGTTAGTTTTATATATATATTTTTTTTTAACATGATGTGCTTAGAAATGCATTTTCTTTCAGATAAACCCCTTTTCAAAGTTTCTCCAATCGAAATATTTCTTTAGAGCACAGCGCCATCTATATACTGATATATTAAAAAACAATTGTATTCAAAATTTAAGCTCTCTTTATGCTCTACAAATTGGCGTTTACAGAATTAAAATATCTATTCGTTTAGAATATATCCGGCCCGGGAGTTTTTATTGGAACACTCTATATAAGCCAAAAACTTGTTTTCGTAACTTCACTTGTTAATTAAATAGACCCACTAATTTTCAGCTGTTGGATTTTAGGTGGTAGTCATACATACTGAGAGGTACATATTTCCGCTGAAAAATCCCGGTTGACATTTATTTTTCTAAAACCCCCTTTTGCCCAGGCTATATATGGTCGGCCACTTTACTCTTTGGAGGCATATGCAGGAGATTTTAGATGCTAACCAACCAGACCAGAGCTATCCCTTAGAAATATCGGGATCTTTGTGGAATGTCTTGAGGAAAAAGGCTTGTTTGTGGAAAGTGCGTGAACAAGAGTGTAATAAGCATACCTCGGATGTAGCGGCCAGAGTCCAGGGTTGTCCTTTACAAATAGGTACGTATAATATTGTTATATTGTAAACACCTACTAAAACATTCTCAAACTACAAACACAGAAAGTATGGACTGCGTAGGACTTCTGAAACTATTAGGAGGTGCTACACTAATGTTGATAAATTAATATCTAGTATAAAGAAAGTTTTCCTTAAAGCACCAGGTCGTGTACAGTTATTTGATGATATTCTACCAAATGTTCCATTACTCCAGCGTCCATTATCACACGATCGGGATCTTGACTACAGGCCGCATCGTACTATTACTGTCATTTTGAAAATGTGTAATATAACAGTTATATCCAAATGACGCAGTTGCCATTTCACAGGCGCACCAGGCATTTCTGGATCCAACTATTTAAGAAAATCTGGAGACCATACACGGATATTTCTCACGAATTCCTCTAGCCATACGGAACCTTCAACATCAGCCATTACTATAGTTGATGCAAGAAACGTTGTGTTCGATATTCGACAATCCATTTTTCAATTATAGGGAGACATTGCTGCGACAGTAAAAAAAATTCACAACAAAAAATCTCGGATTTGTTACGATGACAGGTGTAACAGACCTTTTACAAGGCAAAGAAGTAGACTTTGCTACACCCGGCATGAATGTGGTGACTGTGAAAGTTTCGAGATTTGAAGTATGGCCCAATTACATCTGTCGATGTCGAGAGGTCCTTCTCGCAATATAAATCGGTTTTTACCGAAAGTCGTCGAAGTTTAACTCCAAAACATTTAGAGCAGATATTAGTGATATACTTTTATTCTTGTAGTGAGTGTTATAAAGTGGCGTTATTACCTTTGGATGCTACATAATTCCCTACAAAATATTTCAAGGTAAGATATCGTTTTATACATGCATGCAACTCTTCATGCGCTGACACATCATCGTCTAAAGCCAACCCTGGTTTTACGTCATATCTGGCCGCTAAATCCGAGGTCTGGTAATAAGAGCTCAAACTTTTGACAGAAGAGCACCTAAATCATAACATTCATAGCTGTATATTAACGCAATAAACATAATTTGGCTACGTCTGGGACTAGTTCGAGTTCATATTTTGAATGCCAGTATCACCTATTTTCAATTAATAAATTAAAACGAAAAGTTGAATGTCATACTGATTTCACCTGAGATTTTAGATTTTATGGTCGTTCCTAGTGCCAGTGAAACAAATATGTCTCTACAATTAGTGTCAAATAAAATTTTCCGGTTGTGTTGCTTGCCAAAGATACATGTGTTTTATGTTGGTTGGTTAAACATGATCGTTTTGTATGAAATGTGGAATTTGTTAGTGACAATCTGAATCATATTTAATAATTTATTATTGGTTCAGTTTTGAACATTAAGTTTGGTAATTTATAATTCTAATAATTATCATGCGGAGGTGTATTGTCCCCCGCAAAATAATTTTGGGTTAAATCTTTTTTTTACTGTAGAATGTCTGGAATTGCCTAAAGGACCGCAGCATAATAAATACACTTCTATCAAATGATTCCAAATTGCAAATTATATAGTAAATTGATTATTTATTACTAGCAGCAAACTTTGCGTCAATCAAATAAATTTTATTTTGCGTGAAACTCCTTCTACCAGTTTATCCCAAAAGGCGTTGAAAAATGTGGTAGATTGCTTTTGCTTCCGCATATGTTTTTACTCGTTTACATTTTCAGTAGGTTAAAACTTTTTATGGCTGTATCACCAAACATTTACTGAACTACTTGCAACCATTCAACTTCTATTCGTGGGATATGGAATCGTTGGGTCGATTACAAGGTTACGTTAAAACTTTGTAATCGGCCCATTCTAATATTTTCATTAGATTGGAGCGCAGGTGCTATTGGTGTGCCTCATTTTTTCTACATAATCAACCTTTTTTATAATATTTACTTCCACGTAGTGGAGTGGAAGTATAGTAATCTAAAGAAAATTTTATTATTTTTTTTGTAGAAGTCGGTTGGCTTATACAATGTCATAAAACGTCGAGATTTTAAATTTGAGCGAAAAAATGTTCTGTCTTTATGACGGTCGGTCTGTCTGCCTATAACTTTTTTTGTGCGCACGTTTTCTCAGCAACGGTTTAAAATATTGACATGAAATTAGGATGAACATAAAGTTGGCACCCAGAGTTAGCACCCCAGATTCACATTAGGTCTGAAACGGCAACGTAACGAGCGGCCGCGCCCCCTTTGGCGGGGATTATCTTGTTTCAAGGAGTGGAAGAGACCTGTCGGGGGTGGAAAGCGGCAGCTCGTTGCCGGATTGAATTTTCCGATGTAAGAAAAATTTCCTGCTCTGAAATGCACATGCAAAGAGCTGCCGCGATTCGGGTTGTGGCAGTCATCATAATTCAGTGTAAACTGACCGCCCTCCAATTTTCAGCGCGGCAGCTCAATGCCAAGTCGAGTTTTCGGGAGGGAAAAAGAGTTTTCCGACCGTGGAAGGGAAGGGCCACGAGCTGCCGCTATTTTCTCTCTGTGGATGCTTTTCTTTTAGTAATGGGAACCCTATTACCCACTTTCAGTGCGGCAGCTCAACGCCAAGTCGAGTTTTCCGCGGGATAAGAGTTTTCCGGCCGTGGAAGGGAAGGGCACGAGTTGCCGCGATTTTCTCTCTGTGGATGCTTTTCTTTTAGTAATGGGAACCCTATTACCCACTTTCAGTGCGGCAGCTCAACGCCAAGTTGAGTTTTCCGGGGAAAAGGAGTTTTCCGACCGAGGATGGGAAGGGCCACGAGCTGCCGCGATTCTCTCTCTGTGGATACTTTTCTTTTAACGATAGGTACCTTTTGAATTATTTTCAGTGCGGTAGCTCAACGTAAGTCGAGTTTTCCGGGGGAAAAAGGGGTTTTCCGACCGTGGAAGGGAAGGGCCAAGAGCTGTGTATAATAAATATTGTTAGTTTAATAAACAATTCCATAAACGATTCAATAAAAATTAAATAAATTTAACCTACGGCTATGCTACCGGCAATACTAAGAATGAACCAAAAGCTTATAATAGATACAGAGGCTTCAACAAAATATGTTTTAAGTTTGTGATCAGTTCGTGTCATACCTTCTCAATTAATATAGCTTTCTAATTTATTATTAAAAGTTTAGTTTGTAGGATCAAAAAGTGTAGCGAAACTCATCTATCAGTTTTGTGTATATGATCATTTTGTTTACTACTCCTTCTCTAACTCATAAACGGAACAACGAATTGCTCTCAAATTTGTACTCTTTTAACACTACATTCTTGCGCCCAACGGACGGCCAAGCCGCGTGCTGGAACCCAAATCTCGGATGCTTTATATACCGCCGGGCCGGCTGCATACGCCGGGTTGGACATTGGACATGTTTGTTGTCAGCACAGAGAGCCGCATGACGCATGGGGTGGGAATCTAGGATGGGAAGTGTAGGTATTTGAGAGATGCTTCTTTTAAATTTCCATGCTTCTATTAAGTCCATGCTTCTTTTGAGTTTCCATCTATCGTCATCTCCTTATTTTTCTTCTAAGTTTTCTGCTTCTTGTGTCTCTGAATCTGGCAGCTTTTATTTTTTATTTTATTTTTGTTTTTTCCCTCTTTTCCCTTTCTTTTTTATTTATTAACCGCTCCACAAGTAAATATCCATCTACGGTGGAGTTGCTGGGAACGGCCCTATCTCGCGGTAACAATTTTTTTGCGCGTTATGAGAAAAGAGGTCCGAGCGGATAGTTTGCACACCCTGTATGTCGTTTCCTTGAAACAATTGGTTTCAATTCTGGGCAGTTTTTCCATTACATCGCCTATACATTATGTTTATTACCTATACATTATGTTTAATATCTTTTCAATTTTGATCTCCAATTCTTGTTTAAAATTTAATAAAGACATAAATAACCAAATGCTAATGCTACATAAACAAAAACTTATCTGTTTCATTCACACATTTGACTGACTGTTGCTTATTTTATATCACCCACTTCAAGAATGGACGAATCCAGGTATATATTTTACGGTCAAGCACTCAAGCAGTACACGTTTCTCGCGTTGTTTATGTACACTATTTTGTGTTGCTTTATTCAACCAACATAATTTAATCAAATATCAACTATATGAAATAGCCATACTCGCGCCAATTTATATCAATCAATACAGAATTGTTCACGCTTCAATTCAGTACAATTTCGGCGTTTTGTTGCCGCTTTGTCCGGATTTATCTGGAGATCCCGTAGGAGCCACGAAACATGCGTCTCTCACCGAACTTGACACATTTTGATCTCCGTACCCTTTTAACACTACATTCTTGTTAATAAAATGTGTTAATGTGGAGATCAAATTTTAATAAGGGTAGGTACTAAAAACGAAAACAGAAAATAGAACATAATTCTGTTCTCAGTTCTCTAAAATCCTGTTTAATATATCAGTAACTGACTGATAGATGAATATATATGCTGAGACATCACTAGACAAGTTTTAAGGATCCAAAAAATCATGCGTTGTTATGCTGGTCAATAACGGAGCATTAACCAACAAAAAATAATGTGCTTTTAGAACTGTTAACGAGCTACTTAAGCAAATCCCACAATCTAGTATAATAACATTGTTAAGACTGACTAGTACTGAGCTATATTCCTGTAAATTATGCCTTAGTTTGTTAGCATTAAATTTGTCACCATTCATTAAGTTCTAACATAAATTATTACGTAATTATGACATTAATATATTAGACAAACAACCTTGATGTTCTATTTATGACTAGTAAATTTGGTAATGACATTTTGAGTATATTCACATTAAAACTATTTCGTCGTACAATTAGGAAGTTTTTTAGTATTTGTTACAAACATTCCTGTACAGGGTGTCATGTATTGAAATGTGTTTAGCATTTAATTCCTTTCGTTTCACTGGAATTATTATTTCCCGAGGTATTTCTAGGGTCCGATGATATGATTGAGGTTACAACTGTTGAAAAATAAACGGAAATTTAAAAAAAGAAATCCGTTGATAGGGCATCAATGGACGTTTTCTTATTGTTACACAGACCTACAAAAAAGATATTGTCTTAAGGTTCTGATCAGACTCTTAACCTCCCCACTAATTAAAAAAATAGAGAGGTTAATGCAACTGGTAAAAGAAAAATGAGTTAAGATCGTATCTTTGTTTTGAGGTCCCAGGAACACGAAGAAGTGGTTCTTAGAATATGTCTGTGTGCGGCTATGAAACTAGCGAAACGGAATTTGATGGTACAAGAGTGATATTAGTATCGTACATGATTTGAAAAGGTTCTGGTGCAGATCGGGTGACGTGTAGTGCCCTTCAAACTTTTAAATTTTTTAGTACGGTATGCGCTTTTATTATACGTCGAAAGTAGATGTTATTCTTATTTCACCGATATATCACACTTACTCTTTTTCGTTCATGTTCCGTTAAAAAAGGATTGTTAAAGTCCTGTGACGGCGCGGCGCACAGTGATTCAAAAATGAATTTTTGTGGACAAAATTCGATCTACACCTGAGTTTTGCTTGAAATGACCAAATTATTTTTGTTAAGTATTCTCAAAACAATACTTTACAACGTCTAACTGTCCAAATTGAGGCAAATTGGCTAAAAACTTTAATTTTTTTGTTTTTTGACAACTTTTTTGAAAAGTAGAATATTTACAGTGACCTTCCTACATTTAAGATCTCTGGTTTTTTAATAGTTGTAGATTATGTTTTTGAGTGTATACGAATATGATATTCGTTTTACCCAATAGTGCTCCAATTTTGAGAAATTGTCCATTTTGGGGGGGGGGTTTTTAAATTTTTCGAGGTTTTTATTACATAATTTATTAAACTATAATATGATCATAGTATTCTAAGCTTTTTGGATTGATAAATAAAGAAGTATTGATCTTTTGAATATCAATTAAAAAAATTCATTATGTTACTAATCTTACTAATATAGAAAATTCAGTATATATTTGTTTGTTTGTTCGGCTATAACTCAGAAACTGCTTGACTGATTCAGCTCAAATTTTCAGATAATATTGCGACAAATATCTGGAAGGTTATAGGACTAACAAATGCCATTAAAGTAATTTTTGTGAAAATTGCATGAATTTTTGTGCGTAGAGACTGGAAAAATCAATTTTCAAAAAATTAGTAACAAGTATTTTATCTCTTATGTACTAAATCAAAATTAAGGTTTTTGGCCAATTTGCTTCAATTTGGGCAGTTTGGCGTTGTAAAATATTGTTTTGAGAATACTTTAAAAAATAATTTAGTCATTTCAAGCAAATCTCAGGTGTAGATCGATTTTGTCCAAAAAAATTCATTTTTGTATCACTGTGCGGCGGGTTGTTTTGAATACATCTACGTATGTTACGGTACACTATAGTTGATGTCAGTTGAGAACACAATGTGTTAAAGGTTAGTCTAGTTTTGAAAGTATCTTCATGACTATACTGTTTCGATGTTGGTATTTGCTCATGATGGTACAAGAAACTTTTTAGAAGATATCAATATACATGTTTTTTTAATGAAATAAATATGTTTTCAATATGGTGCCGTACTCTCATGCATGTTCCTTTAATTAGGTTTAAGATATTTGTTCAAAGTATTTATGATATCATTGCGAAAAATGTATCAAAATAGCGCTAGATATTTCTTACCTTTTTATATTGGGCTCGATAGAGCGTAATAGTAGGTATGTATGTTCGATACCACTCTTTATTTACAAAAAGAACCCGCGGAAGGGAGGCCTGCATGACACAGATCAGCAGTAACAAGTCCGGTTATTAACCGAATCAAGAAATGTTCGCACAAATATGGCTGAAAAAGTTGGCAGAATGTAATATTTGAAAAAAGGCAAATTACCTGTAATGACATAACGTTGTCACCTATTACAAAAGATGAAGTAATTAAAAATAAAGGAAAGTTAAAAACAAATTCTGCCCGTGGTTTTGATGGAATTACAACCAAAATGTCGAAAAATATGAATGTAAATATAGCTGAACCATTAACTCATATTTTTATCTTATGTTTTTTTAAAGGTATTTTTCCAGAGGAATTAAAAAATCAGTTGTAACTCCTATATACAAAAAGGGCGACAAAAGCGCATTGGAAAATTATGGACCTATATTATATCTCATAAATAACATTGTTATTAGAAACATGTAAGTGAAACATTTAAATGATAATAAATTATTGTCAAATTTTCAATTTGGTTGTAGGGAAAATTAGTAGTACAATTAGTACAGAGGATGCGATGTATGAAGTAACTAAAACTATAATTCACTAGATAAAAACAAATCAAATCAAAATATACCTACTTTATTGTTCAGAAGAAAGAGTTTCTCATTAACAAAGTAAATAAGCGTAGGTCCATAGCATATATAGTTTACACAATGCACCTACATTATATAAATACAAAACATAGATTACATATAAATTTTAATACAATAATAATAGTTCATGTAAAAAGTAAGAAAATACGATAAGATAAGGTAGTAAATGCCTAATTAGAATGTGTCATTATAGTACTCGTCTAAATTATAATAGGGTTTAACAATTAAAAGTCTTTTAACCGCCTTTCTGAAATTTGTATTTGAACTCATTTCTTTAATATTATTTGGTAAGTGATTGAACATCTTATAGCCATTGTAAATAATTGAGTCTTTGACTAGAGTGGATCTGGGAATTGGCAGAGTAACGTTATTGACTTGCCGAGTTACATATTGTATGGAGGAATTATTTATAATATTACTTTTATGCTTATGAACTAAACAAACTGTTTCTAGAATGTAAATTGATATCACAGTGAGAAATCCATGTCAAGAACAGTGGCTTACATGATTCACGAATTCTAGTTTTGTGCAGGTAGCGAATAGCACGTTTTTGAAGTACCAATATTGTTTGTAAAAGATATTTACTACTTGCGCCCCAGAAGGCAATGCCGTACCTTAAGTGTGATTCGATTAGTGAAAAATAAGCAGTCTTAGCAGCTGCATAACCCAGTTCATTTGTGATCACTCTGATAGCGTAGGATCCGGATGCTAGTTTGTTACTAAGTATTTTAATGTGTTCTTTGAATTTTACTTGCAGTCAATATTTAGTCCAAGAAATTTTGAGCAGGGTTTATTTTCAAGAAAATGGTTACCTAAGGAGATGTCCGTTAAATTGCAGTGAAATGTAGTTATGTTTGTTTTGTTAATGTTGAATGAAAGCAAATTGGAGTCACACCACTCTTTGACCTTATTTATATCGGCCGACACCGTTTGCTCAAGGACAGTATCATCTTTATTGTGCCACAGTATGGTGGTGTCGTCAGCAAATAAAGTGGATTTTCCTTCAATATTAATTTTTGTCAGGTCGTTGATATATAATAAAAAAAGAATTGGGCCAAGAACGGAACCTTGGGGCACTCCAAACTTTATATTTAGTTAGAATAATTTGTATTTCTAAGTATTTGGCTACGGTTTGATAGGTATGATTGAAACCACTTTAGGGTAGTGCCTCGAAAACCATAATGCTCAAGCTTTCTTAACAATATTTCATGCTGGACACAATCAAAGGCTTTCGATAAGTCGCAGAAAATTGCTGCCGCTGCCTCCCCGTTATTGATTTCGGTATAAATCTGACTTAAAAATGAGAACATTGCATCATTTGTACTTTTTTCCTTTTGAAATCCGAATTGTTGATCACTTAGTAGGTTGCAGGAGGACAAAAATTCTACAACCCTTTTTTAACTAATTTTTCGAGAATTTTTGCTAATGTGGGGATTAGTGAGATGGGTCGGAAGTTAGATGGATTATTTACCTCTCCGCCCTTATAGAGTGGAATAACTACAGAAGTTTTTAGAAAAGATGGAAATGTTCCGGATTCAAACGATTCGTTTATTAGAGACGCTAATATATAGAGAGCCGAGTTTGGTAAATATTCGAATATATTTACAGAGATTTCGTCGAGGCCAGACGACTTCTTATTTTTAATGCCGCTTATAATTTCTTTAAGTTCGTCGATGTTTGTCCTATATAGGTATAAGGTCTTATGATTGTATATTTCTCCAAGGTAGTTCAAGGGGTCATTTGTTGGAATTATGTTTTCCATTAGATTGCCTGCGATTGAACAGTAGTAGTTATTTATAATATTGGGGTTTAAAGACGATGTTACAGGCGGTTGGTTCTTACCCCTAAGTTCGTTTATAATAGCCCAACTCTCTTTTGCTCCATTACTGTAGATATTACGGTATTTATTATAGTATTCAAAGAAAAATTCTTCGTTGGTGTACTTTCTTATATAGTGAAGAGATCTTAGATTTTTGGCAGATGTTTTTATACCCTTAGATATCCATGGTTTTTTACTTTTTAGTTTAATTTTTTGAACTGGAAATGCTTCATTGAATGCATGTTTAAGATACCTGTAGAAGGCATCAAATGGCTCTGCTCTATTCAGCAGATCCTCCCACTTGTACCCAAGGCAATTTTGATAAAACCTATTATAATTAGTCCCACTATATCAACGGCCATATTTGAATTTTTGACAAGCATTCCAAGAGGTCTGTAATGAACAATATACTGCCTCGTGGTCTGATAACGCAGCTGGGATGACCAGGCAGGAGATATTTTCTTTACTAAGGTTACTGCAGAAATAGTCGATGGTTGTAGCTGAGTACTGGGAAATTCTAGTAGGTGAATTGACATGCATGTTAAGATTAAATGAAGTTAGCAGAGATTTTAGCAATTGCGTATCATTTGATTCCAAGTCACTAAAATTTATATTAAGATCTCCAGCTAAAATAATCGACGATTTTGTAGGTACCCTGTATAATAATGCTTCGAGTTTTTCTAAGAATAACTTAACATTTGATAAAGGGGACCTATACATACATACAATATACATATCTAATTTACTGCAATAAATTATGGAAAATTCAAATTGCTTTTCTTCTAGGACGTCATCATATTTGTCAAAATTAACGAAGGGAAAATTATCATGTAAATCATTATTTATAAGTATTAATGTTCCACCATGAATGGAATTAATTCTACAATATTTTGATAAAACAGAGTAGTTAGGAATGTAAACAGGTTCATTACTTTTTAGCCAGTGCTCTGAGATTAAAACTAAACTAGGATAATTATGATTTTCTAAAAAAATGTACAAATCATCAATTTTATTACGAATACACTGAATATTTAATGAGATTAAAGTTATATTTTCACTTACTTGAGCACAATTAACATCCTTATATACATTAGTTTGTCCAGCTACTGCTGAGGTTTGATCACTTATAAAAAAGAGTCATTATTTGCGTTTGCAGATGGGTCATTAGTGATGTGGGGAGCTGGCAGTTGTAGGTTGTCTAATATGATGATTTTATTAGTTGTAATTTCTCGGTTTGAGTTTCGTAAATAGTTGGTGTTTCTGCTTGTTGAGTAGGTGTATTTTCGGTTTCATTTGAGGAATTAAATTTTTTATCTCTAAGTACCTCTATTGTCAGCAGGTTTGTTTGCAGTTTTTTATTTCGAACGATTTGCCCTATGTTTAAAGCAATCTGCCTCTTGCTAAAATTTCTATAATTATTGTTGATGTTAAGGAGGCGCATTTTACCTTGAAGAGAGTTGTCTAGTAAGGTCATAAATTCTCCCAATTTTCTGTTGTATTTTCTAACGAATTTGTTGATGTCTTGATTTATACGGAGCAGTAGAGATGGTGATATTTGTGTTGTGGCAACTTCTGATTTTCTGACCTATATCCTTAAAGAGAGGATATTTGTTTGCTTGGTTAAAATTATTAAAGCCTCCAATAATGATGACATGATCATGATGCGTGTAATCTTGTGTTAACCCAGCCAGATTTTCTATTAATTGATGAAGTGCGGCCCCCGGTTTAATTATAGTTTCGATTCTATAAAGTTTGCTATCTAGATTTTTATACAATAACTTGTTAATATTACGTCCATAGTCATCACTGATGATGAGAATTTTTGTATAATTATTAATTATGGTAATATTTTTAGAATTATCTATTACGCTGGCCGTACATGAGGAAATTGTGGCTGACTCTTCTATGATTGTATCGTTCTCACTGCACACTGGATTTATGAGTTGAGTTTCTAGGCTTAAAGTGGGAGGAATTTGCATTTCTAAATCGGTATATACAGCGTTTTCCGTTTGAGTCCCCAGGTTTATAAAATTTTTCTTAGTTATATCTTTTTTTATTTCTTCCTCTAGGTTAGTTATGGTTATGGTTTTTACATTTTATTTCGTAGTTCAGGTCATTAATTTTTGATGTTAGTTGTTTTATTTCTTCATATAAGGGTCTAAGTTTATTGCGCAAATTTAGAGTTGATATTAAAGTGGTTTTAGATCTACTAACCTGATTATTTCCCCCGATACTTTTATATTTAGGGCTCTTAAAACTTACATTGGCCTCAGCATGTGATTCTTTCCATTTTTTGTTGTTGAGAGATCTCGTCTGCGAGCGTGTTGTGTATGATATTAAAGTCATGTTTCTTTTTACTGAATTAGGCTGTGAAGTAATTTCAAAAGCCGGTCCGTCGGTCTTGGTTACTATTTGACTTGTACTTTATTATACCCTGTGTCTGAGGGATGATAAAGTTGACCGTACTTGTCGTGATGGGTCACTGGCCGTATTATTTGCACATGTGTTCACCAAGTGTTTATGCACAGGAAGGTTTCTTGCTTTAGTTCTATAGCACGATTTCACTATTTATTAATATTATTACTTAAATGACAAGTTTTGTACTATTATAATAAGTATTGACTGATTAGAAATTTCTTAAGCTTCAGTTCAGTCTAATTTTTAACACACTAACACATTTTTATACCGGTATTTTGCCAAGATTTCCGTAGAGCTATTCTAGGCACAACCGCACAGCTCTAAGCGACTACAACTATATGAACAACTATATGAACAAAAAGCCAATTGCAGTATTTCTTGATTTGGCCAAGGCATTTGACACTAAGTTATGAGTATATGATGATTTCGATATTACCGTATGTTGAAAGTTGAGAGGGAAAGAGAGATTGATGATATATACGCTAAAGAAGCAACTTCGGTATTATTGTTCCTCATCAGCAATATGATATTAGATGAAATATATCGATAGCAACAACTTGATTCCGGGAGGTGTACATTTTTAAGAAATCCAAATTTTTCATTTACCAACAGTTACCATATGTCTTTAGAAATACTTGGTATAGTTCTTTGTCAATACTAAAAATATGATGTAGTTCAGAGAAGCCCTATTTTAAGAAATATGGCCGTCGGTCTAGGCATATTCCGTAAAATTATTACGAAAGCCGATGTTAATTTTTTTACTATCTAATTTCCCTCCTATGGCTTTTTCTGAATAACATGAGACGGATTTTAGTGAAGCCGAAATAGAACCCAATTTAACTAAACGTTGGTAGGTGTGCGTGTGGGTGTGGCTTTTGATTGAATTTCTTTTTTTGTTTCAACTATTGTAATAAACCAGTTGGTTGTAAATTATACATACTGGTGTAAATGACTTCGGACTAGTTTAGATTTAATTTATATTAAATATTTACATAATCGATCCAACATAACAAGTAATTTTATTTATTGATCATTAGAATACTACTTGTAAGAATTTATTGAGGTTTAATCATTGAACGATAATTTAAATAATGTTATATCCACAATTAGCTTCATTATGGTATATACTCGATACTCGATTTTCATTTGAGTTATTCAGGTTCAAGAGAGCTACGCATAAAAAAATGTTTTACAAGTTTTGGCAAGTTTAGAAAAGTTACATTTTAATGGTCTTAACTTATATGGTTAGATGTATTATTTTTGCAAAAATTCTCCAAGGTCACTTCTAATTTTAATTTGATCGTTCTAGATCAGTTCAGAGCCTTAGATCGAAATCGAACGGGTGGTGTATTCAAAGTTTACGGTATTCAAGAACTTTCCTTAATCTGATAAAAGTCAGAGGTTGGATTTATCGAAATGAGCATTATACGAAGTATATTAAATTTTGAACAAAGTTCTACATTAATACAGGGTGGGAAGAAAAGTAATACATTCAGTAATAAATATTGTTTCATTATTAACTTGAAAAACCACATAAGACGTAAATATGTTGCCCTTATTCACCTTCTTGACCAGTAACACTGTCATGGTAGCTCGTCTTCGTCCTCATTTGGTATGATTATCTTTATCGTTTCATCATCATCGTCATCTATTTCCTGTTCTTTGCAAACCTGTGGAATTGAAACAGGAAATTATCAGGTAATGAGACTTTGAGTCCGAATTATCTACTCCCGCATAATGCCATCAACTTCCAGGAAATTTGAATTAATACACTTAGTTTTTTCGATGGATTTCAAACTGTAAGAGGAATTTTCCAGCTATTGGTAATCGATTCCACGCCATTACTGTAATGGATGGTACTCTCACAAAAAGTACTGCCGCGATGCTGCTTGTATCAGGGACAAAGTCCACTTATTTCCAAGTCCCCACTTCAGAAAAAAGAAATAGTGATTTTGTTTTTCGTTATATTTCTAAGATAATTTCTTAATTTTTCGCGTATTTTCAATACTTATTCCAATAATTGTGGTATTTTCAACAAATCTCCAGTATTTTTTCACATTATTTCGTTATATTTCCAAACATATCCCTAGTTTTTCCAAGTATTTCCTAACTTCCATAAGAATTTCTTAGTATTTCTCAAATAATTCTGGCGTTTCCAAAGTATTTCTTTGTACAGGGACAGCCATTTCCAAAAGTTAGAGACTCCAAGTTATAGATTTGGTTAACTTTGTATACCTGACCATATTTGATGACGATTCACTGAATGAAGCGTCTAAAAAGTCAGGATATATTTTACTACAAGTGCTATGTCTTCGGGTGTAGCGTTGAGATCATTAAAAATCTGTGCAGAGCCTTTTAGTTCTTGATTAAAATTTTTTTTTTTTCAATTTTCTATCTTGTAAATAATTCATTTCAAAAGATTCCCTCGATTAAAAATTTTTGACCAAGATAAGTTTTGATATCACGATAATATTGGAATCATCTAAAAATTCAACTTCTGGTTCATGGATTTTGATACTATATTTCTCCCAGATAGTGAAAAACTGGTTTAGAAAGTCTGTCTATAAAATTAAGGATAGGTTACTAATATGAAAACACTGAAGCGACCCTTTTATCGAAAATGGCTAACGATTTTGCTAATGTATTTTACGTTAATGGTACATTGCAAACCTAACACTATGGCCATTAGTTGCTTCGCCGGATATAAGGTTAGTTTACTGATACGAAAAAATCAATAATCTCAATTTTTTCGAACGCAGCTCCAACGATTTTGCTCTTTGATGAGTTAATAGTACAATTACAAAACTGACAATGTGCCATTACTGTTTTTTTTTAATGAAATTTACATAAAGATGGTTTACTGTTGAACAAAAATGTTTCAATAACGTGAGAAAGTAATTTAGGTGTCTTCGTATCATTTATGTTTACATTAATGTTCATTCGATGAATTCAATATTTTCCTAGATATTTGCGAAAAGCTACAAAAAGGTGCATATTTCTCAAGGCGGCATTCCTTTGAAATTTTTATTTTACCAAGTGAAGCTGTATCTTTGAATACACATGTGTACATATTTTCATTCCTCTCTGTTACGACCTCGAATGCTAGAATGACTGGGCTATTTATTCTTTATGAATGAGCAAAATAAAGAACATATATTCCCAATATTTCCAGCTGGCATTGATCAAAGAAGGAGAGCCTACAAGAGGCGACACCATTTTGATATATCAGAAACGTTGAAACAAGTTATATTTATATCAACTATTATTAAGAAAATAACATTTCCTCATAAATTTGCTGGAAATATTGGGAAACTTTAATCACGGCGCCAGGAAAATAACTTGAAGGCCATCAATCAAAAGTGAAATTTTATGTCAGATCGTAAAGGGGATGTAGCCCGTTTATAACTTTTTTATTTTACTAGAGCAGAGAGGTATCCTTACCGCTTGTTTGTCATGCAGAGTGCAAAATACACAAACAGAAAAAAAAACTGAAATAAAATATTTAATGTCATAAAATACTACAACTGAAATATGAGGCTAGTTTACGGAGTAGTCCAGATCCGGCTGTGCTGTGTATTTTTGTACTCTTAGCAAGTACGAAAACAAAGAGTTGTATATGATCGGCACATTTATAAAATTTTTGTAAATATCACTTAGAGAAATAAAGTCATATGATTGTGTGTGTTAGTGTTCGTGTCAAGTAATGCTAAACAATTTTCAGATTGTCCGTCTGTCTGCCCATTCGTCACGTTTCTTTAAGCACGACAACTTAAGAAAAAAATCAAGATATTATATGATCTGTATTTAAAAAAGGGAATGAAAATTATATAATTAATCACAGACCCATCACAACTTTAAGTAATTTCAGAAAGATCTTTGAATTTTCCATTTACCTGCAGCTGCAGCCGCAGCTGCAGCTGCAGCCTGCAATTACATGAGATATGTGTAACTTCTAGAGACAAGATTAATCTTTTGCCTTAAAGCGTAGCAGACAAGAAAGCTGATAAGAGAATTTTTCTTAGTTGTGCAAACTTAATCTATAGAAGAAATTAATTATTTAAAGAAAAACAGCTTGACATTTATTAATCATACGTTAAAATTAGATATTTTGCAGGTTCAAAATTTCTGTCGCTGTATTTCTAACTTATTGCGCACACAAATTTTAAGTACGACTCTGTGGGAACTAACGAGGGTACGGCCCTTTTTATGGATTTTTACTTCCGTCGTATACCGAAGGGAAGTATTGTATTCGAGAAAAAATCATCCTCCGAGGTTTTTTCGGATTTTCACGTTTCAGAATATGTAGATTACGAAAATATAGGTTTTCAATTCCGTCTGTCTGTCTGTCTGTTTGTCTCTCGGTCTGTTTGTGCATTAACTAAAAAAACTGCTTGACGGAGAACACTCAAATTTGGTAGGTAGCTGACATCACTGCCACCGAGGAAATGGTTAGACTTTCACTGGAAAATATACAGGGTGGAACGTCTAAAGGGAATAGATAATGAAAACATTTTTCTTTTTTTCGCTTAAATTTAAAATGTCCATGTTTCGTGACATTCTGAACCTATTTAAAACAATTTTTATTTTGAAAATTTAAAATAGAAAAAAAAATTGAAATTTTGAAAATATTGTATAAAATGGATGATGGTACAAAATTTTTGTTTGCTCAAATTTAAAATATCCACGTTTCATGACATTCTAAACATATTATTTAAAAAAAATTATTTTTTTTTTTGACAAAAAGAATTTTTTTTTAATTGTTTATAAAATGGATGGAATTTTTTTTGAAAATTTTAAATTTCCACGTTTAATTACATTCTAAACATATTTCAACAAAAAAATGTTTTGAGAATAAAAAAACGAGATTATCCCCCACCACTATAGAGTAGATGATGGAAAAATTTTTTTCTCTGTAATAATATTTGTTAATTTATAATTTTTTAGAGTGACCGTCCTATGTAAATAAAGAGAGAAGTTCTGTGTAAATACCTTTACCGATTTTTTTGTTTGCAATAAATATTTGTAGATAACTATAACTCCACTAACCGGGATGTATGTCTGCTTCTGGACCTTCGCCGGGATGGGATGTATAATAGGAACAGGAAGAATAATCTGAATAACCTGATATCAATATGTCAGGTAATTTCTCTATGGCTCTTGTACTATTATCCTTTGAAGCTAGGAATATCATAACACCAGAACATGACCTCCTTTTGGGTGCTCAAATGAGCTTCTCGATCGTGGAAGTTAGGTAGATGCCATCTATAACATTGCAAGGCCTTCAACACTTGACCATGGTTTGCTACTACGCAAGTTGGTTTCTATCGGATAGGTGTTGACTTTATTAAATTAATAGAGTCATGTCTGTTCAGTGGAACAGTAAGGTGTCGTGGAAAGAGGTTTGTTGGGTTTGATCAAATCTCGGGAGTCTCAAGGTTCAGTTCTGGGGCCCCTAATGTATATTTATCTCAGATCTTTGTAATAATACCATATTGTACATCTTCACTTTATATGTGACCTTATCCAGTAGTTGGGCTTAAGCCCGTTGGGTATTGTAATCGAAAATAAATAAATGAAAAGATTAATTGTGTTGAAGGGACAGTAAGTTAGCGTTAGTTAGAAGAAGACCCCCTGAAAAAATCTATCAATAAATGTAAAAATTGGTAAATATTAAACAATACATGGCTTGGGTGGTGGAGAGACTACTACAAATAAATTCGAGATTACACAGAGATGGCAATAAGTAATGAAAAAAAGACATCTTTAAATAGTTCTAATTTTTTAAACAAGTAGGTATGTTTATTGGACAGCAACACTTTATACACAAGAGAAAGCATATATAAATTTCCAGGTTTGTCAAGTTTCAATTTGTTTGTGTCAGCTAATTTAAAACTAATATGCTGGTATTTTCTAATGCCAAATCAGGTCTAAACCACTCACTCTGTATTTTTTTGAGGTTTGTCCGAGTCAAATAAGAGGGCAGAGCCATAAATTGTGTCGCGGTATGATATTTATGAAATAATTAAAGCTTCACGTATCATTTCAATTTTGAATTAAAACCCTACCTCTGCCTTTGAGGATAAAGTTGTCTAAGAACGACGATGACGATATGCATAAGTAACTTATATTTTTGAAGACCCGTAAATCTGAATCTAATAACAAACCTATTAATTGGTGATGATCAAATATGGATCAAATATGAATACGACCGATGGAAAGGTAGAGTGTATGTACTTTTGTCACTGACGAGTATATTTTTGTTGGATATACGGCAAAGTGCAAGCAAGTATATAGTATATAAAAAAGGTTTTAAATTTTTTATATATTGAACAGATTGGGCCGTTACTTGATGAAAATAAATGATAATAATTGGGAAGAAAACTATATTAGTTTTTGATTTTCACTTTATTTCTTGTCAACATGACAATTGTTTCGCCACACAGTAGCTTCTTCGGATGTTGAGTACTAGTATTCTAATTTTACAATGCACAAACTATATGTTTTTATACAATTTCGATCTAATCCTAATCTTAATTACTAAATGGAAAGGTACATATATTTCTGGGTAATTTACTGAATCTAATTTTAATAGTCTAAGTAAATAAATTTAGTAAGGGAGATGAGTTTGTTTCAATTTGGTCATTTAATAAAATATCAGACGACTTTAGTTTATTTATTTCTAGAGATTCTAGTAAATCGAGTTTTAACCCTTTTTTCTCGGTGTGTATAATTTTAAACTCTTCGTCTAATTATGGATAATCCTCTCAGCCCACTTTTATCCGAAATATTTATGGACTTTTTAGAAAACCAAATGCATAAAAACTCAGAAAGCAATAAATTTCTTTATTGGTATAGATATGTGGATGATATTCTAACTTGTTTCACAGGAACTAAACGACAACTTAACAATTTCCTAAATTTCATAAACTCACTCCACCCTAAAATTAAATTTATTCTCGAAACTGAAACCGAAAACACTATCAACTTTCTAGATTTGACTATTAAAAGACTTAATAAAAAACATGATTTTTCATAAACCATCCCACACTGACATAACAATACACAACAGCTCAGCACATCCTCGCCAACACAAAATAGCAGCATACAACAACATGATACACAGGCTTTTGACTGTCCCCTTATCAGAAGAAAATCATATCAAAGAACTACAAATAATAAAACAAATTGCATTCAACAATGGTTACAACCCCGAAGTAATAGACAATATCATTGTGAAAAAATCTTTCAATAAAGCCATTAAGGAAGTATATCCAACAATAAAAGATCAAAATAACAGTTTCAAAGTTCTCACTTACATCGGCTACCCAATAGAAAAAACTTCCTCTTTAAAAAAAAAACGTAATATTAATGTAGCTTTCAAAACTAATAACACAATAGGAAAACATTTAAAAAATGGCAAAGACAAAATTTCATCAAAAAATAAATCGGGCGTTTATAAGTTGACTTGTGGTGCTTGTCCTAAGGTATATATATATTGGACAAACAGGAAGAAATTTTGGTAAACGGTTATCAGGACATAAAAGAAGTTATATCAGTAATAAAACAGATTCAACTTATGCTAACCACCTAATAGAAGTAGGTCACGTGTTCAACGAAGAGTTTAAAATTGTACACACCGAGAAAAAAGGGTTAAAACTCGATTTACTAGAATCTTTAGAAATAAATAAACTAAAGTCGTCTGATATTTTATTAAATGACCAAATTGAAACAAACTCATCTCCCTTACTAAATTTATTTACTTAGACTATTAAAATTAGATTCAATAAATTACCTAGAAATATATGTACCTTTCCATTTAATAATTAAAATTATATTGTACTTTTCCGCTTAGCAATTAAGATTAGGATTAGATCGAAATTGTATAAAACCATATAGTTTGTGCATTGTAAAATTAGTATACTAGTACTCAGCATCCGAAGAAGCCACTGTGTGGCGAAACAATTGTCATGTTGACAAGAAATAAAGTGAAAATCAAAAACTAATATAGTTTTCTTCCCAATTTAAATTTTTTTAAATTTGATCATTTTCTTCAATTTCAATGGGACCCAATAAATCGTAGACTGCTGTTGTAATTTCATCGGGCATGAATCATATAAATTGCTGTCTGCAGTAACCAAACAGTGGCACAATTCATGTGTTTGTAAATAGAATAAAATAACAGATGCCTATGGCACATAAAATATATAACTGAATGAACATTCCGTTCGTTAAAAACTTTCACATTGTTAGTAAAATGCAATGAAGAAATAAACGGTATATTTAATAAATAAGCGAAAGCTGCCAGTGCCAATTATTGATAATAATGGAGTAGTAAAAATTATTATAATTGAAAATCATGATAATTTTAATAAGGATAAGGAGTCTGCATAGATATTGCATTAATTTGGGTTGGGTTACAGCATGGCAATTTTGATATAAATTTGCAGGTTTGCAGACGCTGAAGTTAAATAATGATTATGATGAAAATGAATTAGTTTTAGAATTCTATTTTCTAGGAAAGCTTTTAATGTTATTAGAAATGCATTTGGCACAAAATCTTTTTTAAGGCAAGCGTACAAAAAACACAAAACTGAGACACTGGTCAATATTGGACACAGTTAAAGTAAATCATGCTTCCGGAGTGATTCGCAATTACGCCAATACTTCAGGGATTGATAGTAAGTGAAAAATAGAGTGTAGTTTGTTATATAGACCATATTCTCCTTCCCCTTCGAATTAGGAAAAATTAAAGAAATTTTTCCTACAGCTATGAGACCTGTAGAAAGTGAAGCATTTGGGCAAGTGAAGCAAGCAAATGCTGCGTCTAAGTAAAAAGCAAATAAGAGCCGTGACAGGCCTCCTGACCGGGCATGGCTCTTTCAGGAAACACCTGCACACAATGGGGGTGGTAGACCACCCCGATTGCAAGTTCTGCGAGCATGAGGAGGAAACTTCCCTCCACGTCCTCACTTCTTGCCCAGGACTGATGAACCTGAGGCACAAACACTTCAGTACTGGTTTTCCAGTGCTGGAGGTAATAAGGAGTTCTCCTGTGGGAAGGATTTCAGCCTTTGGGCTGGAATCCGGTCTGTACGGGGGAGCTCATTAACTTGTTAGCGGTAGCACAACGGGCCACAAGGCCTGAGTGCGGCGACCTCTAGGCGCCCCGCTTAAAGAAGAAGAAGAAGCATTTGGGTTCTCTAAACATGATTTTTCACCCCCAGCGATTCTATAAAAGGGTGGTTTTTGAGAAATGTATACATATACAGTGTGACCCATTTTTAATGGAAACGTCCCTCTATAAAATGTGTCTATTGTCTGATTAACGGGGCTTTTTTTTAAAGCTCTACTTTATGACAAAAATTAAGAGATAAATTTCAATTTTTAAGACCTACTATGATTTTTTTTCAAAGTCAAAAAAATGGACAAATTTGATTAGCGATTTCTTTGTATAAAATCTAACTAACCACTGAATTCAGAAACATCTCAAATGGGTAAATCCAAAATTTCGTGAAAAAATATTAAATAATGACAGATTTATGACAAAATTAATGTAGGTAATATTTTATAATAACTTTTACATGATTTTTTCTAAAAATCGAAGTGGCCCATGAAAAATAAACAATTGAAAGATAAATTAAGTAGATGGTTTTAATAAATATTGTCTTTTAAACAAACTTAATCATATTTGACGTAAAAACATGTATGAACAATTGAAAGTAATAATAATTAGATATTTAATAAACAAAATAACAACACATTACAACATTACACTAAAACTAAAACACAGTAATACAATTCATCTTAAATTTTTGTAGCCTCTACAAGGCCGCCGTTTATTTCGATGCACTTGTCGAATCGTTTTTTAATATTCTTTACAACATTCGTAATTGTTGCTGGGTAACTTCAGCACAAGCTTGTGTTATTTTTGCACACAAATCTTCTCTTCTCTTCATTAAGCCATCTGGTAACCACTCTACCACTCTGGCATTATGGACAGGGTTGCCATCTAATTGAAAGTGTAGATTTACTTTTTCTTGTATTGAAAGTTCATGTAGCATATTCCAAAATTCGTTTCTTAGGAACTGTAAAAACTTCATGCTATTCATATTACCTTCAAAAAAGAAAGGACCAATGATTGTTTCATTGAGTAGCCCACACCAAACATTAACTTTTTGGGAATATTGCCTTTTGCAATTAATGACCCACTCTGGGTTTTCTGTAGCCCAAAACCTACAATTTTGTGACGATATTCCACCTCATTTGTGGTAATAGTTGCCTCGTCGCTGAATAAAGTAGTTTTCAAAAACTTTCTGTTATTAAGATACTCTCCTTGAGCCCACAAGCGAAATTCCATCCGTGTTTCATCATCACCAGGTTCCAACGTATGTAAAAACTTTGGTTAGAATGGTTTTACCTTATTCTTTTAAGGCATCGGCGAATATTTTCTCTAGGTAAATTCAAATCTAAGCTAGGCTACTCTTACACTGGCGTTTGGATTGTTGTTAAAATAATTTAAAATGGCCTGCTCTTACCTGGGTCTTCTTTGCACATTATCCGTTCTTATAATACGCCTTGTCGCAGCGCCACTCATTAAAAATTTTGTTTATTTTAGAAACAATAACAATTGAGATGTTTCTGAATCCAGTGGTATAGTTAGATTTTATTAAAAAAATCGCTAATCAAATGTATCCATTTTTGACATTGAAAAAAATCATAGTAGGTCTTGAAAATTGAAATGTATCTCTAAATTTTTGTCATAGAATAGAGCTATCTTTTTAAAAAAGCCCCGTTAAAATCAGATAATAGACACATTTTTTAAAAGGGTGTTTTCATTCAAAATGGGCCACACTGTATATGAACTTTGGTGCTTTTTCACTTTTTTCTATTTTGAGGAAAGACTTATGCATCTTGGTGAAACATATTAGGAGAGCAAAGTTGTAGAGCATAATATTTCCTACAAATTTCGTCTCTACGCTTTGTCCGAATTCCGCATAGTTTCGCCGCTAAAAGGCGCGGAAGAAAAATATATATTTCTTTCGCGCCCTCTAGCAGCGAAACTATACGGAATTCGGGCAAAAATGTAGAGGCAAAATTTGTAGGAAATATATTTTCATTTTTAATACACGGTAAAAACAGATTTTATAGTGTAAGTAAAATTGTTTTGTTGACTTTGTTTGGTTAACTTAAAAAATATTGCTCATTAAAAATATTACTGATGAGTTCTAAGAAACAGCCAGTTTCGAAGCAGTCAAATAATTTATTTATTAATTGTTTAAATTTGATACATATTTTGTTTCGCGTAAACAAAACTTGTACTTGTACAACAGGCAATCGCGACACGTAGCTGGCGTGATGTCGTCAGACGTACCATACAGCAAATAGAGACCAGCTAGAATAATAACTTTGCCGTGCGCAGAGCCACTCACGTGTACGTGTGCAAATAAAACTTTGTTGCAGGAATCCAAACAAGCGATTTGTTTTTTTTATTACTAATTATTGATTGTGAACTGCCTTAGACATATTTAAATTAGGGAGCAGCGATGCTAACACCCTGTATGAAAGTAGAAGTCGTGTTCATATTAGTAATTACAGTCTTATCACTATAAATAACTCATAATATTTAGCAATTTATGTCTTGAAGATAATCTTACATCACAACCATGTGAAAAACGGCATTAATAATAGAGATAGATTAGGATGGGAAGACTGACCGCTGCTGTTCTTATACGTATTAATCAGTTTATTTATATCTAATATGCGCGATAATCAAGGTCAAGGTGATGTCATCAACGCGGATTTTTACAAGGTCTTCACTAAAATGGACTATTTTTATTATGTTATTGAACAAGATGATTTCTTTCTTTCGCCAATTTTTCATAATGTTATGATACAATTTTAGAAAATTATATCCATTCCATATGTGCAAAACAGGTCTCAAATGAATAATATACGTATTTTATCAGATGTGTGTATTCTCTGGAGTCATTTTTAGATCCATTGTTACCGAGTGTAATATTACGGACCTCTGCAAAAAGCAATATATGGAATATTTATTGCATGTAGACAATATAGAGATATTTGTAATTTTTGCAGCAGCCTTAATCAAGTATCTTGTTTTTACTGTATTATTCTAAAATAGATGTGTTATTGAGTTCCATTACATTATTGTGAAATAATAATAATGAGTGAATAATCAATCTTGTGATCCTAGTACCATGTACTCGATCACAGCAGACAAGCCAGGAACACCTGTGAATTAAATAATAATAATAATTTATTTTCCAAACAAAATAACAGAATATCAATTTCTTAATAGCGAACATAAAATAGTAACATCTACATCATACATATATATCTTGATATAGTGGAAAATAAACAAAGGAGTCGCCATGGTCACTGAAGTCAGACTAGTACGTGGCAGCGGTGTAGCTTCTACTTATTTCGAACTTAACTTAATGTGCTAGGAAAGGACTAAATAAACTTCACATTTAAAATTATAACAATGTAGGGAAACATTTTATATCTGAAAAATGACAATTAGCAATAAATTAATTAAAAAAAATGTTTGAATAAGTAGTTATATCTAAATCTATTATTATTTCAACATTAGCTATTTTTTAATTCAATAATGGTTCAATAATGCATCTTTCAGTACTTTTAACCCACTTTAAAAATATATGTATTTGGACTTGAAATATTTCGGACTTCTTGAGGCAGATTTGAATAAATACGTGGAGCAATGAAATAGTATGCTCTACGGCCGATTGTTTTATTTGATTTAAATTTCTGTGTTTGCTTATCTTTTTTATAACGAGTGTCGTGATAATGCGTTTTAAATAAAAGCATACAGTTGTCTAGTATCTAAGACATCACTTTCTTTAAATAATAAATCACTTGGATAACGGTTGTCTCTGTCGCTCATAATTTTAAGGAGTAGCTTTTGCATTACTTCCAAATTTTTTAAGTTACTTTGGTATAGACCTCCCCAATTTGCAATACCATTTTGCAGGTGTGTTTCTACTAGAGAATAATAAATCAATTTAATGTGACGTTTTCTCAAAATTGGCTTGAGTTTTTTGAATTTAAAAAGAATAAATCTTAGTTTCTTAATGAGACATTCTACGTGAATGTTGCATTTTAAGTGTTAGTCAATTTCTATTTAAAGATATTTTATATGCTCTACGCTGCAAATTATTAGTTCATCTTGTGGAGTCTGAATTTTTAATGAATTGAATGATGGTAGTCTAGTTTTATTATAACACGAGAAGGGTAAGTATTTGGTTTTAGAAAAATCTATTGACAACACCATTTCATCAAACCCCAATTTTATTTATTTCAAGTCTTGCTCTGCAATTGCTTTAACATCATCTCAGCTTCTGACTTTATAAATTAGCACTTTATCGTTTGCAAACGAGCCTATATCTGATTGTGTTTTAAGTAGAAGACCGTTACTATATGTTGAAAAGAGAATCGGTCCGAGAACTGTGCCTTGAGGAACACCGAGTTTCACTACACGTGGTTCACTTTGACAATTCTCAATTTTTACATATTGAAGTCTGTGGTTTAAGTAGTCTTTAATTAAATCTAATGCTATTCCTCTAAAACCAAGATCTTCGACAGTTTCAATTAGCTTTTCATGGCTAACTGTGTCGAACGCCTTGGCTAAGTCTAAAGACAGACAAAGCACAGCCTCAGCTTTATCAAGACCCTGATGAATGTTGTTAGTTAAATTAACAATAGCATCATCGGTGGAAATGCCCTGTCTAAAGCCAAATTGCTTTTCTGACGAAAAGCTTGTATTTATCTAAATATGATGTAATTCTTTCTTTTATTGCCGTTTCAGCCACTTTAGCCAGTTAGATATTAAGGATATTGGGCGATAATTGCTTACGTCCTATATACAGATTTTACAGCAGCCTCTTTGAATGCTTGGGGATATTTTTCAGTTTGTAATATATTATTTACTAAATGTATTAAAGGTTTTTTATGTTTTTTTTCTTCAATTCTTTGGGACTTCCTGCCACATGTATTTTTTCTTTTTAAGCGGTGCTTGGGGAATCTAGAAAATATTACAATTAACCAGTATGTTACTGGTAAATAACCTCTACGTCTGTGACTTTTACGTCATAGGATCAGTTAGAGATTGCTTTTTTTAAATAAATAGCACAAATAAGTATAAAAACTTGAAATTAAATATTTCTCCGACGCGCGACGCTTCGGAAATCTAATCTGTTTCCTTTTTCAACGCTTTTTTTAACAATCTTTTATGCTGTGTATGATAAATACACACCTCTAAGAATGTTTGTTATATTCAATATCGGACATAGAATAAACTGGGACTCCGTAAAAATTTTAACAAAAGAGGCAGATAACAAAAAACGAATTCGCGATAATATTATTGAATGAGGATAGATGCGTGTCGAATTGTTCCGTAGATGTCTGTACGACTTGGTTGGCTGTGTTAAAAGAAGAACACTTAACAACTTAACATTGTATAAAAACTAAAAAAAACTGTTAACTATATCAACAGTTCTATGTAAATAGTAAGTATGTATGGATATTGAATATAACAAACATTCTTAGAGCTCTGTATTTATCATACACAGCAAAAAAGATTTTTCAAAAAAAGCCTTGAAAAAGGAAACAGATAAGATTTTCGAAACGTTGGCGAAATATTTAATTTCAAGTTTTTATACTTATTTGTGTTATTTTGTAACGTCTTCTAACGGTCGCACAAAATTTAGTTGAAAGAACTGTTAAGTACAGACATTTTTTAAAACTAATTTTCTGTTATTTAATATTTTGTCGCTAAGGTTAAAATTCATTAAATCGAATTAGTTGGCCAATCTGTTCATGAAGCTAGTGCCAAAGATCACTCAACATTGAAACGGATTTTCAAAATTGGAGACCAGACAAAACTTATGCTGCAATAGCTTGTCCAGAAATACGTCTTTGATAAAATAGAGTTGTTTGGTAGGGATTGTTGCAAGAATACTAAAATATAAAACACAGTAGGTATAGAATGGCAAATGGAAAGAAATAAATTTATAAAGCGGAAAATCAGGAAAGTAGCGATTAGTCTATAACATTTTTAATTAATCGCAATCAGTGCCAGCTGGCAACTAGTCACTGAGTACGATTAATTGAAGAAAATATATAAATACTGCTTTCCTGATTGTACACTTTATTATCTGAGTGTATACAACATTTTTGAATAATTTTAAGCTAACGGTTTGGGTTTTTAAATATAATCACTTGTTTGTACCCGTTAGGAAACCGCCTTTTAAAATCCGTGGGTTTAAAAATTATAACAAGAGATAAAAACACTGACACACTTTATTGAATAACTTACTGAAAACTTCACAATACTTTTGTTAATTGAAATACACTTTTACCGACTAAAATAACCTTTAGCGATGTTTATTACTTGATATTTATTGTTAACTTTGTATGACTTCGAATTTTCTAACCTTAATTCATGTATTTATACTTTTTTCGTGTTTACATTGGCTTATATACTCTACAGAACCCATCTAGGAATATTCCTGCAATATCCATATATTTCTAGTAAAGTCGTGAACCATCCTCGTGCGGGAATCTACACCAATATAGCGCAGTTTCTAGAAAATATCCCAACCAGCAAATTTGTTTTATAATTTAAATGTTCTACGATTATTTAGTTTTATTGTTATTTTATTAGTACTTACTTCTAAATGCCGATTAGTTATATTAGAGCTCCAGAAAATACTATTTTGTTGTCTGTAACTGAACTATTTTGTAAATTTATCATTAAAACGTTTCTATAGCAAAATTATAAAATATCGTATAATGAAATTAAGGAAATTATGTTATAAATGTTTTCGTGACTAAGTTATAAAATTTTTCAGCTTATAAAACTTAATGGTTTTATAACGATGTCTTAGTATTGTTCAGCAGCATTTTGAGCACCGTTATATATATACATTTGAATTATTTTATAGTTATTTCCTATCATCTTACAAAACATTTATATTAAAAATCTATTTGTGATAGTTTTGCTTTTAAGAATAAATGTTGTGCCAGAGCATGTTATATATAATTATTATATTGCATTGTATTTGCTGTAATGTGGAAACAGCAACAAAGTCATTACAAAACAAAATTGTTTACTTGAGCACAGAAATGTGGTGGCTAACAAATGCAACAAAACATATTTGAGAAAATTGATTTCCTGTGTATTTATATTTAGTCATAATTAAAGTCTGTCTTTTAATGAAAATTTGTCATAATTATAGTACACAAGTTTATATATAAAAAAATTATTCTCTCAAAATTTTGGTTACCAACATCGACAAGAATGGTACAGATGTTAAAAGATCATATAACGGCTAACATCAGATTTAGGACAATGGAGAAACTTAAAAATATTAGGTACATGTATTAACAGCGTAACAATAAGACACAGTTTATACTGCTGTAAAATGAAATGACGAATTTCACTCACTGCACTGTTAATATATCAGGTCATATGCTAAAGTACTGTTGCTTCCACCAGTAAAAGTAATTACGTGTTTTTGGCAATAAATAAACCATAAATAAACAGCTCTTTAAATAAGGTGATTTACTGCTACTAATTTCTGGGTTACTTTTATGCAAATTGAACCAACTCTGTTTCCATGGTTGTATTTACAACCCAATCCTAACAGATTTATCATAAGAGCTACAAAAGTATCGCGAAAATGAGTGATCTATTTTATAAGATTCACGAAAAAGTTGCACTAAGGCGCATTATTTTATAGATGTTTTATAGGAATCGTCTGATAAGTTAAATATCGAGAAATGCTTACTACTAACACAAAAGTGTTTTATAGAGGGAGGCCATCTTGAAAGGTCAGCGTTAGTTATGGTAAATATGACAAGATATGAAAATTTTAAATGTCAAATGTTTATTATAATTTATGGAGTCAGAAACATGCTAACTATACAGTTATGACTACTAAAACAAATTAGTGTAAGTTACATTGTAAAAAAACTTAAATTCATAAAATCGATATTTATAAAATTTCAAAAATTATTAGAAAACATCAATAAATGTGAGGCCCTTTAAAAACCTATTAAAAATATGGCCATAGTTCACAGTAAAATTTTCTCCGCATCAAAAATTGGAGTCGTAAGCCAGAGTCTCTTAAATAATTATTATATGTTATTAGGTACCTAGTATTAAATCACAATGCCATAGGCGTTTAGTGTCAAAATACTTCTTAAACTTTTAGGATACATTTTAGAAATCATTTTATTTTATTAGTGTGTATAAATCAGCATATAAAAAATGATATGACTATTTTAAAGCTCTTATAAAACAGTTGTTTAGTTGTTTTATAGCAGTAATTTAACAAACAATGAAGTGTGTTTTATAGTAGAATTAAATGAAGCTTTAATAAAACTGCTATACAGTGAAGGTACTAAATTTTTATAAGGCTTCTGGAAATGTTTATACAATTATGTTGTAATGTTTGCAATAGGCGTTACAAAATATCAACAGCGACTGAAATATTTTATAGGATGGTGCCAATTTTGTATTTATAGCTGCTGTGAGAAAACGTTAGGGACGTATTTCTGAGAGTAGCGTTGTTTTATAAAATTTGTGTCAGAAACATTCCTACAGCTTTTATAAAATATCAAATTCCTAGTCGGGATACTACTAGTGTCTCAGAGATGGTGCACACTACAAGCTTTGATGGATGCAGTTAGAGTTGGCTGTCACCATTGCTACTTAATTTCGGATACTACTCATGAGCTACCAGCCCCCAGGGGGAAAACAAAATAAATATATAGCTATTCCATTTGAAAGTTTTACGTAAAATTAAAAATTGACATTCTTGAATACTCAAGCGCAAACGATGAACGGCAAATATCATAACTAGTTCATTTTTGTAATCGTCAATATGACTTCAAATGGAAGCTTGAACAACAATCTCAAAGTTTATTATCCTTTTTGCTTTTCTGAACTGGTTTGACTAATCTCTGTTTTTTAAAGTTCATAATATTATTTACAAATATTTATACAAAAATCACACTCATACACCATAAATGCCCCCTCCTACAATTTGCTAATTTCCGAACTGATTCGAGAAATTAAAAACTACTCGAAATCATTTTCTTACAAGATGTCCGACTCGACAATCCCGATTCTCATTTTTTTTCGGTTCACAATATAATATTTCAGGTGGCTACGTTCTATAGTTATGCTAATATTCCTGTATGTGTGGAAACTTCGTGTACAAAAATAACATTAGTTTGAACAGAAAACAAGAAATATTATTTATAGAAATTAATAAAAAACCTACTATAATTATTATGTAGGACATCATTATTTACACACAAGTTTATTTCATTTACAAAAGTTTTAGAGTACGTTTTCTAAAATATCGGAACTTCTAAGTAAACATCTTATAGACCCATATCTACCCATTTTTTCGTTAAAATTTTGGTTGAACAATATTTTTATATTTTGATTATTCTGATAAGGTTCAGATGGTTCTAATCATTTCAGTCAGAGAAAAATTCTCAATGAGATTTTCGATTATTTATTTTCACATGTCTAAATAAAACACTATTCATATGGCTTTAAAAAATGTATGTTGTCACCCTGTTACTGAATATGCCAATCCACTTATACTGCGTCTTTCGAACTGAATTTTTTCTACTATATGAAGATTTGCCGTGTCCAGTAATGATTATTCTTTCTATTATTTATTGCTGTGCTAAACGATGCCTCATCGATCCATGTACGGATCTTTTCCAGCATATTTTGGTACAAACCCTTCATGTAATTTATCATTGGGATCTAATTTCTGTAATAAATACACTTGGTTTCTGCGGTTTATATTCATATTTTTGAAGAATTCTAAGTGATGTTGAATAGAAAATATCCAAATCTCATGAAACATCCCAGGCATTTCTTTTGGTCTCATTAAAATATTACAAAGCTTAGAGTATTCAGCAGTATTCCTAATATCTTCTTGTTTTCCAATGTCTTTCTATTACCCATCTTGGCAGACAGCATGGGGCGATTCAGATAAACTTACCTATTAGGTGGAGAGCCGGCTGTACAGATTTCCTATGAATAGGATACATGAAAAACTTTGTGTGAGTGACTAAGTACTACCACATACATACTTTTCATATAAGCAAATTTTGCCCACGTGATGGAATTCTGACGTCACTTCCGGTCACGGTTTTGTGTCATCGAGTACATGAATAAAACTTACGTCAAAATGTAGGTTTGAGGTATACAATGAGATTGTAGTGGGGTGCCAGGCTTAATTTGCCCGCAACACTTAGACACCCTCGATTAAAGTTTTTTTTTATGTTTCCTTGTGTCATCGAATACATGAATTATTTTTTTTACGTTAAAGTACAAGCCTTCTAATTATTAAAAAATATAGGCTGTATCTTCTTATTTGCCTGCATCCTCCCATTTTGACGGTACTTCCGGTAAAATTCCATGACACGGGCAAAATTTGCTTATATGAAAAGTGGCTGCCTGTATGAAATCTATTAACAGTATTCCAAAAAATGTGTGGTATGAAAATACCCAAGCAAACAGGAAGATCATAGCTACAGTCGCAAGACTTAAATCAAATCATGGAAGGTTCCCTGCTCACCTGCATAAAATAGGTGTTCTGCAATGCCCTAATTGCATATGTGGCGAATTTGGTGATCTTAATCATATATTCTTTAACTGTCGAAATAACCAAGTACATACCGAGTGGCTCTCTAATGAATTAAGGAAAAAAGGAATAGTAGACCCGATGTGGCTACCCTCTGTATTGATAATAAAGGATTTTTTTGTATTTAAATTGATCATAGAGTTTTTGGATAAAATTAAGGTTAAAATATAAGTAATACGCTTGGCACAATTGGTGGAATTTATAGCTTAGCTTCGTATTTCCTACTGTCTAACCTTTGTAGAATAATAACCAATTTATCCGAGGTCTACCTGTGTATGTCTCAAAATGCCCTGACCGACCCCTGGGCAAGAAGTGTGTCACCTTTGTTATAAATCCTGTTGGTTCATCTCGTCTTAGGTTCCGATATCGATGTTGTTAGGGTATATAGGTATAGTGTATATAAAAAAATAAATAAATGAGGAAATCCATTAATTAATAATAAACAAAATTGAAAAATACAACATACGTGGCTAAAGGACAAGCTTCCAAGGCCAAAAAGTTAGAGGAAAAAAAAAAGTATGAAATCTATACAGTCGGTTCTCTACCTATGTATTTTCTCATTGAAGCTGTATCTACTACTGGCACATTTATTATTGCAAAGATATGCCGTTAGTTAACAGGGTTGGCAAAAATTGTGTTTTTTTTTATTTTAATCAAAAAACACCTTTTTTTTTAATTTAAAACAATTCAATATGTTTTAGACATGGATTTTTAATTGTTGAAAAAAAACATGTTTTAAACAATAAAAAATAGGTTTTTAAATTTAAATTTATACGGGTCGACCCAATACATTGTTTATTCTATAAGCCATGCCCATATTGCATCATAACAAGACGAGGACGATACTTGACAACGGCTCGGCCAATTCGGTGTAATAAATACGTCAAGTTGTCAATAGTGCAATCATTTTTTTTGTGATTGGTTATTGACTACACAGGCACATAAAAAAAAGTCGAGTTGGAGAAGGCAGACCTAAGTATTCCCATGAATTCTGACCTGCTGAACACGAATCCGATGTCTGTTTTGCCCGATTGGCTTTTGCATTCTTTCTAACCTCAAAAACACCGTAAGAATGCCCGAAAAAATGAAAATCTGAAAAAATTCGGGGGTATATAGGATGGCAATAGAAATCGAATGGCGCAAACCAGACATCCCTGCAGTCCTTCGTTTTCGAGATAGAGCAGCTTAAAGCCACCGGAAGGAAAACATTATTTTGTTCGCAATTCTCGAGGCTCTATATCTGAAACCAAAAAAGCTATAGAATTCTAGTTTGCGCCATTCGATTTCTCTCGCCATTCTACGCACCTCTGAAATTTTTCAGATTTTTAGCTACACTCTCATTTTCTCGGGCATTCTTACGGTGTTTTTTTTGAGGTTAGGAAAAATACAACAGCCAATCGGGCAAAATGGACATCGGATTCGTGTTCAGCAGGTCAAAATGCATGGGAATACAGGGCTACCTTCCCGCACTCGACTTTCTTTTTGCTATTAATCGCTTTAAAATTAACACTTAAGAAAATAAATAATAACGGTATATCTTCTATATAATAGTAATATGTTTCGTTCGTTGTACTTATACTACCATATTATTATAACTAGTTGTATTGCATTACATAAAAGTTCATATTTTTTTACTTCATTATTTTTTTTTACCTTATCAAATACAACGATGTTACGAAAATTGTCCATCAAACACACTGAAAAAAACGCATTGAAAAAAATCATGTTTAAAACAATTGTTTTAAACTTGTTTAAAACAAATGTGTTTAAAACAGGTTACTGTGTTTTAAACACTTAAAAAACATTTGTTTAATACATTTTGTTTTAAAACTGCCAACCCTGTTAGTTAATCTAACATTATTGCTATTTTCTGTCGATAACAATAAACGTGTTCATTCAATACCTGTAAAATAACTAACAAACTATTGCCAAAGTTCAGATTGACACTTAAAGTACCTCATTGTTTCCAACCTACTTAACCTTTTGCACTCGGTCTCAGTGGCGGCTCGTGATATTGTCTGCAGAGGAGGCTTGATATTCTGAAAGACTGCAATATGACTACAATTTGTACATTTCCCCACCACCCCTGAGGTATTACAACGGCGCGTTACATTTTTTTGCCGTAGGTTGTTCGCCAGGATACCGATTCACAACTTGAGAGAATAGAACTAATAAAAGAATAGAATGAAAAGGAAATAGAAAATATGATGGGATGAAAAAATCATTCTCATGAAATTCTCGTTCCTACGACTCGAGTATCGGTATCCAAAGGAGTCCTACTATCCCACTTGTAATTAAATTATATAACTTAATAAAAATAAAAATAGTTCTGGTAAAAAAATTAAAGTGTTTTTCTACAAACCAAAAATTGTATTCATTATCACTGCCAGGCGTGTAAAATTATAAGTTTTAATGGAAATTAAAATAGTTTTGAGAAAGAAGTAATATAAAAAAAATATAACCGCGGAACTCTATATTATGGAGAATTATAAAAAATATTTCCTAAAAAATAAATAACACAAATAAATATTTTTTCTAAAATAACAACTACCTATATTAATCTCTGCTTTAAAGCCTGAATATTTTTATAAATGAGTGGTAACCTGCGATTTTTGGAACTAGCAAAATGGTTGATTATTTCATCATAAAATGAATCGCGTTTCCTCAATTCTGACAAAAAACGTTTTTCTATTGAAATAAGCGATACATTTGAAAGGCGGTCTTGACTCATTTTGTTTCTAGTAAAAATGTTTTTATGCGTTTAAGTGCTGAAAATGATCATTCTACAGAAGCTTACCGGAATTGTCTCAAAAAATAGTGGCGTTATTCAAAAAGTTCTCTAATTTTGGGTCATAAGTTTTTAAAGAATCTACCAGCTCTTTGAAATTTCCTTTATTGCACGATTCTCGTTTTTCGTCATGTCCTCGGAAAGAATTTTCTTGTGAATATAACTATATAACGGCATCTATTAACCTCTTTAATATTTCCCTATTCTCACAGACCTTTTCGTTAACATTTTCTATTTCTCTCTTATGTGCAGAATCCAAGAAATTTACAATATTTTGTTTACCAAACATTTCGAATTTAATGCAAGATGAAATGTGCTCCTGGGATTTTTCGTGCCTTTCTAAACCTCGCGACAAATTTTGCAAATTATTAAACCCGGGCCTGCCCCAAATTGAGGATTGATCATTAGTAAATAATAAACATCTCCAACAATATAATTTGTTTCTAACTGTTGATGCCGTTCACCACTCGACTTTTTTATAATTGTTATCACAAAACCCTCTGTTTTGTTTACCACTTTTAAAAACTAACGAAAGCATTGCTGGTGTTGGCCTGGCATTTCTTTTAGTTCTTACCTTTTCGTTATAAATAAGAGTAGTAAATCCATTTAATAACAAATAATCCACCACGTCTGGGCAACAAGACATGTTGTTGGGAATATTTTCACCTAGAGCACTTATTTCTAGCCCGCCTATCAAATGTTTTATGTATTTATACGTCAAGTTGTTCTTAACCGGCTAAACGCAACTGTCAGACGTCAGTTCGTTTTCTTTGTGAACCACCTGACTCTTGAATGACCTGTGCACATGCGCTATAAAGAA
This sequence comes from Stenurella melanura, assembly GCA_963583905.1. Taxonomy (NCBI): domain Eukaryota; kingdom Metazoa; phylum Arthropoda; class Insecta; order Coleoptera; family Cerambycidae; genus Stenurella; species Stenurella melanura. Next base: position 119,205,644 of record OY757312.1, read on the forward strand.
CTGAGATCTGAGGCTAGCCTCATACTTGGCTATTCCAAGTGTTGCTATTTTACACAGCGCAAAGAAATTCAAGGTCATTCATGTTATAAGTAAATGCGGTAAAGTTGGAAGCTATTTCGTATTAGCCTCCAGCGAACCGCAGTGTTCATTCAGTAAAAGACCGGCCGACCGGGAAATATGCATACAAAGACTATCCGGACTGTATTGTTATAGGTATGTTTGTGGAAAGGAAATGCAAAAATGTTATATATAAACTGAAAATTAATTAATGAATAATAAACAATAAAAAATATTGAAAATTGTGGATATACCTAATAGAAATTTCTTAAGATATTACTTTTGAAGATATGGTGGTTCTTCCAAGGGGAGGCTGAGCCTCCCCTGACGAGCCGCCACTGCTCGGTCTGTAATTATAAATATAAATTAGATATTCTTGTAAATATTAGCAAAACTATGAAAACGTGTTAGTGGGAAATGTATGAAATACGATGTCGTTTAAACCAGAAAAATGAACATTGGGTTTCTCTAGTCAAATAAAAGAGTATCCCTTTTAAGAAAATCAAGTATAAACCTGTAACTCATTAGATTCGGAGCTTATTCATTTTCAATATGACGTATGAAATATTGCAAGAAAGCACAATTCCATGTAGTTTTTTATATTCTTGAATCGGTCCAGAAATACCAAAATTACAGCAAGGGATCACTCATTAGAACACAGAGAATAACAACGCTAAGGACAAAACTGCTTTTTTTTTCTGAGAACGGTGGTGGACAAAACAAACTTTATAGCACTTCATGGTCCAATTATATTAATATACAAAAAATAAAATAGAAGGCCACTAGAAATTATGAAATAAAATCAGTTTTAATTAATAAGGTTCAATTACCCGAACGACGGTGAAATAGTATTTATTAATTTTTTGTGTTCAATTTGTCTTTTTTTTCATCCTTTTTAGTGGCTCAATTTCATATAAATGCAAATGTTATACTATTGTGGCAACTCTATTGGATTCGTCATTTAAATTTTTTAACTTTAGACATCATGTTCAGTATCAGTTTTAATAAATATCTAATTGCTAATTGTAGACATTGTTTATCGGTGAATCGGCTAAAATTCGAACATTTTTGAATAAAAAATGTATTTTCCGCTTTTTGCTCAACTTATATTAGGCAGATCGCAATGAAACTAATATAGGACCACTACCGACCCAACTAGCAATTTGATATTGGAATGTTTCTTACACAAATTTTATATAACAACGTTACTCTCAGCAACACTTTCATAACGTTTTCACAGCAGCTATAAGTGCAAAATTGGCACCATCCTATAAAATATTTCAGTCGCTGTTGATATTTTGTAAGGCCTATTGGAACCATTACAAAATAATTGTATAAACATTTCTAGAAGCCTTATGAAAACTTAGTACCATCACTATATATAGCAGTTTTATTAAAGCGTTATTTAATTGTATTATAAAACACAATTCACTGTTTGTTAAATTACTGCTATAAAACGACTAAACAATTGTTTTATAAGAGCTTTTAAATAGTCATTATTTTAAAAATGCTGCTTTATACACACTAATAAAATAAAATGGTTTCTAAAATGTATCCTAAAAGTTGAAGATATTTTTAACACTAAAAGCATATGGCATTGTGATTTAATACTAGGTACCTACCTAATAACCTATAATAATTATTTAAGAGACTTGTTCTGGCTTACAACGTCTGAAGTTTTTGATGCGGAGAAAACTTTACTGTGAACTATGACCATATATTTATAATATATATAATATAATATTTTTAACGGGCCTCACATTTATTGATGATTTCTAATAATTTTTGAAATTTTATAAATATCGATTTTTTGAATTTGAGTTTTTTTGCATTATAACTTACACTAATTTGTTTTAGTAGTCATAACTGTATACTTAGCACGTTTCTGACACCATACATTCTAATAAATATTTGATATTTTAAATTTTCATATCTTATCATTTTTACCATCACAAACGCTGGCCTTTCAAGATGGCCTCCCTCTATAAAATACTTTTGTGTTAGTAACAAGCATTTTACGATATTTAAATTATTACGATTGCTACAAAACATCTATAAAATAATACTCCTGAGTGTAACTTTTTCGTGAATTTTATAAAATAGATCACTCACTCTCGCGATACTTTTGTAGCTCTTATGATAAATGTGATAGGACTGAGTTGTAAATGCAACCATAGAAACAGAATTGGTTCAATTTGCATATATATAACCTAGCAATTAGTAGCAGTAAATCACCTTATTTATAGAGCTGTTTATTTATGGTTTATTTATTGCCAAAAACAGTTTTTTGCCATATGACCTGATACGTTAACAGTGGAGTGAGTGAAATGCGTCGTTTCATTTTACAGCAGTATAAACTGTGTCTTATTGTCAAAACCACTATGCTGTTAATACATGTACCTAATATTTTTACAACCACTTTTTAAGTTTCTCAATCTGATGTTTTTAGTTTCGCCGTTATATGATCTGTCAAGATCTGCACTGCTCTTGTCGATGTTGGTAACCAAAATTTTGGGAGAATACTTTTTTATATAAACTTGTATACAAATTTTCAATAAAAGACAGACTTTAATTATGACTAAATATAAATACACAGCTAACGCAGGAAATCAGTTTTCTCAAATATGTTTTATAGTATTGTCAGCCACTACATTTTTATACTCAAGTATCTAGCAAAAAAATGTATACCTACGGATCAAATCACGGTCTTCTCTAATTACAATACAAGCCATGCACCCAAAATTGGCAACGCTGTAAAGTAGACATGCAGTAGTCCGATCATTTATTTGGCGAGCGCATCGTGCGCCCGAATGTCAATAATAATGAGGAAATAAAGAAATATCTCATTAATTAAATAACTTTATGAACAATCCAATTAAATTATACAATACAATTCATGCTATGTCCAATGTTTTTAAGGTCCCTATCAGGAGCAATGTTAAGTGATGAAGAAATATTTTGTAGGTATCTCTTCTGAGGCAGCAGGTATTAAATGTTCTCTTACATGATTATAACAAGCAGGTAAAAGAGTGAAAACCATAAATGAAAAATATACTGTTGAGGGGGTGATATCGTCTCATTTTCATTAACCATTAACTTAATCTGATCAGAGATTAATTACAAGGTACTCACATTTTTTGCAAGAAATAATCAATATCAGTCAGTCACTGGGGAATTATTTTCATATACATACTGATACCTACTAATATATTCTGCACTTGTCACCACTTGCTTATTTATAAATTGGGTGGCAAAAGTACATTATTTTAATATTCCAGTGTGCAATACACGTTAAATTTTTCCAAAGTTGTCCTTAGTCTTTCATATTTTCATGGCGTTGAATTGCATCATGTTTTTGTCATTGGGGTCTTTCCGAGAAACGACCTCTTTTTGCGAGTAGGGAGGGCACATTATCGAAAATCTGGGGCACTGCATTATTAGTCAGCTGAGGGTGCCTTGAAAATAACTGCTGTACTACACCGGTAGTTGGATTTTTATATTTTTGAGTTCTAATAATATGAGCTTCATTAAAGTGTTTCATACACACAGGAGAACTAGTTGGATGGTAGTCAGTTCTGTCGCGGAATTTTCCAAATCCAAAGTTTCTTTCGTTCCTCATTTTTGGGGAAGGAAAATGTCGAAACTGCCACTTTGTCATTATTTAACGAACTGTCCTAGTTTGATTTGCAGCATGGTACACAATTTCTATTGCATGGTATTGTCACTCATATAAATAAAAGTCTTTCTTGGGCTGTCGATGTAAAAAAAGAATGATAAACAACTAAATTATACCATAACACGACAATACCACAGCTGCGCCATTTGCCAACTAGAGACGATAGGACTACTGGCACCGTTGCCACTTTTCTAATTCATGACTTGTAAGTAGAAAAGGCTGTGGTCGAATTGATAACCTCCTTTTTAAACATTTTTGAAGACGATTAAAAAAGTAGGTGAAAATGAAATATTACTTTAAGGCGTTTTTTGCTGGTAGGTCACCGTTAACATTTCACAGAACCTTTTCATTCATCATATGCAAAAGCTTTATTTCAAGTTAGCTGTACTTAACTTTGAAACTTTTAGGAATGCGGCAGTTGAAGCGAGCATTGTAGCAAGGAAGCAGTAGAAACATTTCTTCTTTTTTGTCTCGTGTGGCTAATTATGCCAAACTATAATTTGCATTTACTAATAAACGATTCAAATGTATTGACCCCTCACTTTAACTGCGAATATCTCAAAAATGGGAGAGCAGAAAAAATTGAAAAAAATATCTATTTATTACGAGTCTATTCTAAATCAATCGCTGAAATTTAAATAAACATTGAACACTTGAAGTTCTGCCAAGTTATATTGAAAAATATCCTATTTTTTAAAGAAATTTTGACCATACCAGTTTTTAATCCATTGTATCTTGGAAAATATGCATACTATGTAAATAATATTTTAGACACCGCAAAGCACGGCATTTTTTGTAGGACATTTTTCAGAATTTTTTTATTTGAAAAAATTTGCAGTTAAGTATTCTCAAAAACGTGATATCATGTTTATTTGGTTATTTGTCAATGTATTTATTTTTTATTTTTGTTAAAATAGTTAATTATATAAAATGTAAGCAGAAAAAAGAATTAATATATATCAAATATTAATTTAGTTAGATAATTAAATTAGTGTTTGATATATACCAATTATTTTTTCTGAAAATGCTTACATTTTACGTAATTAACTACTTAACAAACATCTTTTAAATACATTGATAAATAACCGAATAAACATGACGTCACGTTTTTGAGAATAACTGCAAAATTTCAGAATAAAAAATTATGAAAAAAATTCCTCATACAAAAAATGTCATGCTTTATCGGTGCCTAAAATAGTATTTACGTAGTAGGCATATTTTTCAAGATATAATGGATTTAAAACTGGTATGGTTAAAATTTCCTTAAAAAGTAGGACATTTTTCAATATAACTTACAGTGTACATTATTCATATTTCAGTGATTGATTTAGAATGGACTCATAATAGACATCTAATTTTTTCAATTTTTTCTGCTCCTCCGTTTCTGAGATATTCGCGGTTAAAGTGAGGGGTCAATACATTTGCATCGTATATTAAATGAATAGAATTACATATAATGGTGGAGTCGCCAGGTTTAACAACTTGCCCTGTGCTAATAACGATTTTTAACAATGTAGTTTAGTGCATTGCCAACTTTTTAAAAGTAGAATTAACGGTAATAATATTTTGCTAGTTTGGCTTTGGGTTAAAGTAAAAATGTCTGAAAGAATGGTTTGGTTAACCTTTAAGGGACCTTTATTTAATACGCAGTTCCAGGCATTAACTATATTTTACATATTCGGCGTGTATGGTGACTATTGTTAAACGATTTTTATAAGTAAATGCAAATAATCGATATTAACTTTATTTCAGTCAAAAAAACACATTCCCCTTATTTAGTAGTGAATGGAACAAATGGAAGGTTAATACACTCGTGTTTTTTAGGATCTCTTCAAGGTTAGTTGGTACCGAGGTTGGTACGTCGGCAAAATTCTATATATTTTTACCGAGTGGGCAGTAATAATATTAATAAAAAGCCGAAACGCTTTTCCAACATTTCATTTGTTTGTTTCCTGGAAGGAATATCAAAATAACTTGCCTACATAAAACCATCTAAGAGAGTATAATTTAAAATCCGTAAATAAACAATAATTTTAAATTCATATAGTAGACAGGATCATAAAAATCGGACATGACACATTCTCTCTGACCCATTGCCAAATTGAATGAAATATATGAAGTTAAAAATGTCATCAGTAACTATCATTAGTATTCATTCTACAAGTTTCTAAGTGCATCGTGATTCATGCAATATATTTTCTTTGAGAAATTTGTGATATATTTGTGAATGGGTAAGATGCGAAAGGTCGATAAACTACACCGATATTTTTTTTATATTTATATTATGTAACATATTTGGTTTTTGTATATGCCTTAAATAACAACGAGTATTTAATTTCGTAAACTACTTATAAAAATATGACCTTGGATGCTAAAAAATTAAAAAGAACTTGCCAATTCTTACTTTAATAATAATAATAATATAGCTTATTTCAGTAGACTATGTTCATAGTATAGTCAGCAAAATACAGATAGTTTTACAAATTAAGTATAAAATTACATATCACATGATTAATAAACATAAAAGATAAACTAACAAATAAATTTGAATACAAAACAACGAAAAAAATGAATAACTCAGTAATAATATATACAGTAGGTAGAATAATAAAATGTGTTAGGTACATGTTAAGAAATTCAGAAGTACTATAAAAACATTATCCGTTAAAAATATTTTAATTTTTTTCTTAAACAATTTAATATTCGGTATATGTTTTAAATCTGGTGTTAAGATGGCAATTTCCTAGAAAGAGACATCCCATAGGGAAATATTTATTATTGACTTAATGAATTCTCACTCAATATTTTCAGTTGATCATTAATTCAGAGAAATTTGTTTTGTACATTAATGTATTTTTTACATGATATATTGACATTAATTTATTGAATCCATGTCATCACATTATATTATTACCATGTAATTTGTAATAACTTGAATCTCTAATAGTGCCACTCCTTTCCTATTGGTAAATTGTATATATCAAAAAAATTCGGTACAAAGGATCCCCCTCACAATTCTTATGAGAGATGGGGCCAATTAGACCTGAATTACTTCGACATCCACGTAGTGGATTGGAAGTATAGTAATCGTAAAAAAATTTCAAGATTTTTTTTTTGAAATAGGTTTAGAATGTCATGGAACGTCGAGATTTTAAATTTAAGCGAAAAAAAGAGTTCTGTCTGTCTATCGGTCAGTCTGTCTGTAACTTTTTAAGATATTGACTTGAAATTTTGTACACATATATATAATAACGAGATCTGGAACTAGATTGTTTTTTGAACATATCTGGTGAAGGATTGGGGGGTAAATAGAGGGAAATAGGGGAAAATAAATGAAGCAAGCTGGTAAGAGTACAGAAACTTGAAATTAGCTGTATGTACTAGAAGCCAATTTCTCAAAATTTTTTATATTTTCCATCCCCCTCCCCTCCTTTATTAAAGGGATTGATAGACGAAAATTGAGATATTCACTTGAAATTCACTTGGAACTTGATACGTATATATTATATTGACATCAGGAACTAGATTATATTTTGGGATTATTCCGTTGAAGGGTTGGGGGTTAAATTAGGGCTAAATAGAGAAAAATATATAAAGCAATCTGGTAAGAGTACAGAAACTTGAAATTCTGTGTATGTACTAGAAGCCAAGGCATCAGATTTTTTATAACATTTTTCAACCCCCCGCCACTCCTACTACATTATTAAAGGAGTTGATAAAATAAAATTGAGATATTCACCTGAAATTTGATACAGGTATGTATTATAATGATATCTGGCACTAGAATGTATTTTGAGATAATTCAGATGAAGTGTTGGGGGTCAAATAGGGGTAAATAAGGGAAAATAGGTTAAGCTAGCTGGTAAGAGTACAGAAATATGGGATTTGGTGTATATGCTAGAAGCGAAGGCCTCAGATTTTAAATATTATTTTCCATCCCTCCACTACCCTCACTCCCTCATTAAAAGATATGATGTAATTAAATCGAGATTTTCACTTGAAATTTTGTACACGTATGTATTATAACGACATCTGTAACTAGATTATATTTTGACATGACTCCATTGAAGGAGTGGGGGTAAGTAGAAGTAAATAGGGAAAATAAGTAAAGCAAGCTGGTAAGAGTACAGAAACTTGGGATTTGGTGTACATGTACTAGAACCCAAGGCATCAGATTTCTTTCTAATATTTTTCAACCGGCCATCACCACCCCCACCTCCTCCACTACATTTTTAAACTGATTGATTACATAAAATTGATCTATTCACTTGAAAGTTAGTACAGGTATGTATTGCAATGACATCTGATTGAGATGATTCCGTTGAAGGGGTGGGAGCTGGTAGGTTGTGAATAGCGCAAAATAAGTAGAGCAAGCTAGAAACTTCGTTTTTTTACTTCCATATCTACGTAGTGGATTTCAAATTTGTTTTTCTTGAAATAGGCTTAGAATGCCATGAAACGTCGAGATTTTAAATTTGAGCGGAAAAAAAAAATTGTGCCTGTCTGTCGATCTGTAACTTTTTTTTGTCCGCACGTTTTCTCCGGAACTGTTTAAAGTATTGAAAATATTGTACACGTATATATTATAACGAGGACTGAAACTGGATTGTCTTTTGAACATATCCGGTGAAAGGTTGGGAGGTAAATAGGGGGAAATAAGTAAAGCAAGCTGGTAAGAGTACAGAAACTTGAAATTCTGTGTATGTACTAGAAGCCAAGAAATCTGGTAGTATTTTACACCCCCCCCCCCCCCCCCCACCACCCTACTCCATTATTAAAAGGGTTGATAAGATAAAATTGAGATATTGACTTGAAATTTGGTACACGTATACCTATATTATAACGACATCTGGAACTAGATTATATTTTGAAATGGTTCCATTGAAGGGTTTGGGGTTAAATAGGGGTAAATAAGGGAAAATAAGTAAAGCAAGCTGGTAAGAGTATAGAAATTTGGGATTTGGTGTATATATACTAGAAGCGAAGACCTGAGATTTTTTATAATATTTTCCATCCCCCCCACCATCCCCACTCCCTTATTAAAAGAGTTGATAAAACTAAATTGAGATTTTCACTTGAAATTTAGTACACATATGTATTATAACGACATTTGAAACTGGAATATATTTGGACATGATTCCGTTGAAGGAGTGAGGGGAAAGTAGAGGTAAATAGGAAAAAATAAGTAAAGCAAGCTGGTAAGAGTACAGAAACTTGGGATTTGGTGTATATACTAGAAAACAAGGCCTCAGATTTCTTTCTAATATTTGGGGGTGAAATCCACCTATATCGCGGAGACCGATTTAATCTACTAGGTATATTAACCAGACAAGAGCCTGAGAAGAATTTGAAAGGTGTTGTCTAAAAGGTGTTTGTTTCTTGCTAATAGCGACAGCGACGTGCGAAATGTAATGTCTTTCCTCCCTGTAGTTTTTAGATATGCGCCAGCGGACAGATAGACGAAATTGAAAGACTTTAGTTTATACGATCAGAATGCTTCCCGTCGTGAAGCGAGGGAAGGAAAAAAAGGGTCGAATCTACGACAGAGAACCTTATCTCCATAACGACGCTGAATCGGACTAAACAAGTGTCACCCCTACAATTGTCTTATGATAGTTTCTTTTTTAAACACTGTATACGAAAATGCTTCGTTTTATAGTAATTAAGTTGCATTGCCTTAAAAATTTTATATATTTTTCTAAAGTGACTCGAGAGCTCTTCGTGGATTTCAGGGCTTTGAAGCTCTTAACAGAAAATGTTTTGTCTTAGGGTTCCTAAATAATTTTTTAATTGACTTCAAAAAATCTTAAAAAGGAGGAAGTTCCCAACTCGACCCGCATGCATGTTTTTTGTTTGTTTGTTCAATCATTACATTGGCCTGACCGATATCTGTGATATATATTTCAAACTATACAGTAGGTATATATAGCTCAGTGGTGGTCCCATTACAGTTTCGCTTTATACACGTATAAAATGAGCAAAAGCCTGAACAAGTTCTTCTAATTGCAGTGATGACTATACAGTACTATTGCTCGACAATGGTTCTGTTGAGGAGTCGTTGTCAAGCTACGACCGGGCTGGGTGAGAGCATAAAAAACTAAACAAAATTCAAATTTTGTTCGAATTTACATTAAAATTATCAGTTAGGTATTCTCGTAGTACCTGGTACAGAATTTATTACAAATACAAAGTAGCCATTCCAATATATAGCTGCTAAATTTACAAAATATTTGCTTTACATGAAATGTTGTACATGGGGATATCAGGATTCTTTGATAAACTAACTTGAAATTAAAGCTTAAAAATTCAAAACGACAAATGTTTTCTTTTACTATGTAGAAGCTACATAAGACACTATTAAAAATAGTGAAAAAGTATTTTTAAAAAAGTAGTCGCCTTCAACCACAAAAGATTATGATAAAATTACACCGTCACGTGGCCCAGTTAATTGGACCTTACTACTAGTATTGATTTGAGGCCAATGTAAAATGAATATTTATCAAAATCGATGGTATATTTAACCGACTTCAATATCAACATTGGTAATATTAATCCAGTTATCGTCGGTAAAAGTTTATTTCACAATGTTTAGTGGCTCTTGTTGTTTGCCTCAATTCTGCTACACGAGCATCGAAATTTCATTGAAGTCAAAATAAAAATGGCAAGAAAAATGCCTTTGATCCACCGAATATTTCATTTTAAAACGTAAATTGCTGTTCTGCTAATGCTACATATCGGTCTTGCTCGAGATACACTTAAGTTATAGTTAGTTATTTTAGGAGAGACGCATCGATAGGTACCAAAAGAACCACCTAGATTACGTGCTCCCTTCTTTAAAAAAACAAATGCACTTCTATTTTTAAATTAAATATATACAATCTTTAATCTAGTTCCGCGCTAAAACCGTAATATTTCTATGCCGACTATCGAGTTTAAATATAACATTTTATTTGTCCGGGAAATATTCTGTATAGAAAAATTTAAGGTAGGTAGGACCTATTTTTAAATGTGTCGGATTTATTAATATACATTTGAAATGAATCAGGATCAGTATTTTTTGAGTGAAAACATATTATTGAAAACAAACAACAAAAATATGCAGTTCAAGTACCTATATACTATATATACCACATTCTTTCATCGTGTCCTTCATAACACAAATCACAAACCAAGCACACGCATTTTTTAAAATTAGGGAATACCACACTTGGCTTAAGTTTGATTGGCAATACAAATTTAAAATGTTATAGAACACAGTTTTAATTTGAACGAACAATTGAGTATTGATTTATTAGTTCCATATGTCCATAGAGAAATATGAGTTCAAAGTGTGGTGAATTCGGTGACAGACGCGTATTTCGTGGTTCCTACAAGATCTCGAGATAAATCCGGATAAAGCGGCAACAAAACGTCGAAATTGTATTGAATTAAAGCGTAAACAATTCTGCATTGATTGACATAAATTAGCACGAGTCTGGCTATTTCATATAGTTGATAATTATTTTTAGAAAAGGGAAAAACAATGCTTTTAGATGTTTCAAATAAAAACTGTATTTTTATACAACATAGGTCTTCATTAGAAACTAATACACACCGAGTTAATCCAGAAAGAAAGTTACTTTGTATTTCAATATTTGGACCGGCAAATCAGGGAATCTATTCAAGAAAAAATAAGACTACTACATCAAAGACAGGTAACTAAACTCAACAGTTTAATAAGAGCTAAGAACATTACAATAACCAGGACCACTCCACGAATGGATCAACATTTTACATTTTATGCGAGAGTAAACAATTTAACGGATGTTAATTTTTCTGACCAAGAATTAAGCCTCCTACAAAAAGGTTTGAAGTATTCACCACAAAATGTAAACAAAAAAGAATTTGAACTTCTCGCTGTCAACACAGAGTTAGCTATTAGCTCAAGAGAGAACATTTCGGGGTTTGATATATACAGTTTAGCCAACGTATTCAACCAAATAAAATGTGACTCTAACAGGGGAGAAAGGAACTTATTGAAGAGCATAAAACAAAAATTGGAGGACAATAATTTGATACTCTGTAAAGCGGATAAAGGTAACACAATAACAATTTTAAATAAATTAGAATATCATGAAAAGTTAAAAGCAATTTTAAATTGCGATGACTTTGAAAAAATTAACAAAAATCCTACCAATAAATATCAATCAGAAATTGTCTCTAGTTTAAAAAAATGCACTACAATTTTCCAAAACAATGAATTGTATAGATTAAAAGTTATGAACCCCTTACCACCTTTACTCTACGGCCTCCCAAAAATTCACAAGGAGAATATACCTATACGACCAGTAGTATCGTATATTAATGCACCTTCTTATAAAGTTTGCAAAGAAATAAATTACATCCTACCGAAGTTAACCAATTTCAAATCTATATATTCAATCAAAAACTCCTTCGAATTTATTAAAAACACAGAAAATCTTATCTTACCGGACAACGCTAAATTAATCTCATTTGATGTTAAAAGTTTATTTACCTCTATCCCGCTTACGGAACTCAAATTAATTCTAAGTAATTTAATAGATAATTCACAGATTGATATAACAGAAAAAATTGAATTAAAAAATATATTAAGAATTTGCATTGAACAAAATTATTTTCAATTTGACGGTGAATTTTATAAACAAAGAGACGGCTTACCAATGGGTTCCCCTATTTCTCCGTTGTTAGCAGAGATATTTATGGCAAACTTTGAAAATGTAATTTTTAGTAGTAATAGCAACCTAAATGTACATGTTTTCTATTGGACTCGTTATGTTGATGATATTTTTTGCATATGGACCGGTACAGAACGGAATTTAAGTAGTTTCCTTAATTTATTGAATTCATTTAATAGTAAAATACAGTTCACATTAGAGAAAGAAAAACATGGTCAATTAAACTTTTTAGATATGAATATTAAAAAACATCGTAATCAATTAAAATTTAGTATTTATCGAAAACCCACTACAACAGACACAGTCATACATTATAATTCACAACAATCTTGGCAAATTAAACTCTCTCCCTTTCATAGCCTAATACATAGACTCACAAATTTCCCCTTAGACGAATATGAGTTTAATAAAGAATTAAACATAATCAAACAGATTGCAATAAATAATGGATATAAGGAGTCACTAATAGAGAACATGGTTAAAAACAAACAGCGAAAATTACTTCAAAAGGAATTTTTTACTGTAACCAACAAAACAACAAAGTACAATTTTATTAATTATATTCCTAGGTTTAGTGATAAAATAAGTAGAAAACTAAATAAGTTAGGCATCTCCACAATAAGTGTAAACAAAACAAATTTAGGAAGTATTTTAGTTAACAATAAAGAAAAAATAAGTAAAGTCAACAAATCGGGGGTTTATGAAATTAAATGTAAGGACTGTAACGCGGTATATATTGGCCAAAGTGGTAGAAGTATAGCTAATCGGGTAAAAGAACATAAACAATCCATTTTAAATAACACCAAAAACACAGGAATGTCAACACATTGCATTGAAAATAATCATTTTATTGATACAGAGAATATTAATTTAATCCATTCAGAAAGTAAAGGAAAACGCTTAAACCTCCTTGAACAATTAGAAATAAAAAAATCCCTTAAAAGCAATACTTGTACCACCAATGACCAATTAAATTTCATAAACACTCCTATAATAGACAAGGTTCTAAGAATAGCCCATTGAATTATTCCGAGTAGGTAGATCCTTAGTTTTATTACTTGAAATCCCCGTAATTCCACATGTTTGGGTATTACTGCATTTATTTTTAGAACAACCACCCTCATAGCTTTAGTATTCATCTGTAATGCTCTTGAGAAAGGCCTAGCAAAGCCGAAACATATGTAGAGTGTATAAAAATACAGTTTTTATTTGAAACATCTAAAAGCATTGTTTTTCCCTTTTCTAAAAATAATTATTCTAAAGATGTTTCACAAGGAACCTACCACATACTCAATCCAGTGTATATAGTTGATATTTGATTACAGTATGTTGGTTGAATAAATCAACATAAAAGAGTGTATATAAACAACCCGAGAAAGTGTACTGCTTGACCGTAAAATCTATACCTGGATGGATGCGGTCCCTTTTTCAAGTGGGTGATATAAAATAAGCAACAGCCAGCCAGATGTGGATGTGAATGAAACAGATAAGTTTTTGTTTACTTTACTTTTAATTTAGTTTAGCTCATAAATGAAGTCTGTTTCATTAATTAAATTAAAAAATTAGAAACTAAAATTGAAAAGATATCTATTTATTGGTTTATTAATCCTTGTCACAGGACAGTTTATTAAACAACAGAGAAACAATATTTGGGTAATGAAATAGAAAATATCTGGAATTGGAAGGCGGCAGTTGAAAATAATTACTGGCAAAAGCAACAGGGTTATCTTGATGTGCGTGCCAGGGCACGAGAGAATAAAAGGAATCGAATTAGCTGACACCCTAGGAAAAAGATGCTGAAGAAACGTTTTCTGAACTCGAACCCGTTATATGGCTTATCATATCACGGAAGATATCCCAAAATGGGAAAAGGAACAGAAGAAGTCCCACTGGAGGAATACTCCAGGCAAATACAAGCGAAATACTTCATAACTTACTCGATAAAGAATGCCACGAGACTTCTGGAACTCGAAAAGTTTGACTTATAGGCTGATAACAGGCTTTCTAAGAACTCTTGAAATATCATCTTAAAAATATGGACAAGACAGAAAATGATATTTAAAAACAGATACTGTGGAACATTTTTTTTTTTTTTTAATCACTTATTTAACGTCGGCCTATTTCCGCTACCAAGGCCAATCACCGACGCCAGGAGACGAGCTACCCCCAACCTGGAAATTTTGCCGAACCTCTTCTCTATCGAAGAGTAGGGATCTTTTACTTGCCTAACATTTAATAGACAAGGGACCGACTGCTTTACATCCCCTCCGAAGGATGGTATATCCACTATGTAACCCCTGCCTAAAGTTACATACCTTCTACGCATGCGCTGATATACAAGCCGTTAGAAGACGGAGCGAGAACGCTGTGTTTCCCTGGAGAGGCTCACCCATCCAAGTACTAACCGCGCCCGACGTTGCTGCATTTGCGTATCGAAATACGAGTATATGCAGACGTCTCTACGCTCGCTCCTACTGTGGAACATATTCTTTGCGAATGCAAGTCTGCATTAGGCTTAAGTACCTAGAAAAGGTGGAATTAACGCCTGAAGACATAGGCAAATGCGCTCCTAGGAGTCTTGGGTAATCACTAATTATAGGGCAATTGCCAAAGACCGTTTAAGTCGAAGTGAGGGATGGCTGAATAGTCAAGCGATCCCTTGAACGATCTAGAATATATCCAATGGAGAAATTCTTTAGCATAATTTTCTGTTTTCTAAATGTTTTGTCAAAACAGTAAAGGAATATTAGCAAAACAGAAATATTTACATTTAACTACCTACATTATAGTAGCTAGTAGGATATGTATATCTTTCACCAGTAACACACTGATACCAATGAGCAACATGCATGAATTTTAGAAATGCAATAATTTATTATTTTTTCGTTATATATGTTATATAAGTTGAGACATTTATGATGAAAAGATTTAAAAAAAAAATGTGTAGCCTAAATAAACGACTTTGAAATTCAAAATTTTATGGGAACATATCCACGTGACTGAAAACACCACGCTATTGGTCTGACGTCATTCGGCATAATGTCTAATGGTCGTCTATCTGCCAAGGGGTTAAATCGTAAATTGTTTTGTGTTTTGTAAATGTGTATTGATATTTTCATAAAAGAAATCATTCATTTATTTATTTATTTTAATTATTAAGTGGTAAAAATGACGGACAGTGGGTTTTTACGTGGCCAGAGTGACAATTTGCCTGTTGTTGATGTGTTTATGATGACAAACTTTTTTGCTACTAATACTGATTTTATTAGTGCAGAAATTGGAGGTACTAAAGCAACAAGGTATGTGTCATTCATTATTCTAAACATTAATTCAATTGTGCCCATTTTTATCCTTTTACTGTAGTTAAATATAACAAATTATTTATGTACCTAACCTCAAAATAGGTAAACAAGGCAATGTTTTAATGTTATATTAATTAATATTTTTCATCTTAGAATGCTTTACTTTTTTATATAAATACCTCCCGTAGGTATATATAAACCGCCTGTTTTTTTATTCTTTGATGAGTCCTGCGTTTAAATCGAAAATTCATTCTATCTCTGTCTATCCTTAAGAATAAAAAAAGATACAATGAATTTTCGATGAAAGCGCACGACTCATCGGTGAATAAAAGAACACGGGGAAATATATAACTGGATAATATGTAGAATGTCGAGAAGTTACATTATTCCCACCGTTCTTATACCTACATTTATACATTTTAATTCAAGGTTCCTATTAACAGAAAAGTTAGTAAACTTTCGTATTCCTATAATTAGGAAAGTGACCAAATTCACCATGACATGTAAACAAATTATCACAATAAGTAATATTAGGGCTAGATACATATTTTCATAATATTATTATAAAATAATTAGTTTTAATGGGTAAATTTACATCAAAACGATCCTGGCAGCAATATAATCTTGAGGATGACGATAATTCTGCATTTCGCTCGTCTCGTCTCATAGCTCTGCACCATTTTTTCCTAACTTTATCGCGTCTAGGCACAATAAAAAATAACTTTTTTTTATTTTTATTGTAGTATTTGTACATTTGGGCACAATACAATATTTATAGCTACTTTTCTTTGTATTTTTCATAACACAACATAATAAATAATGTGTACACATTCGCAATCACAATACGTTTTCCGTCGGTGCGATGTGCCCTGTGACGTCACACACAAGTAGCGCGGAAACTTCTCCATTTAAACGCAGTTAAATTGACAGCTGCAGTAAATAATTTTTTTAAACTTTAATTAGAACATAAAACAAAAATAAAATACTGGAAAAATAATGTTTTTTAATGATCTATTCATCTGTGATGTTTAAAAAAATTATGCATTTTGCTCATTGTCGAATAAATTATCAGCTTCTGTGATTATCATATACCAAGTTTTCAAAAATCAACATTTAATGTTACCAAAGCCATTGTGAAATATAAAAGACACTTTTATTTTTATCATGTTTGTTACAATGCATAAAGCTGCGGAGAACTATAGTGTGATCACTAAGCAATTAGGATAATGGGATTTTCTAAGAATGGAATTAAGTAAGGATAACAATAAGGCTATTAATGAAGGTTTCGCCAATGAGATTATAATTTAAAGGAGAGCTGTACTTATAATAAAGTTTCAAATGATCACTTAAGTAATAGTTCTGTTAGATTTGTACATTTCTAATTATTTCATGTCTAATCTAGTAAATGTAAAATATAAATAAAATATGAACAAACATGGAATATGCCTTTGTACATTGCAAGTTTGCAAGAATATTATCTATTATGTTTGATAACTAAATTAATATTTCATATATACCAATTATTTTTTCTGAAAATGCTTACATTTTATATAATTAACTATTTTAACAAACAAATTTTAGATACATTGATAAATCACATGACGTCACGTTTTTGAGAATAACCGCAGAATTTTAGAATAAAAAAAGTATGAAAAATTACCTCGTACAAAAAACGCCGTGCTTTATCGGTGTCTAAATTATTATTTATATAGTAGGCATCTTTTCCATGACATAATGGATTTAAAACTGGTATTGCAAAAATTTCCTTTAAAATTAGGACATTTTTCAATATAGCTTAGCAGAACTTCAAACGTGTTCAATATACTGGGTGGTCCCTGGGAACGGGAAGTTTTGAAAACATCATAATTTTGAAAGTAACTTAACTTATTTAAAATAAGATATAACAATGATTAGGTGAATATATGCATTTTTTATTTCTTAAAAATAATTTCTGGTAAATGTTTCCCCTTATCTCTACGCACTCTTGAATACGATTGGTGAAATTTTCTATTACACGATGCAACATGTCTAACGGAATATTGGCAATTTCTTCACGGATTTTTATTTTCAACTCCTGAATATTTCTTGGTTTGTCAACAAAAATCCTATGTTTCAAGTAGCTCCACAAGAAGTAATCGCATGCTGCAAGGTCTAGCGACCTTGGAGGCCATTCAATGTTTTCACGCCTGGAGATAATATGACCAGGAAATAATCTCTGCAAGGCATTTATTGATTCTCTTGTGGTAACTCCCGTGACGATAAATTGCAAAGTGTAGTCGAAATTGCCGCTGCCCAGCGACTACACTGTCGTTATTTTTATAATACGATTTTATTGCAAAAGCACACTGCTCCCCGGACCACTGTTCCATGATTACCAAATGACATATAATGACAGACAATATGACAAATAAATTCATGGCAAGCTATACATGTTACAAAATAACAATATTTTCAAAACTTCCCGTTCCCAGGGACCACCCGTTACATTATTCAAATTTCAGTGATTGATTTAGAATAAACTCATAATGAACACATAATTTTTAAAATCTTTTCCGCTCCTCCGTTTCTGAGATGTTCGCGGTTAAAGTGAGGGGTCAATACATTTCAATCGTATATTAATAGTTCACACATTTGAGTCATATTAAATATTGTAATAATACCCTATAAGAATCTTATGCGCTAACCACAGCAAATATTTTAAAATAATTATAACATCTGGGCCGGTTAATGATCTTTGTTTATTTTGCGTCAAATAATAAGTAAATGACGTGTACTTCTTTTCCAATGCTTATACCGGTTTCTACCGTATGCAAGTTTCATAAAAATGAATTTAGGTAAGTATTTAAAGTTACGTGACTTTCCTCGTTGACATTCGTTCTTGGAAATGGAAAATGACACTGCTAGTTTCTACGCACATTTTTTAAACAGTTTTTTGACACTAAGCCAAATTGGCCAACAAACTTGAAATATCGAAAATTCAATATCGGTATGAATCAACAAATTTGTGGACGAGCCAAAAGATCTAATTAGATCGAAACGTAAAGTTGGATCTTGAAAACTCAGTTGATTGTATCTGCATCTGCAAACGAAAAATCGCATTATCCTTATAAGTCATATTAGGAATCTGGAGCAGCTGGAACTCCGTGCTGCCTGTGAAGGAGTTCTTAGAAATACCAAAACAGTTGAACACTATACTCGGATACTGACACTCGACACGCGATTCGCCAACCACGTTGGCATCGTCGGGAGATGATTAAATCTGTTGATGATAGCGTGATTGGCGAAACGCGGGTCGGGGGTAGTGTTCAAGCGTTTTGGTAAGAAACCAACGCAGATGAACAGGGTTGATAAAAATCATGATTTCAAAAAAATAAATAAAAAATCACGATTTTTTTTAAAAATTAAGTCATGATTTTTTTAAAATTTTTATTTATTTTTTACATAAACATCCTAATAATTGACATTGACAATGTATTTAGTACTTATATTAACAAAGATAGTTTTTATTTAAACTTACAAATGGAATAAATTGTGTATCTTGCATCTGTAATTGTAAAATGTGGTATAATCGACGTTTCGTTAAAAAAATACCATGTTTTCAGGCCTTCCCGCGACTTTTATATGCCGAGCGCATTTTTGAAAACTCTTCTTTGTTTTTAGATATTCTCTGGAATGTTGCTAAATAATGCGCTCATGGGGCCGATTTTTTAAATTTATCAATACCCCTCCTTAATTGATCATTTAATAATTTTTCAATTGACGCGTTTTTGCACTTAAAAGTTACAAATTACAATTATAAAAACGCGTTTTTTTGAAAAATTCTTAAATGATCAATATATTTGGATTTCAGATTCAGGTTCAGGTTGTCAACCCTACTAAAGAACAAATACATTTTTTGTGGTAGATGAACCTAGTATCGTTTGGTCTGAAGGGCACGATAAGGATTGTATATACTTTATGCCGGAGCCGTGTCGCCGCTACGATACTGATCAACTCTACTTACAAGGGGGATTCAAGATACCCTTCAGACTCCCCAAGACGAGAATAGACAAAATTATACTTACTGTGATTGCTACAGTCTGCTCTCTCTGTCGAACTCTTATGTCGGGTACTGCACTCCTGATGAATATAGCTTATAATTAGCACTTTCTCAGAAACACTTCTTAATAATTAAGACCGTCGATGGATTCTATGAGTATTCGGACAAGTACACAGACTTGGCGAAATCAAAGGTGACCCGCGGAAAGTAATTGTCCGACTCACGCCACAGAATCGCCCGTCGGTCACAAATCTTATAATTAGTGGATCAATAAGAAATCGAATTCAAAATATATTATCATTTATTGAAATAATTCATAAAATGTAAAAAATATAAATATTCAATACTTAACTAATGTGTATAAGGCAAACATCAAAGAGCACCACCACTCGGCAAGCCCTTACCTCCCGTAGGAGTGTAACTCATCCAGCGTCGAGAGAACTATGACAATCGACTGTACAAAAGATTCAGACTCCCAATTAGTAATATTTTTAAAATGGATGCAAAACTTTTTGAAAATTATTCGCTTTGAATTTGGCACTAAAATTATCGAAATGAATGTCAAGATGCTTAAAGAAGCTATCTGTATGTGTCCGATGGTTTTCCTGCTTTTATAAACGTACTATCGGCATCGAACACAAATATACTTTTTTTCCGTCGACTCGCCTTTGAGCGATTAGTATGGCGTTGTCCGCCTGAGCCGGGATAAAAAGTATTTTGTGTTCGTCGGAATCGACCCTCCGACTTTGAATTCTTTGACTATTTTTCTGTACGTTTTTGGGGTTTTGTATTAGGATTATGCTCCAACCCTTTGAGGAATATCAAATGAGGATTTTGATTTTTATTGGAAAAACCGTCCCATTGATTTTTTCCTAAATTTTGACGTTTAAAATAGCTACTCGCTACATCCTGACTGACGATTTCGACTTGTGAACCACCAAATTCGTGGTACTTTCGAAAAACCAAATTCGTGGTACTTTCGAAAAATTCTTCTCGAGGAGCGGTTTTCTGCTTTATTTACGTCTTAGTGTTGTATTTTTATAAAAATAATTTTTTGAGATTTTCAAAAAATTAAATTCGTTATACTTCCGAAAAATTTGCGGAGCAGTTTTCCGTCTTATGCAATTTTATTCGTTGTACTTTCGAAAAACCAAATTCGTGGTACTTTCGAAAAGTCAAATTCGTTGTACTTTCGAAAAAATCTGTTGGACGGAGCAGTTATCCGTCCCCCGTGATTTTATTCGGTGTACTTTCGAAAAACCAAATTCGTGGTACTTCGTGGATCGTTTTACTGGGTTCAATAACATTATCAGTTCAAATACTTAGAAAATAATTTACGTACTAATACTCTATATAGCAATATTAACACAGTAACAGAGGAAGTCAGTTGTTGAAATATATACATTTTTTTAAATATGTTTTAAGATTTTGTACATATCTATAGATAAAATAATCCTATGATACACCAGCTGCTGGCTACTGTTCAGACATCGTCTCATTTATTTTTTGGCAAATAGTAGCAAATTCTGTTTTATTCTGTGTATTTTAAGACGGTTATAATAACGCTTACCTTGATGCTACATAGGTAACCTAAAAACTGTGATTATTTTTATGCCACTTAGCGAAATTAATGATATTATGGCCTCTCGACGTTTTTAAAACGTAGAAAAAAGTTTAAAATACTTATTTTCGAACATCTACGGAAATAATATGTTGGCTGTCGTTTAAATTAAAATTATTTTCCAAGTACATTGAGGTCTATATCTGTCTTCAGAAAGATGTCAAAGTATTAGCGAAAATTATAACAGTTAAATTTCATGTGCTGTTTGTATTTTTGTAGGAATTTTGAATTCATTTGCTATTTTAAAAATATACTTTTTTCGATTTTCTCTATTTGCTTCTGACGCATGTGATGAAGTCAACGGATACGGAACGTTCAAAATCAAGATCTGGTTCCTTCGTTTTTTTAAATGTTTCAAAAACACAAGAAACGTTTGAATTTAAAATATGATAATCATTTTGATACAAAATATCACATTTCTATGTTCCTGAAGTTTCGAACGTTAATTTGAACGAATTTCATTATTAATTTTTCCTTTTCTTGTGAAACTCGTTCAAGTTGACCACTCGAAACTTCAGGTATAGATCGTTTAAAGTCAATTTGAAAATCATGAAAAGGACCGACAAAGGAATATTTCATAACACCTGCGATGGTCAGGAGCGTCGACCGACAATTTTTAAAATCACTTTTTAATTATTGTGAATATTGTTTTACTACTATATTAATTGATAGGCATGATGTAAATTATTTATTTATAATATATTATTAATTTATAATAAATAATGTTAAGCTAACATGAACATGCAAGGAGCATTGAAAGGCACATTTCAGGCAATGTGTCGACACTGTGTCGAAACATATTTGTGGGCACGACACATTTTGTAGGCACAGTTTTGAAACATAGTCCACACTGTGTAGGACATATGCCCAAAGTGGTGATGAAAATGTGTACTAACTTGATTCCAAAATGTACCCAAAACTGTTTCCAAAATTTGTCTCGTATGCGTCGCATGTTTACTAAATGTTACTGTAGTCAAGCTAGTATGTAACTAATATGTTTCTTATTGTTTCCAAGATGTTACTTGAATGTGCCTTACTATGTGTAGTTACAAAATAGACACAAATAAATCTAAATTGTGCCTACAACCAAATTATTTAAAAACAGACTTAAAGTCGACACAATGCTCTAAACATTAGGCCAAACACAGTTGGTATGCAGTGATTTTATAAAAATTACGTTACACAGAAGTAAACAGTTTTCACATGTGAATAAATAAAGTATATGACTCAAAAAAATAAAACAACCCCATTTTCTTTGTCAAATGTGATGAGATACTCATGAAAAATAAAAGCCCTTAAAAAATTGTGAACTTTATTTTGAATGTTTAATTAATGATGGTAATTAATAAATAATATAATTGTAATTTTTGAAAATAAAATTATTTTTAATATATTTTGTATGTTACAAGACAACAAAATAAGTGTGTTTTTATAACATTTTTGTGTAAAAATATCTAAATTGTTAATTTTTAAAATAACTGTTTTTCTTTAAGCTCAGTTTTTCAATACGGACGCCCATTGCTCTAAAGAAAATATGGCCGATTTGTATAGTGTGTCTAAATGGAACCATAAATCCTCATTTGGAACGAATTTCACCCTAAATTTACTTGTACGAACACACAGCTACATATTAGATAATAATCAGACTCAAATTTCGACTATTTCATTAAATGTGTACTAAAATGTGTCTATGTTGACATATACTCGCATACTTGACACAATTTGAAGTCTTGTGTTCACTACTGGTACAAATTGTGCCCAAAATGTTACCTATACGAAAAAGGTTACATTTTAGACCCAATTTGAAATTTCCAGCATCGCTTTCATTGGTGCATTGTAGCTGCAAATTGGCATTTCCCACTTCACAACTACCACTATCAGTACTGAGGTTGCCCAGGTCATAGTAAATAGAAGATTTCTTGTTATTTAATGGTACTTCTGTTGATAACAAAGGCAAAAATGGCTTTTCACCTCTTTCATATAAGTTAACAACTTCACTTGATTTTCTTTTCATGTTTTTTTACATTCATATAGTAGGTATGTTGTATTATACACTTTTTATTGCTTCTTGACTACTTTTGGCATTTTTACAAAATAACCAGAGTATGCTGATGTCAAAAATGACTTTCTAACAGCTGGTAGTGCACACACACACAATTTATACACAAAATGGAAAAAACGTGTCTAAAATTCAACCTTATGGAAACATACGTTGGTGTAGACGCATTTAAGACATGTAAAGAAACATGTGTTCCTAAAATATAAACATGTGGACACATAAGTATCCTCCTGGCTAAATTTCAGCAACCTGATGGGTACGCGATAATTAGACACATTTTAAATACATTTTGCCCAAAGGGTGTCGGCACGATGTATCCAAATTGTGTTTAATTTTCCCAAATAGGCCCAAGATTTGGGCACAAAAAAACAAAATGTTTCAATTTGAACACAGTGCCTATTTTTATTTATTTATTTATTGTGCAATATCCAAACAGGCCTGATCGGCCTAATTACAAGGATAGTAAATAGCATTTCAACACAACTACTACTAATACTACTAAGTAAATCTACAAAAAATGTATACACATATACATATACACATATACATATAAACATATATATACACCCATATAAATACACTTATAACAACTATACATAAAAATTACTGAAGTGTGTGTTGATCAGTTTATAATATTTTTTAAGAGGTAGGGACCAATCTAAATCTACCAAAGTATTGATGTTATTAGAGAGTCGAAGCATTGACAAGAGAGGGGTGGGGATAGAATATATTTTGACACAATATTTCGTTAATGTGTCGACACAGTACAGACACCCAATGTATTGTGCCCAGGTTCAGACACATTTTGCTCCTTGGGCAACTCGATAAATGATTCAATGAAAGTAAATAAATATCATTTAACCTACGGCTATGCTACCGACAATATTATGTTTTGAGAAAAAACATTATTTTAGTATTTTGGAGACTAAATACAAGTTTTTGCTTTTATGTAATTCAACTACCGTGGGAGAAATCAATACATTTCTTATATTCTCGATTCTTTATTTATATCGGTTTAAAATTCTTGAAAACTACGTCCTCTTTGGCAACATCTTTTGTACTTGTAATAAACATGGCCTCAAAATATCATTGTTTTTGGTAGGTTTAGCCAGAATAGACTAATAACATGTGCATTAAAAAAACCAAAATGAAATATTATGCCGCAAAATTGCTGTCAAAACAAAGTAATTAAATCATTTGCACTTGCATGGAAGTTACCAAATATCATAAAAAAGAAAGTCTTTGAGGTTTGCCAAGAAGTGAAATTGTGAGCTCCACATACATTTTATGACTTTTTATGAAAAATGTAAACCGACATATTTTTGGAAGATACGTTCAAGTTTATAACCAGATTTTTTAAATTGTAATGCATATTTAGTTGCATTTATTAATTAGTGACATTTTTAGCGACAGTGCAAATGTCTGAGCCAAATTCATTCTCTACAGAATTATTAATATGGATTATTAACTCCCTGTTTAAAATAAGCTGTCATATTTATAAATAGTAAATGTTACATTGTAGTAAACTCGAATATTTGTAGCGAGACAAATTACACAGGTTCACGGAAAAAAAATGTGAGTGAGATTTCGGACCCACTTTATTCTGTTTTTTGGAGCGCTGAACAAGAATATGAAGTCAGAATAACATAGTCGGTTCGAATTTTCGAGCTAGAGTTTGGAGATTTTGGAGAAATTGGTAAAAAAACCTAGAAAATTGATCTTTATTTTTCCGATAATTCGAAAGTAAATTAGAGAGAATGGTCAGTGTGAAACGCAAATCGATATCTTGAACGGTTTTCAAGAAATTGGCGGTCAAAGATAAAAATGTCCGGCAAAATTCTGGAAAAATTCTATTTCGTCGAAATTAAAGATTTCCAAGGAAATTCTGAAAAAAATCATGAATATGGAATTCTATGAAAATAAAACAAACGGCGCAAGCGAGAAATCAATATATCGATTAGTTTTCGAGATACGAGCTATCGATTGGGAGAAAAAATGTAAAATTTACCCTTTTTCCATTTTTACCGTCCGAGAGACCATTTCAGAGAAAACCCAATTTTGTAAATATATTTGTAATAAGATTTTAATTGGAAGAAAAGGAAAGCATGATACAAAACCTTCCACCGTGATTGGCGTATTTGCATTAAAAATCACAGACAGTAAATGCTAAATGCCCGCAACATTTTTGACAAATAACTTGACTAATAATTAAACATTGTTAACATTTGAAATACTCCAGAAATCTCTACATATTTCACCCAAGAAATCCGTTTTGTTTTCAAAGTAAAACGAAGCGCCATTTAAGAATTATACAAGGTTTATATAATTTGTTCTACATATTTCTAAAAACGTAGTAGCCTACATACCTACAAAAGATAAGATCCCTATCAGATTTTTACAACAAAAATAAACATATCCTTGTAATTAGTTGACATCCTTATTGCTGGATATGCGATTTAAGTAAATCGCATATTATACGAGTAGATACGCATACGTACAGGTGAACTAGGAACAAGGTTATTTTTATTTTAAATATTAGTCTGGTAATATGTACTTTATCTTACGAAGTTGCTTAATACTTTAAAAATGCTCTTGTTGTCTTTAATGATAAAGATTATGTAAAGCTATGAGATTGCTCCGTACTCCTAAATTGTGCGCAGTTTGGATTTGTGTTCTTAAAATATTTTGATTATTCCAAGCTTTTGTCTCGCCTTGTTTTTAGACTTAATCCTCAGTGTCATATAAATTTTTCTAAATGTGGCTTAGAACTAACTATTAAACATACACTTTTTGTCGTATGGAATATCGTGAGGTGGAATCCTGGTGGTTCCAAGCACCACTTTCTACAAAAACCTGTTTTCTACAGGAAAAAAGCAGGTGGGTAAAGATCGGTCTTTTTTCGCATATCACAATCATGAAAATAAAGGGTTTTAATTTGAGCCATTCTTTTACATTTATTTCCTGCAAAAGTTTAAAAGTTATAATAAGGTTAGAAGAGTTAGTTTCAGTAGACTCACAAAAAATGTAACTTGGCTACGGTATGGTCTCCGATATCTGTCCATTGTGAAAATATAGAAATAATACAAAGTTCCTAAAATATTTTTGTTTTAAAGTAGAAGACGCAGCATTCCGATTGAATAATACCTATCAGATATTGTTGAGACATTTTTAACATTGCGGTATTTGATTCATTGTGATTTGAAACGTAGAACCATGCAGTGGATTATTTTTCGTTATAATATAATGAATTTCCATTTTGATTGTCCAAACTAATAGAGCAGATAAATATTAGTATACCAAGAACCACATCATGATTTTTGTCTGTATTATTGTCTGTGATAATGCCTAAGTATTCTATTTCGTTAATTTTCTTTGATTTTGCGTTGAAGAATATTTATTTGTATTGTGTTGTACTCTGGCCTAAGACAATTAATTGACAATAAATTGACGTAAAGAAAAAATAAAATCGGTCCTAATACTGTTTCTTGTGGTATTCCTATTTTGATAATTTTTGGGCCGCTTAGGATACTCAACGCATGCACATGTTGGGATAGGTAATCTCTAACTAGATTTAACACGGTATAACGAACTCCATATAATGCGGTAACAGGTCAAGGAGTTTTTCGTTTCACCGTATTAATTGTCTTTGTAATTTTGTACGTTGTATGCTTTTTGTTGCTGCCCTGTAATTTTAATATTTTTATTTCTGTGGGGCTGCATTATTTGAAATAAATTAATAAATAATAATTTACATGAATACCGAACTGTGTTTAACTTTTATTTAACTTGACCTGTTTGCATGTTAGTGTGATAGTGTGTATGTTTATGTCACGTTTTGCAATCAACATTTCTAATTGAGCTAGTGCTTTGAAATTTTGTGCACGTGTATTAGCCCAATGACTATGCATTATGGTATATCTAATATCGTTCTAAATCCAATAAGGCGGACGTCCCAAGATGGCGGATCGCCTTTTTCTTCACAACTCGCTTGACATGGATATCAAATGAAAGAGTTTGACGAGTAAAATACGATAAATTATGTGACGTAATTCCAAGTCCAATATGGCGGACGTGCAATCAAATTTTCGACTAGTTATAATTAAGCTAGATCTTTGAAAATTTGCACATGTGTATAAGTACGGTGACAATGCAATATAGTATATCTAATATTAAGATGACGCTTCACCATTTTCTGCACAACCCCTTTGATATGGGTTTGAAATGATAGGGTTTGGCGAGCCAAATATGATAAACTATGTGACGTTTTAAGTTCAATATGGCGGATACCCCCAAGATGGCGGATTATTTTCTTCTTCACATCCGCCTTGAAAGAATTTGACGAGTGAAATATGATACTCTATGCGATGTCATTCTAAATCCAATATGGCAAACGCACTAGAATGGCGGATTACCTTTTTCTTCACCTCAGCCCCCTTGACATGGTATCAAATGAAATGGGTTTCTCTGTCTGTGTGTCTGTATAGTAAGTAAAGACTAAAAAGTAAAAAATAAAATTGTGTAAATAATATTTTAAAAAGCCTTTATCTCAAAAAATGTACTAAAAAGAAAAATATATTTTTTTAAGTGTTACGTTTGGAAATTACTCATCTAATCGCCCCCCAAGCTTTTGTTTCCAGATGTATTAATTTACAAAATAATGTTTGTCCACGACTATTAAATAATATACTCATTATGTACGTGTTTCCTCAATGATAATGCTATCCATTAATCCCTACAGTGAATAATAATTTCATTATTCACTGATTGCAGTGAATAATGAGGACAGTCAGTTGTTTATAAGAAATGACATTAGTGACTTTTTACTAAAAATTTAAAATGTCAAAATTGCAGCAAGCAAAATACAAGTGTTGTCTCTCTAAAGTTTCTGGGAAGCACTCAAATGGTACATGCCGAAGAGGTACTTTAATGAACACTCCAAAACTACATTAGTATTTTTTTTTCAAAGCATTATCTATTAGCAACACGCGGCAATCCCCAACATTGTTTTTGAAACCATTTAGCTACGTGCCTACAAACTTTGTTATTTTATTAGTAAGCAATGACAATGTGTCAAAGCGTAATTCTGCAATTGATTTGAAACGTCAAAATTTATGCCATTTCAACGCCAACGTTACTCACAATAATTTTGCATATTAGGTACTCAAAAGGAGTATTACAATTAAATAAATGGATTCTAACAGTGAAAACGAGATTTCTTTGACACCGCCAGAGATAAAGGAAGCTGCAGAAATCGCCTCTTTAAACTTGTTGCCCGAAATATCAAGAAAATTATATATTATGACATATAAATCTTTCCTAAATAGGAGAAATCAAATGAATATGAATGAAATAAATATTAAATATTTTATAGTCGTGGACAAAGTATAGTATTCTACTCGCATATAATGGCTATTATTCTCTCTAGTGATTTACGACACTCGCCTGCGGCTCGTGTCGTAAACTTCACCATCGTGAATAATAGCCATCATTATATGCTCGTTGAATAATATACTATTTTTATTTTTTAGTACAGTTCTTTAAACAAAAGCTTTTAAAAAATACTTTGTTACATAATTTTATTACACGATAAATTATTAACTGTGGGGTGTCCTGGAAAAAGTAAAATCTGGAAGTCGAAAATAAGGGCACACAGCCAAGTCAATGCAAACACAACGTAATCTAGTTTCCACTTCTGTATAAAGCAGGGAAAGTTTATTATTGCAGGGAAAAGCCCATGGTAACCCATTAGTAAATCAATAACTGAACCAAGGTAGCAGTTCAGAATAGCGTTGTATAAATATTAAAAGTTCAGTGCAATCGATAAAACGGCAATGTCCTATTACACTGTCCAAATTGACATAATTCCTCTATGACGTGAAGTTCCGGCCGCCAAAGGTCACACTAGGTCATGAACGGAGCACGGAAAACCGCCTCCTAAAAATCGAATAAGTTTTCAAGCATTTACGTCGTATTTCACTAGTAGTTGACCGCTATTACAATCATTAATTCTGCGGGACACGCACTCTCCGTTCACGTAATCTCCTACTGTCCCACGCACTAAATTGCTTCCTTTGGGGTGCCTCTGAACAGAGACGGACCGTGAATTTTTTTTTTTAGAGAATGTTAAGAATACTTAAAATACTTGTATTTCTTTGTAACACTGCAAAATGTCTACTAAAACTGCTGCAACAAGAAAATAATTGCAGACATGTTAATGAGAACTTGTAGGCATGTTTAAGAATACATATTCTTCGGAGAATTGATGATCCCAAGCGAAAGGGTATCTGCTTTGCAGGTTAATTAGTAATTTTCGATATTTTGTCTCTGGAGACGTAGTTTACACAAACACACCAATACCAACACTCTTGAACACAACACGCCTTTCACTACATATTGTGTAGCATGGACTATATAGTAATTTTTAAAATTAATTCGTATTGAAGCTTATCAAAAAGGTGAAATTCCGATCTATAAAATAGAATAATTTTTAAATTGATATGGATCGAGATTAGTTTTTAAAATGGCAATAAATATAGCGAACAACATTTGCCTGTGTGTCTACTTGTGTATACGTGGGATACTATATCTCGTTTGAAATTTGAAAAAATGTCTTAGATAAAAATTTTGGGAGATCAAAAGTGGCATATTCTAAAATTATTTTTAAATCTACTGGGTATTTCACTTAGCGTTGGCAAGCTAATACTTGAATTCTTAAAGAGAACGCCAAAAACTTTGACAGGTCGCTGTATACAATGGTGATATTGCCGATGTCACGTTTTATAGAGGGCACTAGTTATAGTATTTTTATGTGATACTTTAAGCCATAACTTTTTTGAGGTTAGGTTTTGGACAATGTCTTCTATTATAATCGAAACACAATTTGGTTTCCTAAAGAAAAGGTGTACTTGTTGAAACGCAATAAAATGCACCCTTTCAGAGAAGCATGCGATTTAAAAAACGAGGATTAGTACAGTTCTAAGAAATTCAATTGTACCTAATCTGGTAGGTGTAGGACAAGTATGATGTCTTGAAATCGTTAATAACGCTTGTTGTGTCAAAGATTGTATACATTATAAAATATTAATTATTTGTACAGTTTTTGTGCTGCTGGTAAAATTAGGATTTTGTTACATAAATTTTGGTGCTTTCTTTGTTAATTTATTTGAGTTATTGGAGAATGCCCCGCTACCCCTATTCCAATCTAGAAATGAGTGACATAGTTGTAAATCGCGCATTTCTCTGAAATGGTGCATTTTATCACGTTTCAACAAGTACACCTTTTCTTTAGGGAATTTAATTTAATTTCAATTATAATAGAAGACAATTTCCAAAAACCTAACCTCAAAAACGTTATGGCTTCAGGTGTCACTTCCTACTTTTCTAATACTTAACTATTACACGGATTTCATCGGTTCTTGTTTTTAATACATTTATTTAGTTTTTCAATATGTTATTATTCCATATGCATGAAATAATCTGTTTTTTTCCCGATCAACGTAGCAATTATTGTACAAATTTAATTTTACTGTACTATTCGTAATTCTTGTAAACCTATTCGTATCGACGCGCGGCGATTGGTAACATTGAAAAATAGTTTCATAGAAAAGAGGTCAACAAAATTTGAATAGCTTTTCTACCTACGCAATAACACAGCCTATTGAACCGAACCGAGCTGCGAAAGGAAAATGAGTTTTCCTGGAATTTGTATTTACAATTTTTAATAATGCATATCTGTTTGTTAAGCAGATTAGAGTATTAGTAAATGTTAATGTATGTTGCATTAAAAAACGACGATTAGTATAGGACTGCACTTATACACAGAATTCATAATAATTATACAACTATACAAAAGCAGTAAAATTATCAATACCATTATACATATACTTATTACGTATATTAGGTCAGTCGGTAGACTTCTATAGTGAAAAGTTAGGCAAAATTGCGAAAGATTTTAATCTTTGAGGCAATATTGGTTTTTGCACCCTTATCCCAGAAGAAACGACCCAGATGGCAGGATCCAACAACCAGGGCCAGGGGAGGTGATAGGCAAAAAAGCAGGTCCACTCCTTACTAAGCCGGTTCAGGTCTACAGCCATTATTGGGGCAGAGCTCAAGCTCGACCCCTAATCATCCGAGATCGTCGTCTTTTAAGAATATAAAAGCTAACATGGGGTAGTAAAAAATTCTTCAACAGAATGGAAGGGATAATTTAGAAAATGTCATTTAATCTTATACTTAGAAGAATTCTAGTTAAGATATGCATGTTGTCAATAGGCATATGATTGTATGGTTGGAGATTTAATGTGTTTTTAATTGATTTTGTTGTTGAGGCTGTCGTGAATTATGAAAATTAGAATTAGCCGAAATAATTTGTTTAATTTTCTGGATTTCAAGTAGTGTACATGTACATATAAAAACATTGAACTGGCATTATAGTTTTTTGAAAATTCAATTCTTTGTCAACGAACCTAGCTGCTGACTTTTGTAAGCGAAGAATACTTACAGAATGGGATGAGCCACTCCATGAAAGAATTGCGTAAGTAATGTGAGTATGGCATATAGAGAAATAACAATATCTTAAGGTGGCCATTCCCTAGAAAGAGACATCCGACAGGGAAATATTTACTATTTTTAGCTATAACTTTTTTTTCTTAGTACGTATATTTAAAAAACTATAACAGTACCTAAGTAAAATCATAACAAGACTATTACTATGAATTTTCACTCAATAATTTTAGTGATTTGCAAAATAGCTCGATTTAAATTGAAACATTGTGTTAATCTTCCTATTTCGTAGTTTTAAATCGAGCTATTTTGCAAACCACTGAAATTATTGAGTGAAAATTCATAGCAAAAGTCTTGTTATAGGTCTACTTAGGTACTCTTATATTTTTTTAAATATACGTACTAAGAAAAAATAGTTATGGGCAAAAATAATAAATATTTCTCTATCGGATGTCTCTTTCTAGGGAATGGCCACCTTAAGTTGCAAAAAAGCAATACATATTTTAATCTGTATAATAGACAAATAATATATTAGAGAGTATATCCACGCATCATCTAAGACGACGCCAATACCGTCACATTTTACTAATAAGTTACTTTTCTCAGAGTTCTGTCTTTTTAAACTTAAGATTATTTGAAGAAAACCAATCACCTACTTACTGTGTGGAACTAAGATTAAGTTAGAATTGGAATCCAGAATCAAGGTGCCATAGGCATAGGCCCAACAGTTTATACATAATATTAAAAAAATCATTCAGATACAAGATAAACAATGAGGGACCCAGGACAGAGCCCTGAGTCTTATTGTTAAATCTTCAGCATTAGAGTTCTCAATAGTAATATGCTGTTGCCTATTGTTGAGATCAGAATCGAAGAGATCTAAATGTAAACCTTTTATGTAATAAAAGCTTAGTTTTTCTACAAGCAGCTTATGTGAGACACAATAGAGGGCCTCAGAGACATCATACAATTTAACAGCACGTGCTTACCATAATCAAGGCCCTCGACTATACCACTCACTATTTTGAAAACCGGTTATCTGTTGCAGAAATGTTTGAAGTAGGTAGCCGATTAATAAAATTGTAGAAACATACATATCAACAGATTTTGGGGACATGTTGTGTTCAGGAAAATTCATTGTTGATTGTTTACGCTCGAAATTATTCAGTTCCCAGCTAGTACGAGCCTTGTTGCCAGAATTGTCAATTAAAACATCACACCCAACGTTTTTGCTTTGGCTGTTTTATAATTTATATTCCTTATTTTTAAATACTATACAACTTAAAGTCCCTACTGCAATTTAAAATAGTCTGAATACAAAATAGTGTATTCCTCATGAGTGAATGATTAATCCACTGAACAGGGATTGTAAATACTTCTGCATTTTTTAATAGATACAGATTATTATTATTAACAGCGACTTTTTAATACTTTCACTCAACTCCGTTTATAGAATTAAAACATTATTACTAAACTTAAAGTAGCTAATGAGTTATATTTCTTTAAATTTGTATATCCTACACTTTTAGACGAGAAATAGGCGTGCATACTATTAATTGTAGGAATTGTTATTTATTGTGTGTATTATACTGAAGAGTGATGATTTATTTTCAAACAATTCGACCTGATGCGAATAATAATCAATCACCAATAGCGAATATCAAAGAATAGTGGGAGGAATGAACCTTTAATGGAATTACATTGCCTAAGGTAAACAACATCATACCATATTGGTAAGACAAATTCTATTATGATATAAATAAATTAGGCGTAAGACCTTGCCGCTACCCGAACTGAGAAAGTTCGTGTGGAAAATGTAATTCAACACATGTAAAGCCTTTTGATAGTAACATAATGAATCACAGCGAAGAAAGAAGGAAACGGATATTCGCATACGAAGTTTTTATGGGTTAAACATAATTTCGCCGCAGTTAAGCTGTATTTGATTTTCACGAAGACAAAAAGAAAGATTATTGATTTATGTACATATACAGGGTGCGCCACTTTAAACTCCCCAGACTTGTAACTTTATTATTTTTTTAGCGACGAACATGTTGGGCACATCAATTTGTAGATATTTTAAAGGCCTTTAAACATGCTTATAGAGTGATTGGGAAAAAATTTGTTTGGAAAAACTGTTAAGAAAGGAAACTAACTTCCTTGAATATTTTTTACCTCAACCTGTACATGAACTGTGCTAATGTTTTGTGACTGTTTCAACAACCCGCACTATCCACCCGCAATGGCCTAACGTTACATAGATGGGCACATCGTATTTTGAAATTTATGTCTTGAGAATGATTACTATGGAATAAATCTAAGTATATTTGTTGAATATTAATTCAGTGTTATATAGACCCACATAACATTCTTGTGTAATAGATTAACAGGTTATAAGAAACTCCCCAGTTCACTGTTGCAAGATACTTTCAACTGGTATGTATTTTTTTAGTAGAATTTTCTACCATATAGGTAACTGATGTAATGCTTTTTAAAAGAAATTAAACTGGAAAGTACTACTGATATTGCAAGTTCTGAAAGTGAGTTTGACACAAAAATAACATTTAAAGTAAAACAGATTCGTAAGAAATTATGCTTAATTTGTATGAAACCGGGCCCTGTAAACAAAGGTTCTGAGAAATTGTTACAACATTTATTGATTGTTTAAAAATCTGTGAAAAAATAAGTATCCAAATAGAAGATGATCTATATTCTAACACTGTGTCATTTCAAGAAACAAGAAATTTTGACTGTTTGGTTTGGCACCGAAATTGCTGTTCTAGTTTTATTAGTAAAAGAGATATAGAACATTTAAGGAGAAAAAGAGAAAGAAATTGAAGATTTCAGATGGATCGAATGCCTGTCCATCAAGTTCTTCAGGTGTGTCTTTGCGTATAATTAATTTTTTTACAATAAAAAAGAAATGACCACGAACACAGAAAGAAAAATAAGTCTATTAGCCCATCAAAATCCCATAAGAATTAGTGCTAACGATTTAAAGGCTATAGAAACTTAATATCAAGAACATGTAGAATTTATTTTTATTTTTAGATTAGACCTTTGCATTTTCTATTGTGAGTTTAGAAACAAAATAATTGTACAAAACAAAATGGGTTTTTTAAGGTACAGAAAAAAAAATAATGTTTTTAAAATCTAAGTATTTTGCAATCATTGCGTGTGTTGTCGACATTAGCATAGGATTATTAGTGTGACTATTTTTATGCTAATTAACAATATTTTGTGAATTAGGTGACTAACTGGTGTTAATCGTCTCGTGTGATAATAGTCTTGTATGTCAATGCTTGTTCATTCTCAATGTCACCACTGTCACTAATTGTGCTCTCTGCTTGCTTTAATATTATATAGTCAAGCAAAGAGAAATAGTTCTTGTGCTAAATGTACCAATGACTGTGTTTTATAAAGAATTTAAATTTTGAGTGCATAAATGTCATGGTTGATCAAATTCAATCAATCCGTCCCTATCTCTACCTTTACTCTGTCTCAATTCGACGAATCATCATATACTAACCAATAAAACATACTAGTTTAAATATTTTGCAATATTTAAACTTTCAAAAGCAACCAGCTGTCTATTTACTAGAGATCGACCGATACCGACATTGATATCGGTATATCGTCGTTGTATATTAGATTGTAATATCGGCGCGATATCGGTGTTGGTCAAAAAATACTTTAATAACAAATTTTTAAGGTTAAAAACAAGTCGAAACGTAATAATATTAATATTTATTTAATATTTAAGTTGTAAGTAAGTTAAGTTTAGGTAAATTATGATGCAATAAAATTAATCTTTCAGCTCGATCTGGATTTAATCGGCTTCTTGCATATCATAAACGTTACCAACAAAAGAAAATTGTTCGTTGTAAATGCTACTTGGTGGAGATGCTAAAAATAATACATTACGACTAATTGATACAGGAAGAGGTACATTTCTTGTTGGTATATCAAGTTAAAGGATGTCCAGCCAATCGGCTATGTATATGTGAATTTCATTTTCAGTTTTAATTAATAAATCTTTCTTTGTAATTTTACTTAGGTTTAATCAATTTGTTTTATTTCCCATACTCGTAAACTCTTCATCAGTGTGCCAAAACATGTCATGAGCAACATCATTATTATTACTCTGGTTATCGTTGTTTGAAGATTGTCTAGCAATTTTTGCCAATGCCAATTCATCACTGTCGTCCTACTACTATATAATATTGTGCAAAATATATGTCGGATACCACGGGGGCACGTTTAGGGTTAGACCGCTTGGACATGTTAGCAAGTACGACACTGGTATTTCACTTAATACAAAATTTAATAACAAAGTATAATTGTCCACACGAATAATACAAGTAATCAAAACAGTCTCAACACCATCGGATAAATCTAATAAAACAAAAGGAACTAACGATCCACTACCCGCTAGCCCGCGATAATCAAATCTTAACTCTTTCACAGCTAATCATAGAATGCCTTTTTGTTCCCCGGGTTAGCCGATCTGTTTCGTTCGCTTAACATAGCTTAAGCGTGTTCCCATGCCCATATAAGGAAATGCATCGAATCTTAAACTGTTATTGGTTGGGGTAGGTAAATCAACCACAATGTTTATATTAACAATATATAACAATAATAAACAGTCACAAGTACTATTGCTGGGTTCCCAAGGATCATAGGCGTACAGAAATTATGGTGGCGCCGACATATACTTTAATTCTGTATAACAAATTGTCAGATTTTAGAAATAAGAAATAAAGAAATCTAAGGCCGATAACGATAATCGGCCACGTAGATATCGATATCGGCCGATTATCGGCCTTTGTGTCCCAATAGCTTTTAGAGTGTTAATTTTAAATTTTTAAGTCTGTAGTACAGATATTACTAATTTTAATGTTAATTTTAAGCCGCCGCCGGTAGGAGTTTGAACTTTTTGTATTAATTTTATTGAGCTGAACCGGTCGTGGTCCACCCAACCCTACGTACACCACGATACTGCACGATGTGGTTGTCTGGTTGGTTCCGGGTCGCAATCCGGGGAGGCAATGTTTGTATTTTAAATTTAAATAAAATTGTTATGATGATGATGATGGTATCGGCCTAAAAAATCATATCGGTCCATCCTTACTATTTATTATATCTCTAATTAACCATAAGTTATTAAAATCTGCTCTGCGATTGCCATCAATATTATCGTTGCAACACTCGTCTTTTCAGTTGTTTTATATTTAAGATGGACCTATGTTCTTGAAGCTAGTTAAACTTGGACATTTCGTGTATCCAACTATACTGTTTACTCAATGTTACCGTTTACATTGTCTAAAAGTTGAAAGGACTTATGTTTTCCGAAATTCTACTTACACCACACTAATCCATATGAAATTGATAAAAATTGAGAATTCTTTTCTGTATGCTCTTCTCAGAAAAGGATATATTATATTTGCAAAGCACTTTTGTAAAACCGCGAATATCGGTCATCGACAAACATTTTTCATGTTATCGTGTTAGGCATCGAATTCTAAATTACTTTAAAAATGTTGTTCGGTTGCTTATAATGTGATGGATGGACATGTCACATTATAAGTAACGAAAAGTTCGATTTATTGAAAGTTAAATTGTAGATAGCGTTAGCTAGAGAAAAAAATGCTAAAAATCGATAGATAAATATGAAAGTAAATAAATAATTTAATAAAGATGGACA
The DNA here is from genome assembly GCA_963583905.1 of Stenurella melanura. NCBI lineage: Eukaryota > Metazoa > Arthropoda > Insecta > Coleoptera > Cerambycidae > Stenurella > Stenurella melanura. Next base: position 119,243,303 of record OY757312.1, read on the forward strand.
TGAATAAGGTTGCAATATTAAATAGAATTTTATTAAAACAAATATACTGCACAATATGGCGAAAAATTTCGTGAATCAAGCTGACAGCTGATTAGAGTTAAAAATATACTCAAAAGTTTAACTCATCTTGAAAAACTGTTAAGCGCATCAGATAAAATATTGAACAATAAGACTTTCGATAAACCGACAAAAAATATAATGCTTCTTTTTAGTTTTCTTATAAGGTTTTAACTTAATTGCAGCCATTAGTAATAACAATAATTTTTTCGGACAATAATCCCGTAATTCATGAGATATGGTTGGTTTGTGTATTGTCACCAATGCAAATATTGATATAACACATTCTTTCCTAAACCTAACCCAAATAAAACTTTAGGTTAGGTTTAGGTTATATAGTTGTTTAGGTTATTCTCACGATTTACTAAAATTTGGTGGTTGATGAGGCTAAATGGATACCGGATCCGTGTTCAGCGTGTCGAAATATACAGGGTTACCCAATATAGTCCCAGAAACAGATTGCTTTTTTGTGTGCCTGTATTATTATAATCCTCTATTAAATCTATTTATTTGTCAGAGACATTATAATAAATGATTATAATGGGTGACGCAGAGTAGACAAAAAATCTATGCTCTAAAATATTACTTATTACTTTCCTGTATACATACATTATGATGCATTTACTAAAATAATTTGTTTTGTTTACAGGTAAGGTCCTACTCTTTACCCACGAATTATGTAAGTATGCTTAATAATTAAGATGATTCCTACCTAGCTACTGTTTCTACTCATACCTATTAGTATATCCGCCACATCTTGTGTTAATAATAGGTCACAAATAGTAACGGTCAACGGAAGTAAGTAAGCCCCATATATAGTTCTTTCAAGAGTACCTCGAGGTTCACAAGTTGGATCGTAGCTATTTTTGATCTTTATAAAGGATAGGTATTCGTATTTGTTTTAAAGTTTGCAAATTTTTATTATACGCAAACGACTTACATAGCTCAACTACGCCTCAATCCAGGAAGATTCTTTTACAAATACTGTATACAGAAAAACTATTCTTAAGTCTTTAGGTACAAATATTATTTAAGCAACAGAGCTAACACAAGAACGTGGAATTTGAAGATCTTGGAATAATTTTTTTATTAAAAAATGACCTTATCTCCTCATGTATTTAACACCACAGAATATCTAAAAGAAATATCTCTATAACTGCAGTAAGAACAATTTATTTTTCCTTCATGCATAGTAAGATAAATTTTGCATCAATAAATAGGCCGTTGGAATTAATAGAAAAAGGTGATTTTCAAAAAGTTTCGTCTCCAAAAGATTTTATTGCATGGAATGCATCTGTTAGGTATAAAAACTTGAAAAATCATAGTCCGTACGCACAGAATGGCGAGGAAAGTAACTAAAATTGCTTAACTATGCAAAAAAGTGCATTTTTTGCTGTTTTTGTGCATTTTTCAAGGGTTTTTAAAAAATATTCATTTAAGATTCATAAAAATTTGAGAAAAATGGTTTGTCTTAGTATTATACAAGCCTTAAGTAACATATTGGGTCATTTAAGACCCTTTATGGGCCGATTGTAGCCATTAAACGCATCCAAAAGTGCATAATTTGCATCCGTTTAAAAAAATTGTAATAATTGCTCTAAAATTAATAAAATATCGTCCAAATTTTATACGCGGGGGTTTTCGAGGTCACTAATTACGAATTTGAAGAGAAAATCGGAAAATTCAAAATGGCTGATTTTTGTTGTAAAACAATTTTTAAAGCATGTTCTGCAAATAACAATAATAAGGAGGGGGAGGGGAAAATGCAAACAAAAAATAACAGTTGAAAATTTAGTTAAAAAATGACGTAAATTATTTTTTTCATTTGCTTTGTATACATTTTATCTGAAAAAAAGGGAAAAAAAACGTACTTTTAAAATTGAATTTCGCGCCATTATCAGTCAACCATTTTGAATTTTCCGATATTATCTTCAAATTCGTAATTAGTGACCTCGAAAACCACGGAGTATAAAATTTGGACGATATTTTATTAATTTTAGAGCAATTATCAATTTTTTGGATGCAAATTATGCACTTTTGGATGCGTTTAATGGGTACAATCGGCCCATAAAGGGTTTTAACTGAACCAATATGTTACTTAAGGCTTGTATAATACTAAAACAAACCATTTTTCTCAAATTTTTATAAATCTTAAATGAATATCTTTGAAAAACCCTTGAAAATTGCGCAAGAACAGCAAAAAATGCACTTTTTTGCATAATTATGCATTTTTAGGTACTTTCCTCGTCATTCTGTGCGTACGGACTACGATTTTTCAAGTTTTCATACCTAACAGATGCATTCTACGCAATAAAATCTTTTGGAGATGAAACTTCTTTTCTCTCTCCTTTTTTTATTAATTCCAATGGCTTAAAATATGGAACCCACAATATTTACTTGTAAATCTCGATTAGAATCTGTTCAAAATAAAGGACCCCGCGCATTTAGCGTTGGAAGAGTAATTTCGTTGGAAAATATGACTTCCAGAAGAGCAGGATTTTGTTAAGAGACAATTATCTTTTTACACCACTAGAAAACAGAAGAGCATTCGTAACCTTAAAAATAATATCTTGTTTCATAAATCTTATAATACAAAAATTAGAGCCAATACGTCCCTTTAAATAGAATGTTGAGGGCTTCTGATCACTAAGAAGTTCTATAAAAACACAAATATTAATTAGGTACCTGAATGTTATTTGCTTCCAATTATATTGTATACACGAATCTTAGTTTATAAATTAGTTTAGTTAATTAGTTTTAGTGGGCATTTTTTGTGCTGTATAGCCTTTTATCTACAAAATAAATCAATAATTAGTTGATTAATTAATTAAATAAATAAAAATCTAAACCAGGGTTGCGACATTTTAAATCAGTTCACTTAATTTTTTTTAAATCTCAATCTTCAATTAAGGTAAAAATGATCTTTTCGTATTAAACATGTTTCATTATGAAACATTTTGCTTATTCCCTGAACCAAGAAGCATCATTATTTTATAAGCAATCGTTTCTGTATAAAATTCGTCAGTGGTTGTTGGTTTTATTTCTGAAATTGGGATACGCCGCATTTTCTTACACTGTTGGCGTCTTCCACTTCCTTCTTTATCCTTAAGCGACTTCAATCCTGTTCAAAATTCACCGCATCAACAATAACGAGGTAGTCTTAGAAAGGGGTTGTTGACCAAAACCATGTCCAGGCCATTTCAATCTTATTCTTTAAGGAGTTCTAGTGATTGATGTCTTTGATACGTGCCTTACTTTAACGTGAATTTTACCCGGGACAGTACATGGGATAAATAAGGGTGAATTAGGGCATAGGTGCATTTGTGGGATTTTAAGTAAAAGTGATTTTAAAAGGTAGTTAGTAATAATAACAATTATAAACAGAAGTGCAGTAAATCACGTCAGGATTTCGAGAAAACTTAACCTAAAATAACTTGTTCGCCTTCACTCATGCACAAATTAATTAATTCAATATTTCGGCCTGAATTTTATTGCAAATTCGGATTGCTTGACTAAAAATAGGCTAAATTTTTTCCGAAATTGTCATTTTTTTTTTAGATATCCGGCGATGAAAAATCAAAATTTTGGAATTTTGCGACTTTTTTTACTCGAAAAAGGAGAAGTTTGGACAAAAATTGCAAGAGGCAAAAAGAATTTGGAATCATCCGTAGGATATCCTCAAATTTTTTCGGAATTGTCTAACGTCCTTTGCAGAAAAGAGCATTGTGGAGTTTTCAAGTGCATCAAAAAGGGCCTTGGGTAATTCCGAAAAAAATTGAGAATATCTTGTCTTTTGCAATTTTTGTCTAAACTTCTTCTTTTTCGAGTAAAAAAATCGCAAAGTTCTAAAATTTTGTATTTTTAGCGCTTTTAGGTTAAGTTTTCTCAAAATCCTGACGTGATCGCGCAAAACGGACCATGACATCGTGTTCAGCAGGTCGTAAACCTTCGGGGTACGGTAATGGATTCTCATTGGTCGGACATTTTTTTTTTTTTGTAAACTTGTGTTACTATTGTGTAAAGGTGAACTGTTTTTTTTTTATATTTAAAAGTAGAAGTAGTTACTGATGATGATGAAATCCTTTAATGATATTAATATATTAATGTTCACTAAAATACCCTTTATTGGGTATTTCAAATTTATACTTTGAAAGATAGAAAAAAACGAGGGTGTACTTGGTTTCGTGGGCCCTCGGTATATTTCAACCTACCATAAACTTTCCTGAAGTTTAATGAGGAAACAGGGCCTTTTATTGCTGTTTGAAATGGAAAGACTAACACAGACTTTATTTCACTTACAATTTTAAATGAAATGGTTAATACAGTAATATTATTTTTAATAATTTGAAGAGTGTAATTAATTTGAAGCTTGAAAGAACCTTGTGTATCTTTATAATCCTGCGACTATGATATAGTTGCATAAGTTGTAATTCAAAAACTCCTTTTATATGCGGTAAAACTAGTATTACTTTAACAAGTGATGGGCGGCACAAGGGATATGTACGATGGATTATACATATTAGTATATTCTTCCTCGATATGAGGAGTGACTTCCCTGTTTACTCAGTGTTATCTGCAGCGGCAAAGATGGCAGGATAAAGTTACTCATCGCTCGAAATTTATATTGGAATAAAAGGACATGAGAATTTTTTTTTTATAAATCCCCGCAAGAAATGAAAAGTGGGCGTGAATTGTAAACATAATATCTTTGACCATAGGTGCTCACAATAGAGATTTTTTTTCTGTGGAGATAACTGAATCAAAAAGAGAAAAATATCCAATGTAGACTGTGTTATTAAAAAAACCGCTGCCTAAGGAATCACTACTTCCACATCCAGATTTCTCGTCCAAGTCACTTTAAAGGACTTGACATCTTGACTATATTTGCACTCTAGTATGATTAAATTGTTGATCATAGAGTTTTAATAATATTATATGGGGCAGATATCATAGAAAAATTTGAGGCGTTGGTTTCTACCATATACGTTAAAAATGAAGTTTCTAGCTTGGTCTACTTATTTTGCGCTATTCACAACCTACCACTTCTCACCCCTTCAACGGAATCATCTCAATCAGATGTCATTACTATACATACGTGTACTAACTTTCAAGTGAATGTCTCAGTTTTATGTTGTCAGTCCTTTAATAATGGAGTGGAGGTGGTGGGGGTGGGGGATTAAAAAATATTAGAAAGACATCTGAGGCCGTTGTTTCTAGTATATACACCAAATGCCAACTTGCTGTACTCTTACTAACTTGCTTCAGTTTATTTTTCCCTGATTCTAAACCTATTTCAAGAAGAAAAAAAAGATTTTTTTTTTACGATTACTATACATAATTAAGAAGGTTTGGTTAAAAAAAGATTTACGCTATGAATTGCAAATACAAAAATCATTAAAAATAGTCGAAATGAACAAAGTAGAAAATATTTACTTTTTTGTGGATAAATATCTGAAGAGTCTCGTAAATGACTGACAGTAACAAATCACAGTACTTATCGCATACAAAATGTAAACAAGCTGTATAATAAAATATTACTGAACCGAGACCAGACCAGTTGACCATAAGTCGCAAAGAGCAAGGTCGCAAGAGAGTGTAGCGTGAACTTGCTTCAGGTTTTGGCCAGTGAGAAGCTGGGAAATAGTTATCCACGGTTCAGTCTAGAATAGAAACCCCAATACATTGTTATAGATTATCGAGTTTTTTTTTTTTTTAAGAGAAATGTGTATTTACATCAGCTGCTGGGATCGTGTATTTTGACTATTATACCGTTTAGTCCAGTCAACGAAGCCCGAGTAGGGGAAATAATTCGTGTGGAGGCCAATTTTTGTATAGTTGTCGGGGGGGTGCCCTGAACAATATACTAAAAATCCTGACAAGTGGATGCTGAGCGGAGGGGGAAGGGTAGCTTAAAGGTACCCTTTTCACGTTTTTCTTGAATAACTTGAAAACCACGCCCTCTAGCAAAGAAGTGTCTATATACAATATTACACTGCATTTTTTTTAGGATCAGTACTTGTTCCAAAATGTTTTTCCACCTATTCTAGTGGTAACATTTTTTTTTTAAATAGGTTCAGAATGTTTGAAAATGTGGAAATTTTTAAAATTCGAGTGGAAAAAAAAATTGTCCGTAGCGTCAGCTGTCTACCAAATTTGACTGTTCTCCGTCAAGTAGTTTTTTAGTTAATCCACCAACAGTCAGACCGACCGACAGACAGACGGACCGACGGAATTGAAAAACCTATATTTTCGTAATCTACATGATCTGAATCGTGAAAATTCGAAAAAATCTAGGAGAGTGATTTTTTTCTCGAATACGATACTTGCCTTCGGTATGCCATTTTTCCACTCTGTATCTGTTAATTATTGATCCTAAAAAAAAAAAAACGAATAGGAACTTACGCTAGAGGGCGTAGTTTTCTAATTGCCCCGCTCGCCATTCACTGGTCACTACTATTAGCATGTTGTTCAGGGCACTGCTCCCGACAACTTAACAAAAATTGGCCTCTACACGAATTTCCTCTATTTTTTCTTCGTTAATTGGACTATTTACTACTAATTAGTTTACTAGATTATATTTTTAGCTAATTCCGATGAAGGGTTGGGGGTTAAATAAGAAAAAATAATTGAGTTAAGCTGATAAGAGTACAGGAACTTGGGACTTGGTGTATATACTAGAAGCCAAGGCCTCAGATTTTTTAAATAATATTTTACATCTTCCGCACTTTATTATTAAAGGGGTTGTTAAAACAAAATTGAGATATTCACTTGAAATTGGGTACACGTATGTATTATAACGTCATCTGGAATTATATTGTATTTTGAGATGATTCCGTTGAAGGGTTAGGGTTAGATAGGGGTAAATAAGGTGAAAGTAAGTAAAGCATGTCGGTAAGAATACAGATACTTGGGATTTGGTGGATATACTAGAAGCCAATTCTTCAGATTTTTTAAAAACATTTTTCAATCCCTCCACCATCCCCCAATCCATTAATAAAGAGCCTCATAACATAAAATTCAGATATTCACTTGTTTAGTACACGTATGTATTATAGCAACATTTGGAACTTCATTCTATATTGAAACGATTTCACGTAGTGTGGGGTAAGTAGGAGTAAATAGGAGAAAACAAGTATAGCATGCTGGTAAGAGTACAGAAACTTGGGATTTGGTGTATATACTAGAAGCTAAGGCCTCATATTTTTTTATAATATTTTTCAACCTTTCCACTCCATTATTAAAGAGGTTAATAAAATATAATTGAGATACTCACTTGAAATAATGACAACAGATTGAGATGGTTCGGGGGGGGGGGGGGGGGGCTGTAAATAGGGGGCATAAAAAAATAAGTTAATATCATTTTTAGCGTATATGCTATAAGCCAACACCTTAAATTTTTTTCTATGACACTGGCCTCAAATATATTGAAGTTCTATAATTATTATGTCCACATACTAGAGTGCAAAATAAATATAGTCAAGATGTTGAAGAGACTTGAATGGGAAATCTGTATGTGGAAGTAGTGATTCCTTGGGCAGCGGTTTTTTTTAATTATAAGGTAACCAAAACGTCCAAATTAACCACATATTGCGAAATATATTTTAAAATAAGCCATTGGTAAAATTCTAACTATTAATAACATAAGCACACAAAATTTAAAAAGTTGTCGATTCCACAGACCAAACCAATCATTTCCGGTGTATTTTGGCCGTGGTTGGGTAAAATTGACTCCGGATTCGGATTCAGTAGGCCAAAATACACCAAAATGATTGGTTTGATCCGTGGAATCGACAACTTTTTTTGGGTGCCTGTCCCCCAATGAAAAAGTTGTCGATTCCACGAACCAAATCAATAATTTCCGGTATATTTTGCTGAATCCGAATCCGGTGTCAGTTTTGCTCCAACGCGTCACAATTTTTTTCTATCAAAAAACAGAGAAATGCAATTTTGGCAATTTTGTGCGTAATGATCCAAATATTGTTGGCTGTTAAAGGCAATGAATTAGATGTTTTCTGTCAGTTGTGAGAACGTCCTTACGTTTACGATGGCGAGCCAAATTCTAGAGTATTATACTACAGTCTAGGTCTAGAGTATTATACATCCCTCGTAAGCTGGCTTTCAAGCATAAACATATAAAATAATTCCATTACCTTTAGAGGTTAAGTTTTTTAAGTAATATTGACCTTTAGGCTGTATGGGCGCATTGAAAAATTTTATATTTCCTTTTGTTGTAAACAAAATTGTTTTATACAATATCAGATCAAGTTGCCGTCTGATATCATGGATTTTCATAATTGCGGGTGTCTTCTGAACCGATTCCAGCAAAAGAACTGCGTACGAAATGTATTGGATACATTATTATATGTCCATATGATGCATAATTATGATGGTTTTCAGCATATCATTTTTAGTTTCAACCTAGAACAATATATCTTTAGCTTTGTTGAACTCTTCGTACAATTTGTTCTTTATGCTATTTGTTATTTTTCCAATCATTCACTGACTTAAGATGGCTTCATTTAAATAACATGGTGTTAGTCAGTTGACAGTACAACGAGGAATAGTACTATAGAACCGTATTCCTGAGTGATGAATAAACACCTTCGGAAATGTCACATCAATCATATTGTGGTAGGTTAAGAATTATTGTTATTTGGGCTCTAATCTCGTTATTCTAATGCAAGTCGGTTTTGTGGCAGCGGGGGGCATTTTATGGTGCATAATACAAATGATGTAGATGCAGGTCAACGTATTTTCCACATTAATACTCCAGTCATCAATGTCATCATTCATCGGGTATTTTGTTTAGGTGCAAAAAAAAAACTCTTAAATTTGTGAATTCTAATTCGATCAAGAACTCTTTTGAAAAAGGTGTAGAGTTTAGAAAATGCGGATTATTCACTTCCTCCTACGATAAAAGGGTTCTGTTAGTAGTGGAATTGAATAGAAATCATTCATTTTGTAACACTAACATGAAGTTTGACATATCGGTAAAGATTCTTATGGCGCATAAAATGAAATATAGTTCCCACTTTATCAAAAATCGGTAAAGGTATTTTACACAGAATTTCCCTCTATGATTATACAGGGCGGTCACTCTAAAATTTTTTAATTAAGCAACGACATATGAGAATATAATCGAAATGTAGTTTTCACTATTATTACAAAGAAAATCTGGTAAACTTTTCATCAAATAATATACATCATGATCATCCGACAGCAAAAAATATATATTAGGTGCCAAATGTGGAACATTTGCGTAAATACATTTATAAATTTCCACCATAGTTAAATTATTTCTTAGAATGACCACCCTGTATATTTTTCAATAAAACTAATATGTGGAGTGGAAATAGTCGTACAAAATTTCAATTCATTTTTTTAAACAGGTTTAGAATGTCATGAAATGTGGAGATTTTAAATTTAAGTGAAACTATTTTTTCCTTATCTATTCCCTTTAGACGGTTCACCCTGTATATTCTCCGATGAAAATCTAACCATTTCTTTGCTGACAACTAGCGTCACCAAATTTAACTGTTCTCCGTCAAGTAATTTTTTAGTTAATGGGCCAACAGACGGACAACAGACCGACAGACAAACAGACACACTGACGAAATTGCAGTACCTTTATTTTCGTAATCTACATGATCTGAAACGTGAAAATCCGAAGATATGTGGGAGGGTGAATTTTTCTCGAATAGAATACTATCCGTCGGTAAGTGAGGGAAGTACAAATTTCTTCGTCGACATCTTGATAGAATGGCACCCAAATGCAGTTTATTTGCAATTTTCTCGGTCAACGATTATACAGGATGAACCATTAATAATAGGCCATGGTGCAGAGGTAGATTCTTTGGGATAAAACATGAGGATATAACCAAATATGATTTAGTAAAATGTTGTTGTGGAAAAAGATACAAGGTGTCAAAGTTCAAATTATTTTTTCGTTTTTTTTGCAATAACTTAACACCCTCGTGACTAATTTTCGCTAAATTTGCTAGAGGAACTTTTTTTATTCTAAGAAAATAATGTATGTATTACATCACGTTAGGTCATAGATGGCGCAGCAGGACCTGTATCTGATGATGAATTTTTTTTTTTTTTATGAAACCTTGTACTACTTCTGACCAGAAAATCTGATGAGGGCGTCATTTCCACGTATAAAAGGTACACTTGGTAGAACTTCATAACTCCAACCGTTTTCAAACAAATTCAAATTTAATGAAACAAAGTGTATTTATTGAAAGAAGATAAAAGATTTTCTTACACTGAAAATTACATTTTCCTGTCCTCTAATAAAATTGCCTGCATTTTGTATTTTGTTCCACAGTTCTTCTCTTGAATTGTTAGTATTTGCATAGACTCAGAACTCCTTGGTGGCCAAGCAAACTCACTTCCCCGACCGATCCATCTGCGTGAGAAAGTCTCATCAAGGTAATTCCTGACTTCTATCGAGAAATGAGGGGAGCTCCATTTTCCATAAACTATTATGTTCTGTATGTCTAGCATGAAAGCATGTAATATATCGGCAAGAGTATTTGAAGAAAAAACAAATAACTGTCCGTTTAAATTTGGAGGAAGGACAAATGGTCCCAATAACTGATGATATCACACCAAACTTTAATCTTATATTCGTGCTGAAAATGCCTTTCTTTAACGGCATGAGGATTTTCTACTTCCCAGTAATGGGTATTTCTCCAGTTAAAAACGCTTCGGCGAGTAAAAGTTACTTCGTCGGTAAATAAAATGTTCTTAACAAAATTTCGATCCCTGTTGTGTTTATTTAGAACAAATTGACAAAATTATAGCCTTTGTGGAAGATTCCTTCGAAGTAGGTTTTGTACAGGAGTGATGTGATTGTTTACTTACCCCTGTTGCCGCTGATAAAAAACTTGAGCTGACTTAATTATCTTCATCCACACGAACTAACATTTCTAGTTCTTGATCTGAAGTAATTCGTTTCGGTCGTCTTACATCATTTTTATGGCGAAATGAACCCGTTTCCCGCAAACGACCAAACAGATCTTTGAAGATCTTATGGTGTGGCTGTTCTATTTGGATATTAAAATGAGTATCTCCTTGCTGCAGCACGTCCGCAATTTTTTTTTTTTTTTACGTAAACACATATCCCTCATTTCCCTATTTGAAAAATTATTATGTCGAGTCATTTTAAATAAAGAAGTAAAAGAAATTAGCTCGAGGAACACAAAACGAAAATAAAATGATTACATGACGTACATGACAGAACTAAAACGTAACCAAAGCACACTTTTCAATAAATACACTTTGTAAAATATAAGGACTCTGATTCTTTGCGTGTTGGAAGATTACATAAAAAAATTATAAATAACGAGTATTCGCCTGTACCTCTTTTCCTTAAGTTCCTCGTTCAGGTGTAGATGGGTTGTAGAGACGTCCCCTTTTGAATGAAAATGATGCGGTTGGTAGAAAATACTGCGGTGGCAAAAATGATTCTTCCTGTGGACAATACGGGTTTAATACCGCGACCATACACGTTGATTACTCGATTCGCAATGTTCATCGCGCGCAGGGCAGGCGAACACAAGGACGGGAAAACAAGGTTGAAAAAAAAAAAATTAAACATAAAAAAGTTGTACCTTCAACATCCAAAATTTCCTTTTAAAAATACAAAAATATATAAACCATAATAAAAAGAAATTGCACATAAGCCGTATCTTAACACCTTTTATACGCAGAAATGACGCCCTCATAGAAGAGGTCAGAAGTACCACAACGTTTCGTCAAAAAAAAATATGAAAAAAATTCATCATCAGATACCGATCCTGCGGCGCCCTCTATGTTCTAACGTGATGTAATACATACATTATTGTTTCTTAGAATAAAAAAAGTTCCTCTAGCAAATTTGGCGAAGATCAGCCAAGAAGGCTGTTGAGTTACTGCAAAAAAAACGAAAAAATAATTTGAATTTTGACACAGCAATATTTTACTAAAGCATATTTGGTTATATTCTCATATTTTGGCCCAAAGAATCTACCCCTGTACTATGGCCTATTATTAATGGCCCACCCTGTATAAAAATCTTGCAGAGTTAAAAATTAACAAGAACATTTGCTACAAAAATGTTCAGTATATAATTTTTTAGAACTTTAGCCGTTTTCATGCTAAAACGCAGCAATGATATGAAGCAATACCACTTGCAATTAATGTAGCAGTGTTTCTATTTAGGTCTTTAATGAAAAGAATGGTATTAAAATATACCAGGTACCTACGGCACCAGATACACCTCCATTTTGTTTTTACTTATCAAAATAAAAATTTTAAATGGGGGTACAGGACATTTAGCATAAAAATGCATTTTCTTACGTAACCAGACCTAAAAGTACATAGCACCCTGTAATTTTTTAATCTCTAATCTTCACTAAATTTGGTGGCTTTTCTTGTATGCTCGTTTCCTATTGATTAATCAGGCACACAAGAAAGTCGTGTTCTGCAGTTCAAAATACATGGGAATATGGTATTCTGGTCTCTAAGTTTGTTTGAGTGTGTCTGTGATATGTTTTTCGCGATTCTAAAAAGAATGGTGCGAAATTTTGTAATTAGATCTCAAATTCGTGTTCTGCGGTTCAAAATACATGGAAATATGGTATTGCCGTTCTGTATTTGATACGTACTCTAGTACGGTTCTGGATACAATCCTATAATAATTGTCATTGATGTCATTAATTTATCTTGTAATTCTGTAGTTAAAAATAGCACATGTTTTCTGTGGATACAGAATTGAGATTCGATAAAGAGACACATGCTTTTGTTCTCAGCAGAAGTATTTTATTATTTATGCTGTTTACCTATAACGGGGTCATATTAAATAGGCTGTTATGCCGATATCACCAGATCTAAAAGAAGAAAGGATGACAGTTAAAAATATGATAAGAATGAAAGGGCAGACTACATTTTTGGAATTTAGTACAGTCCGAGACAATCACCAACAAATATTATTTAATTTTTCAAGATGTATTTCTGAAAGAAATATGTCAAATCAGCCAGTTAAAAATAAAATTTAGAAACTTGACCTCCGTTTTTAATAATTTTTGGTGAAAGCTACAATGCTGCCAACAGCATGAAAATTACAATTTTTTTTTCTTGAGTAAATAAATCTTGGAACTTGTGGATAATATACATTGAAATAAGTTGAACATAAAAAGTAAACATTTATTAATACCGGAACTTGTTTAACAATGGTTTGTATATTTTTAAACCACTCTTACATAATGACATTTCAGCATAACTGTGTTTATAAACTTTTCCAGTTTAAGGATCCACTCGACGCAATATCGTTTTTAGATCGACAATTAGAACGTCTAGTATATACAGGATGTAATCAGTTTCATGCAATTAAAAGAAAACAGGTAATGGGGACCGACTTGAAAAACCAAAATCCTTTATGACTTTTCCCTCTAGGGGCACTTTGAAAAACACTGATCTAGGTTAACATATTTAATATTGTGGTAGACAACTATTGAGAACCACTGCTTTTCTTGGTCGATGGACTTGTACTTCCCAATTATACAACTTTTAAATTGTCATAAAAAGTGCTGGCCGGCACACGCGATGTTAAAGGATCATCGACCGCCTTTGATGTACCGCCTCAACTGAACTGAGGCAAGTATAAAGAGGTAAATAATTCGTTCTCTCTTCGTGCACAATTGCAAGCAAATAATGGCCATAGAGGTTTAAACAGAGCATTTCTTTACATGTGTGTTTTTTAATTTGGAACAAAATATTGGATTGTTTATAATTTAGAAAATTTAAATGTGGTTTATTAACATTTGTAACATAAATGAGTGCCCTGGGTTAAAAGCTTACTACCTACCTAAATGATACAAAATCTCTGCATCTGTATCAATACACAGTTCGGTACGTCGAATTAAGTACATACGCACTTCGTTCAACACTAAACTATCAACTAACGTTGTCAATAAAGAAATATAAAATAAAAACAAAAGCCAAAAAGAAATACAAAAATAACGAACAAGTAAGTTGTGTCTGTACGTAATCAAGAATTTGGCAACTTGAACGGTAAGTCAATAAAATAAATCTAACTATCTATAAAACTAACTATAAATACACAATGACGCGAAATTCAAAAATAACAAAAACAACGAACGGCGGGTTGGGCGTGTGTACATAACCAAACACCGACAGTAACTAAAATATTGCACAAGGGAGAGTTAGACTATAGTTTTCTTCAAATCAGATCTAGATCTAAACCTACCTCAATATTCCAGCAGTTCTCAAAATATTTTATTGAAAATTGCGAAATTTTTGTTAATTTTTTTTCTCCAAAACTAAGAGCTTTAGACCCCATGTTATATAAGGTTTTTTTGTTTGTCTTGTCGTTCCCTACCAACATTTTTTTTTAATGACATGAAACTAATTACACCCTGTATGAACAGGAAGATTTTTTGGAAAGTGCCAAGTGATATAGAGAAACTGACTGTTACATCCTGGGTTTTGTCATTTTTATATAGTGCATATTCTAACCACCAACATTCATCATACGCGGCAGTGACCCATGATTCAAACATACATGGTTTGTTGATTCTCCTGAAACCTTTTAAACAGCGTATACCTTCGTTAGTCAGGAGATTTCAAACACATCGTATGCGCATATGCCACGACACTTTTTCGGCAACCCATGTGTAGCAAACCCTCCTATTACCAATACTACTACTACTTTACCTTTCTCTCCTTTATCTCTGTTTTTTCTGCATTGTTTTTAGCACGCTTGCCTTAATTAACCTAGTAAAGTTTTTTGATACATTAATACTTTACATAGCGTATCTACCGGCGCTTTAATATTTATTTACTTCTTTATCGTCGCCCCACCATTGAAATTGAGACAGAGGCACAAGAAAGTTCAATTAATGTTACTTAATTTGGGACAAAGAAATTGTCTTTTTTTTCAGCTTTTTGTTGGCTGGAATCACTTAAATACATACAAATCCGACGAGAAACCGCCTCACTCAATTTTTGCGTACTCGGTGAAGGGTTAGGTCCTGGTTTAAGTTGTTTCATATAAAAAAGAAATTATAATCTGGTTAACATAGCGGCATCTAAGCACTCAATAGCAACTCCATAAATCAGTTAACTGTAAAAAACGAAAGGAATTTAACATCGCACACGAAATCATAAATGGTATATCCCTTGCAGAGAAGTTAACAAAAGGAAAATGTCTATTTGTATACCTCCGAGAAATTTTATTTTCAATGGAAAAAATGTCCCTTTGTACATTGTTACTTATAAAAATGGACGACGAACAGCGTGTAGGCCGCAGTACAATGAGACATTGACAAGCCAATATCTGAAACATGTTCGGGTATTTCTGAAATTCTATCCAAAGCTATACGTTGTAATGTATAAATATTTATTTTTATATGGGTTTCCATCATTACTAAAACGTAAAAGTGTTGACAATGAAAACTACAAATAAAATGCTCTTTGATGTATTTCGTGCTATATATCCTTTTACGAGGTCAAGCGTTAAAAAAATTAGTAGTACCTATTATAGTATATATAAATATTTAAAACGTTCAAACAAAATGTAATTTGTTTGACCTCGTCTGAGAAAAATCTTTGTATTTTTCATCAATTTTAATACTTGGAATTTATTCCGTTCTGTTTCCTGGCGTCCAAATACGTATTGGAGGGTTGTAAAAGGATGCCAGCAAAGGACCTGCAGAATCCTTATGGGACATGCCTTTCGGTCATACTCTTTGAAACTCTGGATTCTGGTAGTTCTTGATGTGTAAAACAAAAATTCTCAAGGGCACTAAGTCCTAAAAACCCATGGTTTTAAGATATAGCCCTCTGAACTTGGACTTGTCCTGCATTCTGCAACATGGCAGCACAGGGGGAAGGTATAATTATATCCTTTTCGCCTGTGTGTATCCTTCCGCCTTCTTAACAGTTCAGAAATAAATCGAGTTTTTGCAGTCATGCAAGAACAAACGTAAAATAAAATATGTCCAATGCTCTTTTATTCATATTGTAATTTAACATACTCATGTGTCTTATCTATTTGTTCTACCGAAAACACATCTTGTATGTAATTAAGAAAACAAAATCTACACATAAATTAACCCACTACTAAAGAGTATCGAGTAATTTATCGCTATAAGGCGCAAGAATGTAAATGCAAGCACATAAAAACTTCATAAAGATATAAAAAGTCGGATCGAAACCACAAACGCATGTGCGGTGCGTTCCATAATCGAGAGTTATGAAAGTTAAAGAAAGATAGAAAAAATCCTCGTCGGGCATTACGTTTCTGGCTTCGGTTATACTTCTAGGGGGAAATAGTGGAGCGGGTGGTGTAGTGCGCATAAAATTATTTTTGGGGTATAAAATAATGCCACTTTAACAGAAGTATTCAGGAACTTAACTACCTAAGGAATCACGACTTGTACAATTGTACATCCAGATATCCCATCCAAGTCTCTTTAACCCTTGGTTGTACCTGGGGGTACACGTGTACCCCGGACCAAGAAACCTTAGTTTTTAAGGCGAAAGTTTAAAAATCATACATACAGAGTGTAATTAGTTTCATATCATTAAAAAACTGGTAATAGAGACCGACTAGACAAACAAGAAACCTACATGACTTTTTTCTCTAGGGGCACTTTGAAAAATATTGACCTAGGTTTAAATATTGAATGTTAAGGTAGGAAACATTTGAGAACCACTGTTTTTCAGGGACAATGGATGTTATAATTCCAAATATTAGAAATAATAAAAAACTGTAATACCCGACTTGTGTTTCCTCCGTACCGAACTTTTTATACCACTAATTATGAAAATGTAAATAATTCCTTCTCTTTCGGCACAACGCAAGCATGGCATGGCCGCAGGGGTTTAAATAGGATTTGTTTACATGTGTTTTTCAATTTGGAACAAAGTTATTGTAGCTTTCATTGTCGTTTATAAGAATTTATAACATTTAAAAGTGGCTTATTAACATTTGTAACATTGTGTTAAAAGCTTAAAAAAACCGTCATTATTTCATGAAATTGGAAAACGAACAGTTAGACGTCGGAGATACGATAACAGAAAATAGTTGTGTATTTTAAGTTAGGAAAAAATCTGATTTTTTAACGAATTGAGCGCATAATTTTTCCCAATCAGGTATCGAAAACTAAAAATCGAGTCTTTGGCCTCTATGAGAATCAATGTAAACAATAATAAACAGATCGAAACGAGACAGCGAATAATAATAATCATACATTTAATGCCTAATAGGTAACACCCAATAACTGAACAATTCTTTTAAATTTTTCACAAAAATTGTTCGAAATGACCTCCATCTCCAGGTATACACATTTCGGCACGTCGAACTAACGACATACGCACTCCGTTCAACACATTTGGTAAATTAGGATCATTTTTTATGGTTTCTATGCACATTAAAATACGTTGTTACAGTTGTTCTAAAGTATCAATTGGATCACCGTAAACCAGAGATTTAAAATGCCCCCAAAAATAAAAGTCCATCGAATTTAAGTCGGGCGATCTAGAAGGCCATGGTACTGGTCCGCCACGTCCAGTCCATAGTCGACGAGACTTTCAGTCCAAAAAATTTCGAACAGGCAGACTAAAATGGACTGGCACGCCATTGTGCAAATACCACATTCTTACTTTCGTTATCGCGCGTGTTGCTAGAGTTGCAAAGTTCATTTATATAGACGGTAGTAGAAAAAAATATTTTTTTGTGTATTTTCTTAAGTCATCGAATACATGAATTATTATTTTTTTAAGTTAAAGTACAAGCCTTCTAGTTATTAAAAAAATAGGGTGCCTCTTATTTGCCCGCATCCTCCCATTTTGACGTCAATTTGCTTATCTGAAAAGTGGCTCCCTGTAGGTCTGTTGTAGTACTTACTCACTAAAAGTTTTTCATGTATCTTCTTCATAGGAAATCTGTACAGCCGGCTCTGTACCTATTAATACTATATTTGCACATCGGTATGTGGAAATAATTGCTCATGGAGTTTTAATAATATACTATTTGAATTCATCTGCCCCTCTAATAATCGACTTATCGGGTTGCAGTGGGGGTGGCAGATGATATAAAAGATATTGATACCCATTCTTGTAGGTCATTCATTGGACATTATGACATTAAATTGTGTCTAGTTGGGTAGGTATTTCAAATAAGAAATTTTCTCTCATATTTTATTTGCTTCTAGGGAAAGATTTTATTACCTTTCTAGTTTTATTAAATTGGTCTTAGTATTTATACCTATTATTAGTAATTTCATTTATTTATTTATTTAGATACAACCGTCCAACAGATAACCAATTAAAGGGTGGAAAATAATCATAATTGTTATGAAAAAAAAATACAGGAATTCATTGTCACTTTTTGAAGGCATATCTCTTAGGTGTACACTGTTCAGACAAAAAAATTGCCTTCATGCTTTCATAATTTTTTTTTTCAAATATGCTTGGTACCTATATATTTCGAAAATAGAAATGTTTTACTATTTAGATACATTTACGCCTTGCAAATTCTCACGTTTTAGTGACATAACCTTGGAAAAAAAATCTGCATTTTTTATACTTATTAAAATTTAACCCTGTTATTAAATTTGGTTAAAAAATGATGAATGAAACCAATTGTGCGTGTGAGAGATATATTTGTCTACAGAAAAAAATATTTCTCGGCCACAGAAAATTATTGAAACCAAATTGATAAACAAGAAAATTATTTAAATTTCTTTTTAATTTTTCCTTTTCTTTTTTTTTTGAAAGATAAATCCCTCAGCAGTTTTGTTACGGTCACATTACTTTACACCTCGAAAAAGTGTTTCTATTTTTCTCCGTCGTAGAGCTGTCCGGCCGCTTCACTAAAAGAGATGTTCCAAATCGGATCGGTTGCAGCTTCCTGCATTAGCTCTTAGAGCTGCGTTGCGTCGTTCCCCGCCTAAGTTAAAATCGTGGATGATGACGTAGTAGTTCAGTCAACGGCAATCCCAGCATTCGGAAGTGGATTTTTGTAACTATCACTATCAGAATCTTAGCAAAACAATAATATTTACCTCTTATACTCTTCTGAGTATTTCATCTTGCTGTTTCGACTAGTATTCTCCGTTTGAAAATTTATTGGCTAGAAATATATTTATCTAAAATATTTTATCAGGCCGTTCTACAAATAGCTGTATATCCAGGATGCACACGCGCTAAATACTTCGTGAGCTTTGTTAAATAAATATATAATGTATTGTCTCTAGGGCTCCTTTTTGTTTTCAACGAATGATTGCACCCGTATACCGGGTGTAACAGGATCATGGTATACCCCCTTTTCTCCTTTAGTTTTGAAAAAAATTGATTGAAATATAGGATATACTACATACATAATAAGTGGCACTTTTTGACATAAAATTGATTTTTTTTCACTTCCGGTTTTGCCAGAAGTAACACTAACTTGGTTTTTGAATGGAACACCCTATATATTATTGCATTTTTGAATTCTGCATAATTTTCTGAATCCAACGATGCCAAATAAGTGACATTTCAAACATCAATTTTTTTTTATATTATAATTTTTAGTTTTCCATTTAAGTGTTCCATGATGGTTCCGATTTATTCTAAATGACCCGTGTAATGCTACAAAAATCGAAATCCCGTTAAAAACACTAAACTACGTGATTTATGAGCAAATAGTATTCACCAAAATTGTTTTTGGGGAAAACTCAATTTTTTTAAATGGAACCATATCAGTACCGTGGTACCATTTATTAGTACTATTAATAAGGAATTTATTCATATATCGTATATAAATGTGCGATAAATGCAAAGAATATTACAGCTATAAGAAACTACAATTTTGTTCTAATTAAATGTTAAGAAGTAACTAAGGTAGGTGGCTTTGAAAATAATGAAATATTTAGCTTGTCAAAGGGTCGGATAGACTAACTACAAGAACTACAAAATCAGCTACGCCACAGACTTTACTTTCGAACACGTATTATAAATTGTGTCCCTCACATCCATCTTCCTTGCCTCCATCAAGTCGTCCTTAGTTTAATTTTTCCTTCTGGGTCCATATTTTGTCACAGTGGTATTTGAGGCGTTCTGCTCCTCACGGGTTTCCTTTCAAATCTGTTGCACCGTCCGCATACAAATACCTAATGCATTAGAGGTACGCTAAAAAAAATTACTTTATAAACATCTGCCACTTTTAATTTTGGGGTTCACCTCACGAACTGCTTTCAAATGTAAAAGGGGACCTCCGTTGCATTTTTCCTGTTGGAAGTAGTCAACTAATTTCACCACCATGTGTCTGGCTATTGCATTCAGTCTTTTGTCGGGTATTTTGAGATTAGTTATCCACTCCGTTGCTTTTTTCATAATAACAATTGGTGTTTTAGTCTATTATCTGTTTTGTACGGTTTGACTTATACCATGCCAGAAAACAAAAGCAAACGAAATAAGGACACTAGTTTAATCATTCTAAATACATGTTAGTTCCACTGAAAATAATTTCTGTACGCCTATGATTCTTAGGAACCCAGCACTAGTACTTGTGACTGTTTATTATTTTTGTTATTATAAACATCGAGGTTGACTTACCTACCCTAAACAATAACAGTTTAAGATTCGATGTATTTCCTTATATGGACATAGGAACACGATTAGGGGATCTTAAGTGAACGAAACGAAATCAGCTAGCCCGGGAACAGAGAGGCATTCTATCATTACCTGTGCAAGAGTTAAGATTTGATTATCGCGGGCTAGCTGGTAGCGGATCGTTAGTTTTGCTTACTTGTATTATTCGTGTGGACAATTAGACTTTGTTATTAAATTTTGTATTAAGTGAAATATCAGTGTCGTACTTGTTAACACGTCCAAGCGGTCTAACCTTAAACGTGCCCCTTGGTATCCAACATACATTTTGTGGAATCCCGGATATAGTATTAACTATTTTAGTAAATAGTATCTTATTGGTTTAAATAATTTATGAACCGATAAACAGATGGTTGATTTATTATTCCTTGTGACTTTCTTGCTAAAGAACTGAGGAACCGACACTCGCGTGAGTTCAAGACAACTAATACAATATTTATTAACGAAATATTGTTCTTACTTCATGAAATATTAAATGTTTCATAAGTAACCAACCCGAGAATAAACAAAGAGGCTTTCATAATGTATTTATATAATTTGTGTAATAAGGTAATTTTATCCATGTTATCTGTAATTCGTGAAATATGGTGACTAAAGATATCTTTACGAATGAGAAGTCGCCACTGCAAAGTGTCTGTTTAGTCATTTAATTTTAATATTACCTTAATTTTATTATGCAAAAGTCTATTTTCAACTGTTAAATAATAATTTTAATAATAATAATCATAATGCTTTATTTATCTAAGATATCATATAATTTTTTTCCTCCCAAGCGTGTTTGCAGGTCTTGGACCTCTGAATTTCATTTTTTCTTATATAATTTTGATGTTTTTTAAGATCTATTCTGACATAGACGAAACCGAAGAACCACGAGCAAAATTTAAAAAACTGCATTTATGGTATTCCGTGTGAGTACAACAAATAATACGTGGGTGAGTCATCCAGACCTTTTAGTGTAAGATTGGGCGAACATCAAAATTATATAAGAAAAAATGAAATTCAGAGGTCCAAGATCTGCGAACACGCTTGGAAGAATGGACACAGAATAAACTGGGACTCGGCAAAAATTTTAACAAAAGAGGCATATAGCAAGAAAAGAAAAATTAAAGAATCCGCGATAATATTATGGAATGAGAATAGATGCTTGTCGAATTGTTCCGTAGATGTCTGTACAACTTGGTTGCCAATGTTGAAAGAAGAACTTCACAAACTTAACAACGTATAAAAACTAAAAAAACTTAACTATATCAACAGTTCTATGTAAATAGTAAGTATCTATGGATATTGAATATAACAAACATTCTTAGAGCTGTGTATTTATCATATACAGCAAAAAAGATTTTTCAAAAAAAGTCTTGAAAAAGGAAACAGAATAGATTTCCAAAACGTCGGCGAAATATTTAATTTCAAGTTTTTATACTTATTTGTGTTGTTTAATTAAAAAAAGCAACCTTTGACTGATCCTTTGACGTGAAAGTCACAGGCGTAGAGGTTATTTACCAGTAACATACTGGTTAATTGTAATATTTTGTAGATTCCCCGAGCACTGCTTAAAAAGAAAACATACATGTGGCAGGAAGTCCCAAAGAATTGAAGAAGGAAAAAAAATAAGATAATGCCACAAATAGCATTTAGACAACATTAAGATCATACAATGATATAGGATACGTCAAATACACTTTCAGAATAAAGATAAACAAACATGTTAATACATTAAAAATTTATCTATGGAGTAGAACGCATTTTTTAACATAAACTTTGTTAATTCTGACAAAACTTGTTTACACTAGATATATTTTTAATTTCAACGGCTAGGTTATTGTAAAGTGTACATCCCATGTAATATGGTTTTCTGTTATATAATTCAAGTCTGTGTATATCGTATTGCAAATTGGATCCATACCGTGTAGGATAATTAATTGTGATTAGAATTAAGGAATTGACGGTGGAAGTTTTTTTTACAAATTTTAAAATTTCATATATGTACAGACAGGGTAATGTAAGAATATTATGTTTGATAAATGTCTGCTTGAAGGATTCTCGATAGCTTAAATTAAACATATTGCGAATGGCTCCTTTTTGCAGCAGGAACACACGGTTTGATGACGGTGAGTTTCCCCAAAAAATAATTCCATAACGCAGTCTGGACTCTAAATTAGAAAAACAAAAATATCTTCACAGTCTTTTTTGTTATGTGATGTACTCTTTCAGCGCCGAACAGCGATTTGAACATTTATTGCAAATATAGGATACATGTGGCTTCCAATCCAGTGATAAATCAATATACCAACCCAATAATTTAAACGTTGACACTTATTCAATTGATTTACCATTAAACTGTAAAAGCAAACTCGATATGTAATGAGCTTTAACAGAATGAAACAATAACAACGATAATGTTTTATCTTGGTTCATTACCAATTTTTTTATGATGAAATAATTGTGTTAAGTAGGGTAGAATTTATCTTATCGATCAATTCTTGCATGTTTATGGTACCTACCACAACAGTAATATCATCAGCAAATGAGCAATAAAATTCATTTACATAATTATCCAAGTCGTTAATGTAAAGGAGAAAAAGTAGTGCTCCCAAAATACTACCTTGGTGTACAGTGTACACATTGGTGTACCTATTATTTTAGTTTCTGACCTGGAACGTAAGAAATCGACATACTGTTGTCTGTTAGATGAATAAGATTTTAGTAGCAATTTACATTGCCCTCGTATACCATATTTTTCAGTAATATCCAAGAGAATGTCGTGAGTAACACAATCAAATGCATTTAAAAGATCAATAAACAATGCCATAACCTCATGACCTTTGTCAAAATTTTCCTAAATATGGTCCAGAAAATTTACTTAAAGTTGACTTAGTTCATCTATTCTCTCCATGCTGATTTATTGAGAGGATTGAGTTAGTATTTAAAAATTTAGAAATTCTTATTGCGATTAGTTCTTCAATCACTTTTGAAAAAAGCGGATGCCATCAGAAGTGTTATCTTCGTTTTGAAGCAGCTCTTTTACAAGTTTGCCTTTTGGGTTTAGTAGTTTAGGAACAGCTTTCTGTCGCTTCGCATAAGAAAACGAAATTACTCTCAAGCTGTAAACGAAATCAAGTCTTAGAAGATAGGTATCATTCATGCATTCTTCGCATATAAACAAGAAACCATTTTTATATTTATATGTTAACGAAGTTAATTTAAGAGAACATATATGCAAATCTGTAACTCTGTGTGAAGTACTTACCTATGTGAATGCTACATGGAATTAGATCTAGGAAACCCCACTCGGTTAATAAGTTTTCAACAAATTCCATCATAGATGTAAATACTTGTATAATTCGGAAGTGTAACGTCTTCACTTAACGAAATATCACCTGGATCTGATGCGTGATTGCCTGCGCGTATATGCGTAGCATGGCCGGCGCAGTCAGTACAATTTTTAACCAATAAACTTTACGTGAAACAAATGAAACAATTATACAAAAGTTTAAAACAGTATCACCAAACTGATTGTGAATAGTATGTCATTAAATTGTGCAATTTGTGCGGGCGGCATAGATTACTATTATTGTTCAGCGGAAATAGATATATTGGGACTCCTACTTTCACAAGTTTGTCAACAACCGTTTATAAAATAAAATCACACTTTTATGTTACACAAGTTGTGCAAATCCTTTAAACAATTACTTAAAACTAATTGTAAATAGAATGGCAACAAAATATATAGTTTGAGGATACTATTAACAATTAAATAAGTTAAATTGGCTATGATTTGTTGAGAAAAAATAAATAAATTTAACTCTAAATTTCGCCAATTTGTTGGTCGAAGTTTCCAATAAATTCATAGTAACTAAATCTTTATATTGGATAAATAAAACGCACAAGAACTATGCACAATTAAAATGTATAAAACTATATAACGTTGTGCCTTAAAATATTACAATTGTTTAAAAAAATGCAACAAGACGTCGTTCCACAACATTGTGCAAAATGTTCCAAAGCGATTTCTCTCTGTGTAGGTTTATCTACAGTACCACCTTTGATTTTATACTACTGAAATCAAAGGTAGCACCATTCTTTAGAGCTTTAAACTCTAATCTTACGTACAACTTTTGCGCGAATCAGATATCAGAATTTTAAAAAACGAAATGGCGGATCCAATGTGGCGGACGATTTATCGAAAAGTTATCCTACAAAGTTAAGTTTACTATCGTGCTGCTTCCACATATATTTGGATTTTTATAAGCAGTTAAAATACGAAGCAAGATACCAGATTGCATATAATTATCTGTAACATTTTATAATTCACATGTAGAACAAATTACTCCGTCAATACTTCTATGTGAGTGATTAGATAAAGACCAGAGTGTTTAGGTGGACAGTTCAAACAGAAAATTATATTGATTGTATGTTTTGCAGGCGTGTTCGTAGTATTAAAAATTGATTTTAAATTGGGTTGACGTGTAAAGGCGTATACGTGCAACTGCATTTAGCTCAAGATTGTTTAGAGAACATGACTTTTGAACAAAATAGTCACACAGAATTATTCATGTAATATGTAGTCTAAGCTCCCATAATGCAAATTGTACCTCATAAAACAGCAACAATTAAACATATGAGAATGATAGGAAAACCTGTTAAAAAATGTTTAAGGGCGTCAGACTACCTTTCATTTGTTGTTTTTTATTTTTTTTTGAAGTGTTGAAATCGACGAAAATAAAGTACATTTACAAATGAAAACACCAAATTGAAAGTCTTACTATTAATTGAGAAGAATATACAGTTTTTGAAAAACCGTGCCTGACTGACCGATTTGAATGATTAATGGCCGTTAATTAACACCTGTCTGACTTCTTTTTATACCTTAATCTTTCCAAGTGAAATACGTATCAACCCCATTTTTGTTTGTTTTCCTAACGAAGCTTAAGATCTCCTTTATCTATTGAGAGTGGTCTGACAATGAAAGAAAGTTTTTTACTATGTCAGACTTCATTTTATTTAAGTAGCGTTCACCCATGAGATGAATTAAAGATCTGACCGTTAATATCATATAGCACCTTCTTTTTGTAATATTTAAAATAAAGTTAGAAACTCCCTTTATGGATTAAAACTGGTCTGTCCTCGAAAAAATGCTTTTTACTATGTCAGACCGCGCACACGTTTTCTATGAAGGATAAGTTTCATCATTATTAAGATTTTAAGTCAACCATGGCGAAGGTGGCTTACAAACTCTTGCAGTCCTTAAAGATGCAGGTTCATTAAAACTTCATAAGATTAATATTAAAAGACTCAACCATACGGTATGTATTATTAACGGCGGCGGCGTGTATATAATCCCAATCAATAACCATTAAATCGTTAATAAATGAATCATAATAAAATCTCCGTAAGTGCGAAATAATGTTCCCCTCTTATTTTTATTACTTCTTAATTTGCAAGTTACCAAACAGAGGTCAGCGTTACTCTCCATATTAACGACTTCTGCGCAGTATGGTAATTCAGAATCAGAAGAAGCTAAACTATGAATTAGACATTAGAAGTCTTTCACTTCTACTTGTGGCGTTTGCAATAAGTTTTAAAAGTTCATATTTATTCCGAATATTTTGAATTTGATTATAACTGTTAGTATTTTTAATTAATAGGTCAATATTTACAAGTCCGAATGACAAATAATCAGCTACAGCTACATTACTGTCAGGAGATTTATACAGTGGTCCTGTGGCTGATCTTACCAGTTTACGTCTGTAGGATAAGCAAAAATGTATGTGACCAGAGCGCCAGTAGTACTTTCTGCAACATTGGCATTACTTCATTGGCATTAAAACCGTGATAAAATCGTATGTATGACAAAATCTATCTTCAGGCTTCCTCAATTTAAAGATTTTATATTATATCGACTTACGAAATACATTTAAACCACCTTCCCAATCTCCCCTCCCCCTCTTTAAACTCCATTCCCATGAAACAACGCATCAGATATAACCGTAATATAAAACTGATGCATTGTTTAAAGGAGGGGAAGGGGAGGAAAAGAAAGGGCGTTAAATGTCTATCACACACTCATGTAATATTATACATTATACTATACAGTATTATAAAATTATTAATTCGATGTTTTCAGCGCGATTACGGATCGTAAGGAAATCTCAAAATATAATACCATAATTTTCTACATTGAGTAATCTTCATTTGAAGCGAGACAACATGTTTGTAAAACATTCAGTTTAAAAGTGAATTATTTATTATTTGTTTGCTTATAGTAATGAAACATATTCTTTATAGGATTTTGCAAACAGCGGAAAGAAAAACTATCTATAAAAGAAAAACTATATGTAAAAATATTAATGAAATCTTTGCATTCTTTCGATAACCTGACTTCTGGTTATGCTAACAAGTAAAAATTCTTATTTGCCATTCTCATTATAACACTAGCATCCAACATAGTCCCCTACGGTTAGACAGATTAAACTAGTATGTACAGTGTACATGATCCCCTACGATATGTAAATTCAGTTAAAGATGAGAACAAAGGCCTGAAATTAATTTATTTACCTACCTTGTCATTAAACATTTTTTCATTCTAGTAAATTACATTTTCATAAAATCTCATTCAGTTTCTTGGAAATGCTTATTAGCCTTTGAAATGTTTTTCGTCCTTATTCTGGACTCATCAGAAAAGCACAAAGCCACGCATGGAACATCGTTATGAGTGGCTTTGTGCTTTTCTGATGAGTCCAAAATAAGGACGAAAAACGTTTCAAAGACTAAGCATTTCCAAGAGATTTTATGAAAATGTAATTTACTAGAATGAAAAATTTTTTAATGACAAGGTAGGTAAATAATATGATTTCAGGCCTTTGTTCTCATTTTTAACTGAATTTACATATTGTAGGGGATCATGTAGATACTAGTTTTGCCCAGCCGTAGGGGACTATGTTGCATGCTAGTGTTATATGTATGAGTATGAGAATGGCAAATAAGAATTTTTACTTGTTAGCATGACCAGAAGTCAGGTTATCGAAATAATGCAAAGATTTCATTAATATTTTTACATATAGTTTTTCTTTTAGTTCTCATAGATAGTTTTTCTTTCCGCTATTTGCAAAATCCTATAAAGAATATTTTTCATTGAGTTTAAAAGTTATGTTACGTCAAAGTTGGCCACAGACAGTATTTTTGCTATGTTTAAAACTTAATGTCTTAAAAATGATATGTGATATTTATAGACGGGGTCCAATCTGTCGTAAAAATATCATCGATTCTTCGAAAATCATGTTCATAGAACAAAAGAATAGTATTTTCTGTCATTGTGATGTTAAAAAGAAACTGTACATTATCGGGCCTTATGTCTAAGACAACTTTTGCTCAGTGAGTCGTAAACTATAAAGTACAAAATTATTAACCAAATCAACCCAGGGTGAGTTCCTTTGATACATGTATTTCGCATATCTCTTGCTTAAAGTAAAAAATAAAAATAGAATTCAACTGTAACTTTTTCCATTACAGTATAAATATCAATTTATTCCTGAAAAGTAGCAGCTGTAACCACGTATTCAAATAAAAATTTTTGTAACGTTTTATTTACCTTAATAGGAAAGATAATTGCTTAATAAAGTCGCCGGCTTAGAGATCTCAACTCAATGAGTAGGAATTATTTGACAGCTAATTGATAGATAAAAATGTACAGTTATTTGAAATATGTCATCAAATGCTGACTTTATCATTAATTTGAGTAACAAAGGTTAATACACACTGACAAAGGAAAACTAATGGGCGCCACTATGTTCTTTGAATCCTCCGTAAAAACTATAGAAAAACCTGTTGAATCTGAAATTACTCTGACTTTAGGAAAAATTAAAAAAATAGAAGAACATCTTAATTAATAATAATATATTACGTTTTATTCGAAAACGTACACAAATAAACACTTTTGACAGATAAATCCAAGAAAATGTGTAACACGTAATTATAAAGGAACAAAGTTGACAGTTATTCATAAAGTTAATAAAAATGGTTTATATTCCTTAACATAGACAAATAAATTACTCTGATAGATATGCTTAAAGATAAGAATAAAGTTTGTTGCATACGAAAAAATAAACAAAAAAATAAGGTTGATAGATATCCCTCAAAGATGCAAAGCAATTAGTTACTTTAAATAAACTCAACAATTAACGAGCTTAATAGTTATTCTCAAAGGTGCAAAGAAGGCACGTCATGTGCCCTAACTTAAACAAATAAGTGATAATTACAGTATCCATCACACAGTTAAATCTGCTTTTTAGTTGAAATGTCGAAGGAACGACAGGAGCTGATGCTACTGGTACACCATTTTGGGAGAGAGAACAGGAGCTGGCACAACGAAATTGCATTTTCCACATTGACACTCACTTTTTACAAATTCACAACTTCGGTATCACTTTAATGTTCAACGTGTACTTTAAGGCAGTTAAACGATATTTCCATGTGGAACTGAATAGCTACTTTAGTCGACCATGTTGTTAACAATAAATCCAAATTTTTGTTTCAACTTGTTGCCCAATTTTTAATTTTGACTCACCGTAATGTGTGTCGTAGTCGTACTAGGTAGTGCCATCTTGCAATTGCCGCCAAGCCGTGATAATTTAAATGATAAAACTAAACAATTGGCATGTACAAAAATGACTCGTTACCTAAGTTAGTTTTCTAATAGATGTTGATTATACATTTTGTGTACTATTATTATGATTATTATATTTACTCATACTTCTGAACAGCTTAAAGTCTATAGACCATCTGAAGAACCAAAAAGAAATACTCTGTCGGAAAAAGCAATTAAGCAGTTTCCCTAGCTCGTAAATTGAATTTTATTGACTGGACTACAATTTCAATAAATTTTCCACCTAAACAACTTTGCTGGTGTAGTATTAAATGCCATCCACTTAAGTTCCTCTCGAATTACAACATACACTCATTCATGTGCGATCTATTTATAAAATCAAGGTTTCAAAGTCAGGGTTTATAAGTTTATATCGAGGGTGTGCCTTCAATACACCATGGTGTTATTGTTTTACTACGTGCGCTTGAATAATGCAGACTTCTTACTGTGTACATTATACACACAGTCTGAGAAAAAACAGTACTTCTTTTCTTTTTTCAGTTTCTATGCGGCAGGTGATTATTTACTACCCAAAGCTTGTAGATCGTTCCAATGGACACGTTTAAAAGTGAATTATTATTTGTTTGCTTAATTGTATTGAAACATATTCTTTATAGGATTTTGTTGAATGAGAAGTTTCAAATAAGAAATTATACAAATTTATTTTAGGATTTTAATTTGCTAGCATAACCAGAATTCAGGTTATCGAATGAATGCAAAGATTTCATTAATATTTTTACACATAGCTTTTCTTTTACTTCTCATGTCCCGGGTTTTTTTAATTCAACGCCTAGATATATTGTGGAGTAAAACTAAAGTAGGGAATTGTCTAATTATAGCAATTTTTTACTGGAACTTGTCGCAAACATTACAAATGTAGCAAAAAGTTTTGGATGAAATCCTAGTAGGGCATTTATTTAAACAAAAGAACCTCCCCACCCGGTGGATCTTTGAGACCGAAAACGGCACTACATTCTGTGCCATAACGGCACTAAACGTAATCCGATCTCAACTATAACTATAACCTTTTCAGATCTTCTGGAGCACTAAAGAAACCATCGTACAAATTTTCATCTAAATCCGTTTGTAGTTTTGACGCTATCGTGCTAGCACTCGAAATTATATGCGGCAATAAATTTGTATAGTTGTTGAATAGGAATACACGTGACGTCACGAGTTTCATTTCGCAACGGCTCCACGCATGGACTGTGCGACGTGAAAAGCGATCTTATGCTTCACATTTGCTTTGTTTTTTAATTTTTTTCACGGAAACCATATCGAAAGGGTGCAAGTATGATATATCGTTGAAATCGGAATTTCAACAGCTTTTCAGTAATTTGATTACAAATTGTAAGTAATTGTAAAATAAACAACTTGTTGTGCCAAAACGGCACTAAACGTAATCCGATCTCAACCAAAACCTTTTCAGATCTTCTGGAGCACTAAAGAAACCCTCTTGCAAAGTTTCATCCACATACACACACAGACATTTTTCAAAAATCACTTTTTTTGGGTTCCTGTGACGTAAAGACTTGATGTTATATCTCAATTTTCGATTTTGGCCCAATTTTATTAACCTTCCACAATTTTGTGGGGGGGTTACAATAGATTGTTTATAATAAATTTGCAAAAATACTAGATTGTCCGTAACATTATCTATCCATAGACAGCCCTTGATTGAGCCTAAATAGATTCTTCCATTATATTTATTTACGTGTACACTAATATTTTAAAAATTACTTTGTACGTTGTTTCCTTCTATTCTGTAACTAAATATTATTATTATTTTGGCCAATTTGTTAAGTTGCAAATAATGAAAATAGAGAGAGACCAATTTTAAATCATTGATGATACTTAGACAATAAATATTTTAACGAACTTCGGGAAAATATACCCTAATGAAGCTAAATTATTGTGTCTTTCATGGACACGACTATATAGCAACGCCCAAGGATAATAGCAAAGTTGGAATTTGAATCGTCGATAATTTAAACGCAACTGTTTTAATCAGGTTGGTGTTTTTATGTGCTCTTAAGTGATATTAAGTAAATTAAATTGAAATGTTTTAAAATCATTTGTATTTGTTCAATTCCATTAAAATGCGTTTAATAAAAAATATAATACGTTAATATTTCAATTACTAAAAAAACTATTTCACTTGTCACTTGATTTTTTATAAGTGGTTAAAACGGAAAAAATGTCATATCTCGGCTACTTACCGATAATGTAGACAAAACAATTAAAAAAAAAATGTTTCCTTTCTATTCACCTTTAATACATGCCAAGAATTTTTGTTTTTGGATAAAATATTGACGAGTAAACCATGTTTAAACAAAATTAAACACATTTTTAAATCCGTTTTTAAATTTTGGTTTGGCAGTTAGAAACTTGGCTTACTAATTTAGATCCATTAAGGGCATATTCTCCTAAAGTTTCATTCAGATATATCCATGGTTGTTCCAGTTATCACTAATTATTTAATAATAGCTACTATCAATTATTTTTATTTCTTTGTAACTTAACAAATCTAGTTTTCTTCCATTCCATTTCAATTCCATTATTTATCAACAATCTGTTTTTTTAAATTGTGATACGAGCTATACAGAGTTATTTAAGATAAACTGCAAACAAATGTAATAAAACAAGACAGTTTATTTTAAGAAGTTTTAAACTCTTAGTTTTACTCTACTAATACACACTTTTCATTTCATTTCTTTAATCCTAGTATATTCAGAGCCATTTCATTCTTTTTTGTATTTATGTATTTTTGAATAATTGTGTGGTAATTTTAAAAATCGTTCGATTATATCCGTTTTTGAGACACTGATAATTTTGTTAAAATGTTTAAAAGTTGGTTCAATACATATAAATTGAAGCTGTGCTTTTGGACCAAAGAGAGATATAATTAAATATGAAGTGTTGACGTGCTTCCGGGTGTGTTCCCGTGTAGTTGGTAGGCTCCTGTTGGAACCGTGGTTGTCTGACAACCACGGTTCCAACAGGAGCCTACCAACTACACGGGAACACACCCGGAAGCACGTCAACACTTCATATAATATCCGTGAAAACCTAAGAAACAACATAATTAAATATGTATATACAGGGTGTAATCAGTTTCATGTCATTAAAAGAAACTGGTAATGGGGACCGACTAGACAAACAAAAAACCTTTATGACTTTTCCCTCTAGGGGCACTTTGAAAAACACTGATCTAGGTTAACATATTTGATATTATGGTAGACAACTATTGAGAACTACTGCTTTTCTTGGACGATGGATCTGTACTTCCCAATTATACAACTTTTAAATTGTCATAAAAAAGTGCCGGCCAGCACACGCGGTGTCAAAGGATCATCGACCGCCTTTGATGTACCGCCTCAACTGAACTGAGGCAAGCATAAAGAGGTAAATAATTCGTTCTCTCTTCGTGCACAATTGCAAGCAAATAATGGCCATAGAGGTTTCAACAGAGCATTTCTTTACATGTGTGTTTTTTAATTAGGAACAAAATATTGGATTGTTTATAATTTAGAAAATTTAAATGTGGTTTATTAACATTTGTAACATAAATGAGTGTCCTGGGTTAAAAGCTTACTACCTACCTAAATTATTCAAAATCTCTGCATCTGTATCAATACACAGTTCGGTACGTCGAATTAAGTACATACGCACTTCGTTCAACGCTAAACACTAAACTATCAACTAACGTTGTCAATAAAGAAAAATAAAATAAAAACTTGGTATAAAAGCCAAAAAGGAATACAAAAAGAATGAACAAGTAAGTTCTGTCTGTACGTAATCAAGAATTTGACAACTTGAACAGTAAGTCAATAAAATAAATCTTAACTATAAATACACAATGACGCGAAATTCAAAAATAACAAAAACAACGAACGGCGGCCGGGTTGGGCGCGTGTACATAACGAAACACCGACATGACAGTAACTAAAATATTGCACAAGGGAGAGTTAGAGTATAGTTTTCTTCAGATCAGATCTAGATTTAAACCTACCTCAATATTCCAGCAGTTCTCAAAAAAATTTATTGAAAATTTGCGAAATTTTGGTTAATTTTTTTTCTCCAAAACTATGAGCTTTGGACCCCGTGTTATACCAGGTTTTTTTGTTTGTCTTGTCGTTCCCTACGACCAGTTTTTTTTAATGACATGAAACTAATTACACCCTGTATAAAACGTTTGCTCTATTGTAATATTCGCTAAATTTGTAACCTTTCTAGACTAATACGTATGTTTCACCAAAAACATAAAATAATAATTAAGCTAATAGTCGGAGGCCAGTAGCCGAATATGTAATAATCATTACACAAACAAGCCAGCATGGGTTTTCACAGAAAGGTCAATATACAGACACAACAGACACATTTGTTATTCCATTACATCATTTTGTGGTTAACCTTAAAAAATATTGCTTATTTTTCCCGGGTACTTGTACTGTTAAAATCACATTGATTGATTGAATAAATATTTAATGATTGAGATGCAAAGAGAGAGTTTGTTAAAATATGTATTCAAAATATTTTAAACTTGTCTATACGGTAATACATTTCAAATGACTGGTTTTTCTAAAGTATTATGTACCTATTTTTTGTTATGCCCGTCAGCTGTCCAAATTAGTAACTTTTTAATCGACTGTAAAGAAAAATTAAGAAGGGTCTCAATTTGACCCTTACGTACTATGTATATGTTCAAAACATACACAAAAAGCACATACGGGTCAAATTGAGACCCTTCTTAATTTTTTTTACAGTCAGTTAAAGAAAGTTACTACTCTGATTTAATTTAAGCGATTCGTATAAAATTTTTTGTAGGACATCGCTTGGCGATAGTTCCATTACAGTTGCATTAACCTACGTCTAATATAAGATGAGCAAACATTTTTTTTCAATCGTTTTGCCCAATTCGCTAGTAGCAATAGAAAAACTATTTATACTTTTTTTTTACAACTTGTAAGGTATTATTGCTCTGCAATAGCACTACTGTAGTTTTTTCATCAAGCTACGACCAATGCTTCATGTGTCGGACTCTCAAAAACTAGTCCTAATTTAAATGTTGGAATTGCAATAGAATTGATAAACCGGCATTTGGTACCAATTCTAACGTCAAATGTGAAACGTTTAAAAGAGCGAATCCTCGGGTGAATCCAATATGACTGCCATAATTGCAAAATTTGAGCAGATTTAAATGAAATTTAGTTCATGAGAAGGTCTCGATTCCCTGACGTCGAACCCTTAAAGTTAAAAGCGACGGATATTTTGAAACAGGAGACCGCTAAAAAGAACAAATATTGATCAAATATTTTGCCCTGCTTTAAAAAAAGCTACTTAAAATTTCAACGCTCGCGTCGCTCGGTTAATTGATCCTTATTGCAAAATGTTTTGTTCTCTTTTTACTTACGGTCTATCGAAAGTTTTAAACCTGTATACAAGGTGTTTTCAAAATGAAGATTCAAAACTTAAAAGCATGCAGGGCAGGTCAAGTAATAACGAAACCCCCAATAAATTTCTCAAAATGTATAAGACAACTTCTACCTCTAAATGGTGGGCCGTTAAATATGATTTTGTTAAGTATTTTCAAAATCGTTTAAGATAAAACTTTTGTACAGTGTCTGACATTTTTTGTTTAGGAAAATGAAAAATTGTATTCAGTAGTTTATCAAATATAGGTGGAGGGGAATAAATTCGACCCCAAGTTTTTTGTAGTTTTTGACATGAACTTCTGAGAGTTTTTTTTTCGAATAGAGTCACTCCTGTTGAACTTTGATAGGACATATTAATTTTGAGTGAAACCAATTTGACATTATTCTTATTCATATTATCTTGGCGGGGTTTTTTAGTCCACTGTTTGACGTTAAAAATAGGTTATTACCTCGAATTCTTTCGGATAACACCGATTTTGATAAAAAATTGCAATTAAGCTTATCTTACCCCCTCTTCAAAAGTTATATGTTCCTGATGTGTGCTTTTTGTTTCTAGGGGGCGACAAAAAATTTAAAAACTAGATTGAAATCATGTTTAAAGTGTAAAATAAACATTCATTCATGTTCTAGAATATAATTTATGATTTATTGCAATGTTTCAACCCTTAAAAACCACCTTATTACGAAATTTACAAAAAATATTATTTTCAACACCTTGAAATTTTCTAATGGTGCAGTTATAATGAGTTAAAATCCCCTCACTGTTTATAATACTATTTCTGATTTATTTCAACGTTTCATCCTTTACAAAATGCCCTTGTGATTAAAATTAACTACTATGTTTACTTAAAATTAAAAACTGAAATTATTAAATGAGTAAAGGGGAAAAATAAAAATTGTATGTACTTTATAATAGCATGCTTTATTATCGAAAATCTATAATAGATCATCAGAAGAACTATCATCACTATCGACCTCTTGGAAATTGGAGGACAATTTTGACAATTGTCACCGGCATTACAAAAAAGTCCAATTATTCGCATCCGCCTCCCTCTTTGCAATTACAAAATATCGTTTTGAGAAGTTCTTCTTTTGCAGGCATATTTGGCATTTTGATTGGTTGTAAACTAAAGATGCTTCATTATTAATCGATCCCCAATCAGTTCGACGAATATTTTTGTTCGCAAACCACATCCGGGTTTGTAAATAAACCCTCTCAATGTGATCATTCAGAGCATCAGCTGTTGGAATAAGGGATGACAGTCAGTCAGTAGTAGCCTTAATAAAGGACTCATAGCGCATCTGCTATAAATGCACCAAAATTGTCGAGAATAAAACAATTTATACGGTCCAAAAATTTCCCCGAAGAACACGATTGATTTTGTTACGATAACTTCCTAAACTTTTAAGATATTTAATTGCTCCAAAAGCCATTTTTTGAGTTTAAGGGGCCCGGGAAAGGTGGTTCTCGCACTCCAATGCGAAGTTAAAACGGTGATATATCAATTAATTTTCATTCTAGAGAAATAATTAAAAAAACATCTTTTTTCAAAAAAAATCTTAAATTTTTGCACTCCTGTATTTTTGCGTATCTTCTTTAGTTTTTGAGTTATTGTGAAAAAAAAAAAAGAAAATGAAAAAAAAAATTCAAACATTATTTCAAAATTGAATCAACCTTCATTTCAAATCTAAGCATTCTAAACTGTTCAAACTTAGAAAACATATTATTGGTTCCTAAATAAAGTAAATTGTAAACGGATTACGTTTAATTTCAATTCTTGCGGTTAAGCCATTGGTTTCATTGCTGATTTTTTTCTCCAAAAAAACGAGACAACCAGTTTTTTTTCATTATAACTCCGAAAGTTTTTATGCTAACGACTTTTACTAAAGCACTTTTTAAAGGCCTTTTCAAGTACTTTAAATAGGTTTACAAGTTTTCCTCAAAAAATTCGTCGCTTTTCCGTTATTTAACGTTGAAAGATTCGAATTGAGTTTTCGACGTTTTCAACGAGCCATAATTCGGTTCGTATTGCATCTAGAGAAATAAATCCAATCGGTTTGTTGTTTTATAAGAATTATTTTTGCTCCTGATGATTTTTTTGATAACACGTTTTTGAGTTATTCGTAAAAATTCGCTCTAAAACATGCATTCAACATTTCAATCGCGAATAACACGAAAAATATCGATTTATCGAAAAAACTGCATCATAGCGTATTTTTTTCTTAGAATTTCTATCAATATCTGCTGTTAATTTGAGTTTACTAGTTTCCACCCCCGAGAAGGGGTGGCATCCACTCTCAGGGTAAAAGCACACATCGGCACTATATAACTTTTGTTCCTTGAGCCATTTTCTACTTACTGTCCAATTTTCACGTCAATAGGTTCTATCTGAAAGAATTCTGAGCGAAAAACAGCCAAACCCTGGACTATTTGTGGTTCATGTGCCATTCTAGTTGGCCCCCTTTGTTGTATGGCACATTTGACAGCATCATGCCATTTGCCTCAGTTGCTGATTGTTCGCAAGTTTTCACCAAAACTCTTTCTCAACAGCGTCTTGGTGAATCAGCCCAAAGGAGGGAGTCCTCTTCACCTCCTGTCATCTAGTTTTCCCTGTACTATCAACCACTCTATTTTTGTTACTTGATGCATTGTAGTGGCGCTATTTTGATTTTTATTTCTTCATAGCCTTTTGTGAGTAGCCCCAGATCATTTTAAGATATTCCAAATTGGCTGTAAATAAACAAAAGAACGTGTACAATTTTTAAAATGTGTCGTATAAAATGTAATTAAATAAAACTGGAGAGAAGTAGTGAAGCACAAAATATTTTTCATAAAGGCAGTTCGCAAATTGGTTACTTATGTTTTAATAGTTTTTGTTTTTCATGTGTCCACCATTCGCACTAGGGATGGGACGGATGTGCTTTTGGCCGGATAACCGGATACAGTATATCCGGCCAGTGCAAA
Source organism: Stenurella melanura (assembly GCA_963583905.1). Lineage (NCBI taxonomy): Eukaryota > Metazoa > Arthropoda > Insecta > Coleoptera > Cerambycidae > Stenurella > Stenurella melanura. The sequence goes on from OY757312.1 coordinate 119,281,065, forward strand.
ATCCGGTCCGGCCGGATAATCCGGCCGGATATTTTGCTTTTTCAAGCAGTCGCTTTATCTATGAGCAGACCGCGATATTTACAATTAAATTCAAGTCGCACCCGTATTGTCCTGTCCTGCCACTCATGTGGGCCCCTGTCGAGAGCAAGATCACACTATGCCTACGATTAGTCGGCGATTGACGATTGAGTAATTATTAGTTTACAGGCTGTTGTAGTGTGGTGCAGTTGGACTCAAAAAAATTAAATCAGAAAAGATGCCTCCTTCATTAACATTTAAATCCAAAGTTTGGTTATATTTTACAATTTGTACTAATAATAATAAAGCGGCAAAGTGCAATCTGTGTAATAAAATATTATCGCGAGGTGGAGAAGGTAAGGCAGCTTCAACTTCGCCGCTAAAATTTCACTTAAAAAAAGTGCATCCAATTGAATACAAAAAGCATTTTAACGGAGAACGTCAAGACCAAGGCGTAAATGAAAACGAAGAACTTGACAATAGTTTTGCAAATACAAAACCTTCCACGTCAACAAAGCAGCTTTCCATCACTACAGCAGTCGACAACATGCAAGTGTGGAATATTGAAAATCCTCGAGCTGTCAAATATCATTATTTAATTGGAGCACTGGACAACAATCCTTATAGTGTGGTTGAAAAAAAAGGCTTTAAAAGATTACTTAACAATATTGCACCTAATTACAAAATACCAACTAGAAATTATTTCAGGGACAAAATCATTCCAAACATTTACAATCAAGTAAAGGTACAAATATTAAATAACTTAAAGTCCTGCCCGAATGTAAGTTTAACTACAGATATTGGGACTTGCCAATATACGAATGAGAGTTACATTAGTTTGACGGTTCATTTTATTGCCGATGATGAATGCGGTTCTCTAAAATTGCACCATGCTATGCTAAATTGTGAAAATTTTGAAGGCTCCCACACAGGTTTGAATATTTGTGACAAGCTTACCACCTTACTGAACGGATGGAATATTCCAAAGGAAAATGTTCATTTAGTTGTTAGAGACAACGGCACAAATATGGTAAAAGGCTGCGATGACGCAAATTTGCCCCATATTGGGTGCTTTATTCATACATTACAATTAGTAATTGAGGCAGCTTTAAAGTCTCAAAGAGCTGTGATTGACATGGTTGCTGTGAGTCGACGAATTGTTATGCATTTCAATCATTCCTCTTTGGCATGTTATAAGCTGAAATGTATCCAGAAGCAATTAAACGTGCAGGACCAGAAACTGATGCAAGACGTTCCAACTCGTTGGAATTCAACATTTTATATGTTGGAACGCTTACATGCCCAGAAAACAGCGGTTACTCTATATGTAGTTGAAAACAATTTGCAAAATTTGACTACAAATCAATGGAGCTTGTTAGAAAACTGTGTTATCTTGTTACGACCGTTTGAGGAAATCACCAGAGGTTGTAGTGCAAATCATTCTTACATATCTGAAGTTATTCCAGCCATAACAACCTTGAAGCGATATCTCAATGAGCATATATCTAGTGGTTTAGGTACAATGAAATCTGAATTAATTGATGAAATTAATATTCGATTTGGCAATATTGAGTCTGAAAAATATTATAAAATTTCTACAATTTTGGACCCAAGATACAAGTTAATTTTTTTTAAGGATACAAATAAAAAGCTTGTACAAAATGAACTGATTGAATTGATTTTATGTCAAAAACAAAATGTTGGGGAAATTAGAACAAATCATGAAAAGGGAGATTCAAGTGGCTTAAAACTATTAAGTAAAAGTGATGACGAAGATGATCAACCACTTGCAAAAGTTGCAAAACTTAACAAAATATCGATTTGGGACTGTTACAATAAAATTATCAAAAAGCCCAAAACAACCAAAACAAATGGAAATGTTTCTCTGTCATCAAATTCACCTTCTAAAGTCGAGTCATATTTGGGTTTACCCGTTATTGATAGAAAGAGTGATCCAGTGCTATGGTGAAGTCAATATGGTGAGCAATTCCCCAGGCTTCAAAAGTTAATGAAAACCTATCTGTGTGCTCCAAGTGCTAGTGTATATAGTGAAAGATTATTTTCTGAAGCAGGTAATATATTTACTAGTGACTGTAATAGGCTGAACGCCGCAAATGGTGAAACTTTAATGTTTGTTCACCATAACTTACCATTAATTAATTATCGTTATTAGTATTAACATTAACCCCTTCTTGCCACTTACAGTTCAAATCGCGAAAATTGTGTTTTAGTTTCCATTATTTTATTACTGTTTAGTATTTATACCATACTTACCTACTAGTCTGTTAGGACCAAAGAATTTGATTTTAAATTTTAATATTATTTATAATATTTATTATAAATTAAGAATTTATGTTGTTTTTTGATTTTTTGATCTCTTGTTTTCAGTGTTATTTAATATATTATATATCCATATTATCACATGTAGGCCTATTGAAGAATTTAAGACTTATTTTTTTTATATTTATTTATTTTGTTTGTAGTTTCTAGGTCATTGTTAATTTTATAAATATTTTGATATATAACTGACAATTAATAAATAAATAACAGTTATGTTTCATGCATTTTGGATAGTTTTTATTTGGCCGGATGTTGACCGGATATTTTTTCATATCCGGCCGGAGCCGAATATCCGGTTTGGAAGCCGGATAGGCCGGATGCAGTAGCAGGACCGGATATCCGTCCCATCCCTAATTCGCACTTTTACGCAGTATTTTTTCAAGGAAAATTAATATTCTGTATGGCTGTTTTTGCTCTTTCATAATTCGATTAAAGGCATTCTTCATTATCTGACATAAATGTTCCAATGTATCTACTGACTGCGCATAGACCTTTTTTTTATTTGCCACCAAACAGTTAAACCCTGGGATTTAAATCCAGTGATCATGGAGGCCAATTTATTATAAGAGCGAATGTCCATTACCTATTCAGCGATTTGGAGAATGTCGACGCTAAAATGAGTAATTGCACCATCTTCTCCACTTAAATTACCAGGGAAGATAAGACGACCTAGTGACATTTTCTAGTATTCAGACCATACATTTATTTTTAATTAATGAGTTGCTTTTCTCGAAGGAAGCTTTTCTTCTGCCCAAATGTGTTCTTTACGCATACCAGAAACTCCAATATTTGTAAAGGCAACCTCATTGCTGAAGAAAGTTTTTGGCAAAAACGTGAGATTTTGAGCATGCCTATTGAAAAACCACAACACAGAATTGAATGCATAGACTCCAGGTAAAACGTACTGGACTGGATAGACAGCGGTAGAAAAGTAATAATTATTTTTTCACGATTTTTCAAACTAGCAAATGTCACATATAATATGGGTTTGAATTGCTAGTCGCCTTATACTGATTGTTGGGTTTTCTTTGAGATTGTTCAGTATATCTGCCATACTTAGCGAAAACGCAGTATTTACAAAAAGTTTCAACAATGAGATTTTAGCATATATATTGGCTTAAAATTCAGTTTTCTATCTATAGAACTTAACAAGAATACCGTATGTACCACCAAATCCATAGATATAAAGACCTTTATTATGCCGTATCTAACGAAAATATAGGTCTATGCTTAGTATCTGACATACCAATAGCACCCTTTATTTTTATTTAACTTTTTGGGGAAATTATTATTTATCCAGCAAAAGACAACTATTTATGGCATAAAAATTGTGCCAAAACCGTGTAAGTCGATACGGCTGCAACAAAAAGAAAACGCTATTCTCCATTATTACTTTTCTGTAGATATTGCGTTTTTACTAATCATGGCAGATATTTTACTCATTTTGAATTCTTATCATTTATTTAACCATTAACCCCGTCCTGGAAATGTTGCTGAACCTCTTTTCGTAAAAAGAGTAAAGATTTCTTCCTTGCCTATCATTTAATACATTAGTGCTTTACATTCCATCCGAATGATGATATATCCACTACATCATTCTCGTCTAGAATTGCTTAGCTTCTTCATATGCGTTGAAATGCAGCCAAACCTCTTTGAACAACGTAAAAAAATGTTTTACAATTTAGTTTGTTTTCCCATAAATCAAATAAATAAAAAACTTGTTCTGATAAGAGCAAGGAAACAAAAATTTGCACTCGCTGATCTGATTTCAAGAATCAGTACTGATGATCGCCCTTCAAATAATTCTTTATCTTACATATTATTATTATTCATAAAACATTCGGAGATAAAACTGGCAAACAAAACATCTTCCAAAACAAACATTTGGACTATTTATTACTATACTCCTAACAGGAAATTCAGTGCCAACGGAACTCGCAACGGAACAATATTTACTTGATGGCTACAAAACAATCTATTATGTAGGGAAGCTTTTTGGGCACTATATGAGAACGCTTCATTAGTTCGTGTAACAACAGTGGAGGGCTCACCCCTTGAATAGATCCACTAAGTGGAAATTTTGTGGCGAGAATTGCGTCCACTCATTCAATAATAATTTAATCAAAAGTGTATAGTACGTATGTGTGGATGATAATGAATATGTATATAAAATATTTCTTCGAGTCTTGTTTGAGTTAATTTTTTCGTTAACCTGTACTATATAGGGTGTTTTCAAAAAGGAAAGGCATATATTGTCTGGAGGAAAATATCCCATCGATTGTTGTTAATGTACAAGGATTTAACTTATTTCTGAAAGATAGACGTAGTAGGAGTGGGGCTTCGGCCTATACGTAGCAAAATTTTTCTATTTATGAGCATATTAGTATATATTTTCCTAATTCAGATTGCTTAGAATAATTATGGGTTGTTTACTTAGGGGAGTAATTTACACGGCAACTCACAGTAATGGTACTCAGTGTATCGATGTTTTAGACAATATGTTGTCATATTTGTACCTATGCATGATAATATAATAATAATAATAATCGTTTTTATTATAATCAAGAAAAAATATTACAATACTATAAAATAATAGACAAATTGATTATAAAGGACAGAGTTCAGTGAATTTAAAATAAATTCTCTGCTCGCCCAACCCAGAGAGAAAATAATAGTAAATTGCCACATAAATTACTAATTTTTACATAGCACAGTATTTTAACTAAAATAGACGGCAAACCTAGCGTTAGAAGTTTTATTACGAATTCTTTAGAAATATGTATATTTTTTAATTATGTTTTAAATTTTGCATATGGTAGTACCTTGAGATTTTCAGGAATGTCATTGTAAAGAGAAGCCACACGATATGAGAATCTGCAACGAAATTTTTTAAGCCTTGGGGTGGTGATAGTTGATTTGCGTCTTATGTTTAAGTTATGTACGTCTGTTCTACATGTAATTTTATTATACAAATAAGGAGGTAACTTAGCAAATATTATGTTGTGAAAGAATGAGCAGCTGTGGAGAATATTTCTGTTAATATTAAGCCAGCCAATTTCTTTCAAATTCAAGGATATCGGATCGTATTTTCTTATATCACAAATTAGTCTAACACAACTATTTTGTAACCGTTGGGCATCAATTTGGCGTAAGAAAGGGAAATACACAATTGAAGCATAGTTTATATGAGAGAGGACCAGAGCTTCACATAAAATTGTTTTAGTTTTTTTTTGTCAAAATATCTTCACTTGCATAAATTAATTTTCAGTTAGCAAAAGATTTCTTGATGCTCGTTGTTAATTTGTATGTTGTTTTCCACACACTTACTCTTTGGTGTCCCTCCTACCAAATAACATTACTTTGGATTTTGTTGCATTTATAGAAAGACAGAAAGCATTACATATTCTAATACGAGATGTTATGTTATGGTTAATGAGTCTACAAGCATTTTAGTATTAGTATTAGTCTCTTTAGAAGAATAGTAGAGCTGGGTATCATCAGCATAAAAATATAATTTACAGTTTTTTAGAACATTTTGAAATTCAGCTGTATACAACGTAAACATAAGAGGCCCCAGTATTGAACCTGGTGGCACATCTTGATTTACTGGTAGCATGTTAGAATTTTCTCCATTAATGGTGACTGTCTGGTGTCTGCCAGTTATATACTGCTTCATTAATTCTATAGATCTGGGACAGAATTCAAAATAATGTAAAACTGTCAGAAGTAGTCGATTAAACGCCTTACTGTAATTTAATAACGCCAAGACTAGCCTCATTGTTGTCCGATTATCGTAAAATGTTATGGACTACTTCAATCAGTGCACTAGTTGTGGTATATCCCTTACGAAAGCCAGACTGGTTAATAGGTAATATATTATTTAGTTTCACGTGCTCTCTAATTTGTCCATTCATGGTTATTTCAATGATTTTTGACAGAGATGGAAAAATATTATTTTCGAAACAAAAGTTTATAATATGTGTTAGTAAAGGCAAAATATTAGGACACAGATACAGAAGTAATCCAAGTCCTACACCATCAACTCCAACTGCCTCAGATTTGAGATTTTTTAATGCTAGGTATATTTGATAATCGGTGATCATTTTGAAACAAGAAGTATCATTATTATGTCTAATGTGATAATTATAAACTTGAACAGATTCCTCACTTACAACAAAATCACTTTCGCTAGAATTTATAAAATAATTGTTGATAGCATTGGCATTACCAACCATATCTGGAATGTGCTGGGTTGGTTTTCCCTTGTAAATTGCTTAACGCTTTTAATTCCCGCTACATATTTTTGCTATTTTTTGTTCTTCACGAATATTCAATATAAGCCTTTATTTCTCTAACGATAACAGAATTTGTTATGTTCCGTAGCTGTTTGTAATAATCCCAATGTGCTGGCAATTTTGTTCCCTTATATCTGACTTGTACTCTTTCTTAACTCAATTATTTGTTTTATGGCATCTGTAAGCCAAGGTGACTTTTTTTTTTACTAATTAGAACAGTTTTAACAGGAATATGTCTGTCAAATAGGTCAATTATAAGATTATTGAGCAAACTGATTTTATCATTAATATTGATTAAATAATATACATCTGCAGTTGGTATAGTACAAAAATAATTAAGATTAAGATGTTCTTGATTATTGTTTTTTTAAATCACGAAAAGTGTACATGAAAGGCGTGACTTGAATTTCATTGTCATCCAGTGTACAAGATACTAGATGATGATCTAATATTTCAGAAATGTCACAAACAATAACTGACATTACTTTTAAATTTTTTGAACAAATTATGTAATCGAGTAAAGTAGAACTGGTACTAGTTACACGTGTTGGTTGACCTATAATTCGAGTTAGTTAACAGGTACATTAGTAAAAAATATATTTGCCCTGCTCTCAATTTGAAAATAATGTTAAAATCCCCACCACATAGTAAATAATCATATGTAGGCATTAAAAAAATATAATGTATCCTTGAATTATGAAATAAACTGTTTGAGTGGAAAATTTGTTGGCCAGTAAATGGCACCGTCAGCAATTGTTTTATTTTCATGGCAAATCTCTACCCATACATGCTCTGTTTCACCTACTTGAGATGTTCTCACCAATTTGCTTCTTAATAAATTACTTACATATAAGATAACTTCTCTTTCCCTGCCATTCCTATCTCTTCGGTATACCTTATAATTATCGTAATAATGGGTGATCACACAAATTGTTGACGAAGCCACTTGAGTTACACAATTTTCTAACACCCTAATTGACCCCATTTTTATCAACAAACCAAAAATTGTAAGCAGAGTAGGCATTATAAATGTGGGTTACATTAGTGAGCACAAATGCGTGTATTTTTGTCTAAATTTCATGACGGAGAATAATAAAGTGAAGTTGGTGACCGAGTTGGTGACCTATAGAGATTTTAAATTCTTTTCCCTTTATGAATTTGTAAACGATTTACAATTAAAACCATTTCCCAACATTTTATAGACTAATGATATTGACGTGAATTACGTTAATTGTCGGAATATTTGATTTCCACTTTTGATTTATACGCACCTTTAAGGACTATTCGCACAACTACATCATATTGACCATGGGTCACTGATACCATACAAATTTTATTCAAAGAGCGAGATAAAGCCTACATTAAATACACACGTGATGATTGGAACTATTATAAAGAATTGTGTAATTACACATTAGCTGCAATAAGAAGAGAGCTATTTAAATCATTTACAAGGTTTACAAAATAAAAAATATTTGTGGAATACTTTAAAATCGCTAAATATTCAACAGAATTCGAAAACTAATTTACCGAGCAATATGAAAAACCCGGGTGATATTTTTTAAAATAATAACTCGTGAGGAAACAATTTTTATTATTTTAGGAAATACAATAATAATGTGAGTTTTGAATTTAAAATGGCTGCCACTGAAGAAATTAATAAAGTATTTTTTAATCTAAAATCAAATGCCTGGTTCTGACAAAATTTCTCTAGTACGTACTGTTAACCTTCCAGTGGTCGCGCACGGTGTACGAGACCGGCGCAACAGTTAATCTGTGATATTTCAAATGATAGGATAAATTCATCCGTTTCCGTCAGTGTACCTTTCATAAAGTTTCTGGTCTATACTTACACTGCTGCAGTTTTTATTATTCCATGTGTCTATGTTGCAAACATACACACGGTGTCTTAGACCGGGTGCGACTACTAGTGAGATAAAATTTCTGTCATTTGTTTTGGATTATTCATTATATTTCGGTAAGTATTTACATTCTATTATCCTAAAGGCCCCCACAGACCTCGTTCATTTTCAACAGGTTTACCCGACGGGTAAAAGTGTTGGAACGAATGAACAATAAAACCGAGGTGTGTGGGAGGAAACTACCGTGTTTACCCGACATTCCAAAATATCAGCGGAGTTTGATTTCCCTCCGTCTTCGTACCATGGGTTCGGGTAAACAGGAGGTATGTGTACTAAAACCGGCGTGTTTTCTCAGTGGCGTCAGCATTGTGAAGGTGCTGTTTAATTCTAGGGTAACACAGTGTAAACAAAATGATCTGATCTGCGGCAAAACTCTGTAAATTGCTAGGCAGGTCTTCGGTATGATTTGTCCTAATGCTTGGGGTGAAATAAGTGTTGAAAATTTCAAATCTTCATAACTTTGACCAGTAGCAAGAAACCGCAACGTGGCAATCAATCGTTCATGGGGGCTAATGGATAACTGTAAATGAGTACTACATTTTTTTATTAACGGCGTTACGAGTTTTAGTAGCTTAAAATTTGTTTCTTCATTCATTCATTCAATTATGCGTCTCCTGGCTCCAACCTTAACTCTGTCAATTAATTGGAATGACCTAGCGTACTGCGTTTTAGAATGAGCCACTCATTAGTCCATCTCGTACGATCTTTTCTATTTGTTTGCTTTACAGCTAAAGCCGCTGCCACTGCCAACAAACACGTTGGGTTCATCCCGACAAAACTGATTAAAAATACTCTGTGTGTGTGGTCTCAACCGGCATCGTTCTTCGTTCCAACACTTTTACCCGTCGGGTAAACCTGTTTGAAATGAACGAGGTATGTGGGGACCTTTACTTTATATAAATATTAATTGATATTTAGATATGCACTATGACAAAGTGCAACAAAGATTACTGAGGCTGTTCAAAGAAGTACCCAGTGGAGAAAAACATGATGACGAAGAAGAAACAGGGAAAGAAGACAACATCGAAGAAAGATCAGAATATAGCGATACAGAACAGGAATTTGATGAAAGCGAAGGTGAAATGAATGGCACTTCCATCATGTTTTATGGAAAAAGATGGAAAAATGAAATGGAGCAAACATTGTTCACCAAAAAATGTCAGAACAAGGAAAGAAACCTAAAAATATTTTTATGATTTTTATAACCTGCATGCTTTTTTTTTTTAACAGAACCAAAGACTTTTATGTACAAAAGTAGATTCTCTTATGTTTCTAGAAAACAAGTTTACTTTAACAAAGGTTTTATTAGAATTTTTATTTCTGTTATTCAAATATACATAGGGCGAGCCAGTATTTTGTTTATTTTTCTTGTACATTGAAAAATTAAGGTTTCGATAAATAAATGTTTCAAAAATACTTAACATCTATTAATTATATACATATAGCTTTGAGGTCCCTTCAAAATTATTTCTGAATTTTTAATTTTAAACGTATATTTTTAAGCTGGTGTCTGAGACCGTGTGGGACCACTAATGTAAAAAAAGTTCGCGCGACCACTGAAAGGTTAAGGTACAGTACATTTAATTTGGTTTCGTTGCTTGTGCTAGGGCGACCAAATCGAGGGAGGTCAGCTACACTACCAGATTCATCATATCTAGCCACCAATCTACTTACAGTGGATCTAGAAATTTGCTTTTCGGGATACTTGGCATTGAAAACATCACATGCTTCCTGATGAGTTCTCAGCCTCTCACCATATCCAACCATCATCAAAAGTTCTACGCGTTCTCTTTTACTTAAACGTGGCATTGCATTCACTAGTTTTACACTGTCTCAGAAGTGTCACAAAACTGAGGTTCCACACGTGCCAGGAATAAAAACTTTACACAAAAAGGCCTGTATCTCCTATTTCGGTAAGTATTTACATTCTATTATCCTAACTTTAATAAATATTAATTGATATTTAGATCCCTGTTGTTAAGGTGATTGTTTTTTTTATTATTTTCTTTGTTTTGTTTTTATGTCGAATGTTTTCATGTTAGTTAAAACAAAAATGTAGGCAACAATATTTATCAGTCCATTAGAAAGTGGAACATTACTCGTGAATTTGCGAAAGGTAAGCTATTTTTACATAAAATGTCATTTTTCCAAAAGAATGGCTCAGGTAATATAATTTTTTTTATATCACCAGAAAGCTAAAGGAATATACAACCAAAAACAGTAATCAAAAATGTCTGTTTCCTTTAAAAAAATGTATGATGGCGTCATAACTCAAAAACCAATGACGTCATAAATTTTGTTGTAGTGACAAAATGTAGCATTTACAAAACTAATATCGACCTGTTCGAGGATTTTTTTGAAAAATTACACATACTAAAGATATTAATTTTATGCGTTTCTTTAGGTTTAGGTTAGGTTCCTCGCAAATACAAAACGCAGAGTATCTTGCATTCGATCGGGACAATTCTAAAACTGGTAATATTGCTCCCATAGAAAAAATTTTCATATCACTGTTCATGATCGAATTCTGAACAACTTTCAAAATGTCCGTCCGCCCGTCTGTCTGTCCATCCGTCACGTTTCTTGTAAGCACGATAACTTAAGAACGAAAAGTTCGATTGTATTGAAAGGAGGGTAGTGTTAGCTAGAGGAAGAACCCTATCGATTGTGAACAAGATCAATTGATAAATAAAAATGTTATTAATTTTTTAAATTATTTTTTTTTAATGTTTTGTTATTAAACTAAAAAGGTCTAAAACTAATATTATTTACAAAAAAACTGCGAAGAGCAGTGCAACAATTATATAAAAAGAGCAGTAAATCGGCGAAGAGTATAATGGTTAGCTTATTTTAATAAATATAGGTATGTTGTTTATAAAATAATCAGATAGTAAAACACCTTATCTAACCGTGGATAATCTGTTCTTACCTTCGAATAATTTTCCGGCTGGTTGTTTATGAATTATTCAAATTTAATTAATTCCGATAAAATCGCAATTAATGATAACCTAGTTTTCTTGAGGATTGCGATATAAATAAATTACGACTAATAGATATCTGTCTCTCCAAGTATTTTAAAAGTGTGCGTGGGCTTGCTACCAAAAGTCTATGCAATAAATATTTTTCTGCAACTAATGCAACTGCTGAAAAATGCCATAGTCCAGTGTCATAAATAATTCCCACGCACGTTCTAATTTTACTTTTACGATATCTCGATTTGTTGTTTTCCAAGTATTTAATAGTAAAACATTAGGTGTAGTTCGTGGACTTCTCCGCCGATATATCAATTAAAAGAAACCCGTTTATAAAATCCCACCTTGTGCTGGTAATTTCACCTAGTGGGAGAAAAATGGCATATGTCTGAAAAACTTCTAAATCAGTAATTAATTATACTACGAGGAGAAAACTTTTGTAATCATAAATTACTTTTCTGTGTCATCAAGACATAATTGTTTAATGACCTCGCAAGTAGCATTTTTAGACAGTTTCGAAACAAATTTGGTAGTGGGAAACAGTTTTGTAACTATTTCGATACTTATGTGAGATACAATGGTTTACATACATTTCCGACATTTTTCTGAAATTGTTACCAATTATTTAACTTTTACATATAGCACAACAATATTACTTAACAATTTAGTAGTTGTTTCTAGGTACATTTAGTTACATAATGTTTTAAGGATTTGAGGTTGGCAATAGTTAGTTACAGAAATGACAGATTGTCAAGTTCATAAGTGGAGGTTACGTCTTTACTTTATTCTTATTTGTAATGAAATAAAATTGTAAGCTATCTAGAAGTTGAATTGTGTCCATCCTTACCCTTCATTGAACAGCATTCCTAACAGTTAACTTATTTATAATTGTAATCTTGTGATTCTCATGTCACCACTGAAAGTGTTTGAAACTCATCCTTGTTTTCAGCACAAAATAATGTAATTAACAGAAACTGGGAACTTTTTACAAATTATAACAATTTGACAAATTTTATATTTATTATCAGTAACGTGGCGAAAGTAGAAGTGTGTCCTATTTGGATAGAAAATATTGAGGAAGGTAAAAGAGTTGAAATGAAAAATATACAAAAGAAATAAACAAAGTCCCTCAAAGTACGCGTGCGCAACGCCGTCCTTTCTTAAAATATGATCTAAATTTCCGAAACATATAAAGACCTGTTTCCGTGGCCATTTTGGCGTTTGTAATTCGGCAGCCATTATGGACAATTTTCTTTTGAGAGAAAACGTTGTTTGTGCCTTATATGTCGATATAAATTATGAGAAAGAAACATTATTTGATGTTTGGATACATTACTAATTATTAACATCAAAATAATCATGAAAAATATATATTTATTTTATTTAATTATAAATGGTCATATTTGTGAGGAGCATTTAAAATATCGAAGTATTTCCCGAAAATAACACAGCCACACAAAAATAAAAAATTGGGGTATACTTTTGATGCAATATATCATATCCAGTGTATTTTTGCCTGCTGATCACGAATTCGACGTCAGAATTGGTCCATCACATCCTCATTTTTTTCTAACCTCAAAAAATAGGTGAATATTAGTAAAAATCGAGGAAAATGCACTCGTGAAAATGCAAACAAATTTATTTTTCATATCTAAATCTATATTCTTATGTATTTGAATCCGCTAAACTCAAATCCACCGCCAGAATTGGGTCACACCGTCTTGTTTTTTTCCTAACCTCATGATTTTTGAAAATTCAACCCATTGCCACCAGATTCGGTATACTGGGGTTTTTGGGTTCGCTAAACATGAATCTAAGGTCAGATTTGCAAAATTCAAGATGGTAGATCCAAGAGTTATAAAAATCCAAAGATTTGGACTAAATCCATTTTTCCAATGTTTCAACTTTTATTGTAGGTCTAGGGTATTTTTTGTATACGTTGTTCTTTGCATTTTTATCCCTCTGCCTGCATCCAGGGCGCCTCCACGTGGTGACGGTAGGCAACGTAGTTGTTCCACTATCCGGCAAAGTCCCTGGATAATGGCTTTCATGCCGTCATGGTAGGCAGAAGGGAAAGAATTGCGATGCAGGAAATCGGAAACCCAGTATCGGCGATTGGTCAGGGTGGGAAAGCGAGCCAGCAATCGTCGTCATCATGCAACCGTAGCTCTTCATGTGTGGGTGACTTGGCTCATGTAGGGTATAATCAAAGAGTTTAATAACTAGAGAAGACAAGCCGGCGATTTGCCGGGAGTCGCGATTTGGTTGTCTTGGAGACGGTAGGCTCTTCGTCCTTGTCGCAGACCTCGTACCCTCTCTCTCCACTCTGTTTTACAAAGCAACACAGCCTTACCCGGCGCGCTTTGATTTCACAAATACCGTCAATTTTGAATCTTTGTTTGGAATAGCATTCTGCTTTATTTACAATTCCACGAGTTTTCTCAAATTTTTCTTCTGTTAATTACGTTTATATAATTTGTATATATTAATTAATTATTTTTTTGTGGCAATAGTTTATACCTGTAAAGTTTGTAGAAAAACCGCTGCCTAAGGAATCACTACTTCCACATCCAGATTTTTCATCAAAGTCACTTTAAAGGAAACATTTTGACTAGATTTACTCTGTAGTATGTGAAAATTATTGGTCATAGAATTTTAATAATATTTGGAGCAGATGTCATAGAAAAGTTTGAGGCGTTTGTTTCTACCAAATACGTTAAAAATGAAGTTTTTAGTTTACCCTACCTATTTTCCCCTATTCACAACCTACTTCGACTCATCCCTTCAATGGAATCATCCCAATCAGATGTCATTACAATACATCCGTGTACTAACTATCAAGTAAATATCTCAATTTTATGTTATCAAACCCATTAAAAATGGAGCGGAGATGGTGGTGTTTGAATAATATTAGAAAGAAATCTGGGGCTTTGGTTTCTAGCATATACACCAAATACCATATTTATGTACTCTTACCAGCATGATTTACTTATTTTCCCCTATTTACCCCTATTTAACTCCCAACCCTTCAACGGAATCATCTCAAAGTATAATCTAGTTCCAGATGTCGTTATAATACATACGTGTACAAAATTTCGAATGAATATCTCAATTTTATTTTATCAACCCCTTTAATAGTGGAGTAGGGGTGGTGGGGGGGTTGAATAATATTTTAAAAAATTTGAGTCTTTACCTTCTAGTACATACACTGAATTTCAAGTTTCTGTACTTATACCAGCTTGCTTTACTTATTTTCCCCTATTTTACAATATTTAACCCCCAACCCTTCAACGGTAGCTTCTCAAAATATAGTCTAGTTCCAGATGTCGTTATAATACATACGTGTACCAAATTTGAAGTGAATATTTCAATTTTATTTTATCAACCCCTTTAATAATGAAGTAGGGGTGGTGGGGGTTGTAAAATAATACAACTAATCGGAGACCCTGGCTTCTACCACATACACCGAATTTCAAGTTTCTGTACTCTTACCAGCTTGCTTTACTTATTTTCCCCTATTTGCCCCTATTTAACCCCCAACCCTTCAACCGAATCATTTCAAAATATAATCTAGTTCCAGATGTCGTTATAATACATACGTGTACCAAATTTCAAATGAATATCTCAATTTTATTTTAGCAACCCCTTTAATAATGAGGAAGGGGTGGTGGGTGGGTTGAAAAACATTACAAAAAAATCTGAGGCCTTGGCCTGTAGTATATACATCAAATTTCAAGTTTCTGTACTCTTACCAGCTTGCTTTACATATTTCCCCATATTTACCCCTATTTACCCCCCAACCCTTCACCGGATGTCTTCAAAAAACAATCCAGTTCCAGATTTCATTATAATATATACGTGTACAAAATTTCAAGTCAATGTCTTAAACCGTTCCGGAGAAAGCGTGCGGACAAGAAAAAGTTACAGACAGACAGACCGACAGACGGAAATTTTTTTTCGCTCAGATTTAAAATCTCGACGTTTCATGACTTTCTAAACCGATTTCAAGAAGAAAAAGTCGTTTTAAAGGAAACATCTTGACTATATTTGCACTCTAGTATGTGGAAATTATTGGTCATAGAATTTTAATAATATTTGGGGCAGATGTCATAGAAAAGTTTGAGGAGTTGGTTTCTACCATATACGTTAAAAATTAAGTTTTTAGTTCACCCTACTTATTTTCTACTATTCACCTCCCACCCCTTCAATGGAGGCATCTCAATCAGATGTCACTACAATACATACGTGTACTAATCTCAAGTGAATATCTCAATTTGATGTTATCAATCCCATTAATAATGAAGCGGAGGTGGTGGAGTTTGAAAAATATTAGAAAGAAATCTGAGGCCTTGGTTTCTAGTATATACACCGAATCCCAAATTTCTGTACTCTTATCACCTTGATTTACTTATTTTCCCCTAGTCACTCCTATTAACCCTAACCCTTCTACGGAATCACCCCAAAATATAATCTAGTTCCAGATGTCGTTATAATACATACGTCTACCAAATTACAAGTGAATATCTCAATTTTATTTTATAAACCCCTTTAATAATGTAGTAAGGGTAGTGGAAGGGTTGAAACATATTGTTAAAAAATTTGAGGTCTTGGCTTCTAGGACATACACCGAATTTCAAGTTGCAATACTCTTACCAGCTTGCTTTACTTATTTTTCCCTATTTACCTCTACTTACCCCCACTCCTTCAACGCAATCATGTCAAAATATAATCTAGTTTCAGATATAATTATAATATATAAATGTACCAAATTTCAAGTGAAAATTTAAATTTAATTTTATCAACTCTTAATAAGGGAGTGAGGGTGGTGGGGAGAAATAGAAAATACTAATAAAAAAACCTGAGACCTTCGCTTCTAGTACATACACCGAATTTCAAGTTTCTGTAGTCTTACCAGCTTGCTTTACTTATTTTCCCCTATTTACCCCTATTTAACCTCCAACCCTTCAACGGAATCATCTCAAAATATAATATAGTTCCAGCTGTCGTTATGATACATATGCGTACTAAATTTCATGTGAATATCTCAATTTTATTTTATCAACCCCTTGAATAATGGAGTAGGGGTGGTGGGGGCTGAAATAAATTATCAAAAAATCTGGGGCCTTTGCCTCTTGTACATACACCGAATTTCAAGTTTCTGTAGTCATACCTGCTTGCTTTACTTATTTCCCCCTATTTACCCCTAAATAACCCCGAACCCTTCAAAGGAATCATCTCAAAGAATAATCTAGTTCCAGATGTCGTTATAATTCATACGTGTATCAAATTTCAAATGAATATCTCAATTTTATTTTATCAACCCTTGTAATAATGAAATAGGGGTGGTGGGGGTTGAAAAATATTATAAATAATCTGAGACCTTGGCTTCTAGTATATACACCGAATTTAAAGTTTCTGTAGTCTTACCAGCTTGATTTACTTATTTTCCCCTATTTACCCCTATTTAACTCCCAACCCTTCAACGGAAACATCTCAAATTATAATCTAGTTCCAGATGTCGTTATAATACATACGTGTACCAAATTTCAAATGAATATCTCAATTTTATTTAATCAACCCTTTTCATATTGGAGTAGGGGTGGTGGGGGTTGAAAAATATTATAAAAAAATCTGACGCTTTGGCTTCTAGTACATACACCGAATTTCAAGTTTCTGTGGTCTTACCAGCTTGCTTTACTTATTTTCCCCTATTTACCCCTATTTAACCCCCAACTCTTCAACGGAATCATCTCAAATTATAATCTAGTTCCAGATGTCGGCATAATACATACGTGTACCAAACTTCAAATGAATATCTCAATTTTATTTAATCAACCCTTTTCATATTGGAGTAGGGGTGGTGGGGGTTGAAAAATATTATAAAAAATCTGACTCCTTGGCTTCTAGTACGTATACCGAATTTCAAGTTTCTGTACTCTTACCAACTTGTTTTACTTATATTCCCATATTTACCCCAAATTAACCCCCAACCCTTCAACGGAATCATCTCAAAATATAATCTAATTTCAGACGTCGTTATAATACATACGTGTACGAAATTTCAAATGAAAATCTCAACTTTATTTTATCAACCCCATTAATGGGGTAGGGGTGGTGGGGGGGTTGAAAGATGTTATAAAAAAATCTTAGGCCTTAACTTCTAGTACATACACCAAATTTCAAGTGTCTGTTCTCTTACAAGCTTGCTTTACTTATTTTTCCCTATTTTCCCCTATTTAACCCCCAACCCTTCACCGGATTTCCTCAAAAAACAATCCAGTTCCAGATCTCGTCATAATATATACGTGTACAAAATTTCAAGTCAATATCTCAAACCGTTCCGGAGAAAACGTGCGGACAAAAAAAGTTACAGACAGACCGACAGACAGACCGACAGACAGAAAAATTTTTTTCGCTCAAATTTAAAATCTCGACGTTTCATGACATTCTAAACCTATTTCACGAATAAAAATTTTTGAAAATTTTTTTGCGATTACTATACTTCCAATCCACTACGTGGATGTGGAAGTAAAACTAAGTCACCCATAGGTATACACCTATTCTCATCTGTCATACTGTTATTATATTGCAATCGTCACCTCCCCTCATGTACTGTGCGACAAAGAGAGAACGAACTGTGTGAGAAGGATGAGAAGCCTACAGCCTACCGCTGCTTATACATTACGCTTATGGAGCTTGTCTCCTCTATTTGTTAAACTCTTTGGGTATAATGCTACAAGAAAACAGTCTCACGGTACAAAGAAATTTCATCTCTGTGATAAAGATGATGATAAAGAATGTGTTCTGTTATATTTGTTGTAAATACGTGTTCAGTAAGTCGGTAGTACCCATCACGGATAAGATTAAAAACTTTTGTAAGGATTGTTTTGGTATTGAGTTATTACACCAGGATACACAATGGGTTCCCCACATCATTTGCAGTTCTTGCAAAATAATGTTGTTCCGTACTAATAAGATCAAATATACCACACTACCAGTATGGAATAGACCTTACAGTGAAAATGATTGTTACGTGTGTACATTGTCAAAATTTTGCATATCTGACCCCAGATTCGTGATCAGCTACCCCAAAAACCCCCGGGTACTAAATTTGGTAAAAATCGGTTGAATTTTCAAAAATCATGATATCCAGCTAACTTTTTGAGGTTAGGAAAAGAACAAGATGGTCTGACCCAATTCTGGTGGTGGATTTGAATTAAGCGGATTCAAATACATAAGAATATAGATTTAGATAAGAATTTTTTTTTTGCATTTTTAGGAGTACATTTTCTCGATTTTTACTAATTTTCACCTAGTTTTTGAAGTTAGAAAAAAATGAGGAAGTGACGGACCAATTCTGACATCGGATTCGTGATCAGCAGGCAAAAATACACTGGATTTAATATATCGCATCAAAAGTATACCCCACTTTTTTATTTTTGTGTGGCTGTGTAATCGATAAAATTCTCGTCGCAAGTTTTTTCTGACCAGACATCCGCTGAAAACTAGATATAAGTTTTCATACTTTCAACATGTACCTACAATATTATTTTATACCTGTTTCCATATTGAAACAACACATACCTATTCCTTATTATAATAGATAATAACTGACATTAACTGATTGCATACATTCCGTTGTCAATAATATTAGTTATAAAAACATTGATATATTTGCGAAACTATTTAAAAAGCTGAGCTACAAATTAGAAACATGTTTCTCTTTATTTTCGAACCTAGCAAAGAAACGCGCAGTGCCACCAAAATAGAAACACACTACACTACCATAAGAAATTGTGTATGCGTCGAAAATTTATCGCAACATGTTGCAAACAGTTCCCATTTCTTACTTGGGAACAGGCATACTTGTTAGAAACGTTTCCGAAAATATATCTTAAAATGCTATTTGGGCTGTATAAGAAAAAGTCGTTTTTCTACTCTAACTTTATATAATTTATTATTTTCGAAATCCATGTAATGAGAAATATTTCGTTTTTTGATATTCTATTTCTAGCTCTTAATTCAGTAGACAAGTGGTCTAGCCGGATAAGCATGTAAATGGCACCAGCGTCTTCTAAGGTTTCTTGTCGACTGAATGTTGCAAATTTGAAATTTAAAATATTCGTGTTACAATAACTATTTCACATTATTGTTTGACAATTGCTCTGAAATATTTTTGGAAAAAATAGGAGCATTACATTTGTAAGCACTAAGTTTTAAGTTATATCGCACAGAATATTCATGAATTGAGTTTAGATTATTTATACAGTCGCAAGTCGAATCTACTTTACTTAGATAAAGTGAAATGAATGAATGTCTGTCATTCGAACAGACTTGGATATTCGAATGTTCTTCTACTCCAAAAAGGTCGGATGCATATATAAAGAATAATAACGGTCCTAATGTCGATCCTTGTGGCACACCTGATCTTACACAAGCTGGCTTCGTAGACCATTTACCAGCTACTACTTTCTTGTACCTTTCTGTTACTAAGATAAGAACAAAAGAACTACTGCTTTATCATTAAATTCAAAGTAAGCTAGCTTTGCACACAGCAGAATTATCCCCAAGAAGTGGTTTGGAGTCTAAACTATAGGGCCCCATTTCTCTTTACCTAACACAAAATCATCCTGGCTTTTCAAGGGGTTACCTCAGTGACTTGAGAACCAGTTAAGGGAGCATTTAAGTACTATTTGAGCTCGTCAACGCCAAATAAGTTTGATTTGGGGTATTTACTTATGTTACATTTTTAATAATTTTAACGAAATGTTTTTTACCACTATGTTTGCACAAAACGTGACTGCAATTTCAACACTTTGTCATTTTCACACGATGATTCAACTTTGAATCATCGTTTGAAAATGACAAAGTATTGAAACTGCAATCACGTTTTGTGCAAATATAGTGATAAAAACATTATTTTGCTCATTTTCGTTATAATTATGGATTACTACAGAGTAACGGCTCCCTCAATCAATTTTTAATAACTTGTTTTTTATTCACTTCAATCATTTATATAGGGAATGTGTTTCTCTGACCCCTATATGTCCCGAATAAGCCCTGCGCCTGACAGATTTTATAAGTTTTACAAGGAAAACAATATTATCAGCATATATGTATAAGGATAATGATTTTTTTGCATGTTTTGTCATGTAGATACACACTTAACATCAATAATATGTTGAATTATTCTCATTTTACAATCAAAATACATATTCTAAACAGCTGTATTGATTTTAAATAATTACTAATTTAAACTGTTAAAACATTTACCCGAGTAATGTAAATAAACAACTTTAGGTATTCTGTTAACTAACTATAACGACCCGTCAAAGTTGTTTCAAGTTTAAATTACTTGATGAATAATATAGTACTTACCCCATTATAAAGTTACTCTCCATTTGCTTCCCAAACAAATAAATATGCACGTCGGGCAGTGCATCTCATGGAGGTTTGGATGACCCGGGAGCTAACAGATTAGTCATAACAACAAAAGTGCAGTGCAGGAGGGTGACCACATTTAAAAGTATTTAAAAGGACGAACAGGTGGGCTTTTTTTTATAAATACAGGTGAGGAAGTGATAATTGATATTGATATGAGTGCAAATTAAAAATAACTTGCAAATGCTAGGTATTTAAAAAAATATATTACTTATGCTAGTGCTAGATATTTCCTCAAATAGATTAATGACTTACTCCTCCATACACCGTGGGAAGGTTAACTGGAAAGAATTGTGTAATATGTATGTAGAATATTTCTATAAAGAGGCCTAAGACATGTCAATTTGACTTCTTCACTGGCTATCTTGCTACAGGTCCTCAATGTCCGGTGTTGTTATATAAGCCCTACTCTTAAAATATCCCTATAAAAGGAAGTTGAGTGATGTAAGGTGCGGAGACCTTGCTGAACACTCAACTGAACCCCTTGCTTCTTTCAATTCACCTATTTGGATAAACTTCATCTAAATTTTCTTGAATAGTTAATATGTTCAACTTGGGATCCTGCCAAATGTATCGTTGTCTAGGCACATCCTTCATATGGTCCAACGCCAAGGGATGTTTTGACTACAAACTATTGCCCTTGTAGATTTTACACGAAAGTTTTTTCAAAAATCATACAGAATTGGATTTTTCTTAAACTAACAGAACACATAAGTGACGCTCAATTTGGTTTTAGAAGTGAGCTAGGAACAGGAGAAGCTTTGTTTGTAGTCAATGTTTTGTTTGAAAGATGCCAAGAGGCATTAATTTTGAAAAAGAAGTTGCTAAAGCATCTCATGAAAAATTACGATAACAAAAATATCAGAATAATAATGAATCTATATTGGAACTAAACGGTGAAAGTGAGGATGAATGATGAATTAACATAAAAAACTGAAATTCGATGTAGTGTTAGACGGAGATGCATATTATCTCCTTCCTCGTTTGTTTAATCTTTACAGCAAAGCCATTTTTTAATTGTAAATGGGAAGGCTTTGAAGAACATAAGGTACGCAGATGATACTGTAACATTAGCTGACAAACGATCATGAGCAATATCTATGGTTTGGATATGAATTTGAAGAAGACTTAAGTTTGATGGTGATAAGAAAATCACCAAACGTAAGAGCAAATTTAGTCATTGCTAATATAGAAAGAAAATCTTGCGACAAGCACCTAAGTGCATGGATTGAATAGATGAAGGAAGTAAATAAAATATAGAATAGAAATAGCAAGATCCATATTTACTAAAATTAAAAAACTCTGTGATCAGGACATTAACTTGGCTCTCAGAGTCGGAGCCTTGCGTCGCAATATCTTCTCAACCGCGCTGTACGCTGTTGAGGCCTGGACACTGAAACAAACTTATCTTACGAGCATAGAAGCATTCGAAATGTAGTGCTACAGAAGAATGCACAGAATATCTTAAGTGGATAGAGTAATAAATGAGAAGGTCCTACAGGAATAAGCTGCGAAATCACTTTTGACTATTATAAGCAGGAAACTTGAATTTCTGGAGCATATTGTGACAGAAAGCAAATACTCTCTGTTAAGGCTCGTCATGCAAGGATCGAGGAGTATAGACAGGATCGTAATATCCTGGCTGAGAGAGAACCCCGCATTTCTTGCGTAAAATGGCTTTCTGTCAAATTGTCTGAAACTTTTCAACTTGCAAATTTTACATAGGAAACGTGCGACGTCCATTACGAGAATGGTTTCACTGCAGCTCTAACGACTTCTTTCGAGCAGTCATTAACAAAACAAGAATCGCCATAATGATTTCCAACGATCGAAGATGAAATCAAAGACAAGAATTTTACATGGATTTCCTGTATATCCAAATTACAGAATATATTCCAGTTCAACGCTCACTGTGCATTGGTATTAATAAAAATTAATAAATCATTTCCGTTAATAAAGTATTTATAAGAATATCCGACTTTTTCTATTTCAACGTAGTAACGTAAGGATAGGTATTATTAAATAGGACACCGTCTGACTTGTCATTCAACACGGAGAGCGAGTCTTAGCTCTAGGCAGGAATATCGACCGTACTTCAGCTATTTATATACGACCTGTTTATTCGTTTGGCCGCCACCAGGGCCGCATTAGTGCGATATTACGTTCCCGATAAGTTTCAATAGGAAGGATGTACCGCAGACGAGGAAAATCTAGAAGCAAGATAGCGACGCATTCTTCTTTGGCTATGCTAAACGGAACCTACTTCCGTTAGGCAGGATTTGTATGTAATGTTTAATAATATAATTTATGAAATTATTTACATTATCGCCTTTGCAAGTATATCGTATACCGGATGCACAAAATATGGTACGATTCTCCATTTTCCCCTAATTTGTGATGAACTGACACTCCGGGATGTGTAATTAATCAGATATAGACATATAGATAATATAGATTCTTCATACCGATTGCAAATGTAGGATAGAATTAGTTCATATATTTTTCAAATAACTAGTCAACGATATTTACATATTTTAGAAAATGAGTTATCTCAGTTATTAAATAATATTCCAATTCAGTCACCTAATATTATATTTCAACAAGCTGGCGTACCACAATTACAAATAATTTAAGTAGTACAAGAAATATGGACTAATATTAATGCTGTTGGGTGATCAACTCGGTCACCTGACCTAACTCCATTAGGTTTTTATGAGGCTATCTGTTGATTGATTTAATTTATTGAATAATTAACCAGCGTACGGTAGGCATTGCTGCCACTATCCAATCTGGATAGTTTTATATATCGTCGGACCAGCTACGCACGCCGGATTGCATATGGGACATGCTTGTTGCTAGCAGCGAGAGCCACATGACGTATGATGTAGGAATATAGGATGGGAAGTGTAGGTGTTTGTGAGATGCTTCTTTTAAGTTTCTATCTATCGGCATCTCTTTATTTATTCTTCTTCTGAGTCTTCTGTTTCTGAATCTAGCAGTGTGCACAACCTTCTGCCCGCTTGCGTCTAGATGTGGTTTCATGTTTCATAGAAATTTGTGTTTTCGTGTCAACGTCCTGGTATCTAGATCTGAATCAATTACTTGTTTCTGTGTAGTCTGCTAAGAGCTTCCTAGTAATTCCAAAGTATTTTAGAGTTACAACGGTACGATCCAAGGACTTTAAAGGCCGCTTCGCTGTCTGGAAATATTTTTATTGATCTGTGTCTAGGCTGAGTCTATTCTAGCCTCCGTTCACACAGCTCAATGACATGGATATCTGCCCGAAATATAGTCGCTTTATCACCCAGGCTCGCAGTTTTGGAGCCATTTGTGAACCAACAGCTGTCTGCCCTTTGTAGATCGGCTTTGTTCCGATCCCATTCGTCTCTTCTAGGAAACAGAACTTTAAAGGGCAGTTCATGGTTGATCAAAGTAGGCATCACATCTGAAGGCATTCCCAGGATGCTGTGACAATTTAATTCGTCCAACAGCCTGTTGTGATTCATGATGCTAGCATGCGACATATTAGTTAACGCTTGATGGATTCTGTATGTTGCCCACCTCACCTCTCTCTCCAGGTAAATATGGAGAGGAGTTAGTTCTAGGAGGACATCCAGAGGAGATGACGGTGTGGTGCTTATTGCACCAGTTATTGCCAAGGATGCTTCTCAGTGCAGTCCAGAGAGTTTGACTTTGGTCGTTTGTTGTAGCCCTTTCGACTACCAAACTATTGAGGCATACGCTGTCATTGGTCTAATTACCATAACGTATATTCAATATATTCGCTGGGGACCAATGACCCAAGATTTCTCACAAGATCTTCGACATACCCGCAGGAACAGTCTCGCTTTGTGGATTACTTCTTCCAAATAGGAATTCCAATTAAGTGACTTATTTAGTGTTACACCAAGGTATGTCAGTTCTTTCGCAAATGGAATAATTTCACCTGATATGGAAGGTGGTTCTAGGTTGGCCAACTTCCTTTTCTCGGTGAAGCTCTGCTCCCTCTCACACTAGTTGTGGATAGCATTTACTACCTCTTGAAGGGTATTAGAAAGTATCTCTTCAGACTTTCCTCTTACCAGAGCGACTGGGTCATCCGCATATTCCTGAATGTAGACTTCCCACAGGGAGACAATGGCAAGTTGGTAGGTTATCCACAAGGAGTGGTGATGCGGGAGTGGAGAGACAACCTCGCCCTATGGGCACCCCCTTACGGCCCTGAAGCTAATCGTTTCTCCCTTTAGAGATGTCGTAATGGTTCTGTTCTCTAGCATAGCTCGAATCCAGTCAGCTATATGGTTGGCTCGACTCCTCTGGCAACTGTTGCTATGTATAAGGAGTCGGACAATGCATTGTTAAATGCTCCTTCAATATCGAGATATGCTGCCACCGGAATATCCCTGTAGGGATTGGCTGATTTTCTTAACCAGATTGTTTAGTGCGACTTTCTGTTAATTTACCCGGTTGATAGGCATATTACCATTACCATTAAAATATTTCTTTATTTTATTTATATATGGTCACATTTCAAAAAGGTATTTCATTATCTAAATATATATATATACATTTACCAATTCATATATATTACCCTAACCATTATAATGGGAAAGTATATATGGGTCGGGGTGCCGGTGGTATAGGCTGTAGAATAATCCCTTTTTGTTACAATTATAAACGCCATTACACATCCTTCAAAGTACCAGTGTATTTTATTTATATTTCTTAAACCAGAGTTTATCGCGGAGATTAAACAGTAATTAAATTTTAATACGAGTACGTGGTTTCTATATTACAAGTATATAGGGAAAGCAAAACAAAACCCTACTGGAAATAAGTCAATCGATAAAATTATGGTTTCTAAGTGTGTCGTGTGCTCCACGATGATAGAGATGTCAGCGGGGGGAAGGGAATTTTGGATGATAGGAGGGTTGGAGGGGGATGTGTTGTCTGTCTGTCTCGTGAGTTGTACGTCTGTCAAGGTACTGGTCAGAGCCGATAGTTGAATTTTCGTGGCTAGAAATTTTTGCGCTGTTTCATCAATGAAATCCCTAATATAGGGCATCTCCGTAGCTCTATGTAATTCAACTATCGGCGTGTAGCGGTCCGCGATAGGAATATTGATGAACATTAAGGGGATGCATACTCAGAAGTACCAGTACCTTCTCTAGATTTTTCAACGGAAATGATGTCAGGCTGATGGGCCCAAGCGATTTTGTGTCAGCTATTACTAGGTACATTACTAGAGAATTGTTAAATGTTAGTGGAGCTTGATAATTGAAGAATTTGTTCAATATGATTGAAATAATTTTGAACATTAATGGAAATTTCTTTAATTTTTATTGCCTTTATTAAATTAGTTTCGGCTCAGATAATCTATTTCGGGGATATATTTTTTGTTAATACATTATTTTCACGTATTTGCATTAATATAAATAATTATTTAATGATTGTCTACTGTCTTATCGTTAATAAGTTTTTATAAAGGAGCCGGATTTTCTCTGCGACTTTTTTCCGTGGCTTTTTTTCTTAGACTCATAACCTTTGTTTTCTATAAAGCAGCTTTTTATTCGTCGGCTTTTTTTTCCGTGGCTTTATTTTTCCTTCAGATTTTTTTTCAGTGTTTTTTCCGCGGCTTTTTTTTTGCTTACGTACTAGTCGATCCCATTGTATGTGTTGTATATTTTATGTAGGGATTTTGTACAATCCCTGAATTTGTTAACAGCCGTAACTTTTTTATGTTCTGAGGGAAATATATTCTAAATACCATTAAGTTAAATTGAGCGAAATGACGAATCCATTTATAGACAAATTCTATGTTTGGCATTTTAAATGTACAAACTAAGATAATAAAAACACGTGTTTCCGCAAATCTTGCCAATTTTTGGAGTATTTTTTGTATTTGTAAAAAAATAAAATATGTTTAACTTTTTAGTTTCTCTCCGGTTACCATATCTCACGCCTGGGAAACATTACCAAGGTCAGAAATACAAAAAATTTATTCACGTTCATTCACTCCACTGCGTAGGGAAGTATTAAATTTCAGAATTACGCAACAAGTTTTTTTTTCCTTCTTTTTATGGTCCTAATATGTGGTAGTAAAAAACAACCTTCATGTTGACCTAGAACACTGACTTTTTATATAAAATTTATCTCATCGGAAAGAACACATCCGGTGTGGCATTTAATACCGCAGACAATATGTCGTTAGCGTCACGTGTAAGTTCTGAGTGCCTGGCTAAAAATGGGTTAAAGTCAAGGCTGCTTGTGTTTACATATACCAAATTTTTTATTAGTGCGTGACCCGAACTCTATTTACTCTTACTCTCTTGTGATAACACACCGAGTTTATCTCGTGATTAAGTGCCGTATCGGTTTCATGCACTCGCCAAAGTCAGATAAAACGAAACAATTGTAGTATTTCAATCTCTTCGATGGTTTAGTCAAGTCGCTGTATCGAAATTTATAAAAAACCCTAAAAATGTTCAATACTTTACCGATTTTTTTGAAACTTTGGAGATATATCTTCTTGGGTCCATAACTCGAAAAGTTAATAGTTTTTTTTGTCAGTCGAACCTCCGACATTGTTAAATAAACAAATTAAGTTAACAATCGAATAACTTCCTGAATAATTATTCAAAATAGCTGAATTTTTTTTAGGGGGGTTTTGGGGGTCGCTGATTACATATATAAATTTAAAAATTCATAAAAAGTATTTGTTTATTAACAAAAATGTATTGAGCTACAAAAATACGCATGCATTTCCAAATAAACGATGATTTTTACGAAGTATAATATATTATCATAGGCATATATTTATGTGAATCTTATAGATACATCGTATGTAGTTATACACTAAAAGAATTCCACATATACCACATATTCTGGAAAATATATAAAAAGATGTTTTCGTTGGAAAAGTGAACTTAAATAATTAAAGAACTCAACGTGATTTTGGACTATAACAACAACAAATGATAAAAATAGGCTAGAAACTTAGAATACTCAAAGGTGCGTTCATTAGAAACATTTTGTTTTTTGTTTCACTCAAAAAATCGAATCCGTTTTCCACAAATTAAAAAAAAAACGGAGCGGTTTTCCAGCTGTACGCTGGTGGGATGGGTTCTTATGAGGGGGGTCGCATTTGAAGACAATTACACGTATTGGCTCCAAACCAAAATAATCGAAAAGTACGTTTATTGGCTTCATTTTGCATTTTATTTTATTAAAAAATTCGAAAACCGTTTTCTAGATAAAACAGAGCAATTTTCCGAACTCACGGTGGGATAGGTGCTTGTGAGGATCACATTTGAAAACAATTATAGATATCAAGTTCAAACTAAAAACAGTCGAAAGGTACGTTTATTAGCTTAAGTTTTCATTTTATTTATTCAAAAATTCTGAACCGTTTTCCAGAAATTCGAAAAAAACGGGACGATTTTCCCACCACACGTTGGTGTGATAGGTGCTTGTGAAGGGTCGCATTTGAAAACAATTATAGATATCGACTTCAAACAAAGAACAATCGAAAGGTACGTTTATTCGCTTTACTTTGCATTTTATTTCATTCAAAAATTCTGAACCGTTTTCCAGAAATTAAAAAAAAAACGGAGCGATTTTCCGACCACACATTGGTGTGATAGGTGCTTGTGAGGGGTCGCATTTAGAAACAATTATAGATATCGACTTCAAACAAAAAACAGTCGAAAGGTACGTTTATTAGCTTAACTTTGCAATTCTCTGACCGAACGCTCGCGGAGTAGATGCTTGTTAGTAACGGCCTTTGAATACAATAACTGATTTGGACTCCAAACCAATAACGTTTGAAACGTACGTTAAGCATGGTCATATTTAACATTTTGTTACATTAAAAAATTCGGTTTCTCTGAGAGTTACCATTTTTTTAGAATGACAGATTTACAAACATATTTAACATAATGGATGATATTTCGGCTATTTTGAATCAGCCATTATCAATTCTGACTTTTCCATGTTAAATTAATAATTCGCGACCTAAGAAGCTTTTCTGGAAATTTTCCGATACAATTATGAAGATTCACAGAGAATATTCCAAACAATTAGTGCCACAACCACAAAAACCACAAAAACGACAGAAAACGCCAACATTACTAGAGGGAAGAACAATAATCAAAAGAATAGAATCATACGCAATGAAATAATGGGGACATGTCCAAAGACGGGACACGACACACCTACTGAAGAAAGCGCTGCGAATGAACAGCAACAAACTGAAAATAGGGAGGCCATGCTACACATGGATTACAACAATCGAGAGGATTATGAATAAGCTAGGAAGGATTATACACACTGGGAAAAGTTGGCACAACAAAAAGTGGAATACAATAAAGAAATATCAAGGATATACACACTGCCAGACTCAGAAACAGAAGAAACAGAAAGCTCAGAAGTAGAATAGGAGAGAAGATGATCACAGACAGAAACTAAGAAGAAGCATATCACAAAAACCTGAAAGCAAAAAGAAGCACGAAAACCTAAAAGAAGCATCTCACAAACGCCTACACTTTCCATCCGATGAAGACAGAAGGAAAACAAGAAGAAACATCTCACAAACACCTACACGCTCCATCCTATACTCCTACCCCATGCGTCATGCGGCTCTCGCTGCTGACAACAAGCATGTCCAATGTCCAATCCAGCGTATGCAGCTGGTCCGGCGGTATATAAAAGCACTGGGGGTTTGTTCTGGCACACGGTGGGATGATCGGTGGGCGATCGGGCTGCGTGGTGGAACAAATCTCCCTGCACCAGAATTGGCAGCAATGCCCACCTTACGCTGGCAAATCAATCAATCAATCAATTAGTGTCACTACCGCCATTTTGATTTTGGACTCTGATATCAAATTCGTAATCAGCGACTCCCAAAACCTCTCTAAAAAAAAATTCAGCTATTTTGAATAATTATTCAGGAAGTTATTCAATTGTTAACTTAATTTGTTTACTTAACAATGTCGGAGGTTCGGCCGACAAAAAAAAAACTCTTAACTTTTCGATTTATGGACCCAAGAAGATATTTCCAAAGTTTCAAAAAAATCGGTAAGGTATTAAACATTTTTTGGGTTTTTCAAAAATTTCGATACAGCGACTAGTTGCCCGATTTTAAAAACAAGCTAACCGTTATACTCCTCGCCCATTTACTGCACTCTTTATATAACTGTTGCACATTCTTCGCAGTTTATTTTTTTTTGGAAAAAATATTGGTTTTAGTCATTCTTTGTTTAATTACAAAATATTTCAAGAAATTATTTTTTAAATTTAAATAATTAATAACGTTTTTATTTATTGATCCATATTGTTCAAACACTACAGGGTTCTTCATCTGACTAACACTAACTTACTTTCCAAATTTCAATACAATCGGGCTTTTCGTTCTTAAGTTATCGACGGTATCGTGTTTATAAGAAACGTGACGGACGATTGGACGGACGTTTTCAAAGTTGTTCAGAATTCGACCACCAACACAGTGATATGAACATTTTTTTCTCTACAAACGATATTACCGGTTTTAGAAAAGTGTCTATCAAATGCAATATACTCTCTCTTTTGTATTTGGGAAGAGGCAGCAATTCCGCCCTCCCTCACTCTCTCCCTCTCTCTGCCTCTCTCTCTCTGCCTCTCTCTCTCTCTCTAAATCACTAATTACAGCCACACAAAAAAAATGTTCTGAGCAGCAAATCAAAATATATGGATTTGGTGCATTTTGCGACGCTGAATCTAAGTCTGTGGTCCAAAAAAGGATATATCGTGTCAAGGGCATAACCGTGTCGGCATGGCAACACTGCCCTTGAAGCAAAATTGTTACTTTTTTTGTATAGTGTATATAAGCATTGGATGTAATTCTGCAAAATTCTGACTTTCTAAAATTTTCGAAAAAAATCAATTCTCAATTTTTTTTTTTTTTGACAAACTGCGTTTACCAATTTTTTGGTGCTTTATATATAGTATCTATCTAGTTCAGATGGATTAGTAATAATAAAATTAGGTTATTATTCTTCAAAGAAAATTGTTTTTTTAATTTTTTTATTAAACAAAAATTATTGACACTTCTGCGTTAGGGACACCCACCAATATTATTAAAATAATTTAGTGTTTAAAAGTGAATTATTTATTATTCGTTTGCTTATAGTAATGAAACATATTCTTTATAGGATTTTGCAAACAGCGGACAGAAAAACTATCTATGAGAAAAAGAAAACTATATGTAAAAATATTAATGAAATGTTTGCATTCTTTCGATAACCTGACTTCTGGTTATGCTAACAAGTAAAAATTCGTATTTGCCATTCTCATTATAACACTAGCATCTAACATAGTCCCCTACGACTAGGCAGATTAAACTAGTATCTACATGATCCCCTACGATATGTAAATTCAGTTAAAAATGAGAAGAAAGGCCTGAAATTAATTTATTTACGTACCTTGTCTTTAAAATTTTTTCATTCTAATGAATTACATTTTCATAAAATCTCATTCAGTTGCTTGAAAACGTTTTTCGTCCTTATTCTGGACTCACCAGAAAAGCCCAAAGCTACTGATAACGATGTTCCATGCAAAACCAAGGCAATATTCATGAATAAGTATGAAATATTTATATTTGACATTGACTGATAAAAAACAACAAATCTTCACCTATCTATTAGCTAACTAGTATTGGAGCCTATATACTATACCCTACTTATTATTTGTTTGATTATAGTAATGAAACATGTAATGTAGATACTAGTTTAATCTGCTTAGTCGTAGGGGGCTATGTTGGATGCTAGTGTTATAATGAGAATGGCAAATAAGAATTTTTAGTCGTTAGCATAACCAGAAGTCAGGTTATCGAAAGAATGCAAAGATTTCATTAATATTTTTACATATAGTTTTTCTTTTAGTTCTCATAGATAGTTTTTCTTTCCGTTGCGTTGGTTGCAAAATCCTATAAAGAATATGTTTCATAATTTAGTGTTCTATGACATATATTTTTATGAAATATTTTGAATTGGTACAACATACTGAAAAATAAAAAAATCTATGCTACTCTCTTTTCCACAATAACATTACTCGTACTAATTATTAATTATTAATAGTCACATAAAACAATAATCTTTACATTGCATAATTGTATACACAAAAGGAACTAACGTCGAAATACTTTAGAACTGAACAGTTTCGTATTTATACTAGATCGAGGTTTTCGAGATGTAGCTGCTTACTTAGAATCGAAAGGCTTTATAGTTTAAGCGGTACATCGAGAAAATCGGCAAAATCTGACGGTTAATGCAGAAAGCAAGAAAATTTGCATGTGATTTGTACACATTCATTGTATTAAATTTACCCGCAGCACTTCGATTTCCGGACATGTAAATCCAAAATGGCGGCCAATTTGTAAAAAAGTAACTTTTATTATGATGTAAAAATTGCGTTATAATTGGGGTGATGATATGATGATATAATAGAAGTATTTGAGTATATTGCTAGCCCAGGTCTACCCCCTACCGAACGAATAAATATTATTCCCTCCTGCAAAGCACCTTTATAACGAGCCCCAAGTAAGAACAAGAAATCTAGTTGAAAGGTGCATCGGTGTTTGGAAAATGCGATTTCCTGTTCTTTCCTTGGGGATTCGACTGAAGATCGAAAGTAGAAGCCATTGTTGCAGCAACTGCCATACTGCACAATATAGCATGTTTGCGGCATGAGGAAATACCACCAGTTGATGACCAACAGCAAGAAGCTATTAACATTGTCAATGGAGTGGTGGTGGAGAATATTGGGGAGCCCACTCACTTCTGGAGGCCAGGAGTGACGACGTGATACCTTCCTTCTCCTTCGCACAACCCTTCGAGGTAGTCTTCCCGAAAAGGGAA